>OU342962.1:1832843-11832843 GCA_910592155.1 Ypsolopha scabrella | reverse complement strand
CAGGCTTGGCGGCGGCGTCAATACACGCAGAGGCAAGCCCCTGGCAGTGGCCAAACGTGGAATATCGAAACGAGGCCGCGGCTTGACCACCAATAACCGCTACAGCTCTGTAGGACTCAGATCAGACCAGATACTTAAAGAACAGAGAAGGAATCTGATAAATCAGAATAACGTCATCAGATCTCAGACCTTCACTAGATCTCGGAACAACTCATTCAGTTCTTCTTCTCAGCTTACTGTTAGTGTTGCTAATGACTTTGCAAAGAGGCGCCGTAACAGTGTGGGTAATGCGGGATACCTGACCAAGCAAAACTTACAGCAACTGAACCATCAGTTTGGAGGTTACAACACCCGACGTGGTCCTGGCAGTGTCAAGTCGACGGGATCTAATCAATCCAACCGCTCCAATAGATCTAACAGGTCTTATCGGTCCAATACTAGTAACAGATCAACCAGATCCAGGGGTCGTGGAGGCTACCGAGGGGGCAATCGCGGAGTTGGCAGGAAGTTTGTCAAACAAATATTAAATTCTAAGCTTCAAAAGGAAATAGCTGCAATCCAGGGCAAAGACATTGCTGCCAATTCTAGTGAGGCTCCCAGTGGTATTAACTTCACACCAACACCTGCTACAACACGGCAAACTCTCCATGAAAGATTTGGCAGTTCATAATTCTGTTTGTCATCTTAAGTATTTCCATTTTTCGAGTATACAGTGGGTGTCAAATTGTTTTATAGTAGGTGAATACTACTTGAACCATTGGCAAACCCATATGCAGTGTACCAGGCATGCCTTTTAAGTTCTGTCGTTTACAAATTTGCCGCCAATTTTGAATTTAGAACTGCTCAATATTCAAATTTGGTGAATTAAGAATTTCAAAACAATTGAAAGAATTAGGATTAAAGCAATTGTTTAGTCACAGCGTTATTTTGAATCTGTCAGGTCACGTACGAAAATGAATCTTACTATGGAAAATGTCCGTGCAATCATTTTCTATAAATTCCGAAGAGGCCTAACACGGATTCAGTGTTCCGAAGAGCTAACATCTGTGTTCCATGATGAAGCCCCATGTCTGCGGACTGTCGAACGCTGGTATTTAGAATTCCAACGTGGATATACCAGTCTTAGTGACAAATCTCGTGAAGGACGTCCAGAATCCGCCTTCACTGAAGATAACATTTTCGCTGTGAGAGATCTAATCCTCGAAGATCGTCATGTGATATATCGGGAGATAAAGGCGTTATTAGGCATCTCGGGGACAACCATTCAGAAGATCTTGCACGAGGCGCTTGGTGTGAGAAAGCTAGTTTCCCGTTGGATCCCGCATTTGCTTTCCGACGATCATAAGGCCCGCGTCAGATGGTGTAAGAAAACTCTTCAAAGGTTCAACCGAGGAGAGTCAAATCACGTCTACGACATCATCAGTGGTGACGAATCTTGGATCTATGCCTACGATCCTGATTCCAAACAACAATCCACAATCTGGGTCTTCAAAGACGTACCAAAGCCGACTAAAGTTGTTCGCTCTCGAAGCACTTCAAAGAAGATGGTGGCTACGTTCGTGGCGAAAACCGGGCATGTTGTGACAGTTGCACTTAAAGACCGTAGAACGGTTAATGCAGAGTCGTATACCACAGTTTGTTTACCACAAGTCATCGCGGAACTTCGGAAATCTAACCCAAAGCGACGCATCATCCTACATCATGACAACGCAAGCTCACACAGCGCTCATCAACCGATTGAGTATTTGAAGCAGGAAAACGTAGAAATTCTTGACCATCCTCCATACAGTCCTGACTTAAGCCCTAACGATTTCTTTACATTTCCTAAAATTAAGAAAACTCTTCGTGGTCAAAGGTTCCAGTCCGGTGAAGAAGCAGTCGATGCTTTCAAATTAGCCATATTGAACACACCCTCTTTGGAGTGGAATAAATGTTTTAATAACTGGTTCGAGCGAATGGAAAAGTGTTGTAAACTACGTGGAGAATACTTTGAAAAACAATAAAAAGTACTATTAGGTTCCAGTTGTTTTTGTTTCTTCAAACGACAAAACTTAAAAGGCATGCCTCGTAGTCAGGGGACTTGTTATGGTGAACGATCTGTATACCGTACCGCAGTAAGTGGTCCTAAAAAGGTTTTTTTTTTATTTCCATCTTATTTTGACCACCAGTAAAGTTGTGGTTATTTCAAGATTGGTAAGGGGAATAGTATGATCCCAAATGGGCATTTCCATAAGGACTGGCAACAATATGTGAAGACGTGGTTTAACCAACCTGCCATAAGACATCACAGAAAGCAAAAAAGAATCAAGAAAGCCTAAGCAATTGCCCCTCGACCAGTCGTTCGGTGCCCCACTGTGCATTATCACACCAAGGTCCGTGCAGGACGTGGATTCACTGCGGGAAATTAGGGCTGCTGGGTTGAGTGCTACTTTTGTCAGAACTATTGGCATTTCAGTTGACCCCATAGGCGCAACAAGTCTGTTGAATCCCTACAGACAAATGTACAGTGGCATAAGGAATATCATACCCACCTCATTCTGTTCCCTAAGGGCAAGAAGGTGCTGAAGGGTGAAGCAAATGAGCAAGAACACAAACTGGCCAGTCAACTGACTGGACCTCTAATGCCAGTACAGCAGCCAGCTCTCAAGTCTATTGCTCGGGCCATCACTGAGGAGGAGAAAGACTTCGAGCATACCAATACCTCAGAGGCGCCCGCTCCATCGCCAAGCTTGTTGGCATCCGAGCTAAGAGGCTGAAGGACGCAGCTGAGAACCATGGTGACGTAACCAAGGCTGTAACTGCTGTTGAAGAACCTATAGCTAAGAAGTGATTTCATCAATAAACTTTAAAACTGAATTTTTTGGCTCATTTGCAGTTTCAATTTATTTCTTGGTATATCTAGTTTATATGTCAGGAGTCTTGGAGTTACATTATATTAATCTCTTCTCTTCAATTTCTTCTACTAATTAATTATGTATAAAACCCTTCTTAGGTCCACTTACTGGGGGGGTATGGTCTACAGATCGTTCACCATATAAGTCCCCTGACTAAATGGTAGCACTGCATATGGGGTTGCCAATGGTTCAAGTAGCATTCACCCTACTATACATTCATAATATACACTTAACTGCGTATTTTTACATAATTATTGATTAGTCTATTGTTTTATATTCACACACATGGAATTATTCAGGACACAGTGATGGGTGTGTTAAGAAATGCTTATAAAAAGTATTGTAACATTTGACTAATCAGTTAAGTTTACAAGTGAAAATTCTTTATGGTGTTTTCAGTTTCAGGATTTTCTTTAAAATTACATACCAGCAGTTTGTTTTTTGTGCAAGAACTATAAATCAGTTTATATTCTATAAAATTAAGAATAGGTATGTACATTATGTAGTTACATTACAGACATGGATTTTTTTTTATTGACTAACTGAATTAGACTGCTTCTTATCTAACATTGTGTATGTTGTTTAGATGATTTAAAAATAACTAGAAAGTATTATAAATACCTGTCTACTTTCTCAAGATTAAGATTTTGCTGTCTAACACAGCAGTTAGGCTGTGTAACTAATAAGTGAAAGTAGATCTATAAGACTTAAAGATATAAAAATATCACTTCTCTAGATTAAGGGGCTTCACGAGACTGTTTTAAATATCTTTAAATGCATTTTTTAAAAGGGTTACAAAACTTCTGTCCTGGGATTGTAATGTTTTAAAACCTTACACCAAATAAATACCTTTCAAATGATTTAAAAAACTGATAAAATGCATAAACTTTTTTATTTCTAAAGACACTAGTTTAAAGCTTATACATGCACACAAGCAATACAAAACAATGTTGTTTCTGTCGATGTCCTTAACAAGCAGTTTATTTAGCTTACAGAAGCCTCTTAATAAGCTATTATTCTTATATGATTGAAAACAAATAAAAAGAATTACAAACATTCAGTATTTCTTTTTTCATTTAAATAAAATTTTGATTATAAAATATTATTAATTATCAATTTATATTTACAATGTATAAATGCGTAGAAATCTCAATTACATAAATTTTAGGATCCCAATTACATCTTATATGTCATAGGCATCATTATAAGAGAGTCTGTAACTGAAAAAGAAAAAAAAATTAGCTTGTTAATTATAGTAATCTATAGCACATTACAATCAGTTCAGTATTGACTTACAGTTTTCACCCAATATATTTGATAATATGATCCCATGGAAGGAAAGGGGGTTCTTTGATTTGTCTGTTTCCTGCTCATTTGAGCTCTCAAATGTCCAGCCAAGATGTTGACCACAATGTGGACATGCACATAAGCGCCAGGTATAGCCTGGGAACCATGATTCTGCACTCTGACGCTATAAAAGATGATAATCGATAATCCTGCACTCAAAAATGATTTTTTAAACATCTAATGCTACCAGGAACTTACATGTCCAACATTTTCACACCTAGCCTTTTCAACAGTAACTATATCAAACTTTATTCCAAAAGGATTGACCAGTGACTGTACAGTGATATTTTGTTTGCCAAATAGATTTTGCTTGTGGGTGTTGCGCGCGCCAGGGCTCGTCTTTGTGAACAGATAATGAGAGTCGACCACGTCAGCCCCACATTTGCGACACAATAGTAGTTCTGAAAAGTAATATTTCATATTCGGTGAACACTTTGCCTAGTATGGTTGGCCGATTAGACTTTAAATTTTTAACGCTTATGTAGCTTACCTTGACCATATTTTTCACTCCTTGAATAGGTCTCTGCAAAAATAATTAAGCGTTGCGATTGAATGCATAGTAAAACTAAGAAATGTAAAAATAAAAGCATTCCTTCTTTGGTTTTACAGATTATTTGGTTGTTCTAAATAACTATTTATAAGGAAATCGAAGAACAATTTATCGTGATGAAAATTACGCGGAAAATAGGTACATATATCTTCCAATTATTAACGCAATTATAATATTTGACATTTGTTGACTTTTGAAAGTGACTACGAAGCCGTTAGCGGGTTCATAACCTAGTTATAATTTTGTTTGCCCGTGCGCCGGGGATGGGTTGCGCGACGAGCGAAGCGAGGAAGAGCGGTTAGGTTGACATGTAAGTAAGTTCATAATTAGGAGCCTAGTGGAGCGAGGCGACCCTCGCAGTTTTAACAGAATTCACGATATGCAGAAAAAAACATTTTCCAAGCACTTTCCGATGACTTTCTGCATCATAGTCTAAATAGTAGACTATTTATAAAATAATGGTCAATCCTTTTGGAATAAAGTTTGATATAGTTGCTGTTGAAAAGGCTAGGTGTGAAAATGTTGGACATGTAAGTTCCTGGTAGCATTAGATGTTTAAAAAATTATTTTTGAGTGCAGGATTATCGATTATCATCTTTTATAGCGTCAGAGTGCAGAATCATGGTTCCCAGGCTATACCTGGCGCTTATGTGCATGTCCATATTGTGGTCAACATCTTGGCTGGACATTTGAGAGCTCAAATGAGCAAGACACAGACAAATCAAAGAACCCCCTTTCCTTCCATGGGATCATATTATCAAATATATTGGGTGAAAACTGTAAGTCAATACTGAACTGATTGTAATGTGCTACATAGGTAACACTAAAAGTTTCCGGAACTGGCCACTTACATAAACAATATTTAAAAATTTATTGCAACATTTGAAAATAGAACTCTTTGGCTGTAGAATGCAGTTTGTTTCATCTGACTGTCTTTTGTTTTTACCTTGTGGCGCCATTTAAAAAAATGTGTGTCTGCATCAACATGGATTTAACTCGGGAAAATTTTCGTAGTATGATTTTCTACGATTTTAAGTGTAATTTGACAGCTCAACAGAGCATCGCTTGGCTTGAAACAGCTTTTGGCAATGAAGCACCATGCAAGACGACTGTTTATAGCTGGTTTGCAGAATTCAAGCGTGGTCGTATCAATCTCAGTGACGAATCTCGCGATGGTCGGCCGTCCACCGCTGTGACCAACAAAAACATCGATGCTGTGCGCCGTGTGATTGAAACAGACAGGCATGTGACCTACCATGAAATTCGCGCATCCTTAGAAATAGGCATGAGTCAAATACAATCAATCCTACACAAACATTTGGGTGTGAGAAAGCTCTGCTCGCGGTGGATCCCACACAACTTGACCGAGGCTCAAAAAACGGACCGCGTCACTTGGTGCAGTGCCATGCTTACCAGATTCAACGAAGGTGCGTCAAATTTGGTGTGGGACATAGTAACAGGTGAGGAAACATGGATTTATTGCTACGATCCCAAAACAAAGCAGCAATCGAGCGTATGGATCTTTCAAGATGAGCCGAAACCAACCAAAGTGGCGCGCGTGAAAAGTGCATCTAAGCGGATGATTGCTTCTTTTTTTAATAAAACTGGACACGTGGCTACTGTTGCTTTAGAGAATCGTCGTACCGTGAATAGTGACTGGTACACGACCATTTGTTTGCCGGAAGTTATTGACGAACTCCGTAAAAATAACCGTAAACGCCGTATCATCCTGCACCACGACAATGCTAGTTCTCACACGGCCAGAGAGACAAACGACTTTTTGAAGACGAAAAATGTAGAACTCATGAGTCATCCTGCATACAGTCCCGACCTGGCACCTTGTGACTTTTGTCTGTTCCCAAAAATTAAGAACCAATTACGCGGTCAACGATTTTCATCACCAGAAGAAGCTGTCGAGGAGTATGAAAAACACGTTTCAGAGGTCACCACAGGGGAGTGGCACAAAAGTTTTCAAAACTGGTTTGATCGAATGAAAAAGTGCATAGACGCCAAGGGAGATTATTTTGAAAAACAATAAATTAATTTTGTACCTTTAATAGTATTTTTTCATATTCATTCCGGAAACTTATAGTGCGTCCCACGTATAGATTACTATAATTAACAAGCTATTTTTTTTTTCTTTTTCAGTTACAGACTCTCTTATAATGATGCCTATGACATCATATAAGATGTAATTGGGATCCTAAAATTTATGTAATTGAGATTTCTACGCATTTTTTTACGTTGTAAATATAAATTAATAATTAATAATATTTTATAATCAAAATTTGATTTAAATGAAAAAAGAAATACTGAATGTTTGTAATTCTTTTTATTTGTATTCAATCATATAAGAATAATATCATAATAAGAGGCTTCAGTAAGCTAAATAAACTGCTTGTTAAGGACATCGACAGAAACAACATTGTTTTGTATTGCTTGTGTGCATGTATAAGCATTAAACTAGTGCCTTTAGAAATAAAAAAGTTAATGCATTTGATCAGTTTTTTAAATCATTTAAAAGGTATTTATTTGGTACATTTTTTGTTTGATAAACACTTGTACTTGTCCACTTATTTATATTAATTTCCCTTACCGGTTTCGCTGTTAAAGCATTATCCTTTAATGCTTTAACAGCGAAACCGGTAAGGGAAATTAATATAAATAAGTGGACAAGTACAAGTGTTTATCAAACAAAAAATGTTTCAAAAGTTCCACCAAGTGCCAACAATCACGAGCATCAACTCTATTTATTTGGTGTTTAGTTTTAAAACATCCCAGGACAGAAGTTTTGTAACCCTTTTAAAGAATGCATTTAAAGATGCATATGTAGATGCTTAAGGTTAAATAATTTATGAAATTGAAGGTCGCTTCCCTTTCCAAACTCTACATTACAAATTTAACTTTATTAGTTCTTGCTAAGGAATATATAACAGACAGTTCAATCATTTAAAAATTCAAACGACCGCTAACGGTACCGCAGTTATTTCCTTGACTTTTTATCTACCTTGTTCCTGTGCTCCTAATCCAAAACCCAAAAGAAACCAGCATCGAGCTACTTTGTCTGAGAGCAAGCAATATTTTAATCTTGAAAAGTGATTTGGAACGCTACTCAGATACCAAAAACCATAGACATACAGTCTGTCTAAAAAGAGTTGAAATGAATATTGAAGGAACTATTTTTCTTTCGCCTGGTTACACCAAACAAACAAGTACAAAATCTGTTAAATCGAGTTTACCGCGTTGTTATTTCATAAATATATTACCTAAATTATACTACTTGAACGTTTAAAGTTCAATATTCATTTCAACACTTTTTTGACAGACTATAGATCTCTTTTTACGCCAAAAACACGCACGCATAATAGGTGCGGTTATTACTTTATACAGAATGATCACCTTCAGCTATCGTTGTAATGTCGGTCACGAAAATAAACCAAGTAAACACATTCTACCGATCCCCATAAGATTTGTTGTGTTTAACAGCCTTGCATCGCTGCAGCGATGATTTGTGCAACGGTTGCAGCGATGGATTTGTGATAAACGGCCATACGTCAAAATGACAGATAGCCTATACGCTGCAGAGATCAGCAGAAATTATTTGCGCTGCTCGGTGCTTGTCAAAGTCATGTGAAATAGTCGTTTATAACTCTTTGCAGCGGCTGCACAGTTCATCGCTGCAGCGATGCGAGGTTGTTATACGCGACAATTGTGCACTACGCTACGAAAAACGAGCCGAGCGAGATGGGGGTTGGCACTCGTCGGTCCCTTTCCAACACATTAGAAACTCAACAACACTATTTATTGTATATATTATAATACACTGGCAACTTGCTAGACAAGTATACACGAGTAGCAACAGCTATCTCGCTCGGCTCGTTTTTCGCTTGAAAATGGTATCACAATAATTACAGCCTTATTTCTAAGGAAATAAAATCTAGTTTATTTGAGCGAAAATTGGACAGTGCACACTCTTTTCATTATATAATAATCAATGTCTTTGCCCCCATAGTACTTATCATGGTCGTTCGTTGTGGCCTGAAGCCCATTTATCCCAACGATTTTTGACATTTAATGAGACTCGTGACCGAATCGTGGGTTGTAGAAAATTATAGTTTATAGCTTTTGCCCGCAGCTCCGCCAGCGTGTTATTCTTATTCGGTTTAACGACATGCTTTTATAAAAAAGAACCAAGAAAAATAAAAAGTAACCTATGTGTTAAGATGGGGTATAAGCTATATCTATTCTAAATTTCATCCAAATCCGTCCAGCCGTTTCAGCGTGAAAGAGTAACAAACATACACACACACACGCACAAACTTTCGCATTTATAATATTAGTAGGATTGTGGACTCATAACCGCACTATAGGGGCTAATGTCGTACTGCAAGTGTATAACTTGATGTGGTCTCCAGTGTACAACGATATTAACCCAGGGCTGCGGTCATAAGCTCCACTCGGTGTACATTTTACAGATAGGTTCATGCGTCAAAGTTTGAAATAATATTTTATTTGGCTATGCTCGAGTGGAAAGCCTTTCAATCTTCAAGGAGTATCGAGTTTTTAATTTTATATTTTGACATCTATATTGTCTTTGATAAAATTCGAATGGGTACGGAATTTTTGACGGCGCGTTTCAAGCCGAAAGCCAGTCTAGTGTATTAGAATAATATTATAAGATGTCTATGGTAGGTTCTGATGTACAAATCTGATCAAATCCTTTAAAACTTTTATGTTGTAAACCGTTTTTGATATAGAACTGAAACGAATAACGTTGAAACAAACTATTTTTTTAGGATTTTTATGTTAGCGGAATATTTAACCATTGAGACTGAGAGAAATCTATCTCCCACATTTTAGGTTATTTTTGCACATTATCCATTGGCAACACTGACCGATTGGTTGAGGTTTTGTGTTTTTAAATTGAGTTGATTTATTTAGTGCAACAACATGGTACCTATAGAATTGAAAATACTTTACAAATTTAATAACTTATCTATGAAAGGTGATCCTCTATTGATTTTATTTTAGACAACTGTTATTTTTCCAAGATTTTTTAAGCAAGACGGCATGATGTTATTTTTTTCAAAATGACGGCAACGCGTCATCTCTAGCAAGGTTCGCTGCTTAAGTGGCCGCTTATTGTCATACTATGATGTGAATGAAATGAGTGCGTGCCAGCTCGTGCGTACAAGCGGATTGGCTTACTAGGGGCACCACAGTTGTTTTGTTAGCGAAATTCCATCCGTATATTTATTACATCCATACACACGAGGTGCTAAATAGAAAAGCCATAAATTTTAATTATTCTATTTAAGGCCACGACAAATATGTTGAGGTATAGCTACAACAGTTAACTTTTCATAGAACGAAAAATCTGTAAATTAGAAACAGTTAAATAAAGCTATTCCTTGAAACGGTTTTACAATCGTAAATATTAATGAAAAAATGAACAGGCCAATAAAAAAAAACTCTTGTTCAAACATTTGTGACATGTTTTTTCTCCAAATGGACATCCAATTTAACAAATACCCATATGTATCGATAGGCACTTGGTTGGCAACTGACTTTACTATACAGAGTCAGAGGGCTGGTTGATTGTGCTTTTGCCGAGGGTATGTCCTCTTTAAATTCTTCTGGTCAAGAGAGGAAGAACAGATCAAAAATTCCTTTAATATAATGTTTATTATGTCCATGACGTTATACGTGGTTTTTGAACTCATAGCAACTGTCCTATCCATTATCCAACAATATTTCCAAACACAACACAGATAAAATGACATTATCGCTGCCAATCGCGGGAAAAATCCCCAATTTGCGGGGAATTGAGGGTTAGCGGGGGGAGAGCACGGAGAATGACACGAATCGGGGAATTTCAGGGAACCCAGACCAAATTTTTCGATGGGCTCTAACTATTTTATGTCGGGTAATACTTACAACCTTAGACCATATACAACGGGACTAGGCAAGCCCACGCATTCCTATCTGCCGAAGTACATGGACAATTTGTACATGTAAGTTTGCTTGTGTGCGCGTTTTGTGTTTGTGTTGCAGCTTTTGATTTAGTGTGACATATCAATTTTTCGCAGGAGTGTGCGTGAATGAGTAAATGTGTGCTGTGCGTGTTTACCTCCCCTCCCGTGGAAAACGGCAGAATAATTTCAGTACTAAGAGTCGTGCTTTGCCAGGTCCCGTGTTAAATGGGCTAAGCTTACAACTAAAAAATCATGATCGGACTTGGCAGCATCTCAACACTACTAACATAAATTTAAATGGCAACACCACACAAATGCCTGCTCAAGTGACATTTTATTTGAATTTTGACACGATTTTGTATTTCTGTACGCATTCATTGTTTACGGTTGTCGATTTTTTAAATTGGTGCTTGCGTATATTTATGGTTGAAATTTTCTATAAAATTACGGAAATGTAGTTAAGAAGTGCAGCTATTGTTAGAAGTTTTGTATCAAACAGTGATCTATTACAAAAATATATTTTTGGGGAACGAATTTCAAGAAGCGGGGAATTTCGGGGAATTGAATTGACAACACGTTGAATTGACAACATGTAAGTTATTGATGCTCATGATGGAGGGGCATAGTGTTGTTGCGCTCTGGATTTAATTAGTGTAATCGTGTTTCAAGCTCATATTGAGTGATGAAAGTTATATTAAAAGGAACTGTGAGGATTATTCTAATAGTGATAGTGGATTTAAGTGGAAATAATAATGGAAAAGGGTACAATTTGAAAAAGTGTTGACGGCAAGTTTGTGTTGAGGCAGTCGCGCGTCTGTCCCGGTCACTCTCCGCGCTAACGAGTATAGTGGTCTCGCTCGGATACGTGCACGCCGGAGACTCGATACTAACCTAACCAAAACAAACAACATTATGAATTGTGTCGAATGCAAAAGGCTAATTGAACGTTTAGAACTCTTAAAATGCAGTGGATGTCAGGGCAGATATCACTATAGATGCTTAAATATTACGTCTGCGGCTTTTAGAGAGCAGTCTGAACAACTAAAGTGCACATTTAGATGTGAATCGTGTTGTAATGTCACCCGGCGTATTCGAGTGACGGACGAGACTCCGATCCGCGGCTTCGTGGACCTGGGCCTGTGGGCCGGTGCTGATGTAGCGGCGCAGTCTGACGTGAAGGACAATAACAATATGGACCCGTCGCTGGAAGGAGCTAGCACTGAATACATAACGCCCACACCGGATAATGGCGCCAATACAAAACCTGATGGAATAATGGATTTGTCGGTAATTATGAATATGGTGACCGATGCTATGACCACAAAGATGAATAGCTTGGAAACTAGATTAGTCATGGAAATAAAGGTGGTAATTTCAAATTTATCAGAGCGGGAAAACAATCTTCTGAAAGCTGAATTGAAAGAAGCAAATGAAAAAAACTTGCATTTACAGGCCGAAATCCGGGATTTAAAGGATAAATTGGGAACCCAGTCTACTACTAGAGTAAGTCAGAAAAAGGCTGCAAAAAAACCGAAGCCACGGAAGTCCCCTAATGAGCCTCCCCAAACAGTAACGGTAAGATCGGAGCCGGAGCACCGGTCTTGTGAATCTTTAGACGCCGTCCCCACCCTGGATTCCGCCCCGACCGTTGTAACTCGACTAGGGACTCAGACGAGTACAAGCTATGCAGCGGTGGCCAGCACACAGGCGAGGGCGAATACAGCTGACAAAGATCTACGAGTACAAGAGAATGGCCATCTGATTGCAGTGTCTACCACAAGGATGAAACCCATGAACCCAATTGAAAAAGGGGTAAACACATCTACTCTTCAAATAAAAGCGGTGGAACGCAAAAAATATCTTCATATATGGAGACTCCTACCTGAAACAACAACAGAAAACTTAACGGAGTACTTAGAGAGCGTGATTGGAAAAGATAATTACTTAAAAGTGGATAAAATAATCCACAAAACTGAGAGAGGATACTCGTCCTTTAGAGTCTGCGTATCCGAAAGTAATTTCGAGAAATTAAGTAATCCGGACATCTGGCCAAGTGACGCTGAATACAGCGAATGGATCTGGTTTTTTCGTAGACCAACCGCAAACCCTCAAGAACAACAACCAAAAACCACGAAGTAAAATAATAAATATATTTTATCAGAATGTAAGAGGTTTAAGGACAAAATCATCAAAATTCCTATCATTAGTTGAATCCTCAGGATCTGATCTATTCGCAATTACGGAGACTGGCTGCAACGAGTCTATTCAAAACGCGGAGATCGCACTGCCAGGCTACCAGCTTCTGCGATGCGATAGAGTAGACGGACGCAAGCAAGGCGGCGTACTTTTAATGGCCACACCGCGATTCGAGTTGCGGCAGGTACCGATGCCTGATAATGTAAATATAGACGATTATAAGTTCGAGTTAATTTGTGCTACAGTTCATTTACAAAACCGTTTTTTATTTACATGTTGTGTACTTTATACGCCACCTAAAACTGAAGAGAGTGAGTACACTGTGATGTTTAATTTAATAGAAGAAATATGTATTAGATATAAGAACAATTTAATAGTATTAGGAGATTTTAATTTGTTTTCATGCAATAATTACGTTATTAACTATTATGAATACTTGATGGCATTCTGTGAATTCGTTCAGTGTAACGAGGTACACAATAGTAGTGGAAGGCAGCTGGATCTCGTGTTGAGCGGGCGCGGAGTTGTGAAGGTGCGAGCGGGAGACGAAGCGCTGCGGCCGGTGGACGAGTATCATCCGTCGCTCGCCGTCACCGTCACCGTAACGGCCGGCGCCCCCGCCACCGCCGCCGCGGATTCGGACCGCGGACATAGCCGGGTAACACAATGGAATTTTAATAAGGCTGACTTCAATCAATTATATTGTTTAATAGCGAATATAGATTGGAGCGAAATGTACAAATTAACAGATAGTACCTACTGATTTAGTCACAAACTACTTTCATGATAAGATCAATGAAGTTTTCGATGCTTGTGTACCTTTAAAAAAGAAGAAGCAGGGAAACGCTAGGTATATTTACCCTGTATGGTATACGTCAGATATAATAACAAACATTAAATTAAAGTACATTATGCATAAAAAGTACAAGAGAAGTAAGTCCCGTAACGATTATGAGGTATTCGCTCAGTACAGAGCGAGAGTAAAGACTGACACTGCGCTGGCTCACGACCGTTACAGGGACCGAGTACAAAGTCATCTGGCCACGGACCCAAAGGCCTTCTGGAGCTACATGAGATCGAAAAAAGGTAACTCGAGCCAACACAGACTAACCAAGAATGGACGAGTTCTATCAGATCAAGAGTGTGCAGAAGAATTTGCAGGGTTCTTCCAGTCCGTGTACAATCCGGAACCAGCCGAATTGAGCGTGCCGGTGGCGAGCGGCAGTGGCGGCAACGGTGGCTTGCGGACCCACCTGGTGCTGTTGCAGCCAGCCGAGGTGCAACGTGCGCTTGCCCGCCTGCTGCCAAAGCGCTCGGTGGGACCAGATGGCATACCGCCGTTCGTGTTTAAGGATTGCCGCAGAGTGCTGGAGGCACCGCTGCTGTACATATTCAACGTCTTTATCACGAACACAACCTTTCCAGAGCGGTGGAAACTCACTCGGGTGGTGCCGGTGCCAAAAGGTCGTGGAGGTCACGAACCCAGCGACTACAGGCCCGTGGCGGTGTTATGCACTCCAGCCAAAGTGTTCGAGACAGCCATATACCATAGCCTCTATGCGCAGGTTAAGGCCCAGTTGTCAGACGCACAGCACGGCTTCCGTTCCGAGCGGGGGACAACGGGGAACTTGCTGAGTTTGATGACGCGATTAGTACCAGTGGTTGATTCCGGAGGACAGGTAGATGTCGCTTACTTCGATTTTAGAAAGGCTTTCGACACTGTTGACAATGATATTCTGCTCACGAAGTTGGCAGGCGTGGGCTGCACGCCGAACACGCTAGCCTTCTTCGCCAGCTACTTGCAGGACAGACGTCAGTATGTCGATTGCAGCGGACACAGGTCAGAGCCCTATTTCACAAGATCGGGCGTCAGTCAGGGTAGTAACTTGGGACCTCTCCAGTTTATCATAATGATAAACGATTTACCAGAGGTGGTTACTGAGTCGACATGTTTACTCTATGCTGACGACTTGAAACTAATGATCGAAGTAAGCGACATCGGGGATCATGACAGGTTACAGAAAGATATAGATCGACTTAGTAAGTGGAGTCAGGAAAATAGGTTGTATTTTAACATCAACAAGTGCTCAGTACTGACATTTAGTCGCGCGCGCACCCCGCACCACCATCGGTACCATTTAGAGGGAGAACCGCTACAGCGCGTCACAGAGATCAAGGATTTAGGCGTGCGATTCACCGCCAATCTAACTTTTAAAGAACACATTGTCGATGTATGTAAGAAAGCATTTCGCAATTTAGGTTTTATCCTGAGGCAATCGAACAGCTTCAACAATATATCCGCACTACGTGCCCTATATGAAGCCCTAGTAAAAAGTCATCTGGAAAGCAGTGCTTTGATTTGGTCTCCACACGAAGCGAAGTATATAATAATGTTAGAGCGCATTCAGAATAAATTCATGCGATTCTTATATAAAAAAATATACGGTGTTAATCCTGGATTTCCATTGTTATATCCGACTTTGTTTGTTCTTGGCATGGTAGGATATTACAAATTGGAAGTGAGGAGGGAAGCGTCCACCGCCACGTACTTGTTTAAAGTGCTACGTGGAAAAGTGCACAACCCGAGCCTCCTTCGGGAGTTGCAGCTGTGCGTGCCCGAAGAGTACGTGTCGCGGAGGCGGCGGCCACCGTTGCTGAAGGTGCCACGCGCGCGCACCAACCTGTTGCAACAAGCTCCGCTAACGCGAGCACTACGCTCGCTTAACGCGACCGTTGGACACGTTGATGTATTTTCTTGTACGTTGAACGAGTTCGCGGGGGCCATATTAATTATATGTACTAGGTTAAGTAGTAATTAAGTTATCTGGGATTTATATTTGGTAATTTAATTATATATTTCTATTATTATGTGAGAATTTAGAATTACTAAACTAACGCAATAGGTAATTCTGTAATGTTAGTTTTAGTTGATTATAATAAAAAAATAAAAAAAAAAAAAAAAAAAAAAACACTGACGCGGGGAATCGAGAATTTTTATTGGCAGTGGCAGCACTGTATTGACATTTCGCCGTTTCGTTCGCGTGTTTGTGTTGTACAATGTTGATGTTGTTTATCATCTGAAATTAAAGAAAATAATCCAGAATTACATACCAATAAAACGTCTATAAAATTGACTGCATGGTAGTTCTGTAATATAAACCATGTCGTTTTTCAAGAATGTAGCTGCTGGTCTAACAAACCGAAGTCGTGATACTATTTTGAAAGAATCGTTGATAAATAATTTGTCGGAATGCGTAAAAGACATTCAATACAGCAATCAGTTTGAGGAAAACTTCCACAGTGTTCTGGGCTCAACTGACTCGACGAATACTCTTTGTATGGCTTTAGAAGCAATCTTTTTGCATGGGTTAAAGGATACTTTTCTGCGGAAGGCTAAAAATGCTTTGTCAAGTGATCCTGATCAGCGTCCCCAGCCCAATTTTTGGCCTCTCGTACTTGTTTTGTCTCACAGACAGAATATAGATCAGATATCATCATTGCCACAGATTAATACAGAGATAGGCCAGTGTCGCTCCTGGCTTCGCATTGCTCTAAACGATTGCCTCCTATCTTCATACATGTCTACACTTCTCAAGAACATATCTGCAGTTAGACCATTCTACAACAGATCTGCTTTTGTATGTGACTCCGAAATATTGGAGGTCTCACAAAAGTTGATAGAGGGCCTAGAAACATGTGTACAGTTCAACATGCCAATCAACTCAAGTCTGTTGAACCAGTGGCCTGAACAGGTCTTGATGTTAGCTGGGATCTGGGTCCCCACCATGAGGGTTGCTCCCATTAGTGCTGGACTGGATATTGCCAGTACAATCAATGATGAAGACATGAAGACCAAGTTGTCATCAACACCAATTCACAATGCCAACATTACTGGGCTGGGACATATGCTGTCTTTGAATGAAGATGAAGCTTTGAACTTTATACTGTCCAAAGATAATAGTGGAGGAAATACTGAAACTGAATTAGATGAAAATGCCATGCAAGAAAAACCACCTTCATCAACCATAAAAGGTCCTGAAACATGTCCACTTAACATTGAAAACTCATCTAACAATGAAGATAAAGACATAACATCTCTGTCACCTTCTTCAGTTGACTTTGAAGAGTTTGTTGGTCCAAGTGATGTACTGGTTACTGGTAACTCCTTGATAGGAAAAGGTTGGTCAGCAGATAAGAATGATGATTTGAATGAATCAATTCACTCAAATTCATCACATGGCAGCAGTTTGATCAAGACACCTGAGCTCAAGAGCCTGTCTTCACTTATTGATCATTCAAACACTTATGGCGAGAACAATGGTAATACACCTAACCTCAGAGATATCATGAAGAACATTCACAAGGAGCTGAAGCTGACTGCCGATGAGCCAACGGAGTTCAGTGACCTGAAAGAGGATCCCACAACACCTGAGGATCCAATGCTTCAAGGACTAGGCTTTGAAATTGTGTCTAACAGCACCACCGGCTCTTTCACAGTACCTGAGCTGCAGAAAATGATTCTCCAACTGGGTACACTCTCAAGAGAGCATGGCCTTGACAGCCAGAACTACCAATGCAGGGGTTGCCAGGATCTACTAGGCAGCACAATTTCGAAAGCAAAAGTATGTGCATATACTGGAGAATACTATTGTTCAAATTGTATGGATGCAAATGTGTTCATAATTCCTGCAAGGGTAATACACAACTGGGATTTCAAGCGATACTCTGTGTCTAAGAAGTCTGCTCTCTTCTTGTTAGAGTTTCAACATCATCCATGGATAGACATGAAAAAACTAAACCCTAAAATATATAATGGTGTCTCAGACATGGCTCAGCTGCAAGAATTAAGGGTACAACTTAACTTCCTGAGGGCATACATTTTCACATGTCGTGAGCCAGTTATAGAAGAGTTACAGAAGAGGGTCTGGCCCAGGGAATACCTGTATGATCATGTGCATTTATACACAATATCAGATCTAGCTCAAATACCTAATGGTTCTTTGGTCATGCAATTAGAAAAAGTGGTACACTTTGCCAGGTCTCATGTCCTGGACTGCTGGCTGTGCAGCCAGAAGGGTTTCATCTGTGAAGTATGCAGGGACCCTAAGATCTTGTATCCCTTTGAGACTAGCACGACATATCGTTGTGATGAATGTTCCAGTGTGTTCCATGCACGGTGTCTAAATGCAAATATACCATGTCCAAAATGCAAGAGGAAGCAAAATCGTACACAAGATACATCCTTGCTTGATGCTGTTCAATCTCATTTCACCAAGTAACTAGAAATTATTAAACAAATAACATTGTTCAAGAGTTTGCATTTTGGCAACTATTGCAGAACACAAAATAATTTTATTTGCACAATGTTTAGATCAAGGTTCCTAAGATATTAGATGTACTTTATTTTAATGTATTTTTCGAATTGTATTCCGTCTCTTAGTAGGAGAGTAATATGCTTCTAATAATATAATAAGACATGTCCTACAAGGAAAAAAATAAATTTTACAGGTTTCTCGAGACATTTCACATATTCCACATAATGATCTGTTTGCTCACGGTTTACGTAAAAACTATTAAGTGGATTTTAATGGGGGTTTTTCCTTTTGTGTAGCTTGACATCCTGAAAGTAACTTTGGGGATATATTCATCAGTATAGTTCACTATTTTCCCAATAGATAGCGTTACGTGTACATTACGATACATTAACCATGTATTTTTTTGTTCTCGGGTTGACCAACTAGATGGCGGTATAAACTAATCGCTATAACGATCTTAAGAAGATCTACGTGAACGAAGTCGCGGGAGAATGAAAGCTAAAAGTAATAATATGATTTTCATTTTAATAAATTTATAAATCTTAGTAGTTTAATAATTTTTCAGGCACTTGAGTTTGTAGGACCAGGGCATGAGGCCCTCGACGACCTTTTTTCGTTGATGTTAGCTAAATTATTATTTAATGTTATTCTTTAAGTTATATATACTTACATGTTGATTTTACTTACTTTAGAGAAAAGATATGGATTATAAACAGGTAATGGACATAATCTGGAATGTGATATGGCTAGTGTTATTAAGAAAATTATTTTATTTTTATACCTAAGTACAATATAACATAGTTTAATCAGAAATATGTATTCTTAGAGGAAGATACATGTGTAATTGTAGTATGGCAAATTAATAAATCATAAAGCAATGTTTTGTTTCAAGATTGTATTGTTATGTGGAGCATAATCATTATCGTAAATTGAGAAATTGACCTTTGCGTTGTGACGCTATTATGAGAGCTAATTACTATTTAACTGCAGCTCGTAAATATGTTAATTAAAATATGACATATCAGCAACTATGACAGCCGAGCATAATTCAAAACAGAAGTTTGAATTAACATACATAGGGAAGTCCAGGATCAGTGTCCAGGATAATTGCCCCATATTTTAATTTTCATCTGTATTTCTTTTAATAAGAAGCAATGATTTATTATTTATGTAGATAGTTTCTAGTGATAGTGGGATATAAACGTAACAAATTAGCCATCTTTTTTGCAGAGTATAGACGCCTTTTCAAATAAAAAAAAAAAAAATACATGAACACACAAATCATCAAAAACATACTAAGAATACAAGACCGAAGGAATAATAAATTGATAACATAAAAAACAATATACTTACTATTTCCATTAAGAGATACAGAAGATCCTTTGTGCACTGCTAGATTAGTTGGGTGAAACAGAAATTGACACAAAACGTTTTATTTTGTTTACGTAAGCCACGTGCATAACTTTGGAACGTCGTCGCTGATGCACTGAGGTGGGAAAGGGGTGCGCTTTCAAATGATTTTATCACGGGTTTGTCCATTCTTTTGGAAGTACGAGATTTTGAAATTGGGGCATCTATCCTGGAATCACCCTAAATTAAAATTATAAGGAATTAAGAAGAAAGAATAAAGAGTTAAGAATTTATTTATGAACTACGTTATGCTTAAGATAAATTACTTCTGTTAATTTTATTAGTACCTTGAATCATGTACAGAAATGTACAAATTATATTTACATATTATTAGCTTATAAATTAAATAATACCTGCAAATACTACCTAGTCCTGTTTAAATTTAATATATCATTTAAGTAACTGTCCACTTCACTTTGTTTACTACTTTTACATTTTCCTGAATGCAAATCACTTCTTGGAACTCCATTATTAAAGTCTGTGATGTAACTTTGGTCTCGTACTGAGAATTCCTGTAAACTTTGGTCTAATACTTTTTCCGGCTCATCTTGTTTGGTTTTCTTCTTTTTCGCTTGATAGCTAAGCGCATCCTTGTCGAATTCTAACGGCACTATTCCAAGATCGCCGCTGTATCTGTTCTTCGCTACTTGAAGGTATTTCTTTCCTCTCACTGCTGTCAGCCTTTTGTCCTGTAATTAAAGTTCCTTACTATTCAATTCATATCAAATTCAAGCTCTGCGATCGATCGATTAGAAAATGAAATACAGGCAGCGATTTTTCGTTGTTCGGGGGGGATTTATAATATACAGGTGGAAAAAATTTAAGGGCCCTGGAGGAGAACTACCTTAAATACTTTAATTAGCTCATTTTACTGAAAGAAAACAATCCTTAATGTTTTTAAAGAAACAAAACTGCATTTAAAGATTTTCTAAAATTCGCTTGTCTCACCCGGGAATCGAACAAACTAAAAATAAACCCTCGCTATTTTATTATACAAAATAAATGAATACAGCTTTGTTTCTTTTAAAAAATAAAGGAATGTTTCCTTTCAGAAAAACGACCTAACTAAAGGACTTACAGTGCGACCAACTTATCTGTTCAGTTGGATTATCCACCCATCTCTTTCTAGTGCGGTAGAAAAGAGTATAATTAGAAAGAGACGGCGAATGATTTTACGGAACAGATAAGTTGGTCGCACTGTAAGGTAGTTTCTCTCCAGGGCCCTTAAATTTTTGCCAGCCTGTATAGTGGGGCGTTTGATGTAATCTTTTTTCATATAGTTTTAATGCAAAAATGAGACTGGCAGTTTAGCGTCATCTGGCTTGTGTAGTACTTTTTCAAAATTACGATACGAAGGGAATTTTAATTATCGATTATGTACAAAAAAGCATACGATACTACGCGAACTTGTTAGATCAGCTGCGAAAGGCGATAAAAAAGAGATAAACTTCTTAATTCTGATTTTACAACAACTGGAGCATTTTAAGCACACGATTTTTTGAATAACTGGCTATACAGAAATGAAACATCCACCTTATAGTTCAGATTTAGCCCCATGTGACTATTTCCTGTTCAGAATAATACCTACTTGAATGATTAGAACATTGTCCGCCTCTTGAGACGCCTTTGCGCTTCCGAAAATAGAACTAGTCGATAGATCTTCAGACTCGCGCTCCTGTAACAATAACATTGTGATGTGAGTACAATCTCTAAATACGGAACAATCGGGCAACACAGTGACATGGGAATATTTACGTAAGTTATCAAAATAGCACGTCACGGGCGATTCCATACGTAGTTGGGCGATGGAAGAATATCAGGCCATGTATCCATCTCTGAGAGTGTCGGAGCTGCCCTCTATTGTCTAACTTCAATATACATCGCAATAACCTTCAAAAGCGTCGGTGATTGGTCAAACATGATGTGTCATGTCATTTCTAGCCAATCACGGCGCGTTTGAAGGAGATGGATGTTGAAGTTAGACAATGAGGCTCCGAGAACCAACATGCTCCTAGTATCGACGATTTTTACTTAGGGGTGATGGTACAAAACAGCTAGAAACTTGAGAAACTTGAGGGAACCATTATAATTTCGTTCTTTTACTTTTTTCTATTCCTTCAATGAATTTATTATTTCCTTACATTTTTTAAACAGCAAAATTTGTTAGTAAAAACATTTTTTTTTTTGTGAAAAAGCTGATTATTCCCGAGTGTAGAATTGATGGAACTTGTAGAAAGAAGTAACACAACATAATTATAATTTTTGATAAAGTGGACCTTAAGAACAATGGATATAATGATACTGTGGACGTTTCGATACTGTGGACGTTTTGATACAGTGGACATTTTAATATAGTGGACTTTATGCGACCAAAGGATTATAATGCTTTTGTCGTGGTTGTTGGTTCCGACAAGTTTGTATGGAGAGCGACTTTGGACCATTTGGAAATCGAGTGGACACACATACATATACTAACGCCCGTCTCCCGGAGGGGTAGGCAGAGACTATAGATTTCCATCTGCTACGAGCATTGCACACTTCTTTTGCTTCTACATCCAGCAATCTAGCCATTCAAGCTGGTCTATACCGGGTACTTTTTACTTCTTCAGTGTGTAGCCAATTTGGTCAGCATGCGTCCTTCTGATGTTGCTCGAGCTTTACCTTCCATTTGCGCAGAATAAACTTATTTCGTTACTCTGCTTTCATTCATCCTCTCATGATCAAACCACGATAACCGTCGATATTTTCATCTTGCCGCACCCAACAACATTCACTATCATACATAAGCGTAAGATCGTGCCTTTCTTAACACTTACACTATGGCTACCCACAAAGAACCGGACCGGACCTATTATTGTTATGCAGGCATAAACTCAATTACCTTCACTTGCGCAGTATAGCCTCCCTCCCTCTCCGCCGTCGAAGTTCCGAGCAACTGCGATGCCAACACGGCCGTGCACTCACCTTCCTGGGATGCATGACGAGTGTCACGTGACAGTGGCGCGCGGTGGCGAACGTCCGGAAGGCGGTGATGACGGCGTCTTGCCGGTAGAACCGGTTGCTGTCGCGCTCCTCGCCGATGCCGAGCATGAACTGCACGTTGTCCACGATCACGTGGTCGATGTCGTGCATGTAGCGCGCGTGCTCCACTGCCTGAGGGATTTACACAATTAATACCCACCTTAATTACTACCCACGGAAATGGAAAAATTTATGAATTCGCATTTTACTACGCACCATGGCAATTTTAAAACCTGTGTAGGCTTTAGTTAGACAGCTTTCAGAAATTTTTAGGGTTTCGTACCACAAAATAAAAAAACAGAACCCTTATTTTTATTGGTTGTCTGTCTATCATTAGAATAACTATTAAGAAGTCTATGCCTATAACGGACAGTGCAGTTGAAAAATCAGGCTTCTTACTCAACACGAAAAAAGTTATTGCTCTTTACGCAATTAATTTCATACAAATTGACTCACCTTGAAATCCTATAGGGCACTTCCAGTTAACTTAGAAACTTGAAATACCGTTCCGATTAGGATTAATAGCACACGGCTAGGCAAAAATCTCAATATTTAATTATTCTAGAAGAAATACAGGTCCGACCTAATTAGATCTTTTAAGTTGGACATTCATTACTGGCCGTGGAATAGTAATGACATGTGCTTTAAAAATTATGTAAACATACCTTTATTTTTTGCTTGTTCACAATGAGCTACACTTGGCCAGTACCGCGCTTGATAGAAAGCGTCGACGAGACTAAGAAGACGTTCGCCCAGAGACAGTAAAATAAAAGCAGACGATGCGTTAATCAGCAAAATCTACTTACGAATGGCTTATGCTACGCAACTGCCCGTCACCACTCTCCTGGTAAGTCTTCATGCGTGAACAGACGAGTAGCAGCCATGGGGAAAAGCCTACCACCATTTGAAGTATATTTGTCAGTTAGTAAGGATTAACGGCTCAGCCACGACTTAAGGCGGTGTGAGGCGCTTATTGTGACGAGCGTTGCTCATGCCATTACTCGGGCAGTGGCGGCAGATGGCGTTATTGAAAGTGGCATGAGTCTGTCTACAATCTAATATATTTTTAAAAGAAGATAGGAATCGGGTGAATTAATTTCTTAATATAAGAACCAATAACAAACGACACAAAATTACGGTGTTGCTCACAACCTGCTAATTTTATTAAAGTGATGGGGTAACATTTAAAGCAGTCTCTAGTCCTTGGTTTAGAATAAAATAACTTACTTCCATAACAACTTTGATGGGCTGATGTCCGTGGAAGGCGAGATAGTACAGAGGCAGCTTCTGGAAGTTGTCCGCGAAGGTGTGGAAGTGAGAGAGGTGTTGTTCGAGCGGGACGCCTGCATGCTGCTGCAGCATCGTGCGAGCGAGACGGGAGTTGCGGATCTCGAAGCTGCCCCACAGGGTGTTTACCTGGGGATCAACATTAGCCATTTTTAAGGATTCTAAAATAAAGCTTGTGGAGTGCGCGTCGTACAAAATATACGGGGTTTCGTTGATGTAGACAGGACCAAATTTAGGGTAGAGTAACAGGTGCTGAAGTCAAGAGGATTCTACACCTCCAGAGAGGACTTTATACATTTTCATACTTATTTAACAAAAATGTTTCTTCTAATAAACATTGGATTTTAAACATTTAGGATTTTGTCAAACGTTTATGTTATACATATAAAAAGACCAGAAACATAAATTGCTAAGTATTTGCTTTTAAGAATCGACTCACGAATATATTTGTGTTTCTTTGTTCGCTTTGTGATTTTTTTACAGCATTACGAGTAGTTAACGGTACAGGTAGCGCGATTGCTAAGTTTGCGAATTGCTATGTTTGCTAAGTTTCTTGCCCTTCTTCTAAGCAATACTAATCGAATGGTGCGGATGGTTAGGCATTATATATATATAATATTTTTATTCCTATATTTCTCTATTTTATTCAGGTGTATAACTTTATTACATTTTAGTAGCCCAACCTCAATATTTTTTGTATGTATTTCCCGTTTTTATTTATGAACTTATTTCTTCATTGCATTATGCATATATAATATTTTATTCCTAAATTCCTCTATTTTATGCGGGTGTATATTTTATTTCCCGTATTATTATATATTTTTTTATATTCTAAAGATATATTATATTGTTAAAATTAACTTCGACTTGTAGAAAGTATACTTTAAGTATCTATTTTGCAAAAATAAATATTTTGATTTTTGATTTTTTTGATTATGTAAATATATCTAATTTCGATTATTTAAGGATATGTTCGCACACTTTACACGCCTTTCAAAAACATATTCCCCCAAAATAAGTAATTATAATTTTCAAAATTTTCCGGTGTCGCTCAGTTCAGCTCAATCGGTCACCGTTCTTGAGTAATGAATGACAGACAGACAGTGGCGCAGTCGGTAGCGCGCTTGTCTTGATAACAAGAGGTCGCAGGTTCGAATCCTGGCCCGAGGAATGTTTTCAAATTCTTGTCTGTACATTTGTTTCTGATTTATCTTTTCCAGTTTGTAATGCACTCTAATAATAATATTTAGACAGACATTTCCAGTTTAAGGAATTTGTTTTTGACGGAGTCCTTTTAGTTTCTAACTCGCGTTCGAATCGCTATTTAATCACTTTGTCTCATTAGTATATCCCAAGTCAATGCTTTGTCTGTAACATATAGGACGACACAAATAAGCTAACTTTTTTTTTTAATGGACATATTTAAGTTATATATTTTTTTATCGTATTCTATTGTTTTTTGGGGTTCCGTAGTCCGACAAGGAACCCTTATAGTTTTGCCATGTCCGTATGTCCACGGCTTAGCTCAGAGACTATGAGTACTAGAAAGCTATAATTTGGCATGAGTATATATATAATTACGTCGACAAAATGTTAAAATAAAACCTTGAACAAATTTTTTTTAAAGGTACCTTACACGTAAATTGGGGATCATTTTTTTTTCTCATCTATCCCATAGTGTGGGATCGTTGGATAGGTCGTTTAAAACATTATGGGTGTGTGAAAACCATTTGTCGATTTAGGGTTCCATTGGTGAAATATTAAGCCTTAAAGTGCTAATTTTTGTTAGAGTCAAGCGTCCCCCCTCCTGCCGGCTAAACGGTTGTTTATAGATATGTGAAAAAATTCGCAGAAGTAGTATATATAATGAAGTTAAAAGGAAAACTATCACAGCTAAGTAGGCTTTACAGGTTTACGAGTACAGGTCGCGCCAAACTTTTGGCCCTCTCTAAACACGACAATGTATGGGCCGTTCTTCTAACTGTATGGGACTAGAAGTTTGGCGCGATCTGTATCAGTAGACCAATTTATTAAATGTACTGGGCAACTACGGAACCCTACATTGCGCGTGGCCCGACACGCACTTGGGTTTTTTTTAGATTAAAATCGACGTGTGTAAAAAGTATTTACCATACCTATATGATTAGTATTCTTTCAGTACGAGGGAAACAAGGTGGCACCCGAGTTTATTCAATCATAGATGGATGATGTTATACTTCTATTCTTCGTATGCAGCCGTCATATCGATGTTATGTTTTAGTATCTTACCCTTGAGCTACATTATGTTTTATCTATTCAGAAAAGTTCATTGACACACATACTACTGCGTAATTACAAGTTGAGCATGAGATACGAATTGATTAAAAACAAATTATGTTTACTGTGTACTAAAGTACTGTTTAGTAATCCAGTCACAAAACGGCGCTCTGTATGATTGTGGCCCTTGCAGTGGCGGATCCAGCTGGCTCAAACTGAACGAGGGCTCGCCTGCACACAGCGGGTGAAGGGGTGCAGATGAAAATCACTTATTTTAGAATGTGTGGATGATTAAAAAATTACGGGCAATTTTAGTGTGTTTGTTACAAAAATAAAAGATTAAATTATGTCATGACCCCTTCCCTGGATCCGCCACTGAAACTTGCGTCACTTGGATAAGCAGTACCACAGACATATAATTATTACTATTACGTCTGTGAGCAGTATACGCTTTATGATTTATAATTGTAATTTTATTATATAAGAATAGGACTGTCAGTGAAGTTATCTGCCAGTGCGATCAAATTCTTAATTTAGACGCTTAGTAGATTTTAACGCGTTAAGACGCATTGGGTGGAGCCCCTGCATTATGGTTAAGGTGGTAAATTTAATTTTCGCAATTTTTATTCAAAAGTAAGGAAAACAATATTATGATGTGCATTTTGCACCGAGATCCTCCGTTACCACCTTAAATGATTGTAATTTAGGTATCTGTCAAAATCACCGTCTCTGTTTTATTCAAAAGTAGCTTAATTTTATATGTAACAAAGAATGATGAATGTGACAAAGATATTTAAATTTATTGAGCAATTAATTTTGATAACTCCATCGATTAGCCAGAGCTCACTATTACAGGGGTCAGTATCAGAGATACTAATTTTTAAAATCACAATGTTTGGAATTGCTTATCTATAGCTACATTCAGGTTTAATTTTGCAAGTGGGAGTCCCTAGGCAAAATTCAAAACTATAAGGAATACCGGGAAGTTCCCATGCCCGGCGAATTTCCACGCGCTTTAGGGAATACGCCCTTTGCTAGCGTCCAAGTTACTGCTTTGAAGACTGATGGTCAAATTACGTAAATGATAAAGCTCGGACCGAAAACATTATTTTAGGAAACCTTTTCGTGTCTCCTCGTCATTCCGATATACCATTGGCGATGCAGGCACTGATTCCATTGACGAGGGCGTTGGTAATAAACCACTTCATTTTTCTCTTTGCTGCCGCTGTGATTATCTGGATGCAAGCATAGCACGTCTTTTAGTCTTGAAAGGTCGTCAAAGTGCAAGCTCCGTTTTGAGGCACCCGTACTAGAGAGCTTTCGGTCCAAGGTAAAAGCAACGGTAAGTAAGCAATGTGACTGACCCCCTGCTGTGCCAAGTCGAGAGACATTTCAGCGCAGAGCGTGGTCTTCCCGCAGCCTGTGGGTCCTGTGAGGATCGTGAGCTCGCCGCGCCGGTGCCCGCCCAGCAGTTTATTCAATGCTGGGAAACGACGCCATTTCACACCGCGCACCTGGAACAATTTTGTGGTACTAGGAGACTTCGAAAACAATTTAAAGCAAGGTAAAATAGATTTAAAAGTCGATTAATCTTTGTATTCATAATAAAATATCGCAAAATATCCACGCGAGCAAAATCTTTACATAAAACTCATGAGGGCAACCTGACACTGGGAGGGCACGCTCCGCAGCGAATTATTACCTAAAAAAACTGTTTATATTCTAAGGACCGATAGCAAGTTGGCTAAAGAATGAAAAAAGGGGAGAAAAATAAATTACAGTTAATGGAAAATATTTATAAATACCTTATCAATATTTGTAAGTTCAGCGTAGACGTCGTCCCGTAGCGCTGCGAAGGTGGTGATGGATCGATGCGACGCTGGCTTCGCTTCCGAAACTAGAGTCTTTAGTGAAAGATCAGCGCTGGCCGCTTCCGTGGCCGTGACCAGGCCGTCCGTTGGTCTGGGGAAGAATAATAATTGAAAACCAAAATATTACGCTGTGCGCAAAGTACATACGTTTTAATTGTTTAATTTAGATGTACTCGTAAGATGCGAGAAGACTTTAATTTTCAAAATGTGACGTCATCAAAGATTTTTCTTTATATTAACTGAACCCAAGTATTCCTCTCCATATACAAACCAAATGGCCCAGCAATTTTTAAGATATGCTATGGTCGGGGGAGACGTCAAGGGCTTGCTACGAGAGTTTCTGGGAACTCCAAAAATCAATGCAGTACCTCGGGCGGCTGGTTGCTGTTACTTAGCTACACGTACCTCACAAACCGACACCTCTCCTCTCCCAGTTTCTCAGCCACAGCGCGCATGTTGTTCCAGTCGCCCCACAAGTAGAGTTTCGAGTAGTTTTCTAGCACGGGCAGCACCACAGGTGGTAAGCTGCAGTTGCTCAGCCATATCAGTGTTCCTGGGATGTTGAATAACAATTTAAAGCTTCAAGGAGAAAATCATATTTACCTCTATCTACAAATATCAATTTGACGCTTTGTTTCTCTAAGATAAGCTGATTAGAAAAAAAATCTTTATTGTTGTTGTTAAGGTCTTAGCTTATGATGTATCTATTAAATATTTAGTATTTTCAAGTTCATTAAAATCAAATTATAATAAAGCTTCTAAAATATAATTAACTGGTTTGCCTATAAGAATATTTACCTGGAACCTTATTAGCAGCCAAGTGTAAAACATCTTGTATACTCGGAACTAATACTGCCTGCTCATTCTTGGTCACTCTAGGAGCTTTACACTGGAAGAGGCCAGCTGTATGGAGTCCACGACTTTCAGACTCCTCCTCTTTACCAGCCTGAATCTTGCGGTAACCAATCACTTTGTCTAAGCTGTTCTTTAGAGGGAAGTACAGGGTAGTGTGGTCTGGTGTTACTCTTACATCTGAAAGTGTTTTGTTTGCTTCTTGGTGGAACTGGATGTGAGAAAAATTTAGACTTAAAAAAAAATATTTAAAAAATTGCTCATTTTGTTATTAAGTTTAGACAACTTACTGGAAATTCAAATAACCTAAATAATTCTATGGTTTCATTATCATCAAGATTAGCTAGTGAGGTGGTGGCATTAACAATTTGTTGCCAGTCATTCTGGAATTGGTTTGCATCTCTCCTAGCTGTCTCAATATATTCTTTGGTAGCTGCATCTAGCTTTGCTTTCTTTACAATCCGCTCTAAAATCTTCCATTCTCCATGAATGTTACATTTAGGGCACAGAAAGTAACCTGGGAACAAAAAATTTTATTGTAATTATGACAAGTTTTAAGTATAATGTAGGTAATTCGAAACATCTGAAAATTCTTGGACATTATTATTGTTGCAATTCTCTTGGTAAAAATTAGAAATAAGTACTTAACCTCATGAGAGGGTATTCTGGTATATTTATAGCAATTAAAAACAGTACAGGAGGTTCAGAAGAGCCCCCAAAACACTCCACACATTCTTAGTATCCTCAAATAGAGTGTCTATTTCTAAATCCAAACTATTTCCTTTACTAAGCAATAAAGAATTAACAGTGTTTAGTACAGAAATGGTGTAACCTTAATTATATAATTAATAGAGACTGGGGTTAGGTAGTGTGATTTTTGAAATTGGAACAATATGTTGATATCAATAAGGATATACCCCCAAAATTCTTAATATGATTGATTGATTATTTACATTGTACCTACTTACAACAATTTCACTACAATTTTGAATGTTATTTTTAAAGAATATACCCACTTTTAATTAACTCTTTAGTTATTTATTTCTCGTATTAGATCAATAAATACAACATAAAAGTAGTAATCATAAATGAAAACCAACAAATATGTCAGAACCATAAATTTCTCTATAACAAAGAGGATTTTAAGAAAAATAATTTACTTTTGAAATGAAAATACTTTGTACCTAAACTTAGAACAACCTTGCAATCCCGTGAAAGGGAATGTCCATAGTATTATTTTTTATTGCAAGTACCAAAATCACACACCATCAATCACCCAGACCACTGATAATTAATTATGCTCATGTCATGAAGTTCTAATATAGTTAGTTTTAACAAGAGGGCACTGAGCAAAAATAGGTGCAAGGCTGGCTAGTGGGTTGCCTGAGATGTGAACTTTTCTGCTGCCCCCTTTTTGACACTATAAAAATGTATTCTAAGCTAAAGTTAATATAGACAACGGCCTAGTATGTGCGTCTTTATCGACACTGACAAAATGATCAATTTTGGTTACACTTTGTTTGCACTCAATGCCTCAAATTTTCACAAATACTGTGCCCTGGCTTATGACCTGACATTGGCGGAATTAAATGTGTTAGTAATTAAACACATTATCTGAAGCCAAAATCAATAATAGGTATAGGCATAGTAAGAAAAATAGTATTCTACCTACGTACAAGCGGGCCGAAACGAACCACTGCCAAAACATGGTTCAACTCTGTTTATGACAGTCGCGGTCGCACCACAGTTACGTGTGCACGTTGTCTCTGTGACGTTCCCGCACATTTTCGTAAATTATGGCATGAAATTACAGAGTATGTTGAGCATTGTATGGTTGCTTAAATACAACTTTAATAATAATAATATAGGATTATCAAATACGTAAGCAGTCAGTTAGCAGCCCTAGGGCGTGTTTAGGCGCCGAGCGGCCGTAGGTATTGATTCAAGGACACCGCCTGGTTAATAAACTACTGTTGTTACCTATACTGTGGTATAGGTTATGTTTACAAACATACCAGTAGTTTTATTCACAAAAATCTTTCCCTCTTTGCTTTTCTCTTCCACAGAACATATTGTACACTTGGTTGAAAGTGAAGTGCAGCCGTCCTGAACTGGTAGACCCTTTTGTCGAAGTAACTTTCGAATTTCTGTCGCAGTTATATTAGGTATATCGTCTAGCCCTAATGTTTGTATGTTTCTATGTTTAAGTTCACAGTTGCATGCTTTTAAAAAGGATTTGTTGATTCTATACCTAAATACTCTCAAAGATGGTAACATTTTAGCAAAAATATTAACAAAACATCACAAAAATAACCTCTAAACCAAAACAAACCTTTTTGTGACAGTTTTTTTTTAATCCTGTTTGCAGCGCGTTCCGAGTCAAAACGTCGTCATGGGTTAATGGGTTATTCGTAGTTTATGAATCAAATATTAAACGATGAATCAGAGATTGTAGTTCGCTTCGTGGACCTGAGTTTATAGTACCAAATAATTACAGCTCAGAAAAAAAGATTTTTGACGAAAGAGCAAGCCAACACGTAATGATTGCTCTCAGTAAGGCGCAATAACTCTTGCACAAGAACGTAGGTAAAGTATAACATAACCTTTGTTGGTTTTCACGTAACGTTAACAAATTTCTACAAATTGTGGATAAAGGTTGATTTTTCTGTCACTGACAAGTGTCATCCATCATCCACGTCATGTCCAATACAGTTCCGAATGGATCACAAGTTTAAGCAGTGATGGACACCATTTCCCATTCCTTGATGGGCGTGAGTAGTTTATGGTAGTCTTAAGACTGTTATCGCCATTCGGAACGCTATATTGATTACTTTGATTGAAGTCGTGTTGCCGTTTTACAATTAGGAAAAATGCAAAATGATCGCAAAAAAAAACCATTGTAAATTCCTTTTGAAAGTGCTAATTTATTTGCTTTCTTATTTATTGTAACAAAAACCATAAAAAATTATCTAAACTTGATATTGTTAAAATTTTTCCAAATCTAAAATCTTGGACTCTACCAACCATCGTAAAATCGTTTTGAGACATTGACGCGCCTCTTTCATTTTAACCACACCAATCATTCTCAGAACGTTTTGAGGATTATTATAGGAATGGCAATGGCTGTCCAGCTGAAGTTCAAAATAAAATAGTCCAAATTATCGCCACATTCATTTTATTCAATTTTGTGATATCCTTAACGCACTTACAAAGTATATTAAAGCGTCTCTCATTCACTCATACTTAAGCGATCTTTTTAGTGAATTCGGAAAGTACGGAATGGATGTTCGAGAAGTTGACTTCAAGTTCAGGGGATTTCCCTTATAGTGTTGCTGCTTATGTTCAAAAAGTTGCATATTCGTATGGTTGTAATTAATAAATTATTTTTAATGTACCCTTTTTAATCAAAATGTTTGAATCCCTGAAATATACTAAAAACATGCAATATAATAATAATAAGCCCCTCACAAATCTAACTGCCCCTCACAAATCTAACTCCACGTCCGGCTTGACCATCTTATGCCACGTGAGGGGCGGACATTGGCAGCATTTAGCTAAATACCTACCAATGACCAACGGAGCACTAGTAAACCAGAAGTAGTGATGCGGTTAAGAAGTAGAAATATATTACCCCAGGCGGGTACCAGTAATGGAGAATCCCGCCCCGAGCTGAAACGCCCGGGCAGCCCTACGTACTCTGGGATGGGCACCGTATCGCTATGTTCTGAACAGCCGAGAAATGTTGTAGGACAAAAAACTAACTCACCATCACCCAACATGCTCTCATGTCATCCCACATCAACGACTACATCACCCATCAGTTTATTCGCTGCATCAGATTCATCCCGCCATAGTTTTTCACGTTCACCTTCTCATGCATCACAATCATCTATGTCATCAAGTTCATCACAAAACGATGAGGCAGCAGATGTTGTACAGGAGGCATATGCCGATAACCCTAAACCCACTGTTGCCCAAAAACGCACAAGACGAAGATGGAGTGAAGAAACGAACACTTTCATTTGGCGTACGTACCTCGAGATAACTATGCTTGAAGCTGATACAAGAAGATTTCTTGACAAACTTTATGACGCATTCATACATAAATTCCCGGAAATACAAGTTTCAAAACAGAGAATAGGCGATCAAAGAAGAGCAATTGTACAAAATAATTTATGACCCAAAAATACACTTAACCAAGTAAGAAAACAAGTAGAAGAAAGCTTAAATAAGACTCAGAATTTACCTAATAATACAGTTTACACCCAAAACACAATAAGGCCAACACAAGGCCGTTCATTAACACGTATGCGATGGTCAAACGAAACAAATGAAAGTATTATGAAAATTTACTACCAGATTACAGAACTAGAAAAAAATAAAACCGCATATCGCCAACAACTTTATTCTAAATTTATCGAAAGCTATCCCGAATTATCTCACATCTCAGAACAACGCCTTGCCGACCAGAGAAGAGCCATAATAAAAAACAAATACATACCGGATTACAGGTTAGAAGAAATAAAAAATGAGGTAGAAATAGAAATAACAAATGATAATAGCATGAGAACCCAAAATTCAATAACTCAAGAGGAAGAAGCATCCCAAATAACAGAAAATTTAACTGATCTGACTAATAACAATCTAAATGAACAAATAATCATTTTAAACAACACACAACAACACAGCGTTCAGCAAACATCTAAACAAACAGAATTAACCGACGAAAATGCTCAAAGAGAACTTACAGAAATATTTGAGGAAACGTTAGAAAAATAAAAAGATACTGGCCCCATACAAAGACCTTACATACCTAAACAAATATCAACCAAAAAATTAGCCCAACTAACCCAATACATTGACAACACTATTTTGCCCAAATACCTAAATTCTGAACAAGATTTTTTTACTCTGCATACCCTGATTTACTGTGCAGCTTTTACGGTAGCAACCTGTAATGGAACTAAAATTTTTGTAAGCAATACGCAATTTAAACGACCAAAATCAGACAGAAAACCATCATGGCAAACAAGATTAGAAGAGAAAATAAGGAAATTAAGGCAGGATTTAGGTAGAATGACTCAATATGCACAAGGAAACGGAAGTAGAAATGTAATACTATTTGTTGAAGATATAAAAAGAAGACATGGAACTCATGCACAGTATGAAAATGTTAACACAACAACACAAGAATATCTAGACACACTTAAACAAAAGTTGAATGCAGCATCAAGCAGATTAAGACGATACAAAACATGCACACTTAGGAAGTCACAAAACACATTATTCAGGAACAATGAGAAGCAATTTTACAGATCATCATTAAATACTAGGCAACAAACACAAATCCCACATGACACCCCTACACCACAAGAATTACACAGTTTCTGGTCTAAGATATGGTCGAACCCACTGGAGCATAATCGTAATGCGGAATGGATAGATAAACAAAGTAATGAGGTAAATCACATAACACAAATGAAATTTGACACTATACCGATTGAGACCTATGTCAAAGTTATAAATAAAACTCACAACTGGAAAGCTCCAGGATCTGATAAAATACACAACTACTGGTACAAGAAATTAAAAAGCGTACAACCATATTTACACACTCACATTCACAAGTTTATAGAATCTCCAGACACATTACCCCTTTTCCTAACACAAGGCACAACATATATGATCCCAAAAGATGACGACACGGCAAATCCTGCAAAGTACAGACCAATAACTTGTTTGCAAACCTTTTATAAAATAATGACATCATGCATTAGTGAAATAATTTATACTCACCTCACCGATAATAACATCTTAGCTGAACAACAGAAAGGTAGTAGAAAAAATTGCCAAGGACGCAAAGAGCAACTGACAATTGACTCAGTAGCAATGAGACAAGCCCGAAAAACAAAACGCAATATATATACAATTTTTATCGACTACCGTAAAGCATTTGATTCGGTTCCACATAGCTGGCTAATACAAGTACTGACACACTACAAAATCAATCAAACAATAGTGGATTTTTTACAAAAAATTATGACCAATTGGCAGACTAATTTAAAAATAAATAGTTAAGTTGGAGAAGTTTCTACAGCACCAATCACAATACAAAGAGGGATATTTCAAGGAGATGATTTGAGTCCTTTATGGTTTTGCTTAGCACTCAACCCACTTTCTAATCTTCTTAATACTACAAATGCAGGATTTAAACTTGTTAACAACTCACAATTATCACACAGTCTCACACATCTAATGTACATGGACGATATCAAATTGTACGCTAACAACAAAAGAGAACTGTTCAAACTTGCAAATATTACGCAGACGTTTTCTAATGACATTAAAATGCAGTTTGGTATAGACAAATGTAAAATCAACTCAATTAAAAACGGGAAAGTTGAACTAAATAGTTATACTCTTACTACAGGTGAAACGATTGAGCCAATGGATGAGCATAGTACGTACAAATATCTAGGATTCAAACAATCGAAATGTATTGAACAGAAGGAAACAAAAAGTGATCTTATCAAGAAATTTAAACAAAGACTGACGCACATATTGAAGACCTATTTAAATTCACGAAACTTAATTAAAGCTATCAATACCTATGCCATTCCGATACTAACATACTCATTTGGAATTATAAGCTCGTCCAAAACTGATTTACAGAAATTACAAACGTTAATTAATGTACAATTGACTAAATTTCGTAAGCACCACCCAAAATCCTGTAAACAAAGGCTTACCTTACCTCGCTTGTGGGAGGAAGAAAAATAATTGACATAACAAACATACACAATAGACAGATAACAATACTACGAAAATACTTTCACACAAAATCCGAACAATCCGAGCTGCATAAGCACGTTACAGCTTCAGACATAAAATTAACACCACTAAATCTAAGTAACAAAAACATACAGCCAAATGAATCACTTACACAGGCAACAGAAAAAATAGAAATATGGAAGAAAAAGTCCCTACACGGACGACACCGCAAAGACCTTGACCAATCACATATTGACAAGAATTGGTCAAACGCATGGCTCAAACGAGGAGAACTATTCCCAGAAACAGAAGCGTTCATGATAGCGATTCAAGACCAGGTCATTAACACTCGGAACTACAAAAAATATATCCTAAAAGAACGTAACTTACCTACAGATATGTGCAGACATTGCAGCAGCGCTTCGGAAACTATTCAACATATAACTGGAGCGTGCAAAACTATAGTACAAACGGACTACAAACACAGGCACGACCAAGTAGCCTCCATTATACATCAACATTTTGCCCACAAAAACAAATTTATAGAGCAAAAGTCCCCCTACTATAAATACATACCGGAAAAAATTCTTGACAGTAACGCAATAAAAATTTATTGGGATAGGACCATAATTACCGATAAAACCGTTTATTTCAATAGACCGGACATTACAATACATGACAAACAAGATGGAACCGTATACTTAATAGATATAGCAATCCCAAATACACATAATATACAAGCTACACATACAGAAAAGATGAACAAATACAAAGACCTAGCCGTTGAGATAAAAACACAGTGGCGAGCAAATACCGTAAAAATAGTCCCAATGATTATATCAACCACAGGAGTCATACCAAAAACCATTCTGACTAGCCTAAAAATTCTAAATATTCCCACATATTTAATCCATATCATACAAAAAGCAGTAATTTTAAATACATGCCGCATCACGAGAAAATTTTTGCAGGCAGACCTATCACAGAACACTCTATAATATAGTTTATGCACTTGGCTGCGGCCCGTGCTCTTCTAACCTCTTTTCAGAAAAAGAGAGAAAAAATAAATAAAGATAAACATAATAATAATAATAATAATAATAATAATAAGCCCCTCACAAACCTAACTCCACGTCCGGCTTGACCATCTTATGCTACGTGAGGGGCGGACATTGGCAGCATTTAGCTAAATACTTACCAATGGCCAACGGAGCACTAGTAAACCCGAAGTAGCGATGCGTTTAAGAAGTAGGAATATATTACCCCAGGCGGGTACCAGTAATGGAGAATCCCGCCCCGAGCCAACAAGCTCGGGCAGCCCTACGTACTCTGGGGAGGGCAACGTTTCGCTACATCCTGCCCAGTCAAGCACTGTTGCAGGACAAGAAAATAACACACCATCACCCGACATGCTCTCATATGCATCATCACCTATATCATCAACACATAGTCTCTTCCAATCACCCAGTTCATCACCATATGATTTTCAATTAACATCAACATCTCGATCTACCACGATATCCCCCATGTCATGCGATGTTGTGCAGGAAGCGCTCGCAATTTGTCCTGCACCCATTACTGGCATCATGAACCCTACGCGTACATCTGAAACAAACTCACACTCAAACCGCGTAGACACTAACACAGAACGACACACTACTGACACTAACACACCAGCAAGAAGTGTTTTGCAGGACATGCTCCCTGCAACCACCCTAGCTGGCAAAAGTAGACAACGAATGAGATGGACTAATCAAATTAACCATGAACTTCTCCGTTGCTACTACATGGTCACAAACTGTGAAGAGAACCTCACAGCCTACCAACCGTTACTACGACATAAGACATAAGACATAAGACATTTATTTCATAAATATTATTACACGTCATTTTTTAAAAATATTACCTAATAGCGTAAATCAAAATATTAGTATGTCATGCAGATCAAAAATTATATACAAAATTGGGATCATTATTAAAATTAAAATCAAGATATAAATTCAAATCAAAAATTACAATTCAAATTTAAAATTATTATCAATTTAAAAAAAATAATCTTCAAATTTATAGAAAGTTTGCTCGATGAGATAGCGTTTCAGCTTGAATTTAAAGCTGTTTAGGCTTGATGATTGTAAAACGTGTTCGGGTAGATTATTGTACACGTTTGGGCCCATTACGTGCATCAGTTTGGAAGATTTAGCGAGTCCGCATCCTATAACTGCCAGTCTGTTTGCGTGGCGAGTATTGTACGTGTGGATGTCCGCATGAGTACGATACAAGCCACGGTTTTCCCTGACGTAGACTGCAACCTGATAAATTATTATGCCTGGCAACGTCATGATGCCTAACGATTTAAAATAGGGCTTCGCGGAGGTGTCACGCGATACTCGAGCTATCGCCCTTACGGCCCGTTTCTGCATTTTGAAGACGCGCTCCCAGTCGGCAGCGCGTCCCCATAACTCGGTGCCGTATTGTAGTACAGAGTGTACTGTGGCGAAGTAACATGATCGTACGGCTTCCTGAGGAACAGTCTGTGCGAGTCGATAGAGGGCGTAGCAAGCACTGCCGAGTTTCCCACACAGCTTATCAATGTGAGCATTCCAGGTAAGCCCTTTGTCAATTATAAAGCCGAGGAAGGTGGTCGTCTGTACCTGGTCAACTATGGTCCCGTTGACGTGCACTGATAGTGGTCTCGGAGGTTTCCCTCGAAGGTAGAAATGGATGAACTGAGTTTTTGATAAGTTCAACACGAGTCCATTCTGCGCGAACCAGTTTGCCACAGCTGTCACAGTCTCGTTCAACCGCTGCTCCAGCTGATCGATACTAGGAGCACACACAACCGCGGCGACGTCATCTGCGTACATCAGTATCTCACCTGAGGATATAGCTTCAGGTAGATCATTTAGTAGGAGTGAAAACATGATGTTTGACAATGATGAACCCTGGGCTACTCCCATAGTGGTCGTTAAAGGGTCAGACTTAACGTCACCGCCGTCGCCCACTACCATCTGCGACCTATCGCGCATGCAGTCCGTCAGTAGGTCATGTTCTGTACCTACGATCCCATAATGGCTAAGTTTGACTGCAAGGGTTTGATGGTCAGCAACGTCAAACGCTTTCGACAGATCACAGAATAACACTGCGACCTGTAACTTATTGTCACGAGCGTATAACACCTGAGACACGACCTCTCGTACGACCGAAGTTGTTGAGCGACCCGCGCGATATGCATACTGGCAGTCTGATAGTGCGTTTGTTGACTCTAAATATTCTACTAGGCGAGAACTGATACCGTTTTCGAATATTTTCGCGACACTCGGTATTACAGCCACCGGTCGATACCCATCGATGTCTTCTCGTGTACCCTTACCTTTAAAAATAGGAGAAATTTTACTTAGTTTTAAAGCTGAAGGAAAGGTACCCTGTCCGATATAGCGATTGAAGACATCAGCAAGCAGTGGGGATAGTACCGGGGCAGCCATATGCATGAGGTCCATCGATATATCGTATATATCTCTCGTAGGTTTATGAGGTATCCGCGTCACGATGATACGATAGACCTCGTCGGCCGTGAATGGTCTTAGTGAGAGCGAGCGGTCGGCACCCGGCCGTGCAGCCCGCAGCGCTGCGGCGACGGCGGGTACGTCGGCTCGCGGGGCGCCGCACGCGACTGCTGCCCCCACAAACCGAGCGTTCATCGAGTTTACTAGCTCAAGCTTTGTGCGAAATTTGCCACCTGACGGATCTCTGACGATGTCAGTAAAGTTAGAGTTTTGACGAGTTGATTTTCCTCTTTCTGTATTAATTATAGCCCACATGGATTTGCAAGTGTTTTTGCTAGTCTGTAATATGTTTGAGTAGTGAGTACATTTCTGATGTTGCAATAATTTATCTAGTTGTATTTTTACACCAAAAGTTTACTGAAACTTTCCCCGAACTGAGTCATCTAACAGAACAAAGGCTTGCAGATCAAATTAGAGTCATATACAGAAATAACAGAATACCAGCATCAGAACGAGAAAGTATAAAGCAAGCTGTATTACAAACAATCACAACCCTAGATAATCCCAACACTAATAACTTTGAAACTCAAGTAAACACAAACAATAATGACGTCATGTACAACCAATTCCAAAATTCACACACCCTGGAACAAAGGGATAATACACAGCAGACTATAGCATCGACACCCCAACCCATCATTATGACACTATCAGACAATGAAATCACCATGGAATCTGCATCTGTAGCATTTCAAGAAACTTATGAACATACCCAATCACAAGGGCCTGAAATAGATATTACATCAGAAGAATCAATAAACTACCAAAAAATTGAAGACACCTTTACTGAAATCCTCATTAAATACACAGGTACAGACCCAACTCAAAGACCCATCATCTCCAAAATACAAACAACACGAAAAGTCATTAAAACAATAAAAACCGTAAATGAAATTATCAACAAACACCTACAAAATGAAGAAGATGTTACAATAGTAGAGATACATGAAATTATATATTGCGCCGCGTTAACTGTCACAACATATACAAATTCTACAAATAAAGAAAAGAAAAAAGAACACAACAAAACTAATACTAACATAAACCAGGCAAACAAAAAAAAGACTCCACAATGACAAAAACGATTAGAAAATAAAATTGCAATCCTCCGAAAAGAAATAGGACGATTAACCCAATATCTGAATGGAAACCTTACACAGAAGAAACAACAGAAACTAAACCCAAATAACAAAAGCAGAGATGAAATAGTAAATGAACTAGATAATTATAAGCAAAAACTACAAGCATACTCTAAAAGACTAAGAAGATACAAAATAAGTAATTAGAGAAAATCAGACAATAACCTATTCAATACCAACCAAAAACTATTTTACCGAAACTTAAACTCAGATCAAATCGAAATTACAGAACCACCTAATATAGATGAGGTAAAACATTACTGGGAGAACTTATGGTCAAATCCATTACAACACAATTCACATTCATCATGGGCCAAGATAGAAGAACAGGAGGTAGATAACATTGATCCGATGCCAGAAATTAGTATCAATATAGATGATGTAACATACGCAATAAAAAATACCCTAAACTGGAAAGCACCAGGACCAGATAAAATTCAAAATTATTGGCTTAAATATCTAACCTCAACACACAAATACATAGCTAGCACACTAAACCATCTTCTTCACAACCCACAAGACATACCACCGTTCCTAACCCAAGGTATTACGTACCTAAAACCTAAAGATAATGATACAACCAATCCTGCTAAATATCGACCAATCACCTGCCTCCCTACCATCTACAAACTATTAACCTCCATCATCTCTCATAAAATTAACAGCCACCTTACTAGCAACAAGATAATACCAGAAGAACAAAAAGGATGTAGTAAAGGATCAAGAGAATGCAAAGAGCAACTAGTAATAGACACGGAAATACACAATCAAGTTAAGAAAAAACACAGAAATTTGTACTACTCATACATAGACTACCAAAAAGCATTTGACAGTGTACCTCATTCTTGGCTCCTACACGTTCTGAAAATGTACAAAATAGATAACAGACTGATACAATTACTAGAGTATGCAATGACTAACTGGAAGACTAAACTAAATATACGTACAAATAACACAACACTAAGCACACCTTGTATTAAAATTGCTCGTGGCATCTTCCAAGGTGACTCACTGAGCCCTCTATGGTTCTGCCTAGCTCTAAATCCCCTCTCAAGAATATTAAATAAAACAGGCTACGGGTATAACATAGATACAGGAAACGACATTAAACTTACACACTTGCTTTATATGGATGATATAAAACTCTTTGCAGCTAACAGACAACAAATAAATCACCTAATCAGACTAACCGAAGAATTCAGTAGAGACATAAAGATGACATTTGGAACTGATAAATGCAAAATCAACAGTATGATCAAAGGCCAGCATAAAGAAACAGATCCATACATTTTAGAACAACAAACAGGAACAATAGACAGCATGGAACCCAAAGAGACCTACAAGTATTTAGGATACCAACAAAGCACGTCCATTGACCACACAGAAATAAAAAACGCACTAAAAACCAAATACAAACAGAGACTGAATAAAATACTTAAAACGCAACTCTCGGCCAGAAATAAAACAAAAGCCATTAACACTTACGCTATCCCTATTCTCACATATTCATTTGGAATCGTAAAATGGTCAGACACAGAATTGGAAGCCCTGAACACTACAACCAGAACAACATGCAACAAACATAACATTCACCACATACATTCGGCGATACAACGATTCACACTCAAGAGAAAACTCGGAGGCCGAGGATTTATAGACATTAAAAACCTCCACTACACTCAAATAATTAATTTGCGATCCTACTTCCATACAAAAGCCAACGAAAGCGCCATACACAAAGCAATAGTAAATTTACCCCAACCTGGAACACCCTTACAACTGAACAATAGCCAGTTCGAACCGAAACATAAAATAACTACAGACGAACAAAAACTAGAGAACTGGAAAAAGAAAGCATTACATGGCAGATTCCCACACCAGCTAGACCAAGAGCACATAGACAAAACCGCATCCTGTACCTGGCTTACAAAAAATAACATATTTGGCGAGACAGAAGGCTTTCTTATAGCAATACAAGATCAGATTATCAAAACCAGAAACTACTCCAAGTACATCCTGAAAGAAACTATTGAAACAGATAAATGTAGGTTATGTAATCTTGCCTCAGAAACAATAGACCACATTACTGGAGGCTGCAGCACACTTGCCAACAAAGAATACACCCACCGACATGATAATGTCGCCAAACACATTCATTAACAACTCGCACTGAAATATAAACTACTACAAAGCTACACCCCCTACTACTAATACAAACCTAAAAAAGTAATAGAAAATAGTTCCGCAAAACTATACTGGGACCGAGACATTATAACAGATCGTACTATCCTTAGCAATAGACCGGACATCACACTTACCTTGAAATCCACAAAGACTACGTACCTAATCGACATCTCCGTCCCCAACACACATAACTTAAAACAAAAACATACAGAAAAAATTCAAAAATATATTCCCCTAGCAGATGAAATGAAACAAATGTGGAAACAAGAAACCGTCAAAATCGTCCCGATTATCATCTCTTCAACCGGTATCGTCCCTAAAACTCTAAAGAAAGCCCTAGAATTATTGGATCTACCTATAAAAACCTTCATACCCATGCAAAAATCAATAGTGATCGACACCTGCTCTATAGTCCGCCGCTTTCTTAACCCAACTTCACTCCCACTGCTCACCAATCATACAACGCCTCACATAAACACAACACATAGCATGCCGCCAAACACACAGGAAATGCAATAGTACACACATACACTGACACAACGGAACCAGGATACTTGGCATAAGCCCGTATCTAGTCCTAAAAAAACCGACCCCGGTCGAGAAAAAAAAAGACATAGTCGAAATAATAATAATAGTTGTTTATTTTCAGGCACTGTGGACCCATAGAATTACAATATAAAATATTAAAATACAAAATTAAGAATTAAATTACCTACAATATTAAAATTAAATTAAAATTAAATACATATGGAGTTGATGCTCGTGATTGTTGGCACTTGGTGGAACTTTTGATACATTTTTGATTGAAAAACACTTGTGCTTGTCCACTTATTTATATTATTTCCCTTACCGGTTTCGCTGTTATAGCATTATCAAAGGTTTTTTGGTTGTTAAAAATTAAATACATATTATTTTCATGTTGGCTTAACTATGCGTACAACAGTGAAAACGACACTGCGAATAGCTTTCACAATGTCATTCCCACTACTGCAAACTCGACTTACAAACGACAGCTGGTCTCTTTTTAAAACTGTATAAAAATCATCTACACTATTCTCAGCAAACATGCCAGACGCACTGCACCGCCACGGCAGACCCATACTGCAACGAATTGCATTATTATACTGCACTCGGAAGGTGTTAAATGCGCTCTGTGTGTAATCGTACCACAGCGGGCTGGTGTAGAACGTCTGGCAGTATGCCCTGAATAGTGTCACCTTTACTTGTTTCGAGGTGCTCGCAAATCGTCTCGCTTACATGTTGCTCTTCATGGCAAGGGCTCGTCGCTGTCGTTCGAGGTCGTCTCCATCCTTGAGGGTATCGGTAATGATGTGACCGAGGTATCTAAACTGTGACACTATTCGCAGCGGAGAACCGCATAGATTAATAGGTGGAATATTTTCCGGTCTCCGTCTTCTTAACATTATATGTAAGTCCATGCCGTTGAGAGTACGTTTCGCATATTTGTAGTAACTTTCGTAAGCCATTAACCGAAGGACTCAGTACCGCCATGTCGTCGGCATAGCTAAGGTTGTTTACACGTTCTCCAGCCACATTAACGCAGACTCGTGTAGCACTAGGTTCCTTTATCAAGTCGTTGACCTAAAGATTGAACAGGGCCGGCGAGGTGAGCCCCCCTGCCTAACTCCGCACTTCAGCTTATACTCGTGTGACATCGCATCTCCCCAGCGCACTTGATTTGTTTGGTTTCCGTACCAAAATTGTAGTAAATTTTGAATATTTGAGTTGACTCCTTTCGTTTTTAATTTTTGCCAAAGTGAGTTGTAAATTATTGTATCAAAAGCGCGACTAAGGTCCAGGAAGCAAACAAAAACAGATGTATTTTTATTTCGGTAAGCTTTGATGGAGTGTTTTAGTGAAAATATAGCCAAATCAGTAGACAATCCTGGACGGAAACCAATATGCTAATTTTGAATTTGGCATGCTAAGAAAGGATAAAATATGCCAAATTTAGCATTAAGAATGCCAAAATGGCAGCACTGTGAACTCTTCGGATTCAATGACAGATTCGACCACGGTTCCGTTTCAAAACATTTTTTTTTACTCGGTGCGATACGAATTTCTCTCGTGACTATAATTTTGTCGTAGTACTCGTGTTAAGAAGTGAAACGAGTGAAACCATGGGGTAAACGAAAGTGTTACCTGACAGTGTTTTGAAACGCTTCTAAATAATGCAAGTATCGCACTGGCTAGTGCGATTTCTGAGGCTGTCTGGATAACTCCAGGATAACTCAGATTAATGCTCAGACTAAGGATTAAGCGGTAGGTAGGTACCACAGACATCTATTTATACCGGGTGTAAATAGAGTGCGACCATTAAATGAAACCACATATTCTACCGACTCTACTGGTCTGAACCACTGTTCCCAAGAATCATACCCGTGGACACCATAAGGCGACGAACAAGGAGACGCGGGGCGTCAAGCGGCACGGTGCGCGAAGCGGGCCGCTGGAAACACAAACATACACCGATGTATGGAGCGCGCACCGTGCCGCCTGACTCGTCGCGTCTCCTTGAACGTACCCTTCGTTTAGGAAATAATTGAGTTCCATACAAAAACGCGTGAACCTTGACGCACCGACATACGGGCGAGTTTAGATAGAGAGAGCGTCGTCCGTGAAACCGTGAAACGGACGACGCTCTCTCTAAACTCGCCCGAATAGAGTACATTGAATATACGGGTAAGTTACTATATGACCCTGCTCGCTCGTATGGCGGTGCGTAAGGGTTCACGCATTTTTGTTTGGAACTCAATTATTTCCTAAGCTAAGGGTGTCCGCGGGTATGATTCTTGGGAAACGTGGTTCGGTAGGGTCGGTAGAATATGTGGTTTCATTTAATGCACTCTATTTACACCCGGTATATTGGATGTCTGTGATAGGTACCGTTAAAGTTCGCTTGAAGGTTGTCATGTCACTTCGGAGTTTTGTGTCAGATGGATGATGGATGTGGATTTTTTCCAAAACAAAAAAAAAACATCGTTTCTAAATAGAAAATTATGATTTGTTTGGCTCAAGAGAGCTCCTGTTTCAAAAGAGAAATTATGCTTTACTCAAAAAGCTTTAGACAATGAGTGCGGTTATGACTTTAAACAGAATAATCTACTTCAGCTATCGTTGTAATAGCGGTCACGAAAATAAACGAAATAAACCGAACAAATCCGTATGGACTTCGTGACCAACCATAAACCACAACACATTCAACCGACCCCCACCCATAGTATAAGTCTGTCAAAAAAATGTTGAAATGAATATGAAATTTTAATGATCTTTATTGGAATTTAAACGTTCAAGTAGTATAATTAATAGTAATTATTAGTATTAGTAATTATTAATAGGTGGTAGAGCTGATGCCGGGCTCGACTGTGGAGGTACCACCATCTTACTCGCAAATCCTCCCGAAGTTATTCGGGGGAGAGTAAGAGAACAGCTCTCAGGCAAAACCAGGCGGCCCACCATTGCCTGGGATCGATGGATGGCGGTATATCCATCCCCAATTTCCGGGCCTTATATAAAACAGACTGGTGGCGGGCAGCGGCGTCACTGGTGCGAGGGTTTCGGCACCGCGCTCACCAACCCGCCTGCCCAGCGTGTGTGAGTATGGGCAATTCTTCCAGGAGGACCGCCAAGACTGGCGAAATCCTGGAAAGGCCTATGTCCAGCAGTGGACGAAACAGGCTGATGGAAGTAGTATAATTTAGGTAATATATTTATGAAATAACAACTCGGTTAACTGGATTTAACAGATTTTGTACTTATTTGTTTGGTGTAACCAGGCAAAAGAAAAATAGTTTCTTCAATATTCATTTCAACACTTTTTTGACAGATACTACTTAACATTGTTGTTAGTTGTGGCCTGAAGTTAGCCGCACAACACGTTTGACAGCCCACTTTTCCCAACGATTTTTGACATTTGATGAGGCTCATGACCGAATCGTTGGTGTTTATTGTAGTTTTTGTGGTTTCATAGCCGCACTCAGCCTAACGAAACTCAGTACAAATGGAGTTATGTATGAAAATTGTGCTTGGACGAATGGTGATATGTTCCTACTCTTTCGCTCACTTAGCTTGTCTCTGTCTAACGTTGTGTCAAGTTAATATGGCGGTTGTTTGTTTATTTGTAAAACTTAATTTATCTATTTAAAATGGGATTTAACTGTGTCACATAGATATAGTGCTTTGTGTTTCGTACTATTGTGTTTTATTAATAGAGAAGTAAATAGAACTTATATTTGCATCACGCAATGAACTATAAAAAGCGTTAAATATGCGAGGTGCGAAGCGGTCGAAATGATGGTGAAAACATTATATTCAGGCCAAATTTCTTTTAAAAGAGACTCGGTAAGTACCTCTGTACTCATCTCGCGACTTATTTTATGTTATTAAGAAATTTAAAAGTGAAAACATTTTCATAACATTTATTTGTAAATTGAATACTGATGGGATTGTGTCGATAAATCATAACATTTCCACTAGGGTTACGGTGTCATAATTTCATTCTAATATTATAGTGCGATATATTTTTAAGATGAAAAATGTGCCTCCTTTTCGCTGACAGTCTTTAATTAAATTATAGGATATAATAATTTTTGCGTAAAATATGGAAAATGTTTTGTATTATTTATTTTATGTTGATTGGTTAATCAACATAACTTATAGAGAAAAATTAAGCTGACAAAATAATGAAATCACTTTCCGAAAATGCGGTCTTGCTTTTTTTTTGAAATTACGATATTGTGAGGCTGCTTTTTAAAATAATAGTATTATTACAGGTGATAGCAGTAAATAAAAATGACTGGCAGTGAAGACCTTATTTATCTACCAATAGAAAGTTTTCCTGTGGAAAGCACTTTGATGACAAACATTTCAATAAGAAAACTCGGTTCAAAAAGTCAACCATACCTTCAAATCAACTCAAAGAAGCACCACTTCCTGATACGATTTTGCATGAGTTTACTTGTCACGTGTATTTAAATAAGGGTACGTACATACATATGTCATTTTATTAAAAATATTATTAGGGTTCCGTACCTCAAAAGGAAAAAACGAAACCTTATAGGGCTTATAGAATCACTTTGTTGTCCGTCTATCTCGGGAACACGAGAAGGTATAGAGTTGAAATTAAAACCACATACTCAAGTTTACAGTCCCTTGATGCTGTAAAAAAATCAAATTTCTAAGGTAACGTAAAAAAAGATATGTCTATTTATGCCGCAAAAAACGTATATTTCGACACTCAAGGTAATCAAAATTTATTGGGTATTTCCCGTTGACCTAGAACTATGAAATTTGGCAAATAGTACCGTCTTAAACTACAAGTATAAGAAATAATAAATTTTATTAAATATTTATAATTTGTACTTACAAATTTGTACGGAACCCTCGGTGGGCGAGTCCGACTCGCACTTGTCCGGTTTTTTTATTTATGTGCTAGCGAGATTGAAGTTGCAAAAATTTACTTTTTTAATATTATTCTTTAAAGTATGTAGACGTAATTGTTTTTTTCTTTTTCAGAGCCATCTACTTCAGGGCCAAGTCCAAGTCAACATCATTGCTCATATTTTTTATGCAATAAGAATTAAATTAATTGAACAGGAAGCTTTTTATTTCCTTTTCTTGCATAAAAAGTCCGAAGGCTTTAGTTTTATCTGGAGCTGTTAAAACTAGAAACGTATTATTGCAAAACTGTCACATACAAATTATTGAAAGCCCTGATAAAACTGAAATCTTCGTAATTGGCCTTTTTCATTACACATGAAATTCCTACAGTAAAAAAAAACGATATCGATAAAATGTATTGCTTATGTAGTACATCCCTACACACTTATGTTGGCAGCTTTGTTTGTGATTTGTCATTTCTTATTGTAGTTTGGTACTAGTTGCGGGGCATTCCGTGGCAAATACGCATTATCTGTTATAGGGAAGTCCCGACTCTTATTACGTAGTATATTATATTCTCTTTGGCCGCATTCAACGATACCCGTAAGATGAGAAAAAAAAACTATATTGCTCCTTTTAATATGGGACAACCCTAAAAAAATAATTCAATTTTTGATTCAATATTCGGTTTGTGGTCAATATTTTGCATAACACACATAAATTACAGATCTCTGACTTCGTTTATCTACGAGCTAGGGACGACACATGGACGACTGACAGCAAAGTGACATTAATAGGGCTCCGATTTGCCCTTTGGGTACGGAACCCTAAAAATATATATTGGAATTGGCCCGCGAGCGCATGTCACGCCACACACGCTATATAATATTAGATAATATTATTATATTTTAATAAAACTTGAAAACCTCTCTCGCTCTAGGAAATAACAGATCCCTTTCCGATCGATATAAAATGTTACACAAAGAAACACCAAATCACGTTGATTATTCTTATATTATTTATATGTAACAATATTTACATAGTTTCGTCATAACTATTTAAAAAAAGTACCTATAAAAGCGACAATACGCCTTCTGATTCATTGAACTATAATTACAATTCTCATATAAATAAAAATTACAAAATTATTTTCACCTAAAATAATAGAAAAATACCCATATAATCGATTCATTCACAATAATAATTTAAATTACAATGATTTGTGATCATCTGATCATTTTTTATTACATAAGCCTCCTATGTAAAAATATACCTTCTGATATATAAAATGCTAGATTGAAATATCATTTTTTGATTGAGATCTTAATTATTTTCTATGATCGCCTTTAGTTAACAAAAATGCAAACGATCGTTATGTACAGTTAAGTTGTTCACATTTCAATATGGCGGCTGGTATTGTTGCCGCTGCTGCAAATGCTGCACAAGTGGTCCTTGTTGTTGTTGCTGCATGGCGAGCATTTGTTGCCTGATGCGTTGTTGCTGCGGCGTCATCTGTCCGCCATACTGGCCGCCCGCCCCCGCGCCTCCCCCCTGCCCCACCGCCAGCCCGCGGGGATATGGAGGAGCTGGCCCACCCATACCACCCATTGTTACGTTCGGCGCTTGCTGCAATGGAAATAAATTTTGAGTTAGATATATAATTATTTATGCAATTATTAATAAATTGTCATAAAAACACATACTTGTATGTATTGGGGTCTCACATTTTGTCGTTGTTGTGCCAAATAAGCCTCTTGGCTGCTCCGACCTCCCATTATATTCTAAAATCAAATTATATATAAATCAACAAATTCTTCAGAAACTATATCCACGTATCTTTATAAGTTGTAAACTCTACCTGTTGGAATGACTGCTGCCCCGGAAACCCTCCCATTGTATTAGCCCCTTGAGGTCCCATTGACCCTCCTTGACTGCCCATGGAACCCATCTGTCCCTGTCCCATCTGACTCATCTGGCCCATAGGTTGACCCATCTGACTCATTCCTTGTCCCATCTGGCCCATGCCCTGTCCCATTTGGTTGGACTGGGCAACTCCTTGCGACATTTGTCCGACGTTCTGACCCATGGAGTTCACGCCTTGAGACATTGGGTTCATTTGCTGACCCATTTGATTTACTCCTTGCCCCATACCCTAAGAAAACAGCATTGTTACTAAGTAAAATACAAAACCTAGGATTTCTTATGCAGTGTATTTTCAAGCGGGAGATCTAAGAAGGCCACTGTGATAAGCGCCTCCTGTTATACTACAGGAAAAAAGAGAGTTGTAAAGAAAACCGTGGTTCCGAACTACGTTTATTGTTTTTATAATGGCATTTGATTTACTCCTTGCCCCATACCCTAAGAAAACAGCATTGTTACTAAGTAAAATACAAAACCTAGGATTTCTTATGCAGTGTATTTTCAAGCGGGAGATCTAAGAAGGCCACTGTGATAAGCGCCTCCTGTTATACTACAGGAAAAAAGAGAGTTGTAAAGAAAACCGTGGTTCCGAACTACGTTTATTGTTTTTATAATGGCATTTGATTTACTCCTTGCCCCATACCCTAAGAAAACAGCATTGTTACTAAGTAAAATACAAAACCTAGGATTTCTTATGCAGTGTATTTTCAAGCGGGAGATCTAAGAAGGCCACTGTGATAAGCGCCTCCTGTTATACTACAGGAAAAAAGAGAGTTGTAAAGAAAACCGTGGTTCCGAACTACGTTTATTGTTTTTATAATGGCATTTGATTTACTCCTTGCCCCATACCCTAAGAAAACAGCATTGTTACTAAGTAAAATACAAAACCTAGGATTTCTTATGCAGTGTATTTTCAAGCGGGAGATCTAAGAAGGCCACTGTGATAAGCGCCTCCTGTTATACTACAGGAAAAAAGAGAGTTGTAAAGAAAACCGTGGTTCCGAACTACGTTTATTGTTTTTATAATGGCTATAATTTTCAAACTTATTTAATAAACTGCTTACATTTTACGACTTTAATTATGATCTGCTACGATTTATCAGTTGAATTATATAAAAGATGATTTACCCAAAGTGGTATTTATATATCATCAGATCACATCTGCATTGCCGGAATCCGTCCGTAGTGTGCGACGTACTCGTACGTTTCACAGACTCTGTTGATCCGACATACCTGATTCATCATCTGCTGCTGACCCCCTTGCATCATTTGCTGTCCGTACCCGTATCCCTGCTGCATACCGCCATACTGCCCACCAAACATCTGCCCTCCCATACCACCCATTTGGCCCGACCCCATTTGTCCGCCGCCCATCTGCCCGGCGGACATTTGCCCTCCTCCCATTTGTCCAGCGCTCATTTGCCCGGGGCCCATTTGTACGCCACCCATCTGACTCATGGGGCCCATTCCACCCATGCCACCCATTGGGTTCATTTGGCTGGAATAGAAAGAGAAAGTTTGCAGTCTTTTTTATATTTCTATTTAAGCTCCGATCTATTAAATGTAAAACTTCATTTGATAGTACAGAAATTACTCGCTTAAGACGACGACGGTATGCTCAACCCTAGTTCTTTTGGACACGACCTGTTCTCTTACTGTGAGAAAATCGGATATAAGGGAAAATTTATCTCGTAGCAAATAAACGTCAAGATAAATTATGTCTATATTTATTGTTGTTTCGTTTACTGGTTAAAAAAACCCATCTACTAAAATATTTTCGAGTTCTGTACCCGATTTTCTCGTCAAACGAGGGCAAATAGTGTGTTTGAAGACCTCAGTATAATTATTTCTATCAAGGAAAATTTATCCACACATGATTTCTAAAAACAAAACCCTAGATTATGAAATCAATATGCATATGATTTTCTGTGTATTAAATGAAATACACAGAAAAATGCACGCCTATTTTATTTAAATGAGCAAAATAAAAACGGGTACGGGTGGAGTGCGGAGTTTCTTAATTTATTCGGCAGTGTAATGGAGCAAACGTCACGTAAGAAGTCAGTCTTTATAGTGAATGAATAAATGCGTCAATCAGCAGGACTTATTTCGTGACGTTCAGTTGAGGTTCGTACTTGGGTTGCATCTGTCCCATCTGTCCGGGCTGCATCTGCCTCATGCCCTGTCGCGGGAACGGCCCTCGCGGGTGCGGCGCTCCCGGGTAACCGCCGGTCTGTTGCTGAGGAACGCCAATATTTGATTAACAATTCCCTAGATGTAAGATAATATACAATATTGAAAAGATTACAAAATGGCATTTGCGTTAGAATCTTACGTTTCTAAGATTCTCTCAAGAAAACAAAAAACATTCTAGGGAACGGTTACGGTTAGGTTACGGCTTAACTAAAGAATTAGCGATTATTTAAATAAGCTGAGGAAAACCCTTAAAACGACATATTTCGAGAATATTTTCGTAATTCGTGTAGGGTATAAAATAAAACGAGCGTATTTTTCATACATTTCCTACATTGCGCACGAAGGACACGTTACAGAATTTTTGTCCGAAAATCACGGTCAAGATATCGATTCAGCAACGAAAAAAGTGGACACAAGGTTCGCGAGGGCGGACTCTTTTCTGATTCAAATTTTAGTACAGCCTGCGGCACAAAAGTCTAGCAAAAACCGTTAAGAAGTCAAAAATAAGGTGTCATGGCGGGGAGACGGGTCGCGGGGCAGGCGTACGTACTCATGCGTAAGCGCTGATTGGCTCCCCAATTGTACCCCCTCCGCGTTTCATTCGCCGCTAAACTTTTGTGCCGCAGGCTGTATGAGTAGTTGTTTCGTTTCTTTTTTAACGTTAGAAAAGTGTTAAAATTGTATTTTTACTTCTGAACATAAAGTTCATTATTTCATTTTATTTACGTTCCATACATCTCGCCAAAGTTGTTCTGAATCTGAAACACGAAATCTTTCAGGCCTAAATCATGTAAAGATCAATGTAAGTTACTTAGGAGATATTTTACTGTAGAGATAATTATACATATAGTTAAACCAAGACTGCCAGGCCCACTTGCGCCAAGCCACATAAAGCAGATTATTTTTATGCAATGATCTATATAGTTAAGAAATGGTCATTTCAATCATTAAAAGTACATTTCTGGGATAAAATACATTATGAAATTAATTCCCTCTTGTGAGATTTAGCACCCCACCGGTCCATAATATTATATTAATGTGAGAAAGAAACAGTATGATTTAATGTGACCAGGGCTACAAAGTTAAGGGTCGGCGCTCGTTGGAAAAAGTTCTGTTTTAACGCTTTTTTTAACTGTCTATCTCGCTCTAATCTACTGCCGTGCACGTAAAACCTCAGTTGTATTGACTTTTTTTGCAACATCTTACGTAGTGCAGAAAATCAATAAATCGTATCGGAAGTTTACCTATCATGTTTCTTGATGTGTTACTATGGTGTTGAAGTATGTTTTGTCATTGTTATGTCTCTAATTAAATCACAATTTTGTGAGAATGCGGCAATGCTATTCGAAAGGTTTTCTTGAAATTCCTGATTTTTTTCTCAAGTCATTATAAAATTGCACAACATTTTTTTATGATCTAAAAATCAAAAATCAAAATATTTATTTTTGCAAAATAGATACATTAAGTATACTTTCTACAAGTCAATGTTAATTTACACAATATAATATATCTTTAGAATATAAAAAAAATATATAATAATACGGGAAATAAAATATACACCTGCATTAATAAATGATAGTCGTAAGTTTTTAAATAAATAAATAAATAAAAAATAAATAAAATAGGGGAATCTAGGAATAAAAATATTATATATACATAATACAATGAAGAAATAATAAAAACGGGAAATACATACAAAAAATATTAAGGGTGGGCTACTAAAATGTAATAAAGTTATACACTTGCATAAAATATAGAAATATAGGAATAAAAATATTGTATATACATAATGCCTAACCATCCGCACCATTCGATTAGTATTGCTAAGAAGAAGGGCAAGAAACTTAGCAAACATTCCTTTTTTCAAAATAAAACATATGATACAAAATCATATACATACCTACTCAAGTAAAGGCATAAAAAAATATAAGACTGCGGGAATTAGTCACGAGAAAAAAAAAATATCTTAGTCAACCCGTCTCATATTGTCTATTACCTTTAACAAAGTAAGTTTACATATTAATTAATTTTAAGCCTTTAGAGGAATCGTACAGTATTAAAATATGCTAATTATAAATTACAATATTGAATAAGATTATTATTATTTATTACACCATGCTTCATTATCATCCAAATAATCATTGATTTTATAATAAGCTTTCTTAAGTAGTCCCTGCTTAATATATACTTTAAACTTATTTTCAGGCAAACTAAGGACCTCCTCTGGAAGCTTATTGTAAAATCTTATACCATGTCCTACAAAAGAGGTACCTACTTTGGCAAGTCTTAATTTTGGAAAAGCTAGTTTATGTTTGTTTCTGGTTTCAACAGAGTGGTGCACACCAAGCCTCGGGAAATTATCAATTTTTTTTCTGACATATCTAATAACTTGATAAATAAATTCACATGGGACCGTAAATATATTAATTTCTTTAAACTTTTCTCTTAATGAATCTCGGTACTTCATGTTATAAATAGACCGAATTGCTCTCTTTTGCAAGACAAAGACTGCTTCTATATCCGCGGCTCTACCCCACAACATTATGCCATATGACATAATGCTGTGAAAATAACTGAAATATACTAATCTAGCAGTATCTTCATCAGTAATCTGCCTTATGCGTCTAACAGCGTATGCGGCTGAACTAAGTCTACCACAGAGAGCTTCTATGTGGGGACCCCACTGAAGACGAGAGTCTATAGTAATACCTAAAAACTTAGTTTCGTTAACTAACTCCAGCTTGGACCCCTGCAAAAATAAACTGACATCTACTTGAATTACATTTGGTAAAGTAAACTTTATACATTTCGTCTTTTTTGCATTTAGAACTAAATTATTTGCAGTGAACCAATCAAGAATCAGAGAGAGGGTTGAATTCGCGTCATCAAGTATATCGTTATGTCGATTCGCTTTAAAAATAAGTGACGTGTCATCTGCGAATAGAACTATCTCAGATAAGTCTCTAACTAAGTAAGGAAGGTCATTTATGTATATTAAAAACAATAGGGGCCCCAATATGGAGCCCTGCGGAACACCCATTTTGACTAATGCTCCAGATGACTTTACTCCATTTCCTCTTTTACTTCATAATAGTCATCGAAAGTGATGTTTATTTAGTCAGAAATTTTAATATTGGCTATCATTTAAAGTGAGACTGTCGAACCCTGTTTTTGTCCGATTTAGGGATTCTAACCCTCAATTGACCTGGGCCAAGTTGCTTGGTGCAAGTGGGTCTAGAGTAGCAACGAACCTGCATCTGTGTCATCTGGTTGAAGGGTAGTCGTTGCCGCAGCATGTTGCTGAGCGCCTGCTTTGACTGCGTGTTGAGGGGAGGAGCCACGCCACGAGCCACGCCTCCTGTACGGATCGTTTGTGGATAAAACTTGGGGAGCCATGTATTAAACATCGAAAAATGGGCAAATAACACCACTTCATTGTATGCCTTCTAAAATATCCTTAAACTTAAAGGGCACAGTATGTTGCTCTGTAACCGCGGTTTTGAAACGCATCCTAGATTCAAACTCCTTGTTTTGACGTTTAAACATTCATGTTTTGACACGACACGCGGTAATTTGAATAGATACTGACACCATTTGTGAATTCAGAAGATTTATAGTAGATTAGTGCAGCGCATTCAACGTTGTGTTTCATTAACATTGTTTTAATTAATACGTTATTAATATATTTTCAGACATTTTAACATAGTAAAAACAATTTACAAAACTACGTAGCCACAGGGAGAGGAGGGGAGGAGGCTTCAGGAAAAAGCTAAGGAAGGCTACGTAGGGGCTACGTAAAAGAAGACAAATTGAAACCACGTGGTTTATGGACGCTCCTTAATGGAGGGGATTTTTACCGAAGCAATTCGAAAAATATTTTAGATTTTTATTTCATGATTCAAAAACTTTGATGATGGTCAACTTCAGTCGTTTTGCTACGTAAAATCAGACCAAAGGGGGGAAGATTTGAACCCCCTATTCCCCCCTCTGATATACGCCCAAGGTAAGTAGTAAGTAGGCACCTTGTGGGTTCTGATAGTAGTTCTGTCCGGGCGGCGGGAACCACTGCTGCGGCTGCTGCATGTACTGGGGCTGTTGCGCGGGCGCAGGCGCCAGGCCGGGCGGGCCGCCGGGGCCTCCCGGGGCGCCCGGGATGTTTGTCTGTAACGAAATCATGAAAGGGATTAAATAATATCTAGTAGTTATATATCCTAACTAACGACATACAAGTTGCTGCTAAACCAGACCTATTCCACACCGCAAAGAAGAATATCAGGGAGTTACGCGATAGAGAGGTGCCTTGTAGGTGGATAAAATTTTAGCCACGCAGCGCTGTGTTTTTATTTAAGAGTCTTTGAATATCGGATTTTATAGTAGTTATTCTACTATTTCTTCTATGGCTAATCTTCGAACTGGGATGACAAAGCAAAAACACGTACAAAAGATTCAAGATTCAAAATGTTAATTTGTAAAATATACGTTTTACATGTCAAATCTAATCTGTATAAAAATAATATTTTATGATGAAACAAATATGATACTTACGGAAAATATATGAAAAAAAAACTATATTTAAGTTGGGCTACTAAAGTTATACACATGCATAAAATAAAGACTTAGTGGAATAAGAATATTATTATACATAATGCAATTAATAAATAAGTTGATAAATAAACTGAAAAAATAAATTATTATACAATATTTAAATTGTACGGGGAGCGAAAATACTAAGAATATTGAACATAGAAAATTGCAATGAAAGGAGATTTTTGAAGTCAAATTTTCATATCTATACAATTTATGGCAGTAACTATACGAAGTTTGCGGTTGGAGTGGGTGTAGCATGGTAATTCATCGCCTTTTTACAATTTTACAAAAAGAAAGAGGGTCAGTTAAACTTACAGGAGTTGTAGACTTTTGTTTCTTGATCTTAGCGCCTGGTTTTTTGCCACGACCTCTACCTGATCCCGTCGGGCTAGCATCGAATCCATTGTCCTGACAAAAAAAAAACAAATTTATCAACGTGCTATCTATGACACATTTTCGTGATTAACAGGATGTGCTAGAAAAGTTTTGTTTTGTTAAAATCAACGCAAAGTTATGTATTATTTTCTTTTCTAAATATTAAAACCGGTTTTATTTTACATACTAAGTAGTCACGTAAATAATAATATAGGAGTTTTATAATTTAAAAAGCCGAGACAAGTAAAATCCAAAATGTGCCAGAGCACTTTGTTTGAGACCGTCTTCAATTGAAGATCAATTTTAAGGAATTCGTAATCTTCTATTGATCCATACCTGCTTGCTATCGTTACTCTCTAGATCTTCAGGCGGTAAGGGCAGTGGCTCCAAGTAGTAACTTAATGGTTTGACGAGACTATGGGTGTGATACTTCAATAACCTGAAAAGAATATACTCATTCACTTGTTAAGAATTTTATTAGAAAAGAAAATGAAAGATTATAATTGTAAATCTGTACCATTGTGAAAACACAGGCAATAGTCTTGATGCCTGGGTATGTTTAAAACATTTTCTAAATGGTTTGTATGCTGTTATCCCCCCTCAAACGTGACGATACTAAATTAAAGTATGCAACGAGTCTAAAAGGGATGTAATAGCGGCATTGACCTCTCATAAACAACTAGACACACAGTCTGTAAGAAAAGTTCGTCAGAAAACGTCCGAACGTGCGACGTGCATGGTAGCAAAAATGCTTCAACCAAATTAAGACGTTATGTCGTTAACATGAGTTGCAATGTCAGTTGCATGTCGTTATTCTAATTTGACACGCCAAAGCGGTGACAAAATGCATCGCGGACACGTTTTGAGCGAGATTGTGAGTCTAGTTGTTTATGAGACGTCAATGAATAGGGGTCGGTAATGTACTACAGGTTTACAAAAGCACATCAAATTAAAAACGCTTTCAATACTGAACACTATAACCCATAATTTATCCCGGCATCTGACAAGCTACGTAATGAAAACGTATTGATTGAAAAGGCTTTACTTTGCGAAAGTCTGTAAATATGGAAACAGCCGAGTAGCGCTTGAATCTGCATTATGAAGTCCATGAGTATGAATATTTACCAGAATATTGCAAAAAAAAATCTCCATCTAATCTATGTTTGAATTATAGCTGTACGGGAAAAATTCGTACAAAGAATAGTACTGTAGCAACACATGTACGCACACATTTACAAACTGCTACTTTAGAAAATCAGCATAGCAAGTACGTAAGCACCTATTAGATAAATTTGACAGGTAAACTCGTCAAAATCTAAACGATAACTCTTATCGCTATGACATAAGAGCCACATTTTTGTTTATCGAAGCGATGTCGAGTCGATAGCATGTTCATACTTGGTACCCAGCTTTGAGTAACATTGACACACATCGATGCCACTTCAGTCGTCTCCCATACTGTTAAGCACTAGGTCGCGCTGGTTCTAATGTTTTACGTTATAGTATTTTAGTGCATCAAGAAACATAACTTTCAATGAACTTACTCAATGTGTTACTACTCTACAAACCTTTCCTTAACTCCAGGGAACCCTATCTGAACAGTACTAACCTATGAGCGTTCTCGTAAGTGAGCGGTTTCCTCTCGATCTTGGTGGCGGCAAACCACGCCCACGACAGGGGGGCGGGGCTTCTGCCGCCTTCCACCAGCTCCCACGCTGATACCCTTTGTTTATCCGTTAGACGAAGACCCTGGACGTTGTACCACATGTTTAGTAGTGTAGATAATTGTAGTAGGTTAACACTTATCTTAAAATTTAGTAAAATTAGTGTAGTTTTTTTCTGTCCCTGGGTAAATTAACTTTTACAATGTGTTAATTGGTTCATGGGATAGACAGTCATGTAATTATCTGTATACACAGAGTCACACTGGAAGAAAGGCGGAGACTACCGAAATTTAAATCCCCAAAGCTGTAACGCATTGTAATCTTACTTGACTGAGTAGAGGAAATGTACCTGTTTCTTGTCACTGTCGAACCCTGTGATCTTGTTTCCCTTCTGATCGACCAGGCAGCCGAGCGGCTCACACGCGATCACCTGGAATTATGTTTACTGTAGAGTACGAGTTATAGCAAAGCGCCCGTAAGTTTTCAGGATATTAACAAAAAAGGAAATTGTTCAGAGTACTAATAGACTACCACGGACCATTAATCATAACTTGTCCCTTGCCGTCATGTTGGCATCATTGCTTGTCAATCTTTTGCTGTCATGTTGTTGTCACTCAGATTTTTCAAAATTATTTGATAATTATGTAGGTATTATTATTGCCAAAGCCGTTGCACAATAGTGCGAAAGAGATTGTGTTGACGCCTTTTGTTAAAGACAAAATGCAAACAATGCACCGTAATTCGCATAAATACATACCTCAATAATAGTATTCTTAGGCAACGGCAGTAACTGCCGCACGCACTGCACGGACGGCCCATGTCGGTCGCCCAGTTCTTTCTTGAGTTTCTTCATTAAGTTCTGGTAGTGTTTCCTATTGTTGTCATCTCCACCCTCAGCCAGCGTCGAGTGGATCAGTGTTGCCAGCATATCGAGTAACGTAGTGAACAGGTTGCTGCGATACAGACTAAATTCACTTCGCTGTAATAAGGCGGTATGTGGACCGACGACGCAGCGAACTTTTCAAGGTTTAGACTCATGGTTTTAGTATGAGCGACGACTGAGGCCAAAGCTGCGTTTAATAATCAATGGTTATAATTTTGATGTTTTATAAGCTCGCTGTGTCGGTTATGATTGCTAACGCTAATGGGAGGAGAACGTTAAAGTGGTTATGACTTTTTAGGCCTCAATTTGGTTAGTTACAATTTTAAAAATTCTGTTTCAATCATCTACGTGAAGAAAAAAAAACCGTGAAATTACTAGAATGAATCCAACACCAATAATTTCGAGTAGTAAATCGAAAAAAGATCTTTGATACAACACATTAATATACCTACCGTCTTAGAATGTATTATGTAACACGTAAACTCGCGCCTGGTTCACAGAGAGAAGCTTATTTCCAGATTCCTATCGACTGCGATTCTGAGAGAGTTCCCCTCTGTACATTCATAAATCGAAGCATACACGCTCTATACTTTCACCCACTTTTATAACTGATTCTTTATAACTCACGTTTCCAATAATCTAGTAATGAAGTCATAAAATTTACAGTCCGTATCCTTTAGCTTCTGTCTATTCAGTTACCTATTGTTGTACGCGTCGATGAGCTGATGCGCGACCAGTTGAGTCAGCAAGACGGCCCAATCCGACGTCAGCTGGTAGGACCTGCCGGTGCGTTTTGTAACCATTACTAGAAAGTTACATCTGATATCTGTCGGTGTAAAATGTGCTGTTATAAAAAGGGGACATAATTCTAGTGGTGAACTGCAAACTTATCGTATATTTTCGTGCTATATTTTTCATAGATATCATAATAATATAATTTTAAGGGCAGTGATATTTTTGTTACACAAACACCTGAATCAACAAACAGAATAATCTTAGGAATCAATACAAATACGATTCACGAAAATGTAAAAGAGGTTTGCAAAGAAATTCATTTAAAAATACAGATCGCAAATGTTTCAGTGTAAAAAAAATCGCTTACGAACAGTCGGTGGTCAGAGGTCGATATTAAACATTTTTTTTTGTTCTGTCGTGATAAAAGCTACTTTTAGTTTCCACTAGCAATAAGTTCTTTGCTTTTAACCTTCTAAGTGTAGAATGTGATGTTATAAAAAAGGACATAATATTTGAAAGATATTTCGTACATTTTCATAAAATGTTAACCATTATAATAATAATAAATTCTTTATTTCAGGCAAAACATGACAAAATATACAATACGATAACAAGAGCCCATATATAAATAAAACCAAGACTAAACTAAACTAACTAAATAGAACTAAAACCACATAGCCTATTTTTGAGGGATTTTAGTTCTTGTCGCTTCCCTGAAGCGTCGAAACACGATCCTCTCTGGCCAGAAGTCAGCACCGAGGAAACTGCTAGCATGAGCAGGTTATATTAGGGTCATAAGGTCTACCAGGAAGGTAGACGGGAATTTGACTAACATAAATATTTAACCTATTTAATTATCGATAGCATTGAGTAGCAATAGATATTTTCGATTTTTTGAAATCAGACAGGTTAAAAGACGTACTGAGCTGTCAGAGTCGTTATTTCCCTACAAAACAGGCCCGAATTCCTTCAGCCACGATCGTGCCGAAAGTCTATTGTAAATCAGTTGATATCAAGAATCACGACTTATCGACAAATCTATCGATTTTTTTCACTTTAGAGTAAGAGTTCAGTGTTCTTCCTGGTCTGTCCCGTTTTATGTCCATACCTCCGAATAGCGTCAAACATGCCGCCCGCCAAAGAGAATCTTAGTTGCAGGGCTGACGGCGCCTCATCCTGCCAGTTATCACTGCAGTTAGAGCGGTCGTGGTCTCGAGCGTGCGTCAGATAGTGTTGGAGTTGTGCGTGGATGGAACTTAGTAAGCTTTCCTGCAACAAGAAAGTTTTATATCAAATCAAAATCATTTACTTTATAATCAAATATTTGCAAGTCCACCCCGAAACTTCAGTGTAATAGAACCCGAAATACCATAGCTACTTAAAACTTATCAATTTTTTTTTGCCTGTAAGCCCTATTGTTTTTGTCCTTCTATTAAGTGGCGGTTATCTACATTTGCACTTATAGTTTATTCAATTTTACTGTGACTATTTCAAGAATAACTCTTTTTGCTTTGTCAAAACAGCGCAGCGTTTAGGGATTTTAAAAAAGACACCAAGTGTGGTTTACATTCAAAATATAAACTAAAAATTAAAAATGTTATTCAAGATGATTTTATAAAATAATTTTGTATATAGCTACATAATATATAATTTGTATTTCTTTTAGATACTTCCAAAATTCATAACGTTATAATTAACAAAACGAAACAATCAAAACACTTTACACCGGTGTGATGACAAATAAATCCGTATGACTATGTATTTTAATGTTCAGCAACAAAAGCAGGTCAAGAGATAATCTGAGGTAACCTTCTGGTCGTCCTGGTGCCGGAGACAAGTGAGCACTAGCGACAGTAGCGGCTCGTGCGCGACGCGCAGACCCCCGCCCGCGCAGCTGCCCCCCGCGCACCCGCCCCCGCCACCGCTGATACCACGCTTGCCGCCGCTGCCGCCGCCACTAGACCTGCGACACACACGTTGTCATAGTAAAAACAGAATAGTAAGCTATCTTCACAGAGATGTCGCCCGCGCGGCTTATATGTGTGCGAGCCACTGCGAGCCTGCACGTACGAACCACAGCACGCACACAACGACAGGCGGTTTCTGGCGGTGTGACTAGGGTCGGCAGCGCTCCACAGTACGCCGCGCGCCGTTCGTCGCATCGACGCAAAATAAATTGACAACCCTGCAACAGTAGGCATTTAAGCCTCCCACAGCGCGGGAGTTGTTCTACTATTCTGTTTTTACTAAGACGTTGCTTACTTTTTTACAGTTGGTGAGTCATCCACACATATGTACATGGTAAAACTCCCGCCTGTCTCCCAGAGAGGGTAGAAATGAAACTTCAATTTGCTACGATCCTAACACATTTCTTATGTATTTTCCACGTTCATGAATCGAGTCATTCTAGTTCTATTCGGGTACTCTTGTCCACATACTTCCTTCTACGGCAGCACATTCCAGCTTTACTTTCCAGTTCCGATATTTAATAACCGTCAGGGAAAAGTGGGTGTATGATATATGTTGCGCCAACAATATTTCTTTCATCGTTTTTTTTCACTCATTCCTATTTTCTGGTTTTTACATATATCTTCTTTTAGGCCGCAACGCACCTCATTTTGGTACGATGACGATGCGATTTAGTGCTACTGAAACTTTTCTTTAGGTACCTTATTTGGGCATTAATTTTGTGAAATGTAATAAGAGATAACTCACCCTTTATAACTAGGGCTCTGATGACTCTTGCAGTCCCTGTGAGAGCCACTGTTGCCGCTGCTACTATTATTACAGTTTCCACTGCATCCGGCTCCCCATCCACTTTCTAGAATCTAAAACATACAAATTTTTTTTTAAAGAAGCCATTGATTGACAAGGATAAAAAGAAGTCATATAGCATCTTACTATGGGGTAGGGCTGCTGATTTAAACAGTTTTTTATTGACGTCAGCAGTTCACAGTTTAACAAAAATCTTTATTATCTGAAAGAACAAAAAAATATTCAGGAAGTGGCTTAAGTTGGATATTGAACCTGGGGTCGCTCAATAAACGGTTGAGTGCATTAAAATAATATATTTTATTCCACAAGATATAAATATTGTACAAAGGAGCGCTGAATATTAATTTATTATTATCTACCAGCTAACCTTTGGAAATGTCAAAATAGTTGAGGATAGTGTCATAACAGTCATAAGCATAAGACATAGTGCGTTACATCCCATAAGCTGGATCGCTTCCCATCCTAAATATTTCACTTTTCTACGTCACATTGTCACGATCTTTGTTCGATTTTCTTGCGAAAGCTAAATCGTATGACGACAAGTATAATCGACAACATTACAAATTAATAATTGGTGCAAAACTGAAAACCATTTCGAGATATGGGCTTTCTGAGCATCATGTTTTTTTCAGAATTAAACCGTGATTCAATAAAGAAATATTTTCAAAAAACTAAAAATATGGCTAACACAGGATTTTAAAAACAATTTCCTTTGCTTTAGAGTTCATTTTGTTTTAAAAAAAATCAACTGTCATGCCATGTGACAGCAGACATAAATATGCCTAGCTTTTTTTTAATAATCCACTGGCAATGAACATCGACTTTTGAAGTCCTCAGATGCGACTTACGTCTTTTTAGAATGAGTGAATAAGAAAACAATCAATTATGGAGGAAAAACATAAAATAAAATAAAAAATACATAAGCTTCTTTTTTACGCAGACCTTCAATATAAATATTAAAAACAAATGATTAACTAAAATGAAATGTTGTCGATTATCAAACTTCACCTGTCCAGCTTGCTTGAGCACTCGTCCTTGAACGGCGGCTGGTAACTTGGCGACGAGCGGCGCCACCAGCCACACGGACTCCGACCACTTGCTCGACCGCTCCGAACCATTCCTGAATACGAAAAGGTGACCAGTAGCACGGATCAATAACGCTTATTAGCAAAATAAAATGTTGACGTCCCTTAGTAATTGACTCGGGGCTGGGCTTGCGTTTGTAAGGAACACGAAAAGAATAAGGTCATGGAACCTTGTTACTGAGCACTTATTGAGTCTTCAGTAAGAATTTGGTTGCATAAATTAAGGTCACCTTATATATCATTTTTTTTTACTTAGTTTTAAATACACGCACAAGTAGCTAATCCAAATTTTGGACGGTTTTGCATGCGCTTCAATCATTTACGACATTTTATAAATCGTCGGTTAGTTTTGCGACTTAAGTTCGGACAATTTGTCACGTCTTAATTCACCTGTCTTTATCAATCGGCTGCGTGAACACGTTGAGCACTTGCCGCGAGACCGTGTCGAGCCACCCGCCGAGCTCCGCCGAGCCGTGCGGGAACTGCTTGAACATCAGCTGCAGGTCCAGCCAGGACATGCGCAGCGACCATTGCTCCAGGTTCTGAGACAAAAATAGCTTGTTTCAGTACAAGTCGAGAATAGCAAATCAATAATACAAGGGAATAGTCACAAAGTCATAAGTTTACTATCTAAACACTTTAAGTAAAGAGTCATCTCTGTATAAAAAGATGTAATTTCATTTCATAGTCTTAGTTTCGTAATTTCATTCATTTTGCAATCACACAGAGTGCGAGGCATCGGAACGTATTTCAAATAACATTGAAATGAGATTAATTATTCCATTTGTTATAGAACACGAGGGGGGGAAGCTTAGTACATTCCCATCCATCCATCCATCAGCCTGTTTCGTCCACTGCTGGACATAGGCCTTTCCAGGATTTCGCCACTCTTGGTGGTCCCCCTGGAAGAAATGCCCATACTCACACACGCTGGGCAGGCGGGTTGGTGAGCGCGGTGCCGAAACCCTTATACCAGTGACGCCGCTGCCCGTCACCAGTCTGTTTTATACATAAGGCCCGGCAATTGGGGATGGATATACCGCCATCCATCGGTCCCAGGCAATGGTGGGCAGCCTTTTTTGCCTGAGAGCTGTTCTCTTACTCTCCCCCGAATAACTTCGGGAGGATTTGCGAGTAAGATGGTGGTACCTCCACAGTCGAGCTCGCCATCAGCTCTACCACCTAGTACATTATTAAAGGCAATATAAACATCATAATTTAAAACATGGTCCTGTCCCTATCCCTTCCTTCCTTCCGGGGATTATTTACTATTATGTAACTTTGGCCAAATACCAAAAATATAGATAAAAACTGAACTTTCGAATTTGCCTTCAGTGTGCATTGAACTGTTCACGAACAGTAACGTCACTTTAAGTATGAACGTATCTTTAGATAGTTGGAATTCGATAGTATATCTACATATGTCACAGTACAGGTAACAACAGTAGTCCTTGAAATCAATACCTACGGCCACTCGGTGCCTAAACACGCGCTAGGGCTGCCAAATGACTGTTTACGTATTTGATAATGACATATTATTACTATAAAAGTTTGATTTAAGCAACCATACAATGCACAACATACACTGTAATTTCGTGCTATAATTTACGAAAATGCGCGGGAGCGTCACAGTGACAACGTGCGTACGTAACTGCGGTGCGACCGCTCCTGTCGTAAGCCGAGTTGAATTGAGTTTTGGGGGGGAGTTCGTTTCGGCCCGTTTGTATGGAGATAGAATACTATTTGTTATTTATACTATGTCTATGTTTTGGATGTTTGGCAAACAGTTAGCAACCGGCTCAAAGATACATAATCTAGGGGCTGAAAATCGCCAGCATAATGTCTTCAAACAACGACAAAAAAAAGGAAACTCACCTCCAAAAGTCGTGTAATCATTGTTTTCTGGTCCAGATCGGGATGCGTATGACTCGCATGGTCAGGGTAGCATATCATATGGAGTAATCTGCCGACAATGGATAATCAATATTACGACTACTAGCTTAGAAGTTATTTTACAAGAATTAGTGTGAAAGAGACTTGCCTTTGCGCCTGCCTTGGCTGCAGCATAGAATCAAGTAGCATATCAGGCTGGTACAGCTCATCGGGATTCTGTAGGCACTTCTGTAAAACCCATTCCTCTGAGCAGATTTCTGCGAGAACCCTCCTCGCTAGTGAAGAGAGAGATTGTGAAGAGTCTAATAATGTAGAACCGACGCCACCGCTCCCTCTGAAAAATCGTTAGAAATAACAAAACACGTGATCAAGGTGCAAAAGAAAAGTGTTTATTGTATACTCCAAGACCATATAAAAAGTTTAGGGAAGAAAGAGGTGAAGATAGACTTTAGAATATAAAGCCATCGACAATGTACAGTAGCACATAGTACCGGTGAAAATGAAGACACTTTTTATTTATTTTTTACAAGATTGGGCTAAGATCTTAAATATACATATTGGAAATAACAGTTCAGAATAGGGGTCTCTAAACTACGCCCATCCGACCCACGGTCAATAGTTGAACATGCCGGGTTTCTGGCCCGCCATAATTTATTTTAAATTCACTTATTGTGAAATTCACAACGTAATTTATAATAATTACTTCATTATGTTTCAAAACGAGATGCAAGCGATATTATATAAAAGTTATATGTATTTGTCTAATAACTTAAAGTGACGTTACTGTTCGTGAACAGTTCAATGCACACTGAAGGCAAATTCGAAAGTTCAGTTTTTATCTATATTTTTGGTATTTATTTTATTTTATTTTTTGTCTAAAATTAAGGTTACAAGACTATCTCTGCCGCAATGAAATTTCCTTCTCCGTTAGTGTCAACCGAAATTGCGAATGGAGCTGAGTTTACCCCCGCGCCCTGCGCCAAAGATATTACTCGATAGCTACTCCCAATCCGAAAATGTGCGCGTCAAAACTACAGTATGTTGGAATAAGCAATTTAGTTCTTGGCCCTTGCGACTTAGTAGAGAAATCAGTGTGGCCCTTAGGCTAAAAAGTTTGGAGACCCCCGGTTTAGAAGATAATTGTGTTTTGTTTATGTTATGCACATCTTATCACTTTATAGTTGAGCTGCTTTTACAATTTCCTTATCTCTTATTGTAAGCTATATTTAATATCAACGTATAAAAGTTAGACAAGGCAGCTCAACTACAAAGCGATACATATTTTTCTGGTTAAATACAAAATGATTCTATCCCCAGGTTTATTCACAGTGGATGGAAGTGACACTATGTAGTTTATTCAGCTTACAGACTAGCTAGTTAATAACGTGTATACCGTGTATCGGATATCTCCAACGTGTTTAGGGCTCTAGACAAATTTACAAGTAACAAGGGAAAAGCACAGTTTCTGGATTAGGGACACATTTATATTTCCCATTTCCGAACAAAATGCGGGATGGGGAATGAAAAGCAAAATAATCACGAAAGTAAGCGAAGCGAGTGAGTACCATGATAAAATGAGGATGTAAAGGCTTCTTTAGAGACTTGCGAATTCACACCAATCTGCGAACAGCTCCTAGATTATGAATCTTTGACTCGGTTGCCAACTGGTTACCAAACATCGAAAACTTAGGTTACTATCTAATTCCAATTATCTGGGGATCATGTCCGTGCTTAAAGTAACGCCACAGTTCATAAACACTTCAATACACACTGAAGGCAATTTTTATCTATGTTTTTAGTGTTTGGAAACCAGTTGGCAACTGATGCAAAGTTACATAGTAGGTCCGGTGATTTCGTCCGGAAATCCGAACGCATCAGCATGTGATGTAATCCGCAAGTCCGCAATAAGCCGTAAGGGTACGTCCACACGGTCACGATGAAGCGGTGCCGTGGATGTGCAACCGTGAAACTCAATATAAAGTTCAAAACAAACCTAGGCGTTCTATGGCCCCCACTCATCTCTGAGTCTACCATCCTAAGGATAAAAAACATTTGCTGGTAAGTATATCGTTATAGCTGTAACATAATAACAAAATAATAACGCGACTTTAAATAAATTGAAAATAATAACAATGAATTTAAAGCCACAGAATATTCAGCGTTTTCAAAGCACTAGATAAAATTACAGAAATAAAAAATATTGGAAATTAAATATTGTAACCTACAGGATAAAGTTGTTTTACTTACGACAATAAATCCAGTTGTGCGTCAGTGGGTACAGAATCGCTTGTGCCTAGGATATGCGATAGTTCACAAGATTTCTTGCCGCCGAGTTTCCCACCATCTTTGGCTGTCGAGTCTCCTACCACTGTAACAATAAGGTTCCATCTCGACTTAAGACCTATTTATAGCCCTTAGCACTAAATGTAAATTCCGTAGATCTCCTTGTTCCGAAGTTACTGACAGTAACAAGTGTCAGCGCGGTTAAATCGTTTTGACAGTTGTCACCAAATCGCCCGAAGCTTAGCTTTAGCTAATGAGTGACGTCATTTATGACATCATACTACTAATTAAAAAAATTACAAACCGGTCAATTTGGAGTATGAATCGCTCCCTAAGGGTTCCGTACCATTTAAATAAGTTAATAGACTTGAAAAAATTGAATTAAAAAATATATATATTTCTACTCTAATCAATGAGTTCTATGCAATGACATTACACATCGGCATGTGGCTTGTCTCTCATTGTCTCCAAACGGAGAGCAAGAAAAAAAATTGTTTTGCCTATACGTCCTTCTAGGGCGGCCTGGTAAAACTTTACCATCCACTCACACACAATGAATTTCTTTCGTCACTATCCTCTAATTTATCTTCTCTATATATGCCAAAACCACTGAATCATTCCTTTTTCTATTCTAGTCACAACATCTTCATTAATTTTCTTTTCTTCTAGTTATAAATAAAGAACTAACTGAGTATAGCCTTGAGCGTGGCGAGTACGGGTCCCACGCCGATGTTCTTGTGCGCGGCGGCGAGCAGGTGCCGGTCGCAGGAGAGCCGCACGCCGGCCGACGCGCCGCCCGGGCCCGGGGACGTCGACACGCTGTACAGACCTGCACGACAGAGTATGGTCATGACAAGCAACACGCTCACCTTTGTACCTGAACTTACGTTTTTCCCAACGTTTGTTGAACATCGTTGGTGTTTTTGGTAGAAAATAGTAGTTTCATAACCGCCCTTATAGTCTATATACCTATACATGTAGGATGGAGGTCTGTAGCCTTCTGCCTACCGTTTTGACATGATCCATCCATCCATCAGCCCAGTTCGTCCACTGCTGGACATAGGCCTTTTTATGATTTCGCTACATTGGCGGTCCTCCTGGAAGTAATGCTCACACAGGCGGGTTGGTAAGCGCGGTGTGACACCGCTGCCCATCACCAGTCTGTTTTATATAAGGCCCGGCAATTCGAATGGTCCAGAATACCATAACAGCACCTAATTGTTGTTTTTTTTAAAAGGAAGTCTTTTTTAAGGTCATATAAAAGTATAAATTTTTTTCTCCTTGAAATACAAAAGATATACATGAAAGTATTCAGGAACTGAATAAATAGCTTTGATGACGTAATAGTCGTTTCATTTAGGAAATAGGCCATTGCCCAAAAGAAAAAAAAAGAAATGTCAAAACCGACGTCTGTTTTTTTATTTATTTTCAGTAATCCCATCTTCAGGTTTTATTTTTTCTTTACGTCAAGGAACTCTCCCTATTGAGCCTAAACGGTATGACAATTACGTCACATTCCCATTTCCACAAACTGATTTTCAAAAAATAATTTCGTTATAAAAAATAGAAAGAAGAAAGAAGAAGAAAGAAAGAAAAGAGCTTTATTTCATAAAACCACAGTAGTTATCAAATAAAATAAAATAAATTAAAATACCACCTGAAAGTTAAAGAACACTATGTATCTTCATGATTTAGTCTATATTTTCAGAAAAAATATGCAAAAGGGCCTGTTACAATTTATGGTTGGTTCGAATTGGGGATGGTTGGGCAATCGGTCCCAAGCAATGGTGGGCTACCTGGTTGTGCCTGTTTGAGAGCTATCCCCCGAATAACTTCGGGGCGATTTGCGAGTGAGAAGGTGGTACCTGCACAGTCGAGCGCGGCATTAGCTCTAGCACCCACGTGATCACACGTATGTATATAATACTTATAACTATAGAACAGCGCAGCATATAGCAGATGTAAATGGCCAGGTTTCTTTAAATAAAATCACATAATCATACTTGCCAACTTTTTCAAAGAAACATATCAAAAAAATATTTTCGCGTTTCATTACAAATTTTGAAAACCTACTATTAATTTTGTACGGGCGGGTCCACCATTTGCGCGGTTTTTTGTTTGGTGAAGTTGCTCAGTAGATTCTGTGGTTTCATTGAAATAATAGGTTGAGGAAAAACTCTTTTCGCAAATAGTATGTATGAACTTATAATAAAATCTCTTTGGCTATACCATTTGTATCTGGCTGGTTTTGGTATTATTAAAAAGTTTAAATTTTAAAAAAGATAATTCCAAATTCAAATTAGGTAAAATATGTGATTTTCATTTGTTTTTCTTACTGTTAAGATGAGTAAATCTAATGAACAAATTCGATACATTTTAAAATTTTACTACAAAAAAGGTAAAAATGCAACGCAAGCCGCGAAAAAAAATTGTGATGTTTATGGACCTAGTGCAGTGTCTGTGAGAGTAGCACAAATTTGGTTTAAGCGTTTTCAATCCGGAAATTTGGATGTCAAAGATGCACCTAGCTCTGGACGCCCTGTAACGGATAAAATGGATGCCATTTTTGAAAAAGTGGAGCAAGATCAGTATTTCAGTAGTTACGATGTAGCTGAAGAACTGAGGATTGACCACAAAACAGTTTTGGCGCATTTGAAAAAAGCTGGGTACACAACATGAGGTCACTGAAAGAAACTTAATGAACCTGTACTCATTTGTGATTCTTTATTACGACGTAATGAAACCGAACCATTTTTGAAAAACCTGATAACTGGTGATGAAAAGTGGATCACGTACGACAAGAACGTGCGAAAAAGGTCGTGGTCAAAGGCTGGTCAGGCTTCACAGACACTGGCGAAACCCGGGTTATCTCGCAACAAGGTAATGCTGTGTGTATGGTGGGATTGGAATTATTCATTATGAGCTGTTACCGCCCGACAGGACCATCAATTCTGAACTCTACTGCGAACAAATGATGAGATTAAAGCAAGAAGTTGAGAGAAAGCGGCCGGAATTAGTCAACAGAAGGGGTGTGGTTTTTCATCATGATAACGCTAGACCTCACACATCTTTAGCCACTCAGCAAAAATTAAGAGAGTTTGGCTGGGACGTATTAATGCATCCGCCGTATAGTCCTGACCTTGCACCTTCAGATTTCCACTTGTTTCGGTCTCTTTAGAATTATTTAGGCAGTGTCAGGTTAACATCACGAGAGGCCTGACAAACCCACTTGTCGCGGTTTTTTGATCAGAAGCCCCAGAATTTCTATAGCAATGGGATCATGTCCCTACCTACAAGATGGCAGAAAGTTATCGAACAAAATGGCACCTACATACTTTAGGTAAATGTAAATAAACTTTATTAAAAAATGTTTTGAATTTTCATATAAAATGCGAAGAAACTTTTTCCCCAACCTATGTATTATAGTGTCTATTTACACTCGGTATCTACATAAGAGCGCTTGGAGTTTACTACTGCTCTGTAACAAACGTCGTCTTTGCAGAAAATCACCAGTTGAGAAGAAACCGTTCAGTGTACAACAGAAAAAATATCTTAATAATAAACAAATAGAAATTAAATAAAAATAATTGCGAGAAAGCGAAACGAAACTTATAAAACCAACAACAAACAGGGTCTTGATTCAGCAAATGGAAAAATTACAATAACGATTTTCTGTCATGGCCTTAGCATGCATTGACCGGAACTTTTATTTCTGTGTAAACAGCCTGCGGCATGAAAGTCTAGCGCGGTGTCGTGGCGGAGGAAGCGGCGAGCGGGGCGGGGGTAGTACGTACTCATGCGTAAGCGCTGATTGGCTCCCCAATTGTACCCATGCGCAGCTATTTTCGTTCACCGCTAGTCTTTCGTGCCGCGGACTGTATGCAGAATTGATATGAGAATTAATCAAACAATATGACTATAATGTTTGAGTAAATAAGTGAACAAACCAGGCTGCGGAGTGTCGACGGTCTTGAAGAGCCTCAACAGCAAGTGGCAAGTGAGCCTGGCTCCAGCGTCGGGTGAGGGCGCGTTGGGGAGGGACGGCGCGTTGTTGCCGCCGCCGCACGCTTTCACCAGCGACGGCAGGGCGGCGTGTCGCACGAAGTCTTCCAGGGAAAAGCAGTGACGTGCTACAAGAAGACCACTTTTATTTGTTGGGGTTGTTTCTCTATACGTTCGTCATCATCAGTCTTAGCAGTCCCTTAAATTGACATGTGTAACTCGATATGGCAAGGCATACACGGCGTATAAAGCCCCACTGCCCCGCGGACTTGAGTCATCTCCCACTTTCGTGTGGTATACGTATCGTATTGTGATTATTTAGACAGATCATACAAACACCAAGTTTTACCTACTAATATATCATCACAAGATGAATCCCCGAGGGGGTGTCAGAGGTGTTCCGGGTGTGAACTGTGAAATGCAAGTCACAGTCCACACTCGGCACACCCGCGTTTCACCGACGATTTTTACGTCCCAACGTGATGGGCGGAGAGCCCTGTCACCGTTCTTCGGGCACAAACGCAAGCCCGGCCGGGGATCGAACCTGGGTCTGAAAGATTGAGAGGTCAGCGTTTTACCCCTGAGCTGCCGCCGCTTATTTGACCTACTAATGAACTCTTTTATTCCAACTTCACATAGTAATATGTTGTATAAGCAATTACATAAGTTAGAACACCCAAAACACCTCAAAAGGCGCGGCACAAAGTCAAAAGCTGTAGTGTAAGCGCAGAAAGGATTTATCACAATCACTAAGCTGTTGAATAGGCAGGTGATCGTTAACGTAGGGCTTGGCAACAGTTTATGCTATTTAATAAAGTCAACAGTCACCAAAGCGTCAACGGAGGTAAGGTATTCAGACTTGCCCTTTAACATTACAAAACTTACCAACTAATATGCATGTGAAGACAGCCAGCGCATCATGAGCCGCGGCGTCGTGCAAGTCCCTATGGTGCAGGAGGTCAGGGTAGAGAGGGGGTGGCGCGGCGTGCGGGGCGGCGGGCACGTGTTGTGCCCCGCATAGCGCGACTAGAGCTCCGAGCCATTCAGCTGCGAGGCCGCTACACCACGCTGTCATTTCAGCGCAAAGGACGCCTAGTTCATTCACCCTAAACACACATAAAAAGTGCTTAAGAGAAACATCATCACCTTTTAACATGTTCATGTCTTGAACTAAATGTGACGTCATATAAGGACGAACAGATCTGCTACAGATACAATATGCATAAAATGAAATCTATAGGCGACCGACCGGATGTGCTGTGCTCTATCTGTCATGGATTGTATAAAAAGCGTAGGAAAATACGTCGAATGTCGAATAAAGGCGAGGATTACTAATGCGCATTATTTGAATAGTACTACTTTTATTTGCCTTTGGCATATTTAAAGGCTTCCAAAATATTCAGAAAGAAAAATTTATTTGCTTAAATATGAATGGTATCATAGACAAAATTACGAGTGGTATATACAGATCTTATTATATTATATATGTCAATTTAATGACTTTATATTTTACTGTATTATACAGTATACAAATATTGTCAGGAACACATGCAATTACAAATTATGTCATCGTGTACATTATTCTACATTATTATTAAACAACAGGTACATATATTATTTCTAATAAAACAGTAAAATTAATTAAATTATTAATATTAAGTTGAAATGTCAGTGGTTATGACTTACATATATGTATGTATGATGAAAAATATAGGTCTCTATTCATTTTATGTCAGATTCTAAAAATTCCTTAAAATTATAAAAACATTTGCTTAAAAGCCATATATTTAATTTTGTTTTCATAATTTTGTAGGTATGTGTTTAAAATCTTCCGGTAGTTTATTAAATATTTTTACTGCCATATGAGAAACATTGTTTTTGATAAAAAAAAAACAAATTACACTGAGGCAGATACAATTTGTCTTTTTGTCTTGTTTGACGTACGTATGCATCTGTATTTTTAACAAAATAATGTTTGTGTTGTGCCACGAACAATCTAGTTAAACTACCTACTATCATAATATTCAGTACATAACATAGAGGGTGTAATTAAATCAACCGACCAAATTCATACTGGAGACTCGGTTAGTGATCAAGAAATAGGTTCAGTAATCCTTTTGGCCAATATCGAAAAATGTTTTTTTTTGCTCCCTTACTGGTTTGAGTAGTTTAAGTACGATTCCTAGTGCATGCACAACGGGTCAAAACCTGGAGTCTCATTAAACCTTGTTCCTGGTGACTAACCAGTCTCCAGTATGAATTTGGTCGGTTTATTTAATTTCAAGAAGCCAGAACAGTTTTAACCCTTGAAACTGCTCGAGGTGTAAAGTCGTTTGCAATAGAATCCAACAATCATGTAAACAAACCAAATTGTCACGATTACTCCGTAATCACATACATTTGACGATCAATTATGAACATAGTCTGATTTCAACGAACGCACCATTGTTTTCACATTATCTTCAACACGATTTAACTTGTATTTATAAGTTAAATTTGTTAAAACATTTGCAACGTAAAAATTTCGAAGTATTTGACAAGCTGTCATCTTAGTTTTTTACTCATCGAACTCTATAAGTCATTGAAAAGTTAGTGTTGTTCGTAATCTGAAGTTATCTTTTATTTTTAATTTAATAAATTATTTTAATTTAATATTATTTGAATACAATAAAAATTTTTTTTCAAGAGCTTAATATAATTAACCAAAACGGATTGTATCCCAAGCCATAAAAATAATGGTTAGTTTTTAAAAATTGACAGGTGGCCATTTTGTTAGAATTGTCATTCACAGTCATTCACTGTTCTGTGGGTTCGCTGTGCATTAGTGTTTTCTGTTTCCGTTTTCTGTTTCCGATTTCTACGACTTTGCATTCTCATTTTGGACTTTTGTTTTGCTTTACGATTTGGCTGGACATATTTTTCTTGGAACGACGACCTTTGCACGGCATCACGGACTTTGATATAGCATACGATTGGTATTTTTTCTCAAGGAGTAATCAGGAGGTAAGAATGATTTAGATCTATTACCTACAACGGAAATCTATTAGACGCACTTTAATATTGTATTGCCCTCGTAACTAATTATTTGAATAGATAATAGATTAATTGAATAAAAATTATGTTACAAAATACATTGACGAGCTCGCCGCATCGAAAGGAATAACTGTGCTTCGCCTTCCTCCCTACCACTGCGAACTCAACCCAATTGAGCTCATTTGGGCACAGGTTAAGTCGTATGTTGGGAGAAATAACAAATCTTTTAAAATGGCAGAAATAAAAACTTTATTGAACGAAGGGTTGGCGAGAATCGGAGCCGAACAATGGTCGAAATGCGTAAGTCACGTCCTAAAGGAAGAGGAAGAAATGAAAAAGCTCGACGGCATTTTAGACACGGCAAGCGATGACACAGTGGTTCCATTTATAATTACGGTCACCGGCGACACTTCTGATAGTGATGATGACGAAGACGAAGATTTAAATTTGTTTTAATAAACACTTTTTTTATATATAATCAGTTTTATTTTATAGTCTATGGCTTATATATTTAATCTATTTAGTCAGTTTTATTTTAGTACCTATCCTACTATGGGCCATAGTCTATGACTTAAAATTAAAATAATTAGAAAAATAAATTTAATTAAAATTAAATTAGAACACTATGACATCACTATGGGCATAAACAATACGCTGTCAATGTCAGTCCGCCATATTTGTTTACATGATTGTTGGATTCTATTGCAAACGACTTTATGCTCACTCACCGATCATTATCCACTTCTCGACAAACAGCAAGCATGGCAGAACAGACGAAGCTATAACGATTTGTTGGCGATTCCGCCACTTGTCGCGCCCATGATAACTCGATTTTGCCTGCAAATATACCTTTAATTAACCAAATAAATACTAATTCATAAATAAATACAAGATATAAACGCGTTAATTAATATAATGTTCTACCTTTTCGAGGATTCGTGAAGAATTCGCTAAGAAATTGTGGATTGTACGTGTAGACGGAAGGAGTGGGCTGAAGTGGAGAATAGAGCGCTTGTCTGAAATAAATTAAAAATTGTCAAGTATGGCTCATTTTTCAGTTACCCTTCGTGACAGGTATAACAAATCTAGGCAGAGTGTAGGCATTTCTCTTCCCAATAATAATAATGATGAGATGAATTTCTTGTTGTCATTCAAAAATAAAAAAGCCAATCTCGTCCTGGCGAAATTCGTAGAATTAAATAACATTAGATTTTAAGAGTTTCATATCTATGTTTGATATATTCAGTCTTTCAACGCGGTCGTTCTTATTTCTTTTTTTAAATTGTGAATTACTGACTACTTGATATTGGCAGAAAACAATCCAATGACCAAATATAAAAAAGGGCCATTCGCCTTTGTAACTTTTTCAATACAAGGCATAGCACACACCAAAATACAGTGATACTTCAGTGAATAATGTAATGCTTATTTAATTCTCCTATCCTCCACATGGGCAACTTTTATTATGGAAGCAACTAATTGCGAAAAAAATCAGCTGTTCCATAGAAAAGTTACCTGCTCGACCAATTTTTCCAACTATGTATTTCTCTTTTTTTCAGGATATGTTCTTTTGATGAGTGCTATCGCCAGTTTCGGGCTTCCGCAACATAATTGTATAGTGTATGTGCTCACTTGATCTTGGGGTAGGCGTTAGCGAAGGTGTCGGCGTGCGGCGCGTGGCAGAGATGCGCGGCCGCCTTGTACAGGTCGTGCAGCTGCGCCAGCACGCAGCGCTCCGCCGAGCCGCAGTCGCCCGGGTTCACCACGCACTTCACCAGCCGGCACAGCTGCTCGAATACCGCCGATGTCTGCTCCACGCACACTGCACCAACCAAAACACCTCTTTACTGCTCTATTTTATGTAAGGTGACTTTCGTTTGTACAACCAACTAGTGGGGATTCGGTAAGTGGCGAGGACCAAGATTCAATTACCTTTTATGTAAAATTTAGACTTCCTATACGAGGTTGTTCTTGAACAAGTATAGATAAAGGCATAAAAATATTTTTCGTACTTCGCAAACAGGGTCATTGAACCTCGGTAGAACGAAAGTATGAATTCGAAAGTCACCTTATATTTAACAACTTATTATTATTAATGCGTCCTGAAGAAAATGGAATATGTATGTAGTGACTGGAATAAAAAAAAGAATGCGGTTTGCATATAGAGAGGATGAATGAACGAGTGACGAAAGAAATATGTGCGGTTCAAGTGCAGGGTAAAGCAAGGTCGGCCCTCCGTAGAAGGCCGTATACTCGTAGATATAATTAATTATTCCTATATTTTTATTGTATTTTCCCATCCTATATTGTTTTCTTAACATTAGAATTAACATGTAATAAGTGTATCTTATTTACCTACTATATGATATAATAAATAATTTAATTTGAAATAACTGTTAGAGAATGCTAATTAACATTACGATTGCCTTTATTTATTGTATATTTATTGTGCAAAGAAGTATTATTTATATGCGTGTGCCGACTAAATTGGCGACATACTGGAGAAGGGAAAGAAAGGAATAGAAGAACTTGTATGACTACACTGATGAATGTTGAAGAGGCGAAAGAGGGTTGTCAGGATCGTAGCAGATGGATAACTGTGGTCTCTACCTAAACACCAAGGAAACAGGCCTAAGTATACGTATGTTGTTATCATCATGCGAAACGGGGCGGGCAAAATAATAGATGAAAAATATATAGGTGTACTTACATAATAAACAAGAGTGGTATCTCCTAAGAGCTCCCACAGTATAGAGAGCCAGGGCCGAGGTGTAAGCGCGCGGCGCTACACTGGAGCTCTGTGTACTGCGCGCTATCATCGTCTCTACTTCCGAGAGCTCCTTCAGGATCTGAAAAGAGATATCGATATAACCAGTCGCCAACCTTTGCAAGGTATGCTGTCTGTATACTGCCTTAATATAAAGCTGATTAGCTATGATAATTTTTATTTATTTCTTGTCCATTCTCCACAGGAGCCATGCAGTCAAAAACCTTGACACGTCAATGTTCTTCACGGCAGATAGCAGAAAACCTGCCCTTTCTACTCTTTGCGGTGTGATTCACGCTCAGAGCAGATTCACTCTACAAGGTAACTTATATTTTTGATAAGTTCATAAAGGATAACATAACTTGAAATGAAAGGAAAGTTATCTAATCTAGTACCATTGTGACAAGTTACAACATGTAACATTCTAGCCAATCACAAAGGACTACGGTTGCGCGTGTAAAATATACTTTGGTTAATGGTTAAATGCGTATCTCCACTTTTGCTCCGGCATTTCATGTGCAGAGAGCATTAATAGTAAGTTATTGCTGTACGGTCTGGAAACCACATAACCTACTTATCATGCTGAATTTACTCAAGGAAACATACCTGCTTAACATTATATCATTGCGGTATAGAGAAGAGGAAGAAAATTTAATCTGGATGTGAGATGTGAAACCGGGCGATTGCAGATGAGCTATCCAGTTCTCAACACAACCTGTGAATTTACCGATCATGCGCCTTTTGCCCTTTTGTGTCTCAGGTGCCATTTTCAAATGACGCGGCTTCCATGTTTTTTTCGTTCGCCGTACTGTAGTATATAGGTACCTGTATGCAGGTGTCGATGAGCGCGTGCACGTTGAGCGCGACCTCGCACAGGTCGAGCGCGAAGGCGACGTGCTCCGGCTGCGGCAGGTACGTGGTGACGCCGGCCGCGTACGCCGCCAGCGACTCGCACACGCACCCGCCCACCGCCCACGAGACCACGCCCTGCTCGTACATCGACATCGACTGCGGACATGCTAACCGTGTTAAGGCCCCAGCCCCTATTTGAATGGTACGGAACCTTCAGGGCGCGTGTATTAGTTGCACATGGCCGGTTTGCTGACTTCCTGATATTAGCAGAAAATGGTGGCGGGAAGCAAGCCAATGGCCAAATAGAGAGATACTCTGTACTAATACTTACCTATTTGTATTTCATTTATCATCCATGAGTGTACATTTGACATTGTAACAATATAGGATTGTGGCATATTGAAGTTGTGTCAAAATAGGATTGTGTCAATAGGGGGGAAAATCGTTATTGTTCTGGGGGAAAATCAGATTATGTATCGTTGATTCGGTTGCCAACTGGTTGCCAAACGTCAAAAACATAGACATACTACCGAATTCCGATTATCTAAGGATACGTTCGTGCTTAAAGTGAGGTCAAAGTTCAACATACACTGAAGGTAATTTTAAAAGTTCAGTTTTCATCTACGTTTTTAATGTTTAGCAACCAGATGGCAACCGACACTAAGTTACTTAATAGGCCCGTAGTACACGTTGGCCGAAGCGATGGTTCGCTGGCCCGAGTGAAAGGGACCAATGCCATGCGAATAAGCGAGAAGAACGCACTACATTCCACTTATAAGTATGGCCATAAGATACTCCGTAGCGCAAGCGAAATGCACGAATATGTTTGTCTTACAAACGAATCTTGGTTTTAGTAGATGAGGGAATGCGGTTTATAACAGTGATCAGATAAGTCTGTCAAATTATACAATCAATAAAAATTTAAGCTAATTCTACATTATTAAGGTAGCTCATGCAGTAGAACGCTCTCAATCCTGAGACCCAGGTTCGATCCCCGGTCGGGCATGCACCAATGAGTTTTTCGGAATTTATGTGCATAGTATTTGTGTTCTTACCTAATACTTACCGCTTGCTGAACAGTGAAGGAAAACATCGTGAGGAAACCTGCATGCCCTAAAAAAGCGTGTAATTGTTCCCGAAGTACCGCCTGATGGGCGTTAGGATGTAATAATCGTCGGTGAAACTAAGTGTGGATTGTGACTTGCATTAAACATTTCACACTTGGGAACACCTCTGACGACCCCTCGGGGATTCATGTCGTGACGATATACATATTTACCTGAAATTTTTGGGTGACATTTTCGAAGTTGAATTCACTCCGCGAGTGCTTTTTTATTTTACCACCTTCCGCTACATCGATCGAGAACTTCTTTGAAAACAGTTTGCAGATTTCTGGAAAGACAGATTTATTAGTATAGTGAAGCCATACTACTTTCATGAAAAGTAAAAATCAATAACGGAACAATATTTTAACAAGTTAACAGCGCTGTCAGTAATTTCGGAATGTAACGCTTCTCTCTGATTCGTGACCAATAGTTTACCTTTAGTCATCTTCTTGACGGTATGTTTAGCGTCGTCCCTCTGTCTGCCCACTCCGTACAGGAGGATGTGTCGCTGGTTGGCGTCGTGGGGCGTCTGCTCCGGCTCGGCGGGGGGGAGGGGGAAGTGCATCGTGTAGTGGTAGTGACGCGAGACGGCGGCGGTGGGGCCGCACGTGCTGCTGGGACCCGCGCTCGTGGTGCGGATACCTGGGGCAGATTATACTTTTGTTGGCGCCAGCTTCATATCAAGCGAGTATGGACAGCAGTAGAGTGTGATTGCCTACTCACTGACGTCATCAGCCGTTGGCAGCGGGCAGAGCCAGAAATGCGCTCTGTACGACGCTTGACTCTCTTTAACGGGTATCACCAACTAAGCTTGACCGCAATAAGGTTCGATACCATGTTACTTCTGGATTAGTTATTCTCGTTATTTATTTGAATGCTACTTCCATTTTAAAGTAATTAATAAAGTACAAAGTGAATCAAAACGGAATACATTTTTCATACAACTTTATGTTATGATATTACACACTTAACTATAGTAGTTGGAAGTAAAGGCTGAACAAAGTTTGAGCAGAGTTTGGTTAGAGGCTCCGACTTGCTCAGTTTTATATCTTGACAACTTGTAAGTTTCATACCTGGTACAGACATTGGTCCCATTCCCATGGATTGCATTCCAGGAATCGACATTCCGCTTGGTCCCATCATTGGCGAGGTTACACTACGAATGAAGTATCTGTTTAACATTCGATGGAAGGAGACAAGACAACAAGAATAGTCAAATAGTTAATACAAGGGAGGTAATTTATCACTTACACCCATGTTGAACACTCTACTTTTCATCACTAATGCGAGGAAATAAAAAACTTTCAAAAATATATGTTTCTTATACGTGACTTTTTCTTTTTTGTTTTATTTAGCATGTATTTATAATACCTATTACTTATATGAAAGTCACATTTTCAATATTGTTATTAATAATAAAATACAGAATAACAAAATAAAAAGAGATTAGGCAGAAGAGATATTTTCGATTGCCATTTAGCTATACAAGTGATTTACTAGTTCAGTGCACTGATATATAGTACAAAATAATACTATTAAAATATCTATGGTTAAGGGACTGTAAGGGAGCCTTGTTCGATTTTCAAATTTACTTAAATCCCGCATTTCAACGACTTAGGCGACTAGCAAGGAGACGCGGGGCGTCAAGGGCCGCGGTGCGCGTAGCGGGCCGCCGGAAACACAAACATACACCGATGTATGGGGCGGCAACCGCGCCGCCTGACGCGCCGCGTCTCCTTGAACGTACCCTTACTTTTAGAGCATTAGAGATGAAAAAGTATTCGATGTCGATAGTACAATGATAAAATTACAATTAAATTACCTGTGCACCGGTTCTCCTGGGTCCTTTGGGCTGTCAGGAGCGTCCATGGAGTTTTGTTGATCTTCTTTGATATGTTGCAGCAGCTTGTCCAGGTCATCGTCGATCTTGGAATCGTCTAGGTCCATTCGCACATTCTCCTAAAATTATTTTACATTTGTGACGAAAGTGGTCGATTTATTGCCGAATGATTTTAGCCATAGCATAGCGCAGTTTAACGGGGTGCAGGGTAACGTGCGGGTGACAGGACGAAGAGTCGTCACACGAGCGCTTAGCACCATTCTAACGATACTTCAAGAAAATGTTAGAACAAATTGGCATAATCTAAATATGAAATTAATTGTTTTTATTTGAGGCTGTTTTTTGGAATAATCATTGTGTATGTTATTTACACCCCTATGACGAAAGTTGCAGACCAAGTCAACACCTTTATAGAAACGTATAATTTTGGGGATTTTCGTAGAATATTCGAATGTTACTTTTTGTAAGAACAAAGACAAAGAGACAATAAATCAAACCTCCATCTTTGGCTTCAGATCTATCCCCGCGAATATATCGTCGGTGTCCATATTGTGGCTGTTCCCCCCACCGCTGCTGGCGGGGGGCGCCACTGTGTTCCCACACGTCGTCACTGTCGACGCAGGTTCAGTGGGAGATACCAAATCACCTGAAAATTTTAAACTTACTCAGAACTTTCTTTTCATACATGCATACATATACCGCTTTCTTTTCTGACGATAGTCGTTTCTCTCTACCTTGTTAAATTTCACAAAAATTTCAATGTTCAGACGCGACTTTTTATTTCTAGTATAGATATTTAGTAAGATCCCAGATTATTAGTACATATAGTACTGAAGCCAAAACTACAAATGAATTTTTTGTTTCTCTATTTTCCGTTTTAACTCGAAAAACATTAAACGGATTTGGATGCGGTTTTCTTTATTATCATCGTAGTTACCCTGGTCGACATATAGGCTATAAGGGATGTTGATAAAGTAACAGCCAAACCGAAAGCTGTCTATAATAGTTTAATCTGACGCGCAAAATACATTCATTTGAGCGAAGCCGCGGGCAAAAACTAGATTAATAAATAAGAGATACCATCACTGACCTCTAGAAATAAGCGTGCACATGTAAGCATCGTGGGAAAACACATCTTTTCGAATAAGTTCACCGAACAAATGAACTAGATTCGCAAAACTCGTACGATTTCCCGGTGGCGCGTTTGGACTTTCATCTGAAAGAAAATATGAATAAATGTATATTTTACTCTTTTTGAGCCTTTATTTACAGTGAAACACACACACACACACATATATATATATATATATATATATATAATAATATATAATAATACAATTTTCGATATATTTTTTTGTGTTTTTCCATATAAATATTGTATCTGAAAGAAAACAATTATAATTACTGATTCAAGTTCCATTACTGTAAAATCTGCGTACAGTTTGATCGTCGGAGGACATCCACCTTACACTGACAGCAGGATAACAAATACAAATTCTACGCGTTCAAAAGAGATGGCATGATAATCGGACGTAGTTCGGCGATCAAACTGAACGAAGCCAAGAATTAATTTTAGTTGAAAGGGCAGAATCTTACCTAAAACGGGTGCGTCGTTGTCTAAGAAGCGAAGGAGAAGGTTTTGGAAGATCGGGGGTCCATTGTAAAGACCAGTGCCGGAGCTTACTGACTCTTTGTCATCTGATCCTGGAAATTAAAATTTTATTTATTGACCGATTTAATGTCTCGCTCGGGTCATACAGCCGACATCTTGCTGGTATCTTATTTGACATACACATTTTTTTCGGTACCGTTGACCGCAAATAGCAGTTTTTTTTACGCTTTAATAACGTACAAATTCGTAGGAAAAAATTATAGCAGAAGAGTTTGTATCCGTTCATTTGATTCCTTAGTTTCCAGGAATGGCATCTCAACGCGTCCTACCGTTATTCTGAACCAAGATAAATGATCGGCTTAATCTGCCCATCAAGTTTGGGTATTCAATTCAATTTCAATTCAATTTATTTATATTTACAATTGTTACACAGTTAATATATAGGTACCATAAAGTAACAAAGGCGGGTTTCACTCAACAAATTTAAAACATATTAGGCGAGAAAAAAAAAAAATTTTTCATACTTAAATTAAACATTTTCATTCATACGTCTTTCTAATATTCTCTGAAATTCTCTCATCAAGCACCCTATCCCGGTCGTAAATAAGTCACAGTGTGGTGCCTCAGAGAGCAGAGAGTTGATTAGAGTCCGTGCGCGCGGGATTGCTGACTCGGCGTGTGATCTCGTGCGACAAGCTGTTGTCGAGAGCAGCCGGTGTCGGCGTGACTCACGCGCTTTTGTGTACCCCTCAGGTACAAATATACTTATTAATTTATTGACGAGATCGATGCAATCAATTTTATTCCTAACTATGTTAATTATGAATCTAATAAGTAACATCGATCTTCGTAATTCTAAGGAGTCATATCCTAAATGACCCTCTAGAAACCGCGTGGGATACAAATACGGATAATATGTTTTAGTTCTTTTATATAAATTCCTCAAGAATCGTTTTTGTACTTGCTCCAGCATGAGAATATATTTCTTCTCATGCGGGCACCATACCACTGCGTTCGTTTCGAGTACACTCCGGACTAATGCAGCGTATAAAGTACGAGTCGCTTCCGTAGTTAAAGGCCCGCTGTTGCGTAGCACGAAGCCGAGTCTCTGGTACGCGGTGGCCGTCAGCTTCTGCACGTGAGGGCGAAATGTGAGGTTCGGGTCAAAGAGCACGCCGAGGTCGCGTACCTCCGTGACACGTGCTACTGGCTCGTCCCCAAGCGTGTATTGGTGCTGCGCGGGAGAGTGGGACCGGGTGAAACTCATCATCTCGCATTTACTCAGGTTGAATAAAAGTTTATTTTTGACACTCCATTGAAGAACTGCATCGATATCGTGTTGTAACGCCTCACAGTCCTCCACGGTTTTAATTGTTTTAATTATTTTCACATCATCAGCGAACAATAAAACCTGGGAATCATGGACGGTCTCAGGTAGGTCGTTGATGAGCAGGACAAACAACAAAGGACCCAAATTTGAGCCCTGAGAAATTCCTGACCGCGTGGGATATGAATCTGATAAGTAGGGACCGTATTTCACAAACTGTTTTCTACCTCGTAAGTAACTAGAGAACAGTTTGAGAAGTCCGGGCGCAAATCCCATGTCCCCTAACTTGAAAAGTAAGACATCGTTATCCACGCGGTCAAACGCTTTTTGGAAATCCAAATAAACTACATCAGTCTGCCCCCCTGAATCCAGCTCTTTAGATAGTATATCGACAAGTGTAACTAGGTTCGTAGAGACAGATCGTTTCGGCAAAAACGCGTGTTGTGCGCTGGTTATATGTGGTAAGCATTGCGACAGAAGGCGATCATGTATAGCTGTTTCAAATATTTTAGCTAGTGCACAGAGATTAGCAACCGGTCTATGATTTTCGACCATTTTTTTATCACCTTTCTTAGGTATGGGTGTTACCCTAGATTCCGTCAACGTCCACGTTCTTAAAATTAAGTTATAAATAAAGGTTATAGAATTTATGAGCTCGCTAATACATCCTTTAGTGATGTAGGCAGGGATTAAGTCAGGACCGGCATATGTGGTCGGTTTAAGTTTATGAACTGCTTGTCGTATCTCGTTGACGCTAAGTGACGTCACGGTGACGTAACGCGCGCCGGCGGCGGCTGTACCGGAGCTTGCGGGCTCGGGATCCAGTATCGGTTGCGTCGGAAGGAACACAGAATGGAAGTGGGCGGCGAAAGCAGTCGCTGCTTCAGCACCGCGGTATTCGGTGTCTCCTCTTGTCACCACCGTTTGCAGACCGCCACGGTTACGTAGCGTATTCATATATTCCCAGAAGGTTTTGGGATTCTTATGTAACTGTAGTGAGATATCCTTACTGTAATTACTATGTGCGGTTTTAATATCCCGCTTAATTTTTGAGCGAAGTCGCTTAAATTCCGATTGAGAAGTTGTATTACCTGTTCTTTTCCACGTACTATGCATTTTTGCTTTCATTTCGATGTCACGGATTATTGCTTTCGTGTAGAAGACTGGATAAGTACGGCTACAAGAATGCTTCCGTATTTTATTTGGAACGCAGTGGTTGAATATACTATATATCTGACTATAAAAGAAGCTAAGAGCTCTGTCTACGTTATCAAAGAGGTAAAGTTTATCCCAATCAGTATCGCGTATTAAACAATACATGTAGTAAAAGTCTGCTTTGGTAAAATTCCAGTCCCTAGAGTTATCAATATTAGATGGGTCCATGAGAGTTACCTGCTTAGCAAAGTTGTACTGGACCTGCACCGACAGCGGCGGGTGATGCGGGTCAATGTTAGACAACTCGTCCCCCGGGTCCACACCCCGCACAGACACTGCACCGCATTCCGGACCCGTCAGCACCACGTCTAACATTCTGTCATTCATATTGTTCACGCAATTATACTCTTTAAGGTTACAAATTATCTTAAAACAATCAAAATAATGTACTGTGTAATTACTAGCACTATTCAAATTCAAATCTCCCAAAACTAACACTTTGTCACTTGAATGGTTAGAAAAAACGCGTTCAACACTATCGAAATACGTTGTGTATACGTCGTCTTTAGATTTCGGTGGTATGTATACCACATTTACGTAAATAAAATGTTCATTTATTTCGAATCGCGCCCATAGGTCCTCGCCGGTGCCGGTCTCGTACTGAGGTACATGTTCCAAGGTGATGGGCGAGCGCCACAGGATCATCACCCCGCCGCCCTCCCCCCCTCGGTCCCTTCTCAGGATAGACCAGTCCCCGCAGCAGACCTCTGCATCATGAAACGACGGATCCAGATTGGTCTCAGTTATAGCTATTAAATGAATATTTTGATCGATTATATGGAGATTTTGTCTCCAATTAACAAGCTTGGTTCTTAACCATCTTACGTTCTGATAATATACGTTCAGAGTAAACTTTCTATTGTTTATCGCTGGCGTTATTAGACCGGGGTCGTTCCAATCGAAATAACCATCGCTCGGCGGAGAACCCTTGTGGCCAAAACTCCTGGGAGAGACAATCCTGTATCATATCATCGGGAACACCTACCTTAAACGAGGAATAATCGACTGAGCGTTTAGGTTCCATTTTAGTGGCTGAGTAAACAGTGTTTTCCTTTTTGTGATTCAAGTATTTGATTACATTTTCTTCGGTAGTGTCTGTTTTTGCACCCCAGACATGTAAATACTTAATCCTATTGGCTGCACACAGTATTTCGCTAATAGCACCATTACAACGGACAACAGGGCGCCACTGGTGACTCTTTTGTTTGCGCGTCACTTGCGACCACCCTTCTTTGTCTGTTTCGGAAGTTGTATTGGTATTTGCAGCCGTTACCAGTACAGGTTCCGGAGATGGTTGAGATGGAGCATCACTCTTCTTGGTGTTCTTCAAAGCAGTTGCCCGTTTAGCTGATGAGCGAGTTTGAACCTTTGCTGATGACGAGGCATCGGCCGGTTGTTTACTTTTCGCCGTCTTTGCTGCTAGCGCATACGTCGATTCACCTTCCGTTTCGCTCGCACTCGCCGCCTCGGACGCTAACGTGAGCGTGACGGCAGGTTCTCTTCGACGCGGAGTGGACTTATCGCAGTTGGGACATTGCACTTTAACTTTACCCTCGAGTGACTTTTTAATTAACAAACTTAACTCGGAAATTTGTAGTTTTAGAGCACTTATTTCCTTATTTTGATTAATCACCTTATCCTCAAGGTTTATTATACACTTCTTGAGATCGGCACTACCACTTTCTATATGTATGTATGGAAAGAGGCACCGCTTTTCCAATGGTTTCAACTGAGACAAAATAAAAACATTCTCTACTAACCTTGGTGATCATGGTGCTGGTGCAACAGTTGCTGTTGTCTCTTGTCGAGTAACGCAGCGCACGCCATCGCTCGGTGCTCGCCCCACCGCGCGGAGCACACCGCCCACTCGCACAGCACCTTCACTACGGCGTACGAACAGGGCCATTCCTGGACAACACGTGTCTAGTCACTATACTAGCATGGTGACGGCGCGTTTTTTGAAAGTATACAAGGCTATTACACACAGGTTGGGACTGCTCACGTATAGATTCAAACTGTAATAGGACATCGATTTCTTGGGAAGTATACTTACCGCGTATATATACCAATACGTGCGCTAACATTGTGTACGAAAAATATACTGCACTAGTAACCATTGCGGACTAATCGTGCATATTATCCAAGCGCTGTGTAACATCAACCGACAAAATAAATAAAAAATAGCCAACTAAAATGTCTTCCAACCACCGAATAAATTACTGAACTTCTGAAAGAAATAGTAAGTTAACGAAAAAAAATGTTCTGCTGAGTCGAAAAATGCGTGCGACGACGAGCGTAGCGAGGAGGAGCGTGTTAGGTTGACATGTAAATACATATTGGGAGCCCAGCGAAGCGGTGCGACCCCTTAAGTTTTAACAGAATTCATGACATGATCAGGCAACTTCTAGCCTTGTATAGTTTCTAAAACAATTCACTTCATTGTTATTAGAAAGTATACGCGACTAGTACGGGCAAATCGTGTATACTTCCCGAGTTTTATTTTTGCTAATAAATTTGAAAGTATACGGTGTAACTTTACTACGGATGCCTACTGGCCTTGTATACTTTCAAAAGACGCGGTGACGGCCATCTAATTCACAAGAAACGTGTTTGATGTCAGGCCTTCGCTTTATACAGGTTTAGTTTTTCAAGTGGGCGTGAATGGGCACATTCTAAGGTATGTTCGAGATAGCATGATATGGGTGACAGTTCGTAATTTTCCGTTTCACCTATACTACTCACACCATACTACATACACCCAGGTACAAAAGAAAATATTAGGTTTTAGAAATCATTATTGCAAAAATACCATAAATTATTCATCTATAAATCGAAATAATAATCACAGTGTATTCGTTAAATTTAACAAAAAAAGATTCAGAAAAGAATATTGTCTTTTTGCTACTTGATGCGTGGATTGGAACGTTAACCCATAGGTACTGACACTACATAATCGAAAATACATCGATGAATCGGTGCGGACATATAGGATCGCGTCAGTATGAGTTCATCTTGTATGCAGTTTGTGTTTTTGTTGCGGTTGCTTTACGTGCTATTTTTTTTTACCTTTGTTACAGTTTTTGTTGATTTTTATTTTGTTATTGTTGTTTGTTTTTGGTGAAATGCCAAGAAAAACAAAAAAAAAATATTTGAACTCTCAAGCTTGTGAGTTATTGGTTCGTTTAATTTAATTAATTTAGAAATTAACAAAAAGTAGTTTGGGTAATCAAAGATGAATCAAATAAAAAATCGATTTAATAGCCCTTGTTAACGTTCTCGATACTTAAAAAAATCGATTCTATTTCGTTAGGGCACATAACTATAACTGTCAACTTTGAACTGCCACCCATATCATGATAACTCGATAAAGAATAGCGAAAAATGCTTAAAGGAGTCTTGGGCCCGATTTTGATGAAAACAAAAACTGCATCATCATATAGTAGCATAGGTTCCCTAGCCAGGAATCGAAACCGCTTATTAAAATAAACACTGTATATTATATTACTGCACAATCCAAGAGTGATTTTCTGTTTTGTTATCCCACAAATTTATTACTACTTCCTGAACGATTTCACCTTTTTGGTATTTTCAAAGGAATTATACTTAAGACTAAATTGTACAGCTGATTATCTCAGTATAATAAAAAAAGGTCAGGAAGATAATAATATATGTTTGTGGGATAGTACAAGCATTCAAGGTGATTCAAGCTTTACAAGCAAAGCAAAGCGAAAGCAAATGTGAACTTACTGGATCCTTCGTATCTGGGGTAGAATCCTTGGACGGCGTCGTACAGTTTGCGAACACTTCTTTGTATAAAGTATCTAAATTGTTGTTTGGGTCTACTCGGTCGAAGCAGTGTCGATCTAGAGCTTCTAATACTGCTAATACACGAGCTGAAAAAATATCAATGTTTTAGGAGCAATAAATTGCAGTTAGTTTAACTGATCTAATACCAGTCATTTAAATCTTTGATAGTGATGTCAATCAATGTTGTCTAGCTAGTAGTCTAGTCTTAGTAGATTTGAGTAGTCTGTTAAAACTGGTGTTATGGTCAACAGTTTTTTACCCAGAATGTGTTGATTGTCAGTATTTTTACCTTGGGAACTCGTCTGCCATTTGTCTGTGCACCATTTGCTTTCTGCTTTTTTGCTTCTAGTTGCAATTTCTTGTTCTGCCTCATACACCTGCGAAAAAACATCAAATAGAATAAAATCGCTTCAGCACTTCGATTTTCGTTCTCGATATTTACCATTTTTCTATGATCCTCGGTGATAGTGGAGTCCATATGCGGCATGGGCAAAGCGGATGGGGGCAACGGGAGCAAGTCTAGCGGCGAGCCTTGGAGAGCGGAGCCGCAGCCCGACCAGACCATCGCGGATGGACACTCCACGCATATTATCTGAGAAAGTGTCAAAATTATTTACATATGAAATATCATATGTACGGACGTACTCGTACATTTATAACTACTAAACAATTCTGCTGCTCTTGATACGCCTCTTAACGTTATAAGTAATATTAACTCAGAAATTAGCAACGAAACAACAGCATTACTGTAAACAACCAACCAGGGAAAATAAAACAAACAACTGCGTTGCTTTCTGCTTTCTCTGGATTTCTCATCCTCCTTAACTACTTCACTCTCATATATGGTGTGCAACAAAAATACCATACACCATAAACTCGAGTGGTTGTACTTTCTATTTGCGCAATATTTGTTAAAAATTATATCTTCAGTTAATATGTGGTTCTAATAAAAGTTGAAAATTGAGTCATCCTATTTTTTTACCGACAATTTGGGAGCAAATTTTGCGACATTAAAAAAAAGTCGGGGAACTGACTCGGTTTGCTTGGGCACAGGGACGCGAAGCACGATGGGAAGAGGAAGGGGGGCTCACTGGGCAATGCCACGGTCAAGAAAAACCATTGGCGCATAACACTGTTTGTCTACTGATATGTGACAGAGGATAGCAAAAAAAAGACACCATTGGAGACATGGTTAAAGTATTTTTTTTCTTTTCCTAATTTCTGTTTTTAATTATTTATATCTTGTGTTTAAGTAAATTTGAAACCTACGCTTTTAATGGAATTTTTGGTAACTTCGGTGTCATACGAATTTTTTCTACTAGAATAATACAAATGCGGCGAGAAGTGATGGGATACATCTTCATTTTGTATGAAAACACTCTTCTGTCACACTTTTTGCCACTTCTTTCACAATAATTTTCGCTAATTTAAACGCAAATAATAATGAATTACCAACAAGAACCTGTTCAAAAGCGCTACTTAAAGCCTGTTTCATCCAATCACGTAGAAATGAGACAAAAACGTGTTTTTTCTAGCGGGAGACCGGTTATTGTAGGTAAAAAAAAGAACTACCCTTAAACGTTCGGGATAGAATACAGAAGGAGTGACAACTAAACGATTAAAAACTCGTTGGGCATCGAATTTGCCTTTCTCCGTCTGAATTTAATGCTTTATCATGATCACTGCATAATTGTCGATCTGAGATATTTATTTTCTCTTATTATTTCAATTACAACACCATTTTCATGACAATTATAAAAGTGTAACCTGCAGGACTGTAGCGAGCTGTATGATCACATCTCTGTGATATTGACAGTTCAATATCTCCCCGAAGCCGACTTGCACCGGGTTCAGCGAGGCGGCGATCACGGCTGCGATGGTCGCCTTCTGGTCGCGGGGAGGGGAGCCGTTCTCCTCTTTCACTTGCACCTGTGAATTAAATCTATATAATATGTGCAAAGGAATATACCACTCACTCACTCATCACGAAATATGTGGAACCGATATATCTTGAGATTCGCTTAATACAGAGGATAATTAATTAATACCACTGGATGACGAAGGCTCACTTTACATTTGTAAAAGATGTAAAATCTAAACCAACAGTCCCATTATTAGACAAAGGGAGGAAAAAAGAGTGAACGAGTGAGTGGGTGAACATGTCTTAAATGGATGAAGGAAACCTATAACAATCAGGTACCTTCCTAATAGGATGCAGGCACTCCCTAAGAACATATTTTTGGAGATTCAAATTCAGAATCCTGCTTTCTTAAAATAAAATGAACGATATTGAATTTTAAACTTTCACCATTTTGACACATCACATAAGACTCTGGTCTGTCTGGTATATCTACATATGACATATGAAAGATAGGTGGTTGACATTTTGATCGTTAAATTCTGTAACGAATCATGGTCACAAGTAGAAGTGGTTGCTTTGCTTGTAGTCACAGCGAGGCTGCTAGCACTATTTATGCAGTAATAGCAGCAGCAGATCAAAGTTCTTTCATCAATTATAAGAGGCGCTGGCGTCGCCAAAATTAAAGTGAAACCAAGTAAAGGTGTCAAAATTAAACCATGTTTATATTTGCCTTCGTGGTGTAGGACCAAAAAAATGTCGAAACCCTCACCTCCATAGGTTGCTGCGGGTTAGGGGTCCCTACAGGGTTGGGCGTCCCCATGGAATGGGTCGGGTTGGGCGTGCCTTGGCTCTGCTCAGCGGGCGTGTTCGAACGTTTGATCTGGGCGATATTCGGCTTCACGTCGCCGTTGTTTGCGTCCGGCATCGGGGACATCGGTACGCTATTGTTGGTTTCTGTGGAAGCGGCGACAGCCAAGAACATAGAAGTTAGTTCAACAGGTAAGCACTAGGTGGCGCTAGGTGTATTAACATCAATATTTCATATAAAATGTGTGAATTCATGGGTTAAATAACTAGATCACACAATATTAAGACCATTTGGATTTAGAACTTTCGTAGATCAAGTATGAACTTACCGCCAGGTCTGTCTTGCACCTTATTGAAGACGGCGGGTTGGTTTAGCGTCCGTAGCGTGGTATCAGACAGGACCGAGCATATCGCCGCCGCTTTCTTAGCGCACGTTGTCGCCAGGCGACGCGAGAGGTTCTCGCAGAAGACAAACTCGCACATGTGCTGGAGGGTTAATGGAAGGAATAACCTGGAAATAAATTGATAAGGTATACGGACTAACCCACTGAATGGTTAGGTGACAGCGACTAAATCTGTTGCGATTTGCGAGATAAAACAAATGATAGAATAGCTAAACTCTAGATGCAGGCGAAGAATTTTTTATAGCTAAGTTTTGCCTTTGTGTCATACCTTTTCTTGCATGCTTCTAAATTTTAATTTCCGTGACCATCCTTTTTATTGGCATTCTATTACTATAAGACCGCATTACAAACTAGAAAAGGCAAGTAAGACAAGAATTACAAAAGCTATAATATATATTTAAAAAAAAGTATATTTTATTCCTTCTAGACTTTGGTGCCCATTAAACGATTTTGCACCTTATTTATTACATAACACAGTAACAGTCACCTCAGCAGTCCATCATCAGGCGTCCTCTTGTCCAACAGCTCAGTGATCCAGGTGAGGAAGTCATGCCGGTCGAGTAGTCCCTCATCCAGCAAGTGCTTGGCGAGCCGGCAGCAGTAGTTCCACAGCTTGAGCGCTTGCCGCCAGTCGCTGGTGCCGTCGCCTGAACCGGGAGTTGAACCACCTAAGGCTCCAAGGAAGAAATGTGTAACACTATACTTTTCATCACTAATGCGAAGAAAACTTACAAAATTATGTTTGCAACAACGTTTTAAACAAGATAATTTTACTGCCGCTATTTTCTTTTCACCTGACTTTTTCTTTTTTTGGGTAATCGTGTCTTACTGGCCAGTGTGATTGTTTAAGAAATAAAACTAATTTAGTTATTGTGTAAACTCTTAAACGTTTTTTAAACATTTTATTTAAAGATCGACCAGGAACTTAGCCGATCTCGCCATATTGCGGCATAAAAAGGGTACTAAAACATTTAGCTGGCAACAATAAACTAGACAAAGAAAGTATAACTTATCGCTATTCTAATAGCCGATACTCTTTACTATAGCATTTGCTATTGTACACCTTCTAAAATAAGCCGGTTTAAACTATAGCGCTGCGACAGTCAAGTTTCACGTCTGTCGATAATGTCTGTGCTGTCGATTGACTCATTCCTGTCGATAAGGTTTTTGACTTTAAAGGATATTAAAAATTGTTTCTATGGTTGAAAAAACAACAAAATTTATTATTCACGTTGGTTATGAGAGTAACACATTAGAGGACCGATCTTATATAAGTAATGATGATGTATACTTTGCGGGCATTCAATACTTGATATCCGATTTTGATTTTGAATCATAGCCATAAATTAAGTATGATGGTAATTATTAGTTTTTTATTACACAAACTAAGAAAATGTGACTTATTTTATTGTTTTCCTTCATTTATATTTTTTTCTGTATACGACATAAATACAATTTAAATGATATCAAAATATTTACTCAAATGTTGTGTTAAAAAAAAACGGAATATCGACAATAAAATGTATGGTCACATCACTATACCATCTAATGACATTTAAATTCAGTGTTGCCACATAAAACACAGAACTAGCGTCCTCTTTGACAGGTCGGCTAAGGGTACGTTCAAGGAGACGCGGCGCGTCAGGCGGCGCGGTGCGCGCCCCATACATCGGTATGTTTGTGTTTTCGGCGGCCTGCTACGCGCACCGCGCCGCTTGACGCTCCGCGTCTCCTTGTTCGTCGCCTAAGTTCCTGGTCGAGCTTTAGCATATTTACCTATTATATGCAAGTCCCATTTTTCCATAATAATATAAATAAAATACGGAATAACAAAATGAAAAAGAAATAGGCGGAAAAGATATTTTTAATTGCCATATAACGAGAAGAGTGACTTATTATTATTAGTTAGTGACTGTAAGGGACACTCGTTCGATTATCAAATTTACTTACCTCCCTAGGTTTGTAAATCGGAGTTACCTCCCGCGTTTCGAGTTAAATACGACTTACTTTCAAAGCATTAGTGATGAAACTATTAATCTACGCGGGAGTGATTGCGATGATATGTTTTCCTCTTACATTTATTTTAGTACTTTGACATAAATTTACAAAAATGGATTTTGAAGAAGTCATTTCGGGCAAAGGAGGACAAACTTGTATGAGTGTGTAATGTTAATTAGGTGGCAGAATAACTTCAAAAATGTAAAATACAATTTTCTTTTGATAATAAATCTCAATTATAATATAACTTACTACTGGAGTTGCCGGGAGAGTGCATGGACGGCGGAACGGTACTGTTGGGAGTGGAACCCCCGGGCGGGTTGCCTGATGAATTGTGGCTGGGTGTGCCCTGACCTGCAAACAAATAAAAATATCACAGAACAAACTGGGAGCATAGCAAAAGTTCTTAATTTTATAGGATTTGTATACACTTCTGATTGTCAGAAAAATCTAAATTAGAATGAAACTTCTGTAACAAGAAATAGAACCTTTAAGGAAGGCTGTTACAGACTTATTTTAATAAGAACTTTGATGGAAGGGAACAGGCATAATCGAGTGTTTATCTTATCGAGGATTGGGTAATATATTTTCAACTGAGACATAAATATTTTGCAGTAATTATTACAAAAGGTCACATACCTGACTGTGAAGGTGGTGTTTTATCGGACACATTTCCTAGTGCAGCACTTTGGTAATGTTCAGCTAACTTAGGGATTTGGTCTTTTAGGAACTTTATCAGTGTTGTTGTCCATTCTGTAAGATAATCATTTATTGCTTATGTAAGCACAAAATAAATATGAATTGCATTGTATACTCTTAAAAGAAGAATCTGTTGGTCTTAGTCCCATACAGTTTCATTGTATAGCTTTTATTAACTAGCTATAAGACGAATTTTGACAAACCATGAAAAACTACTTCCCATCGGCTCACTGGTTCGGTGCGGAGTTGCTTTTATTTATTTAAAATCACATTCTTAAGCATTTGAAAAGTAAAAACATTTATGAGAATACATATCTGTAATTCTACTGATTGCTAATTTGCATGTATTTATTTTTCAAATGTTTAAGAATATGGTATTAAGAAAGCAACTCCGCAACGTCCAGTGAGCCGATGGGAATAACCCAGAATTTCAACTAGCAATAAAATTGAATTTAACCGATTTCACGGGCAAGAAGTTGTGGCGAGTTTAAGGTGGTAAAACAGAATCTCGGTGCAAAATGCACATCATAATATTGTTTTCTTACTTTTGAATAAAAGGTATGCAAAATTGCGTTTTAAAGCAATTAGCGGAAATTTATTAGTAATTATTAAGTTTTCACATTCATATTCAATCTTGTTATGATTTACATTTTGATTGCATTCGATTAACAAACGTAAGAGCGTATTTATCGTTGTAATCGAATGTAATCATGATGTAAGACATCAAAATAACATAATTTTAATGCGAGAGCCCTAATATTTATTAGTAATTATTAAGTTTTCACATTCATATTCCGTCTTTTTATGATTTACATTTTGATTGCATTCGATTAACAAACGTAAGAGCATATTTATCGTTGTAATCGAATGTAATCAAAATGTAAGACATCAAATAACACAATTTTAATGCGAGAACCCTAATATTAGTAATAAATTTCCGCTTATTGCTTTAAAACGCAATGTTGGCATACTTTTTTTCTAAAGTAAGGAAAACAATGTTATGATGTGCATTTTGCACCGAGATTCGGTTTTACCACCTTAAACGTCATATGAATGATAAGACCCCGTCTTAGGTATAGTATAAACAGGAACAGACACACAAGTGCTTAATGCCCGTTTTCACTAACCATAGGAGACGCCTAAATCAGATGCCTTTGTATTTAGGAGTTGCCTAGAGTAAAAATATGTTTCACTAACTCTTAAGTCTCGGTAGAGAGTACTATATTATTTGCTCTTAAGTCATGAGTTCATGACTAACGCGTCAGGAATCACCTAAAGTTACGACACCGATTCGGGGGTGCGTAATGCTTAGGTACCTCTAAACTGACACATGCATGTGACAGTCGCGATTTTGAGATTCAAGCTTATTGTAGGTAGCGCTCCAAATCACTTTTCCAAGATTAAAATATTGCTCGCTGTCGGAGAAAAGTAGCTCGATGCTGGTTCCAAAACCTAAAAATAGACGTTTTGGAACCAGCATCGAGCTACTTTTGTCTGACAGCAAGCAATACTTGAAAAGTGATTTGGAACACTACAGTAGTACTGTGAAACGTCAAAAAACCGCAAACAGACAACTTGACAAACAAAACCAAAGACAAGTATCAAAAACTTAGGCTACCCTTGGGTTAGGAATCACATAGTAAAAATAGTTTGGTGAAATAGAACTTTATGGTGAGCATGGACTAGGCGTCGCCTTGTTCGTCGTTAGTGAAAACGGGCCAAGTTACACATAAATATTTAAGGGGTCACGATGCGAGCGGCGAGCAGTCTAAAACAAACGTACCAGATTGTTCTAGAACGCCATGTAAGCACGCGAGCGGCAACAGTACGTTTGATTTAGCGCTCGCCGTTGTCGCGCCCCACCCCCAGCGTGGTATAGCCGTTAGGAAATTTTTGTAAGAGTTGTATTAACATCCTTTCACTTCTACATGTTCCTCATTACCTGTAGTGGGATCAGGCAATTGCCTCTTCTTGATCTTCGCTTCAGAGACAGCGACAGTATACGCCGAACTCAGCTTAATGAACCAGGCAGCTCTTGGCATTGCCACCTGGTACTCTGTCAAGGTGATAAATATCTCTTCCTTTTTGTTGAAGTTTGGTGCTTTTTTTGCCAGTTGAGAAAGAGGTTTATTTCCTAAAATTGAAAAAACATAGGTTGTTTTTTTTTCGAAATTTTTACCCATTTTCTTCTGTCACACATACCCTTACATACCCTCGCGCATGCTATTTACACTTTTATTAATCTTTGTTAATCCAATCACTCTATTTAAAATCAATTACTTATTACGGTTTAGTATTAAGAATGTATTATTTGTATTGTAATTCCTCATAAAACATTAAATAGTTTTTTTTATATTGAAGTGTTGACTACAGACAATAAAAAATGTATCCTCCGACTTGCTTAGCATTTAAGTATGAATCAGATTTTTTTTATCTTTACTTATACTGGTTATATAAATAACATCATCACAAAGATATCAAGTGATCTGAGTGACAACTTACCTGCTAAGTCTTTGAACCAGGCCTCAATCTGAGGCTTTGTTCTCGCTGTAGCTGGCCAGAAGTTGTCTTTGGGGTTCACTTGAGGTCTTTTCCTTCCACAATCGGGCATTGTATTGAGCTCTTCTTTTTTAGATAAAATTCCAGAGAAAAATTGACCTATCTGAAAGTGAAAAGTAAAGTTATGGAATTAAATGAAAGTGGCATTAATTTCCTAAAATGAAGGCAGCCTGAACACTTGTGAAGCTTTAGTTATTGAAAGCTGCTAATATTGACACAAATACAATGAGATAAGTGTTTTGAGTAAAATGTGAGAAAAGTTCATTTTCCATCTCATAATACACTTAAAGACTGAGTGCATTATGAGATGGAAAATAAATTTTTCTCATCTCTTAAAAGCTTTTCAGGCTAGAATTGCTCTAATCCTTCAATCAATCAATGTGTAATAACAACTGGATATTAAATTAAAACTGGACTCAGCACTCACAAAAAAGCTAAGAAGATCTAACACTGAAATTTGAATGTTGATGTTTTCAAATAAGATGGGTAAATTTAATACGGAGACCTCAAAAACAAACCGAGAAGTAATTTGAAGAATGTAACTTTGTTTTGACAGAAAGACAAACTGCACCTCTATGGTACACCATGTCCCTCTTTAGGTAGACCAACAGAGTGAGATAGAGCACATGGCATATGTTTAAGAGTATAAAGCTTGCTTACCCTCACTCAATGCAATATTGACAATTTGAAGGCTTATGGAAAAAGGGTTCAAGTGCTCAAGTTGACTCGACTTGGCTATAATAAAGCTAACCTAGTAGTTTTGCTTTATGCAACGAGTCAACTCGAGTTTGAAACCGAGTTACTGAGTAAATGGCGTCTGTAAATGTGTAAACTCACATGTAGTCAACTTAGTTATAAAAATATTTTCTACTCTGACCGAGTTACGTATACGATTTGCCGAAGCGAAATGCAACGTAAGTACGTACGAACTCGTAAAATTACTGTAAATTAATGAAATTTACTTTTATTGTAGACAAAAAAACAATAAAAATAATACCATAACTTTTGAAAAAAGAAAAGATATTTATGGTTCATTTCAGCCAAAGTTTTAGGGCAAATGAAACAAGTACTGTATAGAGTATCTCCACTTCCAATAGCTGGAAGTAACATCCCTAGGACAGAAGTTGCTGGCTATATGAACATCCTGTATTTAAAGTGGGTAAAGTGGGCTCTTTCAAAGAGCAACCAACCGAATTGGTATCAGTAACACTCAACTGTTAAGGGGGGCTTATTCCAATTTTGTCTCTTTTCAAATCCATTTTAAGCCATCAAATTGTAACATTTAGAGTCTGAAAAAAATATATGTTTTAGACACATCCTTTCTCCAGTGTTATTTACGGTTCAATTTTCGATACGATAAACTTCGCTCGATCGAAAAAAAATCTGAAACTTTGTCGATTTTTCAAGATTTTTTCATTTTGTGTAAGGTGTACTTAACCAAATTGTATGAAAATTACAGATAATTAAAGAAAAGGTACTTTAGTAACTATTCTCGCGGTTACTTTTTTGATAAATATAATCGTTTTTTTTTCTTTAATTTAAAAGGAAAAGTTGACTGGCGAATACTCGCGCCAGCAGCCTTCAGTCGGCTGCTAGCCGTTGTCGACGCAAGACCTGTGTCAGTTTTCTGAGCCCCGTTCCCCCTCGCCTCTAAGCTTCGAAGCTATTTGTTGTGTGTAAATATATTATGAGTGAGATAGAGTTGTGTTTAGGTAGATAAATTGTATATATATTAAATCGTATGTATATAACATTATTATTAGTTAGGTAAATCCTAAAATAATTGTGTAAATAAAAATTATTTAGCTTTAGCTTGGATGTTCTAAAAATGGGAATTGAAGAAGAATAAAGTGTCAAATCTGAAATCGCGGAAGCTAAGAAAACTAAATGGGTAAGTGTACTTTGGATAAATTTATTAGTTTAGGGCACATATAAGTATCAGTGTATCTAAACCAGTTTTATGGTTATCTTTGTTCGAACTTGAAGATACCAGGTGTATCAGTGACCTGCTTTCAAACTGTAACCAGATGGTTTACTGATCGTACAGAACAACTTTGTTGTATGATATGGTATTTGAAATTACGCGGAAAAACTTTAAATGACCAGTACAAGTATAACAGTACAACAGTAAAACACCACAATACTTACTCTTGCAGTCACAAATGCGATCGTATCCAGGTGGTATTATTTTTTTGTAAACATATGTACGTACGAGTAGCATATAACCAGAAGACTAAATTGAATTTGATAATTTCAGCTCATTAGCTCATCGTTCTGATCGGGGCACCTTCGCATCGAAAAAATGCCTATAGGAACGGTAAGTGACTTTAACCTTTTTAACCAACCATATACTCTTATATTTTCGCTATAAGCCGACACTCATCCTATCTCAGACGGATACTGTAGCTAAAGTTGTTTTGAAATCGACCATTTCTTTGCAGACGTGCAAATTTCACAACATAAAATATTGCGTACTGCGTATAGTCGAAGATTATATTGTATAGAGTATTTTTTTAAAATAAATATTAAGCTCGTGATTTGCAATAAATCCTACTTCCTACTAATATTATAAATGCGAAAGTTTGTGCGTGTGTGTGGGTGTGTATGTTTGTTACTCTTTCACGCTGAAACGGCTGAACGGATTTGGATGAAATTTAGAATGGATATAGCTTATATCCTAACTAAACACACTTTTTATCCCGGAAAAATGCATGGTTCCTGTAGGATAGATCAATATCATTGAAAAATCAGGTGTCTAAGGCTGACTTGCACCAAGCAAACTTAACCCGGGTTAACTAACTTTTTATGTTTTGTCCTTTTCACATCAAACCATAAAGATAAGGACAAAACATAAAAAGTTAGTTAACCAGAGTTAAGTTTGCTTGGTGCAAGTCAGCCTAAGTAGCGCGGTCCTATTCGTTTGTGGTAGAATAAGACAAGGCTTTGTTATTTCATACATCAGGTGTCTAATTAGCGCAGTCATTAATCGTTTGTGGGTAATAAGACAAGGTTATGTTATCTCATCACACTTCACACTAATATTATAAGTGCGAAAGTTTGTGTGTGTGTATGTTTGTTACTCTTTCACGCTGAAACGGCTGAACGGACTTGGATGAAATTTAGAATGGATATAGCTTATACCTCAACTTATCACATAGGCTTTTTTATCCCGGAAAAAAGCATGTCGTTGAACCGAATAACACGCGGGCGGAGGGCAAAAGCTAGTAATAAATATTTTGATATTTTATATTTTTCAGAGAGTCGGAACTGGTGCCACATAGCATTGAAGCTGATGTCCCTGACAACTCCATTGTTTCCCTGGATCCCGTAGAACCTGTCACAACTATTGGGTTAGTTACTAGAGGTCATTTTCCTATTCTCACTTCCTAAAGTCCCTTATCTATATTTTAATTTTTAGGTGGACCGAACCGGAAGTGGAGATCCCTACGTAAAAAATCTCATATTGATTAACTTTCTTACCCCGTACTGAAGAAATTCTTCTATAGTTTTTACTTTTGGTTTCAGAAAATCCCAAGAAATTACCGAACCTTTAGTGATAAAAATACGAAGACGAAGTATTACCAGGTACGGGGACAGCTTCACGTGACGGAACGGCGATTGTGTCTCTTCGGTATTTGGGTGGGAGAAAATGAACCTGTACATATTGAAAGGATTACGAAAGATGAAAATTTTTGGCTGACGAAGATGGAAAAAAAAGTAAAATTTTAAGCAAAATGTTTATTACCGGAGATAGTAAACCCACGGCATATATGTGGGATGCCTATAAGTACTCTGACTTTGCTTGGTAATGAAAATAGGTGTGAGAAAGAAAACGCAGAGCCTTTACCTATCTCACAGCAACAATCAAGCTATGATTATTCGCTACTGGGACCTAGTACACGTATAATTGATTACATTGATTTCTAATTTTGTCAATGTTCCGAAAGTTTATGAGATAATTTATTGGCGTGTTCACAAAAAATATATATATAAAATTAAAATTAGCTAATCGATTGAGTTTTCAGCGAAAGTGTAAATTCACGATTTTTGTGAATGGTTAAAAGGTCGCCTACCTATTTTCATAATATTGGTATGTCGAAAACATTTTTGATTTTTCTAGTAAATGATTGTTCGTAATTTTCTTCGCTTTTCTAGAATTTCAGTGGAGTCAAATTATAAAACGTTTGACCCACATTTACGCAGTAAATAAATAATTAAGTTCCCGTAAACTATGGCGCTAAAATTCAAAAGTCCACCACGCATGCGCCCTAGTGCGCGCCGCCAGTCATAGATAATGTAAGAGCGAAAAAAAAATTAACTGTAACCTTCTTATTGCCGAAATAATGTTTTGTACGTATTACATAATATTATAAGATTAGAATTGATAAGTTTCCAGATACCGATTTGTTTAGTTGTTCTTTGACGGAGTTCACAAAAACTGCTTTAAATATAATTTGTTACCAATCGCATTAGGTGTAAGCCTGTAAAGATTGTATAAAATGTATAAATATAAATATATAAATATTTATTATAATATCAAATGTTCGTATTACAATATCATACCTCATTGGTATTAGTTATTAAAACCTTGGACATGAATGTATTGTCTAAGTCCCTGTTGCCTTCCTACTTGAAAAGAGGAACCAGAAACTTTTTTTTATAGTTTGTGTACATATTAAAATGAAATAAATACTGTTAAAAAAAAATGAAGGAATTATTATTTAACGGTATATTACTTCTACGTCTACCCTCTTAAACACATGGTAGAAAGGTAAAGTTGATTAATATACAATATAACGTATTTTATTAATGTAGGAATATGGCGTTCAAGTGTATTATATTTTTTCTTTTTGAATGTATATGTAGTGGACTTTAAGTATTTAAATAAATAAATACATATAAATGCCACGTTTAAATTATAACAATCTCAAATTTATATATATTATTTCGGGTCCTATCTTGACCTTGTCATTTATGTATATTTTATTTTATTATTTACTCATAGATCTACCTTTATTTCAATTGTTTGTCCGATGTAGTGAATTCCCCTAAATTTACAAAGTAACGCTTTTAGCAAGAATAGTTTATTTGGTTAATTTATGAGAATCAATTATTAGTACGAAGTACATTTACTGCCCAAGCCCATTTTAATGTGTGGCGGTTCACGCGAAGTCACGTCGCTCGGGCGCATCGCAATAAAATACGTCACGGTCAACTGGCGGGGGCGGAGGTAGCGATAAATGCCTACAGGGCCCGAATAACCTGCCCTTAAAAAGACAAAGTGGTCTCAAACTGAATATTTTCTGAGAATTCATGCAGAACCCTGAACAACCTGTGAGATTTCATGTGACAACCATAGCGCCCCCCCAGAAATATGGATGTCATTGATGTTAACAAATTATGCTTTATGCAATTTAAGGAAATGTCTTATTTTTTGGTTTCTATCTCTATTTATCTTATTACAATCACATAATTGAGAACAGAAACTTGGTAATGGCTTCATGAATTGGAGCCAGGACCCCCTAGCTACAACTCATAGTCACGCTAATGGTGATCTTCCAATAAGTTCTTCAACAATGCTAGCAAACACTTACTGGGCAATTTGCTGTACTATATGCAAGAAATTGTTAGAAATATATGCACATTCAAAAGATGATCATTACCTTACTGGCAGAATAATTGACATGTCTGGCAGTCCCGAACTCATCACTGGACTGGGGTGTGGTGGAGAAGCCATGTTTCACGTTAGTAGAAGTGAGCTCATCCTCCTTCTGACGAGGTTCCTGTGGGTACACATCAGGAGGCCCCAAACGAGGCCTCTTTAGGGGCCGCTTCTCATACATAATCCCCATAGTGCCGTGATCCAAGGATTGATCTGCAATTTCGAAACAAACGTTATTTATGAGGACACCAGCCTCATTAGCGATTCAATCAGATTTTACAAAGCAGGCATTACCTTTCATTTAAATAAGCTTCCGTAGAACATTATACATTGCTTATCCTAGTGGTAAAATCTAAAATTACGATAAAAATCGTCGCAAAACACGAAAAATAAAATAATAATACAAAATTGCAAAAGCTAAACAAAGTGACGTTTGTTGTTTTTTTTTTCTTTTCGTTCCGGGACAGGCAAAGGCGTAGACAGAAGGTTTGTTGTTTTTTTTTTTGGAAAATTTGTTGTCCTGGGCCGCATTCAGTTTGATCGCCCGCTCATCACTGACAGCAGGATAGCACATACAAATTCAACGCGTGTAAAAAAGATGTCATGATCGCCGAGCGCGAGCGGGCGATCATCATCAAACTGAACTCAGCCCTGGTGGTGTGAAGTCCTTTTGGCCAAGTGACTGAGTTTAGTTTGATCGCCCGCACCGACGCTCGTCGTTCATGACATCCCTTTTGCACGAGTTGATTTTAATCAATCAATCAATCAATCAATCGTTTATTTGTAAAAAGCATGTTACATAATAAGTTGGAAAACATGTCACTTTGGCTCAATGCTTTTTGCCACTAAGCATACAAATTATAATTATAAACTAATCTAAAAAATACAGGAATACTACACAATGAGAAAGTTAATACAAATGTCAAGTAAAATGTCAAAACAACAATATAAAATAGATTATACATACAAATTTTATTGTCAAATACCGTTTGAATGTCATAGATAGACACACTCTAGGCTTCATTATGATAAAAAATTAACATCATTTAAATATTCATTTATGTCATAATAACATTTTTGTAACAAAATTTTGAATAAAATCGATTTAAATTTTCCAATAGGTAAAGATTTTATTGAATTTGGAAGCTTGTTATATAGTTTTACAGACATAGCATAGATGCTCTTTCCACGTAGTTTACACTTTGAATAGGGCATTTCTAAGTGTATTCTGTGTTGCAGCCGCCTTGATACATGTTGCGTCTCTTTGAACTTTGTGTAATTAATTTTGACAAACATAAGACATTCGAGAAGATAAAGCGACGGGAACGGTAATATTTTCAAATCTTTGAAGTGCTGTCTGCAAGTGTCCCAAGGTTTTATTCCAGTAATTGCCCTGATACATTTTTTTTGCATCCTAAAAATCTGTATACAGTCACTACTATTGCCCCAAAAGATTATACCATATCGGATTATAGAATTTACATATCCGTGATATGCTGTTATGGCTGCATTTATTGACGCTACTCTTGTGAGTTGTCTTAAGGGATACACAAAGCTGTTTATTTTATTCCTTAGCTTTGCAACATGAGACTTCCAGTTGCAATGCTTATCCAGTTGGATTCCTAAAAATTGTATACTATCCACTACCTCTATCGCATTATTGTTATATTTAATATTTAATATGGGTGGAATGTTTTGTGTATGATGTAATTGCATCACTTTAGTTTTACTAAAATTTATTAAAAGGTCATTAGTGCTGAGCCAGTTAACTATGGAATCCAAGGTTAAATTTATTTCATGGTTTAGGTTATTTTTGTCCTTACATGATACAATAGCAGTACAATCGTCAGCAAAGAGAATCACTGGCTTTGGTACATGACTCGGTAGGTCGTTAATGTAAATGAGAAAAAGGAGAGGACCCAAAATACTGCCCTGGGGTACTCCACTCTTTACTGATCTAACATTGGATGTAAAAATTCTTTCTGTATTGGTCTTTAGGCAAAGTCGACTTATTTCACAGACTTGTTTACGGTCATCTAAATAAGACTTAAGTAGGTCATAAGCTATGCCTCTTATTCCACAATCATAAAGTTTTGATAAAAGACGCTTATGACTCACGTAGTCGAAAGCTTTTGACATATCCAAAAAAAGAGCTGCAGTTTGATGTTTTTTGTCAATGCTTTCAATCATCAACTTTAAAAAATCGTATATAGCCAGATTAGTGGACCTGTTTTTTCTAAACCCGTTTTGTTCCTTAACAAGTATATTCTGTTTGTCAAAAAATGCGTAAAGCCTTTTATATATTAGACGCTCAAATATTTTAGAAAATATCGTGATAAGCGCGATAGGCCTATATTTCGACATGTCTGTTTTACCGTCTTTTTTGTAAATAGGTTTTACTATGGACATTTTGAGACCATTAGGAAAAATCCCTTGTTCTATCATTAAATTAAATATATATGTGATTGGTTTACTTATAATTTGATGACATATTTTTATGATTTTTGTTTGGATTCCGTCATTACCTACGCTACTTTTGTTCTTCAAGTTAATTATTTCTTTTTCTACCTCATATTTGTCGGTTGGTGACAAAAAAATAGATTTGTACGTTTTTTCATTATTACTGCATTCTGGTCTTTTTTTGGGTTTTGTGTTCACTTGGTCAATATAGAAATTATTAAAAGCATTCGCTATCTCTGTAGGATCAGTTATAAATATATTGTGTTTGGATTCAATTTTATCAATGTGGTTGTTATTTAGTTTGTTATTATTATTTTTAATAATTTTCCAAGTTGCTTTAGATTTACTACTAGCAGAGTTTATGAAATGTGTATTTTGAGCCTTTTTTGTCTGTTTTATTATAGTATGTAGTCTTCTAGAAAATTCTTTGTAGACTTTTTTGTTAATCTCGGTTGGTGACTTTCGATATTGCCATAATTTTTGTCGTTTTTTTCTACAGCAGAGTTTTATTCCTTTTGAAATCCAAGATGGCTTTCGCTTAAGGTTTACTTTGACCCTACACCAAGGAAAGCACAAGTCATAGAATAGTCTAAACAGCTCTGAGAATCTATCAAAAGCTAAATCTGCATCCTTTTCATTGTATACTTCATTAAAGGTTAATTGACTTAGGTAATATACGAACTTATTAATATTTTCATTGCTGTAATCTCTTTTTAATGCGTACCAAGATTGCAGTTTGTTATTTAATTTCTTTTGTAGGGGAACAAACATGAGTATTCCTTTATGATCAGATAAATCTAACTCTATGGTTCTACATCTAACTTGTGTATAATTTACAGCAAAATTATCAATACATGTCTTTGATCGCGACGTAATTCTGGTTGGTTCAGTGATTTGCATGCTTAGATTATACTCCTCTAGAATACTTTCGAATCTCTGGTTAACATCAGAGGAAGCACCAGATTTTGATAATCTATCAATGTTAAAGTCTCCACAAAGAACGATTTTTTTTCGAGTATTACTTAAAAGTGAAAGTAAGTTTTCTAATTTTTTGAAGAAAGGTTCATAATTTGTGCTTGGTATGCGATATAGACAAACAATTATTGTGTTTGCAATCTCCACAGCACAGCATTCAAAAGTAAAATTAACAGCTAATTGATTTAACAAAGGTATTTCCTTAAACTCCAAATTGCCCCTTACCAGTATAGCTACACCCCCTCTATTTTCCCTTTTACGTTTAAGTTTGCTTCTGCTGTAGTAACTTGCAAGCTTGAATCCAGGCATTTTTAAGTTCTCCCCTTCTTCTTTTCTCATGAAATGCTCAGAAAGACAAATAACATCTACTTTTTTGTATTTTTCGCTTAGTTCATCAATAGCTATGGTTAATCTATCCATTTTATTAAGTGCACCAGCAATGTTTTGGTGATATATCAATAAATCGTTAGTGTTAGCCACGAAAAAATGTATCATTGTTTAGTCCGTGGTCTGTGGTGGAATCATTGTCTTGTTTATTTGTTAACTTCATTCGTGCAAAATAAAATGGCAGTGTCCCTTTTTTGTGATATATGTTTTTGCCATCTTTTACCTTGGTTTCACTGTGTTTTTTACCATTTCTTGGTTTTTCCGTTAGCATTTTGTTGAAGAGGTATGGAATAGTTCCTTTTCTGAGGATCTTATTTGATTTCGGCTTCTTCAAAGTGAGATTGTTATTTTTTTTGTTACTTTTGTACGGTTTTAGGTATTCCATCTCATAATCTTTTACATTAATAACATGGTTTATCGCTCTGCAGAAATTATCTTTGAAGTTCTTATAATTGTGCGTAATTTCTATGTAGTTTGCATGAGAGAAGCAATTTACTATAAGTTTCATCTGTTTAGTAAGTGCCTCTTCGTTTAGATAAACGTGAGTTTTAGTATCCACTAAGAATATTTGTGCTGGCTCTAATGCTTTAAAGGCAGCACTTAGCTCAGCTATTAGTTTAGTAGGATTCTTGTCATTTCTTCCAACAAACAAGATAATTCTGTCTTGTTTGTTTATTTGCTTCCCTATTTGACTGCATTGTTCTAGTATTTTTTCAGACGTTGCTCCTGACATAACGTAAGAAAAGACATTGTAGGTGTTTATAGATTTGTCCCATTTTCTTATCAGCTCTGAGCTAAGGCCAGCAGCTAACTCATCATCACTAAGAATTATTAATTTTCTGTTCACCTCTTCGATCTTGATTTCATTTTGGTAAGGCTCTGTTTGTGTATGATTGTCTGTTAAGGTAAAATTCTTCCCGCCTAATTTGTCTTCGTTTGGGTCATCAGTGACTTGTTTGTAGTTGTCAGCTTGATCGGTTTTTGTTGTTGATGTAGATTCTGTTTCTTTATTGCCTGTGTTACCTCGTAATCCAGGTGATTTATAATCACTTACTGGTTCAGTATTCTCAGCGCTCTCTGTTTCTTCTGCTTCACCAAGGCTGTCTTCTTTACCACTTTCGTTTTGTATAGTTTTTTGGAATGTTATTACATCAGTGGATTCTGTTTCTTTTGAATCGTTAAACTCAAACTCAAACTCAAACTCAATTTATTAATAAATAAAATTATTTACAGGTCAATTGTTAGGTCAGGTTATATGATATGACATTCGTTATTTTATTACAATAAATTATACTTAACGTTAAAAATATTATACTTAACATTTAAATCTTTAACAAATTATATTCATTATGATTATAGTATTTTACATTTTACATTATTTTCTGAAATTTAAATTTAATTAATTTTTAGTTTATTTTGTATTTGTTGAAGTGTAATATTCCTTAATACTATAGAACGATTTTTCAATTAGCCATGCTCTTAGTTTAGTTAGGAATGTTGTGGTTTCTTTACAAGATTTGATTGCATCAGGAAAAAATTATAAAATGTTATAAAATGATCCTTCTATTTCTGTTACAGTGGCTTTCTGAATTGTTGATTCTGTCCGTGAGTGTGATGAAATTGTTATGTTTGTAGTTTGTAAGTTTTCAGACGTTATAGAGTTATCAAACGGTGCTTCCAAATTAATTTCTATTTCTGGATCTGCAGCTTCTTTGCTAGATTCTAAATTTGGTGCGTGTAATTTTTTCCTTTTAGGTGTCCCATATGGAGTCTTTGGCGATGTGACATTTCCTAGCATTTTCTTGTACATTTCATTTCTCCTTTTTGATTGTTCAACTTTTTCTATCAAGTCGTAATTTTCTTTAATTAGCCTTTCAATTTCTGTGTTTGCGCTGAGTAGTTGAATTTCCAGCTCAAGTATTTTTTCCTTTTTTTTTTCTAACTCAAACTGCATGTCGTGGTCCAAAATATTAGGTAGACTATGCATACTACTGTCGAATACAGTTGAGCCTGAGATATCGGGATTCCATCTACTGATATTATCCGAAGAAAGCGAGCGGCACAGTAGACTTTCATTACGTTTTTTGTTGATTTTTCTTCGTGTAACGTTTCCATCCATTGTTCCTTGTAATTTAGTTTAGTAGAAGGAGCAGCAAAAAAAAAAAAAAAATGAAAAATATATTCTGTTACCGAGGATCGAACCTGTGCTCGGTCGGTCCGTTCACTATGTGCGGTGACGTCTTAACGCCTGAGCTATTGGAGGATGATACTTGATGTGCGAAAAGTTTCATTTAATGGTACCGAGTGTAGTCGATGAGTAAGAGGCGATGAATGTATTATTTAAATGGACCGCTTAACATGTCACTAACACAGCACTCAATTCCTTTGTTTATGCTCGCTATCCTGCGGATTCCTGCCTGCTGTCTGTCAGTGATCAGCGGGCGATTAAACTGAACGCGGCCCAGTGTTTACCAACAGCGCGTTCCGAGTCAAAACATAATCGATTACATCACGTCTATCGTCATTCCGAGTCACTGTTAGCCCGATAACGATAGACCTAAAATGATTGTTATGACGCCATGAATGACATCATTAAGGCCGCCATGTTGTGTTATCATCGCCCATGCTTCTGAGTGTTAGCCACTGTGAGTGATCTATCAAAAGTGACAACTGGCCGGTGGCAATTTCAAAAATAGGTTGTGCTTAGTTTAAGAGTTTAATATTTAATCATGAATCAGAGATTGTTGTTCGCTTGATGGACCTAAGTTTTTAGTATGCAATAATTACGAGCCCAGAAAAAAGGAGTTTTGACGAAAGAACAAACCAACAGGTAATGATTGCTCTCAATGAAGCGCAAATAACTTTTGTACAATAACGTAGGTAAAGTATATCCTTTGTTGGTATTCACGTAACGTTAACAAATTTCTACAAATTGTGGTTAAAGGTTAATTTTTCTGTCACTGACATGTGTCACCATCCACATCGCGTCCAAGGCCACGTTCATAAATTAGGGGTCTCGACAAGGGTTCTAATGCCATCCCCTGTCGCACGATTTGAAAATTGTATATGCTATCCTGCTGTCGGTGTCGGAACCTGACGAAAGTGTTAATTTATGATTGGCTATCAGAAGAGTTCCGGATGGTTCATACGTTTAACTCTGTTTAAGCTGTGATGAATGCCATTTCCCATTTGGAATGACTTGATGGGCGTGAGTGTGAGTAGGTAGTTTGATGGTAGTTTTCAAAGAGTACTATGAATAAACGGCACTTTTAGCACTGCGCTATCACTATTCGGAACGCGGTACAAAAAAGTGTGAGTGAAATACCACAAGAAATATAAATGTTTATTTTGAAATCTGAAAGGAAATTGATTTGTAGCTTATTTTTCTTAAATTATTTACCAAATGCCTCCTAAAAAGCAACCGGAGAAAAGTGGAAAAGCAGGAGGAAGTACTAAAGGTGGTGGTGGAAAATCCGGTGGCGATGCAAAAGGTGAAGATTTATTTCTGTTATAAATTGCTGCTAAGTTTTCTTCAAAATAATTTAGCATACATGATAGCAGTCTGATAACACTAACGCACTTTTATTTCACTTATTAATGCCCGCCCTGTTCATCTTATCCCCATTAAAGTGAAGATTTTAGGTTATGTTCATCAGCTGACATTTCAAAATACACATTTTGGGTACATTAGGAATATTAGGATAAAGTACCTATTTAAAAAACATTATACCTATTTACCTCAGAGCAATAATCGCTTTATTTATCCACTTGCAGTCCTTCCACTTATGTATATGTATAAAATAGATAAACTTTTTTGTAACCTATCCTCTTTCTCAAACATAGAATCAGCAACCAAGGAGAAAAAGGGCGGTACAGCTGTCAAAGTCCGTCACATACTGTGCGAAAAACAGTCAAAATGTTTAGAAGCTCTGGAAAAAATAAAAGCTGGCCAAAAGTTCCCAGATGTAGCAGCAGCTTACAGTGAAGACAAGGCCCGGCAAGGAGGAGACCTGGGCTGGATGACGAGGGGCTCAATGGTGGGACCCTTCCAAGATGCTGCATTTGCCCTGCCCATCTCTACAGTCAATAGTCCCGTGTACACTGATCCACCAATTAAGACTAAGTTTGGGTACCATATTATAATGGTTGAAGGCAAAAAATGACCGAGATGGTATTTGAATTTGAATATTTTTGGGCGATACTGCTTCTGTTCATTATGGAGAGGATCTGTTGTCTGCAAGAGGAGTTTGATAGAGATCTCATGTCACTCCCTGAACCTACTCTTCAGAGGTCTGATGAGATTTTTTTAGACATTGAAGAGTTTAGTAATAGAGAGTAAGTATGCCAATCTCTCAATATCTTATATTTGCATGTGTCATATTATCATCAATGTAGATAGTTGTAGTGCCTAGATAAAATGTTATTATATAAGTAAAACTGTACTAAGAGGAGGTTTTGTTGGTAGTGTCGGACTAAAGCTGAGCTTCCTCCGGCTAAGCAGACTGATGCATGTGGCGATGCTGCTGGCTCTCGTTTATTTCTTTAACATCAGCCTGTGGTTCATAATGTCCAGAAAAGTGTTTCCCAAATCGTTGAGATACCAATTGAATGTTATTCTACCATCTTGAAAAGACTTGTGTAAATTCAGGATTGTTTTAAGACTAATAAATGCATTTTTATTGTTTACAAAATATGAGTGAAATTTTAATTTGCCATCTGAACTTGACATTACTGGAATCATGTTTTTCTGAGGAATCTAAAGTTTTCTCTAGCAGCCAGCAAGATCCAGCCACAAGCTTGTGTAGAACATATATTAATTTGGCATGATATAGCAATTATGTTTACACATCCTATGTTATGATATGTTGGATAGGTGCTGATGCCGAGCTCAACTGTGGAGGTACCACCATCTTACTCGCAAATCCTCCCGAAGTTATTCGAGGGAGAGTAAGAGAACAGCTCTCAGGCAAAACCAGGCGGCCCACCATTGCCTGGGGCCGATGGATGGCGGTTTATCCATCCCCAATTGCCGGGCCTTATATAAAATAGACTAGTAACAGGCAGTGGCGCCACTGGTGCAAGGGTTTCGGCACCGCGCTCACCAACCCGCCTGCCCAGCTTGTGTGAGTATGGGCATTTATTTCAGGAGGACAGCCAAGAGTGGCGAAATCCTGGAAAGGCCTATGTCCAGCAGTGGACGAAACAGGCTGATGGATGGATGGATGTTATGATATGATTATGAGTATGCAATGCATTCAAAACTTTGTAAAACTTGCTGCTGAAACAATAAAATGGCTTAAAACGTACGATTTCGAGTGTCTAACTGCTATTCGGCTAAGCAAATTAGCCTGTTTGACTGTCAAATGAATAAAATGAATACGATTCTCTTAGAGGTGCATCATATTAATTTAGATGGCTTAAAACGTACGATTTCGATTGTGTATAATGGCTATTCGGCTAAGCAAATTCTCGATAGATCTAAAATTCGCCCCTTACGCAGCACTCGTGTGCAATGCAACTCACATTGGCCAAGAAGTTTGCATTGTACCTGCATAGCAAATACGTAACCAAATATATCCATGGACTTCCGCCAATAACGTCTAGTTAGTTCAATCAGTCTGCTGGTACAGGATAACAAAAACGAACTTTTTTGTTGTTTTATGATATTTTTTTGTCTCCTTAAAATAATTTGGGCGCTGAATCCGAATCTGGGCTCACATTTTCGCTTGGAACAATAAGTTTTCAGGCTTTAAATTTTATTAATAATTCCCCGTAATGGTTTTTTTCAATAGTAAAATAAAAAGATTCATGAAACCAAGCGTAGTTTTTAATTTACCGTAAAACAATCAGGTTGCAACACTCTCTCTCTAAACTCGCCCGTATGTCGGTGCGTTAGGGTTCACGCATTTTTGTTTGCAACTCAATTATTTCCCAAACTAAGGGTGTTCGCGGATATGATTCTTGGGAAAAGTGGTTCAGTAGGGTCGGTAGTAGAATATGTGGTTTCATTTAATGGTAGCAGTCTATATTACACCCGGTAGTTTTCCTGTAATTGGCCAGTTATAGCCTATAATCATCATTTTTTTCAGTCCACCAGTTTCGGAAATAAGGGGGAGACATGCATTTTTTGTGGTTTTTCAAAGATTTCTCGAAATTGGTGCGGGTAAATATAGTAAAAGTATATATTTTTATAATTAGCTCTTTAATATCTACAATTTGATACCCATATTGTATTTTTAGGATTTATTTTTATCTATTTTGTATTGGAGATATTTTAATCAATAAAAATAATCAATTTTCTTTTTACACCGTATTATGTGTGCAAGTGAATGCTATTTTTGTGGCAAATTTCAAGTCTTTATCTTTAACGGTGCTAAAGTTATGAGGCTGTGATGTGGCATACGGACGGACGGACAACGGAGTCTCACCATAAAGGTTCCTTTTACTTTTCAGGTACTCCATCCATCCATCCATCAGCCCGTGTTCGTCCACTGCTGGAAATAGACCTTTCCCAAATTTCGCCACTCATGTCGGTCCTCCGTCCTCCGCATCCAGCCGCCCTCCACAACGTCCTTCAGGTTGTCGGTCCAGCGGGCACGAGGTCGGCCTACACTACGCTTTGCTGTACGTGGTCTTCATTCTAAAGCCTTTCGGCCCCAACGGCCATTATGTCGGCGACAAATATGGCCTGCCCACTGCCACTTCAACTTACTGATTCTGCAGGCCATGTCGGTTACTTTCGATCTCCGACGGATCTCCTTATTTCGGATTCTATCCATCAGAGATACCCCAAGCATAGCCCGCTCCATAGCTCGCTGAGCGACCTTAAATCGGTGGATCAGGCCCTTTGTAAGAGACCACGTCTCAGCACCATACGTCATCACAGGAAAGACGCACTGGTTGTACATCTTAGCCTTTAAGCACTGCGGTATTGACGACGTAAATATGTGACGCAACTTTCCAAATGCTGCCCAACCCAAGCATATTCTTCTGTCAGCCTCGGTTTCAGGTACTACGGAACCCTAAAAATATTCATAAAACAATAACAAGTTGCCATGTTCCCCGTGATAAAAGCTCTAGTCCTTGTCGGACACAAAAAAGAGAATCCCTGATCTGAGGGATGGATTGAATTGTCTTTAATTTACAAGGAAATTGGTATTGAAGATCTTTTCAAAGTCATGTTTGTACAAACTTCAGTTTCCTCCAACGCAACGGCGAAACAGGTACAGCAACCCAAATTATATGCTTTACCAACATCCTAGAGACGTTAGCAGGGACTCAAGGCCTAAGGCTACGTAATCAGCAGCTACTATTACCACGACTGGTTTCCTAGGCACAAAGACCAAATTTAACTCTTGCAAACTCTACCTTAGACGCACTAGCCACGCCTGTCAGTATTATTTTTTTCTAGTTTCAAGATGTAGGTATGTTAAACATCATTGTTAGTGTTATTTGAGAACCAAAAAGAGAAATTATACACAAATTCTTGTACTTTTATTCCACACATATATATATATATATTTGTGTATAATTTATTCAAGATGATATTCCACCAAGAACCATCAATCGAATCCATCCAACAAAATATGATAGTGAGGCTAAACCCACAATTTTTGAATATTTATTAACTCGACAACCCAGTCAACGGTTTTGGACCCGGTTTTTTATTATCATCGTAGTGACCCTGGTCAACACAAAGGCTATAGGGGTGTTCATAAAATAACACCCAAGCCGAAAACGGGGCAAACATTGCATAACCGCTTTGAACACGAGGGTTTTTTTATTATCATCGTAGTGACTGCGGGCCTATTATGTAACTCAGTGTCGGTTGCCATATATGGTTGCTTTTCACCAAAACCAGACAAGTGCGAGTGGGACTCGCCCACCGAGGGTTCCGTAAAATTATTAAAAGTAAAAAAAAAATACAATAAGATTTGGTCACCCGTACAATTATGACCGCGCATACCGTTGCTTAACCTCGGTGATTTTTTATGATTTAATTAAAAATGTATAGTTTTAGGCCGACTTGCACCAATATTTAAATCTAGATTTAGGACTTAAGGTGAGTTTAATTTGACAGAAATGTATTGACTGCCAGATCGTAAACCTGATATAGCGATAAAATCGAGATTTAAGATTGTGGTGCAAGCCGCCCTTAAGGGGTAACGTTTCGAGCTCAGTGCAAAGTGCATAACATAAGTTGGTTTACCTTATTTTAAAATAAAATGTATGAAATAAAATAGTTTCATCTTATTTTGCGACTATTGTTGAATAATTATCAGGGGTTTTTAGCACAATTGCGTCATTTACAACGTAATACATAAAATTACAAAATTTTGGTAGAAAAGCCTAATTGACACTAAACAATGGTCGCGAAATGCCATATATCACATTTATCTAGTACTTTTTATGCAATAACTAAAAACAATCATAAGTTGTGCATTTTGCACCGAGCTCGAAACGTTCCCCCTTAAGATTTTTTCCTATACTTGTAGTATTAGACGGTATTACTTGCCAAATTTCATAGTTCTAGGTCAACGGGAAGTACCCTATAAATTTTGATTCCCTTGAGAGTGTCAAAATACACGTTTTTTGCGACATAAACGGCTGTATCTTTTTTTACGTTAAGTTAGAAGTTTGATTTTTTACAGCTTCAAGGGACTGTAGATTTGAGTATATGGTTTTAATTTAAACTCGACACCTCCACGCGTTGTCGAGATAAAGGGTCTTGACAGACAGACGAACGGACAGACGGACAACAAAGTGATCCTAAAAGGGTTCCGTTTTTTTCTTTTTGAGGTACGGAACCCTAAAAACAGATAAAAAATGAACTTCCATAATAACCTTCAATGGGTGTTGAACTATTTACGAATTGTGACGTCATTTCAAGTGCGAGCGTATCCTTAAATAGGCGGATATGTATGTTTTCGACGATAGGCACTTGGTTTGGCAACTGATTTTACGATACAGAATCAGGGGGCTGGTCAACACATAGGATATAAGAGTTGTTCATTAAATAACGCCCGAACCGAAAACGTGGCAAAGATTGAATAAACGCGGGCGGAGCCGTGGGCAAAGGCTAGTACTATTAAATAACTAAAATATTTATATGGTTTTTATTTTAAGGTAATTTAAGGAATATAAACAATAAAAAAACAATCAAATGCGAGTGGGATTCGTGCCCTAAGGGTTCCTTCCATACTCTTTAAAACACAAACTATCCACGTGCAGTTATGTACCTACAACAAACTTGACACTCACGATCATCCAAAAGTTTTAATTAAGTTAGTCTTCTATACTTCTTGAATAATCAAATATTGGTATTTTTAAAATTTTTAGGGTTCCGGACGTCTGTTGAAATACGGAACCCTTATACGATCACTTTGTTGTCCGTCTGTCAAGCAAGTCCCTTTTTCTCGGCCCCTGAGAGATATCAAGCTGAAACTAATACTTCCTGCTGTCCCATATTGCTGTCAAAAAATCAAGCTTCTATAACCTATAACACGTATAAAAATAGCAATATAAGGTGACTTTAATTTATGCAGCCAAATTTTTACTGAAGACTTGTGTTATCGATCCGTGTTACTGATCACTTACCAAGTATGAGTTTAGCTGCATAAATTAAAGTACCCTTGTATTTAGTTATTGAAGGAGATATAACAAATAACTATCATAATTAGACCCATTGGATACAAAGAGTTCAATGGATCGTACGGGTCAAGTTAAGTTAAAAGTTCGTGTTTTAAAGGGTATGTTACGGAACTCACCCTATATGTGTGTGTGCTATAAGAAATACTTGTGATCGGAATTTACAGTTTCTAAGTGCCCTAGAGATTTTCATGGTGAGCTAATTTGTATTAAATTCATTGGATGAGAGATGGACAGATTGGGCAGGTAGGCTAAGCACAACCAGACTCGCGTAAAACTACAAATATAGATATAATAAAAGTAAAGCATATTAGACTTTTTTGTCTTTTATTTTTATATCATATACAACGTGAAATTTAAGTCATTTTGTTAACGAAAACTGGTGATAGTACTCGTCTATATGTGGAGCCAACCCGTGAAAAAATATCAGCTGTATCAATGAAACGGCTGATTTTTTTTTTCACGATTTTAGAGTTGGCTTCATAGTAAAAGTTGTTCATATGGACGAGTACTATCACCAGTTTTCGTTAACAAAATGACTTAAATTTCACGTTGTATATTTTTTCAATGATGTATTTACAAGTTAAAGAACACATTGAAATAATATATTGAGATATATTTCGCCCATTAGTATGGTCGGCATCAGTCAAAATTATAATTAAATAAAGATTATGTGATAAATGTATGAAGTCTAAATTAATGGCCGAAATATATTATATCTCAATAAATTATTTCAATGTGTTCTTTAACTTGTATATACATAATTAAAAAATATATATATGATATAAAAATATAGATGATTGATAAAGAAATTCTGGAAAGGCGTATGTCCAGCAGTGGACGAAACAGGCTGATGGATGGATGGATGGATAAAGAAAACAATAAATAAAAATAAAGCAGTCTTTATTGACAGATATTAAATACTTACAACATAACAATCTGACTACTGTTTACAAATACTGAAATAAATATGTTAATGAGGTAAATTAATCTAGTCTCATCACTGCTCCATGTGAAAACCAAAGAATGGAATATTAAATAATACAAGAATATACTATTATTCGTTACATAAAACATTGGAGACACTTGAGATTGTAACAAAACACCAGAAAACTTGGAAGATTGGGTTGTACTCTCTAGTTGGTGTTCTTTGTATCTTGTACCGTAACATTGAGTTATTTTTTGGCTGTTTCGATAGTTATGTTCATCGGGCCTACTATGTAACTTAGTATCGGTTGCCAACTGGTTGCTAAACACTAAACACATTGATAAAAACTGAACTTTTAAAATTGCCTTCAGTGTATATTGAACCGCTCACAAACTTTAAGCACGAACGTATCCTTAGATAATCGGAATACGATTTTTGACGTTTGATAACCAGTTGGCAACCGACTCAACGATACTTAGTCTAGGGGCTGGACACAAGCTAACGGCCGCTGGGTTCAGACTCTGAGGTTGGGGTTAGTGTAGCGCACGTATTTGAGCAAGGCGTCGTTCTCCTCGCAGACGAAGGGCTTGCGGTGGTGGCAGGCCACGTCGTGCCAGTGGACGCCGTCGTTGTAGAAGTTGTTGAGGATGGCCACGCAGTGCTCCGCTGCGCCACCCTGGATCAGCTCCTGTTCGACAATGCGTGTTGACTCAATTCAAATTAAATTAAAAGTAATTCAAGCGCGAGTCAAAAGCGCGCCTTGTGGGTCCCGTAAAGTTGTATCTGATTACTTCATTACATACGTAGAGAGACTTGAGTTTGTTAAACAATAACAAAATATTTAAATAAATAAATAGGTCTTCAAGTATATAAATATTATAAGAAAGTTATTTTATATTTTTGAAGATACTATATGTGAAAGAGAAGAGTACCAGGTGGCTCAACGAAAGTTGAGACGAAAACTGCACTCACCCTGACACATTTCTTGAATTGGGCTGAAATTTAAAATAGAAGAAGGCGAAGAAGAATTTCTGTGGTTTTCTGTGTTCGCCTCATCTAAGAATACGCTTAATTTAATTCAATGGTGAACCATAAGTCTAAGGTTTTCGTCTCAACTCTTGTTGAGCGACCTAAACACTGTTTTTGAGACTGAATAATTTTGTTTGAAATGCGAATTTACGTACGGATCCCTAAAAACGTCAATGGCACATCAGTTTTTATTGGACATTTAAATTGACTTTGCATGAGATTTTTTACTCCGATGGTTCCGTTGATTAATTATGTAACAGCCAGGCCTTGAACGTTTCTCGCGGTGCGTTGAAAAAAACGGATATGCGGATGATTCTGCACGCTTAACCGCAACGTGGAGATTACGTTATTGTGTATTTCGCGCGAGCGCGTACTTTGCGTCTGCCTGCGCAGGGAAAGTGCGCAAACATGCGCGTACGCAGCCCGAATAAATATGAGCTTTGTTCTATACAGTCGGCTCGTGCTTGGCTAACTGTTTGTAGAAAGTGGGCTCCAGTCCGCCCGATGCGGGTGCGCCCTTCGGCGTATATTTTCGCATAAATATTCACGTCACTTTCGTTTTCGTTGCGACACATCCACATGACGGGCTTACCGATGTTGTTTTATGACGAGCATTACTTAACGACATCAGGAATCTGATTCATTACCATTTTCCGTTGCGTAACGACTTTGACATTACTTAACGAGTTACGCCATGTACCCATTGTAATTAAACAATTTGTCATAATCTTACCCGGTTGTCGGGCTGAGGCTTGCCGATGCCGCCGCCCTCGGACCAGTCGTTCTGTTGACGGTTGGTGGTCGGGGCCAGCTTCTGAAGCTCAGCGGTCCAGAACCAGCCGTTGATCTCGTTCGGAAGAAGATCTGGGCGGTTACAGCCCTTGAAGTCACAGAGACGACCAGACGTCCAGATGTACTTCACCTAGAAATAATATTAGAGTTTTTTATGAGACGTAACGTAAGCCTGTATTTGCAAACCAATTACACTATAACACACAATGGTTGAGTTGAGTGCCTTCTTAAAAAAACACACAAAACTATTAGTGAAGCTATCACACGGTGGATTATCTCAATAGATAACACACACAAAACAACAGAATGCGACAATTTGTCACAATTAGTTGGTCCTATGTTTTCTAAGCTATTATGGCCTGACACGACATGGGTACCGCCTTCTCATTTCCATGACAATACGCCCCTTGAGATTGACGACCAATTTGGTACCGAGACAAATGAGAATTGCTCTCCCGGTATCTACCTTTGAATACCATTGCAATAACAGCCCAACAATGTGTAACGGAAAGTTGCATTCCTTGCTAAGTGCTCAACTACTTAGGTATGATGGCTATCCGGAGGAATTTTCTATCACATAACAGCTTTAAGCAACATGTTTGACAAGCCTCAGGAAATTGTCCTTAGTAGCTAGATATTTTCCCACCAATAAGTACATCACTACCCAACGAAAACAAGTTGAACTCTTTGTAAGAAACCAATCCGTTTAGCACAGAATCTGCAAAATTTTTGTGAATTCTCGAGATATTTAACACGAAGGTTTGTCGGATGAACACGACTATTCGGCAACGATATGTCATTGTATTGGAACTTCGAAAACTTTCTAGAAGAATCTGAACCCGACTTTACTGTGTCAAACTCCAACTAACCAGCCAAGTAACTATTTCATGCCTCTAAATAACAATGGCTCACCTATTCTTTTTGCTGACGACGCCATTACGAAAACTAAACTCAGAATCTATTTTAAATATTGTTCGAAGAATAAGTAACACTTTCTATTTTACATTGTTGCTGCGATTCGTGTTTCTACTCATGAAACCGTGTATGATGATGGCCATTTCTAAAGCTGTGGGGGCGGGAGGTGTTAACTGAGAACTTATTTAGTCAGCCAGCCGCATAATAGAAATAGGGTTGTGCTTGCGCCGCCGCCGGCCCTGTGCAATACCGAGAATTTCATTGTCTGTTTACAAGAGCAAACAAGGAAAATGACATGAGAAAGATGATATTTAAATTAGGAGATTCAACAACACCTGTAGAAATGATTGACGCATAAAAGCGTCATCAACAATAAGTTGACTAAAGTTTGAATGTATGACACTGAAATTGAAATATGTAATGACAAACTACTCTTTCCTATGTATTTCGTCATCTATATCTGTTATCTACGTGATCGGTTTTCTCTTGTTTTTCTGATCTTCGACATGGACATAGGTGCCGTCATCTGGGCCAAGGATGAGGCAACGGTGCGGTGAGCTCAGGGTTTTCTAAACTCCTACAAAGCGGCAATAATGATGCATGCATCATACAGCATCATACATAATAGTCCATAGCGAATTGTAAACAAAATATTTAGAACCACTAAAAATCCCACCATTATCAAGGAGATATTTTAAAATGACAGACACATTAGCCATTCGCAAAGATTCCGTTCTTTTTAATGAGCACAGATTGGCTCTCATTGTCAATCGACTTTTACTGATTAGGTATGGCCTGCATCAGTCAAAGAACGCTAATCCACTTTGTCTTCACCATTATTTTATCAAGCGAAGCCAAGTAACATTCAAAGTTGACAATCCATCTAGAAGACAAAACGGTTAAAGAGTTCGATGTTCCACTAACCTTGTCCTGAACAATGCGTGCCTTGATCCATTCATTCTCGTCGCTGGTTTCCAAAGAGACGAGGTCCATGCAACGTTGTCTACAGTAGTTCCTGGCGCTCAGCCAGTCTTCTTCAACACCACGGAGGGCTGGGTCTCGCCATGAGAAGAAGTACCCTTTATCTGTGCAAGGAAACATTTTTTAGGCACATGGTAATTCTATGCGGCTATTGTGGACAAATGGCAGCAGTAACTGCCTAATGAAGCTACTTAAGAGTCATTTTAGTTGTGAAGGAGTACAACAGACTGCTGTTAGAACCTAATGATGTTCGACATCCTGTTAACATCCTTTTTACGGTCACACTTGGGTCATGGTTAAACAGTTCTGTGGTGTTGTTATCTTGTGAATGGTTTTACCAAACCTAACGTGGAATATTGCTTCCTAAACTAGTGAGTATTGCCCATATAAAACATGGCCCTTGTTTGCCATTTATATCGCCTATGGCGGTTGTGGTTTGTATCATAGCCTATTTCAAATTATAAATTGAGTAAGATGCAAATTTTCCTGAAAATTACGGTCAGGAGGTTTAGAATCAAACCTACCTACACATTCAAGTATCGCGAGTGGCCTCTGCCTACTGATACTTACCATACCATTTGCAGAAAAAATATTTCCAATTTGTATTAAGGTCTATCAACACTAATAAATATATAGTAGGTAACAAAACGATTAATTTTTATTGAAAATATATATTCTCATGTTATAGGCCTATATAAATTTAAATGGTCTCCAAACATATGACGCCTCTCCTCACTTGGAACTACTCAGATTAGCCTCACCTGGGTTTTTAAAGAAAGCTGGATAAATACTCCGACTTAAGTAAACAATGTTGTCAATGAAAATTTCCAAGCGAGAAACGAAGCCAAAACAATAATGCTTGAGAAAACACCATAATCAACAATAAGCTATCGAGAATCAGTGGATAAAGAAAAGAACTTTCGTTATTCAACATGAAAAAGAGAGCATCGAGAGCTGTCTATTGTATAGGTATTATTGGAATTAATTGGAGAGATTACAGTTGTCTATTGTGTGCTATTAGTTTTTAAATACGTATCATAATAGGGAGAAGTTACAGTTAAAAAAAATCAGCAAAATAAATTAAAACACAAAAAAAATTGTCGCCCGAACAGGGACTTGAACCCTGGACCCTTGGATTAAAAGTCCAATGCTCTACCGACTGAGCTATCCGGGCCATGTATAAATGTGTCGAAAAAAACGATCACACCCGCCCGCGGCCATAACCCGGTAGCGTGACTCATCGAAACGACGACGATAATGAAATCCATTGCCAAGGAATGGCAAAAAATACAGTCTGTAAAACGCGATTGCCTGAGACGGACATGGACAAATATGTTGTTAATTTACATATTATCGTGTATTAATTTGATGATATCTAAACTTATTGACCTTAGATAAAGTCTAAGGGTATCCATCTTTTGACCATTTGATATTTAAAGCTCAAGACTATTTAAGATTCAAATAAAAACAAAGTTTGTACCTGAGCAGGATGTTATCAGGAGGCGCCCCAAATATTTGCATAAAAAAGGTCCAAAAGAATGTTATCGTTACATAGATAAAAGCTTGGTTCACGGACTAATGTTTACTTAAGTATTACCTACTTCGTATCTTACTAATAGATATGGGTCTAACGGAGCCCAATATTACAGTGACTTATCTGTGTGTAATTCTAGATAGTTCATGAATAAAAAGTTGCTTTTGTTCTACCCTGAAAGGTTGATTCTGTATATACAAAATCATTTGGATTAATTTAGTCCAAAGCAATCACGAATAGACGGAAACACTCAATTTTGATTTTGTAGAATAACTACTTGTTGCATTCATCCCGCCATAGTCTGGTTCTTTACGAAACAATTTGACTCACTGTCAGCGTATCTCTCATGGACGGTCCTCTGCACGCACTGGGTGGGGGTGGGGGGCTCCAGGATGCGCCCGTTCGGGAACTGCGCGTGCGCAACCGCCGCTAACGCGACCACCACCAGTAGCGACGATGTGTGCCTCATATTCTGGAACAAAGCAATGCAAAATTTCCTAAAGCAAACGTCGTCCACAAACCCGTATTCCGTCAATGGGTCATTTAAAAAATAATGCACCCCTTGCCTTTTTTGGGTGTCCCATGCATATTTTATTTTTTTTCTATTTCCGGGCTATTAGCCACGGAAGTTTCTTATTTTTTACTTAAATAAGAAATATCTGAGAACCAATTACAATAATTGTATTTTTAATAAATAACTTATTTAATGGGTTTATAGATTATTGAATATACTGAAAATGATGGTTTCATACTGTCCCATCGGCGAAATTTGTAACTTCTTAATGCGTTTTAAAACATTTTTCTTCTACATAAGTTATTATTTTTTTGTTGTTAAACAAATTAGTATCTTGAGTTTTAATGATTTATTTAAATAATGAATAATTCTCAAAAAAAAACAATTTAAAGCATTTTTGAAATTTTTACAGAATACGTGTTACTATGGCCTCCATCTCCCCAAAAAATTAAACCACAAAATAGCAAATACAAAAAACCTCAAAATAGTAGCATTTTGTAACGTTGTTTCAGCTCTTAAAGACAGTAATACATACAAGTTTCAAATTTTATCAAATTGTGGTATTATTGTTCCAAGATTGGATTAGGATTCAAAAGTACCGTTTGCATAATAGTATCTACAAATGAATTGATTACTTAGGTACTTAAGACCATCAAGTAAAATGATTATCAAATTTTTACGTTTTATGTACTTATTGATATTTATAAAAGTTTACTGATCAATAATATTGCTTCTCCAAAAGTTGAAATGATCGCTGATTTAGTTGTCTGAACTGTTTGCTGAATCTATTTTATAAATGAAATCTTTAAATTTTATTTGACAAATCTGTCACTATTTGGCATTGATGAACCCATGCCATAAGTGATTGATCATCAAAACAAATGGCGAGCAGACAATATTTTTAAGAATATCATTTTATTTTAATTCCACGAGATATTATTTTGGTAAGATGTTACATTTTCTTCACATTTTAATTTCACAGTACTGCAAAAGTTTTTACGTATTTTTGCACATCCTACCTTTGGTAACTGTCATTTCATACATTCGCGTAAAGTTGACGATCGCACCTCATTCCCAATCCAAACGTGGAACAATAATACATAGGTACTCTGAAGTTAAACAACAAATAATAAAAATTGGGGTTCTATACTCAGAGAGTGCTGAAAGAGAGTGCTACCGTTTTAGCGCCTTGTTTTTTGTCGCCTTAATGTAATACTACCATGATGTTTTTAGGGTTCCGTACTCGTAGGGTACGGTGGTATGGAACCCTTTGTGCGCGAGCCCGACTCGCACTTGGCCAAGTTATTGAATATTGCCGCAGACCGACCAACAGACCAACACCGGCTTTGGATTCCGTGTTTGGTGGAACCCGGGTTTAGTTATTAGACAGGTCTCTTTTTACTACGGTTCAGAAAAAAATCGTCGAAAACTTGTCAAGTTCGAGTTGAACATTGATACGACGGTATTTAACATTAATATACATATACATACTTGTATTTATGTTTTTCATAGATGACGTTGTTTATAAAACTTGAAAATATCATAATAAAATATTCACGTCCCTAACCAAAACGGTGCAAAATTAATGAGGCTGTGGTTGTGATATAATATACGGACGGACGATTGGTTTCCTTCTAATCTTCATGTACGGAACCCTTAAAAATATATATTATTAACTACCTAGAATGTGGCGCTCAATTAAACAGTTAATGGAGTAGATAACTTTCTAAAGTTATTAAGTTTTCTTATTACTTAATTACCTACTTTGCATTATGTTATGCTCCGAAAATCCCAGTTCAGACGTATAGATAGGGTCACAAAAATTTGGGTTATTCCCATCGGCTCAATCATATTCCTAAACATTTAAAAAATAAAAACATGCAAATTAGCAATCAGTAGAATTTCAGATATGTATTCTCATGGATGTTTTTACTTTTCAAATGCTTAAGAATGTGATTTTAAATAAGTAAAAGCAACTCTGCAATAGACCAGTGAGCCGATGGGAATAACCCAAAAATTTTACTATTATGTCTGATATATAATTGGAATTTATACTAAAAATTTCGTGTGGGTTTGTTATAGGTGAGTTAGTAAGATCCGCATATAAATTACGGAATTAGCGAAAGGTTAGCCTTGAACCTTCTCTTTAACCCAAGATTATGTAATGTTCTACTTTACTTACATATTCAGGGTAAAATATTTAAAAAAAGAACTTGACTGTTGGAAAGTTGAAAGTTCGTAGAATTTAGTGTGGAGATTGGCCCTAAGACCGGTCCTTTAGTAGAAAGTGACCTTGCAGGAGTCATGGGCCCTAAAGTTCATTCCACTCTTACTATTGTAGAGTCATGTTTACTAGTTTCACTAGAATGAAAGCTTGTAAAAGATTCTGTAAACATACATACAGCCTGAACAGTGAACAGTTCCATTAGACCTTTAAAAAACCCGGATGGTTTTGAAAATAATTATTTGGTAAGTATGTAATTCTTTGTGGAAAAAAGTTATTTGCATTTCAAAAAGTCCATAATCTTTTTTTTACTTTGCCCTCATATAATAGAAGTTTTAACTTTCATTGTACAAAAAATATCGCAGCACATAATTGTTAGGCGTGCGTGTTGTCTGTCTGCCTAACTTAAATGGTTCACAAGTTCACAACCTTTCAACTTAAATTGTATTTAGTTTAATATCTAAAAGTCTGATTTCAAAGAAGTTCCAACATTAAATTTTTAACGTCTGAAAGTTCATTTTGGGTTTTTCGTAATATATCCACTTTTTACGTTCACTGCAACCAAAATTTAACTACTTACTGCTTATTATTATTAATAGTATTAATAAATATATATTTAACTCTTCTTGAGCCTTTATATTTATTTTAGTAATAAGTAGGTATGAACAAAATGACATTTATTTTATTATATTCGATATTTCCTTGAAGAAAACTATTTCATAAAAATTGCAAACTTAATTTTGACATGTCTGAAAGTGCCCCAGCTATTTTCTGAATATCGCAAGATTTATTGCTAAAAGTACACTAACACTGAGTTAAAAGTTTTTATACCGCAAATCAAAATATTATGACAAATTATGTACACCTCGAGAAAGTGTTATTTTAAGTTCCAATTTGTGGAACACGCCTAATATAGGTGTCAGTTTTTTTTCTGTTTAAATTTACTTAAATCCACGCTTAATAATGTTAAAATTATTATATAACTAATAAATCAACATGTAATTTGTTACTCACTAATTTTAATTGACAAGATTTAATTAAATAATAAATTATTCAGACCCCACATGAAGTAACGAACGCGTAACGTAAACCATAAACAAAAGGTACTTACCATGACTATCTACTCGTATGTCTCCACGCGGATCCTACACGCAAACTGACGAGCGGCGCGCGCGCATCGGTTATATAAGCAGGAAGTAATGCACGCGCATCTTCATCACACCCCTTGAGGAGTGGAGCTGCGGGACACTATGGATAGGTCATCGAGCAGGGCTGTAGGTCTTTCTAAAGATTGACCGCAAATTTAGACAAAAGTATGTCAAGTTTTGTTAACTGACTCATGCATCGGCGCCATATTCCCTTATATCCTAATTTATAGGAATTATGATATATATATATATGAATAAAACTAAAAAAACACATTAAAATTAATTATTTTGAAATATATTTCGGGCCATTCGGGCCCGGCATCAGTCACAGACATCGTCATCAAGGCCCGAATGGCCCGAAATATATCTCACAATAATTAATTTTAATGTGTTTTTTTAGTTTTATTCTTATATATAAGGTGACTTTTATTCATACAGCCAAACCCATACTGGAGGCTTGGTAAGTGATCAGTAACACGGATCGATAACACTTTTTGCTAATTTCGCAAAATAAAATCTTGTCGCCCCATAGTAATTGATTCAGGGCTAGGCTTGCGTTTGTCAGGAACACGAAAATAATAATTTACGATTTTCACAAAAAGGGTCATCGAACCTTGTTACTGAGCACTTACCGAGTCTTCAGTAAGAATTTGGCTACATAAATTAAAGTTACCTTATATATATCATAATTTAAAAGACAAAAAAAGTCAATCAATTACATTTATTTACTTATTTATAGGAACAAATACAAGGTAATACGTTTAGAAATTTACGTCACGTTAAAATTGGCCTGTTTATTCCAGCGACAACTTAAAAAAATAATCATATGTATTTTTTCCAAGACTGGGGGGTGCAAGTGCGCCCCCTTGCACCCTCTCAACGGCGGCGCCTATGGACTCATGGTACCATTACACTTATGTGTCACGTAGTCAACTTACCCAGCAGCAGTTCTCGTTACAATGTTTAAACTTGATGCACTTCATCAGGCCACTGTGGATTACAGTTGCGAGTTAGTTCAAAATTTGCTGTCTAATCTACGGTTAATTCGATATTTGTGATTAATGTATTCAATTTTGGGACACTATCGAAGAAAATTTGACTTGGTGTGATGATAGCCGAGCTATGCCACAGAGATATCGACAGACACCCGTAGATATGTTGTGGCAATATCGTAGAACTAGCTTTTGCCCGCGGCTCCGCCCGCGTGTTATTCGGTTTGACGACATGCTTTTTTCTGGGATTAAAAGTAGCCTATGTGTTAATTTAGAGTATAAGCTATATCCATTCTAAATTTCATCCAAATCCGTTCAGCCGTTTCAACGTGAAAGAGTAACAAACATACACACACACACAAACACACACACACACGCACAAACTTTCGCATTTATAATATTAGTGTGATGTGATTGATCATTTCATGATCTAAACGACAATATCGTTAAGTATGAAATAAGAAATTTACGATAGATTTCCAACAAAAATTCAAAATAGGTGCTACGACGAGCGAGGAAGAGCGTGTTAGGTTACTTGTGATCATAAATTTGGGAGCCGAGCGAAGCGGAGCAGAGCGAGGCGACTCATTTAGTTTAACAGATTTCATGATGTTTGAGCAGATCATGAAAGGATCAATTCTACGATATGGCCACGACAGATACAACGATACCCCGAATCACAGAAAACGTCTAGCTTAAGAGTAGCTTATCTTCTTATTTACTGCTGGAATCTATCTGCCAAAAACTGAATCTCATATAGGTAATTCAAATACTTTATTTTTATACATATTATACACTTTTTACTCCTCGATAATAATAAAAAAAACAATAGATTAAGATAACATGCTAAATATAATACGGGGAAATAATACAAAAATATTTAAAAGTAGGCTTCCATAAAATAAGAAAAAAAATTTTTTCGGGGTAATACAAAAACATTGGAAAGTAAGGAAATATATACTAACACCAGTAAAAAATATGAAAATATTTTATATACCTATATAATGGAATGAATAAATAAGTTAATAGATAAATAAACGATACATAAATAATGCCTAACTCCGCGCGCCCATTCGATTAATCTTGCTAAGAGAAGGGCGAGAAACTTAACAAAATCATTTATTTTTTTATAGTTTTTCCTTTTCAGGGTTCCGTACCCAAAGGGTAACCAACGGGACCCTATTACTAAGACTCCGCTGTCTATCTGTCTGTCACCAGGCTGAATCTCATGAACCGTGATAGCTAGACAGTTGAAATTTTCACAGATGATGTATTTCTGTTGCCGCTATAACAAAAAATACAAAAAATAGAATAAAGTAAATATGAAAGTTGGCCATACAACAGACATGATTTTTTTGTCGTTTTTGTAGTTAATGGTATACGGAACCCTTCGTGCGCGAGTCCGACTCGCACTTGGTCGGTTATTTTTAAATAATTTTGTTACTTTGGTATACGCTGTCCGTCCTAAGCACAAGTCAGCACAACTTAGATAGAACGGACGAACTTAGATGTTACTGACACCCCGGAAAATTATTAAATTTAATTGTGGTTAACCCTGTGAAACCCGTCTATTGTGTACGATGTACTCTCGCTGCATTTTTATTAGTTAGAAAGCCAAATACTGGAGATAGGTAGTATTCTAATCTAACAACGTTTAATATGGGATTCGAATCTAAATCTGTAGCACGAATTCTTTTTTCCATACATTTTTTCTTTACTATACTTAGTTACATTTTTATTTATGATATCACTGGAATGCTGCTCGCGGTTTCACCTGCGCGAGGGAATGTATGTCCTTAAAAAACTGGCCGTCTCCAGGGAACAAACTTTAGCTAATGTCCAAGTGAATACTCAAACCATTAGTTGACAACGGTGAAAGAATTTAAAAGATCGGTTTAGTAGTTTCAGACATTAATTAGTAATTAGTGATAATATAATGATAATATATTAAGATAATCTATCAGTAACGAAGGGTGAACATTTTAAAAAGGGAAGCCGGACAAAAATCGCCTTACTCAGAAAAGCAACCAAGGAAAACATAACATTTTTAGGGTTCCGTACCATAAGGGTGCCAAACAGGATTCTATTTCTAAGCCTCCGCTGTCTGTCTGTCCGTCTGTCACAGGGGCTACAGACAGCCTCAATCGTAATAGGTAGAAAGTTGAAATTCTCACAAAATACATGTTTCTATGGCCACGACCAATAATAAAAAATAAATTTAAAGGAAGAGAGAACATACAAGAAACTTCGAAAAAGTTGCATTATTTAAACGTTACAGGTTTTGGCTCTTAATCAAAGACGGTAACACATACAAGTTTTAAATTTAGTCAGTTTCAGGCACGTATCCAGACTTTGTTTCGGGGGGGGGGCATTCGTTGAAACAACAATATGAATTTGTACTGTAATATTATTATGAATAACCATTCCTGGTCCCGTGTATGTCAAGCAAAATTTCGGGGGGGTGGGGGGGATAAATACCACCTATACGTGTTTGGTGCTTGGTCAGGTTAAACAATTCGATGTACAGACACGACTGATTTACCAGGTACTTTATAATTAGTAGATATTAGTTTTTGACCTCAAAAGTCTGCCTGAGTTTGAGAAAAACGAGTATTTTATAGACCTTGCGATATTGGTCTCAAGTTACAAATTATCCTGTTGGGAATTTTCACTTTTATTTGATTTACGAAAACGCAACATGCCATAACTTGACCATACTACATAATATAGCATTTCAGAAATACGAAAGTGAAAAGATTCGCTTTTCTTTCTTGAAAATTTCACCGTAACAAAACGTTTTGTAAAATTCGCTTCTGTCGTACCGCGTACGTCATATGGAGAAATCCTGAAGAATTCTCGTCAGATTTTTCAGTGTATAGGTAGGTACTGGTAATACGAACCTACTAAAAACATAAATATCTCTTTGGATAATCATTGATATAACAAAAGTGTTCAAATCTAAACTGTTGACGCCGATTTTAAACAGTTCCTTTTTGCCTTACCTAAAAATACTGTTCAATTTGAGCTGCGCAGGTTTTCATTGAGATATTCTCCATTTGATCCAAGAAAATGAGGTATACTGATTTTCAGGGACCTGCTCAAAACGGTTCGTGTAAATAGTTCTGTAAATCTTATTTACTCTTTAGATTAAATGATCGGCTTTAAGGCGAGGCATTGATAAACTTTTAATTTCAAATCGGCGCCTTAGGGGAGTGTAGTGAGGGGGACTTGTACGGAGGTACAAATATGCGCTCACGAACTAGCTTATGCCGTAAGGTCGTATGCGGCAAAACAGTATTTTTCATTTAAAATGACAACTATAAGTAATTTAATAAATCCAATCGGCCAAATTGAAGTGTATTTGTAATTTAAATAAAAAACTTAGAGGCTGCATTCGCTTCCGTTTGTCAGTAAAATAGAAATCTCTGTTTTAAAAGAGGTTTTCTGAATCTTTTTTTCTCTGCTATGAAAATTAATCAATCAACCAAATCTTCGGGCAAAATGATATCAATGAAATGCTTAATCTAGTATATAAATTGGTAATCACATATGTTTTTTTATTGCTGAGAAAAATGGAGATCCATGTCGCCTAAATGTTGTGGCGTCGTCGCCTTAATAATTAAAATTTATAACTCGTACATATTATACAGAGTTAGTTTTTTAAGTGGGCGTAGATAGCCAAATCAGAAACTATAGAGAATAGCGATGATGATAAAGACAACCGTATCCAAATACGTTACGTGGTTCCCGAGTAGAGATGGGACTCCACCCGGAATCTTTCCCGATTTCGGAAAGATTCCCATTGGAACCACCCGACGGGTATTTATTCGGGTATTAACGTTTTTCACTACCTTTACGCGGTATATTAGGAGTTATCTCACGGTTTTTATATGAAGCTAGGGACCATCAGTTCTTAAGTACATGCTGAACAATAAATTGTAAAATGAAGTCATTTATGTGATTTGTGGTAAAAATTTACTACGATCAGTTTGTTTCAATCTGTTTTTTTGTTATTTGTCAAAAAGTACCTAGGTGTTTCTTTTTTATAATAAAATGTTACGCTCACCCATCTCTAAAATAACCGAGACAAGCGTTGCTTAACTTGAAGCAACAAAGAACATAAACTTTAAAATTAACGCAAATGTGTTCGAAGTTGGATTTGAAGTATTTTAAAATAATTATATCTTTTTTTTAGGAATAATGAGTGTAAGTAAAGAGATTAAATAAAAACTACAAAACGGTAATATTTCCCGAGTTAAAACGGAACATATGTATGTACATCATACAGACAAACAGCATACAGACAAAAATTCTAAAAATGGTAGTTTTGGCTTTATAACAATACTAATAATCCATCTCATTTAAAATATTGAAAAGAATCTTCTATGTATAGACACGACGTTTGCGATTTAGTTATATAGATACCCTTCAAAAATCTAGACCAAAAGGAACATTGATTTTACGATTTTACGCAATTCTCCTTTGTTTATGAACGCTTTAGGATATTTAAATTCTATACGTTCGACAAGAAAGTAAAACGTACACGTAACTCCCCAAATAATGCCAACATTATTGACTCAGAGCTCATTTCAATTTTCTTCGTCTTCTTATTATTAAGCAACGTTTCGCGGAACGTTTTTCTTTTCTTCGCTAATTGGCCTCTTTGTATCGAGTGTGATACGGATACAGTCCACTTTTTAGGGTTCCGTACCCGAAGGTGCCAAAAGGGACCCTACTACTAAGCCTCCGCTGTCCGTCCGTCTTCACAGGGGTCTACAGCTTCAACTGTAATAAGTAGAAAGTTGAAATTTTCACAGAATACGTGTTACTATGGCCTCTATCACACCAAATAATAAGATATAAAAAAAATTAAGGGCGGTCCTCCATTGACGTCCTACCAAATGATGATACGTCCGTCCTCGGGTCTACTATAAAATTTACCGAAAAAGTGTCCTTAGTGAAGTGGCAAAATATTAAGAAACAAAACATTTGAATTTGAATCGTATGTCATTGCTGCACGGCTTAATTTTGATTGACGTGTAATTGTTGCCCTTTTTAAATTTTCTATGGTTTTGGTTCTCTTTTAGTTCGGACACTTTTGAGCACAGACCCAATGTCTATTTATTAGTACGTCAGTGCGGTCCCCACAAGAAACATCGAAAAAGTTGCATGTCATTGATTATTTAAAGTTTTGGCTCTTACTTACTTAAAGACGGTGATACATATAAGTTTTAAACTTAGTCAGATTGTAGGAAATACCCTAAAGTAAAACAATAAATAATAAAAAGTAGGGTTTCCGTACGCAGACGGTGCCAAATTTTTTGTCAGGGGCTACTATTTGAGCGCTTTGTTTTTTGTAGCCTTGATATTGCTTTGGCATGTAGTATAATAGGCTTGTAGACAGGGTAAACAAAATATTATTCTATTTAGTCCGTCATTTAGATTATCAAAAAATATTGGACACGTATTTTATCTTTTGTCAATCAAACAAAAAATTACATATATAAAGCGCGTCAAAGTTTGGGAGTGCGGGAAAATGACGTCACTTATAAGTAAAATTGTACCTTCATAATTGGCTATATCTTCATCATTGTTTGTTTAATATAAAAAAGAAAAAATACGTGTCCAATATTTTCTGATAATCTAACTGACGGACTAATAAAATTATTTACCATAATGTTTTTAGGATTCCGCATCCGTATTGCGGGTTGGTACATAACCCTTTGTGCGCAAGTCCGACTCGCACTTAGGCAATTTTTGTTTTCGTTTGTATAAAATATACCTACATAATCCATCTGTACTTATTTATTGCTTTTCTTATTACTAAATAGGTACATACATGAGTACATTGTGTGTGTGCAAAAAAAATCCGTAAAGCATATTTAATATATGTATAACGTTATTTTATGAACACATAGCCTTTATGTTGACCATCAAAACAATTTATTCAAGATAATCCTTCTATAATATTAGGGTATCAAAAGTTGAAAGAAGCAGATCCTATCTTTATAAATAAAGATAAATTTATTAAAATTGGAATAAAATAATTTAATTCATATTTTTTTAAAGAAAATGATGTGATAAAAATAAAAATTATAAAAACCACATCAAATCCGTTCAATGGGAACATATCTACATATTGTGGATAGACAGACGAAAATTCTAAAAATTGTGGTATTGGCCTCCTCAGCACAATACTAATAACCCATTTTTAATGTTTAAAATATGGATTTTTATCCGAAATAAATTATTTTGATTTGATTTGATTTCATTCGAAATTTCGAGAAAATATTCAATTTACAGACACGACTTTTTTTACTTTCTTCTTTTTAGTAGATAGAGTGATATAAACTGGCAATGCCTCTTTAGCTTTATGTTTCCATACGCGCAGTGTGCCAACTATTACATATGGGTCAATCCGCCGTGACGGGTGTTGCATTTGTACGCATTCAAATTGGTATAATTCCTAAATAAGAACAAATATGTCTGCATATTATTTTATTTTATTTTATTAATTAAGGAAAACTTACAGCTATAGTATACATATAAAACATACAAACTTACTGACAGAAAAGCCAATTACAAGTTTTCACAGATAGAAAAGGTACAAACACATAAAAAGAAGTTACGAGTAATTAAGTATGATCAAAGTTTTGCAGCAATGAAGAGTAGTAATTGGAGTTGATGCTTGTGATTGTTGGCACTTGGTGGAACTTTCGATACATTTTTGATTTTCAAACACTTGTACTTGTCCACTTATTTATATTATTTCCCTTACCGGTTTCGCTGTTACAGCATTATTAAAGGTTTTTTGGTTGTTTACGTACAATATATAATCAGTAAATATAAGCTAAAGAGGCATTGAAAGTTTATATCACTCTATCTACTAAAAAGAAGAAAGTAAAAAAAGTCGTGTCTGTAAATTGAATATTTCCTCGAAATTTCGAATGAAATGGGTTATTAGTATTGTACTGAGGAGGCCAATACCACAATTTTTAGAATTTTCGTCTGTCTATCCACTATATGTAGATATGTTCCCATTGAACGGATTTGATGTGGTTTTTATAATTTTTATTTTTATCACATCATTTTCTTTAAAAAATATGAATTAAATTATTTTATTCCAATTTTAAAAAATTTATCTTATTTAAATTATTTCCCTTACCGGTTTCGCTGTTACAGCATTATTAAAGTTTTTTTGGTTGTTTACGTACAATATATAATCAGTAAATATATATTGTACGTAAACAACCAAAAAACCTTTGATAATGCTGTAACAGCGAAACCGGTAAGGGAAATAATATAAATAAGTGGACAAGTACAAGTGTTTTTCAATCAAAAAAGAGTAGTAATTCTTTACCACAACAAGAAGATTTTGCAAGAGCAGATCATGATCGATGCGATCAAAGGCATTACTGTAATCAGTAAATACAGCATCTAGGTACCTGACTATTACTGTTCATTTTGCTACTAATAAAGTCATTAAAAAGAACCAGATTTGTAGTAGTGGATCTATACTTTAGAAATCCATGTTGTTGGGGACTAAAATTTTGCTTGAGTGATGAATAGACTTAATTATATGCTATTCGCTCGAACACTTTAGCTATAAGACATAATTTTGATATAGGCCTATAGTTATCAATTAAAATTTTAGGTCCTTTTTTGTAAATCGGTGTTATAAAGGCTGATTTACACTTACAAGGCATAAAACCTTCAGTAACCGATATTTTAAATATAATTGATTATAATTCAATTTTCAATGTTCTTTTTATTTAAAACAAAAGTATATTAGAAATTATCCAGGCGTTTAGAATAAATAATAGATTGTGACGGGCGTTACGAGTACTCGTAACAGGTTTAAATACATTGTTTTAAATAAAAAGAACATTTTAAATTTTTAGAATTATAATCAAAATGCAGACATATTTGTTCTTATTTAGGACTTATACAAATTTGAATGCGTACAAATGTAACACCCGTCACCGGATTGACCCATATGCCTCCGTCTGTCTGTCTGTCCGTCCATTTGTCACAGGCGTAGGTATACAGCTTCAGACGTAGTTGAAATATACGTGTAACAGAAATATGGCCGACAAATAATAAAAATTAACAACAATTTATACTCTTGTGTGTCCCAAAAAAATCCAAATAATTTGTTTCAATAAGTTTAAAGTTTGGTCATAATTTGGTTTGGACATATTAATTTAAAGTGAAACAAAAAATAATAAAAATAAGGGTTCCTTACCCAGAGGGTGCGGCATTGTTTGTCAATGTCAGGCGTATACTATTTAGGCGCCTTGTTTTTTGATTTGTGTTGCTTTGGCATCAATATTTTTAAGGTTCCGTACCCATATTATGTGGTGGTATGGTACCCTTTGTAACTCACATTTGGCCACTTTTATGTGTACTACAATAGAGCCTAACTTATTTAATTTATTCCAGCATTGCCAAATTCGAGCCAATCGAAGTAAATAATTAAACCAATCAATATTTGGTGATGTTTGTTATGTAAACAAAGTCAAGTATTTGAACTACTTATCGGTAAGCAAACATTGGTTTGGAAAATACTTGCCTGATGTTTGCTTAAAATAAAAGGAAGACCCTGAAAATTTAATTAAGTAGGTATTTAATTAATTAATATAAATATTGTATGAAATAAATTAAGTTGGTCAAGAGTATTCGGGTACGTAACCCTAAACCTATATTAAAAATCGAATTATAGAATGAAAAAAGTATATTTTAGTATCACCCGTGCAACGTTCGCGCACGTTGTACCTACCTGTGTTATTTTCATACTCAATCAACGATGTTCCAAGCAAGCTCAACAACGTTGTACTCATAGACTTAGGATATACGCCAGTATAGGTATATACCATGAAGGTACTCGTATAGTCTATGGTTGTACTTAGGGCATGGATACTGGTATATTTGACGATAAAATACCGTTATTTCGTAATTTCGAAAAAAGTTATCTATTTTTGGAAGATTGTTTATAGACTATGCAGGACGCTCTATTTCTATATTTCTATGATTCATAGTGTTGTTTATACTGCAGATGAGTATTCTATTTAAATCTACGACTAAAAGGCAAAACAGATCCCAGATTGACCGGATCAGAGAGGAAGAAGAAGATTATATTCAAACATTAATTTGTATTGAAATGACATTGTTTGCTAGAGGCAGTTTTTTGGACGCAGCTTACAAGTACCTTTTAAGCATTCCTCCCACGAGCGTTGAATCAGAAAAGGCCCTTTCAGCTGCAAGTTACATAATGTAATAAAATAAGATCATCGCTCAACGACGCGAGTTTGGACGCGTTGTGTTTTCTTCGTTTGATTTTCCAACAAACGCGATCTGCCTGATTGATGAACTTGAGTTAAATTTCGCCTGCGTCTATTATAATTTTTGTAACATTTTTTCTAATCAGAGCAAGACTGATTTTAATACCTATTTTATTGTGATATCTGTGCCCATGAAACAATAAAAAATAATTCTTGGATCAAATAACGTATTTTCTTTAGTATTCTTAAATACCTAATATCACCTATACTTATACTTTGTGGTTTCTAGGGAGTTGATAAATAGTTTGAGTGTTTCTGCGATATAGCGTAGAAAACTGCTTTAATAACTTTCCGCAAACGAGACTTACTAATCCATCCATCAGCCTGTTGTTATAAAACGCAATTTTTGCATACTTTTCATTTAAAAGTAAATAAAACATTATTATGATGTGCATTTTGCAGCGGAATTGGGTTTTACAGCCCCAGAATGGATGTATCGAAAACATACATTTTTTAGACGTAGGTATCTAAAATCTCACAAATATATAAAATAAGCGGCGGTAGCTCAGGGGTAGAACGCTGACCTCTCAATCTTTGAGACCCAGGTTCGATCCCCCGTGGGGCATGCAACAATGAGTTTTTCGGAATTTATGTGCATAGTATTTCATACTTACCACTTGCTGAACGGTGAAGGAAAACATCGTGAGGACCACATGTCCTAAAAAGCGTGTATTTGTGCCCGAAGAACGGCGATAGGGCTCACCAGTCACCACCCATAACGTTGGGACGTAATAATCGCCGGTGAAACGCGGGTGAATTGATTGTGACTTGCATTTCACGGTTCACACTCGGAAAACCTCTGAAACCCCCTCGGGGATTCATGTCGTGACGATATATATAAAATATAAAGTGACTAGGTACGAAAGAAACCGTTGGCGGCTTCCTTAGTTTTAATAATAATAATAATTTTGTTCGACCGCTAGGGATAGGTCGCAACGACGAGCGAAGCGAGGAGAAGCGGTTAGGTTGACATGGTAAGTACTTACATATTAGGGAGCCGAGCGAAGCGAGGCGATCCCCGTAGTTTTAACAGAATTCACGATATACAGAAAAATTTTCCAAACCTTTCCGATGACTTAAGATTCAATAATTTATAAAATTAAAGAACCGCTTCCCTTTTCGAACTGTACATTGCAAATTGAACTTTATTAGTTCATGCTAAGGAAGATATTACAACAGCTAAATATGACTTACGGTTACGGATCAATAATTTTAAATAATAAAAAATGCAGGGTCCCGTAACTGCCCAGTACAACAGAGGTACCCATATAAAAAAATTTTTTTTCGGGAATTTTATTTTACCATTTTGTCGGCATAATTTATTTATTTATTTATCTTCAGTGTAACTTAAATATATGGTACATTGTAGTATGTAAAGGGAAAAACCAGATTACATACTAACTTTAGTCTTATTATATATTGTATTGTATAAAAGTACCTCGGGGAGCCCTGTTCCCTACACTAAGTACTAAAAGTACCTGTACGGTAGGGTTACAGTGATTCTCTAGTCGCACTAAATTATACATTTCCAGAAGGGAAGTCAGTACCACTGACCATAATAACAAAAACATGCTATTATAAACAGAAAAACAAAGAAAGATAATATATGACAAAAAAGGAAAAAAGAAAAACATAAGAAAAACAAGATATAAAATCATAGTTGCATGCAATTACTGTATAGTTCAAAAATTTAGCCTTGTTTAATATTAATAATTTGTTTTCGTTTGTGTATTAAGTGAAAGTGTGTATCATATACAGTGTGTGTATTTGTTGAGTGCTTGTGTGTTTATGAGATTACTAGTATACAGATTACAGTATTCTGTATTTTTTTTCATACAATCATTACTGTTTAGATGAAATATTGGTAAACAGATGCTAATTTTATTGTAGATGTAAGGTCCTATAAAATTTAAAGAATTTTGTCCAAATTTAGTTTTGCATAATGTGGTATCAAATATACGGTCCTGTCTGCGTTTTCTTATACGCTTGAGTTGGTGATTTTGGTAGTTGACAGATTTATGTTGTCTCATCATTAATGCCTTTACGTATAGCTGTCTTATTGTAAGAACTGATATCTCTGAGTATAGCGTAGTAGTAGAAAATCTCATTGGTTTAAAAGTCATTACTTTAAGCAAGAGTCTTTGGGCTCTTTCCAGTTGTATTAGGTGTGTGCTAGCAGCGGATCCCCATGCTGTTATACAGTATGAGAGGCTAGGGAATAATACACCATTTTCAGGACTTTAACACTACCTACATGGCGAAGATGTTTAAATATGTACACGAGTTTTCTAGTCCGTTTTGTCAAGGCTGTTATATGTTCCACCCAATTCAGATGCTGATCGACTATTACTCCCAAGTATTTAATCGATTTAGTGGAACAGAGTAAAGGACAGCTACAATATTGACTATCAACACAAGTGTGAATTTTAAGAGCAAGGGGCTTGACTGGCTGCGTTACGGATGTTATCGTAAATGTAACAAATTTTGTCTTTTTGACATTTAAGGTTAGTAAATTGTTCCTCAGCCACTCCGACACTACCCGAAGGCCCTCATTGGCTTTGGTTTCAACGTTTTTCCAATTGCTATCGTCCGCAAAAGTTATAATCTGACTGTTATTCAAATTTGTACCACAAAGATCATTAATATAAAACGTAGGTCCAAGAATACTGCCTTGCGGCACACCAAAACCAACGCTTTCACAATCACTAAGATGATTACCAATCTTAACCTGTTGTTGCCGATCACAAAGATAGCTGATGAACCAATTATGAGCTATGCCTCGAACGCCTATGTTCTCAAGTTTTGTCAGCAGAATCTGAGAAGACACGGTATCAGATGCCTTGGCTAGGTCGAGGAAGATGCCTACACACTTTTGGCTTTTATCTAAATGTTTTGTTAATATGTATACTCATGTCAAATTACAGCTTTCTAAACTAGAGCCAACGAGAGAAGGCACATATGACGTTTAAATGCCTACCAAATTTCATAATTGTTTATGGGTAAGTGTCACTAAAATAATCTAATACTCGTTTCGAACATCATTTTTCGATTTTATGAAGACTTTATAGCAAAAGTTTCTAATTTTTTTCAAAACACAAGAGATCATGAGGAATGTTATGAGTTGAATTGTAATCAATAAATAACGGGTTCTATTCTCCTCAATCGTACGGCTCCGTCTGTTTACAAACTATATTTTTTATGATCAAAAATTGTAAACCAGTTTTCTAGATTTAATGGCTGCCTTGTTAATGTAAGCAAATGCACATTTGCCATATAATAAATATAGCACATTTGCCATATAATGAATCGATATTTTATTTACTCAAGTCGCTAGTCCCACTTGATTTTTATTTATGCCGAAATTAAAATGCACCCCATCACTAAACGCAACTGTCATAGGGGCCATCTCTCGTTGGCTCTTCTATAGTACTCATAGTCTCTGAGCTAAGCCGCGGACAGACGGACATGGCGAAACTATAATATAAGGGTTCCTTGTCGGACTACGGAACCCTAAAAACGGTACCGTAGTCACTTCCTATAAAATATCACAATTTCATGGTCTAAAATGAATTTGAAAAGAGACAAAACCGGATGGGGGTGGGGGCTTAAAAGTCTGTCATTTTAGCGCGAACTGCTTAGAACATAATATAGGCAACCGCCAGCCCGCGGGCCACATGCACATGCACATTTGCCATTTGTATTAATAAGATGCATGTTGTATGACGTGTCAAATAAATCGATATTTTATTTAGTCAAGTCGCTAGTCTCACTTGATTTTTATTTATGCCGAAATTAAAATGCACCCCATCACTAAACGCAACTGTCATAGGGGCCATCTCTCGTTGGCTCTTCTATAGTACTCATAGTCTCTGAGCTAAGCCGCGGACAGACGGACATGGTGAAACTATAATATAAGGGTTTCTTGTCGGACTACGGAACCCTAAAAACGGTACCGTAGTCACTTCCTATAACATATCACAATTTCATGGTCTAAAATGAATTTGAAAAGAGACAAAACCGGATGGGGGTGGGGGCTTAAAAGTCTGTCATTTTAGCGTGAACTGCTTAGAACATAATATGGGCAACCGCCAGCCCGCGGGCCACATGCACATGCACATTTGCCATTTGTATTAATAAGATGCATGTTGTATGACGTGTCAAATAAATCGATATTTTATTTAGTCAAGTCGCTAGTCCCACTTGATTTTTATTTATGCCGAAATTAAAATGCATCCCATCACTAAACGCAACTGTCATAGGGGCCATCTCTCGTTGGCTCTTCTTTAGTACTCATAGTCTCTGAGCTAAGCCGCGGACAGACGGACATGGCGAAACTATAATATAAGGGTTCCTTGTCGGACTACGGAACCCTAAAAACGGTACCGTAGTCACTTCCTATAACATATCACAATTTCATGGTCTAAAATGAATTTGAAAAGAGACAAAACCGGATGGGTGTGGGGGCTTAAAAGTCTGTCATTTTAGCGCGAACTGCTTAGAACATAATATGGGCAACCGCCAGCCCGCGGGCCACATCAAGCCCGTTACGGTTTTTAAAACGGCCCGTGGCGAATAACAATAAAAATTCGAAATAACGTTTTTACCGCACAAGAACTCTCTTCTTTCTTTTGATCTCAAACTTCATTTTAGTGTGCAAAAAATCAAGTTTGACAGCTGAAGACTCTTTCAAAAGACACTATTTTGGTGCCTCGTTCTAAGGTCCCAGGCCGCTCTTTTCTTCTTTGAAGATGATCTAATTAAAGGAGCGTATTACCAAGAGGTGAAAACTAACAAATAGGTATGTATACAAACACAAGCAGGGATAAAAATCAATAAATCGAAGTCACGTCTAATTATTACTGAAATTGATTCAGATGTTAGGTAGTAGTCTTGCATCTGAAAATAAGGCTCAAGCTACCCATTAATCCGAAACTATAAAAATATGACATTGTAACTTTTCTAGTTGAACCCTCGGTTCACCGATTGCTTCGTTATTTTCGTATACTACCTATATACACATAAACATATGGCCCGCAAATTCATGGGCATATGATGGTTTGGCCCGTGACTTCTCAAAGGTTACCCATGCCAGGCTTAGAATATAGATTACCTACTATTACTCTAAGGCAAACTGATACAACGTTGGATTTTGACAGGAATGTATTATTTATTACAGACATACCAAACACTATTACATAAAATTACTTGGGATACAGCTGTATCCGGGCTTCTAGCCCTCCCCCGTCTCGATTCCACAGTTGAGAATTTCAAGTTATGCGGTGCTTAGCTATAAAATGCAGCACTGTGATTGGCTGATTCGTCACAAGTATCGCTTAGTAACATTTTCTTGTTTCACAAGCTGGCCATAAGTCTTCTAAGTGAGAAATTGGCACACCTACTCAAAATGTTATATTGATAGTCCAAATTTAGAGCACCGCTAGCGGCAACGTATACACTTATAGAAGTGTATTGTAGCTGCTAGCGGTGCTCTAGTGAGGTCAGAAGCGTTGCCGTTACGTGAAAACCTTGGAAATGTTCGCTTCAAATATCGAATCATTGGTGCAGTGGTTAATAGTACCCAGGTTCAGGGTTCGAATCCTTGAGAAATATTCGTTTTTATCGAACTTTTACGAAAGTCTTTCGGCAAAAAATCAAAAATATGTGAGACGACAAACGTGTTAGGTAGGTTTACATATAAATAGAGATGGGATTCCACCCGGAATCTTTCCCGATTTCGGAAAGATTCCGGAATGATTCCCATTGAAACCACCCGACTGGTATTTTATTAACGCTTTTCACTACTTTTACGTGGTATATTAGGAGTATTACGGTTTTTATACGAAGCTAGGGACCATCTTTGTGTAATTCGTACATGCTGAACCGGAACTATAAATTGGTAACTATAGTCATTTAATGTGATTTGTGGTAAAAAATTACTACGATCAGTTTGTTTCAATCTGTTAATTTGTCATTTGTCAAAATTACCTAGGTGTTTCTTTTTGACACTAAAATTTTACGGTCACCCATCTCTAAAATAACCGAGATGAGCGTTGATTAGCTTGAAGCAACAAAGAACACAAATATTAAAATGAATGCAAATGTTCATGCGCACGTGTTGAAAGTTGGATTTGAAGTACCTAGGTATTTTAAAATCATTATGTCTTTTTATTTAGTAATAATGTATGTAAGTAAACAGATGAAATAAAAACTAAATATTTAGAGTTATTATAAGTATCAAGAGCTCATTTTATATTTGTTAATTCATTTAGTTACACTAATTATATGATTTCACCCGCATAAATACCAATTTCGGGTTGCAGCCCGGATTGCTTGCTACCCATTCTAAGGTAATCTTTCCGCCGCCCATCTCTATGTAAATGAAACAAGAAGCCGAGTGAAGTGTAGCAACAACGCGTCCCTTCGTAGTTTTTAGAGAAATGAGTTAGGTATTTTAAAAAAAACTTCTTACTAGAGAACCGCTAGCTACAACATTACACTCCATTCATTAATAATCTGTCAAACATTCGTAAATACAGTTACAAATCAATGACGAAAACAAATAGTTTTCTGAGAAATTAAAGCATTAGTTAGTGAAAAATTGTAATATAAATAGGTATATGATGTTTTGCTGTCTCAAAGGATGTCTAAACGGGTTTACTCTCACTCCAAGTGTACCTCTTCGTGTAAAAGAAAATCCTGTGCAGCTGGATACACTTCACATGGGTATTTGGTCTTTTTTTGTTTATAATTTGATTTAAAATCAAGTAGAGAATATTTGTAATTACCTTTAGACCATATCTCCTGCTTTCAGTAACATTTGAGTAACAGTTGCATGCCAAACAAATAGTACCTACAACAAAATGTCTGCAGTACTTTCAACTTCATTTATTTTTTCAACACAATTCAAGTTATGTTCACTTAGTCATAGTTATTGATAAAGATATTGCTATTCTTGATCTTGAAAAGGTTAAATTTGATCTAGTAAACAATCTTTATCTTTCATAACTTTGCAACTTACCTAATTCAAGGAAAGTATACTTTGTGCATTACTTCTATCTTGTTATTTCTTAGGGTTCCATATCCAAAGGGTACTAAATAGGATGCTATTACTATGCTTCCACTTTCTGTATGATACAGGGAGTCTACAGCTTCAGCCGTAATATCCAATTGCCAATTTGGTTAAAATCTTATATCATGACAGCATCAAAAGGGGTTTGCTTGTAAAGGGGGGGAGGGTTTCGCCCCCCTTAAACATACTCCCAACCTTAGGAAATGAGAAGCTTTTTAGATATGATTTTTTTTTTCGACAATTATAACCTCACTTTTTGTTTTTTTTTTGACATAGTTTTTACATTTTTATTTTTTCGTAAATTCATAACCTCACTTGTTTCCAACATTTCACGACCCGACAACCAGGCTCAGCCCCTACGGCTCACATAGGTGCCTGCACTTTGTTACAGCAGGCGGGGGCTACCCTTCCTTCGCACCTCCGGCTTTTTATATACACTCTAGGGGTATTAGCCCCAAGACTTTGTAGAGTTGGGGAAGGCTGATTCGTTTTTAGAGCTTCTAGTAACAGTATGGAGTCTCACTTTGCCCTAGATAAGTTTTCTGGGTCGTTCATTTCTTTAACTTGAATAAAAATAATAAAATATTAAAAATAATATTACCTATTCTGACAGATGTTACTTGACCAAAACCAAACAAAATGTTGATAACATGTTTCGTTTCGTAATAAAAATTTTTTTAAAGTAAAAAATTTTGCATAGAAGAAAATAAAATGTGTAGGGTGTTCTAGCTGGACCCCAAGAAACCCCCCACATTCATATTTATCTCAAAATCTGATGTCACATTATAGGATCCAACCCTCCAATTCCGTAAATAATGCAGTCAATTTGTAGTTTACAGAGCGCCTCACTAGAAAGTTGTGGGTTAGTTTTGATTTCTTCCATTATACATGTTTTTTTGGGTGCTGAATCCGATTTCAAGATTTGCTGACAAAGTTTTAAGACAGAACATTAAAAAAAAATACAAATAAAGGTTAAAAAATCATTTTCTGACAGAGATTTGCTTATACCCAGGAAACCATAAATTTTTCTTAATAACCTACTTTTACAAAATGAAAGTTCATAAAATTGCCAACAAATTTCATCCTTTAAGTTTTTGTCTCCAACTAACTCTTCAGCCTCAAGCGCTGGTTGAAAATTGGCCATTTTTTACTTTCTGCGCAAATCTGCTTGCTTGTTTTCCTTTCTTTAGCATAAAAAAAGGATTTTTCATCACTTTAATGCTCAGAAAGTAAGTCATATTTAACTCGAAATGCGGGAGGTAAATTCGATTTACAAACCTAGGGAGGTAAGTAAATTATAAATCGAACGAGTGTCCCTTATAGTCACTAACAAGTAAGTCACTAGTCTCGCTAAATAAAAATTGAAAATATATTTTCTGACTATTTCCTTTTTATTTTGTTATTCTGTATTTTATTTATATTACAATAAAAAAATAAGACTTACATATAATAGGTGAGTATGTTAAATAAAATGTTAAAGAGACGTTTAAGAGTTTAAACAACAGCAAAATTAGTTTTATTTTTACTGGCCAGTAAGACCAAGATTGCACAAAAAAGGCACATGAAAAGAAAAAGGCGGTAGTAAAATTATCTTGTTGAAAACTATTCTATTCACATTGTATTTGAATTCCATCCATCAGCATGTTTCGTCCACTGCTGGACATAGGCCTTTCCAGGATTTCGCCACTCTTGGTGGTCCTCCTGGAAGAAATACCCATACTCACACACGCTGGGCAGGCGGGTTGGTGAGCGCGGCGCCGAAACCCTTTCACCAGTGACGCCGCTGCCCGTCACCAGTTTAATTTATATAAGGCCCGGCAATTGGGGATGGATATACCGCCATCCATCGGTCCCAGGCAATGGGGGGGCCGCCTGGTTTTGCCTAAGGGCTGTTGTCTTACTCTCCCCCGAATAACTTCGGGAGGATTTCCGAGTAAGATGGTGGTACCTCCACAGTCGAGCCCGGCATTAGCTCTACCACCTAATATTTGAATTCAGTGCAAGTAATACCGTCTTACGTCTTTTCGAGTCAACTGGAGCACCATGCATCTGCATATCCTTCTGCTCACTGCAAGTGATGTAGTGATTCAAAGAAGTAGTTTGGTGTCAGAGTACAACGACAAGTTTTGAAATGACTTCAATCGTCTGTGTCATTTGTGATGAAGTACTGGATAATTATGGGGACAAAATGACAACAGTGCAAGAAAAAGGTTTGAAAACCTTTATTGATTCAAGCAAAAAGAGAAAGGATGATAAACATGTTCAGCTTAGCAAAAAATCTGCAGTTGAGATTCATGAGCAATGTCGTATAAACGCCATTGATGAAAGATTGATTGCCTCTCATTTGAAGAAGGTGGAGAAGGGTAAGGAGCAAGTCATTATAAGACGTTCTACTGAAGCCCCTAAAAATAAAGACAACAATAATCCCGCAATGTCTCAAGACCAAGACATTTAACCAGTGTGTCCTGCCTATCCTTACTTATGGTGCCGAAACATGGATGCTGACCAGAGCTTATATCCACAAAATGAAAGTGGCACAGAGGGCTACGAAGCGTGCCATGCTAGGCATCTTTCTTAAGGATCATGTACCGAACGTCGAAATTCGACAACGAACTCGAGTCGAAGATTTCGGTCGGTAATCGAATCGCGAGACTTAAGTGGAGTTGGGTGGGACATCTGGCTGGACGGGAAGATGGACGGTGGACTAGGTCAGTAATAGAGTGGCGGCCGAGGCCAGAAAAATGTTCAGTGGGTAGACCGCCAGTGGAAAAAGTGAGTTTTTGCGGAGACAGCCGAAAAATACTAATTTTCAACTGGCGTTCTAGCCCGAACGGTTCGACGGGGAAAAAAACTTATGGGATGGAATTTATAGGAAATTGTATGAACTTTTATTTTGTGAAAAAAGTTTATAGCGAAAAATTTATGGTTTCCGAGGTATAAGCAAAACTTCGCCAGAAAATGATTATTTTTTCTTTTTTTGCATTTTTTTTTCATGTTCCGTCAATAAATTTTGTCAGCAAACCTTGAAATCAGATTAAGCACCCCAAAATACATATATAATGGAAGAAATAAAAACTAACCCACAACTTTCCGGCGAAAAATACAATATTATTGAAGTAAAAGGCTAGTGTAATTTTCATAGAACATGTGTCACTCATGGCAAATAATGAAAAATTCAAGTAACCACATGTTTCTTTAACATTTTGTTTACCATAATGTTTTATATTTTTAATAATGTGGTATCCATTTGCTCTGATTTGCATTTGCCTGATTTTTGTGTTGTTTATGTTACTGACTTTAACTTAGTTTCAAAAAATAAAAGGCATAGAAATATTGTAAATGGCTAATCCCATGAAAATTACTATTTTTGTGGCATAAGTTACTGCAATAACAAGTGCTCGTAAAGTTCTGTTTTATATGCGTCTAACCCGATGTCAAAGTTAACTTTACCGCACTAGTGTTTCCATCCATCCATCAGCCTGTTTCGTCCGCTGCTGGACATAGGCCTTTCCAGGATTTCGCCACTTTTGGCGGTCCTCCTGGAAGAAATGCCCATACTCACACACGCTGGGCTGGCGGGTTGGTGAGCGCGGTGCCGAGACCCTTGCGCCGCTGCCCGTCACCAGTCTGATTTATATAAGGCCTGGCAATTGGGGATGGATATACCGCCATCCATCGGTCCCAGGCAATGGTGGGCCGCCTGGTTTTTTTGCCCGAGAGGTGTCCTCTTACTCTCCCCCGAATAACTTCGGGAGGATTTCCGAGTAAGATGGTGGTACCTCCACAGTCGAGCTCGGCATTAGCTCTACCACCTCGCTTATCGCTCGTGTTTCAAATCGTTCCTCGTAAGCTATTGCCTCCTTTACGCACTCGTAGCATGGTAGATGGATGGATTGAAAAGACAGACTAATGGAAAATACGATCAACAAATTCGTAATTGAAGTCAGCGACGGCGAAGATATTGATTCCGACTCTGCTCTGTTGGTTGTCTTTGCATCTCATAGTGATGAAATTGTATTTACAAAGATATTTTTCTCTATTAGCAATAAACAATTAAGTACTTATCACATTTATTTTATTTCAAAATTTGCAAAATTACCTTGAGTTACAATAAACCAAATTGACAGCTATTGACAAAATCGGTAGTAATTATCGACATTACCATGATTGGTTAGGTCACAGCACTACAGTATTCCTCGCCACCACTGAAGTCATTTGGGTTCATATTCCAAAATCAGTAAAGACTTCGTCGCAGGACTTCAGTGGTGGCGCGGACTCTAGCCATCGACAGTTCCCAAGATGGCAGTCACTCGTACGTTCAAAATCGTTTATTTGGATTAATTTTTCCGAAAAACTTACTTTGTTCCCCAGACTTTAAAAAATCATGTAATTTTTGCCAACATACAACATTTTGCGCTTTGTATAATACACGTACTTTGATTTCTTGAACATGCCCTTAAAACGAGAAAATTGCAGGCCACCAGCCTGTGGTTTTATGGGTCAAAAGAATTATTTTGCCATAAAATTACTGACAGCAGGGATGGTGATAATATTTGACTCCACCTGACATTCTGGAAATAACGATAGAAATTACGAACACTTTTAGAACAAGCTTTTACAAGATTAATCAAAAATAGCTAACGACAAATTTACAAAAATCATGAAAACAGGTTAGTAGGCATGAGTTTAGAAAAAGTAGTGTATGAAACTATACATAACTAGGTATTAAAACTCTAGTTTACGACTCGTTTTTTAAACTGACACTCGTGTTTTTAGTAACCTTTTTATGTACCAATTTCATAAACTACTATAATAACAGTGTTGCATAAAATACTGAAATGCGGTAATAAAGAATGGCTATGAGTACATTGAGCAATGCACATAGCTTTATGCTAATGCAAAATAATAATAAAAAACTGACCACTTTTTAATAGCATTATTCACCTCTATAAATCTAAATTGCCTTCTTTTTTTTTTTTTTTTTTTTTTTTTTTTTTTTTTTTTTTTTTTTTTAGTAGTAATCGAGTTAGGTTGCATTCTGAGAGATCAACAGGTAAGGCGTTAAATATTTTAGGTATTAAGTATTTGTCAGTTCTTTGACCATAATAGTTATTGAATTTGCTAGTTTGTAAGGTTTTTCTGGCTAATTTTCTGGTGGGATATTTGTACTTTATACGGTTTTTGTACTTATCTTTACTGTGGCGCGCGCGGTGACCGGACGTGTCATTAAAATAGTGATTTTAACTAAAATTAAATTATTAACGTGCAATTAATTCTACACCATATTATCTCAACTACAAGAGCGGTATTACTCAAATCCGGGCTGCTCACTGTGGCCATCGGCCGCCAGCCTCACACAGGTAGCGGTTTGGACATAAGAACCGAGCGGAGCGATAAGCGGAGCGAGTTTTCGACATTATTACTATGAGTCACCTGCTGCGAACCCCTCCAAAGGCTACTGTAGAGCGAACAATGCGAGATGGTACTGGATCGCAATCTCAGCCAGACTTATCTGATATGTCTAAAACAGAAGAATTCCAACAAATCAATTTTCGGAAAAGAAAAACCCCAGATGATGATTATGTGGCCAAATTTGATAAATTCAAGAATGAAATTATGGAGACGTTGAAGACCTTCACTATTTCTCAAGGTGAAAACATGCAGACTATTAGTCAAAATATTTCATCAATCAAAAATCAACTTTCTGATATAAAATCCACTACAGAATTTCTTGTTTTGGAGAATGTCAAGTTGAAATCAGATATTGCTGAATTGAAAACCTCCAAATCTACCACTGATGAAAAGATAAAAGATATGGAAAATTACCTACAAAAAATAAAATCAGCTTCACAAATACGACCATTTTCTGAAGTTATCTCACCAACAACATCTCAAGCTGGTATATTTGAAGAAATGCAAGAACGCTGGATAAGAGACAAAAACATTGTTATAGCAGGTATCCCAGAATCTACATCGACCAAAACCGAAGAAAAGCGAGAACACGACCGACTTGAGATAAACAAAATTGTAGCTGCCACTTATCCTGAAGATGAGGCCCCAAAGTTATTAAAGATAATAAGACTGGGCAAGTATGATAGTGCAAAGCCACGCTCAGTTAAAGTGTGTTTTGATTCTTCACATATTGCCAGAATTATTTTAAAAAACAAGGATAAGGCCGATGGGGTCAAAATTTACTCAGATCAAACACCATACCAGCAGAAATTTATGATGAAACTTAGAGAAGAACTAGAGAAACGAACACAAGATGGAGAAACAGATCTGACTATTAAGTACTTTAAAGGTGTCCCCAAAATAGTGAAAAAGCTGCCAAAAAACTCAAAGTAAAATTAATCGATAATCCAAAACCCACAAAACGTGTAACCTACGAAATAAGTAAGACTTATGCCAACATAACATCCAACCACAAATCTTTGAAATTTCTATACGCTAACGCACGCAGCCTGGTCAAGTCAGGAAAAATTGAAGAACTAAGATGTGTAATTGAGGCATTGCCAAAAATTCATGTTATAGTCATTAGTGAAAGTTGGATCAAAAGTGATGATGAGGCAAAACGGTTAAACATCCCAAACTATTCGCACTACTATAACTTCAGAACAAATACAAGTGGGGGTGGAGTGTCCATCTACGTTCACGATAATCTTAAACACAAATTATTAGAAGAAAAATCAGAAAATGACAACCATTACTTATGGATCTATATTGAAAAGTTTTCACTAAATATTGGAGCAATATACAAACCAGGAAGAACAAATACCAGTGACTTTCTGAATACATACACATACTATCTGTCAAAAATGCGAAGAGTTATCGTTCTTGGAGATGTGAATTTCGACTTATTGTGCAATGAGAAGCCAGTTCAGGAATATAAGAAAGTACTTAAAGAAAATGGATATAAAATACTTAATAAAATTAGCAAAGAATACTGTACCCGAGAAACTTCAACTACTAAAACAATCCTAGATCATGTATGCACCAATCTAAAAGAAAATATGTTCCATATGGCTTTGATCGACTCATCCCTATCAGACCATAAGCAGATTTACCTGGAAGTTCACAACTACAAACCCGCACCGCTTAAACGAGTCCCTTATGAAGCAATCGACTACCAACGACTGTATTCATATGTTAAAGAACATAAATCACAACTGGAGACCTCTGATTATAAGACTATTGAGAACATCATACTACAAGCGGTGGTAAAGAGTAAAGTTATTAAAACCAAGGTATTAAATCCACCCAAAAACGAATGGATTAATAAGGATCTTATTGCAGGAATAAACAAAAGAAACGTTCTTTGGCAGAAGACAAAGAAAAATCCAGAAGACCAACAAATAAGAGCAGCTTTCCTGAAAGAAAGAAATCTAGTGTCTATAAATATTCAATCTGCCAAAAACAACTACTATTATAAATCTTTTAAAAATTGTGAAAAGTGTCCTCGCAAAATGTGGCAACTAATAAATTCTCTGTCTAATAATAAAAATAAATCAGATCTTGCTCCTAACAGCCTTGAAACCTCATCTGGTGTTATCACTGATGCTATAGATATCTGTCAATACTTTAACTCTTTTTTTGCCAACATTGGTTCAATCTTAGCTAATCATATACAAATAAACAAACCAAATAATTCAGCGCTACAAAAACCAACCAACCTGGTAAATAAAATCTAAACTACACTTTTTACTCCAACAAGCTGTGATGAAGTAGCTAAATTTATAGATAAACTTAAACCTAACACCAGTGCTGGTATTGACGGAATAGGGCCTAAGGCAATTAAATGTATAAAAGATTTTTTGGCTGAGCCTTTAACCAGATGTATAAACCTTTGCCTTCTCGAAGGAAATTTTCCTGATTCGCTGAAAAAAGCTAAAGTCACTCCAATCAATAAATCGGGGAAGAAAACGGATCCTGGAGACTACCGTCCTGTCTCAGTACTACCGACAACATCCAAATTATTTGAAAATATTCTTCATAATAGGCTTGAAAAGCATTTAAATACTATTGGTTTTCTTTTTAAGAAACAGTATGGGTTCCGCCCCAAATCTAATACTCTCTCTGCTGCAACTGATTTAATAACGACGATAAAACTTAATATAGATCAAAAGAACATTGCATTGGGTATATTTATTGATTTAAAAAAAGCATTCGATACCGTTAGCCATGAAATACTTTTGTTGAAGCTTAAAGATATAGGAATCGCTGAAAATGCTCTTAAAATTTTCAAATCTTATTTAAGAAGCCGATATCAGGTGGTTAAAATAAACAAAAATCATAGTGATTCTAAATTGGTCACATTTGGTGTTCCACAAGGGTCAATTTTGGGACCGCTTCTATTCCTCATATACATAAATAGTGTTAAGGACATTGGTCTAAATGGAGATATCACATTATATGCAGATGACACTAGCCTATTTTACTTTGGCCAGGATATTCATTCCATAGTAGAGAGGGCTCAGAGGGATCTAAATATGTTACATGAATGGCTTCAAATTAACTTACTCACAATTAATACATCTAAAACAAAATATATTATTTTTGCAGCCAAAAATAAAGTAATCTCAAATTATAATCCAATAACAATTAACAATGAAATAATTACAAGTACTACTAATGAAAAGTATTTGGGTCTTATTTTGGACAACCGCCTTACATGGAAACCTCACCTTGAGAAAATAAGAACCAAACTCATATCCCTAGCAGGAGCATTGCGTGGATTTGCTCGTTGCCTTCCAAAACAAGTCCGGTACACAATTTATAATACACTCGTCAAACCTCACATAGAATATTTGATAGAAGTGTGGGGATCAGCCGCGAAGACAATATTGCGTACTCTGCAAACTGCTCAAAACAAAATTATAAAAACACTTTTTGGTTATAATTACCTTACAGAAAGCGCTAAAATCTATAAAGAAACTAAAATATTTAACATATCTCAAACATATAAATACAATACCTGTATATTGATACGAAAAATCTTAACTAACGATATTCACACACAAATATCTTTTACTAAAAAAATACAATTAAAAATGCGCTTAACAAGACAAGCTAATAATATATACATACAACGTCAGAGAACCAACTACGGTAATAGTAGCATAGTGGCTGAGGGAGCACGAATGTATAACAAGTTACCGAAAGATATTAAAGAAGCAAAATCATTGCTTATTTACAACAAACTATTGAAGAGTCACATTTTGAAGGACTATTCATTACTTCATTAAAACCTAGTGTTTATTAATTAATTATTAGTTTATTAATAGAAGCTTTTGGTAGAAACCTACTCGCACTTATAATATTAAATATTCATCTTATCAACTCACTGTAAACACAACCCTACATAACATTGCATTGTTAGTGAAGCTAATCACTTTTTAAGGATTACCCACATATTTTTATTTGTTACGCGATTAAAGCGTTCGCTGTTATAAATTGTAACTGTGATAATTTATTGTTTCTCATGTAAGTGAATTTTATTCTTTTTGAGAAAATAAATATCTTAAACCTTATTTTGTGAACCATAAGTTTTATTTGCCAATAAAAATGTTACTTTTTCATGTACTGGAAGTATTTTACATATATGAAATAGTTTACTATAATTATGTTTACATTTAATTTTAGTGTTCTTATCTACCAACAACTTGAGAAATCTAATTTGTAAATATTTAATTTCATCTAGGTATGTCTTAAAGGTACGACCATAGCTAGATAAGCCGTACGATATCAGTGATTCCACCAGGCTATGGTAAATAGCAAACAATAACGGTCTATTGGCAATCTTATGCAAATAATAAAATTTACCTAAAATACATCTTAATTTTTTACAAACATCTTTTATGTGGGATTTCCAGTTCATGCTCTTATCAATTGTTATACCTAGGTATTTGTACTTATCCACAAACTCCAAACCATCACATTGACAATCACGGTTCATATTGTGTAAACAATCATATGTATGTCCTATAATTTTTACGTGATTGTCTAGTTTTACATTGTACGGTGAATGTATATGCATGCACTTTGTTTTTTTAATGTTAAGGATAATACCATTGTCATGAGCCCATTTAGTAATGTTATCGAAATCATCTTGTAATTTTGTTTGAATCGTTTTTAGATCTGTTCCCGGACAAAGTATACACATATCATCCGCGTACATGTATACATTACAATTTGCAATGACATTTGACACACTATATTACTATGTTACTATGTTTATATTACTATGTCAGCCACAATCAACGCGCGTCTGAATAATACTATCTTAGCCACTAGTTATCTTCTATTTAAGCCAGTCTAAATATAACTCAGCATGGTGTTTTTTTTTAGCATCTAAATTTGTAACATGCACTCAAGCCGTTAACTTCTAAAATATTAATATATGGCACCTAAATATTAATTCTATTATCTTCTAATTTTACAACTTAGTACGTTCAAAATACAACTCATCTTACATTAATTGATGGTCAAATTTATCTAACATTATCATCAAATAGTATATTAAAGCATAAAATTTTGTGGTTGATTCAAACATTTATTTCCAAAAAAATTTACGAACCTAGTAAATTATGGTAACTTTGGTCTTTTAATTTGTCTATCCAACTAAAATTTATTTTTGCATTAGCTCCGGCGCTCGGAGCGCGGCTCCCGAAATCGTGCAATTCGTCGCAGACGTCCTCACCGCACGCTGGTGGCGCGCTCTTTCGACGCTTTTTTATATACACTCTATGGACAAGTTAGATAAAAGGCTGGCTTAGCAGCCTAATCACCGCTACAGTACCGTGTCGGACTTCTACACTCTCACCAATTTCGCGAAGGAGTTCTGAATTACAAAATGGCCACTTCCGTGTAAAACACGTTCAATTTTAGTGTTTGCAGTAGCTATTTTCACGATAAAAGAATTTATATATTATTTTTCATGCCAAGTTATTATAATATTTGATGTTGTCTATTGAAGCTTGAATGATAATTTTTTGAGGAGCTTGTGTAGAAGCTGTAAAACAAAAAAAGGTGATAAGTAGTAAAATCCGTGGCTGAGTTAGTAAATTAGGTGGCAATATATAAATCAGAAAGACAAGTAAAAATAATTGTTGATCATTACTTGACGCTTTCTTTAAAAGATTTAAATGGCGATGTAAAAAAGACGAATTAGTTTTTAGAGGCTAATTCATTTTCCCGTTGGTTAGTTATAAAAAGAAAAGTATGATCACGCGGGCAAAAAAAATTCTGTAGCTAGACTTATAATTTTCCAATAAAAATTTTTGATGTATGATATAGTGAACACCATCTTCATTAGAATTTTGAAAGCAGTGAACACCATCTTCATTAGAATTTTGAAAGCTTACTAATAGTCTGTCAATAATCAAAAAGTTCGAAACCGTTTTTTTTTGTAGTCTTTAAATAGTAGATTTTCTTCACAATTTTTGTTCCATTAGTTTTGGTGATAATGATGGAGGATGTTTTTGTAGCTTCTTGGAGATGTATGATACAGTGAACACCACCTTCATTAGAATTTTGAAAGCTTACTAATAGTCTGTCAATAATCAAAAAGTTCGAAACCGTTTTTTTTGTAGTCTTTAAATAGTAGATTTTCTTCACAATTTTTGTTCCATTAGTTTAGGTGATAATGATGGAGGATGTTTTTGTAGCTTCTTGTAGATGTATGATACAGTGAACACCATCTTCATTAGAATTTTGAAAGCTTACTAATAGTCTGTCAATAATCAAAAAGTTCGAAACCGTTTTTTTTTGTAGTCTTTAAATAGTAGATTTTCTTCACAATTTTTGTTCCATTAGTTTTGGTGATAATGGTGGAGGATGTTTATGTAGCTTCTTGGAGATGTATGATACAGTGAACACCATCTTCATTAGAATTTTGAAAGCTTACTAATAGTCTGTCAATAATCAAAAAGTTCGAAACCGTTTTTTTTGTAGTCTTTAAATAGTAGATTTTCTTCACAATTTTTGTTCCATTAGTTTTGGTGATAATGATGGAGGATGTTTTTGTAGCTTCTTGGAGATGTATGATACAGTGAACACCACCTTCATTAGAATTTTGAAAGCAGTGAACACCATCTTCATTAGAATTTTGAAAGCTTACTAATAGTCTGTCAATAATCAAAAAGTTCGAAACCGTTTTTTTTGTAGTCTTTAAATAGTAGATTTTCTTCACAATTTTTGTTCCATTAGTTTTGGTGATAATGATGGAGGATGTTTTTGTAGCTTCTTGGAGATGTATGATACAGTGAACACCATCTTCATTAGAATTTTGAAAGCTTACTAATAGTCTGTCAATAATCAAAAAGTTCGAAACCGTTTTTTTTGTAGTCTTTAAATAGTAGATTTTCTTCACATTCTTTTTCCATTAGTTTTGGTGATAATGATGGAGGATGTTTTTGTAGCTTCTTGGAGATTTCTTGAAATAATTAATTATTATTTGTAATTTTCGCAATACTGTGAACGTCTTCAAACATATTATTGGTTAAAGTTAATCTATCTAGATTATATATTTCAGATGCTATTAGGATAGGACCTTGTCATACCAGATGCCTGTGTGCGTTAGCTAGAGATGTAAAAAAACGTTTTTTTTTCTGGGATGAAAAAAGCTATGAAAAAGAAATGAAAAAACGTTTTTTTTTTTACTGAAGTAGGTTTTTTTCCAAGAGTACGAAATTATATCTAAGTACTCTAACAAAAAATAAAACTTTAAAGCTTAATATTTCGCTAACAGATCCCTAAAACTAAAAAATAGTTTTCACCTAACCATAAATGACTCAAAATAATCAAAGTTTTACACTTGAAAGCAATATTATACGACTTAATAACGTACCCGTCGGCAAAATAGCAAATCGAACGTTTTACATCGGCATAGTAGTGATGGTAGACCCTTCCTTTTTGGACGGGGATTTCCTTTCCCCAATATCCTCGTTTGGTTGGTTAATGTTTTGGTTAAAACAAACTCAGATGAAACAAATTATTCCGATGTCGTTAGAACAAGCGTTACCACTACTGGTGATTTAAGATGATAATTGTAGATTTGTACAAAAAAGAAATATACTTAATGATTTTTTAGTTTATAATTTTAAGTACATACATATTATTTTATTATAATATCATTGATTTAAAATTAATTTGATTTAAGTAAAAATAAAACAGTCAGGTTTAGTAGTTTATGTCAGTTTAGTATTAGTATTTCTCCTTTCTTCAAAAAAATACATATTTAGAAAAAAACGATGGTGCTAAGTTTTTTTTCAAGAAAGTGAAAAAGGATATTTTGTTTTTTTTTTTCACTTTACATCTCTAGCGTTAGCAAATGCACATAGTGTGCTAACGCACACAGGCATTAGGTATGACAAAGTCTTATCCTAATAGCATTTGAAACGGATAGTATACTCTGTCAGTTTAGGTAGTTAAGTCGAACTGTCAAACAATCGAGACGAGTCGAGACTTTCTTAAATCAAATTTCTTATGTTACCTATACAGGGTGTAAATGCAAAGTCAAGAATCCCTTTAGGGTATGAAAGTATACACGATTCTGATGTCATTACGAGAAAAAAAATATACCTTGAATTTTCACCAAAAATTCCAACATTTTTCTAAGCTATGGCTACGCAGCTCACCAGCCTCCCCACACACCTAATTGCACCCCGCAACCCGCACCCCTCATCCGAGTGGCCAGCGACCGTAAGGGTGTCCACGCGATTAGTGTATTTTGAGTAGAGAAAATCGTCTTATTATGAGGTACTGGTACTTTATTTAGAGATCCCAGTATTTAATATAATATCTTCACCGATCATACTAACACACCCTTAAAGGATTCTTGCCTTTGCTTTTACACCCGGTATAACAACGAAATTTAAGCAAACATGAACACGTCATTTGGGAGTTTGTACATCTGTATTCTTTTGAAATATAATATTTGATAACATTTATAATATTTATTTTTCTTCTTCGATAGAGACGCATAAAAACACCCAAAATTTCGGGAGCATTTTGCGTGGAGATTTCAGCGTTGCATTAACATTATGGTTTTTAGACTAGTAATAGTACCCATGTACAGAAACAACTTCTACTTTGGAGCCGACCCTGAAATCTCAAAAGGATATCAGCTGTTTCATACAAAGGATACCATATACCCAACATATACTGAGCAGTTGTTATTTTGCAATTTGAGCAAAATAATTCAGGAGGTGATTTTCAATAGTGGTCAAATCCAAAAACTTCAGTGCGTTTGTTTGTCTTTAATGGGTCTTTGTCGAGAATATTATTGATCTGATGGTTAGTTGACGATAAACTAATTTGGATATGACTACTTTTGAGGCGAAGATGGATCACATTTTTAACAGAGACTCATTTAAGATAGACGGGCATGTTTTTCCTTTTTTTAGATTTGACCACTTTTGAAAAATACCTCCTGAATTGTTCGTTTAGATGAGCACAAGAGTACAACCACCAGTTTGCGTTACAAAAAACAATTTTGCACCTGGTAGATATTATATGATAAATAAATACGTATTCAAATGTTTACCGCCACTGACTCATAAGTTCACTACGTAAACCGACAGAGTAAACTGCAATCCACAATATGTTTATAATTCTTCTAAATAAATAAACCAATGTCACATGTAGGAAACTTACAGGTTGAACCAACATGTTCCAGGTCACGAGGTGGTGGTAGTGAAAGGCGGGCAGCGGGTCTGCGGCTCGGGCTGCGCTCTGGGGAACGCGCCGCTGGTACAGAACAAGGCATACTTCGAGGTCAAGCTGCAGCAGGGCGGGGTGTGGGCCGTCGGGGTGGCCACCCGGGACACTGACCTCAACAGAGTACACGGTGAGGATTTAGTTCAGTTCTCATTATCGCTAGCTGAACAATAGATGCCATCAAAACAAAACTTGTAAAAAAAAACAAGTCTCGCAACTTAGTTCTTCTACCGTAAAAAGTTGTGAGATCCATGTAAATCCAAGTAGGTTAATTTATTCAGTCCCTACTTCTGTCTTAATTTATTACATAATTAGCTAACCTAACAACATCTTATAGTGACCATATCAATATTAAAAATCTTTTATGTTTTAAATAAAAATATTGACTCGGCCATCGCATGAAAACACAATGTATCTCACAAGTAATACATATTATATTAAATTAGATTATTTAGTGCAATTGTTGGTGTATCTAGAAAACTGGACCGAAAGTGCAAAATATTCAAGTTTTTTTTTTTTTTTGTACACTAAATAACTAATTGTAAGTATTCCAAATTTGAAGCTTCTCTGTCTGCTAAAAGTGATCGGTCAGTCAGTCAGTCAGTCAGTGAGTGAAAAATTTGAGAAACTTTGACTAGTTATAATTCTTAAACTACTGGTTCAAATTGAATGAAATTTAAAATATACCGAAAATTCAGGCTTCCAGTTTTATCCACAAATAAGTTATAGGGGGTCAAAAATGGCCTGAACTGTTTCGAGAAAAGGATGGTACGGCCGTGCTACTTTTTAGCTCGACTTGGCGGGGGCACTCACGCAAGGTCGTGGCTTGAATCTATTTTATGAGTGTCTGTCTGTATGTATGTTCGTTTCTAACTCGCAAACCACTCGACGGATTTTGATGCGGTTTTTTAAATTATAATCGTAGTGACCCTGGTCAACACATAGGATATAAGGGTTGTTAATAAAATAACGCCCAAGCCGAAAACTGCGCAAAGATTGAATAAACGCTTTTAACTTGAGAACCACTCAACGGATTTGGATGTGGTTTTTTTTAATATCATCGTAGTGACCCTGGTCAACACTAAGACTTTAAGGGATGTTTATAAAATAACGCCCAAGCCAAAAACGGGGAAAATATGATATAAACGCGGGTGGAGTGTTAACTTAAATACTACAAAATCAAGTGAAACATTGAACTCGACATAACCCGGAAACTAATTAATCACTTTTGGTGACTGTACATTTAAACTATTTATCAGGTGGCCCACGTCTAGAGAATATCAAAATTTCAGCCAATTTAACTAAAAGCTCGACATACAAATCCGCTAAGAACCTTATTATGGGCTCAATGAATCACCTATAAATAAGATAAAAAGATGTAACTATTTATTGAAATATCACTGTTATATTTCTGTCTTTTACTAATTAAATCATTAGTCACCTACTGTTTAACATTCACCGAGTGCTAGGTCAGCACTGAGCTGGTAACTCACTAGAGTAACGCCACGTGAGTGACGTAACATTAGCCCTTGTATAGCGGTCTGTTGGCACAACAATGCATTTGTTTGACCTTTGGAAATTTTCACATTTAGTAGTCATCAGATGCAGACGGCCAAAATTAGTTGAGTCACTTCTTAACACCATTTCGACGTTTCTTAAGGTATTTGAGTCACATATCCTGTTGCAATGATGAAAATATTTATCAGTAGTTTGTATCATATTACATATTGTACTTTTGATAGGTACTTGGTAGAATAACGCATTAAATAGAAAAGGGATCGCAGTTCGAATCAGAGGTGCAATTGTGTAAGACAATCGTCATCAAATTCGATTATCAGGGCTATTCGGCTAATCAAATTAGTCCGTTTGACAATTGAAATCGTACGTTTTTGTTTGTCAACCACAAAACAAGACAATCTTATTAATTTGACAGCCAAAAGTGTACGATTTAAATTGCCAATCGGGCTAATTTGCTTAGCTGAATAGCCATATGACAATCAATTTGAATACGATTGACTTACACAATTGCACCTCAGATCTATGCTTACCCGGATTGATTAAATTACAAAGTACTAAAAAAAGTTGTGTCTGCACTTGAATATTTTTGTGAAATTTTAAATGAAATGGGTTATTTATTATGGTACTGAATTTATACTACTGACATTAATAGTACGGTATACTGAAGCCAAAACTACCATTTTTAGAATATTCCGTTTTAACTCGAGAACCACTCAACGGATTTGGATGCGGTTTTTTTATTATCAGCGTAGTAAAGGCTATAGGGAGTGTTCATAAAATAACACCCAAGCCGAAAACGGGGCAGAGATTGAAACGGGCAAAAGGCTACTAAAGTTATTAATATGCGTATTTCAAGATTGCGTCTCTCACATAATAAAATACAATAAGATGTATGTATACATACAGCATGTATGTATATGTTACTGTAAAAGTCCGAATAGTGGTAAATCCTAGGATTTTCCGGTAAGACCTAAGATTTACCAAGTGCTGATGGTAAAAGCTCGAGTCCGAATAGTGGTAAATCCTAGGATTTTCCGGTAAGACCTAAGATTTACCAAGTGCTGATGGTAAAAGCTCGTATTGTTCTTTAATAATCGTCAATAGGCATGATGACTAAAAAAAAATTATTTGTCCGTCAGTTAGATTATCAGAAAATATTGGACACGTATTTTTTCTTTTTTCAATTTAACAGAAAATGATGAAGATATAGCCCGCTGAAGTTCCGCGTGACGTCACATCTAGGTACAATTTTACTTAGAAGTGACGTCATTTTCCCCCACTCCCAAACTTTGACGCGCTTTATCTCTGTCATTTTTTGTTTGATTGACAAAAGATAAAATATGTGTCCAATATTTTTTGATTATCTAAATGACGGACTAAATAGAATAATATTTTGCTTACCCTGTGTACAAGCCTATTTCGGGCTTTTACCGGCAGTCACATACCTACATACATAACATACAATACTTACATGTTTTGACCAAGTATTACTCATCTCTTCTTTAACTCGCTCGTGGGGCTCATGACCCAAGTGTTTGCCTGGCTAACTTATCTCTTTTACTGACTGTACGTAATAAATAAATAAATATTCTATGAATTTATTGTTGAAATAACAAACTAATTTGATATCAATCTCATAACTTTTCAGGAGGAGTAGACAAAGAGTCGTGGTGTCTGAACAGCGACGGTACAGTGAGACACACGAACGAGGAGCTATACCACCTGTCCCCCCCGCCCCGCGACTCTCCCACCGCCGACCTCCTGGGCACCCCCGGCTCTCCCACGCCCGGCCACGTCGATCAAGAGAGGCCCGAGGGTGACAAGATAGCTGCCGTCATGCCGGTGGAAGGGGACACTATAGGGGTGGCCTATGACCACGTCGAGCTGAACTTCTTCCTCAATGGGAAGAATATGGAGGTGCCAGTGAGGAATATTAGAGGCACGATATACCCGGCGCTTTATGGTGAGTGTCAAGTTGCTCAATAAATGTACCGAATGTCTTCTATAGTCTATTCGGAATATCATGATATGGGCGGCTGTTCAAAGTTGACAGTTAATAAAACGAAATATAATCGATTTTATTTTGTATTCAGAATGTTAACATATCGATTTTTTATTTAATTGGTCTACAAACAACTTTTTGTTAATTACTAAATTAATTAAATTTAATTATTTTCTTCTGTGCATGGTTGTATGGAGTATGGTGTGGTGTAGGTGAAACGTAAAATTTCGAACTGTCACCCATAGCATGGTATCCAGAACAGACTATAAATAGTCAAAAACTTGGTACACTCACTACCAATAATTATTTCGTCCCAACGGTATACCGGGTGTAAAAGCAAAGGCAAGAATCCTTTAAGGGTTTGTTAGTATGATCGGTAAAGATATTATTTTAAATACTGGGATCTCTAAATAAAGTACCAGTACCTCATAATAAGACGATTTTCTTTACTCAAAATACACTAATCGCGTGGACACCCTCACGGTCACTGGCCACTCGGATGAGGGGTGCGGGTTGCGGGGTGCAATTAGGTGTGTGGGGAGGCCGGTGAGCTGCGTAGCCATAGCTTAAAAAAATGATGGAATTTTTAGTGAAAATTCAAGGCAATATATTTTTTTCGCGTAATGACATCAGAATCGTGTATACTTTCATACCCTTAAGGAATTCTTGACTTTGCATTTACACCCTGTATAATAGTATAATAAATGCAAATCTTACACCTAAAAATTAAAATAAGAACGTATTTTAATTTTTCCAAAAAAGTTTTGTACTAAAAAGTTATCAGTCCGCGATCTCTTCGACTGCAATTTTGACAAAAAATCGCAAGCTCTTAATAAAAATAAATAAGAATCGTAATTCTGATAAGTGTCTAGATGGCCACTAGTGGTATTGTAATTTTAAATTTTATTCTGGCTTCAATTGAAAAACAAGAAAGATTTTGATTTTTTGTACTTTTGGTAGGCGGAAGTTCGTTTCTCATCAAGATTATGTTATGTATGTATATTATGACCTAATCTAATCCTATAATTTAGATTTTTGGCAGGATGAAAGGCTAAGCCGTGGTTCTGACTGAAATTATGTGTTAGCATTACCAGTAGCTTATAAAACTCATATGAAAGTCATGAGGCTGTGACATACATGCAGATGGATAGATGGACAATGGAGTCTTATGCCATAAATATTTTTGCGGATATCATAAATTCTGTTAAACTACGGGAGTCGCCTCGCTCCGCTTCGCTCGGCTCTCGAATTTATTTCTAAGGCAACCTAACACGCTCCATGCACTTCGTTTAGCTCGTTATCGCACCTATTTTTTACCTTTTTGTAGAAAAACTCGTAAATTTCTTAACTTCGATAAAAAAGAATGAAAAAAAAAACTCCTGATATGATTTGAAGCTCAAAACCTGGTTGCTAAAACCTCTTGCTCTCAACAACTGCTGCACCGACGATTACATATCTGAAGTGGCGAATCAAGCGAACGTATATAAGTTAGTCACGTGATCTCGCTGACGGCAGAATTTAACTAAAAACTAAACTACCACTATAGCCTATCCGAGATATCATGATATGGGTGGCAGTTCAAAGTTGACAATTACAGTGACGCAATGAAATATAATCGTTTTTTTTAGTATCGAGAAAGTTAACAAGGGCTATCAAATCGATTTTTTATTTGATTGATATTTGATTATCCAAAATACTTTTTGTTAATTACTAAATTAATTAAATTAAACCAATCAATAACTCCAGAGCTTGAGAAAACAAAGTTTTTTTTTATTTTTCTCGGAATTTCGCCAATAACAAAACAAAAAATCAACAAAACTGTAACAAACGTCAAAACAAATAGCACGTGAAGCAACCGCAACGAAAACACAAACCGCATACAAGATGCACTCATACTGACGCGATCCTATAAGATGGCCGCACCGATTCATCGATATATTTTCGATTATGTAGTATCTGTACCTATGGGTTAGCGTTCCGATTTACGCATCACGTAGCAAAAAGACATTATTACTTACTGAATCTTTTCTTCGTTAAATTTAACGAATACACTGAGATTTTTGTTACGATTTATAGAGGCATTATTTATTGTATTTTTGCAATAATTATTAACATTATTTGTAAAACCTATTATTTTCTTTTGTGCCTGGGTGTATGTAGTATGGTGTGAGTAGTATAGGTGAAACGGAAAATTACGAACTGTCACCCATATCATGATATCTCGGACAGCCTATAGTGGCAGACTAGACACTTCCTATGAAACTGTAATTTTTTTAGCTGATTTGGGGATTGTCTCAAAATGTTAGAGTCGAATTCTAGCATGAATTCTCAGAACATTTCACTGAATGACAAGCTTTTTTTGTTCCAGTGGACGATGGTGCGATTCTCGACATCATTTTAGACAACTTCCTCTACCCACCACCCAACGGGTACGAGAAAATAATGGTGGAGCAATCCTTGCTCTAACACACAAGCAGGTGCAAGGAACGGAACTATCCAGTGTAAAGTGACGAACTCTAAGAGAGTAGACGACACGGCGTATATGAAGGACTTGTAGTACAAGTGTAAGTTGCCAGATAACTGTAGCCTTTATGCTCATATTAATAGGGTTATTCAAATTGCAGAGCTATGTGTACTTGTTATGTATGTTGGGATTTCTCAGATCGAGCGTTTTACAGTGCACGCATTGAAGCTCCATGAGGGCGGTCTTTGCAATTACTCGTTTTTGCGGCGCTAGTGTTTTTGGAGATCTTTGAAACCGTAGTTAGAGTCAAGTCAGTCCGATGGGTTTGAAGTTAGACATGACTTCGATGACAGAGGGGTGCAGGTGCACGGGCTGTACTACGCAATTTGACAGCTACCGCTTTTTGTGCTGATTCGAACTGCACACAGATGACTATCAGAGGCGTTTTTTGGTTCGACCGTTTCACTTAATGTTTCTTCTTTTTTCATAAACAATCCTATATTTGTTCGTGGTTATTACGTATTTTGACAGAGAATGCTTAGCAGTTTTGAGTGACCGCGTAAACTACCTCGGGACTAGGTTTATATTTTCAAATTAACATATAGGCGCGCATTTCAGTTTATAATGCATAATTTAAGTAAAATCTTCCATAAAATCCTCGTCTCTATAATTTTCTATGATTGCTTGTCGTAATTTCTGCTTTATACCACATTAATTTTAGGTTGTGTTTTTGAGTAGGGAAACAAAACTGAAACCAGTCCGAAAAACATGTTTTCGCTCGCAGTTGCGTTTATGATGTCACGAAGTGAAACAAATGTCAAAATCGTGAACATTTTTAAGGGAGCCAAAAAATGCCTCAGGTTTAGCGTTATTACGGCAATACAATATGCTTTCGCCCTTTATGCGTTTGATATGAAAATTCTTTTGAGATGTAAATATTATTCCAATGTGTGTTAAAGACATCTTCATAAAGGTGTCGAATTGTTTTATATTTAATAGATAAATATGTATTACGATGGCGCTTATAGCCATCAAAGATGACCCCATTCATACGTATCATTAAATGGATTGAGGATTGAGATTTCAGTTTTATTACGAAATCGTAGGGTGTAATTATAACAAAAACAACTCTCAGCTAAACACAATTTATACATTAATCTACTTTATGTGTCGCAGGGTAATAAGTAAAAAGCGGGTCAACGCGAAAATCCTAAATAGGATGATTGCTAGGGTCTGAATATTTGGAAAAAAAGTCAAAAATAGGTGAGATGACGAGCGAAGCGACGCGGGTCGTGTTAGATTTACAAGTAAATTCGGTTGCCCAACATTGGGATCAACTATAGTGAACATTTAAAATTAACACTTAAGTGAAAAAGTTACTAGGATTAATTATTTTTGACAACTGACATTTTTATGCAAGCTTGACGACATATTGTTAAATTTTTACTTTTTAAGCATGACATGTTTCCTTAATTTTATTACTTTAATTGTTTCCGTTACTGTGTATTTTCTTGAAAATCTATAGTTTGGCTTGAATAAATAAATACATATATTTTCGCGTTGACCAGTTTTTCCTGAATATCCTGCAACTTCAAAAATATACGGATATTACAGGTATTGTAGCGACGACAGCGCAATCTCTGTTCTGAATAAACAAGGCGTGAAATCACATAACGCCCTCGTTAGCGTACAGTATATGCATTACAGGTTGCTTATGCAAGTAGTAACAAAAACAAAATCGGTGTACAGGTATGATGGAAAAATTAAACGGTCTAGGATGAGTACGTGGGTGGCACAGTAGTTTGTAGCGAGTTTGTCGTGAAAGCTAGAGGTTCGAATCCTGGAACGAGGATTTTTCTACTATATTTGTTTACTTGAAATTTGTTTCTAATTGATATTTACTAGCATGTAATGCACTGTAACCGTATTTGGAGTATGCAAAGCGGTGGATTTCGCTATAAAACTTATTATATTATTGTAATATTTTCCTAAGTAGATTTTTATGAATTAAAGCTACATTCACGACCAAGGGAAATACAATTATTTTGAATCTACTATATTATATAAAAAAAAAAGTTTTTGCATATAATACATTACTTCTATACATTGTTTTTAGCTCCAAGCTATTTCTTGAGCGACTTGTTATTGCGGAATCGATCCTTGCTAAAGGCTGAGCGAATTGTAGGTCAAACTAAGAGAAAACAAGGTCTGCTAAAGTCCAATTTTAGACTTCTAAAGGCTGGAGATGACTATATTTGGACAAAGCTATCGAAAAGTGGAACATTATGTATTGATTTCGTGCTGTTTATTGTGTGGCATGTACAATTTTTGCTCGTTTTATGATCTCTAGTAGCATATACAGGATTTTAGGACTTATTAGAGATTTTGTGGTTATCAAATCACTTTGGGTATTTAAAATGTATGTTGTGTCAATATGCTTTTTGACATTCGTTAATGTATTATATGTATCCTATGCAAGAAGCTATTTTTGTATGAATGTATTGTAATTGGAAATTAGTCTTTGTATTTATTATTGGCATGTACGAATGTACATATGTGTGTATGTAAATTAAGTTTTCTATTAGAAGTTTAAAGGGTATATCATTTGTAAAATTGGAATTTATTGAAATAGCGAGTTTTAGGTATATTTTGATAAATCATCACCATATAATGTAATATGAAATTATAAGGTACTAGTTGTTGCCCATGACATCGTCCGCGTAATACGTGGGTCAGTGTGTAGGGCCATCTAGAAACAACTGAACACTTTTTAAAACGCATAGCGAGGTACATATACATACATGTACTTGGTGACTATACTAATCTGTTTATGTATTAAACAAATCGCACTTTTTAAAACGCATAGCGAGGTACATACATGTACCTAGTGACTATATTAATCTGATTTTAGCAGACATTTTGAAAAAAAAGAAAACTGTGTTTTCTTCAGATCATTCAGCTACACGGTGAACAATAGTGAAAACCATATTCAAACCCTTTCGTAGTTGTGAGGTGAACCGCGACAATACAGGCAGACACACAGACAAAATTATCCATTATTTTTAAATTTATTTTACAGTTCTAATGGGCCCTAAGAAATCTACTTTAAACATTTTTTCCCTTGTACGTACAAAGCCGTACTTTCGATTTAATTGTAAGTAGGTATACATTATAATTTTTAATGAATTTGCGAGACCCAAAGAAAATACTTTAGTATTATATCATTTTTCGAGAAATCTTTTGATTGCCATCTTTCCTACTACGTCTAAAATATTTGCCTTTGTCTGTCTGTTAACAAGGGAACCGGTGAATTATAGTTTAATTAAGTAAAAGGTTTCTTGAGGTAGGTTTTAGTCACAGACATATAATATAGTAGCAGACCTAACATTAATAATAAACGCATAGAGTCGACGCGTGGCAATTTTAGCTCGGTGAACTTCGAGCTCTTTTAAATATAAATATTGCTAGTTTCCAAACAAATTATACACTAAAGATTAGTTTAGGAATTAACACATATGTTCCAAGCATAAGCCAGCCAAAACAACCCATTTTTATACGTTTCTTCGTACCATGAAGCCTAAATGTAGCTTATTTAATTCTTATGTTTGGTCTGCTACTTAGTAATAATTATATGTCTGTGGTTTTAGTATATTATTCATTATTATTACCCTGTCACTAATAAGAAGCAAAATAATCATTTTAGTTTGTATGAATGATAAATAACTTGAGGATTGCAGACGGATTTTAATGTGGTTTTCACCTAAGGAGCTTCCTTACAAACGTATTAACAAAATTATTATTACGCTGTGACTAGATAAGACAGGTATTCTTAACAGCGGGGCCAAAGGCTAGTTTCTGACAAAAGTGTTATCTGCAATCAGTGTTATTTATAAATAAGTAATCGCCTTTTAAACACGACATAATATAATTGTAAACCAACTTCCATGAAGTTGCTGTAATAGGTATATATAGCAAAAATATACAGGTTTAGGTTTTCAAGTCGGCGTGGATGACCAATCAGAAACTATAGGGAAAAGCGGAAAACGCTCAAGGGAGTGTCGAGGCCAATTTTGATGAAAAGCAAAACTGAATCATTAGATTATTGAAAAGATAATTTTCCGGGATATCATGATATCGGTGGCAGTTCAATGTTGACAGTTATAGTGTTGTGCCCTAACGAAATATAATCGATTTTTTTCAAGTATCGAGACAGTTAACAAGGGCTATCAAATTGATTTTTTTATTTAATTGATCTTTAATTATCCAAACTACTTTTTGTTAATTACTAAATTAATTTAATTAAATGAACCACTAACTCCCGAGCTTTAGAGTTCAAAGTTTTTTTTTGTTTTTCTCGGCATTTCACCGAAAACGAACTACGATAACAAAACAAAAAGTCAACAAAAATTGTAACAAACGTCAAAACAAACAGAACGTAAAGCAATCGCAACGAAAACACAAACCGCATACAAGATGCACTCATACTAACGAGATCGTATAAGATGGCCGCACCGATTCATCGATGTATTTTCGATTGTGTAGTGTCAGTACCTATGGGTTAGCGTTGCGATCCACGCATCAAGTAGCAAAAAGACATTACTCTTTTCTGAACCTTTTTTTGTTAAATTTTACAAATACACTGAGATTTTTGTTTCAATTTATAGAGGCATTATTTATTGCATTTTTACAATAATGATATACATTATTTCTAAAACCTATTATGTTCTTTTGTACATAGGTATATGGATTATGGTGTGAGTAGTATAGGTGAAACGGAAAATTACGAACTATCTTAATCATACTGTCCCGAACATACTATAGTTGAAAATCGAACCCACTGATAAAAAAAACACTGTATATTATTGCACTATCTGATAGTGTTGCTTATAAGGATCAAATTCTGGGAGATGATGATATTATGGCAAACTTTATATTCACGCCTACTTGAAAATCTAACCCTGTATAGTTAACTAATAATAATACAATTTCCTTTACATTATAATATTGTTTTCTGATGCCTCTGGACGTGTAAATTAAGACATCCTTAAATTGTTTTATTATTAAGCTAGTCCTTAGGTTAATATTGTATCGAAAGAATATTTTAAAATAAATATTTTAACTGCATTTTATCTTTTACGTATTACAGAAGTACATTCATAAAAATATATTTGATTGAAGAAAGGGAGAGAGATTTTAGGATAGATCTCCCAAAACTGTGTTTTAAGGTGGTAAAGCAGAATCCCGGTGCAAAATGCACATCTGTAGTATATGTAGGTAGGTAGTTTTAACTTTTATGATGATTGCTGTTGTTTTGCGAATGTGGGTAGCGGGAGATTCTTCATTCTGTTTTCCGAGAAATAAAAAGTGATACGTACAACGGTTTTTTATTTAATTAAATATCTAAAAACACGATATTTTTGGCGACGAGGATGGGATTCACGCGTATCAAGTAGTGTTCAACATAATTGTGTTGAAAATGGCAAACAATATTATTGGAAACAGTCTCACGTTCGACCACCGAGTGCAGGAGTGGAGCATTTTTAAAAGTCGGTTTAATCAGACGTGTCTCGCAAATGGAATTAACGAAGAAACCGACAAGTCTTTTGTAAAACGAAGAGCTTTACTACTGGCGGCTTTGGTGGAGGACACATACCGTGTCGTGAGAGATTTGGCTTTCCCCAATGAGGTGGAGAACACGGAATTTGCTGAAATTTTGGTGCTACTGGATACCCATTTTGCTTCCAAGAAAAGTAGTTTTGCTGAGCGATACGCCTTCTACAAAGCAGAACAGCGAGTCGGAGAGGATTTAGCTGAATGGGCGGCGCGAGTGCGTAACTTGGCGTTATACTGTGGGTTTAAATCGGAACTAGACACAGCGTTAAGGGATCGTTTCGTTCTTGGGTTGGAAAACACCAAAGAAAAGGAAAAGCTTTTTGGTGAAGATGTTAATAGCCTCACTTTCAATAAGGCGGTAGACCTGGCGAAGAGCATGCGGTGTGCGCGGCAGGGGGTGCAGTCTTCACGCACCGAGGCCGCGGCCGCGCTCGCTCAACCAGTATTCGCTATGCAAGCTGATGTAGGCGGTGCGCGAGCGGGACCATCATCGGTTACACGGAATGCAAAGTGTTGTGACGTGTGCGGCTATAAAAGTCATTCGCGAGACCAGTGCCGTTTCGTTAACTATAATTGTCAGAAATGCCATAAAAAAGGTCATTTGAAGCGTATGTGTAAAGCTCAAGTGAAAAAAAATAATTATTATATGGCGGCGGACGATGACGACACTGTAGAAGGTATTTATGATCTTTATAATATCAAAAGCGTGAACGGTGACCCGATGAGTCAGAGCGTTATGATAGCTGGCGAAGATATTTTATGTGAAATTGATAGTGGGAGCGCCGTTTCAGTTTTGCCCGAGTCTATCTACGATAATTGTTTTAGAATCAAATATAATTTAGAACCTTGTAGGGTGATTTTAAATTGTTATAACGGAAGCAAAATTTCACCGCTAGGTTACGTGTCTTTATTAATCACATACGAAAACCGCACGGAACCGATAAAGCTATTTGTTATTGCAACACAAAACAAACAACCCACCTTGCTAGGTAGGGATTTCATAAGCAAGTTTAATTTACAGTTATGTAGGGTGGATTGCAATAATATAACGAGCGAGGATGTGGGTTCAATGTTGAGAAATAAATATTCAAAATTGTTTTCAGATGAATTAGGAAAATTTAATAAGTACAAAGTTCACTTAAAAGTGAAATCTGAGGCAGAATTCAGATTTTTTAAGCCTCGTCCGGTTCCTTTAGCATTGAAGACTAAAGTTGAGAATGAATTAAAACGTTTAGAAGAATTAGGTATTTTGGAAAAAGTTCAACATTCAAACATTGCTACGCCAATTGTTCCAGTGTTACGCCGCGATGGCGAGGTAAGAATTTGCGGGGATTATTCAGTTACCCTCAATAAAGTTTTATTTTTGGACAACTACCCCATTCCTCGTATTGAAGATTTGTTTGCGAAGCTGCACAATGGAGTGGAGTTTTCTAAGCTAGATCTGGCTAGGGCCTACAATCAGCTAGAATTAGACGAGTCTAAAAACCTAACTTGCATAAATACTCATAAGGGTTTATACCGTTTTAATCGTTTGGTCTTTGGTTTAAGTAATGCACCCTTTATTTTTCAACAAACCATGGAAAATTTGTTAGGAGATATTGAGGGTACCTGTGTATTTTTAGATGACGTTTTGGTAACGGGGGAAACAAAAGAAATCCATATTCAAAGATTAGAGCAAGTTTTGAGTAGATTAGAAGATGCAGGTTTGAGATTGAAGCCAGATAAGTGTAAGCTGTTTCAAAAATCTGTAGAGTACCTTGGGTTTGTAATAGATAAACATGGGCTGCACAAATCAAAAAATAAAATTGAAGCAATTTTGAATTGTAAACCACCCAAAAATGTTAACGAATTAAAATCATTTTTAGGGATGGTTAATTATTATAGATGTTTTGTTCCTAACACGTCTAGTTTGCTTAGTCCATTACATTTATTATTAAAAAAGGGTGAAAAATGGATTTGGGAAGAGGCACAGGAAAATTCATTTAAAAGAATAAAAAAGGAAATGGCTGATGAACGAGTTTTAGCTCATTATAATCCAGAGTACCCGACAATAGTGACTTCAGACGCTGGGCCTGAAGGGTTGGGAGCTTTACTAGCTCAACGGCAGCCGGATGGTTCAGAGAGAGTGGTGGCTTATGCATCACGCTCTTTATCTAAAGCAGAACGTAATTATGCACAGATACAAAAGGAAGCGGCTTCCATAATATTCGCAATTAAAAAGTTTCATCATTACTTATATGGTCGCACGGTTCCATTTATTTTGCGTACGGATCACAAACCCTTAATTACTATATTTGGGGGAAAAAAGGGTGTACCTGAATTAGCAGCGAACCGTTTACAACGATATGCTATATTTTTATCAGCGTACAATTATAGGATTGAATACGTTAAAAGCGAGAATAACGTAGCAGATTTTTTATCTCGATCAGTCAAAGTCGATAAATTCGATGAGTCAGATATGCTAGGTACAGACTACACCTTGTACGTTAATTATTTACGTGATTCCTTTTTGAAAGCGGTTTCTGTTAATGACATAAAGGTCGAAACATCTCGTGATAACGTATTACGGGAAGTGATGGAGTTAATAAAAAAAGGGTGGCCCAGTAAAATAACGAACGAGGATTTAAAGCCATATTTTAATTGTAGGGTGGAACTATCTTTAGAGAATGACTGTATCATGAGAGGTCATAAAGTCGTTATTCCTTCAAAGTTTCGTGAGCAATTGTTAGAAGAATTGCATAATTCGCATTTTGGTGTGGTAAAAACTAAAGCTGAAGCCAGGTCTCATATGTGGTGGCCTAATATTGATAAGCACATAGAACAAAAAATAGGGTCGTGTAGTTTATGTAATGCGTTGCGTTCCGATCCACCACGTGCCTCCTTACAGCCGTGGCCGTATCCCGAGCGAGCCTGGGAGCGAATTCACATCGATATGTTTTCTTTACACGGTAAACAATATATGGTCGCAGTAGATGCGCATTCCAAGTGGGTGGAATGTTTTTTACTGCCTACTACGGACAGTAGTTCGATCGTAGCAAAACTGGAGGAAATGTTCAGTCGTTTCGGTTTAATTCGAACATTAGTAACGGACAACGCAACTAACTTTTGTTCAAACGTATTAGAGAGTTTCTGTAGTGCAAACGGCATCAAACACATAACAAGCGCCCCCTATCATCCAGCTTCAAACGGCCAAGCAGAAAACAGCGTCAAAACAATAAAAAAAGCTTTAAAAGTCATTATAAAAGAAAACGAAACTCAGACTTCAATTGTTAAAAAATTAAATAATTTTTTGTTTGAGTATAGGAACTCTGTGCACTGTACGACAGGTTTTTCGCCAGCTCAGCTTCTAATAGGTCGCTCCTTGCGATGTAGGTTTGATCTTATGCGGGTCCCCGTTTGTGCTGAACATAATGAGCCATCAGCAGTGTCGTTAGCGTCCGAAGCTAAACGTATTGTTTGTTCTAAACAGATCTCACAGCATAATCAATACGGAGGCCATAGAAAAGTGAAGTTTATAGTTGGACAAAAAGTACTGATAAAACATTTTTTCTACAATGGCACGAAACATCTGTGGAAGATCGGTGTAATTAAAGAAGTAATTGGCTCAAGAATGTTCATTGTTTTTCTACCAGACTTAAATATTAGCATTAAGAAACATGTTGATCAATTGTTAAGATACACGGGATCAGAATTAGCGGATCTCAATGATGGCGATTTTAGTACTTTTGGAGATTGTCTTGATCAATCTCTAGATGATGACGATCGTGAACGAGTAGACTCATCCACGTATCCAGTTCAAACTGTTAGTGATGTGTGTACTCCTGGGAGTATTTCGTCACCACCATCGCCTGCGTCTGATCCAGGGATGGAGAGGGGTGAGGCAAATGAGTTAGTTTTGGATGTAGCATCGACGTCCGAGGATAATGCTAGTTCTGGTCCAGTGGAAGAAGAAGCATTTTTAGATTGTCGTCCAGATGATATTGTTTCCGAGTCTAATTCTGATGAGGCCACTCGCCGTCGTCCTCTCCGAAGGACGAGAAATCAGAATCCTCGTTATAAAGAACCTAGGTTAAGATAAATTGTATTTTTAGTATTTTATTTAAATAGTGGTGGAGGGATTGTAGTATATGTAGGTAGGTAGTTTTAACTTTTATGATGATTGCTGTTGTTTTGCGAATGTGGGTAGCGGGAGATTCTTCATTCTGTTTTCCGAGAAATAAAAAGTGATACGTACAACGGTTTTTTATTTAATTAAATATCTAAAAACACGATAACATCATAATATTGTTTTCCCTACTTTTGAATAAAAAGTATGCAAAAATTGCGTTTTAAAGCAATCAGCGGAAATTTATCAGTACTAATAATAATAATATTATAAATGCGAAAGTTTGGATGTATGGATGGATGGATGTTTGTCTACAAACAAATGTAAACAAAATAAAATTAATTTTATACATAAAATTCACGATGTACTTTTAAGTTTGGTACAATTCTCTCGGAAAATAATCGACTTAGCACTAAAATCACACTGAACCAATTGGTGTATTGTGTTTTGTACGGAACATTTAGATCAATACACAGATTTTGTTCTTGATTTGAGGTAAACGCGTAACTAAGCGCGCTGCCGGAGCCGAGCGGGTCATTGTCATCGAATTTTATAAATCTTTATCTTTGGAAGTAGAGTTTTAGTGTGGGAAAGTTATCAAAAATAAAAGGTAAAGTTTGTCCGTATTCTAATAACTTTTGTACACTATAAAACTTCTTCTAAAGATTTAAATATAAAATTCTTACCATATTTTTGTGTTAATTTTATATCGTTACTCATACCCACTAGATGGAGAACTTTGAAACCCAAGCCAACCCACCATCATCATATTATTAAAATTTGGAAAAGGTGAGTTGATGAGGTTTTTGTGTTGTTGTCCGTCCGAAGCATTGTCCGTCATTTATGAGATAGGAGAAGAGAAGTTGTGGACAAAAAACACATAAATACTTAATTCAAAATGTTCGTTCGCCTGAGCATTGTTTGGCATTTCAAAAGGCACGTGTTGTACAACTTTGATTGCAGTTTAGCAGTCCATACATATATAAAACTGTCAAAGTGTGAGTCGGACTCGTGCACAAAGGGTTCCGTACCACCACATAATACGGGTACGGAACCCTAAAAACATGGTATTTAACAACCACATAGATGCAATAGCAATAAAGGCGACAAGAAACAAGGCGCTAAAATGGTAGCGTCTGACAAACAATTCGGCACTCTCTGATTTGTCCCACTTGGCACCCTTCGGGTATGGAACTTCCAAACTCTCCAAAATACCGAGACGAGACTGGTAAGAAAGTATATTGAAATTCACAAACATCGGAATAATCTCAACCGTGACGATGGTTTTCAACTATTAAGAACAAAAATTCAAAATTCAAAAAGTTTATTTGCGAAACAGATCTATAAAGTATACTGTATAAAGTATACAGGTCAAAAATAGAAGAAAACCTATGTAAAACAAGCATGCAACAACAGTATCAAACGAAAGTCCAGTTAGCGTCGAGATCGAGTCGAGTTACCATCGCACTACAGCACGAAACAGCCAAAGAATAAATAATTTGGCCAAGTGCGAGTCGGACTCGCGCACAAAGTGTTCCGTAACACCACCACACAATATGGTTTTAAAATTCGTGTCTTACTTGAAATTTGTATCTAATCATAAACAACAAGACTGTAAGAAAAGTTCGTCATAAAGTGTCCGAAAGTGCGACGGGCATAGTAGCAAAAATCTTCAACCAAATTAAGACGGTATGTCGTTAACATAAGATGCAATGTCAGTTGTACGAAATCTTCATTCGAATTTGTCACCCCATAGCGGTGACAAAATTAATCGCGGACACTTTTTGAGCGAGATTGTGAGCCTAGTTGTTTATAAGAGGTCGATGTATCTAATAGATATTTTCTAGTTTGCCATGCACTCTGCTCTAACACTCAAGTACGTGTACGTCAATGGTAGGTAGTCTATTCATGTTCTGTACCAAGAACTCGAAACTAACTACTAGTCTATTTAGTAGACTACATGATACGAAGAGTGATGGTATTTCCTAAATTTAATTTTAATATATAAGGTGACTTTTATTAATACAGCCGAATTCATACTGGAGGCTTGGTAAGTGATCATCAGTAACAAACACTGTTCGATAACACTTTTTGCAAAATAAAATGTTGACGTCCCATAGTAATTGACTCGGCGCTGGGCTTGCGTTTGTAAGGAACAAGAAAATAATAATGTACGGATTTCACAAAAAGGGTCATCGAACATTGTTACTGAGTATTTACCGAGTCTTCGGTATGAATTTGGCTGGGTAAGTAAAAGTCACCTTATATAAATTAAATTTTATTTCGTAAAATGGTAAATTCTCTCTTACTCTCACTCGTAAAAATATGACTGCTGCAGTTTTTATCGAAACAGTATAATAATTTTATGAACTGTCATACAAAAATTAAATGGTTCACTAATTTTTTGGAATTACATTTTATTTAAAATAAACAAAAAACACAATTTTCGCAGTTATCAGCCGAAGCGACTGACACAACAGCCATGTCGTAGTGCGATCTGCACCCGTATGTATACGTATACGTGTGACATGCGACTTCGTTTATCGCGCACATCTATAATTCCCACCTCAGTCGTCAGAACAAAGGCCAAGTGGCGCCGCGAGATGTGTCACCCACGCGCGATAAGAGCATACTACGGCCGCTGATGTTTGTTCGAAATTTCAAAAATCACAACCCGAGTTGCTAATTTTTCCGAAGGAGTTAACTTAAGGGTGAAATTCAGAGTGCATTTTGAGTCCGAACTCAATCTTACAAACGTCGAAAAGCGACGTGATCTCATACTAGAGTGACGTTTGTAAGATTGAGTTCGGACTCAAAATGCACGAATCTCAGCCTAAGTGTCCCCATGAATATCCAAAAACTCAATAATTTTGTACCCTGTACACAGAGTTAAGGATGCACAGAACCCTAAAAACTAAATAGGCAACGGTTAAACCGCTCAGCATCGTGAGCGTGCGAACTGAACGGAGGCAGGTACTTACTGTAACCTTTTAGTATGAGTACAAACGAGGCTGTTATCGGCGGCTGAAACCATTTAACACAACGTTAGACAGCCAGAATGTGAAGCGATACGAATCTGCCAGTTGCCTGTCTGTTCTAGTGTTAACTACACATTATACATGTACGTATAATCTTTTAGCAACTCTTAGTTTAGTGCAAAGTGTACTTTTTAGGGTGCCAAACGGGACCCTATTACTAAGCCTCCGCTCTTTGTCTATTCGTCTGTCACAGGGGTCTACAGTCTCAACCGCTGTCGGTAGAAACGTGAAATTTTCACAGAATACGTGTTACTATGGCCTCTACCATGAAAAATAATATAATATTTAAAAAAATTGAGCGGTTCCCATAAAAGTAAACTCGAAAACGTTTGTATAAACTCGAATACGTTATTGGTTTTGGCCCTTACTTAAACACGGTAAAACATACAAGTTTTAAATTTACTCAGATTGTAGGACAATCTTTAAAGTAAAACAAAAAATAAAAAAGGTAGGGTTCCGTACGCAGACGACGCCAACATTTTTTTTTAGGCGCTACCATTTATGCGCTTTGTTTTTTGTAGCCTTGATGTTATTTTGGCATGTATATTCTTGTTATTCACCATAAATGTTTTAAGGGTTTCACACTCTTATTGTGGGGTGGTAAGGAACCTTTTGTGCGCGAGTTCGATTCGCCCTTGTTCAAATTATTGTATAGGTACAGTGAAGCCTTTTTTATTGTAATATGTGGACTAGCGAAACTTTTCCCGGTGGTTAGTCTACAAATAGTATTTTCGTGCTACGGTCTGCGGTCCATCGATAAAAAAGTTTTCATAAACGTCGATGCCCACAATAGTGGAAAAAATCCATCCATTTCATATGAAATGTTACAAAAGCTGTCGGTGGGCGGCGGCATTCGTTGAGATCCGGAATTGTAATATCGGCGGACAGTGGCCGCCGCCGTTTTCCATCGAAACATTTTTGGCGGATGTATTTTTTACGCCAGCCGCTCACTGGCTGCCAGCCCAGCATACAAAATAACTGAAGCTGTGCGGTATTTTCTAGAAGCTTTGTTTTTGTCCATTGCCACGGAAAGAGTAAATAAAATTATGAAAATTGTAGAGAAATAGCGAACAAAATTGTATCTCTGCAGAGCGTCACGTGCTCGGCTGAATTGAGACAGATATTGGAGATTTAATTAAGTACAGACAGACAGAAATTGGAAATAGATGGAATTGATTTTTACGTCGATGTACAACACACATTTGAAAGGAAATTGGAATGAAACTTCTTATGTTACACCCAGGGGCGGATTTAGGTGTCCTTTTTGAGGGAGGGGGTGCAGATCGCAGTTGACGGCATCAAAGGTTAGCGAACGAGTTAAAAATAATTTTTATCTTGATCTTATATTTTACTCGTATTTATATGAACAGATGTTTTTGTTATTCATTTGAAGTCTTGTATACTTTTGTCGACAAAAAATACTTTTTTTTAAACCGTTCTCCATAGATCTCTGTCTGCCTCCACATATGGACAACAGACCTCATACGGTTCATTCTGATTAATATTTAATGTATTATTACAAGTAAAATTTTGAATGATGATTAAGACTTTTAATTGTTTACAAACAATATAAACCCTCTGAGAAATACGCAACACGAAATTTTGAACGTTTAAGGGAGTCAAAGAAACCATTTAGATCTTTAAAAAATTAAAATATTGTATTGTCATTTATTATTGATTGATCAATCATCATCTCCGAGTCTTCAGCAAGAATTTGTCTACATAAATTGAAGTCACTTTGTATAATATAAATATTTAAAAAGTCCTAATCCCAATCAAATATACTATTGTTTATGAGTTGATAGTGATTCACATATGGTGAAATTTATTTATACAGCCAAATTAATACTGAAGATTCAGTAAGTAGTCGATTTTGTAATTTTGTAGTTTGAAAATTCAAAATTGTTTTTTTTTTCTTTTTACCTACAAACATTAACCCAACATTGAGTAACTACTATGGGAGATCAATATTGTACATACTACATACATATATATTCTCACGCCCGTCTCCCAGAGGGGTAGGCAGAGACTACAGATTTCCATCTGCTACGATCCTGTCATACCTCTTTTGCTTCTACATCTATCAATTTAGTCATACTGATACAAGCTCTTCTATTCCGGGTCCTTTTTACTTTGCCCTTGTTCAGTATGTCGCCTATTTGGTAGGCATACGTCCTTCTATCTGTGGATCAGATATCAATATTGTATTTTACGAAATTAACAAAAAGTGTTATCGATCCGTCATACTGATCACTCACCAAGCCTACAGTATGAATTTAACTTCATAAATAAATGTCACCTTATATTCTATTAATTATATCCACTGAAACTTTGTAAGGCTTCGCCGGCGCCATGACAGCGCGGTTGGCTCTCGTCCAATTAAATTATTATCCATTAAACAAAAGCAAAATCCATTTCTCTTCGAAGATATTATTAATTTTCCCAAGTGCTAATTTCAATGAAGATCTTACAAATAGAGCTATAATACCTATGCCTAAAGTCTGAAATTTTTATACAAAGCAAATATCAATTAAAATTCGAACCAACCATAAATTGTAACAGGCTCTTTTGTATATTTTTTCTGAAAATATAGTCTAAATCATGAAAGTACATACTATTATTAGAGTGCATTACAAACTGGAAAAGATAAATTAGAAACAAATGTCAAGACAAGAATTTGAAAAAATTCCTCGGGCCAGGATTCGAATCTGCGACCTCTTGTTATCAAGACAAGCGCGCTACCGACTGCGCCACCGAGGTACTTACCTAGACCGTTGAATTTTTCCACCATACTTGTCCACCGAATTATTTGTAACTATTTGATCTAACCAGCTTATAATGCACATACTGAACGCTCACGAGGGCGCTATGTGATTTCACGCCTTGTTCTTAGGATCAGATGGCGCTGTCGTCGCTACAATATGTGTTGCTTCAGACAGTTAAGAAATTCACAGTTCACATTAAGTAAGATTATGTTGCATAATCATACAACAACATAACAACAAAATCATTTTCAAAACATACCTAGTTTGGGCTCCTCAGATACGATACGGTTGACAATGGTTTTGTAAAACATACCCATTGATATAAATGAACATACCTCAACAAATGATACGTAATATCTTTCATATCAAACCTCAAAAAAGCAATTTTTTAAATATTCATATTTAATATTTTTTACCTATCGTTTTCGTTATCGTAGACGTTTTCAACCATATTTTTAGTTAATATTAATCTAGATAACATTCTCGATGCCCAATCAGTATTAACTTTTTTTATTTTATATAAAACAATAAAACCACGTTCGGCTACACTTTTGGTAAAAACCGTAAATTTTCGTTTTTTAAGGCTGTTAAGATATTATTAAAATTTCCCTATTTTGTGTTCTAATCGGACATAGATGTCTATAGAATTTCTATGGACTTAGCCTAAAATATTATAAAAATATTCCATAGACACCTCACAGTTTTGTTTTTGCGTTTGTATGGAGGTTTGCGCGTGATGTCTGCCCTGAAAATTTAAATTTTTGGGCATTTCTAAACGATGCGCATGATACCTTGCGGCGGGTAGCGGCGGGTGGCGGGTAAATTCTTTTATCTTTAAATTTAATTTATCGCTGGCTGGCCCTGAGCTTCATTGTTCGTGTTTTATTAAAATATCCGGCACAATAGAAGGGTGTAGAATTATTGGACCCTCCGATACTGAATATGAACGGAATTTTTCTGATATACGAGTCAGGAGATTCTGATATTGGCAACTTGACATTTTGGGACCCTTCTCGCCTTCCTGTCGTTACGTGGAGGTGATCGACTTTTTGCGTGATCAGTATTTATTAGCGAGGGAATTTTTGGCTATTTTAGTTTTGCTAGATCGGCAACCAAATCGATTCGTATTTTGTCATGAAGGTCGCGCTTTTGTTTCAGAAGCCAGAACTTTTTTTTTACACACCTAAGTTTGCCTTTACGGTGAGGAAATATAAGTTACGGATATTCTATCCCACGAAGGCTTTGGTTGTAGTGTAGTAGTGACGTATGCAGTAAGCGTGTTTTCTTAGTGCGTTCTGTTGTAGCCCAACCTAAATATATGTATTTCCCTTATTAGTATATACATATTATTTTTTTATTCTAAATATATATACTTAGTCGGTGCTTAAATTCTGTCACAAACAAAATTGGCTATAAAATGAAAACTAGTCATGATATTCAAAAAAAGTTTTTTTTAAAAAAAGGTAATCTAATTAGCTTACATTGAACACAAAATTTATTCAAAATGATTGCCACCATTTTTCACACAAGCCTTCAATCTTCGCGGCCAATCATCAATAGCAGCACGGACCATATTCATGTCGATATCGGTCACTGCTTTAATCAATGATGACTTTAGGCTGCTCAAATTTTTGTGACGTAATTGACCGAGCTGGCATCGTATATATTTTAGAGTGCAGAGTTTCCACTTATGCACTTTAAAATCTTCCCTTCCCGACCGTGTAATCATTATTAGGTTGTCCTTTCTTTTACCCACACAGGATGATGCAATCATAGTTTTTTTGTTTAAATTTTGTTGTCGAAACGTGCGAAATAGTGCGAATACAAATAATATAAATAACAAATAATTCTTAAGTATTCAAATAAATCTTCTTAGACTTATGATTTTTTTTGTAACTAGCTGACTACCTCATGAAGGGCTGTTTCTGTAGGTCATTATGAATAACTTCATTTTCGTAGAGGTAGGAAACAAAGAACACGCAGAACAGATACGCAAACTTTCCCATTTATTTATGAAATTAGTTATCTACTTAGTTTTAGGATTAAACCGAAACATCGTAAACTTATTTGAAATTTTTCAAAAAGTTTAACACCCTAAAAATTAATAAACACTTCACATAACTCTACATTCCCATTGAAAAAATTCTGTATCAGAGATGCCGTTTGATATCCCACACAGAAAATACCTAGTCAGTTTGTAAGTCAAACTTACAATAATTCATCATTTGTACAGGCAGGCACCTGCCCGGCTGAATCGAACCTCTTACTTGCGTAGCGACTCTGATACCGCTAGAAGCATGTAACGTGGAATAAATAATAGGTAATACCCATTTTGTGTTGTGATCAGTTATAAGTTGATAGTTGTTGAAGCGAAAGCATAACCGAGTAGAGTGTTGAGATCGAGAATATTTTAGAATGCCAAACTTGGTGTAGGCTTTCTTTAATATATAACCGATGTCAACTCTATGGAGCGCTGACTCAAGTTAAATTGTCAAAATAAGCGTACGCGACACCTTAGAAGATGGGCATGAATACAAGTTGAGTTAGAATTAGAATGTCACAGTCCGGTGCAGTCGTGGCGTTGAGGTTAATGAAAACTGGCCTTTACTGTACCTAACGGTGTACGGCTATGCCCTTTTGTGCAAACTCCCCAGCTTTTCAACCTAGAGAGAGATAATTCATATTTTTGCCATCCTGAGCCATCTCAACGCGCCACCCCGTATATCTCCAGTAGAAGTAAAAGTAAGAACTTTATGTACAGATGGAAATCGTCGAGTAGGGATCTCTTGACAAACACGGCGCGCCTGATCGGATTACGGAGCAATAGGATCAAGAACTTGCAATGTTGCTCTGAGCGACGAGGCAGGCGCTCGGCAGCTGAATTGAACAAAATAAAATAACGCTTGGGGCGAAAATCAATCATCTTTGATCTTAACATTTTGTGAGCGCTACGGACTCAATGATGCATAGGATTTCAGTTCGAATCGCTTTGGATTTTTCATTCGAATTCAATCTTGCATGCATGATCGTAAATTACAGCGTTCCTACTCACCTCCCTGCTTTAAATAAAACAGATGCAGTTCGTTCAACGAAGGGATTAAGGTAAATTTGAATATTATAATTATTGTATATTTAATTCTTTTGTGTGTAATTTTTTTTTATGGTTAAGTAGCTAATTATGTATAGACGACAGAGAGATACCTACTTGTACTCGAGATCATAGTTGACTAACGTTTCCAATATTTTTTTGCTAAAACTGGTCGGTTAGTTTTACTGGTGATAGGCTTTGGCCGTGGCTTGTCACCAACCTCATGACGCAGCCATGCCGCCAAGTGACTCGTGGTGTACCGGCGTGACGTCACGACTAACCGGGGAAGTGGTTACAGGTAGTGCATAGCATCAGTCATTCGTTCGTTACCGACTTCCGTAGATTTTTGCGGCTGTCACTGGAAAAACTGATTAACGCCTCGCCTGCCGTCACTCTTTCTGGGTGACCGCACTTCAACCTAGGTTTTATTGACAATTTCCATCAGGCGTAGTAATCGTCAAGCGTAAACCCATTATATCGTACATACAAAAAAAAACTTCTTGTTCTCTCAGTACTTATGAAATTTTTAAACGACTCCTTAAAAGAAGGACGTTGTGCATTTGGGCATTTTCTCTTTGTGTATAATTCTCTTATATATCTCTTATTTATCTTAAACTGTGGTATTTTCAAACCGAATGAGGCGATTCTTTTTAGGGTTCCGTACCCGAAGGGTGCCACAGCACCAAGTAGCTAAGTAAGACTCTAAGCTAAGCCTCCGCTGTATGTGTGTTCGTCCGTTAAGTTGCTAGTTGAAATTTTCCCAGAATACGTGTTACTAATAGCCTCTTTCATGAAAATAATTTAGCGTTTTTTTTTACACTATTTGTGTAGCCGTTTCAATATCAGTATGTATCTAAACCACGAATCTTTTATTAGTAAAATTATTTGTTTCAGCTCTATTTTAAAGACGGTAATACGTGGGACGCACTATAAGTTTCCGGAATGAATATGAAAAAATACTATTAAAGGTACAAAATTAATTTATTGTTTTTCAAAATAATCTCCCTTGGCGTCTATGCACTTTTTCATTCGATCAAACCAGTTTTGAAAACTTTTGTGCCACTCCCCTGTGGTGACCTCTGAAACGTGTTTTTCATACTCTTCGACAGCCTCTTCTGGTGATGAAAATCGTTGACCACGTAATTGGTTCTTAATTTTTGGGAACAGAAAAAAGTCACAAGGTGCCAGGTCGGGACTGTATGCAGGATGACTCATGAGTTCTACATTTTTCGTCTTCAAAAAGTCGTTTGTCTGTCTGGCCGTGTGAGAACTAGCATTGTCGTGGTGCAGGATGATACGGCGTTTACGGTTATTTTTACGGAGTTCGTCAATAACTTCCGGCAAACAAATGGTCGTGTACCAGTCTCTATTCACGGTACGACGATTCTCTAAAGCAACAGTAGCCACGTGTCCAGTTTTATTAAAAAAAGAAGCAATCATCCGCTTAGATGCACTTTTCACGCGCGCCACTTTGGTTGGTTTCGGCTCATCTTGAAAGACCCATACGCTCGATTGCTGCTTTGTTTTGGGATCATAGCAATAAATCCATGTTTTGTCACCTGTTACTATGTCCCACACCAAATTTGACGCACCTTCGTTGAATCTGGTAAGCATGGCACTGCACCAAGTGACGCGGTCCGTTTTTTGAGCCTCGGTCAAGTTGTGTGGGATCCACCGCGAGCACAGCTTTCTCACACCCAAATGTTTGTGTAGGATTGATTGTATTTGACTCATGCCTATTTCTAAGGATGCGCGAATTTCATGGTAGGTCACATGCCTGTCTGTTTCAATCATACGGCGCAGAGCATCGATGTTTTTGTTGGTCACAGCGGTGGACGGCCGACCATCGCGAGATTCGTCACTGAGATTGATACGACCACGCTTGAATTCTGCAAACCAGCTATAAACAGTCGTCTTGCATGGTGCTTCATTGCCAAAAGCTGTTTCAAGCCGAGCGATGCTCTGTTGAGCTGTCAAATTACACTTAAAATCGTAGAAAATCATACTACGAAAATTTTCCCGAGTTAAATCCATGTTGATGCAGACACACAATTTTTTAAATGGCGCCACAAGGTAAAAACAAAAGACAGTCAGATGAAACAAACTGCATTCTACAGCCAAAGAGTTCTATTTTCAAAAGTTGCAATAAATTTTTAAATATTGTTTATGTAAGTGGCCAGTTCCGGAAACTTTTAGTGTTACCTATGTATATAAGTTTCAACTGTAGTAAAATTCTTATAAATACTCTAAAGTAATAATAAAATTATTATTTATTATAATCAATAATAAAAATTAGGGTTCGTTACTCAGGCAGTGCCGAATTTGTCGGGCGCTACCATTTTTGCGCTTTGTTTTTTTCGCCAATCTATATTGTTGTTATGTACCATAATGTTTTTAGGGTTCTGTAGGTACCTACCTGTATTGTGTGTGTGGTAATATGGAACCCTCTATGCGCGGGTTCGACTCGCATTTAGTACATTTTTTGTTGAAAGGAGTTTATTTCCATGTAGGCCCCATTAAAATTTGATAACATCTGTGAAGTCCTCTGGAGATGGATATTAGAATTCCTCGATGGAGAACAACAAACTAATCGCGACTGAAGCAATCTATTTTGAGCAGGGTATAGATTGCAGTGTGTTTCTTGTAAATTATCACAAGATCCACTTGACCTTTGATCCTGACTTTCACTTGAATTTTTAGACAACAACAACGGTCTGTTCCTAAATCTACACTGGGCCGCAAAGAAAGCAGGTCGGTTATAAAAATCTCAATAACTTCTAAAATACTAAAACTAAAATACTGTACACGTGCTAGGATTGCTTCCTCCAGCACGTAGAAGGTGATTTTTGACATTAGGAGCCGTTTGAAATCGATTCCTCAACATTTTTGACACCATATAGTGATCCTCCCACGCTGTTGTGCGCCTTGTTCGGCCTGTTCCTTCTTTAAATCGCTGGAGCATTCTTTGAACGGTTGACACACCTACAGTTCTCGCTGTATAACGCTGACTGCGCCCGACTTCAAGCATTGTCAGAATTCTGGTACACTTTTCAGGGGTTAGTGGCATGTTTTTAACTGAATTTAAAAGGAATATTGAATTACTGCACAAGAAATTTTAAAAATGGTCTTTATTTTTTATTTATGGTTTTTAAACAATCACCAAAAAGAAATAAAAAGGTTTTACTTCTTCATACATTTGTAATAGAATATACCTTAATTTAGTCTTTATTTTATAAAGCTAATTCCAATACTTTGGAAGTTATTGAGGTTTTTGTTACCGACCCGCTTTCTTTGCGGCGCAGTGTATTTGTAACTTTTTACTGTTAAGGAAATGAAGTTTTTTTGTTAGATTTGAAGTCTGTTTTTCTTTGTAAAAGTTAATTTAATTCCAAAGGAAAAATCTTCTTAAACTATTTAGGTGACGGTCCTTGTTAAATTATTCTCATGACGTAGCTTGGCGTTTCAACAAGTAAATAACAATGAACTTCACTGGTAAATAAGCTTTTTAACGTCTCTCTTGTCGTTTCTGATGTCCATAAGTTTGTTCAGTAGTGAAAATATTCGCCAGCCAAACAATCTTCCTGGCTAGCAAACTAGCAATTAAACGATGCATTCAAACATTTTCCTAAACTGTTTTAAGATGGATGCTCCGGGTCTCGTTCCCAGACGCACAACTTATCATTGTTTATCTTATTTTTGAACACGAAGTATTAAATAAATGTGGTTGACTGATGTTCATAGTTTTTGTGCAGGACAAAGTAATGCATAAAATAACACAACACAACTTTGATAGAATAAGCCTAATTTACATTAAACCACATTTTATAAATATTTTTTGCTAAAAAATAAGAAAAACTATCATAAGTTGTTTTGGGGACAAGACCCGGCGCATCCACCTTAAGTACGTTTTCTTGTAGCCATAACGTATCTGGTAGCTGCCCTTTAGGTACCACCTTAACTTTTCACTATGTGGCGTATTTATATATAAGGTGACTTTAATTTATACACCCAAACCCATAGTGGAGGCTTGGTAAGTGATCAGTAACACGGATCGATAACATTTTTTGCTAATTTCGCAAAATAAAATCTTGTCGTCCCATAGTAATTGACTCGGGGTGGGGCTTGCGTTTGTAAGGAACACGAAAAAAATAATTTACGAATTTCACAAATAGGGTCATCAAACCTGTTAATGAGCACTTACCGAGTCTTCAGTAAGATTTTGGCTGGATAAATTAAAGTCACCCATTGACCTCTCATAAACAACCAGACTCACAATCTCGCTCAAAAAGTGTCCGCGATGCATCTTGTCACCGCTATGGCGTGACAAATTGGAATAACGATTGCATACAACTGACATTGCATCTTATGTTAACGACATAACGTCTTAATTTGGTTGGAGCATTTTTGCTACCATGCACGTCGCACGTTTTGACGTTTTCTGACGAACTTTTCTTTGAGACTGTGTGTCTAGTTGTTTATGAGAGGTCAATGAAGTCACCTTATATATTTTTACAATCAGCTCCAAACCCACAATTTAATACTCAATACTGTATTTTTAATAATAACAAAGATTTTTTTCCCTCTTAGCTATGGTAACAGAATTGTTATAATTTAATATTACCATATTTTGTGCGAATCAATAGTAGGAGGCTCTACCGAATGAATGGACTACAAAGTCTCACCAAAATAATTCTTTTTTTACCCTTTGGTTAAGGAACCCTAAAAATTTTGCATAAATAATTGAGCTCAGAGTTCTGTTGCGCAATTAATTAGTTCAGCCTGTTGACCCGTATATATCAGTGGATGATCCAAGTTCGGCTGCAGTAATCCCCAGATCTCACTCCGCTCCAACTTTACTCAAAGAGGTTTACTGAACGAGCTTGTTTCTACTTATAGCTTTCGTTGCGAAGTTTACTCAGGGCAATAATTGTTTCGCTGTAACTTGCCCGATTGTTTCCTGTATACCCAATTAAACTGGGCTTTCAGGGTAAATGGGGGAGCGGGGAATAGCGATTTGAACAAATCAACAGAGACAGCGAGTTGCGATACGATTTAGATGTTTATTTTAGTACATGAAGGTAAATAACGAAGACTTTTCACATTTTGCCGACACAAACGCCTAAAATCTGTTACTACGAGTACAACAAGGTGACGCCTTTCTCACGAAGTACGTTTGGCTGTGGCTGTAGTAGTAGGGTTCCGCGGTAGTATTAATGTCGCTCTGCTATCTGTCTGTCCGTATGTCAGGGGGCTCTAGCTTGCAAAAGGAATGAGTTACAGATCTGAAATTTGGATGTGCTGTCTAAAATGTTGACCCAAAACAGAATATTGAATTAAAAATCAAATTAATTAAATTTTCAGGCGATATTGTATGGGAATACATGAAAAAGGAGCGGAAAAAAGTTGTCAGTTTTAGACAATTTTTGTTACGGAGTCCAATATAAAAAACTTAACTAGCTAGGAACTTGGAATTTTCTGTATATTATGTGCCATATATACTGTACTAGCTTTTGCCTGCGACTTCGTCCGCGTGGAGTTTGGTTACCCCCTTAGGGGGCGGATTTTCAAAAATCCTTTCTTAGCGGATGCCTACGTCACCATTACAACTATCTGTATGCCAAATTTCAGTGAAATCCGTTCAGTTCAGTGATAGATGAGTCAGTCAGGTTTGCCTTTTATATATTCAGAAAGCAACAAATACCAAAAACCCCGATTTTTTATACTTATAGGTTTAGGGTTACGTACCCGAATACTCGATCAACTTATTTTGCAGTTTGGATTCATACATTTTGTGAGTACTGATAAGTTTGTAATTTTTAATTCAATGGTACGGAACCCTCAGGTAGCGAGTCCAACTCGCACTTGAACGGTTTTATTTGTAATGTGTAACTATAAACTTCGGGAGTGCTACAAAACGGATACTGTAAAACCATGATACTTGTCGATCTGTATGCATTATTTTTCAAACATCTATACTAATAATAAAAAAGGCGTGTCTGACTGAATATTTTTGCGAAATTTTAATTGCAATGGCTTCTTAGTATTTTACTGCTGCTAAAACTACAATTTTTGAACGTTTTTTCTCGGGAACCATTTAACGGATTTGGATGCGGTTTTTTATTATCATAGTAACCCTGGTCAACATATAGGCTATAAGGGTGTTTATAAAATAACGGCCAAGTCGTAAACGGGGCAGAAATTGAATAAAAGCTGGCGAAGCCGCGGGTAAAAGACTAATTTGAAATATAGGCGTGTAACGACACTATTTATACAGAATGACTTTTACACAAACTCCGATAATTTTAGAGGTTATTAAGAAACGTTAGTGGAACACATTTTAAATGTAAAAAAAAATAAAATTAAAAGTTAAAATATTATTAAGAAATGTTACTTGGAAATAAAATGTATGGTTATCCTAGCCATTCCCATACGGAAAAAGTTGAAAATAGTCCAAAATATTAGGATCAATAACAAAAATAACTTCGCGCGATCTAATTATCTTATCTCTTCGAGTGACCATGATTTCTTTGGATTTTACGAAAATCTTCAAAGGGCTCCAACTTTAAAAAATAATTTTATGAATATGATTTTGAATGGTTTTAATAAAACAGGTTTGTATTCTTCTACAAAATACTAAATTACCGGGGTTAGGTTAAAAGTCACCATGTATAATGCAACGTTGCGACGCGACGTCTCATGTACGATTAGATACCAGTATCGGACTACTTTGGTGTGTGAGTGAGAAAATAAAGGAAACATGGAAGTATTATTATGAGAGTGCATTACAAACTAGAAAAGATCAATTAGAAACAAATGTAAAGACAAGAATTTGAATAAAAATTGCTCGGGCCAGAATTCGAACCTTGACCGCTTGTTATCAAGACAAGCGCGCTACCAATTGCGCCACCGATATACTTACCTAGACCGTTGAATTTTTCCACCATACCTGTCCACCGAATATTTTGTAACTAGTACTTGATCTGACCAGCTTGTAATGCACACACTGAACGCTCACGAGGGCGTTATGTGTTAAGTCTTACCGATTTTGTAATCATCAATAATTATACATCCATACAAATAAATAAAATTAAAGTGTGTCTTTGATTTTATTCGAAATAAAGGCTTTTTCGGTTATTTTCATGTTACCAAAACAAAACACGTGTTTTCAAAATGTTTTCTGTCTGTTTGTTTGTCCGGGCTAAACTCTTAAACGGCTTCACTGATCTTGACGAGGCTTTCATTTGCAGTTAGAGTACTTTCGAAGAGTAATTTGACATCTGTCAGTTTTGACATCCGTTACCTAGGACAAATGCTCCCGAGGCTGTCACTGAAGTTGGTAAATTTCCTTCTTCGGCTTCATAAAAACAATATAAACGCTGTCTAAACCGCGGGCGGCACCTAGTTTGAAAATAACAAGCGCATAATATGTTTCTGTAGCTACTAATCTAATAACGCCCGCCTAGGGGCGCTACAGCGTAGCCGCGTAGCAGTCATTTTTCCGCGTTTGCTACGGGCTTGCTATTGCTACTAACTAGCTAGACAGTAACTTTTCACCGCTATTTCGAATACTAGCTCCTAACGTTTTATTGCTATCCTATATTAACATACATACTAAACTACTGCATATTAAAAACATTTATGGACCGTGGCGGCTTAAAATGTTTTCAAATTCAGGAAAAAGGTTGTTATTTAAGAAATATCTTTGTGAAAATGGGTCATTTTTGAGCTTAAAACACAAGATTTCAGTTGTATTTTATACTACCCGTAATTTTAAGATGGATAAGAAGGTAGGTAAGGCAATTGATAAAGTTATTTTTATTACATTTTATGCTTCAGCGTAAAATGAGACGACAATACTTTTCTCAATGCAAGTGCTCGTAAACACCAATTTTATATGCATGAAAACTGTTGTCAAAGTCAACTTTACCTACAATAATACTATTAAGATTAGTTACTTTACCACACTAGTGTTACATATTGTATATATATTTTTATTTATTGAAAAATAGTTGCTAGTCTTTTTTGTGTACCATAAATAGACTTGACAAAAATGAGCTGCTTTCAGTTTGATGCGTTCGTAAGCTGCGTTCAGATTTGACCGTCGGACGACACCCGCTTACCATTGACAGCAGGACAGTAGCAAGGTTTGTTATGTAATGACTAAAAATAGCCTATACGAACGCATCAAACTGAAAGCAGCTTATTTCCGTCAAACAAGTGCAAATTACAATAACAGCCTAAAGTTCATTTGGAGTATTTATTGTTTGTTTGTTTCTTTAATTACGTTTCATTTGTTTACTCACACTATGCTCAATGCAATAAAACGTAGTATGATACACGTGGGCTAGGGCAATAACTTGCTCGAAACGTTATCGCTCGTGTTTCATATCGTCTCGTCCTCGTAAGCTATTGCCTTCCTTCTTACCGCACTTATAGCATAAACTACTACTCGTACTCTATGGCATCAAAATCTGACCATCTTCCCTTTATCAAGCAACAAACATTGCAGAAAATTATTTTCTCTTAAATCAATTCCTTCCGTCAATACGAAAAGTCCATTTGTCTGCACCAGTCTATAAGCTTTTTAACTTTTAAAACTTTTCATACCCATTTTCAGCAATTTCAGTGAGTTCCATCGAGAGAATGTTTTAGCGGCACTTTTCGCGCCATTTCCCGCCGTAAATCAGAGCACCTAACCTGATGAGCGCGGTAATCCGCACTTTCATACCCGTACAAAGGGATTCTTTTTACTAAAAACTTAAATTACATTTTGGTTTCGCACTGCCTTTTGTTCTGTTCAACAGTATTTTTTTAACCTTGGTATAAGATTTATGTTTTCATTTCAGGGTTCTGTACCAAGGGTACTAAAAGGACGTCTTTGAGTTATGTAAGTCACGGCCCGCTTCGTAACTTTTGAATTGTTTTTAACAATTCTCGACTTGAGATTTGGAACAAAAATGTGGTGTATTTATCCACAGAAGGACTGATGTTTTATTTCGAAATTATAATGATAAAATATTGATTTAAACAAGGCATCAGCTACCTACCAATCTCACCTAGATGGTAAAACAAATTTAATGTTCAAACTGTTAAACTTTCGTGTTTTTTATTCTTGTTTGTATAAAAGCTTGACGCTTAAAATCTTGATGCTTGTATATAACCTACTTCAGTCGTTTTTGTCCACTGTTATCAGTGGAGGATTTACCAGCAGGCTGAGTAAGCTTGATGAGCCCAGGCCGTCAGATTTCAGGGGTGGCAAATTTGGGAACCGTGTCTTTGTTTGTGAGCAATAAATATCCGAATCTTCATTACATATTGTGTAGGCATCATAGTCTACCCTCTCCTAGCTGTATTGTACATTAATTATTGAGTTCAAAAACACACCCAAAAAAACATTTTTTGTGTAATTTCTACCGAATTACAAAAAAAAACTGCGAACTGACAACTGTACGGGTAATTGCGACAAAAACTTGACTTGAGATTTGGAACAAAAATGTAATGTATTTACCCACAGAAGGACTGATGTTTTATTTCGAAATCATAATGTTATAGTAGATTATCCAAGGAAGGTAAGCGGTAAGAGGTTTATTTCCTCGCATTAGTGATGAAAAGTAGAGTATTACACACAATGTAGTTCGAGGGTGCAATTGATCACTTACACCCGTGTGTAATACTCTACTTTTCATCACCAATGCGAGGAAATAAAAAAAACTTACAAAATTATAACATGATGATTAACAGCACCTGTACCTTTGTCTCACAGTAATTATAATTTATACTAACCGGTTTCGGTTTTACACTATTATCTATTATAGTAGTTTATGAAACTGGTACATAAAAAGGTTATTAAAAACACGAATAAAACTAAAATAATATAGTTGCTGTTTTAAGACATAAATGTCCTTTAAAGATTTTATTTAGCATATTTACATTTTATATTATTTTATATATTGGGCATATTTGCCCAGCGTGCGTGAGTATGGGCATTTCTTGCAGGAGGACCGCCAAGAGTGGCGAAATTCTGGAAAGGCCTATGTCCAGCAGTGGACGAAACAGGCTGATGGATGGATATTTACATTATACGCAAGTCACATTTTTCCATAATAATATATAAATAAAATACAGAATAACAGAATTAAAAGGAGATAGGCAGAACAGATATTTTCCATTGTCATTTGGCGAGACGAGTGATTCACTACATAGTTAGTGGCTGTAAGGGACACTCGTTTGATTTTCAAATTTACTTACCTCCCTAGGTAGGTGAATCGAATTTCGAGTTATACGAGTACATGACTTACTATCAGAGCATGAGTGATGAAAAAATATTGGCAAGGCATCATCATCAGCTACCTACCAATCTAGGTGAAAGGTGATTGATAAAATAAAAGCTAAAACTGTATTTAATTTATCTTCCATTGAAGCTTGACGCTTGGGTACCTAGGTTTAACATCTTCAGATACCGTGCTTGTATAGGTATATAACCTACTTCAGTCATTTTTATCCACTTTGATTATGTAAGTATATATTATTTACCTTCTACACTCCCCGTTCGCCTTTTATATACAGAGTGCTTCATAAATAAAAAGCTTTCATAAAATCGCCTTTACGTCCCTCGCAATCAAATTACGTCATTATCTGTAACAAAATACAATAACAGTCGACAGAGTTCATCGTTAGTAAATTGTATTTTGTATCTCCTTGTATAAAGCAAACGCAATTTGCGCTAGAAGGGTACTCTGTGATAAGGTAAACGTGATTCAAAAATACGAGTAATACAGGCTGTTTTTTTACACATTTGTCCGGTTCGATTTCCGGTTCAGAATTCTTTTAATGCAGCTTTAATTTATTTTAAAAATAAAATAAAGGTTATTTTACGTACGATTTGCTATCTTCAATAGTAAGGGCACTTTCCTCGTTTGATTCATCCTGTATAGAAGATGTAACAAATTCATAAACGGCCTTACTTTGCCTGTTTCTTAATTTACAAGAATATTCATATTTTACAAGGAAATGTTTGCCTTTCAACCACTACAACATTACTCTAACTCCAGCTAAGTTTCGCTACGATTTAGTTAATGTATTATACCGACCAAATATCATTCCGGTTTTACGGCCGTTCCCGTGCGCAACACTTCATGAAAACTCTTCAGTTTAAACTGTAAACTCCAATTAAATATTTATATTCATTTATTTTTAGGGAAGAAAGACTGCTTATTTTCAATTTCATACGTCATTAAGACATGAATCCCCAAATTGGTTTCAATGGTGTTCCGAGTGTGGACTCTGAAATTCAAGTCACAGTCCAGACTCGTACACCCACTTTTCAGAGACGATTATTTATTACTATAACCGTACTTCGGGCTACGAAGTGGACACCAGTGGCGAAGGGTCTATATAACGAATATTGTTTATTAATTACTGTAATAGGTATAAACGTTGTAATTAATTAGTTAAATAAATAAATAACACGATTCCTATCGGCTTCGGAAATGTCATCCATACTACATTTCTTTATTCCGTGCTCTTCGCTTTGTCCAACATTTCCATAATACTCATTACGACAAATACACTTGGCTGACAAAGTAGAGAAGTACAAAAAAAAATTTTTGTCTGGCTTCCCTCTTTAAAATGTTCACCCTTCGCCACTAGTGGACACAGAGCTTAAATTGCCTTCCGGAGCACGCAGACCGAACACAAATGTTTCCCTACAGGATTTGAACTTGCGACCTCCAGCTTAGCAGTCGATTACTCGAACCACTAGGTCTGTGAAAGTAATTCGAAGTCAATATAGCAAAGCCTCTGTCTATCCTCTGCGTAACCTGAACATACCTCAAACATTGTACATGCAATTACGACCTTGACCTTACATGAATACGTAAGAGGATAGTCTACGCAAAACCGTAATTTATTCTTTCTGGTTTGAAGAATCTAGGAATATCTACATTATGTAAAAAAGTACTTGTGCCAAGAATATAATGCACACTGTTATCGGTACAGAATCTTCTGAAGTCATTCAAATATTGAGAAAAAATACCAAAGATGGCTCTAAAAGATTTCATGTCGAGGTTTAGGGCCATTGAGTTGCGCTTTGTTAGCTTATTTTGAGCTTGAACTTTGCTTAAAACCTGTATAAACTTTATTGAAGTCAACGAACAGATATTTTACACAACCTAAATGATAAAATTCGTCCCTCTCGCACTGCGGGTCTTCCGCATGGAGTATAATCACGTATTACTTAGTAATAATTATATGTCTGTGGAGTATAATAGTGATTGTTGTAAGCTCCTCTTTGATGTAATCCTCTTTAGAATCTATGATACCTCAGATTGCTTCGCATAATCCTGTTATCACAAAAGTACTGCAGCAATCACTCATGGTTATGTTCGTTGTACACTTGAATCCATAAAATTTTCGTAATGGAAATAAATTGCAAAGTTACCTCTAAACCGTACAATAAATCGCTAGTATTCAATAATTTTTTAGGTGGTAGAGCTAATGCCGGGCTCGTCTGTGGAGGTACCACCATCTTACTCGGAAATCCTCCCGAAATTATTCGGGGGAGAGTAAGAGAACAGCTCTCAGGCAAAAAAACCAGGCCGCCCGCCATTGCCTGGGACCGATGGATGGCGGTATATCCATCCCTAATTGCCGGGCCTTATATAAATCAGACTGGTGACGGGCAGCGGCGTCACTGGTGCAAGGGTTTCGGCACCGCGCTCACCAACCCGCCTGCCCAGCGTGTGTGAGTATGGGCATTTCTTCCAGGAGGATCGCCAGAGTGGCGAAATCCTGGAAAGGCCTATGTCCAGCAGTGGACGAAACAGGCTGATGGATGGATGGATTTAATAAATACTTAAAATTAGATCATGAGTCTTTGCATAATAAATAACTAATACGAATCAAGCCCTATAAATGTTTTACATTTTAAACACCCCCAGGGGTATCCTCCGCCTTGGGTCCGGAATGGTGTATTTTCACTGTGAAAATCTTGTTTTCGTGATGCTACGGCATCTTGCGAGAGCGCGATGCTTTTGGTTCTCGTACAGACACAGCTCAGGGAGTGTATTTTTGAATCATTCGAATTTCAATTCGCATACAAATCCGCATGATTCGCATACGATTACAATACTAATTTTAAGTTTTCGTATGCGAATCATGCGGATTCATATGCGAATTGAAATTCGAATGATTCAAAAATACACTCCCTGGGATATTTGAATCTTATTCATTAAGTGTGAAAATCGCTAAAGTTTACTGAGAAATGTTGAAGAGTCTATAGCGCTGACATTGAGCGATGCCTGAAGTAGAACAGAACTCTATGACGTTTCTTATTGTTTAAAACAGCGCGCCCAGGGAGTGTATTTTTGAATCATTCGAATTTCAATTCGCATATGAATCCGCATGATTCGCATAGGAAAACTTAAAATTAGTATTGTATTCGTATGCGAATCATGCGGATTCGTATGCGAATTGAAATTCGAATGATTCAAAAATACACTTTCTGGGCGCGCTATTTTAAACAATAAGAAACGTCATAGAGTTCTGTAGTCTGAAGTAGTTCAGGCATCGCTCAATGTCAGCGCTATAGACTCTTCAACATTTCTCAGTAAACTTTAGCGATTTTCACACATAATGAATAAGACTCAAATATAAAGCAGCATAGCGTAGCTACTTTGAAAAGGTTAGCTTTAAAAGTTTGCTAACTTTAGCTTGTGACCCACAACGGGCTACAGAGGCGTCTAAACGTCAAGCACATACAAATCTGAATCTTACGTTCATAAAATTATGCCCATAACTTGGCTAGGTGATGCTAAAATAGCGAAGTAGAGCAACCCCAAAGGGCCCTGCATCAGTATGTATCCCGTTTATTTCTCATCTCAACATAGAAATACGCGAGGGAGTGGATTGTTCGATAATTCTATTTTTGGCGTTTACTCAGACCATAAAAACAAATATTTGTGGCTTTTATTTCCTGCCCGTTAAGTTGCCTACTTTGTTCGTGTAATAAAGACGTGTAACCCAAATATTTTTAGATCTGAATTTTTACACGAATTTCTTTATGGCGTCGTTCGTTAACCGTAAAGTAACGCACATATTTTGAGATACCGATGATGGAAGGCAAATTAAATGGCTAACGATAACCTTTTTAGAACTTGGTTTCTTAATTAGTAAGTTACAACATGAAAGATTAGTATGTTACAACGTTGCAACATAATAGTAGTACTAACTAGTATCTCTTCTGTGATACTACTAAACTGTTATATACAATGACGAGTTTTATTTAATTAGATACTAGATTTCATCGACTTTGCGATACTGTAATCGCATACTTATTACTTACAATAAAAAAACATACCGTACTATTCTAAAACGTTACATAGTAGTCTTGAATAAAATTATAACAAAAATTAATTTGAATTTAGTTGGTCATATAATATTTCAGATAGAATAGACAACAGAGTGATCCTATTAGGGGTTCCGTTTTCTTGTTTTGAGGTACGGAACCCTAAAAATACGTTTCATTAATCCCCATGGGGCTGTCAGAAGTGTTCAGAATATTAATATCGCCACGAAATATAGCCCCGAGGGGGTTTCAGAGTTGTGCCCGTGTGTGAACTGTGTCTGGAATAGTCAACGTTCGTGCACCTTCTTTTCACCAATGATTTTTACGTCCTCACGCCTTATCGCCTTCGGGCACAATCACGCGCTTTTTATACAAATAATGTACTGAAATATGTAAAAACATATTTTTAATGATATTACAATAGCTTAAAAATAATAGGATTTTTTTCAGTCGTGAATTTAGCTTTAAATTCCAAAAATATCCTAATTTCACGCCTATGAAAAATCCAATAATTTTGAAGCTTGAATTTCAATAAAAATATGTTAAACTATTTGGGTACATTGTTCGTATAATAATTATTTCTACAATACGAGTAGAAATATATTATTATAAGAAATAATATTCCAGGAATCAACCCTTAATGATTGAAATTCAAAACGTTCAAGTCTTTAAAAAGGATAACCTTCTATTCGTAGGTCTGACAGAAAATTAATATAACCGTCCCGCTGCGCCATGTTTGTCACACTCGCCTGCGTCCAATATCGAGCAAACAAACTAATATCCTCGCCCCTCTTCACTCGAGACACTTGGACCTCCGCAGTGACAGTGCCAGCTTTACGCATGGCACACTAGGTCTGGGCCCAGGGCCCCACAGTTCATGGGGCCCTCTAGGCCCTGTGATAACAAACCAACCGATGCACGATTTTTCAACCAATACAAACTATTGTAAGTTAGTTTAACTTTATTTTCTTTTTTAAGGTTCCGTACCCCGAAGGGTGCTAAACGGGACCCTATTACTAAGCCTCTGCTGTCTGTCTGTCCGTCTGTCACAGGGTTCTACAGCTTCAACCGTAATAGATAGATAGCCAGTTGAAATTTTCACAGAAGACGAGTTACTATGTTACCTCTATCACGGCAATTGATAAAAAAAATTAAACATTAAGTCCCCATGCAATAAACGTGTTTTTTTTTACTTTATTTGATTCAGCTCTATTTTAATATTTTAATACAAGTTTCAAATGTGGTCAAGTGGTTGTACATAGTCTTAGGCAAAACAATAAATAATGAAAATTAGGGTTCCGTACTCAGAATTGCCGAATCGTTTGTCAGGCTCTACTATTTTAGCGCTTGTTTTTTGTCGCATTAATGTTGCTATGGCATCTATGTTGTTATGTACTATGATGTTCTTAGAGTTCCGTACCCGTATTATGTGGTGGTACGGAACCCTTTGTGCGCGGGCCCCGATGTCTATAGAAAACCATGTGCTTATGAAGTAATTTATAATTTTGCTTGCTTTATATACATAGAGTACCTCTTCAACCTCCGGTATCCATTAATTTTTTTATTTCTCTGCCAGAGTCTCTAAAATAAACAAAATTGTATTTATTGCATTTAATACTGGAAAATAGCAAAAACATATCTATTAAAATAAAAAAGTTAACGGATACAAGAGGTTGAAGAGGTACTCTATGTATAGAAAGTAAGCAAAATTATAAATTACTTCATAAGCACATGGTTTTCTATAGACATCGGGGCTCGCGCACAAAGGGTTCCGTACCACCACATAATAAGGTTACGGAACTCTAAAAACATCTTTGGCCAAAAGTGGCCAAATTTTTTATCTAGTACCTGTTGTTATAAGTTTATAGTTTATATCTAAGATTTGGTGTTCTTTAGAGAAATAATAAAATCTTATCTATTCCTTGCGGTAATACAAACTAGTTTAGTGTATAACGTCTTTTAGAAGGGCCCCATATCCTAAATTGCCATGGGCCCCATTTCGCTAAAGGCCGCCCTGTTTAGTGACACTTCCTGCCCTCTTTGTCTCCTTCAATGTCTACTACACGTGCATTAGGTGTTGTGATATTAGTTTATGTATACGGACGTCCAATCTAAAAGTCAGCATAATATTTCCTTGCTTGAAACGAAGATGCTGTAAATTAACAATGCTGGTGGTGTAAATAGGTTAACATAATAGGTTTTATTTTAAAGCAATTTAATCGCTCAAGTTAATTGCAATTTCCAGACTTTCAAATGCTAAATAATAAACTTCTTTTTTCTCTTCAGAATCATGAAAGAGATTTCATTTTTGTTTAATTTTTTACGGTTTTTGTCATTGATCTATGTACGTAGTTAGTTATTGTAGATTATATTGGTTTTTGTTTAGGTAAAACTAATAAACCCTTGAATGGTGTTTTACTTCGAACAAAACAACTCTATTCTACAGTAAAATCGTTTAAAAGGATTGTAAAAAAGACTTTGCAAAAGCTATCAAAGTAAAGAGAACTTTTAAGGTCTCGAGCTTTTCGATAAACTTATCTTCTTGAGAGTTTGCTAAGTATACAGGGTGTTAACTTGATTACCTTTTTCCCGAAAACCGTGGATAGTACTAGGCCCAAACAACAATAGGAGCTAATAAAAATATTTAATTTCCATAAAATGAAACTGAAAATATTAAACTATAGTATTAGTTTTCTGTTTTATTACATGGGCGCCCTACTCATTTTGTTGCAACTACGACTCCTGTGTGAGTCGAGACAGTTTTATTGCACACAAGCTTACTGTCGATGTCGCACACACACACGCATAATAGACCGACCGAGAGCCACCAGCAAATGTACAGTCAGTACAAAAAATGTTTCGCGTTGTGTTTACATTTCGCTTTAACCACCTACGTGTGCCTTCTGTACTGACCCAAACTGTACTACCTCACAATAACAAAGAAATGAAAAAAAATTGTAATCATAAATAGCTTCTAAGAATAATTTGAAAATTCAACGAATTTTGTATGGGCTATTGGTCGAATAAACTGCTTCAACTGAGGATTGAAAAACCGGGAGCCTTATCGTCTAACTTAACATCGATCACGATAACTTTCAAAAGTACGCGTGATTGACTAGAAACCATTTGAAAGTTATCGTGATCGATGTTACAGTTAGACGATAAGGCTTACTCAAAGAATTGTGAAGATAGTTTCATGACGTGTTGTACCGACTTTTATCTACCTATCGTCTCTCGCACGCACATTATGACGCTCACGAGGGTGAAGATTTTTTGGCGCGACTGTACTTACAAGCGGACAACCGGGCCACATGACGCTGTCTACCTAGATATTTACCTGCATACAAGTTAGAGGTACGAACTAAGCATCCTAGACAATTACACAAATGGGAAGGACTTTATTACCCTTTGACAGAGGCGACTATCGGTTGGCTCACTTGTCTTATTGTCTCGGAGGTAACTCGTTACCGTTAGTGTAAAAGGTACTCACATTATGTTTCTTCAATCATGATGATTTAAGGGTTGAAAAAGCAATCATTATTAGCTGAATTTCAATCGAACGTTAATTTAGTTGAACACAAACAACACTTTTTATTAAAATTGTTTCTCATATCACAATGTGGCTATAATAAACTGTTTTTTCATGTTAGGTACTGTTCAAAGTGATGTCCATTTCGCCTAAGACACAACTCTGCACGTTTTATCAAATTGTTTTGTAAACTTCCTATGTCTTTGTTTTTTACAACTTCAAAAGCATTAATAATTTTCACTTTTAGTTCACCTACGTTCTGAGTTTCTTCCTTGTAAACTAAGTTTTTGACCTCACCCCATAAAAAAAAGTCCAAGGGAGTGAGATCTGGTGACCTAGCTGGCCATGCCACTGGGCCTCTACGTCCAATCCACGCATTTGGATACATCATATCGAGGTGTTCTCGCACACTTCTCGCATAATGAGCTGGTGCACCGTCGTGTTGATAGAAGAAACCTTCGTTCAACATGGCCAGCGGGATGTCATCACATAAATCTGGTATAACACTTTGCAACATATTTAGGTAAGTACCTCCTGTTAGATGCCCTTCAATGAAGTGGGGACCAATAATGGTATTCAGAATAATACCGGCCCAGCAATTCACGCTAAATCGTGACTGATGTGCGTGTTCTTTTATCACATGTGGGTTTCGGTAAGTCCACCAATGTTCGTTATGTACATTGTACAAGCCAACTCTCGTGAACATGGCTTCGTCTGTGAATAGGATATTTTGATTTCGGTTTTGTAGGTACCACTGACAAAATTCCATCCTATTTGGCGCATCCACTTCATGCAGTGCCTGGACTTTTTGAAAATGGAACGGGTGTTGGCCAGCATTTCTTAAAACGTTCCACACGCTTACGTGGCTTACATTAAAATGACGCCCAGCTTCTCTAGTGCTGCACCTTGGATTGACATAGAAAAAATCGAGGATATTATCTTCGGTTTGTATTGGCAGCGGCTGCCTGAACCGTCCCACGGCGTGGTTAGGAGCTCGGAACTGACCCGGGCCAAATTCTCTTTCCCTGTAAACAGCCTGGAGAATCACTCCAGGGGAAGGCACTCTTGGATTCAATATGCCTCGTGCTCGCAAGCCATCTAAACTTTGTTCCTGATATATCCGACGAGCTGCTGCCATATTATGACCCGCCAAATCGTTGTACACGCGAACCATTTCACCATATTCGATGTCACTATATCGATAAGCCATTACGGTGGCGGCGCCGTCGCGCGGGCGCAGACCAAGCGGGGTGCGTAAACTGCTCTCTCAAATACGTCACGAACCGGAAGTGTGACGCCTGCGACTGACTGACCTAATTAACTAGCTAGACGGCGGCGGAGGCGCCGCGCGTGAAACAAAAGTAAAGAATAGGTGCGTGCGAGTGAAATGGGGTGGTTCGCAAAATTTGCATGGTTTGAGCGTTTTGACCAATGACAAGCCTTTTCTCACGCGCTTGGCCTTGGAATCACAAGAATCCCGGAGTTACCTAGGCTAGGTATATTTATCATTTGTATTTGTGTAGGAAACGTAGGTTGACCAAGTTTACGCCCAGTACGAAACTGTTAAAATTTTTTTGAACTTTTTAGATTATTTCGTGACATTTGATTGTTTTTTTTTGCGCATGTTGTTAATTCACATTAGTACTATCCACAGTTTTCGGGAAAAAGGTAATCAAGTTAACACCCTGTATATGGTATAGGTTATAAAGTTTTTCATTGCGAAAACAGTAGTCTAACTAAACTTAGGATACGTCGTACTGAACATGCAATATTATACAACACAAACATACTTACATGATTAATTCACTTTACTTAACTACCGGTTTCGCCTTACGGCATCATCAGGCAGGTTATAATATCTTAATAACTAAAAACTATGCAGATTGTATATAAGTAACAGTTTTCATTGAAGATGGTAAATAATAATATCATAGAGGGTAGTGATACTAAATTTGAAATTCAGTGTTGAGCTGCAGAAATATTCCCTAAAGTAAGCATTTTTTTAAATCCTATGAAATTCAAATAATAATGTCTAGAATTGTGACTTCTAGTCACATACTTACCTATAACTTTGTATACAACAGTATAAAAAGGTATTACATATTGCAGTTTGCTTTGCATTGCAAATCGCAATTAGTAGTAATCAGGATCAAAGTTTACACCAGAGCAATTCCTATGTAAGCCAAGCTATTGTGTCAGCAAGAATAGCCATTCATGGATTATGTATGAACTAGATGTAATGTGTCCCCTAACGCACGCCACGTCTCGCATATCCCTCGAGCGAGTGAAGGAACGAGCGAGCGAAGCGGAGCGAGGCGTTCTTGAACCAACTTTGCTCCTCGATGAGGGTCCCAGGCTCCTAAAAGAATCTTTTTACGCCAACAAATACTCGTAAAATATTTACTGTTATTTTAAATACAAAACACATTTTTCCCAGGCTCTCGCTGTGCCCTGAGGGTTATGTAAGAGCTTAATGTAAAGGATATAAGGGATACTCTAAATAAACGGTAGTGGCTTTTAGCTGAACGGGACTTAACCGGAAAATTAATCCAGTAGATAACCACAAAGACGTTGCCCGTGTAAGCTCTATTTAAAACGGTACCTACAATGTTGCGTAGTATTTTGTACGTGTACCAACTACACATAGTAGACCACTCGAGCTTTACCTACGTTACCTACATTTCCACTAAGGCTGAGTGTAGCAACCGTCTTTTTGTACCCTAGAGAGCTGTCGCTGGAAATTATAAAACAGCCCCACCAATTTAGCTTAGACTGTAAAACGTTTATGAATACGAGGGTTTCGTTTATCTCTTGACGTTGTATAACACTTTGTAATAAGTGGTGAAGTAAATGCACACCTAGCTACACCCACCCTGGGGGTTCCATTAACCGGCGAAACGGTCCCCAAGGACATCATTAAGCTTTAACCTGACAGCACGGTGACTCAACACATTCGCCCCATCTTGAATCTCTTCGACAAAAAAACGTGCCCTGTAGGCGCCGCCACAATTAAGATTTAATTCAGTACCTTCCCCTGGGATCTCATTGGGGTGGAATAAATCACAGACGTCCAATCTCGAACTAACGTTTTTGTCGGGGCTTTTCCTTTCTGTCGTAGCAACGTAACGATAAATCTCAGGATATTAATCAATACGTTTACGTCGGAAGCGTTTTCTTTCTTTCAGGCCAGAAGTAACGACAAACAACTGTCAAAACTTGAGCGTAAACCGATAAATAACGTTATGAAGAGTTATTATGTTGGGAGAGGTCGCTGGTAGGTATCGCGGTTACGTCCAGGCGCCCATACCGGGCTGCCTATGAGTAATGAAGAAAGTTTCACGCAACTTTTCTCGTAACTGCGAAGCTCCTACTCGACCAATTTCTTTCAATAAAACTCTTCGCTGCCAGCTTCTGCCCCAAATTGATAGGAACAAGAAACAAGTGTTAGTAGGTAACAAGTTTATCGATCCGCGTGTGTTCTACTAATTGCTGGAGCGGAGTCGGAATGAGGATCGGGTTGTGTTGAAGATAACCGTTGCATAATTTAGACGTAAGCTTCATTTCCATTCAGTGAGGAACGTAAATGTTTACTCGATATCTTATGGTTAATCTCATCCACAATTCAAGTGCAAAAATAGAATAGCTATACAGAAACAAGGAATGTGAGCACAATCTTCATCTCAGATAACTTCGCTGTAAACTTTCAACAAATTAATTGTTGAAGGGGCGACAGTGTTGTCTGAAAATCTTCAAAGAACATCGGAATTATTATATCAGCTGTGGATCAATTTGAATTTCTAAATCATAAATTTGTAAATAATAAAAAATACAATTATATCCGAAAAATATTCTATAACACCTTTTTTGAGCTTTTCGTCTTCGTAGTCAAGGAGCAAACTGTATACTGTGGGAGTATAGATATGTGAAGTGAATGTAGGACTATGCGTCACATAATGGTTTACGGGTTTACCGTAAATTAAAAGTTTAATTTGCAGTTTGCTCCTCAACTCACAGAACAAATCAACTATAACGTCATGAAAGGAATTTAAAAAATATTAAGATATATTATTTCTTTTTGCTTTAATAACGGACATAACGATGAATTTAACGTATGTTAAAAAAATATCCTTCAACTGATTCTTACCTGGAGGAATCCAAACTTGGTGCGTTTTGTTCTTTTTAGTTTTTTATAACAAGACACTTTTACTTTATTGTTTTTATTTTTTCTCTAGTTTATTTCAATTTGAATGAAAATCTGTTTATTAACCACGCGTGACGTAATTTGTCATTTCCCTCGCGGTTTTAGAGGGTTCCGAACTAACTTTCGAAGCAATCACTATCCTTTTCTGCGCGTTATAGTAATCTACCTATATTATTAACTCTATATTAAACTGAGCAGAGATCAATTTTCTTCAGAGGGTGGCGCCAGTTACCTTTGCAATAAAAGTATTTACGGAATTTCAGATAGCTTGAACTTGAACTAGTATAATGGTGCTACGGAAGGACACCAATAATTAACTTGAATCTTCAGCAAAGCGTTTTCAGGGCGCCATCACGTATTTTAGCTTAGTAAGTAATCCGCGAGCGTGGCAATTTATTACTTGTGTAAATAAAACGGTTCAGAGTAAGCCAAGACTTGGTATACTTACGTACCCACCCTTCCGTGATGTTATCTTAGGTTTTAGTACCATTTTACTGCTTTACTTAACTTGTTCTAACGTCTACGTGACGATTCGGAGGATGCGGCTTTAGTGCCAAACTTGGCTGAAGTTTTAAGGGTCAGGTAAACGAGGATAGTCCCAGGGAAGCTTTTGTCGCCATTTTATTAAATTGGTCCGGTATTATTGGGTCATCGCGACAAATAAAGTTCGAAGTTCGTATTTTCTCACGGGAAGTCAGCGGTCATTCATCATATGTACCGGTTTGATATCGATTTAATGTAATACACGATTTCCGGGCCGGGTCTGCGTACAGTAATCTTAGTTGCGTAGATACAGACGATGTTTTAGCTCGTAAATTCGTTGATAGGAAGATTTATAGAACCAGAATCATCAGTTATGTTGGTTCTCTTCATTGTCGATTTTTAATTCTAGCCATTTTACTATATTAAAGTAGCTTTAGAATACAATAGTAAATCGCGCGCTTTTCTTAACTATAAAACATAATAAATACCTAAGAGAACATTGTGAAAATATATTCAACTAGCTTTTGCCCGCGGCTCCGCTCGCGTGTTAATCAGTTTAACGACATGCTTTCTTCCGGGATAAAAAGTAACCTATGTGTTAAGTTGGAGTATAAGCTATATCCATTCTAAATTTCATCCAAATCCGTCTAGCCGTTTCATCGTGAAAGGGTAACAAACATACACACAAACTTTCGCATTTTTAATATTAGTGTGAAGTGTGATGAGATAAAATAGCCTTGTATTATTTCACCACAAACGATTAATGTCCGCGCTAATTAGACACCTGATTTTTTAATTATATTGATTTATCCTACAGGAACCATGCATGTTTCCGGGATAAAAAGTAGCCTATGTGTTAAGTTAAGGTATAAGCTATATCCATTCTAAATTTCTTTCAAATCCGTTCAGCCATTTCAGCGTGAAAGAGTAACAAACATACACACAAAAACACACACACACGCACAAACTTTCTTACTTATAATATTAGTAGGAGTAGGTTAGGATAGGAAGTAGGATAGGATAGGAAGTAGGATAGGATAAGCAAAACGATAGAAACGATAGGTATTCTCTATTCTCGCGACTTGCCTTTAGCACAGACTCTAAAATAAGCTTTTACTCGTGATACCTATTTCTTCCTTTCCTGCGTCATTCATTCCTTAGTTGCATGAAAAGCATTTGGGCGATGATTGCTACATTCAGAATGCCGATAAGGCGAAATTATTGGGAATTGGAAAATTTGTGAAACAGTACTAGTGTACTAGTCAGCCGCTATAATACCGACTTTACAGTTTTCGGCAGCAGAGAATTTATTTCACCAGTCCACGCTTGAGTCGCCACCTTCATTTATTGTGCAGTTTACGCAGATATTGGGACATTTTATTGTTTGTCGGGACGTCGCTCGGGGCAGAGGACTCAATAACGGGGACAGTCTCGATACATCGGAACGGATGGCGGCCCTAGTCATGACATGTAGCCGTGTGGCGTAAAGGCAAATCGAAATTCAACTCGTTGCAGGATGGGTGCAACCAAGAACCGCAAGCTCTAGCGGTTGTGACAATAAAAAAAAGGTTGTTGTTTTAACAATAACCAAAAAGTTTACAAAATACACAATCACACTTGCATACATCATCTATGAACAAAACACAAAACAGGTACTAAGTACTTGTCTACATAAACCACTCCACTTTCATAAAAATTGCCCGATCAGCTGACTGGCCTACTATGAAAAAGCGAAAAAAAGTTGCGAAATGCATAGCTCTCATGGAACAAGTTGTTCAATGAATTATACACAAATTCTTGTACTTTTATTCCACATATATTTATTTTTATTCTAACTTAGGCTACCGGTTTCGTATTACACATCATCGGGCCAACAAATTATTAATTATTTAACATGACAGAAAGAAAACAAAAGAAAACATTTTTAACAAGCAAATATAAAATAAACAGAGGTGAATCACCACAGCTTGCGTTTCAAAATGGGTCTACGCCAAGGTTAAATCAATAAATAACGGCAATAAATATGTTGTGTTTCAATATCATTTTTCTATTATATGTCAGGATACACTTCTAAAAATTAAGTCAAATAAGTTAAAAAATATAAAATATAAACTACAATTAAACATAAAATTTTGATTGATTAATTAATAACATCATTTAAAATATGTCAGAAGTGGTGAGGAATTTAATTCTAATTGGTCATTTAAAATTCTGTCTGGATCGTTATTAATAATTTTATTTATTGTTAGGGCTTCCAAATAATTCAATTTTGCACTTTTATTAGCTTTGTGTACTATTTTCATGTTAGTTGTCGGGTCAAAGGAATGATTTGAAGAGTTGAGATGTTCCGCAAATGTTGAGTCATTTTTCTTATTTTTCCACGATCTGACATGTTCACAGAATTTGTGTATAATTTATTCAAGATGATATTCCACCAAGAACCATCAATCGAATCCATCCAATACAAGTTGTTCATTTGGAGTAGTTCTCTATTTTTTTGAGTTTACTAGTATAATTTAAGCCTGTATACTGCGACTGACTAAATGGGAGTAGTTCTTTAAACTGTCTTCCAAAACAGAAGCAGAACAGTGGCTCGCGGAACAAACATCGTACTACATTTTATGATGCGCGACTGAAGAGTTCATAAACTAACAGACGCAATGACCGACGACTCAACTGGACGCTTGAAGGGTTCACACCCGCGTCGACCACGGCAGTGTTAAGTCATTCGTCTTCTGCGAAACTGGCCAATTGAGACAGGTTATTTAGTGTTAATAGGGCTGTTGCTCTTGTCTTACTCTATCTGAGTTATTCTAAATGGCTATGGTTACGCTATGTTAATGAAATGCGTAGGAAAACAAGATTCTACCTGGTAATATAGTATAATTATTATATTATACTATCTGATTGATGTTATGAACTTGGCAACGGTTCTTACGTATATTTGCCAAGTAATTTTCAGGGATAAGTTATATAATCATTTACCCATAGTTTCGCTATGAACCGACGGCCCACAACGTAGACAAAACCACCAAAATTCTTAACTTGAAAAAAAAGGTCAAGTGCGGCTAGGACTCACGCCAAGAGGGTTCCGTACCATTCTAATGAGTTAGTAGCTTAGACAATTTAACACGCGACTAAGCAAGCGCACTTATCCCCCTCTGCCGAAGTACATGAACAATTTGTTCACGTAAGTTTGCATGTGTGCGCGTTTTGTGTTCGTGTTGCAGCTCTTGATTTAGTGTGATATATAAATTTTTTGCAGGAGTGTGCGTGAATGAGTAAATGTGTGGTGTGCGTATTTACCTCCCCTCCCGTGGAAAACGGCAGAATAATTTCAGTACCAAGAGTAGCGCTTTGCCACGTCCCGTGTTAAATGGTCTAAGGTTAGTAGACTTGAATAAAACGGTAAATAAATCACAAATTTATTTCCATTCAAATGTAATTTCTACAAAATATATAAACCAAAACTGCAAAAGTGAATTCGTGAAGAAATATTCCACCTAAAATGAGAAATTAATGGATTGGGATTTATTCCCTCGCTTGTGCGAGCAAACCTTCATGTTTCCAAGTCAACTGGGAAGTGCCTCTGCTGTAGGTTTTATGATGAGCCAAATTATATGAAATTGATTACTTAAAGGCAATAACTTTTTTTTGCTTTGAGTTAGTAAATCTACCGGGTGAAAATAGAGTGCGACCATTAAATGAAACCACATATTCTACCGACCCTACTGAACAACTTTTCCCAAGAGTCATACCCGCGGACACCCTTAGTTTAGGAAATAATTGAAATCCAAACAAAAATGCGTGAACCCTAACGCACCGACATATGGGCGAGTTTAGAGAGAGCGTAGTCCGTGAAACCTCCAGCTGTTTGAGGTCAACGCTCTCTCACCTCGCCCGTATGTATGTCGGTGCGTTAGGGTTCACGCGTTTTTGTTTGGAACTCAATTATATCCTAAACTAAGGCTGTCCGCGGGTATAACTCTTGGGAAAAGTGGTTCAGTAGGGTCAGTAGAATTATGTGGTTTCATTTAATGGTAGCAGTCTATTTACACCCGGTATAGGCTGAAATTAAATCAACCGACCAAATTTATACTGGATACTTGGTTAGTGATCAAGAACTGGGTGCAGTAATCCTTTTGATCAATTTCGAAAAATAATTTTTTTTGCTCACTTATTGGTTGGACTAGTTAAAGTACAATTATTATTCCTAGTGCAAGCAATATGGGGCAAAAAAATTTTTTTTTACAATTTCGCCTGGTGGATCATTATACCTTGTTCCTGATGAATAACCGAGTCTCCAGTATGAATTTGGTCAGTTGATTTAATTTCACCTAGTATAGTTAATAACGAGCCTACCATATGAAAAGTTACAAAAACGAAAGCACACTTTGTACGATAAAACTCATTAGGGCCGGCTGCTTCGCTAGTTCAATGGTATTTATAGTTGTACAGGTAAACAATACTCGTACCGTACGCTAACTCGCTAACTACAAGAGCAATAAACATGCCATGAACTTCACAACATGCTTAGAAGTAAATCTCAGAACTAACATGTACCTATAGACCGAAATATCCTGAGTTAAGGCGCCTCTTTCGCAACGGATTTGCTTTCCCTGTGGAGGAACCCATTTTACCACGATAACTTTGGCCGTGTTGCAAATGAAATTGCGTGCGAAGGTTTAAACGGAAGGGTGGTCGTGCCGTCAACTGAGCTCTAGCACGCAATTGTAGCGATCAATCCTGTAATTAATTCAACAATTACCTGATCTAAATCTTGATAAAGTGCGATACTGAATTTTGATTTCGTAAGAAATAGCAACTCCTGCCCGCCCACGACGAGTAGGTAAAAAGGCGTCGCGGTTTCCTTCCTACTTGCCAACATGCGGCTAGGGTTGCCAGATAGAATAATGGAAACGGAGGGCAGTTTACCAAAAAGAAGGATATTCGGAAATATAAGGAAAAAAAAACATTAATTTAAAAGCATATTTTAAAACTAACTACAGAATTTATATTACGTTGGATTTAAGCTGATAATTTGAATGTCTTGTCCGCGTAACTAAAGCCGCTATTAGACCATCCGATTTATCGGCATCCTAACTAGGATAGGATTGGACTTAGGACAGTGTAATCGCGTTTAGGACGGTCTGTTTCTTCGCGCGTCCTAATTAGGATCCTAGTTAGTATAAAAATACAAAATGTATGATGATGATGTCAAATGTGACAGATGATAATTTTTTTATACAGATTTTGTGACAAATGAGCAAATGTCAAATTGTAATCTGTCGTTTTTGACATCTGTATAAAAAAATATCATCTGTCACATAAAAAATCTGTATAAAAGTTAATCATCTGTCACTTTGACACCTGTCACTTTTGACAGCTGTATAAAAAATAATTATGTACAATACCCTTTTTTGGTTTTCTTAAACTACTCACCGAACTATTGCTTCTAAAGGGATAAATCGGATGGTGTTAAACTCGCCTGAGGGTTCCGTAGCTTCAAATAATTAATGATTCGAATAAAAATTACTAACTTATCGTTACCTACAAAACGTATGAAACATAACTGCAAAATTAATTTAATTGACCATTACTCGTTAACTTGTAAAGCCTACTTAGCTGTGATAGTTTTCTTTTTAATTTAGTTTTATTGCTAGCCGTAAATCTTTTCTTTTAGCTGGCAGAGGGTCGGTGGCGGTGCACTTGACTCATCGGCATAAAGTATCTATAACTTGTTGCTTGACTCTAATAGAAATTTGCAAACGATGTTCCAAGCCCCATCATCGTTGAAATTAGCAATTTAAAGCTTATTTCGCAAACGGATCCCTAAATCAAAAAATGGTTTTCGTACACCCGCAATATTTTTGAACGACCTATCCAACGACATCCCACAATATGGGAAAGACGCGAAATAAAATTCATCCCCACTTTAAGTGTAGGGGAGGTACCATAAAAAAGTTGTTTTACCTTTTTTTCGGCGTTATATTCATGCCAAATTACAGTTTTCTAGTACTTGGAGTTCTGAGCTAAGCCGCGGACACACATACAGACAGACGGATGACGGACATGGCGAAACTATAAGAGGTCCTTGTTGACCACGGAACCCTAAAAGGGATGGGTTGTTTTCATAGCCCGCCTGAAATTTTCAAACAAGAGCTATTTCCCAGGAACTATTTTACTTACTACGTTGTAGCAACTTAGCAACCAAGATTATCTCCATGTAAATCTTGCTTCGCCGTTGAAGAGATGTGCACATGCGCAGTCCATCCATCAACCTGTTTCTGGACAAAAGCCTTCCCAAGATTTTGATACTCTTCATGGTCATCTTGGTAACTATGCCCATACTCACACACGCTGGGCAGGCGGGTTGATGAGCACGGTGCCGTAACCCACGCACCAGTGACGCCACTGCCCGTCACCAGCCTGTTTTGCTTAAGGCCCGACAATCGGGTATGGATATACCGCCATCAATAATTTCCTAGCCATGGTGGGTGGCCTGCGGGCCTATTATGTAACTAAGTGTCGGTTGCCATCTATTCACCAAAAACAGATAAAAAATGAACTTCCAAAATAACTTTCAATGGGTATTGAACTATTTACGAATTGTGACGTCATTTCAAGTGCGAACGTATTCTTAGATAAGCGGATATGTATGTTTTCGATGATATGCAGTTGGTTTGGCAACTGACTTTACGATACAGAATCAGGGGGCTGGTTGTGCTTGTTTGAAAGCTGTCTCCCCCGAATAACTTAGGGGAATTTGCGAGTAAGATAGTGGTACCTCCACAGTCGAGCCTGCCGGCACCAGCTCTGCCACCTACGTAGAGATACTTGTGTGATAGACAGATGTGTAAGAATTTGTCAAATAAATAAAGTTATGTGTTAATAAAGATATACATACTACATATCTACGTATAGTGAAATTATTAATATAAACAATAAAATGTTTCAAGATATATTTCGGACCCTAACTGGGTGCGGGATCAGTTGAGTATGACAAATATGGGGTAAATCATGTATCGTTAACTGATCAGATCACATCACATCACATTCAAGAAAAAAACTATTTGATGAAATAATTTTTTCACTTCCCAGTATCAAGCGGTTCAACCAGCTGAATAAATCTCTATGGAAAGTTGAAAAAAAATATTCGCGCAAAAAATCATTTATCTATTAGGGATACTATCATCTGTAAAAAAATTTGCACTTTGAATTGTTGGACCATATTTATATATTTAATTATTTACATTTTAGGTTTGTCTAATACTATATTTTGAAAAACTAATATATTTTGCAATTTCGGTCTAGTTTTCTAGATACACCAACTGCATACATAAATATGTAGGATTACAAGGTTACATTTTCAGTTGTAAGTAGAAGGTACCAGAAAAGAAAAAAGTAGGACTATCTACAAAAAGAAATGAGATGCCATCAAAAACAAAAAAGTCCCTAATTAGCTAACCTAACAACATATTATAGTGACCATATCAATATTAAAAATCATGTATGTATTAAATAAATAGATTGACTTGGCAATCGCACTAAACAATCTAATTTAATATAGGTAATATGTATTACTTGTGAGATATATTGTGTTTTCATGCGATGTCCAAGTCAATGTATGTATTTAAAACGTAAAAGATGTTTAATATTGATATGGTCACTATAAGATGTTGCTAGGTTAGATAATTAAGTAATAACTTAGGACAATAAATTAACCGACTTGGATTTACGGTAGAAGAACTAAGTTGCGAGACTTGTTTTTTTTTTTACAAGTTTTGTTTTTGATGGCATGGGGGTTTTTTGGTGGGAAGAACCTTACTTACCTTGAAAAGTGAAACAATAGGCGACCTCATTGGTATCTGTATCAGTACTTAGTGTTGTTTTGTTTGTTTAAGCCATTATGGCTATAATGTGCACCAAGTGTCCATATGAATGATTCCTTATCCATAATAAACCATAGGGCAATAGTGTATTATCACGGGTAATGCTAGAAGAATGGGTAAAACTAGGTTTACCGCGGTAAACTTAGAATAATTCAAGCTCTTTGGCTTGATAATTCGGAGTTGACCCGTATAAACCTAGATCTATTTAACACTTGTTAAATAATGTTAGATTAAAATGAAAAAAAAAACCAAATAAGTCAAAAATAGGTGCTTGTTAGGTTTCTATAATAATTGCTAGTTCTAAGTTTACCCGGGTGAATCTAGTTTTACCCGGGTGAATCTAGTTTTACCCATTTTTATATCACTTCCCGTAACATATACTTACTATACAGCAAATAATCGACCACACGCCTTTCATTTGTTCCTATAAATTACAGGGGAGTTGATTTGAATTTTAAATGCCATTTTGCATGAAAGGGAATCCCATGTTTGCTCACAGTTTCGGCGCCATGTTTCTGCACTGTAATCATAGTGCCGCCATTTACTTCGATAAAGTGCATATTTGAACTTCTAGGGGAATTTGGAAAACCAATTTATTTTGCACTCTTATAGGGGCTCCAAACAAATTTATTTTAGAGTATAACTATCATTCTATCGACGCAAACGTAATATTCTGAACGTAGGTATCGAATAGGGTATAACTGTCTAGTGTAGGGCTAGGTAAGTACAGAGATGCTAATACCCTAATGCTGTTTGTAGACAAGTCGCAGTAAGCCTCTTGCGAAGCTCCAAAGGCTTATATCAGTCGTGAAGACTCGCATTGATACCTCTGTGTAGGTAGGTATTTTCTCTTTTATACCGACAAGTAGGTACTTGATACTACAGATTGGTAAATATACCTATTTTAGACTACACAAGAAAGTTTTTTATTTCAAAGACATTTTAACATACCTAATCTTAAATTTAATCATTACAATAAGGTTATGTATATAATATATATCAAAATTGTGAATTAATCCTGAATGACACTCGATTTGCATGAAGATAGAAGGGATCACTGCAAAAAATGTGTCAAAAAGTCCCACTCCTAAAAACCGTTCTGCAAATTCAAACTCAACCCATTTTTAAGACCTTTTCCGTTTGTAGCTGAGTTATTAAATTTAAACTATTCTTTAAAGTTTTCAAGTATTTTCTTCGTTGCTCACACTTTGTCGCTGAAATGCAAAAGCTTCAGTTAGCACATTTCATGGCTTCACTTGTAATATGATATGTCGTGACAATATCGCTTTTATGCAGTTTTATGCGGGACGCTGTGTAGTTAATAAGATTACTTGCCCTTATTTTTTATCTATTCAACAAAATGAAAATGTATGAAGCAATTTACTCCTGACAGGTTTTTCTATCTAACTCTAAGGTTTCTAGTACTTACGCATAAATAAGTATGACTTGGATAATTTCAACACCTACAAATAATATCCCACCAACTCATACAAAAGGGAAACTTTCAGAAAAAATCTTTTCTGAACTTTATGAACATGTTGAATTGGCAGTTGGAAGTTTGAAATGATTTATTCCATTTTGCAAATGGTGTAAAACCAAAAGCACAGTGCAGGGTTGATACTCACTCCTTGCTCAAATTAGCTTTAAGTCTACTTAATTCATCGAGCAACTAACCTGGAGAAAGCAGGGTTGCCAACTCCATCGATACCCTGTGTGGGTGCTAAATGACATTATCTCAAAAGGTGCTAGATGGCTATGCATTTCCAAAAAAGTGCTAGTTTTATTGATAATTTTATAAAATACTAGCTTTTGCCCGCGGCTCCGCCCACATCGAAGAGATTTTCGTGGAAATAGGGAAAACAAAAGAATATGATTTTTTGAACGACAATATGCAACGGTCACCATGTTTTACCAAAGTGCTAATAAATACCAACAAAATAAGCGTAAACTCGAAGGGTCTGCTGTTGTCCGTTGAGGAGATCCCGTACCCACCTTCCAGTCCCATCATCAGACCATAGTCACCATGTTTTACCAAAGTGCTAATGAAGACCAATAAAATAAGCCCAAACTCGATGGGTCCCCTACCCACCTCCCACAGTCCCGTCATTAGATCTTGGTCACCATGTTCTACAAAAATACTCATCAATACCGATCAAGTAAACTTAAACTTGAGAGGTCTCCTAAAAAAACATTTACCAGTGGATGATTGAAACCTCGACGATGAGACTACATACGTACGACTACGCAAGGTGTACATACCACATGATTAACTAAAAATCTTATTCAGTACTTAAAGAATTTTTATAGTCAGTTCAGTAGTTCTATATATTACCCATTATATGCAAACAAACAAATCTTTCTTCTTTATATAATAGTGTAGGTAGACAAACTTTAACGTGAGTTGATTTGATCCAGACTGCGTCAAATTCGATATTTTGAAACATGCAGCGCCATCTAGTGTATTAAAAAAAAACTATTTCAACGCCAGTTTACAAACAATTTCAACGCCAGCTTACTGAGCCGTTATCCAGGATAACTTCCCAGAGATGGCGTTTTCTAAAAATAGTTTAGTTATTGGTCTTTGCTCAGTCAAGAAATATAATTTCAGCTTTAATATTTTTTTTACAAAAGTAAATATTTTTTCTGAATATAAAATAAAAGAACAAAAAATAAAAAGTGAAAACAAATTTTACCAGCCGGGGTTTGAACCCACGACGATCGACTATGCTACGGCGGCGAACCTTCCATATGTCTCACTAAAATTCTCATTGCGCTGCTCCCTTTTGTCATAGCGTGATGATACATAGCTATAAACCTTCCCGAAGAAATGCTTTATCTCTCGGTGAAAACTGCATCAAAATCCATTGATTGGTTCTCAAGTTATAAGCGAACGAACAGACAGACGGACAGACAGACAGACAGACGTTGTATTTTATATGTATAGAGATTCTATAAAACGTGAAATTTAAGTCATTTTGCTAACAAAAACTGGTGATAGTACTCGTCCCTATGAACAACTTTTACTATGAAGAAACCATGAAATCGTTAAAAAAAATCTGCTGTTTCATACATTTGGGTCGAGTAGGTATTTAACTTTTCTATGTAAAAATACTAAAACTGGCCGAGTGCGAGTCGGAACTGCGCACTCCCATACAACAGACATGATTTTTTTGCCGTTTTTATAGATAATGGTACGGAACCCTTCGTGCGCAAGTCCGACTCGCAATTGGCCGGTTTTTTTATGCATCAATTTTTGTCTGCTTTTTGGAATAAACAGATCAATTTAAGAATGATTTTAATATGACATTTTTCGTGCTTTTGAACCGGTTTTATAAGCATTTTAGTATTTACAGGAAATTACGTCAACACAACATAGATTCCAGATAACTTTAGGATGCGTTCAAGATTTTTTTTTTTCGTATGGAAATGTGTTGTGATGACGTCACTGGAGGTCAAATGAAAAACATCACATTTTGCACGCTTATTTTAAAATCTGTTTACTGTTTTCGAATCGCAAATATCGGCGAAAAAAAATCACAGTATGTTGATGATTGTTCACTCGCACTTTCAGAGGGAACCCCAGTGCAAAATTCAGTTTTCTAGGTCTAAGGGTTTGGGCTGGGCGCTGATGAGACAGTCAGTGAGTGAGTGCATCAGGATTTCTCTAAATATAGGGTGAAATTAAATCAACCGACCAAATTCATCCTGGAGACTCGGTTAGCGATCAAGAACTAGGTTCAGTAATCCTTTTGGCCAATTTCGAAAAATAAATTGTTTTGCTCCCTTACTGGTTGAACTAGTTAAAGTACAATTCCTAATGCAGGCACTATGGGGCAAAAAAAATCGTTTTTCGAATTTTACCTGGAGCGTCATTAAATCTTGTTCCTGATGACTAACCGAGTCTCCAGTATGAATTTGGTCGGTTGATTTAATTTCACCTAGTACATACTATAAGGGATGTTTATAAAATAACCGCCAAGTCGAAAACGGGGCAAGAGATTTAAAAAAACGCGGGTGGAGCCGCGGGAAAAGGCTACTTATAGTAAAAATGTTCTATATTTGTTCAGTATTATACATAAAGTAGAGGCAACATTTGCGCTCCCACGATGCAGCGATGCTAATGGGATCGAGTGCAAATGAGTGGCTCGTGTCTCGCGTACCGATCCGCAAGGTTCGTATCCCGGACGCATCACTTCTCCTGTCCTATTGTCAAGATTCTTTATGAGGACTTGTCATCAACGGAATGTAAATATGTAGCTAGATACGTATCTCACTTCATGTCATTTGCAATTAAAATACAAAAATACGGTCCTGCAAGACGATGAATGTGTTCTGTATATCTAGTTTTCCAGACAAAGCTTTCGCTTCCCAATATCCACAAATTTCAGGAATATTTCGCTTAAATATAGGGTCTTATTTATAGCGCCCGTTATTTTTATATCGTTTGGATCCTCATAATTCTCCATTCATATTCGCCACTCGAATAACCATGAATAAAAGTCTAATTCTATATTATACGTAATATCAATAAAATTGAAACGCTCTCAATCCCCGAAAGGGTCCGCCTGGCGCCCGGCCGGTCGTACAGACCGCATAATTTCAGACAAAGTAATTTTCACCAACTTTCTGACGGGCACAAATTATGTTTTCATACATATACATGGCACATTTTGCATCGTGTTGAAGTAACAGCAATTCTGAAACCATTCTCCTTTGTAGCGGGTAAAATAAATTACATAATATAAATAAGAAAAGAGTTTTTTTTTTACTTTATTTGTCCTGCCTGCATGCAGTACTATTTCATTAAGGCGACTCTATTCGCCTTAACTCCCATACTAGCGCTGTTCGCTGATAATATCCTTATTATTTCTTTTTCAACATATCCCATACAATTTCCATGACTTGAACCTAAAACATTTATCAAAATCAAATACATACAAAAGTTACAAGCGTATAAAGTCCTGGATTTTACACATATGTTCATGAATGTTTATGTACCGTAATGTCTTAGAAACGATACAAAAAGTCAAATAATTTTAGGTTCACGGACTAGTATATTTTATACTATACAAAAATATTTTTGTTTTATTTCCATTTTTGGGATATTTCTCCTGAAATCATAGGACGCCCCAAAACTATTCTCGAGTTTTTTCAAGACATGATTTTTGTCTCGCGTTAGCTTAGTGTTTGGTTAGTTCCGTACGAGTTCGGGAAATGAACGTTCGGGCCAACCAATAACAGTCAGTCAGTTCTCTATAATCCGAAGTTGAATGTAGAATGAAATAGCAAGCATAGCGACCCCGTGCGCGACTGACTTCAAGCGGCCGGTTATGAAAGGACAAGTTTATTAAAAATTTCTAAACAATACAGTAAATGATCCAACACTTACATATATAGTTGAATGAAAATGTCCTTATCCTAATTTTAAAACCTACTGTAAAAAGTTTCAGCTACAACTTAGAGCGGTAAATTGTCAGTATTATTCTTATAATTTATTAGTTTTTGCCCGCGGCTCCGCCCGCGTTGAATTAGTTTTTGTGCACTCTTATAAAATCTGTTAATATTTTTCGGACCGATGATTTTATAGTACATATTTGACAGAACGATTTTTTTGCAATTGTTTGGATCCCCAAGTAAAGTTTTTTCGGTGAGGCCAAAGGCCGAGTTCCGTTTCCGAACGAAACTATTTCTGGTTCTCTTTTCTTGAAATCCTGCTGAATTGTCTTTGGCGAGGCCAAAGGCCCAGCCGCGTTCCCGTCCAAAATTATTTCTGATCTCTTTTTTGATCCCCAGTCAAAATGTCTTTGGCGAGACCGAAGGCCAAGCCGCGTTTCCGAACGAAACTATTTCTTGTTCTCTGAATCGATCCTCTGCTTATCTTTGGTAACTTTGGCGATAAAACATAAACATAAACACACGTATCAAAACACAATACCAACTGTGCATGACGGGCTATTGAGATGATAGAAATATAGGCTTGCCCTCTGTTAGGTATACTTACAGTAAACATAGCTAGTGAAATGTTGGTATTATGTGCCTCTGTCTATCCCATTTTATATTTTATAGCTTTTCTATTTGGTAATCTATAAATCAGTTAAGTATGTAGGTAGGTACCTACTTATATTTTATCCCACTTCCACTATAATATAATTCCAGTATAATAATTATTATAATATTATAAATGCGTAAGTTTCGATGTGTGAATGGATGGATGTTTGTTAATCTTTCACGCCATATGTACATACTTATCTACTGAACCGATTGGGCTGAAATTTTGCACAAATGCAGTTTTAGACCTGGAATAGGACATAGGCTACTTTTTATCGCATAAATCAGTTTCCATGGGGTGGCAATAGGGTGCCAAGTTTCTATAGAAAAGGGATGTGTTACTCTTTCACGCCGTAGCTACTGAACGAATTGGGCTGAAACTGTGCACAAATATAGTTCTAGACCTGGAATAGGACAAAAAGGAATGGCAATACCTCGTAACCATAAAAATGGGGTCGTTCAACAGATTTCACGACAAGTGACTGAGAGAGTGAGAGTATTCGGTTCTGCTCCCAAGTTAAATAAAACTACATCGAAATAAAAGGCCCTTATGGAAAAGGTAGAAAGGGGTAATATGGAAATACATTTTTCCATGTTAAAGAAGGTAAGCTTGATAAGACTACCGATTCCACGAAATGCCAAACGTGAAACTTTTCCTTTTCAGTGTGGCGAGCGACTAGTAACATTGAGTTTTTCATGGAGAAGGCAAGCATGAATAGTCGGTCTAGTGTAAGTTGTAATATGACACAAAATTTAACATTTTGATATTAATATATGTTTATACTTTTCTCTACATATGTCTAGATCTTTTCTCTAATCTTCAAATAGTATAAAATAAAGTCGCTATCCGCGTTTGTCTGTATATACATACATATTCGTTTATAACTTCCAAACTTTCAAGTGGATTTCAATGCGGTTTTCGCCATCATTTAATACATTTCACGAGGAGAGTTTATGCGTAGATATGACACTCAAACTTTGCTTCAATTCTATATCGATTATCCAAAAGTGTTAAATCAAATAATTAAATTTTTATTGTTAATATTTCATTTAAGTTTCACAAGCGCTGGCCATTACGTGTTTTCTAATGCTTTTAATTCCTGCACTTTTATATGGTAGATACGAGCCTTTGGACGCTTTAGAAGTGATTGTTTTTGGAGATTTGTAATTGTAAACACGAATTACGTTATCATCCATCAGCCTGTTTCGTCCACTGCTGAACATAGGCCTTTCCGAAATTTCGTCACTCTTGGCGGTCCTCCTGAAAGAAAAAGAATTACGTTACATTACGAATTAATTGTGAAGTAGATGCTTTCGTTTGAAGTTACATACTATTATATATTTTTATACCTATCTTATTATCTTTTCCCCAATGTCGAACCTTATTTTTTATCTGGTCGATTCTATGTTTAAAAAACACTACATAACATCGACATTTGTATACTTACATGTTTTTGTAATATCTACGAGAATGTCCGAAGCAACATTGAAAACCTATTCCGGAAATAAACGACCCCATTTTTGAAGATATGATCTAAATCGGAGAAACTTTGTAGATAAACTGAGATAACTTACAATTTAAATAGGGCCTATTATCCATTTCGTTTGAATCATTTCTCTTGGGGCGGTGCGTGTTTTAGAATCAAGATAATTAGTAGGCATCTCATCTCTATTATGTTGTCAGGTTTACTATTCACAACAGATTATAGAAGACTTCATTAACGAATAGATATTTCGTAAGATGCTCCGCCAATTAATTCATACTCAATACTCATTATCCAAGTCTGCTGTTGAACAATAATTTCAAATGTAAACTAATTACAAAGCAACCGAGTACCTATCGAACGTTAATTTACGATGAATGTTCTCGGCGGCTTGTTTCAGCAAAACATGGCTATGTCTGTATAGTAAATAAGATGGAACAAGTTTATATCTAGTGGGCTGGTGGTTGAATGGTCGTAATGAACCAAGCCCTCCCGGAGTCAGGCTGTATGGCTCCTGACGAATCAATGCACCCATCCACGTCTCGCCTGATACCTAGAATTTAGATGTCTCTAGGTAGAGGTGGCTGATAAAATGAAGAGTAAAATTTCCAAGGTCCAAGATGTATGTCTTAAATGACCCAGACCTTTCGGGCTCTTGATATGATAAAACAATCAATTCGGGTTTTTTAGTTTACCATTTTCGATACGCCGTATATGCAAAAGCTTTAGGTTCAAGCCACACAGAAGTGGCGCGGCGCGCATCGAGCGCGGGGGCGTCATTCAAATTTCGTACAAAACGCATGGAAATAAAGTCGCAATTTGAACACACCGAATGGTACGTTTCAGGCGGTGTCGGGCGTGGAACGGGCGTCCGTACCATACCTCAAATTGCGACTTTATTTCCATGCGTTTTGTACGAAATTTGAATGACGCCCGCGCGCTCTGACCACCTTAAATTGCTACGCCGCGCCGCCGCCGCGCCGCCGCGCTCCGTCATTTGTAAGGATCATTGAGTTTCTAGAGTACCTAAAGTGCTACTATCCATAGTATTACTATCCATAATCAGCCAGTGTACGCATCTTAACAAAAAAGCTTAGTAAAATTAAATGTTCGATCCCAACAGATCATTGTTTGTTATTATAAGTTATTTTATCAGTTTGGAATTCTTTGGTCTTATGCCTATGGGCAGCTACTTGGGAGGTCCACTTCAGATGAGTCCAACTAATGTTGCATTCATGTAGGACGTCGTCATAATTACGAATTACTGATTATTATACCATTCATTAATATTTTTAATGAAGATTGCTTTCTTCTAGTGACATGTTTACAGTAGAGATCGTTAACCTTCTTGTGTATTTTATGAGTCTCTTGATGATCTAAAATTCCTATATTTACGTTCACTTTTTATTACAGCCGTTATTATTGATTGTGAAGAGAAATACATGAACTTTTATTATTATAAAATTATTACCAATCTTTTTGCCTGTGCGAAAATTTACGTTCCAAAGGAACAGATACCTAATATTCTTAATTTTTAAAAGAAAAACCAAAAACATGATATCGTGTATTATTTGGTTAGGAAAAAGAAAAGGTTGCTTGTTGCCTCCTTCAGAGGATAGATAGGTCACGCTTGCAAAAGTCACTGTTACTCTATTATGCAGAAAGACCAGCAGTGTGAGAGGGACGGACTCCGGAAAAAAGTCAAGATGACTACATTTTTCTACATTTTTAACTCTATAAAAAAATTTGTTCTATGAAATATCTGTTCGTTTCAATGTTCAATAAAGTTTATACAGATTTGAATCCATAAATAATATGGGTTTTGCTCTAATCTTAAACCACGACATGAAAACTTTTTTTCAAGCCATCTTAATTCCAATATTAAGAAATAAAAAACCTTATTTCATTATGACTTCTGAAGAGTCTGTTTCGATAAGAGTGTGTATAGGCTGACTTTCGTTTAATACATCTTTTACGTAGGCTATCGTCTTAACTCTCCCCGTAAAATAGATTCGAGCCAAGTTTTTGCCTGCTATCTATTGTTTAACCCTAACTGACGAAAAAAACATCAGTCTGATTAAGGCGAAAATAGTGTGTTTTTTATTTATTTTAAATAAAATAAAAATAATTTACAAAAAGATCGTTGTGATGAAAAAACACTCGTACTTTTCCACACATAATATTTAATACTACACTACCCAACCGGTTTCACTATATAAGCATCATCAGGGACTTTTTAATTAACTAATAATACATAATTATTTTTTAAACAATGTTTCTGTTGCTAGATGTTTGTGCACGAACGATCACGAACATCTAGCAACAGAATTTTTTTTTTCTTTTTTGAAAGCGAAATTTAAATTCTATGTTTAAAAAACACTGTTGACTCATGGCCCTCAATATAAATGCGTACTTTATTCAAGAGTTGCATACTATACTTTATACCATGACTACGAGAAAAAGAAATAATTTAAGCGAAAATAGACATTTAATAAAGAAAAAAGGAAAATTAAATTAATTAAAATGCACTTTAAAATTGGAACATTGAGCCCAAAGCTTGATTTTCATTATACCATTGCAAAACTCATCGTAGGCTTTGATGTAAACGAGCCGTGATTTGTTGGGTAGCAAGTTTTCTACTATATTGGCCGCCCTCTCTTTCATAAACTCATCACTTGAATACATATTTAATCGATTTATTATAAAGTAACACTAAAATTTGTGTTCGTACATCTTACAGTATTCAAAATGGCGCCAATTTACAAATTTTTTTTTCTGTAATGGCAGCAAAGAACACAAAACAGTTTTTATTCTAATGCTAAACTCCTTGTCGCAAATATCCAAATATCGACCAATCAAATCTCGAGGAATTATTTGCACAAAGAGTTTGTATGTCGAGTATACTTTGCGCAAGGAGTTTGTATCGAGTATTTTTTACGCAAGGAGGTTGTATAAGCATCGAGATGGAGATCCTATCTATTGGTGTGTTCTAAATTCAAACGCCAAAATAGGGATTATTAATCATTAAAATGCCTTTTTATTCACTGTTTTCAGTGAATAAAATGAGCTTTTTAGAGTGGGAATGGTATAAAAGATTTTTGTACGTACCTACTTATCGTTAAGAAAATCAAGTGAATGAAAAGCAAATTTAAATAACACTAAAAAAGGGACGTTTTCAAAAATAAAATCTATCAAGCGAAAGTTTTTCAAAGGTACAGCCACGAGATAAAGGTGTGAAGAAACATAAATAAATTGCACATTGATTGAGTATGCGGTGTTGAACATAATATAATATAAGGCTGTACCTGACCCTAGAATATGAAAAAAGCCAGATTTTCGAGGGTTCTTTTGACGAAAGTGGGACTATCTTAATATTGGAAAATATATATTTAATTTATTGATATTTTATCTAGGTGATCTACTTATAAACAATGTACTAATATTTATACTTTTGTCAAAAAAATATGTTTTCCACCCTCTTTTTTTGGTTTTCAAACGTTCGTTTCAAGAACGCGTTTTAAGAGATCAACTTGTTTTTTTTTTCATATATAGGTAACAGAAATATAAAGGTTTTCTACTTAAATCCAGTATTTTTTTGCCTACAAAATATTTCAGTATTAGCTAAAAACCCTCCGATCTGCTGTTTCGCGCGTGATTATTAGTACATAGGTAACACTAAAAGTTTCCGGAACTGGCCACTTACATAAACAATATTTAAAAATTTATTGCAACATTTGAAAATAGAACTCTTTGGCTGTAGAATGCAGTTTGTTTCATCTGACTGTCTTTTGTTTTTACCTTGTGGCGCCATTTAAAAAATTGTGTGTCTTCATCAACATGGATTTAACTCGGGAAAATTTTCGTAGTATGATTTTCTACGATTTTAAGTGTAATTTGACAGCTCAACAGAGCATCGCTCGGCTTGAAACAGCTTTTGGCAATGAAGCACCATGCAAGACGACTGTTTATAGCTGGTTTGCAGAATTCAAGCGTGGTCGTATCAATCTCAGTGATGAATCTCGCGATGGTCGGCCGTCCACCGCTGTGACCAACAAAAACATCGATGCTGTGCGCCGTATGATTGAAACAGACAGGCATGTGACCTACCATGAAATTCGCGCATCCTTAGAAATAAGCATGAGTCAAATACAATCAATCCTACACAAACATTTGGGTGTGAGAAAGCTGTGCTCGCGGTGGATCCCACACAACTTGACCGAGGCTCAAAAAACGGACCGCGTCACTTGGTGCAGTGCCATGCTTACCAGATTCAACGAAGGTGCGTCAAATTTGGTGTGGGACATAGTAACAGGTGACGAAACATGGATTTATTGCTACGATCCCAAAACAAAGCAGCAATCGAGCGTATGGGTCTTTCAAGATGAGCCGAAACCAACCAAAGTGGCGCGCGTGAAAAGTGCATCTAAGCGGATGATTGCTTCTTTTTTTAATAAAACTGGACACGTGGCTACTGTTGCTTTAGAGAATCGTCGTACCGTGAATAGTGACTAGTACACGACCATTTGTTTGCCGGAAGTTATTGACGAACTCCGTAAAAATAACCGTAAACGCCGTATCATCCTGCACCACGACAATGCTAGTTCTCACACGGCCAGACAGACAAACGACTTTTTGAAGACGAAAAATGTAGAACTCATGAGTCATCCTGCATACAGCCCCGACCTGGCACCTTGTGACTTTTTTCTGTTCCCAAAAATTAAGAACCAATTCCGCGGTCAACGATTTTCATCACCAGAAGAGGCTGTCGAGGAGTATGAAAAACACGTTTCAGAGGTCACAACAGGGGAGTGGCACAAAAGTTTTCAAAACTGGTTTGATCGAATGAAAAAGTGCATAGACGCCAAGGGAGATTATTTTGAAAAACAATAAATTAATTTTGTACCTTTAATAGTATTTTTTCATATTCATTCCTATTACGCGTCCTAGACAAATTAAGCAGTTACGGTCGAACGTTTAAAACCTATTTAGATAAAATTTTTACATTACAACGTAGCATACTAAAAAACATTGTACCTTCAAACATAAGAAACCAGTTTAAGGATGATAATACTAGCCTATTTAAATATTGTAAAGTTATTGATGTATTTAAAAAAATCAGACTCGCCATTGTTTGTGAAGAGAGCGATAACATCAGTAATTTAAAAGAAAGAGAGCGATGTCAACATTTACGTACTTTGTCTTACCTACCTTATTATGTTTTACCAAGACATAAAAATGTATACGGTACGCGAACATGGGAATTCATGCTACCAAAATTTTTAAATGAAATTCCAATTAATATTGTCAATCAAATTAAAGGAAAAGTAAAAGAAATATTATTTAGGCTTAAATTAAGAGTGATCTCATAAACCACAGATAATCCTTCGGGATTCCGTGGCTTATTATTATGTTAAAATTTAATAAGTTAAAAAAATTGTAAATTGAATAAATAAATTAAAAAAAAAATGTCAATTAGCTAACCAATAATCGCCTCTATCAAAAGCTAATAAAGTATTTGACATTGGCCTTTTTGTGTAGGACGGATAATAACATTTTTTCCTAGGATAAATAGGACTCGCACCCTGAGGATCTTGTAATTCCGTACTATTTAAATAAGTTAATAGACTTAAATGATCTGAGTAAAAGTTTACTTTCGGGGATATAAAAAACATTCCTACTCTACTTATTGAGTTCTAAACAAACCCTACACGCCGGGATAAGAAAAATAATTTTATTTGTTGGCTACTTTTTTATGTATAGACCCTAAAAAATAATTTAATTTAATGTTTTGGGTCAACATTCTACATAACATATCCATATTTCAGGTCTGTAACTCATTCTGTCTGCAAGCTAGAGACCCGTGACATACACGGACGGACAGACAGCAGAGCGACATTAATAAAATAAGGCTCCGAAATTTCGGGTACGAAACCCCAAAAGAAAGTCATTTCTATACCCAGTAACAATAAAAGTCACCTCTATATTTTGGTATCAATATAAATAAATAAAAGATATATCTTTTCCTGAAAATGTTCTGTCTGAGTAGTTTCGTCTGTCTTTGCCTAGCTTTTAAAAACGGCACATCCACTCAGAGCCTCAGAGAGTCAGTTAAAGCTAAAAGCTTCGCAGTTAAACGTTTGATGTTGAGTCACTTAAGGCGACGCACGTGACACGTAGCGTCACTAGAAGCCACTTGTTCATCGTGTATGTACAACTGAAGCTAACGACTCAACTTGCACTTCATTTGGCATTTCACATGAATTTTGAATACGAGTGCATGAGTACCTTAATTTACAAAAACGAACGTAGAAGTTCTGTTTTATCGCCATTGCTGAATTATGTGATATTAGAGCCAAACTACATTGTTGAATTTTAATATAAGTAGACTAGCTTTTTAGTTTGGTTCACACCCATAGGGGGCGAATTTTCAAAAATCCTTTTTTTAGCGGATGCCTACATCATTACAACTATCTGTATGCCAAATTTCAGCGAAATCCGTTCAGTAGTTTCGGCTGTGCGTTGATAGATGAGTCAGTCAGATTTGCCTTTTATATATATTCAGATTTTTCAAATCCTGATAACGAAAAATTTTAGAAACGTAGAGGAATTTGGAAAGTTCATTGTTTTTGGGATTCCGTACCCAAAGGGCAAAACGGAGCCCTATTAATGTCACTCTGCTATCCGTATGTCTGTCTGTCCGTTCGTTATCCAGCTCGTATACGAAATTCATTAAAGATCTTGAATTTTAATTAGAAATTCAATGAAACTTTTTGTCCAAGGGGGGTGCCCATTAACCTAAATTCATGAAAAAGAGCCGAAAAAACATAGTTTTCTTATCTTAGCACGTGGGGTGTCATTGTCTGAAGATTATTAAGTGTGGTAGAAATATATTTCTTATCTTCAAAAAAAAAGGCGAGGCCGTCAAAATTTTTAGTTTTAGACCATTTTTTATAAAGCTGGTGTAGCATATACTGTGTTTAAATAACAAACACTAATATTTCATTCTACTGCCTTATGTACCCTCTAGGCGCGAGACCTACCCACACTTAACCGGTTTTTAAAATAGAATGGATTAATTGTACTCGTAGGAAAAAAACTAATTAAAAACCCGATTTCTCAAAGGCGTAAATACCAAATTTTATAACGTCACATATTTTTCTGAAAAAAAAGATCATTTTTAAGGAAAATGCGCTATTTTCATATACAACCGTTTTCCGAGATGAATTTTAGTTCGGTTTACAGAATTGAACAAATATTATAAAACTTTCATTGAATTAGTAAGTAGTATTAATATGTAAAGATTACAAATAAGTTTTATTGAAGTTACAATAGAATATAATATATAGAAGGAATTTGTTATTCCCATAATTTGTAAACTTATCAAAGACGACAAAGACGATAGGGCAACAAACAGTCTTTGTTTCCCTATCGTCTTTGTAAATACAATGAGTTTCTTGTTTTTCCGTAACAGTAAAACACCATTTGTCACTACAGTGAAGGATTTTAATAATTTAATTACATAGGTACACCCAAGGTAAAGGTAAAAAATAATAATATCTACTCATAGACAATGTGTCTGTCTACGGGTAACAATTGGAATGAATAGTAGATAGCTATCAAAAGATAGGCAAGTTGCCCCCTGTGTCCTGAATATACATGTAACATGAACATTTGTAAAATTGCACAATTCATAAAAAAATTAACAAAACATCGTCACGACATGAATCACTGAGGGGTGTCAGAGATGGTGAATTTTATTTCAGTCTTTTTGCGTGGTAATTTAAGTAACGTGTCTCTCCATATTATTATATTATTGCAATATGTCGTAGTCATTATCAAAAAATAAATCCATCAAATCTTTTGTTTTTACAAATACGAAACCACCACGAAATTTCGGGGTCAAGTAAAAAGTTAAATTGCCATTTTTCGGTATTTAAATTCGACAGTTCTCTATGGTTGTGCAAGACATTAAACACAGGTTACGATTTAAATTTCGTAATTTAACAACGTTGTACACGCGGCTTTCAGTTGTCACACACATTACTAGCAAATCCTCCCGAAGTTATTCGGGAGAGAGTAAGCTCTCAGGCAAAACCAGGCGGCCCACCATTGACTGGGACTGACGGATGGCGGTATATCCATCCCCAATTCGAGCCTTATATAAAACAGACTAGTGACGGGCAGCGGCGTCACTAGTCCAAAGGTTTCGGCACCGCGCTCACCAACCCGCCTGCCCGGCGTGTGTGAGTATGGGCATTTCTTCCAGGAGGACCGCCAAAAGTGGCAAAATCCAAATTAGTGGACGAAACAGGCTGATGGATGGATGGATGGACACATGACTTGCATTAAAATAAATATTACTCGTTTTTAGTAAATAAAATTTATATTCAAACATAGGTTTTTGCTAACTCGTTATAAAACCGTCAGTGTAATTTTCTTGTCCTGGGAAAAACTAATATTTCAGTAACTATTACTATAATTTACTTGAAACTAATGAAGTCTTTTCTGCGTGTTAACCAGACTACCAATAAGGTGATAATGATACTAAGTATCTTTTATGTGCATTTGTTACAAATAAATTAAGAAATATGTAGGAAGGTGTTCGGGTCAGAACAGAAGGCGGGTGTGAGAGACAATAATAAATTGGTCACAGAGTCACAGATGACGAAAAAGAGGGCATAGTCATACACGGAAGGATACTCGTATTACTGGTGCACTGCGCGCAGGTGACGCGAGGCTAGGCCGGGCTACCAGACAACTGAGATTTTCCGAAATCAGGAAATTTTTGTCAGGAATTTTAAAACAGAATTAATACCTAAATGCTTAAAATTATTATGTTTATTGAGTTAAACTAAAGATGTTATTAATGATCAGCTTAATTAGTGCCTTTGGATACCTACGTTAAGTTTAATTGCTCAAAAGCGTCAAGTTGACCAACAAAACAGCACGTGGAATAAGTTTGTATTTTAAACGGTATGTACCCACGGAACCTTCTGGGCACTAATCCTATTCGCATATGACCAGCTTTTATTTGAAGCGGTCAGCGCAAAAGTGGCCTATAATTTCCAGACATAATTATTAATTATAATCAATTATGTCTGGAAATGATAAGCCACTTTTGCGTTGACCGCTTCATTTATTTCCCTCTTATTCACTGAATTTTCTCAGTCTCCAAGCGATGGTAGAGTGTAATGATGAAGACATTTGATTTGATGTCCCGTTTGATACCAAGGCAAAAATTTACTTATTGTGCCAGGTTCGGAAGGGTCTAGACTAGAATCAGCTTGCGTGGCCATACGTTTGTTGTCAGTATGAAAGCTCTTTTCACAACAAAAGGAGAAATTACTCGAAAAGTAAGATTTAGAAGCCTCGAGTTAAATCTTAACAAGCTTCTAACTTACCTCTTTGAGACAAATCTCCCGAGAATCTTGCTGAGAAACCTGATGATTTATTATTTTCCTTTGCCTAACTTTCAGTAACTTGGAGGGATGAATTTCTAGGAAGCCTCCGCACAATTTGCTCAAACCTTGTACCTAGATGTTATAATATAACATACATGTGCCAGTGTTTGCAGCAAACCACGCTCACGGGGCCGATGAAGCAGAGTACATAGTAAATTTTGACCGCCTTTGTGGTATAGTGGCTCGAACATATCGACCACTATAACACAGGGGTGGCGAGTTCAAATCCCGTAGCACATTTGTTAGGAGAGTCAAACTAAATACTCTGCAAAAATACAAATTTTGCTAAATACATGCAAGCTACATCCATACATATATCATAGTGAGATACAGCAGCCCCAATATAATTGACCACACTTGAAAATTATTAATTGTATAGGTATGTACTTATTATATTTTTATTTTTGCATCTGTCGACGTGTAGATGAGGATTTACAATAGTCTTTGTTCAGTGGCTCGCGGAGCGTCGCCCGAGGATTAATGACGTTCCACCCGACTCAATAAAATAACAATTACCAATACAGCGTCGTCGGTTTCATAAATAATAACGGATGGTATCTTTTTATACAAGAAATTATAATATAACTTTGAAAATACCTACTTAAATACGAGTATGAAATTAAAGTTGATGCGCTGAGGGTTGAGCCGTTATCAAATTTCGAACAAAAGCCGTCCAAAACAACAGAACTTACAATAATTTGGAATCCCTTCCGAAAAGTTGTGCATGATAAGGAGCACAATAGCCATTAACAAGATAGAAACAAGAGGCATTGAGAATGGAGTTCCATAGAAGGAAAGGCCTCTCAACAACCCGCTTCGACAAAAAGCTTTCAAGTTCTAGCTGATCGCCCGTTGTGAACAGATCAGTTAAGTCTTTGATCAGGCCAATAAGAGAGACGTTAAAAAACGAAGGTAGCTTTTTATATTCATTCATTAAACAATAGTTTGTATCTAGCTTCAAGCCCCAAAAATTTGAGAGAACTGTGTTGTATTTATATTAATTTTATTTTAACAAAAGTTCGAATTATCTGTCATAATTAGCATTAAAATATACAATACGACGACGATTTAATAGAACAAAATAGAATACCTACAAATTATTTATTTGCTTTAGATATAGTAAACGGTGGTAGAGCTGATGCCGGGCTCGACTGTTGAGGTACCACCATCTTACTCGCAAATCCTCCCGAAGTTATTCGTTAGTTCTGTAAGAGAACAGCTCTCAGGCAAAACCAGGCGGCCCACCATTGCCTGGGACCGATGGATGGCGGTTTATCCATCCCCAATTGCCGAGCCTTATATAAAACAGACTGGTGACGGGCAGCGGCGTCACTGGTGCAAGGGTTTCGGCTCGCTCACTCGCTCACCGCGCTCACGAACCCGCCTGCCCAGCGTGTGTGAGTATAGGCATTTCTTCCAGGAGGACCGCCAAGAGTGGCGAAATCCTGGAAAGGCCTATGTCCAGCAGTGGACGAAACAGGCTGATGGATGGATGGATGGATAGTAAACGGATGTCAAATAATCACACCAATATTATAAATGCGAAAGTTTGTATGTGTGTGTGTGTGTGTGTGTATGTTTGTTACTCTTTCATGCTGTAACGACTGAACGGATTTAGATGAAATTTAGAATAGATATAGCTTACCCTAACTTAACACATAGACTACTCTTTATCCCGGAAAAAAGCATGTCTTTAAACCGAATAACACGCGGGCGGAGCTGCGGGCAAAAGCCAGTAATTAATCATTTCAAAAAAGTGGTAGGTATTTATAAAATAACAGATCAGTAGATTGATCAGTTGAATTCATCTTTCACCCTTTTTAGCGAGGCGGTCGGTTATTTCTCTACCCCGCGCTTACTGTTAAATGTCCTACTTCGCCACTCCAAACATCTTTCATTCGCACTGAAACAAAGCCCTTCTTGAACTCCATGGACTGAGATTGTCATTGCAAATGTACTTGTAAGTTGTGAAGACTTTATTATTCGCGTCTAACAAATAATTTAGTCTTCCAAAACTTCGAAATTTTAGCTACATAGGTAGCCCTTAATTTACTTCATCTACTTGGGATCTGTCTGAGCTACAGTAACAGACTTTTCCACTTTTTATATCCACTCTATGTCGCTAAAAGCTCAAGTTTTCGCTTAATTCGGTTATCATCTAAATTTTACTTTTCAATAATGGACATTTGAATTTGCCGGCCCTTGACAGTGCCTAGTGGTGAATCTGCTACTGATCTACACTTATTTATAGAGGTACAATTTGTTTATATGTAAAGGGTAATCTGCGAAGCTAAGAATTCATTCACAATTAGAAAGCTACACTATCACGTACGTCCTCTGGGGACGGGCAGTTCACAGCCATTATTAAATTCAAGCGTTATCCTTGGAACTACTGAAATGATTTTGAAAATTCTTTCACTATTGTAATGGTAAAACTTTTCACTTGGACATACTTAGGCTATAGTTAGTTTCCTGGAAACGGGTAATTCCCTGGGTATATATAGACATCAGACATATAAAATTCATAAAAAAGCCGATACGTTTTAAAAGGGGGCAAAGCCATAAAGTGGGCAAAATACGAATAGAAAGTAAGGATGTACAAAAAGTGGGCAATGCTCTTCAAATACTATGGGCACCTCAAATTAGGGACAAATGCAGAAGGGGGCAAGTACCGAACAAATCATAAAATTATTTTCATGAGAACCAAAAGTTCAAGTCAAATACGCCCTATAAAATTTAGTAGTTCCGAAAAATATTAACAGATTCGATAGGACTACCAAAACTAATTAAAGCGAGCGAAGCCGTGGTAAAAGTCAGTCTGGATATAAATACGAATAAAAACTCAGTAAATACTGATTTTATAGAGCTGATGTCGGGCTCGACTTTGGAGGTACCACCATCTTACTCGCAAATCCTCCCGAAGTTATTCGGGGGAGAGTAAGAGAACAGCTCTCAGGCAAAAAAAGGCGGCCCACCATTGCCTGGGACCGATGGATGGCGGTATATCCATCCCCAATTGCCGGGCCTTATATAAAACAGACTGGTGACGGGCAGCGGCGTCACTGGTGCAAGGGCTTCGGCACCGCACTCACCGACCCGCCTGCCCAGCGTGTGTGAGTATGGGCATTTCTTCCAGGAGGACCGCCAAGAATGGCGAAATCCTGGAAAGGCCTATGTCCAGCAGTGGACGAAACAGGCTGATGGATGGATGGATGGAAATAGTGATTGGTAAATTTTATGCCCTTGTGAAATTTGAAGACGCCATCTTCATAGTCTGAAATCATACTAGTTATTTAGAGAGTCCAAAAACTTCGAGTAAAATTTCTTATAATCAGAGAAATAAATTAATCCATGGAAAATTTTATAACTGCTTTTCATACAAAAAATACTTTTAAGAATTGCATACCTAATTAGTTTTCTTGAAATCAGCAATCAGGATGTGTAGTTCCAGGAAGCTGATATATCAGTTTTAATTTCTACAGAAGATGCAAGATACCATTTCCATGGAAGTTAGGTAACGCAAGACGTTTTGCCAGAACCAGTTTTTGGTAAATTTTAATGCGTGTATGGTGTCACTCGTGTCTCGTGTCACTACATGGAGATAATGGCTCTTTCGACGATGTTGTTTACCCAGTGGTTAACCCGTCTGCGTCTAAAATAAATAAACATTGGTTGTGTTTTATTTTCGGATACTGATTTTTAAACCGGTTTAGATTTTTTTTGACGCATCGAGCTTTCGTACATTTCACAACGAAAAATATTTTAGGCTATAAATTCTCTGCCAACACACAAACATAATGCAACACCTGCATGTTACATTATAACTCGGGAAAATTCGATGCGGTTTTCAGCAAGGGAATTTTTTAAGAAGTTTTTATAGCCTATGGTGACTTTCGTTTATATAGTCAAATTCAAACTGGAGACTCGGTAAGTGGTCAGAACCAAGATTCAATTACCCTTTCTGTGAAAGACGCAAAATAAAATTGAGACTTCCTATACTAATTGAGTCGAGGTTAAACACATTTTACGTATTTCGCAAACAAGGTCATTGAACCTTGTTCCTGACCACTTACCGAGTCTTCAGTATGAATTTGACTATATAAACGAGAATCAGCTTACATAATCTTGACGCTATTACTAAAGGAAGCTTAGCAATGATCACTTTAGCCCACATATACTTAAGTACCTATAATATAAACGCTTTGAACTTGAGAACCAATAGACCGATTTGGATTCGGTTTTCGCTGGGGATTTCATGAGAAAAGTTGGAGGATATATATTATTGCGCTATGATAAAGGGAGTTGATTAGCAACAACCATACTTATCAGCGAAACAAGAGTTAAATCCACTATATAGGGGACGGGCAAATCAAGTCGCGGACAAAAGTCCTATGTGTTAATAAAATTCAGCCCTTAATTTTACTTTTACTATAACTGAATATTATTATAAAATACTTCAAATTTTGTTTCCCTAAATGTGGTTTCCATGGTGGTAGAGCTGATGCCGGGCTCGACTGTGGAGGTACCACCATCTTACTCGCAAATCCTCCCGAAGTTATTCGGGGGAGAGTAAGAGAACAGCTCTCAGGCAAAAAAGGCGGCCCACCATTGCCTGGGACCGATGGATGGCGGTATATCCATCCCCAATTGCCGGGCCTTATATAAAACAGATTGGTGATGGGCAGCGGCGTCACTGGTGCAAGGGCTTCGGCACCGCGCTCACCAACCCGCCTGCCCAGCGTGTGTGAGTATGGGCATTTCTTCCAGGAGGACTGCAAAGAGTGGCAAAATTCTGGAAAGGCCTATGTCCAGCAGTGGACGAAACAGGCTGATGTATGGATGAAATGTGGTTATGTTTGCTTGGGAATGTTGTGGCATACAGAAAAGGTGGTATATTCGGTGTTTTTGTTAATACCCATTTATACCTACTGAACTTTTAAATGTACTGAGTATTTCTATCTAGTTCATTGGCTTTACACACAAATAGTATTGCAACATACTAACTGGTACAGAAGTCAATTGTATTCTAGTGTATCGTAAATAAATGCATTTGACCCACATCTAGTTCAACCGGCGACCCTTCCTGCCATTCAGATTCTGGAGTGATGCGGGATCTCGATTTTAATTTGTCTGGTAAAATCACTTTGTCGGAACACATTTGTCTTTCAGAAAGAATAGAATTACCGTTTTTTTGGACACATTTGTGAACCGTCAGTATCAGATAATTTTACCCGTACTTTAGCAGGCCCTAAATTAGGTACATATTTAATCAGAAGGTACAATTGGAAAACGGAAGGTGAATTCTATCCCAGACATGAATGTTTTTCTGCCAATCCTGTTCTGGGTTCACAATAGTTTATTCAGAGTCTCAGTCGTCACAATTCTCATGAGAATACCAAATTAGTATGTAGCGTGCTACGTGTAAGAAGTCCTAATATATTATATCCATTCATCCATCCATCAGCCTAGTTCGTCCACTGCTGGACATAAGCCTTTCCAGGACTTTGCCACTCCCGGCGGTCATCCTGGAAGAATTGCCCATACTCACACACGCTGGGCAGGCGGGTTGGTGAGCGCGGTGCCGGAACCCTCGCACCAGTGACGCCGCTGCCCGTCACCAGTCTGTTCTATATAAGGCCCGGCTATTAGGGATGGATATACCGCCATCCATCGGTCTCAGGCAACGGTGGGCCGCCTGGTTTTTTGCCTGTGAGCTGTCCTCTTACTCTCCCCCGAATTACTTCGAGGGGGTCTCCAAGTAAGATTAAATTAAATTATTATTCGTTCAAACTGCGACTTAAATACCTCTTTCGAGTCCTTATCACTGTGGTGGCCACCATAGTGCAGTCATAAAGATCTTTTAATGGCAGGAAAGCCCTATACGTTCTCCTAAGTTAGGTCAGTCAAGTTGTCGCTTGGCAGCTTCGTCACAGGGGTGTTGTTCTTACTAATATAACATTATAGTATTCTCACTAATAAACCATTTTGTTTTGATAAGGATCCGCCCGAGCACACCGACAACCAGACATCCGCACCATCACACTCATGCATGAAAGGAACTTCATCGAGTGGCGCAAACCAAGTAGAGAACACCCTAACAAGTTAATGTGGTAAAACCGAATCCCGGTGCAAAATGCACATCATTATGTTGTTTTCCTTACGTTTGAATAAAAAGTATACAAAAATTGCGTTTTAAAGCAATTAGCAGAAGTTGATTAGTAATAAATTAGGGTTTTACATTCAAATTCTAACCATTTTGATTGCATTTGATTAACTAACTTAAAAGCGTATTTATCGTTGTAATCGAATTTAATCAAAAAAAGGGCGTAAAATAACAAAATTTTAGTGCGAGAACCCTGTTATTAGTAATCAATTTCCGCTATAATAGAACGCGGCTATGAAGTTAATCCTGACACATTGCGCAACTATGAAGTTTCTGAATAATGACAATGTCAACCACATAGGAAAAAATTACATAATTACTTATTGCGTGTGACAGAATAGTGAGTGGCAATAATATCACAGACAATATATCGATACACGTTAAAAAGTTCGTATAGCTAAAAATATTGTTATGTTTTATGATGATGTGCATTATTGTAAATAAAACGTAAAATTAGATATATTAGTAATATTCTCCTTCAGTTAATTATAAATATTAATGAATAAATGAGTTTGTTTCTTTATTACTAACCTCTGGGAATTGAACTCTTTTTACCTAGAGAAAACTTTTTGAATTTGAATGTAAAGTACAATATTTCCTGTCAATTAATTCAATGACACGTCAATAGGTATGATAAAACAATTTTAAGTATTGCCTTGATCGCTTTTCCAAAGGTTGATACTTTTGATTGTGCTAAACTTGTGCATGTTTTTGGCTATTAATACCTAGTGCCATCCCCCATCTCACCCATTGACCAAGGGGCAGATTGAAGCAAGGGCTTGAACTTGGAATTTGAAATGCTTACTACTTGGAATTGTTAAAATGCCAAAACGATCGAAGAAATTCGTTCTTAACAGTCAGTCTCGTGAGCTTATCATACGTGTTCGTGACTTTTTTGAACGAGAAGCTCAAAACGGCGGACCGATATTGCCCGTGACATCGGTGTTGGATCGAGTTGCAGATGCTCTCGATATCAGCAAAAAAACTATTATAAAAATCACGAAAGAAAAATTGGGTGAGACTGGCATCGAAGATAATGTTCTATATTCTCCCAACAAGAGAAAAAGAGCGAAGCTTACCGATGTAGATAATTTTGACGTTGACGCCATCCGCAGGCATATTTACAATTATTATTTACGTAAAGAGTACCCAACGTTGTCGAATTTAGTGCAGACATTAAAGGAAACTGGATTATTTTCCGGATCAAAAAAGTCATTGTCAAAGGTTTTGAAAAACATTGGATTCCGATATAAACAATGCAACAAACGAAAGGTGCTAATGGAAAGATCGGATATTGCCATGAAAAGGACTGATTTTTTACGCGAGGCGAAAGCTATAGATGATTGGGATAATGTAGTTTTTTTGGACGAAACGTGGCTAAATGCGAATCACACAGTTGGTCGCTCGTGGACGGACGATACGGCGGCATCGGCATCCAAAGTCCCCTCCGGAAAAGGAGCCAGACTAATTATTTGTCATGCTGGCAACGCCTGTGGTTTTATAGACAACTGTTTATTGGCCTTTGCGTCTAAAACCACAGGTGATTACCATGAAGAAATGGATGGTGAGAAGTTTACCCAATGGTTCACTAATATGCTGACTAGCCTTTCTGAGCCATCAGTTATTATTATGGATAATGCACCTTATCACTCCATGTTAGTTGATAAGCCACCTTCAAACTCTGAGAAAAAAGCCCATCTGGTTGCATGGCTTCAAAAAAAAGGTGTAGACGCAAGTATGTCTATGTTGAAAGGAGATTTGATTAGATTGATGAATATTCACAGATCGAGAGTAAAACGATACGTCATTGATGAACTAGCACTGCAACATGGGCACCGAGTACTTCGTTTACCGCCGTATCATTGCGAGTATAACGCCATCGAATTGATATGGGCACAGATCAAAGGACATGCGGCACGCCATAATACTGAACCTCCATTTTCCACAGCGAAAATGATGAAATTGTTAGAAGAAGCGTGCAATCACGTAACCAAAAATAATTGGAAAATGGTAGTGAATAAAACTAAAGCCAAAATATGGGACGATTGCAACAGAGACATTAAAGTGGATAATATTTTAGATAATGACTTTGAGTTAGTTATTAATACAAACGATTCCAGTAGTGATAATGGTGATGGTGCTTCGGAAAGTGATACATAATAAAGTAAAGAATATAAATATTATCTCTACCATAGAAGTATTAAGTAATTAAACTACTTCTATGATCTCTACCTAGATGTTTTTTTTTTCACTTTCTTCATATACTTACATCTGATAACTGCATTCGACTTTACTCACACTTGACGAATTTTATCGATACAGTGATCGAACGTATAACAACCCTAGAGGCATGTGTCAGGATTGACTTCATAGCCGCGTTCTATTATAATTGCTTTAAAACGCAATTTTGACAATTAAAACAATTAAATAGTTAAGAGTTACCAAGTACCTAACAATTTGATTGACAATATTTTTCAACCAACAACAAGTATCTATTTCTTTTTACTATTTTGCACTTAATTCCTGTTTATTGTAGCTTGGCTCTGTCTGTATGTAAATAAAATATGTTATTGCTGCGAAACAGGCAAGGATGTAGAGGCACCCTAAAAGTCAAATCACCTATGTATGCAGCCAGACTCCTAGCACCTTCGTACAGGTTCAGAAAGTCTTTAAATGTCTATGCCCAAAATAGTCTATAATACATCCACTTTAAACGCAATTTTCCACAAGTCGTATAGTACTAATTTTTGTTTCGTATTATAGGTATGTTGTGAACAAATTGTTTGCCCAAAAAATATATATTTGATAAACATAAAGCTCGAATGTTTATAGAGTGCAGTTAAACATAAAAAATTACCTAAGCTTATAAAACAACAGAGCTTCGGCATTTCCTTTTAACACATAACATTTTCCTTTTAACAACCGAGTTAGTTTAAATTCCATATCCAGAGCCCTCTTACAAATGTTTCGAGACAAGTTTCCTGCGGGCCCCTCCTGCAGTACAACACCGGATGAACTCTAATGACATAAATGCAAATTTGTCCATTTGTACTTCCGCCGCGCCGCGCACTGGTTCGCCGCTCCTACTGGCCCCTGCACGTTTATTACACTACAACCTTTTATAGAAATATGAAACCCTACGCAACTAAAACGATATTGGTTTTTGTGCGTGTTCCTTCGCTTTAATTGGCTTGTAGCTATTTCCGTCACTGAAATACTACCTTATTATAACGCTTATGACCGCATTCTATTTCCTTTTTGTGAGATCTCGTAAATTGGATACTTAGACGGGAGAGGGTGCAATAAAAATCGTTAGTAGGTTGTTTAGATTTTTTATTACTCAGTGTCCGTTAACACTCTATAACATAAACTATATTTTGGTTCAGTCGGGAACTTAAAAAACTAAATACTAAGTTTTGGTACTAGGCGACAGGCACCGGTAGTGCAACTAGATCATTCGGCGTCGACGAGTAATGGGCCTGGCTTGAGTGAGGTTTTTGTATAAAAATAAATGAACTATGAGCACAAAAACGTGTAGCGACTCAGCGCAGCCCCATTCCGAGTCGACCCGTGACAACACAATAGTGAATTATGCAATATATGGCTTACACAGTTTATGGCTTATGCACCCATTAGTTCTGATTAAATGCACAATGCGAACGACTTGCAACAAGTTTTATGTACAAGATACAATTACAGACCAAGCACCTAATTATAATTGCAAATTAATTGTTTCTTTTTTGAGAATTTCTTAATACCAGATATTAACTGCATAGTTGGGTGCAAATGACGTCATTTATCACAGGACTTAGCGCATATACAACACAAAGAAAAATACACATACGTACCTAATCAGAAGTCCAATTAAACCTCTTTATGTTCACATAATCTATTGTATCAATTCCATTCAACAAATTAACTTCAATTTATAATGCAACGAATGTGATGCTCTTACGTTTTACAATTAAAAGAAACCGCTTTATACAGCACTAGCTAGAATGTCTCAAGATGGAACTACATATTTATACATTTTACATATTTATTGTCAAGAGACTGCGCTATGCCACTCGTAAACACAGACACACATACAAAAACATACAATAAAATTCCTACCATTTAAAGCAACCACGAGTATAGTAAGGGAATATATTCGAGGCGATAATTAAGCTTACGATCTGCGTACCAATGAGCCAGAGACATATTCTCCATTACTGGTTCTCGGGGTTGCCTGTGATGTATCTGTTAGTATCCTGAGTCGAAGCGACCAAAAGGAAAATTATAGCAAAATTCGACTGTTTAACAGATAAACACTAAGCCTACATTAGAAATTACAAAATTTCTTATATGCAACACTCCAGTAACACTGGGGCGACAGAATGTATTAAACGCCAATAACTTCGGTCCTGCCGAATCTGATCTCAAGTAAAGTCCACATGATAAGTCTTGCTACTGTTCACTAGAAACACTCCCATCCATCTTCGAAACTAATATTAAATACGTACAGTTTTAAATATAGCAGCCCGTCAAGACGTCAACGCATGAGCTCTGCCCTTGTTATGGATGGATCCTGCGATCGTTCCATCAATGGTAACATGTTTGCATCATTTAATACCATACCTTGCCCCACGTTGGGTGCCAATCTTTGAGTTGTGACTGGGATATTGGTTTATAAAACTAACCCTCGGAATTTTAGCTTTTATGTAAGACTTACGTCTGTGTCCCAGGATTTAATAAAAAAATGTACTTAGTTACGACTACAAAAGTGACCTCACACGTTTTCTTGACTTAAATCATTGTTCTCATAATAGCTTAAGAATAGTATAAAACGATATAGTAATTCCAAATCATTTAAATATATATAAATAACAAATAGAACACAATTGATTAGTTTAAAGCTGATCGAAATTTTGTAGACAATAAGAAACTGTATACTTATACATATGTAGAAATAAAATGATACCAAGGATACTATATCTAATAAAACATTAAAAAGCGTCTAAATGCGACCGTTACGTATAGGGAGAAAAATAAAATCCTAAATAGATTAGAAAACCTAATTTTTTCCAATAATAGTCGTGTCTGAAACATCAACTCGTATGATCTTTGGTTTATAGAGATAATTTATTTGTTCAGTATAAGCAAAAATTATAAAGTCGAACTTGATTAACATCTAAAAATATTTTCAATCCATCAAAAGCATTTTAATTATTTACCGCGACCGCGAACTATCTAAAATCTAAAGTTTTAAAATACCTATAATACAATATGTACAAACTGTACATGTACATAGACAAACACGTACAATATCTACTAGACTCTAGAGATTACAACTTCGTTGGGCTCATCCTGGATGCATAACCTACCCTGTTCTAGCTACCTTCAACATTCTTACCAACAACCGATCAAAAATACGCTATCGTATTAATATAACAAACTCATATAGGAGGGACTTATAGCACAACATGTACACTTTTACAAAATACAAAAAACCTTTCATAATTTCTTATGTAATAACAAAAACGCAATTTACTGTAAAGTAACATCATTGAGTCTTACGCAGGACTAAAATCATTCATCTCCAGCGACGATTAACAGCTTGTCATGATAATTTAAGGTACAAAGTAAAATAAATTACTTATTTTTCAATTTGATCTATCATTCACACAAAATTTCAACAAAAGTTGCCCAATTCACAACAACAATTGTCAATAAGCATTCACTGAAGACACTCGCGATGGCTCGAACTCCACTTGCCTGACTAGTCTAAGCACTGGACTACGTATGACGTCACCCCTCAATCCTACTAATGTAACTCATTAACAAGTGGCAAGTCCAGGGTTTACTTGCCGCGGTACTTCTCTGTGGTCGCGTCTTCGAGATTGCTGTCCCAGTCGAACTGGGTGACTCCGCTGCGAGGGGACACCTCACCCAGGTGCTTCCATCTGTATTCGAAGTCTGAATCCCGCTTTTTTAGAGCTTCAAACCTGGTAAAGGAAAAAAGAACATTCTATATTCACGCTGCAGTTTTTTGTGCGAGTTTGAATAACGACCCTAACCATTGTTTGTAGCGCCTTTCAATGTGTTAGCCCGATAGTAAAATGAAACACGCTGCAACAGTTAGAAACATGATATACGAGAAAAACTCCATTTCAGTTTCAAAACATGCAAAGCACGCTCGAGAGTAGACCACCAAATATCAGGAGCAGTTTAGAAACACGAAAACTTGGCAATGTTACCAGTCCTATTCACCGATATCTTTGTACCGCGTAAGCTTGGATTTGCCGGCTACGAAAGTGCGATAACATGCAAATACATTCTGCATTATTCAACCGCGCGGGATTCAATTTCGGATTCGCAGTTTCGATCCATTTGTTTAGCTGGTGATGGAGCGATCGGGTGCGGCCAGGTAGAGCACACCTAACTCACACATGTCAGCGGGAGAGCAAACCGACCGCAGACCGAACCAACACGTCAAACGCAATTTGCACAAATAGACCTGTGTCAATGTTGTCGATGCCGGCGGGGAACCGCGCAAAGCTATTCTATGAATGAGCTGCACTCAAAGTGGGCTTCGACGAGCCATTGCAAGTTCATAGGTCCTGAACTCCTGAACCCCATTCATAAAGCATAATAGTTTACTGTTCGAACAACGATAAGGCGAACTCGATGCTATCCGATGAAATACAAGCAGACGCACAAGTCATCGATAAGCGATCGATATGGAGCCATTACAGTTATTTGTGTTGTTTTCGAATGCAGTTATGGATCAAATTATTAGGTTGCACGATAATATACTTCATTATACCTACATACAATAAAACGGGCCTACTATCTCAATGTTCCAAGCATAGCACTGCTAATATTTACAAAATAAAAACCATAATCATTATTGCCTTAGATAAGATAATGGCTCAATGTTGAAAATGTAGGTTTTCAGCAGACAGAAGAAATACAAGATCAGAAAACTCGTTAAACGGGAATAAAACACGGCATTTTGAAAGTAATTCTTCAGTGATAAAGTATAGTCTATTCACAAATCCAAGAACAGGTATGACTCGCTAACATTGTGTAAGCCATAAAATTTCCAAATACATTGATATCATTGAATAGGAACGGAAGTACTAACTTGAAAAACGCACGGGCGTTTACGGAAAAACCTACAACTTCTCTCTCACACTAAGGGCATGGTGTGTAGATCTGAGCGAGAAAACTAATTTCCACGCCTCTTCCAGCGCGGACTTCAGCTGTCTCTTCGCGGGACCCATAAGCGGAAAACGTGTCGATAGTATTGAGTTTTTAAAATATATCGTCCTGACATAAAAGGTGCCAGAGGTGTTTCAGAGTGTGGACGGACTGTTACTGTAACAATCAACACTCGTGCACCTTATAGAGGGCAGTGGCGTGCATAGAACTTTTTGCTGGAAAAGCAATGAAAAGGCCAAGTATGACGATTAAAACATAAAGAAAAATTTAAAAACCAATTTGAAAATGTTTTTTTTGTATGAAATCATGCGCTGGCGTCATACAAATAATGATTTTTCAAAGGGACATTAAAATTATTGTATATTTTTTTGTTGTCAAACTTGACCTTCTCATTGCATTTCCAGCAAAAAGTTCTATGCATGCCACTAATAGAGGGTGAGCCTTATCGCCGTACTTCGGGTACAAATATACATACGCTTTATGGCCTACAGATTTACCACTGTGTTTTTCTCCATCGTTCAGCAAGTGGTAAGTAACAAAATGAGGCATTATTTACAAAAACAACCCATGTCCAATTTTGCAGGTTTTAACATTTTCATTGCAGGCAATACTATGAAAGAGATCTTTCGAATGATAAAATTGGTTTTAACAAAAATATTTCCTGCCTAATAGTTATCCGAGGTAGAAAAAATCATTGTGCGTAACATTTGGTGCAACCATGACGCCTTAAGGGTCCGTATAAGGCAAGATGCCCAACTTCAAAGGAGCATTTCACACTGTGTTACTTGGTTTATCGGTATAGTAAAAATAATATAGACAGTAGACTATATGGCTGATAGGCTGATCTTAGAAAAAACGCAAAACCTTTAAGTTCGCTTGATAGAAAAAAATTACGAAGTAACCTCTAAATTTCAGGTTTTTTGAGTGTTAAAGGGCTTTCCTTAAATTATACAACCTCGAATTTTTTATTAAAAATAAGTTAACTAATGACATCGTCGGCTCGTCTTAGAATATTTTAAAAATTTCATTCAAGCAGAGTTATTAAAAAAAACGCAGATTTTTATGGGCGCGTGTTTCTTGGTAGTCGTAACAGCCACGGCTGAGAGCGCGCTATTCTAAACTAAAAGGAAACGTCGTAGAGTTCAGTTCTGATTGATGCAATATGGGGTGCTCAATCTGACCTTATATGCAGCCTTAATTTCTCCTATAATGTTGTTATTTCGGACATTAGTTCTTTTTGTAAATAACGCCCCAAATCGTATGCTCATGGATTCTTGAAAATCCATACAGCTCGACCGTCAAGATACGAACGTATTTTTATAACGTTAAAGGTCTGGTTGGAACTAACCGCCTGAACATGAGGTTCTTGGCGAACTCGTAGAGCTCCAGGTCGAGCGAGTTGAGTCGCTTGATGTGCGCGACCTGCGCCGGCGACAGCGCTGCCAGCGTCGCGCCGGACACGGTTGCGTTGTGCTGCGTGAACGGGACCGCGAACCGCAGGTTGAACGTCTCCTCGAACACGTACTGGGACACCTGGGGGACGTGGACTGCTGTTACTGGTTCTGATACTAAAACCATATTGTACAACTAGCCTTTCGCCCGCTCCGTGTTTATTCAACCTCTGCCTAGTTTTCGGCTTGGGCGTTATTTTATCAACACCCCTTATTGCCGTTGACATAAAGTAAAGCTCATCCAAATCCGTTGAGAGGTTCTCGAGTTAAAACGGAACATACATACAGACAGACAGGCAATGGCTTCAGTACAATGCAACCCATTTTATATATTTCTTTATATTAAATTTACAGACACGACTTTTTAATACCTTATTGTTAGTAAACTATACTAATAATAAAGTAGAAAAAAAAGTTAAAAAACTGTCTGAACATACAATAGTTTTTCTAAATTTTAAATGAAATGGGTAATTAATATTGTACCAAAGCCAAAACAATCATTTATAGAATTTTGCTGTGTCTGTATGTATGTTTCGTTTTAATTAGAGCTCACTCAACGGATTTGGATGCGGCTTTCTTTATTATCATCTTATTGACACTGGTCAGCTGGGCTATAAGAGGTCTTGATAAAATATCGCCCAAGCCGAAAACGAGGCAGATATTAAATAAAAGCGAGCGGAGCCATGGGCTAATATACAGCATGTAAATACAAAGTCAAGAATCCCTTTAGGGTATGAAAGTATACACGATTCTGATGTCATTACGAGAAAAAAAAATAAACCTTGAATTTTCACCAAAAATTCCATCATTTTTCTAAGCTATGGCTACGCAGCTCACCGGCCTCCCCACACACCTAATTGCACCCCGCGACCCGCACCTCTCATCCGAGTGGCCAGCGATCGTGAGGGTGTCCACGCGATTAGTGTATTTTGAGTAAAGAATCGTCTTATTGTGAGGTACTGGTACTTTATTTAGAGATCCCAGTATTTAAAATAATATCTTTACCGATCATACTAACACACCCTTAAAGGATTCTTGCCTTTGCTTTTACACCCGGTATAAATAAACCAGATAGGCGTATGTCAACCGAGTGATGATATTCTATCAAAAATCTTCAATATTCTGCTCTACGAGATCTGATTTTCGTCTTGGTAACTCTATAAACTCTTGGGGAACGTGATTGTACCTTTTAAAAACAATATTTGCATGTAAGTACTTGAATGTGTATGTAGGGTTCAAGCCACAGAAGGGACTACCATCTATTGTTTAAGAGATAATGAGAATTAAAAGGGTTAATACAGGTAAAATCCGGACAATTATCATAATGAATCACAAAAATGTGACCAACCATTGTATTCTTACAATAATTCCCTTTATGTGAAGAAATATTCTACTCGTTTTGAAAAAAATCAAGGGTTTCTCTAATCAAATATTATATTATCCCCATCTAATAGCTGTCTTAGCCTATGTCACCGCTGCTCTATAAAATAAGGGTCGAACACTGTGAGCAATACCATCGATAAAATTTCTCCTGAAAATAACCTAAACTGAAAGTCTCGATAGTTGAGGTAACACCGATTCATCTAACTGACCTCAGTCTAAAAGCAAACAAGAACTGAATAAAATAACTCAACAGTCGACATTGTTTGCTACAAATAGTGCCTAGGAGACAGGCCAATATGCATCGTATGCTAATGCCTTAGGCCGCTATCACCGTTTTTGCACTTTATTAGGGTAATCTACGGCGCCATATCGAGGATGAATACACACAAGGTAGCATAAAGTACCGATAGCGAGCGTACGCTTAAAAAGAACAAAACCACAACGTAGTCTCTGGACAAATGGCCACACAGATACGCGAACAATGATTCAAGTGCACGTAATGGGCGCGCTTATCTCCTCACTAGGTTCACTGAACTGGAATAGGTAATGTCTACAAGTCTAGATACGTCCTGCAAGCTGCCAATAAATGGGGTAATAAAATCGAGGTAACATTTGCCACTGGTGCCAATATATCTTCTTAGTACACCGTCCGTAATTTATTATCTAACGGTCAGTCTGTTGATCAGAAAGATTAGGAGGTCCACTAATTAAGTGGCTGACAAATGAACATCATCAATCACCTATCGCATGTCAAAACTAGTCGGTCAATCAATACTGAGTAATTGGACTACGGCCGCGCGAACAGCAATCTATGAGAAATGCTTTCTGTACAGTTATTTCTTTGTGTGGAATTGGAGGAAACAACTCTGGACTAATATTATTTTATTCTCGTCTATGATGTTACTCGCTAAGTAAAATCATCCAAAGATAAAATACTAATCTATCTTGCCACGCAGGCCACGTAAAATCGCGGAAATCGTTTGGCAATATTCATACCTTCTGATACTCAGTGAGGCCGAAGTACGCCATAGCGGCCAGGTTTCTCTTGGCCGATGCTAGAAGCACTCTGTCTGTGTCAGCGGAGCGGTGCCTCAAGGTGCCGTTGTAGCAGCCGACGAGCGCCAGGTCAGCCAGCATGCGGGTCTGCCGGTTGTTCGCGAGGTTCCACTGGCACGCCGCGAACTGCTCTAAGGTCACGCCTCGCCAGGACTCGCCCGAGTAGCATGGTGGTACTTCGGACCCTGGATAAAACAAAGGATACACATGACTGGGAACTATTTTAAATTACCATCGAAGATTATTGCCCTTGAGTGCCAGCTGAGTTAGCAGTGCAATAACAGACGAAAAGTGCTCGCGGATTTTTTATGATTACTATCATAAAGGTGATTTTAATTTATGTAGCCAAACTCATACTGGTGGCTTGGCAAGGTCCGCTTATAACCATAGAAGCACTCAAGGGATTTAAATCGGTTTGTACTATTGGCTGTTAAAGGGGTTTCTTAAGAATAATGTTTAGTTATTCATCATAACACTGAGACTAACGGGAGCTGAGCAGGCGACGGCAACAAACGAGCTGCAGACATAGGGCAGTAATTAAATATAAATATAATTAATACCGAAAACAAAAAAGGATGTGAATACCAATAATTTAAGTTTCGCTTTTTATGAAGTAATTTAATAGTACCTAGTATGTACCATCGCCATTGCCCTGAAATACGGTATAAAGTACCTTATCGCTTTAGAACTGGTACATATGAGTTCCTTTTCCATCAGGAAGTCACGAGTTTTTGGCATGTACCTATACATCCTTTTTTATTTCTGGTATTACTCAACAAGTTTTGAGACTACATATGGGTGAGTGCATAATGGAAAACGTGATTGGTGGTCTGTTTAACTTGAGTTGAAAAGTCGTAAACGTCGCGATGCGCCAAATTTATGTTTTCCCTCGAAAATTTAGTAGTAGCCCACTGCAGTTTTGAGAAGTTTCGGCTGCATTAAGTTATTGACTACATTTCCTTGAGTTTAAAGTAGAGCTCGTAACTTTGAAGTCCCATTAAGTTTCTATAATGTCGGTCGGTGTAATTTTCCCTGATTTATGAGAGACAGGTTGACATCAAATACATTATCAATTTTAAATAGGTTTCCTTCGTCAACGCGCCCACGACCGAGGTAAACCTCGGTTTTAATAAAGCAAGAGTGATTGAGCCGAGAAAATGCTCTACCGACGATCAAAGGGTTTGGAAAAGCAATATATAAGTATGTAAAGCTTCACCCACCAACACAAGCCACCTGACTTGACTCGTATACCCCTGTGATATGGTGACTTATAGTTAGTTTTAAGGGTCTGAGAGAGTGATATATATCAAACCTGTCGCGGTGCGTCCTTGGCACCAGTGTCTCGAGCCCTTCCACGTGGCGCCTCGCTTCACGTGCCGGTACTCCGACAAGTATCTGAGAGACAAATAATTACATCTTTACTTGACCTTTCGTCTAATTATCTTTATAGTGTTTCATCTATAGTTGTAATAAAATAGCAAGTAGGGTTTTGTACGTACAAGGATCAAAATGTCATAAGTAGATTCTTTGGAGGCTCCTTAAAATATTGTCTGTCTGTTCGCGGCTTACTAATACTACTAAACGAATTTGAACAGGACTTTTACTAGAGCGTACAGCTTAATATCTTGGAATAAACTTATGTTTTTTTTCTGTACCTGTTAATTCATTAGAATTATACATATATTATAAACTGAACCTGAATTGCTACTCTTTATTTCTGAGTCTGTGTGTGTTATGGAGCTAAACAAATGTTTTAACCATCTCAAAGTGAGTAAAGACAATTCCGACAAAAACAACTACGACTACACGGTGCGTCTCTAAACTTCATGAGCCATTCTCAATATTTGGACTTCCATATACTCTTGTATGTGATAGCAGAAGACAGTTTACTTCTAGGAAGTTCAAAACAACGTTAAAAGAATAGAACTTCTGCTCCATACCATACCACCCATCAACCAATGGACTTGCCGAACGTTACTTGCAAACTATAAAAGAGATACATAAAAGCATGTAAAACTAATCGGTTATCTTCAAGATAAGATACTATGTATTAAGACTTTGCTCCGCAGAACTCCCCATATCAACAGATGTTCAGTAGACAAATTACGACAAAATTGCACAGTATACTTGTAAACACCGAATTTGAGAAAACCATCTACCACCTCATCCTCTCAAATTAGATTCTGCGACGAAGGACAAAGAATTCAAGCCCGGGAACTATGATGGACATTCGGAAGTCTCCCAAAGGCTTGGAAAACTTCACTATATAATTAAAACGGACTTCGGGGTTGTCTGGAAGCATCATGTCGACCAATTACTGTCGGCAAAAAGCGGTGGAGAGCGACGCCGGCGCATAAGTTAAAGATTCACCGCGGAGGCTCTGGTAAATCTCTATGCTCGTTCTCTATCCTTTTTCAAATATGACCTGTGTCACGAACATAATTAATATAAATATGTTACGAATAAGAATTGTTTTCTTAGATAGATATTTAAAAGCACTAACACAATGAATCCCGTATAACGAGAAAAATGATGCAAGAAAAAAACGCTAGCCGTAGTCCCGCCTCGTTAGCTATTCGATTCCCTATCTCCGAATAAAGTTTCGCTAATTAGCTAAAAATGCACAGCTCGGTAGGACGCTTTGTCCCGAGAAAAATTTTAATAGAGCTCTCCCAGAAATTACTTAGCGTGCACCAAAAACAGCGACTGCTGCTGCATGCTCTATCGTCGGCAGTAATAAAATTCAGCGTACGTGCTTTTCCCGAAGCTAAGGATGAGAATTTAGGACGATTGCATAAAGTTTGCAAAGGCAGTTTATTATTTATACCGCAGCACTGCAGCGGCTGTGTTGACTTGTAACTGAAACCGAGAGGTCGTTTGACCGAATGGTAAATGTGGAATACATTGCACTATTGCACTCTGCTTTTATGGGTGCTCCTATTCTAATTAAACGCAGGAAACCATTACACAATGAGTCTACAATTTTATGATTGACAAGTGTTATGAAATTGTGTTTGACACAAGTGTCGTTTTAGACCCAGAAGCGGGACGGTTGTCGTTTTCAAGCACATTGTGCAGGGCACGTTGAGCACCGGAGGTTTAAATAAATAAATTTCATTTATTTCGGATAACAGTATTATTTGATATTTGTTTGTTACATAGGTACATAAATCAAATGATTAATAACTAATATAATATAAAATCAAATTACAAAAATCGAAATAGAATAAAATAAAAATTACAATAATAGAATCATACAATCAAAATAAAATAAAATAAAAAGATCAATTTCAATACCTTCTCACCGGCACTGCTAATGCGATATGTCTATCACAGCAGTGCCGGAGAAAAGGGCAGTCTAGTCTGTCTCCAATCATTTTCAGGACAACATTGGAACTAGCCACAAAGAATGCGGCGCGCTTGCGCATAATGGTGGAGAAGCAGTCAGTGCGTGCCTCTGCGAACATGCCAGAGGCGCTGCAGAATCGGGGCAGCCTCAATAATATCCTGAATGCATTATTGTACAGGACCCGAAGGTCGCTGTAACTTCGCTTAGTGTAGTCTACCCACAGGCTGCAGCTGTAGAGTGATGTACAGTACGCCCTAAAGAGTGTAATTTTGACTTCCTCTGAACATCGCGCAAACCTGCGGGCTATCATGTTAGCTCTTATTGACAGCGCCCTCCGCTCCCGCTCAATGTCCGCATTGTCCTTGAAGCCGGTAGTTAGTATGTGCCCTAGGTACATTAAGGTATTTAAGCGGCTATGATTGGACAACGAGGTGCCATGTTCATATCTCAATGTTCTGCATGTGTATGCGTATGTAAGTAAATATTTTATTGCAAAAAATTTACAAGCATAAAGATGAACCTAATGCTAATTAGCATCCTTTAACAGTCAACCTGTGGTATTGTAGAAAGATTAAAGTTACGAAATCAGTTTACATAAATTGAATTGTTCAACTATACTGGGGTTGTATAAATATGTGCTTACCAGTACGTAAAATAAAATACATAATACTAATAAAAAACAGGACAATTGTAATTTGAACGAAAGGAATGTCACCTCTGCACGGGTTCCCTGAGGAGCGTGATGTAAAAGTAGCGTCGATGAACTGCGGAACCCTCGTGTCGGTCCAGCTCTGTGCCCACGCAGGCTGTCAGTTCAGTAAAATCTGCATGTAGACCGCACCTGGGAACAAGCGAAGCTCTTTTAAGTCAAAGACCAACACAACATAAAGGTTAAAGCCTGCTTTACTTAGCCCAATAGCGGAATTTTCTAATTCATCAAGACGTAAGTCACTTTTTTGCGTTCATCATTCACAGGCAGAAAGACAGCAGAATTTTACTAACTAGGTCTGAACTTCGGTTCGTCAATCACCACACTCTCCCGCCTAGCTCATTTCACACCTCCGTTCACATCAACGCATACCTACCCTCACCTTGTTAAGCCGCGCAGCCGCTAAACAGCTAGACCTAGTATACAACATCATGCAACAGTAGACTCGATGTGTACACGCATGAATACCACCACCCGTCAATGCAACGGATAGCACGGAGATGGGTCGTTAAGCCAGACCTTTCAACAAGGCAAAGAACTAGGTCGATTGAAGCTTACAACGGTTTTAATGGTGACTTACTCTTTGATAACAGATGATGGGAATGAAAAACTTCCGAGTGTTTATTTTATCGCTTTTCGATAGAGTAAACACACGAACATACAACGGAGCAAGTAAACTATTATGTTGGTGATATAAAAAAGGTAAACTAAATTGTTCGTAAGCAGTACAAAATTGTTTTACCTTCAAGAGGTGAGGCAACGAGGTTATGATAATGGGCCTTATCCTTTTTCAATATCCGGACGATAGCAAACCGTATTTTTTAAGGTAATCACAAAAAGCAGCGGAAATATAAAGACGGGTTTATCTCTCACAATCGCGACGTACGACGACAATACATCGAGATATAAAAGTAAATAAAAGATGAAGAAAACGTGAACACTTTTCTTTGGAGCCCGCATCCGTACATAAACACACGTTTGAAAAGCTACAGGTGTTTCGGAAAACTATAAGTGGATGAGTAGAAATAAACACGAAGAACAAACACGATATTTGCTGAACAAATATGAACGACTGAAACGTGCCGTGAAACAGAGCGTGAAAGATAAAGACACGAACACATGAAACTTACCTGGAATTAAAAAGTCTGCCAAAGAGAATTTCAAACCTAGGATTATAAATTAATTAATTTTGTCCGCTAGTTTCGTTTGTCTGAATGCAGCTAGTGCTTTTAATTTTATTTCTACGAAAACGGTTTCAGTTTTATATTACTTTTTAAATCATTAAGTACAGTATCAATTCAGTTTGTTTTAAACTGAATCAAAGTTGAGCATCCACCTTCGACCAAATTACTTTGTTATAGTTTAGATCTTCCTTACACTGACCCATATAAAGCGCCAACCTGTATATACTTAAGTTTCATCAGGCCCGGATTTCGCGTGAGTCAAAAGCCACCGGCGCGGCGGGTGCCCAGTCGCCAGGATGGAGATGGAAATTATAGAAAACAGAAGTCTTTTTTAGGGTTCCGTACCTCAAAAAACTAAGCCTTCTACGATCATTTTGTTGTCCGTCTATCTGTATGTCTGTCTGTCCTTCTGTCAAAACCCTTTTCAACCTCCGTGAGTCAAGTTGAAACTATAATATATCCTACAGAAGTCTGCGGCTCCATATTGCTGTTACAAAATCAGGCTTCTAACTCAACGCGAAAAAAGTCGTTGCCTTTTACGTTATAAATTTCATACAAATTGGTTCACCATGAAAACCTATATAGAATAGATATAAGAGAAAAAAAACGAAAAATTACCAATGTTTAATAATTCCCGGATATATTAAAGACTAACTTAATTAGACCCCTTTGAGTTTATTGGATCGTAAGTTAAGTTGGTCTTCCACAACTGCACGGGGAATAAGTTTCTGTTTTAAAATGTAAGTACTGAACCCCAGGGCATGAGTTCGGCACGCACTTGACCGTTTTTTCCTAATATAGTCGAAATGGCGACTTACTGCCCACCCTGTAGCACGAAACACTGCGATACTGACCGCGACGACCAACATTGTTGTATTTTTTGATGTGCCTCGACTATCAAGTGCCCAGGGCCCTGGATATCTAAATCTGGACCTGGGTTTTATCACACATTTGCATGAGCAAATACCTAAAGCAATTACATTAGTGCGCTTAGCCTATGAATGAGATATCAACTTGAACAATTAAGTCCTATGATTAATACCTAAAGGCCGTCGTTGGCAGTTAACGAGGCAGCTCTGGCGTCGTTTTGCCAGATTACCATAAATAATCGATATGGTCTTTGTGAAGCACGTTCGGGGTACATAGGCGCTTAACGAGTGCTGTTTCCATACAATCGTTATTTAGAAATATTAGATGCTCGTCAAAGGCGGAGAAAATTTACGTTGGTAAACGTTTTAGGGGACATAATAGGCATGATGACTAAAAAAAATTTATTAGTCCGTCAGTTAGATTATCAAAAAATATTGGACACGTATTTTTTCTTTTTTCAATTAAACAAACAATGATGAAGATATACGCGTGACGTCACATCTAGGTACAATTATACTTGGAAGTGACGTCATTTTCCCCCACTCCCAAACTTTGACGTGCTTTATCTCTGTCATTTTTTGTTTGATTGACAAAAGAAAAAATACGTGTCCAATATTTTTTGATAATCTAAATGACGGACTAAATAGAATAATATTTTGTTTACCCTGTGTACAAGCCTATTGTATGGTGTCATACTTGATTATTTTATTCATTCACAAAATCATAAAAATACGTTGGGTTTTATAGGTGTCAGGGAAAATATCTTGTATCCAAGTATGAAATATTCCGTTATTTTTGTGATAAAAATGAGAGCCGAAGAAAAGACGAAGATAATGTCATTTGAATAACAAACAAATAATTCTCCTATTGACATAAAATATACTAACAATAAAATTGAAGAAACTGAAACAATAAAATTTCTAGGTCTACACATAGATAGAAAAATGTCATGGCAAGCCCAAATTGACCACATATGCTCAAAGCTAAATAAATTTTCATATGCACTTCACAACTTAACTAAAATAGGTAGTGAAGACGCAGTAGTTACTGCCTATAAAGGTTATGTGGATTCCACCCTACGTTACGGGGTTATATTTTGGGGCAACGCAACAAACAGGGAAAAAATTTTCAAAGCCCAAAAAAGGTGCATTCATTATAAGTAAAATTAGGAGCACGGAAACTTGCAAGCCACATTTTAAAAATTTCAAAATTCTTACGTTCCCGTCACTATATATCTACGAAATGGCGGTATTTGTAAAATTCAATTTTAATCTTTTTGACCACTTTAAAAGCAAACGCTACGGAAACAAAATCTGTAGCTTTCAACACAAAAAAGCACTCTTCAGAAAAAGTTTTTTTGGAATGGCACCCTCTATCTATAATAAGTTACCAAAGGCTATAAGAGATGCAGAAGACATCCAAATGTTTAAAACGCATCTTTAAAACTTTTTACACGACAAAACTTATTAAAGCGTAAATGAGTATTTGTCCGATGCACAGTGAGTCCAAAGGTATATGCATGTTAATTTTATTATAAGTGACTAATTATTTTATATAAAATGTGACATAATTGTGTATATTTTATTTTATTTTCTTTTCTGTGTGAATATTTGTACGCCATGTGGCAGAGCACGGAGAGACGAAACCTGTGTACTTGCTATCTAACCACTAACCTGTGACTCACAAATAAATGATTTGATTTGATATTTCAGAATTAATTTGAAGGAGACGAGTATTCTGGGGATGAAATGTTTTAATTTATTTAAAGTTTTTTCTTTTTCCAATATCTGTGTTGTTGACACAGGTGTACAGTAGAAAAGTCACTTTGATATTTCATGCTTGATTAAGATGAATAACAAACATGTATATTGATACAAACAACGTAAGCAAAATTACGTCACACACATCATTGTCCAATTATATAAGTGTGCAATTACTGTTTCCTCGAGTTACATTTCTCGCTCTTTTCTTTAAAAAAACCATCAAGTTCGCGTTATTTTTCATTTCGATACACACAGCGTAGTGTAAAATCAATAAGGCAGTTGTGAAATGGTTGTCATTTTTATGTGACAAGGATTTTTTTAACGCAGTAAACATATAATTGTCAATTTGCAGCTACCCCAGGTGGGCCACTTACAAAAGATCACCGGGCCGCAGTTTGAGTATTGCTGGTCTACAGTCAATAGATCTCTCCGCAGCATTACCATAAATGTTAAATGTAGAGGCTTATTTGAATGTTCCTTCGAGTCCACCTTCAGACAGTTTGGCGCGTCTCTCAACACACCGAGTATTCGATATCACACTCAATTACCACCTTTAACACTTTCAGATAAGAATTAAAGCAATAAAAACTGGTTTACTATAAATATTATAGCGCACCTAACGCTTTTCAAGATACGACTACAATCTGGCAGCTTTCCATACTTCTATATATATGTACGTAGAGGGTGTAAATAAACGGCTACGTTTACGAAACGAAACCACAATGTCATGCGTGCAAAGGTCCCAAAGCAAAATCAAGGCTACAAAAAACAATGTGCTAAAATGGTAGCGTCTTACAAAACATTTTGTACCATCTGCGTACGGAACCCTACTTTTTACTATTACTTGTTTTACTCTAGAATATGTCTTACAATCTGACTGATTTTAAAACTTGCATGTATTACCGACTTTAGGTAAGAGCCAAAAGAAATATCGTTTAAATAATGCAACTTTTCGAGGTTTGAGGACCCCATTTTTTTTTGTCGTGATAGAGGCCATAGTAACACGTATTCTGTGACAATGTCAACTTTCTACCTTTTACGGTTTAAGCTGTAGACCCCTGTGACAGACGGACAGACAGCGGAGGCTTTGTAATAGAGTCTCGTTGGGCACTCCTCGGGTACGGAACTCTAAAGAGACTAACCCGCATAAAATTAAAAAATATTTTTTTTGTATGAGTAATGCTTTTGTAATTTTTACTGTTTTATTTATTTATCACACCTTTTTTTCCATTCTGTTAATGACCCATATCGAGGGCCGAAATATATCGAATTAATGTTTTATTGTTTTTATTATTATACTATTCTACATAATAAATAGAAAGCTTATAAAAAACAAAACAACTTTATTAAAAGTTTATAATAGGTACAGAGTAGGTAATCACTAAAGCTACACATGCTTGACCTTTCTTCATGTAATTTTACGAAGGATAGTTTATTTATTAGTCTCACGTTACGAAGTTACTGATAGTGATATAACACAACATAAAATCGTTAATTTATTTCATTTCATTTGTAGAATATTACAATTTCGCCCGCTTCGCCCGCGAGTTATTCGGTTAAACCATGTTTTTTCCGGGATAAAAAGTAGCCTATGTGTTAAGTTAGGGTATAAGCTCTATCCATTCTAAATTTCATCCAAATCCGTTTAGCCGTTTCAGCGTGAAAGAGTAACAAACATACACACACACACACACACACAACTTTCGCATTTATAATATTAGTCCACAATGAAGGTAAAGAATATAAGACTTTTTCGTCTTTTATTTTTACATCATATATATTTTTTAATTATGTATATAATAGGTTGGGGAAAAAGTCTTTTCGCAAAAAGTATGTATGAACTTATAATAAAATCTCTTTGGCTACCTATACCATTTGTATCTGGTTGGTTTTGGTATTATTAAAAAGTTTAAATTTTAAAAAAGATATTTCCAAATTCAAATTAGGTAAAATGTGTGATTTTCATTTGTTTTTCTTACTGTTAAGATGAGTGAAAAAAGTGAAAATACATTTTTAAATTTTACTACAAAAAAGCAAAATGCAACGCAAGCCGCGAAAAAAATTTGTGATGTTTATGGACCTAGTGTAGTGTCTGTGAGAGTAGCACAAATTTGGTTTAAGCGTTTTCAATCCGGAAATTTTAATGTCAAAGATGCTCCTCGCTCTGGGCGCCCTATTACGGATAAAATACGAAATAAAATTTTTGAAAAAGTGGAGCAAGATCGGAATGTCAGTAGTTACGATGTAGCTGAAGAACTGAGGATTGACCACAAAACAGTTTTGGCGCATTTGAAAAAAGCTGGGTACACAAAATAGCTCGATATTTGGGTGCCTCATGAGCTCACTGAAAGAAACTTAATGAACCGTGTACTCATTTGTGATTCTTTATTACGACGTAATGAAACCGAACCATTTTTGAAAAACCTGATAACTGGTGATGAAAAGTGGATCACATACGACAAGAACGTGCGAAAAAGGTCGTGGTCAAAGGCTGGTCTGGCTTCACAGACCACGGTTATCTCGCAACAAGGTAATGCTGTGTGTATGGTGGGATTGAAAGGGCATTATTCATTATGAGCTGTTAACGCCAGGCAGGACCATCGATTCTGAACTCTACTGCGAACAACTGATGAGATTAAAGCAAGAAGTTGAGAGAAAGCGGCCGGAATTAGTCAACAGAAGGGGTGTTTATTTTTTCATCATGATAACGCTGGACCTCACACATCTATAGCCACTCAGCAAAAATTAAGAGAGTTTGGCCGTATAGTCCTGACCTTGCACCTTCAGATTTCTACTTGTTTCGGTCTCTTCAGAATTCTTTAGGCAGTGTCAGGTTAACATCACGAGAGGACTGCCAAAACCACTTGTCGCGGTTTTTGATCAGTAGCCCCAGAATTTCTATAGCAATGGGATCATATGTCCCTATCTACAGGATGGCAGATACGAACAAAATAGCACCTACATACTTTAGTAAAATGTAAATAAACTTTATTAAAAAATGATTTGAATTTTCATATAAAATGCGAAGAAACTTTTTCCCCAACCAATATGTATAAATACAACCAAATAGAAACGCATTGGACCCTCGCACCAACGTCCGTTTCGGTCAGTTATTTTATAATAAGTCATTTATAATACTTACGGAATTAATTGATCCCTAGCAAATAATTACTTACATATGTACAATGTACATAGTCAGATGTTACTTACGTTTAAGAACACAAACTTGATATCTTAGTCCAAAACTTTTCTTGTACATCTAACTAAAGCATTTATAAAACTTTTTAATAATTAATGGCAAAACTTGTTTTAAACAATAAAGTTTCACAATAATGTCTCTTTAAATAATTTTGTGAAATATAAAATTTCTGCGGTTGAACTTGAACTACGAAAAGTATTTCGGTAAAATTTATGAAACATTAACAATTTGCGAATTTTTTGGCACGAGGCCACAGTTTTAAAGTAAAACACATTTATGTACATTTGAATACATCACTTAGCAGATATGAGTATGGAGTGGGTCTGTGAATAACATAACAATAAATTCTTAAGCAGTGAGCACATTCGGGTAAAAAACGAGTTTCTATTTTCTTGGTAAAGCAACTGTGTTTCACGAAAAGGAAGCTCTCGAAATCTTCGGACCCGATAAACGCAACGAAGCGTATAACAAAAGACGTGTGGATAGATAAACATCAAAACCCGAGCAAGTATGCCATAAAGGCCATGTAACTAAATGTCGCTGTCCATTAGCCTGCATCTATAACTAAAGTTGTCCGATAACAGCTCCCGTAGGATAGTTTAGCGGGCGCTGGCACCACGCCACATTCTGAGCACCGGTGGAAGACCAGCGAGCTGTCAGTGCGGTTCATTCACCACCAGATAACGTGCCAGCTCCACGTTCCAACGCTGGATCCAACCTCTCTATTACAATTTATTGTCAGCCGTTTTAACATATTACAGTCGTAAAGTTGTTACGTGCCCATTATCTCTCCGCCATCACCTCTGCCTCAGCGTTTGCTCACATTTTGTGGAATATTACACCCGATAAGTGATAGTTCTGCGGGTAGCCCACGTATTACGAGTTTTTATTGGACCACAAAAATATTCGGACGTTGTTAGATTGGAATCGCCACCCTCACAATTTTTTTGTCCATCGGGAACTAGAGATAATTATCGGAGAAACGGCTAATGGTCGTCCCCAAAATCGATGAAAAAGGAAACATTTTGAGAGTTAAATCCATTACAATATTATTTTTGGGGTGCCATTTTTGTTTGGTAGCTGTCGGACACTAAAAAGAAACATCAAAACGACAATTTCGGTAATTTGTTGACATTGTTGTCCTAATGGCTCTTTCCCTATTTACTTTAAGTGAGTAGACAACGTAAACAAAAATGTTTTCCTTTTGTAATAAGTTCGCTTATCGGTAAATAACATTAACCCATGTACCTATCTCAGGAAGCAGTTTCAACAAACTTGCCAAGTTTTCAGCATATTAAACAGCTACTTTAATCTCCTTGTAAATTCTAAATACCGTACCTTCACCAGTTCACAAAGGTATTAGCATTCGGTCTCAGAGAACCTTTTATCCCTTTGTGGTTTATTAATCTGCAGCGAGCACCTCGAACAATACAGATTCATAGTACTCTGGTGATGTAATTGGAGATTTTCTACAGGATTTAGGAAGATAAGATTGCAAATGAAAAATATTGGAAGTAGGAACAACATGAAAGCATACTTTTCATCAACGCCTCGGGAAGCAGTAATGGCACTTCTTCCAAGTTTATAAAAAGACGGCGCTCAAATAAGTAGGAGGTTTGTACCCGTCCGAAACTCTGATTGGACGTACAAAAACCGGGCGAGTGACTGTAGATGCGTACACCGGAGGCTTAATACTTAAATCATGTTTCGGTAATTTATATATGTACATTAACCTTCATTTATCTTAGTTATCACAAAACTTTATTTCCCACGGGCGATAAATTTACGTTTTGTACACGTTTTTTGGGTTAATTAATGTGTTAGATGATGAAACGATTTTTTTGTAATTTTCAGTCAATTGTTTTTGAATAAAATTTAATTGATTACAAACAATACGTGGCTAATGTAATCGCTCCTGCCTCTCTGTGAGTAATTTAAATATAGATAGATTAGTCTTTTATTTTTAATAACCCGTCCCTTGTCAACTTGTCACCAAACATCGAGTTTGCGATATTGATAAGTATGAGCAGTATAGGTCTTCTAGGCAGGAAATAGGTAATAAAACGGCAGCTGTTAACAACTCAACATCTAATCTCAGACAAAGACAAAAGGTCGTTTCACCGACCCGCGGTAAATGGCGGTCGTACATTTCCACTTGCCCTCTAATTATGTACATAATAATAATATACATTAAGGTGACTTTTATTTATACAGCCAAACTTATACTGGAGGCTTGGTAAGTGATCATTAACACGGATCGATGACACTTTTTGCTATTTTCACAAAATGAAATCTTGACGTCCCATAGTAATTGACTAAGGGCTGGACTTGCATTAGGTGTAAGGAACACGAAAATATTAATTTACGGATTTCACAAAAAGGGAGCCTTTACCGAATCTTCAGAAAGAATTTGACTGCATAAATTAAAGTCACCGTAATGTCCAAAGATATTCGAAATTTAAAAATCGTTATGTGCCAACACATTGGCATATAGGACACTAACTGAATAAAATAGTTAGGATACGTGACTAGTTACTTTACGGTTTAACTGAGAACAATTTATAATTCCCCCAAGGCAATCGGTTCCAACGGGACTCAATCCAATCGATGCGCAAGAATCTATACAAAGCTTGTTTAACAATTTCCTCGACTCGAGGCGACAGACGTTGTAATGAAAAGCAGACGCATTCGTTTCAATCCTTACAAAATATTTCAAACTACTTACACAACGGCCGCAATTTCCGTTCTTCTTATTGGAAACAACGGTAGTTGCACTAGATAAAAGAACTAGATAAGGCAGTTTCACAAGCTAAAATAATTCCAGTAAGAGGCCGTTTATTAATTACTTAAGGCTCCCGAGGGAGGGAGATGTCCATAAAATCTCTACATGACCATTCCGTGGTATAAAAGCCATTTTTACGTAATATTTTACTACGAGTCGAAATTCATGAATGGATTTTTTTTCAAATGACATTTAACAATTTACCGCCCTTTAAAAAACTATGTAAAATCTTTTTTAAAACAAGGGGGACCCGGGGGTTCGAGAAATTCTATGTGTCCTTACTGGGGAAGGTCAAAAATTGCCAAAATCATCCTTAATTAATTAATGAACAGCCCCTTATATCAACACTTTCTGTATAATACAAAACAAAAAGCAAACACACTCGCACAGTTAGAAAATTACGACACAAATTGGCATTATGATTAAAATCAGTCCATTTTGGCATGTATTTGTAAGAGTTATTATGAAGGAATTTTTTCACAGTGAACAATACAGTTTCCTCTCAACTTAAATAGCTGGTCAAGCTATAGAGTACAAATGCGTTTTTTTTTTTCATTGTTCGACAAAACCCCTAGCTTCGTTTTCGATATTGCAATAGTTGTCAAAACTTGCAGGCCAGGCCGGTACAGGACGTGATAGTCAAATAACACTCGAATAAGAGGTTGTTGGCGCCTTTATGCAGGAGTTTGGTGGTGTCTGATTCGCAACTGATCACAAGACAAGTATTATAATAATAATAATAATAATAATAATAATAAATCGCTTTATTTCAGGCAACGAGGCCCATAACAATAAATACCTTAAAATAACAATACATATTTTATATTAAAACTAAAAACATTACTTTGGCATAACGTCACTGTGCCGATCCGGTGGTGTAGATAGCAGTCTACCGCGAAAACGCCGGTATACCACGCCCTTCGGCCAGAAGTCCTCCGCAACCTGGTTGTCAGTACTCGTGCCACGAACGCCTTGAAACTAGGGTTGCGACGCGAATCCAGCGGCTCCACTCTCTTATTAGACACAGAGTTTCTAAGACACCATTAGGTACAAATGCCAAAAGATTATGTTTTGAAGATCCAGTCTCATCTCATTTCAAATGCAAATAAAGGCCCGTTAACAACGGTGGAACGAATCAATTTGAAACTGCGATATAAACGGAAGCCGAATTCACACACCATAAAAGATTTAATTCCGAATTAGACAAAAATTGTAAAAAGTACGAGTAGGACTCGTGCTCTGAGTGTTCCGTATCATTTAAATATAATTTGAACAAAAATTAGAAACCTACAATATTCATGAAACAAACCAGCAAAGTAAGTAGCTTCACTATTCGGGTACGTAACTCTAAACCTACATTATAAATTGTACTTATTTGTTATTAAAATAGAGTATAATATGATACATAAAATACAGAAGATTCCAAATTCCTCACTAGAATAGTTTTTGAGATAGATCCCGTAACAAAAATAGTCTAACACTGTCAACTTAGACGGGCCCCATTTCCTTAATTGTTTTATTATCTCTAGACAACAACAACGACACCACATTTGCCAGGTTAAGAATTTTTTAATTATTATTTCATTGAACATTTAATAAATTTTTTAAAATACGAATTTCAGGTCCGTAACTCAATTCTTCTACGAGCTAGAGACCCGTCGTCACAGACGGACAGACAGCAGTGACAATAATAGGGGCTCCGTTTTGCCCTTTGGGCGCGGAGCCCTAAAAGGAAGATACTAATTCCAAACGCAGGCAGACACCCAGAAAATTGGATTCGGAATAATTCCCATAATTTAATTACGATTATTTCATACGGGTGTCCTCCCGCTTCGACAGTCTCCTGTAATGTAACACAAGGCGTATGAACCGAAGATCAGCGAGGAGCTGGGCTGGTGAGCGGCGGCGCCATAATCCGATAATCCACAGGCTCGTGTCCGAACTCAGCCTAATTTGATGCCGTGCAAGGATCCGACCCTCCGCGGCATTACCGCGGTTTCGACATGAGAACCGGATTACTGAGAACCTTCTTTTTAGGGGACCCGAAAGTTTGAAACCACAAGTTATATTTGACTGCGACATGTGGACGTGGGTAGTTGGTTATACCTTCAAGTAAGTTGTATGTATCGCAATCTAGCAGTAATAGCCCGGGCGGTAGCGTTGCACTTTAGGTAGTGATTTTAAGCCGATTGATTTCCATCTTTTTCAATAGATCTGGAATGGCTAATAACAGAACCAAGCGTCAGCTGGCGCATCCGCGGTGGGTGTGGGAGGCAGAGGAAGTGGTAAAAAAAAGTAATAGTACGCCGGCTGAAACTTTTCTCACAGATAGCTGAGGCCATAATAAGCTAAAAAAAAATCGTCAGCTGCATAGTTTTTTACCACTTTCGCAACCTCTCACATCCAGACCCACCGCGGGTGCGTCAGATGACGATTTTTTTTCAGCTCAGTATGATGTTAACTATCTGTGAGAAAAGTTTCAGCCGGCGTACTATCACTTTTTTTACCACTTTCGCAACCTCTCACATCCAAACCCACCGCTACTTGAGTAGCTGACGGTCGATTCACATATCAGTCATGTGAGATCTGCGATCGAATCAATATCAGCCGGCTTACTATGACTTTTGTATTTGCAACGGTACCTCCCGGGCTATAAATGCAGTACATAAAATAATTAATTTGTGGGATAGTGTGCTGCCACCGTGTGTATGGGTATTTCTTCTAAGAGGATTGCCATGAGTGGCGAAATTTTGGAAAGGCCATAGACGAACCAAGTTGTTGGATGGATGGGATAATATAAAAAGTTAAATATAACAGTTGGCGAAACTCAAAATATAGGTAGCACTTGTCCATATGAACAACTTTTTCTATTGGGGCGAAGCAAAATTTGCAACTTTTTTTCACGTTTTTTCATACAAATTGACCGTATCAGCCGTCTGGTTTACAGGTTCAAATAGTTAATTTTGTTAAATAGGTACAGTACATAAAGTACACGTTTTACAAATCAATATTAATCTTTACAATAGAAAATGATAAAAAATATATAATACGAGAAATATAAACATGAGAAAAATATATTTAAGCCCAACTAAAATTTTGTAAAATTATACACCTGCATAAAATAAAAAAATAAAGGAATAAAAAATTTTACATATGTGGTGACCAGATCATAGAATTGAACATTTCATGAAATGTTTGTTGACCATTTCATGATATGGATTGACCAAATCAATGAATAGAGATCGTTTGACGATATAATCAACTAACACAAGACCATTTCATGATCTAGTCAAACATCGTATGATCATATCGTAAAATAGTTACATTTATTCACCACTAGCGGCGCTGATGGCGCATTGTTATTGTTTGTGCGATGCGATTTATAGTTTTTCCGTGGTCAAAGTAGGTGCGACGACGAGCGAAGCGAATATAAATTCAGGAGCCGAGCGAAGCTGAGCGGACCAAATCGTTAAACGTTGAACGTTTAATGATCTGGTCAGTGACAATTGACTATTTCATGAAATGCGATCATTTCAATAAATGGTCGACTATTTCATGAAATGTTCAATTCTATGATCTGGTCACGACACATACATAATTTGCTATACGAAGGTGAAATTTTGAATTGAATAAATTTTGGGAATTACGCATCATAGTCTCCATATAAATGTTCATATGGACGAGTACAGTACTACCTATGTTTCGAGTTATCAGTAATTTTCTGTTCATTATGTATTTTTCAACTATCAACATTATGGTTTAATTCGTTTCTAAAAGGAAAGGACCTTCAATGCTACAGCCTATCTGGTACTTGACCAGCTTTTTTCCTCTCATTTCCACTTTGATGAAAACCTTTATTGCGGTCTTACCCTTCAGTGGATTATTCCTTTTTGTGAAAAGATTTCAGTGTGTTAATTAATCAGCGAACGGATTAGGTTGCTATGGAAGCTACCTTTCCTTTCGCCGGATGGCTCTTTGAACAAAAAGTCCTTTAGTTACGTACGACTTAGATGATAAAATGTAATTTTCTCTTGGGATTATAACATAAGTACACTGTTCTATCAAGCGTATTAGCAGTACTTAAGTCATTTAAATATGTAAATACCTACTAATATAGGTGTCAACAAGAAATATGGCAAGAACGCAGTAGGAATACTCGTCTCGACAACTGCACAGACCAGGTAATTGTTGATTTTACATAATATAATTAATTTATACTTGATATATCTTAAATACGTGATCTCGATTTTAAATAATAAAGAATTAAACAGTTTCTTTGTCTAATACACACATTAAAAGTAGCACAACATGATAAATAACAAACAATAAATTAAACAAAAAGGATTCAACTCAGTATTATGCTGTGAGCATCACATAAATCTGCATAGCGCTGATTTTCAGCTGAGCCTGTAACTTAATAAAAATTACAAACTACGATAGTGAAGCATAAAATAACTACCACATAACAATAAAAACAATTGAGCACGAAACGAAAGTGCAACTATCGACATGGCAGAGTTTTTGAATGGAAAAAGCGTGCAACGGAAAAACGAATCGAGCTGATATTAGTATTTACAGTCGGACAGCTGCGTCCGAAATGGACGGACATAATCCGGAAATCCGGATATTGTGCACCGAGAGTGGGCAGGGCCCTAAGCCAAATAAACGCATCGAGGCATATTGGTTGGCATTTGGATCGACACGATTTCAGTTGTTTTTTTTTTCGGGGCTTCTTGACCGAATCTGTACTTTCTGCAAGGGTGGCCAGTATCATAAACTTTTTTGTTCGGTGGACAAATTTGAATGTATCTCTTCCTTCACAGTATTTTCTGGTCAGTGATAAAATACTTCACACGTGCCAGTGCCGTGTGTTTGTATAGGATCAAAAACTGAATAACATTTACAGTAGCTCCATGGGTTAGAAAAATAAATACAGGAATCTAAAACATGTATGAGGTATGTAAGGTGACTTTGGTTGATGTAGCCGATTTCATACTGGAGACTCGGTAATAACATTAAGACTTCCTATACTAATTGAGAAAGAAAGAATAGTTTATTTGTGAACATAGGAAATGTATGTACAATTTATAAATGTCACAACAAGATGTTAGATATTAATTAAGAGCACTATGTTCTACCTGACGGCGTACAAATATTGAATGGTTTTGTTTTTAATTAATTTATTCTGTTACATACACATGCAAATACAAAAGAAAGGTAAATTCGTCAAAATTAATAATAGTATACATAAAATGTCTGAAGTAGATAAACAATTAACATTCAAAGAAACATATAATTAAAATTAAAAGTTATCATTAAAGAAATTATCAATTTCATAATAGCATTATAATTAATAGATGGTAGAGCTGATGCCGGGCTCGACTGTGGAGGTACCACCATCTTACTCGCAAATCCTCCCGAAGTTATTCGGGGGAGAGTAAGAGAACAGCTCTCAGGCAAAACCAGGCGGCCCACCATTGCCTGGGACCGATGGATGGCGATATATCCATCCCCAATTGCCGGGACTTATATAAAATAGACTAGTGACGGGCAGCAGCGTCACTGGTGCAAGGGTTTCGGCACCGCGCTCACCAACCCGCCTGCCAAGCGTGTGTGAGTATGGGCATTTCTTCCAGGAGGCCACCAAGAGTGGCGAAATCCTGGAAAGCCCTATTTCCAGTAGTGGACGAAACGGGCTGATGGATGGATGGATGGATGGATTTATCAAGTAAAAACAAATATAATTTATTCTTAAACTGTCTAACGTTCAAATCTCCTCTAATACTGGTCGGAATTTTATTAAATATTTTTGCAGGCATACAGAATATGCTATTATGCATTAGAGTTGTTTTTGAGCTCCGTAAACACAACTCATTTTTATACTGGGCTCTTACATCATGGAAGTGTACTTGGGAAACCTCAACAAAGAACTCAGGGTTTGTTTTCACAAATATGGCAACTTCAATAATGTAAAGCGAGGGCATTGTTAGTATTTTAAGATACCTACAATACGGTACACAAGTGTCATGCTGTTTCAGACCACACATGGACCGAATACAACGTTTCTGAGCCTTAAAGACGTCATTTTTTGCCGTGGAGTTGCCCCAAAAGATTATTCCATATCGCAAAACAGATGCTACTACCATGGTAGGCAGTTAAAACCCGTCTTTGCTAACAATACTGGATAGTTTGAATAAAAGATACGCCGACTTTCCTAGTTTTTCGCAAACTGATGCAGCTTGAGGTGAGGCCTTCATGTGAGGTGATTATCAAATAATAATCCGAGAAATTTTGTACAGATACTTTTTAAATGTATTTACCATTATAATTTATATTGTGTTTGGGGTTTTATTCACACGTTGATAAAAAGTCATTATTTTTGTCTTGTCCAAGTTTGCAATTAATTTATTATTATTTAGCCATTGAATTATATCTTTTAAAATGTCATTGATTGTATTTTCATAATTATTAACGTCATTGCAATTGATTGTAACTGTGCTGTCATCCCCAAATAACACCATGGGAAAAGCAATATTTTTAGGCAAGTCAATAATGTACAGTATAAATAACAAAGGACTCAACACACTCCTTGTGGAACTCCACATGTGATCCGTCTGTCACTAGATAGGTATTTAATTTCATTTTTTGTTTTTGGACATATCCTCATTATTTCTGTATTTAGCAGTGTTGCCAGAACGTTACTTTTGTAACGTTTTACGTTACTTTTTGACCCCTTTACGTTACATTTACGTTACATGGTTGAAAACGTTACTTTTACGTTACTTTACGGATTAATTTTAAAATTTTTAACAAATTCTTAAAAGTTGAATTAAAAATCAAGATGAAACGGAACGCAAGCAAGTGTCGTGCTCAGAGGAACTGTCATAAGTCAATATCTTTATGGTGTCGTGCATTTCTTAACGTTGGCAATTGAGCATTGCAAGTAAACCAAAGATAGAATTTAATATCTTTCTCTATCGCACGGCTAGAATAAGCAAACAGAAAGAGCGAGATGAACGTGTACATATTTTTGCCACAATGAATGATGGAAATGACTGACTGACTGACGGATCGGCGAGGCGCGGTGTGGTGGCAGAGTCAATTTTCTACTTTCGGCCGCCTATGTAACTGTATTTGGAGCCGGTTACAAAAGAACAAAATTTTCTCTTTTGTCGTAACCAGTTACAAATTAGTAAATATTTCAGTGGACTTATAAATATTTTTAAATTGTTACCATCATGTTACCATGAAAGAATTTCTGTCATATTTTATAGTACAGTTATCAAAAGCGATCTTCAGTCCTTATTTTGTAATAAAACTCGATTTCCTCCGTTTCTCATAAGTGTAGTACTTACGGGGGAAAAATAAATATTCATTTCAACACTTTTTGGACAGACTATATATGTATATGTGAAAGTACTAAATAAAATTGAAACTGTGCATATTGTATTAAAATACGAAAATAATAAAAAAGCGTTACTTTTCTTGTGAAAGTGTTACTTTTCGAACAGTGTTGGGTTACTTTTGTGGACGAGGCACTGGCAACACTGGTATTTAGATACGATTCGATTAGGCTAAAATTAATGTTCATTTTCTTCCCGAATCCCCTTTGTTCTTTAATTAGAATATTGAATTGATTTAAGTAAGACTCTAAGGCGTTGTATATAATCTTTTCGAAATTTTTAGACAATACTGAAGTTACAGCAACTGGCCGATAAAACTTCATGTTTTTCTTGTCTTCTTTTTTTTAACAACGGTTTTACTATTACCGGCTTAAACTTGTCTGGATATATACCTTGACTGATACCCATATTGATAATGTAAAAAAGATTGCCAGCTATAACTTCTGCAACGTATTTTATAGGCTTTGTATGTACATCATCATATCCTACACTATTTTTATTTTTGAGTGTCTTTATCACCTTCACAATATCGTTTGGCGTTATACCATAAACATTGAATTTGCTGAATTGTTAACAATTTCATTAAATTTAATACTGTTTGTTGTTGAAGTATTAATTTGGTCTACGAAAACGTCATTGAATGCATTAGCAATATCTGTAGGATCTGTGAGTGTTTTATCTCCGGTGTCTATGTGCGGTGTATTGAGTCGAGGTTGTTCTTGAACAATATAGGGGCAAAAAAACAATAATCTTTACAGTATCCTTTGTTCGCAACATAACTATAATAAAACCATTTTGTGCTGATTGAGTAATGATCTAAATTTGAGTACTATCACTATACACCCTATAATGACGTCATATTTTTAGAATGTCTATCTACAGTGTACACTTGAGACTTATACAACATTGAAATACAAAATTTAACCTTTTTTAAGCTTTCGTTTAAAAATCACTTTCGCAATGGATCTTAATACCTTTCTCAAGCGGCGATCAACCGATATCGACACCGGATGATCTCAAGAAATACCCTAAAGTTAACATTCGTAAGACCCGCGTCCTTTGTTCCCTCAGATGTCCTAAGTAAACATTTTGATGCATTGACGGAATCGATCGCTTACTTGTTCGTTTTTATGTAAACAACTCCAGGGAAACTGCAGGTCCGTTTTTCGCTCTTTATTTCAATCTGGTAATAATGGGTAAATTTTTTCCCGATAGTACCTGGTACGAGATACCCGGTACATGTTTTTGAATTGTTCTAGAAAGTTTTATTGATGTTGCTCACAGAGAGAGGGTTGCTCACATATTTGTCATACATAACACTATGTCCATACACCAATACTCTACCTCGCCTTCTATGGTGTTGAATAAGCTTTTGCAAATCCAGATTATGTAGCTATTATAAAGAAATTCGCAGCATCACTTTAATTAAACAACATGTTTTTGTTTTTCTAAAGAAAACAAAAGCGGACGAAAACAACATGGTTTTGACGGGACGTCCGAATTTGTTTTAACCTTTTTGTTACGAAAAGGAATTACGCTGTCTACTCGGCGATATCGTTATGTTTAAACAATAAAAATGTCCTTACTCCAGTCCTCAATCATGTGCCCTACAATTAGAGGAATGATAAATTTCTCTCGCAAACATAGTACTTATGCAAAGGTAAGAAAACACCATCAGTGCACAGAGGGCACTAAAATAGCATGAAAAGCGTTGGTGGCAAAAAAAGTAAATATTTTAAGAGGCATTGTGTACCGTGTTATGTTCTCTACGAATACCCGTCGATGAAACTGAAATATCCCAGTGGACAGGGCTGTCATTCTCTGGGATTTTGTATATGAGAGATAAAAATTTATTAAATTTTCACCGGTAAATCCTTTGCAGTTTTGTATGATGTCAGCGTCATCAATTCATAAATATTCATAATCGACATTGTAGAATGAGAGCTGGTGACCATGTATCAAAATGGAGTAACTTTAGGCAAGCCCAGCGTTCTCACAGTTGTAACTCTTAGTTATTTGAACAAGGAAACCTAAGACAAAATAGTTCTTTGACTACGAGGAAGAGAAGGAAAATGAAAAAAAAAAGTATTATAATCAAGGTAGATAGTAGACAGAGAATATAAAGTATTTGGTGTAGATTTCATTATTCTTAACACACATCTGAAGATCCATCCATATCACTTGATTGGGGATTTTGAAGTTTTTCTAAAAAATAACAACTTTGGGACATCCTAGCAGCCAAAAGAACCGCTCTCTCTCTCTATGCCAATTTTAGGTTTTCTTGTTTAGATAACAAACAATTATAACAATTAGAAAGCTGGCCTCGCCTATATAGGTAATTAAAGGTTATAAAGGCATCACCGCATTTTGTAATATTTTTTTAATTAAGGTGGTTAATTCGAATCCCGGTGCAAAATGCACATCATAATATTGTTTTCCTTACTTTTGAATGAAAAGTATGCAAAAATTGCGTTTTAAAGAAATTTACGGAAATTAATTAGTAATAATTAGGGTTTTACATTCAAATTCTATAATTTTATGATTTACATTTTGATTGCATTCGATTACATTTTGCACCGGGATTCGGTTTAACCACCTTAAAGCTAATAATGTCAGAATTAATATAAATAATGAATGGACAAGGAAACTCATTACCGAGATAGAGATGGACCAGACCACACATTTGGAAAACAAATTACCAACGTAGATGCCATTTTATGGCGAGGTTTCCAAGACATTCTTTTTTTTTGTAAATAACAAGGATATTTCACTCTTTCAGCAAAGATAGGCTTGAAGTCTTATCTAAATACCTCTCGTATCATTTCATTTCAATTATATTAGGTTTTCGACAATAAAGCTTATACCAAAACAAACGTCGTACAAAATATGATATAAAACGGTTATTCCAAAACGATAAATAAAAAACCGGTCAAGTGCGAGTAGGATTCGCGCCCTGAGGGTTCCCTAACATTTAAACAAGTTACGAGTAATGGGCAAAAAATACAGAGAAATGAAAGCTTTATGTACATGTTAAGTAGCGATAAATGTATGACGTGATTTAATTTTGTCGATCAAAGTTTTTGATTTTGTCTGACTTTTATTTCTATTGAATTTTAATTATTATTGACGTGTTAGAATAGCTGTGAAAATAAAGGTCTTATCACCACCATGCTTTCGAAATGTAACTAAAATAAACTCGTACTTTTCAGTAGTTATAGTAGCCGAAATTGGTTTTAACCCCAATGTTGTCCTAACAGTGCAGCCTTCCCCCAATAGTAGTAATTAGTTTTGATGATGCCAACCCTATCTACTATCCGCTAGCTAGCTAGACGAATGTAGCAAGATATTTCTGGACGATCTCTCGCCAGTTACCACTTGTCTAAAGCATCCTGACTAATGACTCTTACCGAGCTATAAATATGGCTTTTAATACACTGGATAATTAGATATCCATTAACTCTTCAGATGTAATTAACAGGTACTCTTTTAATACACGCGTTCTATGTACTCATGCTTAGTTGCGTGCGTGTCAAAACTGACAATCTTTAATCAAAGCCATCTTTAATAAGTTTAATAGCAGGCATGGGAAGTATAATATTACCCGTATTATCTTAGCTTACAAAATAATTACCTACACTACTTTATTCAAAGAGCTAGAAGTTTTTTAGTTGTACAAAGAAAGATCAAACGATCCAGCAATAGCAACAAAACATCAATGTTATGGATTTCACAACAAGATAAGGACATTTCATAGCATCATTACCGAAAGTTAAAATGTGACCCATATGACGATGGGTTATCAAAATGACCGTCCTCAGATTTACAATACAAACAAACACGATACCAACGAATTCAAACAATAGGTACTGGGCCGCTAGAATGCAGTGCACTAAAGATAATAAATTACTAACTTTTGCTCGCCGCTTCACCTACGTTGATTTAGTTTTTTTGATCGAATCTGTTGAAATTTTTCGGAATAACAATTTTATAGGACGTATTACAACTTGACTTTTGCTTCTTGGGAAAATAATTGTATAGTTTTCCCTAGGGAACTGCACATCCCCAGGGCACCCAGCCCATGTCCAAGTGAAGAGTTTAACCATTACAACAGAGAAAGAATTTTCAAAATTAGTTCCGTAGTTGCAGAGACTACCCGCGCGAATGTAATTAATGGCTATGTCCCTAGGGAACTGGCCGTCCCCAGGGAACAAACTATAGCCTATAGCACTCAGGGATAATTTAGCTTCCTATTTGTAAAAGCATTTTCAGAATCGTATTAGTACTTCTGGAGATCACCCCCTACATCAAAACTCACAAGCATCCCTTAATAATATTGGTGAAGATTGTATTGTAGTTGATAAATTATAGGAAATAAAAGTCAGTTCCCCGAGCTGCAAAGTCAATAAAGACTTGGACGAGCTTTCGCTAAGTATAGGTTTGCGTGTGTGCAGCTGTCCAGCACAATGGGCCAGAATTTAGTGACGTAACGCGTGGGCCTGGGCCCGCTTCCTCTACGTAATGATTCCGTTTACAACGAACGACCGGTGCTATTTATTTAATTCACACTTTGTTGTGACACTTCACGACGTTTTTATATCATCATCCGACCTTTTAATTTGAATGGAGATGGTCCAAGAGGACTTCCTCTTCGGCTCGAATATTTCAGGAAAATCCTCATACAACAAAATCAAGCCAAAAAAAAATAATATTGACTGTCACTACAATGTTCATTGGACTAACCGTAATCCGATAAGCTGTTATAATATCTAAAAATCAAGTTTTATCCATTTTGATTATTGTGATATAATTTATTGCGAAATCCATCGTTTTGGTTGAAAACCCTAAACATTATTTAGAATGCATTACAACCTAGAAAAGATCAATGTGGAACAAATTTCAAGAGAGACAAATATTTTGAAAAAATATCCTCGGACCACGGCAAGTGCACTATTAACTGCGCCACCGACGTACTCATCCTAGACCGTTGAGTTATTCCACCATACCTGTACACCGATTTTTTGTAACTACTTGATACACCAGCCAGTAATGCCCATACTGAACGCTCACGAGGGCGTTATATAATTTCACGCCTTGTTAATTCCGAACAGATTTATTTATGTTATTATTTAGATTAGAACCTGTCCAATTTAATCAAATCAAATTACAGATGTTTGTAACAGCTGCTGTAACTTACTCTCATCATCATCACCATCGGCGATGCGGGCCCTCTCTACAATCTTTCTACATCTGTCAGTACGAGCCAAAATATAAACTGATAGTAATCGATGGGATTGAAACTGTCGAGAAATTGTAATGTAATAAACAGTAATAAAATAACGCATCCGCGGCTTCACGCAGGAAGGGTGCTAACGAGTCGACATTGCTATGCACGCGAGGCCAGCTCCCACGGCAGACGGCAGACATAAGCTCGTATAGTTTTTTCGACATCCTCCACTCGACGTGTTAACTTGCCGAATGTGGAGATGAAAAAAAAAAAACGCTGACATCGGAACGAGCGCGAGTCTTGAATTTTTATCAGTTCTGTATCATGTCATTGGAAAAGGAAAATATTATGTACAAAGGTTATCTAATACTGCTAAATCGAATCACCTTTAGAGATTCGGAAAATATTTTGTTGGAAAACAACAAGGAAGTTGTCTATTTCGGAAGTAAATAAAAACTTGCAAATTATTATGGTAATTTTATTTAACTCTCCCAGCCCTGAGAATAACGTACACGATGGGAGCGAAAAGGAATTTCTTTAGAAAACAAAAAATCCCTTGAGGTTGTTTGTAAATTTTTAATTTTCTGCTTGTTGAACAAGCTTCAGAAACAGTCCTTATTGTGAGAGGAAACATCTTTTTAACAGTGAAACAGGGTCGGCACGCCACGTCGCTGTTCCTCCTCGTTGGGGAATTATCAGTGGCCCTAAAATTCTTTTGAGTTGGATTTTAAAGCGTGGCTGATTGAGACGGTTCAATCAGTACCCGATCGCGGGGACTGCCCTGCACGCTCAGACAATGGGGTAGACTTGCGCCCCGCAGGCGTGTCTCATTATTGCAAGTCTTGGAGCCGTCACTGTAATCCCTTTGTCTGTTCGTCACGCGCTCGTTCGATCGATGGCTGTACAACAAGCTTCACCTTTGCAGAATAACCGAGCTGCCGCCAGCACACAAGGGAGTTGTAGTGGCGGTTTTGACACACTTGCAAACATTTCAACGAGCTCCGCTGAACACGGCACAGTTTCTCGAATAGTTACCATTGTGGCTACTGAGCGGCAGTTCTGCCATGTGCATGACTGAAACTTGCTACACAATACAGTTGTCGAGCGCTTGACACGTACGAAAGCTAGCACGAACATCGATTATTTTGTAAACTACGTCATTTGTTATGAAAATATGGTAACTTAATTGCGAAATGGGGAAATTGTGTGCGTCAGAATGTCCGTCGGTGTGTCGAGGTGTGCGTGCGACTCTAGTTCACAAGCGCGTACGTAATAATCACGCACGCACAAACGCCCCGCTCGTCAACATCAAAGGGGCAGCCAGGAGCTAGCGGTGTGAAACCGACCACGTTTCAGTTACCCCGAGCCAGACATACCGTGCATTTTCCTTACCAACCTTCTTTAATATTCCTCGCGGAGAACATAAATTATAGCAACAGAAACCACAGAGCGCTTTTTAATTAAACGTAATTTTAGAGGGAAACGTAATAAACAAGACCCTTTATACTCCGATAATTAAGGTGATTTGTTTACATTACACTTGTCACGAAATGCTTTTACAAGAGGTGAGGTCGCATTAAAAATAAACGAGTGTCAGAGGAATAAATACGGCGGTGTTCGTTCAGATTTATGCAGTTTTAAAAAGTCTTTTGATTATGTAGCGAAAAATATGATAAAGATAAGTACAGAATAGTTGGAGTGCACTCAAAGCGTCTCGTCTAGCTCCCTGAGAATTTTAAAAAGTAAAATCAGGCGTCGCGGCGGAGATCTTTTCAGTGCATCAAATTTGCATCGACCGCTCGATGCTGTTTTAAAATTCTTGGTCCCTCTTCACGTTGAACATATGTCATTAAGGCACCGTTCACACCGGAAGTGGGGCGCGTGACGTCGCCGTCTCCACTCGGAACGTATCCTCAACGTGACTGGAACCTCGAATCGTGTATTGGAGCCTTAACGTATGCTGGAAGCATTTACGTACGTCGCTATTCCATCCAGACAATAAATGATTTTCTGTACGTGTAGGAAGTACCGGCTGGTGGTCCCGTATAAGTGCATTAAAATGTCTGCGGTACGGGACTCGAATAAGGAACGGGGAATCTGCGAGTCGCGCTCTGCTTCTTCTACCTCGCCTCATATAATATCGTATTACATGAGGAATGAATCGGCACTGAATAACTTTTCAGAGTTACGCCGGCACGGGTTTATCAAGTCAAATGTTTGGATAAATAGAGATATTCCAGAGACGTATCGCATGAACAATTTGAACAAGCTAGCAGCAAACCTTGTCGTAAAAGGCATTCCCTGTTATTCACGTAATATTGTTTCCTGTTCCAACTTACAACTGTTTCGAAAATGATAGAACTTCCGGCTTTGCAATTTTTGCGAAAATGTGCTCTCCGCTATGTGTTTCGAGAATTCAGCGTCTATTTTCGTTAGCTCTAGCAATAACTGTAGTATCAATGATGCCGTAAAAGCAGAGTTTCACACAAAGTTCCCGAGAATCCCCAAAACCGAGGCTCCGAAAGTGCATTCGAGTAAACCAATATTCCCGATACAATACTATCCACGGAATATGCTAAACAAGAAGAAAAATAAGGCAGTTACAATCCAAACACATTATCGTTTAAAATGGTGAAAGCTCACTCGTAAACGTTTTAGAAGAGCGTAAAAACACATTTAAAACGACACAACATGGTAAACAGTTTGACGCCGCCGGCCGGGCTTCTCTAGCACGCCTCCAAACATATCTACACAAACGATAACTTTAACGAGTTAAAGAAAATGTATTCAATTATATACCTTCATAATCGTTAGCGTTACCGTATAAGATAAATTCTAAAATATATTCCCCAAATAGATACTTTGAAACACTTTATAGCAGAGAGGTATTAATAAAAAAATGCATTTTATTTTCGTGGTAAAAGGTCAAGCAAAGTCCGTTATGAGGTCAGCATAATTGTTGGTCTTCTTCGTACAAGAATTATTTATTGCTCCCCGATGGTGCATTATTGGATGTAATCGGACACTTCAGGGACTCATTAATCTTGTTTAAAGCCTCTCGGTACAAAAGGTCCAATTAAATGGCTCTGCAACTGCGTAACTCAACACCGATATCTCTTCGATCTGGCACTTATCGTTATCGATTTTGTAACACGATCACCAATCAACCTTAATAGTTGCACCAATTAGTATCGTTTAAGAAAACCGTCCCGGATCAAATTGCTATACTTTATTTTGTAAATTTATAGTGATTTGTTTTCCACGAGACACAATACAGAAATAAAGCCCATCCGTATACCTATGTACAGCAGCAACAGAAAAATAAATAATCATATGATGTTACCAAGGAACGTTGTAGAAATATTCCGCGTAGATAGATATCTCACAAATTTAATAGAGTTGACATCAATTTATGGATCGTAGATGGAGGAGGGGATACAAATGGTACTGGTACAGGTTATGTCGTGGGAACGCAATGTCGTCGAGTCCGACCCAGGTGCGTTTGTTTGGACACATGAAGAACTTAATTTTAAGTATGGACCGGTCGGTTTGGTAATTATACTGCTCTTTATTAATGTTAATGTAAATAGTATGGTGGACGCGCGCTTGATTAACTTTTATTGCGGTTGTACACGACATGTCGAGAAAAGTTGAAGCTTTAACGAATCCCCTTGAACTTGTCGTGGCATTCACGTGCTCTCTGCGCCATTAGAATTTCATGAGATTTGAAATAGCTTTTGTTGTTGTAGTCGGTTTCTAGTAGATTACTTCAGAATTGGTTTTTCAATATGTAAAGGACTTTCACTTCCAAATAGAAACATTTCAAAATGTAATGGTAGTAAAAAGGGTCATGGCGCACATATGTGTCCTCCATAAAAGATAGATTTTATACGACTGACACAAAACTCACACACAATCTCACATGGCACGATGACTAAGATAGTACTCTGCATATTGAAACAAGAGATGGATCACGCAAAAGCTCACAAATTCAAAATGAAACATAAATAACAGAACATGGCCCGCAAAAATACTGTTTTGTTCTGAGTTTTCAGAGCAATAAACGAAATTGCCTCGCATTGTGTTGCCGAAAACATAAAACACATGATCGATAGTCCAGGCTCTATTATAGTACTTTGTCTGAGAATGTTATCATGAGCATAATCAGTCTCTCACTGCGATAAGTTTATGGAAGTATTTCTTCGGATAAGAAATATATTCTCGATAATTAAATCAAACGTATGTACATACTAATCAATCAGCAATGATAGATTGATAATAAATTTTACCTTTTTATACAATAACAAGATAACTTTATTTCAAGACTGGGGATTTTTGCTGTTGCGAATATAACATGTAAGTTGTAACATAAATGTGTTTGGAAGTAGATATGGGTTGACACAGCAGCGGTCGTACGGCGAAGTAGAGTCGGTCCCAAGGGCACCCTGACTGTCTGCTGACCTCCCCTCTTTCTACTTTCTGCCAATCTAATATTTCATCCCGTCAATACTTATAACGACTTAGGTAACGAAAAACAAGAAAACTGTGAACTTATTCTGCGAACGTTTCTACGTGGAACAAACATCATTATTTACTAGATCGTAATGTTTATGGATAATATTATCATTATTCCACAAAAGACAGCCCTAAACGAGCATAAAGAATCTACTGCCATGCTAAACGGGCAGTTTTCACGAAAAACACAAGATTATGGAGAGTCATCAAATAAACGCGTGTTAGGGATGTAGATATATGAAGGTAATAAAACAAAAAGTGTTTTACATTGTAGTGCGACGACGACGGTGGTGGGGCGGCTGCCACTGAGCAGCACAATGGCTCCCATCCACTTAAGTACGGTCCGGCGCTTTCATGCCGGAACGAATTCTGACGTAATAAGCATCCGCGCCCAAACAAAGACATTTTCCGTTCTGCACAGCCGGAAACATTACTGGAAAATTATGTATTTTCAGTGGCCGAAATGTTTAAAATGTTTACAGAACAAAATAAAGCCAATCGGCCTGGATGAACAAAACAAATGAAAAAAACATTTATCTTTCGTGTTCTTTTTGTTTTTGCAGATCCATAGATTCGTGAAGGGATAGGTCACTTGGACGCCACCCCTGGGGACCGCTTACGCTGAATGGCATTGCGTCGGCCGCAGGGCTCTCCCGAGTCCTGACACGGACAGGTAGCTGGATGCGAATGGGAAGGTGGCCACATCGAGCCACTCAAGACAGTCGTGTGACGTGACACAAGGGCGATATTACCCCGGCTGTGACCTAGCTCGTTACAGAGGTCGCGGTCTCCCGAGACCTCGCCCACATCACCCCATTTGTAAGACTCCGGCGTCACGCTGAATTTCCAAGACCCGGATATAGTCTAGCTTTTAACTAAAATCTGAGAGCTTTTGAACGAGCCACTTTGTTACTTTACGCTCTCTATATTTTTATTCAGTTTCTTCAAAAAATCTAGTTAAGAGGGTAGGTATGTAAATTTAATTTTTTGTTTCTATTTTTTTAATAGTAACTAGCAAAATGAATGAATGACGCTTTATTGTACAAAAATGACATGAAAAAAGAAAAACAGAGTTTTGGTAACATAATTTTGCACACTATAAATCTAGGTATTGTTAAAACCCATCCAACAAAATACTTTCGAGTTCTGTACATGATTCATATCATATTCTTCAAACGAGGAGAAACAGTGTGTTTGAGAAAACCCTCATTTCAATAATTATTTCTATCGGGGAAAATTGATCCAAAAATGTTTTCCAAAAACAAAACCCTATATATTATATGGTCAAAATGCAAATACCAGGAATTTATTAAAATTTCCTGTGTACTTCAAAAATATGAAGTTTTATTTACATAGCCTCTTAAATAAGAGTTGAGACGTTTGTAGCCTGTTAACTCCCAGCTACCGATAGCTACACAAGGAATCTGAAACAAAGGCGCGGACAGAAGGAAACCATAAACCGTCACTCGGCACAATCCTAAAATCTGTTGCCCTAAAAAAACAAACATTTGGCCTCCGGGCGTGACGGGCGAGGGACATCTATGAGGGCTGCCGATACCAAAATATTTACCGGAGAGCAATTCGAGGAATGTGCGCCGGAATGCCTTTCGTAGATTTCAACCAATATAGCCCTAATTTACTCGGAATCTCATGGGTATTGTTATTCTGTTTGATAAATTACATGCGTGATTTCAGGAGGCACTATACAAATGGCAACATATTCAGTAGCGTATAGCGCAGACAGCCCTATTAGTCAGGAGTTCGGAACGGCAACCAGGCAACATGTGTGAGCGACGTCTAACCAAAACAATTAGATCCCAGATATATCTCACTCCACTTCATGTTCATTATTTTTATTTTGGGCGACCTTGTGCAGTGTCATGCATTCACGTGCCAAGCTTGCTCGCCCAAAGAGCTCGACCGGCAAGTTTTTTTAGTATTTTGAAATCACAAAAAGTGCTAAACTAAATCCATCGGCTGTCCATGTTAGGTCACGATCGGCAATCGAAAAGGATTTTTTGTCCATCACAAAAGCCTCGATCAGAGTTAAATCACGATCACGACAAACAGTGCGGCCGGTCTTAATTGTGGAAATCAACAGCGGAACCGATTGATTCAATTGGTCCGGCCCGGATCGGCAGAGACCAGAAGGGGGATGTGACCAAATTAATTAACTTTGTATAATCATGCTTGCGATCCACCGGCCCGGCAACTTCGGGTTCCTTGTGGGCGACACGGTCCATCGCAAGAAATCATAGAGATGTTATGAACATCAACATGGTCGCGTTACTTCAACCACACGTCCCAATACCAAAGGGATCGCTTTATCTATAAATTAAACCCCCTTTCTGGGGAAATGCAATATACATATTCGTAAACGCTACTGGGATGTTTTGTTGATAATCTCCAACTTAAGAATATGGATACAGCAAACCAGAAGATGTAGAACGCTAGCGATAGAAAAGAAACCCTACGTTAATGATATGATGTAAGAAAATTTTAACAAGCTACACTTTTGCCTTCTGAAACATTTAAGTTAAACCAGTATGCGAAGTTGGTTGCTGGGCCGAGCTTCTTCGCACTGTGCTCTTTCGTCAAGGTTATGCAAAACCCCAAATAGTTCACACGAGAATTATAATACCAGACATTTTAAGAGCACAGATGGTTACATTAAGACGATGTAGGTAGTAAGAAATAGGTTTCGAAACAGTGTTATTACCAAACTATATTAGATAGGGTTCTAAACACAAATTCATGTGACAAAGCCACTGCATGGGAAAAAAATGCCAAGAGGAGCCTGTTTTTTCAGTTGAAAACAACAGCCCGTCCAAACTAGTAAAATATAAACAATAATGACTATTAAAAAAATATAAACTCATGATCTAAAACATTGCAAAGCGTTTTTTTTTTCAAAGTGCGAGTACGATAATTGCGGTAAATCCAGAAGAAAACGATATTGTGTAAATTTTGAATTAAACATTATTCATAAAAAAACAGCACTATTTAATTTCTTCTGGATTCACCGCACTACTCGAACGCGCATTTTTTCAGATATGTTTATTTCTTTCGTTATGTAATGGACATACTGCGCCTTAACAGTCGTTACAAAGTATAAAGAGGATATAAAGCGACGAGCGAATATAATTGAATGTTTCGATGAACTAGAGCTGCAAGTTCACGAACGTAGGGCTATTCATCAGGATTGAATAATTTCATACATTTAGCACCAGTTCTAACGTATAGGCCCCTTTATCACCGCAATCTGCGAGCTACACAACTCAGGACAATACCTCTGTTCAGACCAACTTTCCCAGCACAGCAACTCGCAACTGTAGAAACATTGCCTATAATGCGAAAGACGTGTTAGAAAGGAAAACGCCTGGAAAATTCATAAAATTCTTGATTTATCGACGGCCACAAGTGTGAGAAAGAAATTGAGGATACATTTAGTAACTGTAAACAAGAAAGAAAACTCTGAATGGAAATAGGCTGCGGATGTGCGGACAAAAGCTCCATTACGACTTCATTCCAACTCAATAATATCCTATTGTGTGTTGAAGTCAGCTACTTTTTAATAAAACGAAATTGTCGCTACTTATCCGCTGTTGCTACTTCACTGTAGGCAACATCCATCCAACAATGAACATAATTTGAAACGCTCAGCGAATAATAAAGTAAACACTAACTATTGGCAAGATAAATTGAATGAGGAACGAGATTCACAAAAGCCACCTCGACGCATTCACATTTTCTATATTTGTACAAGCCAGCATACAAAAGGTCCTATTAACTCTAACAAGTTCACCCGACGCTATTTACCAACACGATTTTATACAAACAGAGATTACCATAGTGATGGGGAAGTTCACATTAGCGGATGTTGGCGTTGGCAGACTAGATGGATATACTCGTAGGTATATGGCGAGGGGCGTTTGCAGTTGACGTGACAAATCGTTCGAATCCTTGTAGTTAGTTCGGTTATAGATGGTCGGCCCCGGGAGGGCGAAATTGTTCACATTCTTATACATTGCAATTTATTTCAAACGCCAGCTAGTAGATTTATATCGGGCTCTGTATTGGCGCTCGCCTCACGCGAACTCCGTGTGGGGAAAGCAATTTCGTATCGGCCACAGCACGACCGCGTCGCTTTGTACCGCGCCCGACCTGACTGTCAAACCTAACCTTCAGTTCCGTCTATCAGAATTCGTTGTGGGAGCGGTCCGGGCCATCAAGGGACATGTAAGATATATCGGCTTTATTGCCACCTGCCGGGCATCTACGTGTTTGTCAATACAATACCGATGATAGTTAACATTTCGTTGAAGCTCATCATTAGGACGCGTCGTAAATAAATACCATTCCCACGCGTCGGAATATTTCCTCGTACACCGGCGGCAATTATCGCTGGCTAGCGAAACTAGACAATGCGTCAGTGAGCACGGCCATTAGCTGCACAATTAGTGCAATTGTCGTTAATTTATTGTTGTGTTCAGCGTCGACAGCGGCCGCGGCCGGGGAAATGGCTGGTGGACATTAAATCATTTTAATGTCTATGGGCCGGCAAGAATTAAACCCTATGATATCCATCAGTGGACAACAGGACAGCAGACATTGAGGAATGGACATCACATTGGGTGGCATCCCTGACATGACCATAAATTTGTTGCCACAATTACTTTTTAAACATTTTCATTAGGCACAACAGGATTCATGCGTCAAGTCTGCGTCGCATTCTTCCCAATATTTATCGGCCGAATAGTGTCTTGTGTATTGGACAAAGGAAATAAACCGCATGTCTAATTGAGAGCCGTAATAAATCCTCATTACGCAAATTCTGCAGAACCGCGGTTTGCCTCTCGCTTCAATTAAAATTCTGGTTTTCGTCTCCTCTACATTACGTAGCAATTATAATATTAGCAATTTGAGGCATTTGAGTGGAATGGTCGTCAGCGGATGTCAGATACGTGCGGTTCAGCGGCCGCTGCCAGTAACAGACCGAACTGCCCAACTATTCCAATATACCTTACTTACATATATGAAGTAAGGTATATTGGAATAGTTGGGCAGTTCGGTCTGTTCGGTAATGTCGGCTGGTGAAACACGTATGACAAAATTCGATTCTGGTTCACGCAGATAAGATAGTGTTTTAGATTAGATTCTAAATTAAGTTTGCGACTGTCACACCCTCGTTACTTCCCTGGCACTATGGGGAAGGGACAGACAGGACCATGTTGGTTTTAAACCAATAATTTATTATTCTCAAAGGACTTTGAAGTCACTAATTGAACTTACTTGCTTGAACGTTAAGCCTCTACTTAAGGGTGTTAAGAGAATTAGCGCTTCGTAATAATTCAGACCGTCTCCAAACCTAATTGCGCCGAAGGTAACCATAGACTGTAATTAAGGGGGGCTTATTCCAATTTTGTCTCTTTTCAAATCCATTTTAAGCCATCAAATTGTAACATTTAGAGTCTGAAAAAAATATATGTTTTAGATACATCCTTTCTCCAGTGTTATTTACGGTTCAATTTTCGATACGATAAACTTCGCTCGATCGAAAAAAAATCTGAAACTTTGTCGATTTTTCAAGATTTTTTCATTTTGTGTAAGGTGTACTTAACCAAATTGTATGAAAATTACAGATAATTAAAGAAAAGGTACTTTAGTAACTATTTTCGCGGTTACTTTTTTGATAAATATAATCTTTTTTTTTTCTTTAATTTAAAAGGAAAAGTTGACTGGCGAATACTCGCGCCAGCAGCCTTCAGTCGGCTGCTAGCCGTTGTCGACGCAAGACCTGTGTCAGTTTTCTGAGCCCCGTTCCCCCTCGCCTCTAAGCTTCGAAGCTATTCGTTGTGTGTGAATATATTATGAGTGAGATAGAGTTGTGTTTAGGTAGATAAATTGTATATATATTAAATCGTATGTATATAACATTATTATCAGTTAGATAAATCCTAAAATAATCGTGTAAATAAAAATTATTTAGCTTTAGCTTGGATGTTCTAAAAATGGTAATTGAAGAAGAATAAAGTGTCAAATCTGAAATCGCGGAAGCTAAGAAAACTAAATGGGTAAGTGTACTTTGGATAAATTTATTAGTTTAGGGCACATATAAGTATCAGTGTATCTAAACCAGTTTTATGGTTATCTTTGTTCGAACTTGAAGATACCAGGTGTATCAGTGACCTGCTTTCAAACTGTAACCAGATGGTTTACTGATCGTACAGAACAACTTTGTTGTATGATATGATATTTGAAATTACGCGGAAAAACTTTAAGTGACCAGTACAAGTATAACAGTACAACAGTAAAACATCACAATACTTACTCTTGCAGTCACAAATGCGATTGTATCCAGGTGGTATTATTTTTTTGTAAACATATGTACGTACGAGTAGTATATAACCAGAAGACTAAATTAAATTTGTTCATTTCAGCTCATTAGCTCATCGTTCTGATCGGGGCACCTTCGCATCGAAAAAATGCCTATAGGAACGGTAAGTAACTTTAACCTTTTTAACCAACCATATACTCTTATATTTTCGCTATGTTCGTCTTTCTGTCCATTATGTAAGCCGGCACTCATCCTATCTCAGACGGATACTGTAGCTAAAGTTATTTTGAAATCGACCATTTCTTTGCAGACGTGCAAATTTCACAACATAAAATATTGCGTACTGCGTATAGTCGAAGATTATATTGTATAGAGTATTTTTTTTAAATAAATATTAAGCTCGTGATTTGCAATAAATCCTACTTCCTACTAATATTATAAATGCGAAAGTTTGTGCGTGTGTGGGGGTGTGTGTGTGTGTGTATGTTTGTTACTCCTTCACGCTGAAACGACTGAACGGATTTGGATGAAATTTAGAATGGATATAGCTTATATCCTAACTAAACACACTTTTTATCCCGGAAAAATGCATGGTTCCTGTAGGATAGATCAATATCATTGAAAAATCAGGTGTCTAAGGCCGACTTGCACCAAGCAAACTTAACCCGGGTCAACTAACTTTTTATGTTTTGTCCTTTTCACATCAAACCATAAAGATAAGGACAAAGCATAAAAAGTTAGTTAACCAGAGTTAAGTTTGCTTGGTGCAAGTCAGCCTAAGTAGCGCAGTCCTATTCGTTTGTGGTAGAATAAGACAAGGCTTTGTTATTTCATACATCAGGTGTCTAATTAGCGCAGTCAATAATCGTTTGTGGGTAATAAGACAAGGTTATGTTATCTCATCACACTTCACACTAATATTATAAGTGCGAAAGTTTGTGTGTGTGTATGTTTGTTACTCTTTCACGCTGAAACGGCTGAACGGACTTGGATGAAATTTAGAACGGATATAGCTTATACCTCAACTTATCACATAGGCTTTTTTATCCCGGAAAAAAGCATGTCGTTGAACCGAATAACACGCGGGCGGTGGGCAAAAGCTAGTAATAAATATTTTGATATTTTATATTTTTCAGAGAGTCGGAACTGGTGCCACGTAGCATTGAAGCTGATGTCCCTGACAACTCCATTGTTTCCCTGGATCCCGTAGAACCTGTCACAACTATTGGGTTAGTTACTACAGGTCATTTTCCTATTCTCACTTCCTAAAGTCCCTTATCTATATTTTAATTTTTAGGTGGACCGAACCGGAAGTGGAGATTCCTACACAGTAAAAAATCTCATATTGATTAACTTTCTTACCCCGTACTGAAGAAATTCTTCTATAGTTTTTACTTTTGGTTTCAGAAAATCCCAAGAAATTACCGAACCTTTAGTGATAAAAATACGAAGACGAAGTATTACCAGGTACAGGGACAGCTTCACGTGACGGAACGGTGATTGTGTCTCTTCGGTATTTGGGTGGGAGAAAATGAACCTGTACATATTGAAAGGATTACGAGAGATGAAAATTTTTGGCTGACGAAGATGGAAAAAAAAGTGAAATTTTAAACAAAATGTTTATTACCGGAGAAAGTAAACCCACGGCATATATTTGGGATGCCTATAAGAACTCTGACTTTGCTTGGTAATGAAAATAGGTGTGAGAAAGAAAACGCAGAGCCTTTACCTATCTCACAGCAACAATCAAGCTATGATTATTCGCTACCGGGACCTAGTACACGTATAATTGATTACATTGATTTCTAATTTTGTCAATGTTCCGAAAGTTTATGAGATAATTTATTGGCGTGTTCACAAAAAAAATATATAAAATTAAAATTAGCTAATCGATTGAGTTTTCAGCGAAAGTGTAAATTCACGATTTTTGTGAATGGTTAAAAGGTCGCCTACCTATTTTCATAATATTGGTATGTCGAAAACATTTTTCGATTTTTCTAGTAAATGATTGTTCGTAATTTTCTTCGCTTTTCTAGAAATTCAGTGGAGTCAAATTATAAAACGTTTGACCCACATTTACGCAGTAAATAAATAATTAAGTTCCCCGTAAACTATGGCGCTAAAATTCAAAAGTCCACCACGCATGCGCCCTAGTGCGCACTGCCAGTCATAGATAATGTAAGAGCGAAAAAAAATTAACTGTAACCTTCTTATTGCCGAAATATTGTTTTGTACGTATTACATAATATTATAAGATTAGAATTGATAAGTTTACAGATACCGATTTGTTTAGTTGTTCTTTGACGGAGTTCACAAAAACTGCTTTAAATATAACTTGTTACCAATCGCATTAGGTGTAAGCCTGTAAAGATTGTATAAAATGTATATATATAAATAGAAATAAATATATATAATTTAGCTATATAAAGCCTTTAGTTTCCTTTAACTTGTATTAATAATAAAAAAATATTAATTTTCGAAATATATTTCGGCCCACTATGGGGCCGGCATCAGTCGAATACTTGATATATAAACATTTATTATAATATCAAATGTTCGTATTACAATATCATACCTCATTGGTATTAGTTATTAAAACCTTGGACATGAATGTATGGTCTAAGTCCCTGTTGCCTTCCTACTTGAAAAGAGGAACCAGAAACTTTTTTTTATAGTTTGTGCACATATTAAAATGAAATAAATACTGTTCAAAAAAATATGAAGGAATTATTATTTAACGGTATATTACTTCTACGTCTACCCTCTTAAACACATGGTAGAAAGGTAAAGTTGATTAATATACAATATAACGTATTTTATTAATGTAGGAATATGGTGTTCAAGTGTATTATATTTTTTCTTTTTGAATGTATATGTAGTGGACTTTAAGTATATAAATAAATAAATACATATAAATGCCACGTTTAAATTAAAACAATCTCAAATTTATATATATTATTTCGGGTCCTATCTTGACCTTGTCATTTATGTACATTTTATTTTATTATTTACTCATAGCTCTACCTTTATTTCAATTGTTTGTCCGATGTAGTGAATTCCCCTAAATTTAGAAAGTAGCGCTTTTAGCAAGAATAGTTTATTTGGTTAATTTATGAGAATCAATTATTAGTACGAAGTACATTTACTGCTCAAGCCCATTTTAATGTGTGGCGGTTCACGCGAAGTCGCGTCGCTCGGGCGCATCGCAATAAAATACGTCGCGGTCAACTGGCGGGGGCGGAGGTAGCGATAAATGCCTACAGGGCCCGAATAACCTGCCCTTAAGAGTGAAAATTACAACCACAATCTAAATAAGTGGGTTTTTCATTTTGCAAATGCATATACAATTAAGTAAAGCAATCACAATGGTACATCTGACCCTGGGAGAGATAAATGAGCTAAACAGAAAACTCACGCCAGCCCAAGGTTTCATACTTGTTTCATGTACATATTCGTTATACTACGAGTACTAAAAAGTTGAAGAGTAGTATCGATAAGAACAAATTCATTTAAAAGGCTTTAAAAGACTCACCAACAGCTGAACAATAGAGAATTAGAGACAAAAGGATAGCCATGTCTTCCGGAAATGAGTCGGCGAATTTGTTCCGCTACAGTTACGCGATATAATAGGAGCAAGTGAATGAATTTACAAACAAACAACAGCTCGTCGTGTTTTGTTGTTGGGACAAAGTGCAGTTCGAATGCTACAGGTCGAGGGCCGATTTATTCATTTGGAAAAGTCAGAGTTCAGAAGCTCAATGCGTATCTATTGAAAGGAAAGAAGGCAAGATTGCCGCGCACTCAGCCGAGATAAACCAAGAAGCAGGATTAAAGGGCACTTTTACGTGCACATTTTCTGTCAGTTTTATGGGCTGAAAGTGTTTGCTTACGTAAGGTTCATGAAAAACCCATTAAAATTGAACAGAAAGTTGCTCTATCAACGCTTACTTCTTCATAATAACCAAACAAAATTGATAATCAAACTTTTTACGTATTAAAAATGATGACCAAATCTATATTACAAAATTGAGCTTGCCACACATAATATTGAAACATGCCCGGAGATTCTTGTATCAGCAGGAATAGATGCATACATCAACCAAGCGGCGCAATCACATGCAAACTGTGTTCCGAATCGTGACAGCATTTTAGTAACCTGTTACATTCAATGATGCACGAGAGCGGAATCTATTACAAAAATAAAACAAAAGGAAAACTGTTCTGTGCATCGAGTTTATAATATATCATTATCTTCGGAGTTCTGTTGGCGAAGAGCTTGAGTGTTTAGCGACTTAAAAAATCGAATGTCGATAACTTTTTATGTCGATAACTTCTAAAATACAATTAGAAACAGTACGACTTTAACGGAGGTTAAATTTAAAATGAATTTCACTTGAAATACATTTTCGAAATATTTGTCGCACATACAGAACAATTAAAATTCAATCAGCTCACAAATCTTTTGCTGGAAACGGCGATCCTCGAGCGCGATTTTTAATTGAAAACCACAATAGGTTTCAAATTAATGAGCCGTACGTGAACAGAAATCCGAAATCAGTGTACATAGCATATCGCTGAAAATATAAACAACATTCGAATCAGTATCGCAACCTGTAAAATTCAGTGAGCTTGTAATGAAGCTTTCATGGCAGTGGAGAGATTTGAAAAGAAAAAACAGTACTGACGCAGAGAATAAAAAAAAAATACTTTACGAAGTAATCGAAGCAATAACTTTCATTATAGCAACAATAAAATAACAAAGATAATCACGGGAACACTTTCAAAAGCAGATGCTGCTAATCCTGACGATAAATCTGTTATATCCCCTTCAAATACTAAAACTTGGAACAGATGTTAGCGCACAGACGTAGACAAATCTCAAAGGTCTCTTATTACCAATGTAGAATGTAAACTCATCTAATTATGCTACCGATAAGCAGGCGCTCGGAGACGCTGAGAACAGATAATTTTACTTTAATTTACGATATTACGATAAACCAGCAGCAGAGTAGGGACATGATAGATGGGATCCGGAGATAGTTATAGAAGCGACAAATTACCACTACAGAGACCAAATTACGTTTTATTACGATACGTATCGTATCCGTCGATGAGTGTGTGAACACGTAAAAGGTGTGACAATAGGGGATCCTACCGGTAGTCAATAAATACGGCTATAACTGAAAGCTTTATATCGGTGATACTGTTGTCTGAAGTATTGTTGGTTTTATGTAAAGGGTTTCATCATTCTGGGTAACCGTACAAGGAAATAAACGGACATATTGTGTACGAGATTGAAGTTCGTTGTCAGATATAACTACACTATTAAAGAAAACGAGAAAATTATTTATCATCGTAGGTGTTTGTATAACATAATCCACCGTACACGCTTATGTTACGATGAATATCACAGAGCCATTACAGTCTGCGACAAACTCATAAATAAATTTAAATAAAACATTTTGTTACAAATGGCTCGCCCGCTGCATAAACATTTTATACAACCGGCCTTCACTGGCCCCATTCAACTAGATCTTAATCTGACGTTTATCCTATATTAAGAAAAATAATGCCCTCTCGGCTTACCGGTTAATAGGGCTCCTTCCCTTTAAGGGCACATTACAAACCTGTAGCCTTGTGTCTAGATATTAGTGGGCAAACAGTGTAATCACGGAAATCTCTTTTTTAAGAGGTACAGGTTCTCAAATATGGGAAGGGTACGCTCTACGCGCCGCTCCGATGCGTCCACTTGGGAGGTCCCGTTGACGTCACACACAAAATTAATAGCTTACAAGAATAAACCAACGATAGATAATAACGCTGTCTCCTCCGTGAGAAAGAGCTTGTTTAACAAAGTGTACGGGTAAAGGGCTCATCTCTTTTACCTTGAAGCCAGTCTGAGAGTCTCTTGTGTTGTTCAACCTGTCCTAATGTGTGAAGTATCATCACCAGCCATCCGTCCCACAGAGTTCCACTTGACACAATACTCACCAATATCAAATGTATTCAATCGAGCTAAGAGAATTATTTAAGTACTACGCATAAAACATTTATAAGGTGGAGTATTTGAATAGATCGTTATGTTGTTACTGTTGGAGCGCTTTATCTGTTGACAATACTTGAAAATGATGACCGTATTGTTGAACAGATAAAAAAATCATTACAATTGTTTCTTAGATTGCAACAGACTCGAACATCATCATGAGACGTGTATTTTAAAGCAACAGGAAATAGAATAAATAGTAATAAATTTCGCTTTATCTTTGACCGACGCTCTAAAAATAAATGGAGTAAGCAGTGAAGCAAATGACAGTCCTAGTAAAAATCCAGTTTCTAACAAAACACGCCAATGACCAGAAAATTGAAGTCAATCAGCCGGTGAAAACGGGTCTGATTATTATGATAATGCCCAATTAACCAATACCAAACAATCTAATCGAGACCAATTTGATAAAGCTATTATAATGGTAGCGGATGCGCGGCCAATTCGGTGGCACGCGTTTATACCAGATCAATTGTCAGCTCACTAACTAGGCATAGTAATGAGTCGTTACTACCAGGAACTGATCCGATCTTCCAGTCACAACGTAACTATGATTGTCTGAAAGAAGCGACTGCCGCATAACTAATGGGTGATATGATAACTTCGTGCCAGGAATCGGCAAGTAAAATTGAATGGTATGAAAACCAAGTGTGGCTAAAGTAAAGCGCTGAGGGTTCCGTATTACACGTTTGACCCTCTTAATTCTCCATCCATCCATCAGCCCGTGTTCGTCCACTGCTGGACATAGGCCTTTCCCAAATTTCGCCACTCATGTCGGTCCTCCGTCCTCCTTATCCAGCCGCCCCCCGCAACGTACTTCAGGTCGTCGTCGGTCCAGCGGGCACGAGGTCGGCCTACACTACGCTTTGCTGTACGTGGTCTCCATTCTAGAGCCTTTCGGCCCCAACGGCCATCATCTCGGCGACAAATATGGCCTGCCCACTGCCACTTCAACTTACTGATTCTGCAGGCTGTGTCGGTTACTTTCGATCTCCGACGGATCTCCTCGTTTCGGATTCTATCCATCAGAGATACCCCAAGCATAGCCCGCTCCATAGCTCGCTGACCTTAAATCGGTGGATCAGGCCCTTTGTAAGAGAAATAATTCTCACTATCGCTAAATAATAGATTCGCAGTCCGGATCGTGGCATTATGACGGAGACCTAATCGGGTGATCGCCGTACTTAGGGCAAAAATAAAGCACGAAAGCATTTCCGAACCGAGGCGACGAAACCGTGAGACCGACCACAAAATGTGCAACGACATTTGAATCCACGATCTTCGGATCAGAACTCAAACCGCGAGACCACAAAGTATACTCTTTTATTCACCACGTAATAATGGAGATTCAACAAACGGTTGCATTTTTGGCCTTTGGTTACGGAACCTTTAAGTGTGAATGAGATTTGAATATATTAATGTTCATCGCGTGTTAAATTGCTTTATCGAAAATAAGCTGCGACGCGTTACAAAAAGTACAACTGAAAAATCAGGAATTCATGTTTTAATTAAGTGCAAGGGCTTTGGGTCTTATAGTATCTAAAAACGCAGGCACGCCGAACGAAGATCCTAAACAAATAAATAAATTTGCACTCCAGTTCATTGCTATTCAAAAATCTTCGTCTTCGTCGGCAAATCAAATCGAATTGCGGTTCAATCAAAAATGCTGGCCACGTCGTTTTGAACGGCAGAATAATCCTCAAGGGCGTCTGACAATAGCCAGGGGAGGTGATTTGCATGAGCAAAGTGCGCACATTCGGCACATTTGCATGTCCGAAATGGGATGGACCCAAGGACCCCCGGCGCCGCCACCGCTGATGTAATCTATGTCTTTGCCGGAGACAACAATTCATATTCAAATTGTGAACCCTGAAATTGTTGTTCCGACTTTAATTTATTGCGTTACAACATGGTGACGATTTAACTCCTTGACACGACGGAATGTGACGAGCATGTAAGATTCGAGACACATGGTAAAGTTTACACAGCCTGCGAGGAAACGTAACGAATTCGTTAAGAATTTCTTTGTCCCGAACGGGTTGGATTGTGTGTCGCGTAGTCGTAATATAAACAGTAAAGAATTTACGAAACGAACAAAGGATACTCACTTCCAGCCAGTGGAGTATCTCGAAAATAGCCATATTTCGTTGCTGTGCGGCCGAAAGCAGTGGCAGCGTTTCCGTGCTCGCTGGCAGTTACAGGGGCGCTGCAAAAAAAGAGTGGCGTTATTCGTTTATATAAGATTTACGTTGGACGTAATCGAGTTCTCCCTATTTAGCTAACTGATTTTTCACATGCATTAAATCCTCAGGATTCAATTTCGCCGATTGGACCGTTCGGGAGACGTATTCCATCAGGCAGCATGGAGGAGAGCGAAGTGGAATGGGTGCTGTCACAGGGGAGATAAGACGACCGAACGGGACATTCGCATATTGAGTTACTCGAGGACAACGAATATTTACTACACAACAACACACAGGCTTACAATTTGTTAAAAAACATTTTCATGTGAGATCGGAACTATCTCATTTTGAAATGCTGATTGGGCCTATTCACAGACTTCAGCCTTAGGGGTTTCAAGATAAAAAGGGAACCTCCCACACGGTCACGTAAGAAAACATGACCCCTGAAGGTTGTTCAAATAAAACGTACAGTCTCAAGATGAGACTCGTTTCAGTAAAAGGACGATACGATCCTTTCTACGAAACAGAGCGGATGTCCGCTGCGGACAATTGCCACTCGGACCGATGGCACCCAGGATAGCGGACACTCGATTAAACACGTTGATCGCACCCGAAGATTGGAGACACGTTAACAACGTTTTCAGCACACGATCTTTCTCTTCCGGTCTCGGATAAACGAGCTTCAGTCCCCGATTCCAGGATTTCATTTGTTCGTATTACCGCTTTCAAATACTTGGAGAGTAAAAAGGATGGCACGTCTATCTCTTTACGCAGTTATGGAATCCAGAGAAAGTGAATCAGGGACGCAGAAAGGAAAACCGGATATCCTGTCAGCGGACGGACGTTGGAGCCTGAATTTTCACACAGGACGTGCGCTTAAATTCACATTACTTTAAATATTTTTTTGAGCCTTTTACACAAAGTTATACGCGGACGTAGAGTGCAATGAAAATCTTGAAAACGTTTAGCATTTATTTAAATAATTCATAAAATTTCATGTTTGTTATTAAAACAATACTCAAAATGGGATTCAAATTATAAACTTTTCTAAAAATAATAATAAAAATTGTTTATCAAAAATAATAAACATAACAACCTACTCGTATATAGGTTCCTTAGCTTTACCAATTGGTTCTGTATTGGTAAATTACAATTTTAATGTACCTTAGAGTGGAGACTACGTGAGACTGTAGTACTACTTTAAGTAACAATAGATACTACAATGTAACAGACTACAATTCACGTGTTAAGCTACGTTAAATAAATAAATAATTTAACTAAGTAATCCCAGAATGGGATTCAAAATTCTAAAATGGGTACAATAATAAGAAACATTTCGCATGGAAACAAAGCATTTAAAAGAGGCCAGCAACACACATAATTAAAGTTGGGTAAAGTCCTGTACACAATGGAACTTTACAGAACACATTTATTATGGGCCGACTTTGCCTCAGAACATTCTACCTTTACTCAGGTCAGAAGCTAGCCTGGCTACACGAACTCAGAGCTCCGGCGGTCTGTCTTAAGTTATTACATAATTAGCTAACCTAACAACATCTTATAGTGACCATATCAATATTAAAAATCTTTCATGTATTAAATACATACATTGACTCGGACACCGCATGAAAACACAATGTATCTCACAAGTAATACATATTATATTAAATTAGATTTTTTAGTGCGACTGCTAAGTCAATCTATTTATTTAAGACATAAATGATTGTTAATATTGATATGGTCACTATAAGATGTTGCTAGGTTAGCTAATTATGTAATTACTTAAGACAGAAAGTCCCTTAAGAAGGAACTGAATAAATTAACCGACTAAGAACTAAGTTGGGAGACTTGGTTTTTATACAAATTTTGTTTTTGATGGCATCTCATTTCTTTTTGTAGATAGTTCTACTTTTTTCCTTTCCGGTACCTTCTACTTACAACTGAAAATATAACTATGTAATCCTATATATTTATACGGGATTACAAAGTTATTTGTGCAGTTAGTGTATCTAGAGCACTGGACCGAAATTGCAAAATATTTATTTTTTCCTTGGTTTATACACTAAACACTAATTGTATTACAAATTTGAAGCTTCTAGAAGTCAGTGAGTGACAAAATTGAGAAACTTTGACTAGTTCTTAAACTGCTGGTTCAAATTGAATGAAATTTGAAATATACCGTGTTTATACAATGCCTGCTTCAAAATTCAGGCTTTTAGTTTTATCCACAACGAAGTTATAGGGCGGCGGTAAATTCTTACTGAAGAAGTTTGGCTGCATAAATTAAAGTCACCTATACTAGGTGAAATTAAATCAACCGACCAAATTCATACTGGAGACTCGATTAGTCATCAGGAACAAGGTTTAATGACACTCCAGGTGATATTCGAAAAAAAAAAAATTTTTTTCCCGTAGAACCTGCACTAGGAATTGTACTTAAACTAGTCCAACCAGAACGGGAGCAAAAAAAATTATTTTTCGAAATTGGCCAAAAGGATTACTGAACCTAGTTCTAGATCACCAACCGAGTCACTAGTATGAATTTGGTCGGTTGATTAAATTTCACCCTATATACAGGCTGTAAATAAACTGCTATCTTTATATGTAACCACAGACTACTAATTATACTGAACAACATTTCCAACCAGCGAGGCCAGTAATAACTTCTTTCAACACTTTAATTTTTCTTAAGAACGAAAGCCGATCTTCCGTCGTAGGCGCTATACCGGGTGTAAATAGAGTGCTACCTTCAAATAAAACCACATACCCTACTGACCATACTGAACAACTTTCTGAAGAGAAATACCCACGAAAATTTTCAGAGAAGAAGTTATTCAACTGTAACTGAAAGACTTTATTTCGTAGGAATAAGGTCTATTTTAGAACGCTGCACCGTAACAGCTGTTTTAAAAAGACGCTCTAATGTCGGTGGGTTAGAGTTCACGCATTTTTATTTGAAACTGAAATATTTCCTAAACTAATACAGTTTAGTTAGTAAAGTAATGTAGTTAGCGCGGGTATGTTTCTTGGGAAAGTGGTTCAGTATGATCCGTAGAATATTTGGTTTCATTTAATGGTAGCACTCTATTTACACCCGGTATATAATTTCATGAACTCCCACGCAATGGACAGATTACAAAACGGATAAACCAACTGTGACCTTTAAACGTGTCGGCCAAGTAAATTTCGAACAGCAGCAACATGACAGTTTCAAGAATAGCACCAACATCATTTTCTTTAAGACGTGACTCCCTAAGTTGCAGAGATTTTGCATAAATATGCCGAGTCAATTACATATCTGAACATGATATAAGTTTTTTTAGACCTTTATCTTTCCGTTGTAAAGCCAATTTATTGGATAATTTTCACTAGATAATAGATTTAATTTTTGACAATGATGCTGGTTGTTTTTCAATTTTCTCCAAAGCAGCTTGAGTTAAGTCTAAAATAAATGCTTACAATAAGAAAACAAAGTTTATTAAAATTTGCATTAAAAATATGAACTTTTTAGCTCATGAAAAGACAAGTCAGTCAACTAATTCTGAATAATTTGTCCGATGATGGCAGGCCTATCAATGCGGCTTAAGAGCTTGCCTTTGGTCTTTCAACTGTTTTTGTTTTATTATGCTGAGTCAACTACTTATCTGATCTATGTAAAACTTGGACACGTGTTTTTTCAGACCTTTGTCTTTCCTTTGTCAGATCGGTTACCTAATTGGACACATTTCACTCGATAGATTTTATTTTTGAAAATGATGTCTTTTTAAGTTATTAATTCGTTTTATGTCTAAACGACTTGAGTTTTAAGTCTGAAATTACTGCTATATAAAGAAAACATGGTTTATTTTCCGATGTCAGGTGAAAAACCTCCTACGTCAAATACTTTTTCGTAAAATCTAGAAAAACGTCAAAAATTCACTGATTTTGCGTGCCGGCAGCGCGCGAAGCTAGCGTTCTAATGTAGACTTTCTAACAACATACTGAAGTTCAAAATCACTCAGTAAGATTATCGTGCATGATGGGCAAGGCCTTAAGGGACTGTCTAAATATTCCTTCAGTTTTTGTCCACGTTACTTTGTTAGCCCCGGCTGGCGTTGGATAGACAAACGAGTTACGACGACAATTCCTCTCGAGTTAGCGTAAACTTTTGTCATTGCGAGTTGCCAGCCCCTCGCCTCGACTGTACTCAGCTCAAACATCTTTTTGTATTCTTTTAAAATGTACTTTGTCTCTACGCTATGCGCTTAATGAAAGGTTTTTAGTAGCGATTCTGCCGGTTTCAAATAACGTATTCAACTAAAAAAAATTGTTAGCTGGTTGTTGAACCGTTTAAATTTAAATTTACATTTATTTATACAGCCAAATTCACACTGGAGGCTTGGTAAGTTATCAGTATCACGGATCAACATTCTTTGCGCGTAATTTGAAAAAGAAAATTTTGACTTTTCAACTTTTTGACTCGAGGCTGTGCTTGCGTTTGTGAGATAAGAAAAATAATTTTGAATTTCCCAAAAAGGGCCATCAAACCTTGATACCGACTACTTATCTAGTCTTCAGTATGAATTTGGCTGCATAAATAATGAAACATATTTCACAATTAAAATTATTTGTTGTTTAAAAATATTGAAATCTTTAGTATTAACTCTTTGAATTAATTAAAACTTTTATAATATAAAGTAATTTCAGACAAGTTTCGCAAGATAAGCTTTTCAGAGCGTATCAGATTAGTTTCAGCCGCCAATTTTCATCTTTCGGCCTATAATAACATCAAGTCTACACAGACTAAAGTAATTTAATTAAGGTAATCATTTTCCAGCTGAACTTTGTTCCGTCAATCAATATTATTTACCTTTCTTCAGAGTTACTAAGCTATAACAAACCACTCTCAGCAATAACAGTGCTAATGGAACAACCGCATCCAATCCAGCTCAGTAGTTAAGTATAAACATTCAGACGCCACATCCTGATTCGCAATCACCATAGCAGACGAGCTGTAGCGACCATGGGGGTAACTTCTAGGTGATTAAAACCGGGAGATCATGAATAATCAGATCAGTTTCGACGTGTCTGACTGACTGGAAAGGGATACTAATAGTACATTTTGATACAAGTGCGAAAAGGCTGATATTTAGAGTCACGATTGACAATTGAAAAAATAGTCGGGACGAGAAATATCAACATTTTAGCACGTGTATCAAACGACGTTTTTTAATACACCTGCGGAAAATTACACGAAATAATAAAATAAAAGCAATTTTGTTGCAAATCAAAACAGATACAAGTCGACTGAAGAACACGTAGTCTGATTGGCGCCAATCTGTACTACAAAGACCAATGTCTCTTCCTAAAATCTTTTTAATAATAATTTCTAAGATAGTTGAAATATAATATAAATTATGACGTCTAAAATCGATTTGAATTTTTAAAACATCTTTTACAATTTAACATAGATAATATATTTAATAATAAAATGTAAAAGTTCGAAAATACTCCTCTTATTATAGAGTATCTGGTAAAACAAAGGTTTACATGCTTACTAAATGATGTGGCCGGTTTCCCCTAGATGGCGTCAGTAGGTAGTAAAAACAAAAAGCACGAGTGCGAAATGTGTCATTATACGCACGCTAAACAGGCACGTAATCTATCATATTTTAAGCAGGTGTATTAAAAAGTATTTTTTTTGCACGAAGGAGGAAACTGACAGTTTATGCTAGTGGAAAATGCGCTTTTAACTGCTACGACGAATGAGCTATTTCACATCGCAACATTCCAAAGTTCGCGACAATGTGAAATGGCTCATGCACCATAGGAATTAAAAGCGCATTTCCTACTACCACGACCTGTCAGTTTCCCCCTTCGTGCAAAAATATACTTTAGTGCTGTTTAACTTTACAACTGAGTTGAAAAAATGATTACATAATGTAGCAATTTCAGTACATTAGGTAGTAATCAATAAAACAAAATGTGTGGCGTGTTTTTTGAGAGCTAATAAATATTCAATAGTTGTTTCGTTATTTGATACAATTTCGATTGTTCTACGAAACAGTTCATCAAAGATTTTAGTTAGGTACGGATTTTATGAAAACATTAAGGCGCAATATGTCCATCGCACAACGAAAGAGATAAACATATCTGAAAAAGTGCGCGGCCGAGTAGTGCGGCGAATCAAGAAAAGGTTGGATATTGCTGTTTTTTGGTGAATACTATTTTAATATAAATTCAAACGAGAGCGTTTTAAAAAAACGCGTTTTTATGTTTTAGTTTAGATAACAGGTTCATATGTTTACAACAGTCATTATTGTTATTTTTACTTTAGACCAATGTTTTGAACTGAAAAAACAGCCTTCACTTTGCAATTTTTTTCGATGCAGCGATTTTTCTGTCACGTTTTGGGCTCTGTAATCGTCTTGGAAAAGGTCTCATTTATAACAAACATGTTTTTATTTCCAGAACCGAAACCCATCTGATTTTTTTTTCTGAGAATTAATTTGTGATTACTTTTTTATTATGTGATGCACTCAACAAATAAGAGTTTATAGATACTAGAGTTTCCAAAGCAATGGATTTCGCAATCTATACTATAAAGTAGGTAAAATGGTCGTGTCTGTATATTGAATATTTTTGCGAAAGTATTTTACTGAGTCCAAAACCACAATGTTTAGAATTTTTGTCGGCTGCATGTACTCGTATGTTCCGTTTCCGTTCCACTCAACGGATTTGGATGCGGTTTTCTTTATTTTCATCGTAGTGACCCTGGTCAACATATAGGCTATAGGATGTTCATTAAATAACCGCAAAGCCGAAAACGGGGCAGATAAAAATAATAATTATATACAATATTGAAAAATATTGAAAAAAAAATGCAGGCAAAGGCTACTAAAACCATATTATCTGGATTTCATATTTTGTTATACTAATGGTGTTTGCAGTAAAACTTTGCTATTAATCTAGAAACTTTTTTTATTCTTTTCCGCATCTTCGAGTATAGCTAATCTTCTCTGAATATATAAAAGGCAAACCTGACTGACTCATCTATCAACGCACATCCAAAACTACTGAACGGATTTCGCTGAAATTTGGCATACAGATAGTTGTAATGACGTAGGCATCCGCTAAGAAAGGATTTTTGAAAATTCACCCCCTAAGGGGGTGAACCGGACTCCACGCGGACGAAGTCGCGGGGAAAAGCTAGTTGTTTAAATAAACTGAAAGCTTACATAATATAACTTCATAAACATCCCGCTGAAGATCAGCTGGGAATAGGAAGCAGAAGCTTCGTAACTAGCGGCCCGTTAAAATATTTACAATGCGGTTGAAATCATTCGGCCTTGTTCCGAATCGCGCTCACAACTATTTAACTTTACACCAACGTAACGCAAACCCACCGAGCCCGAACTGGATAAATATCTCAACACAGTAAGTCAATTTTGAACTAAATAGAGTTTGGAGATCCAATTGTACGGGTCAGACAATTTGGTTTTTATACATTTATTAAGCAAAATCTGGGGCCGGTCGAATCCGCTATCCAATATTGTAAAGGTCAGCGTATTTTAGGGTAGCTACACAAAGTTTTCTAAATAGTTTATTAGATAAATCCTGTGTAAATTGCGTACCTTTACAAGTACTGACTTTATTATTTTTTAAACAGGGTAAAGTAAACAACGAAATTTACTATTTTCAGTTTAAATTTCAGGCATAAAAGCTCTATTTAAAAGTTACCTGCAGAGCAGCGCTTATCCGAAAAGTTTCCAAGACTGATAACCTCTCCGGATTTAATTTAACTTGTTTAAAAATTAAATTGTAAAACATTCACAAGTACCATTAATTTTCATAATGGCCGGGAAAGAAATGAGACTACAGCGAATTTGTTACACCAAGTTTGTTCAATAATATATTCTCTCTTTTTACAGGCCAAAATGGGGCTACACCTAGATTATGTATCTTTGAGTCAGTTGCCAACTGGTTGCCAAACATCTAAAACATATATATACTATCGAATGCCGATTATAGGATTAAGGATACGTTCATACCTAAGAGGGCGCATACCCAAAATTACAATTTTAAATTTGAATTTCTGACTACCAAAGCATCAAATTGCAAAAATAAATATGTATGGGTAGGGCATTATAATTAGCCCCCTGACGTCCAGAACGTAAAAAGATAAAATTGAATCGATAGAAAAAAATCCTGAAGTTACCTCTAACTTTGGCGGATTTTCTATTTGTACTAAGTATGGTGCAAACTACAAAGATAAAAATTAGGTAAATAATACCACATTTACATAAACAAGGGCCCCCAGACGGGATTTTATAAACGTAACTATGTTTCAAGAGTTATTTAATAAAAACTCAGTTTTTCGTGAGCGCGGGTTTCTCGGGAGGTCGTAACAGCCACAGCTCAGAGCGTGTTAATATAAACTAAAAGGAAACGTCATAGGGTTCAGTTCTGTTTGATGCAAAATGAGGTGCTTCATTTTAGGGTGTTTGCTCTTACTATATACTCATACTCTTAAAGAGACGTCACAGTTGGTGATCAGTTCAATACACACTTATGGCGATTTCGAAAGTTTAGTTTTTATCTATGTTTTTAGTGTTTGGCAACCAGTTGGCAACCGATACGTTACATAATAGGCCCGCTGGCCGGCTAGAACGAGATGCACCTGCAGGTCAGGTTCATGCCCACGTTTAGATCTGCGCACTGCCCCGCAAATCCTCCATGATAGAAGCGTAGTACTTATACGATATCCCAAGTGAAACAACATAATTATTTACGAGTACACGATATGTGTGTGGAACGGACCACCAGAAGGCCATTATATTATTACTGACACTGTTATTGCATTTATCAAAGTGACCATTCGTGACCTTAGATCTTTTGATGATGAATATTTTTCTGTTGCGAACTGTAGTCGATTTAGGTGGTCTTTTCGTGGAATGAGGTCGAATATGTGCGAAAATAAAGACCTTGTTATTGTGATTTACTTAAACAAGATGCTCGTTTGTTCCACGTTTATCATAAACCTTATTAAATTTGAAACATTTTTTTTATCATTTTTTTTTCGGGTTTCTATGGTTCCTTAGTTAACAAGGAACCCTTATAGTTTCGCCATGTCCGTCCGTCTGTCTGTGTGTCTGTCCGCGGTTTAGCTCAGTATTAGAAAGTTGTTTTTTATTTGGTATATTAATCAAGCCGACAATGAGGTAAAAGAAAACAAATAAAAAAAATTTTTGGCTTAATTCTTCAATTTCGAAGGACTAATATTTCGGTTTGGATAACATTGGTAATGTGCCAATTCAATATAAAAATACTTTTTTGCATAAAGCACATTATTTCTTGCATTGTTAATATATATTCTTTTCCGTATAGTTTCTACTATTTACAAAAATTAAGATACAAACACAAAAAAGTAATTGTTCATCAAGTGTTATTGTGTTCCAAAAGTTACGCAACACGAAAAAATCTTTTAAGGCTAGTCTATTATGTATATGATGAAGACTGCGAGATGTTATTATGTATGAGCCCCGAGGCGGAAAGCTAGTCATCTAATAAAGATGAGACTTCATAGAGCACTCAGTCACAAGTTCTCATAACGCAAGCATAATCTGTAATAAGCAGACGTGACGGGAAAACAGATGGAAACTGTGCCTTTCACGTCGCTCTGCCAAAAACCCGATGGGCTTACTAAATTACTTTGCAATGTTTACTCTACCCTGGCATATTCAAGTGGAAAGGGAGAGCTGGCACTGAGAACCGATCTAGGTTAGGTTTCTTTATATAGAGCAACGAAAACGATTACTGCAGAAAGGAAACATAACAAAAATGTTTAAACTTTTTACGAGGGCAGAGTAAACATTTTTAGGTCTGGTAGCAAAAACCTGAGTTCTCGGGACCCTATCACTAAGCATCCGCTGACTGTCTGAGCTTCAACTATAATATTGAAATTTTCACATTACGTGTTGCTATGGCTTCTATCACGACAAATAATAAAATATAAAAAAATGAAAATCGAGGGGGTTATTTATTAATAACAAAACAATCAAATTATTTAAAAGAAATGTTACTTCTGTGCCCGCCTTAGAACTTTTCACCTTGCCCTAGAAAACCTATTCCTAATCATGCCGAAATAAACATGAAAATCATTTCATATAATAACGATTTACGACACAAATTTCTGTCGGAGCAGCCAATATCTCTGGGAGCCATAGGGAAATATTTCAATGAAAGTAGAAATAACATTATGTAAAAGAGAGCGGCAGCGTTCGCTTTTCTATTTCATAGATGGGTTCAGATATACGCCAATCGCCCGCCCGTTTCCTATTCCGCCCCTGAATACATTTTTTTTATTAAAATGCCCATCTCTCATCGCTTATGAAAAAGTAAAACAAAAAGGGACTACTACAATAATAAGAACAATATGAAAAGTTATTAGAAACTACATTCCGTCATACCCTTCATTCGTAACTACTTTACTACGTTTTCAACTGAAGACCTTACGGGAAGAGCAAGGATTGTCAATAATGGAGAAAATATTTTTTTTAAAGTTGACAGTTCTTTCTAAACTTAGTCAAAAATCGTGGAAATAAATTACTAAAAAGGTGTGTTATTTAGCGTATTTATAATCCCTATCCACACGTTAAAATAATAAATATTTTGAAAAATCAGGAAAAAGAAAACAATGAAATATTCTGACATTCTTTGTTCATCTCGCAATGTCTTCAGTTAAACTGAAACCCTTTTGGTTTCGAAACGTGTTAAACTAGGGTAACATTTGCATGAAGTAGGCTAAGAAAATTTTCCGCGTATTAGTGGCGTAACTTTAAAACACATAAAGCTGAGACTTCCCTGTTCTGCAAACCGTAAAACAAAACTCCGCGGCTATTACTTTTCCCGACAGTACGCTTCACGCAAGCAATTTTAATTCAATATTTTTGCGGCTGTCACGCATTTTCTTCCTACTTCTACAATTTCATCATTATTCTACGTATGTAAGCGAGCTACAAAGGAGTTTTCAGAGTGCGAAGTCACAAAGGTGGCATGACACAACACTTTCCATTGAGCGAGCCACATTTCCATCAATTCTGAGCCGTCAACCTCGCAATAAGCCCTGGCTCACGCACTTCCGACCTGACACGTTAAGAAAAGATTTTTCATGTAGATTTTTACATTTAAGACGGATCCGTCCCCTGACTTCCGCGATCCCGGTTGATAGGCAAAGCGAGCCGGACCGAAGAGAAAACACGTTCGTTTCTTTCAATTTATGACATCCATAAAATCTCACGTAGTTTTATCGCCTACTTATCATATCTAAGAAATGCATATCACAATAAAAAACAGTCATTAAAAACTCACCTTGAGATCTAAATCCATGACCAAATGCTTTCCAAAAGACGTGCCGCCGGTCTTCTGTATGTGTAAGAAGACCATGACATCATGCGCATCCAGGTCGAACCTGAAGTCGTCGTGGAGGACCTCGTCGTAGGAGAGTCCCGGCTGGGTCATGACGTCAGGCAGCGGCCGGCCAGGCGCCTCCGCGTAGCTGAGCGCCAGGGCTGCTTCCGAGACCCGCTCTCGAGGTGACACAGCACACACCTGCGAGAGACCTCGTTTGTTACTGTCACCGTCAAATTACCGGTCGACGACGTGAGATCATTTATGGCGAGCTACATAAAACTGGAGACAGCGCTCTGACTATCCTACAGCACGCAACTTCCATAACGTTTATTATTTTTGGGTATGTATTGTATTTTGTATAAACCATTCTTGCTCCCGGCTGTTACGGTTTCTTCCATAAAATAATCAAAAGAAATTAATTTGCTCGAATTTCCCTTCATATTACTTTTTACTCATTATTCAACTTTTAATTAGGTATATAAGGTGACATTTATGCAGCCAAATTCATAGTGAAGACTATATTCAATTACCTTTTTCGGGAAATTCGTTTTTTTTTACAAACACAAGCCCTGTAGGCCTCTATTCTCGGTCTGTCGAATTAGCCTTCTCGACCGTAAAAACCCATTTTATCAGTCGAACTCCATACATTTTTAGGTCTAGTTTTAGAAATTTCGCTTCGACTGTTTCTCCGGAATTGGCCCCCAGTCTCGAGTCAATTACAATCGATACTCTAAGGGTCAATGTTTTATATTGCGAAATTTGCAGTGTTGTCAATCCGTTATACTGATCACTTACAAAGCATCCAGTATGAATTTGGCTGCATAAATAAATTTCACCTTATATTTGGCTACGAGTAGGTAGGTATTATCAAAATTGGACTTTTTTGATAAATATTCTACAATAAAGTTCTGTCCCAATATATACCGATGTACATACAACTATCCACCGAAATCCGAACCCTTAATCCATGGCATACGGAACAATTATAATATGGGCAATCTTACACATATAGGAATAGGAGAACTTGATGCACTCTATCGTATAAAGGGTAGCCATTACAAAAACACATTTCAAACTAGGTGTGAAGGTAAAAAAAATGTACTTTTTTACATAATTTTGCCACAATCGACAACATTTCATTTTAGTTAACCATTTGTTTTTAATATCTATATTGAAAGGCTGCGTAAAAAAGAAGCTTATGTATTTTTTCATTTTGTTTTATTTTACGTTTTACCTGCATAATTTAATGTTTTCTTATCCACCCATTCTAAAAGGACGTCAGTCGCATCTGAGGATTTCAAAAGTCGATGTTCATTGCCAATCGATTATTTAAAAAAAGCTTGGCATGATATGACAGTTGTTTTTTTTTAACAAAATGAACTTAAAAGCAAAGGAAATTGTTTTTAAAATCCTGTGTTTACCATATTTTTAGTTTTTTGAAAAAATATCTTCATTTAATCACGATTTAATTCTGAAAAAAAATATGATGCACAGAAGGCCCATATCTCGAAATGGTTTATAGTTTTGCACCAATTATTAATTTGTAATGTTGTCGTTGCCCATGGGTAAAAATATCAACCGTTTATAAATGGAAAATCTTGGTAATATAAAATTTCCCGATCGAATCGGACAAACAACAACAGGACAAAACTGCAGAAAGTTCTTCCAAAGCTGTTTATTCTGTTATGTTATTATTTTGTCCATGGCAGTGGATCGGAGAATCAAAATAGCTCTCAATCATTTATATAAGGTAGTGAGTGACCCGTGTGAAGTTGGCAACTGGGTATACAATATTAATGATTATGACTGCCATTCGATTGTACTAGGTTTGTGCCGGATCGTACAGATATTTAAATCGTTAGTACCCGAAAAACTAAAAATACCCAGTTGTAACTTCGTTGCTTTTTTTTCTGGACAAACGATTTAATTGTCTATAAGACACCGTACAAACCTAGTACAATTTAATGGCAATCATAAACATTTATTTATTCTACACCCAGTTGCCAACTTCACATGGATTAGCGAGTGATAGAATTAATGAAATATCGCCTACGACACGATTATGTTACTATTATACAAATATCTGCATACCACTTGTTTATTAACTCATGCTTTATATACTCTTATTCAAATGTAAAATTAATTTATTCATAGGTAATCTTTTAATCCGAAATTGAAAAGCTTTGTGATCCTTTTTATCAGACTGACTTGAACTTGAAAGTAAACAAATATATTGTCTACCAAATAACAATCCAATGTTGAACCAAAAAAAAACAAATTATTCCAGATACAATACCTTACGTAAAAAAACTACCCACTACAAGTAAAAAGATGATTGTCAAAACAACAAAGAAATAGTGGCGGAGTTTCGTCGCCCGTAACAATTACCGTCGAATGATACTCACACGGAATATTTCGTGAATATTGTAACAGTTGAGTGTTCCGGAGAACAGAGCCACCCCCAGCATTGTGGCGACCTTGAGACGCCCTCTTTCCACGCCAATAGTTAGCTTCAGTCGAGCCTCGAGCGACCCCTCTTCAACCGACCCCGGTAGAATCGGCAGCAGTCTATCAAACGCCCTTTATGAGGAGCGCATACTTTTAATGTACCTTCATCTTGCAAAAACATATGTGCCGTTTTTAAAGAGAGACCCAAAGCAGGTGTCTACTCTATTTCGGATTTTATTCTTTTAATCTAAATCCAAACACAAAAACAAGTCATCCCGGACCATTAATCTTAATCAAGGCAACAACAAACGACTTCGTTAAATGTAGAGCATTTTTCTCAGAGAAATGATTAATTTGCACAATCTACGACACAATACAAATGCCAAATAACAACTCCGATGGAGGACATTTTCCTCCCCCGAAATTACTCGCAATAATTTTCTCGAGAATCCAAGACGCGGTTACATTAACAGTAATCGCGAAGGGAAAGAATATTTTTAATATCTTACGCTTTCCTTAAGGGGGAGGTTAAGAGGATGTAGGGGGCGAAGGGCGCCTGCCCTCCCCCCGGGTGTTTGTTCGACTAATGAAGTGGGCAACCCACCCTTTAGTCACTCGGCTATAGAATCGCAATCAGCACTCATCGAGGATCGACACAGCTTGCGGCTACCACTGATGCCTAATCGTTGTTAAGCACTCCATTTTAGATTAACTAACCTCAAACTGCTGTCTACGAAATGATTACTCTCACAGATTTTCTCAAGTTAATAAAAATTGGAAGTGGGAATACAAGCGCTCGTTCACATCGATCGCATGAGTTTGCGATTACATTAAAAGTCTTTAACATCATCGGCTGCGGAACCCTACACCCTTTTCAATAATACTAAGCTAGAGAAATCCGATCTGGCGCCAGACATTCAACACGGTACCAATCTATTATTTTATAGACACTGTAGAGGTCATATCGTGTCGTATTTGCTGACTTATAAAAAATAGCAGCAAAAATATTTTTGCCTAGTGTCGGAAGTATTGAGTGAGGCAAGAAATTGAAACTTTCATTACCCCAGGCTATAAACAAGCTGCGGTAACCTTATTGCTCACTTTTGCGGATAACCCACCACCAGCAGTCTCGGCAAGGTGTAACATTACACGAGAATTTCAACAAATAGGGTCGCTACTCGGGAAACGGCGTCGTAATTAAAAAGCCCAAGCTATTTCTAGATTGCGTGCAAATCGTATTTGGCTTCGTCAGTGATTCGTATCAAGTAAGTTATGTAGAGTAGTATCGTAGGCGGTGGCCAGGTGTTATCCAGGCCATTATCGATGCACAGCATGCCCTGGCTCGCACTCCTCGACAACGGCAAGACAAGACCTCCTCGCCATATGTGGATACTCGATGCACCCTAACACCACACGCGTGCAAAGGAACGCAATTTCATTCTTTGTCCCGCCTCTGCAAGGCGAATTTTAAGTGCATGACCAAAAACGGAGCTGGTATTCAGAGTCGAAATGGAGGAAGCCTGCAGTATATCCTGCCTTTCAAGGGCAACCTCATAAATAGTCAATTCTCGAACTGTAGGCCAATACTAATGGAAGGGGATATCTTAAAATGTTTGGCCGTCAATGCAACTACGACACGAAGACTGTAGGCGTCAGACGACTGCAATAAAGCTAAAATCTTACACATAAAGTCCTTTACTTTATCTCATGTGAATTTTCAGTATATTACACAGCTATTGATATCCAAGAGAATATTATAAAATAGTACAAAAGTCATGTCTGTACAATTAATATTTTTGCGAAATTTTAAATTATTAGTATTGTACTACATATTTTCATGAATTTTTATCTTCCTGTCTGTATGTATTTTCCGTTTTAAGTCGACAACCACTTAACGGATTTGGATGCGGTTTTCTTTACTATCACTGTAATGACCCTGGTCAGCATACAGGCTTTATAGGGTGTTCATAAAATAACCGCCAAACCGAATACTACTCAAAGGTTGAAAGAAACTTCGACGCGAGCGAAGCCGCGGACAAAGGCTAGTAATCTAGAATGGTAGACTACGGATCGATTTATTAGATTTGAAACGAAATCACAAGAATGAATTGTAACCTTCAAGAAATAGCTCCCAGCTGAAAACAATGTGCATGTCAGCGTGAGATAATAAAAACACTAGGTTTTTGTAAAGGTTGTTTAGAAATTGCCTGACAAGACCCTACCGTATAATTACAATGTCACTAGTAAAATTATAATATCACAGCTTTGACAATAATTCTGCGAGAATTCTACTTCAGATTTTCTTAGGATAGTAAATAATAATAAGCATCAAAATAATAGAATTAGCTTTAAATTCCCAAAAAAAAAACAAATTCACGACTATGGAAAAGAGAACTTGTAGTCTACTACAATAAAATATAATTGAAAAAAAAACTGCTTTTGCATAAAAACACGTGTAGAATTGTTATTAGCTTCGTTTTGTTTTCGGGCTACTTCGGTCTTCAGTGTTGCAATTTTAGTTACATGAACTATAATACGGTGTGGAACGAAGTTTGCAAATCCAACAGACAGTCATGTTTATGCAAAATGTTAGCGGTGTCCAGACGCCTACATGTGCAAGTTATGTAGGAGGCTGTCGGAACATTTGTACTAGTTATCGACTATATTGATCTCCAAGCTTCTTGGAACTTCATCATGTCAAAACTTTTAGACTTCGGAAAGGGTAACTTATCCTTACAAAAATGTGGAATTAAGAAAGAAATTAAAAAGTGAGTCGTTCGCTTCGCAGTCGAGAAGTTTCAACATCGTCAGAACTTAGAAGTTCAGGAGTCAAAGCCGCAATTTGATGTCGGAAAGTTAAAGGGAGACGAAAATAATTGCGGGAAATATTTTTTTTTTTTCACTTTCTCTAAACTGGAATGAAAGTCGTAGTGGCAAAAATACTTAAACTATCTCGTAGGCTACCCAAGATTAATGAATCTTCGTGACTTAAAATAGGTGTGGATTTGAAACAGTTTATTTTATGTAATTGGTGGGCAGACCTGTCTTGATGGTGCGATGATGGGGCTGACGAGAGACGACGCCTATGTACACTATGATGATGATAATGTAATGATCATAGGTGACCCAGAATAAATGAATTAGATGAACAATTTTGGTTTCTTAGTTTCATATTAACTGCTGATAATTTTAAGACAATATTTATATGGAAAAACACTAAATATATATATATATTTACAATTTTCGATATATTTCGGCCCACGGTATGGGGCCGTCATCAGTCGAATGAAGGTATTTACATATCGACAAACAAAAAAGTAAAAAATGAGTTATAAATAAGTTGTCACTTTCACTTTTTTATTTTTTTTACTTTTTTATTTGTCAATATGTAAATAGGTACCTTCATTCAACTGATGACGGTCCCATACCGTGGGCCGAAATATATCTAAAATTGTAAATATATATATTTTTCGTGTTTTTCCATATATATATTGTAAATAAAAGGCTCAAAAAGAGTAAAATATACATTTATTACAAGTATTGAGGTATAATTGAAAAAAAAAAACGCTTCTTCTGCCGCAATAAATAAAATATCTGTCCCTGACTGATTCAATCCGATATTTTATATGTACGACGAGGGAGTATAGTTGGGGAACGTTTTCTACCTGACTCCTGACTAGCCTAGAGAAAGATAATAATAGAGTATAGAGTATATAGAGAAATATAGAGTTGCAAAGGTAACCGTTCAAATTTTCCTTTCTTTGATTGATGGAAAATTATTCTGATGAGATCTTAGGGCGTACGGGACATATCTCGAGTATGACAAAAGTTTATTGTTAAAAGATTAAGTCAAATTGAACTTATGTAAAGTCCAACTAACCCATAGTTTTATATAACCGGGGGCAGAAGCCGATGTAGGTCGGACGTGCTGTTTATTTATTTATGTATAAGTATACAGTTCGAAGATAAACCAAAACAGCTTGTTGCATTAGATGCAAGCTCGCGGCCGTGTTGGGAACAATTTCAATATGAAACTCTTGAACTGTGCGGTTATGCCGGAGCTTGGATCAGACAGGCGAACCCAATAACTTTAACTAACTACCTACATGTAGGTTTAATTCAAACCTTCGTTATAATGTCTGTTTGATGTTTGTCGACTTCTAAACTAAAACCAATGTGTGTTCAAAGCATTCCTTTCAATTCGAAAGGTGCAAACTAGGACTTAAGTAGCGATAAATTTGTAGCACAAAGGTATGTAGTACGGTAGCACTAGGCGATTCGGAGAGCGAGGAGCACGCTCGATTTTCTGAATTGAATGCATCGCATAGGCATGCCTCAATGCGGCGCGTGGGCTCGTTCGGTATACACCCCAGCATTTCCTGTCTACATTGTACTACCACTACTCTCGTAGCTCATGAAAATTGCTGTAATCAACTTTTATATCGTTACGTAAAGTTACGTTGCGCCAGTTTCGGTTGTAAAAAGCTTTTATTAGCAGGCGTTGTAAACATAGTTAAAAAGAGAGATGCTTAAGTAAATCTTAGAACCTGAATTGAAAACATCTTATTGTAATTCCTAATTGTGAAATCGGAGGTTTGTCTACCGTAAATTGTTTTCTTTCTTCCACCAAGACACGCCGACGCTAAGCTCCATGCTTTGATGCTGAAAGAGTCATTGGCTCGCCTCGTCTAAATATTTGTTCGTGTGTAAGTATTGTACCCACGTTCGCCGCGTCAGGGGGTTTTAGTTTTTTGCCCCCGGGCGCGCTCGGACGAGTGTAAGGGCAAAAACAAATGAAGCTCGCTGTGACTGCCACCCCTTTTAATTAGGCAAGTCGGCTTCGAATTGAGGACGAATGCGAAAAAATAAGCTGTGACTGCAAACGAATCTGCATAGAGATGGTGTTCCATTTGAAAAGGGCTCACAAAGTTTCTGCAATTATTAAGGCGAATACACGGCAATGACCTTGAAAACTACGATTAATGTTTGATTTAATTGAGGACTCATTCCATGACAATAGCTACTCACACTTTTATTTTTATATTGAAGTATAAAATAATTGTATGCATAATTCATTAATAAACATACAGGACTTTCATAATTTTATTAAAAAATAATAAAAAGATTAGGTATTTTTCTTTTTTTTTTCGAATGTTAACATAATATAGAACCGCTGTCATGCTATCATTGTTTTCTTCAAGTGGCAAGATTAATAAAAAATGAAATTGCGGTGCCTGTCACTTGTAAAAATGGCGCAGTTTTGAAGTTATACGTGGGACGCACTATAAGTTTCCGGAATGAATATGAAAAAATACTATTAAAGGTACAAAATTAATTTATTGTTTTTCAAAATAATCTCCCTTGGCGTCTATGCACTTTTTCATTCGATCAAACCAGTTTTGAAAACTTTTGTGCCACTCCCCTGTGGTGACCTCTGAAACGTGTTTTTCATACTCCTCGACAGCCTCTTCTGGTGATGAAAATCGTTGACCGCGTAATTGGTTCTTAATTTTTGGGAACAGAAAAAAGTCACAAGGTGCCAGGTCGGGACTGTATGCAGGATGACTCATGAGTTCTACATTTTTCGTCTTCAAAAAGTCGTTTGTCTGTCTGGCCGTGTGAGAACTAGCATTGTCGTGGTGCAGGATGATACGGCGTTTACGGTTATTTTTACGGAGTTCGTCAATAACTTCCGGCAAACAAATGGTCGTGTACCAGTCACTATTCACGGTACGACGATTCTCTAAAGCAACAGTAGCCACGTGTCCAGTTTTATTAAAAAAAGAAGCAATCATCCGCTTAGATGCACTTTTCACGCGCGCCACTTTGGTTGGTTTCGGCTCATCTTGAAAGACCCATACGCTCGATTGCTGCTTTGTTTTGGGATCGTAGCAATAAATCCATGTTTTGTCACCTGTTACTATGTCCCACACCAAATTTGACGCACCTTCGTTGAATCTGGTAAGCATGGCACTGCACCAAGTGACGCGGTCCGTTTTTTGAGCCTCGGTCAAGTTGTGTGGGATCCACCGCGAGCACAGCTTTCTCACACCCAAATGTTTGTGTAGGATTGATTGTATTTGACTCATGCCTATTTCTAAGGATGCGCGAATTTCATGGTAGGTCACATGCCTGTCTGTTTCAATCATACGGCGCACAGCATCGATGTTTTTGTTGGTCACAGCGGTGGATGGCCGACCATCGCGAGATTCGTCACTGAGATTGATACGACCACGCTTGAATTCTGCAAACCAGCTATAAACAGTCGTCTTGCATGGTGCTTCATTGCTAAAAGCTGTTTCAAGCCGAGCGATGCTCTGTTGAGCTGTCAAATTACACTTAAAATCGTAGAAAATCATACTACGAAAATTTTCCCGAGTTAAATCCATGTTGATGCAGACACACAATTTTTTAAATGGCGCCACAAGGTAAAAACAAAAGACAGTCAGATGAAACAAACTGCATTCTACAGCCAAAGAGTTCTATTTTCAAATGTTGCAATAAATTTTTAAATATTGTTTATGTAAGTGGCCAGTTCCGGAAACTTTTAGTGTTACCTATGTAAATCTAATCTTCATTTCTATACAGAGTTTTGTTTAAAATTCTCTTGTTTAATGTGTTTAATTAAGCATTTATTGCGTGTCATCTCATTGTAATGCCCGTAACGAAAAAGAGGTAAGAGTTTATTTTATATGAATACCATTAACTTCTATGTAAGCTTATTGTTATGGGAAAAGTGAAATATGGTTTGTTCGCCTAATTATCAAGTATCTTTTGTTCAAAATAAGTATTTAATCAGTTTTTTACTTAGATGTTCTTTTGTAATGCCTTTAACGTTACGTACGTTACCCTTTGATGTTTATGGAATTGTATAACTATTTTACTATGCATTTTTATATAATTGTTTTCCGCAATGATTATTTCTTTATTACTTACTATGCTTGTTTGGTTTTGTTGGGGTGGTCATCATGTGGGTGGTTTTTTTGCAGGTAATTTACAAGTATTACGATGCCTGCTACTGGTAACGAAAGAATTGGGAAATTTAGAGAAAAGTTAAAAGAAAATAAAGAAAAATATGAAGAATATTTACGTAAAGAAAAGGAGAGACATAAAATAAAGCAGGAAAAACAAAAGGCTAAACTAGAAGATGATAAAAATCTTCGTGATTACCTTCGCTTGAAGAATCGTGATAGGGTCCGCAAACATCGATTAATGAAAGAAACAAAGTCTAAAAATGTGGTTTCTTCTCCACTTGGCACGTATAAATACCTGCAAACCTTTGGAAAAGCTGTCAGAAAAGTGAAAAGTGTCCTGCCGAACTCGCCTAATAAAATTGAAGCCGTTGTTAAAAAAGTGATGAGGAGGACGGAGGACCGACATGAGTGGCGAAATTTGGGAAAGGCCTATGTCCAGCAGTGGACGAACACGGGCTGATGGATGGATGGATGGATGTTAAAAATGTTGTGTCAGATGTATTGGGTCCTGATATTGGCAAACAACTTTTCAAAATAAATTATTATAAAGACAAAGGCAATAAGGTTACTGAAGAATCTAAACAGGTTGTAAAAGAGTTTACAGAGATGATGTGAGCAGGCAAGCTCCAGGCATGCAGGACTTTAAAACTGTTAAAGATCCCATAACTGGGAAACGAACAAAACAACAGAAACGCCATATAGTCACGACTATTGCAGAAGCATTTGAGTATTTTAAAACTGTACATGCAGAGATTAATATAAAGACATCGAAATTTTTTGACTTACGACCAAGAGAGGTACTTCCAGTAGCTTTGACACCCCACAATGTTCGTGTGTGGCACAGCATTTGAATTATATTTACCTAATGGACGCTATTACGAAGTTTATCCCAAATTTCCCTAATTCTCATCACGAATTGTTGAAGCAACTGTCATGTGATATCACAAATGAAAATTGTATGACAAGTTCTTGCCAGAAATGTCCAAAAGATTTTTGGGAAAAATTCAACAGGTCTGATGCTAAAGCAGTGAAAGTTTTATGGAAACAATGGATACATCTGAACAATTATCCAAAGGTTACTAGCATTACAGGCACATGCGCTGAAGCAATGCATGAATTAAATAATAGGACGAATAAGTTCAAGCTTCACTGTTTTGTCAAACGTTTGCAATCACGTCACTTTTAGCAGGCAAAGGAATATATTAGGGTAGATGAAGCTGTTGTACAAATTGATTTCGCAGAGAACTATTCCCTTATAAGTCAAGACGAGATTCGGAGCGCGCACTGGAACCATGAGCAAGTAACAATATTCACATGTTGTATAGGGTTTTTTGGTGATGAGGTCCATGAATCCCTTGTCATAATAAGTGATGATAGATCGCACAGAAAACACACAGTTTGGTCTTTTTTGCGAAAGGTAATTTTTTACATTCAAAAATTTTAAGACGAATCTATAAGAGCTATTAAAATATTTAGTGATAACTGTGCTGCCCAGTTCAAAAATAGATTCACTCTATCAGCTCTTTGCAGACTTAAAGAAATCGCAAACCTCAAAGAATTAGAATGGGATTTTTTTGCGTCATCTCATGGCAAAGGGGCGATGGATGGCATTGGGGGGACGGTCAAAACGCTAGTCTGGACAGCGGTAAAATCGCGCAAGGTGATAGTAAATTCAGCAAAAGAATTTTACGATTATGTTAAAAATGAGTCAAAGGGAATCCATGCCGAATATGTCAGTAAAGAGGAAATAGAAAAATAAAAATCATTTTGAAATGATTTATGGAACAGAGTGCAAAAGATACCGCAAATCAAAACCAAACATCACTTTAAAGTACGAGACAATAGTCTCCTTGTAGCACGCATAGCAGCATCATCCTCTGTAGAAATCGTGACATTCCCATCTAGTACTTGTGCCTTAACCGCACATTTTGACGTTTGGGAAGAAGACTTTCAACTTCCAGCATTGTCAAAAGAGCACTCAGAAGAGGACATTAATGAACCGATGAGCTCGGATGACTCCGATGCTTGAACAGTAGATGATCTGCAGCCTCTATCATTACAAAAGCTGCTTCTTGAATCAAATGATGAACCATTACACCTAGAGTATTATAAACCTCAATCCTTAGGTCTGATTCTGATTCAAACTCTTAACGCAGTAAAGAAAAAACTAAACTACATTGAAATTTATACAGACTCTGAAGATGATGAACACAAACATACGACACTAAATGTAAAGGATATTAAACCAAACATGTTTGTGTTAGTAAAAATTATTCCTTCTGACAAACCTCGCAAATCGAATACAATTTACAAATATTTTGGCATCTGTCAAAGCTATATTCATGATGATGACGGTTGAGTTCAAGCAAGAAGTCGACGTTTTTGAAAAATGATATGTAATTTGTGCTATTAGGTATAAGGATTTTTTGTCAATTTTAGAGTTATTAAGGCTTTTAATAAAACACTTAATAGTAATGCAAGCTTCTTTAAATTCGTACGAGTAATGCCCGTAACATTTTTCTGTAACGCCCGTAACGTCGTGTTGATTTAAATATATATACCTCTAAAGTGAGAGGATCCATTTAAATGTGTAATGCAAATAGGAAATTTATCACACTTTTTACAAATAATTAAAAAACATCCAGTTGTTTACCAAAATTCGCAGAGTTCTTATGTTTTGTCACGCTAGTCAAAAGAGATAGGCAAAATTATGTAACGCACGTAACGAATGCTTTTTCATTCATTTCCCATTACGTTTAACAATATTCCCAAATATTATATGTTCAATTAAAAATGTAATAAAAATGATGATGTTTATTAGTTATATTAGCTCTATTGAAATAGGAACATCAAGGAAAATTAGTGTCAAAGGCGTACAAATGGTAACGCCCGTAACATGGAATGAGTGTGAGATATTTGATCGTAAGAAATTATATACCTATAGAATATCTGAAATGTGACATATTCAAGGAAACAAATTGAAACTCAGTACAATTGTAGACATTATAACAACAAATGAGTATTATTTTGGAAGACTTTTAGTTATTATAAGTGTAACTATTTATTTTCTCATATTCTGCGCTATCGGCGATAGCGTGCTCGTCGTAACAGCCACTTTTTAATTAGCGGTGATATGAACCTTATTCCGATGCAATCTCCGTCGATATTTGTATCAATACACATAGCTGCTAATTTGACAAGAGTTTGTATGTGGATAAATGGCTGTAAGACATCATTGTACCTTACTTACCATCTTCTATATTGCCCCATTATTTCAAACCAGACGAAATTAGTCACAAATAAATATAATGAATAGTGAAACTCGCACAAGAACTATTTTATTTCATATGTGAGAATTTAATTCACACTTCAAAATCAAATCAAAAATCAAAATCAATATATTTATTTTGTAAAATAGATACATAAAGTATACCTTTTACAAGTCAAAGTTAATCTTTACAATAAATATCTTTAGAATAAAAAAATATAAAAGCATAATATGTATATACTAACATGGATGAACAATACTAATAAGGGAAATACATACAAAAAATATTTAGGTTGGGCTACAAAAATGTAATTATACACCTACGTAAAATAGAGAAATCTAGGAATAAAAATATTATACTTAAATGATGCAACGAACAAACAAGTTGATAAATAAATACGGGAAATATATCCAAAAAATATTAAGGTTGGGCTACAAAAATGTAATTGTACACCTGCATAAAATAGAGAAATCTAGGAATAAAAATATTATACATAAATGATGCAACGAACAAACAAGTTGATAAATAAATACGGGAAATATATCCAAAAAATATTAAGGTTGGGCTACTAAAATGTAATAAAGTTATACACCTGCATAAAATAGAGAAATATAGGAATAAAAATATTATATATACATAATGCCTAACCATCCGCACCATTCGATTAGTATTGCTAAGAAGAAGGGCAAGAAACTTAGCAAACATGAAGTTTTTCATTTGTAACATAAACTTAATCTATACAACACTTAAAGTTGATACACAAATAAAGTTCTTGGGCTGAATATCACTACATTATTAATTACTTACTTATAATAATGTAGTGGAAAAGTCGTGTCTGTAAATTGAATATTTTCGCGAAATTTTAAATGAAATGAGTTATTAGTAGTGCACTGAGGCCAAAACCACCATTTTTAGAGTTTTTGGCGTCTGTACGTATGTTCCGTTTTAACTCGAGAACCACTCAACGGATTTGGATGCGGTTTTTTACCTCAAAAGGAAAAGACGGAACCCTTATAGGATCACTTTGTTGTCCGTCTGTCTGTCAAGACCCTTTATCTCGGGAACCCGTAGAGGTATCGAGTTGAAATTAAAACCATATATGTACTCAAGTCTACAGTCCCTTGAAGTTGTGAAAAGATCAAACTTTTAAGTTAACGTAAAAGAAGATACGTCCGAACGCATATTTCGACACTCTCAAGGGAATCAAAATTTATAGGGTATTTCCCGTTGACCTAGAACCATGAAATTTGGCAAGTAATACTGTCTAATACTACAAATATAGGAAAAAATCTTAAACTATACATTTGTAATTAAATCATAAAAAAATCATCGAGGTTAAGCAACGGTATGCGCGTCATAATTGTACGGTTGACCAAATCTTTTTGTAGATTTTTTTAAATTTTCCGGTCCGGTTTTTTATTATTGTCGTTTTGTTCCTGATCAAAACAAAGGCTACAAAGAGTGTTCATAAAATACGCCGAAGCTGAAGATGGGGCAAAGAATGAATAAACGCAGGCGAAGCCGCGGGCAAAGGCTAGTTATAATATAAATGTTTTAATTGAATTTTTTTCATCCTTAATTATGAAATGAAATGAAATGAATACTTTATTTCTGCAATATAGGTACATAAATACATTTATCACACGTTAGGATTCATTGGTTATTACTTTATAAATATAGCACGGATAATTGTATTAATATAATTAAAAGCATAGAGGATCTCACCTACAACAACAAACTTGCTAGGACTTTACTACTGAACCTATTTATGATTAACAACACGATCTAAGTTGAGATTAGGCCTCTAGACGCAAAAAAAGTCTTTCCATGAAAATAATAATCACATAAAGTGCTGTTTTAGGTACGTATATAAATATAATAAATATTTCAATTGTCATATTTAATACTCACCACTAAACATCGTGACGAAACCTGCATGAACTAAAAAGGGTGTATTTGAGCCGAAGAATGGCGATAGGGCTCACCCCCCATCACGTTGGGACGTAATAATCCTCGGTGAAACGCGGGTGTGACAAGTGTGGACTGTGACTTGCATTTTACAGTTCACATCCGGAACACCTCTGACACCCCCTCGGGGATTCATGTCGTGACGATATATTTTATTTATATATTTTCATAAATATTTGCAAATCAAGATTATACATAATGTACAGACGTCAGCATGACAGGCTCCCTAATGGCAATTCTTAATGTGGCGTCATAGCAGCAAGCAATGGTACTGGTACATTGATGATAATGTTAAGGTGGGACACCTGCTGCTGGGCTCAGATGGATGGTCGGCTCTCCACTTGGAGCTTCTTATTGTTTGGACATTCTGTATCCTAATGTACCAGGGGCAATCTCTTATGAAAAATTCTACTTCTTCTAATAAACTGAAGTACATAATATCTGAGTATATAAGAGAGGAGTAAGGTTGATAAAAATCATGATATTTTTTCTGACAGATTTTATTGTCTTTTTAGGGTTCCTTACCCAAAGGGTAACCAACAGGACCTAAGACTCTGCTGTCCATCTGTCACCAGGCTGTATCTCAAGAACCATTATAGTTAGGCAGTTAAAATTTTCACAGATGATGTATTTCTGTTGCCTTTATAACAACAAATACTAAAACCAGCCAAGTGCAAGTCAGCCCCGCACTCCCATACAACAGACATGATTTTTTTGCCGTTTTTATAGATAATGGTACGGAAACCTTCGTCCGCGAATCCGACTCGCACTTAGCAGGTTTTTTAAAAATCATTGTTTGTTTGAATTATAATAAGATTTTCAAGTAAGTGGTGGTTTGGTCTTATTAACTGACAACTTTGTAAAAACACTAATTCTGTTGTTTTTTCAATTTACTTTTTTTACACTAGCACACAAAAAAAACTATGTCAAATACTAGTTACGATGTCAATAAGGTCGATGATTATAATAATCCCTATTCAATTGTTATTTGAGAATGTTACATTCGCATTTCAAAAATTTTGAGATTATTTTATGTCAAAAACCATATAGTGTAATAATAAACTTATTATCTTATTAAACTTTGATTTACTTAAATAACTTAATTTGTAGCAAACAGCCAGTTACAAAAAAAAAACAGCACATTTAAGATAATTATTTTTCCTCCTCCTATTACATTATGACTATGATTATAATTCATTAATGAACTTTTGTTGAAAACATTCATATATTATAAGTTTGATTTAAATCAATCAACTCTGGAGAGGGGTCTTAATCAAGAAAAATACCTATATGACATTTCTTATAAGATTGATATTTCAATACATGGCATATTTTAGATTTATCCCCCAATTTAAAAGTTTTGCTGTTTTTAAATACACAAATAATCACTGCAAAAATATCTCTAATGACTTTCACATACCTAGCAATAAAATTGATAAAGAAATAATCTTACAAAGTGTAATCTCACACCGTGTGGTATTTATTTTTTAAGCAATCTGGCAAGAAGTTTGAAACTGATTTTCAGTTTGTGTGCACAATTATATCCAATACTACAAATTGTTCAAATCCAGTGTTTTTTTTTATTTAATAAAAATAACAAGACAATCCATGCCTGCCACTTTGTCTGGAAATTGCATTTTAATGGTAAGATGTTTTGGAGGACCGCTTATGGGCATGATGCACTAGCAATGATCAGTTTTTAGTGCAGCTGTTTAGTATTTTGACTACTGTTTATGTTACGTGTAATGCAAGGAAAATGGTTTAACTAGGTTTACCAAGGTAATGCTAAGTGTTGAGGGGTCGCCTCGATTAGCTTCCGTTTGCTCAGTTCATGAATTAATTTATCATACCAACTGAAGAGGCTCCTCCTTGACACTCTCTTTGCTCATCATTGCACTTATTTTTGCCTCATAAACTAACATTACCAGTAACATACATATCTGGTCCTTTTATGGACAAGATCGTGTTTAATATTTTAATTGTAGGTAATTGTGTGCATTGTTGGTTAACCTTAGTGTTTCTGGGGAATAAGTTAAATGATGGAAACTGTTGTAGCAAAGCCTTAGTGGCCATCTGTTCAACATACTCATGATTGGCTGATTAAGCAGATATTCACAGTGTACGTTTCAAGAAATAATTTGGGGTTTGAGGAAACATAACATCGGCTAGGGTGTGTATAACAAAATATTTAATGATGTCTGAGTTTTTAGCTGCATAATGAAATGGAAACATTCTTGAAGAAAACAATTGAATTATAACTTTCTAACATAAGCATAAATTAAGGTGATATTAACTCACCTGGTCGGGACAAAAGTATCCAAACGCGACCATCCCAAACAGTGAAAGTAATAAGCAGAACAATATTACTTTTCGTAGTTTCGATCTTGGTTCCATTTTCTTTATCTCGTAAGCTCCGCTGGGCAGCAACAAGGCGAAATCACTATCTACCTGAACTGATACACTTTTTTGCATTTCGGTTGGATGCATGTTTCATTTTAGTTACATAAATATCTTCACTTTCCGCCACTATCACTGGTTATTGTCGAAACAATCGTAGTCTAAACAATCCGTATCATCAAGTTCATATCACTGTTATCGTTTCCTAATAGTTCGATGTATATAATATTGAGATAGCATTATTTTGGCGGCACTGCGTCTTGTGTACAAAACCGAAGCTCGACTCAAACTCAAATGGGAATGATAGCGATATGAGACAGGCTTTTGTTGATAATGCAAGAGGAGAGCCAAGCGACATGAACAAGTCGCGAGTTTTTTCGTGACATAACTGCGTTCGAATATTGATGATAAAACATGGGATGTAGCTGTCAAAAACAGCATAAAGGTAAGCGCACTTTAGGACGGGCGGGCAATGCAAAAATATTCCTTCCACATTTTTGTAAATTATATACGGACCATCGCAAATTACAGGCAGACTGCAGCGTAATGCTTGTACTGGTGGATCGCCCAAATATCTTTTTTTTACTTTTAAATAACGTGAAACTAAATACTTTTCTTATTTTCTTTTTGAAACAAATACAGTCCTTTGTCATAATAACTATCCATTGTATCCTTAGACAAACAAACCAACTGGAGAGGCCACCAACAAGCGAACCCCTCTGCTAAAGTTATGAGCCCGGCGGCGGTCATACCGGTTATATAAAAACGATAGATGTCCCTGTGTGTGAATGTGATTGTGTGCATGTGGTTTAAGCTAGTGTTTGAGTATTTTGTAGTGTGCGAGCATTGCGATGCTGCCTCGTCCCCCACCGAAAATGACGGACTTTTTTGCATAGGAATTAGTGCGCGGCTCCACTCCAGTTGGTTCTCTCCTCCAAGGTTTAAACAGGTAGTTCACGTCAATCAAAACTCTCCAAGATGGCATCCATTTCACTTGCACTGGTATGAATTAAAGCAAAGTCAACAGTTAAGCAACTTAATACCGCTGCGGTGTAGCCTAGTGCATTCCTAAAGTGCTTTGAAAAAGTGTTGCAATACGACGTGTTACGTTGCGCCTCGAAGACAACGCGATGACGTGACTATAACGTGACGTGGTGCAACCGCTGTTTCTTTCAGGATCGACAACAACCAACGGTTCAGGTGGACAAAATTGGAACTAAAGGCCGTACCTAGCCTCTTATCCTCTTCGCCGCGTAGAAAATCAGGTGACGGCCGGCACTACATACAAGATAGAACGAATCAATGGAACGAGTGCAGGATTTTTGCGTTTAGGATAAAAATCTGTTAAAACTATGGGGGTCACCTCGCTTCGCTCGTCGTTACAGCGTCTTATTAAATCATACTACCACTCAACGCACTCGTGTGTTGAACAGCAGGAGGTTTTACAAAACGCTTTTGCGAAGTTTAACTCCGTAAAACAATACTTTATTTATGTGAAAAAATAACATATGACTTTATTTCATAAAGGTAATGTAATCTATCGATTGGTATTTAAAAAATAAGGTACGAGAAAAAGAATCCTAAGTCCTCAGTATTGCAGTTTTGATCCACTGTGCGGCGGCACCGGCGGCGCAACGGCCTTGAAGAAAATGAAACATTACGTCAGGTGACTTAAAATTGCCCATAATGAAGTGTTAAACACAAGTTCTTTTATTTTTGTAGGCGAGTTTTAAATCCGTTTATTTCGGGTTTAAAACCGCAACATTTGGCTTAAAACGATTTAAATCGGTTGTTTTACATCTATACCCGGATCGGATGTTCTTAGAAGTGTTGATGTCGCGTTAAGCGTATGGTAAAACATCCTACTGTTCAACACGAGAGCGCGTTGAGTAGTAGTATTATTTAATAAGACGCGTCGTTACACCATTTTTTACTTTTTGTTGGTTTATATTTCTTAACTCAAAAACAAAAATAAAATTCCAACCTGGCCCCTAAAATCTGATCACTAAAACCAGTAGTCCCAACTCAACCATTTAATATTAGAAGCAGTGTAGCTGTGGGTGGTAGCCCCAAGCCACCAAAGGACCCGGTCCCTATTAGCCAGTCTCGAGTTACAAAGGAGTGCCTGCCTAAAGTTACACAGTTCACATTTTTCCAGCTCTCTTATTAACATACCACTCTGCGTTCACTTTGATCGCCGGGCGATGCGATGCCATCTCTTTTGCATACGTTGAATTCGTAGCTGTCATTTCGGGCGTCGCTCAGTCAGCGATCAAAGCTGAACCAGCCTTGATTTTGAAACGCAGCGTAATTACAAAAAAGTGTTCATGGAGATACTTAGTTCTAAACATGACTGTATTTTTATTTACGGGGAAAAATGCCTGCCTGTGTAAAGTTAGATGGTGTGACTTGACTGTATAAATCACTGACCTTTATAGAGGTCAGTGGTATAAATCATCAAAGCGAATCCTAATAATCATATGTGTGTGGTTTAAATAACAGAAACAAAGCATCATACTCACAAACTCCTTGAGTTCTGAAACCATAATTATAAATGTCTGTGGAAACTTGAGGAAACCCCCCAAGAAATGGAAAGGAAATGTTTTCCGTGATCTGAGTGGAGTTGGATACCAGTAGGGTTACGAGATGGTCGGGATTGTCCCGACATTTCATACGATGTCCTGAGTCCTGACAAATAACAACGGTCGGCGGGCGACGAGCAAATGAGCACTGCGAGTGCACTAATTTCATCTTCTAATTTTAAACTACAATCTCATAATTTGCCAAAAAAAGTATTTTGTTGTAATCCCGATATTTTGTCCAGACATTTTGGTTTTCCCATCTGGCAACCCTAAATATCAGTCATTCATAAATAATAACAATAAATGGTTGAAAGCCAAAACCATACTGGAGCTGGAGACTCAGTATCGTTTTTGAACAAGTACACAAAAAATACCTATTTATTGTATTTCGCAAACAGGGTCATTGAACAATTGTCCTGACCTCACCACTTACTTACCTACCGAGTTTCCAGTATGAATTTGGCAATATCAACTAATTACCCTAAGTGCCGGTCGTTCGCAAATGACGCATAATTCTCAATTTTTTGCCTCCACTACTAATTTATTTCATCTGTGCCATTCAATCAAGTAACAGGATCGTAACGCTTGGCCGGGCGGGACCTCCCCTCTTTCCGTTACATACCGGGTGCTTTGTTAAAAGTTCTAAGCATAGTTATTCAGTTTTCAATAAACATTTTTTTTCTAAACATACGATTATCTGGGAATCTGAATATAATTGGTTCATAAATATCATCTATGAACATGAACGGATTTCTGTTCCATTTAATTTCTAAAATCGTGATATAACGCAAATTTTGCCCCCTCCTCCAGTGGCATATGTACCAAGCCAGGACCCACCTGTGCCAGGCAGGGCCATAACGCCTGGTGGTGGGGATATTTCATTACGTCATTTGCGAACGACCCCTATCCTAGGCTGAGTTCAGTTTGATCACCCGCTGTACGACGCCCGGCGATCATGACATCTCTTTTGCACGCGTTGATTTTGTGTATGCCATCCTGCTGTCAGTGATAAGCGGGCGATCAAACTGAACGCGGCCCTAAATCCAAAAAAATTGTCTATACATTCAATAGGTCTTGGTGCAAATCGGTGCTTTTTTGTAACTTGGTGTACTTACGCAGATCCTCAGGCCAATCTGGGTTAAAATGAGGAAAACGAGGGTCGGAGAGTGCTGCTACAACGTTCATCGAGCACCGGGAGATAATAGAGCAAGCACAAGCAGGGCTTAGCGATATTTTGCTCAGATTTGATCTACAGTCAATATCGTTACGCGTCTTGTTCGAGACACTGTAAGCCTTCCATTAGTTCAAGGCCTCGATTCTCAATACATTACATTGACTGCTAAAATATTTATATGAAAAATTGTACGGAGCCCCTAGTGGCTTACGAGAGGAACCAGACATTGTAATACTGTCGAGAATCGAGCGAGACCCAAACCCATGTTAGGTTCAAATTAAGAGCTGTGCTCTTGTCGGTGAAGTCTTCTCCATTCACTTCTGCAGTCCGCCTTCTCTTTAACTTCTTGATACGACACGACATTTACTTTTTCTTTCATTACAGACGGCCATACTTACGGATGGATAAATAAAAATATTTCTAATGTCTACTGGGCCGCGTTCAGTTTGATCGCCTGCTCATCACTGACAGCAGGATAGCATATACAAGATCAACGCGTGCAAAAGAGATGTCATGATCGCCGGGCGTTAATGAAAATTCTTAATTACATTAAAAATAAATACAATTACAAGCAAACTTAGCTCAACAATCAGATATACCGCATGTAAATAGAGTACGACCTTTAAATAAAACCACATACTCTAATGACCATACTGAATAACTTTCTGAAAAAAAAAATACCCGCGCAATCTTCAGAGAAGAAGATATTCAGCTGTAACTTATATTCTTTATTTCATAGGAGGAAGGACAATTTTAGAACGCAGTTTCCCGGAAGACGTTTCAAAAAACGCCAATAAGTCAGTGCGATAAAGTTCACGCATTTTGTTTGAAGCTCAAATATTTCCTAAGCTAATAGTTAGCGCGGGTATGTTACTTGGGAAAAGTGGTTCAGTATGATCCGTAGAATATGTGGTATCATTTATTGGTAGCACTCCATTTACACCGGTATAGAAGAGGTTTTAATTTTTTTTGAGCCAGTACAAGTAAAAAAAAATTACAGCCTCATCCAGAATGTATCAAGTGCCTGTAAAATAAAAATCTTTAAATTTGTAAGACAGATTTTAATTCATTATCAGTTTTAAGACCTTTTATATGACATAATTTTAATAAAATCAACACTTCATATGCAGTACAGGAAAATTCCTTCGAATTCATGGGGTCTTGTCTAAACTATTAAAATAAAATAGTAATGTAGTAATGCATTAGCAAAATACTAACTACAAGTTAAATTGTAATAAAAATTCAATATAATGAAAGCTAGTTTACTACCTCAGTTAATTCATAAAATTAAAATTTAATTAAAAAAAAGGAATCACTGTAAAATAAAAGGTGGGTCTAGTAAACCTAGAAGGCGTAGACTGTAAAATTATTTCATGTGTTGATTAACAATTTCTCTCTCGTCACACTGTAGTTGCACTTAAGAGTAGAAAACATTTCAAAACTTTTATTAAAATATATATGTACACATGTTAAAAAAATTTCAACAAGGAACAATCATATCTATCTACAACTATAGAATTACCAAGAAAAGTAATAAATCAGTAGTGGTAAATTATAATAAGATAGATAAACGATAAGTCTTACCCCATGTTACTTCAGCGTTCAGATTTAGGAATATATAGACAGGTTAAAATGTGCCTAACATACGAAAACAGTTTGGTGGCAGTAAAGCAAATGGAGTAAAACAACTCAATGCCACGAGAGAACCAACCTTAAAAACTGCCCTTTATGTGTAACCGACTTAAAAAAAATGTATATAAAATCTCCACACCTTACTAATGATTACAATTTGAATGCAATACAAAAGTTACATTAGTCCGTAATATCTTCACACGCACGTGATACCTTACTGATTTCTTATTATTATAAACACTGATGGCGGAAGCCATCGCGCACTGCCGCAACGCCGTTGATGTAAAATTTCATTTAATTCACCAGTCCCTGGCTGAAAGGATCAACTCCTCACACCACAGAATTTCCTAGTTATAAAAATTACTATACTTCATTGATTCAGTCCACAAATTTGAAATAAATGTCCACAACTCCACACGCCGTCGCATGAGCATTTCGACACGCAACGATTGTTGGTACTTTGTTAATAATGTTCTGTTCACTAGCCGTTTGTACATTTAAACGTTCTTCCAGTTCAAAATATTTTGTTAGCACATAATTTGTTGAGAGTTTTTTGTTAGTGAAGCACTTTTTAAAACAATTGATACTCTATGATACATAGGAAATATTTCGGGTGTCACTTGTTCCGGTTAGGGTACGTACACACGTACGGTATATGGTACCAATTATTCGTCAAGCACTAGTCGTCTATGGGGAGAAGCCAGTCCTCAAGTGTGAACGCGTGCTAATTACGTGGGCGCCCGCGGCCACGCGACCCGTCACGATCCTGTAAAATAGATTATAACCTTGTAAAGGTTGTCCCAAAATTAACTCGAGATTTGAATTAAATAGAATACACAGTTTTTAGTCTTTTGATTGTTATTTTTTTATTGAATCGATAGGGTAATTTATGGAATAACACTTCGGGCAAATGGCCTCCACGGCTTTGCATGCACATACGGACTCGTTTGTCGAAATTTTCCATGACCATTTTGCATAAATGTGGCTGAATTTCGTTGATGTAGCGTTGAATCTCATCCTTTAATGCACGGGTGGTTGTGGGCTTGTTGACATAGATAGACCTGTGTTTTCATTAAATCACACGATCTAGGGGTCCAATTCTGATCACCGAAACGAGAGAGTACACGACCTGGAAATGGCACATATTGGTCACATCAATATCATCCAATTTCGGCAGAAAGAACTGTGTTATCATGTCACGATATCGAGCACCAGTAACAGCAATTCAGCCACATCATTCATGCAAAATGGTCATGGAAAATTTCGACAAACGAGTGCGTATTTGCATGCAAACCCGTGGAGGTCATTTGCCAGAAGTGTTATTCCATAAATAACCCTATCCCTTGTTCTTTATGATTCAATAAAAAAAAATACAATCAAGACTGAAAACTGTGTTTTCTATTTAATTCAAATCTTACGTTAATTTTGGACACCCTTGATAAACACAGTGAGAAAATGGGTTACTCGGCTCAGTTAAATAATATATAAGGTGAGTTTGATTTAACGTTTTGGGAGGCGGCTGGATGAGGAGCACAGAGGACCGCCATGAGTGGCGAAATTTGGGTAAGGCCTGTGTCCAGCAGTGGACGAACACAGGCTGATGGATGGATGGGGGAAACGAAATCGTACATTTTTAGCTGTCAAATGTACATGATCCTATTAAACAATTGCACCCCAGGCCCGTTTCTGTATCGTAAAATCAGTTGCCAGACCGAGTGCCTATCGTCGAAAACATACATATCCGCTTATCTAAGGATACGTTCGCACTTCTTGAAATGACGTCACAATTCGTAAATAGTTCAATACTCAATGAAGGTTATTTTTTGGAAGTTAACTTTTTATCTGTTTTTGGTGAATAGCAACCATAGATGGCAACCGACACTGAGTTACATAATAGGCCCGCTGATCATGAAATTATCAATTCTACGATATGGCCACGACATATACATCTTAACGACATGAATCCCCGAAGCGGTGTCAGATGTGTTTCCGAAGATGGACTGTGAATTGAAAGTTATCTCAAAATAAATAACTGTACCTGGTATTATGTTTTGATCGAAAAGGAGTATGTATCCCTATGATTCTTTTCCTATTTTAATTTTTTTAAATCTACTCAAGTCAGACTGTTTAGTATTACTTTAAATTCTGTGCATTTTATGAGCATCGCTAGTATTTTTGTTTTATTCACATGTTCTGCTATATTTATTATATAAAATACTTCAAGAAATAAAGTGAGGAGCATAGTTTTCATTACATTTTATTAAATAATTAAGCAGATTACGCAAACAAAAATAAATAGTTTTGGAATACTCAAGGTAATCACATGTTCTGCTATATTTATTATATAAAATACTTCAAGAAATAAAGTGAGGAGCATAGTTTTCATTACATTTTATTAAATAATTAAGCAGATTACGCAAACAAAAATAAATAGTTTTGGAATACTCAAGGTAACACCTCTTATATTTGGCAGCTTTATCTGGCATAATTAACATGGCTGTGACAGATAGATCTGAGTAAGAAACCCTAAAAAGAGAATAAAATAATATTGCTCACCTTATTATGTTGCGGTCTGTAGTTGTTGGAGTCACGATCGCGGTCCCGGTTGTAGCCGTGGTCGCGGTTGTCCCGCTCGTCCCGGTTGTCCCGCGGGTAGTGGTCCCGCGGCTCGCGGCTGTCACGGTGGTGGTGGTCGCGCGGCTCGCGGCTATCCCGCGGGTGGTCGCGCGGCTCGCGGCTGTCCCGCGGGTTGTCGCGGTAGTTCCGGTACCCACGCCCGTGGCCCCCGCCGCCCCCAGCTGCCTCGTTCTCCTCACGACCGTTATCTTGATGGATCGGCACCTTACGCGAATCCTCCTCCTCTTGCCTACGTTCGTAATGAATGAAGTCGTCAAATATCGAGGTGGAGTGGCAGTAACTGTGCATGATCCTCAACACTTGCAGTCCCTTCGCGTGTGGCACTTCCTGAGTGTCGCGCGAGTTGGTCACCGGTTTGTTCTCGTTGTTCTCCAGTCGGATGTGACGCAGCTGCACGTTCGGCACGTCCTTCACGTACACCCACCGCACGCGGAACTGTCCCTTCCACTTGTCCTGTGACCACACGCTCGAATTGGAGTTGTAGTCGACGGCGGATGTCATCCGCGCCATGCCGCAGAAGTGGCCGCTGCCGTTCACGGAGAAGAGCAGGTACACCGTGCCCCCCTCGCGCTCCCGCTCGCGGAACGCCGCGTCGAGCCGCTTGTTGCCGTGCTCTGTACTGCACCAGATCTCGTACTTGATGCTGCGGTGGATGTCATCCTCCGAATAAGACTTGATGACGAAGAAGCGCGCGAGCGGAGCGCCCAGGTCAAACTCCTTCGGGTTGTAGTCGTTCTTGACGCGCAGCTCGTCGAGCACGGGGTGCGGGGGCTGCGGCACAGCAGGCGCCGCGGGCGGGGGCGGCACGGGCACCGGCTGCGGGCGCGGGGGGGGCGGCTGCAGCGGCGGTGGCGGCCCGCGCGGCGCGTGCGTCCACGCGGGCGGAGGTCCAGCGTGCTGCGCGTGCTGCGGGTGAGGGGGGTGCGAGGGCGGAGGGCGCGAGGTGGGCGGCGGGCGCTGCTGCAACTGCGGCGCGGGGTGCGGCGGCGGCGGCAGCGGCGCCTGCGCGGGGATCGGCTGCGGGGGCGGCGGCGGCGGCGCCTGCGCGGGGAGCGGCGCGCTCTTGCCCGCGTCCCAGGTGCCGATGTCCATGTTGTGTTTGCCAGGCACGATGGGCGGCGGCGGCATGCCGGGGCCCTTCTTCTTGAGCCCGCCGCTCTGGGAAGCGGGCGCCGGCTTGGCCGGTTGGCTCGCTATGGAAGCCCAGGTCATCTTCTTGGGCTGCCCGCCGCCCGAGGACTCCTTGAGGTCCTTGTCCTTGTGTTCGCCGAGGGCGAGCGCTTGCACCCCGGCCTCGACCGCCTTGATGCCGTCGGGCACGTACAGTCCGTCCGCTCTGTAGTAGTCGTCATATTGCTTAGCTCGACCCAGCTGGCCCCAGGTGGAGTAGTCACCGTTACCGTGGAAGTAGTTAAACGTGGACGCTGGCTGTCCGAAGGCAGCCGTTGAGAATGGCGTTGTTGATGGTCCGAAGACACCTGCAATTCGATAATGTTTTAATTGAGATCACCCATCATGTGTTAAGGCCATCGCTAACTAGATTGTTGAATAAGCCCCCCCCAATGTGATCTCGTAATGAGTGATGGTGTCTGATAAAGTAATAATGATAACAGATAAGGCGGCCAACCGTCCCGGATTCTGCGCGACCGTCCTGCGATGGCAATTGTATGACCCAGTTTATTAAAGAAAGAAATCATAAATGCGCCCATCATAATCATTCGCAACCACTCGCAGTGTATCCGTCTTCAGTCACAAACTTTCGTACAGCATGCAGAAAAAGTAGTCTGGATTTGTCTGATATTATAGCCTAAGTACATATTATATAATTTCTAGGCACCCACATAACACCAAATATATTTAATAAAATATTACTCGAAAAATAAAACAAATTCATAAATACTATGCTGACAATTATGACAATAGAATAAAGGTACCAGCGGCCATTTTGGATTCCTTTCTCTAATGATGAGAGTTAAAATCTCGCATTATAATAATTTAGAAAACAGTCCCGCAAAACGTCTTTTCCGTCCTACATATTCGTAAATACCCAACTATATTCATTCGGAAAATTTCGGCTGTAATCGGTCACTCTGTAAATACCTGACGTCTCAGGACGACGACGCGTCAGATATTTATTTTTCTCCTAATTAATATTGGATTCAAGTTTATAGGTCATGCTTTGAATTATCTGTTTTTAATTCATAAACTTATACTGGCTTGCATTTCAGAGTTCATCTCTGAGCATCTCTGACACCCCTCGGGGATTCATGTCGTTACGATATATTTTTTACGATATGCGATACATGTTTTCTTATGTAGCAGTATTTTTATGTATGCTGTGTCTGCCTGTTATTGGGTATGTACTCTAACTCTAACTAAGCAAATCGCTTAAGCTATTTTTGTACATTATGTCATAGTGTAATATCTGTTGGCAAACCTTATAAATAAATATAAATATATTTTACATTTTTTATACTGGCTGTTACGGGCTTTGCTTGCGTGGAAAACGTGAAAAACCCAACCAAAAATGTCATAAAAACAAAAGGCTTTTAGTCCTTTATTGTTTTAAAGAAAATAAAAGGCGGTGCTAGCGAAGATCGCCATATGCAAGCAACAAGATTTGTCAAGTATATTGTCCTTTTAAATTACCTATGACTTTATTTTCTCTTATTTTGTTGCTAAGCTCCAATGACAAATTTAGAATTGTAGTATAATTAATAACATTACTTGGACACTCATTACAAATATTTTAGTTACGTGTTAGTACGTAACAGAAGACATTACTTGAACACTAGAGCTTAATCTTTTTCAAGTAATTTAGTAATTACTACAATTCTAAATTTGTCATTAAAGCTTAACAGCAAAATAAGAGAAAATAAAATCAGGTAATTTAAAAAGACAATATAAGTAAATCTCCCGCCTAAATATTATTATTATTAATTAATAATATTACTTGGACACTCGATACACATATTTTAGTTACGTGTTAGTACGTAACAGCAGACATTACTTGAACACTACCTATAGTGCCTAATCTTTTTTCTATTTTGTTATTGTTAAGAAACAAGTGTAAGGGAACAAATAAAACTTACATGAAACAACAATCTCGGCTGCTTGGGCATCCCGACATGGGTATTTACGAGTATGCCCCCCGCATTCCGATAATAAAAAGACAAATGCCCGCACGCACCCTTAATACATTTATTATAATATTACGAGTCAAACGGCTACAGGCAGATGACTATAAGCATGGGTGCGGTTTCGTATTTTTCTTCAAGATGAAACGCACGACCAGAAAGTGAGAGAGTATTTATATGAGCGAGACGTGCATCAGTCTGTCCGTGGGGATTTCCATAAAATCTACGGAAGTCGGTAGCGGACGAATGTTTTAACACGCAACTGCCTTTAACCACTTCGTCATAAGCGTGGTGACAAGCCATGGCAGAAACCTAACACCAGTTGAACCAAAAGGATCTGTTGGTGAGCTGAGTCTGGTTTAGCTGTGCAGGATGCAACGAGAGTATCTGAAGTAATCAGTCCTTTCATGCACCCCAAATCAAGCTGTCAGTCGTTCACTCCATCCCCAAGAGCCCCGCACTGACTTATCATAAAGTTGGCCGTCTTAGTGTCTGATTAAATACTAGCTACCATCCATTCCATAAGAGTCGTGAGGATTGTATCCTCCGAGGAAAGTCATCGGATCTGTTCCATTTGTGGACCATGTTCCGTCCCCGACTCCAAAAGCTTGATAAGGAAGTGCTGTTGTACCGTAATAACCTGAAAATGAGAATTATGTTGTCAAATTGTTTATTGGAGTACATATTAACAAAATACAAAAAAAGTATTTATTTTCAACTTAGGCATACAATTTCGTTTTCAGGGATTTAGTCTCCTTTTAAGTAAAATGGAACAAAATAAGTTTAAATTAAATACATAACTAGGCGTGCTTTGCTAACGTTAAATTAGAGAATGCAAATGGATTGTAAACACAGTATGTTTTAAAAGGAAGACGTAAGATTTATAATTAACGTTGTATCGTAGCCTAAACTCATGGTAGGCCTACTGTTTAATAACTGTGGTTGGTACGGTGACGGTAAGTATATAGATCTAGTTCAATTTACCTACCTGCCGCGCTGTAGTGTTCGGCAGTTGAGATCGGAGGAGCATAGGAAGGTGGTTGCTGATGACGCCATGACGCCTCGGCCAACTCGTCGCTGCCGGACTCTAACTGTTGCTCTTTCGGTGCATTTGTCACTGGAATGTGTTTAATACTTATTAGGCCTTGGAGCAAATCGTTAACAGGAATGAAATGAAATCATTTTGATGAACCCAAATCATAGTAAAAACAGAATAGTACAACAACTCCCACGCCGTCCGAGGCTTAAATGCCTACTGCTGCAGAGATGTCAATTTATTTAGCGGCGATATGACGAACGGCGCGCGGCCACAAAATACCTACCTGTTTTGTAGCGCAGCGTACGTAAGCGCGACTGCGGAGCGCAGCCGACCTAGTCACATAGCCAGAAACAGCCTGAGATGTTGTCGTTGTGTGCGTGCTGTGGTTCGTACGTGCAGGCTCGCAGTGGCTCGCACACATATAAGCCGCGCGGTCGACATCTCTGTGAAGATAGCTTACTAGTCTGTTTTTACTATGCCCTAATAAACCATACAGGCACTTATGATTGATTAACTTGTTAAATGCAATGTTTTCAAAATATATGATAGGTTTATGTTGACCACAACGCGTCGTAGCCGTTTTCATAAGTGCCAGTGTGCCACAACACGAACTACGCGTTGTGGCCGACTCGTGGCTGATTTAAAGTAACCACAACGCGTCCTGGACGGCTTTTTCGTCAATGAATGTTTTCGTTCTTTGAGCCTAACATCTATAATTACCAGAGATCGGAACACGGGTGCGATTTAAGGCGCTACCAATCATAAAAATAAAATCCCGGGATTCCAAGATTACCGATTACCAGGAAATTTCGGGATTCTTAGTTCTATTAACTTTTATTGTAATTGCACCCGTAAGAAATACCGGGATTTTTAGTCATATCTACTTTTCATAGTATCGCGTGATTTCGAGTCATCGTGTAAATATAAATAACTGAATAACTTAAAGTTCGTTAACAGCGCTATCTAGTAAGATAGTAGAACGTAAGCTCTAGCAGACAGCATACAAAAAGTTTATGGGGTAGCTCGTAGTCGCTGCGCTAAATTTTGGGTGCCCTTTCCAAGCTAGTTACCCAAAAAAAACCGTTTTATGGGATCGCTTCTCTGTTCCCAATATATTAGGTACTCAGTGTTTTAAATTTTAAAATGCACTTAAATGTAAAATAAATATTTTTCTAAGACAAATAAACACGATTTGGAGACCCTTTTTTAAACTCAAGTTAGGTAGTAGGGAATTTTTCGAATCATGTAAGAAATTTCTTGGAATCCCGGGATTTTATTTTTATGATTGGTAGCGCCTTAAATCGCACCCGTGTTCCGATCTCTGATAATTACACTAATGATAAAGTAGTAAGAAAGTCGTGTCCGTACATTGAATATTTTCGCGAAACTTTAAATGAATCGGGTTATTACTTATTAGTTATTACTTATAACTTATTTAATAATTTTTGTCTGTCTGTACGTATGTTCGGATGTCCGTTTTAACTTGGGAACCACTGAACGAATTCGGATACGGTTCTTTTTATAATCATCGTATCAACCTTTGTCAACACCTAGGCTATTAGGATATTCATAAAATAAAGCTCAAGCCGAAAACGGGGGAGATTGAATAAACGGCGGAACCGTGGGCACAGGCTTTTGTATAATAAAAACAAATACTAGGTTTTAATACAAAACACAACTTTGTAGTGACACCATTAGTTTAATATATTTTGAAAATTTTGAACTAATTGGGTTATTAGTATTGTACTGAAACCAAAACTACCATCTTTAGAATTTTTGATTATCTGTCTGTATGTATGTATGTTCTGTTTTAACTTGAGAATCACTCAATGGATTTGGATGCGGTTTCTTTTATTATCATCATAGTGACTTTGGTCATCAGATAAGCTATAAGGGTTGTTCATAAAATAACGCCCAAACCGAAAACGGGACAGATATTGAATAAACGCGGGCGGAACCGTATTCAAAGGCTTTATAATTAAAACAAATAAATAAACGGATTACAAGGTTTTAATACAAAATAAAGGTACAACTTTGTAATCAATCCAAATATCAATTAGTTGTACAAGCAACACCAACCTTCAAACTGAACATTTTATGCTGTTGCATTGTAATAAGGAAACAAAATTTTATTCCTGTTTTTTTATTATTATAAGTATGCCTTATTTCCTAGAAATCCGTTAGCTGAAAAAAGTTAGGAAATACTGCTCTAAAAGTAAGATCCAATGTAGTGATCCTGAAATGTCACGTGAGAAACTTAAATATGTTCGATGGATTGGTAGCTTTAATAACTTCGCTAAAATACAGGGCACTAACTTAATGCTACAGTAAATTAAAAGTAAAAATGACTTTATTTCTTCTCGAGAAAAATAAAATCGACAAACTGAAATAAAATTCATTTTCACAGGGCGTCACATACAAGAGAAGAAAAAAATTTTTTTCTTACCCATTGTGGTGTCTTTGTCTAGAAATCATTAATTTAGGAATTAGGAATTTTCTGTATATTATGTTACGTTAAATATCTTTTTAAACACCAAATACTGAAAACACTGATTTTTAATATAGGTTTATGGTTATGTACCCAAATACCAACTTAATTTTTCAGTTTTGTTTCATACAGTTAATAGGTAATAAGTTTGTATTTTATATTCAAAATATCATTTAAGTTTATTTACTTATCAGAAACCCTCAGGGCGCGACTTAACCGGTTTTTTACATATTTACAGTATGACAGTTGTGCAGTCAACACTGTTAAAGGTTATATGATTGTATTCTTGAGCACAGGCTTTAATAATCCATTTGGTAAGCTGTTGTTGAGTTTCAAGCTTTGCTGTTCCTTTTCAGAATTACAATCACACCTTACAAATGTGGCATCAATACAATACAATACAATACAATTATTTATTTATAAATTAAAATTTACAAGTCATAAAATCATAATACAAATCATCATCAGCATTAGTCAATGCAACCACATCTTGAGTTTGGGGCAGGGCTAAAGTGAAGATGTTGTAGAGGACTAGCCATAGGACTGGGCCTTATGGAACACCAGCTTCACATTTGTAAAAACTTGATCTTGCATCCCTCAGTTTCACTTGGAAAATCACGTTCGCTACATAGGAATCCAAAATAGGATGAAAAGTGTGTGGTAACAAGGTCTTTATTATGCCAGGCTCTATAAAATGGTCTAGGAAGGCTACTGAACAAATTATTTTCTTTCAAAACATAATCGTAAGAGATAAAGTAATTAAAAATATTCCTCTCACCAGCATTTGAACCTGCCAAACTCTTGCTTTCACAGCAAGTATGCCACTTAGGTCTTTATACTAGGCCTTTGATAAATGTATATGCTGTCAACATGTCGGCTACCCTTACTGTAAATCTACACAGTACTTAGCCACTCCTACTGTATATTTACCCAGTAGTAGGACAACCTGTCAGCCACCCCCACCCCTACAGTATATCTACCCAGTAGTTAGTCAACTTGTTGACCATCTATTGTATATCTACCAGTAAACCTGTCAGCCACCCCTATGTAAAATATCCTACCCAGTAGTTGGTCAACATGTCAGCTACCCCTACTATATATCTACCCAGTAGTTGGAATAAAATGTGTGCAATATATGTGAAGGACCTGCAACAATAACTACACTAATGAAGTGGCAAGTTCAAGGTTCACAATTTCCCATTAAATAAAGATAATGCTAATACATAATTATACTAATTTTGCTAAGGACTGTATTCACTAAGAAAACAAACACTATTGTTTTATTATCTCCTTGATCAGATAGATAAATTGAGTTGGGTACTCTTTGCATCAAAAAAGTATAGTTAATGCGTTGGTTCATGTCATTAGTTACACACAGCTTTGTATTTGTTCACATCAGTCTAGTCTTGTGTCAACATAGGTGAATGCTGGAGACATGTATCTTGTTATTTTATTGGTAAAATAGAGAGTCATTAGAAAGTATGTGAAGTTTTACGACGATAATAACAACGGATAAAGTAGACCGGTACGACATCCTCCTACGGAGAAAACTGTTGCAACGTCACATAGCTATCACAATTACCTTGGTTCCCTTGCCCTTTCATCCGCTGCACGCCAACGATACATGAAACAGGTAAACAAATACATTAAAATGCACAATTTTTTCTTGATATTACCACGTTAATAACACAAAAAGATAAGGCAAATGCGAAATACCTGATCTGACACGCCTGCTGACATTGGCTACGATTTTGCGGATATCGAGCACTTATAGAGTCTTTATTCACGAAAGGACAGTATAAATCACATCAGGTTTCACTAATCAAAGTCTTAAAGTGTCCAATATGCACTAAAACGTTTTAAAAGTCTGTAATTTTATTAATTTCCACTGAGTCCTGAAAAACGGATGGACCTTTTTAAATGGCCGCTGTCTTGGGGTTGCCAAATAAAAAAAATATTTTTAGAACCCTGCTGCACCTAGGGTTGCAAAGTTATAGTCTGTCAAAAAGTGTTGAAATTATTGAACTTAAATGAATTTTATTGAACTTTAAACGTTCAAATAGGATAATTTAGGTAACATAGTCATGAAATAACAACACGGTAAACTCGATTTAACCGATTTTGTACTTGTTTGTTTCGTGTAACCAGGCGAAAGACAAATAGTTTCTTCAATATTCATTTCAACAATTTTTTGACAGACTTTACGTAATTTTAACAAAAACGCTCGTAAGATACGGGAGTTTTATGGTCATATTTATATACTAGCTTTTGCCCACGACTTCATCTGCGTGGGTTTCGGATATAAATCGAATCAGATTTCCCATAGATTTATATAACAACAACAATAGTCTTTGCCGTTTGTGTTTATTAAATCTTTGCCCCGTTTTCGGCTTGAGCGTTATTTTATGAACACCCATTGTAGTCTATATATTGACCAGGGCAACTACGATAATAACAAAGAAAACCGCATCCAAATATTTTCAGTGGTTCTCGAGTTATAAAAGCGTTTATTCAATCTTTGCCCCGTTTCCGGCTTCGGCGTTATTTTATGATTACCAGTATAGCCTATGTGTTGAACATGGTTACTACGATGATAATAAAGAAACCGCATCCAAATTCGTTAAGTGGTCCTCGAGTTATAAAAACGTTGATTCAATCTTTTCCCCGTTTCTGGCTTGGGCGTTATTTTATTAACACCCCTTATAGCCTATGTGTTGACCAGGGTCACTACGGTGATAATAAAAAAATGTGGTTCTGGAGTTAAAACGGAACATACAGACAGACAGACATGCAGACCAAACTTTTAAAAATTGTGGTTTCGCCCTCAGTACGGTACCAATAACCCATTTCATTTAAAATTTTGCGAAAATATTCAATGTACAGACACGACTTTTTTACTACTTTATTATTAGTAGTATAGATTACCGTAAACTCAACGTCGAGTTATGACATTTTAAATGTTGATTTTCTTTTAAATCCTGCGCGTATTGTTGCAAAATTATCATCGTAGTACTCGTAGTCGATTTTGCACCGTTGCCGTTCCGCTCCCACTCTCGCAGCTCTCGGGCGGCGCGCTGTCGCGACGGCCATTGTTGCCGTTTTAGCGACTTTGTGGCTAGATCTAGCGGATTTTCATCGGTTTTAGCCTAAAGATTATAAATTTTAGACACCAAAACGAATCTAAATACGTCTAGCTACCTACTTTTGGTATTTTTTTATAAGAAATATTTTTTTGCCGAAATTTGTTGTTATAGCCATTTACTGAGTACTTTCACGCGTAGTTGTAATCTATAATCGCGGTTTCCCCAATGAAAGTTTATAGTTTTTGATTTGACTCGTACAAATATGACATAAATTAAATGCATTTTTTTTAAAACCACTAAACCTATATAATAATATAATACTACATACTCTCATGAGGCCTCATTACGTGGTACAATACAAGTTCGTATAATACAGTTTTTACGGAATTTTACCGTAACTTACGTAAAATATCGTTTTTTACCGAAACTTACCTTATCTTACCAGCCTAATTTTACGGCTTTGCATCGCTAGCTGCACCCACAGTCACAGTATAAAAACATCGGGCTTCGTTCAGTTTGATTATCAGGCGACGCCTGGCAAACATCCTGTTTTTTTGATCGCGTTGAAATTGTACTGTCATGTCATGGGCTAAGTTCAGTTTGATCGCCCGCTCACGCCCAGCGATCATGACATCTCTTTGCACGCGTTGAATTTGTATATGCTAGCCTGCTGTCAATCATGAGCGGGCGATCAAACTGAACGCGGCCTTGTACTGGCATTGTTAAGCGGCCGTCAGCGGGTAATAAACCTGACCTTCGTTCATTAATTAACACTTTCGTCAGGTTCCAACACTGACAGCAGGCTAGCGTCTATAATTTTCAACGAGTGTGACAGAGATGGCATTAGAACCAGACCCCTAATTTATGAATGCACCTCTCTTAGACCATATAACACGGGACTAGACAGGCGCACTCATGCCCCTCTGCCGAAGTACATGAACAATTTGTTCATGTAATTTTGCTTGTGTGCGCGTTTTGTGTTTGTGTTGCAGCTTTTGATTTAGTGTGACATATCGATTTTTCGCAGGAGTGTGCGTGAATGAGTAAATGTGTGCTGTGCGTGTTTACCTCCCCTCCCGTGGAAAACGGCAGAATAATTTCAGTACTAAGAGTCGCGCTTTGCCAGGTCCCGTGTTAAATGGTCCAAGGCACCTCTGAATGCACCCCAATTCACCCCATAGACTGGCTGGCAGTATTATCCTAAGCAGCATTGCCACCTTAGTTGTTTTATCACCAGATTTAGTGAATTTTAGGAGTTCGACAGCGATTTTCTGAAAAAAAAAACACAAAAAAATTATTTTATGATTTTTAGTGATATTTATCGAATGTTGTGTACACTTTGCCGAGTAAAAATTCCTGTTTTGAGACGTAGCTTTAGACGTCTATGTTTGTTTATGCTTGGGGATTCCCCGACTTCACACGTTTGTACAGTAACTTATTATTGCTTGCTTGTATTTAGTTAGTTGCTAGTTTTCGTTCGCTAAATCAAAAAAAGTATGACAAAACTGATGATCCATCTAGACCAATGACCTTTAAGGTCGTTGATCTCAACCGTCTACATATGCAATAATAATCGATCAAGATGAAGAAGAAATACCAACAGAAGTATTTGAAGTTGATTTTTAGTTTTGTCATGTGTATTTTTATTAATTCTATTCCCAATTAAAATATATTTTAAATATTATTTAGTGAATTCTGGGGTTTTATATAATAATTTGGATTTGTTACTAAATCTTTGCCATAATGCAGTCGGTATCTGGTGATAAACTATAAAGGACCATACTTTCTACAATAAAAGCTAAGTTTCATTTCGAATATGGTTGAATTCTCGACTAGAGACCAATATTTCAACTAATAACCTTGAAGTGGAGAATAATGCCCTCTATAATTATTATTTCCAGGGCTCATTTTAACCGAGCTGCGATTATGGAAAAAATCACCAAAAATCATTTTGTACCATACAAAAAATTTTTTTTTTTAGCGCTTTAGAGCGATGATATGAAAATAAATGTATCTGTAAAAGTTGTTCAGAAACAAAAGGCCTGTCATGTTAAAAAAAATCATGCCGATTTACTAACCTTGGACCCTAAGTCCCACATTTTTCAGAATGGAATCAGTGTGCGGCTCGAGTGGTTTGGTGGTACTTTTAGTGCTGTCAGCGCCATTCGGAACCCGGCCAAAGGCTGCTGCGGCTGCCAAGCTTTCCCGGGAGCATAGATTAAGTGAGTCAGGCATGTAAAAAAAATACAACATATCGATACGACATGTATACCTGACGGGGTATCAGAGGTGTTTCCAAGTGTGAAATGCGAGTCACAGTCTACACTTAGTACACCCACTTTTCACCGAAAATTGTTACGTCCCGAACATGATGGGTGATGATGAGGTGAACCATATCTCCGTCTTCGGGCAAAACTGGAGCTGTTGGTAAACGTACCTTCCGAAGCACACAGACCGAACACAAATGAATCTGTAAAACGGGGATTGAACCCACGACATGGTAAGTAAGACATAGTATTCTATCTCCATACGAGCGGGCCGAAACGAACCACCGCCAAAACATGGTTCAACTCGGTTTACGACAGTCGCGAACATTTTTCGCACCGCAGTTGCGTATGCAATGCACGTTGTCTCTGTGACGTTTCCGCGCATTTTCGTAAATTATGGCATGAAATTACAGACTATGTTGTGCATTATATGGTTGCTTAAATACAACTTTAATAATAATAATATAGCATTATCAAATACGTAAACAGTCAGTTGGCAGCCCTAGGGCGTGTTTAGGCGCCGAGCGGCCATAGGTATTGATTTCAAGGACACCGCCTTGTTAAACTACTGTATTACCTATACTGTGCCCACGACCTCTGACATTTTGATGCGTTTTTTTTTTAGGTATCACCATAGTGCAACACACAGGCTATATGGATGTTCATAAAACAACGCCTAAGCCGAAAACGGGGCAAATATTGAACAGACGCTTTTAACTCGACCAAGAACCACTCAACGGATTTGACGGTTTTTAGGGTTCCGTAGTACCTAAATGGTTTTAAAAATACAATGTGGGTAGGTATCAAATTGTAGATATTAACATAGACAAAATGTTCATCCATGATATTAAGGAGCTGATTATAAAAATATATACTTTTATTATATTTCCTGGCACCGATTCCGAGAAATTTTTGAAAAACCACAAGAAATGCATGTCCCCTTATTTACGAAACAGGTAGACCAAATAAAAATGTAAAAAATGACGATTATAGGCCATAAGTGGCCAATTACAGGAAAACTATTTAAAAAATTAACACAACTGAGAAATATATAAAAAATGTAAAATAAATTAGAAAACAATATGGGTATTAAATTCAAGGTATTATAGATCTGATTGACAAAATATATAATTTGACTATATTTAATTGCATCTATTTCGAGAAATCTTTGAAAAACCACAAGAAATGCATGTCCCCTTATTTCCGAAACAGGTAAACCAAAAAAAAAATAAAAAAATGACGATTATAGGCCATAAGTGGCCAATTACAGGAAAACTATAAAAAAATTAACACAACTGAGAAATATAAAAAAAATGTAAAATAAATAAGAAAACAATATAGGTATTAAATTCAAGGCATTAAAGATCTGATTGACAAAATATATAATTGGACTATATTTAATTGCATCTATTTCGAGAAATCGAGAAAAATATGAAAAGAATCATGGTGATTTGGGATTACGTAAAGATTACAGGAAAAATATAATATCAATCAATCTGCCCGCATCCACCCACTGTTGGGCATAGGCCTCTTCTTCTCCACGCCATTTTCGTCGGTCTCTCGCTAGTCTCATCAATTGCCCACCAACAGCCTTGACCACAGAGCACACATACAGTGGCCTTGACGATATCGTCTCGCCATCGGGCCATCGGTCTGCCACTGAACGCTTTCCTGGCCTCGGCCGCCACTCTGTTACTGCCCTAATCCACCGTCCATCTTCCCGTCTAGCCAGATGTCCCACCCTGTTGTTTTTAATTTTATTTGTGGAAGCTTTATTTTATTAAAAGAGTTTTTTATTAGGTATTGCGTTTTTTTGTTTTATTTGAACCAACATCTTGGTTGACACATGCAAGCAACCAAAAAGCAGACAGAGACAGTCATAGACAAAATTTAAAAAATAATATTCATTGTTCGGTGTACATTGCTTGGTGATAAATAAATTTATACATTGATGGTTTTAGATTATTGTATCTATTTAAATATTCAACACACCCCCGTAATCTAAAATCCTCAATTTTACAAATTAAATTTTCATGTTTTCAAAGTATCTAATTTTTTAAACAAAAAAAAATATTATTAACTTTTAAATTGAACATTTTTTATGCAATGGTAAAGTTGTTTTCTGTCTCTATCTTTATATTAACACTGATTAATAAAAAAAAATCCTTTTAGTAAAGAAACATAGCAGTCTTATACAAATTAACAGATACATAAAAAAAAAAATCATGTCACTATTTTAGATGCAAATCTATCAAACTTAATCTTTTGCAAAGGTTTAGTGAATAAGTCTGCAATTTGCTCATTAGTTGGACAGTAATATACTTTTAGTTCACCATTACAAACTTTCTCATGAATGAACTTGAATCGGACATCAATATGTTTAGACCGTCTATTTATCACTCCGTTTTTTATCAAATTTATGGCACTTTGATTGTCCACATATAGCTTTACACTAACACCTACACTTAGTAATTCTTCACATACACTTTTCAGGTATAACAGTTCTTTCAAACATTCAGCTGCTGCTATATATTCTGCTTCGCTGGTTGAGAGTGCAACAATTGGTTGTTTTCTTGTGCACCAGCTTATCGGGTTACCACAAAAATATATAATGTAGCCAGTCGTGCTTCTTCTTGTCAGGGGATCACCGGCATAGTCAGAGTCACAGTACGCTGTTAACTCAACTAGTCCATTGCCTTTTCTGTATACTAACCCTTTTTCTTTTGTTCCTTTCAGGTATTTTACTATTCTTTTTATTGTTGTGACATCAAAATCCGTAGGATTTTCAGTTCTTCTTGCACAATAGTTAACTGCATAACTTATGTCTGGTCTGGTTTTATTTGAGATATAAGTTAAGCTTCCAAGTAGTTGTCGGTATGGAAAATTTGTATTACCATTACTTTGTTCATCATTGTTGTTTCCTTCCATCGGTGTGTTTGCTGTTTTTATATCTGTCATTTTATAGTCATCTAAGATTTTATTTATGAATTTTGCTTGTTTTAGTTTCAGTGTGTCTTTTGTCTTCTCTATTTCCATTCCGATGTATCTTTTGGGGTTTCTGTCGACTTTCATTTCAAATCTTTTGCTTATTCTTTCCAATATTTGTTCAATTTTTGTATCATTTGTGCCCACAAGAATGCCATCGTCTACATGTATGCCCAAGTAGATTGTAGCATCTTCGTTTCTGAATATACATGGTTCTGCTGTTGTTTGTTTCAGACCTTCAGACTCTAGAAAACTTGTAAAAGTCAGATTCCATTTTAAAGGGGCTTGTTTCATGCCATATAAGGCTTTCTTCAATTTGCATATTCCTTGTAGATCTTCCATTCCTTCTGGTGGATACATATAAATATCCTCATCGATCTTTCCATACAGAAATGCTGTTTTTATGTCAAATGATTTTATGGTGAATTCTTTCTCTTGTGCTATTGCAAATAGTAGTCTTAATGGGCTACTGTTAATGACAGGACTAAATGTCTCATTATAGTCAATTCCTTTTTCTTGTTCGAAGCCTCTTATTACTAATCTGGCTTTATATGTTCCATCTTCTTTGATTTTTAATACCCATCGGCTAGTTAGGATTTTCTGGTTTTCAGGAATTTTCTCTTTTGGTACAACTTTCCAGGTTTCATTTTTCATTAGGGATTTCTTCTCTTCATTGATAGCATCTATCCATTTACGTTTGTCTTCTCCATTTATTGCATCTTCATATGTGATCAAAACATAATCATTATATCTAGTTGGTATTTTTCTTTCTCTAGTTGGTCTCTTTTTTGTATCTTTGTTTTCATTTTCTTGTGTAGAATTATTTTCAGTTCTTGGATTTTCTTCAGTATTTTCTTCCAGTATTGGGATTGGGACAGGATTCTCTTGGACGATTTCTATTTCAACATTTGTTTCAGAGCAATTTTCATTATTTTCATTCTCATCTTGTAGTGAGGTATCTTCGGTTATTTTGTTTGTTGTTACAGGTTCTTTGTTTTCTTCAATTTCTTCATGAACTACAATGTTTTTAGGTTCTTCAGTAGGATCATCATCACCGTTCTTTTTTGACTGAAATAAAACATCTCTTCTTATTATTATTCTTTCTTTTTCTTCATCAAATAGTCGATATCCTGTTGGGGCATACCCAACCATTATTAGTTTTTCCATTCTAGATTCCAGTTTTTGTAAGTGTCCTAGCCTTTTGCTGTATGCATCAGACCCGAATATTTGTATGTTTCTAAGATCTGGTCTCTTTCCCGACCACATTTCAATAGGTGTCAAATTGTTTATTGACTCAGATGGTGATCGGTTTATTAAATATGCAGCAGTTTTGGCTGCTTCTCCCCATAGGTAAATCTCTGCTTTAGATTCAAAGAGTAGAGCTCGCACTTTTTCCATAATGGTACGGTTCAATCGTTCGGCCTTGCCGTTCAGCTGGGGGCTAAATGGTATAGTGTAGTCTAATATTATTCCTTTGTTCAGGCACCAATTTTTCATTTCATTACTGGTATACTCACCTCCATTGTCACATCTTATCATACTTATTTTCATCCCTTTTTCTCTTTCTTTTTCTTCAACATAATCCTTGATATTTTTAAATGCTTCACTTTTATTGGATAGGAGTTTAATTTCAGTGTAATTTGTGAAGTCATCAGTAATAGTGAGTATGTATTTCTTATCGTCATAGGTGTTTGGCGAAATTGGGCCACAAACGTCGCTATGAATGATTTGAAGTAATCTTTCTGCCTTTGTTCTTTGTGTACTGAATGGCAGTCTTGTTTGTTTAGCTTGTAAGCATACTGTGCAAGTTTCTGGTAACATATCAATGTCTTTATCGGTTATGCTTAAGCCTTCAACACATAGTAGCATTTTTCTCATAGTTACCTTGCCAGGATGTCCCAGTTTTATATGCCATTCAAGTGCACTGTTATGATTAATTGTTACTAGAGAATTTTCTGGTTTTGTAGTTTCTAATTGTATTGAATACAGTCCGTTGCTCTTCTTGTTCCCTTGTAGTATTATTTCTTCATTTCTTTTAATAATGACTTTATTTTTTGTGAACAATACTTCTCCATCATTTTCTGTAATTGCATTAACAGACATCAAATTCTTTTGTAGTTGAGGCACAAAAAGCACATTTTTTAAATCACATTGTTGTGTTTCTATTTTTCCTTTTTCTGTGGACTCGATTTTTTCATTTTTCTTTGCCACTGTAATATCGCAGTTGTATTTTGTAACCTCGCTCAGTAAATCCAATTTATTTGTCATATGTGACGTACATCCTGAGTCTATTATGAACTCTTCTGGACTTTTCTGTATTTCAGTAATAAACGCTATCTTATTATCCTTCTTCCTGAAGTAGCACTTTTCTTCCGTGTGATTATTTTTTTTGCATATTTTGCACATCTTTACTTCTTCTTTCTTTTTATAAAAACAATCATTTTCATTGTGATTATTCTTTTTACAGATCTTGCAGAACTTTTTATTATATTTGTTTTGGTTTGTCTTTCTGAAGCTCGCTTTGAATGCACATTTTTGTTCATAATTATCAGTAGATTCTTTACCAAGTCTTTGTTCTTCTGTTAGGAGCCTTGCTGTCAGATTCCTTAATGTTTTTTCACTTAATGGTGATGAATCCCAGGCTGTTGCAAAATTATTGTATCCATTCGGTAAGGTGGATAATATCTTTGACATGATCATGTTGTCATTAACTTTTTCATCAATGGAATTTAGGTGGAAAGCTATGTTTTCTAGTCTACTTATGTGGTATGTCATATCTTGCCTGTGATCATACTTGTATTCAAAGAAATCTTGCAGAAGTTGACATTTTTGTTGTGTTGTACTTTTCTCAAATATGAAGCACAACTTATCAAACATTTCTTTTGCACTAGGGCAGCTCATAATCAGGGGCATGTGTTTCTTGTCAATTGTGTTCATTATTATTTTCTGAGCTCTTGCATCATTTTTTTCATGCTCCTTTCTGTCACCACCCAAAGCAATTGCATTTTCTTCACCGTGCACTATTTCGTGCAACCCATAACTTTTAAATATTATGTTCAGTTGGAATTTCCAACAGGAAAAAGATTTCTCATCACAAAGCTTCTGAATGCCTGCAATTTCTTCGTATTTTTCCATGTTTTACTTTCGTCGATTTTGTTTCACAGGAACACGCCACAATGGCGGCACTTTTTACTTGTTATTTTCGTTATAGCACTGGTTTTTTTATTTTTTTAGTTTTCAGTGGTAAGCGGGGACTGGGCCCACAACCTGTTGTTTTTAATTTTATTTGTGGAAGCTTTATTTTATTAAAAGAGTTTTTTATTAGGTATTGCGTTTTTTTGTTTTATTTGAACCAACATCTTGGTTGACACATGCAAGCAACCAAAAAGCAGACAGAGACAGTCATAGACAAAATTTAAAAAATAATATTCATTGTTCGGTGTACATTGCTTGGTGATAAATAAATTTATACATTGATGGTTTTAGATTATTGTATCTATTTAAATATTCAACACACCCATCTCCACTTAAGTCTCGCGATTCGTTTACCGACATCTTCGACTCGAGTTCGTTGTCGAATTTCGACGTTCGGTACACGATCCATAAGAGAGATGCCTAGCATGGCACGCTCCATCATAGCCCTCTGTGCCACTTGGAAAAATATAGAGGTTGAGAAATTCACGATAGCAAAATGACAAAATAAAACTTTTCATCCACGAGTTTTATTTCTAGTACGGTAGGTATAAAAATATTTTAGTCTCTCTTTTGTTGCTACAAATTATTATGATTACGCGAAAATAAATAAATAGGTATCAGATACTCCTATTTTATCCTCCATCACAAAATGCAAGAGTGCAATTAAATAGGTAGGCACCTACTACCAAATATACATTCCCAAAACTGTCGAATTACGGAACCCTAGGTATGCGAGTTTGACTCGCACTTGACCGGTTTTTATTATCATCACCGCAGTGACCCTGTTCAACACATAGGCTGTAAGGGGTGTTCATAAAATAACGTCTGAGCCGAAAACAGGCAAAGATTGAAATAAACGCTTCTAACTCGACAACCACTTGACTATTTAAATTTTATTTTTGTCACTCTCCCTCTAAGCGAAAAAACGCTCAGTGCGAGAGGGGCGGATTCAGCGCAAAAGAGAAAAAATAATGTTTTTAAATTTTTTATACCAGTATCTGTGCACCTCGCTGGAATGTGGCGCCTCTCCCGCTTCCCCTGTCACCTCTCCGCGCACTCCCCGGTGCGACAGTACGGTTAGCATCTTCGTTGCAGCTACACGTCTCGATAATTTTGATATTTTCGCTTTATTGTTGTTTTGTTTTTTAATGTTTATTGTTAAGTTTAGACTGTTTACTGTTAAGTTTGGACTGGTTTGGTTGTTATTAAAATTGTTGTAGCTGTTAAACTGAAGTCATGGGAAAAACAATACACAGCGAATCAAGAAATTTAATCTTGAAAGTGCTCAAGTTTTTTGAATCGGAGAAAGCAAACAAACAGTACACCATACCTGATGACAACATCACACAACTTTTAATATCACTAGGGGAAGACAGTTCGGCGAGTTCAGAAAGTGAGAGTGAGGAAGATACAATGTCAGGCATAGAGCCAATAATTTATAGTGACTGAGTTTAATAATAAATGTTTTTGTAATCAAAATTATTGTTTTTTAATAACAAACCCTTCATCAATAATAAATTGATTTGAAAAGGTTAGTAAATTTTTTTTACCTCCACATTTCTCGAAAAAACTTTTTTTCACACCGTACCCAGACCGCCGATATGACGTCACGAGGTCAGGTGCACAGATATTGTGACCGTGTAGTAGACATTGTTAAAACCCATCTAATAAAATATGTTTGAGTTCTGTACATGATCCCTTTTCGTTAAACGAGGAGAAAAAGTGCGTTTGTAGACCTCATTTCAATAATTATTTCGATCGAGGGAAATTTATCAAAACATAAGATTATGTTAGACAAGCGCGCTACCGACTTGATAACAAGTGGTCGCAGGTTCGAATCCTGGCCCGAGGAATTTTTTCAAATTCTCGTCTTTACATTTGTTTCTAATTTATCTTTTTCAGTTTGAAAGCACTCTAATAATTATCAAAACATGTTTTCCAAAATCAAAACCCTAGATTATGTAGTCAAAATGCATACCTAGCAAAAATGTATTACAATTTTCCGTGTACTTCATGAAATACACAGAAACAAAGCATACATACATTTTTTCTCAAAAATACATTGTAATATTACCATTACATACTGTAAAGACCTACCAAAAAATACTTCATCCTGGCGAGCTATGAAATTCAGGAGTCCAGGAAATTCGTATGAAAATCCATTACATACCATATGTTCACAGAGTATATTACATATGTTTCCTTTTTAAAACTATCCGTGTCTACGTTTTTAAGAGGCTGAGGAGGTTTTTCTCGTTGGTTTTTTTTCTTAGTACTTAGCGTTCCTCTAGATGGCGTTGTCCATGAAGGCTAGAAGGCTGCATGGCGGTAAATACCATTGCCCAGCTGGCAATAATAAAAAAAGTTGCGTAAAAGCGGGAATTTATGTTGCTATAAATTTTAGTTGAAAGTATTTTGTGCAAATAAATTACAAAATGAGTTAAGAAGTGGGCTATAGATTGTACTCCACTAATGCTTTGCTGAAGAAATCAATAACAATAAACATCGCCCAAATATGAACAAGTAACTTATAATATTTCCTAGTCCGCTTAATATTATTTGAAATAACTCATTATCATGAAAAACATGAAAATGTCTCATTTTATTTTGTGAAAAGCACAATACTTGCTTCGACCATGAATCAGCAATCCTGGCCTCGTATATATTTCCTGGTCTTAGCAGTAATGTAACTATTACATAGTGCGGTTTTTTTAAATCATCGTAGTGACTCTGGCCAACACATAGGCTATAAAAAGGGGTGTTAATAAGATAGCGCCCAAGCTGAAAACGGTTCAATACAAATATTGAAAAAAAAGCAAGCGAAGCCGCGGGCAAAGGCTAGTCTTCAGATGAAACCATTTAAAGTAATGAATGATCATACTTAACTTTTAACGAAAATTAACGCTTTCTTACTAATTTTGAAAACCTTGAATTTTGTAGTGACCTATTACATAGACTCTATAGACTCATATATGACCCAGGGCCAAGAAAAGAGAGGGAAAGAAATTATTCGGTATTATAATTAGATACGTGGTTTTATTTAGAGACTAGCCTTTGCCCGCGTGTTCGCTCGCGTGGAAGTGTCTTTCAATCTTTGACTAATACCGACAGTTTTTAGCTTGGACGTTACTTTATCAGCGACCTAACACAATATCGTCACCCTTATTTTATTACATACAGGCGTATCTCATATACATCTGAAAAGAAGTTCATTTGTTGTTTTTGGTCTCTTTTTATCATTGACGTAACTTCATTGAAGGGCTCATAGTAAGACTTATTATTAGACAAAACTCCATTTACCACGCAAACCATAAAATGTATTACAATCTGGCAAACCATTAGTTTTTTAATAATTTCCTACAGAACTGCTAAAAGTGAGATACGCCTCTATGTAACGAGAGCGACGACATGTTGAAAGGGTCCTCTACGATGATAATAAAGGAAACCGCATCCAAATCAAAAAATAAATGTAAGGCGAATGAGCCTTCAAAATTACCTGTATGCATACGTACGAGTATGATCGTATCAGATTATTTTATTTAGGAAGTCTAGAGGGCCGTTAGCGGTTCTTTAATTTTTTAAATTATTGAACCGTAAGTCATCGGACTTTGATCAAAAACAATATGTTAAATATTTTTGTGGCCCTTAGCGCGATGTTTTTGGAAAAACTAGAGACTTACACCACTTCATATTGGCCGTCTAAATAAAGGCCTAGAATTCAATTGATTGAATTGTTTCTCTTTTGCGAGTTATTTTATTACTTACGAGCCCGCTCCGAATCGTTACTCATAATATCTAAGTATCAAAATAACGCGCAAAGGAGAAACAATTAAATCAAATAAATTTTAGCTCTTCATTAAGATGGCCAATATGGTCAGGTGTATGTCCCTGATTTTTAAAAAAACATCGCGGCAATGACAATAAAAATAATTAAAATGTTTCGCATCGTATATACGAAAAATACGGACCGGCCTATTAAGCATTCATCAGTATGAATCTTGTAAAGATAATACTTATGAAATAAAAATCCCTCCAATGAGGGCAAAGGCATTAACATGATAATAAATGAACTACCTACTATATTTATTTCTAGCATGATAATAAATGATTATATCGATGGGGTGTGGAAAAGGCGAAAGAGGTGTTTCAGGAATGTAGCAGATGGAAATCAGTAGTCTCTGCCTACCCCTCTGGGATACAGGCGTGAGATATAATATGTATGTATGCACCAAAATACATTTTTATACTTTATTTTAAGGGTTATGTAGCTCAGAATGAAAAACGAAACCCTTATAGGAGCATTTTGCTGTCAAGTCAAGACCCTTTTTCTCGGGCCCCATTCTCTAAAATAATATCTCTTTATTACGTTGAAAGTAATTACAGCACACGTCTAGAAAAAAATCAGAAATTTACTTAAATTTGATTATTCAAGAAGAAATTAGTACCCAACTTAATTAGATCCTTTAGATACATAGAGTTTAATAGATCGTAAGTGTCAGTTACAGTGAAAGTTACATTTAATATTGCTTTTTGCAAAACATTTAGTGTCTAATAAATAAGTCTTTTAATGGTGTCCAGTTAAGTTGGTAGAACATAGCTGCTCATGGAATAAGTTAGTGTTTTAAATGGTATGTACGGAATCCTCACGGCACGAGTCCTACCCTCACATGACCAGTTTTTTCATGGATACATTATTTCTTTGTAAAGAAAGAAGATATCGTTTTCGTCCCACTAGCAGCTTTTTGCCTAGCTTTTTCTTTGGCTGACAATGGTTTCTGCTTTTTAAGATCAGTGTTTTGATTTAGACTTAGTAATCCGTTTTCTTTACATTCATCGATAACTGTGTCACATTTGATTTTCTTGGTTTCAGTCGGGTTTTCTTCAGCTGCAGACTTCCTCTTTTTAGATAATGCTTCCACCAAGTCAGGTGTGAAGTGGAATCGTTTTTCTAATGCCTCAATTAAATCATCCTGTACATATTCTGAGATGAGTCCATGGGCATATTTTAGATAAAATTCTGAAAGCAATTAAAATAATTTAAATATATTTTATTGTGTTCATCTCATTGAAGTATATACAACGTGAAATTTAAGTCATTTTGTTAACGAAAACTGGTGATAGTACTCGTCCATATGAACAACTTTTACTATGGAGCCAAACCTGAAATCGTGAAAAAAAAAAAATAAGCTGTTTCATACATTCGGATCGAGTAGGTATTTAACTTTTCTATGGAAATATGAAATATATATGCCCACAAGAGACCATAAAAATGTATATATATTTGTCTTTCCTAAATGTAAGTATGTCATATTTTTTTTATTGTCAATGCAACTGATATCAAGTCCAAGAGGGTTCGAAATACATCTTGCTTTAATATCTTTATGTTTATATTTTAATTCTATAATATCTATCAACATTATTATAAGACATAGAGAGATGCAGGTGTAGTATTTTATTGTTTAGAGATGAGATTACCTTCAGTCACAGTGTCATTGTCAACATTACTGGCTACAAATGTTGCAGACACTGCACCAGCTCTCACGTGGATATTCTTTTCTCTGAGAACTTTGGCTAATGCTCTCACTTTGTCTTCAAGCCACCTTAATGTCTTTTCTTCATTATACTTGTATGCTTTCATATCTGGTGGTCCCTTAAAGTAAAAACAAAATAATTTGTAAATCTGTAATGTATTAAAAAAGACATGCATACTTGCAAGTTTCGTAAGTAAATTCATAAATACTTTCAAATAATTTTAGAAATACCTTTAGGTCAGCCACTTTGTTCAAACTAGGCACAAAGTCAATTATTTTGTCAAAGCCTTTTTCAGAGAGCAAGTCTTTTAATGGTACGGCTCTCGTGACACACTGTTCCTTCAGTCGAGGCAGCACTGGAAAATTTGACAAAATATAAATGAGATTACGTTTTTATTGCGAAATCCATCGCTTTGGAATACTCTAAATATTATTATTAGAGTGCATTACAAACTGGAAAAGATAAATTAAAAAAAAATGTACAGACAAGAATTTGAAAAAATTTCTCGGGCCAGGATTCGAACCTGCGACCTCTCTTGTTATCAAGACCAGCGCGCTACCGACTGCGCCACCGAGGTACTTACCTAGACAGTTGAATTTTTCCACCATACTTGTCCACCGATTTTTTAATTTTTTTTGGTGACTATTTGATCTAACCAGCTTGTAATGCACATACTGAACTCTAACGAGGGCGTTATGTGATTTCACGCCTTGTTTGGAAGTAACTTTGTAATTTTTTTCTATAGAGAAAATTTTATGGAATCAAGTTTTCACAACAGGCTGGACATAGCATTAGTCCTCAACTTTATCATATATTAATTTCAGAGTGATTGTTGCAGTATTTGTTGGTATAAAACAGGATCATGCGAAGCGAAGTAAGGTATTATACACCCTTAAGTCTTATTCTTAGAATAATAGGAAAAGGTGGACAAAATTAAAGTGAAGATGCAGGGAAATCCCTCTTGTCCACACTGCGGCAAGGAGGAAATTGAGCTATATTTTTTTGCACAAAGGAGGAAACTGTGCTGTTAACTCCTATGATGTGTGAGCTATTATTTCATATTGCAACATTCAAAAGTTAACAACAATGTGAAATGGCTCATGCACCACAGGCGCAGTCGTAGCTCAAGATTTTGGGAGAGGTCATAATGGCTCAAGTACAGTTCAAGAGGCTAACTTTAACAATAAAACAGGTCAAGCAAATAAAGAATATACTTAATAAAGTAAAAAATCTCAATCACAAAACAAATGGAATCCTTCTATTAATTTTATGACTGTTTATAACTTCCTATTGAATATTTTTGACTTAGACGTTAGTAGGCGGATAATATTTTTTTATAAATGTTCATATACCATCAAGCTTTAGGGAATCTTTCGAGTTGACGTCAATGATTTTGGGGGGGATCATGACCTCTGTGACCCCCCCCCCCCTCGGACTGCCACTGATGCACAATAGTATACACTGAGGAAGGAATTACAAGCTATCACTCTACTATCACAAAATGTCAGTTTCCTCCTTTGTGTACAAAATATTATACTCAACAAGTCGATGGACAGTATTAACCCAATGGGTTACCTTGCTGTGACACTACTTAATTTTTATACATTGCCTATAGACGTACTGTCAAAACTTGCAACAATAGGCCGAATCTAATTACTTCTGCAGTGACAGTACTTATATTTTCCCTTATACTAGTGAGGAAAAACGATCGCCATGAGACGTACTGTATTTATGCAAACAAACAGTCTATTGTCGACAGGCATACTGTCGTATTCCGTACTCTCCTACCATCCTACCTACCGGCCTACCATCTCAACATCAATGTTACTATAAAAGTAGCATAGTGTGTTGTATAGGTACTTACTAGTGTTTTAATAATATTCAGTATTTAATGTAGGTAACATATAAAGGTTTTATTAGTGTTTATTTTTCTCTGTGTATATATTGTGTGCTTACTTAGTAATTTTTTTTTGTATTTTGTTGTAGGTTAACACTTGAGAACTCAAGTTAACCAAATTTTAACTTGAAAACTTCCAACAAGTCTATTCACTTAAAACTAGATATTGGCGGAACTAATGTGCGGAGACACATTATAGGAAGCCAGATAAAACGGCTTTGATTTGATTTGAAGCTTAACCTAAAAAAAATTGTCTGTAAATACCTAGGAATACAGGGTTAATTGGTGTACTGATCAACAGGCTTCCATCAGACTTCACAGTTTCTCCAATAAACCAAGATCTATGAGTTTCATCATATGTAACCACTTCGAGAACTTTGTTATGAACATCGTCCAAACAATACTTCGTAGGTGTGCCATGGGCTGGATGTGGAAGCGTCACGATGCTGAAGTTGCTGTTCTCTAGTAATGAATCTGCAAAGCGGGATTATCTGTTGAAACTGTGTTTTTCATATAAGAAACATGGTTATGCTTTCATTTCATACCGATACCTTTAGCAAGTAATACCCAAGAATTTTCTACTCGTTTATTAGCTGGTTTGTCTGGTTCAGAAGGCATTGGTTTTCTTTTACTTCTTGAGGACATTTCGCTTAAATTCCTACGAATAAAATCGGAAGAAACTCGCACGCACTGTTTACTTACAGTTTCTATGTTACTTTTTTTTTTTTTTTGTTAATTGTTTTACGGCCCTGGATTATTGTCCTTTTGAGCCATTCGTTTGTTTATTTTTCAAATAGCATTTCGTTTGTCTTTTCACAATTTATCCACTGTGTTTTTAATATAATTAAAAAGCGGCATATAGAATTTTGGTTCAGCTAATAAGTCTTGAAGTCGCGTAGGAACATTGCCGTCATCACAGATTTTTTCCAGTTCTGACACAAGTATTAGTCTGTGAATTCCAAAATTTGGGCAGTTAAAGATGATGTGATCCAAATCGGCGTTTATAAAGTCACAGTAATTACAGGAGGAATCTTGTATTATGTTAAGTCTTTTTAAGTGAGAAGGAGTTCTGCAGTGGCCAAACCTCATACGGTTTATTGTGGTAACAAAATTTCTGTTATCTATCTGTTTATTTTTGTTGTACCATGGTATACCGGGCGGGCTTTTCTGTATTTCAGCATACCATTTACCCTTTTCTTGGCTTAATGACGTCCAACATTCCTTCCACAGTTCTTTTATTTCTTTATTTATTTGTAGGTTATAGTCAGTGTAAGGGACTTTCAATAATGAGGAGTGGTCTTCATCGTATGAGCCTCTTGCTGCTCTGTCCGCTTCTTCATTACCTGTGATGCCTTGATGGGATGGCACCCACATGAAACTTACATGAATTTCCTTCGTTTTTAGATTATATATTATTTGCCTAATTTTATATGTTATGTAGTTAACATTGTATTTAAACACCATATTTTTTAAAGCTGATATAACACTCTGGGAATCTGTTATTATTAATACTTCAGAAACACTTATTTTAGTAATATGTAGTAATGCCTGGTAAATAGCATAGCACTCGGCCGTAAATATACTACAATCATTGTCTAACTTACAACACACTTTAAATTTGAGTTGTGGGTCATAAAATGCAGATGTAACAGAGTTAAAAGTTTTTGAACCATCTGTAAATATTTTATACTGTTTTTTTTTGTCCTCCATATAATTAGAGAACTCAGTTTGATTAGCAACATTAGATGATAAAATTTCATATTTATTATTAATAAGTGCATTCAACTCAACATTATATAGAGGTAATGGAAAACATTTGTACATGTTGTTAGCTAGTGTTTTAATGTGTAACATAATTCTCAACATTCCAGGAAGTTGGCCTGCCAATATTTGTGAGCTACAGATATGAGGCTGATCAACCCTAAATTATAGAGCAGCATTTGGAAGGAGGCTGTTAATTACCAGAGAATTATTAGAGGAGAGTAACTTTAGAGAATATCGTTCAGCAATTTGAAGTCGTCGCAAGATCAAAGGTAATATACAAGCTTCAGATTCCATTGCATAAATAGGTGTTGAACACATGGCTCCAGTAATTATTCTTAAAGCCTTATTCTGTATAACATTCAATTTATGAAGTAATTTTGAATTAGCATTCCAATAAGCAATTGAACTATAATCAAAGTGACTTCTCACTATACTTTTATATAACATGGAAAGTATTTTAGGATCAGATCCCCAATGAACCCCTGCTAGGGATCTCATTATGTTTAATCCTTTACATGCATTACCAATTAGGTAATTGATATGTGTGTTGAAATTCAATTTTTCATCAAGATAAATGCCTAAAAATTTCTTTTCTTTCAATAAAGATAATGGAGTATTGTTATAGATAATCATATTACTTAACTGATATGGCCTTTTACTATAGATTACCACTGCACTTTTATTGGCACTTATGGTTAGTTTTAGTTTATTAGTATAATAATTATTTACATTAGATAGTGCATTATTTAAATTATGTACAGCAATATTTACATCTTTGTGTGCAGTGTAAATTACAAGATCATCTGCAAACTGTAAAAACTTTATGTTCCTGTTAGTTATGTATTGAGACATTTGACAGGTATAAATATTATACAATAATGGGGATATTGTAGCACCCTGCATTGTGCCTTTGTAAATGCTGTGTGGCCCATAAATAATATTATTATATTTAACATACATGCTCCTGTCATATAAAAAATTAAAAATCCATTTACAGAGCTTCCCGGGAACTCCAATATCATCTAAGATTGAAATCAATATGGAAGGATTCAAGTTATCGAATGCACCCTGTACATCCAAGAATGCACATACAGTAGCAGAGTGACTATGTAGTGAATTATTAATGTCTGATATTAAAGTAGAAAAGCTTTCTAATGCACTCCTTCCTTTACGGAATCCAAACTGTTGCATAGGTAGGATGTTATTGGTTTCAACATAATAATCAAGCCTTATTTTAATCATATTTTCAAATATTTTGCCTATGCAAGATGACAATGAAATGGGTCTATACGAATTGTAATCATTGCTTGGTTTGTCAGGTTTAAGTATCGGAATAATACACTGAGATTTCCATTGCAAGGGAATACTTTGGCTAGACCAAAGTAAATTAAATAAATCTAATAAAACCTTTTGTGCATTGCTATGTAACCTTTGTATTAACATATAAGGAATGTCATCAAGTCCAGGAGTAGTATTTTTTCTGGAATTTAGGGTTATTTGAAATTCATTATATGTAAATGGTTCACAAAGAAACTTACTTTTTTCAGTGCCACTTTTTGCAAAGATGTTATTTAAACTAATAATATCTATATTTTTTTCAGGTGCTAAAGCAGGTGCAAACTTTTCTATAAAGGAAGGAATCCATTCATCATTTTTTGGTGGCTTATTAATGGAAGCTCTCTTAAATCGTCGTATGTAATTCCATATGACAGAAATAGGTGTGTATCTATTGAATGACTCGCAAAGTTTACGCCATCCGTCTTTTTTCTTCTCACTAAGTAGTCGTTTTTTAAGTGCATCATATTTCTTATACTCTATATAATTTGTAATTGATGGATAGTATCTATAAGCATTTAAGGCTTCTTTACTTTTTTTTAATGCTTCTAAACAGTCATCATCCCACCAGGGAACAGGTTTATGTAGTTTTACTAGTTTGTCTTTTTTACAATATTTAGGGATACATTGTTCTCTAATATTGTTAAGTATATCACAAAACTGATCATAACTATTTAAGGGGTTATCAGGATTTAAAACTAAATTATCAAACGCTTTTTCTGTTACAGATGAGAATTTGAACCAGTCTGCTTTATTGTAGAGGAATTTGTTTGGGGAATCGCCTACTGTATATTTTTCAACAGTAGTTTGGATATTAATAAAAGTAGGATAATGATAGCTTCCCATTGGATCGTCATGAACTGTCCAATGACATAGTGGAGCAACATTGGGAGATACACAAGAAATATCAATGCTTGATGGTCTAGCCGTAGCCGTGCCTACAGTTGTCAAAGATCCAGTATTTAACAGACATAGATCACTGTCGTCTAATAAGTTGAAGATATCTCTGCCTCGGGTGTTAGTACTGTGACAGCCGAATGCAACATGATGAGCATTAACGTCTCCTGAAAATAAGATTGGCTTTGGAAGTGTACTTATAAGATTCCTGAGTTTATGAACCCTTAAACGTGTTGGAGGTGGTGGACAATATGTACATAATATAGTTAGTTTACCTGCAGTTGTGTGTAAGGCAATAGCTACTGTTTGTAAGTAGTCATAAAAGGGTGTTTGTATAATATCAAATTTATAAGTATCTCTAATGAGAATACCTACTCCGTGATGTCCATTTTTCCCATTTCGGATTATGAAATGAAAACCAGGGATGTTTATTTTAGTCGAATCTTTTAGTCTAGTTTCGTTTAATAAGCAGACATCAACATTTTGATTATTGAGAAAATCAATCAGTAAAGGCTTTTTGTTATTTATACTCTGTATATTAAATTGACAAATTCTAATAAAATTACTATCCATCAAAGACAAGGGATTTTTTTAAAACTTCTTTAATGTTGTTGAATGTAAGTGGTTTGGGATTAGTAGAATTGCCCAGCTCAACAAGGGTTTTAATTAAGCTCGTTATAATGTCATCATTTTTTAAAATTCCTTCAATTAATTGTTTTTTATTAAAAGTTTCAGTTTTTTTTAATTGATTGTCAGTTTCCATTTGTTCAATTTTCTTATTAGTTTTATTTAAATGAGTATTTTTTTCATTAAACTGTTCCGTTCCTTTTTTGGTTTTATTAATTATTTCGGGTACTAAAGTCGGTTGTGGTCTAGGCTTTGGGAGAGCAGGAAATGAGTTATTTTGTAAAATATTAGCATAACTGCTTGAGTTTTTTTTCTTTTCTGCAATCTTTTTTTGTTTGATGGGACAATCTCTAGATATTGCTAGGTGAGAGCCTCCACAATTAACACACTTTATAATATCTTTATTGTCACATTTCGAGAAATGATGATCAGATGCGCAGATGCTGCATGTCTGAACACCTTTGCAAATCTTGGCACCATGATTAAACTTGAAACACTTGAAGCATTGCAACAAGGGTGCTACATACTCATTAACTTGGAACCTGTACAAGTCTAAGTAGACATACTTGGGTAGGACATTTGCGAGAAATGTCACGCTCACAGATTGGTATGGTTTGATTTCACCATTGACCTTGCTTTGAAACCGTCTAACACTTATTATTTCAGAATCTGCCTGCAATTTTCTAAATAATTCTTCGTTTGAAATAGTAGTTGGAACATATTTTAGGACCCCAATTTTCTCAACTGCTCTTGCTGGAATGTAAGTCTTGAAGCTGTACTTCTCTTGGAAATCCCCATTTTTTAGGAAGTTGTTGGCGTTATTTGCCTGGGTAAATATAACGGCTATTTTGTTAGCATTTACTCGATGTATTAAATGTATACCTTTAATTTCGCTTTGGAGTAATGTGTTTAATAAAGAGGGGTTTTTATTGCCCAACTTTTCTCCCTCTTTGGTACTTTCCAAGTATACCACAAATTCTGTATTTACCGAGTTTTCTGCAAAGACTCGTTTGTAACCCGGTTTAATAAAAGGTTTATACATACTTGTATCCGGTATAAGTGCATAATTATTAGAAGATGCCTCTACATCAATCTCCTCCCTGCCTCTCTTTATTCCAGTATGGGTGGCGATATAATCCGGTGGTTTTTTACCCCCTGGGGGATCATCCCCAGGAGGGTCATTCATTCTGTTTAACACTGTATACACTAAACAAAGTTTTTATACTATTTATAAAGAAATATGTACAGCTTTTGACTATAAAACAACTTTTTGAAAATTTGTTTGAAAAAAGACGTCTTTATTTTTTGAAAGCCCGCCAAAAAGTCTTTCTATGTTACTCTATGGCAGTGTTGCCGGTAGTCAAACTAGAAAAAGTCCGAAACCAGATCAGAAATTACCCGAATTACCCGTTTTGTGAATGTATTTTTTTTTTCAAGGGAAGAAATAAAATATTAAATGCCTTGTTTTTATTTTAACATTTCCCATACCTATTTAAAAATTAACAGGAATGTGTTTGTTTTAAAAAAATGTGATTTGTAAGGCGAAAAAAAAATTACAATTAAAGATATTTTTAAGTCGTTGTTACCAAATAAAATTTTATTAAAGAACTTACTACATTCACATTCAAACCATTTTGGTGAAATGGACAATGAACTCATAATAAAAAAAGTTGATTTCAAAGGTTCCTTTTCCTCAAAATTTTTCAGAACAAGCCACAAAACAAAACGGAACAAGCAGCAAAATAATTGTCTTTCTACTGATGATTTGAGTGTGCATCTCTTTTGCACGTCGTTTTAGTGCGGATTAGCCTTACATAAATCATGATTCTCACACACACACAAATAGTAGAGAAAGATAGGATGTGTTCAATTGTGCGCTGTAGCTACGTCAAGATGATTTAATAAAAAAAATATTTCGTGCTTTTTTTTTATTGATGGTACAGGTTTTTTTACCCAGCAGTCATGGTTACCTGCCAAAAACCTACTTAGGGACTAAATTACCTGAAATCGAGTAAAAATAACCGCACTGGCAACGCTGCTTTGTTGTGTTGTTGAAAAAAAATCTTCTTGCTTGCCCTATCTAATGAGAGTCTGTATATGGGCATCTCTTTTGCACGTTTTGCCTCATCGAACTCAACACATACACAGACACACACCCTCACACAAAATAGGGATAAGATTCATTCCGTTTAGCGCATTCACGCATGATATGCTACAAAATTCTTTCGTTTTGGACATCAACTGAGTCAATACGATTTAATGGGAGAAAAAATATTTTAGTGTTTGTCGAAAAATTACCCGAAATCACCCGGCAGTCATGATTACCTGCAAGATACCCGCTCAATGCCCAAATTACCCGAAATCGGGCAGAAATACCCGTGCCGGCAACGCTGCTCTATGGCGTTTACTTACTACTAATTTATTTCATCTGTGGAACTGGGTTCCGTTTGGAAACACAGATCATTTAAATAAACTAGTACAGATAGGTAGGACAGCTCTGTTAGAACACCGAGTAGTTTACATGGGTAAGCGCCCAGCGCTAGTGTCGTTTTAGTGATAGTGATGGGGCCACATTACAAATGTAGATAGTCGATATCGACGCCATAGGGATGTGAAATTTTTTTTAAAATAAAATTAAATAATTTTTATACATAGGTTTTGAATTCTCATTTTTTGATAAAAATTGGAAATAAAACCATAATTAATGGAAATACTATAATTCTATTTCTTTTAGAACTCTATTTATGATTTACACAATATCAGTATTGTTATGTGTTTTACTCTGCAGTTGAATTTTGCTTGATGTTTCCAGATTCAAATTCTAAGGTTTCTTCAACATCAAGATGGAGTTCCAAAGAACTTTTCAAGATTAAAATATCGCTCACTGTCAGACAAAAGTAGCTCGATGCTGGTTCCAAAACATCTACGTTTAGGTTTTGGAACCAGCATCGAGCTACTTTTGTCTGACAGCGAGCAATATTTTAATCTTGAAAAGTGATTTAGAACGCTACCTAAATTTCCATTTGTTCCTGTCTACGGTGTGAACTGTAGCAGTGGTCTGAAAAATTAAAATACAATCATTATTATCTTGCAGATAAAGACCTGCCAAGTCAAAGTTTCACTGCAGCACTAAGAGTTCTAGAGCAAATTCAACACTGTAACTTTTTTGTTCAATTGAAATGCGAAATACCTAAGTATTTATATATTATATTAAATATTAAGATTTTTCATTTTCAAACTTTTGAAATAAAGATTTTTTTTCGAAATTCAACTCCTAAAATAGGGGATGGGTGTGTGTATGGGAATTTGGTTAGTTTTGTGATTAATAAAGCCGATTTTGAAGGTTTTAATTTCAAGCTAAGAAACTTACTAAAAAACGTAATTTTAAGTGACAGCTCTATATTTTGCTATTCAGACCCCACGTTCATTAATTAACACTTTCGTCAGGTTCCAACACTGACAGCAGGATAGCGTATACAATTTTCAAAGCGTGCAACAGAGATAGCATTATAACCCGTGTCGGGACCCCTAATTTATGAACGCGGCTCTGAAGGGCACACCATCTAAAATTAGCAAGTTTTTTAAATGCTCTTAAATCAAACAATTTTTTTTAATTCAATCAAATGACAGCTCTAAAATGTGCCTTGAAATTACCAAAAGTTAAAATCACTAGGTTGAGTAAATTATGGCTGTCAAACTAAAATTTAAGTTTGACGTTTATAAAATAGTGACTTGGCTGACGATTCTCTTTCAGCTCAGTATGTTGTCAACTATATGTGAGAAAAGTTTCAGCTGGCGTACTAGGTATTAGGTTTTTTTTTTAAATCACTTTCGCCGCCTCTCACGCCCAAACCCACCGCTACTTGGGCATATCAGTCATGTCATGTGAGATCTACGATCGATGTCCATACAAGCCGGCTTACTATGACTTTTGTATTTGCAACGGTACCTCCCGGGCTATAATCATGAGATAGGTAATATACATGGTGCGATTACACGGCGCGGTGTTGGGGTCGGGAACATTTTGAAGTGCGTCAGCGCTGAACTCTGCATTTGAATTTTTAACTGACGCCAACGCAACGGCGTATAAATTCAAATGCAGAGTTCTGCGCTGACGCACTTCAAAATGTTCCATTTTGCCTCAAAGTGGAAACTGTGCAATTTAAAATATTTAAAGTGCGTCACATATGTCAATTACGTTACATATGTTGAGACGAGTTAAAGTTTATAGTGATGTACAATATGATAATAAAGCCGATTTTGAAGGTTTTAATTTTAATCTAAGAAACTTACTAAAAAAACGTAATTTTAAGTGACAACACTATATTTTGCTATTCTGAAGGGCACACCAACTAAAATTAGCAAGTCTTTTAAATGCTCTTATTTCAAACAATTTTTTTAAATTCTATGAAATAACAGCTCTAAAATGTGCCTTGAAATTACCAAAACAAGTTAATATCACTAAGTTGAGTAAATTATGGCTGTCAAACTAAAATTTTAGTTTGACGTTTATAAAATGGCGACTTGAAAGTGGCTCTTCGTTTTAACCATACTTAAGTTTAATTTTATGTAAGTCAAACTAAAACTAAAGCCTTCAAAATCGGCTTTAGTGAATTTCCGACGTCAGCGTGATCTGTGACGTTCACGAGTGTTGACAAAAGCTATATTTTCAAAATATATTCTGCGGATTTCTGCGGCATAGGGATTCCTTGCTGTTTACTGACGCAATGCTTTTGACATACAGGCATAATAAGTGGAACAAGGATAACTGTACTGTGGAATCCACAGATAAAAATCAATGTGTGGAATGTTTTTCATCTCATGCAACTTCCGCAACTGAGATGCATAAAAAAAGGCTTGTACGTCTTTACTAAAAAAAAATGATTCAGAAGACGTTGAAGACCGCGAAATTGAAAATATTAGTAATGAATTTTCTAATGTAATAAAATTAATAATTTAGATGAAATCTTCTTATTTTGACTACCTATATTTCCTTTACAATTCTCAGAAATTCCTTAAATAAAGGCAATTTGTTTTGAAATTACCGTTTTACTGATTTCTGCTGTTTTTTATGTTCCATTTTATTTTGCTTTTTGCTTTCAAGAGCTGCATTCATAAATTAGGGGTCTTGACACGGGATCTATTGCCATCTTAGTCGCACGTTTTGAAAATTGTATACTCTATCCTGCTGTCAGTGTCGGAACCTGACCAAATTATTAATTTATGAACGGCTATCTGAAGTTGGCAGGCAACACTGATCGTAATTTCCTTCCTCCTAGCGATGCGCGACTGCGAATTATTTGGTAAGTCGAATACAAACCGACTACTAATATCTCAATTCGACTAAGAAATTAGTAATCCACTAATTGAAAAAGTCGAATGACGACGAATGATATTAGTAACTAATCAAAATGGCGCGAAAGTCTAGTTCAATTCAAGGATAAATGCACGCGGGGCGAGGTCACGCAGTAAAGTAATCGTCAACGGGTCAGTTACTAAGCAAGCTTTGGCGCCAAATGAAAGTAAACGCAAGTTTTGATCGTGTTTCATCTTTTTCGTTATTCCCCAGTTCAAAAAGTTACCAATTTACTAGTGCAGTTATTTTCGGCTGAAACAGTTTCATAGTGATTTGGTGTTTAAATATCTGCATTAAAACGCTTGCTTACACACAAACAAATTCAACCTTACCACTTTTTTCAACTCTAGGTAATCTTTGTATATTTGAACGTAGGCATCTAAGTATTAGTTTGAAATTACATCTTTAATGACACATTTTAAAATATGTACAAAAAAGGTATGATGTTTATCTACCAGGTTGAAAGAAAATAAACATAAAAATGTGCTTCAGACAAAAAAAAAACAGAATTTCCACAACTGGTGCCCACTAAAAATGTCGTCCATCTCATATATACTCCACCTGCCAACACTCAGCAGCTGCAGCGCTGTTGATATTCCCTGCTTGTTATGATTGTTTTATTAAAAATAAAGATAGTCATACGAGTAAGCGCTGACAGCACTAGAATTTGATTGAACATGCCTCTATGATTGAGTGAGTGAGTTAGTTACTAATCGGGACGACTCGGCTCTCTCCGTGCCGACTCGGGTAAAAATTGTTACTAATTCATTCGTCACAAAGAAAGTTTGACGTTAGTTACTAATGGTCGATGGTCATTCGAGTGATTCGAATTATCACTTTATTCGAATGATACGATTAGTATCATTCGCAGTCGCGCATCTCTACTTCCTCCGACATTTCCGTTCCGTCTGTTGTTGTCGCGCGCGATTTATTCTTCAATAAAATGCAGGCTTTTCTGAAAACAGGGAAGATTTCTAGCACTGATAAGCCTTCCTCCTCAGGAACTAAACCGTCTGCAAAGAGGAAACCGCCTGCGCCATGGGTTGAAAAATAGTAAGTCCAGTTGTATGTAACATTTTCACAATCTTTTCCTCTCTGCCATAACAGTAATAACCTATTTTCTCGTATCAATGCAGCCGACCGAAGACCATAGACGATATAGTAGACCAGGGAGAAGTTGTTCAGGTGCTACGTGAATGTTTGTCTGGAGGAGACCTGCCACACTTGCTGTTTTACGGTCCTCCTGGTACCGGTAAAACCAGTGCCATTCTCGCTGCTGCGAGGCAGCTGTTCGGCGATATATCCAGAGATCGTGTCTTGGAGTTGAACGCGTCAGATGAGCGCGGTATTCAAGTGATCAGAGACAAAGTCAAGTCGTTCGCCCAACTCACTGTTAGCAGCACAAGACCTGAGTAAGTTTTTATTCCTTACCAGTGATCGAATTGGACTGGAATGCATAGGAATAGTATTGTGATTTGTGAAAGTCTGTTTCATTTCATACATATTTTTTCAAATCATTCTGGTACCCTATATTTATTTAACATGTTAATGCTAACATAGGCACCTTTGCACAGCATTTTACGATAAAAAATATCTGACGTCTCACTTCTCTCTTCTTACGAAAAAGCAGTAGAAATGTACAATTTCTCTGAAATGACGCACAGCAAGTTAGCATACAGGTAACCTAGTGCAAAAGAGCGAATATAATCTCTTGGAATAGTGGTTCATATTCAACATATGTATAGATGTTGTGTGCTTTCGTGATGTATCTATCCTATGATGGTTGTTCATGCCAATATGCTTAATAACATTCTAAACTATTTCAAAGATTCTATAGAATCCTGTCATAATTTTAAAGCTACCTTACTTACTTTTTAAATTGTATGGGTCTCCCAGACAGCTGTGAAACCCCTACAAAATTATGTATAATTGTATTTTCACATTGATGACTGACTGTTGTTACCTGAAAAAAGGTTTTGTGACTAGAATAGAAACGGAATTTGGTTTGGCGTACAGAAATGATGAAAATATGAATGAAAGAAAATTTTGGCGCAATTAGAAGGTAGACCAGGCCATCTTAGAAGGATTTCTAGTGACCAAACTGTTGAAATACTAAAGGGCCCAGAATAGAAGAGCGTGGATGACTCAAGTGATGGATATGGAAGAAATGAAAGACATAGCCCATGAAAATCTGTGCTCTCTACCTACCCCTCTGCAATTTTAAAATTGATTTAAAATTAATCATAACAATTGTTTTATAATTATAATATAATATAAGCCTTTATTCAGAATATACTTAAATTCTAATAACATTTTTATTTTTATTTTTTCTCTCTTCGTATTAATGTGATTGCCCTTTGTGTTTTAATTGATGCTTATCATTCATTTCCAGTGGCCGACCATGTCCACCGTACAAGCTGGTTATCCTGGATGAAGCAGATTCCATGACCTCAGCAGCCCAAGCTGCACTTAGGCGCACAATGGAGAGAGAAACAAGAACAACTAGGTTTTGTCTGATCTGCAACTATGTGTCCAGGATCATCCCACCTATCACCAGCAGATGCTCTAAGTTTAGGTTCAAGCCTTTGGGCAAGGATAATGTAATAAAAAGGTTTGTATCATACCATATTAATTGAAGATGTATTGTCAAAAGTAAAAAAAGTAAAGTAAAGCATTAGGCGCATCACTCACTGCCAGGGTCTAGACGCGGGCGTTCAAAATACGCACCTCCTGGGTATCATTTAGGATCAAATTGCTTGCGCCTCCCTTTACGGGTTGGTCATGAGCTCACCTCTCGCACGCCTTGCGTCTTTCGTCGCCACTCGCGGTCAGAACAAATGCATGAAGTCGTATAGAGCAACGATTCGCCACGGCGCGCTTTACGTGGATTCGAGCGGTGCGCAATGCTTTTTGCGACCGACAGCGGTTTTCGGACGCCCGCGCCTGCGCCTCGACTTACCTGTGAGCGATGCGCCTTAAAGTTTATTTTCAAACGCTTAATTTTTCACACAATATCATGTCAAGCAAGTGGTAGAGCTGATACCGGGCTCGACTGTAGAGGTACCAACATCTTTCTCACAAACCCTACTGAAGTTGTTCGGGGGAGAGTAAGAGGACAGCTCTCAAACAGGCACAACCAAACGGACCACCATGTCTGGGACCGATTGATGGAGGTTTATCCATCTTTATTTGCCGGCTTTTATATAACAGACTGGTGACGGGCAGCGGCGACACTGGTGCGAGGGTTTCGGTACTGCGCTCACCAGCCCGCCTGCCCAGCGGAAAGAGAAAGCAGAATTTTTCGAAAGGCCTATAGGTCCGGCAGTGAACGAACCAGGCTGGAACTGGAAGTCAAGCTTTGACCAAGTCGAATCATCGCTTAAATCGGCTGGTCGGTAGAAAAGTTCGTATATCTTGTCACCCACGATATATGGAGGCGTGGGCTCGAATCCCCTGATAGACTTTTTTCTCGTATGCTCTAATAATATTTTTGACAAGTTACGTTACAAGTAAACCAAGTGACAAAAACCGCATTTTGAAAAAATTTTATTTATAGTATTTCTCTCTTCAATGGCATGTTCAAGAAATCAAAGTGCATGCATTATACATATACAAAATGTTTTTATATCCATCGTTTCATCCATCAGCCTGTTTCGTCCACTGCTGGACATAGGCCTTTCCAGGATTTCGCCACTTCTGGAAGAAATGCCCATACTCACACACGCTGGGCAGGCGGGTTGGTGAGCGCGGTGCCGAAACCCTTGCACCAGTGACGCCGCTGCCAGTAACCATTCTGATCTATATAAGGCCCGGCAATTGGGGATGGATATACCGCCATCCATCGGTCCCAGGCAATGGTGGGCCGCCTGGTTTTGCCTGAGAGCTGTTCTCTTATAGTGCGTTCCGAGTCGAGATATAATCGATTACATCGCGTCTATCGTCATTCCGAATCACTGATGGCCGTACTGATGGTACGGCGTGAGTAGTTTGATGGTACTTTTAGTGCTGTTTTTATTTTTCACCTGAATTTATTGTCTGCTTACATGCCGAATTTAATTTACGATTTTTCTCGATTTTTGCGCTTATCCGCATTTTCCCGAGATCTTGTAAATATAAGAAGCGTTTGAGCAATAATAATAATAAAAATTCTTTATTGCACTAAAAATATTGTACACGAGGCGAACTTAATGCTATTTAGCATTGTCTTCCAGTTAACCTGGATTAAGTGGATCATTATTGGGTAGTGCCGGTAAATGTGTCGGTCGTAGACAAAAGCTAAAATCTATAGGGACGGGGGCATTAAAATATTCCAATTACATATCTACATAATCTAAATAATAATAAACATCATATACTTACTATAAAAAATAAATAATAAAAATAAATAAATATTATAATATAATAATAAATATAATAAATGGATATTATGCAAATTCATACGAAGACTGAGAAGGCAGGTTATTTATTTTGTAAATCTAAAAAGTGCTGATGGACTCTATTTTTAAAGATGGCTATTGATGGACTTTCTCGAATGGCGAGCGGTAAACTATTCCAAACACGTATTGCGGAAACTGTAAAAGAATTTGTAAACATGTTTGTTTTATGTGTCGGGGTACGCAAAAGTAAATGGGTCTCTGTACGATGGAGGCGGCCAAGGGAATCAAGGGAAACGAATCTTTCTTTCAGGTAAGCTGGGGAGAGAGGATCATTGAGGACGTTCCAAAGAAGCGTTAGAATGTGAGCGTTACGGCGATTTCGGATATTAAGCCATTTAAGATCAAAACGGGATTGCGACACATGGTCGTAATGGACACGCAGCACCTCTAGCATGGTAGATCATATCGAGCTTTGACAGTTCTATATACCACTGTCTGTCCCTCTTTAGGTAGATCAACAGAGTAAGACAGGGCACTGTATCAAGCGCTATCGAGCTCGATATGTTTCCATTGGTCAAACTTTTATTCGAGAGACAAAACTTCTCTTTTATTTTCGTCCATGTTAGCTATGCAGGATGCATTCCGTTATCTTAGGGCCACCTGCCATCATTTCGCTGGGACAAGACTTAGTGTCCTCGCCCCTTGACCCTAGAATTAACTTTCAGACTCCGCGACATCTGCGAGGCGGAAGGCGTCGAGGTCGGTGACGGCCAAGTGTTGCACCAAGCTGTGGACACGTGCGAGGGAGACCTACGGCGGGCTGTCACAGCCATGCAGTGCTGCCAGCGACTGTTGGGCAAGATCACTGCAGAAGGACTGGTCGAGGTTTGCTCCTTTGGTTCCGACTTGTTTAGGTTAAATGTTCATTGCTCAGTCCATGTTTAGTATAGTGCAATAAGATCCTTAACAGGTACATTATTGTGTATTAGCTTTTGCCCACGACTTCGCCCGCGTTGACTGAGGTTTTGTGGAGTACAATTGAATCTGTCAATATTTCCCGGACCATTCATTTTTACGCAGGTGAACCGGGTGTGGACTGTGACTTGCATTTCACGCTCGGGAACACATCTGACACCCCCTCGGGGATTCATGTCGTGACGATAGGTTTATGTAATTTTATAGTTCGTAGTTGATCTGACTCTGTTTTTCGTTCCCATGATTTCTTATTTGATCCGCAGTTAAAGTGTCTTGTCTATCTGTGGCGAGGCCGAAGGCCAAGCCACTTTTCCGAATGAAACTATTTCTTAGGCGAGGCCGAAGGTGTTTTATGCAATAAAAAGTAGCCTATGTCCTATTCCAGGTCTAGATCTATATAAGGTGACTTTTATTTATGCAGCCAAATTCATACTGTAGGCTTGGTAAGTGATCAGTGTCAAGGCTCGATAATACTTTTTGCTAATTTCGCAACATACATAAAATGTTGACGTCCCATAGCAAGTTACTATTAGTAACTGACTGGGTGTTGGGGTTGCGTTTGTTGTAGGGAACAAGAAAAGAATCATTTACGAATTTCACAAAAAGGGTCATAGAACTTCTGAGCACTTACCGAGTCTTCAGTATGAATTTGGCTGCATAAATAAAAGTCACCTTATATTTGTGCAAAATTTCAGCCCAATCGCTTCAGTGATTACGACTTGAAGGAGTTACAAACATGCATACATTCATCCATCCAAAATGGAAAAACCCGCGGAAAAAAAACACATTTCCTTATACATTTTGAAAACTTACAAAATGTTGTATGAGTTGACCCAATATTTTTTTCAGTTATGTAGTTTGAATATGTGAAAAATACTTATATTGATACATTTTTCACACAGTAGTGTAGTCACCGTCAAATCTTAAGGTACATAAAAAGAAACCATCCATCCATTCGCCACTCTTGGGGGTCCTCCTGGAAGAAATTCCCATACTCACACACGCTGGGCAGGCAATGGTGGGCCGCCTGTTTTTGCCTGAGAGCCGTTCTCTTACTTTCCCCCGAATAACTTCGGGAGGATTTGCGAGTAAGATGGTGGTACCTCCACAGTCGAGCCCGGCATCAGCTCTACCACCTAAAAAAGAAACTAATGTCGATATAAATAGGTACTTGTGTCTTATTATGTGCGTAGTCTACTTTAAAAAAACTGTTAGAATTCACATATTTTGCTTTATAGTCGTGTACAAGTACAACTAACGACCGGAAAAATAGTACGTTGACTTCACCATAATGACTTTGTGAAAATAAGTGTCTGTACCGAACGGCAACTGATCGCTTCGTGATGGTGAGATGGCCTTATATTTCCCGTAAACGGATTTTTGAAATCTTTGCTATCTAAAAGAAAAGACCGGCACACCAGCCATGAACCATTTCGAGCTACTTCCCCCCCCCCCCCCCCCCATAACTCATTTCCTAGGTCCGCGCAAGTTCCCTAAATCCTTATTTTATAAATGAAACTTTAACCGTACTCGAGATATTCACGTCCAATAATCACCATTTTTATTACTGCCTGACTGAAAGACTCATATAAAACCTTAACCAGACAGATAATATCATGTAAGCCATTGGATGCATAGAAAGGAAAAATTCGGAAAATTGCTTACATATTTAATTATTAAGGAAGTTATTAATATGGATGCATCGATACGCGTTTTTGCCGATACGATACGTTGATAAAAATATGTACACTGGTAGATAACAAAATCGACTCAAGCATTGTTGTCCTACATTCAAGGAAATAACCCAATCATACAAGCATAAACTCACATAATATATATGTATAACATTTTAAAGGTATAGGCCTCCCCCTTTGATTAAATGCAGTTTTGTCTTAAAGAATTTGCTATACATGCTGTAATTTTTTTAAAGTGATTAATGCATAAAATATTGAAATAACCAATGGGTCGAAAAATTTAAAAAAAAACCATTTCACGTAATCATACATTTATTCATTATATATTTATAACTATATTATTAATTAAAAAAGTTTAACATTAGTACTTCGTGTTCCCCCGATCGCAATCTTCAAGTTACTGGGTGACTCAGGAGCTGAATTTCGCTTTCTTACTCTTCTCTTAACCTCATCCCACATGTGCTCAATGGGATTAAGGTCGGGGCTTCGCGCTGGCCATTCCAATGTGGGTATCCCCACCTCGTTAGGTATTGCCGCACTGTTGCAGCAACATGTGGCCTCGCATTATCGTGCATTAACACGAAGCTATCGCCGATAAATCCTACATAGGGCGACATGTTGCTATAGAATATCTTCAATATACCGGTGAGCAGTTAAACACCCCTGCCGGTCCCGTCATTTACGAAAACCAAGTCGGTCTTTGCATCCAACGAAATGCCTGCCCACACCATAACAGAACCTCCTCCGTAGGCAACCGTTTCAGTGATGCAGCACTGCGCGTAGCGTTCCCCAGGCTTTCTGTAGACCCGTGCTCTTCCGTCGTTGCCATGCAAGCACATTCGGGACTCCTCAGAGAACAAAGTGGAGCTCCATTGGTCCAAGGTCCAGTTTACGTGTACTCGGGCAAATTGAAGTCGTGCTTGCCGATGAGGTGTGGTCAGTTGGGGCCTGGTCGCTGGTCTTTTTGGTGTCAAGTTAGCTTTCTTTAGTCTTCTAGCGATCGTTCGCCGACTTACAGCCCGATCTCGTACGAATTGTCTGGTTTTTTATTCCAACACGTCTGTCAACCCCAGCTGTTGGTATGATTCATAAACTTTTGTTTTGTTATTCATACCAATAAACAGTAGGGATAACCATAAAAAATATGTAATGTTATCCTGTTATAAAAATGTGAAAATTAATTGCGATCTGAATCATTTTATGGAGGAATATTGTATGGTTTGATTATTTTCTTTCCATTCAGGTGACTGGCCTCGTTCCGGAGAAGCTTGTAGAAGAATACCTGAGCATCAAAAACTACAATGAACTGGAGAAATTCGTGGAAACGTATGTAAAAGAAATAATATTCATTACAAGCGTCAATTTAATTGTCGCCGTGAACAATCAAACACTCATTATTATTTATAAACGGCTACTCACGCTATATAAGGTGACTTTCTTTTGGGTCGGTGGCGGGCTTAGACCATTTAACACGGGACCTGGCAAAACGCGACTATTCTGCCGTTTTCCACGGGAGGGGAGGTAAACACGCACAGCACACATTTACTCATTCACGCACACTCCTGCGAAAAATTTGTATGTTACACTTAATCAGAAGCTGCAACACAAACACAAAACGCGCACACAAGTAAACTTACATGAACAAATTGTTCATGTACTTCGGCAGAGGGGGATAAGTGCGCTTGCCCAGTCCCGTGTTATATGGTCTAAAGTGGCGGGCGAAAAACTTGCTATATCTACAGCGAAAAACTGTCTTGCTATATCTATGGCGTAAAAGTGACAAATTTAATCAATCACACCTTTCACAGAGGGCACGTTAACTGGTAACCTTTCTATCACATAATTTTGTCGTTGGCACGATGAAAATTTATTCTCCAATCAATCGATTGCATTGCCTTAAGTTGTTACCTTTAGCCTCAAGCACATTCTTTACATGACAAGCAATTATTGGTCACACAGGCTTAATAAAAATGGCACTTTTTGAAGTTGTGTACCTGCTTTTCAGATGAAGCCACTAATTTGATTAATCAGTATATAAATTTCGGAACCTTTTTCTAGTTTTGTTCAGTACAGAAACGCGATTGCGTAACTTTCGCTCGATAGAAATAATTATTGAAATGAGGTCTTCTTGTACACTTGTTTTCATAGTATGACAAACAGGAATGACATACAGACCTAAACGATATTTTATTAGATAGATTTTGTTTCTCAGTTGAAAAAACGAAGACAACTGCTGTGCATTTAACCGTGCCACAGAAAGAGAGGGCGTGAAGACATCAACGCGAAGCGCAAGTTCAATTGAAATATTTAACTTTTTATTTTGAAGATTAAAAGTATAAGAAAAACGCTTACCTATGAAATGTTACTCCATCTTTTGTGTAACTTCAAGTGGAAGTATTCTTTCCATACCATTTTATTGCACAAGTAGGCGTATTTATATAATGGTATTTTGGATTTTTTCTATGTTCTCACGGAGACAGCCAAGCTCTGACTAAAACCAATAGATGGTTGGCGAGTCGCATTCCCCTGCATGCGCTCTCCACTGGTTTTTTCCTTCATGATTGGCCTCTTCTTTTTTTCATTAATATTCAAGGTTCGAAACCATTTCGAGGAATAGTTTTTCTTAACTGTTTTCAATTGACAGATTTTAAGCGTACATAAACTTTATTAAAATGATAAAAGGCGATTTTTTTCATTTGACATTCAGTGACGTCATCACCACACATTTCCATAGGCATGTATTTTTTTGAACACATTCGTAGTTTGACCTGGATTCGACCATGCAATTTAACATGATGACGTCACTTCCTTTAAATACTAAATCGGTTTAAAAGCACGGAATGATGTATTGTTAAAATTACATTCCTAAATTGATCTATTTATTCTTCCTATCCTATCTCAGCTTATTCTAATAATAATAAGTAATCTTTATTTATAGGTATAGGTATAGGTACACACAAAAAAACTCCTTGAGGCCTAGCATGGTGCCACTTTAACACCTTTTTGACAGTAAATTCCATTTATATTTACTGTCAAATAGTGTTAAAGTGGCAACCATGTTAGGCCTACTTATTAGCTAAGTTTAGTTTAGCATGCAAATTTTTTTACAAACAAATATTGAAAAATTATACGATGAGGCAATCATTTTATATATACAGTATTAGTAAATCTTAACACGAATTGACATCAATAAAACGAATGATACCCAAAATAAGAACACAATAATTAATAATTTATCCAATAGAAATTCGATTTTAATTTAATAAATATATCAACTACCTACGTCTTTTATATGTAGCTGTCGTTAAAATTTTGAACCAAAATATTGTTTTACATTGTTCAATTTCCGATCTAATATACTGACCATTTTTTATTTCGTCATAAACAAGGTAAGAGGAAGATCTTTTCTACTCCGTGGAAGTTTGTTATACATCGGGTAGCACGCTTTATTAAAAGTTAGTGTTTTAGTCTGGTGATCTTCATAATATGATGATGGGGTAAATAAACTTATGGATATGTATAAACAATGTTTAGCGGAATATTGCAAATTATAATAATTATTATTAATTTGTAATACATAATATCCAAAAGTTGATGATGAACTTCGGTAAAGTAATGCCTATTTCGAACAGATTATACTTTAAAAAAATACACAATTAAATCACGCTTTGCCACTACCACGCCATAAGACTTGATGAAACCCGCTCACCCAGAAAACGGGAGAGTGATAGTAGCGAGGTCTTAATCAGTAAATCTGCAAAGTCTAGTCAGTAACGGACGAATAACATGACGTGGAGTCATGGCCGGAACACGAGTCGCTTGGCGGCATGGTTGCTCCATGAGGGTACCTAACCCCAACATCTTTCTACAGATTCCTGATGGAGGCGTACTCCGCGTCCCAACTCCTAGAGCAACTGAGCGCCACCGTTGTCACCGCCGGCCACTTGACCAACAAACAGAAGTGTGACATTAGCGGGAAGACCGCCGTGTGCTCCCACAGACTGCTGGACGGTGGCGCCGAGATGATGCAGCTGACTGACCTCGGCTGTACCATTGTGATGGCCAATAACAACCCTTAGGTTAACTGCTTTATTACTTTTGCTGCTGCGGAAATTGCCTGAAGATCTGTTTACTGTTTTCAAAGACTTTGTACAACTTAACGTGGATCAAGATTAGTTATTCTTTTGAACCTGTAATGTGTGATATTCCATTCTTGTTAAGGTTTTGTTATTGAATTTACATCCATTGTTGGGCTTGTTTAGGCTGTAAAGCCTTTTATTTCCCAATAAATCATTATTCTTCTTACCACTGATGTTTTGATAAATAATTTGATAATATTGTACTCATTAATCAGCGAAAGGAAGTCCAAGCTGCAGTGCAATAATTCAACATCTGGTGTAGTATTAGTATACGCAGCTGAGTACGTCTTATGGTGTACTTGCGTTCATTTCACTTCCGCCGTCGTCGGTTGAACGGACGAGCGACTAGCGCTGTAGTGTAGCGCTAGCGAGTGAAGGAAAGAAAGAAAATAACGTTCGTGGAGAAAAGATAATATCGGACCTGGCTCGGTCCCGCTCCCCTCGGCCCCGAGCGTCACGCAGCGCGCGCTTCGCTCCGATTGGCTGTGGACGCCATTATCCCCACTGCGCGCGCGCACCGCGTCTTGATTTTCAGATTTCAAATCTCGACCGTTTATTTCGCGGCGAGCGGCGGGGACGCGCGGCCGCATGCCGTCCGGTTCTCAGTAGCGCGCGCATTTGTAACGCTTGTTTAAGAAACACGACAACGTGGTTGTTCGTTTTAACGTTCAGTTCGGTGCTACGACGTGACATCTCGAACGATAAGTGCGTGCAGTGCAGAAGCGGCTGAACAGCGAAACAGAAAAATCGACATCGGCGAAAAGATCAATTTCTTTCGATGAGTGGAGGTTTAGTGCATGTTCTTGGTACATCATGACTAGATCCACACTCATCCATGGAAGTTGCGAGTTTCGTCGCCGAGAAGGAAAGGATCTGAAGGCCGGGCTGGCGTGGGGCCGCTGCGCCGCTCGCCGCCGGTGATTACCGCGGGCTATCATTACCGGTGCGCCATAATGACACGTTGAGCTCCAGCGACCACAGGTACCCACCTCTACCTGTGCCTTCAAAAAACATGTCATTTAGATGTACACGAACGATGCCTGACTTGATTATTCACAGTGAGTTTTTACTGATGTTTTTTCTCGAATCTCAAGTGAATAATGGCGGGGCGTTTTGTAAATTTGTACGTTTCCCTCACGCTAAGCACTTATAGCATAGAAGATTCTAGGTTTTCCGAGGGTTTGATACATAACCGGAAATATGCTTACGTTCCACGTGAGAAGGGTACGATTGCGCGGGAAGGGGGAGGGAGGGGAAGCAAGGATATGCGCGAGCGCATCTGCTCCTTCTTGGAAGGGCCATTGTGTAGCCGCGGGAGCGGTCAGTGCGATGACGTCACAGGCCGACAACCCGACATCTGTCCTATACACCTATTCAATATAAAGGCATTCTCTGTTGCTGACTTATCTTCTTCGAAGAAATAATTCTTCTCATCAAGTTTTTAATGATGTGAAAATAAGTAATACTTTGCTTTGTCACAACTGTTTGTCTAACTTGCTGATATGACATCTTGCTCTTGCAGTTGACGGCAGGCAGTTTTCGCACTGTTATGCTAATTGTGTACGTTTTGTGTTTGCACGAGCTTTGTAATAGGTTCGTTGAAATAACTTCATCTTTGTTTGCTAATGTTTAAAAATAAGACCACATTTTCCGAGTTAGCAACAAAAAATTTGAATTCGTTTTGCTAGATTCTTCATTTAATTTTTTTCATAAAGAATATGCAAGTAATGCGTGTAACTAGCAAAATGGCAATTTTACCATAACACCAAATTCATCATAATGACATCTAAAATAACACTGATAGCGTGGGAATAATTTCCCTTAAATTGTTCATAAATGCAAAGTAAAGAATGGTAGGTAACCCAGAAACCCCTATTTAAAACTGTTCGTTGATGCCACAAGGTCGAATGAATTCGGATAGGTTAACTGAAATGGCGGTTATATCACGAGATTTGAGTGCCTACGTGCGTGGAAAGAGGATAATTTTAAGGAACTGACTGTATAGGTACCGCTAGTGGTACTCTAGAACGTCCTAGGGCACCGCATACACTTCCTAATTTTATTTTCATGTCGAAATATTTCTTACTAACCAGTATAATTTAAAATATGTTTCGAGAAACCGGTTATCTAAAACATTACAAGCAAGTTCTAACTTTTTCATATAAATGGTTGATTATTGACATAATATCTTACTAAATACTTACTATATGTATACGTAAATGTTTTATAACCCCAAGCTCAGGCTTATAAAAAATATAGATTGTCTATATTATGTTTTGTTGTTAGAGGAAACTGTTTGGGTTTAACAGAGTCAAGGTAAATCAATAATATAAAAATAATATTTGCGTACTATATATACTTACCTGAAACCGGAAAAAAAACAGAATATCAAAAAGGCACGAAGAGGTTACCTACCCAAGTAGGTATCTGAAAACAATCTACCTACTCGCAACTGAGGCATTTACACATAAAAAAGAATAGAACAACCTTCCATCCAAAAATCTTTAGAAAAGACACTTAACAACATAACGACCCGCAATTTTGTAAGAGCGTCTCACGAGAGTAACATAATATTCTGGCCAACTAATAGTCCATCAAGTGAGTCGGGCAGCGTATTATTTCTACTCGGTTTTTTTTATGGTTCGTGGAGTTTGTTAATAGTGTTCCGGGTAGTGACTTCAGTGGGGCAGGTACACAGGTAGAACGTAATAAAAGCGCGCTCTTTTCAAAATATACCCGACCATTTTGTGGCGTCCTGTTCAAATCGCGTTGGTCGTGCGTGGTCAACGTGGGAAGTAGCCCACTTTTCACAGAACATTTATTCTGCTCATTTACAGGTCGTTAGGTCTATTTTAATATGTTCATTATGGTTTAACTTGATAGTTTTTGTCTCTAAAATTAATTGGCGTTTAATTCTGGTGCGTGACTAAGCTACCGAGCTATGTTTGAGAACCTCGGACCGTGAAGAACACAAGTGCCTGTCATGTTCTATGATGCTAGTTGAAATAGCACCCATTTTTATTTACTGACAATATAGTTTATTACAATAGGATTCGTTTAAATACAACTTAATTCAGAGATGAAACAAAAGTGGTGGTAGACTGAATACAATTTTAGCAACGGATTTGAATTGATAAACTTCTGAATAATGAAATTACAATACTTATAAAAATATTTTTTTTTGTGTCGTCTGACGTTTTTACTTGCGTAAGATGGAGGAAAACGTTCTAGCTGGGCACAGTTACTTACCTAAAATTGCAGAAAACATGACGGCATGTTTAACAAACGTGCCTGTTCTGCTTGACCTTTGAATTCATTTCCAATTTTATCAGATTTTCCTATAAACCTATTTGATATGTTTAGGAAAATGAATTCTATTGGGTACAATCTGTATAAATCACAGATCTTGTCACTAAACGTGAATATAAATACACTACCGTTTCAAATGTTAACGGTTTTTACAAGCTGTTCATACACTAGCTTTAATATCCCGTCACCCCGGTAACGAACGTCAACAACCATTTTATCTCCATCGCTTACAAGCAAGAAACAAATTGAACTTGTGTAACCGATGCTAATAAAAACAAAGAGCTGCAACGGATCTTTTGTTTAAGCCATAACAACGGTTTAAGAGGTGCAAAGGTGATGAATAATCCATGTGTATTGCAGTGCAGTTGATCCCACGATGTTATGGCATTGTATGCGCGCGCGCGCTCCTTGCCATTTTTTGCCGATGCTGTGTAAACATGGCGCTTCCGCGAGAGACGGCCGTGTGAACCGAGGGTCGGGAATCGACCTAACGTAAGTTGCCTTTGTTTTAGCACTTTGGAGAAATGCTAATGCCGGGTTCCGCGCACGAAGCGACCCGGCACGACCGTTGATTCTTCATTCCTTGTATGTGTGAGGTTACCAATCAACATTTTTCTTCCGAACAGTTTTTATTACAACCTTTTAAAAGGATTGAAACGATAAAGAGTTTAATGTTCGCGTTAATTTGAACTCGAGACCGAGTCATGAGAAAACTGCTAAGAATTTGAGATTAGTTACAGAAATTAGTTACATTTCGTTCCGTTCTCAGGCAACGGTTCACACAGATATGGTACGGATATTTTTTGAAATTACTTTGGGTGTGTTCATTTTTAACATATTTTTCCTGACCGTTGTTGGTGGTCTGATAAATTTGATTCGGATATTCTATTGAAAAATATATTATGTATATACAAAACTAAATATAAATTCTTTCAAAGAATTCTTTCTCGTGTTCTACAACACAAAGCATCCATTGTAAAACTCTGACATAAAACTTCATCACATATCAATGCTCCTTGAAACAAGCGAGCATAAAGGCAGTGGCTTGATTGTCGCCAATTAGTTGTAATAACGGGCCTCGGCCACCGACTGCATAACGCGACTGTAATTTGTTACTGAACACACCGACGACAACGTACGAACAAGATTTATGTGTGAAACTGACGAGGTCGTTGCCTTCGTACACTACTGTACTCCTTGCCAAGAAGTAACTCCCAACGAAATATGCCATTTCAAATCTTATTCACTTGTTTTTAGTTCTTTGGATAAGGAGTTTTTTGGTAATTTAGTTTAGTTAGGGGTAATCCTGGATCAGTTACGTAAGAAGGCTTCATGTTTTCTTTGGGTTCAGTAAGTAATTTAGTCTTGCATCTTCTGTTAATTCTGCGTGTTTTAGTCTTAGTAAGGATTCATGACAGTTCAACTAAAAAAAAATGCTTGGATGTATACCTACATAAAAGGAATCTGTTATTATTTTTGTCAGTAAGCGAAATATCGATTTAACGTGTGCATTTTTTCAAGTTTCTCTGCAGATTTTTTACCGTATGATCTCAACGGGTCAACTAAAGGTATTATTGATCGTAAATGATGCAGGGGAATACCTTGGAGCTCATAAATGTTTGTAGTTGTAAAAACGTCAATGGTAAGTTTGCAAAAGTCGGTTCGAAGTCCAGTTAAAATCTTGTAAAACCTGTTTGTATCTGGACGACATTTTAATGCGAAGACTTGCCCTTAGAAATTTATATTTTTCCAGGCTATCTATCCTGGATGATTGTTAGTTTTATTGTTCTTTCGAGTCAATAAATTTCATTAATAATAAATATTTCCTAGTAAGCATTCAGCAACTACATAAAGTAATCGGTAGTAGAAAGATTGGAACATTTGATTGTGGCAAATCGAAACTAGCACTAATTTTTGTTTTTTGCTAAATCAGTAAAAACGTTCACTTTGTGGTAAGTATGGGTAATACTTCGGTGCAATTATGGTTTTAAATATCCTTATATGCTGGCTAGGCTGTATATTGACTATTCGGTGCAGTCTGATGTCATCAGAAATACTTGGGGTTCTCAAATTACGTGTCATTGCCTTTTCTATCCGATAGCGACTGATCTTCATTGTTGCCTACAATATATTTTTTTCCAACTTTTGAGTGGTCACAATTATCAAACTAAATACCGTATACAGAAGGTATTCCCCATGGGAAAATAAATCCATTATTTACAGCGATGATTTACCCTTAAGTAGCAGTTGACCAAACATCCATTCAGCTATCTTGAAGAACCAAAAGATGTGTGTCAGAATCGTAGCAGATGGAGATCTGAGGTTTCTGGTTACCCCTCGAGGAGACAAGCGTAAGTATATGTATGATGACCACAGTTGCATAGAATTTTTCTATTTGTAATTTGTAGACTTTAATATTTACGAAAATACTGGTTGGTTAAAAACACATAGTCGTATAGTTTGGTAAGTCTGCAGGGTTCCAAAACAGAAAAAAAACTGGGCTAATGCGAGTCGGACTCGCGCTCAAAGGGTTCCGTACCACCACATGATACGGGTACGGAACCCTAAAAACATGGTAAATAACACCAATGTAGTTTGGCGTAGAAACATGAAGGCGTCAAGAAAAATAAGCCGCTAAAATGGTACCGCCGGAAAAACAATTCGGTACCTGTCGAGTATGGAACCTTAATTTTTATAATTTGTTGTTTTACTATAATGCACTATGTACTATTTGATTTGTCTATAATCTGACCAAATTTGAAACTTGTATGAATTACCTTCTTTAAATTAGATTGAAACAAATAATGATGTAAAAATTCAAATAATGCAATTTTTTCAAGGATTTTGTAAGGGGTCCTCACGTGGGTTTAATTTTTTTATCATTTGCCGTGATAGAGGCCGTAGTAACATATTTTGTGAATATTTCAACTGGCTACCTATTACGCTGAAGCTGTAGACCTCTGTGACAGATACTAGACGGTCTGACAGACCATTTGAATGGTACGGAGCCCTCAAAGTGCGACTCCTATTCGTACTTGACCGGTCTTTTATATTTGATATTATTGGATTGACTTCTGATACTAAATAATATTTTACATACTTACAAATGCCATTTACAGGGATTTTCTTTTCCTATCAAACTTGATTTTTATGCAAGAAAAATAAAGTTTAACGGCTGAAGACTCTTTTAATAGACACACTTTTTGTGCCTCGTTCTAAGGCCCCAGCCTATACATAGATGATGAGAAGAATCAAAAGAACAACTTGTGACAATATAAAAACGTTTTGTTGTCAGACAATCAGTATTAATCAGTGTTACCTCACTAATGACTTCGCCTCACGCGTTATATTTCTCAGAAACTGTGGTATAAAACTTATTATATTTTAATGACGTAGGTAGCTCAAAGAATCAAGATGTTGAATAAAAAATATTGCGCTTTGTCATTTTAGGACTTTCAAGATGTAACTTCTATTACAATTAATTAAATAATTGTGTACAGTCTCTTTTGGCGAAATACTTTCAATATCAAGAACTTAATTTTAAAAAATGCGTCGAGGGTTGGGATCGTAGCAGGTGGCGATCTGTGTAGGATTGTGCTCTTGCCCTTGGAAAGCAGTATGGGAATTAGTTATGAGCAGTACAAATATTAGGTATGTATAAAATGAAAATTATCATTTTTCACGATTACTACTCGAAAAGAAAACAGTGAATAAAACGCTCTTTTCCTCACTGAGTGCAAAATAGTTATTTGTGCACAAGAGAGCAAAGGTAGTTTTTGTTGCGAGTGCCGAGTTTGAATCCCGAGCAAGCGAAGAAATCCTGAGCGTTTTGAGGGATTCAAAGGCACAAGAAATAAAATTACCTTGCACTCGTGTGACCCATACAATTTTTCACCTCACTAGCGAGAAAATACAAGATGTAAAAAAAATACATACATACTATATACGTGAAGAGGGGTAGTCAGAGACTAGAGATTTCTATCTGTTATGATCCTGACACACCCTTTTAGCTTCTTCCACATCCATCAATCTAATCATACTTACAAGTTCTTCTATTCCGAGTACTTTTGACTAGTTTTGACTTCGCCCATCTTCGCTTGTCGGCATGTGTCCTTCTAGGGCGGCCCGACAGAGTCACTCTGCTTTTGTTCATTCTTTTATCATATCACTCTTCTTTAAAATATAAAATATCATTCAAAAAAACATTTTTTCTGTGACTGACTTTCGAATGATAGTAGAGCTTGAGCGCGGTGAACGTGGTAGTGGTCATGACAATAGCCAATGAAAGAGCAGCCACAGGCTGAAGAAAAAAAGTACGAAATACTAATTTGTGACCACAGAGTTTTCTCCGTTTCCTTTTTCAAAAAAATTTTTCTCACTGAATGAGCAAAATTGGCTTTTGCTCACTGATTTTAAGCAACAAAGGCGCGCTTTTTGAGCTGGTGAGGGGAAAAACTAATTTTATAAACGTTCTTGGATAGGCAAAGGTATCAGTGATCAATGATCATGCAGCCATCTAAAAACACAGTCACTCGAGAAGCTTAATAAACTTCTTGCAATCACATTTTATGTTCCGTAATAATACCCGAATAAATAATTTTGAATTTGGAATAAGCATGATTAAGCAATATAGTAAAAACGTACCAACGTAAGTACTGGCTGGCCGCTTGACCAGCCAGACAGAATAAAAAAACGCCATTTTTAGTTAGCTTTCTTCCGTGTTGTAGATATCTGAAAAATGAGTAATAAAATGAGTTCTTCGAGTGAGGACAATGAAACACCGACTCCGGAATCGATTCGCTAGAAGCATCAATAATAGTGGATAATTTGGTGCCACTAAAATCTCGGGAGAAATATTTAAAAACTTACAACTTGTTCTGTGACTGGAAAATCACGAATGGCGCCAACTCTTACTTATTTTTAATGTTTTGTTCTCTTAATTATGTATCGATTGCTTGTAAGCATAATACAATGTGATTCAATCAAATAGTTAATATGGTACTGTTTATTTCCTTATAGAGTACGTAATGCGTGGAACAAAAACTATCTCGTCCTTTAGATCCCTCGCTCCGCTCGGGACTCTACTCTAGAATCCCGAGCGAATCCCTCGCTTCGCTCAGGATTCTATTATTTAGTTATCTATGTTCGGTTCGCTCGGGATTCTACTTTAGAATCCTTCGCTCCTCACGGGATCCAACTTTGTGTCTCGAAGGAAATTCCCATTTTTCACTTGTTGTGTGATCTGCTATTGCGTCTCCGAAAGTTTCAGATTAAATATAATAATTTAATTTAATTTAAACACCATTCTGAAAATCTAGTAGTGGTCTAATAAAATGGGATTAAATGTAATTTATCAGATGTATGAAATTACATTCATTTTTGTCTTCTCGTAGACACTGGCCACAAATCATAACAAAATCGTTGTATGGTAAGTGAAAAAAGAATGGACGTACCTAGTACCTATGCTACATATATATTTTGGCTAGGTAGATACTGCCAGCGCTACAGAAGTGCAAAAAAAGGTTCAGCAGCCTTAGCGGGATAGTCCATAAGAAATAATACCCAGAATCGAGCAAACTTCAACGAGATGTTCCTGTGAGAACTAACTACAAGCTAGCTACAAGAGCCGGCTTCACCCGGAGCAACGACCGCGCCTAGCCCATCCTGCACTCGAGGGCAGCATCTGCGCAACTATCCTGGATGCCTGGATCCTGTTTATCCGCACTCCAATCCAATTTTCTTTCGAGGCGGTCTGCAATCTACAATCATTATTTTTGCAAAGACAAATCCATTTCTGCCTGCGCTACGTGACTCTCGAGTAATGAGAGCTAATGGCGGCTGAGCTGTCATTACGCGGGCCGCGCATGCGCTGTGGCGTTACTGCGCCGACGCCGAGCCTCACCGGAGTAATTCTGCTCCACTGTGGTCACGATTGCTATCAGCCTGTGACACCACAATTATTATTGCTCTTTTAATGTTCAATTCGACGACTAGAGGCAATTTTGCGAAGTAAACTGTCCTATAATGTTAATATAATAGTAGATGTAGAAGAACTATGTTGGCCCTTGCCGGCACTGGGCAAAGAAAGTCTTTGTTTATAGGTCTAATGGGTAGTGACAGTTTATTAGTCAAAATTGCACCATATTGTATAAATTGTAAGGTACTATCGTAAAATCGTTGTCGATTTTGCCAGGGTTGGTTATTGGCATGCTATATACTTCCATCATTAGGGCAACACTGTTGCAGGCAAGAGCTGTTGAATATGTTTAAAGTATAATATCACTATAATTATTTTGTAAAGTAAGCTTAACTGTTATAACGACTTGAAGGGTCCCCAGTATCTAATGTTGAAATAAAATTAACTACAGTTAATTATGCTACAGCAGCAATAGCGTGGACGTGGTACTGTCAAATAAAAGAAAGAAAAAAAAAGCCATTTATTTATCTTCATTCTCACCCGTAATTACTCCCGAACTGATCGAATCTCAAGTGACCAAATTGTACGGCCATAACGAAATGGTTATTATTATTATACAGAGAAGGTATAAATGGGATCACTTACACCCGTGTTGAACACTACTTTTCATCACTAATGCAAGGAAAAAAAATGTATGTTTGCAACCATACATAGATGCCGCAGTTATCCTTATAAGGGCAGCATAGATATAGTATATAAGATCCTACAATTCAAAGTGAAAAAAATTAAGAGATGATAGAGTATCCCTAATAGAACAAATTCCACCGAAAAATTTTGCGCGTACTTTTTTTTTGCCCTTCCTTAGGAATTTAGTCAGCTGATTGAACCACTTTGTACTGGGAACTCAAAAAAATATCCAAGCAAAACATTTTTTTTCTTTTTCTGAAATTTGATCAGTTAACGATAATTTTCACTTATTATTGTAGGACCTTATATACTAAATCTATTTTTGCAACAAAGTTTTCAACATGAAAATTGTACTGCCGCCGTTTTTTCAGGTGACTTTGTTTTGTGAAATCGTGTCGTAATGGCCAGTGCTATAGTTTTAAAAATAATACCAATTTATTACTTATGTTAGTTTTGAACTTTTACCTTAGACCATTTAACACGGGACCTGGCAAAGCGCGACTCTTAGTACTGAAATTGAGGCACTGAGAGCAAGAAAAGCTTAACATTTCCAGACATAATTGATACCCGCGTCGCGCGCGCTCGCGCCGGACAGGACCTAACACCCGCGGTTCCTCTCTGAGTAGAGCCGAGCTCCTCCCTGAATCGAGCCGTGCTCCTCGAGAGTAGAGCCGCCAACTCCACCGGATAAAACATCACCAAGACATGCCCATAGTAATGGGCATCGAAAGACACCACAGCAAGGGGGCACCCGCCCCGACGCTGAATACCCACGCCCCAGAGGGGATGTGTGGGATAACCAATGGTCAGTGCCTCAATTATTCTGCCGTTTTCCACGGGAGAGGAGGTAAACACGCACAGCACACTTACTCATTCACGCACACTCCTGCGAAAAATTGATATGTCACACTAAATCAAAAGTTGCAACACAAACACAAATATCTACAGCGAAAAACTGTCTTGCTATATCTATGGCGTAAAAGTGTCAAGTCTAATCTTGGTCTAAATCTAAGATATTCACCTATTATATGAAAATCATATTTTGCATATTGTTAACATATAAATATAAAATACATAATAACAAAATAATAAAAAACCGGCCAAGTGCGTGTCGGGTTCCGTAGTTCCGTAGTTGCCTCAGTACATTTTACGGGTTGGTCTAATAATCATATCGTGCCAAACTTCTAGTCCGCTCAGAAATTGCTTATGGCGCGACCTGTAAAGCCAAGCCTACTTAGCTGTGATAGTTTTCCTCTTAACTTCAGTATTTACAATCGTTTAGCCGGCAGGGGGGGGGGACACTTGACTCTAACAAAAACTAGCACGTTAAAGCTTAATATTTCGCCAACGAATCCCTATTTCAAAAAATGGTATTCACATACCAATAATATTTTTGAACGACCTATGCAACGATACCTCACACTATGCGTTAGATGAGAAAAAAATCATTCCTAATTAACTTGTATGGATGGATTTCTACAGGTCGTTGGTTTACCCTTAAAAAAAACGATATTTTGACCGTTTTGTATGTCGGCGTGATTAATATGTATTGTATACCCATACCAAATTACAGCTTTCTAGTACTAATAGTCTCTGAGCTAAGCCGTGGACAGACAGACGGACATAAGGGTTCCTTGTCGGACTAAGGAACCCTAAAAAGAGATTAGAGTGTAAAGGAGCTTCATTAGAATTTCAATTTTACATACATCCCTAGGGCTGTGAATCGAATTTACATCCCGTATTCCTAGTTGCAAACGACTTATGTTCAAAGCATTAGCGATGGAAATGTTTTTTTCATTCGCCGATAATGTACCTATCTCAAGTTGAGTCTGTGTTAAAGAAAGCATTAAAAATATATTGGTATATTCTAGGAATATACTGGTATATTATAATATGAAAGGAGACACTCATTGTCATGTTCCGAATGCCAAGAAGATACAACTAAAGTCACACTCATGCAGACAACTTCACGTTGGATGCAAAGAACAAAAAAAAAACCGGCCAAGTGCGTGTCGGGCCACGCGAAATGTAGGGTTCCGTAGTTGCCCGGTACATATAAGTTGGTCTACTAATACAGACCGCGCCAAACTTCTGGTCCCATACATTATAGGAGACCAAAAGTTTGACGCGACCTGTATTCGTAAACCTGTAAAGCCTACTTAGCTGTAATAGTTTTCCTTTTAAATTCATTTACTACTTCTGTGAATTTTTTCACATTTCTATAAAGAACCGTTTAGCCAGCAGGGGGGGGGACGCTTCACTGTAACTAAAATTTTCACTTTAAAGCTTAATATTTCGCCAACGGATCTCAAAATCGAAAAATGGTTTTCACACACCCACAATGTTTTTAAACGGCCTATCCAATGATACCCCACACTATGGGATAGACGAGAAAAAAAAAATCATCCCCAGTTTACGTGTATGAGAGGTACCCATAATTTTTTTTTATCGAGATTTTATTTTACCATTTTGTCGGCGTGATAAATATTTATATTCATGCTAAATTACAGCTTTCTAGTATTAATAGTCTCTGCGCTAAGCCGCGGACAGACGGACATGGCGAAACTATAAAGGTTCCTTGTCGGACTACGGAACCCTAAAAATGCACATTTATTTAATAGGTACCTATTTTATCAAATTACTCCGAGGTATGAGCTCTCAATGAATCGGTCCTTGAAGAAATATAAGACCAACATGGAATTCACGAAGTAGGGCTCAGTTTACACTAATCACGACAACAGCCACTGGGCTGGATCAGCGATTGGTTCGGTCATGCGACGGATACCTTGGAGTAATTGTAGCATGCAGCGTACTTATGTAACATTGAGATTCGATCCGGTTGAGGCCTGGTGGACGTCAGAATTCTCGATGACACAGCAAGATTTACGAGCTTGGGACTATTCGTGATGCGTGTCGAATGTTTAGATAAGAAAAATGGAACCTAGATGGCAACAGCTACATAACATGAATGCTCGAGAAAACCCAGGTCCATCGCACAACGAAAGTGATTAACATACTAGTTATCTGAAAAAGTGCGCGTCAAAATGTTGGAAAATGATGTTTTTCACCTTTATGGTAAGACTCAGTGTCCGTCCGTCCGTCCGTATGTCACAGCCTCATAACTTTAGCACCGTTAACGACAAAGACTTGAAATTTGCTCCAAATATAGCATAATATGGTGTAAAAAAAAATAAAAAAAAATTTAAATTGTTCAAAATATTTCTAATACTTACAAAAGTAAGAAAAATAAAAAAATATATCCTAAAAATACAACATGGGTATCAAATTGTAGATAATAAAGAGCTGATTATAAAAATATATACTTTTATTTTATTTACTCGCATCGACTTTGAGAAATCTTTGAAAAACCACAAAAAATTAATGTCCTCTTATTTCCGTAACTGGTGGACCGAAAAAAATTAAAAAAGTAACAATTATAGGCCATAACTGGCCAATTACAGGAAAACTATAGGTAAAAAATGAGAAATATAAAAAAGATGTAAAATAAATATTTTATAAAAATACATTATGGGTATTAAATTCTAGATATTAAAGAGCTGATTATGAAATATATACTTTTACAATATTTACTGGCACCGATTTTGAGAAATCTAAGAAAAACCTCGAAAAAATGCATGTGCGCCCCACCCCCCCTTATTTCCGAAACTAATGAACCGAAAAATATTTAAAAAATCATGGTAATTTGGGATTACGTAAAGATTATAGGAAAAATATAGCGGGTGAGAAATTCGCGATAGCAAAACGAAATTAAATTTTTCATCCACGAGTTTTATTTCGAGTACGGTATAAAAATCTCTTTTTTGTGGTAAAATCGATTATTGTTGAGATAGCATAAGCTTTTACGGGCGAGATTTTAAATACCTACCTTCTTCCTGACTGTTCCCAAAACTATCGAGTCTGACTCGCACTTGACCGGTTTTTTTAATTAATATCATTTTGTATAAATTCACAGTAATTCACACGAGAAAGTTAAAAAAACGGTGTTATATTTTAGTAATTATTGTAATTTTTAGTTTATTAGTTTTTAGGGACTACTGTTTTGACCTGAAAAAAAAGCCTTCACTTTGCATTTATTTCCATTCAGAGAATTTTTCTGTCACATTTATGCTGTGCTATCGTCTTGAAAAAGGCCTCCTTTAAAACTTGTTTTTTAGGGTTCCGTACCCGGAGGGTAACCAACGGGACCCTATTACTAATACTCCGCTGTCCGTCTGTCACCAAGCTGTATCTCATGAACCGTGATAATCACTTAGCTGAAATTTCTACAGATGATGTATTTCACGATGTTTTCCTTCACCGTTCGCAAGTGGTAAGTATTAAATACTCTGCACATAAATTCCGAAAACTCATTGGTGCATGCCCGGCCGGGGATCGAACCTGGATCTCAAAGATTGAGAGGCCAGCGTTCTACTCTTTAAAATAATAGTCATCGTAAGTAAGGCTAACCTTAATGCTTGTAATCAATATTGATTAACTTCGTCCTCGAACTATCAACTCTTATCCATGTAACGAATAGTCTAGCTAGTTAAACATTGTACGTAGGTATTTAGCACATTCCATCAGTTTCAGGGCGGGCTAAAGATTCAATTGACGTACTAATTGCCGACCACTTGCTTTTCATTGGAGCAATATTTGAGCCTTTTTGTATGTGTGTTAGAGGTGGTTTTGGATTCCCTTTAATGTCATATATATAATTATAAGATAAGTATGATAAATAGTCCTCACCCCGCAGAGACCCACAGTTGTACTATATTAGGGGGGCACGGTATGGTAGGGTCTTTTAGTTTGTGTGTGTCATTCATAGTTGTCACAGCATGTCATTTACGGTCAATTACGCAGGATCGTAATTTACTTTCAAATACAAAGTGCTGCATTGATTGTTTTTATTTTTGAGGCAGCAATCCCCGTGCTAACAAAATAGAAGTCTTTTGTTGTTGCTTCAGGCTTCAACGCACAGTAACGAACAAGCTGTACAACAATTAGCCATTATTTTTTGCAACACTAGACTTAGGACGAAACAGTGACCGACCATCCTTTCCAGGAAACGACAAGCGTTAATTTTATGCGTTTACTCAGTATACAGCCATGGCATGAGATTGGTAATGCGTCAATTTTCGCCGTTGCGTAACGATGTTGCCAGGCAGGTAGTGGACAAATCGACAAATTGTGAGGCACTAGCCGTGTCTCCGGTACCGTCGACGGTTTTATTCACTTTCCTGTGGCATGATGATGGCAAGCCTTCAGCCGTAAAGGCAGGGGGTACACAAAGAGTGGACTGCAACTGGGAATTGGAGATTTTAGCATTAAATAAAGAAAATGGTATGTAATGTTAAATATTATTCTTTAGAAAATTGCTAATATTATAAATAAGACATACGCTGATTGTGAATGATAATTTGGCCATATTTACTTGCACCGATTTTGAGAACCCTAGGTGCGCCAGTCTGACTTGCACTTGACCGGTTTTTAAAAGACTTTTCAACTTTTTTAGAATAGCTGATAGGGTTCAAATTTCAAAACTCAATAGTTAAATATCGTAAAACAGTTCATCTCAAACATTTGAAATGCAAACAAAAAGCAGGTGTCTTGCAGTTAGGGTTACCTACCATGTGAATAATTTGGCCAGGTGCGAGTCGGACTCGCGCAAAAAAGGTTCCGTACCACCCAGTGGCGAAGGGTCCATATAAAACGATTCCCATAGGCTTCCCTTTGGAAATGGTATAAATGTAGTATTTATTTATTTATCTAAAGTGAATTACAATACAATCGAAAATAATACAACAGTATAAAAAACCGAAAACATTATCCACTAAAAACTCTTGATGAAACCAATTCCTGCTGTTTAGCGCCGGTTTATTTATAGATATTATAAAAAGCTTCCATACTAAGCATGTGTCTCCTTCATTTCTAGCACGCGTAAATATAGGTATGAACGAGCTGTTTTTTTTTCGATTTATTACAGAGAATAACTTTTCGGGAATGTGAATATAACAGGTGAAAATACAACAGGTGAATATACCTATACAAATGTTTTTCTTCGTACTCGTGATCAAGGCCTTCTAGCTCAATGGTAAAAGAGTCCGATGGCAATCAAGAGGTCCTCAGTTCGAATCTCGGTCTGTGTTTTTAATTTGTACGTTTTTATTAAATTTATTTTAGTTTAATAAGTTTTGATCATATTATCGTTCTGGTAGGTACACCTTTTATTCACGTGTGTAGCGTTACAAAAAGCAAGCCCGCTAAAATGGTAGCGCCTGACAAAAAAAATACTTTAGAGTACGTCCTAAACAGACTAGTGACGGGCAGCGGCGTCACTGGTGCAAGGGTTTCGGCACCGCGCTCACCAACCCGCCTGCCCAGCGTGTGTGAGTATGGGCATTTCTTCCAGGAGGTCGCCAAGAGTGGCGAAATCCTGGAAAGGCCTATGTCCAGCAGGGGACGAAACAGGCTGATGGATGGATGGATGACGTCCTAAAACCTGACTAAATTTAAAACTTGCATGTCTTTGTTACGTTATAATTATAAGTCATTTTAGTTATTGTTTAATTGTGTTTTCGATTAGTTATCATTTATTTTAATTTAATACTACTTTCTGTGATACATTTCTATCCGTGTGGCGAGAACTGTCGTTTATTCTGAACATCCCCAGACATTGGCAATTGGCATTGCATTTTAGTTTTGATGGAAGTCAATAGATGGCGATGTTAACGATATAATATAAACAAAAATGAGCATATTTACTGGAAGTTGTACCCTACTAAAAATATTGTTTTAAGTATTTGAAATGTAAATTTTTTATCGATTTTTCGATGACGATCTAAGCCGTATACTCTCTTTTATACTAATATTTGAAAAGAAATGTGAAAATCAGGCTTTTTACTGGAAAAAGCGAAAACAAAACTGACTGAAACAAAACGGATAGAGCGGTGAAACATCTTCCGTTGTGTGATCATGTTCAAGATGAAATAAATAAAAAAGTATAGAAGTAAAAATATATTTTTTAATTTTGCTCAAATACCTTTAATAAATGAAAAAAATAATCAAAGATAGCATACATAACATAGGTATTGACCAAAAAATAGGTTATATTCCGTTGTGTCACCACCAATGGTGCTTTTTTGATTTTACATTCTGAATATTTCTTATTAGATATTTTTAGTTAAAATTTTTAGTTGGTCCTAACCACTTACCGAGTCTCCGGTAAGAATTTGGCTATATATTAACAAAAGTCACCATATATATAAAATAACCTATTTATCCTTAAAAATACAATAAATATTGATGATTAACACGAATGACTTGGACAGGGGACAGGCAAATTTAGGCTACATCCAGTCCTTATATTTCTCGTTAATTTAATTCCTTACTATAAAAACTGCAAAAAACTGTTGAAATAACAATTTTAATATATATTTAATGGTCCTAAGTACAGTTTTTGAATCTAGGGCACGCCAATTATTAAAAAAAAAATTGAATTCAAGGGACAGGCCAAAAACCCCCCCGGTTCAACTGAAAAAAAAAACCGACCAAATAGTAATTGTAGATGGGGTGAGTATTATGAGTTTATGACAACGTGATGGATGCTTAGATTCGCGGGCCTGTGTTATCCTTGGTTGCTTTTCTGAGTAAGAAGAATATTTTCCGGCTTCCCTTTTCAAAATGTTCACCCTTCGCCACTGATACCACCACATAATATGGGTACGGAACCCTAAGAACATACATATCAACAATACCTATAGATGCTATATTTTGCTATAGCAACATTAAGGCTACAAAAAATAAGCGCTAAAATGGTACCGCTTGACGGCCTTATAAACATTTCAGCACAATCTGGGTACCGAACCCGTTTTTTTATGTGTTCTTTTACTATAAAGTATGTACAAAAATGTGTGCAAATTTGAGACTTGTATGTATTACCGTCTTTAAGATAGAGCTGAAACAAATAACGTAAAAAAAATGCTATTTTGTTATTTGCCGTGGCAGAAGCAATAGCAACACGTATTTTGTGAAAATTTAAACTTTCTACATATTACGGCTGAAGCTGAAGACCCTTGTGACAGACAGAAAGCGAATACTTAGTAACAGGGTCGGATGCGGAGCCCTCAAAACAATAAAGTCCTGGACTCCTGGTTTTGATAAATATTAGGGTTCCTGACAAGAGCCTAAAAACTTGATATGTCAAGACAAATCCTGACGCCAACGCTAACGGCACGGAATACTGTTCAATAAATGAAATGCTAAACTTGGAAAAATCAATTTCTCTACGTAAACGTGTATTTGCACATTTCTTATGAACCAGCTGGGGCTAACAAGCTGAGTAGGTGGTCTACAAGTGGTCTGCGAGTAATCCGTTTCTTGCAACAATTTGTTATTAGCACACTCGCCTGAGCTTCTCGGAACCGCTGCTGTTTACTCGGTGTTCTTGCGATTTCTCAACTTAGGTAAAACATTTCGGTGTTAGTAAGACGATAGTGTATGCGCATAGGGACGTGAGAAGGATATCGCCATGATGACGTGCGTATAAGTAGAGGTTGCCATGGTCCAATACAAGGTCTATTGGGTATCTTATTACAATCCACCAATTGATTTTGTTCTGTGTGTAAATTATGGATAAAGATTATATGGTTTATAGTGACATCCATCGCTTTAGATACTCTAAATATTATCAGAGAATACAAACTAAAAAATATTATGGAAACTAATTTCAAGTAAGATAAATATTTTGAAAAAATTCCTCAGGCCAGGATTCGAACCTGCGACCAGGGACGGAACTATATAAGGGCTTTTTGGGCTGCAGTCCAGGGCCCCGTGGATATAAAGGGCCCCCAGCCCCCATTGAAAACAACGGACAATATTGTGAATTAAAAACAACACTAAATCTTTTTAAATTTATATCACAAAGTTACACGGTACGGGGAATTCTCCGTCGCTTGTTTTGGTTGTATTTTCTGGCGTCAATTAGTTCTATGACAAAATGGCAATTAGTTGATTAATTAGGCAGGCCCCCAAGTAGTATAAACCCGGACTCACAGTCCGCCCCTGCCTGCTTTACTTTCACTGTAATATTTAAATTATAGAATCTTGTTAGGCGTTCTTTTTTCAGCCCGTAAGAACACAAAATACTATGCAGTATGTACAAAAATTCCCAAAAACTCATTGGTGCATGCCTGACCGGGGCTCGAACCTGGGTCTCAAGATCGAGAGGTCAGCGTTCTACCGCCTGAGCTATCGCTACACTAAATAAATAATCCCCTGAAGATGGATTAATTTCCGAAACTGGTAGGAAAATATAATCACATCACACTAATATTATAAATGCGAAAGTTTCTGTGTATGTGTATTTTTTATCCCGGGAAAAAGCATGTCGTTAAACCGAATAACACGCGGGCGGAGCCGCGGGCAAAAGCTAGTAAAGTATAAATGAATCAAGTGTACAATGATCAAGATTTCATAAGTTAGTAAGTTTATTAACTACGGAACCCTCAGGCGCGAGTCCCACTCGCACTTGCCCGGTTATTTAAATGTTAGGGCAACACACGTTTTATTAAGAAAAAAAAAATGTATTTACTGGCCATAAATTTACAAAAATCAGTACACACATTTCTTATAATAAAGGTTCTATTTACAATTAGCTTGTTAATAATATACTGACTTATTTGTAAATTGTCTTATAATTGATTAATAAAAATGTCACGTTCGCAACTGTTTTAGTGTGAAACTGTATTACAGTCACCAGCGCCTTCCTGTTGTAACAAGATTATAGCTCTGTACCGCGTGTTTATTTAATTAAAATTAGTATTAATACAGTGCTGATAAGACAAGGAGAAGACAATAATAGCGTGCAACAAATACATAATTCTAAAATCTCACGTTGGTGACTGTTTTAGTGTGACACTGTATTACAGTCACCAGCGCCTTCCTGTTGTAACAAGATTATAGCTCTGTACCGCGTGTTTATTTAATTAAAATTAGTATTAATACATGATTAATACAGTGCTGATAAGACAAGGAGAAGACAATAATAGCGTGCAACAAATACATAATTCTAAAATCTCACGTTGGTGACTGTTTTAGTGTGACACTGTATTACAGTCACCAGCGCCTTCCTGTTGAACAAGATTATAGCTCTGTACCGCGTGTTTATTTAATTAAAATTAGTATTAATACAGTGCTGATAAGACAAGGAGAAGACAATAATAGCGTGCAACAAATACATAATTCTAAAATCTCACGTTGGTGACTGTTTTAGTGTGACACTGTATTACAGTCACCAGCGCCTTCCTGTTGTAACAAGATTATAGCTCTGTACCGCGTGTTTATTTAATTAAAATTAGTATTAATACAGTGCTGATAAGACAAGGAGAAGACAATAATAGCGTGCAACAAATACATAATTCTAAAATCTCACGTTGGTGACTGTTTTAGTGTGACACTGTATTACAGTCACCAGCGCCTTCCTGTTGTAACAAGATTATAGCTCTGTACCGCGTGTTTATTCAATTAAAATTAGTATTAATACAGTGCTGATAAGACAAGGAGAAGACAATAATAGCGTGCAACAAATACATAATTCTAAAATGTCACGTTGGCAACTGTTTTAGTGTGAAACTGTATTACAGTCACCAGCGCCTTCCTGTTGTAACAATATTATAGCTCTGTACCGCGTGTTTATTTAATTAAAATTGGTATTAATACAGTGCTGATAAGACAAGGAGAAGACAATAATAGCGTGCAACAAATACATAATTCTAAAATCTCACGTTGGTGACTGTTTTAGTGTGACACTGTATTACAGTCACCAGCGCCTTCCTGTTGTAACAAGATTATAGCTCTGTACCGCGTGTTTATTTAATTAAAATTAGTATTAATACAGTGCTGATAAGACAAGGAGAAGACAATAATAGCGTGCAACAAATACATAATTCTAAAATCTCACGTTGGTGACTGTTTTAGTGTGACACTGTATTACAGTCACCAGCGCCTTCCTGTTGTAACAAGATTATAGCTCTGTACCGCGTGTTTATTCAATTAAAATTAGTATTAATACAGTGCTGATAAGACAAGGAGAAGACAATAATAGCGTGCAACAAATACATAATTCTAAAATGTCACGTTGGCAACTGTTTTAGTGTGAAACCGTATTACAGTCACCAGCGCCTTCCTGTTGTAACAAGATTATAGCTCTGTACCGCGTGTTTATTTAATTAAAATTGGTATTAATACAGTGCTGATAAGACAAGGAGAAGACAATAATAGCGTGCAACAAATACATAATTTCTAAAGAATAAAAGAGAAGATAATAAAAACTACATAGCTAGATACAAGTTAAAAAACCTGATGAGGAGTGTGAATGTTTGAGCAGGTAAGAGAAGTTGGGTGTGTGAGGTTGTGTGTGAGGGTGTGTGTGTGTGTGTGTGTGTGTGTGTGTGTGTGTGTGTGTGTGTGTGTGTGAGGGTTTGTGAGGGTGTGTGAGAGGGTGTGTATGTGTGTTTAAGGATGGAAGTCACAAATAATTTTCTGGAAATATAGCGTTTGGTATGGTTTTCCTTTATGATTTAGTATGTTAAATTTTACTTTAATACTTTTAGTAGGGATTCAGTATCGTCATACGTCAGAGTGAAAAGCCAACTCCGAGTAACTAATTTGCATTTGCTAAGAGGGAGTGAATATATATTTTGTAATTTATTTACCCTGTTGTAGAGACGGAAGCTTAGGACCGCGTAATGATGAGCAGCTGGTTGGGTCCGGTGCGGTATGCTTTTGCAAACTATGTCCTTTCTCCTTTTATATTCGACTACAGAAAGTTCAAATTTAAGGGATGAGTGTTTACGGAGAATGGTAGCGAGGACAAATAGCTTTTTTACTGATAACACCTCACAATCACTGTATAGATCGTCATTACGATACCAGTAAGGTTTTTTTTGTAATTATTTTTGTATTGTATATTCCTATACATAGGTACTTGTATTTTTTTTCCAATTGGATATTTTTGTGCTCTTATTACAAAATCGTTATTTTTTTACACTTTGATGGTTCAGGTGCCATGACACCCGGGATATATCTGACAATACTACACACTTCTCGGTTCAAGTTATGATGGAATTAAGAAACGGACAAACATACAATTACACACATAACCCTGAAAACCCTGAAATTATTACATTCTTTTTTCTCACATGTAAAAACCCTGATTTATTACAAATGTAAGAACTGAATTAAACATACCTATATTATGAAATGCTTATCATGTAGGTAAATCAGTTGCTTAGCTTTTTAATGTGGTGAGAAAATGATAGTCTTTTAACGCCATTTCCTGTATACCATTGCTGTATCGGAGTTGAGAACGCAAGAATTGCCACAAAGACGTTTAGAATTGTATCGTAATTTTTTACCTTTATGATCGTTTTCGGTATCTTATCTATATCTATCTACACAAGAAATACTAATAATAAAGTAGTAAAAAAGTCCTTTCTATCATAGACAAATATTCTTCATCCATGTTTCTATACATAGAATATACTTTTTAAAATTTTGAATTATATACGTTATTTTATTAGTATTGTACTGAAACCAAAATTTATTTAAAATCAAATTATTTTTAGAATTTTTTGTCTGTCCTTCTGTCTGTATGTACGAGTATGTATGTTCCGTTTTAACTCGAGAACCACTCAACGGATTTGGACGCGGTTTTCTTTATTATCATTAATCATCGTACCTTGTGACTCTGGTCAACATTATACGCTATAAGGGTTGTTGATAAAATAACCACCAAGCCGAAAACGGGGCAGAAATTGAAAGAAACGCGGGCGAAGTGGGTAGTACCACAGAACAGAAAAATCTTCTGTGGGTATAGTATTATTGTTCCATGATTGGATTGGGATTCAAAAGTACCGTTTGCATAACAGTACAAATGAATTGATTACTCAGGTACTTAAAACCATCAAGTAAAATAATTATCAAATTTTTGCATTTTATGTACTTATTGATGTTTATAAAGGTTTATTAATCAATAATATTGCTTCTCCAAAAAATGAAATGATCGCTGATTTAGTTGTTTGAACTGTTTGCTGAATCTATTTTCAACTGTTATATAAATGAAATCTTTTTAATTTTATTTGACAAATCTGTCACTATTTGGCATTGATGATGAAGTTGATGAACCCATGAGTGATTGATCATCAAAACAAATGGCGAGCTGACGTTTTTTTTAAGAATATCATTTTATTTTAATTCCACGAAATATAATATTATTTTGGTAAAATGTTACATTTTCTTCACTTATTTCGCAGTACTGAAAAAGTTTTTACGTATTTTTGCACAAGAGTTGACGATCGCACCTCATTCCCAATACAAACGTGAAGCAATAATACAAATAATAAAGTAGTAAAAAAGTCGTGTGTCTGTACACTGAATATTTTTGAGAAATGTTGAATAAAATGGGTTTATTAATATTGTACTGAGGCCAAAACTACATAATTTTTTGATTAGTCTGTCTACGATTTGTTTGGTCAAAAGCTACAAGGTGGTGTTTATAAAATAACCACGAAACCGAAAACTATTGATAGTTTGTATCTTACGCGCGATTGAAAGATAGCGAAGCCGCGGGCAAAAGCTAGTGAATTATAAAATAAAGTTTAATTTAACTAATAAATATAATTAGTGTTTGGTTGTGATTTTGTGCCACATTTTCAAAAAAAATACAAAAAAAAAAAATACAAAAATATTTATTCACTCTTAGTCGTACAATTACATTTTCAGGGACTGGAGTCTCCTTTTAAGTAAAATGGATACCTGTAATAGGAGGCTCCGCTCTTCCATATCTAACAGATACTATTAGATAGGTATATGAATAAGAGTAAACTTATAAAAATCTTAATAATAAGAAAAACAAAAACAAAATCAGAAAACAAAATTTAAGAAAAAAAAAACATTTTACACATTATAAAATTTTGCTTAATATCTAAGTATTTCGAACGGTTCTAAATTAAATTTGTTATAAAAGTGTAAATGTGTGAGTGTGTATGTGTGAGGGAGAGAGTAAGTGTGAGTGCAAGTATGGTGTATATGTGATGTGTGAAGAAAAGTGTAATATGTTATGTGTGAAAATAAAAGTGTAAAAGGGTATTTATTTATGTACGCAAGTGAAAGAGTGATAAAATGTAAATATTATGGATTTTATAGGCAATCACAATTAATATTCAAGTATATATTGTCAAGTGAATTTAGTACTGTAAATAACTTGGATTATTAATAATACAATTAATTTCCTTATTTTACTAATGTATTTTATATGTATATATATATATATATATGTATATATATTTATTTTTTCATATATTATTTTTTAAAAGATCTTCTGTCTCGTCATAGTTCTTATCTTTCAGCCAAGATATGAGAGATTTTTTACAGTCAAAAAGAGTCATAGGATAGATTTTTATATATTTATTAACTATGTTATAGAGGTGGGTGGACTGAGCGGCATATTGTCTACGAGCAAAGGTTGACTTTATAGTTATAACAGGAGCAACAACATCTTTTCGTCTTCTGCTTTGAACATTTGGGTTCATTCAAATTCCTATGCAGTTTCAACACAGCGTGAAGAATGTATAGCTTTCTTATTGTCAGAAGATCACATAGGGAGTAGAGGTCTTTAGTATCAAATCTGTAGGGTTTAAAATACATTACTTTCAGCAATGACCTTTGTGATCTTTCTAATTCCAAGAACTTCATCTTCGTTGCCCCACCCCATACCGAGATACAGTACACCAGAACTGACTGAGCATTTTCAGTTTTCTTTGTTTGGTTTAAAACGGAAACATTATGGTCCGTGGTATGCATCTAATGCCCACCATTAAACATTCCCCTTCATTGTTTCAAATTATAAATGTGAGGTTATAATTATCGTCATCATCATTTGGAACATGGGGATTTGGAAACCGAGGTTCATGTTCTTCCTGCATTTGGGATCTTCTAAATGGTCGCTATCATCACAAATTCATTTGTTTCATGGCTGTTCCTTCGTAAAGCCTTTGTCTGTAACCGTTTCATTTTCCGACAAACAAATTGCGTAGGCGTATCATCATCTTCTCTCCATATTAGGTTCACTCTTATCTATACTATTAATAAAGTAGTAAAAAGTCGTGTCTGTACGACTTGAATATTTTTGTCTGTATCTGTACGTATGTTCCATTTTAACTCGAAAACCACTAACGGATTTTTCATCGTAGTGATCCAGCGGGCCTATGATAACGTTGAATCGGTTCCCAACTGGTTGCCAAATACTCAGAATATATAGATAAAAATGTTGATGGTTGTGATTGTCGGCACTTGGTGGAACTTATTATACATCTTGTTAAATAAGACACTTGTACTTGTCCACAGGATTATAATTTCACTTAATACACCCGACCGGTTTCGCTTATAAGCATTGTCTAGGGCTTTACTTGTCCACAGGATTATAATTTCACTTAATACACCCGACCGGTTTCGCTTATAAGCATTGTCTAAAGCCCTAGACAGGATTATAATTTCACTTAATACACCCGACCGGTTTCGCTTATAAGCATTGTCTAAAGCCCTAGACAGGATTATAATTTCACTTAATACACCCGACCGGTTTCGCTTATAATCCTGTCTAGGGCTTTAGACAATGCTTATAAGCGAAACCGGTCGGGTGTATTAAGTGAAATTATAATCCTGTGGACAAGTACAAGTGTCTTATTTAACAAGATGTATAGATAAAAACATACGTTCATGGAAAAAAAAATACTTTTTAAATTGCCTTTCAATTGTATTGCATTGCACTGCTCATGAACTGCGACATCACTATCCTTAGATAATCGGAATTCGATAGTATAACTGTTTTCGATGTTTGGCAACCAATAATAGACCCGCTGATCACCATATAGGCTATGAGGGATGTTGATAATACAACTTCCAAGAGGAAAACGGGTCAGAATGAATAACGCGGTCGGAAGGCTAGTTTAACATATAATGTCGAAATCTACCAAGTTATCGATGGTATTAAAAGAATGTTTCTCTACCGAAATTTGTCTAAACACAGTGTTTCTATTACTCCATTTATTTGTCCAATTCAACTCCGACGTAGAAGTCGATTAAGCATTGTTTCGTTGAAGTTGCGTGACGGTATTGATTGTGTGTGACCGTGGAGACTAATTGTATGTTGTTGGTTCTGATGTTGTATTGTATGGCATGTTACATTTGTACAGCAGCTGAATTTTCAGTCACTACTAGCATGTTTCTCATTTGTACCAGCAGTAGAGCTGTCACTCACTGTTCATTGTGGTTGGATTGTTGCAGAGTCTGTAGAATTAAGTTTTAGTGTTACTGAAGGCTTGGTAAGTGATCAGTAACATGGATCGATAACACTTTTTCCTAATTTCGCAAAATAAAATGTTGGCGTCCCATAGTAATTCACTCGGGGCTGGGCCTGCGTTTGTAGGGAACACGAAAAGTTATTTACGAATTTTACAAAAAAGGTTATCGAACCTTGTTACTGGGCACTTACCGAGTCTTCAGTAAGAATTTGGTTGCATAGATAAAGGTCATCTTATATATTTGTAAGTACTCGATATAATATATTTTAAGGTTTTAATAATATAATAGCAGCTGTCCTAAATAAAAAAAAAGCTCAAAAAGAATATTACAATAAATAAGTAATAAAAGCTAAATTACCTTCCAATAATGTAAGTTTAGTCTAAAATAATTTTAAAAAGAAGAACTCTCTAAATTAAAGAACCAGCTAACGCATGCGTCCTACATCATGGAACTACTGCGAATTAAGGACTTATTTCTGTTTTTAGTGGTTTTGTGTGATTGGAAACTGCCTATACCTATTTGTAAAATTCCTCAGGGTAGCTTTTCTCAAGAGGGCTATACATGCTGATGACCTTGAAAGTCGAAATTGGTGGCGCACAGTAAGCTGAAATCGAATTCTCGTGGAATTAGTGATGAATAAAAACAACTTTACTTTTCAGATTTTTTGTTGATGCTAGCGTATGCTACTAATTACGATAATGATTTAATTCTTATGACTTTTCTTTCTAATATTATTATCCTAGACAATAAACTACTTTGTTTATTTTTTTGTATGGAGAAAAATATATTTGGTCAGTTTATTCAAAAATATCAAAAAGTCTTAACATATGGATTGAAGATTCTAATAGTCTGTGGACCCGTTCTCCCTGACATTGAGCACCTCATGTTGCGTCAGGCAGAACTGAACTCTATGACGTTTCATTATTGTTTAAAATAGCGTGCTATGAGCCGTGGCTGTTACGACTGGTTACGACAACCGAAACATCGCGCGCTCTAAAGAATCACGTTTCGATGCCGCCCTCCATAGTAATTTGTATGGGGAAATCGCACGCAAAAGTTGGTGATGTTTAATGGATAAATACACCAAGTAACAATTTTTGTTTGGCAAAAATAAATTAATCTCACCATTCTGTACACTTTTAACTTACGGAAGCCTGAATTTCAGTTTCCAAAATTATCTGAGAAATCGCCAATGAGAAATACGCGAAGAGCAGTTTTACGTGATTATCAGCAACTTTAGATTTTTTTTTCTAGCTTGCTATGAATTCTATGCAAAAATCAAATTAATTAGGTTGTAATACAACTCTTCGACAACTTGTGTGATTATTTATTTCTCATTAAACAAATATTTTCTGTCATGAATCAGCAATACGGTGGGGCACGTTTAGGTGGCATGGACCCTTAAGCTATCACCATACCCAAGGAGTGGCCTCGCAAATGCTCGCAATCGTGGCAATTTACTGACCAACTTAATAGTGTAGCTGGCTCCATACATTTTGTTTGGTAACATAAGTTTGTCGCAGACATTTTTGGAGATTTCTAGAAAATTTACTATGTGTTCTATTCCACACCACCTAGAAGTACATATTCAACCTCCTAGATAGTGTAGAATAGAGTTAATAGTAAATTTCCTAGAAATTTCCAAAAATGTCTGCGACAAACTTTATGTTACCAAACAAAATGTATATGGAGCCAGCTACACTATTAAGTTAGTCAGTAAATTGCCACGATTGCGAGCATTTGCGAGGCCACTCCTTGGGTATGGTGATAGCTTAACATAAAGACTACTAGAATCTTCAATCCATATGGATAATACTTTTTGATATTTTTGAATAACTGACCAAATGTATTTTTCTCCATACAAAAAAATAAACAAAGTAGTTTATTGTCTAGGATAATAATATTACAAAGAAAAGTCATAAGAATTAAATCATTATCGTAATTAGTAGAATAAGCTAGCATCAACAAAAAATCTGAAGAGAAAAGTTGTTTTTTATTCCTCACTAATTCCACGAAAATTCGATGTCAGCCCACTGTGTGGCGGTTTCAAACAGACGTTAAAATGTAAAAACATTTGAAAAAATACGTGATACTACATAATAGCTGGAATTATGTGCCTTGATTACAATTTTAAATTCTTATCAAAAGCTTTAACTAAATAAATACTAAACCTAGGTCTAATTTAAAACGAATACCCAGTTTAATTAATTAAGTATACAAAGAAACAAATTGAAACTTTGTCAAATTGAAGATATTATAACAAAAAATGATTTCCTTTGAATATTTTTGAAGAATGTTAGTTTTGTTATTAGGTATATTAATTATTTAGGTATATTTTAGTGCGTTCGCAGCTTGATTCCTCGTCGAGCGACGCGACGGAGAGATCAATAAGAGACGAGTCGTGCGAGTAAGTGAGACACAAGCATCCGGGGTCACCAGCAGTAACTGTTGCCTTAATTGATCCAAGTAGCTTTTCGACAGCAAATACTTTTTACATGGTGGACACAAAGTCAATCAAAATATGCATTGAAAAATACTTGAACAAAGGTATATATATGGTCAACTTATCATATGGATAATTACAGAATCGAACACAAAGTCATTACAAATAATTGAGCTAACTACCTAGACACGGCATTTACCATATACCTGTACATATCACCTCCATTCCGACTGTTGTGGGATTATAATTTTTAATGTTGAATAAGGTTTGAATTAGCTTGGGATCCAACTTCGAGGCACTGACTTCTAAACACCGGGTTGCGGTTACGAGGAATGCTGCGCCTCCCCTCGAACACGCTACAGGCGTCGTCGCCTGCGCACGCGCATCCAGATAGAATTTACGCGTCTTTAAACAAGTTCCCTGAGCAGTACACTATATGGTTCATATTTTAATATAAATAAAGACTTCGCTGTGGGACTACTTTGGTAGCGCGAGCTCTATGCGCTTCTTGGAAAGAGATAATTTCTCACAATCCCATTTGAATAAATAGACAATGACTATCCACTTATTTAGATTACAAAGGATGCGAAAGCCTTCAAGGTTTGTTAAAGAAGACTTTATTTAAAAACTTAAATTCGTGGAAAGAGCGGTAAGATTGAGATCGCGAGATAAAGTAAGTAGGTATTAAGTTCCTAAAAACTACAGGATTAAATATAAGAGGTTTGTGTTTTGTACATAAATCTTACGTAATGGCGTGGCGGCCTAACTGGCACAGTGTTGCCAATAACTTTCTTAGAAAAATGGCAGATTCTACAGAATACTACTCATGAAATTCATATAAAAGGGTACATACCTAAAGTTTGTCATGGTAATCTCTGTCATAGAGCAACGGAACTGGTGTGGTGCTAGTCAAGTTATTAAAAACCTTAAATGTATCGAGTACTCACAAATATATAAGGTGACTTTAATTTATGCAGCCAAACTTATACTGGAAGCTTGGTAACTGTTCGATGACACTTTTTGTGAAATCCGTAAATTATTCTTTTCGTGTTCCCTACAAACGCAGGCCCAGCCCCGAGTCAATTACTATGGGACGTCAACATTTTATTTTGCGAAATTAGCAAAAAGTGTTATCGATCCGTGTTACTGATCACTTACTAAGCCTCCAGTACAAGTTTGGTTGTATATATTAAAGTCACCTTATATAAGGTGAAGGTAAATTCTTACTGAACACTCGGTAAGAGCTCGGTAACGAGGTTCGATGACCCTTTTTGTGAAATTCGTAAATTATTCTTTTCGTGTTCCTTACAAACCCAAGCCCAGCCCCGAGTATGGGGCTAATGGGACGTCAAGTTTACTTGTGTAAACCTAGTCTTACTATTTTCTTGTTATAATTATTTTTCAAATTTAATGTTCATTGTAATGTTTGTTGGGAAATGATAATATTTTTTTTTTCAATGATTTTACTGTGATATTTTATTAGTTTTGCCAATTTTATTGTATTTTATACTTTCTAAGAATTGTTTTTATACTGATTTGTGTACCATTACTGGTCTAATGCAAATATATATTCTGATTCTGAAGTCAACTTTCTAATCTGAAAAGGTTTCCTGCAATTCTGAGAACATTTCGAAGAGGGTCTAACGGTTTTCAGCTCAGGGTTTCTATTTTTTTTGACACTTTTTCAACTGTATACCCATGATAAAACACATGAGAATTTAGGTCATTTGTGACGGTAGATATAAGTAAAACCTTTACATCAGGCAATCTCAACTCAACGTCCGCGCACATACCGTGGTACAAGGTATAACCCAACCAAGTTCCATGGTGCCACGTGGGGTAATAAATCTTGAGCAGTGAGAGTCATCTGCTGTCGGACGAATGGACTGAGGAGTGAGGAACGGCCGTCAAGGGCAAGGCCACCAGGGGTCGACGAACCAGAAAACTATTTAAGGACAAAAGCACTCGAGGGAACACCGGGGCTGCTTGAGTGCTTGATGCTTTGTTGGGGAATAAATGGGGTCTAAATAAAAAAGTTAAGAAAAAGCTACACCGTCTTTTGCTGTGAGTTTTAGAAAGGGAAGAAGTCAGTCAGACTATATTATTTGTTAGGTAGGCTAAAAGCCAGCGTAGATTTTTTTTAATCGTTTTTTTTTATTTTTATTCCTTTTTTTAAAGCACAAAATATTTTGGTTGAAGGCCTGCGCATGCGCAGATAATTTATTGAAAATCTAGCCTTTTGCCCCTGCAAAGTAAAAGGAGGAACTGCCCTCCCATTAATGTTGCACTGAAATGATCACATTAAAACCGTCCTCATGAAACAGTAAACAGCGCATTGTAAATCCGTTCAGTCGTAAGCGTACAGAGTTACCAGTTGTGTTTTAATTGATACCTGTGTAATCAACGCCGGCTGCTCGAATGAGACAACAACGATGTTTTAGAGAAAACTAGTGAAAGCGGTTCTTCTATCTGATGCTATTCCCTGTTAATTAGATATCTACCTAATCAAAATTAGCAAGCAGACATAAAAGCTTGCGTTTTTGAACACAGATTTTAAGTTATAGAACGGACCTAAAATGTTTTACCCATATACCCACTGATATACATATAAGGTGACTTTAATTTATGCAGCCAAATTCTTACTAAGGACTCTGTAAGTGCTCAGTAAAAAGGTTCGATGACCCTTTTTGTGAAATTCGTAAATTATTTTGTTCATGTTCCTTACAAACGCAAGCCCAGCCCCACAGACCACCGGTCAACTAGAGACCAGTATATTATTTTGCGAAATTAGAAAAAAGTATTATCGATCCCTCATACTGATCACTTACCAAGCCTCTAGTATGAGTTTGGCTGGATAAATAAAAGTCACCTTATGCAGCTTATGGCGGTCAGACTTGGGTCAGACGGTTAGATACTGAATGTTTTGTACAGAACCTAGTTTACAAGAAGAGGATAACCTTTGTTTTAATTCTGTATTTTCTAAACCCATTGTTTGCTAAAGCCGTTACAAATACCAATATCAAAGCTCCGACTACTACTAAACGAGTAAGTAACTTGGTACTGGTTAGGGTTCCGTACCCGAGTCAGGTGGTAGAGCTGGTGCCGGGCTCGACTGTGGAGGTACCACCATCTTACTCGCAAATCCTCCCGAAGTTATTCATTTGTGGCTCACAAATGGCCGGGCCTTATATAAAACAGACTGGTGACGGGCAGCGGCGTCACTGGTGCAAGGGTTACGGCACCGCGCTCGAAAATCCGCCTGCCCAGCGTGTGTGAGTATGGTCATTTCTTCCAGGAGAACCGCAAAGAGTGGCGAAATCTTGGAAAAGCCCATGTCCAGCTTCGACCAAAAGTCCAGCAGTGAACGAAAAGGGCTGATGGATGAATAGGTGACCCGAAGAGTGCCAAACAGGACCCTATAACAAAGCCTCCGCTGTCTGTCTGTCTGTCTTACAGGGGTCTTCAACTTCAGCCATAATAGGTAGCCAATTGAAATAAGCACGGCAAATAAAAAATGCATTTTTCTAAGCGCCTTGTTTTTTGTCGCCTTGATGTTGCTATGGCATCTAAATTGTAGTTACTTATCATAATGTTTTTGGGTTCCGTATCCGTATTATGTAGTTGTACGGAACCCTTTGTGTGCGAGTCCGACTCGCACTTGGCCAAATTATTTTTCTACTCAGCGGCATCCGTATTGTTTATTTTTGTCAACCTTTGACATCGTTAGGAAATAAACCTCTTTGTGTGACTAGGACCTTATCATCTAATCTGTGACATCGTATCTAGCCAATCACGTCACGATACCTTTGAAAGCGATAGAGATAGATGTTGATGTTAAATAATAAGCTCCCAGATCAATCTAACAAGTCGTATGCAGTGATGGAAATTTTCACCAAATGGTTCAGTATTTCTGGAATGATTTATGTAATTTAAATAATTTATAGGTACTTGCGAGTGTCGGCACTTGGTGAAACTTGGAAAACATCATAATTAAATTCACTTGTAGGCTTGTTTCACTGATTTTAATTTTAACATTTACACGTTAATCCCGACCACCATTCACTATGCACCATTTCCAATACACCATTCTCAAGGGATTCAAATTAAACTAACAATACGACGAGCCGTTAAAGATGTACACAATGATCATGTCGATCAATCAATCAATCATGATCATTGTGTACATCTTTAACAGCTCATCGTATTGTTAGTTTAATTTCCTGAATTCCTGAATCCCTTGAGAATGGTGTATTAACCGAAACCGGTCGGGATTAACGTGTAAATGTTAAAATTAAAATCAGTGAAACGAGTACAAGTGAATTTAGTTATGATGTTAATTTATGTTGTTTTAGGATGAATGTATAATTTATATTTAGTTTATTTAAGTTTTTTAACCTTGTTAACCTATCATCAAAATAAACACCCAGTTCACTTCTAAAAAGTCAAACTGTATTGTAATATCTATAACTACTAATAATAAAGAAGCAAAAACTCGTGTCTGTACATCGAATATTTTCGCGAAATTTTAAATAAAATGGGTTACTGGTATTTTACTGAGGCCGATACAACAATTTTTAGAAATTTTGTCTGTCTTTATGGTATGTTCCGTTATAACTAGAGAATCAATGAACGGATTTGGATGCGTTTTTTTTAATTATTACCGTAGTGACTATGATCAACTCATAAATAAATTGATAAAATTACGCCCAAGTTGAAAACAGCGCAAAGATAGAATAAACGAGGGGCAAAGGCTGGTATAGACAAAATGATGAATTGGTACCCTGCAATTTTTGAATTTGGCTAAATGTAATGGCAATTACAAAAGCCTGTAAGTTTAGACCAGGGGTTTTCAGTGCGTGGTTTAAACAATAAAATTATGTAGAATGTAAGCAAGTCAGTTATTCAACACTGGTGATGGTGAATCACCAGTTTATATCACCCCAACGTTGCGGTCTATAACCGTCAAAATTAGAATTTTAATCAGTTATGTCCGTGGGAACGTAATGAATAAATATTTTAGCAGTCTGTTAATAATTAATACATCCATCCATCCATACATCCATCAGCCTGTTCCGTCCACTGCTGGACGTAGGCCTTTCCAGGATTTCGCCACTCTTGGCGGTCCTCCTGGAAGAAATGCCCATACTCACACACGCTGGGCAGGCGGGTTGGTAAGCGTGAGAATTAATACATACTTTATTTAAAATCTTTATTAATATAAATAGTCCTCTGCTAATAAAAATGATGTAAATTATTCCTTAAAAAGAGCGATAGGAATCCCTCTTAAATTTTCATTCACATGGTCTATCCGAGGACTAGGTATCTCCTATCAGATTGACTCCTCAATAGGAAATTCGAAGAGCTCTTCTTAACTATGTTAGAAATGTCGTCAATTAAAAGACAAACAGAAAAAGGAAACGCGTAAAACTAAAAACAGGGGCACCTTGAAGCAGCGGTTGGTCTTGAATAGAACGGTAACACAAGTAAATGTTGACCACAAAGAAAAGAGCGCTTCGTCAATGTATAAGCGACTTTTTTCCCTGCAGATGAAAGTTGTATCGGGAGTCTATGTTCAGTAGTAACGTGGTAAGACAATGCGGAAGCCACACAAGCATTCTCAGTGTGGGAACCAAGTTCGTCATTAGACTGTTCCTTGGAAACGAGACTTGCTTGCTACTGACTGATGGGAACCTAGTGCCAACTTGCGTGATCTAGTGGAGACATGAGTAATGGATATACTTGATATACAACACCTATATACATGTATATCCATGAGCCAGCCAACATGTGGGCATAACGTGGGGGTAGTACTTTTTCTTTTCACAGCAGTAAGACAGGTTCGTAAGAATGTCAAAAAACTATAATGGCCATCTTAAATAGAAAGGTAGCTAATAGAAATGATGACGTCGTATTTTTTTTGTAGACTTAATATTTTTTTCTGAAACCAGTTGTGTATGTGAGGTATAAAATGAAAGGGCATCATCACAGAACAATTTCTTGTAAAATTCTTTGTAAAAATATACTACTTACATCATTACATATTCTTAAACATAAAAAAACGTTTTCAAAACACACCAACTTTGGGTTCCTATTAGTTCGATAGAAAAGACGAGTCGCCTTTCGAGTTAACCATTTTTAATTTTTTACAAACTTTGATCGAGAGTTAGGTAATTATTTGTAAACAGTGTGAATAATACACTTAAAGGGGAAAAAATATTCTTATCACTTTTGTTAGGTAAAACAACTTTTTTTTATTGACTTATTTAGTTTTTTTGATAATGCTATAACAGCGAAACCGGTAAGGGAAATAATATATATTAGTGGACAAGTACAAGTGTTTTTCAATCAAAAATGTATCAAAAGTTCCACCACAACAATCACAAGCATCAACTCGACTTATTTAGTCTTTCATTTTATAATTATATATTTTACATATGTACAAAAAACACGTTATGTGGCCAGATATATTTCGACAGCATCAGTGGAAAAAAAATATATGTGACAAAATGTTCAAATTTAAATTAGTTAAAAAAGATGTAGATCATTGACCATTTTGTTAGTTTATTAAATGTTCAAATCAAAGAACATGCTTTATGATTTTATAACAATTTCCAAAACATGAATAGTCATCATTGCAATAATATACAACGTTCTTCACTTGTTTTAAAACTTGCTACAGAATAATATTCAAGTAGCAAGTTTAAATATATTTTATTATAGAACTTGGCAAGTTTTCATAGTCAATAAATTGAATGTGTGTCGTAACTTTAAAACGTTTAAACTTTAGTTTTGAAAACTCGCCAAGTTCTACATATTCAGTAGCTCACTCAACCTTATCAATTAATAATTGCAACTTGATCCAACTAAATCTCCTAACCATACTAGTCCGATTATAACTTTTGTGCTCATATGGCTCTTCCCTGCAAATCGTCTTCTTCCCGTTGTAGGTACTTAAGTATTCCTGTAATAAAGTATTCTTTTGGTGTTTTAAAACTGCCGCAAGGGGGTTGAAATTTTTAAAAACATGAAAGAAATCTCAAAACATTTATTGATGGATTTTTTGTCACTTTTATTTTAGTTGGTATTTTGTTCGTGAAGTCTTTTATTTCCTTGTAGCAATTTTCCCGCACATTAATAAAGCCGAAATTAAAAAAAAAACAAAATTCAATCCAACCTCTATACTTACCTTTATATTAATAAAATTACAAATAAAAATACCTATAATTTTACTTTTTACTATTCTAACATCAATATAACCAAATAAGGCACCCTACCGCGATTGGTCGATTGGAAGTACAACCCGTTTACTATATAAGTTTGGACCTGGCGTCGATGACGTCACTGCGACGCATGGGTACGGTGAACAAAAAAAGCATCACTAAGAATTTATTATGACATATATATAAAGAAAACTAAAAAATAAACATTAAAATTAATTATTGTGAGATATATTTCGGGCCATTCGGGCCCGGCATCAGTCACAGATGACTGTTGAAATTTTCACAAATGATGTATTTCTGTTGCCGCTATAACAACAAATACGAAAACGGGCCAAGTGCGAGTCGGACCTGCGCACTCCCATACAACAGACATGATTTTTTTGCGGTTTTTATAGATAATGGTACGGAACCCTTCGTGCGCTAGTCCGACTCGCACTTGCCAGTTTTTTAAACGTTCCCTTAATATCCCTTAAATTAATATTTACTATTAGGTCACGAACCCGCTCCCTTTAAGCCAGTCATGAGTTTTTCTTGTGAAGATAATTTAATACTACAACTGTAAGAAAACGAAGCAACCTTTAATTTACTTTTATTTTGATGGTCAACAGCTCCGGGGATTTAAGTTTTATGTGAAGAACTTTCATAACTGAAATGTGTTTCTTCCAAAAGAGACACTAGTAAGTATTTATAGTCACCTAGAAATACACAGGCGTAATGGTAGTACCATTAAAAAATCATCTACATAAATTAAGTCAGTAAAAATTAAAGTAAGGTAGTCGCACAGAGCGTAGCAACCAGCGAGTCATTAGGGTCTCGGGTCTAATTTACCTATCTGACAAGGCCGAGAAGCATTATCTTGAAATCTGAAGCACTTAGAAACCTGCAACTTAATTCATTCAGATTTGGTAATCAATTTTAGTCTTTATTACCTGGAAATACGTATTTTCAACGTGTTACGATTAGTGTAGACGAAAAGGGTAATTACACGGGCCGATTCTTTTGGAAATAGTCGTACTTTGTCGGCTTTGGTACACTCTATCCCGTGATTATGTTTCTGAAGTGTGCCAACACGTCATTGTCATATCGAATCAAGGTTTGAAGCGTACGTCGTACACAATATACGGGTTCAGTGCAGGGTTGCCAGACGTGCCATAATTATGGACTTATATTACTTACGTCTCATTTTACTCAATATACGATATTTTTTTACCAAATTCCAATATCCAGTACGACTTTCATTCAGCTTAGGATGAATCTGACGGACGATGAGCGAACGTAGTTTCGTCGAAGATACTACTTGTAGAAACGCAGTAGAATAGTCTCCCCTTTTACTCTTAAAGAGGTACAGCCAGCAACAGAGAGAGATTAAATTAATAATGAAATTTTTATACGTTCAGAAACTAAATATTACTTTATATAATTTTCGATTTTTTTTTGTGGATGTTTTTATATATTGGATGTTCTGCATCTGCACTAAAGAATTCGGGCCCTACAAATAGTAAAAACATGTCGACGATGTATGAATTAACAATAAAATAATAATCTTTATTCACAGAAACAGAAAAAACAAAAATAAAATGTAACTAAAATAATAACAAACTAAAATCTTAAAATTACCTAAAACATACCAATAAAAATAAATAAAATAGAAACAATAAAATGCAATCTTTTTTGTTTTACTTACGAAAATTTGTATTTTGTGGTATACCATAATTTTACATGGAAAACCATAATTTTGTCAAGGATTTTCCATAATTCAAAAACATTTATTTGGCAACACTGGTTCCGTGTACATACAAAATGTAATCTGCCTGAAAATACGCTTCTTTGGCTACCCGCAAGGATTTTTAAAATATTTATAATATATAATATGTGATGCATCATCCAAGGTTTTTCTAATTTTTTTCACCTGATTTCAGCTTAATCAGCGTAGCTGTTCTGCAGTTTATGGATGGACAGACGAACAGACCCGGGGATTCTTCAAAACAAGTACTACGCTTGTGTACCATCTATTATATATACGTAAGACGTTTATGTCGCAGAAAAAGTCTTATTTTTCCTTAAATTGGGGTAGCGTAGGTTTCAAATATTTCTTGCGTTAGATTAGTTGACATATTTTCTACAGCTGATCGTTTATCTGATTGGCTGTTGAGGACTATACTAGATTCGTTAATCTTTTTTTTCTCCTCATTTTTAGTCTTGTTTTGTTTACCAATAAATTAATATTGGGCTCTTATAAAATTTGATCGTACATTAGATTGCTTTGGAAGGAGGGTGTTAAAACGAATCATATTATTTCTTACATAGGGGAAGGCGGGGGTCAAAAGGAGGTCAAAACTGTCATATTTATGATGAAATAATAAATGACTGCCTCTAAAGGGTTTCCGATCTTAACGTAACCCAAAAAAGTAGTGGGACAGTGCTTTTAAGTTCAATAGACCTTGGAATAAATATTATTCTAAAGCATAAGAAATATTAAAAAGCCCACAGTGGTGGAGACAAGTGGTTAGAAAAAACCCAATGGTGTCATTTGTGGGATACGTCAGCTCCTTCCCTACCTGGGTCCGGATGTTTACTTCCTTTAGAAATTGCGCTAACTTACATTCTGTAGGCCAACGCTATGTTGTAGATACGTAAACAGGCTTTTCTAGCAATAAGTATCTATGTACCTACTAATAAAGGAAAGTATTTTTTAAGAACTCAACTAAACTAAATATGGTGTATCAGAAACGGAAAGGAGTAATTTTATAGAAGGATTTGACTTTATTTTTTGGTCCATGAAAAATTTTGTGAAGAATCTGTGAAAGAATTTTATTGTGTATCGCTAAATGAGCACAAACAAGAAAAAATATTTTTTTGACAAAATATTTTTTTACTTTCCCGTAGATAGTGGTTCATTCAACTGACTCAACTTCTATAGAAATGCGAAAATAAAGTTCGCGCAAAAAAAAATTGTTTTTGGTGGAAAGTGGTCTATTAGGGCTACTTTATCAGTTTATCACCCCTTGAATTTTTTTCACTTTGAATTGTAGGACCTTATATATAATGTATACAGGTTGGTCCAAATAGTGAAGTCAAAGAATTTTTTATGGATTCCTCACACCTAGTTGTATGCGAACATATGCCATGTATGTTCCGCGATTTTTGCTAGTTTAGAAGATATAATTATTTTATGTGTATTTGCGAATTTTCTACCTCAGCGGCTTAAAAAAATTACTTTTTTTGTGGTAAGAATTTTGTACATATTTGTAACATTATTGTCCTGAGTCACTCTTGCTTACGTAAAATAATCAGCTACAAAAAATCCATACTAGTTACCAAAAAAAGTTCAAAGTGAAATTTTTTGGATCGAGTTGGACATAGAAAATTTTCAAAATCTTTTTAAAATTACAAAATGCATGTTTCACAGGTTCAAACTAATTTTAAAAACTTACGCAGCTTATCAGCTTACCAAGAAATAAAAAAAGTGCTTTTTAATTCAAAAGTTAGTTAGGTAAAAAATAGGCAAAGAAAACGTGTTGTTTGTAAAAATTGTTTAAGCTATTATTTTTTCATTTTTATGGCCAACATTAGTAATACATCATCAGAAGCATTCACATAAACATAAACTTAAACTAATACCAAATGTCTGATAATTAAAATGATTTACAAAAATACTTTTTTTTATTGTTCACTAATCGTTTAATTTGAGTTTATTTAAATGCTTCTGGTGATTTTTTACTAATGTTTGCCATAAGAATGAAAAAATAGCTTAAACAATTTTCAAAAACAATACTAACTAGCTTTGGAAGCCGATATCATCGTGAAATGGCCAATTAAGAAGCACTTTTTTTATTTCTTGGTAAGCTATCAGCTTTTATTTTTAAATATCGATAAGCCGCTTAAGTTTTTAAATTTAGTTTAAACCTATGAAACATCCATTGTGTAATTTTAAAAGAATTTTGAAAATTTAAGTACGTCCAACTCGATCCATATAATTTCACTTTGAACTTTTTTTGGTCTCTCGTATGGATTTTTTGTAGCTGATTATTCAACGTAAGGAAGAGTGACTCAAGACAGTTATGTTACAAAAAAAATATACAAAATTCTTACCACAAAAAAAGTTATGATTTTTTTAAGCCGCTGCGGTAAAAAATTCGCAAAACACATAGAAAAATCATAACTTCTAAACTACCAAAAATCGCGAAACAGACATGGCATATTTTCAGATACACCTAGGTGTGAGGAATCTATAAAAAATTCTTTGACGTCACTATTTGGACCAACCTGTATGTCGCAGACATCTGGTTGAATTCAGTGACTCCACTAAATGACTAGGCTTTTGGTTTAAGAGGTGGTCATAACAAAAAACCAAGAAGGTTACGTATGCGGGGTCACGCCACTACGTGGCGCGACTCGCCATACCTAACCTTCTAACCTAAGCTACCGCCTCTCTTCTGCCTGACTCTGCTCTGCTCTCTTCTACTAGGAATTGTACTTAAACAAGTCCAACCAGTAAGGAGCAAAAAAAAATATCTTTCGAAATTGGACAATTTATTAGAATGGTACGGAACCCTCAGGGCACGAGTCGGTTTCTGGGTCAAATTATACACAAAATAACCAAGTTTCAGGACTGTAGACTGTACTGTTTCCTCTACTAAGAACTAGACACTAGTGTACGTTACATATCGATAGTCTATCGATACTATCTATTATATACTATATACTAGTTGATGACTATCGACAGTAATCGATATTTTTTATAACATGCGATTGTCGGTTACATCGCTCTATTGCAACTCTTTTGTCTTTTGGTTAAATCCGAAAAATAAGAATTAAGTCCCGCGGATTAAGTGATTTTCGTTTTTATTCTTGATATTTATAAGTATATCTCGATGGGAGAAATTTTCTTGGCGTCAACGCTAAGGTAATAAAAGAACGCGAAGCGAAGCGAGCGAGTTCTCCGAGTCTACTGGAACAATCGGGCGTTTGTATGTGTATGTATGAATGTTTGTTCGACGATAACTCGAGTATCATTGATCGGAATGTCATGAAATTTGGCAGGCGAGTAAATAAGGCAAATAAAATGTTTAAGTTCGAACATGAGCGAGGGCGAGTTCAAAGTTCGGGGCGAACTACTAGTTAACTAAATATGAGTAAATGACGCTTTTGGAATTATTTTACAAGACAAAAAGTTTGCAAAATGTTTTTGTGTGCCGGTGAGTTTTAGTCAAGTGGAAATACCACCAATTTAATCGATCACCTCAAAAGGAAACATTAGGAATTTGGTCGTCCATCCCGGTATCTACATCTACTCCTGTTTTTAATTTACTTTATTTTTTTAATAATAGTAGACTTATTGCATCGAGCAGAAAGTGACAGTGCAATTAAAAGTCACTTTCTCGAGGTTCATAATCTGCTTTTCTTTCAACTTCCAAATAAAGAACTGAAGCCGAAATAATCCAAAAAATGTTTAAAAAATTCGCGCCTGTTGACCAAGATTTTTTTTGTACATGGTTTTACGTCTATTTAGCCAGTTTCATTTATTTTAAATTGTTTGCTAAAATTAAAATAGCGCTGATTGGCCAATGGCTTATCATCTGCACGCTGATAGGGTAATTTAAAACTAGTTTTCTATGTACGGGTCAGTTGGGATTTGCGGCTTTAGAGTCAGCACCAGCACTGAAGTCCTCTAGATTAAGGCATTTTGGTTCAAACGCGGGACTTCAGTGGTGGCGAGGCAGTAAAGTATGTATGTAAATCCATTATTGCATTGTTTTCAGGGCAATAATTGATTTTGATATACACTTTTCTGCATTACATTGCTCTGGAGCAGAAAAGTGCCGCTTTGTGCTCACTATTTAGGCTAGTAATGCGCAAATTAAAGCAAAGTTGGAGAAAAAGTATATAAATTGAAGGTGGTATTCAATAAATTCATGGTAATTTTCTTACATCCAAAAAATTTTTTAAACCGTCGATAGTATCGATAGTTTCTTGAAAAATATCGATAGTTATCGAACTTCCAAACATCGATGTTTAACGTACACTACTAGAGACGCGTGACATACGGACAGGGAGACCGTTGGTCGACGACGGACGGACAGACAGCAAAGTGACATTAATAGGGCTCCATTTTGCCTTTTCGCTACGGAATCCTAAAAACCTGAGAAGTGAAGTGGTCGTCTTGAATGCAGGCAAGGCTCATCTTGTGACCACTGACTGGGTTCTTTATGGTGCAGTAAAAATGATCCCCTGTCTTAAAGCTGTACAGTGGTTTAGAAAAGTGAGATGATAACGTAAGGTTTTACACCAAATAACGTACCTCAAACAACCACTGATGGGCCTTTTTCAAGATGATTTAGATGTATTATCGATTGTATGTGTGTAAACCAGTTTTATTAGGGCCTGGTTTTCTAAATTTAAAGGTTTTTAGCTTAAATATGCTCAGTCAACTACTTACCTGATCAATGTAAAACTCGTAGACGTGTTTTTCAGAACTTTATCTTTCTTTTCTTTCTTAATTGGACAAAGTTCCCTCGATAGCTTTTATTAATGAAAATTATGTGTTTTTACGTGAAAAAGACGTTTTTTATCTAAGCGGCTTGAGTTTTAGATCTGAAATTACTGCAATAGCAAGAAAACATAGTTTATTTTGAGATGTAAAGCTAGAAAATACCTGCACCAAATACTTTATCGTAAAATCCAGAAAAACCTCGAAAATTCACTGATATTATGCGTACCGGCAGCGCGCGAAGCGAGCGTTCTAATGTAGACTTTCAGACAACATACTCAAGTTCAAAATCACTCAATAAGATTATCGTGCCCCGTGGGTCAGGCCTTAAGAGGATAGGTCGCACATGCATCAATCACTGTTACTCCATGCGGAAAGACTCGCAGTGCGAGCGGGACGGATTCTGGATAAAAGTCAAAATGTGATTTTATGAAATATCATTTAGTTACAGAATTTAGTAAAGTTTATACAGATTTCAATCCATATTTAATATGTATGGATTTTTGCTCAAAACTCGCCGTATGAACACATTTTTTGCTACATTATCTATTTTAAAAAATATGGTTTTGCGGGGACTATTCTGAGGATCCAAATCAACGCTTGTATTGTTACGAGTAAGTACTTAGTTGTAAAGAAGTAGTTGAACATGAGTGGAACAGCAATAACGTGATTTGCGGACCTGTTGGCCCGGCTAAGGCCAGGTCGACAAACATGCTTGGGTTACCGTTGTTCCATTGTTATGTTTTATATTTTTGTGCCAATCACCAAATCAGTCACCGGATAAAAGAACAACCTATTTTCGTAATGCGAGGCGTTAGTTATCGTACCCAGCGGACCTATTACCATAGGTTTTTACTAAGCTATTACGTATCTTTGAATTGGTTGCCAACTATGGTTGCTATTCACCAAAAACAGATAAAAAATGAACTTCTAAACTAACGAACAATGGGTATTAACGTCATTTCAAGTTCGCACGTATCCTTATGTATGTTTTCGACGATAGGCACAAGGTTTGGCAACTAATTTTACGATACAGAATCAGGGGGCTGGTCAGAGCGTATAGAAATTACCTTTTCATGCAAGTATAATCTAAAATTTCCAAGCGCCTAATTTACCATATTAGAATTTATTTTATTTGTCACATTTACAAAAACAATTTTATCGCAAAATAGTCACATTGCCTCCCTCCCCCGCTTCGCCCCCTAGTTCCGATTAAAACCTAGATTAAAAGGTCGTTGAGCTAACTATGACTAATTTATAAACAAACTTGGTTATGGACAGTAAGCATCGAATTGCGGCCTCATTAAAAATAAAACACGTGTACGTTAAATTTATGTGTGAAATTTAAACTATTTCGAGCGAAATAAAAGTACACAATTAGCAAAAATTTTTCCCTAAAATAGAAGTTTTATTCGAGAAACTCTGCACAAAAAACAAAGTTCCTAGGAAACTTGTACTTGGATGGGAGCGAATGATGTAAATAATGTTTATACTAGTATAGTTTTTTTTATAACTTAGGTGCACGTGGAACTCTGGAAACTGAACTCGCAATGACAAACAGACAAACTGCAAAGTTTTGCGAAATGTATGTACCTAGTTGTTAAATAAATGAATGAAAAAAAAAACATAAATCTTGGCTTTCCGTGAGAATAAAAAATATACTACTTTTCTTAGCGTTCCGTATCCGAAGGGTGCCAAACCGGACCCTATTACTAAGCATCCGCTGTCTGTAGCTTCAGCCATATTATGTAGCCAGTTGAAATTTTCATAGAATATGTGTAACTATGGCCTCAATCACGTCGAGTGAATAATAATATAAATAATTTAATCCCAATACAAAAGACCTGCATTCTTCAATGTTATTAGTTTTAGCTCTATCTTGCAAACGATAATACATGAAAGTTTTCTTGGTCAGAGTGTTGGACTCACTCACTATGAAAATTTGAGTTCCGTACTCAGAGAGTGCCAAATTGTTTGACGGGTGCTACCATTTTAGCGCCCTAGTTTTGATATGGCATCTATAATTATTGTTGTTATTTACCATAAATGCTTTTAGGGTACCTATCGAGGGTATATTGTTTGGTGGTACAGAAGTTATTGTGCGCGAGTCCGGCCTTGACGAGATTTTTTATCAATGGAAAACGCCAGAGAAGAGTGTCAGGATCAATAGTCGATGTTTTGCTTAGCCTTCTTAGTTTTGCCTAGGCCAGTTGTTCGCAAACTTACTTGAATCGCGACTCGCTTAACACAGAAGGTGAGATTCAGGACCGGCTAGACTTACCCAAGGTTTCAAGTTAAGTAGGATTAACTTTAAAACGCAGTGCTGTGATGTGAAGATTGTGCTTGTTGTATATTTTTCATATTTTTTTACGACCCACTAAAAATCTGCTCACACTTCGGGAAATACTGGCCTAGGCCAAACTAATTCTTCGAAATTCCTTCAGAGGAGAATAAAACCGGTAGGTTAGGTTAGAATGTTGGGTACGGCGAGTTGCGGGACGTAGGTAGAGGAGTGACCGCCAAACATATACTTCTTGGTTATTTTTTATGATAACCCATAAATTAGTTTGGCTTAGGTAATTAGTCTGTCTTTAAATCGGATTTGGCCGCTAAGGATCTTACATAGGTATCTTAGAAAGAAGGTAGCTATATTCTGATCACTAGGAGTTTAATGTGTAAATCAAAGTCACCTTGCATAACAATAATAACTGACCTCTAATAGAATAATATTATTATTATGATATCTGATAATAATTTCACATAATATCAAGAAGTCAATGCTTTCCATGGAGTTTAAAATAAAATGTATCAACTCCTTGCGACTCCGAAGTAGATTCAAAGCCAACCTAAACGGTGTGTTAGAAACAGCCAGGCATGACGTCATGACAACTTGCTCGATTGTTCGTTTTGTGGTGATTGTAGCGTTTACCGGAACAGCACAAGCGCAATAAAGTGTTGCCATCTTAGACATTAAAAAGTCGCTGGGCTAACATGGAACATTCATACACTAGTTGTACAATTGTACATGGGACATGGACCCTACTGCTTAGTTAAAAAAAGGTCTCATAAACTCATAACATAGGTAAGTGATAAAATAATTTAATTTATTGAGCTTAATTAATTCAAAATATTCCACTAATCACTAAGCGCTTATGATGCACCACACATGCTTTTCCTCATAAATACATGCACATGTTTGAGTTTTTTTTCAAGGTCTAAACATTTTCCCAAAGAAAAAATAATGTAACATACAATAAAACTTATTGACACGTGTTTTACTTTAAACGAGGCGTCTATAGAAAGTTTGGTCCACCATACAATTTCTAGGATTATATTCGATTTCCGGTTCCTGCATTTTATTGGTAACATACTCAAAAGAATATGATCCTAGTAAGCATTGACATAGTTGATATTTTGATTATCACTAATGGATCTGACACCGAAAAAATAAATACTTGGAAATAGTGTACCAACTGCTATGTCAGTAGGTACCAACTATTATGTGTCGTACGATTTTATAGAATAGATATTTATTTACTTATTCGAAAAAGTTACAGCACAAGAAATTACAATTCAATAAACTTAAAAGTACATAATAAATGCAGGGCTGAGTTCAGTTTGATCGCCCGCTCACGCCCGGTGATCATGATATCTCTTTTGCACGCGTTGATTTTGTATTATGCTATCCTGCTATCAGTGATGAGCGGGCGATCAAACTGAACGCAGCCCAGAAGGCATTTACGAGTTTTCACTTATTGAATATACACTCTTATAAGGGCTGCATTTTGACTTGCACTAGTATTTTGTCTTGTACGTATTCATCTATTTAGTTCTGATCCCAAACTAAAAAAAGCACATTTTTTTTCAAATAATTGTTAGGGCTGCATGGGTCAAGATCACAGAACAGATTAATAACGCGATAGTAAAAGGGTAGTAAATATTTATTGTAATAGAATGTCAAAATAATGTTAAAAAAAATAATAAAATTTGTTAATTATCAGATATATTCCGAAGAGCTGGCAACACTGTTGGCAATACGGCCCAGCGCAATAAACTCTTGCTCACCGCAAAATGGGCAATCCACAGCAGCGGAGATGATTGCTTCAGGCGGTATTGCTATTACTCGCTTCGATCTGAATAAACTGTTTATTCGAAGGTTTGAATTGTTGCTTCAATAGGTAGTCAGCAGAAGTTCCACATCTTCAAACGTTATCTTAAGTTGTCTACAAGCAGAAGTAAGAAAAGTCAATGCTGCAAATGAAATGAAAACATCAACAAGAATGAATTACGTATTTAGGAGCAAGTGTAGAAAAATCTAAAGGTTTCCATATTATAATATAAAAAAATTATTTATGGACCATTCGTCAAGTCACTTTTCAGGCATTTAAACCTGACACACGGCCAATTTTGATTGCCAACTAAACTAGGCGTTACAATTACTTGAACGAAATAAGAGCATTTTCGCATTTATTCATTAGTAATAAGTACCTCGCTCGACAAGGGCTTCTTTTATGAGATAGGCAACTAGTGGCGGTCCGAGGGGAGGTATCACAGGGGTCATGACGCCCCCAAAAATATTCGCATCAACTCGAGAAATCTCATTTTTCGGCAAAATACGAACATATGAAACAAATTATTATCAGCCTACTAACGTTAAAGTCAAATATGTTCAAAATAAAGGAGGTAGGTAATCAAAAACAAAACTTGTAAAAAAAACAAGTCTCGCAACTTAGTTCTTCTACCGTAAAAAGTTGTGAGATCCATGTAAATCCAAGTCGGTTAATTTATTCAGTCCCTACTGAATAGGTGTATAATACTTCACTTCGGTTCGCATGGTCCTGTTTTATACCAACAAATACTGCAAAAATCACTCTGAAATTAATATATGATAAAGTTTAGGACTAATGCTATGTCAATGCTGTTGTGAAAGCTTGGTTCCAATAAATTTTCTCGATAGAAAAAAATTACAAAGTTACCTCCAAACCGTACAATAAACCGATAGCATTCAATGAATACTTGAAATTAGATCTGAAACTTTGCATAATTTATCTGATATTAGTATAAATCAGCTGCAGACTGTTCCATAAACATGAAAAAACCATCAGTGTAGCCGCGATTGCAAAATAACTGATGTTTTTGCGTGCGCGGCATCTGATTAGAGTAGGATAGAAGAAAAAAGCAGAAGCGTTAGAGCAGGACTGCGAATTGAGGTATTATGGGCCCTTAAGGGACCTTCTGTCTTAAGTTATTATTACATAATTAGCTAACCCAACAACGTCATAAAGTAAGTGACCATATCAATAATAAAAATCTTTTATGTTTTTTATGAATAGATTGACTTGGCCATCGCATGAAAACACAATGTATCTCACAAGTAATGCATATATTATTATATTAAATTAGATCATTTAGTGCGATTGCCAAGTCAATCTATTTATTTAAAACATAAATGATTTTTAATGTTGATATATGGCCATTATTTTTTATTATGTTGTTAGGTTAGCTAATCTACACTATGTACACTTCTATCTACACTTATACACTATTATATAAAGAGGAAAGATTTGTTTGTTTATATGTTTGAGGTAAACTTTGGAACTACTGAACCGATTCTAAAAATTCCTTCTTTTGTATAAAGCTACACTATTGCTGAGTAACATAGGCTATATTTTATTTTAATAAAATTAGGTTTTCAGTTTGAAAATTCAATATTTGTGAACCATGTCGGGAGAAAAAACGCTGCTTAGCTGCTTTGTCGGCGTGCCTTGACCAAACGGTTAGTTATACGTGATAAAACCGGTTGTTTTTCCATACGAGGAAACTGTATTAGTTTATTCTGACTAAAGATTTCCATCTACAACTATCCTGACACACCTCTTGCTAATGTTAAGCTTGAAAAAGTGATTAAAGCCAGGTTTAAGCATAGATACATTAAATACTATGGTATATAGTAACGGGAAGACTATATCAGTCTCATCTGACTACAGATTTACATCTACAACTATCCGGACACACCTGTTGCTAATATTTAGCTTGAAAAAGTGATTACAGCCAGGTTTAAGCATACATTAAATACTATGGTGTATAGTAACAGGAAAACTATATCAGTTTAATCTGACGACAGCTTTACATCTACAACGATCCGGACACACCTCCTGCTAATATTTAGCTTGAAAAAGTGATTACAGCCAGGTTTATGTATTGATTTTGTCCCATACGAGAAAACTGTATCGGTTTAATCTGACTACAGATTTCCATTTACAATGATTCTGACACACTTCTTGGCACTTTGGTAAAACATGGTGACCAGGGTCTGATTATGGGACTGGAAGATGAGTACGGGATCTTCTCAACGGACAACAGTTGACCCTTCGAGTTTGGGCTTATTTGATTGGTCTTTATTAGCAATTTGGTAAAACATGGTAACCAGGGTCTGATGATGGAACTGGAAGGTGGGTACAGGATCTCCTCAACGGACAATAGCAGACTATTCGAGTTTGGGCTTATTTGATTGGTATTTATTAGCAATTTGGTAAAACATGGTAACCAGGGTCTGATGATGAAACTGGAAGGTGAGTACGGGATCTCCTCAACGGACAACAGCAGACCCTTCGAGTTTGGGCTTATTTGATTGGTCTTTATTAGCACTTTGGTAATACATGGTGACCAAGGTCTGCTGATGAGACTGGAAGGTGGGTACGGGATCTCCTCAACGGACAACAGCAGACCCTTTGAGTTTGGGCTTATTTGATTGGTCTTTATTAGCACTTTGGTAAAACATGGTAACCAGGGTCTGATGATGGAACTGGAAGGTGGGTACAGTATCTCCTCAACGGACAATAGCAGACCCTTCGAGATTGGGCTTATTTGGTCTTTATTATCAATTTGGTAAAACATGGCACCAGGGTCTGATGATGGAACTGGAAGGTGGGTACAGGATCTCCTCAACGGACAACAGCAGACCCTTCGAGTTTGGGCTTATTTGATTGGTCTTTTTTATCAATTTGGTAAAACATGGCACCAGGGTCTGATGATGGAACTGGAAGGTGGGTACAGGATCTCCTCAACGGACAACAGCAGACCCTTCGAGTTTGGGCTTATTTGATTGGTCTTTATTAGCACTTTGGTAAAACATGGAAACCAGGGTCTGATGTTGGGACTGGAAGATGGGTACGGGATTTCCTCAACGGACAACAGCAGACCCTTCGAGTTTGGGCTTATTTGATTGGTCTTAATTAGCACTTTGGTAAAACATGGTGACCAGGGTCTGATGATGGAATTGGAAGGTGGGTACAGGATCTCCTCAACGGACAACAGCAGACCCTTCGGGTTTGGGCTTATTTGATTGGTCTTTATTAGCACTTTGGTAAAAAATGGTAACCAGGGTCTGATGATGGGACTGGAAGATGGGTACGGGATCTACTCAACGGATAACAGCAGACCCTTCGAGTTTGGGCTAATTTGATTGGTATTTATTAGTGCTTTGGTTAAACATGGTGTCCGTTGCATATAGTCGTTAAAAAATTATATTCTTTTGTTTTCCTTATTTCCACGAAAATCTCTTCGACGCGGGCGGAGCCGCGGGCAAAAGCTAGTAATGTAATAACTTAAGACAGAAGGTCCCAGGGACTGAATAACTGAACCGACTAGGATTTACATGGATCTCACAACTTTTTACGGTAGAAGAACTAAGTTGCGAGACTTGTTTTTTTTTACAAGTTTTGTTTTTATGGCATTTCATTTCTTTTTGTAGATAGTCCTGCTTTTTTTCCTTTCCGGTACCTTCTAATTATAACTGCAAATGTAACTTTGTAATCCTATATATTAATTGGTGTATCTAGAAAACTGGACCGAAATTGCAAAATATTTTAGATTTTCCTTGATTTATAGACTAAACACTAATTGTTTTCGAAATTTGAAGCTTCTATAGCTGCTAGAAGTGCCTTAGTGTTTTGATGATCGGTCAGTCAGTGAGTGAGTGAGTGACAAAATTGAGAAACTTTGACTAGTTTCTATAATTCTTAAACTACTGGTTCAACTTGAATAAAATTTGAAATATACCGCGTTTATACAATGCCTGCTTGGTTACTGCAAATTCAGGCTTCTAGTTTTATCCAAAACGAAGTTATAGGTCGAAAATGGCCTCAACTGCTTCGAGAAAAGGATATAGTACGGCCGTGTCGCTTTTTAGCTCGACTTGGCGGGAGCACAGCCGTGCCCCCAGATAAAAGTAATTCAACGGTCCCGCGAAATATTCGGACGTTCGTGGCGGCTGCCGCATGCTCCATAAAATTAATAGAAGGCTTCCATTTGTTTTGTGAGAGGAATTTTCATTTCATAAAAAATGTTCTTTATTTGATTGTCCTGTTTTATTCTTAAAGTTGGCCTCTTGAACTGTACTTGATGATGACTCCTCCCCCAAATTCTTGAGCTGCGGCCGCAAAGGCTTTCTATCGAGTAAATTGTCAACCAGCGCAGCGCGGCGGTTACCTACGCAGGAAAATTCTGTTTCTATTTAAGTTTTCATTCTTATTAAACCTAGCTTCCTATCGCAAAGGCTTCCATGTGTTCGACTTACTCACTCAAGCTTATGTTACAAGTGTATGAGAGCCTATGAAAATAAAAATTGAGTATCTTTAGGCAAGCTCAACTTTCTCACAGTTGCAATTTTTATTTATCTTAACAAGAAAGGCAGCGGGTTTTTTCAGTTGCTAGAGGGTCCCAAAGTTGTTTCAGAAATAAAATAATAAATAAAAAACCTGCCAAGTGCGAGTTGGACTCGCACACGAAAGGTTCCGTACCATTAAGTAACAATAAAAATGGCAAAAAAATCATGACTCGCACTTGGCCGGTTGTAGTATTTGTTGTTATAGCGGCAACAGAATACACGGTTCATGAGATACAGCCTAGTGACAGACGGACGGACGGACGAACAGCGGAGTCTTAGTAATAGGGTCCCGTTGGTTTCCCTTTGGGTACGGAACCCTAAAAACGTTTAAAAAACGAACTTTTATGCCATGGACAAATATTTTAGATCGCTGAAACTGATTTACTTACATATTTATTTTTGTTGAATTATTTATTTTTAAAAAGTACCTATATCTCCTGAATTTTAAAATCAATATAACATTGACACTTTTATAAGCATTTCACGCGACAACCTTTTTGAAAACGAAATTTACTTATTTTATTCGATTTAGTCCATGGCATAAGTTTTTCAAACGGTTTTTATTTATTATTTTAAGCGTGTGCTTTTAAGGGAATAAAGTTATTTTGCTAGTCAAAACCTTTTATTTGATAACCATGTCAAGAGGGTGGTAAAAAATTTTGCTCGCCGTACTTTGCTTGATAAACCCTTTTATTTGATACCCATGTCACTTAGCTTATAGTATTCTCCTCGTCAAATTCTTTTATTTCGATACCCATGTCCAGGGGGTTGATATACAAATAATAAATCGAAATCTTTGGGCATTTAGAAAATGTCGCTTACTTTATCGTATTCTACTCGTCAAATCCTTGGTTTTGATACCCATGTCAAGGGGGTTGGTTTAGAAATGATAAATCGTTATCTTGTCGCGTCCACCTTATTGGATTGAGAATGACATCACTTACCCAACTTATTTATTATGCATTGTCAGGAAAATCAAAAGTCGGCGCAAAATTTCAGCTCAATCGGGGAAACAGGTTTAAAATTAATTAATTGCTACTGACCCGGACATACTAACAAACTGACTAAATAACTGATAAGCTTGTGAAAAAAGCTGTCTTTCGATCTTATGTGAAGTTACTCCATTTGATGGTCACTAGCTCTCATACCGTAGATAGATGATCAATCTCAACCTCTAGAAAGGCTTCGCCAGGGCGTGGGGGCGGGTCGCGGCGAACAGGGGGATAGATGAAGACACGAGGGCTGCACGCGCGCCGCTGCAAGATGGCGGACGCTCCGAGGTTCAACGATCTTCGTGACTCAGCATCACGAGTCTACGTCGAATGTTACCTTGACGAGGTATCAAACACGAATTTTTAATAGCCGAATCTGAAGGTGAGAAGAGTAATATACGAGTAATTTGAGATAGAAAATGTTAGTAAAAAGACTTAGATTCAAAGCTCAGTTGTAAATTTTTTGAACAATACTTTTTGAGGTTGTAGGTCATCCGATAAGAGCAGAAAACAGATCGAAGCATGGCATTGATGATAGATCTAAAAACAAACTTATTATTTACTTTGTAACACTCGAAGAAACGTAACATCCAACATCTGCTTCACGAGAGATGAATTAGAAGATGAGCAACAATTCGTCGTACAGGAGCCGCACCCGGATACGGCTTACGGCCGATTTACTACGACGGTACTCCCGATATCCATGGGCACGTAATAGTCTGCGTTCACTCACCTCTCTGAACCTACCAAGTTTTTAGGCCCATTTATACCATCACCTTGACGAATCGACGCCAGCGTTCCGTGATCATCCACCAGCTCAACACTGGCTGGAAACAACCGCCTTTGAGGAAGATCTCCAATCAAGTAGGCTTCGAATTTAAAAATATACCTTTAATTGGTACGGTAGATTCCCATTGCAAAAAATGGCGCCGGTTAGGCCTTTAAGTATATGACATCATGATCGTAAACTTTATATGAATATTCAGTTTCATACTTATTAGGAATTTCAACATTTTTGGGATTTGTTTTACCATTTCCGATTTGACATGCTGATGTGCTGTATTGTGTTCAATTTACCATTAACGAGTATGAGCTTTTACCGCTTTTACGATCAGAAAGATGGGTAGAACTAGTAAACATCAGTTTCGACATTATATAACACTAGCTTTTGTCCGCGGCTCCGCTCGCAAGTTATTCGGTTTAACGACACGCCTTTTTTCTAAGCAATATCCATTCTAAATTTCATCCAAATCCGTCCAGCCGTTTCAGCGTGAAAGAGTAACAAACATACACACACACACCCTCACACAAACTTCCGCATTTATTTCTTAAACTTCTGGACACATCTATTGGCCCACCTTAGAGTTTAGGTTTCGATGGCCTCTACCTAAATATGATTGCTAGATTGAACAAAAACTATTGATCCAGTTTTAAACCTGATACATTTTACCATCTTTTTCGATCGTATTGTTTTAAACTTTTTGCTCGACCTAATATACATTTTTAGCTAGGACCAAACGAAACTGAAAATGCAAGGTGGGGCAATAGATGTGTCCAGAAGTATATTAGTGTGATACTGTTTGCAGAAATCTTATAGACATCGTATTAGAGAAACTAGAAGCAAAAATAAACTGATCCATACCTATAATATTCTACTTGGTATCCTGTGTAGAGATTTTGCAACTCGATTGAAGTTGAGCTGGTCCGCACAGGTTACTTGAGTTTTGCACGTATAAATACTTATTGTGGATCTGCCAGAATCCAATCTTATTCACTTGTTTCATTACCAGAAGCGGATGTACTAGGCAGTTTCTAATTAGTTCACGTCAGATCAATCTGCTCCTGCGCAGATTTATTGGGTTATTATGTATATAAACTAGGAACAACATTGTAGATGTCACTTATCTCGTAAGTCTTAAACAAGAAAGATGATTTGTGGGGAAAAGTCTTCTTGGTTGGGAGGTTTCTGGGGCTAGACCAGGATCATTTTTTATCATATTCTTTTACATGAAAAAATCTTCATAGTAAGGCGAACATGGTAGGGGTAAGTTTTTTTAATGTTGAAGCAGTGAAGTTAGAATAGCAATACTGACTCCACTAGCAAATAACCATAAGTAACAGGGCATAAGAATCGTACATTAAAACAAAATAAAAACGCTTAGAATAAGAAAAAGACAATTGAGATTTTATTTAAAGAGAGAAAGAAAATGAAAAAGAAACATGATAAACGAGAGTACTTCTGAGTTCAGCAAATTTGGAAATCCTTAGAAGAGATTTTTGGAAACAATTTCAAGTAGGTAACTACTAAATAAAAATACCTATGAAACATGTTTAAAGCTTCAACCGGCTAACATATCTCGATTTGAATAGAGTTAACTTGGGCTTTATAAGGTTCTATGGGAATTCACGCTAGTTGCTGGTCCCATCATGTGACATCATTAGTTAAAGGAGCCATCAACAAAACTAATGCTTAAAAAGGGTTATGGGATTTTTTCGAGTTAACCCGTGCCTAATGAATTTGATTACTAAAGCTGCAATCCCCACAACCTCGCGGCTATGAAAAGGAAGGGAACCAAAAATAGATGTTGTGCTGAAAGAAAATTGTATTAGAAAGGAAATAATCTTGTATGTGTGGTTTATTCAAGCTTTATGAGAATAATAGCACTTCAAGAGTTAATCTTCAAATCGCTATACTGTACTGTATATTGACAGGAAATTAAGAAACGATCGCGGCGCCAATGAAGACAAAAAATCAGACCGAGGTTGGATCATGTACTACTTATGGATAAAGGTACAACTACTTCGATAGGTAGAGTCGGCAATGTGAAGGTCATGAATGATGGACTTATAGGCGAATATGGAAAATTTTACAACAACGGTAAAGATCTCGTTAAAATATACGGAAGACCAAATCTGAAGAAGAGACGGTTCAGGAAAAAAGTGCACAGAGAATGGGAGCTCATATTTTGGGATATGCCTAAAAGGTAATGATGACAATGTAAACAATTATACAATTTAAACGTTGCTTTTGTTTTTACCGTTACGATATTTATAACCGTGATAGTTAGACAGTTTAGTTGCGAATTGGTTACCTATCTAAGCTCTGTTATAATAAATTGAGCCAATCGTGGTGTTTATCATTTTATGACATGGGTTTTTAACATCGGACAAACAATAAAACAATAATTATAAAACATTATTTGACGGGAGTAGAGCTGCTTTATTGCTAACTGTCCAAGTAGAGTAGCTTTGCATCCGGTTCTGACAGATAGATAGCCATTAAGAAGGATGCAGGATACCGTGCTGTTCAAGCTGTTCTCTTATAAAGTTACTGCAATTTATATATTAGTGCTAAGATTAAGATATGTAAAGCTAAGAACAAATTTAGGCTACAAGAAGATTTAAAGTTATATCTAAACTTGACCAGAATGGCGGGGACAGGATTACGAAGGCTATAGTTAGGAACATGAATAACAATTATTTGAGTAATCTATAAAGTCCAGACGTTTTGCAATAGGCATATAATCTACCGGACTTTATTAACGTTATTTGATGGGTTTTCTATATTAAAGTGTCTCAACAGCTATTTAAGTTCAATCAATTGTTGGTTGGCACTGAAGCGTCGTTTGATATTGGCCACATTTAGTGGTCGTAATAAAAATAGCAGGCTCAAGATTCACATCATAATCAGAAGCAATGAGCGTTCCGTTGAGGGGTGCCCTCGCGCTGCGGGAACGGTCGATATTCTCAATACTCCATCAAGGAAATATTCACACGCATCTAGTATGAATTTTAATTTATACGGTATACAATGCCTGTTTATGTTCACACGCAACAAATGTGCTATCCATCGCTTTTTAAATGTCTATGACCGCAGATTCATCGGTATGTACAAGGCCATTTCGAGTATTTTTTCAACGAATGACCTAACATTTAGATTCTGTTGTAATGGATTACCTACTCGGTATTACTATGTGCATAAACTTGTATAAATTATATGTACAAGTGTAAGTATATATCAAAAATTAATCGCAAGTTTTTTTTGTGGCGCTTGGTATGTGAGGACCACGCAAAAAAATGGGGAGATCCGGGTCTGGGGCGTTGTTACTTCTAACGGTTATTTGATAGTGTTGAAACTAAAATAAAATTTAAATCAACGTATGAACGCATCGCTTGATAGTGTGCCTTTAACGAGTTTTATTACATTTTATTATTAACTTTAGCTGTACACCACCGTTTTGATTTTCCATTTTGTTCGTCTCGTCTGACCAACCACGAGGTTTTGGTTGGAGAATCTCACAGTTTTGTAATTAGAAGACATTGGTTCCGGGTATTTTCGATTAGTTTTCGGCGGTTGTCTGTGAGGGGGAAGCAAGATGGAGTGACTTGACGGATTCCTGGCGGGTCCAACCTTTGTTTATGGACGAGTAGGGTTGGGCAGGTTTACTGTCGATAAAAAGGAACGATATCGAGGCAGACAAAGATTTTTACCAACACTGGTATTAATAAATGACACTAGTGCATAAAATATAATATTATATTATTTTGTGCTTGAACTATCCTACTCGACTATCAATAGAAATGCTTTATCACGTCGACATTTTTTTTTCTTTTTTATTGGTTTTTGATAAAAGATAAATAAATAGAACTGCTGTCCTTGCTGCTGTTTGTTGTTGCAGAATTTGCTGTCTTATTAAGATTTACGAGTATGCAAAGCTATAAATATAAAGAAAATATGCAAAAAATACAAGCTAAGCTGTATTTTGTTGTAAGTATTAAAAAAAGTTGTTTATTTTGCATAAAAAAATCATACATTTTTTTCCTTCAAAGTGTCATTGAAAATTCATACTTACATATTTATTCATTCATAGTTAATGTAACAACTGTAAGAAAAAATAAATATGAATAATTATTCCCTTTATGGAAAACTAGCTTTTGCCTGCGGCCCCGCCCGCGTGGTATTCGGTTTTAGGACATGCTTTTTTCCGGGATAAAAAGTAGCCTATGTGTTAAGGGTATAAGCTATATCCATTCTAAATTTTATCCAAATCCGTCCAGCCGTTTTAGCGTGAAAGAAAACAAACATACACACACACACACACCCTCACACAAACTTTCGCATTTATAATATTAGTGTGAAGTGTGATTTAAATAATAAAAAATATTATCTCCAAATGTGGACATGTGGCGTGGTATAAAAGTTTCAGTGACTGATTCGTAATCAGAATGGTTGACTTACTCGGAAAACCATATTTATATCTCTGTTGCAGAAAGTATTTTATAATTTGTAACCCAGTGATAATTAATAGGTGGTAGAGCTGATGCCGGGCTCGACTGTGGAGGTACCACCATCTTACTCGCAAATCCTCCTGAAGTTATTCGGGGGAGAGTAAGAGAACAGCTCTTAGGCAAAACCAGGCGGCCCACCATTGCCTGGGACCGATGGATGGCGGTTTATCCATCCCCAATTGCCGGGCCTTATATAAAACAGACTAGTGACGGGCAGCGGCGTCACTAGTGCAAAGGTTTCGGCACCGCGCTCACCAACCCGCCTGCCCAGCGTGTGTGAGTATGGGCATTTCTTCCAGGAGGACCGCCAAGAGTGGCGAAATCCTGGAAAGGCCTATGTCCAGCAGTGGACGGAACAGGCTGATGGATGGATGGATGGATGGAACCCAGTGATTGGCTTCTTATTATTATTGCAAGGTTAACCACAAACAACGACTGTTTGACTACAATAATATTTTATGCAACTGTTTCAATGGCTAATTGTGTCCTTGGACACAGTACTTTTTCTACGACCCTCAAAAATATCGTCTTCGCATGGCATTATTATTATATATAAAGAACTGGCTTTTGCCCGCGGCTCCGCCCGCGTCGAAGAGATTTTCGTGGAAATAAGGAAAGCAAAAGAATATGATTTTTTGAACGACAATATGCAAAGGTCACCATATTTTGCCAAAGTGCTAATAAAGATCAATCAAATAAGCCCAAACTTGAAGGGTCTGCTGTTGTCCGTTCATCATCATCATCGTATGGCCTTGGTATCCTGCTTTATCTTAGTATTTTCTATTTTATATATACAGCTACAATTCTAAAGGTTTTGATAGCCATACTTTTGCCTGAGGTGTTAACTTATGTAGCTGCTCCAGCCCACCAGAAAACCTTCTATTGGGGCACTCTTCCACGATGTGACGGATAGTTTGTTCCGAGGCTCCACAGTCACAACGAGGTGAGTCAGCTATATCCCACTGATGCATGTTGTAGTTGCACCTTGCCACGCCAGTACGAATTCTATTCAGCGTAGTCCATAGCTTACGGTGTTCTCTAAAACCTGGTTGTGTGGCAGACGGGTCAGATATGATGTCCGCCTCTGAACATTTTTCTTCTCGCCATTTTGCCCGCCACTCAGTCAGGATGTCAGTTTGGTGTTTGATCTTGGCATCAATCCAGATTGGTTTGCGGGAAGGAAGTCGCTGAGGTGGTATCTGGTCTAGTGTTTTCCTTATAGGCATTTTGTGTGGGGCCTCGTTGAATGCTCTAGTCCATTCACTAGCAGTTGCTTGCTCTCTCCTGAGCTGTGGTGGGGCTATGTGTGCTAGCACCGGTAGCCACGGTATCGGAGTTGGCTTGAGGGTGCCTGATATAATTCGCATCACTCTGTTTAGTTGGACATCTATTTTATTTGTATGTGCACTTTGGTACCACACTGGAGCGCAGAACTCAGCGGTGGAGTACACCAAGGCAAGTGCGGAGGTACGAAGGACGTCAGCGCGAGCTCCCCACGTCGTGCCAGCTAGCCGGCCAATTAGGTTGACTCGAGTCTTCAGCTTTTGGGCGACGTTCGCGGAAGGTCAGAGATCTGTCTAGGATAACACCTAGGTATTTTGGGGAAAAATTATGACGTAATATTTTTCCACAGAATGTCACCCGAAGTTCACATCGAGCCAGGCTGGTTGAGAGATGAAAGGCGCTTACTTCAGTTTTTGTAGGGTTTGGTTGAAGTCGCCACTGCGTATAATATTTGTTCAGCTCACGAAGATCTTCACATAGCACAGCTTCTGCATCTTCAAACTTTTTTCCTTGGAAAGCCAGGGCCAGGTCATCAGCGTATATGAATTTTTCCGATCGGGTGCTGGGCATGTCACTAGTGTACACATTGAACAAAAGCGGGGCCAAAACAGAACCTTGAGGGAGACCGTTCTTCAGCAGCTTGTAAGTACTTTCTTCGGCGCCGAGCATCACTTTGATGTTGCGTAGCCCCAGCATGCGTTTTAGCAGGAAGAAGATTTTCTTACATGGTACTATGCTGCTGAGCTTGTGTAGCAGGCCGTTGATCCAGACAGTATCGTAGGCTGCTTTTAAATCGACGACGACGATGTTGTCCGTTGAGGATAACCCATACCCACCTTCCAGTCCCATCAACAGTTTTTATCAAAGTGCTAATAAATACCAACAAAATAAGCCTAAACTCGAAGGGTCTGCTGTTGTCCGTTGAGGAGATCCCGTACCCACCTTTCAGACCCATCATCAGACTCTGGTCACCATGTTTTACCAAAGTGCTAATAAATACCAATCGAATAAGTCCAAACTCGAAGTGTCTGCTGTTGTCCGTTGAGGAGATCCAGTACCTACCTTCCAGTCCCATCAACGGACCCTGGTCACCATGTTCTAAAAAAATACTCATCAATACCGATCAAATAAACTTAAACTTGAGAGGTCTCCTAAAAAAAACATTTACCAGTGGATGATTGAAACCCCGACGATGAGACTACCTAGTCGGTTCTTAAATACTGTCACTGGCCATTTATTTAAAAAATAGAACACCTAGAAAAAAAATTAAATGGTGTTCGATTTTCACATATTTTTTGATTAATAATCTGCCAAATCATAATTACATTCATTCATTTTTTACGATGGAGTGGACTCGCAAAGAGGACCGAGTAGCAGTAATTGCATTGCATCGTTGCGGCCATCCACCGAAGACGATATTCAACTTGCTTCAAAAATTAAAAATCACGAAGAGGTTCGTGTACCGTACCATCAAGAGGTACAATGAAACCTCTAGTATCGATGACGAGAAAAGAACTGGCAGACCTCGTTCCGTTAGGACTCCAGGGGTCATCAAAGCAATCAAGGCGCGTATTGCAAGAAATCCCGTCCGCAAGCAGAAACTGATGGCTTTGGAGATGGGATTAACCAGAAGTACCGTAAAAAAAGTACTCAATGGAGACCTGGGACTACGAGCTTACCGAAAAAAAAGTGGACATCTTCTGAACGCGTGTCTGATAGCTATGAGAGCCAAAAAATGCAAAGTTTTGCTAAAGCGGTACGCAAGAAACAGACACCGCGATATCCTGTTTACAGACGAGAAAATTTTTAATATCGAAGAGAAGTACAACAAACAAAATGACAGGGTGTACGCTACCAGCTCTGCGGCCGCTGGAAATGCCATTTCTAGAGTGCAGCACGGCCATCATCCATCATCAGTCATGATTTGGTTGGGAGTGTCCTACTATGGCCCTACTGAAGCGCATTTTTGTGAAAAAGGTGTCAAAACCAGTGCAAAAGTGTACCAAGACACGGTTTTAGATCGCATAGTAAAAGATCTGCCCCAGACACTCTTTGGAGGACGGCCATTTGTGTTTCAACAGGACTCCGCACCTGCTCATAAGGCCAAGACAACTCAGGAGTGGTTCGAGAGCCAGAATATCGAGCTAATAAGGCATCAAGATTGGCCCTCATCTACCCCTAACCTCAATCCACTGGATTACAAAATTTGGCAGGAATTTGAGGAGAAGGTCTGTTCTAAGCCTCACAAAAATTTGAGCAGCCTAAAGTCATCATTGATTAAAGCAGTGGCCGATATCGACATGAATATGGTCCGTGCTGCTATTGATGATTGGCCGCGAAGATTAAAGGCTTGTGTGAAAAATGGTGGCAATCATTTTGAATAAATTTTGTGTTTAATGTAAGCTAATTAAATTACCTTTTTTTTAAAAAAAACTTTTTGTGAATATCATGACTAGTTTTCATTTTATAGCCAATTTTGTTTGTGACAGTATTTAAGCACCGACTAGGTACATACGTACGACTACGCAAGGCGTACATACCACACGATTAACTAAAAATCTTATTGAGTGCTTAAAGAATTTTTAAAGTCAGTTCAGTAGTTCTAGATATTACCCATTATATGCAAACAAACAAACAAATCTTTCTTCTTTATATAATAGTGTAGACAAACTTTAACGTGAGTTGATTTGAACCAGACTGCGTCAAATTCGATATTTTGAAACATGCAGCACCATCTAGTGTATTAAAATTAAAAAAAAATTCAACGTTAGCTTACTGAGCCGTTATCCAGGATAGCTTCCCAGAGATGGCGTTTTCTAAGCACTTGAAAATAAAAATATTTTAGTTATTGTCTTTGCGCAGTCAAGAAATATAATTTCAGCATTAATAATTTTTTTACAAAAGGATTTTTTTTTTCTGAAAATAAATAAAAGAATAAAGAATAAAAAGTGAAAACAAATTTTACCAGTCGGGGTTTGAACCCGCGACGATCGACAATGCTACGGCGGCGAATCTTCCATATGTCTCACTAAAATTCTCACTGCACTGCTCGCTTTTGTCATAGCGTGATGATACATAGCCCTAAACCTTCCCGAAGAAATGCTTTATCTTTCAGTGAAAACTGCATCAAATTCCATTTATTGGTTCTCAAGTTATAAGCGAACGAACAGACAGACGGACAGACAGACAGACAAGACAGACAGACGTTGTCTACTTATATAACTATATAAAGAAAGCGCATTTTTCTTCGCACTAAATAATCTAATTTAATATAATTATGTATTACTTGTGAGATACATTATGTTTTCATGCGATGGCCGAGTCAATCTATTTACTTGAAACATAAGAGATTTTTAATATTGATATGGTCACTATAAGATGTTGTTAGGTTAGCTAATTACCTATGTAATAAAATAAGTTAAGACAGAAGGTCCACTAAGTAGGGACTGAATAAATTAACCGACTTGGATTTACATGGATCTCACAACTTCTTACGGTAGAAGAACTAAGTTGCGGGACTTGTTTTTTTTTACAAGTTTTGTTTTTGATGGCATATATTATAATTATTATTATAACATCGTACTTAAAACCCGTTTTATGGGAGTAAATAAAGACACTATCCAAACACTACCTAACATTGTACTAAAATTTTCAAGATACTTAAAATTTTCAGAGGTATGTTGATGAGATTAAAGTGGTACATCTCCCAAAATATCTCTCTGAAAATTCTCAACATGGGGTTTGGCAGCACAACTCTGAATATTAATGTAAATATGAGCAGCATCACTAGCCCAAGCCCAGGACCAGTTCATCTCCGCCACCAGTGCTCCGAGGCGGTTACCACAAACCGGTTACAGTCCGCCCTCGAAGACGCTCTACGCGATACCATCGTTCGTCTTCGTCTATTTTGCTTTATACCGACCGACCGGCAATCCAGACCTACGCGTCTTCAAAAAAGCTATCGAGTCAAGGGTCATGTTTAGCTGGATGAACTGCTTCACTTTGTAGTCACTACGCGCGTATAGAGAAGTGAATAAATCACTTTTTACGACCGCAACTTTCATCTGGCTAGTCAATTCTCATGGTCTCACAACAACGACGGATTTTGGCGGTTGCAGACTGGGTCTATTTGAATTTTATTTTAGAGTTATCCTTATATGGCTGGCGCCATTCCAAACATGAAGCAACTTACATAACATAATAATTTATTCTAAATCAAAGCTAGAGGCATACGTACAAAGAGAAAAAAGGCTATCTTTATAAGTAACTATGGGCTATCCTAAAAGGGTTTAGAATTAAGATAAATTTTACAGCTTATTTCCTAAAAACGCAGGCAGGTGCGAGTGTTCAGTATTTTGTAGAAAGAAACAACTAGAGGTAGTATTATTTGATTCATAGAGTTATTATATTATATATTATAGAGTTATTTGTATAGATGGATCATTAGGAAACATGGTATTTAATATGATTTTCAATAGTTTTCAAATGATATTTTGGCTAATATTGATTGAGTAGGTGGTAGAGCTGATGCCGGGCTCGACTGTGGAGGTACCACCATCTTATTCGAAAATCCTCCCGAAGTTATTCAAGGGAGAGTAAGAGAACAGCTCTCAGGCAAAACCAGGCGGCCCACCATCGCCTGGGACCGATGGATGGCGGTATATCCATCCCCAATTGCCGAGCCTTATATAAAACAGACTGGTGACAGGCAGCGGCGTCACTGGTGCAAGGGTTTCGGCACCGCGCTCACCAATCCGCCTGCCCAGCGTGTGTGAGTATGGGCATTTCTTCCAGGAGAACCGCCAAGAGTGGCGAAATCCTGGAAAGGCCTATGTCCAGCAGTGGACGAAACAGGCTGATGGATGGATGGATTGATTACGGTTTATGACATATTTTTGGTTCATTCTTCTGATATAGGAGATTCTTCTATTACAGAACTCTAAAAAATTGATAAACCAATACAGGAAGCCGCCCAACGGTTGTGGAAAAAGACTTATTGTCAGTGGGCAACTGGGCAAACTAAAAATTTACATAAAAAAGCATACTTAGCGTAAAATCATGTGAATTACATTATTTGAATAAGGCAAGTTGACTTCTCTAAAGTAAATCGATATACGATCCATGACGTCATCAAGACATTATACTCGTAATGAGCATCACTCAAGCATATTCGAATAAACATTATCGAATTTGTTTATAAATTTAGGTGCGCGTGCGCGGTGCCCGCATGGGGCGTCACGTGGCACGCGGTGCGGGCGGCGCGCGCCACTTCTTAACCAACATAGAAACATAAAACACATTCTGTTATCACTCCCTAATATTGGTGTTATTAGACCGGGAACCCTCATCGCACTAGATTTTCACACGCAAAGATTGACAATTTCAAAAACCGGTGCAGAGTGTAGGGGTTGGATCAATACGTAATCTGACTTTACTGTTACAATACCGAATACAGTTGCTTTAAAAAAAAGTACAAGATTGAAGCCCGACCTAACGAAAGCGAATAGTACATTATTCACCGACAGTGTTGCCACCTCGATTTTATTCTTGTTGCTAGATTTTTATAAGAAAGCCACCAGATTACCTAAAATTTCATCAAAATGTCGCCAAATGGAATAACGGTTTGAAAAAAGTCGCTAAAATGTATGAAATGAAATGTCGCTAAATGGACTACAATTCCATTTTCAAAAAAATATTTATGTTAAAAAATAATAGCACGTCAGTAAAATTTCATATACTTTTTATGCTCGCTCAGCACGTTGCAGTGGATTTTCATACACTTTTTCCGCCCGCATACTTTTAAGAATTCCCAAGTAGATGTACTATAACAGTTATTTGTGTTACAAGGGGACAAAGTAATATTTTGTTCCTCGAGGGCGTTAGTTTGAATTCTAATCAAAATCAAATCAAATAGTTTATTTTGTAAAATAGATAGGTACATATGCTTTCTACAGGTCAATTTACGATAAGATATCTTTATAAAAAATTATAATTATTATTGCTAAAATTTACATTATTCGTAACAGGTTAACATTCCAGACGTTAGTTACTTTATACAAATCACTTGTTGAGCCGATTGTTGACTACGGAATTAGTAGCTATGGCCGTACGTTTAAGTCATACCTCGATCCCCTTTATAACCTCCAAATTAGAATACTTAAAACCATAGTTGGCCCAAAACTTAAACGTAAATTTAGAAAAAAATACAGTGGTTTATTTAAATTATGTGATGTTCTACCTGTGCACAAGAAAGTAAACTATATGTTACTCAAGGAACAGTTCTTTAACCCTGAAATTCAAACTCCAGTTTCGCATAAAACTTTTACACGGAAAATCGCCAAAAATCAACTACAAGTGAACAAATTTAATGATTATTACGGCAAACGCACTACAATGTACCTAATCCCCACCCTTATAAATAATCTCCCAATTAGTCTTAGACAGGAGATAACCCCAATCAATATGAAGGATAAATTAAAATTACATTTTTTAAATCATTTAGACCACTAAACTGAAGCAACCTGTATATGATTTTCCTTATCAGTTTCTTCCATTGTAATTATCTTTAAGACCTTTGCAATGAAAAGTAACCCCTATTCCTGAACAAAGAAGAGACATCATCACCATATGGTTAAATTTGTCTTTGTATTTATTTGCTAACTGGCAAAATATTTTGACGTCTTAAACGTTTGGTTGTAAGCACTGATGTTTTTATTTAATAATATTAGTTTGTAAGGTAGATTCATGTGCACCATACACAAACCTGTAAAGGTTTATGTGGTGTTTATTATATAAGTTAAATTCAACATAATGTAAATATTAAATAAATAAATAAAAATAAAAACAAAAGAATACGATGAAACAAATATAATACGGTAAATACATAAAAAATCTATATTTTAAGTTGGGCTGATGAAATTACGCACCTGCATAAGATAAAGAAATTCAGAGCGAAGCGAAGGATTCTAATAGTAGATAGAATTAAGGATTCTAATAGGAATTCAATGTAGGCCCATTTTGGCCTTGAGTGATACACACAATTTTTCATCACAACCTATAAGTAAAATGCCGCCAAAACATAACCGGCCAGTAACTTCTTCATATAGGTATTACGCGTTCGACCTCTTTGATTAACTTCATGTTATACTAACCAACGAAGAGTTGGAATTATAATACAAACTCCTTGCTTACCAATCACAAAAATGAGTTAGACAATTTAATGTCAGTTTGTGATATTTTTTTTTACTTTTATCTAACCATCACGTGAGCGGCTTAAGCTCACGGTGAGCGGGCGGCTCCAACCTCCAACGGTAATATCAGTACATAGAGGGTGAAATTAAATCAACTGACCAAATTCATACTAGAGACTCAGTTAGTGATCAAGAACTAGGTTCAGTTATCCTTTTAGCCAATTTCGAAAAATATTTTTTTCCCTTACTGGTTGGACTACTAGTGCAGGCACTACGGGGCAAAAAAAAATTCTTTTGGAATTTCACCTGGAGGGTCATTAAACCTTGTTCCTGATTACTAGCCGAGTCTCCAGTATGAATTTGATTGGTTGATTTAATTTCACCTAGTATATCAGAAGCACGAACGCGGACCAATCAGAAAGAGAGAAAACTCAAACTCCCATTAGTGACAAACTTGAATTTGGACCCCGCTATCCTCTACAACCAATTGTCGTTTTGCGAATACTTAAGTGTAATAAAAAAGAAAATTATTCGTATCATATCGTAACAAAATTGCACCGAAGTTTTTCAAATGTTGTAAGTTGTCTGTCTCGTCTCACAATGATAGACACTAATAGACAGGATAGACCGTCAGTACAATACATGTATACCTACGTACATCGACATGTTGCCTACGTACCTAGCTATAAATAACTATAACTGGTTTACGACTTTAGTTACTCATCATCATAGGACGAGAACCCTCAGAGTCAATGTAAAAGTAGATGGACTTTTGTCTCACTCTCTATTCATTATGAAAATGACAAGTGACGAATGGTTGCGTCGACGATGTTTCAATCGAGTCTTCAACTTAATAAAAGCCAGCCTAGCCAGTGAACGTCCGTCAACCAAACCAAGTAATGAGCTTAGTGAGTACTTATGAAGCGCAAAAGTATCCAGTTTCAAAGCAGAAGAATATAATAATGTTGTGTCAGTGATTGCAATCATTGCAACTGTGCTTCTTGGTAAGATAAACGCAACCATTATGTGCTAAGGATCAGACTCGCTTGTCTATACACAAAATATTAATAATAAATCAGCGTACTAGAAGTAAAGCCGAAAAACAAGGACTTTCTTCTATACGACTATGTGTAGTTAACTAAACTCTATTGAGTTTAAAAAAACATTATTTATTTAGTAAAGCATGTCTTTGTAGACAATTTAACTACAGCCAAATTACCGTTTTTCTATGACGCGAACGCGAGGCTAGAGTGCATACGCCACCGCGCAGGCGAAACTTGGATACCATTATTTTTTAATTACTTTATAAAAAGCCCTCTTCCTGCCAAATTATCAAAAAATAATGTTTCTTCTACTTATTTAGCACTATGAAAAGACACGTAGGGAGAGCTTTTACTATTGATAATTAACAAAAAAAACATGCTATGCTTCTTTAACAAACTTCAGCCTCGCGTCATGGGTGGCTGTTTATATTATACATAACCATATATTGGTTAAATTATAGGTATGGTATCTTAAAATCTAAATTACTTGAAACCATTTTCTAGCGTGTTCTTTGTTCTACCTCTATCTTTTGAGAACGCACGCTCGCATGTGAGATTGCCTTTCATATTCAACTTCGTACCAAAGCTTGTTTCCTCATTATGAGTTGAGACTTCATTATAATTAATGACAAAGATTATTATAAAAGAAATGTTTTGAAGCGACAGCATACATCAGTGCGCCTAGTGTTTTTGTTCGCTGACAAAGCTGACTGCTTCAAAGTTGAGTACCTACCTTTTCTCTCAGAGGTTGAGGTGAGAGAGAAATAGAAGTAGGTCTCGTAAAGCAAGCCTTTTGTTTTCGACGGACTAAGATTAAAGTTTCATGTGCTAAACTCGAAATTCCAGCTTTCGGTTGAACTGCAATAGGTCTACCTCTCGAAATGTGATTGGAGACTTGATCAATTGATTAGTTAGTTCAAGTGTTGATCGATGGACGGCCTCGTTGTCGAGTCGGTCGCCGAACCCTCGGCGTTCCACCTCAATTGGTTCCCAAACCGCGACCAATCACCAGAGGTACTGGCTTTAGCTTTAAGCCTTCCAGGTTACATCACTTCTCTTGGTTGAAGCGCTTCATTTTTCCACAAATAAGTAATAGAATCTATTATATATTCTTCATCGCGTCTGGAAAATATAGGACTTTTTATTATTATTCACATTGATTCATCTAAATATCTGGCTAGTTCACAGCCAGCATAATACCAGTGTCCTGTAATTGATTCAATGATTCTGTGCGGTAAATAGGGCATTACCGAAAATACAGTATTTTTCCCGCGCTCTTTCGTGACCGAGGCGGGAAACATCAAATTATGGATGCGTCCACAGTTCAGCTTAGAAGAGACGCGGCCGACTGGAACATGACGAATTATGAGCGCTCTCCAAAGCCGGTCCCGTAATTATTGTGGACAAGGCACTTTTTTGCCTCTGACAAATAGTAAGCGGATGGAATGGCTCCGAAGCTTTGTGCCGCAGCTAATGACACTGGTCGGACCGAGCTCTAATATTAACTATTTCTTTTGTAGCTGACTTTGCTGCGTTCGCGTCTTGGTGGAGCAACGACCTCTTCCTTTATTTGTTACATTACTTGAGCGTTAATACGAATCGAATGGACGCCGGTGATGGGCTCGAATTTCCTCGACCCGTCAGACTGCTATCTGCTGTCACGCGAACCTCTTCTTTGACGGCTGTAAAATTATTTATGGGGTATTTTTAACGCGTTGTGCTGCGCTAGCGCATTTACACAATTTATGGGAATTTAAATACTTCACTTGAAGCGGAACCTTGATTATTTGGACCCTCGCGCTTCGTAGATGGAACACATGAACATTTCCACACCATCATTTGGGCGCATACAAGAGTTAATTTGTTTCTTTAATCGTTGCTCCAATTTATCTTATCTGTGGTTTTCTGTTTAGAAAACAAAAGAATATTAACAAACAGTTTCTCAGATAAAGGTGTGACATGAAGCGTAAAATGAGAAGCCATTTTGCGGTTTTTTGTTCTTATTTTGGGCTTTGGAGATATTTTCTCTTCGAGTGGTTGCTTGCTAGAGGCAAGTGTGCTGTCCGCATCTCCGTTTTCGAATGTAGTAATAGCCATCGTTGCTTAAATATCGCTTTATGTCACTTACGAGATTTCATTGACTCAGAGAAATGTATAAATCACCAATCATCATTTTGGTTTAAGCAATACAAATCTTAAAACAAAATATCTGACTGATGGCTCAATCAGATGATTCATGTGATTCCAGGTATTGTCATTCACCAAATATGGTCGAAAAGGGTGTGTAAGAATATCTTGTGACACCAGAGTTGATTTTAGCAATATCGTGTTTAATTCTCTCCGAAATTCATCGCATGCAATCTGAGAAGGTAGCTTTAGGTTGTCCGAAAGTGGCCGTGGAAGTTTTAAAGTGATTATTTAGGTTTTATTACGGTGATCAAAATATTGGATAACAAACTATGACTTTTAAATTGGGGGCAATGGGTGCAAGAAAATGAAATGAAAATGACAACAGATTTAGATTTTATAAAAGAGTAGGCAATACCATACCAAATATGTACAGTGGAGCCCACATCAAGCTATACAAATTGAGTATAAGCTGACCTCTCATTGTACGGGAAGCCTATACAATGAGAGGTCAGTTTATACTGAATTTGTTTAGCTTGATGTGGGCTCCATTGTACATTTCCTATGTCTTAAGGGGTAACGATTCGAGCTCAGTGCAAAGTGCACAACATAAGTTTGTTTACCTTATTTTAAAATAAAATGTATGAAATAAAATAGTTTCATCTTATTTTGCGACTGTTGTTGAATAATTATCAGGCGTTTTTAGCAGAATTACGTCATTTCATGCATTACGCTGTAAATGAATGGGTAAACAAACTTAAAAGCGTGTTTTAAGTTTGTATGCCCATTCATTTACAACGTAATATATAAAATTACAAAATTTTGGTAGAAAAGCCTAATTGACACTAAACAATGGTCGCGAAATGCCATATATCACATTTATTTAGTACTTTTTATGCAATAGTAAGAAAAACAATCATAAGTTGTGCATTTTGCACCGAGCTCGAAACGTTCCCCCTTAAATATTACATTTTGGCCGGCCGCTGGTTAACTTGCGCCAGCGCCAGTGAGAATTTATGATACCAATTTACAGTTTTTAACACTCTTTAAGAATCATTTCTTGTCTTGTTTTCAACACTCTCTTATTTATGACCCATGCAACAGCCCTGCTATGATTACTACTCACTAGCGTAATTGTATATTTTAAACTTTTTTATCACCAACTTGACACTACTTGAGTAGCTACCGTCAATATTATGTCTGCTATTATTTATTGATGGGCAAATATTTTGTTGGAATTCTTTTCCTTATTAATAACCCGCTCCATATTTTTCGTCTGTTTGATGCGAAGCATTATTTTAATTATTTTTCTTGTCATTGCCGCGATGATTTTGTAAAAATCAGGGACATACAGTCCATATTGGCCATCTAAATGAAGACCTGAAATTTTTTTGATGCAATTGTTTCTCCTTTGCGCGTTATTTTGGTATTTAGATATTATGAATAACAATTCGGAGCGGGCTCGTAAGTAATAAAATAACTCGCAAAAGAGAAACAATTTAATCAAATAAAATGTAGGCCTTTATTAAGATGGCCAATATGAAGTGGTGTATGTCCCCAGTTTTCCCAAAAACATCGCGATAAAGGCCAGAAAAATGATTAACATATTGTTTTTCATCAGAGTTGTCGTCATCACGGACCGGGCTCTTTTTTTTTTTTTTAAATCTTTTATTTTAAAGAGAACTTGGTACAAATTTTGACCATGTCGTCCTCATAGGACCATCTTAATATAATTTACCAACAACTTAAGATCTAACACTTAAACCGAACTTAACTAATCTGTAAAGCATTCTGGCCTCATCAGAACACGGATGGGACAGAGTACTGTTACATCCTCCGACATCACAAAAAATATTATTATTACTAATTTGCCTCCTCAAGTTCTCATTCTCTTAATGCGATAGAACAGAACAGGGCACTTTTTATAGGATGGGGTTTGTCTTGCCATGAATACCTACAAGGACTATGCTCTTGTCGGTGGAGTAACAACCATTCTTATTTCCACCAGAATAGGCTCTCTCTTGTATATAAACATGCGGCAGCGTGTCCAGGGCCAAGTTCTAAAAGAGCCGGCGCATCAGCCAAGGTGACTTTTATCTAAGCTGCTAAACTCATAGTGGAGGCTTGGTAAGTGATCAGTAACAAGGATCGATAACACTTTTTGTTAATTTTGCTATATAAAATCTTGACGTCCTATAGTAATTGACTCGGGGCTGGGCTTGCGTTTGTAAGGAAACCGAAAATAATAATTTACGAATTTCACAAAAAGGGTTATCGAACCTTGTCATTGAGCACTTATCGAGTCTTCAGTAAGAATTTGGCTGCATAAATTAAAGTTACCTTATATTACACGAATACTTAATAACACTTTTCGTTCCCTCCGTAACACATTTCCTATTGGACCTGCGAAGTTGCAATTTTACACTAACGATAGGTAATCAAGTGCTTGCCAAGTTCTACATATAGTCAGTAGTAAGGACCCTAACAAACAAACTTTTAAAACAAGTGAAGGACTCGACACCAAATTTGGCCGACAATCCTGCACTGCTTTTATACTGAACATGGCCCCTTTTTCACATTTATGTTTTCGAGTGGAATTGATACTGAACTATTTTTATTTAGAAAGGAAATATAGTATACTGTTCAATTCCATAAAACAAACAACTTGAAAAATCACATGAAATCATAGCAACATTCGATTACTAGAGGTAGGTGCTCTCAAAGTTGTTTTTCTCGTCACAAATGATAATAAACTACAAAACAAGGTGCTAAGTTACAAAATGCCTCTTCACCGAGTGGGCTAGTGGGTTGAACCCATAAATCTGGTTTGTTGCTAGCCGAGTATTTTTAGACCTCATTTTTGTAACGCTTTTGTTGAATCTTGTTCTTGTGTATCAAAAGTTCACAACTGACTGTTGAGATCAAATAAAACTATGCTGCCTTCTCTTTTATTGACTGCATAAATACGGGAACACTCGTATACTCGTACTTGTATTAGAAAGTGTTTTTAAACTTTCAAGAAAAGCGGTAAATAATACTTTATACTAATACTTAGAAAGTGTTTTTAAACTTTCAAGAAAAGCGGTAAATAACACTTTATATACTAATACTATGTATGATGGTAGCGAACAATTAACAAAAGAACATGAAGGAATGTCAATGTCGAGATTCCAAAAGAGGCACAGGTAGCGGGAGTTTTCAAGTTACATTTTCAAAATATGGCTTAGACATAGGTGTCAAATCAAATCAAAATCAAATCAAAATATTTATTTTTGCAAAATAGATACATTAAGTATACTTTCTACAAGTCAAAGTTAATTTACACAATATAATATATCTTTAGAATATAAAAAAATATATATAATAATACGGGAAATAAAATATACACCTGCATTAATAAATGATAGTCGTAAGTTTTTAAATAAATAAATAAATAAAAAATAAATAAAATAGGGGAATCTAGGAATAAAAATATTATATATACATAATACAATGAAGAAATAATAAAAACGGGAAATACATACAAAAAATATTAAGGGTGGGCTACTAAAATGTAATAAAGTTATACACTTGCATAAAATATAGAAATATAGGAATAAAAATATTGTATATACATAATGCCTAACCATCCGCACCATTCGATTAGTATTGCTAAGAAGAAGGGCAAGAAACTTAGCAAACATTCCTTTTTTCAAAATAAAACATATGATACAAAATCATATACATACCTACTCGAGTAAAGGCATTAAAATATAAGACTGCGGGAATTAGTCACGAGAAAAAAAATATATCTTAGTCAACCCGTCTCATATTGTCTATTACCTTTAACAAAGTAAGTTTACATATTAATTAATTTTAAGCCTTTAGAGGAATCGTACAGTATTAAAATATGCTAATTATTAATTACAATATTGAATAAGATTATTATTATTTATTACACCATGCTTCATTATCATCCAAATAATCATTGATTTTATAATAAGCTTTCTTAAGTAGTCCCTGCTTAATATATAGTTTAAACTTATTTTCAGGCAAACTAAGGACCTCCTCTGGAAGCTTATTGTAAAATCTTATACCATGTCCTACAAAAGAGGTACCTACTTTGGCAAGTCTTAATTTTGGAAAAGCTAGTTTATGTTTGTTTCTGGTTTCAACAGAGTGGTGCACACCAAGCCTCGGGAAATTATCAATTTTTTTTCTGACATATCTAATAACTTGATAAATAAATTCACATGGGACCGTAAATATATTAATTTCTTTGAACTTTTCTCTTAATGAATCTCGGTACTTCATGTTATAAATAGACCGAATTGCTCTCTTTTGCAAGACAAAGACTGCTTCTATATCCGCGGCTCTACCCCACAACATTATGCCATATGACATAATGCTGTGAAAATAACTGAAATATACTAATCTAGCAGTATCTTCATCAGTAATCTGCCTTATGCGTCTAACAGCGTATGCGGCTGAACTAAGTCTACCACAGAGAGCTTCTATGTGGGGACCCCACTGAAGACGAGAGTCTATAGTAATACCTAAAAACTTAGTTTCGTTAACTAACTCCAGCTTGGACCCCTGCAAAAATAAACTGACATCTACTTGAATTACATTTGGTAAAGTAAACTTTATACATTTCGTCTTTTTTGCATTTAGAACTAAATTATTTGCAGTGAACCAATCAAGAATCAGAGAGAGGGTTGAATTCGCGTCATCAAGTATATCGTTATGTCGATTCACTTTAAAAATAAGTGACGTGTCATCTGCGAATAGAACTATCTCAGATAAGTCTCTAACTAAGTAAGGAAGGTCATTTATGTATATTAAAAACAATAGGGGCCCCAATATGGAGCCCTGCGGAACACCCATTTTGACTAATGCTCCAGATGACTTTACTCCATTAATGTCTACCTTTTGAAATCGGTCACTAAGGTATGACTTAAATAACGCCAAAGATTTACCCTTAACTCCATAGTGATCTAATTTACATAAAAGTGTTTCATGATTAACGCAATCAAAAGCTTTTGAGAGGTCACAAAATACACCGAACGCATCCTGCTTTGCTTCCCAAGCGTCAAATATGTGCTTGACTAAAGCAACTCCTGCATCAGTGGTTGACCTCCCTTTAGTGAATCCATATTGTTCACTGTGAAACAACTTATTTAAGTTAAAATGAGATAACAATTGATTAAAAACAATTTTTTCGAAAATCTTACTAAATACTGGTAAAACTGAGACCGGTCTATAGTTGGAAGGGTCTTCATTGTCGCCTGATTTAAAAAGAGGGATCAATTTACTCAACTTCATTAAATCAGGAAAGACACCATCATCTACACATTTATTATAGATTAAATAGATTATATAGATTAAAGCTAAGTATGGAGCTATTAAATCAATGATACAGCTTACAACTTTAACAGATAGGCCCCATAAGTCCTCGGTTTTTTTAAAGTTAAGAGATTTAAATGCTTTAATGACAGTTTGTGAATTAATATGCTTTAACGCAAATACAGAATGGCACTGAGGCACGTGATCACTCAAAAGATCCTGTGCAAGTCTTGGACTTGAATTTAAGCCTTTAGTTGTCAAGGAAGGAATGTCAGTAAAGAATTGTTCAAAGGCCTTCGCAACTTCTTTATCTCCTGTAAAAACTTCATTGTTAATGTTCAATTTTAGTTCATTATTCCGTTTGTTACTCTTCCCAGTTTCAGTATTTATGATTTTCCATACTGCTTTTACTTTGTTATCGGCCATTTTAAGTTTTTTATTCAGAAATATACTTTTTGCTTTTAAACACACTAATTTGAAAGTACGTGAGTAGGTATATTTTCAAATGTTCAATAAATTCAATATTATTATTGTAGGATTTTATGTCGTACAATTCGTATAAATGATTTCGGCTTTTGTAAATACCTGGCGTTGCCCAGTCACTAAAAGTATTATTACTGTTAGAAACTTTCCGCAATGTAAACGTATTTTCAAATTCTTTGGAAACTATGTTAAACAGGTCTGCAAAGACAGCATTTGGATCATCTTGGAGAAGATTAAAATGTGGTAATTTAAGTTCTAAGTTTGCTTGAAAACATTCTAGTCTGTGAGTTGTAACAGGCCTGTAAAATGCTTTTTTGGGCAATTGTTTCACACTTTGTATGAAAGTTACAGTTTGGCCACTGTGATCAGACTGCAAGCGGTTAATAACTTTATTGTCTGAGTAGTCACAATCACAGAATATATTATCAAGACAAGTTGCTGTATTTTAGGTAATTCTAGTTGGTTCTAAGAACACATTAGACAAATTAAATGATTTGAATAACTGAACTAATTTCGTGGTCATAACCGACTTTTCTAGTATATCTACGTTAAAATCTCCACAGACGATAATTTTTTTCTTCGTATCAAATAATAACTTTAGCACTTCTTCCATTGTTTTTTCAAAAATATTGTAATCTTGTCCCGAGGGTCGGTAGACACAAAGAAATATATATTTACTCATTTCTATACAAGCCAATTCTACTTGGTGTTCAACAGAAAGTTTTACAATGTCTTTTCTTTCTTTTGACTTTATATTATTCTTGACTAGAATCATAGAACCACCTTTTTCTATAGTTAATCTGTTATAGCAGCTAAGGACACTAAAATTATTAACATTAAATTGCATATTATGTTCCGGTAAATGGTGCTCAGTTAAACACAAAATATCTGTTTTTGATTCCTCTAGGAACAACTCTATTGAAAGTATTTTGCCGAGGAAGCCGCCTTGTATGTTTTGATGTACTAGTTTATATACAGAAGGCTTTCCCGTTGTCGTTAAATCTAAAAAGGATTTGGTACAATTTTGTTAGTACTTGTACTAACTTTGTCAATAGGGACAAAACTATGAAAAGAATTATTATTACAAATACCATCAATTGGTATTGAAAAAAATCCTGTTACACACATTGTAACAGATTCATTACGTGGTAAAATGCTAGCTAACTTAGTAGCCATTTGTTTTTTATAAAAATTTGGAAGGAATAGAGTACCATTTGTCAAAACAAAATCTCGAATGTACGAATTCGTGTCAAAATATTCTATTTTGTCACTGTGACTAACTGAAAATTTGTGCATGCAAATATTTAAATTATATAAATTATTTTTTTGTGACCCCGTTAGTGATTCTGAGTAAGGGAATTCACAGAGTATGATTTTATGAACACTAAGTTTTAACATAAATTCAAAGTATTTTAATAGGTTACTTTGTGTTACATCAATACTATCTCCTAATAATAGAATAATTGTAGTATTTACATTGCTGTTATCCATAGATAATGTTTTGAAAAAGGAGTGAATAAAAAAAAATGTAATAGAATATTATCGAAAAGAGTAGGTACTATCAAAAATTGTTTAGAAAAATTTTTACGAAAATGTTTTCTTGTTTTAAGTGTCTGTCGCCACGCCACACATTTTTTTTCAATACTAAGTCTAAAATACTAACCTGAAAGAAATGCAGGTAACTGCATATTTAAAAAAATACATTGTATTTACCTAATATTTTTTGTCATATACGTGGGACGCACTATAAGTTTCCGGAATGAATATGAAAAAATACTATTAAAGGTACAAAATTAATTTATTGTTTTTCAAAATAATCTCCCTTGGCGTCTATGCACTTTTTCATTCGATCAAACCAGTTTTGAAAACTTTTGTGCCACTCCCCTGTGGTGACCTCTGAAACGTGTTTTTCATACTCCTCGACAGCCTCTTCTGGTGATGAAAATCGTTGACCGCGTAATTGGTTCTTAATTTTTGGGAACAGAAAAAAGTCACAAGGTGCCAGGTCGGGACTGTATGCAGGATGACTCATGAGTTCTACATTTTTCGTCTTCAAAAAGTCGTTTGTCTGTCTGGCCGTGTGAGAACTAGCATTGTCGTGGTGCAGGATGATACGGCGTTTAAGGTTATTTTTACGGAGTTCGTCAATAACTTCCGGCAAACAAATGGTCGTGTACCAGTCACTATTCACGGTACGACGATTCTTTAAAGCAACAGTAGCCACGTGTCCAGTTTTATTAAAAAAAGAAGCAATCATCCGCTTAGATGCACTTTTCACGCGCGCCACTTTGGTTGGTTTCGGCTCATCTTGAAAGACCCATACGCTCGATTGCTGCTTTGTTTTGGGATCGTAGCAATAAATCCATGTTTCGTCACCTGTTACTATGTCCCACACCAAATTTGACGCACCTTCGTTGAATCTGGTAAGCATGGCACTGCACCAAGTGACGCGGTCAGTTTTTTGAGCCTCGGTCAAGTTGTGTGGGATCCACCGCGAGCACAGCTTTCTCACACCCAAATGTTTGTGTAGGATTGATTGTATTTGACTCATGCCTATTTCTAAGGATGCGTGAATTTCATGGTAGGTCACATGCCTGTCTGTTTCAATCATACGGCGCACAGCATCGATGTTTTTGTTGGTCACAGCGGTGGACAGCCGACCATCGCGAGATTCGTCACTGAGATTGATACGACCACGCTTGAATTCTGCAAACCAGCTATAAACAGTCGTCTTGCATGGTGCTTCATTGCCAAAAGCTGTTTCAAGCCGAGCGATGCTCTGTTGAGCTGTCAAATTACACTTAAAATCGTAGAAAATCATACTACGAAAATTTTCCCGAGTTAAATCCATGTTGATGCAGACACACAATTTTTTAAATGGCGCCACAAGGTAAAAACAAAAGACAGTCAGATGAAACAAACTGCATTCTACAGCCAAAGAGTTCTATTTTCAAATGTTGCAATAAATTTTTAAATATTGTTTATGTAAGTGGCCAGTTCCGGAAACTTTTAGTGTTACCTATGTACATCTTGTTTTTGTTTGGAGACCGGTTTAATTGGTTAGTATTGATTTTGTATTGAAAATTAAAAAAAAAAGATTCTCAAACTGCTTTATTACTTTTATTGAAAAACGCTTATTTATATTTTTAAATAAGTGTAACATCACCCTAAACAAATTATATTGTACTACGACAGGTTCAATCCAAAAATTTTAAAAGTACATACTAGTACGAATAATATTTTTTACAAAAAAATATAACATCATTTCTGTATTACTTTATGTTCCATACCCTGGTAGTCTAGTTTATTACAAATAAAATCTTAAATGTACCTATTAATTAATTTATGTTTATTACCCGTTATTTTATTACATAGGCGCCTACCTAGTCGCGGCTTGTAACCGGATCAGAGCAAACCAAATTATACTTAAGGCATTCGAACCAAATCTCGGTGCAAAATGCACATCATAATATTGTTTTCCTTACTTTTGAATAAAAAGTATGCAAACATTTCGTTTTAAAGCAATTGGCGGAAATTTATTAGTGATAATTAAGTTTTCACATTTAAATTCTATCATTTTATGATTTACATTTTGATTGCATTCGGTTAACAAACTAAAAGGCGTATTTATCGTTGTAATCGCATGTAATTAAAATATAAGGCATAAAATAACAAAAATTTTAATGGGAAAGCTCTATTATTAGTAATCAATTTCCGCCAATTGCTTTCAAACGCAATTTTATTGATTTTTTATTTGATTGGCCCAATCACAGGCAAAGGTTTCACCGCCATGCAACATCAAATCCTCAAAAAAAAATTACTGACAATTAGGCTAAACAAAGATCCTTGCCTGAGCTTAAAGGACCAAATAAAAAAAAAGAATACCACGTGTTCATTTGTCATGAAATAGTTGGTTGAAATTATTATAAATAATGCCACGCGAAGACGATATTTTTGTTGGTCGTAGATGAAGCAATGGGTTCAACTGGACATAATTGGGCCAGTTGTGCAGCCTATTACACAAGAACGAAAAAATTGTTAACTTTTTAACCTAAATAGCGTATACAAAACATCACTTTATTTCATAGGAAAAGTCACGTGAAATCCATGACTTCCCGCTTACTTTACAAGGAAGCAGCTGTTCTAGGGTTGTCACCTGCCAATTCTTGATTAAAGATATTTTATTAGATTACGGGACATTTTTGTACTTTAAAATGTAATTTCTAATGAATTTGTGTTTCGTGTTTAAAGAAACAGCTTTTAAGGGTCTATTCTGGGGATTTGAAATATTTTGTAACCAAATCATAAGAAATAATTTTATGGGCCAAAAACAACTTTTAGCTAAGAACAATGTTTACAAATAGTTCAATATACATACAAACTAATATTTTATGATTTAGCTTTAAAACTATAGGATTTTCTGTGGTCGTGATTACGATAATTTTGAGATTTTTCGTATTCGGACTATGAAAAATGCTTTTATTTTGAAGATACTATAATATCACCAAAAATAAGTTAATGCGTATATTGTAAACATTGTTAGTAGCTAAAAGTTGGATTTTGTTACAAAATATTACAAATCCGTAGAATAGACCCGTAATGCCCCTTTATAATTATTAAATTTTTTCAGAAATGACGGACAACTATGTAAGACTCTTGTATTTTATTTTCGTAATTACAAGTTTCTATTAATTCATAGCCTGGAAAACGGGGTAACCCGTAAAATACGGGGCATCAGGCAACCCTAACAGTTGTCCAATCAAAGAGTTGCAAACAGTTTCATAAATCTGTCTAGTGTTGACATTTTCCAAAGAGTACCTATATTAAAAAAACTGGCTGGTTTTATGAGTTATGTTATGATACGTTTTATTTAGCAATTTTCCCGCCAATTTTATTTTTGGCTATATCTCTGAAAGTAACGGTCAGATTCTAATGCGGTTTTCTTTTTCTAAAACTAGATTGAATTTACTACACAAAAAAAATCATTTTTTTCTTGGAGACAGTTTTGGTTATTATTTGGTCATATTATTATGACGTACAAAACGGTCAAGGTGCGAGTCGGACTTGCGCATCTTACAAAAAGTGGGTATGTATGGTGGTTACTTTTCATATGTAAAGGTAATTGTCATTATTTATTATTTTTATTCGCGGGCAATATTGGGTCAGTCAGTATCAACGATGATCCCGCACGAGACGCGCGACGTTTCCATGTCGGTCGATAAAATCCGTGCACTCATAAAGCTCCAATGGCTGGTGTCGGCAGTCTTTGAGCCCTATGCGTCCAGTTGTTCAATAAAAGGACAGACTTACATGACATTACTGCTATCTTCAATAATAGAAACGCCAGTCACGAGGAAATAGAAGATGCTGGCGAAAAGTTCATTTTGGCGTTGTAAGGCGCAAAACAGACAGACAAAAATCTAAACGAACAAAGATTTGTGACATTTAACAAACTTGTGGAAAAGCAAGTAGCGCTTTGTTGCTTTCAAAGCTGCCGCCTACTTCAGCTGCGGTACGTCTTCATTCCAGGCGGGTTTTTCACCAACTGCAGACATGGAGGATAAATGTACTAAACCCAGAAGAGTGGGGTTGGGAAAAAAATGGCAATTACTTGAATCCACAATTGACGACAGAAGTTCAACTCCAGCTTCAAACTGAAGAGTCAGCCTTCGTTGCACCACAATGTGCCTTAGTTGTCGAGGTCTGAGTTGCAGCAATAAAACCAAAGAACATGAGCAAGAGGAAGAGATCATTTGATTAATGTTTTTAAAAAGGCTTGTCTATTTTTAAGAGCATTCACCACATTGCGCTTTTTGTATGGAGTGTCTTTGTGGATTACAATTTTATTGGAATTTGTAGTGATGTTAATTAATGTTTTACGGTCTAATTAAATGAATGAATTGTCAATATAATTGCAGAATACGATTGGTTAAGGATCACAGGTTATTGTGACATGAAATTTTAACTGTACCTAATTATGCTTTATTAAGTACATAAGTCGTGGTAACCTGGCGTAATTAATCAGAAAAAATTATGGGTGTATTTTTTTTCAACAGTTAATGTGATAAATAAATAATAAAAATTCCGGTACATTATGTTCTATCAAATTTATAATCTGATGTTTTGGCTATTTCCTTTAGCAAAGTTATTGAACTTTATTGAAGGATTTAGCTCTTTGAATTTGAGAATGTGGTTATTTTTCTATAAACAAGACGTGGGCATTAATCACTACAACAATGAAATATAAAGAAGTATTTGCAAATATCATACCTACATTGCCTATTTTGAAAATGTATTCAACAGTATTAAAGTCTTTCTTAAGAATATTACATATTGTGCTCGAAATATTTTAGATTTTTGCTTAAAATGTAAGCCACCTCTTAAAATATTTTTTTTTGTTGCACATAATATGACAGTCAGATGATTTTCTTGTGAGAAATTATACTAAATTTTTTTTTTTTTGCTTGAAATAGTAAATTTTGCCATTCGTTAAGTTTTTCCGTAATGTGGCTAGTGATAACTTGGAGACGGTTCGTCCTATAAAAAAAATATATTGAACCTTATTTATAGCAAATTTATTAAGTATTATTTCTGTCATGAACAACTTCCACGTAACTCTTATAGCTTTCCTTCAAAAATTAAAAAACCGGGACATGTTTTAGGGCGAGGGGGGGGGGCTACGTCAAGTGGAGGGGTACGGAGGGTTGTGAATTTTGAAGACTCTGTTTAAAGCTATCGATTCACCCTAGGTTTAAAACTTTATGAATATTGCCTCATAAAATATCTATAATTACCGTATTACAAGTTTGGTAGGGAATGACATCAGCAGCCCTAAATGATAAACAACTTTTTTGTGCCATCATCATCATTGTACAGTCTCCAACAAGTAATCGTTTCCCATGGTATCATCCGCGTAAAGGTGATAGTCGTACATGTACAGACATACAGACGGCTAGCGGCTGTAGGTACTTGGCAACTTCAATGGATCTACTACGAACGAAGTCATTGTAAAATCTAGTTTTATTACAAAATCGATTATGAATTCTGATTATGACTTAGAAAATAGGTTGTAGCTGCGTTTTACTAAGAAAATCGACTTCAAATTGTGATGATCTATATCAAGTGTGACTTTCGTTTATACAGCCAAATTCATACTGGAGACTCGATAAGTGGTCAGGTCAGGACCAAGGTTCAATACGAAAAATATTTTTTGTGGCTCTATTTATACTTGTTCAAGAACAACCTCGATTTAATTAGTATAGGAAGACAAAATTTTATTTTGCGTATTTCAAAAAAAGAAAAATTGTACCTTTGGTCCTGACCACTCATCGAGTCTCCAGTATGAGTCTGGCTATGTAAACGGAAGTCACCTTATATAAGGTGACATTTATTTATGCAGCCAAATTCATACTGAACGGTAACAAGGTTCAGTGACCATTTTGGGAAATTCGAAAAACATTCTTTTTCTGTTCCCTACAAACGCAAGCCCAGATACTGATCACTTAAAAGGCCTCCAGTATGAATTAAATAATATAAAATATAAAAATATATCGTCACGACATGAAACGTGAGAGTGAAATGCAAGTAACAGTCCACACACTCGCGTTTTACCGACGATTTTTACGTCCCAAAGTGATGGGTGGTGAGCCCTATCGCCGTTCTTCGGGCACAAATACACGCTTTTTAGGGCATGCAGGTTTCCTCACGAGGTTTTCCTTCACCGTTCAGCAAGTGGTAAGTTCCGAAAAACTCATTGGTGCATGCCCGGCCGGGGATCGAAAATTGAGAGGCCAGCGTTCTACCCCTGACCTACCGCCGCTTCGCGTTACTTTTAAACTTTGAAGTGCATGAAAGGAATGGTATAAACTGCTGAGATACAACTCCCGATAGCTTCAAGTAAGTCTGGCGGATCCAGGGCATCCTGGATATTTAGACGAAAACCCAATAACTGACAAATCCTTTCTCTTCGGTTTCGGCAGGACCGTATTTTAAGGTGTGGAGGCCCCTGGGCAAGAACGAAGTTAAAAAAGTAAGATGAAACGAAAAATAAAGTTTTCATGGACAAAGCCAATCAAATAGAAAAAAAAATCGTGATCCCTAACATCTTTATACAATTTGTACTTACTGTATTTTTATGTATGGTTAGTTAAAAATATGTATACGGCGAGTTATTTCGAAAAAACAATTTGTGTACAACAATAAAAACTTGTCGAGGCCCCTCTTGTGTGAAGGCCCCTCTTGTGTGGAGGCTTCAGCCCCGGTTGCCCTAAATCCGGCGCTGGGTTTCGGTCGCTTATCAGCGCCCTCTCAACGAAACTATGCTGGCGAGCGACTCGTCATGTTTCAGTATGACGTCATGTTAAGCCGTACCGTAGAATCATTCGTCCGTTACTGACTTCCGTAGACTTCGGAACTCGCTATACAAACTGATTTACGCCTTGTCACACTTCATTTTCTTCATTTCCAGTTTCGTAAAACTTACAAAACGTATTGGATGCCTTGCAAACCAGGATAAAATTACAGTGATAATAATGTAGTACGAAAGGGCCTTGACGAACGGGCCATAACAAAAGCACCCGAATTTTAGAAGAAGCGAATGAATTTTTTAAAAGAAGCTGAGGGAGATAATTATGTAGTCTTAGCCTACTTTTTGGAAAAGCTTTGTGCTTCACGCGCCTCACAGCCTAAATATTTTATTGTAGCTAAGGCTGTAATGTTTTTTGTACTGTAAGAATTTAAAACAGTCATCCTCCTTTTACTAAAAGTTACAATTCGTTTCAAATTATTTTGAATTAATTTTTTTATTTTTTGTGAACGTATCGATCGATTATTGTATCGATTTTGTCTCCATTAGAAATATTTGTATTGCAGCAATTTTAAGACTTATAAGGTCCTACAATATAAGTGAAAATAATTCTAGGATGGTTTGTGTATCGTTCGTTATTAGTGACCAGACCAAAAAAAAAATGTTTTTGTCAAATAAATTTTTCACTTCCCTGTACAAAGTGGTTAAATCGGTCGACTAAATGTTCATGGAAAATAAAAAAAAAGTTCACACAAAAAAAATATTTTCGACGGACAGCGTAAATAAGCGATACTCTCAGAACAACATTCACCTCTTCAATTTTTTTCACTTTGACAACTCAAACAATTTTACAATTAGGACCTTACATGTGGCAACATGACTAGCAAAACCGTGTTGATTTCGTCCATGGATGGAGCAGAAGCAGAAAGCGATCAATATGTATGAGAATCGCCTATGTGTTCCCTAAAGCGTATTTTTTTGGTTGACAGTTGACGCCTCTTGACGCTTACCTTTTTTTTTTTGGGTTTATTCGCCTTGTCAGGCAGGCAAAGGTTTTAGACCATACATGACGCTTACCGTTTGAGTTGGTGACTGTTTTTTGCCTCAAAGCAGTAGTCTCTGACGCACCGCAAAGAGCAAGAGTCCAAAAAAGGTTCAAACAAACGAATCTTTCAACTTCTCTTTATTTTGAATCCTAGGTAATACCTACTTATAAAAATAAAAACAGGCGCGTTCGGTACGTCTCTACGAACGTGGTCCACGTCTTCCATGTTTCACAGTAAAGTAGGAATTGCTGTTTAAGACAGAAGTCAAGGGGCCGCCCATTGCCTTCCGGCACAGGAGGTGGTACCAAGAACCAGTTTCTTAGTACTGTTACTGTTCCTCAGAATTGAACGTAGCTATAGGGAAATATAAAAAAAATGGTTTCCGTACCATAGGAAACTGCATAACAACGTTTAGGTTCAAATCGATTGGTCTTAAAGTGCGTATTTCATGCTAAAAATATTGTTATTATATATTTGTTATCCGAAGGAAGAATCTGAGGACTTTTTACTAATTTAAGTTTAGCGCAATCAAAGATTTTCTAAATCCGTGTTTCCCTTGGTGTAAAGCCGCTATTACAGCCGTAATGTAATGCAACCGCGATGGTAATAATTACCCTTCGCTTTGTACCGCACAATGGGTACATATTGTACAGGGCACTTAGCTCGGTACAGGCATTATTTCGTGTTTATGGTCCAGGGCCCATTGTTAACGAAATGGCCGTGTAACACACGCGTGTATGCCTGATTTTAATGGAAATTTGGAGATCATAGTTTTAACGTATGTCCGTTTACTATAGTTAAAAGGTTATTTATCCTAATAGCTTGGAGAAGCTGAATGCGTATTCGACGCATTTGAAACGGTAATGGGTCTTTGTTTAACGTAGGTACCAACGCATATTTTAGCATGGTCTGATTTGGTAATTTCAATCATATCTACTTGACTTGACTTCCATTTCATCCTAGTATTACTATAGGCAAAACCAATAGATTTATTTTACCTTTTACTTTCAAACTTCCCCATTCCTAACTTAAGCTTTGTGTTCAAATGTATGAAACTTTTCATATCAAATGTCAGACTTTCTTTAAGCCAGCGGGGTATCTTAGATCTTATAAGCAAAACATGTACTATTTCCAAAACTCAATTCTAATACAGCTCCGCAATAAGATGGGGCATCGCTTCAATAAAATCGTACTTGTAGAGTTCATCGTAAGGACCTACCAAATTGAGTATGCCTTCAGTAGAAGCAAAAATGACTCCTATTTTAATTCATATAAGGTTCTGGACAATAGTGTTCCCTACAAAAGGCGTAGACGCGGAGAAAGCGTTGATCGTGAGTACTACAATGGCTTTTGGTTCTGCACGCTGCGCTTGGGATCTCAACAGATCATTGTAAATAACCAGGAACTTTATGTTTTCATCAATCTGACTGCAACAATTAACAAAACTTAAAAAGGTACAAACGTAATAAAACGTTCATTTCTGACCTAAATTGACCCAGCGCAGTTATCGCATACACTAAAGCCAGTTAAACAGTTATTTATAAAACATCCCAACACATAATCCGTGAAATAGCTATAGACATCCGTTGGGACTGTGACACTACTACTATTTCCGTTAGAACACAATCCGAAGTGATCAGTAAAGACTTAACCAGCCCGGTGTTAGATAGTGGATAGTCCAGGAACTTTGACCTGCAAGACGGCGCGCCGTTCGATAGAAGCCATTGTACTTGCGGAGAGTGCCACGAGCACTTACAGACACGCCTTTCGAGCTTTGTTCGTGTCGAACACGAGCAGACGGTTCAGTGATCGAAAGCACGTCAGGTACCGATGCTCTTGTAACGTAACACACGGTTTTTTGTTGAATCGACTTAATGGTGGGAGTGGAATGGGTAGATTCACGGAAAAAAGTCCGTCACGGACACGATGTACTTGCGGATTCCGTCAAACAAGAAGTAATCCTCTTGAAAATACGGTTTACGAAAACGCTACGAAAAACAAAGTTTTTTCCGGAATCCTTTAACCATCATCACCACCATCAACGCATCTCATTCGATCTATCCCTTTCCGTCATGCAGCGGCCGGACTAGGCTTCGATAAATCGTAAATTTTGACAAAACCTTTAAATTTAGGAATACTGTACCAGTACTGTGTTGGAGATAAATAGAAGAAAAAGGGCAGAAACTCCTATTCAGATCAGAATCAAACTTAGATAAAATAAAAGGCATCCAGCAATACTATAAAAAAGGAAAATAATGATAAATAATCAACGAAGACTAAAACAAAGTAGAAAGCAACATGGTCGAATACTTACTAAATTACTGAAAGGAGATGAGGACGAGGAAGACCAAAAGAAGACATGTGGACCAAATTGAAGGCAATAATGGGAAAATGGAGGAAACCAGTACACGATCAAACGCCGCGCGCGCCTGTACTCCTGAAGAGTTGTGATGATGATAATGATGTGTCATTATCTCATCAAAAGCTCGAACCGTCCCCGCCTCCACAGTTAAACAAGTGTGTCCTATCCGTAATCATAACATTTACGATGCATCAATACATACTCTGGATTCCCAAGAGTTCGTTAAATTAAATTAAGGCTGCCCATTCCCCGATTTGTTCTAGTTTGAAGGGCGTCCGAGGGGAAATTTGGAAGTGATCAGATATAGTAAACAAATTTCAAAAAAATTGTAACGCCTGCTACGTAGGTAGTTTCTTCGGTGGAATTATTTTTTATCAATCAGTGGCATGCACGCACGCGCTCTGCTTCTCTTTGCGCTCCCGTCACAAATACTACTAACCTAGCACCCAAGACGACATTATTATAAGGTGACTTTTGTTTATACAGCCAAATTCATACTGGAGCCTCGGTCTGTACCAGGACCATGGTTCAATGACCCTTTCTGTGAAATACGCAAAATAAAATTCAAGACTTCCTATTCTAATTGGATCGATGTTGGCACAATAAAATATTTTTCTTATTTCAGAAACTGGGTCACTGAACCTTGGTCCTGACCACTTACCGAGTCTCCAGTATGAATTTGGCATTATAAACGAATGTCATCTCATATAATAAATAAAATATTTAGTTACATTTTACACAAAAACATAAATATAATTATATTTTATGTTTAAATATGATTTAAACTATAACTAAAAATGAACATTAAAACATTTTTGTCCTCGGGTTTTAATGCTAAATCATTGTTTTTAAATTGTCGTACAAAAAGAGCCATCCAACATCCTGGTTCGTTCACTGCTGGACGTAGGCCTTTCCAAGGTTTCGCCACATCGGCGTCCCCTGGACGAGATACCCATACACGGTATTCCTTCAAGGAGGAGAAAAACATCGCGTATCCCCCAAATACTTGAGTCTTTCTCGTAATGGTAGCCTTAGTTAAGTAGAACACCTGTAGCTGTCTCCGATGGGGGTATTGTTTTGGTTACTCATCAGTTCGTTGATTTACGAAACAAAGATCACTGTGCATTGTCCAACCGCCAATGTTGTAAATGGCATAGGATGTCAGAATCGCTGTTGCTCACCTTTCTTGGATGACTGATGTCAAAACTTTAATTTGTGCTGCATTTAACGGCCCATAATATCTCAATTCGCAGTCCTGCTCTAACGCTTCTGCTTTTTAACTGTCTATTCTACTCTAATCAGATGCCGCGCACAACAAAAACATCAGTTATTTTGAAATCGCGGCTACACTGATGGTTTTTCATTTTTATGGAACAGTCTGCAGCTGCATTATACTAATATCAGTTATATTATGCAAAGATTCAGATCTAATTTCAAGTATTCATTGATGAATGCTATCGGTTTATTGTACGGTTTGGAGGTAACTTTGTAATTTTTTTTCTATCGAGAAAATTTAATGGAATCACGTTTTCACAACAGCATTAGTCCTCAACTTTATCATATATTAATTTCAGAGTGATTGTTGCAGTATTTGTTGGTATAAAACAGGACCATGCGAAGCGAAGTGAGGTATTATACATTTTTGATTGAAAAACACTTGTACTTGTCCACTGATTTATATTATTTCCCTTACCGGTTTCGCTGTTAAAGCATTATCAAAGGTTTTTTGGTTGTTTACAAGTGTTTTTCAATCAAAAATGTATCAAAAGTTCCACCAAGTGACAACAATCACGAGCATCAACTCCATGAGATATTATACACCCTTAAATTTAAAAAGCAGTGATAGACCCTTACAAAAGCACAAATCTTTAGCTATTATTAAAAGTTCATTTTTTTAAATGCTCAAACTTAACATTAATCAACATAGTCATATAGGCTCTCCTATTCTGGGTACTTTTGACTTTGCCTTCCTTAGTAAGGATGTATGTAATTCCATATTGTCTTTTATGTATTTAATTTTGAACGAAAACAAAACTACCAGAATGATTTAATACGTAGGTAACTATCCATCTATCCCTCCATCAGCCTGTTTCGTCCACTGCTGGACATAGGCCTTTCCAGGATTTCGCCACTCTTGCTGGTCCTCCTGGAAGAAATGCCCATACTCACACAAGCTGGGCAGGCGGGTTGGTGAGCGCGGTGCCGAAACCCTTGCACCAGTGACGCCGCTGCCCGTCACTAGTCTGTTTTATATAAGGCTTGGCAATTGGGGATTTTTTAAATTGGAATGTGGTCTATTAGGGATGCTCTATCATCTGTTGATTTTTTTTTTCTATTTGAATTGTAGGACCTTATACAGGGTGTAAATGCAAAGTCAAGAATCTCTTTAGGGTATGAAGGTATACAAGATTCTGATGTCATTACGAGAAAAAAAAATACATCTTGAATTTTCACCAAAAATTCCATCATTTTTCTAAGCTATGGCTACGCAGCTCACCGGCCTCCCCACACACCTAATTGCACCCCGCAACTCGCACCCCTCATCCGTGTGGCCAGCGACCGTGAGGGTGTCCACGCGATTAGTGTATTTTGAGTAAAGAAAATCGTCTTATTATGAGGTACTGGTACTTTATTTAGAGATCCCAGTATTTAAAATAATATCTTTACCGATCATACTAACACACCCTTAAAGGATTCCTGCCTTTGCTTTTACATAAGATCTTGCAATAAAAAGTGAAAATAATTCTAGGGTAGATCATGTATCGTTCACTGATCAAATTCCAAAAAAAGAAAATTTTTTTTCTCGCTTCCCAGTGCAAAGTGGTTCAATCAGCTGAATAAATTTCTATGGAAAGGTACAAAAAAAGTACGCGAAAAAGAATGTTTTTTCATTGTAATGTGGTCTATTAAGGATACTCTATCATCTGTTGATTTTTTTTTCTATTTGAATTGTAGGACCTTATCAGGGTGTAAATGCAAAGTCAAGAATCCCTTTAGGGTATGAAAGTATACAAGATTCTGATGTCATTACGAGAAAAAAAAATACACCTTGAATTTTCACCTAAAATTCCATCATGTATAACACGGTGTATTTAGCATTTAGACCGCTTGCAGCCTTACTTGATATAAACTTGCCCTTTCCAACCTATTAATTAAATGGGTACGATTAATCAATATCGCAAACCTGATTTGAATAAAGCACGCCTGATGCCGTCAATATACCTTCGTTTCCAATTGAATGCATTGTCTTATATTATCAACATATCTAACTTTATCAGCCTTTCGCTATATTTGAATAATAATAAATTTATGATCAAATCGGAGTCAAGGCTTATCGACTTAATTAACTTCGTTAAGTTCCATAAAATTTTCGATTGACTATTACAGTGCCTTTTGTTTTATGGCACCAATAAACATTACTGAACTGAAAAATATTGGGTTCTTGAAACGAAATGTCTCTTTTGACATTTAATCTATAGTAATAAAATAATTGAGGAGGAAAAATGTGTGTCTGTACATTGAATACTGCAAAAGCTAGTTATAAATAAAGTTCCATGTCCAATCAAGGCGGTACAAACTAAATATTGCAATTTATTTAGGATGTGAGTGAAATAGTTTGTAAACAACAAACAAGGTCAATGTTTTAAAAAAACCTACACAATCTATGGCATTATCAATCACCAACAGAAAAAAACCAGCCAAGTGCGAGTCGGACTCGCGCACGAAGGGTTCCGTACCATTATCTATAAAAATGGCAAAAAATCATGTCTGTTGTATGGGAGTGCGCGGGTCCGACTCGCACTTGGCCGGTTTTAGTATTTGTTGTTATAGCGGCAACAGAAATACATCATCTGTAAAAATTTCAACTGTCTAACTATCACGGTTCATGAGATACAGCCTGGTGACAGACAGACGGACAGCGGAGCCTTAGTAATAGGGTCCCGTTGGTTACCCTTTAGGTATGGAACCCCATAGTTACCTTTTCTCGTTTTCTTTGTGATGTGCTTTTAAGTTTAGTTTGGGCCGATTTAGGCATTTACATATATGTGTAGTTTATTTATCTAGCAAATTTGTTGTAGGTATTTTGTTGCATCCTATCCTACTAATCCTATCCTACTATCCTACTTCCTACTAATATCATAAATGCGAAGGTTTGTGCGTGTGTGTGTGTGTGTGTGTGTGTGTGTGTGTGTGTGTGTGTGTGTGTACTTGTTACTCTTTCACGCTGAAACGGCTCAACTGATTTGGATGAAATTTAGAATGGATATAGCTTGTACAACATATAACAACATACAACTTAACACATAGGCTACTTTTTATCCCGTAAAAATGTCCTGTAGGTTAGATCAATATCATTGAAAAATCAGGGTCTAATTAGCGCGGTCCTTTTCGCTTGTGGTGAAATAATACAAGGCTTTGTTATTTCATACATCGGGTTTCTAATTAGCGCGGTCCTTTATCGTTTGTGGTGAAATAAGACAAGGCTATGTTATCTCATCACACTTTACACTAATATTATAAATGCGAAAGTTTGTGTGTGTGTGTGTATGTTTGTTACTCTTTCACGCTAAAACGGCTGGACGGATTTGGATGAAATGTAGAATGGATATAGCTTATATTAACACATAGGTTAATTTTTATCCCGGAAAAAAGCATGTCGTTAAACCGAATAACACGCAGGCGGGGCCGCGGGCAAAAAAGCTAGTTATACATACATACTTACTTATTATATCTACATTTTTTATTTATAAGTGTGTAATTTTACATAATTTAGTAAGCCGTCACTTTATTTTTTATATCGTATTTTCCCGTATTATACATATTTAATTCTATTTTTTAGGGTTCCGTAGTCCCTAAAAGGTGAAAGGAACCTTTATGGTGAGACTCCGTTGTCCGTCGGTCCGTCCGTACCTCATAACTTTAGCACCCACCGTTCAAGATAGACTTAAAATTTTTCATCAAAAATAATTCACTTGCTTAATAATAAACCACCAAAAAAAATTGAAAAATTCGAAATTGTTCAAAATATTTCCAGTAAGTATAAAAGTGAGAAAAATAAAAATTTAATTCTTAAAAATACTATATAGGTATCAAATTGTAGATATTAAGGAGCTGATTATAAAAATATGTACTTTTACTATATTTAGTGGCACCGGTTTCGAGAAATCTATGAAAAACCACAAAAAATGCCCCCCCCCCCCTTATTTCCGAAACTAATGAACCGAAAAATGTGAAAAAAATCATGGTAATTCAAGATTATGTAAAGATTACAGGAAAAATATAGCGGGTGAGAAATTCACGATACCAAAATGAGAAAATTTAATTTTTCATCCACGAGTTTTATTTCGAGTACGGTATAAAAGTATTTGAGTCTATCTTTTGCGGTACAATCAGTTCTTTTTTAGTTATCATAAACAGTTATGGACAAGATTTTAAATACCTTCTTCCTGACTGTTCCCAAAACTGTCGAATTACGGAACCCTAGGTATGCGAGTCTGACCCGCACTTGACCGGTTTTTTTACATTGTAATAACTGTTTAATAACCTGTATTACAGAATAAACGATCCGAATTATTGGATTAATACAATTAAAATACTTATACCACAGAAACCGATCTGAAATTTAAATAACACACATAAAGATTTTATTTTAAAGAAACAATAGCAATCTGCTGTAAACCTTATCAAAATGCATATCAACAATGGTTGGACCCATGAGTTAAATGTTCACACACCTAGGTACTGAAATCATTAGTACGTTATTATCATTAGAAGGTTATCTAGGGTCCTACAATAATAAGTGAAAATAATTCAAGGGTGTATATCAAGTATCGTTAACTAATCAAATTCTACAAGAAGAAAAAATGTTTTGCTCAAATATTTTTTTTACTTCCCAGTACAAAGTGGTTCACTAAATCAGTTCACTAAATTTCTATGGAAAGGTAAAAAAAAAGTACGCGCAAATTTTTTTTTTTGGTTGGGATGTGTTCTATTAGGGATACTCTATCATCTGTTAATTTTTTTTCACTTTGAATGGTAGGACCTTATATACTCGTTTAAACGAAATAAATAAATATTTTGTCTTTTCACACCGGCGATGATCTGCAATGATATGATATGGAAGAATGATACATGAGGTCAGTGTCAAGAAGGACTCGGACTTAGGTGACAAACACCTACATTTTTCATCTTTTTCATATGCCAACCAGGGGCGTTACTATCTTACTTCAACATCCTATTGCTATCACTTTTAAAGGTATCGTCATTTCTAGCCAATCACGATAGCTTTAATAGAGCTAGGTAGCTAGCATGGTAGACCATATCGAGCTTTGACAGCTCGGTATACGCTGTCTGTCCCTCTCTAAGTAGATCAACAGAGTGAGAGAGAGCACTGTATCACGCGCTATCGAGCTCTATATGGTTTACTATATAGAGCTCGATAGCGAAGAGAAATATTTATATATTTACTTATATGCTAGACTAGCTAGAATATAATGTTGATGTTAGATAATAAGGATTTCTGGTACTTTTAAAAATTTACCATATCCTGTAGCTGTAGGCCATATTGTTAGAAGTAACGAAAGTTACTCTTTATTTAGTACGTAATTGATATATTGGTGGAACTTTATTTGCCTGAATTAAAGTTAGGAGAAGTTAGTTGTAGTTGGAGGAGTTACTTATCAAATGCCTCTTATACGCCGATGACCGAATTCTCGTTGCTTCATCAAAGAAAAGGAATAAAAAAGAAAAAAGAAAAGGAATAAAAATTAAGGTAGGAAAATCGAAGGTTACGGTGCTAGAGAGGGATGAAGCGGCGACTGAATGCAAGGGTAAGATTGGAAACGAGGAAGTAGAACAGGTTAACGAGTTTGTCTACCTATTTACGTGTGATGGGAAGTATACGTATGATGGTGACATTGAAACAAGAGTGAATTTTGGAAATAAAGTGAACGGAGCCTATATCCGGCAGGATTATAGAAGATGGAAATCTGTAGTCGCTGCCTACCCCTCCCGGAGATAGGCGTCTGTATATAAGGTGACTTTCGTTTATAAGACCAAATTCATACTGGAGACTCGGTAAGTGTGTCAGCACCTAGGTTTAATGAGCCTATTCGCGAAATACGAAAAATATTCAAATTTGTTCAAGAACAACCTCGACTCAATTAGTATAGGAAGTCTAAACTTCATTTTGCGTATTTCACAGAAAGGGTTATTAAACCTTGGTCCTGACCACTTAACGAGTCTCCAGTATGAATTTAAAACTATATAAACGAAGGTGACTTGCATATTATATGTATGTTGCCTTAAACATTTGTTTTTCAATTCTATCCTTGTTGGTTTCATGTTTATTTAAAAATTATCTTATACTTTGCTCTCGTAGAAGTTTTTCAACTCATCTCGTCACTATTTAATAGCTTTATTTCTGTATATAGTTGCCACAAAAGTGTACAAAATGTTTGTGGTGTCGGCTCACTCGATGCTGTGCGTGCGTACACATTTACCATTTTATATTTTGTTTTGGTACATTGCAAAGTAGCTTTTACTGCAGTCAAATAAGGATCAACATACATATTTTTATCTTTAAAGATAAGTTTGTCTATTTGTAATGGTGCGGTTTCAGCCGCAGAGCCTCGGGCATTCACCCTTCTTCTTTTATATGGGGACCACCTTTTCTAGAATCACGGGATAAATCTTAGAGGCTGGTCATACGGGTCATTAGAGATTACCATTTGATGCCGATATTATCGTGGTTAACTTTACCTACAGTTTCTTTCTCCTATCATAAGATGTTTTTACAAACTTTCCAACTTCTAAAAAAGTTTGAATAATTAATCAGTCTCATTTTTATCTGTCCAAACCTTGTTGAATTAATGTCATACATAACCTTGCAAAAAAAATAATATAAGTATTGTCTTTGACCCAATCAGCTTAACCCAGGTTAACTATCTTTTAATGATATGTCCTCCTTGTCACATCAAACAATAAAGATAAGGACATAGCATAAAAGTTAGTTAACGTGGGTTACACCCAATGACACAAGTCCGTACGGCCTATAACTCCAAAGTTAAGGGTCGGGGGGAGCGGGGAGTGGTATTTTTGAACTCAGGAGACACAGTTCTATCATGCAATGGTGCTAACTCCCAAGCCGTTATGCTCGACCTATTAGAGTGCAGTATCTGTTGCACAAGTTGCAGCGTGACGTCTATATCTGCACATCGGTCCGATGCACATTACATGTGCATGTAGCCTAGCAGACCGATGGTAACCTAAGCTCACAGCCAGGTATATACGACAGTTGGGATACCTACGTCAGCTTATCTACATCAATGATACCAAGAAATACTTTATAAAAAATTTTATTTAAAAAAAAAACCCCCTGACCCAGACTCAACCAATACTGGTGCTATGACGCCTCATACCACCAGTATTGGTTCTCGTCTGGGCCGTTTGGGAAACCCATCCGGGTCCCAATGGCCTCCCACTTCTTGACGTGGTGAGGGCCCGCAGCTTCGCCGCTGCAGCGGGACCTGGTCGGATCAGTAATCTGTAAATAGAAAAATTAACATTAATTTCGTTGAAGCTTACAAGACGTTCTGAGGGTTGGGGCATACGACAAACTCTTTGCTTAAAACTTCCAACGGTAATAAGAAACTTGGATGGGTCGTTGATAGCAGTTTGTAGAAATGATATACTCACAGCAGCAACCTGCGGAGGCACCTCAGGCCTGGCGGCAGGCCTCGCCTCCGACATCAGGACGATGATCATAGCCACGCAGATGGCCGCCTTCATTTTATAGTTTAGTGGCTGCGAATGAAAAGAAATAAAATATTAAATTCAGTCATAAAACAGGCGCTTTATCCCTGGAAAGAATGCACAAGAGAAGTATAAAAATGCACAAAATAATTAATTTAAATATTCAATACTTACATATAGCACGGAGAGTCACGGGTCACTTGGCACGTTGGCTGTCGATGAGCTTATGAATATCAAGGATAATTTGGGCCCATTATATAGGGGCCTGCTGATATCATCGCCTGTGACGTGAACGATCCAATGAAGCAATGTAACGAAAATTGATTAGGCATTTATGAAATAATCCTGAATTAAAATTAATAAATAATTGTGGTTAAATCGCGAGCGGTTTATACTTTTGCGTCACCCATCAGAAATAATGCCGATACCATTGTAATAATAGGCAACTATTTCTGTGGTTTGGCTGAAACCCTGACGTCAACGGAAATTTCACCATATTTTTATGCCATAACTAAATAAATGTTATCATACCGTTTGTTTTTAAACTAAAGTTGGGTTTGTACCTAATGTAGCTAATACAAAGTGCATACGTTTTGACATGCTAACTTTTTCAAACTCCGTACAAGATTAACTTGCACGCCGACCAGGTGTAACTCCGTCTTGGCCGTACGTACCACCGAGCTACCGATAAGACCGCTCTGCACGTGACTATCCAAGGCTGCATGGAGATCTCGGTAACGCAACGGAACGAGGTGCAACGAGTGCGCTATCTTTGAAGAAAAAACCATGTATTTTCCTCAGGCTTATCGACAGCGGCTTGGCGCCCATCAGCGAACACGTCGCAACATACAAAAGTCCTGCCGTGATTTTGTTTTCAAAGGTGCGCATATAGCAGCGGGGCGCGGCGAGAATGTTTAATTAACTACACGATAGACGCAACCTTGGCTGAAATTCAGGTGAATTCCCAATGACATCATTCGGCCTTGCCACACATGGTCCTGCCTAGCGACATACCTTTTAGTGATCGTTATCCTCATTACAACGGGTCGATAAGTCAAATAATTATTTGACCTATACCTATGGGTTTAATCGTTTGGCTAACAAGGAAAAATACTTCGGGAATCACGAAATGACGTAGCAACGAACCCGTGCTAGTTTTTATAAAACCGAAGATAAGGTATTTGGGATTATTTGGTTGCTACACAAAAGTAAAGTTTGACAACGCTTTTCGCTAACATAGCGAAACATCTCGCCGTCCGAGGGTCCGAGCAGAACGGTGACGGATAACACACAGCTTTCATAATGTAAATAATGTTTATGCAACATTACACCATCGATGTGTCTCGAGCGTTGCGGCGCATTGATACAGAGTGCATATATCAGACGTTCGTACTTGCGCTTGCTGCTCCGGCACCCTAACGTTATACTATCATTGCTGACATGCTGACTGCTACATGACGACGGTCGTAGTAAACGTAGTAAAGACATGTTCACGTCATACTATCTTACCTATGCAACATACGTGTACGTGTACGATAACTATATACATACACACACATATACACATACAAACGTGGTATGATCTCTACATTCGTCACGAACGTTTCAAGATTAAGGAATGTCTGTAGCAAAGGTCTACGAGCAGGTGAGCTTACGAACGACGTTACGTTACATATAATCTTAAAAGACTTCGTGTCGGAGTCGTCGCACCATCGAGCTACCGATAAAACCGCGGTGCAGGTGACTCTCCAACGCTGCATGGAGCTCCCGGTCACACAATGGAATCAGGTGCGGCGACTGTGCTATCTTTGAAGAAAAAATCATGTATTTTACTCAGGCTTATCGACAGCGGCTTGGAGCCCATCAGCGAATACGTCGCAACATACGAAAGTGCAGTCGAACGTTACACAGCGGGTGCTCGCCTGCGAGGCGCCCGTAAACTCGCCTACGGGCGCCGCAGTGTCGCAGTCATAATTTCTAATTATATCATTACACGCCCACATTCCGCTGAAATTTACTGGGGTTTCCTATTAAGACACTTAGCGTAGCGACACTTCGGGCGCGCCGCACATAATTTTTGTTTATGTGATTCCACGCCCAAGGTACTTGCCGCAACCTTGGCTGAAATTCACTGGAATTCCCCGTTACGACATTGCATGTATTTGCCACATATATTCAGGCGACTTTTATCGATCGTTTCATTTTACGACGGGTCGTTTATAACGAGGAAAAGCACTTTGTAAATCGATAAATGAGGTGCTAACACACCCGTGGAGTTATTATGAAAAACCCAAGATAAAGTATTTGGGTTAATTTCGTTGCTACGGCCACAAAACAAAACTAAAGTATGAAAACGCTTTTCGCTAACATATTTGCTGCTGCTTTCGCCGTCTGAGAGTCCGGCGGGCAAGACGGTGACGGATGACACACAGCTTTATAATGTAAATAAATAAAATGTTCATAAAATGTTCGTACACTAACTAGACACACACACACACACACACACACACATATACACATACAAAAAAAAACGTGACATGATCTCTACATTCGTCACGAACGTTTCTAGATTAAGAAAGCCTAGCTAGCCTAGGATCGACGTTACGTTACTAGAAGTCTAAGTTTTGCGCCGTGGGCTTCATGGGCTATGCAGCTGTGATTTTCTTACTTTTGTGCAACACCTGCAAGTCTTTTGCAGAGATTTATGTCTAGAACTTATCCAGGAGCAAGCCCGGAGGCTCGCAACCACCGTTTGTAGTGAAAAAATTCAAGTGCATTTTGAGTGAAATGCATCCTAGTGCATCGGGTTAAGATTGCAATGGCAAGATTCTTAGTCACACCTGAAACTGCATTCAGGCATTATAGACCGGACGGATCTGTGTTCCTGGCTGTAAGTTGTTTGTTGCGCTTGGAGCAATTAGGCCTCGGAGATGAAATTGTGTATTTACAAATGAATCATTTTACAATGATACAATCGATAGTTCGCTAACTAAGTATCGGGCAAAACTATATTAAAAACAAAAACCTATATAACCTACGTTACATTAGAAAGGACCTACACAATAAATTATTAATTCAATGTAGTACTATTTATCAAAATTGTAGTCAATGTGACTGCTTAATAATAGTGCTAACTCCCTATACAAAGAATCAAAACTTATGGGGGTAACTTTTTACCTCGGTACAAAATGCACATCATAATATTGTTTTCCTTACTTTTCAATAAGAAGTATGCAAGAAATGTGTTTAAAGCACCTTGCGGAAATAGTTTATTGATAATAAAGTCCTCACAAAAAAATTACGTACTTTAGTGTATTACATTTTGTTTGCATTACATTAACAAACTTAAAAGCGTATTTACAGTTGTAATGTAATGCAGTTAAAATGTAACGCATTAAATTAAATCATTTTCATGTGATCACCTAACTATTAACAAGTAGCTTGCGCAAATTGCTATAAAACGCATTTATTGCATACTTTTTATTCTAAAGTAAAGAAAACAATATTATGACGTGCATTTTGCACTAAGATCCTCCGTTACCACTATAACACGACAGGGCGTTCATAATACTCGCAAATAGGTACTCGTAATTCTACTCAAAGGCTAACTAAACAAGGTACGCGACGGCCACAATCACTGGCAACAACTAACTCTGTAAATAACTAACAGTTAATTTGTAGTTTTTAACTTTGAAAAGACATATTTACATCACAAACAAATTTGACAATAGCACTTAGCTCTAATCTCCGCTATAAATAAACCTATTATTCCAAATATATTTCAACACATGCCCTCTTCCTTTGTACTAGTTTAACAACCTCTATCCAAATGAAGGCCTAAGAGTAATAATAGTGGATCTATACAGAACGAGAACCTCCCGCGTGTCTTTATCGCTAGATCTAACCATTGTTGGCACGGCCAGACAGGGACGTATTCGGATTCAATTTTAGGGGGGTTTAAATCTCAAAGCTCTTATGGTACCTGCAGTAAATATCGCGCACATCGGCTAGCTTCGGCTTCGCAGAGTATTGTCTCTCTCTGACACCGGACTATTTGTGTTTCGCTGGACAGAGATGACGTGTAGTAATAATTACTGCCGTGACCTTTACTATTGTATAGGTATGGTCGACAAACTGTGCGGTAATCATTTCAAATAATGTTTACCTTTTTCCAAGACATGATCTTACTAAGTTTCTCGGCCTTCTTCTTAGCAAGACTAATCGTATATAATAATTTTAATAAAATTTTTTATTTTATGCAAGTGTGGAATTTTATTCCCCTATTATATTATTATCTCATCTTATTCTATTGCTTTTTGAACATTGATATTGTCTTGTAAAAACGTGTATTTTATGTACCTATCTTACAAAATAAACTATTTGAATTCGTCTTTAGTAGTTTAGGGGAGTCCTGATCCCCTGGACGTCCCCCCTGGATACGTGCCTGTGGCCAGTACATTTACAAGTATAGTGCGTATGACGAGAACTGGCAACTCTTGGCCGCACGCATGCGCAGTGTGCGTGACTGTCTTGGCCGCTTCTGACCGCTGTTCCTGGGAATTTCTTAATTATTTAAGTTTTTGAATCAGCAGATGGTAGGGTTGGAGGTTCACAAGGTCAAGTGAAATAAAATTGCATAAAGTTGAATTAAATGTGTAAAGATCCCTTTATGTAAAAAGACCGGTCAAGTACAAGTAGGTCTCACGCCCAGAGGGTTCCGTGTCATTCTAAGAAGTTTGTACTTCACTGCTCTGCAGCGTTGCCAATGCCTATTTTCCAGATTCCCTAAAATCACTAGGAGAGCAAAATCCTAAATCCCCACAAAATCCCCTCAAAATTATTCATTAAATAAACTCATTTCTATTAGGTACATACAACATTCTATACAACAAAATCAAAAATTCACGTCTTAACCATTTTTGCACTTAATTTTCAATTATTGACAATGAAGCGAGGAGAAACGGGCTAGCTATTAGTAACAAAACTTTTCAGATGCACTAAAAACAAAACAAGGAGTCGATCGTATCACGTATCCTACGTATCATACCATCGGTCATCATTCATTCATTGTCTTTGTATTTCCGCCTCGTCTTCGTCTCAGCTCGCCTCGTTTTTTCTCCAATATGAACTGCATACCTTCCTGGGGTGGTGTAGTAAAATCTAATCTCATTGAGATTGAAAGAGTCCAACGAGCCGTTTTGAAGGTGCTTATGTTATGTCTCTTCCATTTCGGTATCCCACCACTCTAGTGTATGATCAATTGATCAATCACTAGTGCTTTCAGTCCGGAAACTGTATATCTATCAGATTCTTCGTAAATACCACCAAGCTATTGTACCAAATATACCAGAGATACTAACAAACGAATTGAACGTTGTCCTATAACATTTGTTACAACCCGGTCCCAATATCTGTGCACCTCGCTGGAATGTGGCGCCTCTCCCGCTTCCCCTGTCACCTCTCCGCGCACTCCCCGGTGCGACAGTACGGTTAGCATCTTCGTTGCCGCTACACGTCCCGATAATTTTGATATTTTCGCTTTATTGTTGTTTTGTTTTTTAATGTTTATTGTTAAGTTTAGACTGTTTACTGTTAAGTTTGGACTGGTTTGGTTGTTATTAAAATTGTTGTAGCTGTTAAACTGAAGTCATGGGAAAAACAATACACAGCGAATCAAGAAATTTAATCTTGAAAGTGCTCAAGTTTTTTGAATCGGAGAAAGCAAACAAACAGTACACCATACCTGTAGACCAAGTAGTGAAACGAACCTGTGCTGCAACTGGGATATCAAAGAGGACTCTAATGAAAATTAAAAATGAAGCCAAAGTACAACCACCTACTTCGCCGGGCGCTAGTCCGACTCCAAGTACTAGTAATAATTTAGAAACCCACCCAGAACCAAAATTATCGACACCGGGTAAGAAGCGTAAACAGTACAAAAAACGCATCGAAGTAGATGATTTTGAAATTTGCGCAATACGAAATATCATCAACAGTTTTTATGCTGTAAAAAAAGAAATCCCAACTTTGAAGAAAATTCTGGCAGCAGTTAAGAGAGACCTAAATTTTCAAGGTGGGAGAACATATTTAAGAAATATTTTAATTAACAAATTGGGCTACAAGTTCAAAAAGTGTAAAAATATCCGTTGTGTATTGACACAAAAGCCGGACATCGCCGCATGGAGGGCTCGCTACCTACGCCGTATGAAAGAGAATAATGACCTTGGCGCTGATAAAAAACCGGTTACCTACCTGGACGAGACGTGGATCCATTCCCACTATACGGTCAGTAAATGCTGGCAAAATAATACCGACAGCAGTGTGAAGAAAAATTTAAATCCGGGTCAACGTTGGATTCTTGTACACGCTGGAGGAGAAAATGGATTTATTGAAGGTGCAGAATTACTTTATGAATGTAAAAGTAAAATCGGCGATTATCATAACGAGATGGACACAAACAATTTTTTAAAATGGCTCCGTGAAAAGCTTATACCAAATTTACCGCCGAACGGTATAGTTGTCATAGACAATGCACCCTACCATTCGACGCAGTCGGTGAAAGCGCCCACTAGTGCTGCTCTTAAGGGCCTATAATACCTCACTTCTCTTCGCATGATCCTGCTTTATACCAACAAACACTGCAACAATCACCCTGAAATTAATATATGATAAAGTTGAGGACTAATGCTATGTCAACCCAGTGGTGAAAACTTGATTCCTTAAAATTTTCTCGATAGAAAAAAATTACAAAGTTACCTCCAAACCGTACAATAAACCGATAGTATTCAACGAATACTCGAAATTAGATCTGAAACTTTGCATAATATAACTGATATTAGTATAAAGCAGCTGCAGACAGAATTATAAAAATGGAAAAACCATTATCTTTACCGTAAAAAGAAAATACCTAAATGATCGAGCGTCGTACTCAGCCTAACCTGGACCGCCCTGCCGCCCGACCCCCGATTCAGTTCCGCTTCGGCTTTCGTACGGGGAGGCTGCGTCGCTTGCGCTCACTAAACTCACGATCTTAGGCAACAAACGACATCAATTAAAATCTCATTATTTCTTAGTAGGCTTTTTGTGACTAAACGCAATTATGGGAAATTCACGTAACAAGAAAAAGAAGAGTTGGCATTATCGTAAGGAGGCGGTCAAACGGATGAACGACGTAAAAAAATAAGTACCTACTGCAATACCGAGACCAAATTTTTATTTCCCTAATAAACGTAGGTAAACTAGTTTGATTGTTCTGCATGTTTTTTAGGGTGGATGTCCCAATCGCAGCCAAAGTACAAAATATGTAGGTACTTGATACGCATAAATTTTTCTTCACGCCAGGGTTATGAATCAAGACGCTGCAGCGTCCAATTTCGCCAAAGTGGTGAATAGGCGTGAAACTACAAACGTGAAAAACCTGGTCAGGAACCTCATTTACCCAAAAAATCTAAGTCATGTGCCGTCCCTAAAACATGGAATAGGCCACGAAGCAACTGCAGAGTCATTTTCAATTTTTTTGGGCCGTTACTAAACTGTTCTTACAAAACTGTTGTAACAAAATCGTTGTTTATTGGACCAAAGTAACCAAATTGTAATTATAAAGCTTAGTTTACAATATAGCGGTTCGCCGCCGAAATTTTTTATAAATTTCTAAAACATGACTTATCTTATCACAAACAACTCTTGAAAATCAAACATGTTTATTCAATTGAGTTTTATATCTTTACTAAGCATACAAACCTCAAAGGCTCAAATTAAAATAAAAGACTCAATAAAAATTTCTACAAGATAAGTTTAAAGCAATAATCCAAATAAATGAAAACCCAAAGTATTTTGGTTTGGAATTAAATCAGTTACAATAATCATTTCCAAGCTATACCTATCTAATAGGAACTTTAAATAGGTAGGACAAAACATTTACTCAATTATTGTTTTCATAATCAAAATAAATGTCATCTTCATCGTTCATCAACATATATTCGATTGGGTTTTCATTTATTTCGAGCAAATCTAAGTCTATAAGTAACAGTGTCCTCGTCCTCAAGTTTTGGTGTAGTAAACTTCAGTGCTTCATTTTTTCCGATAGATTTATAAAAACTTATTCTGTACATATTCGTATCACGATTTATGAATAATATATACCTTATTATTATTAATGAATTAATTAATATTAAATTTAATGTTTTTATTTAGCTTTTTTCTGTAATGGCATTTTTTTATTTAATAATTTATTTTCGCTAACATTAAAGCAGATTATGAAGGCTTTTATTTAAATTTTAGTACCGTCAAAACAAAATTTTCTTAATTGCAAAATTGTAAGGAATAGAAGCTAAAATTCTTTAGACAGTTTTATATTTCGACGTCACTAAAACTAAAATTAAAGCCCTCAGAATCGGCTTTTACGGTCATTAGCTTTACTACAAATTAATGTAGTTGAGCGTACCCACGTGCATTAACGTGTCTTATATTATAACTGACTGCTAGCTGCTGAGATAAAACCAAGAAAAGCATCAACCTATCTTTATTGACGTAGTCGATAAAATCCAAAATGTGCACCTAGCTTTACACAGAACAGTTTTATAACGTAACGAAACGTTACAAAACTGTAAGTAAAAAGTAACCTAAAAATTGATTTTCCAGGGGACAGCAGAACGCACAAGTAGGAAACAGCGTAAGATTATAAGAAAAGTGTCTTATAAATAGCTCTCTTTAATCACACTTGCATAAAAATAACAAGTATCCCAAAAAAACACAATATTCTTTTTTCGTTAACAAACTGGTGACGCCTTGTAAAAACGGATACACGAATAAAATGGATGACAATTCAGGCTGACATACACCATCACAGTTTACTATCAGCCAATCAGAATTGAGTTAGTTCTGCCAACATTATTAGCATTAAGCTGCGTTCAAAATTTATAAGGGATCATCTTGAAATAACGTTATAAAACTGTTTGTAACCAAATTGTTAATTTAGCAGGACAAGTATAGAACCGCTGCTATTTTATTTATTTTGAAAGATATGCATATTTTATTAAATATATGATAAATATAACTTAGTCACAGAGATATTAGGGGTCTATGATTATTTAAAAGACTCGAAATAATTGTGAAAATCCTGTCTGGGGCCTTAGAACGAGATACCAAAATAGTGACTTTTGGAAGAGGCTTCAGCTGTCAAATTTGATTTTTTGCATACTAAAAATCAAGTTTGACAGTAAAAGACTCTTTCAAAAGACACTCTTTTTGTGCCTCGTTCTAAGGCCCCTGAACTTGTGAAGGCATGGGCGGACAGATATTTTTTGTATGAATAAGAAAAGTCAAAAATTCAAAAAACAATAAAAATTGGCATTAATTCAAAAGAAATAAGTATTTTTTTAATAAATCCATGAAGTTTAATACTTCTTCTTAAAATAATGAATTTTGAAATAATAAACAAGATACTAACGCTAATAAATACTCTTGTTCAAAGTTTGAGATGTCATTTTCCCCAAAGGCCCAAAAAATTTGAAAATGACTCTGCTATGGAACAGCTAGCATCGCAATTGAAAATTTAAACAGAGCCTTGTGGTCTTTTCATCGATAAAATGTTGCCTTTCTTAGGTGCAACTCCAGACGGAGTTGTAGAAGACAACACCATCGTTGAAATTAAGTGTCCAATCACAGCCTACAAAACATCATTGGAAGACGCTGTGGATAAGAAAAAGGTCAACTTTTGGAGAAAAACGAATATAGGATTACTCGTAAATAAAAAACATCCGTGGTACATACAAGTGCAGGGGCAACTACATATCACCGGTAGGCATCAATGTATTTTCGGAGTATGGTCTGGATGCGACAAAGAGATCAAAGTTGAAATGATACAGAGAGATGATCAATATTGGGAACAAATGGAACTAAAATTAAAACATTTTTATATATCATACATGTTGCCAGAATTATGTGATCCCTGACATGTTCGAAATATGCCAATTAAAGATTTAAGCGACATAAAATAAATGTTTATTTCAGTGTGTTTAATTTTAACAATGTTTAGTTTACATACATACTCACTCTTTTCTCTCAGAGAGTTAGGCATGATCCTGACATACTTCTATTCTTCCACGTCTATCAATCTATTTATACAAGCTATTCTATTTTGGGGACTTTTGACTTTGCCCTTGTTCAGTTTTCTTACTCCACACCACAAAAATCCTAACGGCCTTTTTAGGTATTACGGAACCTTAATAATACTTTATCAACTATTTTAACCACGATATGCATATGTATAAGTTGACTTTTATTGACATAGCCAAATTCATACTGGAGGCTTGGTAAATAATCAGTATCACGAATCGGTAACACTTTTTGCTAATATCGAAAATAAAATGTTGACCTTCCAAAGTAATTGACTCGTGCTGGGCTTGAGATTGTAGGGAAAACGGAAAAAAAATTGGCAAATTTCACAAAAAAGGTGATCGAACCTGGATACTGATCACTTAATGAGTATCCAGTATGTATTTGGATATATCATTTGGCTATATTTTGGTTTCATGTAAATCTAGGGAACTATGGAACCCTACGTGGCTCGACACGCACTTGGCCGGTTTTTAATTATTTGGGACAAATAATTCTTTTTTTAGTCATCATAAACAGAATGCCTGACTCCCAATTGACCGTTTTTTAATATTTAAGGTCCTATGAGTCAAGGTGAAAAAAATAAAATAAGCGATAGAGTATCCCCAATAGACTACATTCCAATGAAAACATTCTTTTTGCACGAGCTTTTTTTAACCTTTCCATTGAAAAGTAGCCTGCTAATTAAACCGCTTTGTACTCGGAAGTGAAAAATTATTTGGCCAAAAAATATTACATAATCAATAATACTTACTAACCAATGGAAATAAATAAAATGTGCCATATATTTTATCAAATAATAACTTAGGCCTATCTATAACATAAAAAAAGGTTTGATATTTTCATAACTTAAAATACCTGTCCTAAAATTGTTGTAGTTACCCTAACAAAATCGCGTGTCGTAAACAAAGGTGTGCGAGCCGCGGCAGCGAGCGGTCTGCGTAAAGTGAAGTGAGGCGCGGAGAAGTGGGGGTGAAACTCGAATTCGAGCTGAGGTATTATAGACTCTTAAAGCAGACATGCAAAATTGGCTACGTGAACACAATATTCCATTTAATGACAAAATAACAAAGAGGGAATTGTATCCCATTATACTGAGAACAAAGCCGCCGAAAAAATATGTCGTCGACGATTTGATGCGAGAGCATGGCCAAGAAGTTTTACGTCTGCCACCTTACCATTGTGACCTAAACCCTATCGAATATATATGGAACTTGGTAAAGCAAAGGGTGGCAGATAAAAACATTGACCAATCGGAAAAGAACATAGAACAACTTACAAAAGATGCGATTAAGTCAATTACGCCAGCTGACTGGAAAAAAGAAGCGAATCACGTGGAGAGACTACAGCGAGAATACTGGGAAAAGGATCATCTAGCAGATGACAACATCACACAACTTTTAATATCACTAGGGGAAGACAGTTTGGCGAGTTCAGAAAGTGAGAGTGAGGAAGATACAATGTCAGGCATAGAGTCAATAATTTATAGTGACTGAGTTTAATAATAAATGATTTTGTAATCAAAATTATTGTTTTTTAATAACAAACCCTTCATCAATAATAAATTGATTTGAAAAGGTTAGTATTTTTTTTTTACCACCACATTTCTCGAAAAAACTTTTTTTCACACCGTACCCAGACCGCCGATATGACGTCACGAGGTCAGGTGCACAGATATTGTGACCGGGTTGTAAAAGTGAATTTGCCCGCAGAAACTTCAACAATATTGCTCCAATACTTATAACATATTTTACAAAAACAATGTTCACATTAAACGTTTAGTAATTTTATAATTAAAAAACATATATTAGAGTGGTTGAAACAATTTGATTATGAAGATACTGAAAAATTAAGAAAACAATAATCCTGATAAATTTTTATATAGTTATTTCCTCTCCAATATAACTTTCATTTTTTACAGTCATTCACTCACAACTCCCTCACTCCAATACTCCCATATACATACATACACCCACACAAACTACCCCATCACCTACATTAAACACTCTACCACTCACAAACACACCCTCACACACACCCGTACACCCTCTCATATCCAAAGGCAAAGCTCACATGTCCAAAATATATTATATAAATATTACTTTAATGCATCTATTATTATATTCTGTACCTACTCTTAACTCCCATACTAACGCTGTTCGCTGATAATTCGCCCTATTGATAGGTACTTGCTTATTATTTTTTCTTTTTCAACATATCCTTATATCCTATACATTTTCCATGACTTGAACCTAAAACATTTATCAAAATCAAATACATACAAAAGTTACAAGCGTATAAAGTCCTGGATTTTACACATATTTTCATGAATGTTTATGTACTGTAATGTCCTAGAAGCGATACAACAAATCAACTAATTTTAGGTTCACAGCTTAGTATGTTTTAAACTATCCAAAAATATTTTTGTTTTATTTCGATTTTTGGGATATTTCTCCTGAAATCATAGGAAGACCCAAAACCATTCTCGAGTTTTTTCAAGACATGAATTTTGTCTCGCGTTAGCTTAGTGTTCGATTAGTTCCGTACGAGCTCGAGAAATGAACGTTCGGGCCAACCAATAACAGTCAGTCAGTGCTCTATAAGTAGGTAGTTATTGAGACTTCTGGATCTTCCAAATTTGGCACCAAGTTCACGGCTGCAGCGCCGTTCACTCGTTGAAAATTTTGACGATCCAGCAACCCAATAACTGGATCGATTGGTCAAAACGCAACGTACAGTTCAAAGCACTTTTTCGGTAGCTCCTGTTTCTCTTATGAACATTCTGTTCATATATATTGCAAGCTCCAAGATAATATTTAGTCTGACACCGATTTTCAAATGGTCCATACCCAACGCAAAATGAAATTTTTAAAACAGGAAAGTTCATTACGCTTCGATAACTTAAGTACTTTAGACTCCACAATTAAAACATTTCGTCACGGAAAGCTTTTACCAAATTCAATAAGATGTGTTATTTGTGGACCATCAAACTGTGGTAAAACTAATCTTATGATTGGTCTTCTATTACATGAAAATGGACTTCACTTCCAAAATGTTTACGTTTTTTCGAAAACATTACATCAACCTAAATATGTTTTTCTTGAAAATGTTTTAAGTTTAGTGCCTAACGTGTCCTTCTTCAAATTTCATGCTAACCAGGAAGTACTAAGCACTGAGGAAGCAAAGTCAAATTCTGTAGTAATATTTGATGACGTTGCATGTGAAAATCAAAGTAATATGCGTGATTATTTTGCAATGGGCAGACACAAAAATATTGACAGTTTTTATTTGAACCAGACTTACAGTAAAATACCCAAACAGCTTGTTAGAGATAATGCGAACTTAATTGTGCTCTTTAAACAAGATGACATTAATCTGCGTCATGTTTATGACGAACATGTGAATACAGATATGACATGGAGTGAATTTCGAGATATGTGTTCAAAGATCTGGAGTGAACGTTACAGCTACTTGGTCATTAATAAAGATTGTGAAAAAAATAAAGGTTGTTATCGAAAGCAGTTCGACACATTTGCAATCTTTTCTTCATGAATGATAAATCCCTATATAAGATGTGACTTAAACTACTTTTTGCAATACTACCATTAATCTTAGTAAAAGCAGGAGCACAAGCGAAAAAATTAGGAGATGGATAATTTAAAACAAATCGTAGGTGCCGCAGAAGCTGTGAAGAAAAAATTTAGAAAAATGCGTAGCGTTGATTCTGAGTATGAAAAATCTCTTGAAAATGTTTTTAAACCAGTTGTTCGTCCTCTCAGTGAAATTACTAATGCTATAAAACATACAGAAACAAATAAAAATAAACCTAATAGTGAAGACGATAGCCTTATTAAATGGAGTGCATCCAATGACACCATTATAAAAAAGAGAAAATCAGATGACTTTATGGCTCCTACTGATTCTATGGAAACAGAAGATGAAGTTTCTGAAAATGAATACGAAGACGAAAATACAAGTGATATATCAGAAAAGTCGATGGAATCGTGTATTGACAACTCTAACTCTAATTGTTCTTCATGGTCATTATCATCAGAATACTTGAAAGATGTTCCTTTTGGAGTCAGACATGTTCGAGGCAAACTTATGATGGGCTCAGCTGTGGTTACTATCAACGACAAACAAATTATAGTAGGAGGGCACAAATACAACAATACTTTTGGTTTAATAGAATTATTAACCAAGGCATCACCTAACTTGTTAAATGTAACTGAGGAGGACACCAAAAACTACAAGTTGATGCTCTTAGAGACAAACGTCCATAGAAGAGATTATGATCCAAATAAACCTATAAAGAGTAACAAAGGAATAAAATACGTGAAAGTTATAAAACCTCTTTTTAATAACTGTAACAGTCCTCTCAAAAAAGTTCAAGGTTCAGGATTACCAATAATGAAAAAATGGAAAAAGGATATTGACTATGTATATTGGGACGACCCGAACGAGTTAGTGGACAGATTAAAGTTACTAATTGCATCTCGAGATGCTGGTAACACAGGACTTGACAATGAAATTATATCAATCATAGAAGAATTAAAAGAGAGTGGTTTACTTAATTAGAATAAATATAACAATTCTTATCTTTTGGTGTATTTCTAACTCATCCTTTGTCCCTATAACTTGTATATTATCCTACTATGAATATTGATAAATTTGGTCACCACGTTCACAAACGCTTACGTTTGTCAGATTTGTTTGATTTTACTGAAAATGCTTTGATCAAAAAGGAAAACGGAGATTTTGATCTCCAATCGGCACGGTTAATAGGTGTACAAGCCCCTCGAGAATCCAATGACGCTGTTAATAAGGAGTACGTGGATGGGATAATAAAAAATCTATGCACAAAAGAGGAAGCTAAATTCATGCTAAGCGAAGTTATGAAAGAGGTACGAAGGGTAATGGATCTCTTTATAAATGATGTTTACACAAAGCTTGAGGTAGATATGATCATAAAATCGTTGGCTAAACATGAAGCAACAAGTGGTAAACGAACTTCATAAAAATGCAAGGAAAAATTTTGTACGTCGCTCTGTTATTCTCAAGGGTATAGATGATTTGTGGCAAGCCGATTTGATTGATTTCATGTCATTGCAAGGGTATAATAAAGGTTTTAAATATATTCTAGTTGTTATAGATTGTTTTTCAAAGTATGCGTGGGCTGTACCTCTGAAAACTAAAACGAAACAAGAAGTATCTGTGGCCTTTGAAAGTATTTTGCAGCAAAGTCTGAGACAACCTAATAATTTACAAACAGATATGGGCACTGAATTCTATAACAATATTTTCAAAAAACTGCTGAATTCTTATAAAATAAACCACTATTCCACATATACTGTTAAAAAAGCTTCTATAGTGGAGAGATTAATCAGAACATTAAAAACAAATTTGTTTAAGTCTTTTAGTCTCCAAGGTAGTTACAAGTGGTTTAGCAAGCAACTGGAGAATGTTATCAATTGTTACAATAATACTAAGCATCGTGTAACGCAACAAAAGCCTGCAAACGTAAATAAATTGAATGAGAATAAAGTGATGATAAATATTCTTAAATTTCAAAGAAAAGTAAACAACATGAAGAAACCTAAATTAAATATTGGCGATTACGTTCGAATAAGCAAGCATAAAAATTGTTTTAAAAAAGGTTATACTCCTAACTGGTCAGCAGAAATATTTACTATCAAAAAGGTAAAGAATACTGCTCCTGTAACATACATCATCGAAGATATTCGACACCAACCAATTTTAGGTTGTTTTTACGACCAAGAACTTCAGAAAGTCAAATATCATAATGTATACTTAATTGAAAAAATCATTAAGAAAAAAGGAAATAAGTTATTTGTTAAATGGTTAGGCTTGGACAAAAACGAAAATAGCTGGATCAATAAAAAGGATATTGTTTAAAATATATTCTTAGTTTCATACTAGTTATGAAAGGTGGAGGACTAGTTAATAGTGTGATAAACCACTTACCGTTCGAGTTACATCTTCCGGGATACAATTACTGTGGACCTGGCACAAAGCTAAAAAAACGATTGTCTCGAGGAGATAAGGGTGTGAACCAATTAGACGACGCTTGTATGCATCACGATATTGCATATACAAAATTTAACGATTTAGAAAATAGACATAAAGCTGATTGGCAATTATTAAATATGGCGAAAAAAAGACTTAAAGCAAAAGATGCGCGAGGTGGAGAAAAACTTGCATCATGGATAGTCAGCAAAGTCATGAAGTCTAAACTGAAATCCGGTGCCGGAGTTAAAAAATTCAATTTTATTGTATCAAAAATAAAAAGTCATCTTAAGAAACAAAAACTAGATAATAATAAGAGTGCTATTAAATCTGCTTACATAGCTGCCAAGAAACTACTAGTTAATAATAAAAACATAAAGACACCACGAATCATTCCCCTTCCTAAAATTGGAGGGATTCTACCTCTGCTACCAATTTTTGCAGGACTATCAGCTTTAGGAAGTTTAGCTGGAGGTGCAGCAGGAATAGCTAAAACTTTAAGTGATTATAAAACAGCACAACAGAATTTACAAGAATCTAGACGTCATAATAATAAAATGGAATCAGTTGCATTGGGAAAAGGTTTATACATTAAACCGTACAAAAGCGGTACTGGTTTATTTATTAATTCTTCAAAAAACTAGTCAAAAGGCTACCTAAGCGTGCTCTAACAAATCTAGATATACTAGAATACGCAAAAAAAATACCATATTTCCGAGGGGTTTTTATGAAAGATAATCTACCGACCAAACCTAGGAGTATAGAATGTGGTATAGTAAATTTAGATGATTCCATTAACGAAGGAACTCATTGGGTAGCCTATTTAAAAGTGAAAGAATACTGTGAATATTTTGATAGTTTCGGGAATCTGAAACCACCAACAGCACTTTTGAAATATCTTAATAATCGTGAACTGTTTTATAATTATACTAAATATCAGGCGTTCAATACTGTAAACTGCGGTCATTTGTGCCTGAAATACTTGCAAGATTTTTGGAATAAACGTATAAATTAATATGGCTGCCTTTTGATTTCATCATTAAGATTATGTCTTTCACACTATCAATAACTGGTAATGAGTCACTTTTGACAACAAACTATTCCCCACCATTGCAACTAGAGGGTGAATATGAATGTGCTCTACTATACTTATCCACTTTTAATTCAATTCCAAACATTGACCATAAGAATAATAAATTTTACTATGGAGATGAAGATATTTTTGAAATACCTGAAGGAGCATATGAATTGGAAGACATAAAAGATTACCTTAAAGAAAAAATTAAAGATATCTCTTTCAATCTATTCTGCAACAATAATACTATAAAAACTTATTTGTTTAGTTCTAAAGATATACATTTTGAAAAAGAGAACAGTCTCGGGAACTTACTAGGTTTCGGTGAACAGGTTCTTGATGCAAATAAATTACATGAGTCAAAGCATCCAGTCAACATTCTTTCAACAACTGTGGTGAGGGTAGAATGTGATGTAGTTAGCGGATCATATATAAACGGCATATCTAGTCACATTATTCATGAGTTTGCACCTAATGTTCCACCGGGTTATAGAATAATAGAAATACCGAAAAACGTTATTTATTTTCCTGTTAATCAAACTAATATTAGTAGCATAAATATAAAAATATTGGATATAAATAATCATTTGCTAAACTTACGCGGTGAAGAAGTACAATTGTATTTACATTTGAAGAAAAAATGATTGACTTTAGTAAAAAGCCTCCACCACACCAAAAAAACATTAGTCACATTTCTAGCATTAACAAGGCAAGTACTCAGAAGAAGAAACAAATATCTCTCGAAAATAAAAAGTTTCTCAAATTAATTGGGTTGTTAAAATGAGTATATTAGATATTTTGAGTTCACCTGTTTATGATAACAGCATTGATGGAATTGAGATTCATTCGTATAAACCTTACGTGACCAGTTTCAACAGAAACGATGAAATTCGTATACCGATTAACCAGCAGGATCTGTACATACTTCCATCAGCAAGCTCATTATATCTGGAAGGCGTTGTCAATGTATCTAAGAGAGAAACAAAGGAGAAAGTGTCTAGTGTTTATTTTACAAATAATCCGTTGCTGTTCTTTTTTCAAGATATACGATATGAGTTGAATGGGGTTGAGATAGACAAAATTAAAAATGCAGGTATAACCACTACTATAAAATCTTTGTTATCTATGAACGAGAGCGAGTCCAAAATGTCTAAGGTTTGGGGTTGGGATATCAACGGTACGAAGAATGTGCATTCAGGAAAATTTTCAGCGTCTATACCTCTCTGTAATATTTTAGGATTTGCAGAAGACTATAAAAAAGTTATAATTAACTGTAAACATGAACTTGTTTTGCTGCGCAGTAATACTAACATTAATGCTTTAAAATTAAATACCGGAGAAGTCGTAGAAGATGTCGTAATTAATAAAATTGTATGGCGTGTTCCACACATAAAAGTTTCTGATGTAGAAAGAATTAATCTATTGCGATTGTTAGAGAAAGATAGACCAATACAAGTAGCTTTTAGAAATTGGGATTTATATGAATACCCTCTTTTGCCTAAAACTACAAAGCATACATGGTCAATCAAAACATCATCACAAATTGAAAAACCTAGGTATGTTATTATGGGTTTACAAACAGAACGAAAGAATAATACATCTAAAGACATGTCGCAATTTGATCATTGTAACATAAGGGATGTTAAAGTGTACCTGAATTCAACCTACTTTCCATACGATAATATGAATGCGAGTTTTTCTAACGATACGATAGCTATATTATATGAGCAATACGTAAGATTTCAACAGTCTTATTACGGACGAAGAGCTGAACCTTTGTTAAGTGCCAAAGAGTTTAAAGACTTAGCACCTCTATTTGTTATCGACTGTTCAAGACAAAGCGATAACCTTAAATCTGGACCCGTGGTTAATGTGCGGCTAGAGCTCGAAAGTGAGAAAGAAATACCAGATCAAACTTCTGCGTATTGTCTAATTCTAAATGAGTGTTTGATCGAATATAAACCGTTAAGTAATATTGTAAGAAAAATATCATGAACGCAAAAACCTTATTTGCTGATGTGCAAGGATTTAAAAATTATAAAAATGACTTTATCGTTAAGGAACTTGCAATAGCTACTGCTGAATATACTCAAGTATTTCTCATAAAACCTCCGTATGCCTATAGAAATTTAACTAATTCTGAAAAGAGACATGTAAACTGGATCGAAAGTAACCTAGGATACCGATGGTCAGAAGGACACATAGATTATATTCATTTCAAAAGGATAATTAAACCATACCTAGAAAATAAACATGTTCTAGTTAAAGGTTTAGAAAAAATTAAATGGATTAAGGCGTTATGTGAGAGCTGTACCGTTGTAAATATGGAAGAAATTGCGTGTCCAAATTTAGTGGAACTCCTTAAAAACTATAATTTCAACAATACTAATAATTTTAGTTGCTTAAGCCATAAAATCAACTGTGCATTGAAAAACGTTTTAGTTATAAAGAAATGGTATATAGATAACTCGATAAAGTTTAATGTTTAAAATATTAATATACATTTTAGCAATTAAGTTTATTTTGTTTTAAATTTTAAATAAATAATATGTAATAATTATCAGTTTCTTTTATTTTATCTTTATCGTAACCAGGTTGAAAAATTTAAGCACACCAATATATTAGCGTAAATACCTTTATTTTTTAAGTTCCTTACATAAATAAAATTGCTTACATAACATCATTACACAACTTCTTACAAATTTTATTTACCAAATTTTCTGACATGTCAATAATTTCGTCCACAATTTCAGTGGCCAAATATTGTGCACTAACAACACTATCTTCTGAGTTTGTTGAAGTTTGCGCTGCACTAAGGTCATATATTTCAATCTTAACCATTCGAAGGGGCCTTCTTGACGGTTTTGATATTACATATGACGATGGCACTTTTGGTTTTTGCTTTTTTCGCAGTTCTAATTTTCTTTTCTTTATTTTCATTTTTTCATTGCTGTTCTGTGTAGGAGTGGGATCTTCCTCCAAGTTGTCGTAATCTTCCAATGGTTGAGCATGTTGGAACCATAAGTCCGAAGAATCCATTTTCTGAAACAAATGAAAAATTAGCATTGTCAAAACTAAGAAGTAATAGCTGCTAATCAGTCATTGAAATTATTACTTACAATATAATACAACGTTATGATGTTACTTGGTGGAGTTAGTAGTTCAAGTCCTCTGCGCCCCGCTTCTTGCTGTAAAGTGATGATAAACGTACCCAGTAGAATCGTGTATTCAAATGTTTTTAATTTAAAGGTTCGTTAAACTTTGCGACCTACTTTAGAGTGCAGTTCATTAAACTAGACACGTGTAACGTCCGCGTGTTTGATTGCATAAAGAATCATATTACTGGCATTGCAACCATGCACTTTGATTTATTACGACACTGTAACCTGATCAAACATGAAAATTCTGACATTTTATCTTTATTACTGAGCAAATCTATTTTGGTGAAAAAAAAAAAAAAAAAACAAAAAAAATATGGTTAGTAAACATTATATTCCATTTTGATTTCCTAAAACGACTTACTTACACATTATTTATAATCTTAGAAAATTACCATAAAACTTAACAAAACTATTTAAAATAACTTAATCTATACTAAAGTAAAGCAGACTCGTGACCCCACGAAAGAGTACTTATTTTATCCTTAAGTATAATACGCTTATCATCATTAAACGAAAGAGCTACTTTATCAAGCGACTGCGTAAAAATTTCATGTTTAAGTGATTTGAAAATCATATTCTTTTTCCTCAATAAGCTACTATCAACTAACACACTTTTATAATCCTTAAAACTCAATTTTTTAACAACAGATTTTTTTGTCCCTTTTGCTTTTTTCAATTCGGTTTCTTCAGTTTTGATACTGTAAAGTTTAGACCTTAGTCCAACAAACTCGACTATAAGCTGTCCTCCTAACTCATCTTTAAATAATCCAGGGACCTTTTTGTTTTGCTTAGGTATGTCATAAACATTGTTATCCTCATAATTACTAGTGTCAAAATATTTTAGAAAATTTAATCTTATATCTTTGTAGACATCTTTTGTTTGTATACTCAATAATAAACTATCCGTGTCGCTGTACGCCATATTTAAGTCAGATCCATAAAAAGGTTTCATAACAGAATAGTAAAAGTCATACATATGACTTTTTGATATTTCTAAAACTGAAAATCCTATGTAAATGGGTTTATCAAGAGTAATTTTTTCGGGTTTTAATTGTATTGCAACGAAATTTTCTGTGAAAATAGTTGAGCTATGGTAATTGGGTCTCGCTAAAAGTTGTTCTGCACAAAAACGTTTTTTTGTTTTATTACCAACGTCAGACCATTGGTTTACTAGCTTCACATTTAATCTTTTTTCAGTGTCCTCTAAAGTTTTCCCGAAAATGCTGTTATTTAGTAATTTGAAAAAGTCTTGCTCAAATTGAGATTTTGCTTTTTGTCGTAACTCCGTGTTTAAATCTATATACTGTTTTAAGTAAGGACTTTGATTAAACTTTATGGCTCTATGGATTTTCTTTAACTTTAAACCATGCTTGAGACAAGTTTTCAAATGAACATAGTGTATGACGTAGTTATATTTGTCATACAAATTTGGTATTAACTTTGTAGTTTTAGACCCAGGAGGTGCAAATTTTTGTGGACAGAAAGGTAAATCATTGTGCAAGCTATGTAATAATTCAGGGTATTCTAAATCAACCTCTAAAATGTAACCTACTTTAGAATCGTCTTTTAAACAGAGAATGTCAGAAACCTGAAACTTTGGTTTATCAATCAATTCAAAATTGGAGTATGGTAGGTAACTACACATAGCATAACCGTATAAATTGTTGCAGTCTATGTAGAGTAAGTAATTATCTGGGGTAGTTGGATCGTAGTTAGACAAGTACTTATTATTAGCAGTGGCATAGCGAGTTGAACATAAGCAAATTCCTCCGCGAATACCACGCTGTATCATTCGAATAATTTCTAAATCTTCAATTAGCTCTAATTTAACTCCTGTCTTTAGCAACATTGCGTCCCAACTTAAGCTCGGCGCAGTGACGTAAAAGGCAGGTTCCAACCTATAATTACTCTTACATGTTCGCCTAAAACTTTCAAAAATATCAGTCAACAATAATACATCAGATTTTAAGTATAAGTCAGTATATTCACCAAGGTTTGACAAACAGAACAATTGCCAAACATGATGAGCATGAGCATAATCAGACTCTGATACTGTTTCGTCCGTTAAACTGCTGTAAAAACATCTACGCGGCGGTAGTTTGTTTTCTTTATAGCATTCCCAATTTTTCATATATTCATATGGATAAATTCCTTTACGTCTTAATGAATCAAATTTCTGTTTTTCGGGGTACAAGTGTGACAAATGAATGAAATCTTCAATTGCTAAATTTTCTGCTACTTTTTCTAAACTCGTGCCCAAAAATTTCAAAGAATCTACAAAACGTACCGCCATGAATTCTTTTTTCCCGATTGGAAAAAATTTTGTAAACGAGACATAATTTTCTTTTGTTTTTGCAATAACATTTATGTTGCCGGGCAATTCGCCCAACTCTCGTACAAATAAATGACAGTCATAGCCTGATAGATTGTGGAAAAAAACTGGCAAAAACTTAGGAAGCCTAAACTGAATGTTACAATAAGAATGAGCAGCTCCACGATAGTGTCCTGTCAGGTGACAGTGATCTCTAACTTTATCTTCAAACATCAACTTGTTACAAAGGTAACAAAATTTAGACTCGGAAAAGTTTTTTAACTCAGCATTAGTAAGTGGTAACATATCAAGTTGCTTGCTTAATACTCGATGTATCCTAACTACGTCTGCACCTAGTTTTTTCAAGAAAACTTGTACACAATCAGGTCCACGATGCGAAACGTACCGATTTAATGATATATCGTAAGAGCATACGATGTAATAACCGAATGCGACGGGAACATGTTTTTGTAAATTTTCTGTATATTTAGAGTTTTGCTCACCCAAACTAGGTTGTAACAAAGATTCAAAATCAGCATAAATAACAAATGGCATATCTTGCATTCGCTCAAAATGTTTAAACTGAATTAAAGAGCCTTTTCCAGGGAGAGTTGTTTTAACGCCACCGCAATTATGATCATTAAGTTTAATATTGTTTGAGAAAAAGAGCATGCAATCATCGCAAAAAAATATTTTGCCATGATGTTTTGTTACCTGGCTTCTAACGAGCCGACTTAAATTCTTTATCAAGCAGTAGTGTGACTGTGTGCCGTTTTCCAAAAACAAAAGATTAACATGATTTTTTCTTTTTTGCATAGTTTTGTACAAGGGTCCAACAATAGTTTTATTATTTTGGAGACCATAAATATTAATACTTATGTTAACATTGTTTTTTTCAAACACCTTAACATCCCTCAAGCCGACTGGAAAAGTCATATGTTTCGTGCTTAGTAAAGCGTCGAAATGAGGGTATGAAGATGTTCTATTTGAATTTTGTTTAGCAGGAAATAGGGATGCCATAATGCACCAAAGAAAACAAAATTGATCCGCATTTTGAATGTTGATACATGCATGTTTCAATTTTATAGCTCTAGGCAGTTCAATGAATCCAGAAGCCCGTAGAGGATTATATTTATTAACATTTACTTCAAGATACGAGTTAGCAACAAAGCTCCACCCACTGTCTCTTTCTTGAAATTCATCAACTCTAGCAACAATTTGGCTAACAACATTTTTATAAATCTCTTTAAATTTGTAATTTTTATTTATTACGATGTTCCCGGTTGCAAACGATTTTACTTCGCGGTTGTTATTTTTTGGTAGTGAAAACTCTGCAAACAGTTCAAAATTTACCTTCAAGCTGATAAACGAGTCAAGTCGTGCATCTATCAGCTGGTGAACACGCCTGCGCAGCGAGTGCAGGAACGTCTCCGGGGGGCACGCGACGCCCACATCGTCGCTATCCGATATTCCACTCACTCTGTATGAGGCTATGCGGTTGCGAAATGCGCCAGATACTTTTTCGATACCTTCGCATTCCTTGACAGAATTGTTATTTTTATGCACTGTACTTCGCAAGTGAGAAGAAAAAGATTTACTTTTAACTGATACATCACATACTGAACAGTATATCGATTTATTATTTGACATGCTGACAGTAAGTTTGAAATTTTGTTAAAAGTATTGAAAGTGTGGTACTGATTAAATAAAGTATTATTGAATTTTTATATATCATTCAAACATTTAATTTTGATTTAATTTTATTATTTATTCAATTTTATTTTATTTATTTAAATTTTTAACTCTATTGAATTATGGAACTATTATTATTAAATGATAGAACCCTTTTGGATTGTTTTTCATTTGATGATTAATTATGTAAATAAATACTCTTTCGTAAGGCACACTAAAAGAAAATTGGTATATTAGACTTATTTTTATTATACATTAATTATAAAAACACATTAAAAACTACTCAAATTTGGCTTTGTCACCAAAAAAATAACCTTCTTCAACGAAGCTTTTCTTGCAGCATTTCAATAGCTGCTGCAGCACAGCCAGCTCCGGCGAGTCATGATCAGCCTGGTATCGCAGAGCCAACACCGCCTTCTCGTGCCGTTTGAGGGGGTGGACTTTCTTGATGTCGTCCACCTGGTACAGCTTGAGATCCAAGTACAGGTCCCCCTCTAGGTCCGCGGTGCGACGCACGACGCCGTCAGCAACCCGCTTGGTGTACGCTGACTTCAGTGGCAAGACCTTGGTGACAGCTTCGTCCTCGCTCTCCGAGTCTAACAACCGCCAGTCTGACTTCTTGTTACTCGTAGAGGATGATGCTCTCTGGGGTTGCTTCCGCTTTACTGAAGTCTTGGACTCCTTTGCCCGTTTGCGTCTGTAAATAATGATACAATTAATAATATAAAATGTTTATATCATTAAAAAATAAGTAAAATACAAAATGTGATAGTGGAGAGAAATTATATTTACCCAGACGCTGTTTCGTCGTCAGAGTCGTGAACTCGCTTGGATGTTGTCACCTTTGGCTTGTTCCTAAAACAAACGAAAATTCAAATTAAAATATTATATAAAGTATGAATTTACTTGGTTTATAGAAAAAAAAAAAAAAAAAGGAAGTTGTTGTACTAATAATTTAAGTAGATAATTACCTCTGAACTGTCGACTCGTTGTCCGTCTCGACGACGCGCTTTGTGGTTGCTGATTTGGGGATTGTCTTCTTTTTGTTCCTGAAAAAAAAAAATATATATATATATATATAAATATAATATAAAAATATACACATATTTATAAAAAACAAAAACGAAAAAAAAAAAACTGAAGAATAAAATAAAACGAAACTGACTAGTGAAATTACAGAAAATCAGATTTTACAATATCTCGGTGACATTATATTCAACGGATTGTTCTACAATAAATAAAAGTCGATACTGACCTCTGAACTGTCGTCGACTCGTTGTCTGAGTCTACGACCCGCTTTGTAGTTGTTGCCTGGGGGCTCGTTTTCTTTCGGTTCCTAAAAAAGAAAAAAATACTTGTTTTGCAAAGATACGCCCATGCATTTAAGGTGAAATTAAATCAACCGACCAAATTCATACTGGAGACTCGGTTAGTGATCAAGAACTAGGTTCAGTAATCCTTTTGGTCAATTTCGAAAAAGAAATTTTTTTTTGTTTGCTCTTTTCTGGTTGGACTAGTTTAAGTACAATCCCTAGTGCAGGTAGGGGCAAAAAAAAAATAATGAAAATAATAATAATAAAAAAAAAATTGAAACATGGATAGCAAAGATGCACAAAAGTAGACAGATCGTCCCATCTCACGATCGATCAGGTCCTAGGGTGATCGAATCTGTAAAGCCTGATAGCTTAAAACGAGATCCAAAACCATCAAAGAAGTCACAAAATACTCAATGACCTAGTATTGTAATAATATAGGGAAAAAACATACCTCACAAACGCTACCTCGTCGTCCGTATCAAACTGGCTCCTCTCCTTTGCTACCGACTTCCTGCTATTATAGTACTCAGAGTCCGACCTGAAAATGATACAAATTCAATAAGTTATTTTACATACCACAAAAAAAACCTGCCTACAATGTTAATTGATAACGTAAATGAATACTAAAACTGAAACATTAAATTAGGTGAGATGTGGAGGCTGACTAGGATAATGATTAATCATAAATATGTCTTTTTATACCTTATGAATAAGGGGTGCCGTCACCAATCAAATGAAAAATACACGCAATAAGGAAATTAAAAACGTAAATAGAACTTACTAACATTATCTGAAGACAGTGGATTCGCAGTTTGAAGCAGCAACCAACAGTAGATAGCAACAGCAGCACTGGCGGCGGAACTGAGCGAACAACTTGTACAGTATGTACAAGCACTTACTGACTTATACGAAGAGCGTAGAGAACTGATAATTATTTGTCACATTTTGGTAGTTTTTATAGCAAAAATTAATGACGCATGTCAGGCGTTGTCAACAATTTTTGTACGCTCCAGTTTAATTTTTGCTGCATATGTACAATTGGTAGGTTTCTCTATATATAAATAAAAACGTACTGTCAATTTTATTTCTCGTTAAATAAAACCCAAATATGGGTATCTTGTTCCAGCAGCATGGAATATACAACAAACCTTAGAGCAATGTAATGTAGTCACCGTCGTCTGGTTAAATCAGGAAGAGGAAAATTTTCTTAAGTCCTGCTGCGCAGAAGAGAGGCGGTAGCTTAGGTTAGAAGTGGCGTGACTCGCGCAACTGACCGGTTTATTTTCTGTTACCTGCATGAGTTTTTGACGGCGGCGCGCAAGTGACCCATGCCCGATGATAGATAGATGATATTATTATATTGAAACATTTATTATATTGAAACATCAATCTTTGTCGCCCATGCACACACGTTATAGCACTACAACAATGACTTCTCTGTACTGTATTATTACTACGATGACAATATGCCCCTTAATACTCAATACTCAATAATTTTATTTGCGTTCCACAAAATGTTTCTTAATGCAACACATTCACATCATACAAGTTGTGGACCCTGTTGGGCACAGCAAATTAGGAGAGAGGAAGACAAAATTTTTAATTGAATCAGGCTTAAAGCATAGGTACCAACTTTTTGTGTATCAATGTACATTTTTAGGATAATAACCAAATTAATACATTTACTCTCGAGTGAAGCAGGGGCTTTAGCTTGTTTTCATAATTCACTTATACCTCATTGTTGACAACCTCTGCAGCTGAAATAAGTGGTGCAGCTAAATTCGCAAATTTGCAAATTATTAATATGATCGATTAAGCAAATTACCACTATGATATTACGAAATACCATCCGGTCAGTATCTACAGGTTGATCATAAAATTATATGGCTTCCATAATTAAGTTGCATATTAAATAATCATCTGGGTAGGTAGTTGTTGATATTATGTCAGCATTGGTTAAGCATATATATTCCTTTAAAAACAAAAACAATTAGGATTAAAAATAATTTCCATGGAACTAGCTTTCCCATACAAACTAAGGACACTTTTTGATAATAAACAGGTAATATGTACATATTACCTCTTTATATTTCCATGAAACATTTTATGTACTGCAGGTATCTATCGATTAGTTGTTCGAATAGATGGAAATTTACAATCAATTACAAATTAACATAATGAGTACAATAATAAACCATCTGGGGACGATGTGAAGTTAGGTATCCTTGAAAATATACCTCTGTATATTTAAGTAAATGTACTGGCCTTAAAAAAATGCCCCTGTATATAATAATAAACCTTGCAATTTTGTGAAAATGCAGATGTTTCACTATTCTGAATAGTAATTTCACTTTAATTACCAACCAGCCGATTGCGAAAACCATGCAGACGTAAAATATAACCAATTCATGAAAAGTAGGTCAAACGTGTCAACTCGAAAACCTCTCGAAGTTATTCTAGGCGGGTAAGAGGCAGTTCTCAAACAGATATAACCGGAAAGATTATCATGCATAAGACCAATTGTTAGTGGTAAATTCATCCTCAATTGTCGGGCCTTGGACTAATAGTCCGATAGAAATACTATACTACTTACATCATTTAAAAAATAATTTAATTCCCAAGTCAATATATATATATTTTTTTTTTAATCGTCGTCGTGGACTAGGTATTTGTTAATGATTTGAATAACTTAAGGGGAGAAAAAAATAACGATTCATATGTTCAAACAATATAATAAACATTTAACAATGTAAATAAATATTAAATTATTTTTTGCACTATATAAATTAATAATCTTTGTATTTTAATAAATTGTTGAAACATTAAGATCCGCTTCAACATGGTTAACACTAAATATTAAAACTAAAAAAGTGACTTGTGAATTAAAAGTTACTGCAAAATGCAAACCCATTTCTATCGGACTATAAACAGACTGGTGATGGACAGCGGCGCGGCGTCACGTTGAACTGTACGTTGCGTTTTGACCAATCGATCCAGTTATTGGGTTGCTGGATCGTCAAAATTTTCATCGAGTGAACGGCGTTTAAGCCGTGAACTTGATGCAAAATTTGGAAGATACAGAAGTCCCAATAACTACCTACTTCTATAATCCGAAGTTGAATGTAGAATGAAATAGCAAGCATAGGGACCCCGTGCGCGATTGACTTCAAGCCGCCGGCTACAGGCCTCTTATTTTTTTTTTTTACATTGTTCTCTTAACACATAAGTAACCTGATTTACTCATTCGGGTCGAGCCAAGCCTACAAAACAATGAAAATTAGGGTGGGAGCTAGTGCAGTACTGTAGGTACCTAAGACTTTTACTTTTGTGAATAAACTTTTTTTTTTTATATATACTTCATGTCATACTTTGCGTGCGGTCCAAAATACTCAGCTACAACAAGAGCTTCCTCCGAAGATTTGTAGAAATTACTTGAAATTGATGTAGTGTTGCGATTAATAAAATAAAAATTAAGACTGGAATTTACTGGATGAGTGATTATGTAGTAGAAGGATGTTTAAAATCTAATATTCCCCCACATAATACCTCTTCCCACAATCTCCCCAATCGTTTTGTGATTCCCCGCAGTTTGGGGAAATTCCCACAAATTGGCAGCACTGCTGCTCTGCAACTGCAACCGAAGACATAAGACGAAAGACAGCGGATCGCGACGAGCTCCATCTTCCCTCTACTAGACCAGTTTTTGTGTCTGCATGCTTAAGCTGTTCGGTTCTAAGGAGCCGCGCTGGCTAAGCTAACTGAACTGGGGGAAGTGCACAATACTCCCGATCGCGAAAAGTGCAGGATGCACCTGCGTTACGAATTTAGAATTTTAGTATTGTGAGATGCACTTACAGCGAATTAGTAAAAAACAAATAGGTACTTAAAATACTTGTAAAATGTTTTGCACATTGAATATCACTTTTTCCTGATAAATATTTTACCAAATACCTATTCTACTAGAGATGTCGCCACCTAGACTGATAAGAAGGTAGGATTGTAGTATAGTGTTTTTATTTAGAACTGGTTTTAATAAACGAATTATATTCGCACATTCACAATATTGTATATGAAAGACAAAAATAAAATACCGATTTCAATGTTATCACTGGAACGAATATTGCAGGTGAATCTGTGAAGCACTAACTAGTATGATATAGTTTGCCATTGAACTCCTTATGTTTGATTGTAAAAGCGATTTATTTTTCTTTGGAGAAATTTATAATATTTGTGTCAGATCAGATTTGAAGTTTCAAGTTTTAATGTTTTCAGAATATAAATAAAATAGTATTATTTAGTTTTCTGTGCTCTTTTAATTGACCAACAAATAAGTTCATCTTAAATTGACATCTAAACAATATTATTTATTTTTATTTATTATATTATATAAGGTAGGCATACTTATAAATTTAAGTTTTGATATTACTTTTACATGTATTTGTAAAGTGTAACGGCAGTTTTCCATTTTTATGTTGTATTAGAAAGTCATGAAATTATTTTAAAAAAATAACTATTTTATCACTTACTTAAAACTAAAAGACCGTAAATATAAAAAATAGGCCAAAGGCGAATGGTAAAATCAAAGAAATTGCAGCTGACCCACTTTTAACTCTTTTATCATTTCAATACTTAACAAAATATCTATATATATTTTTTCGATATTACATTAGGATAATAAATACGAAAGAGAAAATTCGATACATTTCAAGATCTAAGTCTAAGCAATAAATATTTAAAAAAATATCTGTATCACGCCTTCAACTTTAGCATAAAGCAATTAGAACAAAGTTAAGGATATATGAATATAATTGACTAGCTGCTGAGCTGTCTGGCGAACAACATCAGTTGCTGCGGAACGGCTGGGCGAGCAACACATCAGTTGCTGCGGAGAAGCCGAGCTAGCAACACATCCTGAGGATGCCTCGTTTAGAGGCGAAACACGTGTCGATAAGTTTTCTTGCTTGTTATTTAAGATTGCTTTGCTTGCTTGTTGCATGTTTTTATGCGGGCGGGCGGGCGGTGCACGAGTCTGCATTTTGATTAGCACGAAAAGAATTGTTTAGCGGAATATTGCAAATTATATTCATATATCCTTACCTTAGTGATGGACTTCCGCAAGGTAAACCCGATTTCAATTAATTAAATTAGAACAAAGACAACTTAATTAAATATGATGTGTGATAATTACTCAAAATAATTAATTTTTACACATAGATAAGCTTAGCTAATACATTACCCTGCAATGACTTGGAATGTTGGATCTGTTATACGCATGAAGTTTTATATTTATAGTTACAAACAATTTTGCTGTAATAACATTTTCTCATTATGTGTGTTACAGGTTCGTAACTTTAAAGACAATGTTTAACCGATTGAATCATAAATAAATTATCACGGCGAAAAGCTAGGTCTTCAGGAGCAGTCTTAAGAACAATTCATGATTTTCGGAATTTCCGAAAGCTTTTTGGAATTGTTTCGAGATGTTGCTTTCAGTGGTTTTTGAAAAACATTCTCAAGTACTTTAATTTCCTTTGTATCAGTGCGGACCATTATGGCGGTTAAACCGAATCCCGGTGCAAAATGTACATCATAATATCGTTTTCCTTACTTTTGAACAAAAAGTATGCAAACATTTTGTTTTAAAGCAATTCGCGAAAATTGATTACAAACAGTAGGGTTCTCGCATTAAAATTATGTTATTTTATGCCTTACATTTTGATGACATTCGATTACAACTTTAAATACGCTTTTAAGTTTGTTAATCAAATGCAAAGAGAACGTAAATCATAAAATGATAAATTTTAATGTAAAACCCTAATTATTACTATTCAATTTCTGCTAATTGCTTTTAAACGCAATTTTTGCATACTTTTTATTCAAAAGTAAGGAAAAAAATATTATGATGTGCATTTTGCACCGGGATTCGGTTTAACCACCTTAATGCTTGATGATATGAAGTTATTCAGTAGATGTCTATGAGTAGAACCATTTTCAGAATTTATAGTGACATTTACCAGAATGTTAAGGTATAAATTGTTTCTATTATACATACATGTTAGAAAGAGCGTTGCAGTCTTGGTTAGCGACTATTCTAAATATCATTGGTTTGTAATTGCACCTTGAAATAAAATTTAAATAAATTATGATTTGTATATTAATAGACGTTGATGATAGGTTAACTTCAGTGAACATCACATCTTAGCAAACCATCTCACATTTCAGTGAAAATTTCATAAGAATGAGTAGAGAGAATTGACGTAGACGTAGTGGATGAGAATAAATTGCGATGTATAAAATTTTGTTACATTGCAGTGCCTCAGAGCTTTCAATATAAGCTTGGGCAGAAGAAAGCTTTCACTATAAAAGCTTCAAAAACACTTGCATTTCATGTTCAATATTAAAGCTTGGGTAATCCTAGCACTTTTTTCTTATTTTTTGCATTCTAGCACCAACGCTAATCATATTAAAATACACTTATCCTAATCGTAAAGCCATTTTGTCATCGCCATGTCAAGTATATTTAAATCCGTATTTCGTAATTGCCAATATAGACATTATTAAATAACTAACGCAAAAATCTTAAATAGATATTACAACAAATACATAAGTGGTGGGAATTGCACTTTCTCCAGTATTAAGCTAACGCCCATTGGGTGGCAGATCTTTTTCGTACACACTAAAAATCAGGTATAGTAGGCCTTTTAACTTTTAAAAACTTTCAATCTGCAAATGAATTTTCTAACAATCCTTCAAAGCAGAACTGGGTATACATTTATTTAAAGACGATGTGATTTTATAAAGATTGTCTCACTTCGTGCTAAACATGATGAATTATTATCTTTGACATCTAAAGAGGGCCTGGAAGAAATAGGAACATTTTACTAGTCAACATTTGTATAATTATTATTTTAAATGTCACGTCTTTATTAAACTTCAAAAAAAATAAACAACAGTATTGAAGACAGTGTCTTCCCAGTTCGACTTTGATGGACTGTTCGAAACATAGGATTCTACAAACCAGTTTGACCTTACTGATTGCGGTCAACATGCAAACTATACCACTACCCTCGTTTACCTCCACGTAACTCAGTTACTTGTCGCCTTTCCTCTTGTCGTCAGGTTGGTAGTACTGGTTAGCGACGTCGTACAGCTCTCGTCTAAGTTGGTACGCCTGGTTTCTGAGCTGCTGTTCCTTGGTTCTGATTGAGCGGTATAGTTCCTCTAGTTCATCTGTGTGTTGCTCGACCAGCCAGCGGAGGTACAGTTCTGGAAGACATTACTTTTTATTTTAGATAGAGAGAGAGAGATAGAGGGAGAGATAATGCTTAGTTAAAATCCGGGCTTTTACTTTGAATAACCGCTTAAATACTACACAGCCCCCCGATTCCGTATCGTAAAATAAGTTGCCAACCGAGTGCCTATCGTCGAAAACATACACGTATACTATCGAATTCCGCTTGTCGGCTTCAAATTGCCGTCACAATTCGTAAATAGTTCAATACCCATTGAAGGTTATTTTGGAAGTTCGTTTTTTATCTGTTTTTGGTGAATAGCAACCATACTTGGCGACCGATTCAAAGATACGTAATAGGCCCGCAGGTTAATTTTTTTAAGTGGGTGTGAATGGCAAAATCCGAAGCTATAGGGAATATCGCAAAATGTTCAAAGGAGTCTTGGGTTGGGACCGATTCTGAAGAAAATCAAAACAGAGTTATTAGATTTTTGAAAATATAATTTCCCTAGCCGAGAATCGAACCACTTGCACTACACTAGGCTCTAACAAAAATTTGCACTTTAAAGCTTAATATTTCGCAAACGGATCCCTGAATTAAATGATTTTCACACACCCGCAATATTTTTGAACGACCTATCCAACGACACCCCACACAATGAGACAGACGTAAAAAAAAATTCATACTCACTTTAGGGGGGGTGGGGGGTAGCGTAATATAAAGTTTTTCAAGTTTTTATTTCACTACTTGGTCGGCGTTGTTAATATGAATAATTACAGCTGTTACAGTTTTCTTCTAGTAATAGAGTCTTTGAGCTGAGCCGCGGACCGACATACCGACGGACGTGGCGAAACTATAAGGGTTTCTTGTTGACAGCGGAACCCAAAAAGAAGAAAGGTCGCAAAGTATCTTGAAGTAGAGACAAATGGGCTGGGTTTTTTAGAGTTTACCTTCCAGCATAGATGAAAATAGTGAAGTTTTGTCTCTCGAAGAAGCGTTTAACCAATGGAAACGCAGGAAAGGTACATCACGTGACCATTGCCTCGACAAACGACTCGTCCTGCGTTTCCATTGGTCAAACGCTTCATCGAGAGACGAAACTTCTCTATTATTTCCACCTATGTTAGCTTTGCAGGTTTCGTTTAGGAGATGGGGCACCTGAATCTTGAGCTGCAGTGACCACTGACCTTCCCACAGTACATAGCTCATGGGTGCGACGGAGGGCCAGATGACGTTGTGCGTGGGGTCGTACAGCGGGTTCAGGAACGCCTGCAGCTCCTCGGGTTGGTTGATAGAGGACCACAGGCTGGTGGTCTGCTCGAACACGCCGAGTGACCAGCGCTGCTGTTCGCTGTCACCCAAGAATGTTCCTACAGAGAACAAAGCACTCACTTTACTAGACGTTTTGACTACAAAGTGTGCAACATTATTAAAGAGGAAAATTACATATATTCACGCCAGTTTCCTAGAGGGGTAGGCGTAGACTACCAGATTTCCATCTGCTACAATTCTGACACACTTTTTCGCTTTTTCCATATCTATAAATTTCATAGAAGTCACACAAGCTCTACAATTTTGGGTACTTTTGACTCTGTCCGTCTTCAATATGCCGGCAATTTGGTTGCCATACGTTCTTCTTGGACGGACCAGTCGATCTTTAACTTCCACTTGCGCACCATTCATACACCATATTAGGTCGAATACTCTATACTACCTATATAGTACCCTATACTATAGCTATATCGTTTTAGCTCAGCCTGTAGCACCTAACTCTACCCAGCATAGCAGTTTGTAAGTTTTTTAATTAATGCTTACAAATGAGCAAATCGCTCCTGACTATAGACCAGTTTCTGATCTGTAGTGCAAGTATGTAAGCATCGATTCGATTTTGACGGATAAAACCGATGAATTCCCAACGATAACCTTTATTGCAATAAAACAAGAGTTGAATTTTTATTTATCGAACCGTGTCGAGTCGATAACTTTATACTTGTACCACTGAATGTAGAAAATATCGCTAAGCGACGAATAATGTGACGAATCCGGCAATCCCAGCACAATTTTTTATAAAACCCGCTTTATTTGAAATTCTCAAATTATGTGAAATATTTGTTACTGATTCTCGAATCAGACGCACTGTTACCACAGTTTAAAAATCCATACAGCTGTCCAACGAAGGCGTTCGACGGAACGGTTGTGCGGGGCTTGCGGGGCGAGACTCCAAACTGCTCGGTGGCTTACCTCCCGCGTCTCGCCCCGCAGGCCCCGCACAATTTCTCTATGTGAGCACTTCCGTTAGACAACTGTATGGATTTTTAAACTGTGTTTTCACCATCCGTGTCTGCCTGCACCCTGGCTTGGCTATCAGCCTGAATACAAACAATACTTGCTAACAAAGATAACCTTGTACTCACTCACGAAGATTTCGGATAAAATTATACTATCACAAAAAAACACTTACCAAAATTACTAGCATAACTATGCTCAAACAGCGCTTGTAAGTAGCACTGCCGATACTCGAAGCTACACGGGAACTGATCCAGGAACTGTCTCACACAGTCCAGGAAGAGAGGGAAGGTGGGTGCGGCACGAGGAGCGGAGGAGTACGCGCCCGAGCGCATGCGCGCGTTGAACGGGTGACCCGCGGAGAGCCACTCGCGTTCTATTAGTGCCTGTAAACTGTTGAACGCTTATGTAAGATTTGTATACATTGTGGATACTTTATTAAGCGTTCTGTCTGTGGTATTGGAGAGGCTTGGAGGTGGTATTTGTTGGACAAATCACACTCTCGCTCCGACAAACCGGCTTTTAAAAACAAAAACGGTGTAAATAGTGATTTGATTGATTCATTTCATTATTATTAACGTTTTAATGTACCACACCAAAAGATAAACGAAATATATAGTAACATATAACGTTACGCGGGTGTTTAAAATATAATTTTACTTTGGAGGTAAAGAAAGACACAAATACCGTTTGACTGCACGAATGTTTTTGTATTTTATAACGATTGAGACGTCATCGTCTGCTTTTCGTCGGTCCTCAGGAAAAACCCATGTTAAAATCCCTCGATTTTCATATCACGGTAAAATAATTTATATTTTTTCAATGTTATTGCTCGTAAGGACTACTGTTTCTTTTTATTGAAAAAAAGTTGCCAGTCTTTTCTTGTGTACCATAGATAGACTTGACAGAAATGAGCTACGAGCGTATCAAACTGAAAGCAGCTTATTTCCGTCAGGTTGGCAATACCCACCTTAAGTTCATTTGGAGTATTTATTGTTTCTTTATTTACTCACACTATGCATTGAAAAACGTAGTATTGTACACGTGGGTAAGGGCAATACTGCCTCCTTATCGCGCTTATAGCGTAATCTACTATTGTGGAATATCTAGATATTTCCATTTAGACTACAAATATGTAAATAATCAAGGGACTAAAAGATTTCAAACCAAAGTACCACATGGGTAATACTTAACTATTAATTTATTTAACAAGAGCACAATAATATATGAAATAAATCAGGTCTTACCCCCTCACAGTCCTGCAGTCTGGATTTAGAATTATTTGTACTAAGGAACATAAGAGCAACGTTGCATCCTCGCCCTTCGTGCCGTGAATTAAAACTGGCTCTGCTTTCTGAAAATAACATTTTAGTAAAAGTTAAATTCTAACCATATTTTACGCAGTTTTAATGTTTAACCTAAAATTTAACCTCTCGCATGTATGAATGAAATATAACTATTCTTTATTGTACACACAGATAATTAATCACAACATGAATCTTGAATATGATGTACACGGCGAGCCAACCTCAAAACTGAGATTTCATCAATTACTAAATCAATTGTGTCTATCGTGTCTATCTTGACTAGGCAGACGAAAGGTCAAGTCTTACTGATCCATCAAACCCCCTTATCCTGCGAGCCTTATACTATCTCAAGATTGTATTAAACAGGCACGTATCCAGACTTTTGTTTCGGGGGGCGGGGGGGAGCGGGGGGGATATTCATTGAAACAACAATGTGAATTGTGAAAGAATCCCGTGTAATCGCTGTATTATAACATTAATGAGTTATCAAATTATCGTACCTTTTTTTATTAAAATGTACTCTAACGTATAGTCTGTCAAAAAAGTGTTGAAATGAATATTGAAGAACTATTTTTGTTTCGCCTGGTTACACCAAACAAATAAGTACAAAATCTGTTAAATCGAGTAAACCGCGTTATTATTTGATAAATATATTACCTAAGTTATACTACTTGAACGTTTAAAGTCCAATAAAGTTCATTAAAGTTTCATTTTCATTTCAACACTTTTTTGACAGACTATACTTTACGTGTTTATGAATACCTAAACATTCCCGGTCCCGTGTATGTCACGCCAAATTTCGGGGGGGGGGGGGATGAATCCCACCTATCCACCCCCCTGGATACGTACTTGGTATTAAAATAGGGGATGGATGTTACGTCCGCCATCCACTTATCTCTTTAGAAAAGTGGTGGCAAAACAGAGACCCTACCTTGACGCAACTCTCAATCAAACGCATTAGATAAATAAATACTAACTTGGTGTATGTGTTGCGCGACTATACAAGCTGTATGAAGTGAATTTCTAACTGTTTCAGGCCATCCACATGACTCCAGCTTCGATATCCATTTGTCACTTGATATTTCTCGATCGTTACATGCTGGAATTAATTAAAAAGGCACTCATTGTTGTGATGGAAACACTTTTACTTTTTCACCTAACCGGTTTCTCTATATAAGCATCATCAAGGGCTTTAAATTGAAATAAATAAATATTTATAAACAATGTTTGCATTGCTAGATGTCCATGCAATAAACGTTTATTGTTTATATCATTAGATTTTAGAATCAAAAGCGCTGATTTATAAAACACCGGCCAAGTGCGTGTCGGACCACGCGCAGTGTAGGGTTCCGTAGTTACCCAGAACATTTTATAAGTTGGTCTACTAATACAGATCGCGCCAAACTTCTAGTCCGCTCGGAAGTTGATCTCCCGAAGAACGGCCCATAAATTGTCGTGTTTAGAGGGGACTAAAAGTTTGGTGCGACCTGTACTTGTAAACCTGTGAAGCCTACTTAGCTGTGACAGTGTTCCTTTTAAATTCATTATATATACTACTTCTGTAAAAAATTTCACATATCCATAAACAACCTTTTAACCGTCAGGGGGGGACTTGACGCTAACAAAAATTAGCACTTTAAAGCTTAATATTTCGCCAATGGATCCCTAAATCGAAAAATGGTTTACACACAGCCACAATGTTTTTAAACGACATATCTAACGACACCCCACACTATGGGATAGATAAAAAAAGTTCATCCCCAATTTACGTGTACGACAGTTACCCTTGAAATTTTTTTTCAATGATTTTATTTTACCGTTTTGTCGGCGTGATTAATATGTATACTCATGTCAAATTACAGTTTTCTAGTACTAAAAGTCTCTGAGCTAAGCCGCGGACAGACAGACGGACGGACGGACAGACGGACATGGCGAAACTATAAGGATTCCTTGTCGGACTACGGAACCCTAAAAAGGGTCTTGACAGACAGACAACAAAGTGATCTTTTAAGGGTTCCAATTTGAGCTACTTTTAAAATAACTAAAATAGTTTGGCTAATTATTTTTTTCAGTGTACTATTTTAAGAACTTGTTTTTTTTGTTTTCATTCGAATGCCTCCTCTTTTTGTAAGAGTTTTGTAAAATTACCTTCAATAAGTTTAGAAAAGCTGGCTAGCAGTTGTTCCTGGTTGTCCACATCGTCCATAGATCTATTGTATATTTTCCACTGCGAGTAATTTGAGTTCGATTCCGTGCCTCCTCCTGAAACATGATACCTAGTACATTACTCATTTATTACTCTTACATGAGATCACACTTGCGGCTTCTGCAATGCAAAGGGTAGCAACGATAACTTAACAAAGTTAAAAAGGTGTATGTGTATCTAGCTGTTGCCCGCGACTTCGCGTTGAGTTCGGTTCACCCCCTTAGGGGGCGAATTTTCAAAAATCCTTTCTTAGCGGATGCCTACGTCATTACAACTATCTGTATGCCAAATTTCAGCGAAATCCGTTCAGTAGTTTCGGCTGTGCGTTGATAGATGAGTCAGTCAGGTTTGTCTTTTATATATTCAGATAATAGAATAGAATAGAATAAAGATTTATTTCCACATAAAAAAAGAAACACAAAATTGTAATTAAACGTATACATCAAGCGTTATATTATTTTTGCATAGGTTGATGGCCTATGCTGGTCATTAAAAAAATACAGCCGTCTTATTGTAAACGGTAGGTCGATAAATTATTTGATTATAGAGCGCAAAGACGTATGCCGAAGAAATTGGCGAGGTATTGAAGACGGGTCAAGTCAGCGCCCAAAACAGACAACAGTAGTGTTTGTATTCATTTTCGGGAGACAGACACGAGATTAAGTATATTATTTAGCCTTTTAAATTTCCAACTGCTGAGCAAAGTCCTAGCCTTTTCGAGTTTCAATAAACTGCATAGGGCTGCGCTACTACCGCCTAAACCAGTACGAACTTTTAAGTCTCGCCATCTCCGTTTAGATTTCTGGCTGGCCGGCGCGCCGATAGCCGTCATCTGGCACCCACGCGCTGTAAAGTCTTGTATACAGATAAGTTATTCAAGAGGGCGTGGACCGCCAATCCTTAACTATAGGGAATAGCGCAAAATGGTCAAAGGAGTCTCGGGGCCGATTTCGATAAAAACCAAAACTTCATCCTTAGATTTAAAAATATATATTCCTATTACAGGCGAGAATCGAAAAGACTGATAAAAAAAAACTCTTTATATTATTGCACCATCCGATAGTGTCGCTTACAAGGTCAAATTCTGGTAAGTAATGTTAAACGGCAAACTAAAGAAAAGTGCCATTCGGAGTTGGCCATTCACGTCTACTTCAAAAACTACCTGTATTCCGTCAGGACGTGTATCTCAGGGGTGTTTTCGAATGTGCACTGTGAAATGGAAGTCACAGCCTACACTGGGACACCCACATGTCACAAATAATTATTATACCCAAGCATGAAAGGTGGTGAGCCCTATCGCCGGAGTTTCAGCACAAATATGGACACTCTAAAGTTTGAATCGCAGCACGGTCCGTGTTCCTGCGGGATTTGAACCCGCGGCCTCCGGCTTAGTGATCAAACCCCTCGAACTACTAGAACAAATAAATAAAAAAATATATAAAAAAAATTCTTTATTCAGGTAGCAAAAATCTCTGATGGATAGAATCCGAAACGAGGAGATCCGTCGGAGATCTAAAGTAACCGACATAGCCTGCAGAATCAGTAAGTTGAAGTGGCAGTGGGCAGGCCATATTTGTCGCCGACATGATGGCCGTTGGGGCCGAAAGGCTTTAGAATGGAGACCACGTACAGCAAAGCGTAGTGTAGGACGACCTCGTGCCCGCTGGACCAACGACCTGAAGGACGTTGCGGGGGGCGGCTGGATGAGGAGGACGGAGGACCGACATGAGTGGCGAAATTTGGGAAAGGCCTATGTCCAGCAGTGGACGAACACGGGCTGATGGATGGATGGATGGTAGCAAAGACCCATAAAATTAATTTAAAAACACACACGAATAATATACATTAAAATAAATAAATAAGACACAAAAGATAAATAGATAATTTAAAATTATTTAGAAATTATAATTTTTTATTATGTACACAAAGCTTGACAATCCAATGCTTAAGCATAGGATTGTCAAACTTACTAGAAAATGTCCTCAGGATGTCGCTGTCACTGCCACTGGTTCTGTGGATAATGGACGCTATTCGTTTGCGCATGATCGCAAAAAAGTCATCGGTATGCGCCTCCGCAAACATTGTCGATGCACTACAGAACCGCGGCAGCCCCATCAAAATGTTTTGTAAATATTTAAACTGGCTAACCTTTATTCTGCTGCTGAGCTATCGCGTTGCTACTCCTCAGATCGTATATGATGCCCTTCATGCCAACGCCGACGATCGAGTTGAGAATGTTCTCGTCTTGTCTACACCTTCTATGTTTGGGGCCGTACAGCGGCTGGCCAGCTCGAAGTAAGACTGCCTGGAATAGTCGAAGCATTGGCATAAGACAAGTGAATTACAAGACGGGCCGGATTTGTAATTTTAGAACAACTTTAGGTATAGCGCCAACACCGAATTGCATTTTGCTCAAGTAATATTATTTTTTCTGTGAAACGGCTATTTTTTTTTTGCATTTCAAATGTTGCCTGCGTACCTACGGCCACTGAGCGTACAAACGATAACTATGACCAGTTTTATAGCTTTCCAGCGATAAAAAATACAACCTCTTGTGTATATTAACTGTGTATAAAACTCATACACTCTTAACCTGTTTATTAAAGCCACACGATGATACACACACACACTCACACACATATACATGCACACTAATCACTTGACACACACAACCCTTTAGTTTTTAATACGGAGTCTTGCTTGCGTCTTTTTATTTAAATTTATTCAGTCGTTATAGTTATGTTCCTAGTCTTTTAAAATATATTGTTAGCGTAATGAAATCCGTCATTGGCACTATTTCTTGATGTTATTTTTATGTTATCTTTAAAACTGTACTTCCTGTGGATTTTTGTTTATAAATAAAATAAATGAATAAATAAATATTCTTAAAAATATGAAAAATTTGCTCCTTTTATTCTAGGTTGCAGTTGTGATAAGTACTTATAAGCTTTTTGATTGCTAATATACGTTATTTATAAGTGCCTAACGTATTACTAAACCACCGATGTCCGTCTGTCACAGGGGTCTATAGCTTTATATAAAATAAGGTTAGTCCTGTCAAGTCGTGTAACACCAGTGGCGTGCATCTCATATAGGCAAATACGCAATGCCTACCCTGGGCTTGGTTTAGCTAACTAGACCACTATCTTTTTAAATATAGGAAGGTACACACAACTATTTCAATATAATAATCAGGTAAATCAGGTAAGCTTCACCCTTTCTTTGAAATACCTACCTGCCTGCTCCGCAGCGCTCGCGCTACCGTGGCAACACGCATAACTAAAATTCGAAGGCAATTCTCTATGTGTGCATCTGTAACTATACTCCCATGACGTCAGCGGCTCTCGCTAAGCACGCACACATTCTCATTAAAATACGCAACGCCTGTCGAAGCAACCACATTGTTATGATTGATTACTTGCACTACTTGCTACTAGATGGCGCCACACGTTTTTAAATAGTGGATTTGTGCGTAGGTAGTCGGGTGATTCATTTTTGATAGTGGGCTAAGAGGTTTTTTGCCAATGAGCTTGGACAAAAGAGAAAGACACCTGTGCGAGTTATATCGTTATTTATCGTAATTCTCGCTATAATACGTGCAAATAATATAAGGACAGTTTTGTCCCTACCCTACTTAAAAATCCTATGCACGCCACTGTGTAACACCAAATCAACTCCAGCATCATACTTACACCATTGCTATGTCTATAAGATAAAACAGGGAATCTTCCTCCCTGTCTAAACAACGCTGCGACAGCTAGAGTTTCATCATCAATAACTTTGGGTACAACTAAACTTTTCCCATAGCTCGGACACACTGTGTACCTGTGGTTCACTCGGGATACTCTCCACTCATCTGTTGCTAGCACTTTTGTGAATTCTCCTTCTGTACTGAAATATTAGTCACATGTTATTTTCATGCTAAGAATTTAGAAGAATAATAAAAAAAACATTTATACATATATTACTAGGGCTCCATGAGGATAAACTTCAGTTTTGCACTAAAACTTTCAGACCTACGTTATAGGGTAGGTGATACATAAGATAACTATACAATGTAACCTAAATGAGCATCTTTTAACCACAGGTGGCATCGAAAGCCCTCCATGCTGAGGGTGTCTTCTCTAGAGGACGAGACAGTGGAGCATGTGCTACTCTCCTGATTTACAACTGAAGTTAAGAAGTACTTTACTGGACCAGTTTTTGTGTCAGTATGCTGAAGCTGCTTGGCTCTAAGGAGCTGTTCCGGCTGGGCTGACTTACCTGGGGGAAGTGCACAGTACTGACGATCACAGAGAGTCAGTGCTGGACTCACCAACCCAGTCTAGAATTTAGTGGACAATAAAACTTTCAAAATATTAATGTTATAAAAATATAAAACTCTTGAATGAATGAACTAGCTTTTGCCCGTGGCTCCGCCCGCGTGTTATTCGGCTTAACGACATGCTTTTTTCCGGAATGAAAAGTAGCCTATGTGTTAAGTTAGGGTATAAACTATATCCTTTCTAAATTTTATCCAAATCCGTTCAGCCATTTAAGTGTGAAAGAGTAACAAACATACTCACACAAACTTTCGCATTTATAATATTAGTGTGATTACAAAAACACAGAAACTGACACAAAGCATTACAAAACAATTACGACAGCACATACATATAGTTACAAATAACTTTTAAAAGCTTTCTTTTTATTTCTTCACATAAATAATTATAACCATACAATTAAATAAAATTTATATAAATGATAAATTACAATACTTATATCTTAAGATTATTGTAATTTGTCATTTATATATTTTTTAATTTAATTGTATAGTTATAATTACATATATAAATAATAAAAAATAAGCTTTTAAAAGTTAGTTATAATTATAAATTATGCTAGCCTTTGCCCTCAGCTTCGCCCGCGCTCAGTGAATCTTTGCATTTTCGGCTTGGGCGTTATTTTATGAACACGCCCTGTAGCTTTATGTGTTGACCAGGGTCACTACAATGATAAATAAAATAAAAAACCACACCCATATCCGTTGAGTGGTTCCGGAGTTGAAGCGTTTATTAAATCTTTGCCCCGTTTTCAGCTTGGGCGTTATTTTATGATAGTCTGTGTGGTCAATCAGGGTCACTACGAGGATGATAAAAAAAAAACGCATCCAAATCCGTTAAGTGGTTCTCGAGTTAAAACGGAACATACTGACAGACAAAAATTGTAAAAATGGCAGTTTTAGCTTCAGTACAATACAAATAAAATAACCCAATTCATTTAAAATTTCGCGAAAATATTCAATGTTCAAATTCAAACAGACACGGTTTTTTTACTACTTTATTATCTCTATACATATAAAATACAACGTCTGTCTGTCCGTCTGTCTGTTCGTTCGCTTATAACTTGAGAACCAATCAATGGATTTTGATGCAGTTTTCACCGAGAGATAAAGCATTTCTTCGGGAAGGTTTAGGGCTATGTATCATCACGCTATAACAAAAGGGAGAAGCGCAATGAGAATTTTAGTGAGACATATGGAAGGTTCGCCGCCGTAGCATTGTCGATCGTCGCGGGTTCAAACCCCGACTGGTAAAATTGTTTTCACTTTTTATTCTTTGTTTTACTTTCAGAAATAATATTTCCTTTTGTAAAAAAAATATTAAAGCTGAAATTATATTTCTTGACTGCGCAAAGACCAATAACCAAAATATTTTAATTTTCAAGTGCTTAGAAAACGCCATCTCTGGGAAGCTTTCCTGGATAACGGCTCAGTAAGCTGGCGTTGAAATTGTTTGTAAGCTGGCGTTGAAATTGTTTTTATTTTAATACACTAGATGGCGCTGCATGTTTCAAAATATCGAATTTTACGCAGTCTGGTTCAAATCAACTCACGTTAAAGTTTGTCTACACTATTATATAAAGAAGAAAGATTTGTTTGTTTGGTTGCATATAATGGGTAATATCTAGAACTACTGAACTGACTTTAAAAATTCTTTAAGCACTCAATAACATTTTTAGTTAATCGTGTGGTATGTACGCCTTGCGTAGTCGTACGCATGTAGTCTCATCGTCGGGGTTTCAATCATCCACTGGTAAATATTTTTTTTAGGAGACCTCTCAAATTTAAGTTTATTTGATCGGTATTGATGAGTATTTTTGTAGAACATGGTAACCAGGATCTAATGACGGGACTGTGGGAGGTGGGTAGAGGACCCATCGAGTTTGGGCTTATTTGAAGTAATTTAAGTGCCTTTAACATTTTATTGTAATTTGAGCAATAAACTTTCAAATTCAATTGAAAACAAACAGAAAAGTAGGATAAAATCTCATTATTTAAAATGTTACCAAGTGTCAACTTTTCAAATAATTACCCGGGTACGGGATCCCCTCAACGGATAACAGCAGACCCATCGAGTTTGGGCTTATTTTATTGGTCTTTATTAGCACTTTGGTAAAACATGGTGACCAGGGTCTCATGATGGGACTGGAAGGTAGGTACTGGATCTCCTCAACGGACAACAGCAGACACTTCGAGTTTGGACTTATTCGATTGGTATTTATTAGCACTTTGGTAAAACATGGTGACCAGGGTCTCATGATGGGACTGGAAGGTAGGTACTGGATCTCCTCAACGGACAACAGCAGACACTTCGAGTTTGGACTTATTCGATTGGTATTTATTAGCACTTTGGTAAAACATGGTGACCAGGGTCTGCTGATGGGACTGGAAGGTGGTTGTGGGAGCTCCTCAACGGATAACAGCACACCCTTCGAGTTTGGGCTTATTCGATTGGTCTTCATTAGCACTTTGGTAAAACATGGTGACCAAGGTCTGTTGATGGGACTGGAAGGTGGGTATGGGTTCTCCTCAACGGACAACAGCAGACCCTTCGAGTTTAGGCTTATTTTGTTGGTATTTATAAGCACTTTGGTAAAACATGGAGACCAAGGTCTGTTGATGGGACTGGATGGTGGGTATGGGTTCTCCTCAACGGACAACAGCAGACCCTTCGAGTTTGGGCTTATTTGATTGGTCTTTATTAGCACTTTGCTAAAACATGGTGACCGTTACATATTGTCGTTCAAAAAATATTCTTTTGTTTTCCTTATTTCCACGAAAATCTCTTCGACGCGGGCGGAGCCGCGGGCAAAATCTAGTTAATTAATAAATTTCACAAAAAGGGTAATCGAACCTTGTTACTGATACTTACTCGAGCCTTCTGTAAGAATATCTCTGCATAAATTAAAGTCACCTTATGTATTAAAAAATATTAATGTGTTTCTTAATTATTACATTTCATAAATGTATAGTACACTTTTTATCTTCTAACAATTAAAATAGTTGAAAAATAGATTAAAACAAAACTAACATGCTCAGATATATACTAAATAAATCTTTATTGCATAATTTTTTTTATAATTAATTTCCTATAATTTCGAAATAACTGACGTTTTGCAGCAGTTTATTAGAGCAGGATAAACAATTAAAAAACAAAAGCATTAGAGCAAGACTGAAGTTCAGTATTATGGAGCCCCTTGAATATATAATTTGCAAACAGAATAAGAATATTATGTACCTGTATAAAGTGTATCCATTCTCCATAATTGGATGCATATGTCTATAGAAGAATGGATAAAAAAGACATGGATCCTGCAGACTCGAGAGGTTTTCTAAGGTCTGAGCCAACAGGTTCAACTCCGTGTTGGAGCTGATGTCCAGCTGGAATATCCTCAAGTCTTTACACTTGAGGAATAGTGAGCCTCCTTGCAGAACACCTTGGTTGGGCTTATGCTCTTTCTTTTCTATGCTGTCTATGTTTTTGTGAAGAAGCTGAAAAATTCTAACTTGTGTCAGGACTTGGGTGGTCACGAGACAGGATATGTGTTAAGGGCTATCCAAAAATTACGTCACACGTTAAGGGGGAGGAAGCGGAAGGGGTCAACAAAGTGTGACAAGGAGGGGCACGAGTCATAATCTTTGTGATGCCAAATGTATAAATCTAAAGTACTAAAACTCTTCACTTCAACTTTAATAAAAAACTCGGAAATATTATTTATAAAATAATTTTGGGAGTGCTGTATAGTAAATTAATAATTTCTAAATTTTAAATTGCAAAATATGTGACATCACATCAGGGAAGGGAGAATGTAAGGGGTCGGTGGATATTTGCTCCGCTGAATTCGTCCCATTTTCTATTTTTGGGAAAATTCGACCCCCTTGCCTCGACCAGGATAAATTCGTCCCGCAACCCATAAGATACATAACCGTTAGGTACTTAACAATATTATTGCTTCTCGATAGTACAGTGAGAGTGAAAAGTGAAATCAGAACAAAATAAAAGTAAATTTGCCATCATAAGACTGTTTATTAAAAATAATAAATAAATATAAATCAACAAAATATGTAGACATACTAAATATGTAAAATCTGCTAAATATAATTTTTGAAATAATCTCAAAATTATTGTCATATAAAAAAATTGCTACTCATTGTTTAAATAAAAAATATACAAAATTTTGCTGCAATTAAAATACTTTAAAGAGTGGTGGACCGCACACCAATGACTTTCCAGAATCCTGACTCAAACAAAGGACTCTGTTGCCAATGGCAAGTTAATGGGAGCGAGCTGATTTAACACATACTTAAATATTTCATGTTGGTACCTCCATCCATCCATCAGCCTGTTTCGTCCACTGCTGGAAACAGGCCTTTCTAGGATTTCGCCACTCTTGGTGGTCCTTCTGGAAGAAATGTTCATACTCACACATGCTGGGCAGGCGGGTTGGTGAGCGCGGTGCCGAAACCCTTGCACCAGTGACGCCGCTGCCCGTCACTAGTCTGTTTTATATAAGGCCCGGCATTTGGGAATGGATATACCGCCATCCATCGGTTCCAGGCAATGGTGGGCCGCCTGGTTTTGCCTGAGAGCTGTTCTCTTACTCTCCCCCGAATAACTTTGTGAGGATTTGCGAGTAAGAAGGTGGTACTTCCACAGTCGAGCCCGGCATCAGCTCTACCACCTACCTACCTGTTAGTACCTCCCTACAACATAATCATTAAACTTTAAAAAAATTATTAAATTAAAAATTCCTTTTAACTTTTAAGAGTGATGGTACTCTTATATAAAATAAATAGAAATTTAGGTATAAGATCCATTGTCAAGACGAAGGGAACGAATCGACACCCAAAAAGAGGAACAATTTTCACTTACTGAATATATTTTTTGAAGCGGAACGAATTTACACCAAAAATAAATATTTTTCGGGACGAATTTCTGGGGAGCGAATGTAAGCAACTGTGATAAAGACCGGGGGCTCCAAAAATCAAGAAATTCGTGTGACGTAGTTAATAGATGACCCTTATGGGAGGAAGAGGTCAGTAATGAAGCAAAATGTTAGGGTCCGTGTGGCTATGTTGCTTTAATTTCTTAGACATTTTATTGTTACATTAAATATATAAGGTGACTTTAATTTATGCAGCCAAATTCTTACTGAACACTCGGTAAGTGCTCAGTAACAAGGTTCGATGACCCTTTTTGTGAAATTCATAAATTATTCTTTTTGTGTTCTGTACAAAAACAAGCCCAGCCCCGGGTCAATTAATATGGGATGTTAAGATTTTATTTTGCAAAATTAGCAAAAAGTGATATTGATCAGTTTTTCTGATCACTTACCAAGCCTCCAATATGAGTTTGGCTGCATAAATAAGTCACCTTATATACATATTTTTAGGGTTCCCAGTACCTGTCCGTCTGTCCATATGTCACAGCCTCATAACTTTAGCACTGTTAAAGGTAAAGATTTTAAATTTGCTACAAAAATAGAATTCACTTGCCTACACAATATGGTGTAAAAAAAATTTTGAAAAATTTCAATTTCTTGTATTTCCAATACAAAAGTGAGAAAAATTAAAAAAAATATCCTAAAAATACATTATGGTTATCAAATTGTAGATATTAAAGAGCTGATTATAAAAATATATACTTTTACTATATTTACTATCACCCATATCGAAATCTTTGAAATACCAAAAAAAATGCATGTCCTCCCCCCCTTTAAAACCGAAACTGGTGGACCAAAAAAAATTAAAACTATCATGGTGATTTGAGATTATGTAAATTACAGGAGAGATATAGCGGTTGAGAAATTCACAATAATGAAGTGACAAAATTAAATTTTTCATCCTCAGGTTTCATTTCAAATATGGTATAAAAATATTTGTCTCTCTTTTGTGGTACAATCAATATTTTTTTTAGTTATCATAAACAGTTATGGGCAAAATTTTAAATACTTGAATTACAGAACCCTAGGTATGCGAGTCTGACTCGCACTTGACTGGTTTTTTTAAAATACGAAATTGACTTATTCTTAGCCACTACCGCACCTGATGAAGAGCGTTGTGAGACTTAAATAAAGCACGCTCACCCGGGACGTGGGAGAGTGTGAAGGCCAGGGCTAAAATCAGTATATCCACTTGTCCAGGGACTTCTGCAAAATCTGCAGAAGTCTGTAACAGACGAATCACTGATTCTACAAGAGCCTTCAACCACTCTCCAGGTATCTAATATTAGAAAATCGTGACGAAAATGGGTCTTGTGGGTGTGGATTATTATAAATGATTATTTTCCAAGTATTACTTATAGTTTACTCAAACAGGGATTACATATACGGAAAGGTTGATCTGCTGAAGGTCGTGCATAGCTTTGCTTACCCATAGTTCTCTGACTCCTTCTTTTCTGGAACTCAGAATAAGGTGATGACCAGTGATGCACACAGTTCCGTCGACATTATCCTGATGAGGATATTTAAGTATAACCCCGTCTAATTTGTTAATGAGAATAAGCTCTATAAATTCCATTCTTAGTTTCTTTTCTTAGAGCATGGAAGATGGAAGCAATTTTTGAATTATAAACATTTATCGGCTCATCGGCTCAGCTGCTGCTGCGATGCTTTTTTTTTCCTTTCGTCACCATATCGAGCTTGATACAGTGCTCTGTCTCACTCTGTTGATCTACCTAAAGAGAGACAGAGAGTGGTATATCGAGCTGTCAAAGCTCGTTATGGTCTACCATGCTAGCTACCCAGGGCCGCGTTCGTCAGTTTGATCGCCCACTCATCACTGACAGCAGGATAGCATATACAAACTCAACGCGTGCAAAAGAGATGTAATGATCGCCGGGCGTGAGTGGGCGATCAAACTGAACTCACGGAAAAGCTGGCAAAGTTAAGGACTATGATAGCCTTTTCCATAGATAGAAATATAACTAAACTTCTTCCATGGCCTTTTCTGTAATTTATCTTTTTTTTGTTTTTCTTCAAGGCAAAGAGAACATAGCCCATACAGCCATATCTGAGGTTTTAGCCTGTGTAAGTAATACAATAAAGCCGATTTTGAAGGCTTTAGTTTTAGTTTGACATACATAAAATTAAACTTAAGTAGGGTTAAAAAGAAGAGCCATTTTCAAGTCACCATTTTATAAACGTCAAACTAAAATTTTAGTAGGCTGTCCGAGATAACATGATATGGGTGACAGTTGCAAAAACAAATTATAAAAAATAAATAATACCTGTATAAATCGGAACAAAAATCTCAGTGTATTCGTTAAATTTAACGAAGAAAAGATTCAGTAAACAATATTGTCTTTTTGCTACGTGATGCGTGGATCGGAATGCTAACCCATAGATACGGACACTACATAATCGAAAATATATCGATGAATCGGTGCGGCCATCATTTAGGATCGCGTCAGTATGAGTACATCTTGTATAGGGTTTGTGTTTTTGTTGCGGTTGCTTTACCTGCTATTTGTTTTGACGTATGTTACAGTTTTTGTTTTGTTTCGATTCGATATTGATCGATCGATCGATTTGATAGCCCTTGTTAACTTTCTTGATGCTAAAAAAATCGATTATATTTCGTTAGGGTACATCACTGTAACTGTCAATTTTGAACTGCCACCCATATCATGAAATCTCAGACAGCCTATAGCAGGGTTTCTTAAACTGGGGTCCATGGACCCCTTAGGGGCCGTGACACGAGTTCCAGGGGTCCACAGCCACTCAGTTCACTCTTAAAATAATTCTTTATTAAACTGAATCTCAACAACGGTATCCTTTTCATTAATTCAAATTCAAATTCAAATTGTTTATTTGTAAAATACCTAGATACATAAAGTACATATACGTTTTACATGTCAAATCTAATCTGTATAAAAATAATATTTTATGATCAACAAATATGATACGGGAAATATATAAAAAAACTATATTTAAGTTGGGCTACAAAAGTTAATAAAGACTTATTCCAATACGAATATTATTAAAACTACACAATGCAATTAATAATATAAGTTGATAAATAAACTGAATAGACCCTAAATAAATATAATGCCTAGCCAAATATATACTAACATAGGTAAGAAATTAAAATATTGTATATACATACCTACATAATTCAATGAATAAATAAGTTAATAGATAAATAAACTTTAAATGGATATAATGCCTAAATCTAAATGTAGTTTTGAAACTATCTAAAGTAGTATTCCATCTATCCATCCATCAGCCTGTTTCGTCCACTGCTGGACATAGGCCTTTCCAGGATTTCGCCAATCTTGGTGGTCCTCCTGGAAGAAATGACTCACACACACTGGGCAGGCGTGTTGGTGAGCGCGGTGCCGAAACTCTTACACTAGTGACGCCGCTGCCCTTCACCAGTCTGTTGTATACAAGGCCCGGCAATTGGGGATGGATATACCGCCATCCATCGGTCCCAGGCAATGGTGGGCCGCCTGGTTTTGCCTGAGAGCTGTTCTCTTACTCTCCCTGGAATAACTTCGGGAGAATTTGCGAGTAAGATGGTGGTACCTCCACAGTCGAGCCCGGCCACAGCTCTACCACCTACTAATGTAATGTAGTATTACTTAATGTAAACTGACCAATAAAAGTGATTTTTAATATTATGCTTTGTTTTCTTTTCCTAAGAATTTCTTCGGCAGGGGTTCGTGAAATCTTTGAAATTCTAAAAGTGGTCCGTGGCTACAAAAAGTTTAAGAACCACTGGCCTATAGTGAATTTAACTTGTTTTGGTAATTTCAAGGCACATTTTAGAGCTGTCATTTGATTGAATTTTAAAAATTTAGTTTGATTCAGGAGCAAACTAAAATTAACTTAAATAAATGTCACTTAAAATTACGTTTTTTAGTAAGTTTCTTAGCTTAAAATTAAAACCTTCAAAATCGGCTTTATTGTCTACGCTACGTCACAAAAGTTTTAGTTTAGCTGTTTGGTCAACTCAAGGCGTACATATCTGAAGCTAAAAAAGGCTTCAATACAAAACTGCAAGACAAAAATGTTCCGTGCGTGGCAAGACATGAAAAGATGTAACTAACTCACGGCCGACTTTGTGAAGAGTAGATTAACTTGATGCGGTCTCCACTGTACCTATGTATGGCTAATGATAAAGTTCAGTATGATCAGTTAAGTATGTGTAATAATAAATTCTTAACGACAACTTTACTTTATTGTTTATCGAATCGAATGCAAGTTCATACGTTGTAGCACCGTTAGGTTGATTATACACGGTCTGTGTTGATCATGGAAGTAGTAGTACCTACATATTGTCATATTAGTTCCTTTCTTTTTGAAACTTCCATGGTGTTGATAAAGGAATACTGACAAAGCATCAATTTTTATTTTTTTCCATAACTGGCAACATTTATGGCTACTTTTTTGGTTGCCCGTCTGTACTTTCTAAAAGTTGGCATCAATGTTTGTAAAGTTTTTGCAGATTACTTCAAGTCAAATCTATGTGACCGAAAGAAGGAGATAGCTATAGTATTTCGATGTCGTGGATTGTGAAAAGAGAAAAGGATAAGCCGTTGGAATCAGCTTTAGAACGTATAAACGAGACAAAGATATTTATGCGAGACAGGGTTGGCTATGTCGTTTAGTGATTGGCCAACGAAATAACACAAGACAAGGCAAAATTACAGCGAGCCTAGAGTAAGATGTGTGAATTTCGTACTTCGTAGGTACTGATATTTCATTTATTATAAGCTAGAGTGTTGTTATTGGATCTATCCCGCATAAATGTCGTAGATAACTGCATTTCCTGTGAAATAGTGCCCCCTCTCTGTGAAGATCGTTTCGAGCTGTGGCGTAACAAGCGCCGAACTTGAGGTATGTTTGCTCATGTATTTGTATGATTGTATTGAAAGTAGACAAGTGATGGGCTGGCTGGGCGCTTGTGCTTGGCTAATGACCGGTTCCTAAGTCTTTCAAACCGCCTATTGTTAGATTGTTATATTTTTCATATCTATTTTAACTAAACTGTATAATTTTCATACATGCCAATGACTAGAACTAAAAATACCCATTCTGACTGATTTCTGTCACAGCACTCATGGAGGAGAATTCGGACAATCAGATGGAAACAGATGTATCTTCAACTACACAGGACATTCCAGTGATCCAGGAAGTGTCTGGGCCTACAAGCACAGTGGAAGTGACCATAGCTGAAACCACTGTGAAGGTTGAAGAGATCAAAGAAGATGATCAAGACCATAGCATTGATTCCAACACACCAGAATCAAAACCTTCATCGCCCCAGGTATTAAAGATGTCCTCGAATACTGAAACAATTGTGGACAAACCTGTGCAGGTTAACACATCTAAGGTTGAGACAACTCCTGTCAAAATAGTACCACAAAGCCCAACAAAACCTGTAAACAGACGAAATGTTATATTGGTGCAGGCATCAAGTGCTGATAGTCAGTCAAGTAATGTAGGAGGAGAATCAATAATTCCTGTTGAACAACCAGTACAGACAAGCCCATCTAAAAATGAGACAACTATTGTTAAGAAAACTGAGGCACAAACAACCACAAAACCTATAATTAAACGAAGCACTCCAATAAAATTGGTACATGCATCAAGTGCTGATAGCCTCTCAAGTTATGCTGTAGCAATATCAACAATCAAAGACAAGTTTGTTCAAAACTCTGAAAAGCCAAACCTGGTTAAAAAGGCTTTAGATTCACAGTTTCAGAATACTTCAGAAAAAGCACCTGTTAAAGAGATTGTTATAGAAAAAACACTAACTAAGCAAACAGTTGTAGAAAATCCACCAGTAAAGGAAATAACTATTGTAAAAGAGACAACTATACAAAAGAATCCAGATCAGGAAAAAGTGGTTGAAACAACACCTTCAGAGGAATCGGCTACTGTTAATCCATCAGAAAAAAATGGAAAAGAAAAAGATACTGAAAAAGTTCCTGAAAAGGAAACCACAGTAAAGTCCTCAATTAAAGAAAACGTCAATTTAGAAGAAAAATCTTCAGAAAAGACCCCAGTAAAAGTAAAAACTGTAGAAAATATTTTAGATAAAGAGAAAACTTTAGAAGAGTGTCTAATAAAAGAAAGTTCTTCAGAAATTACTTTAGTTGAGACCACACCATTAGATTCAGTTTCTGGCTTAGGTAATAAACCAGAAAATGTGGACACAAAAGGAGATGAAGTGATTGTTGCAATTCCCTTAGAGTTTGATAATGATGATGATTCCCAAGCTGATACTTTAACCTCTGCCGCCTCTGAATCATCAGAAAAAGAGCGAAAAAGTCTTAATAGGGAGCTGAAATCGCTCATAAAGTCTGCCAAGGAATCCAAAATCATCAGTGAGTGTACCCAGATCAAAACTAAGATAAGGAAGTCAAGAGCTACCTTTGATACCTCAAATAGTAGTTTAAACGCTTCTGCTGATGCAGAGACCATCCAGGGAAGCAGAAGAGATAGTAGTAACTCTCAAAAAAGTAGTTGCAGCGAGAAGTCTGAGAAAGCTAATCTAAAAAGGTCAATGAGGTCTCAGAACCCAGAATTTGTGATTAAAAATAAGCAATTCTTGAATACACTAACAAATAAAAAGGAAGATGAGGTATCACAAGATCCTACAGATGGCAAGTCAGTTGAATCATCCAAGAAAGCTAATCAAAAGGAAAGCCCTGCCAATACTCCATCTAAAAAGAAAAAGGCTGCTGAGGAAGCTGTAAGTACCTATTGAGTACCAGTATTGTATTTGTATTATTTTGGCAATAAATACTTTTTTTTGGTTACGTAAAAGGGTATAGATTTCAATTGTTTTATGAAAGAAAAAATACATTTACTTTGGGTTATGTCAAACAAGATGGCTGCCATATCCTTCGTGACCGGGTAATAAAGTCATAAAATGTACGTAACTTTTAGGCTATAGCAAGTTAAGTATTGGCTTCTTTTCAATATGGTTTATATTATAATAAGTAACGCTAAGATAATAAAATATTGTTTAACTTTCATCACATCTAAGCTGCTCCTTTCATCTCATCTTAGAAACTAGATCATTTGATGTAACATGTAGAACTATTATCAAAACTTGTTTTCTTCCCCAGCCACCAATGGGTAAGCCAAGCAAACTCCGATCAGACCCATACTGCTGGCGATGCCACTGGGAAATCGAGCGGGCTACTAATGAGAAGGCTCAAGTTCACCAACCGATTCACTGCACTGTGTGTCCTCGGTCATTCCACTTCAAATGTCTCTCTGGAGTAGAGAGAACAAAGGTTTCATCTGAGAAAAACTGGGTCTGTCCTAAATGCTTGATAGTCTTGATGGCTGAGAGCTCCGAGACGAGGTTAGTTGGTTAAAAAAATTTAAGGTTGTCAGAAACATATTTTCATGTTATGCTATTTTATCAACTGTTTTGTAATGTGTATATTATATACATACATGTCTCCCAGAGGGGTAGGCAGAGACTACAGATTTTCATCTGCTACGATCCTGACACACCTCTTTTGCTTCCACAACCAGCAATCTAGTCATACAAGCTCATCTATTCTGGGTACTTTTTACTTTGCCCTTCTTCAGGGCAACTTCAAGCCACTTGCGCAGCTGAAAGCGTGACTAAATTTCTTCTCTACTTTCATTCACCCTATAAATGTCCAAACGAAGCATTCCCTTCTCTATTCGTGTCACTACATCTATATACGTGTTTTATTACATAGTTTATTAGTTATAAAAGGAACTATTCAATATATTCCTGTTGCCAACGACCCTAAACATGATGCAAAATGCCAGCTACTCGTAGCTGTGGTTAAAGTTAATTTTGCAGAAATTTCTTTAGCTGTTTTTTAATGTTTCATATCCGAAGGGTGCCAAAAGGGACCCTATTACTAAGCCTCCACTATCATCTGTCCATACGTTTGTCATAGGGTTCTACAGCTTTAACCATAAAATAGGTGGAAAGTTGAAATTTTCACAGAATACGTGTCACTATGGCCTCTATCACCACAATGAAATAAATATATTAAAAATTATAGTTAAGGGGCTTCCCCATACAAGTAACTTCGAAAAAGTTGCATTTATTTAAACATTATTGGTTTGAGCTCTTACTTAAAGACGGTCTTAATACATACAATACAAGTTTTAAATTCGGTCAGATTGTAGAACATACTCTGAAGTAAAACAAAAAATAATAAAAAGTGGGGTTCCGTACACAGACAGTGCCAAATTTTTTGTCAAGCGCTACCATTTTAGTAGTTTGTTTTTTGTGGCCTGCTGCTTCCGCATGTATATTGTTGTTATTTACCATAATGTTTTTAGGGTTCCGCACCAGTGTTGTGGGGTGGTACGGAACCCTTGTGCGCGAGTCCGACTCGCATTTGGCCAAATAATTTTTTCGTATATAAAACTGCCTACGCGCCATTATCGCAAATTTCTTGAATGACTTATTTGTGAAGTTACCTTTAATATTTAGGTTATCAACTCTTTAAATTATACCTAACAATGTAAATGCGATTATACAAATAATGCTAGGGGCGCAATATTGTTCGTTTTTATAATTGTTTAGTAAATGTAATCAGGTTTCCCTGACTTTCTACATATGTAATTAAAAATTTGTAATAATAACAGCATCTGACTGTCTGACACGCAATTAATTTATCGCCCAACTAAAGGAAGAATCTCCAGCTAGTTGCCTGGAGGATGGTTTGTAAATTAGATACTTAAACATATCTATTATGTTTGTTTAAGGCGAAGCATTGGAAATTTTGGCGTCATGGATCTCCATTTTTCTCAGCAATAAAAAAACATATGTAATTATCAATTTAAATACTAGATTAAGCATTTCATTGACATCATTTTGCCCGAAGATTTAGTTGATTGATTAATTTTCATAGCAGAGAAAAAAATATTTAGAAAACCTCTTTTATAACAGAGATTTCTATTTTACTGACAAACGGGAGCAAATGAAGCTAAGTTTTTTATTTAAATTAGTCTACAAATACACTTCGATATGGCCGATTGGATTTATTAAATTACTTATAGTTGTCATTTTAAATGGAAAATACTGTTTTGCCGCATACGACCTTACGGCACGGCATATGATAGTTCGTGAGCGCATATCTGTATGGAGTAAGTCCCCCTCACTCCACTCCCCTCTAAAGCGCCGATTTGAGACTAAAAGTTTATCAATTCCTCGCCTTAATTAGAAACTCCTTCGGAGTTGCTGATCTAGTTGAATAAACATGACAGATATACCTTTTTTACTAACCATAATCGAGCGAAGCAGTTCCTTCAGAATTGCTGATTACAGCTTCTCACGGGATTAAAGCATAAGTAATCGGAAGGTTCTGAAGCCCTCAGCCTTCTTACAAGAATTCGAAGTGCGCTGAGTCTGCGCTGCATTCTATAGGTACACGATTCATTGGTTATGTTTCCCGGTTCTGTCCATTAGTAGAAAAGAACCAGAAGACTCTTTAATCGAGTTCCGGACGGAAGCGTGTTTACATCCATTAGTCCTACCTACGCAATCTTGCCCATTTATTAAATATTCGGTGGATTCAATTTATGGTTCCTGGTGGAATATCATCTTCGACTAATTATTGTACTTTTATTCCACAAATGTTTATTTTTATATTAACTTAGGCTATCGGTTTCGTATAACACATGAAAAATATTAATACGTAATGTGTAATACGAAACAGACAGCCTATACTATATAAAATTAAATTTTGTTTATAGATTTGTTCATTCATTAAATTGTTGTACAATTGGTTATATTGTAGGTCTGATAAATACAAATGCGAAAATTTGGTGTTATATTTGAATATAATAAGGTCTTATTTTTGTATTCACTTAAAACTCAACAGTATTATTATTTGGGAGATAGAAAACAAAAAAGTTATTCTCGGGCACAGAAACAACAAATAAAAGAGTAAAATATTGCGAAGTCGAAGGCTGAGGCGTGAAAACTTAGGTAGAATACTATGATGAGCAAATTATAGTATCGGAGTTGAAGAAGTTATAAAAAAAAACGTTTACGGCATATTAAAAACTTAAGTCACATAATAATTTCACTTTAGTACCTGTGATCCGTCTTGTTTGTACACTTGGGTGTACAAACAAGACCGATACATCTTCAGCGCGGCGTGAGACAGGGAGATGTTATTTCCCCAAAACTGTTTACCGCCGCGCTGGAGGACGTCTTTAAAACACTAGACTGGAATGGACGAGGCATAAACGTAATCGGAGAGTACATTTCACATCTTCGTTTTGCCGATGACATCGTGATAATGGCAGAATCGCTGCAGGAACTGGAGGTAACGGTGCGCGGCCTTAGCGATTCTTCGAGACGAGTGGGCTTGCGGATGAATTTGGAGAAGACTAAGGTCATGTCCAACTGTCACGTCATCCAAGGGCCACTAACCGTCGACAATGTCAGCATCGAAGTTGTTCAGAAATATGTTTATCTGGGTCAAGTCATACAGCTGGATAAAAACAACTTCGACGCCGAGGCTGACAGAAGAATATGCTTGGGTTGGGCAGCATTCGGAAAGTTGCGTCACATATTTACGTCGTCAATACCGCAGTGCTTAAAGGCTAAGATGTTCAACCAGTGCGTCCTTCCTGTGATGACGTATGGCGCTGAGACGTGGTCTCTTACAAAGGGCCTGATCCACCGATTTAAGGTCGCTCAGCGTGCTATGGAGCGGGCTATGCTTGGGGTATCTCTGATGGATAGAATCCGAAATGAGGAGATCCGTCGGAGATCGAAAGTAACCGACATGGCCTGCAGAATCAGTAAGTTGAAGTGGCAGTGGGCAGGCCATATTTGTCGCCGACATAATGGCCGTTGGGGCCGAAAGGCTTTAGAATGGAGACCACGTACAGCAAAGCGTAGTGTAGGCCGACCTCGTGCCCGCTGGACCGACAACCTGAAGGACGTTGCGGGGGGCGGCTGGATGAGGAGGACAGAGGACCGACATGAGTGGCGAAATTTGGGAAAGGCCTATTTCCAGCAGTGCACGAACACGGGCTGATGGATGGATGGATGGACATGTGATAAGTATGAAATACCGGAGTACAGGAACTAACCTCTTCCATATCGAACGCACATGATTAGGTTACAAAATTATCAAAGAATTAATCTTACAATTTTACATAATAAAATTGAAAAAAAGGTAAAGTAATTAAAACTGCTGAAAATATTTGTTACTACACATAAGTTATATGAAAATATTGAAAATAAAATAAAATAATAATAAAAAAATACAAACAGCTAAAATTATAATATATCAAATTGTGTGTGAGAAGTGCATGAGGGTATAGGGAGGTATGTAGGGGTGATTGTTTGTGTGAGTGAGTTATCTTGAGGCTTAAGGGCCCATAATACCTCAATTCGCAGTCCTGCTCTAACGCTTCTGCTTTTTAACTATCTATCCTACTCTAATCAAATGTCGCGCACGCAAAAACATCAGTTATTTTGAAATCGCGGCTACACTGATGGTTTTTCATTTTTATGTAACAGTCTGCAGGTGCTTTATACTAATATCAGTTATATTATGCAAAGATTCAGATCTAATTTCAAGTATTCATTGATGAATGCTATCGGTTTATTGTACGGTTTGGAGGTAACTTTGTAATTTTTTTCTATCGAGAAAATTTAATGGAATCACGTTTTCACAACAGCATTAGTCTTCAACTTTATCATATATTAATTTCAGAGTGATTGTTGCAGTATTTGTTGGTATAAAACAGGACCATGCGAAGCGAAGTGAGGTATTATACACCCTAATGCAATAACCGAAGGCCGAGCTACAAAAAACTTTGTCTACATATTATTTTATTTTACTCAGATAAAAATCTGTTTTACTATCCTGGGTAAATATAGCGAAAAATTAGGAGCAAGAGGCGGCAGCGCATGCGTTAGTACATAGTTCAGTCGTGAATTACTTGTATTTACCCCTTTTTGTGATATCTGCAGGTTTCGTGATGTAAAAAGTGCACAACTAGGTAAGTAATGTATCGTTGAACGTTATCGTTTCCAGATCTCCGATGATGAAGAAGATAACTCTGGGTATGCTGTGCGACCTCCTCAAGTACGCGTTGCAGCGGATGATGGAACTCAAAGGGGTAATTATTTAGCTGTTTGTGCTGACGGAATTGAACATGATAATACTCACCACTGGATAAATACGCTTTTTTCTTCTTTTATTTTGATCTCTCAAATGATTCCTGGCTATGTACATGACCTGAGCATAGGAACTGAATAGCGTTGGAACTCCTTGGTGGTAAAAATCGGGAAAATTAAATTAATTTATCATTATGATCGATGTTTTTAGGGTTCTGTACCTCGAAATTGGAAAAACGCACTTGTCCAACTTGCTTGTACTTGTCCACAAAACTATAATATATTAACCCAACCGGTTTCGCTTATCAGCATTCTCAAGGGCATTTGAGTAAAAATAAATAAATTAATTACACAATATTGTATTGTTTACATGTTTCATGCGTGCGATAAATGACAAATAATTTCCTTGTACATATAATATTATATTACTATAATTTTGTTGACAAGTACAAGTGTTTAATAAGGAACTTAATTAGGCCCTTTGGATACACAGAGTTTAATCGACCGTGTCTAGAACTTTCAGTTGGTAAGTAAGTTAAATTTAAATATAGTTTTTTATTGTTAATGTTGTTTTAAAATGTTTTTTTTTTTTGTTTAAACTCGGCATTTATTATTCCTGTTTAATTACCATCGCTGTACATCAGTGGCGAAGGGTCCATATAACACGATTCCCTTGGGTTTGTTTAGGAAATGGCATCCATAATCCACTTCTTTATTCCATGCTCTTCGCTTTGTCAAACATTTCCATAAATCTCAATACGACAAATACACTTGGCTGACAGGGAGTTGAGAAGTGAAATTTTTTTAATGTTTTCCTTGGTTGCTTTTCTAAGCAAGACGATTTTTTTGTCTGGCTTCCCTTTTTAAAATGTTCACCCTTCGCCATTGCTGTACATATTATCCACACTCTTATACATTGCCCGATTAAAGTATTCTGATATCAAGCTAAGAAAAATATTGAAAGTAACAACCCAAAGAAATAATATCACAAAAGCGATGGCAATTTATATCAAATTTCCATGAAAAACGTAATTTTCCTACGTTTTGAGTAAAATGAAATTATATTCAAGTTTTCTTTGAAAACGGAAAAAACGATACCAAAAAAATTATAAAAAATTGTGTAGTGATTATTTTACATTTCCTGCAGTCGCGTGTTGAATCGTTAAAAAATCTTGGAAACGATGTTGATACTGGTCTCATAACGTGATGATTTCATTTTCTTACAACGACGGGTCCAATGTAGATTAATAAAGACAATAGTGATATAATAAAGCTGATTCCGGAGGCTTTAATTTTAGTTTTAGTGCTGTCAAAATTACATTTTCCTTATTCCAAAATAGTGTTTTAGTGTTAAGCTATATTACTTTGGAAAAATACAAGTTTTGACAGCAGTAAAACTAAAGTTAAAGCCTTCGACTTTACTCTGTAAATATCAAAATCAGCGTGCGATTCAACCCCCAAGCATCAACAGTCTTTAATTCTCAAAAGCATCAGACCATCAAAAACAACAAGCTCTTGCGAATCATGTAATACATCGAAGTACAGCACAAGCAAGCAGCAGATGGTACTGACTGAATGGTATGAAGCGCCCCGCTCGAACGAACGAGCTGCCGCCGCGTCGGCGGGTTTGACCTTGTTACTTATCTACCTACTCCGCATACGAAGCTGCAGGGAACCGCTTACCGGTTCTCCGTCTTTGTCGCACGATCGCGATCGATATCGCACCGTCTCGCTCGCGACTAATAATAACTGCGCATGCGTGCGTGTCTGTCTCTACTGGGGGTTGTATGTGTGCGTGCCGCTTTCTCGATGCGTCCATTTTATTCTACGCTTGAGAAATGCGAATTGTCGAGTAGCTATGGTTTGTATTGCCAGCGATTGGTCAGATGTGTAGTATGATACTTAGGTACCAGATTTATGCTCGTCTTTGGCTGACTACTTCCACTTTTTGATGACGATGCCTTATTATCATCATGCTCCTATGTCATGTTTGAATTAGTCAATTGATGCAAATTGAAATGTAGAATGAACAAAATAAATATACAGAATTACTAAAACGGTATTTGGGTGTTATGTTCTAGATACCATAGTTTTATGCCTGCTATGGGCATAATCAATAAAGTGTAGCTTAGTCTGACTATAAAATCATAAATTCAACACCCAATGAATACAAATTCGTGTAAACGAACTTACGTCAGTGCTCAGATAAAATACAATGACGAGCAGTTATGTAAGGTTTACATCTGCAGTGGTTATTGATATCAGAAAGTTGTTGAGCGACTTGATGTCTACAGCAACGCTAGAATTGTTAAAGGGATGCACATATATAGGAGATTAACAGACCTTCGTGCTTAAGGGCTGCCCATATATCAACCACGTGACACATTTGGTTGGAATAGTGAGGCGAGGGAGCGTACGTGTGACCGTCACGTTATATACATACGAGTATTTTGTCACACTTTTAGCATAATGAAACATCCTTCCCGTACTGGAAGTATAGTAAATAAAAACATAACCTAAAAGTAAGAAATTATGTTCAAAATCAGTCGGTAGGACGCCAAATTTTCAATCTTGAGACGCGGTTTTGAATCTTGCCGAGTTTAGATATCAATGAGTTTTTTTCGGAATTTATGTGTATAGTGTTTGTAAACTTAAGGACTGTTCATTTATTACGTATGACACCCACCTCTGTGGAAAAAATAATAAGATTTGTTTGAACCCCCTACCCCAACTAAAACTTATGCAGAATCAAAATTTTATAGGAAATATTAATAAAAACCCAAATTTTTTGATAAGTTATTGGTACGCTGACAAAACAAGACTTAAATTGAGGAGAAACAAAAACTGTCCATGAATCTGGACTAGCCCACGAGCTCAACAATTAATATTACGTAAGAAATATCGAGACCTTCCCTCGTCCCCAGGCACGTATCCAGATTTTTGTTTCGGGGGGGGGGGGGGGGGGGGGGAATAATTGAACCAACAATGTGAATTGTGAAATAAACCTCTGTAATCTAATCATTGTACTATAATATTCTTAAGTATCTGTACCCTTTTTTATTAAAACGTACTTTAACGTACTTTACAGTGGTTATGAATTAAACATTCCCGTTCCCGTGTACGCCACGCCAAATTTCGGGGGGGATAAATCCCACCTATCCACCCGCTGGATACGTGCTTGCCCCATGGAAGAAAAAACAAAATTTGATTTCATCCCCTCCCCCTTGAAACTTCTTACGTAATAAATGAATAGCCCCTTACCACTTGGTGATCAGATCAGAGAAGGTAAACCTGTTGTTAAATAATCCTGCATACCGCAAAAAGTGTGTATGAGGTGACTTTCGTTTATGTAGCCAGATTCATACTGGAGACTCGGTAAGCGGTCAAGACCAAGTTCCAATTACCCTTTATGTGAAATACGTAAAATGTAGACTTCCTAATTGGGCCGACGTTGTTCTTGAACAAGTACAGGGACACAAAAAATATTTTTCGTATTTTGCAAAGAGGCTTATTGAACCTTGGTCTTGACCACTTACCGAGTCTCCAGTATGAATTCGGCTATATAAACGAAAGTCACCTTATATGTGTCCGAAGTACGGCGATGATGCTCACCGTGGCACGTTGTGAAACAAAAATGGTCGGAGAAAAAAGGGTGTGTACTTGTGTTGTCTGTTTAGTGTAGTGAGTGAGTCACACTTCACACTCGGAAACGTGACTCTATGATTTTATGTTTGTAGGTATGTTTCACTGCACAAAAATGCATATAAGATCAATAATAACTGAAAATAATTCTAGGGTAGTGTGTGTGTATCGTTAATTGATTGATCACATTTAAGAAGATATTTTTCTTGGTCTTGTATTTTTTTTACTTCCCAGTTCAAAGTGGTTCAATCAGCTTACTAAATTTCTATAGAAAGCGTGTGCAAAAAACAGTGGAAAGCGATACTCTATCATCGCTTAAATTATTTCACTTTGAATACTTAGTATAATTTTATTTAAATAATTTTGTTCTTGTGACAGCGAATATAGTTATAGGATTACTATCATTGACCTCTCTTAAACAACTAGGCTCACAATCTCGCTCAAAAAGTGTCCGCGATGAATTTTGTCACCGCTATGGGGTGACAAAATCGAAGAACAATTTGGTTGAAGATTTTTGCTACTTTGCACGTCGCACGTTAGGATACTTTCTGACGAACTTTTCTTAGAGACTGTGTGTCTTGTTGGATTACTATACATAAAAAAAAACTATACATTTCGAATTTATCAATGAAGTGGTCATAATTTGTTAAGATAACTAATGTTATTGCATAAAAATGTATAACTTTTCCATGTTATAATTTGCAGGTGGAGCCCTTCATGAGTCCGGTAGACCGCACCGTGTTTCCGGACTACGACAAGTATGTCGTGCACGCTGTCGACCTCAGCCTGATGCAGGAGAACATTGCTCAGGGGGTCTACGGGAGCACGGAGGCGTTCGTCAGCGACGCGCAGTGGATACTGCACAATAGTATCATATTTAATACGCGTAAGTATACTACTGGCGTGCGGGATGCTTTGAATTTTTATTTAAGGGGCTATTTCGATAAAAATGGCACTTTTTCAAGTTGTTTACCTGCTTTTCAGATGAAGCCACTAATTTGATAAATCAGTATATAAATTTCGGAACCTTTTTCCAGTTTTGTTCAGTACAGAAACGCGATTGCGTAACTTTCGCTCGATAGAAATAATTATTGAAATGAGGTCTTCTTCTACACTTTTTTTCATAATATGACAAACAGTAATGACATACAGACCTGAAAGATATTTTATTAGATAGATTTTGTCAATATCTAAATTTCCTCAGTTGGAAATTTTGATAGCTATTTTAGTTCATTTTATATATTAATTTAAAACCGACATTTTGCTATTTTTTCCGGAATCCGTCCCTCTCGCATTGCGGGGCGTTCCGCATGGAGTTACAGTGACCTTTGCAAGCGCGACATATTCTCTTAAGGCGAGGTTATCCAGTGATATCTGTCCTGCTCCAATACTTTCATTTTACACTTTTCTATCCTGCTCAGTGGGAGCGGGCCGCTCAGAAAACTTGTAATTTCGAGGTGTTTTTATTTATTATTTTGGAATTATAAGGATGGACTTTATTATGACGGCCGTTTTATATCACATTTCTCACGACGTTTATTTTAGTGTAAGTTTTATTGTTTGAAAGATAATATAATTCAAATGACATTGTATTTTATATCGTAGTTTAGGCCTATCTTTGCAATTTTATTGGATGAAGTAAAATGCAAGTAATCTTATAACAAACGGCCGAAATATTAGGTTTAAAGAGTGAAGTTTAACGTGTATTGTTTTTCAAATGTAATTATCACAATATCACGGTTTAAAATGAATTTGCAAAGAGACTATCGGGATACCCCCTCTTAATAGTAGATACGAATATAGAACCCACAAATCATCAAAAATATCAGGCTTCGAATGGTAAAATATGTCTTATATGCGACCCAATTAAATGTACTTAACACGAGTATAAAAATACATGTTTGCTATTTTACTTTTTGGTAGGGCTTCTTGCTGTAATTTCATTATGTCTATGTGCGTGAAAAATTTACAACAAACGACATATTTATTTTCGTATGTACATAAATCTTTAATCCCATGTCTTAACACGCCTAAACCTATGATTGCAGATGTGAAGAGCTTACGAACTGGGTCTGTTCTAGTGCAATCGAAGCTGACTCAAGCGGCGAAATGGCTGGTGCGGTCTTGTCGCGCCGAAATGGGGGAAATAGAGGCGTGTCCCGAGTGCTATGCCGCGGCGCATGCGCGCCGGCCGACCTGGTTCACTGACGTCTGTTCTACACCACATATACTGCTCTGGGCCAAGTTGAAAGGTGTGTACTTGTACCATAGGAGAGGGTTTCTATGTTATTGAGGAAAAAAAGTTAGTACAGAATGCGTGATTTACCAAAGTGTACACGTAATTTTGCTGTCTTCAGTCGTAGAAAATATACTTTTTAACTATTTTCGCTGGGTAACTTGAATATTTTAGATATTTTTTTAGAAAAGCTCTGTTGGTGCGGCTCCGGATTCCCCAATCTTGAGACCCGGGATCTAATATTGTGCTCGGAGATGATTTTTTCCGAGTTTGTGTGTGTAAAATTTGTCACCACTTACTGTAGGTTAATGAAAACATTATGTGATAAACCTGCCCCTTCATATACACAAATGGTATCATTTTTACAGTTTTTAAAAAACGAATATAGACTACGTATTTAGTCACAACGTTGTAGGCCTACTGTGGGCAAAAAAACTTGTTTGTTATATTTTTGCATTATACAAATCTGAATGTTATTCTTTTTTTTTGCCAATATTTACAATTCGAAAACCGATTTTAGGAAATGAAAGATATCAACTGTTTTTAGTAGATAGATTTTACGTGCCTATCCTTTATTAAATGCTAAAAGCAATGTCTTTCATTTGACCTTCAGTGACGTCATCACCACACATGTCCACAGGCATATTTTATTTTTCTTGAACCAACCATTCAACCTGATAGGATGACGTCACTTGTAAATAGTAAAATACTTGTAAAATCTGTTTAAAAACACGAAAACAAATATCATTGTAATTACATACCTAAATTGATATATTTATAATGTTGATGATTGTTGGTACTTGGTGGAACATATGTCTACATCTTTGTTTAAATAAGTGTAAATGTAAATTTATCCACAAAACTGGGACAAGTGTCTTATTTAAACAAAGATGATCGATTTATCCCAAAGAGCAGAGAAAATTGAAGTATAATAAACGTCCGTATTCCCCAGGGTTCCCTTACTGGCCAGCGAAGGGCATGTCTGTGAACACGTCGGGCATGGTGGACGTGCGGTTCTTCGGTGCGCACGACCGCGCCTGGGTGCCGGCCCGGGACTGCTTCCTCTACTCGGAGAAAGACCCGAACAACTTCAAGGCTAAGAGACAGGACATCATTGATGCTATGCAGGTAGCTTGACGATTGTCTATGGTTGGTTCTGATGTCTTAGACAATGCAGTCTTTTAGTAAAGGTCTCAAGGTGGGATAGGGGCTAGTTTCTGCACCTCTAACATGAAGGACCATATCGAGCTCGATAGCTCTTTATAAAGTGCTCTGTCTCACTCTGATGATCTACCTAAAGGGGGACAGACAGTGGTATATCGAGCTGTCAAAGCTCAATCGTCAAGTCAAATCGCTACGCCATACTTAGGTGATGAATCCGCCAATTACAGCGATTTATTGCATACCAATTTTGTGCGATATGATATATACGAGTATTTATAACTTCGGATATCTGAAAATAAAAGAATATTTAAAACTTGATATTTATTTCTTCCTTTATTGGGCCGTCATCAATTATTATCATTATCAACCAGTCATTACTTGATATGTATCAAGTTTTAAATATTCTTTTATTTTCATATATCTAAAGTTATATGTATATATATCATATCGCACAAAATTAGCTCATTCATATCCTATCCTATCCTACAGCCTGTTTCGTCCACTGCTGGACATCGGCCTTTCCAGGATTTCACCACTTCTGGAAGAAATGCCCATACTTACACACGCTGGGCAGGCGGGTTGGTGAGCGCGGTGCCGAAACCCTTGCATCAATGACGCCGCTGCCCGTCACCAGTTATATAAAGCCCGGCAATTGGGGATGGAATAACCGCCATCCATCGGTCCCAGACAATGGTGGGCCGCCTGGTTTTGCCTGAGAGCTGTTCTCTTACTCTCCCTCGAATAACTTCGGGAGGATTTGCGAGTGAAGATGGTGGTACCTCCACAGTCGAGCCCGGCATCATCTCTACCACCTAATTATTAATAGCTCATTCATAGCTAATTATATATTTATTAAAGAAATTCTCATTGTGATATCACATGCTATCTTAAGTATATGTACCTATAGCATGAAATTTAGTAAATTAGGTACTGTATGTGGTACCAAAAAGCCAAAAATCGAAAAGAAAAAATGCTCATCATATAAACGAATATAAGGACAACAACAGAAAAACAAGGTAAAAAATTCATGTTGAGTCGAGAATCACATGGTTGTGCTAAAAGATTGAGCTCTGGCCAACGAGTTATGCTCTTGCCCATAAAATAAGTATAAAAAATTAACTGTTCTATATGGACCAGTTCAGGTGTAAACTTTCATTTCGTCTTCAGAATGATTGTCCTAAATATGTATGAAAATTATACATGTTTATTTTTCTAGGAAGCGGAGCATCACATTCGGAATATAACGAGAAGATTCGGAAAGTTCATTTACCCCGCGTACAAAGTGCAGTTCGAGCCGAATAAGTTGAATGAACAATTGAAAGCTATGGTGAGTCATCAGTAAAACGTAATTGTCTTCACGCTTAGTATGTAGGTAATAGCATAGTATAAATAACAAATAGTATTCTATCTCCATACAAACGGGCCGAAACGAACACCCCCCAAAACTCGGTACAACTCGGTTTACGACAGTCGCGGTTACACCGCAGTTACGTACGCACGTTGTCTCTGTGACGTTCCCGCGCATTTTCGTAAATTATTGCATGAAATTACAGAGTATGTTGTGCATTGTATGGTTGCTTCAATCCATTTTTTTAATACTAATATAGCATTATCAAATACGTAAACAGTCATTTGGCAGCCCTAGCGCATGTTTAGGCACCGAGTGGCCGTAGGTATTGATTTCAAGGACACCGCCTCGTTAAACTACTGTTGTTACCTATACTGTGGTAATGGTAAAAAATCATATGCATTCTCAGTTAAATAAAAGTGCACCAAAAGACGGAAGAACTCGATGCGGTTACCGAATCTTTATTAGCAGGACGTGACGTCATACTTCTGACTACAAATTATGAGTTAGTCGTATTTTTCTGTTATTTAAAGACTAGTTGTACCCGCGACTTCGTTCGCAAGGTTAAGGATTTGACTGACTCTATCACAGCTTCACTTGAAGGAAAACTGTTCGTTCATCGTACCAGCACCATACGATTTTTTTGCTAGTTTCACATTTATTTCACAGTTTCAAATTAATTTAATCTAAGCCCCAACGTCTTCAACAAATTACCAACCCTGTCATCTATGAAGGCAATTGTAATATAACCATTTTACTTGACCCTTGCCCACTAAAAGTTTCAATTAAATTGTAGTCCAAGCAATAATTTTTGTTCTCGATGAGATATTGTGATAATTTAGAGCCTATAGAACTTCTGGGACACTACGTTACAAAACAATGAAAATTCTTTTAAAATGCGTTCAGTAGTTTTGACGTAATGCTCTTTCATACATACATACAGACAAAAATTCCAAAAAGTTCTGTTTTAAGCTCTGTAGCGTTAGTAAAGTACACAGCAATTACTCTTTTGAAAAAATATTACATGTTCATTTTCGACTTCGTTACAACTTTATTATAATTATGTATAGATATAGTTAAGGTCTTTATGTACGAAAATGTTTTGGCATTATACCACGCAGATAACCGCTAAGATAGGACTTGGGGTGGTGATACATGGTTTAAAGTTTGTTATTCCTCGCGCGGGCGGAGCCGAAAGCAAAGTTGTACTTTATTAAAGTAAACGAATAATTGTATCCTGTTTAGCCTTTCTGTTACATGGGTTAGTCATCTTTTTTACCCAGACTGCTAGTTCTTTTAAATAAGCAACTTCAACTCGTAGCTTTTATGTTAAATATAAGGTAAAGAGATCAATGAGTGTCTTTCGAATCAATTAATGTTTCATAATTATTGTAATTTTCACTAAAACTAGGGAGTCACTCAGTAGACAACACCGATTTTCCATAGTAACTCTGGGACAAACTCGTCTATGGAGTTGCCATAAATAAAAAAAACATACCAAGCTTTCTTAATATATTTTTATTTCGAAATGTTACCAAATTATCTAGTAAGCGAACAAAATCATTTTCGGAAAGAACAGAGCAAAATTGTGAATTTTGTGGTTAATTACTGAAAATGATCCAAAAAGTAGTGTGGGCGAAAAAGTTGATTATAGATCTTTACAAACTCTTGTGTGAGGTGTTTAGTTGAGACTTCTTTCTAATAGGAGTATGAATATAGTTTAATGTGTATATTTAAGTCATCTTTCTATTTTATCTATCTACCCTACTAAAAAATTCGAAAAAAGGCTATAAAGATATTTTTAACTAATATTTTCGTTTTTATTGCAGATACCTTCATTCGAACCGGAGGTTTCGTCTCCACAGAAGACAAAATCACGGACTCCGAAGAAAAACAGGAGATCTACATCGAAGAGCTCCAAAGATTCATTCAATGATGGGTAAGTTTAACAGTTATAAGTAATTTGTTTAAAGGGGTCGCCGTTTAAGGTGGTAACGGAGGATCTCGGCGCAAAATGCACATCATAATATTGTTTTCCATACTTTTTAATAAAAAGTTTGCAATAAATGCGTTCATAGCAATTCGCGCAAACTGCTTGTTAATAGTTAGGTGGTCACATGAAAATTATCAAATTTTATGCGTTAAGTTTTAGCTGCATTATTTTACAACTGTAAACACGCTTTAAAGTTTGTTAATGTAATGCAAACAAAATGTAATACATTAAAGTACGTAATACTTTTTTGGGAAGACTTTATTATTAGTAAACTATTTGCGCAAGTTGCTTTAAAACACATTTATTGCATACTTTTTATTCAAAAGTAAGGTAAACAATATTATGATGTGCATTTTGTACCGAGGTAAAAAGTTAGCTTTTGATCCATCAGTTGGGTATTACTTATTTCGTTTCTGAACGCACGCCTCTCAGGATCACGCCTGAGGAATCGCCAGCCCCTATTATTAAATGGTATGTTTAAACCATTATTATATTTTTAGCTCCATTCAAGTAGCATAGCATAGCTATAGATTTTGACATACTTTTTTTGTCCTTCATATACTAAAATTTACCAAATGTCATTTGAAAAAACCGTAATTATTTTATTTTTACATACCCCTTATAAATATTACGAAATAGTTTCATTCATACGTGATATGTTATTTCTTTCGATTTTGTGGCTCTGATATATGTACCTAGTCGGTTCTTAAATACTGTCACTGGCCATTTTTTTTTTAAATAGAACACCTAGAAAAAAAAAATGAAATGGTGTTAGATTTTCAAATATTTTTGATTAATAATCTGTCAAATCACAATTACATTCATTCATTTTTTACGATGGAGTGGACTCGCAAAGAGGACCGGGCAGCAGTAATTGCATTGCATCGTTGCGGCCATCCACCGAAGACGATATTCAACTTGCTTCAAAAATTAAAAATCACGAAGAGGTTCGTGTACCGTACCATCAAGAGGTACAATGAAACCTCTAGTGTCGATGACGAGAAAAGAACTGGCAGACCTCGTTCCGTTAGGACTCCAGGGGTCATCAAAGCAATCAAGGCGCGTATTGCAAGAAATCCCGTCCGCAAGCAGAAACTGATGGCTTTGGAGATGGGATTAACCAGATGTACCGTAAAAAAAGTACTCAATGAAGACCTGGGACTACGAGCTTATCGAAAAAAGAGTGGACATCTTCTGGACGCGCGTCTGATAGCTATGAGAGCCAAAAAATGCAAAATTTTGCTAAAGCGGTACGCAAGAAACAGACACCGCGATATCCTGTTTACAGACGAGAAAATTTTTAATATCGAAGAGAAGTACAACAAACAAAATGACAGGGTGTACGCTACCAGCTCTGCGGCCGCTGGAAATGCCATTCCTAGAGTGCAGCACGGCCATCATCCATCATCAGTCATGATTTGGTTGGGAGTGTCCTACTATGGCCCTACTAAGTGCATTTTTGTGAAAAAGGTGTCAAAACCAGTGCAAAAGTGTACCAAGACACGGTTTTAGATCGCATAGTAAAAGATCTGCCCCAAACACTCTTTGGAGGACGGCCATTTGTATTTCAACAGGACTCCGCAACTGCTCATAAGGCCAAAACAACTCAGGAGTGGTTCGAGCGCCAGAATATCGAGCTAATAAGGCATCAAGATTGGCCCTCATCTAGCCCTGACCTCAATCCACTGGATTACAAAATTTAGCAGGAATTAGAGGAGAAGGTCTGTTCTAAACCTCACAAAAATTTGAGCAGCCTAAAGTCATCATTGATTAAAGCAGTGGCCGATATCGACATGAATATGGTCCGTGCTGCTATTGATGATTGGCCGCGAAGATTGAAGGCTTGTGTGAAAAATGGTGGCAATCATTTTGAATAAATTTTATGTTTAATGTAAGCTAATTAAATTACCTTTTTTAAAAAAAAAACTTTTTTTGAATACCATGACTAGTTTTCATTTTATAGCCAATTTTGTTTGTGACAGAATTTAAGGACCGACTAGGTAGATAGATTAGGACGACTCATGTTTATAAAGTATTTACCTACATTCAAAACGAGAAAGGTATGCTTGATGTATTGTTACTTTTAACGCTAGTATTATGATGAAGTGAATACATTTATAATTTCAGCGAAGAAAGTGACTCTGATAGTGAAGAAGATAATGAGCCGGTTGAGAAGAAGGCTAAGAGAGCGGTGAAACTTGATAAACAGTCCAATGACAAGAAAAAGGACAATAAGGATGGGTTTGTGCACTTTTTAAATTCCATAAGTGATAAAATGTATTGATCTCCAGAATTAATTTTATGTTCTTCTTGCAGGAATAAATCTATGGAAGTAGACGTGAATACAGATAAAAAAGAAATGTCCAACGCAATAAAAGACAAAGAAAGCCTGAGAAAACGTCGAAGATCGGGTTTAGAAGAAGCAGTTATAACAGTAATGTCTCCGACCACAGAAAAACGTAAACGACTCGTTAGTTCCGACATGACTGTCATGGACAAATCTAAGACTGAAACAAACCAAAAGAAAGCTGAAAACAGCGCCAAGGACAGTAAAGAAACGAGTAAAAATAAAAGCGATCAAAACGAACCCGTGAATATTACAAAAGTAACTCCGAAAAAGGCGGCAGAAGAAACAGAAAAAGTAGTTACACGCGCATCTACTCCGGGATCGAATCTTAAACAAGATAACAATAAACAGAGTCTTAGAGTTGATTCCCCTAAAGTCAATACACCTCAAGAAGCAGATAAAGTTAAGAAAGCAAAATTTGTCCAAAGGGCAGAGTCTTCTTCGAGCGAAAAATCGTCAGATGAGAAACCTAAAAAGAAAGCTAATAAATCTTTTACCAGTACACCTAAAACTGATAAAAACAGTTCCAAAAACGATGTGACCTCTCTAAATAGTAAAGAGAAATCAAAGGGCAGTGACTCAAATAAATCAGACAAAATCACTTCAGCTCCTAAATCAAAAAACACTAAAGTGATAAAAGCTGCATTGGACGACGATGATACTAGTCTGGCTGCTTTAGCCAAAAAGTCAATAAATAGCGAACCACGTTTTCCAACCATTTCTAACGTCCGTAGCCTATCTCAAACTGATTTTACTAAAGCGAACTCTTCGAAATCTACCGAAGTGACAAAGGCAAATTCAAACTCTAGCATTTTCACGCCAACTAGTACAGACAATGTAAATAACATGAAAGACGCCGTCGCTAAACTACAAAAGCTAAGAGAAACGGACCAACCAGCAATCGTCGGCCGAGTGGGTGTAAGAGCTTTCGCTAGAATGACGTCACCGCCAGCCGAAGCAGAAAAGACTGCCGAATCAGATAAAGTCGAAATCGAAGTGAAAGCCGAGCCGATGGATTACGACGACGCTGAGCGTCAGTCAGAGAAACTGGACCTTCTAAACACGATCAGGCTGCGGCCCGTGAATCCTCAAAACTTCCCGAGTTTACGTGACGTTCGCATCAATAAAGTAGCAGTCACAGCTACCGCACCTAACGTAATCGGACAAATCAGAAAACCCATTCTAGTAAAACCTTCAGAAGTGCGACCGAAGGCTCGAAAAACGTTCCCGCAGCCTCAAAAAAGCAATGACGGTAGATCAGAATTGAATAGTAAAAACTCCATGGTGTATATTCCAATTCAGCCTCCAATGACGCAAGCACCCAGACCGCCGTTGAGGAATAACTCTTCAGTGAATGGACCGACGTCAACGCCTCCGGCTTTAAGACCGCAGATCACTGTGAATGCTTCAAGCTGTAAGTATTTATTTACTATATGAGGTGACTTTAATTTATACAGCCAAACTTATACTGGAGGCCTGGTAAGTGATCAGTAACACGGATCGATAACACTTTTTCCTAATTTCGCAAAATAAAATGTTGGCGTCCCATAGTAATTCACTCAGGGCTGGGCTTGCGTTTGTAAGGAACACGAAAAGAATAATTTATGAATTTCACAAAAAGTGTCATCGAACCTTGTTACTGAGCACTTACCGAGTCTTCAGTAAGAGTTTTGCTTTATAAATTAAAGTCACCTTATATAATAGGTACTCAAAATTCCGAATTAAAACAGATTTATTCACAATTTTTTCCGAGATCTTTTGCGTAAAGTCTTTATTGCAACTGTGATATCTTTACACAGCAAACAACATAGTAAACACCGTGACGACGCCACTCATGACGGTCGTGTCAATGCCATCGTCCTTGGCCAACGCATCGCCAAATATGCCTACCATCACGCAAATGCCAAACATGGGTAACATGGCCACTGTGGGGCAGGTTGGAAACATGGGTGCGATTGGTAACATGGGAACAGTTGGCAACATGGGTGCAGTCAACAGCATGGGGTCCGTTGGGACAGTGGGAGGAGTACATACAGTTCCACTCATTACAAGCGTGAATGGTCAATGGACTTTCAGTTTGCAGCCTATGATGTCCGTTGGTGGTGTTGATGTAAGTATCGTTTATTTGAAGTTGATCCTACACTTGAAGTGATTTATGAGACAAGGTTCTATAATATCTGTTGTACATTTCATGCAGCAGAAAGGTGGAAACCCAGCAACAACGGTACTTATTTTATATTATTTGCACAGCGGTGTCGATTCGGTGTAACACGACATAGCTTAATTGACGGGACTAAACTTATTTTAAGCTTTATGTATTTTTTTGTCTGTATCACAAAGACAAGAACAGGATGCTTAAAATAAGGATAGTCGTGTGAAATAAGTTAAATCGTCTTACACCGAATCGTCACCATTAGGGCACATAATCTACATGCATATAATATTCTACGGTTTATATCGCGCTGAAAAAAATGTGTTAAAAGACTGTCTGCATAAACATTTATTATAATTGCGTTAAAAAACAGAAGCCTTATTATGATTGGCGCTAAAAATAATCCCACGATAAACTGTGTTGAACACAGCTTAGTATGGCGACGGGTCCAATAACGTTCGATGCGTCTGTGAGTCAGCCAATCACGGCTGGTCCAGTGTCGCATGTCACACACTACGAACCAATCATGAGACTTTGCCTTTTTGAGTTTTTGGTGCCATTTACGGACGAAATTTTGTTAGAAACGCGTCTTCTATATATATTTTTTTACGTTCGCCGCGTTGGTCAGAGATGAATGAAAGAAAATAGTACGCAAGCAGAAGGTAGACCTTGACCAGTCGTCAAAATAAGGACACACTTAGAAGAAGCTTGGACAAAGTCTAAAGAGTTCAAATTAGGCCTCGACGGAGTTGATTAATGAACGAGAACGACAAACTGTAGGTTTAAACAATACGGGCGCAAGTATATTTAGGCTGGTTCAACATAAACATACGCTAACTTGAAATCCATCGTTTGATTCCAGTCGTCTCCTCCGCCCACAATGAACGGCGTCGTTGAGCCATCGTTGGCGCCTCTCTCGAGCGCGTCGAACTCTGCGCCAGCACTCGAGCCGATCTCCAGTCCACTGCCCAATAGAACTAGTAGTGACAACAACCCGCCGGGAGAGGTGAGCTCAGGGGTTTCTGCTATAGGTAATATGGCGTCATGGTCTTGGGTTGGGAGGCTACAAGGCGGGTAGATGTGGAATATAAAACGCGTGGATTTGCGAATCAACTAGCGCCCTGCGCAGAAAATCGTGATGGGTGGAAAGTGGAAGTTGTCTGGAACTAAGAATTTACATAATGTAAATAGATTCAAATTTAAATAATTTATTTTGTTAAATATTTTTATTATTATTTACATAAAATACACTTAAATACACGTCAATGTTAATCTTAAAAATAAATATAATCCATCCATCCATCCATCAGCCCGTGATCGTCCACTGCTGGACATAGGCTTTTCCCAAATTTGGGAAAAATATAATACGAAAATACAATAAAAATATTTAAAAGTTAAACTTACTTAGATTGAATAATATTATATACTTACATAAGTAAGTAATATACACATAATGCAATAAATAAATAGGTTGACAGGATAAACTATAAATACATTTAATATAATGTCTACCTTTCGATAAGTCTTGCTAAGAAGATGGACAAGAAAATTAGCAAGATCATGTCTTTTTTATAACTGTACGATGTATAAGTCAACGCAGGTAAAAAGAGCTCTGGGGCGTCAGTGGAAGGGATATGTTTGCGCATGGGGGTATAGTCGCGTAGGTTAGAAATAAAAATATCTTACTGTGGGTGTTGATTTGGTCCACAACATTGAGGCACATGAATGTTAATTTACCTACATGATGCTTATTCCAAAAAAAAAAATGCATACAAAAACTAAATACTTTACCAGCTTCGTTCCTCATGCAACAGTAAACATTGTAAATAATTTTTCTTTCTTTTCTTTGCAAACCCATCGTAACGCAAATACATTTTTGCGCATGACTGTATTTTGAGATCGACTGGACGTGGACACTGCGCCGTGAAGCGAAAGTCACCAATCGCGCGACAGCAAATCCACGCGTCAGGTATTTTCCCCGTCGCGGCCGCCCGCGCTGCACCTCATACCACCAATTTGGTCGGTAATTCGCTCACTGCGCAGGTACGTCGCTCGGAGCTCTTTTTGCCTGCGTTGACTTGTACATTTGCAACTGCGACACCTGAAGCCCAAGCACGAGGCGGAGTTGTTTTTCTCTTGTTTGTTCATCCTACTATTTAACGCGCCTATCCAGAACTATCGCTGAATTCAATTATCATTTCGGACATGCGGCAATAATGTTGCGCTTCATCATCGATTTGATACATTTTGTTTATTGTACAGTGGAGCCCGCATCAAGCTATACACATTGAGTATAAGCTGACCTCTCATTGTACGGGAAGCCTATACAATGAGAGGTTAGCTTATACTGAAAGTGTTTAGCTTGATGTGGGCTCCACTGTACCATTGTTTTGATATATAATTATATGAAAGTAAAATATATTGCAGCCACCAAGATTACAACAGAAGCCCACGCTCATGAACCCGCTAGATCCGAACACCCCGGTATCTGACGTCCCAGTAGCGTCCTCCGCCGGACCCATCACCACGAAGCTCAACCAGAATGCCGTGAAGGTAAGGTTCATTATTACCTTCTTTATTTTTAACTACTCGTATCAAATAGCTTTTTTTCTCTTCTAGTCCTGGTGAAAGTAGTAAATTTTATTTAAGCTTTTTCTTACATACAAGAAACTATACGAACCAGAGTTAAAAAAATTAATTGTTTAAGTATGGCACCCTAAAATCATGATAAATTACAACAATTTAGATGCCGTAGCAACATCAAGGTGACATAAAACAAGCCGTTTAGTTAGCCCCCCTGAGTACGGAACCCTAATTTCTATTATTTGTTGTTTTATTTTATAACATCTACATCATCCGCGGAGTAAAATTTCCCCTGTGACATCATCTGACCAAATTTGAAACTTGATGAGTTACTGTCTTTATGATAAAGATGAAACAAAAGACGTTAAAAAAATGCAACTTGAGGTTTTTTGTAAGGGGTCCGTGGGTTTTTTTCTCAACTTTTATTATTTGGCGTGATAGATACATGGGCGTCGGAAGACGAAAGTCTAGGGTGGGGCAACCTTTTTCAAATATCAACGGGATTTATAGAGTTGAAAAATAAAAAACCGGCCAAGTGCGAGTTGGACTCGCGCACGAAGGGTTCCGTACCATTATCTACGGCAAAAAAATCATGTCTGTTGTATGGGAGTGCGCGGGTCCGACTCGCACTTGGCCGGTTTTAGTATATGTTCTTATAGCGGCAACAGATATACTCATCTGTTAAAATTTCAACTGTCTAACTATCACGGTTCATGAGATACTTCCTGGTGACAGACGGACAGCGGAGCCTTAGTAATAGGGTCCCGTTGGTTACCCTTTGGGTACGGAATCCTAAAATCGTACATTTGTGCAAACAAAAAACTGCCGATCGCTCTTGTTCGCTGTATGTGTACTTTAGTACTATTTTTTACTGTCCCATTCCGTTTCCAGGGGGGGCAGCTGCCCCCTGGCCCACCCTTCCGACGCCCATGGATAGAGGCCATGTAATACGAATTCTGTGAAAATTTCAATTGTTCCAAAAACTTGATCGTTTTAAGGGACTTAATTGTTGCAATAATAATACTTAATACAGCATGTTTTTTTAAAAACCGTCATTCATTTTTTTTTTCAAAATTCTATTGATGCAGTTTTGATTTTCATCTAAATCGGCTCCGAGACTCCTTTGAGCATTTTTCGCTGTTCCGTATAGTTTCGGATTTGGCTATCCACGCCCACTTGAAAAACTAACTCTGTGTAGATTTAGAAACGGAACAATATGTTTCAGTTGGCAGACTTCTTCCGCATCCTTCTAGAAGACTCTATAGAGAAGCTGTCACCCGACAACGCCGCGTTGCAGCTGGCGCATGCGAAGATACAGCTCGAGCAGACGAACTGGAAGCACAAACACGAGATAGACGAGATCAAACATAACCATCGTGAGTGTGGAAACTGGGCTTAGAAGTTTGCTTACAGTAGTACCATTTAGTGACCCCGGGTACGTCTCTCTCACTCGCACGACTCGTGCCGTATTGTTATCTCCGTCGCTCGACGGGGAATCAAGTTGCGAACGCGCTAAACTACACCTAAATAATTAATTACTATAATCATAACTAAAATTCTTCAAAAATAATCAACAGAAATCATTTGTTGTTATAATATCTCCAATTGACTAATTTGTTTCTATGCATACTTAATTAAATTGGACCTAGGTTCGGAATTTATTTAGTTAAAGACATTGATGAAAATTTGAAATTCTAATCAAGGCCTATCATTCCAGATACTCTGTAGTTTATCATATATACAGATTGATTGGTAATTAGATGCAATCATTTGAAGGGGTTGTAGAATAGAACAATTGCAGTCGATTCTACTATACGAGTATAATTCCTTATGCAAGAGTGAACCATTTCTGAAATATTTTGAATTTAAGCTTTTTTTCTGAAGTAAACTTTAAAAAAATATATTTAAAAGACCAGCCAATATTTTAGATTTTTTTTATTTGTTTCGCTTTGATCTATATCTCGATATCTCAGAATATACAGGATGTAAATGCAAAGTCAAGAATCCCTTTAGGGTATGAAGGTATACACGATTCTGATGTCATTACGAGAAAAAAAAATATAAGTACCTTTAATTTTCACCAAAAATTACATAATTTTTCTAAGCTTTGGCTACGCAACTCACCCGCCTCCCCAAACACCTAATTGTACCCCGCAACCCGCACCCCTCCTCCATGTGGCCAGCGACCAGTGAGGGTGTCCACGCTATTAGTGTATTTTGAGTAAATAAAATCGTCTTATTGTACTTTATTTAGAGATCCCAGTATAAAAAATAATATCTTTACCGATCATACTAACACACCCTTAAAGGATTCTTGCCTTTGCTTTTACACCCGGTATAGTCAAATCGACAGCAATTGTTCTATTCTACAACCCCTTCAAAGGATTGTATCTAATTACCAATCACCCTGTATATTTTTATGTTGTCTGATTCAAACCAGCCACTGATTTCGACTTTCAAGGTCACCAGCAGGTATAGCCTCTTAAGGTGGTTGCTCTACATTTCATTCCGAAATGCACAACTTATGATTGTTTATCTTTCTATATTAATAAAAATTATTAAATAAATATGGTATTTGGCACTACGCGATAATAGTTTAATGCCTGTAGGTGATCCTGCCAGGGTTGGCATTGCTTAAAACAAATGTTTAAAACAAGTGTTTTAAACAGTGTTTAAAACACCGAGAAAAAAATATCCTTGTTTAAAACACTGTTTAAAACAAATTGTTTTAATCGTGTTTAAAACAAACTGTTTTCAAAGTGTTTAAAACACAAAACACTCGTATATAAAACACTGTTTTTTAGCATATAAATTATTATTTTTTTCCTTATGTCGAACGTGTCGTTGTTATTACTCTTTTTTTAACGCATCCTTTTCTGTTAATCGGCGCGGTTAAAATTCCTTTACTGGCGGGGGTTTCCCCAAACATAAAGACGAGAACGGGCGGTGTCGGTGAGTACTTGTATTTTCAAGCATTTCTAAGTTTCGTGTTTATTGGGAAAGCACTTATTATTTTTCACTCAATACATGATTAGATTATGATAATTGATATGATAACATTCAAAAAACGCTTTTTAATTAATTTTACATATACCTACATAAGTTACCAATACGATACCCTAAAAATGTTTTAAACATGTTTAAAACAGCCGCAAAAAACATCAGTAAATATTTGTTTTAAATATGTTTTTTTTATATTTTGTTTTAAACAAGATGTTATGATCTTTAAAAAAAAAACTGTTTTTTTCCAACCCTCTGCACAGCAACTTTAAAACGTGTGTATGTTTGTCAAATCAAATCAAAATATTTATTTTTGCAAAATAAATACATAAAGTATACTTTCTACAAGTCAACGTTAATTTTAACAATATAATATATCTTTAGAATATATAAAAATATATAATAATACGGTAAATAAAATATACACCTTCATAAAATAGAGGAATCTAGGAATAAAAATATTATATATACATAATGCAGCGAAGAAAAAAAGTCCATGAATAAAAACGGGAAATACATACAAAAAATATTAAGGTTGGGCTACTAAAATGTAATAAAGTTATACACTTGCATAAAATAGAGAAATATAGGAATAAAAATATTATATATACATAATGCCTAACCATCCGCACCATTCGAATTTGTTGTAAAGATCATCCACAAAATAATGCCTGAAATAACACAACTTAGCTACAAAAGCTTTATATTGTCCCGTAGCGTATATAGTGCATGTCCGGTCGACTATAGACCTCAGACCAAATAAAGACGTAGTTACTCTATCTAACGGGTGAAGCAGGCCAAAAGTGAGATGGTCTCGTGTTCGTTCACGGCTTGAAACTCACACATGCGCAATCAGTCTCAGTTTTTACCGTTTAAAAAGAGTGAATTTCACTCGGAGTGATGCGAATTTCACCCTAGAGCGTTCAAAAATTCACCCGAGTTAAACCGAGGGTAACCGAACTGTTACCTGACAGTGACAGCAAAGACATCTCTATACAATGTCTTTGCCTGACGGTTGCACCACGAAAGTGTTTTGAAACGCTTCGGAGTAATGCGAAAATCACACTGGGCCACCTGATTGGTGCAACCAGATTTTTGTTTCTCTTGCTCCTATATAGATCTGTCTCTTTCTAATAAACGAGTGAAATTTCGCACTATGATGCACGTTCTGAAACGCTTCCTAAGTGTACACATGTTTACGAAACTGGCTTCACGTCAATTTTGATAGCGCTCCGTCTTGAGTTTTTATTTGGTCTGTATGCTAAGTGCGAGTTGCCATCGAATGACTTTACTACCGCGTGAATCGAGTTAAGCCGCGTCTCCAGCGCACGTTTTGTACTACACACTAAACAAAAAAGTGTACGCAAAATATTGTTTCGCTACACATTTTTACTGATAAGCATGCAGGAGACACGGGGGTTATAAACACAAATATGTAGCGGAACAATATACTGTGTAGACGTTTTGGTGTAGTGTGCAGGACAAAACACGCGCTGGAAACCCAGCTTAACTCGATTCACGCGGTAGTAAAGTCATTCGATGGCCACTCGCACTTAGCGTTCTGAGCTATAGACAACCAAAATGACACCTTAAATTGCTTCCGGTTTCGATCTTTTGCACATGTTTTAAATTGAATCTTATTTCACAGTGCGATAAGAATCTAAATGAACGTGGGGAAAAGCAGAACCAACACCGCCTTCATAAAACGTTACATTTTAACAGTTTGCCGCGTTGTACCAGCGCCATTCACCATTCACGTTCATTTGGATCGTTGTCGCACTGTATCTCGGAATAAGTTTCCAAATGCTAGGGCTCTTACAATTTATGATTTGGCTTGTTTTCGAGAATACGGACACTGACGAAGATTTTCATGCGCATTTGTTGTTGTTGATTATACCGGGTGTAAAAGCAAAGTCAAGAATCCTTTAAGGGTGTGTTAGTATGATCGGTAAAGATATTTTTTTAAATGCTGGGATCTCTAAATAAAGTACCAGTACCTCATAATAAGACGATTTTCTTGACTCAAAATACACTTATCGCGTGGACACCCTCACTGGCCACTTGACGAGGGGTGCGGGTTGCGGGGTGCAATTAGGTGTGTGGACAGGCCGGTAAGCTGCGTAGCCGTAGCTTTGAAAATGATGGAATTTTTGGTGAAAATTCAAGGTATATTTTTTTTCTCGTAATGACATCAGAATCTTGTATACTTTCATACCCTAAAGGGATTCTTTGTATTTACACCCTGTATACAAATTTTACAATTAATTAGGCGCTTAGGTTCAGTCATCCTGACTGGAAGTAGCCGAATCCGGTCAACTAAAATGCATGAGAAAATACAGTTTGTTAATCTAACTTAGCTCACGTGTTCAAACCAACGTGTTTCGATTTCATGTTCCTTTTGAAGGTGGCCTTAAAATTGTCGGCCGAAAGGTATATTAATCTAACGCGGGTGACGTCATGCGGCGCTGTTTTTCAGCAAAAAGTACAACCTTCAACACAGCGTAAAATTGTTCACGTTTTCTCCAACATAGGTTTAGACTTGAGGGCGGATATTAATGCCCAGGATTGTTTTCTCGTATCAATAATACACTCATCACAGTTACTCACAACACTAGTACTGCTTCATAAGAGTCGTAAATGCGAGCGAGAGGTCCGATAAAAATATGTATGACTCTTAACGTTGCGTTTGTAATGGCCCTAGTATAGACAAGTTCCCTCGCGTTTCCAGAGTTGGTACTGGCTGAGTTGCGCACCTCGTTCGAGAAGGAGAAGAATCGCATGGTGCAGGAGCAACGCCGCCTCGCGCAGCTCGAGCTCAACAACGCGGTCAAGAACGCCAAGTCGAGGCAATGGTGAGACCTACCATCCGGAATGTTGTTATAACATAACGATAGAGAACAAAAACTCCAAGCTGCGGTAGCTCAGTATCGGTAGGACGCAGGTTTCTTAATCTGCAGTCCAGAATGTTCTAATTAGTTTCGCTGAGTGCATTTGTATCCATTCATCCCATCCAAAATTTAAGAGCTACGTTCTTGTCGGTCGAGAAACTGCCACTACCGATTTAACCCCTAAAATTTTTCCTTTACTTGGTTTAAGTAATATCGTCTATATCGATAACCTTTCCTCTTTTCCTTCTGTAGTTTTTCCTTTTATTTCAACTGTCGAACTAGTATTTTTAGGATATCTGTATGTATGTACCGTTTTTTATCTAGAGAACCACTCAACGGATTTGTATGCGGTTTTTTCATTATCATCGTAGTGCCCTTGGTCGACATATAGGCTATAAGGGTGTTCATAAAATAATTTGTTTTGTTAGTACGGAAAATAGTGAGTTATTAACATTATTTAGAAGATTAATCAATCCAATTTAAACTGAGCTACTCGCCTGATTGAATAATGTTTTGTTGTTGAAGGTGCGCGAACTGCCAGCAGGAGGCGCAGTTCTACTGTTGCTGGAACACCTCGTACTGCGACTATCCGTGTCAACGCGCGCATTGGACGCAGCACTATAGTGTGTGCACGCAGCAACGGTCGCAGGTACAGGGGGAGGGGAGGGGGGGGGGGGCTATTATCACGATATAAGTAATGTGCCTCACATATCATCGGGTTTCTAGTAACAAAACTGACGCTTTGAATGTGAACTTTGTGAATTGTATTTGTATTGGTATCGATTCGGTGTAACACAACTTATTTGACAGGACTAAACTTAATTTAAGCATTCTGTCTTTTTCTTTCTGTATCGAAAAGACAAGGGACAGGACGCCTAAAATAAGTTTAGTCCTGTCAAATAAGTTAAGTCGTGTTGCACCGAATCGACACCATTGCTGCCTTATGCTCTTGTACAGTTAATTACTACGGGAATCTTGAACACAAAGGCTCGGGGGTAGAAGATGTTTTGTAATAGTATTAAAACTAATAAGTACATAGACTTACTAAGATTTTTTCATTTTCAGGATAACGGCAATAGCAATGACAATAGCGTAGATCTGACGGAAGATCGACTACAACCACCGGAACACCCACCAGTAAGTATAATAATCAAAAATCTACATTATCCCATAAAGTATATGTATATATAAATTTTGAGGTTGGGTACTCTCTGTCCCCCTCACTATTATGGTAAAGCCGGAAAGGCCAAAAGGCCAACAGCAATAAAAGTCAATCATGAAAAAAAAATTATATATATAAGGTCCTACAATTCAAAGTGAAAAAAATTTAACAGGTGATACAGTATCCCTAATAGACAACTTTCTACAGAAAAAAAATATTTTTGCGCGTAATTTTTTTTGCCTTTCCATAGAAATTTACTCAGCTGATTGAACCACTTTGTACTGGGAAGTGAAAAAATTATTTGAGCAAAAAATTTTTTCTTCTCCTGGAATTTGATCAGTGAACGATCATAAATCATAAATATTTATTTGTTCAACATAGGTAATAATTAAGGTGTTAAATATATATACGATACGTGATCTATCCTAGAAATATTTTCACTTATTATTGTAGGACCTTATATACAGGTTGACTTTTAAACAAACCCCGATAATTTTAGAGGTTATTAAAAAACGTTAGTAGCACACATTTTAAATGTAAAAATAATTAAAATTAAAAGTCAAAATGTTATAAAAATATGTTACTTGGAAATAAAATTTATGGTTATCCCAGCCAATCCCATACCGAAAAATTTGAAAATAGTCCAAAATAGTGGTATCAATAATAAAAATAATTTCGCGCGATCTTATTATCTTATCTCTTCGGATGACCATGAATTCCTTGGATTTCAAAGGGCTCCAACTTTAAAAAATAATTATGAATGATTTTGAATGGTTTTTCTAAAACCAGCTTGTTTTCTTCTACAAAAAAACAAATTATCGGGGTTAGGTTAAAAATCCCCCTGTATACATCTAAATTTATCCTATTTGTCTATTTACAGTATATCAACCTCGTTTAATTTCAGTATATCAACCTCGATTGCGTTAATCATGAAACACTTTTATGTAAATTAGATCACTATGGAGTTAAGGGTAAATCTTTGGCGTTATTTAAGTCATACCTTAGTGACCGGATTCAAAAGGTAGACATTAATGGAGTAAAGTCATCTGGAGCATTAGTCAAAATGGGTGTTCCGCAGGGCTCCATATTGGGGCCCCTATTGTTTTTAATATACATAAATGACCTTCCTTACTTAGAGACTTATCTGAGATAGTTCGTCACTTATTTTTAAAGTGAATCGACATAACGATATTCTTGATGACGCGAATTCAACTCTCTCTCTGATTCTTGATTGGTTCACTGCAAATAATTTAGTTCTAAATGAAAAAAAAAAACGAAATGTATAAAGTTTACTTTACCAAATGTAATTCAAGTAGATGTCAGTTTATTTTTGCAGGGGTCCAAGCTGGAGTTAGTTAACGAAACTAAGTTTTTGGGTATTACTATAGACTCTCGTCTTCAGTGGGGTCCCCACATAGAAGCTCTCTGTGGTAGACTTAGTTCAGCTGCATACGCTGTTAGACGCATAAGGCAGATTACTGATGAAGATACTGCTAGACTAGTATATTTCAGTTATTTTCACAGCATTATGTCATATGGCATAATGTTGTGGGGTAGAGCCGCGGATATAGAAGCAGTCTTTGTCTTGCAAAAGAGAGCAATTCAGTCAATTTATAACATGAAGTATTGAGATTCATTAAGAGAAAAGTTTATTTATCAAGTTATTAGATATGTCAAAAAAAATATTGATAATCTCCCGAGGCTTGGTGTGGACCACTCTGTTGAAACCAGAAACAAACATAAACTAGCTTTTCCAAAATTCAGACTTGCCAAGGTACTTACTCTTTTGTAGGACATGGTATAAGATTTTACAATAAACTTCCAAAGGAGGTCCTTAGTTTGCCTGAAAATAAGTTTAAACTATGCATTAAGCAGGGACTACTTAAAAAAGCTTATTATAAAATCAATGATTATCTGGACGATAATAAAGCATGGTGTAATAAATAATAATAATCTTTATCAAAATTGTAAGTTATAATTAGCAAATTTTAATACGAAATGTTTGATTCCTCTAAAGGCTAATCTCAAGCCCTTTATAGTTAATTAATATGTAAACTGACTTTGCTGTAAAAGGTAATAGACAATGTAAGACGGATTGACTAAGATCAATATTTTTTATTTTTTTTCTCTTGGACATAATTCCTATGGTTTTATATTTGCCTTTACTTAAGTAGGTATAAGAAAATTGTATAGATTAAGTTTATGTTACAAATGAAAAAATTCATGTTTGCTAAGTTTCTTGCCCTTCTTAGCAATACTAATCGAATGGTGCGGATGGTTAGGCATTATGTATATATAATATTTTTATTCCTATATTTCTTTATTTTATGCAGGTTTATAACTTTATTACATTTTAGTACCCCAACCTTAATATTTTTTGGATGTATTTCCCGTATTTATTTATCAACTTGTTTGTTCGTTGCATCATTTATAAATAATATTTTTATTCCTAGATTTCTCTATTTTATGTAGGTGTATAATTAAATTTTTGTAGCCCAACCTAAATATTTTTGTATGTATTTCCCTTATTAGTAATATATTATATATTATTTTTTAATATATTATTTTTTTATTCTAAAGAAATTTATTGTAAAGATTGACTTTGACTTGTAGAAAGTATACTTTATGTATCTATTTTACAAGATAAATATTTTGATTTCATTTGATTTACTCAATTTCTGCTCCGTTTTCAGCTTGGGCGTTATTTCATCAACACCAGATTAGGGTCACTGCGATGATAATAAAGAAAACCGCATCTAAATCCGATGAGTGGTCCTGGAGTTAAAACGGAACATACGTACAAAAAGAAGTAGTTTTAGTCTCAGTACAATACTAATATCCCATTTTATTTGAAAGTTTGCAAAATTAATGTACAAGCACGACTTTTTTACTACATTGTCAGTATAGATTGTATTGGTTCGCTTTACATTTCATCCGTTACCGAAATTTGACGGATCATTTTACGAAGTTGTTTCACTTAGTTGCCAAGTTTTACAAACAATTTGGTAGAGCAATCGCTCGGTAAGCGAGAGATAGCGGGTTCGAATCCCCGTTTAGAGATCTTCACATCCAAATTTACTTCTGCGTTTCTATACTGCAATTATATAAATCACTAGCTTTTGCCCGCGGCCCCGCCCGCGTGTTATTCGGTTTAACGACATGCTTTTTTCCGGGATAAAAAGCAGTATTTGTGTTAAGTTAGGGTATAAGCTATATCCATTCTAAATTTCATCCAAATCCGTTCAGCCGTTTCAGCGTGAAAGAGTAACACACATACACACACACACACACACACACACACACAAACTTTCGCATTTATAATATTAGTGTGATAACGGAGGTTATAAAAGTGGATTCCCCTTACTGGCGTTGCAGAAAACCGCGGGGCCGGTAGCGATGACCGTCGGCGGCAAACTGGTGCCCTCGCGACTTTACACGCAGGCCAACAGTAGTACGAGCAAGGCCGCGCCCTCGATCATAGGTGAGTGGCACTACTTTATATACAGAGCGAAAGCTATAATTTAGTCGATGTCTAGGCAGGCGGAAAAACGGACAATGACACAAAGTATTATGATGATATATGAAAGCAAACGATTCGTATCGCTTTCCATACACATCCCTATCGTTTACGCATAGTACCGCGTTTCATGGTGCGGGGTGGGGTGTCGTCGGTCTCTTTTTTTAGTATGCCTCTCATTTATCGGGAGTACGTCTTTAAAATGCTGAATTTGCGGCATACTAAAAGGAGGTAAAAGCACCCGAAATAAAAGAGCTTGTATGACTTGATTAAAGGACGTGGAAAAAGCAAAAAACGCCGGGATGGTAGCATATGGAGATTGTGATCTCTGCCTGTGATTATATGTATATGATTATTTGCGAGGCCATTCTTTTAGAAAAGTTGTTCAACGCTCCCCTCGTATCGCGGGTGATCTGCCAAAATCTGGAAAAATTTTAGTGATGCCATTTTTTTTAAATAAAATAAAATGTTTTCATTTCAGGCAATATAATCCATAGAGATGTTAGTAGGCCTTATGTTGGCAAAACTTAACATATAAAATCGATTATTACATTTCAATGCGATTTTCCTTTTTTCGTGCTATCATGTCGTGCCGGCCAGTGCGATTGTTTTAAAAAGAAAACCAATTTATCGTGAACTTTTTTCTTTGCCGTTTAGTCAGACGAGTGACTTACTAGTTAGTGACTGTATGGGAGCTACGTTCGATTTGTTAATTTTACTTACCTCCCTGGGGCTGTTAATCGAATTTACATCCCGCACTACGAGTTGATACGACTTGGTTTCAGAGCATAAGTGATCAATAAACACTGAGCATAATATTGCCTCAGACTTATCATTAGTTTAGTGTTGATAATGGTGGCTCGGCGTATTGTGAGACTTACATCGGAATGCAAATTAAATATTGCCTTTGTGTGCGTGCTGTGGTTCGTGAATACTGGCACGCACACACATTTACCGCGCTCAGCACCTTTCTGTGAAGATAACCTACAATTCTAATTTTACTATGGTTTTAGTACTGTAAAGTACTAAACATTGGTTTGTTGCAGTGAGCATGGTGGACGACACGAGCGGCAACCCGACAGTGAAGTGTGTGGGAACGTACAAGCCTCCCAACCCGCCGCAGACACCCTCGCTACTCATTAATAAACAGGTGATTCATTATTATTATGAGTTTGGTAATAATTTCAGCCAAGTTGGGGCTCTGGATATGGCCAATTTCTATTATGGAAGGCTAATCATTACGCTGTAAAGGCTGGTTTGGTGATTGCTTTAAGTGCACGTACTTAGAATTAACATGAATGATAATAAAAGTGTTAGTGTTATACATTTGTTTGTTGACCACCTCTATAGTCTAATCGAATTTCACGGGTTCAAATCTGGTTGGTGCGCACTTGAATCAGTTATTTAAGAAACCCCATAGGTAAGTCAATTGAAATGACACGAGAAAAATTGATTTTATAGAAAATTACATAACTTCTATTAACCAGTTTTCAATTCAGTTGACTTGTGGGATTTCTCAAATAAACGATTCACCTGTGATCGGCTTTGGGAAACAAGTTGAGCTGTAGATCCATTTTAGTGTCTGAGCTATGGCTTACCTACCATCACGCGATGTGGCGTCTGACTTGCTTGCTTTTCACAGTACATGCTCGAAAAATCTCTGACACTCCCTCGGAGATTTATGTCGTGACATAAAATAGTATGTTTGTTGGCCTATTCAAATTTAACTTTTACTGTCAGTTTGTTGTATGCTTATGTTTTAGGGTTCTGTAATTTCCTTAAAGTAAAATCTTATCGAAACCGCGATGTCTATTCGACGGTGGCATAACTAAAGAAAAGGTTTGTCGATTGAGCTGAAACTTAGAAGGATACACAGATCTTACTATTTTTTTTAGGGTTTCGTACCTTAAAATGGAAAAACGGAACCTTTATAGGATCACTTTGTTGTCCGTCTTTCAAGTTTGAAGACCCTTTTCCTCGGGCCCCGTTAGAGATATCAAGTTGAAACTAGTACCTCCTACAGAAGTCTACGGCCTCATTGTGCTGTTAAAAAATCAGACTTCTAACTTAACAAGAAAAAAGTTCAATAATCAATTTCATACAAATTCGCTCACCATGAAAACCTATAGGGTACTTTCAATTGACTTAGAAACTTGAAATTCCGTTACAAGTAGGATTTATAGCACAAGTGTAGGAAAATATCAGAAAATTACCTGTATTATACTAGAAGATATTAATATCCAACTCAATTAGACCCCTCGAATACATAGAGTTTCATAGATCACAGGTATCAGTTTTGTTGGTCTTTATTAACAAGTTTATGTCTTAAACTGTATGTACGGAACCCTCGGGGCCCGAGTTCTACTTGCACTTGATCGGTTTTTTTCTTTTAGAATTTGGACTTTAGTTACGTTAGTGACGTTACATTTAGATATTTTTTTAAGGAGATAACATTTTTCATTTAAAGGTCGGCGCTCGTTGGAAAAATTTCTGCTCTAACTCGCTTAATAAACTGGAAGTGCATGCAAAACCTCAGTTATTTTGACGTTTTTTGCAACACTTTAACGTAGTGCAGAAATTCTATAAATTGTAACGGAAAACTGTTTTCTTTATCATGTTTTTTGATGTGTTACTATGGTTCTGAAATATGTTTTGTCGTTGTTGTGTATTTAATTAAATCACAATACTGAGAATGAGGCAATCCCATTCGAGAGTTTTACTTGAAATTCCTGCTTTTTTTTCTGAAGTCGCTATAAAACTTCACAGCAATTTTTTTCAATGATCTTGTACTTAATTTTATAGAGTAGTAAGAGGTATTTATTTTGTTTAAAAAAATTTATTTTGACTGTCATGTAAAGTGGGAATGCCAAACCCTGTTTTTGCCCGATTTAGGGACTCGACCCTTAACTGTTGTATTGACATACTTTGAATGTTTGCAAAGAAGGTAAAATAAATACAGTCCATATTTACAGATATTGAACAACGATGAGAACGCAGCTAAGAAAGTGGTGACATCTGGCGGGTATTTGATCGTCGGCGCGAGCGCAGGCGGGAATCCATCCCTCGTCATCAACTAACTACTTCGTAATGGACTCATTTTTAACACATTGTTATAATAATTTAAGACTGAAAACCGTTACTATCGCACCATGACTCGAGGCAAAGCCAGACTTTTATTGACAAGTAATAGGTATGATTGATTAGCTTAGGTGTCTGGAAGTCGTGGTGAGGCAGTTTGTAGCAAACCGGATGAGTTGGCCTTCGCCTGCGTCGTTACAGGGGTGCGGGGAATGGAGACAAAGGAAGGGGCAGACGGCAGGCTTGAGAGAGTCAGGGTTGCCAGACGTACGAGAATTCTTGTACATTTTCGCCAATTTCAACGCACGATGTACGAGGCAAATCAGTTTCTCGTACGCAAAAGTACGAGAGTTGATCACATGGTTTTTTATACAAAGTGAGCTTTAATGCTTACCAAAAAATAAATTCTACTTGCTACCTACCTAAACTGTAAAAGGTGTACTGCTCACGGCTCAGTCGGTTAAATCTCAGTCTAATAACTGTTGATTTGGTTTTAAACGTACAGAAAAAAAATGGAGTAGAATGACAGCGGCGGTGATCCAACTGCTACGCCAATACGTGATCCGGACGAGGAGCAAACATTTCTATAAAAAAATGTACTTAAATTACTAAATAATTTTACAGACATTGTAGGAGAATCAAATTATACCCATCTGGCAACCCTGGAGAGTATCTTTCGCTCTCTCTCAATGCAACAGCCTATCCCCACGCCCCAGATAGTCGTTCATAAACTCACACTGCGTTGGGTTGTCTACCCGGGTTGCAAAATAACCCGTTCAAATATCAACTGAGTTGCAACACCGACCGTTCAAAAATAGCAGTGCAGGCAGTTGCCTTTTTCAACACCAACTGAGTAAGGTTCGCAAGATTCTTATAAGCACGTCGATATGACGGATTAACAACCATACTAAGTCCAACGTAAATATGAATTTTGACGTTTGTTTGGATTGTACCAGCACGACTACAATACCCGTTAAAACACCGCGTGCAACTCCAGTGTCCCCACCCTACCCTCCTAGCCTAGGGTTCTTTATTGAACGCGCTTCTGTAGTGTCACGGCCGAAGACGTGACTTATCTAGTTGTTCTATAGTAATCTATTTTCTCAGATGAATTTTGTAACATGTGAAGCATTTAATTGGTTCTAGTTTTATGTTATGGTGTACATTTTCGTTTAAACGTATTTAGGTACGATCTGTAATAACAAGTTTTTCGGAATGTTCGTGAATAACTGTTGTATTTGTACATATTGTAAAAATTATGTAACCAATTAAGGTTTACTTGAGGTGTAAGCCAAATTGTGATCACCGAAATGTACCCTTATTAGTATTTAAGGGTCCCTTTAAATAAATGATTATTCAGATAAATAAACGGATTTTACTTTTACAACTCATTTTCACGGTGTCGTAACGAAGAAACTCGTACCGAAACCTCGGTTTAAACTCTAAACTCGATAACTCTGGGCTGGTAGAGCTGCAGTTGGGAGTTGCTGCTTTATTTACATTTGGCTAACTACAGTGTGCTTACACTCAGCGGGACCCCATATCCTATGACGATGGCAGTAGTTGAGGGAGTTAGTTCCAAATTTGTTCTATCGAATCCAATCAAATTCTTAATTTGTTCCGTCAAAATGGACAAGGGACACGATTTTACAGGCAACCTCCAGCCAGCTAGACACTTTCTATTTATAAGCCTCAGGAACTTCATATGGGTGTCAAATGTTAGTTCTACTTCCCCGTATTATGTTCTAAGTGAAAACCAGTTAGCAAACGTCGTACTCAGCAAGCTGCCTATTGGGGATGTCGCTACGCAGTTCTTCGCCGACCGCGACATGTTCTGCGCGGGCCGCGTGCCCGAGGAGGACATGAAGCGCACGCAGCGCGCGTGCGGCGGCGCCGTGCTCACGTCGGTGCGCGACCTGCAGCAGAGCTCGCTGGGCCACTGCGCGCACTTCACCGAGCGGCAGGTCGGCGGCGACAGATACAACATCTTTACTGGTTATGATAAAGAAAACGCGCCGGAAGGTTGTCCGGCCGCAAAAACCTGCACACTGATCCTGCGCGGGGGGGCTGAGCAGTTCTTGGAGGAAACCGAGAGATCCCTGCACGACGCCATCATGATTGTGAGGAGGACCATCAAGAACGACGCTGTCGTCGCAGGGGGCGGTGCCATCGACATGGAGCTATCAAAGCACCTCAAAGACTACTCGAAGAGCGTCGCCGGCAAGGAACAACTGCTGATAGGAGCCATCGCCAAGGCGCTCGAGGCGATCCCGCGGCAGCTGTGCGACAACGCCGGCTTCGACGCGACCAACCTTCTCAACAAGCTCCGGAACAAGCATCATCAAGGCGAGGTATGGTACGGCGTGGACATTCAGAAAGAAGACATAGCTGACAACTTCGTATCTTGCGTGTGGGAGCCCGCAGTAGTCAAGATAAACGCCATCACTGCCGCCTGCGAGGCTGCCGCTCAGATCCTGTCCATAGATGAGACGATAAAGAACGTCAAGCAAGGCGACATGCCGACGGTCGGCGGGATGCCGGGCGGCCGCGGGATGGGCAGGCCTCGCATGGGATAAATAAACTACATCATACTTCTTACCTTCCTTACACGCTTACTATGCTGTCGTGTCGCAGTTTTGTCATACTAGTTCGTTCTTAGAAATTTGTAATGGTGCTGTCTTGGGGGGTTAAAATTTACAAAACCAAAAAACGATTAACCCTTCTCAGGCTCAATTTTGGTCCATATCTATTGTTCTTGATTTTTTTGACTGGACGTTTTAATTGGATAAGAGTTTTGGAACGCATGGCCCGGACCGCGCCAAACTTGGGAGTGCAAAAAATTTCTTAACTATTTGGAACAAAAAATACATTAATACTAAACTATAAGGCCTTTTAAGTTTAACATGAAAAAAAATTATAAATATTTTACTTCATGGTAATATCTATTAAGGTATGTTATTAATTATCGCGAGTAAGACCCCAATACAAAGTTAATAATGTGTGAAAATCGCGAAAGTTTAAAGTTTACTATAGCACTCTCTTATTTTAAATCTTCGTCTATGATGTTCGTGTCCCTGTTATCATATCCTAGGCCTGAGCAATTACTGCATATGCTTGAGCAGTTTAGACCACTCTTTATGCACTTGAAGTTATGGACGCATTCGTCTTTGCAAGTGCACACTATGAGGAAAAGTAATTCCTGAGGAGCTGCAATACATGCTGTTATGATTGGTCTCAGGTGTTCGCCTCTTCTTCCACCCCCCCTCGAGCGGATTCTTCTCCTTATTCAGCCACTTTATAGAAAAAAAATAATTAGCCAACTTCAAAGTTAATATAATATCATTTATATTTCATGTAGCCCTTGTGATAGGAAAAAATCTAACTCATTTAGAAAAAAATTGCGTCTTCTAACCATTTATTTAAAGAGAAGTTATTATAAAAACACTCTATAACATCCAATTAAATACAATCATCATGCTCTTCACTGACCTGCAGTCTCATTCATAACAATTCTCAAAGTAGGTACACTCTTAATATAAATTAATCTAACACTTACCTAACTTTCAAGAGGTAAGTAAAAGTTATGTAAAAATCACTTTTTATTGTATTTGGCAGCTCCCTCTTTTGCTAACTGATCAGCCATTTCATTGCCATGTATACCTTTGTGAGCTTCTACATAGTTCCACTTTAAAGCAATTTTCTTCTGGAGACTGTCCAACTCTTTGAAATCTGCTTCATTCTTGACGGGTTCACCTGACTTCAGTTTCCATCCTTTTGACTTCCAACCTGTTAAACGGAAAACAAAAAAAAAAAACTTAATAGAGAACAAAACAATGGAAGTTGCCAAGTGGTAAAGTATAATTATTTTACCGGGGATCCATTTGGTTATAGAATTTATGAGGAACTGAGAGTCCGTATTGATGGCTAGCTGTTTAACTCCATTCTGAATTGCCTGTCTTATTGCACAACTAGCAGCCTGTATCTCCCCGCAGTTGTTAGTAGCTCTACCGGAGACAGGCTCACTTGTGTTGAGGGTGTGGCCATCACCCCAATAGACCCCATAGCCTGCTCTGGCACCTTTAAGACCATTAGAAGAACAAGCCCCATCTGTGAATACTTGGACGTAACCATCTGCATCTTTTATAAATTCCATATTTGCTGATCTTCTTCGTTTAGGTTGTGGTGGCTCAATCAATATTGTCTGTTTTTGAGTATTTTTTTTTATTATCTTGTCAACACCTTTCAATCTCTTTTCTATATCATCCATTTGTTTATTCAAAACAGTGTTTAGATCATCATCAGATTCATCAGAAAATTTTTCGTTTGAGTCGTAATCACTCTCAGTATCGCTTCTTTTACGTCGAGGTTTTGGTTTTTTGTTAGAACTGAGAGATACACTATTATGGAGATTCTCTCCATTACTTTTTTTGTGATTTTCGGCTGTAGTTGAAAGTGACCTTTTTAGGTTATGATAGCTTGTGTTAGGTATTGAATGACTAGGTTTTGCCTTAGCTGCAGGTTTACCTTTGGCAATTCCTCCACTCTCTGCTTGTATAAAAGTTTGAGCCGCGTCAGCAGTATCGAATTTTTTGTACCTAGCACCAGAGAAACCTTTAACTTGAGCTTCACAGTCCCCCCAAGTCATGAATATTCCAGGTGTCCTGCCTCTTGCAACGGCGTAGAATGGCATTTTGGATATATTAAAACAACCAGAGGGTCTCCTATTACAATTCAAAGCGAGTAAACATAACTGTTTTGAAATCCCGTGCCATGACATTAATAGCGCGTTCCGAGTCAAGACTTATTCGATTACATCGCGTCTATCGTCATTCCGAGAGTCAACGTTACCATTACCCCGATAACGATAGCCCTAAAATGGTTGATATGACTTCATGAATGACATCATTAAGGCCACCATGTTGTGCTATCATCGCCCATGCTTCTGAGCGTTAGCACTGTGAGTGATCTATCAAAAGTGACAGCCGGCCGGCGGTAATTTTAAAAATAGGTTATTCTTAGTCTAAGAGTTTAATATTAAACCATGAATCAGAGATTGTAGTTCACTTCGTCGACGTAAGTTTATAGTACTAAATAATTACTAATAATAATTACGCGTCCAAATGAGTTCCGAATGGATCATAAGTTTCATAAGCTCTGATGGACGCCATTTCCCATTTGGAATGACTTGATGGGCGTGAGTAGTTTGATGGTAGTTTTGCGTGATACCTTAGACCATTTAACACGGGACCTGGCAAATCGCGACTCTTAGTACTGAAATTATTCTACCATTTTCCACGGGAGGGAAGGTAAACACGCACAGCACACATTTACTCATTCACGCACACTCCTGCGAAAAATTGTCATGTCACACTAAATCAAAAACTGCAACACAAACATAAAACGCGCACACAAGCAAACTTACATGAACAAATTGTTCATGTACTTCGGCAGAGGGGGATAAGGGCCCTTGCCTAGTCCCGTGTTATATGGTCTAACCTACCTAACTCACAATTTTAAATCTGTGAATCTTATCGCCATTCGGAACGCTGCAATTCATTTTTTTTGGATTCTATGGCTTGATATCAAAGACCTTTAAGCCACTAAGTAAGTTCACATCTCAGACTAAGGCTGAGATTCAGAGTGCATTTTGAGTCCGAACTCAAGAGCAACTCAATCTTACAAACGTCACTCTAGTATGAGATCACGTCACTTTTTGACGTTTGTAAGATTGAGTTCGGACTCAAAATGCACAGCACTCTAAGGCTGAGATTCAGAGTGCATTTTGAATTCGAACTCAATCTTACAAACGTCAAAAAGCGACGTGACCTCATACTAGAGTGCGTCGCTTTTTGACGTTTGTAAGACTGCAAGCCTGCTTTAGAGTGCTGTGCATTTTGAGTCCGAACTCAATCTTACAAACGTAAAAAAGCGACGTGATCTCATACTAGAGTGACGTTTGTAAGATTGAGTTCCTCTTGAGTTCGGACTCAAAATGCACTCTGAATCTCAGCCTCAGCCTGAATCTCAGCCTTAGTCTGAGATGTGAACTTACTTACTTTATAACTCTGAATCTCAGCCTAAGGTTAACATCAATCACATCACGGTTAAAAACTGCCGTCTGTGCTTATCTAGGTGCATTTCGAAACGAGTGAATTTCACTCGGAGTGATGAGAATCTCACCCTAGAGCGTTCAAAAATTGACCCGAGTTAAACCGAGGGCATCGAATACCTACAAAACAAACCAGAAGGCGCATATAGCCCTAAACCGTAATTGCATGCAGCGCACTGTGTCCAAACTACAGCAAAATCAAAACAAACGTCCCGCACCCACCCCACTTCCCAACTGCGTAATGTTGCTAGCTCGAGTGGCTCGGAAAAGATTTACCGCTTTTTGGGTTAAACGTTGTTAACATTGAACGTAAGATAATAAAATATAATAAAATTGTCATTTTTAATTCCTAAACAGGTAATATGTATTGCAGGATATTTTGAATAAAACGGATCATTCCGAAAATTTAAAGAAAAAAAAACTCGTTCATCCTGATTATTTTCAAGTCATATTAGAATAATCGAAAAACGCGTCATGTTTAATGAATCACGAAAGCAGCAAAAAGTAAGAAATTGGTATGACGACGAGCAAAACGAGGAGCGTGCACAACTAGCGCAAACGAGAGATGGCACCTATGACACCTGCGTTTACTGACACATTACAAATTTCAGTTACAATATAATAAATATAATAATAAAATAAATCATGTCACGCAGGACACATTTAAACTAAAATAGTTATAGAAATAAATACTTTAAAATAAAACACGCTTTCGGTAAAATTAAAACTTTTAATTTCCCTTTAGCTGAGTATTTTTGTTTAAATGTTGTCTCTTTGAATCTGGACTAATTATCAGAGTTTTACATTTAGATAAATAATGAAATCTTATATCTATATATTTTTCAATCATAGCCCTTATGAAATTATTACTGTGGCTAAGCCCATTTATATGGTTGGTTATGCTCAACTGGAAATATGTCATTTTTTCCGATGAATTCTTTGAAAATTGAAATTAAGATAGCTAAACGTTGAGAATTCGAGCTTATATAACGATATCTTCGTTTGAAATTCTTCGGACATGAGCTAAATTTTCGTATACAAATATCTTTAAAATTAAAAACCCTGTTTTAAACTACAGTTACTAAGGCATTTAGCAAATTAGGAAAAAAATATAGTAGTTTACTAAATTATTAATTACTAATGAGTATAAGTCAACGTAGGTTAAATGAGCACTAAGGCGTCAGTGGAAGGGATATGTTTGCGCATGGGGGTATTGTCGCGCACAAAAAGGCTTAAGTTTAATATTGTTTAATTATGTAAGTAAAATATTTATTGTAGAATAACATCGGTACAACAGATATTTTTAACAGGTTAGAAATAAAAATATACTGTGGGTATTCATTTGGTCCACAACTTGCGTCACATGAATGTTAATATACCTACATGATGCATATTCAAAAAAAAAATGCATACAAAAACAAAATACTTCTAGATACTTCTAAATAGCTTCGTTCCTCATGTAACAGTAAACATTGTAAATATTTTTTCTTTCTTTTCTCTGCAAACCCATCGTAACACAAATACATTTTTGCGCGTGACTGTATTTTGAGATCGACCGAACGTGGACACTGCGCCGTGAAGCGAACGAACCAATCGCGAGACAGTCAATCCACACGCCAGTGGGGCTATTATGTAACTCAGTGTCGGTTGCTAGCTATAGTTGCTATTCACCAAAAACAGATAAAAAATGAACTTCTAAAATAACCTTTACTGGATATTGAACTATTTACGAATTGTGAAGTCATTTCAAGTGCGAGCTTATCCTTAGATAAGCGGATATGTATATGTTTTAGACGATAGGCACTTGGAGTTGATGCTTGTGATTGTTGGCACTTGGTGGAACATTTGATACATTTTTGATTTTCAAACACTTGTACTTGTCCACTTATTTATATTATTTCCCTTACCGGTTTCGCTGTTATAGCATTTTCAAAGGTTTTTTTGGTTGTACTCTCCAGTTTGCTGGTATTTGACGGGGTGTTAGAAATTTATATTTTTTTTTTACGAAAAGTCAATAATAGGTGCGATGATGAGTTCAGCGAGGAGGAAGGAGCGTGTTATTGATTGCTTGTGATCATAAATTCGGGAGCCGAGCGAAGCGGAGTGATGCAGTGCAGTCCCTTTAGTTCTTGGGGCATTGTCGGGCCCCGACTGTCTTCACCTCGCTCAAAAACTTGCATTTTTTCATCATCTATTAAACATATATCATGTATTTGGTGTATCAGTAACCATCCTTCAGCCTGTTTTGCCCACTGCTGGACATAGGCCTTTCCAGGATTTCGCTACTCTTGGCGGTCCTCCTGGAAGAAATGCTCATACTCACACACGCTGGGCAGGCGGGTTGGTGAGCGCGGTGCCGAAACCCTTGCACCAGTGACGTGTGTGTGTGTATGTTTGTTACTCTTTCACGCTGAAACGGCTGGACGGATTTGGATGAAATTTAGAATATATATAGCTTATACCCTAACATAACACATAGGCTACTTTTTATCCCGGAAAAAAGCATGTCGTTAAACCGAATAACACGCGGGCGGAGCCGTGGGCAAAAGCTAGTTATAGAATAAATTATAAATGGCCATATGAAGTTCAACCTAACAGCGACAGCGAGTTTCAGGGATTGACAAGTGGGAGATCCTTCTCTCAACTTCTTCTTAAAAATTACTTCATAATATTTTGTTCCACACTCGTATGTATTTTGCTTTGACAATGACGAGCATACTAATACGGGAAATGTCGGTGTTGAAATACATTTTGATGTATATTTTTAACGACCACATAGCGGTCCAGCACAGATTATGGATGTCTGTGGTAATATACAGTTTGGCAATACGCAGCCGGGCTTCTCGATGGGGCGGGTCGAGACACTACCTCTCATAAGCCGTTTTCCAAAATACAAGCATGCGTTCAAATAGATAGCAAATTGGTACCTATATAATGAACGCTCTCATATTGTATGCTACATGGCATATATAGGGGGTCACAGTATAATAAAATGCAGTTTTAATAAATACAATAATGTACTTTATTAGGATATACTTAACAATAGGTACGATATCACTAAGTCACCGCTAATACTCGTAAAAAATCTTAAACTACATATCAGCGACGTAATGAAAACAAATACCTATATATCGCACTAATTTTCTCTATAAGAGTCTACAAGTTTTATTACATTAAAAAGATTTTATTTAGTCATGCAATTATATCAAAACAACTTGTCAGCGTCACAACATCTTTAAAATTATTGCCGTTATTTCGGGTCTTACGATTATATTAATCGTGTCAGGCCTCAGGTTAGGTATTTCTTTACTTTAATAAACAAGAATGTGTTGGTTTTTAGACCATATCATAACTATCATAAAATCAGTTTTACAATGATTTTAACACAAACAGGAATAGTTTAAGTAAATCATTAAACACACTGGAATTAAGTCACACAGTTACAGTTCACAAACATAATAAATCAATTTACTGTATGTTTCACTATCTCTAATAAATCTTGTTCAATTATCACTTCTTTTATCCGCAATATCGGCCCTATGACTTGTCACGCAGAAAAAGGACGAGTGTGTTTACTCCACTGCACGAAAAGTGATATTGAATGGTATAATAATTAGTCTATATACTTAATATACAATTTAAATAGTTACAAATCAACGACACTGGTTTCAGTTTTATCATGTAGTCCCCCCGGAAAAAATCGTGAAAGCTTTTTAACTTAAGTGAGCTGATTGGGTCAGTATAAAGTAAAATCTATTTTCACAAATACATAGGACAGATCATGCCATTAGGGGAAAGTTTATAATTAACTTCACATCCTGTGTAAATTCGTTTATCTAATAACATTAACGCAACCTTTTTCGGTAATTTGTCAAGGAACAACCTATACCTTAAATAAAAAGTAGGCAGTGAATTTGTGTTCACTGTATGTATTGAGATTCGTATCTTGGTTGAAAATAATGAGGTCAGATTTTGAGATTATTCCCCAGGGAAGTTAGGGTTCTGTGCAGGCATTTGTATTTTTTTCCTAACTACAGATTCAAGTCTTAAATGTAAGAAAAAATATATTAAAATAATTAATTACTTTTAAAGAACAATAATAAATATTAATTTTAATAAAAAACGTAAATAAACATTCTCACCCCACAAGCCATGGTCTTGCTCGTGAAAAGCCCACAGTTCTCAAGATAACAAATATATGGAAAACTAAGGAAGCAATGGCACTATTGAGTGAAAACAAAACTAAAAAGTCACAAGTGAAACACTTCGTTCTGGTTCAATTTTAGGTATGCACTCTTACCTAAACTAACCTAGATTTATTTTATTAGTCACTCTTCTCAAAGAAAACGTCAACGAATTAAAAAAAAAAATTTCTTCGTTTTTGGGTAAAATTCGGTAACTGCGTAAGACTAATAAACGTACCCACATATTAAATGTGATTGTTTGCTTATAATTAAAACACTTCACATTAATTAAAGGATGGGTATTTAAACATACCATTAAATTTAATGTAGGTAATTAATTTTGATAAATTTAACATATCTATAAGTAAGTTATAATAAAAGTACACAACGTATTAATAAAATTTGTTAAAATGTGAACAATCGTTTTGGTTATTACTTGGTAAACGTTAGTAGGCGATTGAGGAAGGTGTAAATAATTAGATTTATTATGAAATATTGAAATGACTAGCCTTACAATTATGTATGTACCTATAAAGTGAACTAAGACATAAATATAACAGGGTTAAACTTAATTTTCAGTGTCGAATAATTAGACGAGGCACAAATAACGCAATTCTTATATGCATGTACCTACGATCATACAACTAATTTTTTTGAAATACATAGTTACATATATTTGTATTAACAAAAGTAACACTGAAACTGGACGCAGGCTATCTTTGCACCAAAGTGAATAAGGAGGTGAGGGGTACAAATGGTGATTTAATCAATATTGGCAATAATATTTCGTCTTTGCCTTGTATTTGTTTTGCTTTGATGGAAAGATGTTCTTAGTCTCTGCATAAACTTATAGATAAAAATACTTACACCATAGATATAAGGTTCACAATCCAAACAACAGGCAAGAAAGTACTCGAAGTTTTTAAAATAAGTATGAAAGATAGATAGTATATACCGAAATGTTGTATTAAGACTGATTAAAATTGGGGAAAATGTGGTGACTTTTAGCACCAGCACCTGTAGACTAGAGTTACCATTTACATAACGCTAGGTCTAACTAGCTTGATCTACTTAAAAGCATTTTTTACATTTCCTACTTAGTCACATCACTTATGGGTCTACCAGATTTACTTCTTACTCTACCATGCATGTTCCTTCCACACCTTGTTGAAAACCATGACTCTAAAATCACCTGTCGCCGCTCCAATCCACATTATATATACACAATGAAATAACAACTATTAATTTATCAAAAATACTGTCAACTATTTTATAATTTTGTTTGCATCTGTGCGTGTTTATATTATATGTTTGCATCTACATTATTTAGCCGCGTATTTATATTGTATATATAACCCATTGTTAGTTTAGTAGATAAGTTTGTAGTTCATGTAAAATGCATTTAAGTGCAGCGAATGGTGATTGCAATTTAGAATTGATTATTTTGATAAATATTCGTTGAGGCGAGGTGTACCAAGATTTGCTTAAAATTGGAAATTTTTGACGCCGAGTGTAAGGTTGCTAAATAGACACGATTAAAAAAAATGCAATACCTTAGTGAGAGTACTGAGTGAATGATTAATCGAAGAAATTGTAAAAGATTTTTAGTATTAGTTAAAATAAATTGCATAATACCCTTGGAAAATAAACTTTCGTTTCAGAAATCAAAGAATTTTGAGCTTCTAATCTAACTACTGTTTATTTTTTCGGAAACCTATTAACATATACCTATTATTAACATAACATGACCGATCATCAGAAGCCCAAACTCTAGGTTTGCCAACGAGCAATGGAGCGCAGCATTCTAGGTGTAAAACTATTGACCGAATCCGAAACACTGAACTGCGCTCCAGAACTCAAATTGCTGACTGGTGGTTGGAAGTAGCACAGGACCGCGATGTGTGGTTTCAGCAAGAGGACGCCTTTGCCCAGCAGTGGGACACATTAGAGACTACATAAAAAAAAACAACATATATATTATAGGCAAAACCGTGCATCTTTTGGGCAAGCTTTAGTTTTTTATGAAAGATTTACCTGAAAAGTAATGTAGTTTTTTATGGACTTTTTATCACAAGCGCCCTATTTTGTGCCCTACGAAATTCGACCCTAATAAGTGTCCATTAAAATGGTTTTCGGTCTCCAGTCGATTTGCGTGGTTGCACCTCGTCTTAAGCGATGATAATGCATAGACTTAGGATATCCTGATAATGTATAGTATGTAGGTCGTAAATATGATAAGTATTATTCTTTGGATGGCTGAATTATGCATTTATGATATGAATTTGCGACGGATGAAAGTTTTTTAATATTACTACTTGGTTCTTATTTTATTTGACGACTTTATAGCATGTCATAATGACTTGGATGAATAGTAGGTACAACCAAAGTTTTCTAATTCCTGTAGAAAATTACATATTGATATGCCTATAACATTTGAGACAGAATGAACAAACACTGGGTTAATAAATATTAATGATAAGATCTTAACTAAATACAAATGCTGGAAATTGTCTCTAAAATCTTATAAGCAGTTTTGTTTCAAAAGTTCACTAATCACAAAATAATAACTGTTTACTTGTTATCTTAAGTCTGCACTAGAAATTTCTAAAAACGTTCGATTCGTCGTTTCTACAGTCACAACAAGGCACGTATCAACCACTAGGATACGCTGGAAAAATATTATCTGTCAAAACACAACAAATTGTCCATAAAATGGATAACTGCGGTTATTCACATCTTTAGTACCGTTTAATTAATTGCACATGTTATTGTGATCTTTGGTGTACACTGTAATTATGTAGGTAATTAGAAGAAAAATTTCCGCCATTGTGGGTCCTTTATCTGATATTATTGCGCTTGGCAACCCCAGCTTTTGCGTGGCGAGACCTATATGGAGCACTCATCACTATCACGCGCGTAATCGTCATCATCGTCATCGTCCTGACGAGAACTGCTCTTCTTCACTTTACTGGAAACCACTCCGGTGTTCACCTTGCTGAACAGACTGCTTCGATTTAGTCTCGATATCTCCCTCTGAGGACTGAGTCTCTCTGCCACTGCTCTTTCATAGTTATCTGATATTTTATTGACGCCGTTAACAGGACTCGATAACGGAGATTTGTTTGTTTTGCTCGGAGAAGTAACGCCTTTTTTGGTTTCTCCATTTTTATCGAAAAGCGTGCCACTAGTCGCTGCCGTATATGGAGGTGGATCTTTAGCTCTTGCTCCGCTAGAACCTAACAAATGTGAATACAAGAAACTGTTGTTTCCAAATCCGGCGTATCTGTTGTCCATTTTGCCATTCACCATCATGAGGCTTACAGGTTTTTCGGGTGGGACTGGTTTCTCCGATGGTAACTTTTTGTCTGAAAAGCCATTCTTTGCGGGAATTGCTTGACCTGTGAGCTTATCATTGGCTCCAATAGTATAAATAGAACTGAGATTAACATATCCAGTAGATCCTGTTGATTGTCTGGAAATTGATGGGCCTGTCACAGTGTCTCTAGGTCGGATGACAGAGGTGTTTGGTGTGCTCTCGCTAAGGGTTGACTCTTCGACGCTCGAATCCTCAATGATCTCTGTGTGTGTGACGTCATCAATATTTGATGGCGACATGCAATCTTCTTCTTCATCGTATGAGCTGGAACATACAAACAAGTTTATTAAATGAGGTTTGCATAAACTTGATGCACACTTAGAAATAGTACAAGTATAGGTACATATGTACTGAATGCAAGTGCTTGAGTTGAAGATCAGATTTCATGTTAGTGTTGATGCATGCCCGACAGTTGACTTCTTTATTAATTACAAACAAAGCTTTCTGTTAATGTCTGAGTGTTTTGGGTTTATATTTACATGTAAAATGTAGGTGGCGTAGTTTCATCAGTAAGGCAGACAAACATCTCCAAGCAAAATGCAACTTTATGAACAGACAGAACGTCGGGAGAGGTGAAAATTAATTCTGTTTTAAGTGCTGCAGTTTTACAGATTTTGTAGGATCATCACATCACTTCCATTTCCAACAAATCACATTCCACACACACAAGCAAAGATTCGGCCATATTATCTTGACAAATCTTGCCCTGATTTAAATGGTGATATTAAGCCGATTTCGCAAGCAAATGAAGGCCATTTTAACCAGCAGAAAAGTTTTAACTTTTTCAAACAAAGTACAGTTTAGGAAAAATTGTCCGAACCACTTTCTATAACTTTTATTAATAAATTTTGGCCCAGCATAAGTTTTCCCAGTGTACATGGATCACAAAAACCTGGTGAAAAGACTGAGAAAAAAGTGTCATATATCAACCAATGCAGCACATATTCACAAGTCAGCACAATATCTTACCCTATCATAGCCTGTTCTGTCTTCCTCCCTGATGAAAGAAATTTTATATGTAAGAAAATAAAAATAAAAAAACAGATATATCAATGACTGTACACAATACGAAAAATAATAATAAATGATTAACGTACACAAAACATAATATAATACAAATAAAATATTAATGCAAAAAAGGAAATACTGATGTCAATGTATAAATATATGATAGAAAAATTTACTAGATAATGAATGATTAAGATAATAATAAATTGCATTCAGAACATATAAAGAGAGGATATCTCAAAAACTCATTCCCCTGAAATTTATCAGACACGTGTGTATACGAATCCTACAAACCAAGAAAGAAGGAAAAGACATGCCCTGAAAAATGATCGTTTTGGAAAAATATGATAATGATAAATACACGATGCTCCATTGCATAGTAATTTAAAGGGGTTTCATTCTCGTCTAACCTCTATTTACGTTACCATACTTTTGTATAGAATTATTATTTGTTTATCTTGAATCCGTTTGAACCGTTACTCCTGCACAGTTCTAAGAATATATTTAAGGATTTCTTTCTCTCTGACTCTTTCATTAACCTAAACAATTCCCTGTTTAATGGAAATAAGAAAAATAAGTTTATTATTCGTATGATAAGTATACATCAACTGATTTGTAGTGGGAAGCTTACATTTGGTCCTGAGCGTCACTGCCACCTTCTTCAGCCACCAACAATTCGTACTCTTCGGCTGCGAAGCGATCCCATTCGGACATCTATAAATACAAGGATAGGTTAGCTTAAAGCGGATGGTCAAATAACAATTATTATTAAAACCGGCCAAGTGCGAGTCGGACTCGCGCACAAAGGGTTCCGTACCATTATCTATAAAAACGGCAAAAAAATCATGTCTGTTGTATGGGAGCCCCACTTATGTATTATATTTAAAATCACATTTGTTGTATGGGAGCCCCCTTTAATATTAATTTTACTGTTTTTTAGTATTTGTTGTTATAGCGGCAACAAAAATACATCATCTGTGAAAATTTCAACTGTCTAACTATCACGATTCATGAGATACAGCCTGGTGACAGACAGACAGCTGAGTCTTAGTAATAGGGTCCCATTGGTTACTTTTAGGGACCTTTTGGAACCCTAAAAACTTTTGTTTATTTGCCTTATATCGATAAGATCTTAAAATATTTAAAAACAAACTGAAATTCGATCATATTATAATTTCACCAAATAGCGACAATCACTATAATGTGAAACATACATGTCGCAGGCATTTTGTTAAATCAGGCAGAAGAGAGGCGGTAGCTTAGGTTAGAAGGTTAGGAATGGCGAGTCACGTCACGTAGTGGTATGACCGCCTTACGTAACCTTCGTGGTTATTTTTTTAAGACTACCATTTAAATCAAAAGCCTAGTCATTTAGTTAAGTCACTGAATTTAACCAGATGCCTGCGAAATACACATAACCACTCACGTCCGAGTCGGAGTCCCTTTGCGTGGCGAAGGGGTCCCGTTGCTCGTGGTCGAGATACTTCTCCAAGTTGAAGAAAGTGTCGAAGAATATTGGCGTCAGCTTGCAGCGCTTAAGGTCGGTCAGCGTGATTTTACCATCTTCTGCTGGATGCACCATGTCCAGCATCTGATATGATGAGATTTTATATTAAGCCATATATTATTTTTGATATTTTCTTTTACATACATGTGTACGTCAATCAAAATTATGCAAATAAAATTTCAAGTTCAAAGATATATTATAAGGGTATTATCAAATATTCAGACTAAATAAAAATCAATAAAATCAGAGTTTAAAGTTCTTAGGTAATTTATTAAACAACAATCACTAGGACTGGCTTTTTTAAACACGCCAAAGACATTCCAAGTGTTAGTGGGCCACTAAAACCATTTTATTTAAGGCACATATTTTTCTAGACGACTTACTAGGTTTTTGATTTACCTGACACAAGCAGTCAACGAAAGGTAATGTCTCTATTCCAATCGCTTCCATCCGAGTCATCTGTTCCTCGTAGAAGTACTCCAGCTCATACATTGAGAGGTATCCGTCACCGTCTATGTCCATACATCTGAAAACCCATGGTCAAACAATTCGGTTACCCAAGACTTTAATGTAAAGAGGAAAATAAAAAACCTCTCTATGTTGCGGAAAACCCATATAACTAATTTGTTCTACTAGCAACACTAACTTTAAAGTAGGTTGTTGTTTTTTATATGTGTATGTATGAACTGTCAAAGTGTGTTTTTTTCGTTTGTGCGTGTTGGAATCATAAAAGAAAAAGTGCCGCTGGGGGCTGGAGCAGGAGCCTTATGGTCTAAATTCAACATCCATCGCAATCGCCATCAAACGCGCCGTGATTGGCTAGAAATGATATCACACATCATGTTTGACCAATCACCGACGACGTTTTTGAAGGCAATAGCGATGGATATTGAAGTCAGACAATAAGAGGGCAGGTTTTTTATTATAGTAGTAGCTTTAAGTGATTTCTTTCATTATATAAGGTACGGTAAGTGATGTCTTTCATTATATACAGCATTGTAAAATTATCTATTCCTGGTTATTGAATAAACATTTTTTCATTTTTTTTTTTTCATTTTTTCATAAGGTGACTTTTATTTATACAGCCAAACTTATACTTGGAAGCTTGGTAAGTGATCAGTAACACGGATCGATACTACTTTATGCTAATTTCGCGAAACGAAATCTTGACGTCCCAAAGTAATTGACTCGGGGGTGCTGGGCTTGCGTTTGTAAGGAACACGGAAATAATAAAATTTACGAATTTCACAAAAAGGGTCATTGAACTTTGTTACTGAGCACTTACCAAGTCTAAAAAAAAATATGACCACGCATCTCAGTACCGCAAACAATTAAAATGACTTCCAGTTAAACAGCGTCAAAATGTTTAATATCCTTTGTTGCCTTTTCAACATTTTAAAGAGTCTCAGTTCTCCTCCATACTTCCGCGATCGTTATGAGTACCTATATCTTCCTTAGAGACAAGCAAGTCAGGTCTCACACGGTCTCACTTTTAAAAACACCTTCGCATAACACCGCGAGAGTGTAATGTCTAATGCTCACGCGTTTCATACGACGTTTTTCAACATACTTGCGAGGAAAAATAATAAAGTATTTTTTTTCCACATACCTAATCTACGCCACAGCTGACTGAACTGAACTGAGAATTTTCTTTGAAAAATGGCGGCAGAAATTTTGTTTTTTGCGCAGATGGAAATAGAGGCAGTGACGCATTCGCCAAACAGCCAAATATTTTAACAAAATGAATATTTTTGTATGCAAAACAAAAAATTAAGTTGATTTGTTGATATAAATAAATAATTTTAAGAAATTAAATGATTATTTACTATATTTTAACTGAGACAGTCTATTTATTCGCAAAAACTTTTCTATTTCTCAAGACATCAAAACTCCTTGCTAAGATTTAAAAAAACTGTAATGTAAAAAGCACTAGTGCGATAATAAAAAGTAAAAGCAAGCGTGTTTAATATGCTGCTTTATGGCCCTAAGAGCGCTGCAATAAGGGCCACTTTATAAGCAAGTGTGTTGAAAAATCATTTACTGTACAGTCCATCAAACTATGGAACTCTCTTCCTCACACTATCAGAGACAGTCCTTCCATTGGTGTATTCTAAAGGAAAATAAAAGAGCACTATCTCCAATAACCTATCCTCCTGGTATACATGTTAGGTAGGTATATAATATATATATATATATATATAATATTTTACTTATATATATATATATAAGTATGATCATATATTTATTGACAGGATATGTATATAATTATCTTTATTTATTTATTAATACTGTACTATTAATTAAATCTTGTTTTTGTGGAAGTATTATTATGTGCACATTATGAAAGAGTAAAATATATATAAATAAACTATTCCAAATGAACTTTAGGCGGGCATTATCTTTTTTGGCACGCAAGTCGCCAAGTTGACGAAAATAAGCTGATTTCAGTTTGATGCGTCCGTAGTTCATTTCTGTCAAGTCTTTCTATCCATGGTACACAAGAAAAGTCTAGTAACTTTTTTTCAATTAATAAAATAAAACACTAGAGTGGTAAAGTTGACTTTGACAACAGGTTTGAAACATACGGTTTTTACGAGCACTTGCATAAAAAAATATTAAAAGAGCACAATTTAAAGCAACATTATTCGAATAAAAAGCGTATCTTTTTTACATTTTATCTCATAAAGGCAACAACGGCTTAGCCCCGACTTACCTGTACCAGTATTCAATGGCCGTGGGATGCTGCTTGTCCTCTTCAGCGAGCAAGAACCACACGAACTCCGTGTAAGACATTCTTGGCTCTCCGTCCGGCGTCAGTCGGTTCTGGTTCCCCCGCGTCACGCAGCCTGACAGCACTCGTTCTATCATGCGGCTTGATAAGGCTGAAAGATACAAAATATATTTGTCTGAGCTTTACTGATAAGGTTGTTTCAATACCAGGCCCCTCACTCCCAAAAAGATTCGGTCGATGGTTTATCGTTCGAGCATACGTGTCCATCCTTGACGTTGATAGTGATGGATATACGACCGATCCATACTCGATCGAATTTTTTCACTTCGGAGTAGACCCTCAGGTACGAATCTTGGTGGTGATTGGGAAAAGGGAGTAATTTTACTCTTAATCTGGGGACGCGTTCAGGGAGTCAAAAATGTAAACGGATGCAAGGTACAACCATCCTCCCCATTTTGTAAACGACTTCTATATTTATAGAAAGAAAGAGAAGAGCTTTATTTCATAAAACCACAGTAGTTATCACAAAAAATAATAATTATTAACAAATTAGGCATATTCTGTGGTTAAGAAAAGGGAGTCCAGCTCAGCTTAATGCCATAGCCAAAGCTATAGCGCTCGTTTTCTGCTGGATCCTACATAAATAAAACTAATAACTAATCTAAATATAACTAAAATCTAAATTAAATTAAATTTAAATTTAATAAAGCGTATACTGTAAAATATATACAAATAATGAAAAATTAAATAAAAATAAATAGTAATATGAAATAAATATACAAATAATAGTGTTGTACTAAACAAGATGCATAATTTATAAAAATACTATATAAGTTTACGCATTGATTTTACTGAACATCATAAGCGCTTAAAGTTTAAAATAAGTTGAATTTACTAAAAGTTTAGGACGTTTTCGCGTAAATAGTAGTTTGAGAGATATAACTATAAAGGTAAGACAGCCGGTGCCAACTATCGCTTTGTTTTTGTTCTTGACTCGTCATCTTGTTGTATATTAATGATCGAAGGGTCAACACAAACATCTTACCGTGGTCGTTGTGTCTTGCGAGGTCATGTCTGTCTACGAACAAGTCGTGGTCGCGGTCCAGCTCCCAGAACTTGCAGTAGATCACGTAGAAGTGCTCGTAACTGGAAATACACGACCATTTTAAAAAGTATGCATGCACTTTTAAAGAATGTTTTGTTGTATCACTTTTTGCTTTTTGAGGGTATCCATAATAGACCACATTCCACCGAAAATTATTTATTTGCGCGTACTTTTTTTTTATCTTTCCATAGAAATTTAGTCAACTGATTGAGGTGTGATTGAGCCACTTTGTAAGAGGGAGTAAAAAAAATATTTTAGCAAAAAAATTTTCTTCGTCTGGAATTTGATCAGTTAACGATACATGATCTAACCTAGAATTATTTTCACTTATTATTGTAGGACCTTATATTACCATCAGTGGCGGCTGGTGCCTCAGAGAACCGGTGGTGCACTGCATGGTTTTATTAAAAAGATCAAATAAAATGCCGCAATTTAAGGAAACAAATTTTATTTATATTCCGTCCAAATCGCTTCTCCGCCGAAAATAACACAGGGAAAGCAAGAAAAAGCATTTAGTCTCTCACATCCACATAACCATTTCTTTTTAACATACATTTAGCTTTTGAACGTTCTCGTGAACGATTTATTTTTTGTTTTGCATTCCTGTTTTATATTATGAATAGGCCGGGTTTTCATAAGTCCTGTTGGTTTTAATTAAGTCAATATTGTAATTTACACTCATTATTATCACTCTTTCTAATCTTTACTTTACTTTTTTTAGTCTCTCACATCCACATAACCATTTCTTTTTAACATACATTTAGCTTTTGAACGTTCTCGTGAACGATTTATTTTTTGTTTTGCATTCCTGTTTTATATTATGAATAGGCCGGGTTTTCATAAGTCCTGTTGGTTTTAATTAAGTCAATATTGTAATTTACACTCATTATTATCACTCTTTCTAATCTTTACTTTATTTTTTTAGATAATTATAGTAATTAAATAAATAATTACTCCTGCGCAAGCGCGCGCATAAAGTGACAAACTGACTGACGACAAGGTCGACAAGTGCATCGTGCGTGTCAAGGCCTCGGTCGGGGTAACGCGAGTGAACTACTCGTTTCGTTTCGTATTCGGCAATTTCCGGTCGCGTGCGGCGCACGTATCTATCCTAAAACTGCCGTACATTTTGTACTACGCATCTTCTGTCTCACGCGCCGGGCTGTTTACATAGAAGTTGTTTCATAGAAGTTGTATGAGCTCGCTGCGTGCGCTTTCCCGAGCGCACGGGGCCGATTTTGTTCAAGCAAAAATAAGATTTAATTCCTTTACAGTAGAAATCTATACATTTTTATTTACCTCGTAATAACAAAACTTGTATATATATGTACTATAATCAGATATTTAATTTCCGTATATGGCAGTATGGATGGATGGGTAATGATAGGTATAGGACATTATTGTGTAAGTTTAATTTAAATGGTAGTGCGGCGCACGGGCGCACTTAAGGTGCAGCCGCCACTGATTATCATCACCTTCCTCATTGCGATTGTGGGTCAGTGCAGTTTTTTCCGATAAAAGCACAGGAACAATGGCGATATAGAATGTCTAGTAAAATATGGCTTGTAAAGGGTTTAGCTCAGAAAGGTTTTTTAATCAGCATACCTTTGTATAAATCAGGTATTCATGGTCATTTGGATACTAAAAAAGTTTAAAGAGTTACTGTAAATATTCAGGCGTCGGACGTGAAAGATGCCCACAATAGCAGCGACTCCTAGCACATCAACGAGACAAAACATGGGGTATGTGTGTCATGCTTAGTTTGGTTTTGCATAACGCTATCAAAATACATTTTGTATAAAATGGGTCATCTATGCATATTATATCGACAATAGAAAAATACATCTTCTATTGCCTTGTCATCCAGTAATAGCAAACAAGGCTCATATACATAGTTCTAAAAAAAACCTGCAATAATATTTACTTTTACAAGCCACACTTTGCGTTAAAACTGTTGCTTCTAGTCTAATAAATAATACTTTTCCAGTACGTGTTAAGTTTATGAAGCAAAAATAAACTTTCACTATACTATTCCCAAGCAATCATTTTCTCGATGACAGATCGATTCATCGATACCAAATAGTGCTATGTCGATGCCCACTATGATTATTAAATGTCGGTAATATAATCCTAGTGAGCATTGCCATAATGGCTATTTTGGCATCACTAATCGGTCTGTCATCGACAAAATGAAGCTTGTTATTAGAGGTCAGGTTGCGTATGTAAGTATTAGACGTACCTAAAGAACTGTGTAACTTGGTTGATATCCTCTTCGTCTTCCAGAAGCTGTATGACTTGCAGCAGGTTCGATCTCCTGAGCTCCGCCATCGAGATGCGGCCCGACCAGGACCGGTTCACGCAGTAGAATATCCTGGCGATCACCTGGAATAGACGCATGTTCTTACTATATCTTAAAGGGACTACCTCAACAAAACTCCGTTTAGATACGTTTTTAGTCACTTTAAACTTTCTTTACGATTATAACAAAATTTCAAAAGAAATATATCACATTTATTGACTTTTGGCCCGTAATTGAGATGTTATACTCGTAAAAGGTTTAACGTACAAAAAGTAAGTAAATTCCTTTCAAATGCTTTAGAGTAAGGCAGTTTAAAAAACTGATAAAATGCTTAAACATTTTTAACAAAAGAGACTAAGCTTTTATCCACACACGAATAATACAAAAATCTAACTTAAAGATGTCCATGGGCGTCGGAAGACGAAAGTCTAGGGTGGGGCAACCTCTTTTAGATATCAACGGGATGTATGGTTAAAAAATAAAAAACGTATCTTTGTGCAAACAAAAACTGCCGATCGGTATTGTCTCTCGTATGTCCGTTCTATGTGTACTTTAGTACTATTTTTTACTGTCCTATTCTGTTTCCAGAGGGGGACAGCTGCCCCCACCTGCCCCCCTCCCCCTTCCGACGCCCGGGATGATGTCTAAAACTTATAATTTCCAGTTTAGCATGCATAAAAAGTATTATTTTCTCTATTTTGAGCGATCGTCGTAACAGCCACTTTGAAATGCACGCTGATATGAGCGTTATTTCAATGTCTCTTCTGTCGATGTTTGTATCAACACACTGCTAATTTAGCTTACTAAAGTCTCAAGCAGATATGGGGAGCAAAAACTATAGAATGAGTAACGAATCCAGCCGTGGCTGCGAGTGCAATGAAATAATAAACTTTATTTTTAGAAGTGGGTATACCACATAAACATTATTCTGACGTCAATAAATAAAATACCTATTTTAGTCCAAAAAGGGAAACGGCCCGCGCAAACGGACAACCACATAAGTTTTAGGGTATTTATAACGTGGACGAAATAAATAGGTTTTAGGGTATTTATAATGTGGACGAAATAAATGGGTTTTAGGGTATTTATAACCTGGACGAAATTTCGAGGCAGCCTGAGGCAATTTATTTAATTTAGCGACATTTTCAAGAAGGAATGAAATTGTTATCATTTACTTTACCACTTTCTACTAAAAAGGTGGATTTTGTGTTTCAAATTGTTTGCAAATCGCCAGATGTCCTTAGATAAAGATAATACTTAAGCTGAAACTGAAATGGAACTGAATTTAGGAGTACCATGGTGTAGAAGCCGATTTAAGGTTGTTCAACGAGCTACAAGCCGTTGTATGGATGGAGCCGGAGATAGAATTGTATGGAGCCGGCTATGCTTGGGGTATCTCTGATGGATAGAATCCTAAAAGAGGACATCCGTCGGAGATCGTAGGTGACCGACACAGCCTGTCGACTCAGTCACTTGAAGTGGCAGTGGGCAGGCCATATTTGTCGCTGACATGATGGCCGTTTGGGCCTAAAGGCGTTAGAATGAAGACCATGGTCAGCAAAGCGTAGCGTAGGCAGACCTCGTGCCCGTTGTACTGACGACCTGAGGAAGGTTACGGGTGGCGGCTGGATGAGGAGGACGGAGGACAGCCTTTTGCCTGCACTGTTTCAATAGGTTTGACGCCGCTAAATAAGCCTTCAAACTGTGAATAATGCAGTAAGGCTTACAGCAAGCCTTCTCGTCTAAAAAGTTCCGCAATCAGTAATCCAATAGATTCAAGTAGGACTTTCAAAAGGCTAGTCTTCCAGATTGCTTCAAGAACAGACTTATTGAACGAGCGAGCGAAGTTCTCCGAGCCTACTGGAACAATCCGGCGTTTGTATGTATGTATGTATGTATGAATGTTTGTTCGACGATGACTCGAGTTTCGTTGATCGGAATGTCATAAAATTTGGCAGGCGAGTAAATAAGGCAAGAAGAATTTTTAAGTTCAAACATGAGCCAAATCGGTTAAGCGCGAATCGGGCGAGCGCGAGTTCAGGGCGAACTACTATAGTCATTTCGAGTGGAGGAAAAGCAAGACCACAAAACAGTGTAGACTCACAGTATGCACGTATCTAGAATGGAACTCCGTGGCCTCCTTGAGGAAGGAGAGTCCAGGGTGCGTGTCCACGACGTCCTGCACCAGCGGCACGAAGTCTTCAGGCGCGAGGGTGTTGCTCTTCCCCCTAGTCAGGATGTACACGAAGCGGGACGCCTGGTCGTGGCACTGGGTACTCATCCTGGAAGAAGACAGCGAGTTTATCTCTGTACCTATAGATTATAGATGGTTTAAATGTACGAGTGTTTTTCAAGCTTTATAGTTATGAATATTAACATTTTATTATTATTTTTTTAAAATATTAAACATTTAAAAAAGCATATCCACCTCCAAGAATACCTAAAATAACTTTAACTAGAAATACTATATAAATGCATAAGCAAAACAAATTCTTGCGGTTGAGACGTCTGGGGTTGAAATTCAAAACTATCTAGCAGAAATATAAACACACTGTAGATAAGTTGTTTTTATTTGGTTTTGTTTTCGAGATTTTTTAAGCAATTTCTTGAATTTGAAAAGTAGCACATGTATGTTTTTATTAACAGTTAATATGATGAACTGTTGATGACTAATACAATTTCTGGTATAATTAAGTGTCAAGGTTAGTGTCAACTTTACGTCTGATGTTTTGGAATTTTTCAGCAAAGTTACTGATATCGTAGTTGACAATGTGATAATTTTTTTCGTAAACAGAAAATTTATCACTATAAAAAATGTATTATTTGTAACTGTAGTACATCAACTGTCAATGCGGAAGATTGCTCTATATTTAACATGCATTCAACTCTATAAAAGTCTTAAGTTAAGATGGTAAATTAGGTGCTGAAATTTTTTATATTTTCGCATAAAAATGTAAGCCACCTCATAAATGGCAAAAAATTAAAAAAAAAAGATGTTGTACTAAGTTTCGCCTGCGCGGCTATTGCTACTTTTACGCACTTTATTAAAAACACAAGCTATAAGGCGTTTTGATAAAATAACCGCTAAGCCATATTCTGTCAATAATATCTTACGCGCAAAAAAATAAGATACACTCTTCCACGCGAGCGTAGCAGCTGGCAAAAGCTAGTGTAATAATAAAGTAGTAAAAGTCTTGTCTGTACATTGGATATTTTTTCGAAATTTAATTAATTGGGTTTTTGGTATTTATAGTACTGAGGCAAAAACAAAAATTTTTAGGGTTCCGTGCCCAAAGGGCAACCAACTGAACCCTATTACTAAGACTCCGCTGTCCGTCTATCTGTCCGTCTGTCATCACGCTGTATCTCGTGAACCGTGATAGTTAGACCGTTGAAATTTACACAGATGATGTATTTCTGTTGCCCATAATTGACGTCCTACCAAATGGACCTCGGGTCTAGTATAAAATTTACCAAAAAAGTGTCCTTAGTGAAGTATCAAAATATAAAGAAACAAAACATTTGAATTTGAGTCGTATGTCATTGCTGCACGGCTTAATTTTGATTGACGTGTGATTATTGCCCTTTTTAAATTTTCTATGGTTTTGGTTCTCTTTTAGTGCGGACACTTTTGAGCACAGACCCGATGTCTATTTATTAGTACGTCAATGCTGTTGCCGCTATAACAACAAATCTAAAAAACAGAATATTTAAGGGGGCTCCCATACAACAGACAAGATTTTTTTGACGTTTTTATAGATAATGGTACGGAACCCTTCGTGCGCGAGTCCGGTTTTTTTAAATGTTGTTTGTCTCTTTGTCTGTCTGTAAATTCTAAAGTTAAAAGTTTTAACTCGAGAACCGCATCCACGGATTTGGATGCTGTTTTCTTTATGATCATCGCAGTGACCCTCAACATTAAGATAGTGGTGTTAATACAATAACCGCCAAGCCGGAAACTGCCGATAATTGAAAGACACTCCCACACGAGTGAAGCCGCAGGTATAGTGATGATGAACAAGGGAACATTCGAGCTACTCACTCTCTCCAGAAGTCTATGAACTTGTGTCCGTCGACGGAGGCATGCAGAGTCTGTTGCGTGGTGAGGAAGAGGGGCATCTTCCAGTAGAGGGGACACTCGCATGCCTTCACGATGTGCTTAAAGCTCTCTCGGGGCACCTGGAACCAACGGGAGCTGTTCATCAGTCTGTCATCCATCACGATGAGATATAAAAGATTATAACATAAAAGAATAAGTTGACGATAAATCTAAGGAACACACACAAATTACGTGGGACGCACTATAAGTTTCCGGAATGAATATGAAAAAATACTATTAAAGGTACAAAATTAATTTATTGTTTTTCAAAATAATCTCCCTTGGCGTCTATGCACTTTTTCATTCGATCAAACCAGTTTTGAAAACTTTTGTGCCACTCCCCTGTGGTGACCTCTGAAACGTGTTTTTCATACTCCTCGACAGCCTCTTCTGGTGATGAAAATCGTTGACCGCGTAATTGGTTCTTAATTTTTGGGAACAGAAAAAAGTCACAAGGTGCCAGGTCGGGACTGTATGCAGGATGACTCATGAGTTCTACATTTTTCGTCTTCAAAAAGTCGTTTGTCTGTCTGGCCGTGTGAGAACTAGCATTGTCGTGGTGCAGGATGATACGGCGTTTACGGTTATTTTTACGGAGTTCGTCAATAACTTCCGGCAAACAAATGGTCGTGTACCAGTCACTATTCACGGTACGACGATTCTCTAAAGCAACAGTAGCCACGTGTCCAGTTTTATTAAAAAAAGAAGCAATCATCCGCTTAGATGCACTTTTCACGCGCGCCACTTTGGTTGGTTTCGGCTCATCTTGAAAGACCCATACGCTCGATTGCTGCTTTGTTTTGGGATCGTAGCAATAAATCCATGTTTCGTCACCTGTTACTATGTCCCACACCAAATTTGACGCACCTTCGTTGAATCTGGTAAGCATGGCACTGCACCAAGTGACGCGGTCCGTTTTTTGAGCCTCGGTCAAGTTGTGTGGGATCCACCGCGAGCACAGCTTTCTCACACCCAAATGTTTGTATAGGATTGATTGTATTTGACTCATGCCTATTTCTAAGGATGCGCGAATTTCATGGTAGGTCACATGCCTGTCTGTTTCAATCATACGGCGCACAGCATCGATGTTTTTGTTGGTCACAGCGGTGGACGGCCGACCATCGCGAGATTCGTCACTGAGATTGATACGACCACGCTTGAATTCTGCAAACCAGCTATAAACAGTCGTCTTGCATGGTGCTTCATTGCCAAAAGCTGTTTCAAGCCGAGCGATGCTCTGTTGAGCTGTCAAATTACACTTAAAATCGTAGAAAATCATACTACGAAAATTTTCCCGAGTTAAATCCATGTTGATGCAGACACACAATTTTTTAAATGGCGCCACAAGGTAAAAACAATAGACAGTCAGATGAAACAAACTGCATTCTACAGCCAAAGAGTTCTATTTTCAAATGTTGCAATAAATTTTTAAATATTGTTTATGTAAGTGGCCAGTTCCGGAAACTTTTAGTGTTACCTATGTACATGAAATATAGAACACTTGGACTACTCTATAACATCTGTTGTCTCGTTGAAGTTGAATCTCTATCCTCTATCCAAATACTCTGTCATGTATTGTTATGTAAAGGGTGTTTTTTTTAGAGGTATAGAACTTTAAGTTGGCATCACTTTTTTAACTGGCGGCCATTTTTTCAGCTGTCAAGTGATTTATGTTTAGTTTGGTTTGGCATTTCAACATGAATAGACTGACGCCTGAACAACGCTTCCAAATTGTGCAAATTTATTTTGAAAATCATGGTTCTGTTCGAAAGACGTATCGCGCATTACGTCCAATTTACGGTCAACATAATCGTCCATCAGAGCAATTAATTCAATTAACTATGAAACATTTTTGCGCCACGTTTACTCTAAATGATAATACGCATCCACAGAGAAGTCGTACAGTGCGTACAGAAGAAGTCATTGCTGCTGTAGAGCGTAGCGTAGAGGAAGACCCGAATCAGTCTATCCGCCACCGTGCACAGGAATTGGATTTGTGTCCATCCACTTTATGGAAGATTTTGCGGAAAGATCTTGGTTTGCGTGCTTACAAAATCCAACTCGTGCAAGAATTGAAGCCTCGCGATCACCTTGCAAGGCGTACATTCGGTGAATGGGCCCAAAATAAGATTGCCGTCGATCCCGATTTTCATAAGCGAATTTTGTTTAGCGATGAAGCTCATTTTTGGTTGAATGGATATGTCAATAAACAAAACTGCCGTATTTGGAGTGATGATAATCCTCAAGTGTATGTTGAGACACCTTTACATCCAGAAAAACTGACTGTGTGGTGTGCTTTATGGGCTGGTGGAATAATTGGTCCGTACTTCTTTAAAAACGATGCTGGCCAGAACGTTACAGTCAATGGTGACCGCTATAGAGCGATGATTACTGACTTTTTCGTTCATCAATTGAACAACCATGATGTGCAGGAGTTGTGGTTTCAACAAGACGGCGCAACATGTCACACAGCTCGTGCCACAATTGATTTATTGAAGGAAACGTTTGGTAACCGCATAGTTTCACGTTTCGGACCCGTGAATTGGCCTCCAAGATCGTGCGATTTAACGCCACTTGACTATTTTCTGTGGGGATATGTGAAGTCGCAAGTCTACGCCGATAAGCCCGAAACGATTGACCACTTGGAGGACAACATTCGGCGAGTTATTGCCGATATACGGCCACAAATGTTAGAAAAAGTCATCGAAAATTGGACCTCCAGATTAGACTACGTCCGAGCCAGCCGTGACGGACATATGCCAGAAGTGATATTTAAATTATAATGCCAAAAGATTGTCTTTCGAATAAAATAAATTTCATATCAATAAAAAAAAACATCTTTGTTTTATTCCATTTCAAAGTTCTATACCTCTAAAAAAAACACACTTTATGTACAGCGTTGCCAGATACACCGCTTTTTCTCCACTTTTTTGACAATGGATCCGCTTTCCGCTTTTAATCAACGCAGTTCCGCCTTTTTCGGATCTTCCACTAAGGCACTAAAGTATATAAATTTTTTGCACGAAGGAGGAAACTGACAGTTCGTGATAGTGGGAAATGCGCTTTTAATTCCTATGGTGCATGAGCCATTTCACATTGTCGCGAACTTTGGAATGTTGCGATGTGAAATAGCTCATGCGTCGTAGCAGTTAAAAGCGCATTTTCTACTAGCATGAACTGTCAGTTTCCTCCTTCGTGCAAAAAATATACTTCAGTTATACACGTCGCGTCGAGAATACTGCAATTGAAAATTGAGGGAGAAAAATCGATGTAAATGTGAAAACAACATTATTACGCTTTTTTGTTAAAAATCCGCGTTTTTGAACCACCGCTACCGCATTTTCAATTTTCTCATCTGGCAACACTGTGTACGTAGGTAAAATGTTATGTCTTAAATAGATACTGCAACATGGAAGCAGGTGTTTTATTAAACTTAAAGGGGTTAGAGCAAGACGAGTATGATGGGTTTCGTGAGTTATTATTTTAAGGCGCCTAGGCACGCCACCGTTTTAGTACAAAGTTTAATAATCCGTTTCTCTGTTGTTTCTCGTAATAGACCAAACTATATGACCTCCATCATCTGGTGCTGGTATTTTAAAAGTCACCATTTTGCCAAAATTTTGAATATTAATTTTGTTTTAAAGACAGACAGCTGGACAGATTTACATACAAAGTTGTTTTCTTGCCTCAGATTGTACCTATATAAAAATTTAACATTTCAGCCACATAGCGACTTTGTAAATGCCTGTATTTAACTATTGAGGTCTATACCTTTAGTCTATAATGAAAAACAACAGAGAAACGGGTTATCAAATTTTGTACTAAAACGGTGGCGTGCCTAGGCGCCTTAAGATGGATTTATAAGCTTCTCTGCTAATGTTGGTATTCCAGTGGATATTCATAACATGTGTGGTCCGGTCCTTCCCTTCCCAGGGGTCAGCTGATGGCCGCATTTCCGTTTACTAACAACACCGGCCGTTTATATCGTTAGGACATGCCAAATTGGTACTTATTAGTAATGGAGGAAGGTGCTGACGGCCGGTTGAATTTTGATTGTGTGGAATATGGGCCACGTATACAAGTACCTAAGTATTTTTATTTTAGGGGCGCCTGTCACGCATATTAATAAACACAGGAAAAACACTCGGTCTGTCGAATTGTGTGTGAATTCTTTAGGCAAGTCCGTGAATTCCTAACAGTACAAACAGTAAACATGTCGTCGCCATTCGGGATATGTCTTTCGATCGGATTTACGTGATTTAGATTTGAATAGCGCTCCACTGGCACAGTTTTGCAATTTGAATGGTTGTGCTGAATGCATTCCCAACGCTTGTTTTGATTTGGGTTTTTAGTTTAAATAAGAATCTTTCAACTTTTCTAAAATATGTAAGTGTTGCATTTTAAGGATCAATATTACTTAAACATTTGAATAGCGCTTCACTGGCACCGTTTTACAATTGGAATGGTTGTGCCACAGACCAGTAAGCCTATGGTCTGTGGGTTATGCAGACTGCAATTCCAATGCTTATTTCGTTTTGGGAATCTTTCTTTCGTTTATAATGAATTTCTTCCAACTATTCTAAAAAATAAATACCTAATCAACAAAGAAACACTTTCCAAAGTTTATATTTATCCGAGCTCCGATTACCGAGTAAGCTCCCGAAACGGGATCAGCTTGGGGACCCCTTAGCGCAAAAGGTTCCCGGCATCCCATGGATCGGGCCTATGAGGGGTCATCGACCGGGTGTAAGTAGGTCAGGTCACGTGACGCGCCTACCTATTTATAAGTAGAGCCAGCAATAGACGATCTCCTTTGACAACGCGTCTGTAAGCAGCCGGCGGCGATTTCCCGGTCTTCATTTGCATCGGCGGTTTCGAGTTTTAGCATTTTACAGTGTTTTTTGTTCTCTTCGTAATTGTTTCTAGTAGGGTGATGAATGGAGGACTCATATTTTTTATATAAAACAGTTTTATCAGGTTGACTGTCCCATGAATCATTATAAGATGCACGGTCGGTACTTGGCCCATGCTTCTACGTCCATGCACATTTATGATCAAAATCAGTGGCCGTTTCGTAGGTCTTTTTTAGGGTTCCGTACCCGAAGGATGCTAAACGGGACCCTATGACTATGCCTCCACTGTCTGTCTGTCTGTCACTGCAGTGCTGCAAACTCCAACTTGCAAAAAAGAAGTGTATTTTATAAAAAAATCCCGGAGATTCCCAGTAAAGAAGTAGAAAAGTTTTAATTGAAAAATATGCTATAGTGATATCACATCTGCACCATTTAGAATAAGAGTGACGTTCCCTCTAACGCTGACTAAAAGCTTCTGCAACCACTTCTTGAAATTTTAAAGATTACATACTTCTGTTTCTCTGCACTAGTCAATGCTGTTCGTGGTTTCGCGCACGAGTTTTTAGTGATAGATAACCTAAGAAACAACAACACAAACAGATGTTGCTTTGGCGTGTATATTGTTGTTTTTGAGCAAACATCTAGATATTTAATAGATAGTCTGTAGACATGTGTGCAGTATGGGTTGTGGGGTAGTACGGAACTCATAGGGCGCGAGTCCGACTCGCACTTGGCCATATTATTTCTCGAACGTGTCGGAGCTATTCGTTATTTTTGTATAGGGACGCGTGAAGCAGTACTCTATATTTAAAAACACCAAAAAGCCTTGTGATGTCAGCTATACCAAAAAACTCCATGATGTACTCATGTACCTATCTGTTTCAGATAGGACCTTGTCATACCTGATGCCTGTGTGCCTTACGAGTGTGCGCATCTCAAATCAATCACGCACAAACTTCCGTCAACGCTGCGAATTGAAATTTGAAAATTGCGAATAGCTCAGACACGGTCGAGAAATAATAATTACCTAATTATAAAAAACGCCGGTCTTCGAGCCCCTCTTAGAAGAATCTGTGAGTCATACAACAAAACATTCCTGTCAGCTGACCTATTCAATTTAAAAAGGTTTACTTTTAAAAGAAAAATAAGACAAATCCTTGACGACTCAGAAAAAAATCAAGTAATATAATCTAATTAATTAAAATATATCAAACATTGGGTACGTATAGTATTAATATGAATATGTTTATGAATGTAATATTTTAAGAACAGTAGGTATATATTGTATACGTGTGTATGTATATTTTCCGACATATCTATTTATGTATTTACTATTTCGGAAGACAGAATTTGTAATGTAGTGTAGTTGTAGATTTAGTTAAGTTAGGTTTATGTTTATATTCTTTCATCTGTAATGTTCACCAAAAGTTAATTACAAGTCTATCTCTTTGTGAAAAATGTTAAAGGGAGTAGATTTATGTACATGTCAACATTTCTATAATACTATTGCTTTCTGTAGTTTGCTCCTGTTGTTTTTCCATAAATAAATAAATAAATAAAATAAAATAATTACCTAGCCAAGTGAGAGTCGGACTCGCGCACAAGGAGTTCCTTATCATTAAAATTATGAATAAAGTAGAAAACCCTCGAAATTTTTGTTTACGCGGTGTAGGCAACGACCTCTAAACACAGCTCGTTGGGTCTAGGTCGTTGGTTCAAGTTGCTCTCGATCTTCCACACCGAATAATAAAAAAAATAGCGCTTTAATTTTATTCACAATTTTGAAGTGAGAGGTTAGAGAATCATCAAAACCAGCCAAGTGCGTGTCGGGCCACGCGCAGTGTAGGGTTCCGTAGTTGCCTGGTGCATTTTATAAGTTAGTCTACTAATACAGATCGCGCCAAACTTCTAGTCCCATACATTTAGATCAACGGCCCATACATTGTCGTGTTTAGAGGGAGCTAAAAGTTTGGCACGACCTGTACTTGTAAACTTATAAAGCTGTGATAGTTTTCCTTTTAAATTCATTATGTAGGTATTATATTTTTTCACATACCTATCTATAAACAACCGTTTAGCCGGGTTAATTAATTCGCACTTCCAAGCTTAACATTTCATTGACGGATCCCTAAATCGAAAAATGGTTTTCACACACCCATAATGTTTTTGAACGACCTATCCAACGATACCCCACACCATGGGATAGAAGAGAAAAAAAATATCCCTAATTTACGACGGAAATTATTTTTTTCGTTTTTTGTTTTTACTATTTTGTACCAAATTACAGCTTTCTAGTACTAATAGTCTCTGAGCTAAGCCGCGGACAGACGGACATGGCGAAACTATAAAGGTTCCTTGTTGGACTACGGAACCCTAAAAACTAACATACGTGGTGTCAGAACTTAAGTGACGAAACTCTTTTTTGACAAGCTGTTAAGTCGGTCTACAAACTCCTAAAATATGCCTCCGTATGTAAACTACTGCAAAATACAAAGTAAAATATAACGGTAGAAAAGTGGAAATGTTACAGACGCAATATTTTCAGTGCCTGCGGCAGAACCCGTTAGAGGTAATGGAAATTCTGAAAGCGATAAAGAATATCTCTAAATGTTTTACAATAATCGAAAGAGGTTACATATATATTGTTTTAAATACCCGTTCTTATAGATTGTTATAAAGCGGCGGAATGCCCATTTTGGGCAAACTTTACATTGATTATAAAATTGTAGAACCACAAAAGGGTCATTTTTAGCACTAACTGGGAACAAACAACCCGTACAAGAAAAGAAAGCACTCATTTTCTTCAGCCTTGTTTGATGACGTGAAATGTAACAAACCCATCAGGAACAAGGTATGGTACAAACACTTCGACATCAACTTTGTTGTTGTGAACGCACGCAAGACCGACAGAGCGCAACGGGCACTTTGATTCAGAACAGGACAATACAACACTATTTTAATAAATGTACTAAAAATGCTGCACAATGCGCTTTCACACAATGCCAGTTGCTAGATACTATCATAGAGACTCTGCGTTGGATGAAAATGCAACACAAATTCACGTGAAAGACAATGTAGAAACATACACGTAGTACGTAGAAACCACATTATCATGACAAGGAGGTGCATGCGTGCAACACAACTTTTTGCTCTCTGCATACACGATGTGGGAGTATTTATTGTTATAGGAAGGAAACAAGTAATGAATAAAATTAAACAGTTATTATTTTTATGATTAGCGACAAAAACATGCATCGGACAATGTTTTATTGGTTGTCGTTTTTTCAACGTATCGGGTAAATGATTTATATAATGTTGGTCCAAACATCCGGTAGTGTATTTTACATGGATTGGGATAATTAAAGAGCTTTCCCTCATTCATGAGTTATTGATTTACTTATTTACACCATTGCGACTTCCTAGGCTAGCTATGCGAATTTGGAATAATCAACAATGGTTTAAATGAGATCCGACGATCGTTTTTTTATTGCAACAACATTCAGTTACACTCGTGACCTATCTACAGACCATCTACATTGAGCTGATAAAGTGAGAGTGAGTAAAGATAAACACTTGAATAACAACCTATTCTCATTTGAATGTAATAAGCTGACAGCGTCTGAACCAGGCAAGTCAACGTCATTAAAATATCGGTTCAACACATCATTACAGCGCGATCATACTATGAGGCAGCTAGCTTTCATTCCAATCTGGTGTTTTTATCAGCTCCCAATGGGTTAGGGTGTTCCCATCTGATATTGTTCTCTAGGATAATGAGATTATTAGGTACATAATCGAGAAGGGACTAAATGTGAAAGAAAAAAGTTGTGAGATATGTATCAAGAATCAACTATTTTCAATAAACTACCTACTAAAACTGGTGTAATATTTATAGCTCTGTTTTCAAAAGTTGAGGGGTTATCGAGCTTTTAGCGAAATAATTGCGTTCGTTTGATCCCTTGCTGTGTCGTTATTATTTAAGCTTTAGTTATGCAATTAATATGCAAGATGTTTAAGGATTCACTTCATAAATCATACACTTTAGAAACACGATTACTTATAGTTCTCTCGATAGAAAATAAATCCAATGTTACATAAAACGCAACATACATTAAGTAACACAAAATAAACCCTTAGATACGGTATAAATACTTCACGGAAGGTCATCAGTTTTTGAATAATAACAAAACCACACGTTTTCTATAACGTATACATTTAACATTTTCAAAGCATTTTAAGAATACGAAGGAAATACCTAAATTCTCGCGCGTTCTGATAACCCAGCCTAACCTGACCCGCCTCGCTTCCTCAATGTCCGCAATCCTGCTTCGGCCGTCGGTTGGGGAGCCTGTATTGCTTGCGCTTTAAGAACGGTTTTAAAACGCTCGCTCGCTCTTGCCGGTGTGCCTCACGCACACATACACGGAGCCTTGGTCATGATTTCGCAATCCTCTTTACCCTGGTTAGAAGACGACCGGAAAGCAGTGAATGAGAACGGCCCAGAACTAAAACGAGTGGCCGATGTATAAAAGAGCCTCTACTCAGGATGATAACTACTTTCTTCAGCTAATCGATCTTCAGAATCAAAACCCCGTTTACGCGGTTCTTTTGAGAAGTTCTCGGATACAAGCACCAATGAGGAAGCGTCCGTCCAATCAGGGTGTTTTTATCTTTGGCATCACTCAGTCACTCGCAATATGAAGATTATTCCGATAGCTTGAAGTGGAAACCGACCTTAATACCGAGTCGCTACTTTCTGGTTCATTGGGGTATTGGGAACACCCTGAAAAGGGGTAGTGTAGGTAGACATGCGACGCTGTTATACTCTTGTTTATACATGCAATTATTGTAGGACACTAAATTAGACAAGTTTAGTGTTTGTATTCTTATTAATATAGACTACAAAAGTAACCCCTATAAAAATAATCGAAATAAATAGGGTATGAATCAAATCTAGTGTAATGGTGTATGTGTTACTGTAAATGTCCGACATTTGTGGATTTTATGCAGATTTTTGTGGGCGCGTGTTTCTAGGTGGTCGTAACAGCCACGGCTGAGAGCGCGCTATTTTGTACTAAAAGGAAACATCGTAGAGTTCAGTTCTGATTGATGCAAAATGAAGTGCTCAATCTGACCTTATATGCAGCCTTAAGATCCACCGGGGCGTAGATTCAAGATTCAAAGATTCAAATTGTTTATTTGTAAAATAGATACATAAAGTATACGTTTGTCCATACGTACGTCAATAATCACTAATTTCGATGGTGTAAGTCCGAAATTGTTTCATAAATCTTTTAAAATCGGGCATACTCGTACACCGGTGAATGTTAACATCAACCAAGATAATTTTTTTTAGCAAAGAACTCTAAATTTTTCAATATTCTCCATAGAATGTATGTTTCTCTCTCTTCACGAAATACAACCATCAAAGACATCGAACAATTATTTCGATGCTCCAAAGCACACGGTCACCATACAACAAACAGTTCACTAGTTGATGTGCGTGACTGCACTCATTCTCAACTAAATGGGGTAGAAGCCCTGCTGGGTCGGAATGGACTTTTTAATTACTAAATTCACTCAGAAGGATATCGAAACAGGAGCAAATGTAGTACTTTTCTTTCTTAGGGAGTCACATTGAATGGAGGGAGCGATTAAGCTCTTTATTGTTGATATCGCCTTGACAAAAGAATTACAATAACAACCAAAAGATTGAATTTTATTTTAAGGTTTCCGTACCCTAAAGGGGAAAATGGAACACTAAAATCACTCGTGTCCGTCCATCTGTTACATCAGGTATTTTCTCGAATACTACTACATTACGTAACGTAGAAATTTAAAATTTGGCATAATGGTATGTAGGTTCTATTGTCGTGCACGCACATATGTATATATCACCAGTCAAAGATTGGTGTGGCTTCACTTTGGCATAGTAAAGAAAAAGTTTTATATGTATATACCGTGAGAGCATTGACCTCTGATAAACAACTAGACACACAGTCTCTAAGAAAAGTTCGTCAGAAAGTGTCCGAACCTGCGACGTGCATAGTAGCAAAAATGCTTCAACCAAATTAAGACGTTATGTCGTTAACATAAGATGCAATGCCAGTTGTACGAAATCGTCATTCGATTTTGTCACCCCATAGCGGTGAACCGGTGACACGATGCATCGTAGATACTTTTGAGCGAGATTGTGACTCCAGTTGTTTATGAGAGGTCAATGCGTGAGAGATATCATTTAAAATACCAAAAATTATTGTTTTTGGTAGAGAGGACAGGTCGCGCTTGCATCGGTCACTATTTCTCCATGCCATAGATATAGATATCAAGGAAAAAAGACACAATTACGACTTTTTCACTAATTTTATTATTTGAAAAAGCTAAAGGTTGTATGAAACATATTCTGTTCTTTTCAGAGGTGAAAGTTTATACAGGTTTTTGCTAACCTTTTAATTTTAATATTTGGTTTTCATTTCTCAATATTGGAATGATTTCTGAAGATTCTGTTTCGATAAAAGTGCATTTACATTCTTGGCGGAAGTACAACTTTTTAAAATATGTAGGTAGTATTGCTTGAGTATTCAAACAAGGAAAAATAAATTGTGGTTTAAAAATAATAAAAAATTTGCTACAAATTACCGTTCCCCACTGATCTCCTAGGTTTCTAAGAAACATTTAAATTTTAACAGGGTTAGTTGAGTTAGAGATGTTGAATCAACATCAGAGATTACCGGAAAACTGCTGGTTTTAAGACACCGTAACAGTTGTTGTTTTTTCTTAGTTAAATTCTTAATTTGATTTATTTACTGCTTACTCTAGTCAATTGGTATGGACGGTACGGAACCCTAAATATTATGCGCAGCCCGACACGCTCTCAACCGATTTTTTAAATGTTAGTTAGTCGTATTTTATATGTTTTACGAGCATTCTGTACTTAAATTAACATGTGGTAGCTAACAAAGAATAAAGACATAGTTAAATAATCATGTCCTTTTTGCCCGTAGTCGGTTAAAGAAAGACCAATTCAAAACATGTGGCGAAATCGTTATATCAACTTGTAAACACTATTAACATACAAATCGGAAAGTCTGTCATGTTATTTTGGGTCGTGTTTAGGGTTTCATCCATCCATCCAACAGCCTGTTTCGTCCACTGCTGCACATAGGCCTTTCCAGGATTTCGCCATTTCGAAGAATTGCCCATACTCACACACGCTGGGCGGGCGGGTTGTTGAGCGCGGTGCCGAAACCCTTGCACCAGTGACGCCGCTGCCCGTCACCAGTCTGTTTTATATAAGGCCCGGCAATTGAGGATGGATATACCGCCATCCATCGCTCCCAGGCAATGGTGGGCCGCCTGGTTTTGCCTGAGAGCTGTTCTCTTACTCTCCCCCGAATAACTTCCAGAGGATTTGCGAGTAAGATGGTGGTACCTCCACAGTCGAGCCCGGCACCAGGTCTAGCTCCTAGTAATTTTTTTTCGAAATTTAAAAAACCCTAACAAAATACCGGACATTTCAAAAAATTTGACCAATTCCACGCGCAGCACACGTTTTAGAGGAATAGTGGCCGCAAGGATAAATATTGAAGACTGATTTAACACCAATTAAACATTTATTCTTAAAAATTTCATCTTAGTCGAAAATCCGGACAAATTTAAAAGCTGCTAAAGGCGGTAACCCTTGTCGTGTTAAATATATTTCGGGTTTAATCCGAAAACGTAATCTCAGCACGCTCATTGCCAAATTCATTGAACCAAACCGCATAAACACATTTGTATCGACCCGAGCGACGGAGGCTGGAAACCAATCTATTTCCAACAACCCTTCGCACCAGCGCAAAAATCTATCAATTTCAATAACTTTCTTCAGCAGATTGCAATATTGTGGCTGACCTATATCTTTAAGAGGAATGGAAAGAGGCCGGATTCCGTTTACAAACATAACTTTACATTAGAGAAAACTCTATTCTAGTGACAATAAAGTTTAAAGTTGCTTTCAAGGAAACATTGTGTTGTTAGTGGACCAGGCTTGTACAAAAAGCTCTTTGTGAGCCCAATGTCAGCAATTCATTGAGAATGCTTGCAACCTGACGTTTGTACAAAGAGGATGCAGATTGATTTTTTCCAGCGCTTTTTTGATTTATTTCTTGGTATCTACATACTCGTATGTCCATATGTCCATAACTAAAAATAATTATCTACGAGTATCCACATGATTAAATTAATAATCTTCATTTGTTGGAAAGAAGTTGGTTAAAATAGTATATTATTATGCAAGGGAAGTAATTGATAACTCACACCCGTGTTGAACACTCTACTTTTCATCACCGATGAGAGAGAAAAATATATACAAAATATGTTTTCAAAAACTTTTATTGAACTTTTCGACAGGAGTCACCAATATTTTTTTATTACGACTTTTTCTGTTTTCTTGTAAGTCTTGTCGTGCTGGTCAGAGCGATTGTTTAAAAAATAAAAACAATTTCTTAGACTATATCAATAACCAATAAACTGTCTAACTTTTAAGCGTTTACGGAACCCTGGAGGCGTGAGTTCAACTCGCACTTGACCGTTTTTAGAATTCTGTGCCTCATATCTATCCGTCCCTATGTCACGGGTCTCTAGCTCGTAGACGGATGAAGTTACAGGCCTGAAAGTTTGATATTTTGTGTTGAATGTTGACTCCACACCGAATATTGAATCAAAAAATGTTGACACGAAAAAGGAGCAGAAACAATATTTTTTTCCGTGCCCTAGTACATAGGGTACCTTATATTACTTTCTGAGTTGATAAGGTAGAGCACAAACGTTTTTTAATTCTTTTTATCTTCAAAATTCAAGAAATAGGGGCTAGCAAAGTTGTTAGTTTTGGAAAAAAAATTGTTACAGGGTTTTCTAAAAACTTTTAGTATATTTTTATGCCACATACTGTATTTAAACGACAAATACTGAAAACACCGAATTATAATGTTTAAAGTCCCCGAATACTCGACCAACTTAATTTTGCAGTTTTGTTTCATGAATGTTGTGGGTAGTGATAAAGTTTGTAATTTTTGTTCAAATTATTAAGTCTATTAACTTATTTGAATGGTACAGAACCCTTCAGGCGTGAGTTCTATTTGCACTTGACCGATTTTTTTGTAATTTCTCAAGATGTTTGCTGACATCTTAAGGGGGGGTTATCCTGATTTCGTCTCTTTTCAAATTAATTTTAAGCCAATAAATAGCGAAGATAAAGTTTTGTAAAAAATATATGTTATATTTCACTCTTTGATCTTGATATTTCGGCCGTTCGATACACGATTACTTACACTTTACTCGATCCATTTAAATCGTAAAGATGGGTCTGAACTATGATCTAATTATCATTTCATTTGAGCTTTAAGTTTTGAACACTAAAACTTATATTAAAATAAACGTCTTAAAAATGTAATATAAAACGGCCGTCGTATGAAAAAACCCATCCCTCTAATTCCAAAATAATAAATAAAAACACCTCGAAACCGCGAATTTTCTAAGTGGCGCGCTTCTGCTGAGCAGGATGACCATGTGTAAAACGAAAGCGTTAGAGCAGGACAGATTTCGCCGGATAACCTCGCCTTAAATTGAAAAAAAATGTTAGGTACCTCCCAGTATCCTGTTATGACACTTCCCACATGGTTAATAAGGAATTTCCAAATCTTGTCTGCCGCGTTAGCTAAGACCTATAAAAGACCAAGAATTCTTGGAATTTACCGTGAAGCGCTCCTCAGTTGTCAAATACGGAACTTTGCGAGATAACAGCACTAGACGACATTATCGCATACGTAATGGTACTGCACTACTCGTACTGCCTCTATTTCGGGAATGTTACCGTTAAATGAAATATCATTTTCTGGCAAAATGTAATGCGCAAACGTTCATGTTTTGTTTACTATGGATGGAATAGCTGATTTATTTGGATTGGACTTTTACGCGATTTTGTCCGCACTCATCATAATTCTAGTTTTGATCATTAGTAACTTATCTTTTAATAAAACAGTAGAAACCGCTGTGTCTGTACATTGAAGAAAAGTAATAGAAATAGAAAGGGGGTGACTATTATAGAAGAGTAATAGAACACAAATCAACGATTTTTAGAATTCTTTTCTGTCTGTCTGTCTGTCTGGTTGTTAATGCACATCCCTAAAACTACTGAACGGATCTTCACGTAGTTTCCACAGCTGTACAGCGCTAAAATTTGGAATAGAGGCTTTATTTCATTAAAATCTGACCTCTGAAAAAAAAGTTATCGTCATTTAAAGATATTTGGAATTTACTGGTAGTAATTAGAAATAATGGTACGGGATCTCCTCAACGGGGACCCTTCGAGTTTGGGCTTATTTGATTGGTCTTTATTAGCACTTTGGTAAAACATTGTGACCAGGGTCTGCTGATGGGACTGGAATGTGGGTACGGGATCTCCTCAACGGACAACAGCAGACCCTTCGAGTTTGGGCTTATTTGATTGGTATTTATTAGCACTTTGGTAAAATCATGGTGACCGTTGCATATTGTCGTTCGAAAATCATATTCTTTTGTTTTCCTTATTTCCACGAAAATCCATTCGACGTGGCCGGAGTCGCGGGCCAAGGCTAGTAGTAAATAAACCAACACGACACACTCTATGCAATTATAAATTATTTAAGTGGTTACTTCTTATGCTGCCTCTTTACACAATCACAGAGGAACTAATCAAGTTGATGGCGGCGCATTTGCTTACACTGTCATTGATTTTTTTATTATTATTCCCATCAAATAAGCAATAACTTAAAATGAATAATGACAAATATTGATGGATAAAAAAATTTAATAATCTATAATCAGAAATCAAATTACCCAAATCAAATTATCTTATAAGCAAATTATCCTTCTTTAAAAAAAAATCTGAACATGCGAACAAAGAAGCAAAACATATTACAAACTTTAACAAAACAAAAAAAACTTATTTCTATGGAATATAATATACCATATTATTATTACCTTTCGCCTGGTAAATTTGAGTTTACCATTTCTGCAGACTTTGTCAGCGACATGCAGGTATAACATTATTTACATACAAACACAAAATACCGTGGGAACCCTCCCACGACCTTCAGCGCGACAATGTGACCTGAGGACAACGCGCCCAAATTGTTATCTCCCGTGACAAACCTTATTACAATGAGATAAACAAGAATATACCCGCCATCCTGAGACAATTCAGGTGGTGTCTTTAAGTCTGCTAAAGAACAATCAGATGTTATTAGTATTTAATGTAACTCTGGAGACCAGACCCCAATTATTTTAAGAGATTGTCTGTGTTTGCTTTAGGGCCGAAACCTCGAGGCTTACGTTAAAAGCGTGTTTACAGTTGTAATGTAATGCAGCTAAAATGTAACGCATAAAATTGAATAACTTTCATGTGATCATCTAACTATTAAACAAGCAGTTTGCGCGAATTGCTATAAAACGCATTTATTGCAAACTTTTTATTCAAAAGTAAAGAAAACAATATTATGATGTGCATTTTGCACCGAGATCCTCCGTTACCGCCTTAATATAGGTGTGTTGGTTAGCCGTAGGTCACTAAAGGGCAAAATGGGACAACACTTTTCCACAGATAGCAAGGATGGGAGGAAAAATAAGAAAAATAAACTTCAGTTTTTTTTAAATCGCTTTATTATTCTTTATCGCTTTATTATTCTTCGTTTCAAGTTCGCTGTCGACTGGAAAACAATTATTTACAAAATAACACTTTTATATAAAACGTAAACCTTGTGTCCTTTATAGTTTTAACTTCATTTAATATGTTTGCTTCATTATAATAATTGAAGGTTTCGCTGTTTATAATTTTCTTTTATCGAGTTTCGTTTTTATATTAGGTATTATAAGTTTTTAAGCCGTAAAAACATTTGTAAATTTTTTGAAAAGACTTTTTGTGTGCGTCAAGCAGAGAATATTTTCATTGACAAAACCCCAGGGGCGTATTAAGGTTCAGTGCCGCCCTGGGCCACTTAACATCTGGCCGCCCCCACTGGTCCACCGCCAGTACAATTTCTTCACATGTTTTCCATAAATGAAATAATTACATAAAATTGTTATAAAAAAATCTTCCTCTTATTTATTAAACATTTTGGAATCCTTCACCACGGGACTACTGTGTGTGCAGCAAAGGAGTCAATAAAATCCGAATAATCTATAGATATATCTCTCGTCAGGTCCGGGCTGCCCCTATAATTCGGCCGCCCTGGGCAATGGCCCAATTGGCCCTTCCGTAATTAAGTTACTGCAGACCCGTAAACTTATTATATCATGTGCGTCGTACACCCGGACGACTATATTTGTTCCTGGAACTTTTCTGAAAGCCAATTAAATAACTAACTGCATAAAAAAGCTGGGATGCCCAATTTTATTCCAAACAGTTATCTTCGCACCCAAGTAAATAATAATAACTTAATTGTTATAAATTCATAAGTAGATAAGAGTTCTTTACCCTTGTCTTATCTCTACTATTGCCGTTTAGAATATTTAATGGTAATAATTAGGGTTCCTTAGTACCTAAAAGGTACAAAAGGAACCTTTATGGTGAGACTCCGTTGCCCGTCCGTCCGTCAGTAGGTCACAGCCACATAACTTAAGCACTGTTAAAGATAAAGACTTGAAATTTACCATTAAAATAGCTTTCACTTGCATCCATAACACGGTGTAAAAAAATGAAAAATTAATTCCTAAAAATACAATATGGGTATCAAATTGTAGATATTAAGAAGCTGATTATAAAAATATATAGTTTGTATATATTTGCTGGCACCGATTTCGAGAAAAATGGATGTCCCCCCCCCCCCCCCTTATTTCCGAAACTGGCGGACCAAAAAAAAATCAAGATTATAGGCCATAATTGGCCAATTAAAGGAAAACTATAGCGATTAAAAAAACTTGATAAGAAATGAGAAATATAAAAAAATGTAAAATAAATAAAAAAGATATTTTATAAAAACACAATATGGATATCAAATTGAAGATATTAAAGAGTTGATTATAAAAATATATTATATACTTTTACTATATTTACTGACTAAAAACCACGAAAAATGCATGCCCCGCCCTTATTTCCGAAACTAATGAACCGAAAAATATGAAAAATATCATGGTATTTTGGGATTACGTAAATATTACAGGAAAAATAAAGCGGGCGAGAAATTCAGGATAAAAAAAAAAATTTCATCCACGAGTTTTATTTCGAGTACGGTATAAAAACATTTGAGTCTCTTTACAATCAATTCTTTTTTTAGTTATCATAAGCAGTTATGGGCAAGGTTTTAAATACCTTCTTCCTGACTGTTCCTACAACTGTCGAATTACGGAACCCTAGGTAAGCGAGTCTGACTCGCACTTGACAGGTTTTTTTAATGTTATTTTCACTACGGCCGACAGTCACACACGGTCTGATAGCAGCACAATAAATCAACTTCAAAGCTGCGCCGGAGTCATGTGTTTCGTCATTTTTGTTGTCTGTCTCTAATCTGACCCATTTCTTTGAATGACCCGGGACAGTGACCACGTTGTTTAATTTGTTTTAAGGCGATTAAGTGAAGGCACATTTCATATGTACTGTATTTATTTAATATAATGTATGTATTTTATACTTGAATTTATTTAAACTTCTGTACTTTCTTTCAATTAAATTTGATATCATTGCGGTATAGAAAATCAGAAAAGTAAATGGACGTGAGGAGCTCTGAATCGGGACTCGAACCTGGGACCTCTCGCTTACCGGGCGGTTGCTCTTCCACTGAGCTATCCAGTTCTCAACCCAACCTGCGAATTTACTCATGTGCTTTCCCATGCCCCAACGATATGTATAGATATGCTCACTTAGTAGTGAGCCTCTGGCGCTTAGACCTATTCAAGACGAGTCTGAGACTTATTGCCCTACCGTCACCTGTTACAGCATCGGGTCGTGAAGAATACACATTACTCTTATCGAAACTGTGATAGAAATAAATTTCTATATTTTAAACACTTGGCGGTTTATCCATCGCAAGGGGACAACAAATTAAATTATATTCATCGCCAAGTGTTTAAAATATAGAAATTTATTTCTATCGTAGTTTACTTTATTTACTTCTAGTATTTTAATAGAATTTTATTACAGTTTAGTTTAACCCTCCCTCTTAAAACCAGGTGAATGGAAGTCAAATCATGAAACACGTGATGATGTCACAGGTAGGAAAAAAGGAAATCTCAGGTGAAAAAGGGCTCAAGTTCAGTACAAAGGCAGTGCAGGATTGTCGGCTTAACCGAAAAAGAATTAAGATCAAATTGGGTGCCGGGGTTTACGGAGGTTCCCTCAGTCACATCATAACTGCAATAATGTACAACATTCTTCACTTATTTAAAAAAAAGTTTGTTGGGGTCCTGCTACCGAATATGTAGAACTTGGCAAGGATATTTTACATCACTGGGATATATTAAGCCCCACATGGTTCACGAATGGGTAATAACAAATTACATTAATTTAGGACGGGTATTATAACCCGGTCCCAGTATCTGTGCACCTCGCTGGAATGTGGCGCCTCTCCCGCTTCCCCTGTCACCTCTCCGCGCACTCCCCGGTGCGACAGTACGGTTAGCATCTTCGTTGCCGCTACACGTCCCGATAATTTTGATATTTTCGCTTTATTGTTGTTTTGTTTTTTAATGTTCATTGTTAAGTTTAGACTGTTTACTGTTAAGTTTGGACTGGTTTGGTTGTTATTAAAATTGTTGTAGCTGTTAAACTGAAGTCATGGGAAAAACAATACACAGCGAATCAAGAAATTTAATCATGAAAGTGCTCAAGTTTTTTGAATCGGAGAAAGCAAACAAACAGTACACCATACCTGATGACAACATCACACAACTTTTAATATCACTAGGGGAAGACAGTTCGGCGAGTTCAGAAAGTGAGAGTGAGGAAGATACAATGTCAGGCATAGAGTCAATAATTTATAGTGACTGAGTTTAATAATAAATGTTCTTGTAATCAAAATTATTGTTTTTTAATAACAAACCCTTCATCAATAATAAATTTATTTGAAAAGGTTAGTAAATTTTTTTTACCTCCACATTTCTCGAAAAAACTTTTTTTCACACCGTACCCAGACCGCCGATATGACGTCACGAGGTCAGGTGCACAGATATTGTGACCGTGTAGTAGTTAGTTTTTATCACACAGAGTATGGCGACATTCAAAAAACTTTCTTTTTTGGCAAATGATATGGTACTACGTGTATACGAATGTACGATCATACACATATTCCAGTTTCGCAGGCTGCTCATGTTGAAGATGAAAACCATTGAGATGAAATATTTCGGCGCTTTTGCCGATTATATTCCTAGATTCAGAATTATTGACAAATAAAAAATACTGATGATAGTTTTAATTATGTGACAGATGCAAGTACAGATGTTATTATTGACTTTTTGTTTTTGTCACAAATGTCAAAAATTACTCAATAATTATATCTAATATAGAGGAAGCTATGAATAATTTAACGAGTGGACTAGAAAATAAAAACCGGACAAATTCGAGTTGGACTCGCCCACCGAGGGTTCCGTACAAATTAGTAATAGTTTAAAAAAATTGGTCACCCGTACAATTATGACCGCGCATACCGTTGCTTAACCTTGTCGATTTTTTAAAATGATTTCATTGCAAATTTAAGATTTTTTCCAATAGACGGTATAACTCGCCAAATTTCATAGTTCTAGGTCAACGGGCAATACCCTTTAAATTTTGATTCCCTTGAGAGTGTCGAAATATACGTTTTTTTGCGGCATAAACGTCGTCTATATTTATATCTATACTATCTATCTATATCTATACCGACAATAAAGCAATTAAAAAAGGCATCCCTGTGAATATTTTTGCGTAATTTTAAATGAAATGGGTTTAAATAAAGGGGCAGAGATTGAATAAAAGCGGGTGGAAACGCGGGCGAAAGGCTTGATTTTAAGACGCCTCCCCCCTCAAAATGCTGTACGAAACCGTTTCTTGTCTGCTTTTAACTCGTTAGATGAGTAAAAATCAAAATACATATTTTATATTTTCCGTGATATTCGTCATCAGAGATATCTCTGTTTGTCATAATATTTATCGGTCTATTTGTTTCGGTGATAAGGCGGGAACATGTTTTTTGTAGTTTGTCGGAGATTTCTCGAAATCTATGCAAGTGAATATACCTATAGTTTAGTAAGTATACGTCTTTATATTTATTTCACTTGCTAATTTTCAATAAAATGGTATATTTTTGTTGTAAAATTATGATATTTTTAATCCCATTGTAGTTATCAAAGAATTCTTTCCAAAAAAGATTTTTTCCATTTTAGGTTCCTTATTGTGTTGGGAACTAAATGGTATTTTAGTTTTTGATGTCTTTAGCGTAACATCTCTACAGATAGATGGACGAAACAACGGATAACGGAGTCTTATTACAATGGTTCCAATTTTACCCTCAGGTACGGAGCCTTAAAAATTAAGACCACCAAAACCTATCAGAGACCAAGACCTTTCAGACAACACTAAGTATAACCCAAGTCTCAAAGTCAAGGGCAACCAGCCAGATTTTTAGGTGTCTCGCTTGTGCTGTACTAACTAATGTCGTTCGTTATGTAAAGTGACTTTCGTTTACATAGCCAAATTCATACTGCAGCTTGGTAAGTGGCCAGACCAAGGTTCAACGAATCTTTTGCGAAATACAAAAAATATTTTTTGTGCCTCTATACTTGTTCAAGAACAACCTCGACTCAAATTATTTAGGAAGTCTAATGTTTTTTGTGAAGTATTTCGCAGAATGGGTCTTTGAACCATGGTCCTGACCACTCACCGAGTCTCCAGTATGAATTTGGCTGCACAAGCTCCTAAAATCGATGAAATGCCAGCTAAATGTAGGGAAAAATATTGCTAAATCAACAGATCTAATTCCATGGGCAATATTAAAAGAAACTGTTCATTATTGGTTGGCATCCTAATCATAGTAAAGCGGCAACGGTAATGAAAATACAGAAATATTTTTTATTATGATGTTAGAATTCCGGATTTAAGTAAACTCTTTAGGTCTCATGTCGTGGGGAAGCCAAGCAGATGTGGACACTGGCTTGCCCGGGTGAGGATCTCCCTGAGAACCCTCGTGTGCAGAGGCAATGGGACGAGTCGCTGTGCAAAATTCAACAAAAACAACTGTTAGAGACCAGCACTAGTGCTAAAGAGCAGGCTCTTCTCCGTGCCTCTTCTGAACGCGAGTCGGGTTTTTGGCTTCGGGCTCTACCTTCCAGCAACATAGGAACTCACCTCACCATGACACCTCATTCCGCGTTGCTGCTGGTCTGCGACTTGGTTTACGTCTTAATGAGCCACATTGCTGCTCCTGCGGTGCTGACGTTGGCCATTTGGGACTCCATGGGCTCTCATGCCGACGAAGTGCTGGCCGCCATTCCCGGCATGCGGCTCTTAACGACGTCATCCGCCGGGCCCTTGCGTCTATAAACGTGCCTGCGGTTCTAGAACCATCAGGAGTGGCACGTGACGACGGCAAGTAGCCCGATGGCATGTCGTTAGTACCTTGGAACCGTGGGAGGCCGCTAGTGTGGGACGCAATATGCGTTGACACACTGGCACCCTCCCATGTTAACCAAAGCAGTAGAGCCGCTGGTTCGGCGACAGCAGCCGCTGAAGATCTCATACGGCGCAAGTATACTGTTCTAGGGAACAATTGCCTATTTGCGCCGTTTGGGGTCGAAACGATGGGCTCGTGGGGTCCCGAGGCGCGAAATCTATTTAAAGAACTTTCCACACGCCTGGTCAGCGTCACGGGTGACCTTCGGGCCGGCACATTCCTCGGCCAGCGAATAAGCATAGTGATTAAGCACGGGAATATCACCAGCATACTGGGCACCTTGCCGCGGAGCAGCGATTTGGATGAGGTTTTTTATTTGTAGGTATTTTTATTTATTTGTATAGGAATATATTGAGTTTTCTTTTATATTTAGGTAGGTTTTAGGATTGTATAGTTTTTTTTAATAGTTAAACTGTATAGCCTATTAAATAAACTAAATTATTTAAAAAAAAATTTTTTTTGATCAAAAAGATGTTGATCGGATTTTATAATATCTAAGTAATTTTATGACCTTTATTTAGTTATGACGCCATTTGGTACGACCCCGTGGCATTCTCCTTTATGTAGATTGTTAAATATAAAGTAATAATAATATCTGTGTTTAATTAAACCATGTTGCATTGATGGAACTTACTTGAATTTTGTTCCCTTACTCTTTTTAATTACGAGGAAACGGCATGTTTCTATATTTTATATACTAGCCCTTGCCCGCGGCTCCGCCCGCGTGATATTCGGGATAACGACATGCTTTTTCCGGGATGAAAAGTAGCCTATGTGTTAAGTTAGGGTATAAGCTATATCTATTCTAAATTTCATCTAAATCCGTCCGGCCGTTTCAGCGTGAAAGAGTAACAAACATACACACACACACACCCACCCTCTCACACAAAGTTTCGCATTTATAATATTAGTGTGATTTTTTACCACCTTCAAGATTGTATGAAGGAAAATCGGCTAATCTATTTTTTACACTAATGATTTATAGACGACTGCAATAAGAGCAAAAGTTATTAACGGGAACTTTCCCTGATGGCACATATTTGTCGTGTGCGAAAACCGAATATGAGACGACAATTTGCAAGATTTTCTTGAAATATTTCCTTTCCAGCTGGTCTCTACAACCCAGAATAACAGAACGGTTGCTATGCGCTTCTTGGCACCATGCCAAAGCTGTGGTACTGCATCATTCTGCATTTGAGGCCTACGCCGTATAACTGCTTTAGTGCAGGTCTTTTGAGGGAAACCCTAGCTTTGTAGGGATCTGATAGGTTAAAAGGAACAAACAAATTTCGATTTGTTGTTAAGTAATCGGGTAGAGAAGGCACAATACTATCCACATTATGTATAAAATAGTAATAGTAGGAATTGTTATTCAGGAATACTGAACGATTCGACCAACAATTCATATACTAAGTACTTCAAAACTTCAAGAAATATCACACTAATATTATAAATGCGAAAGTTTGTGTGTGTGTGTGTATGTTTGTTACTCTTTCACGCTGAAATGGCGGAACGGATTTCGATGAAATTAAGAATGGATATAGCTTATACCCTAACTTAACACATAGGCTACTTTTTATCCCGGAACAAAGCATGCCGTTAAACCGAATAACACGCAGGCAAAGGCTAGTTTAAAAATAAAGTAGAGGAAAAAACATACGATTTTAACACACAGAGCATTAAACTGGATTAAAGCTGAAAATAAAGTAAAGGCGAAGAAGTATCCGTGATTTATCTTGATCATTTTATGTAGTGTGATCAAAAAAAGATTAGTAATTTTTTTCCTACTAACAATAATATCTCTTCATATCTCTATAAAAGGTAACTTCGATATACAAAGCCAAATTAATACTGGAGACTCGGTTAGTGATCAGTAACAAAGTTCAATGACATTATAGATGAAAAAAATATAAATAAAGCTTAGGCTTCCTATAATATATGACTCGAGGATGTTCCTAAACAAAAATGTAACCTTAGTCCTGACCATTTTTTATCTAGATATAAAAAAAAATTGAGTCGCTTATTTTAACTGGTGATAAAGGTTTGGTTTGAGGTTCCGCAGGGGTACAATTTACGTCAAAATAAGCTCACTCCAGGTGGTAGAGCTGATGCCGGGCTCGACTGTGGAGGTACCACCATCTTACTCGCAGATCCTCCCGAAGTTATTCGGGGGAGAGTAAGAGAACAGCTCTCAGGCAAAACCAGGCGGCCCACCATTGCCTGGGACCGACGGATGGCGGTATATCCATCCCCAATTGCCGGGCCTTATCTAAAACAGACTAGTGACGGGCAGCGGCATCACTAGTGCAAAGGTTTCGGCACCGCGCTCACCAACCCGCCTGCCCAGCGTGTGTGAGTATGGGCATTTCTTCCAGGAGGACCGCCAAGAGTGGCGAAATCCTGGAATGGCATATGTCCAGCAGTGGACGAAACAGGCTGATGGATGGATGGATGGAAGCTCACTTCTATAAAAAATAGCTGTATGTAGATAAAAAAGAAAGTACGGTTGCTTGCATCCGGAAAAAATTACCCTTGAGTACCCCGGGAGATAGTAAAAAGCACCGAACCTGCATGACGCGAACGCGAGGCTGAAGTGCGTAAAAGTGACAATAACCGCGCAGGCGTAATTTGGAACAATTACCCTTGAGTACCCCGGGAGATAGTAAAAAGCACCGAACCTGCATGACGCGAACGCGAGGCTGAAGTGCGTAAAAGTGACAATAACCGCGCAGGCGTAATTTGGAACAATTACCCTTGAGTACCCCGGGAGATAGTAAAAAGCACCGAACCTGCATGACGCGAACGCGAGGCTGAAGTGCGTAAAAGTGACAATAACCGCGCAGGCGTAATTTGGAACAATTACCCTTGAGTACCCCGGGAGATAGTAAAAAGCACCGAACCTGCATGACGCGAACGCGAGGCTGAAGTGCGTAAAAGTGACAATAACCGCGCAGGCGTAATTTGGAACAATTACCCTTGAGTACCCCGGGAGATAGTAAAAAGCACCGAACCTGCATGACGCGAACGCGAGGCTGAAGTGCGTAAAAGTGACAATAACCGCGCAGGCGTAATTTGGAACAATTACCCTTGAGTACCCCGGGAGATAGTAAAAAGCACCGAACCTGCATGACGCGAACGCGAGGCTGAAGTGCGTAAAAGTGACAATAACCGCGCAGGCGTAATTTGGAACAATTACCCTTGAGTACCCCGGGAGATAGTAAAAAGCACCGAACCTGCATGACGCGAACGCGAGGCTGAAGTGCGTAAAAGTGACAATAACCGCGCAGGCGTAATTTGGAACAATTACCCTTGAGTACCCCGGGAGATAGTAAAAAGCACCGAACCTGCATGACGCGAACGCGAGGCTGAAGTGCGTAAAAGTGACAATAACCGCGCAGGCGTAATTTGGAACAATTACCCTTGAGTACCCCGGGAGATAGTAAAAAGCACCGAACCTGCATGACGCGAACGCGAGGCTGAAGTGCGTAAAAGTGACAATAACCGCGCAAGCGTAATTTGGAACAATTACCCTTGAGTACCCCGGGAGATAGTAAAAAGCACCGAACCTGCATGACGCGAACGCGAGGCTGAAGTGCGTAAAAGTGACAATAACCGCGCAGGCGTAATTTGGAACAATTACCCTTGAGTACCCCGGGAGATAGTAAAAAGCACCGAACCTGCATGACGCGAACGCGAGGCTGAAGTGCGTAAAAGTGACAATAGCCGCGCAGGCGTAATTTGGAACAATTACCCTTGAGTACCCCGGGAGATAGTAAAAAGCACCGAACCTGCATGACGCGAACGCGAGGCTGAAGTGCGTAAAAGTGACAATAACCGCGCAGGCGTAATTTGGAACAATTTTTTTTATCTTTTTTGGGCTTATGTAGTCAACTTATAGTTTCGCCTTGTCCGTCCGTCTGTCTGTCCGCGGTTTAGCTCAGAGGCTCTTAGTACTAAAAAGCTGCAATTTGGCATGGGCATACAATTTAATCACGCCTACAAAATGGAAAATAAAACGTAGAAAAAAAAAAAAAAGTTTTGTGATTGATGTCAGTAGGCAGTTGCTAACGAGTACCAAACTCATGGTGGCCTAGAGGACACCTCTTGTCTTGAGGGAAGTTCATAAAGTTTTACCTAAGGGGTGCGACGGAATTAGTTCCAGTGAAACATATAATATCCCCGAGGCACACGTATGCTCTGTTACGGAAACAGTCAATCCTCGTACATCCTCTTTTCACCGACGATTATCATGTCCCAAAGTGGGACTTAGAGAAAGTTGAGACTTATTATTATTACTATATTACTGGACACAACTAATACACGCTTTTTAGGGCATCCAGTTTTACCTCGCAGTTTCATAACAGTTTTGCAAATGAACAGTATTCAAATAGTAAAGTCTATTCTGAAAGCTTTTTAATTTTCTTTTAGCGCTGTCAAAACATGTTTTTTCTAAAGTAATATAGCTTCTGTTGTAGAACTACTTTGGAATGAAGAAAATTTAGTTTTGACAGCACTAAAACTAAAATTAAAGCCTTTGTAATCGGCTTTAATATGCGCATCAATTCTGAAAACGACCGGTAGACAGGATTCGAACTCAGGTCTCAAGATGTGAGTTCTGAATCTAATCGACTAAGCTACAAGTACCGCTGATTCTTTAGGAATTCCTGTTGTGCGAGGGCAAAGCCGCGGATGAAAGATAAATTGAAGATATTTGGAAGGTGTCCCACCGAAGGATCGAGACACACAGCCGTATGTCAGCCAAGTTCAAAAAGATAAGGTTCCGAACAAAATACTGCTGATCCGTCCGTAAGGCATTGACGTTTTTTTCTTTATGAACATTTATGTTTATTAAGTATCATTCCTTTAAGTTTCTTTGGTGTAGGAATGTGTCTTGCTAGTGCTATGTTATGCCTTAGATCATATTATTATACCGGGTGTAAATAGACAGCTACCATTAAATGAAACCACTTAATCACTTAATCTACCGACCCTACTGAAATATGTGGTTTCATTTAATGGTAGCACTCTATTTACACCCGGTATACTTATGTAACTGCAAGGTCACTTTGAACAGTTCATAACAAGCTTTCAAATTCAATATGACTCCGAAAATCTTGAATCTTTTTATAAAGTTTAAATAGGATCAAGGTTTATTTGGATGGCTGCCTGGACTAAATGTAAATACGTGGATTGTAGAAGCGCCTCTATAATACAAAGGGAGTTTATTCTACTTTTATAAATAAGGCTCTGCGTTCTTGGTAAAGATTAGTAACTAAGGTAATTTGCAAGCATCTCTGTGCCCGGGTTTTATACCACCAACAAAACAAAAGCTTCAAATGAAAGCTCTCAAGGCCTGTCAGCAATAATTCGATGACAAAACAGAATATAAGTAAACAAGAGACAAATTCATCAACTTACATAACCGTTAGAACAAGGTAAGTTAGGTATTTTATTTAAACCTGGGTAAAAATACTCAAAACTAAACTCGTAGAAGGGTGGGCAGACAGAAGCATGTGGTACGATTTTGACACGCCTCTTTCGCTTTCCTCCTCATTCATAAGTCGAGTTATGCAAGCTCCTATTATACGGATCCTTTTCACTTGCCCGGTTTCACTAAGTAGGTATGTTTGCCACCCAATGACACGCTCTTTCGGGCAATATCGGCAGTTCAATCGAACTCTTCTTTCATTTTGCGCACCATGTAATTATTTCATCCATCCTTTCTACGTCCAAATAACTGAAGCATACATTTTTCTATTCTAGTCAAATTCGCTTTTTGAACGATCAGAGTGAATTTTTACATCGATATTTATCATTCCACACATACTCGTAGGCTTAGAGCGTTCAATTAATTCTCCAAGCTCGTACATCCCCATGTATTTTCACTTTTCTCTTCATTCAATCTATTTCGGTTCCTTTCTCGCAATACACACATCGTAGTCACTGTCATACATAAATGTAAGAGTCGTACAATACAGCCTTTTCAATCCTTGTTGGGGTACAAATAATTGTCTAAGGCTCTTACTCTTTATTTTCCATCGTGCGTACAACAGTTGAATAAAGAACGGAATATAATAAATTCTTTCTACTTCTTACACTGCTACAAGGGTCTTTTGGCGCGTGGATATAAACTATATCACTCTGAATCTGTTACCTTTATAATTTAAATTTCACAAAATCCTTTCTTAACTCTAGGTGGTAGAGCTGATGCCGAGCTCGACTGTGGAGGTAAGTAAGAGTAAGAGAACAGCTCGTCAGCGGCGTTACTGGTGCAAGGGTTTCGGCACCGCGCTCACAAACCCGCCTGCCCTGCGTGTGTGAGTATGAGCATTTCTTCCAGGAGGACCGCCAAGAGCGGCGAAATCCTGGAAAGGCCTATGTCCAGCAGTGGACGAAACAGGCTGATGGATGGAACCGGTGCCTGTGTGATATACGGAACGTACGTGCAAAATTTCAAGTTTGTAGGTTGTATAGTGTGAAAAACGTGAGCAAAAGAAACTTGAATTCAGACGCCAAAAGAGCCTTGTCGCCCTGTGCTCGGTCGACCTTCAAAGTCTGACTTTCAGACTTCGTTATTTTATTAGCTTTGGGTCCAGATTCATAAAATTCTTAGACCGTGTAAAAGATATGGAACCCTTCTGAAAGGACGTTGAGATAATATTAAAAGATTTCTTGGCAGAGATATTTAATTCGCAATCACGAAATTTCCCAAAGATGATGTAATATAATATTTTTGCTTGTCAGCTATGTTAGTGGTAGAATTTTAAAATATTGCAAATAGAGTGAGACGAAAGAATAAACATGCTTGGCTAATCGCAATAGAACTGGAAGGTTATAAACTTGTAATATAACTGACCTGACTATTAGGGAAGGTTGCGAAGGCGGATTGCACTTTGTGCAGCGCGTGGTCCTGCTGGTGGGCGGGCGGCGGCCGGCCCTTGGGGAAGTGGAACCGCGGTATGACCCGCGCGGGCGCACCGCTGTTGGCCGCGGTCCGAACCGTCCGCTGCAGGGTTGTGTGCGGGGGGGCGGATGCGGGCTTCGGGGGGGTCGTTGCAGCGTAGTTCTGGAAGGAGATAAGAGTATTGGTCAATCTTCATTGTCGGAGGATAATCAGAAATAATTTGGCCAAGTGCGAGTCGACTCGTGCGCAAAGAGTTACGTACCATCACACAATACGGGTACGGAGCCCTAAATACATCGTAAATACCAACAATGTAGATGTCGTAGCAACATCAAGACAAACAAATTAAGCCCCTAAAATGGTAGCGCCTTACAAACAATTCGATCCCCGCCGAGTACGGAACTCAAATTTATATTTTTGTTGTATAACTTTAGAATATGTACAACAATCTGATTTTTGAAAGTTTTCTGTATAACCATCAGATACAGCTTTTTGTATTTTTAATATTTGTCGTAATAGAGGCACATATATTATGTAAAAATATATACTGTCTACAGCTGAAGCTGTAGACCCCTGTCTCAGATGGACGGACAGACAGACAGACAGCGGAGGCTTAGTAATAGAGTCTCGTTTGACACTCTTCGGGTACGGAACCCTAAAAACGTTTGTTTCAACCGGACCTTTGCAAAAATCCTAGGATTTTCACAATGAATGGTTTTTTCTAAATATTCTACGGCACATTCAAGCTTTAAACTGAAAAATTCAAATCAGTAGGGCTACTGAACTGCGAAACGTGATTTACAACATGTCCAATACGAAATAGGCTTTTATTACATGGAATAATTCTTTCCAGTACATGATCCCTTACTGTCGAGTTCAATATTTCCCAAGTGTAAGCCTGGGTGGGAAGCGATGACACTTTACTGCACTCCAGGTAGCAGATTCTCCTGCTATCAGTAAACTATGTCAAGTATATCCAGCTGGAAACGGCACCAGACTGGAATAAAGGGGACCGATAAACCGCAGAAGATCTCTTTTACTGCTATTTCTGGTCGTAAACCTCCACTCAACCTATACCTATCAGTTTAGAGAGACACGTGTATCTGAAAACTGTTCGTCGTCTTCAAGACACATGAGATTTTACTGAAGTTGATGCATCATAAAGCTTACGTCGTCGTTTCTAGAAACGGAGCAATGTAGGTTACTTCTTCAGATACTCACAAGCACGATACATTTGTGTTCTATGTACCTGAAAAAATACTTCCATGTCATCTAACATTTCCCTGGCGAAAACGTCGCGAACAAAAACCAGTGTCGCGAAATCTTCTGATTTATTACCCACCCGTATGAAAGCTTGTATTTATATCGTTTACTGCGTACGAGATATCGGTAGCGAGGCTGTGATTCGTTTATCCAGTCGATAATAATCTATCAATCGGCGAAATGCTGCGTCTGAACTATCGCCAAGCTTAGGAATCTGAACAGTTTCAATCAGTTCCGAAATCTTATTTCAAAATGACATTTTCGTATTCCACGAAACGATTTTGCAATCAGCATTCTCATTAAACGTAAATCGAATAGTGAGAACAGAACGCCAAATACACGTCGATCAAAGACAGTGTTGGCACAGGGAATCTCCTTGGCCCACAATTTCCCGCGCGTCACCGAGCGTACGTGTATTTTTACAACATTCGCGTGCTCTTCGTTAGCCTGCAAGTTAATTACGAAGTTCAATGGACTGTCGATGCTACAATTTGTTGAAAACACTGGTCTTCTTTGACTAGAGAAGGTGTGACTCTTGGCAACGGTAACTGGAGGGTCTGCCAGAAATACCGAGCGGGGTATTGTCCTACAGTCAAACAATGTTTATCTCAAAACCGTCCGCTTTTACCTACTACGGGCATATGGGAACAAACAAAAATATGCGTAATTCCAACAGTAAATGTGTAGGAAAGTGGAGGCCGTAACTTGTTACTGTTTTAATGGCCGAAGTCGTTACGGTTCTTAGTGACCCTGAGAAGGGACATTTCGTTTTTGCGCAAGTTCCAAGTAAATTATAAAAATTACTCAGATTACTGGTAATGACGAGAATTCTAAATTTTGACCTCGGCGAGGTTTAATTTTGTGGAAAGTATTTCGTAGGAAAGTCGTTTGTTGGGTAACACATGCCTCGGGTTACGGGGTGCTTTACATTTCTGAATACATTTCATTAGAACTCTGTACGGAATCTTCCGTCACAGATTCCATTTATCAAAAACTGTCAAACAAGTATACGTCGTACATTGTGTATGGGTTCCGTTAGTAGAAACAATTATAGAAATAATATAAATTAACATAAAAGAACGGGCAGCGGCGTCATTGGTACGAGGGTTTCGGCACCGCGTTCACCAACCCGCCTGCCCAACGTGTGTGAGTATGGGAATTTCTTCCAGGAGGTCCGCCAAGAGTGGCAAAATATTTGAGAGGCCTATGTCCAGCAGTGCACCAAACAGGCTGATGGATGGATAGAAATAATTATCTTATTTTCGATATTCTTACCAGGATTCCAGGGTAATTCTTCACCTAGTACATTCCAGAGTTTAGCGCAACCGTTTTGGAGCCATTCTGGTGGACAGAGCTCTTTAAGATTTTTTTGTAAGGAACCCTAAAAACTACTTTAAGTAATGTTCTTCGTCGGTGGTCGAGAGTGTGGGCGACAATGTTTCAATCAGAACTTGACGAGTCTACATGAGCTTTCTTCATATTTCATCTTTTGTTGCAGAAGTCACGTGAAAGGTCGGCGCATGATTCTATTCTCGGACAAGGACTTTAAAATGGTATTGAAAGGTATAATAAAAAAGAAAGAAAGTATCAGACCTAAATCGATTTCAGTTTTTTATGTTTAATCGGCATAGCGTTGATGAGAGCTAGGATGGGGTGCGCTTGCCCAGAAACTAGAAGAGTGATAGAAGGCGAGACGTTAATCAATCTTTCCAGGGACTTCTACAAAAATCTATGGAAATCGGTGACGGTACTATGCAACTGCCTGTAACCACTCTCCAGCCCTGGTACGGCTACTCATGACGTCATGCCGGAACAGACGAGTCGCTTGGCAGCATGGTTGCGTCTTAGGGGTGGTGACAGTTGACCAGTATATACGTGTTTAATTTTAATTCAAGGCATACATTTTTACACGTGAAATAAAAATAAAATAGAAAAGTAGATTAAACCTAAAATGTATACTAACAGAAATGTAGATTAAATAAATTAAATTTAGTAATTAATTATTACGCTAACGCTATTTGTAAATAAGAGAAGAAACTGGCTCCAGGATCTCAGTTTTAACTTTTTGGGAGCCAGTTGCTTTAAGGTTGGTATCTTTTTGTTGCGAAATAAATAATTTCAATTTAATTTTAATTTATTAAAACTTTAACACTAAAACAGGTCAAAATTTTTTTTTTTATAAATTGAAAAATCTCACATGCGGCCGCCGCCACCAACGTCCGCGTTGGCAAGAATATTTCACGGGCTTTTCAAATTTGTTTTCTACCGTTTGAATTAGTTTTTAATAACGTTATTTTGAATGATTTTTTAGTTATGATTTTGTGACCATTTTGGGACTTGGACCGCCACTGAATCGTAGTGACCCTGGTCAATACATTGGCTACAATGGGTATTAATAAAATAACGCCCGAGCCAAAAACGACGCGAATATTGAATAAACACGAGCGGAGCTGCTGGCGAAAGGCTAGTAAAACAATAAAAATAGCCATACAATAAGGAACCAGACACAGTTTATTGTATTCTCAAGCTAGTGTCATTGTTACATTCAATAATTAAGTTTCATTTGGAATGGAAGGCTGGGCTCCCACGCCTACTATCAACTAAATAATTACGATAAAACTGTGTGAAGCCTTCCATGTAAGGACTGGACGGTAAACTGGTTAGTTCCTTTTATTGTCTAGCTTATGTGTTACTTAATTGTACGCGTATTGCCTCACAACCATAAAGGAACAATGGTAGAATTGTGAAAAGATAAAAAAAACAAACATACGAGACCTTCGGCCCAAACTAATTCCTTGGAAACCTAGAATGCGACGAATACCCGACATACACATTTTCCTACCCTCTCTGCTGACCCTTTTTCTCGAAAATACTGTAGATAAAAAACTTTTTTTTTTAAGTTCATGAATGTAAGGAAATAGGCGAAAAAATCAAATTCGAAGACTCAAATCAGACACCAATAAAATATGTTATTTCAGACAAAAATATTTTGGGCTTTCGAAAAACGGGAAATCTTTCAGGTCAGAATATTATTTATTCAATAAAGTTTACTTCTTATATACGAGTATCTATTTATCTATTTTCTACTTCTATCTGTCTATCTTCTAATATAATATATTTTTTTTATATTTATTATAAAAATAAAAGTTTGTTTGTTGATTTGTTACCTAAATCTTCGAAAACTACTTCATGAATGGAGATGAAACTTTCCTTTTTTTTGGCTCTGCTGAAAACTTTCAGAGCAGAATATTCAATTCAATCAATTTTATCTGAAACTTCAGGTTCGTCGACAATTTCCATGGCTTCGCTTCAGAGACCAAGAAAATAATAGAAACGCATCTTGACCTTTTACCCTTTTAGGTCAAACACAATAAATAAATTTAATCTGCGACAGCATACAGGCCCTCGGCCTCGCCAAAGACACTCTGAGCTAGAGAATCAAGCACCGGAGTTATTGTCAGCCGAAACGCGGCTCACCGAAGTCACTTGGTCTGAAAAATATTGAATTGTATAATATTTTTCAGAATTTGTTTTACCATAATAATTCTGGGGGCAAATAAATTATATTGTTTTTGCCAAAAGTTATGAGACTGACGTAGATATATCTACCGACGGACGGACAGATGGACAACTAATTGTCTCACCGTAATCAGAAGATAATGGCTGAGACCAAGATATTTGTTTTAGTCAGAAACGTGGTCTGGTGTTATGCCCTGCCAAAAACTAAGTAAATTTTGAATTATCTTTAGGCATAAAATAATTTACCAAGAACCAGAAACACGACTTCAAACAAAAAGATAAAGTCAAATACTTATTATCAATTAATGGTCCCAAAAATATTGATATAGATTCCCCAGACTACACAAAAACCAATACAACACGGACGATGCAGCGGGATAAAGTTACTATTGAAATATGTTAAATCTTTACCGTTCAAGGTCCCACAATAATAGCCATTTGCTACGGCGTAGCAAACACTAAAACGTAGCGCTGCTAAAAGTCGGTAGCCCGAACGTATATTTTCAAATACTCGCACGTTAGTTGCAGTAAAACCAAAGTAAGTATTTTGGTTCTTAGACATTAATTAGCAAATAGATGTATAGAGTCAAGATTAGGTTTACATACTAGCTTTTGCCCGCCATTCCGTTTGCGTTGAGTTATACTCGTCGCCGGAACATAGTAGAATTGAGCATATCACTAGGAAGATCGCCTCGCTCCGCTCCGCTTCACTCAGCTCCTCTTTATTTACACGTATAAACGTAACAAGCTCGTCCTCGCTCCGCTTCGCTCCGCTTCGCTCCTCCCGCACCTATTTCTGACGTTTTCGTGAAAGATTTTCCATTTCATACTTTACGATCTACTCAATTCTACGATCTGCCCATGATAGACGAGTATATAACGTTTAAATAGCTTCTTGATGTCATACAACGCTCGTTGCGTAGCATGTTACTCCACCAACACTAAGCTGGAAAACAATGAATTTGATGTGTTAAGACTTTTTACGTAACGCTAATATTATTAGGGAAACATTCCTCGTAAACATAGTTCATGTTTATCCTAGCGGTTAAGGACATAGACATTCCAATACGGAGCATGTTGATGAACTCTAACCCAAAAACATTTAAAACGGCTTACGAGTACCTCGATTTGGGTTTCTCGAAAATCCACTTTTTTCGAATTAAATGTTTTAAGAGTGGAATAGCCTTAAGCAATCAACAAAATCTAGAATAAAAAACATCGGACTACATCTTCTGCCCCGCAATTGATTCAAAGTTAAACAAAATGTACAAACAATAATTTATTTTAATTAATTTTTTGAATTTTCATTTTTGGTCTCTTCTTTACGAGTATAAATAGTTTGGTTAATAATTTCGGGTCTTCCACACTATGCAGATTCTTTTTCACTGGATAATATATTTTTAAACTTTAATGGAAACCAGTTTTTCAAGTCAATTTATCAAAGAGTGATAGTCAATGCATGTATCACTTTCTAATTTTAACATGATTATTGTAGGTCTTTAAAATTTTCAAGTCAATTATCAAAAAGTGATAGATGCATTGACTATCACTCTTTGATAATTGACTTGAAATTTTTTTAAGTGCATAGCAATCGTGAGTTTAAAGTAGCATACATAAAAAAAATGTTGCACCAAATCTGTCGCTATCGACCGGCAATTGCAATTATATTATTATTGGCCCTCTGCGTCATACGGCATTGTTTGTTTGTTCCTCAACTCACTTACACACTGCGTTGTTCACCAATTTGGAAGTTCCCGAATTTAGTTGATACACTAGATACCGTTTTGCGTCAATCTCTCACCACAGTTTTGAACTGCTCATTTGACGACAGAAGCTGGAGCCAGGCCACACTTCCAGTCCGTTTCGGCGGACTGGGTGTACGAAAGATCTCAAGCATTGCCCTGCCGGCTTTTCTGTCCTCTGTTTACAGCACGCACGTCCTCTTCGGTAATATTATAAGCCCGTCACTCGGTGACGTGGAGGCGTCGTGCTTGACGGAGGCCAGAAACGCTTGGACGCTTGCCTGTCCTGGTCGGGATCTGCCCATCGTTTTGGAATCACAAAAATCATGGGACGAGCCTCTCTGCGAACAGACCCAGAAGAATCTTCTGGCCACTGCTTCCAACCTCGCAGACCGTGCTCGTCTTCTTGCTACTGGTGAGCGTGAATCTGGTTTCTGGCTGCATGCTATTCCTTCTGCTAACATAGGCACTCTTCTGGACAAAACAACTTTTACCCTCGCCATCTGTCTGCGCCTCGGTACAAAGACAAATGAAAGTCATCGCTGTCAGTGTGGTGCAAGCGTCGACCAGTTGGGCCATCACGGCCTCTCTTGTCGGCGCAGCGCTGGCCGCTGGTCCCGTCACGGCAGCCTGAATGACGTCATTCGGAGGGCCCTTGCAACCGTTAACGTGCCGGCTGTTTTAGAGCCGAACGGTCTCGCACGTGACGACGGCAAAAGGCCAGACGGAATGACGCTCATTCCATGGCAGAATGGTCGCTCTCTGGTGTGGGACGCGACGTGCGTGGATACTCTCGCTGCGTCCCATATCCAGTCGACCGCTGTCACGGCTGGCGTGGCTGCTGCAACGGCGGAGCGCAACAAGCGGCGCAAATATGCAGCTTTAGGAGAAGGCTACATTTTTGTGCCGTTTGGAGTCGAGACGTTTGGGCCGTGGGGGCCTGACGCTCGACTGCTATATAAACAAATAGCATCGCGTCTGGTGGATGCTTCAGGGGACCCAAGGGCTGGAGCTTATCTCGGGCAACGCATCAGCCTTGCTATCCAGCGAGGTAATGCGGCCAGTGTCTTGGGTACTCTGCCCAGTGACAGCGACGACTTATTAAGTCTTTTATTTAATTTAACTTTTATGTTTATATAAGTTAAGTTTTTTTTTTTTTTTTTTTAATGTATTATAATTTTAGAATAATTTAGTTATTAGTAATAACATTAAATTATTGTTTATTTATTAAAGATAATATATTATATATTATATTAGCAATTCATCAAAAACAGGTAATTAAAAATCTGCTGTGTTCCAAGGTCGTCAAAAAATCTGATAAAAACGTCTCAAAGGAGAAATTTTGTTAATTTACATAGTTTTTATTTAATTTTCGTATAAATAAAGATATAATTGCTATATTTAGCCTTTTATTTTCTTTAAATATTGGCAATAAAATATAAATAAAATAAAAACAGATTTTTAAAAATATACATTTCGGTCTCTTCTATGAGGCCATCATCAGTTGAATAAATGACAGTTAAAATTAATTATTTATTTATTTATTTACTTTTACTTTAATTAAAACGGACACACCAATTATAATAATTAAAGAATAATTAAATTATATACAGGTAATACAAAAAAGAATGCCTAAATCTATTTACAGTTACGGACTATTTACAGAAAAAAAAGTAATAATAATGATAATTACAGAATTAATGTGTGATGATGATTAGTCAATCGGTCGAGTTATGTATGTCAGTGTTGTCTGTTGAGTCCGGGTCCATAGTGTGCGCCAAGTGACAAGATGTATGATGTCTCCCAGGTCCATTTGCACTTTGCGCACACTATGACTATGACTACGGAACCCTAAAAATACTCTAGGAGAGGATTGCATGTTTCAGGATTTCGCCACTCTTGGCCGTCCTTCTGGAAGAAATGCCCATACTCATTCACGCTGGGCAGGCGGGTTGGTGAGCGCGGTGCCGAAACCCTTGCACCAGTCACGCCGGTGACCGTCACCAGTCTGTTTTATATAAGGCTAAGGCCCGGCAATTGGGGATGGATATACCGCCATCCATCGGTCCCAGGCAATGCCTGGTTTAGCTGTTCTCTTACTCTCCCCCGAATAACTTCGGGATGATTTGCGAGTAAGATGGTGGTAACTCTACAGTAGAGCCCGGCATCAGCTGTACCACCATCTACCACCACCACCGTTCCACAAATAATATTTCATATACCCAACCGGTTTCACTATGTGAGCATCATCAGGGGCTTTTAAATTAAAGTTATTACATATTTTCACTATGTTTATGTCGCTAGATGTCCGTTCAATATCCGTGTCCGTGAGTTATTTATATCCTTTATTGCACGGATATAGCAACACAAACATTGTGAAAATATGTGAAAACTTTAATTTCAAAGCCCCTGCTAGTCTAGCATAGCAAGCCATATCGAGCTCGATAGCGCTGGATATAGTGCTCTGTCTCACTCTGATGATCTACCTAAAGAAGGACAGACAATCATCGTAACTATTGATTACATCGTAACTACTGATATGCCGATCTTGCTCCACTTTTTCAAAAATGGCATCCATTTTATCCGTAACAGGCCGCCCAGAGCGAGGTGCATCTTTGACATCAAAATTTCCGGATTGAAAACGCTTAAACCAAATTCACTCATCTTAACAGTAAGAAAAACAAATGAAAATTACATACATTACCTAATTTTAATTTGGAATTATCTTTTTTAAAATTTATACTTTTTAATAATACCAAAACCAGTCAGATACAAATAGTATAGCCAAAGAGATTTTATTATAAGTTCATACATACTATTTGCGAAAGGAGTTTTTCCCCAACCTATTATTAAATATTATTTATAGCACACCGTGCGTAAAATGACCGCTTTACGCACGCTGCGCTTGCGTAAAGTCGGCATTTTCCCCACTTGTGCTATAAAATATTATACGATACTCGTGCGAGAAACTTTTTCTCGACTCGTGTGATTGCTCTCGTATCGTAATGTACTATTGTGGAAAGGTGCAAGTGTTTTTCATCACAACAATCACTTAGAGTAGCAATTAAAACGAGTTTTAATCAAATTAACCTGTATAGTCTTTTTAAAACCTAAGAGTTCACGGCTTATTAACTGCTTAACAGGCAGACTATTACCAAAAACTCTAAAAGAGCTTTTCAATATGTTTATCCTCTGTTCTGTCCTCAGACGAACTTATTGATTTGCGGTCCCCGGTCCCAACTTGTTAACGTCTGACTGAAACTTTCAATTGTGAGTCTGTTGCTGAAATGTAGGGCTTGGACCCTCAGAAGATTTATTATTTTCCGATATCGGAAACGGATACTTAAATAATCAGGGCATTTGGACTATTAGCCTGCGTTTGATCAGATGCCGATAGATTGAAAGCGTCTTCACATCATAGCGAACGCGTAAGACCTGTCTTCGAAATTAGGCCAAAACTAAACAAAGTTCCCAATGGGCAATAAAGATAAACTGAATCACACACGCAACATTATCGGTGCTTCGGCCTCGTGTTTAGAGTTTGAACGATTCGCAATGGATTCCCTGGCCGGTATAAATAGAGAGAGAGAGAAAGACGGACGCGAGCTACGTGTCCTAAGACTTACAAAACCATGTATCACTCGTGCAAATAAAACTAAGCTCTATTACAAACGAGCAAGGACTCAAACATCTCGTAAACTAAGATTGTCGATCAGAATAGATGATATAAATAGGATCGCGCACGCATGTCAGTCGGTGCGCACGCGCGCCATACCAAATCGGGAAACGGGACGTGGAATGAACTTTTGGTTTTTTTTTGGAGAAGAGAAATTACCTATTTCTTAGTTGTGTAGCAAACGGGCTTGAAATAAGCAAAGTGAAGCGAGATTTGTTTTAGAAGTGTGAATTTGCGTCGTGTTTACATTTGCGTTTGCACTTGTTGATGTTTCAGGATGCACATTAGATTCTCGGATCAAATATTTAATTAGGAATTCATGTTGGCAGTTTGTTCATTCCAACTCATGAAAACTCCAGATGATAAAACGCATTGGTATAAGAGAAGCATCTGAGTCGTATCATATATTATTACAGTTTGAATAGAGTCATCGGAGGACATGAAATTTAGTCTCGTTGTTTTGCTCAAGCAACACTTTAAATTAAAATTCTTTAAAGAAGCTATTACCTGCTTAAGAGCAGTCGTAAAGCAAAGAGCGGAATTAAACGCTTAGTTAGACGTATATACTATCGATACAAAATTCGCATAGCCTCTTTTCACCCGTATTGCAATGGTGATAAGAGGAAAAGGTGGGTCTGCGCCAGTTTCTTCGGTGGTACATAATGCCATACATTCGTTGTTTATTAGGCAGGGTGTTAACGATGTTCTTCATTGAGTCAGAGAAGTCTGCGTTAAGTCAAAATAACCTTTATATTCAACGGTTTAGAGCCTTGTGAGGGTGCCCATTTATTCTGGCTTGTTTAGCTATTAAAACTGGGACATTATTCTGGAATTCGTGTATTATTTTGAGTCTAAAGGTTCCATAAGAGTGCTTTATGGTCTTTAGAGGTGCTATATTAAACTTATACAGACAATTTAGAAATGTTATTTATTGATAGTTGATAGGCAACAAATAAGAATAGTCTTGGATAAGGGCGTCAGTAACGGCTGCCCCCAACAGACAATTTTTTTTAAATCAATTGCAAAGTTATTTATTGTACGACTTGAATATTTCCCGCGCGTAACAATCTGAAACGTACAATTATTGCGTGTACTTTAGCAGCCTAAAAAGTACCACAGTGGTAAATCGCCTTAACGGTCTTGCATGACTGTTCATCGAAAGTTTTAACATTGAAAACTTAAAAGATTTTAATAATAAAGTAGTCGAAAAATTCGCAAGATACCCAAACAGATAATGTTTTTTTTTTTCTTTCTTGTAGTAAACGATAAAAGTTATCAACGCACCTGTTTGCCGTTTGACGTTACTTCCCGGAATTTAATCCTTGTAAGCGACACTATGGGATGGTGCAATAAAATAGTGTTTTATTTTTTAAATCGACCAGTTTGATTCCCTGCTAGGGTAAACTTATCCTGTATACCACAGTCAAATCGCTCTAAATAACCATTGAAGAAGGCTGCTTTCCAAAACGGCCTATACACAACATACACAGTCAAAAGACGAAAATTAAACATTACTTGACTTTTTTATAAACTATAGATAACTAATAAAAAAATATGAAAGTGTCAAGTTAAGTTGGCTTTAATAACTACATACCATTCACTATAAGAAGTCCCCTGGCTTAGGAAATGGTAGCACTGCATATAATGTTACCAATGGCTCACGTAGCATTCACCCTACTACACATTCCTAATATTTACTGAACTGCGTTTTATTATATATTAATTGGACTACTCTTCAATGAAAATAAAATGTACAGACTGAAAAAATCAAAATTATCAATTATTTATTGATTTGTATTTCGCAAAAATGGTAAAAATGGTAATGATCTAATGGTATGAATCCCTGTACTAAAACGGTATTTTTTATTTTTTGTTCTAGCTCCACGACGTTTGTTCTAAATCGACGAGCTGCCGTTTTGTACATTTTTGACGATTTTTTCTAGGCGACTTAATGTCAACTTTTGTTTCCGATATACCTGCAAAAGTAAATGAATAGCTAATTATTATTTGCCCATAAAATTGGCTTTATGTTTAACGCTGGTATCCCTATTTTACTAACCCGTCATGGCACTGAAACGAGATCGAACCTGATCGGGAGGAATCACGGTGCATTGTTTGCATTTTCTCTTTCACAAAAGGCAATAATAATACATAATTTATCAAATAATTTTGAAAAAAGTGAAATTTTGAAGTGACAACAATATGACAGCAAGAGCTTGACAAGCAGTGATGCCAACATGAATCCAAGGGACAAGTTATGATGAATGGTCTGTAGTCATGGAATCAGTTTGTGTTTTAAACATTATGTAAGCACCCTCAGGGCTCGAGCCCCACTCGCACTTGACCGATCTTTTTCAAGATATAACTTTGTAATTTTGAACTTTAAAATATGTCGTACCATACGAAAACCTTCCTTAAAGTTATAATGTGTTAGGTATTTTACCGAAAGCTCAGCGACTCAATTCAATTTCGTTCCAATTTCACTTTGTAATCATCATAGGTATCTTAAACGTATTATTCTAATTTGTAATCCATCAATCAACGCATAGTTTGTTACACAATTTAAAATCTTTTACACTGTGGTTTGTTAGGTGTCAGTTAGAACACAAACTTTGTCTTATTTCGGTAGAAAAGTTCTAGATTTAGCTGTCGGCCGACATCGCGACACTTGCGGTGAGGCGACCACCACGCCGACTAAAGTTGCTCCGTCGTCGGTTGTTTGGCCATCGCATTTACAAATTATAAAATAATTACCAAGAATTTTTAATTGGTTACTTGATGACTATATAATAAAATTTTGTGTATACAGTGTGAGTCTCGGTAAAGTGCACATATGAATTTGGGTAAACGGTAAAACTAGACCCAATTTTATCGACAGAAAATAATAGATAAAAAAACATGTTTTTTTTTCTTCATATTATCTTTATTTTCTATACTAATTTTATATGAAAACGCCCAGAGTGCTTCTGTTTAACTGCTCATAGAAAATGTATTTGTTTTTATGAAAGCTGATATAATACAAATTAACGTTAACTGATAAAAATTGGGGGTTAACTGGGTATTATTTCAAGAATTTTAACTATTATTGAAAAAAAAAAACACTGAAAAAAAGTATCAATTTTCCGTAAATTCTATATTATTTTTAATTGATGGTGATTTATTTTAGTTAAATTGTAATTTAATCCTCGCAGCCCGTTGTTAACAATCATTACCGTTTTTGCTTTAAAATAATACGACACTTGGTTAAAAAATTACAACCTTTCCTTTACAAAAGGTACACAGTTGCAGATAGAAAAATATAAAGGCCTGTTACAGCAAGAACTTTTTTTTTGCTGTCGATATAATTGGGTCTAATTTTACCCAAACTCATATGTGCACTTTAACGAGATTCACACTGTATACTCGTATATTGATATGTCGCCCGTCTCTGTGGACCAGTGATAGAACGGTCGTCGGCTGCTAATCCAGAGGTTAATTTGTGTTAAGCTGTTTGTCTATTTGAGTATCCGAAGAACGACGATAGGGCTCAACACCCAACACGTTTAGGATGTAATAATCGTCGGTGAAAAGCAGATGTACAATTGGGACATCGCTGACACCGCTGCGGGGATTAATATCGTAATATGTCAGGTTATTTCCCAAGACAGGTTATGTTTCTCTGTATTTAAACATAAACATAATTATATATCTTTATAGAGAGAAATATTAACATATATGTTTAATTATATAGAAAGAAAAATAACCTGCCTTAGGTAATCCTTCGTAATGTCTCGTAAAAAAAGGTATACTGACGTCAGTATTTCATATTCAGGTATGTCCCGACCTTGTGTAGTAAAAGACGATATTATACGAAATGGAAATTTCAAGTGAAATCTTGCGAGCAACTGGCGAGGTAAGATTGTTTTGACGGGAAAATTTGAAGATTTTGTTTTTGCTTCCATAATATGTTCTTTAAAAATACTTATAGTACTAAAAGCAGACAGAAAATATATTTTGAAGTTAAATACTTAGCAAGTTACAAATAATATTTGAGTTTACGTTCATATTAATACGTTTCGTTTATTTAAGCATAAATGGTAAAATACACAAATTATTCTTAGTTGTCTACGCCCCACGTTGGGCGCCATGGTAACAATTTCTTTGTTCGTCCAATTTGTTTAAGAAGACTGGAATGATAAACGTTTTATTATCCAGTAAAGAAAATTTATTTCGCAGAACATACATTTTCGAATTCTTACGCCGACACCAAAATATTTGTTTAATTTTTGTTGGAAGATATTGGTGATAAGATGTGAAAAACACAAAGTAAAAATTGTTGTATCATCAATATATATGTATCATCTTCCTTTTAAAATTTTAACTGTATGATTTGTAGAGTTCCGTCAAAAAAGGACATCCTTATAGCAAAGCCTCGGTGTCTGTCTGTCCGTATGTCCGCCCGTCCTGACTCGAGAACTGGTGACTTGATTAACCTTACATTTATACAAAAAGAATCAGTAAGATCCCGAGAAAAAATATGGGTAAACCCCGATGAAATCTCGTTTTAAAAATTCGCGTCTATTGTTAAAAGAAGTGTATTTTTAAGCAGATTATATTCTGTCCCTTTTGAAGTCTTTATCTTGTAGGTATGTACAGTATAAACTGGTGTGTACTCGTACGTGGTCGTAGGTTATTTAGAAAAAACGGATCATCGCAAAAATAAGATTTATATAGGGTGTAAATGCAAAGTCAAGAATCCCTTTAGGGTATGAAAGAATACACTATTCTGAAGTCATTACGAAAATAAAAAAACCTTGAATTTGCACTAAAAATTCCATCATTTTTCTAAGCTATGGCTACGCAGCTCACCGGCCTCCCTACACACTTAATTGCACCCCGCAACCCGCACCCCTTATCCGAGTGGCCAGCAACCAGTGAGGGTGTCCACGCGATTACTGTATTTTGAGCAAAGAAAATCGTCTTATTATGAGGGACTGGTACTTTATTTAAAGATCCTAGTATTTAAAATAATATATTTACCTATCATACTAACACACCCTTAAAGGATTCTTGCCTTTGGTTTTACACCCTGTATAAAGCTATTCGCGTTGATCGGTTTTTTTTTCTGTTTATCCTGCAATAAGTATTATATGTAGAATTTCCACAATCCGCACATACATACTCGCACATGTTTATTTGGAACAATACTTATCTATGTATGTTTGTTCTATACGTAGGGCTTTAAAAAAAGTATATCTTGTGTTATAATTACAAAGCAGCTGCAAACTTATTCACCTCGTTTGTCGAACTCTTCATTGCTACCTATTGTTAGGATTACGAGTTTTCAACCCACGTAAGTGGCGGGCGAGAGGTTAACACGATAAATAACTTTATCGATACACGGAATAATGGTTTAAAGATAAATATGAGAAAAGATCTTAGAGATTTTTCGTTGTCGCGGCAGTAAAAACGGTAATTTGGTAAATTGTTCATTGTTGGCTCAGTATCTCTTTTAGAAAACGTACTCGCTAAACTTTATCGCTTAGTTTTGGTCGTTTATATGATATGTTGCTGTTATTTCTCGAGTTATTCTTGTTGAGAATTTATATCTTGGGGGCTGTAACATTTTCATTACATGGAATAAAGGAGTCAAAGAACTGAGTTTAACATCATCAGACCCTGTCCTTATATAAGGTGATAATTATTTTTGCAGCCAAATTTACACTTGAGGCTTTGTAAGTTATCAACAAATTTAACAGGGTAAGGCCAACGTACTATTTACCTAAAACTAGTTTTTATAAATAGGCTATTTTGTATTTTTGCAATATCACGGACCAATATTCTTTTCGCGTAATTTGAAAAAGAAAATTTTATCTTTTCAAATTATCGACTCGGGGCTGGACTTGCGTTTGTAGGAGCATAAGAACATAATTTTCGAATTTCCCCAAAAGGGCCATTGAACCTTGATACCCACTACTTACCATTTCTTCAGTATGAATTTGGCTGCATAAATAGATTTCACCTTAGGTATACATACTATTTTTGATTATTCTACCTATATATTATTATTTTAGACTAGAGAATGTTTTCTTTAATAATACTTCGAATATTTTGCTAAGTGAAATACAATACAAAATGAAAATAAGAACGGAATTACGAGGAGAAGAATTACCATAAGACTTCCCTTAACAACAAATCAAAAGGCGGTCCTTTTAAACCATATCTTAAAATAACATTTTAATTAAAATCCAAATTAATGACAAAGGCCGCATATTACTCGTACATAGCTTCCATAAACCAGTATCTAAATCTAGATGTGAACTTGAAGAATTCATAATTTATCTCCCTTTGTCCGTCAGTCGCCCCGACCCGACTTTGTCGACGCAAATAATTTATCTCAAATTCTTCAACCAGACTGCGGCACGCATGTCTTTATTTAGATGAATTCCAGATTCCTATTACCTACCAAGAAAACATGAGAATACCTACAGATACCAAGGCACAGATTAAAATAAAACAAATAGATTAAATAAACGTGCTTTTTACGTGTTTATTTTTCAAAGAGCTTTCAGTTGAAAGTAGCTTGATTAGAAAATTCAGTAGGTACACACTGCAGGCTTACGACTACATATTATCTTTCATCTAGATTGTAAAACTAACCCTATGATATGTATGGGTATCGTATTTGACCCTCATCACAATTTTATAGCCAGCAATAAGCTAGAGTATCCTCACTCATACATTCAGATCTCATTCAATAAACAACTATCCATCAGGCTGAAAGTAATATATCCGTAAATCCTAAAAGATCCGTCCAATTTCGTTATGAAGTTGAGGTTAACTTCGGAAAAGTTTTGCCAGAAATAAGTATATTTCTTGGACTTGAAACGTATTTTGAAAAAATAAACTATACATTAGAAGTGTAATGTGGTGTGGGCCCAATTTTACGTAAATAATAATAATGAAGCCTGCATATAAGATTTATAGAAAATATTTCTGACTATTATCTGCTCCAGATATACAGACATTCTGAGCCAGACAAAACATGAATGGAAAATTTATTCTTTATTCCACTTATAGATTCTTTTCCCACACATTCGTGGAATCTTTCATCCTGTTCTATCATTAGAAATGTTACATAGATTTGTCTCGCGTGTAAGGTTTTCAGGCTGCTTCAGGCTCAGACGCGTTTCCATGGCTACCATTGATCGGTGGCCATCTTGAATGCAGTCGTCTGCGAAGCTTCGTTTATTGACAATAATTTAGTTTTCACCTCTCGTTTACATACGCACTGTTGAGGGTTAATTGTCAATTTAAAAGTAATCCTGGGAAAATTCTGATCTATTCTAGTAAAATATAACATAGCATTTTCAGAGCAGACTACTATTAAGTCTGTTCAGCTAAATAATAAAGGATTACAGATCCCGTTTTAAATTAGAACATCTCTAATTGCTTCTCTGATATAATTAAATAAGACTTGCCTGAATTTACTGAAATGTTATTTGAGGTGAATTATTCTAGGTCTATAATTAATACTGGAAGGTACAGTCAACAAAAGAGATAGGTATCCAGGCCCAGCGCAAACACTTTGATCCCAAAGCCCACAGGTAAAGTGATATGCCATCAAAAACAAAGCTTGTAAAAAAAAACCAAGTCTCGCAACTTAGTTCTTCTACCCATTCTACCGTAAAAAGTTGTGAGATCCATGTAAATCCAAGTCGATTAATTTATTCAGTCCCTACTTAAGAGACCTTCTGCCTTAAGTTATTACATAATTAGCTTACCTAACAACACCTTATAGTGACCATAGCAACATTAAAAATCTTTTATGTTTTAAATAAAAAGATTGACTCGGCCATCGCATGAAAACACAATGTATCTCACAAGTACATAATACATATTATATTAAATTAGATTATTTAGTGCGATTGCCAAGTTAATCTATTTATTTAAAACATAAAAGATTTTTAATATTGATATGGTCACTATAAGATGTTGTTAGGTTAAATAATTATGAAATAACTTAAGACAGAAGGTCCCTTAAGTAGGGACTGAATAAATTAATCGACTTGGATTTACATGGATCTCACAACTTTTTACGGTAGAAGAACTAAGTTGCGAGACTTGGTTTTTTTTACAAGTTTTGTTTTTGCAATTTTTTTGCGTCTCATTTCTTTTTGTAGATAGTCCTACTTTTTTCTTTTCCGGTACCTTCTACGTACAGCTGAAAATGTAACTTTGTTATCCTATATATTTATATGGGATTACAAAGTTATTTATGCAGTTGGTGTATCTAGAGCACTGGACCGAATTTGCAAAATATTTTAGTTTTTCCTTGATTTAAACACTAAACTCTAATTGTATTCCAAATTTGAAGCTTCTATGTCTGCTAGAAGTGCCTTAGAGTTTTGATGAACGGTCAGTCAGTCAGTGAGTGAGTGACAAAATTGAGAAACTTTGACTAGTTATAATTAAACTACTCGTTTAAATTGAATGAAATTTGAAATATACCGAAAATTCAGGCTTCTAGTTTTATCCACAACGAAGTTATAGGGAGTCGAAAATCGCCTGAACTGCTTCGAGAAAAGGATCGTACGGCGTGCCGCTTTTTAGCTCGACTTGGCGGGGCACTGCTGTGCCCCCAGATATGAAACTGGAAATACTTGGTCAATACACACGTGCACTATTAAGAATTCCTCATATCAGCTATCATTCGTCAGTTGGTCTTAGGATTAGTGTTTACGCTGGGTATGGTTACCTATCTCTTTTGCTGACCCAGCGTTCAGGTATTAATTTTTTTCTGTAGTACCTACGTCATTTAAGCGTCTTCAAAAAAGGTGATCAACTCGTCATTAAGTGGATAAATTGAAAATTTGTATATTGTCGCGAGTATAATAAATATTTAAGTAGATAATAAACGTACTTAATATATACTTCTGGACACATCTATTGGCCCACCTTGCATTTTCAATTTCGTTTGGTCCTAGCTAAAAATTTATATTAGGTCGAGCAAAAAGTTTAAAACAATACGATCGAAAAAGATGGTAAAATGTATCAGGTTTAAAACTGGATCAATAGTTTTTGTTCAATCTAGCAATCATATTTAGGTAGGGGCCATCGAAACCTAAACTCTAAGGTGGGCCAATAGATGTGTCCAAAAGTGTATATTTGTCCGGAATACTTTTTGGAAAACTACGAAACAGATTTTTCAATGTCGCAGGGAAAAAATCATCAAAATCGGTTTAGTGTTTCCATACTAAGCATATACTATGTATATTATTGTTGGTTTTAAATTATTTCTAAGTTTTTAACTTAAAAAATATACATTTCTTAAAATAAAAAGCAAAAAGAAACTTTACTTAGAAAGACTACAAGCCGTCTTATTGTCATTTTCTTAAATTGCTCTAAGAATCGCCTTATTTCAAAGCAGACGCGTCCTATTAACGACATCATGCGTGGTATGAACATGTGCATATTTTTTAACAAATTAATTTTTCTTGTACAAATAAAACAAGTGCCATCAAACATTTTTATTCACCATTAATATCCATCAGCGACAGCTCGAGCTAAGTTAAGGTCCGAATAGATGTACGGATCCCAAATCGGATTACCACAACACCAATAACCTGCCCGTCTTCTATTACCAGCAACATTAGAGCCTTTGAGAAATGGAAAAGCTTTTTATAAGTATTTTGCCTTCTACCGAGAATAAAAATATTATTGGATAAAAAAATTATTTTTATTCTCGGTAGAAGGCAAAATACTTATAAAAAGCTTTTCCATTTCTCAAAGGCTCTAATGTTAAAAGATTTTTAATATTGCTATGGTCACTATAAGATGTTGTTAGGTTAAATAATTATGAAATAACTTAAGACAGGTCCCTTAAGTAGGGACTGAATAAATTAATCGACTTGGATTTACATGGATCTCACAACTTTTTACGGTAGAAGAACTAAGTTGCGAGACTTGGCTTTTTTTACAAGTTTTGTTTTTGTAATTTTTTTGCGTCTCATTTCTTTTTGTAGATAGTCCTACTTTTTTTCTTTTCCGGTACCTTCTACGTACAGCTAAAAATGTAACTATGTTATCCTATATATTTATATGGGATTACAAAGTTATTTATGCAGTTGGTGTATCTAGAGCACTGGACCGAATTTGCAAAATATTTTAGTTTTTCCTTGATTTAAACACTAAACTCTAATTGTATTCCAAATTTGAAGCTTCTATGTCTGCTAGAAGTGCCTTAGAGTTTTGATGAACGGTCAGTCAGTCAGTGAGTGAGTGACAAAATTGAGAAACTTTGACTAGTTATAATTAAACTACTCGTTTAAATTGAATGAAATTTGAAATATACCGAAAATTCAGGCTTCTAGTTTTATCCACAACGAAGTTATAGGGAGTCGAAAATGGCCTGAACTGCTTCGAGAAAAGGATCGTACGGCGTGCCGCTTTTTAGCTCGACTTGGCGGGGCACTGCTGTGCCCCCAGATATGAAACAGGAAATACTTGGTCAATACACACGTGCACTATTAAGAATTCCTCATATCAGCTATCATTCGTCAGTTGGTCTAAGGATTAGTGTTTACGCTGGGTATGGTTACCTATCTCTTTTGCTGACCCTGCGTTCAGGTATTAATTTTTTTCTGTAGTACCTACGTCATTTAAGCGTCTTCAAAAAAGGTGATCAACTCGTCATTAAGTGGATAAATTGGAAATTTGTATATTGTCGCGAGTATAATAAATATTTAAGTAGATAATAAACGTATTTAATATATACTTCTGGACACATCTATTGGCCCACCTTGCATTTTCAATTTCGTTTGGTCCTAGCTAAAAATTTATACTAGGTCGAGCAAAAAGTTTAAAACAATACGATCGAAAAAGATGGTAAAATGTATCAGGTTTAAAACTGGATCAATAGTTTTTGTTCAATCTAGCAATCATATTTAGGTAGAGGCCATCGAAACCTAAACTCTAAGGTGGGCCAATAGATGTGTCCAGAAGTGTATATTTGTCCGGAATACTTTTTGGAAAACTACGAAACAGATTTTACAAGGTCGCAGGGAAAAAATCATCAAAATCGGTTTAGTGTTTCCATACTAAGCATATACTATGTATATTATTGTTGGTTTTAAATTATTTCTAAGTTTTTAACTTAAAAAAATATACATTTCTTAAAATAAAAAGCAAAAAGAAACTTTACTTAGAAAGACTACAAGCCGTCTTATTGTCATTTTCTTAAATTGCTCTAAAAATCGCCTTATTTCAAAGCAGACGCGTCCTATTACCGACATCATGCGTGGTATGAACATGTGCATATTTTTTAACAAATTAATTTTACTTGTACAAATAAAACAAGTGCCATCAAACATTTTTATTCACCATTAATATCCATCAGCGACAGCTCGAGCTAAGTTAAGGTCCGAATAGATGTACGGATCCCAAATCGGATTACCACAACACCAATAACCTGCCCGTCTTCTATTACCAGCAACATTAGAGCCTTTGAGAAATGGAAAAGCTTTTTAAAAGTATTTTGCCTTCTACCGAGAATAAAAATATTATTGGATAAAAAAAATATTTGTAACATGGCTAGGGACATTATAGAAAAAAAAAATTAAAGCAAAGCCTTAGGGATCTTGCGAGGGAAATTTTATACTACGAGTGATCTCAAAAGTTGCTAAATATATATTTCGGGGTGTTTATAATACACATTGTTTAATATTTTGATTCAAAGCTGCGTGGCAAGGAGACATTTTTTCTCTTAGGCCGCTTGGATGATAGTTATTCTGTAGTTAAAAGACCCGTCATTGGTTGAAGAAAAGGAAAACAGCATACCATGTAGAAAAAAAAATTGGTAATGATCAAACCCTAATGTTTGCTATAATATGCTATAATATGTGTATAAGATTTTTCCCATACTGCCCCTACATATTGTTTCAGTAACGCAACCACATCAACATTAAAAATCGTTGATTTGTGTTCTATTACTCTTCTTTAGTCACCCCCTTTCTATTTCTATTACTTTTCTTCAAAGTACAGACACAGCGGTTTCTACTGTTTTATTATAATTATTGATTAGGGAGTCGTTTTTTATGAACAATAACTACATTCGATCATTCATAATTTTGTTTCCAAATTTTTCATAAACTCCCAACCCAAAAAATTAACAAAACACTGAAATTTAACCTTTAAAGCGCATATTAATTTTGTAAAATAAACGGTTCCCCGAGGGCATTTCAGCAGTTTTCAGCGACCACATAGAGCCCAAATCCGCTACTTCACTACTTTCAGGATTAAAACTTTGTGACGTCTGTAAAGTTATTTTCCCAAACGTATGTTTGAAGAGGATTAACTCATTTTATATTGGGTACGAGGTAACCAAGTTTAATTGACGTTTTAGACTGGTTTATTATGTCAGTCTGATTCCGGAAATTAAGTAAGTAATTTGTAATTATTGCTTTTGTTTTTTTTAGATTGCCTATCTATCAGTATATATCTATATTTGTTTGTAATTGGGTTCTATAAAATGGCTTAAGGGATTTCGATAAACAGTATATATATGGTTTGGGGGGGCCAAAAATAGATCTATTATCAAGGTATCATCTCTGTGAAAAGTAGTTTCCTACGAGTTCTCACGAGTAAATCACCTATCTTGTCTTAGCTTGAAAATTAGCAGTTTTGTTCAGTTGGGAGAGCGTTTGCCTGACTCGCAGGAGGTCCCGGGCTCGAACCAGGTCAGAGCAAGTTTTCTTTGTTATTTGTTCGTTTTTCCTTTTATTTTGTCTCATCCGTATTCGTTCCTAAAGTATTTTGATCAATAGATACTTTTTTTTATACGAAGGTCTTGAACATTTCTGGGATGGTAGGTTGCCAAGATATAGAATATACATTTATATACATGTGCTTTCTCAAACTATAAGCGGCTGAAATATGCAGACCTTACTAGTGACGACGTTCGGGGTTCAGGTAATGAAATTTAATATTTAATTCTCGACCTGTAGGGTGCGGTGCGGTCAAGGGTAGGCTCCGAGTCTGCAGCCTGCACCCAGTGCAGCAAAATTACTAGCCAAGCCGATATATACCTTAAATGAAGAGGCAAAGGTCGGGTTTCAGGTGGTAGGTAGCAGGCTGAGAAATTATTCCGCATTTCATGCTGAAAGCCACTCTTCTTGGTTAAAGAGTGACTTTGTTTGCAAAATTGCCGATAAATTTATTTTGTTTAGACATGCTGCTCTTTCACTTGAAAAGGTTTTAAAACGCGATTTGAAATTGTTGAGTCAAAGTGGAAATCATCCATCCATCCATCAGCCCGTGTTCGTCCACTGCTGGACAACGGCCTTTCCCAAATTTCGCCACTCATGTCGGTCCTCCGTCCTCCTCATCCAGCCGCCACCCACAACATCCTTCGGGTCGTCGGTCCAGCGGGCACGAGGTCGGCCTACACTATATACTTTGCTGGTCGTGGTCTCCAATCTAAAGCCTTTCGGCCCCAACGACCATCACCTGCCCACTGCCACTTCAACTTACTGATTCTGCAGGCTATGTCGGTTACTTTCGATCTCCGACGGATCTCCTCATATCGAATTCTATCCATCAGAGATACCCCAAGCATAGTCTTCTCCATAGCTCGCTGAGCGACCTTAACATTATACATAACACGACTAATATGTAATAAATTACTATGTAATAGTACGATAAAATAAAACTAGACAGCTCTAGCATAGCAGTTTATCTCAAACTAATTTAACTTCGCCTGTATGGTCTACAGGTACCGCCTTATTCTGAATGTGAACTCTTAGAAAGGTAGGGTAGTTGCAGATTTTCAGTTCAGTGACGTAGATTTATTTATTTTTGTTCGTTTGAACTTTAATATCTGTTGATAAAATTAATAAAATATTTTTTTTGGATGTCAAGGAAAAAATCAAAAGGCTATTGAATGCTTTAGGTAACCGTCATCGCATCGGGCTGGGAGTTACCTCAGACTCAAAGAGTTCCTGTATCACCTCGGACAACTGATTGGCCTCGCAATGTAAAGGGTTAAGAGCCCGGTCCGTGACGACGACAACTTTGATGAAAAACAATATGTTAAATATTTTTCTGGCCTTTATCGCGATGTTTTTGGAAAAACAGGGGACATACACCACTTCGTATTGGCCGTCTCAATAAAGGCCTACAATTTATTTGATTGAATTATTTCTGCTCGTTGGTTCTCTCTCTACTCAACTTATTTTGTTTAGGTTTTCATTTCTCTTTTCTAAAGTGGTTATATTTTATTTTTAATTTATTAAATTTTATAGTTTTAACATAAAGTAAGTAAAGTAATTCATATTTTTATTTCAATGATTGATATTTAAAAACTAATTATTTTGATTTTGTATGTTAGAATTGCGTCATTTTAGTCTAATTTTTTCATAATATAATAATAATAATAATAATAATAATAATAATAATAATAATAAAATACTTTATTGCACAAAATTTAGTACATAGGCGAGCTTTATACTATTTAGTATTTTCTACCAGCTATAATAATATAGGTATTTTTCTTCAAAATAATTAACAGATATTTCATAGAATATTACATTCAGAATCGGTCTCCTAACGTGTAGGGCGACTACAAAATTAGCAAACTTTATTAGGTAAAGTTGTGCATCGCTTAGTACACTTTACAATGGCGACGATCCATGTAGCCTTTATCTTTTTCTCAAATTCGTTTGGGATATCTGACGTTACTAGCAAAAAATTATCCTGCCGTAGATTTACTTACTATACTTTATTTAGTGACGAGGCCCTCAATCCCTCGCCTTCATTGCGAATCTTTGCCTTTCTTCAATCGAAGGTATTATAATTATGGACTAGCTAAGTTTCTTGCCCTTCTTCTTAGCAATACTAATCGAATGGTGCGGATGGTTAGGCATTATGTATATATAATATTTTTATTCCTATATTTCTTTATTTTATGCAGGTGTATAATTTTATTACATTTTAGTAGCCCAACCTAAATATTCTTTGTATGTATTTCCCTTATTAGTATATTTTTTTATATTCTAAAGATTAACTTTGACTTGTAGAAAGTATACTTTATGTATCTATTTTACAAAATAAATATTTTGATTGATTTGATTTGATAAATTGATAGCAGTGTGGGGTGGTAATTTAGATATTCAAAAAATCTTTGTTCTTCTAAATAGATGATGTTTTGAACAGGCATAAATCACAGCAGGGAAAGATCTGGGGGTAGAGCAGTGCCCCCACCAAGTCGAGCTAAAAAGCGGCACGGCCGTACCATCCATTTCTCGAAACAGTTCAGGCCATTTTCGACCCCCCTATAACTTCGTTGTGGATAAAACTGGAAGCCTGAATTTTCAGTAACCAAGCACGCATTGTATAAACACGGTATATTTCAAATTTCATTCAATTTGAACTAGTAGTTTAAGAATTATAACTAGTCAAAGTTTCTCAATTTTGTCACGCACTCACTGACTGACCGATCATCAAAACTCTAAGGCACTTCTAGCAGACATAGAAGCTTCAAATTTGGAATACAATCAAATCACAAATCCGAATGGCCAGCGACCAGTGAGGGTGTCCACACGGTTAGTGTATTTTGAGTAAAGAAAATCGTCTTATCGTCTTACAGGTACTTTATTTAGAGATCCCAGTATTTAAAATAATATCTTTACCGATCATACTAACACAGCCTCTAAGGATTCTAGCCTTTGCTTTTACACCCGGTATATAAATTGACATTGACTTTTTATTTTATTATAAAACCTCTTTAGACAACTTAATTCTAAACTAAGCTAAGACAAAGTTCGACCGGGCAGCCCCAGACGGACGTATGTCGACTAAATTTGTGGCATACTGAGGAAGGGCAAGGTCGAAAGTGTCAGAAGTAGAATAGGTGACCTTGCCCTTCCTCAGTATGCCACAAATTTAGTCGACATACGTCCGTCTGGGGCTGCCCGGTCGAACTTTGTCTTAGCTTAGTTTAGAATTAAGTTGTCTAAAGAGGTTTTATAATAAAATAAAAAACTTGTTTAAAAAATTTGTTTAACGCGCTTTAGATAATTAAAACATAAAAAACTGTAATTATTGTCACGACATGAATCCCCGAGGGCATGAGGGGGTGGTGTTCCCAAGTGTAAACAGCTTTTCACTGTTGTTCACCGACGATTATTACGTCCCAAACATGAGCAATATTATCGTACTTGAGGCACAACAGCTAAACGTGCTTTCCGAAGCACGCAGACCAAACACAAATGTGCACTGCGGGGATTCAACCCACAACCTTTGGGTTGGCAGGCGAGCTCTCCACCACTCGGCAACAGAGGCGGTCCCTCTAGGTTAGTAGGCGAGAAAATTTATATGAATTACCCAGTATGTCCCAGTTTTGAACGGAATAAGCCTACTTTTTAGGGTTCCGTACCGAAGGGAGCCAAACGGGACCTTATTACTAAGCCTCCGCTCTCTGTCTGTATGTCACAGGGGCCTACACTACAGGTTCAACCGTAATAGGAAAAAGGTTGAAATAATCACAGAATTCGTGTTACTATGGTATCTATCACGACAAATAATAAAATACAAAAAAAAACTCGAAAAAGATGCAATATTTAATCGGTTTTGGCTTTTACTTAAAGACAGTATCAGTTTTAAATTTGGTCAGATTGTAGGAGTTAAAAAGTTATTTAAAAAAAATGGGTTCCGTACGCAGACTCTGCCAAATTTTTTGTCAGGCGCCATGTAAGCGCTTTATTTTTTTAGCCTTAATGTTTAATTTACCATAAGGTTTTTAGGGTTTCGCAAGCATATTGTGGGCTGGTACGGAACCCTTTGTGCGCGATTCAGACTTGCACTTGGCAAATTAAGTTAAAGACACGTGGAATGCACAAATAATCCTTGCATTTTGTTCTTATATATCCACTCTCTTTGTATGTAATCATAAAGCGTCTATACTACGATGGCGGCGTAGAAGCGGGAAAGCTATGGAGTCGTACCGTTCCCCATATGACTTGAGAATGAGTAAACGTCTTCAGTTATACATATTTTGTTAAGAAGTTAATTGTGCAAGAAGGTTTCGATGAGAATGACTCATCATCATCATCAGGCAGTACTCTTCCCATCGTTACAAAACGTTTATGATGTCATCTCACGTTCATTTTAATAAAATTTGTGTTAAATTATATTTAAAACCTAAAAGGAAAAAAAAACAAGAATTACAAGTACTTCACAAAATAACGCTACGTAGACAAAAAAAAGAAACAAACATTTCATAACACTTTTTCCGAACATTATCTCCACATTCTCCATGTCATCAAAACTATCTCACACCTGCCATATGTTTGTATCTACACATATACAAATCTACATAATTTCACCTTTCGCAACTACAACGTGTTGCTCTACGCAGAGATAAGGCGCGTACACACGCGATAACGGCTGCAGTGAATGTACACGGTTTGTTGCGTTTTGCTCTTTTCATAATAATGGCATCTAGTGTAAGTACCTCAATATATAAAACGACCTATAGAATGAACATAGTGGTACAAAATGTTTTATAGCGTTTTCATTGCTTCGTTTCATTCATAACAACGTTATGATCAAGTGTAAAAACAATTTTCTTACGCAATGAATATCGATGTATTACGTTATTTTATGAGAGGTTGGTATGAAATAAGGTTAAAGATACTACACTACAGGTTGAACCAAACGAATGCCTCCTGGAGGGAAACTACCTTAAATATTAAAGATAGCAAATTTTACTTAAAGGAACTTTTATTTTGCTTTTAATGTTAAGGAAAACTGCATCAAAGAAGAGAAAACTTTTTTTTTTTTACTTCTAAAAATATTGAATTTTGGGATATCTTTAAAAGTTTCGTTATTGAAATGTAAAATTTCATGGTTTTCTTTTAATTTACGATACTATAGGCCAGTTTCTGAAATAAGAAAGTCTCGCTAAGTGGATACATAAGTAACGAATTGGCCAATCACAGCGCTGCATTTGAAAGTTAAGCACTACTTAACTAGAAATTCTCAATTGTGAAATCGGGGGTATGTTACTCAGAAAAATTTGGTTCATATGTTTGACCCTTTCTATCATAAAAATACAGGATGTTTTTTTTTCACAAATGTCCGTTTCGATTCCCGGCTTATGCAGGTAAATTTTTAAAATTCTATGAATGCAGTTTCCCTTAACTTTAAAAATAAAATGAAGTTTCCTGTAAGTAAAATTTGCTATCTCTAATATTTAAGGTACTTTCCCTGCAGGGGGCATTCGTTTGGTTCACTCTGTACATAATTATATTCTGTATTTTATAACAGTTGAGACGTTTTTTACAACGCAATTTCAAGTTCTCGATAAAACTGTTACTGAGTTACAGGTAGAAACCTTAGAATGTACTGTGTGAATGGAGTAGTACTTACTGGCATTTTGCCCGCGGCTCTGCCTGCATTAAGTAGGTAGCCTATCTTCGAGCCTATCTTTTTTAATTTTGGCTTTGACAATCCGAATTTATTTACGAAAATGTTTGATTCCTATAGTTAAAACGTAGTTGTTCACATTTCAAAGTGACTAAAACCTTTCTCAAAAGTCTCTAAAGCTAATATAAACCTCTTACGTTCCTACGGATAGGGCAGATTATTTAATTGAGTAATGTAGCAGATTCTAAAGGCTTTAGTTTAATTGTTATCAAATTTTCATTACTTGATTACAGCAAAGTATTTATTTAAGTATTTTATTTTAGTCCAATTTTCATTTGTTCATTACAGCAGCATAAGCTTTTATTTATTTAGAGTTAATACCGGGTGTAAAAGCAAAGGCAAGAATCCTTTAAGGGTGTGTTAGTATGATCGGTAAAGATATTATTTTAAATACTGGAATCTCTGAATAAAGTACCAGTACCTCATAATAAGACGATTTGCTTTACCCAAAATACACTAATCGCGTGGACACCCTCACGGTCGCAGGCCTCTCGGATGAGGGGTGCGGGTTGCGGGGTGCAATTGGCTCTGTGGGCAGGCCGGTGAGCTGCGTAGCCATAGCTTAGAAAAATGATGGAATTTTTGGTGAAAATTCAAGGTATATTTTTTTTTTCTCGTAATGACATCAGAATCCTGTATACTTTCAACCCTAAAGGGCTTCTTGACTTTGCATTTACACCCTGTATAACATACCTTAACTTGCAAAAATAATATATTTGTTTTGATATCTCTAAAACCTTCAGAATCACTTAGACTATGTTGCTAAATTAATAAAACCTGCAAACTGTGAAGATTCCAAACTCATGCATCCAGGTTTCATTCGTAGATTTTTTTTATACCTGAAACAATTAAAATCATCTACTTTAGTGGGTATTTACAATATTCTATAAAACATAATTATAGTCATTTGTTCTAAATGAACAAGACAAATACAGACAGACGAAGTGAAACAGAACCATCTTCTACAATAGATAAATCCCAAAGTTAAAGGCACTAAGAGCTAGATTTCCTTGAGTACAAGCAGAGGGCAACGTCCTGACCACCACGTGCGCGGTTATCAGTGCAGGGCGGTGTCGAGCTATACGTAGCTATAGGGTTCATTGAGCAATGTGGACATAGCTTTAGATACATCAGTTAGGTAATTAGAAACATGATGAGAAGAATGTTTGTGCTTTTGCTCATCGGGTTCTTTGTATATGGTTTGTAATTATGTGACAGTAATTTAATACTTTTATGTATAAATATCTTTTCCCAAGCTTTTCTCTACGTCTCCGGTGTCTCTATCTTTTGTCCAAGTCGAGATACATAAATAGATAAACTTAACGCGACTCTATTCGCCCGAACTCCCATACTAGCGCAGTTCACTGATCATATCCTTATTTATAGGAACTTGCTTATTTTATCTTTTCCAAATATCCTATACAATATCCATGACGTGAAACTAAAACATTTATCAAAATCAAATACATACAAAAGTTACAAGCGTATAAAAGTCCTGGATTTTACACATATTTTGATGAATGTTTATGAACCGTAATTTCCTAGAAGGGATACAAGAAATCAAATAATTTTAGTTTCACAGCATAGTAAATTTTATACTATTCAAAAATATTTTTGTTTCATTTCGATTTTTGGGATATTTCTCCTGAAATCATAGGAAATACCAAAACCATAGTTTTTTCAAAACATGAATGTTGTTTCGCGTTAGCTTGCCTCTCACTCAAGTAACACAGCACAAAATCTGTATAATGGTGGAATCAAAAGTCTTTATAAGTCTCCAAGTCTAACAAAAGACTTTTAAAAACTTAATAAGCGATGAGTTGTAATGAAGAAGTAATATATGCTCTTTTACAGCTTCTATTATGGATTAAAAAGCTATAGCCTTATATACAAACTTTTTACTGCACTAACCCTATCAAAAGCTTTACAAAAATCTTTACTAAAACTCTCAGATATATAAACATCATCTTAAAGAGTTACAACTTCTAAAGGTCATAATTTAATGCTCTTTTAATGCCAGCTGTATATAAGCATTAATAAAATAAGTAGTAGAGCTTTTTCTCCTTGTCCTTCTTAAATGGTTTCCCTAATAGAGCTTGCAGCTTAACACTAATGTAGAGAAAAGTTCTTTATGTTGCCAATGGTAAGAGTACATAAATTTAAGGTTATAGTAACCATTTGGTGGTGTGAACTGTGCAATATAATGTACCGTAAATCTTGGAAAAAACTAAAAAGAACTGGTGGTATAAAACTAATAAACTAATACTGCTCTGTTTGTGAAGGTTCCAAATAACTACACGCGAGACCCTAATATGCTGGATAATAGCATGAGTTATATCCCCCATAATGTTATTAGCATTACTGCACACTTTCATCATGTTGTAATACAGCCTATCCCATGAATAAATTCGTTTATACGTCAATAAACGTTTTCCAAGCTGATTTTTCAGCTGTAATCGGACTGATTACACTTCAACGTATGTTTTAAATGTTTAAAGCTTGTGAGTGAACTGCCACCATTTGTTTTTTTGTTTCCATAGTATTATGATTCTATTTTCATGCTTTCAGAATGCTTAAAATACTGCTATATCTATTTTATATTATGGTCAGCTTCATTTTGACTGACCATGTTCACTAGAAATGAAAATATGCTTCAGAAAATACAAAAATATGTGTTGACTTGATTGAATAATATATACATACAATAATGTATACTTTCACAATAAACTGATATCCGCAATCACATTTTACTTACTGAAAGACAAACAATAAAACAGTTACCTATTTATAATTTTTCTTGCAGAATGACAATCGCATACCTACACCATTTTTTAACATAAACTAAAATGAATTCATTTTAATAATTAAAAATACTTAAATAATACAAGTAACATTTCCAAATGCTAATATTTTGTCGTTATAATAACTCAGGCTTGGTTAACGTTGTACAAAAGTCATATTTTATGTCTTAAGCACATTTCTCAGCCTTTGTAATGCACTTACAATTCCGTTATACAGTAGTTATAATGCTACATAGCAGTCACTATAAAATCAAAGTCTGTACAACTTGGGGCCCAAATTGCACGTATAAGAGCTGGCTGAGTGCTTATACAGACTCCTTACAGCCTTTTTATACGGCCTTGAGATGAATCAAATTCTGTTGTATAGCTGTTTAACAGCTTCATTGTGTTACACACCGTGTTCGGTTAGTTCCGTACGAGCTCAGGAAATGAACGTTCGGGCCAACCGATAACGGTCAATCAGTGCTCTACAATCCGAAGTTGAATGTAGAATGAAATAGCAAGCATAGCGACCTCGTGCGCGACTGACTTCAAGCCGCCGACTACAGGCTTCTTAACGACAATTTCAACGAGAGACATAATTTCTTTCACCTACTACGGTCTTTCTTAAGGCCTTGCCCATGGTGCACGATAATCTTACTGAGTGATTTTGAACTTCAGTATGTTGTCAGAAATTCTACATTAGAAAGCTCACTTCGCGCGCTGCCGGCACGCAAAATCAGTGAACTTTCGAGGTTTTTCTGTATTTTACGAAAAAGTATTTGATGTTGGTTCACCTGACATCGGAAAATAAACCATGTTTTTTTGTTAAAGCTGTAATTTCAGACATAAAACTCAAGCCGTTTAAACATAAAATTAATTTATAACTTAAAAAGGAATAATTTTCAAAAATAAAATCTATTGAGTGAAATGTGTCTGATTAGGTAACCGACCTGACAACGGAAAGACAAAGGTCTGTAAAATCACGTGTCCAAGTTTTACATTGATCAGATAAGTAGTTGACTCAACATATTAAAACAAAAGCCGTTGAAAGACCAAAGGCAAGCCCTTAAGACACCTCTTCCATATTACGTGTCATAACAATATTATCATTATTTTCTACACGTTTAATATAGTGATTTTTAAAATAGTTACCTTAAAATACTTGGAAGACGGAAACCCAAAAAATCAAGAAAATATGTTTTTAGCATTTTGATTGTCGTCATACTGGGCATTTATTTTATAATACGTGAAAGTCAGACGAAATACGTAAAACACATCACACAAAGAGAGAATATTTTTATAACTTACACACGTAAACACTTTGCAGACTTCTATTTTCATAGAAAAGCAAGAAGTATAAAAAATAAAGACTCGTTGAAACTTTTTCCTCTCCAGTTTGTCAGTAACATACAGCCAGCTGTTACAGTTGCACAACTTTCAGCTGAAAAACATCAAATTCTCTGTGTCATTTCGAAAAAATGCTGGCTTGTGCATTTACGTTATTAGAAACTTTATATGAATTTTAAGTAGAGGTTAAATATTTCATGAAAGAATTCTTCGGGCCAGGATTTGAACATGCTACCTCTGGCTTACAAGGCAAATGCTCTCCCAGCTGAGCTACCGAAGAAGATAATTTTGCTTCTACGACGTAGCAAATAATGAAAGTGAAAACTATCACTATCATAGAGTTTATAATGATATAGAATATAATTAATTGAAATAGGCGTTACCTTGCGGAAGTCCATCACTAAGTAAAGGATATATGAATATAATTTGCAATATTCCGCTAAACAATTCTTGTCGTGCTATTCAAAATGCAGACTCGTGCACCGCCCGCCCGCCCGCATAAAAACATGCAACAAGCAAGCGATACAAGCAAAGCAATCTAAAATAACAAGCAAGAAAACTTATCGACACGTGTTTCGCCTCTGAACGAGGCATCCTCGGGATGTGTTGCTAGCCCGGCTTCTCCGCAGCAACTGATGTGTTGCTCGCCCAGCCGCTCCGCAGCAGTTGCAGCAGTTGCAGCGGAGCGGCTGGGCGAGCAACACATCAGTTGCTGCGGAGAAGCCGGGCTAGCAACACATCCCGAGGATGCCTCGTTCAGAGGCGAAACACGTGTCGATAAGTTTTCTTGCTTGTTATTTTAGATTGCTTTGCTTGTATCGCTTGCTTGTTGCATGTTTTTATGCGGGCGGGCGGGCGGTGCACGAGTCTGCATTTTGAATAGCACGACAAGAATTGTTTAGCGGAATATTGCAAATTATATTCATATATCCTTTACTTATATAGAATATACTTAATAAATAGTATTTAAATTGAGTGTGAGATAATTTCGGGCCCTCGGACCCAGGAGGGGGCCCGAAATACGAGTATATCTCACACTCAATTTTAAATAATATTTATTAAGTATATCCTTTACATAAATTCTATAACAGTATGAATTTGGCTATATAAACGAAAGTCACCAAATATGTGCCTATAGTGTTAGTTTTCACTTTCATTATTTGCTACGTCGTAGCAAGCACAATTATCTTCTACGCCACCGTAGCCGTTGGCTAATACGTGTGTAAATTGACGCGTCATCGCGACGAATTTTTAAAAACAAAATGTTTTATTTCGTTAAAACGTAGTAATTAATTACGTTAACCTCAATATAAGGTACGTTAATGAGTGGACAGATCAAAGGGCGTACCGCGACGTAATTGGCCGAAACGATGATGTACTGACATACCAAGCCACCAAAAGGGCTTGCCAAAACCAAAATAGCCTTTATTGCCTTGTATTAAGTAGATGGAAATTGTAGATCTTATACATTGCGCACTATGCGCTTGCGTCTGATGCATGCCGCAATGACAAAGGCATGTCATTATAGCGATGTCGCAACTAATTAAATCAATAGCAATCTTTGTCACGAATTGTAACTTCACAACATTTAAGAGAAAGAAGTGATAGAAATCCTTCTATACCAATATTAAAGTAGTAAATACTTACATATAATACACCAAGGGAAGAAAGAGGCCGATACCAACGAGGGTGTAGTGAATCACACTTTCTCCCGAATGAGCAGTGCTTTATACTAAAAGGAAAATTAAAGACTAATTATTTTAAATTCTGGCGGCTTCAAATATTGTCTATTACTAAATACGACATTTTAAGGAGCTAGTAATTTTAAAAAGTGAACGTCATTGACATTCAATAAATACCTGGATAAAACAAAAGAAAGCGACTCGTGTGTTTTTTTTTATAATGTATAGAAGAAGCAAATGGCCAGTATCATTTTGCGGACTTCACATAAAAACTTTTCAAACTTCGGCATCAAAAAAAAGAGCGGCACGCACGATTTTCATATTACTTTTTCTTCTCGGATATTTTTATGACAGTAATGACGTATATTTTGCATAATTTTCAAAAAAGTAAGAGATACTTTCCGAGTAGGTGTAGTATAATAGTAGTTTATGAAACTGGTACACAAAAAGGTTATTAAAAACAGGAGTGTTTTAATACCTAGTTATGTATAGTTTCATACACTACTTTATCTGAACTCATGCCTACTAACCTGTTTTCATAATCTTGGAAAATTTTTCGTTAGTCATTTTTGATTGTTCTTGTAAAAGTTTAGTTCTAAGAGTGTTCGTAATTTCCGTCGTTATTTTCATAATGTCAGGTGGAGTCAAATATCATCACCATCCCTGCTGTCAGTAATTTTTGGGCAAAATAATTCTTTTGACCTATAAAACCACAGTAAGTAGTAAATATATTTCCTCGAAAACTATGGCGCAACAAATAATTCATCCATTGACAGGCCGAGTCTAAGCCTAAGGCGCCGTAAGCCATAGACAATACCTGGCCGAAAATAAAGTTGACTGTAACCTCGTTACTGTTTTGTCTGTATTATGTATTGGAAAACATTATATGATAACCTCATTGGTATTTGATATTAAATCTCAGACATGGCTGTTTGGGCTAAGTTCCCTTTGCCTTCCTAGTTAGTATCACATGTACTGTAATCTCAGAAAAAGTTTTTTATAGCATTATGTTGTTCGGAGACCTACACTATAATTTATTTTTTTAATTTTTTAGAGACATCCATGAAAAATATTTTTCATTATGCCAGTAGTTTTGAGTTCGTAATGAGGATTTTACGATATGAGGTTAGATAAAATTACATTATAAATACGAAGAGTTTTTATTTACACATAAAAGCGAGTTCAATAAAATAAATAATTCATGTGAGAAAGTTTCCTCAATACTAACTATATTATTATACCTATTAGATAAAGCTAGCCTATACGTGCCTTCATTTACGTGCAACAAGTGCATGAGTTTCATGTATAATGCTTTTTATCGTTGTATTGTAATCGTTTCATACGTGACTTGGATGATGTGATGATTGGTTTATGTTATCGATAACTTTGTTTGATATTAAACAATAATTATTCGATTGTAACCTACAATCACTGAAATTTATTCCCAAATGAATTTCAATTTTATCCGATAATTTGTGCGTTAACCATCTTTTAGGTTGAGCTTTCGGTTAACTCTCTACTTTCTCATCTATAGGTATATCTATCTATTAGTAGAGATATCGATTTAGATTAAAAACAAATAGCTAAGTAGTGGGTAGTCTCCACTTTATAGTCCAACTAATAAGATTTTACATCATCCATCCATCCATCAGCCCGTGTTCGTCCACTGCTGGACATTTATCATTTATCATTTATCATTTATTTCAATAAACAACAAGATAAACTTACAGACTAAATATGTCCAAAACGCTTATTTGCTATTTTACAAATAAATTTTAACAGAAAAATTAATAATGAATAGAACAGACAGATGTTATTAGTCGCACGCAGTGCTTATCCTAAATAAGGTTTCACATAAAAAATTAGGCATAGGCCTTTCCCAAATTTCGCCACTCATGTCGGTCCTCCGTCCTCCTCATCCAGCCGCCACCCACAACGTCCTTCAGGTCGTCGGTCCAGCGGGCACGAGGTCAGCCTACACTACGCTTTTCTGTACGTGGTCTTCATTCTAAAGCCTTTCGGCCCCAACGGCCATCATGTCGGCGACAAATACGGCCTGCCCACTGCCACTTCAACTTACTGATTCTACAGGCTATGTCGGTCGTCGTCGACGATTTTCATATTACTTTTTCTTCTCGGATATTTTTATTCTTATTTATAGCCTATGTGTTGAACACGGTTACTACGATGATATTAAAAAAAACGCATCCAAATCCGTTCAGTGGTTCTCCAGTTATAAAAGCGTTTATTAAATCTTTTCCCCGTTTCCGGCTTGGCCGTTATTTTATGAACATCCCTTATAGCCCATGTGTTGACCGGGTCACTACGATTATAATAAAAAAAAAACGCATGCAAATCCGTTGAGTGGTTCTCGAGTTAAAACGGAACAGACAGACAGACAAAAATTCTAAAAATTGTTGTTTTGGCCTCAGTACAGTCCCAATAACGCATTTCATTTAAAATTTCGCGAATATATTCACAGACACGACTTTTTTACTACTTTATTATTAGTATATACGAGAACAAACATTAAATATCACAAAACTATAGGTAACATATACTTAATGAAAATTAAACTAGACTAAACTAAAAACACCGGACAAGTGCGATTCAGACTCGTCCACCGAGGGTTCCGTACAAATTAGTAAAAGTTTAAAAATAATCTACAAAAAGATTTGGTCACCCGTACAATTATGACCGCGGCGCATACCGTTGCTTAACATTTATGATTTTTTCATGATTTAATTACAAATGTATAGTTTTAAGATTTTTTCCTATGCTTATAGTATTAGACAGTATTTCACGGCAAATTTCATAGTCTGGGTCAACGGGAAATACCCTATAAATTTTAATTCCTTTGAGAGTGTCGAAATTTACGTTCTTTGCGGCATGAACGGCCGTATCTTTTTTTACGTTAACTTAGAAGTTTGATTTTTTCACAGCTTTAAGAGACTGTAGACTTGAGTATATGGTTTTAATTTCAACCTCCACGCGTTCCTGAGATAAGGGGTCTTGACAGACTGACAGACGGACAACAAAGTGATCCTATAAGGGTTCCGTTTTTTCCTTTTAAGGTACGGAATACGGAACCCTAAAACTGTTCATTATGTATTCAAAGTTCCACCAAGTGCCAACAATCAACAGTATCAACATTTCAAACTAAAGTACCTTACTAAAACTAAAAACTTTATCGAGATTGTCGCTGCAGCACTGCGATCAGATCTAACATGTCAGGGTGCCCAAGACGCTTACAGCGTTGTAATTTTATTATTATGAAAAGTTTTGTAGTGGCTCAAAAACCAACTTTCGCGAGAAAATTGTTAACTTAATTGTTAACTTCCAATTGCCCTCTGTTATTCACCAGTATTAACGATTCAATTGCGTTAGCGTTTCGAGGAATAGCGTTCCATAACTATTTTAAAAATATTAAACTCTTTAAATTAAAAAAGTGATGTCTTTCAATTGACCTTCAGTGACGTCATCATCTGATATTTCTATAGGCATATTTATTTTTCTTGAACGCATCCATAGTTTGATATGGATCCGACAGTTCAACCTAGGTAGCGTTCCAAATCACTTTTCAAGATTAAAATATTGCGGATTAAAACATCTACTTTTAGGTTTTGGAACCAGCATCGAGCTACTTTTCTCTGACAGCGAGCAATATTTTAATCTTGAAAAGTGATTTGGAACGCTACCTTAATTTAAAAAAAGTGATGTGGAACGCTACCCTAATATGATGACCGCTGATGACGTCACTTCCTGTCAATACTAAAATATTTATAAAATCGCTTTAAAAGCACGAGAAAATGCATTATTGAAATTACATTCCTAAATGGTTTATTTATTTCAGAAGGCAGACAAAAATAACACATTGAAGTTTAAGGCGAGGCATTGATAAACTTTTAATTTCAAATCGGCGTCTTAAGGCGGTGGAGTGAGGGGGACTTACTCCATACAATTATGCGCTCACGAACTAGCTTATGCCGTAAGGTCGTATGCAGCAAAACAGTATTTTTCATTTAAAATTACAACTATAAGTAATTTAATAAATCCAATCGGCCATATTGAAGTGTATTTGTGGACTAATTTAAATAAAAAACTTAGAGGCTTCATTCGCTCCCGTTTGTCAGTAAAATAGGAATCTCTGTTTTAAAAGAGGTTTTCTAAATATTTTTTCTCTGCTATGAAAATCAATCAATCAACTGAATCTTCGGGCAGAATGATGTCAATGAAATGCTTAATCTAGTATATAAATTGGTAATCACATATGTTTTTTATTGCTGAGATCCATGTCGCCAAAATTTCGTGGCGTCGCCTTAAAAACAACTGAATTGGAATTCTTAAAAAAGTTTTCAATTTACACTGAATTAATAAAGATAATATAATATTTGAAGACATCAGCAGTCTCGCCGACAACGGTTGTTATTTCATTAGTTACTCAAGATAACTTACAACTTTTATCGTTATATCTGTGATAAATCGTTCGAAGTTCTTTATCGCAAAACCAACAAAAACTTGAACAAGGTACTTATTTTGTAGGAATAGAGGCGCTTGTTGAACGAGGTTAAAGATAATCTCGTCGGTCAACAGAATGTCAACAAAGTTCCTGCAAATAATGGGACTTCCTTTCCTTTCACTTGGCCACCTGCCTTCGTGATGTGGAAATCAAACAAGACAAGTAACCTACCTTTTATAATTTACTTAGTGTTTAACAAGGTAATAAATAGCTTTATTTAGGTTTAATAATTATTTAGTTAATGTTTTCATTAAAAATATATATATTTTGTTTACTACACTGTGACTGATGCAGAGCCCAAAATTTATACAAAATTAAAGTTTTAAGAATGTTATATGTAGAATAACGGCGATAGATATACATATGAAAACACACTAACTACAAATAAATTAATCGCTTACTATTATAATCCATCCATCCATCAGCCTGTTTCGTCCACTGCTGGACATAGGCCTTTCCAGGATTTCACCACTCTCAGCGGTCCTCCTGGAAGAAATTCCGAGACTCACACACGCTGGGCAGGTGGGTTGGTGAGCGCGGTGCCGAAACCCTTGCACCAGTGACGCCGCTGCCCGTCACCAGTCTGTATTATATAAGGCCCGGCAATTGGGGATGGATATACCGCCATCCATCGGTCCCAGGCAATGGTGGGCCGCCTGGTTTTTCCTGAGAGCTGTTGTCTTACTCTCCCCCGAATAACTTCGGGAGGATTTGCGAGTAAGATGGTGGTACCTCCACAGTCGAGCCCGGCATCAGCTCTACCACATGTTAAAGTAGGCCTACAGCTCAGTTATTTTTGATGTATGCAGGAATATGCTCTGAATTGCAGTAAGAGTAATTACATTGTTTTTAGGCGCCACACTAACAGTGCAGACTGCAAACTAAATCTACCCATTGATAAATCCAAATGTTTTCAAATTGAAAGTTTAAAAAGGAGACTAGCCAGCGCTTGCTATTCCCTCAAGTGTATGAGAAATATTGTTAGACTATTATTCATACTTTGAAAGCATTATTAGGTATGGTACAGAAGCTTGGGGCAATTCAAATCATATTCAAGAATGTTAATTTGGCAAAAGAATGCACTCAGAATTATTGAAGCTCACTATCTGGAACACTGCAAGCCTCTCTTTAATCAATCTGTACATTTATATGATATCGATCAAAATTTTCAAGAGTAAACACAAATACGACCTTGGTAAAGACATTCAGAGACATCTTCTGAGAAATGATAAGAAACTTGCTTTGCCTACTCCGAACTATGGAGTGTTCCACAAAAATTTTAATTATACTGGACCGAAGATGTATAATTCACTTAATAAGCATATTAAAAACTGTGATAATTTAAATGTATTTTCTAGGAAACTCCATACTTTTTTTATAAGAACGACCATTATACAATTTAAATGATTTTTTAAATTGACATTTTATTCATTATTTTGTCTCGCTTTACGCTAACTATTTATGCTTTAAATGTAACATAATTTCTTATTTACTTGTTTTTTAATTTATCAGTGTCATATGTAAATTTAAGTTGCAAATGTATTTTAAATAAGACGGGCTCTAGTATTCACTGTATCCTTAGTTTTAAGTTAATTCTAATTATTATATTTTGCATGCCTTGATACAATGTAAACCTTTGTATGGCTTTGTAACTGCAAATAAACAATTCTGATTCTGATTCTACATAGGTACACGAATTGCTAATCTACTCGTATACTTATACAACGTGAAATTTAAGTCATTTTGTTAACGAAAACTGGTGATAGTACTCGACCATATGAACAACTTTTACTATGGAGCGAACCCTGAAATCGTGAAAAAAATATCAGTTGTTCCATAGAAATGTTAAATAACTACTCGACCCAAAAGTATGGAACAGCTGATATTTTTTTCACGATTTCAGGGTTGGCTCCGTAGTAAAAGTTGTTCATATGGACCAGCTTTCGTTAACAAAATGACTTCAATTTCACGTTGTATTAAATAGTAAAAAGGTCGTGTCTGTATATTGAATATTTTTGCGAAATGAACCACTCAACGGATTTGGATGCAGGTTTTTTTATTATCATCGTGGTTAACATATAGGATATAATATAAATCCCAAGCCGAAAACTGGGCAAAGATGAATGAACACGGGCGGAACCGAAGGCAAAGGCTATAGTCGTTAGTGACATAGTAAGTGATGCGTTTCATTGCGGAAATACATTTCCTTTATTACTAGTCGATGACTCTCGAAATGTCCCCAAAATCAAATAATACGAGTATTATGATACGGGGCTCTTACAACACGCGATACTCAGTGGTTTTTTGACAGTAATGGAGTTTTAGTAAGAGGTTATTACGTAGAAAAAAAGATTTTTGAAGCCATTTAAAAGATTGCATTTAAAAAGCTAAAAAGAAACACAGAAAATATACAGAACATACAAGGTGACTCTTATTTATACAGTCAACTGTATAACCGACTAATAAAAAAAAATTGCGTAATTTGAAAAAGAAAATTTTGACATTGTATTGGTTTGGGGAAAACTTGAATAATTTTTGAATTTCCCAAAAAGGGTAATAGAACCTTGATACCGAATAGGTAATTATCGAGTCTTCAGCTTGAATTTGGCTGCATAAATAAATGTCACCTTATATACGATTTTTATAAGTTTACTCTTATTCATATACCTATAATAGTATCTGTTAGATATGGAAGAGCGGAGCCTCCTATTACAGGTATCCATTTTACTTAAAAGGAGACTCCAGTCCCTGAAAATGTAATTGTACGACTAAGAGTTAGTAAATATTTTTGTATTTTGTATTTTTTTTGTATACCTACCTACGCTTAAATTTCAAGCGTCTGTTCTATTTTAAAATATTGTTTGTAAAGTGTGACAGATAAGGCATCTTATGCAACGTTCGTTTTCTAAAGTACGAGTATTTTATAGTCATTCTGTACATTTTTAATACCTACCTACGCTTTAATTTCAAGCGTCTGTTCTATTTTAAAATATTGTTTGTAAAGTGTGACAGATAAGGCATCTTATGCAACGTTCGTTTTCTAAAGTACGAGTATTTTATAGTCATTCTGTACATTTTTAATACCTACCTACGCTTTAATTTCAAGCGTCTGTTCTATTTTAAAATATTGTTTGTAAAGTGTGACAGATAAGGCATCTTATGCAACGTTCGTTTTCTAAAGTACGAGTATTTTATAGTCATTCTGTACATTTTTAATACCTACCTACGCTTTAATTTCAAGCGTCTGTTCTATTTTAAAATATTGTTTGTAAAGTGTGACAGATAAGGCATCTTATGCAACGTTCGTTTTCTAAAGTACGAGTATTTTATAGTCATTCTGTACATTTTTAATACCTACCTACGCTTTAATTTCAAGCGTCTGTTCTATTTTAAAATATTGTTTGTAAAGTGTGACAGATAAGGCATCTTATGCAACGTTCGTTTTCTAAAGTACGAGTATTTTATAGTCATTCTGTACATTTTTAATACCTACCTACGCTTTAATTTCAAGCGTCTGTTCTATTTTAAAATATTGTTTGTAAAGTGTGACAGATAAGGCATCTTATGCAACGTTCGTTTTCTAAAGTACGAGTATTTTATAGTCATTCTGTACATTTTTAATACCTACCTACGCTTTAATTTCAAGCGTCTGTTCTATTTTAAAATATTGTTTGTAAAGTGTGACAGATAAGGCATCTTATGCAACGTTCGTTTTCTAAAGTACGAGTATTTTATAGTCATTCTGTACATTTTTAATACCTACCTACGCTTTAATTTCAAGCGTCTGTTCTATTTTAAAATATTGTTTGTAAAGTGTGACAGATAAGGCATCTTATGCAACGTTCGTTTTCTAAAGTACGAGTATTTTATAGTCATTCTGTACATTTTTAATACCTACCTACGCTTTAATTTCAAGCGTCTGTTCTATTTTAAAATATTGTTTGTAAAGTGTGACAGATAAGGCATCTTATGCAACGTTCGTTTTCTAAAGTACGAGTATTTTATAGTCATTCTGTACATTTTTAATACCTACCTACGCTTTAATTTCAAGCGTCTGTTCTATTTTAAAATATTGTTTGTAAAGTGTGACAGATAAGGCATCTTATGCAACGTTCGTTTTCTAAAGTACGAGTATTTTATAGTCATTCTGTACATTTTTAATACCTACCTACGCTTTAATTTCAAGCGTCTGTTCTATTTTAAAATATTGTTTGTAAAGTGTGACAGATAAGGCATCTTATGCAACGTTCGTTTTCTAAAGTACGAGTATTTTATAGTCATTCTGTACATTTTTAATACCTACCTACGCTTTAATTTCAAGCGTCTGTTCTATTTTAAAATATTGTTTGTAAAGTGTGACAGATAAGGCATCTTATGCAACGTTCGTTTTCTAAAGTACGAGTATTTTATAGTCATTCTGTACATTTTTAATACCTACCTACGCTTTAATTTCAAGCGTCTGTTCTATTTTAAAATATTGTTTGTAAAGTGTGACAGATAAGGCATCTTATGCAACGTTCGTTTTCTAAAGTACGAGTATTTTATAGTCATTCTGTACATTTTTAATACCTACCTACGCTTTAATTTCAAGCGTCTGTTCTATTTTAAAATATTGTTTGTAAAGTGTGACAGATAAGGCATCTTATGCAACGTTCGTTTTCTAAAGTACGAGTATTTTATAGTCATTCTGTACATTTTTAATACCTACCTACGCTTTAATTTCAAGCGTCTGTTCTATTTTAAAATATTGTTTGTAAAGTGTGACAGATAAGGCATCTTATGCAACGTTCGTTTTCTAAAGTACGAGTATTTTATAGTCATTCTGTACGTTTTTAAATCATTTAGTAAATGATAAAAGATGTGCGGCAAGATGTTTAAAATATCTAGGGAAAAGTCTCATTTTATTTAACAAAATTTTTAGAATCTGTTTTATTTAGAAATTAATTTTATTGTTGCTTAAAATTGACCCTTTCGATTGATTTCAATCAAATAGAGGTCAAATTGAGAAAATTTCAAAAATCTTTGAATGCAGATAAAAAATAAAAAAATAAAAAAGTCTCGATTAATAAGTTCATATTTCTATCCTCAATATCTAAACCATTTCCCTACACGCCCCATTGAAATAGGAAGCTCTGTAGTATTATGGCAAAGTCGGAAGTATGATCTCCGAGTAGATATAATTTAAAAACTATTTTACAATAGGCTCGGCTCTTGTCGAAGGACTAACAAACTTGAACAGTCTGCTTTTATGATTCAAATTTCGTTAAATCAATTTTTCGCGTGTGCTGAAACCTTTCATGTTTGTAGTTTCTGAGATTTCGTGATGAAGGGGATTTTGTATATCGATTTTAAAATCCGAAACGAGGAGATCCGTCGGAGATTGAAAGTGAACGACCTATCAAAAGAGCATTTTTATAAATCTTTTCCTAGAAAACGCCTTTGCTAAATGTTATAGTTTACACTAAATTAAAACATCGCTCTATTTTTCAATTATGTTACAAAACAAAATCTCCTTTTTAGGGTTCCGTAGTCCGACAAGGAACCCTTAGTTTCGCCATGTCCGTCTGTCCGCGGCTTAGCTTAGAGACTATTAGTACTAGAAAGCTGTAATTTGGTGTTTGGTGTTTGGTATATTAATCACACCGACAAAGTGGTTATACAATCTTAAAAAAATATTTTTTAAGTCTATAATATCCCATACACGTAAAATGGACATGAATTTTTTTCTCGTCTTTCCCATAGTGTAGTTTGATAGGTCATTCAAAAACATTATAGGTGTATGGAAACCATTTTTCGATTTAGGAATCCGTTAGCGAAATATTTAAGCTTTAAAGTGCAAATTTTTGTTAGAGTCAAGTGTCCCCCCCTGCCGGCTAAACAGTTGCTTATGAATATGTGGAAAAATTCACAGAAGTAGTGTATATATGTATAATGAAGTTAAAAGGAAAACTATCACAGCTTAGAAGGCTTTACAGGTTTACGAGTACAGGTCGCGCCTATCTTTTGGTCCCCTCTAAACACGACAATGTACCTATATGGGCCGTTCTTCGGGGGAGCAACTTCCGAGCGGACTAGAAGTTTGGAGCGATCTGTATTAGAGACCAACTTATACAATGTACTGGGCAACTACGGAGCCCTAACCCACTGCGCGTGGCCCAACACGCACTTGGCCGCTTTTTTACGTATTTTACATTAGTGGTAACAAATATCGTCGGACAAATGAATAAAACATAAATGTCTTGTTTAGGTGAAGAACAAAAGAAATAAACACCTACGACAAGTAATTTAAAATGATTTGTGGAAGACATGAATGAAACATAAAGACATAATTTTAATTTACTACGTACATATTTCCCGAAATTCAAAAGCAATAAATTGTACCTATATGGTATGGTTTATTGTTTATCTTGTTTTCAGCCTTTTCTGATAGTTATATCTTTCGTTGGAATTACAAAACTTACTTTGTTTGCCTAACAATATGCCGTCAGTTAAAAACAAACTTTATTAATGGGATGTTCTGTACAGTATTTATAGATAGAACATTTAAAAAAAAAGCATGTTTTTGTTTATTAATCAAATATACGTAGATAATCCACTAATTGAATTACTGTTACACTGTAATATGTTGCAAGTTGTAACCAAATTGCGATAAATATGGCATGCATATTATTTATCTGATGAAATTGAACAGTGTCATGTTTTGCAAGCAAAAGATATAAGTATGCAATTTCGTATATATAAGACACTTATATAAGATAGGTCCAGAATGATAGCTATTGAATATGAAGGTGACATGGGGACACACAATTCTTTCTTTATTGGTTATTTTATTTACAAATGTGAGTAAAACTGGTTTATATTTTTACAATGTTTCACCTCGTTCCTGCAGGTTAATCTCTTAACTTTTTCATTTTATTGCAGAGCATTTCTATCTTCGGCCAGAATGTAGGAGGAAACTTCAATCAGAACATCGATTGTGTCAACGCAAACAGCAAATCTTCATCGACAGGGAATCAACTAATGAATACTCTTCTAACCATTGCATCAGTCAATGGAGTCCTATCAAATGTGTTGCCAGTCTTACAACAAGCACAACAAAATCAGCCAACTTTCTCACTCAAACCGATCATAACAGCGCAAGTACCTTCGACACTGTACTCTGTAGGATCTTTACAGCCAAACCTATCAAATAATAATTTATCGTTACTACCGCAAGTATCATCACAAATACCAAAGCCAAATCACTCTAACCAAAATACAGCTTTTTCTTTGTTGCCTCTAGAATCTTGCACTCAAGCGTCACAGTCTTTACAGCCAAACCTGTCTCATCAAAATGCAGCTTTATCGTTATTACCTCACGGATCATGCACCCAATATTCACAGCCAAACCTTTTTTGTCAAAATGCATTTATCTCAAACCAAAATGCAGATTTACCGGCGTTCATAACAGACTTTGTTTCTAATAACCCCGCTGATTGTGCTTGTCAATCGTTATATTCTTCATCAGTTCCATGTCGAACAACTCCATCTAGCTACGAACCGACGACTTGCATACCATATATCATGTCGCCACAATCTACTTTAGGTCAGTGCAAGACAACTCCTTGTCCTTCTCAGCTAGCACAATATGAATGTCAGGCCGGTGCATCAGCTAGTCCAGTTCTCCCTGTTTTCATAGAAGGAAATGGAGAAAGCAATTCGATATCAAAGTTAAAAACAATTCTTCCTTTGCTTTTCTTGGCTTTGTTCAGGAATAGTTACGGTGGATGCAGAAGGTGTGGTGGTTGCAGTGACTGCGGTGGTGGATGTGGATACAGAAACTATGGTTTTCCGGCTTACTCAGGCTACGGCAACAGTGATAGTTCGACCTGTGGTTGTAGTTCTAGTGGCTGTCGGGGGTGCTCCACTAGATGTAGTTGCTGCCCACCCATACCTGTCCCCTATCCGTACATTCTTGAAATTCCCCTACCTCCGTCTGAAGAAGACTCTCCTGAGGGGGCTGATGACGAAGATGATGAAAATTCATCAGAAAATAAACCGCAAGATTGCACACCAGATAAGGAAGATGAACAAGAAACAGAAGAAAAACCTAAAGATGAAAATCGAGAGATTGAAACATAGGAACAATCTGAAATAATTTATCGATTGATGTTTAATTAATTTATTGCCGAGTTATAAGTTCAACCTGTTGAATTTAAAATGAATTGTAAATATTTATAAATAAAATAAAAATTTTAAAATTTTTTAGTTATTTCACTGCTTCATTATCTCGTTCTAACTGATACGAAATACCATTCTTACTAACCTTAGAAATCACGGCTGTGTAAAATTGTAAATTCAGCAATATTTTTCTGAATAGAATATAATATAAAGCATATTTTTTATTTTGAGTCCAATATATTATCTCCTGAAATAGAAACGTGGGTGAACTACTTATGTTTAGCGGGTCGCGGTAAAATTCAAAACTAGCCTTTCACCTGCGTGGTGGTTATAAAAGTCGTGATTTTGACTTTTTTCCAGAATCCGTCCCTCTCGCACTGCGGGCCGCGGGTCTTTCCGCATGGAGTAACAGTGATTGATGCAAGTGCGTGCGACCTATCGTTCTTATCAAGGACAGTCGTCATGAGCGTAGCAACTCAGTTGTGAGCATGACCAAATGTTACGCTATTTCGTTTAGCTATTAGCGGCATATACGAGTAAATAGGTGGTAGAGCTGATGCCGGGTTCAACTGTGGAGGTACCACCATCTTACTAGCAAATCCTCCCGAAGTTATTCGAGGGAGAGTAAGAGAACAGCTCTTAGGCAAAACCAGGCGGCCCACCATTGCCTGGGACCGATGGATGGCGGTTTATCCATCCCCAATTGCCGATCCTGATATAAAACAGACTGGTGACGGGCAGCGGCGTCACTGGTGCAAGGGTTTCGGCACCGCGTTCACCAACCCGCCTGCCCAGCTTGTGTGAGTATGGGCATTTCTTCCAGGAGGACCGCCAAGAGTGGTGAAATCCGCAGCCACAAAATTGAATTCAGTTCTTGGGAGAAACTAAATTTTCGCAATACTTAGATGGTTTTCACACATACATATTATAAAATTAATCAAGATTACATTATCGATGCGAAATTCGTATTATTTTTTGATTTCATCAATAATTTTAAAAACACATCTGGCTGAACTTTTAGTGGGAAACCGTCAATTTACTTTTTTAGTGATTTGTTGTTATGATGATACATTGTGATTCAAATCGATTTTACGATTCAGTTTTTGTTCTAATATAGCATATATTTAGATACTTTCAATGGTACATGATAAATTAATAACAACAATATTATTTAAAAAATCTGAGGTTTACGCGTGATTATTAAAATTGCTGAGGCAGATGTGATTTTTGCAGGTGATATTTAATAAAATAGATGCAACTATAATCATTCCAATAAAATTTTAATTTTGGATAGTTGTCATTTGAGTATGAGGAAAACATGTTTTCAGTAAAACATAAAACAAATACTTTTCGTCACAACATATTTACATCTACGCATACAAACATTTTGTGTGAAAAAGAATTAGCATACAAATATGAAAATTTGTCACTACAATTTGTTTTGCCTTCAAGGCCACAGTATTTACAATACCTACCATGCGGTACGGTTTGTATGGCTCTCTGCCGAGCAACGCGCTTATTTTTCACGAATACTAGACCGAATTTGTTCCATTATTTTTGTTTTTAATAATATTATTATATATACACAAAAAATATATAAATTTAAACACAAAAATAAAAATTCAAGATATATTTCGGGCCCTACTATATTAATATACTAGCTTTTGCCCGCGGCTCCGCCCGCGTCGAAGAGATTTTCGTGGAAATAAGGAAAACAAAAGAATATGATTTTTTGAACGACAATATGCAACGGTCACCATGTTTTAACAAAGTGCTAATAAAGACCATTTAAATAAGCCCAAACTTAAAGGGTCTGCTGTTGTCCGTTGAGGAGAACCCATACCAACCTTCCAGTCCCATCATCAGACCATGGTAACCACGTTTTACCAAAGTGCTAATGAAGACCAATCGAATAAGCCCAAACTCGAAGGGTCTGCTGTTATCCATTGAGGAGATCCCATAATCACCTTTTCCAGTCCCATCAGCAGACCCTGGTCACCATGTTTTACCAAAGTGTTAATAAATACCAACAAAATAAGCCTAACCTCGAAGGGTCTGCTGTTGTCCGTTGAGGAGATCCCGTACCCACCTCCGACAGTCCCGTCATTAGATCCTTGTCACCATGTTCTACAAAAATACTCATCAATACCGATCAAATAAACTTAAACTTGAGAGGTCTCCTAAAAAAATTATTTACCAGTGGATGATAGAAACCCCGACGATGAGACTACATACGTACGACTACGCAAGGCGTACATACCACACGATTAACTAAAAATCTTATTGAGTGCTTAAAGAATTTTAAAGTCAGTTCAGTAGTTTTAGATATTACCCATTATATGCAAACAAACAAAGAAATCTTTCTGCTTTATATAATAGTGTAGACAAACTTTAACGTGAGTTGATTTGAACCAGACTGCGTCAAATTCGATATTTTGAAACATGCAGCGCCATCTAGTGTATTAAAATAAAAACAATTTCAACGCCAGCTTACAAACAATTTCAACGCCAGCTTACTGAGCCGTTATCCAGGATAGCTTCCCAGAGATGGCGTTTTCTAAGCACTTGAAAATAAAAATATTTTAGTTATTGGTCTTTGCGCAGTCAAGAAATATAATTTCAGCTTTAATATTTTTTTTACAAAAGGAAATATTTTTTCTCAAAATAAAATAGAAGATTAAAAAATAAAAAGTGAAAACAAATTTTACCAGTCGGGGTTTGAACCCGCGACGATCGACAATGCTACGGCGACGAACCTTCCATATGTCTCACTAAAATTCTCATTGCGCTGCTCCCTTTTGTCATATCGTGATGATACCAGGCCTAAACTTTCCCGAAGAAATGCTTTATCTTTCAGTGAAAACTGCATCAAAATCCATTGATTGGTTCTCAAGTTATAAGCGAACGAACAGACAGACGGACAGACAGACAGACAGACAGACGTTGTATTTTATATGTATATATAGACGAAGATAGAGAAGAAGAGATATAAGCGAACGAACAGACAGACGGACAGACAGACAGACGTTGTATTTTATATGTATAAAGAAGAACTGATGCCGAGCCCAGCAGGGCCCGAAATATGTATATCTTGAAATATTATTTTTGTGTATAAATATTTTTTTTCGAATTTGTTCCAATAACTATGAGTCCTATTTCCTAGAAAAGTTACATATTATCTACTCGACCAAAATGTGAGATTTTCTTTTATGATTCCTCAAAAAAAAATTCATGGTTGTTTTTCGTTTGGACTCGACTATCGCTAGTTTCTGGCTTCCGCAAAATTGAAATGCACTTCTACTAACTTGTCCATTGTATTATTTTATTTACCCTATTTTTTGCGGTTTATTATTGATTGCGTTTTCGCTTTTATAGCATTTTTAATTATTGCTGCTACATAGTTTTCTTTACGTGCTGCGATACGATGCGTGTGAAATGCTTGCGATTGTCGGTACTTAGTGTCAATGTATTATCAGACTCGTGCATATTGTTCACTATGGAGATAAAGCAGTGTCTTACATCACAGTGAAGACAGTTTTATCCCCGAGTAGGATACTGTAATTTCCACACTTTCACAGGCTTATACAATAGAAACAATAATCTTTGAAACGTTAACAATAATCAGCACAGCATTTTTCGACAACCGGCGCTTCTTTTCTATGTTTTTTTTGAGATCTGCTTGTGGTTGTAGTTCGAATTTCGTTCCGAATAAGTTCTTTTATGTTTTATATTTTGGTGTAGGTCTCTATAGTAAATGTTTTTATACGAATTTCATTTTAAGGATTCCAAATTCAAATCACATATTGAGAAGTTATAATATAACCCTTATAATAACTTGATATTGTTATAATGGTGTGAAAAAATATACGTGTAAGCGTAGTGTATTAAAAAAAATGTGTTTTGTTAGGTTGTTTGTGCGAATATATAAATAAATCTGCCATATTTTTAACAATCTTCTTAGGGGTATTGTAATTTTCCTCCGATTTTCCTCCGTTTTCTATTGGGAACGTATGCATGGAGAGGTTTCAAATTACGAGTAGAGTAATGCCACTTGGTACGAATGTTATACAAAAAGCCCGGTAGCTTGAAATAACTCTGCGACAGGAGGGGGGAGAAGGGAGTCAAAGTAACTAACACACAGCATAGAGAAAAAAAAATAGCGGATGTATTCGGACTTCAAAGTCAAGTTTGGTATCGTTTTCAGGTAAATCGATGATGGCCAGTTCATTTGTCATACCAGTTTTGTAGGGTTCCATAGTAAAATATGACGTCATACCTAAAATTACTAAAATCGTCGGTGAAAATAAGGGTGTACGAGTGTTGACGGTTACAGTGGCAGTTCACACTCGAATACACCTCTGTGTCCTCGGGGATATAGTTTTTTTAGTCTGCTTGTGACTACGATTCCTTAGAAAACAATCAAAACGTCAAACACGTATCTTAACGAATGTTTCTCATGTTAGTCCGATAGAAATAAGTTTGCAACAACTATTCATTCACGTCACGAGTCGCTTTTTTTAGGCTTCCGTACCAGATCACCTATCCGTTGGGTAGATCAAGTTAAGGAATTGGCAGATGCCCTAAGACATGCCGAGAACAGACATGAATGGAAAAAAACCGGACAAGTTCCAGCCGGACTCGCCCACCGAGGGCTGCGATAAAGACTATATTTTTATGATATAATTACAAATGTATAGTTTTCAGATTTTTCCCTATACTTGTAGTATTAGACGGTATTACTTGCCAAATTTCATAGTTCTAGGTCAACTGGAAATACCCTTTGAATTTTGATTCCCTCGAGAGTGTCGAAATGTACGTTTTTTGCGGCATAAACGGCCGCATCTTTTTTTCGCGTTAACTTAGAAGTTTGATATTTTCACAGCTTCAAGAAACTGTAAATTTGAGTATATAGTTTTAATTTCAACTTGATACCTCCACGCGTTCCCAAGATAAAGGGTCTTGACAGACAGACGGACAACAAAGTGATCCTATAAGGGCTCCGTTTTTTTCTATCAAGGTACGGAACCCTAAAAAAACGACTGAGGCTATGACAACGAACTTCGCATCCGGACACGACCTTCAGCATTGAAGAATACGACCTTGAAGACGAAGTACCCGAAGGGTGCCAAATTGTACCCTATTACAAAGTATCCGCTGTCTGTCCGTCTATCACGGGGGTCTACAGCTTCAACCGTAATAGGTAGACAGTTGAAATTTTCACAAAATACGTGTTATTATGGCCTCTACCACAACAAATACAAATACACGGGGGGGGCTCATACAAGAAATCTCCAAAAGTTTAATTATTTTAACGTTATTTATTTTGGCTCTAACTTATGGACAGTAATACATACAAGTTTTAAATTTAATCAGATTGCAGGACATACTCTAAAGTAAAATAAAAAAAATCACAAAAAGTAGGGTTCCGTAAGCAGACGGTGCCAATTTTTTTTGTCAGGCGCTACCATTTTAGCGGTTTGTTTTTGTGGCTTTGATGCTGCCTTGGCATGTTTATTGTTGTTATTTACCATAATGTTCTTAGGGTTCCGCACCCGTATTGTGGGGTGATACGGAACCCTTTATGCGTGAGTCCGACTCGCACTTGGCTAAATTATTTAGGTTTTTAATGGACAGAGTTTCTAACCATTTATCATTTAATAATTTAATTTCTGAGTCAAGAAATTGTGTCTTATTTTATCAATATCTGCTAACTGTACACTTTTGAACAACTTAAAGTTAATAGACGAATCACTTTTGTAAACGTTTAAATGTTCAAAGACTGTAAGTAAAGCCTGATTTATGATTTTATAACAATTTCAACAATGTAAATACGGATTAAGATGCGTTTTGTTGTCGTTATCACCGTAGTGACCTTGGTCAACACATCGGCTATAAAGGTGTTCATAAAATAACGCCCATGCCGAAAACGGGGCAAACATGAAATTAACTCGGGCGCAGCCGCGGGCAAAGGCTAGTAAAACATTAAAAAATATATATTTCGTAAAAATTACGTTGCATCTGTCCTCCAGTGCTTATCTTATCAGCACTAAACGTGATTTTATGGAGATAAGTAGCAGTAAAATTAAAACTTTTGTAACTGTACGTAACTAAATACGATATATAAAAGCATTAAAGTAATAAAGTATAATCATTTGATCAAACTTCAAAATGGCGGCAGCCATATTTTGTGCGCTCGGTGCGGTGCTGCAATTAATGTTTCCACAGGTAAGATTTTAAATATAAGCCTAAATGTATTTTCGTTATTAGTTACGTTTAAGTTTCATATATTTTTGTTTTATTTTCAGAATTTGTTAGCCCTTCCAAACAATGTGAACTCAAATCAAGACAATCAAATGTTATCTCTAATTCTGCAAGCCTTGGCTAACAACAATGTTCAGAATACTGCGAATACTGTACCTGCGAATAATAATAACCAACGAGTTGCCAATACCGGTACCAATATTGCAAATTTAGCGTTAGCTCAATCTGCTAATCAAGCATCTCTATTATCTGGACTAGCTGCTCAGACAAATCCTTGCCAGTCCATGCTATCGAAGTCTTCAAACAACGCCCTTCTAAGAGCTCTAGCATCTAAAAATTGTGCTTGTAATACAGCTTCTGATCAGACTGCAGGTCCAATAAGAACGCAAGGTAGTATGCCTTTATCTACAGGCAATTTACCAATTTCTGTCGGTAACCAGGGAAGTGCCTCTTCATTACCACAGACCAATACTGTGACCATACCTATCAAAATATCTGCCAACGACTTAACGTCCTTATTAAACCAACAAAAGATGACGATTCAAAGTCAGCCAAATTTAGTATCAGCTGCACAGAATCCGTGCTCCATTCAAAATCAGCCTGTGCTTTTAAGTAGTCAAAATGAATTGGCGAATGTTATGAATAATCCTTCAAATTTATTAAACAGTCAACCAACTATTTCGCTATCTCAAGATCAGCCACAACATCTGCAAGTTCAGCCCCAACTTATGCAAGTTCAGCCCCAACAGGTGCAAGCACAGCCTTCATTCTCAATTTTATTGTGTCCCCAAGCACCAACCCCAATCCCATCTCAGCAGTATCCAACCGCAAATACTCCATCGTATTATCCACCTTCAAACACACCCCAATATTCAAATCAGGGGTCAAAGAAATCTGGTCTCAAAATGCTGCTGCCTCTTTTATTCGACTTGCTAAACGAGAAGGATTGCGGTTGCCAACGTAATTGTAACTGCGGTTGTTGCAATAATAGCTTCATGCCACCGCAAGTAAATAGTGGTTATGCCAATCAAGTAAACTATGGCAAACCTGATGTACAGTTTACGCCTGATGTGGAAGAAAATGAAGTTGTTACGTCAGCAACTCCTGGACAGAAAAAAAGTAAAGGAAACGATACTAATGAAGACTTTGAAGACGACGTAAGCACAACTGAAGTTTATGATAGTGATGATTGAGATTCAACAGAAATATATTATGTAAGGAAGTTTGGTAGTATTGTTGTAAAAGTGATATTTAATGTAAAATAACTAATTAATGTAAAATAAGACGAGTAAACACTGGAAATTGTTAACATTGTTAACCTTATTTAATCCTTTCTAAAGTTTAGTAAAAGTTTCAGTTACATAATTTTAGATTATGTTTTTATTGCGAAATCCATCGCTTTGGAATACTCTAATTTTAGAATCATTTACATTCAAAACATATTATTTATATTCAAATTTGTTATAAGAGACACTTGTTCATGATTAATCATTAATTGAAACGACACAAAGAATTACTTTCCACGTGTTTTTCTATCTACGCATTAAAACAAAGGGACTGCGTTATTTAAATGGTAACGATACGTGATAATTTTAATATAAAACCGGAGTCCTGTTTAATCTAAAATGTCAGAAGTCGAAGACATCTACAATAACCAGCAACATGGCGCCTTCATATTTATTTGTCATAATTGTTACCATTAGTGTAAGTAAATATTTACATACTTTAGATTTTCAGAATGACTTTATGCACTATAATTTAAAAAAGAGCACATCCAGGTCATTTAGAAACTTGAATTTCCGTTCGCAACTAGGTTTAGGAAAAAATCTAAAAATTCAAGTTAAGTTGATCGTTTATAACTGGTTATGGAATAAGTTTGTGTTAAACGGTATGTTCCGTACATACTCTCGAGTCATAGTCGCACTTGGGCAGTTTTTATTGAATTTCCTTCCTAATACATTCACTTTTAACAGTGAAAACCCCTCAATGCGGTTGTATACTTTTGAAGATGAATAACGAGTATATAGTTTTCAAATGGGGGGGTTTACTGAGACATTTTTAATATTGACACATTATTTTGCAGAGGGATTTAGTAGAGGGAAAATTTTAGGGTTTTATTTCATATTTATTGATTTTGAACCTAATATTTTCTAACTTTTCTACTAAAGTCCGTCCAAAGAAAGGAGGGTTTGGGCCCCTCAACACCATGTCCATGCATACAGACAGATTCTCGGCATAACGATTCCTTTTAATGGTTCCGCGGCCAACAAAGTACCCTTATAGTTTCACCAAGTCTGTCCGTTTGTTTGTCTTTCTGTCAGTCCGTGGCCTAGTTCAGAGAGCCTAGCCACAAAATAGATGGGCACAGAAGGCCAGCTATGACTGACCTTGATTTTAAATACCTACTCATCACATGTATCGCAAAGCGCATGCACTCGTGACTTGTCGTACTGGCATTCTACCGAATCCTACCGAGATCGTCGTACGTACACGTCTATGTGTGCGTGCGCCCGAAGTCGCTTGTTGTAGGGAGCAGGCCTTCTGTACCTATCTATTTTGTGGCCTAGCTAAGATTAGTACTAGAAAGCTGTATTTTGGCATGGGTATACCTACTTATTACACCGACAAAGTAGTAAAATAAAATCAATCGCCAGGTGGCGCTTGAGTGCGAACCATCTTGATTTAATCGTCTCGATTACAAAAATCTATATAAAATAGTAAATACCATTATTTTTTAAAGTGAAAGTGAAATCTTGAAATTTTATTTATGGTACACTTAAACTGGGCAATTTTGTTTCTTGTCTCTTGTTTCGTTGTTTCGTGTCGTTAGATAGGTCGTTCAAAAATATTGCGTGTGTGTGAAAACCATTTTTCGATTCAGAGATTCGTTTACGAAATATTTAAACTTTAAAGTGCAAATTTTTGTAAGAGTCAAGTCCCCGTAGTAGTAGTAAATTTAACGAAGTTAAAAGTAAAACTATTACAGTTAAGTAGGCTTTACAAGTTAACGAGTAATAGTCGACCAAATGTGGGCCCGTTTTTAGACTTTAGAAGCTGTTAAACCGTAAACTCAATTAATATATCCATAGTATCAAAAAAAAAGCCAACTTCAAAGTCCGCATATTGTGACCGGCAATTACGGAACACTGCGCGTGGCCCGGAACGCACTTGGCCGGTATCATACCTAACGGAACCATAAAAATAAACACCAGCGTCATTCTTGCAAAAAGTTAAAAAATCATCAATCAATCATCAATACTTATAATATAAATAAAGATATAATTGCTATGTTTAGCCTTTTATTTTCTTTAAATATTACTAGTTACAAGAAAAATTAAATAAAAACACAATTTTCAAAATATTTCGGCCTCTTCAACTGATGACGGCCTCATAGAAGAGCCCGAAATATTTTGAAAATTGTGTTTTTATTTAATTTTTCTTGTAACTAGTAATATTTAAAGAAAATACAATACTTATAATAAAACAGTAGAAATCGCTGTGTCTGTACATTGAAGAAAAGTAATAGAAATAGAAAGGAGTTGACTAAAGAAGAGTATAGAAGACAAATCAACGATTTTTAGAATTCTTTTCTGTCTGTCTGTTTGTTCACGCACATCTCTAAAACTACTGAACGGATTTTCATGTAGTTTTCACAGCTGTACGGAGCTTAATTTGGAATAGAATAATAGCTTTGTGTAAATTTGTAACTTGTTATAACAAATAAACTTTTTTATTATTTTTTTATCTTTGTTTTATTAAAATCGGATCTCGGAAAAAAAGTTATCGTCATTTAAAGATTTTTGGAATTTACTTTTTTACTGGTAGTAATTAGAAGATCTCCTCAACTGATACAGAGTTGGAGTTTGGGTTTATTTGATTGGTCTTTATTAGCACTTTGGTAAAACATGGAGACCAGGGTCTGATGATGGGACTGGAAGGTGGGTACGGGATCTCATCAACGGACAACAGCAGACCCTTTCGAGTTTGGGCTTATTTGATTGGTATTTATTAGCGCTTCGGTAAAACGAGGTGACCGTTGCACATAGTCGTTCAAAAAATCATATTATTTTGTTTTCCTTATTTCCACGAAAATCTCTTCGAGGCGGGCGGGTAAAGCTAGTATATAATATGAATGTTCTTCTAGATGATCGAGGCTCGCTACGTGACGTCATCGTGCAACAAACCATCAGTCACCTACTCCACCACTCCGGCTTGCTCGTGCTCCACTCCTACTTGCTCCTCGGGCCCTGCTTGCAGCTGCCCCAGTTGCCCCCAGCAGGCTCCGCTGATGTACCCGCCCATCTTCATTGACGGTGGAAGTAACAATAATGATAGTGATTTAGAGGAGATTCTCCCCTTCCTGTTGTTATTGGGAAACAAATTTTGATCGACAACAGTTTTTTTCAGATTTCGGCTCGTTCAACACAATTAAAATAAAGTAACAAACTGTTCGTATTATTAATTAAAAAAAGACTCCATTTCTAAAAATAAAGTTTATTATTCAGCAATTTGAGAAGCAATAATATTACTGGTTTATGGAAAATTCCCTTTAAAATCTAGTAAATGAATACTATAGAATGACTTCTTCGTCTTTATTGATAGTTTTATATTCTAAATAAAATATCTTATGAATAAAATACCAACCATAAGATAGAGAGGGAAATATATAAGGTGGCATCTATTTATGCGGTCATATTCATACTGAAGACTCGGCAAGTAGTCGGTATCAAGGTTCGATGACCCTTTTTGGGAAATTCGAAAATTATTATTTTCCTATTACCTACAAACGCAAGCCCAGCCCCGAGTCAAATACTATGGGAGGTCAATATTGTATTTTGCGAAATTAGCAAAAAGTCTTATTGAGCTTTCATACTTAGCACTTACCAAGCCTACAGTATGAATTTGGCTGCATAAATAAATATCACCTGATATATTTCGGGCCCTATCCTGGGTCCGGCATCACATCAGTCACAAACTCACAGTAAGTGCGAAATATATGTCATTTTATATTTTTAATGGTACATCTGTAAATTTAGCTGGGTAGTGAAGATAATATCAATATAATTTCCTGTGACCAAAGAATATAACCGCCGCCGCCGATAGTAAAAATCTGAAATCCTTATAGCGAATCTTATCCATTCGCGTTCGGCCGCTGCATACATCAAAAATAACTGAGCTGTAGGCCTATTGCTAATAGGTGGTAGAGCTGATACCGGACTGTACCACCATTTTACTCGCAAATCCTCCCGAAGTTATTCCGGGGAGAGTAAGAGAACAGCTCTCAGGCACAACCAGGCGGCCCACCATTGCCTGGGACCGATGGATGGCGGTATATCCATTATATAAAACAGACTGTGACGGGCAGCGGCGTCACTGGTGCAAGGGTTTCGGCACCACGCTCACCAACCCGCCTGCCCAGCGTGTGTGAGTATGGGCATTTCTTTCAAGAGGACCGCCAAGCGTGGCGAATTCTTGGAAAGTCCTATGATCCAGCAGTGTACGAAACAGGCTGATGGATGGAGGAGGCCTGCTATGAGTTTATGCCTCGATACCCACTAGCAATATCTTTAGGTCATCGTTGCTCACAGCAATGCATAAAATATTCGTACAAGTACAAATCTAAGTGTACAGCACCCCTAGCGGTACGAGAGGAACCAACATTTCTTATCTTTATTAATATTACGAGAATTATTAGTAAAAAATTTATCTCTGTTCTAAACTATTTCAGCCTTTGGTGCAACTTTTTAGGGTTCCGGAGTCCGAAAAGGAACCCTTATAGTTTCGGCATGTCTGTCTGTCCGTCTGTCCGCGGCTTAGCGCAGAGACTATTAGTACTAGAAAGCTGTAATTTGGCATAGATATAAATATTACTCACGCCGACAAAATGGTAAAATAAAATCTTGAAAAAAAATTTTTTGTGTGTACTTCTCGTACACGTAAACTGGGGATGAATTTTTTTTTCTCGTCTATCCCATTGTGTGGGGTATCATTGGATAGGCCGTTCAAAAACATTGTGGGTGTAACAGAACCATTTTTCGATTCAGGGATCCGTTGGCGAAATATTAAGCTTTAAAGTGAAAATTTTAGTTAGTGTGGAGCGTCCCCCCCTGCTGGCTAAACGGTTGTTTATAGAAATGTGATAAAAATTCAGAGAAGTAGTATATATAATGAATTTAAAAGGAAAACCACACAGCTCAGTAGGCTTTACAGGTTTTACAGGTTTACGTGTACAGGACGCGCCAAACTTCTGGTCCCCTAGAATGTATGGGACCAGAAGTTTGGCGCGGTCTGTATTAGTAGATCAACTTATATGTACCGGGCAACTACGGAACCCTACATTGCGCGTGGCCCGACACGCACTTGGCCGGTTTTTTTAGTTTGGTAAAAGCCTGTTACAGAAACGAGAGTCAAATATCTGTAGCTGTAAAGATAGTCACCAATACGTGCGCAGAGGCCACGCCGCAGAATAGTGTTGCAAGCGTTTATTACCTCATAAAACATTTTAAACTTAAATGAATAATCGCCAGTAATTGTTTTATTCTCGTGTAAAACTGTATCAAAAATAACAGCTCTTACTAAAAAAAAAAATAACTTCTCCAAAAACTGTAAAAATTCGGAAAAAATTACAAGATGTATGTCGAATTGTAAAAAACATTAAAAAGCAAGTCGCTGGGGGCAACGAATTGTGTTTTAAATTAACACAAGAATATTATACTTTCTTATAAATAAATTTCAGGATTGTCTACAGAACTCGGCACCCATTTAGATCACAAGTGCTTTGTCGCTAATGTCGACGACCACACCATAATTGTCATAATTTGAACTTTATGTTTTCTGGGAGATTTGTACTACATAAATAATAATTATTTTTTATTATTATTTTAATAGGTATTTTTATTATTATTTAATAGCACACTTGCCTTTCGCCCGCGTCTCCACCCGCGTTTATTCAGTCTTTGTCGCGTTTTTGGCTTCGGCGTTATTTTATGAACACCCCTTATAGCCTACGTTGACCAGGGTCATTAAGACGCTAATAAAAAAAAACCGCATCCAAATCCAAATCCGTTGTGTGGTTCTCGAGTTAAAACGGAACATACATACATACAGACAGACAAAAAATGTAAAAATGGTTGTTTGAAGCCCATAAAACACATTTCATTTTAAATTTTGAAAAATATTCAATGTTCAGCACCACTTTTTACTACTTTATTATTAGTATAAATTAAGTTATTTGGTTCTCAGAAAGATTTGCTGTCAAGGTTCTATATATAGGTACACTGCTTTTAAGGGGGTTTATCCCGACTTTGTCTGTTTTCAAATTCATTTTAAACCAATAAATAGCAATGATTAAATTTTGTAAAAAATATATGTCATATTTCACTCTTTGATCTTAATATTTCGGCTATTCGATACACGATTACTTACATTTTGCTTGATTCAATTAAATCGCAAAGATAGGTCTAAACAATGATCTAAATATCATCTTATCAGAGCTATATTAAGTTTTGGACAATAAAAGTTAAACTAAAATAAACGTCATAAAAATGGGATATAAAACGGTCGTCATATTAAAAACTCATCCCTCTTATCCCAAAATAATAAATAAAAACACCTCGAAACCGCGAGTTTTCTAGCGGCCCGCTTCCGCTGAGCAGGATAATCATGTGAAAAATGAAAGCGTTGGAGCAGGACAGATTTCTTTGGATAACCTCGCCTTAAAACATTTAAAACGAAAACAACACCAGCCAGCGAAAACACCTCTAAGGGCTTAGAACAAGGCACAAAAAAAGTGTCTTTTGATAGAGTCTTCGGCTGTCAAACTTGACTTCTTACATACTAAAAATCAAGTTCGACAGCAGAAGACTAAGACGCTCTTCATGTGCCTCGTTGCAGGCCCTCTGCAAGAAAATCTAAGCAAAATTTTATCATATGTACGATTACGTTTGTGGAAAAAGCACAAAATAATACAGTTTCACAAATTTGAATACAATATACTTTTTTTAAGGACTGTACTTTATATTTATCTTACCTGAAATCATATATACGTTATTTCTTTTAAAAAAAGTTGGCAACCCTAGGTCAGTCAGATGTTTATGGAGTAATCAGTGGTTGTATCTTAGTTTACGCCATCCGAGCGGATTAAACGGCACAAACCACAATAAAGGCAGCTGTTATATTTTTTCACATACATTACAAACGCCTTATTGTAAGACTTACTCGTACAAATAGCAAAACCACTTTACAACACAAGCAACTATGAACAAGTAAACGTAAACTTTAAAAATAAGTTGGTAAAGTGTAGTTAGTATATTTGTACGGAATCACATTTTATCGGTTTTAAATCACATGAATCATTCCTACACTTATGTAATATTCTCCATCGCTACGAGTATTGAACCGACTTTCCTGATAAAACTCCAAATTGACATAATTTCCTAATAAAATGCAATGTCACATTCTTATAGAACGTGCTTACAACAATCTGAAAATGTATTTACTTCATTAGGATTACCCAGTAACCGAGTGCGCTTTTGAAATCCGTCGTATAAAACGAAACTACAAACACATAAATACGTATGAAGTCTAACAGTGAGGAATCCATTAACATGGCTTCCAATAAATTTGGATTTTTAACGATTTTATTATTCCTTTTAAAGGTAAGATTACCTTTATTAAGAGCGCAACTACGAAGAGAAGTATTATCCAAAGACTCCTTTTAATTGTTTGTTTTATTCCGCAGGGAAGTACCTGTCAACCATGTCAGAGCAAGTGTCAGGGGTATAGCCAGCTAGGGTCAGCTCCTAGCGGCGGTTCTATCTCTGTATGTTCAAATAACGCGCCATCGTTTGGAAAGTTCGTGATTCCCGCTGTGATCAAACCCTTGATCCAATGTGAAGAAACATGTCAATGTAGTTCATCGCCTTGCTCACAACCCTCTCAAGCTCCAAGCATTTCATCGTACCCTTCCCCGTTCCCAGCTCCTTTCCCATCAATGCCACCCATAATTCTTAGTGATGGCGGTGATTCCGGTGACAATACTGATATGAATTTGCTATATTTTCTACTTTTTGCTATGAGAAATAGAGGCCTTGGTGGTGGATCCGGCGGTTGCGGTGGAGGATGCAACTGCGGAGGATATGGAGGATGTAATTGCGGATGCGGCGGTGGATATGGGTGTGGATGTGGTGGTGGATGTAACGGTGGATGTGGTGGTGGATATGGGTGTGGATGTGGTGGTGGATGTGGTTGTGGATGTGGTGGTGGATGTGGTTGTGGATGTGGTTGTGGAAGTGGTGGTGGAAGTTGTGGTGGATGTGGCGGTGGATGTGGTGGGGGATGTTGCGGTGGATGTGGTGGGGGATGCGGCGGCGGATCTGGTGGTGGATGTTGCGGAGGATGTTATGGATACAATGGCGGATCCGATTGTAGCTGTGGTAACAGTTGCGGTGGATGCAGTGGATACAATGATGGATGCGGATGTAACTATGGAAACAGCTGCTGTGGGTGTGGTGGAAACAGTGATGGATGCGGTGGTAACTGTGGAAACAATTGCGGTGGATACAGCGGGTGTGGATGCAGCTGCCCATACTATCCCATGCCCTATCCCATTCCATCATATGTAGCACCCACTTGTGGCTGTGATGGTTCAAGCACTGGCACATCATCTAGCGATTGTGGTGGAATGTGCCTCACCATAGGTTCCTCCTGCCCGTCATCTAATTAATGGAAAAACTTGATGAAATGAGTTAAATCGAGAAAATTTGACACAGTACCTAATAGGGAAACCAATGTCATAACTTGTTATTGTCTACAAAGTGCCACAAGCTTTACAAATGTTTTAGGCAATGATGTTGAAATATGGCATTAAATATAATTTTATTATTACAAAATTGTGTTTCAATCCTTTTTCCACTTTTTTGATCTTACCTTACTCCTAAGTTTATTACTAAACGATCGGCATACATGCTACGATTAAAAAAAAATGGCATTTTGTCAAAAAATATGATATCCATATGATGTCTGGGAAACAAGAGGTCGCAGGTTCGAATCCTAGCCCTAGGAATTTTTCAAATTCTTGTCTTTACATTTGTTTCTAATTTATCTTTTCTAGTTTGTAATGCACTCTAAAATAATATTTATGGTATCCATGTTGAGAGAACTCGTCTATTGTGTACGACGACGATGTAGAGTTCGCGCCACTACTGAAGTCCATTTTATGAAGGTAATTAAAACTTCAGCGATGGAGCGGACTAAATCCTTGAAAAAAAATAAACACAAAAGGATGAACGGTACCTAATATTATTATGATATCTATGCGGCACCCCCATGGGCGTCGGAAGACGAAAGTCTAGGGTGGGGCAACCTTTCAAATATCAACGGGATTTATAGTTGTCAAAATATAAAAACATACTTTTGTGCAAACAAAAACTGCCGATCGGTCTTGTCTTTCATACGAGTATGTCCGCTGTATGTGTAGTTGTGTAGTTTAGTCGTGCTACGAAATCCTATTTTTTACTGTCCTATTCCGTTTCCAGGGGGCAGCTGCCCCCCCCCCCCCTTCCGACGCCCATGGGCACCCCCGCACAATACTCAGATTTTAGTAAAACGTGTTGCATAGAAAATTAAACACAAACTCCTTTCTTTGTGAAAAATTACTCATTTTAGATTATACTGAGACGAAAAACATATAAAAGACGTACCACCCGTGAAGTTGTTGACAAATCGAATCAATATGACTGCCAGGAAGCTGCTTGCAGTCGTGTTAACAGTTGCTATTTTTCAGGTAAATTCTAAATAAACGATTTTTTTTCTTTTTAGAAACTTCCGTAATAGGCGGAGTTTATTTTACGTTTGGCGGGGAGGAACGGCCCTTTAAAAATAAAAGGTTTGAGCAGAACTGAATATTTGTATAAGGTGGCCAAAATCCCTTGGAGCCCTTTTGTACAATGTTTGAAAATTTAATATTAATAGAGGTTTTTCGGGTCTACTTAATTTATTTTATTTTGTTACAGTCCATTTATAGTGGTGCCCTAGGATCGGGATATTCAGGATATTATCCTGGCAGATCGAAATCACGGGTTATAATTCATAATAATGACGGATATGGATACGGTGGTTTTGGATACAGCTATGGCAACGCTGACCTAGAAGAAAATGTGGATTCTGGATATAGTTATGGCAAATCAGGATGCGGATGTGGCAACACAAATGGTGGCTGTGAAAGTTCAGGATGCGAGTGTGGCGGCTCCAGTCGTGGATGCAAATCCAGTTGTGGATGCAATGACACAGGCTGTGCAAGTAGCACTGAATGCAGTTGCGGGAATTCAAGCAACGGCTGTGAGAACAAAGGAAGCTGTGGATGTGGAAACTCTGAATATAATGACGGAGAAACGATTATAATAATTACCAAAATAAATAGTGACTCCGGGTGTAAGAATTGTAAAGGAAACAGGAAAGAACAGAGGGGTTATTTTTATTAACAGAAATTTTAATCGAAAGCGGTGTCTACAAGAGAATTTTTACTTTTTAACAGTTTTTTTTTCTCTCTATGCATTTTAACTTTAAAGCAAGAAATACAAAAAATAATGATTCTATTGTTAAAATTATTTTTTGAATCACATTTTCATGATCCTTTTAAAAACAGATAAGGGTGAGGGAGGAGACGAAATAAATATATTAAAGTCTTTTGAATATTTCTCGAAATTATAACATTTACTTGATGTATAACATTTCCTACCCTATTATTTTTTATCCCTTTTCAATTTTGGTCATTAATTAGAAGGACCAACGGAGCCGTATATTTACCTATAATATATATTTTTTTCCATGAGCTTTAGGTTGGGATGTTCCCCGATGGATGGGTGTAGGCAAAGTAGTGATTGATTTCGATATACGCCTATTGCTCATTTGTAATAATTTATGGTGGTGCCTATTGAATATGCTGACTCTTGCTATCTTAACCTCACCAAGAAGTAATTTAATAACTGGGTGAGTTTTATAATTGGGTTTTTTGAATTCATGATTGACTTTTGCAGTGAAAGATAAATTTATTTATTTGTTCCACCAACAGAATTACATACATTACATACTTGACTTGCATTTACAAAGTTTTTGTTCTCATATGTATTCCAATTACAGGTAGAAACATCATTCTCAATTTGCAGGACAGAAAATAGTGACTAATTTCGAAGCAATTTTTTTTTCCTTATAAATCTAACATGCATTAGTAAGTATTCAAAATAAAATAGAAATGACTAATAAGACCCTTAATTACAACACCTACCTCTAAGTAAATATGTACATGGAATGGCTTACACAATTAGAATACAACGACACTGAAACACTACTTACATAACTTTCAATATCCCTATTTGAAATCATTCTAAGAACATTATATGTATACATAAAACATTACTTATCCACCCCCTCACACACTCACACACACCCTAACACACCCTTACACACGCTCACACAACCTCCCTCACACACAAATCCTCACGCACAACTTGTAACAACGTTACCATTAATTCATAATTACATTTTTAAGTTTTAAACACAAGTTATATTTTGTAACCTTATTGGGTTGAGCCTAGTTCTCGCCGTACAAGGAAACTTAGTTTGGGAACTAGTGCTTAAAATTGTAATGTCATGTATACTTGTGTGAATAAATTACTATTACTATAACTTATGTTTTAATTTCGAAGAACTTCAAAAATGTTCTCATAATTTCGTATTCATGACATAACATAACCATTTTGCTGTTCACACTGTGATCCTCTTAGAACAAAGACATGACCTATGATTTTTAGGGTTCCGTATCCAAAGGGTGCCAAACGGGACCCTATTACTAAGCCTGTTTGTCTGTCTGTCCGTCTGTCACAGGGGTTTACAGCTCCAACCGTAATAGGTAGAAAATTTAAATTTTTGCAGAATCAGTGTTGCAATGGTCTCACTCTGTGACACACACGAGAAATAATAAAATAAAAAAATATGAAATTTAAGGGGCCCATGCATGAAACCTCGATAAAATTGCATTTATCATTTGTTTTGGCTGTAACTTAAAGATAGTAATACATACAAGTTTTAAATTAAGTCAGATTGTAGGACATACACTAAAATAAAACAAAAATTATAAAAAGTAGCTTTATAGGGTGCCGTACACAGAAAGCGGGAAATTTTTTGTTATGTACTACCATTTTAGCGGTTCAATATTATCCAATCAGATATGCTAGTTCCGCCATTTTCATTCTAAAGATAAGTCGGTAGCACTGTAAGACAGAGTTGTCAACCTGTGAAAATAAAGGAAGTAGCTTGTTCCGGGCCTGTCATTGGCTAATATTCAATATTATCCAATCAGATATGCTAGTTCCGCCATTTTCTTCTACAGATAAGTTAGTAGCACTGTAACACAGATTTGTCAACCTGTTAAAGTTAAAGAAAGTGTATATCGTGTCACTTGTATCAGTCTCTTTATACTTTATGATATGATAAAAGAGGTTGATTTAGCCAACTACATGACGTCATCACAACAAAACTTTAAAAGTTTTATAAAAAAATTACAACTACTTAGAATGAAGAAATATGTATATTTTTTTGCGTATGATAACCAGCTACACAAAACAAAAATTTAAAACCAGTGTACCTACTTTACATACTCAATTCTTACTTTAGTACTCAGTCAAAAACGGGAAAGTTTGATGTCTGTCTATCCGCGGCATAAGTCAAGAACGCTTGGCCAATTGAGCTGAATTTTTGCATACGTACAGACAATATGACATGTACATTGTACGTCATAATCTTGATCAAATAGGTAGCTTGAACTGCAGACGTTGGTACTGGTAAATCTGTGGAGGACTACAGACAATTTTCAAAAATTTCAAATGTCTCTTACATTATCATCTCTCATATTAGGAATTCCTATGGAATATTTAAGGTGAAGTAAATGAGATCCAAAGTAGAAGTTTGGACATGATTTGACTGCTCGGAAAAATCTATTTAAAGACGCTAAAATTAAGAGTCCAATATTTTTTACCTATCAGTTATTTTGTTATACATTACGATTGACTAAACTTGGCTTGATCAAAAAACATGAAGTTTCCTATAACTTTCCATATTTTTAAGGACACAGCAATACTACTTACAGATATTTCAATGAAAAAATAGACTTAATATATTTTTGTTTATAATTGTTTCTTTTTTCCCTTAAGTATGACTCAAAAATATCACAGGCAGAGTAAAAATTAAGAACAAAAAGTCCATCTACCCAGGAGTTTGAAATACAATGCTTCATCTAGTATGTCTGTTACAGTGTAGTAAAGAAGATGTGAAAGTTAAAAACTTACTTAAGGCGGAACGTTTCGAGGTCGGTGCAAAATGCACAACTTATGATTGTTATTCTTATTATTGAATAAAAAGTACTAAAGAAATGTGGTTTATGGCATTTTAATAGTTTAATGTCAATTAGGTTTTCCTACCAAAATTTTGTAATTTTATGCATTGCGTTGTAAATGAATGTCCACACCAACTTAAAACACGCTTTTAAATTTGTATGGACGTTCACGCTAACTATAATCCATAAAATGACACAATTCTGCAAAAAACCCCTGATAATTATTAAACAATAGTCGCAAAATAAGAAGAAACTATTTTATTTCATAAATTTTATTTATAAATTAGATAAACAATCATAAGTTATGCATTTTGCACTGAGCTCGAAGCGTTTAAATTTATATATTTTAAACACTTGGCGATTTAAGCATCGCAAGCAGATATCTACAAATTAACTTTGAGTCATTGCGGTATAGAAGCGCAGAATAAAAGGTTAACCAAGGGAGTGTACATACAATTCCAAATTGTAGCTTTCTTTTAACGTCATTTGTTTCCCCAATAGAGAAAATTTTTCTAGGAATAGGGGAACCTACATCATATATAATTTATGCAGCCAAATTCTTACTAGAGACTCGGTAAGTGCCCAGTAACATGGTTCGATAACCTTTTTTGTGAAATTCGTAAATTATTCTTTTCGTGTTCCTTACAAACGCAAAGCCAGCCCCGAGTCAATTACTACCTATATATAAGGTGCTCTAAAAATATCTGCCACGGCTGTAATGGGAGAGTGTATTGTGTATATAGATTAGAATAGTAACGATATTTTATTGATCCAAAGTTATACATTTTTTCATACAAAAAAATGTGCGTATAAGTTAGAATTGATTTACTTGCATGAAACTGTAGTAACACAAAACAGTTTGAAAGAGATAGAAATTATTTTCATTGATGAAACGACACATCGCTCGTAATTTGTTAATCACTTTATGTGGAATATAGTAAATATTGATTTATTTAATATAATGAAAATAAAAGATCATAATAATTCCACGTGTCCCAATTATCGCTTTTATTTGACCCAATAAAGAAAGCATTCAAAGTACGTGCTCTTTTTGACCCAAATTGATACCTAATTACAAAAATTCTTGTAACCTGTTGATATTGTGTTAGGCTGTGGTGGGTATATATACCCTATGATTTTTAGAAGAGGAATCACAGTCAAGATGGCAGCTTCAATGAAATTTGTCGTATTCACTGCTCTACTCCTCATTGTCAAGGTATGAAAACAAAATAAAAAATATATATAACATAACATATTTGTAGCATATCGTCACGACATGAATCCTCGAGGAGCTGTCAGAGGTGTTCCTGAGTGTGAACTGTTAATTGCATGTTACAGTTCACACCCGGTACACCCGCGTTGCACCGACGATTATTACATCCCAACGTGATGGGTGGTTTGCCCGATCGCCGTACTTCGGGCACAATTACACGCTTTTTAGGGCATGCAGGTTTCCTCACGATGTTTTCCTTCACCGTTTAGCAAGTGTTAAGTATTAGGTAAGAACGCAAATACTATGCACATTAATTCCGAAAGACCAATTGGTGCACGCCCGACCGGGGATCGAACCTGGGTCTCAGGATTGAGAGGCCAGCATTCTACCGCCGCCGCTTACTGAGCTATGGCGCTGCCGAAAAAAAAATAGAACAATTGTTAATGTTAATACTGTTGTCCTCAGAGCCAATTGGCAGACTGCTACTTCTTGCCCCCTTACGGGCTAGGATATCCCGGTGTGGCTCCAATCTACGGCACTCTGGGAGGCTTCAATAACAATGACGATGACGACTCTAAGCTGCTCTTGCCGTTTCTGCTCCTGGCTATGAGCGGAAACAACGGCGGATCCGGGGGGAGTAGCGGAGGAGGATGCTGTGGAGGATACAATTGTGGATGTGGAGGCGGATGTGGATATGGATGTGGATGCGGTGGTGGATACGGATGCGGAGGTGGAAGCGGATGCGGAGGTGGGTGTGGAGGCGGTTGCGGATGCGGAGGTGGGTGTGGAGGCGGTTGCGGATGTGGATGCGGGGGTGGTAACGGCGGCGGAAATAACTGTGGGTGTGGTTGTTGTTAAATTAAGTGCTTAAATTTGAATGTCATCTCAAAAAGACCGAATTTATAACAAACATTAAAGAAAAAAGTACTTACTTAATAGTTTAATTTGCGTGAAGTTTGGATTTCTCATGTGTTAGGACCTAAAACATTGGTTATCTAGATACAGGTGCAATACCTTCATGCCTGCTATGCAATGTGTGACTACATTTTCATCATAATCATATCACGTACTCTTTTATTACGTAACTTAACTAAATTACGAAAGTTTAAATACTGATTAAAGTAGAATATTACATAAACAGTATTTTTTAAATCGATTTCTACCATTGACACAATAACATTATATTTTACAATTTCTTCTAATAAAAGTACAAACTCGTGCACAGAAACGAGTATAACACTTTGTACAAAGAAAGGATCAGAAAAAGTATAACGTTAGTTAATGTGAGTCCATACAATGAAGACATTACATTGCTTATCTTCACTGTTTATTATCACACAAGTAAGTAATTTTATAAACTTTTAACAAATAATTTAACTTAAAAATCTTACTTACCATTTTTAATATTGAATTGTGTTTAGATTGTAATAAATTTAAATTGATATTTCAGTTTTTATGGAGTTCTACTTTAGCACAAACATATGATGGTTCAACAATAATTGTGAATGATAAATCGATTGACAAAAATCCACACTTAAAAAAAGCAAAATCCACAAAATATCGACTAAAGCAAGCTCCTTTGCCTGATATCGAACTGAGACAAAATGAAAACTATTTTCCCGAAACAGAATTTCCGAGTTCTATTCTAGACATACATAAACCTTTTTACTATAATCGGAACCTCTATAACGTTGAAAACAAAACACCTTTTCAAAACAATCTTAATATATCAAATGCTTTCAAACTACCTGAAAATTTCATTGATAATTACAAACGAAAGCAAAAGCTGAATGCCATGAATTCATCTTTGAAGAAAGTTAGCAAAGCTTTAGATTCCGATTATGATGACGCCATAACTATAGATAGATATAAGGGAATCACTAATAAAGGAGTTAGACTGCAAGATAAAATACGTATTAAAGCATATTTAGATAAGAAACTCTTAACAAAAACCTTTAAAAAAGAGGAATTTCCAAAAACTAAAAACCACAATAAAGGAATTTCTCATAAAGGCATGAGTTTGACTGATAAAATGCGCATCAAAACATTTCTTAATAAAAGACCAATGCTAAATGAACCTGAAAAAAAATATAAACCAATAGATCCCTTTATACGAAAAAGTAATCACTCAGTTACAATTCCAGTTGAAGAAAACAGAGTTAATTCTGACAATAAAATTGAAGATGTAACAGTATCGAAACCATCCCTCAATGTGGAAGAAAATAATGAAAATTCATCGGTTGATAAAGAATCTCTTCTTATAATAGTAGACGATCTTATTGCAATAACTGAGCAAATGTTCAATAGCGTCGTTGGATATGTTCAAGAAATTGGGGATACAAATATGATAACCGATGAAGAAACCGAAGAAATAATTCATGTTGTAGAAAATTTAAAAGAAGTTTTAGATATTCTGGATTATCTTATATCTAATATTACTGCAACACATTCTGATTTAGATGTAAATTTTTACTCTACATTATTGTACAGCCCCAACAATGCTTCTTTAGTGTCCAACAGTACAACATCATCCAGTAAAATAGTGGACGTATCACTAATATCTTTACCACAAATCACATTAATCAAAGATAATAATGAAGAACAAACTCTGTTACCAATGATTGAAGCTGTTGACGAAGCTATCGACCAAATCGAAGTAATTTTGAATGCTACTGTATCAAACACCGACGCTGAAGATATTACAGAGGAAACCAATGAAGTGATCAGCTTAGTCGAGAATTTGAAGGAACTTCTAGAAATCATTGAAGATTTAAATCATAATATTACTTCAATATCATTTAGCTCAGTGCCCAAAAAGGACATTGATGAAATATACAATGTTACTAGCTTGTTTGAAAATTACACTTTAGGCGTTGTTGAGGAAATAACGGATGATCTAATTGAACTTGAAGAACTAAATGTTCAAACAAATTATTCATTTGCGGACGATGCACTAAAACAAAAAAATGCAACAAACAATATTGATTCTGAGGCAATAGCCCCGAAATATAACGAAGTGTATGAAACACAAGTTGAGTCTCCAAATGACACTTTTAATAATCTGGAAGAGGCAATCGATTACCACAACGATACAATTTCAGAAACGGGAAAAAATGTTGATACAAGCTTGCTGACTGAAGAAATGAACGACGAAATATAAAACAATATATCCAAGCAGCTTTTTTTATGTTATAGTTTTCCATACTAGTCAATTTATAGTAACATGATTACCTGTTTACTTTCTAAGGAAACATGAATGTAAAAAATGAAAATTACATACCTATTTATGTTGAAATGAAAATACATTTTTTTTTGTACCACCTATTTAACAGCATAAGACTTATTTGACTGTGTGTCGGGGCAGGTTGGCTTGGTCGATTAATTACCTGTAAAGACAAAATTTTATATTAAATTAAATGAATGGCTCTCTAGATTACATAACAGAATATTTTGGCACAAATGTTTATAGGTACAATTAGCAGGCCGACAGCAGTGCGACGACGGCTATGGCGTCATCTCGGCCACGTAAAACTCGGCCGCGCGGCCGAGTTGACACCTTTCGATTAAATCAATTTTATTGGGGGTCAACTCGGCCGACAGTGAAAATTTGAGGTAGTTATGTACAGTCAACAAAGGAAGTCCTTAGAAAATGTAATATGATTTAAATTCTTCAGGCAAATAACGACGTGGCTTCAAAATAAAACAAAATATCAATGTTTAAATAGGTATAAATTATAAAAATCAACATCACGAAAATATGAACTAATACTATACCTAACCGTAATTAATCTAATCACCAATAGGTATAATAAAGTTTCAAGCATTTGACACTTATTATCCCTATAACCGAACAAACGAAAAAATAATCGTTTTGTATGTGTAAGTAATAACGAAACTTAGTATGCATTTAGACCTCAGAAGTGCCATCACTTGATGCTGCAAGTTTTTTTTAAAAGACCTTATTTTAATGTATTTAAAGAAAACACGTTAGACAAAAACAAATACTTTCATGGAAAGAAAGAGACAGGTAAGAACTTATCATGATTTCAACAAAGCGTGTTCTTTTTGGTAACAAGATTGCTTTTAATTTTTTTTATAGTTTTATTCGAAGTTTCATAGTAGGTATTTGGATCCAATCCTTTCTTAGGTTGACTGTACTTTGTATGTGAGGCCGAGTTGACCCCCAATAAAATTGATAGATGTCAACTCGACCGCGCGGCCGAGTTTTATGTGGCCGAGATGACGCCTTAGCCGCGACGACGCAGTGGTGCAACCGCGGGCGTATATATAGCTTTCATATGGGGGGTGGGATTCACTGAGACAATTTTAATATCAACACATTATTTCGCCGAGGCACTCAGATAGAGGGAGCTAATTACAAGCAGTAACAAAATATTTGAGGGTTATATTTTACATTTATTCGCAGTTTTTAGATAAAGAGAAATCAAAATTCTTTGACACCATTCCACATCTCACAAAAATAAATTCACACATGACTTTCCAAATAATAAGCTATTGTCTGTTCGTTCCCTGGTTCACTTTTGTTTTAAGAAGCAGCCCCATGTTTGAATTAAAAAACTTGCTATCCACAGTAGATTCATTAATTCAAGAAGCTTCTTTGGTTGATATTGAGGTCTCGTGCTGTGATGAAGCCAAACAGGCATGGTCAGTGGCCTGCCCGTGTGAGGACGTCCCCGATAATTTTTCATCGTAGCGGCAATGAGATGAGCCTTGTTGCAAATTGCAACAAAAAAAACTGCTTGCCTCAATCAAGTACGAATATCACAGAGCGAGCTCGGCTTCTTGCTGTGGCAGAGCACGAGTCGGGTCTCTGGCTCCACACCCTCCCGCAGGTCTGTGATCTGGAGGCAATCTTTTTTTTATAATTATTGTGTGTATGCCGGTTTGTGTTTTTAGGGTTATTTAATTTCTTTTATTAAATTTTCAATTCAATTTAAATTCAATATATTTATTTCAGATAATAAAATGCATAAATTAGCCTATATTTTATGATAAAATGTACTTTTTCTCACTTTTATACTAAATTCAGTCCTAAGGGAAGGCCCAAGTCTGGACCCCCTAAACGCCCCCCTTATTTATGGTGACCTTGGTCTATATAGCCGAATTCATATTGGAGATTCGGTAAGTGGTCAGGCAGGAGCAAGGTTCATGACCCTGTTTGCAAAATACGTTTTTTTTTGCGTATTTCACAATACTGCCCACAAGTCTTCAGTATGAATTTGACTGTATAAATCAAAGTCAAGTATTACGCCCATGAGTGCTGTACAACATTTTGTCTGTTTCACAACCCTATATTTCGGCCCCGTACAGAAAGCGCGCGTGAAGCTGTGCCCCGTCTTCCTTATCGAAGGTCCGAGGAGTGACCTGTTTTCTGTATGTACTGGCCCGGACTGCATGTACAATACGTAATGCGTACTACAGTTAAAAATCAGATAGGTACTAATCCAATCTTGCAAGAAAAAGTCACGTAATTTCTATGAAACAGTATAATGTAAGCTCTTACATTACTAGTGCTAGTGGATCGGTTACACCTATATAAAATTGTTGTCTGAAATAATCTATGTATAGATTACAATGGGACTTCGTGAAAAGGTGGCATTAGTTGTTATTTCGTTGGTTTTAGTTCAGGTGAGTTTTTATGTTTCCTACATTACTAGTTTTATTTGCAGAGCCTTTAAACTTCTAAAATTGTCTAACTCGAATTTTGTATTCTTGTATGCATTTCAGATTAACAGTATAAAATGCATGCCAAGAAGTTTTAAGAAAGATCTTCTACAAAAATTCAGCCCAAAATTATCGGAAAATCAAGGATTTTGTCCCGCAGCAACATCTTCATCATCGTTACTAACAAACAAAGCAAAAAGGAATCTTTTTAGCAGAAAGTCTGCCCGGAAACCTAAACAATCGATAAAAGATATAGAAAAGTTCTTAAAAAATTATAATTTTGCTGAGACCGATTACGCGACCGGAAATTCTAAACGGATCCCACTATACTTCAATAATAATGACTTCCCTGAACCCAACTATCCACTCCGATCATCAGACGTTTGGACAACAAACAATGCAAAAACTCCAAAAAATTTGCTAGACGACTATGAAAGTATATACAATCAAAAGGCAAAACAAATCATTGACAGTCCAGTACAGTTTCCAGAAATACAATATCCAACATTTAACCCAGAAGATCCATTTAGCCTAGGAGATACGAGAAATTTCCCAGAAGCAGAATATCCGCTAGCTGTTGAGGATTTATGGTACCCTAGTCAGTACAGAAGACCGTCGTCTCCCGCGAACTTAGATCAGTGTTACGTACAACCAAGTCCTCAAAACTTCAAGTGCATAAAGCAAAGTTTAAAAAACTTCATGAACAGTGATCTTACGACAAAAAAATGTGCGCCAAGAGGAAATCGTATCAACAGAAAAATTGATCCGAAGACCCATCATAATAAAACTTCAAGTCTAGGTAACAAATCTAATAACAATTCTAGTAACTTTGCTAGTGACTATTCTAATAAATATGCTAGTAACTATCCTAATAATTATAGTAACTATTCTAGTCCCTCAAAATACTGTATTTGTAAAATTAACAATCAGACAATATCTCCTTGCATACCGACGCATTTGACACCTGAGATTTTATCTACAATGCCATACTTTGTTGGTACTCTCTGTGAGATTGACCAGAAATTAAATTCTTCTTCCGCGACATCCTCATCTCAGGTAGCATCTTCAACAATCTTGATCACTCCTTCTACTACACCACCCTCCACAGATATGATTACGAGTCTATCTGATTTTTCAAACCCCTTTACTGAATCCATCGCTAAAAAAAGTTCTGGTTTATTGGGAGTAATCTCTATTCAGTCTTCTACAACACCCGCTTTTTCGAAAATACCTACTAGTGAAACTTTTACCACTGCTGCCCCTTCAGAAATTATTAACAGTCAGTCTTCTGATCCAAACACATTTACTGATTCCCCCATTGCTAGAACTTCCGTGACTTCATACCTTACGGATTCTACCCATAGTCTCTCTTCAGGTGAAAATGAATCTAGTTCAACGACATGTGCTCCATCAGGATCCGCTTCTATTGCGTCAGCAGCAACATATAGTTTATCGAAATTCAATACAATCGTCAAAACTTCCACTACCTTATCGCCTTTTATAATAAATGATTTACTGTCAACTACTGTATCAAGTACAGGAGAGACAACTATATCTGCTAATAACTTTACTGATTTCTCGGCATTTCAGTCTACAATTGCTCTAGCTAGCTTAAATAAAAATAAAGATATCAAAACCAAAGCCAATACAGATACAATTAAACCTAATTTAAGTCCAACTACTTTCAACCCAACTGATTTAACGGGTACTAAAGCTCCATTCGACCTTACTACTCAATCAGTAACATTTCGATCAAATACAACTCCAACTGAATCACGGCCTTTTGAGGACATAACCGTCCCTACCAGCCCACATACAAGTGCACTTTCCAAGATCTCATCCGATGCAAATATGTTCACCGAAGACCTAACAACTTCAGGTATAAGTCAATTTAGCGTAACGCCTTATATATTTCACAGACCGACTTCTTTAGATCGAAGTGATTCAACAAGCAGTAATAATAACCCAACCGATTCAAATACCGAAGTAAATACAATTCGATCCCAAACTGCGACACATGATTTCTTGACATTTCTCTCTACAAATGCCCCGACTGAATCGAATTCGAGTCAACATATCGAAACCACAGGCGATACAAATTCAAGAAACACTACCGTAGGTCCATCAGATTTATTTGATAGTCCAACTACGTTGACATTTCCATCAAATACTACTCTAACCGAATTACAGTCTTCAACCACCGTTACTAGCTCGTCTTATCTACCAAGATATCACCCATCTTCCAAGTTGTCATCCAATACAAGTCTGTTTACTATAGACCCAACAATTAAAAGTCTAAGTCAGTCTTCCGTGAACCCTTCAAAAATATTTAACAGGCCAACTAGTACCGACACAACTGATTCAAATACAATGTCAACCGTTTCGAATCTATTTACAAAGGTACCAACTTTGTCAAGTACAAGTCAACATACCCTAAGCACTACTGTTTGTGCCACCAGCCAAACTTCAGACCCTAAAGATACACAGACAGCAGTTGAAAGTGACTTTGCTTCCAAAATAACAACGACAACTTCGCCAGAAACCGCTATTGCTTCTGCCGAATCCACAAGTGTTTCCACAAATTTCACTTTCACTTCAACTGAAATTGTGACTTCTCCTGTAGAATCAATTATGTCTTTGGCTTCTTCTGAATCCACAAGTACTTCTGCAGAGTACACAACTCCTAGAGAATTCTTTTCTGCTCCCATTTTATCTACATTTGCTCTTACTGAGTTTAATTCTGATTTAAGAGAAACCAAATTTGATTCTCTAGAATTTACTACTGTTTTCACAAAATTTACTACAGCTCCACAGGAATCCAATTATGTTTTCCTAGAACCTACCACTTCATCTTTAGAATCCACTTCTGTTCCTGCAGAAACTACCTATGATTCTCTAGAATTCACTTTTTCTCCTACGGTGTTTACTTCTGATTCTACAGAAACCCCTCTTGATCCTCTAGAATTCACTTCTGTTTTGACAGAATTAACTACGGCTCAGCAAGAACCCACTAATATTTTTCCAGAGCAGTTCACTTCTTCTTTAGAATCCACTTCTGCTAGTACAGTAACCACCTATGATTCTTCAAAATTCTCAATGGTTTCTCCAGAATCTACTTTATTTCCTACAGAGTTTACTTCTGGTTCTACAGACACCACCTTTGGTCCTCTAGAATTCACTACTGTTTCCGCAGAATTGACAATGGCTCCACATGAATCTACTAATTGTTTTTCGGAGCATACCACTGCTTGTTTAGAATCCACTTCTACTACTGCAGGAACCACCTATGATTCTTCAGAATTCCCTACGGTTTTACCAGAATCTACTTTTGCTCCTAAACAGTTTACTTCTGATTTTACAGAAACTACCTTGAGTCCTCTAGAATTCAGTATTGTTTCTACAGAATTTACTATGACTTCACAAGAATTTACTAATGTTGTCCCACACCATACTATTGCTTCTTTAAAATCCACTTCTGCTACTACTGAAACCACCTGTAATTGTTCAGAATTCATTGTAGTTCCTCCAGGATCTACTTTTTCTCCTACAGAGCTTACTTCCGATTCTACAGAAACCACATTTGATCCTCTAGAATTTACTACTGTTTCTACAGAACCTACTACGGTTCCACAAGAATCCACTAATGTTTTCCCCGAGCATATCACTACTTCCTTAGAATCCACTTCTGCTGCTACAGAAATCACCTATGATTCTTCAGAATTCACTATGATTCCTCCAGAATCTACTTTTTCTCCCACAGAGTTTACTTCTGATGTTACAAAAACAAACTTTGCTCCTCTAAAATTCACTTCTATTTCCATAGAACTTACTACGGCTCCACAAGAATCCACTAATGTTTTTTCAGAGCATATCACTGCTTCTTTAGAATCCACTTCTGCTTCTACAGAAATCACCAATGATTCTTCAGAATTCACCATGGTTCCTCCAGAATCTACTTTTTATCCTACAGAGTTTGCTTCCGATTCTATAGAAACCACCTTTGCTCCTCTAAAATTCACTACTATTTCCATAGAACTTACTACGGCTCCACAAGAATCTATTAATGTTTTTCCAGAGCATATCACTGCTTCTTTGGAATCTACTTCTGCTCCCACAGAAATCACCAATGATTTTTCAGAATCCACTATGGTTCCTCCAGAATGTACTTTTTCTTATACAGAGTTTACTTCTGATTCTAAAGAAACCACTTTTGCTCCTCTTAAATTTACTACTATTTCCACAGAACTTACTACGGCTCCACAAGAATCCACTAATGTTTTTTCAGAGCATATCACTCCTTCTTTCGAATCCACATCTGCTCCTACAGAAATTACCAATGATTCTTCAAAATCCACTATGGTTCCTCCAGAATCCACTTTTTCTCCCACAGAGTTTACTTCTGATTCTAAAGAAACCACCTTTGCTCCTCTTAAATTTACTACTATTTCCACAGAACTTACTACGGCTCTACAAGAATCCACAAATTTTTTTCCAGAGCATATCACTGCTTCTTTAGGATCCACTTCTGCTTCTACAGTAATTACCAATGATTCTTCAGAATCCACTATGGATCCTTCAGAATCTACTTTTTCTCCTACCGAGTTCACTTCCGATTCTACAGAAACCGCCTTTGATCCTCTAGAATTCACTGCTGTTTTCGGAGAATTTACTACGGCTCCAGAAGAATCCACCTATGTTTTTCTAGAGCATACCACTGCTTCTTTAGAATCCACTTCTACCTCTACAGAAATCACCTATGATTCCTTAGAATTCACTGTGGTTCCACCAGAATCTACCTTTGCTTCTACGCAGTTTACTTCTGATTTCACAGAAACTACTCTGAGTCCTCTAGAATTCCCTATTGATTCCACAGAATTTAATAAGGTTAGGCCTAATGTTTTTCCAAAGCTGGCCACTGTTTCCTTAGAATCCACTTCTACTCCTATGGAAACCACCTGTAATTCTCCAGAATCCACTATGTTTCCTCCAGAATTAACTTTTCTTCCTAATGTGTCGTTTTCTGACTATACAGAAACCATCTTTGATCCCCTAGTATTCACTACTGTTTCTATACACTTTTCCACGGCTCCACAAGAATCTACTTATGTTCTTCCAGATCATACCACTGCTTCTTTAGAATCCACTTTTACTTCTACAGAAACAACCTATGATTCTTCAGAATCCACTATGATTCCACCAGCATCTATATTTGCTCCTACAAAGTTTATTTCTGATTTTACAGAAACCACCTTTGATCCTCTAGAAATTACTTCTGTTTCCACAGAGTTTACAATGGCTTCACAAAAAATCACTGATGTTTTTCCAGAACCAACTGCTTGTTCAGAATCTACAAGCGTTCCTACAGGAATCACCTATGATTATCTAGAATTCACTACGGTACCTCCTGAATTTACCTTCGTTTCCACAGAATCACACACTTTTGATTTTTCAAAACTTACAACACCATTTTCGGGGTCCACTTCTGCTTCCAAAGAACTCACTTTAGATCCAGTAAAATCCATATCGTTCTCTTTAGAATCCACTAGTACTCCTACAGAAACCACCCTGACAGAATACACCATTGCTCCATCTGAATCTTCTACTGCTGCTACTATTTCAAAGAAACTTAACTCTGGTCTAACAATTACCACTTCTTCAAATAAATCCAGTTCCAGTTCTAAAGGATTTAGTAAGTCTCCTATGGAGTCTGCTTTGACTTCTATGAAAACTTTGCACGCCCCAACAGAATATCTTTCGGCCCCATCCGAATCTATAGTATCAGAAAGCATGCAACAGAGGAAAAACATTATCCTCAGAATAATTAGACATCCTGATGATTTGTTTCCGATTATTCATGAATGTAATCTAACAAATGTTGATCATACTAGTGAAAAAGTTGAAGATTTATTGATTCATATAGTTCAATGCAACGATAATAGCAATTGAGACTATACCTCCCCTAACTTAAAATATTATTAATAACATAATAGTGAAACCAGTGAAAATATAGCTCCAGATATGACCAATTTCTTGACACCATCTTCACTATCCTCACCATCTCCAAAATGTTCTATAATAATATGCAATAGTATTTTTTATCAACTGTTTTCACAATGCCTACACCTAAATAAACTGTGAAACGTTATCCAATCAAACATCCACGTCATTTAGTCATCTTTTGAGAAAATATCAATGTAATTCGTTTCCAACGCCTGAAGCGTCGACCGCGCATGCGACAACTTCACAAGTCCAAGTTGAGTGCCAACGTTCAACAAAAGTTGCTTAAAATTTTACGCAAGCTTTTTTTTTTTTTTTTTTAAGTTGCTTTATCTTATAATCTTACAAATTCGTATTTGCAGTTCAATATGAGCTATCCAAAACATTCCCATAAATTAAAAACACAGAATAAATATAAACCAAAAATTTAATTTTACAAGGTATTTCGTGTCAACACAGACATTTTTTGTCAACTAACTTCAGTTTATTTTTATTTAAAACTAAAGCCTCGAGGTAATTATATCGAAAATTTGTATGCTCCTCTAGAGCACAAATAAATTTGTTTATTCTTTGTCAGTACCAGAGCCTGTTTCAAAATCATAGCCCCAATATATTGGAATGATGCCACCCCCCACCTGTAAGTACAGTACAGTTCAGTTCACGTAAAATTCATTTTATTTACTTAATAATGTTATTATTTGCTTATGCAATCATTTATCTATTTTTAGTTTTGTGTGTTCAACATTTTATAATGAGAGTTGTTTTCCTACATGTAAAAATGCAAGGCTGTTTTGAAAATCGGTAGTTTTCTACCTGACCATATTCCTTTATGTTTTATGTTTCTCCTTTTTTTTAAAATGATTATTATTGTTAGATATATTTGTCACAAAGGGACAAAGTAAATAAGAAATTTAAGGTTTAAAGATACTTTATTCTTACTAAAGACAATATGTCACTTACATAAGAAGAGATCTTAATTAATTAATTATAGTTTCGTCCATCCGCACAGACAATAATTGAAGGTGTTAGTAAGCTCCGCAGTTCACTTCTTTAATCTTATAACCACCTCTCTAACACCAGTTATTATTTATTTAAAATATGTTGAGCCAATTTACGCTTGAAATCATTAAAGAGTTCAGAATTTTTAATTTCTGAGGGTAGATTGTTAAAAAGCTGTGCTCCCTCATATGTGAACATTCTTTTGCCGTAATTTGTTCGGATCTTTGGTAGTATGACGTAGCTAGGCCATCTTGTGGAGCGTTTAGACACTTGCCTGTGCTGGATAAATGAGATTGATGTGTGAATTGATTTTCTTAATATTTTTCTAACAAGGATGCATGTGCTGTAAATATATAATTGTTTTAGATTCATAATGTTGGTTTGTTTGTATAATGTAGTAGTTGGTGTTAAGTAAGGATAGTGAAATAACATTTTGATTAATTTATTTTGGATGATCTGCAGACCAGATAAACTGGTCTTACATGCACTGCCCCATATTTCGATAAGATATATGAGATGTGATTTTATCAACGAATTATATATTGTCATTCGCACTTTTCGGGGGAGAGAACGTACAATGCCACGTAGAGAACCCATTAGTGAAGATAGTTTTTTCTTTAGATATTCAATATGCGGCTTCCACGTTAATCGGTTGTCAATTCGCAATCCTAGATACTTTTCTTCGTGTTTCTCTTGTATTGGCATGTTGTTGATTCTTAATGGGGGATATGTATCTATAGGTTTGTTTTTTGCTTTAAATATAATATAGGATGTTTTAGAGACGTTGATTGTTAACAAGTTTGACTGCAACCAGCAGTTTAGAGCGTTCAAGTCTTCTTGTGCTAAAGCAATAATGTCACGTAATTTCCTCTGTGGTTTTTGTATTAATCTTATCCTAGGGCTACATCTGCGTCATAGCGCGCTAAAATGTACTATGCGTCTCAATTACGAATGTGATCGCACCAGCAGATAACTTCACTGACAGTACTATTCTTAATTGAGACGCATAATAGATTTTAGTGCGATTAATTATTTCAAGACCTAGCATGAGAATAAAATCAAATAAACTACCTTTATCTTTATTTATTACTAACTTTTGCCGCGTGGAAGTATCTTTCATTCAATGTAGAGATAAAACTAAAATTTGGGTAAGATAATTTATTTATTAATTTTACAAAGTTTCTTATACCGGGTGTAAAAGAAAAGTCAAGAATCCTTTAAGGGTGTGTTAGTACGATCGGTAAAGATATATTTTTACATACTGGGATCTCTAAGTAAAATACCTATACCTCATAATAAGACGATTTTCTTTACTCAAAATACACTAATCGCGTGGACACCCTCACTGGTCTCTGGCCACTCGGTTGAGGGGTGCGGGTTGCGGGGTGCAAATAGATGTGTGGGCAGGCCGGTGAGCTGCGTAGCCATAGCTTAGAAAAATTATGGAATTTTTGGTGAAAATTCAAGGTATATTTTTTTTCTCGTAATGACATCAGAATCGTCTATACTTTCATACCCTAAAGGGGTTCTTGACTTTGCATTTACACCCTGTATTATGTTGACAGTTTTCAGCATGGTGGTTATTTTATAAACATCTCTTAAAGCCTAAATGTTGACCAGGGTCACTAAGATGATATACAGAAAACCGCTGTCAAATCCCTTGTGTGGTTCTAGAGTTAAAATGGAAAATACATACATACATACAAACAGATAAAAGTTCTAAAATTTTAGTTTTGGCCTCTATCATCAGCCTGTTTCGTCCACTGCTGGACATACGCCTTTCCAGGATTTCGCCACTCTTGGCTAACTTTGGCTTTTGGCTTCATTACAATACTAATAGTCCATTTGAAATTTCGCAAAAATGTTCAATTTACAGACACGACTTCTTTACTAGGTACTTTATTATTAGTATCTAACGTATGTCTACAAAATACTATTCTTTTATCTCATACAAATTTCTCCATACGGCTGCATAATGAACAATTTGTTTGGTTAAGGTAAATCTTTAAAACTTAATACATTGTTGAATTATTAAAATATTTCAATGTAATTAATCATAATCATTATGAGTACAAAGTAATGTACTGTACAGTGCTCCCAGATTTATAATGCGCATAGAAATCTATAGCCAAGCGACCGGGCGTACCACGTGACCTTACTGCTTGTATAGAAAGTGTAGGGAAATGCGAACTTTGCCGAGCAGTGGCGAAGATTCGTATGTGCATTATAAGTTTGGGAGTACTGTAAGTACTTGTTTATTGAGATATTAGCATAAGTTATTAATTTATTTAGATTGCTTTATCTTATTAAAATAGTAAAATGTAGTTTTATTTTCATACACACGAAATTTTAAATAAAATGGCTAAAATAAACAAAGGTTGGAACACCTTTGTTTTTTCATCAACAAAGGGGTTAACAGCCGAGCAATAGCATGAACAGTTGTTTAAATTAATGAATAGAATAACCCGTTAAGAAAAAAGGTTATCATCTTAACAACCTGTATAGTCCTGTTCCTGTAATGTTAAGGGCCTGTCCAAAAATTACATTTACTTTTTGTGTGGCTTATGTTTTTGCATCCTAAGTTTCTTGGAATCTAGAGTGGTGGTAATTATGTTTTATATGTTAAAATTAACATATAATTTTATATTTTAAGATGTTAATTATGGCCTTTAAATAAATGGATTGTCAATAAAATTGCAGAATTCGCATAGTTAGAGATCATGGGTTTTCGTTACACGAAATTTTGATAGTAATTTTGCTTTATTTAAAACAAAAATCGTGTTAAACTGGCAATTAAGATTGGAAAAATTTACGGAAGTCTTTTATTTTTTAACAGTTAATGTCATGAATAATAATATGTCGGATGTTTTGGAATTGGTTTTCAGCAAAGTTATTGTACTTGAAAGAAAGATTTGGCTTTATTGAAAATGTGATAATTTTTTTCGAAAACGAGGTGTGAGATTTATCACTACAAAAAAGTAGTATTTGTAAATGTGATACATTAACAGTCAATACAAAAGATTTTTCTACGTTTAACATGTATTCAACAGTATAAAAGATGGTAAATTAGGCGCTGGAAATTTTAGATTAATGTGTCAGGGTTTCAAAATCAGTTGTAAAATCCGATAGTTAATAACAACATTAGGTTAGGTTAGCTTATAAACATCACAACAAAACCTTCCGTGAAATTATGAACTATCGGATTTTACAGTCTTACAACATGGATCTTACTAAAAACATAAATGTGAAAAAGGCCCAAGGTTATAACAAAAAACCACATGCCCTTTGTATATTAATTATTATTTTTTGGTCATAACACTCGTACTTTCCGAAATCATGGTTTTTACATATATTAACTTAAATTTTTCAATTATTTCTAAAGAGAACTACCACTTCTTTTTTCAAATGAAATAGTAATTAGAGTAGTATTTTAAAATAACAAAAAGAAACCCTACAAAATAAAATATTATATTGGCCCCGCGAATTCATAATTGTGCCGTAAAGTTATGAAGTCCGAGCTAGTTGAGCGGGAGCTAGAATCTTGAGTTAACATCGCCTTAATAAATATTCCAAATATGAAGTTGAGTGCTCTGTCTTAAAAATTAGCTGTGAAGTAAGATGGACACATACATACAAGCCATTTTTAGGGTTCCGTAGTCCGACAAGAAACCCTTATGGTTTCGCCATGTCCGTCTGTCCACGGCTTAGCGCAGAGACTATTAGTACTAGAAAGCTGTAATTTTGCGTGAATATAAATATTAATCACGCCGACAAAATGGTACAATAAAACTTAAAAAAAAAATTTTTTTTCATGGTACCTCTCATGCAAGTAAACTGGGGATGAATTTTTTTCTCTTCTATCCCATAGTGTGGGGCGTTAGATAGGCCGTTCAAAAACATTATGGGTGTGTGAAAACCATTTTTCGATTTGGAGATCCGTTGGTGAAACATTAAGCTTTAAAGTGAAAATTTTAGTTAGAGTGGAGCGCCCCCCCCCCCGCCCCCTGCCGGCTAAACGGTTTGTTTATAGAAAAGTAGGCTTTACATGTTTACGAGTACAGGTCGCGCCAAACTTTTGGTCCCCTATAATGTATGGGACCAACTTATATATAAAACATATATACAACTGTGTTAGTAGACCAACTTATATACACCGGGCAACTACGGAACCCTACTTTGCGCGTGGCCCGACACGCACTTGGCCGGCTTTTTTTATTTTTGATTACCGAAACCTAAAAACACAAGTCGAAATGTTTAGTGTAAACTGTAAACGTCGTCGTTCCTTTGGTTCACAAGGGAAATATGATATGTTAATCCCTATTTTTCCCGGAATCCTTATAAAATTGCTACAACTTTAGTAGTTCAACGGAACTCTTACGAGATGCAACATTTATAGTAATTGAAATCCAATAAGCGTCTAGTGAAAGACATCAGTAGTTCAAAGAAGCAGATTATGCGTACTTAAATTGTACTTAGAACTAGATCCGTCTTATCACCAGTGCACATATTGATCTCTATCATGTAAGGCTTCACCTGAACTAAGGAACCCGACTTGAACTTAGTTCAAGAGGCTATATATAAATGTATATTTTAACGTACATTTTGTAGGCTTCGACGTTATGTTACAACAATATCCACATTCTTTATTTCTTTTAAGAATATCCATGTCAAGACACTTCATCACTTTGAAAATTTTATTATTTGTAAAATCATTTATTATTTAATTTATATACCTATACAAAACATCTTAAAACAACATAAATTATACAATTCTAGAAAAATAAAAACAAATTATATAAATGTATGAAATTAAAGAAGAATCTACATTATTTACTGCAAAACTAAATCAAAACAGACCACTAAACCAAATAAAATATTTATATACATAAATATACATATCCACATTATATGTATAACACTATCACACATTATGTGCAGCTAAGCCTAGGAGAATTAGTCTCCTTTTGTACCCCTAGCATACACTCTAGATACAGCGTGTATCTACACTACTTTCGCTGTCAATCCTGCGATTATCAACGTACAAATCTCCGACAAAATTCGGAAGAGTCTGAAAGATCTCGGCGGACGAACTGGACAACTCGCTGGCCCGCGATAGGCACAGTATAATAAGGTCCTACAATAATAAGTGAAAATAATTGCAATAAAACAACTACAATTGTGATCAATCACAATAAAGAATTTTTTTTTGTGAAATAATTTTTTCACTTCCCAGTGTAAAGTGGTTTTATCAGCTGACTCAACTTCTATTGAAAGGAGAAAAAAAAAGTAATTTGCGCAATTTTTTTTTTCTTTGGATAGTGGTCTATTAGGGACACTCTATCATCATTTTTTTCACTTTGAATTGTAGGACCTTATATACAGCTTCTAGATTACGTATCATTGGGTTGGTTGGCAACTGGTTGCCAAACGTCAAAAATCAAAATCATTGATATAGGTACTATCGAATTCCGATTATCTAAGGATCCGTTCGTACTTAAAGTGACGTCACAGTTTGTGAACAATTCAATACACACTGAATGCAATTTTAAAAGGTCAGTTTTTAGTGTATAGCAACCAGATGGCATGGCAACCGACACCAAAGCACATAATAAATACGCAAAGTTACATAACAGGCCCGCAGGTTCGAGCCCTGTTAGAGATTTATTTCTCTCTAAATATCAAAGTAAATTACAAAGATTCAGCAAGCATCTCTTACAGATAACATATAACTGCTGCCCCAGATTAAAATTGTATCTCTTAATTATTTCCATAATAGAATTAGCATCCATAGTCTCAGATTCGAAATCAGTCTTCGTAAAAAGTGGTTGATGTAAAAAAAACCGGTTCCGCTGATGCAGTGTGACGCGACCTTGCGCAGGGGATTACATCATGGCGGCGCACAGTGGTCTGATCCCATACAAGCGCATGGACATAGGATAATTAAAATACTGAAGTAATCTTTTTGAAAAAATAAAAATACCATTCTATTTAAAATTTGAAAAGAAATAACAATTACTGTTTGCATTTTTTCGATTGGACTCATACTTTGCATGTAATTAAATAAAAACGTTTTTTTTTGTATGAAGAGCACCATTAAAAATGTTGTATCACGTGATTCCGGGCTTGTTTCACTATGCAGTGTTCATATTTACTTTAAAGAAATAATTTTCTAAGATAAGTCTATCGCACAGTGTGCGCAATCGTGCGTCTTCGGAGATATGGCCAAAAAACAATTTTAATGTCATAAAACGTATTATGAATATGATTTAGGACTGCCTGTTTCTGTTTACAAGATTATAATAGATGAGGATTGTTGAACACCCAACGAGTAAATTCCCGGGTAAATACCCATTTGGGTTAATACCGGGTAAATACGCAAATTTAGATTTTTAAATATTATCGACCATAATGACAAACAATATTATTTCCCGAAATTACAAATAGTTGCAATTAAGGTATCCCAAATTTATTGTGGTATGGAATACAAATTGTTATTGGGCTAATTAGTTCTAATTAGATAACGAAAAAAACGTTTTGTGAGGTCATTATAGTAGTTTATGAAATCATAATTAGGATTTTATGATATGAGTGTAGATAAAATATTAAAAAGCATTTAGATGGTTACATTGTTATGTTTTCATGGTTAATTAGTAAAGTAGTCGCTAATTACTACTAAAAATTTAATAGGTTAGTATATAACAAGCAGCATTTCATAAAAATAAGTCAGTTTTAGTACTTTTGTTTTTTTTTTTCTTTTTAATATAGATACTTAATCGTAAATTAATCACTATTGTTTTATTTCAGTAAGAGTTTTAAATAGCTTTAAAATGTCTTTATGCAATTAAAAAAATATATATTGTAATACCTTTTCTTTTTTACAAAATTAATGAAATAAATGAAATTATCTAGTTAATAATTATTTTATTATTATTAATTTCGAAATCAGTATAATTCTTTAAGTTACCTAGCATTTGCGTTTTTATCAATCTTCTTTTTTACGCATTTTATTAGAAAATACATATTTTTTTGTTTCGGGCATATATTTCCGTAAACGCATACTTAATTGCACACAATGTGCTTAAGTACCTAGGTAATTATAATCTTGTAACAATGCGAAACGGGCAGTCCTAAATCATAGTAATAATACGTTTTATGACATTAAAATCGTTTTTTGGCCATATCTCCGAAGAGGCACGATTGCGCACACTGTGCGATAGACTTATCTTAGAAAATTATTTCTTTAAAGTAAATATGAACACTGCATAGTGAAACAAGCCCGGAATCACGTGATACAACATTTTTAATGGTGCTCTTCATACAAAAAAAACGTTTTTATTTAATTACATGCAAAGTATGAGTCCAATCGAAAAAATGCAAACAGTAATTGTTATTTCTTTTCAAATTTTAAATAGAATGGTATTTTTATTTTTTCAAAAAGATTACTTCATTATTTTAATTATCCTATGTCCATGCGCTTGTATGGGATCAGACCACTGTGCGGCGGGGCGGTCATAACGACACACGCGCGCGGCGCCGTCGCAGACGTGGTGGGTACGCAACGCATCGCATACGCCACAGCTGTCACTTACCAAACCAAAGCAATAACAAAGTAATGTAACCATGGTAATGCACATACTATAACAAAGATACAGATACACAGAATATAAGATACACAGAATATAAGATACAAAAAAAAATCATCAGCATACATTTTGGCTAACTCTATTTTACACGTTATGTGCATGCTACTAATTTTTATATCCCCCTCTAAGCAACGGGTTCGCAAGCAATAAATTTTATCTTCGACTAATAATAGCTAACATAAATTATAGTTTAATGAGTAGGCACAGAGGATCCTCTGTGTGAGTAGGATTTCGAGACCCGGGAAGGAATATTTTTAATTCCCGGGAAACATCACCATTTAATAAATATAAATATTGATGGATGGATGAAATATCGATGTTTTTTTAAATAAATAAAACAATAAAATTGTGTTCATAATTTTATTTAATCAACACCCAATGAAGGGTCTCAATCAATAATGCTAAATTGCATCGTATTCAGTTTCGTTTATGCACACGAAACACAATGAAATCAAGTAAAAAAATTTTTTTTTATGGCTGGCTATTGCATAATGTTGACATGTGAATAATGTTCATAATTGAATTTCATTCATTATTTCATATTTGGTAGTGGACTCATTCCGTTTCCGAGCTCGAGATCTGTAACAAACGGGCAGACAGATAGACAGACTGCAAAGTGACATTAATAGAGCACCGTTTTGCCTTTTTGGCATGGAACCTTAAGAATAAGCCTCCAGTAAGTCAAAATATCGTATTTTAAGATATATGTATATGTCAGCGTGAGTTTATAAAATCCGATAGTTTATAATTTCACTAGGTTAGGTTAGATTCGTTATATACAATTTTCGTTCTAAATAAAATAGGATTTCAGGAATCCTTACACTAAACAACAATTTAAAAAAAAGTTGGATCAACAATATTTCCACTAAAAACTATCACGATTTTCAAAGTCAGCCACAGAAAGAATTAGGATTTTTGGTCTAAAAAAGTTAACAAGGTCTATCAAAGGTTTTATTGCTCAAAAAAACTTCTATAAACTTTTGTTACACGTTTTTCAGCAACCGAAAACGCGCGCTCGCCTTCTGTTGCTTCAAAAGTGTCAATTTCATTATATTTTTACAAAATTTTCCTACCCGGGATTCCCAGCCCTTTATTCCCGGGAATGGGAAAGTAAAAATTCCCGACTATTCCATTACTCGGGAGCCAACCTAACTTAACCAGAAATTTCCTTCCAATTTTCACTCCCCTGAAACTGACCAGCTGCAGCTGGTGATATTGAATAAGAAAGATTACCAATATATCCCGGTGTCCTTAACAACTAAACCATTGACCTACTGATTCCGTGGTCATGTGGTCACGTCACCTTGTATGAACATTGTTCTGCGGAATTACTTGAATCAGCCGGCTCAAAATAAATAAAAACGCGTCAACAAATAACCTGAATAATTAATATGAATGGATCTTCGTCGTTGGCGCTTATTGCACATAGTAGGTTGTGGCTATTGTTTTTAAAATACAATAGTATTCGAATAAATAAATTAAGAAAAACAATGAAAACGTTTGCTTACAGATCGATGTAGAATATTGTGATTGAGGTTTGTCGCAATTTTATGAAAACGCTCTGTCTCTCACATGTTGGCTGCTTTCCAACATCTATCATCAAAATAGCAATAACCATCTTTCGTATTTTCTTTATGGAACTACGTCATGCTTTTAATAACCATACTTCAGGGTATCATATACGAGTACATACACTTGATGCGATGCATGTTCTTCAGACAAAGGAAAGCCACCAAAGCGTACTCGTACCAACTTTTATAACTATGTATAGTATATGAACTATATAACTATCTATCCGTTGGTTTTTTATTTTTTTATCAATGAGTACAAAAATAAAGAGGTACTTAATTCTTATATTAGTAGATATAGTTGAATAAACACTGTACTTACTAAAATCTTTAAACATACTTACAAAGTACAAAAATGCTAGAACTCACGCGAACGTTACGTTTGTGAAAAGTTACCTTACTTTTGCACACTTACATTATAAAGCTACACAAAGCTGAATTAACATCATGACTAAAACTAACATGTAAAGGAAACGAATAATTTGCTTCTTTAGAAGCAAGAAGGACTGTTTTCTAAAATAGAAGCTTATCCCCAACAGCATCCTTGTCTTATAATAGCTAAATCAGTCTCAACCGGAAGTCGGCTCAATGGAAATAAACCATTTATACAGTATCATGACATGACTGATCATGAGGACAATGTATTTTATCTGGATGCGGTTCGCTGATGACCATCGCCACACCTTTGTTTTGCTCAATTGTTTGACCTTCAGGATGATCAAGCGACGTATTGGACAAAGATGGAGGGAAGACGAATAATGATTATTTGAAGCATGATTTATTCTTTGTCGATTGCATTTGAAATTGAAAGATTTCTTGGTCTTTTGAATTTATGACATTGAAGATTTTAAACTAAGATATATATCACAAAATTGCTTGCACGTATTTACGATAGTATCTCGTTTGTCTTAAATATTTGCGAAGAACTTTATGACTGTTATTACGTAATGTTCAGTTTAATGATTGTTGTTGCCTAATGTTTCATCTTAGCTTAGGTAATTGTGATTGGCGAGATCTAATGATAGAATCATGTGACTCTGTCATCTTTAGACTACAATAGGCCATTTACATTGTAAACTTTGCTGTCATTTTCTTGTTTATTTTGTAAATTATAATTGTATTGCAATTCATGCTTTGAAGTTCTATTTTATATTATGTTCTTGTCTCCTAATTATTTTACTGATAAGTTTAATACTCATTTCAAAAAGATTTATGGATAGATTTAATCTAGGTACATAAATTGATGGGAACTTAGTCAAAATACTTTTCGCACTAAATCATTGGAGCAACTCAGTAGTTACGCGCACGCAATATTATAGGTAAAAGTTTTGCTGGAAATAGAATAGAAATTTAAAAACATGTACCTACAAACTAAACCAACTAAAATTTCAAGTGTCTCCTATCCTTATACTTGTGTTTATTCTAGTTAATTCAATAGTTTCTACTTATATTTGACAGCATAATGTAGCAAAAAAAAAACCGATCAAGTGCGAGTCAGAATCGCATACCTAGGGTTTCGTAATTCGACAGTTTTGGCACAGTCAAATAATGCCAAATTACCATGATTTTTCTTAAATTTTTCGGTTCATTAGTTTCGGAAATAAGAGGGGGGGGGGGACATGCATTTCTTGTGGTTTTTCAAAGATTTCTCGAAATCAGTGCCAGTAAATATAATAAAAGTATATATTTTTATAATCAGCTCTTTAATATCTACAATTTGATACCCATGATACATTTTTAGGATATTTTTTTTCTTTTCCTCACATTATTCAAATATTGGAAATATTTTGAAAAATTTCAATTTTTTTTCAGCACTATAGTGCACAATATATTGTGTAAGCAAGTGAATGCTATTTTGTGGCAAATTTCAAGTCTTTATCTTTAACGGTGCTAAAGTTATGTATGACGCTGACGGACAACGGAGTCTCACCATAAAGGTTCCTTAGGTACGGAACCCTAAAAAAACGTAGTATGATGTTATTCTTAAAATAAACATTACATATATAATATAATATATATATAAACTTTGACCAAATCGTTACAAACCAGCTGAGTGCCCCCGGGTCAGCGCTACCTTTTGCACTATGATGTATTGTACTCGTTTCTAAAAATTAGAACCAAACATTAATATTTAAAAAATATTCAAATTATGATAAAGATACTGATATAACACACATTTAAGCGAATTTCCTTTTTAAATTAAAATATGCGCAAGGGTAATTTACATGATGTTAGATCAGAGATTTTAGTAAAAGTAGAATGATATCATGACATTTGTATCGGTTAGAAAGTAGAGATTCTAACAACGATTATTGCTTTGGCAGAGTGCCGATAAGATCAGATGGGCATACAAACGGTTTTTTAAGAAAAATCAATTTTATGATGCAGGAATATTCATTTGTTACATAAATTATAAAATAATATAACGCATTTATTACAGTTTATATAATCGTTGTAGCTGTAAAAAAACACAGCAAGACTGTGTTGAAAATTTAGTCATTTATAATAGGGAGACGCTTCAAATGTTTTCAGATGAATATGAACCACAATGTCTAAACTAGGTACATAAAAAGAGGGCATACCGTAATAGGAACAAGTAGGTAAGCTAATAAATCTTCATTACGCCGCGCTGTCCTACCACAGGGTCCGACTAGCCCTTTTACTCTCAGGAATTTATCGTTGTGTCCAGTTAGCGCTTTATTGACCATAAATTGGGAATCTGAGCGATGTGGTAACACTGCGGCCTTGAACGGTTACCCAAAGGCGTAAAATAAACGGTAAAATTATTGGACACTAGCTATGGAGCCCCTGGTTTGCCTGTATGGATATGAGCTCAACATACGGAAAGTTGAAATAAAAGATTTCCAATTAATTTTCTAAAAAGTAATTTTTAAAAATTTCATGCAATCTGGGGTGTTAGGCTAGGCTTCTTGGAAAGGCTGAAAGTTACCAGTCAATCCTAATGAAACGGGAACAGCTACAAGCATGGGCTCTATTTCATTAACTTATCATGTCAGCACTAAAATAGCAACTTCTAGTGCAAATATTACGACACTGTCAGCTTGGACAAGGCAGACCAGTCTACATTTATGGTCAGGGCATCAATTAGAATTACTACCAGTGGTATAGGAACATTTTAGATTGCGACCAAATGTATAAAGTTGCAGGATAAAAACAAAATATCCGCACGTTAAAACAATAAGCAAAACAAAACCTGTAGAAAAGTTAATTTAAATTATTTTTTCAATTGTAAATATCCATCGGCAGGGTATTTTTGAATTATCAAGCAGAGGACAAACGGAAGCACAGACAACAAGAGTTCACTTTTATTATGGAATGTCCGTTTTTGACAGACCTTAAACATCTTTTATATTTAAATATTATTTACACAGTTTTTAAGTTTTAGAAATAATAGAATTTTAAATACTCTACTAAAAAGAAAAGGTTATAAAGTAGCTACTTCGTCCAAAGTCATTAAACCCACTGTCATTGCGATAACATTATGTAAATGCTTCAGAAGACCATATAGATAAAGAATTATGCTGCATATACACATATCCGATCTCTTATTTGAGAATTTCAAGTTGAGCGATACTTAAGCATGAAATGCGGCCCTGTGATTGGCTCATTTGTGACTCTCAAATCAGAAACTGGGAGATAGTCCTTAAAAATAATATGTTATGTTCTAATGACACACTGTCGATTGCGAAAACATTCATGAGTTTGATAATTTTTTTGGATTGACTGACGAGAATGTCATCATTACATCATCCTTGCGTAATATATACATACTTATTGATGTCCAAATATACATTTTTAACTTTTCTTACATCTAGTAACTGTTTTCATTTTAATTTTAATCTACAGCTTTACAATATATCATGGTAGTTGGATATAAAAGGAAAACTTAATTAAATTGAACATCACTATTTCGAATGGTTATATCTCAATAATGATATATTTTATCTCCAACGTTTTGCAATATTTATACCTATAACCCGATTCAATTGCCAATACGCTGAAATTTCGACAAGCAGCAGGGTTGACGTTATTTTGTACGGTCAGTTCAGCAGTCACACACATTTTCGTAAATTTCTCTATTTATTTTGTTGGTCGAATGGCATTTAAAACTTAATCGGATAAAAATAGGGAACGCTGAGAATGTTTAAATTTTTAATCAACATGCTCCTGAGGGTTTCCAGCAGGAAGACCTTGTGTAGTCTATGAGAGAGGAGCAACCAGAGACATACCTCTATTGCGTGTCAAATTGTCTGATGTAGAGGCACAAAGCATTAGCTGAGAGCCGGTGTGTGTGTGTGTGTGTGTGTGTGTGTGTGTGTGTGTGTGTGTGTGTGTGTGTGTGTGTGTGTTTGTATACTGGAGCAGTGTCTGAGGGGGTATCGTTAGAGTTGTCAGGAAAACCCTACTATGACAGAAATGAGATGCGTAGGTGGCGTAATTTTTTCATTAATACTTTTTGGTTAGTTATTTTAGAATGTTATATTTTTATTAATCAATGAGTTTGAAACAAACGTGTCTTATTTTTGAAATGGTTTTTATTTACTTAATGATTAATCATGAAAAATGATGATGTTACTGAGCTTAAAATTAATCAAGGAGTTGTTTTTTTTATTTATAAATGACGTAATTTGTATGAAAAGTATAATTTAATTCTCGCTCTTTTACTAACCGTACCCCAAAATATGACAACCTAAGTTATTTTGATAACGACCCTAGGCTATCTATTGCCATTTTAATCAACTTTATTAATAATAATATTGATTATAATATTTGCTACTAAATAAATATTACTGTGGCTAAAATATTTTCACAAGGCATTGTAAAATATCGTCTCTGGGGAATCTTAAAAAGTCATCAAACTATACTAGCAGTACATCTTGGAATCCCTAGAACAAGTTATACAAAGTATTGTATAGTAAATGGCAATCACTATAGTACGTAAAATAATCCTCAGTAACGACACGAGGTTATATGTCGCAACTCGCAAATGTACCACAGCCATGTGACATTTGGATCCAATCCTGATTGGTTCAGCTCGATCAACCTGCCAAAAGTTCAACCGATGCCAATAAGCCGAGATTTAACTAAAGTTCAATTCAGAACAAGGTCTGATCTAATATTGTTTTAATGTACATGATCCGAAACTGAATTGAATTATGTAGATCACAAACGAAATGATTCCAGTTTTTTTTTGCAAAGATTGTTCTGTTCTGTGGATGGCTAATGGCTAGCTATTCGCCTACATCTAATTCTTTTTATAGTTCTCGCAATCTCGCAGCCGCGCCGATCTTTACCGAGTTCAAATCGATTGTTTTGATAGAATTTATTTATTCGATTCAATCGAAAGCGAGTGGACCATTCCGAATTCATCGGCCCGTAACGTTGGTTGTTGTGACTTTGTGACCGAAATGGGTAAATGGCTTCACATCATTGTGACATTGTGGTAGACGCATTGCGTAACTCCGGCCATTCATTAATCTCATGTACTAGTCTTAAACCGTCTGAATATAAATTCTGGAAAATAAACCCTGATTCTGGTTACTAAGGCATAAACTTGAAAGTCAATTAGGTAGGTACGTGCAAGGATTAAGAATTGCTTGAAGCGTTTATAGTGTAATATAAGCTATCCTTCTTCACGCCTTGTTTAATAGTTTATGGAAATAGATACACATATACTCACGCCTATCTCCAAGAGGGGTAGGCAGTGACTACTCATTTCCATCTGCTACAATCCTGACACACCTCTTTTGATTCTTCTATATCCATCAATCTAGTTATACTAGCTCTTCTATTCCGGGTATTTTTAACTTTGTCCTTCTTCAGTATAACACCAATTTGGTTAACACACGTCTTTCTAGGGCGGCCAACTGAGTGTAGAGAAGATTAGGAAAAAAAATCAAGTGTTAGTAGAATGAGTTGTTGGTTTACAGGTTTACTTAATAACATATCATAAATTTTGGTCTAATACATGACAAAAAGAATTAAATAAGAAAAAAATCCCAATAGCCTATGAAAGAAAGTGCAAAGAATGTAGCAAAGAATGTAAGAATGTAATAATCGTAAAGATCAATAAAACTGTAAGAGATTTTCATCTACATACAACCTACAAATACTTCAACCTCCACTGAGAGCTGAGAGGCTCTCGTAGTACAATGAGCTATCCCATTCAATTGATCAGCGTTTAGGCTGTCGTCCATAGATTGAGATGGAGTACTGCTGCAAGGCGAGAGGATCGTGGGCGACTCGTGGGCGCGAGGTCGCTTGCACAATGCACTGCGACTTTACCTGACCAAATACCATCTAACTAGACGAAAATGAACTCTAACATCATATCTACAAGGTCGGTAAGGCTGGAAGAGTCTAGCTTTACCGCATTCTTGTAGCACCACTTGTCTCGCTAAAAGTACCTAACTATTTGCTGATTTACATGAACGTTTTGCAAGCTGTTAGTTTAGGCGCTGCAATTTGTGACCCAACCTCGACTGACATTCTCTGGAGAGTTTCCGCTGTTTACTTTTCCTTGCACCATTATATTGAAACATTTTTGGGCATCGGGCTGTAGGAGAAACATTGTAAATTAAATTGTGGCCCAAAATATCAGATATCGCAGTGTTATTTATAGGTCTGGCGATACTCGGCAGCGTACATTTTCCTCTTTTGGCTACATTGAAAGGGTAATGCCCACATTTGGCTTGGCCGTTGGCTCGCACACCTCTGCTCTTTTGTCGCATGAATGAGGTGCAGCGGCGGTGGCGGCGGTGTGTGGGCTTCACGGTCACTCTAGCCACTTCGGAATGCATGGAAGTACATATCAGGCATCATACACGTACTCACACCAAGTGATTACCCTCACATCTGTAGGACGTATATATATTTTACCGTTGTCTTGTTCTTTGTTCAACTTAGTGCTTCGTTCATCTATTGAAGCTGATTCCGTAAAATCGTGATGTTTGTACAAGTCTATCTACAAGTCAAGCCTTGAATGCAGCCTGTTACTTTCATGCTCTTCAATGTAATTCGAAAGAGATCAAAAGGTCTTGATCCAAGCGTTCAGCTGATATAAATTTTTATATTAACCTTTAGGCTAATCCCTAATGACAAAGTATCAATTTCATTTGTTTAACTAAACATGGTCCAAAGTTTGGTAATAATGAACTTTAGAGGCGTCAGTTCTGTTTACTTTTATTGACGTAGGAGCTGCTAGGAGCCTTGACTCATTTGTACCTACTTTGATAATGTAGTGTGGGTGAACATCGTCAGCTTTCTTACAGTAAGTTTAAACAACCTTCTATTTATTAATCAGCAAATTATAAAAAGCTGCTGACTGAAAGTTTAAGGCGAGGTTATCCAGAGAAATCGGTCCTGCTCCAACGCTTTCATTTTACACCTTTCTATCGTCCGCGTTGCGAACGGGCCGCTCAGAAAAATCGCGATCTCGAGGTGTTTTTATTTATTATTTTGGAATTAAGAGGATGGATTTTTAATATGACAGCTGTTTTTTATCACATTTCGGTGACGTTTATTTGAATATAAGTTTTATTATCTAAAACCAATGAAATGGTATTTATATCATAACGTAGGCGTATCTTTATCTATGCAGTAAAATTCAAGTAATCTTATATCAAATGGCCGAAATATTAAGTTTAAAGAGTGAAATATAACGTATATTTTTTTCAAATGTTATTTTTACAATTTCACGGTTTAAAATGAATTTGAAAAGAGACAATATCGGGGTAACCCTCCTTAAGTAATAAGCAGATAGAATGTAATCTTCCAAAAAAACATGATCAGAAGCACAAGGAAACCGTTTCTCGCTTGCTAAGCTTCCTAATGAAAGAACGTTGCGAAACATGTTCGTTGGTATTCTTACCGTTAACAGTAAAAACAGGAGTAGCAAGGTAGATCTTTAAGCTGTCAATCTCTCGGTTGTTTACTAACATTTAATTTTCAGACTTTCCTTCCATAAAACGTCCAATTATTGCGAAAGCGTCACGACAGCTACGGTTACAACAGTAACTAGAAATTATATCTCGCACGCTACACCATCCATATGCATGCGTAGTGAGTCCGTGGTCTCGTCACCTACAATATCTACATGTTTGTTTTACCTTATGAATATTTATATCTGCACATGTAAAGTCTAGTACGCATCGGTTTTGAAACTGAGTCTCTAGCTAGATTATAAATCACAACTTTCTTATTTCCTGTCATCGTCTTTCATACACGTCAGGTCAAAGGGCTTGTTAGAGAGTTTCTTCATCTGTATGCAGCAAAGTTACCTATAATAGTGTATAATGCTTATATGCATTATGTTGCTTTTAAATGTTTAAGTGGTGCTTAATTCAGAAACCAATAGATATGCTATACCAATAATTGGCTGACTGAGTATTACCGGACAAAATTTCAACACAATTGTCGGTGATTTGATTGGTTAACTAATGTTTCTGAAATTGCTTTTAAATATATATTTCCTAAATATTTGTTAACGATTTGCTACAAAGTGAATCATACGTATTATTATAAACGTTTCCTTTACACACTAAAAGCAAAATACAGCTGGGTAAATATTTAATGATTTTTCTTGGCCCCGCAGTTTTCAATACGTTTCATTCATTTAGTCTGGCATTTCGAAGTTTTATCTTTTCGGCAGCTAGAATGTGAGGCGAACTTGGTGTCAGATTTATTAGATCCTGGTAAACCTAGTCTTTTCAATATTATCTTTGTTCTTTCTATATTTCAGAATTTAGAAGAAAAACTAATATTTAAATTTAAGCTGCTTTATTTAAATTTTGGACGAATATTATGGATATTCCCTGTAAAAAAAAACATGTTATGCCAACCCAACAAACAATTACATTCACCTTGAATAAGAAGTCGTTCCATATGACAATTAGTATGCACTCATTCATATGGCGAACGAGTAAGTGTAGAGCAAAATATAGTCTGTTTTGTGACGATAATGTATGCGTACGCGCAGAGTGAACGCTTTCCTTACGCGCAATTATGTGGCGCGTGCGAAACTGTGTCAGGGAGACTGGGCAGAAATGAATGGGGCTTCGCAGGTGGTCTTGTACATGATCTGGAATACTTGTAATCGGTATATCTACCTATATACTAATAATAAAGTAGTAAAAATGTCGTATCTGTACATTGCATATTTATGCAAAAATTTAAATGTAATTGTATTATATTGGTATTAGGTATACTGAAGCCGAAACCACAATTTTAGAATTTTCGTCTGTTTGTATGTTCCGATTTAACTCTAGAACCACACAACGGATTTTGATGCAGTTTTTCTTATTATCGCCGTAGTAGCCCTGGTTAATACATTGGTTATAGGGGGTGTTCATAAATTAACGCCCAAGCCGAAAACGGGACAAAGATCGAATAAACGCTTTTAACTCGAGAACCACTTAACGGATTTGGATGCGGCCTTTTTTATTATAATCGTAGTGACCCTGGCTAATATTGGCCATAAGGGATGATCAAATGCCTAAGCAGAAAACAGGGCAAAGATTGAATAAACGTAGGTGGAGCCGCAGGCAAAGGCTACTAGTAAAAACATTGTCACTGGAGCAATATAAAAAGCCTTATTTGGTATTGGAGGGTGTATTCATATTTTACGCCTTATTTAATCTTGTCAAATCACAATGACAAAATTGTGAAACTTAATACCCTGACAATAGGTATCATTGTAACTTGTCCCAAGAGTGTAGACATGAAAGCTACTAATCACAGATTCGTAATGCCACTAGAGACTTGTTGGACTTTGTACCTATCTTATATACTTTACTATAGAGACTAATGTCGTACTGCAAGTGTATAACTTGATGTGTTCCTCATTGTACATATTGTATTATCGATTAAATGTCCGCTTATTCATCTAATTGCCAGATTTCTAGATAAAGTGTGGACTTTTAAAAGTGAATAAGCAAAGATCGTTTAATATACATGATACAATATTATTAAATTTAATGGAGCCCGATTTTCATTTTATTTTTTGTATTTCTCTGTAGGTATTTTATTTATCTAAGTTGTGTTCTTACATTTAAATTTACGTATAATAAGTGAATATGATGTAGCCATATTGCATAAAGACGTCTATTTAGATAAAAATGTATTAGCAGCTACTCGTAACTTGGGACTTAAATCTGCCTTAAGTTTAATAATACTAAACTTTTATAATGTTCGACAATTTAACCCTTTACTTGTTACTTACAAACTAGTGGTAAACCTACCCTCCCCCCAGACAAGGACAAGGCAAGGAATCTCAATTTGACATCTAAACAAGTTTCATGATATCAGAATGTTGTGTAATTACATTAACAACAAAACATTTGAATTCAAAAACAATGAATAATTATAGAGCGCTTCTTCATCAACAACTTTCGTTTCATGGGTGTCTCTAAACCTACTTGGATTTTGCATAATTTTCATTGTGTCAAACACAGAACGCGGATATTTTGCAGTCACCAAAGGTTTTTCAGTCGCGCAACGCATAGAAATTGTGGAAATTCACTACCGACTGGTAAGAAGTTTACAGAGACGTCAATTTATATTGTGTGTAAAATTTATTACCCATATAATTATCTTAAAATAATAGGACGTAAGTAGTTTTCTCAACTAAATGTACTTGTATCTTCTAGACGCCTCGGAATCACGTTTAACTAATTAAATAGCCAGATTTAAATATTCATGAAGTTTTATTTACCAGCCGTGGTGTAAAAGAGTCAAGATGGACTCGTCGGACGACATTTTATCGTGTCTCTACATATTTGCATGGCCTTGCTAGTTCAATATATTGCGCATATAAGCGAACAACTCCGTATTTAAGTTTGCTTATTACTGTGCCACGAAATCCACTACTTACCTAGCTCATTACCGACGGCTAATGTTTTAAAAATGGTCACGCACAAATCACAAATGTTTTGGTGGGTGCTTTATTTATCACTCAAAAAACTTTACTGATAATTTTATTTCGCAAGCTTCAAGACGAGTATCAAAAATTCAAGAATCATTGATGGATATACTGGAGGTTAGAGCTTTGGTGGAGAAGTTCCGTCAATTGATCTTCAAGAAGCTGCCTAGTATGAGCAATGTACGGTGATTATTTTCATTTCCCGCGTAGTATCGGAGGAAATAGCTGCATTTTTGGTGAGATTGTTTGTGGTGGGTGAATTGCTGGGAAATTAGGCTACAACTTGTTGTTATGAATAGTTTTCCCCGCAAAATGTGCCTTATACTTCTAAAGGTACTTTGAAATTTCACGAAGAAAGAAAATGTGATATTTTAACATAAAGTTAGGGTAGGTCTTGTCTCGTATACTTGTAAGTAACTGAAGAGGAAAAGTTTTTGACTGAAAGACCGTCCGTGACTTACAGTGACATTCTCACGGCATAAATTTTTCAGTCGAGAATTCTTATTTTTGGAGCATGAACAGATAAAGCAAGCAATTATATTCGATTTAGCACTATAGGTATGTATTCAATAAGTATGATTGATATTGCTCCATAACTGTTACATTTTAGGGCAATAATTAAAAAAGAACCATGATTCCTTTACGGAAATTAGGAAACAATAAAACGGTATGGTCCGTTGGAGAACAAAACCGAAACGAACTATCAATGGCATTTACGTAGAGCATATAAAAATAGGAAAACCTAGATACTTCATAATTAAGAAAAAGTATAGTATTTTAATTAAATCATGCAAATACTATACTATACTATACTATACTATACTATAAATAGAATTTGTTATTTCTGCATACGCTTATGTATGGTACCTAGTGAATGTTGGGTTTGGCAAGATGAGCATAGAAGTAGAGTGAATGTAGTAGAAATGCGTTTCTTACGTGTGGTTATGTGTGGTTTAACATTGAATGATAGACAGAAAAATACCGACAAACGGCATCTTTGCGGCCTGAAAGAGGATGTAGTGACTATTTAGAATAGAAAAAGGAATGCTTCAGTTGTTTGGGCATATAGAGAGGATCAATGAAAGTAGAGCGACGAAAGAAATTTCGGGCCGCCCTAGAAAGACGTATGCCGACCATATAGGCGAAATACGGAGGAAGGGTAAAGTAAAAAGTACCCGGAATAGAAGAGCTTGTATGACTAGATTGATGGATGTAGAAGAAGCAAAAGAGGTGTGTCAGGATCGTAGCAAATGGAAATCTGTAGTCTCTGCCTACCCCTCTGGGAGATAGGCATGAGTATATGTATGTATGTAATAAAAAAAAGGAATATGGAATCTTTTGATATAAAAAAATATACTCGTATTTTGATGAAAATTGTTTTGCCTATCTGAAAAAGTAACTATAGCGATGTACTTAAGAACATCGTAATTTTTTAATATTGCAAAATTTGAAAGTACCAAACTGACTTATCTTAAAGCTCTAGTCATACTTCCTTGCATGTCAATTTCCTAATTACCAGCAAACATAAGCATGCGATGCAAAATAAAACTCACAATTCTGATTGACTATAACGATAAACAGTAATTTCTTTGTAACTGGTCCTAAAGCTGATTTTAGCATGGACAATTGTACCGGTAGCTTGGTCGGTATTGAAGACAAGCTTGTTAAAATAGATCGATATAAGAGCTTTGCCCCCAAGGCTTAGTTAACAAGTTAGATTAATGAAACACAATCAAATTATTTTAATTTAAGCCCCCTGTCATGTCGTTATTTAACTCAGAGCTCACACACAATCGCCGCTGACGTGAGAAAGTAAAAGTGGTTTTGTAACGTGTCATTCAATTCAAAGGTTTGTCTGATATTTCTACGGAACCATTAACATGGTGTAAAAGCAATGTAAATTACAGCTATGTGTATTTATTTTCTAAAGTTGAATGTAAAAATTGACTTAGCAAGGCCCAATGTAATATATTTTTACAGGGATTTTTTTGACATTTATGCATTCGAAAGGTTGACACAATTCAGTTTTTTCAAAATAATTTCACTTATTTCTATAATTAATGATAATGGATTTAGCGATCCCGAATCTAATCGTAATAAGCAATTAATAAAAAATAATTAAGAAATAAAATAAAACATAAACGTTATTACAGGTGTACAACCACTCCATAAAATTATCCGTCTGCATATCAACCTGTCTGATTAGCATCAGTCTTAGAAACAAAATTTACACTTTCACCTTTCGACATTCTCCAAAGTAAATCGCTAATAAAACTGAGTCCGACTAAATGGGAACCAATTCTTTTTAGTGGCAATATGATATAACTTCTGGTCATTCGAATTCGGTTGACCAACGCTTAGATTTTATTGTTTCCGCCAGGGCTCAAGTTGCGTGCAAACATGCGAGCGACTCAGCCGTCCTTGCCACATGGCTATTCAACTTTCTTTGCTTAAATAACACTTTGGATAACCCCTTATCATCAACTTCCAAGGTCAATGAGACGAAGTTAGCTTTGTTTGTTGTGTTGCTACTTGCTAAGCAACTTGGTACGGGAAGAAAGATTTCACATAATATTTGAGTAATTAAATATTTATACCACCCACGACACAAACGAATAGATAAAAACTGTAATCTAAGATAATTAGGAAATTTCTTCTGTACGTAGTTTCCTCTCGGTTTTACTGCGAGACCGTAGTTGGCAAACAGAAATTGAAAGCATCGGGCAAATTGGTTGCCTCCTTCACGCCTTCTTGATTATCGAGCAATGATATTATTTGGGCAATTACTCTTATGGCACACATCTCACTCGTGAGTTGTTCTACGCATCCACCGAAGCTGCATGACTGACCAATATAATTATTTAATTTATATTGGCACAAAAATAGTTATATAAACGATATATAAGACTGTTTTACTCTCTGTAATTTTACCTTATAGTAACAGTAGCTGACCCAGACAAATTGTAATTGGTTTGTGCCAAAAAGCAACTACTTCCTTTCCTCACATTTGCACGTATGCTCTGAAGTGGTACTTCCTTTTCTAGTCTAATCTAATCTATGTATTCATGTAACTTTGTCGGTGTATGGATAATATTCACATTTACTTTTGCTTATCTGCCGATCTTTGCAATCTAAATTTGCTTTCGTCATCGTGCTCGTTCGCTATCGGACTTCTTTGAAACTTCGCTACGATGTTGACTGTGTTCTACATTCTTCGTTGGACATGAAAAGCGATGACTTGTTCTCTCTTTCCATCTTCTTGCTCGGATGCAGTCGACATTAGATCGTGTATATTCGGTTCCTGGGCGTCAGCCAAGCCATTCCCGCCGCTCCATCAGGTTTAATTTTGGAACATGTATTTTTTTTCTGTGCCCGTAGTGAATACGTTAGGATGTAGGAGAGGTGAACAATCTTTCAGTTTATGGAACTGCACTGGTTTGATAATGAGAGTGCATCAAACGTCCTCTAAATAAAGTTTGCCAACTTCATGTTTTAATGTTCAAGGAAATCAATTTTTACCAACAGCAGTCATTTATTCATTTTGGTCGGTAGGTATTTACAGTGATTCATTTCATTTCATTTCATTTCATTTATTTATTGCATTAAATCACATGTATATATTAAAGATCTTAAATAAACATTTACAGGACAATTAGAATCAATGTGATTTTACCCTAGGGTGTAGCAAATTATGATAAAAGTAATTTTTAAAGTTAAATTACTAAAATACAATTTTTACAAAATACAAAAACATAAAATAACAATATTTACAAGCATTTACACTTTTATAATAATTGATTTTTAGGAGCACATGTATAGTTATAGAATTCCTTAAGATTAATTCAATATTTTGATCTTAGTTTTTAATAAAACTCGTATCAAATCTTATTATTAAGCACATTTTTAGGTTTTTCTTTACTAAGTCTATACCTATTGAAAGTTATTCTCACTTTACTTTAATATTCTGTAAAGTATCAGTATTCCGGACGCATGTGGATCATGCATGTAGTCGTGACATGTTTCGTAGACTACCAAACCGCATCCTGCTTTTATCATTGATTGTTATTCCAAATGCGTTGACAATACAGTTGAAATTGTTGAGTGGACACTTACGTGTTCGAATAGCCCCTTGGATTTGTTAAAACCTTAGCAACAGATGGTGTAAATAAAATATAGAACGAAGAAAATTTTCGTGAGATTTACATTCATCTTTGTATTGGGATGGTTGTCGCTAACCCGCCTGAAACATGAATCGTTGATCAAAGATATTATAATTTCATTTTATGGTACTATTTCTGTCTATTCAATTTAGAAATGGGTCAGATTATTAGACCGTTGAAAAAAGCTTATCATCTATTAGGACACAAACACCACCCACACTCATAGTTAGGGTGGATATTATCAATTTATGCCAGTATAAAGATTCAAGATTCAAAATGTTTATTTGTAAAATAAATACATAAAGTATACGTTTTACATGTCAAATGTAATCTGTATAAAAATAATATTTTATAATGAAACAAATATGATACTTACGGGAAATATATAAAAAAAACTATATTTAATTTGGGCTACTAAAGTTATAAATGTAATTCAGTTCAATATATGTGTTTTCCTCATAAGTGATTCCAAAAACCCGCTAAGTAGAGACACGGCGATATCGAATCAAAAATATCCTCGTTGGCAGGCATTCGTCCGTATTTATTATGTTGGAAGCTATTCTCAGTTGCACAAATAGAAAAATTTAGTTTGTAAATAAGCAATACGTACTACATTGTAATAAAACAAGTAGGTAGAACAGACGCGGCCTGTATTACTAACGTTAATTCTTGATTGCACACAGATAATTTATTACAATAAGGATGTTTGATAGAAAACAGTGACAAGCTTTCTCAAAACTGACATTTCTTCCAGCGAACAAAGCCCTGAAAGTGAAAACTTAATAGGAAACATTATCAAAACATTACATAGGATAGGATTGTACAAACCTGCTATGGGTCCAAGACAATTAGATCAATGGGCCACTCAATAATCACCTCTGTCAAAAGGGAAGACAGTCTTTGCCATTATTTTAATTGTCTTGGACGCGTAACACGTAAATATAGTCATAAAGACTCAGTATACCCCTTGCTAGTTTTCACTAACCCGTAGCGTATACGTCATCATAATTGTACAACAAAAAACGATACATTGAGGCTATTTAAATATTCAAAGTAAAGTACAAGCCAGTCCAAGGCACTGGATACTAAATTGTAACTAAAAGAACGCTCTGTATTTCTATTTGTATCACTTCGTCTTATTTGTACGAATAAGTTGCGGTTGCGGTATTTATTGTTTCTTCCACATGTAGAGGTTTAAAATGCTCACGAACATCTGTTGACTTATATAAAGCAAATAATTTGAAATTATGAACCGTATAAACCGAGTCGCAAGTTACAACCTTGGTTGGATGAAGAAACTTTGCGCCACCTGAAATTGAAAGCGCTAGCTCATTCGAGGACAAGACTTCAAGAAATTAATTCTTAATTTTACATAATTGTGATCCATTAAGAAATTACTGTAAATAGGAAAGAAAAAAAGTGAAAAATTTCTTAACCCAAAAATGGCTTACATTAAAAGAAATTCTTAAATTCAGTTTTGTATTAGTTGGTTTGGGCATATAGAGAGGATGAATGAAAGTAGAGTGACGAAAGGAATTTATGCTGCACAAGTGGAAGGTAAAGCTCAACCGGGCCGCCCTAGAAGGACGTAGGTATGCCGACCAAATAAGCGACATACTGAAAAAGGGAAAAGTGAAAAGTACCCGGAATAGAAGAGCCTGTATGACTAGGTTGATGGATGTAGAAGAAGCAAAAGAGGTGTGTCAGGATTGTAGCAGATGGAAATCTGTAGTCTCTGCCTACCCCTCTGGGAGACAGGCGTGAGTAAATTAAGCTGTCAGGTCTTCTTCGTAAAAACGTTTCCAAACATTAAACATGAACAGACCACGCATTGCCACGCAAGCTCCTTCAACTACAGGTAGGTATAATGTGATAGCTATTTGATATCTAGGGTCATAATCCTGTTTTAGAATTCTAATATTCGTGTTCTAATCAGACTGTTCTTTCTACCAATTTCATTTTTAAAAAAACTCCATGTCTGTGTTATTGTACCTTTGCGACCTACCTATGTAGTTGCTTAATAGCAAATAAATGACGATAGAATCCGATGATGTGCATAGGAACTTCTTGATAGTGAGTAGACCGAACCTTCGATATCTTACTTAGCTTGATATTAGGGTTTCTTTCTATTATTACGATATCAAGGGACAAATTATGACGATCCTATTTACCGCAAAGAAGTTCCAAATTCCAATATGGGATTTCAAAAATGTGGTCCTTGAGATCGCCAATTCCGAATCTTTTAGGATGCCTCATCGAAACATATAATATAAAAATAGCCGATATTTTAAAATGATTGCTTCTTTTTACCATAAATATCTTCCCTTTTTATCGCTTCCACTAACGAGTATAATTTGTATAGTGCTTCCATTCTGTACTATAACTTTCTGATGATAAGACAGTGTAATTTTGTGTCATGGTTTACAGTTGTGATAGTTATTTGTTGGTATATATTTTTTTTATCATCATTTACCAGAGTAATTTTAAAAATTTAATGTATTAGTATTACCTTATGTTCTTATTTAATGTATAGGCAGCTTTGGGTGTAGCAAAAATATCATATTGATTTATCTATTGCGTACTTTAGATCATCGACGTCGTTCTTTAGAACATCGATTTGCACTAAAGGAGTAACAAGAGTCGCTATAAAAGTCTCCTATCGACTTATCCATTGCTTATGCCAATTCATCGAAACAAATAACCGATGATATAAATTATTCCTTCTGTGTATCATACATAATTTCATTTTTATATCACTTCTACTGACGAGTATAATATTCGTATAGTACTTTAATTTCGTACTATAACTTTCTGATAGTAAGACCGTGTAAGTTGTGGCATGGTAAATTTTTCACTTTTACAGTTGTGATATTTTTTTCATCATTCATCTCATCACACTTATAAAAAAATTATGTACCTCATTATTTTTATTGAATGTACGGGTAGCTCTACATATATGATATCGTATTGCCTTATCTATTGCTTACAGTTCATCGAGCCATCTTTACAATAAAATTGTTGATTTTTTAATAATATTTTCCTGTCTTTTTTTAATGATCATTATTGATTTACAAATACCGTCATTTATTATCACCACCTGCCAATAAGTTTAGCTTTTGTGCTGTTGTGCTTTTAAGATAGCGGAATTTTCCAAAAAAAATGATTTTATTTTTCTGCCCTCCTTGAATTTTTAGTTGACTCTACATGATGTCGGTAGACTGCAGACCAATTGTTCTTAAATAAAGTTCTTTTACACTACTTCATCAGCGCATACACTTGTACAAACAAACGCGTGGGTAAATGTTCTTCTATTGGGTTGCTCTGGCTTATTAGCACTTTCAAAATGTTCCATAATATACATTTTTGGCATTGGAACTTGATATCCGAGGCCACGAAAAGATTTGTAAATGTTTTTGGTTTGATACAAACCAGTAAAACGATTGCTGTGTTTTTGTGTAGGGAAAATTTGTCGTTTAAATGTTGCCAGACTCAGGTGATGTCACTGTAGGTAGTTGTATTTACTAGAATTACAATAAAAACCAGTTGTGAAGCAGTTCGCATTCAGCCCAACGCAAATCGTCGCGCAATAACAACCGAGACATGAGCGCAAACAGGGGAAGAATTATTGTTGTTTGATTTTCAGACCACGATGCTATCGCTACTGTACGCGAGCAACCACGGGTAGATTATAAAGAGAACGTGCGGGATGTAAATTAGAAAGGTTCTGATTCTAGTACTTTCCTGATATGGTTTTCTAATCAAGGTGTGAGATGAAAAGGGTTGTAGGTAAATTTATTTTAGTTTTACCTGAGCTCTGTTGATGACATCGTTAGGTCCTCGCCACGTAGTCGCTGCCGGCACCTTTCGTTTGGCAAGTTCAAGAGTCGCTTCACTGGGGCATTTCTCAAACATGAGTACCCGCTCAGCAACCGACCCTCTCGTCAAGAAGGGTCTAACAGGTGTAGAGCCCGTCGCTGCAGCCGCAGTGGTGGGCTCTCCGGTGCCTGCACTAGAGGCGCGACGAGCTCGAGCCTCGAACTTCGACCGAGCCTCGGTCACGTGGGACCCGAGGGAGGATCGTCGCTCTCCGCCCGCTCCAGCTGCTGGCTTGCGAGCTCCCCCATCAAGACGATCCTGATACCGGTTTTTAGCGTAATCTACTAGAGATAGAGCAGGCACGACATCAGGCCTTTCTGCTGCATTGCGTTCAGCGACGACTCCGCCGGTACGCAGAGCTCTCAGCAGTCGCTCCTCTTCGCGAGCTACTTCTAGCCGCATAGCTGCAGGGTCAGCGCGTCTTGCTGCCCCACCTACTGTACCGTTCCTTTCTGCTGGAACTAGATCTGGTGGGAGTATTACTTCTATGGTCTCTCCCTCTGACTCCAGTCTCTGCTCTCGACGAGCCTCCGCTCGCTGCTCTCTGCGCACTTCCTGTCGCTGTTCACGCATCGTTTCTGGCCTCTGATCTCGTCTGATCTCAGGTCTCTGTTTTATCTCCGGTTTTGGCTCCGGTTTTGGTTTCGATCGCAGATTGTCTGTGAGCTTGAGGCCGGGTGTCGGTCTGCAGGAGAGTATCTCAGTGGGAGCGAGACCTCGAGCTTTCCACGTCTGATAAATGGCTTCGGCATGATCGGAGATCTGCTTGGCGATTGCGGCAATGTCCTCCTCGCCGGTGTCTATCTCCCGGCGGGCGGTGGCCGCCATGGTCGCGCCGGGGGGAGGCGCGCGCACCGGCCGCTTCAAGGGCTCATGGAGCACACCATGCACTTCACAGCTGATCACACAACACTGCTGATGCACTCACTAACTGAACTGCACAAAAGGATCCCAGTGGAGCGAGGCGCCCGGAACAGCTGTTGTCGAGTGAGGTCGCGTTCGACAATAAACAAAGGCGGCGGGAGATCGCGTATCACTGGCGTCGGGCGTGGAGCTGCGGTATACAACGGACCGACGACGGCGGCGCCTCGCGCGGACTGCGGCGCCTGTCGCTCCGCCCCCGCCGGCTCGCCCCTCGCCGCGCCGCAGCCCCGCCGCGCCCGGCTGCTCCCGTCCGACCCAAGCCTCACAACCTCCACGCTACATTCACTAATACTGCCCACAACCTCCGAAACTGACTAATACCTGCCGGCTGCAGGTAACATTTCCATGTAAAATATCTGATTCGCCACAATTTTGATAATAATTGATAAATCGTTATCGTATTTGAGATGAAGATGAAAATAATATTTAAAAAAACAAAATAAGCTTAGAATGATCTCAATAAAGGCCGGCAGTAAAAATATTTCATTTACAAAAATCCGCCCTGCTGCCGGTGGGGCGGAATGCATTTTGGGCGGCGTGCGATGCAAGCTTTGACAAGGACGGACAGTGTGTCTCACTGGCGTCAAAGATTTTATTTCAACAGATATGCAAAATGCTAAATCTTGGAACTTAAATTCAAAATAAATTTTTCTTTTGGGTATTTTAGTAAATCTAAATAACTAGTACCTAGTTTTAGATATGAGGATTGTGATCAGAGGATTCCCGTCAAGTAACAGTCCACACTGGTGAACCCACGTTTCACCGACGACGTCCTAGCATGATGGGTGAGCCCGAATGACGACGTATTTCTGAAACAAATTTGGACCTTATAGTCCAGCTTAGAGCTTAGCATGCATTCCGAAGCACGCAGACCGAAGACTAATGATTCCCCACAAGATTTGAATCCATGCACCACTACCCGTTTCTTATCGCCATAATGTGGCTTATTTACACACGCAAAGTTATTTGACGGTTTGCCATAATGTACCCGGCCGTAAAAGATTTGCCGCTCCTGCACTTGTCACCTGCTGGTGGCTGGTGGGATTGGGGATGGTATTTAGAACCATCAACCTTTTCAATCTTTTCATAGTCGTATAGAATTTTTGATCAGATCGACATATCTGAATCGTCTAGTCTAGTCTTTGCCCTCACTCGTCGTCTATGGCTGGACGATACGCAAATAGCTCGTCGGTCTGCTTTACGGACGTAGACTTTACTCACTACATGTTCCCCTTTTCCTGATACTTTTCTATGAATAGATTAGCTAAAGTTAGAAAAATCTAGTGAAGTTTTTTTAGTTCTCATACATACAACATGATTAAACTGAAACTATTATGTTACAAAATAAGATATCGATTCTCGCAACAGGGCCTCCATATCCAGCCTTTAAAAAAGCTCGCTAAAATGGTAACAGATTGAAATGTTATTGCACGTGTATGACGGCCGAGCAACTCGCCTTCAGATGTGTTAATTTACGCTAACATCACGATTCCTCGGTAAGTAATCGATACGGCCGGCGATCACGATTATTGCTTGTATCGAATAATCGTACGGTGACGAGTTTCCGTTCTGGACCAAACAACAGCAGTCAATCGACCGAGAATCCGCAATAAATGAGTTTACAACATTTTTAACTTTTTCTGTTCATACCACTGATCTTTAGGGTAAGCTTATCCACGGGTCCGTTTGGGTGAGAATGGGCACCTCATTTTGCATCAAGTAGAACTGAACTCTATGACGTTTCATGTGCTCTGGCTCTGTGCAATTTCGTCGTAGGCTCTGCTGTGGCTGTTACGACAAACTAAAATATCTCGCGCTAAACTCAGTTTTTATGTAATGGTAAGAGAGATGAAACGGATATCCGGTAACTATCCGGTATCCGGCCTATCCGGCCTTGTTTTGCTATCCGGCCGGATACCGGATTGTAAGTCAACATCCGGACGGATACCGGATAGTTAAATATATTCAATTTTGAGTAACTCGTTTTGGTAAAAATAAAAATATGTTTTTTTTTTCATAATCGCTATATCATTCGAACAAATTTCATAAAGTAAAAAAGCCAACTCAATCTCAAATTTATCCTCAAGAGAAAATCAAAAGAAGTGTAAATTATAGTCAAATAGAGGGTTATTCAAAATAACTTCATGAACGTTAAAAACATACTCGTATTTTTAGGATTCCGCACCGGAAGGGTGCCAAACGGGGTCAGGTAGCTCAACGAGAGTTGAGACGAACACAGTACTCACACAGACACTTTCTTGAATTGGGATGATTATTTTTTTAATAGAAGAAGATTTGATTTCTGTTCTGGTGTTCGACTTTATGATATAAAGTCGAACACCAGAACAGAAATCAATTATATCTCTGAAATTAATATTCGGTTTCGAGCGACACCGAAACTCCTTTAAAAATCATGACTTTGAGTTGATGTGTGATATTATTTTATTTTACACGTCTAAACTTAGCTATTTACGGAATAATTTTTTTTTCTTATTTATTTATAAACTGCTTCATAATACCTATATTAACAGACCTACTCTGTTGCTGTTAGATCATAAGTAATCAGCCAGTGTGCCAGTACAAAAACTTTGAATACTTATTTAATTATTTTGTAGTATTTACTTAAATAAACAAAATTTAAGCAACAAAAATAAACAAATAATGAAATAACAGCTACGACCACGGATTAATGCTACGACTCAGCATTCGACATAAGAGATCATGCATGCATTAGTTATTCCACGAATTATTTACATTTTATGAAATACATTTCCTTCCATAGAAGCTTACATTTAAACTTATCTTAGATCATAAACCTTCCCTTTGGGTAATTTTCATAAATCGTACAATCATCTTTTCAGTCAGGCATAAATTTATTGCGAACACAAATACACGCAAGTAAAATAATTGTTGTTTTACAGCGGCCATCTTCGCGCGCGCATGACGTCAGCTATTAGTAAATAAATAATAGCAACATGATGCTCATGATGAGCCAGCTCGAACCATAATAGAAAACGAAAGCAGGCAGACGCGACCAAAACGAGAGAAAAGTGAAAACGCAAATGTAAATGAGAGCTCAATGTGCGCAGACGCAGCGCTAGAGGATGCCGAAACTAATCGCTTTGTTTGACAACTTGCGCGTACATAATATATGTACCTATATGTTGTTTTCTTACAGAACAGTGTAATATGCAACAAATCAAAAAATTGCCAGTTGGGTCTTTTTTTAGGGTTCCGTACCTCAAGAGGAAAAAACGGAGCCCTCATAAGATCACTTTGTTGTACGTCTGTCTGTCCGTCCGTTTGTCTGTCTGTCCGTCTGTTTGTCTGTCTGTCCGTCCGTTTGTCTGTCTGTCCGTCCGTTTGTCTGTCTGTCCGTCCGTTTGTCTGCCAAGACCCATTATCTGGGGAAAGCGTAAAAGTATCGAGTTGCAATTAAAACCATCTCAAGTCTATTTACAGTCTCTTGAAGCTGTGAAAAAATCAACTTCTAAGTTAACGTAAAAAAAGATACGGCCGTTTATGCCGCAAAAAACGTATATTTCGACACTCCCAAGGGAATCAAAATTCATAATAATAATAATAATAATAATAAAATTCTTTATTGCACACTATAAAATTTTTGTACACAGGCGAGCTTAATACTATTTAGTATTTTCTACCAGCTAACCTTTGGCAATGGGGAAGTTGTTGGGGGTAGTGCCATGATGTCAGAATAGTATAGATACAATTTTAAATAGATATATTATTTGTCACTAAAATACTCAATAAATTATAATATTACACTACATCCTAATAAACATTTGCTTGTATCGCTTGCTTGTTGCATGTTTTTATGCGGGCGGGCGGGTGGTGCACGAGTCTGCATTTTGAATAGCACGACAAGAATTGTTTAGCGGAATATTGCAAATTATATTCATATATCCTTTACTTAGTGATGGACTTCCGCTAGGTAACGCCTATTTCAATTAAACATTAAAGTTATTTTGATAATCTTTGGAACATTTTGAAATTTCACAAAAAGTGTTTTAAATTTTAGCACCTGGGCATACTGAACTTCCAATGGTTTGACAAAAGCGTATAACCCTCAACATGTAAGAAGGATTCGAGCCGCCATCTTATATTTGTTTGGAGATACGTTTTACTATTAATGAGAATTAAATGGGTTAAGTTATTGTTACTTCAAACAAAGCAAACCTGACAACTTTATCTTGAACAGTTATAAAAACACTTCTAAATCGCGAGTTTTCAAAGCGCCCGCTCCCACTTGGTGTTTTGTACAGTGAATGCAAAGGGACAGGCTGAAAATCAGCGTTGCGCATGTATGTCTGCTGCTAACAACACAAGCTGAGTCCCTCTTCGTCATTTCTTTTATTTTTTATGTTTTATTCCTTGTATTTTTTATGTGTTTATGATGGATGACGAATACATTAATTTTCTTTCTTCTTTTTCTTTCTTCCACTGAGTAGGATAGACAAGTGTTAAACAAAGTAATTGGATCATGATTGATTTCTTCGAACAAGGAGTCAAGCATAAGCAACTAACTCAAAATACCTCATTAACCTGGTATAATATAACGTTATTTTTCAACATATGAACATTTTAAACCTACTGTCACGACATGACTCTCCGAGGGGGTGTCAGAGATGAGAAATGAAACTTACAATCTGCACTTGGTACACTCGCCTTTCACCGTCGAGTATTACGTCTCAAACGTGATAAGTGGCGATGAGCCTTATCGCCGTACTTCGGGCACAAATGGACCAACAGCTTAGCGTGCCTTGCGAACCACGTAGATCGAACACAAATTATGTACACCTCGGGGATTGAACCCACAACCTCTGGGTTAGCAGCCGAGCACTCTACCAAATTATTTAAAATGTTATAATAATGAAGTAAGATGTAATCTTAAAAATAATAATAAAAACCGGCCAAGTGCGAGTCGGACTCGCGCACGAATGGTTCCGTACCATTATAATTATATAATTCTCGTTTCTCCATACTTTTAGATATTAATGGTTTTGGTACAGTTTCTCTTTCAGCAAAACATTTACATTTAACTTGATTTAATTAATTGAACATCACGGATTTATGGAAATAGGGTCAAGTTCAGTACTAGACCTGCCATTCACCTTTTTGTTGTAAATACAATAAATCAATCAAATCAAATTATTTATTTTCTAAAATAGATACATAAAGTATACTTTCTACAAGTCAAAGTTAATCTTTACAATATATATCTTTAGAATAAAAAAATAATATGTATATACTAATAAGGGAAATACATACAAAAATATTTAGGTCGGGCTACTAAAATGTAATTATACGCCTGCATAAAATAAAGAAATCTAGGAATAAAAATATTATATATGAATGATGCAATGAACAAATAAGTAGATAAATAAATACAGACTATAAATAATAATAAATCTATAAAAACGGCAAAAAATCATGTCTGTTGTATGGGAGTGCGCGGGTCCGACTCGCACTTGGCTGATTTTAGTATTTGTTGTTATAGCGGCAACAGAAATACATCATCTGTAAAAATTTCAATTGTCTAACTATCACGGTTCATGAGATACAGCCTGATGACAGACGAACGAACGGACGAACGGACGGACGGACGGACAGCGGAGTCCTAGTAATAGGGTCCCGTTAGTTACCCTTTGGGCACGGAACCCTCAAAACTAACACAGTTCTATTTATTTCTTGTTTCTATTCTACTAACCTTCTGCCCCGGTTTCAACCGCCCAAATGTTTATATTCATATAGAACTGCCCGTACCCATGGAAAAAAATTATAGCATATGTCCAAGTAAAGAGTAACGATTATTTAACAGTTCAATAATGTTTATCTGCTCCGGAAATTACCCGAGCGAATAAGATTAATTGAACGACCGAGCGAAGCGAGCGAGTTCTCCGAGTCTACTAGAACAATCCCGTGTTTGTATGTATGTATGTTTGTTTGACGATAACTCGAGTATCGTTGATCGGAATGTCATGACATTAGGCAGGCGAGTAAATTAGGCAAAAAGAATTTTTAAGCTCAAATATGATCCAAATCGGTCAAGCGCGAATCGGGCTAGCGAAAGTTCACAGTTCGGTGTGAACTACTAGTTGAATGAGCGAGCGAGTTCTCCCAGTCTGCTAGAACTATCCGGCGTTTGTATGTGTGTGTTTGTTCGACGATTACTCTAGTACTAGTAGTTCACCCCGAACTGTGAACTCGCGCTCGCCCGATTCTCGCTTGATCTATTTGGATCATATTTGAGCTTAAAAATTCTTTTTGCCTAATTTACTCGCCTGCCTAATTTCATGACATTCCGATCAACGATACTCGAGTTATCGTCGAACAAACATACATATATGTACAATACATACATACATAGAAACGCCGGATTGTTCCACTAGACTCGGAGAATTAATTAGGGTAGACAAAACCCTAAACTCATGCGTATAAGAAGGGCTTGGGCAATTATTTACATTTTGTCCCAAACCGATGTGGGTTTTAATAATATTTTCCTATCCGAAACATAAGAAAGCAAAAAGAAATCCATTAGCACTTTCTCAGAACTTAAAAGCTTTTGTTCTTCTTCTCAAGAATTCCCAGACAATGGAAGTCAAATCACCGAGAAGTGAGTTTGGAGTAAAAGTACCCATTGTCATTTTGCAAGAGACTAATTAATATTCCTGTAGGTTTAAAGAGAAAGAAAACTTTGTAAAATGTACTTCGTACATGATATGCTTAATAAGATGCACTAAGGATAAAAGTGGGTCTGCGCTACTTTCCCCCACATTACAACCTAAGAACGGGCGGAGAATGACAAGGTTCAATTATATAATCTTACACGTACATATTGTTCGCGACACTTCTATGATTTAAACATAGAAATTTCGGTTTTTGAAATTAATTATCTACTAATATATGATATAAAATATGAATTAGTAAATTGTGTATGCAATAGGATTATGTAACTTCTGTGAATAGACATGGCGTACCGCACTGAAAAATTGCGCACTGAGTGGTGGCCCATGGACCACTGATCCTATGCGAGCGAGCGAGACAATAGGTCTACCTCAAGTGACAGCGAGCGTACATAATTTTGATACCGAACAGCGTGTCTGGATTATGTAAGGTGACTTTAATTTATACAGCGAAATTCTTACTGAAGGCTTGATAAGTGCTCAGTAACAAGGTTCAATTGATGTTGTTAGGCGACGCAGTGGTGTCCAAGAGTTGTAACCTTTTAGGTTGGAGAGGTTTAGCGTTCCAAATCACTTTTTCAAGATTAAAATATTGCTCGCTGTCAGACAAAAGTAGCTCGATGCTGGTTCCAAAACCTAAAAGTAGATGTTTTGGAACCAGCATCGAGCTACTTTTGTTTGACAGCGAGCAATATTTTAATCTTGAAAAAGTGATTTGAAACTTGGAACGCTACCCTGGTTAAGAAAACAGCACATTTATATTTTGAAATTTATATTCGTTCTTGACTTTTTTGACACATAGGTACCTACAGAAGACAGGGTTTTCTTCTAATAGACAAGCGGTAGGTACAATACGAAGTATTGAATATCTATAAAAACTTTTTAACATCAATTACCCTTTTTTATGAAATAAATTATTCTTTTTGTGTTCCTTACAAACGCAAGACCAGCCCCAAGTCAATTACTACGGGACATCAAAATTCTATTTTGCGAAATCAGCAAAAAGTGTTATCGATCCGTGTTACTGATCACTTACCAAGCCTCCACTATGAGGCTGCATAAATTAAAGTTACCATAAATACCTATGTCAGCGTGACATTGTAAAAACCGATACTTTATAATTTCACTAGGTTAGGTTAGTTAATAAACTACTTAACAAAAACCTACTTACCTTAGCAGCCTAAAAATATCATAACTTTTTTGTAGTAAGAATTTTGTACATATTTTTTTTTGTAACATAACTAACTGTTTTGAGTCACTCTTCCTTAAGTAAAATAATTAGCTACAAAAAATCCATACGAGTTACCAAAAAAAAGTTCAAAGTGAAATTATTTGGAGCGAGTTGGACATAGTTAAATTTTCAAAATTCTTTTAAAATTTACAAAATGGATGTTTCATAGGTTCAAACAAATTTTACAAACTTCAACGGTTTATCAGCTTACCGAGAAATTAAAAAAAAGTGCTTCTTAAAAGGCCATTTTACGATGATATCGGCTTCCAAAGTTAGTTAGGTAAAAAATTGGTTAAGAAAAAGTATTGTTTGTAAAAATTGTTCAAGCAATTTTTTTTCATTCTTATGGCCAACATTAGCAAGAAATCACCAGAAACATTTAAATAAAATGAAATAATGTTCAAATTGAACGATTAGTGAACAATAAAAAAAAAGTATTTTTGTAAATAATTTTATTTCACAGACATTTGGTATTAGTTTAAGTTTATGTGAATGCTTCATTTTAACCAATTTTTTACCTTGTTAGTTAACATTGGAAGCCAACATCATCGTAAAATGGCCTCTTAAGGGGCACTTTTTTTAAATTTCTCGGTAAGCTGATAAACCGTTGAAGTTTGTAAAATTTGTAAATCGTTTGGTGTTTTTTTAGATGATTATTTTACGTAAGAAAATCAATAAAAAAATCACAACTTCTAAAGTACCAAAAATAGACCAGACTGTATAGTTCGCCCCGAACTGTGAACTCGCGGTCGCCCGATTCGCGCTTGACCGATTTGGCTCATGTTAGAACTTAAAAATTGAAATGTAAAGTTTTGGTATAGGTACAATTTAAGGCAAGAAAACAACTTTGTATGTAAATCTGTCCGGCTTGATATCTTTAAAAGAAAATAAATATTCTTACATTTTCTTCAAAATAATGCCTTTTAAAATATCAGTACCAGATGATAGAGGTCTTATACTTTATCAGAGAAAACAACAGAGAAATAGATTTCAAGTTGTTGTTGCAATAAATCGATAACAAATTATGCATCAATATTTTAAGATTCTTCTATTTTGAATTTGATTTCTACAAAAGCGTCACAGAAGTTTAATTTGACAAGGTTCCGTTTCTTCGGTTATTTGGGTAATTAAAAATCTTACACATCCACTAAAACTGATAAGCATCCAAGCTTTTGCCCAGCTGTAAATTTGTAAGTTAAAACGTGTAAAGCGATGTCAAGCCGTTCTGTTCCATTCCATCCACCCTCAGTTCCTAGGTTCTAGGGCGGGAGGGCGCGGGAGTGGCGAGCGATGACCCCACGCTAATGTTGTTGGGGAACCAACACTTTATATCTATACTAATAATAAAGTAATTGTGTCTATAAATAAAACTTTTTATTAAAACTATATTTCTAATGGGTCTTTGGCTCGTCTTTGTTATTGTTTTAAAGCCTGACATGTATGCGTGTTCCCCTTTTTTAAGTCGGGAACCATTTAACAGCTTTGGATTTGTTTTTTTATTATCATCGTAGTGACTACAGTCAATATAAGCTAAAATATAGGTTTTGATAATATAACGCCCAAGCTGAAAACGGGGCAGAAAGCACATAAAACACTTAATTAGTTTAAGTTTCGATACCAATAGTCGCTTAAACACCGCCTCTGTCGTCTATTGGGTCGAATGACTTAACCAATAATCGTGGGTTCAAATCCCGCAAGTGTATGTAGGTACATGTTTCGCACTGGGAAATAATCACCACCAATCACACAGAGATGTTCTTTATTTTCACAGTACGTATGTTCTCGGAAACAACTCTGTTACACGCTCGAGGTGGTGCATTCTATTCTATTTATCATGTCTAGATGTATGTATACTGTATATACTGTATAAATCGGTTTAATAATAGTAGTTTATCTAACCTCATATCGTAAAATCAAACTCAAAACTACTGGCATAATAAAAATATTTTTCACGAACGTCTCTAAAAAAATTTATAAATTAAATTATAGTATTAGGTCTCCGAGCAACATAATGCTATAAAAAACTTTTTCTGAGATTACATTACAGGTGATACTAACGAGGAAGGCAAAGGAAACTTAGCTCATACAGCCATGTCTGAGGTTTAATATCAAATACCCATGAGGTTTATATATAATGTTCTCCAATATGTAGAAAACAACAACGAGGTTACAGTAAACATTATTTTCGGCCAGGTATTATGTATGGCTTACAGCGCGTTGGACTCAGTCTCTCAATAGATGAACTGAACTGTTTGTTGCGCCATAGTTTTCGAGGAAATTTATTCATTACTTACAGTGGTTTTATGGGTCGAAATAATTATTTTGCCCTAAAATTATTGACAGCAGGGATGGTGATGATATTTGATTCCACCTGACATTCTGGAAATAACGACGACGGAAATTAGGTACTTGGAACAAGATTTTACAAGAAAAATCAAAAATGGCTAACGAAAAACTTACCAAGATTATGGAAACAAGTTAGTAGTCATGAGTTTAGGTAAAGTAGTGTATGAAACTATACATAACTAGGTATTAAAACCTTTTTATGTGCCAGTTTAGGTTTAAATGTTTATTCTCATAAGAACATACATAATATACATTTTTTCACTTAAAATGAGAAATAAATTTTCTTACGTATTAATTGTTAGTCCTTAAAATATATTTAGATAGATTTCATGCAAGTTGTTCCAAAATACAATGTATAATTTTGATGTTTGTTAGTACTCAAATACACAATAAATGTAGCTAGCACATTGGTATTATGTAATAGTGGCGACATTTTTAAAAATATAAGTTTTAAGGATTTTTTTAAATGTAAACATTGATTTCACATTTTTCATGTCTTTTGGTAATTTGTTATACGTAGCTGTGCTCCCTCGTAAGCTATACTTTTTTTTGCCATACAAAGTTCGGTGGGAGATTAATTTCAAACTGATAAACTAATATTATGAAACTGGTACATTAAATTGGTTATAAAGACTTTATTAAAAGACGAGCTGGAGGCGAGTTTTTCAATAGTATCACAAGAGTATTTTAATACCTACGTCATCTAGTTATGTATAGTTTCATACACTACGTTATCTAAACTCATGCCTACTAACCTGTTTTTATAATTTTGGTAAATTTGTTGTTGGCCATTTTTGATTTTTCTTGTAAAAGCTTGTTCTAAAAGTGTTCCTAATTTCCGTCGTTATTTCCAGAATATCAGGTGGCGTCAAATAATGATCACCATCACTTTTGTCAGTAATTTTAGGGCAAAATTATTCTTTTGACCCATAGAACCATTAAGATTACATTAGGCAAAATATAAAAACATAGTATAAAAAATTAAGAAACGGCTAAAGGACTTTGTAGATTTCCCAACATCCATCTATTGACAGACGGAGTCCAACGCGCGCCGTCAACCATAAAAAATCCTGGCCGAAAATAAAGTTGAACTCTAACCTGCTTGGTCGCAATATTGTTTTGTACGTATTGGAAAGTATTTTTTTTTTTTTTTTTTTTAATTTATTAACTTTACATTAAATATTTAAATGGACCAGTGATGCTGTAAGATCACATGTGATCTATCCCAGCATCACAATACGTTATACAGAGAAATTAGCCAATAACCAGTGTGCTAACTAAAGTACAAAAACTTTAACACCTATTTAATTCACTCAAATAAACCAACATAAGCAATAAAATTATACAATAACCATAAAATTGTGCAAACTAAGGTACAAAATCTTTACATTTATTTAATTTACTCAAATAAACCAACCTATGCAATAAATTAGTATACAAAGAATTTAGCCAATAACTAGTGTGCTAACTAAGGTACTAAAAACTTAAGCACTTGTCACTCAAATAAACCAACTTAAGCAATAAATTATACAAAGAATTTAGCCAATATCCAGTGCGCTAACTAAGGTACAAAAACTTTAACACTTATTTAATTTACCTAAATAAACCACCTTACGCAATAAAGATCAAGAGCATTAAAATAGGTATAACCACGAATCAGCGCTACTAGGTACTCAGCGTTTGACAGACGAAATCACGCAGGCTTTTTCTCTCTCTGTGTAACAGAAGGTTTTTCGGTCTTTGTGTAACCAAAGTAGCCAATATTGGTCTTCCTTCCGTGGCAACAAAATAATCATCGTGGCGCATAGCGAGCACACACAGAGAAAAATAAATAAATGAATAAAACGCAATCAGTCAATTATGCTACAATATACTTACCACAGAAACCGTGATGATATCGCTCACTTTAACTTTTTCATAACTACTATACAGTATTTGATTTTAGTTTTTTAGATTACAACTTTTCAATAAAGTATTCTTTTAAAACCTCTTTTATATTTTTGTCCTGATTATTATAAAACCTCATTGGTATTTGATATTACAGACATTGCTGTATGGGCTAAGTTCCCTTTCTAGAGTTCCTAGTAAGTGTCACATTATACTGTAATTTCAGAAAAAGTTATTTTATAGCATTATGTTGTTCAGAGATCTATTACAGTAATTAATTTTTTTTTTCTGTTTTAGAGACGTTCATGAAATTTTTTTTTTCATTATGCAAGTAGTTTTGAGTTCATAATGAGGATTTTACGATATGAGGTTAGATAAAGCAAATAATCATAATAATGGCGCCTATAATATTATATTAAACTTTAAACTTTCGGGATTTTCACACATTATTAACTTTGTATTGGGCGAGAAGCAATTGAAATTAAAAAACAGCCAAAAAATTTCAATCGGGATGACGGGTTTAAGTTATCTTCGGCATGGAGTTCAGTCATACAGAAATTTAAACCTCGCGATTTATCTTCGAATATTTGCCGATACTGTTAGTGTTGTGTGTCGTGTGTGACGAAAGAAACAATTAATTAACAAAAGACAAAGTGCGGGTAGGAAAAAGAAAAATAATGTGCTACCTACCGCCGGCTCGCCTAGGACATTTTTGATGCTACTCTCGTCAGTTAGCTTGTGACCACGACAGCCTACAGAGGCGTCTAAACGTCAAGCACATATCTATCAAGGTATGTTGTTAGTTATCGCGAGTAAGACCCCAATACAAAGTTAATAATATAATATTATATATCTTTGGCCTATAATGATTCGCTCTCACTCGCACAATATATCCGTTTTTAGTCACACATTTTCTTACAGCATGCAGAAAAAGTTGTCTGGATTTGCTTTATAGATAAGTAGCCAGTTATTTTTTAAAGAATACTTGTGATATTATACAATAGCCTATAATATTACATAATTTCTAATTATAGTATACCTAAACTTCCCACACAAGTGTACCCACATAACAAAGAATATATTTATTAATATATTACTCGAAAATTAAAACAAATAAAGATAAAGATACTTTTTATGCTAACTTTATGACAATGCATTACAAGGACCAGCCGCCATTTTAAATTCCTTTCTCTAATGATGCGGGTTATACTGGCTGAAAATGAACCCTCTAGCTATAAAAAAGGAAACTGTTCTATGTTTGAAATAAAAAATATATGTTTTGTTAATTTTGTCATGATTCATACATAATAAAAATAAAAAACTGGCCAAGTGCGAGTCGGACTCGCGCACGAAGGGTTCCGTTGTTGTATGGGAGTGCAGGTCCGACTCGCACTGGGCTGGTTTTGGTATTTGTTGTTATAGCGGCAACAGAAATACATCATCTGATGCTGATCTACTTTTGCAGGGGTCCAAGCTAGAGTTAGTCAACAAAACGAAGTTTTAGGCATTACTATAGACTCTCGTCTTCAGTGGGGTCCCCACATAGAAGGCCTTTGTGGTAGACTAAGTTCAGCCGCATACGCTGTTAGACGGATGAGGCAAATTACTGATGAGGATACTGCTAGATTGGTGTACTTTAGTTATTTTCACAGCATTATGTAATATGGTATGTTGCTGTGGGGTAGAGCTGCGGATATAAACGCAGTCTTTGTTTTGCAGAAGAGAGCAATTTGAGCTATTTACAATATGAAGCACCGGGATTCATTAAGAGAAAAATTCTAAGAAATTAATATTTTAACAGTTCCTTGTGAATTTATTTACCAAGTTATTAAATATATCAGAAAAAATATCGATGCTTTCCAAAGGCTCGGTGAGCATCACTCTATAGACACTAGGAAGAAACATAAACTGGCTTTTCCAAAAATACGACTTGCAAAAGTAGGCACCTCTTTTGTAGGACATGGTATAAGATTTTACAATAAACTTCCAAAGGAGGTCCTTTGTTTTTCAGAAAATAAGTTTAAATTATATATTTAGCAGGGACTCTTGAGAAAAGCATATTATAAAATCAATGACTATTTGGACGATAATGATGCTTGGTGTCATGAGAATATTGATCCTAGCTATAATACTACTTTTCGTTAATTTTCTAACTGATTTGTGTTTTTCAAATGGTTTGTTTTTATGTGGACTAATATTTTCATTTTGGTTTTTTATTATTATTTTGACATTTCTTTTTACATATTGACATGAACATTTTATAACTTAAACTTAGCATTTATTAGTTGATAATCTGACTATAGCAAAAAGATAAACTATATCAGACAGGTAGATGATGTTTTGCTTAGTATTTTAACTTACTACCTCATTAGACAGGTAGACTAAGATGTATTTTTTTTCCCTCATGACACAATTTCCTTCTGTCTTTTATATTTTTATCCTTTAGTTATTAAAGTTTAATACATTGTTTTGTATAATTTTATGTAAGTTAAAAAGACTGTAATAGTATCAAGACATATTGAAAAAAAAATACTGATAAAAAAAAGACATCATCTTGCTAAGTTTCTTGCCCTTCTTCTTAGCAAGATTAATCGGAAGGGGCAGATTTAGGCATTAAATCTATTTATAGTTTATTTATCTATTAACTTATTTATTCATTGCATTATGTAGGTATATACAATATTTTAATTTTTTACTTAAGTTAGTATATATTTGGTTAGGCATTATATTTATTTATGGTCTATTCAGTTTATTTATCAACTTATTTATTAATTGCATTGTGTATAATAATATTATTATTACAATAAGTCTTTATTTTATGCATGTGTATAACTTTAGTGGCCCAACTTAAATATAGTTGTTTTTTTATATAAATTTCCCGTAAGTATCATATTTGTTTCATTATAAAATATTATTTTTATACAGATTAGATTTGACATGTAAAACGTATACTTTATGTATCTATTTTACAAATAAACATTTTGAATCTTTGAATCTTGAACCCTCAAAAAGATATCGACCGCCAAAAAAGCACTAATACTCCGGCAACAGAGACGAAGCTCTGCAAAACCTATGTATACATACCCTATGTGCATTATTTACCGCCGGGAATATGTACGGTCTATTGTCAGCCACATTTTGCATGACGCAGGTAGACCATTTTTTCGAAATTTGAAAACCAAAAAAAAGAAAAAGAAACATTTTTTGTAACGGTTTTGTGTTCTACTAGTGATTCTGATTCCTAGAGTTCAATAAAGCTAGAGGGTTAATTTTCAACCTGTATATACCGGGTGCAAATAGACTGCTACTCTCCCCAACGTTTGTACGTCTGTACAAACAAACAAACACACAGAAGAACGTAAGAAGAATACGACTTTTCTTTAACATTTGATTTTCTTGACGGACCTCTCGTTACATTCTGCATAGAGGATGCTATTGTTTATCAAAGAGTCTGAATGTTGGACTGGATGTTGACAGATTTTATAACTAAATATTGTTGTTATTTATTATTTACATTATCATTCTTAAAATATTGATAGTGTTTTTACGCCGTAGATTCGGTAAATGGTAATTATTTTTATTGCTTTTGTCTTTTATTTCTTGTTTTTTTATTAATTTTGATTGTAGTTTGTCCCTATCAGTATCGACAAAAGAATCTTCAAAGTATGAGCAACAATGAATCTCACAGCGACAGTGTAAGACAAAAAGTGGATAGTTCTATTGACATCTTCATATTTTCGAATGGAGAGGAGAACTCTCCCCCGAGGAAGTATCACCTGCGCAGTGAAGAGCTGAGCTGGTGGGACGCGACGCGCAGCTACCTGGCTCGGTCACATTATGGGTACATGTAAGATGTTATAATATTACTTAACAGGTATTTACAGACACCTAGCACCTAGTTGAGTGTTTACACGATCAGTAAAGCAAATATGCACCGTAACCATTTACCAGATATAAAATTTTTCAAAGATTCTGAAATCATTACACATTTTATTGATTAAATCAAATTAATCCATTGCTGTTGGGTAAGATAAGAGTTTATTTTTACCGCCCCAACGTCTCCGATACTTTGCATGTCTTTACAACGTGAAAAATCGTCGGACGCACGCGTCGGGTTGTACTGCGAAGTGAAAAAAATATCTATCGATTATCGTGCGGGCGTATACAGGTTGTAATCGTTAAGTGTGACCAGGCGATTATTCCGTAACTATTACAGATATAAAAAAAATCCAAAATTTTGACATTAAACAATCCCATACATTTAGTATGAGATTAGTAGAAAGGTTTTAGTTTCCTTAGTTTAAAAGGTTATTTTAGCTTAGTACTATTAAAGGAAACTGTTTATTAACCTAACAAAGTAATAAAACTATCTTTTAATTGAATAATATTTATTTCTTATTAAGTACAAAATTTTGTATTCAAAGCAGATGTTCGAAGTGACGTCCTTGTTAACCTCATACTAAATGTATGGGAGTGTTTAATGTCAAAATTTTGGATACTTCCAGTTTGATTTTCCAAAAGTTATTGATGTCATTTTACTGATTAGGTAACGTACTTTCGATATCAGTTTAAAATTTTTTGATAATCTGCAACATTATGGAATAATTGCCTGATCACACTTAACGATTACACCCGCTATATGTATTACACTACATATATCCATCTCTATCACACTCTGTGCGAAAGATGGACGCATGCTTGAACGATGGACGATCAACTGAATCCTTTTGGGAGCACCGGGCCTTGTCAGCCTACAACATATCTTCATCTAAATAACTTAATATTAATTGTAATGCCACGCAGAAATTCTGGAATAGACATATTTACCCTAAATGGACATAAGATAGAAGACCCAAAAGATCTGTTAGATGGTGGAGTATATGTGGCTGTCATACCAACAGACGCATTTGTTGAAGCCGGCTACGACAAATATCTCATAAAGGCGTCCAGGTACATTTACTAACCGCATTCATAAATGTGTATGCATATTCATGAGGGTATCATAATGTTGATTTTATGTTTATGTAATAAAATGATCTCTAGGTCATGGGAAAAGCGTCAGCAACAGAAGCAATCGGATGATGTTCCTGTGCCAAAACCAGGTCAATACATTTTTCTTTACTAATAACCTATATTTTCCAATGCCTATTTTATAATTTGAAACGAAACGAAAATTTTTAAACTTTACAGAAAGTTCTAACCAATCCTGTAAATGGCCTAACCCTGGAAAAATATCGGTAAGTGGGTAAACTTAAATTGTCGGTTAGACAAACGTACATTGTGTCATATCAATAATTCGATTAATGATTTTTCACAATTAACAGGCCTCAGATTGTGCTCGAGGATCAAAGACATCAGAAAAGCTACAGCCCTTTACCCGTTCTAACCCTCGTTCAAATTTCCGGAACACGAGTACCCGCAGCTCTGTTAATAAATCCATCGATTTGACAAAACGCAAGAATGCGAGCCTCACTGACTCCTTCGCTGATAGATCCAACACTAATAGAAGTCTTACGAAACAGACACCCATAAAATCTAGCTCTATTATTAAAAAGAAAGAGAGCCCCTTAAAAATAAATTCAAGGCTCTATGATCCAACAAAATATAAAAACAGCTTTGACACAGTTAGTTTCCCTAAAAGTACAAATAGCGTTTTAACTAAACAACAAACCAATTCAAAAACAAATTCATCAAACAATAACGTACGTAAATTTGTATATGAAGCCGTAAACAAAAAACAATTGTCAAACAATAAAATAAATAGCAAAATTGAAAACAATAGCTCGTCTAAGAGAGACAGCAAATCAAAAAGCAAACTAAGTATCCCTGAAATCTATGTGAATCCGGAGAATGATGCAAAATCAACTCAGATTATACAAGGTATTGAAACTGAACGTAGTACGCTAGTAAGATTATCAACAGACCCCCAGTTTGATACCGGGATTGAAGCAAAAACCGAAGAAGAATTCAAAAATCTCCTAAATCATGTAGTTGAAAGAGTGTTTTCACCAAAGTCAAATACGAAAGAAAATAAAAACAGTGAGCCATCAGAAAATATGGATGAATACAATGAAGTTGTTCTTAAAAATATATCGCAATCTTCTAGTGTCGGGGTAGTGATGACTGATCACTATGGCGGGAAGAATGTAACTATTGCCAACAAAAATGAAGTCATAAACTTTAAACTAAATATTGAAGTTAGAAATGAACTAGCTATTCCGTTTTCTGATAAAGGTAATAAAATTAATGCATTAGAATCTCTTCGTGCTAAGAAGATCGAAAAAGGATCACAAGTAAATGTTAATGTTGATTTTATTGCATCACCAATGATTGAAAAGAATCAAAATGAGCTAGAAAGTAACGAAAAGCCTTCAGCAGAGAATCCAGAAATAATTGATATCGATAAAAACAAGGATTTGTGTTATGCGAATACGAAGCCTGTCATCGTATACTGTTGTTGCACCGAACCAGACCATGTCAATTCTGGTAGCCTTAACCCCGTGCGTCCCAAAAATACCACCAAGAAATATATCTTGCTTACTACTACAGAGTCGTCTATGCATGAAGAAAACGAAACGTAAGGGTTATGTATGATATAACTAATGCCTAGCTTACACTGGTAGAGTACCAGGGATAAAAACGTTACTAGGTTAATGTAAACAGTTACAAAATAGTACTAAAGATAGTACTCGTAGTTGGGAGAGTAGAATGGATAACGCATGTCATTTTGTAAAGTAGTCGGCTAAATAGTACATACTCTCCTTCTAACTAACTTAAATGTTAACCCTGCTTAATGGCATGGACGAAATTAAGTCCCATGTTAATGGATACCAGTATTAAAAAGGGATATGGCCACGCGATATCTATGCTCATTTCAAGGTTCCGTACATAAAGGTTTAAAAGGAACCATCACGGTGAGACTCCGTTGTTCATCCGTACGTATGCCACAGGCTCATATCATAACTTTTAAACCATTAAAGAAAAATACCTGAAATTTAGTACAAAAAAAGTATCGTTAATTTGCCCACTAATAAAAGTTTGAAATTTCTCAAAATAATTTCACTATAAGAGAAGAAAAAAATCTCCGGAGAATCCAAGAAGGGTATACAATTATAGGTAAAAAGCGCATATTGAAAAAAATAATAATCGTGCTATAATTACATGTAAAGATATTTAGAGAAATATTTGAAAAGCTACAAAAAAATTGTATGTTCTCATAATCTTCGGTAGTTGTGGTGGACCAAAAAACATGAAAACGTGAAAATATAGTAAACCTAAAGCGATTAAAACAAATTCGAATACAATTGAGATTTGCAGGTATAGAGCTGATTGTAAAAAAATATATATAATTTTGTCATATTAAATTGCAACGATTTCGAGAAAAGTTGAAAAACCCTTATTTATTCCTAGAAATGTATGCCCTTCCAAAATAGAGGATCGAAAAATATGAAAAAAAATCACGGTAAAGATTTAAGGAAAATACAAAAAGGAAATTTAGGAAAACAAATAACAAAAAAAAAACCTTACAATATGTAACACCATAAACGAGTTTGAATTATTTAGCACAATCAATTATTCTTTTATTCAGTATAAACAGTGACGTAAGATTTTAAATACCGTTTCCTGAATTTTTTTGTTTTTTTTTTTGGTAGCTTATTTTGTAACGAAGTGGATATTACAGCTAAGACTCACTTTGATTTTTATGAGAAAAACTCGAATTTTGCGGTTAAACTTCGGCAAGCCCCGCGGGTTGCTCCGGCGCGTGCAACACCCTTGCGGAGACTTATAACTACTCTGCTCACCACCAAAAATAAAGGCCCTCTCAGAAAATGCCGCTTATGATCAGGAATCCAAGAGCAGTTGTGTCGAAATGTTGTAAAAAACGTGTCAAAATACAAAATGGCCGCGCCATTTGTACTCTTTTAGAAACGATTTATCGCACCTATGTCTAAAAATAAACGACAGATATATCAACTGGCCGTATCCTAGACCATGTGCTTTTTTTATAAATATTTTTAATATTTTATTTATTTTATTTAATCAGATGCACTTGCGGTATGGAATGTAAAGCTGCTCATAACAAACAACCTAACAGTTCGACTATTCTTCCTACAAGAGAACGCGTAACCATCACGAATATACAGTCTAAACCAAAAATTATTGAATTAAAATCATCTGAGCAGTATGTATTATTTACACATAAACTAAAAAGTGTATGTTAGGTACAGGTAAAATCACAACCAGGAATAGAATTATCAATATTTTCAGTTGCGTTTGTTTATCAGAGAAAGACAATCCGTATATCCCAAAACGGTTGCATACTGAGAAGAAAGATCCTTCAGTGTTTGTGTCCAAAACAGAAATATTTGGATCAGTTGCTGATGTCAGGTTATTGAAGACAGCAATTTAATTCATACGTATTTAGTCATCGTCACCGCCATTGTTTTTCTCGTACATACATACATCGAAATTATTATACTCAACTCAATTATGAACATTATGTTATGATACATCAATCGTTTGAACATTATTATTGCTTACTTTTGAAGGCAGTTAGTTTTTTTTACTTTCATTTTATCATCGCAACGGTGCGGGTCACAGATAAAAACTTTTGTTTATTTACTTATAGCTTTTGCCCGCGGCTCCGCCCGCGTGTTATTCGGTTTAACGACATGCTTTTTTCCGGGATAAAAAGTAACTTATGTGTTAAGTTAGGGTATGGGCTATATCCATTCTAAATTTCATCCAAATCCGTTCAGCCGTTTCAGCGTGAAAGAGTAACAAACATACACACACACACGCACAAACTTTCGCATTTATAATATTGGTATTAGTACGATAAAGAAAAATACTTATTTTGTAGTAGAACAAGATATTGTTTAGAACCCAAGTAATCAGTAGTTTAGTGACTACTTGATTGATGTAATCGGATTCGGTTACTCGAAGTAATCTGGTGACACTAGTTAGTTTACACCTCATCATAACTATAGGTACTTGTAGCTACTTGTAACTACTGAGCCTAGACAGTGGCACATTTGCTTTTATACCCCTCATTTGTAATCGTAATCAGTGATATTATTTTCAACAAGTTCCTGATTACGCCCAACACTGCCTACAGAGTATGTTCTGGTTGCATTTTAGCTGGGATGAATATGAAAGTTTTGCTGCTGAAACCACTTTACAACCTACTGAAACAAATATTTTGAAGCCTGTATCTACAAGGTATATTCATTAACAGACTCCTTTACTTAGATTAAAAGGAGTATTTATTTATAGGTCATATTATAACTTCTAATGTAAATTGCAGAACAATTGATAAAAGTGTATTTATCCCAACTGACGACGTCAAGAATAAACATACAAGTTTCAATGATAAGAAAACAACGATATGCCCGCCCTGTCCGTGTCCAACCGATTTCCTCATTGTGAAACATGTTCTGAAATGTACATGCTCTGAAGATAATATAGATAAATATACCGTAAGCAAGTATTCAAGAACTAGTGAGGAAAATCAGAAACAAAAGTTCTTAATAACGAAAACTGAACCAATAGAACCTTCGTCTGTAACAGAATTTCTGGTAATGAGAAAACAAAATGGCGAGAAGTCGGTAGATGCGTCAACGCAGACCGATTGGTGTGATATACTTGTAAGTAAGGTTTTTATATATTTTCTTAAAAGGCCCAAGTTCCTAAAAATATAGATTCACGAGTACTTGAGATCTACTTTGTATTTTTACAGTTGGAGGCAACCATTAATAAAGATGGCCACTACAGTTTTCATCTGCCATCACTTGACACACTGCGAAGATACAAAGTTTAATTTATTATGTTATTTTATTTTATAAAATATTTACTTACAAGAGAACTTTATTAATGTTTAATACGAATAAAAACAAAAAATAAGATGGAAGTGGTGTTCTATCAACATTTGACCTCTTTCCATCAAAGAAATTCCTTAGCTTTCTTGACATGATGTTTAGCGGTTTTGGTTCAAGATATTTCATTTGCATATCTGTGATATATTGTAGATTTTCTGGTTGCATTTCCATCATTACCTGCAATGAAAATACTTTTTATAAAATAAATTATGTTTTGGGTGAATTTGGTATGTACTTACTTTCAATATTGTCTAGGGGTGGTTCGAATCTCATCTGGCCATTAAATTTTCGGGAAATCTGATTAATCTTAAACTTCCTTTTTTATTTTGCCAATTTGCACGTTTATTATAGGTATATAGGTAGTTGACAAATACTGCTAAATTATTGAGTCCAACTAGGTGCATGCATTAACTTGACACAGTTCGTTATTGACCATATTAATGGTTTACCTGTGAAGAAATGCCAAGCATGGCTTCTGGATTTATCGCACTGAGATCTTTTCCCTTGACTTCAGCTAGGAGCAGGCCGAGTCTGGTCACATCACGAGCACTCCAGCTATAAGACTTCCCTAACGCCTGTTCAAAAAGAGCCGGCAATTAGTTCATGCAGAAACACTCAAACTGTCCACAATGATAGGCGCTGCGCGCTGCTACTTTCAGTCTTCTCATTTACCTGTGTCTTAGTCATCATTGCAAGAAAGAATCGTCGTTGTAAAGGATCACAAGCTCGCGTGTGATAGAAAACCTGAAAATAACGAAATTGAAGGCGTTGTCACATAAAAAGTGTGGCCTTGTGATGATGATTTATGGAAGTGTATGAGAGACGCAGCAAGGAATACACCATGCCACACTGAGTTCCATATATTGAAACTGGATCTACTGAGAAAAAAACTTTAGATCTAGTCAATGGATCTACTGAGAATGATCGGGGCGTTTCTGTGTGGTGTCTCTCATTCACACAATTTGTCAGTAATTTGCTCGCCAGCTGCACACTATTATCTCACTCTAACTGCACCAGTTTTCTGTTTCGCGTGGCTTTAAACTTTAAGGCTTAATTAAAGCATATAAAACGTTCCGTGTCGTCTTGTGCTTTTAGTGTTACCTGGTGGTCCAACTGCAGGTATGTGTTCTCATCGATCTTCCTCATGTAGGTAATAGGCACACCGCAGATCAGATTGTTCATCAGGTTTAAGTACTTCGTATGGGCCCAGTTTGGGTTCAACTTTATGTACTGGCTGGCTATGACGCCCACCTTTTAATTTTTATTTTTATTAGATGTTTATCAAAAATACCTATATATACAAAGTGATTGTGGATTGTATTATAAATTACAGCATCATGAGCATGACTAAATTCACTCTTACTTGCTTCACAGGTTTATTTCAATACTAGCTTTTGCCCGCGGCACCGCCCGCGTGTTATTCGGTTTAAGGCACGTTTAAGGCGACGCATTGGAAATTTTGGCGACATGGATCTCAATTTTTCTCAGCAATAAAAAACATACGTAACTACCAATTTACCAATTTTGTGCATTGGATTTATTAAATCACATCACACTAATCACACTAATATTATAAATGCGAAAGTTTGTGTGTGTGTGTGTTACTCTTTCACGCTGAAACGGCTGGATGCCATGCATTTTTCCGGGATAAAAAGTAGCTTATGTGTTAAGTTAGGGCACAAGCTATATATAATCTAAATTTTATCCAAATCCTTTCAGCCGTTTCAGCGTGAAAGAGTAACAAACATTCACACACACACACACACACTCACAAACTTTCGCATTTATAATATTAGTGTGATGTGATAACACCCTCGACCGGTTTCGGTTACTACACCATTCTCAAGGGATTTAGGGAATTTAGGTGATACGACGAGCCATAAATGATGTACACTTATAATAATAAAGTTTTACCAATAAAAGATTCGTGGTTTAGATTAATACTGATATTGAAACGGCTGCTCACGTTTTTATAGTCAGATTTCGCCTAGTTTCACTGTATTCGTACAGTTTCTTAGGAGTCGAAAATGGTTACGCGGCGGTTCTCCGTTTGACTTTCAGTTTGCCTCCGAAGAAATTGTACGAATACTGTGAAACTAATCAGGCGAAATCTGACTATAAAATCGTGAGTAGCCGTTTCAATATCAGTAATAATAGTTATTAACAAGCAAGCCATATACTAAAATTATTATTCTAAGGTTTATGGTTTATGGCGCGTCGTATTAACCAAATATTCCTAAATCCGTTGAAAATGGTATATTAACCGAAACCATATGTACGGGAACAAAAACAATATTTTGATCCTGATCATCATGGTTTGTTCATGCAGGTTCAAGCAATCATTGTTCGTTATTTAGAAAAACTTTGTTCATATTTGTAAAATTGTAATGTTATTTTGTGTTTAGATTAGGAATACTAACATACGTTAAGATCATTGTTACTAACCAAACTGGACCACATTGTAGTCTGATTAATAAACGTATATTATATTATTATTATATTACCTGATGTCTGTCGAGGTCAGGATGCGTTCCCATATACGTTAATATCCTGGAGTCGCTCATGTTTAGTCTGGACATATCCTTCGCACTGATATACTTGAACAGGGGTCTATATTTGCAAAGCATCTCGTAGCTGATGTCTATTGGGTGCGTGCTATTCTTCACGACTTGCCAGATCGAAGCGAGCTTCTCGTGTGATAGCTTCATCATAGATATAGTTCGGGCCTGGTGGGTGTACAGAATATTTACTTATTCGCGGCAAGCGATAGTGGCAAGCGGAATTGCACAATGTACCTGTACCTCTTCATGGTCCTGGCGGCGACTGCAAGCAACCCTACCTCACAATATAATTGAACTAATCCACTTTAAGTATTTTGTTGTCCCCACGAGGGCGATATGGTCATAAAGTGTACCAACCCCTCAATAAAAAATAAAGATGAAAAAAAATCTAATCCACTTTGTATATAGTGACATCCGACCTTCAATAGCTGCAAAAACTTCGATACTTTGTATCGGTTGCTATACATTAAAAACTTCGATAAAAACTGAACTTTCAAAATTGCCTTTGGTAAATTGCCTTTGTTTGGTGGTGTTTAATAAACTATTCACGAACTGTGACGTCACTTTGAGCACGAACGTATCCTTAGATTTATCTACTTTTTACGTTTGGCAACCAGTTGGCAACCGACTCAGCGATACATAATCTAGGGGCTGCAGGCCTAAGATGATTCCCACTTTAACACCATTTTAAATACCAATTGACAGCAAATTCCATGAATTCACTGTCAAATGGTGTTAAAGTGGCAACCATGTTAGGCCTGCTGGAGTAAAGATAAATGCCATGCAATGAAAATTAGGTTTAAAGATACTTTATTCTTACTAAAGACAATATGTCACTTACATAAGAAGAAATCTTAATTAATTAATTATAATTTCGTCCATCCGCACAGACCATAATTGAAGGTAATCGTAAATTAGAGTGACAAAACTACATCAAATAAAAAGTACAGGATGTAAAGAATGCTCATAAAGTTTTCAATCAAAAAAATCAATACATATTCGTACAAAATCAATTTTATTAAAGTCACCCGCAATCTGCCTTCGCAATTTTTGCGCATGTGCCAGAATCAATGGTGTGTTTGAAGCTACTGAAGATCGGACGGCCCTACAAAGTGGATTGGTTAAATTATATTATGAGGTAGAGTTGCTTGCAGTCGTCACCGGACTATCGCGCGTATATATATGTATAGTATTCTACACTCCAGTAAGTATATTTGTTTTAGACCACTCGCCCGCCGCTACCGATTGGGCCCGATGACAACTTTACAACACCAACTCAGTAACCAACGAAGATAGATAAAAATAAAACTGTAGTACCTTACTGAACTTGGCTACTACTCTAATGGTATTGTAAGTCCAGGATAAACTGCCATGAGGAAGCCACCGGGGACTTAAATCATCGAGAAATAAATATGAAACTGCAAACCCCCTCAGCTATAATTACCAATAAAACCTACCTTGCACAAAGTACAAAAATTCTCCAACATTTTAGAAACTTGCTTCGGAGAAGTATGATGTGTTTCTGCATAGCATTGCTTGTTACTTAGCACCAAACCCAAAACTATGTAAAATAACAACTTACAGAATTTAGTGTATAATTGGGCGGAAGACGCAGTATGTCCCTTACGTCCCCAAAGATGAGGATGAAGAAGGCGTTGACAGCAGTCTGCATGTAGTCGTTGGTGATCACCAGCTTGATGTGCCCTCGCTGGATCAGGTCACCGTCAGGCATGTGCACTTGGGGAGCCCCATCAAACTGCTCGGCACTGAAGTCAGAGCATCATCATAACCATTAAGAGTACAAGGTAACTGCTAGTGGCATTGAAAGCCACGAAAAAGGGTCGTTTTTATTTGAGTAAAAAATGATAATTATAAGGTGACTTTTTGATAATTGAAATTTTGACTTTCTACACTAATTAAGTCGAGGTTGTTCTTAAAGAAGAATAGAGGCACAAAAAATATATTTTGTATTTCACAAACAGTGTCATTTAACCTTGGCCCTGACCAGTTACCGAGTCTCCAATATGAATTTGGCTATACAGGTTGTTAGGAAAAGTACTTCGTTCCTTTAAACTACGTTTACATATTGCTCTTTATATTGAATGGTGTGCCTTGATTGGTATTTTAAAATTCATTAAATAAATACCAAAACAAGATCCTAACTATGATTATGAGATTTAATTAATTAAGTATGCATATATTTTTTATGCCTTTACTTTAAGTGGGTATAACAACATTGTATAGAATAAGATTATAATGTAACAAAAATTACAAAAAAAGCTAAATTGAAAAAGACATGATCTAGCTAAGTTTATTGCCCTTCTTCTTAGCAAGACTAATTGAATGGGCGGATGGTTAGGCATTATTTTTATTTATTTAGTTTATTTACCAACTTATTTGTGCATTGCGGTATGTCTTCCTCTTGTTAAAGTGCACATACGAATTTTGGTAAAACTAGACCCGATTCTATCGACAGAGAAGAAATAATAAAAAACCGATTTAATTTAATTTTTTTTCTAATATACCTTTATTTTAAATACTTATTTTATATAAAAACACCCAGAGTGCCTCTGTTTAACCGCTGATAGAAAATGTTCTGTCAGGGATAGAAACCTGGTATTTCTATTATTTAATGAAAGTTGATGTGATATAAAAATTGAGGGTTAACTGGGCATTATGCTAAGAATTTTAAATATTATTGAAAAAATCACTGAAAAAAAAGAATTTTAAGACTTTTTTGCAGGTAAAATGTTACTAAATCTTCACTTTCCGTTGATAAGAAGCCTGTAGTCGGCGGCTTGAAGTCAGTCGCGCACGGGGTCACTATGGTTGCTATTTCATTCTACATTCAACTTCGGATTATAGAGCACTAGCTGACTGTTATTGGTTGGCCCGAACGTTCATTTCCCGAGCTCGTACGGAACTAACCGAACACGGTGTGAGAGGCAAGCTAACGCGAGACAACATTCATGTTTTGAAAAAACTCGAGAATGGTTTTGGTGGTTCTTATGATTTCAGGAGAAATATCCCAAAAATCGAAATGAAACAAAAATATTTTTGAATAGTATAAAATATATTATGCTGTGAAACTAAAATTATTCGATTTGTTGTATCGCTTCTAGGACATTACGGTACATAAACATGTGTTAAATCCAGGACTTTTATACGCTTGTAACTATTGTATGTATTTGATTTTGATGAAAGTTTTAGTTTCACGTCACGGATATTGTATGGGATATGTTGAAAAAAAAAAAAATAAGCAAGTACCTATAAATAAGGATATGATCAGCGAGCAGCACTAGTATGGGAGTTAGATTTGTTTTAACATAGTGGGCATCTGGTTCACCTTTCTTTTACAAATAATTTGAATTTGCAACTTACTGCATAAGTTTTCCTGATGCTTGCTGTAGGAGAACACTTTTTTTAGTCATGGTCAACTTTATTTTATTCTTTGTGGTTATTGAAATACCTTGAAAAAAACAATTATTATAATATTAAACTATGATGTCTATGATAGATATAAATTTCTATATTTTAAACACTTGGCGATTTATCCATCGCAAGGAGATCACTACTAAGTGAGCATATCTATACATATCGTTGCGGTATGGGAAAGCACATGGGTAAATTCGCAGGTTGTGTTGAGAACTGGATAGCTCAGTGGAAGATCAACCGCCCGGTAAGCGAGAGGTCCCAGGTTCGAGACCTGGTTCAGAGCTCCTCACGTCCAGATTTACTTTTCTGATTTTCTATACCGCAATGATATAAAATTTAATTTATTTTACTTAATATGAAAATTTAAAAATTTAAAAATTATACCACAATAAGTAGATGTTAAGAAGCTGGTTCTTTTCCCCTAAGCTAGGACAAGATGGTAAAAGTGATACAGCTCGAGTCATCGAAAGGGACCTTTCTAAAGTCCTAAGTTAGATGAATTTAGATCGTAGTCTAGGACGTAATAATCTTCGGTGTAAAAGTGAGTATAGGTCAATCAAACTAACATTTATTGAAGAATTAATTTCCAGTAAGCTGGAAATCATTTTAATGTCTTCATTTGGTCCTAAATGTATGTAATCTGAGTTCGCACCGTCCTAGGAGGTGAGCTCAACTTTTGGGAGTCAAAAAACCGCGAAATACAAATAAGTTTAATTTTTTTTGTAAATATGAGGTGTAAGGCCTACATTTAATACATTGTGAGGGTGAAGAACATTTCAATGCAAATTTCTAAGACTAGAGATTCGAAGTAGTGTGAATAAAAAACATTTTTAAGCATACAATTATTATTTATTTATTGGTTTGTCAACAGACATATATCTTATTCGATAACTTATCTAAGGACATACAAAGTAGGTTTGAGATGTAGCCAAATTAAAGGCAATCACAGCTTGTTATTATTTAAAGACAGTATCGCTCGATAGTCGATACTACAACTACTATCTAGCTCGATAAAACATTACTCAATATTATATAGTTAATTTGATATGGGCTCCTTTGTGGAATACAAGAAATGTTTGAATTTATTAAATGAGATACTGAAAATATCCATTCTTGTTGAATTAAACAAATTATTGTGTTGGCGGCATAACTTGGGCAGTTGTGGTGTACCCAATTGGTTCTCAATCTCCAAACATTGAATGGTTTGTAGTTTTTTAAAGTAGTAAGTATAGTTTCTTTTTATACGAAGTCAGCAAGAAGAGCTTTTTACCATGGACAGTAAGGAAAAATAAGAAACGTTTTTGAATCCTTTCGAGCCGATCAATATTGGTTTTAATAATGAAATTAATATATTTATTTCGGACCGAAATCCATATCTTAGTTAGTAACAATTGTATGCATAAAAACTATGTTAGTATCTTAATCTAAACACAAACACAAGAATATAATACAAAAAAGACCTAGCAGAAGTCCTAGCAGAAGTCGCTGTTGCAGACATCACACAATAAAATTACGTGATGCCTACAACAACATCTTCCTGGTAAAATATTTTGACTCCACGTGAACCCTATTCCAGAAACCCAGAACAGGGCTGTCCCATCGATCAACAATGCCTTCCAAGATGCTGTTGGAGCTGCCCCTTAAGCGACACATAAGGGAAGCCACACGTTTTCGAACTATTGCTGTAAAGCTATCAGTCTGTGCCTCCGCGAACATTGCTGATGCGCTACAGTATCGTGGCAGCGCCATCAGCACCCTGAATGCATAGGAGGATTCCATATGCTAGAGCAGTATTTCAAAGTCAAACGAACCAAGGCATTGGATAATGCCTTTAAAGCTTTATTATTTTAGAATCCTTTACATTTCTTCCATATAAACCCCAGCAGTACGACCTTTTAACAATATTCTCTTTTATTATTTTTATTTAATGAAGAAATAGAAACATTTAGAATTGACATGACATTGATAGAATATAAACAAAAACATTTTATCAAAATCAATAGTCATGCAGCACAAAATAAGGCAGCGTTCATGCTCGTATTTTCTAAGATGTCTATAGCCCTTCATCTACGAAGCTATCAAGCTGGGATGGCATGTCGAGGCCTCTTCATTTGGATCATGTTCAAAGGAACTGTTCTCACCTATTTCTGTTTCTATGGCGATCGGCATGTGAGACACCTCGAACGGTGCTGAATTCGAGCATGACTGGCCGTGGCAGTTAAGGCAAATTGTTGAACATTTCATGCCTACTTTTCAGCAGCTGTACTTCTCTGTGCTTCTTACATCCGCAGGACACCGCGTTGACGATTTCATCTGGAGTTGGATCGTTGGTGTTCAATGTTCATGGCGGGAAGCAGGCCAAGGTCTGTCCTCCTCCAACCCCAGCTGAGAGGAACATTTGATCTATCAGCTCTGGATTTGGAGTTAGACCCGCAGAATATGTTGGGTGGCGGCTGCATTTGTTGGGGGTAGAGAGGCCAGATTGAATGTTGGTTTCATAACCAGGGATTGGATAATGAAATCGATATATACCTAAAGTCGGCTTCATCAAATATGTACTATTTATTTTGTTAGTAAAAATTACAGAAATATGATGTACCTAATACTTAATGAATGTTACCGTAAATGTATATAATTTATACTGTAAGGTGTGACTCCTTGATGGAACTTCATTTCAACACTAATAAAAGTCTCCGTGTACGAGTTCCACTATGTTTCTATCAAGCCAGAAGATGTCTAAGAGACGAAACTAGTCGCTAATTAATAAAAACATAGTGTAACTCGTACACGGAGACTTTTATTAGTGTGTAAATATATATATTATTTAGGAATTCTTTACAATTCGTAGGAAATTTATAAAATGCCAAGCAGATTTAGGCCGAATACAGTAGTTTTGCTTCCTGCTCTGTTCGGCTTGGCAATTTAAAAATTTCCTAGGATTTGTAAAGAATTCCTGAATAAAAATTGTATATACATATAATAATAAAATAATAATTTATTTAAATTTACATTAACATACCATTATACATATTACATTATCGTAACGTTTTAAGCAATATATTTAATAAACCAGAGACACGAACTTAGAAAAAGACTCTCTTAGAAAAAGACGATTTTGAATTGATGCCCAATTCAGTCTTTCAAAATGACTGAATCCGAAATGGGGGTGTCTATATGTCTTATGGGTATTTCAATAGGAGTATCTGTATCAAATAAATGGTCTTTAAAAGTCGCAAAATGTAAATTTACACTTAAATGGGAAATTTTCATGGTTTCTAACTTTTGACTTTGGCTATACTGCTAAACCGAATTTGAAGTTTGAGATGTTCATTCGATGCAAAATTTAACCCACTTTCATTTTAAATTTGATATATACCGTTTTCGAGCTACAAGCCCAAAACTGAAAAAAGCGAGAAAGTTTGGCGGTTCCTTGACTCCCAGAAGTTGAGCTCACCTCATGGGATGGTGCGAACTCGGATTACACGCATTTAGGACCAAATAAAGGTATTAAAACCATTTTCAGCTTACTGGAAATTAATTCCTCAAAACGCCTTTTTTTATCTAATTTGAGGGGCCTAGTATACGAGTTTGGACTGAGACTTTCATTTGACAGTTCATATTGGACATATCTGACATCCCCTCAGACATTCATGTCCTAACGATGTGTATATCGCCGTATAATTTTCGCGAAAAAGCCACTTTTCTATATATTTTTTATATAATATAATTTTATAATAATAATAAGGAACAAACCCTACATCTTGGTCATAAAGTATGGCTTGACCGTTTCGCGGCCGTCAAAACTGACACTCGCATGGACTTATGTCATGCAATTTACATGAAACCTCAGATAAAGTTCGTTCTTTATCTGAGCATGAAACGGCCAAGCTATACTTTTTGACTGAGATGCAGGGTTGTAGAGTTAGGGCTTGTAGAGTTAGGCCTTGTAGAGTTAAGGGCTTGGCTCTACATGAGATCTGATAACTTTTTAACCGTGAAAGCGTTATGACTCTGAGTCTTATAAACTTCTGAGTCTTGGTAGCCTAGTTTACGTGAAATGTTTTTGATAGGATTTAATTACGTTTGTAAGGTGCTCTACTGTTCTTTTTATTTTTTCAGGCTGCATTTCTTGCCCCTCAGCTTTTGATTTTGATTTTGAACTCCATACATTTTTAGCTCGAGTTTTAGAAATCTCACTTCGACGGTTTCTCCAGAATCGCCCGCAGGCCTGCGACGGCAGCGACGTGGCACATGGCATTCTGAGGCAACTCCAAGCGCGCGCGACAAGTTTGATATCCTTCCATCTCCTCACCCGTTGGATCACAGATATTTAATTAGGGTTCCAGAAGTGTGAAAAACGGGACCCAAGTACTAAGCCTCCGTTGTGTGTCCGTCTGTCACAGGGGTCTACAGTTTCAGCCGTTATAGATAGCCACTGGTATTTACGGTATTACTAATTTTACAGAATACCTGCCTGTTACTATGGCCTCTAACACGGCAAATAATAAAATTAAAATTAAATTGATACCAGTGGGTGGCATCCTCCAAAAAGTAAGTTTTTAATGTTATCATGTCCCTGTCTTTCCATATCTTCAAAGCTAGAAGACCGAAAAATATATGAAAAATCATGGTAGTGGGTGATGATTGATTATGTATTATGTAAAGATTACAGGAACAATACCGCGGTCAAGGTATTATTAGGGTTCTTTACTCTAGAGGGTGTCGAATTGTTTGTCAGGCGCAAGAATTTTGGGGTGGGGGGTAGGAGGGTAAAATTAAGAGATATTTTAATATTTTCGTTGGGTGTGTGCAAATCGAAGCCTTCATACCAAATTTCAGATTTCTGGGACTTTTGGAAGTTGGGAATATATCTTTTAATACTTGTACGTGGGACGCACTATAAGTTTCCGGAATTAATATGAAAAAATACTATTAAAGGTACAAAATTAATTTATTGTTTTTCAAAATAATCTCCCTTGGCGTCTATGCACTTTTTCATTCGATCAAACCAGTTTTGAAAACTTTTGTGCCACTCCCCTGTGGTGACCTCTGAAACGTGTTTTTCATACTCCTCGACAGCCTCTTCTGGTGATGAAAATCGTTGACCGCGTAATTGGTTCTTAATTTTTGGGAACAGAAAAAAGTCACAAGGTGCCAGGTCGGGACTGTATGCAGGATGACTCATGAGTTCTACATTTTTCGTCTTCAAAAAGTCGTTTGTCTGTCTGGCCGTGTGAGAACTAGCATTGTCGTGGTGCAGGATGATACGGCGTTTACGGTTATTTTTACGGAGTTCGTCAATAACTTCCGGCAAACAAATGGTCGTGTACCAGTCACTATTCACGGTACGAAGATTCTCTAAAGCAACAGTAGCCACGAGTCCAGTTTTATTAAAAAAAGAAGCAATCATCCGCTTAGATGCACTTTTCACGCGCGCCACTTTGGTTGGTTTCGGCTCATCTTGAAAGACCCATACGCTCGATTGCTGCTTTGTTTTGGGATCGTAGCAATAAATCCATGTTTCGTCACCTGTTACTATGTCCCACACCAAATTTGACGCACCTTCGTTGAATCTGGTAAGCATGGCACTGCACCAAGTGACGCGGTCCGTTTTTTGAGCCTCGGTCAAGTTGTGTGGGATCCACCGCGAGCACAGCTTTCTCACACCCAAATGTTTCTGTAGGATTGATTGTATTTGACTCATGCCTATTTCTAAGGATGCGCGAATTTCATGGTAGGTCACATGCCTGTCTGTTTCAATCATACGGCGCACAGCATCGATGTTTTTGTTGGTCACAGCGGTGGACGGCCGACCATCGCGAGATTCGTCACTGAGATTGATACGACCACGCTTGAATTCTGCAAACCAGCTATAAACAGTCGTCTTGCATGGTGCTTCATTGCCAAAAGCTGTTTCAAGCCGAGCGATGCTCTGTTGAGCTGTCAAATTACACTTAAAATCGTAGAAAATCATACTACGAAAATTTTCCCGAGTTAAATCCATGTTGATGCAGACATACAATTTTTTAAATGGCGCCACAAGGTAAAAACAAAAGACAGTCAGATGAAACAAACTGCATTCTACAGCCAAAGAGTTCTATTTTCAAATGTTGCAATAAATTTTTAAATATTGTTTATGTAAGTGGCCAGTTCCGGAAACTTTTAGTGTTACCTATGTAATACAGAACCGGATCCCGTTTAAGAGGATTTGGAGGGTGAAAGTTACAGATTTCTTAATTTATCTGTTGTTTGTGTGCTAATCCTAGCCTGCATACCAAATTTCAGATTTCTAGGACTTCAGGAAGTACCCTAGAGGTTTTGATAATCCTCAGTGAGTGACTGAGTGAGTGACGAAATCGACGTATTTTAGGCATTAATACTCGTAAAATTCAAAGTATAAAAGCTAGACAAATGAAACTTATCTTGTTTAATAAAACTGCTTACGACATCTTATCTTGAGAATTTGGTATCTCTAGTATTATCCAGACCGAAGCTATGAAGGTTCGAAAATAAGACGAAACGCTTCGAGAAAAGGTCCTTTGGCTCGTCTTGGCGGGGGGGCCCCCAGATATTGGGAGAAGCTTACGAATTCGCATTTTATAATATACTTTATCTACGAGTATAGGTATGTTTAGTTGACAAATAACTAACCGTAGCTAGCTTCTGTTTTAGTTTTTCCGTAGAGGAATGCATCAATCATTTGTTCGTATTTAGTGAGAGGATCTGAAATAGTAAATCATGGGATATTATAACACTGAATGATGTTGTGAACGTGATCAACTACTTCAAGCTATGCAGACCAAGGGGCTTATTACGTAATGTCGAATCGGTAGCCAACCGGATGCCAAAAAATTTCAAAAAATTGACTTCAGTGTGTCTTGAACTGATCACGAACTGTGTCACTTTGAGATCGATAGTCTATTTATGCTTTCGATGTTTGGCAACTAGTTGGCAACCGAATCAAAGATACATAATCTAGGGGCTGCTATGAAGCTATGAAGACCATGCCATGTGGTCTTCTACCCTATGTCGCTTTATACTGTCAACGATATAATTCTGAGATTTATCATTTTAAAAAAGTCCTGCTTGCCTAGCATGCGACAAAGATAAAGCATATCTCTATTCTACTTGCTTACAGTTTGACTAACTAACATATACTATTCGGTTCAGATGCTATTGAAAATGAAATGAAAATGAAAATTTGTTTATTTTTTTTCACTTACAAGTGTAGCTACATAGTTGATGGGGTATCCTTTTAAGTACACGAAAATATCTGTGCCAGGATAACCCGCACTTCCATATCTAAGTTTTACAAAAATAAACGTGTCTTAATTTACAATTTTACAGTAATAATAATAATCATTATTAATACTATTACAAAATTAAAACTTAAGCTAACCTAGTTATGCATGCAAATGTTAGTCTGAAGGTGTGAGAGAATATGTAAAATGTGTTAAATGGAGAGGTATGAATAAATGAGTTATTAGGATAGGACCTTGTCATACCTGATGCCTATTAACTCACGTACTTCCGTCAACGTAGCTAACGCACACGGGCATCAGGTATGACAAGGTCCTATCCTAATAGCAACTGAAACGGATAGTACTAATAATATAGTAGTAATAAGGTCGTGTTTGTACATTGAACACTTTCGCGATATTTTAAATGAAATGGATGATTACTTGGATGATGCACTACGGCGCAAACCACATTCTAACGGATTTGGATAAGGTTTATTTTTAATTATCATCGTAGTGACCACCAGGGTGGTCAGCATAAATAGACTATAAAGGTTGTTCATAAAATAAAGCCCAAGCCATAAACGGGGCAGAGATTAAATAAATGCGGGCGGAGCTAGTTGTAAAATAAAATGGTTTAAGTATTAGTGCTTACCAAGCATTTTTGGTTTTGCAGTATAATTTTTCATCAGTCTTTGTCGTTCATCTGAGTCTGCGTCTGCGCTCGTCTGAGTCGTCGTGGCGAAAAATCTTTGGCAGGGATCATCTGGAAATATACGTAAATACATCAGCAAATCACTTGCAGTTGGAAGGTAATTCCTAGGTGTGTGTAGTTGGCTTCTGCATCGCTGGCTTCTAATCAGCTCTTACTGGAATGTGACCTTTGTGGGTGCGATAAAATGCCATCAGTTCAGTTGTCTGCTCATTTTATAATTTCGCATGTGAGTCAGTTCCACTAATAGCCCGGGCGGTAGCGTTGCATTTAGGTAGTGATTTTACGCCGGTTGATTTCCATCTTTTTCAATATATCTGGAACGGCTAATAACAGAACCAAGCGTCAGCTGACGCACCCGCGGTGGGTGTGGGTGTGGGAGGCAGAGGAAAAAGGAAAAAAGTAATAGTACGCCGCGCCGGCTGATACTTTTCTCACAGATAGCTGACACCATAATAAGCTAAAAAAAAATCGTCAAATGCATAGTGGAGGGGGGGAAGATGCGTCAGCTGCTCGCATGAACTTGTTTGCATTTTAGGAAGAGATTTTACGCCGATTGATTTCCATCTTTTCAATAGATCTGGAATGGCTAATAACAGAACCAAGCGTCAGCTGACGTACCCACATAACTCACATAAGGCTAACAGCTAGGTGAGAATTGAAAAAAGTAGTCGCTTTTATGGAATATGCTTATATTTTATTTAATAAAAAAAACTACTATTGTACTTTTACGAATAATTCTTATGGTCAAGCACACGCACAAACCTCCATACAAACGCAAAAACAAAATTGTGGAGTATCTAAGGAAAGTTTTTATTATATTTTAGGCTCAGTCCATTGACATTACCTAGATTCATGTCGAATTAGAACAAAATGTGTTTTTTTTTGTTTTATATGAAAAAAAAATGAATACTAGTAAAGCATCGAAAATGTTATCTAGATGAATATTAACCAAAAATATGTTTGAAAACGTCCACAATCTTGCCAAAATCATGTTTCTCCTGACACAAGTTTTAAAAATTGCGCCAGTGACGAAAGCAGCACGATCGTATTTCCTTCGCACATTTCGTGTTGCGTACATACCATACCTATATAATAGCGGAATTAAACCTAATTATATTTGGGCGCCTTCACAACTCAGTCATGAAACCTTGTTCAGATTGGTTATATTATCATCATTGATTGGTCCAATTTAGTGTATGTACGTATACCAACTGTGCCGTTGCATAGTTAAGGTTATCCAGATTTGAATGTAACATGATTGGATAGAGATTTTTATACTTAAAGATTCGTGGTTTTGATTCCTAATTCATTTTTATGGCTTCTTATGGATATCTTTGGAGGCAAAAAGAGGGTACGCGAAAATTCCTCGCTCTACACTGTCAACACTAGTCAAACAGTAGCTGACTGCATACTGTGATTAGCCTTGTACATTTAGGTATATTGTCAGTTAATTTCATGCCAATCTAATGTCTATGCTTAATTTAATTTATTCTCTCCCCTCTACATTGAAATAATTCAATAAAATTTAAAACGGTTGACGTGTGGTATCGGGAATCTAGAGCAACCAATGGACTAATGATCTACACCATAGATCGACGCGACGATATGTCTTAGGCAGAACTGGGTTTAATTCTAACACTAACTCTTGCCGTCATCAATGAAATTCAAGATTTCAAGAGTCTAGAAGTATCTTACCGTCTTCAATTAAATTCAAGTTTACAAGCGTATAGAAGTTTGTGTACATCTGAACATGTATAAAATAATAATTGGTAAAAATTATTATTTGAAATATGTTTCTAAACATTTTATCTTCCCAGCAAGTACATTAACTGGGATTATTATTAAACATTTTAATTATTCACGTTGGCTCCTATATTGGATCTCTGTGACGTTGGCTGCTGACTGATTTTCGTCCTTTTTGGTTGTAAACTTTTTTATTTAAAAAAATGCCGCGTCTATTGTATGTATGTTGGAAACTGTCAATTCTATAAAGTGTAAAAGCTCTACAAATTTTGATGAGCAAATTGGGAATTTAAATTAAACAAGTAAAATGTCCTCTACATCTTTATCAAGTGGCTTCGATTGTTACAATAATTTAACTAGTTATTACAACAACAATAATAATAAAAGTCAAGCTTACAGCTCGTATCTGTATCCAGACTCTACATTCGAACAACCATGTGTTTACTATGCAAAGATTGTAAGTAAAATTCTATAGAAGAATAAAATTACTTGAAAGGAGCACCTCTTTGCAATTCCTACAATACTATTGATTGAGCTGATCAACTTAATCTTACCCAATAATACTAATAGGGTGTACTTTAAATCATTTAATTCAAAATCTTGCAAATATTTCATTAAATTTATATTATTTCTTATAATGTCGGCTTCGTCAGTTTCATAATTCATTTGTTGGTTATTTTCAGCTCCAAACACGAGAACGCAAACATCGAAGACAATCCAGACGAACTTCTGCAGAAGGAGATGCACTGGAGAACCCCGATTGTACAACCACAGTAATGTATCATTTTCAGTATTAAATTTTCTGGTGATACGCTATTTTTATACCTAAAGAATTTTAGGATTCTATCAATAAATGAGAACTCTTGTAGCCTCGATCACTATCCATCTGTTTAGACCTGTTATTATGATCAAATCAAATCAAATCATCTTTATTTGTTGAACATAGGTGCAAATGGTGTTATAATTTTTTATGAGTATTATTATTATATACTATTATTATAATTATGAGTAGGATACAAGGCAGATATAAAAATATTTGACGACGTAGCGCATCCTTTAAATATTATTACCAATATATATTAAATATAATATTTTGCAGCGGATGCTCGGTTAGTACATTGCTCATAATATTACACTGGCACGTGTTTGTGTATTGTAATTTCTTGAAAGAGGTGATAAAGTTAATTGTGTTTTTGGTGTGATTTAATGAAAGGACTGTCGATAAAATTGCAGAATTCGATCATAGTTTATTCTGACATAAAAAGTGATGATGCTTTATTAGAAAGAAAAAAAAACGTGGTAATCTGGCGACATTAATCGGGAAAATTAGCAGAAGTCTTTTATTAATGTAATACATATATCATATACTGGTACATTATGGGTCAAAAATGTATTATCTGATATTTTTAGGATTTTCAGCAAATTTATTGATATGATTTAACTTGTTGAAATTGACATTTCCGTAAACAAGCTTTTGATCAAATTAAATTTATATTATTACGGCATAGAAAATCAGAAAAGTAAATCTTTGACGTGAGAAGCTGTGTATCTCTTAGTATTAATTATTAATCAGTACAATAGCAGTATTTCTAAATGTGATACATCGAAATGTCACGAAAGATTGTTCTATTATTAGTTTGAAAGTTAGTATGAAAGTCTTACCTAAGATGCTAAATTAGATGCTGGAAATTGCAGATTAATCGCATGAAAATCTGAAACAGCTTTAAGACTCACCCCCAATCACTCACGTCGTCGGGACGTAAAAATCGACAGTGACAAGTTTCGACAGCTACCTAAGAACAAGGCGTGAAATCACATAACGACCTCGTGAGCATTCAGTATGTGCATTACAGGCTGGTGTATCAAGTTACAAAAATTCAGTGTACAGTACTCCCAAACTTATAATGCGCATACGAATCTTCGCCACTGCTCGGCAAAGTTCGTATTTCCCTACACTTTCTATACAAGCAGTAAGGTCACGTGGTACTTCCGGTCGCTCGGCTATAGATTTCTATGCGCATTATAACTTTGGGAGCACTGTACAGGTATGGTGGAAAATTCGACGGTCCCGTTTGATGACTTTGGTGGCGCAGCGCTAGCATAGCTGCTTGCCGTGAAAGCAAGAGATCGCAGGTTCGGAGTATTTTTAAAAATACCTTTCTCACGTGAAGTTTGTTTCAATTGATCTTTTCCAGTTTGTAATGCACTCTAAATAATGTTAAGAGTATCCAAAACGATGGATTTCCCTATAGATGATATAATCTCAGTAAAAAGTAATCTGTTGAGAGAACTGTTCATCATTAAATAAAGTGAATTCAGCTAAAATTATGATGATTCACGTAAAGTAGGGAGCATACGGACATCACAACAAAACACGATGAAACTACTGTTGCTGCTGCTAGCGTTATAATATGACGCACTATCACTATGACTTTGTAGGAAGCAGATAGAATTATGCGCTCAGTCACCGCTTTTATGGTGACAGAAAGCATACCGTAGTGTGACGGACCTCTTTTATGGGGAAGGCATGATGTAATACGAAAATGATGATTTTCTGTGACCAATTTTACGGTGGTCTGTCATCATAATATTGCGTTACTTACCTTAAAATCTCGATTATTTCCTCTAACGTTTTAATTACAGCATAATATTTTCCAATTATCACCTAAAAACAATTCACCGTATTTTAAAATTATGGAATTCTATTTTATAATGAAGCCAAAAAGACATTTTTCTCAGTGTATACGTGGGACGCACTATAAGTTTCCGGAATGAATATGAAAAAATACTATTAAAGGTACAAAATTAATTTATTGTTTTTCAAAATAATCTCCCTTGGCGTCTATGCACTTTTTCATTCGATCAAACCAGTTTTGAAAACTTTTGTGCCACTCCCCTGTGGTGACCTCTGAAACGTGTTTTTCATACTCCTCGACAGCCTCTTCTGGTGATGAAAATCGTTGACCGCGTAATTGGTTCTTAATTTTTGGGAACAGAAAAAAGTCACAAGGTGCCAGGTCGGGACTGTATGCAGGATGACTCATGAGTTCTACATTTTTCGTCTTCAAAAAGTCGTTTGTCTGTCTGGCCGTGTGAGAACTAGCATTGTCGTGGTGCAGGATGATACGGCGTTTACGGTTATTTTTACGGAGTTCGTCAATAACTTCCGGCAAACAAATGGTCGTGTACCAGTCACTATTCACGGTACGACGATTCTCTAAAGCAACAGTAGCCACGTGTCCAGTTTTATTAAAAAAAGAAGCAATCATCCGCTTGGATGCACTTTTCACGCGCGCCACTTTGGTTGGTTTCGGCTCATCTTGAAAGACCCATACGCTCGATTGCTGCTTTGTTTTGGGATCGTAGCAATAAATCCATGTTTCGTTACCTGTTACTATGTCCCACACCAAATTTGACGCACCTTCGTTGAATCTGGTAAGCATGGCACTGCACCAAGTGACGCGGTCCGTTTTTTGAGCCTCGGTCAAGTTGTGTGGGATCCACCGCGAGCACAGCTTTCTCACACCCAAATGTTTGTGTAGGATTGATTGTATTTAACTCATGCCTATTTCTAAGGATGCGCGAATTTCATGGTAGGTCACATGCCTGTCTGTTTCAATCATACGGCGCACAGCATCGATGTTTTTGTTGGTCACAGCGGTGGACGGCCGATCATCGCGAGATTCGTCACTGAGATTGATACGACCACGCTTGAATTCTGCAAACCAGCTATAAACAGTCGTCTTGCATGGTACTTCATTGCCAAAAGCTGTTTCAAGCCGAGCGATGCTCTGTTGAGCTGTCAAATTACACTTAAAATCGTAGAAAATCATACTACGAAAATTTTCCGGAGTTAAATCCATGTTGATGCAGACACACAATTTTTTAAATGGCGCCACAAGGTAAAAACAAAAGACAGTCAGATGAAACAAACTGCATTCTACAGCCAAAGAGTTCTATTTTCAAATGTTGCAATAAATTTTTAAATATTGTTTATGTAAGTGGCCAGTTCCGGAAACTTTTAGTGTTACCTATGTACCAGTGACAGTGCACACTCGGCGACACCTCTGAAACACCTCTCTGTCGTGACGATGTCTAATTAGTTTTTGCGTACTCAAATAAAATCTGTCAATATATTTCGGACTGTTACCTACAGTAAACATAGCTGGTGAAATGTGTATGTTATGCGCCTCTGTGTTTCCCATTTTGTATGTATTTTTTAGTGCTTTTCCATAGGAACTGATTTATGGGATAAAAAGTAGTTTTCGTCCTCTTCTAGATCCAGAACTTGATTTGTGCAAACTTTCAGCCCAGTCGGCTTCGTAAACATGGCGTGAAAGGGTGACATCACTTTTCTATAGGAACTTGAAAACTCATTTTCATCCCATGGAAACTGAGTTATGGGATAAAAAGTAGCCTATGTCCTATTCCAGATCTAGAACTACATTCACGCAAAATTTCAGCCCAATCGGTTCTGTAGCTACTTCGTGAAAGAGTTACAAACATCCATCCATCCATCCATCCATCCATCCATCCAACCATCCATACATACATCCAAACTTTCGCATTTATATTATTAGTGGGATGGGATAGTGGGATAGTGGGATAATTATATTAAACAAACCGATGTATTGTGTATCATCTCTCTGCCTGTCGTGTCGTCCGTTTGTCCATAGTATGACTCAAGAACGGCTAGACCGACACCTACTGTCAGTGTACATTTAGACCGATGGAGCTTAAATTAAACATGTAGGTGAAGACTAAATCTAGGACACAATTTCTTATAAAGGTATTGAAGTATTCGCACTTGGTGGAACCTCAGTTCCGCGTCGCTCCGTCGCTCAATGCGGCACGGTGTGACAAAATATATTTTATACTAACCTTTCATCCGCGGCTCCACCCGCTGTTTGTTAAATCTGAGCCCGTTTTCGGCTTGGGCGTTATTTTGTCAACACCCTTCGTAGCCTATATGTTGACCAGGATACTTTAGTACACATGAATATGTATAAAGCATACCAAGTACCAACACAGCAAAAGCAACACTATTTTGTCACGCCATGCATGAAAATCTGTCCTGCTCCATCGCTTTCTTTTTAAACTTTTCTTATCCTGCTCAGTGGTAACCGGGCCGCTCAGAAAACTCGCGATTTTTAGTTGATTTTATTATTTATAATTTGGAATTTAAGAGGATGTATTTTTAATACGGCGGCTGTTTTAAGTCACATTTCTTACGACGTTTATTTTAGTACAAGTTTTATTGTCTAAAACCAATGAAATTGTATTTATATCGTAGTTTAGGCCTATCTTTGTGATTTTATTAGATGCAGTTAAATGCAAGTAATCGAATATCCATCCATCCATCCATCAGCCTGTTTCGTCCACTGCTGGACATAGGCCTTTCCAGGATTTAGCCACTCTTGGCGGTCCTCCTGGAAGAAATGCCCATACTCACACACGCTGGGCAGGCGGGTTGGCGAGCGCGGTGCCGAAGCCCTTGCACCAGTGACGCCGCTGCCCGTCACCAGTCTGTATATAAGGCCCGGCAATTAGGGATTGATATACCGCCATCCATCGGTCCCAGGCAATGGTGGGCCGCCTGGTTTTTCCTAAGAACTGTTCTAATCGAATATAGAACGACAGAAATATTAAGTTCAAAGAGTGAAATATGATATATATATTTTTTCAGATGTAATTATTACAATTTCACCGTTTAAAATTAATTTAACCTTACAAATGAAAGAATTTATCATGTTGTATTTTTATAGCAACCAACACCGTTGTTAACGCCACTCGCCAGCCAAAGCAAGCAGTCTTCTGGCAACTGTTTCATCAAGGCCTATCGGTGGTTTACAGTAAGTTATTAATATTTGTATTTTTTATTTAAAGCACCAAAAATATCTGCAGTAATTAAATTTCATTAAAAACTAGCCTAGTTTAACTAGCTAGCCTACGGATTGGCCGGCGCTGAAGAAGTATAAATTTGAATATTTTGTTTAACAGTACAGTATGTGGTATTACGATAATGGTTTTTTTATTACGTATAGATTCGCCAAAAATAATCACTTTTGTTTATTGTATTTATTAAAGTCTTAAAAAGAACATAACGGAAATAGTAAAATATATTTTGATTTTAGCAATTAAGGTGTAGTTTAAATTAAAATATTGTTGTTTAAACATTTAAAAACAATGTGATATCAATTAAAAAACTCTTTGGTTACCTCACAGGAGAATAAGTGATGTCGGTGCTCCATGGAATCACCTAACTAAAATGTTACAGTACCAAGACTCGAAGACGAAGGCGCGTGTGGGAGTGGATACGTTCCAGCAGTATCACGAGCCGTACGAGGCCCAGTTCGCCAGGTGGCTGGACACCAAGTACCAAGAGTTCCTCTCGGAGACGCACCGCCTGAGCCTCACCGGGGAGAGGGACTGGAGTCAGAACCTCACAGACGAAGCCCGTCGCAATAACGAGTATGTAGCCTTACACAATAATCATGGGCGTACATAAGGAGGTAGACTCCCTCTTAGCATACGCGGCAAAGAAATATTCGCGTACTATTAACATCATCCGCGCCTTCAAATATAAGCTGACATTAATTTATTCAGCCAAATTAATACTAAAGACTTTGTAAGTGTTCAGTATCGAGATTTGATAACCCTTGCTGTAAATTTTATTTTTGTTTTTTTCTTCAGCCCCGAGTCAATTACTACGGGAGGTCAACATTTTGTTTTACATTTTTGTATCCTTAGACCCCTATGACGCCTTAGAAAGCTATGGCTACGCCCATGATCTATGAATAATAAAGTAGTAAGGCAGTCCGTGTCTGTACATTGAATATTTTTGTGAAATTTTAGTTGAAATGGGTTCTTAGTATTGTACTGAGGCCAAAACATTGACCTCTCATAAACAAGTAGACTCACAATCTCGCTCAAAAAGTGTCCGCGATGAATTTTGTCACCACTACGGGGTGACAAAATCGAAGGACGATTTCGTACAACTGAGATTGCATCGTAACGTCTTAATTTGGTTGAAGATTTTTGCTATTATGCACGTCGCACGTTCGTACACTTTCTGACGAACTTTTCTTAGAGACTGTGTGTCTTGTTGTTTTATGAGAGGTCAATGGGCCAAAATGATTTTTTTGGTCTTTCTGTCTGTTCCATTTTAATTCTAGAACCACTCAACAGATTTGAATGTGATTTTCTTTATTATTATCGTAATTCCCCTGGTCAACATATACTTTATAAAGGATGTTCATAAAATAACCGCCAAGCCGAAAACTGTCTATTGTAACGTTAGGTTACCAAATCTTGAATATTTAGGTTTAGATTTATAGTTAAAATATATCATTTTACAATAATTAAATAACACTACATTAACGACGTCCTTAAGAGCCAAAATTTTACAAAAGTTCATATATATCTGAGATATAATATCTCCCAAATAAAATATAAAATGTGTATGTTGACGGTGGACAAGCAGATCTTAATTTCTTAGTAGATAAAATTGTGATTGTGAGCCGTGAACGGGTTCTTTTGTTCTCGGCTTGCGCATTGCGTACGGAGCGTCGCGGGTCGTCGCACCTCTGCCGCCATTCGATACGTGTCTCTGTCTCTGTACTCAACTTATCACCAGTATAGACATATTAATTGTCTATACATATTTAATAAATAAATACTGATCCTAAGTGTACGTATTTAAAGTGACTGGTGCTGTATTCCCATACTGGGTGAGTTTGTGCAATAACTATGCATTATTAGTGTTAGTACCTATGTACCCACCTGATTGTTTATTATGTTAAAAACGCCTTAAATATTAACATTAGTAGTTATTCATATTGTAATAGTGTTTTGCTTTGCATCATATTTAATCTGCGCTTATCGCCCTTATCTTGTAATAGATTTATTCTAGTATTCGTAACCGTTTCTGATTTCTATCACCACCTTGCCTGCCACTTCGCTGAGGAGCTAGTTGGTTATTTTAGAATACCTACTCATATGCTAGGCGTGCATGGCATTTGGCAGTCAAGGCTAGGGTTGAAGATGGATTATAATTTAGCTGTGCACTTACAGGAACACCGTTCCGGACAGCTTTACTGAGCTCCGACCTCACTTAAAGCCGACTCTCAAACTTCTGGCACTCTTCTCTTCTGGAACATCTGATCATCCCGCTGATTCCCGCTCCTGCCTGCGCGCCTGACTCCCGCGCGTGCCAGCGTCATACATGCATGCATAGCCAGGAGAGTGCGGTATTCTGGAGCCGGAACGGATCTACATGAACTTTGATTAGGCTTCAGAACCTCTGATCTTAAACTAATATATTTCTAAATACTCAGATTAGTTTGATTTATCTCCTTAAAATGAGATTGTCATAATGGCGCCCATTAACGTGGTATTTAGGAAATCAAAGTTCATTTATATCTGCTCTGGTTTTAACTTTTAGCTTTCTGGGTGGTGTTGGTTTGTGCATTGTGTGGTAATTGTAAAACGATGTTTGTGTTCCCTTAACTAATGTGCTACAACCCTAAAATTCAAAATTTTCTTTTCAAAATATAAATTTTATTGTTTTGTACAACTACCCTCTTGTTTTTGTTTTGTTTTATTATGCGACTGTAATTATGTGTTGTGTTCAAACTTATAAGCAGTGTTTTTTTTATATTTGCTTACTTGTACGGCACATTAGTTGAGTTTATTTTTTGCATTCAGTCAAATAAATTACCTATATATTGCACAATTAAATAAAAAGCACCTTCGTTCTGTAACAAAGTTGATTGTTGTAACAGAACGGCTTACAATTTTTGCCTTGAATTATTTTTTTATTGCACAAACTACCTAGGGCTACTGCGAATCAATATTAAATAATTTAAATTATAAATATGGCTTATCCAATAAATTTTTTTCTCTTAAAAAAGTCCGAGCTATTGTATGAGGTTTCAATTAGAGGAGAGGTACCGTCTGAGACTGTGTTGGAGTTGCGGCGGCAGGTGAATAAAACAACTCAAAAGTTTCCATCTGAGGAAATCTTAGAATCTTGCTTCGAATTTATGGATGATCTCGCAGGTATTAAAGAATGTTTGACCAATGTCGCACTCAATTTGGAGTTGTTAAAATCTGGCTTGTCTGATAGTCTTATTAATAGAACTAGGGCACTTTTAAATCACCTTTATCATCGGCTACCTAGAGTTGTGAAGCCAATCTCTGAGGAACAAACCACAATGCTAGAGTCAGCTACGAAGTCGTTTAATGAATATTATATCAGTTTCTTAGATTTAATCAAAAGTACTGGCCCTGTTCCGTCCCAAGATACAAGTGATTTGCAACCGCATACTAGTGTCAAACCCGGCTTCGCCCCCGAGAATCTAACTATTTCGGTAAATTGTGACAGGGGCATGTTTTCCGAAATTCACAAGCTGAAATACAATAGTAAGACCTGTGTTCGCTCATTTATCCAACGTGTCAAAGAATTTCGTGAGGCAAAGAATGTGTCCGAGTCTAAAATGCTTTCTATGGCTGTTGACATATTTACTGATGACGCCCTTCATTGGTATAGAAGTATTCGAGAGGAAATCGATGCTTGGGATGATTTGCTTGTTCGTCTCGAGCAAGATTTTGATGTGTTTGACTTTGATTATCGCATGTCCCTCGAAATACGTAATCGCACTCAGGGTGAAGCAGAAAATATAACAATTTACTTGTCCATAATGCAGGGTATGTTTTCTCGTATGAATAAAAAACTAACCGAAGAAGATAAATTGGAGATTTTGCTTCACAACATTCGGCCATGTTATTCGACTATATTGGCCACTTGTCCAAGCATCAAAACAATTACGGAACTAAAGTCAATTTGCAAAAATTATGAAAATGTTAAGGCCCGCTCTGAAAACTTTAAGGAACCACCATCGACTTCTTCAAAGACTCTGGCTCCGGAATTCTGCTATCAACCTGCAAATTCAAAAATGTTCAATAAAAGTAATAACTATAAATATTACTCAAATAATAAAAGTTATACGCATGAGAATAAAACCTGTGCAATTAATACTACGAATCAAACTTACTGCTATCGCTGCAAAGTTAATGATCATACAATGAAAGACTGTCGTGCTGATCGCACCATATTTTGCTTCAAATGCGGAATGAAGGATGTACGTACTCCCGAATGTCCTAAATGCACTCCTGATAATAATTCAAAAAACTGATTACTAAAAATTGTAGTAAGCCAACAGATTTTTTTTTCAATAACTCGGATTGGGAAAATTGGTTGCTATTCATAAAAAACTTTCTTTCATCTTATAAAGTTGCTACAATTTTTAATTTTAAACCGAGTGACGATCCTCGCCCTTATGTGAAAATTCATATTCAGAATAATGATCATCTGAATATGTTTGGTCTACTGGATTCAGGTTCTGCAGTAACTATTCTCGGAAATAATTCACATAAAAGATTGCTTAAATATGGTCTGTCTTTATCGACTGATGATAAGATTACGGTTACTGCTGCAGGGGGACAGAAAATACATTCTTTAGGTTATATTCTGCTGCCTGTACGTTTTGAAACTAGTTATGCATTAATTAAAGCTCATGTAATTCCAAATATAGATTCTGGACTAATATTAGGAATAGATTTTTGGAATAAATTTAACATATGCCCTAAATATCTTAATAATGTTGACTACTTGCGTGTGAATGATCCCTGCTTGTCAGCAGTCTCGGAGCCTTCTGAAATACTTCTTTATGCATATGAGAACTTAACAGATTTGCAGAGGGTTACTGCTGACAACATTATTGATCAGTTCAAGGAAATTTCTTTTGATCAGAAGGGTTTAGGTAGAACTCAGCTTATGACACACCGCATCGATACTGGTAACGCAGATCCAATCAGACAGCGATACTACCGCATGTCTCCGGAGAAGCAAAGAATTATAACCGAACAGGTTGACGAGATGCTGAGCCTCGGTGTGGTGGAGCCCTGTGAGAGCCCCTGGTCTTCTCCTGTACTGGTTGTAGGTAAGAAGGATGGCCAGCCTCGCTTTTGCCTTGATAGCCGCAAGTTAAACTCTGTGACTAAGAAAGATGCCTATAATCTTCCTTATGTCTCTGAGATCCTTGATAACCTGCGGGATGCCAGATACCTATCAAGTGTAGATTTATCTAAAGCCTTTTGGCAAATACCAATCCATGACTCCCACAGAGAGAAGACAGCATTCTATGTTCCTGGTCGTGGCTCCATGCAGTTTAAGGTAACCGCCTTCGGATTAACTAACGCTCCAGCCACCCTACAGCGGTTGGTTGATTTGCTTTTCGGGCCTGAATTTGAGCTTAAAGTTTTTGCTTATCTCGATGATATCATAATAATAAGCAATTCTTTTGAAGAGCACGTCTCTCTTCTTCTTCGTGTCCTTGAGAAACTTCGAGATGCTAATCTTTCAGTAAACTTGTCTAAATGTCAATTCTTTAGGGACCAGTTGCGTTATCTTGGCTATTTAGTTGACGCACGAGGCCTTCGCACTGATCCTGAAAAGGTAGAAGCAATACTGAACTACCCTACTCCTGCCAACAAGAAAGAAGTAAAACGTTTTCTTGGAACTGCATCTTGGTATAGGCGATTTATTCCCAGTTTCAGTACGATTGCTGGACCTCTCAATAGACTGACTTCTACTAAAAAGTCCTCTCCTCCTTTTCTGTGGACATCTGATGCTGACAAGGCTTTTCTTGAACTGAAGTCACTTCTTGTTCAAGCTCCTGTCTTGACTTGCCCAAATTTCAATCTTCCTTTCGAAGTCCATGCTGACGCAAGTAATTTTGGAGTGGGCGCAATGCAGGCCCAAACGATAGATGGAGTAGAACATCCCGTTGCCTATATGAGTAGGTCCCTGTCTGGTGCAGAACGAAATTACAGCGTAACGGAACGAGAGACGCTTGCTGTCCTTACTGCTCTGGAGCATTGGCGCTGTTACTTAGAAAATGGTCAGACATTTACAGTGTATACTGACCATTCAGCTTTGCAGTGGTTTCTTACACTTACTAACCCGACCGGTCGACTTGCTAGATGGGGTGTTCGCCTTTCCTCTTTCAATTTCTCGATTAAACATCGTCGTGGTAAGGATAATGTAGTGCCTGACGCCTTATCCAGGATTTCTGTTGCTGACATCTCTAGTACACCTCGATCTTTGCCTGTCACCCAAGATGCCTGGTATCTTAATATTTTGAACGGATGCCAGCACTCTCCAACTAGCTTTCCTAATTATCGTGTGGAAAAAAATGTTTTATACAGGTATATGAGAAACAAAAATGTACTTACTACGGAGTTTGACTGGAAAGAAGTAGTCCCCCAAGAGTACCGAGAGGAAGTCTTAAAAAAAAATCACTCTGAGCCCACATCTGGTCATTTTGGCGTGTTTAAGACGTATGAGCGCTTAACACTTCGATTCTTTTGGCCAGGTATGCATTCACACGTTGTAGATTTCATTTCTCGTTGTGATACATGTTTGGCATACAAACTGCCTACTCATGGTACCCTGGGAAAAATGGGCAGACCAAAGGATTGTTCTAGGCCTTTTCAGACTCTCTCAATTGATCTGGTTGGCCCTCTGCCCAATACAAAAAAACAAAACCAATATATTTTTGTAGTGACTTGTTGTTTTGCAAAATATTGCTTGTTGTTTCCGCTTCGAAGAGCTACTGCTGCAGCGGTCGCTAAAAATTTGGAGGACAACGTGTTTCTTGTACATGGTATTCCTCAAACCGTCATCCTTGACAACGGTTGTCAATTTATTAGTCATGAGCTGGATCGATTATTTAAAAAATATAAAATACCTCGCATACATTTCTTACCAAAATATACTCCTCAAATAAATACTGTTGAGAGGTATAATAAAACAATAATGACCGCTGTATCTACTTTTGTGGATAATGATCATCGTTCTTGGGACATTAACCTACCAGCGATTCAGTTTGCAATAAATAATTCGGTAAACGAAAGTACTCGTTATACACCAGCATTTTTAGTCCATGGTAGGGAACTAGTCACGTGTGGGTCTCATTACATAGATAATGATATCCCTAACGAGTTAGTTTTTCTTCCACGTGATGCGTACGCTGAAAACTTGGGTCACCTATCTGGTATTTTTAATAATGTACAGGCCGCCCTCTGGCGAAGTCATTTAAAAAATGCTCAAAATTATAATACTAGACGAAAGGATGCTGAATTTAATATAGGCGATTTAGTTTGGAAACGTTGCTACTTTCAAAGCGATAAAGATGCATTCTTTAGCAAAAAGTTAGCACCAAAATACCAGAAATGTCGAGTGAAAGAAAAGCGTTCCCACTTGGTTTATATTCTAGAGGATATGTCTGGTCGTGACTTGGGTGTTTGGCATATCAAAGACCTTAAATTGGTAAACTATGGCCTGAAATCTTAATATTATTCAGGAAAAAATATGTAAAATTACTATAATAATACCTTAAAATTATAATAAAAACTTAACAAAATAATTGTTCTACATCTTTCTTAAATTCATCATAGGGCAATTTTGGTCAATTTAGTATGAAAGCACATTAAATAAAATTAAATTGAAAAATTACGCTTAGTCAATTTTTGTTTTTTTTTCCGGATTTCACTGAGGTGAAACCCTTCTACGGGAGGGGGGATAATGTAACGTTAGGTTACCAAATCTTGAATATTTAGGTTTAAATTTATAGTTAAAATATATCATTTTACAATAATTAAATAACACTACATTAACGACGTCCTTAAGAGCCAAAATTTTACAAAAGTTCATATATATATCTGAGATATAATATCTCCCAAATAAAATATAAAATGTGTATGTTGACGGTGGACAAGCAGATCTTAATTTCTTAGTAGATAAAATTGTGATTGTGAGCCGTGAACGGGTTCTTTTGTTCTCGGCTTGCGCATTGCGTACGGAGCGTCGCGGGTCGTCGCACCTCTGCCGCCATTCGATACGTGTCTCTGTCTCTGTACTCAACTTATCACCAGTATAGACATATTAATTGTCTATACATATTTAATAAATAAATACTGATCCTAAGTGTACGTATTTAAAGTGACTGGTGCTGTATTCCCATACTGGGTGAGTTTGTGCAATAACTATGCATTATTAGTGTTAGTACCTATGTACCCACCTGATTGTTTATTATGTTAAAAACGCCTTAAATATTAACATTAGTAGTTATTCATATTGTAATAGTGTTTTGCTTTGCATCATATTTAATCTGCGCTTATCGCCCTTATCTTGTAATAGATTTATTCTAGTATTCGTAACCGTTTCTGATTTCTATCACCACCTTGCCTGCCACTTCGCTGAGGAGCTAGTTGGTTATTTTAGAATACCTACTCATATGCTAGGCGTGCATGGCATTTGGCAGTCAAGGCTAGGGTTGAAGATGGATTATAATTTAGCTGTGCACTTACAGGAACACCGTTCCGGACAGCTTTACTGAGCTCCGACCTCACTTAAAGCCGACTCTCAAACTTCTGGCACTCTTCTCTTCTGGAACATCTGATCATCCCGCTGATTCCCGCTCCTGCCTGCGCGCCTGACTCCCGCGCGTGCCAGCGTCATACATGCATGCATAGCCAGGAGAGTGCGGTATTCTGGAGCCGGAACGGATCTACATGAACTTTGATTAGGCTTCAGAACCTCTGATCTTAAACTAATATATTTCTAAATACTCAGATTAGTTTGATTTATCTCCTTAAAATGAGATTGTCATACTATAATAAACTGTTTTTATTGAAAGACACTTCCACCCAATCTAAATTTAAAGTTATAAATATTCCAAACTTGCACTAATGTAATGACTAATTTCATTTAATTTAAAATTTCGCAAAAATATTAAATCTACAGACACGACTTTTTACTACAATATTAATAGTAAAGATTCCGTCGCCGTTGTTTCTCTAAACCGGTCGTCTGCGCTTGAGTTATTCATTACCGTGCTTCGCTACGATAGAACTCGTACCTGTAGGTGCTTATCTGCCGCGTTGACCGAGCTACTACTACGGTCAAAGAGTGTACAGAGACTGCAGAACGGTCACTCTGTTCTCCGAACAATGGTATCGTGCAAAGTCTGTTCCAAAGTGGTAAAAACTTCAGATCTAATTAAGTGCTCCAATCCTAAGTGTACCAACAAATACCACTATGATTGCGTCGGCCTCAAAAAGAAGGATGCTGCTGCTGGCCCATTATCTATGTGGAAATGTCCTGATAACTGTGCATCAAGAAGGCATGATGCTCTTGAAACTAAGGATGGTGAATCTTCTCTGGGCTCGTCCCCAGCGCAGAACCCCAGGATGGTTGATTCCCCACTACAACATTTTGATACTAAGAACGAAGCACTCCTTAAGGCCATTGAAGAAATGATAACCAAGCAAAACAAGGCTAGTCAGGAACAACTCCTAAAAAATCAAGAGGAGATCAAAAACAACTACGAAAGAATGATTGAAGCCATCTCCAAATATTCTGAACATTACGATCAAATCATGCGTGAAATTAAAGATCTAAAAAGTGTTCAAACTAAAGTTTCAGAACTTGAACGCAGAAATGCTACTTTAATAAAAAAATGCCAGGATTTTGAATTGCGAATTGGTGACCTCGAGCAAAGAGCTATTTCTACTGATATTGAAATAAGGGGAATTGAAGAAAAAAAAAACAGAAGACCTGCAAGGGATTGTGAAAAGCATTAATAAAATTATTCGCCCTGAAGTTGAGGCACCTGATGTCAACGTCTATCGTTCTTCAGCTAAAGCAGGAAACCCACGGCCAATCATCGTGACCTTCTCGTCAAAACAAGAGAAAATCAACTTTCTTAAGGCTGCTAAAAAATATAATACCTGTGAGGATCACAGTAAGTTGAAATTGTCCGATATTGGCATAGGCATCGATCCAAAATTATTCATTTTTATCTCAGAAAGGCTTACATCACGGTTAAAGTATTTGCTTGCTATAACTAAAAAAGAAGCCAAAGCAAAGGGTTATAAATATATTTGGTCTCGTAATGGAAGAGTTTTTGTCAGAAGGAAGGAAGGTGCCACTAGTGTGCCCATCTGGGATGAAGGCGCTCTCTCTAATCTTTGACTTTTCGATGAGCATTTTATTTGTGCCGATTTTGTCTTTGTTCGTAAACATTCTGTTTGCTTTCTTGTAGTCAAAGCTGTAATAAATCCCATTCCCCTATCATATAATACCCATGTATGTATATTACACCACTCTTTATTTATTTACATTATAATGAATTTGTATTTAAATCATATCTTTATAGATTTGTTTTACTTGTCAGTGAGTTCTAAGCTACCCTACGTTGCAGCCAAATCTTGCTTTGTAAAAATAGCCCTACTTACTATTAATAGAAGATTCAATTTGGTTTGGGTTTGTCCTTCCATGTCAATAAAAATTGCCTTAACTAACACTCTCACACATTGCTTTGTGATAGATAATAATTTAAATTCACCCCCAATTTAGATTACTTAGACGTTTTCGATGAAAACGTATCTTACGTTCTGAGTGACTTAAGTGAGTGTACTGCGTATGTTGGTACAAGTAATTTGAAAATGTTATCGTTTAACGTTAGGAGTCTTGATGCAAATTTCGAAGAATTTAAAATATTACTTGGACAAACAAAAGTGAAGTGGGATGTGATATGTCTTTCGGAGTGTTATCTTCGTACTAATAAGAAATCAATTAATATTGACGGGTATCAACAATTCAGATCGAGCAGAGATTTTAATAAAAATGATGGCGTCATTTTGTTCATTAGAAATAATCTACCCGTTACATGCTCTGAAACAAAAGAGTTGCTTGAATGCACTAATTTAATCACTACAATTGATAACAGTATCTTGATAATTGCTATCTATAGATCACCCTACGTTAAGGATTCGTCAAAATTCTCAATTAGCTTAGTTAATTATTTACAAAATGTATCTAGTTACAAACATGTCATCATTACAGGTGACATAAATATAAATATTTTAGATTTGGAGAATGCACAAACACAAAACTACACCTTTCAACTACAAGAGCTAGGTTATCGGCCGGCTATCTCAACACCCACAAGATTAGCTTCTGGATCGTGTCTGGATCACTTTTATATCCGGTCTAGGAGTGAACATGTGGCTGCAGTGTACCACACGGGAGTCACAGATCATTCATTTACAATGTTAGGTGTGCAAACAAATGCACTGTGCGGTAACAAGAACAAATCTGAATTCTTACGTACCGACTTTAAACAAGTTAATACTAGAATTAGTGGCGTGAACTGGTCTGAACTTTTTGCTATCTCGGATGTTGACGATGCTTTTCAATTCTTTACCAACACACTAGAAAACATAATTAACTCATGCACTTTAAAAAAAGTAAAACATAAAGATTCAGTTATTAAGCCTTGGATGACGGTCAGCTTACTTCACTGCTTAAAAAAAAGAGACCTTCATCATGTTCGCGCACATAAAAATCCTAATGATTACACAATTCAAGTACTTTATAAAGCCTACCGTAACACTTGTAAGGAAGCTACACGCGTAGCAAGAGCATTGCACTATAAAAATCTCATAATGGAAAATAGACAAAACCCTAGGAAATGCTGGCAACTTCTTAATGAATATACTTATAACAAAAGGAAAAAAAGTCAGGATGATAGCTTATCTAAATTAATAAATTCACTTAAAATAAATTCAAATTCTCAACCTTTAAATAAAATAAATGAGTATTTTGCCTTTGTAGGCAAGTCACTCGCCACTGATCTGATGTATCGTACTAAGAATAATATTGACTCTTTAACTTCTCAAATTCATAATCAGTCTCATAACTTCAATGGTTCTCTGTTTTTCACTCCTGTCACAGAAAGAGAACTTTCAACAATTATTACCAACCTAAAAAACTCGTCTTCTCCTGGTCTCGACAAAATTCCCTCACTAATAATAAAGACGAACCTTTCCTCTATTTTGCAACCTCTGACGTATTTGTGCAATTTGAGCTTGTCTGAGGGTCGCTTCCCAAATTGTCTTAAGAAAACCAAAATTATACCCATACACAAGGGTGGAGAAGCAAACGACATATCCAACTATCGGCCGATCTCGTTGTTAAGTGTAATATCAAAAATTCTCGAGAAGGTTGCTAAAAGTCGATTACTAAGATTCCTTAACAAACACAAACTACTTAGTAAACATCAATTTGGTTTCCAGGCGGGCAAAAGCACAGAGGATGCTATATTGGATGCTACCACTCAAATAAGCAAATGTCTTGATGGCGGGGGAAAAGTCATAGGAATATTCCTAGACTTAAAAAAGGCATTTGATACCGTGGCTTTTCCGATACTTCTCAAAGAACTAGAATCAATAGGCGTCCGTGGACTACCTCTCCAATGGTTTAGAACCTATCTCTTAGATAGAAAGCAACAAGTCTTTATAAAAGAGTTATCAGATGAGTGTAGTGTAAGCTACGGTGTCCCGCAGGGTAGTGTCTTGGGGCCTGTGCTTTTCCTTATCTATCTAAACAAGCTATGTGACCTAAAATTAGATGGGGGTAAAGTCATATCATTTGCTGATGACACGCTTATTCTCTTTACCGGTAAGAAATGGGATGTTACATTCGAATTGGCTCAAAAAGGATTCACCGAGGTAATGAACTGGCTGGACTCTAAATTATTAACTTTAAACAAAAATAAAACTAAATATATGTGTTATTCTATTTATAATAATTCTCAACCAACTGATGATCTCACTATATCTACTTGTCAACATGCTAACTCTTATACTGGCTGTTCATGTCCAAATCTAAACAAAGTGTCAGAAATACGATATTTAGGTGTTATAATTGATCAAAATCTGAACTGGAAGCCACACATAATTGCTATTACTAAGAAACTACGATCACTTATCCACTTTTTCTGGCAACTCCGAAACATTTGTGATGTCAACCTTCTCTGGTGTGTTTATCATGCCCTAGCACATTCTGTCATTGATTATGCTATCCTTGCTTACGGAGGTTCTTGTAAAACTACATTGAATCATGCACAACCAGCACAAAATGCAATACTTCGCGTCATTGCCAGAAAACCACCTCGATATCACAATGAAGACCTTTTTAAGGACACGTGCATCTTGAATATTCGGCAGCAATATATGTACAGATTAGTTAGCTACTATCGGACACATACAGATTTGCATAAGATCAAAACACATAATATTACACGAACAGATCAACGAGGTTACTTGACGGTAGATACTACAAATACTTCCTTTGGTCAGAGGTTTCACTATTGGCTGGGTCCTAGACTTTTTAATAAGATCCCTGACAATATCAAGGATAACTTACAAAAGAATAAAAACACACTCAAAAAGTGGATTAACAGTCTTGGGCTGGAAGAGTCCGAAAACTTGCTTAAGCTCATTATTACATAATGAAACTGATTTCAATGTGAATAAACATAATTTATATTTAATTTAATTTGACATTTAACACAAACATAATTTATATTTTTAGACTTAGTCATGCACAAATTTACGTAACTTATAAATATATCCTATTTAGATATTTGTTTATACATATATATATACATGTAGGTATACTTTAATATTTCCTGTTTATGTATAGTATATTTTTTCTACTTATACGTATGTATATTAAATTATATTATACTTTTATAACTCCCCTTATTCCAAATTCCAAAACTTTGACGATTTTGCAGTTTTTGTCGCTAAGTTATTAAATAACTAATTATTGAAAAATAACGGTACGGAACCTGCTCATTTCTGCGCGGGCCTGCCTTAAGAAATGTGCAGACACATAAATTACGTGGTAGAATTGAACAACGTCAATACAAAGTGACTCAACTTACTGTGATCTACCTACCTGTGTAGTTTAAGTTACATAATAATAATAAAATAAATAATGTTTATTTAAAATGAAATTGATATATTTATTCCAAAAAGCAGAGACAAATAGTATATAGAAGTTTAAAAAACAACCGAATTACGGCCAGGGTGGCTATTCCGGCATCATTTCGCATGCGCAATATTAGTCATTCGATATTTGTATAAAGTTTGATAAATTCCACGCTATGAATATAAAGGTGGCTAAACCATATCAAATAGAAGCTATAGGATATAAAAAATGCGTACTTTAAGTTTTCAATTAAAAAAATCAACACATATCTGTACAAAATCCCTTTTAAAGTCACTCGCAATCTGCCTATACAATTTTTGCGCATGTGCAAGAATCCAGGGCCAGGGTGGCTATTCCGGCATTATTGCGCATTCGCAATATCAGTCATTAGGTATTTGTTTAAAATTTGATAAATGCCATGCGATTGAAGTTAGAGTGACTAAACTACATCAAATACAAACGATGTAAAGATGTAACAAAAGATGTAAGGAATGCGCATTATGAGTTTTCAATTTAAAAAAAACAATAGATATCCGTACAAAATCCATTTTAAAGTCACCCGCAATCTGCCTTCGCAGTGCGCCTGAGTCGAGATTCTAGAATCAGTTCTCGGCCGGTTTTGAGTGCGGCGATCCGTAGCGCAAGTTGTAGCATACAACAGACATCAACGCGTGCGCTTTCGTAGTAAGCAATGCTACGAAATATCAGAAACCGTACAAAACTATCAAAATATAACATATTATTTTGTTTCAAGGGTGAAATGGAAATCTGTACACTTAAATTTTAACGATACTCAGTAATAATTATAAACTCTTACTAACACTAGTTTATAAGTTATATAAATATTGTATTACTAACACTTTATGGATCCTGTCCGAAATAAATAATTTTAAAGCTCGACCAGGAACTTAGCTGACCTGTCAAAGAGGACGCTAGTTCTGCGTTTTATGTGGCAACACCGAATTTAAATGTCATTAGATGGTATAGTGATGTGATCATATATGTTTTAATGTCGATATTCCGTTTTTTCTAATACAACATTTGATATGGTACATAATAAATATTTCGATATCATATAAATTGCTCAATACAACTGATGCCGAGTCCAATAGAACTCGAAATATATCTTGCTAATTTATTTAAATGTGCATATTTTAACTAGAATTAATATATATACCGAAAAAAATATTAATAAAGGAAAACAATAAAATAAGTCACTTTTTCTTCGTTTGTGTAATAAAAATTAAATAAATACCGTCATAATTAAATTATTATTATAGCACACCGTGCGTAAAATGACCACTTTACGCACGCTGCGCTTGCGTAAAGTCGGCATTTTCCGCACTTTTGCTATAAAATATTATACGATACTATTATGGCTATGACTCATACATGATCAAAATTGGATTTCAAGTGTTGAATGTCCTCAAAGTATACATCATCCATCATCATCACTTACAGAAGATTGGTCCTCTGATGTGCTACTCTTAGAATGAATAATAAATTTCATTGTTTTTTTTTTAACCACAAAAACAATTTATGGTATTATACCTTTAACCTCAAAAACCTTATCGACAGGAATGAGTCAGTCGACAGACGTAAAACTTGACCGTCGCCGCACTGTTGTTTAAACCAGCTAATTTCAGAAGGTGTACGGAAAGAGTATCGACTATTATAATATCGATAAGTTACACTTTCTTTTTCTAGTCTATTGTTGCCAGCTAAATATTTTAGTCCCCCTTTTTGAGGCAATATGGCGAGGTCGGCTAAGTTCCTGGTCGAGCTTTATTATTATTATTATTATAAACAACAATAAGATATATTATAGCACACCGTGCGTAAAATGACCACTTTACGCACGCTGCGCTTGCGTAAAGTCGGCATTTTCCGCACTTGTGCTATAAAATATTATACGAAACTCGTGCGAGAAACTTTTTCTCGACTCGTGTGATTGCTCTCGTATCGTAATGTACTATTCTTGCTCGATATATTTCGGCCCGGGTATGGAGCCGTCATCGTCATCATGATACGACTGATGACGGCTCCATACCGTGGTGGGCCGAAATCATTGACGTACTAATAAATAGACATCGGGTCTGTGCTCAAAAGTGTCCGAACTAAAAGAGAACCAAAACCATAGAAAATTTAAAAAGGGCAACAATGCATGCAATGCAATGGCATGGGTCTACAATATACATATTAATCACGCCAAAAAAGTGGTAAAATAAAATCTGGAAAAAACATTTTTTAAGGGTACCTCCCAAGTAAAAAAATAAAATAATAATAATAAAATAAAATTATTTTATTGCAGACAATATTACAGTCCATATAGATGTTAGTAGGCCTTATAACTATGTTAGCAAAACTTATCATATTAAAAAATTAATTTAAATATTTGCCCGTACAGCTCGACCCTGCCACCTGTACATGATTTTGTATCATGTGTCGCAGGATCGGGCAGTCAGGCTTCTCGCTAATAAGTTTGAGAATGGTGTTGGAGCTCCCGCGCATTCCGCGTAGAAGTGATGCGGTGCGCTTGCGCACTATCGCATGGAAGCCATCGGTGTGCGCAAGCGCAAACATTCCGGACGCACTACAGTAACGCGGAAGTCCCGTAAATTGGGGATGATCTTTTTTCTCGTCTATCCCATAGTGTGGGGTATCATTGGGTTTTGGGTGTGAGAATGCCATTTTTCGATTTAGGGATCCGTTGGCTAAATTTTGTTAGAGTCAAGTGTCCCCCCCCCTGCCGGCTAAACGGTTGTTTATGAATATATGAAAAAAATCACAGAAGTAGTATGTAATGAAGTTAAAAGGAAAACTATCACAGCTAAGTAGGGTTTACAGGTTTAAGAGTACAGGTTGCGCCAAACTTTTAGTCCCCTCCAAACACTACAAAATGTGTGGGGCCGTTTTTCGGGAGAGCAACTTCCGAGCGAACTAGAAGTTTTGCGTGATTTGTTTTAGTAGACCAACTTATAAAATGTAAGGGGCAACTACGGAACCCTTTACTGCGCGTGGCCCGACACGCACTTGGCTGGTTTTTTTTTAATAATTATGATCAAGTATCGCAAAAAATATAGCTTACAAGAGTATAACATATCTTTATTCATAAATTTCAATGAACAACATTTGTCTGTCAACAATCTACGGGACCGATTGAGCTGAAAATGGATAGAGAATATTCACATTACTAGAATCCTTTGAAAATGTGAGCCTATCAATTATGTAATTAACAAGTTAACTATTAACTAGAAAAATATATAGAAAACTCTAACGCTAATTTTTTTTCACTTTACTCGAAAATATAATCTCTTTCCCGGGAGAAAAATTTATTTCATCTTTCTCTACTGTTGACATTTTGTTTTCAGGTCTCAGAAAAGTGTTGCCAGTAAAGATCCTTCCTCTTGTCATAAACCTGTTGAAGAGGTCCCGTAAGTATACAAATTAAACTATTTTTGGTTGTTAATTGCTCGGTATTTGCCTGCTATCATGATATTTTCAGAATGTCAATTGGTGAATAAATTTCAATTTGCTAATTTTTTCCTCCTTAACACGTTTTTAAATTTAATTCTTTTAAAGATTCTCAAAATGGTTTCAAGAGAGTTTATTAGAGTTTCTAATGAGTCACCATTTGATGAACTGAGTGAAAAAAAAACATGGAAAAATGCTTTGCAAAAAAGATTGCCTTCGCAAAATTGGATTCTGAGATTTAAGAGTGTGACCGACAGAATGACAAAACTACCTATATGATAACGCTCTTTGACACGTCATGAAACATCGCGAAACGCGAAAATAGAAGAGAACGACATGCATCATACGCGATGTGTTTTCATATATTGAGACATGTTTATCGTTTCGCAGCGTGTTGTGTCATATACAAAGGCGTACATAAGGGTTCCTATAATTAACTTTTGGTTAGGTACACTAAGTTAGCTTTCCGTGTTATTTACATGCTTTTATGTAGTACAATTTTCTTCTTTTAATTCCTAGCTTTTATCAAATCATTTGACCAATATACAAAAAATAATAGAGTCGTCTGAGAATTCTAATGTAAAGCCTTTTCGAAAGATATCATACTTTCGGGGAAAATAATCCATACAAAAATCAAATGAGCAACGTAAGTTTATAATCCCTACCAGCTGCTTTCCGTCATGGGTACTCAAAACTTCCTTTAGCTAACGAACTAATTGGTAGTTCACTGCTTTCAGCAAAACTGAATTTAAAACTGCTTATTGAATAATTTTAGTGTATACCTACCACACATCTGTAAAAGCAAATTGTAATAACAAAATCGTATTTTTTCTTTATTTTCTGTATAAAAAGACTGGATAAAGTGTTATTAGGAGAGAGACCCTCATTTTTGGAGTGTTTTACTAACTCCCCTAAGGGGCCGTCCACATGTTACGTCAGGGTCTGGTCTGCGGATGATGGTAGTATGACGCAGGAAGGGGGGGCGCGGGGGGGAGGCTGGCCAATATTGACGTCATCCTTATAACCCCGAAATATTACAAATACTAGCTTTTTTTGGGGATGGAATGTAGCCTGTCCTGTCACTCAATCTTCGGCCCATAAACTATCCAGAAAAAAAACAACAATATATATTTTCTCATTCTTTATTGTACACAAAAATACGCAATTACACAAGTTCAAAATTTAAATAAGTGTACAGCGGGGAGCTTATCTCTATGAGAGATTTCTTCCAGCAAACCGTAAAAAGATAAGGAATACATAAAAAAGGAAAACAGTAATCATATGTGTACATACTTAATTAAAATTAAAATATTTTTACATTACATTTTACATTAAATAAAAATGACTAACATAACTTTCTACAATATTTGTACATGTATATATATAGATAAACGATAGATATAAACATATTAGAACTATCAAATATACATTAAAACATATAAATCATCTATACTTTTAATTATAAATATTTATATATATATTAATTCTAGTTAAAATATGCACATAAATAAATTAGCAAGATATATTTCGAGTTCTTCTGGACTCGGCATCAGTTGCAATGACAAAGACAAATAAATAAAAATATGAAAGGATAAAAAAAAAAAAAAAAAAAAAGGAAGAAAATAGTAGTTTTGTGTGCCTGCTACACAGCACAAGAAGTTTAGATTTGGCTCGAGAGGTTAGCTGTGGTTTGATTTAATGTTGTTTATTGAGGCCTGGTCCAAAGTGGGCACCAAGCGACCAGATGAATGAAGTCTCCCATGTGCGAAGCTGGATGTCTGTGAGAGCTGGATGGAATGACTTAATGACGCGAACTGTGAAACATTGGTTGAAAGGTGAATTGTGAATACGTGTGTGGGTCGGTACTGGTAGAGTGTTGTTGTTTATGGAGTCACATGTATGGCGATGCTGATTGATGCGGATGTGGAGTGCGTTTTTTGTCTCACCTACATAAAAAGCTGGGCAATGTCGGCATTCTAAGAGGTAGATACAGTTGCTTGTCTTACATGTTGTATTCGGTTGTGCATGGAGGGGTTTTTGTGTGTGGTGAGTATTTATGAGTGTATTTGGGTTGATGATGGCGCAGGTTTTGCATCGTGGCCGCTGACATGGTGTTGTGCCCGGGCTTGTGGTGTTGGTGGTTGGTGCTGTAGGTTTTGTTTTAGTTAAGATGGATTTTATGTTAGCATTTTGTCTATAGCAGATTGGTGGGTTCCGTGGTAGTAAGTCTTTTGTTTCATCGTTTTGGTTGAGGATAGGGAGACTGTCCCGGATTAGGTTTTTTAGCTTATGGCTGCCATCGAAATATGAAGTAATTAGTTTTAGTTGGTTTGTGTAGTTTCTGTGTTGAGTGTTGTTGTTATGGTATCTAGGTCTGTGATAAATGTGTTTTCGGAGGAAGTTGTCTGGGTAATTTCGTTTTAGTAATCCTGTGTGAATTTTGTTCTGGAAAGAATGTAGTTTTTCTTCATTGTTGCATATACGGTGGCCACGGAGTGAAAGTGCATACGGGATGGATTGTTTGATATGAGCGGGATGGCAGCTGTTGTAGTGTAGATATTGTAGTTTGTTCGTGGGTTTAAAATGGACAGAAGTGATGATTTTGTTTTCGTTGCTGAGAGTGAGGTCGACGTCCAGAAATGTTATTTTGTCTGATGATATGGTATGAGTGAATTTTAATGAGCTATAGTTATTGAGTCTGGTGATGAAGTCTGTTAGTAAGTCGTGTCCGTGTGGCCATATGATGAATATGTCATCAATGAATCTTTTCCAGATCAGAGGCTTGAGGCGTTCAGATTCTAGGAAACTGCTTTCAATGGATGCCAAAAATAGGTTTGCGTAACTGGGGGCCATTCGGGTCCCCATTGCGGTTCCTTTTATTTGATGATAGTGTTTGTTTTGAAAAGTGAAAAAGTTGTTTTTGAGAATGATTTCTGCCAGTTCAACGATGAAGTCAGTTGATTGTTGATGGGGTATGGGGCGGTTATTTAGATGAGTTCGTAAAGTGGCAAGACCAGCGTCATGTGGGATATTGGTGTATAATGAGATGGCATCTATGGTGACAAGAAGGAGTGGTTCGTGATGAGGCAGTTGAAGGGCCTGAATAATGCCTAGGAAATGGTTGGAATCTTTTATGTGAGATGGAAGGTTTTTTACTAAAGGTTGAAGGATATCATCTACAAAAGCTGATATTCGTTCTGTTGGTGCATCGTATGAGGCTACAATTGGTCTACCTGGATTATTTGTTTTATGTATTTTTGGGAGCATGTAAAAATGGGGTGTTTTTGGATGGTAAGGCAGCATGAGAATTTTGTCAGTTTCCGATAATCCCTCATTCGTGCCTTTGGTCTGGAGTAGATCTTTGATGGTCTCAACGACCTGGTTGCATTGGTCGCTTGGTATCGGTGAGTAAAATTCCATATTGGACAGTTGTCGCATGCCTTCTGTAACATAGTCACTCATATTTTGAATTACTGCAGACGAGCCTTTATCTGCAGGTAGAATGATTATTTTTTCATTTCTTTGTAATTTTTTAAGTGATTTTTGTTCTTCTTGAGAGAGATTTTTACTTTTTGACTGAAGATTGTTTATATAATTTTGGTCCGATAATTTAGTGAGTATTGTTTTCATAAAAATTTCGATTGGATGCCAGGAGGGTAATGGTGGGGGCTCATTATTACTTGGTGGCTTAAATTTTTTGAGTGAATCATGTATATTTTGGTTGGTAGTTGGTGTATGTGATTTCCAGTAGTGTTTCCACTTAAGGTTTCTTCCAAAATTAACAAAATCATTTAGTAGTTTAATGTGGTCTAATTTTTTGGTGGGACAGAATGAAAGGCCTTTGCTCAACAGTTTTGCATCTGCTGAGGTGAGTTCCAATGATGACAGGTTAACTACAATGTTTTCTTCAGTATCATTATGTACGTTTTCTGTGTTACGGATTAGTGGTGGGGGAGGGGGGATGCAGAAAGGGTGTATTAAGTTTGTTGGAGCCAGGTTAAGCTCGGTAAAACTTTTGATTTGATGGGTAGTTATAGGTAAATTAATGTTCTTGTTTCTGTAATAAAATCTAAGATTTTGAAGTTTTTGTGATAGTCTGTCATCTTCTCGCTTTAGTTGCATGTTAGCAACTAGAATTATCTCTTGGATTTGTAAAAATAGGTGTGGAAAAGCAATAAGGCTTACTTTTAGTAAATTGTCGAGGCTGTTTTTTTCGTGGGTGCATAGACAGACATATTGGTTGTATAGCATTTGTGTAGTGTAAACAGCATTTACATAATTAAAGATTTCCATATTCTTTCTGATCAATGTTGGCATTGTATGAAGTGGTATTTTTTGGACCAGGCCTTTCGGTGATGCGCCAATTTCTAGACATTTTTGGAGATACCTGACATGATTTAGATATTTTGCTAACTTCTTTGTCGAGCTCTTGATTTTGTTAAGGATCTCTATCATTGTCTATTGTTGTGAAGAGGATAGGCACACAAGATTATTTTTTCTGTAATGAAAGAGCAAACTTTTGACATTGACAAGTTTTGCAGATTATTGTGCAAAGGTATTTTATTTTTGAGAAAGTTGTTGATAAATGTATTGTAAAAAAAGAAAAGAGCGCATAATGTTTGGGTGGCAAGGTCAAAAGTCTCGATAAATAATAATCTAGATAAATGTTATAAAATTTAAACGTAAATATGAAAGTGAACAAGGTTCTGTTCCTGAAGTCTTCCTTCTTCGTTGCCTTTCACAATTCCAGTGTTTAGTGAAGAAAGATTTCAAAAAAGATGACACAGTAGAAGAAACAATCCGTACAGAGCTGTATGGTGCCTACCAAGAAAGTCAGTGTGGTGAAGAATGATTCCAAAAAAGATGGTACATTAGCAGAAACATCCGTTCAAGCTAAATCATTGATCAGTGCTTCTGGCTCCTTAAATTGACCAAATTAGTGCGTTTTCTCCGTGTTTATGAGTATCTCTAGTGTTTATGAAGATCTTCAATGTTCAATGCTATTTATTGTGGACTTCAAAAATACTTCCGTCACTTGATGTAATCGTTTTTTTTAGATATCGCATTTGCGAATAAAATAATAAAATGTATATGTTACCCTTCGGCTTTTCTTTATAAATATTTATATATATATTAATTCTAGTTAAAATATGCACATAAATAAATTAGCAAGATATATTTCGAGTTCTTCTGGACTCGGCATCAGTTGCAATGACAAAGACAAATAAATAAAAATATGACAGGATAAAAAAAAAAAAAAAAAAAGGAAGAAAATAGTAGTTTTGTGTGCCTGCTACACAGCACAAGAAGTTTAGATTTGGCTCGAGAGGTTAGCTGTGGTTTGATTTAATGTTGTTTATTGAGGCCTGGTCCAAAGTGGGCACCAAGCGACCAGATGAATGAAGTCTCCCATGTGCGAAGCTGGATGTCTGTGAGAGCTGGATGGAATGACTTAATGACGCGAACTGTGAAACATTGGTTGAAAGGTGAATTGTGAATACGTGTGTGGGTCGGTACTGGTAGAGTGTTGTTGTTTATGGAGTCACATGTATGGCGATGCTGATTGATGCGGATGTGGAGTGCGTTTTTTGTCTCACCTACATAAAAAGCTGGGCAATGTCGGCATTCTAAGAGGTAGATACAGTTGCTTGTCTTACATGTTGTATTCGGTTGTGCATGGAGGGGTTTTTGTTTTGGTTTTTTCCACACTTATTTTTACAAATCCAAGAGATAATTCTAGTTGCTAACATGCAACTAAAGCGAGAAGATGACAGACTATCACAAAAACTTCAAAATCTTAGATTTTATTACAGAAACAAGAACATTAATTTACCTATAACTACCCATCAAATCAAAAGTTTTACCGAGCTTAACCTGGCTCCAACAAACTTAATACACCCTTTCTACATCCCCCCTCCCCCACCACTAATCCGTAACACAGAAAACGTACATAATGATACTGAAGAAAACATTGTAGTTAACCTGTCATCATTGGAACTCACCTCAGCAGATGCAAAACTGTTGAGCAAAGGCCTTTCATTCTGTCCCACCAAAAAATTAGACCACATTAAACTACTAAATGATTTTGTTAATTTTGGAAGAAACCTTAAGTGGAAACACTACTGGAAATCACATACACCAACTACCAACCAAAATATACATGATTCACTCAAAAAATTTAAGCCACCAAGTAATAATGAGCCCCCACCATTACCCTCCTGGCATCCAATCGAAATTTTTATGAAAACAATACTCACTAAATTATCGGACCAAAATTATATAAACAATCTTCAGTCAAAAAGTAAAAATCTCTCTCAAGAAGAACAAAAATCACTTAAAAAATTACAAAGAAATGAAAAAATAATCATTCTACCTGCAGATAAAGGCTCGTCTACAGTAATTCAAAATATGAGTGACTATGTTACAGAAGGCATGCGACAACTGTCCAATATGGAATTTTACTCACCGATACCAAGCGACCAATGCAACCAGGTCGTTGAGACCATCAAAGATCTACTCCAGACCAAAGGCACGAATGAGGGATTATCGGAAACTGACAAAATTCTCATGCTGCCTTACCATCCAAAAACACCCCATTTTTACATGCTCCCAAAAATACATAAAACAAATAATCCAGGTAGACCAATTGTAGCCTCATACGATGCACCAACAGAACGAATATCAGCTTTTGTAGATGATATCCTTCAACCTTTAGTAAAAAACCTTCCATCTCACATAAAAGATTCCAACCATTTCCTAGGCATTATTCAGTCCCTTCAACTGCCTCATCACGAACCACTCCTTCTTGTCACCATAGATGCCATCTCATTATACACCAATATCCCACATGACGCTGGTCTTGCCACTTTACGAACTCATCTAAATAACCGCCCCATACCCCATCAACAATCAACTGACTTCATCGTTGAACTGGCAGAAATCATTCTCAAAAACAACTTTTTCACTTTTCAAAACAAACACTATCATCAAATAAAAGGAACCGCAATGGGGACCCGAATGGCCCCCAGTTACGCAAACCTATTTTTGGCATCCATTGAAAGCAGTTTCCTAGAATCTGAACGCCTCAAGCCTCTGATCTGGAAAAGATTCATTGATGACATATTCATCATATGGCCACACGGACACGACTTACTAACAGACTTCATCACCAGACTCAATAACTATAGCTCATTAAAATTCACTCATACCATATCATCAGACAAAATAACATTTCTGGACGTCGACCTCACTCTCAGCAACGAAAACAAAATCATCACTTCTGTCCATTTTAAACCCACGAACAAACTACAATATCTACACTACAACAGCTGCCATCCCGCTCATATCAAACAATCCATCCCGTATGCACTTTCACTCCGTGGCCACCGTATATGCAACAATGAAGAAAAACTACATTCTTTCCAGAACAAAATTCACACAGGATTACTAAAACGAAATTACCCAGACAACTTCCTCCGAAAACACATTTATCACAGACCTAGATACCATAACAACAACACTCAACACAGAAACTACACAAACCAACTAAAACTAATTACTTCATATTTCGATGGCAGCCATAAGCTAAAAAACCTAATCCGGGACAGTCTCCCTATCCTCAACCAAAACGATGAAACAAAAGACTTACTACCACGGAACCCACCAATCTGCTATAGACAAAATGCTAACATAAAATCCATCTTAACTAAAACAAAACCTACAGCACCAACCACCAACACCACAAGCCCGGGCACAACACCATGTCAGCGGCCACGAGCAAAACCTGCGCCATCATCAACCCAAATACACTCATAAATACTCACCACACACAAAAACCCCTCCATGCACAACCGAATACAACATGTAAGACAAGCAACTGTATCTACCTCTTAGAATGCCGACATTGCCCAGCTTTTTATGTAGGTGAGACAAAAAACGCACTCCACATCCGCATCAATCAGCATCGCCATACATGTGACTCCATAAACAACAACACTCTACCAGTACCGACCCACACACGTATTCACAATTCACCTTTCAACCAATGTTTCACAGTTCGCGTCATTAAGTCATTCCATCCAGCTCTCACAGACATCCAGCTTCGCACATGGGAGACTTCATTCATCTGGTCGCTTGGTGCCCACTTTGGACCAGGCCTCAATAAACAACATTAAATCAAACCACAGCTAACCTCTCGAGCCAAATCTAAACTTCTTGTGCTGTGTAGCAGGCACACAAAACTACTATTTTCTTCCTTTTTTTTTTTTTTTTTTTTTATCCTGTCATATTTTTATTTATTTGTCTTTGTCATTGCAACTGATGCCGAGTCCAGAAGAACTCGAAATATATCTTGCTAATTTATTTATGTGCATATTTTAACTAGAATTAATATATATATAAATATTTATAAAGAAAAGCCGAAGGGTAACATATACATTTTATTATACTATACTTTTAATGAAACAGTAGAAACCGCTTTGTCTGTACATTGAAGAAAAGTAATAGGTTGGGGAAAAATTCTTTTCGCAAATAGTAAGTATGAACTTATAATAAAATCTCTTTGGCTATACCATTTGTATCTGGCTGGTTTTGGTATTATTAAAAAGTTTACATTTTAAAAAAGATAATTCCAAGTTCATGCTAGGTAAAATGTGTGATTTTCATGTGTTTTTCTTACTGTTAAGATGAGTAAATCTAATGAAGAAATTCGATACATTTTAAAATTGTACTACAAAAAGGTAAAAATGCAACGCAAGCCGCGAAAAAAATTGTGATGTTTATGGACCTAGTGCAGTGTCTGTGAGAGTAGCACAAATTTGGTTTAAGCGTTTTCAATCTGGAAATTTTGATGTCAAAGATGCACCTCGCTCTGGGCGCCCTGTTACGGATAAAATGGAAGCCATTTTTGAAAAAGTGGAGCAAGATCGGCATATCAGTAATTACAATGTAGCTGAAGAACTGGGGATTGACCACAAAACAGTTTTGGCGCATTTGAAAAAAGCTGGTTACACAAAAAAGCTCGATATTTGGGTGCCTCATGAGCTTACTGAAAGAAACTTAATGAACCGTGTATTCATTTGTGATTCTTTATTACGACGTAATGAAACCGAACCATTTTTGAAAAACCTGATAACTGTTGATGAAAAATGGATCACGTAGGACAAGAACGTGCGAAAAAGGTCGTGGTCAAAGGCTGGTCAGGTTTCACAGACTCTGGCGAAACCCGGATTATCTCGCAACAAGGTAATGCTGTGTGTATGGTGGGATTGGAAGGGCATTATTCATTATGAGCTGTTACCGCCAGGCAGGATCATCGATTCTGAACTCTACTACGAACAACTGATGAGATTAAAGCAAGAAGTTGAGAGAAAGCGGCCGGAACTAGTCAACAGAAGGGGTGTGGTTTTTCATCATGATAACGCTAGACTTCACACATCTTTAGCCACTCGGCAAAAATCAAGATAGTATTAATTCATCCGCCGTATAGTCCTGACCTTGCACCTTCAGATTTCCACTTGTTTCGGTCTCTTCAGAATTCTTCAGGCAGTGTCAGGTTAACATCACGAGAGGACTGCCAAAACCACTTGTCGCGGTTTTTTGATCAGAAGCCCCAGAATTTCTATAGCAATGGGATCATGTCCCTACCTACAAGATGGCAGAAAGTTATCGAACAAAATGGCACCTACATACTTTAGTTAAAGGTAAATAAACTTTATTAAAAAAAATTTTGAATTTGTATATAAAATGCGAAGAAACTTTTTCCCCAACCTACGAGTTTAATAGAAATAGAAAAGGGGTGAGTAAAAGAAACTAAAGAAGAGTAAAAGAACACAAGTCACCGATTTTTAGAATTCCTTTCTGTCTGTCTGTCTGTTTGTTCACGCACACCTCTAAAACTACTGAACTGATTTTCCTGTAGTTTTCACAGCGGTACAGAGCTTAATTTGGAATAGAATACGAGTAATAGCTTTATTTCATTAAAATCGGATCTCGTAAAAAAAGTTATCGTCATTTAAAGATTTTTTGAATTTACTTTTCTACTGGTAGTAATTAGAAGTTATGGTACGGGATCTCCTCAACTGATACAGAGTTCGAGTTTGGGCTTATTTGGTTGGTCTTTATTAGCACTTTGGTAAAACATGGCGACCAGGGTCTGCTGATGGGACTGGAAGGTGGGCAAGGGATCTCCTCAACTGACAACGGCAGACCCTTCGAGTTTGGGCTTATTTGATTAGTCTTTATTAGCACTTTGGTAAAACATGAAGACAAGGGTCTGATGATGGGACTGGAAGGTGGGTACGGGATCTCCTCAATGGACAACAGCAGACCCTTCGAGTTTGGTCTTATTTGATTGGTATTTATTAGCACTTTGGTAAAACATGGCGACCAGGGTCTGCTGATGGGACTGGAACGTGGGTACGGGATCTCCTCAATAGACAACAGTAGACCCTTAGAGTTTGGGCTTATTTGATTGGTATTTATTAGCACTTTGGTAAAACATGGTGACCAGAGTCTGATGATAGGACTGGAAGATGGGTACGGGATCTCCGCAACGGACAACAGCAGACCCTTCGAGTTTGGGCTTATTTGATTGGTATTTATTAGCACTTTGGTAAAACATGGTGACCAGAGTCTGATGATAGGACTGGAAGATGGGTACGGGATCTCCGCAACGGACAACAGCAGACCCTTCGAGTTTGGGCTTATTTGGTTGGTCTTTATTAGCATTTTGGTAAAACATGGAGACCAGAGTCTGATGATGGGACTGGAACGTGGGTACGGGATCTCCTCAATAGACAACAGTAGACCCTTAGAGTTTGGGCTTATTTGATTGGTATTTATTAGCACTTTGGTAAAACATGGTGACCAGAGTCTGATGATAGAACTGGAAGATGGGTACGGGATCTCCGCAACGGACAACAGCAGACCCTTCGAGTTTGAGCTTATTTGATTGGTATTTATTAGCGCTTTAGTAAAACATGGTAACCGTTGCACATAGTCGTTCAAAAAGGCATATTCTTTTGTTTTCCTTATTTCCACGAAAAACTCTTCGACGCAGGCGGAGCCGGGGGCAAAAGTTGTAGTTAACAAATAATATATATATTATAATAATATACATATATTATAATAAAACATAAAATAACTCAATGATTTGATAAATGCTCTTTTAATTTCTTTTTGAATGAGGAGATAGTTACGCACTCACGCACAGCATGTGGAAGAGAGTTCCACAACCTAACAGCTGGCACAGTTTAGGAGTTCCCAAAAGCTCCTGTATTGTGAGGTGGTGTTTTTAGGAGTGAAACAGTATGTCATAATAATAATAATAATAAAAACTTTTATTTCCAAAGAACAATTTTTACAATATATACAGTGCACCCCAAACAACATAGTTGTTTGTCGGGGTAAATACGCTCATGCAACAGTAAGTATATAGTTATTAATCAGTGCAGCTTACGGTTAGTAAACATTAACAATGTTACAGTTGCGACAGAAAATGGTTTCTCAGTAAGACATTTCTAGATCTAAATTTAAATGGTAGTACATTTTTAGTTGAGTCAGGTATACTATTAAAAATTTTTGGAATAGTAAATTCCTTTGTGCGTTTTCCATAAACATTATTCACTCGTGGTGCCACGAGCCGTCCCTATTAACTTGTCTTGTAATTATTTTAGCTATAAGTTTAATTTTGTACCTATCCTGCCAGTATTCCTCCTTCGCTAATTCTAATAAGTATTTCTTATCTACCGGTAGAATATTACATTTTTTGAATAATATTTCATAGTTTCCTTTTGCCTGTTGTTTAGTTCTATTATCTACTAAAATCTTTAAGAAACGCAATTGGAGTTGTTTAATTCTCCCAATATAAGTTTTAAATGATGCACCAAATGTCACAATGCCATATGATAACAATGAGTCCACTAAAGCATAATAAAGGCAGTAAAGAACAGATCGTGTCACAAAGTACTTCAGTTGGTGAAACTGTCTGAGCAATATTCTTAATTTATCTACTAAACGAATTATATGTTTTATCCAATGAAATGTATTGTCGACAATAATGCCTAGATATTTACATTCAGTAACCTGCTGTATTATAGGGCAATTACATAACACATTACTATGAAAACAATCATAGCTGTGCCCTTGAACTAGTAATTGTGTATCTCGACCTTGTTTATAACATTTTTTTTTTCACATTCAGTATGATACCGTTATCGTGGGCCCATCTTGTAATGTTATCAAAATCTTGTTGTAGGTATTGTTGTATTATAGTCGGATCTTTATGACCATACACCAAACAAGTATCGTCGGCAAACATATACACCTTACAATGCTTTACCACATTAGCCATACTATTAACATGCATTATATAACATGCTGGCCCGGTCACTGACCCGGTCGCGACCCCATATTTGACGTCCTCGCATCCTCCAGTATAGCCATTTACCTTCACTGCTAATTTTCGGTTATTCAAATAATTTCTGAACCAGTCATTAATTTTCCCACGTAAACCACATTTCTCCATAGACTTCAGGAGAACTTCATGATCCAAAGTTTCAAAAGCCTTCCTGAAGTCTATGAAGATAACACCGACGTGTTGCCGGTTATTTAAGTGGTTGTTAATTTCATTGGCGAATTTTGATAACAGTGTAGACGTATTTTTCCCTTTCTGGAAGCCGAACTGGCTAGATGCGATGACGTCATTTTTTGTAAGGAAGTTTAAGATTTGCCCATTGATAGCTTTTTCGACTACCTTATTGATACAAGATAAAATTGCTATAGGGCGATAATTTGAGGTGTCTTTATGGTTACCTCCTTTGTAAATTGGACGTATTATAGAAATCTTAAGTTGGTCTGGGTATTTGGATTGTTCAATAAAAAGATTAATCATTTTAGCTAACACTGGGCTTATCTCTTTTTTGATTTCCTTAAGATCACAAGCCCGTATCTGATCAATACCTGGCGACATCTGATGGTCAAGTTGATCAATAATTTTTTCTACTTGAGCTGAAGATACATTAATATAGCGCATGGATACATTTATTTCTGGATTATAATCTTGTCTATGCAGCAATTCGGAGTTACAGTTATGTTGACTTTTAAGTTGTACTACCTCATTTGCACATGTTTGGGCAAAATTCGAACAAATTGTTGGCAAATCATACTGTAGACCCATGTGATGCATTATCACTTCATCCAATGATTTTTTATTACGACCTAACCAATTATTAACACACTGCCATATTTTTTTACTATTCCCTTTACATTTTATCAAAATTGATTTTTTGTAGTCATTATGAGATTAATTAATTAATTAGAATGTTTTATTACGATATTAAGTGTACTCTAGTCTTTATACCATATTTTTGGAGCATTTCTCCATTGCTTGTACAATCTGTCTTTATGTATTATCATGTCTTTTAGTTCCTTAGACAACCAAGAACAGCCGTTACATTCACTTTTCCTTAATTTAATATTTTTTACATTTTTTTCATAAGTTTCTTCAAATATTTTGCACATTTTTTCATACATTATTAGTGGACAGTCCAGATGCAGTAAATCAGACCAATCTGTGTGTTTTAGGTCCCTTTTCACTAAGTGGTTATTAAGAATTTTTTTCATTTGTTTTTTATATTGATTTATTGTTGGAGGTGTAAGTATATTTAGGCATACTAAGTGTTGATCAGCAATACCGCATCTGACTATCTGAGAACTTAATTCTAAAGCTTGGTACTGTCTTACTAAGATATTGTCTAAACAAGAAACAATTAACTGGCCATCCCGTATTTCTTCTCTCGTAATGTCTGTTATAGTATTCAGTAGTCCATACTCACTCAGCATGTCCTCATATAACACTGTATCCGTGTGTTGTTTCACAAGTGTGTTCACATTTATATCACCAATAATAATAAGGTGCCGATCGCGAGGCACCGAGTTAATAGCACTTTCAAGCTCATGTACAAACAAAGACACCTTCGATTGCACTCTTGCGGAAGTAGGAGGTCGATACAACGCAAGAAGGTGTATTCGTACACCGCGCACCTCAATATAGCCGGCTAATGATTCACTCGAAGTAAAATGGGTAGGTACACGACTGAAGACATGATCCTTTCTTATAAACATGAGTATACCACCACCTCGGCGAGTTTCACGACATACAGCATGTGCCTCATATCCTAGTAGCTGGTACATGGACACAGTATCATCTTTTAGGTTAATTTCCGATAAAATTAATATGTCTAGGTGTTTAAAAGCATCACCAAAATGGGTCAAGATTTCACTGTAGTGTTTCTTCAAGGAGCGTACATTTAAATGTGCAATGTTTACATCCGTAGGACAACTGTCTGATAAGCGTTTTACCCACGTGTGTGTGTTATTAAAGACACTGCAGTAATTTTCCTTTAAATCCTTACAATTGAATTTAGGTGAAATCGGTCTAACAGTTTAATGAACTCTCACGAGATAAATTGTTCATGTTGATGCAATCTTATCAATGTCCTCCAGGTTGGTTATATGTACTGTACGCGAGTCATCAAACTTTTTGCACAGAATCCGTCCTCCCTTAACCCAAATGTGTTTGTGGTCCTTCTTAAGCTTTTGTTTAGCGTTCCACAAAAGTTCCCGGTTGTATTTTGTGAGGTCTTCATTAAAGTACACAAAAGAAGAGTCATCGTCCGTTTCTTCCGGAAAAATATCCTTGCTTGTACGCAGAAGATCCCTTTTCCCAATCCACTGCTCTCGAGTCGCTTCCGAGCGGAGTCTCACAATTAGAGGGGGGGGGGGGACGCCTACCGGGGATCGGGCGCCCCATTCTCCAGGCTCTTTCCACCTCGTCAGCTTTCACTCCTAGCCTTTTAGCGATCTTTTCTACTATTTCTGGCGTGTTTTCCTTGTCGGCCATTTTTAAACCAGAGATTTCTAGGTTTTTCGATTTTTCCGCTTGCTCCAAACCTTCAATTCTCTGCTCTAACGCTTTATTTACCTTTTCTAGGTTTTTATATCTGTTTGAGAGATCACTAAATTGATTTTGTTGTTTTTTAATCAAGTCCAGCATATCATTCTGTTTTTGAATCATCTCATCGTATTTCGCTGCGTAGAAACCGGTGTCTTCTTTTATTTCGAACACTACCTCCATTTTTTTGTTGAGCTGCTCCGGCAAGGCTTCTATTGTAAGATTTTGAGGATCTAACTCGATAAAAGCTTTAGTATTTTTGTTAGCTATCGGGGTGTTTGTTGTCGAATTCGAAGCACAGTTTTCACAGCCATTTTTAGCACATATTTTGTGAAAAACCTTTTGGCAGTTCTTACACGAGAATGTCTCAGTTTTTACCGTTATGGCTTTATTACACTTGCCACATTTAGCACTTGGAGCCATGGTACACAAAACCTTTAGGTAACAAGGTTCAAGACAACACACTTTCCACTAACGCAGACAGTAAATAATAATATGGTGACAGTGACAGCGAAACGCAACGTGACAACGCAAGCGCACGTAAGCTCTCGGCGAGCGCGACCGAGACCTCAGGGCTTTGATTCTACAGAACAGAAAGTCGAAGCGCTCACGCAGATACTCAGGTGCGAGGGGACTTTTTAAGATGAGGACGAGGCAACACAATGCGTGATAATTTTTGCGCTGTTGAATAGGGAGCCACTTAAGTACTTCGCGGTAGTGAGATACATGGTCACACTTATGCAGATCATAAACCAACCTTATGTCCACATTTTGTAACCTTTCCAATTTGTTGAGAAGTTCTCCATTTGCGTCAATATAACATATATCAGCATAATCAATGAGAGGAAGAATAATGGATTGTGCAAGAGTGATTTTAGTTGCAGAGGGGAGGATTTTCTAGAGACGCTTAAGCGAATTAAACGTAGCATAATGACTTTGCGGCTAATCTCATTTATCTGTGCTGACCACGACAGATTGCAATCAAAGAATACTCCGAGATTTTTTACTGCTTTGGTGTATGCAATCGGAACGTTATTGAATAAGACTTGAGGAATACAATTTTGGTTGAGCAGATTGGTCATATATCTTGTGCCAATAATGATAGCTTGTGATTTTTTTGCGTTTACTATAAGACCATAATATGCTGTTGCTCATTTGTGAATGTTATTGAGGTCCGATTTAATAGATTCTATTGCTAAGTTAATTTCAGAGACATTAAAGTGGTGGTATAATTGCAAATCGTCTGCATAAAGATGGTAGCTAGAAGAAAGTACATCAGAGATGAAATTTATAAAAATTGAAAAGAGAAGAGGAGATAGGACGCCACCTTGAGGTACACCTGCAGTTAGTTGGCACCACCATTTTATTAGTTTTTAAACTATATCATGTATAAAAGAAATATTTAAAAAGGTCAAGCTAAATATTTTATCTAACGCCAAAATTGCACTTCTTGGATTAATGTTTTGGGTTAAAGTTTAGAAATAAGTTCCTTAGTGGAGAAATTGGGGAGGGGGCGGAGTGGAAGGCGAGGGCAGGACCCCAAATTGACCCTCACCCCCTGCCGGAACCATAGAGTTTTTGAACTCTTACTAGCCAAATTAATTAGCCACCTGTTCTCAAGAGTATTTAGTTTTAGCCATGGTCTAATAAACTTGGCCCCTTTTGGTCAATCTACTTATCTTACTGAATCTAATTGAAAACGGCGACTTTACTATTAAAACTAAGGGACGTCGCCTCGCTTCGCTCGGCTCCTTAGTTTTTCTTACATGTCAACCTAACACGCTCCTCATCGCTTCGCTCGTCGTCGCACCTATTTTTTCGTTGAAAATAATTATGCGCTTCCGGCAACAAAAAACCTTTATAGGACGTTTCAGTACAACCCCATACACCCCCCCACATTCTCAGTATACCTAAATTCTAGGCACTTATTTGTAAACCCAACCCATGTTTTGATTCCAGAGAAAGTATAAGGCAAATATGGTTTTTACTGATTTGAGATAAAAACATGTGAAAAATTAAAAAAAAATGTATTCATATATTGCTAAAATATTTATTTATTTATATTTATATGAAAATAATTGTAAAACCTATCAATAATGGAAAAATATTTTTTAGTCATGTTTATTGTTATTGATTTCTTCAGCAAAGCATTAGTGGAGTACAATCTATATCAGAGCCCGCTTCTGAACTATTTTTTAATTTATTTGCACAAAAAATACTATCAACTAAAATTTATAGCAACATAAATTCCCGCTTTTATGCAACTTTTTTTTATTATTGCCAGCTGGGCAAAGGTATTTACCGCCATGCAGCCTTCTAGCCTTCATGGACAACGCCGTCTAGAGGAATGCTAAGTACTAAGAAAAAAAAAACAAGGAAAAAAACCTCCTTAGTCTCTTAAAAACATAGACAGGGATAGTTTTAAAAAGGAAACATGAAATATACTCTGTGAACATATGGTATGTAATGGATTTTCATACGAATTTCCTGGACAGTTAATCAGATTTCCTGGACACTTTTAATAGCTCGCCAGGATGAAGTATTTTCTGGTAGGTCTTTACAGTATGTAATGGTAATATTACAATGTATTTTTGAGAAAAGGTATTTTGTGGTAGTTAATGGAAAAGACGTCAATTTTTGTGAGAGGGCGGGGGGTCATAATCTAATGACGGTAGGATGATAGTAGGAGGGGGTTGAAAATCGGCAAAAATCGATGACGTAATATGTTGGACGGCCCCTAAAGTATGTTTTCTTGTAGCTATATCGTTTCTGATAGCTGCTCTTTATGTCCCAACTTTCCATCCATTCTGTATAGGTGAGTGAATATTTCTTTTTCATGTCTGGAAAAGTTGTGCAACAAAAGAGCTTTCCCATCGTCAGTATGATGAAGACATTCCGTAAGTACACAATATAAAGAATATCACCTTATATACGTTTTACGGTGTGGCTAAACAACCGCTGGCGTAATCGGAGTGTAGAAGTTATTCTTCCACCGTCCGGTAGATATTTTATTTCAATTAATTAGAATCCGCCGTATAACCGACCAATGTAAAGCTACCATAATTATGGCAGATGTTATCAAAACACGGTTACTTAAATCTAGTACTCTAAGTCCGTTTGTCTGTGGTTGTAGTAGTAACATGTACAGATAACCTAGTTTTGTGTGTGTGGCGATTCTGTAGCACTCTCGAGGTGACGCACACCACAAAAAAGTGCGTGTGCACCAACGAGTTAAGTTATAGATGTATCTTTATGTCGATGGTGTGCACGCACTACTACAACCATAGCCAAACGGTTAAAATATCTATCTGAAGCGACAAATCAAGCGAAGCTAGTTTGTAACTTAGGTGGTGGAACTATGGTCACTTTCATTCTTCCTACATGACCATTGATGTATAATAAACAATGACGCCAAAACGCATGCGAAAAACGGTTGACTTTTGCCGAAAATTGCCGAATGGCAACAGAATAACGCCTACAATGCGATTCCGCCGGCGGATTTTTAGTCACTCTGTATATTTTAATGGTTTTAGAGCAATCAATCCTTATAGAATTATTAAAACTATAAACTGTTACCCTTTTTATAGATCGCTTAAGCGTTTGTTTCACAAAAATGAAATTATATTAACTAGATTCAGGGGGGTAATTCCGGAGAATCAATCGAATCGAGATTTCTAGAACTCGATCTAAAAACTTATGGAGTTCGACTGATAAAATGGGTTTTCACGATCGAGAAAGCTAATTCGATAGACTGAGAATATTCTGAGTCTGTCTAATTACCCTTTTCGATCGTAAAAACCCATTTTATCAGCCGAACTCCATAAGTTTTTAGATCGAGTTCTAGAAATCTCGATTCGATTGATTCTCCGGAATTACCCCCCAGGTCCTTTAACATATTACTAAGTATATCGAGAGAAATGATTAGTCCGAGCTAAGAACTAGCTAAGGGCTCTTTAATCGCGGGCAAAGTGGAAAATCACGTTTTAAATTTTCAAGTTTCCAAGTCAACTAGAAGTGCCCCAGGTTTTCATGTTGAAGCAATTTGTATGAAATAAATTACGTTGACTTTGAAGCCTGTTTTGGAACAACAGCACTATGTAGCTGTAGAATTCTGAAGAAGGTATTAATTTCAACTTGATATCTCTCACGAGCCCCGAGAAAAAGGGTATTGACCACGTCTTGATAATGGACAACCAGCCCACTAGCTACGTCACTATTGAGTTTAAGTTATGGTGGACCGCCAATCAACCCTAGGTTATTAAAAGAGGTCCCCTGCAACTTGAACTGTCTCAAACTCGAAAACTCGAATAAATCCAATTCTGAGTATTCAGTTACTCGTAATGCAGTTATTATTTAGAAAAACGTTAAATTTTTAAACAATTTCCTTATCCCAACTATTCGATTATTCTTGCTAAGAAGGAGGGCAAGAAACTAAGCAAAATCATGTTTTGTTACCTCTAAATACATTTTTTTATCATTTTCAACACTTGTACCATAGTTTAAGCCTATACTCTAATTAAGTAACGGCATAAAAATACAAGACAGGAGGAATTTACGTCACATGTCATGAACCATTAAGAAAAAATTCATCTTTGTCTATATGTCTCATATAATTATAGTCTACTACCTTTCACAATCAGTTTATCTTATTTAAGTAACGTAATATCTTTAGAAGAATCATAAATTAGGAAAATAATACTAATCACTAACGTGACAAAGATCACTATTATCATGACAGGTACTATGCATATTTTCGTCCAAATAATCCTTGATTTTATAATAAGCTTTTTTCAGAAGTCTTTGTTTGATTTATTAGTTTAAACTTATTTTCTGGCAAGCTAAGAACCTTTTTTGGAAGTTTATTGTAAAATCTGTACTGGAAAGTCTGACTTTTGGAAAAGCCAGTTTATGTTTGTTTCCAGTTTCTATATTTTTTCTAACATGACTTGTTAAATAAATTCACTAAGAACTATAAATACTAATTTCCTTAAGTTTTACTCTTAATGAATCTCGGTGCTTCATTTATATAATTAGCCCGAATTGCTCTTTTATGCAAAACAAAAAAAGACGGCGTCTATATCCGTAGCTCTACCCCACAGCAGCATGCAGTAAGACATAATGATGTAAATGTAACTAAAACATATAAATCTAGCAGTACATTATATTCATCAGTAATTTGAAAGCGTATACGATCGAACGATCTATAACTAGGGCTACCACAGTGATTTTTTTTTCATATCCGGAAAAAGTTGTGCAACAAAAGCGCGTTCCTGTAATCAATATGATGACAATTCTCCGTAAGTATACACAATAAAAAAACACACACACACACCCATACACAGTTTAAAAGGAGTGTGAAGAGGTAAAGACATAAGTACATATTTCAATGGTTTTAGACCAATCGTCGTAGGGTAGGTTACCCAGTTTTGGCCACTCAGATGCTTTCGTGGTTTAGAACGACATATTGATAAATAAAATATGTATTTGTTTTATGTATATATCCTTTTGTTTTATTAGGAATCACTTGCCAGAAAGGGTACAGAGCGATGGCCACGACCATGTGAAAAGTGGCCAAAACTGGTGATTTCACTAAGTAAATCGTTCAATTTTTTTTATTAACTTATTATATAATTTTACGGGCACACTGTAAAATCCATAAAATAAATTAATAAACTACGGTCCAAACTAATAAAAAAGTAATTTTGTAAATTTTTACGATCGTAGTGATTTATTTCTTAAAAAGAAAATCTAAGAGTGGCCAAAGCCGAAACTTCTACCCTACATAACGTTTAAAATTATTCCTCGTGCATTTTTCCAACTTAACTTGACACCTACGATTCATGAAACTTTTTGCATCCAAAGGGTCTAAATTAGTCGGTCCTTAATCACTACCTTCCTTCATAAATATTCAGAATTTCCCTTATACGTTTGTTATTAGACATACATTTTACATACTTTTGAACGAATTTAAAATTTATAAGTCTACTCGAAGTACTCTATAATATTATATATAATATGTAAGTAGTTTTTATGAATTTCCCCTATACGTTTGTTATTACTTTGTCCGACGAGAGATATCAAGTTGAAATTAAAATATACTCTACAAAAGTCTACAGTCCCCTCCAGATCAACGAGAAAAAGAATTGCTGATTACGGTATTCATTTCATACCTACAAATTAAATATATATTATTATTTATTATTATATTATAGAGCACTTCCAGTTGACTTGGAAATTTAAAATTCGTTCAAAAGTATGTAAAATTTATGTCTAATAAGTTATTAGATTACTTCTAAGGGGCAGTGAAAAATATATTTATCGCATTCCTTTCCAAAGATTTTGCTGAAGACGTAAGTACGTAATGAAAAAAGTATCAATTAGTACTAAAAGTACTTGTAAAATGGAGTTAAGTTTCCATTGCGTTGTCAGTTTGTTCTGGATATGGCGATCCGTAGTGTACAAAAGACATCAACGCACCCGCTCTCGTAGAAAGCCATGCTATGAAACATAACAATCTATGAAAACGTTAAAAAGTACAACACATTTTGTCTCAGGGGCTATTACAGCTACTTTGTGCCTTTGACTGTGTCCGAAATAAAAATATATGCCTATTCTATCACTACTTATAGAACTCTAGGTGCACCAGATATACCAGTTTTTGGGGAGGTGGAGTGTAAAATAACATTTTTCAGGTGTGCTGACAATTCTAGAAGAAACGTTACCCTTTATGACGAATATACTGAGGACATTCCGTAAGTATCTACAATTAAAAGATAATGTACAAGGCGTTAAGATGATAACCTTTTTCCTTAAAACGGGTTATTCCACCCATTAATATTAATAACTTTGACTGGGGTCAACCTTGAATAAAAAAATAATTATTATCAGTTAATAACAATAAAAACTCCCTTTTTAGGATTCCGTAGTCAACAAGGAACCCTTATACTTTCGCCTGTCTTTCTGTCTGTTCGTCTGTTTGTCTGTCTGTCTATTTATATGTCTGTGCGGCTTAGCTCAGAAACTCTTAGTACAAGAAAGCTGTTACTTTGACATAGTGATATTTATTAATCACGCTGACAAAGTGGTAAAATAAAATGTTCAAAATAGTAGATTATGCACTAAGGGCATAAAGCAGTGTCTTATGTCGCGGGCGGCATATTGAATTGAACCCTGAGCGTAACGAGGGACTATTGAGTCCTGAGTGAAGCGAGGGGTTCAAGCTGTCCAAGACGAAGACAGGATTTAGTTCAGATGAGCATACTCTACTTTTCACACCTTCTGCGAGACAATAAAAAACCAGGGCTCCATACGTGTTTTGATTTTTCCTGTAGTAGATTATTAATAATCTCTAAAGCGTCTGTTTTGATAAACTCTGGAGTAGAATCACTATCATAGAACACATATACCGAGATCACTATCGCTCGACATTTTTTCATCAACATGAATATTGCAATAAAATTCACTGACAATCAGAGCACCAAACACCGTCTTTTGTTTCACATTCTTGGTAAACGCACCTTTTTCTTTTTGAGTTCTGTTTATGGTGGCCAGTTCGATTTTCGAACAAACCTCTTTACAATGCCATAAGGGCAGTTTTTTACTTAGAGTTTTCCACGAGTTTCCAAACGAATTTGACGTTCCAAATTCAAATCACTTTATTCCCTAGGGAGTTTCATACAACTTTATATCCCTTAAGAGATAAGGTGGTGTGAAAAAATGTTTATGGTACCTCGGAGTACCTCCCCACACGTGAATAACACACTAAAATGGGGATAATTTTTTTTCTCGTCTACCCCATGGTTTGGAGTTACCGTTTCAAAAACATTGTGCGTGTTTGAAAACAATTTTTTGATTCAGAGATCCGCTGCGAATATTAAGATTTTAAGTGCAAATTTTTGTTAGAGTCAAGTGTGCTTACCCCCCCCCCCCTGGTATCTAAACGGTTGCCGCACTTGACCGATTTTTAAAGAGGTTATTAAACTAACACCCAATATAAAAAGCCTTACTGCGTATAACTTCCTAATATTTAAAAAAGTATATCCAGTGCGGGTAGGTCTCACGCCCAGTGGGTCCTTTTCCGTTCTAATAAAATTACAAACTTGGTTTTTCCGTTTTGTTTCTACCCACAAAATGAATGAAAACTGTAAAACTAAGTTGATTAAGTAAGATTTCACGTATGATGATTGATGAGAAATAAATAACTTTTCTATTTATTCCTTCACTTGTGACGGAAGACCTACCCCCTTGTACGGAATTCCCAGTTTCTTTGTCATTTGGACGTTTTCATCTGTCCCATTTGGATGAATTGATTACACCTGATTAGCCTGATTTTTAACAGCACCATGGGGCCGTAGACTTATGTATAAGGCCGCATGCAGTGTGACGCAATGCTGTAAATGTACCTAACTAAGACCTGATTTCACCATACCCTGTTAGTTATTTCATAAATCAACATTACCTAATGAGAGATTAGAATTAACAAGGACACTAACATCTCTGTTAATTTTTTATGTCCCATGTCGAAAATGTAACAAGCCATTAGTAAATCAAACATTGAGCGAATGACTCATAAATCATTCACTGACATTCTAAGCCAACCAAAACAAAAGGTCATTATTTGTTTTGTCATTATTACACAGGCGCTAGTCGTATTACAAGTTTGGTGTTTGGTAAGGTGACTGATTCGAAATGCCGTTTGTTCTGTTGAATTCAATAGAGATCGGTTTAAATTTCGTTTTGCTGGTTCAACAGTCAAAAATTTTGAGTCTTCGAGATAGGTCAGTTGTTGGTAGCCATGACAACAATATAAACAATAGCAAACATGGCCGATCCCGACAACTGTGGGTCTGTGTGACAGTAAGCTAATCGTCTGTTGCCAATCTAACGAACCCCTAGGGCAGTCATTAAGTTTAACAACTCATTAAGGAAATTATAGCATGGTGGGACACTCACTAACTTTAACAGTCCGTTAAATGATATAACAGGGGTGTCAACTAACTAACAGAGTTTGGTGAAATCGGGTCTAAAATATACAAATCTAACAGTACATTCATCAGTAATTTGAAAGCGTATGCGGCCGAACAAAGTCGACCATAGAGGGCTTCTTTGTGGATGAGTGTTTTTTTTTTTTCATATCCGGAAAAAGTTGTGCAACAAAAGAGCGTTCCTGTAATCATTATGATGATGATTCTCCGTAAGTATACACAATAAAAAAATACATATTTTAAAAGGAGCCTAAAGAGGTAGACATAAGTACTCGTATATTTTAATGGTTTTAGACCAATCGTCGTACATATCGTTTTAAACACATACTGCCATACTATACATAACATCGGTAGCTCGATGTAACACCAGCTTTACGAATGGGGCCTAAAAAGCTCACCAAGCTGCGACTGCGGTGCACCAAAGCAAACCGTAGCTAACATTGTGGATAAATGGCCGACCCGCTGCTTTCCAGGAGGTCTTGTCAAGTTACATAACCTCTCTCTGGAAGCGAAAAAATGGATTACACAACTTAATATACAACTTTAAATGATTATGAAAGACGCAGGAATAAACAAAGGTCATACGATGATGACGATGATGATAAACACATACTTATTCCACGTGCATTCTTCCAACTTAGCTTGGCACTTTCGATCCATGAAACTTTTTGTATCCAAAGGGTCTAAATTAGTTGGTCTTTATTCACGTCCTTAATAAATAAAGATATGTAGGTATATAGTTTTTTTTATTTGTCCTATACGTTTGTTATAAGACCTACATACTTTTAAACGAAAATTTAAATTTCTAAGTCCACTGGAAGTGCTCTATAATATTTTCGGAATTAACTTAGAGATTGTAGGTACCTATTGAAAAAGTAACATAAAATATGTATGAAAAAGAAAATTATAAAAAATAACGTCACATACCCGAACTTACTATTAAGAAATTCCAAACCTCTATTAAAAATAAAAATATTACATTTAAGGTATGTAAAAATAACTCTCCTTTTAAATTTAATAAAAATTTTAAGACATTGGTTTCTGTGCTCAAATTGTAAGCGATTGACGTAAGATGAAAAGCAATTTCTAGGTTATTTATAATAAATGCACTTAGATTGAATGTACAGCTTAGATAACTTGCGATAATAATATAATATTTTCAATTTGTATGAAATTAATAGCGTAATCAGCTATTATTTGATTTAGAAGGGTAATTTTGTAACAGCACTATGGGACTGTAGACTTTTGTATAGTATATTTTAATTTCAACTTGATATCTCTCGTCGGACAATAAAGTGTCGCTCGGATTTCATTCCAGCAACTTACAGCGCATAGTCGTAGTATACAAAAAACTTAAACGCGCGCTCTTGTTGCAAACGATGCTCCGAAGCATATTAACTCATACTTAACTAACAAAGATAACATTCGTATTTAAAATAAAACGGATAGGACTCACTTTTTCAACTGTACAAGGAAGCGCAGGTCGAGCTTTCGATGAGATTATGACTCATCATCATCAGGACTCTTCAAGAGTACTTTCGCACACGGCGGTCAGTCGAGTACTGTGCCTCCTTGCACAGTTAAAAAAGTGAGTCCTATCCTTTTTAAATATTCATGATGTCAACTTACTCTAATTTTAATGAATGTATAACATATTTCGTTTAAAGCGTTCCGTAAAACAAAAAAGGGTTTCGGAAAACAAATTAAATTTCTTTATGCATTTGATTGTCTTTCAACATACTTTGATCCCACATTTTACAAGTCAATAAAACATATATTTATAAATCGGTGGAGCATATTTTTGTTTTTTAGGTTTGAGGAAGGTAATGCAGAAGAGGAATTTTCTTCGTATAAAGAATTTGCTGAAGACATTCCGTAAGTAATAAATGAAAAAAGGTTTTACCTATTACTTAAGTTATGGCAAATTTTGTTTAAGGTTGGACCGTTTGACTGAAGTGACTGTATTTAGAATAGGAACCAAGAAATAGATAACTATTACGTTGTCGGTTGGTTTCTGGCAGGGGCGTGCATAGAACTTTTTGTTGGAAATACAATGAGATGGCAAAAAAAATTTCACTTAAATGTCACTTTGAAAAAATCATCATTTGTATGACGCCAGGGTAGGCACTGCCTACCAATAGAGTACTTACGTGATTTCATACAAAAATGTTTTTTTTTTTTTCGAATTGGTTTTTAAATTTTTTCATATTATTTAAATCGTCAAACTTGACCTTCTTATTGCTTTTACAGCAAAAAGTTCTATGCACGCCACTGGTTTCTGGTCTGGCAAACAGTAGCGTACAAAAGACATCAACGCAGGCGCTTTCGTTTCGATTTCTTTGCTATGAAATACAATATAATTATGTTTCAATACACTTGCTTATAAAGTGGCGCTTATTGCAGCGTTCTTAGGGTCATAATCAGGATCGATATATACCTAAAGTTGAAAAAATGACAGAAAAGTTTACAGCTATGGCGTCGGCTTCTTAATATATTATTTATTTAGATAGTCAAAGTTCCGGAAGTTACGGAATTGCTTAAAACGTTACGATGATGTACCTAATACTTAATAGATGTTACCGTAAATGTATGTATATTTTTCAGGCATTGTATACAATTCCTAGGATTATTTTAAAATGCCAAGCAGATTTATGTCGAACAGAGTAGAAGGTCGAAGATATATAGTCTAATATTAATTATCTAGTAATATTTTAAGAAGTCGACTCCATAGTTGCAATATTTTCTGGTATTTTTTCAACTTTAGGTATATATCGATCCGAATATCCCATCCCTGGTCATAATTAGTGATAGGATAATCCGATGCTTTTTTGGTACTTATGAAAGAAAAGCTAACATCATATGGAAGCGGCTTTTACTATATATTTTTATCTTATCTGTTATTAAAAAATAAACTTACTTTTAGATGTCAAGGTAATTATTTAAGCGTACTTACGTAAGACTGGTAACAGTACCATATTATCTTGCTGATGAACTGGTCTGATGATGGGACTGGAATGTGGACATAAGATCTCCTCAACGGACAACCGCAGATCTTTCAAGTTTGGTATTATTTGATTGGTCTTGATGAGTACTTTTGTAAAACATAGTGACCAGAGTCTGATGATGGGACTGGAAGGTCGAAATGAGAACTCCTCAACTCTGATTCTCTGTTGAACCTTTTTTACATCCTAAACCGAGTTCTCATCGGTCTATAGTTGGTTTGGAGACATGTAGTACATGTTGTAGCATACATAAAACATAAACGCTCGCGAAAACTAAGAGATATACCGGGTGTAAAAGCAAAATCAAGAATCCTTTAAGAATGTGTTAGTATGATCGGTAAAGATATTATTTTAAATACTGGGATCTCTAAATAAAGTACCAGTACCTCATAATAAGACGATTTTCTTTACTCAAAATACACTAATCGCGTGGACACCCTCACTAGTCGCGGCCACTATGATGAGGGGTGCGGGTTGCGGGGTGCAATTAGGTGTGTGGGGAGGCCGGTGAGCTGCGTAGCCATAGCTTAGAAAAATGATGTAAGTTTTGGTGAAAATTCAAGGTATATATTTTTTTCTCGTAATGACATCAGAATCGTGTATACTTTCATACCCTAAAAGGATTCTTGACTTTGCATTTACACCCTGTATAAGGTCACTTTGGTTGATATAGCCAAATTCATATTAGTAAATTGGTAAGCGGTCAGGATCAAAGTGCTTCTGTGAAATACGCACAATAAAATGTAGACTTGCTATAGTAGTTGAGACAATGGACACATTTTTTTCGTTTGTAGCAAACGTTTAAACGTTAGTTTTTTGGGCCTGATCACTTACCGAGTCTTCAGTATGAATATAATAACCAAATTCACTATATTATATTATTATTATTATTATAAAACAAACAGCAAAATTTCATTTTTTTCAGCCCCGTAAAAAGTCTTTTTTGGAAACGACCTTCCAAAAAATCCTTAAAAAAGAAGCATTCAAAAAGTTCTTTAAAAAAAAAGCTTTCTAAAAGTTCTTCAAAGAAAAAGCTGTACAAAAGTCCTTTAATAAAAGAACTTGCCAAAAGTCACAAAAAAGAAGAGAGGTTATTATCCAAACAACTTGCTAAAGATGTCGCGTAAGTACACAATGAAGAAAGTAGACAAATAATTCAAGAATAATGTAAAAATAAAAATATACATACCAGAGATTCCATTATGTTGTCGAGGGTTTTAGTTTTTGTAGTTTGAATGATGCTGTAACCACAAAAACAAAATAGAATACTCTTAAAAATGGGGTTCATGATATTGTTTGCTGTTTTTATCTCTATAACTATTTAAGGGGCTTCATAATGCTAAGATTCAGTTACGTCTGTGTAGAATCAGTAGATAATAAGAATTTGAAATAATTAAAGTGTTTTTGCGCTTCAAGACCACTATTACATAATTATACTTCAATAATATAAATACTTTTAATCTTCTAACGATTCACTTACTTTTTTTATTAAATATAAATTTGACGGAAAAGCTATTTAGCTCCCCTACATTTCAAAACCGATTAAAACAAAACTAACAAATATAGATCTTTATTACATTGACGAAAACCAAATATAAGATCCCATGGAATGGAGAAATTCTAGTGGGATCAAATTAAATTCAAATATTTATGTATGTGCTTAGTTAGTTTTGCTTTTTGTTTTTTTTCTTTCTTGTACAATAACACTAGGTCTTAAGTAAATGTAAAACAAACATTTGGAGAAAATATATTATTTATGTCTTAATTTTTTCATGTTAATTGCCCTAATGTAGTCGCAATTCCAAAATTACTGAAGATATGCGTGCGCGGCAGTTGATTAGAGCAGGATAGATAATTCAAAAACAAAAGCGTTAGAGCAGGACTGAAATTTAGCATTATGGAGCCCGTTAAAAAGCCGAATAAAGGCGGAATATTATTAGATCCAGAGCATAGCTCAGGATTCTAAATTAAAATCATTAACTAGCAATTGATTCAAGCTGTACTGCTCCAAATAAAATTTTGGTCTCGAGATTTTTTCTTTCATTCTTTCTTTCTGCTTTTCACTCCCCTACCAGGAAAAAAAATGGAAAATACTTAGAAATGCATTTCGTAAACATTCACTTCTGTTTATATATAATTCTGGTCTAAACGTTGTTTTATGATTCGACTGTGGTCGAGTTGTAGAGCGCTTGCATGCTAACCCAGAGGTTGTGGGTTCAATCCCTGCGATGCACATTAATTTATGTTCGGTTGCTTGCTTCGAAATACACGTTAAACTGTTGGTCCATTTGTGCCCGTTTGGGACGTAATAATCGTCAGTGAAAAGTGGTTGTACCATGTGTGGACTGTGACTTGCATTTCATAGTTAACACTTAGGAATACCTCTGACACTTCCTCGCGATTTATGTCGTAACGATATGTTTATGTTTCATCACTTGGTAAAGACATTTGTTAAAAACAAAAACCATTTTTTAAATTATTTATTATTTGTGTACATTGATTTTGTCAATTTATCTACCAATAAATGGTACATCCCATTTTAATTACACGAAATAAAAAACAAGATTATGAAAGCCTTTTATTGTCTGACTAAAGTTCTCTAAAAAGACAATAAAAAAAATATCCCGACGTCTTTCATTTTCAATATCCGAAACAAAATAGGCATGATGACTAAAAAAATAATAATAGTCCGTCAGTTAGATTATCAGAAAATATTGGATTCGAATTTTTTGTTTTTTCAATTAAACTAAAAATTCTGAAGATATAGCCCGCTGAAGTTCCGCGTGACGTCGCATCTAAGTACAATTTTATTTAGAAGTGACGTAATTTTCTCCCACTCCCAAACTGTGACGTGCTTTATCTCTGTAATTTTTTGTTTGATTGACAAAAGATAAAATACGTATCCAATATTTTTGATAATCTAAATGACGGACTAAATAGAATAATATTTTGTTTACCCTGTCTACAAGCCTATTAGCCAAATTTTTTTGACGTCATAAACGTCATCCTTATTATCATCATCATCATCATCATCATCATCATCATCATCATCATCATCATCATCAAGATTGAAGCATGAACATTGCTTAAAAAATACAATGTATTGTCGAGCACACTTATTAGAAAATAACCCAACAAAAATGGTAAAAATTTTAGTATTATTTAAAAATTTATTGGAAACTACCTCTTGAAACCGCAACCTTCTTTATTTGTGCCCTACTTTTCTATAAAACTACGAATTATCTGCAAAATAATGTCGTTGATATAAATTTTTCATCAGAAACGCCGTCGTACCATACGAAATTTGACTCTAATTGGGTCCGGTAAAATGGTTTTCGTTTCTACAGGATTACACTTCGTCTTAAATAAAAGTGATTTCAAAATTTTTTATTTCGTGATAATGAGCCAAGAGCAAAAACACAATTCGTTCCTTCTCCGTAAGTCATAAAGTTACTTACGACATTTTTCCAAGTAGTGGAGTGAAACATATTTTGCTCTCGCTTTACAGGTTCATAAGAAACATTTCTGAGCAGGGGTGACATATATAATTTTTTTTAGGGCTGGAAAAAAGGCTGCCAAAAAAAAACTTTCCAAAAGTTCTATAAAAAAAGAGCGTTCCAAGCAATTTTCTGAAAACGTTGCGTAAGTACACAATGAAAAAAGTATACTCATTCATTATCCATTACCCTAATTCATTGACTGCTGGTCAAATCTTTCCATCATTTCACCACTCATGAAAAAATATCCATACACACACGCTGGGCAGGCAGATTGGTGAGCGCGGTGACGAAACCCTCGCACCAGTGATGGCGCTGCCCGTCACCAGTTTGTTTTACACAGAGTGTCTCAAAACCTACTTGAATTTAGAATTTCGAATAATTTTCGTTCTGTCAAACATGGAACGCGATATTTTGCAGTTGTCATCAACAAAGTTTGAGGTTAAGTCATGCAGCGTTTTTCTGTTGAGCAACGCATAGAAATCGTGAAAATTCACTACCGAAATGGTGAAAACTTTACGTTTCGAAAATGTCGCACATTTTTCGGTCATCATTGTGCACCATTTCGAGCCGCTCTTCGAAGAATTTAATTAATAAATTTGAAACTGTTGGCTCCGTTCAGGATGTTATAGCTTGTAGTCCACGTACAGATCGAAAACATTGCCGCAGTTAGAGAAAGTATCCACTTCTATGCGTCTATGTTTATTTGCTCTTTGCAACGAACTTTGACGTCAAATTTCGTTGCAAAGAATTTTTGACTAACACATACACATAGGCGTACAAGGTTCAATTAACACAATTATCTAAAGCCAACAGACCAAAAAAACTCTATAAAATTCTCACCATTTCGGTAGTGGATTTTTCGGTTATGATAATAAAAATAACTACTAAAAATCTTGCAGGATTTAAAACAAACAATACACACATCGCTAAAATAAACAAAGCTGTTAATAAGTGTAAGACATCATGGAATATTATTAAAAATACAATTAACCCAAATCTAAATAATAAAGACTTAAAATGTATAACTATAGGGCTTCCAATGAACCTCGTGACGTTTGAGAATTATTTAATAACTTTTTCATTAACATTATAGAGAGAATGTAAATACTAATAATAACAATAATGGTTTAAGCATTTAATCAAATGAAAAAGCTATTTTTCTTTATCCAATAAATGAAAATGACATTAATAAAATAATAAAGAACTTAAATAATACATCTTCAGTGGGTTATGAAGAGATTACATTTCTAGTAAAACTATGCTCTAAAAAAATTTCAATTGTACCTTTAGAGCAAGGTATTTTCCCTAATAGGATAAATTTTCTATAGTAACCACTACATAAAAAAGGCGATGAAACTGATAATTATGAATCATTACAAACCAGTAACTCTTGTTTCAATATTATCAAAAGTACTGAAAAAGGCTAGGTACGTAAAAATGTATTCATTCTTAACTAAATAAAAAATTCTGAGCCCTCGATAATTTGAATTTCGTAATAACAGCTCGACATCATTAGCTTGCTACTCATTAATAGAAAAAGTTACCGAAAACTTAAATAATAAAAACTCAGTCTGTACGGTTTCAGACTATATCTGTGGTTTCAGGGGACCAGCATACAAATGGTTTGAAAGTTATATTATAAGCCACAGGGCAGTATTCTTGGTCCCCTTTTGTTCTGGTTTTACATAAACAACTTGCTTCTATATTGTTCTCATCACTCTGTTTTATTTGCCGATGACACTACTCTAGTGATACAATGTCAAAATAAGGATTTATTTGAGCAGAATATAAATATGTACGGCCCTTATAGTTGTTTTAGACTGGCTGGAAATCAATCATTTAAAAATGAACGTAAGCAAAACTAAAATGATACAATTCAGTTTTATCTTGCAAAACCTTTTTAACTTCAAGTAAAGTGTGATAATAAAGTATTGGAAAAAGTAGATGCCACAAATTTTCTAGGAATTAATATTGAAAAAAATCGAAGCTGGAAACGAATATTGAATGTGTGTGTAAAAGAATTAATAGGAATAATAACACAGGTCATTTCACTTGATGCTGCAATGAAGGCATACTATGGACACGTGGAATCAATTCTTAGATATAGAGTCGTAATGTGGGTAACTCAGTCGATACGGAAAAGGCGTTTAAAAAACAAATAAATGTGTAAGAGTTCTTTATTATGCAGGCGATATGGAAACGAATATTGAATGTGTGTGTAAAAGAATTAATAGGAATAATAACACAGGTCATTTCACTTGATGCTGCAATGAAGGCATACTATGGACACGTGGAATCAATTCTTAGATATAGAGTCGTAATGTGGGTAACTCAGTCGATACGGAAAAGGCGTTTAAAAAACAAATAAATGTGTAAGAGTTCTTTATTATGCAGGCTATATGGAAACGAATATTGAATGTGTGTGTAAAAGAATTAATAGGAATAATAACACAGGTCATTTCACTTGATGCTGCAATGAAGGCATACTATGGACACGTGGAATCAATTCTTAGATATAGAGTCGTAATGTGGGTAACTCAGTCGATACGGAAAAGGCGTTTAAAAAACAAATAAATGTGTAAGAGTTCTTTATTATGCAGGCTATATGGAAACGAATATTGAATGTGTGTGTAAAAGAATTAATAGGAATAATAACACAGGTCATTTCACTTGATGCTGCAATGAAGGCATACTATGGACACGTGGAATCAATTCTTAGATATAGAGTCGTAATGTGGGTAACTCAGTCGATACGGAAAAGGCGTTTAAAAAACAAATAAATGTGTAAGAGTTCTTTATTATGCAGGCTATATGGAAACGAATATTGAATGTGTGTGTAAAAGAATTAATAGGAATAATAACACAGGTCATTTCACTTGATGCTGCAATGAAGGCATACTATGGACACGTGGAATCAATTCTTAGATATAGAGTCGTAATGTGGGTAACTCAGTCGATACGGAAAAGGCGTTTAAAAAACAAATAAATGTGTAAGAGTTCTTTATTATGCAGGCTATATGGAAACGAATATTGAATGTGTGTGTAAAAGAATTAATAGGAATAATAACACAGGTCATTTCACTTGATGCTGCAATGAAGGCATACTATGGACACGTGGAATCAATTCTTAGATATAGAGTCGTAATGTGGGTAACTCAGTCGATACGGAAAAGGCGTTTAAAAAACAAATAAATGTGTAAGAGTTCTTTATTATGCAGGCTATATGGAAACGAATATTGAATGTGTGTGTAAAAGAATTAATAGGAATAATAACACAGGTCATTTCACTTGATGCTGCAATGAAGGCATACTATGGACACGTGGAATCAATTCTTAGATATAGAGTCGTAATGTGGGTAACTCAGTCGATACGGAAAAGGCGTTTAAAAAACAAATAAATGTGTAAGAGTTCTTTATTATGCAGGCTATATGGAAACGAATATTGAATGTGTGTGTAAAAGAATTAATAGGAATAATAACACAGGTCATTTCACTTGATGCTGCAATGAAGGCATACTATGGACACGTGGAATCAATTCTTAGATATAGAGTCGTAATGTGGGTAACTCAGTCGATACGGAAAAGGCGTTTAAAAAACAAATAAATGTGTAAGAGTTCTTTATTATGCAGGCTATATGGAAACGAATATTGAATGTGTGTGTAAAAGAATTAATAGGAATAATAACACAGGTCATTTCACTTGATGCTGCAATGAAGGCATACTATGGACACGTGGAATCAATTCTTAGATATAGAGTCGTAATGTGGGTAACTCAGTCGATACGGAAAAGGCGTTTAAAAAACAAATAAATGTGTAAGAGTTCTTTATTATGCAGGCTATATGGAAACGAATATTGAATGTGTGTGTAAAAGAATTAATAGGAATAATAACACAGGTCATTTCACTTGATGCTGCAATGAAGGCATACTATGGACACGTGGAATCAATTCTTAGATATAGAGTCGTAATGTGGGTAACTCAGTCGATACGGAAAAGGCGTTTAAAAAACAAATAAATGTGTAAGAGTTCTTTATTATGCAGGCTATATGGAAACGAATATTGAATGTGTGTGTAAAAGAATTAATAGGAATAATAACACAGGTCATTTCACTTGATGCTGCAATGAAGGCATACTATGGACACGTGGAATCAATTCTTAGATATAGAGTCGTAATGTGGGTAACTCAGTCGATACGGAAAAGGCGTTTAAAAAACAAATAAATGTGTAAGAGTTCTTTATTATGCAGGCTATATGGAAACGAATATTGAATGTGTGTGTAAAAGAATTAATAGGAATAATAACACAGGTCATTTCACTTGATGCTGCAATGAAGGCATACTATGGACACGTGGAATCAATTCTTAGATATAGAGTCGTAATGTGGGTAACTCAGTCGATACGGAAAAGGCGTTTAAAAAACAAATAAATGTGTAAGAGTTCTTTATTATGCAGGCTATATGGAAACGAATATTGAATGTGTGTGTAAAAGAATTAATAGGAATAATAACACAGGTCATTTCACTTGATGCTGCAATGAAGGCATACTATGGACACGTGGAATCAATTCTTAGATATAGAGTCGTAATGTGGGTAACTCAGTCGATACGGAAAAGGCGTTTAAAAAACAAATAAATGTGTAAGAGTTCTTTATTATGCAGGCTATATGGAAACGAATATTGAATGTGTGTGTAAAAGAATTAATAGGAATAATAACACAGGTCATTTCACTTGATGCTGCAATGAAGGCATACTATGGACACGTGGAATCAATTCTTAGATATAGAGTCGTAATGTGGGTAACTCAGTCGATACGGAAAAGGCGTTTAAAAAACAAATAAATGTGTAAGAGTTCTTTATTATGCAGGCTATATGGAAACGAATATTGAATGTGTGTGTAAAAGAATTAATAGGAATAATAACACAGGTCATTTCACTTGATGCTGCAATGAAGGCATACTATGGACACGTGGAATCAACTCTTAGATATAGAGTCGTAATGTGGGTAACTCAGTCGATACGGAAAAGGCGTTTAAAAAACAAATAAATGTGTAAGAGTTCTTTATTATGCAGGCTATATGGAAACGAATATTGAATGTGTGTGTAAAAGAATTAATAGGAATAATAACACAGGTCATTTCACTTGAGGCTGCAATGAAGGCATACTATGGACACGTGGAATCAACTCTTAGATATAGAGTCGTAATGTGGGTAACTCAGTCGATACGGAAAAGGCGTTTAAAAAACAAATAAATGTGTAAGAGTTCTTTATTATGCAGGCTATATGGAAACGAATATTGAATGTGTGTGTAAAAGAATTAATAGGAATAATAACACAGGTCATTTCACTTGATGCTGCAATGAAGGCATACTATGGACACGTGGAATCAATTCTTAGATATAGAGTCGTAATGTGGGTAACTCAGTCGATACGGAAAAGGCGTTTAAAAAACAAATAAATGTGTAAGAGTTCTTTATTATGCAGGCTATATGGAAACGAATATTGAATGTGTGTGTAAAAGAATTAATAGGAATAATAACACAGGTCATTTCACTTGATGCTGCAATGAAGGCATACTATGGACACGTGGAATCAATTCTTAGATATAGAGTCGTAATGTGGGTAACTCAGTCGATACGGAAAAGGCGTTTAAAAAACAAATAAATGTGTAAGAGTTCTTTATTATGCAGGCTATATGGAAACGAATATTGAATGTGTGTGTAAAAGAATTAATAGGAATAATAACACAGGTCATTTCACTTGATGCTGCAATGAAGGCATACTATGGACACGTGGAATCAATTCTTAGATATAGAGTCGTAATGTGGGTAACTCAGTCGATACGGAAAAGGCGTTTAAAAAACAAATAAATGTGTAAGAGTTCTTTATTATGCAGGCTATATGGAAACGAATATTGAATGTGTGTGTAAAAGAATTAATAGGAATAATAACACAGGTCATTTCACTTGATGCTGCAATGAAGGCATACTATGGACACGTGGAATCAATTCTTAGATATAGAGTCGTAATGTGGGTAACTCAGTCGATACGGAAAAGGCGTTTAAAAAACAAATAAATGTGTAAGAGTTCTTTATTATGCAGGCTATATGGAAACGAATATTGAATGTGTGTGTAAAAGAATTAATAGGAATAATAACACAGGTCATTTCACTTGATGCTGCAATGAAGGCATACTATGGACACGTGGAATCAATTCTTAGATATAGAGTCGTAATGTGGGTAACTCAGTCGATACGGAAAAGGCGTTTAAAAAACAAATAAATGTGTAAGAGTTCTTTATTATGCAGGCTATATGGAAACGAATATTGAATGTGTGTGTAAAAGAATTAATAGGAATAATAACACAGGTCATTTCACTTGATGCTGCAATGAAGGCATACTATGGACACGTGGAATCAATTCTTAGATATAGAGTCGTAATGTGGGTAACTCAGTCGATACGGAAAAGGCGTTTAAAAAACAAATAAATGTGTAAGAGTTCTATGTTATGCAGGCGATAGAGACCCTTGTCAACTTATTTTTAAGAAACTTAACATTTTACCCTTACCGAATCTGTATATTGGTCAAGGAACATCTGCATTTATTTAAAATAGAAGTGATATGCAATATAAATCCACTCGTCGTCGTAACAATATATTACATCTACCAAGACCCAATCTTACTTTATTTGATAAGAATGTATACTCTATGTCTGTAAAGGTTTATAATAAATCCCTCCATCCATCCATCCATCAGCCCTTGTTCGTCTACTGCTGGACATAGGCCTTTCCGAAATTTCGCCACTCATGGTGGTCCAGCGTCCTCCTCATCCAGCCGGCACCCACAACGTTCTTCAGGTCGTCGGTCCAGCGGGCACAAGGTCAGCCTAAACTACGCTTTGCTGTACGTGGTCTTCATTCTAAAGCCTTTCGGCCCCAACGGCCACCAAGTCGGCGACAAATATGGCCAATAACAATAATTATCAGAGGAAATCCAAAGATTACCCGTCACCCTATTAAAAAAAACTAAAGAAAATTTATATATTTTTTGTGACATTGCATTGTAATATTTTTTTTGTATTTAAATTATTTTTATAATGCATGCTGTTTTTTTGTTTTGTTATATATAAATGCTACTTTGAATATTTGCACACCATGTTATGGTTGAATTGGCTGGAAGTGTTTTTTTTAAGTTATGTTCGTAAACAAATTCTTTAACAAATAAATAAATTACTTACTTTTGGTAGAGAATTCTCACCATTTCTATGCGTTGCGTGACTGAAAAACGCTGCATTTTGTTGATGACAACTGCAAAATATCCATTATGTGTTCCATATTTGACACAACGAAAATTATTCAAAATTCAACTAGGTTTTGAGACATCCTTTGTAAGGCCCAGCAATTGGGAATGGATATACCAGATAATGGATGGTCTCCTAGCTCTGCCTGTTTGAGAGCTATCCTAAAGGGCCCCTGAATAACTTCAGGTTTGCAAGTAGATGGTGGTAACCACAGGTTAGAAAGTTAAGATATAAGGGGCATAAACGTCTTAGGAGACCTACTCTAATTTTTGGAGCATTGTACTTCTGCATTCACAAGTTTTGGAAAAATAAATTCATCTCTATCAGTCATCCAGAAAAATTGTAACTATCCCAATATTTTTCAGTATTCGGTATTTTTTTTCAACTACATAGAGACCCTTATTGATAATGAAAGTAAACTGATAAGGAAAATAAGTAGCTATCTAGGGGTCAACTGAGGTATTAGAACTCATACTAAATGTATGGGAATCACATTTTGTGTTTTCTGGGAGTTTTAATAACTTGACCTAGGTTAACTCCGTAAATGCCCTTTATGCCTCGTCTTAACTTTTCACGCTGTATTATAGAATGTATTGATTAATTTATGGAAGCCTTGATAGGCTGCTGAAACCTTCCTAAGTCGTGTTTCGATCGTGATGACCCGTTGCGCAACTAAACACACGTAAAACATTAAAACTAAGATATATATTATATTATAGCCTTTTTTGCCCGCGTTTACTCGATTTATCAGTACAGACACGACTTTCTTTCTACTTTATTATTAGTATAGATTATATATCATGCATGGCATTTTTTTTTCAGCGCTCATAGTCATTCTATCAGAAAAGAGCCTTCCAAAAGTTCTTTAAAAAAAAAGGTTTCCAAAAGTTCTTTAAAAAAAGAACTTTCCAAAAGTTCTTTAAAGAAAAAGCTTTCCAAAAGTTCTATAAAAAAAGAGCGGTCCTGTTCCAAACAATTCACTAAAGAAGTTCCGTAAGTACTTAATAAAAAAACCGGCCAAGTGCGAGTTGGACTCGCGCACGAAGGGTTCCGTACCATTATCTGAGAAAACGGCAAAAAAATCATGTCTGTTGTATATGACTGACTGACTGGGTCTGACTCGCACTTGGCCGGTTTTAGTATTTGTTGTTATAGCGGCAACAGAAATACATCATCTGTGAAAATTTCAACTGTCACGGTTCATGAGATACAGCCTGGTGACAGACGGACGGACGGACGGACAGCAGAGTCTTAGTAATAGGGTCCCGTTGGTTACCCTTTGGGTACGGAACCCTAAAAATTACACCCATACCATCAGCACTCACGCAAACTAAAAGATATATTATAATTATATATATGCATTGCAATTTTTTTTTTTCAGTACTCATAAACATTCTGTCAAAAAAGAGCCTTCCAAAAGTTCTTTAAAAAAAAAGCTTTCTAAAAGTTCCTTAAAAAAAGAGCTCTCTAAAAGTTCTTTAAAGGAAAAGCCATCCAAAAGTTCTTTAAAAAAAGAGCGTTCCTGTTCCAAGAAATCTGCTAAAGACGTTCCGTAAGTACTCAATGAAAAAAGTACACTCGTAATCATAATACACATGTAATAGTAATTTATTTATTCAATGGTTCCTTCAATTTTTATCAGAATCATTTGTACAATTAGGAACCCGGGTATATGTACAACGTATGCTTCATCGACTGATGAAACCTTTTCACGTGTAACGTGTTCCCATAATTATTTCGATCGTTTGTTGGTCTGACGCCTGTGGCACAAGTAGCATGCTCCATAAAACATCACCGTCCGCGGAAACTAAGAGATACAACATGCATTGCAAAATATGTTTTACCAGCGCTGGAAACAGTTTAGTAAGAAAAGAGTGTTCCAAAAGTTCTTTAAAACAAAAGCATTCAAAAACTTCTTTGAAAAAAGAGCACTCCAAGAAAAATCTTCCCAAAAATTCTATAAAAAAGAGCATTCATATTCCAAGCAATTTGCTAAAGACTTTACGTAGGCACTCAATGAAATTTAATTTAATTTTAAAATCATTGAGAAAACTCTTATACTGAGCACGACATCTGTCTCAGAGACTTTCGACTTAAATATCATTCAATTCATTACAAAAAAAACAAATTATTTTGGGCGTCGCCATTTTCTTATTTTGGGAAAGAATTATTTTCAAAATTTGAATCACTTTGCAGGAAGCAAAAACGCGTTGTGCCTATACTATCTCTGTAGGCCAATAATATAGTTATTTTCAATGCTATATTTTATCCATAGTACTTACCTTGAGTGAAAACAAATTTTTCTCCTACTCTGCAATAATAATTTACCTTTACCTTTACCATTGCCTTTTTTTAAGTAGGCGGAGTGAAAATAAATGTTTTTTTCAGCAGCGGAAAGGGTTCTCCAAGAAAAGAGCTCCCCAAAAGTTCTGGAGGAAAAAAGCGTTCGTATCAATATGGTAGAGATCCGTGAGTACACAACTAAGTACAATACGAAATTAAATAGAAACTAATACAATTAATGTGCTTCACCAATCACTTCGTATTTCACCTACAGTACTTGTAACACTCACGCGAATTTAGAGTCACATGCGTCTCTTCTGAGATATTTTTTTCATATTTAGGGGAACGTACATCACTATGGCTAAAGGTAATCCTTTTAGGATCACTTTGTTGGCCGTCTGCCTGTCCGTGTGTCAAAGCGCTTTTCTCAGAAACCGCTTAAGGTATCAAGTTGAAATTAATATAAAAATAGGTAATAATATATTTGTTAGTTTTTATTTTTATTAATTAACACACATAAATAATATTAAGAAAAATGTGCTATATTTCGACCCCTCAGTGGGGTTGTATTCAGGCGAATGGGAAAAAATTTGACATATACATGAAACGTAAAAAACACTGACATCTATTGACATAATTAATTACAAACTTTTTAGAAAGGAGTTGTTAATAGCTGTTGTAGTTATTACTAACCAAACGGCTTGTCTAAATGAAAATTGATAGTTATTATAACAGATTAATTATTATAAATACATAAGAGCAAGATATATTTATGTGTTATTTAGTTCAGTAAATAAGCTGAAAAAAAGTGTCAAATTTGGAAAAGTGGTGGTAATATATCATTAATTCATTATTATTATCTTACATAAATAAGGTGACTTTAATTTATCCAACCAAATTCTTACTGAAGACTCGGTAAGTACTCAGTAATAAGGTTCGATTACCCTTTTTGTGAAATTCGTAAATTATTCTTATACTATGAGACGTCCAAGATTTTATTTTGCAAAATTAGCAAAAAGTGTTATCGATTCGTATTACTGATCACTTATCAAGTCACCAGTATGAGTTCGGCTGCTTAAATAAAAGTCACCGTATAAAGATCAAAGCCATCCAAAAAATAATGGTATAAAACGGATTTTTCATCCTTTTTATACCTTCTAACTTACGTCAAAACTTGACGTTATCCTAAATTATAAAGTGACAAATATTTGTATCCTTTTTCAAATATTAAAAATTATGACTTAATCTCAAGAATTCTATTGGCGGAGTAAGACGCTTTGATATGTTACTCCTCGATATATTAAAAGAGTATCCCACATTTTAAAATCTTGTAATTTCTAATTCGGTTTCGAACTTTTACTTGTTTGACTTAATCTGTTATAAACTGATATGATAACAAATAATCATAATCATTAATCTCAATTACGTTCAAATGATTTTCAACGCCAGGCTTGAACTTCACATTATTTTCTTGTACCATATCTTTTTAGGGATTTTCTTTATGTACCGCTACTTGCAGTGGTATTTAAAAAAAAAACATCCAGCACAAGGTTTACTGGACTGATCCATTGTAAAAAGTGTTACTCTCAGTCTTCTCAATAATCCTTGTCCTATCCTTCTTGTTCAGATTTAGTTTGTACTAGCCTTTCGACAGCGTTTATTCAATCTCTGCTCCGTTTTCGGGTTAGGCGTTATTTTATCAACATCCTTTATAGCTTATATAAGGCCCTACAATAATAAGTGAAAATAATTCTACGGTAGATCATGTATCGTTAACTGAAGAAGAAAAATTTTTTTGTGCAAATATTTTTTTAACTTCCCAGTACAAAGTGCTTAAAACAGCTGACTAAATTATTAAGGAAAGGTAAAAAAAAGTACACGCAAATAATTTTTGTTTCGGTGGAATGGTGCTCTATTAACTGTAAAAAAAATCACTTTGAATTGTAGGAACTTATATAAGGTGACTTTAATTTAAACAGCCAAATTCGTACTGGAGGCGTGGTAAGTGATCAGAAAAAGGATCAAAAACCATTTTTGCCAATTTACAAGAACAAAGGCTTACATATTGCATACCAAACATGCTTTTTGGGGAAGGTATTTGGGTATTTATTTGAGCAGCCTCGACTTGAGAGTCTTGAGACTGCTGAGGCACGTAGCAGCTCAACGTTGAGGCAACGCGAGCCAGTTTCCACATTGTATTACTTAACAGTATCAAGTGCACATTTTTACCTTTTTGAAAACGTTTAAAAAATAACTAGAGATCATGAAAACTTGAACTCTCCTGGATATCTCTTGTAAAAGAGAGAAAAACATTTTTCAAGTTTTAATGCTTACAGCAAAAAAGCATAAAGCTACGTTGTGGGTGGCGGCTGGATGAGGAGGACGGAGGACCGACATGAGTGGCGAAATTTGGGAAAGGCCTATGTCCAGCAGTGGACAAACACGGGCTGATGGATGGGTGGATGAATGTTTACATGAAGATTACTTAGTATTATTCATAACCTGAAAAAGTCATTACAATGCCACATACAACAGGACAATTACAGGAGGTTGGAGATAATGAAAGGAAAGGGGGGCGCAGGCGGCCTAAAGAACTGAATAAAAGTCTAATTGGGGTTATATGATTTATTATAGCAAAATCCATCGCTTTGGATACTCTAATTGGGTTGGCTACCGCTACCACACAAAAGACTTCAAGCTATGCCGCTCAAGGAAATAATTTTGTTATTTTATCTCACGAAGTCCTTTTGGCTATGGTTGTACTTGTAGTAGTGACGTGCTGTAAAATCATTCAGCTTCAGAAAAAATGCTTAAAAATACGGTTCATGGATGTTTACTTGTTAAAACTTATTAACAAAGCGACAGCATCTTTTTTATCTTGATCTTTGTATCAATTATTCATGTTCGTGTTTACTCCCCACTCTTCAAATAAAAAAGAACACTTTAAAGATGAAGTAAATTGAAAAAATATATTTTGCAGGTGTGGTGAAAGTTCTAGAAGCAAGGGTACCTTCTATGATGGATATACTGGGGGCATTCCGTAAGTTCCTTTAATAAAAAAATAAGAAAACAAATAAATAAATAGCAAGATAATTTATGTGAATAAGTAACTTTTCTTACATTCCTATGCTATGCTATGTGTTATTTTCTAAATGTCTAGTGAATTTAATAAAAATTGTTATAATATCAATTGTCCTGTCATTCTTAAAATTTAAATCAGCTGGAAAAAGAACATTCTGCCCTCGCTTTGCGGGATAACAATGACACTTTTCTGTGTAGGTGAAATGAAAGATATATTTTTTCAGGTGTGAAGAGTGTTCTGGAAGAAACGAGCAGTCTTCTTGTAACGAATGTGCTGATCGGGCTCCGTAAGTCATCTTCTCTCAAAACCGGTGTAAATAGACTGCCACCATTAAATGAAACCACATAATATTCTACCAACCCTACTGAACCACTTTCCCAAGAATCATATCTGGGACCTGGGACCGATGGATGGCGGTATATTATATAAAACAGACTGGTGACGGGCAGCGGCGTCACTGATGCAAGGGTTTCGGCACCGCGCTCACCAACCCGCCTGCCCAGCGTGTGTGAGTATGGGCATTTCTTCCAGGAGGACCGCCAAGAGTGGTTAAATCCTGGAAAGGCCTATGTCCAGCAGTGGACGAAACTGGCTGATGGGTGGATAGATGGATATAAAAAGATAAATAAATTAATAAAAATAAATTCGGGCCCCACTAGGCCCCGTAATTTAAATTGAGATTATTCTAATTTTTCATTATGTTATTTAAAGTAAAGCGACAGTAAAAAGTGTTAAAAGGCAAATGTTTATAGAAAATTCCTTAGTGAACTTTACAAAAAAACAATAATGCGTAAAAAAAATTCAACTACCTTATTATATTAATTCAACCGCCCAATTCAACCTCCCAAATTTCTATTGAAGGATCAGTAGATGATAGAAACTAACTAGTGTAAATTTCGAAATTTATTAAAAAGGAAACACTGAAGATTTAGAAACAGTAATTGAATCAGCAACGCTAAAGACGCACAAAAACTTACACGATAAATCCAAAGCTATACACACCCTTTGCTTCATATAATATACATATACATACAATGATCATTACTAGTAAACTATACTGTGAAACTTTACTTTTAATTAAAAAACTTTTAACAAAATATTATTAAGCCGTCTTCAAATTTATAGTAAACAACATTAGTAAACAACATTATGTTTCAGGAAGAAAAAAGTCGGCTAAAGTGTTATTTTGGTACCCTTGGTCAGTATGTAACTATTTTAAACTTTTAGTGAATGTTTATTAAAAAATTTGAAGTCGTTTATTATTATTTTTTTTTAAGTTTATTTATTTCACGCTTTTTAGTGTGAAATGTGAGCATTCTGATTTCTGTCCCGTGGCATAATGTAAATTTTCAAGTTATATCTTGCAATTAGTACACTAACACAAAGCGGTTGCCGCCATTGAGAGATATGTGCTGCAATCCGTTAAGGAGTTCTATGGTGATGAGGCTAGGATTGTAGGTTGGTGGGCATATTGTCAATTTTCAAGTAATACCCTGGAATCAGCACACTCACACAAAGTGATTGCCGAAATCTCGTGTTATGTGCTGTCATACGTTGAGGAGTTCTCTGGTGATGAGGCTGGGATCGAAAGTCAGGTATCATAATGACAATTTTCAAGTAATATCCTGCAATGAACACAATAATACAAAGTGATTCCCGAAATCTCTAATTATTACTGTCATCCGTTTAGGATTTCTGTGGTAATGAGGTCAGGATCGAAGGTCAGGAGGAAATATGTCAATTTTTAAGGAACACCTTGCAATCAGTAGCCTGGTACAAAGCGTTTGCCGCAATATCAAGTGATATGCTGTCATCCATTGAGAAGTTCCACTGCCTTATTCCGAAGACCATGATCAGGTTGCGACCAAACTAAAATGGGATCTACCTGAAAGCAAACACTTTCAAACAAAGAAAAAAAAAATCAAATCGGTTAAGAAATGCCGGAGATATTTGCCTCAACTCCGAGTGAATGCCGTCATCTGTTGGGTAGTTCTGCCGCCTATCTCCGAAGACCATCATCAGATCACGATCAAACTAAAATGGAACCTACCTGGAAGCAAACCATACAAAAAAAAACAAATTGGTTAAGGTTTGCCAGAGTAATGGAGTAACATAGCCAAAAAATATATACAGTTGAATTGAGAACCTCCTCCTTTTTTGAAGTCGGCTAAAAACAAACTGGGTTTCAGCGTCCAACAAATCAATAATATCAGTTGTAAAAATTAGATAGGAGCTTTCGTGACCGCTTTGTAAAATATTTTCCATACACTCCAGCTGTTTCTGTAAGGGTGGATTCTTTGAAGTAAATGTCGTTAAGGCGACGCCACGAAATTTTGGCGACATGGATCTCCATTTTTCTCAGCAATAAAAAACATATGTAATTTATATACTAGATTAAGCATTTCATTGACATCATTTTACCCAAAGATTTAGTTGATTGATTAACTTTCATAGCAGAGAAAAAAATATTTAGAAAACCTCTTTTAAAACAGAGATTTCTATTTTACTGACAAACGGGAGCGAACGAAGCCTCTAAGTTTTTTATTTAAATTAGTCTACAAATACACTTCAATATGGCCGATTGGATTTATTAAATTACTTATAGTTGTCATTTTAAATGAAAAATACTGTTTTGCCGCATACCACCTTCCGGCATGTGCTAGTTCGTGAGCGCATATTTGTTTGGAGTAAGTCCCCCTCACTCCACTCCCCTAAGGCGTCGATTTGAAATTAAAAGTTTATCAATGCCTCGCCTCAAAAATGAATTTTTAAGAAGAAAAAAATAGTTCAGTTTTAGAAAAAGACCCTCCTTCTTTTTCAGAAAGTCTCAAAACACATTTTGCTCTCACTTGGCAACAATAACACTTTTCTGAGCAGACATTGTGTTTTTTTGGTATGGGGTATGTTTTGGGAGAAACTGCTGAAAAGTTCTGTATTAAGTTCCTTTAATGATTATTTATACACAAAACAATAAAAAACAATTGGTAATATTATAGTTAAGTGGATTGTTATTGTTACATATACTCGTATATAAATAAATAAATATTGTGATATTTCGACCAACTTGTAGTCGGCATACGTCCTTCTAGGTCGAGCTTCCTTGTAGTGGATTTTTTGTCTCTCCTAGATAGAATGCCGGGCAGTGCCGGCATTCTAGCAGATATATGCAGTTTTCCGTTTTGCAGTTGCTGTTCGGTTGGTATGTGTATGTCTCTGATGTGTGGTGTGTGTTGATGTGAGTGTTGGTGTTTATAATGGGGCAGGTTTTACATCGCGGTCGGCGGCAAGGAGATGTTCCGATAGAAGTGTTGGTTGTGATTATGGGTCTTGGTTTCATTATGTTGAGAGTAGGTTTTAAATTTAAATTTTGACGATAGCAGATCTTTGGGTTTGTGGGAAGAAGATTTTTTGTCTCGTTATTTTGGCGTAGTATTGGTAGGTGATCTTTGTTGAGTGATTTCAATTTATGACTGCCATGGAAATAGGTTGTGATGAGACGGGTTTCATGGGACTGAGATGAATTGGTCGTATTATGATTGTTTCTCGAGAATTGTGGTCGTCTATACATATGTTTCTGTAAAAAGATTTCAGGATAGTTTCTTTTGAGGAGGTCACTGTGAATTTTGTCATGATATACATATCACTTGCTAAATGCACTTGCTATTTTCTGTGTTGCAAATTCGCCGACCGCGTAGTGACAGGGAATAAAGTAATGATTTTTTGATGTGTGGAGGATGGCAGCTATGGAAATCAAGGTATTGTAGTTTGTTGGTTTCTTTGAAGTGTACTGAGGTGTGAATTTGATTGCAGTTGTCGATGCTTATATCGACGTCTAGAAAAGTGATATTTCGGTCAGAGATGGTGTGGGTGAATTTGAGTGGGCTGTGGTTGTTGAGATTTTCAAGGAAAACGGTGAGGGAGTCCCTGCTATGCGGCCAGACCATGAAGACGTCATCGATGAACCTTTTCCACACGAGAGGTTTAAGTGGTTCGGCCAAGAGAAATGTCGTTTCAATGGAGGCCATGAAAATATTGGCATAACTGGGAGCCATCCGAGTCCCCATTGCAGTCCCTTTTAATTGATGGTAATACTGGTCTTGGAAAGAGAAAAAATTGCTTTAGAATGTGATTTCTGCTAGTTTGACAAGAAAATCAGTAGACGGTTGGTGAGGTAATGGACGGTCGTTTAGGTAAGAATGCAGTGCAGTAAGGCCAGTGTCATGAGGTACGATATTTGTATACTTGTGTAGAGTGATTTGTATGTGGTGAAAATTGTAAGGAGTGTATGATGTCAAGGAAGTGATTGGTGTCAAATATATCTTGTGAATAATTAGTTATATACATATTATTTTTATTGTACAGTGATAATTATATATATTAAATAATAAAAGAAAGAAGCTGTCAGCAGTTATTATATTTTATAGTAATATTATTCTTGATTCATGTCTTATGTTATATATTTTTCACTTTATTTTATTTTCGAAATATTTTTACAATACCTACATAGGTATTCAAGAAATTTAAATACCCATAAAGCAAGATTTTTATCCAAAATAAATAGAGAATCTCTAAATGCCAATAAGATAAGTGGTGAAATTAAAATCAATATTATTTTATTATTATTATTCCCTCAAAATCGAAATCACCTTACCGGCAGCAAAAATAAATTTTGCTAATGTTAACAATGACACTTTTTACATAATGTTATTTATATAAAGAGCAAAATAATTTTCAGGTGTGGTGAATGTTATGGGAGAAACGGGCAATCCTCCAATAACCAATATTCTGAAGAATTATCACCGTAAGTACATAATACCAAAGAACGTCTATAAAATAGAATTCATAAATATATACTCATTTATTTAATGATGTCTACAAATTAATTACAAGATCCTATAAAAAGTACAGATAGCGCGCGAGTTCGTGTCCATCCCGAGGAATGCGGTAGTGCTGTTACCTAATCAATTATGGTAATGTCGATAATTACTACCGATTTTGTCAACAGCTGTCAATTTGGTTTATTGTAACTTAAAGTAATTTTGCAAATTATGAAATAAAATAAATGTGATAAGTACTTACTTGTTTATTGCTAATAGAGAAAAATATTTTTAAAATGCAATTTAATCACTATCAGATGCAAAAACAACCGACAGAGCAGAGTCGGAATCAATATCTTCGTCGTCGCTGACTTCAATTACGAATTTGTCGATCGTATTTTCCATCAGTCCGTCTTTTCAATAGCGACTAATTTTCGGTATCGATAAGCGCGCGTCACAGCCATCGAGGACAACATTCGACTGCAGACTAATGCGGCGAGGTGGGCGGAGGCGGAGCAAGCTGCCCCCGCACGTCTCCTCTGGCCCCGATGGACATGAACTCGCGCGCTATTTGTACCTATATTTCAACAACATATAAAATAAATTAATAAATGAAAATTAACTCAATTCAAAATCTATAAGATTCCTGAAAATTCAAAATCTATATTTTGCGTTCTCTGTCTTATATATCCACTACACGAGTTGCACTATGGCTGGATTTTTTTCCAAGCTCTTGAACTCCCTTGCTGATTAGGAGTATACAGAATTAGTTTTCCCAGTGGGCGTGGGTGGCCAAATTCAAAATTATAGGGAAAAGCGAAAAATCCTCAAAAGAGTCCCGGGGCCAATTTCGATGGAAAATAATACTGCATCATTCGATTTTTGAAAAAGTAATTTTCCTACCCGAAAGCCCAGCCTAGACTTCTTGAGCATTTTTCGCTATTCCATAGTTTTGGATTTTGACATCCACGGCCTTAAAAAACTAACCCCGTATACATATTCAGCCCATGTGGGTCATAAGAATAATATTTTGGGATATGGTCATAACTCATAAGACCCCGTTGCACCTGAGGCACTTTAAAATTTACAAACCAAAACCACCATCACTTGACTATATTAAAAAAAAAACAGGTGCCAAAGATACAGCACCTATCTTATGTACTTGTGCTCTCACACATACAGAAATTATGATGGATAGAAAATGTTTCGACGGTGCGTGCTAGACCATGTCATGTTATGATGGTTTATTTACATTGAGCGCCGACGAAGCCGCGGGCAAAAGTCTCATATTTTTGAGATGATTTCTTGTCGAACAAAACCCTATTTACGGTTCTATTATAAGTACGAATAGATTTACGTTTAAACGACAATTATTATCATTGTATTGTGTGGTGAGGGCTCTGAAGAGGTAAATCTTTGCTTTTCTTTTCTTTTTTAATGAAAGAAAGATACCAATATCTTGAAAAAGTGACTGTAGTTTACGGTTGACGGGCTTCCTAAGGCACGCAGACCGGACACAAGTTGTAAACTGACGACGTGATCTGATTTCAGGCTAAATAAGACAAAAATCGACCGTTATGTCCCACCGAAGTGATCAATAATTATTATTATTCTAAGATTTAAAGAAAATTTATTTTCGTATCTCTACCGCACTGAAATTGTGTCGTTATAATAACTTCGATATTCTCATTCCAAAACAGTTGCGGTTGTCCGAAAATATGCGGAAGCAAATCCGATAGAACCATCCCGTCGACCGAACCGACTATAAGCAAGAGAACCATGATAAAGTCATTAAGCGAGACACACAATCTGCCAGCTTACGAACGCATAGACCACACCCACAACGAAGGGACTAGACCTGAATCAGTGGTCAGATTGATGGAACCTAATGAGAACCCTTCTAAGCATTCCACGCGCTCCAAAACCTCTCTCCATATGGTCTGCGCCAAGAAGAAAAAGAAACATAAAGAAAAGCATAAACCGGTTCCCATATGTTTATGCTGCGAATGTTCGCTCCAGACTCAAGCAAAGAAATTGCGGGGGAGAGGTAAAATAACTGACATTTATTGCCCTAATACAACCAATGTTGAACCATGCGCGTGTGCATGTTTTTGCTTAGACAAATCTGACGTAAAGAAGGAACCAGATATCATGAAGGATGCGCCACCACCGGTAGAAGAAGAGATGACTAATCACTATCCTGTAACATCTGTTGCGCAAGGTACCAGTGAACTGCGTTTGAAGGAGGTGAAGGATGCGTCGACACAGACGGAAGAAAACAAAATGGTAATCTTTTCTATGCACAAAATATGCCTTATAAATTGTTTTTTTGAGAAATTTTTGCCAGTCATTGACCTCTCATAAACAACTAGACACACAGTCTCAAAGAAAAGTTCGTCAGAAAACGTCCGAACGTCCGACGTGCATAATAGCAAAAATTGCTTCAACCAAATTAAGACGTTATCTTTAATATAAGATGCAATGTCAGTTGTACTGTACGCAATCGTCATTCGATATTGTCATGCCATAGCGGTGACATGATGCATCGCGGACACTTTTTGAGCGAGATTGTGAGTCTAGTTGTTCATGAGAGGTCAACGATGCCAATACAATTTTTTCACCTGTTTTATTTTATTTCGACGTTTTTTACATCTCCACGTGACACAGGGTAGAGGGTGGACGACCGAGGATCAAAAATACATGCTTTTGCAAGAAGTAATCCAAATATTCTGAAATTCATAAAAATCGGTGAAGAACTTGCCCTGAGGGTGCCGTACATACAGTATCCGTCTTCGATCATCAATATACAACAAGATGACGGGTCAAGAACAAAAACAAAGCGATATGTTGGCACCAGTAGTTATATCTCAAACTAGTATTTACGCGAAAACGTCCTAAAGTTTTTGTAAATTCAACCTATTTTAAACTCTAAACGCCTACGTAATAGGTGCAGTATTGTTCGTGTAAGTATTCACATCTAACATTACGTCACACAAGAAGGCAAGAGACGATCGAGTCTCGAACGGTTTATTGAAAATCCAACTTTAATAGAGCAACCGCCCGGTAAGCGAGAGGTCCCGGGTTCCAATCGCGGTTCAGAGCTCCTCACGTCCAGATTTACTTTTCTGATTTTCTATACCGCAGTGATATAAATTTAATTTGCTATCTCCTTGCGATGGATAAATCACCAAGTGTTTAAAAATATAGAAATTTATTTCTTTAATAGTTCCAATTTTAATATTTCGTCTTTAAAGTACATTTTGAATTCATTCTTTCGAAACACAATCTTCTGAGCAAATTGGAGCCAATGTTTGTGACGAAATCATGAAAAATAGAAACTATTGATATTTACTTACCGAAAGTAGGATATTCCATCACCACTACCATTATTTCTAAGGTTATTACGGCAGTTTTTTAGAGCACTTTGAGGCATTGTTACACGTTTCAACCTTGGCGCTGGCACTAACGAACTAAATTTAAATAAGAGCTCACTCTGCAAGTGGGCTGTTATTTGTCGGGCCGTTTTTTACGTGTTGACCCGTCATCTAGTTGTATATTGATGATCGAAGGTTTCCGTCATACTTATTTCTCGTGCAGTTGTGGATGTCCAACGTAACTTGACACTTCATCATCATCAATCAGCCCGCATACACTCATTGTTGGGCGTAGGCCTTTTCTTCTCCACGCCATTTCCGCCAGTCTCTCGCCAGTCTCATCCAATATTAAGTTTTAAAGTGCCAGCCCCCTGTGCCAGCTAAACGGTTGTTTGTATATGTAAAAAAATTCACGGCATTTGAATATATAACGAAGTTAACGAGTAATAGTCGATCAACTTAATTTTGCAGCTACGTTTCATAAATTATCATAAATTTCTTAAATTTGTAACTTTTATCCCAATCAGCTAAGTCTATTAACTTAGTTGAATGGTACAGAACTCTCAAGCACGAGTCCCACTCGAACTTGACCGGTTTTTTCTATACCTGCTATAAGACCTACTTGTAAACGGAATTCCAAGTCCACTGGAAATTTCTATATAAGGTTTCATGGTGAGCCAAATTGTATGAAATTGATTACGTGAAGGCAACGTGAAGGGAAGCAATTTTAGCACAAACTAGTTTGGCATAGGCTAAAATTGTTCAGAGTTGCCATAAAAAATAATAAATTAAATTTTATATCATATATTTTATATCATTGCGGTATGGGAAAGCACATGGGTAAATTCGCAGGTTGTGTTGAGAACTGGATAGCTCAGTGGAAGAGCAACCAACGAGAGGTCCCGGGTTTGAGTCCCGGTTCAGAGCTCCTCACACGTCCAGATTTATTTTTCTGATTTTATATACCACAATGATATCAAATTTAATTTGTTATATCCTTGCGATGGATAAATCGCCAAGTGTTTAAAATATAGAAATTTATTTCTATCATAGTTTCGATAAAAAATAATGATCACGAAGGTTATGTATGGCGGTCGTGCCACTAATACAAACAGGGCTCCGTTTTGCTCTTCGAGAACCCTAAAAGCGATACGCCCTCCAATTACGTGAAGACTGAAATTAATAAATAATTCGGGCAGCATTGAATTTCTAGCAGGGACCACGGAGAATAAAGGATGTGATTGATGTTTTCAGCACCCGATATATTCAACATCCGGTTTGTCGGTGGACCCGATGATCGTGGACAACTTCGCAACCCTGACCAAGACCAACAAGGAGTACGCCTTGTTCGTTAACGGAGACGTCCAAACCTCCAAGCATTCGATTAAGTTCGTAAGTGATTATTTGAAACTGAAATTACCGAGACCAGTTTCTACTTGGATGTAAAGAATACCTCTTGCTTAGGAGATGATGTGTCAATGAAAAGCAGATTTCACCCCTATTCAACCACTCAAGGGATGAGTTTTGAAAAACCCCTTGTAAATTTGCTGTCCAAACATGTTCCTGGGTCCATCTGTTTTGGTTGGGCGTTGATAATAAATATGTCAGTGACTCAGTCAGAATTATTTTATACTAGCTTTTGCCCGCGGCTCCGCCCGCGTGTTATTCGGTTTATCGACATGCTTTTTTCCGGGATAAAAGTAGCCTATGTGTTAAGTTAAGTTATAAGCTATATCCATTCTAAATTTCATACAAATCCGTCCAGCCGTTTCAGCGTGAAAGAGTAACAAACATACAAACACACACAAACTTTTGCATTTATGATATTAGTGTGAAGTGTGATAATAAATGTTATGGTCCAAACCAGATTTTAGGACAAACTAGTTTGGCCTAGGCCAAATTTTCGGCCAAATCTAGACCAGACGAGAGCCGGTACGTAAGGTATGTTAAGTTATGTAATTTGGCCTAGACCAAACTAGTTTGTTCTAAATTCGGGTTTGGCCGGTAACATACTAAGAGCCCCAGCTGGAATGTTTCTGGTTTTCTCATAATTGAATAAAACAATAGTAGATTGCTATCCAAGGGAGGTAAGCGATCAATTGCACCTGAGATATTTGGGCTCACGATAGAGCGAAGCGAGCGAGGGTGCATATAGTTCGAGGGTGCAATTGATCACTTACACCCGTGTGTAATACTCTACTTACCATCACTAATGCGAGGAAATAAAAAAAAATACAATATTATAACATGATGATTAACTGCACCCTTACCTATTGTTTGTTTCACAGTAAAAGTCTATTAAACCACTAGTAACACTTTTTTGCAAGATATAAAAATTTATTCGACGTGCAATCAATGAAATATTATCTCGTTAATCAATTATGAAATTATGTTTGCAACAACGTTTTCAACAAGATAATTTTACTGCCGCCATTTTATTTTCATGTGATATTTTCTCTTTTTTTGTGCAATGTCTAATGCCTTATAAGTCTTTAATCGCGTCTTACTGGCCAGTGTGATTGTTTTAAAAATAAACTAATTTACTTGCTGTTTTAACTCATATACGTCTTTTTAAGAGGTTATTTAGCATATTTACATACCTACATAAGGTATATATATATACGCAAGTCACATTTTTCCATGATAATATATAAATAAAATACAGAATAACAAAATAAAAAGGAGATAGGCAAAACAGATATTTTCCATTGTCATTTGGCGAGACGAGTGATTCACTACAGTTATAGTTAGTGACTGTAAAGGACACTTGTTTGATTTTCAAATCCTAGGTAGGTAAATCGAATTTACCTCCCGTATTTCGATTTATATACTTTCAGAGCATTAGTGATGAATTTTTTTTTACCTCAATGTCGGAGCAGGTTCAGTGTGTTTAGAACTTTTAATATTTTTTCCGCTTCATTGACTACATCGCATTAGCTAGATTGCCAGTGCAAAAAAAAAAAACCCTGTTTTTACGATATGTAACGAATATTAAGTAATATTGAACATTTTCATTTTCAGGACAACCCGCTGTTATTTCAAATTATCAGCGCTGACAATCGTGCGGTTCGTATGTCTTAGGTACTAGGTCACCAGCTAAACTAAGCTTAACCTCCTCTTATCTAAACGTTTTGATGTTAAAATTGTTATGTTTGATTATTTAATATAAAATATATTAGTATTTTATTAAACCTTGATGCCTTTCTGTTTGCAGTAGATTCCATAATGTATTTATTTATATATTACGATACATAGATGTTAAAGTTAACCAATGAGAAAAAAACTTCGTTATTGAATCAAGCCAAGGTTTACTCAACAAAGTCAAAGTTAAGCTTTGAATGTAGTTTTTATTTTCCCCAAAATCGATGAAGAGAATCCTTTGAGCCAATTTCTCTTGTCTTATATTGTTTAGAATAGTTTCCCCATAGTGCTCTATCTCAACGCGCTACCAGTTTATGCAGGTTGAAAATTTGAAATGGGGCACAAATAGGGTTGCCACCCCTCCCCGGATTTCCGGGATTCTCCCGGATAAAAACCCTGAAAATGGGAATCTCCCGGCTCCCGGAAGTTTACAGTAATAATTAAAATTCCCCGGAATTTCAAATTGGCGTCGAATAGAACATTGTTTGAACGCCTATTGTAATGTAATTAATTGTTATGTATAATCTTCGATACATGGACGAAACGAAACAAAGAAATCTTTTCAATGAAGAACATGGAAGAACAGACGTTTGTCAATTTTAAAGTAGTATTATCTGTTTTAAGTTAGGATGGATTGCTGTTTTGTGTATAGTGTTATCCACTCACTCACGCGAACTCCATCAGCTTTATACTAAAAACATTTCGAATGGATAATAGAGTTTTGACAACCAGCACCATATAGATACGATGAAAAAAAAAAGTTTCAATTAAAAATGATAGAAATTTCTTATTTTGTTTAGAGATCGTCTATATCCCGGAACCTAAGGGCCAGGAGATGGCAGCTCTAGGCGCAATGAGGAAATACCAAAACCGTCATAGCTACACATTTATTAATTTATTCAGTAAACTATCCCGAACCCTTGGAGTATTTTATTTACCTCTGCATTCAGAGATTATGAAAAAAAACCGGCCAAGTGCGTGTTGGGCCACGCGCAATGTAGGGTTCCGCAGTTTTCCGGTACATATAAGTTGGTCTACTAATACAGATCGCGCCAAACTTCTGGTCCCATACATTATAGGGGGCCAAAACTCGTAAACCTGTAAAGCCTACTTAGCTGTGATAGTTTTCCTTTTAAATTCATTATATATACTACTTCTGTGAATTTTTTCACATTTCTATAAACAACCGTTTAGCTGGCAGGGAGGGGGGGACACTCCACTCTAACTAAAATTTTAACTTTAAAGCTTAATATTTCACCAACGGATCCCTAAATCGAAAAATAGTTTTCACACACCCACAATGTTTTTTGAACGGCCTATCCAACGATACCCCACACTATGGGATAGACGAGAAAAAAAAAATCATCCCCAGCTTACTTGTACCAGAGGAACCCTTAAAAATATTTTTTAATTATTTTTTTTACCATTTTGTTGGCGTGATTAATATTTATATTCATGTCAAATTACAGCTTTCTAGTACTAATAGTCTCTGCGCTAAGCCGCGGACAGACGGACAGACGGACATGGCGAAACTAAAAGGGTTCCTTGTCGGACTACAGAACCCTAAAAATACAACTATCGAGAAAACGAAAGTTCTAGTTTGAGTTCTAATACCTTGACCTCGGTTGACCCGATAAAAGATTTTAGTTCCTTAACAATAAGAAGATCTAATAGAAAAAAAAACGTGAAAAGTCCTATGATAATAATAATAAATTATTTACGAGTATATCCAGTTATCCAATTATTTATATTTAATCATTTATATCCAATTATTTACGTCCAACAAAATTACATTGCAGTTATAATACAATTACATTACAATTTTATAAAAATACAACATATCAATATTAACACTATTTTGTACAGTAAATATATTTACAGCTAAGCATAAATGTGCTACCAAATGTTGTGGGAATTTGATTTAGCGTAATAAATATAATTTTCTTCAAAAAACCAGTTAATGGCTTTTATTTGTTAGTTTTTATTTTTATTAATTAACACACATAAATAATATAGAAAAATGTGCTATATTTCGACCCCTCGGTGGGGTCGTCATCAGGCGAATGAAAAAAAAATATGACATATACATAAAACGTAAAAAACACTGACATCTATTGACATAATTAATTACAAACTTTTTAGAAAGGAGTTGTTTTATTATTTTTTATTTAGGGAATTTTATTTACTACTTTCTGGGAGTTCTTACCTTGATCTCGATCGGTTGACTCCATGGAGACTTAATGTTCCTTATCAGTACGTAAGAGAATCTAACTAAAAGGAAAAAAAATGTGGAAATTACCACAGACGTTTTTTTAAAAATCTATAAGTGCAGAAATAAAGTACTTCAAAAGTTATGGTTATTCTGCTAAAAGGTTTTATTGTAACAATAACGATCTTGTAACTGCCCTTTGTGATCCATCTTAACTTTACATCCTGTATTATTGTTCCACGATTGGATTGGGATTCAAAAGTACCGTTTGCATAAAAGTACAAATGAATTGATTACTTAGGTAACCCATCAAGTAAAATAATAATACAATTTTTGCGTTCTATGTACTTACTGATGTTTATAAAAGTTTATTGATAAATAATATTGCTTCTCCAAAATATGAAATAATCGCTGATTTAGTTGTCTGACCTGTTAGCTGAATCTATTTTTAACCGTTTTATAAATGTTTTTTATTTTTTTGACAAATCAATATGTGGCATTTCGGTTTCCCGTCACTGAAGCTAGAGATTTTTGAAAATAATAAGGTTGTATTCATTATTAAAATTTAATATAAGTAATCACGGTAGAATATCAGAAGGCCGGTGCAGAGAAATCGTTTTCAATATTCTAAATTATTTTACGAAGGAGATAAGATAGAACAAAATCGAATCCAACAGGTCGTGCGCGATACTGGCACAGCTCTGATGATGAAGTTGATGAATCCATGAGTGATTGATCATCAAAACAAATGGCGAGCTGTCAATTTTTTCAAGCATATCATTTTGTTTAAATTTCACGAAATATTATTTTGTTTTCTCCACATTATAATTTCGCATTACTGAAAAAGTTTTTACGTATTTTTGCACATCCTACATTCGGCAACTGTCATTTCATACATTCGCGTAAAGTTGACGTTTCCCAATCGAGACGTGGAACAATAATACCTATCTATAGTACGAGTACATACAGGATAGCGGTTTGAGATCGGGCAGTATGGGGAAATCTAAACTACAAGAGACCGAGTGCTCAGAGGAGTCTTACTTATCATCGATTTTGAGGAAAATAAAAACTGTATTCAAAGTTTTTAGAGAAAATATTTATCCTGGAAGATTTTTTTTTTGCAGAATGAACAGTTTCTACTTTCGGCTAAGGTAAGTAATTTTTATAAAAGCTGTGTGCAGTTTTGATTTTCTCCAAAGTTGGTGACGAGAGACTCTCTCTCCATTCCTTATAGTTTAGGTATTTGTATTTTCCCCATTCTAGCCCGTACATTTTTAGGGTTCCGTACCTAAAGGGTACTTAACCAACGGGACCCTATTACTAAGGCTCCGCTGTCCGTCCGTCCGTCTGTCACCAGGCTGTATCTCATGAACCGTGATAGACAGTTGAAATTTTCGCAGATGATGTATTTCTTTTGCTGCTATAACAAACAATACTACAACCGGCCAAGTGCGAGTCGGACCCAACAAGATTTTTTTGCTGTTTTTATAGCTAATGGTACGGAACCCTTCGTGCGCGAGTCCGACTCGCACCCAGCCGGTTTTTGTTATAATAAATAGCCTTTGCCCGCGGCTCCAACTGCATTTATTCAATCTTTGCCCCGTTTTCAGCTTGGGCGTTATTTTATGAACCCCCCTTATAGTTTATATGTTGACCAAGGTCACTACTATGATATTAAGAAAACCGCATGCAAATCAATTGAGTGGTTCCCGAGTTAAAAGCGTTTATTCAATCTTTACCCCGTTTTCGGCTTGGGCGTTACTTAATGAACACCCCTTGTAGCCTGTTGACCAGGGTCACTACGATGATAATAAAAAACCGCCTCCAAATCCGTTGTGTAGTTCTCGAATTAAAACGGAATATACATACATACAGACAGACAGACAGACGGACGGACTAACAGACTGACAGACAAACAGACAAAATTGTGGGTTTGGCCTAGTACTATACTAATGACCCACTAAATTTCGCGAAAACATTATGATTTGATATCACATACTTATTTACTTACGGAACTACTTTGATTCTTTGATTGAAAATTAGTACAAAAAAACCTGTCAGTAAGTTAGCGATGTCCGAATAGAGTATTATTAATTTTAGTATTAGAGTATTGTTTTGAAATGACAGAACGGACCACTTCAATTTACTGTTATGTTCTTGAGTGTGCAAACTTTATTTACGAACTCGAATATTGATACTTATACTCACATACTCGTACGTACAATAATTCATTTTTGTTACGCACGCTATAGGGTAGATGTCCCGGCTTTGGACACTTTTAGATTTTCTTTTCAAGAAATAAATCACTATGAAAAATTTACAAATCCTTTTAGTTTATCAATTTTAAAGTAAAATTACACAATAAGTTATATTAATAATATATATAATATTAAGTTAATAAAAATATATATTAAACGATTTGCCTAGTGAAATCACCGGTTTTGGCCACTTTTCACATGGTTGTAGCCATGTCTCTATACCCTTTCTGGCAAGTGATTCCAAATAAAACAAAAGAATGGCTGTTACAAAAACATATTTATTTATCAATATGTTTTTCTAAACCACGAAAATGTCTGGGTGGCCAAAACTGGGTTACCTACCTACATCACCAAAACAAAAATGTGGTGACGACTAGATAAAAACCACACTGTGACCAAAAAAACACGATTATATAATAAAAAATATATTTACAAAAGTCGTTTCGAAAATAAACTTAACTATAAAGCTATTTACATTTCCTCTCCGATCCATTGCGCGTGCGTTGACGAAACCAGAATCCTAATTAATTAGCATCTAGTTGTCAATGACTGCTGGTAAACCATAGTCGGAAGACGGCCCTCTTGCTGACACAGCGGTGTCTGATGAAGCCGAAGAGCTTGAAGATGTTGAACTACCAGATGAACTAATCGGGCTGTTCTGTACGTATGAGCTAATCTCGATGCTTGGCCTGGCATTCTCCAATGACACTCCTGACACCAGTGACATGTATCCAGCGTCTCTAGCGGAGCTGTGCTCGTTTTCCTTCAAAATATTTTGGACATGATCTAAAGTAACTGAGTCTATAGCGTCACTTGGCGACGATTGAGCGCTGCTGTACAAGTTAGAATCAGCTTGGTAGCTCGACAGAGCTGAAGTTTGTGCGCCACTGCTGGATTGCTGCTGTGGTGAGTACTGCTGTTGAGGTTGCTGATACGAGTATCCTTGTTGACTGGAGTAGCTCTGTTGTTGTTGGGAAGCTGGTTGAGGTTGTGCTTGGGGTTGCGCGTAAGAGCGTACATCAAGTTGGTATTGTTGTTGGGGTTGCGGCTGGGGTTGAGGTTGTGACTGCGTTTGGGGCTGGTAAACGGGTAGGGGTTGAGGTTGAGGAGCTGGGGCTGGAATAGGAACTCGGGTTTCAGGTACGCCATAGGATATGGCTGGCTGGGTGTGAGGAAGGAAAGAAGGCAGGGGTTGAGGTTGCGGAGCTGGCGCAATAGGGGCGGGTGCCGGAGCCGGAGCTACTGAAGCCGGAACGAAAGCAGGCACTCGGGTTTGAGGTGTTCCGTAGGTGTAAGTTGGTTGTTGTGGCTGTGGTTGTGGTTGAGAGTGAGGAGGCTGATAGTTGTAATTAATAGGAAGAGGTTGCGAGGCGGGCTGGTAGGTTTGTTGGGGCTGGGGTTGTAGAGCAGGCTGGTAGATATGTTGGGGTTGGGGTTGTGGAGCAGGCTGATATACGTGTTGGGGTTGTGGCTGAGGAGCAGGCTGATAGATCTGTTGGGGTTGTGGCTGAGGAGCTGGATGATAGATCTGTTGGGGTTGCGGCTGAGGAGCTTGCTGAGGTTGTTGGTAATTATAGCCATTGTGTTGATGATGATGCTGTTGTGGCTGTGGTTGTTGCTGTAGTTGTGGCTGGGGCCGTGGCTGAGGCTGTGGCTGAGGAGCCAAGTTCGGAATGACAGCTGGCTGTTGGTAGTTGTATCCACTGTTACTATGTTGATGTTGATGATGATGGTGTTGCTGGGGCTGTAGCTGCGGCTGCGGGGCCGGTGGATAATTAATGTATTGAGGCTGCGGGGCCGGCTGAGGTGGCGGGGGCGGCGGGGGCGCGGGTGGAGCCGGATAGTTGAACGCGGGTGCATGGGGAGCCGGCCGCGGAAGGTGGTACGGAGCCTCAGCCGCTATGGCCGCCACCAGCGACAACAACACTACCTGCAAAAAGATAATCACTTTTAATTCACAAGACACTATTGTAAAGCGGCACCGTATTATTCTCAAGTGAAAACCAGTTACACAAATATTTGTCTGTTGGCGTTGATTTAGGCACACAATGTTTTCACTTTTTCACGTGTGATTTGGACACTTACTGCGGTCCTCATGGTGATGCTGGCTCGAGAGGTCGTGTGTGCCGTCACAGACATTCGCACTGCGTTTTATAAGATCCACCACCTCTACGGACTAGGCCTACCTTCTCATATGTAGATTGTAGGACCCGCTGTTTACTTGTGCTAACAGTATTAGTGTGCGTAGTTGCTCAAATGCTGAGGAATATTAAAATTACAAGTTCACAGTCTATTTGCAGTTTTCAGACTGTTTTTAATGTCGCTGTGACCTACAAAATTTGCTATTATTTATTTTGCTAAGCGATAAAAAAATCCTAATAGTGCAAGTTACAGAGCTAGTTCCAGTGATAATTTCAAGTTTTAGAGATGAAAATTAAACTACGTAATTTCAGTTTTCATATCATCAACTTGATACGTACAACTTGTTATACGCAGTAGGTGAAAATGACCTATTTTAATTTTACGTCTTTCATAGACTTTGTGATTTGTTTTATGACAAAATTTTCCGTATATATTGCTTTAGAATCGTACGTACAATAAAGCTGTCAATTGATTAATTTGTTTACTGCCAGTTGATAAAATAGTCCCTGCATAACCTTATTAATTCTTTCAGGTTTGAAGAATCTACATGTTAGAAAAATAAGTACTTCTACCAAGAATATAATGCACACTCTTATTGTAACAGAATCTTCTAAAGTCATCCCAATACTAAGAAGAAGAAAAAAACATTTTATTTCGAGGTTTAAGCAAAAGCTCCATGCATCAAGCTATAGTAACGAACAGATATTTCCTACAACCTTCAGTTATTTATATTTTATCACAATAACTGTGAAGAAAATTGACACTTGACAATTTTTTTCGCAATCCGTCCCTTTCGCACTGCGGGTCTTTCCTTGAGTAACAGTGACTGATGCAAGCTTGACCTATCCTCTTAACCCTGACCAAGACTAAAACACCAATTATCCGAATTATTCGAACAAAAGGAATCTCATTAGTACTGTCTTTTTACAATTTTAGCTTGGTATTCATCAATCATTAGCCAGAATAAGAACCGGTCAACCAACTTTTACACCGGAATAACATAATCTTTATACCGTTACAACAAAATAGATATTTGATTTTACCGATTCCATACTTGAGCCTGCAGATCTTAGTTCAAATCTACAAAAGGTCGGCTTATGATGCGTCTTGTTTGAAATAAGAGTGTTGCATAATTCTGTCAACTCATTCGGTGATAGGCTCTCACAATTTCAAGTGCCTATAATTGTTTGCGGTGTCGTTTAGTTTGCAATAATCCGTGAGTGTGCAAAATATGTAGCGCCTTCTAGGAAACCAAGCACGGTTTTTTTCGGAGTGGATTATCCGATTCTAGACAGTTTGGAAGTCTGAGGTAGGTATACCAAAGCAGGAAAGGATTTGATCCTTACTTAGTTTTACGTCTCTTCATATGAAAGATTATTATTTTTCTATCATGATAAATATGCTAGGATATGAAATTACGACTGTGTGGGTGGTGTTGTGATACACTGATGAAATAAATACACAAGCACATTTCGATTGAGGCATCGTAAAAATATTGAAAAGGGTAACCCAAAATCCAATAACTTATATAATATTTGCTGCTGATCACGTACTTACAAATTGTTAGAAGCCAATATTAATATGGTAATGGCATGTTTGATCAAGCTTACCACAGTTTTGTAAATGTATGCATTTGTTTACTCAAGAAAAGTCAACAAACTGACGAAAATCACGCAAATAGTGCGATGATCTCAAAAACCACAAATTTCTTCTATCAGTCAAGGTAACTCATGCCTTACGTCCTAAATAAATCTAGTTATCGTGAACATTAGCTTGGCACAAAATACCAAGAAATCCAGATTGTAGAGATACGTAAACAATGAGGTAATAGAGAAATTTCGATTCCAGCGTCCTCGGATCTCTGTAGGTACACGCCTACAATTTGCACCTTTGCTGTGACAACACATTACCACTAGCTACAACTGTGTTGTAAGCGACAATAGATAATTTTGTTAGATAATATTGTGCTTTAAATATTTTTATTGTCTGCATTCATACGCATCGATAATGGTAGAAAGTCTATTGTATTGTATCCCTTATGCTTTGTAACAAGAGGGTTTTGGTTGACCTTTTGTGTAAGAAAAAAATCACTTTCTCTGTACAATACGAGTTATTTATTGATTCCGCAGATACTCTTCTGTTATTTTATTACTCTTCCCTTATTCTACGTATACAAATACGTCACACGATATTTTATTTCTTATAGTTAATACTTTCTAGCTGAGATTTTTTCGGTTTCTGTTTAGAATAGTCTTAATTTGTTTTCTTATATAGGTTATGTTTTGCATTAATTATAATGATTACGTTATTATACCAAACATAATTTCTACGGCTGTTTTGATTCAACCTTCAGATTACTCTAATTATTTATTTTCTAATAGGATAGTCTCTCGCCAGCGCTGGGGGGGGCTTGCCCTTCAAACCCTTGAGCTGCGCTTCCCTCTGCTTTCTCTTTTCCACTATTCGCTCGTGGGTCCTCTTCATCTCCATTATTTCTTTCATCTCTTCTTTTTCGTCGCTCTGAGAAAAATATTTAAGTAATCTGTTTGTCATATTCGTAAATTTTGTAATAATATTAAAAAAACAAATTCTTGGTTTAAACTATAAAACAATATGTCGTCGTAGGATGGCAAAACTGCTTTTTAGCATAAAAGCGCGCTTTTTGGATTTTTTAAATGCGTACTTTTATGCCATAAATCGTTTTTTTTACGAAAAAGCGGCCTTTTCTCAAATAAACATTTTACCCATTTTTACGGCGGCATATATAGGAACATAACGAAGTATCTTTGTAGGGTTTCTACTAGCATAATGACGAAAATATGTACATATTATATTATTAAGCGGATTATTCTAATAATGATGATTGATGATGATATTAATTAAAATCATTCCGTCGCGTTAGGGTCGTAGCAGCCTGTACTATATGGACCACACATATGACTGAATTTGCTCATCCATAAGAATGTTAAGCATAAAAAATTATAAGGCGTTCATCGTTAGTTTAGGTAAATTTTCGTTAGGTTCCGACTCCCTCACCTCATCATGTATTTTTTAGGGTTCCGTAGTCCGACAAGGAACCCTTATAGTTTCGCCATGTCCGTCTGTCCGTCTGTCCGGGGCTTAGCTCAGAGACTATTAGTACTGGAAAGCTGTAATTTGGCATGGATATAAATATTAATCACGCCGACAAAACGGTAAAAAAATCTGGAAAAAATTTTTTTTAAGGTTACCTCTCATACACGTAAACTGGGGATGATTTTTTTTCTCGTCTATCCCTTAGTGTGGGGTATCGTTGGATAGGCCGTTTAAAAACATTGTGGGTGTGTGGAAACCATTTTTAGATTTAGGGATCTGTTGGCGAAATATTAAGCTTTAAAGTGAAAATTTTAGTAAGAGTGGAGCGTCCCCCCCCCCTCCCTGCCGGCCAAACGGTTGTTTATAGAAATGTGAAAAAATTCACAGAAGTAGTTTATAGAATGAATTTAAAAGTAAAACTATCACAGCTAAGTAGGCTTTACAGGTTTACGAGTACAGGTCGCGCCAAACTTTTGGCCCCCTATAATGTATGGGACCAGAAGTGTGGCGCGGTCTGTGTTAGTAGACCAACTTATATGTACCGGGCAACTACGGAACCCTACATTGCGCGTGGCCTGACACGCACTTGGCCGGTTTTTTTAACAAAATAGCGTGGCTCTTTTTACTCTGCAACCCCATTTTCATTTCTTCTTTACTTTTCTTTATTTTGATCGACAGATATACTTATATATATAATATATACATAAGTATAATATACTTATGTATATCGACAGATATACTATAGTTTTAGGACGAGGATCCGATTCCTTAATATATTTTTTATATTTAAAATGTCGTGACTAACTTCACGCTGCCACCCCATTTTGGATTTTTATGAGCGAAAACATTAGGTAGTTCAAATTCACAAATTTTACGAAAAATGTTAATCGATTCATTTCAAGTTTATTAAATTTGACATGTTGTAAAAGTACAAGAAACAAGTGAAAAATGCCACTCTTCACAATACTGAAGATTTGAAGGAGTTACACGATTGAAGATTTCAAGACTTTTTCTTCTTGTTTTGACTAGTATCGTTAGTTCATGATCTGTAGACGTTAGTTCAAGCAAAATTATGATTTTGGCTATCATGGAACAAATGGGTTATCTTTTTCCTACTTGTTCTGATATATTATATCTCCTACTGTCTAGCAATAAAACTGGAGAAACATTTCTTAATTATGTTTAATTTGTTCTATGAATGACAAGATTGAGTTTATTGATTTATTTGTATATAGATTTAGGTGATAGAGATGATGCCGAGTTCGACTGTGAAGGTGACACCATCTTATTTGCAAATCCCCCCAAATGAAGGACAACTCTTAAACAGCCATAACCAGGTGGCCCACCATACCTGGGACCAGTTATTGATGGTGGTATATCGATCCCCAATTGCCGGCCCTTGTATAAAACACTTCGGTGACGGGCAGCGACATCACTGGTGCGAGGATTTCGGCACCAACCGCGCTCACCAACCCGCCTGCCCAGCGTGTGTGAATAAGGGTATTTTTCACAGTAGAACCGCCAAGAGTGGTGAAAGTAAGTGAAACGATAGTTGACGAACCAGGCTTATGAATGGATGGATATGTGACAGATCTCAAAAGTGACAGATGATTAATTTTTCATACAGATTTTGTGGATGTCAAAAGTGGCTTATGATTTATTTGTCAAAAGTGACAGATGATTTATTTTTTATACACATTTTGTGACAGATGTCAAAAGCGATAGATAATTTATTTTTATAATGTGATAGATGATTTTCTTAAGCTAATTTTTTTACAGAAGTCAAACAAAAGTGACAGATTATTTATTTTTTGTACAGATTTTGTGACAGATGTCAAAATTTACAGATGATTTTGTATTACTATGATGTCCTCTACGACGACGTATCCATTGCAGGCGGGCCGTTATTGTTTTCTGGCATGAGCTTGGATATGGCTGTAAATTCCCAACTTCATCAAAAATATTCCTTCACACGGAATACAGTGTCCACTTGAATTGTACGTATTTGTATGTCAGTTTGGGGCGAGTCTTGCGGCGTTAGTGTTTAGCGTCGAGGGGTTCCAGCCTAGCTGTTTTTATGTTTTCGGTCCTATCTTGCACAGTCTTCCTCCATTCAGGTCGCATGTTTGCAAGCTCTTCCCAACTTCCAAGGTTTTTATACAACGCCACTTGACAAATGACGTTTCAGGACATCCCTGTACCGTAAGTATTTATTACCTCCTGGCTTGCAATTTCCAGGGGACATCTCAGAGTAGAGAAGTGCCTTTGTGTGCCGAGAATCATATTTTTACTCAGATTTTGTAAATGTTTTTTTATAGAAATTTTGTGGCAGATGTAAAAAGTGTCATGTAAATATCATTTCTAATGTATGTATGACTAGCTTTTGCCCGCGGCCCCGCCCGCGTGTTATTCGGTTTATCGACATGCTTTTTTCCGGGATAAAAAGTAGCCTATGTGTTAAGTTAGTATTTTATCCAAATCCATCCAGCCGTTTCAGCGTGAAAGAGTGACAAAAATACACACACACAAACAGTTTACTCAATAAATAATCTGGAAGCTGACTATAATAAAAAAAAACATTAAAAGGCTGAAAAATTAATTAGTTTGACAAATAAAAATACAAATACAAAATTACGGGCTGGAAGATACTAGGAAGACGATCTTTATTGCCTGATTTCTAGTCATCAAACGATTAGTACAATTTGTGGTTTGAATGATGAAGCATGTAGATTATTTCAGACAACATGCCAACAAATTGTATGCATAAAATAAATCCTGAAATTTATACTTGAGAGAACACCACTAATAAGTCTAAATTATAGTAAAATAGAGGGATAATAAATTAGTAATTTTTAGAGTATATTTACCACACAAAGACCTATAGGTGGTTCTTTGCTTAAAGATATAAGAGCCTCAAGCCACAATTCAAATATTAAACATCCTACAAATTGTGTATAATTTGGTATATGTAAGACTTTATTTATGTCTAAGCATTTACAATTATTAATCTGCGGGCCTCCAGCAGTCCAGCAGCACCTACGAGTATATGTCATGGATTCCCGTGAGAACCGGCCTCAAAGTAATGACAATGAATAGTCGAAGTTCTCGAGTAGTATACGAAAAGAAATTGATTTTTTAAATAGAAATTATAAAACATCATTCTAGCATCAAACTATTTTGGAAATCTCTTTTAAACCGTATTTCATATTTATTGATATTTTCAGTATATTAATCCTAGTAGCAATCAACAGGCCTTCTTGACGCAATGCGCAGTCGTGATTATACTATCACCTGAATAATTCACGAGACCTCCAATACTCACTATGCTGTAGATGAATCATTTTTACAGTCATAGTTTAATTGCGGAATTATATTATTATAACACACATTCAAAACATATACACAATTCAAATACTGGTAAATACTTTATATAATTTATACTTGCGATTGTCGGCACTTGGTGAAACTTGGAAAACATCACAATTAAATTCACTTGTACTTGTTTCAATGCTTTTAATTTTAAGGTTTACACGTTAATCCGGACCGGTTTCGGTTAATACACCATTCTCGACATTTTTAACGGCCCGTCGTAATGTTTGTTTAATTTCCTGAATTTCTGTATTCCTTGAGAATGGTGTTTTAACCGAAACCGGTCGGGATTAACGTGTAAACCTTAAAATTAAAAGCAGTGAAACAAGTACAAGTGAATTTAATTGTGACTGGTAAATACGCTCGGTTCAAATATTTTGCAAACTCTGTGATTCAAGTTTAAATTTTTAGATCCTGAGCAAACGACATTCTATCAACCATAAATAAAACACTATTAGCTTTTCCCGTGGCCGACCGCGTTTATAAATTTTTGGGTAGTCCTACGAAATCTGTTAATATTTTTCGGATCAATAAATAGTTCGTATTTGATTTTGACTTTTGGCTCTCATGACCAATAATTGTATAATATGTCTGACCCTATGTCCCTAGGGAACCGCTTGTTCCCAGGGAACGAAGTTATAGCCTACCTATATCCAATTGAAGATTCTACCCATTACAACAGTGAAAGAATTTTCATTATAGTTTCAATAGTCAATAATGACTTTGTCCCTTAGCTACTGCCCGTCTACAGGGAACTAAGTATAGCCCTGTGTGATAGTGTTTCTATTAGTGAAATGATTTTTAGAATCGGTTTAGTTATTGCAGAGATTACCCCTTACAAGAAAACAATCAAACAAAAAAAAACCTCTTGATATAATAGTGTAGATGTACATGTAGATGATCTCCAAGGTTCGAAACTAAAATGTAAAATTTATGACTTTTTCCTTCCCAAAGCTCACTCAAGCTACCAAGTTAGTTTTGGCTCTTAACTTGGTAGATTATGAATGCTTAAATAGTTTGCACGCTTTGCTACATCGTCCTAAAAGGTTGTACACCCTAAAACTCGTATTAAGATATCTGTGACACCCGCACTCCCGCCGTGTATCTGATAAATTTCTTTTTCATTCGTAATTGGTACGTCGTCATCGGACTTATTCATTTTCATATAGTATCCCAAATAGCACGCAGCTGTATACAAACTGGGGCAAACAAAATTGGGCAAACTGTATTTAGCTTTGAATCTTGTCAGGTCGTTGTTGTTGACATCAGATGTAGCATTCATAAATAATTATTTTTTTCAGAACAATCTCTTCAGCAGCAAGTCAACTGACTTCGAAAATGAGGCTTTAGAAGTCCACAACGAATATAGAAAATACCACGGAGTACCACCTTTAACTCTTAACAAAGAAATATGTAAAGCTGCCCAAAAATGGGCTGAAGAGCTCGCCAAGAAAGATAGCATGGCATACAGTCTTACAAAGGAATATGGAGAAAGTATCTACTGTGGATGGTCACCAGATTCTAACACAAAAGTTACTGCGAGAAATTGCATAGACAAATGGTACAGTGAAATAAATGACAACTCCTTCGATACAGAGCCAGATATTCTAACCTGCGGGCACTTTACACAAATCGTCTCAAAGGATACTAAGGAATTAGGAATTGGAAGCGCTAAAAGCAAATCTGGGAAGCTGTATGTTGTTGCCAATTACTACCCTCCTGGTAACTATAGTGGCCAATTCTGTAAAAAGGTCCTGCCGCCAAAAGCTTTTGGGTCAAATAAGCATAAAAGAACACCTAACAGTAATGTACCTCCTTCACCGAGAAACAGTAAAAACTTCTCCGAAAAGGCGACAGATTTGGTCATAAAACTAAAAACTACTTCCGTAACAGGTGATATAGGTGATAAATTTAAAGAAGATTGCTTACGAGCTCATAACGAATACAGAAGAAAACACGGTGTCCCTCCGCTAGTTCTCAATAAAAATCTTTGTAAATATTCAGACGAATGGGCGAAGACACTTGCAATAAAAGGTAAGATGGAGCATAGAGATCAGAATGAATACGGTGAAAATATTTACCACGCTTGGTCTTCGGATCCCAATTTCACAGTCACTGGTAAAGATGCTGTTGATAAATGGTACAGTGAAATAAAATACCATACTTTTGGAAAAGAACCAACCAGCTTGGCGTCAGGTCATTTTACTCAAGTCATTTGGGAGGACAGTAAAGAAGTTGGTGTTGGTATAGCGAAATCAAAAGATGATCATGTTTTTGTTGTAGCTAATTATTTGCCTCCAGGAAATTTTTATGGTAGTTTTGCTGCTAAAGTCCCACCACCTATTAATTAATTAAATACCTATTTAAGATCACGTTTGCACCAAAGATTACATTGCCGATAAAACATAACTTCGTATATGTATTTTTTTAATAAAGTTATGATATTTACGAAAAAATTGTTTCTATAACTTATAACGCTTTCAATGCTTGATAGGTGTCACACAGTTTATTTAAGCAAGTAACCATAAATGGCGCACATAATCATTCGCTCTCACTCACACAGTATATCACACACTTACGTAGTGCATGTAGAAAAAATATTATGAATTTACCTAACAGGTAGCCAGTTGAAAATTTCATCTGTCTCGTTGACACGTGTCACAATCACAAATTCTCTATACAAAAATAATCATATCTATCAATAATCGTATCTATCACTTTGACATATATCAAAAAAACGGTACAGAATATGAATAATCTTTTACTTTTGATATAATATGTCACAAATTTGTATTAAAAAGACATGATCTTGCTAAGTTTCTTGCCCTTCTTCTTAGCAAGACTAATCGAATGTGCGAAGTTAGGCATGTATTTATATATATGTAACATGTTAGTATTTATTATATGGGTAGCTATTATTATTATCATATCATATATACATAACTGCATACATTAAATATCCCTTTAAATATTTAAGTTCATGTACGTGTATTTATTTATTAAATATAAGCAAACCCAACACCTATTTTAATATATTGTATTTTCTCTTTTAAATTTAATAATTTTTTTATTCATTACTAAATCCTAACGTGCGATAAGTGTATTTATGTATGTACCTATATTGCAGAAATAAAGTATTCATTTCATTTTATTACAATAAAAAAAATTACAAAAAAATAACGAAAAAAAATCTGTCGCTTTTGCCACCGGTCGAAAAATCTTTATAAATAAATCATCTTTCACTTTTGACGACTGACACAAAATGTGTTTTATAAACAAATCATCCGTCTCTTTTGACATCTGACACAATTTCACGAAACCTGGTATAAAACTCAGTTATATTATTCAGAGATGCAATGAAACGTAATTAAGAAATATTATTGCCACCAGTTGCTATTTCTTGACACTATAACTAGGATACTTATTAGAACAAGTAGAAAAAAATCCCATTTGTTTTATGACACATACAACAGAATCATAGAATTGATGGGAACGCAGCCACTTAAAGGATCTCTAAAGATAATTAATTACTTATATATATATTTAGTTTGCATGATTGTTGATAAGAAATATAACGTTTTGTAAGGAATAATAGCCGATGAGATAATGATGAATCTGAAAAGGCGGTGGCATTTAGACGTGCAATTTGTCAATGCATTATTATTGCAGATCACAAACGGGTTAAGTAAGTCTGAAAGCGGTGTTTGATAACTTTTAAAAGCATCACGTCATCGTTATCTAAATGTTTTCAATGTTTATAGTGATTTTATGTAAATGGTTTGCAAATTTATAACTCAATCAGATGAATCATTGTCTACCTTTTTATTTTACTTACTTTACAAATACTTTTATTAATTTTGTTTCAGCCATTCTATGTTCTATTATTTCGCTTTTTTTTCCAAAAAGAACCATCATTTAAAGAAGGGAACAGCCCTTTTATTGCTCCAAATACTTAACCCTAAGGCTTACCTTCTGATTAATTCGTAAAACTAGAGCTCTTTTTCCGTTAGCCATTCGTTGGCTGTAAGCCAAGAGCTGCTTCAGTCTCTGCGCGGGTGGAACTCCACGCTCAACTACCAACACAATCCTGGCCCACTGTCGTTGCCACTCGTTTTTGGTTTCCGCAATCTTCTGGTACGTGTTACCCATCATAGCAATCAACATGTTCACAAGGAGAATAGCCACTATGATCATGTATATCACGAATAATAGCTGGAAATATATTTTTTACATGAATTAGTATTCAAGGTTAGTTTTTCATTGACGGGGATTGCCAAATCCGAGGGATTTGGGAAAATGTTCGAAGCAGTTTTGGGGTCGATTTTGATAAAAACTAAAATGCACTTGTACTTGATCACTGTATTAATTTAATTTACCCCAACCGGGTACGCTATAAGAAACATTTTCAAAGGGTTATTTATTATTATTACATAATTATTGCTGTTACATTTGTTTTTTATGAGCAATATATGAACTCGTTGAATGCAGGTGGGTCAAAAATCTATGACAAAAAGATAGAGTATATTTAGTATGCATCATGAAATTTTCGATGAAATAATTTGCCCAGACTGGGAGTCTGAACAAGAACAAACACTTTAAATATTATTATTTAGTGTTTTATATTATTGAATTAAGTATTTTTAATTATTACTTATGTTATTTAAGTTTCTTATATTACTACACCATCCGATTATGTATATATGTAATAATCAAATTCTGGGAGGTAATGACAGGTCCAGGATCAATTTCATCTTTACTAAGTAAAAAACGATGAATGACAGAAATAACAAAACCATAACTTCTATCTGCTGGTCATTTTCTCGAACAGTTTGTTTTAATAATAATATGACTGTTTACTTAAGCACTTAACACTCGATGGTATCAATCACACTTATACGCCAAGATTACCTTCACCTCAATCTCAGGGTCTTGATCGACAGCATTAGCTCAAAAGGTCAGGAGCCTACTGGCACATGGCACTTTTAGATCTACATATTGACTTTATTGATATGCTCTAGACAAAAACTAAAAGATATTAACATCATTATATACCTTTGCTTCAATCTCATGATCAGTTCGATCGAAGGCTCCGTAGTAATCGGAGAAGGAAGTCAGGGACATAAGGAACATTGCCATGATGCTCTCCATCGGTGAGGGCATCGGGTTAGAGACGGAATCGTCCACTCCTTCTGGAGTATTTGGATTATCGAAGGACAAGAATATAACGTAGTATGCTGAAAACAAAATGTGAGTGTGTCATCTTGCGCTGGTCTATGGAGGGAAAATAAAAATCACAAAATAAGCTACAGCACAAACCTTGAGAAAATCCCATTACGAAGACCAAATAAATGCAGACGAAACGAAGTAGATCTCCCATCACCATGCGGTAGATCATCACCACGAATGGTCCAACCGTTTTAAAGCCTCTGAGAGCAAATATTTCATTTAGAACCAAAAATAACCAGACGAGACTACGCAAATCATAAAACATAGAACGTAAAATGATTACCGGCAAAAGAACAAGAAATATGGTGCAGTGGTCAACATGATGACGACTGCTAGATGATCTTCAGCCTCGTCAGCGCACCACAATCTTAACGTTGGTAAGATCACCATCAGCAGACATGAGAATAGGAACATTACTCTGGAAACCAGAAAAATACATTTTGGTTATCCATCAGAATACTTTCTTGTGAATTCACTGCTTTTTTATTTATCTGTTACCTTGATGGTACTGTACTAAGATTTTCAATGAACATCTTTAATCCAAGGAACCTTGCTTCGCGTAATGCAGCTGCTATATAGGCCAGAGCTCCCATCCATAGCACAAGCTCTGCACAAATCCTGACCTGAAAGATTTTTATTATTGTTAATCTTAAAAAATGTACTTATACTTGCTTCGAAAGAAATCGAATATGCGCTTACAAACCTTAGCTTGAGGTGAATCAATGTTCATCAGCCGACATTCTTCTGTAAGGTCTTCCCACCATCCTTCCATATCAGATTCTGGTGGCTCGGTCGCTAAAATATGATCTCACGTTTAATGGGGTAATAATAACCCTAGCTTGGTTATTTTTTTGTATTAATACAAAGCTTACGTACGTTTATCTTTATTTGTGGGATGGCTTTTAAAATGTTCGCATTTTGGTCCATCTGGTTTGGTATTATTTAGTAATTCTACAGCTCCTGGGTCAAACTCTACCCCGTTTAGTGTTGTACAGTTTTCTGAAAAACACCGAAACTTTAAGTTTTTTCACGTTTCCTTTCATTAAGGCAAGGTTATCCAGCGAAATCTGTCCTGCTCCAACGCTTTTATTTTACACATGTTTATCCTGCTCAGCGGAAGCGTACCGCTCAGAAAACTCACCCTTTCGAGGTGTTTTTTTTAATTATTTTGGAATTAGAGGGATGTGTTTTTAATATGACGGCCGCTTTATACTACATTTTTTAAGAAATTTATTTTAGTACAAGTTTTATTGTCCAAAACTTAACAAAATGAAATGATATTTAGATCACAGTTCAGACCTATCTTTGCGATTTAAATGGATCGAGGAAAATGCAAGTAACCGCGTATCAAATAGCCGAAATATCGAGATCAAAGAGTGAAATATAACATATATTTTTTACAAAATTTTATCATTGCTATTTAATGGTTTAAAATTAATTTGAAAAGAGACAAAATCGGGATAACCCCTTAAACTCTTCACGCATGCATGCATTATGCTATTTTCTCTAAAGAAATGCGTGACATTTCTTACAAAAGCTATGAACTATTCTTTACAATATGCTATTCAATAAATTTACCATTCTTGGTGAACCATTCAAACTTTGCAAGTACATTGACATATACGTTCATTGAACCTACTTGTTCGACCACTTACCCATTTCATTTTCCAACTCGGTATCATTGATGGTAGGACCTAAGGTAGTATTCAAAGCTGTCCCGTTGGCGACTCTATCTGAAGGTCCTGGACGAAGAGTAAAGCAGACTAGGGACACTAGGAAATAGATGAAGAAGAACAAAAACTGCTGGTAAAAGCGGAATTTGACAAACGTGTTCCATTTAGTCTTTAGGAGGTCTATCAGCATTCCCTCTAAAAGATCTAAGTGTTCATCTTTTTCCTGCAAAAGAAAACAATAAAAAAAAGTTAATACCTTTTATTTATTATAAATAAATAAAATAAAATGATCTATTCATTATTGAGGTTTGGGAGATATTTTTCACTTTCTACTCTGAAGATATAATCTCTGACGTACTATAAAACTTCCACCACAACTTTTCTGTGTAATTTATAAGAATATTGTAAATAGATCAATTTTATTCCTAACTGAAAATTCATTGAATAACGGTTTAACTCGACTTAGGACAAAAAATTTCACCATTTTACTTCGTTTTTTTCTTTACAAAATGGTGTGACTGGAATGTTAAATTACCGGAGATAGACATAATGACAAAGTGGTTTAAGTTAACTTCTTGCGGTACACACTGGTTTAGAAAGAGTTAGTCAAAATATCACATCTTGTGAAATTAGATGTAACTTTAATTAGATAAATTTTCACATTTCTTTATTCGTTTTTTTACACGTTTGCTACATTTGGTAAAAGCTCAGAGTATTACCTATAAATTATTTGGGTAAAAGGCACAAATTTATAACTTAAATCACAGTGCATTTAACAGGGCATATTTTTGGTGCCAAATGGTTTAATTCGGCTTCTGAACGATATGTGCATCTCTTAGTATGTTATCTAGGGGCTGAACGGATACAAAGTAATAGAACTTAATGTTATCTACATGACGCTTTGATTTTGTACATAAAATGTGAAAAGGTTAACGAAAAGAAAACTTTTTGTGCAAGAAAATTTCTTTTTCGGCTCTCATGTAAAGTTGGGTTTTTGGGTTAAATCGTTTTCCGCCGGAGGCACAGAATTGTTAAATATGATCGATCACCAGAATATGTGTGTAAGTTGTGTAGCACGTCACAGATACTGTGTCTTACTCCAAAAGTGACCAGGTTCAATGCAGAATCCTTGCTAATGAGCCCAGTTTCGGTGTCGATAGTATCGACTTGTCCGAGCGGATATGCAGCACACGTCGTGGCCCCGATCTGCCAGTAGATCTCCCGCTCGATGTTGAGGATGTGGAAGAAGAGATCTGTCCGCGCTAGCTTTGCAGCCAGGGTTAGAGGCGTCAGGTTCTGTGCGTTGCGGATGTTCAGGGAGGCTCCCACTTCGTAGGCCATGTCGAAAGTGTCCTGGAGAAATAATCGTGATCGTGATGAAGGAATTAGAAGCTCTCGAGATCATTCGAGCTCATAGTCATCATCATCATCATCATCATCATCAATACTATATTGCCCAAAAATAAGTACAAAAAGGCGGACTTAATGCATAAAGCATTTTCTACCAGTCAACATAGTCCCATCTTAAAAATAATAATAGAACTATAGAAATATTCAATAATATCACGCTTTTTTGAATCCTGTGTGGAGTAACCTTGTTTTTTATTTGCAACACTTTAATTTAATTATTTATTCAAATATCGTAAATATGTATGAAGCTTTTCCAAATGGTCGAAAACTCATTAGATACGAGTACACCTACATGAACAGTAAAATGGCATCGTTCCCAAGGTCGAGACTCTAATTCAATAGAAAAATCAGCTGGTTTCGTAAATTCTATTGAAGTGAATTCGCTAACTAATCCTAATAAGTGAGTGAAGGTAAATATTATGGTATACGCACTGTGTTGGAAAGATTTTAGGGTTCTGTACCTCAAAATGAAAACACTTATAGGATCACTTTTTGTCCGTCTGTCAAGACCTTTTTTCTCGGGCCCCGTTAAAGATATCAAGTTGAAACTAATACCTCCTACAAAAGTCTTCGACCCCGTAGTGCTGAGAAAAATCAGGCTTCCAAGTCAACGCGAAAAAAAGCTATTGCTCTTTACGTACAATTTCATACAATTTGGCTCACCATGAAAACATAAAGGGCACTTCCTGTTGACATAGAAACTTGAAATTTCGTTTACAATTAGGTCTTAGGGAAAATATGAAAATGACATATATCTCATTATTCAAGAAGGAATTAAAGATCGTAAGAGTCAAGTTAAGGAGAGGCATTGATTAACTTTTAATTTGAAATCGGCGCCTTAGGGGAGTGGAATGAGGGGGACTTACTCTTTACAAATATGCTAGACGTAAGGTCGTATGCGGTAAAACAGTATTTTTCATATAAAATGACAACTATAAGTAATTTAATAAATCCAATCGGCCATATTGAAGTGTATTTGTAGACAAATTTAAATAAAAAACTTAGAGGCTTCATTTGCTTCCGTTTGTCAGTAAAATAGAAATCTCTGTTTTAAAAGAGGCTTTCTATTTTTTTTTCTCCGCTATGAAAATTAATCAATCAACTAAATCTTCGGGCAAAATGACGTCAATGAAATGCTTAATCTAGTATATAAATTGGTAATTACATTTTTTTTTGGAGATCCATTTCGCCAAAATTTGGTGGCGTCGCCTAAGTAATAACTGGTTGTAAAGTAAGTTTGTGTTTTAAACATTATGCACGGAACCCTCGGGCACAAGTCCTACTCGCACTTGACCAATATTTTCAACTTCGTCCCACAAATGTTGAGTCAATTAGGTAACAATTGACGACACGTCTTCACTAGATGAAGGATGATAAATCATTCACGCACTGACATGTGAGGCCAACCAACTGATCATCAAAATTAATTAATATTGTCCACTTCTGATTTGTCTACTCACAACTATACACGTGTGTTATTTTTATCCTTGCTGTAGCAATTCTTGGAGATTATCTCGTGAATCAGTGAAAATCAACTTGGAATATACTTTAAAAAGCATGTTCACAATAAGCTGAAGAAACCTTTTACAATATTTTAACTGATCGTATAGAAGCGGTAAAATATTAACCTACATGGTAGCATTGATATAAAAAAAGGTAGATACGGTACGTTCTTTTATCGTCAACTGAAAAATGGACCTCGTTTTTTGACAAGCGCCACCGAACGACAGAGATACGTATTCCTGGGTATACGGGTGTTCCCATTGGTGTCCTGTTTGTCAGGGTCCACGCCTCGCGCCAGGATCAGCCGGTAGCATTTCTCCTGGCCCAAGCACGCGGCGAAACTGAGCGGGTACGTAAGTAGAAGTACCATTTAGTTACCATCTTCTCATAAATGATGAGCATGTGTAGCACGGTGTTCCCATTGGTGTCCTGTTTGTCAGGATCCGCGCCTCGCGCCAGGATCAGCCGGTAGCATTCCTCCTGGCCCAAGCACGCGGCGAAACTGAGCGGGTACGTAAGTAGAAGTACCATTTAGTTACCATCTTCTCATAAATGATGAGCATGTGTAGCACGGTGTTCCCATTGGTGTCCTGTTTGTCAGGGTCCACGCCTCGCGCCAGGATCAGCCGGTAGCATTCCTCCTGGCCCAAGCACGCGGCGAAACTGAGCGGGTACGTAAGTAGAAGTACCATTTAGTTACCATCTTCTCATAAATGATGAGCATGTGTAGCACGGTGTTCCCATTGGTGTCCTGTTTGTCAGGATCCGCGCCTCGCGCCAGGATCAGCCGGTAGCATTCCTCCTGGCCCAAGCACGCGGCGAAACTGAGCGGGTACGTAAGTAGAAGTACCATTTAGTTACCATCTTCTCATAAATGATGAGCATGTGAAGCACGGTGTTCCCATTGGTGTCCTGTTTGTCAGGATCCGCGCCTCGCGCCAGGATCAGCCGGTAGCATTCCTCCTGGCCCAAGCACGCGGCGAAACTGAGCGGGTACGTAAGTAAAAGTACCATTTAGTTACCATCTTCTCATAAATGATGAGCATGTGAAGCACGGTGTTCCCATTGGTGTCCTGTTTGTCAGGATCCGCGCCTCGCGCCAGGATCAGCCGGTAGCATTCCTCCTGGCCCAAGCACGCGGCGAAACTGAGCGGGTACGTAAGTAAAAGTACCATTTAGTTACCATCTTCTCATAAATGATGAGCATGTGTAGCACGGTGTTCCCATTGGTGTCCTGTTTGTCAGGGTCCGCGCCTCGCGCCAGGATCAGCCGGTAGCATTCCTCCTGGCCCAAGCACGCGGCGAAACTGAGCGGGTACTCTCCCCAGTACACATATCTAGAAATTGCACAAATATTACAGGTGCAGAAATACGATGTATCTCATCCTTATAGATTTGTAGGATGTTGGCTTAAAACATTTGCAGGTAAATCCACAAGAAACTGCGGACTAGGTTAGACGATCTCACATTTTTAGGGATCCGTAACCGAAGCCAACACCTGCTGTCTGTCCGTCTGTCCGTCCGAGTCAGAGTATGTTAGGTCGCTAGCTTGCTGACGGAACAAGTGACAGGCCTGAAATTTAAATAATATATGTTATGTCGAATGTTGATTGACCTAAAACAGAATATTAAATTTAAATTAAATTAAATTATTTACATCACATACATGAAAAACGAGCTGAAAAAAAAAAACATTTTTTCTTACCCCAGGTGTCATTGTCTAGAACTCATTGAGAAGATAACAAATTAATTTTTAATTACTTTTATATTAAAAACTAAAGAAATGGGTGGCCTTTAAATTTTAAACCATTTTTGTTCGGGGTCAATTTAAAAAACTAAACTAGTTAGGAAATTGAAATTTTCTGTAAACGCTGATTTTAAATATTATGTTTAGGGTTATTATATTACGTACCCGAATACTTTTGCAGTTTTGTTTCATACATTTTCTAGGTAATGATAAGTTTGTAATTTTCATTCAAGTCAGCCCCGAAGACTTATTTCGTTAACAATATTTGAGGCATTGAGAGCAAGAAAGGCCAACATTTCCAGACACAATTACAAATCAATTGTGTCTGGAAATGTTAGGCCTTTCGTGCTCTGAATGCCTCATTTGAACCCATTGTTGGGTAACTGTCAGTAACATACGTACGCCCTACAATGCAAAGCAACCAGTGGGCCACTGTATGCAATAGACGTAGGCCCAACTAAAAAATAGTGGCCAAACCTAACTGTTGGCCAACTACGATAGCTGGCAAGCAACCGTGCGCCAACAATAAATGCTAATGTGAATTTTTCAACGGTCACTGTTACTCCATGCGGAACGACCCGCAGTGCGAGAGGGACGGATTCCGGAAAAAAATGCAAAATGTCGGTTTTAAATTAATATAATATTAGTTTTAACAAAATTTCAAATTCACAATATTTAGATGTTGTTAAAATCCATCTAATAAAATATCGTTCAGGTCTGTTTGTCATTCCTATTTCGCATACTATGAAAAAAGTGTAGAAGAAGACCTAATTTCAATAATTATTTCTATCGAGCGAAAGTACCGCAATCGCGTTTCTGTATTCAAAAAAACTAGAAAAAGGTACCCATATTTATATACCAATTTATCAAATTAGTGGCTTCTTCTGAAAAGCAGGTAAACAACTTCAAAATGAGATAGCGCCTTAAGTATATTAACTGGTATGGAATCCTCAGGGCGCCAGTCTTACTCGCACTTGACCGGTTTTTACTTATTGTTATGATTGATGATTCGGTGAAGGGTTTTCACTGCCTGCGTCCAGTTTTGTACACGCACATTGAAAACGGTCCCTTTTAATAGCTTAAAATACTCATTGTCTGGAAAGTTTACAATAACTTTAAAAACTAGTAATGTTGGAACTTGAAAAATAAATTAGGTACCCGACATCATTGTTTAAAAAGTTTGTCCATAAAAATTAACTAGCTTGCCCATGCGGGTTTATCCGCGGAAATAATTTACTCATAAAATAATGCACTTTGAGTTACGTAGTATCACAGAACAAGTACTACTATTTCGGGTTGTTCCCATTACTTCCATTTCTACTGTTAATAAAATATTTATTAGGGAAATTTCCCATTTGTTTCCAAAAAGCCTGAGAGTACAGTCAGCACAAATAAAACTATATAAATAATTATTCACAACCTAACAATTACTTGTCTCAGCAATAGAGGCGCGGCCGCAGCTCAAGATTTTGGGGGGAGGACATCTTGGCTCAAGTACAAATTAAAAATCTCGATCACAAAACAAATGAAAACCTTCTATTGACTTCATGGTGCTTGCGGCCGCCACCACCAACGTCCGCATTGGCACGAACATTTAGGGGGTTTTTCAAATTTGGTTTGCAGCGTTTTAATTACTTTTTATAACATTCTTTTTAATATTTTTGACTTAGACGTGAGTAGGCAGATAATAATTTGTTTGAAATGTAAGTAAACCGTCAAGTCATACAGATACTTCGAATTAACGTGAATGATATTGGGGGGGGGGCGTCATGACTCCTGTGACCCCCCCCCCCCTCCCTCGGACCATCACTGCAGCTATAATAATAATGCTTCCGGATGGAGCACACGTGATAGTTCCTTTTATTGTTTGCAGTATGCTACTATTAAGTTTTCTGAGATAATAGATAACGACGAACCATCGTAAAAAATGAACAAAATATTAGCATCAAAGCTCGTGCTCCAGCTTTATGCTTTAAAAAAATATTTATGTAAAATATTTATAATAAATTAATTAATAAGTAATAAATTTATGCAATTAATGTATGTAAATATTATATTCAATATTACTTAACTACTTATAATTTAAATAAATATATAATAAAAAGAACTTAGAATTAATACAATCAAAAATAGGATCTTACGGCTAGTATATTTTTTTTGCCTAAACTAAACTACGCAAGTAGCCTGTATTTTAGGCACAAAATGGACAGAACATAACTTATGCATATATTTTGAAAAAACTAACCCTAGACTATTAAGCCATTACATTGTATTTATCCAACAGAATGAGTTTTTTGTTACTCGAATAAAGAAATCTTATTATTATTATTATTATAATCACGTGACATATCATGACGTCGGTTACAATCGATTTATATAAATTTTGTTTCAGAAAATAGCCGATTTTCAGAAAAAAATACCTTCCTTTCATAATCTGAGTTCTACTACATTTTGTAATGGAGAAAGTTTCAAATCGATCCATGAAATACTTATAGTTTTCTTGATAGCTAGGATCGCAGTTACATACAATAGGTTTACTTACTTGTTAAGCTGACTGTACCTTTTAGCTTTTGGAAACAAATGGGAATGATTTTGTTTATAAAAAAAAAAAAAGAATCAAATGGGATCTATAAAAAGGTCATTTTTGGAAGCAGTGGGAACCCCTATTTCTTCCGTGTCTGAGTCTTAAAAGCACATGTAACGCCATCCAGCAGGCTACCATCTTGTATAATTCGTATGGATTTCAATTACTTTAGCTTATACAAAAAAAACATATTACCAATAAACATTAGGCTCGAAAACATGGAAACCCTGCCCAAAATAAAATTAAAAGCTTACAGACAGACATATGAAAACGCCTCATCTGTTTTCGGTATAACTGCTTTTTTGTACAGAAAAATCTTACCTACTCTGGGATTCTAATAAAAAACCTTTGAGTACATATTTCATTATTGGGTTTGGCTCTTTAATTTTCTGGGCTTTTTATAATCGAATATAAAAAACTTTTTATTTTTTGTGTGCATTCATTGATACCTGCTTCTTCGGTTCGTAAATATTCCTCTATATTTCTAATTCATATTAATAATTTTTTATATATTTCTACCAAATAATTTTTTAATAATGATAGTCATTCTATAAAAAAACAATCAGATATTAACGCAAGAAGTATATAATCAAATTAAGTCAATGTAGTGTAGAAGTGTGTTTTATATGTTCTTCATTTGAAAATCCTTAAAAAATTGTTTTGACGTCGTCAAAGATTTTTGGTACCTTTCCGGCATCCTTGTGAAATTCTCGAAAGACCTATAACGTCTTGAGTTACGTAATTGGACGGTCACACTCATAGACACCAAATAGTTACTTTTGAATGAAACCCTAAAAAACATGACGTGATGTCTATTTTTCATCATTTTAAATTCCGATACTACATTTCCTTACAAAAGGTTTTCTTCCACAACTAGAAAAAGCTTGATGAGCATAATCCCAACGTCAGGAGCAGAACTATGAATAGTGGAATCCCCTCAAGAAACCTTTAAGGCGAGGTGATCCAGAGAAATTTGTCCTGCTCCAACGCTCTCATTTTTCACTTTTCTATACTGCTCAGTTCAAACCGCTCAGGAAAATCGAGATTTCGATGTGTTTTCGTTTTTTATTTTTGAATTTAGGGGATGGATTTTTAATACGATGGCCGTATTAAACTAAATTTCTAACGACGTTTATTTTAGTATAAGTTTTATTGTCTAGAACCTAATATAATTCCAATGAAATGGTATTTATATCATAGTTTAGGTCTATACTTGCAATTATATTGGGTGCAGTAAAATGCAAGTAATCTTATACCCGAATGGCCGAAATATTAAGTCGATAGAGTGAAATATAACATCTGTTTTTTTTTCCAAATGTAATTATTACAATTTCACGGTTTAAAATCAATTTGCAAAGAGACAACAGCGGGATAACCCCCCCTAAATCCTCACCCAACATAATTAGTATCCCTCTGCACATTGACCCACTCGTGGTCGAACGAATCAGTCCGTGACGCCTTCTGGTCTTCCGGACACATGAAGTTCCCGAAGCAGCGCTCGTGGTAGTCGGCGCCGGCGTCCAGGAGGAACTTCACCGTCGTAGGATCCTCGTTCACGATCGCCATGTGGAGCACGCTCTCGCCTGAAGTGTAGACAAAGGAATTCCAGGGTTGTTGCCGACCAAATTGGCGACATAATGAATAGGGGCTAAGTTAAAAGCACCCGGAATAGAAGAGCGTGTACGGCTAGATTAGTGGATGAAGAAGCGAAAGACATGTGTAGTCTTTCTTACCCCTCAGACCCCCGTTCATTAATTAACACTTTCGTCAGGTTCCGACACTGACAGCAGGATAGCGTATACAATTTTCAAAGCGTGCGATAGAGATGCCATTAGAATCCGTGTCAAGATTCCTAATTTATGAACGCGGCCCTGGGGAAACAGGCATGAGTATTATGTGTGTAGGTTCTAAAATAGAGTGTTCTAGACGGGAAGTTAGTTCATTACAAAGGTGTGGTGCTCAGTCGGTATAACGCTCGGTTCTTAATCTTATAAGATCCGGGTTTGAACACTGCCGGTCGAAAAAGTATAATGAGATGTTCAGAAGGAATGGTGCATATTTTTGTATCTTTATCACTTGCTGACGATAAGGGAAAACAAGGTAACGCCCAAAAAAAAATATACAAGGTGACAATATACAGTCAAATTCATTCTGGAGTCTCGGTAAGTGATCAGTATTACGGATCAATAACATTTATTTCGTTATTTGAAACAGAAAATTTTGATCCTCAACTCTGAGCTCGGCTTGAGTTTGTAGGGAAAAGAAACAAAATAATTTTCGAATTTCACAAAAAGGGTCATGGAACCGTAATACCGAGTCTTCAGTAGGTATGAATTTGGCTGTATAAATAATGTCACCTTATATTTTTTCCCCAAATACGGGGATATCACCCTACCATCACATTGGGACGGTAAAATCGTCAGTGAAAAGAGGGTGTTATGAATGTGGACTGTTCTAGTGACAGCCCACACTCGGAAACACCTCTGACACCATTTTAAGACATAAACCATAAGCTCTAATTCTCTTAAGGATACCCAAAACAAGTTCCTTAAACAAGTTTTATTTTTCAGTTTCCACCCGATGCGTATACATAATTGCCTTACAAACTGACCTTCAAGCTGGAATATAAATCCAAGGAATAATTTTTCGGTAAACAAGTTTCCAAGTTTTGACTTTTAAAGTTATATTTACGGGACTTTCTTGAGTCTTCCGTCCGGTTTATCCCTCCCCTATGGTCTTTAAATACTTTTTAGTCTTCCATAAATAAACATAACTCGAAAATAAAAGCCTTTTTACAAAACCCGTGCTCAATGTAAAAATGACTACTTTTGCAGACTTTTATACCTGATTGGCGAATAGCAGATGAAACTGCAAGAAGAAACGTAACTAAATTACAGCACCAAAATCTAGCAGTACACGCGCATAATGAGACAAGGGTCAGGTCTACTATAATTCAATCCACCGCGCATAGGTTTGGTCACAAATACGACCTTCATTCAAACCATTAACACCCCAAACACGGCAGTATGTGCTAAGTTCCCTTTGCCTTCCTACTTAGAAAAAAGATATCGTAGAATTATTTTAGTAAGTAAAAGAAGTATTTATATGTTCGTAAATAAAATATGTCATTTAATTAAGCAGAATTTTCAAGTTCATAATCAGGATTTTAAGATATGAGTGTAGATAAAAGTTATTTACTAAAAAGTGATTTATTTTGCGGCAGCGTTATCGAGTGCTCTATCAAATTAGGTAAATGTACGTGTTAGCTCCACTCGGCTGAAAAATTGCTGACACGCTAAACGGGGCCAAAGCAATTTGTTACACTTTACTGATAATTTTAATATTTCACGGTACGTTGACGGTTAATTATTACCGTCTACCCGCAAACCGCGCCCCATCTTTGAGGAGTACCGAGGAGTTAATTTCGCACCCCTGAATTTATCTAACGTAGTACTTCTAATATTTATAGGTTCATTTAGGGTCAACATAAAACCTGACTGACCTATACTACCGCACAAAATTCTGATTTTTAAATGCTTTTATAATTTTTAATCAAGGAATAACAACATCGTAAGCAAAAATACGAGTATATTGTAAATATTTTAAAAACGGATAAGACTCATTTTTTTATTGTGCAAGAAGGCGCAGGTCGAGCTTTCAAGGAGATCGTCATCAAAAGCTCAACCTGTGCCTCCTTGTATAATAAAAAAGTAAGTATATCCGTTTTTAGGGTTCTGTAGTCCAATAAGGAACCCTTATAGTTTCGCCATGTCCGTCTGTACGTCTGTCCGCGGCTTAGCTCAGAGACTATTACTACTAGAAAGCTGTAATTTGGCATGGATATAAATATTAATCACGCCCACAAAGTGGTATAAAAAAATCATGAAAAAATATATTTTTTAAGGGTACCCCTCGTACACGTAAACTGGAGATGATTTTTTTTTCTCGTCTAGCCCATAGTTCGGTTTAGGGATCCGTTGGCGAAATATAAATATATGCGGCTTGTATTGGGTCTTTCAACGGTTTTTGTTTTAATATGCTGAGTGAACTACTTATCTGATCAATGTAAAACTTGGACACGTGTTTTTTCAGTCCTTTGTCTTTCCGTTGTCAAGTCGGTTACCTAATTGGACACATTTCGCTCGATAGATTTTATTTTTGAAAATGATGCCTTTTTAAGTTATTATTTCGTTTTATGTCTAAACGGCTTGAGTTTTATGTCTGAAATTACTGCTATAACAAGAAAACATGGTTTATTTTCCGATGTCAAGTGAAAAAACTCCTACATCAAATATTATTCAATTAATAGACGAAATTAGTTTTCAGACTTACGTCCTTTAGTTTTGAGTCAAAGCACGCTCAAAGGGTGCGCACGATTTGCAACCTTATAAGCGCTAACCGTCGAGATATAATAGCAATGCTCTCCGTCAATAAGCCAGTACCGCCCGTTGCGCCGACACGGAAGGACCTGTGACCTTTTCTCTTCCACGTAAGCGCACCTCGACACGGGACAGGATAGGACTACCAAACTCATTCACGTAGAAACTAAGTATATACTATATAATAAACTAGTTAGCCTGACGTATCAAAAGTAAACAATGGGAAACAAGGACAATAAAAAACGTGTTTCCAAAAGAAAGAAAGCTAGTAATTTCAAAACTATGAGAGATGGTAAGGGCTAAGTACTTACTGTTTTTCCTTTATAAAAATGTAGTTCCATTTTCAGGGTTCCGCAATCAAAAAAAATTCAAAATTCAAATTTTACCACTTTGTTGTCGGCGTGATTAATGTATGTTGTCAAATTACAGCTTTCTAGTACTTGTAGTCTCTGAGCTAAGCCGCGAACATACGGACATGGCGAAACTTTGTCGGACTACGGAACCCTAAGAACTGAAATTTCATGGTGGGTTGACTTTCTTTGTGTTGACCCATACATACAATCTTCAGAATTTATATGAATAATTAGGTCGTTGGTATGTAGAAAAATTGTGATCAAAATTATAAATGAACGACTTTTTTAGGAACAAAATGAATACGAAACATTGTCCAGAACATACTGAGTCACAAGTCATGGAGTCACCACCTGAACTTTTTAATTTAGTATCTGTGATACAGGAGGAAACGTAAGTGGTTCCTAGATAATTTTTTACCCATTTGTCTAAATATAAATGCTTACTCGTACTTTTATTGTTGGGAATCGATTTTCCATTTACTTAACAACGTTACAAACAAAATGCGTTTTATTTGCAGTTATTCAAGATGGATTTGATATAGGATTGGTTATTTATTTAGCATAAATGTTAATTTAATTAAGGGAACAAATATAATGACCACCAAAATAAACTTTGATACCCTAAACACTCCTACCAAGAAATAATAGTGAAAACCAAAATTAGTAAATGCATACCAAATCTAGCAATGAAAGAAAATCGGAAATCCTCCTGCACAGAAGAGTAGCCACGTAGTTATTTCTTTTTATGACAACGCAGAATAAATTATTGGGGTTAAAATTTCATGTGAATTAACTAATTTTGGTGTTCATTATTTTTTTGGTGTTTTTTTTCTTCTTTATGTTGTGGTCAGTAAAAAACAAACTTTTAATTAATATGAACAATGGTCTTTAAGAACAATAAAAAATCGCGTCATTTTCTTAATTTATAATTTTCATCTAAATTTGAGCCATAAGTTTATTTCTATCACGTTTATTTAATATTATTATTGCTTTTAGTCAACTCTAATCTGATCTATTGATATGAGTACTTTGACAATACTTTATAATGTAAATTTTTGTGATAAATTTATATTTTCAGCGTAAGTATTGAAAACGAAGACACATTACAGCCGGATTTTGATAAAAATAGTGGAATGGAAGAAGAGTAAGTCAAGTGTTTAGTGTATATACTTAGCTACGTGATATTGTTTTTTAGTTTTAATTTTTATGGTTTCAGAACATTTGAAGTTAAAGTTCCACAAAAAGTTTACGGAAACAAGAATAAAGTAAAAAAACTGAAAAATCAAAAAAAGACATATCCATATAGAATTGGGTGTGTATATTAAATCTTAATAGCCTATTTCTTAAATTACATTTTTATTAATTGTACATGATTGCGCTGTCATCACTCATCACTTACATTAGGATTTGATATCTATGATCGTGATTAATTCGTTCCTACCAAATTGTGTAAAGAAGCGACTTGAGAAGTATCCCCTTAAATTATTAACTGTTGTATCTCTGACATAATCCACTCCTTTTCTTTTAGTTCCACGCCTAATGAAATCGTAGAAGGAGGCGAAGAAAGACGAATTGTGGATATCTTTCATTTAATAAATAATCTCCAGAATTTGTCAGACCACTCACCTCTTGACTGTAAATTCAGTGATTTGATTATTGAAACGCTCAAATCAGTTGGTTTAAGTTCAAAAATTCATTTGAAATGTAAACTGTGTAATTCTGATTTCACCATTAATGCTTGTGACCCAAAACCAAAGAAGACAGTCAATATTAATGAGGCGGCTGTTATAGTCATGACAGCGTCAGGAATAGGAATGACACAATTTTCGGAATTACTATCAGCCATGAATATACCACCCATGGGCGCCATGGCCTATGAGACGTCTAGGAAAATAATAACTAAGGAATGGGAAAAAAGCGCTCTTATTGCCATGGACGCAGCAGCAAATAGAGAAAGGGAAGCTGCGATTGCAGAAGGTAGGGTAAAAGATGGCATAGCTATAATAGACGTGGTAGCTGATGGATGTTGGTCGAAAAGATCTTATAAGAAAAATTACTGGGCTCTCTCAGGTGCAGCGGCAATAATAGGTCGTAAATTTGGTGAAGTATTGTATTTTGGTGTAAAGAATAAGTACTGCTGTGTCTGCTCTAGAGCCGAAAACCAAGGTGTTGGACCAAAAGAGCATGCGTGCTACAAAAATTACTGCGGCTCGTCGACGGCCATGGAGGCGGATATTATAGCTGAAGGCTTGAAGATTTCAGTCGAAACGCAAAATTTGATTTATGGCAGACTGATAGCTGATGACGACAGCTGCACATATAACAAAATAAAAACTATGAGGCCCTACCCCAACCACTTTGTAGAAAAAATAGAGTGCCGCAATCATTTACTTCGTAATTTGTGTAACAAATTAAATGCTTTGACGAAGGACACAAAATATGTTTTAGGTACACGTAAGCTGTTCACACAATCCATAATCATGGCTATAAGAAAAGCTGTGTGTCTCTCAATCCAGGCAAATAAAAATGGGACAGAAAGTTTATTAGACCGTACAAATTAGTTATATGCCGATATATCAAATAGCCATAACCATGCTTTTGGCAACCACAGCCAGTGCAAAAGTTCGTATTGCAGCAGTGAGAAGAAAAGTGAAGACCTGACATTAACGCTGGTCGGCACCCCCATATGGATCAAAACTCAGTACCATGTTGGTCAATTGGCAGCAAACGCCAAAAGTTTGATTAATGACACCGACAGTAATATTGTTGAAACGTTTAATAGCATCAACACATCAAGCATGAAACGCTATGCAAAAAAACATGGTTGGACAAAGCCCCGAAACAAAATCTAAAAAACTAGAGCAAGCAAAAACCAAAAAAGCTGTGAGTGACACAATGACATTTTTACATTTTTATCTGAGTATAATATACTGAGTAAGCTAATGAATTGATTATTTTTACAGGAACGTGCACGCCTCAGGCCTAAAGTATTGTTTAGACCCACAGCAGCAAGCAAACCCGTAAGTAGGCTCGACTCAAAGGATAAGAATTATGGTGAAGAATGTCAAAAACCAGACGTTGATGCTAAGGAACTAGAGCTACTTAAAAACACGTTCTTGAATAACTTAGTCAAAACACAGGAACATAGGCTAAGAATTGGAAAAGAAACAATTCTTCAGAGAGATTGCAGTGAGTGGCTGGAGTTGCGGCGTTAGTCCACACTCTACTGTATAAACAAGACCTTAGCCATATAAAAGCCATAAGACATGGAGTTGAGAACGAAACTACTGCTCTCAATCAGCTATCAATCCAGCTAGGGGTTGTTATACGCAAGTGCGGATTATTCATTGATGCCGAAATTCCCTACCTTGGTGCTACACCAGATGGTTTCGTCGGAGATGAACAATTAGTGGAAATAAAGTGCCCTTATTCTGTTTTGAATCAGAATTTGGAAGATATCAATGTACGGCTGAAACTGCCTTTTTTCAACAAAAAAGACAATTTAACAGTTGTTTACAAGAAACATGACTGGTTCTTCCAAGTAAGCAATTTTATTGTTTAATTTAGTTGCTGTTCTCACAACACTTAAAACACTTATGACTGTATTTTTTCCTTTTACAGGTTCAAGGCCAACTACATATAGCTGAAAGAAAAAGTTGTATTTTCGGCATATGGTCTTGCGAAAACAACGCGTTACATGTAGAAATAATCGAAAGGGATGATGATTTTTGGAAATTATGCATGGTCGAAAAACTCCATGCATTTTATATGCAACATGTTCTACCTGAGTTGGTAGACCCCAGACACACAAGAAATCTACCACTTCGACCCACCACTTCTACAAAACGAAAGCATCAAAAAACTAAAAACGATACGATCAAGAAGAGCAAGTGCGATGAAAGTATTGATGATGATGAATATGAAAGTCAAAGAGCAGATGAAAGTATTATACTTTCTTTTCAACAAATTTAGAAAAGTATAATAAATAAATTTATATTTTTATATAGGCAGGCAAATTCATACTGAAGACTCTGTAAGTGGTCAGGACCAAGGTTGAAGTGCCTTTTTTGTAAAATACGCAAATAAACTTAAAGCTTTTTAGACGACTCGGAGTTGTTCGTAAATTAGTAGAAGGGTACAATATTTTTTTTTGTTTTTCACGAAATGGGTCACCGAATCTTGGCCGTGACCACTTACCGAGTCTCTAATGTGAATTTGGCAACATAAATGAATGTTACCTTGTTTATTCTCGATTAAAACATTCTGTATTTTCGGAATTTTTATTCACCAACGTATTGGTGAAATTATTTTCATTATTTTAAATAGGGTATTGCACATCAAAAATACTATTTGCACACCAAATATTGCTTTCGCGACTGCCATACATAACCCTCGTGGTTATTTTTTTTCAACAACCTAGATATTTTGGTATGCAAGTTAGTATTTTGGTGAACAAGTTAGTATTTGTTTTAATTTGTAGTTTGTATTTGTGTTAGAACAGCGTGGTAATATTTTTTTGGTTTTTCTGTTGTGCGTTTACATTTAAACCTTTTAAATATGTAAACATTTTACGTACATTTTGATCGCCTCTGTGGCGGAGTGGCAGAGGGCTCACCTGCTAACATGTCCATTAAAATTATAGGAATAGTTGATTGTATAAATAAATAAGTTACTTAGATATATAAGGTGACTTTAATTTATACAGCCAAACTCATAATGGAGGCTTGGTAAGTGATCAGTAACACCGATCAATAACACTTTGCTAATTTTGCAAAATAAAATCTTCACGTCCGTCCCATAGTATGACTCGGGGCTGGGCTTGCGTTTGTAAGGAACACGAAAAAAAAAATTTAGGATTTCACAAAAACGGTCATCGAACCTTGTTACTGAACAATTACCGAGTCTTCAGTAAGAATTTGGCTGCATAAATTAAAGTTACCTTATATATTCACTAATTAACTACCCACTAAGATATCTATGTTCGCTTCTACAAAAAAGAGCGCGATTTGTATCGAGCGAGAAGATCGCGCGCGACTCGAGTTCAGAGACGCGATGTGCGCGTTGCGGCTTGCGGGCGGGTGCCGAAGTGAGGGGGAATTCATGATTTCTTGTGGCCCTTGGCAAAGCCTTAAAGTGAAAATTTTAGTTATAGTAGAGCGTCCCCCCCGCGCTGGCTAAACGGTTGTTTATAGAAATGTGAAAAAAATCACAGAAGTATAGGTAGTATATATAATGAATTTAAAAGGAAAACTATCACAGCTAAGTAGGCTTTACAGGTTTACGAGTACAGGTCGCGCCAAACTTTTGGTCCCCTCTAATGTATGGGACTAGAAGTTTGGCGCGGTCTGTATTAGTAGACCAACTTATAAAATGTACCGGGCCACTACGGAACCCTAAATTGCGCGTGGCCCGACACGCACTTGGCCGGTTTTTTAAACTTTCATGATGTCAGCTCACTCTAATTTTAATGTTTTTTTACATGGTCTTACGCTTGGCCTCTATACCGTCTGATGAAAAGCGTCTTTAGGACCTAGGATCAGGAGGGCTCGTCCAGGAACCGGGAGATTGACAGCGACGAGACATTAATCAGTCTTTCCAGGGACTTCCGCAAAAATATAGTTCTATGATTTACCATAATATTCGTCGCTCATATAAACGTCGTTGATGAGTTTAGGGTAGAACCTGAGCAGCCTCTTGGCCAGGTCAGCGAGCAGGGACGAGGCGTTCAGGAAACAAATATGCAAGATTGTCTCCCCCACTGCTCCTCGTTCCTGAAATACATTCAAAATCAATTATTAACCTTCTTTGTTCATTGGACCAGCCCCTAGATTATGTGTCTTTGAGTCAGTTGCCAAACATTGAAAACATACCATATACTATCGAATTCGATACACGCGCCAGATACACGCGCGAGAGCTCGCGCGTAAGAACTCTCGCGCGAGTAAAACGCGGCATAATGTGGACAAGGTCTAAGGATACGTTCATGCTTAAAGTGACGTCACAGTTCGTGAACAGTTCAATATACACTGAAGGCAATTTTACAAGTTCAGTTTTTATCTATGTTTTTAGTGTTGTCAACAAGTTGACAACCGATAAAATGTCACATAAAAGGCCCGAGGTATAAAAGTTGTATTCCAAACCAGGATACACTAAAAGTTTTGCGTGTGACTGCTCATACCGATCCCCAGTTAGCGCCTTATTTCCTCGTAGGTGATACGTCGGTTCTCCTCAATCAGATGATGGCCACGTTCTCTTCGGTGACGGCAGTTGATAGACGGACTTCTATTCCCGTGTCTCGTCTCTGAGCGATATTTTGCCCACGTTTGAACTCATCGCCGTGCTCACATGTGGTGCTTCAGAAACGAAAGCATTTCGAACTCGAGAACATCACTCATTCTGAGGTAGCGAACATTTAAACTCATAAATAATAATCATGGCTCGAAAATCTTTTCGTTCCCAATTCCATTTTGAGTGAGACTTGTAAATATAGCAACCAAATAACAATTTACTACATTGTGTTCTATTTTCAAAATCCTACACATAGTTTTTATTTTACCAAATTCCATACTCAAATTTGCGATTGGCTAGGAGCGTTTTTTAAATCATTTAGAACATATTAAAAAAAAATGCAATATTTTACAAAGTACTTAACTGTTTTTTTGGTACAGCTCTTAGAAAAGAGAGCGTTGACGCCTTCTTACGGTGGTACGGCGCGGTGTCGTAGCACGTTACGAGACTACGAATTGTACGAGCTAATGCTACATCGTAGCATATCAATTATTTGTCTTGTTACCTAGGAAGATAAGACCAAACCTTTAGATCCCAGCAAAGTTCCCGATAACCCAAGGGATTGGCGTCGTATTCCTCCTGTGTGACGTTCGGCCAGTCTTTCTCTACATCCCACTCTTCGTCAGGGTTCTCGAAGCCGCGGAGAGGTGGTAACTGTCAACAATTGTCACTGTAAGTGCAAAAATTCCAGACAGATCAAGTGATTTGAGTAATGGATCTTTACGCATTGGGTGATAAGGCAGGTACTGAGGGCTTAAGAAAAAACATAAATAGTGAATAAATTGAGCTTACTAAAGATTTACGCGCACTAGATAGCACCACTAACTCTTTCTTTCTAAAGCGCTTGCACATAGGTATATCACCACCGTACGTATCATAAAGTAACGGTATCACCAAGTTACTCAGTATCAAAGTATATTTAAGAAAAATTGTCAAGACCTACATCCCTGAGAGGCTGTCAGATGTGATTTCGATATTACTAAAACATTAAACACCATCTTTTTACCGACGATTTCGAAATGAAATATTAATAATTGAAAATTATTGTTGAATTTTAAAGTTATTCACGTGTGGCGTGTCACAGTAAAGTTCCTCAGGAACTGTTCCTGCCCACCTGAGTTTTTAAAATCTTCTATTTAGACGGTTTAGTCACTTTGTGACCATGTCATCTTCATTGTTTTTCGTTAAGTATTTTGTTTTAACTTGAAGGAAAGTTCGCTTTTACAACTGATTGATTGGCTATAAAAATAATAGTCCATTGCTTACAGCCATTCCAAACCTCACAAGTCTGTACAGCACCCTGACCTCCTCGGATCACGGGAAAGACAAGACGCTGTTACACCCACCCGTTTCTGTGATATTGTTGTTGTATATTTTATTCACCTTAAAGTTGATTGGCGCAAGAGTTGCTAACAGTTTCTCACAGGCGTCCAATTCATTCTGAGTAGTAGACAAATTAAAAAAGTGAATTCACCAGTTTATGCCTGGACCTCTCCTTGTTCCTGAGCAGCACGAGGTGCGATATCGGGATGTACCGACCCTTCCCCTTGTTGTACAGAAATGGTTCCACCTTCGTCTTGATGGCGTGATCGATCTCTGCGAACTGCTTATTCTGCACGGCCCGCTTCATCATGTCTACGAGGAGCCCTCCACCTGAACAGGGGGTTGAGGGGTGAGAGGGGAAGGCCAATGTCAGTCTCCCCAAATGTCAACATGTGCTCCTGCGCCAGTAATCAGTACCAGAAAGCTGTTTGTATTAACTATAGCTTTTTGCTCACGACTGCGCTGAATAAGAATAACACTTATTTAACACCCCACCTACCAAACAAATTTCAACAGAAAATGTTTGTTTGGTTTGTATTCTGTAAATAATTTATTATTTAGTTTCCTTTATCTGCTTTTTCGTTATTTACTCTGGTCGTTTCATTTAACTTCAGTTCATAACATTTGGAAATTTGTAGTTAAGATTTCGGGATGAATGAGTGGTATTTTTGGATTTTATGGAGTTTTATATCATATAGCGAATGCTTGCATAGTATGAAAGATATCTGCCAAATTTCAAGCATTTAGATCCTGGAGATGAATGAGTGAATCGTATTTCTATTTTTACCCACTGCTTTAAATGAGAAAAAGAATTGAAGAGTTTGAATCACAAAATTGTTTTTCTTCTGCACGTGACGCGTCCCTGTATTGTACTCGTGTTACGAAGCTACCGGAGTTTGATAAGTTAGCGATTAATTATTAAATTCTTCTTTATTTGGGAGATCTACACAGCAATATAACAAGCATATTTTAATTTTTCAATTTCGCTTTTTGGTAATTCCATGAAAACTGACCACTTTTGTCGCACCCGCTACTCCAGTTATTATTTCTTATTAAGGCGCATAGGCACACCACCATTTTAGTACAAAATTTGATAACCCGTTGCTCTGTTGTTTTTCGTTATAGACTAAAGGTATAGACCTCTATAGTTAAATACAGGCATTTACAAAGTCGCTATGTGGCTGAAATGTTTAATTTTGATATAGGTACAATCTGAGGCAAGAAAACAACTTTGTATGTAAATCTGTCCAGCTTGATATCTTTAAAACAAAATTAATATTCAAAATTTTGGCTAAATGGTGCCTTTTAAAATACCAGCACCAGGTGATAGAGGTCAAATAGTTTGGTCTATTACGAAAAACAACTGAGAAACGGATTATTAAATTTTGTACTAAAACGGTGGCGTGCCTAGGCGCCTTAAGCATAGTATTGATAATTCGGTACCTATTTTAACGTGCATTGGTAACTTAAAAAATATTATTTAAATACAACGTTCTTAAATTGTGAAATAATTATTATATCCTGTTATTACAAACATTGGAAAAATGTAACGGGTGCGACATCTTCTGTGGAATTACCCTTAATTATATGTGTAATATAATTTCCTAGCTTATACACTGCCTTTCAGGGTTATGATGCCTTAGGACAAGCTTATACCTAGCAGACTATAGGTTGTTTATCTCACGATGACCGCTGCAACAAAGGTTTCGATAGATGTCTTCGTGAGTTCAACGATCTATACCTGTGTAATATGGTAGTATTGGCATAGTATTTTTACTATAGTAGGTATTGATACCAAGGAGATAATACAAGGATATAAGTCGATTATAAAGCCAAATATATTCGAAATATATTTCACTTTCAATTTTAATTTAATTGTATAATTTATATATATATGTATACGTATAAACGTTTTAGTACAGTCAAAATTATACACGACGATAAACAATACAAACGGGGGTTGGAGCCAGAAATCGACCCTAACCTTTGGATTACGGTTACAAAAGGAAGTTTCAACAAATAAATAAAAACCGGCCAAGTGCGTGTTGGACCACGCCAAATGTAGGGTTCCGTAGTTGCCCAGTACATTTTATAAGTTGGTCTACTAATACAGACCGCGCCAAATTTCTAGTCCCATACATTAGAGGGGACCAAAAGTTTGGCGCGACCTGTACTCGTAAACCTATAAAGCCTACTTAGCTGTGATATTTTTCCTTTTAAATTAATTATATATACAATTTCTTTGAAACTTTTCACATTTCTATAAACAACCGTTTAGTCGGCAGGGGGGGGGGGACGCTCCACTCAAATTTTAAAATTCAACTCTAAATTTTCACTTTAAAGCTTCATATTTCGCTAACGGATCCCTAAATCAAAAAATGGTTTTGACACACCCACTAACGATACCCCACACTATGGGATAGACGAGAAAAAAAATTCATCCCTAGTTTACTAAAAAATGTCTTTTTCGAGATTTTATTTAACCATTTTGTCGTCGTGATTAATATTTATATCCATGCCAAATTACAGCTTTCTAGTACTAATAGGCCCTGAGCTAAGCCGCGGACAGACGGACATGGCGAAGCTATAAGGGTTCCTTGTCGGACTACGGAACCCTAAAAAAGTATACCGCATTTTTTATTAACAAAAACTACTAAGTAGTAAGGTAAAAGTACCAATTTAAAGATACAGTCTTTGGTGAGAAATTATATTTTAACTTTTAGCAACCACCCTCCGGGCCAATATAAAACCAATCTCACCTTTTAAATCCAAAAGCTTGTACAATTTCTGATCCGATGTTCCAGCTTGCTTCTTTACACCACTAGTAACATTGCTCTCTGTATTACCCATGTTTTACCCGAATTTACTTAACTTTTAACAATGTTCAAGTGTTGTTATAAAGTTCTGATATCGAAATTTATGGAAGTTTTTCGTTATTTCTGGAAAACTCGACAACTTTTGGAGTAATCTAACAAGCGTTCATCGACAAAACTTCGTTGGTTGCCATTGTAACAAAAAGCTGTGATGGCTCAGTCAATATAGGACACTACTCTCAATATGTATTGGGGCAGGTTTGATTGCTGCTCTACGAGCATACACCAATAAGTTCTTCCAATTTTATACACTACTACTATATTTTTAAAGCTGAGAAAAAATATAAATAACTAGCTTTTGCCCGCAGCTCCGCCCGCGTCGAAGAGATTTTCGTGAAAATAAGGAAAACAAAAGAATATGATTTTTTGAACGACTATATGCAACGGACACCATGTTTAACCAAAGTGCTAATAAATACCAATCAAATAAGCCCAAACTCGAAGGGTCTGCTGTTGTCCGTTGAGGAGATTCCGTACCCATCTTCCAGTTCCATCATCGGACCCTGGTTACTATGTTTTAGCAAAGTGTCAAGAAGTGTGTCAGGATCGTTGTAGATGGAAATCTGTAGTCAGATTAAACTGATACAGTTTTCTCGTATGGGAAAAAATCATTACTTAAATCATAGTATTTAATGTATCTGTGCTTAAACCTGGCTGTAGTCTTTTTCTCAAGCTTAATATTGGCAAGAGGTGTGTCAGGATCGTTGTAGATGGAAATCTGTAGTCAGATGAAACTGATATAGTTTTCCCGTATGGGAAAAAATCATTACTTAAATCATAGTATTTAATGTATCTGTGCTTAAACCTGGCTGTAGTCTTTTTCTCAAGCTTAATATTGGCAAGAGGTGTGTCAGGATCGTTGTAGATGGAAATCTGTAGTCAGATTAAACTGATTAGTTTTGCCATATGGGAATAAATCATTACTTAAACTACAGTATTTGATGTATCTATGCTTAAACCTGGCTGTAGTTAATTTTTCAAGCTTAATATTAGCAAGAGGTGTGTCAGCATCCTTGTAGATGGAAATATTTAGTCAGATTAAACTGATACAGTTTCCCCGTATGGAAAAACAACCGGTTTTATCACGTATAACTAACCATTTGGTCAGGGCACGCCGATAAAGCAGCTAAGCAGCGTTTTTTCTCCCGACATGGTTCACAAATACGGAATTTTCAAACTGAAAACTTACTTTTATTTAAATAAAATATAGTCTATGTTACTCAACAACTGTGTAGCTTTTTACAAAAGAAAGAATTTTTAGAATCGGTTCAGTAGTTCCAAAGTTTACCTTAAACATACAAACAAACAAACAAATCTTTCCTCTTTATATAATAGTGTAGATGTAGATGTAGATGAGGTATTTTCACCCAAAGTATGATTACGAGTCCACCCTTCTAAGGGAGCCATTCGTCAAGTTGTGACGGAATAATCGTCGGTAAAAAACGTGGGTACGAGTGATTCTTTAGTATAAACTCTAATACTCCCTAGTAGTAGAAATGGTAGTAAGAACATAAAAAAATATTATAATTTTTATAAAATTATAAAAGCAACGTTTGGTAAATGAAACAATATCTAAACTGTGCCCAACTCTTTAATGTGCAGTAAACTAATAAATACATCTAATTAGTACACTCAATTAGTTTTTCGGAAAATGAGATAAAATGTTTCAGTGAGACTCAAAATTGAAGCTCCAAAAAACAGGCCCGCCAACCCTCCGATTGTTACTGAAAAACAAATACGTTTGTGTTTTATTAGCTCCCTAACTCGGAGCTGCCAATATTGCGGCTCACGTCATGACAAGTGCAGAGCTATCTTTTTATTGCGAGTAAATGTATTGAACAAATGAAATATTGAATAATTTATTTTAAAACAAAAAAACTTAGATAACATTAATAATTTAAATCTAAACTAAGCTTTAAGAGAAAAAAATCTATAAAGTTAACCTAGAGGGTTTTATATCATTCACTGCATCCTATACATATAAAATAAACGTCTATCTGCCTGTATGTTAGAACTACAGAAGGGATTTTGATACGGTTTTCACCAATTTATATTTTCTTTCCAAAATTTCAAGGATAAAATAAGGAGCTGCGTGGTAAACACAACGATGTTCCAAGCCCATGGAAGATGGGGGGCAAATATTTCTCTCCCAGGGCCAGCGCCCTTCATCCCAGGTCTTATTGACGCATTCCATCAGGCATTTAAAAAAACCGGACAAGTGCGAGTCGGACTCGGCCACCGAGGGTTCCGTTAAAGACTATATTTTTTATGATGTAATTACAAATGTATAGTTTTCAAATTTTTCCTTATACTTGTAGTAGTTATAAGACGGTATTACTTGCCAAATTTCATAGTTCTAGGTCAACGAAAAATACCCTATAAATTTTGATTCCCTTGAAAGTTTCGAAATATACGTTTTTGCGGCATAAACGGTGGTTTCTTTTTTTACGTTAACTTAAAATTGATTTTTTCACAGCTTCAAGTAACTGTAGACCTGAGTATATAGTTTTAATTTCAATTCGATGCCTTCACGCGTTCCCGAGATAAAGGGTCTTGACAGATGGACGGACAGACGGACAACAAAGTGATCCTATAAGGGCTCCGTTTTTTCCTCTTGAAGGGTGGATGGATATACAAAAGGCTAGTTTAAGATGGGGTGCCCCCGCTCAACTGCCACAGAAAATGCCGTAGGTTTTGTTGACGAGTTAATAGAATCTGAACCTGAATTTTACAATAATTCAAGAAAGTCTAAGCCAGGACTTTTTATAATTCCCGTACAAAACTAAAATTATGTTTTATCAACACATTGAATTATTGTTACATTCTCAAGACAAAGTAAAATTTTTAGCACAATTACCGACAAGATCCAAGTCTGTCCTCAGCATGTTCCTCTGATACCTGAGGGTCGGGAGCGAGACCAGCCGTATCGTTACCAGCGACCTCCGGGTGCCATTGCGGAACCAACCACTGCCAACACACCACCTATCAGTGACTCGCTGATGTTCCACGAATCGTAGAATTCGAATTTATTTAAATTTTCATGATTGTTTGATATAAATATTTTTATGTCGATATTTTCTACATTATGTTTAATTTACCTGATGACGTAGTCTTACTTAATAAATTAATATGATCGGTACTACGGTAAAATTGTATGGTCACACGCACGTCAACTTATCCAATGGAAATTCTTATCATACTGTAAAGATAGATAGCTTGAGTTGCAGGCAAGAGTACATTACAACATTTTCATTATTCATGATCTTATCATACTGTAAAGATAGATAGCTTGAGTTGCAGGCAAGAGTACATTACAACATTTTCATTATTCATGATCTTATCTTACTGTAAAGATAGATAGCTTGAGTTGCAGGCAAGAGTACTTTACAACATTTTCATTATTCATGATCTTATCATACTGTAAAGATAGATAGCTTGAGTTGCAGGCAAGAGTACATTACAACATTTTCATTATTCATGATCTTATCTTACTGTAAAGATAGATAGCTTGAGTTGCAGGCAAGAGTACATTACAACATTTTCATTATTCATGATCTTATCATACTGTAAAGATAGATAGCTTGAGTTGCAGGCAAGAGTACATTACAACATCTTCATTATTCATGATCATGGCATTATAATTCACAAAATATTCTTGTACAAAAAATTAAATAAAGATTCAAAATTAAGTAGTAAGGTAAAGTCCCCCTTTTCCGTGGTAATTTCACACGAAAGGAGGTAAAATATTTGGTATTATTGTTCCACTATTGGATTGGGATTCAAAAGTACCGTTTGCATTAGAGTACAAGTGAATTGATTACTTACGTACTTAAGACCATCAAGTATTATCATTATTATCAAAGTTTTATGTACTTATTGATGTTTATAAAGGTTTATTAATCAATAATATTGCTTCTCCAAAGAATGGAATGATCGCTGCTTTAGTTGTCTGAACTGTTTGCTGAATCTATTTTCAACTGTTATATAAATGAAATCTTTAAATTTTATTTGACAAATCTGTCACTATTTGGCATTGATGATGAAGTTGATGAACCCATGAGTGATTGATCATCAAAACAAATGGCGAGCTGACGATTTTTTTTAAAGAATTTCATTTTGTGTTAGTTCCACGAAATAATATTTTGGTAAAATATTACATTTACCTCACATTATAATTTCGCAGTACTGAAAAAGTTTTTACGTATTTTTGCACATCTTACCTTTAGTAACTGTCATTTCATACATTCGCGTAAAGTTGACGATCGCCCCTCATTCCCAATCCAAACGTGGAAAGTGTAAGTGCATATTTATTATTAAGTATTATCTACGAATAATGGTTTATTCGTAGAGTATTATATAGGTATAATATAAATTTTTCAATTTGTTTGTAAGTGACCTGCATGACTACTATACTTGGAACTCGCAGTACACGAGCTTTGTAGCTTTTTATTTGCGCTTCGTATTATCTTTTTACTCACATAATTGTAGCATGTGATCTCACCTACTCGTACATACTAACAGACAGATGTTTTCCAGCCAAGTGGGCCACGCAAGTTCCACTGGGTACAGAATCTGTAGTTCTGATGATCATAAAGCGGACTTTTGAATATCCAACAAGTGTCTTTTTACAAAAGCGTAATGTTTGTGTATTTCAAGGTTTACTTACCCGTATTCAGAAAAAGACTTGTGTATGATTTTTAGTTCACTCTCCACGCAGGACGGCATACAATCAGCCTCGTCTGCGTCATGCTTCAGAAATTTGTCAACTAGAGAAAGAACATCAGTACAACATCAGTTGCGTTAACACTGTAAAGTAAATATTATTGAGCGATACGTCTAAAGGTAATTTAAATTACCTTCATAGCGTAACAGACAGTTCAAACCGGTGAAGTTGCAGTACTTTTCCTTGTCTGAAAACAGGCAATGAGTTTAAAACAAGTAAATGTATCCGCAAGTGTACTTCATATACACAATTGCACGTATTGATTCTGAGTACTGGTACAGTAAATATCTGGTTTTAATGGAAAGAGGCTTTACCAAACTCCATAGGAACCAAGCCCATTAATCAAGTGCTTCACATGATCCTATCACATCCTGTTCGTAGTTCCAAGGGGATTCTACCATCATCCCCTATAATGTTATTTACCCTAAAGTTTTGTTTGTTATCTCCCTGTTCAGGAACAACAATGAGGTAATATCAGTGTTTTGGATCTAAAATATGAACGTGGAACAATTCAACGAATCACGAAACGCTTTTAAGGCGAGATAAATTTTGATTGGGTCTAACACTTACACATACTTATTTATCGAAAAAATCATGAAGTTGCATAAGAACACAAAAAGGAAATCCACGTACGTGAAATTGCAGGACACGAACTAATGCTAAACTAAATCATTAATTACGAAATACTTACAGGATAAATCTCTAATGGGATGAATGCATCCGCAATGATCGAAAGTGCTTTCCGTTTCTCTTGCCAGTTTACAGGCACCAAAAGAATATACCTGTAAAAAGATATCTCACTTGTGATCCTAAAACCAAGAATTCCTATTACACTTTATGATCCGAGCTCCACTTTTATACGAAAATAACAGAAATATGAATGTAGTCTCTTCCTGAACCCGTAACGAGATTAGGGATATAAACTTCAGCAGACGGCGAAGTTTGGAATAGTTTCTACAACCGCAGCAAACTCACGTAGACCCTTTTACTAACCAAACAGTACTTAGAATAAGTTTCACTTTATCAAACATAAGAAAAGAACACAGTTAAGGCGAGGTTATCCAGAGAAATATGTTCTGCTCCAACGCTTTCATTTTTCATATGTTTATCCTGCTCAGCGGAAGCGGGCCGCTAGAAAACCCGCGGTTTTGAGGTGTTTTTATTTATTATTTTGTAATTAGAGGGATGGGTTTTTAATATGACGGCCGTTTTATATCACATTTTATACGACGTTTATTTTAGTATAACTTTTATTGTCCAAAACTTAATATAGCTCAAATGAAATGTTATTTAGATCATACTTAAGACCTATCTTTGCTATTTTATTGGATCGAGCAAAATGTAAGTAATCGTGTATCGAACAGCCGATATTTTAAGGTCAAAGAGTGAAATATGGCATATATTTTTTACAAAATTTAATCATTGCTATTTATTGGTTTAAAATACACTTGAAAAGAGACAAAATGGGTTAACCACCCCCCCCCTTGAAATCAATAAATCAAATTCCCATACCAGGTACGAATGTATGAAGGAGCGCGGGACCTCGTAAGGGAACCGACACATCCGTTCCTCCACTTCCTGGAAGTGCAGCATCAGGTCATTCCTCATCTCCACGGTGGACACGAGCAGTTCCACCTGGCTGGCGTGCTTCACGTTGGTGGAAACTTGCATCTTCAGGTCTGGGTCTAGCGCGTTCGTTGAAAGTTCTTCGTTACTGTGTACTGAGATCTGTTTTGTGTTGTACAGTCGAGTATAGCTTACTTAAGAACCCGCTCCGTATTTTTCGTCTGTTTGATGCGAAGCATTGTTTTAATTATTTTTCTTGTCATTGCCACGATGTTTTTTTAAAAATCAAGGACACACACCAGTCCATATTGGCCATCTAAATGAAGACCTAAAATTTATTTGATTCAATTGTTTCTCCTTTGCGCGTTATTTTGATACTTAGATATTATGAACAACGATCAGGAGCGGGCTCGTAAGTAATAAAATAACTCGCAAAACGGAAACAATTCAATCAAATAAATTCTAGGCCTCTATTGAGACGGCCGGCCAATATAAAGTGGTGTATTTCCCCAGTTTTTCCAAAAACATCGCGATAAAGGACAGAAGAATATTTAACATATTGTTTTTCATCAAAGTTGTCGTTGTCACGGACCGGGCTCTTAAGTAAGTAACTAGTAAGTAGTAAGCCTTACTAATATTATTGTTACGACAAAAAATTCCGAGGGGGTTTTAGAAATATTTCGAAACAAACAGTTATAAGGGCATGCAAGTTTATGGAACGGCTTTTCTTCCGTTATCAATCTTTCAAGGTGTAATCTATACCAATAATAAAGTACATAGTAAAAAAGTCGTATCTGTAAAGCTATAGTGAGAAAAACTGCGACTTCGTGTTTTGTCGCCTAAGTTCGTTTTATCCTTATGTTTTTGACAAGTCCATAAATTTTTGTATTAAGTTGTCATAAGACGTTATTAAATAAATGCGATTATTCATAGATTTTGCGAATGCCGAAGTCGCAATATATCTCACTAGACCTGTACATTAAATATTTTTGTGAAATTTTAAATGAAATGAGTTATTATTACTATACTGAGGCCAAAACAAATTTTTATCTCTCTGTATTTCTGTTTATATGTTCATGTATGTAATGTTCCATTTTAACTCGAAAATAACTCAACGGATTTGGTTGCCAATGTCTTTATCCATCGTTGCCAATCTCTTTGTCCATCGTAGTGGCCCTGATCAATATATAGTATAGGTTATTATAAGTGATGTTGATAAAATAAACGGCAAACCGAAAACTGTCACTAATAGTTTTAAGGCACTTCCACACGAGTAAAGGCGCGGGAAAAAGCTAGTGATAAATAATTGTATCTTGTTTTAAATAAGGTTTGTCTTAGTTACAAAGTATAGGCTCTTCTTGTTTTTAGAGTTCCGTACCTCAAAAGGAAAAAAGGAACCCTTATGGGATCACTTTGTTGTCCGCGTCTGTCCGTCTGTCTGTCAAGACTCTTTATCTTGGGAACGCGTGAAGGTGTCGAGTTGAAGTTAAAACCATGTACTCAAGTCTACAGTCCCTTGAAGATGTGAAAAAATTAAACTTCTAAGTTAATGTAAAAAAATATACGGCCGTCTATACGGCAAAAAATATACTTCGACACTCTCAAGGGAATCAAAATTTATAGGGTATTTCCCGTTGACCTATAACTATGAAATTTGGAAAGTAATACCGTCTAATACTACAACTATAGGAAAAAAATCTTAAAACCATACATTTGTAATTAAATCATTAAAAAATCATCAAGGTTAAGCAACGGTATGCGCTGTCATAATTATACGGGTGGGCGAGTCTGACTCGCACTTGTCTGTTTTTTTTTATAGTGATATTATTGCCATAAAAAGATGAATAAGATTTTTTTACCTCTGCTTCAGACAACAGATGAAACGATATGTAGCTGGGACCCGTCGTTCTATTTATTACAAATAAACCATTCTCAGAAGACTTTCTGAAAGAAAACAATATAATTTTGCAAAACGGATATAACTAGAGTATTATAAAAATAATATTTAGTGCGTCTATAACAGACGTAGAAATTGATAACGTTACATACTTTTCCAACTATGTTTAGGAATTTAAGACTGTTTTGGGTTTATACATTCAACGTTGTATCTTTATTATTTTTTTTATTTATTACGCTTTTTGTACATTTACACACATATTTAACAACACATTTTAACAAACAGAACAGACATTGCGTGCAACCTTTGGGTGGAAAGAAAAATTAATAACTAAATTAAACTATAACTTCTTATTCTTTATCTTTGTAGAATCTAGGAAGCTGCTCGCATATTACGTCGGAGTTGGACATGAGGTCTATTCAGAACAGGGACTTATTGAGAAATATTGCAACTTCGTGTTTTCTCGGCATTCGCGAAGATTCCCGAATGCTGCTGTCCGATCTATCAGTAATCGTATTTATTTCCATCCAACAGCCTGTTTCGTCCACTGCTGGACATAACTGCCTTTCCAGGATTTTGCCACTCTTGGCGGTCCTCTTGGAAGAAATGCCCATACTCACACACGCTGGGCAGGCGGGTTATTGAGCGCGGTGCCGTAACCCTTGCACCAGTGACGCCGCTGCCCGTCACCAGTCTGATTTATATAAGGCCTGGCAATTGGGGATGGATATACCGCCATCCATCGGTCCCAGGCAATGGTGGGCCGCCTGGTTTTGCCTGAGAGCTGTCCTCTTACTCTCCCCCGAATAACTTCGGGAGGATTTCCGAGTAAGATGGTGGTACCTCCACAGTCGAGCCCGGCATTAGCTCTACCACCTCGTATTTATTTAATGACGCCTTATTATGACAACTGAATACTAAATTTTATGGACCGGACGTTTTGCCTACCAAGTCGTTTTACAATCTAGACTATATGAACCCAACCCCCTTATTAGTTTACGTCAAAAAGATAGCATGCAAACTTTGAATATCTATATAGAGCGGTCCTAGCAAAGATTTTTATATTAATGAAATAAGCGAATATGTTTATGCTTTTTTTAATTATAAAATTATGTGGCATTAGGCATTAGATATCATAATTAGTCTCAAGTATGCCCCGTGGTTCTACTTCCATTGTTCTTACTAGTGTGATATTGAAAAAACGGATGAAAAATACAGGAAGATATTGAATACGATTTCGCGGGCTTGTTGCTCTTTCGTTCGAATGTTTTTGGCATGGCTAGTAAGCTTCATTAGTTGACTGAAAAAAAAACCGGAGAAAAACTATGTATAGTAATTAATAAGATCGCATTTCCACTTAGTAACTTGTTCTGTAAGGTGTTGAATGAAAAGCAGGGACCGTGCTCCGAGTCCACCATGTGGAAGTGTTGGCTGCAAGGGAAACTTCGTCCACTGTAGACGCAGTCTGCCATTAGCTCATCATAACCTCTCCGGACCTAAAACAGTTCACAACTTTGTATAAAGTCAGGGTGAATCTCACTAATTTTAGACCAAGAGATCAAAACAGTTTCTGCCTTTAGTTTTAATTACAGTTCTCTACAAAAAAATCGAAACACTACCAAGACTTTCTTTCTGGTGACAAATAACCAAAAAAAAGGATTAAGTCTATAAAAAAAAACAATTTGGAACGTTAGTTTAATAAATTCGAAACGTTGTGCTACCTACTGTTGTACGACATTTTTTTTCCTTAAAATATAATATTTTTCTTATAATTCATTAAAACATAAACTTGAGAAGTGTTTCGATTTTTTTATGAGAAGTATATTTTATGGGTTTTTTCAAAAAATGGAAACCCGTTATATTACAGTCTCAGTGTTAATCTGTCATGGTAACTTAAAAACGGGAAAGTTGACTGAACTGGCATTAAAATTACAAAATCCCGAGAAAATTTGAAAAGTTCTCTATGTAGTTGTATATTGAAACTATTTACAAAATTCCTGTAAGCTGTTTTATGAAACGTATTTTCAAGCAAATTACCCATTTTGTAGCCTTGTTTTTTTTCATAATTAAATCAGCTAACAAAAGTGAAAGTGCAGTAACCTTTTCGCTCATATTCCTCCAGGCCAGGTCGCAGGGTATCTCTTCTCCGCAAGGTACGCTCAGCTTCGGGCTGTATCTACCCTCGCCGTAGAGCAGACTCGAGTAGTACGCCAGTTTGTTGTACACCAGGGATAACTCGGCTATTTGAAAAATTAAATTTATACCTATTATGCGATGCCTCTATGACCGAGTGGTAGAACGCCCGCCTGCTAACAGAAAGATCGTGGGTTCGTGCATAATAATTTGTTCGGTCCACGTGCTATTCGGAAGGCACGTTAAGCTATTTGAGCCCGAAGTACGGCGATAGTGCTCACCACCCATCATGTTTGGGACGTAATAATCGTCGTTGAAAAGCGGGTGTACCTTGCACTGTGACTTGCATTCCACAGTTTTGTTTGTTATGTTTATGTTGTTATTGTGATGGTCCTTTTTTAACATTTTCAACACCTTAACTTTTTATCTATTTTAAAGTATGTACGCCAAGTCGCCAACTAACTATAATATTTTTTCTTATAAAACGATAGAATCCTACCTATATCTTCTACTTATTTTTTCAACACCATCTTCGATAATATCTTGTTTGTAGAATGTTTTCGATAAGCTACGGACTCGTAACACTTGCTACGGCGTAGCAAAAACGCTCATTTAAAAGACAGCAACGCGCTACAGAAGCTATCGTTTTCTTGCAACACCATGTCTCTAAATCTATGATAATGATAGTACGAGTATAATCAATGATGGACAACCTACAGTATAGTGTATTTTTCAAGTGACAGACAAGATGACAAAATGTGAGACAAGTAGAATATCGCACGACCCTCGGACCAAGTATTGTGATATTATATTGTATTGTGTATTGTGATACTTGGTCCGAGGCACGACCGGAAAGTGCCGGTTTATAAGTGTATCAGTGTATCGGTGTATCAAGTGTATTCCGTTTTATAGTTGTACACAAAAGTACGTTTGATAATGTGAAATATTAATTTAAAAAAATCAACGAACTAAAAACAATTTAGATACTCATGAAATATGTCTTAAAGCAAAAAGCTTAAACTGGTTTGAGAAATGAAAATATTTCTTTTGGTCCTTATTATATTGAAACATTTTTTCGAGGGAATTTATAAGAAGAACTTGAGTGCGATATGTCGCAAAGCACGTGTCTTAGAACTACTGTTCTCTTGTATATTGTATTTATTCCACGGCCGGTTGAATGAGGTTTAGTTTGGCAACACCTAAAGACAAGACTTAGTATTAGATGAAATTTTGTGGAATTAAGAAAACTTGTAGAGGCCTCTGGGCTCCAGCGCTCCCCTAAATCCAGAGTTTGGTTTGTACACTTACGATAGAACTTCTTGAACCGTTTGGTGGCGTCTCCCGTCTGGTAGGTCTCGCAGACGGTGACGGCGGGGAAAGCGGTGGTCCAGTCCAGATAGAGGGTGTCAGGAGTGAAGCTGATCTGCTCACTGCGCTGGATGACCGGCAGGAGGAGGAGATATAGGCAGCCGCCGGAGATGATGAACACTATCACCCAGAATATCCTGCGTATTTCATTGGGATTCCTTAATATAGCTCAGGTTGGTCTGGTGTGCAATGAACCCATCGTTGCGGGAGAAGGACGATAAGTAAGAAAGATGGTAGGGATTTACATAGATGGTTGTTTCATGAAGAATCTTTAAAATAACATAAAAACTATATTATAATCCCCTTTCCGGCCATTAACCCTCGCTATAATGCTGTTCACTGCTTGATTTGGATCTCTTTTAAGGCATTCGACTACACTGAAAGTTTGCGACTGTATTGTTCTACTGGAAGGTAGTTGGCCATAATCACGACCCTGCAAGTACGTAAGCATCTATTCCATAGATGTCATAATCCATCCATCCATCAGCCTGTTTCATCCACTGCTGGACATAGGCCTTTCCAGGATTTCGCCACTCTTGGTGGTCCTCCTAGAAGAAATGCCCATACTCACACACGCTGGGCAGGCGGGTTGGTGAGCGCGGTGCCGAAACCCTTGCACCAGTGACGCCGCTGCCCGTAACCAGTCTGATTTATATAAGGCCCGACAATTGGGGATGGATATACCGCCATCCATCGGTCCCAGGCAATGTCATAATATATTATTCTAATCTATTCGATCAATTTGGCAGATAAACTCTATAAATTCTTAAGGGGCTGTGTAAATTTTATTTTTGTCACTCTCACTCCAAGCGTAAAAGCGCGCAGTTCCAGAGGGGCAGATTCAGCGCAAAAGAGAAAAAAGAAAGTTTTTTAATTTTATAAAAAAAAGTAAATACCTAGCAACATTCTAAAATCAAATATCCAGTTTTTGAGTTCTGTATATGATCCCTATCCGTCAAACGAGGAGAAAAATGAAGTTTTAACAAAAAAATAACAACCGACTTCAAATAATATAGCAGCCATTCACTAAAAAGTTTAAAATAATTATTTACGGACCGATGGTACCAAAATAACACTTGCCGACTTCTTCCCGAAACACATGTTCTATAGAAGTCGGCGCTCTACCATTGGTTTTTGCGTTATTTACTATGGGGAATGCGCCGACTTCTAGATAACATACATATAGTCAAAATGCATACACCAAAAATTCATTACAATTTTCCGTTTACTTCATGAAATACACAGAAACAAAGCATGCGTATATTTTTTACATAGCGCCTTAACGACAACTCTTATTGCTTTGAAATAAGAGCTAGATTTATGTTTATCGAAGCGATGTCGAATCGATAGCATGCTCATACTTGGTATCTGGCAGGTTGGTGATTGCAGTTCTAGACCAACATTCTTGTGCGCTGATGGTACTGTGTCCTCCTACTGATGTAATCTGCACGGTACACCACCACCAAGTTAAGGAGAGGTTGGGAATGATAGGTGGTAAAATTCCTTCCTTTAGACATAAAACGCATATGAATAAATAATCATTTGGCCAAGTGCGAGTCGGACTCGCCCGCGAAGGGTTCAGGACCATCACACAATATACCCCGGGACCCTAAAACCTGGTAAATGACAACAATAGATGTCGTAGAAAGTGAACAACTCGTAGCACCTGCCAAACAATTTCAGCTTCAACCCAATTTTTTGTAATTTGTTATTTTACTTTAGAAATCTGACCAAATTTTAAACTAGTATAGTATGTATTCGTATTACCGTATTTATATAGAGCTGAAAATAACGTATAAAAAAGAAAATGTTTTGGAGTGTTTATCATTTTCCGTGATGGAGGCCATAGTAACACGTATTCTGTGATAATTTCGACTGTTTACGGCGACTCGGATCTCCATTTTTCTCAGCAATAAAAAAACATATATAATTACCAATTTACTCGTATATACTAGATTAAGCATTTCATTGACATCATTTTGCCCGAAGATTTAGTTGATTGATTAATTTTCATAGCAGAGAAAAAAAAATTCAGAAAACCTCTTTTAACAGAGATTTCTATTTTACTGACAAACGGGCGCGAATGAAGCCTCTAAGTTTTTTATTTAAATTAGTCTACAAATACACTTCAATATGGCCGATTGGATTTATTAAATTACTTAGTTGTCATTTTAAATGAAAAATACTTTTTTGCCGCACACGACCTTACGGCATAAGCTAGTTCGTGAGCGCATATTTGTATGGAGTAAGTCCCCCTCACTCCGATTTGAAATCAAAAGTTTATCAATGCCTCGCCTTAACGACCGAAGCTGCAGAAAACATTACATCACTTACCTAGATAACTCATTTTCTTTTTCGTTAGCGATGAACTTAAAGCCGTGAATGTTACTGTTTTGTGCAAACAAAGAAAATCTTTTGCCAAGAGCTTCCCACATTTTTGTAACTAGATATGAGTAATCGCACTTTTTAGTACCGGTACCCGGACAGTCTCGATGGTGTTAATGTTTAGCAAAGTGGCGTTAGACCGGTAGTTTTAATATATTAACTGAAAACTTCGTGTGACGGTATTATTTAAAAAGCTTTTACGTTTATTACGTTTAAGCTTAAATGATTAATACTTGCGACTGTCGGCACTTGGTTAAACCCCATCACCATCACTGACGTATTACCAAATGGACCTCGGGTCTAGTATAAATTTACCAAAAAAGTGACCTTGTCAAAATATTAAGAAACAATACATTTTAATTTGAATCGTATGTCATTGTTGCACGGCTTAGTTTTGATTGACGTGTGATTGACACCTTTTTTAAATGTTCAATGGTTTTGACTCTCTTTTGGTTCGGACACTTTTGAGCACAGACCCATCATCACCATCATAAAAACACTTTGCACTATTTATTATCTACCATCTGCAATGTAAACAATCATATTTATATTATTCATAATTATTTTATTGTGTTATATTATTCCTTGATAATGCCGTAAGGCGAAACCGGTTGGAGTTATTAAGCAGTACAAGTGTTTTTATCAAGATGATAAGCTACTTGCCCTTGATTTTACATTTGAGAATATTAACTTGAGCGTCGCTTAGGATGAAGTGGGCATTGAGTAGTTTTGTAATGATACAATGACAGTCAAGATTGGCTATCTTGTCTGTGGATACAATCTATTTTTACAGACATAAAACTTAATAAATGAAAATTTCAGGAGTCTCTTTAGTTGTTTTTTTCATCAAGTGAAAGTTTCACAAACAAAACATTTCTCCTTCTTCGAAAATAATATAGTAAAGTTTTTTTTATTCTCTAATTACATCAGGTTTTCTGAAAAACTTGCATTAAAGTTGGATTTACAATGCTCCATCCATCCATCAGCCTGTTTCGTCCACTGCTGGACATAGGCCTTTCCAGGATTTCACCACTCTTGGCGGTCCTCCTGGAAGAAATGCCCATACTCACACACACTGGGCAGGCGGGTTGGTGAGCGCGGTGCCGAAACCCTTGCACCAATGACGCCGCTGCCCGTCACCAGTCTAATTTATATAAGGCCCGGCAATTGGGGATGGATATACCGCCATCCATCGGTCCCAGGCAATGGTGGGCCGCCTGGTTATTTTGCCTGAGAGCTGTCCTCTTTCTCTCCCTCGAATAACTTCGGGAGGATTTCCAAGTAAGATGGTGGTACCTCCACAGTCGAGCCCGGCATTAGCTCTACCTACCTCCAATGCTCACCTCGTTTTAAAGATGAAACAAAATAGATTAAAAGTTTATTTGTTTTCAAAGTAATACATATAATTTAATATAAAATAAATCGGTTACATTTAAATTTATTAAGGCGAAAAATAAGGGTGAAGGACTAGCTATTAAGCATGAATTTTCAGTATAAGACAAACATCTTTATAAAATCAATTGGAAAAAAATAATGCGGCACTGTGTTTGGCTGATTTATCGCCTTACCTAAGGATCAGTGAGTTTTGCTTTATTCACCTTTAGCACAAATAATGTAATACTAATAAATCCGATTCTAAAGGCTTTAATTTTAGTTTTAGTGCCGTCAAAAAAATTTTTTCTTCATTCCAAAATAGTTCTTCAGTGTTAACAATGGTTGCCACTTTAACACCATTTTCAACACCATTTGACAGCAAATGTGTGGAATTTACTGTCAAATGGTGGCACCATGTTATGCCTCCAGAAGCTACATTACTCGGACTTTGGAAAAATGTAAGTTTTGTTTTGACAGCACTAAATTTTAAATAGAAGTCATCAGAATCGACTTTACTATAGAAGTAGTTAGGTTTCAAAAAAAGGTTGCAATTAGAGACTTTAATTCGCAAATTTGTACAAACATCAGGCTTCTGTATTACATTTTGTTCGCTTTCATCATCCAAACAACTTCTTATACCAGCTCCTATGCGTGGTAGTTGTGACGTCATCGATGACCAATTCAGGGTCCGCGTACTGTGACAGAGTTGTCTGTGGTCGAAGTTTCTGCGAGCGATCGATACGGAACCCTTTCTGGAGGTCCCAAAGTAGTTCCCGACGGGGATGGCGTCGCTCCCATTCAGTTGCTGGTGCACAAAACAATGAATAAAGTACAATATTTAGAAAGAACATGCTTAAATTAAATTGCTGAATGCTCACTGAGCATTGCTCAGGCAGTATACCTACAGCAAAGTTTGTCCCGGAACTACTTGTAAGTGAAACCAAATTTTGTACGGATTATTACGGATTGATATTATCTTTATTCGTGAATCTTTACAAAAAAATTACATTAAATTATATTTATTTTATGTAATACGTAAATTATGACACCTATTCTCGTGTAGCAAATATTAGATTTAGAGCTGCCATAACCTAAAACTTTCCATTGCAAAATAATAGTAAAATATTTAACGCAGATGGATATAAGTTAAATGAGTTTGTATTATTTTAGGTTTTTCAACTCTAAATTTAAGGTTTGCTGCAGGAGAATAGGTCACTATATACTCGTAAATAATATGTCGTCGGCAAAACGTAGGATTCGGCATATCATGATTTGCCTCGGCAGATCGTAAAGTATAACATTGAAAAGCTGTCGCCAAAAGTTAAAAATACTCGTAGGTGTGACGATGAGCGAAGCCAGCAGCGTGTTAGGTTTACATGTAAATAAAACGGAGAGGCGAGCAAAGCGGAGCGGAGCTTTATTTTATGTAACAGAAATAAGATCGGCCTAGGCAAATTATAATACCGAATTCTACGATATGCCGACGATACACTTGTTACAAGTAAGGATAATATTATATATACTTGTAAAAATTAAAATATAAATAGGAATAAATAAAAACAATGCGACAAAGATCATGTATAAATAAATGCCTAGCTCGCCCATTCGATTAGTCTTGCTAAGAAGGGCAAGTAACTTAGCAAGATAATTTTCGGGATTTTGTTCAATATAAACATATGTAAAGTAAATTAAATAATTTTTGTGTACATATTTCGTCTTTATCAATGAGTCTGGCACACAAATAGCTGGCGTGATAGCCAATCAAAATCCCTTAAAAAAGCTGAAGACTAGAAAAAAGGTACCTACATATACATACAGAGTGAACCAAACGAATGCCCCCTGGAGTACCTTAAATATTAAAGACAGCAAATTTCACTTAAAGGCACCTTTATTTTATTTTTAAAGTTAAGAAAAACTGCAATATGACAAAAAAAACAAAATACTGGTATTTTTATGATACTGATCGAACGGTTCAAGCATGAGAACCAAATTCTTCTTAGTAACATTGTATCGCAAATTAAAGGAGGACCGTGAAATTTAACATTTTAATAACAAAACTCTTGAAGATATCACAAAATTCAACATTTTTAGAAGTACGAAAAAGACGCAGGATATCGTGCTACATATTCATGTTGCTGAACAACATTTTAAAATTAAATCCTGATTTGATCCTTATGATTTACTGTATTGATGTGCCTTTTCAAAATCTTGTGCAGGAAAATGAATAATATGTATGTATACGTACTGAGCAAGACGCCCTTTAAGGGGCTATTTCGCTAAAATCGTCACTTTTTGAAGAACAGTTTCCTTTGTTATAGCTAGAGGGTTCATTTTCAACCGGTGTCTACTTATATCACTTACGACAATAGGGCTCCTTCTCCGTGGTCAACACGAAGTAAGGTCCATTAGCTCGTGCCAGGCCGCCCTCCCCTATAGCTTGGACACCCATAATGGAGCAAGCTGCCTTCCTGTCGCATGGAGCCTCTAAGCTTGCATTCACGCTGGAAATTACGTATGATTTAATGGTACTAGCTGGAACCGTAGTCTACGAATAGTCAAATGGAGATTTATTATTTCAATTTGTATAAAACATCCATTCAGCTTGTATTGCATTACGGGTATGTTTCGATGTTTTTGGCAAAATATAAGATTTGACGTCGAATTGAAGATACGCTAGTAAAATGGTTTGGAAATAATCGTATGGTCATATTTTTACTACTGCCTATCCCGTAAGTGCGATTTATATAACCAATATTATTGTACCCCATGGTCTAATTAAACTGTTTTTTTAAATCAAATATTTATCAGGGTTTACTGTAAATTTTAATTTTTCATTTCTCAACTGATGTATTCTCAATTGTTATCCAGTGTTCACGTAATTCAACCTACTCTTAGGTGCTCTCAATTTGACTGGTTTAGTTCTTAGTTTGACTGGACTATTATCTTGTTGGCTTATACTACTGAACTAAAGTGTCTATCTATAGGTATAATGTGACTTTCTTTTGTATAGCCGAATTCACACTGGGGATTCAGTTAGGGGTTCAATGACACTGTTTGCGAAATATGAATACAGTATGAATTTGCCTATATAAACGAAAGTCACCTTATATATCTCCGTATCATTTTTCAAGCTAATGCGAGTGCAGCTGGAACGGTTGAGCTTAATCCACTTCACCTTGACTGTATGACACGTACGAAAAAAAGTGACCAAGACGAGCTAAGCGAAGCGGGGCATTACGTACCTTTTCTCGAAGCGTTTCGTCATATTTTCAAACCCTCATATCATGGCTTCGGTCTGCATAATACTAGAGATACCAAATTCTCAAGATAAGATTTTATAAGCACTCTTATTTATCACGATAAGTTTCATTTGTCTAGCTTTTATACTTTGAATTTTATTAATGCCTAAAATACATCGATTTCATCACTCACTCAGTCACTCACTGAGGATTATCAAAACCTCTAGGGTACTTCCTGAAGTCCTAGAAAGCTGAAATTTGGTATGCAGGCTAGGATTAGCACACAAACAACAGATAAATTAAGAAATCTGTAACTTTCACCCTCCAAACCCTCTTTAGGGGGGTCCGGTTCTGTATTATTAAAAATATATATTCCTAACATATAAAAGCCCTAGAAAGCTGAAATTTGGTATGCAGGCTAGGATTAGCACACAAACAACAGATAAATTAAGAAATCTGTAACTTTCACCCTGCAAACCCTCTTTAGGGGGGTCCGGTTCTGTATTATTAAAAATATATATTCCTAACATATAAAAGCCCTAGAAAGCTGAAATTTGGTATGCAGGCTAGGATTAGCACACAAACAACAGATAAATTAAGAAATCTGTAACTTTCACCCTGCAAACCCTCTTTAGGGGGGTCCAGTTCTGTATTATTAAAAATATATATTCCTAACATATAAAAGCCCTAGAAAGCTGAAATTTGGAATGCAGGCTAGGATTAGTACACAAAAAACAAATAAATTAATAAGTCTGCAACTTTTACCCTCTAACCCCTCTTAAGGGGGGTCCGGTTCTGTATTATTAAAAAAAAAACTCAACTTCAAAAAGTCCTAAAAAGCTGAAATTTGGTATGCAGGCTAGAATTAGCACACAAACAACAAATCAATTAAGAAATCTGTAACTTTCACCCTCCAAACCCTCTTAAGAGGGGTCCGGTTCTGTATTATTAAAAAAAAGTATTCCCAACTTCCAAAAGTCCTAGAAAGCTGAAATTTGTTTAAAAAAGTCATAGCTGAGGCGCAAAAAATGCAGCCTGAAAAAATAAAAAGTAGAGCATCTTACAAAAAGAAAATAAATCCCATCAAAAACATTTCATGTAAACTAGGTCGCCAAGACTCAGAAGCTCATAACGCTTTCACGGTTAAAAAGTTATCAGATCTCATGCAGAGCTAAGCCCTTAACTCTAAAAGGCCTAACTCTACAAGCCCTAACTCTACAAACATATGATATGACTTTATAAAAATATTTAGAGCAGATTAAATTGACGATCCCTCGTGTAAGAGAACGTTTAGCAGAGTTTAACTAAATGAAATATTAAACAATGATAAATTGCATTACCCTTCATACGTGAGGTTCCACTGATGTCCTCTGAACGAGCAGTTATGGTTGATTAGAGACTCCGTGAACAGGAGATACGCTCGGCCGTGGCTGCATATGGCTTGTTGGAGCCCTGGAATAGTTTGTGAAGTGGTTTCTTTTTCTTACATAATACAGAATGTTTAACCTGACCCCGATAGTTTAATATTTTGTATATGAATAAAAACTGGCTTTATGAAAACCATTTCAAAATTTATCCATCATATATATATTTTTTTTTTTCGTAAAGTCCGTAGAAATCATGGCCACCTGAAGAGTTAACATAATAAGAACGTTTTTCCGTATGGTCGTGGCTAGGATAACCATAAATTTTTCCCTTTTCAAATTCATTATAAACCGATAAATAGCGATGGTAAAATTCTGTAAAAAATATATGCCATATTTTACTTTTTGATCTTGATATTTCGGCCATTCGATACACGATTATTTACATTTTGCTCGATTTAATCGAAAAGATAGGTCTAAACTATGTTCTTAATATAATTTAAGCTGTATTAAGTTTTGGAAAATAAAAGTTATACTAAAATAAACGTCGTGAAAAATGTGATATAAAACGGCCGTCATATTAAAAACCCATCCCTCTAATTCAAAAATAATAAATAAAAACATCTCGAAACCGCGAGTTTTCTGAGTGGCCCGCTTCCGCTGAGCAGGATAAACATGTGTAAAATGAAAGCGTTGGAACAGGACAGCTTTCTCTGGATAACCTCGCCTTAATAACCTCTTAAATTGTCAGCGTTTGTTTAAAAGTCATCTTGTATACATTCATACCTGAAGTCTTAGAATCGAGCTATCAAAATGTAACTTTATGTTACCTATCATTACCTATAAAATCTACATGAACTTGTTGTGCATAAACATGGGATACTCACTTTCTGGTGAAATAGGACCTAATAACCGGGACCATATTGATCTGGTCTTGTTGAAACACCCTGGCTGCTTCATTCCACCGTTCGGATAAAAGTCTGCATGACCTGATAAAAGAACGGAAAATATAATAAGGTAACTTTGAATGATATAGCCAAATTCATAATGGAGACTCAGTAAGTGGTCAGGACTAAATTTCTATGACACTCTTTGCAAAATACGAAAAATATTATTTGTGCTATACTTGTTTATAGAAAAACCCCGAATTTAATTTTGCGTTTTTACAGAAAGACCCCCTTACGGTTATTTACAAAGACTCCAATACGAATTTCGCTATACTACCTAATCAAAGTCACTTATTTATAAGGTCCTACAATTCAAAGTGAAAAAAATAATAGATAATAGAGTATCCCTAATAGGACAAATTCCAGACGAAAGAAATTTGCGCGATATTTTTTTCACCTTTCTGTAGAAATTTAGTCTACTTTAATTTAGTCGAACTACTTTGTAGTGAAAAAAACATTTGACCAAAACATTTTTTTTTCTTCTACAATGTGTTCAATTAACGAGACGTGATGTACCCTAGAAATATTTACACTTATTATTGTGGAACCTTATACCGGTGTAAATAGAGTGCTACCATTAAATGAAACCACATATTCTACCGACCTTACTGAACCACTTTTCCCAAGAATCATACCCGCCGCGGACACCCTTAGTTTGGGAAATAATTGAGTTCCAAACAAAAATGTGTGAACCCTAACACACCGACATACGGGCGAGTTTAGAGAGAGCGTCGTCCGTGAAACCTGCAGCTGTTTGTCTGTGGGCTTTGGGTGAGTCTTGCGGAGTAAGCGTTTAGCGTCGAGGGCTTCCAGTCGAGCTTCTCTTTCAGAGTGCATTTTAAGTCCGAACTTACAAACGTCAAAAAGTGACGTGATCTCATACTAGAGTGACGTTTGTAAGATCGAGTTCCTCTTGAGTTTGGACTCAAAATGCACTCTGAATCTCAGCCTAAGAGGAACCGTTTCTATCCCAGGTGCAAAATGAACAACTTATGATTTTTAGTCTTATTTTTTTATAAAATGTATGAGATAAAATAGTTTCATCTTATTTTGCGACTATTGTTTTATAATTATCAGGGGTTTTTCCAGAATTTTGAAGTTATATGGATTATAACGTTCATTCGGCGTGAATATAATACGTGTTTGAAGTTGCTGTGGACATTCATTTATAAAGTAATGCTTAAAATAACACAACTTTGGTAGAAAAGCCTAATTGACATTAAACTATGGTCGTGAAATGCAATAAATCACATTTATTTAGTACTTTTTATTCGATAATAAGAAAAACAATCATTCGTTGTGCCTATTTCACCGAGATCGAAACGTTCCCCCTTAAACATATATCTCGAGTAAAAATATGTACCAGTAGGGTCCGGTAGTCCAAATCCAATCTTGCGCAGTAATCTGCCATTCGTGTGAATCACATCCACAAAATCCGCATCAGAGTCGTCCAGCTTTTCCGTTCTGTCCGAAGTCCGGAAGCAAGGCTGCGCTGGATCCAAACCTGTAGGTATTATTACATGACTTATAACGAAATCCACCCCTTGGATACTCTAACCATTATTTAGAGCGCGTTACAAACTGGAAAATATCAATTGAAACAAATTTAAAGTGAGAAAAGTACCGGCCAGGCTTTGAACCTGCTGCGACCTCTTGCAATTATGGCAAGTGCGATACACCCGCTCAACGGTCTTGAATTTTTCCGTCATACCTGTACCACAGATAATATAATACTAGTACAGATACCCCATCCCCTATGTCAAAATGATTCGCTCCGAATTCTTGCCTGGAATAGATGGCATTAGTACTTAAAGTAACTTTACTCTTGCCGAATATAGATAGCGTTAGCTTCTACGTACCTCAGCAAAAGATTTGTACGACATTCGTGACGATGTTTGTTTTGGTTCAGATGGAATCATTAATAGTAAATAGTTCTTAAAAAATACTATAGATGTCCTGTACACTGAATTTTCGTAACCACTTGATACACTGGCCTGTAATGCACATACTGAACGCTCACGTGGGCGTTATGTGATTTCACGCCTTGTTCTTAGGAAACAGATGGCACTGTGTCTCGCTGCAACATGTGTTGCTTATACTCGTAATTTTACTGTTTGTAATTACTTTTGTCCGACTGACAGGGCCAAATAAATATATATTTTAATAAGTGTGGTACTGTACTACTAAATATGTGTCTGGCGGGCGAAACATAAATTTCATTATTTTACAAGGAACATAGAAAAATAACCACCTGTTATCCTGTGGACTCCGCCGAGGTGATACGAGACGAAGGAGCAGATGTGAGCGCCTAAACTATGTCCAACGAAGTGGAATTCTTTTGGTCTTGCACCAGTAGCCTGGCATAGCTGGTTCATAAACCTGAAGTATAAACCCGTGAATTAGAAGCTCACCTAGGAAAAGTCTTGGTTAAAGCTCGCAGCAAAAAATAAGCTTGGACCAGTCTTGCAAGCAGGTAGGTACTTGGGCTAGAAATTGGCATACGCTGTGACATCAGATCCCACCCGACGAGTGTTGGCGACTGCACGCCAGTACTTCCAGGTGTTACCACCTCCGCTCCAGTCCACGGCAATCACATTCACGTCACTCTAAAACCAAAGCTTAATCGTCATAATGCCACAGACGTATAATTATTACTAAGTAGCAGACCAAACATAAGGATTAAATAGCGTGGCAAGTTTCCATACCAAAAATAAGCTACACTTAGGCTTCATGGTACGAAGAAACGTATAAAAATGGGTTGTTTTGACTGGCTTATGCTTGGAACATATTTGTTAATTCCTAAACTAATCTCTAGTATATATTTTGTTTGGAAACAAGCTATATTTATATTTAAACGTGAGAAGTATAAATAAAAATTTTGACAATTTTATCGTCATGCTCGCTCGCTTGGACCTCCTATTTGACATCATTGTACTTACTGAATGTAGGTTGAATAAAAACTCAATAATTGCCCAAATAACTGGGTACAATGTGTTTCAGACCCAGAATCATATCAACCAGAATAGCGGTGTGGTCATTTATGTCAGGCAAGTTTGGTCAGCTACCGCTTTTGAACCTCGAGTAAGCGAAGCTGACTGTCTAGTTGTTAATGTGCACAGCGGCCCCTCAGTAATAGGTATTTATAGATCTCCCTCATTTAATGATGCCACAAGCTTCTTGCTTTCCATGGATGTACTTCTTGAGTCTCTTGCTTCCAACCCATTTGTTGTCGTAGCTGGAGACATTAATATCAATATCATGCCTGATAATTCGGACCGGAATTGTGTTGACTATTTGTGTTTAATGTCAGAGTACGGACTAATACCAACAATTACAAAAGTGACACGACTGAATTCATGTCTTGATCATATATTTGTCAAATCCAACTCGAAAATGAAGTCGTTAGTCTGCGAGTCCTCACTTACTGATCATGATGTAGCCATAACTGGTATAAACTCATCAATATTTCAAAGACATAATCGGTGGCAGTTCAAAATTGACTTCTCAGGTGCTTCTAAGGACCTTAGAAATTCCGACTGGTCAATAGTTACCAATCAAACGAATGTTTCGTCAGCAGTTGCCACTTTAGAATATATTATAAACCCAATCATCTCAAAGCACAGTTCACATGTTCGTATCAGCCGCTCTAAATATGCGATAAAACCATGGATCACTCCAGGTCTAATACGCTGCATGAAACATAGAGATAAACTGCACTCAGACACACGAAAAAAACCTGACAACAAATTGTTAGAAATTACGTACAAAAGGTATCGTAATGCCTGTAACGACCTGTTATTTCGACTGAAACAATCATATGAGAGCAAGTTACTTGAAAGCAATATGAGAAATCCCAAAAAGCTTTGGCAAACCATCAGAAGTATCACCCATACTTCAACAAAAAAAAGCTCAGCTGAAGAGTTACTGCACCCATCAGGTGAAGTCAGCCAACGACTTAACGATACCAACTACTTTTTTGCTAATATGGGTCAAACTCTGGCCTCAGATATTTTGAAAAGGTTCGATATTACAGAAGAGGATCTTGCCTCTCGCATAAAAATTACTTCAGACCATTTAAATTCATTATTTCTTCATCCCACAGATTGCCAAGAGGTAGGAAGAAACATAAAACTTCTCAAAAACGATTGTGCTCCGGGCCCCGACGGCATAAAAAACTGTTTTGTTAAGGACCTAATCGATATTCTTGTTGATCCTCTCACGCACATCTTTAACCTAAGCCTTTCTTCCGGTGTTTTCCCAGAACCGTGGAAATTATCCATTGTGACCCCTATACATAAGGCTGGGCCGAAAAATATTCCAGGAAATTATAGGCCAATTTCCCTGCTTTGCGTCTTTTCAAAATTACTGGAAAGACTTGTCAACTGCCGCTTAGTAAATTATCTGGAAGCTCATGGCCTGCTATCGGAGAAACAATTCGGTTTTCGGAGCAATAGGTCGACTGAGGACGCTGTAACACTTCTGGTCAATTATGTCTCTTCTCAGCTGGATGTTGGAAACAAATGCATTGGCGTATTTTTGGACCTGGCAAAGGCATTTGACACTGTCTCCGTTCCTATTCTGCTCAGAAAACTAGAAGCCATTGGTATAAGAGGTATAGCTTTGGACTGGTTTAAAAGTTATCTGTCGGGACGGAGGCAGTGTGTAAAGATTGACTCCCAAGTTAGCGATTCTTTTGCCATCAATTTTGGAGTTCCACAAGGCAGTATTTTGGGTCCTACCTTATTCACGATTTACATAAACGACTTACTAAAGCTGCCTTTGTTAAACTCAAAATCCATCTGTTATGCGGACGACACAGCCCTTCTTTTTTATGGCTTGTCCTGGGCTGAGACTTTTGCGGTAGCTAACACAGGTCTCGCAAGCGTAGCAAATTGGCTGGATGATAATCTGCTCACTCTTAATGTGACAAAAACCAAGTACCTCGGCTTTCACATCACCAAAGCAACTGAGCCCCCACTATCTACAGCAATAAGGATTCATTTAGGAAGCTGTGTCGAACCGATTTCATCTAGCGATCATAATTGTAACTGTCCAACAATAAATAGAGTTCGAAGTCTTAAATATTTGGGTCTTGTTTTGGACGAAAATCTGACATTTTCACCACACCTTTCCGCACTATCCGGGCGTGTGCGTAAAACTGCTCATATTATGAGACTTTTAAGAAACTCCGTTTCCAAACAACTACTCATAAGTACTTATCAGGCTTTGACTCAATCGTTACTGACTTACTGTATTGCTATATGGGGCAGTGCTGCCAAAACACATCTTATCGATGTTGAAAGGGCACAACGGTCAGTGCTAAAAGTCATGTTCAGGAAGCCATTTAGATATTCCACTGACAAAATATATGCGGAAACTGGCGTCTTACGTGTCCGACAGATTTTTGTTTTAAAAGCTGTTTTGACAGCCCACAAATCATTTACCTTAAATCAAGCTTTAGCATGCAAACGAATTCCTAAATTGCCAACTCGCTTTTGCAAAACAAAATTCGCCCAACGTTTTCCCCATTTTATCTTCCCTTTTCTTTATAATGTAATAAAAACCTCCTGTAATATCCTAAACCTCACACAATATCAGGTCAAGCAATCAGTCACTAAATATCTTTTATCCCTGAACTACGACGAAACTGAAAAACTCCTTCATACTTCTGTGTAGTTATATCATTTATTTAAAATTTTATGTATAAAATGAAATTATATAAAATTATAACCATATTTATTTATCTAATATATGTATATGTTAATAGTAACTATCTTATTCCGTTGTATTGTTTGCAAGAAAATAAAATATTTACCTCAAATTAATCATAAACCACTTGAAAAATAATTAAACTTCTAAATTATTTTTATTTTTATAGTTTCCTAAGAGTGAAGTTTACTTGGTTTCGATTGTATGTTTGTTTCAGCATATTTTTTTCAAATATTGTATAATGCGGAAAAAAGGGACACAAAAACAAACATCCATATGTAATTGTCGGCGCAACTCATTATAATAGTTAACAAATGTGCACACTAATAAAGGTCCTCACGAATCAAGCTCGTCTTAGTTTGAGGACCGCCAGATAATCGTATAGATTAAATAAGTTCTCAATGTACCCACCTATTTTGTAACCATTTTATGTTTGTGATTTATTTAATGTTTGTTGTTTTTGAATAAAGTCACTTTTATCTTATCTTTTATCTTTATCTACCTACTAGTTGAAAATACAGCTTTGAAAGGATATTAAATGCTTTAATAGCTAATTTTTAATAAGGATTTCAAAAAAGACTCACAACAGGTTTTAATATTAAATTATGATAGGTAAATCCAAGGACTTGAATTAAAATCACAAAATGCGAAAAATACGAAAACATTAATTCTGAATGGTTACAATGTCTGTCTGTCCTTAAAAGAGCCCGAAGTTCAGATTCTATGCGTTTATTATTAATTAATGTTAGGTCTGCTAATATTATAGGTCGGCGCATAGTGAAGAAAATTAGAATCAAAGTGTTGCCAAATCCCCTTTCACTTGAATTTTATTTGACACTCCAAACTTATTTCCCCTAAGAATTGAATTTAAAAGTAAAACACATTATTATTTATTAAATTATAAACTATTTCTATAAAAAAACATATTATTGCTAGCGACAGACAACTGCACATCACTCTCTAATACAAGCATTAGATACCCGAAACTCTTCCCACATAGCTTTCCCCTATAAATATACCAGAATAATTTTACACTTTATGAAAATCCCATTTCAATCCACATGATATGAGAAACCCTAAATTTAAGGGACAAATACCTCAGGGTGGATACACTGAGAAATAACAGGTAGAGAAAGGTGAAGGATGAACATACCCAATTCAAGAATGCTCTGGTCATATCGGTCACCCATGAAGCGTTGCTGTGGCTCATGAACCCATGGATGATCATTACGGTCTTTCTTTTGGGATCGAAGTCCACCCACTCCAAGCCAAATTGGTTCCCAGGGTACACCTGAATGAGTACACGCAGCTATAATTATTTGTGTATTGTATATGTCAGTCTAAAATTGTAAAATCCGTTAGTTTATCAATTCCCTAGGTTGGGTTACGTTAGTTTATAAACTACCTAACAAAAACCTACCGTTAAATGATAGTGAGTTCATCAATAATCAAATAAATTATCAGATCGTACCATCTTACGGTGACAGGGGATACATATGGAAAAACGTGTACTTCTTTAGCCTTTTATTCAGTTTTATTCTATCTGTCTTCGCGTCTCTCTCTAACTTCAGGTCATATTCTTAAAACGAAAAATAAAGCATAGCCAACCAACGACCTTAATGTATTCGTTGTAGCCAACTATCTACGTACAAATTCATAATATGTATGGCATATAGCTAGCTACTGCTACTCCTTGCCTAAAAGTTTAAAATAAGACATGAAATAGGACCAAACCTTTTAAAAGAGCATATTATTTATTATTTATAAAATAAGACGAGATACCTGAATTGAAAATATCCATATTACTTATTTTTGATTTGACAGTAATCTAAATATTGTAATTATATCTCCTATGACCTTAGAAGTACACAAACAGGATAATTTGCTGTAGAATAACAATAAAGTTCAGTTTATTTAGACTCATAACAAAGGTATCTACAAAGGACACATCCCATCAGCTCAATTCCTGGCAAGGTACATCCTGTTCAACACTCGTAGTATTGGTTCTTTATATAGTTTCCTTGTGTACAAATCCATGAAGCTATATCTCGTTGCATATGGGTACCTATGCAGGAAATCTGGATCCGGGATCCGACCACATAAAATACAATATTACAAACACTGTTTTTAGGGTTCCGTACCCAAAGGGTGCCAAAGGGGACCCTATTATTAAACCTCCGCCCTCTGTCTGTATGTCTGTCTGACCTGTCTGTCCGTCTGTCACAGGTCTACAGCTTCAACCGTAATAGATAGAAAGTTGAAATTTTTACAGAATACGTATAACTATGGCCTCTATCACGACAAATAATAAAATATATAAAAAAGGTGGGTCCCTTAAAAGAAACCTCGAAAAAGTTGCATAATTTAAACGTTATTGGTTTTGGCTAAATACATACAAGTTTTAAATGTAGTCAAGTAAGCGAAAAAAATAGGGTTCCGTACATAGACGGTGCCAATTTTTTTGTCAGGCGCTACCATTTTGGCGACTTGTTTTTTGTAGCCTTGATGTTACTTTGGCATGTATTTTGTTGTTATTTAGCATAATGTGTTTAGGGTTCCGCACCCGTATTGTGGGGTGGTACGGAACCTTTTATGCGCGAGTCTGACTCGCACTTGGCCAAATTATTACGTATCGCGTAAAAAAAAATAGAGTTTTAACGTCTAGAAAGGATTCTACAGTAATCAAAGGATTGATAAATACCTGGACTCTGTTCGGGTTTTTTCTTGATGAGAAATAGAAGTGCGTGTTGACTTTTTCTGCGGAATCAGGCGCCATGTTGAATAACCAAGGCAGCTGACGCGTCACAGCGCCGAGGCCGAAGCAGTCCACTGCATCCGGCACTCTGGGGGCCGATTCTGCATCTTCCTGCAAAAGAACACGACTTGCTGGTCTACACGACTTCATATTTTATGCAAAATTTTCTGGTAGGGGCCTTTTGATACCTCCCATTTGTATGTGTCAGCGTAACATTGAAAAATTCGACACTTTGTAATTTCACTAGGTTAGGTTGTTTATAAATAACCGTGAACGTGAAATTATAAACTATCGGGTTTTACAATCTTAGGGTATATATACGCTTAAGCAGTTTGTAAAATTTGTGGTATGGTACGCACAAGAAATAAGGTCATAAAACACTCATTCGGATTTTCTTAAATATGTATACCGGGTGTAAATAGAGTGCGACCATTAAATGAAACCACATATTCTACCGACCCTACTGGACCACTTTTCCCAAGAGTCATACCCGCGGACACCCTTAGTTTAGCAAATAATTGAGTTCCAAACAAAAAGAGCGTCGTCCGTTTGGCCCCTTTTCCAGTTACCGGCAATCCAAAACCAATCCAACGGCACCGGCAACGGCGACGACGACGGCACTGCTAAGGTGGTAAAAATAATAGGTATGTAAATAAGGTGGTAAAGGTGCCGGTGGATTGCCGGTAAGTTGAAAAGGGGCCTTTCACGGACGTCGCTTCACGGATGACGCTCTCTCTAAACTCGCCCGTGTGTCGGTGCGTTAGAGTTCACGCATTTTTGTTTGGAACTCAATTATTTCCTAAACTAAGGGTGTGCGCGGGTACGACTCTTGGGAAAAGTGGTCCAGTAGGGTCGGTAGAATATGTGGTTTCATTTAATGGTCGCACTCTATTTACACCCGGTATATATAAATGTAAAAAAATGGGTCATTGGAGCTGTTCCCAGTCAACTATAAGTTTAGGTTTTATACTAGGTGAAATTAAATCAACCGACCAAATTCATACTGGAGACTCGGTTAATCATCAGGATTTTTTTTGCCCATAGTGCCTGCACTAGGAATTGTACTTAAACTAGTCCAACCAGTAAAAGAGCAAAAAAAATATTTTTCGAAATTGGCCAAATTACTGAACCTAGTTCTTGATCACTACCGAGTCTCCAGTATGAATTTGGTTGGTTGATTTAATTGCATCCTATATACAAACAATCATTAAAACTGTTACAGGCAGTGGAGAAATAGGAAGGTTTGTATTCCTACTGCAGTAAAGCAAGACCGAGTTCTAGAAAAAATATATCTTACGAGTAGTTACGGACAACCTTACCAGAGTATTAAAAAAACACGCCAAAAAAACGTGATAGAAACACAAAGAGTAGTGTAGGCTGCTCTGGTATCTCTTTTGCTACAAACCTCAGCGGACCCATAATCATGGGAAAACGCAGGAGTGGATGTGCTGGTGGCCCTGTTGAATATCTTCCGAAATTCCTTCATGTCTGCTGGACATATGTGCTTTTCCACTAGAACAATTATTTTTAGAAAAGAAAAATTTCATCCGCATAATTGTCTACCAAGACTGCAGCTACATAAATATTTTATAACTAATCATAGTACATATCTTGGCGAAACGCGTGCTCATTAACTTTTAATCAATTACAAATTGTTACGACTACCTTTCGCTATAATACCTAAGCACAGCGACCGAACCACTTCCGTAGAGCAATATTATAAGGTGGCAAAAATAAACTTCCCCGTACAACTTTATCACTATGATTTCAAAATATTTATAAAAAAAACATTAAATAAATATAAAAAATAAAGTGAGTGAAACCAATAACTTTTGTACTTTTTAAACGCTAGTTCGGAACAAAATACATATACACGCGTAGCTTTGCGTATAGTGTGTGTATAGGTTCTGTATGTAAGGGTATTAAAGAGTTTATTTTTTTATTACACACAAAATTTTATAGTATTTTAAATCTTTGCGGTACACTTGCAAATAAAACACTATTTAAGTTACTAAAGGTATACGTTTCATAGCGGTTTCACATTACATGGCTCGGATTATTTTCCTGCGACCCGGTAAAATGAGTTAAAAACTAAGTTTGCCACTTGCCAAAATTGCAAAACCTTGTCCCCTAACCTCCGAATGAACTAATAGCCCTATCAGATCTAGTAACAATTTAAGACAAATATCATTGGGTATTTCTAAGTATAGACATAGCATATACGAGTAGATCCGTGATCAGAAATAAAGTTGGCAGCCTGGAGCTTTCCAAAGATAACCGAATGTTAAATTTAAAAGACTACAAGAAAAACTACAAGGAACCATAGGAGCTAAAGCTAAAATAACTGTAGCAAAAGTACCGAAATCATAAGAATCTAGAAACTAAGACATGTTAATTTTCATGTAATGACTTAACGAAATAGAAATGACACCTAAGACACACTGAGAAAAACTCGACGTTTCTGCCAAACTAATGAGTGACCTTTATCAAGCCCTGCGGGTTGCAACACCCTCACGAGGACTCAACACCGAAACGTGAGTTTTTCTCGAAAAAATCAAAGTGAGTCTTAGTTGTAATTTATATTTCGTTACCATAGCTTTTGCCCGCGTCTTCACTCCCATGGAAGTGTCTGTCAATTAATATTTTATCAACACTGCTTATTAGGGTGTCTCGAAATTCCACTTTTTTGAATTTATGTATTGTTATAAGCAGTGGAATTACTTTGCAGAGGTCTACAAATAGCCCAAATAAAATAAAATGAAAAAAAAAAATTGGATAACATCTTCTGCCGCGCATTTGATGCAAAGTTTTAAATAATGAAAGGAGTTTTTTTGTATTTCTTTTGGTTAAGCCAAAAAAGAGATAGAACGACCAACATTCCAAAAACTTGCAGATCCTGGCCTCTGTACAACACTAATACTAACCCATTTTATTTAAATTTACAGGCACAACTTTTTATTTACTTTATTATAGACAGAAGAATAGATGAAGGAAACTCATCCTAATTTTAGCGATATAACTTAAGTAAAATAAGCAAAAGTTAAAATAAATAATAATAAAATATAAATAGAGCTCACAGTCATCTGTTGTCGTCCATATTGCATGACATTCGTCAATCACATGTGTTCCAAATAACAACAACACATAATAAATCAAAATCATCTTTACGGCCGGTCGTATCACCGTGTACTTTTGAATTGTGCGACTGTTTAGGCCAAGGTATAATCCCTTTATGCCACTGATATTGATTTCCCCACAAACGGAAATTATTCCCGATAAATAGAGATCCGTAGCAGGAAACCCTTTTCTATGAATCACCATCGTAAATTTATTAATTACGTTATCCTCACAGCACTATGTTCGATTTCTGTACTCTGTATGTATCTCGGACGGCATCGGCGGCAGGGCCGACCAGCGGGCCTATTGCCAACTATGGTTGGGTTTTTCAACTATATACGAATTGTGACGTAATTTCAAGTGCGAACGTTTCCTTAGATAAGCGGATAGGCACTCGGTTTGGCAACTGATTTTACGATACAGAATCAGGGGGCTGGGCCAAAATCACCGCAAACAGATCAAATTAGAGAGCATTTCAAGAGGCATACGTCTAACAGTGGACAACAATATGCTGGAAAGAAGAAGACTATGTGTGCGGCTTACTAAGTATTTGAGCTAAACTTTAGCACGAATTCAGGCCTAGAAACATATCCAAACTTCAGATCTGTAACTCATTCCGCCTGCAAGCTAGAGACCCCTGACATACATACGGAAAACAGCAGGGTGACATTAATAGTGCTCCGTCTTGCCCTTTTGACGCGGAACCCTAAAAATGGACTTTCCTATACCTAGATATAAAATTTGCAGTAGGTACTATGATTATAGAGGTTTTTTTTTTCATTGCGTGAAGAGCAAAGTTGCAATTATGTAAGGCAATCGTATTCAAATTCGATTGTCATATGGCTATTCGGCTAAGCAAACAAGCCCGTTTGACAATTGAAATCGTACGTTTTTGGTTGTCAACAACAAAACAAGACAATCTTAATTATTTGACAGCCAAAAAAGAACGATTTCAATTGTCAAACGGGCTAATTTGCTTAGCCGAATAGCCATATAACAATCAATTTGAATACCATTTTTCTTTGAGAAGGTCATTCATATGTATATCAGGATAATAATCTTAAGGTGCATATTTTATACACACTCTTCCAGTATACATTACGCTGTTTTTGTATTATTTCCAACATCGATGTAATAATTAACACAAACCTCTTCTACAGACCCGTAATCGTCGCCTGTAGATGACGGGGTGGTTGTGCTAGTTGTCATCTTCATGAACTCTTTCAGGTCATCTGGACTGATGTGGTTCTCCACTAGAATAAACAATTCGATAATATTAAAGCCAAATGTACAAAAACATACTTTTTTCCGAACAGGTTATGGGCCCAGATCCCGGTCAAAGAATATGTAACTGTTTCCCTCGATCACTTTGCAAAACCCTCTGCTCTTGTCTTGCGTGTTCAAGTATCGCGTGAAGGTAAAAATCAACAAACCCCTGTCACATCTAAACGTGAAATGTAACCTTGGTTTCTATAGTAACCTTCCTTACGTCCTCGACGACGTCATAATATGATACCCGTCATTAATATTTTATTAGCGAAATTCCATCATGCAATCTTATGTTATTTTTGATCTATCTTAATCACCATGGAAACAAATCAACAATCGGTTTCCTGACCTCGGGTACCACCATGACACTGCAAGTACGGTCTACCGCTCCTCCCCCTACCAGTACTTTAACAGGTCTAAACGGGGTTGTTCTGAGGCTGTATAAGGAAAAGATTGGAGTGGACAGGGAATGTAGTACCAGGTAGCTGATATGAAGTGGGTCTCTTCAAGTCAGTATAATGCAGGCCATAGCATGCACCTGACCGTGATTTACGTTCCGAAGCACGCGATGGTTTTCTAGTTTATGATAAACTGATGCTTATAGAAAGTTTGCACTTTATTTCTAGAGCTCTAAGAGCTATTCTTTTTGAGTGGAAGTATTAAATAGTGTCCTTTTAGATCTTTTTTGCAGTCAGGTATTGTGATGTTAATTAACGAGTTAATTAAGTGTTATTGTTTAAAATTTACATAGTGTAAGTAGGGAAATATTTCTCAGTTGTTGAACAAGACCGAAGATTTTTCTTGTTTTTTAAATTCTTGTTTATTAAATTGGCTAAAATTATTACTTACTTTTCTACAACAAAAATTTAAAAAAATAATATTATTTAATTAAAAAAGATTTATCATATCAGGCTTAAAATTTTAGTGATCTAAAACCTAAAATTTCTTATTTGCTCACAGATTACTATAATTTAAGATCTAACCATTATAAAATTAAAGCCTTCATAATCAACAGCACTATATTTTCTTAATAAATATTTGTATTTTTGTAAAAACCTAGGTATAATCTACCAACCTACATTTTATAGGTGGATAAATAATTATTTTAGCTAAGTTGACCAAAAAAGAACAATGTTACGTAAATGTTTATTCGATATTCCAATGATAATGTTTGTAAAAGTACCTACCCATTTTTAGGGTTCCGTAGTACCTGAAAGGTAAAAGGAACCTTTATGGTCAGACTCCGTTGTCCGTCCGTCCGTCTGTCCGTATGTCACAGCCTCATAACTTTAGCACCGTTGAAGATGAAGACTTGTTCCACAAAAATGGCATTTACTTGCATACAGAATACGGTGTAAAAAAAATTAAAAAATTAAAATGTGTAAATTAATTAAAGAGCTGATTATAAAAATATATACTTTTACTGTATTTACTTTCACTGATTTCGAGAAATCTTCGAAAAACCGCAAAAAATGCATGTCCCCCCCCCTTATTTTCGAAACTGGTGGACCGAAAAAATTTAAAAAATCATAGTCTTTTGGGATTACGTAAAAATTACAGGAAAAATATAGCGGTTGAGAAATTCACGATAGTGATGTAAATAATAAAAAGAAATTTTTCATCCACGAGTTTTATTTCGAGTAACTTTTTCCTGCCTGTCCCCAAAACTGTCAAATTACGGAACCCTAGGTATGCGAGTCTGACTCGTACTTGATCGGTTTATTTTTACTTTTGTCTGTGCGCGTATAGCTACTTAATTTGTTAACTCAGATGGTCAGGCGATACAAAATTAACCATTGAATAAAAGAAAGAACATAGGCGAAAAACCAGACATTGAAAAAAATTACACTATAACTATGAGAGCTGCAGAAAGTATATAATGTTAGTGAAATACTTTAAAATACTACAAGCATTAAATTTGACAGGTAGGTTTGTAAATACCACACAGAACACTCGATTAAAACAGATTTTTCAAAATTCAAATAAAAAATCATGTAATATCTTTGTTTTGTAACGATTTAATTGCGGGCAAAGCCTTAGGTATATAAGGTGACTTTGAATGATATAGACAAATTCATACTAGAGACTCGGAAAGTATTCAACACCGTTCCTGTGAAAACGCAAAATGAAATCAAAATCCTATACTGACTCGGGGAATTCTTAAACAAGTATAGAAGCACAAATACATTTTTTCGTATTTTGTAAATAATTTTCCAAAAGTGTAATTGAGGAATGGTCCGAAGACTTACCAAGTGTCCAGTACGAATTTGGCTATATCTTGCAAAGTCACCTGATATAATGGATACATAAACTTACACTCCTCAGTTGTTATCCATATTCGTTGACCAGTAGATTCAATAAACATATTTGTCCCAAAAAATAACACCACATGACAAACAAAACAAAACATTTCCGGAATGCGGGTAGACTGGAAAATTCACTTGACTTTACCCTGTAACGCGGAAATTATTCTCAAGTTTTTTTTTTGGCAATCTGTGCAAGCAACGGTTCAAGCTTTTACGCCATTGACATTCAGAAACTGCGATAATTCGCGCACAGTAGATCCGCAGGAAACTGCCTGAACACGACTAAACAGATAACGCCTTATCATTTCGTCTCTATTCATCGTAATGCCTATTTTATGAATCATCATCATTGACCTCTCAACAACTAGACACAGTCTCGAAGAAAAGTTCGTCAGAAAGTGTCCGAACGTGCGACGTGCATAGCAGCAAAAATCTTCAACCAAATTAAGACGTTATATCGTTAAAATAAGATGCAATGTCAATTGTACGCAATTGTCATTCGATCTTGTCACGTCATAGCGGTGACAAGATGCATTGCGGACACTTTTTGTGCGAGATTGTGGTTGTTTATGAGAGGTCACTGATCATCATGGGAAAGATATATATATTAGTGAAGACACCGAAGAGGACCGTAATCTCAACTCTAAGATGTTAGAGTAATGTACTAGAGATGGTTCCGTATATTTAGGTCATTTAGTGTGTATGGTAGCTTCTTGTTCTAAGATATTCAATTCACTAGTTATAATGTGATTTAAGATCAAACTGGGTGTTACTTTTGTTACCTTTTTCCTTCAAACAGGGTACTTTTTACGAGATCAAGGTTGGCTATAATTATAGTATAAGTTGTTCATATTAATGGATAGAATACATCGTTTAATGTTTTAGTTGAACATCACCATCAATTCCGCCTTCACCATTTTGACGTTCAGACGATTTCTTGACTATACCTAAATACTTATGCGTTCTACAAACCCATTTGAAGGTAGAACCGCAAATATAGTCTGTACGATTCTAAAAAGGGGCTTTTTTTGAAATATAAAACCCACAATATATCATCCGTCCTAGTACTAGTACTATGTCCAGGTTCTAGTTCTTTGGTTGGTTGTTCGTCGCGTCGCGTCCACAGTTCTGTCTAGCGACCTGACCCCAACAATTCATTCCAAAACCCAACAGTCCGGTCAAAAACCGGACGGTTTGGAACCGCTGCTCACCACCCATCACGTTGGGACATAATAATCGTCGGTGAAACGCGGGTGTACCAGGTGTGGACAGTGACTTGCATTTCACACTTCACACTCGGGAACACCTCTGACACCGCCTCGGGATTCAAGAATTATATGAAAAGTGGATTATTTCGTTTAGTTATGGACCTCATGAGCTGTTTTTAGATAGTAGGAAGGAACACTACCTGCGGAGGTGTGCTTGTGATGTCTTCGTGCATTAGCGATTTGAGGTCAATGGCAATCAAACAGAAATTTCCTATTAGCCCAAATAAAATAGTATAAGGTAGAGATAACAATGTTTTACTCTGCGTATCTACGGTACCTAAGGAGGTACGAAGAGGTACGACACACACTCTCAACCTTAGTATAGTATCTCTTTCTAATTTGTGGTCTCAACATCAGAATAATATTGTTCTGATAGTAAAGTAGTAAAAAAGTTGTCATCACATCGAATATGTTTGCGAACAGAGAATGCCGCGTAATATTGGTTGGGGAAAAAGTTTCTTCGCATTTTATATGGAAATTCAAAACATTTTTTAATAAAGTTTATTTACCTTTAACTTAAGTATGTAGGTGCCATTTTGTTCGATAACTTTCTGCCATCTTGTAGGTAGGGACATGATCCCATTGCTATAGAAATTCTGGGACTTCTGATCAAAAAACCGCTACAAGAGGTTTTGGCTGTCCTCTCGTGATGTTAACCTGACACTGCCTAAAGAATTCTGAAGAGACCGAAACAAGTGGAAATCTGAAGGTGCAAGGTCAGGACTATACGGCAGATGCATTAATACGTCCCAGCCAAACTCTCTTAATTTTTGCTGAGTGGCTAAAGATGTGTGAGGTCTAGCGTTATCATGATGAAAAACCACACCCTTTCTGTTGACTAATTCCGGCCGCTTTCTCTCAACTTCTTGCTTTAATCTCATCAGTTGTTCGCAGTAAGTTCAGAATCGATGGTCCTGCCTGGTGGTAACAGCTCATAATGAATAATGCCCTTCCAATCCCACCATACACACAGCATTACCTTGTTGCAAGATAACCCGGGTTTCGCCAGAGTCTGTGAAGCCTAACCAGCCTTTGACCACGATCTTTTTCGCACGTTCTTGTCGTACGTGATCCACTTTTCATCACCAGTTATCAGGTTTTTGAAAAATGGTTCGGTTTCATTACGTCGTAATAAAGAATCACAAATGAGTACACGGTTGATTAAGTTTCTTTCGGTGAGCTCATGAGGCACCCAAATATCGAGATTTTTTGTGTACCCAGCTTTTTTTTAAATGCGCCAAATCTGTTTTGTGGTCAATCCCCAGTTCTTCAGCTACATCGTAACTACTGATATGCCGATATTGCTCCACTTTTTCAAAAATGGCATCCATTTTATCCGTAACAGGGCGCCCAGAGCGAGGTGCATCTTTGACATCAAAATTTCCGGATTGAAAACGCTTAAACCAAATTTGTGCTACTCTCACAGACACTGCACTAGGTCCATAAACATCCCAAATTTTTTTCGCGGCTTGCGTTGCAGTTTTACTTTTTTTGTAGTAAAATTTTAAAATGAATCGAATTTCTTCATTAGATTCACTCATCTTAACAGTAAGAAAAACAAATGAAAATCACACATTTTACCTAATTTGAATTTGGAATTATCTTTTTTAAAATTTAAACTTTTTAATAATACCAAAACCAGCCAGATACAAATGGTATAGTCAAAGAGATTTTATTATAAGTTCATACATACTATTTGCGAAAAGAGTTTTTGCCCAACCTATTATATGGCGCCTCGTACCGAACCCAAAGTCGTGGCGTCAAAACCAAACCAAGTTAATTTTAGGGAGACTAAAATGTAATCACCAAGTCTCATTTAAATTAGTATCCGCAATTCAAATTTACTGTACACTGACAAGAGCAATTGCAAAGACCTTATTACCTTTTGATAGAGGCGATTATTGGTTGGCATCCTAATCATAGTAAGGCCGCAACGGAAATGAAAATACCGAAATATTTTTTAATATGATGTTGTAAATAAATATATTTTTTTATTTTACCAGTATTGGGCTTAAATTATTGTAGTTTTATAATTTAAAATACAGTAACTAAAATCGGAAAACAATTAACGATATATTTCGACTCCTTCAGTGGAGTCGTCATCAGTCGAATAAAATAAAATTAAATAAATGACATAAAGAGTATAGAAGAGTTAAAAAGGTGACGTCTGTACAAGTTGAAGAAGGAAAACAGAAACTTTTTGGAGATATTTTAATTCGAGAAGTAGTAGACGATGATGACGATGATAATGACGATGATGATGATGATGATGATGATAATGATGATGATGATGATGATGATGATGATGATGATGGTGGTGGTGGTGGTGGTGATGATGATGATGATGATGATGATGATGATGATGGTGGTGGTGGTGGTGGTGGTGGTGATGATGATGATGATGATGATGATGATGATGATGATGATGATGATGATGATGATGATGATGATGATGATGATGATGATGATGATGATGATATTATCAGAATTGCGAAATTAGTACACATCGTCACAGAGTGCCGCCTCTTCGAATTCGACGCACCTTTTTAGATACCTGCTTTTTATATAAAATAATTCATGGCCAAACGGACTCCTCCTATTTATTGGAAAATTTAAGCTTTAAAATACCCAGGTACTTTAGCCGCTCAAACGATACTTTTTGTGTAAGCCGTTGGCATTCAAATTATGCGGGTCCTACTTTTTATAACAATTTCTCGCACGAGTTTCGTATAATATTTTATAGCAAAAGTGCGGAAAATGCCGACTTTACGCAAGCGCAGCGTGCGTAAAGGGGTCATTTTACGCACGGTGTGCTATAAAATAATATTTAATTTTACAACCTAACAACAGGTATATTATTGTATAAATTTTAAAAAATTAAATAATACTTGTTACTTAAATCCACTCTTCATTAGTCTAATAATAAGCTCACTTTATTTATTATTTTTATATAGGGAGCTCCAAGTCCCGTTGTACTTTTAAGTTATATTTTTTTGTTGTAAGACTGTTTGTTTCCTGAATAAAGAAAAATGAAAAATCACTTCACTATCGTCTTCAAATTTTCTACCTCAGAGGTGTTCTTTGAGCCGAAGAAAGAGGTAGAAGTCGCTGGGGGCTAGATCTGGCGAATAAGGAGGGTGTTCAAGTAATTCGAATCCCGTTTCTTGAATGGCAGCCATCGCTACTGCGGCTTTGTGAGCGGGTGCGTTGTCTTGGTGAAACAGCACTCCAGCTCGCAGTTTGCCACGTCTTTTCTCCTAGATTGCAGTCTTCTTATTTGGTCAGCCTCTTTTCCAGGTACTCCACCATTATTATTCCTTCAGCATCCGAAAAGACTGACGCTGACCTCTCCCGCTGAACTTGAAACCTTGAATTTCTTCGGCGTCGGTGAGGAGGCTCGGTTCTAGGTCATGGACTGGTGTTTCGTTTTAGGTGTCCAGGTTTTGTCCATGGTCACAAAGCGTGACAAAAAATTCTCCTGGTCTGCCTGGAACTTTTCGAGATTTGCTTTCGAAATTTCGACTCGTTTCTTCTTCTGCACGTCGGTTAACATTCTCGGGACTCTATGACCTCAGCTATGTGCCTGATGGTCAGTCGTCGACTTTTTTCACGTTATCTTCGGTGAAAGACGTGGATGGGCGTTAAACTCCCAGCTTAAACTCCTTGGCCTAGCGTGCAACTGTAGAATATGGAGGAGCAGAGTCCCCCAATGTTTATACCAAGTCGTTGTGTATGCCTTTGGTAGATTTTTTTTTCAAACAGAGGTACCTGATCACAGCTCTAATTTCGTTTTTCTCCATTTTAATATTATCTCTTCGGTGGTTCGTATTCAAATGAATGCATCTCCTGGAAATTGAGGCCTATTTAAATGTTTTTTTTAGGTTGACTTAGTGGGTATAGTGGCAAGACAAAAACAAATTTATTTTTTTGCTAACTGGTAATAGTCGATTATCATTACTTTTGGATCACCCTACGCATTATATTATTATTTTAAATACACAAATACTCGTCTTCACACACAATACACATTCATCCTCACCCTACGTTTATACCATGGGTGGCCAAATTATTAGGGACAATATAAATTTACTAAAATGTTCATGTTGGAGTGATTTTAATGAGGGAATAAGTGTCTTAATATCTATCAGTTAATGTTTATTCGTAAGAGGGATTTTTATTTAGAAAATAAAAACAACATTAAATAATAAATTATACTTATTAGGTTTTATAAAATAAAAAGTGATGACGGCACAATCTAAGACACTTTTTATTTAATATTTGGTAATTAAACCCTTTACTACGTTTCCGCCTTCCAGGCGTCGGGGCATGCTGTTTATGCAGTCTTTTTCCATATGCCGGAGATCGACGTCATGATGCCAAATTCTGATAAGGGTTTCAACCATTTGCTGTTTGGTGGTGATGACTTCTTTGGCAATCTCCTGTTTCGTGAGCTCCCATAGGTTTTCTATGGGGTTCATATCTGGCGAATTTCCTGGGCAAGGCAAAACACACACGTTTTTATCAGCCAGGAAGGCAGTAACACTTCTGACCTAATGGCAAGGTGCCGAGTCGTGCCTAAACAAATACTCTTCATTGTCAGGGAACCATTCTTGAAGTAGAGGCAGAAGCTGACTTTCAAGTACTCGCTTATACTGGTCTTGCTTCATGGTCCCCTCCACAATATAGAGGGGTCCCATACCCTTGGCTAAGATAACAGACCAAACCATTATGCTAACGGGGTGTTTAAACCTCTCGACAAGGCAGTCCGAGTGGAGCTGCTCTCCTGAGCGACGTCGAACAAAGGAGCTTTTGTACACAGAAATTTGAAAAGTCGACTCGTCGGAAAAGCAGACCTGTAAAATATTAACATAAACATAACTCAGGGTTCTAAGAATTTTATAATTGTTATATTTACTTGACTCCAGTCCTCAACAGTCATGCTCCGATGTTCCCTGGCCCATTGCAGTTGCTTTTTTATCATTGCCTCAGTCAGCCGTGATTTTTGAGTGGGCGACGACCCATCAGGTTCTCTTCAGCTAATCGTCTCCGGACTGTCCTTTTAGAGAGGCGATTCCTTCCTTGTTTATGATTGTATGTAGTCAGTCGTGCCACAGTCTTTTTGCGATTTTGAAGACAAACGTCTCTGATTTTACGGTCATCACGGGGGCTAGAGATTCCTTTTCTGTCACATTTTCCGATGCGGTTTACTGTTAGATGCAGTTTATTATCAATTTTTATTTTAATCCTGCTGACCCCTGACATCGAAACACCTGTGTGTGCTGCTATCTTCTTCTGGGAACATGAGGAATGAAGTAATAGGGTTTCTATCTCCCTAGATTTTCTTGAGGATATGTCAATATGACTCCCCCATATATATATGACTCCCCCATACTGAAAAAATAAAAATACGTAGTATCACGGTTAAGTATCAGCCAAATCGAAATAAATGCATTAAAATTAGCAAAACTAATAAATTATTACAAAACACTTACTTTTAGATAGTCTTGGATCAAGAAAACTTGCAAATAATGGTTCCAGAAACTACTACCCGATGTCAATAATTTTCACCATTTAGCAGTCAAATGATAAATTACCGCTTTTTTCAAAAACAATATAGCAGACTCACAGTGTTGCCACATTAAAACAAAATTAAATAGGACCAGAAACAAATACACAACAGAAAAAAACATTTAGAATATAGTTATTTACTCACAAAATACATTTAAACCGAAAATTACAAAAAATAAGGACTGTCCCTAATAATTTGGCCACCCACTGTACACTACACACACATGCTACACACACAATATACTCACCCTCACACTCATACACTCCCATTTCTTCTTTTGTTTGTTATTCTCTAGAATATTAGATAGATTATTAGAATATAATATTAGACAATCTGTGTATAGTCTAATAGTAAATCTAGTAACCTAAAAAGTAAAAAAAAACAGGTTTCTTATACAATCCGCCTGCAATATGTCTCCTATAGATGTGAAATTAGGCAATGAAAAAAAAAAAACGAGAAATATCACCACCCGGTTCGAGTAGAGTTCAAACGTTTTATAGCAAAAGTGTCGTGACGATCGAAGATGCACCAAGTGCACGGAGTCCGGCGTCTAATCGTTCAAACAATAAAACATCGCAGCTTGGAATTTAGAAACAATATTCAATGTACAGTGGAGCCCACATCAAGCTAAACACTTCCAGTATAAGCTGACCTCTCATTGTATAGGCTTCCGGTACAATGAGAGGTCAGCTTATACTCAATGTGTATAGCTTGATGCGGGCTCCACTGTACAATGTTGACTCCTCTAACGGTAAATTTATGTTAGGTCCGGAGAGTTACTATTAGTAATTATTTATTTAGGTAATTATCAATATTAAAAAAAAACCATTCACATAAAGGTAATATTAAAAAAATACGGAATTTAAAAGTGTTTTGCGATAAAAATCGTACTCATAGATTACAAACCCAACCCAACACATAAATATTTTTATAAATATTACGTTACATCAATCAAGCTCTATGCACTGAACCGCTACGTTAGTGTCTGTGGTTTCATAACTCTATGTACGACAGTACGGTGGGTGACTATTCATAGTGCAGGCATTACGGGGCAAAAAAAAACAATTTTTCGAATTTCACCTGGAGGGTCATTAAACCTTGTTCCTGATGACTAACCGAGTCTCCAGTATGAATTAAGGCGGTTGACTAAATTTCACGATCACTATCAAGACAAGAGCAGAGCACAGTAACAGTATACAAGGAGTCTCTACTCTAGCTTGCAGACGGAATGAGTTACAGATCAGAAATGTTGATGTTAGGTATGTAAAATGTTGACCTAAACCAAATTCAGTAAAAATTAAATTAAATAAATTTTCAAGGTAGTTCCATACATGTAGCGGAGCAGAAAAAAATTTTTTTTGTAACCCGATATGTGGGGTATCATTGTCTTGATTGAATTTATTTTTATTAGGTACTTAGATATGCCGTTATTGAAGCATTAACAAGACTAACAAGTATTCTGGCAGCGTAGCTAGAAGCTGCAGACCCTTGTTACAGATGGACAACGGAGGCTTAATAATAGGAAATACCTGAAAACTATACATTTGTAATTGAATCATGAAAATATATTCAGAACCCTCGGTGAGCTAGTCCGACTCGCACTTGTCCGGTTTCTTGTAACAAAGACACTAAAATAACACATAATTTTTTAAAACACATACTAAATTGATTTTCACCTGCACCCCTTCACCCGCTGGCGCAGGTGAGCCCTCGTTCAGTTTGATCTTTTCGGTCGCTTTTAATAGTTTTTAACCGACTAGAAAAAAGGAGGAGGTACTCAATTCGACTGTATTTTTTTTTTTTTTTTGGTATGTTACTCCATCTTAACCGATTTAAAAAATATATTTTTGTTTGAAAGGGTTTGCTTCCAGGTAGGTCAAATTTTAGTTTCGTTATGATCTGATGATGGTCTTCAAAGATAGGCAGTCGAACTCCCCAATGGATGACAGCTTAACTCTCGATATTGCAGCAAAATCTTTGTACCAGGCTGCTGGTTGCAAGGTGTACCTTGAAAATTTAAATATATCCACCTGACCTTCGATCCTGGCCTCATCACCATAGAACTCCTCAACGTATGACAGCACATAACACGAGATTTCGGCAATCACTTTATGTGAGTGTGCTGATACTTGGTATTACTTGAAAATTGACAATATGCCAGCTGAACTTCGATCCTGGCCTGAATCTCCTTTAGGGATGACCGCACATAACTCTTAATGGCGGCAATCGCTTTATGTTAGTGTGCTCATTGCAGGATATAACTTGAAAATTGTCATTATGCCAAGGGGCAGCAATCAGAGTGCTTAATGTAGTCCACCCATTTTTCACAATTTATCCAGTCAACACTAAAAAGCGTGAAATACCTAAATAATCTTTTAACAAAAAAAAAATAACCGACTTCAAATTTTAAAGCAGACATTCACTAAAAAGTTTAAAATAAATACATACTGACCGATGGTACCAAAATAACACTTTTCCCGACTTCTGTCATCCTGAAACATAATATGTTATCTAGAAGTTGGCGAATTTCCCATAGTACCTACAGAACACAAGAACCAATGTGAGAGCGCCGACTTCTAGAGAACTTATGTTTCAGGAAGAAAGAAAAGCATTATTTTGATACCAGGGTCAGTATCAGTATGTAATTGTTTTAAACTTTTTAGTGAATGTCGGCTATAAAATTTTGAAGTCGGTTATTATTTTTTTGATAAAAGTTTATTTATTGCAATTTTGGAGCCTGTGACCCCCCCCCTGGCTCACAGGCTGGATTCGCTTCTTAGAAAACGGCACAAATTTTATAGAGAGAACAGTGGCTATAAAATCCCACTTATGAAATTTTATTTGCTCAGTGGAGAAGACGGCCATTGGGGAAGCGTTTCAAAACATGCGATCATAGTGTGAAGTGAAATTTCACTTGTTTATTGGAAAGAGACAGATATATTTGGGGGTAAGAGAAAGAAAATCTGCTTGCACAAATCAGGTGGCCCAGTGTGATTTTCGCATTACTCCGAAGCGTTTCAAAACGCTTCCGTGCAACTGTCAGGTAACAGTTCGTCTACCCTCGGTCAATTTTTGAAGCTCTAGGGTGAATTCGCATCGCTCCGAGTGATTTTTGCTCGTTTCGAAATATAACCTTGATCGGGTAGAGTATTTCAGTGTTACAAGTATTCAAAACATACAAGTATTTGGTAGTATAGGTTATTATAACATTTTGACACTATTTGACATAACAATGTTGTTAGTTTTATTTATTTGCCTAGTACAAAATGGGAAGGACCCGATTCAGTCTCTGAAAGTGCTAGAGCAAAATTAGGATAAACTTTAGTATAAACCGTAATCTAAAATGGCGGCATGTACTTGTGTCTGTCTGTCCCTCTTTAGTTAGATTAACAGAGTGAGACAGAGCACTGTTTCAAGCGCTATCGAGCTCGATATGGTTTGCTATAGAGATGCAACGAATAGTAATTTGGCCGAATACCGAATATTCGGCGGCCGAATATTTGGTGAGAGATCTCTACGTTACGACCTGTCCCAGTGCGGGGGCGACGGGGTGGCGGAAGAAAGCTCATTTTCAAGCACATCGTACGTGTCACGGGCACGCTGTGTATGTGTTTTTTTGTACTTTTGTGATCGCAATTTGTATTTGAGTTTTTTATGTTTTGTACAACAAACAATTGAAAATTTTTAAATTCAATAATCTGCCTCTGATTAACTTTAAATATTAATAATACTCACGTAGTTATTTATATAGCAGATTGTAGTGAATAAAACAAGTTTTTCTGCCAACTTACTAAATATATACCTACTTTCTGATTAAAAGGCGTTTTTATTTTCACTAATTTATATAGCAGATTAAAGCGAATAAAAATAAGTTTTTCTGCCATCTTACCAAATATATACTTTCTGATTAAAATGTGTTTTTATTTTCATTATTAGGTATTTGGTATTTGGCCGAATACCGTCTACTATTCGGCCGAATACCGAATATTAAAAAAATGGCCGAATAGACTGAATACCGAATAGTTGCCGAATATTCAGTGCATCTCTAGTTTGATATGCTAGACTAGGAAATGTGATAAACATGATGGAGTCACAGATCATTCGTCGTAAGTACATAATGCCAAAAGTCAACGTTTTTAATTATTTTGGTTTAAAACACGAATATTTTAATGACAGAGGTCCGAGAGTGGCTATTTCAAAAACAACCAGTCTGAATAATCGGAGTGATATCCCCGCGTTTTCCTATATATTAGTTCAGTAGAACAGGGGGACAGGTTAGCGCTCTACGCTATAGAATAGATGGGCTGGTCGACACCTGCCACCACAGCGCTCAAGGAAATACCGTTCGCAAAAAATATACGAATGGATGAATTGATTTTTCAACTACCTATTTTTATAACCAAAAAAGCATGTTGAACTTTATGTCTATTACGGTATCGTCCAAATATAAACCCTTATTGCTAATACTGATTAGTTATTAAAATACCGTTTCCTTGGTAGTAATAATAATTCTAGTGGATAACATATGAACAATTTTTACTCTATAACCATTAATCGAACAAGTTAAAATCTATTACCTTAACTTCTTAGAACATAATACTCACAAAATCGAGACTTCCAGACGAATATTTTTTTTATTTTTCTAAGACATAGGTACCTACTTTATCCGGGATCTTTTTAAAGTATATTGGGCACAAAGAATTATATTATACAAATAAAATTAAAACTACGAAATAAGTAAGTAACCGACTTCCGTGGTAAAGTGTAAATTCCTTTTGCTCATTTACTCGTTTTTTTCAACTTTTTCCCAAAAATTGTGCAGACTTGAGTTTTTGTAAGTACTAAATGCGTAAAATGGTATTTTGCGAACTCTGAACGCTAAGTGCGAGTTGCCATCGAATAACTTTACTACCGCGTGAATCGAGTTAAGCTGGGTTTCCAGCGCGTGTTTTGTCCTACACATTACACACTACACCAAAACGCCTACACAGTATATTGTTCCGCTACATATTTGTGTTCATAAACCCCGTGTCCCTGCATGCTTATCAGTAAAAATGTGTAGCGTAACAATGTTTTGTGTACACGTTTTTGTTTAGTGTGTGGTACAAAACGTGCGCTGGAGACCCGGCTTAATTCGATTCACGCGGTAGTAAAGTCATTCGATGACAACTTGCACTTAACATACTGATAAGTCCTGTCTAAGTAGCTGTCTGTCAGTTCACACTTAGCTAAAATTATCGAGACTTTTAGAGTGAACAATAAGAAGTATAAAACGTTCATGGACGGTATTAACCCAATGGGTGACCTTGCTGTGGCACTATTTAGTTTTGATACGTTGCCTGTTAGGCGTACTGTCACAACACTGCTAAAATTACTATTTTATATGACAGTGCTTGACTGAATGTATGTACAGGCGACAACCAGAGGCGTAGTTTTGAATCTATGTGTGCGTAGACACACTTTACCCTATAAGAACTTTTGTTGTGACGGTAGGCCGAATCAAATTACTTCTGCGATGACAATACTTACTATTGGTTGGGGAAAAAGTTTCTTCGCATTTTATATGAAAATTCAAAACATTTAAATACAGTTTATTTACATTTAACTAAAGTATGTAGGTGCCATTTTGTTCGATAACTTTCTGCCATCTTGTGGGTAGGGACATGATCCCATTGCTATAGAAATTCTGGGGCTTCTGATCAAAAAACCGCGACAAGTGGTTTTGGCAGTCCTCTCGTGATGTTAACCTGACACTGCCTAAAGAATTCTAAAGAGACCGAAACAAGTGGAAATCTGAAAGTGCAAGGTCAGGACTATACGGCGGATGCATTGATACGTCCCTGCCAAACTCTCTTAATTTTTGCTGAGTGGCTAAAGATGTGTGAGGTCTAGCGTTATCAAGATGAAAAACCACACCCCTTCTGTTGACTAATTCTGGCCGCTTTCTCTCAACTTCTTGCTTTATCTTATCATTTTTTTTCATTTCATTTTCAAGTCTTTATTTAACGGAAAATATATACATAATACAGTTTCAAGACACAGTCAAGAACGCATAAACACAAAATTACATACATTTCGCAGGCTAGAAGTACCTCTTGAAATTTTTAACATGTAAGGTAATGTGATTTCAACATAAGATTGTGTCTCTTAAAATTATAAATGAGAATTAACTAACATGGACTTTTGAGTGAAGACAAATTTTAGGCTTATATAATTAATTAGTACAACTAAGGGACATAGCATAGCTATCTACATCGACTGAACAATACACTGAAGGTTGACAAGTAAATACAGTACATAACAAAAGTATAATGTAGGTATGATACATAAAAACGCGAAGCAGGCGAACACTAATTTTTCAACCTACCTCCAAGTAATAAAATATGTTCGTTATAGTGACAATAAACTACACAAAATGAAGCTGTTTAAGATCTAGTAACTTAGTGACAATCAAAATCAATAAATGTGCTTTGTCCCGATTGGAGGATGAGCGCCAAACTGACAAGGTACGTTAGCTTAATGTTGAATTATGGTGATTGTATTAAACAACAGAAACTAAAAATTGTATATCGTGATTACTTATACTTATAACATTAGCTTCCTGTTAAATAAGGTTTAATTTGCACACAGAGAATACATACAAAGTAAAAAGTACCTTACATTTTAAAGTTACCTACATCTAAACAAGAACGAAGGCTTACAAATATAACTTTATGATAGTAGGTTTAATAAAAATAAAGCTTATGGGTATACATTTAAATGTGTTTAAATGTTAGCACGAGATCCATGGACAATTTAGTTGGGCCGTATGAGTAATGCATCACCTCCCAACCAATAGTGATGGGGTAGTCTGTAACGATTATAAGTATCGACATGTGGGAGGTCGCGATAGCGAGACTGACCAATTCGGGATACGAGAGTATTATTATGGATGGGATTTTTATAAAGATAAAAGTTCCTGGATAATTTCATGATGTGATCGCGTAATTTAGGAAAAAGGATACGTGCATGCAGTAAATGTAAGTTAGTTTTAAAAGGCGTATTATATGCAATTTTCAAGGCTTTATTCTGAATAACTTGTAGTTTGTCGAAATTGGTCCGACATGTGCTGCTCCAAACAGGAGCAGCATATGTGATGCATGGCCGCACTAGAGTGGAGTATATTTTAAGTTTAGTAGATGAGCTGAGATTACTACGGCGATTTAGGATGGGGCTGAGCGAATTAAGGGCTCTAGCTCCCTTTGTACGGATCGCATTTATATTTGCTGACCAATTAACCTTAGAATCCAATAATGCTCCCAAGTATTTAACTGTTTTTTGCCAGGGTATTTCAAAACCATTGATAATTAGTTTACGAGTGGGGAAAGATCGCTGGCGTGTAAACAAGATGGCCTCCGTTTTTGATTCATTGATTTTTAGTTTCCATTTGGCAAAGAAGGAGCTTAGGCGTTCTGTTGAGAGTTGTAACCTGCTTATAACCAAATCAACATCATTAGATGAACTGAATGAAGCTGTGTCATCAGCAAAACATGCAAGGTGAGTACGGGGCTGTTTCGGGATATCATTTAAGTACGCCAAAAACATCACAGTACCCAGGATAGAGCCCTGAGGAACACCGGCAGGGATAGGAAACAGTTCTGACTTGATATTTCCAATGTGAACTCTGAAATGACGTCCATGGAGGTAAGACTGAATGATTTTTATGATATCAAGGGGAACATTAAGAATCACCAATTTATGAAGGAGCCCATTATGCCACACCGTGTCAAATGCTTTTTCAATATCAAGCAGGAACATGCCTGTTGAATGGTTAATATTGAGATTGTGTGCGATATGCTCACTAACGCGAGCAAGTTGCTGAGTAGTAGAGTGACACTGGTGAAACCCAAACTGCTCATCAATTAGATGAGGACTTAAGTATTTCATAAGTCGATCACAAATGATGCGCTCTAACAGTTTAGCAATAGAAAATCTGGCCGCTTTCTCTCAATTTCTTGCTTTATCTTATCAGTTGTTCGCAGTAGAGTTCAGAATCGATGGTCCTGCCTGGCGGTAAAGGCTCTTAATGAATAATGCCCTTCCATTCCCACCATACACACAGCATTACCTTGTTGCGAGATAACCCGGGTTTCGCCAGAGTCTGTGAAGCCTGACCAGCCTTTGACCACGACTTTTTTCGCACGTTCTTGTCGTACGTAATCCACTTTTCATCACCAGTTATCAGGTTTTTCAAAAATGGTTCGGTTTCATTACGTCGTAATAAATAATCACAAATGAGTACACGGTTCATTAAGTTTCTTTCAGTGAGCTCATAAGGCACCCAAATATCGAGCTTTTTTGTGTACCCAGCTTTTTTCAAATGCGTCAAAACTGTTTTGTGGTCAATCTCCAGTTATTCAGCTTCATCGTTACTACTGATATGTCGATCTTGCTCCACTTTTTCAAAAATGGCATCCATTTTATCCGTAACAGGGCGCCCAGAGCGAGGTGCATCTTTGACACCAAACTTTCCGGATTGAAAACGCTTAAACCAAATTTGTGCTACTCTCAAAGACACTGCACTAGGTCCATAAACATCACAAATTTTTTTCGCGGCTTGCGTTGCATTTTTACCTTTTTTGTAGTAAAATTTTAAAATGTATCGAATTTCTTCATTAGATTCACTCATCTTAACAGTAAGAAAAACAAATGAAAATCACAGGTTTTACCTAATTTGAATTTGGAATTATCTTTTGTAAAATTTAAACTTTTTAATAATACCAAAACCAGCCATATACAAATGGTATAGCCAAAGAGATTTTACTATAAGTTCATACATACTATTTGCGAAATGAGTTTTTCCCCAACCTATTATTTTCCCTTATACCAGAAGGAAAATCGATCGCCATGAGACGTACTATAGTCTGTATTTATGCGAACGAAAAATCGATCGTCGACTGTCTTATTCCAGAATTCACCGTGACACCCACAACTTGTTAAAAACACACGAAAAGGCACTGCCAGGGGGCCTAGAACGAGGCACAAAAGAGTGTCTTTTGAAAGAGTCTTCAGCTGTCAAACTTGATTTCTTACGTACTAAAAATCATTGAAAAACGCGCAGCACTATTTACGGCGATTTATTAAATACAAATTTTTCTATCAGTATTAAAGATTAGAACAACCAAACTAAATTTTTTTTCTTACAAATAAGTTAATTTTGACAGTGAGCTCCGCGCATCTTTTTTTAGCCTCGTTATTTTGCTGTAATGTATGGAAGAATTTTATTTCAGAGCTGGCAGCATTAGTAGAAAAGTCTGGTTTCTGATTGGTTCGAGCGTACAAACGGTTCATAGAACCTGAACATCAACTTCAACTTCAAATCTTAAAATCAAACGTTCAGCCGTTTGAAATCTCCTTTGTTAATTTTGTCAACAATCATCAAGTTAATTGTTATTTATCATTTTTAGAGAATTTAGTGTAACATATAAGCTAGTTTAAAAATGACGTCGATCAAAGAAGATGAGAAGAAAGATATTCCCGAAATGATACATGATCCGGTAACAAAAAGCACCTATCAAAGGTTAAGATTTTTTGGAAAGGTGAGTGATTTTAGCTATAAATATATCATCAAATTGTATCCTTTATTCCCTTCTTCAAATATCTTTCGTACTTTTTACCATTTAGCAAATTTTGGTTCCAAATGCATGCAAATTTTGAAACCTTATATCGTATGCATTTTTGAATACTTTTCCGTTCGTGAACACCTGATAAATCCTTTTATTAATTCTTGACCGTTACATACACTGAAAAAATTGAAAGGCCTGCATCTCTACTAACACAGAGTTAGCTTTCTACGATAATTTACTTCGTCAGCCATTCTATAAATAGCATTAGTTTTGAAATCCACCTGTTTCTAATTCTAGGGTGGCTTTGCAAGATGTTACGAGATCCAGTGCTTAGCCACAAACCAGGTGTATGCTGGGAAGATAGTCTCCAAGAAGCTGATGGTGAAGTCATCTCAGAAAGAGAAGATGGCTCAGGAGATCTCAATCCACCGGTCGCTATGCCACAAGCATGTGGTTGGCTTTCACAGTTTCTTCGAAGACTCGCTCAACATTTATATTTTACTTGAGCTTTGTAAAAGACGGGTAAGTGTAATAAGTATTAATATGTATTGAACTCTCTGACAACCTCTGATATAATTAATATAATAATTATATTGCCAACACTCGCCAGCTAACCCAGAGTTAGTGGGTTCAATCCCTGTGGGGTGCAGATTCATTTGTGTTCGATTTGCATGCTTCCAAAGGCACACTAAAATTGCGCTTGCACATTCCTTGTTACTACCGATTCTCGATTACGCAGATATTTGTTACCTCGATCTTACTCAGGTCCAACTTGATAAACTCGAATGTCTTCAGAATTTCTGTATTAGGTTCATTTTTGGTATTCGTAAATTCGATCACATTTCTGAATTTCGTTCGCGTCTTAATTGGCTTCCTATTCGTCGTCGTCGCAATTCTCATATTCTGTCTCTTTTGTATTCTGTATTAAATAATCCTGCCACCCCATCATATCTCAAAGCTCGCTTTCAGTTTCTTCATGGTACTCATGACCGTATCTTACGGTCCTCTCAAAATCTACTCCTGGCTACCCCAATACATTCATCGTCCTTCTATGACAATTCCTTTTCAGTACAAGCCGTCCGTTTGTGGAATGATCTTCCTCTATCTATAAGAAGAGCACCTTCCCTACCAGTCTTTAAGAGACTGGTAAAAGAACACTACCTCTCACTCTGACCACTGAACTATCTACATTCCTCTTAAAGTTTATTTATTATTTATGTAATATATGTATGTATGTATATATTTATTCATTCATGTTATTTATCTATAATACATTATTATTTTTTTTTAAATTTATTAATGTAGATTTTGTATAGTATATTTAAATATTATTTTAAAATTAGTGCACCGCCTATTCATCAATCTCCTTTTAAACCAGATTCTACCCAAAGGTTGTCTGGAAGAGATCGCTATAAGCGATAAGGCCGCCTGATTGTACCTACGTTATTTGGCTATTGTAATTTATATTATTTTTGTTTCCTTCTTTGTGGTGTGCAAATAAAGTTATATTGTATTGTATTGTATTGTATTGTATTAAGCTGTTGGTCCATTTGTGCCCTAAGTACAATGATGTGACCACCCATTAAGTTTGGAATGTAATAATCAGTGATAAAAAGATGGAGGACTTTAAAACTTTGACCCCAGCAGTGGTCGACTACCTGCGACGACTCGACAACTCATTAATTTGAACAATTGTACTTAATGTGTGATACTTTAATATCTGCCATACGATAAATAAGTGATAAAAAAAGATGTATAGAGTGTGTGAATCAAACAGCTGCAGGTTTCATGGACGACACTCTCTCTGAACTCTCCTGTATGTCGGTGCATTAGGGTTCACGCATTTTTGTTAGAACTCAATTATTTCCTAAAAAAGGAAAGGGAAAAGTGGTTCAGTAGGGTCGGTAGAATATGTGGTTTCATTTAATGGTAGCAGTATATTTACACCCGGTTAATAACCCATACCATTTGAAACTTTGTAAAAATATTCAATATGCAGACACAACTACTTAATTATTAGTATAGATGAACTATGCAATATTTGCTCTCATTTCTATTGGAATGAAGGTGAAAAGTGGGCTTGCTGGTTTTCTTAGGCAGTACAAAGTTTAAAATAAAACATGAGTAAAGTAATTACCCAGTAGAACCTTCTCTAAACCCACAGTCAATGATGGAGTTGCACAAGCGTAGGAAAGCCATCACTGAGCCAGAGACCCGGTTCTACATGCACCAGATCCTGCTGGGTGTACAGTACCTGCACAGTCGGCGTATCATCCACCGGGATCTGAAACTTGGGAACCTGTTCCTCGATGATGATCTCCAGGTCAAGATCGGAGACTTTGGCCTCGCTGCCAGGATTGAATATGAAGGTAGGGCACGTATTTACAAAATAGCATTTTTCTTTTGCCTGTTTTGTCATAAACTAAAGTAGTTCAATATGATCTCCAGATGGAACTTGTGAGGTTATTACCATCTCTAGTATTTATAGGAGTTTTTTTCAAAACTTCAAAGGTTCCCCCAAATATATTATATTTGCTTATTTATACATATAATTCTCAGAATAAAACGACACCAATCAAATATACATCCTGGTGTACTAAAATTACTTTGTTTAATACTTATGTACTATCTTATAATTTGCAAACCTCCCTAAAGTTATTCGGGAGAGAGTAAGAGGACAGCTCTCAAACAGGCACAACCATGTCTGGGACCGACTGATGGTGGTATATCCATCCCCAATCACCAGGCCTTATTATAAGGTCCTACAATAATAAGTGAAATTAATTCTAGGGTAGAATTTTGTTAACTGATCAAATTCCAGAAGAACAATTTTTTGCTCAAGTAATTTTTTCCTTTCCCTGTACAAAGTGGTTCAATCAGCTGACTAAATTTTTATGGAAAGGTAAAAAAAACTATGCCTAAAAATATTTTTTTCCATGGTATATGGTCTATTAGGGATACTCTATCATCTGTTGAATTTTTTTCACTTTGAATTGTAGGACCTTATATAAAACAGACTGGTGACGATGACGGGCAGCGGCGTCACTGGTGCGAGAGTTTCGGCGCCGCGCTCACTAACCCGCCTGCCCAACGTGTGTGAGTATAGGCATTACGTCCACGAGGACCGACAGGAGTGGCGAAATCTTGGGAAAGCATATGTCCAACAGTGGATGAACTTGGACTTTATGATTCGTTTTAATAAAATAAAATCATCAAATCCCCCACAGGAGAAAGAAAGCAGACTCTATGCGGCACCCCAAACTACATAGCTCCCGAAATCCTCACCAAGAAGGGCCACTCTTTCGAGGTGGACATATGGAGTCTCGGCTGCATCATGTACACTCTGCTCGTTGGCAAGCCTCCATTTGAGACCTCTACGCTGAAAGATACTTACAAAAGGATCAAGCAGTGCGAATACAGGTACACTTCAAATGTTCACCCCTAGTGTAGCTAGCATGCGCCATTGCGCCATGCGCTATTTGCGCTCTTACTCATACCCTGTCTGTCAATGTGCGAGAGAGCAAGTATGATGGAAAGACACTGTATCGACGGCGCGTGCTAGACTCCCAGGAGGATTCTGTCTTCAAAAGGAATCTTTTCAATCCCATTCTTTCGCTCCTTAGGTAATTTAGTGTGAAGGGATTTTTGGTTTTTCCAAATATGACTTTTTGAAAACAGAAATATTTTAAACCCGAGAAGCGAGATGAGTTCAACATACAAAAAATATTTCTAATTATATATTTTTTATTCTCCTTCACAGGAATCTTCTGCATGATTTTATAATTTTTTTTTTTACTTCTTTTATATACAATTGAATAACTTTATTTTGTTCTAAATAGCGATGGGTTACAGCTAGCCTTGCGCGTATGTTGCTCTGGGCCCATCAAAACTTTCGTGAGTCGGTACGCGGAGGCCATAATCAATGAGAATACCGTCAGGGGTCGACGCAGGTGCTTATTTTACTATCATACATTTCTAAATAGAATACGCACATTTTGGCGATCGCTTTTGAAGACCGGGAAATCCCATAAATTCGAAACAGTAGTCATTTTAGTAAACAAGTCTGAGAAAGAGCCTTCTGTGTTTCAGAGTGTGGTTGTAATCTGAAGCCTTTTTAGGGTACGGAAGTACCCGAAGGGTGCCAAACGGGACTCAATTTACTAAGCTTTGCTGTCTGTTTGTCTGCCTATAACATAGGTCTACAGCTTCATCCATAATAAGTAGTTAATAATTTTTGCTTGTCCATCTGTCATAGGGGTCTACAGCTTCAGCCAATTGAAATTTATACAGAATACCTACATGTTACAAAGGCCTCTATCACGGCAAATAATAAAAATTACTTAGGGGGGGTGTCCCCATACAAAAAACTAACTTTGTGCGCAATTGACTCGCAATTGGCCAAATTATTCTTCCTTGTAATAAAACTAAACATCGAGAGAACGAAAACAAAATTGAGACTGAAATTCTTTGTGTTCAACTGATTACAGTCTTCGTTCATATTGCAAACGATATTATGTCACCCGAGGTCAACTTTACAGGAGAGCAAAAAAAACTGATTAATTTATTTAAGCAGCGAGATTTAAGTTAGGTTTATTGTCCAGTGTTCATTGTTAGAGTTGTGAAATATGTATTACGCCCTTTTAATTGTTTTTTAATGTCAGAGAACGAATTGGTTCTTAAAACATCCTTTTTTACATAGGACCTTTTGCATTATGAACGACGATGTAATCCTTACCACACAAGTCCAAGATCTCTTCGGCTGGTTTTATGCAGTGAAGTTTTACATGAAAAGTGTTATTGATATTGAGTACAATAATTATTGTACTGTACTGAGGCCAATTTTTAGAATTTTTGTCTGTTTTTATGTATGACTAGCTTTTGCTCGCGGCTCCGCCCGCGTCGAGGAGATTTTCGTGGAAATAAGGAAAACAAAAGAATATGATTTTTTTAACGACAATGTGCAACGGTCACCATGTTTTAGCAAAGTGCTAATAAAGACCAATCAAATAAAGCCCAAACTCGAAGGGTCTGCTGTTGTCCGTTGAGGAGTTCCCATACCCATCTTCCAGTCCCATCATCAGACCCTGGTCACCATGTTCTACCAAAGTGCTAATAAAAACCAATCAAACAAGCCCAAACTCGAAGGGTCTTCTGTTGTTCGTTGAGGAGATCCCGTACTGGAACTGGAAGGTAGTCCCATCAGCAGACCTTGGTCACCATGTTTTACCAAAGTACTAATAAATACCAATCAAATAAGCCCAAACTCGAAGGGTCTGCTGTTGTCAGTTGAGGAGATCCCTTACCCATCTTCCAGTCCCATCATCAGACCCTGGTCACCTTTTTTTTTACAAAAGAAAACATTTATTCTGAAAAAAAAAAGGTAAAAAATAATTACCAGTCGGGGTTTGAACCCGCGACGATCGGCTACGCTACGGCGGCGAAGAACCTTCCATGTTTCACTAAAATTCTCATTGCGCTGCTCATTTTTGTCATAGCGTGATGATACATAGCCTAAAATCCTCCCGAAGAAATGCTTTATCTTTCAGTGAAAACTGCATCAAAATCCATTGAGTGGTTCTCAAGTTATAAGCGAACGAACCGACAGACAGACGTTGTATTTTATATGTATAGAGATTTGGATGCGGTTTTTTCTATCATCGTAGAGACCCTGTCAACACAAAGGCTTTATGGGTCTTCATAAAACAACGCCCAAGCCGAAAATGGGGCAAAGATAGTACAAAGGCGGGCGAAAGGCTATAACAATAAAGTAGTAAAAAATGTCGTGCCTATACGTTGATTACGTGGGACACTCGGAAAGTTTTGCGAAACTAAAAAAAATTGTTCTATAGGTACATTTTTTATTTTAAAATCTTTTCAAAGTACGGAGAGTAACTCTATACTAAGTTTCATACGTCTAAACCAGTTTTCAAAACACTTTTTCCAATCCGCCGCAGACACCTCGTTTACAGCCTGTTCGAACGCAGCCAGCGCATCTTCCGGCGACGAAAATAGTATTCCTTTGAGCTATTTTTTTATTTTTGGAAATAAAAAGAAGTAACATGGTGCTAGATCAGGGCTGTGAGGAGGGTGACCCAGGAGTTTGACTGGCGTGCTGTCCAGGAAGTCCCTCGTTTTGAGTGCGGTGTGCGCAGGTGCATTGTCGTGGTGGAGCAGTATCCCGCGGAGCCCTGTGTTGGGTCGCTTGTTGCTAACAACAGAGAAAACTTCTGGCAAACATTTGGTAGTATACCATTCGGCATTGATGCTTCTTTGATCCCGTAAGGGAATTGATACCAAGTGGCCAGTCAAATTAAAAAAGCTAGCAATCAAAATCTTCCCCCGCTTCTAGATCGCTTCACTTTGGTAGGCGTTGGTTCATTTTGAAACACCCAAACTGTCGACTGGCGCGTGGCTTCTGGGTCGTATTGATAAATCCAGGACTCATCACCTGTAACGATGTCGTAAACACGCCGAGACGAACCTGATTAAAATTTGTTTAGCATATCACGGCACCATTCCACCCGGGCCTGCTTCTGAGCATCGGTGAGGTTGTGCGGCACCCAGCGTGATGCTATCCTCCTCACGCGAAGCTGGCTGTGTAGAATCTCCTGAACGCTTCCCGATCTAATCTTCAATATGTGTTGAATCTCCTGATATGTAATTCGCCTATTGCCTTGGATTTAATTTTTCACTGCCAGCACGTTTTCTTCGGTAACAGCCGTCAAAGGGCGACCGCTTCTTTCTTCATCCCCCAATGTTGGTCGACCGTGCTTGAATTCGTTATACCAACGATACACGGTTGCCTTGGAAGGGCCTTCATCCATGAATGCCATTTGAAGTCTATCGTACGATTCATCCGGTTTCAGGCGACACTTGAAATCGTAAAAAATCATAGCTCTAAAATGTTCCCGGCGCAGATCCATATTTCAGCGAGACACAATACTTTGAATTAGCTCGCCAAAAATGTGGAGGGAAATTTTGAAATTAGAAGATAGCTATTTTTACTTATAAATAATCATATTTTCGAAAAACATTATAACTGGCCAGTCTCCCATATACCTATAAAAACTTTTTTTCGCAATACTTTCCGAGGGGCCTGGTATTTTTAACAAAAAAAACTTTTAATTGTATTGTACTGACGACAAAATTACTATTTAGTTACAATTTTTTTTTGTCTGGATTTTCCGCTTTAACTCGAAAACCATTCAACGGATTTGGATGCGTTTTTTTTTATTATCGTCGTAATGACTCTGTTCATCATATAGGCTAGAAGGGGTGTTCATAAAACAACGCCCAAGCCTAAAACGAAAACGCGGGCGAAGGGCTAATTCATTAAAAAGGCGGGCACCTCCCACAGAATACCGTCGTCGCTCCGCAAGCCTGCAGCGTCGATGATCGTCCTGCAGCTCCAGTCGAACCCGGCCAAGCGGCCCAGCGTGGACAAGCTCCTACAGCACGAGTTCTTCACCGCGGGCATCATGCCTGCAGCGCTGCCGCTCTCCTGTCTCACCACCGCGCCCAGGACCGACCAGCTCGAGGGAGTTGCGCTGCGCCGGCCGCTTAACGAGCTGAACGGTGGTAAGTTTACGACCATGTCTCGTCAAAGATTACTTTTTAGGATTCCGTACCCGAAGAGTGCCAAACGGGACCCTATGATTAGGCCTCCGCTGTATGTCTGTCTGTCCGTCTGTCACAGGGTCGAACAGCATCAACCGTAATAGGCAGACAGTTAAAATTTTCATAGAAAATGTGTTATTATGAGTGACTTTAATATGTAAGGTCCTACAATTCAAAGTGAAAAAAATTTAATAGATGATAGAGTATCTCTAATAGACCACATTCCACCGAAAACAAAAATTTTGCTTTTTGCTTTTTTTTACCTTTCCATAGCAATTTAGTCAGCTGATTCAACCACTTTGTACTGGGAAATGAACAAATTATTTGACCAAATTTTTTTTTCCTTCTGCGATGTTATCTATTAACGATACATGATTTATTCCAGAATTATTTTCACTTATTATTGTAAGACCCGCGGTAAGTACTCAGTAACAACTAGGTTCGATGACACTTTTTGTGAAATCCGTAAATTATTCTTTTCGTGTTCCTTACAAACGCAAGCCCAGCCCCGAGTCAATTACTGTGGGACGTCAAGATTTTATTTTGCGAAATCGGCAAAAAGAGTTATCGATCCGTGTTACTGATCATTTACCAACCCTCCAGTATGACTTTGGCTGGATAAATTATGGTGGTAACGGAGGATCTCGGCGCAAAATGCACATCATGATATTGTTTTCCTTACTTTTGAATAAAAAGTTTGCAATAAATGCGTTTTATAGCGATTCGCGCAAACTGCTTGTTAATAGTTAGGTGATCACATGAAAATTATTCAATTTTATGCGTTTCATTTTAGCTGCATTACATTACAACTGTAAACACGCTTTTAAGTTTGTTAAAGTAATGCAAACGAAATGTAATACATTAAAGTCGTAATTTTTTTGTGAAGACTTTATTATTAATTAACTATTTCCGCAAGTTGCTTTAAAGCACATTTATTGCTTACTTTTTATTCAAAAGTAAGGAAAACCTTATTACGATGTGCATTTTGTACCGAGGTAGAAAGTTACCCCCTTAAAGTTACCTTATATAATAATTGACACAATTAATTGTGCCTGGAAAAGATAGGCCACTCTGGCTCTCATCGCCTCAATCCAAAGTGAAAAAAATTCAAGAGGTGATAAATTGCCTCAATTATAGGACCTTATACGAGTATAAAAATTAGACATCCAAGGTAGCTCATCAAATCATACAAAAAACATAGAAAAAGTAGTAGGTATTTCTTTTATTTTTGACATCAGAATGTTTATGGTATATGGTATGAAAATAAAGTTCATAATTTCATTTAAAAATTCTCCATCGAGGTTGATCACTAATTAGTCCACTGAAATAACGTGATAGGATTCAATAAGGTTAAAGGTATGCCATTATTTTACTTACAAATTAACCATGATCTCTTTCTGGGGAAAAGTAATTGTTAACTGGATAATTAACCATTAACCTTCTTAACGACGCGGCCTGATTGCAAGTAAAATGTTTATAGGAGACAATAATCACTTCTTTAAGTTTTCATCAAAACTTTACAGTCACCTGCAATTTCAAAATAGGTGCGGCATACAAGCTGGCTTTTGTTTTTATCGTCAAATTCATACTGAAGACTCGGTAAGCGGTCAGGACCAAGGTACAATGACCCTTTCTGTAAAAAAACGCAAAATAAAATTAAGCGTCGAGGTTGTCCTTGAACAAGTATGAGAGCACAAAAACTATTTTTTTCCCCTTTCGCAAACAGGGTCATTGAAACTTGGTCTTGAACACTTACCGAGTCTCCAGTATGAATTTGGCTACATAAACAAGAGTAACCTCTTGTCGATCCGCAGGTAAGCACCGCTTAGCATAGTCATTCCTATCCTAAGATGAGTGACCTATAATACAAAATTAATACAAATACAAAATTAGTATTAATAATAATTATTGGCAAATGAAAAATAGTGGCATTTACATCCGGATCTCTCCGCGCCTAAAGCTGTTCTCAAATTATAACCGTTAAGCCATATCAGAATACCTAATCGAGCTTAAGCTTAACAGCTGCCTGTCCTCTGTAGTCACGGTCGTGACGATCGTCACGCCTAGGCCGAATTATAAATAAAAAAATACTATTGTTAGTTAATATATTATGAACCTAGTGATATGGGTATTTTTCGAAAGCTATTAAGATAAGCAACAAAAAAAAAATAAAAAAATATATTATAATAATATAAAAAAGTTGTGGAATGTTATTCTAGGCCCAAATCTTCTTTTTTTTTAAATATATGTATAGAGTTATATTTTTTTTATTATTCTTTATATTTTTCTACAATATTATAAAATTTGAATAGACATATATATGTCGCAGTCATCTGGTTGAATCTGCTATTCGATTGAATGACTAGTGCGTTCCTTGAATGACGAAATTCAATTGAATGACTAGGCCGAACGTTGATTAAACAAGCGTCACTCAACGTCCAACTAGTTAGCGGATTGTAACACAGCCCTATGAACAGAGCGGACGTAAAATCAGTCAGGTGATTCAAACTTTGTTCATTTTTTTTCCACTGCGGCGCTAGTAGTCAGCAAAACAAATATGGCGTCGAACAGCTCGCACAGATAGAACTGTGTTTATATATTTTTCAATTAAATTTACTTTATAGTGCGTTATTTGTAAATGAAACTGACCCTGTGATTTTAGGTATTTTTTTTTAAATCTAAACCCTCATTTCACTATGTGACAAAGACTTAATTTAACAACAACGTAACTTATTTTAACAAGTAAGCTTGAAGTGAGAAGAAACCTGGCGCTAGTAGTATATTTCTTCAAACTTATTCGTGGAAAACAAGACAATCCACAGGTGTTACTGTCGATAGGGCTGTTTGTGCCGAATAATTACCAAAGAGCAAGAACCCACAAGCTGTTCTATGAGCCTATCGTGCGGACAAATATGCTGAAGGAGGCACCAGTTACGAGAGCTATCCGATTTTTGAATAAAATTGATCAGGAGACAGATATTGACGTTTTTTACTGTTCGCTGACTGACTTTACAAGAGTAGCACTGTGTTTGTTATGTAAATAGGTTAAGTAGATGATATGTAATAAGTGATTTAGTTAATATTTTTTATGTGGCTTATATTTTCATGTCTGTTAAGATAATAGGTTTTCAGATTCTTCTTTTTTAATTTTTAACAATATTGCTTTAGGTTAACCTGTCATAATATTGTTTAGTTATTAGTAAATAAATTAAAAAAATAAAAAAAACTTTTTGGAGTCCCAGAGACTCGCATATTTTAATAAATTACTTCTGAAATAATATGATCAATTTTTCTATGGTTTTCACTTTTTTATACGAAACAAAAATATGAGATTAAGTAGAGCATTGGAAATCATGCTACAATCTTTTATTATTTTAAGCTTAGCAGTTTATAAATCAGTAATTTTTTAACTCTCCCAAAATTCTCATGAGCATCCTACCTAATAAGCAAACCTAATCTTTATGGTCACCCTACATGGGACCCCACTATAGACGACCTAAAATTTTGGCGGCCAATGATGAAACTTACGGCAATCGACAGTAATATCGTAAGGTTAACTTTTAAGTTGCGAACTCATGGTCACCCTAACCAAACATTACAAAGTCGGCTATATCCCATTCAACGACTTCGCTAAATGACGTTCAGTCAAGATGTTGAACGTTACATTCAACGACTTGACGTGTTGTCCTTTAGTCATTCAATTAAATATCGTCATTCAATAGACGCGCTAGTCATTCAATCAAATAGCAGATTCAACCAGATGACTGCGACATATGTATAGTATACATACATATATTCATATATATAACTAAGATTTTTTCAAGGAGAAAGCCCCTCCCCCAACTTTCCCCAAGAAAAAAAAAATGTTTTCTTGTAGGAAATCTTATCTAGTCTTACAAAATCAAAACCGCATTAGAATTGGACAACTAGTTCCGGAGATATAGCCAAAAACAAAATTGGCGGGAAAATTTGCAAATTTTCAAAAATGCACGTAATCCAACGCGTTAAGTAGATCAACAGAGCGAGACAGAGCACTGTAGCACTGTTAGAGTGCAGAGGCCGGTATAGAGTCTGAAGAGATAAGGAAAGCCTGAGAGACCGTTTATTTTCAGAGCAAGTGATGGCGGTAGACTCGCCGATGAAGCGCGAGAGTGTCGCCATGGAGCCCCGCGCCGTTGAGGCCACGTCTGCATCACACAGACAGAACCTCGTCGCACTCAAAGATCAACTGGAGAAGCTGTTCGATAACAAGGTAAACAATAGCATCTCTACAATATTAATGAATGAATGAATGAATGAATGAATAGACACTTTATTGTACACACGAAATAAAATTAAATAATAAAACGTAAAGAATACACAGTATTGCACAAAGGCGGGCTTATTACTAAGAGCAATTTCTTCCAACCAACCTTTGGGTGGTGAAGAAATAATTATTAATAAGATATACAGGTGGGACAAACAAATAAATATTTGATAAGGAAAACAATAACCAATAAAGTGAATCTACATAACTAAATCTACATCTTACTATTACTTATTTATATAGTGTCAAAATAACAAATAGGTATAAATTTATATAGTTATAAATGCCATTTACATAGATAATAAATACATAATATACATACATACATACATATATATAAATATAATACATATACATATATATAATATAATATTACATTTTAGCATAATACATTTTTGACGTTGGAAGGCTTCTTATTAAATCGCGCGTTGAACAGCAGGATGTTTCACTGAACACTTGCGAAGTTTAGCTCCGTAAACAATACTCTATTTATGTGTTGAACGCTAGGATGATTTCCGAGCGCTTATTATTTAAAGCGTCTTACGAAAACATCCTACGGCTCAACATGCACTTATTCAAAGACGAATGTATTACTAGCCACTCCAGAAACTTTAATTACATATTTCATGAAATTATATGCTCGGATCTGTATTTTTTTACAGTGCATAAGCTGTTATTAGGGATAATTAATATGCATTTACAATTAATGAACTGGTGTATAATGACTCTGAATAGATAAATAACATACAAATACACATAGGGAAAAACAACCAATTGCTTAGCGTTAGGCATATTTAGGTGCTTACATATGAAATTAGCGTTTTGTATGGGAGGAATATAAAGTCTTTTTTTTTTGTAAAATATACTTAAGTAATCAAAGTATGCACCGTTGTTATCTATGCACTTTTGCCATCTCATAGGTAGTTCATTGATCCCTTTACTAAAACAACCATGGGCGCGAGAATCAATAAACTCTTTGAAGGCGGTTTGGACTGCCGCATCGGAGTTGAATTTTTTTTCTTGTAAGAAGTTGTCCAAATTCCGGAAAAATTGGTAATCTGTTGGAGCAAGGTCCGGGGAGTACGGTGGATGTCGCAGACATTCCAATTGTAGCTCATATAACTTAGTGGTTGTTTGTTGTGCAGTGAGTGGTCTTGCGTTGTCGTGAAGCAGCAGTGGCCTAGAGCGATTGACCAATCTCGGTTGATTAGCAGCTAGTTCTTCCTTCATGGTTTGCAGTTGCTGACAATAGATATCTGCCATAATCGCTTGGCCAGATTTTAGAAAGCTGTAGTGAACGACACCGGCGCTATTCCACCAAACACTCACAAGTAACTTTTTCTGAGTAAATTTTCGTTTAGGGCAGGATTTGGCTGGGTCTCCAGGGTTCAGCCATTGCGATGAGCGCTTCCGATTATCGTACAGTATCCACTTTTCATCACAAGTAATGATTCGATTTAAAATCCCTTCATTATTGTGTCGGTTGAGCAAAGTAACACAGCAGTCGACACGTGTTTGCATGTTCGATACACTCAATTCATGAGGTACCCATCGTTCAAGTTTTTTTACTTTCCCGATTTGCTTCAAGTGGATTAATACAGTTTTATCACTTACCCCGAAGCCTGCAGCTACATCTGAAGTGCTTTGTGATGGATCCGCTTCCACAATAGCCTTTAATTCTTCATTTTCCACTTTGGCCTCCGGCCGTCCACGGGGTTGGTTCTGAAGGTCGAAATTTCCAGAACGACAACGTTGAAACCAAAAACGTACCGTGCTTTCTTTTGCGACACCAGCGCCGTACACATCATTAATCCTTTGAGCTGTTTCTGCAGCACTGGTGCCACGGTAGAACTCGTACTCGTAAATATACCGATATTTCATGTTTTCCATTGTGCGGTAATAAGCGACGCCAAAGAAAAAAAAAAACAAATGAATGACTGTTTTCAAAACTCAAATGTACCAGCTAAATGAATTTATAAATTTGAATTTGGAATTCTTAACCAAAGAGGAGATATTTCATATCAAAGTGGTCAGTACGACAAAACGCTAATTTCATACGTAAGCACCTAATATTAGTATTATTAGACATATTTTGAAAAAGATTATGTTTTCCTTTCCTATTGAGTATTTTCTCCTTCATTACTGGAAGACCAAAATGAATTAATTGATTGAAAATTTCAATCAGACATTTTTTTTATAAATGAGGAATGTTTATAAAAAGGGGTATATTTTATTGCACAGCAAATATGTTAACTGCCCATCAAATGCAGCGCAGAAATGAGCCGGTAGGTTAGGTTAGAATGTTAGATATGGCGAGTCGCTGAACGTAGTAACCTTCGTGGTATTTTATGACAACACAGAAATCCCTCAGCGCAGAAGATTGTGCCTCCTTATCGACACTCTGACCTTTTTGATGTGCAGTTTGAATTTTTTGTAAGCAATATTATTATTTTCTGTAATAAAAATAAACGGTATGTACCAAGACATGTAGTTTCAAATAAGCCACAATGCAATGAACCGAGATCGGTTGTTCTTAGAAAGAGACAGCCATTATAGGTACTAATCGCCACGCTACCGAAAGGGACAGAGTACGAGCTATATACAACAGCCCGGCGCGGCGTTGACGTCGAGGATGATTTCCGCATTGGCAATATTTTATAAGTCCAATGAATACATCCTAGTGTTCAACTCGAGTAGCGATTCCGGACTGCGAATGGAAATATCTCAGATGTAAACCATACTGCGTTTTAGTGTCGACGCGTAGTATGGATTCCGGAGGTAGTATGGATAGGTGGCAGAGCTGATGCCGGACTCGACTGTGGAGGTACCACCATCTTACTCGCAAATGCTCCCGAAGTTATTCGGGCGAGAGTAAGAGAACAGTTCTCAGGCAAAACCAGGCGGCCCACCATTGTCTGGGACCGATGGATGGCGGTATATCCATCCCTAATTGCCAGGCCTTAAAACAGACTGGTGACGGGCAGCGGCGTCACTGGTGCAAGGGTTTCGGCACCGCGCTCACCAACCCGCCTGCCCAGCGTGTGTGAGTATGGGCATTTCTTCCCGGAAGACCGCCAAGAGTGGAGAAGTCCTGGAAAGGCCTATGTCCAGCAGTGGACGAAACAGGCTGATGGATGGATGGATGAATGAGACAAGACAATTAAAAAAGAAAAGCGTTATGTAGAGCAGCGGGGCTATTACGTATCTTTGAATCGGTTGCCAACTATGGTTGCTATTCACCAAAAACAGATAAAAATGAACTTCCGAAATAACCTTCAATGGGTTTTGAACTATTTACGAATTGTGACGTCATTTCAAGTGCGCACGTATCCTTAGGTAAGCGGAATTCGATAGTAAAGTCGCCGTCAATAGAAATTGTGGTAAACAAACCGTCAATTTTTCTCAAGGTTCTGTCACGGAGTGTCACTGAACATTATTCCAAATCATGGAGCATTATGTCTTACCTGCCGTTCACTGTATTTCATCATGAAATATTCAATAATCACCATTTAATTACGGAAAATCATAGAATCAATAGTCAATTCTGTACTGCGTCGAGATTGCTGTCATATTTTTTTCTCACCGAATCTGTATTGTCTTTGAAAATTAGTGATGTACGAATCTATTTGAATATAAACCTATTTTATTCGTAATGCTATTTTATTCCGTAATTTTTTTTGACAGCGTTACTTCATAATCTTTGACATAAACGTGTGTGTGATTCTATCGAGAGCTGTGTGATCTTCCAGCGTTGCTCTAAAATCTTTTGTGTTTTCGGTATTCTAATGACTTGGCTTCTCTTACTGATTTTATCGTAATAGTAATGGACAATGCCCCATATCATTCGCGTCAAATCTAAAAGGCGCCCAACATGAGTTGGCGGAAGGAGGCTATCCAAAACTGGTTGCGCGAAAAAGAGATCAAATTTCAAGAAACCGAAATCAAAATTAAAGCGAATCTCATAGCTAAAGTAGACAAGCAAAAGTATAAAAAAATGTATGTAGATGAGTTGGCGGCATAGAAAAATGTGACAGTTTTGCGCCTTCCACCATATCATTGCGAGCTTAACCCGATAGTGTTGATATGGGCGCAAGTAAAAGGTTACGTTGGAAGGAACAACAAAACATTCAAAATGGACGATGTGAAGATTTTGTTGGACCAAGGTTTGGCGCGGATCGGGCCAGAACAGTGGGCAAAATGTGTAGCTCATGTCCTAAAAGTAGAAGAAAAAATGAAAGAACTGGATGGGATAATAGTTACGGCTACCGACGCTGTGACGGAACCATTTGTAATTAATGTGGGCGATTTGACTAGCGATTCATCAGAATATTTTAGCGATGAATTAAATAAAGAAAATTAATTAAGCACCTAACATATTTTAATCACATACTTACCCATCTCTAGATAGTTCACCTATTTATAGACAAAGACAACATGGCGCTTTGTTTACATAGTCCACAATTTCTATTGACGGCGACTTTATATGTATGTTTTCAGCGATAGGCACTCGGTTGGCAAGTGATTTTACGATACAGAATCAGGAGGCATGACTTAAGTTTTACATTATCGAGCCTCTGACTGATCATGCCCTTTCTCCCCAGCACATGCGTCGCCGGCCGGAGCCGCTGACCGACGAGCTGTCGGACCCCGCGGCGCAGCCCCTCGTGTGGGTCGGCAAGTGGGTCGACTACTCGGACAAGTACGGGTTCGGGTACCAGCTGTGCGACGAGTCCGTCGGCGTCATGTTCAACGATACCACCAAGCTGATCATGTTGGCTAACGGACTGTGAGTATATCACTCTAGATGTGGGGTGTGACCTCCTTTTGTAGATGATGCTAGAATATGTGTTGACTGACTGGTAATTAGATGCAATCCAGAAGGGGTTGTAGAAGAGAGCAGCAGTCGATTCTTATGCAAAAGTGAACCACTTCTGAGATATTTTGAATTTAAGTTTTTTTTTTTAAGTAAACTTAAAATATTTATATTAAAAAAACCAGCCATTATTTTACATTTTATTATTTGTTTCGCTTTGATAACATTAAAATGCACATGTTGACGTAAACCTTGACACTCCTCCAAAACAATTGAAAACTCTTAAAAATTGCAAAAGATTTACACAAAAAAGCTATGTTAAAACAAAAAGTCTCTATACAATTTCTGTGCGTATTAGCTTGAAAACATCTGCATTTTACTAATATTTAATAATAAAATATAAAAGTTTGAAAATAATCATCTTATTATATGTTGAGTAGCTGGTAAAACAAAGGTTTACATGCTTACTAAATGATGTGGCCGGTTTCCCCTAGATGGCGTCAGTAGTAAAAACAAAAAGCACGAGTGCGAAATATGTCATTTTACGCACGCTAAACAGGCACGTAATCTATCATATTTTGAGCAGATGTATTAAAAAATTAAAATTGAGAGAGATATATTTCGGGCCCTCTCCTGGCTCCGGCATCAGTCAATGAGGAATCTGTTTAAGGTGGTAAAACCGAATCACCTAGATTCGGTGTTACCACCTTAAGGCAGTCTTGACAGCTTTTGTTGTCCAAACAGCAACTGTAAGAGGTAACCGGTGTCGTGATGTCCAAACAGGAACGTGCACTACATAAACCGGAGCTACGGCGAGCAGTACATGACGATGCGCGACTACCCGCCCGAGCTCGACAAGAAGATGAAGCTGCTCACCTACTTCCGCAGATACATGACCGAGCACCTCATGAAGGCTGGTAAGGAGCTCGACCCCCACAGAGTACCGTCTGCGCCCTACGCCCAGAAATACGGGCAGAACCCGGCAGCTCGCGTCAAAAGCGTAACTAGGTGTGGGTTCCGATTAAAGACATAATCGATTACATCGCGTCTATCGTCATTCCGAATAACTGATGGCCGTACGGCGTGAGTAGTTTGATGGTACTTTTAGTGCTGTCAGCGCCATTCGGAACCCGGCTTAGCCTAGGTGTGGGGCCGGGGGCACCCCCCCAAATAGTACCGTCTGGCCCCCCAGAAGTACGGGTGTCACTGATGTAAAGATTATTTATTCTATTTAAGGCGTTATTGGTCTTATTTGTTCGTTTGTATAGTCTCATCACACTAATATTATAAATGCGAAAAGGTGTGTGTGTGTGGGTGTGTGTGTGTGTGGGTGTGTGTGTATGTTGTTACTCTTTCACGCTGAAACGGCTGGACGGATTTGTATGAAATTTAGAATGAATATAGCTTATACCCTAACTTAACACATAGGCTACTTTTTATCCCGGAAAAAAGCATTTCGTTAAACCGAATAACACGCGGGCGGAGCCCCGGGCAATAGCTAGTTATATCATAGTTGTGCTAAATACAATTTTTCCTCTTTACCAAATTAACATTTCAACATTTAAACCTAATTTACAGCTGATATTTGAGCTAAAATTGATAAACATTAAACGAAATTTAACATGTTTCTCACGTCAGCTGACATACTTAATTATTAATAAATAACGGCTTTATCACTCACGTATTATTATTGTTAACCTTATGCCAACTGTTTCACTGATAAAATTTCGCCATTTTCAAGGGGACTGTCGTTCTAAAAACGACAGCTGGTATTTAATAATAAATTTACAGTAGACTTTGTTAATACTCCTCTCATTATCCCAAAAATGTCGCCAGAAGTATGTCAGGGTTCTCAGCATAATTTACATTTTTTGCGTCCCAACATAATGTTTATCCCGGCTAAATTCAAGGTCAAGGAGATGTCTTGGCAGATCTAAGTTTATTTGGGACATATTTTGTTTGTCTATCTATCTACTTGTTTTGCTTGGCCTCGATATCATCTACTTCTTCACAAGGCTAAAGAATAACAATAAGTTTGAAAGTATAGAAGAGATTTTCTTTTAAAAATACTTTCGTATTTAGGTTTCTGTGAATTGGAAAAAGCCTGGCCATGGTAGTGAAAAATTACGCTAATTAAAAAATATATTCTTGAACGGGAATCGGAAAGATAAAAAATTAAGAGATGATAAAGTATACTTAATATACAAATCCGCAAAAAAAAAATTGCGCAAACTTTTTTTTTCAGCTTTTTATAGAAATTTAGTCAGTTGATTGAACCACTTTGAACTGGAAAGCGAAAAAATTATTTCACCATATTTTTTTTTTCTTTTGGATTGTTATTATGATGACTGATGGACGAATGAGTTAACGATACAATAATCTACCCTAGAAATATTTTCACTTATTATTGTAGGACCTTGTATAGTAAGTAAGGAAGTGTTTCAAAACGTGCGATCATAGTGCGAAATTTCACTCGTTTATTGGAAAGAGACAGATGTATATAGGAGAAAAAGAAAGAAAAAGCTGGTTGCACAAATCAGGTGGCCAGTGTGATTTTCGCATTACTCGGAATCGTTTCAAAACACTTCCGAGTGACTGTCGGGTAACAGTTTGGTTACCCTCGGTTTAACTCGAGTAAATTTTTGAAATCTCTAGGGTGAAATTCGCATCACTATGAGTGATTTTCGCTCGTTTCAAAACGGAACCTAATAAGTATTGCCGTAACCAAACTACAGTGCGACAAAATCGGAATTATCGCCGCCATCCATATAAAACGTAACCCTTGTTTTACAACTGCGACCCCTTTCAATGCCACGCGCACCAAAAGAGCCTTGTCGCACTGTACATCAGTGGCGAAGGGTCCATATAAGACGATTCCCATCGGCTTGTTTAGGAAATGGCATCTATACCTCTATACTACATTACTCTATTCCGTGCTTTTCGCTTTGTCAAACATTTCAATAAATCTCAATACGACAAATACACTTGGCTGACAGGGAGTTGCAAAGTACAAAAAAATATTATATTTTCCTTGAGTAAGGCGATTTTTTTTGTCCAGCTTCCCTTTTTAAAATGTTTACCCTTCGCCGCTGCTGGACATACGACGTTTTCGACGAACTTTTCCAATGGAGCCATAAAAAGGCTACAAATGAGATGTTTCCCACCCAGGTGCGTCGGTACCGGTGCGAGAGAGCGACGGGCTGTCCAGACTGCCGCATCTTCACCAGTGGTTCAGGACGACCCTCGCCGTCATCATGTACCTCACTAACGGGACATTACAGGTACGTATCTTTGAATCAGTTGCCAACTACAGTTGCGTTTCATCAAAAACAGGTAAACACTAAAATTCCTAAATAACCTTCAATGGGTAATGAACTATTTATGAGTTGTGACGTCATTTCAAGTGCGAATATACCCTTCGATAGTTTATGTATGTTTTCGACGATTGGCACTCGGTTGGCAACTGATTTTACAATACAGAATCAGGGGGCTACTGTTCTTTTCATCAGAAATTAGCTTAAGGTGGTAAAACCGGATCTCGGTGCAAAATGCACATTAAAATATTGTTTTCCTTACTTGTGAATAAAAAGTATGCAAAAATTGCGTTTTAAAGCAATTAGCGGGAATATATTACTAATAATGTTCTCGCATTCATATTATGTTAGTTTATGTCTTACATTTTGATTACATTCGATTACAACGATAAATACTCTTTTAAGTTTGTTTTGTGACCCCGAAATTTTCCGAAAAAAATATAGGTATGATATTTTATTCATTTAAATAGGTAATATTTGACTTGAAATATATTAACTTGAAATGTATTGAAAAATCTGTTTATTTTATTTATATTAAATTTTGGATCAAGAACTTTAACTAAACAAATACCGAAACGAGGTCTAAAATTAGACTTAGATCCGATTTAATCAATTAAATATAACAAATTTGTTCCCCGTATTATTTTTCAATGAGTTTATCAACTATAATTGTAAATATGTATTTATTATATTCACTATGGGGCAGATAATTGATGCAGATGAAGTAATGGATATATTTAAAAATAAAAACAGAAGAATCATTCTCTAATACGCATTAGCAGATATTTTTTTTCAATAGTATTGTAATTTTATGTACTTTTTTGTCGTTTTATTTTCTTAACCATTTTTTTTTTTTTAATTTTTGACTGTGTATGTTCCGCTTTAACTCGAGAACCTCACTTATCGGATTTGGATGCAGTTTTTTTATTATCATAGCAGTGATCCTGGTCGACATGTAGGGGTGTTCATAAAATAACGTCCATGCCGAAAACGGGGCTAAAATTGAATAAAGGCGGGCGGAGCCGTGGGCAAAGGCTAGTAATTATAAAAAATAAGTCGTGAAACTGCAAATCGCCGCCAAGGCTGAATATGCCACTTTCAAAACTAACACATACATACATATTCTCACGCCTATTTCCCAGAGGGGTAGGCAGAGATTACAGATTTCCATTATATCTTATCTTATTCTCTGAATCGGTCATCTAGGAGGTTGAGGCGAGGGTTGAGTGCAGATCTAAATTGAACTTAATAACTTTATTTGTTCATAATACAAAATAATGTATTATTAAACTTGATTTCGAAAACCACAACATTCAACAGAAATATAAGGTGACTTTTATTTATACAGCCAAACTCATACTGGAGGCTTGGTAAGTGATAACACTTTTTGCAAAATAAAATCTTGATATCCCATAGTAATTGACTCGGGGCTGGGCTTGCGTTTGTAAGGAACACGAAAAGAATAATTCACGAATTTCACAAAAGGTTCAGTCTTCAGTCAGAGTTTAGCTGTATAAATTAAAGTCACTACCTACTTGTAAAAATGTATTCAAACACACTGGTAATGAAATTGTTCAGGCACAAAGCAATATTATTAATCAATGTCGGGCAAACAAATCTGATTTTATAATTGGTTTTGTTGGCACTTATCGGGCCCGCGGCTGTTATCGCAATATTTTATTTAAAATTCACCTCAAGCTTAATGAAAAATTTGTTCCCTCCAGATAAACTTCCAAGACCACACAAAGATAATCCTCTGCCCGCTGATGCAAGCCGTCACCTACATTGACGTCGAAAAGAACTTCAGAACGTTCAGATTCTCGACCATAGAGGAACACGGCTGCGACAAGAAACTCTACCATAACCTGAAATACGCGCTAGAAAAACTGAACAGTGTCATCACCAATACGCTAACATAGCCTCCATACTGACTTAAACTATACAGTATGTAATTTATAAAATGAATTCTACATTGTCCTGACTGCATAGGTCATGTCTGTCCCAAGTGAATTAAAAAGTGTTGGCTTAAAGGTCGGTAGAACACTGTTTAGTTTAATTAATCTTAATTTGACTACTCTTAGCTACCATTTCCTTTTTCAAATTGTGATAAGTTCTTTTCTCATCTCAATAAATCTGATTTTATCTGATATTTCACTGAAACTTGCATATATATACAACTTTTTTTAGAGTACTTTCTCACTTTTATGTATTTTGTTATTGCAAGTCTTTCTAAATGTTTATTTTAAATCTTCGACTTGCTGTCACAATCTTATCAATCAACTATATTTGATTACTCAAGAGTAAAATGCATGCATAACAAAATAGTACATACCGGCTTAGTGCCTTAAAAATATTTTGACTTCTGCAATATGTACCCATGTAACTTATTGCTAGAACTTTGTTATTGTTAGACAAGTTTACTGAGTAAATGTTTTGTTCAGCTTTTTCCTTTCTTGTAGCCTAGTTTATTAGCAGAAAACCACCAAGACTGAAGAATTGTGTTGTAGCTGTGTGAAAGCGCGACGTGTATCCGTTGTATGAAAATTTCGAACAATTTATTTAATTTTATAATATTTTTATAAAGGAGTTTCCGTGCTTCAGTAACATCGGAAGATTAAAATTGGCGCTCAGTACAACCAAGCAGGAAAACTTTTTTTATATTGTTCTTAGGGATAAAATCAACTTTTAGGTAAATTCAGTATTATAATAAATTCGATGATGTTGAAGCACTGCCATTTTATAAACTTTCAAAGTAACCCGGGGGTTTGTTACACCTTGATTTTACCTCTTATAATAAAACTAATTACTATTAGACAATAAAGTTGCTGAAAATTAAACACTGCTTTTTATTCACTATTTCATCTTTTATTTTGTCATACCACACCTATTTAGAGAACCAGCTATAACTCTAAATCAATAATTAACTATAGTGAATAATAAATAAAAATATATAATTTTATCATAACTTAGGAGTATCACAAAACCCTTCTCATTCTAGCAAATTTTTTTAGGTTTAATGCTATCGAAACTAAAATTTATTAATTGCAATAAAGTACTTAAATTAGTTAATAAAGGCTAAATTAACTCGCATTTTTTGACAGCATTCTAGGGCCTTTAAAATCAGCTTCATTGGTAATATTAAATTGGACATTAATTGGAATGAGTTGTACAATAAATATGATACAACGAAGGCAAAACTTATCATCTCTGTTCTGTAACAATTAATTTATTGAGCAATTTCACAGGGTACCAAGTATGACCAACATGCTGTCGACTCGACATCGCATCGAAAATATAGCTCTTATTTTAATAACAATGAGAGTTTATATGTCAAGTTAATCGAATTGATGCTTACGTTCTTGCTATGCTTGTCAGAAAACTTAAAAAAGTACAAAATTGCTTTTCAGCACTATTGCATATGACTAGCTTCTACTGCTGGTTATAATTCGGAGTGTATATGCTGGTGTGGTAAGGGGTCACTTGGGTGCACAAAGAGACCTTCCTTTGCTTGCCAGTCTGTGTAGGCACCATACTGTGAGCTGACTCCTACAATTTCACCCTGACCGCTGATTGGTCTTCCAAATGTACGACCTGAGCCAGCCAAGAACCTGCCAAAAAGAAAAAAAGCTCTTCATTGAACATAATTTTGACAATAATTTTGTTATAAGCATAGTCAAAAAACCTGTTAAAGAGGTATACATGGCTTGGGCATATCAAGAAGTATGATATTATAAGACTTTCATCCAAACACCTAAAATAGGTGTGATGATAAGCAGGTTCACATGTAAATACATTTGGGTAGCCGAGCAAAGCGGAGCATAATTCTGTTAAAGCAACCTCTGTTGAATTATGAAATGCCTAGACAGAACATGATATGTCCAATTCACGATGTGCTGTCGACATATGCACAATTACAGAAAACGGCAAACAGTGAACACTATTGTCGTAAAATAAGTCATAAAAAATTTGTAAGCCTTACGCTCCAGTATCCATGTGCTGGAACTTGACAGGAGTATCTCGCCGCCAGTAATCATTGTTACAGACCACGGTCCAATGGTCCCCACTGTCACCTTCGCCATCCTCATCCCCATAACATGACACCTCCTGGTTGCCTGACAGAGGGGATGAAAAGTAGTGGGAGTGCAGGTTCTTCTTGGTTGATGCATGTTGCAGGCGAATGTTCGTGTTGCATTTTATTGGTGCTCTGAAATCGTCGGTCAAGCAATTACAATTAATTCTTTGGTTGTTTTGAGTGTACAAAAATCAATACAAATGGCTACCTTACCCTCTATTACAAGTCTCGCCTATTGCGGGGCGGATGAGCCAGTGACTGTTACTGTCGTCAGAAGTGTCGACGGCTGTCACGGACTGCTGGCCCGACCCTGAGCCGTACTTCACATCATGGGAATGCAGCCGCAACCGGAGATCTGTGTTCATCAGCTTCAATATCGTACCACAAGTCACGAACTCTGCTCTTGAAGCTGTAAATTATAAAAAGTAAGATGAACTACACCTGAGTTGCGGCAAATTTATATTTCAGGTATCCTCCCCTAACAAAAGGCCACGTACTTCTGAAACCGTGTGGCCGGAATTATTTACTTATGTTTCTGATTTGATTTGAGTGTAAATTAAAGTACAAACCTTCAGACATTTGAGCAGTCCATAACGTTAGAATAATAGCTATGGGGAAAATACTGTAAATTTCGTGAAAAAAACTCGAGAAATTCATGCTTTTCGCCGTGCAAACCTTCCTTTCAGCTTGACAAGTTGACAACTAAAAAAAAAACTATCTGACCGTCTGACCGAACGAAATCATTCAATGAATGACTTGCATTGAGTGAACGAAAATAGTGCTAGTTATCGTTATTTATCGGTTATTTCTATCGATATAACACCGCAGAACAAAAAAAAAACATTTTGATTTTGAAACATCATAAAAAAATATAAAATGCTATCCGCTTAGTTATTATTCTGAGGCTATCCGTTCAAATCTCAGACTAAGGAACCCAATGGACTTGCCATACCTACAGAAAAAACGTGTTTAAGAAGCAACATTGAAAAGTCGTCCAAAATCGTCCCTTTTCAGATGGCCCGTCGTCCAAAATTGGTAGTGCATACTGGTAGTAGGTAACACTGAGTTTTAGTACTAACAGTACTGTAGTCTAGCATAGAAAACCATATCGAGCCGAGCTCGATAGTGCTTGATACAGTGCTCTATCTCACTCTGTTGATCTACTTAGAGAGGGACAGACAGTGTATATCGAGCTGTCAAAGCTCGATATGGTCTACTATGCTAGGTACCGGTACTGTTAGCTGATTCGGAATCGGAACACTGTTAGTGGGTTCCAAGTCACGACATAGTCGATAATATCGCCTCTATCGTCATTCCGAGTCACTGATGGCCGTGCTGCGTGAATAGTTTGATGCATAGACATAGAACGAGTAGATGGAGTCAAGTATAAGTTTACGTAATAGAGCGATATCCCTTATTGGTTAACAAATGTGAAAGAAAGAGATAAGAGATTTGTTTCTTGTCCTTGTCATCGTGGCCGGATTTTTGTTTGTCACAAAGTCACAACAACTCGAGTTGTGCCAATCAAACAACAGTGTTTGCATATTTCTAAGTTTTAAGGGTGTGCCGACCAAAATAAGCTAAATCGGCAGTCATGGTTAAGTTGATTCAATGACTAATATTTCATTAATAAAAATAAGAAAAACATATTTAGTATCTCAGAAAATGTATGTACACTTTATTCGAAGACTTAATTTTAAACAATCACCGAAGTATAAACTACAATTTGTCCGACTTACATTTTAGAAATATAGCCTAGAAATTTAACAACGATTTATTGCGTTATATTTTTAGTATAGCCGGGCAGCATTTGCCACGATAAACACGACCACGAGAGTACAGACTCTGTACTACAGAGCGAGGTGTCTAATCGTCGTACGCTCGGCGCAGCCTTAAACTATTTATGTGCATTTTATGATAATATTAACGAAAATATTATTGTATTTAGTATCTACGCTATGGTTGGTTGTAGTATTCTAGGCTGCAAAAAGCCGAAGCGAACGAAAAATCTACGGAATAACATTTCGCTCGTAAATAGATAATTTATGTGTTTATTGACTTTGTAAAGCCTTGCAATTATCATCCATAGTATTTTGCGTAGTTTCTGAATGCTGTATGTTAATAAAATTAAGACTTATTGCATCATTTCATTTATACAATTTATCATCATAACCTTAAACAATGTTGCCATGAATGAAAGTCATCTGCTACCCTGATATATTTAATTAAACATTTTAGGTTTCCTTCTAAAGCTGAAATACAAAAGAAATGCCTGCACGCTACTAAGCGACAAAATTGGAAACCAACTTAATCAACGAAATATTAAAGAATTTTTTCATTCCACTTTTATGATGATTTATTTGGTATAAAAGAAAAAAGGTTGCAATTAAAACGTTACAGGTTACATGCGTTTTATTTTAATATCCCTACATTTTCAAATTGAATTTGTTTTTTATTTATACCATAATATTATATAGTAACGAATTGGAAATTAAATTCGATTTTAAATTATACAGAATGTTGATTTGATCCACAGCTTCTATTACGTGTGTGTTAGTGTACCCAATGCGTATTTAAGAAAACATCTTGTAAACAAAAACAAATTACTAGAGACAAAGGTATGCTTTATATCATTTGTCCCAAAACTGTCTCGCTGTTGCCTGCGCTAATATTGAATTTAGGACGTGAGGTGGCGTGGGTATGACAATAAATAGTACACCAGCGGGGCTATTACGTAACTCAGTGTCGGTTGCTAGCTATAGTTGCTATTCACCAAAAACATATAAAAAATGAACTTCCAAAATAACCTTTAATGGGTATTGAACCATTTACTAACTCTGGAGTCATTTCAAGTGCGAACTTATCCTTAGATAAGCGGATATGTATGTTTTAGACGATAGCCACCTGGTTTGGCAACTGAGTTTACGATACAGAATCTGGGGGCTGGATGTTATGTTTGTACTTTCTTTGGCATCAGTATCGTGAAATGGAAGCTGGGGACCAAATCAATTGCGCGGAAGACGACTGGAGTAACCCAGCCATTGGGGTCAATATAGAGACGCTACTGTGCTGAGAATTGAGCGCTTTGTGGTCAGGGTCAGAGTTAATATAAAAGTTAATAACTACATATAAATGTATAGCTATAAAAGTAACGAGCATGTATCGTATTTTATGATAAATCTTAATGGGACTATTGGTTACATTACGTTCTTCACGTTTTTTTCGAACCCCAGACGAACGCCGCAGTACGTTCATTATTTTATTTTACTTTGAAAATATTTAAATGGTTACTTAATTTTAATGTTTTATAATCCTCATTAAATGGGCTTTCAGTTTTTTTTTTATAAAGTTTCATACATAAATTTTCAATTCTAGTGGTTTCTTTGCATTATTTTACTACTGAATGTTTATTATTTTGAACCCCACAAAACTGGTATGACAAATGAACTGGCCATCATCGATTTACCTGAAAATGATACCAAACTTGACTGAAAATTCCAAATACATCCGTTAATTTTTTTTATATGCAGTGATGTAGGTACTTTGGCTCCCCTCTCCCCCCTCCCCGTCGCAGAGTTATTTCGAGCTACTGGGCTTTTTGGACTCAGATAGACGTATTTCATACTCATACCAAGCTGCATTGCTCTACTCCGAATTTGCGAACCTTTCTCAATAGAAAACGGGCTATGGGGACCAAATCAACACCATGTATATTTAACAACCAAAGGAACCTCAAAGATACACAAAACAATATATTTTTATTGCAATATTCCCCGATTATAGGTAAAAATATCAACATTTGCAACATTCTAAACACCTATCCCTGTCTCATGCGTAGTCTACTGGACCGCGTTCAGTTTGATCGCCCGCTCATCACTGACAGCAGGATAGCAAATACAAATTCAACGGTTATCAAACTGAACGCGGCCCTGGTTCTTTAACAGAGGTTTGATGGTATTTTTAGTACTGTCATGTCAGTCAGCAAAAAGTAAACGGAAAGCTGTGTCAGCGCCATTCGGAACCCGGCCTGTGTGTTTGTGGTTGTTTGTACTTTTATTTTTGTCATTGAATTTGAAATAAAATAAAGTTCTGTTCTTATGAAATTGCTAGGATTTAGACTTTCAGCTAGAGATGGCTGCGGTTCTGAAGAAGAGGGCTTTAGCGGAATACAACAAAACATTTCAGGTTTTTCTTTATAACCTCTCACCTCTTTTTAAACCACTGAATTTCTATAATTTACCGACAAATCCAAACATTCACCGCATTAAAACTTCTTTTGTAGGATGGTCCTTCATCGAAAAAACTGCATTTAGCAAAGAAACCATTGATAGGCAGTTCAGCAGCTGCTTTCGTTGGTCTCTTGGAGAAGTGTAAGTCTAGTGAAGAAGCTTTGCAACTCCTCCTGCGTATCTCCGACTGCCTGCAGTTCCAGGAGTCTGATGTGGAGGAGGCCATCAAGAAGTTGTCAGAACACTTCCAATCTGAGGAAGAAGCTGTGGTACGAGTTAAGATCCTGTGGTTGTTCTGTGACATTGGACTGGAGTGCCCGGGTGCAAACTTGAATAATCTAATAGATGAAACAATACATCTGATCAAGAATGAGACATCTCATAAGGTAATATTGCACAATAATATGTAATTTTTTTTACAATCAATAAGTGTTTGTTATCATTCTGACAATAATTATGTAGGTATTGTGATGCCCTTTTTGGAAGGGATGTACAATACAATAAGGGGGGGAGCGCTAGCTCCTATCCCCCCTAGTCTGGTGAAACTCCATAATTCTTGCAAAAATTTCATATGAATTTTGAGGTTATGTTCAAGGACTTGGTCAAATTTGGTCCGTAATTTAGGTTTTCATTCAATGAGTCGTACTTCTGGCACTCGCCGGCCGCTACCGCAGCACGCTTCGCTTGGCTTGTGCATGGGAAAACATGTTACCTTTAGGGCTTGGCGTACGGTTCGATCATAACCTCACTTATTTATTACACTAATTACGTTCCGTTTCATGTCAGTGGAAACTGTCAACATATTTGTTAATTCTATATGTAAACTAGTACAGAGCAAGCTTTCACACTCCATTAAAAGGAACATATCACCGCCACAGATTACAAAATCTGCTAAAATCAGTGTCAAAACAATGGAAATTGAAGAAAATGCAAAAAATCATATCTCAAAAACTATAAACTTTCGTGACGCGAAAATTCGTGTATAGCCTTCACAAACAAAGATCTATATGCTAAAAAAAGGTGGACCCTTAAATCGACCGTAAATATTGTACAACTGAGCCGCCCTTTTTTTTAGGTACTTTCCTTGAAGATTGAGTTAAAAAAAGTTGTAGATTAGCCCACAGTGCTGGTGAAGACAGATAAAACGGCATTGACTTGAATTGACAAGATCTGTTATTGCTAGAGATGCGCATTATGTTCAGTACTCGTATTTGGCTGAATAACCAGACGTGGTGTCTTTATGATAATGGTAATCTCTAAATTTTCCCAACTTATGACTCCTCGAAAGGTCTAGCGTTAATTAATAGATAAACAGACTGTAAAAGATGATATGAGACAGGTAGACCAACATTTTTCATTCCACCTGTCTTGTATTTTTATCCCTCTACTTAATTGTATACTTTAAATGAGTAAAATAAAAGAAAAGAAAAGCAAGACTAATCGAATAGGCGGAGTAAGGCATTAATTTATAATCTTGAAGGAAGTCCCCATACAAGAAGAAAATGATAAAATTTGTAGGAATGCAACATATCAATCCAATTGTGAGCAAGTCGCACTTCGCCAATTTTTGGGTGGCCAGTGGCCGTGCCCACAACCTTTTTCGAGGGCTGGATCCGCGCCTGCGAATAACTCAGCTTAAGTGACGAGGTACTTGGTAAAAAATGTTGTTTGAGAATAATGAAAAAATCATTGCCCCATTTTTTTAAATAATGAAAAAAATGAAAAAAAAATTGTAGGTAATCAAATTTATATATTAATAAACGCTGTTTCGATTACCTAATAAATATTTTTTTAAATATTATTATTGCTAAATATAGGGCAATGGTTTTTTCATTATTTGGCTCGACTCTTAAAAGAGTATACCCAAAACGGTACCTACATTTTTTTTTCAGAATAGCTCTTATTGTTCTTATTCATCTCACGAAATTTCAGCTGTCAGAAATCAATAGTATTCTCAAAAAATATTAAATGTTTGTAATATAACCTCAAAAAAAGGTCGTATGGTGCGATTTCATGACTTGTTTCGTAAATATTGGCATAAAGAACTTAATTGCGTGATTTCATTCGCCGAAGCACTTGCGGATGTAATTTTGAGTCTATAATAAAGTCATAGTAAAAAAAAAACTTTCACCAAAAGTAAAAAAATAGGCGCGACGACGAGCGAAGCGAGGTGTACATGAAAGATAAAATAAGGAGCCGAGCGAAGCGGAGCGGAGCGAGGCGACGACGTTCCTAGTTTTAACAGTAACTCAAATTTGTATTTTCAAGTCACCAATTTCAATGATTTTTTAAATACCGACACTTTTCTTTTGGGGAGAGTTCTCCCCCCTACCCCCAAGTATATACATATACTTATATTATAATGATATATTATATGAGTCCTGCTCAGTCTTATGTAAGAAAAAAGAGTGTTAAAAAAGAATTATTTTGGGCCTAAGTTGAGTTAAACAGTTATTCAGTTATTCACCAGACCCACAGACATATTCTCATGTCACTGATGAATTCTAAATTAGTTTTTAAAAAGTCTGTTATTTATAAAAACAATTCAGTAGTGGAGGACAATGAAGCCTGGTCATTAAATAGAAAATTCGGGTTCAGAAGTCGATATCTGTTAAATTCCAGGGATTCAAGGGAGACCATTGTTGACAAGAATATGTTACTGGAACAACGTATTTCTATTAGGTACTACTGTCTTTGCATTTAATTTAAAAAAACCTTCTTTTGCTAGGTTATAGCTCAAGGCATTGCCACACTTCTTAAACTTGGCAGCAAGCTGAGTGAAGACAAGATCCTCTCCATGCGCCTGGTAGCTGTAGCTAAAGAGAATCTGAAAGACACCAGCCACACGGTCAAGTGTAAATGTCTGCAGCTCATCAGTGAGTTGTACCCAATTGTGCCCGAGGGAGACAGGACGTTGGAGACCATAGCTGAGGCTGACACTGTGGTGAAATTGCTGGGGGATTATACAAACGCTGATGTAAGACATTATAGTAATATATGACACTGTTAAATTGTATTGTTTAAAACAAATCGGCCAAATGCAAAAGGCCGACCACCACACAATATAGGTATACGGAATCCAAAAACAAAAGGCGACAAAAAACTAGATGCTAATATAGTACACCTGACAAACAATTCACCCTATGTTTATGGAACCCTTATTTGTTGATTTACTTCAATCAATTCATTGATTTGTATTATATACTAGCTTTTGCCCGCGGCTCCGCCTGCGTGTTATTCGGTTTAATGACATGCTTTTTCCGGGATAAAAAGTAGCCTATGTGCTAAGTTATGGTATAAGCTATATCCATTCTAAATTTCATCCAAATCCGTCCAGCCATTTCAGCGTGAAAGAGTAACAAACATACACACACTCACACAAACTTTCGCATTTATAATATTAGTGTGATTTATTAATTTATTTCAAAGTAAATCAAATAGAATCTCACCAAAGAAACTTGTATGTACCTATTACCATCTTTAAGATAAAGCTCAAACAGAGAACGTTTTTTAGGGGTTACATTTTTTTTTCATTTGCCCATTTAGAGGCGATACTAACATGTATTCTGTGAAAATTTTAACTGGCTACCTATTCTATTACGGCTGGAGCTAGAAACTTTTGTGACGGACGTACAGCAGAGGCTAAGTAATAGGATTCCATTTGGCACCCTTGGAGTACGGAACAGTATTCATAAGTTTAGGGGTCTAATTAATTTGGTCTATAGTGCAAAAACAAGCAACTCACCAAAAAAAAAACATTAAGAAGAAAGGATTCTTTGCTGCCTGTTGGAGCACTTACCAATCAAATGACTGCCGCACGATATAATATCCAATGCTTAAAGTTTGCTTCTCGAAAACATTTTTTAGCACCATCCCTAGAAAATTATATAGGCAAATTCTTGCAAATAAAAACATAATTTGCCTTCAATTTATTACTCTTAATTCTTTAACTATTATCAAAACATTCCAGGATGCTCGAGTCCGCTGTGATGCTTTCCAATCCCTTTTGACACTCCATGAGCGTGGGCAGACTCTCAGCGCATCACTGTATGACTGCGTGTGTCCCGCCCTCACTGATGACTACGAGATTGTGCGGGAAGTGGCTCTGAAGCTGGTCTGGTTGCTGGGGAACAAGTACCCTGAGAAGTATGTCAAATCATAGCTTTTACCATAAATTTGGTCCCAGAAAATTGTATTTTTCTCTGTCTCATATAATGTTTACAACATTCAGACTTTGTCCACATGCCGCGTTTTACTCGCGCGAGACGCACTCGTCCACATGACTCGCGCGTTGGTTCGCGCGTAGCATGTGGACGCAATGTATTGGAGCCTAGTACTTCGACTACGCTGTAATCCGTAAAAAACCCTTGGAATATCATAATCAATCTTGTGTCTTAATTTTGTTTTCTGTACTTTTTGCAGAATTTTTATTCGTAAAAAGATCTTGATTTTATTTCTGTAAAAAGACCTTTAATTTGTTAGAAGTTGTTTAACGACGATCGTACCGGAAGTCTATTGTAAATCAATTCTTACCGAACTAATAATCAAGATTCCAAGTACAAAGGAAAGATACATCTAATCTCGGTTTTGCTTCATCTCTCAGAATATTAAGGGTCCGTATAAGGCTAGATGCACAACTTCAAATGAGCATTGTGTAACTTTGTTAATCGGCATAGTAAAAATAATATAGACAGAATACAACAAGGCTGATAGATTTAACAAATGACATTGTCAGTTCGTCTTAAAATATTTTAAAAATTTGAATAAAGCAATTTGGGATGGATATACCGCTATCTACCGGTCCCAGGCAATTGTAAGCCACCTGGTTATGCCTGTTTGAGAGCTGTCCTTTTACTCCCCCCCGAATAATTTCGTTTGCGAGTAAGATGGTGGTAGTGGTGGTGGTACCTTCACAGTTGAGCCCGGCACCAGCTCTTCCACCTACCGTTAAAATATAAAAATATCTGTTAAGGTTGCTGTGTCCCGTAACTAGCCCCGTCCATTATTACAAAAATGTCACGTAATCAACGTGATTTAAAACGCATATTTCAATGCCTCACTTTAAGGTGGTCTGATGCCGATCCGTAGTAATGTGCGACAACTTTAAAGCGACAAATTCTACTCTTTATTTCGTTTCAGCACGATAACCCTGTCAGATGACGAAACCACCATGCGGCTGGTCGACGACGCCTTCATCCGCATCTGCTCTGCCGTCAATGACCTCTCGCTTCATGTGCGAGCGTTATCCTGCACGCTGCTGGGCACCACCAGGCTGGTCTCTGACAGGTTCCTACTGCAGACCTTGGATAAACAACTCATGAGTAATATGAAGGTAAATTTTATGTATCCTAATTCCCTTATTTTGATGTATCTTTGACATTTTGGATGATTTTCGTACTAACGGCGATAATCGAAAACTGATTTGGAATGTAACGAAATAGATCTATTTATGAAATTAGGTACATTATATTTGTCTGGGTTTAAGGGGGTCCAGCAAATACACCTTAGCTGACCCAAATGTCAAACCCACCTGCACGCGCCGGATGGCGACGGCTGCCAATCAGAGGCCGTGGTGCTCCCTCCTAGAAAACAGACGGGGCTCTGGCGACCGAGTAAATGGTGGGATAACCATTCACCCGACTGGGCAACCGATATGAAGAGGTTTTGCCAACCTTGAGGAACAAATACCCTCAGAAAAGTGCACTGCAGAAGGAAGGTGGGGCCCCACTGCACCGTAAATTGCCATAAGAAAACCATCTGAGAATACAAATATGAAAAGTCCAAATATAACGAATGTCCCGGCATGCAATCCGGCTAGCACCCGGCGTCATCGGGCTCCGGACTCTTGATGTTAAATTTACTACCAGCGAAGAAAATGCGAATATGAATAGTATGCGGCTTACCCAAAAGAGAAAACAACACATGAAGATAGCAACATGGAATGTAAGAAGCCTAATCAAGAAAGGTAAATTGGAGAACACTATACAGGAAATGAGACTTCTTAAACTGAACATTCTCGGTTTAAGCGAAACTAAGTGGCATGACACTGGTAAATACGAAAAAGACAATGCTATACTATACTGTTCTGAAAAACCCGAAAGTGGCACAGACCATCATCATGGAGTAGGCATATTGCTTGAAAAAAGCTACGAAAAATATGTCTGCAATTTAGTCCCATATTCTGACCGTTGCATGCTCTTACAATTGAACGCATATCCATTCAAACTTAACATCATACAAATCTATGCTCCGACCGCTCAAAGTTCCGGGGATCAAATAGAAGAATTCTACAAACAAGTAGAGGAAATTATGAACAGTGTTAAATCCCAAGAAATAGTGATAGTTCTGGGAGACCTCAATGCGAAGATAGGGAAGGGTGCAATGCGAAAGACGGTATGCGAGTACGCATTGGGTGTGAGGAACGAGCGCGGAGACAGATTACTTCAGTTCTGTATAGAAAAAACTCATCCTGACAAATAAGTACATGGTATAAACATCACCCGAGAAGAGTGTATACCTGGACGTCCCCACAGCATAAAACAGAGAAGATTGTGCGCAACCAAATAGACTACATAATGATAAACTCAAGACTGAAACTAAATTTCTAATGTCAAAACATATCCAGGAGCAGATATAGGTTCAGATCACAATCTTGTAGTAGCCAATTTCAGTTTAAAACTTAAAGCAATTAAGAAACTAGAAGACACGACAAAGGTTGATATAGCAAAACTGAAAGATCTTGACGTGAAAGTACAGTTAATGAATAGCCTAGATAACCAAATCAAAGATAATCTTGTATTACAAACAGGTCCCATAATGAATACAGAAGGAACAATAGAAAACAGTGGCAGGTGCTAAAAAGATAATAGTAGATACCGGCAAAGAAGAAGACAGCAAAATTAGAATGGATAACCAAGTAAATATTGAACATGATGGTAAAACGTAGACAATTTAAAGACCATGACCCTAATAATCACAAAAAACTAGATACCCAAATTAGAGGCAGAATAATAGCCCGGGAGGTACCGTTACAAACACAAAAGTCATAGTAAGCTGGCTGATATTGACATCGATCATAGATTTCACATGACTGATATGTGAATCGACCGTCAGGTGCTCAAATAGCGGTGGGTTTGGGTGTTAGAGGTTGCGAAAGTGGTAAAAAAAAAGTAATAGTACGCCGGCTGAAACTTTTCTCACAGATAGTTGACATCATACTGAGCTGGAAAAAAATCGTCAGCTGACGCACCCGCGGTGGGTGTGGATGTGAGAGGTTGCGAAAGTGGCCCGGATGAAGTACATGAGGAAATGATTAAATTGTTCTGTTCGATGACAGAACGACTCTAGTTAAATTGTTTAATAGTGTATATAATATAGGGCACTTGCCATCGGACTGGTTGAAATCCACTTTCCTTCCTTTACCGAAAAAACTAAACTCCAAAACATGTGGGAAACATCGATTGATAGGTCTCATGAGTCATTTACTTGAAATTTTCCTGAAAATACTTCACTTTAGAATTTGCAAAAAAGTGGAATCAAATATAGGACCGACATAGTTTGGTTTCAGAAATGGATTAAGAATAAGAGAAGCACTGGTAGCAATACAAGTTTTGAGGAAGAACTGTCTAGAATATCAAAAACACTTAAACATCTGCTTTATTGATTTCGAGGAAGCATCCGACAACGTTAACCATGATACACTAATGAAATGCTTGAACCGAACCGATATTGATGCTAAGGACAAGAGACTTCTCAAATCCTTGTACTGGAACCAAACCGCTCACATCAACATTAAAAATCCAGGGATATATTTATTGAGAAAGGAGTAAGGCAAGGTTGTATCTTGTCTCCTCAACTATTTAACTTGTATTCGGAATTTATATTCCAAGAAGCATTTGAGAATATCGACATTGGTGTTAAAATCAATGGAATGCTGATTAACAACTTGTGGAAGGGTAGGGGCTAATATCGGACTAGCTCACCCTTACAGAAAGTACTCGTGATCCGCACGCGACGGCCGAACGCTACCACGAGTCCAGATGTCTTGGCAGGATCGTAGTGGAAAGAATTATTGTTTTGTTAATAATATTGTTTAATATAATATAAATGTTATGTTATTAATAAATTGTTATGTTAATGTTCGTGAGCGGCACGAAACCAACTGACTTTTGTACATGAATTTAGACCTTGCTTAATTATGTGTCGCTGGCAGTATTCTTTGGACTTCGTCTTCCGTATAGCACTAGAAATTGGCCTCAATACCAGCGAATGCCGTATAAGCAACCTTGACTTAAGTTAACTATGTTATAAGGAAATATCAATTGTGTCAAGATAATAAAATGTGTGGACAAAGTCCGTACAACTTGCGACACGCAGATGACACTGCTATTCTTGCCCATTCACTGGATGATCTCAGAGAAGTACTAAAACGCCTGAACAATATGGTCTAAAAATGAACATCGCAAAGACAAAATTCATGGTTGTGAGCAAAAACGAAGTAGTATCTGAAAAACTAATGATAGCAGGGAGACAGGTTGAACGCGTACCCCGGTACTTGGTTGCTGGCTCAACGAAAAGTGGGACCAAAACAAAGAAATCCGTATTATAATCGAAATAGCGAGAAGTACATTTATGAAAATGAAATCCCTATTCACAAACAAAGACATAAAACTGAACCTTAGATGGGGATTGATAAAATGTTACGTGCTCTTGGTTCTAATGTACGGCACAGAAGGCTGTACATTAAATAAAGTCGCCCAAGGTAAACCAGAAGCTTTCGAAATGTGGTTGTTTAGAAGAATGCTTAAAATATCCTGGAAGGACAGAGTGACCAACGAAGAAGTCCTTAAGAGAATGAACAGGAAGCGAGAGCTACTCACTACAGTCAAAAGAAGGAAACTAGCATATCTGGGACATGTTTATAGACACATTAAATACAATCTACTAAAAACCATTATAGAAGGATAAATAGAGGGGAAACGGGAAAGAGGCAGAAGAAGGACTAAGTGGATTGACAACCTAAAGGCCTGGACTAATATTAAGGAAACGGCAGAGATTTGCAAGCATGCTAAAGATCGGACGAAGTTTAGAGAGATGGTAGCCGATGCCCGTTAGGGCATATTACAAGAAGAAGAAAAATATTTGTCTGAAGTGAACCTTAATGAATGAGGAGGCGCTGGCTTCGAATTTAAACCATATTGTGACTATGCCAATCTTTTTAATTCCAACTACCAGCTCACTCGTAACTCGTATATGTAGTGAACTCTTAAGTACCAACTATTTGGTAGCAAGAATATTTCTATAATAACCATGGGATGTGCAATTTGTAAAGTTTGTCCAAAAACCATTGGTCGTGGCGTCAAAGATGCCTATTCCCATTGGGCTTTAAAAGACAGATGATAATGAAAGTTTTAAAACTATCTCTATCTATCGCCTCTGGCCTAGTGCCGTAGGGACAAATTTGTGTTCGATCGAAAGCACTTTAAACTATTGGTCCATATTTGTGCCCCAAGTACGGCGATAGGGCTTCCTAATCATCACGCTGATATGTAATAATCGTCGATAAGGGTGTACGAGTGTGGATTGTAACTTGCATTTCACTCTGACACCCCTTCGAGAATTGATGTCGTGACTACATAACATGTATTATAAATCGTAGAAAAAGCGAACAGCCCATGAGCGAGGCGCGGAGCTCGTGCGCTCGGGCGCATGGGCGAGCGGGAGACGGTGGGCGGACGACGCGCCCGGACAGCTGTTGCAACAGGAGAGCGTGCAGCTACTGCCGGGGGGCGCGGCCGGCGCCTTCGTGCACGGACTTGAGGACGAGTTCATGGGTATGTACGATGTTACAGTTAGTTTATGGTCTTTGGGATTGTACTTAACTTTTTTTAAATAAAACTAAGCCTGGTACAGGCTTAGTACTCTTCAAGTGAAATCAACGGCGGATACAAAGGGTGAGAAAGCAGTTGGCTAGAGAACTGTCGCCTTTAGACCAAATTGCTGGGGCCATGCATGTGCCATTTTAAAATCTTGCTATCTTTTGTAGTCCGTTCTCGGGTGCGTATTTATTGCTTGTGCTTCTAATTCTAAACCTGACTAAAAATGTTTTGTACAGAGGCCCTAGAGCCCCAAATGAGAGAATTCACTAGAGAATTCAGAGGCCCCAAATTGAATTCTTAGAAATAGCACTATCGACCGTCGCTGGCGTTCGCTCGCAAGGTCTTTCGTAACTTCAAATTTAACAATAGCAACTTTGGTCTTTCAATTTATTTCGCTGTGTGCCCATTAGCAGCCCACTTTTAAGTAATATATATTATAAAACCCCATGTTATGAACATGACTAAACATGTGTTTTAAATCCATGACATCTCCATATTTTTACTGCATTATATTTTCATCAATTCGTATTTCCAATATCAGAGGTCCGCACGGCAGCCGTGGAAGCAGTTTGCCAACTCTCGCTCGAGAATGCGGTGTTCGCGACCACATCGCTTGACTTCCTGGTCGACATGTTTAACGACGAGATAGAAGACGTTCGTCTGAGAGCCATCGATAGTCTCACCAAGATATCACACCATATTGTGCTGAGGGAAGATCAGTTGGAAACAATACTGAGTGCTCTTGAGGTTTGTAGCGCATCTGAATGTATTACCGGGACGCAGAAGTCTTGCTAAGTGCAAAATCCCACTCACAAAGCTACGGAACATCACCGACAAAGCTTCTGCATCCGAATTATCTTAAATCATGAATAAAGGGCCTAAGTGGGACCCTTGCAGTAACCCTGTTATCATTTATATCCTTACCATGAAGCAAACGGTTAACTGTAACTATTCTATTCTTAGGATTATTCCATGGACGTCAGGGAAGGGCTGCACAGGATGCTAGGGTCGTGTACAGTTGCTTCGAAAACCTGCCTGGAAATGTGCATCGACAAAATACTTGAAAACCTGAAACGATATCCACAGGTGAGTATCATTATTACTATTCTCCGTTTTCTTTATTGCTCAGGTCATACTCGTAATTTAGAGCCAAGTTATGAAATTCCGATGACTGTAATTGCAAAAACCTGTTTGCAGCTTAACTCAAAGCTACAAGACTATTTTATAAGTATACCGTTGAACTCACTAGAAGTGGCGCAGTATGGAGGGGTAAAATTGAGCGCTACGTGAATTTAAGCCACAAAAGTTTAACATAAATCTGTCATGTGGAATTGACAAGTGTATATAAAAATGTGTTTTATGTGCAGGACAAACGGTCCACATTCCGATGCGTGCAACGTATGGGTAGTTCCCACGCGTCGCTAGTGCTGCCCCTAGCGGCTAGGCTGTTAGCGGTGCATCCCTTCTTCGACATGCCCGAGCCTGACGTCGAGGATCCGGCCTGTATCCTTTTTAAATTTACATCCATAAGTTCATATTGTTGTTCGAGGGGGAATCAAGCTGCGAACGCGCTCAATATTACCTAAATGAGTAATAAGGGACCTCATTTGTAGTTATAATATCTTCAGTTTGACCAAGCTTCAATATTTCATTTGCATATTTGATTAATCAACTCAATCTTTATTAATTGTTCTTATTGGACCTTGCTTTTGGTATTAATTTAATTAAAGTTCTTGATAAAAAATTAAAATAATAACTTAGGTAAATTTATTAAATTCTATAGGCTGTCCGAGGTATCATGATATGGGTGACAGTTCGTAATTTTTCGTTTCACCTATAGTACTCACGCCATACTACATATACCCAGGCACAAAAGAAAATAATAAGTTTTAGAAATAATGTAAATAATTATTGAAAAAATACAATAAATAATGCCTCTATAAATCGGAACAAAAAACTCAGTGTATTAGTTAAATTTAACGAAGAAAAGTTTCAGTAAATAATAATGTCTTTTTGCTACGCGATGCGTGGATCGAAACGCTAACCCATAGGTACTGACACTACATAATCGAAAATATATCGATGAATCGGTGCGGCCGTCATATAGGATCGCGTCAGTATGAGTGCATCTTGTATACGGTTTGTGTTTTCATTGCAGTTGCTTTACGTGCTATTTGTTTTGACGTTTGTTACAGTTTTTGTTGAGATTTTGTTTTGTTATTGATGAAATTCCGAGAAAAACAAAAAAGAATCTTTGAACTCTCAATCTCTGGAGTTATTGGTTCGTTTAATTTAATTAATTTAGTAATTAACAAAAAGGTGTTTGGATAATCAAAGATCAATCAAATAAAAAATCGATTTGATAGCCTTTGTTAACTTTCCCGATACTAAAAAAAAACGATTATATTTCGTTAGGGTACATCACTGTAACTGTCAACTTTGAACTGCCACCCATATCATGATATCTCGGACAGCCTATAGTATATCATATACAGGATGTAAATATACTGCGACCTTTAAATAAAACCACATACTCTACTGATCATACTTAACAACTTTCTGAAGAATAATACCCGCGCAAATCTTCAGAGAAGAAGATCATCCATCCATAAGCCTGTTTCGTCCACTGCTGGACATAGGCCTTTCCAAGACTTCGTCAGTTGGCGGTCCACCTTGGAAGAAATGCCCATACCCCATACTCACACACGCTGGGCAGGCGGGTTGGTGAGCGCGGTGCCGAAACCCTCGCACCAGTGACGTTGCTGCCCGTCAACTTCACCGGTCTGTTTTAAGGCCCGGCAATTGGGAATGCATAAACCGCCATCCATCGATCCCAGAAATGGCCTGGTTTTGCCTGACAGCTGTACTCTTACTCTCCCCCGAATAACGTTATTAATTAACATTAACATTAACATTATTCGCGCGACATATCTCGACCAGTTCGGAAGTGATATTGTGCCTCCTCATTGAATCATGTCAAGTAAATGTGATAGTTGTAATAAAAACTTCACCAAGAATAAACAAGGACTTGAATGCCACCGATGTGAGAAGATAGTGCATCTTACTACCATATGCACCGGGTTAACTAATAAACAACTAACGGCCCTGCGAGCTACAGATAATCTGGAATGGACGTGCCAGGACTGTCAAGAACAATCGCCGAAACGCCGATCTATCATAATACCTGGAAATGATGAAGATGAGGATGATAGTGCTGAGTCCCAAAATGTGCGTATTGATGTTAAACAACTCCTTCGTGATATCTCAAAAGAAATGGAAAAAGCCATAAAAAAGGAGATGAAAGATATAACGCAATCCATCCAATTTCATTCGGATAAAATGGAAGAACTCATTAAAAATACTGAAACATTGCAAAGTACCATCACTGATCTCCAGAAGAAAAACGTTGAACTCACCAACAGGAACAATAATTTGGAAGTGAGGGTAGGAGCGCTAGAACAGCTTATTCAAGAAACGGAACAGCGAAAGCTATCTAAATGCATCGAAATACATAATTTACCGTCCCTCGAAGGTGAAAATATAAATGAGCTTGTCAATAAAGTAGCAAAAAAAGCCAATCTACAAATTGGAGACATACAGATGGCAAAACGTCTGCCTGGCAAGTACGACCGCCCAGGCCCAGTTCATGTTGAGCTAAAAACTGAGCAAATGCAAACTTCATGGTTAGCCGCCACAAAATCAAAGACATCCCAAATCACAGTTACTGATGTGTTACCTGACGCCCCTGCCTCCAAATCTAATGGAAATCTATTCGTTTGCGAAGCCCTAACACCATTCAATAAACACCTACTCTGGTACGCAAAGCAAGAGCTTAAGGAAGTATATAGGTACATTTGGATAAAAAAGCAGTACTACGTGTTCGAAAAGATGGAGAAAATCAAAAAGCATACATCATCCGTGCTATAGAAGATATACAAAAACTTAAAACTAATAAGACATCTACAAACCTACCTTTCAATCTGTAAGTTCATACTTACCTACATTAATTAGTATAACAAATTCTCAAATGGATGTAGAATTAGATGATATCTTGGAGCTATCAGACTGTATTAACCTTAACTCATTATTGAATCAAGTACCTAAGAACATACAACTCTTATGTATCCATATGAATATAAGATCAACTATCAAAAATTTTGCAACTCTCGAACAATGCCTATATTCCTCATCACGCACTATTGATGTTATTATGTTGTCCGAAGTCAATATTTCAAACTATCTCAGCACATTATACCAATTAAAGGGCTATAACATGTACACAGAACTGCGGAATGGCAGAAAAGGCGGAGGCATAATTATCTACATAAATAAAATACACAAATTCCATATAAAAAGATATAAAACACAACACACTGAAAACTTATTCGGAACCATAACTACGCCTTCAAACTATTCCGCGGTTCTGTGTTGCTTATATCGCCCACCTTGTAACAGTAAACACTTGTTTATAAAAGAATTAGACACAATACTTAGCAAAATAAACCGCCAGCAAGATATCTATGTGCTTGGAGACATCAACATTGATTTGAGGAAAAACTGTCCTGTAAAGCATATGTATAACACCACTATGTACAATCAAGGCTTAGCTTGCGGGATCACTGAATATACACGTATTGAATTTTACAAAAATAAACTAACTAAATCCTGCATAGACCATATTTTCGCAAGATCCCGCTCACTGAGCATGTACACAGCGGCGCTCGGAACTACACTGGCCGACCACCGAGCCACGGCACTCGCTTGTTGCGGAGCTTGTCCGAACACACGGGCGGATTCTAAATACATTACACGATACAATTATAAAACGCTCGCCGACTCCTTAAAACAAATAGACTGGCAACCTGTCAAACAAACCATATGTCCATTAAAAATGTATAAAATTATCGTAGAAAACATACAAAAATGTTATGAAAAAGCAACGATTCGAATAAAAACATCTACTAATATAAAACGTACGAGTAATACCTGGATTAACAATAAAATCATAAAAGCCTGCAAACATAGGGATAAATTGTATATTAAATGGATTTCAGACCCCACTGACAAAATAATCAAACAAGAATACAATTCATCAAGAAACTACGCAAATAAACTAATAAATAAATGTAAAAATAAAAACATACGTGACGAGATAACCGCTATAAAATAACCCTAGAGCGCTCTGGCAAATATTAAATAGTATCACTGGTAGGGCAAAAACTGTAGCAGACACAGTTATTGTGAACGCAATGCTAAATAACAATAACACGACAAATAACATAGCAAATAACTTTGCAGAAAGTTTTGCTAACGCCGTAGAGAATATAGTACCAAAATGTGATACCAAAATCCTTGAGAAAAAAGATTACATTTCCCCAGCCAATGTGACCTGTAGATTTCAACCAACAACAGCTAAATCAATCCTCACAGAAATACAAACAATGAGCAGTCGTAAAGCACCAGGATCTGACAATATACGTGCTAAAGACCTAAAAACTATTCAGATTGATATTGCAGGAATACTATCAAAGTTCGTCAATACAAGCATAAAACAAGGGAAGTATCCACAAGAGCTTAAATTGGGTATAGTCAGGCCAATTCATAAAAATGGATGCCAAAAAGATTATGACAATTATCGCCAAATAACTATTTTAAACACTATAAATAAAATCGCAGAGAAAGCAATATCAAAACAGATTCATTCATTCTATAAAAAACATAACATAATTACAGAGAAACAATACGGATTCCAGACCGGTAAAAGCACAACACAACTTCTTTCAAGTTTTACGGATAATATTTACAAACATCTTAATACTAAAGAACATATCTTAGTACTGTTTATAGATTACAGTAAGGCATTTGATACCTTAAAACACGATATCCTGATTGAAAAACTAGACGACTGTGGTATTCGGGGACCGCTTGGCAAATGGTGCAAAGACTATCTTGACGAAAGGTCTTATATGGTAAAAATCTGTGATTCGCTAAGTAAAAAGATAACGGTATCTCAAGGCACAGCGCAAGGATCGGTCTTAGGTCCTCTGCACTATATAACTTACGTGAATGATATGGTAAATCTTGTTAAAAACTGTGAGATCTATCAGTTTGCCGATGACACATGCCTTATTGCAGCTAACAAAGATATAAACACGGCCCTTGAACAACTACAAACTGACTTCGCATTATTGGCCAAATGGTCACATGATGTAGGTCTTGTCCTCAATGCACAAAAGACAAAATTAATGTATATCAGTTCAAGCCCGAATAGACAAACTGTCAACCTCAAACTTATTGCACACAACCACAAATGTCTTCACACGAAAGACAGTCAAAACTGTTGTTGCTCACCCGTTGAAGTCGTCAGTAAACAAAAATATCTTGGGCTGATATTCGACGATAGACTCAAATGGACTGAACATATTAACCATGTATGTGATAAATTAAGAGCAATCTTGGCTAAATTTAGACTTGTAAAACAAAAAATTCCATACTCTATACTGCTGCAATTATATAAAGCCCTGGGTGAAACCATAATTTATTATGGGCTTAGTTCTTACGGCCGAACCTGTAAGTCACATCTTGATCCAATATACTCTTTACAACTAAGGATCCTTAAATCCATCATTCCACCGAAACTTAAAAACAAACATCAGGACAACTATCACAAACTATTTCATCATTTTAAAATCATACCCGTACATAACCAAGTAAAATATAGCCTTTTAATTGACAATTTCTTTAACCTAAACTATCAAAACATAATCCGGAATCAAAAGCATACACGAAGTGCATTAATTAAGAAACTGCAAGTTCCTCCATTCCATAACTTATATGGAAAACAACTACTTCAATATCAAGTACCTACATTAATAAACCAACTTCCCCTGAACATACAAAATCAAATCACAAAAACCAACATAAAAATCAAATTAAAACACTTCTTCTCACAATCCATATCTTCGTAAATAAGCATTAAAAATAATCACCTAGTGTGTCTACACAAACAAAAGCTAGCTGTGAATTGTATAGAATGTAAGCACCTTATCTATAAGTACCTACGTAATGAGTGATGTTGTGTGAATGCGGTGTGCGGTCAAACCTAAACTGGTTTTTGTCACACTGTTAGTATATAAGTTTTATTGTAAACACTGTTTTGTTAATAAATGATGATGATGATGATGACGTCAGGGGGTTTTGCGATTAAGATGGTGGTACCTCCATAGTCGAGATAAGATATTCAACTGTTACTTAAAACTTTATCCCGTAGGGTGCAGGTCTATTTTACAACGCTGCGCCTGAACAGCTGTTTCATAAAAGAAGCTGCCGTAAGTAAGGCCCGTATTGTTAAAAAACGGCTGGCGCGTATCTCTGTGGGTTCAGTAGGGTGAAAAGTGGTTCAGTAGGGTCGGTAGAATATGTGGTTTAATTTAAAGATTTACTGTAGGTAACAGTATACATTTTTTTAATAAAAAAAAAGTCTGATCTGATGTATAAATAAGCGCAAGACCATAACAAAAAAAAAAGATTGGGGCTGGTCTAAGCAAACCTTACCTAGATGGCTGTATTCCGTGTTAGTGTTCGAATATCCTTACGAATGTCGTCCGCCAGATATGTGCATCCTGATCCTGGTGATCAATGCGGCGCAGCACTGCACCACGATGCTGCCTCTCTTCGAGGAGCACACGGTCAAACATTACACCTACCTGCGGGACACCATGCCGCACTTGGTGCCACATCTGCCTATCGGTTAGTATATTCAATTTAAAATATATATAAATTATACAGATTTAACTCTGTTCTATAATAGTAGAGACTTCCTTGGTATTGCAAAATTACTTCAGGATAGCTGTCCACTGAATCGATGGCTAGGAATAAATCTACTTGTGATCAGCGCCGGATTTAGGGGAAGGCAACCGGGGCTGTAACCCAGGGGCCTCCACAAGCTTTAATGTGTACACTGTACACTAATGGTTTTTTCGAATAAATAACTCGCCGTATATATATTTTTAACTAACCATAAAATAACTAACAATAAAAATACAGTCAGTACAAATTTTATAAAGATGTTAGAGATCACGATGGTTTTTTTTCCATTCGTATTGGCTTTGTCAATGAGAACTATATTTTTTTGTTTTATCTTACTTTTTTAAGAAATGTAACTATACTATTTCAATGAGTAATGTTAAAACACAAAATTATTTTCAAACACTGAGTACAACTAACTTCTTTCTTGCCCAGGGCCTCCACACCCTAAAATACGGCCTGCTTGTGATCGTGGATTTTTTTCTAGCTCTTTAGACTTATACGCATAGCACTGGTGGATAGCCATTATGTTCATTATCTTATACTTGGTTATTTGTAGGTGAAAATGCGCATCAGTCCTGCGATAAGAACCACAATGTGGCGATGGATGACAGCGCAGTGCAACGGTTCTTCAGTTCCGTGTTACAGCACATCGACAACGGTACTCTTTCCACTGCGGTGAGGCTGAAAATGTTGCAGTCGGCCGAGGAACAACTTAACAAGTGAGCTACAAACCTGTTTACTAAATGCTATAGTCGCACGTATCCAGGGGGGGGATAGGTGGGATTTATCCCCCCCCCCCCCCCCAAATTTGGCGTGACATCACAACAAAGGTACAGTACTTTTGATACTTAAAAATATTACAGTACCTACAGTGATTACAGAGAGGTTTCTCCCCCCCCCCCCCCCCCGAAACAAAAGTCCGAAACACGTGTCTGTACGTGCGGTATGCAATTGACCTGTTCTTTTTTCCGCCAATGCTTACGATTCGAAGGCCGTTTTGGAGAATAGCTTTTCCTAACTGTTTTTAGCAGATGGATTTTAAAATAAGCGTGCATATCCTTTATTAAATGCTAAAAGCGATGTCTTTTATTTGACCTTCAGTGACGTCATCACCACACATGGCCACAGGCATATTTTATTTTGGAGCCGACCATTCAACCGTATGTTTTTTTTTTCTAGCCTACGAGCGCATAAAACTGAAACCAGCTCATTTCTGTCAAGTCTATCTATGGTACACAAGATAAAACTGGCAACATTTTCACAATAAAAAAGCACTAGTGTAAAGCAAAAAGAAATATTGTCGATCCTCATAAGTAACAAAAATAACATGAGATTAGACATAAATTACATATTTCATTGTATCCATAATCAACCTTCATTACAATTTAAGTATAAATAACCAAATTAGTTTTGTAGATTACCACGAATACAGTACATAAAATAGTGTAAACAGGATCATGTAAGTAGTATTTTATTATAGTGACACATTAAAATTAATAGAAACATAAATTTAACTAAAAAAGTGCTTCAAACGTATCAACTTATACAGCACCAAAATACTCGTAAATTGTTGCTCTCCCAAAAAACTTTCAAAAATACCTACCTATTCAGAGTCATAATCGTTTTTTAAATGTTGCCCGTACTTAATGAAACTGAAAAATTAATGTATTTTCGTAGATTATCGGAGATGGAGCCATCGGTGTGCGGCGCGGCTAACTTCACGGCCCTGTTCGCGCGATCCGTGCTCTCTCTACACTCCGCGCTCCATTCCACTAATGTCGTCTCCACACACGCGCTGCAGCAACTTACTACCAACTGTTTGAGGTAATATATTTAAGAATATTTCTAAAATTGTATATTTTAATATCTATCGTATACGTAGGAGCACAGAGTATTCATTCAAAAACTACATTTTTCAGGATATAAGTTATGTCAACATTTTCAACCTTGTACTTTGAGAACACGAAGGTTTTCGCGACGCTTATCTTATTTCGTGTAACTATTATAACTAATAACTATTATAACTGTAACTGTTAGGTGGTAGAGCTGATACCGGGCTCGACTGTGGAGGTACCACCATCTTACTCGCAAATCCTCCCGAAGTTATTCGGGGGAGAGTAAGAGAACAGTTCTCAGGCAAAACCAGGCGGCCCACCATTGCCTGGGACCGATGGATGGCGGTATATCCATCCCCAATTGCCGGGCCTTATATAAATCAGACTGGTGACGGGCAGCGGCTTCACTGGTGCAAGGGTTTCGGCACCGCGCTCCCCAACCCGCCTGCCCAGCGTGTGTGAGTATGGGCATTTCTTCCAAGAGGACCACCAAGAGTGGCGAAATCCTGGAAAGGCCTATGTCCAACAGTGGACGAAACAGGCTGATGGATGGATGGATAACTGTAGTCTTCGTTAAGATAATAGCTGGATTCACCGTCTTAGGCTTAGAACCGGCCCACCTGCACCTCTAATATGAAGGACCATATCGAGCTCGATAGCGCTCGATACAGTTTTTTGTCTCGCTCTGTTGATCTACATAAAGAGGGACAGATAGTGGTATATCGAGCGGTCATAGCTCCATAAGGCCTACCATGCTAGAGGTGTGGGTCATCTACGAGTATTAATCATATCAAAGACAATGATATTAAATTATTATTAAACTTTACTTTTCAGGTTACAACACCAATTCGCCGGCGTATCCGAGACAGAAAGCGCTTATGTAGCGCAACTAGCGCTGCGCGTTTGCGCTGCAAAGTTGTGCGCAGCGGCTGCGCAAAGTAACGCGTCCGCGCTGCCGGCCGCGCATGCGCTGACGCAGCACGCTGAGACGCTAGATAGGCTACTCGCTTCAGCTAGTGAGTTGACTTTCCATTTTACAAAGATTCTTGAGTATATCAAGAACTTCTCTCTTTTAAGCTTGTATGACTATTGATAGATGTAGAAGCAAAAGAGGTGTGTCAGGATTGTAGCAGATGGAAATCTGTAGTCTCTGCCTACCCCTCTGGGAGTCAAGCGTGGGTATATGGATGTGTGTAATATTTTAAGTGCTGCGTTATTAAATTCGTGGTTAGAAACATTCAATAAAAAGTTGGTCTTTTATTTGACGGTGCATATATTTTATGAAATGGCTTGAAACGGCTCTCTATTAGGACATCTCTCATCCAATCACGCCTTCAGATAGTTTTTTTTTAATAATGTAGAATGAAACAGGAAACCAATGGAGAATACATAACATGATACGAATTTGAGAATACATAACATGATACGAATTTGATTGTATAGGGTATCCAGAGAATCTTTACCGCCTTTTGGATGTAAAAAATCAAAAAGAAATGGTCATGTAAATATTGCAAAAATTCAACCAATATGATGAGAAATGAACAATCTGAATTTTTCTCACCTAACAAGAATGTCACTACTCGTAAAAGAAATCAAATAAACATTCCAACACATAACTCCTTTTCTTCATTAGAGGAAGAAAATTTTGAGACCTCATCTCCTCAATCTACACCTGAAAAACATAATAAAAATAGAAGTTGTCCGGAAATTGGTGAAAACTTATATGAGAAGACAGAATTATTGACAAAAAAATTAGAAATCTTACAGGGAAAATTAGATTCTGCGGATCAAGCAATCGAAGAGCTAATTTCGGAAAATTTTACACTTAAGAAGATTATTGAAGAGTATGTGTCGAAAAATAAAGCATTAAAGGATATATGTGTCTCTACCCGCAAATCAACTCCTTCTTCCACAAACAAGAAAAAGAAAACTCTCGGAGAAACTCAGTTAAATTTCACACCAAATGACAAAAGGAGTTCATTAAATCAAAGCTGTGATGATATGGACCTAAATGAAGAGCAAAAAAATGTTAATTCAATTTTAGACAGAAATAGTAAAACTAAAAACAAGATTTGCATGCTTAGCACAAATAATCGTAACAAAATGTTAATAACTTCTGAGCATATATTAAGCGACAAATTTAATATCTGCCATTATCTAACCCCAGGGGTTGGAGTTAAATCTTTATTGTGTAACTTAGAAGCGAAAATAACAGATTTTACAATGGACGACTATTGTTTGATATTTATTGGCGAGAAGGATTTTGAAAAAACTCAGAACTACAACGATCTGGTTGTTTATATCAGACAAACTTTACTTGCTTTGAACCATACTAATATTGTAATTTGTGTCCCGACTTTTAAATACTATAACAATGATATTTTTAATTGGAGGGTGGAACAATTTAACGGTTTATTGAACTTGGATATTCAGAAGTACGAGTACGCTTATTCACTGGACAGTAATCTAAATCTTACATATGACCACAAAATGTTCAATTTGTACACTTGCCGGGTAAATAATTTTGGATGGAATATGATATTTAAAGATGTACGTGGACTTCTTACACAGATAGAGGATTACAACATTATGAACTTGAGTGCAACATATATGCCTAACGAGAACAAATTAAAATCAACTGAGATGGATTTTTTTCGTTTATAAATATATACACTTAATGCATCAAAACATAGCCGGGTTACGTAGTAAGTCTGATCAGCTTATGGTATGTCTATCAGAGTTGCAAGATAGGGATATGAATATTGATGTTATATGCATTACCGAGCACAACATGCGAATAAGTTCTAATAGAGATTCTGTATTAATACAAAATTATAGAATAGCAGCCTCTTATGCTAGAAATAAAGGGAGAGGGGGAGCTTGTATTTTAGTAAAAAATGGCCACTATTATAGGGAATTACTAGAAATAGCCAATTTGTCAATATGTGGAATTTTCGAATGCTGTGCTTTGGAGTTAACTAAACTCAAATTAATAATTCTGTGTATATACAGGGTACCTAAGTACACAAAATTATATTTTAATATATTTTTTGATAAGCTTGAGTCTCTGTTGCAAAAATGTGTTATTAAAAAAACTTACAATATAGTTCTCTGTGGAGATTTTAATATCGATATTTTGAAAAATAATAACATAAAACATGAATTTGAAAACTGTCTTAAAAATTATGATCTAGAATTAGTAGTAAAACAAGCAACTAGACTTAGGAGTGGCTCTTGTATTGACAATATTGCAATATGTAAATCAATAAGTAAGAAAAGTAATTGTGACGTACTGGAATTTGCCATATCGGATCATACTGCTCAAATATTGAAAATGCCCGTAAAAACTACATGTATTATTGATTCCTGGCGTGTAAAAAAACGTGACTTTAGCAATCTTAATCTAGAAAAGTTTGGACAGTGCATGGACAATCTATCTTTTAATGATATTTATACAATTAGTGACCCATCCAAAGCTTATTATCTCTTTATTGATAACTTTAAATTATTTTATGAATTATGTTTTCCTATATGTGATGTGTCAATTAAAGCTAACAAGACAACAAAATGGATAACTCCAGGTATAAAGCGAAGTAGTAAGTTAAAGAGAAAGTTACTATGGAAATATAGATTAAAATCAAACACAATTAATAAAGTAAGGTATCAAAACTACACAAGAATATTTCAGAAAGTCTTGAAGCAAACTCAACGTGTACAGAATATTAACTTTATTAAAACATCTGATAACATTACTAAATCGGCATGGAAAATCATAAACAGATCCAAACTTAACAAACCCAAGGATGAAATTTGCAAAGTAAAACAAAATAACTTGGCTATTACTGACCCACAAGAAATTGCTGAATGTTTTAATGAATATTATATAAATAAAATACAACAATTTCCAGAGGCAGATAAGAAAATAAATTTAAATTTTAATTCTAGTCTTAACTCTATCTTCATACCACCAAGTACTCCAAGTGAGATCATAAGTATTATAAAAAAACTAAAAAATAAAAATAGTGTAGGGCATGATGGAGTATCCGCTAAGGTTGTAAAATATGTTGCCGAATACATAGCTCCACATTTAAGTTACTTGTTAAATTTAAGCATTAGTGCAGGGATTTTTCCCGATAGTATGAAAATAGCAGTTATAAAGCCTCTTTTCAAAAAAAATTGCAAGGAAGATATGTCAGATTACAGACCGATTGCTCATCTGACAACATTTGCAAAAATTTTTGAAAAGTTTATTCATAAGAAACTGTATCTTTACATGGAAAAAAAGAAATTATTCTCAAATGAACAGCAAGGCTTTAGAAAAGACAGATCAACAAATTTGGCGATATTTAACTTATTAAAAAAAATTACACTCAATATTGACAAAAGGCAACATGTTAGCGCGATATTTATGGACATGACACAAGCGTTCGATTATGTTGACCATGAAATTTTATTACGCAAACTTAACCATTATGGGATCAGAGGAAATATTTTAAAATTAATAGAATCTTATTTATTAAATAGAAAGCAATACATTGAATTATCTAAAATCAACATTGATACAAAAAGAGAAGAAATCTATCAATCAAGTCATAAAATCGTTAGGTTTGGAGTGCCACAGGGCAGTGTCCTGGGACCTCTATTGTTTATAATTTATATAAATGATTTGCCCAGGCATATACAGTACCCCATGACACTTTTTGCCGATGACAGTACAGTGATGATAGAGAATAATAATCAAAATCATTATCAACTTGAAATTAACAGCACTTTGAGTAGCATAATTTCTTGGATGAAAAATAATAACTTGCTAGTTAATCTAATAAAAACAAAAATAATGCAATTTCGACAACGTGTTCCAGCACTAGTAATAGACATAAATTACAAGGGTTCTAAAATAGAAGAAGTTGAGACCTTAAAATTCCTAGGAATAACAATTGATAAATCACTCACTTGAAAAAACATGCTGAAATATTGTGCTCAAAACTGTCCGCTTCTTCCTATGCTCTGTTTAGGCTATCTCAAATAGTAGACATTGCTACTGTCCTGTCAGCATATCATGGTCTCGTTGCCTCGGTTTTAAGATATGGAGTAATTTTTTGGGGTAACTGTACAGATAGAGAAACTATTTTTAAAAGTCAAAAACGATGTCTCCGAGCAATGTTTGGTCTCAAAACTAATAACAGTTGTAAACCTTTATTTAAAAAGTACAGTATATTAACGTTGCCTTCATTGTATATATTAGAGGTAGCGCTATTTGTAAAACAGAATCCTGATTTGTTTGAAAATGTAAAAGTTGCAGCATTTCATGGTCGTCTTCGTCCACGCGATCTAACTAAAATCTGCCAGCACAGACCCACAAACACTGCATTGCTAATGAAAAGTGTATTTGGTATGGCGCCAATGTTATACAATAAAATTCCATTGGAAATAAGAATGTGCCCTGTAAACCTATTTAAGAGTAAATTGAATAGATTACTAACACAAAAATGCTATTACACCATAAAAGAATTTTTGAATGATAATTTGTAATCTATACTGACCATACTATTAGGAATATGATTGTAAATATATATTAATAATAATCAAATCAACTTTCAATAAAAATAATTATTATTATTATAAATAGAGTTATCGAATATTATTTTAATAGATTGTACCTAAAATGTGTTTATTTTAAGAAGGCATGCAATGTGTGTAATTTCTATTTGTACGCTGTGAGGCAAACATGAAGAACTTTATGTGTTAACAATGACATCTGTATGTATTTCTACTCATGTTTTTACAAATAAATAATATTTTGATTTTGATTTTGATTTTGATGATTTCGCCTTGTCTCTCATTCAATCACGACCTAATATATATTTTTTTCTATTTGCAAGAAACCATTGTAGAATACGTAACATGATGTCGCGTTGAAAACGGGTCTCCGACATTAGTAGAGTCGCGGATCCGCTTATTTATATCTCTTCCTCTTACATATAGATACGTTGTCACCACATATCGATTTAACACATGCGTGGTGACTCTCCTTTACCCCGTATCACCAGTCATACCGTACTCTTCACAATTTAGCTAAACGTGAATGTGTTACAGGTGTCGAACCCGACCCGTTCACAATAGCGGTGTTCCAGCAACTGTCTATGAGCGCGGAGAGCAAGCCGGGAGCGTTGGCGCGCGCCATACTGCCGCTACTGCAGGCCGCGCCCTTGCCGCACATACCCAGGCCTAATCTCAAGGTAATACGTGAAACGGGGGAGCGCGCCTGCCGCCCGCTTCCCGCGCGTTCCCCTTCATCGTCATCCCCCGCATCCCTGTAACGTCGCGGGCGAAGACGAAGTTATCCGACCACACTGTAGTTTATTGCTTACACCGCAGTCTAGACTTCGGTTTTGGCCTTTTTGAGTACGAAGAACGACGCTCAACAGAAAACAAAGCTTTTGCTATTTTTTAGAGGTTTCTTGCATAAAGACCCCCCCCCCCTTGAATTTCAATTACTTCCGTATTTTATTATTTATCGGGTTAAAAGCCATAGCAACACGTTTTCTGTGAAAATTTCATAACTGTTTAACTATTATGGTTGAAGCTGTAAACCCCTGTGACAGACGGATAGACAGCGGAGGCTTCGTGATTTGGCACCCGTCGAGGATGGAACCCTAAAAATGCTACTTTTGCGAGGTTTTGTTGTATTTGGTTCCCTACGGGTTTCAATTGGATTCCGTACCTCAAGAGGAAAAAACGGAGCCCTTATAGGATCACTTTTTTGTCCGTCTGTCTGTCCGTCCGTTTGTCTGTCAAGACCCTTTATCTCGGGAACGCGTGGAGTAATCGAGTTGAAATTAAAACCATATAATGTACTCAGGTTTACTTATATTTCGACACTCTCAATACAAGAGAATCAAAATTTATAGGGTATTTTCCGTTGACCTAGAACTATGAAATTTGGCAAGTAATACCGTCTTATACTACAAGTACAGGGACAAATCTGAAAACTTTACATTTGTAATTAAATCATTTAAAATAGTCTTATAGTCTTTAACGGAACCCTCGGGGGGCGAGTCCGACTCGCACTTGTCCGTTTTTTTTTATTGTTTTTCGTTATAGTAACAAGAATTCTGTGAAAATTTCAACCGTCTACCTATTACGGTTGAAGCTGAAGCTGTAGACCCTGTAACAGACAGACAGCGGAGGCTTAGTAATGGGGTCCCATTTGGCATATTTTGGATATGGATCCCTAAAAACACCTAAGATAGTGACGACGTTTTCCTAATCGTTAGATCCGAATGTGCACGGCGACGATAATCGAACCGGCGAGCGACAACGATACCGTGCTGCGGTTCTGCGCCGGACTCATCACCGGCGTGGCCTTCGAGGCGGAAGTGCTCCGGGTGAGGGACCCCACCGCGCTGAGGGTCAAGGTCGCGTACCCGGACCGCAGGGTACACGCGCTCGTGCCGCCGCGTGACCATCTGAGGCCGCTCGACCATCTGAATACTAGTATGTTTACTTTTATGTTTTTACTGCGAAATACATCGCTTCTGAATACTCCAAATTGTATTAGAGTGCATTACAAACTAAAAAATATCAATTAGAAACAAATTCAAAGTAAGACGAGACTTTGAATAAATACCTCGGTCCAGGATTCGAACCTGTGAAATCTTGCTGTCACAAGCGTGCTACCGACTGCGTCACGGAGATACTTCTCTTAGATACCGAATTTTTGTAACTGTTTGATATACCAGATAGTAAGGCACATACTGAACGCTCACGAGGGCGTTATGTGATTTCCCGCCTCGTACCTTGGTGGCGCAGTCGGAAGCGCGCTTGTCGTACGTGATACCAACAGGTCGCAGGTTCGAATCCCGGCCAGATAAATTTTTTTTAACTCTTGTCATACTTGAAATTTGTTTCTTATTGATCTTTTCTAGTTTATAATGCACTCTAATAATAAGTTGAGTTTTGTTATAGGTTTCGCTGTTTAACAGATTTTTAAACGCCTTCAATGGCAGCAGGTGAGGATGTGGTTTTGATATCAGCGAAACCTCTACTCGTTTTCCGACATTGCTTCGTAATGACTAGAAAATAATTTCCTTTCTAAAATGTATTAAAGGATTTACTTTAAGATGATTAATAAAATTGCTTTGTTTATATCAGTGCAATCAATGGCACAAACAATTAGATTGGCTCGCTTTGTGTTACAGCATCAAGTCCCCTATCCGGGGCATCAGTCGAGATTATTTTCAAATTTTCATTAATATTTTACCTTTAGAAAAGCACTTCCACACAACTTTGTGATTTATAGTGTTTGGAAGTTCGATTGCGATTGCTTTTCTTTACAGACATAGAGAACAAATTAAACAAATAGCCTCAAATGAAAGAGCTCCGTAGACCTTCGTGAGCTTGGATTGTACGCAGCCTAAGAACAAGTTTATAACTAGACCAGAGCGCTAACCTCTATTGAAAGCCGCACGATCTCTATTACTTGAAGGGAATCGCTGTCTTTATTCTCTTGAATAAATTATACACAAATTCTTGTACTTTTATTCCACATATATTTATTTTTTATTCTAACTTAGGCTACCGGTTTCGTATTACACATCATCGGGCCAACAAATTATTAATTATTTAACATGACAGAAAGAAAACAAAAAAAATGTTTTCTTTTGTTTCGTATTACACATCATCGGGCCATCATCGAGCAAAACATTTTTTTTGTTTTCTTTCTGTCATGTTAAATAATTAATAATTTGTTGGCCCGATGATGTGTAATACGAAACCGGTAGCCTAAGTTAGAATAAAAATAAATATATGTGGAATAAAAGTACAAGAATTTGTGTATAATTTATTCAAGATGATATTCCACCAAGAACCATCAATCGAATCCATCCAATATTTATTCTCTTGCCTTGAAGAATTTGAAGGTCTCAATTATTTGGCGTGGCCTTGTTATAGAAGGTTAGCACTCCAATGGTTAAACTTCTTGCCTAAGGAACATTTACCATAGTTTACATGTCAAACCGTCGTGTTTCAGATGACGACGGCACTCAGAACGTGCGTCTCTTAACCAAAGTGTTGATCTCCCACGGCGTATGGACGGAGTCCTGCGGGGTGGACATAAGTGTGTGTCTCGCGGTGGAGGAGGGGGGGCGGGAGCAAGCGCCGCTGGTGGAGCTGTGCAAGCCGGTGCGGGTCACCGTCGCGCCGAAACCAATCAAACGAGGCATCTAAGATGTATACAATAAGAGCCAAATTACACGGCGGCGATGACCTGTTTGATGGACATCACCTTAGCGCCTAAACCTTACAATGGGGTTCGACACTGAATTTACAATTTTCAAGTGTGAACACAAATATGATGAAAAATTTGAAATTGCTAGTTAGCAACTGTGAACGGCGTTCACCTATTCACTGGTTAGCAAACAGAGTATTTCAGAAACTGCAAGAAGAATTTGAGAACTGATGTGTGACTGTTTTATTTGGTAGATAAATAAATTCATGTAAAACTAAATGTAAATATCTGATTGTAATATGAATTAATAAAGTATTTGTATAATTAAGATAACAAAGTGTAATATTATTTCCATCACTTCCATCCATCAGCCCAGGTTCGTCCGCTGCTGGACATTGGCCTTTAAATAAAAAACAACTTATTGATGAAAAACACGCATTATATTCTTTGCTTACATATTTTATGTACATCATTAGCATCACATGCACCTTAACATAGTGTAAGTAGGATACAGTTTACATTAAATATTCATTGCACACACACCAGCCTCAACATGTCATGTCTCTTTATCAATAGCCAATAGTTCAGATCGTGCGATGCAATGGTGCACTAGCTGCTTGACTCCAGGCATCCAGGTGCCAACAACACTAACATGATCTACCATCAGAGCTCTGTGAATGTCATCTGCTTTACTTGGCTGGTCGTCTCTTAGAGCTAAAAACAAAAACGATTATGGTAAATGAAAGTAAATTTACTCACAGTAAACAGGACAAATGTATATCTTCTGCATATATTTAGACTTTTTTCTACCAAATTTACAAAGCCTGTAGCCTTAGCGTGAAAACATTACGGTTACGTTTAGTTTAAACGTAACGCGGTTTTGTATGAAATTCTGATAAGTTCCGCTACTGACTGCTAGGGGCGGTTATAAGATTACATACGAAACCGCGTTACGTTCAATCTAAACGTAACCGTAATGTTTTCATGCTAAGGCTACTGATGTGCCTGTTAAATCTATTTTGTAATACTGTACCACGTTCAGAAAATATTTGGGGTTCCTACCATTTTATTTATATATTCTTTTTCTTCATATATTTAATATTCTGCAAATTTCAAATAAGTTGTACTTCTTTAAAATAAAAGCAGTTTTTTGCTTCTGCTGAAAAGTTGCATATCACATAGCAGATTTTGCAGGTGCAGCATCGATATATCACATCATTTATGATAACAAAATTTGAATAAAGTTAAAAAAAAAAATATTTCATGAAAAATACATTTCTTTACTATGATAGAAATATTTTTTTATATTTTAAACACTTGGTGATTTATCCATCGCAAGGAGATAACAAATTAAATTTCGTAACATTAATATTTCTTGACTTACATTGCACAGTTAATATAGGCATTTAATATTTTTTTAGAGCTATTTCATAGAATCTAGGCTAGGCAGCAGGATGTGTATCATCACCTCCGCTACATATGGTTGTATCTCATAAAAATCTGAAAGTGAGTTGTTTGTCTCTTTTTATCTTTGACATAACTTCATTGAAGAGGTCATACTAAGCCTTAATAAAAGACAAAGTTCCATTTACCAAGCAAACCATAAAATGTATTACAATCGGGCAAAAAAAATGTTTTTTAATACTTTCCTACAAAACTGCTAAAAGTGAGATACGCCTGTATGTAACGAGAGTGACAATTTGTTCATGATACTAAGTCTAATGGTTAAAAGTGTTAACTTTTGTAAAAAGGTTTAGGTAAAAAGTCTTACCACAAGCTAATTCCTTCATCCTCAACTTAATTGCATTATTCAACTTCCCACTAGACCACATTTCCTCCATTACACATACCCTTCTCTTGATATCATTTGATTTAGGGCCTAGTTCACTGCTGTTATCCAAGAACTGTAGTAGAATTTCCTTTACTTCCTTTAGAAGAGTTTCACTGTCTGAAACCATGTCCTCATTTTCTGTGCTTTTAGAAAGATTACACAAAGGAGGGAGTGTAGTGGGTAAAACAGCTGTTGGCATAGGGGGTAAGTTTGCTGGTGGAAGGACTTGATTAGGTGAGCTGCCAGCCAAAGGAAAGGCTACTCTTTTGTTCAAGAAGTTCCTCGGCCTACCAGGAGTGGTCTGCTGGCTGTTATAGGTCAGAGTTGGGGGATCATTCCAACCAGGGTCGAAAGGAACTGTAATAAGAGAGTAAATCGGTGTAAATCTGAGATAACCCAGGGTAATTCTACAACAATATGAAACAGTACCTTTAGCGCCTTGATTAGGAGTATTCTGGCAACCGTCCATTTTCTCTGATTTACTATGTTTACAAATTTGGAAAACAAATAGACTACAGACAGAACAAGGATCAAGGAGATAGGACCAGGGCTGCCAGATGTGGTTTCTTAAATTTCCCCAGATTCAAAATATATTTTCCAAAAATGGAAAAAAAATTCAGAAAAACCCCCCAAACTTTATTTGGTGGAATTGACAAAGAAATACACAATGCCTTCTTTTTATATTATTTACCTTGTTTCAGATCTCAAATTAAGGGCATCTTAACCCTAAATCCCGCTTAAGAAAGGGATTTTATCAAAATAATGCTTTATGACTAAGTTGAAAGCTAACCAGAAAACTGTGGTTCGGCTTCCCAAGCTGGTCTTTAACGTCTAGCTATTTATTTAATTGTATTTTAGATTTTACTTAAAACTGCTCTCGACGACTACTTTGACCAACTAATATTGTTTTTTTTTGTTAATTGGTTTTACATCACTGGAATAAAGTCCTTTTGACCGCAATTTAAATGCGTTTTATAGATTTTAGTCATTCGAATATGTAAAGTTTTGCCTTATGTATATGTATATATATAACAGATAGTTAACCCCAAATTTCCCCAACGTCACATTTTTTTCAACAAAAATTTCCCAAACTTTCCCCAAGTACCATATTTTTCCCTAAAACCGTGAAAAAAAAACCCAATCTGGCAACTCTGGACAGGACTGAGCGGACTGACAGCAGATATAGCGTTTCGAATTTCCCAATGGCGATAAGTGCTAAACGGAAATAGAACTCGCGTTCACATTGACCGCCGCGTTCCAATTGCCCTCTGTGTGCGCGGGCGCTATGGAACCCATAAATTACAGAGCGAGAACTAGGTCACAAAATAAAAAGGTACAGAAGGCCAATTACGGCTGACCTTGATTTTAAATACCTACTCATCGTATGTTTTGCAAAGCGCATGCACTCGTGACTAGTCGTACTGACATTCTACCGAATCCTACAGAGATCGTCGTGCATACACGTCTATGTGTGCATGCGCCCGAAATTGCTGGTTGTAGGGAGCAGGCCTTCTGTATATATTTATTTTGTGACTAGGTACCTCTGAACCCAGAACTCCTGAACGCTCTCTGTCTGCGCGGGCTCTATTACTCAGCCTACTAAGCCTTATTTGCTAATGGTTAAGTTTTATTAAAATAACAAATGGAACTTAAATGAAATAAATCTATCCTTAAAAATACTTTGTACATTAAAAATATGAAACTAATCAGTCGACCGATTCTTAAATATGTCGATAGAAATTTCGATTTGGTACGATAGCACCACAAATGTCAAATGAATGTCAAGTTGACAGACAGAACAGAACCAACTGTCAATCTTCGGACGAGACTATTTGAAGATAATTTGTACTAGCTTTTTTCAATATTTTATTAAAACAAAGCGAAATTATAAATATTTTACACATATGTAGCCATATCGCATGGCAATTTAAGTGATGAGGTTTATATTAGCTTTAAATTCAGCCCATGTAATAAACGAAATCAATTATAAATTTGTGACGTAAAATATGGCATTGACTTCACAAAAATAGTAAAAAAATCTAGATTAATTTTCCATTTCTTCTTGCATAATAAACTTAATGCTTCGGTATAAAGGTAGGCGTGTTAGTTTTTTTTTATATGAACTATTACTGATATAAAAAACACTTGATAATATTACCAAGATAGGTTATCTTTTTCTAAGTTTTAAACACTGAAAGTTTCATAAGCTGTATAATTGTGCTAATAAAATTGTTTATATTATTACAGTAGATATGATAGTTCACAAATGATGGCACAACTATCCCAAAAACAGGGTGAAAAAGAAGTGGATCCCCTGAAACAGGCTTATTTCAGTGAAGACATTATGCCAGTTGGGTCAGCACCTGCCCAGGGTCTACCCGAACACTTGAAGGAGTTTATCTGCGGAGGGGGTGCCGCATTCTGTAATATACTCATCAGTTATCCATTGAACAAGCTCATATTCAGACAGGTAAACAAGCTAGAAAACTACTTTGTGTATTACTAATTGGTTAAAAAATACTAAAAATACTAAGTAATTTTAGTTAGTTATCTTATAAAATTAATAAGCTATTCTTACATTGCATTCTACCTAACTACTTTAATTAAAGGAAAAAAAGTGATTAATCTCCATTATCCAAACCCCGGCTTGATCGGGGATGGCAGATCTATGACCCAGCAGAATTTAACAGCACAGTGCTAGTTAAAAAGTTTCAAGGAATATGTGAATACCGAAATGGTATGATTTTTTGTATGTTGTGTTGGCACATAAAATAAATTTTTGGAGAACCAATGGTATTCAGGTGTAAAAGGTTTGTCCTCCCTGCTCTATACTATTTTGTGAAATTATAATTTCACTAGTGATATAATAAACATGTAAACCTATCGAAAACCTAGTGTTTTTATGATTTTATCTTTAAATGACATACTGGATAGTGCGTTGAGATGGGGCAGTATAGGGAAAATTATATATTTATACAATGTCATGTACTCTAATGTAATAATAAAATATAAGACTTGCCCTGACTAATCTGAGTAACTAACAAACAACTATTTTTATAAACCTACATGAAATCAAAATTTCCATCCATCCATCCATCAGCCTTTTCCGTCCACTGCTGGACATAGGCCTTTCCAGGATTTCGCCACTCTTGGCGGTCCTCCTGGAAGAAATGCCCATACTCACACACGCTGGGCAGGCGGGTCGGTGAGCGCGGTGCCAAAACCCTTGCACTAATGACGCCGCTGCCCATCACTAGTCTGTTTTATATAAGGCCCGGCAATTGGGGATGGATATACCGCCGTCCTTCGGGCCCAGGCAATGGTGGGCCGCCTGGTTTTGCCTGAGAGCTGTTCTCTTACCCTCCCCCGAATAACTTCGGAAGGATTTGCGAGTAAGATGGTGGTACCTCCACAGTCGAGCCCGGCATCAGCTATACCACCTATAATCAAAATTTACAGTTATAATATTATACATATATTGTATATATTTAATTTCACACTCTGAGCAATGGTAGTTATTAACAACAGCTTTCCAAAAAGTTTCTTATTCATTTTGTTAATAGATGTCAGTGTTTTTTATGTTATATATGTCCACTCACCTGATGATGAGCCACTGAGGGGTCGAAATATAGCCAATTTTATTGTATATTTCTTTATTTCTTTGCTGACCAAATAGGCGACATACTGAAGTAGGGCAAAGTAAAAAGTACCCACAATAGAAGAGCTTGTATGACTAGATTAATGGATGTAGGAGCAAAAGAAGGGTGTCAGGATCGTAGCAGATAGAAATTTGTAGTCTCTGCCTATCCCTCTGGGAGACACTCGAGTATCTGGGAGATACTGTATGTATTTCTTTGCTTTTGTTGATAAAAAATATGGTTCAACTAGGGTTCCACCACTAAAAATTAAAAGCCAATATCAATTGTGGCTCCATCCGTGCACTAACACACTTAAATATCTGTATTATTACACTTACATAACTCTGAAACCTCAGGATGTACTAATTTTGTTTTTGGGGTACAATTGGCGACTAATTAGATCTACATAAGTAGACAGTTGGTATTTAGCTACGACCACAGGTAAAAAAACATGCCCCTGGGGTAACGTTACTCCAGTGGGATCTGTTTTTCATGAATACCTTTGGATTGGCTGGAAGTACAATTATTTATTTCGGGCACAATTAGACGAGATGAGGTACTAATTATCTGTCAAGCTGAAATCCTGAAATGCGCCAACATGCCGCTGGCGTAACGCACACTATCATTTCATGATCAATGAAATTCGGTCGATCTCCCGAATTTATGATTACAAGCAACCTAATAGGCTCCTCATTGTCGCACCTATTTTTGACTTTTTGTTGGAAAATTTCTTATTTCATACTTTACGATATTGCAATGACGTAATGATCAATTCTACAGGTAGTAGAGCTGATGCCGGGCTCGACTGTGGAGGTACCACCATCTTATTCGCAAATTCTCCCAAAGTTATTCAGGGGAGAGTAAGAGAACAGCTCTTAGGCAAAACCAGGCAGCCCACAATTGCCTGGGACCAACAATGGATAGCGGTTTATCCATCCCCAATTGCCGGGCCTTACATAAAACAGACTGGTGACGGGCAGCGGCATCACTGGTGCAAGGGTTTCGGCACCGCGCTCACCAACCCGCCTGCCCAGCGTGTGTGAGTATGGGCATTTCTTCCGGGAGGACCGCCAAGAGTGGCGAAATCCTGGAAAGGCCCATGTCCAGCACAGCAGTGGACGAAACAGGCTGATGGATGGATGGAATAATCAATTCTACTATATGGCCACGACAGATACATAACATCTAGGTTAAAGGGATATGTTTGTCTTATTTATGAAGTCGTACAAATATTATTAAATTAGTTTATATTTTAAAAAAAGCAGTAGTTTTGGTACCTGATCTTTTTGTGATTTAATTGACGGGAATGCCCTTCAACATTTCCGTATCTTGGAATACAATAATGTGGGAGCCTCAGGTCGCGGCCGGGCTCGTGTCTATGATGATGAGTCTTAAAAATTGGTAAATTGATAAAAACGGATATGCATATGCATCCCAGAGTATGTTATGGAACTCTGGAGAGACGCGCAATATTTATCGCCATGGATGGACAATAGGTATCTTTGCTGACGTGAATTCGGCGAGGTCGCAGGCTGACCTTCGATGACGTGGATTTCGCGAGGTCACAGGCCATCTGTGGATGGGCATCTTTTGGCAGAGTTACGCGAGACCGGAGTCCGAGGTGTGTCCTTGATTTTGTTGATTGCCTTCAAAATAAGTCGATTTTTTCTTGTTAGAGAGTGATTGTTACTGGATTGCCTATACTTTGGTATTTATTATCTTGTCTGTGATTGGAGGTCGGGATGCGTATGTATGTGGATTGTTGCTATGTTTTTGTCTTCGTCTGAAGCATCTCTATCAGTTTTTTTTTTGTAAATCTTATTTTTCCCCTTAAAATTTCTCTTCGGTCTTCAACCATGTTTATCCAAAATCAATTTCCTCATAGAAATAAGCTATTTCCTACTTTAAGTTGTTCATCCAGCTAGTCCAGCGTAGGAAACCATATCGAGCTCGATAGTGCTTGATACAGTGCTCTGTCTCACTCTGTTAATCTACCTAAAGAGGGACGGGCAGTGGTATACCGAGCTTGCCATCATGCTATACTCCATTCCATATAAAATTAGAAAAAATAAGATAACAGAAGGGTTTTGATACTATTGCACATTATTTAATTTACTATTTTTGGAATATTTAACATTATGTTAGACCCACAGCCTGTAAAGACTAAAAAAAAACAAAGTGCAATCCATGGACGAAAATTAATTTCGTCCATGGAGCAATCATACAATAAATTTGCCGAATACAAAACACAAAAATAATTCTACTTAGCCACACTATGTAAAAAAAAAACCGGCCAATTGCGTGTCGGGCTACGCGTAATGTAGGGTTCCGTATTTGCCCGGTACATATAAGTTGGTCTACTAACTAAACTTCTGGTCCCATACATTATAGGTTGGCAAAAGTTTGGCGCGACCTGTACTCGTAAACCTGTAAAGCCTACTTAGCTGTGATAGTTTTCCTTTTAAATTCTATATATATACTACTTCTGTGAATTTTTTCACATTTCTATAAACAACCGTTTGGCCGGCAGGGGGGGGGGGGGCTCCACTCAACTAAAATTTTCACTTTAAAGCTTAATATTTCGCCAACGGATCCCTAAATCGAAAAATGACTTTGATACACCGACAGTGTTTTTAAACGGCCTATCCAACGATACCCCACCATATGGGACATAGGAGAAAAAAGAAATTCATCCCCAGCTTACGTGTATGAGAGGTACCATTAAAAAATATTTTTTTTCAAGATTTTAAATTACCGTTTTGTCGGCGTGATTAATATTTATATCCATGCCAAATTACAGCTTTATAGTACTAATAGTCTCTGCGCCAAGCCGCGGACAGACGGACATGGCGAAACTATAAGGGTTCCTTGTCGGACTACGGAACCCTAATAAACGTTAGCGCGAGCAAAAATTGTAAAAATTTTAGAATGGAAATGCTACTAAGAAAGAATTCTAGAAAATGGGAAATTTTGTCATAATAATATGTCTATCTCCGGTGTTATAAAAGATGTCAAAATTCCAGAAAATATAGTACCTACTAAAGTGGTTAAAAGCATAGACTTAGGATATATACCAAGTCTATGGTTAAAAGACAAAATTTATTAAATTGTTTCAGTGCGTTGCGAGTACTTGCGAGTAATGTATTCAACGTAAATGCTGTCTATCCGGGTGTATCTATCCCTAAATATCTCTGTGATAGTGGATTTCTGGTATGCGTGATTGCATATTTAGAGTGGCATAATTTCTAAACGCTTCGTAATACCTAAGACGAGGTTTTTATTATCAATTTTACCCTGCTCCACCCTGTAAACGCAAAGTCCGCACAGAATCAAATGTTTTTTTTGTAAACCTGCCCTGCTCATTCAAAACGTCTGCTTTCTTAGAAAGCTTCCTGAAAAACATCAGACCTTTGGTCCAATGTATCCAATATAGTCAGTTACCGGAATCAGATCGATTTTTTTGCGATCTTGTAGCCATCTTCAGAGTTGTATAACTCCGAGACGCTTCCTACTTCGCAACTAAGACTTATATGTATATTCGACATCTCCTACTAAATGCGAACCTCACCATAAAGTTCTGAACCCAGAATCAACTCTGTCACTTTTCCATACCCTGAGAACGGGGTCTATGTGGAAGGTAGCACAGCTTTGATTCTTCATACGTTTTGTTACCGGTTTCCATTTAAGATTTCGTGCATTTTCTTTTTTCTTAGTTTATTTCTGGCATGGTTTATAATGTCTCTCATTATAACTCTCTCATTTCCTTGTTCCTGTTAGCTTTAGTAAGTGCCAATATTTTTAATCCGTATATAATAATATTATACAAGTTACGATCACCATTCGATACATAAGTCTGACTAGCATCATTCCAGCACATCTTTGATTTTTTTAATGGATGGGAACAGAGAATTTGCGTTTAAAGTGGCCTGTGTAATGTAATTGTGCTTTTCCTACTTAATGCCGATGTTTTGTCTGAGCCTTGGTATTTAATTTAATCTTTATGATCTTATATATGTCATAATCTCTTCACATCTCACTCAATTTCCCCTTATGTTACCAATGTACCAAAAACTATGAAAAATATCATGCTAACGGACTAAGAATTTACTTTTATTATACGTGTTATGCCAAGTGTGGATTCGGCGTGACACAACTTAACTTATTTGACAGGACTAACCTAATTTTAAGCGTCCTGTCCTTGTCTTTTCGATACAACAGGAAAAAGACAGAATGCTTAAAATAAGTTTAGTCCTGTCAAATAGGTTGAGTCGTGTTACGCCGAATCGACACTGTTAAGCAAAAAAAAAACAAATATTTTAAATAAATATTTTGTCATCGCGTCGTTGGCACGTGAGTTTACCTCGCACTTGACCCTATTGCTAAGCCTCCGCTGTCTTGTCTGTCTATGACAGCACAGGGGCCTACAGCTTCAGCCTTCATAGGTAGCCAGTAAAATGTTCACAGAATACGTGTTGATATGGCCTCTATCACGGCAAATAATGAACAAAATCACGTTATTGCACATCAAATGTACATGTGACTTGGTAACTGGTCTACTATTTTGTTGTTGTCAGTGACCGGTTTCGCTTTACAACATCGTCAGGTTTTTACGTTACTGTTGTAAATAATTTTATTAGAACAAATAATGAAATGAGCATTTGTCTTGTTTACTTTTGCAACATAAAATTCGTTGTAAAATTGTAACTTAAATTCTACCTACAAAATTGTAATATGAACACCTGACAATGTTGTAAACCGGTCGCTAACAACAATAAAATAGTATAATACTTACCTTGTGATAATTAAACTTACGTATTTCACATTTTCCATCAAGAACCTACATAATTTTTTATTCAAGAAATTTAATATTTTTTCTACTTTATTAGTTTTAGTTCTATCTTAGAAACGGTATTAATTCGGTGCTGAATTGTTTATTAGGTTGTTGTTAAGACATTGACATATCGATACTGGAAATTTTAACTGGCGTGGCGTGTGGCGGGAGGTACCGTTGCAAATACAAAAGTCATAGTAAGCCGGCCGATATTGACATCGATCGTAGATCTCACATGACTGATATGTGAATCGACCGTCAGCTGCTCAAGTAGCGGTGGGTTTGGGTTGCGAAAGAGGTAAAAAAAAAAAAAAAAAATGATAGTACGCCGACTAAAACTTTTCTCACAGATAGTTGACATCATACTGAGCTGAAAAAAAATCGTCAGCTGACGCACCCGCGGTGGGTGTGGATGTGAGAGGGTGCGAAAGTGGTTAAAAAAAAGTGATAGTACGCCGGCTGAAACTTTTCTCACAGATAGTTGACATCATACTGAGCTGAAAAAAAATCGTCAGCTGACGCACCCGCGGTGGATCTGGATGTGAGAGGTTCCGAAAATGTCAACTATCTGTGAGAAAAGTTTCAGCCGGCGTACTATTACTTTTTTTTTATTTACCTCTTTCGAAGCCACATCCATCCCCACCGCGGGTGCGTCAGCTGACGATTTTTTTTCAGCTCAGTATCATGTCAACTATCTGTGATCTGTTTTTTTACCACTTTTGCAGCCTCTCTCATCCACACCCACCGCGGGTGCGTCAGCTGACGCTTGGTTCTGTTATTAGCCATTCCAGATCTATTGAAAAAGATGGAAATTAATCGGCGTAAAATCACTACCTAAAATGCAACGCTACCGCCCGGGCTATACCTATAGCTAGAATTCGCCAAAATAAGTTAAGATTGACATATTGACAACTTATTTTTTCTGTATCGGTCTGTAAAGGAAAATACATATAGGTATACTAGCTTTTGCCCGCGGCTCCGCCCGCGTCGAATGGATTTTCGTGGAAATAAGGAAAACAAAAGAATATGATTTTTGAGCGATAATATGCAACGGTCACCATGTTTTTACCAAAGTGCTAAAAAATACAAATCTAATAAGCCCAAACTCTAAGGGTCTGCTGTTGTCCGTTGAGGAGATCCCGTACCCATATTCCAGTCAAATCATCAGACCCTGGTCAAAGTGTTTTACCAAGGTGCTAATAAAGACCAATCAAATAAGCCCAAACTCGAATGGTCTGCTGTATCCGTTGAGGAGATCCCGTACCATAACTTCTAATTACTACCAGAGAAAAGTAAATTCCAAAAATCTTTAAATGACGATAACTTTTTTTCCGAGATCCGATTTTAATTAAATAAAACCTATATTCTATTCCAAATTAAGCTCTGTACAGCTGTAGAAACTACATGAAGATCCATTCAGTAGATTTAGAGATATGCGTGAACAAACAGACAGACAGAAAAGATTTCTAAAAATCGTTGATTTGTGTTCTATTACTCTTCTTGCTAGCAATTTCACGAATGCCGTGCGCAAAGTAGGCAGGGCTTATTTTAAGCCGGAGCGAAGGACTAAGGAGTCCAAAATTTCGAGTGGAACTCTGGACCTGATGAGGCAGAGACGGGAAATGTCTTCAGATTCTGCAGATTACTCCCTTCTTAACAAGCGCGTTAAAAGGCAAATTCGTTTTGACCTGCGCCAACATAACACTCGCGTCATTGAAGACGCAATCCAGCGAAACAAAGGCTCAAAAGTTTTTGCTCAGCAGTTAGGAAGGACCAATCTGACGAAGCTGAAGACATCTGACAATAGAACCGTTACCTCTAGGCCAGAGATCCTCGCCGAAATCGAGAAATTTTATGGACTCCTATATTCTTCACACGCTCCCAAGCCAACTGCTCGCGATAAAGACGACAAACGTGCACCTCTAGTCCGCCACTACACCGACGAACTCCCGGATGTCGAAATTGGTGAGATTAGGATAGCTCTTGAACAGCTGAAAAACAATAAGGCGCCGGGCGAGGACGGCATCACAACTGAACTCCTGAAAGCTGGAGGTTACCCTATACTCGGACAGCTACAGGACCTCTTTAATGCCGTTATTCGTACAGGTACTACGCCAAAGGAGTGCAGCAGGAGCCTGGTCATTTTGTTCTTCAAAAAAGGGGACAAAATCCTACTAAAGAACTATAGACCAATCGCACTCCGGAGCCACACCTACAAGCTGTTCTCAAGAGTTATCACGAAACGTCTCGCTCAACGATTCGACGACTTCCAACCTCCAGAGCAGGCTGGGTTTCGAAAAGGCTACAGCACCGTGGACCACATTCACACGCTAAGGCAGGTTATACAGAAAAACCAAGAGTATAATCAGCCTTTATGTCTAGCGTTTGTGGACTACGAGAAAGCCTTCGACTCCATCGAAACTTGGTCTGTTCTGCAGTCCTTGCATAAACTAAACCGAGGCATAAACGTAAACGGAGAGTACATTTCACATTTTCGCTTTGCCGATGACATCGTGATAATGGCGGAATCGCTGCAGGAACTGGAGGTAATGGTGCGCGGCCTTAGCGATTCTTCGAGACGAGTGGGCCTGCGGATGAATTTGGAGAAGACTAAGGCCATGTCCAACTGTCACGTCATCCAAGGGCCACTAACCGTCGACAATGTCAGCATCGAAGTTGTTCAGAAATATGTTTATCTGGGTCAAGTCATACAGCTGGATAAAAACAACTTCGACGCCGAGGCTGACAGAAGAATATGCTTGGGTTGGGCAGCATTTGGAACCAGTGCGTCCTTCCTGTGATGACGTATGGCGCTGAGACGTGGTCTCTTACAAAGGGCCTGATCCACCGATTTAAGGTCGCTCAGCGAGCTATGGAGCGGGCTATGCTTGGGGTATCTCTGATGGATAGAATCCGAAACGAGGAGATCCGTCGGAGATCGAAAGTAACCGACATAGCCTGCAGAATCAGTAAGTTGAAGTGGCAGTGGGCAGGCCATATTTGTCGGCGAGATGATGGCCGTTGGGGCCGAAAGGCTCTAGAATGGAGACCACGTACAGCAAAGCGTAGTGTAGGCCGACCTCGTGCCCGCTGGACCGACGACCTGAAGGACGTTGCGGGGGGCCGCTGGATGAGGAGGACGGAGGACCGACATGAGTGGCGAAATTTGGGAAAGGCCTATGTCCAGCAGTGGACGAACACGGGCTGATGGATGGATGGATAGACTCTTCTTTTGTCACCCCTTTTTTATTTCTATTACTTTTCTTCAATGTACAGACACAGCGGTTTCTACTGTTTTATTATATCTATTGATTGATGATACATTTAAGCCGATTTTTATATTGAAATTTCCAGTGTCGAAATATTTTACATTTATACATAATATATGCATGTCAATGTGTTAAGGGTTACCTTTTTAGCGGCTTATTTTTGCGCTATGGCACCTACATTGTGGTTATAACCATTATTTTTTTAGGGTTCCGCACCCGTATTGTGTGGTGGTACGAAACCCTTTGTGAGAGAGTCCGACTCGCCAATGGCAGTTTTTATAAATATGTCAAGTAAACAATATCTTTTTTCTTTCTTTTTCCAGATGATGCATGGTGTGGAAACTACATTTGCTCTGAATCAACTCCAAAAAGAAGGCCTCGGATACCTGTATAGGGGAATGCTACCTCCCCTGCTGCAGAGATCATTATCTATGTCGTTAATGTTTGGTGTGTATGACGAAAGCTTACAGCCACTGCTCAGATACAATGTGAACCCTTATGTTGCCAAAACTGTTGCTGGGATGATTGCGGGCTGCTGTGAAGCAACACTTATGCCATTCGAGAGGATACAGACGTTGCTCATCCATCCTAAATACCACAATAAGTTCAAGAACACTGCAGATGCCTCCAGCTACATATTCAGGCATTATGGCATCAAGGAGTTTTATAGAGGACTTATTCCTATTCTGTTGAGGAACGGCCCTTCCAATGCCATGTTCTTCATAATCCGCGACGAAGTGCGCGAACGGCTTCCTCAGCAAGAGAACGTCTTCTCACAAAGTTTCCAACATTTCCTGGCAGGAGCGACGATCGGCGCTGTCCTCAGTACCATGTTCTACCCTCTCAATGTGCTTAAGATAGCCATGCAGTGTGAACTCGGTGGGCCTCACAGGACACTTATGTATGAATTTAAGTATATTTTACGAAAGCGTGACTTTAAATTCATCAACTTTTACCATGGCGCACTACTGAATATATCTCGTGCATTTCTAAGTTGGGGTATAATTAATGCTTCTTATGAAGTTTTTAGGAAATTCGTGTATCCCTAGTCAAGATTCGGCGGTGTTACTATACCTAGTGGAATATTTGCTTGTTATTTAGTTTTTATTGTCGTAGCAATACCAGTGTTGTTCTGTAAATATGATCATATATTAATACAGCACGAATAATTTTAAGTAGTCAATGTTATAATCGTTCAACAGCATTTATTGAAATAAGATTGTGCCGTTATTTTTTATTATACTTACAGTATTTAACTTAACTTGTGAATTTCCGCAGTGTCATGGGAAAACTGTCAGTCAAATGGTGTCCCCTAAAACATGTTGGTACCTACTATTCCAATAAACTAAGCAATCATTATTATTTATTGAAGTCATGTATCAAGTAACCCCATCTATATTCTTACATGTACTGAACATTAAATTATTTTGAAGTTATGTAAAATCTTTTTTTTATAGATACGCTCCTTTTTTTGTCTAAAGGAATCGCTCATATTCATCATTCTACGTAAGCAAAATCAACTTTTATTTTATAATTAAATTCAAAGCAATTTTCCGCATGATAAAATGGCAGATATTCAATCAAGTATCACGCAACGGAAAATATGCTCAGCCTGAAACAAATGTAATAGAAAATGTAAAAAAAATGAAAAAAACAACTTGTGATTTATTTTTTTGTACAATTTTTTTATGTAGTTTTTTTGTTTGTTCTGGTAAGTACCTATCAAGAAATATCTAAGATTTTAAAACGAAGAAGTAATTACTTAGTTAACTTCTCTGGAAATTAGAAAAATGACGATAATATAATAAATAAGTCATTCATTATAGCAAGATCTATTCTTTACTTTAGTAACGACATCGTAAGAAATATTTGTAACGCGCAAAAAACAACTCTCAGCTGAAACAATTAATACATTATTGTTCCAAAATCAAATACATAATTTTCTTTTTTTAATATTGCAGTAGCCTTGAAAGTAATTATAATATATTTTCCACAGACTTATGGACGATTTCTACAAAACAGTTAAATAGGTGCCATATTAAATATACGAGTAGCTAGATCTTGTATGAAATCTTTAATCTTTTCGCAAAGATCCTAACTGCACAATAACTTGCGATGTTCCAGCTGCGACACGGCCAAACTTCCGCAGTGACTATATCTACGAGAAGGCGTTCGCCTCGTTCTACAAAGTGCACAAGATAGCCATGTCATGGCCTGAGGCCAGGCTGCGCTGCGAGGCCGAGCTCGGCGACCTGCTGGTGCCAGAGACCCTGGACGAGGCTGAGGCCCTGTCGGTGCTCATCGCGCAGATCCTGCACAAGTATGTCGGCGTCTACATCGGCATACACGACATGTTTAGTGAAGGCACCTACGTCACTACTAATGGTTTGTACGTTTGGACGTTATTCGTGGCCAATCATGTTCTCATTTATTAGCCCTAGACGAAACATGGACAAGGGACTATAAGTCCGCACCACATATCTACCTATATATACCCGGCTAGCTACCTTTAAAAGCACGACCCCTTGATGAGAGTTTGCGTTCTAGATGAATCAGAACTTTTTCGAGTCATGTCATGGAGGAATAGACTGACACTTCACTTGAATAATTTGGCCAAGTGTGAGTCGGTATTCCGTACAAAGGGTTCCCTACCACCACACAACGTGAATGGAACCCTAAAATTTTACCATAAATTACAACAATATACAGGATGTCCCAAAAGTCAACGTTATCCCTTAGAGGGCTGATAAGCCTACTCTTGACTGTCCAGAATATCAAAATATGACCTCAGTAAAAAGTCGATAGTTTTCGAGTTATCGATACTTTTACGAATTTCGTAAAATTATACATCTTAGAGGAGTCTTTTCAGTGCCACAACTACACAATTCCATATTCCAAGATTCTAATTTTTGTTTCGCAATCTTTAATAGCCCTGCTATTGATCCTAGTTCAAAATAAAACTAATATGATACGCGTTTGTAATGAAAAAAATCATTTTTGTTCGAATTATAAGTTTGAATTTTTTTATTTTCTAACTTTGACTCTTCATACTGTGAAAAAAAATCACTACGCTTAACTGGTAAGTAACTTTAAATAATAGGTAATTTAGTTTAGTTTCTTAAATAGTAAAACAATTGCCATGTTTTACTTTAGAAAAAAGTATGTTGCTATTCTACTGTAAAAGGAGCCCATCTTAAAAATATTTAAATACTTTGAAAATCTAATGAAAACACTTGTTCAACTTAAGTGGTAGGTATTTACTAACAAAAACTCATTGAAATTAGAAGCAGGTGTTTAAACTGCCAGCCACGGCAACTTTTTAGAAAGGAGCGATAGATATTTTATTGAATGAATCAGAGTGAGATAGATAGTAACTACTTCAATCATATTGTATTTTTCGCCGGAAAGTTGTGGGTATTTTGGGATTTTAAGGTTTTCAGACAAAAATTTTTGACGGAACATAAAAAAGATGTAAAAATAAGTAAAAAAAAAACTTTTCTGGCGGAGTTTTGCTTATACCTCGGAAACCATAAATTTTTCGTAATAGCTTTCTTTGACAAAATATATGTTCATAAAATTTCCTATAAATTCTATCACATAAGTTTATTTCTCCGTCGAACCGTTCGGACTTGAACACCAGTTGAAAATTGGCGTATTTCGGCTGTCTCCACAAAAACTCACTTTTTCCACTGGCGGTCTACCCACTGAACGTTTTCCTGGCCTTGGCCGCCACTCTGTTACTGCCCTAGTCCACCGTCCATCTTCCGGTCTAGCCAGATGTACCGCCCATCTCCACTTAAGTCTCGCGATTCGTTTACCGACATCTTCGACTCGAGTTCGTTGTCGAATTTCGACGTTTGGTACATGATCCTTAAGAGACATAGACATTCTTTATTGGTAATTTTCAATTACAGGTCATACTTATTTCTATTAATTAATAACATACATCAAACTTATAATAATACAATTAGTCAATAAAAATACAATACAAAATTAAATTAGAAATATTAATATTAATAAGCATTATTTTTATGTCAGGATTACTCTTGATGTCATATTCTTTATGTACATTTAATAACAATTAATTCATGAATTCACACACATTGTAGAACGTCCGCTCGATAAGCCAACGTTTCAGCTTAGCTTTAAATAATGTTGCGGTGGTCGCAGTTTTAATGTCTACCGGTAGTTTGTTGTAGACCGAGGTGGCCATGATGTGAGTCGACTTGCCAGACTTGAGAGCTGCCTAGCATGGCACGCGCCATCCCTCTGTGTCACATTCATTTTGTGGATATGAGCTCTGGTCAGCGTCCATGTTTCGGCACAATAAGTGAGGATAAGCAGGCCGCACTGGTTAAATGTCTTGGTCTTGAGACATTGTAGGACTTTAGCTTTAAAGACATCTTCCAGTTTTCTAAGGGCAGCTCATCCCAGCTGCATTCGTCTTGCGATCTTCTTTACCTGAGATTCACCGCCAATACTATATTACAATTATTATATTACGTTATTATTATTAATAGATCCCAATGTCCTAATACTAATAATTATTGTCGTTTGAACGATTCTCAATACTGCGCAAAAAAGAATAATTGTAAAAGCCGCTTTACTGCTGAAAAATTATGCGTGGCGATGAGGAGCAATGGGAAACTGTTCGTGTTCCCGTGCGAGGGACCACTGCCCTTCGTCTGTAAATAACATTATCCACAGGAACCTCCCTCCTGGGCACGATCCTGGGTCTCCTGTGGGAAGGCAAGCAGCCCGCGAGCGTCGGGCGCTGCGTGGCGATGAGGCGCAGTGGGAAACTGTTCGTGTTCCCGTGCAAGGGACCACTGCCCTTCGTCTGTAAGATCAAGGCCGACGGCATTCAGCACTATAAAGACTGCGATACCTATGATCCCGGTTAGTAAACATTCTTTTGATGACGAACCTACCCTTAGTTCTGTTGTCTTCAAGCCTGTTTGGATCTTTGCGGTTCATTTATATTTCGAAGCTGTTTTAACGCATATGCGTAACTAGGTAGGGGCCAGGGTGCCATTTGCCCCCCCCCCCCCCCTTCCCATTGACATTAAACATGCATTTAAGGCGATTTTTCTTGTTTATTGGTTTTGTATGTGGCCTCTTAGTATGGAGAGTTATCTTTATTTATCTTTTACTATCACAACCTGGAACCAGTAGCTACGAATCTTAGTTGAACGAGTGAGTTTTCCGAATCTACTTGAACCATAGCAAAGCGAATCCTATGTCTATGACTTGAACGATCCGGCGTTTGTATGTATGTATGTATAGGTATGTATGTTCGACGATAACTCGAGTATCGTTGATCGGAATGTCTTGAAATTTGCTAAGCGAGTAAATAAGGAAAATCGAATTTTTAAGTTCAAACCTGAGCCAAATCGGTCAAGCGCGAGTCGGGCGAGCGCGAGTTCACAGTTCGGGGCAAAGTACTAGTTACGCCAATGTAGCTAAATATCTTAGGTTTATGTCATTGCTATACTCTATTTGTCATAATTTAACGAGCGAGCGAGTTCTCAGAGTCTACTGGAACAATCCGGCGTTTGTATGTATGTATGTAGGTATAGATGTTTGTATGTAGGTATACCTATATATGTATGTATGTAGGTAGGTATGTATGAATGTTTGTTCGACGATAACTCGAGTATCGTTGATCGGAATGTCATGATATTTGGCAGGCGAGTAAATAAGGCAAGAGGAATTTTTAAGTTCAAACCTGAGCCAAATCGGTCAAGCGCGAGTCGGGCGAGCGCGAGTTCACAGTTCGGGGCAAAGTACTAGTTACGCCAATGTAGCTAAATATCTTAGGTTTATGTCATTGCTATACTCTATTTGTCATAATTTAACGAGCGAGCGAGTTCTCAGAGTCTACTGGAACAATCCGGCGTTTGTATGTATGTATGTAGGTATAGATGTTTGTATGTAGGTATACCTATATATGTATGTATGTAGGTAGGTATGTATGAATGTTTGTTCGACGATAACTCGAGTATCGTTGATCGGAATGTCATGATATTTGGCAGGCGAGTAAATAAGGCAAGAGGAATTTTTAAGTTCAAACCTGAGCCAAATCGGTCAAGCGCGAGTCGGGCGAGCGCGAGTTCACAGTTCGGGGCAAAGTACTAGTTACGCCAATGTAGCTAAATATCTTAGGTTTATGTCATTGCTATACTCTATTTGTCATAATTTAACGAGCGAGCGAGTTCTCAGAGTCTACTGGAACAATCCGGCGTTTGTATGTATGTATGTAGGTATAGATGTTTGTATGTAGGTATACCTATATATGTATGTATGTAGGTAGGTATGTATGAATGTTTGTTCGACGATAACTCGAGTATCGTTGATCGGAATGTCATGACATTAGGCAGGCGAGTAAATTAGGCAAAAAGAATTTTTAAGTTCAAACATGAGCCAAATCGGTCAAGCGCGAATCGGGCGAGCGCGAGTTCACAATTTGGAGCGCACTGTAGTTTACTAATTAAACATTGTCATGATATTCACAAGTCTTGTTTCGTATGGACAGCGCGTTTACAATACCTACCCATATTTCAAAATTAATCTCTCAGCACTAAAAAGCTTGAAATAAATGAACTTTTAACAACAAAATTGTAACCGACTGTAATTTTTGAGTATTTACTCCTAATTTCCTAAACAGAGTGGATGCTCGGTCCAACCGGCAACTGCTACATCGTGCACATGGAGCCCCAACCTTGGCATCTCGCATACGCCACCTGCCTCGCCAAGGGCGGCCATCTTGTCGTCATCAACAACCGGACGGAGGCCGACTACGTACGCGACTTGTTCAAGGAGGTCCCCGAGCGGAAAGTCCCGGATACCGACTTCGCGTTCCTGGGGTATCACGACCTGTTCCGGAAGCATCACTATAGAACCATTCATGGTATTTATTGTCATTTGTCTATTCAACGCTTTCCTTTTGGTATCCCATAACTCCAGGGTATCAACGAGACCACGTATATGAATTAAATAGCATACAAAGTATTTATTAAAAATATTTTTTTCATAAAAAGTAATTCCATAAAAATGTTATTTTTCATGTAAAACACCTTTACGTTCTTACGTAAAGGGACAACGTCGCATTATCTAAATTATGAATGATTGAACATAATTATCAATGAAAGTTTACCTATCACCAATCACAATTATAAGAATTTTTAATTTTAATTATGATTTCTCCGAAAATACGCATTTTGGAACATGTGTTTGTTGGACTTTTTATATTATTTTTAGTTTAGAATATAACCTTAGATTTATGGGATATCAAAAGGAACACCTTGTATACAGCACTGACCTCTCACAAGCAAATAGACTCACAATCTCGCTCAAAAAGCGTCCGCGATGCATCTTGTCACCGCTACGACGTGACAAGATCGAATGGCGATTGCGTACAACTGACATTGCATCTTATTTTAACGATATAACGTCTTAATTTGGTTGAATGCATTTTCGCTACTATGCACGTCGCCGAACTTTTTTTAGAGACTGTGTGTCTGGTTTTTTATGAGAGGTCAATGATAAACAGGGTTAGTTTTTCAAGTGGGACGTGTATGGACAAATCCAAAAGTATAGGCATTATAGTACAGGGAATAGCGAAAAATAAATCGATTTTTTTCGCGGCCGCCAAAACGAAAACATACAAAAATGGCGAAGGGGAGGCCTGACTTCATAGTAAAAAGCTTCAAACCTCTTCAAATTTGAAGTGGTAAAGCTGGATGTCTGACGGGCAGAAGACCTGCCTTTTTCTTATTTTGTACTACAGAACCCAAAAAATAATGAGCTTGATCAGTAAGCCAAGTAGCTTAAGTTTTTTAGCACATCTGTCACAGATAGATTGTCTATCCTCGTGGGGCCCATGTCATTAATAAAGGACATACATGAATTAAATCTCACGAGCCCCCTCCCCCCGTCCTTGTCACACGACAGGTGGTCACATTTGTGTATGATCCCCCCCCCTCCTCTGGTATGACGTCACATAATTTGCAATTTCATATATATAAAATGATAAAATATATATTAAATGATAAATTATAAAATACAAATATATGAAAATAAAACTGGGAATTTAAATATTTTAATAAATTTATTAATTAAATATTTTAATAATCAATCTTTATATATATTATAATTAATAAATAATAATTAATAATACATAATAATAATAATGATACAAATAAATATCTTTATTGCGCAAAACTTACATACTAAGATACCTTGCTCTTCCATATAACAGGTAGGTAGCCATTAATTTGCTACAATTTTAAATATTTTTATGTAGCATAATAAGTTGCTTATAGTAGGATATTCACAAATAATAAATCTATAATAATAAAATGCCGTCCTCTCTTATATTGCTGTGCCTGGACAAGGTCCATAATGATCTAATAATATTAATGTTTTTCACCTGTATAATATATACATTATGGAGTGCAATAAAATGTATGAATATGAATATATATATATTTTATTAAAGCAGCACTTCCAAAATTATTTATACCTATGCAACGTGAAATTTAAGTAATTTTGTTAACGAAATCTGGTGATAGTATTCGTCCATATGAACAACTTTTACTATGAAGCCAACCCTGAAATCGTCAAAAAAAACAGCTGTTTCATACATTTGGGTCGAGTAGGTATTTAACTTTTCTATGGAACAGCTGATATTTCTTTTACCATTTCAGGGTTGGCTCCATAGAAAAAGTTGTTCATATGGACGAGTACTATCACCAGTTTTCGTTAACAAAATGACTTAAATTTCACGGTTTATAAAGTGACAATTATTTATACAACCAAATGACTCGGGCTCGTCTTGCGTTTGTAGATAAATGGAAATTAATAATTTTCGAATTTCCCAAAAAGAATCATCGAACACCTAAAACAATTCAAAACAACCTTTGGAGACAATATTCTCGTTTCCAGGGCAGACCTTAGAAGAAGCTGGGTTTAAAGACTGGGACTTAAAATGTAATATTAAGTCGATAAAAGAAGACGACTACCGATGTGGTGGCATCAGACGCAGCGGGCTTCTCGCCACAGCGTCTTGCCACATGCCGGCCACGTTCTTCTGTGAAAAGCCTATCACACCACTACATAGTGCTCTGAGGAACCTGAAAGATTATGAAAAACTGAACAAGAGGATCAATGCGATACCGACGACGGTAATGGCAACTCCCAACGCTCAAGCCACCGATCTGACATTCTCCAGCGAAACGGTAACGGAGCAACCCGAGGAAACGGCTGCTGCAACGACTGGTTTACTTTTAAATAATGAAACAACAGATTTGGTTGGTCAGTAAATTATTGAAACTTGTTGATTGTTCATGATTGGTACGAATGGGTATAAAAATATTCGGAATTCTTTCTTAGTGAAATATCATCTTCAATGTATACACAAATTATTGCACTTTTTATCCCAAAAATATTTATTACACATCGGGCCAACAAATTATTAATTTTCATAGCGATTTAAAATCAAATAAACATTACAAGCAATCCTCTGTTTTACTATATAAGGTGACTTTAGTTTATATAGCCAAATTCATACTGGAGACTCGGTAAGTGATCAGGACCAAGGTCCAATAACCCTGTCTGAAAAATAAGAAAAAAAAATGTTTGGGTCTCTATAAGGTGCTATAAAAATATCTGCCACGGCTGCAATGAGAGACGGTATTGTGTATTAGACATAGGACTTGTATTATTTAGTCTATGATATAGATTACAATAGTGAAGAAATTTCGTACCCCGGAATAGTTAAACAAATTTGGGAAAATAGAGTAAATAAATAAACATTTATTTTATTCTGCATAACGTGATTCAAAAACTACGGTAAATTATTTTTACTATTGTAATATACATATTACCTATATATTGTATTATTATAAACAATACTCTCTCTCCCATTGCAGCCGTGGCAGATATTTTGATAGCACTTTATATACCTACTTGTTCAAGAACAAACTCGACTCAATTAGTAGAGGAAGTCTAAATTTTATTTTGCTTGTTTCACAGAAAGAGTAATTGAATCTTGTTCCCGACCACTAAATCACATCACACTATCACACTAATATTATAAATGCGAAAGTTTGTGTGTGTGTATGTGTATGTTTGTTACACTTTCACGCTGAAACGGCTGAACGGATTTGGATGAAATTTAGAATGGATATAGCTTATACCCTAACTTAACACATAGGCTACTTTTTATCCTGGAAAGAAGCATGTCGGTAAACCGAATAACACGCGGGTGGAGCCGCGGGCAAAAGCTAGTTGGGCTATATAAACAAAAGTCACCATATATTTGCTTGTAATACAAATAAATATTTGGGAAATAAGAGTACATTAATTTGTGTATAATTTATTGAGGTACTTATAAAATACTGCGTAGTACCACCTGCATAAGAATATGATATAAGAGTTGAACCACGTAATGACCTTGCTTCTTTATCGCGCGGGTTGTTTTTATAACATGGGTATTATGTATCGTCCATACAAGTTGAGCAATTAGGAAGGTGCCTATTAATTATCCATTAAAACCTACCTAGCATAGATTGAGGCGTATAAAAGCCAACCCAGCAATCTCCACTTTTTAACAAAAATAAGTTGGGTATACCACAGACACGAGAAAATGATGATCAGTTTGCTCATAATCTTAAGTCATTGCAAAGTTAGCTATATTCCTAGTAAAATAAGCACCAAAAAGCGGTTTTCAAAGCAAAGTCAGCATTCTCCAATATAAGTTAAAATTACTTCTGACGACACTTAGTCGTGTCTGTAGTATTTACGCATAATCTTATATCGTAATTAGAGGAAATTTTAAAAAATATAGAAAAGAGCAATTTTCTCTAATTAAAAAAAAGTGGAGTTTGCTGATTTTGTATGTAAGAAATATCCATCCATCCATCAGCCTGTTTCATCCACTGCTGGACATAGGCCTTTCCAGGATTTCGCCACTCTTGCCGGTCCTCCTGGAAGGAATGCCCATACTCATACACGATGGGCAGGCGGATTGGTGAGCGCGGTGCCGGAACCCTCGCACCAGTGACGCCGTTGCCCGTCACCAGTCTGTTTTATATAAGGCCCGGCAATTGGGGATGGATATACCGCCATCCATCGGTCCCAGGCGATGGTGGGCCGCCTGGTTTTGCCTGAGAGCTGTTCTCTTACTCTCCCCCGAATAACTTCGGGAGGATTTGCGAGTAAGATGGTGGTACCTCCACAGTCGAGCCCGGCATCAGCTCTACCACCTATTGGAAATATAGCGTTTGACAAACACATGTATATGACGTACACATCCACTAAGAGGGCTTTTTGCTGGTGACCTTTAAATTAAAGCCACACTAAATCAAATGTATATGAAAAAATTTTTAAAAGAATCAGAATATCTAGAATGATGTTTGGACCTTGATTGGAATTTAGAATTTTTATTAAAAACTTTAACGAAACAAATACTAAAATAAGGTCCAAATGAAGACTAAGATCCGATTTAATTTATTAAGTATGCAAAGAAATAACTTCTAACTTAGTCATATTAAAATATCACAACAAATGAGTTCCCTTGATTATTTTGAAAGAATTTTAGTAAAATTGTAATTAATTATTTAGGTAAATTTTAGCGCGTTCGCAACTTGATTCCCCGTCGATCGACGAAGATACCAATACGGGACGAGTCGTGCGAGTGAGTGAGACGGATGTACCCGGGGTCACCAGCAGTAGGTAATTGTCGCCATATAGGAAAGGATCAAGAGAAACGCGGTTACAAATAGGTCCTCCAGATGTTTGTTCTACATTATATTCTGAGCAAAATTTGTAAAATAAAAAAATGAGTATTTTTCCAAATTGATTAAACATGAACAATGATGATAATACATTTATAAATGGTATGTGGAGATCTAGATCATTGCGTGTACGACAGGCACTTGTCAAATATTTATTGATACATACAATAACTTTATTTACGTAACTATTCATTGATAAGTAGATCAATTGTTTTCCAGTCATTCCTTACTCCACGTTTAAAACATTTTCAGGCACAGTATTCCCAAAAGGATCGTAGTCCTTCAATTGTAAGGCTTCCCAGGTCTTCGTCCAAAACTCGTCCGCAACTTCATCACTTCCACAGTGCTTGGAAGGTGAGATCGGTCTGCATTCTCTGTCAAACAAAACACAACCAATGTATAATACCAGTGCTTACTAGTTAGGGGAGATCAGATCAGCTCAAAGCGGTTACATTAAGTTTGATTGACAGAAAAACTTGTAAGAAGAGAGTTATTTTACAAAAACGTGTTATTAAAGAAAGTAAAATTTAGTTAAGTTTTATTATGTAAAATTTGTTTCCAAATAAATTAATAAATAACATCACAACCAGCAAATTACAAAACCCTGTCAAAAAACTGCTTTGCCCGGGGGGGTGTCTAAAGTGGTTACGGGTGTTGGGCAAAGAGGACACTCATTAATTTTATAGAAAATTTAATAATTGAGATGGCTATTTACTTATGAACAAAAAATTATAACATCTTTCAGAAAAATTAATTAAAGATTTACATGTTATTGGAACTTGTACTTTTATGAAGCTCAGATTGGCCTAATAATTGAACGAGCGAGCGAAATGAGCGAGTTCTCCAAGTCTACTAGAACAATCCGGCGTTTGTATGTATGTATGTATGAATGTTTGTTCGACGATAACTCGAGTATCGTTGATCGGAATGTCATGAAATTTGGCAGGCGAGTAAATAAGGCAAGAGGAATTTTTAAGTTCAAACATGAGCCAAATCGGGCGAGCGCGAGTTCACAGTTCGGAGCGAACTACCAGTAATATCAATTGAATAAAAATGCTTAAGCATTAGATATCTTGGCAATTCAAACTAAGCATAAAATACTCTGTCACTTTCAAAGTTCACGACCGGGGCAAAGCGGTTACTGACCACTTTGCCCGAGCCGCTTTGCTTTTCACCGCCATTTGGTTTTAAATCGAGACGTCTGTTCTAAGTGTTACCATATCCTCGAGCAAATATCACAAAAGAATTACCAGATATACACAAAAGAATATAAAACTAGTGATAGTAACCAGAGTTAGTTACTTCTGGTTAATACATAACGAACTTGCTAGCATTTTTTCTGTCGGATCGGTGAAAATGATTTTTTCGTTACTACACACGCAAGGTGCAATCTAAACTCTTCCTGGCGACTGCCTAGGAGAGGGTGGGGGGAAAGCTATGCTACAACGTGACAATGTAACATTACCACTTAAAATGGCCAGATAATCAGGCCTATCCGCTTTGCCTTCTATGGCCGCTTTGAGTTGACTTCCCTACGTGTGTACCATACTTGAGACTCAGAAATTTTGGTGTGCAAATGCTAGCGATTTATGTAAATAATTTGGCCAAGCGCGTGTCAAACTCGCGCACAAATACCTTATGGTACATACAAACAACATTTTTCTAAATTTTTGTTATTTGCCGTTGTAGATGTCATAGTAGCACATGTCCTGTGAAAAGTTCAACTGTCTACCTATATAACGGCTGAAGCTCTGTGTAGACCTCTGTGACAGACAGACGGACGTAAAAGGTCCCATTTGGCAACCTTCTGGTACGGAACCATAAAAAGGGCCGGTAACCATTTCACGTTTGTTACGTTACGTTCAAGGAGAGGCGACGCGTCAGGCGGCACGGTGCGCGAAGCGGGCTGCGTGGCGTCAAGCGTTTTCTCCGTTTATGGAGAGGCAGCGCGTGTCGCTGCCCGCCGCAGTTGACGCGTAAAAACAAACGTATGGTAACTAGTAGTTTCGTTTATGAACGAGCGGGGCATAGGGAATAGCGGTTTACGCCGCTGCATCCGCCGCGAATTCCGCAACGGCGCACTCGGCGTCGTTCACTGCGGCTACCGCAGCTTTCTTATTTCTTGCATTCTACCAGTCGTGTTCGAATAGTAACAACGGGCAAACGTGTGTATTTATGTTTGTAATCATGGGCGATCGACATACCTATTGCTTGAAGGTAATGATTACTTAAAAAGTATCTTATACATCGGTGTATGTTTGTATTTCCGGCGGCCCTTCGCGCGCCGCGCCGCTTGACGCCCCGCGTCTCCTTGTTCGTCGCCTTAGCTATGCATAGCCTTCAGCGCTATGATTGGCCCCCTTTGTTGCTTAAGGAGAGGAATTGATAAACTTTTAATTTCAAATCGACGCCTTAGGGGAGTGAAGTGAGGGGGACTTACTCCATACAAATATGCGCTCACGAACTAGCTAAGGTCGTATGCGGCAAATTAGTATTTTTCATTTAAAATGACTACTATAAGTAATTTAATAAATCCAATCGGCCATATTGAAGTGGATTTGTAGGTAGACAAATTTAAATAAAAAAGCTCTTTCTTAAAAGCTTCATTCGCTCCCGTTTGTCAGTAAAATAGTAATCTCTGTTTTAAAAGAGTTTTCTAAATATTTGTTTCTCCGCTATGAAAATTAATCAATCAACTAAATCTTCGGGCAAGATGATGTCAATGAAATGCATAATCTAGTATATAAATTGGTAATTACATATGTTTTTTTATTGCTGGGAAAAATAGAGATCCATGTCGCCAAAATTTCCAATGAATCGCATAATGATATTTTCTCAAATGAGGAACTATGCCTACGCCTTTAGAGACGGCCGCGTTGCGGGTTTTCACATGAATAACGTCATCCTTCTACCCCAATTTCTTATATTCAGTGAAAATATTTCTGACATAATTTTGCCCCGTGGCCTTGATAGGTATTTTGGAAAACGGTTGCAAGTCACGAAATTTCTTATAATATCTATGCCCAATCTTAACTTTAAATTGTTCTCGTACCTGACACGTTTTAAAGAAACCCAGGTGTCTTAGAAATCCCGTTTTACAGCTAGAAAATAAAATGAAACTAAACATACGCGTAATAGAGTCCACTTTGGTGAGCGCAAGCTTCATCTATCGCACAATATATGGACGTCTGCGCGCCACAGCGAGGGCTCTTCACGAACCAGCCCATGATGTTGTTGAAGAGCCAAGTGGCACCCCTGAACGAGGTCTCGCTGAAGGTCCGTCCGATCTCGGTGCGGATCACGCCCGGGTGCAAACTGTACGTGGTGATACCTTCGATATTGTGCTCCTGAAATAAGTATACGGAACCTTAATGTCTCTTGGTTAAATCGTCGCGCAGCGCAGTTCCCTAGAAAAGATCTTCTGTCAAACGTTTTACAGATCTACAATCTTAACATTTTGTTGTGGACGGCACATACCTAAACGGCGGCCATTTAATTTTCAGGCGTCATAGTTGGCTTCTGCCATTAGCGGGCGTCATCTCGGTACCATCCACATGTCAAGCGAAGATCGTAGGTCTGTAATTACCTTCAATTTGTTCGCCAAAGCCCGTGCGAAAAGGACATTTGCGGCTTTGCTCCAACAATACGCCTTTAGTGGATCATATTTAGTTGTCTCGAAATTCAAGTCGTCCAAATCTAATGTGTATGCTGAAAAAAATAATGAATTATATTATGACATATGTTGTATAAGAGTAGGCGATTCTAGAATCTAGAACTTACTCTGATGGAGGTATGACGACACAAAGACAATCCTGGATGGAACACTTTCCTTTATCTTGGGCAACAGAAGCAATGTCAGCAAAGCGTGTCCAAAATGGTTTGTGCCCATATGCGTTTCGAACTCATCTTTCGTTTTTCCTTTAGGACACATCATCACCCCTGCATTATTTACTAGTATACTAATTTTCTCTTCGTCAGCCAGCATTTTAGCTGCGAATTTCCGGACCGATTGCAAGCGTGCCAAGTCCAGCTCTACCACAATGATGGATCCAGTCGTCTCTGACGTTTTTGTGTCCTTGGCAGCGGCGTCTGTTATGTCTTTTCGTGCCGATTCACCTTTTTCTACGTCCCGACAGGCCAGTATTACCTTTCCTCCTGTAAACAAGTTTAGACATTATTTCACAACATCCCTTTATTACAAATTGTCTAACTTCTTCCTTATAATTTTGCTCTGAATTATTTTATGGCATTTTACATGCCTCTCAAGTAGAAGTCTCGAGCAGTTTCCTTGCCAATGCCAGTGTTGGCCCCGGTGACAATGGCGGTGATTCCATCAAGACGACGCTTGCTCTTACACCAACCACTTATCCAGTCCATGATTTCGTTACGTATTTCTGTAAAGAATATTTTTGTTAAAACCACCTAAAAATCTAATCAGATGGAGAAGTGTTGTAGGTACCTACACATCACAGCGAGACCATTTTACAGCAACTTATCAATGGCATTTGCTGTGATATAACCAAACCACTGAACTCCAAATACGTCTGGCGCATCCTGGAGAGCTAGACCAAGACCCAACATTTGAATTCAACTGCCTGACAAATCCTACTTCAATTGAATTGTCATTTAGAATTTATCGAGTTTATCTGCCAAATTTATCGAATCGATGCTTACGTACTAGCTATGCTGATGTATCCGCGTGATTACAAAAGCCTGTTGATTTCGGCCAGGTACTTGGCCTAGCCGCTCGTGCTTTTAAAGTAGACACACTCACTTTAATCCCCAAAGCGTTTTGGCCAGTCAAGGGGTCGAAACCAACAGGCAATTAAAGTCGGCGTTTTATAATACTGCTAGTACAAAACCCTGAGAGGCAGGTGTAGACGGTTTTATTGAAAGAAAACAAAGAAAATATTTCCGCAGATTAATGAATTTAGTGTAAAATATCAACTGAAGTCTACATAAATTAAAAAATTCAAGATAATTTTGCACTTTTATAAAAAAATTACAAATCTACTACCAAAAATACGAATGTAATTATTTTGGTTTTTTGTACTAGGCTATTTCTTCATTAAAAGGACGTCCAGACTGAATTCGATTTCCACCTTTCTTACGTCTTTGAACTCAGCTTCCAATGGAGGTCGGTTGCACTCTTATCCTTTTCACTTCATGAGCAATCTTTTTTTAGGGTTCCGTAGTCTGACCAGAAACCCTTATAGTTTCGCCATGTCCGTCTGTCCTGTGTCCAATATTATATAATTTAGTGGTGTGGATCGTTATCGTGTTGGGCCGGGAAAGGAAGGTGTAAAAATAAAATATTATCTAACGTATAAATACAAACACGTGATACTAATAACAGAAAGTAATAAACAGCGCTCTATCTCTGTCACGCGTATGGTATTTCATATCTGCAGAACGTTTTCGAAAGTGTTGAATCCTTATCGCAACTGTTTAAGAGATTTAAGATGTGCAAAGTATTTATAGGTCGTTGGTGCAAAGCGACTCTTGCTTAGTGCATTAAATTTTTCGTAACACTCTGGGTTTTAGAGTAAACATACCTGCACTACAATTCCCTGTTAGAGAGAAACACACGCTGGCGGAATCACTCGGGATTTTCTAGTTGGAGTAAACCGATTGATCAACTCAAATAGCCTGTTGGTTTGGGCCACAATGTTGGCCCAAACGCTCTGGGGATTAAAGTGAGCGTGTCTACTTTAAAAGCCCGAGTGGTTGGGCCAAGTAACTGGCCGAAATCAACAGGCTTTTGTAATCACTCGATGTATCCCCATCAAAACTCTTCGAAGCTAGGTGTTACTTGGATTCACATTTCTTGATGCTACTCTCTTCCAGGACTTAAACGGCATAATGTGACAACTGATTTGACCATAGAATTTTTTTTCTACATTTTACATACTATTTTATGAATCAGTAACCTAGTATCCCTCAGCCAGCGGGCCTGTTACGTATTTTTGAATCGGCTGCCAACTATAGTTGCTATTCACCAAAACCAGATAAAAATGAACTTCCAAAATAACCTTCAATGGGTTGAACTATTTGCGAATTTTGACGTCATTTCAAGTGCGAACGTATCCTTAGATACGCAGATTATATAATGTTTTCGACTATAGGCACTCGGCTGGCAACTGATTTTACGGTACAGAATCAGGGGGCAGGACAAGCCTGATCCGGTCCACCGTCAGACCAAGGGTACAGTAGGTGGTTATAAAGAGAGAGGAAGACGTGCTCACACACAACGAAGGGGTCAGGAAGATGATTATAATCTACCATGTGTTCACCCTTAATTCAATCATGGATAGACCGGAAAGGTAGGATAGGAGAGGTATGAGCTTTTTTCGTCCCTCTTCATAGCCACCTTCTTTTTATCGTGTGGGTTGTTCAGGCCGCCATACAGGGCTTTAACATGGCTTCACGACATCGCTACCATTATTTTTCGATATCAGCCGGGACCAGCAGCTCTACGTAACCTCTGCTGCACATTGCTACAGGCTCCTCTCCTTAACCATATTTATTGCCATAATTTGGCATATTGTTGGGTTCCTTTGTTTTCGTTCGTTAGGTTATTATTGAGCAATTTTATGGCGTTAATAATTTTTGGGTTTCGTTGTACCCCACGCACGTTATCGGAGTCTGTAGGAACGTGGTTGTTTCTTTGAGATTTCCGACGCATTCTATTGTTTATTCCCGCGTGCCAAACTGGGCGTTGAAAACTATAGCCAAAAACCAGCAAAAGCAAAATTAATACTAACATCCAATATCATGGGTGTCTTAGTAATTTTGCCTCATTTGTGAAATATTTATTACCAGCTATAAGTAGAATGCATAAGAATTTATTTTCTACGTTTTACTTAGTAAGTACTGGGTTCTTTGGGGTAGAAGGTTGAAATTTTCACACAATACGTAGTACTATGGCCTCTACAAGGACAAATAATAAAATATTAAAAAAATAAGGCGTAGGTAATACGAGAAACCTCGAAAAAGATGCATTATTTAAACGTCATTGGATTTGGCTCTTATTTAAAGACATACAAGCTTAAAATTTAGTCAGATTGTAGGACAAACTCTAAAGATAAAATAACAATTATAAAAATTAAGGTTCCGTACGCAGACGGTGCCAAATTTTAATAACCATTTTAGCGGTTTTTACTTTGGCATGTATGTGTACTGTTGTTATTTCCCATAATTATTTTAGGGTTCCGCACCCGCATTGTGGGGTGGTACGGAACTCTCTGTACGCGAGTCCGACTCGCACTTGAACAAATTATTTTAAACATCTGTGTCAAGGCAGACAAGTAGTGTTGTAGGTACGAAACTTTAGTAATTTATCATTATTCAAAGGCTTACCATTTTTCAGTAAAATAATTGTTACTTACCGCATCGATTTTATTATCCCGTGAAGACAATCAGGTCTCTCCCGCGCACCTCTTGCACTAACGCAATGTGAACTTGACCATCTAATGCAGTACATAATGAATACAACGCGCACAAAAAATAGCCATTGTGTTAGTTAACTGAATAAAAACGAGTTTTTCACTAGTTATTCTCCTGACCTGCTACAGACACGTCTCTGCGAATCTCTGTTAATTCGATTATTGAATTAACATTCTAGGTACGTAACGTCGCACAGTGGAAGGCCTACTACATAAGTATTACACAAGCGTTCTGTCGCAACGTATCATACGGACGCCAGCACAGTATAATGACGCCCCAGTACAGCTACTTAGTGGCATTGGTAGCCTAATGAAAATAAATTTACAAACAACGCGCGACTGTAAGCGAATGTCGTCGTAGTTACTAACAAACAAACACCGTGGTCTTTTTGTTCCGTGGCATGGTATAAATAGAGCAAAAGCATGACATAACATAAATATTCTAAAACTCTATAGTTTAATTATTGATTGCACTGAGAAAGTGATATAAATGATAAAAATATAATCTATTATACTAATAATAAAGTAGGAACAAGGCCGTGTTTGTACATTGAATATTTTCGCGAAATTTTAAATAGTTATTAGTATTGTATTGAGGCCAAAACCACAATTTTTAAAAATTTTGTCTGTCTGCCTGTCTGTCTGTCTGTATGTTCCGTTTTAACTCGAGAACCAATCAACGGATTTGAATGTGGTTTTCTTTATTATCATTGTTGTTACCCTGGTCAATACATACCTAAGCTATAGAGGTTGTTCATAAAATAACGTCTAAGCCGAAAACGGGGCAATGATTCACTTGACGCGGGCGAAGCTGCGGGTGCCTTGTACACAGGGTAAACAAAATATTATTCTATTTAGTCCGTCATTTAGATTATCAAAAAATATTGGATACGTATTTTTTCTTTTGTCAATCAAACAAAAAATGACAGAGATAAAGCGCGTCAAAGTTTGGGAGTGGGGGAAAATGACGTCACTTCTAAGTAAAATTGTACCTAGATGTGACGTCACGCGGAACTTCAGCGGGCTATATCTTCATCATTGTTTGTTTAATTAAAAAAGAAAAAATACGTATCCAATGACGGACAAATGAATTTTTTTTAGTCATCATGCCTATTTAATTTATGCGGCCAAATTCATACTGAAGACTCGGTAAGTAGTTGGTATTAAGGTTCGATGACTGTTGTCAGTGCCCGGTGTTTCTGGTGGTCTGAACGGTAGTTCTGACGGGATAGCTCGTAAATAAAACGGAGAGTTGGTATTCCAGAAGGTGCTGTATTCAGAGACTACAATAACAGTCACGCGTGCGTTATGGCCAAGAGTAGCAGGCAAAGAGAGTGACTCGATATAAACTTGAGTATATTGTTTTAATTTCAACTCGATACCGGTTATGTTGCCAACGCCCAGTGTTTCTGGTGGTCTGAACGGGAGTTCTGACGGGATAGCTCGTAAATAAAACGGAGAGTTGGTATTCCAGAAGGTGCTGTATGCAGACACTACAATAACAGTCGCGCGTGCGTTATGGCCAAGAGTAGCAGGCAAAGAGAGTGACCAGTGTTGCCACCTCGATTTTATTCTTGTCGCTAGATTTTTATAAGAAAGTCACCAGATTACCTAAAATTTCATTAAAATGTCGCCAAATGTATGGAATACCGGTTTAAAAAAGTCGCTAAAATGTATGAAATGGCTGTTTTATTAAGTCGCTAAATGGACTACAATTCCGCTAGATCTAGCGACATTTCATTTCATTTCATTTATTTATTCATAAACAATTTTTACATTGTATTTGAAATTACAAAAAAATTATAAAATGTTAGACTTAAAAACTAAAAACACAAAGAAAATGTTCAGATAATCAAAGGATATTAGCAAATAAATAAACATGTCACATACAAAAAAAAGAGAAATTCAACCGTAATATAAAGAAAGTCACTTATTTAAATATTCATCCATTGAGTAGAAGCAGTTTGTCAGCAGATACTGTGCCAATTTACATTTAAAAAGATTAAAATTCTCAATATTTTTCATATCAGTGGGCAATTTGTTGAACAGTTTTACGGCTTGATAGCGGCTGCAGTGACTAACTACTCTGAGCCGTGGCTTTGGTGTTTCTATATAAACGTCTTGCCTTCTTGACAGTAAGCATTTTTTATTAGTGTCATTGCTCTCAAATTTATGTAAATTTTTCACTAAGTCGCAAAGCAAAACAAAAATATAAAGACAGGGAGCAGTCAATATTTTAAGATTCTTAAAGAATTCTCGACATGATGTCCAAGGTGGTGTGCGAACCATGGTTCTAATGCTCCGCTTCTGTGCTATGAAAGCCCTATTCATGTTGTAGGCAAAACTATTTCCCCAGAATTTAATACTGTAGCGCAGTTTCGATTCAACTAACGCAAAATATACGATTTTCAGTTGTTGCAGACTTATTTCATCCCTAAGACTACGCAAAGCGTAACATGCTGAACTAATTGACTTTTCTACAGCACTCAATTCCTCTTTCCAGTTTAAGCAGCTGTCAATATTAATACCTAGAAACCTAACAACCTCAACCAGTTGTATGCCGTTGCCATTTAAAGACATGTTAATATTAAGCGCATCCTTATTTTGTGAGGTGGATTTAAACAAAATAGCGTTTGTTTTATTTGTGTTAACTTCCAAATTGTTGACTCTAAACCAATCCCAGAAAGCTGAAAGGGCCAAGTTACATTTATCGTTCAGATCTCTTATATTTTTTGCCGATATAATTGCATTCGTGTCGTCTGCATATACAACAAGATTAATGTCAGAAATTGATTTTTTAATGTAATTTATAAGGTCATTTGTGAAGACAATAAAAAGTATTGGTCCCAGTATGGATCCTTGTGGAACACCTCTTGTTACTTTTACAATGCTGGATTTGTAAGATCTAGCTTGTCTGTTTTGGACGGACTCAATTTCTACGAATTGATACCTATTTTGGAAATAGTTTTGAATAAGTTTCAAAACATCTCCTCGTATACCATAATGCTCTAGCTTTTTAATCAAGATATCATGATCAACAGTATCAAAAGCGGAACTCAGATCCAAGAAAAGGCCTAACACCCTGTTTTCCTTACTGATTTCAAGCACAACGTCATTAACTAATGCGTCAACTGCGTCTACTGTGCCTAAGTTCTTTTGATAACCGAATTGACGACTATTTATTACGCTATTTTTCTTTAAGTGTCTTAAAATCCTAATTTTTAGAAGTTTCTCAAACATTTTTGACATGGTTGGTAGCAGTGAGATAGCCCTATACTTTTCGGGGTCAGTTTTTGATCCTTTCTTATGTATAGGTATGACTTTAGCAATTTTAAGTTGGTCTGGAAAAGTGTTAGCTATAAAACATTGATTAAAAAAGTTTGCTAATGGTTCTGCTAGAATATCTATGTTTTCTTTAAAAATGGCGATTGGTAATTCATCATGCCCAACAGACCTTTTATTTACCATTCCATTTACTATTTTTGTAATTTCATAAGATGTTGTTTGATCGCACGTCATATTGTTACTTACTCTATCTGTATTGTCTTGTGCTAACTTTGAGGCTTCCAGCGTATGACATGATATGTTATTTTTGTTTTTTTTGCTGACATCAAAAGTTTCGGAAAAAACTTGCACGACTTCCTGAGGATGGCATATAATTTTGTTGTCTACCTTAAGCAATAATTCATTTTTCAAGCAAGTCCTTTTCTTATTTCTGTGCTCGTTTACCACCTTCCAGATACCCTTTGTATTGTCTTTTGCATTCAAAATTTCTTTTTTGAACACTAGTAGTTTGACAAAGTCGCTAAGGTGGCAACACTGAGAGTGACTCGATATAAAATTGAATGATTCAGTTGAATGAATGAGTAACAGAATGAATGAATAACTGAATGAATGAATGAACTTGAAATAGTGAACAGGCGCGCACTTTAAAATAGACACTAAACGGCAGCCGGTACCCATCACGCACCGGCTTGAATATAGTCTCAACAATGACCCTTTTTAGGAATTTTTTATTTTTTTGCTGCTCTCTTTCTATACGCAAGCTCAGCCCCGTGTCAATACAAAAGAAATACAGAACTTTATTTTTAAATATCTTGAAAATTTCTTGAAATATATTACTAATTCGTAATACTCACCAAGCCTCCAGTATGAATTTGACTATATAAATGAAAGGTATCTTTTATACATACCTATGTATAAGGTCCTCAATTCAAAGTGAAAATAATTTAAGACCATATCCAGTGAAGAGTTTCCAAGAGTAAAGCGATCGATATCCTAGCGATATACTCGTAGTTGTAAAAATCAACTGAAGCCCGAAATATATCTTGAGCAATTTTGTTTTACTTTCCTATTCATTATTTTTGTAACGCAAGTATATAAAATACACAATAAAAGCCTTTTAAAGGTGTGTATTATTTATTAAAAATCAAAATCAAATTCGATATGCCTCCGATTTCAGTCGATAGTTTTGACGGTAGAAGCTAAAATTGTCTATTTTTAGGGTCCCGTACCAGAGGGTGCCAAACCGAATCCTATTACTATACCTCCGCTCTCTGTCTGTCCGTATGTCACAGTGGTCTAGAAATTCAAATTCAAACAGTTTATTTTGAAAAAAGATACATAAAGTATACATTTTACGAGTCAAATTACATCTTTTATAAAAACGATATATATTCATATTATAGCTTTCATTTCAGTTTGTTTAATACCATTATTTCCTTAAAACAATAGAATATGATGAAAGATATATATAGGGTGAAATTAAATCAACCGACCAAATTCATATTGGAGACTCGGTTAGTGATCAAGAACTAGGTTCAGTAATCCATTTGGCCAATTTCTAAAAAAAAATGTTTCGCTCCCTTACCGGTTGGACTAGTTTACGAGTAAAGTACAAATCCTAGTGCACGCCCTACGGAACAAAAATTTTTTTTTTTTCGTATTTCAGCTGGAGGGTCATTAAACCTTGTTCCGATGTCTAACCTAGTCTCCAGTACGAATTTGGTCGAAAATACATTTAAAAAAACATTTTTAAGTTAGACTAAAATTTTATAAAATTATACACCTGCATAATATAAAGAAATCTATATACTAATAATAAAGTAGTAAAAAAGTCGTGTCTGTACATTGAATATTTTCGCAAAATTTTAAATGAAATGGGTTATTGGTACTGTACTGAGGCCAAAACAACAATTTTTAGAATTTTTGTATGTCTGTCTGTCTGTCTGTATGTTCCGTTTTAACTCGAGAACCAATAAACGGATTTGGATGCGATTTTTTTTATTACTATCGTAGTGACCCTGGTCAACACATAGGCTATAGGGGTGTTCATAAAATAACGCCCAAGCCGAAAACGGAACAAAGATTGAATAAACTCTTTTATAACTCAAGAACCCATCAACGGATTTGAATGCGGTTTTCTTTATTGTCATTGTGGTTACCCTGGTCAACACATAGGCTATAAGGGGTGTTCATAAAATAACGCCCAAGCTGAAAACGAGGCAAAGATTGAATAAACGATTTTATAACTCGAGAACCACTCCACGGATTTGCATGCGGTTTTCTTGATTATCATTGTGGTTACCCTGGTCAACACGGGGACTCTAAGGGGTGTTCATAAAATAACGCCCAAGCTGAAAACGAGGCAAAGATTGAATAAACGTTATAACTCGAGAACCACTCCACGGATTTGCATGCGGTTTTCTTTATTATCATTGTGGTTACCCTGGTCAACACGGGGACTCTAAGGGGTGTTCATAAAATAACGCCCAAGCTGAAAACGAGGCAAAGATTGAATAAACGATTTTATAACTCGAGAACCACTCCACGGATTTGCATGCAGTTTTCTTTATTATCATTGTGGTTACCCTGGTCAACACGGGGACTCTAAGGGGTGTTCATAAAATAACGCCCAAGCTGAAAACGAGGCAAAGATTGAATAAACGATTTTATAACTCGAGAACCACTCCACGGATTTGCATGCGGTTTTCTTTATTATCATTGTGGTTACCCTGGTCAACACGGGGACTCTAAGGGGTGTTCATAAAATAACGCCCAAGCTGAAAACGAGGCAAAGATTGAATAAACGATTTTATAACTCGAGAACCACTCCACGGATTTGCATGCGGTTTTCTTTATTATCATTGTGGTTACCCTGGTCAACACATAGACTACAAGGGGTGTTCATAAAATAACGCCCAAGCCGAAAACAGGGCAAAGATTAGATAGCAAAGTCTATTATATGAATCTATGGGAAGTCTGATTCGAATTTATATCCGAAACCCACGCGAAAGAAGTCGCGGGCAAAAGCTATTAAATAAATATAATTCAACCGTAATAGGAAGACAGCTAAAATTTTCACCAAATTCGCGTTTCTATGGCCTTTATCAACTAGATATTTCCTATCGACCTATTAAGGTGAATTTAATTTATACAGCCAAACTCATACGGGAGGCTTGGTAAGTGATCGATCTGTAACACGGATCGATAACACTTTTTGCTAATTTCGGAAAATAAAATCTCAACGTCCCATTGACTGGGATCTGATAGACTCGGGGCGGGGCTTGCGTTTGTAAGGAACACGAAAAGAATAATTTACGAATTTCACAAAAAGGGTCATCGAACCTTGTTACTGAGCACTTACCGAGTCTTCTGTAACAATTTAGCTGGATAAATTAAAGTCACCTATTCTATATAAATTTTTGTTTGTATATTATAATTTGATCTGGATAGGATATGGCTGGTCCGAAATAAAAATATTTCATTTTATTTGATTATGACAGTAGAGCACAGACGTGTAATATAGTAGCAGACCTAACGTCTTCTGTATCTATATACTCGTACTAATAATAAAGTAGTAAAAAACTCGTGTCTGTAAATTGAATATTTTCGCGAAATTTTAAATGAAATGGGTTATGGGTACTGTACTGAGGCCGAAACAACAATTTTTAGAATTTTTGTCTGTCTGCCTGTCTGTCTGTATGTTCCGTTTTAACCCGAGAACCACTTAACGGATTTGGATGCGGTTTTTTTTATTATCATCGCAGTGACGCTGGTCAACACATAGGCTATAAGGGGTGTTCATAAAGTAACGCCCAAGCCGGAAACGGAGCAATGATTGAATAAACGCTTTTATAACTCGAGAACCCATCAACGGATTTGAATGCGGTTTTCTTAATTATCATTGTAGTCACCTTTCTTAACACATCGACTATAGGTTGTGTTCATAAAATAATGCCCAAGCCGGAAACGGGGCAAAGATTGTATAAATGCTTTTATATCTCGAGAACCAAGCAACAGATTTGAATGCAGTTTTATTTATTATCATTGTGGTTACCCTGGTCAACACATAGACTATAAGGGGTGTTAATAAAATAACGCTCAAACCGAAAACGAGGCAAAGATTGAATAGACGCAAACGGTAAAGGCTATTATACATAGGTAACACTAAAAGTTTCCGGAACTGGCCACTTACATAAACAATATTTAAAAATTTATTGCAACATTTGAAAATAGAACTCTTTGGCTGTAGAATGCAGTTTGTTTCATCTGACTGTCTTTTGTTTTTACCTTGTGGCGCCATTTAAAAAATTGTGTGTCTGCATCAACATGGATTTAACTCGGGAAAATTTTCGTAGTATGATTTTCTACGATTTTAAGTGTAATTTGACAGCTCAACAGAGCATCGCTCGGCTTGAAACAGCTTTTGGCAATGAAGCACCATGCAAGACGACTGTTTATAGCTGGTTTGCAGTATTCAAGCGTGGTCGTATCAATCTCAGTGACGAATCTCGCGATGGTCGGCCGTCCACCGCTGTGACCAACAAAAACATCGATGCTGTGCGCCGTATGATTGAAACAGACAGGCATGTGACCTACCATGAAATTCGCGCATCCTTAGAAATAGGCATGAGTCAAATACAATCAATCCTACACAAACATTTGGGTGTGAGAAAGCTGTGCTCGCGGTGGATCCCACACAACTTGACCGAGGCTCAAAAAACGGACCGCGTCACTTGGTGCAGTGCCATGCTTACCAGATTCAACGAAGGTGCGTCAAATTTGGTGTGGGACATAGTAACGGGTGACGAAACATGGATTTATTGCTACGATCCCAAAACAAAGCAGCAATCGAGCGTATGGGTCTTTCAAGATGAACCGAAACCAACCAAAGTGGCGCGCGTGAAAAGTGCATCTAAGCGGATGATTGCTTCTTTTTTTAATAAAACTGGACACGTGGCTACTGTTGCTTTAGAGAATCGTCGTACCGTGAATAGTGACTGGTACACGACCATTTGTTTGCCGGAAGTTATTGACGAACTCCGTAAAAATAACCGTAAACGCCGTATCATCCTGCACCACGACAATGCTAGTTCTCACACGGCCAGACAGACAAACGACTTTTTGAAGACGAAAAATGTAGAACTCATGAGTCATCCTGCATACAGTCCCGACCTGGCACCTTGTGACTTTTTTCTGTTCCCAAAAATTAAGAACCAATTACGCGGTCAACGATTTTCATCACCAGAAGAGGCTGTCGAGGAGTATGAAAAACACGTTTCAGAGGTCACCACAGGGGAGTGGCACAAAAGTTTTCAAAACTGGTTTGATCGAATGAAAAAGTGCATAGACGCCAAGGGAGATTATTTTGAAAAACAATAAATTAATTTTGTACCTTTAATAGTATTTTTTCATATTCATTCCGGAAACTTATAGTGCGTCCCACGTATAAACCTATGGAAGTCTGATTCGAATCTATATCCAAAACCCACGCGAACGAAGTCGCGGGCAAAAGAACGCATAGAGTCGACGCATGGCAATTTTAGCTCAGTGAACTTCGGGCTCTTTCAAATATAAATATTGCTTGTTTCCAAATAAAATATATACTAGAGATTAGTTTATGAATTAACAAAATAAATACATTTGTTTTAGCAATAAGTATGAAGAAAATAACATTTAATTTATTATATTCGATATATTTCGGCCCACTGTATGGGGCCGTCATCAGTCGAATAGAACATCATACTGACAAGTAGATAAATAAAAAAATAAAAAAGTAAAAAAAAATAGTGAAAGTGACACTTGTTGAGAGATTTGTAAACTTTTTCTAAATAAATAACTTTCATTTATCGGATGATTTCTGTAGCGGTCTTTCTAATGTTTTAATTACTGCTCTTCTTGCATAATATAATATGTTGGTGATAGTAGGCTAGATAGGTGGCTTTGTTTGTGTAATTTCGGTGTGATGTGGTCGTTAAATTACTTGAAATTTTGAGTGGTCTGATTATATTCTCTTTGGTCTGGTTTGTCAGTAGAATGTGTAATGTATGTCAGTGCTGTCTGTTGAGTCCAGGTCCATAATGGGCACCAAGTGACCAGATGTACGAGGTTTCCCATGTTCTTAGATCTATGTCAGTCAGTGGTGGAGTGAATGATTTAATGATGCTAACGGTGAAACGTGTGTGTTTTATTGAGTGTGCATTTGAGGTTTGGGTTCTGCCTGTTACATATTTGAGGAGTATTCGGTAGTAGGTGTTTTGTTTCATCGCTTTGTCGGAGTATGGGTAAGAAGTCTTTGATGAGAAGACATACATCAACTATAATACAACAACCACAGACATACATCAACTATACAAAACAACATCCTACCCATTCCCACACACACACGCCTACACAACGTTAACTTCAACGACTGCTTCACCGTTCGCATCATTAAATCATTCACTCCACCACTGACTGACATAGATCTAAGAACATGGGAAACCTCGTACATCTGGTCACTTGGTGCCCATTATGGACCTGGACTCAACAGACAGCACTGACATACATTACACATTCTACTGACAAACCAGACCAAAGAGAATATAATCAGACCACTCGAAATTTCAAGTAATTTAACGACCACATCACACCAAAATTACACAAACAAAGCCACCTATCTAGCCTACTATCACCAACATATTATATTATGCAAGAAGAGCAGTAATTAAAACATTAGAAAGACCGCTACAGAAATCATCCGATAAATGAAAGTTATTTATTTAGAAAAAGTTTACAAATCTCTCAACAAGTGTCACTTTCACTATTTTTTTTTACTTTTTTATTTTTTTATTTATCTACTTGTCAGTATGATGTTCTATTCGACTGATGACGGCCCCAAACAGTGGGCCGAAATATATCGAATATAATAAAATAAATGTTATGTTCTTCATACTTATTGCTAAAATAAATATATATAAAGGCTCAAGAAGAGTTAAATATATATTTATTAATATACAAAATAAATACATAAATGTTCCAAGCATAAGCCAGCCAGCCAGCAACCCATTTTTATACGTTTCTTCGTACCATGAAGCCTAAATGTAGCTTAGTTTTTGTATGGAAACTTGCCACGCTATTTAATCCTTATGTTTGGTCTGCTACTTAGTAATAATTATACGTCTGTGCAGTAGAGCTCAACATACTACAGTTATTAAATACTTGTAATTAAAATAACATGTTTTTCTTTATTATAATTATAACTATGCTTCCTAAATCTAGAATTCTTGTAGACATGTTAAGTAAGAGAATTAAGGCTTCCATAAAGAAACTAGGGTTGAACATCTCGCGATTATTATGTATTTATTACTTAATATTTATTAGGGTGTACCTATTCTAATTATTTAACTAACAAATAAAAGCCATTAACTGGTTTTTGGAAGAAAATATAGTTATTAAGCTCTAATTATTTCAACTATTCTCACTATTATACCTTTTAAATATTATGGCAATACCCTCAACAATTTACTCATTGCCAAAGGTAGCTTAGCTGGTAGAAAATACTAATTATAATTAGTATTCAGTTCGCCCTTTTACAATAATTGTAGTTGATGCTCGTGATTGTTGGCACTTGGTGGAACTTTTGAAACATTTTTTGTTTGATAAAACACTTGTACTTGTCCACTTATTTATATTATTAATGCTTTAACAGCGAAACCGGTAAGGGAAATTAATATAAATAAGTGGACAAGTACAAGTGTTTTATCAAACAAAAAACAATAATTATATTTTGTGAAATGCGGATTTTTATTATTATTCGGAATATGATAGAATAGAATAATCTTTATTTGCCTTGTCCAAGATACAAAATGGTGACGTTAGAGTATGAAAATGTGTACAGTAAAACAATACGATCCGCGCCATCTTGGCCGAGCATAAAGACTGGCAAGTTGCTGCGTATGCGCATTTTCAGGAATGTAGAGAGAGCCTAATAGCCGGCCAAGCCAAGAAAGATTACTCGCATGAAATTTGACAAGGGACTTTTTTGTCCACTAGCATGAACTGTCAGTTTCCTCCTTTGTGCAAAAAAATATACCTACTTTATTTTTAGATGGTCTAAGCTTTAGTTATTTACGTCTCGTCGAGAATACTGCAACTTCGTTTTGTTGAACATGTTAATAAAAAAATTCAAAATGCTTTTTACCGCCTGAAGGTTATGTATGGTATTAGGGACTTCCTGAAACAAGACGTTAGAGTAATACTTACTGAATCCCTTATTCTCTCAATATTCAATTATTGTGACACCGTGTATGGACCAAGGCTATATGGAAAGACCAGTCGGGCTATACAGCGTATCCAAAACGCATGTGCACGTTTCTGCTACGGGATACGCAAGAGAACGCATATCACTCCTTATCTAAATGAGATGAAAATACTCAAAATGGAGGGACGGAGAGAAATGCATCTCGCAAGCCTCGTACATAAAGTTGTACACACAAAGCAACCGAAGTACTTGTTTGATAAATTTGAATGGTTAGGAGATTCACACACTAAGTTTACTCGAAGTAAGGTACAAAACAAAATGTCTATTCCAAACCACAAAACTGTTAATTTTAGAGCAGGGTTCAAATTCGCCGCAGCTAAGGTTTGGAATGACCTACCACCACCGTTACAGGAAAAAGTAACTTACTGTACACTTAAAACTAAACTTAAATCTTTTTATTTAAACAAACAAATTTCATTGACAACAGATCGATATAAAATATCAAGATCAGCGAAAAAGAAAATCAAAAAGGTCAGTCAGTCTAATAGGCTGTAATTGTGATTCTCTTTTTTTCTTCTTTTCTTCACAATGTGCTTTCCATACAAAATAATATAGTTACCATTTTTTTTTTCCTCTTCATGACAGATTGCACCCTTTTTGCACAACGCACATGCACTCGAATTTATAAATTATGTATTAATTTATTCCTGTTGATATATCACGTACTAGCACTTATTCTTTTAAAATTTGTTGGTATTATATTTTATTTTTACAACACTTTTTGTACAACTATATAAACTTTTATAACTTTATCAAGGATACCTTTGTGTTTTTTTTTATGGCATTTATTTACATTTATGTACTATTTATGTACTTAAATTAAAATATTTACATGGTACTCACATGGTAACACTACATACCTACATATACATAAGTAGACAATTTTCAATTTATTAAATAAGTAAAATCACATCATACATGTTTATCAATCACAATCAAAAACAGTGATATGTTAGGTGTTGTTTAACTTTATTTATTGTTCATTTATCCCTTTAACAATGAGGTATGTATATCTATATTCAGAGTTTTTTTTTTTTTTCGTGTTATTTATTTCTTTTTGTGTTTAATGTAACTGTTTCTTTTGTAGACGCACCCTCTGCAATTGTATCAAAAAATTATTTAATTTTACAGGGATGCAGTGAAAAACAGCGCTGTTCGAATCATTGCTTATGATCCGACAGCATTGCTGAACGCATGACCTTTTGTCAAATTAGCTTAAGATTTTATCTAATAATATAATTATGTTATTTTATTTTTTTTCTTGTTTGGCAATAAATGATATTTTTCTTCTTTTCTTCTTTTCTTCAATTAAAAACAATAATAAGCGTATGAATTGAGAGAGAAACATCGATGTAACAATATACTCGTATTCCGCTTTTTTTGGTTAAAAATCCGCGTTTTTGAAGCACGGCTACCGCATTTTCAATTTTCTCATCTGGCAGCACTGCGTAGACAGCTGTCTACGTTGTTATTTTTATTACTCCATGATTAAATTTCTCTTCGGTAGTGATGAAGGCGGTGGCCAACTGCCTACTCAACCCACAGACGTGAGCTGACTCAGATACCTACACCACAACAAAAAAAAACATCCATCCTTTCCATTCCCACAAGCCAAGGCCAAGCCACAGACGACACAGTAATTGACAGTGTTGCCAAGTCAGGGTATTTTTCGCCACTTCAGCCATTTCGAATGGTGTCGAGGCGACCAAAACTTATGGTTGGCAATTGGTACAACCATCTCATTGGGTACAACGATTACGCTACGTCGGGAAAAAAATGGGCGATTACTACACGTGTCAGATTTCAAACATTGTCAAAAAATTGAGGTAAAATTGGTTGCCGAGGTTGATGGAGATTCCTTCAGTCATATCATAAGTGCAATAATGTACAACGTTCTTCACTTTTAAAAAAAGTCCTTGCTACTGAATATGCAGAACTCGGCAAGTTTTCATAGTCAATTAAGTACTTGTATCTTACGAAACGTGAGGTATCGATATAAAACACACCCAATTATAGACGCGATTGACGTTGTTTGTGAAAGCGAGAACGAAACGGTTTAGCGTTTTTTCGGGAGCATTCCTTCGTTTGATTGAATTGTTTCAAGCTTAATTAAAATTTTAACTGAAGCATTAAATAAAAAAGTTATTGTTTACTTTACGACGTTTTTATTAGTTTTTAGGCCTCGTACCTCAAGAGAAAAAAACGGAGCCCTTATAGCAGGGGTTCCCAAAGTGTGCGCCGCGGCGCCCTGGTGCGCCGTAGAAAGTAAAGAGTCTCTCATTATCCGAAACGTCTTCAAGTATTTGTTGTTGTTTTCTGTTTCAATTCTCTTATAATAAAAAAAACTCAATTTCATATTGTAGATATTTTAATTTTTGTTCCCATCTACCTAACCTAATTGATATTATTGTGGGTACCTATTCCTTCCGACTGTATCTTTTTCAAATAGCTAGCTAGGGTAGGGCGATGTGAAAAAATACTTAATTTGTAACTGCGCCGCGGGCTGAAAAATATTGGGAGCCCCTGCCTTATGGGATCACTTTTTTGTCCGTCTGTCTGTCAAGACCCTTTATCTCGGGAACGCATGGAGGTATCGAGTTGAAATTAAAACCATATACTCAAATCTACAGTCCCTTGAAGCTCTGAAAAAATCAAACTTCTAAGTTAACGTGAAAAAAAGATACAGCTGTTTATGCCACAAAAAAATTATATTTCGACACTCCAAAGAATCAAAATTTATAGGGTATTTTCCGTTGACCTAGAACTATGAAATTTGGCAAGTAATACCATCATAACTACAAGTATAGGGAAAAATCTGAAAACTCTACATTTTTTATTAAATCATAAAAAATATAGTCTTTAACGGAGCCCTCGGTGAGTGAGTCCAACTCGCACTTCCCCGATTTTTGAATTTTGATACTAGGTGAAATTAAATCAACCGACCAAATTCATACTGGAGACTCGGTTAGTCATCAGGAACAAGGTTTAATGACCCTCCAGGTGAAATTCGAAAAACAATTTTTTTTTACCCGTAGAACCTGCACTAGGAATTGTACTTAAACTAGTCCAACCAGTACGGGAGCAAAAACAAATATTTTTCGAAATTGGCCAAAAGGATTACTGAACCTAGTTCTTGATCACTAACTAAATTTCTAAATTTCAGCCTATATAATGTAATAAAATAAAATAAATGATAAGTTAATTTAGATTGACGTAGGTATAGACACTATTATTTATTAGGCTATCCGACTTTCAATAAGGCCATTTGACAGTTCATAAAAAAAATATTAGGTAGTAACCTAGTAAGGTGCAAATTTTTTGGCGATTCGAACCAGGCTATACATGGCAGCACTGGTCACTGACAATGCTGACTGGACTTTTTGGCGGGCTTTCAAAAAATAAAGACGTCTTTTTTCAAACAAATTTTCAAAAAGTTGTTTTATAGTCAAAAGCTGTACATATTTCTTTATAAATAGTATAAAAACTTTGTTTAGTGTATACAGTGTTAAACAGAATGAATGACCCTCCTGGGGATGATCCCCCAGGGGGTAAAAAACCACCGGATTATATCGCCACCCATACTGGAATAAAGAGAGGCAGGGAGGAGATTGATGTAGAGGCATCTTCTAATAATTATGCACTTATACCGGATACAAGTATGTATAAACCTTTTATTAAACCGGGTTACAAACGAGTCTTTGCAGAAAACTCGGTAAATACAGAATTTGTGGTATACTTGGAAAGTACCAAAGAGGGAGAAAAGTTGGGCAATAAAAACCCCTCTTTATTAAACACATTACTCCAAAGCGAAATTAAAGGTATACATTTAATACATCGAGTAAATGCTAACAAAATAGCCGTTATATTTACCCAGGCAAATAACGCCAACAACTTCCTAAAAAATGGAGATTTCCAAGAGAAGTACAGCTTCAAGACTTACATTCCAGCAAGAGCAGTTGAGAAAATTGGGGTCCTAAAATATGTTCCAACTACTATTTCAAACGAAGAATTATTTAGAAAATTGCAGGCAGATTCTGAAATAATAAGTGTTAGACGGTTTCAACGCAAGGTCAATGGTGAAATCAAACCATACCAATCTGTGAGCGTGACATTTCTCGCAAATGTCCTACCCAAGTATGTCTACTTAGACTTGTACAGGTTCCAAGTTAATGAGTATGTAGCACCCTTGTTGCAATGCTTCAAGTGTTTCAAGTTTAATCATGGTGCCAAGATTTGCAAAGGTGTTCAGACATGCAGCATCTGCGCATCTGATCATCATTTCTCGAAATGTGACAATAAAGATATTATAAAGTGTGTTAATTGTGGAGGCTCTCACCTAGCAATATCTAGAGATTGTCCCATCAAACAAAAAAAGATTGCAGAAAAGAAAAAAAACTCAAGCAGTTATGCTAATATTTTACAAAATAACTCATTTCCTGCTCTCCCAAAGCCTAGACCACAACCGACTTTAGTACCCGAAATAATTAATAAAACCAAAAAAGGAACGGAACAGTTTAATGAAAAAAATACTCATTTAAATAAAACTAATAAGAAAATTGAACAAATGGAAACTGACAATCAATTAAAAAAAACTGAAACTTTTAATAAAAAACAATTAATTGAAGGAATTTTAAAAAATGATGACATTATAACGAGCTTAATTAAAACCCTTGTTGAGCTGGGCAATTCTACTAATCCCAAACCACTTACATTCAACAACATTAAAGAAGTTTTAAAAAAATCCCTTGTCTTTGATGGATAGTAATTTTATTAGAATTTGTCAATTTAATATACAGAGTATAAATAACAAAAAGCCTTTACTGATTGATTTTCTCAATAATCAAAATGTTGATGTCTGCTTATTAAACGAAACTAGACTAAAAGATTCGACTAAAATAAACATCCCTGGTTTTCATTTCATAATCCGAAATGGGAAAAATGGACATCACGGAGTAGGTATTCTCATTAGAGATACTTATAAATTTGATATTATACAAACACCCTTTTATGACTACTTACAAACAGTAGCTATTGCCTTACACACAACTGCAGGTAAACTAACTATATTATGTACATATTGTCCACCACCTCCAACACGTTTAAGGGTTCATAAACTCAGGAATCTTATAAGTACACTTCCAAAGCCAATCTTATTTTCAGGAGACGTTAATGCTCATCATGTTGCATTCGGCTGTCACAGTACTAACACCCGAGGCAGAGATATCTTCAACTTATTAGACGACAGTGATCTATGTCTGTTAAATACTGGATCTTTGACAACTGTAGGCACGGCTACGGCTAGACCATCAAGCATTGATATTTCTTGTGTATCTCCCAATGTTGCTCCACTATGTCATTGGACAGTTCATGACGATCCAATGGGAAGCTATCATTATCCTACTTTTATTAATATCCAAACTACTGTTGAAAAATATACAGTAGGCGATTCCCCAAACAAATTCCTCTACAATAAAGCAGACTGGTTCAAATTCTCATCTGTAACAGAAAAAGCGTTTGATAATTTAGTTTTAAATCCTGATAACCCCTTAAATAGTTATGATCAGTTTTGTGATATACTTAACAATATTAGAGAACAATGTATCCCTAAATATTGTAAAAAAGACAAACTAGTAAAACTACATAAACCTGTTCCCTGGTGGGATGATGACTGTTTAGAAGCAGTAAAAAAAAGTAAAGAAGCCTTAAATGCTTATAGATACTATCCATCAATTACAAATTATATAGAGTATAAGAAATATGATGCACTTAAAAAACGACTACTTAGTGAGAAGAAAAAAGACGGATGGCGTAAACTTTGCGAGTCATTCAATAGATACACACCTATTTCTGTCATATGGAATTACATACGACGATTTAAGAGAGCTTCCATTAATAAGCCACCAAAAAATGATGAATGGATTCCTTCCTTTATAGAAAAGTTTGCACCTGCTTTAGCACCTGAAAAAAATATAGATATTATTAGTTTAAATAACATCTTTGCAAAAAGTGGCACTGAAAAAAGCAAGTTTCTTTGTGAACCATTTACATATAATGAATTTCAAATAACCCTAAATTCCAGAAAAAATACTACTCCTGGACTTGATGACATTCCTTATATGTTAATACAAAGGTTACATAGCAATGCACAAAAGGTTTTATTAGATTTATTTAATTTACTTTGGTCTAGCCAAAGTATTCCCTTGCAATGGAAATCTCAGTGTATTATTCCGATACTTAAACCTGACAAACCAAGCAATGATTACAATTCGTATAGACCCATTTCATTGTCATCTTGCTTAGGCAAAATATTTGAAAATATGATTAAAATAAGGCTTGATTATTATGTTGAAACCAATAACATCCTACCTATGCAACAGTTTGGATTCCGTAAAGGAAGGAGTGCATTAGAAAGCTTTTCTACTTTAATATCAGACATTAATAATTCACTACATAGTCACTCTGCTACTGTATGTGCATTCTTGGATGTACAGGGTGCATTCGATAACTTGAATCCTTCCATATTGATTTCAATCTTAGATGATATTGGAGTTCCCGGGAAGCTCTGTAAATGGATTTTTAATTTTTTATATGACAGGAGCATGTATGTTAAATATAATAATATTATTTATGGGCCACACAGCATTTACAAAGGCACAATGCAGGGTGCTACAATATCCCCATTATTGTATAATATTTATACCTGTCAAATGTCTCAATACATAACTAACAGGAACATAAAGTTTTTACAGTTTGCAGATGATCTTGTAATTTACACTGCACACAAAGATGTAAATATTGCTGTACATAATTTAAATAATGCACTATCTAATGTAAATAATTATTATACTAATAAACTAAAACTAACCATAAGTGCCAATAAAAGTGCAGTGGTAATCTATAGTAAAAGGCCATATCAGTTAAGTAATATGATTATCTATAACAATACTCCATTATCTTTATTGAAAGAAAAGAAATTTTTAGGCATTTATCTTGATGAAAAATTGAATTTCAACACACATATCAATTACCTAATTGGTAATGCATGTAAAGGATTAAACATAATGAGATCCCTAGCAGGGGTTCATTGGGGATCTGATCCTAAAATACTTTCCATGTTATATAAAAGTATAGTGAGAAGTCACTTTGATTATAGTTCAATTGCTTATTGGAATGCTAATTCAAAATTACTTCATAAATTGAATGTTATACAGAATAAGGCTTTAAGAATAATTACTGGAGCCATGTGTTCAACACCTATTTATGCAATGGAATCTGAAGCTTGTATATTACCTTTGATCTTGCGACGACTTCAAATTGCTGAACGATATTCTCTAAAGTTACTCTCCTCTAATAATTCTCTGGTAATTAACAGCCTCCTTCCAAATGCTGCTCTACAATTTAGGGTTGATCAGCCTCATATCTGTAGCTCACAAATATTGGCAGGCCAACTTCCTGGAATGTTGAGAATTATGTTACACATTAAAACACTAGCTAACAACATGTACAAATGTTTTCCATTACCTCTATATAATGTTGAGTTGAATGCACTTATTAATAATAAATATGAAATTTTATCATCTAATGTTGCTAATCAAACTGAGTTCTCTAATTATATGGAGGACAAAAAAAAACAGTATAAAATATTTACAGATGGTTCAAAAACTTTTAACTCTGTTACATCTGCATTTTATGACCCACAACTCAAATTTAAAGTGTGTTGTAAGTTAGACAATGATTGTAGTATATTTACGGCCGAGTGCTATGCTATTTACCAGGCATTACTACATATTACTAAAATAAGTGTTTCTGAAGTATTAATAATAACAGATTCCCAGAGTGTTATATCAGCTTTAAAAAATATGGTGTTTAAATACAATGTTAACTACATAACATATAAAATTAGGCAAATAATATATAATCTAAAAACGAAGGAAATTCATGTAAGTTTCATGTGGGTGCCATCCCATCAAGGCATCACAGGTAATGAAGAAGCGGACAGAGCAGCAAGAGGCTCATACGATGAAGACCACTCCTCATTATTGAAAGTCCCTTACACTGACTATAACCTACAAATAAATAAAGAAATAAAAGAACTGTGGAAGGAATGTTGGACGTCATTAAGCCAAGAAAAGGGTAAATGGTATGCTGAAATACAGAAAAGCCCGCCCGGTATACCATGGTACAACAAAAATAAACAGATAGATAACAGAAATTTTGTTACCACAATAAACCGTATGAGGTTTGGCCACTGCAGAACTCCTTCTCACTTAAAAAGACTTAACATAATACAAGATTCCTCCTGTAATTACTGTGACTTTATAAACGCCGATTTGGATCACATCATCTTTAACTGCCCAAATTTTGGAATTCACAGACTAATACTTGTGTCAGAACTGGAAAAAATCTGTGATGACGGCGATGTTCCTACGCGACTTCAAGACTTATTAGCTGAACCAAAATTCTATATGCCGCTTTTTAATTATATTAAAAACACAGTGGATAAATTGTGAAAAGACAAACGAAATGCTATTTGAAAAATAAACAAACGAATGGCTCAAAAGGACAAGAATCCAGGGCCGTAAAACAATTAACAAAAAAAAAAAAAACAATGCTGACTGACAGACAATATTACACGCTGTCCCGCCCGGCCGGTTGTTTATTTTATTAATAGTGACCTTCCATCCAACATAGATTAGATGCATAGTGAATACTAGTTTATAATATGATCTGTGAGTGAAACTGTTTTGAACAACAACGATAATTTTAATGTAAAACTAATAGAAAGTGGGCAAAAAATTGTACGATCATCATTGATCTAAATTAGTGCCAATTATATTTTGTATTATTTATCAGGTAAGATAAAATTAATACGTAGTAGGTTCCGATAATATACTAAGTATACATCGTAGATATTCCCAGTATTATAATGTACTCTGTGGATACACCTATATTTTTTTACCGGTTAATAATTTTAGTTCGTTGGTCTCGTTGGCTTTGTGAGTAATAGAAGAGGAGTTATTTATATCTTAGTAAAACAGACATTTTTACTAAGATTGATTAATTTGATTATTTAATAAAAATAACAATGCCTCTCAATATGATTTCAGTTCTTCGACAACAAACAAACGATGCCTTTATTTAGCGGTCGGTGCTTAAGTACAGTTAAACTGATTGGTAAAACTGCGCTTGTAACGGGATGTAACACGGGAATAGGCAAGGAAACCGTTTTGGATTTTTACAAACGAGGTAAGTACGTTTACCTGTACCTACTTAATCTTTTTTTTATTTAATAGTTTTAATAGTACAGAAAATAACATGGTGTGTTAACAACAGTGAAAAAACCTTACTGAAGTGAAGCTGAAGACCATTTTAAACGAAATTACCTATACAGGCTGATTGGTAATTAGATGCAATCCTTTGAAGGGGTTGTAGAAGAGAACAATTGCCGTTGATTCGACTCATAATGCGTAATGCAAAAGTGAACCATTTCTGAGATATTTCGAATTTAAGCTTTTTTTCTAAAGTATACTTTAAAAAAATATATAAAAAAAACAAGCCAATATTTTAGATTTTTTTTATTTGTTTTGCTTTGATAACATCCCAGCCAATAAACAATAACCCTAAAATGCACATTATTGACGTAAACCTTGACACTGTGCTCCAAAACAATTGAAAACTCTTGAAAATCGCAAAAGATTTATACAAAAAAGCTAGGTTAAAACAAAAAGTCTCTATGCAATTTTCTGTGCGTATTAGCTCTAAAACATCTGCATTTTACTAGCTTTCGAATGAGGTACAAAAATCTTAAATTGATAGAGGAATAATAAAAATATGGCCTAATATCTATAATATTGGCTGGTTTTTTTAATATATTTTTTAAAAGTTTACTTTAGAAAAAAAACTTAAATTCAAAATATCTCAGAAATGGTTCACTTTTGCATAAGGCATTATATAGTCGAATCGACTGCAATTGTTCTCTTCTACAACCCCTTCAAAGGATTGCATTTAATTACCAATCACCTGTATAATGTATACTAGTTTATGTATAAAAATGCACATTGGAAAAATGAGAGTTCATCTTTAACATTAAAATGGTTAGAAATAATTTTGCTTGATATACTTAGGTTGGTAGGTACGTAAGAAACGGGTTTGAAAATTTTGGCGTCAGTCGACTTTCCGCCCTTTTTTGTCATTGCACTTTTGAAGTATTAATGTATCTAGTAATAATACCTCGATGTTTTTTGTCTTCAAAATTGTGCCTTCGTTCGTTCGCGGCGTTGGTCTTAAAAAATCGATCGTTGACATTATTACAAACAAAAAACGTTCTAGATATAACTTCGTAAAGTATCAATCACGTTTCGAAAAGCAATCAAAGTTAAGTAAAGCCGTTCGGGGCTCACTTGACTCGTCTTCGACAAAGTAGAACCAGAAATAAAACAGACGGGGTGACACGCGCGCCTTGCACGGTATATGCGGTGTTGATTTTGTGTATAATATTTTATAACACAACTTAACTTATTTGACAGGACTAACCTTATTTTACACGTCCTGTCCTTGTCTTTTCGATACAGAAAGTAAAAGACACACTGCTTAAATTAAGTTTAGTCCTGTCAAATTAGTTAAGTCGTGTTATACCGAATCGACATTAAATGGATATGGTTTAAGATGCAGTTAGGACAGGAACTTGTCTGAGTGCGTTAGCAACGTTGACGGAAGTGCGCGAGTGAATGAGATGCACATAGTGTGCTTACGCAATGCTTACGCACACGGGCACAAGGTCCTGTCCATTGAACTATTACGCCAATGGTCCAGTTCTTAAAGCATTTGAAACGGATAGTACTACAGTGACAGAGTGCGCAATTTGCTCATATTTTGGAAACTTTTGTCAAAGGATATTTATTCGTTTATATTTATGTCAACTATCGATTTTTAAAAGAATGATAACTAGGTACTTACCTATTATGACAAAAATACAAAATAGCGGATAGCCCAAGCTCCATACCAAAATCATCAAATTATAAAATATATAGTCTGTCAAAAAAGTGTTGAAATGAATATTGAACTTTAATGAACTTTAAACGTTCAAGTAGTATAATTTACGTAATATATTTATTAAATAACAACGCGGTAAACTCGCACTTGTTTGTTCGGTGTAACCAGGCGAAAGAAAAATTGTTCCTTCAATATTCATGTCAACTCTTTTGACAGACTGTACATAAATCAAGTTAGGGGTAGCTTTTGCAGGAAAACATTTTGGTAAGGGGGTGGTACTTCTTCAAATTTCACATCTTGCAAATAAAAGTGGTGTTATTTAGTATTTTGGTCAAAAATAAAAAAAAACATTAGGTAGCTTTCACAATGGGTGACCCCCCACGAATTTACGAAATAAGTAAATCCCTAAAAATAAAACAACCATACTGTGATACAAACTCGCATAATGTCGTCAGGAACATGTTTTTTACAGTTAGGTACCTACTGAATTTTTTTGTGAATAAGTATCTTATTTTATTAACTGCTAACGTGTCGTCGATAGGAACCCGCGCGAATGACAACATCCTTTGACATTCGCAGTGACAACGTGCCGAGTTGATACAAATGTATTTTTAAGTGGGTACAAAGGGTACAAGCATAGTATAAATAAGTAATACTATTGTATCTCCATACAAACGGGCCGAAACGAACCCCCCCCCCCCCAAAACTCAGTTCAACTTGGTTTACGACAGTCGCGGTCGCACCGCAGTTACGTACGCACGTTGTCACTGTGACGCTCCCGCGCATTTTCGTAAATTATGACACGAAATTACAGAGTATGTTGTGCATTGTATGGTTGCTTAAATACAACTTTTATAATAATAATATAGCACTATCAAATACGTCAGTAAACAGTCAGTTGGCAGCCCTAGCGCGTGTTTAGGCACCGAGCGGCTGGCGGCCGCAGGTATTGATTTCAAGGACACCGCCTAGTTAAACTACTGTTGTTACCTATACTGTGGTATAAGTTCCTGACTATCCTTTGCCTGCGGCTCCGCCCGCGTTTATTCAATCTTTGCCCCGTTTTGGGCTTGTGCGTTATTTTGTGAACAGTTTGAAACGGATTTGGATGCCGTTTTGTTTTTATTATCATCATAGTGACCCTTATCAATGCACAGGGAATAAGTTGTTCATAAAATAAGGCCCGATTCGAAAACAGGGTAAAGATACAATAAACGCGGACGGGCGGAGCCGCGGGGAAGAGCACGTAATAAAATAAATACGCGGTACTAGCACGAATAAATTTAGTCTTTGATTGACAGGTGCAAGAGTTATAATGGCATGCCGCAGTTTGGAAAGGGCGGAAGAAGCAAAACTAAGTATAGAAAACTCATGCAATGGCTTACTTGACGTCGGCGACCTCGTCTTGGTCAAATGTGATCTTAATTCGTTGAAATCCGTCCGAGAATGTGCTCAGCATATTCTAGATACAGAGCCGCAATTGAATATCCTCGTGAATAATGCAGGAGTTATGATGTGTCCTAAGGGAGAGACCGAAGATGGGTTCGAAACACAGTTTGGTACCAACCATCTAGCCCATTTCTTGTTGACCATGCTGCTTCTCCCTAGAATCAGAAGCAGTAAGCCAGCGCGCATTGTCACGGTGTCATCAAGAGCTCACATCAGTACGTATCGACATTGTTCCTTATTTTTATTCAGTATAGTTCTAGCGGTGCACGGCGATTTTCCGTAAAATGCTGCAAATAGAGTCAAAAGCATGAAAATCGGTAAGGCCATACTAATAAATTTGACAGGTAGCATTCGGTTAACAGAACTGTCCAACACAACTACTGCGAACTTAGCATTTTTTTTTTAAACAGAATTCAGGGGATCGTTTTATTGCAGATCAGTATTTATTTTGTAGTGTTAGAGTGTACTTTTATAAATTTTTGGCGATGTTTATAATTTTGTATTACGTAACAATACAGTTGTATAGTTACAGTAATCAGGTGGTAGAGCTGATGCAGGTCTCGACTGTGGAGGTACCACCATCTTACTAGCAAATCCTCCTGAAGTTATTCGGGGGAGAGTAAGAGAACAGCTCTCAGGCAAAACCAGGCGGCCCACCATTGCCTGGGACCGATGGATGGCGGTATAACCATCCCCAATTGCCGGGCCTTATATAAAACAGACTGGTGACGGGCAGCGGCGTCACTAGTGCAAGGGTTTCGGCACCGCGCTCACCAACCCATCTGCCCAACGTGTGTGAGTATGGGCATTTCTTCCAGGAAGACCGCCAAGACTGGCGAAATCCTGGAAAGGCATATGTCCAGCAGTGGACGAAACAGGCTGATGGATGGATGGATGGACAGTTGTTAGTACCATTTATAATGCGGACGCTTTCTATACAATCCATGATGGATAGTGCACGTCCAGTCGTCTATAGAGGTACATACATAGACAACCAACATGACACCATCATGGCACGCTTATTTGCTTCCGGTTCCCATTTTTTACATATGTTCTAAAATGAGTTTGACTCCTACTCACTCTGAAATTAGTTTAAAAAGGCTAACGCAATACAATGTTTAGATAGCGAAGATATCTATGCGCATTATATCTTTAACAATACTGTATTTTGTAGTTTTAAGGGTGATTAAGGGTCGACCCTTAGGTTTGTAACTAAATCATGACTAAATACCAAACAGTATCTATAACATAAAACAACAAGATAGCAGCTAAAAAAATTATATCCAAGTAATCCACCCTAATCTAACGATAATTTGGATTTGGGAGTTTGTTAGTTTATAATCTCCCGAACTGCTGATCCAATTTTGAAAATTCTTTCACTAATAGGAAACTACATTATCCCTGAGTACTATAAGCTATACCTTGTTCCCCGGGGATAGGTAGTTCCCCAGGAACATAAACATTAATTATATTCGCGTGGGTAATCCCTGGCACTATCAAAACCGATTTTAAAAATTCTTTCACTATTCAGCGGGACATTTTTTTTACTATCATCGTAGTGACCCTTTAAACGTGAAACCTCTAGCTGTTTGAGGTCCACGCTCTCTCTAACCTCGTCCGTATGTCGATGCGTTAGGGTTCACGCGTTTTTGTTTGGAACTCAATTATTTCCTAAACTAAGGGTGTCCGCGGGTATGACTCTTGGGAAAAGTGGTTCAGTAGGGGCAGTAGAATATGTGATTTCATTTAATGGTAGCAGTCTATTTACACCCGGTATATAGATATAGGGAATCACGAAAAATTCTCAAAAGAGTCTTGGGGTCGTTTGATGAAAACCGAAACTGCATCATTATATTTTTGAGAATAATTTCCCTAGCCGAGAATTGAAATAGCTGATATATAAAAACACACTGTATACATAGGTAACACTAAAACTTTCCGGAACTGGCCACTTACATAAACAATATTTAAAAATTTATTGCAACATTTGAAAATAGAACTCTTTGGCTGTAGAATGCAGTTTGTTTCATCTGACTGTCTTGTTTTTACCCTGTGGCGCCATTTAAAAAATTGTGTGTCTGCATCAACATGGATTTAACTCGGGAAAATTTTCGTAGTATGATTTTCTACGATTTTAAGTGTAATTTGACAGCTCAACAGAGCATCGCTCGGCTTGAAACAGCTTTTGGCAATGAAGCACCATGCAAGACGACTGTTTATAGCTGGTTTGCAGAATTCAAGCGTGGTCGTATCAATCTCAGTGACGAATCTGGCGATGGTCGGCCGTCCACCGCTGTGACCAACAAAAACATCGATGCTGTGCGCCGTATGATTGAAACAGACAGGCATGTGACCTACCATGAAATTCGCGCATCCTTAGAAATAGGCATGAGTCAAATACAATCAATCCTACACAAACATTTGGGTGTGAGAAAGCTGTGCTCGCGGTGGATCCCACACAACTTGACCGAGGCTCAAAAAACGGACCGCGTCACTTGGTGCAGTGCCATGCTTACCAGATTCAACGAAGGTGCGTCACATTTGGTGTGGGACATAGTAACAGGTGACGAAACATGGATTTATTGCTACGATCCCAAAACAAAGCAGCAATCGAGCGTATGGGTCTTTCAAGATGAGCCGAAACCAACCAAAGTGGCGCGCGTGAAAAGTGCATCTAAGCGGATGATTGCTTCTTTTTTTAATAAAACTGGACACGTGGCTACTGTTGCTTTAGAGAATCGTCGTACCGTGAATAGTGACTGGTACACGACCATTTGTTTGCCGGAAGTTATTGACGAACTCCGTAAAAATAACCGTAAACGCCGTATCATCCTGCACCACGACAATGCTAGTTCTCACACGGCCAGACAGACAAACGACTTTTTGAAGACGAAAAATGTAGAACTCATGAGTCATCCTGCATACAGTCCCGACCTGGCACCTTGTGACTTTTTTCTGTTCCCAAAAATTAAGAACCAATTACGCGGTCAACGATTTTCATCACCAGAAGAGGCTGTCGAGGAGTATGAAAAACACGTTTCAGAGGTCGCCACAGGGGAGTGGCACAAAAGTTTTCAAAACTGGTTTGATCGAATGAAAAAGTGCATAGACGCCAAGGGAGATTATTTTGAAAAACAATAAATTAATTTTGTACCTTTAATAGTATTTTTTCATATTCATTCCGGAAACTTATAGTGCGTCCCACGTATTATTGCACCAACCGACTGGTGTCGCTTATATAAAGATCAAATTTCGGGATGTAATGAAATGACAAACGGCAAACTTAGCCGTACCTTTTGACCATTTTTGTACACATTGTTTGTGGCATTGTAATTACTAATTACCATTGTGATTTCCGTACAGTCTGATGAACCAATCCGAATACCAATAAAATAATATAATTTTCAGGGTATGGAATAAACTTTGATGACCCAAATTACAAGACAAAGAGATATAATGCGGCTGAAGCCTATTCTCAAAGCAAACTGGCAAATGTGTTGTTTTCTAGAGAACTTGCGAAGAAACTTAAAGTAAGATTGAATTCCTATTATATTACAGTAATGTGTTTACTCTCTATATCTAATCTATCTCTTCAATATACAATAAGTCGTAGTAATTAACTTACCATTAGCTTGAAAATAAATAATGCGACGACAACCAGAAAGAGTAAACAGGACATGTATTTCACAAATGGTCACTGCACTTTAGTTCTGGCCTCTAGTATGAATTCGGCAGTAACATTGTAAATTACATAATTAATAATGTTTCTTAATAAAAGCAAAGAAAATTACGATAAAATGCGCTATATTTGAGATGCACTGAGAGGCCGAAATATAGCGCATTTTACCGTAATTTTCTTTGCTTTTATTAAAAAACACAATTCACCATAAATTAAAGGCCAATAACTGTTTTTTTAATATATTTATTAGTTTATTATAATTAATAATAATTACACTATCAATCATATCACGCTAAAAACTCTTATGCACTCGTTTATATTGCATTGGCGTATCTAGGATTTGTAGCTGGGGGCCCCTGCTCCCGGCTCTAACTCAAGAAGCTGTCAAGTATCTGTTCTCCATTATGTGATCGTAATAAGATAAATAGAGATAACCCTCCGTGCACTAGCACACACAGGCAAGGTACAATTGTAGTGGGAGACATTAAATCTAAAATAGGATGACCACTACAGGAAAAAAGAGCTATTTGCGGCCCATAGTTATATGTAGAGAGGAATAGTCGCGAAGACTAATAGTTTGGTATAAAATTTACACCAAAAAATTTGCCTTTGAAAACATAAAATGAATGTTCTTGTCCGTGTCCTTAAAATTCTTACAATGCCTCTACGTATTACAGGAGAACAATATAGAAGGCATCAACACATACAGCTTGCATCCTGGTGTTATTAAGACTGAACTCGGACGACATCTAAATGAGAGCCTATTCCGGGGTGCTCGACAACTTATTGGGTTTGTTGTGGGACCTTTCATGAAAACGCCAGAGTCTGGTGCACAAACTACTATTTATTGCGCTGTTGATGAAAAATGTGGAAAGGAAACTGGTCTATATTACAGGTAAGTAAGCCAACATTATGATTTATTAAAGTAAATTCAGAGAACTTTACAATGCTAGCTTTATTCACTATAATAATTCAAAACACTAGATCCTAAAACTACATACCTACCTATCTCTTTTAGTAAGATCAGACTTTTTTTTACAAAAGCGGCAATTTTATTTCTTCTAAAATTAAACTTATACGAGCTCCATCTGTCTGCAATAAACACAAAATAAACGTTAAGAAAAGGGATAACTGAAAATCTGCAAATTAAAATGTACGCAGTTCTTAGCTTGTCCCTTTGTCACAAATTACTTCAAAATTGATGAGTTGAAATTAAAGTAACAAATAATTCTTCTTTTCAGTGATTGTGTTGTTACAAGTCCAGCTCAAAGTGCATTAAAGGATGAAGATGCGAAGAAACTTTGGGATCTTTCAGTGGAATTAGTTGGCCTCGGAAATTATAATCCCTTTACAGATTCTGACCCTGGCTTAAAGAAGTAGATGAAAATCATGGAAATGAAATATTAGTGAAACCACGGCCTGTTATCCTTTGAAATCAATTTATGGAAACGATTTTAGTTTTCTTCTTTTTAATTTATTAAATGCCGTATCTACCTAACAAAATCATTACTTATCTATGCCGGGCATATTCTTTAGTTTCACATGATTTAAAAGCCGCCGCTGATCATACAGTGCCGGATTTACGCCTAGGCCCACAAGGCCCGCGCCTAGGGGCTTAACCAGATTAGGGGCCCTACCTACCCAGCTACCCCGACTAGGTAGCTTGCCTGCCCGTCTGGAGTAAATAAAGTTATAGAAGAAAAAATGGTACATTAAAATATGATTCTAAATGTTATAAAATCATTCGAGCATATTATACGCCGCGTATAACGACCGTTGACGTTTACTGTAGTGACATATTTCACTGCATTATTTCTGATGTATGTTTTAATAAATTAAGTCTGTTAAAAATTATATTTTTTTGTACTAGTGCATTTTATTTGCAAAATTTATAAAATTGCTTCGGGATGAGGGGCCCAAATGTCAAGTGCCTAGGGGCCCCAAACACATTGTATAATAACAAGACTGTGCACTGTCCAATTTTTGCTCAATTATACTAGATTTTATTTCCTTAGAAATAAGGTTGTAATTATTATGATACCATTTTCAAACGAAAAACGAGCCGACCGAGATGGCTGTCGCTACTCGTGTATCCTTGTATAGCAAGTTGCCAGTGTATATAATACAAACAATATACTTATATAGTGTTGTTGAGTTTCCAACGTGTTAGAAAGGGACCAACGAGTGCCAACACCCATCTCGCTCGGCTCGTTTTTCGTATCGTAGTGCACAGTCTTGTTCTCTATACAATGTCTTTGAGGGGCCCTCAGTCTTTAAGTTCGGGCCTGCGATCATAGGCCGCTTCATGGATTCCATGTGGACTCCGATTATACACGATCAGAGTACACTCTGACAAAGTGCACTTGGATGATAATTTTGTATAAATCCAAGTACAGGTACAGTGAAGAACACATCAAGTTATACACTTGCAGTGCGACATTAGTCTCTATAGTAAAGGAAATAAGAGCTACAAAGTCCAATGTTTATAGCTTGATGTGTTCTTCTGTACATACAAGCTAGCTCGTCCGTATGCACTTTATAGCCCAAAGGAAATACTAATAAAATCAATTAAAAAATCATTTAATTTCCGAGTCGAGTTATATTTTTTAATGGGTGCCATACGTCGATATTGACTTAGTGTACACTTTTCTAACTGATATTGGTCAAACAACTTAAAGGTAAAAAAGACTAATCACTTTTGCAAACGTTATATAATATAAAAATACCTATTTAAACTACTTGTATGTCGTTCCATTAATAGGTTTATCGATTATCGACATCTTCAGGCGAAAACAATTAGGAAAACATTAAATACAATTATATACGTATATACCGGGTGTAAATAGAGTGCGGTCATTAAATGAAACCACATATTCTACCGACCCTACTGAACCACGTTTCGCAAGAATCATACCCGCGGACACCCTTAGTTTGGGAAATAATTGAGTTCCAAACAAAAATGCGTGAACAACTCTAACGCACCGACATACGGGCGAGTTTAGAGAGAGCATCGTCCGTGAAACAGCTTCAGGTTGTCCGCGGGTGTGATTCTCTCTCGGGAAAAGTGGTTCAGTAGGGTCGGTAGAATATCTGGTTTCATTTAATGGTAGCGGTCTATTTACACCCGGTATGTAGATATATAATTATGTGGTTTCATTTAAAGATAAAAGTGTACTCGATACATATATCTATTTTTTTTTATTTAGTTCTTACTTCTCAGTACAACTAAGTATTATCTGTGCCAGTAAACGATATATCAACATCGTTGGTGTCACTATCAAGAGTATGCGCCATGGGCCATGAATGAAGTCCCGCGGATTAAAGTATTTTGGGTGATATCCCAAACACAATTAGACTTCGCTACGGGACTTCCTTGAAGGCGCGAGCTCTACCTACAGAATTCAAAATATTGTTTTTTTACTACAGAATGTTAAAAACCTATAAACAAAACATGAAAAATGATGTATATAGGTACTTGTAAAAGTATCAAACTGTGGCACTTTGTACTAAGATTCTTATCATTTAGAAATGGTGACGGGATACAATTAAAAATTTACCAAAATTACCTACTCTTTTTTTAAATCAGTTTCTCATCGTTTATGTTACAATCAACGATATTTGTATAGCACATACATACATATTCACGCCGGTATCCCAGAAGGGAAGGTAGAGACTACAGATTTCCATCTTCTACGATCCTGGCACACCTCTTTTGCTTCTTCCACATCCAGCGGGACCCCATGTCTCATGATTAAGACGATATTAGTAGTTGAGGGATTCAGTTCTAGATTAGTTCTATCGAATCCAACACTGAGAAAACTGTTCATCATTAATTAAAGTGAATTCAGCTAAAATTATGATGATTCACGTAAATTAGGGAGCATACGGACATCACAACAAAACACGATGAAACTACTGTTGCTGCTGCTAGCGTTATAATATGACGCACTATCACTATGACTTTGTAGGAAGCAGATATAATTATGCGCTCCGTCACCGCTTTTATGGTGACAGAAAGCATACCGTAGTGTGACGGACCTCTTTTATGGGGAAGGCATGATGCAATACGAAAATGATGATTTTCTGTGACCAATTTTACGGTGGTCTGTCGTCATAATATTGCGTTACTTACCTTAAAAACTCGATTATTTCCTCAAACGTTTTAATTACAGCATAATATTTTCCAATTATCACCTAAAAACAATTCACCGTATTTTAAACTTATCTACCTAATGCTATTTTATAATGAAGCCAAAAAGACATTTTTCTCGGTGAATCAATATTTTTATTTGTTCCATCAAAATGGATCCTTTGGTCCCAACGAGTCACACTGAAACCAGTCACAGTGTAACTCGTTGAGACAAAAATAATAAAATATCCCAAAGTCACACTATAGGACAACTTTTTATTTTGAACGAGTTACACTCTTTTTTGGGGGTAAATTTGATCGGAAAATATTACTCCTCCTTAGATCGTTATTTCCTACTTGCTGTTACTCGTTGGAAAGAAAAAAGTTGTCATCGTGTCACAGATTTTAATCCCAACGAGTAATACTCTTGTTTTGGGGGTGTGACTCCTTGGGACGAAAAATAAAAAGTTGTCCCATCGAGTAACAGTGTGACTGGTTGGGACATTTTATTATTTTTTGTCCCAACGAATTACACTCTGACTGGTTTCGGTGTGACCCGTTGGGACCAAAGGAAATGAATGAAGGCATAAAGCACGCTCTCTGGATGAAGGACACGATTTTACAGGCGACAGCTTCATTCTTTCACTGCTAAAAGATTTATGGCAAGTAATTAAATGGTATTTTTTTTAGGGTTCCGTAGTCCAACAAGGAACCCTTATAGTTTCGCCATGTCCGTCTGTCCGCGGCTTAGCTCAGAGACGCTTAGTACTAGAAAGCTGTAATTTGGTATGGGTATACATATTAATTAGGCCAAGAAAATGGTAAGAAAACCTCAACTTTTTTTTTGAAGTGTATCTCCCATTTTATAAATTGGGGATGATTTATTTTTATCATCTATCCCATAGTGTGATGTATCGTCAGATAGGTCGTTAAAAACATTATAGGTGTGGGAAAACCATTTTTCGATTTAGGGATCCGTTGGTGAAATATTAAGCTTTAAAGTGCATTGTAAATTTTGTTAAGAGTCAAGTGTCCACCCTCCTGCTGGCTAAACGGTTGTTTATGGATATATGGAAAATTTCACAGAAATAATTTAAATAATGAAGTCAAAAGGAAAACTATCACAGCTAAGTAGGCTTTAGTATTACAGGTTTACGAGTACGGGTCACGCCAAACTTTTAAGGTGAGTCAGAGCAAGTGCGCCTACGGGGTAAGTGCACCCATTGTAAAATCTCAAAAACTACTGTTAGGAGACTCTTAACGACATTTGACATCCATGTAACAAAGTATAACGAAGTTCCCGGTTTAAATCACAGCTGGTTCTGGCCTCTTTAACTCGAGATATCCACCATTTTATTTTTAGTGTCATTTATATATCAGTTCAGAGATGACAGCGTGTTAAAAATCATCTAAAAATCATCTCACAATATTCATAGTGTTTCGGTAAAGAAATGAGATTAGTGTACAATTTAGAAGGTTTACTTTAATTCTTTGCTCGTATTTTTCTTTTTATTAGCAAAATTAATGATTTTCTAAGCAATTGTAAATTTTCACCTTAAAATTGTCGAGAGGGGTAAGTTCGCCTAAGTACTTTAACCGAACTTGGTCGTATGGCGCAGTTTCCCCAAGGCAGAAATTACCATCCATTAGGGTGCAGATAATTTTCTTTGGTAAATTTACTTCTTATACAAGGTGACATTAATTTATTCAGCCCGATTCAAACTGGAGGCTTGATAAGTGACCAGTATCATGGCTCGATAACACTTTTTACTAATTTCATAAAATTAAATGTTGACCTCCCATAGTAATTAACTCGGGACTGGCCATGCGTATGTAGGGAACACAAGGTATTGTATTGTAGGTTATTGCTCTGAGACCTTGATACTAAGTTCTTACCCAATCTTCAGTATAAATTTGGCTACATAATTTTCGTCAAATCATGTTCTGTTAATAAAGAAGCCAAAGTGGGTACCCTTCCTTTTTTATTTGGTCTTTTCTAAGAGATATCTATTTCGTATAAGGTTAACGAAGACTTTTTCGACTGACTGCTATTATTAAGTTCATGATATTAATAAAAAATTGTTTTCTTCGTTTTGTTTTGATGTTTACTTAATAAACATATCGGTACCGGAAATCTCAATTGATGTAAAGGACATCGTTTAACTTAACAGTATGAACAACGTTAATATTTTTGGAAAAAAAATGTTGCTTTTATGTTTGTTATGGCATTAAAGTGATGTCAAGGAGACCCTCATTATTTTTTTTCTTCTTTTAACCGGTATTACCAATATTATTGTAGATCATTCATTTATCCAGATAACTACCCTTACCACCTGCTTGTTTTAGCAATTATTCCCTATACGCCTATTGATATTTTGATGTTCAAAGCGTATGATGAGTCGCAAAGGTAATTTTAAATGAATAAAAAAATAGTTTAGTGTCGTAAAGATCGCAAAAAGACACAAAATGAGATGTAATTGAACAAATTTGGAACTGAAATTATTCAAATGCACCAAGGAATTTTATTGCGGAGCAAGAGAAATAAAAAAATATAGAGTCAGATTTTTTTTATTAGGTATAAAAATAATTGTGTAGCTTCACTTAATAATATTAAAAATATATACCTACTTTAAATATATTTACTGTAAAAAAACAGCCCACCCCCCTTATTTCCGACAGAGGAAAGCTATAGGATTAAAAAAAGTTGAACACAAATGAGAAATAAAAAAAAATATATAAATACAAGTATGGAGATTACGTAAAAATTACCAGAAAAATATAGTGGTTGAGAAATTCACGACAGTAAAATGACAAAATTGAATTTTTCATCCACGAGTTTTATTTCGAGGACAATATAAAAAAATACTTGTGTCTCTCTTTTGTTGCTACAAATATTATGATTACGCGAAAAGAAATATATATATGAGGTCCTACAATAATAAGTGAAAGTTATTCCCTAGTATTTGCTATACGTGAAAAGAAATATATAAACTTATGCTTATTTCAATTTGAACACTGACAGCATGATAGCATAATGCTGCGTTTGTGTGAATGAGTGACGAAAAGAGCTCGTATGGCTACACTGAGATGATTGACTATTTAGAACGGACTTCGCTCAACGAGACGTCATTTTATGAGCTTTTATTGTCACACACACAGACACCCATCCATAGTGATTTCCAAAGTAAATACATGATGACGTCGTCATGAGTTCTCGAACCCCATACCTTGTTTTCTTATACCATGCTATTTTAAAATGTTAGTTTAAAATGTGGTACAACCAATTCTTTTTTTAGTGATCATAAACAGTTATAGGCATGATTTTAAATACCTTTTTCTTGCCTGTTCCCAAAACTGTCGAATTACGGAACCCTAGGTATACGAGTGTGAATCGCACTTGAATGCTTTTTTTTCAATTTAATACTTGAACGTAATTAGGTCGTAAAAGACAGGTCTTTATCTACAGAGACAGAATCAGCACTTACACCCTGTTATATTAAAATAAAATGAATTACGCCAAAATGGTAATAATATGAATGGCTTTTATGTCTTTTTTATGTGAATATCTTTTTAAGGCATTCGAAATGTCATGGTAGTGAAGGGCAAATTTCTGAAGGTAGCGCTATTTTAAATATACCATTCGATAGAGAGAAAAAAACGGAGTATGGTGGCATTGAAAACACATTTGCTCATTTTTGTCCTTTACGCCAATTGAGATTTCCTGTACCGATATTTATTGCCTGAAGTAGAAGTTTTTGTTTTGTTTTTGCATCTAGTTATTGTAACTTGTCATAATTTAGGGTTAAAAGTTCATCTACACGTACATTAAAGTTTTTATGAAAAGTTATAAAAAGCCTAGGTAACATAAATTTTGAGAACCCCTGATTAGAAATATATGGCGCACTTACCCCAAATTTCATTTAAAAACCGCAGCTCCTTTGTTATTGCCATTTACGAAAAATAGATAAAAATATTGCGCTATGTTGCAGATTTTCTTTAACTGAAATGTTTTTTTTTGCTACGCATTACTTTTGGGGGTTTATTTCACGTAGGCGTCCATATTTTTTTAATTTCTAGGAAAATACCTATCATAGATTTATCACTAGATTCACGGAATCAATGTGACATTGTAATCTCAAAATACCAAATATTGTAAATTTGATATATTTACATGTGCAAGTCATAATATAAAGAAGATATATTGCGTCGAATTCATATATGAAAAAAGTATGGCGCACTTGCCCCCACTCACCTTAATCCCCTCTAAACACGACAATGTATGGGCCGTTCTTCTAAATGTATGGGTCTAGAAGTTTGGCGCGATCTGTATTCAAATCAAATCATTTAGGCATCTATGTGGCCCATATAACATTATACGAGTATTACAGTACATATATTGATATCAGATCATAACAGAGTTAGTTAATAAAGCTTATTACTATGTTAGTATCACTTCACTTTTGCACTATGTCTTTGTGCTGTTCTGTGGCACTTGTCCGCGGAAGCGACGAAACACCACGCCCTGCGGCCAAAAGTTTTCTTCCATGACGAGGTGCAGAAAGCAGTCCGGTACTCGCACTACGAACGCCGGAAAGTTGACGTTGCGGCGCGACTTAACCTCTATACGGCGCGGCGCGACTAGGTACCTAGCATAGTAGACCATATAGAGCTTTGACAGCTCGATATACACTGTCTGTCCCTCTTTAGGTAAATCAACAGAGTGAGACAGAGCACTGCATCTGGCGCTATCGATATGGTTTGCTATGCTAGACTAGCAGAGCCGCGTTCATGAATTAAGGATTCCGACACGGGTTCTAACGCCATCTCTGTCGCACGCTTTGAAAAAATGAACGAGGGTCAGAAGTGCGTTCATCAAATAACCCTAGTGTAGGTATGAACACCGGAGTTGCGACACTGAGTTTTTGAACGGGTTTGGCCGAGTTGTTACACTCCAAATATCATTTCACATATCTCCAATAGATTTCGTACCAATTGATTTTTATCTGTCATTTTGACGTCTCTATACGAACCTTGCGAATCCTGCTCAGAGTTAGTTGGTGTTGAGAAATTCGACACCGGTGTAGCGAAACTGCTATTTTTGAACCATGTTGCGACCCATGTCAATTTTAGAACGGTTTAGTGTTGGAACCCGGGGTACAAACCCAAGCCAGTGTGAGTTTTTTACGACTATCAGAATAGCAAAATATAGTGCTGTCACTTAAAATTCCGTTTTTTAGTAAGTTTCATGGATTAAAATTAAAACTTTCAAAATTGGCTTTAATATGGCGTAAAAAAAATTGAAAATTGTTCAAAGTATTAGATTATTTACATATAAATACAAAAGAGAGAAAAATAAATCCTAGAAATACAATATAGATGTCAAGTTGTAGATATTAAAGAGCTGATTATATAATATATATATACTTTTATTATATTTATTGACTCCGATTTCGAGAAATCTTTGAAAAACCACAAAAAAATGAATGTCCCGCCCTTATTTCTGAAACTGGAGAAATACTGGAAGAGTGTAAGTACATAAAGAATTTTGTAAACAGTTTTACCTTTTTGGGGGTTCTTACAATAAAATTTTGGGCATTTTAGGGGTATTTTGGATTTGGTTCGGGGGAATTTTTTTAGGAGTTTCCAACCGTGCGTGCCACATACTTTGACCACACCCCCGACACACCAACCATTCTGGCCGAGATAACTCCACTCGCGGATAAGCGTGTCCGTACACGCTTGCGTGTGTGCGTGAGCTAGTCTAGAGCTGGCACCAAGCGTGTGAGCATCGTCGACCGAGAGGGACAACATATAAGTCAGCAACTTCTATGATTCTCTTACTAAATTTTAGCGTGGTTAATCCTATGCACAATGCACATAATATTAAGCACATTATGTGAATTTCAAAAAACTCATTGGTGCATGCCCGACCGGGGATCGAACCTGAATCTCAAGATTGAGAGACCAGCGTTCTACCCCTGAGTTACCGCCACTTTTTTGTTAGTTTAAAAGTAAATAAGACAAATACTTCAATCGACTCTCGTCTATTGTCCAAACGAAGGGGCAGGCCTCGCTTAAACTATGGCCCCGCACGCAGCCCGCCTTCCATTTAAGATGCCACAACGACGGGCGGGGCGATTGTTCGACAGCGCGTTGCCACAACTTTGTAACGGCGCGGCGGCGGCACGCGTGAATTTATATGAGTAAAATTTAAACATCGTCACGTCACGACACGAATCTTTTCAGAAGAGTCAGAGGTGTTTTTTAGTATGGACTATGAAGTGCAGCTCATATTCAATACTTACTCTTACACCCATGTTTCACTGATGATTTTCAACATGCTTTTCACTAATGAACTAACTGAGGAGTTCTACCTATGTAGTGATGAGGCTTGGATCGAAGGTCAGATGGGTGTACAAAAGCAAAATAATTTGTCCCTAAATCAGATTTTGCCGGTAACATAATGTACGAGCTAAAACATAACTTACAAAATTACATAATAGCCAACGACCGGCACGCCGCCGGTACAAGGTTATATCGTGGAATACAATATAAAGTCATGTTGAAATTTACTCAAACAAAAACATTCGATTTTTAAATTTCAACTCAATGTTGAAATTATTTCCAACTGTTTGAGAGTTGAAGTCCTAAACCGATAGGTAAAGGGCTGGTACTTACTTGCTTTATGGGTAAAGGGTAATACAAAAATATTCGACAAAGAAGAAAACGCCTTACCTACCTTGGTTCATCGGAAGGAAATTTAACAAATCTTTGTTCTTTATTGGTTTCTTGGTTTTCTAGACATCCATAAACACCACAATAACGAACCATATTGGTCAAAAAATGTGTATCGTAAATAATAAAACAAAATACGCGCGCAGCGAACGAGTGGTAGCCCAGCTCTGCTGGGATCCAGATTTACTCCTAACTTGCGGGGGAAAGTGGGGTACGATAAACTCGCGCGCGGAGGTGAGTGTCGCTTCTTTACTTTATATTCTCTGCTTTGACACTGTTGGTTGACAGTACTCTACTCTGTGTCCACTGAGCTGCATTCATAAATAAGGGGCCTCGACACGGGTTCTAATGCCACCTTTATCGCACGCTTTGAAAATTGAATACGCTATCCTGCTGTCAGTGTCGGAACCTGACGAGAGTTAATTTATGAACGTGAACGCCTATAGACAGCGACCTTCACAGAGTACATTGTTATGCGACCTTCCTTCCTTTGCGTTGAGTTGAATATTTTATTGTTTACCATTCGTGCGATCGGATTTTGATCACAAAACAAAACGCAAATATCAATAGCATGATCCAGATTCAAAACTGAGTACCTACATAACTTGAAAAATGATATGTAGATGGTAAACTTTGTGCTAACCAAATCTTCAGGGCCTCTTGAATTTTCTGGTTATCTGTGCTGCTTGAGCCAATGGAGTTTGATGACGACGAGCATACATGGCGAAGGTCGTCTTCGGCCAAAAGAGAGCGCACAAAATGCCAGCAAATACCGAAGAAAGGGACTTCGGTGGCGGTAATTGTACTTGGCCTTGCAGTGCTCAGCTGCCTACTTGGCTACTGCGTTTTAAGTGAAACCCTACCGTATGAATCGAAAACACTGCGCCTCGTTATCATTGTAAGTTCCTCACATACATTGTAATTGTTTTTTTTCCTATAACCCCTTGAAACTGGCTCCAAGCCAATTTTTATTGTAATTGATTTTCTCATTGTGTTCTATAACAGTTATTAAAAATTATAAACCATTGTAAGGCCATCATGCAAGAACTTGCAATTTAAAGCAATCATTTTATTTTCAGTTTTTTCGTCATGGGGCAAGAACACCAGTCTCTAGCTATAGAAGTGATCCTTTCAAGAACTACCAGTGGCCTAACGGATGGGGGGGGTTGACTAATGTAAGTATTTTAGAAGATCAAGAAATTATCATTGTAATATACATGTCAGTATGTAATTGCCTGCACTGCCACCTGTCACATGGTATAACCAATCTGCTTTCTCATGATCGCGCCAATTTTGTTTTTGGCTATATATCTAAAATAAGTTCTCAGAATCTGATTCACTTTTCTTTTTCTGAAACTAGATTAAATTTCCAATATAATAAAATAAAAAATCTAAATGTATTTCTTTTTCATGTATCACCAAGGCTCCCGCCTATCCAGTTTCATGTGGCGATCTCAGCTCGCCCTGCCTTTGGTTTTATTTACCAATTAGAGTATTTGAGAGCCACTGCACTGTAACCTTGCTGACTGTAGTTACAGGCGAAAGTACATAGAAAGAAAGTTTTGGTTATATATAGGGTGTTCCAAAAGTCAACATTATCCCTTGGAGAGCTGATAGGCCAGCTCATAACTGTTCAGAATATCAAAATATGACCTCAGTAAAAAGTGAATGGTTTTTGATTTATCAATACTTTTATGAATTTCATGAAATTCAACATTTTAGAAGAGTCTTTTCAGTGCCACAGCTACACAATTCCAATTTACATTTCCATTTTAGGTTATTTAGTGTAGTACATTCATCTTGGTGTAGTTTCTTAAATGCAAATCACCTGGCAACACACAAATCCAGAGAACAAAGCAAAATTCGTTAATACCATCAAAAACAAAACTTGTAAAAAAAAACAAGTCTCGCAACTTAGTTCTTCTCCTGTAAAAAGTTGTGAGATCCATGTAAATCCAAGTTGATTAATTCATTCAGTCCCTACTTAAGTTAGTACATAATTAGCTAACCTAACAACATCTTATAGTGACCTTATCAATATTAAAAATCTTTTATGTTTTAAATAAATAGATTGACTCGGCCATCGCATGAAAACACAATGTATCTCACATCACTAGTAATACATATTATATTAAATTAGATTATTTAGTGCGATTGCCAAGTCCATCTATTTATTTAAAACATAAAATATTTTTAATATTGATATTTTATAATATGGTGATGCCATTGCTAATGCAAGGCGACAACAAGAAGGTGCTAAAATGGTAGCGCTATAGTATGTAAATATGTACTATTATTTTTCCACTTTTGGATTGGGAATGAGGTGCGATCGTCAACTTTACGCGAATGTATGAAATGACACTTACCAAAGGTAGGATGTGCAAAAATACGTAAAAACTTTTTCAGCACTGCGAAATTATAGTGTGAAGAAAATGTAACATTTTACCAAAATAATATTTTGTGGAATTAAAATAATAATAAATAATCAATAATAATAAATAATAAAAATAAAATTGTCAGCTCGCCATTTGTGTGTGAATGCCAAATAGAGACAGATTAGTCAAATAAAATTTAAAGATTTCATTTATAAAACAATTGAAAATATATGTTGGGGAAAAAGTTTCTTCGCATTTTATATGAAAATTCAAAACAATTTTTAGTAAAGTTTATTTACATTTGACTAAAGTTTGTAGGTGCCATTTTGTTCGATAACTTTCTGCCATCTTGTAGGTAGGGACATGATCCCATTGCTATAGAAATTCTGGGACTTCTGATCAAAAAACCGCGACAAGTGGTTTTGGCAGTCCTCTCGTGATGTTAACATGACACTGCCTAAAGAATTCTGAAGAGACCGAAACAAGTGGAAATCTGAAGGTGCAAAGTCAAAACTATACGGCGGATGCATTAATACGTCCCAGCCAAACTCTCTTAATTTTTACTGTGTGGCTAAAGATGTGTGAGGTCTAGCGTTATCATGATGAAAAACCACACCCCTTCTGTTGACTAATTCCGGCCGCTTTCTCTCAACTTCTTGCTTTAATCTCATCAGTTGTTCGCAGTAGAGTTCAGAATCGATGGTCCTGCCTGGCGGTAACAGCTCAGAATCAAAAATGCCCTTCCAATCCCACCATACACACAGCATTACCTTGTTGCGAGATAACCCGGGTTTCGCCAGAGTCCGTGAAGCCTGACCAGCCTTTGACCACGACCTTTTTCGCACGTTCTTGTCGTACGCGATCCACCTTTCATCACCATTTTTCAAAAATGGTTCGGTTTCATTACGTCGTAATAAAGAATCACAAATGAGTACACGGTTCATTAAGTTTCTTTCAGTGAGCTCATGAGGCACCCAAATATCGAGCTTTTTTATGTACCCAAGTTTTTTCAAATGCGCCAAAACTGTTTTGTGGTCAATCCTCAGTTCTTCAGCTACATCGTAACTACTGATACGCCGATCTTGCTCCACTTTTTCAAAAATGGCATCCATTTTATCCGTAACAGGGCGCCCAGAGCGAGGTGCATCTTTGACATCAAAATTTCCGGATTGAAAACGCTTAAACCAAATTTGTGCTACTCTCACAGACACTGCACTAGGTCCGGTCCATAAACATCACAAATTTTTTTCGCGGCTTGCGTTGCATTTTACCTTTTTTGTAGTAAAATTTTAAAATGTATCGATTTTCTTCATTAGATTCACTCATCTTAACAGTAAGAAAAACAAATGAAAATCACACATTTTACGTAATTTGAATTTGGAAGTATCTTTTTTAAAATTTAAACTTTTTAATAAAACAAAAACCAGACAGATACAAATGGTATAGCCAAAGAGATTTTGTTACATGTTCATACATACTATTTGCAAAATGAGTTTTTCCCCAACCTATTAGATTCAGCAACAAGTAAATCAGCGATCATTTAATTTTTTGGAGAAGCAATATTATTGATCAATAAACTCATAAAAACATCAATAAGTACATAAAACGCAAAAATTTGATAATTATTTTACTTGATGGTCTTAAGTACTTAAGTAATCAATTCACTTGTCCATCCATCCATCAGCTTGTTTCGTCCACTGCTGGACATAGGCCTTTCCAGGATTTCACCACTCTTGGCGGTCCTCCTGGAAGAAATGCCCATACTCACACAAGCTGGGCAGGCGGGTTGGTAAGCGCGGTGCCGAAACCCTTGCACCAGTGACGCCGCTGCCCGTCACCAGTCTGTTTTATATAAGGCCTGCCAATTGGGGATGGATATACCGCCATCCATCTGTCCCAGGCAATGGTGGGCCGCCTGGTTTTGCCTGAGAGCTGCTGTTCTCTTACTCTCCCCCGAATAACTTCGGGAGGATTTGCGAGTAAGATGGTGGTACCTCCACAGTCGAGCCCGGCATCAGCTCTACCACCTACAAAACTCACTTGTACTCTAATGCAAACGGTACTTTTGAATCCCAATCCAATCGTGGAACAATAATACTATATTGTTGTATCGGCAAATAAAATATTGCCGATGCCGATATAAGGGTATCAGATCCATCCCCACTATATAATAATATATTAATATAATAACTACACATCAATATTATATTTGATGAGCTGGCCGTAGGCATGTCGATCGACACCTAGTTGAGCGGGCGGGTTAATTGAAAAATTATTCTATCATTAATCTTGAGCCCCTTAATTTTTTTTATTTTTATTTTTTATTTTTTATTTTTATTTTATTTTATTTTATTTATGAACAAAAATCCACAGCAAATACATTAAATATAAACTAATAATAACATCAGCTGACAAGGCCAATAAAGGATTTCACTATGCTAGACAATAAATACATACTATTGACTGGGAACATGATAATTAATTTATAAGTTTAAACAATTCAATTTAGAGACAATAAAGACGCAAGACTTTGTGTTTGGTTACTAACTAGGAATTTTTTGCGAGAGTATGTGGGTAGATTGATAAGTGTGTATGTGTACGTGTGAGGGTGTGTGGGTGAGTGAAACTCAGATAAAGATGAAGATTAATCCTGAGAATTTAGTAATTAATATGAAAAGAAACATAATAAAAGCCATTTTGTTTTTTCCAGACTGGAAAATTACAGCTGTATGAGTTGGGCAAAAAGTATCGCAGTTACTATGCAAACTTTATTTCAGAAGATTACTATGAGAAAGATGTGTACATCCGCAGCAGCGACAAGACTCGGTGCCTCCAAAGTGCTTATACATTCCTTGCTGGGCTTTATCCTCCCTCAGAAAAACAGATGTGGCATCCTGAGATCCCATGGCAACCTATACCTGTACACTCTTTGCCTCGAGAAATTGACAATGTAAGAGAATAATAAAAATATTGTGTTAAAAAAACAAAAAACAATTTTGTCATAGAAGACACTTAAATAACTTGTCGAGCTACTGGTTATTCTAAAATGCATATCCTGCTGCACTGAACCAAATCATGTACTAAAATTATTAAGTAGTAAGAAATCATTTTAGTGACCGTGGTCAATATAAAGGCTATAAAAACTGTTTAAATAGTTTTAAAAAGATACACTGATTGAAAGACACTTCCATGCGAGTGAAGCCGTAGGGAAAAGCTAGTGTATAATAAATTTTGATATGTACATACATGTACTCGCACCTGTCTCCTAGAGGGGTAGCTAAAGACTACAGATTTCCATCTATTACGATCCTGACACACCTCTTACAATATATGATAATTCACTAAAATTGATAAAACTATCTTGTCAAACACATGAAAATTATAAAACTTTAAGTATAAAAAACGATCAAGTGCAAGTAGGACACATTCCCTGAGGGTTCTGTACATACCATTTAAAGCACAAAATTATTCCCCATGCAGTTATGTCTGACCAACATAACTTGTCCCTTACGATCCATTAAACTCTATGTATCCGAGGGGTCTTATTAAGCTAGTCTTCAATATCTCCTTGAATACTTAAATATTTGTAATTTTTCGATTTTTTTCTATACTTGTACTACAACTTGTAGTTGTGAATGGAGTTTTAAGTTTCTTACTCAACTAGAAGTGCCCTATAGGTTTTCATAGTGAGCTAATTTCAGTGAAATTGGTTTTGTAAAGTGCAATAACTTTCTTTCGCATTGTTATATTATAAGCCTGACTTTTGTCAGAGCCATGGGGCTGCAGACTTCTGTAGAAGGTATTAGTTTCAACTTGATATCTATCACGGGGTCTGAGAAAAAGGGTCTTGACAGACGGACAACAAAGCGATTTTATGAAGGTTCAGTTTTTCATTTTGAAGTAAGGAACCCTATAAAGTGGTCAAGTGCAAACTGATTGACTATGAATCATGTACAATGTTTCTGAATTTCAGATTGTTGCAGCTACAAAACCCTGCAAAGTCTGGAAGGCCATGTATGATGAACTTGTTGCAGAAAGAAATGCTGATCCTAAATTTACCGAACTCTTTGACTATCTCAGCAAATACACTAACCAGAGTATGCGGAATATAGTAGAAGTGGACTATCTCTACAGCACATTTCTCGCACAACAAGAAGCTGGATTAAAGTTGCCTGAATGGACTAAGAATGTGTTTCCACATAAAATGAGAACTCCATTCATGCTTAGCTTGGCGTTGCTGTCTTATAATGAGACTTTACAGCGGTTTCATACTGGTAAGATCTTATCACTTATCTTGATCTTCCTGATAATATGCTACTCAAAGTTTTACCAGGCTACACCGGTCGCTATTGCCTACTGTGTCATTTTGAGGTCTAGCATCAGAGACCTTTCTGTTGTGCATTTTAACTTCGCTTTAACCAAGTATCCAATGAATGCTTGCTTCTTCCGTAGGACTCTAGAAAAATGCCAATTTATTATAATTTGTTCCAGGCCCTCTCCTGGGTGAGATAAAGAAGTACTTTGAGGACACAGTAAAGCAGGTGAATGTGGACCGCACACTCTACATATATTCTGGGCATGATGTGAACGTAATCTCCATCTGGCGAGCACTTGGGTTCCAGAAGTTGCTAGAGCCGGAGTATGGCGCCAGTGTAGTGCTGGAGCTACATGAGGAAGTTGACCCTGATGCAGCCTTTTATGTCAAGGTGAGACTAGGAAGAGCATGAGATACATACAATTTGCCTTTCTCTTATCCTTGTATTCCAAGATATTGATATTCTGTGCATCAACGTCAATTTGGTTTACTCTAGCCTGATTCTAGTTTTAACAGAATTTATTAGGTCCTATGTTTTGTATGTCTGAGGAATCAATAGCCTCTCAGATGGAAAACTTCTTTGCTTGACAGCTTAGATCGTTGGTCTCCCAATTGACGGGTTTTTTACAAAAATAACGTAATTTTATGGAGCTATGTTTTACAGGAGAGACAAAAAATGATCTGAGATTAATACATTTAATTTAGAGGGACTGAATGTATTTTGCTAACATTTTAAAGTTTGTGTGTGATATTTGTACATATTGTATTAATTTGTATTATTCATAGTTTTTGAAATAAATAGAAATGTATCAGTAGTACATATGTTGTTTTTGTAAAAACAAAGCATATAACTTGTTTTTGTAAAAAAAAATGTTGGAAAAGAAAAATAAAAGAAAAATGTTATGTTATTATTTATGTTTATTCTCAATTTACTTATAGAAAACAAACTTTCTTTTAATTTTAATTACTCTCCTCCGCTACTATTGTCTTCTGAATCAATATCTACATCTAACAAACTAGAATCTACGTTGCCATTCAAAATCTTCTCATAAAATTCACACTTTGTTGGTGAAGACAAAAAGCTTTTTAGCTTATACAAGTCTTGCGCTTTGTGTTCGTTCAGCGGAATCGTAGAAGTATACAGAGAGTTGAAGGTAACTTCAGTAGGCAAACGTTTCTTATTCCTGATGTTTATTGCTGTCCATTCTCCTGTAAAGTTGTACTTTACGTATACATACGCTGAATCCTTCTTTATTTTCACCATACGTACATTTTTTATACGCATTGGTGGCTTACTCTGTTTTAAAAAGAATGGTTCCAAAGCTTTTTTTATGTCATAAAACGTGTCATGTTTCACACGCTTCACCTCAAAGGGTGAAGGATTTTTTCGTGCTGATTCAATGATGTCATTCCATTCTTCATCAGTTTCCACAGTACTTGTCTTTTTTAAATTACCAATTAGTGAAAAATCTTGATCATTTGGGAGGTAAGTATGGCCTCTTATTGGAAATATGTATTTTATGGTGTGAAACAAACCAAAAATATGGATTAATGCATATAGAAAATTAATCATGACATAATTTTTATTTTGACCGGAACACCCATCACTAATGAGTACAAGGTTTTCACAATGTATCTCATGCTCATTGAAATACTTTAGTAGAAGGGATGTCACATCATTTTGACCTTTCTTTCCTTCTGTTTCCAAGTAACTATTCATACATACTTTATTCCTTCCCAAATCATGAATACCGAAAACAAAATTCCACAGTTGTCGGCTGTAGAAAACGTCACCAGTTCGAATGTGTGGCAGAGGGAGATTTTGCATATAATCAAAACTTAAGCACATGATTTCACCTCTCTGTGCTCTTCGTTTCAGATCTTTTTTCATTTGTCTAAATTTTTCTGCCTTAGCAAGATGTAAGTTGTGTTCTGTGTGTAGAATGTTGGCAGTCTCTGGAAGTGCTGCACATTTAATCTTAAGCTTGTATGAATCACAAACTGCACAAGTGTCGGAGCGAGGCAAGCCAAACCTAAGCTTATATTCTTTTGTAAAAACAGTCCAGTAAACCATGTAGCTAACATTAATCCAGTGTGATCTTAAAAACATGTTATGCATCTTATTCACTGTCAAATCTTCTGTCAAATAAAAACAGTGAGGATTATCCCTTCGCGAGTAATGTGATTGCCTTGCCTTGAATGAGGATATGTGATACCTTATCAAAATCAAAATAGCCTCAGGTGTTTTTTTTGCTCTGTTCACCGTGTGTTTTCCTCTCAGATCCTTAGGTACAGCCTCATTTGCCAATAACAATCGTTGCAGGCGACGAATACGGTTTTTGCCAACTCCATGAATACTACAGAATGCGGTAAAACACGTCGGAACTTCTTGCAACCCAATGCGTATCTTGTACTTAAAAGTTGACATACGGAATACCTTAGGATTGTCGTTGGTATGTCGTTGGGCAGGTGACGATGAAATCAAGCCCATCAAATACGCGTCTTGATCATTTTTATTTCCAAAACTGTTGAAAAGGTCTAAAATTATTTGTTTCTCAGCTGCAGATATTTTTGAAAAGCACTGTAGACGGCTGCATCTAAAGAGAAGAAAAAACAATAATCAAGACAATATCACTTAAAATATCCAGATTTACACTAACAAGCACTAACCTGCAATCATCACCGGTTTGGCGTGCTAAAACCAACTGGTTTCTATGGTTGATATGTTCTTCACCCTTCGCTTTTTTTGCTTTTATTATGTCTTCTTTCTTCTGCTTCTTAGCTCTTTTCTTGTTTTTACTAATATCCACCTCGTTCTCCATATTAATGCGAAGCAAATTGCATCAGCTCTGCCAGTAAAATTCAAAAATGAAAAACGTCTCACTTGTCAAATGTTCGTTTAGTTATTGCAAAAACAACGTTAATGCATCAGATACATGATTTTTGTAAAAAAGTATTATGCGTTATGTCAGAACTGTAGTTAACCGTACGTTTGGCTTTTGCAAAAACAACGTAAATTCACCAGATGCGTGATTTTTGTAAAAATAGTTTAAACTTACGTGGTTTTTGTAAAAACCCTGATATTTTTACCACTGTTTTTATGTCGTTAGCGTTGTTTTTGTAAAAAGAGGATTTTACCATTCTTTAGAATATTTGATAAGGATTTCAGTGATACCAGTAACAAAAAATCGATAATATTGTTAGTTGCGTTGTTTTTGTAAAAAGCCCTTCAATTTTGAACCTGGGTTCGAATACTGCCTGTTCTAGCTTGCACTAATTAATTTTTAGGGTCGTACCCGAAGGGTGCCAAACGGGACCCTATTAGATACTAAGCCTCCACTTTTTGTGTCCGTCTGTGACAAATAATAAAGTATCTACAAAAAAAATCAAGGGTACCCAAAGTCCCCATACAAGAAGTTGCATTATTTAAACCTTGTTGGTTTTAGCTCATAAAGTCAGTAATACAATACATGCACAAGTTTTAAATTTAGTCAGACTGTAGGACATACTCTAAAGTAAAATAATAAATTGTAGGGTTCCGTACGCAGACGGCGCCAATTTTTTTGTCAGGCGCTACCGTTTTAGCGACTTGTTTTTTTGTAGCCTTGATGTTGCTTTGGCATGTATATCGTCATTATTTACCATGTTTTTAGGGTTTCGCACCCGTATTGTGGAGTGTGACGGAACCCTTTGTGCGCGAGTCCGACTCGCACTTGGCCTATTTTTTAATTATTATAGTATTAGTATTTAGCATACTTCACACTTGCTGAAAAGTGAAATAAAACACCAAAAAAAGTTTCTGTTTGTGCCTGAAGTACGGCGACAAGGCTCAGACTCAGGGGATCCAACTGCTCTAGTGACAGTTCACTGAATACCTCTGACACCCTCTTGAGGATATGTCGTGACGAAATGTTGAAAAATATACTGATTTCAGGCGTTCTACCGCAATAACACGAAGATCGAAGTTCCAACAGAGCTGAAGTTGCCGTTTTGTGACGACCCTTGTCCGTACAGCCAGTTCGTTCAGTACCTCGACAACATCATCCCGAAGGACTGGGACGCAGAGTGCCAGAATACTAGTACGTAAACTATCGTCTTCTTAGATGAAGCCAATTATTACCGCATTCCGAAAGAAATTACTTATTCAATGCGCTGATCAATGTTTTATCGCCCGAATATCGGAACGTTTTGTTTGACATTCTAGCTCAACCTTAAAATTGTGTCATTCCGAAAAGAAATTATTTTTGATTTTTTTGATATCGGCAATATTTTTTATAGCACACCGTGCGTAAAATGACCGCTTTACGCACGCTGCGCTTTCGTAAAGTCGGCATTTTCCGCACTTGTGCTATAAAATATTATACGAAACTCGTACGAGAAACTTTTTCTCGACTCGTGTGATTGCAGCACTCACCTTCGGCTCGTACCGCAAACTCACACTCGTCAGAAAACGTTTCATCGCTCTCGTATCGTAATGTACTATTTGCGCACTTACAATTCGCAATATTTTAACAGTTCTCACTATATTAATCGGTCTTGCTCATGCGTGTAACTTTTGATCATGGTCTTTGGCTCTAAAGTAATCTCCATGGTGACCTTGTCATAATATATTAAGTTTCTTTAACTACGACTGTAAGTATTGGTAATCCCAAGTAGCGCACCGATTCTCTTTTAAATGACTTATGTAAGGTTGTACTGTACAGCCGCTATAGAATTACATAGTTTGCTACACGGAATGATAATTACTGCCTTAGTTCGAAATCGTCACAAGCATCACGGCTAGTGTTATAATTTAATTGATCGTCGAATGTTCATCGTTATAATGCTAACATTATGATTATAAAGCACGTGATAATTTATACCTCCAGTAGCTCCTAGATTGGGTAGAGCTTGGGAGTGAATAGTGAAAATGTTTTAAACAGTGCTAAAAACCCCAGTAAGAGAAAAATCAATAAGAAAGCCTATGCCTTATCAAAAAAAAAATATACGATATTTGACCGCACTAGTGCTGTCGACAATTTTGTTTCTAAGCGTATTTTCATATCGGATGATATGAAAAGGCTACTTCAATTAAGAGTTAAGAGGCTATGTAAATAAAATAGGGATGATTTTTTTCTGTGTATTTTATGAAATGATGGTAATGAATTTCTGGTTTGTGCAGTTTGACTATATATTCTACGGTTTTGTTTTTGGTACTGCCTAAGCCAAGCTGATTTATGGTTTGTCACAAAAACAACCACGAAGGTTACGTTTGGCGGTGGCTCCACTACGTTCCGGGACTAACATAAACTGCCGGTTCTTCTGCGCTAAAAGCTTACTGAAATTTCCGAAGAAGTTAAGCCTGGGCAAAACGAGCCTGTCCTAAAATCGGGTCAATCAATAATAAACAAAGATAAGAAATTCATATGGTTGTCAGAGACGAAATCTCAAGTTTAAATATGGCGTGTGATTGCATTTTTTACTACATTCCAGCGGCGGGTCCATGGGGGGCTAGAGGGCTGAAGCCTCTCCAAAATATACGTTATAGGATACAAATTTCTTTTACACTAGGTACTACTTATGACACTAATTTCCTACTTATGTTGCACTAGTCTTAAATCTACTTACCTACACTTTTTTAGTAGTACAGTTAATTAGTATGATTTACTGAAACAGCTCGAAAAAACCTTAAAAAATATGTTTCTGGATCCGCCAACGCCACATTCCTCCAGCTTCCTAATGATTTAGTGGAGACCGCTAATTGTCTTTTTTTAACAAAAGTGTTATAGTAAAAAAACTAATAGGGTGGATCGGTAATTATTGTAATTACAATTTTGTGAATTAATGTTATTAAGTAATGTATAATACTATTAAATCTTGGAAAATGTTATTATATTAAATTGTTGTTAGATAATAAAGTTTATAAAACAGTATAGGTATTTATACCTGAGTATTTCCACACTATTAGTACATACTAAAATTGGCTTTGTATGTCAGGTTTGACTCTAAAATTGTTGGTAAAATGCCAAATTATTACATGTTATCACAATTATTCTTGTTACTATAAAAATATAAGGAGATCACAGTGACATGTGACCTGATAACTCAGCTCAAAATATATAAACTAACCTGTATTCACTGTAGCTTCATTTTTACATTCTAGCTGTCCTCTACAACTGTTATAAAATAGATGATTTACAAGGAATTATGCCTTAAATTACTTATGAAATGCATATTTTGTATACACATTATATTATAGTTTATAGTTTTATCGATAAGAAATGATTTATTTTGCAGGGTAATGTTATATGGATTTTATGAGCGAAAGATGTTTAAATGTGCCATGTTTAAAAATATAAGTAATAAATGTTATATTAGGGCGCAAAGTTTTGATATTATGTATCTGTAGAATTTTAGTACAAATCGTGAATGTATAATAATTGTATTATTGACGAAAACCATTCTATACTCGTAGCAGATCAATATTCTGATTCAAATTCCCACTTTCCATAAAACATGAATATTTTAACGGATAGGGCTCACTTTTTTATCCGTGCAAGAAGGCACAGGTCGAGCTTTCGATGAGACAATGGCTCAACATCATCAGGACTCTTCGGGAGTACTTTCGCGCACGGCGGTCAGTCGAGTACGTCAACTCATTCTAATTTTAATTAATGTAATCCATAAAATATTTAAAAGACTGTAATTTTCTTTAGGGAAGTCCGAATTCTTTGTAGTTTGTGCGGGTTTGTTTCTTTGCGAAAGTTCGTTTAAGGTGGTTGCGATTGGACCTCGTTCCAAAAATCACATGTTATGATTTTTTTTCTTAATTTTGATTAAAAATTATTAATAAATGCAGTTCACGGTACCACGCGACCAGTGGCTGTCCGAAGGGGAGGGGGGGGGGGGTCACAGGGACCTCATGTCCTATGACGATGCCAGAGTTGTGGGAGTTAGTTCCAAATTTGTTCTATCGAATCCAATCAAATTTTTAATTTGTTCCGTAAAAATGGACGAGGGACACGATTTTACAGGCTACCTTCAGCCAGCGGGACACTTTCTATTTATAAGCCTCAGGAACTCCAAATGGTGTCAAACGTTAGTTCCACTTCCTTGTATTATGTTCTAAGCAAAAACCAGTTTCTAACATGTGTTATTTCGATAATAATTGGGTTTGAAACAACCTCCAGCCAGCGGACAACTTTTTTTTTCGTGAGGATGAGGAAGCTATGAGTTATATCAATCTCTTCTCCCCAATTAGTTCTACTAAGTAACTACTTAAAAACCCTTATATTTTAACGATAAACAACAACTATGCAAAAAATAAAAATAATGGCTGTATGGTCTAGCTCCCTTTGCCTTTTACAATTAAGAGAAAAAAGAAAAAAAAACCTTCCTAAGGAGTTACTAAGCAACATGAAAAAAAATTGTTCGCTGGCTGGAGGTTGTTTCAAACCCAATTATTATCGAAATAATACATGATAAAAACTGGTTTTCACTTAGAACATAATACGGGAAAGTAGAACTAACGTTTGACACACATATGAAGTTCCTGAGGCTTATAAATAGAAAGTGTCCCGCTGGCTGTAGGTTGCCTGTAAAATCGTGTCCCTTGTCCATTTTGACGGAACAAATTAAAAATTTGATTGGGTTCGATAGAACAAATTTGGAACTAACTCCCACATCTACTGGCATCGTCATAGGACATGGAGTCCCGCTGAGTGTAGGCACACCCCAAAATCATCACGTCAACTTGAAAAATCCCCTATAACTTGATGGTTTCAGAATATTTCCAACAAATTATTATCTGCTAACGTCTAAGTCAAAAATGTTCAAAATAACGGTATAAAAATAACTCAAATTTGAAAAGCCTGCGTAATATACGTGCCAACGCGGAAGTTTTGGTGGTGGGGCGCGGCCGCAAACCCCATAAAATTCAAAGAAGCCTTGCATTTGTTTTATGATTGAGATTTTTAATTTTATTAAAAAAGTTATATATTTGCTTAACTTGTTTTACCTTTAAAGTTGGCTTCTTGAACTGTACTTGAGTAAAGATGACCCCCCCCCCAATCTTGAGCTGCGACCGCACCTGCACGCGACAATAGTTGTGTTTGTAAACGAGACCCGTCGCAACCACCTTATAGGGAAATGGTTTAATTTAATGTACTTATCTGTCTACATCCGGTACTTTATTTATCCATATTTTGTATCAAGTCAAAATTAAAGCAACGCGTTCCTCTTTCTCTGTGGAGACCTTATTTATTTATACCTTGACTTGACCGCAAGCGCTGTACAACCCGGTCACAATATCTGTGCACCTGACCTCGTGACGTCATATCGGCGGTCTGGGTACGGTGTGAAAAAAAGTTTTTTCGAGAAATGTGGTGGTAAAAAAAATTTACTAATCTTTTCAAATCAATTTATTATTGATGAAGGGTTTGTTATTAAAAAACAATAATTTTGATTACAAAAACATTTATTATTAAACTCAGTCACTATAAATTATTGACTCTATGCCTGACATTGTATCTTCCTCACTCTCACTTTCTGAACTCGCCGAACTGTCTTCCCCTAGTGATATTAAAAGTTGTGTGATGTTGTCATCTGCTAGATGATCCTTTTCCCAGTATTCTCGCTGTAGTCTCTCCACGTGATTCGCTTCTTTTTTCCAGTCAGCTGGCGTAATTGACTTAATCGCATCTTTTGTAAGTTGTTCTATGTTCTTTTCCGATTGGTCAATGTTTTTATCTGCCACCCTTTGCTTTACCAAGTTCCATATATATTCGATAGGGTTTAGGTCACAATGGTAAGGTGGCAGACGTAAAACTTCTTGGCCATGCTCTCGCATCAAATCGTCGACGACATATTTTTTCGGCGGCTTTGTTCTCAGTATAATGGGATACAATTCCCTCTTTGTCATTTTGTCATTAAATGGAATATTGTGTTCACGTAGCCAATTTTGCATGTCTGCTTTAAGAGCAGCACTAGTGGGCGCTTTCACCGACTGCGTCGAATGGTAGGGTGCATTGTCTATGACAACTATACCGTTCGGCGGTAAATTTGGTATAAGCTTTTCACGGAGCCATTTTAAAAAATTGTTTGTGTCCATCTCGTTATGATAATCGCCGATTTTACTTTTACATTTATAAAGTAATTCTGCACCTTCAATAAATCCATTTTCTCCTCCAGCGTGTACAAGAATCCAACGTTGACCCGGATTTAAAATTTTCTTCACACTGCTGTCGGTATTATTTTGCCAGCATTTACTGACCGTATAGTGGGAATGGATCCACGTCTCGTCCAGGTAGGTAACCGGTTTTTTATCAGCGCCAAGGTCATTATTCTCTTTCATACGGCGTAGGTAGCGAGCCCTCCATGCGGCGATGTCCGGCTTTTGTGTCAATACACAACGGATATTTTTACACTTTTTGAACTTGTAGCCCAATTTGTTAATTAAAATATTTCTTAAATATGTTCTCCCACCTTGAAAATTTAGGTCTCTCTTAACTGCTGCCAGAATTTTCTTCAAAGTTGGGATTTCTTTTTTTACAGCATAAAAACTGTTGATGATATTTCGTATTGCGCAAATTTCAAAATCATCTACTTCGATGCGTTTTTTGTACTGTTTACGCTTCTTACCCGGTGTCGATAATTTTGGTTCTGGGTGGGTTTCTAAATTATTACTAGTACTTGGAGTCGGACTAGCGCCCGGCGAAGTAGGTGGTTGTACTTTGGCTTCATTTTTAATTTTCATTACAGTCCTCTTTGATATCCCAATTGCAGCACAGGTTCGTTTCACCACTTGGTCTACAGGTATGGTGTACTGTTTGTTTGCTTTCTCCGATTCAAAAAACTTGAGCACTTTCAAGATTAAATTTCTTGATTCGCTGTGTATTGTTTTTCCCATGACTTCAGTTTAACAGCTACAACAATTTTAATAACAACCAAACCAGTCCAAACTTAACAGTAAACAGTCTAAACTTAACAATAAACATTAAAAAACAAAACAACAATAAAGCGAAAATATCAAAATTATCGGGACGTGTAGCGGCAACGAAGATGCTAACCGTACTATCGCACCGGGGAGTGCGCGGAGAGGTGACAGGGGAAGCGGGAGAGGCGCCACATTCCAGCGAGGTGCACAGATATTGGGACCGGGTTGTACACTTGTACAGCGCCTTGGGTGGCGACACACGACGTGATGCTCGACGCCCCTCCCCGCTTAGCTACAGCTACCCAAGGCCTAGGGTGGCGGGGTAACATTGCCGAACGAATTGACGCCCCGTCCCCCCTCCCCTCCCCGCTCAGCTACAGCTACCTAAGGCGCGGTATAGCGCTTGCGGTCAAGGTACAAATAACTGCGATAATATATATTTCTATACATAACTTTAATAAATTTAACTCCTTTTTAAATAACAAGGGATCTACGTGGTTTTATGATATTATAGATATAAATTGATGCGTATTAATATATTAAGTGCATCTTACACAAATTATATTTTACGACTTGATGTTCACGTTACGTGTGTAGATGTAAATGTAATACTTAAATAATAAAATACATGTTTGTGTTAAATGGTGATCTTGACATATACGAAGAACATTAAATGCCCATTAAGGCAGCTATGCATGTATCGGTTTAACAATAAAGATCTGCGTAAGAATGCAACGCTGTTTATCGGTATTATCTCTACACCAAAACTTCGCGGTTAAAATACTGTTCATTAGTTTATAATGCATGCCACCTAACTTGTCGGGTGGAGTAAGATGCAACGCAGCAACTCTTCTTTCTCTATGCCGCTCCGATAACGCGTTACCACAGTTTAAAAATCCATACAGTTGTCCAACGAAGGCGTTCAGACGCAGCGATCGTGCAGGGCAAGGCTCCGAACTGCTTGTTCGAAAATTGTATGTAGCTCGGTCTCTTACTTCCCGCGCTCTGTCTGAGCGCTTTCGTTGGATGGACAAGTGTATGAATTTTTAAACTGTGACGTTACTGCAACGCCATTTCTGACTATTTATACCCGCAAAATTACCTGCACCTTTAACATGGAGGACCATATCGAGCTATCTGTTGATCTACCTAAGGTTCAAGCCACACAGAAGCGGTGCGGCGCGCATCGTGCGCGCGGGCGTCATTCCAATTCCGTACAAAACGCATGGAAATAAAGTCGCAATTTGAAGACACCGAATGGTATGTTTCAGGCGGTGTCGGGCGTGGAACGGGCGTCCGTACTATACCTCAAATTGCGACTTTATTTCCATGCGTTTTGTACGAAATTTGAATGACGCCCGCGCGCTCGATTCGCGCCGCGCCGTTTCTGTGTGGCTTGCACCTAAAGAGGGACAGACAATGGTATATCGAGCTATCAGAGTTCGATATGGTCTACCATGTCGTGAATTGAGTACAGATAAACGAACACTTTACCTGGTTTTCAAAAAAGATCACCTTCGATTGATTGCCTTGTAGCGTACACTTAAAAACGTATTATGTGCCACTGATATTTACTACCTAATTATTAATGTTGTTCTAATAAGTATAATAAATATTATATTTATCTACACTCATTCTCCCTTGTACCTATAACCCATCTACTATTTTAATATTTAAACAATTGATTGTTTATTGAATGTTGTTGTTTTGTATTGTCGATATAATATAATATTTATCTCGTCAAATTGAAGTTTTATTATATTAAAGAAAGAGTTTTGTTGTATAATGTATTTTATTCATGTTTAAATAATAATAAGATTAAAGTTAATATCTAAAATTACAAAAAATATACCTAACAATAAAATGTACATGGACGGCACAAACATCAAGTCACTTGATATCTAATAATTATTTAATTACTTACATGATTACTTTTCGGTGGTTACACTTACTAGACTATAAAGTATATTCAGTAACTTCTCTAACAAATTGTGCATAAACGAGTTATTGATTAATTGCTTAAAAGCATTGTATATAGTAGATTGTTGTTCTTTGTTTATCAGTCGTCACTTACATATTACAATATAATTGTCGTTGTACATCTCGAAAAAAAAAAATACTTTTTGCAAAAAATATACCTATAGGGTTTGCTAAAATGGTCCCTTATAGCTTAAAAAACTAAACCGCGTCACGAACGTTTACCTCAAAATCTGTGTATGTATAACCATCAGTTTCCACAGCATGTAAGCACATCTCGCTCTTTGTAAGCTCTTACAGAGGTGTAGACTGCTACAGCGATCCACAGAGCTATAGACGCCCATGAAGTAATCAGCGCTAACTGTAGAGCCACTCCCGTATTAATGAAGTCTCCGCGGCGGCTGTTGGGCGAGTCCTTCTGGATGTAGTCCATGAAGTCGAAGATGGCTTGGCACGCAAGGCGGAAGTGGATCGCCGTTGCGTGATCACCAGTGGCATGGAACTCCTGGGAATAGGTACAGACAGGGGGTCATAAACAGCTTTTTGGTTTGTTGAGTTTTTGAAAACATTTGGACCTCTTTGTAATAAATCACATAGGTATGTGACCGGCCGGAAAGCGACGAGAGGTCGCGTCGCGCGGTTAGGGTCCGATTTGAAAGGTCGCGTCATAGAAATATTGCGAGAAAATTTGAAACCCGAGCAGTACAGTATGCAAAACCCCGCCCAGACGCCCTCCAAACCAGGGCAAATCCGGACGGATACCAACCCTAGAATCAGGGATCCCTTTGCGAAATATTAAGTTTTAAAAGTGTTTATTTTTGTTAGAATCATGTGACAGAGTCCTGCCAGCTAAACGGATGTTTTTGGGTATGTGAAAAAATTTACGGCAGTAGTACATATATACAACGAAGTTAAAAAGAAAACTACCTACTCATATTACAGCTAAGTAGGGTTTACAAGTGAAGGAAAAATAGTCGACCAAATGTGGGCCCGTTTTTAGAAATTAGCAACGACATAATTGGCTATTAACATATCGTCACGGCATGAATCCCCGTAGGGTTGTCAGAGGTGTTCCCGAGTGTGAACTGTCCACATTCGGTTCACCCGCGTTTCACTGACGATTATTACGTCCCAACGTGATGGGTGGTGAGCTCTATCGCCGTACTTCGGGCACAATTACACGCTTTTTAGGGCATGCAGGGTTCCTCAAGATGTTTTCCTTCACCTTTCAGCAAGCAGTAAGTATTAGGTATTAATTAATTAGCTGATAAATCATGAAGTAAATTAATATGTTCACTGATCAACAGTGGTTGGGGTGAGGGTGTGTGATTTTTGTAGGTACTTGCAATAAAAACAAATGTGATGGACATTCCCTTTCGCAGGATTGCAACGTTGTTTTAAGTGTAGGTACAAAGTATTCTCATTTCAAAAGTAAATATTTTTTTAATAAAATACTTTTTGTTAGAGAGAAATTTATCCTGACATGTTTGTTGGTTGTCATTTATGATTAAGCTACTTTTATGTTGTATTGACGCATCATGAGCTCAGATAAAGATGATTACGAGAAATAAATAGGTAGCTAAAGAGTTATTTTGATTCGGTGTAGATTGAGAAAGGTTGATAAGATAAACTTAATGGGCAGAAATTGAAAGAAATTCACAGTAAAATTGAAGATAAAAAGAAATGGATATCTGTAGTCTGTAGATGAAACAAAAGAATTCTTAGGGCGGTGTGTTGTAAATTTAATTTTAACGCCATTAGACGTATTTCAGCACGACAATATTATTTGACAACTTGTAAATTACTGTTATCTGTTACTGCGAACTCAGTGGATATCGTAGTCTGTAGATGAAACAAAAGAATTCTTAGGGCGGTGTGTTGTGAATTTAATTTTAACGCCATTAGACGGTATTGCAGCACGACAATATTATTTGACAACTTGTAAATTACTGTTATCTGTTACTGCGAACTCAGTGGATATCTGTAGTCTGTAGATGAAACAAAAGAATTCTTAGGGCGGTGTGTTGTAAATTTAATTTTAACGCCATTAGACGGTATTTCAGCACGACAATATTATTTGACAACTTGTAAATTACTGTTATCTGTTACTGCGAACTCAGTGGATATCTGTAGTCTGTAGATGAAACAAAAGAATTCTTAGGGCGGTGTGTTGTAAATTTAATTTTAACGCCATTAGACGGTATTTCAGCAGGACAATATTATTTGACAACTTGTAAATTACTGTTATCTGTTACTGCGAACTCAGTGGCTCAATTTGTAATAGATTCAATTAAAAATATGGGAAAACTCATTTGAAAACAAGTTAAAAATATATTGATGTTGTGAACTGACAGTGTAGCATACATGTTGGCAGCTGACCGAAATTTTAAAAATACTTTTCCAAATATGTTAAATAATCAATCAATCAAATTAAGAATCTTGCTTGGGGCATAACCTTATTGATAATAACATTTTGTTCCAATTTAAAAAATCACACTACCTAAGCCCGATCTCTGCTGATCAAACAAAAAACCCCTTCTAAGAACGCATATTGTGACAGGCAACTGTGGAACCCTACATTGCGGGTGGTCCGCCACGCACTTGCCCGGTTTATTTTAAAGCTGTTCTTATTTAATCTTATGAGGCTCTTCAAAGGCTTACCCTTACTAAATATCCTCTGTACTGGTTGCAGGTCTTGAAATAACCATCAGTTATGATTGCTGCATGAACCAAGTTGTAAATAGCAAACACTGCAGCAATGACTGCTGTTGGAATCCAACAGTGAATGACTGCATCATTCCGTTGAGACACTCTGGCTCTTGAAGTTACTACTATTGACTCGCCTTCACTGTAATGAATAACATAGTTGGTTAATAAAACATACATCAAGGCTTGTTTAATTACAGTTTACTTAAGTTTTTGATTAAAGACACTAGAAAAATTCAAATTTTAGGTAGATTTATAACTTACAAAAAGGGTTCTGATATTTACATAAAATGTTGGAAACATTGAAGTGTAATGAAATGACTAATCAAGGATCAACCAACCATACTTTTGAAAGAACTGCTATGCTGCTACCCACTTTTAATTCCTATTACCCAAGGACATTTACTATAATAAATACCATCATCCCCCAACCTAGAACTTGAAAGGAATCATTTTCACACTTTGTCGTCATTGTTGAAACTTAAGGTAAAATTTGGTTAAAATCTTATATTGTGACAGCATCAAAGGGGGCAGTGGAGGGGGGGGGCTTGCACCCCCCTTAAACACACTCACAACCTTAGGAAATGAGAAGTTTTTTAGATAGGTAGGTATGATTTTTTTTTCGACAAATATAATAACCTCACTTTTTTCTAACATATCACTGGATTAAAAAATCAGACACTTCTGCCACTGCTTCGGCGCTACAGAAAGTGCAGCCCCTTTGCCCTTGCGTAACAAAGTGCAGGCACCCATGCTCACCTCTGCAGCTTCGGCTTGCTGGTTGCCTTCGGCAAACAAACAAACTAAACTAGTTTCATAATAAATATTGGTTTGTTTCATTTATTATTACCTATTCTGACGGATGTTACTTGACTGAAACCAAACAAAATATCGATATCATATTTCTTTCTAATCATTTTATGTAATTTAATATTTTCAAAAGCAAAAAAATTTCGCATTTCCTAGAAAAAAATAATTATGCAGGAGGTTCCAGCTGGAACCAAAGAACCCCCCCCCCACATTCATATTTATCTCAAAATCTGCTGTCACATTATAAGATCCAACCCTTTGTTAAATGATACCTAAATATTATTGTTTTCATTCAAGTTAAAAAAGGGGTAAATAGCTATGATGAGTCAACTAATAATAATAATAATTATTTTTTAAATAGGTAAAATTCTAAGACATACATTTCCTCCATTGCTGTTGATTTCTCATCTTCATACTGTCCCACGTTGTTGATACACACCCTGTACATGTGGAAGAGGGCCATTACAATGGCATAAACTATAAGCGGAAGTGGAGCAAACACTGCATACAGACAATAGGAGTTACGTCCACCAGTAAAATACTGGAATGTGCTGACTCCATAGAATATGCAGCCACAGTTAGTGTTCTCCAGCCAGCTGCCTGGGCAGACATCAAGGGTTTGTCGCCAGTGGTTGTATGGCACTCCAGTACATATAACACTAACTCCCAGAAGAAGTGCTAGAGATCCATAGCACCAACTTAGTCTTCTCTCTGTTTGATATTGATTCATGACAGGGGCTAATGGCTGAAAGTAGTTTCAAATAAGCTTTTCAGTATAGAATAGGTACAAATTGCGGTTGGGGTGTAGATAAGGGGGCACTATGGGAAAAAAGATCGACATCGACACTTTATCGACACTCTGACCCAAATTGCAATTGAGGTGTAATAAGGAGGATATGATGGGAAAAGAGATCCAGAAAACCTTCAATGCAGAAGTTAGCTAGTACGTTAGGTCAGGCAGGTATAACCTTTGTGGTTAATTTTTTTATGACCCAGAAATCCTTCAGTTATGCCCCCATATCAACACTCTGATCCATAATGCTGAGAACTTATTATCTTTCAGATGAAGATAATAAAAATTGTTTTCGTACAAGCAATAAATTGAGATTTTATAACTTAGAATTATTATTGTTTTCAGAACAAAATACTAAACGGAGGTACCTAATTAATTCTCAAATACCTACATACCTTTCAATTCATGAAACAAAATTAGAAGTTGAAAATTATGTTTAGGAAATTGGAATTTAGACCGATGCGATATGCGATGACAAGAACTGTCAACAGTTGAGTGTTGCCACCACAGATCATATAGGTTGCCACCATAGAGTACATTAGGTTGCCACTGAGCAAATAAAACGCTCCTCCATCCTCAGAACTCCATCTCATATTGACGTTTCGGCTAACGAACTTGCCGATAAACTTGCCAGCTCTATAGTTAAAAATCCCAATATTCAACAAACATCTATCAAAAATATTAAGTTGCCATCTTCAGATTGCAAAACCGACATCAAGACGAATATTAAAGATCAATGAATGCTCCATTGGGAAGAAACGACACGAATAAAAGGAAAATGGTATAATTACATAAATCCTGATGTCAAGAAACCATGGTTTATCACCGGAAAATATACATAGAAACTTTTATACAACAATTTGTCGTTTAACCCTTAAATTCATGAGGTTTCCTTTTTGCCTTAAATTTAAAACCGTGATAGAAAAATACCTAAAAAATATGTGTATATTTTTTTATGGAAAGGGGGTTTTTACTCATGAAAACAAGAAAAACACACAAATAAATTTTTGCTATAAAATTTGCATTTTTAATTTTTCTTTTTTTTTATTACTTACTCATAAAGCTGAACTCTTTTTGACTTTAATATTAAAAAAACACAAAAATATATGGAAGCAGAATATTTATTACATTTCTTTTTTCAAAAACTCTCTTTAATAATTTTCCCGCCAAAATGCGAGTAAAAACAAAAAAACAAAGAAAAATAAACAAGAGAATTTTAAGGTAAAAAAAAATTGAAAGCCTTTGCCAAACATATTTTTAGCTCATATAATTATAAAATTATATTTTTATAAAATTATGTACTTAATAAATAAAAAACCTTTGTATCATTTTCGATACAAGATGCATTTAAGGGTTAAAATTGGGTATGGCAGATTTGATGAACATTTACACAGATTGAAAATGATACCTTCCCCAAATTGTACATACCGTAAAGTCGGGCTATTTGGGTTCTTGCGGGCTATTTGGGCCAAAGTAATATTTTTCTTTGACTATAATTATTTCGATTAAAGTTACGGATCTAAAAATATATTTTTTACATCCGTGGGTTATAGTGTAGAAAAAATAAATTTAAAAGCTGAAGAGAATTTTGGTCACAAAAATTACCATGAAATAACCTATCAGCCTCTACCAGAGTATATTTCGGTAAGTGTTTTATTGCTTTCTTTTCAAAAAGTACATTCATTCATTATAATCCTTGCTTTATATTACGCCAGTGCGTCTTTCTTATATACGAAAAAAACTCGCATTTTCTGACTTTGGGCTTTTTTGGACACATTTTGGCCTATTTGGGACACATTTTCCCACTTAATTATAACGATCATTATTTCCACGAAAGTTATTAATTCAATATTAATTTTTCTCACATAGGTACCAGTCAAAATGGTTGGAGTCTATAGGCGACAAGCTATTTCCACAAGGAATGGCAAGGTTTTCAAACCATATAATGCTTATTCACAAGAAAACGTGGCATTGGCGGTAGTGGCTGTTAAATCAAGAACTTTGACTTTGAGACAGGCATCTGAGAAATATGTTATACAAAAAAGCACCATATCCCGAAAATGCTTAAATCAAAATACTAGGTACTCAAAATTCAGGTGGTCATCCTACCGTCTTCAGTAATCAAGAGGAGCAAAAATATTCGTACAATTTGTTGTGATTCTGGGTAATTGGGGATTCCCATTTGATCATATGGACCTGGTGTCGTTTTTAAAAAAAACAGGCGAGAATGACAATATCAAGTTTACAACACCTAAAAAACTTGATGTTGATACTATAAGTCTGTCAATGATTGTTAAAAAAGTTTTGTTGATACTTAATGTAAGAAGTAACGAATTTATCTACATCTACACTTCTACACTATATATTATCATATAAAGAGGAAAGATTTGTTTGTTTGTTTGTTTGTATGTTTGAGGTAAACTTTGGAACTACTGAACCGATTCTAAAAATTTTTTATTTTATTAAAAGCTATACTATTTTTGAGTAACATAGGCTATATTTTATTTTAATAAAAGTATGTTTTCAGTTTGAAAATTCAACATTTGTGAACCATGTCGGGAGAAAAAACGCTGCTTAGCTGCTTTATCGGCGTTCCTTGACCAAATGGTTAGTTATACGTGATGAAACCGGTGATTTTTCCATACAAGGAAACTGTATCAGTTTAATCTGACTAAATATTTCCATCTACAACGATCCTGACACACCTCTTGCTATTATTAAGCCTGAAAAAGTAATTACAGCCAGGTTTAAGCATAGATACATTAAATGCTATGGTTTAAGTAATGATTTCTTCCCATACGGGAAAACTATATCAGTTTAATTTGACTACAAATTTACATCTACAACGATCCGGACTGATTTTTTCCCATTCGAGAAAACTGAGTTTAATCTGACTACAGATTTCCACCTACAACGATCCTGACACACTTCTTGGCACTTTGGTAAAACATGGTGACCAGGGTCTGAAGATGGGACTAGAAGATGGGTACGGGAACTCCTCAACGGACAACAGCAGACCCTTCCAAGTATGGGCTTATTTTCTTGGTTTTTATTAGCACTTTAGTATAAAATGGTGACCAGGGTCTGATGATGGGACTGGAAGATGGGTACGGGATTTCCTCAACGGAAAACAGCAGACCCTTGGAGTTTGGGGTCACTTGATTGGTCTTTATTAGCAATTTGGTAAAACTTGGAGACCAGGGTCTGATGATAGGACTGAAAGATGGGTACAGGATCTCCTCAACGGACAACAGCAGACCCTTCGAGTTTAAACTTATTGGATTAGTCTTTATTATCACTTTGGTATAACATGGTGACAAGGGTCTGATGCTAGGACTGAAAGATAGGTACAGGATCTCCTCAACGGACAACAGCTGACCCTTCGAGTTTGGGCTCATTTGATTGGTCTTTATTAGCACTTTGGTAAAACATGGAGACCAGGGTCTGATGATGGGACTGTAAGATGGGTACAGGATCTCCTCAACGGACAACAGCAGACCCTTCGAGCTTAGGCTTATTTGATTGATCTTTATAAGCGCTTTGCTTAAACATGGTGTCCGTTGTATATAGTCGTTCAAAAAATCATATTATTTTGTTTTCTTTATTTCCACGAAAATCTCTTCGACGCGGGCGAAGCCGCTGGCAAAAGCCAGTATTTTATAATGATGATGATTTGGTATATTTTGACTAGCTTCTTTTAAATAAACAAGTGAAAAATAATTTAAAATTGTTTTAGTTGTGAACTTAACTTAAAATCCAACTTTTTGGCACTTCCGGTTAGTGCATTGTTGTCAAAAATATCCCAACACCTTTATTTTATTTTCCCAAATAGCCCAAAAATTTCTATAATTAGGATATGATAGTTTTTACAGGCAAAAATACCTTGATTATTTTCCTGACCCAAAAAGTCCTATCGGCGGGCTATTTGGGACAGGCACCTTTTTATCTCAGTCCCTGTTGAAGTAATTTTATTTATTATTATATTATAACAATTTCCTTTTGAAATAGCCATTGCTATTTCAAAGGGATATTGTTAACAACACAACATTTTTGCATTAACACTGAAAGGGCTGAATATCGTAAAATATATACAGATGGTTCTAAGACTAAAGACAAAACAAAAGCAGCATACTATGATTCATGTTTAAAATACGGCAAATGTTTTGTATTGGACAGTCATACCTCAATATTTACAGCTGAAGCTTATGCTATCTATATGGCTTTACAACAGGGATGCACGGACTTATTAAGACTAGGGGCCACTCGGGCAAATTATGAACTGATGGCGGGCCGCCAGAAGTATAGGTAATTAAAGACAATAAAGATGAATTAAAATTGAAAAAGAATTTATTAATTGGAAGTGTGGCACTGCATAGTGCTTACAATCTTTTTTTATATTTGGCTCAAATTTACTTGTAGCAACACGTAAAACTGCTTCCAAACTTTCGTTGGCAAGGCGGTTTCGATTTTTTGTTTTATTATTATTTAGTATTGAAAAGGTTTGTTCACATATATAGGTAAAACCAAATAAGCTGGCACATTTCAGAGCATTTATTAACTCTTTGTACGTATTTTTCTCAATGCAGCGGTAAAAGTTCAGCAAGTCTACTTCGTTGAATTTGTTGCGTAAATCTTAGTCGTTTTGAATGTCGATAATTTCTAACTGCATTGACTCTGGCGCATTTTCAACTGAAATCGTGAAAGGATTGCTGAATATGTCCAACAGAGGTTTCACTTTTTTAAACTCCGAAAATCTGTCTTGAAAAGATTGAATCAAAATATCTAGCTTTTCTACATAACTGAAATTAATCGCAGTTTTGTTGAATTTTTCAGCAATTTTCTTATAATTCGGAAAATAATTGTAATTTCCAGAATTTAATTGCGATCTGAAAAGTGTCAGTTTGCATTGAAAGGATGATACATGAGCGTAGAGCTGGGATATCAGTTGATTTTTGCCTTGAAGCCGTGTGTTCAAAACATTCAAATGATTTGTAATGTCAACTAAAAAAGCCAAATCACACAACCAATCAGGATTTTTAAGTTCCGGGACATCCTTTTCCTTTTCCGCCAGAAATATTCCAATTTCTTCTATTAAATTTAGAAATTGTTCCAGTGTCAATCCACGACTTAGCCACCTTACTTCTGTATAATACAGTAAATCTCCATATTCGCTTTCGATGTCATCAAGGAATTGTTTGAATTGCCTGTGATTGAGTCCTCGTGATTTTATGAAATTTACAGTCGAAACTACCACTTTCATGACATTTTGAAATTCAATTTTTTTAGAACAGAGGGCTTCTTGGTGTATAATGCAGTGAAACTGCATGAGATCTTCAGCGTTTATGTTTTTTTCTTGCAGATGCTTTTTCAGCAAAGTAACTAGCCCAGAATTGACACCAATCATCGAAGGAGCACCGACAGTCGCAACTCCCGATAATTTTGATAAGTCCAAATCAGTTTTTGAACACTCATCCAAAAGTACATTGAGTATATCAACTCCTCTGGTTTGACCTTTCAATGAACACATTCCTTATAACTCTTCTAAGACTTCTAATCTTGAGTAACACCTCGTATGAATATGAGAAGTTGAGCTGTGGAACTAATATCAGTGGATTCGTCGAGTGCTAATGAAAAAAATTCAATGATCTTAGTTTTTTCATTTAATTGTTCCGCAATATTACCTGACAAAGACATAATTCGTCTTTGGATAGTCATACGATTCAGTTGAATTTTCTCAAACTTTTTTGCTGCTTCTGGACACATTGTCTTAGCGGCAATTTCTATACATTCTTTTACAAAATCCCCATCATCGAAGGGGCGACTTCGCTTTGCTATCATTCGAGAAATGTCATAACTAACTTCTGTAGCTGTTTCTGAATCTTGAATGGGTTTTGTAAACATAGCCTGCTGACCAATAAGCTCCCGTTTTAAAGACAACGTTTTTTACTAGGTACAAGTAGGATGCTGCGTTTCATAGTGCCTTTTTACATTATATTCCTTTGCAATCGCAACAGAATTCTTGCAAACTAAACAAACGACTTTGGTATGCGACCATACAAAAAAGTATTTCTCAGTCCAAATTTCTTGAAACTGCCGATTTTCATCTTTAACCTTACGTTTTCTACTAGGCCCTGGCTTATCCATGTTGCGTTATAATCCTGGCTAGGATTAAGACAGCACCTAAAAATAATAGTACCTACTTAAATTACCCATCCTTTTTTAAATTAACAAAAATAATTGATTAAATATGTAGGGAAACACTTATTAATAACAGAGTTTTACTAACGATTTCACAACACAATTATACACGGCACTTGACGGGAAATCTACGTTGAATGTGGATCAAAATATATGACACCGGCTAGTCGAGTTAAAATCTACACTAGAACTATTGACACTTCACTCAAATTAAAACCGAACTGTCGGTCGCTGCGGTTAGCGTGGCTTTTATACCGCGCCTATAGAGTCGAAAACTGTCTGGAGAAATCTCGAAACCGACTCTGGAAGCTTCGTGTATCTACCTACGCGAGCAATCGGGAATTCGGGACTATTGCTATCTCGCTTGCTCTAACAATATAACCCGTGGATAAGCTGCCACCGCGCTGCCATCGTGCCATGCACGGCGCACCGATAAGCGCACTCAAGAGCGCGCGCGCGAGATTCAAATTACTTTTCGAACATATTTTTTTTGGTTTTTGCTGTCGGCGCGGCGGGCCACCAGTATTCAACCGGCGTGGTCTGTGCATCCATGCTTTACAACATATTGACTAGATGGAATTTTCAAGGGTTTTAATTGTAACCGATTCAATGAGTGAATTGAAGTACCTGGAAGGATGTAAACTGTCGTACAAGAATAATTTTTATACGTATAAAATAAAAGGATGCATCCATCAAGCTAACGAGAAAGGAAAAAACGTAGAATTTATGTGGGTACCCTCACATTCTGGTATAAGTGGAAACGAAACTGTAGCACTTTAAGTACGTAAAGCCACGTAAAGTCAGTTGGGCTTAACTCAAGTTTAGATCAAGTAGCCGCAGTAGTCAGCTAGACTATCAAAACATCATTCAATCAAGGCAAGCCACGTCGTCGAGTCAGTTGCGTTTCACTCAAATATGCATCAGGAAGCCTCAGCGATCAGCTAGGCTATCACATCATTAGATGAAATCTAGCCACGCTAAGTCAGTCGCCCTTCACTCAAGATTAATCAGTTAGCCGCAGCAGCCAGCAAGGCTATCTAAACATCATTCAATTAACGTAGGCTACGTTACGTCAGTCGGGCTTTATTTAAATATTCATCAGGAAGCCGCAGAAATCAGCTAGACTACACATTATACGATTAAATCAACCCATGTCAAGTTATTTGGGCTTCACTCAAGCATTCATCAGGTTGCCACAGCAATCAGCTAGACCATGACATTATCCGATTAAAATAAAGCGTTAACTTGCGTAGGTAAAATAAAAGGAAGATGCGGTACCCCGCTTCTCACGTGTGGCCCTGCAAATAAAGGCCCCATGGGCCTGTCTTGTGTAGCTTTTCTCACTCTCGCCATTGTCGAAGCTTGTCGCTCTATCTCTTTCGTTCAGTGGCGCTAGTTTAAAAAAGAGGCCCATTTTTCAGTTGAGGTCATAAGAACGTACCGTATCTACCTTTTGTTATATCAATGTTAACTTGTAGATGTTGATGGTGGGTATTTTTCTTCTGATAAATGTGATAGTATCATACTGAGTCCGTTTTTTGATAAGTTTATTAAACGTTTATTTTGTATAAGTTCCATTATGTAACGTAAAAAAGTTATATTCATTAGATAATTATATAAGACATGAAGTCTTATTTTAAGATCTCGTTTAGAAGTGCAAATTACTTAAATTAAATGCATTTATTCCTTGAATAAATGTTATAAATCTGAATTCAAATATATTTAATTTTTTTCAATTGTAACCATAAATTTATATGTATGTCGGTACTTCTTACTGTTTCAGTACTTTTATTTCTCATATACCAAGTAAAATAACGTAGTTATGCGTAGGCATGAACTGGATTTATGTTAAAACAACCTGAATCAAGGAGCTTCACTAGTTTAAAACAGTAAGTACCCGATTTACTGTATTTTTACTTAATCCTAGGTCGTTGTACTAAGAAAGAACACATTTTTCGATTTTTTTATGATATGGAATTATTTTTTGGCCACTAGCATATTGGGATTGGTAGGATTTTTAACCAGCTTTTTCAAGAAGTTTTAACTGTTCATGTGAGAGTGTTACTTTTCAGTCAGCAGGCAAAAAAAGTTTTTCAAACTTTCAGCGCCGTTTTCTTGAAATTTGATTTCGTCGACCTACTGTACTCTTTCTTATGACGGCAGTACAATATCATGGTAAACAAAAGATATGTGGTGATGAGGAAATCCCCGCCTTTTGCCATCCCTACTTAGGAAAGAAAAATTTACCCCTTGTTATAATTTATGAATACATGAAAACAACATTCAATCTATAAACTAATATATACTAATAATAAAGTAGTAAAAAAGTCGTGTCTGTACATTGAATATTTTCGCGAAATTTTAAATGTAATGGGTTTTTGGTTTTGTATTGAGGCCGAAACAACAATTTTTAGACTTTTTGTCTGTCTGTCTGTTCCGTTTTAACTCGAGAACCACTTAACGTATTTGGATGTGGTTTTTTTCATTATCATCGCAGTGACGCTGGTCAACACATAGGTTATAAAGAGTGTTCATAAAATAACGCTCAAGCCGGAAACGGTGCAAAGATTGAATAAACGCTATTATAACTCGAGAACCCATCAACGGATTTGAATGCGGTTTTCTATATTATCATTGTAGTCACATTTCTTAACACGTCAACTATAGGGTGTGTTCATAAAATAACGCCCAATCTGAAAACGGGGCGAAGATTGAATAAACTATTTTATAACTCGAGAACCACTCCACGGATTTGCATGCGGTTTTCTTTATTATCATTGTAATTACCTTGGTCAACATATAGACTACAAAGAGTGTCCATAAAATAGCGCCCAAGCCGAAAACGGGGCAAAGATTGAAGAGACACAAACGGCAATGTGAAGTCTGATTCGAATTTATATCCGAAACCCACGCGAACGAAGTCGTAGGCAAAAGCTAGTAAAATATAAAGAAATAAAAATGAAAAATGGGCTTCATTGACAGAGAATCCAAATATTAAAAAAAAACCACAAGCAAATAACACAGACAGAGCGACAGTGCTGCCAGGTGCACCGCTTTTCCGCTTTTTGTACCGCCTTTTCGACAGTGGATCCGCCTTCCGCTTTTAAAATACGCGGTTCCGCTTTTTTGGAATTTGTTCAACAACCCGTTTTTTCTCACTTAAAGCGAGGTTATCCAGAGAAATCTGTCCTGCTCCAACGCTTTCATTTTTCATATGTTTATCCTGCTCGGCGGAAGTGGACCGCTCAGAAAACTCGCGGTTTGAGTTGTTTATATTTATTATTTTGGAATAAGAGAGATGGTTTTTTAATATGATGACCGTTTCATATCACATTTTTCACGACGTTTATTTTAGTATAAGTTTTAATGGCCAAAACTTAATATAGATCAAATGAAATGATACTTAGATCGTAGTTTAGACCTATCTTTGCGATTTAATCGGATTGAGGAAAGTGTAAACAGTCGTGTATCAAACGGCCGAAATATTAAGATCAAAAAGTGAAATATGACTTATATTTTTTGCAAAATTTAATCGTCACTTTTTATTGGTTTAAAATTAATTTGAAAAGAGAAAAAGTCGGGATAACCCATATAGACCTAGGATATTACTTAAAGGGGCGGTTACACTAAGGCACTAGTTACACGTCACGTGGAGGATAAAAAACTGCGTTCGGTTTGATCGAAAAACGACGACAACCGATGACTACCACCATCGGATTTACGAGAGATATCAATGTAAATTAAAAAAAAAAACAACATAATTCCGCTCTTTATGTTGAAAATCCGCGTTTTTGTAGCACCGATACCGCATTTTCAATTTTCTCATCTGGCAACACTGCAGAGCGAGAACAATTGAGCACAGTGATGCCAAATTTGGGGGGTTTTTATAGCTATGGGGGGAAATTTGGGGGATAAGATGTTTGGGGGGATTTTTGGAGGAAAAAAAATGAAATTGGGAGAATTGGGGTGATTCGTGAAAGCTTGGAACAAGCCGTGGTTTTTGTATAAAATATCTAACTTTTACGAAAATTGAAGCTCCAAGAAGTAACTTGTGATGTGATGACGCAGTGATGTCGACCCAGTCATCCAAGAATGGAATGCTTTACATCGAACAGATTGGAAATCCACGGAGCATACTGAAGAGTTCTGGGTTGAAGTTTATAATTTCAAGAATGCAGTCGGAGATCGAAGCTACGGGCATGTTAGCGAATTGGGATTAGGAATTTTGTCGTTGCCATTTTCCAGTTTTGCCACCTTAGCTCTTTTCGGGCTTTCAGCTCTTTTTGCTGTAGCTGAACTTGTTATGTGATGATTAAGCCCGAAAAGAGCAATCCAGCCAATTTCTAGAACCACTCATAATCACTCATTCGGTATTTTTTTTTAGTTTTGTTATGGTAATCCTACTGCTTCTTTACTGTGGAATCCCCCAAGTCTCTGTCTCGGTATAAACCGAGTAATTTAGGATGAAGTCACAATTTGTTCATCGTAATATTATTTATGTCAGTGTTTTTGAAGTATTATAATATTGATAAGGTAATGTGAGAGAGAACGAGTGAACTTGTTGAAAATAGTCTTGTGAATTGTGATGTGAACACTGTCTTGTCTTCAGTTTTTTTTTGTACAGAAGGTGTGTGAACGTTCATTGTAAAAATGTTCGTTTGTATAAATGGAAATGCCGTGAAGTTACTCCAAGGAAAATGACATTCCAAAAAAAAAACTGTCTACAGTCAACATTATAAAAAGAGTGGGAAATGGAATTAAATTTTTAACTTGTTATGGCCTGAATATATGCAAATTCAACTGCTAGCACAGAATACTAACCGAGCCTCAGACGTAAAATTAATTTAATTTATTTTTTTATTTTTTTTTGTTATTTTTTTTAGCTCTTTCTAGCACCTCTTTTGATGGCAAAATTTTCTAAATCTAGCTCTTTCTGGTGTATCCAACTGCTCTTTTTCAAAAACCAAGGTGGCAACACTGCCATTTTCTAACGCAGTTGTGGAAAGAGCCTTCTCTCAATTATCTGTTATTAAAGACAAACTTCGAAACAGATTGGCGATCCAAAATCCAAACTGCAGAATCAATTTTGAGGATAAGATATTCGTTGACGGAAGGATGCCTAAATTTTAAACAAAGTCTCAAGATGATCAGCAGATTCAGCTCTGAAAAAATGTATGGAACTGCAGGCGAAGAGTGTGCAGATGCTAATTCAGTAATGGAGGCCAGACTAACGAAACTCAGTACAAATGGAGTTATGTATGAAAATTACGCTTGGGCAAATGGCGATATGTTTTTACTCTTTCGCTCACTTAGCTTGTCTCTGTCTAACGTTGTGTCAAGTCAATATGGCGATTGTTTTATTTATTTGTAAAACTTAATTTATTAGATAAAAAGGAGATTTAACTGTGTTACATTGATATAGTGCTTTATGTTTCATACTATTGTGTTTTATTAATAGAGAAGTAAATAAATATATTTTTTACTTTACCAGTATTGGCCTTAAATTATTGTAATTTTATTATATTTAAAACACAGTTACTACAAAAATACAAAAATTAACGAAATATTTCGACTCCTTCAGTGGAGTCGTCATCAGTCGAATAAAATAAAATTAAATAAATGACATAAGAGTATAGAAGAGTTGAAAGGTGAAGTCTGTACAAGTTGAAAGAGGAAAACAGAAACTTTTTGGAGATACTACATGTAGGTGATGATGAGGATGAGGATGATGAGGATGAGGATGAGGATGATGATGATAATAATGATGATGATGATGATTATGATGATGATGATGATGATTATGATGATGATGATGATGGTGATGATGATGATGATGATGATGATGATGATGATGATGATGATGATGATGATGATGATGGTGATGATGATGGTGGTGATGACAATATTTATATTTAGTAGTCAGTATTTAATGGTGAGTGACGTCATGTCTGTCAGTTAGTGCTGTCTGTTAAGTCCTGGTCCATAGTGAGCACCAAGTGACCATATGTATGATGTTTCCCAGGTCCTTAATTCAATATCGGTCAGTGGAGGGGTGAATGCTTTGATGATGCGTAAGGTGAAACAGTCGTTGAAAGTTGAATTGTGGAGGCGGGTGTGTGTAGGGATAGGAAGAATGTTGTTTGGCATGCGATCTGATGTGTGTCGATGTTGATTTATTCGGATGTGTACTGGATTCTTGGTTTCACCTACATAGAATGCCGGGCAATGACGGCATTCTAGTAGGTAAATGCAGTTGCTCGTTTTGCATGATGTGTTAGGGTGTGTTTTGTATATGTTTGTCGTGTGATGAGTGTTGATGTCTGTAGCTGTATTGATGATGGGGCAGGTTTTACATCGACGCCGTCGACAGGGAGATGTACTGGGTGAGAAGTTGGTATGGTCGGTATGTTGTGTCGTTTTTGTTTTGCTAAGCGTGTGTCTCAGATTTCGGTTTTGTCGGTAGCATATTTGTGGGTTTGGAGGGAGTAAGTCTTTCGTTTCGTTATTTTGTCGGAGAATGGGTAGGGATTGTTTGATAAGGTTCTTTAGTTTGTGGCTGCCGTGAAAGTAAGTGGTTATTAGACGTGTTTGGTGGGGTTTGTTTGTGTTCCTGTTATGTCTGTGAAAATTTGGTCTGTGGTGCAAGTGTTTTTGAAGGAAGTTAGTTGGATAGTTTCTTTTGGAGAGTGCGTTGTGAATTTTGGCGTGGTAATTGTCAAGTGTGTGTTGGTTGCTGCAAATACGGCGGCCACGTAATGAGAGTGAGTACGGTATGGATTTTTTGATATGTGCCGGATGACAGCTGTGAAAGTGCAGGTATTGAAGTTTGTTTGTCGGTTTGAAATGTACGGAGGTGTGAATGTGGTTGTTGCGATCAATGAATAAATCTACGTCAAGAAATGTGATTTTGTCAATGGAGATGTTGTGAGTGAATTTCAATGAGCTATGGCTGTTTAGTCGGTTTAGAAATGTTGTAAGTGAGTCTCGGCTGTGCGGCCAGATCAAGAAAATGTCGTCGATAAATCTCCTCCACACAAGTGGCTTCAGAGGCTCCGAGGCTAAGAAGTCGTTAATAGAGAAGTAAATAGAACGTATATTTTCATCACACAATGAACTATAAAAAGCGTGAAATATGTGAGGTGCGAAGCGGTCAAAATTATGGTGAAAACATTATATTCAGGCCAAATTTCTTTTACAAGAGACTCGGTAAGTACCTCTGTACTCATCTTGCGACTTATTTTGTGTTATAAGGAAATTTAAAAGTGAAAACATTTTCAAAAAATTTATTTGTAAATTGAATAGTGATGGGATTGTGTCGATAAATCATAACATTTCCACTAAGGTTAGGGTGTCATAATTTCATCCTAATATCATAGTGCAATATATTTTCAAGGTGAAAAATGTGCCTCTTTTTCGCTGACAGTCCTTAATTAAATTATAGGGTATAATAATTTTTGCGTAAAATATGGAAAATGTTTTGTATTATTTATTTTCTGTTGATTGGTTAATCAACATGACTTATAGAGAAAAATTAAACTGACAAAATAGTTAAATCACTTTCCAAAAATGCGGTCTCTGGAATTACGATATTGTGAAGCTGCTTTTTAAAATAATACTATAATTACAGGTGACCGCCGTAAGTTAAAGTCACTGGCAGTGAAGACCTTATTTATCTACCAATAGAAAATTTTCCTATGGGAAGAACTTTGATGACAAACATTTCAATAAGAAAACTCGGTTCAAAAGTCAACCATACTTTCAAATCAACTCAAAGAAGCATCACTTCCTGATACAATTTTGCATGAGTTTACTTGTCACGTGTATTTAGATAAGGGTACGTACATACATATGTCATTTTATTAAAAATATTATTAGGGTACCGTACCTCAAAAGGAAAAAACGAAACACTTATAGAATCACTTTGTTGTCCGTCTATCCGTCTGTCCGTCCATCCGTCTGTCTGTCAAGACCCTTTATCTCGGGAACGAGAGAAGGTATAGAGTTGAAATTAAAACCATAAACTCAAGTTCATAGTCCCTTGATGAAAAAATAAAATTTCAAAGGTAACGTAAAAAAAGATATGTCTATTTATGCCGCAAAAAACGTATATTTCGACACTCTTAAGGTAATAAAAATTTATTGGGTATTTCCCGTTGACCTAGAACTATTAAATTTGGCAAGTAGTACCGTCTTAAACTACAAGTATAATTAATAATAAATTTTATTGAATATTTATAATTTGTACCTACAAATTTGTACGGAACCCTCGGTGGGCGAGTCCGACTCGCACTTGTCCGGTTTTTTATTTATGTGCCAGCCAGATTGAAGTTGCAAAATTTTACTTTTTTAATATTATTATTTAAGGTATAGTTTAATATATTCGTTTTTTTCTTTTTCAGAGCCATCTACTCCAGGGCCAAGTCCAAGTCAACATCATTGCTCATATTTTTTATGTAATAAGAATTAAATTAATTGAACCTGTTCAAAAAGCTTCCTGAAGCTTTTTATTTCCTTTTCTTGCATAAAAAGTCCGAAGGCTTCAGTTTTATCTAGAGCTGTTAAAACTAGAAACGTATTATTGCAAAACTGTTACATACAAATTATTGAAAGCCCCGATAAAACTGAAGTCTTCGTAATTGGCCTTTTCATTACACATGAAATTTCTACAGTAAAAAAAAAAGATATCGATAAAATGTATTGCTTCTGTAGTACATCCCTACACACTTATGTTGGTAGCTTTGTTTGTGATTTGTCATTTCTTATTGTAGTTTGGTACTAGTTGCGGGGCATTCCGTGGCAAATACGCATTAATCAGTTATAGGGAAGTCCAGACTCTTATTACGTAGTATATTATATTCTCTTTGATGGAGGTCATTGCTAAAATTGTTATCATTTACAAATAAAAAATTTCTCATAATGGGTTTTTTTTTTCTTGAAACCCTGAATTTTGGGGGGATTTGAGGTACGATATGGAGGGAACGTGATGAGCCGTTCATCTGGCAACACTGATTGAGCACATTTTTCTTAAATTAATCTGTGCAATCTGTTTGACTTCCGCAAATACAATGAAATTAAATAGTAATACTAAAATAATTGGTCAAAATGTAGTGCTTGTTCCTTACCGAGATTATCATGTACCAAAGCAAGTATAAAAATCCTATTTTTAGTACCTATAGTAATATTTAGGAAGTGACTAAAGGACCACTAGCGTACTTTAATTTTTAAAATTATTGAACCGTATGTCATTATTTCGCTTGTTTCGCTTGGCTCCCTAACCCCAACTAATAAAGTTCAATTTGCAATGTACAGTTTGAAAAGGGAAGCGGTCCTTTAATTCTACTGAAAAAAGCTCGGAAATTGATTTTTCCTGCATATCGTGAATTCTGTTTAAACTACGGGGGTCGCCTCGCTCCGCTCCGCTTCGCTCGGCTCCCTAATATGTACTTACATGTCAACCTAACCGCTCCTCGCTTCGCTCGTCGTCGCAACCTATCCTTAGCGGTTGAATAAAATTAAAAATAAGGAAGCCGCTAACGGCTATTTAGACACTTCCTAATATTTATGGTGCTTCTCTTAATTTTTACTTGGAACATTTGTAGATATCACGAGTGGATGAAATCGGAGGAACTCCAAAAACTTACTGCTTCAGAGCCGCTTAGCTTAGAAGAAGAATATGATATGCAAAAAAGTTGGACAGAAGATGAAGACAGTAATTTTTCAACCTTTATCATTCATTCACATTCTTTGAGAATAATATTAATTTTGTAAACTGGCAGAACAGGGGAGGAAAAACTTGCTTTAAGCAACATAATACAGTATGTCACTGTTCTGCCAAAGCATGTGGGTTAAAGTTTCTTTTGCCCACTATTCAACCTATAAAGTTAAATTAGGCAGGCAAGTTTGTTGTGCCACATGCACCTGACTAAAATGTTTTATGTAAATCATATTATGGTACAGAGTGTTAAGTTTATATCCACATGCCAAAAGAGCCTTGTAGCACTGTAACTCTTTCTACTGCTCTTGTACCTATCTTCCCTTAATACCATGTCATAAATATTAACCATGTTACAGAGTGTACATACATTATTTTGGACAGAAAGCTTTATCAGAAAAACCTGGATGAAATTGGCAAGTACCTATTTAAGCCTTTATACATGCTATAGTTGCTCAGAAATGCTCACTCACAGCTTTTAATAGCAAGCAAAATTTAAGAAATATAGATATAAAAGCTATACATATAATTTATCTTTAAGATGGATCTGGACCCGGGACTGCTATCTGTTATTTTAGGGATAGTAAAAATTGAGAAAGATACTAGTTGGAACTGAGATTCAACAGTGCAATGCTACATGTTGTGACAAAATATGTAGTTTATATGGATTTGGAAGAACAAAACTGCATTAGTGGCAGTGTAACAGTAGCGAGACACTGTCAAATCGAATATTTTGTTGCACCATATTGCATTGCTTCATTGCATCTTGGTTCCGCCTAGTGCAGTTTGACCTTTATGCCGCATGAGCTGTTCATGCATCCGAAAGACTCCTATCTATCACAGCTTTGTGAAGATAATATTAATGAATGGGTTACTTTGTAAGCTTTATGTTTTTTTTTTCTTTTAGAATCAATGATAGGAGATTGTAATATATTTATAGACAAAGAAACTGAAATTGGTGAAATAGAAATAATGATTGCAGAAGAATCTGCAAGAGGCAAAAGGCTTGGATGGGAAGCTGCAATAATGATGCTATTATATGGAATAAATTTTATCAAATTGAAAATGTATGAAGCCAAGATTTCACTGACCAATAGCATTAGTATTAGAATGTTTGAGAAACTTACTTTTGAAGAGAAATGCAGAAGTGAAGTATTCCAGGAAGCAACTTTAGTGAAAAAAGTTGATGATGAATGGGTGAGCTGGTTGCATAAACAGTTTAATTATGAAATACAGAGACATGATTAAACTTTGGTATGGAGTGTTTTATTTTTGGTTGTAAGTGGGTTATGTATTTTACACTAAATAATAGAATAATGTATAATATAATAATATGGTGCATGGGCGTAGCCAGGTCATAGTATCGGGGGGGGGGGGGGGGGGGGGGGGTACAAGAAAATGAAACTACAAAAAAGTACTTACATAAAATTACATTATAAGATTTATAGGACGTTATTGCCAGTCTGGCTAAGAATACAGTCCGAAATACAGAATACGTCCGTCTGTCTAGACAAGAACCTTTATCTCTGGAACGCGTGGATGAGATATTTAGTTGAAATTTAAACCTTAGACTTGCTCAAGTCTACCTACAGTCCCATAAAGCTGTGAAAAAATCAGACTTCTAAGTTAACGTGAAAAAAAGATACGGCCGTTGTTTATTCCGTACAAGAAACGTTCAATATTGTATTTTACCTTTTTGTTGGCGTGATTAATGTTTATATCCATGGCAAATTACAGCATTCTAGTACTAATAGTCTCTGAGCTAAGCCGCAGACAGTCGGACATGGCGAAACTATAAGGGTTCCTTGTCGGACTACGGAACCCTAAAAAGGACTGAAATAGTCAGTTCATATTTATTTTGGGTAAATTACTTATTTGTTTTGTTCTTATTTTCCAATAAACAGTATTTTACCGTAAGAACGCTAGTAGCCATTTCGTATATCCATCTCGTTTACTCATTTCATTACCAGAATCATGTTAGAGCGAATAGGACTGCCAGTTTCTCATAGATTAAAAGAAAAATATGTACCGTCAAATGGGGTAACTTGAGACCATTTCTAACTTTTAATAAACTAAAATGGATTATTAACTCCACACATTAGTCGAAGTCCGTTTTTGTGATTTCTAAGCAGTCTATGGCAATAGGGCAATCCGAAAAAAATTAAAAAAATAAAAATTTGCTGTCTCAAGTTACCAGTCAAAAGTATCTTGAAACACACAGGATTTTTGCGTCAAAACTCGTGTTAGACGGGGATTTGTGTAGCTTAAAAAATCATCTTTGTTACAATGAGTCTTGCAATGAACACAATATGATAATTAGGAATAAAGTTATGGCAAAAAAACAAGTTAGGAGCAATTAAATTAACGTATTCATAATTATTATATGTTATTAACGTATCGTCCCCTAGAAACCTTGAAACCTTAGAGCATTCTATTTGGTACAGCATTTGCGCCGAAGCCACTTCTTGAACATCTTCGACCACTGGAAAGACAAATATATTCCCAACCTTGTTAGATTTTCTCATGAATTTGATATTGACTTCTCCCTTTTCTGCAAGTTTTTTACTTCATCGATAATCCTTTTCTCTGTAGGTTTATTGTTTCCCGACCTTAAATAAATTTGACGATCACAAATGAGCCAATTAAGTTCATCAAAATATGCGTTTATAACTGTCGCATCAACAACAGCACACGATCTTTTTATGTTTTGACTCAACCTAGTTGTTAGACTGCCTTTATTTCTTTGCATGAATGACGCCATCCAGTCAGGTCCTGATAAATTGTTAGAAAACCTTTTTCAGTGACTCCTTTCCTGTTTAAGAATTATTTGATTAATCAGAGGATGTCATATTTTATCAGTGGAAAGCCCCATTCTCCAGCCAAACAAATACATTTGACAATTGTTTTTTTCAACATTCCCTGAAAAAACCGTTGGACATCCAATATTTCCCAGTATTTTTGCCTCTGGTGTGACGGTTAATTAGTGCTCGAGGTAGGTACTCCGAATTTTTCGGTGGTAGTTTTTAGTAATTTAGCCACTCTTGATCGCATCTACAGCTTTTTTGAGTTGCTCTAGAGTATAAATCACATATGTTCGACCTCCTAGCGTCCTAAGCTTCTTATGCGGGATAATAATCATATGGAAATAAAAACGTAAATTAAAAAAAAAAATTTTTTCCTCTGTACGCCATAAATAATAAGTGAAATGTTACCTAATTTATGTCTACTAGGATCTTGTAGTTCAACTTGGGGAAACTAGAGACTAACTAGCTAAATTGGAACACTGTCTCACTCTACCCCGACTTACCCCTATCCCAACAATTTATTTTTAAATTATTTCTGTAGTTGGTACACTGAGAAATCATGTCTAGACTAGCTTTAGGAAATGTCAAAGCGACAGATCGTATCAATTTCAACAGAAAATAGTGAGAACGCTTACCTGCACAGACAAAGTTTTCCGGGTTAGTTTTTGCTGTACTTTTGCACAAATTTCAAATAAAGCACTGTAAAAATATAAAGAGATGCACGACGATTTAAAAAACGTCTTCGGTTACGTGATCGAAAATTCGCAGACTTTGAAAATTCTGCGAATTTTCGACCACAACTGTCATAAGCTAGTCCTTTACTTTGTTACCATATATCATCAATAAAATTACCTTTCCAAATGTCCCAAGTAAGGCCCTTGTCTCAAATTACCCCATTTGACGATGCTTATCATTATCACTCATTTTAGGTTTTAGGTATGTTGTTCTCACTTAACCGTAGAGTCACAGTCGTGACGATCGTCACGCCTAGGGCGAATTGTAAATAAAAAATTATTATTGTTAGTTAATATATTATAAACCTAGTGATATGGGTATTTTTCGAAAGCTATTAAGATGAGCAATAAAAAAAAAAAAAAATTATAATAATATAAAAAAAAGTTGTGGATTGTTATTATAGGCCCAAATCTTCTTTTTTTTTTTAATATATGTATATATGTAAAAAATATAAAGAATAATAAAAAAAATAAAAAAAATATATAACTCTATACATAATATAATTATATATATATATATATAATTATATATATATATATATACATATTATATATATACATATTTTTTTTTATTTTTTTTATTATTCTTTATATTTTTTTACAATATTGTAAAATTTGAATAGACATATATATATAGTATACATACATATATTCATATATATAACTAAGATTTTTTCAAGGAGAAAGCCCCCCCCCTAACTTACGCCAAGAAAAAAAAAATGTTTTCTTGTAGGAAATTTTATCTAGTTTTAGAAAAACAAAATTGCATTAGAATTGGACAACTAGTTCCGGAGATATAGCCAAAAACAAAATTGGCGGGAAAATTTGCAAACTTGCAAAAAAGCACGATGACCGAACAGGTTAAGAATTTGATTTACACAAAATTTTAACTGGAAAATCTCCAATGTGTCTTTTCGCACCAAACTCGACTTTGGCGGAACTAATTTGTGGAATCATATTTTATGAAGCCAGATAAAAAGGCAAAAAAAACAACGGAAATATTAACAGTCCTGTACCTATGTGTTATCTCAATCAATCCACCATAAAACCTACATCTCACTTCTCATTCCACTGACGTGCATCGTGACCACGCTCTGCTACAAATAAATATAACAGGTCCTTTATTGAACCGTAAGTTATCGGAAAGTGCTCGGAAAATGATTTTTTGTGCATATTGTGAATTCTGTTAAAACCCCGTGGTTCGCCTCGCTTCGTTCGGCTCCCTAATATGTCAATTTAATGTCTAACATTACATGTCAACCTAACCGCTCCTCGCTTCGCTCGTCGTCGACGCAACCTATCCCTAGCGGTGTGGAATAAAATTAAAACTAAGGAAGCCGCTAGCGGCAATTTAGTCACTATCAAGTTTTTACTACTAATTTTTATTTCATCTGTGTTGTATCCCTTGCCTTGGATTGGACGAATATTCGTCCAAGTGTCCAAGTTTTATTTGTTGTTTTGTTTGCTCAGTCAGTATGTAGTCAAAGTCGGTATCGTACGTACCGTATCTGAGTCAGTGTTGCCAGATCGTTACTATTGTAACGTTTTACGTTACTTTTTGACCCCTTTACGTTACATGGCTGAAAACTTTACTTTTACGGAGTAATTTTCAAATTTTTAACAAATTCTTCAAAGTTGAATCAAAAATGAAGATGAAACGGAATGCAAGCAAGTGATGTGCTCAGGGGAACTGTCCTATCCCTATGGTGTCTTGCATTTCTTAACGTTGGCAATTAAGCATTGCAAGTAAAACAAAGCTAGAATTTAAAATCTTTCTCTAATGCACTGCTAGAATGAGCAAACAGAAAGAGCGAGATGAATGATTTTAAATCCTTCTCTATTTTCTTATCTATACCGTGTGTAAATAGAGTGCAACCATTAAATAAAACCACATATTCTACGGATCATGCTGAACCACTTTCCCAAGAAACAAACCTGCGTTACTATTAATTTGGAAAAACTATTAATTTAGGAAATATTTGAGTTTCAAACAAAAATGCGATAGTGAACTCTAACGCACCGACATAAGGGCGTTTTTTGAAACAGCGTCTTCCGTAAAACAGCTGTTACGGTGCAGCGTTCTAAAATAGACCTTCCTACGAAATAAAGTCTTTAAGTTACAGTTGAATATCTTCTGCTCTGAATATTTGCGTGGGTACTTTTCTTCAGAAAGTTGTTTAGTATGACCACTAGAGTATGTGGTTTTATTTAAAGGTCGCATTCTCTTCTCTATTATCTTATAAATAATTTTTGCTGTCGGTATAAATATCATATGAATGTGTAAGGACTAATAATTTCTAAGCAGTGGCCAGTTGTTATTAAAATTTATAAAAGTAAAATTATTAAAGTTTATTTAAAGCCTCATTAATTTATTCTTCAATGATCATCACGTAGGTGAAAATAATTTTATTTTTTCTATTGTGCCATTTTTTTTGCAGGCTTACACCCAACGAATATAATCACTAAGAAAATGCTGAAAAAGTTAGAGATATATATGATAGGTATATGTTTCAGTACTAAAAAATATTTAAATTGTGCATATTGTATTAAAATAATAAAAAAGCGTTACTTTTCTCGTGAAAATGTTACTTTTCAAACAGTCTTGCTTGATGATTAATTGAAATCATAGGCGTTACCTTGCGGAAGTCCATCACTAAGTAAAGGATATATGAATATAATTTGCAATATTCATATATCCTTTACTTAGTCTTGCTTGAGTTACTTTTGTGTACATGGCACTGGCAACACTGATCTGAGTACTATACTATATTTATTATATTATTTGGTACATAGGTAGGTTACCTACTTACTTACCCACTCTAAAAAATAAAAACAATACAAAATGGTTTTAAAAGAAATGTTAATATTGTTATTGTTACGCGCTACCTATACCAAAGCCAATGATGTTGAAGTTAAAACTGAAGAGGACGTCGGTGTGAAATACGCGAACAGATGCGAAGTTTGCAAAATACTGGCTACAGAGCTGCAGAGCCGGCTTGAAGAGACTGGTAAGGTACATGACGTAATTGAGATTGGATACTCCCTCGATGATGTTCAGCCGAAGAAGAAAACCAAGTACCAGAAATCTGAGCTGAGACTCATCGAGTCAATTGAAGGTGTTTGTGATAGAATTCTGGAGTACAACATCCACAAAGAACGTCAAGATAGCACGAGATTCGCAAAAGGCATGAGTCAGACTTTTAAAACTCTACATGGACTTGTAGACAAAGGTGTCAAAGTAGATTTAGGTATACCCCTTGAGTTGTGGGATAAACCTTCTGCAGAAATCACATACATGAAGACTCAGTGTGAAAGTTTGCTGGAGGAGAATGAGAGTGCTGTGGAGGACTGGTACTGGAACCATCAGGGCAGCACCGACTTGAAGATACATCTGTGCACAAAACATGCTTTACAAGGTACTGATCACTCTTGTCTGTTTGAAGATTTGGATTCTAAGGTGAAAGGAGAAACAAAAAGTGATAAATCTGAACTCTGAGGCTTGTAGGTAGAATTAATTAATTGAATGGAAGGGTACATAAGGTAAAGTACTTGTAAAGTTAAAGTAGGTACTTGGTAATAGGTACAACTTTAAAATAATGTTTTGATATCAGTTGACTGCTAGATTTGCTATGAACTTGCACATTCCGCTGCCTGGGCTATCTAGATTTTATGAAATGGCTAAAAAGGTTATATTTTTAAATTGAACAAAAGCAATTTACATTAGATGGTAAAGAAATAAGAGTTGGTAATTTTTTTGAGGGGGAGGTAAAATGGCAGGAACCCCCCCTATATTTTTTAATATTTGGAGGTTATGTTGGTTCTACCATATAAGGAAGCGTTTTAGAATATTGCGAAATTTCACTTGTTTATTAGAAAGAGACAGATAGATATAGGAGCAAGAGAAACAAAAATCTGGTTTCACCAATCAGGTGGCCCAGTGTGATTTTCGCATTACTCCAAAGCGTTTCAAAACACTTTCTTGCAGCTGACAGGTAACAGTTCGGTTACCCTCAGTTTAACTCGAGTCAGTTTTTGAATGCATCACTCCAAGTAAAATTCTCTCGTTTTCAAACGGAACCTAATTATGAATTTGGGTATACTGAGAATGTGGGGGGGTGTAAGGGGTTGCACTGAAACGTCCTATAAAGATTTTTGTTGCCGGAAGCGCATAATAAATTAAAAATTTAGGTACGACAACGAGCAAAGCGAGGAGGGGCATGTTAGGTTGAAAATCTAAGGAGTTGAGCGAAGCGGGGCGACGTCCTTTAGTTTTAATAGTAAAGTTGCCATTTTCAATTAGATTGAGTAAGATAAGTAGATTGACTGAAAGGGACCAAATTTATTAAAACCAAATACTCTTGAGAACAGGTGTGAAGTACTTATATGTATATAGGAAGGAGATGAAAGAAGGGGGAGTTTAGAAAACGTTAGAAGTTATTTATCAAAATTTATATTTGGGCTTGTTTCCCTACATTACATTTTTAAACAGGATTCACCTATATATGACATCTTCCGTTTTGTTGTTTTAAGTTGTTTCATGTGTAATTTAAACCTTACCTAACCTAGTTTTTTAAAATATATTTTGACCTATACATTGGTGTCCATTCGGTGTAACACGACTTAACTTATTTGACAGGACTAAACTTAATTTAAGCATTCTGTTGTTTTCTTTCTGTATTGAAAAGACAAGGACAGGACTCCTAAAATAAGGTTAGTCCTCTCAAAAAAGTTATGTCATGTTACACCGAATCAACATAATTATATACCTTTTTAGTATCAAACTCTGTGACGCCATTTTCCGCTCCACTTCGAGTTGTTTCGTAATGTTTAAACCTAACCTAGTTTAACAAATATATTTCAACCTATACATTATATACCTTTTTAGTATCAGATTGGGGGACTCCTCGCTTCACTCTGCTTCGCTCGGCTCTGAGTTGTTTCATAATTTTTAAACCTAACCTAACCTAGTTTTTTTAAATATATCTTGACCCATTAATTACATACCTTTTTAAAATCCGACTCAGGGATGCGTCATACCTACCTAAAAAAATCTACCAAAGAGTATTGAATTCTGTTTTATGTAATTATTCTGTGATTTTTTAATGTCAACGACATATCAATATGTTTTTTTTGTGAAACGAAACGTCAAGAACGTCAAATTCACGTCTCGTCATCAGTCAAGAATGAAAAAAATATTTTGAAATTCCAAACCTTGACAGAAGATTTTCTGTTATGCATATCTGTCCCCAAAAAAATCGAAAAATCTTTACCAGTTAATGTAGATTAAAGCCATTAGTTTTGAAAAAAAGCAAGCATTTCTTAAGAAAAACTTGCCTGTCCTTGATTTTAATAATTAGGGTAGAATAAAGAAATTTTTAATCAAAATTGTTTATTATTAGTATTCATATTCAATGAATATTAATTTGATATTTATATTTGCTTAAGGTGGTACGGGAGGATCTCGGTGCAAAATGCACATCATAATATTGTTTTACTTACTTTTGAATAAAAAGTTTGCAATAAATGCGTTTTATAGCAATTCGCGCAAACTGCTTGTTAATAGTTAGGTGATCACATGAAAATTATTCAATTTTATGCATTACATTACAACTGTAAACACGCAAGTTTGTAAAATGTAATGTGTTTTATTCAAAAGTACCTAATGAAAACAATATTATGATGTGCATTTTGTACCGAGGTAAAAAGTTACCATCTTAAGTACTTTATGGGTGCATCCCTAATTTTATTAGATACTATAAGAAACTTTATCTAACCTCATGTCGTAAAATCCTCATTACGAACTCAAAACTACTGGCATAATGAAAAATATTTAAAATTTACCTTTTTATGTAAGTACCAGTTTCATAAACTACTACTAGGTACTTGAGTAATATTGAAAATCTAGAAATTGCATTTAACAGTGATTAAGGATACCAAGGTTCAATTATTTTTTCTCTATGCATTTAAGTAAGTTGTAAACATGATGATGATAGAGGATGAATTAAGTAGGTAAAGCTGTCACCAAAAAAATCAAGAACTCTAAACTCTTTACCTATTAACCTAAGGGTTGACTAGGTTATTTGTAAATATGTTTTTGTATTGTTTTTAAATGATCAAATATCTATTTACTGAGTAAACCCATCTTTTGCATTTATATGAATTAGAATAAGTACAAATATTTTAGAAGAGTTATTGTGATTCTGATGGCTCTTGTTCCCAAACACACAACTTATGCTTTTTTTTAGTTTTCAATAAAATGTCTTGAATAACTATTACTTGTGGCATTTTGTGAATGGTTAAATGATGGAGTATTATTATGTAACAGTATCTAGTTATTACTATAAGTGTGGTAAGGAAAAAATTGCTTACGAGGATGATTTGAAAAATTAGTGATAAGCTTTTAAATGTTTTACATTACAAGTAAGTTATTGCCCTTACCCACGTGTATCATACTACGTTTTTCAATGCATAGTGTGAGTAAATAAATGAACCATAATTAAAGAAACAAACAAATACTCCAAATTAAGTTGCACTGCACGCAAGTTGACAGAAATGCTTTCAGTTTGATGTGTTCATAGGCTGCTTTCAGTCACCCACCTCACATGCCTTGATACTGTTCTGCTGTCAATGGTAGGCGGTGTCGTCCGATAATCAAATTGAACGCAGCCTACAAACGCATCAAACTGAAAGCAGTTCATTTCCGTCAAGTCTATCTGCCTTCTTTCTTTCAATAAATTGAAAAAATAAAGTGCTTGTGTGTAAGTAATGACTTTGCCAACAGTTTTGATGCATATAAAATGAATCTTTAGGAGCACTTGCATTGAAAATTACGCTTTTCTGTTATTGAATTAATTTAATAATTTGAAATAAATGTGCAAAACTTTAAACTAAACACACTTTCTGAATAACAACTTTAAACTGATGTGGGATCATTTTATTGATTTTATAGGTAGATGTATTTAAAACCTTTGAATACTTAAAATTTAACCTCAATGAGCGTTTTTCTCGTTGTTTTTTTTCTTAGTTCTTAGCGTTCCTCTAGATGGCGTTGTCCATGAAGAAGGCTGCATGGCGGTAAATACCTTTGCCCGGCTAGCAATAATAAGAAATGTTGCGTAAAAGCGGGAATTTATGTTGCTAATTGTAGTTGAAAGTCTTGTGTAAATAAATTACAAAATGAGTTCAGAAGCGGGCTCTGATAAAGATTGGTCTCCACTAATGCTTTGCTGAAGAAATCAAAAAGAACATTACTAGTCACCCAAATATGAGCAAGTAACTTTACATATTTCCTAGTCAGTTTATTTTATTTGATATAACTCATTATCATGAATAACAGGAAAATATCTCCTTTTATTTTTGAGAAAAGCACTATACTTGCTTCAACTATTAATTAGCAATCCTGGCCTCGTATATAAAAGTCCTCGCTCTACGGGCTCGGACTTTTAGCTAACTCGTCCAGGATTGCTTATTTCCTGGTCTTATCAAACCAAAGAGAATATTCATACCTATAAAAAGGAGGCTGCAGGTCCGTGGTGTTAATCTACTTCAGTTTATTATACAGGAAGTGCAGAAATGATTATTTTGTTAATACTGGTGAGCAGTATCCTCACCTATGACATACATATCCCGACAGTCATACCAGTATGACAAAATAGTATGACACAGAGGAAGAACCCAATGTAAGTACTATTTTATAATAGATAAGCCAGGAAAATAACAGTAATGTTAAATATAACTGTAGTGTTCCGGTGATTTCCAGGAATCTGGCTTTTTCATTCCATTATCTTGTAAATTTTTACCCTCCATGGCATGGGCGATTTCTGATTGCATTTTTTTAATGTGAAAATCGTAGCAGTAAATTTCAGTGTTTACCCGTGGTCCCGGTGGGTGGACCCATTACCGGGTCCACGGGTAATTTTAATTACCCATGGTCCCATTGCACTAGGCATTATTTAACTACCTACATTTATGTTCAATGAAAATATCCATATTTATTCTGTCCAGCAGTGGGCTCATCAGGCTGATGATCATTGATAAATAAAACAGACCAACTTATGATTGTTTTTCCTTTCTATTCAAATAAAACTAAAAGTAATAATAAGCACCTTTTAATTCAACTGTCAAAAAGTATTTTACAAATAATATATCTATGCAACAATATTCAACTGCACCTATCTTACACAGTAGTAATTGTGGTGCTAAAAAATTGCAGATCACCTGCCAAAAATCTCAATCGGAATAAAAGGAATTTGCTTACAAAATTTTAAATAATACATAAATTAAACTAATAGGATTAAATACATTCACTCTGTTCTGTTGTACTCAAACTGCACTCATATTTCAAGTGTCACATTAAATTCGCTACAATAATTTAACACATCAGCAAACCTCAGATGCTCTGCGAGCGCAAATTTTGTTATATTCGATGTTTCACAATATAATGATCAAAATACAGTGTTTATTTTACATAGAGGGTTCTGTCTCTAATTGTAGATTGAGTACAAAACACTTGTATGGTCTGCACTGAATGTAGAAGCAGTGGTTGCTTGTATTCGGGCGCTGCGCGGGCGGACGGCCCCGTTCTATAGCGTGTCCTGGTACACTTCGTCTTCCTCGCTATCGGAGCCGTCGTCGGTCAGCTGTCGCTGTGAGGTCGCTTCCGGGTCCCCAGCGTGCTTAGAGCCTGATGCATCTGTGGACAAGTTCACGGCTGCTCTTTGTTACTGTGCCAGCTTTGACAATAAACATTCATTACATTCATCAATAAATAAACAATCATTCAATATTGTTCCATATGGAACAACAGAAAAATGTTCAGAAGCCAGGAATCGAATTCGAGATGAAGTGCCCAACTACTAACGGATTAATAAATGTATGTGAGTTTCCTTCATTTTCATGATCGATACTAAATCAAACCATGTTGAAAATTAAAACGTCTCCAATGAAGGTAAGTACAGAACATTCAAATAAATTGGATAAAATCTTACCGATATTTATTTATATTTCAAAATATTATTTGAAACAACGTAATTCATTAATTATTTAAAAAAACATGCGTATTATAACGGGTGATTTTTTAAGAGCTTGAGAACTTTTTAAAAAAAAAAACGCATAAAATTTGCAAAATCTCATCGGTTCTTTATTTGAAACGTTAGATTGGTCCATGACATTTACTTTTTGAAGATAATTTCATTTAAATGTTGACCGCGGCTGCGTCTTAGGTGGTCCATTCGGAAAGTCCAATTTTTGGCAACTTTTTCGAGCATTTCGGCCGGAATAGCCCGAATTTCTTCGGAAATGTTGTCTTCCAAAGCTGGAATAGTTGCTGGCTTATTTCTGTAGACTTTAGACTTGACGTAGCCCCACAAAAAATAGTCTAAAGGCGTCAAATCGCATGATCTTGGTGGCCAACTTACCGGTCCATTTCTTGAGATGAATTGTTCTCCGAAGTTTTCCCTCAAAATGGCCATAGAATCGCGAGCTGTGTGGCATGTAGCGCCATCTTGTTGAAACCACATGTCAACAAAGTTCAGTTCTTCCATTTTTGGCAACAAAAAGTTTGTTAGCATCGAACGATAGCGATCGCCATTCACCGTAACGTTGCGTCCAACAGCATCTTTGAAAAAATACGGTCCAATGATTCCACCAGCGTACAAACCACACCAAACAGTGCATTTTTCGGGATGCAAGGGCAGTTCTTGAACGGCTTCTGGTTGCTCTTCACTCCAAATGTGGCAATTTTGCTTATTTACGTAGCCATTCAACCAGAAATGAGCCTCATCGCTGAACAAAATTTGTCGATAAAAAAGCGGATTTTCTGCCAACTTTTCTAGGGCCCATTCACTGAAAATTAGACGTTGTGGCAGATCGTTCGGCTTCAGTTCTTGCAGGAGCTGTATTTTATACGGTTTTACACCAAGATCTTTGCGTAAAATCTTCCATGTGGTCGAATAACACAAACCCAATTGCTGCGAACGGCGACGAATCGACATTTCACGGTCTTCAGCAACACTCTCAGAAACAGACGCAATATTCTCTTCTGTACGCACTGTACGCATTCGTGTGGTTGGTTTAATGTCCAATAAAGTAAACTGAGTGCGAAACTTGGTCACAATCGCATTAATTGTTTGCTCACTTGGTCGATTATGTAGACCATAAATCGGGCGTAAAGCGCGAAACACATTTCGAACCGAACACTGATTTTGGTAATAAAATTCAATGATTTGCAAGCGTTGCTCGTTAGTAAGTCTATTCATGATGAAATGTCAAAGCATACTGAGCATCTTTCTCTTTGACACCATGTCTGAAATCCCGCGTGATCTGTCAAATACTAATGCATGAAAATCCTAACCTCAAAAAAATCACCCGTTAGATGATGCATGTACTCTCTCGCTATGTAAGTTTATGATAAAATAGGAAATAAAATATCAAACAAAAATAATTCATGAACCATTGGAAAAGACTCTTCTATCTAGGATTTGAACCTGCGATCTCTTGCTTACACGGCAAATGTGCCACTGAGGTTCATATCCTAGACCGTTCAATTTTTCCATAATACCTGTACACCGAATTTTTTAACTACTTGGTATACCGCATTCCTTGATATACCAGTCACGAGGCATTGTGTGATGTTACACCTTGTTCATAGAAACAGAGATGGCGCTGCCATCGCTATCACACCTGTTGCTTCAAACGGTTGGGAATTTCAGGTCTTGTCAAGCAAGGCAAATATGTATACAAAAAAAAAAACAAATATTCGTGTTGCTTGTTTGTCTCTTTATCTATAAAAACCTGCATTGCAACTATTGTATTTGCAACACTCACTTCTTTTGACAGCAATCGACATAATTGTCGTGTTTAACAGCCTTGCATCGCTGCAGCGATGAGTTGTGCAACGGTTGCAGTGATGGATTTGTGTTAAACGGCCATACTTCAAAATTACAGATAGCCTATACGCTGAGATCAGCGGAAATTATTGTCAAAGTCATGTGAAATGGTCGTTTATAACTCTTTGCAGCGGCTGCACAGTTCATCGCTGCAGCGATGCGAGGTTGTTAAACGCGACAATAAAGAATATGCAGTATTTTTCAGTGCACTAATCGTTAATATATGATCAACTTAGGACTATAAATAAGAATTTACAACTAAATTATCCATATTTCATAGTTATAAAATCAAAATAAGTTTCATAATAATCTTCTACAATTCAAACGGCTGCCATTTTAGCGCGCATCAAGTGACATCACATGATACTGCTCTTGCTTGCGGTGTATGGTGAGCGGCCGATTTTTTCATTATTTTTTATTAAAACAACCTATTACAAAATATTTGAGGGTTTTATTTTACATTAATTAATTTTGAACTTAATATTTTATGGTGAAATGTACTCACTTTGTCACAAAAGGCAGTTGGCCAATGGTGACGTTTTGCATTTGCGTTTCATTTCATCAAAATGTTGTATTTTTAAAATGGAAATATAAAATAAAATAGTTTCCCATGGTCATCATCAAATGCTACTAAGTAAATAGAATACAAAAAACACAATATATTACTTATTTAAACGACATGCATATTCTCTATTGATGCTTTAATTTAATGTTGCCAGTAAGAGAAATTATTAATTTTCCGACACGGGCGAGGTTTTTTATGATCCTGGTCAGGCTTTCAGTTTGTAATAAATGCACTCTAAATAATCATGAATCATGCTGATATTATCACTATTTTAATGAATATGTCGACTAATGAGAAGATTCCTCAACTAACAACAGTTTGATAAATACAACTTTTAAACTAGCATTAAGTGCAAAACATAATTGAAGAGCAAATCAAAATCTGTGTTTGATAGCCTTTTGCGTTATATAAACTATTGTTTGACCAACTTATCCATGATGCATTCAATGTTTTTTTTTTCACTTGTAGCAGAGTCTTGTGCCCCTATATGACATGCAAAATTTTATCGACAACGATATGAACGATTTGCTGTTATTTCTTGGATAAGTCCGTCGGCTAGTGGTCGATAAGCTATACAAAGCGATGCAATAATTACCCAGTTACCTGCATGCGGTTCCCACAGCTGCTCGTAGCGGCGCGACTTGGCGGGCGGCGGCGAACTGGAGCTTCTATTGCTGTTGCTGTGGACAACACATTAAATAAAATATTGTTTTTAATCCCCAAAACAAAAGATTTCAAGAATAACGCTTTTAAAAAATATAAGTCAGAGACGTGGTCTGGGCGGCTGCCTCAGTGCTTGCATCAGCCTTCCTTTAGACTCGTTCCAGATGTAGGACAGTATGAGAGTTTGATAATAGACGTCTCACCTATGAGTGGGGTCATCTTCCCTGTCTCAGTCTCCGTCCTCGCTGGGCGCGGGCGAGCCCTGCGGACTGGGTGGCTGACTCGACGCCTGCATCAGCCTTCTTTTAGATTCGTTCCAGATGTAGGACAGTATGAGAGTTATATATTAGACAGTTCCACCTATGAGTGGGGTCATCTTCCCTGTCTCCGTCCCCGTCCTCGATGGGCGCGGGCGAGCCCTGCGGACTGGGTGGCTGACTCGACGCCTGCATCAGCCTTCCTTTAGACTCGTTCCAGATGTATGAGAGTTAGATATTAGACAGTCTCACCTATGAGTGGGGTCATCTTCCCTGTCTCCGTCTCCGTCCCCGTCCTCGCTGGGCGCGGGCGAGCCCTGCGGACTGGGTGGCTGACTCGACGCCTGCATCAGCCTTCCTTTAGACTCGTTCCAGATGTAGGACAGTATGAGAGTTAGATATTAGACAGTCTCACCTATGAGTGGGGTCATCTTCCCTGTCTCCGTCTCCGTCCCCGTCCTCGCTGGGCGCGGGCGAGCCCTGCGGACTGGGTGGCTGACTCGACGCCTGCATCAGTCTTCCTTTAGACTCGTTCCAGATGTAGGACAGTATGAGAGTTAGATATTAGACAGTCTCACCTATGAGTGGGGTCATCTTCCCTGTCTCCGTCCCCGTCCTCGCTGGGCGCGGGCGAGCCCTGCGGAATGGGTGGCTGACTCGACGCCTGCATCAGCCTTCCTTTAGATTCGTTCCAGATGTAGGACAGTATGAGAGTTAGATATTAGACAGCCTCACCTTTGAGTGGGGTCATCTTCCCTGTCTCCGTCTCCGTCCCCGTCCTCGCTGGGTGCGGGCGAGCCCTGCGGACTGGGTGGCTGACTCAATGCTTGCATTAGCCTTCCTTTAGACTCGTTCCAGATGTTAGATAACCGACCATCCGGCCCGAATAACAGAAGGAAGGCGTCGATGAACTCGCGAGATTTCTCTTCCCATTTCGTGAGGATGTCTACGCGCTTCTCGCCTATGTTTGTCATCACCTGGAAGGCAAAGATTGTACGTTGACTTACATATTTACAGGACAAAGAGTTATCATTCAGGGGCTACGGTATGCTGAAATAAGACCTGCACTAACGCTTTTATTTTTTAATTGTCTATCTTGCTCTAATCAACTGTCGTACACGCAATACTTCAGTTATTTTGGAATTGCGGCTAAATTAGGACATTAATTATAAGTTTCTAATGCAATAAATATCACCCGCACCCGCACACCCGTTGTCTGGCAGATTTATTTTTTGATTCGTAATTGGTACGTCTATTATTATTATTTCCACATACTTTCTAAAGTAGCTTGCGGGTTGCGGGTGTACTGCAAACTATTTGAGATGAACTGTAGACTATACCTTGACCGCAAGAACGCGCCTTAGATGGCGACAGACGTGGCGGGGAGAACCGTTGTCTAACGAAATTACAGCCGTTCGACCCCCCCCCCCCCCCCCCCCACCGCTCAGCTAGAGCTACTACTAGCAGCTACCTAAGTTTACAGTTTGATTTAGCCGCGCCTGCGTCTTCCGTTTCATAGTGTTGCAAGTAATAATACTACAACAATATCTGACCTTCTTGCCCTTCTCCTTCAGGTCGTCCATCTTGTTCTGTAGCCGGAACTTCTTCTCGTTGAGGAAGGAGACGTTAAGCTCCTTGGCGGAATAGCCGCGCGCCAGGTTCCGCCGCACGTAGATGTCGTAGTCGCGGACTATCCGCGCCACGATGTCCGACGTCGACACGCCTGGGAAACGAACAGGTAATCCCCTTGAGCCGTGGTTTCCACAGTTTTTAGGGTTCCGTACCCGAAGGGGCCAAACGGGACCCTATTACTAAGCCTCCGTTCTATTTGTCTGTCCGTCCGTCTGTCACAGGGGTCTACAGCTTCAGCCGTAATAGGTAGCCAGTTACAATTTTTAGATAATATGTGTATTACTATGGCCTCTACCACGACAAAAAAAAGAGAAACAAAGGGGGTCCCCATACAAGAAACCTTGAAAAACTACAATATTTTCAAGGTCATTTATTACAGCTCTATCTTAATATTACATAAGTTTAAAATTTGGTTAGATTTTTTGTTGGAAAAGCAATGAGAATGTCAAGAATGAATAGTAAAATTTTTCTTCCATTAAATACCACTTTGAAAAAAACAAGTTATTGAACAATTTGTTAAGCCCGGCCTGAAGCAGACATATTCATTTTTAGTGAATCGAAGTGATATCGATTTTTTTCATGTTTTTTACTATATTTATACTTGACATTCTCATTGCTTTTCCAGCAAAAAGAACCAGGCACGCCACTGGTGACAGTCTGTCACTGACAGACGAATCTACTACGTAACTGCCTGTAACCACTGTCCGGAATTCGTCATAACAACGTTTTAATTCTTTGGCTACTTCGGTCGGCCGCGCTTTCAAAGTAGCAGTTATTTTGAAATTACAGTTCTTTACAGGTTAAATGGTAAACCAACAGAGCTCGTACATGAAAAGAAACAGATCAAATTCCTCTAATAGTATTTCTGTAATATTACTTCCTTTTTTTTACTCATATGTCTTAAAGATACACGATTACAATGCTTTTCCAAAAACGACATTACTTTTTTATATGTTCATATGTCGTAAACGTAAAAAGGAGAAGTCGAGAAGATATAATCCATCCATCCACCAGCCTGTTTCGTCCACTGCTGGACATAGGCCTTTCCAGGATTTCGTCACTCTTGGCGGTCCTCCTGGAAGAATTGCCCATACTCACACACGCTGGGCATGCGGATTGGTGAGCGCGGTGCCGAAACCCTTGCACCAGTGACGCCACTGCCCGTCACCAGTCTGTTTTATATAAGGCCCGGCAATTGGGGATGGATATACCGCCATCCATCGGTCCCAGGCAATGGTGGGCCGCCTGGTTTTGCCTGAGAGCTGTTCTCTTACTCTCCCCCGAATAACTTCGGGAGGATTTGCGAGTAAGATGGTGGTACCTCCACAGTCGAGCCCGGCATCAGCTCTACCACCTAATATAATGAATGTCGATATAATGATAATGAAGATATAATGAATGTCGTAAAAATTTAGATTAAACCTGTTACATGTATACGACTCAAAAAGTATTTTTTTATTTATTATTCTAACGTAAATGTTGAATTAAAACTCACGTTCCGGTCATTTTATAGTACAGAAAATACATTAAGCAAATAAGAAAAGCGCACACAATCGATTGGTTGTAAAATTATGACCAACAGTAAATTATATCCAGCTCAAACCCGGAAACGTATTTTCAATCTGCACAGTTTATTGCGGCATGAACATTTTCAAGATAAGAATATCACGTTCTGCGTTGGACAGCATACAAGGCAGCATTTCTAAACCTTTCTTAGAGGTAGGTCACCTACTATTGATGTTATATGTTCAAAATAAAAGATTCAGTTTGGTTTAAAACATGTTGCTAACTCCTATTGTACCATTGAGCGGTGATGTGGCCAAGCCCTTAAAAAAATAGAAAACTCACACACGAATAAACTAAAAAATACATTAAATAAATTATAATTTAGCACTATAACTTTCGAATTACTTTGAATCGACTTATGGTGCGAAAAACAACTATTTTATCGCCATCAAAATTTAAGTTATAATTGATCGAGCACGGAGTTTGGCGACTACCGTGCATAAATATTTAGGAACGCAACGCATTTACATAAGTATTTGAAAATGACTATTTACCTTAAAATTTTACACACAGCCTAAAGTGGTACTAAGTACATGACAGCGGTTATCCTTGTTCTTTTATCCTAAAAAGGACGTGGATACTTATAAATAACAATTAGTTACACTAAACATTACGAAATATTGTTGAAAATACTTCACGTTTTAAATTTCTACTTTATTGTACTACCAACATTTACTTTGATAAGAAAAGCACGTCATACATACATTACATAATAACTGCACAGGCACTTCAATTTAAATAATCACCACTTTTTACGTTCCGTACAAATGGCAATTACCTTTCGCGCGAACTTACTGGGCCGGGCTAAATGGCTAGCGAGTGGCTGAGCAGCAGGCCTAACATGGTTGCCACTTTAACACTATTTGACAGTAAATATATGGAATTTACTGTTAAATGGTGTTAAAGTGGCACCATGTTAGGCCTGCTGATATAGTTTTTAGGAAGAGAGAGAGAGAGAGATCCTTCTTCGGGATGGCCAAGTAAGATCGCGCGATCTGTGCCTGGCATCGTCAAATCTTTGTATGATTAGGTAAACGGCATCTTGGAATTTTAAATAATTCATTCATTTTTAGCAATTCTAAGTGTAGTTAACATGGCAAAAAGACCTTTTCAATAAAGTTATTCTGCTCAATCCCGAATCAAAAAGAAAGAGACATTTACACTGAAAATCTACAAATCTGACAAAATTACCTAACCAAATACCCATTTTATTTAAACAAATATACATTTCTACTTGCGGTATAAATTCTATCTTGTCTTCTAGCAATAAAGTTCAATATTCACCTTCAATCGGCTCAGTAGCCACAAACATGTCCTTAGCCTTGATCAGTGCGTATGTGTCCTCGCAGTCCACGGCCATGTACTATGTCTTTAGCCTTGATCAGTGCGTTTGTGTCCTCGCAGACCTCGCCCGTGTAGGGGATGTCGTAGTGCGCTATAAGGTCTATCTGGGCTTCTAGCAATAAGATTCAGTATTTACCTCCAGTCCACTCTGTAGCCACAAACATGTCCTTGTCCTTGATCAGTGCGTATGTGTCCTCACAGTCCTCGGTCGCGTATGGGATGTCGTCGTGCGCTATGAATTTAATCTTGTTGTAGTAATAACATTTATATTTACCTTAAGTCCGCTCAGTGGACACAAACATGTCCTTAGCCTTGATCATTGCATATGTATCCTCGCAGTTCTCAGCCGTGTAGGGTATGTTGTCGTGCGCTCTAAAGTCTACCTTGTACATCTTGCAATAAGGTTCAATATTCACCTTCAGCCACAAACATGTCCTTAGCCTCGATCAGTGCATATGTGTCCTCGCAGTTCTCAGTTGTGTAGGGTATGTCGTCGTGCGCTATAAAGTCTACCTTGTACATCTAGCAATAAGGTTCAATATTCACCTTCAGTCCGCTCAGTAGCCACAAACATGTCCTTAGCCTTGATCAGTGCATATGTATCCTCGCAGTTCTCAGCCGTGTAGGGTATGTCGTCGTGCGTTCTAAAGTCTACCTTGTACATCTTGAAATAAGGTTCAATATTCACCTTCAGTCCGCTCAGTAGCCACAAACATGTCCTTAGCCTCGATCAGTGCATATGTGTCCTCGCAGTTCTCAGTTGTGTAGGGTATGTCGTCGTGCGCTATAAAGTCTACCTTGTACATCTAGCAATAAGGTTCAATATTCACCTTCAGTCCGCTCAGTAGCCACAAACATGTCCTTAGCCTTGATCAGTGCATATGTGTCCTCGCAGTTCTCAGTCGTGTAGGGTATGTCGTCGTGCGCTATAAAGTCTACCTTGTACATCTAGCAATAAGGTTCAATATTCACCTTCAGTCCGCTCAGTAGCCACAAACATGTCCTTAGCCTCGATCAGTGCATATGTGTCCTCGCAGTTCTCAGTTGTGTAGGGTACGTCGTCGTGCGCTATAAAGTCTACCTTGTACATCTAGCAATAAGGTTCAATATTCACCTTCAGTCCGCTCAGTAGCCACAAACATGTCCTTAGCCTTGATCAGTGCATATGTGTCCTCGCAGTTCTCAGTCGTGTAGGGGATGTCGTCGTGCGCTATAAAGTCTATCTTGTGCTTCTCTAAGAATGCTTCATCGTATTCCCATGGCGCATCTCGCACTACCTGGAAAACAAAATATTGTTGTATAGTTTACTATAAAGACCAAGCTTATAACAAATTGTTGTAATTCTCATCCAATCGTAAATACAAGGGCTTCAAAAAGCGTAAAAATTATTGCTGGTATAGTGGAATGCTAGTAACAAACTAAATTGTAATGCTATGTGAGAAAAGCGTGGTTTGAGTTCACTTATTTGATATGAAGATATAACGAATTGACTTCTACAATCGAGTGATTCATGCATCAATGTAAACAGAACAGCTTGCACGCATCGGAGCGACATGATTGCATCGCAAACGACACAACTGTTTCACGAATAGTTTGCCTCGCGCCAAATAACCAGTACGCAGGCTTAATTATGCAGTTTAGAACGTGCCAGTGACAGTGACTAATTTTAGTTATCGGTTAGTAAGCAAAATTAGTTTCTATGTCATCGATGTAAGAGTCACCGGTGCTTATGTAGTATATGTGAGCATAGTTACCTCGTCAACGTATCTGCAATGTCGGACGGCTTCGTACCTCTCATCTTCTGTCATTACTGTTCTACCCTTTCTACTGTGTGTCAACTTGTCGTTGCAAACTGAAACGAAATTAACAATTATTTTAATCTTTTGTGTAACGGCAGCGCAGGCGCAGTTACCGCAGCAGTCAAGTACATTCTGGTGGTGAAAAATTCAATCGCACAATGGAACATTGAATCGTTTAAATTACAGTCAGTTGACATCATAAATGTATCTATCAATATTTATACAAATAAATACCCTGACCGATTTCTTGTATGACGTTAACATCCGTTGAGACAGGATTTTAGGAACTTCCCACGGAATCAAGAGAAACGGGATGCACGCGAGCAACGCCGCGGGCATCCGCTTGTGTTATATGAACAATAAACTCCCTTCAAAATCTGTGTATTTAAGACTCCAGTCTAATATGCATAGAATGCATAAACGAAATACCAAAATATTCGTATATTAAAATTCTTATCAAAATTTAAGGGATTGTGTATTACTTCCGATTGGATGACAGAATATTTTTAAAGGGATTAGATTTAAATACAAATCTCTTCATTTGCATATAAAACTTTTTCTGTTATTATAATTTTATAATATTCGTGTTAAAATAAATTTTCTTAAATGAAGTATTTGGAAACTTAATTTTCTGTATTAGTAAACTAATACTAAGTTTCTTTTTCATATAAATAATATAAGAAATATTGTTTTCTGGGGGCCTAGCATTGTGCCCCTTCACCATTTTAAACACCATTTGACAGTGAATCCCATATATTTTCTGTCAAGTGGTGTTCTAAAATGGTGTTAAAGTGGCAACCATGCATGTTAGACCTGCTGAAACACAATTAGATTGTGAGGGAAAAGCAAAACGCTGTCAGAGTCACTAAATGCTGATCAAGTTTAAAGCGTGTTTTTATGAAAAACTAGCAACGTCGTTGTTCGTTCACGTTCCTAGGTCTTACGGTTTAGACTAGGAATTGATAGTTCAGTCAGTCGGGGTATTATTCTATATATAAAGATAAACGATTATCATTCATCGATCGGCCCAATACCCATCACTATGCGTGTGACCAACAGACACATATCATACATCATGAAATGGCAATTCTATAATTGGACCACAATATAATAGAATGGCTTTAATTGTACATAATGTAGTTGCAATAACATTTAGTTTTATCAATAATGCATTTACATAATTATGATAAGATAAACAGCCCAGTCACCAAAATCTGTATTTGTATTTAACACGTGTTTTGTTTATCCATGATAACAATTTATTGCACAGATCGTACGACTGTTCCAACCAATAGCATTCACGGACTGTTTTTAATAAGAATTTCTTATCTATACTAATAATAAAGTAGTAAAAAAGTTGTGCGGTGTATAATATTTTTTCAAAATTTTAAATGACACGCGTAATTCGTTGTGAAGCCAAAACTACAATTTTTGGGATTTTTGTATGTCTGTCTGTATTATGTATGTTCCGCTTTAACTCAAGACCCACTCAACGGATTTGGATACGGTTTTCTTTATTATCATTGTAGTGACTCTAGTCAACATTGTATAGAATTATAGAGTACAAGGGGTGTTGATAAATAACGCCCAAGTCGAAAACGGGGCAGAGATTGAATAAACGCGGGCGTTAAGCTAGTCGTTTCTTATGCATTTTGTTAGACCATATTAGATACATCCAAGTAATCATTCTGTTTACACGTTTTTTTCTCTGTTACAAATAGGTCATATTAATAGTAGATTATAGCAGGGAGGTAAGTGATCAATTGCACCCGAGATATTTAGGCGCACGAGCAAGCGAAGCGAGGGAACTTACAGTTCGAGGGTGTATTTCATCACTTACACCAGCGTTGAACACACTACTTTTCATCACTAAAGCGAAGATATAAAAAACCTCCGTGATGACTGTCATTATTTAAGAAATAACAAGAATGTATGGTGTAATTTTTATGTTAATTTATTACAATTAATACGCAAAAAGAACATTTCATTTAGTATATTCATTCGCCTATTATAAGAAAGCGTAATTTTTCCATTTTGTTATTAGAAATAAAAATAAAATACATAAGGCAGAATTCAGAACAAATATTTTCCATTGCCATTTAGCTGAACTAGTGACTTTTAACAGTTAGGGAATATAAAGTAGCCCCGTTCGATTTTCAAATTTACTTACATCCCTAGGGCTGTAAATCAAATACGACCTACTTTCTGAGCATAACTGATAAAAGTACAAAATTGGAAATTCATTCACTAACTGGTAACTCGTCTAGCTAAATGGCGAAGGCAATATCTGTTCTGTCTAATCTCTTTTTATTTTGTCTTTGTACCTATATTTTATTTCCTAAAATTTGTGATGAAAATAATGAAAAGTTATATAAAAACATATTTGTTATTGAAAGTTGGATTACGAAACAAGAATTATTTAAAGTTATTAATAATTATCATTAAACGATTATTATTTATAATTTGTGCATTTAGGTAATCATTCTTTATTATTACTTCCTAATTTAAGATTAAGAATTTGATTACACGTAATCAGTAATCAGTCTATACGATGAAAAGAAATATATGAAAAAAGTGATTTTTCGTTACCCGCACCTGGGTATTATTAAATAAAAGTTATGTGTGTGTGTGTGTGTGTGTGTGTGTGTGTGTGTGTGTGTATATGTTTGTTACTCTTTCACGCTGAAACAGCTGGTCGGATTTGGATGAAATTTAGAATGGATATAGCTTATACCCCAACTTAACACATATGTTACTTTTTATCCCGGAAAGAAGGATGTCGTTAAACCGAATAACAAGCGGGCGGAGCCGCGGGCAAAAGCTAGTATAGAAATAATGTTTGAATTGATATTAACCCAATTTTAAGAGCAACGGTTGCTTGTTAGTTTACAAAGTTACAATAAAAACTTCTTTCTTACAGACTATAGTAGCTACATCGATAAATTCATAATATACATATACTCACGCCTGTATCCCAGAGAGGTAGGCAGAGACTACAGATCTGATACGAACCTGAACATTGAGATTTCAATGATAACACACCTTTTATTGCCTCTTTCACACACCCATCAGTCTATCACAATCTACAATCTCTTCTATTCCGGGTGATTCCGTCTTTACCCTTGATCAGTATGTCACCAATTTGGTCGATACGTCCTTCTATCATCGTCTCTGTATACCCAAACTAGCTAAGCATTATTTTTTATATTATAGTCACTACAATTCCTTTCAGGCAATATTTTTCACTCTATCCTTCGCAAACGCATTTATTTCCACTACATTCACTCTATTTTGATTATGTTTATCTTGCCACACCACATCCAACATTCACTAATACTACATATGTGGAGGAGCCAACCCTGCCTGCCAATCGTGTCGTAGTTTGAAAAACAACCGACCCTGTAAGCTCTCTCCTATCGAATGAGCTGAAAATCTTAATGGAGCTACTCATTACTAATCATATCAGGATACACAGGATTAAATATAAAATGTGCGTTATGTTTCTGCGAGCATTACTTTACACAGTTAAATCAAAAGCGGCAACACAAACACAAAACGCGCACACAAGAAAACTTACATGAACAACTATGTACTTCGGCAGAGGGGGATAAGTGCGCTTGCGTAGTCCCGTGATAAATGGTCTAAGGTTGTCGAGGTATCCTAGCTGCCGATGGCCGATGTTTATTTTTGTCTAGTTTACATTTATTTTCTTCAATATAGACGTATTTTTGTTTGATAATAATAATAGCAATTCTCCCTTAAAGTACATGAATCGTAGGTAATACCTGTAGTTTCATATACCTGACACAATTTAAACAAGCGTCTTTTGTATGCCATACAAAGTAATTTTGTTAGTAAATATCGTTTTCACCATCGTCATAGCATAGGAAAGTTACAGCCATGCCCCCCCCCCCCCAAAAGCACCCAAGAATTTTATACATTCATCTCGTTTTTTCGTTTTAATTCAGGTTCTTTTAACAGTCAGGCCCTAGCTGCTAGGGTAATGTCCGGAAGTAGCAATACATATGTATTTTGTAACAAGCATGTATGTATATACTCTAAATCATTAGCTACCCACACTGAGACACTGCATGTAAAGGTTATATTTACACTTGGACAAAGTTTGTTTCTTGGGTACGGGCATTTTCCTTGGGACATAGCTATTAATTAAATTAGCGCGGGTAATCTCTGGAACTACTGAACCGATTTTGAAAATTATTTCATTGTTGTAAAGACTCTTTACTGTGACATAGGCTATAGTTTGTTATCTGGGGACTGGTAGTTTTAATTATTGAAGTTTCCCCTAATAGCCTGTAAATTAATAATATCAAAATTTGTTCTTCGAGTTCAGCCATAGTCACGCATTTAATACTTGTAAGCGCTGTATTTTATCTATTTTTATCCCAAGCTATCCTAAAACTACATCCAGCGGCGGCGCAGGCCTTCCTATCAACAGTTTCTGTGCTACGTCCCCGTCTTATGGCGATCGCGTCGGTACTTTTCTATCAAGGATTAACAAATCAAATCAAAATATTTATTTTGTAAAATAGATACATAAAGTATACTTTCTACAAGTCAAAGTTAATCTGTACAATATATATATTTAGAATAAATATATATATATATATATATATATATATATATATATATATATATTTATACATATATATACTAATAAAGGAAATAGATACAAAAAATATTTAGGTTGGGCTACTAAAATGTAATTATACACCTGCATAAAATAGAGAAATCTAGGAATAAAAACTTCGGACAAGGCAACAAGGGAGTTCCAACTCACCGCCAACAATGAGGTAGACGTTGGGGAAGACTGTCTTGGCCTGCTGCAGTTGCCGCGCATGGCCCTGGTGGAACATGTCGTAGATGCCGTCCGAGTAGACGCGCACCTTCCGCGCGGCGGTGCCGGCGACAGCCTGTGCGCGCGGGATGCGTCCATATTGACACCGCTCCCGTTCTGCCACCGCTAGCGGGTCTGCGCTGAACGGTGCCGCTTGCACTAGCGACTGTGGAACAAGGATAACAATTGGTTAGATTTTAATCCATCCACGATGGAATTGTCATTAAAGATAGTTTTAGACGTGACAAAGGTCACAAGACAAACAGTCTCCGCGATCTGGCAATTGACTGAAACATATTCGGAACCGATCGATGGATGCAACTAAATTTGTTTGACCGACATTATTCACTTGGGTGACATAATAGAGAACTAGTTGATCAGAGGTGCAATTGTGTAAGACAATGGTATTCAAATTGATTGTCATAAGGGTATTCGGCTAAGCAAATTAGCCCGTTTGACAATTGAAATCATACGTTTTTGGTTTTCAACAAAAAAAACAAGAAAATCGTATTACTTGACAGTCAAAAATGTACGATTTTAATTGTCAAACGGGCTAATTTGCTAAGCCGAATAGCCATATGACAATCAATTTGAATACGATTGGCTTACGCAATTGCGCCTCAGGTTTATTTTGAGAGAAATCACGATACACGATAATATTGTGAATCTTGCAACCATTATTTTTTAAAGAATATTTGTTACTTTTATGAAGCAGCTTCTACCATTATCTAATGAACACCAAAAATTTACGTGGACTGAATTTCTTTTTACCAGACACTTTCCAGTTATGATTTCACGGCAACTTCAAATTTCAACAGATACGTGAAGTTTTCAAACATAATTGCAGGCGTCACGTACTCTGTTCCGACAAATTTCTGAGAATTCAAAACAGCAACTTGCCTGAAGTAACGCAAGTAGCCATTTGCATGTGGCAACCCTAAGTAACGTAAGTAGCCATTTGCATGTGGCAACCCTACCTAAAGTATGGCCATTTGCATTTTTTTACTCTTCTTATGCTCTACATTAACGCGTGACTTCTTTTTAAATATGCGCAATTCTACAATTATATAATAAACATTCTTTTTAATACTTTGATTAGATTACAACTTCACGTAGTATTATTTCACATCAAGGCGCAAATGTTCTTGTTAAGGTCTAGGCCGATGTTTCTTAAGTTTTTTAATGAATAAATCATCGTTTGATGTAGGTTTATTATGTAAGCTTAACAATAGAGGTTTTACCTTATTTATAATTAGTTGGAATTTAAACAATCCACTCGTTTGTGGAACGAGTAAGGCAAAATTTGTATTATAAACTGCTTTGTTTCTACATAACAATAAAACAGTTTTAATTTTTCCTTTCGTACCCAAAGGGTGCCGAACGAGACTACCATTTCAGCACCTTGTTTTTTGCCGGCTTGATGTTGCTATGACATTTCTGGTGTTTTAGGATTCTGTACCCGTAATATGTGGTGTTACGGAACCCTTTGTGCGCGGATCCATCTTGCACTTAGCCGGTTTTTTTTTTCTTTTGTCTCATTCAACGTAGTTAATATTTTTAGAAAGGTTAAGTTTTTGTGACATTTTTGTAAAATTTCTAAAACCAAACTCAAGGCCCGAAATTGCAGAATTTATCCATGAATAATCGTAGCCTCGTGACTGTTTTTTTTTTCAAATATAAATCAGACTGCAAATTCCAAAACCTTGAAACGGTTCTCGAACTTATACACTAATTAATCCATCTGTCCATCCATCAGCCTGTTCGTCCACTGCTGGACATAGGCCTTTCCAAAATTTCGCCACTGTTGGCGGTCCTCCTGGAAGAAATGCCCATACTTACACACGCTGGGAGGGCGTGTTGGTAAGCGCGGTGCCGAAACCCTCGCACCAGTGAGGCCGCTGCCCGTCACCAGTCTGTTCTTTTATAAGGCCCGGCAATTGGGGATGGATATACCGCCATCCATCGGTCCCAGGCAATGGTGAGCCACCTAGTTGTGCCTGTCTCCGAGCTGTCCTCTTTCTCTCCCTCGAATAACTTCGGGAGGATTTGCGAGTAAGATGGTGGTATCTCCACAGACGAGCCCAGCACCATCCCTACCACCTTATAATAAATTTAATAATACATAATTTAATCTTAGCCCACTAATTTTATTTTTATTACTAAGCCTCAAGAGTAGTTATACCGTCTCCAGACGCACATACCTATTAGAGTCCGTGCCAGTAACGACGTTCCGAGCGTTAAAGGATTTTGGATCATATTCCAATATTCATAAAACTTCCGCGCTTAACCTCTTTAGTGGCGCGGTCTACGTTCCATGTCAGAGTTCGCGGCGGTTCATACCCGGCGCCCATGATAATGAGGTGGCGTGATGTGACGTCACCAGGACATATCGCCGCGCCGTCATTACTCACCAGCAGATAATTACAATCTGTCGGTATGTAGTTCGAGAGGGGTTATCGATGGAATTCATCGTAAATACCTCATTATATTTTATGGTTAGGTGTTGAAATAATTACTAATTAGTAATAGTGCAATTTTGGGACCGATGGATGGCGGTATATACATCCCCAATTGCCAGGCCTTATAAATCAGACTGGTGACGGGCAGCGGCGTCACTGGTGCAAGGGTTTCGGCACCGCGCTCACCAACCCGCCTGCCCAGCGTGTGTGAGTATGGGCATTTTTTCCAGGAAGATCGCCAAGAGTGGCGAAATCCTGGAAAGGCCTATGTCCAGCAGTGGACGAAACAGGCTGATGGATGGATGGATGGAATAGTGTAATTTTATAACTCAGGGATATTCCTATATCTCCAGTCAACCATCCATAAACCTGTTTTGCCCACTGCTGGACATAGGCCTTTCCAAGATTTCGCCACGCTGGGCAGGCGGATTGGTGAGCGCGATGCCAAAACCTTGTGCCTGTTTGACAGCTGTTCTCTTACTCTTCGGCGAATGGGGGTTTGCGAGTAACACGGACTGCTCTACCCCCGTACACCGTACTACCTTCCTATCTCATATTGCTATATTTTTTCAATATCATATGAATATAGAAAGTTTTTTTTTAACTTTTAAACGAGCCATTCATGTGCATCAATTAGTTCCATGAAGTATTTTTATTAAACAAATTGATGCATATACTTATATTTTAACCTAATCATAAGCTGTTGTTATTCCAAATAAAGAAATTGACGAAGCAAGTTATTGTTCAAGATCGTGACGTCATCGTACACACGATTGCGTACTAAAAGGGATGAATATTATAACTTCAGTGATAATGCGAATTTTTCAATCATTCAAAATGTGCGATGCTTTGCATTAACTAATTAATCAGTTACCACAAGAAATATACTAATATTTAAATTAACTACAGGAGACGAGCTCCTTAAGACAATTATCTTTTATTAGAGTAACGAATTATTTGCATGACAATTCACTGCGTCATGGGGTATGAAAGAATTATGTCATTAATATATGCTACTATTCGTCGTCGTGTGCTGTCTCACGCAACATTTGCATACAATACAATGTAGCCAAATATGCATTTAAATAAATAAAGGAATATTTCGTCTTCGAACAAATGACGTAAATGTCTTTTCTTCTATTTGTTTTTTTTTCGTTTCGTCTGAAACGAATTACTCTCTAACGAACCAGTCCGTCCTGACTCGGCATTACGGATTCCATCCATCCATCAATCCATCAGCCTGTTTCGTCCACTGCTGGACATAGGCCTTTCCAGGATTTCGCCACTCTTGGCGGTCCTCCTGGAAGAAAGAAATTTCCATACGGCATTACGGACTATATTTTATAATTTAAGTATTCTTTTATTTCTATTAAGATATTGTCAGTTGTCATGCGAAAAGAGACCTGAAGGAATTTGGCATATGAGAGTTTTCAGTAATAAGTTTTAAAATGAGTTTTCACCGACGATTCACAAAAAATGATATAGGTATGCTAATAATAAAGTGCCTGTAATAAAGAAATGTATTAATTAATTAATAATACTCAATAATCAGTTTGACCGACTGAGCTGAAACTTAGCACGTAGGTTTGAAAATTAAATGTATCAGGAATACAGCATTACCTTGGGAAAAGAAAAAAAAAATCCTGGAAGTGTGAATTTTTATGGACCATTAAGGATATAATTAATCTGTGTTCGAATGTTCACAAGACAGACATCAATAAATAGCGGACAAGTGCGAGTCGGACTCGCCCACCGAGGGTTCCGTTAAAGACTATATTTTTATGATTTAATTACAAATGTATAGTTTTCAGATTTTTCTCTATACTTGTAGTATAGGACGGTATTAATTCCCAATAGTTTTAGGTCAACGGAAAACACCCTATAAATTTTGATTCCCTTGAGAGTGTCAAAATATACGTTTTTGCGGCATAAACGGCCGTATCTTTTTTTACATTAGAAGTTTGATTTTTTCACAGCTTCACTTCAAGGGACTGTAGATCTAAGTATATGGTTTTAATTTCAACTCGATACTTCCACGCATTCCAGAGATAAAGCGGTTTTGACAGACAGACAGACAACAAAGTGATCCTATAAGGGCTCCGTTTTTCCTAAAAACAGACACACCTACTTCGTAACAAGCAGCCATAAGTGAACGTTCTGTAAAAACATTCAGGCCATACCGAAATATCATATCAATTGAGGTTTGGGCCAATAACACCTTCAGTATAGGTACCGTAAGGGTTAATAAATTCGGAATCGGCAAAGAGAGCTAGCGACAATAGTAATGGAGCCTTAGAGCAATTAAGGGGGTAACTTTTTACCTCGGTACAAAATGCACATCATAATATTGTTTTCCTTACTTTTGAATAAAAAGTATGCAATAAATGCGTTTTAAAGCAACTTGCGGAAATAGTTTATTAGTAATAAAGTTTTCAAGAAAAAATTATGTACTTTAACGTATTACATTTTGTTTGCATTACATAAACAAACTTAAAAGCGTGTTTACAGTTGTAATGTAATGCAGCTAAAATGTAACGCATAAAATTGAATAATTTTCATGTGATCACCTAACTATTAACAAGCAGTTTGCGCGAATTGCTTTAAAACGCATTTATTGCAAACGTTTTATTCAAAAATAAGGAAAACAATATTATGATGTGCATTTTGCACCGAGATCCTCGGTTACCACCTTAAAGATGCGGACAGATATTGACCGAGTTTCAATTGCGGACAATGGAATCTGCCCTAGATATTGATACATTGAATGGAAATTATTGATACTCGACTAAACCGGATACAAAAGTATTTTGTCTTTGAATTTATACATGAGCCAAGGCTCACGGATGCCCATGTTCCTGATAAGAAAGGTCAATCTGAGGAGATCTGCTGTAACAAGTCAACGACCGCTACGTTCTAGAAAATACTCCCAGATTCTTCAGATGTGTACCAAAATGTATTATAAAAACCGGACAAGTGCGAGTCGGACTCGCCCACCGAGGGTTCCGTACAAATTAGTTAAAGTTTTTAAAAATCTACAAAAGTCTGTCAACGGGAAATACCCTATACATTTTGATTCCCTTGAGAGTGTCGAAATATACGTTTTTTGCGGCATAAACGGCCGTATCTTTTTTTTTTCGTTAACTTAGAAGTTTGATTTTTTTTCCAGCTTCAAGGGACTGTAGATTTGAGTATATGGTTTTAATTTCAACTCGATACCTCCAGGCGTTCCCGAGATAAAGGGTCTTGACTTGACAGACAGACAGACGGACAACAAAGTGCTCCTATAAGGGTTCCGTTTTTTCCTTTTAAAGTACGAAACCCTAATAATAAGTAATATCCAAAAAATACAGCTCCCATGATAAATTATTGTAATAAATATTGTACTTGACCTTAACCCGACCCACGGCGAAATTAAAAATTATAATTAAATTTCCATAGAAATTTATTCAGCTGATTGAACCGCTTTGTACTGGGAAGTGGGAAAATATTTGATCAAAAACAAATTCTTTTCTTCTTTGTTGTTATCATATCAGAGTTATCTACCCTAAAATTATTTTGAATTATTATTGTAGGGATTACGCAGACGCTCGTCAAATCCTTGTTTGGTCATGTCTTATACAAGTCATAAGCTTAATTTGTCAATTTCGCAATTCGTCAAATCCTTTGCTGATCATATCCTACGCAAGTGAAAAGCTTAATTTATCATTTTCGCGGTTCGTCACTTCAATTATTTGTCAAAACTTATATACGGCAAATACGTGGGACCTTGTGATGCTTTTGAAACGGAAAATTTAAAAAACGGAACCCTAAATGTAGATAAGAACACTTGTTGTCGGTCTTCAAGACCCATTTCCCGGGCCCCGTGAGAGGTATCAAGTTGAAACTAATAATGCTGTCAAAAATAGGGCTTCTAACTCATCTCAAAGAAATGTCTTTCCCTTTACGTAATCAATTTCATACAAATCGACTCACCATGAAAACATATAGGGCACTTAGAAAATTGAAATTTCGTTCACAAGTAAGTATATATAGTACACGTATAGACAAAAATCGAAAAATCACCAATGTTTAATCATTCAAGGACATATGGAAAACTAACTTAATTAGACCCCTTGGTTATATAGAGTTTATTAGTTCGTAATTGTCAAGTTAAGTTGGTCAATTACTGCACGGGGAAGAAGTTTGTGTTTTAAACGGTATGTACAGAGCCTTCAGGGCACTAATCCTACTTGCACTTGAGCTGTTTTTAGGGTTCCGTAACCGAGAGTTGTCAAACGGGACCCTATTACCAAGCCTTCGCTGTCTGTCTGTCCGTCCGTCCGTAACTCGCAGCGGTCTGCAGCTTCAGCCGTAATAGGTAGACATTGCAGTTGAAATTTCCACCAAATACGTGTTACTATAGCCTCTACCACGACAAATAATAAAAATTAAAACCTCGAAAATACAGCATATTTCTCAAAGGCGGTATATAATACATACATGTTTCAAATTTGGTCTCATAAATACAAATAATAAAATTGGGGTTCCGTACACAAAGGGTTTGTCAGGCGCTACCATTACAGCACCTTGTTTTTTGTCGCCTTATTATTGCTATTGAATTAATATTCTTGATATATTATTATATGTTTTCAGGGTTCCGTAAACTATTATGTGGTGGTACGAAACCCTTTATGCGCGAGTCTGACTTGCACTTGGCCAAATTATTTAAGTATTAATTATATAAACATAAAACAATTGATTCACAACTATACAAAATCAATTTGTTTTAAGTTTGTTCACTATAATATCAAAATGAAATCAGATTGTTTACACTGAGCTTTTCACCGACGATTATGATGTTTTGTACTAAATATAATACTTACAATTGATTCTTCAGATTTGTAACTAAATCACGCGATGAAAGAAACCGATAAAGGAAACCGTCAGTTTTAAATCACGGCCTATGTAGATTATTAGAATAAATTGAATAATAAAACATATATTTAACCATTTAGCTTTTCTTGATAATAGTAATATATAAACAACAATTAGCCATTTCTCTTTACCGTGACAACCATGCCACCAGAATGAATTAACATTTTATTTTATTGTATTCTGTGTTTTAGTTATATTTGTCTTAGCTTTAAATTCTGTTTTGTATCGTAACTTTGTTTTAGTATGTTTGTTTGTGTTTTGTTTTTGAGAATAAACGTTATATCTATCTATAAACAACATAATTATAAATAAATATAACTAATATATTTCGAGCTCCCTTCGGGTTGGTATCAGTTGCATTGGATATAAAAATAAATATAATGCTTGTACTGCGCTTGTACTTAAAAATACTACTTGAGAGGTTGTGGCTATTTACGCTGAAATTAAAGTTGAATTTCATTCCATGCAGTATCCTGATGCCCGGACCAGTAATCGTTTAGAGAACATCGTTTAATTACACAATTTATAATGCCCATAAAGCATCTAATTATTATGTCCGCATTACTGAGTTACATACTTGGATTCCTTCATAAGTACCTCTTAGCATACGCATTGGATACAGCAGCACAGTGTCTTTGTAATATACCTCTACATCTACGTCAACGTAGAGAAAGTGAGACGCTGCATTAATGTCGCCAGACGTGCTAAAATAGCGACTCATCCATCACATTCCCTGATTTCATTATCTCGAAGGTATGCCTCGAGCAGTCACTCGATGAAGGTACGTCACCTTATCTCATTCTTAAGTATTTCCTACAATATGTCAAGGTGACTGACTCATCGAATTTAGTTTAGACTAATCCAACTCCACAACGAAAAGTCACTTTGGACGCACTTAACCCAAATTACTCTAAGGATATCCAAAAATTGTACACTAATGTCTATAATAACAAAATACTTGTAACCGACAAAAAATCAACAGTAGACAACATAATACCTATGAATACAGGTAAATAGATAGTTATTGATAAAATCGCAATTTGGATACATTTTCGCGATAGCACTAAGCAGTGAATCATTTTACCCTTGAAACAATCAACCATCAGTCAAAGCAGTCACATTTAGCATTATGTACAAATTACACTGAAACAAAAACAACCATGAAGATAAAATGACGATTTTGACAACTGTTGATGATTTAGATTGTGCACGCAAGGACAATAATATAATGCGAATGTAGCTGAAAGCTGTTGATATTGAAATCGTCACAAAATGCCAGCAGGCAAATTCCTACATTAATAACAGACCAAAGTCCACTGCATTCCATCAATAGCTGGTATTTGGAGTTGACCAAAGAAAACTCTATACAGAATTTGTTTACGCACATTGCGTCAATCAAACAAAAAATATACTTGATGCTTATAAGATTTGTAGATTATGTATATTTTACCCTTGAGAAGTGACATGCATTAATTATTCAGACAATAAGCGTGTTGAATTTCTTGGCTAACCCGTTCGTTCCATAATTTATAGCATGTATGGAAAAACTGACGATATAGAAGCCTCTCTCACCAATAGTGTACGGAATCTTTGAATTTTTATTTCAGTGGGCATGAACAATTGTTGGAACTTCAGAATGTTGTCGTCCCCCAAAATTTTTACCGCTTGAAACTTTGGATAACTGTCGGAAATAATCAATACTACAATAGCACCTGAACGGCGGCGTCGTCACAATTTACGTCATGTCTCAAGAGAATAGCCACGAGGTCAGCATATCATGGTTATTTAACATTTTTTCAGTTAAGTCGTCATAGAACCAATTTTATCGTTGTGAGTTTCATAACCTAGAAGACTCCGTTCGTTATTTTACGATTAGAGCGAGCTTCTAATTAATCAATCTTGTTGACTAAGGAAATTTTATCCGATGAAAAATATTTGATGGTTTAGAATTTTTTAAATCAGAAATTTTGCAAACAAAAATAGTAGAAGGAAATGTGCTTGAGGAATTAGAAGCACAAATTAAAAAAATATGTTCATGTCGTGATCTGATAGGCCAAACTATGAAATTATTTATATAACTAAAAGGGGTCGCCTCGCTCTGCTCCGCTTAGCTCTCTCGAATTTATGATCTCCAGCAACCTAACACGCTGCTCCCCGCTTCGGTCGTCGGTCGTCGCAACAATTTTTGTTGAAAGACTATACTTTCTTATTTCATAAATATTATTATTAGAGTGCATTACAAACCAGAAAAGATAAATTAGAAACAAATGTAAAGACAAGAATTTGAAAAAATTCCTCGGGCCAGGATTCTTATTTCATACTTCATGATATGGCCAATCATGTACACAAATATCTCTTATTCTACATTCATAATATTTCTTATCTACTTATCGATCCGTGAAATAAAAATAGCTTTTTTAGAATGCTCTTTCAGACATTCCCACCAATTTTTCGCTTCGTCAGCGTAAAATCAAGTTTTTAAATGTGCATTCGCATCGTCATGGGCTTCCTGGTTGAGCGAGTGAACTTGAACCCGGCTATATTCGTTTCGTAAATGTCTTCGCGATCGACGGATTGGAACAGTTGAGAGAACCGGATATCGGCTCGTATACGCCGAGAAAGATAATGGAAGAATATTGAGCGGACAGACAGGCGTTTTAATTCGTAAAAGAAATAAATGAATTGCATCCATGAAGCGGTCAAAGCTACAAACTATGTCCCTCGCAGCTAGTTTCAGCGTAGAGCGCTCAGTTTAAACATTTCGTCAAACCGCAGTATTCTTTTTTTGGGACGCTGTTGCAACTCCAGCTCATTGAGAATGTTAATGTATGTGGTGAAGAGGTAATGGAAACGAACGGCATTTGTGGCGCCCGCGCAGAACTGTCTCGAAGGAACAGATTGCCAAACGGACACGCGTCAAAGCCTTCGTCAGTTCCAGTTCTGAATGTTACACTGAAGCTGATGCAATACAGTGTTTAGGTTCAAGAACATCGTAAATCACATCGGTACAGTGCTATTTAAAACACTGAAGGCTAAAGTTGTTTTTAGTTTTAACGTATGCATCTAAAACATTTCAATGCCGCCAGATTACAGCAAAAATGTTTCAGTCTTTGTTTAAGAATTGGGTTTACAAACATTGGCTCTAAATTAAGTATATCCGGTCTCTTGTAATCTGTATCGATTTGTCACGAGTTAAAATGAATGTTTGCCGGAAAATTATAGCACCATCTCGGAAATCATAGGAGGCCAATATTTAATACCAGGCTGTGTACCTGCAATTTGCATTGGTATGCAGTCATTGACTGGTTCATGCCCAGAAACAAGTTTTGGTCGTTAAAACTTAACGATTATTTTGAGCAGGAAGCTCACGATAACCTTATATAATAATACGTCATTGACCTTACACATTTTAATAATCCCTTTTCCTCTACTATTTCATTATTAATCCAGTACGGTTTGGCTAGTTATAAGTAATCTCTTGAGGTTGAAATGCATCCATTTGTAAGACATTCACTCTGCCGATACTCGATAGTTGACATAGTCTGTCTGCGGTGCGGATAACGGTCACTCTGTATCTGTACCTCCTTATGTAAACATGTTAACATGATCCGTGACTTTCATCTCACCCTTGATTGTTATTTGGAAGAAAGTTTTTACATAATAGGTACTTGTTTTACCAAAAAATCCCAGAAACAAAACTGCTAATATCTCGGTTAGCCATCTTGATACTTACCTAATTGCCTATTCTTGTCACCAGAATGGTAATGGGATGTAGTTAAATTTCCAGAGGTATTGTTTGCAGCAAAAAAATATGTATGTATAAATCCTCATTATTTTTTGTCACTTTTTAAAGTGCTCGATCTGATTCTTAAACCTTGATGGTTATGTTATGATAAATAAGTAATTCAATGAACCTATAGAATTCTCTACTAAAATATTGTGTAAATAACTTTCCATCGAACGCATCAACATTGACAACCGAGTGGGTTCCGGGCAGTTCCGGCACTTTCACCAACGCATGTTGCGTTGTATAGTTTTATCGTAGTTTTAATATGGATACACGAGATTTTCAGATTTCTGACATTGATTTGCGAAGCAACACGGTAGGGGTTAACGTTTTGGAGGGAAGAAGACGCCGCGATTCCGGCAGCTTGTTATGTTGTCTGCTACTATCGATTCCGGTTGAACTTTGTCAACGTTTCGCGACGCGACGTTTTTATCTCGAAGAATGTACAGTGTTGTGCACTCACCGGCGTTTCTGGTATTTCAAGCTTCACTTTTCCGTTCTTCCTGTATCCATTGAGACCTGTCTCTAACTTCCCGTTCAGGTGGCCGTTGGTCAGAGTTGTAGTCACTGTTATCGCAGACATCGTTCATATATTGTTCAAAAACTTTCGAATAAATAACACTTCACTGTAATTTAGATTAACTCTAGTACGCGTACTGTCTCTAACATTGTTGACTTTTGAATTATTGTTACAGAAATTAAATTATTGCAGTCGAGTATATTTTTTTACAAAATTTTGTTTCGTGATTTGTTTGTTTGAGTATTTGTCAATGTATTGATTGACGGGGAATGTCAAAGTTATATTGTTTTAAACAGCTATGTAAGGAGATCGTTGGTTTCTGATGCAATGAGTTCTTATTATCGAGGTTATGTGAAACCGGTGAAACGAACGTGCGTATCTCTCGGAGTTAGGTTCACGACTGAATTTATTATTGGGTTTCTGTCTGGTTCCAGTGCTGAAACGTATAGAGTGCGGGGGGGAGACGGGTGGTCTGAGGCGGCGGGTGGCGGGGCATGAGGTAAGGTGGCGCGACGTCGACGTGGAGGCTCGACGGACACGCGACGCCTCGACCAGACGCGATTGGGCTCGGCTCCGGCTTTACAAATGTCAACGAGCAGCTCTTAATCAACACCCCTATTCAGTACGATCTATTTTGAATTTTAGGTTCGATAACTGCAGCGATGTCCCTTAGGCGTTATTGAATGACGTAGAAGAGTGACTCAGATTGGGCGAAGTGAATCAGGATGATAAAAAGAAATACGAAGTAGGTAAACAGCGAAAATTGGATATATTACAGGACAACAATAACAAAGATCCTAATAGGCTAGTTGTACACATGAAAGCTCATAAAACTCCTTTGAGGCGGAGGAAATTTAATCTAAACAGGAAGCACATAGCTTGCAAATTGCTTTTGATTGCCCTTTTGTTTAAGAAAAACAATATATTCAATAGGGACTAGCCGGCACGCCCGAGTGTGTTAGAGAGGTAAAAATAGCCTGAATTTACTGCCTCTCGTAGTAGGTATTTTATTTTTAAAGATGCCGGTAACACCCCAACTACCACTACCGCCCGATACAGCTATGTGTCTCTACAAGTACCTAACCTATCCGCTTGACTTCAAGTCAAACGACGCTTTTCTTAATATTACGTAATTTACTTATTTACTGATTTATTTACTGATACTCAACGGAAATTTAATGACCAGACCAGAAGCAGTTAAAACAATACAATATGCCCAATAACAACTACGACCGCGGCGGCGACGACAACGGTGGTGTGGTCATAATGACGATGATGATAATAATGATTATAAAGGTTTAAAAAACATGACCTTGCTAAGTTTCCTGCCCTTCTTTTTAGCAATAAAAATCAAATGGGCGAATGGTTGGGCATTATCAATATTCAATACATATTTTTATAATAAAACAGTAGAAATCATATGTCTGTACATTGAAGAAAAGTAATAGAAATAGTAAGGGGGTAATTAAAGAAGGGTAATAGAACACAAATCAATGATTTTTATAATTCTTTTCGGTCTGTCTGTCCGTCTGTCTGTCTGTCTGTTTGTTACCGCATATCTCTAAAACTATTGAACGGATTTTCATGTAGTTTTCACAGCTGTACAGAGCTTAATTTGGAGTATAATAATAACTTTATTTCATTAAAATCGGATCTCGGGAAAAAAGTTATCGTCATTTAAAGATTTTTGGAATTTACTTTTCTACTGGTAGTAATTAGAAGTTATGGTACGGGATCTCCTCAACGGATACAGAGTTCGAGTTTGGGCTTATTTGATTGGTCTTTATTAGCACTTTGGTAAAGCATGGTGACTAGGGTCTGATGACGGGACTGGAAGGTGGGTACGGGATCTCCTCAACGGACAACAGCAGACCCTTCGAGTTAGGGCTTATTTGATTGGTATTTATTAGCACTTTGGTAAAGCATGGTGACTAGGGTCTGATGATGGGACTGGAAGGTGGGTACGGGATCTCCTCAACGGACAACAGCAGACCCTTCGAGTTAGGGCTTATTTGATTGGTATTTATTAGTACTTTGGTAAAGCATGGTGACTAGGGTCTGATGACGGGACTGGAAGGTGGGTACGGGATCTCCTCAACGGACAACAGCAGACCCTTCGAGTTAGGGCTTATTTGATTGGTATTTATTAGCACTTTGGTAAAACATGGTGACCAGGGTCTGATGATGGGACTGAAAGGTGGGTACGGGACCTACTCAACGGACAACGGAAGACCCTTCGAGTTTGGGCTTATTTGATTGGTCTTTATTTGCACTTTGATAAAACATGGTGACCAGGGTGTGCTGGTGGGACTGGAAGGTGGGTACGGGATCTCCTCAACGGACAACAGCAGACCCTTTGAGTTTGGGCTTATTTGATTGGTGTTTATTAGCGCTTTGGTAAAACATGGAGACCAGGCTGATGATGGAACTGGAAGATGGGTACGGGATCTCCTCAATGGACAACAGCAGACCCTTCGAGTTTGGGCTTATTTGATTGGTGTTTATTAGCGCTTTGGTAAAACATGGTGACCGTTGCACATAGTCGTTCAAAAAATTATATTCTTTTGTTTTGCTTATTTCCACGAAAATCTCTTCGACGCGGGCGGAGCCGCGGGAAAAAGCTAGTATTATTTATGGTTTATTTTGTTTGTTTATCAACTTATTTGTTCATTGCATTGTGTTTATACTGGTATAATATTTTATTCCTATACTTCTTTGTTTTATGCAGATTTTGAATTTTATTACGTTTTAGTAGCCCAACTTAAACATGTTTTATGTTATTTCCCGTATTATTATTTTTTTCATATTCTATTGTTTTTGTAAAGATTAACTTTGACCTGTAATACGCACACATTATGAACATATATTACAAAAATAATTAAATATGATGATGTCGATGATCGGCTGCAACCATTTTCAGTCATGGCGACCACTTCGACTCCTAAAAGACCTGAAGCGTCTGAAGATTTTCATAGATTTTTTTCTGTTTGTGAAGATGCCTACCCTAAGGTGGGTATCCTGATTACTGCCCCAAAATCCTCTAAAGTATGTCATAATAAATAAAGTATAAAGTATTTGAATTTGTCATTTTATTTCAATTTTTGTCGTCTTCTCCCTTAGTCGAACAAATGCTAAACACACAGGAAGAAGCTCTACTGCAGCGTATACAATTACTAATGGCATGAACGAAACCACGTCAAGAGAAAACAAGAACAAGTAAACAAGAAAAACAAAATGAAAACAGGTCAAAAGCAAGTAGGATTTCTGAAAATTTAATTATTATTTCACTTTCATTTTTTTGTTGACCAGAGCCACTGCGTATATTATACATTACAGTATGTATGGCTGAACACTGCGCGCTTTCCGCCCTCTATCTCAAAAACGGTTGAGCGCATGAAAAAATGTTTGGAACAAAATTTTGTCGCAAATTTTCTGTTCTACAATTTTATGATAGATGGAGCTATAGAAACCTAGATACCGTGAAAACCCGATTTTTGTGACCTTTGACCTTGAATAACATAGTATTTGACACGAGTTTTTATGAGACTTTTCAGAGAACTTTTATAACGCCAAAATGAAGGTATTATACGATTTTATTATCTCTCATTCCGAGGTTGACCCCTTTTTTATGCTTAAATGATTGCATTATTAGAATATTAGTGATAGTTCTGACGATACATCACGCGACTGCGAAAAATGTAGGGGTGATTAATGTTGACATCAGGGACTCTATTCGCGATATGACATTTTAAACTATTATCATTATAACGCTAAGATTTTTCCAATGCAGACACCGCGGCTCGGAAGTACTCGGAACCATCTTACAGATTAATATCGGTAGTGTGACCCTATACCTATGTTTTATTTTATTTTGTCAATAACATGACCTTTGTGGAGATAAATGTTGTACTTATATAACCTTCCTGACATTAAAAGGACGAAAAGGCTTAATAAAGAATAAAAATCTTCCATCGTTTAACTAAAGCAAGGACAGTTCACTAGCCGGCTTATGCCACGGATAAAAATAACATCTTACGAAACCCAGAAATGGTGCAATACAAAATCTCTTGAACGAAGTTTAATTGAGATCACGTTCAGTTCGAGCGGGGCTCGTGAACCTGTGAATCACGGACAATAACAAGTGTGACACATTCTGAGCGACATGATGATCATTCTTCTATGAAATAGTGCAATGCTTCATTCATTATAGCTCGACCAAACATTAAACTTCGAAAGGACAGTATTTTTTGTTTTCCCATTCTAGAATTGCTTCAAATGAAATATTTTAATTTTCTAATACCTTAATTTTATTTATTTTTAATATAATCTTTAAGTAAAAAAAATATTTAGGTAAACTACATAAGTAAGAAATATTAATGGAATTTAACCATTGCTCTGGGATCATAGCAAATTGAGATCTGTGCTCTCTGGGAGAAAGGCGTGAGTATTATCTACATATAGAACGAACTAATTCCCACATTCCCCTTTCTACCATGCACTGGAATAGTCGACGCGCAGTAAAGTTTCACCCATATGTTGTCAGCATTCCGACAGCTCTAACGCAACGTTCCAAATCTACGTTCATCATCCGTACAGCTGAGATATTGAGCTTCCTGTAAGGTTTGTGAAATTAGAATTAGAAAACTAAACTTATTTCTTTAGAATATAATCTAATCTAAGCATTCGATGTAGGAGGTAATCTCCAGAACAACTGAACTGATTTTGAAAGTTCTTTTACTATTTGAATGGTTAAACTCTTCACTTGGACATAGGCTTTTGATTTCTGGGGTCCGGCAGTTCACGTTCGCGCAGGTAATCTCTAGAATAACAAAACCGATTTAAAAAATTCTTTGGCTGTTGTATGTAATGATTCAAGTATTCCTTAGAAATGGGCTTTGGTTTTTTCCCTAGGGACGGACAGGTTTCTGAGGAAAGGGCAGTGCCCTAAGAACTTAGCCAATAATTAATTAATATTCGCGTGGGTAATCTCAGGAACTACAGAAACGATTTTGACCTGTTTTAAGTGTTGTAATGGTTACATTAGGTAGAGTGACAGCCGAGACCAGGAAACCGTACAGAATTGACCGATGTTATAAATTGAATAATTTTAATTAAATATTTTTACTACTTTATTTACTTTACAATGCCCAGAAATTCCTTAAATAAAGGCAATTTGCGGTAAATCTAAGAGTACTAGTTGTATAACTATTTATCAATTCTATGAATAATATGTCGGACAGTAGATTTGATGTTTTGAAATTACTATTTTACTGTTTTCTGCTGTTTTTAGGGTTCCGTAGTCCGACAAGTAACCCTTATAGTTTCGCCATGTCCGTCTGTCCGCGGCTTAGCGCAGAGACTATTAGTACTAGAAAGGTGTAATTTGGCATGGATATAAATATTACTCACGCCGACAAAATGGTAAAATAAAATCTTTAAAAAAAGATTTTTTAACCGTAAACTGGGGAGGATTTTTTTTCCTCGTCTATCCCATAGTGTGGGGTATCGTTGGATAGGCCGTTCAAAAACATTGTGAGTGTGTGAGAACTATTTTTCAATTTAGGGATCCGTTGGCGAAATATTAAGCTTTAAAGTGAAAATTTTAGTTAGAGTGGAGCGCCCCCCCCCCCTGCCGGCCAAACGGTTGTTTGAAAATAATAATTTTTAAAATAGAAATGTGAAAAAATTCACAGAAGTGTTGTATAATGAATTTAAAAGGAAAACTATCACAGCTAAGTAGGCTTTACAGGTTTACGAGTACAGGTCGCGCCTAAATTTTGGCCCCCTATAATGTATGGGACCAGAAGTTTGGCGCGGTCTGTATTAGTAGACCAACATATATGTACCGGGCTACTACGGAACCCTACATTGCGCGTGGCCCGACACGCACTTGGCCGGTTTTTTTTAAAGTTCTATTTGCTGCTTTTTTCTTTCCTGACGTTGGCAACACTGCTTGTACATAGACTGTTCCTTGGAGACGGGCGGCTTCCTAGGGACATAAACATTAATTACACTCGCGCGGGTGAAACTGCGCTCAGATCTTCCAGAGAATAAAACAAGTGAAGTTAAATAGGACAAGTTATATTAAAATCTTAAAAAAGTTATATGAGAAGACTTTTACTAGACAACTGAGTATGAACGTAATTCTTTTGTCCATGAGAGCTATTTGTATCATGTCTTTGTTAAAGCTATCTACTATTTTTCTTCTTTAACATTTCCATATTGTTATTAAATACTTGTTTATGTGAAGTATTTTTTTAATAATATAGGGACATACATATATAACGAATCTGAAAAAGTATTAAATGCGCTACACATACATATAATACATGTATAGCACCACTACTTATAAATTAAATATGCACCCTCTCCACTTATTTGCATAACGAATTCTTTTTACATGACATGACGCGGTTTATGGTGACGCCATATTAAACATAGACAATAGGTGGGACTGGTTTTGTAAACAGACATTTCAACAAAAAAAAAAAAGTATTTTGTATTGTTTCATTGAATAAAAGAAATGATGTACAAATCTTTCCTTGCAAAAGTTTTTGATATCTTGTATTCTTGGTTTCTCATATGTGAATCGTTATTGCTTTTACACATATACATATTATATATGTTTGTTTATTAATCGACTAGCCTTTGCCCGCGGTTCCGCCCGCGTTTTTTTTAAATCTCGGCCCCGTTTTCGGCTTGGCGGTTATTTTATGAACATCCCTTATACCCTTTATGTTGGCCAGGGTCATTACAATGATAATAAAGAAAACCGCATGCAAATCTGTTGAGTGGTTCTCGAGTTTAAACGGAACATACATATTTAGTTTTGGCCTCAGTGACCAATGACCAATCTTAGTCAAAATTTCGCAAAAATATTCAATGTACCAGACATGACCTTACTATTTATTATTAGTGTAGATATACAAATACCTAGGTATACTAACATTGTTCATTTTATATCGCAGTTGAACTTGATTAACTAAAGAATTGGCAATGGCGATCGTTATATGTCTATCTCACTCGCTTAACTAACAATTCTATATAAACTAAATCATCCATTTCTTATGAGTTATTTCCTATTTCGTTTTGTGCTTAATAGACACAATTCTGAAGATGACGCAAATATCTGAATTGACGTCATCAAATGGGGAAAAACAATTAATACTTACGCGATCGGGTTTACGGTTTACTATATAAATATCATTATAAAACCAAATAATTAATTTAATGAGTTAACTTCGTCTTCTACTCAATTACTTTAATAATTAGAACTTTACAAGGCATGGGATAATCTATTAGCGCAATTTGCAATTTAATTACTTTGGGAAGACCAACTTGAAACGGTTTTAAAATAAATTGGTACGATAATAGCCTATTTCAGAATCCGTGTTCTCATTAACTGATTGATTATTCTATCTACTTATCAAATAGACCAACTTTTATTTTGGTTCTTTTTTTCTATGGAGTCACAAGAAGATCGGAGCAGCATAAAAAAGGTAACTTTTAAAAAGCTTATTTCCACTTATATAATTTTTTCAGGAAAGCAGTTCACTGGAAACAAGCTATTTTGTTGCGAAAGGTAACTTTGTTGTCTTTTTTAACTAGGGAATGTAAATGAAAAATATTTGTAAGCAACCGGCATAAAAATAACGAAAATTGTAAATGAGCCCTTTTGAAATCACTTGTTAGCGGGAAAACGGTGATGAAATTAACATACTGCATGCGTGTGGTTAAATGTACGACTACGTGAAGGAACAAATTATATTTATTTCAATCTTTTTAGGTTCTCGTCGTAAATCGGAATTGAGCTGAGATTTGATAAGGAGAACTAGCTTTTCCCGCGGCTTAGCTTGCGTGAAAGTGTCTTTCTTTCAATCAATGTATTTTTCCAACTTTTATCGACAGATTTTGGCTTGGAGGTTTTTTTATCAACCCCCTTATTGCCTATATGCTGACCAGAGCTACTATGATGATATTAAAAAAAAACGCATCCAAATCCGTTGAGTGGTTCTCGAGTTAAAACGGAACATACATACAGATACCCAGACAAAAATTATTAAAAATTGTAGTTTTGGCTTCAGTACAACACTAATTAATAACCTATTTCATTTAAAATTTCCCCAAACTTTACTACCCAATTTTTTACTACTTTATTTAGTATAGATTTGTGTGAAACCCCTAGAAAATTATGATGACGTCATGTTCCTAAAATACTGTTTGCTAAAGAACTAAAGAATTATATTACGTTGACAGAAAACGAACTTTGCGTAAAACGTACAAATTCTTTTTTGCATAATGTATACGTAAATATTTACTGTGCTTTCAGCTTGCGTCGTCGTGTGCTCGTGTGGGTTTATAGAACGAGCGTGAAATGAAACTATGCCACGCGCACGCGCTGTTCGGAGAAGTAATATTAATATGGTAACAATTAGCTTTCTGGGAACTAATAATGAAATGACCACGGAAATGACAGACAATTTTAAAAGTACCAGCGTGGGTTTCTAATTTGAAGGTGTTGAATATGCTTGTTTCTTCGGTATGGCCATGGACCTATCGAGCAACACAAGATTCTTCTGGCGAACTACAATAATTTGTCTTTCAAACTGACCGACGCGAAGTGCGGTTGGGACAGTTTGTATGGACCATAAACGATACCCTTTACAAGGTGTTTTACAGCGATTTAAAAACGTGTGAATATTTATGACATTAATTTTATGGCCTTCCGGCTTAACTCGTTAGTGGTGGGAGCACAAAACTTTTTTTTGAATTAGGAATTCAGTTGAATGAATCAAAGTTACAAGTACCTTTTAAAGTCATAGCATCCGACGAAGTTTGCCAGCCATTCAATATTCGCCAGCCAGCACTCCTTTACCTCAAGAAGAATTGGCTTTATTCAAGACGAAGCCCAATATCTCTAAACAATAAACGAGGTATTTTCCTATTGAGCCATGAATGGCAATGACCGCTCCACTGACCGATATGTGAAGTCGCCAAAACTAAACAAACGTTACACCGGCCGCCGTGAGGTAGATAGTTGCCAAGACATTATGCTTCTGTAAATACCACGCTAAAAATAGTTGAGGGACGCAGGTTCAGTAATCCGTTGATAAAGCCAAAGGGCAACTTTAACAGGTAATAGGAAAATACTTTTGAATTCAGACCCCACTTCAGTAACCCTACGTGATGATAATAGGAGATATAACACCAATATCAATCGAAAGTTTTAGTTACCTACCGAAGTAAGCTTTTCATTATAAATCTTTAGGGCTTTGTACCCAAAGGGTGCCAAACGGGACCCTACTACTAAGCCTCCGCCGTCACGTCAGTCAAAATATAAAAATAAAAAATCAAGAATTTGAAACCTACATTTTGTAGTGAAATCTAAAATATTGCATTTTTCTAGCAGCTCTTCTTTCTTAGAAACGGTAATGCACACAAGTTTCTGGTCTGATTGTAAATTTTTAATACCGGGTGTAAAAGCAGAGGCAAGAATACTTTAAGGGTGTGTTAGTATGATCGGTAAAGATATTATTTTAAATACTCTAGGATCTCTAAATAAAGTACCAGTACCTCATAATAAGACGATTTTCTTTACTCAAAATACACTAATCGCGTGGACACCCTCACGATCGCTGGCCACTCGGATGAGGGGTGCGGGTTGCGGGGTGCAATAGGTGTGTGTGGGCAGGCCGGTGAGCTGCGTAGCCATAGCTTGGAAAAATGATGGAATTTTTGGTGAAAATTCAAGGTATATTTTTTTTCTCGTAATGACATCAGAATCGTGTATACTTTCATACCCTAAAGGGATTCTTGACTTTGCATTTACACCCTGTATAACCCGTGCGGTTAAAGAAACAATCTATAAATGGCGACTGGTACTTAGAGTAGCGTCAGAAAAAGAAGTCAAGCGGCAGCCAAACAAACAATATTTCACTTATTAATTTTGAATATATTTTAGGAAGTATATAGATAGAGTGCTGCTAGCGACTGTTTATTTTATTAAATAAACTTTTAAATAGTGAACATTATCCCGAGAACATTTATTTATTTTACTTTATTCTGTACTTATTTTTCTGTATGCAATAAAGAATTTAAAACATATCTCGGCGTTTTGCCTGCAGGCAAAGACAGTGTGAATGCTAATCCAAACTATTTCTTTTTGTACGTAGGTCGAGACAGCGTGGATGCTAATCCAAACTGTTTTTTTTTGTATGTAGTACCATGCTGTGCGAGCATAGACAAGCGACGACGTGGGCGAGATAGCTTGAGACCGGTCGCCATTTATAGATGGTTTCTTTATCCGCACGGGTTATACATACTCTGTAGTTAAATAACAAATAATAAAAATTGGACCTTCGCACTCAACAAATGGAGCCAATTTTTTGTCAGGCGCTACTACTTTACCGCCTTCTTTTTTGTCGCCTTGACGTACTATGGTGTATCTACTGAAGTTTTACAGATTTACGTGTTGCTTTGTCTATCTTGTTATTTACATAAGTATTTATATTGTGTGGTGATACGGAACCATTTGTTCTCGAATCCGTCTCGCACTTCCTTGGTTTTTTAAGGGGGTAACTTTTTACCTATGTACAAAATGCGCATCATAATATTGTTTTCCTTACTTTTGAATAAAAAGTATGCAATAAATGTGTTTTAAAGCAACTTGCGGAAATAGGTTATTAACAATAAAGTCCTTACAAAAAAATCACGTACTTTAATGTATTACATTTTGTTTGCATTACATTACCAAACTTAAAAGCGTGTTTATAGTTGTAATGTAGTGCAGCTAAAATGTAACGCATAAAATTGAATGATTTTCATGTGATCACCCAACTATTAACAAGCAGTTTGCTAGAAAACGCATTTATTGCAAACTTTTTATTCAAAAGTAAGGAAAACAATATTATGATGTGCATTTTGCATCGAGATTCTCCGTTACCACCTTAAGTAAACTCTACTCAGAAGGGTAGGTGAGTGAGGGACAAGTAGAAATACAAAGCTAGCTTAGCGGTAACATTTAGCCTGATGAGAAAAAAATCTTGCTGTCCAGGCTTTCGTTAAAATAAAATAAAAACCAAGGACCACAATACAAAAAAAAACACAAAAGAAACGTACGTAATCTTTTTTTAGCATTCTACCTCAGAAGAAATAGGTTAGATTCCAAAAAGACAGTAAAGTGCTCAGTTGTAAGTTCAATATAGGTAATACATCATTTACAATTTTTTTTTGAAATGTAAAATATCACATAAAACAAAGTTTTACTTATCGCAGTATAATAGGCTTGTACACAGGGTAAACAAAATATTATTATATTTAGTCCGTCATTTAGATTATCAAAAAATATTGGACACGTATTTTTTCTTTTGTCAATCAAAGAAAATATGACAGAGATAAAGCGCGTTGAAGTTTGGGAGTGGGGGAAAATGACGTCACTTCCAAGTAAATTTGTACCTAGATGTGACGTCACGCGAAACTCCAGCGGGCTATATCTTCATCATTGTTTGATTAATTGAAAAAAGAAAAAATACGTGTCCAATATTTTCTGATAATCTAACTGAAGGACTATTAAATTTTTTTCAGTCATCATACCTATTTACAAGAATTTAATTCATCGTGTAAATATGTCGGTCGGCATGGGAAGCGTGAGCGTACCAGAGACGATGCGGATGCATCTTATCATATATGTACGTCTCAGATAAATGAGGTACGTGCTTAAGTCTCAGACGTTATCTTATCTATCATCCCTATTTGTCACTCACAAGTAAAAGTAATAAAGCGCTTTTTATCTACTTCTAGCTCTAGATGAATGTGTTAATTTTAAAACGTGATCTCTCCCTCTGTAGCAATTCTGGCGCATGCGATTTAATTTATCGAAAACAAAATTACGGATGTAGATTTTTTTAAAGTGTATTTTATTTGATGTGTGTAAATCGCTCGTCTTGAAATCGCATTATACTCGTATTTACCGTGTGATATGTGGATGTTGTAAAAATATATCGCAAGTGAAATAATGTCAGATTATAATTCTTGCCACCTTGATGATGTTTAAGATATATCATTCAGTGCAATCTTAGGACCACGCACGGGTCTTAAGATAAAAAAATGCAAATTTTCATGGTTTCTCTAATGGGGACACCCCCTGAATTTTAATTTCTTTAATATTTTATTATTTGTCGTGATAAAGGCCATATTAACACGTATTTTGTGAAAATTTCAAGTATCTACCTAGAAGTATTACGGTTGAAGCTGACCCCTGTATTGTGACAGACGGAGGCTTAGTAATAGGGTCCCGTTTGACATCCTTCGGGTACGGAACCCAACAACCCATTCCTCAAAACGATAACGGTCTTCTTCTACTGAGCCAAAAGTCGATCTTCTCTACACGTAACACGGTAGGTTGATGTGTTTTGTAGTAACGGGAATGTAATTTATGATGCACACTTACTAGTTCAATAGTAGAGCAGCGTGATGGCCGATATCACGCCACATAGTTGGCGAGTCGCCCGCGCGACGCGTATTGATTCATCTGGCTTTCGTTTTCGTAACGTTCCATGTTATCGAGAGACGAGATCGACACGATACCGGTCCAGCACCGGCAGCAGCGGAGACCAAAACATATGAAAATATAAGAGCAGTCTTTGCCGAGACGTTACCGACATTTCACCAGTTCACCGGCGGCACCGCGCTGGCACTAAAAGACGCGCTGGCGTGCCTCTTCTCACGCAAGCTTAAGAGACGTAAAGGAGACGTATTTAAATATATGAAGGTAATGGGGGTTACTACGAAGCGTGGGTTAGTGTCGTGAAGTTATTGGGCGGCCAAGAAAGAAATTAAGGAAAATTTTGGATAACCAAGATAACTCATGCGTCAAATTGTTATTTCCACATTATGGGTGGATCGTTAAAGTTTTCTGACTTCTTTCTGGCGCCATATACATTACAGTTTTGAAATTTTACATGTTTTTATGTTTATCAAAATATATTTTTTATGTAGCCTCTTACGTCTCACTGCTGGGCAAAGGCCTTCCTTTGTTTCCTCTGCCGCAATTTACTTTTTCTTCGAATGTTTTTTTTATTGAATATTCTATTTCAACATATTGTGTGTAGGTTACCAAAATACTATTTTCATTTCATAAATTAGAATCACAAACGGAGTAAGGCCTCTAAAAATCTTTATTTTTTGGTCCTGGCTGGGCACTTTTAATTACGCCTAAGACGCATTATTTATTTACGCAATGTTGGAACATTACATACACTTATTACCAACTTACTATGTTATTACATTTACATACAAATAAAAAAACAATTGAACTATTACAGGTTGAAAATGAACCCTCTAGCTTTCTATGAATCAGAATCACTAATAGAACACAAAACCGTAAAAAAAAGTTTTTTTTTTATATTTTTGGTTTTCAAATTTCGAAAAAATGGTCAACCTACGCGACTCGACATGTTAGTGGCAATAGAACGTACATAATCCCGGCGGTAAATAATGCACATATCCACATATGTTTTGTAGAGCGTCGTCTCTGTCACCGGAGTAATTATTCTTTGGCGATCGATATTTTTTTTTAAATCATGGAACATGACAAAGGTAACAAAGCATGTATTTTTAATTTCGAACATAGAACAGTTTCCTTTGTTATAGCTAGAGGGTTCATTTTCAACCGGCATACGTATAAGTAACACGTGGGGAGAGAGATACGATACCAGTACTGACTCGAGAACCGGAGAACCCTTCATGCTGCCAGTTCTGTAGCAGAGTCGTGTCGGCCCAGTGTCATTGTCAGACCATGTTGTCGTCTAATAAAACCCCGCACATCCGGTCACTCTTAAAAGCATGTGTAGAGAAAGATAATCAGGTATTTAAACCTGGATCGAATTTATAAACATGTTTACTTGCTGGGCCTCCCAATATATGGCGCAATAATAAACTTAAATATACGATAAGGTTCTAAAATCTACTTTATATTAGTTTAACTACGTATTTTATATTTATATCTTAAATAAATTTAAAATGATAATTCCAAGAAAATATATCAAAGTAGGTAAGTCATTTCAATTTAAATTAACATAATTGCGTATCAGGACAAAAATATATTCAATTCAATTTTGAAATTTGGTAAAGGCAGCCGAAGATTTTTCAGGTAAAGAAGGGTTCTTGTAAAATATGCTTTTAGTTTGGGTGTTAGTTTCAAACAAACACAAGTCACATTGTATTGCATTCAGCAGTCAACTGTATCCTAACAGGATTACCATATGTCCTTGTGCAATACAGTGCCGAGCCGGACAGATATTGCATAAGGCTATTACTATTAGAGCAATGAACCTAGAATAGTTCACAATCAATGCGCGGGACGAGGGCGTATGAGCTTCCTTTTCTTGCGGTCTGATTCACATTCACATCACTTAGGCTGAGATTCAGAGTGCATTTTGAGTCCGAACTCAAGAGGAACTCAATCTTACAAACGTCACTCTAGTATGAGATCATGTCGCTTTTGGACGTTTGTAAGATTCAAAAATGTTTATTTGTAAAATAGATACATAAAGTATACGTTTTAAATGTCAAATCTAATCTGTATAAAAATAATATTTTATGATGAAACAAATATGATACGGGAAATATATAAAAAAACTATATTTAAGTTGGGCTACTAAAGTTATACACATGCATAAAATAAAGACTTATTGGAATAAGAATATTATTATTGAGTAACCTACAGTTCATTCAGATTCATGCTATCCTTTATGCACTTACCTACCATAGTTAAACTAATATACTATTATTCATTAAATTGTTTGTGACTGTTATCATGGCTAAGCTAGACAATGTTGATTCTGTATCAAAAATAGAGATGATAAACTGGCGTATTGGTGTTTTAGAATTATCTAAAGTCTAATAAAGTAAATAGTCTAAGTAAACAGGTCTCCCAAAAGACATTCCTTGGAGGGCTGATAGGTTAGCTAGGTATATAAATCAAAATGTGACGAATTAATCAATAAAAACCGTAGTTAATTTATTTTTGATTGTATTATTCAAGGTAGAGCAGGATTATTAAGGTTATTAGGTAAAAATATTTGGAGCTTTGGTAGGTACCTACTACTGATAGTCTAAATTGTTGAATTTCACGTAATTCGTTAAATTATAAATAGGTAACTCTTGGGGACACATGATAATCATTTCTTTATTTCATGCTACTAGGATACAGCTACTTTCAGACCACTAAAATCGGACACTTCTTCCTACTATTGGAGAGTGAGGAAAGGCTTCAGAAAAAATATGAACATTGATTTAACCATGATTTTTTTTGTTGTCTCAGAATGTGTGTGGTTGGTTTGAATTCCTAAGTAGCATGCCAAAAAATGAAGTAAGTAGGTCATTTGATGTCCCAATAGTCAAACTCATTCAAACTACAATTTCATAGCATAAAAGCATAAATGCAATATTTAGGGTAAATAAACATTAAAAACATTTATTCTGTCTCAATTTTACGTATTTTATTTTTAGCAGTTCACATTTTCTTTATAGATATTCTCAAAATATTGTCAGTAAATGAGTTACAATGTCGCGACCGTTCCTTAATGAGGAGTTGGAGGGTGAAATTTACAGATTTTTAACTTTTTCATTGTTTGTATGCAAATTGTAGAGTGTATGGTATACCAGCAAGCAGTTTGGTACACAGTCATGTACAGTAGAATTTTTTTTAAATGTCAGAATCCTCTTAAGATCTTATCTTCCAATGAATGGCATTGTTATCTATTGTTAAGTTTTACCGCTAAATGAGCAGTGCATAACGAAACTCATAAACAACAAAATATTTTATGTTAATAGCAACTTTACCACCTAAAAATTTCCTACTACATATACTTGAAGTCCTAAAGACAGTTATTACAAAGAAAAAACATTTTCAAAACATGCCATTACAGCATCCACTTCTGGCCTGCATAGTAAATTCCAGCTTTCTAGGACTTTTGGAATATTTACATAAAAGAAATTATTATATAATACAGAACAGGGCCCCCGTTAACCGGTTAATGAGAGGTTGGAGAGTGAGAGTTATATCATAGGCCATTTAATTTTTTTTTGTTTGTTTGCTCATCTAGCCTGCATACAAAATTTCAGCTTTCTAGGACTTCAGGAAGTACTCTATAGGTTTTGATGAACATGAGCTAGTGATTTATGAACATTGAGACAAATTTTAGGTATTAATTTAATCCAAAGTATAAAAGTAAGGCAAATGAAACTTAATTGTTTTATTAGTCTGCTAACTGCTTATCCTGGGAATTTGGGCTTCTGAGTATTATCTAGACTGAAGCTAAGAGGATTCTAAAATTCGATGAAATGCTTGGAGAAATTGGCATTAGACAGAGCGTTCCGAGTCAAAACATAATCAATAGCCCGATAATGATAGCCCTAAAATGGTTATTATGACGTCATGAATGACATTATTCAGGCCACCATGTTCTGCTATCATCGCCCATGCTTCTGAGCGTTAGCACTGTGAGTGATCTAACAAAAGTGAGAGCAGGCCAGTAGCAATTTCAAAAATAAGTTATTCTTAGTCTAAGAGTTTAACATTAAACCATGAGTCAGAGATTGTAGTTTGCTTCGTGGACCTAAGTTTACATTTACTAAATAAGGACAAGCCCAGAAAAAAGAATTTTTGATGAAAGAATAAACAAACACATAATGATTGCTCTCAATGAGGCGCAAATAACTCTTGCACAGCAACATAGCATACGTAAAGTATACTGGGTATTCATGTAACGTTATCAAATTAATTTTTCTGTCACTGACAAGTATCATCATCCACGTCACGTCCAAAAGAGTTCCAAATGGATCATAAGTTTAAGCTCTGATGGACGCCATTTCCCATTCAGAATGACTTGCTGGGAGTGAGTAGTTTGATGGTAGTTTTAGGAATGTTATCACCTGTATTATATTCACAGTGAATTTGTCAGTTCTCTAAGAAATACGCTTGACAAATATGAATACCAAGTGGCCTTAGTTCAGGAATGACTTTTATTTAATTTTTTTGAGAATCACAAAATGTCTATTTTTATAGAGCTTAATTCTTAATTATGTTTGTTGTATAAGTTGGCAAAATAGTAAGAAGTGAATATTTTATAATAAATAAATGGTAATAGCTTTATTTACAATGTAAATAATTCAACAAAATTGCATATTTTACAGTGTAACATCCCTCCATCTGGGAGGTTCTAAATGGTAATGAGGCGCCTGAGCTGGGTTCAAAACTCGGTACCAGATAGCCTAGAAAAGGATCAAGCTATGCTAGTTTTTCTTAGCAATTAAAAAAGACAAGTCTACAAAAGGAAGTTATTATAATGTATTATTATTGTGATACTACCCATAAACTTCACATACATTTACTTCACCTCTACTGATGATACAAAAACATGTCAAGGTCACATTATCATGAATTTGTTTAGAGAACGTCACACTGACCTTGATCCTATTGAATGTATAACCAAATTGCAATTCTTCTATGTAAGTTTGAAGTTATTGTGAATAGCATTAGTCACTTACCTTTGTGAAATCAAGTGGAACTATGGGTTTTTCACTAGTGCTGGTCAAGCTGTGGTTGCTTCCGTTCTGAGTTTCAGCTGGTTCCTCGGCCTTAGCACTCATGTCGTCACCAGTGCCGTCTCCGTACCGATATCTCTTACGGGACATTATGATATCGCATGCCAGTCTCTAAATTCTTGCACTGTTTTGGGGTTACCGCGAGAACTACAAACAATGTGAGTGAATTAACTTGTGAGATTTGTTACTTCTCAGAAAGGAAAGTAGCACTTAACCAAACGCTCTCAAAATTGGTTTCGAAATGCAAAGACTTGTATTTCTATACAATTTTCCGGATTTATCACGCACGTTCACTAGGAAAAAGAATCACTTCACTTCGTCACTTCTCTTCCTACTTTTGACATTAACTTTTTTTTTTTTTTTTTTTTAATGTGATTTGACATTAACAAATGATCAGTGTTGCCATGCCAACAAACAGTGAATGGAGATTCAGAACGCCCCGCGCCCCGCCAGGATGTCTGAAAATGAACGAAATTCGTGGTGAAGGAACGCAAATCAAAAATATTATACAAAAAAAATCTTTATTAATTTACAATCAATATTTGTAGTATTTTGTAGTAAATTAAGTTAGTTGGTCAGTGTCGTGGAGGCGGCATACATTTAAGTTTTTTTTGCAGTCTTAAATGCCTATTTTTATACAGAATATTGTTTCGCAAAAGATTTTTTGCAGGTTCATATTTTTTATTATTCTTCTTTGACTTTATGCCATCAGTAAATAAATATAATACATAGATAGAGGTAGTCGTTCATAAATATTAACAAAATTTTGTCAGATTCTGACACTGACGCAGGATAGCGCAGGTATGCAATTTTCAAAGCGTGCGACAGAGGTGGCATCAGAAGCAGAACCCGTGCCCATGTTGCGTGCGTGCGACCCATAGACTAAGAACTTGTTCTGAGGTGCGACCCATAATTAATGAAGAAAGAAAGTGGCTACAACGAAACCTTTAGCGCTTGCTTAGTTTTAATTTTGTTCGACCGCTAGGAATAGATCGAGAAGACGAGCGAAGCGGGGAGGATCGGTTAGGTTGACATGTAAGTACATTTTATCGAAAATACAAGCATAGAGCGCTTAAAATAAGGTTAGTCCTGTCAAATAAGTTAAGTCGTGTTACACCGAATCTACACCAGTACACAGAAATCTTAATTTTCAAGGCCAAACCTTTTGTGACAACTATCTGAATCATGAATTACATATTTTTATGTACCAAATAATTCACTTATGAACAGCCATCACGCAAAAAGAAAATTGTGAGGTGTCGATGAGATGTTTTTAGAGTTCCTTCGGAAATAGTCCTTGTGAAGATAGTCCTTGTGAATAGTCCTTGTCCACAAGAAGAGTGTCTTTTGAAAGTCTTTTGCTGTCAAACTTGATTTTTGGCCCCAGAAAACCTACATAAAATAAAAATAAAATCTAGCCCAAGTATTTTTGGAAATAGGTATTTCAAAAAAACTATCCGCGTCAAATTAGGCATCGTAAGCAAAGATAATTGTAGCGTTTAAGTGCTTTGCATCGCTGCAGCGATGACTTGTCCAGCCGCTGCGCTGCAAAGAGTTATACCTAATTTTATAGAGGACCATTTCACATGACTTTGACAAGCATCAATGCAATCATCGAGCAGGGCAAATAAATTCCGCTGCTCTCTGCAGCGTATAGGCAAAGACATTGTATAATAACAAGACTGTGCACTGTCTAATTTTTGCTCAACTAAACTAGATTTTATTTCCTTAGAAGTAAGGTTGTAATTATTATGATACAATAGGCATGATAACTAAAAAAAATGTATTAGTCCGTCAGTTAGATTATCAGAAAATATTGGACATGTGTTTTTTCTTTTTTCAATTAAACAAACAATGATGAAGATGACAGACCCGCTGTAGGTCCGCGTGACGTCACATCTAGGTACAATTTTACTTAGAAGTGACGTCTAATTCCCCCACTCCCAAACTTTGACGCGCTTTATCTGTTATTTTTGGTTTGATTGACAAAAGAAAAAAATACTTGTCCAATATTTTTTGATAATCTAAATGACGGACTACCTAAAATAATATTTTGTTTACCCTGTGTACAGGCCTATTTTCGAGCGAAAAACGAGCCGAGCGAGATAGCTGTCGCTACCCGTGTATCCTTGTCTAGCAAGTTGCCAGTGTATATAATATATACAATATACTTACATAGTGTTGTTTAGTTTCTTACGTGTTAGGAAGGTACTAACGAGTGCCAACACCCATCTCACTCGGCTCGTTTTTCGTATCGTAGTGCAGTCTTGTTCTCTATACAATGTCTTTGCGTATAGGCTACCTATCTGTCATTTTGACGTATGGCCGTTTAACACAAATCCATCGCTGCAACCGTTCAACCGCACAAATCATCACGGATCCGATGCAAGGTCTATAAACACGAAAAATCTTTGATTGCAATCGTATGCAGATCTATGGATATTAAGTTTGCCAGATATGGCATTGTATGCAGAAATTGTTGGAAAAATATGGCAGTAAGTAGTAAGGTAATATAAGATCAAAATCTGACAGTATACTGAAGGCTGGCAAAGGCTGGTAAAGCCTGACCAGGAATATATGAGAGCTGTCAAGAGGGACCCACTTTTAAAATGAATATGGCAACATTTACTATAGTGCGCACAGATTGAAATGGCCGTTTGTTGAAAATGTTCTTTAAAAGAAAGTTTATTTTAATTGAATGAAAATTTTATATTTACGTTGATGTTAGTGTCAAAAAACTAGCCATAAAGTTACATTTCTACTAACAGAGCCATTTATTTTTGACAAAATTTTATGTTCTAATTTAAATTACTATGGTCAAAATAAACTAAGACTCGTTATAACAAAATATTTTAAGTTTGTTGTAGTAACTACTGACCTAGCGTCATCACGACACGGGTTCGAATGCTATCTCTGTTGCACGCTTTGAAAATTGTATACGCTATCCTGCTGTCAGTGTCGGAACCTGACGAAAGTTTAGTGTTAATTAATGAACGGAGGTTTTTTTATGGTCGACACGTCTTTTTTTACTGCATAAAATCCGTGTATTTTTCGACGTATGACACTGGAGTCGGTCATCCAAGTCAATTTTCGTTTTTGTTTTTGGTGACTGAAATGATAAGCCAGTAAGCCCTTCATTTGCTATATGGAAAATTGATGCTTATGTATCCCACACCTAGAATCAAAAATAATGACCTAATTGTACATTCTGGCAGCCAATTCATAACACTCGCATACAATTAATGACATACTGTTTTTAACTACCAGTTAGTTCAGAAGCCAACTTTACTACATCATTTAGTGGAATACTTTCACATCCTGCACGTTTTTATCTTGTAAACACAAATAAACATTGTACACAGTATTCCGCTCCCTGCCATGAATAGTTTTTGGCTTTTCGTTTAGATATTTTATCGTTTCCGCAAGAACAAAATACAATGCGATGGTGAAAATGTCACAATGACAAATGATTATAAAGAATAAAAAATATCGTTGTTGCCAGTGTTAGAAATTAGTTCCAACGAAATCCCACAATATTGCAACCTCTCATATATTCCCGGTCCGGCTATAATACATTGTTTTCTTTTTGCTGGTTCAATAGAGATGGAACTAAAAATTAATGAGAAAACATGATCATGCTATTTTTATTAGGTTTCGTAATCAACTGAAACTGTTTTATGGAATACTAGCTTTTGCCCGCGGCTCCGCCCGCGTGTTATTCGGTTTAACGACATGCTTTTTTCTGGGATAAAAAGTAGCCTATGTGTTAAGTTAGAGTATAAGCTGTATCCATTCTAAATTTCATCCAAATCCGTCCAGCCGTTTCAGCGACAAAGAGTAACAAACATACACACACACAAACTTTCGCATTCATAATGTTAGTATGATGTGATTATTTATTTAAGTGCACTGACATTTTTGTAAATGTCATTGTATAAGTGACATCACATATCTGGGGGCACGGCAGTGCCCCCCGCCAAGACGAGCCAAACGAAGCGGGGCACTACGTAGGTACCTTTTCTCGAAGCGTTTTCCATTTAGCAGTTTCTTGTTTTATTTAGACATAACTATTGGGCCTTACATTTTAGGTACCATAAAAACTCTTAAAGTTTTTGCACAGTTGGCGCCAGCGCTGCCAATCGCGGGGAATGACAAAAATCGGGGAATTTCGGGGAATCCAGAGACCATTTTTTTCGGTGTGACAAAACTATTTTCATGTCGGGTAATACAACTAAAAAATCGCGTTTGATTTTGGCAGATAAGTATGCGCGTGGCCAAAATCATAAATCGCAGGCCGCCAAGTTGTTGTTATGTCAGGTGTTCATATTTTTTCAGTGGTCAAGTTTGGCAATCATCATGCCAAAGGTCAAGTAGTAAAAAACGTTAGTAACACCACCAGTCGCGCGCAGACTTATCTGGCGCGCACCTCACAGCTCGACACACGCTACCCACTGACATAATTTTGAATGGCAGCGCCACTCAAATGTCATTTTATTTGAGCGCTATTTTGTATTTCTGAGCTTAGCGCAAATTAAGTCTGTGATGAATTCATTGTTTATGCTATGACATAATAAAGCCGATTTTGAAGGTTTTAATTTTAATCTAAGGCTGAGATTCAGAGTTTCTTTTCATTCGAACTCAATCTTACAAACGTCAAAAAGCGACGTGATCTCATACTAGAGTGACGTTTGTAAGATAAGAGTTCCTCTTTAGTTCGGACTCAAAATGCACTCTGAATCTCAGCCTAAGAAACTTACTAAAAAACGCAATTTTAAGACTAAGTGACAGCATTATATTTTGCTATACTGAAGGGCACACCAAATAAAATTAGCAAGTCTTTTAAATGATCTTAAATCAAACTAAATTTTTTAAATTCAATCAAATGACAGCTCTAAAATGTGCCTTGAAATTACCAAAACAAGTGGTGCACCTTTAGTTAAAAAAATTGTATAAAACAGTGTTTTTATTCCAAAAATATCATTGTGGGGAATGAATCAAAAGGGGAATTGACAACACTGACGCGGAATATATATAGGTATGTATATATTTATATGATATGTAGTTATGTTTATGTAAATATATTTGTTTATTGCTTAATAGTTATTTTACCCTAGGACGTGTTAGTTTTAGGTACTAATGGATAAGCTTTCTAAAAAATTACTCTAGTTGTTCTTATTGGTTACTTTATGTTACGCCTAAGTAGATCGATCGGTAGAAGCACTGGCTGTCATGCGGACAAGGCAACTTAGTTTGGCAGACAGGGTTACAACCTTATGGGTACCCACACATAATGATGAGGATGAATCGTTCCGTTCCCTTTCTCTTATGCATTAATAATAATAATTTTACGGTTTTGGTTTGTCTGAAAATGTATATTTTCTTAATTTGTGTGTACAAAACTTTTGGTGTAAAATAAATTATGTCTTATGGAATCGAGAAAATTTTATTGGCAGCACTGGTTGGCGCTGTCGTGTCAGAACAGGAACAGAATCAAGTTGCGGAAGCCTGTAACCGGCGATATTCCCCCTCATTCGAACATCTTTACGTGTTAAAAATAGTTATTTCATAACACGGATCTGAGAGTTTAATACATTACATTATGTACTTTTCTATAAAACAGCAGTTCTTCTTCGCGTTTTTTTTTGTTTCCACAGTTTAAGTTGATTGTTTTAACGAATGCCATCGCTAGTTTCAGAGGGAAAAGAGTGTCAATGTAATATATGCAACATAGTCTTGACAGTAGAAAATATAATTCGATAACCCAGCCGTATTTTTCACTTTGGCTGATTGCTCCTAGCAATTCCATATTCATGAAAATTGGCACTAAATATGGAAGAAAGAAACAACATTACATTTACGTAAATGTCAATAACTTTTATTTTAGTTAAAACAAAGAATGTGTATACATAATAATATCATACATTGTATTTAATGAATAAAATTAATTCTTATAAACAGACCTGCCGTCTAGAAGACGTTACATAACATAGCATTCTTTGCGAGAGACAGCCACCGAAATTCTAAATCGTAGCTGAAATATGGCCCAACTTTACAAATAAGCATCACTTAGAAAAGTTGCAGAGAAAAAACATCAAAAAGTTTCGGAGTTACGAAATTCCGGTTGCGGGAGCTACGTTTCGGATGAAGCAAGAAATTAATTCGATCAGTATAAAAATATATCACAGTAATTTAATTACACCAAAACGGATGATCTCGCTCAGTGTGAGATCGAAGAAACAAATCCTTGTCAAAGGAAAGAGAAGTTCATTTACGACAATTTTATTCACTGGTATCGGATATTAGCCAAGATTATTAAATATTACTGACATTACAGAACAAGTAAGCTCCTATCAGGAGGCATACGTGCGGTAAAACGTTACACACCCTACGTTCAGTACGTCAGCCTCGCGTTAACGTTTATATGTGACGTCATTAGAAAGGTCTCACCAACATTTGGAGTCTTGCAGTCAGTAATTTCAGAACGCAGGGTAAGAAGAAGCGCAGAAGTCTGACAGATGAGTGATGTGAGCGGTGAGGGTACATAGTGATTGGCGGATGATTCAGTATAATAAATAGGTAGTGGGTAGCGGCAACTATGTGCGGAGGGCGAACTGCAGCGCTTCCTTGTGTTCATTGCTGAGCGGCATCACGCAGCTGTTGAACAACTCGACGTTACTCTGCAAATGGAAATTGCTGCGTTAATTTTGCAGGTGAAGTGTATTAGAATAATAGTATTAAGATATCTACTATGAGGTGAAGTCACTTCTGTGTCAGTTTGATTTTTAAGTTGAGCAGGCCCTCTAAAGTCTTCTTGTATGTGTTCCACTATATTTATATTATTCGCGAATAGTGTCGTCCATTTTTAGACATCGTCGGGCGAAATTAAGACCATCTTAAGACTAGAAGTTCTCCTCTGAATGTAAGATTTTTCCATCCCAAAGAGTATATGATTTCTCGAAATGAGAAGTTTTGATTGCAGGGCCACTTCAGCATTGTAATGACCTGAGAGATCTGCTTGAGCAGCGCCACCATCTGCGCGAAAACAGGGTCCTCAGTAGGTACGGCGTCCTTCAGAAAGGCCTCAGCGAGGGTCGCTATGATGTGCGCGGGCGCCTCGGGCGTGTTTAGCACGGGGTGTCCGCTGGCAGCCAGCTCGCACAGCAGCGAGTACACGTGTGGCGCTTCCTCACTGTCTTCTGTCACCGGGAGCCATGTCAGCCTGCACAAGATACGAGTTTCATTTTGTGCCTTGAAATTGTAACTTAAAAAGCAGCAAATTCCAAAGTCAAAGAGTCCGAGAAGAGTTCCAGGATGCAGTTCGGGCCAGCACAGAAGGCGCGCGTAATGTAATATTAATTATAATATTTATTCAGTAGATTAAAATGGTAAAATTGTAATTAATAAGCTTGGTATGGAAGAGATCCTGTTAACCCTTAGCATTAAACACAGATTAAGCTTCCCATAAGCCTCCAATTAGTGGTGAATAAGTGCTTACCAATGCCTAATAATTTCGTCCCTGTTGATTTGCGAGTGGTTGTATTTGATGATCTTGGTGACGGCAGAGATGGCGTTCTCTGTCGCGTTCAGTTTCTCGACGGAGCGGGAGTCAGGCTCGCTGATGATGGCTGCCAGCAAGGGTACGGCCTGTGTGGTGACATAATCGTTAATGCTGACTAGATACATGTTTCTCATCAATGCTTTCGATACCACTATAGTACTACCCAGGTCAAAGTACCGAGTTTTTTTATTAATTCATTTTATTTACGTATACTCTCAGAGAGATAGATGCAACGACTAGAGATCTCCATCTGTTACGAACTGACACACAGCTGCCAACTGATTCAAAATCAGAGTTCGTTTTGCGTATTTAGATAAGATAACGTAGGTAGTATTACATTTGATCTTATGATAAATAATTTATCTACACTCTGCCGAGAGGCGTATGAATATAAAATTACTGCGCATTCAACTTTTAAAACAGCATGCAATTACATATCATACCTATATTAGTAGATAGAACAGGAAATTTTATTTACATCATTATATTTAACATTTTTGTACGATAGTAGTTACAACATCCAAATTCCATACAAATTGACCGACATTTTATTATTTCCGACTTTTGTGCCTCCATATCTGCTACAGAATGAATACATAGTGTCGATATCTGGTAATGTTTACCTGCGCACACGCCTGTGCGAACTGCTCTCCCCCGAACTGCGCGAGCACGCCGGTGCCGTACGAGGCGGCTTGTCTCACTTCCGGTTCCGGGTCGCGCAGACCGTTCAGCATTGCTTCCAGGAATATGTCCTTGTACTTAACGCATGCTGGCCCTGTGGACAGAGGATTTTAGTTACATTAAAGATCCTCAAGGAGATACATACAAGGTGTATTTTGCAATAATGTAATACTACAGATTGCGACCAACGAAGTAGATTCCAGTTTAATTTTTTCTATTTGATGGTGTTCTTGGTCAAGGTAACTTAATGCTGGAACAATATAAATCTTGACATTCACTTTATATCAATCGTTAATTAATTTAGTGTACATTTACTAAAAACGCTCGTGAATGTACATGGTCTAAGCTTGTTTCAAGCTGACCGACTGGGTTGCCAAACTAGGTAGGCCACGTAGAAACTTAATTCCTCGTAGCTAAACCCTACTTCTTAGTCATAATTTCATTTAATTATCATCAAAATTGCAGATAATTTATTTTTATATAGTTTTTGACAGATGATTATTTTGTACAGAAATTTTGACAGATAATAAATCATGAATCACTTTTGACATCTGTCAAAAATTTATTACCTATCATTTTGATGATCACTAAACGAAATTTCTAACTATGGAGTTGAGTTTGGCTACGAGGAATTAAGTATCCTCGTGGCATAACTAATTTGGCCACAAGGAACAACCCGACCGATCCCTAATATTGACTCTGCAAAGGCGTCGACCAACCTCCGAACTCGATGACGTCATCGAAGATGCAGATGGCCCACTGGCGGTCAGCGTACGGCCGCCCCGGAGCCAGCAACTGTACGAGGTGCGGCAGTAACGAGTCTAGATGCGGGTAGAACGCCTCTCTGTACGCGGACATGAGCGCGTGAAGTACGTCGGCGACGCGGGACAGGCCGTATACGTCCTCGTTGTCTTCGTCAGCCAGCTGTTCTTCTACCACCTGGAAGAAACATTGGTTTAGTATTCTGGAAAGCTCACCAGCTAACTTTGCAGTTGTAAATATTACGTACTTCATCCGTATTTGCGCAGTGTTTGAGCGATACCCAGGACGATGGTGTAATGCAGGGGCTCACTTTTGTAGACCAAGTTATCAAAAAAAAAAAACTAGTAGGTACTAAGTGTTGTTTAGCGTTTTAATAGAGTAAATAACGTTATAATTAATCAAAATGAGGCACTATCGATATTTAACATGTATGTGACATGCTTAAATTCATAAAGTGCTCGGGACCTAGGTTCAATGACCCTGTTTGTGAAATACAAAATATTTTTTTGTGCCCCTATACTGGTTCAAGAACAACCTCGACTCAGAAAACAAATTTTAATTTCTAAAATTTCAGAAGTAACCTTGATAACCTTATATAATGTTGTTTCATGTGTATTTGTCCAAAAGTAACGTTAGTTCCAACGCTATTTCAAGTAAAGATATGTAGAATAAAAGCTAATAAGGAATCGACAACATTTCATTTTAGTTAACCATTTGTTTTTAATATTTACATTGAAAGTCTGCGTAAAAAAGAAGCTTATGTTATTTTTTTATTTTGTTTTATTGTATGTTTTTCCTGCATAATTTAATGTTTTCTTATTCACTCATTTAAAAGGACGAAAGTCGCATCTGAGGATTTCTAAAGTCAATGTACATTGCCAATGGATGATTTAAAAAAATAGCTTGGCATGTTTATGTCTGCTGTCACATGGCATGAAATTTAAATTTAATTTTTTAAACAAAATGAACGTAGATGCAAAGGAAATTGTTTTTAAAATCCTGTGTTTACCATATTTTTAGTTTTTTGAAAATATCTTTATTTAATCACGATTTAATTCTGAAATATGATGCTGAGAAAGCCCATATCTCGAAATGGTTTTTACTTTTGCATCAATTATTAATTTGTAATGTTGTCGATTGTAAATATGCGTGATGAAACTTCGTGTGTCAAATAGTTTTGTAGTAAACCTCATCATAATCCTCATCGGTGCGCTTCTCCCGGCGCTCGGTGGCGCGCTCGAAGTGCTCTTGAAGCAGCTTGTTGAGAATGCGCAGGACCTCGGCCATCGTCTCGTCGGTCAGGCAGCCGGTGCCCAGGAGCTCTATGCACTGGACAACACAACTGAATACGTTAGGGCTTATATCAAATTACGTAGCTAAAACGGTTGACGGGTTGTTTTTTTTACAGATGATAGAATATCTCTAATAGACCACTTTCCACGGAAAATTGATTTTTTGCTCGTACTTTTTTTAGTTTTTTTTTAAGTAGTTTGTTAAGTTAACCTTTCCATGGAAATTTAGTCAGCTGATTGAACCACTTTGTACTGGGAAGTGAAAAACATTTTTCGGTATCAGGGGGCCTAGAACGAGGCACAAAAGAGTCTTCAGCTGTCAAACTTGGTATTTTTGTATGTAAAAAATCAAGTTTGACGGGTGAAGACTCCTTCAAAAGACCCTCTTTTTGTTCCTAGTTCTAGGCCCCCAGTCATGCGTCTGTTACAGACTCCCGTAGATTTAGCAAAGATTTTCCGTCTATATATTACGTCATTTGAAATTAGCCGGGAGGGGGGGGGGGGGGTCTGGTCTGCGGATGACGGTAATATCATGAACATAGATGGCAATAATGGGGGGTCTTCCAAAACAAACTATTGTTTAAACAGCGTTATTGATTTTGTAATACAGATAACGAAAATTACATCAGTTATGTGAGAGGATGGGGTCAATGCATAATGACGACAAGATGATTAAAAATCGACAAAAATCGATGACGTAATATATGGACAGCCCCTTTCACTCTCCCATTTCCTAAGCAAACGCATACCATACTGACATACAAGATAAACTTACATACTAAATATGTCCGAAACGCTTATATGCTATTTTACAAATAAATTTTAACAGAAAAAAACTATAATAAATAGAACAGACCAAGTTATTAGTCGCACGCAGTGCTTATACTAAATAAGGTTTCACATAAAAAATAACTGCTAATAGTTTTAATTTTCCCAATGGGGTCAGCGAATAAATCTGGCGAGTGGTCGAGTTGAGGAGCGCGGGAGCGCATACTGTTGCCTCGTTGTTGCCATGTTACGTACGCGCGGATAATGGCCAAGCGTATACCCATCATGCATAAATAAAGGTATTCATACCTTGACCGCAAGCACTATACCGCGCCTTAGGTAGCTGCTCGTAGTAGCTGTAGCTGAGCGGGGAGGGCGAGCAGCTGTCATTTCGTTCAGTAACGTCCCCCTCCCCCCACCACCCAAGGCGCGGTACAACGCTTGCAGTCAAGGTATAGTTCTGTGAGCCATGTAAACGCCGTTTACCTTACCTTAGCGAGACTGTTGAGAAGCTCGACCTGCACCTCAGGCTCGGGCTCCGCGTCGATAGCCTTCAGCAGCTCAGGCAGGATGTACGCCCACATGCCCTGGATGTACTGCGGGCCGCGGATCCTCGCGCATTCGAGCAGGTACGGCAGCGACTCGGCCGCCGCGGTCCTCACTCCGTCGTGGAAGTAGAACTTGAGCATCGGCACCATTAGCTTGACCACATCTTCTGCGTACTCGGCGAAGGCCTCCTTGAGCTCGCGAGCGTAGCAGACCAGCATGTCGCAGGCGGACGCTTTGTCTTCCAACCCTGGGGTGATGGTTCAAATGTTTGGTATCATTATTGATGATTAAGGGCCCATAACACCTCAATTCGTAGTCCTGCTCTGACACAGCCAACCTGCCTTTTTCCTGAATAGCTATATAATATTAGGTTCAGTTAGAGGCAGAAATGTAATCTATACATACAATGTATAAATTTTAATATTGCAAAATGTATGTGAACTGAGATCCCTGGCTTTCTATGTAAGGAAGAAAGGGAGCAAATGCCACATTTGATCTTCCAATGTTATGGAAGTGATTAACCCATCTGAAGTGAACCACTAACGAACATTGGGGACATCCTAAAGTTGCATTTTATAAATACAAACTTTTCTATGGCTGTAAATAAAACTTCCAATTTGATGTTTAGATATCCGTGAAGAAATAATAAAATGCACTGAATAATGTTTAAGATGAATTCCTTATATTATGTAAAACTTTAAATCAAATGCTGGGGCAGAAGATGTAGTCCATACGTTTTTATTTAATTTCATTTATCACTTTATAGATATCTTCAAAGTAATTCCACTATTACAACATGAAATATGTGGAATTTCGTGCAACTATGTATGTACGTTAGGGTTTTTTTAAATTTTATATTATTATGGCAACTACGGTCTTTGTAAAAAGGCCAGCCTTGCCAGCGTCAACTGATTAAAAAAAAGGTTACGGAGAAGGACTAAAGGAGGAATTATTACCTCTCTGGTAATACATAAAATAAAAATAATATATAAGTATATATAGTTAGATAGTGCTATTTAAGGATAACGGTAAATATGAAGTGAAAAGATAAACATACGTAAGTATATATTGTGATTAAATAAAAATAATTAAGTACATAATAGATATAAAAATAAGATCGTGATAGCTTAAATTGAAATATTATGTTTAATTCAAAATGAGGTTAACGCTTTAATGGCATCTTTATCATTCAGAGATAAAATAAAGGAGGGACTAGTTGGGAGAGTGACTTTATTGTGGATTAAAAGTTCTAATAACGGAGGAGAGTTATTTAAAGGGCAATTAAACAAAATATGATCTATTGACCCATCTTCAAGACCACATTCGCAAAGGGAGTTTTCTCGAATCTTTATTCTTGCAAGGTGAACTTGGGAACAACAGTGACCTAAACGTAACCTTGATATTATGGAGGTGATTACTCGCTCCTAGTTTTTAAAGTTTCGCGCTATTGCTGTTTAGATGTTGGTAACACCTTTGAACATAGAAAGTTAAGTTGGCTATGTTTTGTTATTAGTATATTTTTAGTCTATGTTTTAACCCGTTACAGTACGATTAAAATCAGTAACGATTCGGTCAACCTCGGTAATTGTCGTGAATCCCTCATCTCTCACATAGAGTTATCTATTTACAGATATGACACCTTTAATTAATTACTCGTTGTCTTATTGAACACAATACAAGAACGATATGAGCAACAAAACCTCCTTTGTAGCTCAAAACTAACACAACCTAATGAAATAAGAAAAATAGTTGAATATTTTCACACTATGACTTCTTAGTGTCAATAAAAACAGTTTGACGTACAGTGCCACCAACTTATCTGTTCAGTTGGATTATCCATCCATCTCTTTCTAGTGCGGTAGAAAAGAGTATAATTAGAAAGAGACGGCGAATGATTTTACTGAACAGTTAAATTGGTGGCACCATATATGACACATTTATGTTTATGAACGCTAATTTCATTCGTGAAAATATTCGATTCTATCAAATTTTATCAAAATTAACTTACAATAGTTATGTATCATGGCTTCAACAAATTTAAAGCGTGGTAAAAAATTGTTGCTCAATCTCGTGAAATTGTTAATAATGTATATAACTATTTTAGAAAAGAAGCTAATTTATTTAAAAAAGAAGAAAGTAAATATCATAAAAAAATATTTACATATTGTATACAAGTATAGCTTCAGCAAATAATACATTTCTTAGGTCTACCGGTTAGTAATGTCATCTTGGCAGGTGCTATACATTGCGATTATGATACTTCAAATTGGGTTGCGTTCCAAATCACTTTTCAAGATTAAAATATTGCTCGCTGTCAGACAAAAGTAGCTCGATGCTGGTTCCAAAACATCTACTTTTAGGTTTTGGAACCGGCATCGAGCTACTTTTCTCCGACAGCGAGCAATATTTTAATCTTGAAAAAGTGATTTGGAACGCTACCTTGAATGCTACCTAAAAGAAATCGCGGTAATGTATTTCGTGTCATTTCCGTCTCGGGATTTAGGCGATGATATCCGAGAAAAGCCGAATCGTTAACTGATTTTAATCGTATTGTAAGTATATTTTTTACACGAAGGAAGAAACTGATAGTTCGTGATAGTGGGAAATGCGCTTTTAATTCGTATGGTGCATGAGCCAATTCACATTGCTGCGAACTTGAGATGTTGCAATGTGAAATAGCTCATGTATCATCGGTTTTAAAAGCGCTTTTCCACTAGCATGAACTGTCGGTTTTCTCCTTCGTACAAAAAATATAGTTAATAGCATGATGTGAAGGGAGTGACGCTGAGACAGGATACGAAGCTTTGGCGTTGTCCATTTTTCGAATAAGAAATAAAATGTCGAAGTACACGTGTTTCCATACCCCCTACACGTATGTAATATAATTAAGATTGTAACGAAGATGTAATAAGGTACCGGCAGTCTTGATGCCGAAGTTCTGCTGCTCGCCAAGCGTGACGAAGTGCCAGTCGAGGTCCCCCTCGATGGTCTCCAGGTCCTCGTTGTCGAGCAGCGCCACCTCCGGCTTCATGGCGGCCGTGCGCATGACCGGCTCCATCACCATGGGGAGGTACTGCGCGAACTTCTGACCTGAGGATATGTTAACAATAAATATAAAAAATCTAGGATTAGTTAAGCGGCGCACAGTATGTCATGTAGAAGAAGCCAGCTGGACAAAAGTACCAAGTACGAAATATACAAAAATGCACCTTGTAGCTAATATAATAAGACATCAAGCTATCTAAATTCAACCTTTAAACGGGCCTTTTGTGAAGCGCGAGCGCACAGTAGACAAAAGAAAACAGGTCTCTGCAAGTTTCATATTCGTAAAAGAAATTTTAGTGTTGTTTCAAACATTGATCCTGACAGTTGAGTGTGCACTTGTCAAAAAATAATTTAGCGTGGCTGTTGTTATGGATTTCGAGATACCTGGTACATATTTACTTTTTACTTTTGTTAAGATTAAGTGACTTAAAAAAATTAGTTAATCTTAAGACAAAAAATATACAATGCTTCGATAATTAAATGGTGATAAAGTTATAGTGTCGGATGTTGTCGAGTTCTGAATTAGCAGTTATATGTTAGCTATGACATATATCCTTTAAAATAACTAAAAGAGATTCTGCGAAAATGTGCGACTTATGAGTTTTTGATTTGTTTCAGAGGCTTCGTTTTCTATCCGTAGAAGAGAAATTTTTAAAAATTGGCGAAAATTTCCTCGGCAAAAACGGCTCACATAGATATTTTCACTAGATATAGATATTTTTATAGGCATAACCTATGTTTTTGACAAATTGCGACCCCCTTTTACCTAAACGCAACCCCCCCGGGGTCGCGACCCATAGTTTGAGAAACGATGTCTTAGACTATGCTACTTAAGTTATGTGTTGCTTACATAACAATTTATGTCACAAAAACAATGAGAATAATTTTGTCCAGCTAGCTTGTTCTACAGGGCACACTGTGCGGCGGTAGCTCAGACGGTAGAACGCAGTCTTGAAACCTAGGTTCGATCCCCAGGTTGGGCATACACTAACGAGCTTTTCGAAATGCATGTGCGTATTTGTGTTCTTATCCAATACTTAGTATATAATTGCTAAACGGTGAATGAAAACATCATAAGGAAACCTGCATGCCCTAAAGAGCGTGTATAGTGTCCGAAGTACGACGATAGGGCTCACCGCCCATCACGTTTGGGATATTATATTCGTCGGTGAAATGTGAGTGTACCGAGTGTGGACTGCGACTTGCATTTCATAGTCCACACTCGGAAACACCTCTAATAACCCCTCGGGAATTCATATTGTGTCGATATGTTACATGTTTATTTCTAGGGCTCAAAATCGTAACCATTGAGGAGAGAGCTCGAGCAGTCATTGAGGTTTTCTTCTTACCATAGCATGCAAATATGCACAACAATGGTATACAAAACCGAACAAAGCACGAATACATAGTTTTATCTCAAGATCTGACGCTACACCAAATAAAAAGAAGCTATGGCCATCCTAGTTGCAATATCACGGGTTTGTCTTTGAGCGAAAGATCAAGTAGAACGTAAAAGAAGACGCTGTATAATTAAAGTCGTTCAAGCCAAAATACGGCATTCAGGTCTTCGACACGGCTGATAAAGAGTGTCAGGATTATCAGCTTTTCTTATCCAGTGTGATCCTTACCCATGATCCTGCAAATTCTCGACCAGGCGGAGATGAGGAAGGACGTCTGAGGGTCATCAGCCGGCAGCTGCTCGCCTTCAGTGTGCGTCTTTAGAAGCAGGTCCATTACTTCGGACGCATCAGCCATGAATTTCTCCTCGCCTACAGCCAGACCTAGTGGTAGAAAGAAATGTATAAAATTACAGTCATCCATCAATCAGTCCGTGTTCGTCCACTGCTGGATATAATTTCGCCGCTCTTGATGGTCCTCCGTCCTCATCCAGCCGCCACCCGCAACGTCCAACAACGAACATGTGTGGAATCACACGAAGGTCGACATTTTGAGCCATATTTATAAAAATATCAAGAAGTGAGGTGGATAGCTGTGAATCAATGTAATGGTGAAGGTGCCGCCAAATTTAAATTATTCGAGTAAAAAAAAAGTCATTATTCCACTTCAGTGACAGTTTGTATTGAATATTGAACCTAATAATAAGTGTAAAAGGAATTAATTCATGCCGCCGAGTTCAGACCGCGGCGCTTCCCTTTGACATTTGTCGCACGGCGCACCTGTGTCCGCGTAATCGATTGACAAGCCGCCTCGCTCGGGCTGCAGTACCAGGCGCGCAGCAATCACAGAAATATGCAAAATAAATGTAAGTAAACTTTGTAGTTCATGGGTCACGACCCCGCTAGGGATTCGAAATGTTTGTTTACGTTTTGAAATGATAAGGAATTTTTTTTTATTTTTATTGTATGGACATCTAATGTAGTGCAGATCCGCCTGAAAATTTGAATACAAGATCGTTAACATGTCCAGTTTTGAACCCTGAAATATGGTTACACCTTTCTGTTACACGTTGTATTACAGGTAGTAAATAGAGTGCGACCATTAAATGAAACCACATATTCTACCAACCCTTCTGAACCACTTTTCCCAAGAATCATACCCGCGGACACCCTTAGTTTAGGAAATAATTGTGGTCCAAACAAAAACGCGTAAACCCTAACGCACTGACATACGGGCGAGTTTAAAGAGAGCGTTAACCTCAATCAGCTACAGGTTTCACGGACGACGCTCTCTCTAAACTCGCCCGTATGTCGGTGCGTTAGGTTTCACGCATTTTTGTTTGGAACTCAATTATTTCCTGAACTAAGGGTGTCCGCGGGTATGACTCTTGGGAAAAGTGGTTCAGTAGGGTCGGTAGAATATGTGGTTTCATTTAATGGTCGCACTCTATTTAGACCCGGTATAATAGGAAAGGCGAAATGGTCGCGATACGTACCAATCAGACTGACACACTCGATGGTCTTCCCCCGGAGCATCTTGAGCTCGTCCGTGGTCGCATTGGCGATGATGTACTTGAGGCACGGGATCAGCCGGTCGTAGTAGACGAGGAAGTCCTTGCCGACCGTGTCCGCGACCGACGCGATCGTCGTCACGATCTGCTCGAGCACCAGCTTCGTTCCGCGCTCCACCAGCTGGACCGAATTTAACTTTTGTTACTTTACGGTACATTTCTCTTACTTTTGAATGTTACACAGTGAAATAGCGCATGCATCTTAGGAGATAAAAAGCGAATTTTTCATTAACATGAGCTGTCAGTACCTCATTCGTGCAAAAAAAAAAAAAATACTTTAAACTTTATTTATCGTTTAGTGACCTAGACGTTTTAAAAGCTAAAGCTACAAGCATTTTCAATGTTAATAATAATTGTCGTCCAAAGAACTTAGAACTTCAAGTTATAAATAACATTTAAGTTATATAAATAACATATATTGTCTATTACGAAAGCATATCAAAATAACCCTTATTGAGCTTCAAGTTATATCATATAAGGAAGAAAATATGCTTTCGTAATAGGCAAAACACATGTCCCATTCATGTAGCAAAATAAATCCATGTCATTTGTCTGTGAACTGAGATCCCTGGCTTTCTATGTAAGGAAGAAAGGGAGCAAATGCCACATTTGATCTTCCAATGTTATGGAAGTGATTAACCCATGAGAAGTGAACCACTAACGAACATTGGGTTACGTATGTTTATCGAATGTGGACCTTACCTCTTTGAATTTAGCTGTCAAGATAGCTTCGAGCTTGCACATCAACGGGTCAAGGTATTGAGTCAGGATCGGCTTTGGACAATCTTCACTGAAGTTTACCAAAGCGGCCGCCGCGTGAGCCTAGAATCAAAATGAAAAAACTTAATTTCTAAATAAATAATTAAGGCGAGGTACAACCATACATATCGAAATCAGAACGAAAAATGTTTTTTATAGATACTTATTACAATTTCGTGCGGTACAAGCTGGGACGCTTGTGATAAACCATCTATAAAAATTACATTATTTTGCAGGTATTTCGTACTTGTATGGAAAACTAAGGCTTATAGAAAAGTACAAGCCCGATTTTGCGTAAAATACAATGGTATATAGTAAATAAATATATTTTTTTATTTTACCAGTATTGGCCTTAAATTATTGTAGTTTTATTATATTTAAAACACAATTACTAAAAAATGAAAAAATTAACGAAATATGACGACGCCACTGAAGGAGTCGAAATATCACAATGGTATATAGCTATACCTATAAGTCTTCAAAAACTAAATGGTAGTTGTCACTCAAAATTCTGAGATCTCTGAAATGAATACTTATTTTGTAATTTAATTTTAATAATACTATGAAGCTTTTACTATTGCTGTTCGATTAATTTATTTAATTACTTTTCTCAGCAATGCATAGTACAGCACTATTTTGAGGCTTTGAGTCTGTTCAGCAACATTACACTTGACATCAAACATTTCTAGTATTAGACAAATCGGGGTTACCTCGCCTTAAGCTTTCGCTTCTTTTTCGCGGTCATCAAAAGATATCGAGGAGTATTGTTAGCGAGGGACTGACACCCAAATGTACAAGGAACATCGGATGCTAATTTTCTCTCTAATTACTCTAGTAAGACTCCTTACAGCATCACAAACAGTCATGACACCAGAATGGAACCTTACTAATCAAATGTACAATCGAAGAATGTGCCGCCGGCTTCTTCTCGCTCTAATAACAACTTTATAAGAGCCCTAGATGTATTACTTCATTCAATGTTGCATTTAGAAATCCGCTTAAGAAATTACGCAACAAAAACTTTTTAAAGTAACTACTCGTATACCCACTTTACACCGGAAATTTTACCCCTTCAAGTGAAAGGGACTGTGTGTCACGAAGGATGTACAGCATATAACATGATAGATTTGCTCTAGCAAAGAGGATTCCTCGAGATATTATCTATACTAATAATGAAGTAGTAAAAACGTCGTGTCTGTACATTTAATATTTTCGCGAAATTTTGTAAATAATTGGTATTGTACTGACGCCAAAACCACAATTTTTAGAATTTTCCTCTGTGTGCATGTTCCGTTTGAACTCAAGAACCGTGTATTTGGATGCGATTTTTTTAATTATCATCGTACTAACCGTGGTCAACAATAGGCTGTAAGGGGTGTTCATAAAAGAACGTCCAAGCCGAAAACGGGGCAAATATTGAATAAACTCTGGCGGAGCCGCGGGAAGGCTAGTAAACTAACGCCTGCTTGTTGCCTAGTGCTGTAGAGATAGAGCATCAGTAACTGACCTGCACGCGAGGGTTCTGGTTGTCGTCGAGCACGAGCAACAAGCCCGGCACCACCTTGTCGTGGAACTTCTTCTCGAAGATCGGCGCGAAGTCGGTTGACATCTGTCCAACAGCGTTGCATGCCGCGAACCGCACGCGAGGGTGCTGCAAACATATACCTATGAGATTCATGTTACACTTCACTGTATAGTTTTTATTACGGTTCATTTATTTTTTGGGTATCGTAATTCTATTAAATTCTTATTATGCCACAACTGCTTCCACTCTAAGGTGTACTGTTTGTAAGCGTACTATTTTGTTCTTGGGTAGCATTTCAAATCACTTTTTTAAAATTAAAATATTGCTCGCTGTCAGACAAAAGTAGCTCGATGCTGGTTCCAAAACCTAAAAGTAGATGTTTTGGAACCGGCATCGAGCTACTTTCGTCTGACAATGAGTAATATTTTAATCTTGAAAAGTGATTTGGAACGCTACTTTAGATTATAAGTCACTAGGTCTACAAACCAAGTGACACATTGACATTTGACTATTGACAACAAGAAAAAGAGGTGTGTCAGGATCGTAGCAGATGGAAATCTATAGTCTCTGCCTACCCCTCTGGAGACAGGCGTGAGTATATGTATCGACATAATACAGATACACTTCATACAAAAATCCGGTGATTTGTACCAAATTTCTGCTTTACCACTATGTGTTAAGATTGAACCGAATTACATGAACGAAATGAGCTTTCGAGCCGCGAAGGGGAAAAATAGCTTTACCAAAGGTGGCAACTAACCTCGTCAGAGCCACACGCTACGTTACTACTTAGTTTAGGTTATAGTGGACCGCCAATACCAACTCAACTCAATGTTATTGAAAGGTAGCTCACCGGGTCAGTGAGATAGTTGAGCACGGCCGACACGACTTGGTCCAGCATCTGCTCCATCTGCTTGTGGCAGCCCTCGCCGGCCGACGAGACCGCCATGAGGGCGGCGTGCCTCCGGCGCCAGTCCTCCGACGCGAGCATGCCGGGCACTTGCTCCACGATCAGCCCCAGCATGATCTTGCCGCCGAGCCCGCAGCACATGCGGTCTAACGCTGACTCTGCTACTACGTTGTTACTGGAAGTTATTGGAGAAGTTAATATAAAGTGACTTTGGCCAATTTCCTACTGCGGACTCGGTAAATGGTCAGGACAAGGTTCAATGACCCTGTTTGCGGAATACGAATAATATTGTTTGTGCCTCTATACCTGTCCAAAAACAACCCGATTCAAATAGTATATAGGGAGTCTTAATTTTATCTTGCGTATTTCATAGAAAGGGCCATTAAATCTTGGTCTTGACCACTTACCGAGTCTCCCGTATGGATTTGGCTATATAAACGAAAGTCACCTTCCCTTCGTTTCTTTGCACAGACCTATGAATAAGAATTCTCTAGAAGAGTTAACTTCCCTACAATTACTGCTTCGATTTTGGTTCCATTTACGCTGACAAACTTACTCCAATAACAACGAAACACACATACACTCACATAGACAAAGCTTGCACGCGAATGGTTGCGTCGTCACCGGCGCGGCGCGGCGGTCTGTCAACCTGGTGTCCACAGCGGCTAGCTAGCAGCGAGCAACAGACGATGCGTTTTCAAAATGTTTATTTACTTACATATGAAATATCATTCCAGTATTTTTCATATCCGTATGGCTTCTACACCACTTCACGACACACGAAGACATATTTGAGAAAATTAATTGGCGCAAAAACACGATACTATCCACAATAGAAACTTTCCGCGGCACAAACACAAGACTCAATGTGTTATGACGAACTAGCGCGCCGCGTGGTACTTATCTTGCGCCCCGCCCTCCGCGGTATATATTTAGTGGAACCATTTTTTGGACTTAGTTACGCTTCTTGAGAATTCTTGTTTGTAGGCACAGACCCTGATAATATCCGAAACCATATATTTTATAAATTATCTTAACACGGAATAATTTATAACTAAACTAAATTAATTGCCGTAGTCTTGGGCGACCTCAAAAGTCCGAAGTTCGCTTTGCTTGCCGAAATAATCTAACAGTATAACCGAGTTTAGACGCGCAACTGTAGGTCGCAAATTCAAATAGTTTATTTTGTATTTTGTAATCAACAAATATTTTATACATCTGTTTCATATCAGGATACTTGCCAATTGTAAGGGAGGGACTGACATCCAAATGTACGAGGAACATAGGATGCTAATTTATCTCTCTAATAATCTAGTAAGATTTCTTATAGCATCACAAAGTAATGTGGCACTAAATTACAGAACCTTACAGGTGTAATGTTTTTAAATAGTCTCAAACTTGATTCTACAGCAAGCACATTTAACGCAGCTACTTTTAATTTATCCTTATCATACCTCACATAAAAGCATACAAATGTACATACATAAGAACGTTCTTATCATATAGTATTTATGATGGTATATAGATGTAAATAACATAAAATTATTGAAGTATTTTAAGTCACGTCGACAAATAAAACTGCCGTACCAAAAATGAATGGCATAAGCCGGGACGGAAGGTTTTCCCACTAGGCTGCCCTCTTATTATAAAACTTCAATATCCATCGCTATAGCCTTTAGAAGCTTCATGATTGGCCAAAAATGATGTATGATGTAATTTCTAGCCAATCACGACGCGTTTGAAGCCGGTTGCGATGGATGTCGAAGTTAGACAATAAGGCCCCTGGGCTGATGAGTGGGTAGGTGATTCCAGTATCGACTTTTTTGGCACTAAAGACTTAAGTCTGTTGTATTTATACCGCCAACAGTCGGTCGTCAGAGCGTTGTCCACTTGGAGGCAGGTTACACTACGCACTATCAAGTAAGGTACCTAGTCTTTTCATGAGGTTGTTACCCTAGCAATGTGTTCTCGATTTAAAAGCAAAATTAATAGAAATTGATGTTACATTTTTCAATACACAGAACAAATGTATATAATATGATTTAAAAAACTACTTTAATATCTGCTATACGATAAATAACAACAATAAAACACACTGAGCGACGATCAGTGGCGTGCACAGAAAATTTTGTTGGAAAAGCAACGAGAAGGTCAATTAAAACACAGCTTTGAAAAAAGAAGTTTGTAGGAAAACTATTTAATTATTTAAGTTTATTTGTGATATTTTATTTTTTTCTATTGTCAAGCAGAAAGTTCCGTGCACGCCACAGAGGATTCAGTTAAAAATGTAACACTCACTTTTCATTGTCGTCATCAGCTGCGTCATCGTGAACCGCCCAATCAGGCTCGTCCTCGAGGTCGCACATCATCTCGAGCACCAATGGGGTGAGAGTGCGGATGGCGCCGGGCACCTGCTTGCGCACCATGGCCGGCGCGGTCTCACACAGCGTCACCATTACCTCGAGAGCCAGTTGCCGCCAGTTGTCTTCTTGGTCGGCATCGCCTATCATCTGTTGGAAGGAATACGTTACGGGCTGAGATCAGCAACCAACATGCTCGGATGAACTGTGTGCGAGCAAGACGTAGAATATGGAAATTGCTGACGTGAATACCGTGGAAATTTCCAGAAATTGCAGATATTCAATCATCTGAATATATGAAAGGAAAACCTGACAGACTCTTCTATCAACGCACAGCCGAAACTACTGAACGGATTTCGCTGAAATTTAGCATACAGATAGTTGTAATGACGTAGGCATCCGCTTAGAAAGGATTTTTGAAAATTCGCCCCCTAAGGGGGTGAACCGAACTCCACGCGGACGAAGTCGCGGGCAAAAGCTAGTATTTAATAGAGATAGAATACGATGTAATATTAACATACAAACCTTGATGCAAACTTGGAAGATGGGCTCAAGCTGTGGTCGCAGGAACTTGGGAGCTGTTTCAGCCAACTCAATCAGGACTTTCATTGCGGCGTCATCTTCTGCTTTCTCCATTGTTGCAATTATCACCTAATTTAAGCAAAAATAAAACTTTAGCGTGGGATATCCTTTTTGTAAGCTTTTTTATAATTTTCCAAATGTGGTAAGTTTGTCTTGGGGGCTACTATCAAACTCTATTCTATTAAAAGAACAGTGTTAGCGAAATCCCCTAGTTTAATTTAGCACACTCTGGCAGTATCACATCTTATAGTAAAATATGCACGTAGGAGTATGCGAAAATAATAAAATGGATGAAATATTTCTCGTAAGTTTACTTTTCACAGTTGGTAACGACTTTTCGTGGTTTACAAAGATTATGAAGGATTACAAACTCCGAAAATAACATATTCTTTCTAGTCCGTTTTAATATAACTAGGCGCTTATGTATTACGTCATAAATCCCGATAAAACTATCGTAGGTATTTTATTATTAGAAATTTTTCTTCGTTAGCCAAGCACATGAAACCTACCGAAATAAAGAAAATCATCGGCACATTACAAGTTTCATGTTTAAGAACCCGCTCCGTATTTTTTGTCTGTTTGATGCGAAGCATTATATTAATATTTCTTCTTGTCATTGCGGTGATGTTTTTGTAAAAATCAGGGACATACACCAGTCCATATTGGCCATCTAAATGAAGACCTGAAATTTATTTGATTTAATTGTTTCTCCTTTGCGCGTTATTTTGATACTTAGATATTATTACTAAAGATTCGGAGCGGGCTCATAAGTGATAAAATAACTCACAAAAAAGAAACAATTCAATCAAATAAATTATAGGCCTTTATTTAGACGGCCATTATGAAGTGGTGTATGTCTCCAGTTTTTCCAAAAACATCGCGATAAAGGCCAGAAGAACATTTAACATATTGTTTTTCATCAAAGTTGTCGTCGTCGCGGACCGGGCTCTTAAACGGTTACTACAAACATTATCAAGACCACGGAGCTCACCGATTTAATTGTTTGCGAGATGTGTCTCGTGATCATGGCAAATAAAACTTTACCGATATTAAAAAAAAACTTAGTAAGTCCCAGTTCTTATAATAATGTTCATAATTCATAGTGGCAAGCCTGTTCCACTCCGCGAAGGCTAAAAGAAGCTACAAGTACATCGGCGACCCGCCCGGGCGGGTCATTCAGTAGATAAGGAAGGGATAGAATATCGCGATAGAAAGAGAGGCGCAGAGGCGCGTAGAGGAATAAAATTACAGCCACGCGTCGCTCGCTGTGCGAGCTGAATTGCACTTTATTGTCGCCTACCGAGAGCAGATTTTTTATTCATGAGAGTCTTGGTCGTAGTGCGTGACGTGCTATAGGCTGTCCGAGTTATCATGATAAGGGTGACACTTCGTAATTTTCCGTTTCACTTAAACTACTCACACCATACTACATACACCCAGGTGCAAAAGAAAATATTAGGTTTTAGAAAGAATGTATATCATTGTTGCAAAAATACAATAAATTATTTATCTATAAATCGAAACAATAATCATAGTGTATTCGTTAAATTTAACAAATAAAGATTCAGAAAAGAATAATGTCTTTTTGCTACTTGATGCGTGGATCGGAACGTTAACCCATAAGGACTGACACTACATAATCGAAAATACATCGATGAATCGGTGCGGCCATCATATAGGATCGCGTCAGTATGAGTGCATCTTGTATGCGGTTTGTGTTTTCGTTGCGGTTGCTTTACGTGCTATTTGTTTTGACGTTTGTTACAGTTTTTGTTGATTTTTGTTTTGTTATTGTTGTTTGTTTTTGGTAAAAAGCCAAGTAAAACGAAAAAAAAACTTTGATCTCTTAAGCTCGGGAGTTATTGGTTCGTTTAATTTAATTAATTTAGAAATTAACAAAAAGTAGTTTATATAATCAAAGAGATCAAATAAAAAATCGATTTGATAGCCCTTGTTAACGTTCTCAATACTAAAAAAAATCGATTCTATTTCGTTAGGGCACATAACTATAACTGTCAATTTTGAACTGCCACCCATATCATGATAAATCGAACATACTATAACTGGGAGTATTCCCAGTAACTCGGAATTTTAAATGGCACATCTTTAACCATATAAAGAGAGGGAGGAATGGGAGGAACTTGCCTCCATCCCTGACGAACAACCATACAAAAACTATAACATTTTAATAAACCATCCATTTCGCTTACGTTTAAACAAACTTACGTTTAGACACGGCCGTCTCTAGTGTGTTGTTAATTCAGCATACGTTTTCATAGCACGACACTCTACTTCTCTAATGTAAAAACTCCGTATTCCTTGCCTTTACATTCCCAGATTAAACCCCTGCAGTTGTGTATGATCAGCTAACCTGCATCAGCGGGAGCAGCAGATCACCGAAGTGCTTCTGTATGGCGGGCTCCTTGTCGTGCAGCAGTATGAACGCGCCGACGGCCTTCACCGCCTGCACTTGCAGCGCTTCGCTCTCACTCGGCTGCAGCGCCGAGAACAGCATGCGCTTGATCACGTCCAAGTTTTGGTTCTGGAGATTGCCGAACACGCCGGGGACTGAGCTGTGGACGTTCACTGGTCATTTTGGCTCTCCTTGTCTATACTGTTATGGGAAGGGTGGAGCCTGCTTAACTCAAAAACTGTTCATATCCGGTGATTTCTTAGGTTCTATTTTGTATTGTTAGAATTGATGTCCAAGTACTGGGAGACAAAATCAAACCTTCAGGTCTACTTAATAAAAAAATAATTGAACAGCCCTTAACAATATGAAGTACAAGTCCTATTAATTTCATGATATTTATTTCCCGTAACAAAAATCGAAGTCTACCTTCCGAGGTATGAACTTATTTTTGACAAATAGCATTTTTTACTAAAAATATGCGTCGAGGGTTTCAATTTCGAAGGATTAAATTCAATATTGGTTTCAATACGGCGAATGGTCTAACTAAACCTACAAATCGAAATTTTATTGGAGGAATTTTCGTGCAAAATAATCGCATGACTGAAGTTATATTATCTATCTGTGACTGAAGCAAAAACTGTATTTAAATTTCAAACAGTTCATAATGGCTTCATATATTTGAATTAAAATGCTTCTCATCAAATGTACAATGCGTAACATCGGTGTGGACATCTTTAGACACCGAGTCTATATTTACGAAGAAGCTGCGATTTGAAGGTCGATCTCAATAATTGGGATGTGATTGTTATACTCCTTCGTGATCACACGTTCATGGTTCAATTGATTTTATTTATAAATGTTGTACATATCTGTGCCATAACAGTGTACATAAATTATCGATATCTTCAAACAGATGGAAGATAAAAAGATACACCTGCCAGCAAGCTCAGCCTCAAATTGTTTAAAGATAAGGTTTTAACTTATCGATATTATAAGTGTGCAATTTTTCTTCTTGTAAATTAAAAAACTTATTAACTCTCCTGCTTATCAGTAGAGTTCTTAGGGTATGAATGGACAAATTAGATTAGTCTATTTTTGCCTGATTGGTAAGGTTTCTGTGCGACCTGCTTCCAATATAAACGAAAGTTACCTAGACATTTTTCAGTATCAATTTTATTATAAAGTTTTATTAGATGTAAAGCCCTTTTAAACAAGAGGATTACATCTGAATATTGTATATTTAGTGGAAGAATGTTTGTAGAACAAATTCAAATATCTATTAAAAATAGAACAGATATTGAGGGAACCACAGTCAATCTAGCATGAGTACTCGAGAGCCCGGTAAATTGTCCGCCGGGCGCTATCCGGTACTCATGCAGTTATTTAACAAAAATAAACTCATTCAGTTACGTAACAAAATTACGTGATATAATCTTCACCGGTCTGTAATTTTGATGAGTTTGTATTGACCAAGGGTAAAGACTGATTGATCGTTATCAATGTCGTACGACGTGTAGAATTGCTATTCAATTTAAATCCAAAGGTCATTTCTAGTACATCAATAAATAACTATATTTAACAATGCCAAGGATATCATGTTATACCTAGCGATTTTCTACACGAATAGCATGACCGCGTGGGACAACTAAGTCGACATTTTTCTCGAATGTATGCTCTATTCTCTACTGCACTCAACTTTAATCGTGCGTCATGCTATCGTAGTTGGCCTTGGCCTGTGCTTTTACATTCAATCAATGAGAACCTATCCATACGCAACAATCGATCGAAGCTAGACATCCTTTTTCTGAAGACCAAATATGTAAAAAAGTCGGACAAATGCGAGTAGGACCCCGCGGGGAGGGTTCCATGCCGTATACCAAAATTTTATTTACTTGTAAAATATTTTTAACAGCAATTAAGTTGCCTATGTGTAGAAATTAGTCCTTTTCTGATTTCATCTTTACCCGTGCTATGAGATCTTCCTTAGCGCCTTTCTAGATTCTAGGTCTATGGAAAGTACCGCATCGATATGTGTCGCCGTATCTAGTTTTCGCATTGAGTTAGAAGATGGCTTTTATACAAGACTGAGTACCAGCTGTTCTGAGAATAAAGGAGGAAAACTAAACAAGGTATAATGAAGGTTATGTCCAGTGTGTAAGGTCCAAACTTACGTGAACATCCTAATGCCGGCCTCCTTCATATTGGGGTCCTGAGCGGCGGCGCAGTTGAACATAAACTGCAGGAACTCGGGCCACTGGTTGTTGCCGTCGTCGTCGATCAGGTTCCTCGCTAGTTCGGACACCACGTCGCAGATCTACAAACAAAAAAACACTCTATTCTATTCTCCATTTGATCGCAAACTGCTTGAGACTGCATGATAATGAAATGGTTTATATATCTTGATCGATTGATTGATTACAACTGTTACAGCAAGTTTTACTGTTGTGTAATTTTAAGGCATCATCCCGCTGTTATTAGCTGGTTTTGAAAACGGTAAACTGCGGCGTATTCCTCGAAGCCGCAGGTGATTGCTAGGCTTGCGTGAATGACGCGTGATGTTCTATGCAATTTCTTTTAAATGTCTTTTGTAGGGTTCATAGGATATAGAAATACTTATAGTGAAGCCTTTCCATCTGATCATTCAATGGATGACTCTAGAATGGCTAAACCGTTTGGGCCGAAATTTGGGTCATAGTTGTAGAATTACCGTAAAACCCTAGGTAAAATAAAGAAAATCTTTAATTATTAATTATAACTATAATCTGAAAGATCAAATGAAGCGTATTTTCTGGCCAACATGCCTGCAATGACGGAATACGTATATACTCGTAATTTACAATGCATCATTTTGTTTTTCATTATTAGAATACCAAATCTAAATTATGGCAATTATGACTCAGCTTGAAGGAGGCACAAAATTAGATCAAGTTTAATGGAAACTGCCTCATTCAGTAGATGAGTCAGCAGTTTGGCATTCATTATGTCTTTGATAATTAAGTCAATGTGTCTGCTCTAGCTATACTACATGCTGTTATGTAGTAAACCATTTAACATTATACATAACATGAAGAATTGTATTTGTCTTGGGGGCTACTATCAAACTCTGTCCTATAATTGAGGACAGTGTTAGCGAAATCCCCTAAGTTAATTTAGCACACTCTGGCAGTACCATAGCTTATGGGAAGTTACGCACGTAAGAGTATGCAGATAAAATTAAATGTTTCTTTATATTATTCCTTAACTAGGGCCTGGTTTGTGGTCTTTGCTGTCTAGCAAATAAACGATCTGATCAGATACGCAATCAAACAACTGATATGAATGTGTTCAATTCTACTTTGAAGATTAGCGTCTAAGGTAGCAAGAACCGGCCTAGTTTACAATAATACTAGGCTTTGCCCGTGGCTCTGTCTTGTTTTTTTCAATCTCTGTTCCGTTTTTGCCTTGGCAGTTATTTTATGAACACTCTTATAGCTTATACTGGGTGTAAATAGAGTGCGACCATTAAATAAAACCACATACTCTACTGAACATACTGAAAAACAATTCGACAAAAAAAACGAGGGTGGTCTATTTTAGAACGCTTCAACGTAACAGCTGTTCGACGGACGACACTCTCTCTAAACTCGCCCGTATGTCGGTGTGTTAGGGTTGACGCATTTTTGTTTGGAAATTAATTATTTCCCAAACTAAGGGTGTCCACGGGTATGATTCTTGGGAAAAGTGGTTCAGTAGGGTTGGCAGAATATATGGTTTCATTTAATGGTAGCAGTCTATTTACACCTGGTATGTTAACCAGGTTTCCTACCATGATAATAAAGAAAACCGCATCCAAATCTGTAGGGTGGTTCTCTAGAGAAAGACAAAAAATCTAAGAATGGTAGTTTAAGCTTCACACAATTCACAAATACACAGTTTATGACCAATATTTGATATGGAGACACAACTTTTTTACTACTTTATTATTAGAATATATTATTTGGAAGAAAGGATTATAGTGAATGTTTACTTGATTGATACATGTTTTCACTTATTAAATTATTTCCCTAAGTTCCATGTGCCTTTTGTTATACACCTCCTTAATTCTTTCTACTGTTGGTAGTCTAGTGCTAGGGTAAGGGACTCCAGTTTTCTAATAATCATATTATTAGAGCATTTATTTTAGTTATTTACTAGACAGGTTACTTTATTACATTTCCATTGAACATTAGATTGATGAATGGCAACCGGCAAAGTTCTCTTAGCTACTACAACACTAGAAAAGAAAATTCAGATTTTAAGAAACAAAATGAAGATGAAGCCCAGTACTTATATCACTCGTGACCTACCAAAAACAGTGTTGCAAAAAAACAAAGAAGCAAAGTCTAACCTGGTGAAGGGAAATGAAAAAAGAAAACGATTCGACACCTTAAGCCCTAAAAACAACATAGACACAACACAGAATGATCCGAAAGTGTCTAAAACAAATGCTTTTCAATACATGCGAGAGAGACAGTACTCACTTTCAGAGAAAAATACTTACCTTCAAAATTCAAAAAACTAGCTCAACCAAAACCAACAAGTCTACAACAAATAAACAAGGCACAAAACAAACCGGAAAGCGAAACTATTAACTATAAACGGAACAACAAAAAGTCTCCAATCCGGCTGGTCACCGTGGGGACCTCAGACCACCACCCTCCGACGAGAAGATGTGGAACTATCAAAATAGCTACATTAAACACTAGAACACTTAGAACCCATGAAAGCTTACTAGAACTAGAACATGCTTTAGAAAACATAAAATATGATATATTGGGCATAAGCGAGATGCGGAGATTAGAAGAAAAAATTGAAGAGCATACTGGCTATATCTTATACCAAAAAGGAGAAACAGCAGGACAAAGAGGAATAGGCTTCTTGATAAAAAAATCCCTGAAGCAACAAATACTGGATTTGATTGGAATATCGGACAGGATAGCAATACTCAACATCAAAATACCAGGTTATAAGAAAACATGGTCGATTATTCAAGCATATGCTCCAACAGAGCAAGCCGAACTATCTATCTTAGAATCCTTCTATGAAGATTTATCACTGGTTATACAAAGCAGCTCAGACAAACATATAATCCTAATGGGAGATTTCAATGCACAAGTAGGTGCACGTCAAAACAGTGAAGAATACATACTTGGAAAATTTGGATATGGGAAGAGAAGCCATAATGGCCAAAAACTTGTGGAGTTCCTTATGGAACATAACTTGACGCTTCTTAATTCAATTTTCAAGAAAAACAACAAAAACAAATGGACATGGGTCTCTCCTGATGGCAAATATAGAAATGAGATTGATTACATAATAAGCAACAATCCAAAAGCATTCACAGATACCACTGTTATATCCAAGTTAAACTTCAATACAAATCACCGCATGGTACGTAGCACCTTGAAGATGTCTCCAAGTAAAACACCCCGAAAACATCTAAAGAGCCACAGACAAGACCAATCAATAATATTTCAATATAAAGACAAAAGCACCTCTTTTAAAGACATAGAAAAAGATTTAACAAACAAAGCAATGGACACCACACAAAAATATGAAATACTGGAGAAAAAACTGACAAATTCCTGCAATATAGACAGAAAACCGAAAAACAAATATCAACTGAGTGACCAAACTATACAACTCATAGAAAAAAGGAAGACACTAATATCAGATCCAGCCAAAAAAGTAAATACTAAATTGATATCAAAAATCAGCAAAGAAATAAGAGAAAACATCAGAAAAGACCGAAAAATCAAAAGACTACAAACCTTAGAATACCATATAAAAAGAACTGGAGGGATAAACAAGGCCCTAAAGGAACTACGTGAGGCTGACAAAACATGGATACCAAAACTAAAGAAAAAACAAAAATCTATCACAGAGAGGAAAAAAATCAAAGACTTAGCCACACAGTTTTACAGCCAGCTTTACGCAAGAACAAAACATCTGGAAAATAACCCCAACAGTCCACATGCACAACCGACTTCCGAAAGAACTGAAGAACCTATTGCCGAAATCCTACCATGCGAGGTACGGAAAGCCATCAAGAGTCAAAAGATGGACAAATCGCCAGGACCCGATAAGATCACGAACGAGCTGATGAGGGGGACAATGGAAGAGTTGATTCCCATACTAACAAAGATATTTAATGAGATTCTGAATACTGGAAACATTCCAAGGCAATGGACAGTGTCTCATATCATCTTGATACACAAAAAAGGGGACAAGGAAGACATCGAAAACTATAGACCAATAAGTCTGATGTCCAATGTATACAAAATTTTTGGAAAGATTATTCTAGACAGAATTAGCTCTGAACTAGATGAGCAGCAACCAGCGGAACAAGCAGGCTTCAGAAAAGGCTTTTCAACTGTCGACCATATTCACACTGTAAAGCAAATCCTGGAAAAATACAATGAATATAATAAAAAACTATATATTGCCTTTATAGACTATGCGAAGGCGTTTGATAGCTTGAACCACAAATGTATTTGGGAAACCCTAAAAGATCAAGGAATACCAGAAAAATATATAAACATCATCAAAACCATTTATGGCAACAGCAAAGCCAGAATTCAACTAGAAACTTTACGAAACGAATTCTACATAGAGAGAGGGGTAAGACAAGGAGACCCATTATCTCCAAAACTTTTCTCTGCAGTCCTAGAAAAAATATTTCGAAACTTAAACTGGGATGAATTTGGACTAAACATAAATGGCTCAAAATTAAATCACCTCAGATTCGCTGATGACCTCGTACTATTTGAAGAGAACCCTGAAAACCTGGAAAAAATGATCCAAAGCTTAAATAAGGAGAGCATAAAAGTTGGACTAAAGATGAACGCCAGCAAGACCAAGGTGATGACCAACACCATAAAAGTAGACATTAAAATTCATGACAAACCACTCGAATATGTAGAAGAATATATGTACTTAGGCCAACTTATCTCGTCAAAAGACCAAATCCTAAAAGAAATCAACTTGAGGATAGCAAAAGGATGGAAAAAATACTGGTCTTTTAAAGAAATAATGAAATCAAAGGACTTGGGCATGTCACTAAAAAGAAAAGCATTCAACACATGCATACTTCCATGTATTACCTATGGTTGTGAAACATGGGCACTGACCAAATTTTTGAGAGAAAAACTTGCTAAATGTCAAAGAGCAATGGAGAGAAGTATAATGGGCATTAAAAGACAAGACAGAGTCAGAAACATTGATATAAGGGCAAAGACAAAATTAACAGATATCCTGACCAAAATAGACTGCCAAAAATGGAGATGGACAGGCCATATGATGCGCGATACACAAAAAAAGTGGAGCAAAATAGTAACAAATTGGTACCCACGAGATGGGAAACGGAGTCGAGGAAGACAAAATATTAGATGGGAGGATGAAATCAAACTGACAGCAGGTCCATACTGGAGGAGAGTCACCCAGGACAGACAACAATGGAAATCGTTGGAGGAGGCCTATGCCATTAGGCACACTGAAATTAGGGACACTATGTAAAAAATACTGTGATTGAAAAACTGATATTTCAGAATAAAAGGCTTTATTATTATTATTATTATTATTATTATAACCGGCAAAGTATTCAATGCCAATGATGAATTGCTAACACATTGCACTCAATGTAAGACAATGAGCATTGTGGACTGAATACAAATGAGCACTAAATAGACAGGCAAAAAGGTGTGGTTGGTCTCTTCAGATATCAAATATGAAGTCACACACCACAGGTAAAAAAGACTGAACAAACTCATCTATATTTCAAAGAATATATTTTTTTGCTTAGCTTGAATTGTGTCCTAAGGCTGGGCAGTAGCAGAGTTCAAAATACCAAGAATAATTGTGCAGATTATTTTGGTGTAATAGCCATATAAATAATTATTAACTATTGACCTGATGACCTTGGCTTAGTGGTTGAAAACTGTTATGTGTGTGCTATGATAATATAATGAGCTCTCTTAAAATTGGTGTAATCATAAAGACAAAATAATTTTAAGCATTATATTATAAAGTTCTTTTTATGTTGTTAGTTAATCTAAAACAAGTTTTAAAAAAAATAAAGATTATTTTGCAGTCATTAATAATTAATTTTAAGCAAGGAGAGCCTTGACACAATACAAATACTTTTCAGACCAAGTGCTGTGCAGAAACGTGTATTGTGATTATTTGTGATACCCAACTTTTATTCAATAAATGGTTATAGATCTCCTGTTATTACTATAGTAAAACAACACTTACCACCAGAGATAGGATATTCGAATCTATACCTGGTGTAAAAGCAAAGGCAAGAATCCTTTAAGGGTGTGTTAGTATGACAGGTAAAGATATTTCTTTGATTACTGGAATATCTAAATAAAGTACCAGTACCTCATAACAAGACGATTTTCTTTACTCAAAATACTTTAATTGTGTGGACACCCTCACAGTCGCTGGCCACTCGGATGAGGGATGCGGGTTGCAATTAGGTGTGTGGGGAGGCTGGTGAGCTGCGTAGCCATAGCTTAAATTCTGTAGAAGGTCGAACTATAGACTATATATCTTCGACCTTCTACTTTGTTCAACCTAAATCTGCTTGTCATTTTAAGAATTTCCTAGGAATTGTATACAATGCCTGAAAAATATACATACATTTACAGTAACATCTATTAAGTATTAGGTACCTACATCATTGTAATGTTTTAAGCAATTCCGCCGTAACTTCTGGAACTTTTACTATGTAAATAAATAATATTTTAAGAAGCAGACTCCATAGTTACAAACTTTTTCAGTCATTTTTTGAACTTAAGGTATATATCGATCCGAATATCCTATCCCTGCTTATCACACTGACCTTGCGCCTCAATTGTTGTGTGGCTTCCATCTGCAGTGTGATGAGGAGCTGTTCTTTAAGCAAGGCCTGTTGCTCCACTGGCAACTTGGGGAAGAACTCAAAGAACTCTGCACTGAGCACCCTTCGGAGCAGCACAGCTGCTGTCTGCCTTCCATCTTCACCAACACTGGCATTTTGGATTGCGCCTACAAGGTGTACCACTTTTGTTTCTGTTGGGATGTTGTTATATGCTTCCTAAGAAAAAGAAGAAGGATTGGTAGACAAAAGGTTAATATTATGTATGCAAAAACACATTTGTGGATTACATATTCATTTCATTCAATAAAACGAAATATTTGCTTGATTCTTAACATTATAGTGTATAATAATATGTAAATAGGTATATTTAGATACACTGGGCAGAGTCGCGGAAATATCCACTGGAAATTTTAAAATAGGTACATGGTGGACTAGTATTGAAAAGTGGGTACCAGCATGAACTTTTAGTCTCTGTCAAATCGCCGCTATAATAGAGAAAATAATCAACTCAGTCATGGGTAATATTCACTCATTTGCCCGGTAATTAAGGACCAAGAATGGTAAAGTTTGTGTAAAATAAATGTACTTCATTTTTTAGTACTTACAAAAACTAGATGAGTCATGCATAAAATACTCACCCAAAAATAGCATCACAAATGCGCTATGATGCTGCAAATTCTGTTTTATCTTTCAAAGAGTCTTTGAGAACCACCATGACCACGTTTTGACACGAGGCCGTTAGTCAAGTTTTTATCACTTTTGAACTATTTACATACCGGATTTCGAGAGAATTTGGGGGTTTTTTAAATAGCGGTAATAGTACTCACTTCTGCTTGGGATCTGATGTCATTTTCTGTGGATAATAAAGTATTCAGTAACTGGTAAAATTGCGCCTGATCTCCTGCCATGTTGAACCTCTTCAAAAAGGCCTGATTTTTTTTCGTAAAACTTTAACTTTTTTCTTCCAACCAAGCTGCCAGTACTAAAAACAATCATTTCAGTATACAAGAAAACATGATACCTTGCTCTTAAATTTTTGGAATATTGTCGATGAAAACCGGTTTATTAATACTTGGAGCGCGTTCAGTTCACAGACATTGTATAAAAGAAAACTAAACTGTGCACTACGATACGAAAAACAAGCCGAGCGAGAAGGGCGCACTTGTTGGTTCCTTTCTAACACGTTTGGAACTTAAAACACTATATACCTAATTATATTGTATAAGTATACACTTGCGAGCTTTAAACTGGAATCACCTAAGCGGGGGTTGTTTAAAACAATTTAAACAATTTTCAAGCAAAAAAATTATAGTATGTGGTATATAATTTGAAAGGTAATTTTATTGGCTTTCGAATGCTAGTAAAGAAAATAATTTGATTTTTATTTCCTACTTTAATTTTAGGAATACGTGCAACAGGTCGAAATTGTGGACGTTTAAATGAATAGAATAAAATGAAAAGATATTAAAGTTGCTTATAAACATGCTTTAGATCATTTGGTGTGAAATGTGATTGTGAATAAATTGTCGCGTTTAACGACTTTGCATCGGAGCCACGATGAATCGACAACATTACGTATTAATAATAAGTGCAAAACTAAAAACATTTAGAGATATATTGGCTTTCTGAGCATCATATACTTTTTTCAGAATTAAATCACTATTAAATAAAGAGATTTAAAAAAACTGGACAGTTTGTAAACACAGAATTTTTAAAACAATTACCTTTGCTTGCAAGTTAATTCTGAATTTTAAAAATACACTACTATCATGTCATTGTGGCCGTTGACATCGACAGCGAGCATAAACATGCCAAGTTTTTTTTATAATCCCTTGGCAATGAACATCGAGTTTGAAATCCTCATTTGCGAATTACGTTCTTTTAGAATGAATGAATAAGAAAAAAATTAAATAAGCATTAAAAACACACAATAAAACAAAATAAAAATACATGAGCTTTATTTTTACGCTGAATTTCAATATAAATATTGAAAACAAATGGTTACTGATGTCGATTGTGGAATAATTGCAGCGATAGATTTGTGTTAAACGGCCATACGTCAAAATGACAGAAAGTCAATACGCTGCAGAGCAGCGGAAATTATTTGCGCTGCTCGCATCGATGCTTGTCAAAGTCATGTGAAATGGTCGTTTGATAACTCTTTGCAGCGGCTGCACAATTCATCGCTGCGACTGCGTTAAACGCGACAAATGTGATTGACACGTATAGAAAATCATAGTTTTATATGTAGAAAATTGACATTATCTGAGCGCTTCAGTGCGTCATTGGACGATAAAAACTGAGCATACCTATCTATGCAGCTGATGCGCAACACCATAGACTAAATAATACAAGGGCTGTGTTCAGTTTGATCGTCCGCTCACGCCCGACCATGGAACATGACTGTCATCATCAACGAACCGTTTCAAAACGTGCGATGGTAGTGCGAAATTTCAATATTTTAATAGAAAAAGATAAATACAAAAAGAGGAAAACATCTGTTTTTGAAACGCTTGCGAGTGATTCCAGTGAGAAAGTGAAAAATTTCAGTCTCAAATCTAATGAACTAGTTGCCAATATAGTTTTATTGACTAAATATATAAATTTAAGTAAAATGAAACTAAATTGTAAAAGAAAGCACTAACATATCTCTACAATTGAAAAAGTTATGGGACCTCAAAGTGGTGCTCAAAAATTAATTTCGTTCCATTTGCGATGGACCAGCGGGTGACGTCACGCTACTTACTTCGCAGTTCACATTTGTAAAGTTCATTGGCATTCGGTTACTTTGCGCCGCTTGTGTCGCGATTATTTGCTAATTTTTGGAAAAAATGTTTCTGTAAGTGATGAGTGAGACTAAGAAATGCACCTACAAATACTGTATTGTTCCGCTATGTGAACGTACAACATTTAAAACCCCAAACAAAGATTTTTTTCTAGTTCCGAGTGACATAAAAAAAGGAAATAGTAGTGTTAACTAATGAGGCAATATTTAAGTGGTCCTAAAAGCACGACATATGTGTGCGAAGATAATTTTTATGTAAGTTTACTTTTTTATTATTATTTATATTAGCTAAGTATTATATACGGTTACTTAAAAACAATTGGCGAAACTCAAACCAGAGGTAGTGTTCATGTATAGAAACAAGATTGTGGAATTAGTTTTTGAAAATTCTAAAAGTCAATATTTATTTTAAAGTTTTCCCGGACGAGATACACCCAAACATTGTGTTGCCTAGACAGAAGACAACCAGCCCCCTTATCGTCTAACTTCAAATTTAAAATAAAACAAAGCAATATTGTCTCAAACGATTACGCGCGAAAACAACAAAAAGAAAAGTCCGCGACGACGTGCGGGCGGTATTATCAAAGACCCCCGCTGTCCGTGGATTCAAGTTGCCGCCGCACGTACTAACGTGTTTCACAGACTATTCCCGGCGGGGAATCCCCACAAGCCGAATTACCACGATGCCCCCCGCCCCGCGGCCCCGCCGCGTCCGTCGCCGCCGTCATTAACAGCGCAAATGCATCAACGCAATATTGTGTGTGTCTGTAATCGTAAGTGAAAAGTGACAAAAAGCAACATGCCGTATGCCTACACCAACTCGGAGTACTTTGATATGGTGATGTGTTACATGGCTAGTGGCTTCGTGCTGGACTTTGCTCGGGAGCTGTACCAACGTCTGCACCCTCACGGTAGCGTGCCTACTCGCGCCACAGTGCTCGGCGCAACCCAGAGGTTGCGGGATTACGGTGTTTTTCGGCGCCCTAATTATGATGGCGGCCGACCTCGCCATAGGCACCTGGAGGATGAAGTCCTCGAATTCTTTGAGATGTTCCCGGAAGCAAGTACTAACGATGGAGCGAAGGAGTTCGGTGTTAGCCAATTTTATTGTTGGCACCTGCTGCGAGAGGGCGGGCAACACCCATATCATTTCACAAGGGTACAAGAACTACTTGAGCGTGACTACGGGCCCCGGATTGTGTTTTGTGAGTGGTTGTTGCAGAACCGCAACCGAAACATCTTTTGGACTGACGAGTCCACATTCACGCGGGTCGGACTGTTTAACCAACTTAACACACATGTGTGGTCGCCTCACAACCCTCACGCAATCCGAGTGGATCACGTGCAGTACCGTGTTTCCGTGAACGTATGGGCTGGCATCGTGAACGGTCACATCGTGGGGCCTCTGTTCCCGGAGAAGCTGAATAGTGCTACATATCTCGAGCTGCTCGAGCATGTGGGGGACCTTCTGGACGAGTTACCACTAGATGTACATCGTGGCGGCGGTCTCTTCTATCAGCACGATGGAGCACCCGCTCACTTCGCGCTAGCAGTGCGCCACTATCTCAATGAGAACTACGGGCAGAGATGGATAGGAAATGGAGGTCCGGTTCCTTGGCCTCCACGTTCACCAGACCTTACACCGTTGGACTTCTTTTTGTGGGGACGTGTGAAAGATTTGGTGTACACAGACAATTTTCTTTCTGTGAGAACTGTGGCGCTACTAAAAGCCAAAATAATAAGTGCGTTTGACGTAGTGCGACAGGATCAAGAAACACTTGGAAGGGTGCAGTCTAACATACTGAGACGTGCTAACCTGTGCATTCAGTACAATGGACGGCACTTTCAACAGCATTTGTAAAAAGGTAAATAATTTGATTCTCATCACTGTACTTTCCGCTTATTTAGTTATCGTGCCAAACGCTAGCAATATGTTCGGCACGCACACACATTTCTATTGGAACTTTGTGTTATTTTAGCAAAACGATAAACCCTGAATTCCACCTAAACTTCATCAAAACAACTTTTTTTGCTGTTAATAATTAGGACAAGCAAATGAAAATGTGTTGTATTAAATGATATTACGGTGATAGGCAATAATATTTCAAAACGAAATAATTAGGTACCTACCTACTAGCATAACGACCGTCCATGGTCGGTTATTATTAAGGTGTGAGCGTGTCCTTGAAAGCGGGATTTCATTCAACCGGCCTGAATCGTCTAACGTGAACATCTATCGCTGTCGCTTGTCGTGTCAATCGCTTTTCAAATGATGTGTGATGCCATTTATAGCTAATCATGATACGTTTGAAAGCAATAGCGATAAATGTTGAAGTTAGACGATAAGGGGGCTAGTTGTCTCCTGTCTAGGCGACACAATCAGCTGTGTTGGGTGTGTCTCGTCTGGAAAAACTTTAAAATTAAATATTGACTTTTAGAATTTTCAAAAACTAATTCGACAGTCTTGTTTCTATACATGAACACTACCTCTGGTTTGAGTTTCGCCAATTGTTTTCATGTAACACTATATTTAAAAAAAATACTCATTTAAAATTACTATTTTTGGGGAAATGTATGCATCTAAATTATTTATTTGCCAGTTAAATTGAATTTATGAATAACTCACAAGTCACACTTCCAAAGTTGTTATTTAGTAGTGATGCTTTGATTAACTACTTTTAATATCGATGTTTTTTTATCAACAACTTTTTATTACTATATCTACTTATATTTACTTCACACAGGGTATAGAAAAATAACGAAAAACATACCCGTGTAACGTAAAGCCACTGTCACGATTAGCTAGAGTCTAGCGGCTAGATAAACTATTATTATTGAAAAGTCAAATATACACTTGATCATTGTCTATGTGTAGGTACCATTTTAATGATTATTTCTGTCATTATATTACAAGTTGAATACGAGACAGAAAATCTTAATCTAAAAAATAAAACTACTCTGCACATAAATTGGGAAAAGCTCATTGGTGCATGTCCGACCGGGTATCGAACTTGGGTCTCAATATGGCCAGTCAGAAGTCAGACCTGCTCACGATCAAGCTTGACGACCTTAATAGTAAATAAGATAAATTGGTACTTAGTTAAAAAGTTTCACTCCTTTTATTCAGCACTAACATACGATGTATTGGTGGAAAAAAGTCCATCACCGTAAATATAATCTACTCTGGGCAAGTTATTACTTTGTCCTTTAACAAAGTCTACTTCCATGGTGCTAGATAAAATAAACACAAATTTTAGTTGTAAAATACGTGTATATTTTACACTGATATCGCATTTTTTGAACAACTATACGCAAAATAACAACCAAGACGCGGAGTGATGCAGTAGCGTGACGTCACAGCAGGATCAATCTCCCGCAGTCATTCCGCGCTATACTATGTTGACTTAAATAATCTATTTCGCAGTCATTTATTGACGGATTGAAATTTTTTTCTTAATTTTTTTTTGGTTTTGGTCTATATTTTGATCCTATGAAATGAAATATGGTATTATCGACATCATGAAACTTGTTCATTCAAGGGAAGGAATTGGAATTGCGTTTTGTAGTCACAAAAAATGTATTGTAGATAAATGAGCTCTTAAGAGCCTAATGCAACGTTCACAATAATAATTTTCACTTTTTTCCCTTTATTAATGATGAATACATTGTTAAAATTTGGAATATTGTCCAAAACCCGGCAAAACTCCGAAGTGACAACTGTCGGGCGAACTTTAACGGTATCCAGACAGCGTTGGAATTAGCACTAACTAGTGTGATTTTCGCATTACTCGGAAGCGTTTCAAAACAATTCCGAGTAACTGTCAGGTACCAGTTCAGTTACTAACCCTCTGGGGTGAATTCGCATCACTCCGATTTCGAAACGAAATGTAAATGTCAAATACAGTGTTCCGAATGAGGATAGCAGTGCTAAAACTAGTCACGCCCATAAAGTCATTCTGAATGGAAAATGGCATCCATCAGTGCTTAAACTTATGATCCATTCGGAACTCTTTTAGACACGTCAGATGATGGATGACACTTGTGAGTGATAGAAAAATTTTAAGAAATTTGATAACTTTACGTGAATACCAACAAAAGGTATACTTTACCTACGTGTTGTGCAAGAGTTATTTGCGCCTCATTGAGAGCAATCATTACGTGTTGGTTTGTTCTTTCGTCAAAAATTATTTTTTCTGGGCTCGTAATTATTTGGTACCATAAACTTAGGTCCAAGAAGCGAACTAAAATCTCCGATTCAACGTTTAATATTAAACTCTTATGCTACGAATAACCTATTTTTGAAATTGCCACCGGCCGGCTGTCACTTTTGATAGATCACTCCAATGAGGAAAGAAACCCTTTTCATCATTGGATCACTCACAGTGCTTACGCACGCTCAGAAGCATGGGCGATGATAGCACAACATGGCGGCCTTAATGATGTCATTCATGACGTCATAACAACCATTTTAGGGCTATCGTTATCGGGCTAACGTTGACTCGGAGTCTCGGAATGACGATAAACGGGATGTAATCGATTATGTTTTGAATCGGAACGCGCTGATACAAATGTCAAGTTGACGTAATAACCTACCGCGTAATGCGTAAAAATATTTGATTTTTTTGGTGAAATTTGAACGTTTTCGTGGAAGAAATATGCCTTTATATTAGGAAATTATGTTACACCCGAGAAAACAGTCAAATAAACTATTTTATTAATTGTTATACTAATAAGACAATGGTATGTTGTTAATCTAACCTATAAAATTTTCATTTTATTTGTACCCTGTGAGTAGCCCGTGTTACTTTTGTAATCAAAGTAGGACAAACCTTCATAAATACGCCTGAGTTGTAGAGTATGTTAGCAACATAGGATAATAATCAAATGAATAGAAATTTCAGTCTGTTGCATCACTAAACTTATACCAACCATTATTTTCAGGCAAGTTCATTAATTGTCGCTGGCTTGGGCATGGCAGCTATTGGTTTCGCCGGACGCTACATAATGAGACAAATGCCTAATGCTTCAATCAAGTTTGCAGAGGCCGTTAGAAACTTGCCCAAGTTTGATGCAGAATCATTAGCTAACTCTAAATATTATAAAGGTGGTTTTGAACCAAAAATGACTAAAAGAGAAGCATCCCTTATATTGGGAGTTAGTCCCACTGCAAATAAGGCAAAAGTAAGAACTTATATGCAATTTTTATTGAATGTCTATGATTTTAACTAATCTTACAAAATAAGGCAATTTATTTAATATGGAGGTATATTTTTAAATTTTAATAATTAAGCAAATAATTAAATTTCATTGATATATTAAACTTTAATAATTTATTTTACAAAAGATACAGAGGGGCACTGAAGAAAAAAAGGTGTAGAAAATATTTGCTTGAAAGTCAGTTACAGTGTCTGCCCCCTCATTAATACTCCAACCTAGTTCTCTGTAAAGACTGGTATTGAAACCATCTAAGTGGCTTATCATACTGAACAACTTTCTTGGTGTCTTATATTTTATACATGGTTACAGATCAGAGATGCCCACCGAAAAATCATGTTGCTAAATCATCCTGACAAAGGTGGTTCACCATTGATTGCTGCTAAAATCAATGAAGCCAAAGATGTTTTGGAGAGTGGAAAATCTAGTTAAACTAAGCAATGAAACCTAGACAAAAGGAATTCAAAGAAACATTGTAGATATCTGACTGGTTGATTACTGGAATGCTAGAAACAATGTCTGTTAATAAGAAATAAAAGACAAATATCAACATCTAAATACTCTATTTTGTTGCAGTAGACACAAATTTGTGTACTGTACGTACATACATGGCAATGTTCATAAATAACACAGTACTTCAAGCAAATTGCATACATCTGTCACACACATTGACCATAGGAAACTTGTGATAAATATCAATCAATATGTGAAATTACAAAAATACATTTGTAGTTGTAGATATCTAATTAGTTATACCTAGAAATGTTAACATTTTCTTTCAGTTATTTTGAAACCAGGATACTTTGGAATTTTAGTTCCATGTATTATTTTAACTTTAAATACTAAGTGCAAACAGAGAGTTGATATTTACTGATTTTAGTGAGCTGTAGGGAGGTAACTTTTAGAATTGTTAAGTTTTAAATGCACCCTAATCAAGTACTAGGGTTCACGTATCATTTGTTTAAAACAAATGTTTATTTTTGTTTCGTTTTGGGATGATTGAAGATGTTTTTAGGATAATTATCAGAACAAGTAGATTTAGTAATGTCATCTAACTGTTCACACCTGACCTGGTATAACAACTTTTGCCACATTTAGGAAGCTACTTATTTCCAGTTTATTTTGCAGCAAGCATGAGTGATACGACAGAACATTGAGCAAATGAAATTACTTGTTCTAGAGACTTAAATGCGAAACAAGCAGTAGATACCAGAAACTGAATTAAATGACTACACTACTATAGGTATATTCTGGGATAGAAATGTTTAACAATTTGGTCTCAATGTTGGTGATTTTTGTTTATAATAATTATCATTGCTCATACAAATAACTTTGTTATTTGGAAACCCACCCAGGCTCATATTGAGAATTGGAGTTTCGTTGGCCATAGCGTGCAACATACTGAGAGACATTACATTATAATAATTTACACATGATTTGAAAGAATAAAATGTAATAAAAATATATATAACCAACCCTGTCGACTTAAATCTAAATAAAAAAATACCTATCCTAAAAGGTCAGAAACTTAATATAATTTAAATAGATACGGTTGGGACAAAGTAGCACCAGTCAAAATCAATCACATGCATCAATCCATTTCATTATTGTAGATGTAGTTACATATAGCTACTGTGTGAAAAGAAAGATAGTTAAATAAAAAAAAAATGTGATAAAAATCAGTTGAATTTATTTCTATTTACCTACTCCTGTTCTACAAGAACCAATATTTTAAAAATATGCAGTTTAATTGAAAATGCTACATGTACCAGCTAAGCTGATGCAGACATCAATAGGTACTTGTATTACAATCATCGTACAATACTAAAATTGTCATCATTTTTGTGATATTTTAGGAACAGAAAACACTTCTTCCTAGAAGAAACATACCGACACACTGAAGGGTTTCGTTTAAGCTCTGTTTAGTTTCTATTCTAAATTTGCGACCCAAAATACAATTTACATGGGATGCCCTCATTTTGTAAACATTCAAGAAAAAACCTGCGAATAGCTTTATTAAAAACTTTTTGCATATTAAATAGTATAGTTAAACTTTAATTTGGTGGTTTTTATAAATATGAGATCAGGAATCCCGTAGGTGTTCATGTCGGTACTTGATTGGTTGATCGCAGCTCTTGTCGGTCGCTGATTGGTTCATCGCGGAGGCTCCTTCTGTTGTTGCTCGCGGCGTTGCTTGGCAAAGCGCGCGCGCAGCTTTATTATCGTCGTGTTAGATAGCGTTCCAGGTACTTTGAATATTGACTGAAAACAAAAGGTTTAATTAAATTTAATATTAGTTTGTAATAAAAGGTACGCGTACGTCCATACATAGAAATAGTAGGAACTTGTCACACATCTTAGATCTACGAGTATATGCGTATACATAAAGAAAGTATTTCTATTCCTTGTAAAAGATGTAAAAGATTTAGGGCTCTTTTACTGTCATGCGGATTTGCGCCCGCTGGTCCACATGCGTACCGTCCGCTTCATACATTGTTTTATTATCATACGGGACACACGAATGCGGAGCACGGGCCGGAGACGCGGGCGTGCGGACTGCCCGCATTCGTGTCAGGTTCCACGACATTCATTATTGCTTTTACTGTCAAGCGGATAACACGCATGCGGATGTATAATGAACACGAAAATAGATAAGTACAGAAAGAGTCGAAGTCGAAGTTCATTTACGCCCTATATTATGGGATAAGAGTCATGATCAGTATAAAAACCTAGATGCAAGAGATGCAGCGTAGCTGGAAATTTCCAGAGAATTGGTGCCTAGTTTTGATGATTTAAGTATTTATCTTAAATTACCTTAAAGTAACTGCCAAGCGCCCTGCAGGACTTATAGATATATGGCGTAAATTGCACATTGCAGTTTTTTTTCAATTCTTCCCAACAAGTCATCGAACGAACGAATGGACATCCGAAAACTTGCGTTCACTATAATTAACACTCAACATTCCAGTTAGAAGTCTACTTTCAAGATAGGGGTCAACATGATTTTTATTTCTCTGGAGTTTTTCTTTTGTTCAGAATATAAGCCAGAATTCTTTAATTTTCTTTCATCTTCCCCACGACTGTACTCACGGACGACACGCACAACACTGCTGCGTAGCGAACAATCTACTCTGCGTGTCGACCGCAGCGGGACAACGCACGCATGCGGACCAGAACCGCACGCGGGCGCAAATCCGCATGACACTAAAATAGCCCTTAAACTTTCATGGTCTCCACAGTTGTGGAATCGCAGCCGTCATATATTACATGTGACATAATTTGGTCTACGGTCCGTATATCTTCGAAAATAGAATGGGATGTATTTCATATTTTTCTTGTTATGTGGTTAGTTAGCTGCTATGCAGGCCTCTGACATGGCATAGTAACCATTATCTTTCGATATCAGCCGAGACCGAGAAGTAAAAATAGTGTCTGTACATTGAATAATTTTGCGAAATTGCACTTGCCCACAACTTGAAAATGTCTAAGCACAAAACAATCCTTAGCTCGTCTGCTCTAAAGTTTTAAAATTTTGTGATATAAAATCCTTAAATTGTCGTGACGTACAATATACTGTTTCCAAATGGATAGCTCAATTGGACTATGACAAGACAGAAAAACTATCTAAAATTGTAAGCTGATTAAAAGTTTTGATTGAATATCATATTTTGTATTTGTATTCGATTTGTTTATTTTATTGTTTTATTTCCTATCTCACAGTTGGCAAAAATTATCTCATTTTATGTTTTTATTTTATTTTTCAATTTTATAAAATGCGTTTCCATAACCTGCCAAGTATCTTAAATTTGTTTACATTAAAATAACGTTACATTACATTATACTGAAATGTGTTTGTATTTCTAAGGATAGGTAGGTACTGTTATCTTTTTGCTACTCTGTTGTATTGGACCCCCCGCGTTTCAAGTTTGCTTAGTTTGGGGTCCACCACAAAACTTTTAAATAATTGTAAAACTATTTGATACTTATGTAATCCTACATGTATTTAAGAAATTTTGTTAACTTTGTGTTGGCTAACTAACTTTTTTTCATTTTTTTTTATTAATTATTATCGATGAGAAACTTTCATGGAAACCACATCTGAAAGAACTACGTGGTAGAATCAGGAAAATGATGTACATCTTTAAAACCATACGAAACCTCGTTTATCACTTAGTGATAAACTAAAAAAAACTATTTATTATGCCATAAGTATGGGGAGCGGCTAGTGAAACAAACATGCTTTCATTAGAAAGAGACCAACGAATGGTGCTAAAGATAATGCTACATAAAAATATGAGGTACAATACTCGACTCTTGTACCGGGAGACAAAAGTATTGACGACTCGCCAGCTATTCGTATCAACGTCGGTACTTAAGGGCTTGCCTTTGGTCTTTCAACGGTTTTTGTTTTAGTATGCTGAGTCAACTACTTATCTGATCAATGCAAAACTTGGACACGTGTTTTTTAATTGGACACATTTCGACCGATACATTTTATTTTTGAAAATGATGCCTTTTTAAGTAATTAATTCGTTCTATGTCTAAATGGCTTGAGTTTCACGTCTGAAAATACGGCTATAACAAGAAAACATGGTTTATTTTCCGATGTCAGGTGAAAAAAACTCCTACACCAAATACTTTTTCGTAAAATCCAGAAAAACCTCGAAAACTAACTGATTTTGCGTGCCAGGAGCGCGCGAAGCGAGCGTTCTAATGTAGACTTTCTGACTACATACTGAAGTTCAAAATCGCTCAGTAAGATTATCGTGCACCAGGGGTAAGGCCTTAAGTTGATTGAATCTGATCCCACGATAGTGAAAATTGACTTCACTTCATGAAGACCACCTACAATAACTGTGCCATAAGGACAAAATTTGGACAACGATTTGATTTCTTTCAAAAACCGTGACCTTTTAATAATGTAAACAACATTACTATAAATCAACGATGAACAACTATCTAATGGGCCTAGACTGTGACCTGACTGAGTCTCTAATTAGAGTAGTAGAATAAATCAAGTTATAGTGAAATAAAAACAAAACTATTCATGACCATTGTTTGGAATGCTTGTTACATTAAATATTAAGTTTGCATGCCTAGTCATAATAATATATGCATGTTTATTAACTTGACATTAACTTAAGAAGCAACTATGTCAAAATTGTGTAAATGTAATTTACGAGTAGGTAAGTAAACCAAAAATGGATTTTCTTAATGTAATTAGAAGGAAGTTGGTAATGTTTTAGGATAAATGAAGTAAGCACATTCTGTAACAGGGGTTAGTACCCAAAGCTACGGGATTTCTCAGTTTAGGGTACATTCAACCCAGATAAGTAACTATAATTTTTTTGCATACCAATAATTATAATAATTATTATAAAATTTTAATGAAATGGGTTAAAAGTATTGTAGTGAGGCCAAGAATAGAACTTATTTTTGTCTGTCTATATGTATGTATGTTCCTTTTTAACTTGAGAACCACTCAACGGATTTGGATGCGGTTTTCTTTATTATCATTGTAGTGACATTGGTCGACAAAGAGGCCGTTATTTTACCAACACCCATTATAGCATATATGTATGTTGACCAGGGCCATTACGATGACCATGAAAAAACCGCATCCAAATCCGTTGTGGGGTTCTCGAGTTAAATCAGAACACACATACAGACAGACAAAAATTCTAAATATGGCAATTCTGGCTTCAGTGCAATACTAATAATAATAACCCATTAATTAAAAATTTTGTAAATATATTCTTTGTACAGATACGACTTTTTACAATTTTATTTTTAGTTTAGATGATATAAGCAGTGGTTGCCCAGTAGGTAGGCCCCGAAATCCTAAATCTTACCAGTAAAACACTAAGATAAACCTGCATGCCATACAAAGCGTGTATTTGTGCCCGAAGTACGGCGATACTGCACCCTAAGCAAAGCTTGTTTGGATGTTAAAATTGTCAGTGAAAAAAGGTTGGTACCAGTGTTGTCCCACACCCAGAACCTCTGACACCTGATGGGCATATATATCCATCCATCAGCCTGTTTCGTCCACTGCTAAACGTAGGAATTTCCAAGATTTCGCCACTCTCACCGGTGTCGAAACCCACGCACAGTGACGCCGCTGCCCGACAATTAGGGATAGATATACCGCCATCAAGTGGTTCCCCAGGGATTGGTGGGCCACCTAGTTGTGCCTGTTTGAGAGCAGTCTTCTAACTCTCCCCCGAATAACTTCGGGTGGGTTTGCAAGTAAGGGTACCTCCACAGTAAGGATATTATGTTGTGACGATATTTTAAAACCTTACCTGCATAAATTCATGGCAGTGCAGCGCGCTAGCATTTTTGACGATGGCCTTGAAACACTCAGCCAACGAGGTGAAGTCATTGCAGGCCATGATATCGGCTCGGTTGGCCTTGATCAGTGTGAGGCACACTCTGAATAGAATCTTGGATCCCTCGTAGAAGAGACAGTCCCATATCCTCAACACCGTCTCGATGGGGAGCACTTCCGCGAACAAGCACACGAACCATTTCGTTGTAATTACTGCCCAAGGGAGTCCTGTGGATGACGGATTTTAAATTATTATTGTATGGCTATTTTTTGCGCTGCAAGGATTCAGGGTTTTTTACCACCATCTTAAGGTCTCGTCTTATAATGACAGATATGACTAAACTGACTTTACATGCTTTCTGAGGCACGAGTCGTGACACGAATTGTGCCTGTATGCTTACTGGATTTGAATTTACCACGATTTGTTGGTCAATACTCGACGAACAAGACCGTTAGATATATCAATACTTAAATTTCTAGAAATAGCGATAGATATTCCATTGTTTGCGGGAATAAAAATAGCGCTGATTGGCTGGTTCAAATCTAGTCGGTCATGCCTTGACCGTAGCCCTTCTTCTTGTCGTTCGCGCACTGTTTGGCTAGGTTAAAACGAGTGGGCCATGCTTGTAGCCTGCGCCGTGTCATAGGTGTGACTAGCGGCTTTAGTGCAGTAAAATATGTATGTAAACCCATTACTGCACTGCAAAAGCGTGGACTTCCATATATACTTTCCTGTACTGTTTTTCTCTGGAGCAGTACCGCTTTGTGCTCACTATTTAGGCTAATAATTACGAAATTATCGCGTAGTTGTAAGAAAAACATATTATCTTTTTGATATCTCGATTAAATATAAATTACATAAGCTGAAAATTCTTTTAACAGTGATACCCAAATTATACCTACGAGTACGATGAGTACATAAGATAAAATTATATCATAATCTCATGTATTACTTCCCTTGAGTGCAGCTATCTTGATCTGTGAACAATATCTGGTGACTGTACTTCAGTCATTAGCTGGTGTAATCTAACTATGACATTGATTTTCACAAAAACCTCAAATAAGGATCTTTGTTGCATCTATAAATTAACGTTGTTTTTGCGATTTTTACTCTATCTTCATCTTTATTATTGTCTCTAAATCAATAGATAACAGGCGAGGCTCGAATCTATTTCACGGCTTAGGGCGAAATAGGTGGTAAAAAATGTAATACAATTCTTTTATTTTACGTAATCTCAACACAAAAATGGGGCCAAAAATTACGAAATTAACTCACTTGGCATATATCTAGATAATGTCAAGGGACTCTGCCTCAGGAACATTTTGAGGAATGTTTTAGGGTATCACACTGCTATGATTAACAAGAGTTTAGCAGTGATTTGTTTCAGTAAAACAAGTCAGAGGAAAAGCGGCAGAGAGAAGATACTATATTCAGTGCAACAGGCAAAATGAAAGTATGTCGTGTAATAGCTCACCCAAATTGATGACATGTTGGTGCACATCAGGTACCTTGGACTTGACCAGCTCAGACAACACCTCAATGTCAATGATCAGTCCGTCCATGGTCTTTGTGTAGTATTGAGGGAGAATCTTCTCTACCAGGACTTTGAGGAGCCAGAACGATGTCTCTTCACTTTTCGTTGCTAGGAGGAGAAGGCCTGGAATGTTAGAGACACATCATTAATGATGAACAGCGCAGCTAGGGTTACTAGATTGTAAATCGAAATACTTTTAGAATCACTAAACAAATGCTCATACATTGTTTCTTAGATTATTTAGCGCATTTGTGGTAGTTAATAAAACATATTTATACATAACAGACAGACCCGCATTTATGGTAATTGTAATAGTATCAAAATATTTGGACCTCTGAACCAAAGCGTGAGAAGAACCTTAACCTACATCAATCATACATGTTAAATATGCTATCCTAGACTTGTCTTATGTATTTGCTATGCACAAATAAATGTTTCTAATAAAGAAAATTTCATCCTGGATATTTGGTTATTGATTATTTTGATAATGGATTAATCAATAAAGTGGTTAATCGAATGATTGTTTGCGTCATAGTATAACCCAAACTGGCATTTAGCCTCCATTTTAGTACCATTTGCCTTCTGTCGACCCCCATAATGTTTTAGGACAAGGACAGAACAAGTTTATTTCAATGTTAACTAACTCTATTTTCATTAATATCTAAGATTAAGAATTATCATATGTAGTAATTGAAGTAACGGCAATTGCTTTTAACTGAATTGTAATTCCTTATTTTGCAAATAAATGTAAATAACTTAGAGGTATGATGCCAAAAGGTTCTTTCCTGCAGAGGGGTTTTCTAGAGATAGATACTTATACCTTCTTAGAACAATATAATGATTTAATAAATTACCAGCAATATAGTTCAGGCCTTGGCAGTATCCAACAGCCCTATTGTTATGGGCATAAGCTATGAGTATGTTGAACAAATGTGTTTGGTGGTTTGCTTCTTTAGTAAAGTAGATATTGTCTGGAAATGTTCGAGGTAGATCTGTCTTTACCAGGTCTACAAGCTCTTTTTCAAATGGACCATCTAGTATCTTGTGGTATAAGTCTGGGCATTGCTCTTTCATTTTGTCTGCTTCTGATATCGCCATCCATACTGAAGGGCGATGTTCACCTGTAATAAAGCTGCTGTTGTAGATATGATAAAAAGATTAAAGATAAGACAAGATTTAAATATTTTTCAGATGGTGTTCTTATCATTTAAACAGAACTTTTTTACATCCTATGTTGATATCAGCTAACCAACAATAACTTTAGGAGATACTAGCTTTTGCCCGTGGCTCCGCCCGCGTGTTATACGGTTTAACGACACACTTTTTTTCGGGATAAAAAGTAACCTATGTGTTAAGTTAGGGTATAAGCTATATCCATTCTCAATTTCATCCAAATCCGTCCAGCCGTTTCAGCGTGAAAGAGTAACAAACATACACACACACACACACACACACACAAACTTTCGCATTTATAATATTAGTGTGATGGTACGGAACCCTTCGTGCGCGAGTCCGACTCGCACTTGGCCGGTTTTTTCATCTATCTAGGATTTATATTTTGGTTTACAATTAATATGTATGAAATAACATACGAGGGGTGGCTGATATAAAATCTCCTTTGTTAAAGAAAGTTTAAAAAATGTTACTGGCCACTATATTCTCGTATTCTTTGTTTATTCCTTTTTTAAAAATTATGACACTTATTTGTTTCTACGAGTTCAATTTTTTTTTGGCGCGTCTTCGTTTTTATCAAGTTGCAATAAAATTAAAAATGGATAAAATTGAGTATCGCGCTGTGATTAAATTCCTCGGTAAAGAAGGGAATACGCCGACGCAGATCCGAGAGCGCATGTTTAAGGTGTTCGGAGATTCATGTCCTTCCGAATTTGTAATAAAGTTTTGGTCAAAGCAGTTTAAACAAGGCCGTGTGAGCTTAGAAGACGATCCCCGTAGTGGAAGGCCCATTTCTGCAGTTACCGCAGATAATGTGGAAAAAGTGAAGAAACTGATCCTTGCCGATCGGCGAATTAAGCAGTGGGAAATAGCTAGAGATGTTGGCATTAGCAAGGAACGAGTTCATGAAATAATTCATGAACATTTGGGAATGTCCAAGGTGAGCGCACGTTGGGTGCCTAAAATGTTGACCCCGTTTGATAAGCAAAGGCGTGTGGAATGTTGTCAGTCATTTTTAGACTTGGTAAAGGATAAAGAGGAAGAAACTATCTTGCGAATAGTGACCTGTGATGAAACTTGGATTCGTCAGTGGGATCCCGAAAGCAAACAAGAATCGATGCAATGGAAATTTAAAGGGGAAAAACCACCAAGGAAGTTTAAGGTCCGGCTGTCAGCGGGCAAACTAATGGCAACCATTTTTTGGGATGTTGAGGGGATTCTTATGATAGATTACCTGCCAAAAAACACCACGATGAATGCTGAATACTATGCGAACTTACTTGACCAGCTACGCAAAAAAATAAAAGAAGACAGGAGGGGCAAACTTAGCAAAGGCGTTTTGATTTTGCATGATAATGCACCCGCGCACACGGCCTTTAAGGCGCGGTCATCTCTGACAAAAAACGGCTTTACAGAGATCAACCACCCACCCTATAGTCCAGACCTGGCTCCCTCTGACTACTTCTTATTTAAAAATTTAAAGAAAAATTCGAGAGGGCGCAGATTTTCAACAGACGAAGAGATGAAGGACGCTGTGAATGACTATTTTGACGAACAAAATAATAATTATTATTTTAATGGTATGCTGTCACTTATTGACAAATGTCGTAAGTGCATTTCAGTTGCAGGGGACTATATTGAAAAATAAAAAATAAATTATTAATCCATGTATTTTCTTTCATAGTCAGGTAGATTACTTTTCAGCCACCCCTCGTAGCTTTGTCTTATTTCACAACAAATGATTAAGGACCGCGCTAATTAGACACCTGATGTATGAAATAACAAAGCCTTGTCTTATTTCGCCGCGCTAATTAGACACCTGATTTTTCAATGATATTGATCTATCCTACAGGAACCATGCATTTTTGCGGGATAAAAAGTAGCCTATGTGTTAAGTTAGGGTATAAGCTATATGCATTCTAAATTTCATCCAAATCCGTTTAGCAATTTCAGCGTGAAAGAGTAAGAGACATACACATACACACAAACTTTCGCATTTATTAGGTTGGGGAAAAAGTTTCTTCGCATTTTACATGAAAATTCAAAACATTTTTTAATAAAGTTTAGTTACATTTAACTAAAGTATGTAGGTACCTTTTTGTTCGATAACTTTCTACCGTCTTGTTGGTAGGGACATGATCCCATTGCTATAGAAATTCTGGGGCTTCTGATCAAAAAACCGCGACAAGTGGTTTTGGCAGTCCTCTCGTGATGTTAACCTGACACTGCCTAAAGAATTCTGAAGAGGCCGAAACAAGTGGAAGTCTGAAGGACTATACGGCGGATGCATTAATACGTCCCAGCCAAACTCTCTTAATTTTTGCTGAGTGGCTAAAGATGTGTGAGGTCTAGGTTATCATGATGAAAAACCACACCCCTTCTGTTGACTAATTCCGGCCGCTTTCTCTCAACTTCTTATTTATTTATTCAAGGAGAAAAAACAGAAACAAATACAACTTAGAGTTAATAACTATGATATTCAAACTAGTTTAGATATATCTATTTCCTTGACATTCTCACAGATAGGATCAGACGAGTAAAATTATGCAGATTGAGAAAGTAATAACTAGACTTTTTAAAACTTAATCATAACTTAACTCTAACTTAAAAGTAAGCATGCGCATGCAATCTTAAAAATAAAAAAGAATAAATAAAAATAAAATGGAATCTACATGAAATTAAAATTACTGTTTGATTTTGTTGTTTAACACTTTCTTAACTTTATTTTTAAAACTATTTCGTGAACAATTAAAGAAATCGATGTTCAAAACATTAACACTCTTGCACATACGATATATTGGGGCTCTTTTGCCATTTTGTGTTCTAGTCCTCCTGAGATAAAATAAATACTTGGATATAGTGCTACGTTGACGGAGACTTGGAAGACGAAAATCAACTTGAGATAAAAGATTTGGGCATTTGTATTCTCCAACGCATATACGACTTCTTCTGTCGGTAAGAGACATTAGCCCAAACTTGACTAAAAGATCATTGTGAGAAAGACGGCTATGCCTGAGACGATAGTTTAAGGCGCGCACAAATCTCTTTTGGATCATCTCAACTTTTTGGACATAATAGTCATAGACTGGATTCCATATCGAAGAGGCATATTCCAATTGTGACCTAACTAAAGATTTATATAAAATGATGTAAGTAAAGGGATTTTTAAAACATTTTGCTACTCTTAGAATAAAACCCAACATTTGATATGCTTTCTTAACCATGTTTTCGATATGGAAATTAAATGTTAATTTTGTGTCGAATAGTACGCCCAGGTCCCGAATTTGCGTGACATTTACTAAGGTGTTATTCCCAAGATTGTAGTTAAAAATGTGTTTTGTTCTCTTCTTAGAAAAAGCCATTACCTTGCATTCTCGGCAAGTAGTAACTTATTATTGATACAGTAAGCGTATAATCTGTCTAAGTCCTCCTGTAATTGCCGAGAATCGACATTGGTATCAATACGTTTATATATTTTTAAATCATCTGCATACATTAAAAACTGAGAGTGATGAAAACAAACTATAATGTCGTTAATAAATATAATAAAAAGTAAGGGACCCAAAATTGAGCCTTGTGGGACACCAGACGTAACAGTAGTGTACGGTGAAATATGACCCTTAAGTGCAACTGCTTGGTGTCTCATGCATAAATAAGATGAGAACCATCGCAGCAAATTGCCTTTTATTCCATTTAAGTAAAGTTTTCGCAACATAAGTTTATGGTATACTTTGTCAAAGGCCTTGCGAAAGTCAGTATAAATGGAGTCTACAGCCAATCCATCATCCAACGATTTAAAAATAAAGTTTGTGTAAATTAAAAGGTTTGAAACAGTTGATTTCGACTTCACAAAGCCATGCTGTCATTCATCTAGAGTTGGTTCGAAATAAGGATATACTTTATTATGTATTAATCTCTCAAAAACTTTGGGTATTATACTTAATATTGAAATGGGACCATAATGTTCAACATGATTTTTAGCACCACCTTTATGAATAGGCGTGATGTGAGCACTTTTACACCTTGAAGGAATGATCCCTTCATGCAGACTCAAATTAAAAAGCAGTGACAGCGGTACACAGATTGTCGAAGCTGTTTGTTTCAGAAAAATAGAGCTTATTTTATCCGGTCCAGGACCTTTATTGCAATCAAGATCAAGAAGGGCTTTCTCGACTTCAGATTTAGAAAATTTTATTTGTGATAAGGGAGCACTCAAAGTAGTGCCATCATGTAAATCTGTAAAATCGGTGTCATAGGCATCATGATCTGCTGGTTCAAAAACGGAAGAAAAATAATTCGAAAATATGCTACAAATATCTGAAGGACTATGGAATGATTGATCCTGAAATTTCATTGTAGAAGGATATCCAGTATTGTTTTTTTTCAAGGAAGATGTATATTTCCAAAATGATTTAATATTGGTTCTAGTGGACAACTCGATATTTTTTATATATGATGCGTGACAACTGTGAAGCAGCTCTTTTACTCATCAGTTGTTCGCAGTAGAGTTCAGAATCTATGGTCCTGCCTGAGGGTAACAGCTCAAAATGAATAATGCCCTTCCAATCCCACCATACACACAGCATTACCTTGTTGCGAGATAACCCGGGTTTCGCCAGAGTCTGTGAAGCCTGACCAGCCTTTGACCACGACCTTTTTCGCACGTTCTTATCGTACGTGATCCACTTTTTATCACCAGTTATGAGGTTTTTCAAAAATGGTTCGGTTTCATTACGTCGAAATAAAGAATCACAAATGAGTACAGGTTCATTAAGTTTCTTTCAGTGAGCTCATGAGCCACCCAAATATCGAGCTTTTTTGTGTACCCAGCTTTTTTCAAATGCGCCAAAACTGTTTTGTGGTCAATCCCCAGTTCTTCAGCTACATCGTGACTATCTTGCTCCACTTTTTCAAAAATGGCATCCATTTTATCCGTAACAGGGCGCCTAGAGCGAGGTGCATCTTTGACATCAAAATTTCCAGATTGAAAACGCTTAAACCAAATTTGTGCTACTCTCACAGACACTGCACTAGGTCCATTAAAATAAAATAAAAATTTCGCAGCTTGCTTTGCGTTTTTACCTTTTTTGTAGTAAAATTTTAAAATGTATTGAATTTCTTCATTAGGTTCACTCATCTTAACAGTAAGAAAAACAAATGAAAATCACACATTTTACCTAAATTAAATTTGGAATTATCTTTTTTAAAATTTAAACTTTTTAAACCAGCCAGATACAAATGGTATGGCCAAAGAGATTTTATTATAAGTTCATACATACTAATTGCGAAAAAAGTTTTTCCCCAACCTACTATAATATTAGTAGGATAGGATTCATTCAATCTTAAGGTGGTAACGGAGGATCTCGGTGCAAAATGTTTGCAATAAATGCGGTTTATAGCAATTCGTGCAAACTGCTTGTTAATAGTTAGGAGATCACATGAAAATTATTCAATTTTGTGCATTAAATTTTAGCTGCATTACATTACAACTGTAAACACGCTTCTAAGTTTGTTAAAGTAATGCAAACAAAATGTAATACATTAAAGTACGTAATTTTTTTGTGAAGACTATTTTTGTGATTATTAATAAGCTATTTCCGCAAGTTGCTTTAAAACACATTTATTGCATACTTTTTATTCAAAAGTAAGGAAAACAATATTATGATGTGCATTTTCTGCCGGGGTAAAAAGTTACCCCCTTAAAATCAATTGCAATAATGTTTAAAATGATTACTAACTAAAACCTAATTAAAAAGACGACAGCTCGGGTGTAGAAAAGAGGTAGTAGCTATATTACCATTAGAGGTCCATTTTTAAATTATTGAACCGTAAGTCATTGGAAAGGCTCAGAAAATGATTAATTTTTCTGCATAACATGAATTTTGTTAAAACTACGGAGGCTGCCTTGCTCTGCTTCCTAATATGTACACCTAACTGCTCCTCCTCGCTTTGCTCGTTATCACAACCTATCCTTAGCAGTCAAATAAAATAAAAACTAAGGAAGCCACTAACAGTTTCCTAGTCACTTTCTAGAAAAGGAGCTAGTGGAAAAAACTTAGGAAACACCTGACTTTGTGACCACAAAAGGACCAACACAACAACTTACTTACATATAATTTTAATGTACGATGCTAATGGTCATAAATTATATTAAAGAATAGAATGAGACTCACAGGGGGTTGACAATTAAAAATAGCAGCAATGCATGTGGTATTTACTGAAAACATTTTGTTACTACCTTCTGCAAATAAAAAACAATTAAATCAAAAACAACTCAAAAATGTAAACAAGCGACGATACTCACTTGGGATTCCTTTTCTCACGTATCTTTTGACTGTATTCGTGCGTTTGACCGACTTTCCTTCGCCAAGGAGGGTGCTCCATTTCTGTGCCCTAGTTGCCAGCACTTTAAGGTACACCGACATGAAGTCTTCATAGCTCTCGTAGTCGAAATCCTTGTGCCTTTCAAACCCGTATTCGTCGGTAGTGCTAATAAAAATAGTAAATATTGCAATTCAGCACAAATTGTTCGAAGATTATTTGATAATTAGGATATAAAATACCTGAATGTAGAGTGAGCCATCTTTAGTGCTGGCTTAAACCAAGTGGCTTTTATTCATGTTAGTATAAAATTCACATTTATATTATTTTCTCATGATTATTAAGAAAAATCTTTAGAAATAGACTCAAAATAAAAGGGAGCAATAACACAAATTTTGACAGAATGGCTAGCCTTGCTCTGTTCCAAAATCAACTCATTAGTGTTGCCAGCCCATGTCCAGTTTTACCTCCAAGAGATAAAATACAGTTTACAGCGCCACGAGCTTGTCTGACCCTATAAGCCAAACTAAAATGACCTCTATATTCAAGAAACAACAGTCCTCGTCACCGGGTCAGATAAGTTTGCTGCACTATAGAACTTTTTATGTCTTGTCTGGTACCTCCTTTATGTGTATTAAATAAATAAATAAATAGTAGTCACAGATTGTGGTTGGTTCTCAAGGCCTTCAACGGTGCAAATTATAACAACAACCGACAGAGACGCACGCAGCTATAAATCTCTCGCACTGACCAGATAGCCGTTCAAAAATTAACAATTTCGTCAGGTTCCTACACTGGGCCGCCTTCAGTTTGATCGCCCGCTCATCACTGACAGCAAGCAGGATAGCATAAACAAATTCAACGCGTGCAAAAGAAATGTCATGATCGCCGGGCGTGAGCGGGCGATCAAACTGAACTCCGCCCTGAAAGCAGGATAGCTTAAACAATTTACAGAGCGTGCGACAAAGATGGCATTAGAACCACAGATATATAATTGTTACCAAGTAGCAGACCAAACATAACAGCGTGGCAAACTTCCATACAAAAAATAAGCTACATTTAGGCTTCATGGTACGAAGAAACGTATAAAAATGGGTTGTTTTGGCTGGCTTATGCTTGAAATATATTTGTTAATTCCTAAACTAATCTCTAGTATATATTTTGTTTGGAAACAAGCAATATTTATATTTAAAAGAGCCCGAAGTTCACTGAGTTAAAATTGGCGCGGTCAGTGTTAAAACCAGAAAAAAATAATTATGGAAGTGACTAAAAGGCCGCTAGTGGTCCTTTAATTTTTAAAATTAATTAACCGTAATTCATTATTTAGCTGTTGGAATATCTATCTTCCTTATCGCGAACTGATAAAGTTCAATTTGCAATGTAGAGTTCGGAAAGGGTAGCGGTCCTTTAAATTTATAAATTATTGAACCGTAAGTCATCGGAAAGTGCTCGGAATATGATATTTTCTGCATATCGTGAATTCTGTTAAAACTACGGGGGTCGCCTCGATCCGCTCCGCTTCGCTGGGCTCCCTTATATGTACTTAAATGTCAACATAACCGCTCCTCGATCGCGTCTTTTGATAACCGTGCGGCGCGGCGGTGGCGTGAGTAGTTTGATGGTATAGTGAGTGCTGTCTTGTCTGTCAAAGAGTACTATGAATAAACCTGTCAGCGCCATTCGGAACGGAACCCGCCTTAGATGAAAAAAACAAAAAGAAAGTTTATTATGTATGTATTGTAAAAATCGTAAATTTATTTTTGCCATTAACTCGATTTCTCGATTATGTATGTATTAAGTGTAGTTCATCAATAAAGCTCGGTTATTTGATTTACTATATTATGGCAGTTATTTACTCACAAAACAGTGAAGTGGATAATTGTTAGCATTTTTCCAAAACGAAAACAAAACTTTCTATTAGGCGCACGTATTCGTTGGCCGCACGAAATACAATTTACTTGAGAGAATGGGTCCACCACCTGTGGTAACTGGTATATCACCAAAGGAAGGCCCTCCGGGTACGAGAGTGACGATACGAGGTGAATTCTTGGGGATCAGCGCCACCGACCTAATTGGTAAGAAGACTCATAATATTTATCACAAAATGTCAGTCCAGATGACCCAGTGTTTAACTGAATTAATTGTCGCGTTTATCATACTTGCATCGGAGCCGCGATAAATTGTGCAACCACTGCAAAGAGTTATGAATAACCATTTTACATGACTTTGACAAACGTTGCTGCAAGCGTTGAGTAGTGCAAATAATTTCATGGCACATCATCACTGCAATTGCACAATTAATCGTGGCTCCAATTCAAATCTGATAAACGTTACAAATGATATTTATCACCTAGAACTTCCAAGCAATCCAGCAATAAACTTTGTGATAATATAGTGGGCGTATACATTGAAGTATAATATAATGGGTATATGGTAACATCTTGTAATGTTTGCTTTCTCTGATTTTAGGTTTAAAAATTTGTGGTTGTGACTGCCTGCTATCAGCAGAATGGAAAAGCAAGAACAAGATAGTGGCCCGGTCAGGCCCCTGCAAGGGAAGAGGGGACATCATTGTAACTACCAAGTCAGGCGGAGAAGGAACTTCAACTGTGCAGTTTAGAGGTAAATCTATACTAATAGTAAGTAGTAAAAAAGGTCATGTCTGCCAACCGTCCTGCATTTCCTGGGATGTCCTGTATTTTTGTATAAATTCAAATGTTCTGGTGGTACTAACCTCATCCTATATTTTACCCTGCCTCACACAAAAAGTCAGTAGCCAGGAAAAAAACAACATCAAACTGAGAAAAAATTAAGTTAAAAAGAATACTGAATATTAATTTTACTGAAAATGGTTAGTAATACAGTAAAATTGTTATTAAAATAAAAAAAAAGTTTTTAAATGTCTTTTTCATACTGTCAGGTCTTAGAAAAGTATGAAAAGTTATATCAAGCAATTTGCTCCATAGGAGGTGTGACCTGTAAGTTGAGATGATACAGAAGAATTATGACTTCTTTCAAAAATATCTTACTACTTACAGGCTACCATGAATCAATAGGGCCAGTAAAAGAGAGTGCAGTATGGGTGGAGGAGGCGGCTCCCCCCTCCCTGCCGTGGGGTCGGCGACCTATGTCCCCCACTACCTACACTCCACCGGATCCACTTGGCTTGTCCACTGAAGGGGATGATTGCAAGTTTCCTGAGGAAGAGTTGCATGAACTGTTTCCTGATGGGTAAAGTAAATTAATCTTGTGGCATTTCTATTCCTCGGACTTCTCACTGTAATACATATTTTTTTCATCACACCTAACTTTTACTACAATTCAGTACAGGAGACTGCCTGCTCCATAGTGACAAAAATCAATTAATTATGTTTGGTTATATATCCATCTTTTTAACACTGCATGTCTCTGATATGGATGTATGCTTGACTGATAAATGATCAACCAGATCTTTTTGGGAGTAATGGGCCAGTTTTCTGAGATTTTCTTTTTCACAGTTGTCTGACATGGATCCTTTTGCGGTGGCTAGCTGGTATTTGTGCTGTGCCTCTCTTAAAATATGTATACATTTTTTGTTGCAGTGGGAAGGTCTAGTTATCTGTGTACCAGGCTGACCCTTTTTGGACTAAAATCATACTGTTATTTAATGGCGTCAGAAAAATGTTTACATGGTTTTCTTTTTTCTGGAAATAAATTTCATTATTTAATTTCATTACGAAATGACGAAAGGAAGAAGGCCAATTTCTTAAAATTATAATTGATAACCACTATTAACCACTCATTGACCTCTCATAAACAACTAAACTCACAATCTCGCTCAAAAAGTGTCCCTGATGCATTTTGTCACCACTATGGGGTGACAAAATCGAATGACGATTTCGTACAACTGACATTGCATCTTATGTTAACGACATACCGTCTTAATTTGGTGGAAGATTTTTGCTACTTTGCCCGTCGCACGTTCGGACACTTTCTGATGAACTTTCCTTAGAGACTGTGTGTCTTGTTGTTTATGAGAGGTAAATGTAAAGGTTACCGCTTTGTTGTTTTGATGATTTCCTCATTTGCAGGTCTGGGAACCTCTCTGATGAGAACTTTGAGCCCGGCTGGTACCTGCTCGAGCATCATAGCAATACGTCATATGAGGACTTGAAAGCTGGAATGGTGTTTCTCCAGAGAAAGGTAATAATATGAGTTTCCATAGTACTTATAAGACTATTGCACAAAATCTTATAAAATTAGAAAAGTTAAAATAAATAAAAAATTGTTTTACTATCAAAAACAACAGATTTACATAGATTTAAGTAAAATTGATTTGAGTTTTTCGGGATTTATGTGCCCAGTATTCGTGTTCTTACCTAATACTTACTCCTTGCTGAACGGTGAAGGAAAACATCGTGAGGAAACCTCCATGCCCTAAAAAGCGTGTACTTGTGTGTGCCTGAAGAATGGCGATAGGGCTCACCACCCATCACGTTGGGACGTAATAATCGTCGGTGAAACGCGGGTGTACCGAGTGTGGACTGTGACTTGCATTTCACAGTTCACACTCGGAACGCCTCTGACACCCCCTCGGGGATTCATGTCGTGACGATATACTTAAAGTGTCTAAACTAACAATGTCACATGGATTTTAAGTGCCTAAACTTGGTACGCTTTTATGGCTCTGCACTAAAAGTTGTAGAATATGGATATTAAGGAACCTCATTTATAAACACAAATGTATCATCTTCGTTATGTAAAGTTAAATAAAAATAAAACAGGGATTTCAATGTCTCAGCATATTGTGCAAACAAATAAAGGATTCTAATTTTAAACTCATTTATTGAAATTATGTTTTTATTGCGAAATCCATCGCTTTGGAATTCTCTAAATATTATTAGAGTGCATTACAAACTAGAAAAGATAAATTAGAAATAAATATAAAGACAAGAATTTGAAAAAATTCCTCTGGCCAGGAAGGCGACCTCTTGTTATCAAGACAAGCGCGCTAACCGACTGCGCCAACGAAAGACTTACCTAGACCGATGAATTTTTCCACCATACTTAAGCCGACTTGTCGACCTTGATAACAAGAGGTCGCAGGTTCGAATCCTGGCCTGAGGAATTTTTTCAAATTCTTGTCTTTACATTTGTTTCTAATTATTTTTTCTAGTTTGTAATGCACTCTAATAATAATCATTTATTGAAAGTCTCAATCAATAAAGATAATAATTTTTATTAAACACAGGTGGAAAGTCAAAAAGAAGGCCAACTTAGTTTCCTGAAGGCCAACACTGGAGCGGTGATGGACCAGCTTGACAGACTGGTGCTGCTCAAGAACATGTTTGAAGAAGACCAGAGGAAGTGTGGCAAGGAGCCCCTGCTCAGTCTGCAAGCTGCTATCGAGGGTAAGTGGCCGTACGAGGCCCTACATTTTCCATATTTTCAGGTGTAAGTATTATATTAGTTCAACAAATTTGGAGTGCTGAAAGCAGTTTCTACGACAGTTTAATTAAATTTTAAAGACTCATAATCTTAATATACCTTATGATCAATAAGTTGGGGGTTTCCATTTAAACCATTTCAAAAAACCATTCTCACGTTTTTATTTAGTTTACCATCAATATGCCTTTGAGCTAAAAAAGCCAAGCCATTTCTGTATTATTCTGCGAATAACAAAAGGAAACTTTGCTATAAGGGCTACTACAGTTTTTTTATGGAATGCGAAAATAACTATCAATTCTCTAGCTAAGATTAAAAACGAGGAATTTGCTGCAACTCACTTCTGTTTAATTCATATTAACATTACATATATTAATGTCTACAATAGAGCTTTGTTCATTGCATAATAAATATCCGGTGTGATCATTTTTCAGAGTCAATAACCTTGGCTGACTCCCTCTTCTCTGAGATCCTATCTCGCAAGGAGAATGCAGACAAGACAAGAGAAGCGCTGTCTCTACTCACAAGACACAAGTTCCTTTTCCAGCTTCCCGCCAATATTGACAAGAATATCAAGAAAAAGGAATATGACTTGGTCGTCAATGATTATACCAGAGTTAAGAATTTGTTTGGGAATACTGACGTCAAGGTATGTTAAAACTCTTGGAGTCTTTCATATGTATGTTCAGTTATCTAAGTAGTTCCAAAAGGGAACGTTGTTGGAGGCCCGCCCATTGTATGGACAATTTTATGTAGGATCTAAGCGACCTATTTTGTTGACTGGTCCACTAAAGCCCCAGACGGGATTTAAAAAAAAGTTCTGAAGTTGTATGACGTCATTTATGCTACAGCTGTACAGTTCGCGCTTTCACTTCTAAAGTAAGGCCAACGATACGAGATAAAATACGTAAACAATCGGACCGTTACTGAGTTATTTATAACCTTATCTACTCTCGTACCGCTTGTAAGCAATAATGGCGTCAGTTGGTCAACGATCTTTGCGTGAGTCGTGTGGTTCAGGTAAGCAGTCAGTATCGCAGTACAGTAACCAACATTTGGTCCGCCATTTTGTTAACAAGTTCATTCCTGTTTGGATTGCGTTCGACATGATACGTATTCTTTCGTTTACGTATTTGTTTAGTATTTTGTTATTATTAATCCGTTAGGTACTGTCAGTTTTTCTTATTGATTTTTACTGTTGGTTTTTGATCTCTTGACTGACAACATGATTTATAATACAATAGATAGTTTTGTCATAAATACGGCTGATTCGGACTCTTGCAACGAATCATCTTCGTCTAATACATACACGACAATAATTAGAATAGGTAGTTCAAAATTTGTATATAGTTTATTCAAATAAAAATGTTTTGAATCCCTGAAAGTGCGTTTACATTCTTTATCTCGTATCGTTGGCCTTACTTTAGATTTCGATATACTAACACTGAGCTCTGTGAGAATTGCCGAAACGCTCCGGACGAATCGGTTGGAGTCTCTAGCGTAAAAAACATCGCCTTTGTCTGTAATTTCGATTTGTAAGGGCATAACTAGACCAGGCAATCTAAATCTACGGGCATATAATCTTTATTTTGTACCTTGATGTTGTTATTTTATTTCTTACATGTACGAATGTCTTTCCCAGCTCTTCCAGAAGATTCTGGCTGATATTGACAAGAAAATAGATGACTTGAAAGAAAAGCTACACGGTAGAATTACGACGATGCCGGTTAATATTCAAGACCAAAGAAAATTCATTAGGTAAGTCAGTGTTTATCAGATCATTGTATTATTATCGTTAAACAAGTTTTTAGGGAATTCAGGAAACGAAGACTCATTCTAGTAAAGTCTCAGTATTTGTCTTTTTTGCCTGCAGGAGACAAGGAATACTAGAATAACGCAAATAAATGTTTTGTATGGCCTTACATTGTTTTATTGTGTAGCACGTATTACTTATCAAAGTAGGACGTCCGACTTTTAATCTTGAGACTCGAGTCCTGCCCGCTCAAGCACGCACGCACATGCCCGCTCAAACACGCATGCACATGCCCGCTCAAGCACGCACGCACATATAAGTTTTTCGAAATTTATATGCATAGTATCTTGCTGACCCTGAAGGGAAACAGTGAAATAAACCCTAAAAAGGAAGCGTGAATTTGTGTCCGAAGTTTGGCTATAGGGCTCACCTTTATCACGTTGGGACGTTAAAATCATCGGCGAAAAGAGGGTAATATGAGTGTTGAATATTCTAGTGTTGTTGTTGTCCCTGAAAATTTTAAATCGGGGAAAAATAAAACAAATAAAAACATGTAGTTACAGTCCACACTGAGAAACACGTCTGACAATATCTCGCGGATATCTGTCGTAACGATATGTTTATGTTCATATACTGGTCATTGATCAATCTTTCTCCTATTTTCTCTCCAATAAGTTTCCAAATGCTACTGCCATTGCTGAGGGCTTATAGCTCTTACAATTTATGTTTCGGCTCGTTTTTGAGAATACGGACACTGGGTAAGATTTGTATACGCGTTATATATTTACACAGAACAAATTAAGCTGGTCTTGTTCTGTGTATCTTTAGTAGATCTGTAACGGCGTTTTGCTGGAAAAGCAATGAGAAGGTCAAGTTTGAAGATAAAATGACATGAAAAAAAAAAACAATTAGAATTTTTTTTTTTACTGATATCTTGTACTCCAGGGTGGGCACTGCCTAAAGCTATACACCTACCCTGGTGTTACACAATAATACATTTTTAAATATTTTTTTAATTGTCAAACTTGAGCTTCTTATTGCATTTCCAACAAAAAGTTCTATGCACGCCCTGCTGTACGTTAATAATTATTGTAAAGTTTACTGTTCAATAGCTATAAGAAACACCTGAAATAGTCGTGTTGATAGGTATTTATTAATATTCTCTGTTAGATTGCTGATAAGCCTGACGTGGGGCGGCGACGCGGCGTGGGACGCCATCAACAGCCGCAACGACTATCTCATGAAGATGATGAACAAAGTGAGGGACCACTTCAAACAGAAAGAGGAACAAGACGCTTCCGAGAAAGGTAGGTCGCATCAGCCATTCGTCCGTTACCAACTTACGTAAGTATATTTTTTGGAAGTCCCTAGAAATACCGATTGACGCGTCGCCTACTTTCAATTGGCTACTTTCTTTATTTTCATTTGCGCGAGTATGTTTCGTTAGGAATGTTGTTCAGAGGTGCAATTGTGTAAGCTAATTTGCTGAGCCGAATAGCCATATTTTTTATTTATTTTATTTATTTATTTATTTATTGTGTCAACCAATATACATTGTACAAAAAAACAGGGAAAATATTTGAGTACATAGATCTTAAACAAATTATTTGTATATTGGGATAAATATTAACATGAAAAATGTGCCGTTGGTAACTGTGGTAATATAAATTGTTATACAGTCACCAACGCCTTCCTATAGGAGAGCGATAACTATAAAATTTACGTGTTACATGGAAGAATAACAGAAAAAGAAAAATAATTAAAAATGAAAAATTTGCATGCAATATACTCTAAAGGTGTGTGGGGGGTGTGTGCGTGTGTGAGGGAGAAGGTGTGTGTGTGTGTGAGGGAGAAGGTGTGTGTGTGTGTGAGGGTGTGTTTGCATGTGTGTAGCAGAGTCCAAATAAATATAATAAATACAATAAATGAAATTATGGATGCTGGAGAATTGGTTTTATCACCTACATTTATATACACAATATATATTTAATATATATATATGGAAATTACTATTACTGTTAATACCTCTTACGCAATCACTTTCAGAAGTGCCTCTGAATCCTTGTAATTAAGTGAGAGCAGCCAGTTCAAGACCACAACCTTGCATTTGCCTAAGAGAAGAGGATAAATATTGACCGTTCTATTTACCTTATTATACAGACGAGAACTCAGAACTTTGTAGTGTCGAGCGGCTAACTGAGTCCTGTGCTTCACAACCCTGCAGACTAGGTCCGATCGTCTTATCGAACTAATGGTAGACGGGTCATAAGGAAGTGTAGAGTGTTTACGCAGGATAACGTTAAAAATAAAAAGCCTTCTAACGGAAAGCACCTGACATTCTTTGTACAGCTGGTCTGTGTTATGAAGGATTGGCCTTTTAGTCATGACCTTAAGGACGGCCCTTTGGGCTCGCTCTAGGCGGATGAAGTGCGATGAACATGCACTACCCCAGGATGTAATACAGTATGTAAGTACTGATTGCGCCAGCGCATAATACACAGTTTTTAGGGTATGATTATCAGCTGAATATCTAAGTTTACGAAATATATACATTATTTTTCTAACCCGGGATATTAAGGATTCAAGATGATCTTTCCATGAAAGGGTACTATCTATTATAACGCCCAAGTATTTAATATTAGAGGCTCGAACAATAGGAGTGCAGCCGCATTTGCGGACTTGGGCCCCACAAGTATGAGCTAAAATATTGTAGGAGTCATGGTCAGGCTGATGGCTAGCATAGTGAGAAAATGTTATGTATTTCGTCTTATTAATATTTAAAGTTAAGAGGTTTGACGAAAGCCAACTCATCACAGTTCTAAGAGAGATTTCAGCGTGGCGACAACACTCTTCCCAATTTTTGCCCCGTATAAGTAAAACAGTATCATCTGCGTAAGTAATTATTTTGCAGTTAGGAATATGCATCGAGCAAAGATTGTTAATATACATAAGGAAGAGAGTTGGACCTATTGACAATCGAATTTGTATACGATTGGCTTACACAATTGCACCTCAGTTTGGTCAGTGGAGCAGTGGTTCCCAAACTAACTTGAATCGCGACTCATTTAAAACAAAAAGTGAGATTCAGGACCCGCTAATAGACATACCCCCGATTTCACAATACTATACAATATGTTTGTTTGCTTCAAAATGTGTGTAAGTTTTACAGGTGTTGATAAGTTTTAGTCCAACATATTTTACCATTACTGGTAAGCAAAATAATAAAATTAGACATACAGTCAATCTACGAGTAACTAATTATAGTTGTACAAGAAAAGTGCAATATGTTGACAATGACACTATTCTCATGTAGCAAATATTAGATTTAGAGCTGCCATAACCTAAAACTTTTCATTGCAAAATAGACTTTAACGCAGATGAATAAAACTTAAATTAGCTTGTAGAATTTTAGGTTTTTCAACTCTAAATTTAAAGTTTGCTGCACGAGAATAGGTCACAATATTGATATTAAATTAAATTAAAAATGTAAACGAGGATTAGAAATATCATTAAAATGGATTAGTTTTTAGTACCTATGTTCTTAGCATTTAACAGTTGAGAATTGCAAGTTACGTAGTTCTTAAATTTAAAAAGCATCGCTGTGATGTGAAGATTGTGCTTGTTTTCTATTTTTTATAATTTTTTTACGAGCCACTAAATATCTGCTTGCCACCCACACTTTGGGAAATGCTGCAGTTTGGTTTCATTCAAAAATAGCTGTCTGTTTCATTTCACCCGGTATATGTATAGATTTTTCACTATCATTCAATGTCAAATCACACATGATCCGTAAGGAAAGCACTACCACTGTACTTACACTGCGGTGCTTCACTTGATGTACAAACTTCAGACGACGATGAATACCGACACTAAATCAGCCCACTTAGCTTAGATACGCTAATTATAACGAGTCTGACAGCATTTACACTATGATGATTACTCATTGATTACTGATTAGTTCACTGAATTCATCCACGTTTAAAGCGGTCTTAATATTGAAAGGTAAACGCAAGTCGAAGGACGAGACCGAGGGTGAGTGGAGCGCGTTACGCGAGCTGTGGTGCGGCGCGATGTGCGGTCTGGTGGCTGACGAGCTGGCGCAGCTGTGGACCCTCGCCAAGTGGTACTTCGCAGGGGAGCTGGGCGGGAAGCCGGCCGCCGATCAGAGGCAGGATGAACTGAAGGTATTCCCTGTAAACTAGTATGGAAGCGGTGTTCCTAAAATCCAATAACTACCCGTACAAGCGTGGTGCTCTCTAAAACCCACTTACTATTTATGCAGACTCAGTATTTTAAAACTTATTCGCACGTACCTACGTCCATAGACTATACTAGGTGAAATTAAATCAACCGACCAAAATCATACTGGAGACTCGCTTAGTCATCATGAACAAGGTTTAATGACACTCAAGGTAAAATTCGAAAAAAAAAAATTGTTTGCCCCATAGTGCCTGCACTAGGAATTGTACTAAAATTAGTCCAACCAGTAAGGGAGCAAAAAAATGTACTTTTTCGAAATTGGCTAAAGAGATTACTGAACCTAGTTCTTGATCATTAACCGAGTCTGCAGTATGAATTTGGTCGGATGATTTCATTTCACCCTGTAAGTATGACTATGATTATCCTTATTATCAAGTACGTGTCGAGGCGGCGGCGGCCTCAGCTACTGGCGGTGCCGAACGCCCGGACTAACCTCCTCCGCGATGCACCGTTCGCCCGCGCGCTGCGCACGCTCAATGCAATAGCTGATGTCACAGACTTGTTTTCATGTTCATTGGGCGAGTTCACAAAGGCCGGCCAGTGTATATTGTGTGTTTCAAATTTGTAAATATCTTTTCCTTTTGTGTTTATATTTTGTTTGTGTATTTACTATTCTATCGCATTAGGTTTAAGCTTCCTGTAATGATAGTGTTAGTATTTTAAGAAATAAATAATAAATAAATAAATAAAATAAGAGAATCGAATAAGAAGTCAAGGACTTCTCATTGCGGCAAAGATAAGCGAAGGAGATTGAAGTTGCGTTTATAAATAACTTTATTTTAACGTTACTTTTAAACAAATACGTTTAAATGTATATTGCTATAATATTGGTAGTATCTCGCTTTGACACAATAACGTATCATAAATTGTATGTATAATATAGAAGGTGACTTTCGTTTATGTAGCGAATTTCATACTGGAGACTTGGTAAGTGGATCATGGATCAATGACCCTTTCTGTGGAATCTGCAAAATTAAATTTAGACTTCCTATATTAGTTAATTCGAGGTTGCTCTAAAACAAGTACATATAGAGACACTAAATATTTTTCGTATTTTTGCAAAGGAACATGAAAAGAATTATTTAGGAATTTCACAAAAAGGGTAATCGAACCTTGTTACTGAGCACTGAGCACTTAAGTCTGCAGCAAGAATTTGGCTGCATAAATTAAAGTCAGCTTACATATTATAAATTATATAGCGTATTTCACAATATGTGAATTTTAAATGAACTATATGGCGGGCCAGAACGCCAGCGACCGCGGGCCTTGGTGGTGCTCGCGGGCTGTAGTTTGGAGACAACTGCTATAACAAATACACTTTATATTTCTTATATCACTTTTCTTACATCCATTGTGTCAAATATTTCCAGCAAATGATAATATCAGCGGTAGAAGTGTTCTCGACGCACATGCGCGGCTGCCTGCTGTCGGGGGCGGGGAGCGTGACGTCAGAGCTGGTGCGCGTGCGGCTCGTGTCCAACCTGCGCTACCTGAGGGAGGCGTATGAGGAGCTGCTCAAGTTGGATCTGCCGAGACAGGTGACGGTCGACGCATGACTGCCCCTTAACTAGAAAGCGTTTCGAAACGTGAGATCATAGTGCGATTTTCACTAGTTTAATAGAAAGAGACAGAGCTAAAAAAAAACTGGTTTTGAAACGCTTACGAGTGATTCCTGTGAGAAAAGAGTTTTAGAACGGATATGGGAAACTGAAATTGCTAAAAATGAAAATATACGAAAATGGGCTCTTATGAACTTAATACAACTTCCACTATAGTATTTTTTCATTTTTTCCCTTTAAAAACGATGAATAAATTTTTAAAGTTTTAAATTTTGTTCAAAACCCGGCCATACTTCGAAGTGACAACAGTCAGGCGAACTTTAACTGTATACAGACAGCGTTAGAAATCGCACTAGCCGTTTCAAAATACTTCCGTGCAACTGTCACAGTTGTCAGTTCGTTTACCCTCGGTTTCATTCGTCTTAATTTAACTCCGAGTGGAATTCGCTCGTTTCGAAACGAACCCCTATTATTTCATTAAAGTTCACCAATGAGGTGAAAAAATTACATATAAAAATATATATACTCAAACGTGCATGGGCGGTAAATCGACAGACAAATTATGCAACTTTACACAATAACTCGCACCTTGAACTCTGTTTATATTTACAGTAGTTGAAAGAAAAGCAGACTAACAAATGTATTATTAACTTGTTTATTTAGTGCATTTGTCTTTCCAGCCTCTCAGCATAGTAGAGAAGGTGATCTTCGAGTACCGCTCGCATGGCATGACGGTCTTCCTACAACGCACTCTGAAGCGAGTCAAGGGGCTGGCTGACAAAGAGACCTGGAAGATCGAGGAGTTCTCCGATTACGGTGCTATCACTAACTTGGTAAGGAATTACATTTATCTTTTCCCTCTCATAAAAATTCGTTGGATTCGATCGTTTTCTACTTGTCATCTGAAAGGTGTGTTTGATGCTTTAAAAAGATGTTTATGGCGGATATACAAGTTGACATAAATATATACTTACAGCCAAATTCATACTTAAGCTGATCAGTGTTACAGATCACTAATAATTATTGCGAAATAAAAAAAAATATATTTTCTTTCTGTCTCTGGGCTGGGCTTGCATTTGTATCAAAGGAAAAAAATATTTTATCTTTTTCGTGTTACCTACAACGATTATCACAAAAAGGTTATCAAATCTTGATACTTAGCAGTTACCGTTTATTCAGTATGAACTTGGCTGTATACATAAATTTGGTTGATATAGCCAAATTCATTCTGGAGATTCCAAGTGGCCAGGACCCTAGGTTCAATAACGCTGTTTAGGCGTTTAGGAACAATACGAAAAAAAAACTGTACCCCTATTCTGTTCAAGCACAACCGCGGCTCAATTAGAATAGGAAGTCTACAGTTTTATTTTGCTTACTTTAAAGAAAGGGTCATTGAACCTTGGTCCTGACCAATTACCGAGTCTCCAGTATGAATTTGGCTCTATCAGCCATACATTTATACCTATTCATCTTATTTCCCACACAGCCGAACCTCCTGGAGACGTACGTGAACGAGACTCTGTCGGCGATACACAAGTGCGTGGCTCTGGGCGGTCGTCGCGAGCAGCCGCTGCTGGCCGAGGGCAGCGACTCGACCGCCGTGTTGCATCGACACACGCAGCAGATACTACTGGCCTTTGTTGCGGTGTTGAACAATCTGGCCTTGCAGCATTCCGACCAGGTAATTACAGTGGAATGTTCTAGAGACGTACGTGAAGGAGACTCTGTCGGCGATACACAAGTGCGTGGCTCTGGGCGGTCGTCGCGAGCAGCCGCTGCTGGCCGAGGGCAGCGACTCGACCGCCGTGTTGCATCGACACACGCAGCAGATATTACTGGCCTTTGTTGCGGTGTTGAACAATCTGGCCTTGCAGCATCCCGACCAGGTAATTACAGTGGAATGTTCTAGAGACGTACGTGAAGGAGACTCTGTCGGCGATACACAAGTGCGTGGCTCTGGGCGGTCGTCGCGAGCAGCCGCTGCTGGCCGAGGGCAGCGACTCGACCGCCGTGCTGCATCGACACACGCAGCAGATATTACTGGCCTTCGTCGCGGTGTTGAACAATCTGGCCTTGAAGCATTCCGACCAGGTGATTACAGTGAAATGTTCTAGAAACGTGCGCTATCGTCTAGAAGCTGTGAGATAATACTATTAAATTAATTAGTAAAAAAAAAACCTAGGAGTCTTCGCCACTCTTTGGCTAAGGTATTTCCAGACGCTGTCTATACAATCCATGACAGATAGCGCACGTTCGGTCGTCTATTGACAACCAAAATGATACGAGTAATTACTTCCGGTTCAAATTTTTTGCTCATTCTATTCTGTAAAATGACTGACTCCTATTTTCTCTCAAATAAGTTTACAAACGCTGTCATAGTGTAATGTTTAGGGCTCTTACAATTTATGATTCGGCTATTTTGCGAGAATACGAACACTGAAGGAGATTTCTATGCCTGTTATATCTATAGCACATCTGTACGTGTGCCTACACTCAGCGGGACCCCATGTCCTATGACGATGCCAGTAGTTGAGGGAGTTAGTTCCAAATTTGTTCTATCGAATCCAATCAAATTTTTTATTTGTTCCGTAAATGTACGAGGGACACGATTTTTAAGGCGACCTCCAGCCAGCGGGACACTTTCTATTTATAAGCCTCAGGATCTCCAAATGGGTGTCAAACTTTAGTTCTACTTCCCTGTATTATGTTCTAAATAAAAACAAGTTTCTAACATGTGTTGACCTCTCTAAAGCTTTTGACTGCGTTAATCATGAAACCCTTTTATGCAAATTGGCTCACTATGGGGTTAGGGGCAAATCTTTGGCGTTATTAAAGACATACCTTAGTGATTGAATTCAAAAGGTAGATATTAACAGAGTAAAGTCAGCTGGAGCATTAGTTAAAATGGGTGTCCCGCAGGGTTCCATATTGGGGCCTTTATTGTTCTTAATATACATAAATGACCTTCCTTATTTGGTTAAAGACTTATCTGAGATAGTGCTATTCGCTGACGACACGTCACTTATTTTTAAAGTTAATAGACATAAAGATATCTTTGATGATGAGAATGTAACTCTATGTATGATTCTTGATTGGTTTACTGCGAATAATTTAGTTTTAAATGGGAAAAAGACAAAATGTATGAAATTCACATTACCAAATGTAATTCAAGTAGATGCTGATCTACTTTTGCAGGGGTCCAAGCTAGAGTTAGTCAACAAAACGAAGTTTTTAGGCATTACTATAGCCTCTCGTCTTCAGTGGGGTCCCCACATAGAAGGCCTTTGTGGTAGACTAAGTTCAGCCGCATACGCTGTTAGACGGATGAGGCAAATTACTGATGAGGATACTGCTAGATTGGTGTACTTTAGTTATTTTCACAGCATTGCGTCTGGTATGTTGCTGTGGGGTAGAGCTGCGGATATAAACGCAGTCTTTGTTTTGCAAAAGAGAGCAATTCGTGCTATTTACAATATAAAGCATCGGGATTCATTAAGAGAAAAATTCAAAGAAATTAATATTTTAACAGTTCCTTGTGAATTTATTTACCAAGTATTAAATATATCAGAAAAAATATCGATAATTTCCCTAGGCTCGGTGAGAATCACTCTATAGACACTAGGAAGAAACATAAACTGGCTTTTCCAAAAATTAGACTTGCAAAAGTAGGCACCTCTTTTGTAGGACATGGTATAAGATTTTACAATAAACTTCCAAGGGAGGTCCTTAGTTTTTCAGAAAATAAGTTTAAATTATATATTAAGCAAGGGCTCTTGAGAAAAGCATATTATAAAATTAATGACTATTTGGATGATAGTGACGCTTGGTGTCATGAGAATATTGATTGATACTACTGTTCGTTGATACTACTGTTCGTTTATTTTCCAACTGATTTGTGTTTCAAATCGTCTGTTTTTATGTAGACTAATATTTTTATATTGTTTTTTTATTATTATTTTGACATTTCTTTTTACATATCGACATGAACATTGTATAACTTAAACTTAGCATTTATTACTTAGTTGATAATCTGACTATCAAAAAAGTGATAAACTATATGAGACAGGTGGATGATGTTTTGCATAGTATTTTAACTTACTACCTCATTAGACAGGTAGACTAAGATATATATTTTTTTCCTCATGACACAATTTCCTTCTGTCTTTTATATTTTTATCCTTTTTTAATACATTGTTTATTATTATTTTATATAAGTTAAAAAAAACTGTAATAGTATTAAGGCATATTCAGAAAAAAAATACTGATAAAAAAAAGACACGATCTTGCTAAGTTTCTTGCCCTTCTTCTTAGCAAGATTAATCGAATGGGCGGATTTAGGCATTATATCTATTTATAGTTTATTTATCTATTAACTTATTTATTCATTCAATTATGTAGGTATGTATATACAATATTTTAATTTCTTACTTATGTTAGTATATATTTGGCTAGGCATTATATTTATTTAGGGTCTATTCAGTTTATTTATCAACTTATATATTAATTGCATTGTGTAGTTATAATAATATTCTTATTCCAATAAGTCTTTATTTTATGCATTTAACTTTTGTAGCCCAACTTAAATATAGTTTTTTTATATATGTCCCGTATCATATTTGTTAATCATAAAATATTATTTTTATACAGATTAGATTTGACATGTAAAACGTATACTTTATGTATTTATTTTACAAATAAACAATTTGAATTTGGATTTGTATTTGTTACTTCGATAATAATTGGGTTTGAAACAACCTCCAGCCAGCGGACAACTTTTTTTTCGTGAGGCTGAGGAAGCTAGGAGGTATGTCAATCTCTTCTCCCCAATTAGTTCTACTAAGTAACTACTTAAAAACCCGTATATTTTAACGATAAACAACAACTATACAAAAAATAAAAATTATCTAATGGCTGTATGGTCTAGCGCCCTTTGCCTTTCGCAATCAAGAGAAAAAAGAAAAAAAAAAACCCTTCCTAAGCCACATGAAAAAAAATTTTCCGCTGGCTGGAGGTTGTTTCAAACCCAATTATTATCGAAATAATACATGTTAGAAACTTGTTTTTATTTAGAACAAAATACAGGGAAGTAGATCTAACATTTGACACCCACTTGGAGTTCCTGAGGCTTATAAATAGAAAGTGTCCCGCTGGCTGGAGGTCGCCTTAAAAATCGTGTTGATCGTCCATTTTGACGGAACAAATTAAAAATTTGATTGGATTCGATAGAACAAATTTGGAACTAACTCCCTCAACTACTGGCATCGTCATAGGACATGGGGTCCCGCTGAGTGTAGGCACACCATCTGTACGGGTTTGTCAGTGTAGAATCTGCTTAAAATTATGTTTCTGTTTAAACAACACAACAGTTTTCTTATGATTACCATTAAAGGTAACAAATGAAAAGAAAAGTTTTTTTTCTTTTCTCTACCTATGTCTTATAGCTTCTTCCTGTCAAAAAGGTTAATCGACCTAGTAATTTTCAAAATACAATACTAACAAAAAGTAGCCCTGACATTTTTTTGATAATTATATAATAAAAAAATATTAATATCGTTTCTAGGAGTTCAGTAACACAAGCCTCTCCGTCGCCCTCGATCAAAAGCTGGACGAGACGTTGTCAACTGGTGCGAGGCAAGAAGCGCGCACGAGCTGGCAACAACGCCTGCTCATCGCGGGTGCCAATGCGCAGTACACGCGCCGCACCACTCTGCAGAATATCGCTAATACTTTCGAGAGGTCTGTCATATAAAACAACATACATAAAAACTCATCTTTACGACATATTCCCGAGGGGTGTCAGAAATGTTTCCGACTGGTTCTAAAACAGTCAATACTCATACCTTCTTTTCACAGACGACGTTCAACAAGTGTTATGTATACAAATACAATGAACATGAATTCCGAAATATTCATTGGCGCATGCTTGTTTGCGCAAGATTCAAACCCGCCTTTTAAATCTGAAAGTCCAGCGTTCTACAAACCAAGCTACTGCTGTTTGTCATTTAAATACAAATTAAATGCTTTGCCAGAAAAGTCACAAGTTTTGAGTTGTAGGGTTTTAGGGTTTAGGGTTTAAGAAATTTATTTCTCATAAGAATACATACGAATTCACTTAAAATGAAAAAAAACAGTTTGTTCTTACTTAAAAGTATTTTCATAAGTTAAATTCGGAATTCACATCCTCCACTCAATAATAAATACATCAATATAGATCAAAACTCGTTGTTCTTACGTACTACACTATTAAAAGTATTTACATAAGTTATATTCGGAATCCACATCCTCCACTCAATAATAAATACATCAATATAGATCAAAACTCGAAAGCCTAAAAATACTAAACTGAATGAATGCATATAAAAATTAAAAATTTGACATAATTTACGTTATGTTTTCATAAACATACCTCTTGAGTCGTGTTTTAAAGATTGCTACAGATTCTGAATCTTTAAGATGCTGTACCGTGACGTACAATATTGTTTGATATGATTTAAGTGATAAATTATCATTGATCTGATAACTGATAATATGATAAATAACTGATAGAGGAAATGAGTACGCGACAACGTCTGATCGTGAACTGAACTTTTATTGTAAAATAAGTAAACCGCAGCGATCGTGCAAGATCGCTGACACTTGATAAAGCTATATGTACTGCTGGCTCGTACAGATGCCTTGGTAGTGTATTATATAATTGTGCTCCTTCAAACATAATATATTTTATAGCACACCGTGCGTAAAATGACCACTTTACGCACGCTGCGCTTGCGTAAAGTCGGCATTTTCCGCACTTTTGCTATAAAATATTATACTATTTTCCCGTATAACGTGCGCGGTGTATTAAGTTGTAAATTATTTTTAGTCCTAGTTTGATATTTGTGCTGTTTTGTTTTAAAATTTAAATTTGATATAATAAGTTTGTGGGTTATTTTATATACAAGAATACATGTTAGGTATATATATAATTGTTTAATGTGCATAATTTTAGTCTCTTCATAAATTATTCGGGTAGGTGTTAAAAACATTGTGACATAGACAACTCGATAAATTCAATCGATAATATAGTTTGAAAGTTGGAAGCCGACAGAATAATTTACCGATGTTTAATCCCCAAGGGGGTGTCAGATGTTTACGGGTACAGAATGTTGAATTATGAATTTACCGACAACTATTACGCCCCAGTGTGATTAGTCGTGGTGAGCTCAATCGCTGTATTTCGAGCTCGAATATGGATCAACAGCTTGTATCTTCCGAAGCACGCCGTAGATCACCAAGGGGTCCCCACGATTTTTGGTTCGAACCACTAACTAGACCACAGAAGGGCAAAAATAATAATTTCATAACATTATTCCTCAGCTACGAATTCCCTAAACCCGCGCTCGCCCTACAAGCCACAAAGGACGCGCTCACCACCCTAGAGTCGACGATCGCGGAGACGTACCTCGAGCACAAGGGCGACCCTCTAGTGGGCACCATCGAGCCCTCCATGTACATGGGCCGGTACAAGACCAGCGACGACGCGCTGCTCGATGACGCCAGGCCCTACGTCTACGAGATCATAAATAATCTTATTGCTGTTCACGCCGAGGTAATTGCTTTTTCTATTTATAAACAGCTCTGCCGGGTTTGATAGTAATTGAAAGAGGGTGTATGGAAAATACAAGAGTGGCTCACCGTACGGTCCGAAATAGAATAACATCGCTAAAATCGATTACAAATGGATGAGGAGAATGGCAAATAATCCATGAGTGAAGAAAATGTCTTCATTCATTCCGTATGACTTTTTTGGCTCACGCGACGCAGGTGAGGCGATGAGATCGTTGAACGGAATGAAATGCCAAAAATGATTTTCACTCCATAATTTCAGACAAAATTTTGAAAAGTCTTGTGGAACATCTCGAAATGGAAGAATATATATTTTTGAATGTGTTTGTGGGTTTGTGGAGTCGATAAAAAAATATATAACTTATTGTATTCTGTATTAAATTAAGAGGTTATGAGGTATATTTTATAAAGGGGTCCGAATCATGAGCTATCTTTCACATCGTTTGCTAGCTCACAAATTACGGACCAGTCCTCGCTCACACTTGAAATCATTCATGGCTTTCAGAGATGTAATTCTATTTCGGACCGTACGGTCAGTGGGCACCATTGGGCCCTCCATGTACTACATGGGCCGGTACAAGACCAGCGCCGACGCGGTTCTAAATGACGCCAGACCATACGTCTACGAAATCATCAATATCTTTATGCTATTCTTGCTGCGGTTAATCGATTAATTTTCTTATCATTTCAATTTATTAACAGCCCTGCTGAGATTTTAAAGGGACGCCCCCTTTAAATTTTAATCTTGAGCACAGCCTAAGTGGTAGTCGTATTTTGGGAGAATTGTTCTTTAGAAGTATGAAAGAGTCAAGCGAAAGCAGCGCCACCTGTAAATAGATTTGCGTTTTCTTCCCCATTGAGAGTGACAGTGATCGCAATCGGACCGCACCAAAAATCAGTTGGCTGCGTAACGTTTCAGTTTTCTGACGCGATTTGATCGTTCCGTTCTGTCAAAATGCAATGAAAAAATTTTAACAATTTTGACGCGTATCGCTACCACTGTAGTTTTGTTTGCTTATGACTTCTTGGGCATTTAAAAATAATATTTAAATTTAGTTGGGGTTCCAGATTTTTCTTGGAACACATTATCATCATCAAAACGGAATAATTTCAATGCGAATGGGAATCATGCGCAATACGGTATGCAGCCTTTCGAAACGATCCCGTCTACTGTCACAAATGTAACATCTGTCATCGCCACTCCAGGTGGATAGTGTGTGCGGCAGCGCGAGCACTCGCTACGTACGCGACATCTGTGAGACTGTGTGCGAGGAGCTGGCGCGTCTGTCCGCGACCTCGCCGCACGCCGCCCCGCACCCCCGCGCCGCCGCCTTCCAGGCGCGGCTCGAGTACAGGCTGCTGCACATCGCGTGTGCCAGCCATCTCACTAGGAAGGCGGAGTGAGTATACTTAGTGCCAGGCAGATCTTGAAATCGAAGTGGAAATAACTTTATTTTAACAAATACGCATTAAACTAACGGTATATGTCTCTGTTAGTAGTATCTCGATTTTATGCAACATTACATCAAACGATATTAATAACACAATTTAAAAATCCATACAGTTGTCCAACGAAGGCGTTCGAACGAAGCGGTTGTTAGGGGCAAGACTCCGAACTGCTTGTTCGAAAATTGTATGTAGCTCGGTGGCTTACCTCCCGCGTCTTGCCCCGCAGGCCCCGCACAATTGATCTATCTGAGCGCTTGCGTTCGACTACTGTATGGATTTTTAGACTGTGATAATACTTTATACTGGTATTTTTAATGACATTACGTCTGGTGCCAGGTAGCATGGCAACAAAGGGCATTGTTGCCTATCTACTAACGTAATCCGGCTTTCAAAAACAACACTACCAAAAGTATGAACATTTTTTGGGTACCGCCGATTGATTTGGAAACCTGAAATTCCATTCACAAGTACGTCTAAGGGCGGCTTGCACCAAAATCTTAAATCTCGATTTTATCGCTAAACCAGGTTTACGATCTGTCAGTCAATACATTTCTGTCAAATTAAACTCAGCTTAAGTCCTAAATCTAGATTTAATTATTGGTGCAAGTCGGCCTTACAGTTTTCTCTATACAACTTCATTAGACTGTTTGGATACATAGAGCTTAATGGACAGAAAGTATGAAGTCAAGTTGGTTGATCATGTGCATGGCGCGTGAAATAAGTTTGTGTTTTGAATGGATTTTATGGAACCCTCAGCGTAAGAGTCCTATTCGCACTTGACCGGTGTCTTTATTGTTACAGGAATTATCTAATGGAAGCGTTAGCAGGAATCCCACCCTTAGAATCGGACGAGGATAAAAAGTAAGTTGCTCTCTCATAAAAATATTACTCGAAAAATAAAACGAATAAAGAAATACTTTTTATCGTGTCGAAACGAAAATATAAATATTGGTAGGTAAGTCAGTAAAAAGTTTGTCATTATACTAATTATTCTAATTTAAGAGGGCTCCCCTAGCCAAATGCAGATTCTTGCTTCTTTTTAGGAACTTTAAGCTCGTTTGTGAAAAGAAATTAAAATAAATAAAAAATACAGCACTTATCTCCAATATCTTGCCTTGAAGTTCCACAATGAAATTATTTTTTTACGTTATTAATGTCTTACGACATCTGCTTTCAAAAGAATGACTGTAGTTGAAGATTCATTTACGTCATTTATTTTCTAACAATACACTAATGGTTAGATAATTTAATAACTTAAATAATACACAAAAAAAAAATATTGAAAATACCATTTTTTAATTTTTCTTTCAAATAACTACATCAATTGGTACGAATTCTAGAGCAAAAGTTGTGCGCGAGAGCGGCCGGCAGTGTGCCGCTGGCTGTCCGACGTGGAACCCGTGTCGTTTGTGCTCGCGCCAGCCGCTCTGCACCATTGACCATTTCTTTTAGTAGGTATTATGAATGGTATATCGTTGTAGTCGGTAGTGAAGACGAGAAGATTTATGTTATGGAACAATTTTATAGACATATTATTCGTAAAGTGCAAAAAGACGCTTTGTTTTATTTTTAATTTGTTTTTTTTAAGGACATATTGATAGTGAATTTTGTGTGCGAAAAGACGCTTTCGTTTTGTTTAGTTTAGTTTTTACCTAAGTAAATTCTGGTCAATTTTGTTTATCATAGTGGTAGATAGATACTAACGCCGATTCTGAAGGCTTTAATTTTAGTTTTAATGCAGTCAAAACTTAAATTTTTCCAAAGTGATATAGCTCTTGTTGTAAACACTAAAGAACTATTTTGGAATGAAGAAAATTTAGTTTTGACAGCACTAAAACTAAAATTAAAGTCTTCAGAATCGGCTTTACTGACTGCACTACGAGTATTCCAGTAATAAGACCTGTGTTTGTGCAAAAATGCCGATATACAAAAAGGATAAGATACAGAGGAGGCGAAACGCCCAGAAAATGCACCAAATTGTGTAAGTAGATACCTATTACTTATTATTAGAATATATTTAATACTCATAAATTTATATTATATCATAGCAGTATAGAAACGCAGAAAGAAAAGTAAATATGTATGTGAGGAGCTCTGAACCGGGATTCGAACCCGGGACCTCTCGCTTGCCGGGCGATTGCTCTACCAACTGAGCTAATACATATATTACTCATAGATTGATGGATGTGGAAGAGGCGAAAGAGATGTGTCAGGATCGTAGCAGATGGAAATCTGTAGTATATGCCTACCCTTTTATGGGAGACAGGCGTGAGTGTATGTATGTACGAGGTAAAAAACTTGAACAATGAAGCGGCGCAGATTTCGCCCTTCGGTCCACCGAATAGAGACTATACGATTCTCGCAATACGTCGCTTTTTTGTTCGAGTCGTTTACCCAGGTCTTTACTCGTAAAATACTGCAAGTTTATTTATATACCTATTTTTATTTTATTTTAGACGGGCACGGAGAAGCCAAAAGATATTTCCAACATCACAGCTCAATGACGATGCTAATAGGTAAGTACCTACCAGTACTCCATGATTTGATTGTGAATTACCTACGTCATATAAATAAATCTCGGTGGCGGCGATAGCACAGGTGGTAGAACGCTGGCCTCCCAATTTTGAGACCCAGGTTCGATCCCCGTTCGGGCATGCACCTATGATTTTTTCTAAATATCGTGCATAGTCTTTGTATCTAATACTTGTTACTTGTTGAACGGTAAAGGAAAACACCGTGATGAAACCTGCATGCCCTAAAAAGCATAGTTCACACTCGGAAACACCTCTGACACCCCCTCGGGGATACATGTCGTGACGATATTTGTACTCAACACAAAATATCAGAATCATCACATCTCCATAATTTATCGACAGATAAAACTCCGATACGTAAAATATATACATAGAGTTATGAAACCACAGACACGAACGTAACGGTTCAGTGAATAGTCGTGATGTTTTTGTTTTCCTGTTTGTAGACATCTTATTCGAATAACGTAATATTTATTATTGTATCGATTCGGTATAATACGACTTCACTTATTTGACAGGACTAACCTTATTTTAGGCGTACCGTCTTTGTCTTGTGGTACAGAAAGAAGAAGACAGCACGCTTAAATTTAGTTAAATAGTCCTGTTAAATAAGTAAAGTCGTGTTACACCGAATGGACACAAATAAAAATTAATAATAATAATAATAAATTCCGTTATTTTTAATATTACATTTACTTTTGTTTTTGGAACGAAGTTCCTTATCGTACGTTACAAACACTTGACGAATGAGAGCTTTGCCGAAAAAAGTATAAGCCTTCGACCGACATGACACTTTTGCTCTCGTTTTCTATTTTGTTATTTACTTTTCAAGTCTTTAAAAACAGAATCTTGTTTTTTAATTAAAAAGAAAGTCACCTAGAGACGCCATTTTTAAACCCTACAAACAATAATTTCTTAAACTTTACAATAGGTAATTAATAATTTTAATAACATTTATAAAATTACTCCCTGTCTATTCTCTATGACTACCCTCAAAATTGCTCCCATTTTACAATTCGTTGAGTCTTTAATATGTGTGCTTTATTGCAGGCTAAAAGCTACTCAGCAACTCGAGGAATTAAATAAAGCTGGGCTGGAAGAAGAAGGAGAAATGGAATGCCTGACTCAGAACCTGAAGCATTAAAAAATACCGGACTTGATTCCACTGATTCTAGTGACACTGAAAATGAAGAGGTAGATTTTCAAATTTGATTTAGTGAATGCCCACGTCAAAGAAAATTAAAATTTCTAAGCCAAGTACTTGTGAGATTTCTAAAATTATGTTTACGTTTTGGGCCTTATGGATATAATATTGTAACGACAGAAATCTAAACCTATTATTGTTGGGAAATATGTAACCATTATATGTTTTTGCAGTTACTAATTTCGTATGGACATGAAGAAATAGCAAATAAAAGAGCAGTTGGAAGACGAATAATAGACGTTAGCCACTTTATTACTGAAATACAAAACATTTCCAACCATGGACCGCTTGGGTGCAGTGTCAACGAATTGCAATTAGTTGGAGAAACTCAAAATGGCCTAGAATCTAAATTTACCATCAAGTGTAGTCTATGCAATGGTGTATTTTATATAGATGCTGATAGATGCCAAGATAATTATTTACCAATGAATAAGTGTGCGGTTGCAGGTACAATGGCAATAGGTGCTGGATATTCCCAACTTCTGGAAATTTTAGCGTCGTTAAATTTACCTATGATGTCTGAAAAGACGTATATCAATAATCAAAACTTTCTCAGTCAGAAATGGCAAGATGTTAGCGTAGGATTTATGAAACAGGCTGCAGAGAAAGAAAGACAACACGCAATTTCAGAGAAAATGGAAAAAAAACTCATCTCATTTTACAAAGTTTGCATTCTCCCAGAACTTATTGACCCCCGTTACCCTCGAGGTATGCCGATAAGGAACCCTTCCTACATTTTATCATAAAACGATAAAAATAAAGAAAACATTAAAACAGTCGATCGCAATAAGATTATCGAAAAAACAGACCAGGAAACCAGAAGGGTAGGTGAAGAACCAGATGTTTTGCGTGAAATTAATATGCCTACATGTAGCCGGTATTTAGATTTCGAAGACATGTAAACGATTGTTTTATTTTTAATATGATTAAATACCAAAGAATTGCTAACAGAAATTTGTTTTGTTTTTTCTGTACCCTGGACCATCCCCCAATTCCTCTCCTGACCTATGAGGGGGTCAACATTGTATATTGTTTCTATTTTCCAAGCTTGGTAGTATGTTTTTATTGTTGGAACTATCGCAGCAGAGCTAGACCGAAAAACGTGCAAGGCTTCGACCGTCACGACACTTTTGCTAATAGTATGTTAGAACTTCGTTCACACCGGGATTCCCACTACATTTAAAGATTTTTCATTTTTAATGAAAATTTTCAAATCTAATGAAAACTGCGATAACAGTTTAATTTAACAACAAAGTAGTTACGCGGGGTAATAGTTTAATTTAAGTAAATATTTAAAAAAACGGACAACTCACATATTTTTTTATATTTATGATGTCAACCTAATTTTAATAAATTTAAGTTATCAGTTTTGATTAATTACAAAAAGGCGGGTTTCTCACAATCCTCCTGCGTGCAGGGCACTTAAGTGAGATTTGGCAATGAAACAATGAAAATATACCATATTAAATAAAATAAGTTTTAATAAAAATAGGTTACTAGATTATCTACCTGAAAATAGGTGAACATGATTAAGTCTAATATTTAATACTGCCGCCTCTGTCGCTTCAAATGCTTGTGTTGTACGACTGTAATGCCAGGCTACTGACCTAGACACTGACAGCGCGTCATTGTGGTTTAGCTGCGAACTTATAGATGTCGCTGTATCATTATTCCGATGTTTTGTAGAGGTGTGGTGCGGTGCGGAGGTAGCGAACGCTCAAGGCCGTTGGCTCTCGGAGCCTTCTTAATAAGCATAGACTTGTGTTAAAAATTACATAAATTACCAATTTTTCGGGAATTTATTTTTCTATGACATCACTGAAGATTTATTGACTTAACTAAATTGAAGTCTCATAAACAACTAAACTCACAATCTTGCTCAAAAAGTGTCCGCGATGCATTTTGTCACCGCTATGGGGTGACAAATTCGAATGACGATTTCGTACAACTGGCATTGCATCTTATGTTAACGATGTAACGTCTTAATTTGGTTGAAGATTTTTGCTACTATGCACGTTACAGGTTCGGACACTTTCTGACGAACTTTTCTTAGAGACTGTGTGTCTTGTTATTTATAAGAAGTCAGTGCATAACTACCAATATTTATATATTTCGTTTCGACATGATCATTGTGTACATCTTTAACGGCTCGTCACATTAATAGTTTATTTTCCTGAATTCCTGAATCCCTTGAAAATGGTATATTAACAGAAACCGGTCGGGATTAAATTGTAAATTATAAAATAAAACCAATGAAGCAAGTACAGGGGAATTTAATTATGATATGTGTTAGATAATTCTCATTTAGAATTTGTTACATTTTTTAATTTCTATTTAAGTATTTATTTATTTCTATTTAGGAATAAAAATAAAATTACTATGATTATAATTCTTTTGACAGGCGAATGGAGAGTTTAGTGGAAGGTTTCAAGAAAAGGATGGAGCTACAGCTGGCGAGTTTAAACTGCAACATGGAGACTGTCTGACTTAGGTGACCAATTGCAACTCTATTTTCATACGTGTAGAGCTTTAAATTGTGTGGGCAAAGGTCGTAGAACCTTTGTAATATCACTTTTAATACAAGTATTATTTAAATTAGTATACGAGATATCTATCTGTAAATATTCAGTCATTATCGAGACGATTTTGCAATAAGATATTATTTATTTTGTTATAAACAGCATGAAGTATAAAATATAAATCACATGTAAAATTATATGAAATATTTTCATTTCACGGCATCGATTTTAGCTTGTAACTCTGAAACAGAAACTTGTAGTTATTAATATGATTCATATTGCCAACGCAATATACATCCATCACCGGTTTTCGTCCACTGCTGGATTCCTCGAAGAAATACCCATACGCACGCTGGACAGGCGAGTTGGTGAGCGCGGTTCCGAAACCCTCGCACTTGTAACGCCGCTGCTCGTCACCAGTCTGTTTTTATAAAGCCCGGCAATTTGGGATGGATATACTGCCATCAGTCGGTCCCAGCCCAGGCAACGATGGGCCGCCTGATTGTGCCTGTTTGAGAGCTGTTCTCTTACTCTCCCCCGAATAACTTCGGGTGGATTTGCGAGTAAGATGGTTGTACCTGTACAACTTACCGAAAGCTGATAGAAAAAAATCTAATTCAGATTCGGATTCAGAACACAATTTTGTATAAGAATAAAGAAAAATATTATTCAAACAACAAAAACCGTGTTGTCCTTTGTTATTTAATATATCAATAATCTACCTCAGCAGCTAATTTCTGTAAATTGGCGGCCATCATTGGGCCAGTTTCCGCGACCATTTTGCGGAAGTAGCCTTTATCTATCTTCAGTAGATTGTGAGGATGGTCGTACTCCATCAAACGGCCGGCGTCCAGCACCAAGATCTATAATAAGAATGCTTTAACATACTTCGCACATAAACAATCTTGAAACACGATTCTGCGCCGACAACCTATTTACCGCCTCTGTGACCGAGCGGTAGAGCACTCACCTGCTAAACTAGAGGTTGTAGGTTCAAACAACACCTTCTGTCAGTGTACATTACGTTCAAACCCCGCGGTGTACATTAATTCGCTTTGGGTCTGCGTGCTTCCCGTTAAATTGTTGGTCCATTTGTACCCGAAGTATGGCATTAAGGCTCACCACCATTACGTTAGGGACATAATCGTCGGTGAAAAGCGGGTTACCAAGTGTGGACTGTGACTTGTATTTCATCCTCGGGGATTCATTTCGTGACTATTATGTTTACTATTACCTTATCAGAATCAATGACAGTATTCAACCTATGCGCTATTGTAAGCACGGTGCACGTCCGGAAGTAATCCCGTATCGTGTTCTGTATTAACGCATCGGTGCCGGCATCGACATTCGCCGTGGCCTCGTCCAGCACCAGGATGCGGTTGTTCCGCACAATGGCACGAGCCAGACACACCAGTTGCCGCTCGCCGACAGAGAAGTTTGATCCGCCTTCTGATACTAGCTCGTTGAGGGCATCTAGCAATTAATGGAAGAAAAGACCGGTCAAGTGCGAGAAGGACTCTTGTCCTGAGGGTTTCGTACCGTTATGTCATAGACTAAATAATACAAGTACAAGTATAATATAATTTGAACAAAAAATACAAACTTTATCGCTGAAACTGATTTTATCTTAAATGATTTGTTTTATTATTTTAACAGAAATGAGGTTTTGGTATTGTACTAAGGCCGAATTAACAATTTTTTGAATTTTTGTCTATCTGTCTGTCTTTCTTTCTGTCCGTCTGTCTGTCTGTATGTTCCGCTTTAACTCGAACACCACTTAACGGATTTGAATGCGGTTCCTTTTATTATCATCTCAGGGACCCTGGCCGACATATAGGCTATAAGGGATGATCATAAAATAACGCCCAAGTCGAAAACGGGGCAGAGATTGAATAAACGTGAGTAGCGCCGCGGGCAAAGGTTAATGTGAAATATCTATGTAATTAGTATTACCTTAACAAAAATCTTCCATATTGGTCTTAGAGCGGCGTTGCTGTTTTTGGTAACAACGTAACAACGTGTGTGCCAAATGGCTAAATCGGCTGTTTAAAAATTTAGTTGCAAGATTTGACCCACACATACATACTAACTAACTAACAAACAGGTGAAGTTAAATAAAAGCTCGAAAAGGCATGCTTCTTTTTGTTGCATTATGTATGTTAGTGTTTTTATTGACTCATCACCGGATTATTTTTAGATTATATTCATAATGTTCTATTTCCGATCTGTTCAATACAAAGTCTTATATTACTCGTATTATCCAATCCATTCAATAGTATTAAACAAGCAATATTTTTGTATACAGGGTGTCCCGTAAGTAGTGCTCCAAACGAAAACCATAGATAGCTGAGACCATGCCCTGTCAAAATAACTCAACATAGGTTTAACAAATGTCGCATGGTTTTCGAGATTTTTGAACTTTTATGAAATTTCTAGTATTTGCTACCCTTAGTTAATTTTTTTAATTTAATTAGTAAAACTGAAGCAAATTTGACTTTTTTTGTTATGATATATTTTGTTAACAAGTTTTTATATAATACGTATAGCACTGTTTTTCAAAAATGGTCATAGTTTGCCAAGAACAAATTTTTGAAAGTAAAAAAAGTTACCATGAAATTGTTTTAACAGCCTTTAAAGGTCTGTTGTGTGAAAAAAAAGTATGGAGACCTAAGTGCCCATCAGCTTGAAAAGTTTTATGGCTTATATCAATTGAAAAAAAGAAAAAAAATATATGAATATATTACCAAATAAAAAGTTGTTGGTTTTTAAATACCACCGGGGGAATTTTGTAAAAAATTCAAAGCTTCCACATTCGATCTTTTTTAAATTGTAGGCCTTTTATCTGGTAGAAGCTTGCATCAAAACATGTAAAATTACTAAAATAAAAAAAAGGGAATTAATTATCATTCATACCAATTAAAAAAAAAATACAAAAGGTGTTCGAAATGGCCACCAGCTGCCCTGATAGACTGAGTGAGAGATAAGTAAGCTCAAGGAGGGAGTAAAAGAGACAGCATAAGGAAAAAGTAAAAGAGACAGCATGTCTAGATTACGCAATGTGGACCTGGTCAGTCAGTGTGATAATTCGTACTATACGCGCTAGACGTTATCGTAAATCGGTGTTACTAATTATCAGACTTCTAGGATTTGTTTGCTTTGTGCTTTGGTGAAACTGACGGCGTCGTTTCGTGCTATTTACGCAATGCCGCCATACTCACCGCCTGAATATGCGCAAATGTTCTCTTTTTACGGCGTAGCTAAAGGCAACATCAGGAAAGCAGCAAGACTCTACCGAAGGAAGTACAGAAACCGTCGACATCCAGACCACAGTGTTTTTATACGCGTCAGCAACGCATTTAATGAAGGGAGATTTCCTGGAACAGGCATAGGTGGTGTTCCTGAAGGAAGGGCCCGTACAGTAGACGAAGAAGAAGTTTTAGCGGAAAGAGCAGCAGATCCGACTATTTCAGTTCGTGAGATTGAGCGACGCACTGGCATTTCAAAGAGCTCGGCTCAAGTTATATTAAGAAAAAGATATGGGTTCCACCCCTACCACGTGCAGCGTGTACAAGCACTACTACCAAGGGATTATGCCGCAAGAGTTGTTTTTTGTCGGAGGATGTTAAGAAAGATGCGGGAAGACGTGAATTTCTTCGACAGAATCCTGTGGAGCGACGAATCTTCCTGCCAAAAGGATGGATTTATGAACCTTCACAACTCGCACAGCTGGGAGCTGAGAAACCCACACACGAAACGGGAAGACAAATCTCAATATCAATTTAAGATAAATTTATGGTCGGGGATCATCAACGGGCAAATTATTGGTCCGTATGAACTGCCAGCTACGTTAAATGCTGAAATTTATTTAGATTTTTTAAGAAACCAGCTCCCTATGCTTTTGGAAGAAGTCCCGATAAACTTATGCCAACAAATGTGGCTGCAAAACGACGCTGTCCTGCACACTATGCTCTGCCCGGGTGTCCCGTAAGTAGTGCTCCAAACGAAAACCATAGATACCTGAGACCATGCCCTGTCAAAATAACTCAACATAGGTCTAACAAATGTCGCGTGGTTTTAGAGATTTTTGAACTTTTATGAAATTTCTAGTATTTGCTACCCTTAGTTAATTTTTTCAATTTAATTAGTAAAACTGAAGCAAATTTGACTTTTTTTGTTATGATATACGAGGGGTGGCTGAAAAGTAATCTACCTGACTATGAAAAAAAATACATGGATTAATGATTTATTTTTTATTTTTCAATATAGTCCCCTGCAACTGAAATGCACTTACGACATTTGTCAATAAGTGACATCATACCAATAAAATAATAATTATTATTTTGATCGTCAAAATAGTCATTCACAGCGTCCTTCATCTCTTCGTCTGTTGAAAATCTGCGCCCTCTCAAATTTTTCTTTAAATTTTTAAATAAGAAGTAGTCAGAGGGAGCCAGGTCTGGACTATTGGGTGGGTGGTTGATCTCTGTAAAGCCGTTTTTTGTCAGAGATGACCGCGCCTTAAAGGCCGTGTGCGCGGGTGCATTATCATGCAAAATCAAAACGCCTTTGCTAAGTTTGCCCCTCCTGTCTTCTTTTATTTTTTTGCATAGCTGGTCAAGTAAGTTCGCATAGTATTCAGCATTCATCGTGGTGTTTTTTGGCAGGTAATATATCATAAGAATCCCCTCAACATCCCAAAAAATGGTTGCCATTAGTTTGCCCGCTGACAGCCGGACCTTAAACTTCCTTGGTGGTTTTTCCCCTTTAAATTTCCATTGCATCGATTCTTGTTTGCTTTCGGGATCCCACTGACGAATCCAAGTTTCATCACAGGTCACTATTCGCAAGATAATTTCTTCCTCTTTATCCTTTACCAAGTCTAAAAATGACTGACAACATTCCACACGCTTTTGCTAATCAAACGGGATCAACATTTTAGGCACCCAACGCGCGCTTACCTTGGACATTCCCAAATGTTCATGAATTATTTCATGAACTCGTTCCTTGCTAATGCCAACATCTCTAGCTATTTCCCACTGCTTAATTAGCCGATCGGCAAGGATCAGTTTCTTCACTTTTTCCACATTATCTGCGGTAACTGCAGAAATGGGCCTTCCACTACGGGGATCGTCTTCTAAGCTCACACGGTTTTGTTTAAACTGCTTTGACAAAAACTTTATTACAAATTCGGAAGGACATGAATCTCCGAACACCTTAAACACGCGCTTTCGGACCTGCGTCGGCGTATTCCCTTCTTTACCGAGGAATTTAATCACAGCGCGATACTCAATTTTATCCATTTTTAATTTTATTGCAACTTGATGAAAACGAAGACGCGACAAAAAAAAATGAACTCGTAGAAACAAATAAGTGTCATAATTTTTAAAAAAGGAATAAACAAAGAATACGAGAATATAGTGGCCAGTAACATTTTTTAAACTTTCTTTAACAAAGGAGATTTTATATCAGCCACCCCTCGTATTTTGTTAACAAGTTTTTATATAATACGTATAGCACTGGTTTTCAAAAATGGTCATAGTTTGCCAAGAACAAATTTTGAAAGTAAAAAAAGTTACCATAAAATTGTTTCAACAGCCTTTAAAGGTCTGTGGTGTGAAAAAAAAGTATGGAGACCTAAGTGCCCATCAGCTTGAAAAGTTTTATGTCTTATATCAATTGAAAAACAGAAAAAAAAATTATGAATATATTAGCAAATAAAAAGTTGTTGGTATTTTAAAACCGACGGGGACATTTTGTGAAAAATTTCATCTTCCAAATTCAATATTTATTTAAATTGTAGGCCTTGCATCTGGTGCAAACTTGCTTAGAAATATGAAAAATAAGACAGATAATACTAAAAAAATAATGATCATTCGTTTATTTAAAAAAAAAACTTAAATTTTACAAAAGGTGTTCGAAATGCCCACCAGCTGCCCTGATACAGGCTCTGCATCTCCTAACAAAAGAACGCTTGATTCTTCGTGCGTATCCAGCGTGTGAAATTTCTTGAGAAGCTGTCTGGATGCGCTGTCGTAAATCTGCTATGTTATTAATAGGTCTCTTGTAGACTTTTTCTTTTATGCATCCCCAATAAAAGAAATCTAGAGGATTTAGGTCAGGTGACCGTGCAGGCCACAGAATGGGCCCTAGACGTCCAATTCATCTTCCTGGGTAGTGTTCGTTTTGAAAATCTCTTACACGCAGAGCATAGTGTGCAGGACAGCCGTCGTTTTGCAGCCACATTTGTTGGCGTAAGTTTATCGGGACTTCTTCCAAAAGCATAGGGAGCTGGTTTCGTAAAAAATCTAAATAAATTTCAGCATTTAACGTAGCTGGCAGTTCATACGGACCAATAATTTGCCCGTTGATGATCCCCGACCATAAATTTATCTTAAATTGATATTGAGATTTGTCTTCCCGTTTCGTGTGTGGGTTTCTCAGCTCCCAGCTGTGCAGGTTGTGAAGGTTCATAAATCCATCCTTTTGGCAGGAAGATTCGTCGCTCCACAGGATTCTGTCGAAGAAATTCACGTCTTCCCGCATCTTTCTTAACATCCTCCGACAAAAACAACTCTTGCGGCATAATCCATTGGTAGTAGTGCTTGTACACGCTGCACGTGGTAGGGGTGGAACCCATATCTTTTTCTTAATATAACTTGAGCCGAGCTCTTTGAAATGCCAGTGCGTCGCTCAATCTCACGAACTGAAATAGTCGGATCTGCTGCTCTTTCCGCTAAAACTTCTTCTTCGTCTACTGTACGGGCCCTTCCTTCAGGAACACCACCTATGCCTGTTCCAGGAAATCTCCCTTCATTAAATGCGTTGCTGACGCGTATAAAAACACTGTGGTCTGGATGTCGACGGTTTCTGTACTTCCTTCGGTAGAGTCTTGCTGCTTTCCTGGCGTTGCCTTTAGCTACGCCGTAAAAGTAGAACATTTGCGCATATTCAGGCGGTGAGTATGGCGGCATTGCGTAAATAGCACGAAACGACGCCGTCAGTTTCACCAAAGCACAAAGCAAACAAATCCTAGAAGTCTGATAATTAGTAACACCGATTTACGATAACGTCTAGCGCGTATGGTACGAATTATCACACTGACTGACCTGGTTCACATTGTGTAATCTTGACATGCTGTCTCTTTTACTCGCTCCTAATGCTGTCTCTTTTACTTTTTCCTTTTATACTTTTTACTAATTAAATTTAAAAAATGAACTAAGGGTAGCAAATACTAGAAATTTCATAAAAGTTCAAAAATCTCGAAAACCATGCGACATTTGTTAAACCTATGTTGAGTTATTTTGACAGGGCATGGTCTCAGCTATCTATGGTTTTCGTTTGGAGCACTACTTACGGGACATCCTGTATATCAGGTTCTAGAAAATGGCTCTAATTTCGATAAAATTTATTTTCCGGAGTGAAAACTCGATCTAGCTATGTTTCATCTCTGAAAAGTCATTTTCTGCGATTTTCACGTGCAAATCAGTTGCCTTTTATATCAGTTGTAGGCACATAGCTCAGTTGGTAGAGCGTCTGCCTGTCACACAAAAGATCCCTGGTTCAAATCACCCCGAAGTAAAATTTTATTTTCGTTTCTATGTTTCTGTGTCTTCGACACGGACAAAAAAATTATAAATATATATTCGTTTTTCGGAACCCCCCCTCATTTTTGGTACTATCCATGGAAGTTGACGTATTTGTATGGGAAAAAATCCCTACTGGGTATTCGGTCGTTTTCGGTGTTTGGCGGATGCGTCAGTGCCTCTATTTCCATCTGCGCAAAAAACAAAATTTCCGCCACCATTTTTCAAAGAAAATTGTCAGTTCATAGCTGTGGTTTTGATTATGTGGAAAAAAAGAGTGAAATTTTATTATTTTTCCTCGCAAGTGTGTTGAAAAACGTCGTATGAAACGCGTGAGCATTAGACATTACACTTGTATCATAATGTACTATTGTCAGGCGCTACCAATTTTAGCGGCTTGTTTTTTTGTAGCCTTGGTGTTGCTTTCACATGTGTATTGTTGTCATTTACCATGTTTTCAGCGAATCGCACTTGGACAAATTATTCCTTTTTTTTTGTTACGTACGTTTTTGTCCCTGGAAATATTTTTATCAAGTCGTATTTTTCCCAAATAAAATCATTTGTACGTCTATCTTACAAAGTAGACCTGAGGAGCTAAAGTAAGGTAAGTACCTACCAATATGTAACACCTTATCGTACCTTGGTTCAACTGATAAACATACTTTGAACTTCGGCAGGTTGCCGCATCACTTGTTCTTTAAACTACATGCACTAAATAAGTATAACTTATTCATTTAGTAAAGTACGTTTCATAGTTATTACCGGTGCCATCATCAACGATCAATTCCACCTCATCCAAAGCTTTAAGAAGAACTTCGTCCGGATATTCATCAAAGGGATCCAAGTTCTTCCTCATCGTTCCACTGAATAGTACTGGCTCCTAAAAGAAATGTAATTTGAAAAAAAAATGCTACGTATATGGAACATATAAAACGGGATAGACGTACTTGTGGGATAATCGAGATAGTCTCTCGCAAATCATGGAGGCCAATATTGGAAATGTCCACGTCATCTATGAGAATTGCTCCATCCAAGTAAGCAAGCCTGAATAGAGCTTGAATAATTGAGGACTTCCCTGCACCGGTTCTTCCTACAATACCGATCTAAAATCGGGAAAATAACTTTAATAAATTTTCTTGAGTAATTAATCACTGAATAATGGTGCCAAAACGGCTTCAATACCTTTTCTTGTGACTTTACGCTCATATTTAACTCATGCAAAACTGAGATCCCATCCATTGAATATCTTACGCCCAGATTCCGGAATTCTATACGGCCTTCTAAAGGCCAACCTTTTGGAGGTTTCTTGTCCGTTGTCTGTAAAAAGTGTAACCATTAAAGAGATAAATCATGGGATTATACGTAATTTTGCAAAAATTTATTTACAACATGACGAGATCAGATTCGTCTTTCTTGCAACATCACTACGGCTTTATCTATCTATCCTACCTAACCCAACCGAAACCAGTTTGAAAAGACGACATACAACTCTTAACGCAGGTTCTTGTGGCAGTTTCGTGTATTCGAGGATTCGTTCTACGCTCGTCATTTGATTTTCCATTTCCGCTGATTGTCGCATGCCCCACTGGAATACTCCCGTCAGAGATATAGATTGGGTTATAGCGAGTCCCACTTTGCTAGCATCGGCATCTGCAAATTATTGAAAAAAGTTTTTTGGTAGAGCTTCGGTCATTATTATTTTCTAATGTTATGCTCTCTAAGGCTTATATAAAACAAGTAATATATCTTCAAGGTAAGGTAAATATAAACCACTTACCCAATTTCATCAAGCACCCAAACGTGACGCAAATGATAAAGAGTAAACAGATGACGTCAAGAAAGTATCCGAAGGCGCGACTGCAGGTGATGAAGAGGTACCAAGCGGCGCTGTGCAGGTCTTGGTGACGGTCAAACTCTTCAGCTAGGAGCCTCTCTGCGCCGAATGACCTGATCGTGGCCAACCCTAGCACTGTTGCGTTCAGGTGGCTAAAGACTGGACTTCTGGCTAAAAGTGAAATTCAATATCAGGTATTTTAACAGCGAAAAAATAAGCCAGTAGTTTGATATATTTGTAAGGTTTAGCAGAATTTAGCGCTGACAAGGAGTTCGTACTTTGGATAAAGAATATGAAATTTCTTACTGATTCCTTCAAGCCGTTTCACAGCGCCAGTTGTTCTAATGTAAATGACCCTCAAGATGTAGAAGATGATTAGAGCTGCCGTGATCGGTATCAGGAGAGTGATGTCAATTAATAGAATCACTACTATGACCCCGACTAAGTTCAGAAGAATCTACAAACAACGGTAACATTAATGTTGAGAAAGATCATTCAAAAGTTTCCGATTCAAAAGTCTAGAAAAGGCTTGCTTACTTGGAAACTGTCAATCATAGCCTGAGGAAGAAGCTCGTCCATTGAACCCATGTCTTTACTAAACCGATTCAGGATTCTTCCCGAGGGATTTGCGTGAAAAAAACTCATTGGAGACCGCGAAATACATTCGAACATTTTATCGTGCAGCCTGAAAACCAATGAAACTATTTATGTAATTTATTAAAAATCAAAAAAGTCAATGAAGATGAATGTTTTTAACATACTAACTGGATAGAAGATTTCATACACAAGGAAAAGAACATAAATGCCCTAATGAGAGCAACGATAATAGTTGCCAAAGTAATAAACCCAAATATCATAGTGAATTGTTCTCGGTTTATTCCTTGTTCAGACCAGATGATGTTGTCCATAGTTGTGTCTCCAGTAAGCTTATCTTCTGCATGACTCCTGAAAAAAAACCTAATTAGCAATTCAAAGACAGAAGAATATTTGCACTTCAATAATGCAGAAAAAGCTTAATTGGCCTCTTCAACATTGAGATTTCAACCTTTAAAGGTATTATGGAGGCCACAGTCAAATTATTTTATTTTTAGTAAATCATACGAATTACCTTTCTTTATTGTTTTAAGGCTTTAGATGTTAGTTTAGTTATTAAAATATTTTATTATTTGTTGGCCCAATGATGTGTATTACATACAACCGGTACCCTTAGTTAATGTGAAAATAAATAATAAGAGCAAAAGAATAATAATTTGTTGCATAAGAGTTACCATCGACTAAGCCAGTAATCCCCGGTGCTTCCGCAGGCTTGAGCCAGGATAAACATGAAGAAGACAATGACGACATGGTAACAAGGAACGCCTGCTAAAAAATATTCCTGATAGACTGACCCACCGACACGGCCGTACGTCTGCGACTCTGCCGCCAGAATTTGATCCTGAAATTCAAGTACTTTTTACAACTTCCATTGCTTTTGAACGTACATACATATGTACGTAATCCACACGCCTGTCTCCCAGACGGGTAGACTTCTATCTGCTATGATCCTGACATACCTCTTGCTTCTTCTATATTCATCAATTTAGCTGTAGCAGCTCTACTATTCTGGGTACTTTTTACTTTGCCTTTCTGCAGTATGTAGTCAATTTGGTCAGCATATCTTACTAAGGCGGCCCGGCCGACCTTTACCTTCCACTTGCGCAGCATAAATTTCTTTCGTCGCTCTACTTTAATTCATCATCTCATATGCCCAAACCGCCGAAGCATTCCTTTTTCTATTCTAGTCACTACATCTTCTTTCAGGCCGCAACGATCCCGTATGTCGATATTTTTCATGTCAAAATGTCAGTGTCAAATCAATCACACATACTGTAAGGACATCATTCACTGCATTCACTCTACTTCGACGCTCATCTTGCCACACCCAACATTCACTACCTTACATAAGCGTATAATAGGAGCCATTATGAACCGCCAATCGCCTTTACAGTCACACTCTGGCTGCACTTAAAGAAGTGCAGGGCTCCTTTTATTTGATTTCGCGCATTTACCCACATTAAATTTTGATATACTCGAATATTGATGTTAGGTGTGAATAACCAAATATCAGCTGGATTTTGTCAGAACTGTTGGAAGGGCATAAAATATAATAGCTAGTAAATATGTTGAACTTTACCGCCATGCTCGTTTCAGAAAGCACGGCCATATGTCTTTGAAAGAAAGAGCTGCGATTTGCTGTTGAAACTTTCTTCAAAGAGACCGAATCTTTGTCTTCCTTTATTTCACGATTGTTGTCTTGCATCAATCTAATGATGCGCAGGTCTAGATCCTTTTAATATAAAAAATGTTTGGATATTATTAACGTTTTGTTCCTTGTACTTAGGTACCTAACATTTACATTGATTGCAAAATGCTACGCACAGTAATCAGTTCGTAATCTCCTTGAGCTAAAATCTTTCCCTTGGACATAATAACAATTTGTTCAACTGATTTAATGAATTGAAGTTGATGGGTAACCAAAACCACTGTTTTCTCTTCTAAATACCTGCGCCAAATAAAGTTTAATATTTGTCAGTATTTATGCTCACTTCAGTTAACTCCATTTGCTTGAATATTGTTACAGAATGATCTTAAACGAAGTGTGATTAAATTAACTTGGATTTTAATTTCGAATCATCCACTAAAACGTTTACCTTCTGATACATCTTTCAAATATGTGTTTAGCGACTTGAGTATCTACAGCAGAAAGAGGGTCATCTAGCAAATAAATGTCCGCCTGCAAGCAAAGCACCTCGTTTAAAACCAAAATGACTATAATAATTATTATAGTAAGTAAATTATTGTTTTTAACCCGTTTATAAACTGCTCTTGCCAGATTGATCCTCGCTCTTTGTCCGCCACTAAGGGATACTCCTCTTTCACCCACAACAGTCTTGTCCCCATGAGGGAAGAGAGAAATATCTCTTTCTAAAGCACATACTTTGCATACTTCCATGTAACGGGCTTTCACGAAACGTTGCCCAAAAAGAATGTTCTGGCGGACAGATCCTGAGAGTTTAATAACTTATGTTAAATGTCATATCATCGGCTTTCTTCTCACAGCAGTTAGTGTATAAAAACAACTTTACCTACAAATAGCCAAGGTTCTTGACTGGCGTAGCTGACTGTTCCATTGGTTACCAGCTTGCCATTAGAACAAGGAAGTTCACCCAAGATCATGTGAAGAATGGTCGACTTTCCTGAACCTACTGCTCCTATTATTGTTGTCAATGATCCTTTTGGAATCTAGATACGAATGTAAGGTGCGTTGAATAATATTTATTAAAAAAATATTTATTTGTCTGCAAAATATTTACCTACGTTTAAATTGATGTCAACGACATCATCTTTCTCATTTTTCAACCATCTACTTGAAGCGTCTTCAAATGCTATAATGACTTCGTCTTTGTTTTTACTTTGTGCTTCTTTTTTTAGCGAAGTACTTGGTTTATCCGTGTTTTGAGCATAAAATCTTTCTACGTCGCGGGGATCAGCTGGAAAATTATAAATTTTAGTGAAAACTTTTTGATTACTGTTTATACTCGTAGTATAAAAACTCACTTAAAATTGTGACTTTCTTTTTTGGAATTTCAACTATTTCGGGTTCCCCTGCGTCTCTTCTACTTGGAAGATGACATTCCTCACTCAATAAATAATCTCGAATTCTTTGTACAGCTACCATCATTTCTGCTAACTGATGAAATTTCTCCGATTATTTTTTACATATTATTTTATTTTTTACATTATCTTTATTGTTCTGCTTACTTGTCCAACAGCTTGCGGAAAGTACAGTGTCATAGTTTGCTTTGTGATATTGTAGTAGCAAGTCAAAAAGAAGACATTCTCCACAGTGATTTCGTTCACGAACTTAATGTACAAGAATGTCGTGATAAAGATCCCAAAACGGGATATGAACATAATAAATGATAAGATGATGCCTCGGATGTTTGACGTCATTTTAATGTAATGGATTTCTTGCCTGAAAATATAGGATTTATTAATATACCAGGTGACATAAAACATTTGATAAATTAAAGAGCTATTATTCCGGCTTCAGCTGCTTTGCTTCCTTCCCCGAGTAATGTTCTCATCTTTCACTTTGTTGCAATCGAATATTAAGTTCATAATGTTTTAATATACCGAGTAGGTACCTTCTGACCGTATCAATGATCTTCCTGAAAGGTCTCTCCCAAGTATACATTTTAATCACTTCTATGCCCATTATTATTTCCTTCATCAATCTCACCCTTTCATCTGATTTAACTGCTGTTCCTTTTCTATAAACCGCCGTACGAGTTCCCAGGAATACTGCAAACAGATTTTTAAAATGATTTCTAAACAAAAGATGAAGCACTTTAAGAATGTTACTTACTTTGAAATGGTACGACAGCCATTATGATCAGAGTTCCGCAGACTGCAGCAATTCCCATTGCCCTATACACATACACCGTCATCAACTGTAATTAAATGTCATTTATTGATACCTACAAAAAAAGAAACAAACACAAGAGTAAATTCAAGAATACATGCCACTAATTCAAACGGTCCAATCCAAAGGTAGTGCAAAAACATTGGTGCAGTATCGAAACGGTTCACATCATTAGCCATAAGGTTCACCACGAGTCCGGCGCTACTTTCTGACATTACTTGGCAGCTGATTTTCAAAGCCTTAACACAAATAATAAATAGCAAGTTAGCCATAAGTTGCCAAACAATCAAATTTGCTGGGAGTTCCCATAGAACACGATTGGGAAAGATACATTGATTATTCTACCTATTTATCATACTAGGCAAATAACTACATGTTCCAAAAATCATATCGACGGTAAAGTCTAACCGGTGGCAATATTCTACATTGTGGTGTTAATACACCTTTGCACATGCATATATTGTCTTTAAACAATTACCTTTCTGTAAATAAGACTGCAGAGTCCGACACGCAACTTCATGCCGATATGCATGATGGCCATCATGTACGGATGCTGCACCATCACGTTGATGGTGCTACATATGACGACTCCGAAGGAGAAGAACACTGCCTCGCCCCACGACACGTCGCCTTTGTTGTCGAAGTACGAGAACATGCGGGAGAAGTAACTTGAACTTTCTCTGGGGAATATTATGGCGTCGTTTATAGCTTGGTGCGTTAGTGCGTCAAGCCTCCTCTACACGTAGACAGATGCATCGGCAGATGCGTCCGCCGACGACGTGTAGACGGGGGTATTCGCTCATCTGTAGAAGGTATTTAACGTCTGCAGATGCGTTTGCCGTCAATCCGCTTGTTGTCGGTTTTTGGGGCACGGATCAGGGATTTCAGCGCGAGCGCAAGGCGACCGTCCTCCACACGTCTGCGAACGCATCAGTATTGTGGTGCGGATTGTAAACGAGAGCGCAAGCATGTATTTCCTCGTTATTTAAATAAATATCATGTATTTCTTTTAAAGGGACTAAAATAAATAAATAGTAGCGGTATTTTTGATGCGTCTTGCGTCTTTGGAGAATGAACACAGACTGATTGACCCACAGACAGACGGGTGGATGGCTCGCGAATCCATCCGCGGATACATCTACTGATCCATCCGCTGATGCATCTGTCATCTGTCTGACCGCCCCCACTTTCCCCACATCCCCCGTAGACCTGACTTAATCAGCGGTAAGACCCGTCTCTTACGTAAGTATACATTTATGTATTAAAATCTACACATGAATTATTGAACATTATTACTATTGAGAATTTTAGATGATGAACACTGTAATTTTCTGCAAAATTGTGAAAACTATAGTTTCGGAAGTTCCTGCGCAGCCTAATGCAGGATAATACTTACGTGCTGTTGCTATTGTGTTCTTGATGCGCGGGGCTATAAAATCTGAGTAAAAGACCGAGAAATAATGGCTGTTGCAATCTGTAAGACAAGAATGTTTTTAGAAACACTAACCGCACTTGTGGAAACCATATTATGTCCAATACTCTTAGATCCAGTACGTATAAGATTATTAACCGTATCAAGAATTCCATAGCAGCTAGTATCAGACCATAGAGTAAGAACTCAGGCCCAAAGACTCTGCAGAGGACCTTCCATAGGCTGGGCTTTGAAATGCCTTCTCGTGATTGGTTATTTTCCACTTCGCGCTCCCAAGCTCTCTGTAGCGCGTCACCTAATAAACAAAAGTTCAAGGTAAATAAGATACAGCTATGTCACAGTATTAATATACAGTGGCTATGTGTTCTGTTGGCTGCTTAGACCATTTAACACGGGACCTGACAAAGCGCGACTCTTAGTACTAGAATTATTCTGCCGTTTTCCACTGGAGGGGAGGTAAACACGCACAGCACACATTTACTCATTCACGCACACTCCTGCGAAAAATGTACTTCGGCAGAGGGGGATAAGTGCGCTTGCCTAGTTCTGTGTTATATGGTCTAAGCACTATATGGTCTAGCACATATTTTTCAAAGACAATAGATAGGCAATGTTTTCACTTTTATTGGGATGGTACAGGGTTGTCTACTCTCGATTTGCATTCTGTTTTTGTCTTCGTTCATGATTTAGCTATAACTTGACCGCAAGCGCTGTACCGCGCCACAGTATAGGTAACAACAGTAGTTTAACTAGGCGGTGTCCTTGAAATCAATACCTACGGCCGCTCGGTGCCTAAACACGCGCTAGGGCTGCCAAATGACTGTTTACGCGTTTGATAATGCTATATGATTACTATAAAAGTTGTATTTAAGCAACCATACAATGCACAACATACTTTGTTATTTCGTGCCATAATTTACGGAAATGCGCGGGAGCGTCACACTAACAACGTGCGTACGTAACCGCGGTGCGACCGCGACTGTCGTAAACCGAGTTGAATTGAGTTTTGGGGGGGTTCGTTTCGGTCCGTTTGTATGTACATAGAATACTATTTGTTATTTATACTATGACCGCGCTTTCGGAGACGACAGACGTGGCGGGCGGGGGGAACGTTGCCGAACGAAAGCTGCTCGAAACCCCCCTCACCCTTCCCGCTCAGCTACAGCTACTACTAGCAGCTACCTAAGGCGCGCTATAGCGCTCTTGCGGTCAAGGATAACTCATTCCACAATAGTACCTAGTAGGTCAGATTTGTGCTCGGGTAAGGGCGCATAGAGATCACGCTCCATGATGTCTCGGCTGTAACCTAGCTTGAAGGTTTCTAATGTAAATCTGTAAAATGAAATGAATATTTTTTCACACAAACATAATTACATCATCAGTCTCAAACGATCCGCTTGTAGGTGTTTGCTGTAATTACCACGCGGGGTAAGTAGGTTGGTGATGGTGGAACTCGACTTTTACGTACCCTCTTCTTAGATGATTTTGCTGCCCGTTAACGGTCAGCGGTGCTATGCGGTTCAAATAATACGATGTCACGAAGCCATTTCGATTCCGATCCGATTCTTATTTGAACCGCAAGTATTAAGTCTGTAGCCATTTTATTCAAACCTAAACTGCCGTATGTAAAAGAAATATTTTACTTATTACTTTATAGGTTTTATGGTACAGTTGGTTTTTGATTGCATTTGCATTAAATAAGACATATTATAACCAGCCTTTCGCCTGCGGCTCAACCCGGGTTTTTCGGCTGGGCGTTATTTTGACAACACCCCTTTTAGCATATATGTTGTTGACCAGGGTCACTACGATGATAAAGAAAACCGCATCCAAATCTGTTGAGTGTTTCTCGGGTTAAAACCGAACATATAATATACCTATACATACATACAGAGAGAAGGACAAAAATTCTAAAATTGGTTTGGCTTCGGTACAACACTAATAAAATTTTCAACGTACAGATACGACTTTTTTACTAGATACTTTATTATTGGTCTTAGATTATAATTATAACGTTTAGGAGCATTCTGGGCTATAATAACATGATTTTCGAAACTGTCGCGGTTTTTTGAACGTCGTTAAGTGTAATTAACGGGGTTGTATATACTCGTACAACCCGCATTAACTTGACGCTTGCTGAGGTAGGTTCTATATAATTTCAAATCTAAAACTATACTAAAAAAAACTATTTTATGTTGATTTCCAAAAATATGAAAAATATTAAAAAAATATAAATCTGTAGCACTTTTAAAACGAGATTTCTCCCTTCACTATGTATACTTTTCCCCATGGTTTGGGGCTTAAACCACAGTTCAAACAATAAACAGTAACAAAAATAGTCTAAACTTATCAAAACAATAATCAAAACGTAACAATAATGTCCAAAAACAATATAACAACAACAGAAAACTAGCCAAATTATCTACGCCCCTATCGGTAACAAAGATGCTGACCATACTGATACTTGCCGGGCGAGCTAAGGGAATGCGGGAAGCGGGCGGGGCGTCGCATTCCAGAGATGCGTCAAGTTAATGTGACCGGTTTGTACTACTCGTACCTGCGTTCATAGTAGCGACGTGCTACGAAATCGCTGCAGTCGCTGATTTCGTAGAACGATGCCTACTATCGCGCTTAATCGATTGTTTCCGAAACATCATAAGGAAATAGTACATTCTGATGCAAGTGCGAAAAGGTTGATATTTAGAGTCATGATTGACTTTTTTGCCGAGACCCTGCGTCTGAGACAAAAAACAGTCGCGACGAGAAATATTAACACTTTCGCACGTGTATCAGACGACGTTTTTTAATACATCTGCGCAAAATTAAAGCAAAAAAGCAATTTTGTTGCAAATCAAAACAGATACAAGTCGACAGACTTGTGACAGACAGACTTTGCGCCAGTCTGTACTACAAAGACCATTGTATTTTAATAATAATTTCTAAGATAGTTAAAATAGAATATAAACTTATGACGTCTAAAATCGTTTTGAATTTTTAAAACATCTTTTACAATTTAACATATACAATGTATTTAATAATAAAATATACAAGTTTGAAAATACTCATCTTAAACAGCTTTAGTGTATCCGGTAAAACTAAAGCTTACATGCTAACTGAATGATGTGGCCGGTTTCCACTAGATGGCGTCAGTAGTAAAACAAAAAGCACGAGTACGAAATATGTCATTTTACGCACGCTAAACAGGCACGTAATCTATCATATTTTGAGCAGGTGTATTAAAAAATAAATATCGTGATAAGAACCCGTCAAATATAATTTATTATAACTATATTGTAGATGAGGTTTCTCATTTATTTTCCTCTGTTTATTGATGCAGTTTTTTACATACCCAAAAGTAAGAATAGAGAAAAGATTTGCTCTACAGCGCGGGTTACTTCTCCTTCTTTGCTTAGGACCAGTATCCATATTTACTTTAAATATTGCATTCGATTAACTGATGCAATAATGTATACATAAATAACACGGTCGAAATCACTTGGGCTATGATTTTCATAAGTTTAGTTCGCCCTATGTTGGTATTTCTTTGTATTGTTTGCACAGAAGATAAGTAGGTACGTGATATTACTTATAAATATTTTGTTCCTATTCACTTGATAAACGAGAATCCTTATTACGTGTCTAAAACGTAATAGTTTTACATAACTCTATTTTACCACTGATTACTTAATTAAAGTAGTGCAAGCTAATCTATATAAGGTGCTAACAGTACAAAAAAACTGGCACTAACAAGTAATAATGGTTCGTCTACGATTAAGCCTCCTTACTGTCGCCCTTGTTTTTGGGGTAAGTAAATTAATGCCGCAACTTCATGTACAATTCGTATGGTCCAGAATACCATAACAGCACCTAATTGTCGATTTTTTTGAAAGGGATAGACTTTTATAACGTCATATAAAAGTATACATTTTTTTCTCCTTGAATTACAAAAGATATGCATGAAAATATTCAGGAACTGAATGAATAGCTTTGATGACGTAATAGTTATGTCATTTAGGCATTACAGGAAGTAGGCCATTGCCCACAAGAAAAAAAAGTAATGTCAAAACCGACGTCTGATTTTTTTTATTTTCAGTAATCCCATTTTCAGGTTTTATCCCCAAAAATGTTTTTTCATTCTTTCTTTACGTCAAGGAACTCTCCCTATTGAGCCTAACGATATGACTATTACGTCACATTCCCATTTCTTCAAAAAATAATTTCGTTATAAAAAATACCACCTGAAAGTTAAAGAACAGTATGTATCTTCATGATTTAGCCTATATTTTCAGAAAAAATATACTAAAGGGCCTGTTACAATTTATGGTTGGTTCGAATTACTTGGAAGAACATTTCATCATATTCGTAAAACACCCTTTTTTACAGATTCCGCTCTCACAAGGGCAAGTATACAGTACAACCCGCTCCAACCAAGGGATCTCCTCAAAATCGCTTCCTAGTAATCAACGCTTACAAGCTCAAACAATCACCTCGTGCAACCAAATGTATGATCCAATCATATACACCGCAGCTCAGCCGGTATCCGCCACTCCAGTCCAAGATTACTCCACAATCATTCAGCTGGCGAAGTCTTTGAATGGTAAAAAGTGTCAGAAGTGTGGGAAGAACAACTGTTCATGCGGCACCGTCAGAGGCGAACAAATCATCAACAAACTGATTGACGCATTGATATACGCTTTAGTAAATAAAAATGATGCCGTTCCTGCTTCAACTCCTGCTGCTTCGTCACCGCCTCCCCAATCATCAGGCTTACTTCCAGCTGTTGATGGAGATCTTGGAACGGTGGCTTCAGTGCCTGCGGTGCTTGGAACTGTGACTGGTGGGTCAACTGGCTCATCACCTACCAGCTCTTTGCCAACTGACCCTGTTCCCGCGTCCACTTCGCCTATCAGCACACCCCCTGCGGAAATGGCTAATGCCCTACCAATCAATTCATTACTTGCTGCTCTTCTATAATTAACAATGGAATCAGTAGATGGAGTCATTAGCTATAGATGTTGTTAATTATACTGTTACGAAAACTACTACTATATTACTTATAAAATATGTTTTGTTGAAAAATATACTAATCTAAATTGAAACTTGTTATGTGGATTCATTTGTAACTATCCTTTAGAAGAGCATCTTTGATATATGCCTTTATCATAAGTTAGGGGCCAGAATTGCTGCCCTAACTTATACCAGAATTATGTAAAATACGGATCCGATGTAAGTCCACTTTATTCCACATGTTATTTTGCAACCCATCTAAAAAGTAACTAATTAAATAAAGTAAGAAATTAAGCAACTGCGTAAATTATTCTGCACAATAACGTTTAAGTTGATGTGACGAAACATTTACAAAGTAATGCACAAAACAACACAACTTTGCTAATTCCTAATTAAACTAAAGCCTAATTGATAAAATCACATTAATTTCATACTTTTTATTCAAGAATAAGAAAAACGATCATAAATTGTGTGTTTGTGGGAATGAAAACCGAAGCAACCACTTTAAGATTCAATACCAGTCTCCAAAAGGCGTAACAATTGTGCTACTTTAAAACCATTTGACAGTAATTTCCGTATATTTACTTTCAAATGGTGTTTAAAATGGCGTTAAAGTGGCAACCATGTTAGGCTTGCAAGAATAAGATTAGAAAACACTTTCTTGAGTTCCAGAATATTGAGTGATTTCGTCACCAATTCATATACTAGGTACCTATTTATGTAAACAGTTTAAGTATTTTATTATAAACTATAGCTTTTCTTTAATATTATTAGGATGTAGTCTAATTATTATGTCAACTATTTAAGTACTATTTTACTTTTTATTTAACTCTTTTATTTTATTTTAAATATGGCACTACCCTCAACAATTTCCCCATTGCCACAGGTTAGTTGGTAGATAATACTAATTAGTTAAGCTCTCCGTTGTTAAGATATTGATATTTTCGTGCAATAAATTATTATTAAGATTGGAAAGTTAAAATTTATTATAAATAATAAAATAAATATTTAAATTAAAACATTCAAACGGTGCAGTGAGCCGCGTTAGAGCCGTGGATCCAGATACCAGGGACCTATCTATTTATTTATCCTTGGATTTGGTCGAATACAGACGTGTGCACAAATTCACTTAGAAATTATAATTGTTTATTATACGAATTTCACCTTTACAAGTAATTCAGCAAGTACTAAAGTGACAAGTGTTTGGCGGTCCATATAAAATTGTGTTACGACCTTTTTAATTAGTAAAGCAACGCCTAACATCTACGAGCAGCTAGCAGCTCCCCACTTCACCTCGGGGAAAAGAGACAACTGCATAATTGTGTTCACGCTCACACCAGGACGGGGCAGTTCAACTTACGCTGGACGGAACTATTGGTAGATCGATCGCTGCCCAGCTAAAAAGACCCGGCTACAGTATCGCTAGTAAACCCATAGAGCTCATAACACCGGCCGGATCTGTAAGTCAAACATTTTCACATACTTTGTCAGTGTGCTTCACAGCTGTGTGTGTTACCTTACGGCTAGTATCTACGGGTGTATAGGAGGACGATTCAACTGTATCTACCTGAATTTCCTATTGCATTAAGTTGGTGGTATAAACACGCCTCATAGAATAGCCGGTACGGATAACTGCCGTGCAAACAGGCCTAGATTTATTTGATCGTTTTTTTTCGTTATGCAGAGAACACCACCTAAAACAAACCCTGAAACGATAAATCCTCATACTAACTTATCAAATTCGGAACCTGATATCTCATCGATGGCTAACCTGATCAAAGAATCTATTACTCAACGCAGTAAAAGACCCAGATCTCAAAGCAATGACATGCAGGACGATTTGAGTAGTTTCAAGAAGGACCTCATGGCCTCCCTACAGTCTTTTATGGAGAGCCAATCCAGTAGATTGGACAAGCTGGATGCACGTATCAAGAGCATTCATGAACAGAATGTTAACATTCAATCGTCTAACCACGATATCGAAAAAGGAATGAACCACCTAAATGAAAATATAAAAACAATAGAAACCAAACTCCTTAGCTTGGACCAGGAGAGGAAGCAGTTGGTTTTTCATCTGTCGGAAGTTGATAACAGACTTGAAAACCTTGAGATAAGCTCACTTAAGACGTGTATCGAACTCCGTAACGTCCCAAAGGTACCTCGGGAAAAGAAAGGAGATCTTTACGATTATGTTCGTAAACTTACTGCAACTCTTAAGCTGAACATCGAACTATATGACATTCGTGACGTATCAAGACTACCATCAAAAAAAGAAAGAACAACCTCCTCAATCTGCATTGAACTCACAAATACCCTGAAAAAGGTGCAACTTCTAGAAGCAGTTAAAAAATATAACAAGACATATTCCGACAGACTAAACTCTAAACACCTGGGCATTTCAAATTCTACACTTCCTATATTCGCCTCAGAACTATTGACTCCCAAAATGAATCGCTTATTTTTCCTCGCCAGAGACTTCTCAAAGTCTTATGGGTATAAATTTGCTTGGCCATCAAATGGGAGAGTCTACTTGCGGAAGGAAGAAGGAATGCCTCACATTATGCTCAAGAATATGGCACAACTTGATCAGCTCAAAATCGACTCCACACATATTGCCAACAAATGACATTATTGTGTTTTTACATATCAACCTTTCGAGGTTTTCTTTATGAGCTTGCTGGAATTAGTTCTGCTTAAAATATATTTGTTAATGTTTCAAGATAACTTTAAATTAAGACTTACATTATACTATTGTACTCCACAGCCTGTTAATTACACTAAAACTCATATAAATACACATGCATACACTACACATACCCTAAAAACTTACTGCACCTATATTACACATAAATATCAATCCAATCTACCACATTTATATACCTCTAACTACACTTCTATTAAATTTTTATATATATTATCCTGTAATACATATTTACATAATACACCACGTGCCATTATAGCAAACAACTTAATCTACTATTATCTATCTACAAATAAAACAAACAGTCCGCAAGTGCTATGCCACTGGCACTTATATACAACTTATTGTATAAATAACCATACGTTTATTAACTTACGATCGTTCACCACCTGTACATGGCGCTTACTACGAAATAATAATGTGCACCTCATGGTAATTTACCTCCTGGCACTGATTTTAGGTGCCATCTCTGGTTGCATAACAAATAGCTTAAGCCCTTGCTGCCTCCCATTAATACGTCCGAGAAATGGATTGCATATAAATAAACACAAACATAATAAACGTTATCATAAAATTATACAAACTACCCTCATACTGATTCTTGACCCTATCACATCTCGTTACCTATTTATACTTTGTTTCATATACAATAATAATTTATGTCCACCTATCTTACATCATTTGCTGATTTTGACCCTTTTTAATGAATAACGACATAAACGAAGTAATTAGCAACATAGACAATTTTGAAGTCTCACAATCTTTCTCCTGTGATCCCGAGCAGTGTATCCATTATCTAAATAATCCAAACAAGAAATTAAAAATAATACACCAAAATATTAGGAGCTTAAATCAAAATATTTCCGGCTTTCGAACACTACTTAATAGATCTCAAATTGAACCTGATATCATGGTCTTCTCGGAGTGTTGGCTAAACTGTTCTACAAATGCCATTCTTCCACACTTTGACAGCTACACTTGTTTTGCATCTATAAATAACAACTACCAAAACGATGGTGTTGTAGTTTATACTAAGAATGACATTAAAATACAAAACTATGAACCAACTTTCCATGAAGCTAATTGTTTAGTCTCAATCCTAGGAGATAATACTGCTCTTATATCGATCTATAGATCACCCTCCTATAAAAAAACTGAAACTTTCTTAAAATCGTTAGACAATGTCCTTCTTTCCCTCGATAAATACAACAACATAATTATCGTCGGGGACATAAACATAGATATTACTCCAAACACTGATGATACCAGAGCCCCTTCCTATCTAGAACTTGTTGCCTCCCATGGGCTACTCCCTGCTCATGACAAGCCAACAAGAGAAGACGCATGTCTAGACCACGTTATACTAAAGTCACGCCAAATTTCTAAAACTCTTATAATAAAAAATAGCCTAACGGATCATGACACTACCTATATTGACTTCACTGACCTTACACAGCGCAACTTGTTAATAAAGAAAACGTATACAAAAATTAATTATCAGGGTATTACGGATGATATTACAAATTCAAATTTTAGTCAGGTTATGGATTGCTCTGACCCCAACATGGCCACAAACATTTTTGTTGATTCCTTAACCAATATAATTAAAAACAACTCATCTACACTTACTTTATCCAGACGTAAAACACCGATAAAACCCTGGATTACACAGGGGCTGTTGCGCTGTATGAGAAACAGGGATATGATGTATAAAAAAGCTAAGTTAAATCCAGATAGCATAATAATAAAAACTACTTATCGCCGTTATAGAAATTATCTAAACTCAATCCTAAAAAAACTAAAAAGACAACATGAAAAATCAGAATTAGAAAAAGCTAGTAAATCTAACATAAAACAAACTTGGAAAGTTATTAACAATATAACTAACTTTAAACCTAAGCAGACGGCTTCTCAAGATATATTACAATCCAACACAGATCCACTAAACGCCGTAAATTCAATCAACAATTATTTTGCCAATATTGGTGAAAATTTGGCCAAAGAAATAATAAACCAATACCCACATGATACCGTCTTGGATAACCGTTCTAGTGATCATGGCGTATCTCATAAAAATTCTTTTGTACTTTTAGAAACCAATATCTCTGAAGTAGTAATATTAATAAACTCCCTTAAAAATACATGCTCTTCTGGCTGTGATGAAATCTCATCCAAAATACTGAAACAAAACATACAATGTTTAGCTGCACCCATAACACATATTTGTAACTTATCTATTGCTTCAGGCGTTTTTCCCAAGGCTTTTAAAAAATCAATGATAACCCCTTTACACAAATCAGGTGACAAGTCCGCGTACAGTAACTATAGACCTATCTCCATTCTGTCAACTCTGTCTAAAATCCTTGAAAAATTATAAATAAACAATTTACAAACTACCTAGAACACTACAATCTTCTATCACATCATCAATTTGGTTTTCGTTCAAAGAAGTCAACTGCCGATGCAGTAACATGCCTTACAGACTTAATTGTAAAAGAACTTGATGGAGGAGACAGGTGCCTGGCTATATTTCTAGATCTTCAAAAGGCTTTTGATACGATTTCAATACCAGTTCTCATAAAAAAGCTGGAATCTATTGGTGTGCGAGGCCTTCAGCTTCGACTTTTTCAAGATTATTTAAGTAATAGGGAACAAAGTGTTCGTGTTGGAGATATGCTAAGTGATCCACTACCTGTAAACTATGGTGTCCCTCAGGGTAGCATCCTTGGACCTTCGCTATTCTTGGTTTACCTAAATGGTCTCTGTAATTTAAACATTCCTAATGGTAACATCATCTCTTTCGCGGATGACACTGCTCTTGTATTCCAGGGAGAAAATTGGTACTCAACCTTTAAGCATGCCCAAAAGGGCTTAAATCTGGTAAAGTGTTGGTTAGATCACAACTTATTAAGTCTAAACTGTAGTAAAACTAAATACATGTCTTTTTCCATTGTTCCCCAAACCCAGCCTCGATTAAATACCTTCTCTATTACTGCCCACTCTGTTCAGTGTCTTTTGTCACCTCCCCCTGATTGTGATTGTCAAAAATTAGACCATGTTAACTCAATAAAATCTTTAGGCCTTATATTGGACAAACACCTCTCTTTCCAGGAACATATAAGGGCGGTCACTGCCCGTGTCCGCAAACTGATATACATTTTCAAAAACATACGGCATGTAGCTGAACCTAAAATAATGAAAATGATTTATTCCACTTTGTGTGAATCTATACTCACTTATTGTTTAACTGTTTGGGGAGGCTCTGCCAAAACTCATATTATTAACCTCGAAAGAGCCCAACGAGCCGTCCTTAAAGTGAGTCACTTCATGCCAACTAGAACACCCACCCTAAGCTTATATCAAGCCACTAAAGTTTTAACAATAAGGCAGCTTTTTATCTTACTTACCATCACTCGACAACACAATAATATTAACTTATTAACCCCAAATAGAACCAAAAGACGAGTTGATATTGTTTTCAGAAATGTAAAATTTCGAACATGCTTTACAAATCGATTTCAATGCTTCCTGTCTGTTTTTCTGTATAATAAAATTAATAAATCCTTAAATATTCACCCTCTAAATCTATTTGATTGTAAATTACGAGTCAGAAACCACCTACAAAGTTTGTCATACGATCAAACAGAAGCTCTTCTTGTAGTTACCAAATAACACATTATTATTATTTTTAATCCGCATACTTTTAATCTTTGTATCTATTTAAGTATATATTTATAGATACCCTTATTAATCTACTATCATTTTCATATATTTGTACTATCTATTGACATATCCTTAGGTATATATATGCACTAAAACATACCTTCACACACCCTTACTCACCCTCTCACCCACTCATACACACCCTCGCTCTCTCTCCCCCACACATATACACACCCTCACACACACAAACACACCCTCCCTCACAAATACACACCTTCGTAAAACTGGCCTATTGAAAGGCTTTCGTATTTTAGGAACTAATTGTTATCCATTTCTTTGTGTTCTTTTTTAATTATATAAAAATGTTGTACTTTAGTTAAATTTACATTATATAATTTCTTAATACATGTTTCGGGATAGAGCCTAGTTATCCACGCTTCAAGACAACTTATAGTGGTAACTAGTATCTAAATTATGTTTGTTACATATATATCTTAAATAAAGAAATTATTCTATTCTATTCTATTTAATCGAAGAAACTGATCTAAGACTTGCTAACTCGAAGACTTTGGTAAACGTCGCCGGGATCGCCAATACGGTATTTTGTATGAATCTGTGAAAATCTGAAATGTCATCAAAATAATTAGTTTAGCCCGCGGCTCCGCCCGCGTTGTTGTTCTGCCAAATTTCCTCGACTTATTTCATAAAAATATTAACTCTCAATCAGACTCTGGCGATGGTAATGATGTTCATACCGATGAAAATCAGAATTACGTGGTAGACTTGCAGGTCCTGCAACAAACATTTGTATGATATAAACCTACATCGCGCCATCGAAGCAGCAACAATATCCAGGGAACTGTTAGTAATGTTGCTCAAGAAGGCTAGTACTGGAGATTTTCCGATTTATATGTGGACTCGTTGTATGTGGATATGTCGCAGGGTAATTGTCAAAGCCTTGATTATTATTCGGCTGCTTTACACATTTTTTAAATGTGGGGATGTTAAAATTTAAATATTTGCCGCACTTACCACTTCTAGTTTATTTTAGACGCCCTTACCTCACCCATTTTTGCAATTCAGAGAAATTTCTCAAATAATAGTATTTTGGGTATATTTGTAAGCGAATCAAAGCTCAATAATTAATGTACGACCATAGACTTAGAATATACTGGCGTATATAATATACGCCAGTATATTCTATGTGTACGACTATACATACGGGCCCAGTTTTCAAGTGGGCGTCAATGTCTAAATAAATCCAAAACTATAGGATAGCGAAAAATGATCAAAGGAATAGATTTATTAAAAAAAAGCATGTTTCCTATAATTTGGTCTTCAAATGCGACTCTCTCGGATGGTGCAATGATATACAGATACAGTGCTATTTTTTAATCAACTTGTTCCATTCTCGGCTAAGAAATTTATTTTTTCAAAAATACAGATGCAGTTTTGATTTTCATCAAATTCAGCTCCGGGACTACTCTGAGCATTTTTCTCTATTCCCTATAGTTTTGGATCTGGCCATCCACGCCCACTTGGAAAACTAAAGCCTGTAGTACACGGGATAGGTTAAAGTATGCTACCTATACAATAGGGTGGATCGATTTTGCGTTTTTTGGTTTTTCATTTCGGCGGGGTGCGGAAAAGTTGCTACAAGAAAACAGATAAATGAAAAAAATACTAAAAACATATCTTTTAATGTTTTGAAGTAAAACAAAATGTATGAAATGAAAAAAAAAAAATAGTTTTTAGTATAGATAGGTATGGTCCCCAAATTTGCTGCCACCCCTAAAATCTGCCGTCATAGGCATTTTTAGCCTGCTGGTAAATCCACTGAATTCATCCGCTATTTACGTTGGCACTATTTGGAACGAAATAAAATTGTTGGACACCTCTGACACTCCCTCGGAGATAAATTTCGTGATGATATATTTGTTGTGACATCCTCCTTATAAACCAATTAGCAAATGTTGAATTAGGTATTACTTTATCTTTAGGTCATACATAGCATACTACGTGACATTCTATGCGTTAACTTAATAACACAATTTTTTTTCCGGCCGATAGGCAATAGTGATAATTTTATTTACGAAATCGATATTGAAATCAATTTTGACCTAATTGTATAGAAATCCTTTCTAAAAAATGTATAAAAGGCTACTAGAAAATATAAATGTTTCATTGAATTCTAAAATGTCCTTCATTACCCAGCTAGCTTGCTTCGCCCTACTGGCAACTCTTTGTGGCGTAAGTACCTTCACCATCTCGTTTTTAAATTATTTTATTTAAAATACCATGAATTTTAATAAGGAAAACATCGTGAGAAGCCCTACTATAAAATAGACGTCAATATAGAGAGTAACACTTCCTGATTGTTACATATTTCCTTGAGGATAATAGACATATAAGCTGGCTGGAGCAGTCCACTGATGTACATTGGCCTCACCTCAACCAAATCCAACACTATTATGCGTTTGGGAGAGAGAGTAGAATGTCACTGTACAGAAGTTTGTCAACTATTAAAATTTATGACCTTATCGAACTATTTGAGACAGCGTCTAATTTTCAACGGCGCGGCGATTGATGGCTAATATTAAAATTTGTTGGATTCCCCTAAAAGTAATTCCACATGTAGCCGAGCTACCCGAAAGCCCGAAGGTAGTAATTTGGCTTAGTCACCATTGAGCCTATGTTATGACTTTTTTTCAGCTAGCTCAGTCGCAGTGCTTGAGCCGTGTCCGCTCCGTGGTGCCCGTCCAGAACTCACCCTGTTGTGAAGATCTGACCACTATAGTCCAACTGGCAAGGGCTCTCAACGAAGTCGAATGCGGTTCCTGCAGCTGTGCAAGCCCCAGCTCAAATCTTAACGTTGATAACATTATCACCAAGCTGATAAATGCTCTAATATACGCCACTGTTGGAGGCAAAGGTCCTTCGTCTGGTAGCGGTGGTGGCCTACTCAACTTGGGTTTGGGTAATACGGAGGTCTTGAAGCTTTTGTAAGGGAGTTGAGGAAATAAAAAGGATTTCATAAATTGGTTGTTTTTATTTAAATCATCGTTTTCGCCTTGCAGATGAAATTGCCTTTCATCGGCGGATGAGCTTCAAATGATGGCATCAATAATTAATGATGCCGAAAATTAATGCAGGAAAAACAAAGGTAATGGTTCTAAAGAGGGATGAAGCGGTGACTGAATGTAAGGTTAAGATTGAAGACGAGGAAGTGGAACAGGTTAAAGAATTTGTTTATCTGGGTTGTCTATTTACACGCGATGGAGACTGAAGGTGACATTGAAAGAAGAGTGAAAGCGGGAAACAAAGTGAACGGAGCCCTCCTGCACTCCTTTATGGGCAGCCAAAGTGTGACTGCAAATAGGCTCGATTGGCGGTTCATAACATAATGGAGTGTCGACTGGTGGCGCTTACGTACAGGGGCGTACATATATAACTTTTTGTTGGAAAAGCAATGAGAAGGTCAAGTTTTACGATAAAAATAAAATGAAAAAAATTAAAAACCAATTTGATTTTTTTTTGTTGTTGATATCATGTAGGTACTCTGGCTGGGGTGAGCCATTGCCACAGATCATAAACTAGTACCTACATTGCCTACCAAGGGCGCGTCATACAAATAATGATTTTTCAAAGTGACATAAAAAAAAAACGCATTTTTTTAATTGTCGAACTTGGGCTTCTCATTGCTTTTCCAACAAAAAGTTCTATGCAAGTACGCCCCTGCTTATGTATAGTATGGCAATGAATGTTGGGTTTGGCAAGATGAGTATGGAAGTAGAGTGGATGCAGTGGAAATGCGTTCCTTACGGAATACGTGTCGTTTGGCTTTGAATGATTAGAGAGAAAAATATCGACCTAAGGCATCGTTGTGACGAAAGAAATTTATGCTGCACAAGTGAAAAGTAAAGCTCGATCGGGCCGCCCTAGAAGGACGTATGCCGACCAAATAGGTGACATACTCAAGAAGGGCAAAGTAAAAAGTACCCGGAATAGAAGAGCTTGTATGACTAGATTGATGGATGTAGAAGAAGCAAAAGAGGTGTGTCAGGATCGTAGCAGATGGAAATCTGTAGTCTCTGTCTATCCCTCTGGGACACAGGCTTGAGTATATGTACCTATGCACAGACAAGACTCATGCCTGTGTCCCAAAGGGGTAGGCAGAGACGAGACTGATAAATGCTTCAATATATGCCACTGTTGGAGGTAAAGCCTAGGTTCCTCGTCTGGTAGCGGTGGTGGCTTACTCATAAACATAACATAAACATAAAATCTATTTATTGACCATAATACATTTACATAAAACAATGAGTATCCAACTCCTATAAAAGTATAAACTGTAAGCTAGGAGTCAGTACATTCCCATAATTTCAGTTTTTAAATATATTATCTAGCCAAAAGGTACAAAAAAAAGACATGATTTAAGACCAGTAGTACATAATTATTAATTGTAATAATAACTGTGAAATTATCTTTTGTTGTTTTAAATTAAAAAGATAAATAAAAGAGCAAAGCTAAAATTTACAACATTTAAAGTAGATAAGGTTTGTTTACGTTTAGTTACATTAATTGGTAGTAGTGTTTGTAAATGTTAGAATATAACTTATAATATTATTAGTCTAAACAAAGTTAAAAGAGGTTGTACTTATACTGTATGTGAGAGGTGTGGGTGGGTATTGAGTGTGTTGCGAGTGATATTATGAGATCGGTTGAGTGTATGTGAGAGTGAAAGAGAGTGCGTGTGTGTGAAGGCTATTTGTGTCTGAATAGTTGGTTTAACAAGCCAATTAATAATCTACAACAGTTTTTCAGTCTGCTCATAAGTTAAGTCGCTTAGCCATTGGAAAACCCTATGACGCACCTGGTAATTACTTAGTTTTTTTAGTCTTACTGTACAATTTATAGCATTGTACAAATTTGGAGCCTGAAAATCGTAGTGAGCACGTGCAAACACGCTTTTGACCGCAGGTAAAGGACAGCGATCTGTGCGTTGCCTTGCTTCAGTAAGGTGTGGAACTGTATATCGATGATGATACCTTCTAAGGCATTGATATATATAAGACTTACGCACGCTGAGAACTTCAGATTGTTCATATACTGATATTGTAGGATGTCTCCATGGTAGGTACAACATGACCTTAAGTACAGCGCGTTGGGCACGTTCCATCTCAATCAGATGGGATTTTGAAGCTCCACCCCATGCAGTTATACAATAATTAATCACGCAGTGACCCAGAGCATTATATACATGCACAAGGTTCTTCTTTTCGGTTACAGTACGTAGGTTTTTAAAAACAAAAATTAACTTTCTTAGCCGTTTGGCAGTACTTGAGATGTGAGAGCGCCAGTTAAGCCTATTGTCGATAATTACTCCAAGATATTTTAAAGTGCTAACTTTATCCAGATGTGGACAGTTACATGTTTGTAGATCGGTAGGATTAGTATTGCAAGGATAAGTATGAATCCTTATTTTGAAATCTTCTTTAGGGAGGCACGCAGTAGTTTTACTGAAGCACATGTATTTTGTCTTGGTCGTGTTTAGTGACAGAAGGTTTTTCTCTAATCAGTTAGTTACTTTAGAAAGGCCTCGTTCAGTAATACTCTGTACCTCGTCCCAACTAGCTCCATGGTAGAGTATGACCGTATCGTCGGCAAACATGATAAGATTTGAACCAGCACCAGATAGTTGACATAGGTTGTTGATGTATAAAAGGAACAGTGTTGGTCCCAGAGTGCTACTCAACAAGCTATCTTGTCTGTGTACCTATGTAATGTTTCACCTTGGCTGCCAAACTAGGTATCATAGTTCAACTGTCCGAAAACGTTAATTAATTCGCGGAAAGACCTCTTCGCTAATATATATCTGACCTGACTCTTAACTGACAGGCTTTGCCTTACTTAAGTTTCAGTTGAACATATAATTGTGAATACTCTTAGCCATAATAACTGTCCCTACTGTTATGTTTAGGTTAAGAATTTTAGATTCAATAAATAATTTTTGTATTTGTATATCTATTATATTATATACTATTATAATCTGTGCAAGCAGGGACCAAAAACTTTGAAACAGCTCGACTGGAAGCCCTCGACGCTAAACGCTTACAACGCAAGACTCGCCCAAAGCCCACATACAACTACACGTACAACTCAAGTGGACAATTACACTGTACTTCATGTAACAGAATATTTTTGACGAAACTCGGATTTTCCAGCCACATCCGAGCTCATGCCAGGAAGCAATAAGGGTCGCCGTGGACGGGTACGTCGAGGAGGACATCATCATCATCATCATCATCATCATCATCATCATCATCATCATCATCATCATCATCATCATCATCATCATCATCATCATCATCATCATCAACATCATATTATATACTAGCCTTTGCCCGCAGCTTTGCCCGCGTTCAGTGAATCTTTGTCCCGTTTTCAGCTTTGGCGTTATTTTATGAACACCCCCTATAGCTTAAGTGTTGATCAGGGTCACTACAATGATAATAAAATAAAAAACCGCATTCAAATCCGTTCTGTGGTTCCAAAGTTAAAGCGTTTATTCAATATTTGCCCCGTTTTCGGCTTGGGCGTTATTTTACGAACACCCCTTATAGTCTATGTATTGACCAGGATAACTGCAATGATAATAAAGAAAACTGCATCCTAATCCGTTGAGTGGTTCTCGAGTTATAAAAGCGTTTATTCAATCTTTGCCCTGTTTCCGGCTTAGGCGTTATTTTATGAACACCTCTTATAGCCTATGTGTTGACCAGGGTCACTACGATGATGATAAAAAAAACCGCATCCAAATCCGTTCAGTGCTTCTCGAGTTAAAACGGAACATACGGACAGACAAAAATTCTAATCGTGGTTTTGGTTTGGCCTGACCAGTGATGCGAATTTCATCCCAGAGCGTTCAAAAATTGACACGAGCTAAACTGACAGCTGCATGGATGGAACTTCACGGAAGTAATTATGATGCGAAAATCACACTGGCCCACCTGATTAGTGCTACCAGATTTTTACCCGCGATCACCTACACCATTCGATTTATCGGAATCCTAACTAGGATAGGAAAGGACTTCGGACGGTGTAATCGCGTTTAGGACGGTCTGTTTCTTCGCGCGTCCTAATTACAACCCGGTCACATTATCTCGAGATCTGGCGTCGATGACGTCACGTCGCGTCGGCGCTAAGGTATGGTGCGCAAAACAAGCATCCTCTAGTAGGATAAGATTTCCAATAAATCTTAAACAATAAGATTTCCAACAAAACAAATATTGTGTTAATTAATTTAATGTAGGTAATATTATTATAATGATATGATTAAAATGATGAAAAATAAATGAAACAATCTTGGTTAAGTGGGTACAAGAAGTGTTTATTACACAAAACTACAGACTAAAAATCTTCTTCAGAATATATGATTGGCTCGATGCCAGTCATTGTCTCACTATCGCTATCGCTATCGCTGATCTCACTGTCCGAACTCTCTTCGTCTAGGGATATAATTATTTCACGAACATTTTCTTCTTCAAGGTGGTCTTTCTCCCAATACTCCTGTTGTAATCTTTCAACGTGATTTACTTCTTTTTTCCAGTCGGAAGGTGTGATGGAATTAATCGCATCTCTTGTTAATCTTTCTATTTCTTTTTCTGACTGGCTAACATTTTTGTCTGCCACCCTTTGCTTCACTAGATTCCAGATATATTCAATCGGATTTAAGTCACAGTGATAGGGGTGGCAGACGTACTATTTCCTGACCATATTTCTCTTTCATTAATTCGTCGACAACGTATTTTTTTGGAGGCTTTGTCCTTAAAATTATCGGGTACAATTCCTTTTTCGTTATATTCTCGTCAAACGGAACGTTATTGTCACGCAACCAGTTTTGCATAACAGATTTGAGTGATGCGCTCGTGGGTGCCTTTATTAATTGAGTTGAATGGTAAGGTGCATTGTCAATGACGACAATACCGTTCGGCGGTAAGTTAGGTAGCAACTTTTCTTTGAGCCATTTCAAGAAATTATCCGTATCCATCTCATGATGATAGTCGCCTGTTGTCTGTTTGCATTTATATAGTAATTCTGCGCCTGGTATGAAACCGTTTTCTCCCCCAGCATGCACAAGAATCCATCTCTGGCCGGGGTTAAACATTTTTTTTACGCTGCTGTCAGTACTATTTTGCCAACATTTATTAACGGTGTAGTGTGAGTGAATCCATGTTTCGTCTAGAAACGTAACCGGTTTTTTATCTGCGCCAAGGTCATTGTTTTCTTTGGTCAAATGGTCAATTAAAATTTTTCTAAGGTAACTTCTTTCACCTTTAAAATTTATATCCCTTTTAGCGACTGCCAAGATTTTCTTTAATGTTGGGATTTCTTTTCTTACAGTATTAAAACTGTTAATAATATTACGTATGGCACAGATGTCAAAATCATCAATTTCAATTTTTTTTTTACTTCTTGCGCTTTTTACCTGGTGTTGACAATTTTTCTTCACGTGTATCGTTGCTAGAACCTTGACTAGTACTCGTAATCGGTGTAGCATGTTGCAGTGACGCATGCCGCAATTCTTTGGCCTCCTTTTTTATTCTCATCAAAGTACATTTTGATATTCCTGTTGCAGCACAGGTTCGTTTAACAACTTGATCTACAGGTATTACGAATTGATTGTTAGCTTTCTCTGATTCAAAGAAAGCGAGAACTTTCAGGATTAAATTTCTTGCTTCACTGTGAATAGTTTTTCCCATATTTGAAAAAACTTTCACTGTCCCACTTCAAAGCAACGAAATAGTAACAAAAATGTCCAAACTAAACCAAAATGTCCAAACTAAACAAAAATGTCCAACGTTGCAACAAAAACAATATTTTAACGTAACAGCAATAACAAAATAACAATAAATGCTTAAAAATATACCACGAAAACAAATCGACGCGTATCGGCAACGAAAGTGCTAACAGTACTGACGCACCGTGGCGAGCGCGGGGAGGTGAAAGGAGAACGGGGCGGGTGGTTCGCATTCCAGCGAGGTCTCGAGATAATGTTACCGGGTTGTAGGATCCTAGTTAGGATTCCGATAAATCGGTGGTTATCGCGGGTTTGCTCTTTTCTATGTCCTATATAGATCTGTCACTTTCTAATAAACGAGTCAAAATTTCGCACCATGATCGCACGTTTTGAAATGTCGCGTTTAACAACTCTGCCCGCATCGCTGCAGCGATGAACTGTGCAGCCGCTGCAAATAGATAAAAACGACCATTTCACATGACTTTGACAAGCATGCTCTCTGCAGCGCATAGATATTTATCTGAGCTGCAGCACGTATGGGTGCATAAAGCCGTTTAACACAAATCTATCTCTGCAACCGTTGCACAACTCATCGCTGCAGCGATGCAAACCCGTTAAACACCTACAATTCGGAACAAAGCTTGAAATTGATGAAATGTCAACAAATGGCAGTTGAAATTTTCAAATACGGTGCTGAGACTCTTTGTAGAATTCGTTTTTGTGGATTTATATTTTATTTGTTAGTGTCGTGCTAGTGATAATTAACTGAGTAAAACCAGCCGAAACATCTTAATTGCCGTTACAAATAGCTAAGTGAAAAGATTGGGGCACAAACTTGTCAAAATGACTTCTGAAGTTGACGCTTTGAAAACAAATGAATTTCTACGGCGACGAAAACTCAGACTTCAACAGGTTAAACAAAGTTTTTTTTTACAAATTCACCTATTACATTTACAACATTTAATTAACTTGCCGTAATATGAGAAAACTTCCCAAACTTTTAGGTTAGGGAGCAGTCTAAAGATATAGCCAGAAAGATTAGGCTCCGCGCCAAAGTTGAACAGTTACGGCAAATCGTTAACCTTGAGACCAAGAAGGAGCAAGATCACATTCAGAATCAGGATAAACTTGTGAAGGAGTTGGAGAAGTTATACACTAAAGGTGTGCAGAATGTTGGTGCTGGACATAGCAGGGCTTCTGAAGTGAACTTAGGTAAGTTTTTTATTTGGTTTGGGTGTAGATAAGGGGGTACTACGGGAAAAAGGACTCCCAGAACATTGCCATACATAATGTTTGTACTAAAAAAGTGACTACCCAGAAACCCTCAGATTTTTCTCCCTTATCAACACTCTGACCCTTTCCTTAACTAAAACCGTTGATCTATATGTTTGACTCAAACCTACAAAACTTGGTACTTCAGCAATGGAGCCAGTTATTCATTGGTCATGTAAATTTTTGTTGAATTTTATAATATAGCCAATTTTCATTATTTAATCTATAGTTGGTTAATAATAAAGCCTTTAATATTCAAAATTTACAAGTGTCAAGTACATTTTTATAAATTGCATTTGTTAGTATTGTTAGTAGTTTTCTTAGTTTAGTTATTAGTGGTGTTAGTTTCTGCAGATTTGGACCCCTCTCTGGGTGTAGGCCTCCTCCAGCTTGTTCCATGCCTCCTTGTCTTTTGCCTTTTTCAACCAGTCCTTTCCTGCCGTCTTCCCTATATCGTCTGCCCATCTCTTATAGGGTCTACTGACTTTTCTTTTCCCAATTGGACCCTTCCATATTGTTGCAAGTATGGTCCACCCTTTGTCATTATATCGAGCTAGGTGTCCTGCCCATCGCCATTTTAGGTTAAGGGTTTGAGTCAGTGCATCTTTTATTTTGGTCTTGTCTCATATATCTTAAGTTCTGATTTTTTGTATTCTTTTTATTTTCATCATGCTTCTTTCCATGGCTCTTTGCGTAGTTCTTATGTTTGATTTTATCAGTGAGGGTCCATGTTTGACTTCGTAGAGAAGACTTGGTAAGAGGCACGAATCCATCACAACTTTTTTCAGGTTGGTGTTGTAGTTTCCTTCAGGAATTTCTTTAAAGGACCAGATTTTTTTCCATGTTATGTTGGGTCGTCTTTCTACTTCTTCTTCGTTATTTGTGTTTTTGAATGATATCTGTTTACCCAGGTAGATATAGTGATCGACATAGTTTATGGTTTTGCCTTTGATGGTAATTGGGACTTAATGGCCATTTGTCATAACTTTAGTTTTACTGGCGTTCATGTGTAACCCCACTTCTATGCTGACTTCGTCCAGCTGGCTTATCATGTCTTCTAGTTTGGCAGATTCTGCTATTACAGCTATATCCTCTGCGAATCTGAGATGATTGAGGTAATTACCGTCTAATCTTATACCCTTCTTTTCCCATTGTAGCTTCTGAAATATGCATTCCAGGACAGCAATAAAGATCTTCGGTGATAGAGGTGAAGTTAGTTGTGGAGATTTGGTGCACATCTAGACTGGCACCAGGTAAGCCTGGAGGCAGTTAAAAAAAAAGGATAAAGCTGGGTAAAAACACATAATTTCCATAATTGAATTTAAAATTAACATTACTGATGTAGAAAAAGTATAAAACACAAATATATAAAAGAGTATTGGGTCAGAGTCAGAATTTAAAAATAAATAAAATAATCACCTAGTTTCTATGTTATATTTAGGATTTTGTCTTTCTATTATAGCTCTAACGACGCTATTAGCTTACGATCTTATCGATTCAAAATTGAGCGTTACGATGAGTTTATGGGATCCCAGAAACTGGCATTACGCGAAGGCGTTAATAGCCCTTAATGGAGAGAAAATATAACTTCAATTTGTAAAGGTATTAAAAGCAGTTGTTATCTAGCTTTACATTAAGGAAGAAAATGATTGATTTAGAATTTACTGAATCTTAGGCTACCGATATATAAACCTAGTAGAAGCGTCTTCCTGACATCGGAGCTGGAATTCCTCTCTATGGTGTCGCAGGTAGATCCGTGGCTGTCACTGCGGTTTCAACCTGAATCCAAACAGGATAGCCGGGAAAAGGTGGTAGATGAGGATGGAAACGTTCACGGAGAGTCAGTGCAGGACTCATCGCCCCCGCTACGAATTTAGAATTTAGAATTTTAGAGGATGGAAAATGGAAAACCCTTAAAAGAAAAAGGCCTGAAGGGTCGCAGGAAAATGAAAAGAAATAGATTCAATCAACTCCGGCACAATTGTGGCCGGTTTTATAAATCCCAAAACGTTCCTGGGATAAGAAATCCAATGCTTACTGGCTTTTTTACCAAGTTTTTATCTTGTTCCGACGACGACAATCCAAGATTTGACAAAAATAACAAAAAATCTGTGGCAGCAGTCATGGAATTTCCAAAATTTAAAATTTTCTGACAGCCCAACGACAAACAAACCTGTATAAAAAAGGTTGAATAATGTAGCAATTGCTACAATGCTTATACAATGTTAAAATTGTTGTTGTGTCACTGCTTGGTATCATAGTTTTAAGTGCATATCCATAATTGGCCTAGTCTTCTTTTATTTGCCAATTTTATAAACATTTTAATATTAACAGGAAGTGACGTAATCATATAAGGTTGGATGGCTGGTTCCTTGAGACCTAAGGATGCCTTCAAGAAAAATAAAATATGCCTGATGATGATTTCACTGGAGGTGAAGTGAAACACATTGCTTCTTCATTTAAAAAAGTATATGCACACTTATTTTAAAATCTGTCTACTAAAAACAGTTTAAGAAAAGCAGTTTTCGAACTGTAAATATTGATGAAAAAAAGGAGAGGCCAATTGCACAAAGTTTAAAAAACATAATTGGTTATCTTTTGCATTGCTCAATCAGGCACTTAATACTTACAGTTGTATTTTTGCTTGTACCTAGTCCTGCCAAAAGTTCTGTCCCTCATAGGCAAGATTAAACACATTATTTTACATCAGGCGAAAACAATACGTATTTTAGTCTACAATCGCACGCTCTTCGTCCTGGTAGTTACGACGACAGAAATGCCTCGCGTTCGTGAAATAAACACATTATTTAGATTTCTTTATCTATGTTTGCCGTAAGAACTTCAATTTTAGGTAACTGCAATAGGTATCACTAATACCTATTTTACTATTTAAGAACCAAGCGAATCTGTTGAATAATACAGGAGAAATGAATTTCTTAAACATGAAATATCATGAAAACTGAGTTTTACAAATTATTTTTTTCGGGATTGAATATTAGATTAATTTCATTATAATTAGGTAACTGCACTTCACAAAAGATCACTCAACGTCATATATTTTTTTCAAAGAATGGACCTTATAGCTTCTTCAGAAAACTACAATCGAAAAACATAAAACTTTTTTTTCTTTGCCATAAGGTGGATATTTTTCATCCCAGACTGAATCTAGTAAAATTAATGAATGGATTTGTTGGCTAGCTAATCAAACACTTTAAAAATATTATAGCTGCTCAAAGCAGTGACCATTAAAAAAAAACTATCATTGAAGCGTCCGAAGCAGACATCTTAAAACACGCGACACAGTTTGACCTTTTCGCCTCATAACTTTTTCAATCATAGCCCTTACAATTAGAATTTGTAGTTGACTTGGAGATAAGTCAATAAACATTGAAAAACAAAGGAGTTTGAAATATTTTGGGAGCCATTTTACAGCACCACCACCGTTATAAACAAACCACGCAATTGGATGCCTAAGAAAAAAAAAATTTTTGTCTAGCGATTTTACTAATTATTTTGAGGATTTATAGCTTATAATAAAAAAAAATTGTCATTGCCTATTCTATCATTGGCATAAAAATCCATTCTTTAACTCATTTTCACCCATCCCAATGGAATTTTGTAGACCCAAAATATGTCAAAAAGGATGTTTTAAGATTCAATTCCTTCTATGTCATTAAAAAACAATGAAAAAGGCATAATACATATTTTACAATTCTAACAATGAACACTGGATAATAAACCTAAATATAGGTAAATTGAAGGTAAACTTAAATCTCCACGGTTTTAATAAATTAATCAGTTGTTTTGCTCTCCTGTAATGTTGACCTCGGTTGACATAGGACCTTTTGCAATATGTACGACGATGTGCGCCCGCACCCTTAAACTAGGGGCAGTGAGAGATGGCACCTATGATAGCAGTGTTGAGTGATAGTTTAAAAGTATATAAATATTTCCCAAACTACACTATTTCCAAGCATTTATTTTTCGATGACGGATCAATTACTCATACCAAAATAGCTACTATGTTAATGCTCACTGAGGTTATATTACGTAGGAGAATGTTTTTAACACGTAGGAACCGTTACTTGAATATAATCCTAGTAAAGTAAGGCCAACAATACGAGATAAAGAATGTAAACATACTTTCAGGGGTTCAAAACATTTTTATTTGAACGAATTATATGGTAAAAATTTTGAACTCCCAATTCTAATCGTTGTCGTCTGTATTAGAGGATTTATCATGTTGTTAATCAATCATAAATCAACAAGAAAGATTAACAGTAACGGATTATTAATAGCAAAAAAGTAGACAAATACGTAAACGAAAGAATAAGTATCACTTCGAACGCAATCCAAACAGGAATGAACTTGTTCACAAAATGGCGGACCAAATGGTTGGTTGACTGCTTACCTGTACCACACGACTCACGCAACGACAGCTGTCGTCGACCAACTGACGCCATTATTGCGTTCAAGCGGTACGGTCCGATTGTTTACGTATTTTATCTGATCTCGTTGGCCTTACTTTAGGCATTAACATAGAGGCTATCTAATCGATCTGTCATCGAGAGAATAAACACTTGGAAAAAAATGTTATCATTTGCACAGTTATGTTTCTTTAAGGAAGTTGTGTCTCCTCTGTAAAAGGTCACCGTTTAAAAGTGGCTGTCTATTTAAACCCCATAAGTCGTATGTTTTTAGGGTTCCGTAGTACCTAAAAGGTACAAAAGGAACCTTTATGGTGAGACTCCGTTGTCCGTCCGTCCGTATGTCACAGCCTCATAACTTAAGCACCGTTAAAGATAAAGACTTGAAATTTTCCACAAAAATAGCATTCACTCGCCTACATAATAGGGTACAAAAAATTGAAACATTTTAAATTGTTCAAAATAAAAAATAAATTATTAAAAATACAACACGAATATCAAATTGTAGGTATTAAAGAACTGATTGTAAAAATATATACTTACTTTTAGTATATTTACGGGCACTGTTTTCGAGAAATCTTCGAAAAACACAAAAAAATGGAAAAAAATGTTGATTATAGGTCATACATAACTGGCCAATTACAGGAAAAATGTAGCGATTAAAAAAAAGTTGATAACAAATGAGAAATATAAAAAAAATGTGAAATAAATCAAAAAATATTTTATAAGAATACAATATGGGTATTAAAATAGTAGATATTAAAGAGCTGATTATTAAAATATATACTTTTACTATATTTACTAGCACCGATCTCGAGAAATCTTTGAAAAACCACAAAAAATGTGCATGCCCCCCCCTATTTCCGATACTAATGAACCGAAAAATATGAAAAAAAATCATGGTAATTTGGGATTACGTAAAGATTGCAGGAAAAATATAGCGGGTTGAAAATTCACGATAACAAAATGATCTAACCTAACCTAACCTAACCTAACCTAACCTAACCTAACCTAACCAAAATTGAGTTTTTCATCCACGAGTTTTATTCGAGTACGGTATAAAAATATTTGAGTCTCTCTTTTGTGGTACAATCAATTCTTTTTTTAGTTATCATAAACAGTTATGGGAAAGATTTTAAATACCTTCTACCTGACTGTTCCCAAAACTGTCGAATTACGGAACCCTAGGTATGCGAGTGTGGCTCGCACTTGACCGGTTTTTATTTTGAGAAGAATGTAATCTACCATACTTATTTGCATTGATAGATAAGAGAAGAAACTTTGTTTTTAGATAGTGTATCCAAGACAGACCCCTCAAGATTACGAGGAAGAGAAGCAGCTGCTCTTTTGCGACAGGAGAAACAACAAAAACTAGATGAGAGGAAAAAATCACTGGACAGAAAACTACAAGCCAGGTTAAACTTGAGTTTTAATATACTTATATTATAGTACCGATAATAAAAGATGGGCGCTATCACACTGGATGATAATGATACCAACACGAAAACTACGCATTATCCTATTAATCATACATTTACTATGCTTTCACACTGCATCATTTACAGGGGTGACACGCCGCGCCACTGTGATGGTGTATAGGATATCGGCCCAACATACGCTATCGTTACAGCTGACTATAATGTCAGTATCATTATCGCCTTGTGTGAAAGCGCTCATTAGAGACTTCATACATTTTGTTATAATAATATCAAAACTTATTCAATTACAGAGAAGCAGCAAATGAATTAAGCAGAGAGAAATCAAAAAGTATTACAAATCAACTACTACAAAAAACATCAGGCATAAAAGGTTGTGATAAAACTAATAAAACAGGGTTTGAAGATTTAATACCAACAAAAGACACAGATAATCAAATCAACGAAAATAACCTAAATAAAAAAGACAATACTGCTAGCACTGAACACATACAGGCTGTGAAAAAGAATGATATGGCCACCCAATGGACTTGTGAGAGCTCTGCTGGTGAATGGGAACCAGATGTTCCCAAATTAATACTACCTGACGAAAATATTACAGGCCCAAAGGAACCTACTGATGGAAATCCTCAAAATAAATCTGGGAGAGAGAAAAGAATAGATTTGTTTGCTCTCAGTGAGGACATGCCTTTGAGTTTACAAGCTAAAACAACATATGTGGCTCCCATAAATACAGAACCTGTAAAGTCTTCCTTGACATTGATTTCGGAATATTTGCAAAATCGGAATTTACGTTTACGAGAACCAGAAATAACAAAATCAGGCAAACATTCAGATGACCTGCCAAGCTTGAAGCAGACAATCTTACGGATGAGAGCCTCAAAGACCGAAGGTAATAGCAATGTTTGCAATGTCCATGATGTCCAAGTGATACCAGTTCCTTCATGGGAAGCAGAAGGATTTGAGTGCTCACATACTTCTGCTGCGTACATGTCTCAAATCGGCGATTGTAAACCTTTGCGGCCAGTCACTAATTCGGAAATTAATAGAATTTTCAGCGCCATCAGGCCATTAGATCGGGGCTTATGCCCTACCCCAGTGTTGAGAGGTTCAAGTCCATTCAGACGGAACAAAGTCTGCTCTAGAATATTCCATAAACCAACAGGTGACATGAGTCTTGATACTCATCACATCACTTTCTCATTGTCACTTTATATTTATTTATCATGCTTTTGTCGAATCTTGTGATAATTAGATGTGTTGATGGTTATTATGTGAACTCATTCGTTGGCAATCATCTGGACATTATCTCATTCAACTCACTAACTCACAGAACTGCAGTTCATAACTACGCTTTCCATTACAGTTTCATCAAAAGCAGACAAGAACATCAAACCAAACATTCCAGAAAGTACGACAAGCAGAAAGAGTGCTGTAACAGTCTACAATCACTCAAGCAGAGACTCGAGGAACATCCCGGGCAGTGAAGACTACCTCGTTATCCGGGAGGAAACTCCAGATGAAGATGCATACTCCCAGGCTATGAAGGAATCCTCCAGTGTGACTGTAAAAGAGAAGGAACACGACAAAAAGCTTCAAGATATGAGGAACAAAGTGGCGATGACCAAGCAGACTGTTGAAAAGGAGTATAAAGATACCATGGCGTTTTTGAGTTCGTTACCTAAAGAAAAGACTTGTAGAACTCAGGTAAGGTAAAAAAAAACTTCCATATTCCATGCTCAGCAATATCGGGATTACACAGGGCCTGAATTTGGATTCATTCAAGAAACGGTTGGGATGATATATCAGAGGAGGTGGTGCGTGCCGCGTCCAATTAATTTTATGGAAGAATGCGTGAAGTTATTCAGACAAAGGGGGAGCGATTTTAGCTATGAATTGATATAGTGACCTTTAAATTGTACTTAACCAAAACATATATAAGGTGACTTTAATATATGCAGCCAAATTCTTACTGAAGACTCGGTAACTGCTCAGTAACAAGGTTCGATGACCTCTTTTGTGAAATTCGTAAATTATTCTTTTTGTGTTCTTTACAAACGCAAGCCCAGCTCCGAGTCAATTACTGTGGGACTTCAAAATTTTATTTTGCGAAATTAGCAAAAAGTGTTCTGGATCTGTGTTACTAATTACTTACCAAGCCTACAGTATGAGTTTGGCTGCATAAATTAAAGTCACCTTATATAGAGTTTTAATTTTTATGTAAATTTAAGACTTACAGCCCTTTCAAACTAGGACACTTAATCTGCCCAACCCTGTATAAGCTTTGTAGGGTAATAATTAAGAAAATATTTAAAAGTGTTGTTTCTTTAATTACAAAATGGCAGGTTTTTTACAGTCCACCTGCAATAGGTCTCTGAAAGCAGCCCGGCATTGTATAGAATGACTAGGCATTATGTTTGCGGGTGACAGATAAATACACTGTTGCGATATCACGCTGTACTCACGCATGTCAAACTTCCCACGGATTTACAACACTGTTGTGTGCATCGTTCGTATCTTGAAAAAACCGGACAAGTGTGAGTGAGTGACTGGCCCGCCGAGGGTTCCGTTAAAGACCATATTTTTTACGATTTAATTACAAATGTATAGTTTTCAGATTTTTCCTTATACTTGTAGTACAAGACGGTATTACTTGCCAAATTTCATAGTTGTAGGTCAACGGAAAATACCCTATAAATTTTGATTCTCTTGTATTGAGAGTGTCGAAATATAAGTTTATATACGTTTTTTTGCGGCATAAACGGCCGTATCTTTTTTTACGCGAACTTAGAAGTTTGATTTTTTCACAGCTTCAAGAGACTAGACCTGAGTATGTGGTTTTAATTTCAACGTGTTCCCAAGATAAAGGGTCTTGACAGACAGACAAACAACAAATCACATCCATTAAGGGCTCCGTTTTTTAGACAAAGTTATTAGTGCGCGACTGCCCTAATATGTGGCGTTTAACTCGGGAATTCGGTTCTACTGGTTACAATATTTTTACTTTGTGGTGTAGGGCTGACTTTTTCTCTTTACCAACGGTGGATCGGCGAACCACGATTGACGCTATCTTTTATCATTGACTGCCTACTTAAAGCATGATTTTGTTACTAGTTTTTAAGTCTGCCGTTAAGAGGCCCTAGCTCAAAGGCTTGGATCCTTCATTCGAGAACTATTAATAAAAAGTAATAATTAATTGTGTAACATGGGATTTTTATGCAGTTTTTATTGTTACCTTTGAGAACGTATTAGCGCATGCATGTATCATAGATTTAAAGGAGCTGAGCAATAATAATAATTTTCGTGAAAACCTTTGGAGAATAATGTATTTTGTTGTGGAATCCGTAAAACTAGTAACCAATTTTTTAATATTTTTAGAAACGTGCCTTTATGAATGAAAGACGACAGGAACAGCTAAACGAAAACCGTCAGTTAAAGATGGAACAAGAATTCAGGAGAATTCAGAACGATTATAAATTATTAGAACAGTGCTGTGCGGTAAATATCTCCTACATTCTTTTATTTCTTTTTTAACTGCCATTTTTATTTAAAACCTCATTTTAATCAAAAAGGAATGACGGCAAAATTCTCGGTTCATAGTAGTATAGACTTGAAAGATAGCTATCCTACTAATATTATAAATGCGAAAGTTTGTGCGTGTGTGTGTGTATGTGTATGTTTGTGACTCTTTCACGCTGAAACGGCTGAACGGATTTGGATGAAATTTAGAATGGATATAGCTTATACTCTAACTTAACACATAGGCTACTTTTTATCCCTGAAAAATGCATAGCTCCTGTAGGATAGATCAATATCATTGAAAAATTAGGTGTCTAATTAGCGCAGTCCTGATCGTTTGTGGTGAAGGCTTTGTTATTTCATACATCAGGTGTCTAATAAGAGCGGTCATTAATATTTGTGGTGAAATAAGACAAGGCTATATTATCTCATCACACTTCACACTAATATTATAAATGCGAAAGTTTGTGTGTGTGTGTGTATGTTTGTACTCTTTCACGCTGAAACGGCTTGACGGATTTGGATGAAATTTAGAATGGATATAGCTTATACCCCAACTTAACACATAGGTTACTTTTTATCCCGGAAAAAGGGATGTCGTTAAACCGAATAACACGCGGGCGGAGCCGCGGGCAAAAGCTAGTTATTAATGAACACAACTAAAATTTTCAGGATCGGAGGAACAATAACAAACCCGACAAAAGAAAGAGCAAACCCAAATCGCCTGCGACGGAAAACTTTGCAGCGCAGGACTTTGAATACTCCTGGATGCCTGTACCAGAGAGTGATGCTTCCCTTGCGATCCACACCATACCCACAGCTGTCAAGGAAGGGAAGTCTAGCACTGTCAAGTTCAGCAATGTTGACAGCTACCATGAATACCGGTCTCGGCACAAACATACTCCACCGACGAAAGATACTAACGCCACTGAGGAAAAGGGTAGAAAACGAGAGACAATCATATTGCAAGAAGACGGTGATGAGTCTACGGATTATTCGACTGTGGCATCTGAAAGTAGTTCTGTTGAAAATTTGGAGAAGGAAAATGATGCAAGAAAGGACAGTAATTGCGATAATTCCGACGCGGAAAGGATAATTATTTACAAAATCATTGATAGTAAAGCTGATAAGGGCAAGAGGAAAAAGAAATCGAAATTAAGTGATAATGTCACTGAAGTGTCTGCGAAAAAAATTCATAAAATCTTAAAAAGAAAAGATGACAGTAAGAAAGACTATGCAACGTCTGCGATGTCCGTACAACAACTTAGGGAAGGTAAGTAAACTTTCAATGATATCTTATGAGTATTGTAATTCCTTTATCTGTCAGTCTGTAGCACAATTCGATAACTAACTACTATAGATGAGCCATGATCTTATCGGTTATAGATGAAAATTACCTCGAAGTTTACCTTTTCTGAGGTAAACTTCCCGAAAACTTCATAAATTGCGGTAATTTTGGAAGTTTTCAATCAAATGAATATTTTCTTACTTTTTAAGTGATTTAAAAAAAATACCTACTTAACTTTTTGCTACTTTTAAGTTGTTTAATATACAAAATGTAACAAAATTTGCCAAAAATACTTAGAACAGAACAATTTCTTTCAATTTATCCCCAAGAGACAGGTCGAAATCTAGTAAAAAAAATAAGTAGGTAACTAGATATTATAAGCATTTTTTAAAATTAATTATTTTAACACATTTACCTACATACACAATATAATGTTTCTGTTTTCCGTAAATGGAGGAATAGGTACATAAATTAGCTATGTTGGTTTTATAGTTAAAGGTCGCAGGTTCAATTCCTAGCCGAGACAACGGCTTTGTATAGTTCGGACACTGCAGGCTCATCGACAGATTGTTGACTATAACCTACCTATACGCGAAATAAAGAAGCCAAAAGATCTTGCGGGAAAAAGTAAGTAATAATCTTGATTGCTTATTGACTTGAGACAATATCCCATACTGCTAGGATTTTAAGTAAGAAAGCAAGACAAATAAGCGTCTAACATTAGCTGCACTTGCATTTTTCCAAGTTAAGACAGAATTTTTGAAAACTTCCGAAGTTACCGAAACATTCGGTAATTTTCATCTCTATTATCGGTCCTATGAAGTTTCACTAGGTAGCTTTTATAAACTCACTCAAGGTGTATTTTGAGAAGCCGTTGGTGCCAATAATTTATACAGTTAAATTCATACTGAGGACTCGGTTAGTGCTCAGTGTCAAGATTCGATTACCATTTTTGTGAAATTCGTAAATTATTTCCTTCGTGTTCCCACAAACGCAAGCCCAGCCCCACCAGAGTTTATTAGTATGGGAGGTCTACATTTCATTTTTGTAAAAAAAATTTTTCAGCTCAGTATGATGTCAACTATCTGTGACAAAAGTTTCAGCCGGCGTACTATTACTTTTTTATTACCACTTTCGCAACCTCTCACATCTACACCCGCCGCGGGTGCGTCAGCTGACAATTTTTTTTCAGCTCAGTATGATGTCAACTATCTGTGAGAAAAGTTTCAGCCGGCGTACTATTACTTTTTTTTTTACCATTTTCGCAACCTCTCACACCCACACCCACCGCTACTTGAGCAGCTGACGGTCGATTCACATATCAGTCATGTGAGATCTACGATCGATGTCAATATCAGCCGGCTTACTATGACTTGTATTTGCAACGGTACCTCCCGGGCTATCTAGTATGAATTTGGCAATATAAATTAATGTCATCTTATATAAAAGTACCGGAATTTAGTCAAGTCTGCCCTAACTTTGAATGACAAGCGAAAGAGATGTAGTTTATGCCGCAAAAGTGGTGAATATAAATGTCACAGGGGGCTATGTTTATAAACTAAGGGTTGCAACACGGGTCATAATGCCATCTCTGTCGCACGCTTTGCTAATTGGATACGCTATCCTGCTGTCAGTGACGGATCCTGACGAAATTGTTAATTTATGGACGGCTACCTGGCGGAATAAGATCCCATCTCAGGTATAGGCTGGTAGAGCTGTCATAAACCCTGACCTAAAATTAAAAAAAACCTGCTCTAGGAGCGCCACATTTGCTTTTATGATTGCAACACTCATAAATTACATTCACACACACAAACAAAAAAACAAAACCACACTTTGACAGCCAATCGACATAATGACGTATAAAGTTATTGTTGCCAGTAGAGGAATGTAAAGTGCAGAAGGTGAGACTGGAGAATTGCGATTGTGCGCGTGCACACCATTGACATTGTGGAAAACAACTTTTATAGCTGTCCAGGCAAGGTCTGTTTTCAAAAAATTATGGTTTGACTTTTATCTTATTCTTCTTTTGTTACGATGTATACTTTATGTTTCCATGATTTTGCAAAAATAGACCTTGCCTGCACTGCTATAAGAGTTGTTTTCCACAATGTCAATGGTGTGCACGCACACAATCGCAATTCTTCAGTCTCACCTTCTGCACTGTAGTTCTATTGGTTTTCCGCAACATAGAGGTTTTTTATTTTCATGGTCAAGCGTTGCAAAACGCCATGAAGACCTAAATAGGAATAGTACAGATATATAAGTCTATACATACTTACATAGTGTACAGACTTTTAATCGATAATCGGCTTTTAGCACTTAAATAAATTTATTTACATCGTGTATTTATTGCAGGTGTCTACAAAACAGTCAGCGAAAAGGGGTAAGCTTGTTTTACAAAAATCAAAAGAGTTATTTTAAAATTATTGTTTTTTTTTAAATGAATATCCTTGTCTCAGGCTCTACTGCAATATAGTTCGTTCTTACACAAGTAACGTTAAGTTCTGGAAACCCGACATAGAGCGCAAATCTTGGTGGTAAATCAACTGATATTAAAATGTACAGATAATTATCTAGACTACCATTATCTAAACCTTCGTTGTAATAGAACATTATTTCCTCGCCATCTCGTTTTTTAAACTAATCATGTAGTTGGTAGTAATGAATAAATCAAGCACGTAGATTTATTTTGCATAATGTATCTGTTGTGGCCATATCTTAGAATTGATTATTTCATGATCATCTCTCTCTTCATGAGAGAGAAGCAGATTAGCCCGTTTGAAAATTGAAACCGTATGTTTGTCTGTCAAATTAATGCGGTTTTTATTTACGATTCTCTTACACAATAATTGTACCTTTGATTGGTAATAACTTCAAGTATGAATTAAGATATTTACGAAAGATAAAAAAAAAACTTAAAAAATAGCTGCGACAACGAGCGAAGCGAAGAAGAGCGCTTTAGGTGGTTGTAATAATTTGTGAGCCGAGCGAAGCTATTGCAATCGGATCATAAAGTGCTCAATTCTACGATATGATATTTATACTTAGTTAGTGTCTTCATTTCAGGGACAATATCGCATCAATGTACTTTGATGGTGAGAATCAAGATTCAATTGAAGATGGGAGACTAGATGTCTCATCGTGCGGCTGCACGTCAACTGGTTTGTACCAATTTGACAACGCTATCATTTCAGTAGAAAGTACAGAACATTTTATTTATTTATTTTTTGATACAGGTCCTCCTGTACCGATGCAATGGGACAGTGGTGATGTGCCGGCAAGAAAAACGTAAGTTCACTTTTAAAATAAACTAGGCCCTCATCTGTTGCGATCAAAACGAAAAAACTTGAGGCAATCCCACCATTCTCATAGTTGAATTCTTAGAAAACCCGAGGCTGGCTGACTGGGAGGTGCATAGTAAAAACAGAATAGTAGGATAACTTCCACGCCATGCGAGATTGAAATGTCTATTATTGCAGGGTTGTCCCTATCTCTTTTGATTTCAATACATACGTATTCGTATATTATATCATCTAGTTGATAACTTCTTCAGTTTCCTCTGAAATAATCAATAATCTTTGTACTTTCTTTAATTACCTTCTGTAATTACCATTACAATACGAGCTCAAAACTGATATCACTAAACTAAATACCAATAACAACTATGTACTAGGTTTCTGCTTACAAATCCGAAGGACTCGAGCTCCATCCCATTCAAAACCTTATATAAATTACAAAAACGGTCAAGTCCGAGTAGTAGTAGGGCGGAGGCCCTGAGATTTCCATTATTAATAGATTTCAATAATTTGAACGAAATTTACAAACTTATTTGTCTTATGAAGAAATTTGCCTTATTAGACAAAACTGCAAAATTGAGTTGGTCAAGTATTCGGGTACGTAACCGTAAAGAAAACTACATTTTAAATTGGCGTTTTCAGTATTCCTTTTAAAAATGGTTTATATTTTTATTAATTAACACACATAAATAATATTAAGAAAAATGTGCTATATTTCGACCCCTCAGTGAGGTCGTCATCAGGCGATGGTGATTAAAAATTGTCTAAAACTGATAACTTTGCCGCCCCCCATTTCTTTACTTTTTTTTTACTTTTAATTGCAGTGTCCCAGCGGGGCCTTATGTGAACTGTAAATTATTCTAAGAACTGCTACTCTGTACATATGAATGCAATAAACGATTGAATATGAATATGTATGATTAAAGAAAATTAATAATATTTCTACTCTACTCAATGGTAAGGTTAAAAAAAAATTTCCTTTCATTATGTGTGGGACCCGAAAAATAATGGATTTTTAAAATTAAACATTCGGTTATAGGTATATTTACTTTTATTGGAAAAAGATGTACATAATTTAATTTTAAATTGTTAATAATTAAAAACTTAAATAAACTAATAACCTACAAAAATAATAATTTAATATCCAAACTAAGCTATAAAAGAAAAAAAAACTACAAACTAAATCTACGTATCTAAAACAGAAAATTAAATTAAGTAAAAAACTTTTTCCAAATCGCTGCCAAATGGGAGGGCGCCCAAGACACTGGCTGCGTTACCCCGTTGGATCGCTAGGCTTATCCGTTGTCCGAGGTACGCGCCAGCCCTTTGGTCACCCGAGGCGTCTACAAGGCGCGAAGATAAATCGTGGAAGAGTCGACGTGCCTCTGGCTCCCACGGCCCTAGGGTTTCAACCCCAAACGGCGCAAATATGTAGCTGGCTCCCAAGGCCCCATATTTGCGCCGCTTAGCCGATTCTGCCGTTGCTGCCGCCGCGCCTGCCTTTGTTGCAGTCGCTGGGATGTGGGACGGTGCGAGGGTATCTACGCATGTAGCGTCCCACACCAGCGAGTGTCCGTTTTTCCAGGGAACGAGTGTCATTCCGTCGGGCCTCTTGCCATCGTCACGTGCAATACCTTGTGGCTCTAATATAGGTTATAGGTTAAATTTCTACACAATACTCGTATATCCAAATTTAAGATCCATAACTCATTTCGTCCGCGAGCTAAAGACCCGTGTGATACGGATGGATAGCACTGATAGAGCTCCGTTTTGCCTTTTGGGTACCTCTCTAAAAAACGATAATTCACCGCACTTAAAATATTTATTCATAAATTGTCACGATATAACCCTGGAGAGTGTATCACATGTGTGTGTTAACTAATAGGGTGTAGAAAATAATGTTGTACTTTAGCCCTGCACCATGCCTCTATCGCATGTACATTCAGCTATGTTAAATATGCATAGAAATAGGATAGGAATCGAAAGGTTAACATCCCATCATGAATCCCAAGAACTATACCGCAGATAATATTAAGTAGCTGTTTTATTTTTCAGTTCAATTTCATCGAAACCATGTAAATCATGTGGTCAGAAGACAGAACAAAAACTTGCTTCAATCCACTTACCAACCAGACCCTCCCAGGCTGCATCATCCGAGACATCGACCAACACTTACAAAACTGCGGTCGTAGGCAAAACGAAGAATGAAGACGACTTCCTCAAACTGATAGATATGGCCGGACAGGATGCTGGAAAGTTCTACATTGGTGCAACTGGTCTTCTAAACAATGAAGGTTATGAAGTTGTCATTCAGCTGAGGAAGAAGGATGCCGCGAAAGATGAAAAGCAAAATGATAAAGAAACAATAAATGAAAGTGTTGTGACTACAGCAGTTGATGACCCAGCCAAAACTTATGAACAAAATGTACCGGCTTCTGCTATGGTAAATGCGGCTAAAGATTTAAATGAAAATCCAGACAAAATGTCCAAAACGATTAGTCCTCTACCTCTTGACAAGCCAAAACTTGACGATAATGGGTCCTCTTGCAGCTTAGAAATGAATGTCATAAACTACGAAGAAAACGGTGGACAGAATATTTATACTGTTGCTGGTGATCTTGAAAATAATGACGCATTAACATCGGAACCTATCCGTAAAACATCTACTTCTACATACACACAGACTACCCTCAACACTCCACAAAGACCGGTTTACGTTCACATGAGTTCTTCAACATCAACTACCTACATGAGTCCTCCAGAAATTATTCCACCCGAATATTTAAAATCACACGTAGAAAACCAAAATCTAATGCTTGGTAAGACAAAAAAGTCTGGGTGTAAATGTAGAAAATGCAATGCAAGAAGGAATTCTGAAAGTACAAAAAATAATGTGAGGCCTTCGGCTAGGAGTAACCCAGACAAACCTAGGTTCTTAGAGACACCACCGAATTCTAAAAATAGTTCTGACCGCAGAATCTACTATGAATCTTCTGGTGATGGAAATAAGGAAGAGTCTTCGCACTCAAGTCTCGTACCTATGCGACGCTACAAAACTCGCAAGCTAAGCCAGCAAAGAATAAGATCAAAAGATTCTCGACACTCCGTTTTTTACAAAAAACACGCCAGCAAAGATTCTCGGAGTGCGAAGATACAAGCCAATATCAATCCCGTCATTCAAAACTACGTAAAAAGGTTGCTAACACTTAGCAATGAAGGCTTTAAAGCAATTGAAGTCATTAATCAAGAATGCAGCTCTGTAGCTACGCCGGGAAGCTCTATCATCAATATTGAGTGCAATGTCAAAAATAAACGGAATACTTCACTCGTAAATAAAATATCTTTAGAACAACTCAGAGAAGTTCTACAAAAAAAAGTATATGAAAAAGATGATAAAAATACAACCAAAGCGGATCACAAGAAAAAACCTGTGCACAAAGTTAAATCCTTAAATATTTCAAGACATTTACAACGTAAAAAGAGGTCATGTGAAATCAAAACTATGAATGATAGAAAGATTGAAAAACAAACTTCATCGTCTACTAAAGAACAAAGTGATAAAAAAGACATGTCTTCAGTTAGAAAACCTAAGCCGAGAAGTAAAAGTTCACCAACTCCTAGACCAGTCGTAAATGTAGAAACTTGTGCTAAAAGCTCTTTATCTGACAACACCAGTAACTCGACATCTGCACTTGAAAAAAGGGCCAATAATCTACTTAAATTACACAATAAAGAAGAAAGCATCAAAATTATTCACAGCCTCAAATCCATGTCGAGATCTTCTACAATGCCATTCCAAAACACAACGGACACGTCTTCAAGCACTTATTTATCTAATACCAAACAACACAAACACAGAAATTACAATCGCGTCAAGAAACAAAATCTCGCCCAAGATCCTATGAGCATTTCCACCCAAACTTGCGCTAGTGTAGACAGCGATATAAATATAATTAAACTAGCGGAGAGCAAAATACAAAATATGGAAAAGATTGCTGATTTGACCGAGAAATGTACTCAACGTATATTCAATCTCGGTAAAGTTTTAGAAGAAGTAAGGAAAAATAGATCGAATGCTTACAGTCACATAACAACTAGTGATTCTTCTGAGACAGAACTAAAATCTAACAAAAATATAGCAATAAAATCTACCTCTCCAAGCCAAGATATTGAACTCGACAAACTATCCAAAACCGAAGAAGAAAAATCAACACCAGAAATTTCTTTGCATTTTCCCAAAGTTGATGAAAAATTAGAAGAACCTGAAGGGTTTGTTTCTCTGTTAGAAGGAATTCCTAAACTGGGAACGTGTCTACCATCAACATCGAAACCGGTGCTCGACAAAATTTGTTTTGACGGCAAGACTAATAGAAGACCCCCACCAGCCCTGTCCCGCATTCATTTAAAACATGGAGAAGACGAGATGATCCCTCACGAACTATCAACAGTCATAGAAGTTGACTCTCCCATGAGTGTGAAGCTTAAAAGTAAATCTAGAAACGGAATTTCATTCCCATCAAGGCAATTAGATCAGTCTACAGAAAACAAATCTAAAGAATCGCCCGAGATGGAGCAGCAAAATGACTTAACTCCACAAAAAACGAAAGGTATATTTGTTAATCCAGATTTACTGCAAAACAATGTGAAAATATTAAAATCCCAAAGTAAGCTTAGGAATTTATCACACGGATCGAAGATGGAAATGATGGATCTACAAAAATTTAAAGAGATAATGCTGAAACCTTTTGTATCGATAGAAGAATTCGCGAAGCAATGTAACGTGGGCGTCTTGGAGGAAGGTTCTAACGTTGAAGATATCCCGAGGGACAGCGCTGTAAATGACGACTTGAGTTCTCTTCATTCTGAAGGCAGCTTGCCAGACGTGATCGGGGAACTCTTGAAACGAAATATCATTAGCGAACCATTCAAGTTCGATACTGCTTCCAACGTCAACTCGGCAACCGTATCGTCTGATTCGTCACTTTCAGTACTGGCTTTAGCCAAAATGGTACGAGACGGAAAAAAATCAAGCGAGTTAGCCAAAAATAAAGAGAACATAGCCGAAACTTCGGACGCAATGAGCATTTCTTCGAATCCCGATTTGGAAAATGCATTTAAGCAACTTGGCATGGGATGGGCTTCCTCCACGTTAAAGAAAACCAAGGAAAGATTGGCGTTGTCTTCCTCGAGCAATACCTCTAGCTCGAGTATTTCACGCAAGTATAAATTGAAAAGTTTCGACAACAAAGATGACTCCTGTGAAACATCAAAAAAACCTCTTCAAGGTATTAATGACAATAAAACCTCGAAGACTGTAGACCAACAGACATCATTGTCCAACTCGATGATTGTACAAGAATTCCTAAACAACGAACTCGCAAAGAGAATAACGTTTAGCAAGTCTCACAGGAACGAGACAGAGACAGAGTTTGTTTCTCTATATGAGACAAAGCTTCCTGATCAAATGAAGAACACTTCTAATGTTGTACGTGAAGAGCGCTCCATTGATAGTGTCGCGAACCCTAACAGGGCTCGCACCTCCACTCCAGTACAACTTTACAAATCCATGACTTACCACTCAAGTTCCAGTTCAAATAACGCATCTAATGGATTTTTTAGTAATTTGGACGAATTATCGTCAGTCAAAGGCACCTCTGGCTCAATGAGAAATCATTCCACTACCGATAAAGATGACCTAACTATTCCAAACTATAGTCTCAGGAAAAGAAGAGACTTGTCGGATTTGAGTAAGAGTGACTCCTGATTATGATAATGATGACGACAAATAGGTATCTTGTTTGTTATATTTTGTACTTAACTTAAAACTGTGTTAAATTCCTTGTATCTGAACATTCCTTTATTAATTTGTTGTTGTATAAAAAGTACTTTAGATAAAATATTAATGTTGATTGTAATTTGTAATTAAAATAAATGAAACATACATAATTTTGATTTGATTTTATTAATTAATTCGTATTCACTGAATAAATAAATTTACTAATTTTTTCATATACATAACAACAGATACATATACCGAGATTCATTTTACAATACAGTTTAAGGTAATGTAATATATGGATGACTGTAAAATGTTCAGCTGAGTTGAGCACTGACATTAAAGAAAATTAGAGATTCTGAAAGCATTCGATAGTTTAAATAAAAGTAACTTAGTAAGTACAAAATGCAATGAATGAATGGCAAATTAATCTCTGTTAAGAAGACCGATACATCATAGTTTACAATATCACTACCCGTGCGCAGAAGGTTTGCCGATGTTAAGACTCCGCCCCCACCCGCTGGCTGGCGGGACGGGTACACGACGGCAAACCTTCAGCGTACCTGTTGTACATACAAAAATATGTTTTACAGTTTTGGCTTAAATCTCGAAGTTGTATCTGCTTGGTTGATCACAGAAAATAATCACGCGTGTCATGCTCTTCAAAGTTAACCACAGAATGACTATTTAAACAAATAAGTTAAATTGGGCTTGCTTTCTATTTGATAGATCAAATGAAAACATAATCCCATAACATTGCATTAAACATCTACACAACAATGATAAGCAGGGTTCGGAATAAAAAGAGTTTTTAAGTAGAAAGTAGATCATAACATGTATATGCCTATCGAAAATGGATTTAAAATTTAAAGTGTAACATTAATTTATACGAATTGATGTTGCATTAGAAAATTTGGAATTTCATTCGTTTTGTGCTCAACATAGGTAAGAAAAGTTATATAAGACAAAGACATATGCATATTAAGATTCTGTAGTGAATTTGACATCATTTGGTACTTAAAAACGACCTATTCTGACCCCTGATGATTAGCTAATAATCCACTAGACACAATAGATATTATTCTTTCTTGGTGGTGTCCTTCAGTAAATGGTCCCGGACCAGCGTGTATGCTAGACCTACTGTCAGCGCAGCGACCACTGTCCCTTGGGCGCCGACACGGAGTTGCATTAGGAATACACTGGTGCTCATTTTACCTTTAGTTTTGAATTTGTATGCACCGAACGCACATGCTGATACCAGACCCACCAATCCTGGAAGAAACAAAAGACGTAATTAGCATGGTTTTAAAACAAAAGAAATAGGTAAGGCTATCTGATGAAAAATTGGGCAAAGAGACTATTGAGAGAAGTTATTTTTTGGTGTCGGCCCTTTCATCTATTGTTGTCCATGATCTGATTCTTGATTCATTCAAAATGACAAAATATATTTCTATTTACAGTATGGCTGGGCCAGTCAGCAGCAACCTAAAACTGCTTTAGTGAAGCCCTTTACCATAAATATAAAATTTTATAAAGCTATCAATTAAATGGTCAGCCCTAAAATGTTTTCTGTTGGCAATTATAGTAAGTCTAGCAATTTTTCACACCTAAAGTTTAAATGGTCACATGCAAATAATGGTTAATAAATGGCAAATAATAATTTAGATGGTGGAGCTAATGCCGGGCTCGACTGTGGAGGTACCACCATCTTACTCCGAAATCCTCCCGAAGTTATTCGGGGGAGAGTAAGAGGACAGCTCTCAGGCAAAAAAACCAGGCGGCCCACCATTGCCGGGCCTTATATAAATTAGACTGGTGACGGGCAACGGCGTCACTGGTTCAAGGGTTTCGGCACCGCGCTCACCAACCCGCCTGCCCAGCGTGTGTGAGTATGGGCATTTCTTCCAGGAGGACCGCCAAGAGTGGCGAAATCCTGGAAAGGCCTATGTCCAGCAGTGGACGAAACAGGCTGATGGATGGATGGATGATGCAAATAATTGACAAGACTAGAAATCTAAAAATCTAATGCGTGATCATCAAAAATAGGTAGAAAAAAAGAACTTTATTTCAACAACCACAGTATTACAAAATATACTAAAACGAATAACTACTTATAAACAACTTATACATAATATGTAGTTAGGAAAAAGGGAGTCCAGCTCAGCTTAATTCTACAGCCAAAACCACAGCGCTGATAAATATTCTGCTGGATCGAAATTAAAACTAATACAAAACACTTAAGTAAAGTAGTTAGTAGAGCTGATGCCGGGCTCGACTGTTGAGGTACCACCATCTTACTCGCAAATTCTCCCGAAGTTATTCGGGGGAGAGTAAGAGGACAGCTCTCAGGCAAAAGCAGGCGGCCCACCATTGCCTGGGACCGATGGATGGCGGCGGTATATTCATCCCCAATTGCCGGACCTTATATAAAACAGATTGGTGACGGGCAGCGGCGTCACTAGTGCAAGGGTTTATTTATTTATTTTCTTTATTAGGAAAACCAGTAGTTACTAAGCTAATTTTAACACTACACATTGAACATAAATAACTGCTAAACTTCTAACTTATTAAGGTAATCACAGCTTGCATTTTATATAAGTGACGTATAACATGTAATTATACACATATCTTAAATTCTTAATTACTAAAATTACATTAATAATTTACAAATTCTAAATTTTATCTTAATATCTAACTACTAAAACTAACAAACACCGTGCTCACCAACCCGCCTGCCCAGCATGTGTGAGTATGGGCATTTCTTCCAGGAGGACCGACAAGCGTGGCGAAATCCTGGAAAGGCCTATGTCCAGCAGTGGACGAAACAGGCTGATGGATATATGGAAAACACTAAAACATCACTTTGTCACGAAGTCACTGCGTCGGTTCGGTGGTACCGCGAAAACGCCGGTATGCCCTGCACTTCGGCCTGAAGCCATTTAGGAAGGTGGGCAGCCTGCTAGTCGGTACTCGTGCCACGAACGCCTTGAAACTAGTGTTAATAATAATAATAAAAATTCTTTATTGCACTAAAAATATTGTACACGAGGCGCTAATGCTTTTTAGCATTGTCTTCCAGTTAACCTTTGGTGGTGTGGATCATTATTGGGTAGTGCCGGGAAATGTGTCGGTCGTAGACAAAAGCTAAAATCCATAGGGACGGGGGCATTAAAATATTCCAATAATCTAAATAATAATAAACATCTTATACTTACTATAAAAAATAAATAAATAATACTTATAATGAGTGATATGCAATTAGGAGACAGGTTCAAAATTCATACGAAGACTGAGAAGGCAGGTTATTTATTTTGTAAATCTAAAAAGTGCTGATGGACTCTATTTTTAAAGATGGCTATTGATGGACTCTCTCGAATGGCGAGCGGTAAACTATGTGTTGTGACGCGACTCCAGCAGGTCCACTCTGAAGCAAACGTTGGTCTTGCTCTGGATGTACTCGATGATATCCTGCACCTTGGTGTTGCAGTTTATAACGTGGTCGGCGTCGCAACAGCAAACTAGACTCTTTAGACCTACCATGAGTTTTGCTTACTATACACGTCACCGTCTGCGTAAAATATTTTGCATGAGGAATGCTGGTTCCTGTAATAAGCCGCTAGGGGCGCTGCACAATTTCTCATATAAATATTTTACGCAGACGTTAACGTGTATAGTAAGCAAAACTCATGGTAGGCCTACCGTTAATCGAGTTATTCCCATCGGCTCACTGGTCCTTTGCGGAGTTGCATCGGACCACGCCAAATGTTCCCATCGGCTCAGTGGTCAGATGCAACTACAAAATTAATGTATTTTTTTCCCAACGGACCACTGGGAGTGTATTTTTGAATCATTTGAATTTCAATTCGCATATGAATCCTCATGATTCGCATACGAAAACTTAAAATTAGTATTGCATTCGTATGCGAATCATGCGGATTCGTATGCGAATTGAAATTCGAATGATTCAAAAATACACTCCCTGAGCCGTTGCATCTACTTTATATAATGAAAAATTTTCCCATCGGACCACGGTAAAATATGAGCTTGGTGGCTTGTACTTAGGAAATATATCCTCTGATAAAATTATGTTTTGTGTCTATTGGCAGTGGTCTTATGTTTTGTCAAAACAGGTTGCCGAATGGTGTGCACAGCACATCTGTTACAAATCCGTTTTTGCATGAAAACATTTTTTTTCATCATCCATGTCAAAAACATTGACTTTCGACAGTTTTAATATTATTTTACAGTTTTTTGGAAATTTTCACTAAATCCTGTTCCAGTTGAGATATTTGAACGGGAAAAAATTTCTATTGGATGGTGGGTCGAGTGTAAGACTTTTGGACCAAAAATATTTTGGAACCCACATATTCGGAGCCAGGATTCCAAAAAAGTTTTTAAAATTTTCTTTTTCTTTCTACCAAGGTTGGAAAAAAAATCTTGTGACCATATCTCCAGAACGGTTGGTCCTAGACCACTCATATTTGGCCCCCGGGGTTCTAAAAAAAAATATACTTTTTTCAAGTGTCAAATCTTTTCGGCCCTCATCTCCCAAACGGGTGAAGCTAGACCACTATTCATGGTATTCTAAGCAAAGGGTTCGACGAGATCTACCGGAATATGCAAAAAAGTACCCATTTTGGGCACTGTTATATCTCGGGATATATCTGAGCCGATGGGAACATTTGGCGCGGTCCGATGCAACTCCGCAACGGACCAGTGAGCCGATGGGAATAACTCCGTTAATCTGGTGCCGCAACAGTTCTGGCTTACTCGCCTATGGCGCCTCCTCTTCTCGACCTTGACGAAGCCATCTTTAACACGGTAATCATCGAAGGCGTTCAATGCCGCGTCGGTTGGTGGTCTCTCAGTAATTAGCTGCTAAGTCGGAGCAACTGATCTGTTCTAGACGATGGAGGGGGAAATTTTGCAGAGAAGAATTCGCCTGTTTTGTTGGTCCCGCTTGCACGTGCGGTACTGCTGATGGCGGTCGCGGGGGGCGGCTATAGAAGGCATGGATGGTATCCGCACCATATGTGTTGAAGTGAGCGACATTGGATAGCCTCGATAAGCTATTCAAACTGAGGACTTCTATGTACATTTTAGAGAAGGTAGTGTCCGAGGCTTAGAGTCTCACCAGCACATCAGACTGGCCTTCAGACTGACAGTGTTCTCCAAAAGTCTGATGACGTTGACGTGGTTGGAAGGAGAAAGCTTTTTCAGCTCCTTGGCCACATGTGTAGGCACGTCATGTGGGTAAGTTACATTTAGGAGCTTAACACGAGTGCTCGCGTGGCCCACTTTAGTAGGCCTTTCTAAAATATGTTTTTTTTTTACATACTATATTAATAAAATAGTATTTGGTATCAGTTCTTTATTTATTTGTCTTATGAAAGGATTAATATAAAGCATTAATTGGCTATTTAATTAAACTAGGAAATAATTTAACAAATGAAAAACGAAAATTTACAAAAAATATGGAACTCTTGAGGAATTTCCTTTCTAAAACTTGAAAAAACCAATTATTATTATTATTATTTCTAGGATTCGTAGCACTGAGGACATATGCTATATATAGTTATATATATACATAAATACAAACATACATTTTTGTTACGCCGCCGGTGCCCGCGCGGACTACAATGGTAGTCCTACGGTTTTCAAATTGTGAACAGCCCGTATGCGCCCCGGTGTCGCACGGGTTACTTTCCTTACTCATACTCGTAATTGTCTATATGAGGAATAGCTAGAGGAACAACGTGTTAGCGCGCGAAATAAAAAAGTTGCAATCAAATATGTTACCAAATATGTTATCTTTCACTTTGATCTTAAAGTTCATTGTTTCTATTTGTCCCTATATTAATACATATTTATATATATATAATATATAATTTATTTATAAATATATATAAAATTATTTATTGTTTATGTATATTATATATTTACATTTTAATCAAAATGCTTTATTTTATTTTAAAAACTGTTATTCTGTGCACCGCCTATACACCTTTTCATTTTTAAGAGTTCTTCCATCCAAAGGTTGTCTGGAAGAGATCGCTTTTAGTGATAAGACCGCCAATTGTACCCTGTTAACTTATATTTTAAAATTTATTGTTTTTTATTTCTCTTTTGGTGTGCAATAAAGAATATTGTATTGTATTGTGTATTGTACCATGGTCTACTATAGTAGGCCGCGCGTGTACTCTAGTGTTAATGATGTCCTGCAGACTTTTCTTGGTCCCGCCGCAATAAAATAATTGATCAGTGATTATCTTATTAAGTTGTTTGAATGTATAGCTAATTAAATACATTTGCAGCAATATTAGTAACTATCTTTTGCCTATGGCTTCGCTCACGTAAAAATGTTTTTAAATCAATGTATCTTTATAAACTATCATTAATGGATTATGGCTTAGAAGTAATTTTACTGACACCCCATGTCAACAAGCGTCACTATGATGATAATGAAGAAAACCGCATCCAACTCTGTTAAGGTGGTACCTGAGGATCTCGGTGCAAAATGCACATCATAATATTGTTTTCCTTAATTTTGAATAAAAAGTTTGCAATAAATGCGTTTTATAGCAATTCCCGCAAACTGCTTGTTAATATTTAGGTGATCACATGAAAATTATTCAATTTTATGCGTTACGTTTTAGCTGCATTACATTACAACTGTAAAGACGTTTTTAAGTTTGTTAATGTAATGCAAATAAAATCTAATACATTAAAGTACGTAATTTTTTGTGAAGACTTTATTATTAATAAACTATTTCCGCGAGTTGCTTTAAAACACATACATTGCATACTTTTTATTTAAAAGTAAGGAAAACAATATTATGATGTGCATTTTGTACCAAGGTTAAAAGTTACCCCCTTAAGTGATTCTCGAGTTAAAACAGAACAGGCAGATGGGCAAAAGTTCCAAAATTTTTAGTTTTGGTCTCTGTACAATATTAATAATAATAACCCATTTAATTTAAAATTTTGCAAAAATCACTGTTGACTGATACAAATCAATTGTTAAAACGTTAAAACAAGTGATTTTTTAATTAAAATCTGTGATTTAAATCGGGTTAGGAAATATTCATCCTCAAGGATTCGTCCTCTTTCCTATTTTTGGTAAAATTCGACCCTCTTGTCTCAAGCAGAGTAAGTTCGTCCCTCAACTCATAACATACATACTGTCAGATACTTAAAAATGGTATTTGTTTTCGATAGTACAATGAGAGTGAAAAGTGAAATCAGAACAAAACAAAAGTAAATTTGCAATCAACATTCTGTTTATTAAGAATCAACGATTTATATAACTTCAACTGAAGTGAACTTGAAAATACTCACACATATATTATAAAAATAAAAATGCTACAATATTCATTGTACAAATAAAAAGAAAAGAAAATGTTCAATTAGAAAGTCTTAGCTAAAAATAATACATTAAAAATTCTAATAATTTATAATCAACAATATATTTTCAAACCAAAGAGTAGTAAAAGTAATTTTTAGTATAGTGAATCCCACGAATATAATAAATGCAAAAGTTGTTTGTTACATTTCCTAGCTACTGAACCGATTGGGCTGAAATTTTTTTGAATGTAGTTCTAGACCTAGAATAGGAGGCTACTTTTCATCCCATAAATCAGTTCCCATTGAAAAGCTACAAAAGAGACAAAGAAAATGGGAAACACAGAGGCGCATAACACACACATTTCACAGCTGTGTTTACTGTAGGTAACAGTCCGAAAAATATTGGCAGATTTTATAGGAGTACACAAAAACTAATTCAATGCAAGCGAAGCCGCGGGCAAAAGCTAGTTAATGAATATATTTTTTGAAAAGGGATGAATTACACCAAAAAGAAATTATTTTAAGGACAAATTTACGCGATACGAATTTCAAGAGAACGAAAATACCCCATCCCTTTAAATCAAAGTTGCCTTTTTTCTACAAAAGTTTATTGATTTAATTAAAATCATAATTAATATTGTATTGTTGCCAAATAGAAAAGAATCAATCAGGGAGGCCTAAACACCTTAATGTAACCTTTTTTGTCCTGTAGCAACATACCAAATGTCAATTGACATATTATGTTAGATTTAGTAAGTTTACTATCATTAAATATTATTATTAGAGTGCCTTACAACCTAGAATAGATAAATTAGAAACAAATGTAAAGACAACAATTTGAAAATACTCCTTGGGCCAGGATTCGAACCTGCAACCTTTTGTTATCAAGACAAGTGCACTACGAATTGCACCACCAAGGTACTTACATAGACCATTCAATTTTTTCACCATACTTGTCCACCAAATATTTTGTAACTATTTGATCTAACCAGCTTGTGAGGCACATACAACAATAATATTTAGAGTATTCCGTAGCGATTAATTTCACAATAAAAACATAATCTTTACTATCATTTTGAAGTGTCCTGAAGTGGAGGTTTGTGTGGGATCTTGTTCTATGGAGCATCATCTCTATTTATCCCATTAATATCTATAATGTTTATTTTTGACTTAATTATAAGATTGTAATATTTTTAATATTAAATTAATAATTTCTATTTTTAATATACCTAACAATCATATAATTAAAAACAAATAATTTTTGATAGCTACAAATCCTAGTTATGTCAATGTATGGTATAGACTTACCTATTATCATGAACGGTGAGTCTTTTGACTTTCTGGCAAGCCTGTCAGCTTGGGACTCTTCTGTGTAGTCAAATATCCTTTGAGGTGTTGACATTTTGTTATCCTGTCAGATAATAAAATGAGAATAATTATGGGCTAAGGTGATCAAACATGCAAATAATGAATTTGTGGTGTAGTATCAAACCCATTACTGTGAGGAAAAAAGATTCAACAACCTCAGGTCTCAGGAGACCACTAATACAGAAAAAAAAACATGAAACATTTCAAGGTGTTGGGTGATAAAATGTGAACTGTATTGCTAATAGATGTTTGGCTACTGACAATAGGTAAATGGGATAACTTTGCCTTACCTTGGTATTTTGAGGAAATTGAAATTACATAAAGTTTAGTCTTCAGTCAGTGTATTGCATCATCACACACTACCGTGGAAATGTTCAAGGTCGCACGCAACTCTCAAGAAGACGAGACGGACGGACGGATTGTGACAGTGACAGCTAGTGTTGCCAACTCTACGTTGATTGAATGAAAAGCAGCAGCAACCAGCAAATTTAACCAAAAATAACAGTAGCTAAAATTAGACATATTCTTCGTGAAACTTTAGATTCTAGTTACAAAATACAATAATAAAAATTAAATATGTAAAATACGATATTTATTTTCTCATACATTCTTGTTCAATATGCACTATAGAGGCACTTTCGGCCTCGGCCACTTACCTTGTCAGGCAATACCATTTCCACCCAGGGACAAAGGTACTTTTATAACTCCTTGTTTCCACCACACAGATAATATCACGATAATTCTTTTGAAAAAATAAGACATGAAGAGCTTCATTTTTGCCCTCGTGGGAAAAATAAATGTATAAAATCCATTTCCACCCTAGGGGTAATAAAACGACGAACTCTTAAAAATAGAGGCCAAGGATCAAAATGCCATGCAAGTCAACCAATCAACCAAGCCAACCACTCGTTTTTCAACATTGTTTTTTTTAATATTTTATGCTGAGCGACAATCTTGCACCGATTTCATTAATTTTCCATCTGTGATTTTGAAACTTTTGTCTTTTGAAAGAGTCCTCAGCTGTCAAACTTGATATTTTTTAACGTAAAAAATAAAAACTCAATGTTTTGAGTTTCGCTGTTTATATTTTAATCCTGTATAAATATTTATTTATGTATAATATATACAGGCTGTTAGGAAAAGTACTTCGTTCCTGTAAACCACGTGTGCTATAGGTATAACAAAGTATGATAGGCGGATAATATTTTTAAATAATATAAGAATTCATTATTTTTTTACTTTTCATCAAATTGTTCAACCCTAATTCAGAACGCAATAGATAGATTAAAATATTATAATTATAAATATAATAATTAAAAAAAAATTAAAACTTTTCATCAAATAAAAAATAAAAATTGTATAAAAGCTTTAAAAAAATAACACATTAAACATACTTTTTATACCTATAGCACACGTGGTTTAAAGGAACGAAGTACTTTTACTAACAACCTGTATATATATACCTATATATATATATATATATTCGGTGTTGTGTTGTGTATCCAGGTATACTTTACTTAGATTTACTTATATAAATACATTTTATAGGTTATTGTGGTAGAGCTGATGCCGAGCTCGACTGTGGAGGTACCACCATCTTACTCGCAAACCGCCCCTGAAGTTATTCTAGGGAGACAGCTCTCAGGCAAAACCAGGCGGCCCACTATTGCCTGGGACCGATGGATGGCGGTATATCCATCCCCAATTGCCAGGCCTTATATAAAATAGACTGGTGACGGGCAGCGGCGGCGTCACTGGTGCAAGGGTTTCGGCACCGCGCTCACCAACCCGCCTGCCCAGCGTGTGTGAGTATGGGCATTTCTTCCAGGAGGACCGCCAAAAGTGGCGAAATCCTGGAAAGGCCAATGTCCAGCAGTGGACGAAACAGGCTGATGGATGGATGGATAGGTTATGGGCCTAATTACTAAGCAAATCCAGACGGATTTTTTTGCATGCAGTGACTTCTTTTAATGACTGAGACTGAGAACGAATGATTATAAGCGCCATTTTTGTTTCATTTCTTTAATAAACCAAGTTATACCCATTATAACAAATTCTCCACTAGTGACTACATCATGTATGATGGTGGCATTGTAATTTTCTCCAATAAAGGACACTTTACTTTTTGTTAGGTACGTGTTTATTTGTAAACATGGGTAAAAACAAGAAACAAGAGATTATTTTCACAGGTTTGTAAGAGCTAATTTTATGAATAATAACGCCGAACTTCTGCTAAGATTGTTTCATAAGTAGACTCATCTATTATTATGAATCTTTTAGCCCGTCTACTGAAATAATAAATATCCCCTGTATAAATATCAAACCAAAGTGCATGAATATGAAGATCATGCTCCTGTAAACGCTTTTTTAACATTCCATAAGATGCAACGTTTTGTAGCTGTTGAAGAGTGTTGACCTGTAAAAGTAAACGTTGTTACGTTCGACTCACGTTACTAGCTAAATAACAGTGAAGATTTTATGAAAATATGGGTTTACTTTCTTGTGCCATGGAACGGTGAAAGCTTTTAATCATGTAAATATTTATTAAATACCTACATTGTTTTTCTCTGTTTTAGACAATATTATTTCACCTATTTGTCAAACCTACCTGTGATAATTTATCTTCTATACAGAACTTGTTATCAGGATCTATATATGCTGCAAACTTTCTTTGTGCTGTTTCAGCAGTAAATATCATAGGCATAGTGAAATCCCCGTTCATTTCCAGGAATTTATCGAGACTCGATTGACTATGGGTACATAGCCATGATTTCAATGGTGATATCCTTCTTTGTTCCTAAGAAAGAAAACGAAATAGATTTGAATGAGTTTTTCAATGCGTACATATATAGGTATTAGATGTGAATAGAAAGGTAATATTTAATGATACGACATATTCTACCAAACAACGTGCGCGAAGAATTAAAGCCAAAAAATTTAAAAAATATCCTGGTCAGAAGATTTCATTACATTAAAATAAGTAAGGAAAAGAAAAAAAAAAATTTGTTTGGCACTGCAAAAGGATTCCTTAGTAGCGGTCTTAGGGCGAACCACTAATGCGAACGGGTTACGCAGGGCACCTGAGTTTCCCTCGAATTGTCTAATGAATACATTTTGCGTTCGCAAGAGTTCGCCTGGATATTGGAGTAGACGATCCAAATCATAAGCCGCAAGGTGATTAAATAATATTGAAACCGGGCATGTCGTGAATAATTGTAATAAACACATTAAATGTGTATATGTGCATATATCGTGAGGTGAATGTGCAGCCTGCAGATGTCAACACATAGTTGTTTCATTCATGAATTTATCTGACGATGGAGGAGGGCAGCACTTTGTACTGCTAGAGGCTATCCTGCCTCGATCCTTAATTGAGGCCCCATTGCTACTAATAAAAGTAGGAAAAAATGCCTTCAGGTGCGATGTCGGGCCTCTTGTGGCCGAGTTCGATTTCGAGTTACAGAGGACCTTCATATATAACATAAAGTCGGTAACGGCGATCTAATATAACTTAAGTTATAGGTACATACGTAGCAAGTGGATTGTTCTGTCTATACATGGCGATAAGCAGACTTTAAAAATCTATCATGCATTAAGTTCGACATTGGGTACAAGTTTATGCTGCCAGTACTGGTTCTAAAATTACTATCTGCACCATGAGAAAGAGATTTTTTTTATTATTATTTAATTGTATGAAAACAAATGTGCAAATAAACTTACTATACATGATTCCTCCGGGCTTTTTAACTTATACAATAGATTCATCGCTTTGCAATCACTGTGCCCACAAACAATAATATGCCTAATATCATTTATGATACAACCAAGTTCTAAAGCAGCTGGTTCACAGCTAGTCATTTCATCCGTAAAATGTTGAGAGTGAGGAACTACGTTTCCAGCATTTCTTACTGAAAAATAAAATATAGTACGTGTTAGTAATAAACAAGCACAGCAGATTCAACTGAATGAGGCTTGTTCGTTACATCTTTTACAAATTGCAAAAAACTAATTTAATCGGCTATGGCTAAGCCTACACGAATGCGCAGGTGACTGTACTACTTTTCGCCATCTCGTATAATATGTTGTGCCTTTTTGGTTTGACGAAGACGTAATGATTCGGCTCCAATCGAAATTTCTTATTGAGTCACTGCTTTATATCACAGGATTCACCACCACCACATCTCCCTCGGGACATTACCATTTATGTGAAGATAATTAATTCGTTCTGAGTACATATTTGAAGCACTGACATTGAGATTGATTAGATTGACACTGAGAACATTATTATACATCAATGAGATTATAGTAGGTACTAAAATGTAATCCCAATCATGTTCCATTCTGTCTACAGATCTATAAAGATTTCTATGATTCTATCCCACTTACCATCCCGTCTCATGCATCCCTAACCCACGATCTATTTTATAAAATTGGTTCGTTTTCGAAACATAATCTATGTTTTATTCCGGGAAATTATTAGGTATACTCATTCATTTAGCACGGATAGAGCCGTGGCAAGTAATTAAATACCTATTAATAAAGAAGTACTTATAGGTATATATATAATTCTTACCCACAAACATATCACCAACACTTGTTTCTGTAAACCGAGTGGGGATCATTCTGCTGTCCATGCAGGTAAAGAAGACAGCTTTTGGCTGCGAAATTTAACGCTTATGTTAGAAATTAAATATATGAAAAAAAAAAAAAACAATAATATTATGTAGGTACCTAACTAAACAGCTGTTCATTTATAACTCCCTCCCTACCCTGTGTAAGAAATAATAAGATTCATGAATCTTACATAAGATGAAATTTTGAAGAAAATATTAATTAAATCCGGAAATTAATGATTAATTTAATAGGAGGCGTACAAGATCAAAATTGAGGAGAAAAAAAACATTTAGGTATGAATTTGGGCTAGCTTAAGGGCTTTATAGCCAATTAGATTTAGGATCAGCCATTTAATCTTACGTTAGAAATATCTAGACCTTCTCCCGCCCCCTCGTATGAAAAAATATGATTTTGTCACTCCTTCCCTTAGACCATTTAACACGGGACCTGGCAAAGCGCAACTCTTAGTACTGAAATTATTCTGCCGTTTTCCACGGGAAGGGAGGTAAACACGCACAGCACACATTTACTCATTCACGCACGCTCCTGAGAAAAATTGATATGTCACACTAAACTAAAGCTGCAACACAAACACAAAACTCGCACACAAGCAAACTTACATGAAAAAATTGTTCATGTACTTCGGCATAGGGGGATAAGTGCGCTTGCCCAGTCCCGTGTTAAATGGTCTAAGCTCCTTTCCCCTAAAAACTTTTACGTAGTAAATGAACAGCCCCCAACTCATACCAGCCTAGCTTTTCTGACTACAGCAGATAAGTCTTATTTATAAGTAATAATAAAGTCTGATAATTTTCGTTTTTGTCCGAACCTGACCATTATTTGGTCATATACATGACAAATTATCACATCACAACTATAGTTCCGACATCCAGTAAAAAAAGCCATTTTCGAAAGCAGCGTTGCGAGGGCCGTTCGATCGTCCGCTTATCACTGACAGCAGGATAGCTTGAACAAATTCAACGCGTGCAAAAGAGATGTAATGATCGGAGGGCGACCAAACTGAACTCAGTGCTGATCGTCCTAAAAGGGACGATTTTCATTCTTTTTGGCGATGGACCTCACATTTTTTGTCCACCGCGCCCCTCTTTGGACTAGCCAGAATTTTCATGTATTAAACATAAAAACATACTGTCGTTGGTTTTTGTGTATAAATTACTTTTTAATCTTCTAAGCTGTACTACTTTTATTATTTTTTCATTTATGTGATTAAATGAGCTAATCATTTAATTTTAACTTTTATTTCACATAACGTTGAAAAACCGTCCCTTTTCTTCCAAAACCGTCCCTTTTTAGATGGCACGTCGTCCGAAATTGGTAATACTGGTAGCACTGTTCAAAAGTAATCTGTATCTGTGGCGTATATACTTTATTTTATATGTCTGTGGTTGTATAAAGCAGTAAGCAGAAAAAAAAATGTTATGGTCCTAGATACCTTTGCCTGTCCCTGAAAGGGACGAAAGAAAAAAAAAAAAAAAAAAAAACGTCTGTTCTGTTTTGTGTCTATGCATAAGGTTTTGCTTGTTTGACAATAAATTCCATAAATTTCGTCTATGGAAATTATTTACCAAAATATAACTTTGTTGCTGAAAATAGAATACTGTGCCCCAAATTTTAGTAAACTCATGTATATGTCTTGTAATATATTGTTGGTTTGCGATTAATTAATGCTTCAAGGTTAGTATACGAAGGTCAGTTGAATTAACTTACCACAGGATTGTCTTTTACTTGTTGGAACTGTTTCACCATGCTCGCTCGGTCCAAGACACGATATCTCATTATTCCACGCAAGATTCTATCCATATTTGTGTTTTCGTGAGATCACATGAGCTGTTTATTCCTTTTTAGCCTTAGAAATGATTCTAACTCACCCCCTTGGTGTTTATTTTGTGCTTGACATCACTGACCTTCATTAGGGAAGCTTATCGCGCACCGAGAAGGCCCGGCTTACTGAAGTAAAGCGTATAATGAGTAGGTCAACGTACACTTACTAGTAGCGTGGTGTAAACGTAAATGTGAATCTAATCTTGGTTATGTTTTAGATAGATTTTGTAATTTATTACTTATTCAATTATCTTGGATATGTACTAAAATAATATTTTTTTAAATTTGTTTGTTAGAAAGCTAAAACTTTATTTGAACTAACTTTTGTCTTTTTATGCTGGGTTGTAAAGGGCTGAAGTGAACTTGCTAAGCTTAAATGTATTTTATGTTTTAGATGAACAAGGAGACCATTGGTGATGGAAGCAAGAATGAAGACAAAGTCAACCCAGGTTTCCCAGCCAATCACCGTTTTGTGGAACCAGAGAAAGCAGTCAAGAACATCACAGATATGGCCATCTGGGATAAATCTGAAGCTTATATGGAGTATACCGGTTTCATTGCCACCCTCAATGAAGCTGTCAGATCAAAACCACTCTCAGTTGACTGTAAAGTTTCAGATAATATCAGAAAGCTTCTGACTCTGATGGATGATATAGAAACATTTGTTGATGAGTATCCTCCTATAGAGCAACCTCAAAGGTTTGGTAATGCAGCCTTCAGAGACTGGTTGCAGAAAGTAAAAAATAATTCAACTCCACTCTTGCAGGAAGCTTTAGACACCAAGTTCCACTTGGCTATTCCTGAAATCAAAGTGTATCTAGAAGAAAGCTTTGGCAATGCAACCAGAATAGACTATGGGACTGGTCACGAAATGGCTTATATCATGTTTTTGTGTTGTCTTTACAAGATTGGCTTTCTGCAGACAGACGATAATGTTGCAACTGTATTTTTGCTTTTCAATAAGTATCTCAACCTGGTAAGACGGTTGCAGACAACATACAGGATGGAACCAGCTGGAAGCCATGGAGTTTGGAGCTTAGATGACTATCAGTTTGTTCCTTTCATTTGGGGAAGCTCTCAGATGGTTGATCACCCAAGGATATTCCCTCCTGCAAAATTTTTGGATGATGACATTATTGACAAATATGCCAAGGAATACATGTTCATTTCCTGCATTAAATATATTAAAGAAGTTAAAAAAGGTCCCTTTGCAGAGCACTCCAACCAGTTGTGGAGTATCAGCGCAGTTGGGTCTTGGGCCAAAATTAATCAAGGCTTGATTAAGATGTACAAAAAGGAAGTGCTTGGCAAATTCCCAGTAGTACAGCATATTTTGTTTGGATCTCTCCTGCCAATCCGTCGGTTCCCTATGGGTCATTAGGCCATGAATCCAATTCCCATTTGTGATACTATTTTAGTGTAGCAACACCAAATGTAGCTTATGAATTGCTTTATTAAGCTGTTGGATGTCAGCACTGTTTAAAATACAAGAGGTAGTCAGTATTAATTTGTGAAGGTTTGAATGTATACAAACATTATATTTGTTTATATCATAAAAAATTGTGATATTTATTACTCAAATTGTAAATTGGATTTGCTGTACATTTTGTTTAATGTAAAAATACGTACTTAGTAAAAAGATGATATAATATTTTTATCGTACTATGATGCTTCATGTTTTATAACATTCAATAAATGTATTTCTTTAACCCCAAATTGTATTCTTTTAATTTAAACATAACTTTGTTGTTTGTATCTACTTTTGACATTTCTTATTAAAAAATCTAGGAAATCAGAATAGGTTTTTATTGTACTAAAATATTTATTTACACTATCAAATAAGGTACATTATTTAGCAAAAATAAAACTTATTCATTCAAAAGCAGTATTATATATTTTCCTTTGAAAAACTTAATCCTTGCTACTTATTCAAATGGTTGTAGGTATTTATTTTGGTTCACCAAATGTTCACATCATTGAGTTACATTTATTGAAATAGATCAAAGCGACTTATAGACATTGTGTCGCCTCCTACGATTTTCTGGGGTAATTTAATCGATTAAATCAAACAAATCGCGTGATTCACCCTCCAAATGATGTCACGAAATGAAATAAATAAAAAAGCTAACCATAAAATAATAAATATACTATAGCTATACTCTTAAAAATAAAATTCTCTATTGAAATGTTAAGACTCTCTTCAAATCCAAGCTCTGCTGCCAGAAATAACAAATTGTCCAGATAAAAACCCCCCATATGAGAGCTATGAGCCCCTGATACACATATTTGTTCTTTTATTCTTATGTAGGCCGTGAGTTTCAGAAGACCTCCTTAATGCGTAACCTCTTTCTTGGTGGCCCTATTGTAGAGCGAGTAGCAGATGCCGGCAGTGAGCGCGCCCACCACCGTCCCCTGCGCGACCACTCGCAGCTGCATCAGGAACACGCTGGTGGACATGCGCCCGCGCCGCTTGTATTGGTACGCTCCGTAGGCGCATGCCGCCGCCAGCCCGCCCAAGCCTAAGACCAGACAAAACATTTGTTTATTGTAAAATAATTTATTATAACACTGTTATAAAAAACGGACACCCTGCATCTTATTTCTTTCGTGTTTACACAGCCAAATTCATACTGTACTCGGTAAGTAGTCGGTATCAAAGTTCGAAAACTTCTTTTGGTGAAATCGAAAGTTATTTTTTTCTTTACAAACGCAAGATCAATGGAAATGGAAAGTCAAAATTATATTTTTCAAATAATGTGACCGATCCGTAATAGTAATTGATCACTAACCAAGCATCCAGTATGAATTTGGCTGTAAGTATAGATAATGTCACTTGTATAGGTTTCATTACATAGGTAACACTAAAAGTTTCCGGAACTGGCCACTTACATAAACAATATTTAAAAATTTATTGCAACATTTGAAAATAGAACTCTTTGGCTGTAGAATGCAGTTTGTTTCATCTGACTGTCTTTTGTTTTTACCTTGTGGCGCCATTTAAAAAATTGTGTGTCTGCATCAACATGGATTTAACTCGGGAAAATTTTCGTGGTATGATTTTCTACGATTTTAAGTGTAATTTGACAGCTCAACAGAGCATCGCTCGGCTTGAAACAGCTTTTGGCAATGAAGCACCATGCAAGACGACTGTTTATAGCTGGTTTGCAGAATTCAAGCGTGGTCGTATCAATCTCAGTGACGAATCTCGCGATGGTCGGCCGTCCACCGCTGTGACCAACAAAAACATCGATGCTGTGCGCCGTATGATTGAAACAGACAGGCATGTGACCTACCATGAAATTCGCGCATCCTTAGAAATAGGCATGAGTCAAATACAATCAATCCTACACAAACATTTGGGTGTGAGAAAGCTGTGCTCGCGGTGGATCCCACACAACTTGACCGAGGCTCAAAAAACGGACCGCGTCACTTGGTGCAGTGCCATGCTTACCAGATTCAACGAAGGTGCGTCAAATTTGGTGTGGGACATAGTAACAGGTGACGAAACATGGATTTATTGCTACGATCCCAAAACAAAGCAGCAATCGAGCGTATGGGTCTTTCAAGAAGAGCCGAAACCAACCAAAGTGGCGCGCGTGAAAAGTGCATCTAAGCGGATGATTGCTTCTTTTTTTAATAAAACTGGACACGTGGCTACTGTTGCTTTAGAGAATCGTCGTACCGTGAATAGTGACTGGTACACGACCATTTGTTTGCCGGAGGTTATTGACGAACTCCGTAAAAATAACCGTAAACGCCGTATCATCCTGCACCACGACAATGCTAGTTCTCACACGGCCAGACAGACAAACGACTTTTTGAAGACGAAAAATGTAGAACTCATGAGTCATCCTGCATACAGTCCCGACCTGGCACCTTGTGACTTTTTTCTGTTCCCAAAAATTAAGAACCAATTACGCGGTCAACGATTTTCATCACCAGAAGAGGCTGTCGAGGAGTATGAAAAACACGTTTCAGAGGTCACCACAGGGGAGTGGCACAAAAGTTTTCAAAACTGGTTTGATCGAATGAAAAAGTGCATAGACGCCAAGGGAGATTATTTTGAAAAACAATAAATTAATTTTGTACCTTTAATAGTATTTTTTCATATTCATTCCGGAAACTTATAGTGCGTCCCACGTATTAGGTAAGTATATACTCGAAGAAATGGCCGCAGGCCTACTTTTCGCTCTTATTACTATTACAATACGAGCGAAAAGTAGGTCTGCGGCCATTTCTTCGATGGTACTTATGTTTATGGACTCCATATTATCTACATATTATCAACGGGTTTTCTTCAAAGACTATTTGTGATCCAATAAAAAAAAACTTAAATATTATTAGGGAATTAACACAGAAAACTGATAATTATATTTTTCACGTCGTGGCCTCATTTAAGTTTACTTTTGATTATTTTGTAACGTGTTATTATTATTATCGTCTCTTGGACTACAAATTACAGCTTGAATTCTTCTCTGCTTGGGTACTGTCGATGAGATTTTGTACGGTTTCCTGTGATATAATACAAGATTTGTATAATACAAGGTTTGTGCCCTTCTTCGGTATGACGGCAGTTTGCAGTCCTGGGCCTCTAAAAAGGCCGACTTGGGTGAATCATAAAATGATATGAAAGTAGGATAGAGTTAGAACTTATTCACCCATGCAAAAGAGACGGCAATAGAACAGAATCATAATATGATTCATCCAAAGTGGCCTTTTTAAGGGACCTGACCTGAGGGCTGGACATCTAGAACACGCGTCGTTTTAGGATGCTGGCCAATCCAAACGATGTATTCGGATTTCTGTTATGTACTCTTTCTTTCACACAAACGGACTCGCGCACAAAGGGTTCCGTACTACCACCAGACAATACGGATACGGAACCCTAAAAACATTATAGTAAATAACAACAATGTACATACATTATGCTGACTGTTATTTATGCAGCCAAATTCTTACTGAAGGCTCGTCAAGTGCCCAGTAACAAGGTTTGAGTATCCTTTTTGTGAAATTCGTAAATTTTCCTTTTGTGTTCCCTAAAACGCAAGCCCAGCCCCGAGTCAATTACTATGGGACGTCAAGATTTTATTTTACGAAATTAGCAAAAAGTGTTATCAATCCGTATCACTGATCACTTACCTAGCCTCCAGTAGATATGAGTTTGGCTGTATAAATAAAAGTCACCTTATAATATGCCAAATCAACATCAAGGCTACCAAAAAAGCCACTAAAATGTGCTACCACTTTGCTACTAAATGTGGTACCACTTTGCTACTAAATGTGGTACCGTCTGCGCACGGAACCCTATTTTTAAAATTTAATTTAATTTAAATTTTCTACCTATTACGGTTGAAACAGACCCCACAGCGGAGAGGCTAGTAATAGGGTCCCGTTTGGCGCCCTTCGGGTATGGAACCCCAAAAAGGAAAGTGCATAAAAATATTATTTTCGGCTGAAAGTGTTCTTAGCGATACTCAAGACACATCTTGATGTTGTTTCACTTCCCTTAACACGACTTACTAGGTATCAGATTAGTAGAATCGTCGTAGATTGTAAGAGTATGCATAGAAACAAAAATATATCAGAGAAAGCTTTACAAAATTCCGCTTGGGCAACGCACGTTGCCATGAAGACGTTCTGAGCAGCTGCGCCGCACCATAAAATTTACTTTCGTCGACCCTTATACTAGGTGAAATTAAATCAACCGATCAAATTCATACTGGAGACTCGGTTAGTCATCCGGATCAAGGTTTAATGACACTGGTGAAATTCTAAAAATTTTTTTCAACCCCTAGTGCCTGCACTAGGAATTGTACTTAAACTAGTCCAACAGTAAAGGAGCAAAAAATATTTTTTGAAATTGGCTAAAAGGATTACTGAACCTAGTTCTTGATCACTAACCGAGTCTCCAGTATGAATTGGGTCGGTTGATTTAATTTTACCCTTTTGAAGCTGTAAATTAGTGGCAGCAGACCATTCTCTGTTAATATATTCATGCAAGTTCCCAATTTGGGGCGTAAATTAATCTGAATAACGTTGGTTCATAGTAATCAATGATTTTGGTATCCACTTATTATTAAAACAGGCTTGAATATAAATTGAGAAGAGAACATTTAAGAACGTGCATTATTATTATTACTAATGGAATCTCAACGTATTTTTGGTTTCATTTTATAAAATACATAAAAGCGGTGAACGAATAGTTCAGTGCCTAAGAGATAGTAAAGCCGATTTTGAAGGTTTTAATTTTAAGCTAAAAAACTTACTAAAAAACGTAATTTTAAGAGACAGCACTATATTTTGCTATTCTGAAGGGCACACCAACTAAAATTAGCAAGTCTTTTAAACGATCTTAAATCAAAGTACATTTTTAAATTCAATCAAATGACAGCTCTAAAATGTGCCTTGAAATTACCAAAACATGTTAAAATCACTAAATTATGGCTGTCAAACTAAACTATTTTAGTTTGACGTTTATAAAATGGTGACTTGAAAATGGCTCTTCGTTTTAACCATACTTAAGTACAATTTTAAGTATGTCAAACTAAAACTAAAGCCTTCAAAATCAGCTTTATTATTGGTATACGAGTAATAAGGGGCTAAGCCCCCCCTACATACGTTGTATAGGACTCACAAATTTTCAACAATTTCTTACTTATGTTGTAGGTACCTACTACTGTCAAATGATACCTACACGTATGTACGTATTTTATTCTATTACCTGCTATGATTGAAGCCTACCTAGTCCCCGCAAATACGTTTTTGGATTAATCACTGTTATAAAGTCACCTATATTACATTACAACATACATTTATCGTTTGTGCAACGCTCCGGTGATATTGCATAAGGATTAACAATAAAGAACTTACCGATGATCATAAACGGGGATTCTTTTGATTTTCGCGCTAACTTCTCGCTCTGGCTTTCCTCGTGGTAGTCGAAAGTAGGCTTGTTGTCTCCCATCGCAAACTATATATTTTTATTCAAACTGAAATCACAAGGATAAATTCAAATTTTATTGCACCAAATATATTTAATATAATTATTTAAAAAGTGTGAGGTGTAAGGAAGGATATTAAATATCTTATGATAATATTCATAACCCTTATCTAGTTATCACGTAACTAGCAAATATCTAAGTCATCATGACTTGCGTCCCTGCTTTACTATCTCTGCGCAACAAAGCGTGAAGCTGAAGATTGTACAAAGAAGATAAGAATTACAAAATATAGAAATTCTAAATATCAATATCAAGGCCACTCACTCACCAAAATAACTAAGCTATTGTGTGTTCCTTACTAGACTCGCCGGTCAAGAGTATCAAGGAACTGCAGACTAACTAAATTTAATGGATACCATGCTGCTATCATCATCACGTACCGTACGAAGGTGTAATTTGTCCGTTTCATTGAAACCTAAACTCCAATGACGGTTTTACACAACACTTTAAAATTTTCATGTCTTGTGTCGAGCAATGTATTACGATTTTCAATCGCTAGAAGAATTCTCGCGAATGACGTGTGCAAATATTTACTGTACGAGTCATTTATCACGTCGCGTCGCGCGTCGTGACGTGGCCTTGCTATTACGTCACATATTTAGGAAAATATTCCATAGGACGGTAGTTCCCGCAAAACTAATTAATTATTACTTGGTTGAAGAATCTAGGAATACAAACATTAGAAAAATCCCTTTTGCCAAGAATATAATGGATAGGTACCTACTCTTATCGTAGGTATAACTTAATCTTCTTTTTAGTTATTACAATATTGTTTTTAGGGTTCCGTACCCAAAGGGACCCTATTACTAAGGCTCCGCTGTTCGTCTGTAACCAGGCTGTATCTCATGAACCGTGATAGTTAGACAGTTGAAATTTTCACAGATGATGTATTTCTGTTGCCGATATAACAACAAATACTAAAACCGGCTAAGTGCGAGTCGGACCTGCGCACTCCCTTACAATAGACATGATTTTTTTGCCGTTTTTATAGATAATGCATGAACCGTGATAGTTAGACAGTTGAAATTTTCACAGATGATGTATTTTTGTTGCCGCTATAACAAAAAATACTAAAAACGGCTAAGTGCGAGTCGGACCTGCGCACTCCCATACAACAGACATGATTTTTTTGCCATTTTTATAGATAATGGTACGGAACCCTTCGTGCGCGAGTCCGACTCGCACTTGACCGGTTTTTTTCTTTTTTACCAAAGATGGCTTTAGTAAAAGTTCTTATGTCGAAGCAAAAACCATTGTTATTTATTTTAACCTGTATCATCTAACTCTGTCCGTCCGTTTTTCATGCAGTCTGTCAGAAAAGTGTTGAAATGAATATCGACGGAACTATTTTTCTTTCGCCTGGTTACATTACACCAAACAAACAAGTACAAAATCTGTTAAATCGAGTTTACCGCATTGTTATTTCATTAAATATGTCACCAAAATTATACTACTTAAACGTTTAATGTTCAATAAAGTTGAATAAAGTTCAATATTCATTTCAACTCTTTTTTGACAGACTGTACTTATTGCCGTGTTTTTTTTTGGCCTTTTGGCCTTTACGGCTTTACCTTAATAGAGAGGGGGACAGAGAGTACCCAACTTATTGCCGTATTATTACGTAGGTATTCAATTTCATACAAGTTGGCTCACCATGAAATCCTATTTCCGTACGCAATTAGGTTTCATAGCACACACAAATCTAAGAAAAAGTCTAAAAATACCAATATTTAATTATTCACGAAGAAATTAATGTATAAAATTGTATTAATTTAAACTGTGATGTTGTTTGTAGCACTCTACAAAAAGCAAACTGGCCATTTTGAAGCATGTGTTTTTCTTTGGAAAACGAATACTTAATATGTATTTATAGCGTAAAACTAATACGTACCAATATTTCGAAAGCTTAAATAAAATTTAATTTTAGAGCAAATAAGAGAACAAGGTGGTTTGTAGATTTACACTAAGAATAAAAACTTCCAAATTAAAAAACATTAAATTATATATTTCAGTAAGTAATAAAAATAATATTGTCTTTGTGATACATCATTAAAACCAGAGGATATGATATAATATATTCTAGCTAGAGGAATGAAATTATGTTAAATTACAGTTGCCTACGGTTGAAATCAATGGTTTTTGGATCATATGTGAAAAAGTAAAAGGCACAGCTAAAGTGATGTAAATGACAGTTTATCACATTTACAGATGATGTATTTCTGTTGAATAAAAAATAATTAAATTAACGCTGCAAAGAGTTATAAATAAACGACCATTTCACATGACTTTGACAAGCATCGAGCAGCGCAAATAATTTCCGCTGATCTCTGCAGCGTATTTTTGACGTATGGCCGTTTAACACAAATCCATCGCTGCAACCGTTGCACAACTCATCGCTGTAGCGATGCAAATCTGTTAAACACGACAGATTATGTAACAAAGGGTGCGGTTATGACTTTAAACAGAATAATCTACTTCAGCTATCGTTTGTTGTAATGTCGGTCACGAAAATAAGCCGAACAAATCCGTATGGACTTCGTGACCGACCATAAACAACAACACATTCAACCGACCCCCATAGTACTAAGCATCCTTTCGGAGCATAATAAATAACAGATTCGCAAGATACCATTGTTGTTCGTTGTGGCCTGAAGTTAGCCGCACAACACGTTTGACAGCACATTTTTTCCAACGATTTTTGACATTTGATGAGGCTCGTGACGTGACGTGACCGAATCGTTGGTGTTTATTGTAGTTTTTGTGGTCTCATAACCGCACCCTTATGATGTCGCCAGTTTACCACGATTTTTTGTATTGAATGAAGCATAATTAAAATCAACATTTCATGTCTGAATAACCTATAAATAATCATTAAACAATCGAATTCTGCAGTTTTAATGACAATCCTTTCATTTAATTGAACCCCAAATTCCAAGAAAATTACGATCCATATAAGCGCGCCATACAAAATGGCTCTAACTGTTTCAAGGCCACAGACCGTCCATTAACGTGATTCCATTGTTATTTTTATTGTCTCTTTACGTGTCCCTGAAAGTATTAAGAAATATCCCTCGAAAAAAATACAAATAGCAGTAGGAGTCACCACAGCATACTTGAAGATGATGGAAATTCCTTATAGGTACTGGTTGCAGTCACGCACAGTCAACAGTTTCGTGACTGACTGACGGACTGATAGAGAACACACAGCCTGAACCGCTAAATATAGATACAAGAAATTTGTAACACATGCTCTTTAACGGGTGTAAGGTGCACTAAGAAAGTATTTTTCGAAATTGGTGTAGTATTCGTATCATAAACACGTTCCCAATGGGTACAACGAGCTGTTTATATCGCAAATCCAAGCGGACGAAGCCGTAGGCGTTCTCTATTATTCCTGATTTAAAATATTGGTTACACACGAATAGACTCAATCAAGGAAATTATTAAAATTTTTAGCGTTATCTTTTAGATAAGTAACTTATTAAATATTATTGGTCTTTATTAGTATTTTGCGGTACGAAATTTGGCAAACGTATTAAATCGCAAAATATCAAAGTTCTATATTAAAGCCAAGTAGCTACCAATTTTCCAAGAATCAAGATATCTGAAGACTTGTATTCTGTGAACGTGAACTAATGGATTATGCACAGATAAATAAATGTAATGAGTTTTGGAATGCTTCACCGCAAATATGAAATAAATATAAACTATTTACAATTAGAAATGTATAGAAAACATTCCAAAAGTCATAAAGAGAACATCATGCATCAGTCAGACCTACACAATCATAAAGTACAAAAGATTTAAGCAACTTAGTGAAACGTGAAACAAGTACATACATAAACAAATAGTGTACGTACTTACGTGGGATTTAATATGGGTAAGATTTAAGCTTTTTAGCCAATTTAATCAGTTTGACTTTGTTAATTAATAGGGTTTGTACCGAAAATAATAGATCTATCACAAAAACCAACAGTTTGGTGACATCTGCTATTTTGACCACACAGCTATTAATTCAGGATGGGCCGTTAGGTTTTAGGTTAATATTTTAGATACAAATTGACAATAATTTAGTAAAACCTGACCAGGAAAATGAAAAACCTCGCCATGTTGCGGAAAACCAATAGAACTAATTTCTTCTACTGGCAAACTTTAAAACGTCATTATGTAGATTGCTGTAAAAGTGTGGTGTTGATAATGATGGGTAATTTTCAGAAACTTTTCAAATCATGGAAATTTTTCAATTTATTTTTCGGAAAAATAAATAAATGGACATATAATGGAAAAATATTGTTTCCTGTAAAATTTTGACAAGAATAATTAAAATCACACCTTACTGTTAAAATTGCTACTTTACTTATGGAGGATTTACAATATGTACCACCGTGCATGAGAAACTTGCTTTATGGTTATATTTTAAAACTTGTAGATAGTTTCAAAGGAAAACATGTTAATGAGGACGAAATGACAGTGTTGTATCCTCAACCTCAGCCTTAGCAAAAGTAAATACCTACAATTTAGGCGATTCTGAAGGCTTTAATTTTAGTTCTACTGCTGTCAAAGCTAAATTTTCTTCATTCCAAAATAGTTTTTTAGTGTTAGCAACAGAAGCTATATTTCTTTGGAAAAATTCAAGTTTTGACAGGACTAAAACTAAAGCCTTCAGAATTGACTTTACTGGCGTGTGTATTTCCTTCAAATTTCATAATTTCCAAATGCACAAGTATGTATTTGTAATCGTTAAAGAATAAATGTTGATTATATTTCAGTGTAATTATCTTTTTTTTATTAGCATTGTGAATTTAACATTAGGAAAAATAGAAGAAAAATATTAGAAAAATTGGAAAACTTATGGTATTTTTTTTTCTTTTCCGAACTAAATTTTTCCATTACCCATCCATCACTACCACCGTGTTGTTTTTCGTTTGTATGTGTAAATATGAGTGTGGCAATCATAAAAGCAAATATAGCGCAGGATTTCCATTTTATTAGTCAGGATTTAATACATTTTTGGTGGAAGCACTTTTAATTTGTCTAAGAATGAAAATGTTTTGTGGGTTTAGATCTATTAATTAGAGGATACAAGTTGATGACAAATATGAACTTTGGTGACAGAAAATATAGTTCCCATTTAATACTTATCTATCACATAGTATTCGGTACGGAAGGTACCACCGGGGATAGTTCTGCAGGTCTACTTTTCTATCTTACTAGGTACAATCGTGATAAAGGCGAAAAGTAGAACTGCGCAATTTTCCCTAATAGTACTTGAAGCGTTTACCATTACATACATATTGGCTATTGAGTATCCTGATTTGGCAAGTAAAATAAGTGCTTAATGCTTTATATTTTACATTAAATGAGACATGAAGTTCAACACGATAAATAAACGGCATCCATATGATTATAATGAATGAACGCACCCAAAGAAGGCATTATTTTATTTTATTCGGAAGGGCACAGATGAAAAAGTTATGAACATAAATTCAGATACTAATATTAAACGGTAACATGAAATAAATCTCTTGCCATATCATTGTTTCGTGTTACTATAATGAAGAATTCTGGCCGCAAACTCAAAAAAAAACCTCCGCCAGTCATACATTGAATTTTTTTCCTGTTTTTATTCCTCATACATATACATACTTTGCCAAGCTAAACTGGATCTACAATATCTAATATTTGAGAGCCCCGTTCGACAAAGTCGAATTCAGATTGGCAAAAATGGCGCGAGCGCCTGCAAAATGTAGATATAATAACTTCCTTCATTACAATCGATTTTGGACCTCAGTGGTACTGCGGGGCGCTGGACGAGACCTTCTCCAGTTTCTCGAAGTGTTTCCTCGCGTTCCTGATGTTGATGAGGGTCGCTTCGGACGGTATCTTGGGATCCGACATCTCGACCATCACGTATGTGTTGCTCGTAAATCCGTCTATGAAGGCTGCGAATACGCTGTTACGTACCTGCGGAAGACAGAGGTGGGTAAACTTTTGGTCTTTATAGCTGGATTACAAAATCCAGGGCTTCTATAATAGATACAATTTTGGAGATGACGTCACAGTTCGTGAACAGTTCAATACGCACTGAAGTTGAACCCACCTCCATGCTCTGGAACTGCGCGGCGAGCTTGGAACAGCTGAGCTTGAACTGCTTCACGATGTTGGAGACCTTCTCGAAGCGATGCGCGTCGCGGTGCGCCCGCCGCTGGCAGTGCGACACCACGAGGAACGTCGCGCGCTCGAACAGTAGCACCTGCGGCGATCATTGCTACTTATAGTTGAACCCACCTCCATGCTCTGGAACTACGCGGCGAGCTTGGAACAGCTGAGCTTGAACTGCTTCACGATGTTGGAGACCTTCTCGAAGCGATGCGCGTCGCGGTGCGCCCGCCGCTGGCAGTGCGACACCACGAGGAACGTCGCGCGCTCGAACAGTAGCACCTGCGGCGATCATTGCTACTTATAGTTGAACCCACCTCCATGCTCTGGAACTGCGCGGCGAGCTTGGAACAGCTGAGCTTGAACTGCTTCACGATGTTGGAGACCTTCTCGAAGCGATGCGCGTCGCGGTGCGCCCGCCGCTGGCAGTGCGACACCACGAGGAACGTCGCGCGCTCGAACAGTAGCACCTGCGGCGATCATTGCTACTTATAGTTGAACCCACCTCCATGCTCTGGAACTACGCGGCGAGCTTGGAACAGCTGAGCTTGAACTGCTTCACGATGTTGGAGACCTTCTCGAAGCGATGCGCGTCGCGGTGCGCCCGCCGCTGGCAGTGCGACACCACGAGGAACGTCGCGCGCTCGAACAGTAGCACCTGCTGCGATCATTGCTACTTATAGTTGAACCCACCTCCATGCTCTGGAACTGCGCGGCGAGCTTGGAACAGCTGAGCTTGAACTGCTTCACGATGTTGGAGACCTTCTCGAAGCGATGCGCGTCGCGGTGCGCCCGCCGCTGGCAGTGCGACACCACGAGGAACGTCGCGCGCTCGAACAGTAGCACCTGCGGCGATCATTGCTACTTATAGTTGAACCCACCTCCATGCTCTGGAACTGCGCGGCGAGCTTGGAACAGCTGAGCTTGAACTGCTTCACGATGTTGGAGACCTTCTCGAAGCGATGCGCGTCGCGGTGCGCCCGCCGCTGGCAGTGCGACACCACGAGGAACGTCGCGCGCTCGAACAGTAGCACCTGCGGCGATCATTGCTACTTATAGTTGAACCCACCTCCATGCTCTGGAACTGCGCGGCGAGCTTGGAACAGCTGAGCTTGAACTGCTTCACGATGTTGGAGACCTTCTCGAAGCGATGCGCGTCGCGGTGCGCCCGCCGCTGGCAGTGCGACACCACGAGGAACGTCGCGCGCTCGAACAGTAGCACCTGCGGCGATCATTGCTACTTATAGTTGAACCCACCTCCATGCTCTGGAACTGCGCGGCGAGCTTGGAACAGCTGAGCTTGAACTGCTTCACGATGTTGGAGACCTTCTCGAAGCGATGCGCGTCGCGGTGCGCCCGCCGCTGGCAGTGCGACACCACGAGGAACGACGCGCGCTCGAACAGTAGCACCCGCGGTGATCATTGCTACTTATAGTTGAACCCACCTCCATGCTCTGGAACTGCGCGGCGAGCTTGGAACAGCTGAGCTTGAACTGCTTCACGATGTTGGAGACCTTCTCGAAGCGATGCGCGTCGCGGTGCGCCCGCCGCTGGCAGTGCGACACCACGAGGAACGTCGCGCGCTCGAACAGTAGCACCTGCGGCGATCATTGCTACTTATTATAGTGGTTGCTTGTTTGAATCTTTGTCTGTCTGTATGTATGTATGTTCCGTTTTAACTCGAGAACCACTCAACGGATTTGGAAGCAGTTTTCTTTATTATCATCGTAGTGATCCTGGTCAACATATTATAGGCTATAAGGAGTGTTGTTAAAATAACTGCGAAGACGAAAACTGTCCATAATAGTTTAAAAAAATACATTGATAGGAAAACAGTTCCACGCAAGTGAAGCCGCGGGCAAAAGCTAGTTGTTATACGTGAGAACAATGTTTTATTAAAAATAATATTATCCGTTATATTTAGCTGTTATCTTCAAACCTTGTTCTATTCTAACCAGAGATTGGTCTATTTAAATAAATTGTTTGTACAACCAATACGTTGTATAACAAACTATCGTCAGTCTTTCGAGTAAGTGCCAAGTCATAGATAGAGCAGCAGGCTCTTATACAAAGAATACAGTGGTCAGCTTCCACAAAATTGTCACTATAATAGAACGCGGCTATGAAGTTAATCCTGACACATTGCGCAACTATGAAGTTTCTGAATAATGACAATGTCAACCACATAGGAAAAAATTACATAATTACTTATTGCGTGTGACAGAATAGTGAGTGGCAATAATATCACAGACAATATATCGATACACGTTAAAAAGTTCGTATAGCTAAAAATATTGTTATGTTTTATGATGATGTGCATTATTGTAAATAAAACGTAAAATTAGATATATTAGTAATATTCTCCTTCAGTTAATTATAAATATTAATGAATAAATGAGTTTGTTTCTTTATTACTAACCTCTGGGAATTGAACTCTTTTTACCTAGAGAAAACTTTTTGAATTTGAATGTAAAGTACAATATTTCCTGTCAATTAATTCAATGACACGTCAATAGGTATGATAAAACAATTTTAAGTATTGCCTTGATCGCTTTTCCAAAGGTTGATACTTTTGATTGTGCTAAACTTGTGCATGTTTTTGGCTATTAATACCTAGTGCCATCCCCCATCTCACCCATTGACCAAGGGGCAGATTGAAGCAAGGGCTTGAACTTGGAATTTGAAATGCTTACTACTTGGAATTGTTAAAATGCCAAAACGATCGAAGAAATTCGTTCTTAACAGTCAGTCTCGTGAGCTTATCATACGTGTTCGTGACTTTTTTGAACGAGAAGCTCAAAACGGCGGACCGATATTGCCCGTGACATCGGTGTTGGATCGAGTTGCAGATGCTCTCGATATCAGCAAAAAAACTATTATAAAAATCACGAAAGAAAAATTGGGTGAGACTGGCATCGAAGATAATGTTCTATATTCTCCCAACAAGAGAAAAAGAGCGAAGCTTACCGATGTAGATAATTTTGACGTTGACGCCATCCGCAGGCATATTTACAATTATTATTTACGTAAAGAGTACCCAACGTTGTCGAATTTAGTGCAGACATTAAAGGAAACTGGATTATTTTCCGGATCAAAAAAGTCATTGTCAAAGGTTTTGAAAAACATTGGATTCCGATATAAACAATGCAACAAACGAAAGGTGCTAATGGAAAGATCGGATATTGCCATGAAAAGGACTGATTTTTTACGCGAGGCGAAAGCTATAGATGATTGGGATAATGTAGTTTTTTTGGACGAAACGTGGCTAAATGCGAATCACACAGTTGGTCGCTCGTGGACGGACGATACGGCGGCATCGGCATCCAAAGTCCCCTCCGGAAAAGGAGCCAGACTAATTATTTGTCATGCTGGCAACGCCTGTGGTTTTATAGACAACTGTTTATTGGCCTTTGCGTCTAAAACCACAGGTGATTACCATGAAGAAATGGATGGTGAGAAGTTTACCCAATGGTTCACTAATATGCTGACTAGCCTTTCTGAGCCATCAGTTATTATTATGGATAATGCACCTTATCACTCCATGTTAGTTGATAAGCCACCTTCAAACTCTGAGAAAAAAGCCCATCTGGTTGCATGGCTTCAAAAAAAAGGTGTAGACGCAAGTATGTCTATGTTGAAAGGAGATTTGATTAGATTGATGAATATTCACAGATCGAGAGTAAAACGATACGTCATTGATGAACTAGCACTGCAACATGGGCACCGAGTACTTCGTTTACCGCCGTATCATTGCGAGTATAACGCCATCGAATTGATATGGGCACAGATCAAAGGACATGCGGCACGCCATAATACTGAACCTCCATTTTCCACAGCGAAAATGATGAAATTGTTAGAAGAAGCGTGCAATCACGTAACCAAAAATAATTGGAAAATGGTAGTGAATAAAACTAAAGCCAAAATATGGGACGATTGCAACAGAGACATTAAAGTGGATAATATTTTAGATAATGACTTTGAGTTAGTTATTAATACAAACGATTCCAGTAGTGATAATGGTGATGGTGCTTCGGAAAGTGATACATAATAAAGTAAAGAATATAAATATTATCTCTACCATAGAAGTATTAAGTAATTAAACTACTTCTATGATCTCTACCTAGATGTTTTTTTTTTCACTTTCTTCATATACTTACATCTGATAACTGCATTCGACTTTACTCACACTTGACGAATTTTATCGATACAGTGATCGAACGTATAACAACCCTAGAGGCATGTGTCAGGATTGACTTCATAGCCGCGTTCTATTATATAGTATGTTCGAGTTATCATGATATGGGTGGCAGTTCAAAATTGACAGTTATAGCCCTAACGAAATAGAATCAATTTTTTTTAGTATCGAGAAAGTTAACAAGGGCTATCAAATCGATTTTTTATTTGATTGATCTTTGATTATCCAAACTGCTTTTTATTAATTTCTAAATTAATTAAATTAAACGAACCAATTACGCCCGAGCTTGAGAGTTTAAAGATTTTTTTTTGTTTTTCTCGGCATTTCACCAAACACAAACAACAATAACAAAACAAATATCAACAAAAACTGTAACAAACGTCAAAACGAATGGCACGTAAAGCAAACGTAACGAAAACACAAACCGCATACAAGATGAACTCATACTGACGCGATTCTTTAAGATGTCCGCACCGATTCATCGATGTATTATCGTTTATGTAGTGTCAGTACCTACGTGTTAACGTTCCGATCCACGCATCAAGTAGCAAAAAGACATTATTCTTTCCTGAATCTTTTTTCCTTAAATTTAACGAATACACTGTAATAACTGTTTCGATTTATAGATAAATAATTTATTGTATTTTTGCAATAATGACATACATTCTTTCTAAAACCTAATATTTTATTTTGTACCTGGGTGTATGTAGTATGGTGTGAGTGGTATAGGTGAAACGGAAAATTACGAACTGTCACCCATATCATGCTAACTCGAACATACTATAATCAAGTTGAATGTCTGACAAGGTAGGTCACAGCTTTAAAATTTGAACCTAAATAGTTTGGCAGAGTGTGGCGTTTTAATATTTTCAGACTTTATTTAGTAGCATGAGAGCAATAATAAGTAGGTCAATGCTTCCCTATTCTAAAAATTACAATTCGTCCTACGTAAAAAACTATGAATAGACAAAAGAATAGTTCCCACCTCATCGGCATCTACAATCTGCGCGAACTGTTTCAGTGACGACTCAAGCGCCTTCACATTTGGTATTAGTTTGTAGACTATACTAGACCATGCCCTGGAACAGAAATACAATAATCAAGTATGTGTAAGTAAACTGTGTAGTAAACTAAGTAAACGGCTTGGATAAACAAATATTAAAAGGGTATTTTATTCCACTATATCTCAATACTTTGCACTTCGATAAGTTCTATCACTAAGCACAAGCGTAAATTCGCAGGTCATGTTGAGAACTGGATAGCTCAGTTGGTAGAGCAACCGCCCGGTAAGCGAAAGGTCCTGGGTTCGAATCCCGGTTCAGAGCTCCTCATGTCCAGATTTACTTTTCTGATTTTCTATCGATCCATCCATCCATCAGCCTGTTTCATCCACTGCTGGACATAGGCCTTTCCAGGATTTCGCAACTTAATTCGATAAGTTCTGTATTGTAAAATAAAGAAGGCATATTTTTAAATTCCTAAGCACTTAAAAATAAAAAATAAAATGTTTAAGCTCCCTTAACTTTATTAGACAGACTGAAGGACACGCAAATCAGCATCATACCACAGGTTCTCTAGATGTATAAAAAGTATTTTCTTATATAAGGTGACTTTTATTTATACAGCCAAACACATACTGGAGGCTTGGTAAGTGATCAGGAACACGGATCGATAATACTTTTTGTTAATTTCGCGAATTAAAATCTTGATGTTCCATAGTAATTGAGTCAGGGTTGGGCTTGCGTTTGTAGGGAACATGAAAAGAATAATTTACGAATTTCACAAAAAGGGTAATCGAACCTTGTTACTGAGCACTTACCGAGTCTTCGGTAAGAATTTGGCTGCATAAATAAAAGTCACCTTACACATTAAACTTTTTGAATGACTCACTTATACAAAGTCTCATCCCAAATACTAGTTCTAAAGCAGGTACACTCAAGAGGCTTGGACAGTCGCTCCAAGTCTTCCTCTCTTTCTTTGAAGATCTTGTCCCTCTGTTCCTCTGGCAAGAGGTCCATTTTGTGAACCAGGCAGAATATCCGTGCTTCTGGTGAGTTCTGAAAGAGTAAACAAGTAAAAATGATAAACCAACAGATTTTGTAACCTGGTCCAAACTTTCATTCAAATACTATTTTTTATTTGTATGGATTTGGACATTTGTCATGCCATCTCATTAAACTGGTTTCCAGGGTACTTAGCACATGAGCCATTTAATTTTAAGAAAAATACATTTCATTACTTTATCACAACAGAAACAGGCATTAAACAGTTTCGAGGAAAAATCTTATTGGATTCATGCATGATTCAGTATTATAGGAGCCACAAAGTCCAAGTTCACCATCATTACAGGCTACTTGGTGGCTATTTAACTTGCTGTAACACCAGTTTGTGGCAAGTGCTGACTTGATCTGATTTAAGCAAAACAAAAAACCAACATAAAAAACTATTTTTAATACATGAATTTCCGAGAGGGTATTAGAGGCGTCCAATTGTAAACTGGGTAATGCAAGTATGACTGCACTGTAGGGATTGATTGAGCCCATAACCTCTGGGCTAGCACACAAGCACTCTACTAATTAGCTATGGAGGCGAAACAAATCACTTAATTTTGAAGATTTTTGAATCAAACAATGAATATAAAAAAATTATGCAGTATGTTCTCTATGTTCTCTCTGTTTGTGATTTTTTTTAATTATTAGTTTTTCAAAAAAACATGTGCGAGTTTTGGGGGTAAATTAATGATTTCAAGATTTAGTCATTCAGCTGTACCGAGAGACTGCCATTTGTATCAAATTTTAAGGTTTTGATAATTAGTCACTAAGTGGGATTTTTAGTACAATATGCTTTGAAAAGTTGCATCTTTTATTGTCCTAACCTAGAAACTTGATTTTTTTATATCAGTATATGACTTAAGGCCTAACCCCTGGTGCACGATAATCTTACTGAGCGATTTTGAACTTCAGTATGTTGTCAGAAAGTCTCATTTAGAATCCTCGCTTCGCGCACTGGCGGCACGCAATATCAGTGAATTTTAGAGGTTTTTCTGGATTTTACGAAAAAGTATTTGATGTAGGAGTTTATCCACCTGACATTGGAAAATAAACCATGCTTTCTTGTTATAGCAGTAATTTCAGACATAAAACTCAAGCCCTTTAGACATAAAACAAAATAATAACTTGAAAAGGCATCATTTTCAAAAATAAAATCTATAGAGCGAAATGTGTCCAATTAGGTAACTGACCTGACAACGGAAAGGCAAAGGTCTGAAAAAACATGTGTCCAAGTTTTACATTGGTCAGATGAGTAGTTGACTCAGCATATTAAAACAAAAACTGTTGAAAGACCCAATACAAGCCCTTAATACCTTATTATTCAAGCCATATTGGAGAAAATGGGCCTTGACAGACAGACAGTATGACAACAAAGTGATCCTAGAAAGTTTCTGTTTTTCCATGATGAGGTATGCAACCTTGAAAGAAGCATTTTGCAAATGAGTTCAAGTTCAGGGAGAAGTTTTACAAACCTGTAAAATTGCTTCTAAACAAGACTGATAGTAGTGATAGTCTTTCTCCATCTCCCTGCTCTCCACATCAAACACATAGATGAGCACTTCCACATTCCTGAAGATGTTGTCTCTCTGTGAAGCAAAGTAGTTCTCCATGAATGCCTCCTGACCACCGCAGTCCCACAAGTTGAGCACCAGATTGCCCAGGAAACGGACATGTGAGTGCTCCACATCAACTGAAAATTTTGTTACATTTATATTGTGTTAAAAACTCAGTACTTGCCTAGTTTCTGATTGTTTGCAATATTCAAGTAGCTCGGCAAGGTTGGACTGGTCAACAATCAATAGGTAAGGTAAGATTCCGTAGGCAGTGGTTAGTTATCAGGATAAAATTTGTTTTAGTTTTATAGAAAATTGTACAGGATCTTACTTGTAGCTCCCAACCTCCTTGTGTCCCTGGCTATGTAGTTTGCAAATATGATAGACCTCATACTAGTCTTCCCAGAGCCACTCTTGCCCATCAATAATACCTGAAATCAGTCGTCCATGTTAATTCCAACTGAATTTCGCAGCCCAGGGTTATGTTTCAATTAGAATCAAAGGATGTAAAGCAAATTAGTCTTGAAAAAGTTATACTCAAAAGAGAATGATAAACTTTTACGCACTTTCTTCTTCATGATAATGGAATGGCCCCAGGAATCCAAACTGAGCAAGTAATTTGATGATTCTAGTTTTATTTCACACAGTTCTTTGTCTGCAGTAGCCTCAACCTATTTTGCAAGTCCTTAGTACACTATGTTGCTGTTTATTTACGAGATAATTTTTTAAGCAAAAGGAGGCGGGCGCAAAAATCTCTCGTGTGGTGAATCGAAAAATGACAAAAGAAAGAAGGAGGAAGTGACTAAAGGGTCGTAGCGGACCTTTAATTTTTAAAATTATTGAACCATAAGTCATTATTTAGCTGTTGGAATATCTTTCTTAGCAAGAACTGATAAAATTCAATTTGCAATGTACAGTTCAAAAAGGGAAGCGGTCCTTTAATTTTATGAATTATTGAACCGTAAGTCATCGGAAAGTGCTCGGAAAATGAGTTTTTCTGCATATCGTGAATTTTGTTAAAACTACGGGGGTTGCCTAGCTCCACTCCGCTTTGCTCGGCTCCCTAATATGTACAAACGTGTCAAGCTAACCGTTCCTCGCTTCGCTCGTCGTCGCAACCTATCCCTAGCGATCGAATAAAATTAAAACTTAATTAGGTAGCCGCACGGCTATTTAGTCACTTTCAGAATGACAATTTTTTTCCGTGTTTTACGGCCCTGGACTCATTGTCCCTTTGAGCCAAATAAGGTTGGGGAAGAACTCTTTTCGCAAATAGTGAGACCTATTCTGAAGCAACATGCCCTAATCTGACGTATAAACCATTTGTATCTGGCTGGTTAGGTTATTATTAAAAAGTTTAAATTTTAAAAAAGATAATTCCAATTTAAAATTAGGTAAAATGTGTGATTTTCATTTGTTTTTATTACTGTTAAGATGAGTGAATCTAATGAAGAAATTCGAAACATTTTAAAATTTTACTACAAAAAAGTTAAAAATGCAAAGCAAGCCGCGAAAAAAATTTGTGATATTTAAGGGCCTAATGCAGTGTCTGTGAGAGTAGCACAAATTTGGTTTAAGCGTTTTCAATCCGGAAATTTTGATGTCAAATATGCACCTCGCTCCGAGGGCGCTCAGAACTGAAGCTGAAGAACTGGGGATTGAACACAAAACAGTTTTGACGCATTTGTAAAAAGCTGGGTACACAAAAAAGCTCGATATTGGGGTGCCTCATGAGCTCACTGAAAGAAACTTAATGAACCGTGTACTCATTTGTGATTCTTTATTAAGACGTAATGAAACCGAACCATTTTTGAAAAACCTGATAGCTGGTGATGAAAAGTGGATCACGTACGACAAGAACGTGCGAAAAAGGTCGTGGTCAAAGGCTGGTCAGGCTTCACAGACTCTGACGAAACCCGAGTTATCTTGCAACAAGGTAATGTTGTGTGGATGGTGGGATTGGAAGGGCATTATTCATTATGAGCTGTTACCGCCAGGCAGGACTATCGATTTTGAACTCTACTGCGAACAACTGATGAGATTAAAGCAAGAAGTTGAGAGAAAGCGGCCGGAATTAGTCAACAGAAGAGGTGTGGTTTTTCATCATGATAACGCTAGACCTCACACATCTTTAGCCACTCAGCAAAAATTAAGAGAGTTTGGCTGGGACGTATTAATGCATCCACCGTATAGTCCTGATCTTGCACCTTCAGATTTCCACTTGTTTCGGTCTCTTCAGAATTCTTTAGGCAGTGTCAGGTTAACATCACGAGAGGACTGCCAAAACCACTTCTCGCGGTTTTTTGATCAGAAGCCCTAAAATTTCTAATAGCAATGGGATCATGTCCCTACCTACAAGATGGCAGAATGTTATTGAACAAAATGGCATTTACATACTTTGGTTAAATGTAAATAAACTTTATTAAAAAATGTTTTGAATTTTCATATAAAATGCGAAGAAACTTTTTCCCCAACCTAATATGTTATTATTTTTTGTGTTTCCAGTTTTTCGCTTTTTTAGATTTATTTACAGATTTTTCTTTCCACCTTTCTACAGTAGGTACCTATTTATAATGTATTTATTTCGCTTTTTTCTATTTACTTACATTTTTTTTTTCACCTTTCTAAGTTTTTTTCAGTACTGCTATCTATTTTGTAGGTGATTGTCAGACAAATATATGACCAGATTTAAATTGATGGCTCGTGTTATTATAGCTAGAGATGGGATTCCACCCAGGTAAATTCCCGATTTCGGAAAGATTCCCTTTTATACCACCAGACGGGTAAACATTAAAATTAACGCAAGTGATGTGTTCAAAATGTGTTCAACTTTCAAAGTTGGATTTGAAGTCTTTTAAAATCATTATATCTTTTTATTTAGTAATAATGAGTGTAAATAAAAAGATTAAATAAAAACTAGAAAACTAAATATTTATTGTCTATTTCGTATCAAGAACTCATTTTATATGTATTTGTTGATTCATTTAGTTACACTAATTATGATTTCATCCGCATAAATACCCATTTTGGGTATTCACCCGGTTGATTCCTGGATAGATTCCCATCCGCCGCCCATTTCTAGTTGTAGCTGCTTGGCTAAAAACTGCTTAAATAGAAGAACTTTATTTAAAAATTCGGAACAACTTGATGAGCGAGCGTGAATTTGTCACTGTTAGCGTCATTCGGAACACGGTGTTAGTGTGCTGCGGGGCTATTATGTAACTCAGTTTCGGTTGCTAGCTATAGTTGCTATTCACCAAAAACAGATAAAAAATGAACTTCCAAAATAACCTTTAATGGGTATTGAACTATTTACGAATTGTGAAGTAATTTCAAGAAAAAACTTATCCTTAGATAAGTGGATATGTATGTTTTAGACGATAGCCACTTGGTTTGGCAACTGAGTTTACGATACAGAATCAGGGGGCTGCTCTGCTATATTTATTTTACGCAATTTGGAACGATGACTCCTGAGTTGCCTCAGATCCTCAAACCACGAACCTACCTCAAACCTCCTCAGCTGGCTGTATGGGCTAAGGTCCCCTTGCGTTTCCACTAAGTGGGAGAACAAAACCAAAAAAATAAACCTCAACCCCCTCAATAGTTCTTTATAAAAAAGATCGATTTTGAGGTCGATTCCAAATCGTGGTAAAAAAACTTTTAACAAAAAAATAACAACCGACTTCAATTTTATTATTGCAGCCATTCACTAAAGAGTTTAAAATAATTATTTACGGACCGATGGTACCAAAATAACACCTGCCGACTTCTTTCTTCCTGAAACACATGTTCTCTAGAAGTCGGCGCTCTACTATTGGTTTAAACTGTTGTTTACTATTACTCCAGTCAAGTTAAGTATGATAAGGGGGTCGTGCTTGCAAAAGGTCCGGTCGTTCTGCATTTTTTATATGTTATTAGGACCTAAACCAATATTAAAATACCAGATTTGCAATTTTCAAAGTGCTGTGCGAGCGGTGGTGTACCCAAAAAACCATGAAAATTTTGGACTTTTTTCAGTTTTTGCTTAATATCTCACTGAAAGAAGGGTCTGACCGGTATAGTCAGCATACATGCTTTTAAAGAAGACTAAATTTGATACAATTTGAGACTAAGCAAGCTCTATACAGCCACTAGTTCCTAAGATACAATTTTTAGAAAATAGGCAATTTTTTGCAAAACGTTTTTTTTTCGAAATGGTCACTTATTTTGTGAAATATCCCCTAAAATACGTATCCCTAGTCAAATATTAAATGAAATTAAGTTGTAGTAAGTTTATTAAGCTTTCATTTGAGACTAGATTGCTACCTGTAGGCCCAATGAATTAAATAACGGACTTCGTTCTTTTCACATTACGAGTATTATTTATTATCTGGAAAATGAGTAGAAAATCGTAATCAAAGCTAAATTAAATATAATTTTAATTAGCTACCTTTTGTTGTATAAATTTTCAAGATTTTGATTAGATTTTTGCTGCGCCTGAATAAATTTTGTCTATAAAAATAAACTATGTACAGTCAACAAAAAATATATTGTTGTTTAATATTAAAATAGCCCATTTCCAGATAATGGACCAAGTGTTTATATTTTGCAATAAAAAGACTCAGTAAAGTAAATGAGATGAAAATTACCCCGAGTTTTACGCAAACAAAGACCTGATTCGAAATAGCTCGATTTGTCACAAAATAGTAAACAAATGCTAAGAGGAGATGGCGTAGTGGCTAGCCTTCTGGACTGGCTCTTTAATATGTGCTGGTCGAGCGGTCATGTTCCAGTTGACTGGTGCGAGGTTGTCATCGTCCCGCTATATAAAGGAAAAGGGTACACAGCAGGAATGTAAAAGCTGTTGTGGCATAAGTCTTAGTATCGTTGGCAAATTGTATGCAAAGGTTCTGATTACCAAGGTAATGGATGAAACTGAATAAAAACATTGGGATGTACAAGCGGGATTTAGAAGAGGTATGGGTTGCATGGTTCAGATATTTTATTTACGAAGCATAATATCTGAAAAATGTGTGGGAAAACACCAGAAGGTGTTTTGTGCGTTTGATTTAGAAAAGGCTTACGATAGAGTGCTGAGAGACGAATTGTGGACAACACTGTCCGTGTATGGAGTGAGTGCTACCTAGTGCAGGTTCTGAAATCTGTTCATGAGAATTCCAGTGCTCGCATTGGGATTAACGGGGCATACACTTAATGGTTTAACATCTCTAGAGGAGTTAGACAGGGATGTGTTACGCTATAGTAACCTCACCGTGGCTATTCAATCTATTTATGGACAGTTGTTTAAATGATTTGAAAGAGCGTGATTATGGACTGAAGTTAGGGGAGTTACTTATCAAATGCCTCTTATACGCCGAGTTTTCCTTGCTTTATCGACGGATGAGCTGCAAACGATGGTATCAATAAGGAATGATGCCTTTTAAAGAAAAGGAATGAAAATGAATACAAGAAAAACAAAGGTAATGGTGCTAGAGAAGGATGAAGCGGTGACTGAATGTAAGGTTAAGATTGAAGATGAGGAAGTGAAACAGGTTAAAGAATTTGTCTATCTTGGTTGTCTACACGCGATGGAAAGTGTGACGGTGACATTTGAAAGAAGAGTGAATGCGGGAAACAAAGTGAACGGAGCCTTACACTCCTTTATGGGCATCCAAAGTGTGAATGCAAAGACACGGTTTGCAGTTAAGAATGGGTCCTACGCTTATGCATGTTAGTGAATATAGGGTTTGGCAAGATGAGCATAGAAGTAGAGTGAATGCAGTGGAAATGCGTTCCTTACGGAGTATTTGTGGTTTGACATTGAATGATGAATAATCTAAACACGCTCCTGTAGCACAATCTGTGGTACGTTCCGTCTGCAGCAAACAGGTCGTCAATGGTGAGGAGGCGCTCTTCAATGGCCCTTCCCCAATCGTCACCTTGGCGTTTAGCTGCATCTAAAGCAGTTTGCCTCATGCCTAACTTCTCAACTGTATGGATCACATTCCTTCTTGCTAAGGGCAGTTTGCTTTGTTGCTGGAGAAATTCTTCAGTGATGGCATCACCACATAAAAATCAAATCCCTCTCAAGGTAGGAGCCAGTTTACTTGATAGTCTTGTCGATGAAGTCTTCAGTTGGAAAACAGTATCCCCTCCTCGACGAACTTAGGCTTCAACGTTACACGCAGCTGTATATCTCTTCCTGCATGCATCATGAACGCTGACGTGGTTGCAATTTTGGAGGAATTTTTTGTTTTCTATGAGACCACGTTTTTTACTCACTTCAATTAGTGATCGAATTTCTCGTTTTTGATGATCACAACAGGACCTATGTCAAGGTCCTCATGACACACGAAACACTCGCCCGGACGGATAGACATTTCGCAACACACTGATAGCTACCTGAAGTTGCGAAGTTGGTTGTCTCACATCCCCCTTTCTGGGGCGTGGGTATTCAGCGTCGGGGCGGGTGCCCCCTTGCTGAGACGTCTTCCGATGCCCATGACTATGGGCATGTCCTTGGGTTGTCTTGTCCGGTGGTGTTTGCGGCTCTACTCTCGAGGAGCACGGCTCGACTCAGGGAGGAGCTCGGCTCTACTCAGGGAGGAGCCGCGGGTGTTATGTGCTGTCCGGCGCGGGCGCGCGGCGCTGGGTCGCGTGGCGCGGGGGAGCGCGGCGCTGGGGCGCGCGTGGTGCGGCGCCAGCTCTCGAAGATGTGAGAACGGCGCATGCTCTGCGCGCGTAAACATCCCCGTCGCGAGCCGGCTGACGAAGTCGTCCAGGCGTTCTATCTTCATGACCCTCGCGATCACGTCGTTCCTCACGTAGCGAGGCGCGCCGACGATGGTGCGAAGGGCCAGGTTTTCTTTGGGCTCGGAGACGTTTCTTATTCGTCTCCGAGACTAGGGCGTACCATGCCGGCGCAGCGTACGTGAGGCGGGATCTCACATAAGTTTTTTAGATCCCGAGCTTCGCAGAGAGCTACCCTGGAAGGGCCGGGTGCAGATAAGGAGTCAAGGGAGGGGACAACGAAAACACTTGGGAAATTTCGTTTGAGGCGGGAACACCTGCGAGATGCTACCTCCTCTCTCTGTCGCCTCTCTGTCTTTCTCATACCCGTATGAACGATTAGGAATGCTACTATTACGCGTCCAAAAAAAAAATAGCCTTCCTTGCAAGATTAGCAGATCTTCACGATCCAAAAATAATGTTATTGCCACAGGGTCCTTAATTTGTCCGAAACGGTTCCCAATTGTTTCTTTCACAAAAAATGTAAAATTATGAATTGTATAGTCTAGCCGTAAGGTCTAAAATTTATACTGTTTGATAAATAAAACCACAAAAAGACGTGTGAACAGTTTATTTGCATTTCCCCCCAAAACCCACTTATGACTTTTTTTGGTTATTAACCGTTTTTGGGAGAACCGCTAGGCCTACAAGTACCAGTCTGGTCTTAAATGAAAGGTAATTAAATATAATACACCTTTGTTGCTGTAATATTTGACGTGGGGTGCACATTTTAGAAGATATTTCACAAAATAATTGACCATTTCGAAAAAAAAACACTTCTTGCAAAAAAATTATTATTTTCTAAAAACTGTATCTTAAGAACTAGTGGCTGTATAGAGCTTGTCTTAAGCTCAAATTGTAGCAAATTTAGTCTTTTTTAAAAGCATGTATACTGACTATACCGGTCAGACCCTTCTTTCAGTGAGATATTGAGCAAAAACTGAAAACAGTCCGAAAATTTCATGGTTTTTTGGGTACACCGCCGCTCGCACAGCACTTTGGAAATTGCAAATCTGGTAATTTAATATTGGTTTAGGTCCCAACAACATATAAAAGTGCAGAACGACCGGACCTTTTGCAAGCACAAATATAGATCTTGACTGGAGTATATGGGGAATGCGCCGACTTCTAGATAACATATGTTTCAGGAAGAAAAAAGTCGGCAGGTGTTATTTTTGGATAATAATAATTGCCGTATTTATTATATTACTATGCAACATTTATATTCATTATCTAAGTAAACATATATATCCTGGAATTTAAATTATTAATTATTTTATAGTCATAAATATTATGTATGTAGAACCGTAAATAATTATTTTAAACTTTTTAGTGAATGGCTGCTATAATAATTGAAGTCGGTTGTTATTTTTTTGTTAAAAGTTTATTTATTTCACGCTTTTTATTGTTGACGGGTTAAATTGTGAAAAATGGGTAGACTACTCTGTGAGCACTCTGATTGCCTCATTTGAGGAGTGTCAAATTCAAAAGTCCCGTGGCATAATGACAATTTTCAAGTAATATCCTGCAATGAGCACACTAAAACAAAGCGATTGCCACCATTTGGAGCTATGTGCTGCCAATAGTTCATGAGTTCTATTGTGATGTGGCCAGGATCGAAGTTCAGTGGGCATATTGTCAATTTTCAAGTAATACCCTTGAATAAGCACACTCATACGAATTAATTGCCGAAATCTCGTGTTATGTGCTGTCATCCGTTCAGGAGTTCCATGGTGATGAGGCCAAGATCGAAGGTCAGGTGGATTATGTCAATTTTCAAGTAACATTCTGTAATCTGCATCCTGGTACAAAGTGTTTGTCGCAACATGGAGTGATATGCTGTCATCCACTGAGGAGTTCCACTGCCTATCTCCAAAGACCATAATCAGATCACGACCAAACTAAAATGGAACCTACCTTGAAGCACAGTCTATCAAAAAAAAAAAATATTTCAAATCGATTGAATGCCGTCATCCGTTGAGGAGTTCTGCCACTCACCTCTGAAGTCCATGATCAGATCACGACCAAACTAAAATGAGACCCTGGAAGCAAACTCCTCCAAACAAAAAAAATTTTCAAATCGGTTAAGATTTGCCAGAGTTATGGAGTATCATAACCGAAAAAGAAAACAGTCGAATTGAGAACCTCCTCCTTTTTTGAAGTCGGTTAAAAATCGGTACCGAATTTATCGATTCACAGAAACTGATTCAAAATTGGAACAGAAATTCACAGAATTAGCGTTGCTTGTCTCAATTACCTACTCCAACTTCCTATATTCAAATGTAAGGCTCTTCTTCATAAATAATATTTTGAAATCAAATATGTTAGAAACGTCATGAAATGTAGGTACTCTTTTTAATTGTATGCGATTTTTAGCAAAATTTTCCGGAAATCCCCAAAAATTAGTGTTCATGATTCTGCAGTTGTGTGGATCGATTCAAAGATCGAATCACTTTGAAAAAATCTATCTAAAATCGATTTTCTTCGCCCCGAATAATCGATCTTCGATTTAAAATCGACATCCCTACTCCTCAATTTGTTCAATTTGTTGTCAAATTTTTATGAAACGTGAGCGAACGTGAGATCTTTAAATTAGCTGGATATCTGGAGGCGACAAATTTGGAAAATTTCCGTAATCATTATGTCGAGTTGAGTGCATATTCTACATATACATAACTGACTGGAAATTAAAGATGGCACGTCACCGCAACATAAGAAACCGGAGCTTTTCAGACGACTATGACTACGACGATGTTTACGGACACTCCGTGGAGGAGGACAGTTGCTTGTCCCCGAGCGACACTTCGCAGTTCCTGTTCGACAGGTCTCGGAACCAGCAAGCCATATCCAGCTTCCTGGAGCAGCACAGCAACATCGAGGAAGAGGCTGAAGAGGAGGCGGACGCTTCACATCCCGCACTCGACCGACGCGACTCTGTCGATGTGCATAGCTTGAACCTCTCCGAGGACGACGAGGCGAAGCTCATGTCTTGCTTAGACGAACTCCGTAATGTTCTCGGCGATACAATGTCCGACAACATGCTCATTCAAAGTGTATTGCGCCACAAATTTGACTTTAATAAGTCCTTAGATGATCTCTTGAATAGCAACAAAAAGGAACTAGAAAAGCCGAAATCGGAGCCTGTAAGGCAAACCCCTGTTGTTCTCATTGACATGGTCAAAGCTCCTGTCATAACAACAGATAAGACCCCAAAAGTTATAGCAACAAATCTTGAACCTAAAAGTATTGGTGTCGTCAAAGGCTTTAAAGTTGATCCTGGTTCAAACTCAGGCAGCCGTTCACAAACACCAAGAGACCAGTCCCCTGCTACTGGTCAAATGACACTGAGAACTGATCTGTCCGATGATAAAGTTTTTGCAAAAATAAAGAAAATAGATCCTAATGTTCAGTATACAAATGAGCGAGGCTTAGGCAAAGACCACCTGTATATTGTAGTCATAGGCCATGTTGATGCTGGGAAATCAACACTCATGGGACGCTTACTGTGTGAGTTGGGAGAAGTCAGCCAAAGGACATTACATAAGTACGAACAAGAGAGCAAGAAGATCGGGAAACAAAGTTTCATGTATGCTTGGGTTTTAGATGAGACTGGTGAAGAGAGAGTTAGAGGCATCACCATGGATGTTGGCCGAGCCCAGTTTGAAACGAAGACAAAGAGTGTCATCATCTTGGATGCTCCAGGTCATGCTGATTTTATTCCTAACATGATAACTGGTGCTGGGCAGGCTGATGTGGCATTGCTTGTGATAGATGCAACGAGGGGTGAGTTTGAGTCTGGATTTGACCTTGGTGGACAGACCAGGGAGCATGCATTACTTGTCAGGTCTTTAGGAGTCAACCAGCTTGCTGTAGCCATCAACAAGCTGGACACAACTAATTGGTCGGAAGAAAGGTTTAATGAAATCACAAATAAATTGAAAGTGTTCTTAAAACAGGCTGGTTTTAAAGATTCTGATGTAACATATGTGCCATGCTCAGGCTTGACTGGTGAAAATCTTGTAAAGGCTCCGACTGAGTCAGAACTGCTGAAATGGTATAATGGCCCTTGTCTTCTTCAAGTGATTGACACATTTAATGTCCCAGAGAGACCAGTTGCTAAACCACTTAGGATGACTATCAATGACATATTCAAAGGTACTGGATCAGGCTTCTGTGTCGCTGGCAGGATAGAGACAGGAGTACTTAACAAAGGAGATAAAGTTCTTGTTTGTCCCATCAAAGAAATGGCTGAAGTCAAGAGTGTAAACATCAATGACATGCCTAATAATGTGGCTTTTGCTGGGGACCAAGTCAGTGTGACTTTGTCTGGAATTGACATTCAGAATGTCTCTGTTGGTTTTGTTTTAAGTGACTTAGTTCAGCAAGTCCCAGTGACAACAAAATTTGAAGCACGTATTGTGGTGTTTAATGTGAAAGCACCTATAACCAAGGGCTATCCTGTCTTGATTCATTATCAGTCTTTGGTGGAGCCTGCAAACATTGTCAAACTGAAGTCTTTGCTAAACAAAAGCACTGGAGAAGTTGTGAAGAAGAAGCCAAGGTGTTTGGGGAACAATTCTGTAGCAGTTGTTGAGATAGAAGTAGGAAGGCCGATTTGTATAGAGTGTTATAAGGATATGAAAGAATTGGGACGAGTGATGGTGCGCGTTGGAGGTACCACCATAGCGGCAGGTCTTGTAACTGACATATTTAATACTTGATACATGCAATAAGTTGTTTTAAATTAATGTACAATAATGTATCATACTATACATAAATAGATTTATGATTTATTTTAAATAGTAATTAATTGTTTATTTGCAATATAAAGTTGGTGAATAATTTTTAACTTTATTATTTTCTAGCCCCATTGTAAATAGAACAGGAAACGGTTTTTTTCTCAACTAGATTGAATTGTATTTGGTGTAGGTTACATTTGCTTCGCTGGCGACTTGTTTGGTTGGGTTCAAAAAGGTATTTTTAATACACCTGCTCAAAATATGACAGATTATTGTAAGTGCCCGTTTAGCGTGCGTAAAATTACATATTTCGCCGGGCTTTATTTTTTACTACTAACGCCATTTAGGGGGGGAAACCGGCGACATCATTTATAATAGAACGCGGCTATGAAGTCAATCCTGACACATGCCTCTAGGGTTGTTATACGTTCGATCACTGTATCGATAAAATTCGTCAAGTGTGAGTAAAGTCGAATGCAGTTATCAGATGTAAGTATATGAAGAAAGTGAAAAAAAAAACATCTAGGTAGAGATCATAGAAGTAGTTTAATTACTTAATACTTCTATGGTAGAGATAATATTTATATTCTTTACTTTATTATGTATCACTTTCCGAAGCACCATCACCATTATCACTACTGGAATCGTTTGTATTAATAACTAACTCAAAGTCATTATCTAAAATATTATCCACTTTAATGTCTCTGTTGCAATCGTCCCATATTTTGGCTTTAGTTTTATTCACTACCATTTTCCAATTATTTTTGGTTACGTGATTGCACGCTTCTTCTAACAATTTCATCATTTTCGCTGTGGAAAATGGAGGTTCAGTATTATGGCGTGCCGCATGTCCTTTGATCTGTGCCCATATCAATTCGATGGCGTTATACTCGCAATGATACGGCGGTAAACGAAGTACTCGGTGCCCATGTTGCAGTGCTAGTTCATCAATGACGTATCGTTTTACTCTCGATCTGTGAATATTCATCAATCTAATCAAATCTCCTTTCAACATAGACATACTTGCGTCTACACCTTTTTTTTGAAGCCATGCAACCAGATGGGCTTTTTTCTCAGAGTTTGAAGGTGGCTTATCAACTAACATGGAGTGATAAGGTGCATTATCCATAATAATAACTGATGGCTCAGAAAGGCTAGTCAGCATATTAGTGAACCATTGGGTAAACTTCTCACCATCCATTTCTTCATGGTAATCACCTGTGGTTTTAGACGCAAAGGCCAATAAACAGTTGTCTATAAAACCACAGGCGTTGCCAGCATGACAAATAATTAGTCTGGCTCCTTTTCCGGAGGGGACTTTGGATGCCGATGCCGCCGTATCGTCCGTCCACGAGCGACCAACTGTGTGATTCGCATTTAGCCACGTTTCGTCCAAAAAAACTACATTATCCCAATCATCTATAGCTTTCGCCTCGCGTAAAAAATCAGTCCTTTTCATGGCAATATCCGATCTTTCCATTAGCACCTTTCGTTTGTTGCATTGTTTATATCGGAATCCAATGTTTTTCAAAACCTTTGACAATGACTTTTTTGATCCGGAAAATAATCCAGTTTCCTTTAATGTCTGCACTAAATTCGACAACGTTGGGTACTCTTTACGTAAATAATAATTGTAAATATGCCTGCGGATGGCGTCAACGTCAAAATTATCTACATCGGTAAGCTTCGCTCTTTTTCTCTTGTTGGGAGAATATAGAACATTATCTTCGATGCCAGTCTCACCCAATTTTTCTTTCGTGATTTTTATAATAGTTTTTTTGCTGATATCGAGAGCATCTGCAACTCGATCCAACACCGATGTCACGGGCAATATCGGTCCGCCGTTTTGAGCTTCTCGTTCAAAAAAGTCACGAACACGTATGATAAGCTCACGAGACTGACTGTTAAGAACGAATTTCTTCGATCGTTTTGGCATTTTAACAATTCCAAGTAGTAAGCATTTCAAATTCCAAGTTCAAGCCCTTGCTTCAATCTGCCCCTTGGTCAATGGGTGAGATGGGGGATGGCACTAGGTATTAATAGCCAAAAACATGCACAAGTTTAGCACAATCAAAAGTATCAACCTTTGGAAAAGCGATCAAGGCAATACTTAAAATTGTTTTATCATACCTATTGACGTGTCATTGAATTAATTGACAGGAAATATTGTACTTTACATTCAAATTCAAAAAGTTTTCTCTAGGTAAAAAGAGTTCAATTCCCAGAGGTTAGTAATAAAGAAACAAACTCATTTATTCATTAATATTTATAATTAACTGAAGGAGAATATTACTAATATATCTAATTTTACGTTTTATTTACAATAATGCACATCATCATAAAACATAACAATATTTTTAGCTATACGAACTTTTTAACGTGTATCGATATATTGTCTGTGATATTATTGCCACTCACTATTCTGTCACACGCAATAAGTAATTATGTAATTTTTTCCTATGTGGTTGACATTGTCATTATTCAGAAACTTCATAGTTGCGCAATGTGTCAGGATTAACTTCATAGCCGCGTTCTATTATAGTAAGCAGTGTGTAAACCATACTGTACATATATCCTAAGTCTATGGTGTAGATCTTGTTTTACTTGTCGTTTTATTGGTATTTCTGGAAGTAACCGGATACAGTAAAAACTGTTTAGGATGAGTATTTTTAAACTTTTATATTATTATTAAATAAATTATATATGCTGAATTGTAAAAGATGTTTTAAAAATTCAAAACCATTTTAAACGTCATAATTTATATTATATTGTATCTATCTTAGAACTTATTATTAAAAGTCTTAAATTAAAGTCTTTGTGTTGTGGTGCAGATTGGCGCCAACCACAACCAGACACTGCGTTTTCTTCTGTCGACTTGTATTTGTATTTTGTTTTGATTTGCAACAAAATTGCTTTTATTTTATTGTTTCATGTAATTTTATAAAATCAGACTAAGCTGAACTTAAATAATGTCATTATAATATTTTTCTAGTATTTCAATGACTTTTAGATTTAAAAACCGGTAAAGTATGAGTAGCACTCACGCCTGAGGATTCCGTATCATTCAAACAAGTTAACAGACTTAAATGATTAATAAAAATTACAAACTTATGAAATAAATGAAACGAAACTGCCTACTTAGCTGTGATAGTTTTTCTTTTAACTTCATTCTATTACTGCCGTGAATTTTTCCACACATCCAAAAGCAACCGTTTAGCTGGCAGGGGGGGACACTTAACTAACAAAAATTTGTACTTAAAAGCTTAATATTTTACAAACGGATCCCTGAATCGCAAAATGATTTTCACATACCCAAAATGTTTTTGAAAGACCTATCCATAACGACATTCCAGACCACGGGGTAGATTTCATCCCCTTTTTACGTGTATGGCAGGTACCATAATATATATATATGTATATATATTTTATTTTACCACTCAGCGTGATTAATATGTATACCCAAGCCAAATTACAGTTTTTTGTACTAAGAGTCTCTGAGCTAAGCAGCGGACAGACAGACGGGTTGACATGGGGAAACTACAAGGGTTCCTTGTTGACTACGGAATCCTAAAAATGGCACCCTTCAGCATAGGCTTCGCTCGCGTGGATGTGTTCAATAAGGGCCTGTCCGCACTGCGAATTTTCACCTCGCGTTTTTTTTTTCGCAATTCTGTAACACATTGAATCTTATACGAGTATCCGCAATGGCAATAAAATATTCGCGCGGAAAAAAGAATCTGTGATCTGATGCAAATTGAAACGGATTTATTTCCGCACAAAAATTCTGTGCAATATGAAGTAGTATGACTACGGCCGTACGGTGAAATAAAATTCGCGCGTTTCGCTCAGTCGTGCACTAAGGGCCTGTCCGCACTGCGAATTTTCACCGCGCGATATTTACTCTCGCGAATTATTTCCGTGTATTATTATATTTTATTTTATATCGCTAGTGCGAATACTCGTATAAGATTCAATGTGTTACAGAATTGCGAGAAAAAAACCGCGCGGTGAAAATTCGCAGTGCGGGCAGGCCCTAACAACGGTATTGATAAGATGTACCTGGAGTCTGGACCAACTAGTCGTAGTAAATTATCGAATGATGTTTTACTCATTCTACCTGTATATTATCTGAAAAACTTTTCACCGTATATTCGAAGCTCTTGATGTTTTAAGTAGAAAAATCCTTTCATAGGTCTCAAGGCTGTAAATGGGTGAATCCAGTATTAATGACATCTTTTTATACGTCAAAATCAAAATATTTATTTATGCAAAATAGATACATAAAGTATACTTTCTACAAGTCAAAGTTAATTTTAACAATATATCTTTAGAATATAAAAAAATATATAATAATACGGGAAATAAAATACACACCTGCATAAAATAGAGGAATCTAGGAATAAAAATATAAAAATATGATATATACATAATGCAATGAAGAAATAAGTTCATAAATAAAAACGTGAAATACATACAAAACTGTTACGTCGCCGCCGTAGTATCAGGTAAATCAAATTTTTTCTGATGTCCATTATACGTTCCTCTCAGCCGGGAACTGCATCGAACTGACAAAAATCGCGCGAAATTTTACTCGCGGTGCATGCTAGGCGTAATTTCGAACACGGAATATAATTCGCGAGAATAAATATCTCGCGGTGAAAATTCGCAGTGCGGACAGGCCCTAAATGTATGTTTTATTTGCGCGTACGATAAAAACTATTGTCAGTTTTCGGCTTGGCGGTTATTTTATCAACACTCCTTATAGCTTAGTACATGTAAACAAGACATTTTTCTATTTAAAATCAACATAAAACAGTATTACGTGCAGCGCCGGATTTAGGGGAGGGCAAACGGGGCTGAAGCCCGGGGCCCCCACACTAGAGGGGCCTCCACAAGTTTTTAATGTTGTACATTTATTGTTTTTTCGAATAAATAACTCGCCCTATACATATTTTTAACTAATCATACATTAAAATACAGTAAGTATAAATTGCACAAAGATGTTAGGGCTCACGCTGTTTGTTTTCTTCTATTTGTATTGGCTTTGTCCATGAGAACTATTTTTTTTTATCTTACTTTTTTAAGTAATGTAACTATAACTGTATACTAGTTTATATACCGTATACTAATTCAAAGAGTAATGTTAAAACACAAAATTTTTTCCACCCACTTTACTTCGTTCTTCGCCCAGGGGCCTCCACAGCTTAAAATACGGCCCTGATTACGTGTAATTTTTAACGAGAAATGGTGGTGAATTTTTATTGGAAAAAATTCAGTTCAAGTAAAAGTAAAGTCAGTTCTTTACGTACCTACTCTCAGACGTACTTTGTAGTTTTTTGCTAGTTTTCTGGAGATTCTTGATTTCTGTCTGATTTGCTGAGGATACCGCGAAAAAAATTAATAGGCTATCTGCATACAACCAATATTATTGAAGCGAGCTGAGTTCAGTTTCAGCCAGTGTAAATTGTCGGTGGTGACGCGAAAGCGAGCAAAAGGCTTGTGCTTAAACTTGAACGCCTGTAAAACTATCTTAGCAAAACAGAAATACAGGTGTCATGATGTTAAAATATGCTTTATCAAATTTAAGGCGTAATTTGTTTAGTTTCTTGGGTTTTTAGGTGATCTTATTGCATGGAGCGTTATCTCTAATTATCATATTACGATCACATAATAGAGAACAGATACTTGATGAGTTTATGATTTAGTAGAGCCGGGTGCTATTCCTAGTTACGTTAACAGTGGTAAAGTTCTTTATTTTGAGCTCGAGGAGGATCAATTGCTGGCAAAAAAAATTGTCACGCGGAAAAATTCAAATCTCGCATTTATTCCAATAATATAATATGTCGGACGCCAGCATGACCTATTGTCAGTTCGTATCACGTCATAGCACAGGTAAGAGAAGAGAGGAGGCTGTGGTCATGGGCGTCGGAAGACTCTAGGGTGGGGCGACCTCTTCTAAATATCAACGGGATCTATCCATCCATCCATCAGCCTGTTTCGTCCACTGCTGGACATAGGCCTTTCCAGGATTTCGCCACTCTTGGCGGTCCTCCTGGAAGAAATGCCCATACTCACACACGCTGGGCAGGTGGGTTGGTGAGCGCGGTGCCGAAACCCTTGCACCAGTGACGCCGCTGCCCATCACCAGTCTGATTTATATAAGGTCCGGCAATTGGGGATGGATATACCGCCGTCCATCGGTCCCAGGCAATGGTGGGCCGCCTGGTTTTTTTGCCTGAGAGCTGTCCTCTTACTCTCCCCCGAATAACTTCGGGAGGATTTGCGAGTAAGATGGTGGTACCTCCACAGTCGAGCCCGGCATTAGCTCTACCACCAAACGGGATCTATAGTTGAAAAAAATAAAAACGTATTTTTGTGCACACAAAAACTGCCGATCGGTCTTATTTCTCGTATTTCCGCTCTGTATACTTTAGTACTATTTTTTACTGTCCTATTCTGTTTCCAGGGGGGCAGCTGCCCCCCCATTCCGACGCCCATGGCTGTGGTCATGGCATAGCCGTTAAATTTGTTAACAAAATAGGAACCTTAAAACTGCAGATGTCTGGACATTGTTTTTAATATGTTGATATTTTAGTTATTAGAACATTTTTCAAGAATGTTTGGAGTTGCGGTCACCCCCTCCGACCTCCCGCAGACCCGTGCGCCTGTCTCAGAAGGCGCACGAATACGCATTATATAAATCAGTGTACGCTCCGTCGTGGAAAGTCTCAGCTCGGAATAGTAGCCATTAGTAGAATTGAGAGCGTGAATAAATCTGCGGCGGGTGGCGGTTGGCGGCTCAGTTGCGTTTACGATAACATGCGAATGAATTACCGAGGGATTCTACGTGCCTGCCTGCTTCACTGTATGTGACTATATTATACCGGGTGTAAATAGAGTGCGACCATTAAATAAAACCACATACTCTACCGATCAAACTGAACAACTATTCAAAAAAAAAAACCCGCGCAAATCTTCAGAGAATAAGATTTTCAGCTGTAACTCAAAGACTTTATCTCGTAGAAGGAAGGTCTACTTTAGAACGCTGCACCGTAACAGGTGGTTTCACGGACGACGCTCTCTCTAAACTCGCCCGTATGTCGGTGCGTTAGGGTTCACGCATTTTTGTTTGGAACTCAATTATTTCCCAAACTAAGGGTTTCCGCGGGTATGATTCTTGCGAAAAGTGGTTCAGTAAAGTCAGTAGAATATGTGGTTTCATTTAATGGTAGCAGTCTATTTACACTCGGTATACTTACTAGTCTTTGCCCGCCGCTCCACCCGGGTTTTATTCAATCTCTGCCCCGTTTTCGGCTAGGGCATTATTTTATGAACACACCTTATAGCCTATATTGTTGACCAGGGTCAATCCAAATCCGTTGAGTGGTTCTTGAGTTAAAACTGAACATGCATACAGACAGACAGATGAAAATTCATAAAATTTTAGTTTTGGCCCCATACAATACTAATTACCCATTCTTTAAAATTTCACAAAAATATTCAATATGCAGACACGGAATTTTTACTATTTAGTATTTGTAGATAGATGTGAAAATTTATTAATATTAATAATAATCGCGCTACTCGTGACTCGCGTTGGTGAAGCCGGTGCACAGTGCGTAGTGTCTCTCTACACCATTTAGCCGTCCGCACCGATGTTGCCTGCTTGTCGCCATCCGGTGACTGCTTGGTGGGCCCATCTAGCTGGCGGCGAGTCACCGTCTGCCAGACCTAAATTTGTGAGAGATTTTTGAGGCAGATGTCCGTTACCTCACTCCATATCCCTGTTATCCGGCCCATTTATTATCCCATCCTCATAGCCCACTCCAAGTCGCTTCCTTCCTGGCAATAGTTTGGCAACAATGGGGGACTGTCCGCTAGTGTATCCCAATGGTACATTGAGGGAGAGGCCTCCATGGATGCGGCCATCTCACATTTAGATTAAATGGTACTAAGGCCTCTTCAATGTTGGCTTCGGCCCCATGAATGCCTTTCAAATGACCGGTCCCCTAAGGGCCCGTGACTGAAAAGAGTACCTACATAATAATAATATAAGGTGATAGAGGTGATGCCGGGCTCGAATGTGGAGGTACCACCATCTTACTCGCAAATCCTCCCGAAGCTATATCGGGTCCGGGGGAGAGTAAGAGAACAGCTCTCAGTCAAAACCAGGCGGCCCACCATCGTCGCCTGGGACCGATGGATGGCGGTTTATCCAACCCCAATTGCCGGACCTTATATAAAACAGACTGGTGACGGGCAGCGGCATCACTGGTGCAAGGGTTTCGGCACCGCGCTCACCGACCCGCCTGCCCAGCATGTGTGAGTATGGGCATTTCTTACAGGAGGACCTCCAAGAGTGGTGAAATCCTCGAAAGGCCTATGTCCAGCAGTGGACGAAACAGGCTGATGGATGGATGGATTGGTTAGTAGGGTGTCCCATACTTTTTGAAGTGTTTGGTTTTTAAATGCATACCCTCTCATTTTATTCCTTAGGTCCATTGACCTCTCATGTCCTAAAACAATTTGAAACAATAAAATAGATTTGAAGACATGCTGGCTTCGTTTTACACGTCATGGAAACATGTAAGGAACTTTGTATTCTCTGTGACAAAATTACAAATTATGTAACTCAATACAAATGAACAAGTTGTTTCTAAAGGTTTTAACAGTATTAAGAAGTATATTTTGTGCAGGAACGTAAATTCCCAAATAAAGAAAGAAATTTTTACCGCGACTTTGTATGTTTTTAACATAGTAACTATGAATTAAAATTAAAAAAAACACGAATTATATGGTACATAATTTGTAATTTTGTCATAGTGCTATGCGGGACTTAATTTATAAGTATTTTAGGACCAATGGAATAAAATGAGAGGGTATGCGTGCGTTTAAAACCTAAATGGGAAACCCTATTGGTTAGTACTATAATGTTACTCCACACTAACATATAGCTACTATGCATCTCGACATTCTCAACTACCCCCGTAGCTTTCAAGTAGTTCTTGAGTATGTAAACTATTATTAATACGAACAAAGGACAGGAGCGTTTTTTGTACTTTGACGGAACCTTAAAATTTATTTATAGCAAACTGTGCGTAAAATGACCGCTTTACGCACGCTGCGCTTGCGTAAAGTCGGCATTTTCCGCACTTGTGGTATAAAAAATTATACGAAACTCGTGCGAGAAACTTTTTCTCGACTCGTGTGATTGCAGCACTCACCTTCGGCTCGTGCCGCAAACTCACAGTCGTCAGAAAACGTTTCATCGCTCTCGTATCGTAATGTACTATTAAAACAGAGCAACCGACGAGGGTGAACACAAGATTTATACCCCCCACTTAGTCAAAAGAACGTAGTCATTTAGCGCGTGTAGTCGTAGCAGTTTGCCGTGTACCCTGTGCGGCGTAGCACATAGTAGCTACGAAAACGCAGCGTAGTGGAAGTCTGCCAAAAGCAGACTACACTATGCGGCACGGCGCAAGTGGAGAACATAAAAATACAAAATAAATAACAGATAAACTAAGTTGGTAAGCAAATGTTTATTTTTTAAAACTTACGAACCATATTATATTGTAATAATTCCCCAGTTTAGCCTTAATTTTTCTCTTCGCTTTGAATATTTACTGAAAGTATTTCTATAAATAAATTATTCTACGTAAATACGTTTGGCTTTTAGGGTTCTGTACCCGAAGGGCGCCTACCCAAACCATATTTCGTAGCCTCCGCTTCTACCTGTCTGTCATAGCTAGGCTAGGTAGCAGTGGCGTGCATTGAACTTTTTGCCGGAAACGCAATGAGAAGGTCAAGTTTGACAATAAAAAAAAAATGAAAAAATTTAAATGTCACTTTGAAAAATCATTATTTGTATGACGCCAGCGTAGGCAGAGCCCAATGAAAGCAAACAAAAAAATTTTTTTTTTAGTTTGTTTTTTTATTTTTACATATTATTTTTATCGTTAAACTTGACCTTCTTTTTGCTCTTCCAGCAAAAAGTTCAATGGACGGCACTGCTAGGTAGTGTATACAATTAAGCCATTTGGTACACATGTACTTGGCGTCCTGCCTTGGCCCGCAGTTCTTGAAAAAGAATCCCTTACGACGCCCCTTAAGCTTCTGTATGGATATTTTTTTATGAACCCTGTCGTATGGGTTATTTTATGTCACAGAACAGAAAATATTTATTTTTAATGTTCTGTGGGTTATGTAATGAAAGAGCTTCATAAACTGATTGTAAAAAATATATCTACTATATTATTTCATATTTCAGCCACTTGAGGTCTAAAAAACAAAAAACGTACTGTTCAAACGTCTAAGTAGCTTTAGTTGTATCATGTCTTAACTAGATGGCGCTCAACGTAGTTGCATTGCGCAATCGTTTTGTCTCATCCTAAAATGTACAGGCCTCTGTGATTTTCTGAATAAATAAGACTTCCACAGTAATACAGTGCAGTGTTTTAGTTCAAGTGAATAATAGTTAGTGAACATTGGTCCTTCGTGCAATGGATAATCGTGAGTACAGTGACATTGGAAAAATGTGAAGTGCTAAAAACTTTGTAAAAAAAATTGTGTTAAAAAGAACTTAGAATCATTTACGTATTTTGGACATAGTGCAATTTTGGTTGCTAAAAGACTTAGAATAATTTGTAAAAAAAAACAATTAGAAAAATTTTTGATATAAATTTAACTTACACAAATTAGTTTGCAAAAAGTTAGCATAATAGTGTGCCTAAAAGACTTGGAAAATTAAAAAAAAAATACTTGTAACATTTTTATAAGAAGAATATTGTTTAGTGTGTCACAATGTCGAATATTACGTCACAACAAGAACTTTTTGAACAAATTGAGCGACTTCACACAAACTTTAAGAAAACGTCTACAACTAGATACACTATTAGTTATTTAGAAACACGAAAAGACTTGTTAGAAGACTACTGGTCAAAATTTGCGACTGACCATAGAGAAGCTCTTAAGGATGAAACGGTTACAAAAGATGAAAAGAAAAAGTTAAAAGAGCTTCATGGACAGGCCGAGGACTTGTTTTTAGAATTCAAAACTACCCTAAAAGAACAAATTGCGGCTCAAACGAGTACTACAACTACAAATGTATCACCTACCTTCACAGTTCACAGTAAAACCAAATTACCACCGATCAATATTCCCACATTTTCTGGTAATTATCATGAATGGACGAATTTCAAAGATCTATTTATGTCTATGATACACAACGATAACGGACTCAGCGATATACATAAACATCACTATCTACGGTCGAGCCTCCAAGGAGAAGCAGAACAGCTGATTCGGCATTATGATGTCACGGCTGCTAATTATTCAAGGGCTTGGAATGCTTTAGTAAATCGCTACAGTAACACTAGAGTAATAGCAAATACTATCTTGAATCGTCTGCTAAATCAAAAGAAACTTACAAATGAGTGCCCTAAAAGCATTAAAGAGCTTCTCGATACTACCAATCAATGCTTAAGCAGTCTTAAAAGTATAGACATAGACACAAATAATTGGGATCCAATTATAGTACATATTGTAGTCTCAAAGTTAGACTATGAAACGCACAAATGTTGGGAGCAATCACTTGGGTCTTCTATAGAATTACCTTCCTATGCGAAATTAACCTCATACTTGGAAGGACGGTTCCTAGCCATGGAAATGGTACAAGCAACACAGAAAAGAGAAAGAAAGGAACCTTCATATTACACACCTGTAATACCACAAAAACCCAAGCAAGTGAAAGCTTTCACCGCTGAAATTAATACGGAATGCTCCTATTGTAATAAGAATCACTACATCTGCCACTGCACTGAATTCACACAATTAGACGTTGATCAGCGAAAAGAATTCGTCAAAAACAACAACCTTTGTTTCAATTGCCTGGTCAAAGGACACTTAATCAAGAACTGTAGACAGACAACATCATGTAGAACTTGCAATCATAAGCATCATACACTCTTGCACAACAATAACATCATTGCTAAGCAAATTGTCACAGAAGCGGCACACACAGAAACTGATGAACCTGAAAATACACAAATAACAAGTATGAAAGTTGCCATGAATGACAATCAAGTTATACTGGCTACAGCCCAGATTGGTGTCAAGGACTTAAGTGGTTCTCTCGTCTACTTAAGAGCCCTTGTTGATCAAGGCTCACAGGCTACTTTTATAACTGAATCAGCAGTTCAACTGTTACGATTGAAAAGGTCAGCACAATCCGCGAATGTCACTGGCATAGGCAATCACACTCGACACTCACGTCACGTCGTGAGCTTAGACATTTATTCACAGATTGACACTGAGTACGTAACGCGAGTTAACGCGCACGTGCTCCCGAAACTGACACCATTGCTACCCGCCAAAGAATTTGATATCTCACAATGGCCAGCTCTATCTCAAGTAAAGTTAGCAGACCCTCACTTGCACCGACCGGGGCCAATTGATGTACTGCTAGGCGCAGACGTCTATGCTTGCATTTTACTTCAAGGACTTCACAAATATGATTCTCTTCTAGCACAAAACTCCAAACTTGGTTGGTTACTGTCAGGCACTACCAAATCGTCAGCTGATCTGCCCTCTCACAATATCACTGTTTCGACAACACTACTGGAGGTTGATCAACTACTACGAAGGTTTTGGGAGACGGAAGAGTACAAGACACATGAAAAACCCATGACGCTGCTGGATGAGAAATGTGAAGAGCACTATCAAAAAACACACACCAGACAAGAAGATGGACGCTATGTCGTACGACTTCCTTTTAAGGAATCACATGACGAAAATTTAGGCGATTCACGACAAATCGCAATACACAGACTAAGGCACATGGAAAAACGATTTGCCCACAAGCCTGACTTTAAAAGGGATTACATAAACTTCATAGACCAGTATGAAAAACTCAATCATATGGAAGAGATAGATCCACAAGAGAAACTAGACCACAAGGTTTATTATCTTCCACATCATGCGGTCTTACGAGAATCGAGCGCTACCACCAAGTTACATGTGGTTTTCGATGGAACAGCACAACCTTCTGATGGCTCAGCTCTTAATAGTGAGTTACTAGTCGGGCCACCACTACAACAAGATTTACGCGATCTGATTATTCGCTGGCGCACTCATAAGATTTGTCTTCTTGCGGACGTGAAACAAATGTACCGCCAGATACTCGTCGCAAAGGAAGATACTGACTACCAGCGCATATTATGGCGTCCCTCTCCTGACGATCGTATCGTAGAGAAACGTTTGTTAACCGTAACTTATGGTACTTCGTGTGCTCCGTTTCTTGCCATTCGTACGCTAAAGCAACTTGCTCAAGATGAAAGATCAGAGTTCCCAGATTTAGTAGATATAATTAATAATGATTTTTATATGGATGACTTGCTCACGGGTGCGAATGGTGAGAGAGTAGCAGCGAGATTGCAACATCGAATCACACAAGTAATGGCTAAAGGTAAATTTGAAATGCACAAATGGGCATCCAATTGTCCTGAGGTTTTGAAAAGGGTCCCTAGCACGGACAAATCAATCAAAGAACACGTTGATATCACGATCGATGATACAATCAAAGCTTTAGGAATTAGATGGAACTCGCGTTACGATGTTTTCGAGTTTAAGTTGGAAATTTCGAAACCCACCGAAAGTTTTACCAAAACCTCAGTACTGTCGGACATCGCAAGAGCCTTCGACCCCTTGGGAATCTTAGGACCGGTTATAATTACAGCTAAGATATTTTTACAAAAACTCTGGATTAGTGGCGTGAATTGGACTGATGAACTTCCTCTGGAACTTGCCTCAGAGTGGTCTAGTTATCGTGACCAGCTCTATCACATGCCAACACTATATCTGAACCGTTGGGTTCATACCCAATTAGACGGCATTGAGAAGGTGGAAATTCATGGGTTCAGCGATGCTTCGTGTTTAGCTTACGCTGCCGTGGTGTATTTGAGAGTTATCACAGCCCACGAAATTAATATTTCGATTGTAATAGCTAAAAGCAAGGTTGCACCTGTAAAACAAGTATCGGTGCCACGTTTAGAGCTTTGTGGTGCAGTCTTGCTTTCTAAGCTCCTCAAGGATGTTCAATGTAGTCTTCAACTCTCGGAAGAATCTGTTTATGCATGGACAGATTCCATGATCGTGTTAGCTTGGCTTCGAAGAAGTCCAAACACTTGGAAGACTTATGTTAATCGTGTCACTGAAATTGTAAACAATGTGAGCAGTGGCCGGTGGCACCACATCAAATCCGCAGAAAACCCAGCTGACGCTGCGTCGCGTGGCATTCGCCCTGATTTAATGCAAGACTGTGAATTGTGGTGGCATGGTCCAACTCTGCTGCATAAAAATAATGACTTTTATGAAAGTCGTTCATCCTCCCTCGACATACCAGCAACTGAACTAGAATGTAAAGAAAAAACACAAACCAAGGAGAATAACATAACTTCTTTCCCTGTTGGTGTATCGAACGAGGATGATTACGGACTTGTTTACCTCGCTAGGTACTCCTCTTTGAACAAACTAGTTCGCGTTACTGCCTACCTAGTAAAATTTGTAAAGTTGTGCAAGGCTCGAATTGAAGCAAAAAAGAACCTCACTTCTCCTGAAATCATCCCTAAGCATTTAACTGTGGGCGAGTTAAGATATGCTTCGAACATTTATATACGTCTTTCCCAAGGAATCTGGTTTCAGGAGGAATTACAAATGCTCAAGAAGGAGCAAAGAATTTCGAAATCCAGTGTGCTTGTTTCGCTTACACCCTTTCTTGATCAAAACGGAATTATACGTGTTACCGGGCGTCTACGCAATGCTCAAGTGAACTTTAATGCCATGTCTCCGATCGTACTCGCGTCTAAATGCCATTTCGCCAGGCTAATTGTCAATGATGCTCATGTTCACTGTTTGCATGGAGGCCCGCAACTGACTTTAAATGGTATTCGTTGTAAATATTGGATAATCGGCGCAAAGAACTTAGTCAAACGGACTGTCAGTAAATGTATACCCTGTTTTAAACAATCCGCTACGCCAATTAATCAAATTATGGGTCAATTACCAGCCTGTCGGGTCACCCCAGATAAACCGTTTCGTAATAGTGGAGTGGACTTTGCAGGTCCTGTCCTTCTGAAACTGTATCCTGGTAGATGTAAACGCACCTGTTAAGCTTACATCTCTTTGTTTGTGTGCACTGTCACCAAGGCTATCCACTTGGAGCTTGTTAGTGACCTCTCTACAGCTGCCTTTATAGCGGCTTTCCGACGATTTGTTTCCAGGCGCGGTCACTGTCGCGACCTGTGGAGTGACTGTGGCACTAACTTCGTTGGTGCCTCCAAAGAGCTAGATCAAATGTTTAAAAATCGAAAATCTGAAGTGGTTGGAAAAATCGCCGAAATCCTAGCTAATGAGCAAACCACTTGGCACTTTATTCCACCTGGTTCTCCCCACTTTGGAGGACTCTGGGAAGCAGGTGTCAGATCAGTTAAGACCCATCTCAAGCGCGTTATTGGACAGACCCTTCTTACATTCGAAGAGTACACAACGTTGTTGGCTCAGGTTGAATCGTGCGTAAATTCTCGACCGTTGTCCCCAATAAGTACTTCAATAGAAGATGTTTCTCCAATCACGCCTGGCCATTTCCTTATAGGAGAAGCCCCGATCACTGTTCCGGAAGAAAGTCTCACGGATGTCAATATCTCGCGTCTAAAACGTTGGCAAATGTTACAAAAAATGTTGCAATCACTTTGGGTCCGATGGAGCTCAGAGTACTTAACAACCCTTCAGAATCGATATAAATGGACAGTTCGCAATCCAGATCCTGAAATCGGAACAGTAGTTCTGGTGAAAGATGAAAGACTCCCTCCCGGAAAGTGGTTGCTAGGCCGCATCATAGATAAGCATCCTGGTAAAGACGGCTTAACTCGTGTTGTTACATTGAAGTTAAAAAACAGTACCTTCCTTAGACCGATAACCAAAATCTGCCCTTTACCGTTGGATCCTTAACTATGAACATAGTTTAAGTTAATATAGTCTTTAAGTTAATCTGTTGCATGGTAATAGTTAAGCAATTTTGTATGTTAGTTGATATCAGTATTGGTGAATCCCTCTCGATTCACCTATTCTAAGTTGAAATGGTTTGTTCCATTCCTTTGTTTAAATTATACATTAGATTATATTCTTACAAAGGACAATTCGTCCTTGGAGGCCGGCAATGTTCAAACGTCTAAGTAGCTTTAGTTGTATCATGTCTTAACTAGATGGCGCTCAACGTAGTTGCATTGCGCAATCGTTTTGTCTCATCCTAAAATGTACAGGCCTCTGTGATTTTCTGAATAAATAAGACTTCCACAGTAATACAGTGCAGTGTTTTAGTTCAAGTGAATAATAGTTAGTGAACACGTACATTACTGCTAAGACCAGGAATTAAGCAATCTAGTTAAAAGTCTGAGTACGTAGTATAATGCTTTTCTCAAAAATAAAATGATACCTACATTTTCATGATTTCATGATAATGAGTTCTATCAAATAAAATAAACATACCAGGTCAGCCCCGTGTCAGGTAATATTAAAAGTTACCTGCTCATATTTTGGCAATTAGTCATGTTTATTGTTATTGATTTCTTCGGCAAAGCATTAGCGGAGTACAAATAATAATAATAAAAAATAATTTGTTTGCATAAAGCACTTTCAACTAAAATATAAAGCAACATTAATTCCCGCTTTGAAGCAACTTTTTTATTATTATTGCTTGCTGCGCAAAGGTATTTACCGCCATGCAGCCTTCTTCGTGGACAACGCCATCTAGAGGGATGCTAATAACTAAGAAAAAAAAACAACGAGAAAAATGCTCATCGAGGTTAAATTTTAAGTATTCAATGGTTTTAAGTATACATATAAAATCAATAAAAAATGTATTTTTGTATTATTATTGCAATAAAAAAATATATACTTAGCAAACATCATTTTATTTTTATTTTTAAATTGGCCGCTTAAAACCTTATGATCGCGAAACTCTTAAAATAAAAACAGCGAATAGTTTTAAAAAGAAAACGGTATATGGATTTTCATACGAATTTCCTGGACAGTTATTCAGATTTCCTGGACACTTCGCAGGATGAAGTATTTTCTGTTAGGTATTTACTCAGTACGTAATGGTAATATTATCTACAATGTATTTTTGGGAAAAACATATTTACCATTTCAAGTTTGGGCACCTCTAGGCTTGAGGAATTATTGTAAAACATACGTCACATTACTAGTACTCGTAGTATCCTCATCTACAACGTAAACAAATTATAATGATTTCATAATTGTCGGTGTTTGAAAGAGAGTATGAAAAACAAATTAATATTTAATTTCCTCTTATTACAATAACAAAAGGGTTGAGAAATTGAAATATTAATGTGTGGTATTTCCCGAGATAGTACATTTCCACACTTGTCTTCATATTTAATTATCCTACGGGTGAGTTCTCCTTCAAACGGAAATAGTGTTCCGAGTATTATCCGCTCGCTGGCTGCTGCGTCTCACTGACGAAGGCCTCTGTGTGCGCCCTGCATGAGACTGCCTCGTTATTTTATATTGCATGGATAGACACATTGATATTTTTTGTATTCACGATTAGGTACCTATTGAAGGTTCTATTCATGTTGCTTGATTTTTAGTTTATGCTCTACTGTAATGTAAGCAGACGTTAAAACACCGTTACAAAATTTAAAACGTTATTAATGATGAACGAGTTGTAAATAAAATAACGCCATGTATCGCTATATTTAATCAAACCGCTATAAAACATTTTATTACGTTATTTCGCCTAAACGTAAGAAACAATCCACAAGTTTTCATTTCTGTTAAGGTAAAAAAATAAAAAATCTATGGAGATATCTTTTTATTCTTATTCCGAAAAGCGTTTTTATTTTTTTTATTCCTTAGTTCTAAAGATATGTTGAAAAAGAACAAATTTTAAGGATATGGGCTGAACAGCTAGAATACATTTGCCTCGCAATAAATAAAAATGCTAGCTGTCAATATCAAGTGTCAATGACATTTGATTTAATAATATCTAATAATATGCATGGTCATGCCATTTCGTTTTTTTTAATACAATCGAAATAGTTACTGGCATTGGTACGAAAGTCAATATGCCTATTAGGCTTTTGTTGAAGAGTAAAAGTTAAAAAAAATCATTTAAGGATGTAAAATTCAAAATTTTCTAAATAGCGAATGAAATTAGCGGGTTAGTATTTTGAAATAATATGGATTGTGTGGTCTGGGCCTCAGTTGGGTCTGTGGAGTATAATAGTAAACATTATATATTATAGTTGCCGGTTCAATGTCTGTACCGGTCCAAAGGCCAAGCCGACCACATAATCTGATTGGATGAGTGCTCATCTCTCATGGGTAAATGCGGTTTTAGCCAATAAGAGATGACTAGCGAACGTTGAAACTAGTTGCGCTCTTACAGTTTAAACTTTCAAAGTGATTTTTGACAACTTAGGGTCTTAAAATTTAATTGATCTGAAAAAGTATTTTGTATTTAAATTGGTTTGATTGAAAAGTTGAAAGTGAATGTAGTAATTCGAATTTCGAGCATCTGCTTTGGCGTTCAAAGATAATTTGGGAGTGGTACATTGGGAAGGTAACTACGAAGAGTATAATTCACTCGAGGCCTCTCGCACGAGTCGTTCTACCTAATACAACATCGTTCTCGATGTGAGCGAGACACGCAAGATATCTGATAGCGATAGCAGTTACATGCTATTATTGCTTACCATTTTTTATTTCCCCGCTTTATTTTCTTAGAGATCTGTCAACAGACGGGAAACCTTATTGCGAAGTTATTATACTCGGAGTAAAACTCAAAGAGTATGGTACGTGTATGTAGTACAATGCAAAACCTGTTTATTCTGTTGAGATCTCGTTACTGCCAAAACAACTGATGGCAGGCAACCGTTTGGGCTCGAATCCATTGTATTACAAGTTAACATAGATACATATACTCACGCCTGTCTCCTAGAGGGGCCCCTCTAACGGTTGCCTGCCACTGGTTGTTTTGGCAACGATCCTGACACACCTCTTTTGCTTCTACATCCATCAATCCAGTCATACAAGCTCTTCAATTCCGGGTACTTTTTACTTTGCCCTTCTTCAGTATGTCGCCTATTTCTAGGGCGGCCCCATCGAGCTTTACCTTCCATTTGTGCAGCACAAATTTATTTCGTCACTCTACTTTCATTCATCTTCTTTATATGCTCAAACCACCGAACCCTTCCTTTTTCTATTCTTACATCTTCATTCTGGCTGCAACGATCCCTTATGTCAAAATTTTTCTCCAAGTTAAATGTAAAAATACGTGGTTTGGGGTTTATGAAAAAAGATTCCTCGAGTGGCGGTTACTTCCTTATCGGACTACGGAACCCTAAAAAAAACTTCAACCACGCGTTTGTATATTCTTAATTTAACTCGTTATACCGTGTACACATAAATAGATAAATACCGAAACTTCCCAAGTAGCATTTTACTCCATTTAAGAGTACACATTTAGTTCCCAGGTGTCATCCCCATACACTCGTGATGTATAAGCTGCATTATTGCGATTAATTACACCTATACCTGTCTAAGGGACTTATAGGAGTGTAGAGTTATACTGTTATACGATTGTTGGTGTTATAATACTCTAACAACTATCCTTTAGTCAGCCGTCTGACTAAGAGCATTATAGGAGGGTAGAGATACGCCAACCGCTGTTTAACGGCCTACTTGTACGATGTTACAGAGCTAGCATTTTAATAGAACACATGTGGTCATTTATAAAGCCAAAGGCTGTTATGTTTACTTGTTTTAGACTGTTATACAGCTGAGAGCTGTAGTAGGACTTGTTTGTGATCATTAAAATAACCTTTTTTTACTGCTGTACAGAAGTGTTTAAATGGTTCACATGTGCACTGTAGGCTGTTAAAAGGACTACATGTGTTGTCTATTAACATCAATAGCAGTTTATTTGTCCACAAGTACTACTCTTATTGGCTGTAAGCTGAACATGAATGTTAATGTGATATTCTATTACACTTATCCCACAAGCTGCGTGTTATTACGTCTCGTGCAAAAAATTGTGAAAATGAATAAAAAATCCTGGAAAATAAGAGCGAGAACCGGTGGAATAAGAAGAAAAATTGCAAAAGAATATTCGCAAATTGTAAAAATAAACAGTCGATTGACAACGACGCCCGAAAATGAGCCCGTCGATACGGCTTCAACAAGTGCGACTTCAACCGTTGTTCATGGTGGTTCTGTACATGATGCAGAGGAAAATGTGCCTGAACCTGAAAGTTCCCTTCAAAATATACAGATATCAGAGTGTGGTGATTGTAGTTCTAGTGATAGTGAATACAATTTTGACTTGGACAATCATTTAACCTTTCGCAAAAAAATAAGAACATGGGCTATTGAAAATCGTATTCCTCATTCCGCTTTGAATAAATTGTCAGGCATAATAAACGAATTTAAACCGGGAACACTACCGTCTGATGCTAGAACAATTTTATGCACTCCCGTTAATGTAACTTTAAAAAATGTAGATGGAGGTCTAAGATGCTAAATATCATAGTATTATTGGTCTACTTAAATATCCTATTACTATTGATATCCTATTATAATTATATATGGATATAAATATATAGCTATAAACTTTATCGTAACCAGTTTTTAATACATTTTTAACTTCAATTAGAGACTAAAGTCGATTCTAAAGGCTTTAATTTTAATTTTAGTGCTGTCAAAACTTAATATTTTCCAAAGTTAATATATCTTCTCTTGTTAACACTAAGATCTATTTTGCAATAAAGAAAATGTATATTTATCAGCACTAAAACTAAAATTAAAGCCTTCAGAATCGGCTTTGGTCTCTAATTGAAGTTAAAAATGTATTAAAAACTGGTTATAATAAAGTTTAAAATTTTCAGCAAATTTTTTTAAATCAATTTATAGGTCTACAATGTCTGGTAAATCTGAAATATCTTCTGTCTATTTACTCCGTAGTCTTCCAATAGTAATAATCTAAAAAATTACCAGAAATAGATAGAAGTAGCTAGATTTGTTTTGGTGGCTAAAATGGATTATTTTTTGGCTAAAACTGTTGACAATCCGCTAGATCTACCCACAAAGTGGCCAAAATGGCAACACTGACAATAACTAATCCTATCCTGGCTTTTGGGAATTGGTTGGTTCCCACCAACTCCCGTATTTGATGTTAAGTAGGTTCGTTAGATCGTTGGAAGTATGAAGGATGGCAGGGTTTATTTATCCAAAACAATTAGCACATTTTTGAACTATTTATTTACCAAAATAAAAATAGGAATCAATTTTTACAAAAGTCAAGTCAAAGACATTTTTTGGCAATAGACCTCTTTTTCTCTATGGCGTTCTGCTTTATACATATATTTTTAACATCCTCCACACCCGAGAAGAATGATATAGGCACAAAAAACAATATTATGATATCATAGCATTTTAAATACAATAGGTCATACTCATAATTCTTTTAACTCTTAATCGCTCTTTTAATAACAACGATAACTTGTCTGTTTTAAATCTAAGATATATCGTGAATTTAGAATCACGTTCTACCATTTTATCAACTAAATTTAGTTAAATAGTAATATTATATTTATTTCAGATGCATACACTTGTCTTTATATATTTCTTTTCAAAAGTGAGACAGTAATGTAACGAGTTAAATTAACAAATAAGTTTTTAATCAAAATTGTGTTTTTAAGTAAATGCACGTGCTTTTGAGTACGGTAGGTATGTGTTTGAGTAAGTAAAAATGAACAAATTACAACAGATACCTACTTGGCATTTTAGAAACACGTCCTGAACGGGTTCTCTGCTCCACAGGGTTTTCATTTTCCCGCTCTACCTGCATAGGCGAAGTAACTGTCGTTCTCCTAGTTACCTGAGTAATCTTCTCCACACGACCAACTTTTTCCTGAGGAAACTCGACGTCAGGGTCGGAAACTTCAAGTTTATACAATCGTTGGAAAGGACGTACCTTATATCCTGATGAAGTTTTCACCCGCGCCGTTCTCTCAACGCCATCTCGACCTGAAATTATATCTACAATGATACCTATCGGCCACTTAATTCTCTTGTCTTCAGTTTCGATTAAGACCACTTCACCTAATTTTAGTTCGTCTTTCCTCTCCTATACTAAAGTAGTCAGATACTCGGTCTTAAATCTTTGTCTGAAATCTTCTCTTAACTTCTGTATATAACGTAATCTCTTGTTTAGACTTTTCGCGTCTATTTCGTCTATGTCTGTGACATCTGTTTGGGTAATAGGTTGTAAAAAATGTGATGGTTTTAATGGCTCCAGTGAATGAGTTTTATCATCTTCAATGTAAGTCAAAGGACGTCCATTCAGTGTGGCTTCACAGTCACAGAGAATCGTTTCTAATTCTTCATAGGTGACTGACGATTTTCCTAGTACCCTTTTCAAGAGATCCTTTAATATTCTGATTAATCGTTCCCAAAAACCACCCCACCAAGCAGCCTTCGGTGCATTCAGTTTCCATTTGATGCGCTGGATCGTGGATACTCTCTGAATCTCCTCCCAGTCTAACTCAGAAAGGAAGTTCTTTGTACCAATAAAATTGGTACCGTTGTCACTCATCATCACATTTACTCGACCACGACGTGCTATGAAGCGGCGCAGGGTCATTAAAAATGCTTCGGTCGAGAGTGACTGAGTCAGTTCCAGATGTACAGCTCGGTATACTGCGCAAGTGTACAGTACAATCCAGCATTTTCTTCCGTCACGTGAATATAACGGGCCAGCCAGGTCAACTCCTGTGATTTCGAATGGAGCAGAACACTGTGTACGTTCGATGGGTAGTGGCGCCGTAGGCGCTTGTATCGGTTTAGCTCTATGACGCTTGCATACGTTACAACGTGATATAATCGATTTTACCAGTTGTCTCGCGCCTATTATCCAATACTTGCTGCGTAAGTCTGCCATCACCGTGTTCAGGCCTGCGTGTTGTAGTTGGGCGTGACGCTGCTCCACTAATCTTCGTGTAATAAAACTCGTCGCTGGAACTACAGCCGGATACTTCGTACTCTCTGGAATGTCGGTAAGTAAAAGTTTTGTTTTTATTCTTAATATATCTTTTTCATCATAAAAGTGTGTAAGACCTTGGACTCTCTTTTCTATGTAGTCTCTGTTTTCTGTCTGTATTATCTTTATGATTCTCTTTTCACTTTCTTCATACTCTTCATAGCTTAGCTCTCCCTGTATCTTCGTAAGATGACGGGCATTGTGTGCGAACCTTAATATCCACGCTACTTCTCGTATAATCTTCGTATATTTAGAAAAATAGTCAAGTTGGCTTGTCATACCTTCGCCTGAGCAGATATTGGTACTACATATTGCAGACTTTTTTCGTTCACGATTCGCTTCCATTTCATCTACGACAAGGGGTGAATTCGGCCATTCCTCTGGCGGTAAGGATAACCAAGATGGACCCTCTACCCAGCGAGAAGAGTGTAAGTATGCCGCGTCGCAGCCTCGTGAAGCTAGATCTGCCCAATTGGCTGTGCCTGGAATGTGAAACCAATTGTCTACGTTAGTATTTTCTCTTATTTCTTTGACCCTGTTTCCTACATAAGTGTTCCATATTAACTCTCTCTTAATCCAGCACAATGCTACTCCTGAATCAGTCCAGCAGCGCTCTTCACAATTCAGTTTAAGGTCCCTGCGTGCTTCTGCTAGTAATCTAGATCCAATCAGAGCAGCTAGCAATTCTAAACGTGGAATTGTTATTTTTTCAGTAGGTGCAATTCGAGATTTGGCTGAAATCATTCTAACTGAAACCTTGCCCATATTTTCAGCTCTCAAATACACACATGCTGCATAACCATCCCTGCTAGCATCGCAAAACATGTGTAATTGTAATTTGCTTTCGTTAAATGGGCTTGTAGTGAGCCTTCTAGGTATTTTACAGTCTCTTAAGAAATGCAATGATTCGTACCAACTCATAAATTTCTTTTTCAGGTCATTCGGTAGCTCTGCATCCCAGTCTAGCTTTCGACGCCACGTTTCTTGTAGGATTAATCGCGGCGTTAACGTTACAGCTGAAGTAAACCCTATTGGATCGTAAATCCTCTGAGTTATTGATAGTAAATTTCTTTTGGTTACCTTACCCAACTCGCATGGTGGTGGAAAGTCATTCATGTTACAGCTCAGCTGGTCTTCTGAAGTTTGCCATTCAAGACCTAATACATTCACCACATCTTCACACTTTTGATTGGGTAAAGGAGACATCACCCACTGCCTGAGGTCAAACTTTGCCTGACTCATTATCTCTTTAGCCTCTGCCTCAAACTTCTGGACAGCTTCTTCTGTGTCTAAGCTAGTAAGCAAATTGTCCACATAGAATGAAGTTGCTAATAACTCCGCAGATCCTTTTAGGTCTCCTCTTACCTGGTTCAGATGATGTTGAATCGTAGCCGAGAGCAAGAACGGACTCGATGTCAAACCAAACACCACTCTACAATGACGGTAAGTAATAATTTCACCTTCTCTGTCCCACCACAAAAATCTCAACATATCTCTGTCAGCTGGTGTGACTGAAATTTGTAAGAACGCTTTTGCTATATCAGCAGTAATTCCTATCTCTCCCTTTCTAAACCCATTCAATAATTTAGGTATTTTATATAGGAAATTAATGCCCTTATCGAGGCATAAGTTCACGGATTTTCCCTGCCTATCTTTCGCTGAAGCGTCAAACACAGGTCGAATAGGAGTAGTGAGACTACTCTCCTTGATAACTGGTCTATGAGGTAAGTAATGCGAGGTCTGTCGTTCCTCTTCGGGGTTCCGTACAACCTGAATAATGCCCTGGTCATGCCAGTCAGTGAACACTTTATCATAGGCCTCATACATCCCGGTTGTCTCTAACTTTTTAGTTACAGACTCTAAACGTCGTGTGGCTAAATCATAGTTGTTCAATAATTCATCATGACCTACCTTCCATGGCAGATGCACCTCGTAGCGGCCCTCTTTGTTGATCTTCACATTCTCCTCAAATGTCGCCAGCACCTCCAGTTCGTTCTCCTGCTTAGTCTTGGACTCGATTGGGTCTCTGATACCTAGAGTTTCCAAAGACCAAACATTAGAAATTTCTGAAGAACAAAACATTGCCACATGAGTTGCTTGCATGTGTGAGCTCGATGAACCTGTAATCTTTCCTTGTAAGGTCCACCCAAGCTTGGTTTTTATCGCAACCAATGAGTCTTGTAGTTTGACCATATCACCTGTTAGAACCAAACCTGAATAATCAGCACCAATAAGCAGCCCTATATCATCAGAAGTCTGATTGCTGTCTGTGAGTGTAATATTGTGTTTGGTGAGTAGGTATGTGAGGTCTTTAGAGTATTTAGGAATACTATGACAGATGCATGACTGTCCCAATGCTGATAATTGGAAAGAAAATTTTTTATCTACACTTGCAACAGTTAATTCATATACCTTATATTGTTTCGAAGACATTTCGACACCACCAAAAAGTGTATGTGATAAGCTTTCTTTACCGACTTCTGGTATTCCAAGCTGGCGTGCGACATCTTCTTTTATATACGAGCGCTGCGCCCCATTGTCATACATTGCACGCACCGTTGCCTGCTTGTCACCGTTGCTGATGATGACAGTTAGGGTCTGAAGAAGCGTCAGACCTTGCTTCTGCTTTTGTGCTGCGGAGAGATTGGCTGCAGTTGTTGAGATATTTTCAGGCTTCTCATTTGCTTCATCCTTCTTGCCAGTACAAAGCACAACTGCATGACGCCGTCCACATACAATGCACTTCACATATGCTTTGCATACTTTGGCATGGTGCCCTTTCTTTAAACACACTGCGCAAGCTTTCTTCTTCTTTATACATTCTCTTCTTTCTTCTATGGACATCTTCTGCAACTTGTAGCATTCCAAACTTGTGTGATTATTTTTGTCACACCATAAGCAATTGTTTTTAACATTCATATTTGTCAAAAGACAGTTGGCTGTTGGTTCAATCATTGTAGGTACTGTCTTTTCTTGTTCTAATGTTTTTGCCATTGTTATTCTCTGCTCACTCTCTACTTCATTTTTCAAGAACTTTAGTAGTTTAGATAATTCAATAGTAGAGTTACCTTTCTCATTTCTTGTTCTCTCCCAGATCTTTAAAATATCTTGCGGTATAGCGCTCTCAATCATGGGTAGAAGAAAGGCAGCGAACTTGTCTTTTGTGACTCCTAGGCTTTCTAGTGCCCTTAGATGTGCACTTAATTTATCAAACAATGGTGTGATTGCTGTGGTGTTTTGGTTGACCATTGCCAGTAGTTCTCTGACATAGACTTGAATAAGTAACTCTTCTCGTGCATATCTATTTTTAACCTGTTCTAAGCACTCTTTGTATGCTATCGGTGTAAAGGTTTCTACTAATCTTCGCACTTCTGAGTCCTCTTTTGTTGCTTGTAGCAGATACTGATACTTATCAGTTATGTCGATGAGGGGATCTTTGTCAATCTTCGAGAATTGGCCCCAGAAAGCTAACCAATTCTTGATATTCCCATCAAATTGTATGAATTCTAACCGAGGAAGCTTGAATGACCTCTTGGTAGAAATGTCTACTGTTTTTATTGTCTCACGACTCTTGTAGGCTGTATCTAGTTTAATCCACTTACTTCGATATTCCATCGCGCTCTCCATGTCTTTCACGAGACTCTCTTCGTCGCCGCTTCGCAAAATTACCCTTATTTCTTTGTCTAAGTCGACGAGTTGATTTTGTAGTTCGTGAATTTTTATATATTGCGATGTTATGTCATTCGGATTACTAGTTGGTGTCGCCATCATGGATTCCAACAAATTGGCGTTCTTGGTGAAAAATGTTCGGATTACCTTGCGCTCCTGCTTGATCGCTACCAATTCACTTCCTTGATCACTATCTCCGGTCGGAGAAGCTACAGTCACGGTCGCCATGTTTTGGGAATTGGTTGGTTCCCACCAACTCCCGTATTTGATGTTAAGTAGGTTCGTTAGATCGTTGGAAGTATGAAGGATGGCAGGGTTTATTTATCCAAAACAATTAGCACATTTTTGAACTATTTATTTACCAAAATAAAAATAGGAATCAATTTTTACAAAAGTCAAGTCAAAGACATTTTTTGGCAATAGACCTCTTTTTCTCTATGGCGTTCTGCTTTATACATATTTTTAACACTGGCCATCACGCACGCCACGGGCGCACGCGAGTGATCAGAGGATCTATACCTATCCCGTTCCCGCCTCTATTTCTCGCTTACTTATTAAAAGGAATGCGCATGATTACTTTCAAGTTCAGAAAGAAATAGCATAAACTTTCTCTAAGTAGATATTTAAGGTGATCGTCAAGCACGTATCCAGGGGGGGATAGGTGGGATTTATCCCCCCCCCCCCCAAAATTTGGCGTGACATACACGGGACTAGGAATGTTTATTCATAACCAATGTAAAGTACGTTTTAATAAAAAAGGTAGGGTACTTTTGATACTTAATAATAATATAGTACAGTGATTACAGAGGCTTCTTTCACAATTCACATTGTTGGTTCAATGAATGTCCCCCCCCCGAAACAAAAGTCTGGATACGTGCCTGGTGATCGTACACCCGTCAGCTCCGTACGCGCCAAGTCTGCTAGTGTAACCATATTTTACAGAATTTTAACAGATAAATAACAGAAATAACAGTTATTTATCTCATAAATAACAGGAATAACAGTTATTTATCTGATAAATTCTGCAAAATGTGGTTACACCACAGTTATTTATACTATGGTTACAATATTACACTTGCTGACTCGGCGCTTTAAAAGATTGTAAACAGTGTTTGTTACTATGGCTGAGTGACAACTATTATTTTCTGTCCTTTTCTGTCGCAGGGCATAAATGTTGTCCCTCTTTATCTAGTTTGTTTACATTATTTTAAATACCTCCTTGAACAGAGTAGTGTTTTTTGTAAGTGTAAATGTCACCGGTAATCTGTATAATTCAGGTATTGTATACAGTACCTAGGTAATGTATACAATGCCTGGGGCGTCCGGGCAATGTATGAAATATTATGAATATTATTGTCCGTTACATACTTTACCTAGGCAATGTATACAATTCCTAGGCATTGTATAGAGTACCTGCTGGTCAACCGGCAAAGTGTAAAGTTATTACTAATTAATGGAATAATATTAAACAGTCAGAATTAGTTTTTTGGAAGTCTTCCAGCGCAGAAGAGAGCCGGTAGGTTAGGTTAGACCGCCATACATAATCTTCGTGGTTATTTTTTTTTATGACCACCCTGAAATACCATTTAACCAAAAGGCTAAGCTTTGTTCATAAAAAATCATTTAAATACATGCCTTAATCAATTTCCCGCTCCTGCTCACGTCTGTTATATACATTACCGGCTGCGCATTCGGTACTGTATACAATGCCTAGGCAATGTACTAAATAAATAATATTTCATACATTACCTTAATCTTTTTGGCATTGTATACATTGCCTAGGCATTGTATACAATACCGGATTATACAGAAAGCCGGTAACATAAATACTCTGAGACCAAACTGTGTGTCTCACACGAAAACAAAAAGTGATTTTTGTTAGTTTGTTACAACATTTTTACTTTAGGTACTCATACTTGACTTAGTACCTGGGCTAGGCGATTTAACGGACAATAATTATTATTGCGGATCTCTAAAATTTCAGTATATTAAAAGAATTAAACGATGACACAAGTGACCTGAACTACATCTTAAAGCTGTACATAAGTTCACATTAGAATAAGTTTATAGACATTGGCTCTGTAGTGGTGCAAATGTGGGACTTTAAATAGAAAACAGCATTCTAACAGAACACATGTGAACCTATATACGCTCCACCGCATTAAATTGGAGTTATAACAGTTCACATAGCCGTATTTCATTTCCACCATTCTGTTCTAACCTAAAATATTTACCAAATAAATCTCCAAAATTATCATGCAGATTTATCACAAAATACGTAGATAGAGCGATTGAGTTTTGGTGTCATGTTATAATTAATTACCGTAGTATAATTATAATGCCAATATAATATCAAACACTGAAAATTGTAGATTTCCTCTCAGCCAGTTTTAAATATTTTAAAATGAATATCGCGTTTTTACAGAGGCGAGTGAATATTTTAGCTGTAAGTATGTATATATTTCACGATAAAGTTGCATTCCCATGGCATTAACATTATTAAGTATTTAAAACAGGTACTACCTCGTGTTATCATACATTTTTATCCTTGATCCGCCGGAGTTTGGTTTCTGATGGCACACACAAAATCAACTATGAGGATAATAATTAATAATAAAATACAGAAATAATTTAGGACACACGTGAACTTTAGGTAGCACTGGAGTAATTTTGTGGGATTTTATAACTGTGAAGGCTGTGTATTTAGCCACTTGTTACTCTTTATTACACTCATGTACTTAGTATGGTTCACACTGCGTCCCATATAGTGCCGTAAGTCAGCCTTAAGTCCGATGTTACTACTTAAACAGCTATTATAATGCTATTATACTGCTAATGTACAGCCATAGTGAACTTAAGGCTGTCTAATTTGTGCCCAAACTGGTTCTATAAGAGCATTATAGCAAGCTATACAGCTCTTATACAGCTAACTTACACAGCTTTTGGAGTACATGTGAACGACTAGACAGCTTATATAGAACCCCGAATGCTACTTGGGTTGCTATGAGGGTTTCTGGTTTTTCAATGGAATCCTAAAAAATTATGAACCGTTCAAGAAAAAGTAGTGTAATCTTCTATGACATCATATTTTCAAAAATCATGAGCTATCAAATAAACCCTACATCTGCATTGACGGAACCTCTAAATAGTAACTAAACTAGACTTTATTTTTTAATAGTTTCCCTGTAAAAAAATCAATAACATGAATCTTACACAGCACGCATTGAATTATTTAAGAACTGTATTCGTTAACCTTTAATATTTTTTGAGTTCCGTTCCACAGAATGTGAAAACGGAACCCTTATTTATAGGATCACTCTGTTGTCCGTTTGTTCGTCTGTCAAGAACCCTTTTCTCGTGCCCCGTTAGAGATATCAAGCTGAAATTTATAACTCCTGTATACAGAACGGAGCCGCGGGCAAAGGCTAGTAAAAAATATGTTTGATATCATTGGTTAAACGAAAATGCGCGCAAAAGTTACGGGGCGTAGTGGCAAGCGTCTGTGAAAATAAAACATCTTGCTACAGCGAGTCTACAACCAGAGAAACTAGCTACGAGCTACGGCGTAGCAAAATTCAGAAAGCGCACTGCCGTTAGGTTTCGTTGCATGTACAGATGTGCCGTTCGGAAATGGTCTTAGTTTAAATTCCCTATAACTTTCGAAGTCAAAGAATATCGAATATTCCCAAGAATTTTCCTAGTTACTGGGTATATTGCTACTACGTAACGATATACACACGCGGGCGAGGTCGAAAATTCCCCTTAACTTCAAAAGATATACAGAAAACATACATCAGCGTTTAATAAAGATGGATGACTCTCCCGGCCGCTCCCGTCTCGTTACCAGGTTTATGTTCTACGGATTTCACCGGTTCAGCAGGAGTTTTATTACACAGTTGAGGTTGGAATAAGGAAACGAGGTTATTACACAGTACATGGAAATAAGTATACGCACGAGTCATATATGTAGTTAATTGGGGGAAGAGTCGTTAAGATAGATACATTGATAAGTAACTTCTTTATTCCAGTTCCACAGCATTACACACAACTAAGAAATAACATATTACATCATAAAAATTAACAAAACAAAAACACAAATAAAACCTTATAAACTATGTAAGTGCTGTGGTAGTGGAAAGGGTTCTCAGCTCAGCATATTGCAGAGGCAAGCCACTGCGCTGTTTTTCAGTTGCGGGCCATTTCATCAACCGAACAATTGTATTGTTACAAAAGGAGTTATTGAAGATAGCAGATTTATTGATATATAAAAAATATATCTATTTTCGTAGTATTATACGAAAATATTATAAAAAACTAAAATGTTACATAGCAACGTTTCCTTATTTGGGCTCATTTATGGTGTTAACCCACTTTCCAATCATATTACCATTGCATAGGTGAAAAACAGGCCTGAGGATTTTTCTTCGATGATGCTACCATGTTAGCTACCAAGCTAGCTCGACTGTTCATCCTTATTATAAGCTCCCGCAAACCTTTCTCTGATAGTACATACTAACATAACTTTACTCGCGTGTTTTACAAACAGAAATTAGTAAGCACAGACACAGCTAAGCTTTAAATCTAGGTCGTAACATAATTTTCGTAATAAATCCTGCTTTACACCGTATCAAAATATTGTGTTTTCTTTGTTTGGCTGTTACCAAAAAGAAATGGTTTTTACACACGCGTTCTTGCAATAAAACACCGCCCGCTAGCTCGTTGTACGGTCTCGAACACATTGGAGCACCCATGGTAGTTCATACTGCGTCCGCGTAGAGGTGGTTAGCCTGTGGCCCTGTGGACCAAGCACATAAGAACGGGTTAGCTTTTTTAAATAATTAGTACTTAGTACCTTTTATTAAATCTTTATTTGCTTAGTTGCTATTACAATGTATGTAACTATACGAAACTTCAAAAAAAGAATTTACTTCAAGACTCCTTTTAGTAAAATTTTAGTCTTAAAATTTTAGTCCTACGGCTCTATCCACGTACACGGTTTCTTACCAAGCCATCCGTCTAGCTAGTCTTAATGACTATCCGTGATAGCTAGGAGGATCCAGGGTAAAGGGGGGAGCACAGGTACCCCTCCAGACGATAAACCAAGAAACTGGTCAAGTGCGAATCATGCCGAAGGTTTCGTGCACCGAAGGATTCGTTCAGGTTTGGGGAAAGCCAGAAAAATGGTATTTAAGAATTTTGTCCATAAACAACTCTATAAGATGAATTAAAAAATAATTAATTGAACCAAATAAAACAAAAGGTACATTGTGGTTAAACATGTACAGTACTTTAACCACAGACATATAATTATTACTAAGTATACGTCTGGGACTTTAACAGTAGGTTTTTCGATTTCCTAGTTTCGGAGACAAGAAGGAGACTTAGATATTTTTGTTATTTTAAAGATTTCCCGCAATCGATGCAAGTAGCCATGGACGAACAATAACGAAAATTTGTCTATGAAGTAGCTAAACTATAAATTTTTAAAACCAGCGTGGTACATTAATACCTACAATTGGTAACCCATATTTATATAATATAAATATGTACTTTCTTTATTTCCTTAATTTCCTTATAAGTATTAAAAAAGGCACTTTAGTTTATGTGAAATTTTAAATAATACATACCTACTCTATAATCGAGAAATTTTTCATATTACTCAAAGATAACATAACATTTTTGCGGTTTTTCAAATGTTTCTCTAAATATGTACATGATTAAGCAAAATGATTTTTATAATCTGCTCTTTAGTTTCTATAATTTTATCGTTGGAATTATACGAGGAAACATTTATTTTTGTTGTTTTTTATAGTGAGTTAAGCAATTTGTTTTCTTTTTACTCACATATGGACAAATTCAATGCAATTTTAAAGTTATGAGGCCGTGATACGGACGGACAATGGAGTCTCACAATAATGGTTTCTTTTTACCTTCTACGTACGAAAACCTAAAAACCCACTCAGATGAAATTCCTGCTGCGATGGACTATCTTCTATTTCAAAAACTCACCCGAATCGACGACGAACTAATACCGAAACGAATTAAAGGAAATTAATTATTTTGTACCTCAGCTTACTTAACAAAATCCTTATATTTGTGGCCCCCTCCCCTCCCCTCAGAACGAAATCCTGCATTCGCCCGTTGCCTGCGTTGTTCGTCGGGCAGTAACCAGTTGATGTGGCTTCCTCATTACTCTGGCTGCGATAAATCTACTGGTTTGGGTAATGCGGAACAGAGAGTCTATGTTTATGGTGGAGCAATGTCTTTTGAACAATACGATTGGAATAAGTATCTTATGTTTAGGTTAAATAATTATATGTCTGTGGTTAAAATATAGTTTTGTGCTTGTAAGAGTATCCCAAAAAAAATATTTCCGATCTTATTCATCTGTTAGACTAAGCCGAGATTTAAGCAATTAATGAAAATTTAATCACCAGTCATCACCTTTGGAACGTAACAATTTTCAGTAAAAAGCGGGTGTACGAAGTGTGCACATTATATTTTACACGTATTTGTCTGACCTTATGTCTGTGTCCCTATGGAAGGAACTGTCCGTTCTGAGAAAACAAACAATAGCCTTTGTCCAAGTGAAAAGTAAAACCATTAGAGCAGTGAAAGAATTTTGATGACTTTTGATTTTAATTACTATGTCCCTGGGGAACAAAGACCATGTCCCTAAGAAACTGCCCGTCTCCACCAAAATTCTATATCCTGTGTCCAAAAGAAGAGTCTAACCATTACAACAGTAAAAGAATTTTCTAAATCGGTTCAGTTGTTCAAGAGATTACCCGCTTGAATTTAATTAATGGTTATGTTATGTCCCCAGCGAATTGCCCGTTTCCAGGAAATAACTTATGTCCTCGTGAAGATTAATACTTCCGACTGTCGGCATTTGGTGAAACTTCGATAACATCATGATGAATAACAACACTTGTACTCGTTTCACAATAATTGTATAATATTAATCCCAACCGGTTTCGGTATTACAACATTATCAAGGGTTTTTAATAACTAACATATTTTGCAGGATATATAGGTATTATTGGTACATCGGTTCGACGTGCACCGTCCTGCAAAATGTGTTAGTTATTAAAAACCCTTGATAATGGTGTACTACCGAAACCGGTTGGGATTAATATTATACAATTATTGTGAAACGAGTACAAGTGTTGTTATTCATCATGATGTCCTCGTGAAGAGTCTTACCACTACACATTTCATAACACTAGGGAACAAATTATAGCCTTTAGCACTCAGGGATAATAGCTTTCTATTTGTGAAAGAATTTTTTGAATCTGATCGTTTGTTCCGGAAATTTCCTACATCGAAACTCACAAACACCTCTTTGATAGTCTAGCTAGAAGTGTAAAGTCACAATGTTTGCAGATATAGAGGCATACTTTTTTATTGGTTGCCATAGACTAAGGTTTGATATGTATATAGATATTTACTTAAGCCTAGCTGTAATCAGTTTTTTATGCTTAAATTTAGCAAGCAAGAGATTTGTCACGATCGTTGTGATGGAAATCTCTAGTCAAACTGATACTGTTTTCCCGCATGAGAAAAAATAAGTAGATACTTAAACCTGGCTGTAATTACTTTTCCAAGCTTATTATTAGCAAGAGGTGTGTCAGGATCGTTGTCGATGGAAATCTACACTAAGAATTTGTTAAAGGGGTTGCATGAGTTGGCTTTACCAAGCTATGGTCATCTGATAGAAGTATGACGTTTTAACTGTTGTCGTTTACTTAATGTCTTGTGTGTGATTTCTACCAAGTTTTCGTTATTATATATTTCTAATTTAGCTGCTTCTTTTATGATCTTTAACATGGTCTCGCACTTTAACAGAATAAACTGATACAGATACTGAGGAAAAAAATTATTGCTTAAACCTGGATAATCCCTTTTCACGTTTAATATTAGCAAGAGGTGTGTCAGGATCGTTGAGATGGTTATTTTCCTGTGTCGAAAAAGGTAAACAGGAAATAACCTACCTACATTTAATAGATAATTCAAGAAGAAATAGCCAACCACCTTAATTAGACTCTTTGGATACATAGAATTTAATGGATTGTTAGTGTCAGATTAAGCTGGTCCATCATAACTGTACTTAAAATGGAATTGTGTTTCCAACTGTGTGTATGAAACCTTTAGGGCACGAATCATATTCGCACTTGCTTGTTTTTTTTTTTCACGTATAACTAACCATTTGGTCAACGTACGCCGATAAATAAGTCAAGCCGCGCTTTTTCTCCCGACTTGATTCACAAATATATTGAAAATTCGGACTCAAAAATTGTTTTTATTAAAATGAAATATAGTCTGTTAGTCAGCGATAGTGTTGCTTTTTAATGGTAAAAGAATTTTTAGAATCGGTCATGTTCCAGAGATTTCATTAATTACGAACAAATTTTTCCTATTTTATTATATAAACACTTCAATTAAAATCACATTTCGGTCTAATAACTTTAAATGGGAATAACTATTATTGTAATGGAAGCAAAGTTTTATCCCAATAACATTTTATCTCAATAGATGGTTACACTACCGCTTCGACTTGGACTCTACTGTGTTATCTAATTTAATAAGCATTTTTATTATTGTAATAAATCCTTTGCATTTCGACTGTAAGCTGAAAATCTACGGATGTATGTTGTAAATTTATTAAATAAATTTTAGCAAACATAGCTAATAGAATGTGGCGATCAATTCGGGAAAATATGAAAAACGGCCCACTTATACTGCTTCGGCATACATTTTTCAGTGCTTCCCTTATTTAAAGTGGTAACGGAGGATCTCGGTGTTAAATGCACATCATAATATTGTTTTACTTACTTTTGAATAAAAAGTTTGCAATAAATACGTTTTATAGCAATTCGCGCAAACTGCTTGTTAATAGTTAGGTGATAACATGAAAATTATTCCATTTTATGCGTTACATTTTAGCTGCATTACATTACAACTGTAAACACGCCTTTAAGTTTGTTAATGTTATGCAAACAAAATGTAATACATTAAAGTACATACGTAATTTTTTTGTGAAGACTTTATTACTAATAAACTATTTCCGCATGTTGCTTTAAAACACATTTATTCAAAAGTAAGGAAAACAATATTATGATGTGCATTTTGTACCGAGGTATAATTCCGATTCAAAGTGTTGTTTGGCCAAACCCGCGGGCTTGGAATATTTGATCGACATAATTTCACTGTGTGAAGCCCGCATTTCCGGATTAGATTCAAGTTGCTTGATTGAAACTGGCCCGCTAATAAAGTGATCGAGTTTGGAAGATTGCGATGAGAATTTGTTTGAAAGATAAACACGCTTAAAAGTATTGTTTAAATCACCTCGTCTTAACTAAACATTTTCTTACATACGTACGTATAACTGTGTAAATACAAAGGCTGCTATTTATGTATCCGGAACTGGCCATTTACAGATATCAAAAAAGTACCTAATTATTACATTTAAAAATGGAACTCTTTGGCTGAAGAATACTATTTGTTTTATGGCATTTGTTTTTCCTTTGTGGCGTCATTTTGAAAATTGCGTGTCTATCACCACACCGCCATGGATTTAACTCGTGAAAATAAAAATAAAATGCTACGAAAATTGGTTCCAACGTATGCAAAAGTGCATCGACGATCATGGCGAATATTTTGAAAAGCAATAAAACCATAATAAATGCTATATAATAATATATGTTTGTTTCACTTTGTTATTCCGGATACATAAATATTAATTGCAATTATAATGAAACGTTTGCATGCCCAAGGCGATTTTGTATTATATTTTCACTTATAGGCTATTTCGGCAAAATCTTTTAACCTGCTTATCGTTTGATAATTACCTACTTTGATATATACATTTTGAAGCCCTTTAGTACAGGAACGCGATTACAAAAATTTTGCTAGACAGAAATAAATAGAAATAAATTCACAGTATAATCAAGGATGAATGAAAGTAGAGTGACGAAAGAAATTTATGCTTCACAAGTCGAAGGTAAAGCTCGACCTAACCGCCCTAGAAGGTCGTATGGCGACTAAATAGGCGACATACTGAAGAAGGGCAAAGTAAAAAGTACCCGGAATAGAAAAGCTTGTATGACTAGTTTGATGGATGTAGAAGCAAACGAGGTGTGTCAGGATCGTATCAGATGGAAATCTGTAGTCTCTGCCTACCCCTCTGGGAAACAGGCGTGAGTATATGTATGTATGTATGAAAAAATACATACATACAACGTTACTATTGAAGTATATAAGCCAATCCTAACCTTTTTATGTGTACATTTACTGTGAATAAACTATATTCTATTCTATTTTATTAAAGTATATTGTGTCTATATATTGTATCTCCCTAACAAAAATCATTTAGAATTAAATTGTTTTTCAATAAGAACTGTAATTGCAGCAAAATGGGTTTTAGGATACCTACAAATCCTGAAGGCAATCACGACAGTAATAAAATGTTATTGAGGCACATAATACTCGCCGAAACGTGGAGGTACCCCATGTGAACAGGTTTTTATTATGTGGAGGGTCCGCATATGTGACCTCTGTCACACGTTAATATCACAAAATTGCATGTTTTATTGTTTATGTTCGGACCCTGTTTTTTATAGGAAATAAAATATTTGTTCAGCTAGTGTATCTGTTGAATGGCTGAGTTGATTGAGTTCAAGCACGTATCCAGGGGGGAATAGGTGGGATTCACCCCCCCCACCCCGAAATTTGGCGTGACATACATGGGACTGGGAATGTTTATTCATAACCACTGTAACTGTAAAGTATGTATAGTACGTTTTAATAAAAAAAGGTACGGTACCTTTGATACTCAATAATATTATAGTACAGTGATTACAGAGGTTTCTTTCACAATTCACATTGTTGTTTCAATGAATGTCCCCCCCCCCCGAAACAAAAGTCTGGATACGTGCCTGGTTGAGTTTAAATTTGGCATGTAGCTAGAGACGCACGGGATCATCCTCGATGCCACACTGGATACATATTTTAAAAACTCTTATATTCTACAATCGGACTAAATTAAAAACTTGTATACGTGTTACCGTCTTTAATTAAGAGCCAAAACCAATAACGTTTAAATAATGCAACTTTGTCGAGGTTTCTTCTACTATGGGGACTGCTCTTAAATTTAATTTGGGCATAGTAACACGTATTCTGTGAAAATTTCAACTTTCTACCTATTACGGTTGTGACAGACAGACGGACAGACAGCGGAGGCTTAGTTTGGGGCCCGTTTGGCACCCTTCGGTTACGGAACCCTCAAAACAACTTAAATTGAAAGTAAATGACATCACACTTAATATTATAAATGCGAAAGTTCGTGTGTGTGTGTATGTTTGTTACTCTTTCACGCTGAAACGGCTCGACGGATTTTGATGAAATTTAGAATGGATATAGCTTATGTCTCAACTTAACACATAGGCTACTTTTTATCCCGGAAAAAAGCATGTCGTTAAACCGAATAACACGCGGGCGGAACCGTGGGCAAAAGCTAGTAACTTATAAGTAGGAATAAAACAAAGCATAATATATTAGAGTGGCGTAATGAAATGCTTTTGCTAGAGGTATCTAGTTAATCACAGAGTTAATATATACCTATTTAATAAATTCAGATTATAAAGGCTGACCTGTCTTTGAGATAAAAATAATATGGTAATAAACAAGGCGCCATCGAGAGCCATGATTTATAAGTTTCACACAAAACCCAATTTAGAAGCCAAATATATGTAGGTGCTCGATTTAAAGTTAACAATAAACAAATCGATTCTTTTTACAAAACATCACGGGAACCGGATTCGATAAAATATTTGCAGTCCAAAATCTCGGGTAAGTTCCGTTTTAGATGTTTTATTGAAGGTTCCGCAACAGAGAAGCTTCGTCGTCGGTCTATGCGCCTGTGTGGCTAGCCATGGTGAAACTCGAGAACGCCTCGGCCGATCGGACTATAATTTGTCATGTAAGTGGGAATTAATCCGGTACATATCTCACATTTCAACCATGTATATTTGAGGTGATTACGTTCCTAAACGCAAAACTTATGATTGTTGCCCAAATTTTTGAGCAAAATGTTTTACAGAAATGTGGTTTGGCACTGCACGACAATACAAGGTGAAATTAAATTAACCGACCAAATTCATACTGGAGACTCCGTTAGTGATCAGATCAGAAACAAGCTTCAACTACCCTTTTGGTGAAATTTTAAAAATGTCATTTTTATTCCTTTCTGCCTAGACTAGGAATTGTACTTAAACTAGTCCAACCAGTAAGGAAGCAAAAAAAAATTTTTTTTTTAATTTGGCCAAAAGGTTTACTGAACTTAGTTCTTGATCATGATCACTAACCGAGTCTCCATTATGAATTTGGTCGGTTGATTTAATTTCACCTTATATAGGATGAAATTAAATCAACCGACCAAATTCATAATGGAGACTCGGTTAGTGATCAAGAACTAGGTTCAGTCATCCTTTTGGCCAATTTCGGAAAATAAATATTTTTGCTCCCTTACTAGTTGGACTAGTTTAAGTACAAATCCTAGTGCAGGTACTACGGGACAAAATTTTTTTTTCGAATTTCGTCTGGAGGGTCATTAAACCTTGTTGCTGATGACTAACCGAGTCTCCAGTATGAATTTGGTCAGTTGATTTAATTTCACCTAGTATAAGGTAAAATTAATTCAGACGCCCAAATTTTTTGGAGGTTCAGTTCACATGTTCAATGTAGTGACATTGTAAAGTTTCAAGTGAATCGGCTCAAATTTTTGAGAATTTATTAATTTAATAAGATGAAAACACTGATTGAACCAGCAAAATTAAAGTCGCACACAAACTTACACGATGAACCCAAAGCCGTACACACGCGGTGTCCACTCACATATCTGGATCAAAATTTTATACACACATGCATACGATTCTCGAAATCACGTGACCTGCCATTACCATTACCTTGTCTGATCCACCAACTTCACATGTGTAGTGTCTATCGCATACTGAAGTTGTTGAATCAATTTCACCTTTAATGTTATCTTTTTAGCAAAGCTGTATTATTATACACACATGCATACGATTCTCGAAATCACGTGACCTGCCATTACCATTACCTTGTCTGATCCACCAACTTCACATGTGTAGTGTCTATCGCATACTGAAGTTGTTGAATCAATTTCACCTTTAATGTTATCTTTTTAGCAAAGCTGTATTATTATACACACATGCATACGATTCTCGAAATCACGTGACCTGCCATTACCATTACCTTGTCTGATCCACCAACTTCACATGTGTAGTGTCTATCGCATACTGAAGTTGTTGAATCAATTTCACCTTTAATGTTATCTTTTTAGCAAAGCTGTATTATTATACACACATGCATACGATTCTCGAAATCACGTGACCTGCCATTACCATTACCTTGTCTGATCCACCAACTTCACATGTGTAGTGTCTATCGCATACTGAAGTTGTTGAATCAATTTCACCTTTAATGTTATCTTTTTAGCAAAGCTGTATTATTATGCATTACTTTGTAAATTATCCTGCAAAACAATAAAATTCGACCTAAAATTCAAAGTGAATTTTTTTTTACAGATGATTGATAAAGTATCTGGAACAGAAAACATTCCAACGAAAAAAAAAAATTGCGTGAACTTTTTTTTCGCCTCTCCATAGAAATTTTGTCAGCTGTTTGAACCACTTCGTACTGGAAAGTGAAAATCCATTTGATTAAAAAAAAATTTTTTTTCTTGTTTCTGTTCAGTGAACGATACATGATCTACCTTAGTTTCTGAAAACTTTTGAAAGCTTTTACTTGTGATGATTAATATAATCACGTTTATAGGAGGGAGCTGTCAGGAGGTGTCAAATTTAAACATTTTCAATGGTCCCGTTGGCAAATTCGACGCTGGAACCCTGCACGTGCGTTGCGAGCCTGTGCTAAAAATCAAACGGAGTTGAATGAATCGCATTAAACGTTGTTGTCCACTTTTTGGGTTTATGGATACATTTCGGAATGCACCTCTGAGGGTGTTATCTGACGCAAGATCTTTTTTATCAAAACAAAATTGATTTTATGATTTAATTGAGGTTTTATTACAAAGATAAAAGAGTTGTTTTTGGATGTCCCAGCCTTGAAGATACAAAATTGCGAACTTTTGAGTCACTAAACTTGTGAGAACCTGTCTTGTCTTGGCATTTTTAGGGTTCCGTAGTCAACATGAAGCCTTATAGTATCGCTATGCCCGTCCGTCCGTCTGTCTGTCTGTCTGTCCGCGGCTTAGCTCCGAGACTCTTAGGGCGGCTTGCACCAAAATCTTAAATCTCGATTTTGTCGCTTAATCAGGTTTACGATCTGTCAGTCAATACATTTCTGTCAAATTAAACTCAGCTTAAGTCCTAAATCTAGATTTAAATATTGGTGCAAGTCGGCCTTAGCACTAGAAAGCTGTAATTAGGCATGGGATAAAAAAGTAGTAAGATAAAAATATGAAAAAAACAATTTTTTAGGGTACTTCACCTACACGTAAATTGGGGATGATTTTTTTTCGCGTCTCTCCCATCACAGACGTATATCTATGGATCTCATAGTAGGTATGAGGTGTCGTTGGATAGGTGATTTAAAAATATTGTGGGTGTGTGAAAACAATTTTTAGATTCGGGGATCCGTTTGGGAAATATTAAGCTTTAAAGTGCAATTTTATTAGAGTCAAGTCCCCCTGCCAGCTAAATGTTGTTTTGGATTTGTGACAAAATTGACGGCAGTAGTATAACGGTGTGTTAATATGAAGTTGTAGGAGCCGGAAACTGGTGATAGTACTCGTCCATATGAACAACATTTACTATGGAGCCAACCCTGAAATCGTAAAAAAAATATCATTTGTTTCATATGGGTACATTTGGGTCGAGTAGGTATATAACTTTTGTATGGAACAGCTGATTTTTTTCGCGATTTCAGGGTTGGCTCCATAGTAAAAGTTGTTCGTGTGGACGAGTACTTACTATCGCAAGTTTCCGGCTCCCATAACATCATATTAACACCCCAGTATAACAAAATTAAAGGGAAAACCATCACAGCTAAGTAAGCTTTACAATTTGACGAGTAATAGTCGACCAACATAATTTTGCACTTTTGTTTCATACATTTCATAAGTTTGTAATTTTTTATTTGAATGATACGAATCCCTCAGGCGCGAGTCCTACCCGCACTTGACCGGTTTTTGCGCCTCTATACCTGTTCAACAATAACCGAGACTCAATTTGTATAGGAAGTCTACATTTCATTTAACGTACTTCACGGAAAAGGGTCATCGAACCTTGGTCCTGACTACTTACCAGGTCTCCAGTATGAATTTGGATATATAAACGAAAATCACCATATACAGGTAACATTTTAATATACTTAACATATAGAAAGAAAGAAAGAAAGAAAATGGAATTTATTGCCAAACAAAACACATGAAACAAAATTAAAACAATAAAAAGGATTAGACTAACTTAAATACAAATTTTGTTCGACAAAAGGTGGCACGCTCAGCATTTGCTGTCGGAGATTTTTGAAGGATCCCTACAGCGCTGATTTCCAGCGAGCCCCTAAATACTTTGTCATAATAAAATAAATTTAGAACTTAAAAATTTACAGCGGGCGCTCTAGTAAAACTATTTAATTACATCATTATTAAACTATTAAATTAACAGGACTAATCTATAACAATCTCATTATATTATATTTATATATAAATATATATATGCAAGGTTTATACATAACAGTAAAGTATAGTATGGACGTTTTTCACACTATTTGATATGAATACATTTATAAAAAAGAATAATAATAATGTACATGAAGTATTGTAGAAATAATTTTAATTACATAAAAATCTTTTTATGTTTATTTATTAATTTGTGGGTCTACCTTTGCCAGCATCTAAGGATCAACAATCACTTTTTTTTCTATGATACCTATATTCAGTCAGTGAGATTTGTTTTTTCAGTAGAATTGATTTGAATTTAAATTTAAAGGAACAGGTAGTCATGTATTTATGCAATGGTGGTGGTAAGTCATTCCATATCTTTGATGCTGCAAATTTAATAAATTTAATAAATTTAATTATAAATTATCCTTATTCTTAAACTTTACAGAGAAGCGTTGTTTCAAAATCTATTTAGTCCAAAAATAAAAATGGGGAGGTCTCAGATTAATAATGTTTCTAGGTTAATTTTTCATGGTCTAAGCCTTCCGAATATATTTTTATTTTCATTTTAAACCTTCGATCATCACTATATAACTAGATGACGGGTCAGAACGTAAAAAGCGGCCCGACAAATAAAAGCCCACTTGGAGAGTGAGCTCTTATTTGAATTTGGTTCGTTAGTGCCAGCGCCAAGGTTGAAACGTGTAACAATGCCTCAATGTGCTCTAAAAAACTGCCGTAATAACCCTCGAAATAAAGGTAGTGGTGATGGAATATCGTACTTTCGGTAAGTAAATATATAGATTTTAGTGACTTCGATAGCTTTAAATAATAAAATAAAAGTCTGATCGCTGGTAAAAAGATTTCTATTTTTCATCATTTCATCTGTAAATGGCATGGTATTTTTAATAAAATGTTTTAAAGCCAACGCACGCGCCAGCTTCACAAACATTGGCTCCAATTTGCTCAGAAGATTGTGTTTCTAAAGAATTAATTCAAAATATACTTTAAATACGAAATATTAAAGTTGGATTTTCAATAAACCGTTCCGGAATCGATCGTCTCTTGCCATCTTGTGTGACGTAATATTAGATGTGAATACTTACACGAACAATACTGCACCTTATCCTAAGCGCTTAAAGTTTAAAATAAGATGATTTACAACAAGTTAAACACGTTTTCGCGTAAATAGTAGTTTGGGAGATATAACTATAAAGGTAAGACAGCCGGTGCCAACATATCGCTTTGTTTTTGTTCTTGACCCGTCATCTTGTTGTATATTGATGATCGAAGTTTTAAGCCTTGGGTTTAAAAATAATGTTACAGTAAAAAGCCATACATATAATATGTAAAGTACTTTAAGAGACAAAAAAATGCTGTTTCTGAAAATTTCATACGATTGGACAAAATACATTTTGAAGCAACGCTCCTCTTAATCGCGTCGTTTTCCGTAATGCCATTACGTAATCATATACAATAACTTATCCCCCATACTTGTCCATCGAGACCGGAAGCCAGCGTCAGTCCGTCCGTCTCTCACCGGCGATGGATCTCGGACAGCTCCCACGATACTCGCCGTCACAACCCTCTCAGCAAAAACCAGTAGCATGTGATGTGCCTACACTTGCACTCCATTGATGGTTTCATTAAACCGGGACAGATTTATAGGTAAAAGAAACCAGTATTGATTGATCTGTTTATATCAGAACCGGTTCACTTTCGTTCCTAAACTGATGGAAAAGATAAAGCTAGAGATGTTCTAGTGAATATTTCGTTTTTAATTTTAAGGTAGTTTCTGTATATTTTAGGATTAATTAGAAAAAGGAGTTCTTATTCGTTCTTGTCTGACCACTTCCACGGTTGGGCATAGCCCTCTTCTTCTCCACGCCATTTTCCTCGTTCTCTTGCCAGTCTTATCCATTTCCCGCCAAAGTAAGCAAGCGTAACATCTGAAAACATGTTAAAAATTTTTTTTTTTAAATACATTGTAATATTACCATTACATACTGTAAAGACCGACCAGAAAATACTTCATCCTGGCGAGCTATTAAAATGTGTCCAGGAAATCTGAATAACTGTCCAGGAAATTCGTATGAAAATCCATTACATACTCAGAACAATAATATTTCTATGATTACATACCATATGTTCACAGAGTATATTTCATATGTTTCCTTTTTAAAACTATCCGTGCCTTTGTTTCTAAGAGACTAAGGAGGTTTTTCTCGTCGTTTTTTTTCTTAGTACTTAGCGTTCCTCTAGATGGCGTTGTTCATTAGGGCTAGAAGGCTGCATGGCGCATTTGCCCAGCTGGCAATAATAAAAAAAAGTTGTGTAAAAGCGGGAATTTATGTTGCTATAAATTTTAGTTGAATGTATTTTGTGCAAATAAATTACAAAATGATTTCAGAAGCGGGCTCTGATATAGATTGTACTCCACAAATGGTTTGCTAAAGAAATCAATAACAATAAACATGACGAATCGCCCAAATATGAGCAAGTAAGTAACTTTTATTATTTCCTAGTCAGTTTATTTTATTTGATATAACTCATTATCATGAAAAACATGAAAATGTCTCATTTTATTTTTGAGAAAAGCACTATACTTGCTTCGACCATGAATTAGCAATCCTGGCCTCTTAAAAAACTCCTCGCCCTACGGGCTTGGACTTTTAACTTACTCGTCCAGGATTGCTTATTTCCTGGTCTTAGCAGTAATGTACTAACAAATATTGTAAAATATTGGGAAATATGTGTGTGAAAGTTACCATTATGATTATTAATAAAATTTACTGTACCCTCGTTGTGCGGGTCTAATTCTTAATTACTTGCCTGGTTTTTTAAATTGACAAAAGCCACTCGTACGCTTATCTATACGCTTCTCTGTCCACTGAATTTTCCACAGCACAAACACAAACAAAACAGTATAAGTAAGCAAACATAGACTGCATGTTTACGGTTAACTGATGTGTTATTGCTTAAAGTGATTTATTTTGCCAACTCACGAAATCATATTGATTCTTTCGTTCGAGAGCTCAGAAATGTAGACCTCTGTAATAGGCGGCATTATGGCGGCATGTCAAGAGGTCCATTGCGACTCATAAATATCAACTTTAATACTAAACGTCGGCGCCACCCAGTCGCGCATTTCACAATAGAGAGGCAATTAGCACTGATTCAAAAATCCGTTGAAAAATCACGTTATTAATTTTATTTGATATGTCTAAGCTCGTGCGCGCCGTCCACCCACGAATATTGATATCGGAGAAATCTGATTATTATCTGACTCTTCGAAGAAAGCCATTCGACCGAGCTGATAAAGTTTATATAGAATGTTGTTGATAAAATTCGTTTCACCATAAAACTAGAAATAGATTTTTCTGAAATTAAAAAAGTATGTCTATAAAGATAAGTTATCTTTTGTAGAGGTAGATTGTAGAGATATAATTGAATAAATGAATATAGATGTACTTAAATATCATAATCAATAATTATGACAAGGCGCTTATTAAAATAAAATTATGAATGTGAGTATAAAGATAAACGGGCTACATGTGCCATTCAAATTTAGGAGCTTTTATGTAGTTTTATCGTAAGTATATCAAGTTTATTTTATTTTATTTTTATTATACAGTAATAATTATGTATATTGAATAATAAAAGAAGAAGCTATCAGCAGTTTTTTATATCGAGTTTTCAACGCAACTCCTTGAAATTGATTTATATATTTCCAAAATGCATGAGTAATATTTATCTCGGTTCAAGTAATGATCGATCGACTAACTATTATTGACAACTTGCAAATCTTGTAATACACGGTTGCTTTCATTTCACTTATACAGAGTGAACCAAACGAATGTCCCTGGAGGGAAAATACCTCATAATTTTAAAAAATTTACATAAGGGAACCTTTATTTTATTTTTAAAGGTAAGGAAAACTGCATTCAAATAAAGAAAAAAAAACAGAATGAAGCGAAGTAATTGAATTTTATTGAAGAAGGTTATCTGAAAGAAAGACTATGTATCGCGGGCCAGCGTCATACTCGTATTGATATACAGTTTGTCCACTGAGCCATTAGCGTAATTAGGGTTTGCAGCTGGGGGGGGCTGGTCCCCGGCTCCAGCTTACGAAGCCATCAATAACTACATATTCTATTAATGTGATCGTAATATGACAAATAGAGTTAACTCTACACACAACGAGGTCATATCACAAACCAGTAAACTAAATAAATAACGCCTTCAATTAGATAAAGCAATCTCTTTATATCAATGACACCTGTATGGAGGTGGAGGGGAGGGGCAGACGGTATTCCAGGGGGGCCGTGCCCTCTGGCACCTACCTAGTTACGCCTATGCACCGAGATCACCCAGGCTAGTCCCTTCAGAATTTTGTAAGTACTTGATACATCAGCTAGTAATGCACACCCGGGACACCTCTAAAACCCCCTCGGAGATTCATGTCGTGGGGATATATTTATATTTAATTTATACTTTTAGATATTATCAAGCGATATATTTCGCTATATCTCATATGATCTTTTCTTTCTGTTGGTTTCCTTATTGTAATCAAAGTGTTATCCGAATAACACAAACTAACTTGAGATGCTTATACATTTTTACCACCTTAGCCGTGCCGTCGCCGTTGCCGGTGCCGGTGCCGGTGGATTGCCGGTAAGTGGAAAAGGGGCCAATCGCGGTGGGTCGTGAAGTCGTCAGTGAAGAGTTCCAGTCTCAGTCCAAATAACACAAACCTTAGATTTTGTAAATAACATAAACTTGAGATGTCTAAGCCTAAGAAATTATTAATGTCTATGTGGTAGATATTGCTGTGAAGGAAGTAGGTACCGCTTTAAAAAAAATCATCTGTCTATAGAAAATATAAAAGTACTAGATTTTTCCCGCGGCTCCGCCCGCGTGTTATTCGTTTTAACGATATGCTTTTTTCGGGGATAAAAAATAGCCTATATGTTAAGTTATATAAGCTATATCCATTCTAAATTTCATCCAAATCCGTTCAGCCGTTTCAGTTAAGGAAAACTACATTCAGAGAAAGAAAAAAAAAACAGATTGAAAGAGTAACAAACATACACACACACACACACAAACGTTCGCATTTATAATATTAGTGTGATGCGGCGCGGGCGCGGCGCTTGTCCTAACCGACACTGCAGAGACTAAAGATTATAAATATAGGTACACTTCTAGCCTTTGCCCGCAGCTCCGCCTGCGTTTATTAAATCTTTGCCCTGTTTTCGGCTTAGGCGTTATTTTATGAACACCCCTTATAGCCTACTTATATGTTAACCAGGGTCACTACGATGCTAATAAAACAAACCGCATCCAAATTCGTTAACAGACAGAAGACAAAAATTCAAAAAATTGTGGTTTTGACACAGTACAATACTAATACATATAATAACCCATTTAATTTAAAATTTCGTAAAAATATTCAATTTACAGACACGACTTTTTTTCTTCTTTATTATTAGTAGACGTAGATCAACGACCTTTGATGTAGATAGATATAGATATGCGGAAAGGAGTGGGTTTTGAATCTAATATTGGGTCCTAATGAATTGAAACAATGGGTTCATCAGGAGAAGTATGGATTGAATTGGTTAGTGGGTGTTTAGTTGTCTGTCATTTATTCGATTTTGTAGGGCTACCACAAAATGGGGGATCTTGCAGATATACTCCACGAAAACAATAATTAGTTACGTCTTACTTTCCATTTTGATTTTAATTTGGTAAGTGAAGGAGCCGCCTCGCAATGTGTTAGGTCTGTGTGCATCGAAAGGGACGTCAAACTGAATGGGCTCACCATCCATCACGCTGGGGCGTAATATTCGTGGGTGAAACGTGGGTGTACGAGTGTGGATTGTGACTTACATTTCCTCCGGGGTTTGGGTCGTAGCCCTTTTTTTTCAATATCTCTTTGTAGTAAGTTGTGCATTAAACTGATTAGTGTTGACGACATGAAAAAAAAAACAACCAGAAAACAGCTGATGTACTTTATATTTATATCAAGTACTTACTAACAAAATTTTAAATTTTTAACAATTTTTCTGCCATCATGGAAACTACAAAAGATTTTGATGAGCTTAACGTGAATTTCCAGCTTATACCCGATGCGTGGCAACCCTACACAGCGTGGGTGTAAAATGCGGAGACGCATCAGATAATCAATGTACCAATATGCCCTGACGATGACGGGCCGGAGAGGAAATGGACGCACTTCCCACTTGCAATGAACGACGACGGTCCTCCACTCAATGGCATGAGGCAGGGGTGGGCAAACTTTCCAGAACCGGTGTTGATGATGACCCCACTGAGGGGTCGAAATATATGGCGCATTAAACCGTATTTCTTTGATTTTACGATTAAAACTACAATTTCTCATAAAATTGGCCATTTATTTATTGCACGGACATCTAGCAATAGAAAATAAAAATATGTATTTACTTTAATTTAAAAGCCCCTGATGATGCCTACATAGTAAAACCGGTTAGGTAGTGTAATATTAAATATTATTTGTGAAAAGTACAGGTGTTTTTCATCACAACATTTATTTATTCACTACTTTAAACGCCACTATGTTGTTGTGCGTATTTAATAATTCAAACTCCTTTAATGCCAATACCCAATATATCAAGTCATCGGTGATTATTTAGTTTAGGTAGATAACAAGATCTAACGTACATGTATGAGTATTTACTTTACGTCATTTGAAAAGGTAAACAACAACTAAATAGACTAAAAATACGAATTCCAAAGATCATACAAGCATTTACTGTATAAAACAAATTTTATCAAATGTACATGACATACCTACAATCAAAAGGGTGAATAAACTTGAAATTTTTATTTTATTTATTTAATACTATCAAGCCCGCAACTTCTGGCCGTATCTTTGAAACATGTCGTTGAGAGCCGCTGGTTTCCTACACCTGCTAAGCCGGCTGTGAAATTGCGATTTCATGTTCGTAGGCAAATGTGATTGTGGAATTGCCTCATTGTAATATGTATTTGATCATCAACTGGGTTGAAAACTTCTTTTCTTATGCTAAATTCTTGAGGCCATGTAACGTGTAACTTGGTATGGTGGAGTGATAATTGGGCACTTGGTAAAACATCAACATTTTGATAAAAATACTTCTACTTAAACAAATAAATCTGAATAAAAAAATTGTTGAGATGTTTAAGAGTCGTGCTACTACCGCTAGTTTTTTCGTGAATTCCATGATTTCCAACTTTGGATGCCATGTCAAAATTTGATTTTAACTACCTATATACCTGAAAATTGTACGAATTGCAGGATTACATTTATTTTTTCAGTGCTCATTCCCGCTGTCTGTGACGTCATCGCGATATATTTTTGTATTGTCGCCGACTTTTACAACGAAATTATTTTTGTAACTTTTAAACTTTAGGAGTATAATGATTGGACGTAGGACTTGGTAAAAAATATATTTTTTGGCTATCTTTGAAGATGGTACCTATAAATTTTATTCCATAGTTTGGAGTTCTTATTTTACTGACTTACTTATTGCAGAGGAGTTTACACTAAACGACTACTATTTTAACGATGAGAGCAGGACAGTTACACTAAAGCTAATAGCGCAAAGCAGTACTGGAACTGTTCTACCAAGGTAAGCACAAGTTTTTGCAAAATAGGCTCTGTTTCCAGTGAATATAATTCAACCTATGTCGGCGGTTAGTAAACTATTAGTTCACTCACGCGACCTCAGTCGACTCACTCAGTCGCTGCTTTCATTTGAGAGGTACCCTTATATTTCCTTTTAAGGGTTAGTTTGATACATCGACATCATTGGTTAGTTAGGGGACACAAGCCAGAATACCTTAAAATTTAATTTCTTAAAAATCCAAAAAGAATAGAGATATCTTTGTGAAAAATATTGAATGATTTCTGTAATTCATTCTGAAAACCCGACAAGAGTGATCCTACCTACACTACACGCCGAGCTGTCGAGATAGACGTCTCAGTTTATCTGTTCAATCCCATAAGATGTGGAAATCTCTTTTCCTTCCACGTTGCCAAAGAAATAATAATGAAAAATTGCTAAATAAATCCTCAATTTGTTTTAGATTTTTCTTTTTTCCATAAAAACTCAACTTGTTTGATATACTATCATCACATACTTATGCATCATTTAGTATTCGCGTATGGACTTTAAAAAAAAGGAGCAGATCATTTTTTTCGCACCCGTGTCACACGGGCAAAGGGCTAATCTAATCTTAAATCTGTGAAGACTAAATGTGAAGTGGATCCGGTTCTTCTCGATCCCGTCACAATTTCCTAAAATCCCTTTGGCCAAATTTCATGCTTAGGCAGTGGAGTATAATTACTACAATAATAACTCAATGCTTCTAGGTCTAGTCGTTGGTAATTTATGTATATCAAAAAATATTAAGGGCTCTAATATAGAGCCCTGCGGGACACCCATTTTTACTAATGATCCAGACGACTTTACCCTATTAAAATCTAGTTTTTGAATTCGATTACTAAGGTATGATTTCAACAATGCGAAAGCTTTATAGATCAGTTAGTCCGTCACCTCAGTCAGGGTATAATTAGATGTTTGGCCTTAACTAGAAATTATGATCATTCACCCGTCGCCGCGCTCCGTATGGCGGGCTAGCTAGATTCTTTCATCCGGCTCCGCCTGCATGAAATACTGCTCCTTTGTGAAGACAAACTTTATTCTTTTTACCTGTTTCCTTGCTGTAATATTTTACTGTTTATGAAATCATATTTTCTTTCATGCAATATAGGTACAACATATCACAGGAAAAGTAAAAAAAAGAAATCGTCGTCATTGATATTTGTAACGTAACGTATAGTAGATGTGGCAATCCAAACAATCTTCAGTGTTTGTTTGAAGTCAAAGAGTTTGGGAAGGCACTGATTCGCTTGTTTGAACGAAACCACTATCATGCCACATAATATTATGATTATTTTATATATGTTTAGGAGCACGTCAACAACCACGGATATACTTATTGCGAAGTGTCTGTTTGACCGTCTTTCTATCTGCTAACGGCAGGACCTATTACGGTTAGGCCTATTTAGCTATAGCATAAGATTAATTATTAATAAATTAGGTCGATGCGAACGAATCTGGAACTCTCGAAAAAATACGGAGTATTTCGGTGACGTCACAAATTAAAATTATAAAAAAGAAAATACGTGGACGGAAGCCGTACAGATTTTGTTTTCGTAAGTTTGTTATAACTAAGAACTACAAACATGAAAAAACGGAAACCGTCTATGAAGCAAGAAATTACAAATTAAATTATTTTTCTGAAGCTTCGTAGGACAAAGGAGACTTGAGTTTACAATGTGTGTGGGTTCATTTGTTAGATTCATTAATCGACGTGAAGATAAATATGAGTCCGTAGTTGCTATGCCCCCCGGACAGAAGAATCGGGGAGGTCTGAGATTCGTAGATCTTCTAGCTGTGCTAACTTATAAAATATATAAATATTGTGTACCAAAGAAAATAAGGGAAATAAAGATTAAAGAAACATAAATATATTTATATCCCACAAAATAGAAATAAGAATATAAAATATAATTCGATAACAAGCACAAAGTGACCAAATAGGACATTCCAAGCATTTCTACTTTAAGTTGAAGACAGTTACAACGCTGCCGCTGGTTTTCAATTTGCACCATCCCGTGCCACCTCTACTATGTCCCGTGCTCAAAATAGGTATACACAACATTATGCAGTTAGGTAATTTAAAATATATATATAATTCGAGATCCAAGAAAAGGCTAGCTATTAATGTATTAATATATATACATAATTTATACTAATTTATACTTGCGATTGTCAGCACTTGGTGAAACTTGGAAAACATCATAATTATTCACTTGTACTTGTTTCAATGGTTTTAATTTTAAGACACGTAATCCCGACCGGTTTCGGTTAATACACCATTCTCAAGGGATTCAGGAATTCAGGAAATTAAACTAACATGATTAAACTGATAATTAGTAAAATAAATTCCCGAAAATGAGAAATTTAAGTCATTTTTAACACAAGTCTATGCTTATTAAATTAGAACAATTATTATAATATCAAGCGAAATTTAAATATTAATAATATAAATGTCAAATAAAAAAAGGTTAATGCTGTTAGAAATGTAAACGGAACGCAATCATCTGCTGTCTCGTTCACTTATGTGTCATCTCCTTCTTGCACTGTCAACCGCCGCCATGTTAACTTGTGTGTCACCTCTCAATAATAAAATCCCTTCTAAATAAATCAATCTTGTCTCATTATAACCAATTCATCAGGTTATGGGCACCAGCTTGCTTCCCTGTGATTAAATTAAATATATTTTTTGAATTCAGACAGATTGTCATAGTTTTCCCCCAAGTTCGTAATTCCAAGCATCATGGCCGACCCCAAGACGACCATCGAAAAACTACGTGGTGTCGACAATTACGGCACTTGGAAGTTTGTAACAAAGATGTTACTGATACATGAAGAACTCTGGGACGCTGTGGAAGAAAAGAAGGAAAAAGATGACAAAACACAGAAGAAGGCATTAGCTCGTATTTGTCTTCTTGTTCAACCATGTGTATATCCGCACATAAGAAACGCGAAGACGGCACACGAGGCCTGGAGCAACCTTGAAAATGTTTATGAAGGTAAAGGCCTGAGCAGGCGCTTGTCATTGTTACGCACGTTGTTCGGGATGAAGCTCGATTCTTTCTCAAACATAGAGTCATATCTCACGAAGGTGGCCGAGATAGGCCAACAGCTTGACGATATAGGCGCTGGCGTGGAAGACAATTTTCTAGCTATCGTAATGCTGAGCGGGCTCTCATCAGACTACGACCCACTCATCATGACTTTAGAAAATTCGACTTTGAAACTCACAACTGAGTTTGTGAGGTCAAGATTAACTCAAGAATATCAGCGGAGACAAGAAAGAGACGATGCAAGCACAGCGCTGATAGTAAGGAAACAGGCAAAGGTGTTTCGCTGCTTCAGATGTAAGAAACCGGGCCACAGCATCAAGGATTGTCCTCGCAGAGCCAAGGATGATGGTCATTCAAAGGGAAAGAGTTCAGATAAGGCCTTGTTATCTGCGTTATCTGTTGAATTATCCAGGGATGTTTGGTATGTGGACTCGGGTGCTACCAGTCACATGTGTAATGACAAAGACATGTTACACGATTTCGTGTTTGACACTCCAGTATCGGTGAGTGTTGCGAATGGTGAAAAACTGATGTCATCGGGAAGAGGAAATGTGAAAATTCCTTTACAGAACACTTTAAGAACTGTAAGTGATGTGTTATATGTACCTAAGCTAGCGACTAACTTACTTTCAGTCAGTGCAATGGCACGTAAAGGTTTTAGTGTAACATTTCAGGGAAAATTGTGTAAAGTTTGTGATGGCCATGAGGTAGTTGCAACGGCTAGATCTCAAAATGGTATTTATGTACTCAATACCAAAGGTGAAGCTTCTTTTGTTACTAAAGAGAAGTCATGTGCTGCGTCTGTGTGTGGAAGGGGGACAGATTTTGTTTTACCAACAGACCCAGTTGCAGAGGTGGCCGTGCCAGGATCTCAGGCTGCATCCAGGGAGTCGCAGGAGGTTTGGCATAGAAGGCTTGGACATCTCAATGTGCGAAGTATGCAGCTTTTAAAAGGTATGGCTACTGGCATGGATTTTGATAACTCAACTTTCAAATCATGTGTTGCTTGTATTCAAGGTAAACAAACAAAGTTACCTTTTCCAAAGAAGTCCAAGAGTAGGGCAAAAGTCTCGTTAGGGCTTGTGCACAGTGATCTTTGTGGGCCTTTTTCAAAGAATTCATTTAGTGGATCGAAATACTTTCTAACATTTATTGACGATTTCACTAGGAAAACCTATGTGTATTTTCTGAAGTCCAAAAATCAAGTTTTTGATAAATTTAAAGAGTTTAAGGCTATGGTAGAAAATCAAACAGGGAATAAGATAAAGGTATTGCGCACTGACAATGGTGGTGAATATGTAAATAAATGTTTACAGGATTTCCTAAAGAGCTGCGGGATCCGTCACCAGACCACAGTACCGCACTCACCGCAGCAAAATGGAATTGCTGAACGAGCCAACCGCACCATAGTGGAGAAGGCCAGGTGCATGCTTCTCGATGCAGGCCTTGATCAGCGGTTCTGGGCAGAGGCAGTTAATACTGCTGTTTACCTGAAGAATAGGACACCAACCAAAGCTGTTCTGGGCACTACTCCTGAGGAAAAATGGTCAAATAAAAGGGTAAATATTACTCACCTTAGAACTTTTGGCTGTTTAGCTTATGCAATGATAGAAAAACGTAAGAAATTCGATTCAAAATGTAACAAATACATTTTTGTGGGTTACTGTGAAGAGACAAAAGGGTATAGATTACTAAACCCTTCACGTCCGTCAGAATGCATTAAAGCAAGAAATGTAACTTTCTTAGAAAATGAATTTTATTTACCAAAAGGTAAAAGTGATGAATTCACTGAGCTAATTCTAACATATTCTCACAATCAAAACTCTTCAACTTCTCATGAGATTGAAGATAATATGGGCAATGAAACTGTTCCAGAGTCACTAGACCAGTCCATGTCAGATCAGTCACAAGAACAGTCCATATCAGATCAGTCACCAGAGCAGTCAAGACTAGATCAGTCCTTATCAGATTTAAATGATGTAACAGGGATACCCAGTAATGCGGGATCTGATAAATCTACTATAATTCCCCGGGATAGTATTATATCAGTGAGTAGCCTTGAATCAGATGATTCGCGCGATGAAACTTACGTTCCAGGTGACACATCGATGGACAGTTCAGAAGAGTACACTGAAGTTGTGAACTTAGCATCGCAGTCTCCACACTTGTCCGAGATAAGCCGCTTTGATGACGAACCAGAGACAGTGGTACAAGCTTTGCAAGGAATAGAATCCAAGAAATGGAGAGATGCTATGTCAGATGAGTATAAATCATTTTTGGATAACAAATGCTGGACCATGACTGACTTGCCAGATGGGCAGAGACCTGTGAAGTGCAAGTGGGTTTATAAAAGGAAGAGAGGATTGAATGGAGAAGTATTGAAATATAAAGCTCGATTAGTAGCAAAAGGTTATACACAAAAATATGGCGTAAATTACAATGAAACTTTTTCACCAGTGGTGAGGTACTCAACTATTAGAATCTTGCTTGCTTTGGCCGCTGAGATGAATATGGAGATAGATCACCTTGATGTGAAGACTGCATTTTTGAATGGAGACCTCAAGGAGACCGTCTACATGGAACAGCCGGAGGGCTTTGAGGATAAAGAGAACCCGAACAAAGTCTATCGCCTGAATAAAGCGATTTATGGGCTCAAACAGGCTTCTAAGAGTTGGTATGAGAAGATAAATACAGTTTTAATAGAAAAACTTAACTTTAGAAAGTTTTCTTCAGAGCCATGTGTTTTTATGAAGAATCATGTTGGAACTGTGACTATTATAGCACTTTATGTCGATGACATAATCTTATTTTCGAATAACAAACAAGAGAAACTGAAAATTAAAGAGAAGCTTATGACTCAATTTGAAATGAAGGATCTAGGGCCAGCATATCACGTCCTTGGCATGAAACTATGCAGAAGAGATGGAAAGTGGACTTTAGATCAGTCTAGTTATATTCAAAGAGTGTTGGAGCGTTTTAAAATGTCTGATTGCAAGCCAGCATGCACTCCTATGGAATCTGGGCTGAAGCTTGTAAAAGCAGATTGTAATGAAAATAATTTTCCGTATAGAGAATTAGTAGGATGTATAATGTACATTTCAGTTTGCACGAGGCCAGACATTGCTCATGCAGTCAGCATACTCAGTCAGTTCAACGATAGTTATGCTGAAATACACTGGAAGGCAGCAAAACGGGTGCTTAGATATCTGAAAGGTACGGTTAATCATTGTCTTACTTATGAAAAGAGTAGTATGGATGTCAGCGCCTACGTTGATGCAGATTGGGCCGCCAATGAGATAGATCGGAGGTCATTCACTGGGTTTGTCTTTAAAATAGGTAAGTCTACAGTATCATGGGAAAGCAGAAAACAAAAGACGGTCGCTCTTTCTAGCACGGAGGCGGAGTACATGGCACTCTCTGACGCATGTAAAGAGGCTTTGTTTATCAGAACTTTCTTGTATGAATGTTTAGGTACAAGTTGTAAAATTACTATGTTTAATGATAGTCAATCAGCACAAAAACTTTGTGTTAATCCAATGTATCACTCTAGAACTAAGCATATTGATGTCAGACATCATTTCATTCGAGGAATTGTAAACAAAGGTATTATTGATTTAAATTATTTGTCTACCGATCAAATGACGGCTGATGTTTTAACTAAACCTTTAACTAAAGAGAAAACTGAAAAATTTGTCAGTCAACTTGGCTTAGCGGAGACAATTTAAATATTGTAAAATCAATTAATAATGTTACCTGTTCATTTTAAGTTGCATAAAAACTTTATAGCTTTTGTTTTAAGGGCCAGTTTGATAAATGATTGCATTGTTTAAGGGCCAGTGTTAGAAATGTAAACGGAACGCAATCATCTGCTGTCTCGTTCACTTATGTGTCATCTCCTTCTTGCACTGTCAACCGCCGCCATGTTAACTTGTGTGTCACCTCTCAATAATAAAATCCCTTCTAAATAAATCAATCTTGTCTCATTATAACCAATTCATCAAATGCATGTTAAAAGGTTAATTAAAATAATAAAGCAGAGGTGATTTTTATATATAATATATATACAACAAAAACAATTTTTTTCCCGTATATTTTGTAATACTTTGAATTAAATGTGGGGGCAGAAGATGTAGTCCAATATTAAAAATTTTATACTGGCTCTTTATAGATCTCTTAAATTCGAAATCGTGGAATTTCGAGACACCCTAGTAAGAAAGCGCCCGAGCGTAGCGAACGTATCTCCAAGAGTTTACTAGGTATATTTAGCACTACAGGATTAAACAGACAATAAAAAAAAATTGACTTCTGTAAATTATCATTAAACTATTTAATTTAAAATTTCGCAAAGATATAAATTTTACAGACATGAATTTTTTAATATTTTATTATTTGAATAGATATATATGTATGTAATGTATATAGATATAAAATATGGTTTGCCCGAAAATGATAATTAAGTTTAATTATACAAACTGCATGTTTGTTACGAGTAGATGTTTATCATTCACAATATAAAGAAAACAGTACAAATTATTTTATGAAGAATGCGATAAAAGATACAAGCCACTTTATTTGGCTACTATGTTCATAGGCGTAACTAGACAGCTATTTGTTGATGCCTTCATAAGTTGGAGCCGGGGCATCATATTTCCAATTGTGTCTGGAAAAGATAGGCCACTTCTGCGCTGACCGCCTCAATATAAATGTATCTACGACTCTACGTACCTGCCAACAAACTAAATTATTATTCACCTAACACCAAAACCTGAATCAATTTAAAGGTGCATCCTGTGCCCTTGATTCACACTTGAAGTGTGACTTGCTTGACTCATCATTATAGACTCTCATTATTTGACACTGTTACCCTTCTCATACCAAATGTCCAAATCAAGGTCATTTATGACGTGTAATTATTATTATCTATTATTTATTAAGTAGGTACATTTTTATTTGAGATCTTGTAAGTAGGTAGTTTTCTCCACGATCCGTTCTTCTTATCTCGTATATTTTTTTTACTTTACGTGTTGTAAATTTATGTACCTAGGGAATATGAAAACCACTTAGAAACCATAGTACCCCAGGGAACATCGGGAAAATAGTGGAAAAACAAAATAAAAAGCTGAAAATAGTAGCAGTGTGCTGAAATCAAATATGAACTCTTGCAGGTGTTGCGGGGTGGGATGTGAGGGGAAGTGCCTGGGGTAGTGCTGATGTTGAATATATTGAACTAATTTTCCTTTGAGTGTGCAATCAACCCCCGCAATATCAACCCGCAAATCCGAATATCAGATTCAGCACACTCAAATCTATACGTACCAACTTAAAACTTTTTTTATTCGTTTTTCCAAATTTGTACTGAGTTTCCCCCTATGTCCTGTACTTCTAACTCTATACAATATACAAGTCTGGAAAGTTAAGACTGGTGAGGAGGGGCAGGTGAGTTTTTTCAAGGTATACTTATACAAGTTTAGAGCGATATTATCAGGAGAGCATATATGTATGTAGTTAAAGATTTGTAAGATCACACTGTATATATGTCTTTATGGAGTAGTATATTGCTAGTCTCGAAGGCAATTAAATTATTCATATTATGTTCTAAATAACTTAGAAACCCCATATTTCCACCTCTACATCCAGCCAATTAGCACTTCTGAATTAATTAGGAAGTTATAAAAATATAAACGGAAAAACGGTGAAACCGTTATCTGTTGGTGCGAGAAATGGTCTAGTTCCTATCTACTTCGTAAAAACAGCAGGGACTTAATTATTATGTGAGATTCGGGCTATTACCACGTTTGAATGGCATTTATGAAAGAGGTGATGCGTTGTAAAGTTTTACGTGTATCATCAAAAGGAGGGACATTTATTGGGCACAACTCGATATTTATGAAGTAGGATGCTGTTTTACGACCGTTTTCTTTTCGTTTAGCAGAAACAACATTATATCTTACTTAAGGTCTCGGACTCGTTGGACCTTCAGAGAGTTCTGGGTATAATTTATGAACCAAACATAAACCTTTTGGGGCATAACATTTTTTACACAATTAAAACAATGCGTGTCGTTCTTACAAGGTTAAAAGAAATCTCTTTTACTTATTTGACGAGAAGTATTCTTTTTCTCTATAAAGCCACAAGCTTGTAAATATTTTATGAGAAAAAAAAACATTAGGAAGTTTTTTTATTATTTCCCTCTTATTTTGGCAAAGTTTGAGGTTTAAAAACTGTATAAGCTTTGTTATTTGTGACTTGAGACTACAGTATCCTTAAAAGTGCGCAACCAACTGCCATTAAACTGCCCTGCAGTTTGGCGGTGCTATGAAAATGAACTTCCTTTTCTATTTTTTTGAGAATAAACGTTTTTGAATTTGAAACGTACTACATGTATACTGTGAGACGTCCAACTGTATGCGGCCGTGACCTGAACTGCGTACAGTCGAGACTGGAACTGCTTGCAGGTCGTCTAGAGTCGTGTGGTGTCGACGCATGCTGCTATCGTAGATCCCATGCAGTTAATGTACGCTAGTTCACCCTGACTATTAAGTACTATTTGTTGATGGGATACAAATTCTTTTAAAATATTATTTAATTTGTTAAAAACAGCAATCAACATGCTAATGATGTTGAAATTTTTCGTCTCATATTTTCTTAATTTGGGTTACAGTAAATATAAAAATCAGCTACTCTTTTAATTTTTTGGCAGAAGCGGCCTACTTGCAAAGGCAAATAGGGACGTGTCCTTATGCAATAAATTCAAAGATGAATTAAAATGTTTTATAGCGAATGTTGCGGAAATTAGTTTAATTGCGAGTCACCCACGCGTGCAGGCCAGGGCCAGAGTTCAATCTTTGGAGGCGTTAACACTCGCGTGAGTGGGATTTATTTCAAGTAGATTCTTCCTACAGAATAAATAATAATGAAGTTTCATGGATAATACACCGAAAAGCAAAACTTTGGACATCTTTTTTTCCTTGATAGTCAGCGTTTCTTGATTATGATCAACTCACAGATAATTCGACGACTTTAGGCCCGGATTTCCGCCTAGGCTCACAAGGCACTGCCTAGGGGCCCAACAGCCGACAAGCCCCCGACCAGAATTATTCGAGGTTGTAGAATTCATTGAAGGAGTAGAAAAAAGTAAAAGAACGAAATTATAATGCTTCTGTCGTGGTTGTTGGTTCCCACAAGTTTGTATGGAGAGCGGCTTTGGACCATCCCCCTTAAAGCAGGGTATACCTATTAATATGAAACATTTTTACTACGCACGACTGTTCGAAATCGCGAAAAAAAACTGTGCATAGAAAAGTTAAATACCTACTCGAACAAAATGAAACAGGTGATTGTTTTACAAATTTGACAATAGAGTTTCCAAATCAAATGATGATTTGAATATTAACTCATGTCTTGAGATCGGGTTCACATTTTAAAACCAGTCAGATCAGTCGAGTAAGAATCGCGCGGCTAGGGTTCCGTATTTCATCACTTTGAGAATTGTTATGGAGAATAAATAATAATATACCGTTTTTTCATATTTTGGTTCTCTTGTTTCGGAGATAAAAAGGGTGGGGCAGATATAGATCTTAGTGATTTTTCAAAGATTTCTCGAAATTTTCTTTTTACAATTAATTATTATTTAATACCTACAATTTGTTACCTATATTCTGTTTTAAGAAAATCCATTTTCTATTTTTTTTTCATAATTCTCATTTGTGATATTTTCTTATTTTCTTGTCGTTTCCCCGTCTTTTTTCATATTTTTCGGTCCACTAGTTTTGGAGATAAGGGGAGGGGACACAACTTATGGTCGCGACAACATTGTCTATTAGCTAAATTAAAATTATTTTCCCTTAAGAAGTCATCGAAAACCAGCATTATCAGTATTTTTCTAGGTAACGGCCATATTCGAGTTAAGCCGCGGAGGGACAAAAGCTTTGATGTAGTCTGTTGTTGTTTAACCGAACTCTAGTATTGTGCCAATTAGTTAAGTAGGTATTATAATATCAAATAAAATATAGTCCGGTTTGTATAATAAAGGCATTTTTATTTAAACGAATAAATTTTTGCACAGTAGGTTTAAATTTAATACGATTAAGGCAAGCTATATGATAATATATTTTATTGGAAAATTTAGATCAGATTACCGTTCTTTTTAATACTTTGTTCTTTTTATATGCTAATCAACTACTTTAGATTTCAACAAAAACGGTAAATGATAACAGATATCTAAGCCCATTAGCATTTGTATATTATTTTAAACGTCTAATAAATATTAACATATCTTGTTACGAGATTTTCGTGTTGTTAAAATTTTAAATAACAGAGTCGAATAGATAATTCAATTTATGTATAAAGATCTTAGTTTTTACTGCATAGTCCAGTAAATGACAGACATATGTTTGCATTAAAGATACACTTAGTAAAATGGTTTGGAAATAATAGTATTGTCATATTATTACCACCTCTGTCACCGAAAATGCGTATTTTTGTATTAAATATTTATCAAAAATGACGAGACTGCTGATATCACCAATATTGTTTTTAGCCAAGGTATATTTAGGTGGATATCAAATATATGCTAGAGATTCTTGTGAACTTTTCAGGTTTTTAACTTGTATAGTGCTTAATGTTAACCCAGTGTCCATTTAATTTAACCTATTCCACACAAACATTCTTAGTTTGACAGAACTATGTAAGAACTGTATTAATTTTATCTTGATGAAGCTGAGAAAAATAAAGCGAATTTATAAAATTTTAAATTAATCAAATCGCATGCTCACTGTTTCATGCTTTTACAAGTTCTAGAGAATTACATGAATTAACATACACTAGCTTAATGACATTTGAAAGTGTATCTTTTGTACAGCAGGTTATAAACTGTTGACCTATTCCTACATCGTTCTGTGGAAGTAATTTTCTTACTTACTTATTTCTATTACTAAGCAATTTAATAAACTAGGCTTCAGACAATGCGTCAATCCGTCTGTCATTCGGAGTTCAATGGCCCATCAATTCCGCATTGCACTGTGCGCTGCGCCCGCGCATGCTTTGACATTGCGAGATTACAATCTACGTATAAACCGTCTGGATACGCTTAATGGCCAGCCCTTGAGGTCAACCGTCTGACACGAATGTCCTCATGTCATTGGATTAATTGGAGATGTTTCACAATTTAGGATTATAAGAGTACATAGGTACCTTCGAAAGAGCAGATTGTGTATAGAGGGTTTTTTGTCCACACATTACTGTGGACTGGTTGGTCGTTGCTGAATAGAATAACTTACCTATATATATTATATCTTTAAAAAAAATGCAATGGAGTGGCCATTTAATAGCACAAAAAAACAATGACTAAAGGATCATGGCAGTTAGCGGCCCGCAATTTTCTCGTTTTAACGGCACGTTCAAGAAATCAAAGGACGTGCATTATACAAAGCGCAAAAAGTTGTATCTTGGGAAAAAATGCATTATTTTTTAAAGTCCGAGGGACAAAGTAAGTTTTTCTGAAAAATTAATCCAAATAAATGGTTTTGAACGTACGAATGACTGTCATCGTGAGAACTGTCGATGGCTAGATTTCACGCCACCACTGAAGTCCTGCGACGAAGTCTTTATTGGCTTTGGAATATGAACCCAAATGCCTTAATCCATCAGACTTCAGTGGTGGCGAGGACTCTATGATTGACCAAAGAGTTTTCATTATTTCTTTTTTACTTTATCGTTCTGATTCATGCTTATAATGTTTACGTACTTCACATGCAGTTCAGCTGTGTAACTTTGTACAAGCTGAGTAACTTTACACAAATTCATGTATAGAGCATGTTACAAAAACGCAAATATGCCGATTCTCCATACTTTTAGATATTAATGGTTTTGGTACAGTTTCTCTTTCAGCAAAATCCTTTACATTTAACTTGATTTAATTAATTGAACATCACGGATTCATGGAAATAACACCGGGTCTAGTTCAGTACTAGATCTGCCATTCACCTTTAAACAATTTCTTACCTTTTGAATTGGTTTCACATGAAACAAACAAACATCTCGTTAAAAAAAGTATTCTGTATTTTAAATATAAAAAATACTGTATCTGTTATAAGTATTTTCAATATATCCTCTAAAAGAATTTTGTAGTTTAGACAGAAAATTATTTATATTTCTATTTATTTGTATTTCTTTCAGAAAGTGAGTATTACAATTACAACAGAGTATGTATTTTGCCAGCCCTGTTCGTGCATATCAAATATCTTCCATGTTGTCTACCTAATTGTTGTTGTGCAGACTGAAGTACACTTGACCTAACACCTGGCTACTGGAGCCCTTGGGGTCGCAGACTGTTGACCTGCATGTCCTCATGAAGGAGGCTCACCCAATTATGATGTACGAGTTAGCAGCAGACTCTTGACGCTGAGTGGCTATCTGGGATCCTTTGGGACTCGTCCTGGATAAGTACATTTTGTTTTTGGCTGATTTGATGCATGTTATTGTTTTATATTATTGAAGACTTTGTAAAATGTACTGTTTTGGGTTGTGTCTGTTCAAAAAGAGATAATTACGAAAAAATATACCTATACGTTTTTTTCTCCGAGAAAAAACTCTCTTTTTCTCCTTTCGTAATTTTCCCGGGGTCACAGCTATATAAGTTCTAGAGGCAGACACTGAAGCTTCTTTATAAGCGTTTCCTTTTTTTTGACTGAACCCTAAATGGACCTAACCTAAATGTTTTGTATTGAATCAAGCTTTTCATATTTTTAACCGCGTATCGAATTAAACAGCTGTTCGCTAAGTCGGCGTCTTTTCCCTGTTCTTTGATAAATATTCAAAATTTTATCAAATGATTAGCGAAATTCCTCCTAAATTATGTAAATAATATCGACGAAGAACTGATTTTAACTTTTTTAGGGTTCTGTACCTAAAGGGTAGAAAAGGAACCATTACAGTGAGACCCCTTTGTCCGTCCAACCATAGTATACCGTTAATGGTTTGAGATGGATCTCCATTTTTCTCAGCAATAAAAAACAAAAGTAATTACCAAATAATATACTAGATTAAGCATTTCATTGACATCATTTTGCCCGAAGATTTAGTTGATTGATTAATTTTCATAGCAGAGAAAAAATATTTAGAAAACCTCTTTTAAAACAGAGATTTCTATTTTACTGACAAACGGAAGCGAATGAAGTCCCATTTTTATTTAAATTAGTGTACAAATACTTCAATGTGGCCGATTGGATTTATTAAATTACTTTTATAGTTGTAATTTTAAATGAAAAATACTGCTTAGCCGCATTACGACCTTACGGCGTAAGCTAGTTCGTGAGCGCATATTTGTATGGAGTAAATCTCCATTCCTTTAGGGCGTCGATTTGAAATTAAAAGTTTATCAATTCTTCGCCTTATGCGTGAAAGATTCTTTTTGGTCTCATACTAAATTAATACCAGTTTTATTGTTTGATTTATTACAATTTAACTACCTGGCTATACTCAGTTGTCGTGGAGGAAAACGGAACTCAAAAACAATATTTTTATTTAATAATAAACTCCATGGAGGACATCGGGAACTGATGTATGGCATTTTTATATTTTCGAAACAATGGATTGGAGGAACTCGAGTCCTAGGGCTCACCACCCATCACGTTGGGACGTAATAATCGTCGGTGAAATGCGGGTATACCGAATGTGGACTTGCATTTCATAGTTCACACTCGGGAACACCTCTGACAACCCATCTGGGATTAAAATCAACTACACTAATAAAAAAAATTGGCAAGTAAAGTTATCATCCTCTAGCCTAAAGCATAAACTCAGTACTAAGACAAATATTTACGACTGTTCATATCAAGTATCCCACAAGTACATAGGCGTGTCTTGCTATTTGAGACGAAGTAATGTTAGAAGCAGTTAATTGTTTTGATGGATCGTTAATAGCCGCGTGCGCAGCGCCACTCGCGGGCGACGGGAGAGGTGTCGGGTTACACTTTCCCTTCCTGGTTGTTTGTACTTATAGATACGTGTATATTATCTTTATTCATTTATCAGGGTTCCATACCTAAAGGGAAAAATGTCTCTCCGCTGTCGGCCCGCCTTATGTCACGGGGCTCTAGCTCGTCAAAGTAGACAGTTTTAGACCATTTTTGATACGGGGTCTATCTCAAAAACTAAACTAGTTAGGCATTTGCTATTTCTGTGTATTATATACCATATCCATCCATCCATCAGTCTGAAGTCTGGTATCTACCATGTACTGTACTTAAACAACATCAAATTTCTTATAATATATTCTATAGGCAACAAATAGGTACTGAAAACGCCGATTTATAATATAGTTTTAGGGTTACGTTTCGGAATACTCGACCAACTTAATTTTGCAGTTTTGTTTCATAAATTTGTAGGTTTGTAATAATTATATAACAAAATAAGTTTGTAATAATTATTGAATCTATTAACTTATTTGAATGGTACGGAGCTTGGGGAGCTAATGTCACTTGTATATTATTTCATCTACAATTAGCCTTTGCCCGCGGCTCCGCCCGCGTTTATTTAATCTCTGCCTCGTTTTCGGCTTGAACGTTATTTTATGAACACCCTTTATAGCCTATATGTCAGATACAGGATCACTACGGTGATAATAAAAAACCCGCAAGTTCTCAAGTTACAACGGAACATACAAAACAACAGACAGACAAAAATTAAAAAACAAAATCTTCATGACAATACTAACAAACCAAGGCATTTAAAAAATTTTCAAAATATTTGATGTGCAGACACGACTTTTTACTACTTAATTATTAGATCTATTGCTTTATCGAGGTGAGACGTTTTTCTTTACAGCTAGTTTAAAACACAATATTGCTTTACCATGTAGACTATAGAATTATTGTTGTTACTATTGGAACAGTCTACCTGAAGCTGTAATTAGTGCCACAGTGAACTCATTTAAAAATAAACTAGACAATTCCTTAAAGACTAAAGTACAGTGATATACACCACATCAGCTTTCAGCTGCCTAGATATAAATAATAATAATAATATTGGCTGCATATTAACATTGTAATTAAATCAGTAGATAATTGTACTAGGGTTGCACGTGGGTTGGGGTTGCAAGATTTTCCTCGATAGTATCAGTACATGTCCCACCCATAATAAGTTTATACTGGGCCTGATATCATACTCAACCTAAATAAAATCCTTGAGGTAGCAAGCGTACAGTCTGATAAATACGTACAAGAACATACAAAAAAAACAAAATAAAAATTACTAACTGTATCTGTTGTATCTAGGATGGTGTAATTAATTGATACCCTTGAGATCAATGCAAAACAATATGTTATTTTATAAAACACGATTACAATATTTTCACAGGCTCTCGATTCTGGCACGTGCGCAATAACTGCGAAGGCAGATTGCGGGTGATATTAAAAGGGATTTTGTACGGATATGTGTTGATTTTTTACTGAAAACTTTTAATGAGCATTCCTTACATCGTATAATTTTCATTTCATGTAGTTTAGTCACTCTAACTGTCATCGCATGGCATTTATCTAACTTTAAACAAATATCTAATTATTGATATTGCGGGTGAGAAATAATGCCAGAATAGCCACCCTGGTGACGTAAAAGTGACAGAAAATTGGCAGCCAGCTAGTGCTGTGCCCAATCTTTCTTAAACGTAAAATATCTAGTGTTGTAACTTAACCTTTATTATGACAGTATCAGAATATGCATTTCAATTAACAAACTAGTGAACTCAAAGGTGGTAGAGCTGATGCCGGGCTCGACTGTGGAGGTACCACCATCTTACTCGCAAATCCTCCCGAAGTTATTCGGGGGAGAGTAAGAGAACAGCTCTCAGGCAAAACCAGGCGGCCCACCATTGCCTGGGACCGATGGATGGCGGTATATCCCATCCCAAATTGCCAGGCCTTAAAACAGACTAGTGACGGGCAGCGGCGTCACTGGTGCAAGGGGTTCGGCACCGCGCTCACCAACCCACCTGCCAAGCGTGTGTGAGTATGGGCATTTCTTCCAGGAGGACCGCCAAGCATGGTGAAATCCTGGAAAGGCCTATGTCCAGCAGTGGACGAAACAGGCTGATGGATGGATGGAACTCAAATAACTTTAAGTACCTAAAGGTCTTCAAATACTTGGTTTTCTGGATAAATAATAAATAATGCAAACAGGGTATTTATCTCAAATAATATGAATACGAGCGAGGCAGGCACGCAAGGGTACTTAAGGCTCTGATTTACCGGAGCGTTCTCCAGATGGGACAAAATAAGGGTTGAATATCAAATTACGTGACCGATCGGACACTAGTTTGTGCCCTATTTGGATATAACGCTTGCTTATGCCAAATATGTGTGGGCGATTTCTTGATCTCATCAAGAATATACTGGGTGTAAAAGCAAAGTCAAGAATCCTTTAGGGTGTGTTAGTATGATTGGTAAAGATATTATTTTAAATACTAGGATCTCTAAATAAAGTACCAGTACCTCGTAATATGACGATTTTCTTTACTCAAAATACACTAATCGCGTGGACACCCTCACGGTCGCTGGCCACTTCGATGAGGGGTGCGGGTTGCGGGGTGCAATTAGGTGTGTGGGGAGGTGGGGAGGCCGGTGAGAGAAATTATGGAATTTTTGGTGAAAATTCAAGGTATATTTTTTTTTCTCGTAATGACATCAGAATCGTGTATACTTTCATACCCTACTGGGATTCTTGACTTTGCATTTACAGCCTGTATTTGTAATTGTCATTTTTCAAATTGATTAATGGTAGGGACAACTTAATAAAGTATTTTACGGTCCTAAACACATCTTTGTAGTTAAGGTAGATTTACGACGCCAAAAACAATAAAGTTAGGCAACTTTTTTAATATCAATAAACAAATCGTGACGACAGATGACGTGGGCTGAGATGCGTTTGCGCATCGCAGATGATAAATTGGCTTTCCAAGCACGGTGTTAATTGACATTCGAAATTTAAAACAGTGTCTACTAAAGAGCCTAACAGTCATAAATATGTCGTCTTTGACCGCCCACAGCCATTCTTTTCAATTTGTTTTAAGTTAATCTCTTGAGAAAGTCAGAGTAATGGTTTTACCCGTCTAATGAGACGGCTGTGATGATCTACCTATACTCACTCAATACTTATTTTGTTTATAAGTAGGTATGTTATTAGTTTTCGAAGTGTTCCCTTAAAGTAGCAGCTTGGGGAAAACCAGTCATATATTTTTATTTAATACATATTTTGTGACATCGAATATAATAGGTTGGGGAAAAACTCTTTTCGCAAATAGTATGTATGAACTTATAATAAAATCTCTTTGCTATACCATTTGCATATGGCTGGTTTTGGTATTATTAAAAAGTTTAAATTTTAAAAAAGATAATTCCAAATTCAATTTAGGTAAAATTTTCATTTGTTTTTCTTACTGTTGAGATGAGAGAATCTAATGAAGAAATTCGATACATTTTAAAATGTTACTGCAAAAAAGGCAAAAATGAAACGCAAGCCGCGAAAAAAAAATGTGATGTTTATGGACCTAGTGCAGTGTCTGTGAGAGTAGCACAAATTTGGTTTAAGCGTTTTCAATCCGGAAATTTTGATGTCAAAGATGCACCTCGCTCTGGGCCAAAGGGTGCAACGGATAAAATGGATGCCATTTTTGAAAAAGTGGAGTAAGATCCGCATATCAGTAGTTACGATGTAGATGAAGAATTGGGGATTGACCACAAAACAGTTTTAGCGCATTTACAAAAAGTTGGGTACACAAAAAAGATCGATATTTGGGTGCCTCATGAGCTCACTGAAAGAAACTTAATGAACCGTGTACTCATTTGTGATTATTTATTACGACGTAATGAAACCGAACCATTTTTGAAAAACCTGATTGGTGATGAAAAGTGGATCACGTACGACAAGAATGTGCGAAAAAAGTCGTGGTCAAAGGCTGGTCAGGCTTCACAGACTGGCGAAACCCGGGTTATCTCACAACAAGGTAATGCTGTGTGTATAGTGGGATTGGAAGGGCATTATTCATTCTGAGCTGTTACCGCCAGGCAGGACCATCGATTCTGAACTCTACTGCGAATAACTAATGAGATTAAAGCAAGAAGTTAAGAGAAAGCGGCCGGAATTAGTCAACAGAAGGGGTGTGGTTTTTCATCATGATAACGCTAGACCTCACACATCTTTAGCCACTCAGCAAAAATTAAAAGAGTTTGGCTGGGACGTATTAATGCATCCGCCGTATAGTCCTGACCTTGCACCTTCATATTTCCACTTGTTTCGGTCTCTTCAGAATTCTTTAGGCAGTGACAGGTTAACATCACGAGAGGACTGCCAAAACCACTTGTCGCGGTTTTTTGATCAGAAGCCCCAGAATTTCTATTGCAATGGGATCATGTCCCTACCTACAAGAAGGCAGAAAGTTATCGAACAAAATGGCACCTACATACTTTAGTTAAATGTAAATAAACTTTATTAAAAAATGTTTTGAATTTTCATATAAAATGCGAAGAAACTTTTTCCCCAATAATATATAGAAATACGCACATTGTCTAAATGAAAACTTGGTGTTCGCACACTGAGAAAAATGTCTTTTTGGCTTCATTATAAAATAGCATTACATAAGTTTAATATACGGCGAATTGTTTTTAAATTTGGTGATAATTGATTATGTAATGTAATTAAAACGTTTGAGGAAATAATCGAATTTTTAAGGTAAGTAACGTAATATTATGATGACAGATCACCGTAAAATTGGTCACAGAAAATAAGATTATCATTTTCGTATTAAATCAAGCCTTCCCCATAGAAGAGGTCCGTAACACTACGGTATGCTTACTGTCACCATAAAAGCGGTGACGGAGCGCATAATTCTATCTGCTTCCTACAAAGTCATGGTGACAGTGCGTCATTATTATAACGCTAGCAGCAGCAACAGTAATTTCATCGTATTTTGTTGTGATGTCCGCATGCTTCCTACTTTACGTGAATCATCATAATTTCAGGTGAATTCACTTTATTTTATGATGAACAGTTTTCTCAGTGCAACATTATATATGTTTCCTCTTTCTACGTTCATCTCTTACTGGCAATCCAGAGGGAGGCATGAACGTAAAAAGAGTATACATGTAATGTTGCGAACACCAAGTTTTCTTTCGGACAATGTGCGTATTTCTACATATTTTTATTTAAAGGTATATATGTTACGAGTAAAGCCCGAAGTCGGGTAAAGTCCGGAAAAAGTCAAAAATAGGTGCGACGACGAGAGAAGCGAGCAGGAGCGTTTTAGAGCGAAGCGAAGCGAAGCGACGCTCGAAGTTTTGTATAACATTACCCGGGTAAACCTATGTTTACCCTATCTTCTAGCATTACCCGTAACATATACAACAGATTACAGCCAAAATTGTTTATAATAACATAATAACTATATGTATAAGTTAAATATTTTTGCTTGTTTTTAAAAACTTGGCTTTAAACGAGTAGGTACTGCGGTATTGCTTTATGTTGACCCGAATATGTTTTCATTTTTTTACTTTAAACATGAATGTTCGCAATAATACAAAAATAAATATATAACTAAGGTATTTTATCATATTTCTACGTATTGATGGTAATATTGTTTATTATTGAGAGTATTTTCTATCTACAAGTGTCCTGCATGTCTATGTAATCCCTATATTTATTTAAATATAAGGGTACTGCGATTTCGGTGGTATGAAGTCAAAAATCGAAAACAGTGACCACGTCAAAATTACGAAACCGATTTTGATGAGATACTTAGATTTGTTGCAGGCGTAATAAAACGTGTTTTAAGTTTTATCCATCACGCTGTGACTTAAAAGCATAGGATCTTTAGTTTACAATCAATAAAAAAAAACATGTACTTTTGCATCGCACTAAACCAGCTAATTACCCACTCAAGTAGCAGTAAAACGTGCTAAGATGAGTATAATAATAGGTCTTTACCTATGAAATTGCCCTTTTGTATGGAGAATTTAAAGAAAACTCAGTTTTAAGTACAAACGTTTTTCCATTTATTTTAGGAATGACAAATCCAAATTTAAGACTTAATTTTAGTGATCAAACTGAAAATAAAAACAATGTTTAATACGGGGATATAAAACCTTGAAATCAACTTTCAAACAAAAAACAAATAATGAAAATAGCTATTGATTTACAGGAATTATGAAATTATGAATCTGTTGGAAAAATGTCGGCAATTTCATAGGTAAAGACCTAATAAATATAAATTCAAGATAGAGATGTCACAGCTGTCTCCTGCTCTTATCTAATGTATTCAACCGTTTGTAGAAGACAGTACACACGTCTTTGTACGAAGTACGAAGCGTCGAGCCGTACGAGGGCAGCGGTTCTCAAATGGGCCACTCAATGTCGCTGCCATAGTTGATACTTGTGATTGTTGGCACTTGTTTTGTTTTATAAAATACTTATATTCGTTCGGCCGGTTTTGTTGTTCAGCATTATCACTATAAACATTTCAAGATGTTTCCATGATAAATACGTGCAATAGACGACAATAAGAAACGAAGTGATGGCTACCTATATGTAATGGAATACGAAATGGCGTTGTTGCCTCCCTCTGATTTTAAACCCAAAAGTTAAGGTTTAAAAATACTTGGTATGGTGTAAAAAGTAGATAGTATAATATATCTAATATTTAAAAAAAAAATCGAAGACGCACCCCAACTGACTCTGCGATGACCTTGAAGTTATGTGGATAGGATTTCACGATGTTTGTATACCAAAAGACTACATGTGCTACGATCGTGACATACCTACTGCGATTTTTTCCCATTTGTTGATCAAGTCATCAGGTTCGACAGAACCATAAGAATGAACTATGATCATAGACGTAAAGATATATGATACAAGATTTTGATTGCCTACCATAACTTGCAGTTTGTAACTTTGTCAACTCTCCTCATTATGGTAGCTTCTGCAACGAAAGAAGTCAAAGACCGGCTTTAATTAAATAATCACACTATTACACTATTATACTAATATTATAAATGCGAAAGTTTGTGTGTGTGTGTGTGTGTGTGTGTTTGTTACTCTTTCACGCTGAAAGGGCTGGACGGATTTGGATAAAATTTTGAATGGATATAGCTTATACCCTAACTCAACATAGGCTACTTTTTATCCCGAAAAAAAGCATGTCGATAAGCCGAATAACACGCGGGCGGTGCCGCGGGCAAAAGCTAGTGAGTACATAAAATATTCGTGTCAAAATATCTTAACCATATTTAAGTGTATTCGCGCATTATCTGCTGATTGCGATATCTTTATAGAGAAGACATACCATTTTTACAACATTATTTGTGATTTTTATACAAAAACTGTCTCTTATAACAAATTTCTTGTACTAAGAACATTGAGAAGCACAGGGTGTCCCTTAGTTACGCAGTCGGGCCACGTTTCACGCACCTTATGCGAGCGTGTTCGCGCATTCCCTGGACTTATTACTGTGTAGACACGCCGTGACGGAGCACCCTGTAACATGCTGATTGAGATATTTCTGTAGAGACGAGATACTGTTATTTATGTCATTCATTACTTTTACAAACTTAATTTTCAAGGATCAGATTATCATAATATTGGAGATTCACTTCGGTCAAGATTTTATCTTTGGGGCGATCATCTACAATTACTTCCGCGTTAAAAAAAACAGTCTTCATTTAACATTTGCAACTAAAAAATGCTCGCCAAACCGACCGACCAAAGCAGCGCCGCCGCAGAAATTTGTTTACCACTAAATTAATTTACCACTAAAACTGCTAATGTAACTTCGTCGAAGAAATGAAAGGTACGTACAGTGCAGAAGGTGAGACTGTAGAATTGCGATTGTGTGCGTGTGCTGAAATACAGGCTAACAACCTAGTCAGCAGCAGATGCTACATATGTGATACACAAAAATATATTTAATAAGCAGAGTTCTTTCTTTATGTATAACTTGTGTTATGTACATTTTTTTGGAATTAAATAAATTTATTTATTATTATTATTATTATTTATTTTTGTGGAAAACAACTCTTATAGCAGTGCAGGCAAGGTCTATTTTTGAAAAATCATGGAAACTTAAAGTATACATCGTAACAAAAGAAGAATAAGATAAAATTCAAACCATATTTTTTTCAAAACAGACCTAGCCTGGACTACTATAAGAGTTGTTTTCCACAATGTCAATGGTGTGCACGCACACAATCGCAATTCTATAGTCTCACCTTCTGCACTGTACATGTAGTTTAATAGAAAAACTACCAAGGTTAATTTATTACGTAAAGTCAAAAAAGCGATAAAACTGTCTTACAGGAACAACGTACAGCAACATAAATGAGATGAAACGAAAAATTACTAGATTACTGATTCAGTAAATTTTTACTGAATGTGAGCAAGTTTTACGTATTTGTAGTTTGACCTACTTGATGTAATTTTTTTGGAAAATAATTTCAGTGACCACTTTTTAGTTTTATCTGAAAGTTTTCCTGAGCTCCCTTTCCAACTGTTGAACCCTGAAAAGCTCAGAGATAGCGAGGTTGCTATGTAATGAAACCATTTTAATATTCTGTTTGTCTCCTCTAGCGCCTATAACTTTTCTTGCAGGAGTTTACTATCGTGTAAATTTCACCTAATCTTCTGATGATTTTCTGCACGTCGATGAGAGTTTTCCACGATGGTATAGACAGTTCAAGTTACACATTTTTATACGGTTTATCTCATATGTTTAGCGAGATCGGAAACTAGGTTGTAATAGCTCTCTGAAATATGAAAATACTAAATTGGATACAAATAATTTATTCTTTGATTTGTGAATTACAAGTGCTATAAATATTTTATGCCACCTCTGTAACCGAGTCGTAGAGCGCTCGCCTGCTAACTTAGAGGTTGTGGGGTGAATCCCCGCGATACACACTAGTCTGCGTGCTCCGGAAGGCACTAAGGAAAACCCTCGACCGCAAGTACGTATTTTTTTACAGATTTCAACAGACTCCTGATCTCACCAATATTGTTTATAGCCGTGGTTCTAGTTAAGCTAGTACTATTTCGGGGAAGAGCTGCTAAAACCGGACATAGAACCTCTGGTTATGGAATTTATTATGGAACTGGAAATCCCAAAAAGAAATCAGTATAAAGAAAGATTTATTCAAAAGTAGAAACAGAAAAACATATGCATTGTGTTGCCCGAACACAGTCTGCTTTATTTTCGACCGTCATACGAGTACGTAAGGCGTCTACACAAATTGCATCGATAAAATTTTCTTTTTCCCAACCTCGGAAATGTTCTGTTTATTTCATAAGAACCCTGATAAGCTGTTTATTTAAGAAATATGGTCAACTGCTACACAAATGTTGTACTGAAGTTAATCCTGTCAGACCACTCTTTACTAAATAATGGCTTATTAACTAGACACACGGAATATTCAGCAAAAAAGCTGTGCGGGCGGCGGATATTTGATTTAAGAAGGATCGCCACTGACACCTATTCTCGTGTAGCAAATATTAGATTTAGAGCTGCCATAACCTAAAACTATTCATTGCAAAATAGGCTTTAACGCAGATGGATAAAAGTTAAATGAGCTTGTATTATTTTAGGTTTTTCAACTTAAAATTTAAGGTTTGCTGCACGAGAATAGGTCACATTTTTATTAAAATGTTACAGAATTTAATATGATAAGAAATGCTTTATCTTGTAAATTGAAACACATTTTAAAATATAACTATGTTTAATTTGTTGCTTCTATACTACTAGAATTAGCAATTGTGTTAAAAGTGCTTTGGTTAGTCCTATAGAGCAATATGGAAATCATATTTACTATCAGTAAACTTGATCGTCGCCGTCGATGCGGCGCGTGATTCACGAGAGAATTACTCACGCAGTAATACATATTACTCTATAAAACCAAATTTTACTTCACGATTTTTGTTTTTATTGTTTATGCTAGATGGCGAAGATGTCAAACCAAATAGATTCCAGAAAAATCTAAAAACACATTTTATTTCTACTTTAAAATTATTATTGTTAATAATAATGCGAAAATGAACTAAATGCTGAATATTTTCTGAATCAAATGTATTTATCTAAATAAAGTAATAACATAGATAACCTAATGTGAGTAGTAATCATTTCAGAACAAAAGCAATGTCAGCTTTTAAAATTAAAATTACTAAGCATACACCGTTATGCAACTCCTACTTAGATTTTACATTTCTACTATGCAAATATAAGCATCCAAATTAAAGAAAACTGAAAAAAAAAAAATAGTTATTACATATCACGTATCTCAAAAAAATTTGACTCAGCTGAATCGACGTTTAGTTAGTCGGACATTATTTTTTGTTTGATAAACACTTGTACTTGTCCACTTATTTATATTATTTCCCTTACCGGTTTTGCTGTTAAAGCATTATCAAAGGTTTGTTGGGTTGTTTACGTACAATATTATTATTTACGTACAATATTATTGTACGTAAACAACCCAACAAACCTTTGATAATGCTTTAACAGCGAAACCGGTAAGGGAAATAATATAAATAAGTGGACAAGTACAAGTGTTTATCAAACAAAAAATGTTTCAAAAGTTCCACCAAGTGCCAACAATCACGAGCATCAACTCCACGGACATTATTTTACAACTTTCTCAGATAATTGTTCCGCAAATTGTTATTACACAAAATCTACAGCCTTTCTGTGTTACTTAGATGCTAAATATTTACCAAATATTAGACTAGCTCGACAGACAAGCAGATCTCGTTAGGGTATGTAGTATATAGGGTCGTTATTAGTATATATTGATGTTTTGAAGGGATTTTTTTAGACATTCAATTGTAATTTCGTAAATCAATACGTAAACAAATTTGCATGTAAATGACAAAATGTTCAGCTCATATTGTTTCAATATGCATTATACTAGCTCATTTTGCTTTTTTTGCCCCGATCAGTCCTGCAATAAACGTTTGAGCCATGTTTTCTTTGGGCACGTGACCTAGCTAATCTTCTTCTATGTGATCTCAAACTGTCTTTGGGTGGCTGTCAGTCGCGCCATTAGCGTATGCCGTGTCGAGGGCTTTGTGCATATTTCATCCGCCTGTTTGTCAAACCCTACAAGGTATTGTATTACAACTTTTCTTCTTTATAGTCCTTGCACAATTTATTCTTCCTTGTTTGAAGAATCTAGTAATACCAAACATAAATAAAAATTAGTATTTCTGCGAAAAATATATTGCACACCATTATCTAAACACAGTTTTCAGAAATAAACAAGATGTCTCTTAAAAAAGTTTTCATGTAGAGGCACGGATGTTTTCAGGTCCGTGTGTGGAGGTTCAAGATTATTTTAGCTAAAAAGCCATATATATAATTGATGTAATAAAATCAGTATGAACGTTATTCAAATCAGAAATAAAAAGGTTTTTCGTACAAAGTATAGTATTTTTTTTAAGTAATAAATTAATACATAGTCGTCAATTTAGCTTTTTTCTAGAACCGTCCCTCGCCCCCACAAAAAACGTCGAAAAAGTAGCATTATTTTACGTTATTTGTTTAAGCTCTTATCTTTTAATAGTTGGCCAGATTATTAGATACAAACAATAAAAATTAGGGTTCCGTACATATTTTAGCGCCTTGTTTTTTGTCGCGTTACTGTTGCTATGGCATCTATATTCTTGTTATGTACCATAATGTTTTAGGGTTCCGTGCCCGTATTTTGTGGTGAAAGGAACATTTGGCATTACAAAAGGCGCATTTGGCCAAATTTTTTTTCATTCGATTTATATATTTATATATTTCGTAGTTTAGTTCAATCAGCAGAATATACGGTTACGATTTCTCGGAATAGTACAATATTTAATAATTTTGATTGTCTATCGTTTGTCTTAACAGTTGATTTGCTAATTAATGAAGTAATTTATGTTTATTTAATTTCATCCAACCATCCATCAGCCTGTTTCGTCTACTGCTGGACACAGGCCTTTCCAGGATTTCGCTACTCTTGGCAGTCCTCCTGGAAGAAATGCCCATAATCACACACGCTGGGCAGGCGGGTTGGTGGGCGCGGTGCCGAAACCCTTGCACCAGTCACACCGCCGCCCGTCACCAGTCTTTTTTATATAAGGCCCGGCAATTGGTGATGGATATACCGATATATCCATCCATCGGTCCCAGGCAATGGTGGGCCCCCTGGTTTTGCCTGAGAGCTGGTCTCTTACTCTCCCCCGAATAATTTTGGGAGGATTTGCGAGTAAGATGGTGGTACCTCCACAGTCAAGCCTGGCACCAGCTCTACCACCCACCTTTATGTTTATTATTCTTTGTAAATATTTAAAAGCACAAAACCCGTAGTTTTCCATGTTCTTAGACAGCCGTCGTAGGCGTTTAGACGAGCGATGCGAAGGCACGCTATCTACTCTGTTCTGTACACTAGTCATTATAAGTAATGGACAGTTTAAAGTTTAAACGTAGCTTAAACAGTGCAAGACAATAGATCGCATTGGTGGTGGGTGGTGCATCGTGACCAATTAAACAAGACCTCTTCGAAAGTTCCTTGAGGCAAATATGAAGGTTCTCTATTGTTTGGTTTCCGATTGTGCAATATCTAACGACAAACTACGTGGGTGCAGTTGGAGTGAACGCCAGGAAAGAAGTAGGGCATTTTCATATTTATTCCTTCGCAATAAGCAGTTTGACCGGGGACCCTTTCGTCGCGTTTACTTTAAACAGACTGACTGAAGTGAAATGTAAAAGTACCCTACGTTTTGTCATTACGGTTATTATGAAAGAGACAATATGCTATTTGAATGCAGAGTGTGATAGGCCCGCGCGCACTCTTTAAAATTCTATGGTTAGGGGCAGGCAATAAAGAACAATAGAATATAAGAGCCGATGATGGTGTTATCTTCTAGAACTCAAAACTCAAAACATTTATTTGCTTGAAACATGGTAACATTTAGGTGTTAAATTATTGATCAGGGCACAGGCATGTTCCGCCAAGACTGGCATGCAAAAATTTCAATTTATACACAGATTAAATTCTTAAACAATAAAAGTTAATAAAAATAACTTTCATGCATAACAATCATCAATCATTAATACAAATAAACAAGAAAATTATAAAAAAAAAATTATAATAATAATAGTCCTCATTATGTCTTATTTAATGTCATACTTATTTAATTTTAAGAATCTAAAAAATCTTTAATATTATAAAATGTTGACTGTTTTAGTAGAAGTGTCAGTTTATTTTTAAATAATGTTAGTGGAAGCTTTGTTATATATCATTATGGCCATCGGATAAGTGCTTCGGCTAAACATTGCACATTTCATTTCTGGGAGGACCAGTCTTTCTTTATTTCTGACATTGTAATTATAAACATCGTCTACCGTTTTAAAAAAAGCAGGATGGGTTTTAACAAAAACTCCAGCCTCTAAAATGTACATTGAGACTAATGTAAGGACATTGAGTTCACGAAACAACGGTTTGCAAGAATCTGTGGGTTTTGCACCGCAAATCGCTCGTATGCACTTTTTTTGCGCTATAAAAGCTCTATCTATATTTACAGAGTTTCCCCAAAGCAACAGACAAGCAGCGTAGCCGTGATATGCGGTTAGAGCTAGTTTTCTTCCGGATGCTCGATTCAATTTGTATAGAGCGTAAACAAAACTGTTTAAATTTTTTGCATACCTCATCTATGTGAAATTTCCAGTTAAGGTGCCCATCAAGATTAATGCCCAAAAATTTAATATTTTCCGATTCCTTAATTAAAACTTAGAACTTCACAGTTAGCAGCAAGTAAACGACTTTGAGGAAATATTAATGACGGTTGACCCTTGCCGAAGAACGTCACTCAATGTATTTAGAGCAAAGATTTCTATGTATAGACGTATAAACATGGTGTACTGCACTGAAAAATTGCGGACTGAGTTGTGGCTCATGGACCACTGATCCTATGCGAGGGAGCGAGACAATAGGTCTACCGCAAGTGACAACGAGCGAGACAAAAGTTCCGCTGCGTGAGCATAATTTTGATACCGAACAGCGGCGTGTCTGGTATTTATACTGAAGTCATGTGCTGAAGAAGATTTGGACAATAATAGTTTGTTTCATTCGTTGCTTAAACATGACACTGAAGATTTGTAAGGTTAATGGAAACATCCTTTTCAGTCACCATTAATAAATAAGGGACAACAACTCGGTCAAACTCAATTCATTTACTAACAAAGTATCGTGACGGTTGTAACATGTCACAATCAATCTAACGAATAATTTAGATGTGCCATCGTCTTATCATTGCATTGTTGTGAACAATGAATGGGATCGTTAGAAGCCAATAAGTGTATGGGGCTGCCTATACCTGGCCATGCAACTTGATTAATGTGATATATGTTATTTATTATTTGAGATTGAAGCGACAAACTAAATGGCTAAGCATACAAATAAGTGTGTGACTAAATTGAGCTAAAGTCTTTCACCCACCTGATTTAAAAGAATTTGGGCGTGCTATTGGAGATAGAAACGACAAACCAAATGAGTTATTCGTACAAATAAGTGAGTGACTAAATTAAAGTCTTTCACCCACCTGATTTAAAAGAATTTGGGGGTGCTATTGGAGATAGAAACGACAAACCAAATGAGTTATTCGTACAAATAAGTGAGTGACTAAATTAAAGTCTTTCACCCACCTGATTTAAAAGAATTTGGGGGTGCTATTGGAGATAGAAACGACAAACCAAATGAGTTATTCGTACAAATAAGTGAGTGACTAAATTAAAGTCTTTCACCCACCTGATTTAAAAGAATTTGGGGGTGCTATTGGAGATAGAAACGACAAACCAAATGAGTTATTCGTACAAATAAGTGAGTGACTAAATTAAAGTCTTTCACCCACCTGATTTAAAAGAATTTGGGGGTGCTATTGGAGATAGAAACGACAAACCAAATGAGTTATTCGTACAAATAAGTGAGTGACTAAATTAAAATCTTTCACCCACCTGATTTAAAAGAATTTGGGGGTGCTATTGGAGATAGAAACGACAAACCAAATGAGTTATTCGTACAAATAAGTGAGTGACTAAATTAAAGTCTTTCACCCACCTGATTTAAAAGAATTTGGGGGTGCTATTGGAGATAGAAACGACAAACCAAATGAGTTATTCGTACAAATAAGTGAGTGACTAAATTAAAATCTTTCACCCACCTGATTTAAAAGAATTTGGGGGTGCTATTGGAGATAGAAACGACAAACCAAATGAGTTATTCGTACAAATAAGTGAGTGACTAAATTAAAGTCTTTCACCCACCTGATTTAAAAGAATTTGGGGGTGCTATTGGAGATAGAAACGACAAACCAAATGAGTTATTCGTACAAATAAGTGAGTGACTAAATTAAAGTCTTTCACCCACCTGATTTAAAAGAATTTGGGGGTGCTATTGGAGATAGAAACGACAAACCAAATGAGTTATTCGTACAAATAAGTGAGTGACTAAATTAAAATCTTTCACCCACCTGATTTAAAAGAATTTGGGGGTGCTATTGGAGATAGAAACGACAAACCAAATGAGTTATTCGTACAAATAAGTGAGTGACTAAATTGTGCTAAAATCTTTCACCCACCTGATTTAAAAGAATTTGGGGGTGCTATTGGAGATAGTAACGACAAACCAAATGAGTTATTCGTACAAATAAGTGAGTGATGTTGTTGTGCTAAAATCTTTCACCCACTGATTCTAAAGAGTCTCGGGGTAATTCTTATCTTCGTAGTTCTGGTCTCATTTTAATACGGGGGTGATCAAGTGAATCAAGAACATGGCTCGGATCCACTCAATAGGGTAAGTAATTAATGTTGCATCTAAGAAAACAATTTCCAGTTGCTCAAAAAACCCTTATAAATATGAAAATGAGGTCATCATGTCATACTACCGGGTTCCATTTCTCGCTTCGGCTGCATTTCTCTTCAATGTTATTCTAGCATAGTTAAATAAAAATATTTTTATTCTATTTAGTTTTATTTATTAAACGTAAAATCGTCAATTCGATACTAGACCGAGAAGTCTGAAGTTTTCTCTACACTAATTCATAACCGCTTCTGAAAGCTGTTCTGAAAGTTACAGGCAGGCAATTAAGGGGCTGAAATAGCTGCTCCTGAAAGCGTCATAATTATGGCACTTCGCTGAAGAGCATTAGAAGTCCATTAAAAAAAACTCAATAATGTATTGTTTAGAAAACTAGAAAACAATGTCCGTGGTGCCACCCGCCCCAAACATATATATTTTTCATAACAGTAACTTTCTCTGGCTTCGTCCTTAGGGATTTCACACGTTCACTTTGCAAACGGGATATGCCACCCATGTTTCAGCAATTTTGTTCCACATAGGACTTCTTTCTTATTTGTTCTTACGAGAAATAATGGTTTGAGTATCAGCATCAACCTGAGTCTTATGACAAAGGTGTCATGTCAATGACCGCCGTGCACTCAACTTTCCGTAGCATGCATAGATAGACGTAATAGAGTATACTTGGATTATCTCACAAACAGTGGCGTAGCTAGGTGGACAAGGGCCCAGGTGCATAGAGAAAGAATCGGGCCCTCACCACCTCTTTCCACGTAGCTTGCACTTATATTGGCCTTCAAAATTAGTGCACCAGGGCCCCCTGAGCACCGGGGCCCTGGTGCACTGCACCACCCGGCCATACAATAGCTACGCCACTGCTCACAAAGTCCGTTTGGCTTTTACTACTCAAAATACGACCCTGAAATCAAATTTCTTAATTCAGCCATTTCCATCTAGAATGTTTCATTGACAGAATTACAAGCTTTCTACACAAAATTGTACAGATGTACTATTAGTGAATTATTATTACGTATAGTATAATTATTACACGGAATAACTGTGGCAAGAAGTGTGAAAAATGAGACACCGAAACATTCAAAAATCCCTAGCTACAAGCTTTTTAGAGAATAATTGAGGGATATTGGGACGATTCCTCTGACAAACTTTCCACTCTTGTTACCGTAGCAGTAAATGTGAAAAATGGTTCAGCGGAACTTTTTCCGATAGTACGAGCGATAGTTGTTAGATTTAGTTCAGGCACGCTGGGAGTAGCTGGGACGAAGGCTGAGGACGAGGCGAGACTCGGGGCAGTCACGAAGGTGACACCCCGACCTTTGTATCTGAGGTCGCAGACACACCGACCTACACACTGTTATGTAAGTACCTATCTATGTGTACGACTTTGTTACTATTATATTGAAATTTATCGCAACACTGAAACTTATTGTACTTGCGCTCGCAGTTCAAACTCCCATTTGTAAGACGCCGTAATAAGAACAGCCAATAGGTAGCCTGTCATGCTGACGTTCGTACTATTGGCCACAGCAAAATCTGGATTTTTAAATACACCCTTTACATTCTTACAACCGATTACATACGTCTCTTCAAGAGTATCCTTTTCTATAGACATAAAATGCAAAATCTGTCTATATGTTACCTTATTATGTCATGGGAGATCGTAAAGTATGAAATCGAAAAATTTTCACTAGAAGTCAAAAGGTGCGATGACGCAGAGCGAGAGGGAGCTTCTTAGGTTTACATGTATAATAAATTATACACAAATTCTTGTACTTTTATTCCACATATATTTATTTTTATTCTAACTTAGGCTACCGGTTTCGTATTACACATCATCGGGCCAACAAATTATTAATTATTTACATTACAGAAAGAAAACAAAAGAAAACATTTTTAACAAGCAAATATAAAATAAACAGAGGTGAATTTTTTGAAACGCAAGCTGTGGTGATTCACCTCTGTTTATTTTATATTTGCTTGTTAAAAATGTTTTCTTTTGTTTTCTTTCTGTAATGTAAATAATTAATAATTTGTTGGCCCGATGATGTGTAATACGAAACCGGTAGCCTAAGTTAGAATAAAAATAAATATATGTGGAATAAAAGTACAAGAATTTGTGTATAATTTATTCAAGATGATATTCCACCAAGAACCATCAATCGAATCCATCCAATATTTACATGTATAAAATTTTAGTTTTAACAGAAACATGCTATGCCTAGGCAGATCATGATATGCCTAATTGTACGATGTGCCGACGATATATATAACTCTACTCAAACCTAGGTTTACCCGGGTAATCTTATACAAAACTTCGGGGGTCGCCTCGCTCCGCTCCGCTTCGCTCGGCGCCCAATGTTTACTAACACGCTCCTCCTCGTTTCGCTCGGGGTCGCACCTATTTTTCACTTTTTTCTGCCATTATCCGTAACATACATAAATGTAGGTTTAGATCGGCCTCCCCTTTAGGTCTAAAGTTAATCATTATATGTCAAAAAGTTTCAGAGCGATTTGCCAAAATAACAAGATTGCCTCGGTGAAACCCCCCCCCCCCCTTCCCGCTTAATACAAAGGTGTATAATACGCTCGTAATTTAACTCCTTTAATAGGGATGGGTAGAGCCGCGGGCAGAAGGTTATATCTTTAATAAATTCAGCACGGTCGTCTCGCTCATCACCCTGTAATGTCGCGCATGTCCGATATAAAACAGAACGCGAATAACTCATAGTCATCGATTGTCAATGAATAAATAAAACGTTGTGGGCCCGCCCGATGTGCTAGCCATCGAGCAACTAACTCACAGAGGCGCAATGACACTTGTGATGTGTTTTGGTTCTATTTTTCACTGAATGTCTCACTTTTTCCATACACAGAGAATTTTTCGTAGTTTTGAGTGACCACGTAACTAGGTTTATGTGGTTACGCTACTGTCATTTTTTGTTGTCAAATTAAAATATCGGCGCGCTTTTAGTTAGAATTTATGTAATATATCATTTGAAGTAAAAACTTCGGTAAAATCCTCGTTTAACAGTGTATGCCAGTGAACTGAGTCTACAACAAAGGGCTTCTATGTGGGGACTCCACCGAAGACGAGAGTCTACGTGTATGCAAAATCACTCATTATTTGCGGACTCGGACGGACCGGCATTTCCTCACGCCGGGTTAGTTGCTCGGTGGTGCTGGGAGAAACAAACTGGGTTGACTCATTGAACTAGGACATAGAGGACACAAAAATAAGATTGCTTCGCAAAACTGCTGCAAAAAACGAGAAATATGCTTTCTTTATAATCAGAAATCGAACGTAGATACTCGTAACTACTGATACATTTTGAAAATTAATTGCGATGGAATTTTTATGCCCGTGTTTTCTTTTCTGGATTCTAAATTGACAAGTAAAAGGTTCTTGTTGAGTGTTCCGGAAACAACACGGAATCACTTTGAGATCTGTCACATCACAACACAACACATCATGTTATACGAATACAAACTTGCAGTACGACATTAGTCTCTATAGTGAAGGATATAAGATAGGTACAAAGTCCAATATGAATAGCTTGATGTGCTCTTCGCGTAACATTCACGAAATACATTTATTAATATATTTTTATATATCGTACCCTACAAAATACATAACGTGCAAAGCCGTGGAATCGTATTCATTTGACAGGTTAAAACGTACGATTGCGATTGTCTAATGGCTATTTGACTAAGCAGATTAGCCCGTTTGACAATTGAAATCGTACGTTTTTGCCTATCAAATGAATCCATTCGTCCATTATCCATCAGCCTGTTTCATCCACTGCTGGACGTAGGCCTTTACACTGTTGGCGATCCTCCTGGAAGAAATGCCCATAAATTACACACGCTGGCGGGTTGGTGAGCGCGGTGACGAAACTCTCGCACCAGTGACGCCGCTGCCCGTCACCCCGGGAATGTGGGATGGGTATACCGCCATCAATCGTTCCCCGGCAATGATGGTGATGGGCCACCTGGTTGTGCCTGTTTGAGAGCTTACTCTTCTCCAAATAACTTCGGGGGCGTTATTTGCGAGTAAGATGGTAGTACTTCCACACTCCAGCCCGACACCAGCTCTACCACACGAATGTAAAAATGAATACGATTGTCTTACAACCCTTCTTGTCCGTGTTTTTCTAAATACTTTTAGAGTTATTGCCAGATTTTTGTGTAATCTCTATGTTGTTATCCACTCTACAGAACCGTTTATAGCAAATGGCGCGTGAAACGGTTTGGTATCAAATATACCTGGTCCGTCCGTCCTGAATTATTTACTTGACATCAGATTCATTGTTTGTTTATACGTAGCTCTGATAAATAAGCTAGAGATTTATTTCCATTATTATGCGTTCCACGAAAATGTTTCATTTCCACAAACGTTTCTTTCTTTGAGCTTAATGCTTAAATATATACCGTATGGACCTATATATTGAGAGCTATCTGTCAATGAAACCATATAACCTATAGATCAACAAGAAGAACTTTTCTAAAGAAAAAAACAGCGGAAATTAAAAAAAAAACAAAACCGACTTTTTATTTTCTGTGCTACTGGGATTATAGATTATATGGGCAAGACAATTTTTTTTGTTTGCTTGTTTTTCTCTTTGTTAAAGTTGTTTTCAGTGTGATATCTGTCTATTTTCACCTGCCACAGTAAATCCAAGCTGTACTAAATACGCTTCTGAACGAGTTGATGTAATACTATCACGTAATATAATAAAGTGCAATAGTTCACAAGTGTATTGTTTTTGTCACAAGGGTTGCCAAGTATGTACTATTGCAAAATCACATCACATCACACTAATATTATTAATGCGAAAGTTTGTGTGTGTGTGTTTGTATGTTTGTTACTCTTTCACGCTGAAACGGCTGAACGGATTTGGGTGAAATTTAGAATGAATATAGCTTATACCCTAACTTAACACAAGGCTACTTTTAATCCCGGAATTTCCATGTCGTAACACGCGGGCAGAACCGCGGGCAAAAGCTGGTTTATAATAAAATTCGTAAGGGTCGTTAAATGAAAGACCTAAGAAACGGTCATAAGAAACGTAGTATTTATATTAAATACTTATTTTGCCCGCGGCTTGCAGTGAAGTGTCTTTCTATTTGATATTTGAGTAGCATTGACAGTTTTCGGCTTGGCGGTTATTTTATCAGCACCTCTTGTTACATATTGTTGAACAGGGTCAACCAATAAAGAAAACCGCATCCAAATCCGTTGAGTGGTTCTAGAGTTAAAAAAGAACATATAGACAGACAGACAGATTCTAAAAATCGTAGTTTCGGCCTCCACATAATACAAATTAATTTCGCAAAAAGATTCAATGTGCAGATACGACTTTTTTATATACTACTTTAATATTATAGAGATCTAGATACTTATAGATCATATATAACCCGATTGCATGCCTTGGAGCTGGAGCGCATAACTTTAATATTACAGAATTGTTTTGTTCGAAAGACAAAGAACGAATGAATAAAGTATATTAAAAGGAGCCCGCATGGATATTGTATAACTGGAACTCTTTAGAGCTAAGAAACAATGAACCGAACCATATTTCTTTGAAAAAATATTGTGCTTCATCTTTCGTTTTTAGACAATAGCTGCGGATACAATAGCTGGTAATTTACTGGTATATACCATTAACTGGTTATAGAAATTGAACATTAAGTTTTTGATAATGGATTTCAATGTACTTTTTAACAGTTTAGTGTAAACTGTTTAACTGTTTATTAGGGTTCCGTACCCGAAGGGTGTCAAACGAGACCATATTACTATTTGTAGAGCCCTATGTCAGACAGACGGACGCGAATTTCATTTTTACCAAATTCTTAAAAAAACACATCATGTCTTATGATTAGTTATGATTTATATTGTAGGACACAATGTAAAATTTTATAATGTCACCACTGAAAACCCAAGAAAACTCTTTCCTTTTTGTGGTAGTTAACATTATATTATTTAATTTAATAAATATAATCTAAATATCTTCACTTTGACTAAGTTTTAAATTAAAATAACAGTATTTATGCTACACAAGATACAAAAACTTAAATAAACTAACTATAAATAAAACAAATTAAATAACAGAAACGAAATAATCCTAAAAAAAAAACACAAACCTGTACACAACAATCACAAAAAAAAGATTGCCTGCAGATCACTGCCCTGCGGGAGAGTGCCCAAAATACTGGCCGCGTTACCTCTCTGTATGGCAAGACCAGATAAGAGCCAGCTCGCCAGTCGCGCTGGTATCTATCAGCTTGACAGAGAGGTCCTTGATAAGTTGTCGCGCCTCTGGACCTTATGTTCCCACTGTATCAACCCCAAAAGGCGTAAACATGTAGCTTGAACCTATTGCCGCATATTTACGGCCCTTGGAGAGCTCAGCAGCGGCCGCCGCCGAACCAGCAGCCCTACTACTCATGGAAACATGAGAGGGCGCCAGCGAGCGTGTCCACGCAGGTTGCGTCCCATACGAGCGGCCTCCCATGCTTCCACGGTATTAACGTCATACCGTCAGGCCTCTTGCCGTCATCGGTAGCTAACTGAATTATTATATTAAACAAGGATAATGTAAATTCTAATCTAGATCCTAGCATGAAGTCATAACTCATTGTTTTTGAGCTTGTTTACTTAAATTTGTTATTGATACGTTACGGTAATCGAACGAATCAGGCGATAGAAAAATATTGTATGCTTGTATATGTACAGTCAGCAAAAGATAAACGTATACAGGCCCATCGTAAATAATTTGATCTTAATCTTGATTATTAATTGGTTGATCTCGATTTGATCTTTGATCAATAGTACATGTGTGTATGTATTGACCTAGTATACCTTATCTCATCTATCACTTACCTGTGGGTCTTAGGTTCAAAGTGTTTGCGATGGGCCAGTATACCTTTATCTTTTGCTGACTGTACTTAAGGCGAGTTTACCCGGCGAAAACTGTCCTGCTCCAACGCTATCGTTTTAGACTTGGCCATCCTGCTCAGCGGAAGCACGCCGCTTAGAAAATTCGCGGTTTCGAGGTGTTTTTGTTTATTATTTTGGAATTAGAGGGATGGGTTTTTCATATGATGTACGTTTTATATTACATTTTTTAAGATGTTTATTTTAATATAAGTTTTACTGTTCAAAACTTAACATAGCCCAAATGAAATGATAATTAGATCATAGTTCAGACCTATCTTTACGATTTAAATGGATCGAGGAAAATGTTAGTAATCGTTTATCGAACGGCCGAAATATCAAGATCAAAGAGTGACATATAACATATATTTTTTTACAAAATTTTATCTTCGCTATTTATTAGCTAAAAAGTAATTTGAAAAGAGACGAAATCGGGATAACCCCCCTTAAAGCATAGAATAAGTTTGAAGCTAGAAAATCACTGACAATATTATAAAAAATTAGTTAGGCAAAGTCGTATTTCTAAATATTTGCACAATTGGTTTCAATAATCGCTTATCATTCCCTATGTCATTCATTGCTAACAGGAGAAGGTCGAATCGAAGAAGAAAGAGAAAACTGCACCACCTTCCTCAACTCCGCTTTGAGGAAGGGTCATGTTCAGCAGATTAAAGCCGCGATTACACCATCCGATTTATCGGCATGCTAACTAGGATTGGAGTTAGGACAGTGTAATCGCGTTTAGGAAGGTCTGTTTCTTCGCGCGTCCTAGTTAGGATCATAGTTAGGAACCCGATAAATCTGATGGTGTAATCGCGGCTTAAGAGAAGGGGGGGGGGGGTGGCATAACATTTTGCAATAAATATGTATATATTTATGTCATATTTCACACTTTGATCTTAATATTTCGGCTGTTGAATACATGACTGCTTACACTTCCTTCGATCGGATTAAATCGCTAAGATAGGTCTAAACCATGATCTAAATGTCATTTCATTTGAGCTATATTAAGTTTCGGACAATAAAACGCATATCAAAATAAACGTGAAAATGTGGTATAAAACGGCCATCATATTGAAAATCAATCCCTCTAATTTCAAATTAATAAATAAAACTCCTCGAAACCGCGAGTTTTCTGAGCGGCCCGCTTCCGCTCAGCAGGATAAACATGTTAAAAATGAAAGCTTTGGACCAGGACAGATTTCTCTGGTGAAGTTTGAATTGTTCGACGGTCACGTCACTCCAAGCGGAAAAACACGCAGTGCGAGTGGAAACCGTGCGAAAGAGATGTCATTTATATCAGGAGACTTTAATTTATGCAGCCAAACTCTTACTGAAGACTCGGTAAGTGCTCAGTAACAAGGTTCGGTAAAATTCGTAAATTAATCTTTTCGTGTTCCTTACAGCCCCGCCCCAAGTCAATTACAATTGTATTATTACAATTGTACTATGGGACGTCATGATTTTATTTTACGAAATTAGCAAAAAGTGTTATCTCCCCGTGTTACTGATCACTTACCAAGCCTTCAATATAAGTTTGGCTTATAAATATATATAATAAACTAAAAAACTAAAATAACTTGCAAAATTTCTATAACCAAAGTTTAGATATTAATAAGAGCCATTCCACCAAATTACGCTTTTTGTATGTGGTGCTTTTGTGGATCGTAGTTTGCTTGGAATTTTGAGTGATGTGAATTATGTTTTACGGTATAATTAAATGAATGGATTGTCAATATAATTACAGAATTCAATTGGTTAAGGTTCTTGGTGAAATTTTAATTGTATTTTATCAATACTTTAATCATTTGACATTTTTTTTCAGCAAAGTTATTGAATTTAGATGAAAGATTTAGCTCTTTGAAGTCGACAATGTGATTATTTTTCTGTAAACGAGGTGTAGGAGATTATCACTACAAAAATAATAAAGTAGTATTTGTAAATGTGATACATTAATGATAAATGCGAAAGATTATAATAACATGTATTCAACAGTATTAAAGTTTCTAAGATGGTAAATTAGTTGCTGGAAATTTTAGTTTCTCGCATGAAAATGTAAGACGCCTCTAAGGTGCAAGCCACACAGAACCGGCGCGGCGCGCATTGAGCGGTTATCATTCAAACTTCGTACAAAACGCATGGAAATAAAGTCGCAATTTGAGGTAAGGTGCGGACGCCCGTTCCACGCCCGACACCGCCCGAAACATACTAGTCAGTGTGTTCAAATTGCGACTTTATTTCTAAGCGGTTGTAATTTGAATGACGCTTGATGCGCGCCGCGCCGTTTCTGTGTGGCTTGCACCTAATAAAATATGTGTGAGTACTGTACATGATTCCTATTCCTCAAACGAGGAGTAAAAGTCTTTTTTCCCGGCGTACGGTGAGAGAAAGACCTTATTTCAATAATTATTTCTACCAAGTGAAAGTTTTCCAATCGCGTTTCTATTCAAGAGGTATTGAGAAAAAGGTTTCAAAAATGCTGTACTAATTTATCAATTTCTGGTAGCTTCTTACTGATATTAGTTAAGAGACTCCAAAGTGCCAGTATTTCCGTAGTAGCGCCTTAAAATATTTCAGGAAGAAGAAAAAAAAGAGATAACAGTTTTATGTTACAGAGTTTATTTCAAGATATACTCAGATTATAACAGCAATTTCAATATCAATCACACATTCTGCATCGAGTCAACAATATTTACAATAAGATATACTACCGCGTGGCGCCCCGACGGCCCATCCAATTTGTGCTGTTCAATAAATTATATCAATTGTGGAATGGATGCTTTGTTAGCAATTCGGTATTCATGGCAGATAGTTATGGGAACTCGATCAATGGTTTGGGTTACAATTCTGGCGCTATCATAACGGACTCCTAATTTAAGAGCTAACTATATTATAGAAACATGAAAATTTAAACTTACAATCCATTATACAATTTTCAATAGTAAAATGGTAGAAAACACATTTAATCTGTGATAACGATAACTTGTTCCTGCAATCTAATGAAGTTGCCTGAGAATATTTCCCTCCTGCCCCCTGATTCTGTATCGTAAAATCAGTTACCCAACCGAGTGCCTACCGTCGGAAACAATCCGCTTATCTAAGGATACGCTCGCACTTGAAATGTCGTCACAATCCGTAAATAGTTCAATACGGAAGGTTATTTAGAAAGTTATATTTTATCTGTTTTTGGTGAATAGCAACCATAGTTGGCAACCGATTTAAAGTTACATAATAGGCCCGCTGGAGTCGGGGCCCGGTGTTCTTCTACTGGTCCACACGCACACATCAACAATCCCCCAATAAATCACTAATACATATACAGATCCGTACATGTCATACACTCTCATCCACCATTACATGATGGCAATATAATATTATATTTCTATTATGTTTAAAGCAATTTACAAATTATTTGTTTTCATTAATATACAGGTTGTAAATGCAAAGTCAAGAATCCCTTTAGGATGTCATTACGAGAAAAAAATATATACCTTGAATTTGCACCAAAAATTCCATCATTTTTCTAAGCTATGGCTACGCAGCTCACCGGCCTCCCCCACACACCAAATTGCACCCCGCAACCCGCACCCCTCATCCGAGTGGCCAGCGACCAGTGAAGGTGTCCACGCAATTAGTGTATTTTGAGCAAAGAAAATCGTCTTATTATGAGGTACTGGTACCTTATTTAGAGATTCCTGTATTTAAAATAATATCTTTACCGATCATACTAACACACCCTTACAGGATTCTTGCCTTTGCTTTTACACCCGGTATATGTTTTACAAAAGTTGTTTATTCCAACTGATGAGAATGTTTCTCTTTTTTATTATTATAGTTTATAGTGAGTATAAAATCACTGCATTTTTTGCAAAATAAACAACTTTTATAGGCTCTATCTACCTATATTTTAAAGTATATCTTTTATATTATTTCCAATAAACGAGATTTCTCCTATGTTACTGTAATATAATCACTGGTAAATTTAAAACTTTATAAATGAAGCGATTAGTGTTTAAAGTAGGCCTTCTTAGAACCGGAAGATACTGCCGTAGTTAATTGTCGATATGTTCCATGATTTTATGTAATTTATACCAAGATTGCAAACAAATAATAAATAAAATATACAAAACAAATCTAGTGCATACATGAAATTCCTTAAACTGTATCACATAATATAGCATTAAATTAAACTATACTTAATTACTATAAATTAATATTCGTAAAATTAATATGGCAACAAAATAATAATATATTTACTAGCTAAGCACCTAAACCTGATTTGTTTAAAGGTTAAAATGTATTTACATTTCTGTACAGACAGCGCTATTTTCAGATATCACTTTTGCCTAAACTTTCCTAAAACTTCAATTTTATTGCCAATCAGCTAAATATCTAACAATGTTTCAATCAAATAAATTACTATTTTATTATTATGACGATAAAATTCATTTCTCGTTCAAAATTTTAAATGCAAAATTGTAAAGATTAGTTGAACGCCTTCGTTATCTATAAGTAAAAGTATGTACAAAACGAAGTAAATCAGATTGATATGTACTGTACAATTGCGGACTCTTTTTTAAATACATAATAAATAATTCTGCAATATAAAGTCGAGATTAAAATTCATCTTTATGTATGTAAAGATAAAACATTGAAAACACGGAAAATTGGACATCGTTTGGACATTTACGTCACAAATTTTTGAGACTAGCTACATTTGTGGACTTGCCATCTACGTTGCTGGCTACTGCCAAGCGAATTACAACCGAATTATCAACAACACAGAGTTGCTATTACTACAAGTTCGCAGTTTCACTTCACATCACTTTACACAATGATATGGGGGTTTTAACCTAGAGCCCTACGCGTCTAGGTAGAAAGTTTTTGTCTCTACAAGTGGTGGTGTGTGGTCTAAGTGAGACTTTGGCTCAATGCCACAAGAAGTGTTAAGCTGACAACAAACGCGAAAGGTCTTGAAGTGGTGGCAGAATCGGTGTGCGGCACTCCAGTGTCCACCCCTGATCTGGTCTGACCAATCTTGGAGATTTGGTCATCTGTGGAAGAAGAAAAGTAATTATAACAGGGCTTACAACTAGAAAAGTTTTAATATAACAATCATATCTTGCAATTAAATAGTCTAAAGCAACGCGGCTTGAACTCTATTTAGCCGTCCTTTAAGGCTTCCACTGCTGATATGACCCCCGTTTTTTCGATAGACGAGTAGCTAGGGAAGAGGAACTTACCCTCGATACCATGTCCAGATCCTTCCTCCCCGGACCCTTCCGCATCGTAAGACGCATCGTCATCGTAGCTCCTGCCAGACCCTGAGCCGTCTTCCCCCGCTTCGTCTCCCTGCATGAAGGCTTCCGCCGCCGGTACCCCCCCTCCCATGGACGTGTGGGAGATCAGGAGCTAGACAGAAGAGGATTGGTAAAACATCAGAAGGAATTATCTGTCCTTCTTTCTTAACTGTTTTCGCTTATCTCCAAGCACCTCCATTAATTTAAAAATGGAAGGTTTATATGAAAGTGGGGAAGTACGAACGGTAATACCAAAAAACTGGAGAGAATGAATGCTTGAATTAAGGACGGCACAAATACTTTTACAAAAATAGCTAATGTATTTTTATATACTAAGTCACGAATACAGATTATTATGATTTATGTATCAATACTTCCAAAGTAATAAATTCCTAAAAGATTTAGGGTTACTACGCATAGTGTTGATAAATTGCGAGAGAGGAGAAAATAAAATGAACCCTGTTACACGACTCTGGAATGCCGCTAATAGCTGAGGCACTAGCCGTATCTCTTCATCTTTACAAAACCCTCACCATAACCGGTGATGAACGACTTTTATTAACATTTTATCTCCTCTATCTGTAGTGCTCGAGCACATTCTGCTGGATAATTAATTAAATCTACAAGTTATTGCTCACAGAAGACTATTATAAATGCATAAGTTGACGCTTGCTTATCTAAGTTATCATCAAATAACCTTTTAAAGTGGCATCCCACAAGAGTTACACTCTTAAACTATGGCATACTAGCTTTTTCCCCCGGGCTCTGCTTTCAGTACATTTTTCTCTGACTCCACTAAAAGGTCACAACTCAGTTCCTATTAGTCACAGCGTAATGATAAATGTCGAAAACCTGTCTCAGAAAGCCTCCTGGGTAGCAATAAAAAACAACATTAAAATTCGCTTAACGGTTTTCAAATTAAAAGTGAAAAATAAAACAGATGTTGCAATATATATTTAAGGTGTTTCGTCAGGGTCGCGTTCCTAAACGCACGATTTATTTGTTTTAGTTATTTTTGAACATTTATTGTGATTAGTTTAAGCGGCAATAGTTTAATGAAAAATTGTACAAAATATATAAAACAAAAATGCAAAATTAAGTTTATCGAGTATTCGGGTACGATGGTTGCCTTAAACTTATAATATTAAAAATCTGCGTTTTCATTATTTTTTGTTTAAATACAGTTTATGGCATATATGTAGTATACAGAAAATTCCCAATTAGTTGAGTTTTTTGGGTTCCGTAATCAACAAACAACCCTTATTCCAGTTTCCTTAAATATGTAGATTAAAAAAAATGGGACCCACCTTGAAAATTAATTAAATTTAACTTTTTATTATTTTTTAAGTTTTTGGTCAACATTTTACAAATCCAAATTTCAGATCTGTAACTCAGTCCGTCTGCAAGCTAGGGACCCGTGACATACGGATGGACAGACGGACAGACAGCAGAGCGACATTAAGAGGCTATGTAAATTCTATTTCTGTCACTCTCGCTCCAAGCGAAAAAACGCCTAGTGCGAGAGGGGCGGAGAAAGTATGTTTTTATTTTAACAAAAAAACTAAAACAGCAAGAAAAAGTTTCAAAATTAAAATTTTGATATTGTTAAAACCCATTTAATTCAATAATCCACAGTTCTGTACATGATTCCTGTTCGTCAAACGAGGATAAAAAGAGCGTGTGAAGACCTCATTTCAATAATTTTGAAAATTCATCCAAACGTGTTTTCCAAAAACAAAACCCTATATTATACAGTCAAAATGCATACACTAAAAAGTTATTACAATTATCTATGTATTTCATGAAATACACAGAAACAAAGCATCCATATTTTATTTACATATAGCCTCTTAAAAAGGACATAAGACACACATCATCCATCCATCCATCATGCATTCTAAAGCCTTTCGGCTCCAACGGCCATCATGTCGGCGACAAATATGGCCTGCCCACTGCCACTTCAACTTACTGATTCTGCAGACTATGTCGGTTACTTTCGATCTCCGACGGATCACACATACCCTCGTGAAATAAAGCAGCTATACCTTCCCATAACTCGTTAGCCCCACGTCAATTGCAAAACTAGTTTACAAGCTATAGTTTTTGCCGCATCATCATTATGCACTTCTCGCGGCACTAAAACTCTAATCAGATACCTATTATCTAGATAGGAATTTCTAACAATGTATGAGCATATCTAGTAATTAGTGTGCGAGCTAAGTGAAGCTTTTTCATCAATTTCCTGCTGTCATAGCTTGGTTTCATCAAAGGAGAGCAATCAAGGGATGTTGAGAGATAACGCAGTATTATTTCGATTAATATACTGCCTATTGAAATAGGTACAGTTATAACTGAGAACTGATTATATATAGGTAGTTATCTCTTTCCTGTTATTCATTCTCAAAAAAATCATAGCTGTCATGACTAGGTGAATTAAATATCATTTTGAAACAAATTAGATTAGTATTTATGGTAAATAAACAAGTTTTTTAGTATCTGTCTGTATGTCGTGGCTAAACTCAACAACGACCCTTTAGGGACCCTGTCTAAAAAAATCGAATAAACTTCAATTACGTCAAAAGTCAGAAGTTTAACAAAATGCATGTTGGGGTGTCTACATCTAAGGGGAACCATACATTACGTAGTACGACTTAAACCGTACACACAGTTTGGTCACATGTATAGGTATATATCGTGACCAGATCATAGAATTGAACATTTCATTATATGGATTGACCAAATCAATGAGTAGAGATCGTTTGAAGATATAATGAAGACTGAAGACACAAGACTATTTCATAATCAGAGGTGCAATTGGTGTAAGTCAATCGTATTCAAATTGATTGTCATATGGCTATTCGGCTAAGCAAATAAGCTCGTTTGACAATTGAAATCGTACATTTAAATCAAAATCATAAAAAAGCCATTCCGGTTTTGTGGTGAATAGTTACCTGTCTCGCTTGTCGCAGCCTGTCCCCCAGGGTTGCCGCTTGAGGGTCCTGTGGCGCGCCGCCCGTGACCTCAGGGTTGTACCGCTGGTCGCTGAGTGACGTCGACGCCACCAGAGCTTTTGAGTATCTGTTGGGAGGTCATCTGTCAGCTTCCCTTTCCAGTGTATTAGTTTTTAAAAGAAAAATGATAATATCATTCACTGTGTACCTAACTTCTAGACCTGCAAACCCTTTCTTTATGAAATATAGGTAGATCCTAAATTACGTTAAAATAACAATAGGCGTCGAAAAGATACCGTAATATTATTGAATTGTAAAAATTTTGCTTTACTTATTGTTTTAAAACGGCTTCTCATGAAAAACAGTTCGAAATAACAAATCAAAACTAATTACGAGAAGAAACAATTCATGAAACGATCAGTTATTTGTTAATTGGCGTGATTATGGCGTTAATTGGACGTTTTCTCGACATTTCGTGATTAAAACTGTCTCAAAATCGTTTTATGTTTAGGTAGTGACAAGAAAATACGTAGGTGGGCCTTGTTAATTTTTGTGGGCTAATTAATTACCATCTTATAAATAAGAAAGAAAAAAACTTCTTTTTCAGATTATCACTAATGAAATACTGAAAAGTTAATACAAGTTTGTTATATTTTTGTCGAATCTTCAACTTCATATTTTCCGTCATTGTAAATAGTCAGACCTCTAAAAGTGTTAGAAAACTTACATTCCAACTGCTTCTCCATTCCAGCAGTTCTCATTCCCTTCAGCTGCGAAGTCAATCTCATCACAGAGCCGATCCGCAACTCCCGCGAAGAGCTTCTTACTGGCGGCCAGTGAGGCTGCGAACTGTAACAGCTCAGTGTCTGGTGGAGGAGCTCGGAGCGCGTCTCGGCGGGACGTGGCGCTGATGACGTGAGGGACTGCGGACCCTGGCGTCTCCACGGTGGAGGGGGCGCCGCATTCTTGTCGTACCTGGGGCAATGGAGGGGGGAGAGTTCAGATCGGAAAACGTCATATCTGTATGGGATAAAAGCAGTGAAATAGTCGATTCTTTTGAAAGATCTCGCGTTGTTTTGGTGGTGGACTGTACTCATTTTTCGCAGGTACTCGTAATCTTCGCATGGCTTCACACAAACCGAATAGATATTGAAATGAAACAAAAGTGACTGAATGAAAAGCTTGTGTAAGTCAGTCATGCTGACGCTGCTATATTGCCGGCTGTTGTCGCCACATCTCTTTGAACAACTCCTCGAAGAATGCATCGTTAAGAAGTACGCTCAAGAACCTGGGCGGTGACGCTTTTGTACTAAAGGAATAAAGGCTAGATTTGCTGACATTCTGATGATAAATCACTCATCGCTGGCGATCAATAAACCGCGCGTCATTTGTCGATAACAAAAAGCTCGTGCTTTGCCTGCGAACATTAGAATCATCTCGATCGGTATTCGTGCGCGGAAATAGCCAGAGGCGTTGCTAGAAGCGCGGGCGCAAGGGTCCGGCCAGCTTCAACTTAAATCATCTTGAAATTTCCGAAAGTGTTTTTACGTTTCACTGTTCGATCTGAGAATCCGGTCCTTGTCTTTAATTCGATGTTTTTATGAATCTAATAAAACTCCAGGGCCATCCCCTTGAAAAGATGTGCAAACCAGAAAAGTTACGACTCTTAACACAAAAATTAAAGAATCTATCTTCAATATCTATCGCTACAGACTTCAAAAGCGTCGGTAATTGGCCAAACACGATGTGTGATGTCATTTATAGCCAATCACGGTGCGTTTGAACTCAATTGCGATTGATGTCGAAGTTAGACAATTAGGCCCTTGATCTGTTTGGTCACCCCAACAGTTGTTTCTTGGGATATCTGTGGTCAACCGCATGAAAGTAGAATTCTGACAAACTTGTAAAAATTAGTGCAAATGTTGAAAATGTCAGCGACCAGCGTGCATGGGGCGCGGTGTGAACGTCCGCGGCGACGCGCGACAATCGCGAATAAGTATAAATAAAGTTCGCATTCAGCGCCGCCGCATAGCCGCGGGCGCAGCGCTATCCCGACGCTTGGCTACATTTAAACACGAGCTCATGCTATTACGTGAAATAAAGAAATGCTGCTGGACAGATTTGTGCCGCTGAGATCTACTTCAGTTAGGACGACGATTACTTTATTAATTTTTCAAGCAAGTGTGCTTATAAAGTGGCCCTTATTGCAGCGTTCTTAGGATCATAAAGCAGCATATTAAACACTCGTCTTTCTTACTTTACATTATTGCACTTGTGTTTTTTACATTACAGTTTTTTTATCTTAGGAAAGAGTTTTGATGTCTTGAGAAATAGTAAAGTTTTTGCGAATAATAGACTGTCTCAGTGAACATATAATAAATAATCATTTAATTTCATCAAATTACTTATTTTATCAACAAATTAACTAAATTTTTTGTTGTAAATACAAAAATATTCATTTTGTTAATATGTAATATTTGGCTGTTGGCGAATGCGTCAGTGCCTCTATTTCCACCTGCGCAAAAAACAAAATCTCTGCTGCCATTTAACAAAGAAAATTGTCAGTTCAGTTCAGTCAGCTGTGGTTTCGATTATGTGGAAAAAAAAGACAGTGAAATTTTATTATTTTTCCTCGCAAGTGTGTTGAAAAACGTCGTATGAAACGCGTGAGCATTATACATTACACTCTCGGCTCCATTACGCCCTCAGACATAGCTCACTTGTATCATTATGTAACTATTAGGTATTCATTTCGGTTCGAGTTGACTGTCACTGAAACGATGAACTGCTTAAAGATGAGAAAAGAATTAAGTACAGTAAATTGCATTGTGGTACCACTGGGTAAAAGAATAGTAATTGTACAAGAAAAGTAGTCAATCAGAAACAAGGCCCATTGACTCTTGGCGAAATAAATATAATTTAGTTTTAGCTTTCCAGACTGATTGGCTCGTGGCTGAGCTTGAACATATATAAGGTGACTTTAATTTATGCAGCCAAATTCTTACTGAAGACTCGTTAAGTGCTCAGTAACAAGGTGCGATGACCCTTTATGTGAAATTCGTAAATTATCCTTTTCGTGTTTCGTACAAATGCAAGCCCAGCCCCGAGTCAATTACTATGATGATACGTCAACATTTTATTTTGCGATATTAGCAAAAAGTATTTTCGATCCGTGTTACTGATCACTGACCAGGCCTGTAATATGAGTTTGGCTGTACAAATAAAAGTCACCTTATATAACATACGGGGGTAGAAAACATATGTTTTCGCATTTTTCAAACGGATGGGGCCTGGTTTAACACTTAACCAGTATCAATTTGTGTATATCTCGTTAGATATTTCATGTCCAGGCTTTGTATGTCGTGTCAAATAAAGCATACCTTTTATTTGCTATAGTTAAAATATTGAAATCAGACAAAGTTAATTGGTGGCGGTAAAAGGGTATTATAACCAATTAGAAACCCCAGCAAAAATCACTTTGAAGAAAACGCTAAATTAACTAAAAAGTCGACCTTTTCTCTTTAAATCAAATTAGTCGTAATTGTAGATTTAGCTACAGCTAAAGTATTTAATTCGTTAGGAGAATTATTACATTGAGAGGAGGGACTCTTTTTGTTACAGTTTGAAAGTTTTATCACCGTATATGAATTTCGGTTCAGGTTAACCAAACACTTTCTACACTTATTTATTCGTTTTTCCATTTCGGTGCAGAAAACAAGGCGAGAGGTCGCGGGGCCGGGGCGAAAGAGGCGAAAAATAAATGAACCACAAGCCCACAGCCAATCAGCAAAGGCCAAACTTCGGTACCGTAATTGTATACCGGTATTGGTATCGTAAGCAATTTGGCCAATTGCGAGTCGGACTCGCGCAAAAAGGGTTCCGTACCACCCCACAATACGGGTGCGGAACCCTAAAATCATTATGGCAAATAACATCAATAAACATGCCAAAGCAACATCAAGCGCTGCAGAAAAAGAGCCGCTAAAATGGTAGCGCCTGACCAAAAATTTGGCACCGTCGGCGTACGGAATCCTACTTTTTATCATATTTGAATTTTACTTTAGTGTATGTCCTACAATCTGACTATAAATTTAAAACTTGTATGTACTCGTATTACTGTCTTTAAGCAAAATCCAGAACCAATAATGTTTAAATAATGCAAATTCCTGTTTCTTGTATGGGGACCACCCTTAAATACATTTTTTAAATATTTTATTATTTGTCATGATAAAAGCCATAGTAACACATATTCAGTGAAAATTTCAACCTTCTGCCTATTTCGTTTGAAGCTGTAGGTAACTATAGAGGTCCTGTGACAGACGGACAGACAGCGGAGGCTTTGGTAATAGTCCCGTTTGGCACCCTTCGAATACGGAACCCTAAAAACGGTATGATGTCATGAATTTTAGGGTCCTCATATTTTGCGGTTCAACAGTCCCTACCTTAGAGGGCTGGATTTGATTTTGAAAATTATATAGTTAACAGTGGTCCAGATAAGAAACATGAGAAGGGTTCACCCCCACCACCAACTTGTAGAAAGTGGGTCAAAACTCGGCGGAAACCGAAGAAAAACTTTTATTGCCAATCTGACATCTGTCGCAGACAAATGTCGTCTAACGAGCAACTTGCGTTGCGACACTCGGTAATGCCTATAAGAAACTCCAGTTCTATTAAGGGTACGTATTTATTCTGTGCTAAGGGTGTATTAAGTACGTAAGGGTGTGCTTCGCATGATCATGCTTTATACCAACAAATACTGCAACAATCACCCTGAGATGTATGTGTATATATATATTTGAATAGTTGAGGACTAATGCTAGGTCAATGCTGTGGTGCAAACTTGATACCATTAAATTTTCTCGATAGAAAAAAAATACAAAGTTACCTCCAAACCGTACAATAAAGTAGATCTGAAACTTTGCATAATATAACTGATATTAGTATAAAGCAGCTGCAGACTGTAACATAAAAATGAAAAAAACATCTGTGTAGCCGCGATTTCAAAATAATGTTTTGCGTGCGCGGCATCTGATTAGAGTAGGATAGACGGTTAAAAAGCAGAAGCGTTAGAGCAGGACTGCAAATTGAGGTATTATGGGCCCTTAACTAAAGAAACGTGTAGCAATCACAGAGCAACATAAATTTCATTTCATGAAGCAAATCTCAGTATTAGACTAAGCAATAGCTCTTTATAACAAACCTGTAATCGTAAAATTATTAAAAGCTTTATTCTTGCAAAAAACGGTCTGCATTCTCCGTACATTGGAGATTATTCAAAAACTTTTTGCTCGACAAGTGAATGCTCGAGATGAGCATAAAAAAGGCGATCAATAAACTCAGTAAATATTCATTAAAGTGGTTTTTACACGAGCCGACGACGCACAAAAAATAGTAAAAAAAATCTTCAAGTCTACATTAAAGAGCACTTAGTTACTTGTCCCCATAGTTATTACAGAAACATAAAACTATTTCATTTAGATGCCTTGGGCCGCTGTGGTATTGCAATTATTTTTATACGTCGCAAATTATAAACTTAATTCAAAGACTTAAGTCTTGCCGCGGGGAAAGTTAAGTTTTAAAATGTCATAATATCTTTATTAATCTCTACTTAAATTTAAAAATTAGTTTCGAACAACTCAGCGTAAGTCGTTTAAATTCCTAATGTTACATGTGCTCTTTTCTGTTTATGTAGTTACTTCTGCGAGTTATACTTTATTACAAGGAATCACATGTATGTACAGAAATGCATTTACAAATATTTGGCCAAGTGCGAGTCGGACTCGCGCACAAAGGATTCCCTACCACCACACAGTACAGGTACGGAACCCTAAGAACATTATGGTAATTAAGACGAGGTGATCCAGAGAAATCTGTCCTGCAACAACGCTTTCATTTTACACATGTTTATTGTGACATTTATGCAGCCAAATTTATACTGAAGGCTTGGTCAGAGCTGAGTATCAAGGTTTCATGACCCTTTTGTGAAATTCGTAAATTATTCTTTTCATTACCAAGCCTCCAATATGAATTTGCCTGCATAAATAAATTTCACCTCATATTCCGGTAAAATTTCGAGTTTTCTATTATATTTATTTAAGAGTCTATTACGAAATTATTGAGGCTGGGTTCTGAAGAAATCAGAAAAATTGCCTATTTCCATGGTTGGCACTGACAAATATTTGTGTTCTTATAGGAAATCTATGAACTTACGATCTTTGTGTCTAGCTTTTTGTGTGTTATCGATGACTCATATCGACGCCATGTTTGTTTAATCCGATCAGCAAGTACATATACGTTAGTCATTCTTACAAGATGGATTACATCTGATAAATTTATTAATATAATTATTAGCACTATTATGAACAATCTCAGTTTGAGAGGCCCGGTTATTATAATATGATCCTTTTGAGTCAATCAGAAGACTCCATATTTCAAATTAAGTTTTATTGACTGACATTACACTATCTAACTACTCCAATTTTGAAATATACATATTCACATATATTCAAGTTTGATAAATGCCATACGATAAAAATTAGAGTGACTAAACCGCGTCAAATAAATACTGTAGGATATAGAATAATAACTGTAAGTTTGCCATTAAAAAAATCAATACATAACCGTACAAAATCCCTTTAAAATCATCCGCAATCTGACTTTGCAATTTTTGCGCATGTGCTAGAATTGAGGGCCTGGTCACGATTTATTAAAACGAACTCTACAGTACCAACACTACATTAATTTATTAAACAAAAGACTAGCCTTTGCCTGCGGCTCCGCCGAATTTATTTAATCTCTGCCCCGTTGTCGGCTTGGGATTTATTTTATGAACAACCTTTATAGTCTATATGTTGACCAGGGCAGTTATTCCGGAGAAACAGTCGAAGCGAGATATCTAAAACTCGAGCTAAAAATATATAGAGTTAGACAGATACAACGGGTTTTTACGGTCAAGAAGGCTAATTCGACAGACTGAGAATAACCTCCCAGGAGAACTACGATGATAATAAAAAAAACTAATCCAAATTCGCTGACTGGTTTCCGAGTTAAATGTATGTACATACTACATATAAACAGACAAAAACTGTAAAAATGGTTGTATTGGCTTCAGTACATTACTAATTAATAATACATTTTCTTTTGAAATATTAAATTTACAGACACGACTTTTTACTACGTTATTATTAGTATAGATATCTTAGCGCAATAAAATTAGATATTAATAAATGAGATTTCAAACCTTGTTTTCGAAATTATTCGTAAATAGAACGTAGCCATTAAAATATATCTTATCATAATTGAAATGCTTAATTATCTTAATGTCTGTACAGAAAAAGCTAGTTTTATTTTATGTGCTGCATAACCGCAGCAACCTTTTAGCCAGCCATTTCTTATAATTAGAGACATTTCGTTCAGCTGTAGATAAGTATAGACCTAGGTATGCTGTTGAGTTTTTTGTTTAAAGTTAAAGATAATAATAAAATACTTATATTCTTCTAGCAAACTCATGTTTACACGTAGAAGTAAAAATTACAATTGACCAAATGATATAATTTTAATACTATATATCAATTACATTATTTATTTAGATCAGAGACCTTTAAAATACAGTACTTTCGCACTTACAACTAAAACAACACAAATAAGGACACGTCTGGTATCAAAACTTTTTATATGCTTTTCGGAAACTACGGCCCAAGTAATAGTAGAGCAATTAAGTATTAATTAAAGAATACGAATACTTTATTAAATAAACTATTTGTTACATAAATTCATAGTGAGACCCTGTTACAAATTAAATTTTGAGTTGAGGGTTCCGCGCAGTTCTGCCTCAATAACGAGCTAAGTCTACTATTTTTAGGGTTCCGTACTCGAAGGGCAACACGGAGCCCTATATGTCGCTCTGCTTTCTGTCCGCCGGATATGTCACGGTCTCTTGCAGACGGTATGAGTTACAGACCTGAAACTTTGATTTCTTGTGTAGAATGTTGACCCAAAACCGAATGTTGAACTAAAAATTAAATTAAATTATTTTATACATGAATAAGGAGGGAAAATACAAAAATTAATGTTTTTCTTCCCCCTGCATGTGGGGTGTCTCTAGAACCCATTGAGTAAAGTATACATATATTTTTATCATTTTTTATCTCCAAAAATAAAGAAATGGGGGACAACCAAAGTTGACAATTTTCCACTATTTTTAGGGTTCCGTACCCAAAGGGTAACCAAGTGGACCCATTACTAAGACTCCGCTGTCCGTCCGTCCGTCTGTCACCAGGCTGTATCTCATGAACCGTGATAGTCAGACAGTTGAAATTTTTACAGATGATGTATTTCTGTTGCCGCTATAACAACAAATACTAAAACCGGCCATAGACATAGTTTTTTTGCCGTTTTTATAGATAATGTTTTTTTTTGTTACGACGTCTATCTCAAAAATGAAACTAATTGAGAATTTGGAATAGTCCGTGTATAATGTGCCGCGTGAATGCGTGTGACACAATGACTCAAGTGTATATTGCATATCGATTAAACAAATAAGAATATGCTAAATAAATAACATTTAATAGCGCACAAAAAATCGCGTGCGCATGACGCAAGTAGGTGTCAAATTTGCACAGCACAGTGCGCAAGAGCAGACGCATCCGGTGTCATTGCGCTGCGGCGTGTGAATACCAAACTAAATGTTATTGAGACGCTTTTTATTCATAAATCATTCAGATGGAAAACCATAGTTGCCATGGCTGTTAGGGAAATACCAAAACACTTCAATTTGGTTGGCAAAAACTATCTAATGATTTAATTGTTTTATAACGCTTTAACACAAAAGAGACGAGTTATTTTTTTATAACAAAATAATTGAACGTTATTAAGATAATAAAGTATTATTATCCATTTTAAGGTCCCGTAGCCGAATGGCTATTACCAAGCGTCCACTGTCTGTCTGTCTGTCCGTCCGTCTCTCACAGGGGTTTACAGCTTCAGCCGTAACAGGTGGAAAGTTGAAATTTTCAGAAAATACATGTTACTATGGCTTCTATCACGGCAAATAATAATAAAAAAAATGATACTCAAGGGGGCAATAAAACTCGAAAAAAAGCATATTTTTACTGTTATTTGTTTCAGCTCTATTTTAAAGATGGTATTACGTACAAATTTCAAATTTAAAAACATTATTGTCACAGTATATACTCTAAAGTAAAATAAAAATTATTAAATTAGGGTTCCGTACTCAGGGGGTGCTCAATTGTTTGTCAGGCGGTACCATTTTTAGCGCCTTGTTTTTTGTCGCCATAGCGCATTTATATTGTTTATATGTAAGGGCTCCGTACCCGTATTGTGTGGTGGTATGGAACCCTTTGTGCGCGAGTCCGACTCGCACTTGGCCATTTAAAGTGTCCGTTCGGAAAACCAGTTCTTTCAAGATCACGATCCCGAGAGAAAGAGACAGAAGTTCAGCTTCTAAACAATTTAGTGATCATTATCAGCTTCAGTTTATGTGTGCCTAAATTGAGAGCGTCAATCTTCCAATCAACCAAATCAACGCAAGTTGCTCTCGCGCCGCCGCGCCTCAGTCAAGAAACCGTTAGGAAATAAACTGAAGGTCGGAATAATCCTCTAAATAAATCAAATCAAATTATTTATTTTGTAAAAGAGATACATAAAGTATACTTTCTACAAGTCAAAGTTAATCTTTACAATAAATATCTTTAGAATAAAAAAAATATATGCTAATAAGGGAAATACATACAAAAAATATTTAGGTTGGGCTACTAAAATGTAATAAAGTTATACAAATATACGGAAAAATCACAAAAATTAAACACGCTCGATATGGCAAAGTAATGCAATATTGTAATGAACTTCAAAAACAACCAATATTAAAATCATAATTTTGTAGTTTTTATATATAAACTGTCTTGATGATTAGTCGCAGAAAATCTGAACGGCATAGTTCTTGTCCATATGAACAACTTTTGCGAAAAAATATTCATCTGTTCCATAAGAACTGGACCAAAATGTATTGAATAGTTGACTATTTTACGATTTCAGGGTTGGCTGCACACTAAAAGTTGTTTTATAGGCGAATGTTATCACCAGCTTTTGACTTTTGTATAGGCAAATGTCATCACCAGTGTTTGACTTTTATATAAGCGAATATCATCACTAGCTTTCGATTTTCGTATAGTCGAATATTATCACGAGCTTTCGACTTGTACATTAAATATTTTTCAAAATTTTAAATGTAAAGGGGTATTAGTATTAAACTGAAGCCAAAACTACCATTTTTAGAATTTTTGTCTATCTATCTGTCTGTATGTATGTTCCATTTAAACTCGAGAATCACAAAAAGGATTTGGATGCAGTTTTATTGTTATCATCGTAGTAAAGTAACCTTGGTCAACATATATAGGCTGTAAGGGGTGTTCATAAATTAACCGACAAGCCGAAAACTGGGCAGAGACTAAATAAAAAAAAACTTTGGCGGAGCCACGAGCAAAGGCAAGTAATCAATGAAGTTAGGTTTTTATTCATATTTCCTTTAACTTACGTTTGAGGGGTCCAAACAAATTAAATAATTTTTCTAACACAGGTGTTGGCAAAAAAAGGCCAAAACTATATTACGTAATAAATGATCAGACCCTAACGAGTTGGAGTACGTAAACAGTCGGTCGTCAAAACCGTGGGTGTGGAGAAGTTGTATAATTAATTATATCTCAAACCAATGTGGATGTGGCAGTTGCATCCGGATGGCGTAATTTAAGTGACACTCACTAACCGACACTGGGAAATGTGACAAACCAAACCAGGTGACAAACATTTATATTTACACTTCCGCAAATAACAATATACTTTGAAGGGACGCGAGCAACCCATAACCCAGAACGAATTAGGAACTAGAAACAGAAAACGTAAACAACTCGTATTTCATTCTATCTATGTACTTATGGCGCATGCCTACCCTAAATTAGCAAATCGATGTATGTCAGTACAAAATCGGCGATAACGACATTAAAATAACGTTCATAAAGCGCGTATTGATAGCTAAGTGGCTGTTACGACGGTCGCAGCGTCTCCGGAAAGCGCAAAATGGGAGAAAATAATATGGACGCACTAAGCTTTTTTTCAACAAAGTAGATCTGTAACTTGTCTTTATTAAGGTGAAAGAATCATTAAAATCTCTTCAAGCATTCGCAAGGAATAAGAAAATTCTTGTGTAAATCATAGGAAACTTTCGATAACTTTCGATTTGTTTTTGCTGAAAGTAAAGACAGTTTTTTAAAATTAAACATGGAATTAATTGTTTGAACCACCCGTATAGGAAAAGTAGGCCTTCAAAGACAGGTCTAAGACTCAGTTTGAGTATTAAGGGGGGGGGGGTTATCCCATTTTGTCCCTTTTCAAATTAATTCTAAACCGATATATAGCGATGATTAAATTTTGTAAAAAAGATATGTCATATTTCACTCTTTGATTTTCATATTTCGGCCATTCGATACACGGTTACTTACATTTTGCTCGATCCAATTAATTCTCAAAGATATGTCTAAACCATGATCTAAATATCATTTCATTTGAGCTGTATTAAGTTTTGGACAATAAAAGTTATACTAAAATAAACGTTGTGAAGAATGTGACACAAAACGGCCGTCATATTAAAAAAACCCATCAATCTAATTCCAAAATAATAAATAAAAACACCTCAAAACCGCGAGTTTTCTGATCGGCCCGCTTCCGCTAAGCTGGATAAGCATGTGTAAAATGAAAGCGTTGGAGCAGGACAGATTTCTCTGGATAACCTCGCCTTAAATATGTAAATACGTTTTAAAACAAGAGCAATGGAGAGGTCCAGCAGATTGTAAATGAAAAGCAAGATTTGATGAAGACTATAGATAATAAGAGGGAAAAGATGTTGAGACATCTGATACGACACGACAATTATATCAAAAACATCATTAAAGGAAAAGTGAAGGGAAAAATAAAGAGAGGAAGACCCAGGAGAACATGCATAGATCAAGTGAAAGAAAGAGTTAATGTCGTGTCGCATCAAGAAGTTAAAGAGAAGGCGGAGTGCAGAAGTGAATGGAGAAGACTTCACCAACAAGACCATATCTCTTAAATTGATTCATTGATTGACGTTTTCTGTGACCAAGTGGTCACTCAATAATCTATAGGTGCACATTGCAAGATGCACATTAATTTGTGTTCGGTCTGCGTGCGTTGGTCCATTCGTGCCCGAAGTACGGCGACAGGGCTCACCACCCATCACGTTTGTGACGTTATAATCGTCTGTGAAAAGCGGGTGTACCAAGTGTGGAGTGACTGGCATTTCACAGCTCACACTTGAGAATCCCTCTGACACTCACTCGGGCATTGATGTCGTGATTATTTGTTTGTAATGTTTAAATAGTTTAAATACATTAAGCAAGATAAGCACACCTGTAACTATTATGTAAAACAAAACATATCTCCAAATTTTAGAACTATTACAACACAATCAGGCTTAGGGCGGGACCAGGAGAGTCAAGTTCCGCTCTTATTGCCTTCACATTAGAAGCACAAAATTGTTCTGCGTAATTTTTCCCGGTGGTACAAGAGTCTAGGCCCCTCCCTGATTAAGCCAAAGTCATACCGAATTTCCGTCTCAAGATGGAACCAGGAGACGCAGTTCCAATTTCGGATTTAAAATGCAATGTTAGACTGAGTCTTAGATCAGCCCCGAAGGCGGACGCTTTGAAGAGGAATGGAAAAGGAATATTAGGAAATATGAGTCTATATTCTCAGCTATAGAACGAAATCACAAGAAAAACTATAACAAATTATGCAAAAACGGTTATTTACGAGCATGTACAATTATATATATACTTCATATATTCAATAATATTACTACAAGATTTTAGTAACTTCATAAACAAGATGTCGGTCGGGCTCGGCATCAGTTATTAGCATTATATCCCATATTCCCATCAAAAACATTTCATGTATATAAAAAAAAACTTAACCGGTCCAATATTTACTAATTTTGTTCTTATATTGTGAAAAAGGCAAATACATTAAAAAAAAATTATTTAATATTTTATAAAATCGCAGAAAAGTCCAAAAAAGCCCTAAAATTCATGACTATGGAAAATCCAATAATTTTAAAGCTATAAAAATATTTAGGTTAGGGAAAAACTCTTTTCGCAAATATAATGTATGAACTCATAATAAAATCTCTTTGGCTATACCAATTGTATCTAGCTGGTTTTAGTATTATTAAAAAGTTTAAATTTTAAAAAGGATAATTCCAAATTCAAATTAGGTGAAATGTGTAATTTTCATTTGTTTTTCTTACTGTTAAGATGAGTGAATCTGAAAAGAAATTCGATGCATTTTAAAATTTTACTACAAAAAAGGTAAAAATGCAACGCAAGACGCGAAAAAAATTTGTGATGTTTATAGACCTAGTGCAGTGTCTGTGAGAGTAGCACAAATTTGGTTTAAGCGTTTTCAATCCGGAAATTTTGATGTCAAAGATGCACCTCGCTCTGGGCAAAAGGGTGCAACGGATAAAATGGATGCCATTTTTGAAAAAGTGGAGTATGATCGGCATATCAGTAGTTACGATGTAGATGAAGAACTGGGGATTGACCACAAAACAGTTTTGGCGCATTTGAAAAAAGTTGGGTACACAAAAAGCTCGATATTTGGGTGCCTCATGAGCTCACTGAAAGAAACTTAATGAACCGTGTACTCATTTGTGATTCTTTATTACGACGACGTAATGAAACCGAACCATTTTTGATAAACCTGATAACTGGTGATGAAAAGTGGATCACGTACGACAAGAACGTGCGAAAAAGGTCGTGGTCAAAGGCTGGTCAGGCTTCACAGACACTGGCGAAACCCGGGTTATCTCGCAACAAGGTAATGCTGTGTGTATGGTGGGATTGGAAGGGCATTATTCATTATGAATGAGCTGTTACCGCCAGGCAGGACCATCGATTCTGAACTCTACTGCGAACAACTGATGAGATTAAAGCAAGAAGTTGAGAGAAAGCGGCCGGAATTAGTCAACAGAAGGGGTGTGGTTTTTCATCATGATAACGCTAGACCTCACACATCTTTAGCCACGGAGCAATGATTATGAGAGTTTGGCTGGGACGTATTAATGCATCCGCCGTATAGCAATGATTATGAGAGTTTGGCTGGGACGTACTAATGCATCCGCCGTATAGTCCTGACCTTGCACCTTCAGATTTCCACTTGTTTCGGTCTCTTCAGAATTCTTTAGGCAGTGTCAGGTTAACATCACGAGAGGAATGCCAAAACCACTTGTCGCTGTTTTTTGATCAGAAGCCGCAGAATTTCTATAGCAATGGGATTATGTCCCTACCTACAAGATGGCAGAAAGTAATCGAACAAAATGGCACCTACATACTTTAGTTAAATGTAAATAAACTTTATTAAAAAATGTTTTGAATTTTCATATAAAATGCAAAGAAACTTTTTCCCCAACCTATATAAAACCGATTTTAGTACGAGTATATAGCATATTTCTATGTACATAATTTTTGCTGCGAGTTGTTTTTGTGCATTATAATGAAGAAACAAAACTTATTTACAACGAATTGCTACCTCGAAAATTATAAATTTACTACGTCAAGGATAAATTTGCTGAACAGACTCAATAAAGCCTCAAAAAAGTACTTGGTCAAGAACAGTAATTAAATGATATAATCGAACAGAAATATTACAAGGTTTTTACTATAGTTTAGTAAAAATAACTATCAAACCAATCCTTGAAAATAAGCTTTTGTTTACTACTGTTTATTTCTCTGAAGTTATATTATATTATATTACCCAGGTAGCTATACCATTGTATTAAATGCAAAATCGAGCACTTTTTAATATAACCCTTAAATTTTCATTAAAGTATGAATTACCTGCAAAATAGTGTAAATTTTATGTTTTGTAGGGTTCCGTACCTCAAGAGGAAAAAAACGGAGCCCTTATAGGATCACTTTGTTGTCCGTCCGTCTGTCGGTCAAGACCCTTTATCTCGGGAACGCGTGGAGGTATCAAGTTGAAATTATAACCATATACTCAAATCTACAATCTCTTGAAGCTGTGAAAAAATCGAACTTCTAAGTTAACGTAAAAAAAAACCGACATGCCGCAAAAAACGTATATTTCGACACCCCCGAGGAATCAAAATTTATAGGGTATTTTCTGTTAACCTAGAACTATGAAATTTGGCAAGTAATACCCTCTTATACTACAAGTTATAGGGTAAAATCTGAAAATTATATTATACATTTCTAATTAAATCATTAAAAAAGTCGTTTTTAACAGAACCCTCGGTGGGAGAGTCCGACTCGCACTTGTGTGGGTTTTTTTTAACCCGAGCGTCCTGTCTTGTACTGTACAAAATATAATACGATTGATAAATGTCATATACATATGCATGGTTGCAGCAACATCGTTGATATTAATTTAGATTATGTATATCTTTCGTGTTAATTGAAATACTATTGTATGGAACATAGTAAATTAACGCCATCTGAAGTTAGTGAAGTAATTAGAAGTAGAGACAACGCTTGCAGTGCATCGGTTAGTATAGAGTTTCAACCAAGTTGTAGTAAGTTTGCAACAAACATGTCTGAACAATCCCAACATTGTAAATAGACAAACCTGTACCTAAGTGTGGATTTAAATAGAGACGACAAAGTAGAAAGCGGATGAGGCCGTAGGAAATAGCACGGCTGTAAAATAGATTGCAGAGGTCAGAACAAAGACACGATGCAAGTCTTGGGTGTTTAAGTGATTTTAAATAGCCGCTGAAAGCGTGTACCTATGTATATGTTAAAACTACCATTGTTTTAAGTATACAAAACAAAATTCTCTGAGAAATTCATACTATGACTATATTCAAACATTCGAATACATAATATAATTTGGCGATAAATCTTATTTACCATATCTAGTGGGGAATTAAAACAGCTTGCTATTAAAAACCCAAATAAAAAAAACAAATACATAATACCAATACCTACGATTTCTTTTTATGTTTCTGAACTAGTAGAAAATGTTTTCTTTATCGATCCCTTTATTCTACTACTAAAAGATTCGTGGTTTAGATTCATAATGCTATTGAAACGGCTACCCACGATTTATATTTAGGTGTCAAACGGGGGACCGCCGCGTAACCATGTTTGCCTCCGAAGGAACTGTACGAATACAGTGAAACTAGTCAGGCGAAATCTGACTTTATAAAAATAATGAGTAGCCATTTCAATAGCATTATCCCTTTATTACTTAGTCGAACATCTATCTAACGTTGATATTCCAACATTATTACGTAGTACCTATCACATTCAATTACATTTATTAGGTGGTAGAGCTGATGCCGGGCTCGACTGTGGAGGTACCACCATCTTACTCGCAAATCCTCCCGAAATTATTCGGGGGAGACTAAGAGAACAGCTCTCAGGCCAAACCAGGCGACCCACCATTGCCTGAGACCGATGGATGGCGGTATATCCATTCCCAATTGCCGGGCCTTTTATAAAATGGACTGGTGACGGGCTGCGGCGTCACTGGTGCAAGGGTTTCGGCACCGCGCTCACCAACTCGCCTGCCCAGCGTGTGTGAGTATGGGCATTTCTTCCAGGAGGACCGCCAAGAGTGGTGAAATCCTGGAAAGGCCTATGTCCAGCAGTGGACGAAACAGGCTGACGGACGGACCTATCACAGAGTTATTTTTATATCAATACCTTAGGCTTAAGTTTAATACTGCATCTCTCTGTTATAGTGTGTTTTTATCATTGGATAGACTTCTAAACGCGTACCTATCATAGGTAGACTAATTTGAATATAAAATAACCAGTTGAACAGAACCCTCGACGTAACCCGTACATAATACTTAATCCCAACTGTTTGAAAGTTGAAACACCCAAAACCATACGTATACGAGTAGCGTTGCTATTCATCAAAGCAACTAACACTAGCACCGTTGCTAGGTATTTTGCGCACCGACAAATTAGCACCATGCCGTGGACACACAGACAAAACGTGCCATATCCTATTCAGCATGGTTTATTAACATTTAGCGCGCTCATAAACGGATGGGCATATGATTGTGTATAAGCGTATAAAAGATTAAAACGCCGCAATTTACGACATACGACTTTAGTCATAGATTTATCAACATATTTATTGCCAGAATTGAAAGTTTAGACGCAGGAGGTGTGAAGTTATAACCTTATAATTTTGCTTTTTTTACCGCGAAGTTTGAAGTAGCTTGGCCACGCATTTAACTATCATGATAAATTCAGTATGAATCCCGTCTCCACCTGATGAAAAATTATCGCCTATGTGTTAACCAGGGTCACTAGGATGATAATTAAAAAACCGCATCCAAATCCGTTAAGTGATTCTCGAGTTAAAACGGAACATACATACAAACAAACAGACAAAAAGTCGAAAAATCGTAATATTGGCCTCAGTATAACACTAATAGCCCATTTCAATTAAAAATTCATAAAAATATTCAATGTGCCGACACGACTTTTTTATTACTTTATTATTAGTGTATGTATGTTGCCTCTGCAATGCTCTGCGTTATTTATCAAAAGTTACATAACTACACTATAAAACTACACTACACTAATTCCCTACTAATTTTAATAAATATAATTATTAGAGTGCATTACAAACTGGAAAAGATAAATTAGAAACAAATGTAAAGACAAGAATTTGAAAAAATTTCTCGGGCCAGGATTCGAAACTGCGACCTCTTGTTATCAAGACAAGCGCGCTACCGACTGCGCCACCGAGGTACTTATCTAGACCGTACATATTGTAGCGACGACAGCGCCATCTGTTCCTAAGAACAAGGCATGAAATCACATAACGCCCTCGTGAGCGTTCAGTATGTGCATTATAAGCTGGTTAGATCAAATAGTTACAAAAATATTCGTTGGACAAGTATGGTGGAAAAATTCAACGGTCTAGGTAAGTACCTCGGTAATCTTAATTTTAATAAAGTACGAATTTGAATATGTTTAAGCGTAGAAAGACAGTTTTAGTACATTTTAGATGAAAGTAGTCAAAGCTAGTGGAAGTTTCAGATTATTTCACTTTGCTCCGCTCCATTAAGTAGTATTAGCACTAACGAGTTAGTCTCTGTTTAGACAAAGTTAATTTAAAATAAAGAAAACTTTGTATAATATCTATATAGAATAACACTTTACAAGCATAGAAGAATACATTTTGATGTGATAATAAATTAATACGTTTGAGTGTCATAAAAAAGTTAAAAAGTTTTTGCTTTTCGAGGTGACTCGATACATGAAAAACCGCACTGATAGTAGCTTACACATCAAACAGGTGTAAATAGATAGGAAAAATAAATGTCCCTTTTTTATTTTGTCATATTTTTTATTTTTACATTGTTCAGATCTACATACGGATTTGAGGTATTTGTTTGTTAAAAAGATAATATCCATCCATCCATCCATCAGCCTGTTTCGTCCACTGCTGGACATTTCGCCACTCTTGGCGGTCCTCCTGGAAGAAATGCCCATACTCACACCCACTGGGCAGGCGGGTTGGTGAGCGCGGTGCCGAAACCCTTGCACTAGTGACGCCGCTGCCCGTCACCAGTCTGTTTTATATAAGGCCCCGCAATTGGGGATGGATAAACCGCCATCTATCGGTCCCAGGCAATGGTGGGCCGCCTGGTTTTTTTGCCTGAGAGCTGTCCTCTTACTCTCCCCCGAATAACTTCGGGAGGATTTCCGAGTAAGATAGTGGTACCGCCACAGTCGAGCCCGGCATTAGCTCTACCACCTAATTATAATAAAAGATAATATATATAATTATAAATTTAAAAAAAAAAAAAAACGAGATCCCATATTCTACTGATTAAAATTGTATAAAGAAACATACGCTTACGCAAATAAAAAAAGCAAACGATGCCCTTAAAGACAAAAAGTCGCAAATATTGGAAACCACCCTTCAGTCCAAGCCCGTAACTAAAATAATAACCAAGTCTATGGTGAGCCAGTGAGCCATCGTTGGTAGAAGATGGCCTACAAAGACGATGATGCATCACCGTGTGGGCTATGGGTATGCTCCTACGCAATACGTCATCACAGCACTATACTCATGGAGATTATCATGAGCTATTAATTTTGATGTATTTTTATTACAGCTTAGTGTAAATAATTATTACGTAATGATAATTATGAAATTTCAATTTCTTAAACCAGTCCCGTTGTTTAATTGTTGTTAGCTTAGTAATGGCTCGATTTAATCCCTTTATCTTGTTAATAAAATCGATTTCAATTACGTTCTACCTATTTAGACATAAACTTACTAGATAATAAAGTCGATTCTGAAGGCTTTAATTTTAGGTTTAGTGGTGTCAAAACTTAAAATTTCCCAAAGTAATATAGTTTCTGTTGTTAACACTAAAGAAATATTTTGGAATGAAGAAAATTTAGTTTTAAAACTAAAATTAAAACCTTCAGAATCGGCTATAATGTATGCTATTGACTAAGCTAGCTACTTACTATAGATTGCTACAATACAATAAAATTATAAACGCGATTTGAATATAAATCGAAACGAAGCAAAAAGCTGTTTAAAATAATTTTTAAATAAACTTGTTAATGGCAGGCCGGCTAGACATTTTCTAGTCAATAAAAAAACATAATTCTCCCCAGTAGTCGAGAGACGAGTTTATCTTAGTCATAAACAAGCTATTGGTAAATCATAAATAATTGTGATGTGGTCATAAATAAATAAATCTCTTCGATTGGTGGCTATCGAGTCTGTGTGTCGGCGCCCACGCAGAGCTTGCTGCAAGGTACAGAAGCAGGAGGTTTTCATACAAGCCCCCCCCAAAACCTTCTTCACTAGACAGAATAACATGGATATTTTAAACTGTGCTAACTACTGAAGCCTTAGTGTCTGCCTGACTTTGTCTCGGTTTCTCTTGACAATTCTTAATAAAGGCTGGACCAAATTTAAAGACAAAAGTAGACGTAGAATTATAATCTAAAACCTTTCATATTAATTAAATAATAATGTAGGACGGACGGGATCCTTACTTGTTTCAAAGAATTTTTAGATTTATTTAAAACCAACGTGTAAAGATTTTACAATTTATATGATAAACTTATAATCGCTACAACTTATGCCTTGCGTCAGTTTGCAAGATGCTTGGCCATCGCGAGGTGAAAGCTCGCGCATGCGCGGTGTGGGCGGCGCCGGCGCAGCGCTTGATGGAATATCATAAGCTTATATTAACAAAATACATCAACATAATGTGCAGATGCAAAATCATAACATCCCTGTTGGAAATATTTAAATCTGCTAAGCACGTTAAGCTTTTATTTATAACTATATACATTTCTTGCAGTATTTCCAAATTAACATGCTGACTCATACTCTGTAAGTTTGGTGCTTTTTTCAGTGAGACCTTTGCCCATTTGTATTTATAATAAGATAATAAAATATATTATTCACATGAATTAAAAAAAATACACTAACAGCGTTAATGTATTAATTCCACAAAGAGAGAACGTGATAATTCTAAGAGCAGTAACAATTCCGAGATTCTCCTGAAACCGAAGCAACATGTCAACTGAAGCTCACGGATCGTTAGTGAGCTACGTGACTTGTCATTTTCCTACAATTTATACTTCTCTATTTGTCCCGTGGCTATACTCGCCTCTAGCATTTTCCTAGGGTGCTCTATTTTTGCACAGCTGTGGTACTTGTTTACAAGGTAGCATTATTTATACAGCTTGGTTGAGTATCACAAATCAATAGCATATTTTGGAAAATTTGAAATATAAAATTTTGTCTTTCCATAGTATTGACTCGAGGAAGGGTTTGTGTTTGTACCGATGATAGAAAAAAGAATTTTATAATTTCCCAAAAAACACCTTTATATAACCAACCATACCAACCAACCAACTATTTTCCAACTCTTCAGTATGAATTTGGCTGCAAAAATTATTGTCACCTTGTGCTGCGGTAATTATTATTGTCAATTTTTTTCGTTTTGATTTTTGATTTTGATTTTTGATTGATTTTTAAATATTATAATTAGTAGTTTATCACTTTTAACTGTGTCGGTAATTTAAAACTCTTGTGTCTAGTCGATCCAGAAGGAGCGAAAAACAAAATTTGTTAGATGATGTTCACACACACTGAGAGATCTTTTCCAACCGTGGAGGTATTTTAATTATAATTGGCTACTTACATAGATTAAATGCATTTGTGTGTTGTGTAATGATCGTTTAAAATTGAAATACTGCACCCAAGGCACAGGTTCCATATTTTGGGCACAAAAACGAAATATAAGGCACTATAGTTTCTACATCAAACCGCTACCCTGAAAAAAAAAGAGAACATTTTGCTGGTGTAAAGCTCAACTCGTAAATAGTTTTTAATTTTTATATTGGAATTATAATAAATAACATGGAAAATTATTGTTATTATTGTATGGGTTTTGCAAGGAACATACATTCGTATATATTACGTGTGGCTTGATGTTTTTACCAAACGTAAAGTTATGAAACTGTAAGTTATAAGAAAGTTAATAACAATTTTGTACTCAAAGCGATTCCGTAAAATTGTAAACGAAGCAATCTTCACGGGCAAGTTGCTTTGATTTTATTAAATTTGTTTTAAGAAAATTCCTTATAGGATTAATAAAAGAAAAAATATTAGTTACACTTTCTTCAAAAGTTATGAGCTGCCCAAAGCAAAATTTTGTAAAGAAATACCTCCTTATCTATAGCTTTAATATTTGAAAATGGTAAACAGTGTAATCACTTGGATAATTTAAATATGCAATATTTAATTCTATGGGTATTTGGGTGGGTGGCTGCTGGATGAGGAAGACGGAGGACCGACACGGGCTGTTGGATGGATGGATGATGGTTATTTAAAAGAGTTACACAACCTATTGAAACGATCACAAAAAAGGACATACTTACACAACATAATTTCCGCATTTGATTCAACTGTTTAGGATAGCAGCCCATTGTTGATGCAAAATTATACCACTTAGCCTTGAATAATCGTATTGGTTTTCGCTATTAGGTGATATATTAGCATCAGGCTACGGATACGATGACCTTGACCTTGACGGGACGATGACATAATCCTCGAAGGATTGAGTCATCGGAAATGTCGTCTACTCATTGTCAGACTGTATTGACGGGTAGGTACTTCGGTTATAATGAGTCACTGTTTGTATAATAAATAATGCCTTTGTGATTGCGGATTATTCTATGCAGGTATTACATAAGGATGGGCGGACAAAGTTTGATAGCCATATTCCTGAATGTTTACATGGGATTTTGTCCGTTGTACACACAGAGAGTTGTACACAATGGATGGGTGACGTCATCGGCATTTTCTCATCTTTTTCCGCGTCCCGTGTGGTTTTGTGCCTGTATGCCAGCCTAGACGTTCTTGGAATTTATGTCGCGGAGTGTCGGAGACACCGAAATATAAATGCAAAACCATAAAGCTACAATGATGCAGCAACAATGGTTTATTTAAATTATTTATGTACTCGTAACAAGGTAGAAATTATAAGAGTACCCCTTTGGTACCACGCCAGTCGCCACGCCATAATTAATAGATACAGAGTTTAAATTAAAATCAAAGGCATGTTTCAGAATAAGGTACTATAATTACGGCCTTTCTTAAAATTGTTACAGTAGGTATATAGTTTCAAATTACCAAATTAAATACCTTTCAGCTTTATGGGTTTCATATTCATAGCGCCCACTAGGTAGCGAATATATTCAAACACGTCAAACTCGTATTTCAATGCGGATAGTGTTTCGGCGAGCTTTAGTACCCTTTCGTTTCACATAAAAGCTGGGAGCGGTGGATTTGCATGCATAGTATGCATACCTGCATACGAAATGCCGGGGCACTCCGATGTTTGAAAGTATTGCAGGACTTAGCCTCTTTTGTAGGTCAGAGTTCAGAGCATGGTGTTAGTATATTACGGAATGTCACTGCAACTGCCATATGTACGGATAAATCAATAAGATGGTCATACGGACCTTTAGAAATACGGTGACGTTGTGACGGACCGCTCACAAGAGGAACGCATCGAAAAAGAACGTACTGAAACAAAAAAGAGTTACAAGTTCCTAACTCGATATCCGACTCGAAACATTTGGTATTCGTCCTGTTACATTCTCTGTCAGGGAGAACTTAATGCCTAAGTTTAATAGTATGTCCGTTTCAACGGAAATAACGTCCTTAGAATGACATCACTGAGTCGCGCCACGTAAACGCTTCGAAAAAACCTCTTTTTTGTTTCGGTGTCTAAAACTTTGCGAATAAATTACGAATTTTTCACGGCCAATGTTTTAAGCGCTTGTTTTCGGCATTACCGATTTCGTAGCCAATTTTCGAGATAAAAGCTTATTAATTGGTCTAATATTATCGGATAGTCCTGGAAAATTAGTTGCAGTGATAAAACATGGAAGTAATTGCCTGTTTATAAGCAATTTAGTTGGTTAAGTGCAGAGAGATAGAGAGGATGACCCTCGCCCACTAGCGACCCGACTCGGCTCTGCCTACGCGCTCGTGCTCTTTAAACTCTTGTAAAATGCAATTTAAAGGCAATCTAAGATGACTGAGATACCGCATTTTATGTCTGCTACGTTTCCTGAATAATAATAAAGTTTCTCTTTTATAATCATCGTAAGTGACTGAGATAACTGAAATTCTTATCTATCGAAAGAATTATAGGAATGTGGGCGTCCTGCCAAATTCCTTTTAGTTTTAAAATTATGAGTTTGTTGCCGTATCAAAGCAATACTGTGTTTTAGTTTGGTTTAATTACAGAATGTAGAAGCTCATTGGGCGTAATGGAAATGTCAGGAGTAAAATGGCGGATAAAGCACAGAACTTTACAATACTTGCTTGAACTGTCGTAAATCAAGCGAAATTATAGAGAGAGGCCATAAATTTTGTGCGTTGCTTTAGCACAAAATATACTTGTTTTGCGTGAACGAATTGCCCTGATTAGGCAGTTTGGAGTTGGCATTTTCTCTGTAATTTGCGCAATTTTCCGGTTAGTTAATTATCGATAGGTGAATAATTACTTACTGGTTCTGTGAATTACCAGTCTGTTCGAATAACACACATAAGGTTCTAAGGCTTAGCGTCGTGCAACACGTTAACTCGGGTACGATCGGAAATAGTGCCGGCCATGCATAAAACTTGAATAGGCTTTACTGGGAATTGGAGCTGATCGATACTGAATACTTACTGACATTTAGACGGATCCGTTCAATGGTAGGAAAGCTGTTCCGCCTTTATGAGTGGATTAAATGGGGAGTTGAGCTTCCTTTCCTCCTTTGATATAATTAGAGTATAATACGTAATTTATTCAAAAGACTATGAGTTTTGAGAACGATCTTTAATTTTATGAAGCGGTAAAAGGGCCTTAGCCGTAGTGTTACAGTATTATTTGAGTGTGTCTCTGGGGAACACAGAAATGGCATACGATACTGCTGTATGAGCAGCTGGGCTAGACTTTCATGCATAATGTATTGCTACAAAATTAAACCACATGTTTAACTGCTCATACACTAACTTTCGTGGAATTATCTGACGTCCATGGCATTTTGAACTTACAAAAATATAGATATATTTGAGATTGAAAACAAACTATTGGTTGTCTGTCTTTGAAAAGACAAAATAAAGTCTGGCAACAAATGATAAGAGAGAAAAAAACATAAAAAACGCGGCAAATTATTATTCGGATGTTAAACTGGTTGTGCAGTGCGCCAAGGATCTATTTAATCAATGCCTAGACCAAACGGCTGGACCTAGGAATATGAAATTTGGAAAGTTCCTTTTGTGACGTAGACATCCGGTTAAAAAGAATTTTGCGAAAATCAACTCATATGGGGCTAAAATAGGGGATGAAAATTTGTTTGTGCGTTAGTCATATTTTTAGTAGATGGCTGAAAATTGAAAGTTTGAGCGTTTTTGCAAAATCAACACCTAAGAGATGAAATTTTGTATGGAAAATGCGATATTTTTGTAGTAAATACATGAGAAGGGGTATTTAGTCTGTTGATTGAAAATAAAAAATTGCATGTTTTAGGGTTTTTGGAAAATCATCATGAGTTTGGGTGGGAAATTCGATAATTTTATTGTTAAAAGCTTGAAATTTGGGTTTTAACTTTTAGTTCAAAATTTAAATGTATTATTTTTCCGAGTTTTTGAAAAATCATCTCCTCGGGGGGTAAAGTAGAAAATCTTCATCTGAAAGTTTGTAGGTATTATAATTCCGTTGATCGGGAAACTTCAAACCATTAATTAGAAGACGAAAGGCGCTGAAATGTACCTATAACTTGGGAAAAAGCAGCTGTTCTTAATTTTAGATTTATAATATAACTTAATTAGCGAGATCGTTTCAAGGTGCAGTGAAATTTTAGGACTGAGCCAACTTGGAAAAATAAAAATATTCTGGGGTACCAACTATAAAAAAAATTGGGACTGTTAGCTTATTAAAAAAAAACTATCTTTCGACAGATAACCAGACTTTATTTATTCCTTTGCTTTTATTTAAAAGCGTATAAAACAGTATAATTAGTAAAAAAAATCCTGCGATATTTTATTCGACAAGAATTTGTGTGTAATTTATTGAATATGATATTTCACTAAGAACCCTAAATCGAATCCATAGAATTTTCTCAGAACATTCGATTGCTGCAAACAAGCACGAAGACTCACCTTCTTCTCAAGCACGAGCTGGCTCTCGAGCGCGTGCATGATGGCCTCCGAGACCTTGGTGTCGAGTGCGCGCAGCGTGCCGTCTGCGTCGTTGACTCTCGCCAGTCGCTCCACCCCCTCCACGTAGCCCGCCCAAGGCGCGTCCAGCTCCGACACCAGCGACCCGATGCAGCTGCCGGGATATTGAGGAGTTCATACGAGCGTAGGTTTCATATAATGGATTCTGCTATTGGAGTTACCGAGTCGTGGCCGAGCAGGTCGTACTATTGCCGCCTCGTTAAAGGAAATGTCGCGAAACAAAACTTCTGAGCGCTCGTGGCCCGACCCTCGTACCAAGGTCGTGTGTAGTTGCATTTTATAACAGAAGTCATACATGTCGGTAGTATAGTTAATAGTACATTATGATACAAGTGAGCTGCGTTGGACATTACAGTCGAGGCGGGATTGCAAGCCGAGCTGAAGGCGAGGCCGTAATGGAGCCGAGAGTGCAATGTCTAATGCTCACGCGTTTCATACGACGTTTTTCAACACACTTGCGAGAAAAAATAATAAAATTTCACTGTCTTTTTTTCCACATAATCGAAACCACAGCTATGAACTGACAATTTTCTTTGAAAAATGGCGGCGGAGATTTTGCTTTTTGCGCAGATGAAAATAGACGCAAAAGCCAAACAGCCAAATATTAAATATTAACAAACTGAATATTCTTGTATTTATAACAAAAAATTGAGTTAATTCGTTGATAAAAATAAATAATTTGATGAAATTAAATGATTATTTATTATATTTTAACCGAGACAGTCTATTTATTCGCAAAAACTTTACTATTTCTCAAGACATCAAAACTCTTTGCTAAGATTTAAAAAAAACTGTAATGTAAAAAACACTAGTGCGATAATGTACAGTAAAAAGCACGCGTGTTTAATATGCTGCATTATGACCCTAAGAACGCTGCAATAAGGGCCACTTTATAAGCAAGTGTGTTGAAAAAAGAATTAAGTATCATAATGCTCTGGGGTAAATGGACTGCTTTGCCACGACTCGGTACGGTAACATAGCATAGGTATTATAAAGTGACTTTATTTTTCTTAACTCGCAAACAAGGTCACTGAACCTTGATTCTGATCACTTAACGAGTCTCCAGTATGAATTTGGCTATATAAACCAAAGTCACCTTATATGCATCTCTTTATCAAATAAAAACTACGTGTTCGTTTTGATTAAAATTTTATTTAGTATCATTGTTGTGACCTAGGTCATATAGGCTAAGAAGAGTGTTGATAAAATATCCGCCAAGCCGAAAACCGTCGATAAATTAAAAGACCCTTTACGCGAGCGAGAATTAATTTTTATTCCTTAAAACGGGACTTTGCCTTGTACCCTACTTAAATATTCTATGAAACCTCGCTGAAACAGATGTATTGTTTCAACTTTGATCGCGTACTCTAGGCTTCGGTACAGACTTTACTCGCTTGGTCCTTTGATGCATCAGCTCCCGAAAGTTGGAAACTGTACGTGACTTTACACTAACTTGTTAATAGCCCTCAGTTTCAGGGCTTTGGTTGTCCTGCAATTTAGTCGGATTACGCGCGTGAACGCTCGCTTACAAAATCATTGCAACATCTTTGTACCTTTGGATACCTGTTTTTCTTTAACGTGTCGCATAAAGATGCTTGTAATGGCACTACAGGCACTCCAAATGAATAGGTACAAGAGGTGCTTACACAAATGTGGAACACTCCACAAAATGGTTCTTTTTATCACACGTAACGTCTACGTATGTTTTCGTCTTCGTATTGAATGTTCTTGACACGTCGTTAGCTAAATATGTACCCTATATGTACGTACAGCTAACACTAAAAATAAAATTACATATTACGAAGCAATGTTTGAAAATTTTATTAGAAGAAAGCTTTTGAAACAGATAAGTTAATTTCACATGCCTAGTTAAAGATTTCTTAACAAAATAGTACTACTCGTAATTATACTAGTTATTTTATCTTTGAATTAACTAGTGTCTAGACAAGATAGCTCTTTAGACTGTTCTTTAAATAAGATTTTAAGTCTATTACTGTCTTTGAAGCGCTTGAAAAAAGTTATTTAGTGAAAGATAAGCTAGAGCAACAAAAGTTTGAATGAATTACTGGTTAAAAAGCCCAAGTCTAAGGTCGAAAAGAGAAATAACAACAAAAATAAACTCTATGTATTTCCTAATTTATAAACATATGGCATGAGTTTTTCAGAATTTTTCATTAGTTTTTGTGGCATCCTTACGACAAAAGCACGGATTAAAAAAATGTTGTTAACGAGATAATTACGCCGGAACTTTTTTTTGTTCCGTTGGATTTGAAGAGTTGACTGAGTAACAAATAATAACGTATAGAGATGACGATTGATGACTTACCCTCTCGCGACATTGAGGCAATAGTTTCTGCACGGCCGGCCATCGTGGCCCCTGCAGAACCCGCAGCCACCCGCCCTGAGCAGTGCTGTGGAGCACGCGTCATCACGGGCGCTGGCCAGGATCTGTTCACTGGCAGCGAGGGTTCCCGCGCCCAGGGCCAGTGCCTGGAGCAGAGCTCGTGCGGCTTCCAGCGACCGGGAGAGCGAAGATCCGAACTGGAACAAGGAAATACTGGTAGAAGTTATTCTTGACTTTGAAACAAGCATGAAGTTGTGGACTTTGGCTACGTTAATTCGTCAGCAACCCTGATTTTTTAGGAGCATTACAATGTTAGTAGAGTGTTAAAGTTAAAGTACCCATAAGAAGATCTTCTTGAATGAAATGATTGTTTCCATAATAGACTTAAAAATGGCGGCACCAACCTGATGAGGCACATCACCAAAAGGCTGAGCAGCGTCATACGCGTCTCTCAAACACGCCTCATACTCCGGCGTGAACTGCTTCTTGTTCAGCCTCAGCACATTGTGAAACACCACTGGGAACACGTCCCGGAAGAACTTCCTTGCACTGTCCCCCAGGTCCTTCGGAGGGGGGGACCCGAAGTCTTCTCCGCCCGTCACGTCTTTCTCCGAAGTCGCCCGAAGTAGACTTCGGATATCTTCGTAGAGGGCGGAGAGAGGGCCGTGCGCTCGCGTCGCATGCCCCTTGTACATTTGCGTGAAGAACACCGCTGTCTTGTTTTGTGACTGATGCGACAGCCCCGTTAGGTGTTCTGTTGACAAGGTAATCAGTTTAAAATTCCATCTTTATCTTATTTACACGAAAGCATTACATTACAACCAAAAAGTTTCTTGGATACTGAGATTTACCGCGGTGTCGTAACCATCCCCTTTAATGTAGAGATTAAGGCCAACCATCAAGAAAACTTGTTTAAATAAACTTATATTCCACAAACACCGTTTGCGTGTAGTTCATTGCTCTTTTAAACACCTGGCGCTAAACCCCTACCTTTTATTGTAGGGATACGTAAATAAATCTATATCTTCTATGCATATAAAAAAACTGACTGATCTATCAACGCCTAGACCAAAAGGGCTGGACTAGGCTCCTAGTTGGACGCAAATATTCGCTAAGGAGGGATTTTATGATATTCCCAGGGAGTCGGGAAAAAGCAACGATGCGTGGCATCCATAGAACATTAAAATGTTCTGAGGGGGCACCCACAGGACATTAAATACGAGGGGCATCCATCAGTTATAAATTAAAAGAATACCCTGACTCTAAGCCCTGACTGTCTGATCTATCAACGCCTAGACCAAAAGGGCTGGACTAGGCTCCTAGTTGGACGCAAATATTCGCTAAGGAGGGATTTTATGATATTCCCAGGGAGTCGGGAAAAAGCAACGATGCGTGGCATCCACAGAACATTAAAATGTTCTGAGGGGGCACCCACAGGACATTAAATACGAGGGGCATCCATCAGTTATAGATTAAAAGAATACCCTGACTCTAAGCCCTGACTGTCTGGTCTATCAACGCCTAGCCAAAACGGCTGAGGCTAGGAACATGAAATTTTGAATCCAGGTTCCCAGTATGATGTAGACATTCACTAAGAAGAGATTTCAGGAAATCACTGGATCGAGAGAAACGTCAGTTTTGTTTCGCCCCGTAAAGGTTCTTTGTATCTGGCCAATTAGACGAGATTTGTACGTTCGAAATAATAATAAGAGAACGTAATCTGAACTATTCAAATACTATCTCACTCATAGAGAAGGCGTACTAAGTCTATATCTTTAGCTCAAATAAACAATTCCTGTGATAAAAGATTGTCTTACTTCTCAGTGTGTTATCATTATACAATTTGACTCCAATCTTAAAATCGTAGAGGAATGCGAGTGATGCTCAGAACGCGAGGGAGGGGTTAACGCCTCGACGCATTTCTCCGAGGTAGTGAGATTACTAGCGACTCAAGGATTAAACTGATTTGAATAAACTACTTTCTGAAGCATCAAGGAGTGAAGTAAGTGAAATTGTTTGCTTAGCCAAAAGTGGAGTGTTTTAAAGTAATTTGATGTTTTTAAGGGGGTAACTTTTTACCTCGGTACAAAATGCACATCATAATATTGTTTTCCTTACTTTTGAATTAAAAGTATGCAATAAATGTCTTGCAAAGCAACTTGCGGAAATAGTTTATTAATAATAAAGTCTACACAAAAATATATAGTACATTACGATACGAGATCGATGAAACGTTTTCTGACGAGTGTGAGTTTGCGGCACGAGCCGAAGGTGAGTGCTGCAATCACACGAGTCGAGAAAAAGTTTCTCGCACGAGTTTCGTATAATATTTTATAGCAAAAGTGCGGAAAATGCCGACTTTACGCAAGCGCAGCGTGCGTAAAGTGGTCATTTTACGCACGGTGTGCTATAAACGTACTTTAATGTATTACACTTTGTTTGCATTATATTAACAACCTTAAAAGCGTGTTTACAGTTGTAATGTAATGCAACTAAAATGTAACGCATAAAATTTAATATTTTTTATGTGATTACCTAACTATTAACAAGCAGTTTGCGCGAATTGCTATAAAACGCATTTATTGCATACGTTTTATTCTAAAGTAAGGAAAACAATATTATGATGTGCATTTTGAACCGAGATCGTCCGTTACCACCTTAATCCTATCTCTATAACTTAAATAAATACCATACATATGTGTGTGATAAAAATGGTCGATACGTATAGTAAGTAACCTACAGAGAAGCTTTTTCATCAACCTCCTTTTATCCAAAACAAAAACTTACGTGAACTAAAATTTCCGGATATTAACGTTACTATTCCAAGAACCTCAGATCAAACACAAACGGGCACGTTTTTCTTTGCATTTCGCATTTCTTTTCAGAAGAAAGCTTGAGCGTCCATAACTTTATCATTTCCAACGCGATGAAAAAGTTGTTTCGAAATCTTTTATAGAATTTCCAACAATTTCAGGATTCTTTTCCAAATAACCCTACTATGTAACTGTTTAAGTTTTACGTATTTTACCCTAATCAAAAAAGGATCCTAAAACCTCATAAAGCTCAGACACGAGTTTTGAAGTTACAAAATTGCGTTATTTTATTACAAAATTTGTGACAAATTTCCATGAATATACACAAACAGTGTGACGAACAAACACAGCTCCTTTCATAACTTTAGGATAATTAAAAGTTTTATTAATACTTGCCCGAAAGGAAACTCATTAATTACATTTATTATAAAAGCGGCTTATATATTTTGAATGTCAGATCTTTTAGCTACAAGAATATTATTCTTGGAAGAAAAATTACTGCGGAAATTCAACAATATATAATTACATAGAATTTGAATTAAATAAATAAAATATATCATTTTACAACTAATTATTTTTTGAAAGCACAAAATTTGAGATTATCTAAGAATTAGATTTATTTGGATGTTTAGATAACTAAGTAAAGGATATATGAATATAATTTGCAATATTCATATATCCTTTACTTAGTGATGGACTTCCGCAAGGTAACGCCTATTTCAATTAATCATGTTTAGATAACTAAGTAAAGGATATATGAATATAATTTGCAATATTCATATATCCTTTACGTAGTGATGGACTTCCGCAAGGTAACGCCTATTTCAATTAATCATGTTTAGATAACCTTTATTAGCCTGACCTCTTGCCTAGAACGAGTCCATCCATCCATCAGCCTGTTTCGTCCACTGCTGGACATAATAAGCCTTTCTAGGATTTCGCCGCACTTGGCGGTCCTCCTGGAAGAAATGCCCATACTCACACACGCTGGGCAGGCGGGTTGGTGAGCGCGGTGCCGAAACCCTTGCACCAGTGACGCCGCTGCCCGTCACCAGTTTGTTTTATATAAGGCCCGGCAATTGGGGATGGATATACCGCCATCCATCGGTCCCAGGCAATGGTGGGCCGCCTGGTGTTGCCTGAGAGCTGTTCTCTTACTCTCTCCCGAATAACTTCGGGAGGATTTGCGAGTAAGATGGTGGTACCACCACAGTCGAGCCCGGCATCAGCTCTACCAACTACACCTAGTACGAGAATACATATGTGTAATAGTGAGAGAGTTGACAACGTTATAATGACTTAGTAGTCCGTTTGACCAAGCTGTTCACGTGGCCACAAACCCAAATTATCATTTGATAACAATTACCGACTTATCCTTCATAAATATCATGATTTCAATAAAAAAAAAACAATAATAGAAGTTAAAGACAAAAAAGTACCTACTAAGGAAAACATTGATGAATAGAAACATTTACTTCAAGTTCCTTCTATACTTTCACATAGCCCATTTTATTCAACACCATCCGTGAAACCTTTTCTAAATCTCTCATATAATCTGGCTTAGTCTGCTCAATCACTCGAACGTCAAAGAAATAAGCTCAATAAATAATGCGTACCTCAGGGGCCCCAGACGACCTTTGTGCCAAGCGTCGGGTCAGGGTTATTAATACTCTTTATTTCGAATGTCTGCTACGAAAACGTTTATTAAATACCTATGAGTATCAGCCTTTTATTATGCTACAAATTAGAAGAGTGACCGATTTATTTCTGTAACAATGTTCACTGGAAATATTGCATATTTACTCGAAAATGTATTTAGTGAAAAACGTCTTTCTACGTCGCATATAAAATGACATTTATTTATACAGCCAAATTCATGCTGAAAACTCTGTAAGTAGCGGTATCAAGTTTCGATGAGCCTTTTTGGGAAAGTCGAATTTTTTTTTTTGTTCCCTACAAATGCATGCCTAGCCCCGAGTCAGTTCTATAGAAAGTCAAATTTTCTTTTTTAAATTGCGCAAAAGTTTTTCCTCTATCATACTAATAACCTACCAAGCCTTCAAGATTAATTTAGCTGCATAAATAAATATAACCTTGTATAATTCACGTTTTTTATGTAATCTGTTCAAGAAGACGTTCCTGTGACATCTTAGGATGAATTTTCAAGATGTGGCGTCATCGGACGGTGTATACTTCTCCACGAGGATTGACCTTCGTGGCGGATGGATGAACTGACACCACCGTTTATGACGGAAGCCTAAAAGCTCTGCTGTCGCTAACGACAAAACGGAGTTGTCAGTGCTCAATTGCCTTGCTACGCCGTAGCAGACGCAATGAATAGCAGAAAATCAGTGTCGTGCTACGCTTGCTTGTTGTTTGAGATATGTATTTTATTATATAAATGTGTTTAATTCATATTGTCAGCTAATTATCATATTTCAAATACAAACATCATCACATTTCAAGATATTCCCCAATCTGAAAACAAAAATAAATTAACTTCATACGGTTGAAAAAAAAAATCGCTCAGTAAGCTCTTAAATTTTATTGTAGCAAAACTGTTCAACTAAGAGAACTTAAACATCACGTGAATTTTCTTTGCACTTAATTTGATGAATTTATAGATTCTTTTTTCTCAATACTTTTTTGGAATATCTAGACAATTCAATGAGCATGTTTTCCCGAAGCGCATGAAGCGTTCCTTCTTATTTGTGACTTTCGGACAATATTCTTAAGTTAAATAAAATACAATCAATGGTTTTGCCATGGGTCAGTCAGGGCCTTAACCAACGAGCTATCTTTGCGTCAAGTTTAGCTACGTCCAGTTCCAACTAGAAATACTGTGGCAAATTGTGGCCCTGCTTGTTACCGTTTTAATAATAACAAATCTCTACTAACTGGACCAAATCCTAGAATTTAACCGGCGATTGACCCGGTTTGGTTTCAGTATAATTTCCTCTAGAAAATCAAGTGGGGTTATTTGACATGAAAATCACATGAAAATTTAGTTTGCTTATTAATGTAAGAAATTATAGTCCCCTAACTTTTTCATGTTTTAATATTTCTAATATAGCTTTCTTCAATAATAATTATATATTATTATAGCAAAAATAAATTATTTATTATTAAAATAATAAAGCAATTAGGCATTTCGAAAACACTTGTTTAGTAACTAGTTCTAGTAGTACTAAAATGTACTTTTAGCTCCATTGTGCACGAATCCGATCCACTATTGGATATCGGATAATTCATAGTGCTATTTATTATTCACTTGTTATTATTAATGAATGACATTGTCCGCCCGAAACTGTAGAAATACTAGCCTGATCGAGATAAAGTTTGCTATTGAAGTGTACAATGAAATATTTTGGGAAATCATACGATAAATATGAACTAAATGTCAGATTTATAATATTTTGGAAAATTGTAAAATGAAAAGTTTTTCCAAAGTTGACGGAACACTCATATAGTGTTCGCTTTACTGTAAAAATTTTATTACTGTACTGAGGACAAAACTATTTTTATTTTTGTATGTCTGTATGTTCCGTTTTAATTCGAAAACCACTCAACGTATTTGTATGCGGTTTGTTAGGGTTCCATACCTCAAAAGGATAAAAACGGAGCCCTTATAGAATCAGTTTGTTGTCCGTCTGTCTGTCCGTCCGTCCGTTCGTCCGTCCGTCTGTATATCAACGCGTGGAGATAAGTCTATAGTCCCTTGAAGCTGTGAAAAAATCAAACTTCTAAGTTAACGTAAAAAAAAGATACGGCCGTTTATGCCGCAAAAAACGTATATTTCGACACTCTCAATGGAATCAAAATTTATAGGGTATTTTCCGTTGACCTAGAACTATGAAATTTGGCAAGTAATACCGCCTTTATACGACAAGTATAGGGAAAAATCTGAAAACTATGCATTTGTAATTAAATCATAAAAAGTCCGTTATAGGCTGCTGTCGACATTTGATCTTATACATTGATTGAAAGACATTAGACACATACACGCGAACGAAGTCGCGGACAAAAGCTAGTTTTAAAAAATAAAATTTTTTTACTAAGCAAATTATGATTTAGATTCATAATGGATTATAAATTTTATTATTTATTATTGTCAGTGGAGTTAAAACATTGATTAAAAAATAATTAAACCCTTAACAATTTGTTTGCATTTTATTATGATGGATTATTTAAACTAAGAACATATTTAATTATGAAATTCTCATCGAGCAAAGAGTTTATTCCATTTAATTTTAACTACTATCTAGCTTGAAATTTCCGAGAAGTTAAATTATAATGGTGTTATTATGAATTTACTGGTACAGTAGTGAAACTTCCCAAGAATACCTACTAGGCTCCGTTGAATTAAACCAAATTAACAGTTTTATACCTCGAACAATTCATGAAATTATCTATACTAATAATAAAGTTGTAAAAAAGTCTGTACATCGAATATTTTACTGAAATTTTATATGATGTGGGTTATGAGCAGGGATAGGATAATCGGATCGATATACTATACCTAAAGTTGGAAAAATCCTTGAAAAAGTTTGTAGGTGTGGAGTCTTAAAATACAATTTATTGTGATTACGAAATTGCCTAAAACGTTATGATGATTGATGTACCCAATACTTAACGGATGTTATCGTAAATGTATATTATTTAGATATTGTATACAAGTCCTAGGGAATGCATAAAATGCCAAGCTGATTTAGGCAGAGATAATTAATTTTCGGTTTTAACTTTTGCTCTAATCGGCCTAAATCAGCTTGGCATTTTATAAATTTCCTAGTAATTGTATTCAATTCCTGAATTTTTTTCTTTTATTTACATTTCCGGTAACATATCATTAAACATATTAAATTATCGTAACGTTTCAAGCAATTCCATAATTCCGGGAATTTAACTATAAAAATAATATTATAAGAAGCCGACTCCACACCTACAAACTTTCTCAGTTTTTGTACTGAGGTCAAAACTAGCATTTTTAGACTGTCTGTATGTTCCGTTTTGACTCGAGAACACTCAAATAGTGACTGGTCAACATGTAAGCTATAGGGTGTTGATAAAATAAGCCGAAAATCGTCGATAATAGTTGTTATCTTACGCGCAAGTACTTAAAATATACATTGACTGAAAGAAATTTCCGCGCGAATAAAGCCGCTGGCAAAATCTAGTACATTATAAATCTAACATTTTATAGCATAAATAAATCCCTACTCTTTCTATATAGTAAAATTTCGCAGGCCCCTTTTTCAATATTACAGCGATGATGGTAAATGCTTGTCCAGATGCAGCGTTTTACTCGACTCCAATACATTGCGTCCACATGCTGCGTTTGTAACTCACGCATTGGTTCGCGCGTAGCATGTGTACGCAATGTATTGGAGCCTATTACTTCGACAACGCGCGAGTGCTTACGGGCGACGTCTCGCGCGTGTAAAACGCGGCATGTGGACAAGGTCTAAGAGCGAAATGTCAGCGTGTGTCATCGGATCTCTCCCCGATAGTACGGTGAACACTCGCAGTCTCTTGCTCCAACATAGTTCAGGACATAAAGGAACATAATAAAAGCGGAGTACCACTTTTATCTAAGTATGATAGCCCTTATTATCGTAAAAAGAAAATTCTTCTCAGGGAGACAAACATAACCAGGGTTAGATAAAAAAAGGAAAATTGCGCTTTGTTCCCCATTTACTTGTATCAATTGCTGATTTTGCTGTAAAACTGCGGGTTTAATATTCTTACTAACATTTTAAAAAAGTATCCTTTTCACATGTTTCAGGTACATTTTTCTAATTTGCCAAGTTGGCTAAATTAATATTTCACAACACGCCGCCGTAACGATACAGGACGAGCAGTAAAAAATCTTATTGATTATAGTTAACGTAAATGGTGGGCACAGATGCACCATATGAACCAATAAATGCTCGTTAATAATGAATCCACATTTGACTATATGTACGAGGGGTGGCTGATATAAAATCTCCTTTGTTAAAGAAAGTTTAAAAAATGTTACTGGCCACTATATTCTCGTATTCTTTGTTTATTCCTTTTTTAAAAATTATGACACTTATTTGTTTCTACGAGTTCAATTTTTTTTTTGGCGCGTCTTCGTTTTTATCAAGTTGCAATAAAATTAAAAATGGATAAAATTGAGTATCGCGCTGTGATTAAATTCCTCGGTAAAGAAGGGAATACGCCGACGCAGATCCGAGAGCGCATGTTTAAGGTGTTCGGAGATTCATGTCCTTCCGAATTTGTAATAAAGTTTTGGTCAAAGCAGTTTAAACAAGGCCGTGTGAGCTTAGAAGACGATCCCCGTAGTGGAAGGCCCATTTCTGCAGTTACCGCAGATAATGTGGAAAAAGTGAAGAAACTGATCCTTGCCGATCGGCGAATTAAGCAGTGGGAAATAGCTAGAGATGTTGGCATTAGCAAGGAACGAGTTCATGAAATAATTCATGAACATTTGGGAATGTCCAAGGTGAGCGCACGTTGGGTGCCTAAAATGTTGACCCCGTTTGATAAGCAAAGGCGTGTGGAATGTTGTCAGTCATTTTTAGACTTGGTAAAGGATAAAGAGGAAGAAACTATCTTGCGAATAGTGACCTGTGATGAAACTTGGATTCGTCAGTGGGATCCCGAAAGCAAACAAGAATCGATGCAATGGAAATTTAAAGGGGAAAAACCACCAAGGAAGTTTAAGGTCCGGCTGTCAGCGGGCAAACTAATGGCAACCATTTTTTGGGATGTTGAGGGGATTCTTATGATAGATTACCTGCCAAAAAACACCACGATGAATGCTGAATACTATGCGAACTTACTTGACCAGCTACGCAAAAAAATAAAAGAAGACAGGAGGGGCAAACTTAGCAAAGGCGTTTTGATTTTGCATGATAATGCACCCGCGCACACGGACTTTAAGGCGCGGTCATCTCTGACAAAAAACGGCTTTACAGAGATCAACCACCCACCCTATAGTCCAGACCTGGCTCCCTCTGACTACTTCTTATTTAAAAATTTAAAGAAAAATTTGAGAGGGCGCAGATTTTCAACAGACGAAGAGATGAAGGACGCTGTGAATGACTATTTTGACGAACAAAATAATAATTATTATTTTAATGGTATGCTGTCACTTATTTACAAATGTCGTAAGTGCATTTCAGTTGCAGGGGACTATATTGAAAAATAAAAAATAAATTATTAATCCATGTATTTTCTTTCATAGTCAGGTAGATTACTTTTCAGCCACCCCTCGTATATGTACAAAACTACCTTCAAAATTGTAAAAAAAAAAATAATGTATGATTAGGGCATTATATCTCCAAAAGCTCAAAATTGTCCGAAACGAAAAAGAATAAACTTGCCTCTGTATAGGTAGAACAAAATTTAAAAAATTACCTCTTGACACAGTTTCTATTTGTACCATATAAGCCGACTTCTGTTTATATAGGTTGAAATTAAATCAACCGACCAAATTCATACTGGAGACTCGGTTAGTGATCAAGAACTAGGTTCAGTAAACCTTTTGGCCAATTTCGAAAAATATTTTTTTTTCTTCCTTTACTAGTTTAAGTACAATTCCAAGTGCAGGCACCATGGGGCAAAAAAAAAATTCTCGAATTTCACCTGGAGGTTCATTAAACCTTGTTCCTGATGACAACCGAGTCTCCAGTATGAATTTGGTCGGTTGATATAATTTCACTTAGTATAGCCAAATTCATACCGAAGACTTGGTACCCTTTCTGTTGCATTTCGCAAACAGGAACATTAAACTTTGGTCCTAATCACTTACCGAGTCTGTCTCTAGTATGAATTTCGCTCTATATAAACGAAAGTCACCTTATGTGCGGTGCTAATTATCAAGAGAAACATTTTATAAACATAAGTATATTTTAAAAGTTATTTAATAAAAAGTAAGTTTTTCGTAATTGCAGGTTTTTGGCTATCGTAACTATAACTGCTATTTTAAACGAAAAAAAAACGTCATAGAGTATAATTCTGATTGAAGCAATCTTTAAGTTCGATTGTCACGGTCTCTTTCCAAAATGTGGCTAGTTCAGGCAACAAATCGATTCGTTCCCCCCTTAATATCTAAGTAGTTTAAGCACTGTCCTCTCTGCCCCCTAATGAGGGTTCCACTGTGTGTGGTCCGCAACACACTCAACAGACAATGAAGTAATACGGAACCCTTCCCCATTCTGTACTACCCCCGATTTATTCCCTTTAAGTTCCACTACTTGAGGGTTGGAAGTGGACCTCTTTGTTTCAGCCTCGTTTGTGGGGACGTTAACCTTTGTAGCTTCACATTTTATACTGCTTCATATTTTAGAACGCTCTAAAAAGTTAAGAGGAAATAAAATGAACTAATTGCGAGACTGCTTCTGCGGTCTCCATTATGAGTTAAGATTATTATAAATAAGGTAAAATTAAGTGTATTGTTTCAAAAAAAAAATGTGTACAAAAAAATATATCGTTACGGCATGAATGTCCAGTGTTTCCGAATATGGACTGTGAAATACAAGTTTCGCTCCGTACTCCTATACACCGACGTTTCACCGACGACTATTACGTTTCAGCGTGATGGGTTTTGATCCATATCGGGCATGAATATAGACCTAAGAGCCCGTTATCCCGGACATTGAGCACTTCATTTTGCGTCAGGTAGAACTGAACTCTATGACGTTTCATTATTGTTTAAAAACCGGCGAAATGCGAGTCGGACTCGCGCACGAATTGTTCCGTACCATTATCTATAAAAAAAGTAAAAAAATCATGTCTGTTGTATGGGAGTGCGCAGGTCCGACTCGCACTCGGCCGGTTTTAGTATCTGTTGTTATAGCGACAACAGAAATACATCAATCTGTGAAAATTTCACCTTGTCTGACTATGACGGTTCATGAGATACAGCCTGGTGACAGACGGACAGCGAGGTCTTAGTAATAGGGTCCCGTTGGTTACCCTTTGGGTACGGAACCCTAAAAAGCGCGCTCTGAGCCGTAGCTGCTACGATAGGAAACAAAAAGACCGCGCGCTCTCAAAAATCCTGTTATTCTCTCAAATAACTTATTAACGTTGAAATTTTTCAAAAAGTGTACTTGTTCAAATACCTTTTCTTTAATTACCTCCAATTTTCATACAATTTAACGATTTTTCAAAGTTTCCAATATTTTTTCGATCGAGCAAACGAGTATCGCAAAATGAACTGTTAAAAAGTCAACAGGAAAAATGTATCTGAACCATTTTTTTTTCAGACCTAAAATATCACAATTTGATGATCTGAAATGAATTTGAAAAAAGAGGATGTGGGGATAACCATACGTGCCTTCTGAAGTACGCGGACAGGAATGGGATTTGAACCAACAACCTTCGGATAAGCGATCGACTATACTCAAACCACTAGACCACAGAGGCTTAGCAATTAGGAAACTACATACCGTCGGCGACGAGTGAAAACCTCGTAAGACTCGAAAACAAAATTTTACAGGAGGAAAAAACGTCTCCTGAATTTTCTTGTATGAGACGGTATCTTTAATAGTTCTTGTTTTATCACTCATAGATGGCGTTTTAAACAATTTTACTAAAGGTGTGTATTCAGATTATACGATACGACCAGTTTTTGTGTCAGCATGCTGAAGCTGTTCGGCTCTACTTCAAGGAGCTGTCCTGGCTGGGCTGACTGACCGGGGGGAAGTGCACAATACTCACGATCACGGAGAGTCAGTGCAGGACTCATCGCCCCCGCTACGAATTTAAAATTAGATACGAGCTTTTCTAAGTACGTTAATAACAATCAAGTTTTAGATATACGAGGTTTTCACTCGTCGACGATATAGGAAGGATTCCGTTAAATTAACAAGATACCGGTAAATTGAAATCCTCTTGTATAAATTGAATCAGACCATGTTGATAGAGTTTCCAATAAAGGTCATGTTGGCAATCTTATGTTATCTTAATTGCTACTACCATACTTGGAGATGTATGGAGGTGTTCGGATTCAATTGGTAAAACTACGAGTATTCTATGCAGTGAAGTATTGATGTATGATCTGTGTGTGAATGTAGCATAGCATATGTAGGTACGCATAGCACGTGTTTGTTCGCTAAGTTCACATGGGCCAATGATATCTGTAGCCGGAATAGTCGAAGGAAGAGATGATGGTTTCAAAGGTAGTTCCAAATATGCGGCAACGAAAGTGTGGGACTACTTGCCTCTACCCCTAGACTAATAATAGTACATTACGGCTATAGGCTATTACATTAAAAACCATATTTGGAAAATACTTTAAGATCAGCAATAGAGTTGCCGGAAAAACAAAACAAAACAAAAAGGTGATAGAAATAATGCCGCAAAATCATAATCGTTCTAAATCAATCAATTGTCTCAACAATATATCATTGTTTAGTGTACTTGTCTATTCTATTCAGACATATTGTATTTTTATAATCTATCTTGTTACTCGTCGGTGATTGTTCTGTATTCTACTCGTATAATAGGCACGCCACCGTTTTAGTATACAAAATTTGAAAACTCGTTTATCTGTAGCTTTTCCTTATATACCAAAATTTTGAATATTGATTTTATTTTAAAGATATCAAGCTGAACAGATTTACATACCTACAAAGTTATCTTCTTGCCTTAAATTGTACCTATACCAAAATTTTACATTTCAGCCCGATAGTGACTTTGTAAATGCCATTAATCTATAGAGGTCTTAAACTTCAGTCTATGATGGAAAAAAACAGCGAAACGGATTATCAAATTTTGTACTAAAACGGTGGCATGCCTATGCTCTTATTTTTGTATTTCTTTTTATATATTTTTGATCTACCTGCTTCAAACGTGTTGTTTTTAGTGAGAACAATCAGCGCTGTGCAAATTCACAGTCACAGCAATACGCTGAGCGATGCCCTTTTTGTCACCAAACGTTTTGTTTGTGAAAAAATGTTATTTATCTAATGTGAATAATTTCTGACAAATACATTTATTTCAATTTCTGAGGTAATTCAATATACATATGCTGGAAATGCGGAACAAGTAAAATAAATTAAATCGAGTTAAATAGCCATTTTATTAAAAAAGACGACCGCTTTTAGGGACACCACTTTTTCAAACTTTGACTTAGCTTCAAACTTCTCCATTGGAAAGTTTAAAAGCTCCGCGTTGATGACAGCAAGTGGGAACTTTAAAGTCCCAAAGCGTTTCAGGACTTTTTATTTGAGAAACGAATGCATACTTCCAGAAACTTTGCTAGTCACGCGAATAACAAACTACTTATAAATTTTGTTACAGTATATTACTAAACCACAAATAATACAGACGGTTCTAGTATTTAGTAACGATGTTAAACCGGTTTATCGATTTGCTTGATTTGCTAATTTACGTCCCTATTTCGACTACGAAAATTCTTGGCACACGTGAGTGTTCAAAATTGGTAGCAATAAATAAATACGATTATACTTAGGGCTTTGCAATATATGTTTACATTACGCTTCGTAACCACAAACTGACCAAGGTAAGATGACGACTAGTATAAAGCTTTGAGAGGGGGAAAAGCAGGTTTTCGTTTGGCTTCTTAATAATGTTGAGGCTGCCCCGACGAATATTAAAAGCCGCAACTATAAGTCTATGCTATTCGTATTAGACACAGAGCATAGGATCCAATTTAAATACTTCGACAGACGGTTGCCGCGAGATGGAGCGTGAATGTTTTTCAGGATATCCCTTCGTAAATTAGCTTCCGTACTTAAAAATGAATACATACCTACTCGTAAGTACACCACCTGCGAATTCTTCCTCGTACAGCAAAAAGGCTAACCGCTAAATGATTTCCGTTGAACCAGTGCAAAAGTTGCGAGGGCGCATGTGAACTGGAATTTTAATGCATTACCTACTTCCTTTACATACTGGAACCCGGACAATGAACTACTGGGAACACTGGGAACCATCGATTGCGTGAGCAGGTGCAGCGGTCCTAGCCTGCATGCCAATGTGGACTACGTGTCAAGGATGTTGCCCCGCAGAGTTCGCCATTTTAGTGCTTAATACAACCCAATACGGATCGCGACATAAAGGAGTCGACACGCACACCCCGTGCGATATACAATTGCGAAATAAATTCAAATAAATCTCGCGTAATGGACGTGTGCAATAAAACGCACTGAGCACTTGCATACGAAACGTGTATCTATTTATCTAGTCTAGTCAGTTTTCTGATCGATGGATGTCCTAAGATCGTGATTTAAATTAATATATACAAAAGCGAAATATCACTCACGCAACCATAGAGCCTACAAATTTGAAATTTGGCAAGTAAGTTCACGACAAAGGGACTCGCTAAAAAGAAATTTTTCGTAATTCAGAAAACAGATTAAGCAAATTAAAACCGAACAAGAATTTCCGTTTCATTCAGATATATTTAATCTCAACAATCGATGATCGATGTTTAATTCCTTGTCTTAACTACGAGTGACCCCACTAGTTTACCCGCAGTACTTCACGCCTATGTCGTTCCGTACACAAAATGCCCAATTTGTAGCGCCCGAGTGTGTTTGTAGAGCGTTTGTAGAGTCCGTGGAACGGAACGTGGTCGATGATGAATCGCTTAGCACGTTCGAGTATTTATTGTTACTGTAGGGTAGAATGAAATTGTTGAGGTAGACCGGAATGTTTGTTTTGTCTGCTAGTTTGATTACGCGCAGCTTGAGTGGATGTTTCTCTATCAATATTTTCATACGTTCAATCGGATTTATTCATGGCGTCGCACTCGAAACGAAAACATCCTTTGAGAGACTTCCTAAGATTTTATTTAAATTTCTTTTCATGTCTGCAGTACACAGCATATTATAGAATGAAACTTAAAAAATATTTTGTTAGGCTACGTTCACTAACTTACGAAATAAACAGAGGATGGATTTATAAATAAATCTATATAGGGTGACTTTTGTTTATAGAGCCAAATTCATACTTGAGACTCGGTACGTGGTCGGGACCAAAGTTCAGTAACCCTTTTTGTGAAATGTGCAAAATTAAATTTTGACTTGGTCGAAGTTGGTCTTGAATAAATATAGGGCACAATTTTTTTTTCACTTCTCATGCTCTTAAAGTGTATTCTAGGTGTAAGCGAAATAAAACTTCTTTTTATGTTCTAGTGCATAAAAGTGTTTACTTCTTCTAAGACTATGGCAATAGGCCTTACAGCCATATACACAGTACAACTTCATTGAACAACTTTTGCAAACTCAATAACTAGTGTTCGCGCTAAGATTATAATATCATTTTAGCGCGAACTGACAGGACAGCGATGAACACGGACTCTTCAGACGATGCTCAGAAGGATATACAGTGACTTAAACAATATGATATAAAATAAATAACAGACATGCATGCCTAATTATTTATTTACATTATTTAGACATGGCTGTGTGGGCTAAGTTACCTTTGCCTTCCCAATTGGTGACAGAATTAAAAAAAAGTAGTGGTGGGAAGGGAAACAGCTGTTGTTTTTTCCCAGCAGTACATATTTAGTAGTTTGATTATTTAAATTTGCAATAAATATTACTGAAAGTTAAATATGTCATCAAGTGATGACGAAGTAATACTTACTACTAACACATTAAAGGAAAGAAACGCAAAGAAAGTTGTTCAGCAGATATTGTCGCCAAAATCTAAGCAAATATATCTTAAAAGAGAATTTCATGTATTGGAAAAGCGGTAAACAAGTATAAATATTTGCTAAAAATATCACAGTTTCATTTCCTCGCAATCGAAGTGAAAAGCAGCGTGTTGAACTCGGCTACAAACGAGCCATATTACCTCGAACTATAGCTGCCTTCGCCAAGGCTCACTCGGTAATATGGCTCGTTTTATGCGCTCATATAACAATCTATTATTTTTCGTATATTTCATATGTGGTGTAAAAAATCGTGTTGAAAATGCGTTCCCAGGGGTACAACAACGCGCCGTTTATATTCCAAATCCCCAACAGATTATTTATTGGTATATATTATTGAGGAAAAATGTGCACACCCACTTTTCACCCGTATAGCCACAGTGATAAAAACGAAAACTGGATCTGCGAGAATTTCTTTAATAGTGCGTACTTCAGACGTACCATCAAAGAAATTGCCGCTGACTTACTTATCGCACTCATTATTGCAATACGGGTGATAAGTAGGGCCCGCGGATTTTTCTTTGATGTATTCTTGCAAAACATTTATATTATCTTTATTTATTGACCAATGATTGATACGTACCCTAAATTAAGAACTCGATGTGTGTTAGTACAAAAATCGACGGAAACGGCATTGAAATAACGTTCATATCAGCGTGTATTGCAATATGGCTGTTACGACGATCGCTGCCTCTCCGGATAGCTTAAAAATAGGAGAAAATAATACTTTCCACATAGATGCGATAAACGGAAAAGAAAATTAAGCATGATTTTAAGTATAGATATATAAATTGTTTTTATAATGGTGAAAGAATAATTGAAATCGCTTTAGGCATTCGGAAGGAGGAAAAGAGTTCTTGCGTAAACTTTCAATAACTTTCTATTCGTTTTAATCAAAAGTAAAGACAGAAAAAAACATGGAAATTATTGTTGCCTATCATGTATTTTTTATATTTGGGCCACCCTTATTGGAGGAGTAGGCCTTGTTTGAGTATTATGTATCCAGTTGCATGGCCGTAGTAACAATACCTTGCAACGTCCGCCTGGTATTGAGCAGCAACTCAGCGATGGGGCGCGTGGAGACGGCTGCGCGTGCGCCGACGCGCCGCCGCAGCGCTGACCGGAGACTGCCCTCCCGCCCCCGCCCGCAACACTGACCCCCGCATGTCGGACCTGGAAAAATAACATTTAATTAAAGCTTTATTGATATGCTAAGATCTTATATTTTAATTGATTCAACGAAAAGGCTGTTTAATAACAGTCACATGAATCCCGAGATGTTTCCGAGTCTGCGATGTGGAATGCAAGTAACACCTCAAACACCCACGTTTCACCGACGATTATAACGTCCCAACGTGACGGTCGGTGAGCCCTATCGCCGTACTTCGGACACAAACTGGACGCCGAACACGTATACCGAACACAAAATGTGTGCCTACGGGATTTCAACTCGTGAACTCCGGATTAGTAGCCGATTGCTCGAACCATTACACCCCTATTTTTTATATATCTGCATATTATACAGCTCGCAAAAAGGGTCGTAGGAAATGGAGATATGAGGAAATCACAGGAATGTTGCATCGCGCATCGGTACGCAATTCATCCTAATTGCAAAACCAAAGCTTCATCATTATTTATTATTACTCAGAGTTATTTTAATCTGGCCTAGCACTAACTATGGCTTTAATACAAATTGAAAGACATAAAATTCTCATGTGAGAACTGCACACAGGATCGTAAAATAGCTTTAACGAACCTCAAGGATTATTCTTACAAGACCCTGTAGTAAAAACCTCTACAGAAAGCCACTCAGTAAACCTCCAATCCTTCTTAGACAACTTCCAGTGAATATTTACAGGGCAAAGATGCGAAAATTAGGAAATAGGGTCAAAATGACAGATGACAGTTGACAGCGAGGGCGTGACGAGGGTCTGTTTAAAACAACCCTCCCAAGTTAACTTGAATCCTGTTTCATCACTGATACGCCCCGCAGCCTTTATTTATTCACTAAGCAAAAATGGAGGCGATTTATATTAACATCCCTTCTAAAAACGTTAATCTGTTCGTTATTCAAATTATTAATTCGAATTTCAAAAGGGCATTTTACGGGCGGTTACACGGATGGGCAGACCTGGCGAGTAATTGATGAAAACAATTGATAAACGGCTGGGTTTTAAATCGCGTTCGAAATTTGAAAGTTTTGGCAGACAAACAAGTCTATTCTATAGTTTGTGTCCGTGGATAGGAGGACAGAGACATCGCGACATATTCATGTTCATGGACGATTTATTTCAACCGTTCCCTTTGGACCGCGTCCAAAAGCGGTGCAACGCTCCGTGTTTTGTGAAAATTCTGAAAACTGTCGAGGTGTTTACTGCATATGAAGCACTATTTTGCCTATACTTCTTTCGTAGAAATATTCCTGGTAAAGAATAATATAAAATATTAATAAATAATATTTAAAGTTTTCTTGGATGCAATAAAGTTTAGGTTTTATAAAACCCGTCATAACAAAAAGTTGGAACGATATTGGGCAGCTTGCACCAATACATATAAATATAGAATTAGCACGTAAACTAAGTTTATGTTCACAGGAATATGCTTGTGAACATATATGTGACTAGCCGAATCAATCAAATTGCTAACGTCTTCACAACCAAAACAGTACCAAATTTGATTGCCATATTTCGATGTGTTTAGGAGTTTTGATGGTTTTTTCGCTTCATTGACTCAACGGTGACAGGCCGCTAAATCAATTGATAATACTGCGCTGAATATGTCTGTTAAGATTAATGAACTTTTACTACTAAAGATTCGTGGTATAGATCTAGATTCATCATACTATCACACTAATATTATAAATGCGAAAGTTTGTGTGTATGAGTGTTTGTTTGTTACTCTTTCATGCTGATACGGCTGAACAGATTTCGATGAAATTTATAATGGATATAGCTTATATCCTAACTTAACACATAGGCTACTTTTTATCTCGGAAAAAAGCATGTCGTTAACCCGAATAAAACGCGGGCGGAGCTGCGGGCAAAAGCTAGTAATTAATATAAACAGCTACTCACGTCACGATATTTAAGTCAGATTTCGACTGACTAGTTACACTGTACTCGTCCAGCTTCTTCGGAAACAAAGAGGGTTAAACGAAAAATTTTTACGATTACAGTGAAACTAGTCAGGCAAATTCTGACTTATACATCGTAAGCTGCCGTTTATATTAATTATGAATAAAGTTCTTAATTTTAGAAGAAATCTCAGTTTTAAATACTATAGATGAATATCTCGATACCTAGTATATTTCATCAATCCGAATACAATGGTCCCCAAATAACTTCGTGACCAGCCAGCATGACGAACGTTCTAACTTACGTAAAATTGAGATTTAGGGATCCGCCGCACCGGCTATGCACGAGCTCAAACAAAGAATAATTAAATTTTCGCGCTAAGAAACGCAGTAACATGTAATTAAATAACATAATCAGTTGAATAAAGTATGTCAGTTTTTATGGTTTAGTCAGCACTAGACCTATATGCGACCAATTTTGTTTTACGACTTCAAACGAAGCGTCTTATTTCTGGTCTTGAGTGTAAAACTTCGTCGTAAATTGTTCTAAGTGCCGGTAAAAATCGCATTGAAATCCGCGTAGAAAGTTACCAGCGAATATATAGACAAACGCAAATTGCAACTTAGTTTTGTAAATAAGATAGAGAAGCAGAGAAGAAATAACGAAGTGTAGGTGATAACCGTCCATTCGCGGTATTACCTGAAAATGGCTGGACCACTTGAGCAGTGCGGCTGTGCCACGACAATTAGGCCAATGGTAACGACTTTGTTAGCTTTTGATAGAGGCGATTATTTGCTGCCGCATCGGCCTAATTGTCGTAGACGAGTAGCACATGTACGTGTAATATTATGCAAACCTCGCGCAAGTGTAAAATTACACAAGCCTCGTGACAAAAATTGCACTCGAGTCGTAATGACAGTTGGGTATCAAATGGAGCATATTTTCAAATAATTACAGCCACGATGATGGAACCCTTTTATGAATGACGTACATACACTTCACACTATTTTTTGCGACCAATTTAGCACCAGAGTGAATAGGTGAGCGCTGCAAGTTCAAGGCTGGCTATATAGAAGCGGTGTCTATACTCCTAGCAAGCGCTATAGATAGCTTCTATCTTACCTACTTGCGTTGTCAAGATAGAGATGTGCCGTCTAGGAATATCCCAGTTTAAGTTTCTGCTATGAGTTTCATTTACGACAAGTGCTAAAGAGCAAGTGCGATTGGAGGACGCTGGATCTAGAGATGCTGGTGATGCCAGACGGACCGACGACCCACGTAAGGCTGATCGTCAACGTCGACAGACACACAGTAAGACTCGCCGAGGACGCACGACTTATTTGACGAAGGAACGAAGGTATTGTGGGCCAAAAACGATAATCCTATTGCCGAAGAACCTTCGCGCAAAGATCATCCAGTTTTCGCTTTAATTACCGCGCAGAAAGTTCAAGAGTTTACAAGATTGACTTTAAATTTAAACGTAAACATATTTTAGATGGGAAAGCAAAAAGCAACAAATATTTGTGGCCGAGAAGAAATGTTTTTAAAATAATGAATGTATAGGAGATACAGTTAGTGGATATTATTTCAATTCAACCTCCAGCCAGACATACTCTTGGCTAGTTTTATGGAATAAATAGCCTATGTAGTATAGGAAGGAAGTGCCTGGGCTCCCCGAATGTTATTGTCAGTAAGGCTATGCCCACAGACGTATAATATAGTAGCAGACCTAACATTAATAATAAACGCATAGAGTCGACGCGTGGCAATTTTAGCTCCGTGAACTTGGGGCTGTTTTAAATATAAATATTGCTTGTTTCCAAACAAAATATATACTAGAGAATAGTTTAGGAATTAACAAATATGTTCCAAGCCTAAGCCAGCCAAAACAACCCATTTTTATACGTTTCTTCGTACCATGAAGCCTTATGTTTAGTTTGCTACTTAGTAATAATTATATGTCTGTGGCTAAGCCTCCATTGTATGTTCTGAGCATATACATCTGTGGTTTTGAGTAATTAATACTAAGTACCGCCGAAATCTATATTTTATGGAATAGGTGCCCCCAACATTTCTATCAAGATGGCGGCGGCGCCCTTGCCTATGTTCTATCAAAACTAGTACATAAATCCCGCTGCAAATGTGTTACCACGATTCGTAAACAAACAAATAAACTATCGAACCTAAGATGAGGTAAGCTCGGACTGAACCTATTCTTAGACAAGGAAAATAGTCGCTAATAATTAAGATACGTTTGCTAATTAAAGGTCAATTAAAACATATTTTACAGCTATTAAAACATCAGGTATCTCAATTAATACAACTGCATTAATATTTTTTGCTAAGTGCATGTGCAAAACATCCGCAAGTGACGCAACTAAATTATGCACAAAAAGTATATTTATCTTTACATAAAATACTCAAGATTTTGGCTCAATCAAAGGTTAAATGCGATAATGAGTGTGGTAATTGATAAATCACTTGAAAATAACTCCGTTAGAGTGAAGGTAAGGATGACTAAAAGCACTTGATGTGAAATACATTTCAGCGTGAAGTCTGTGTTGAGTGCTGCTGGCATAGCTTTCAAAGAGAGTGTATTATACTCACTTTATAGTACATATACAGGATATTGATTTAGTCCGCAATTCTGTCACCGGGAGTTTTATGAAAATACAAGTAGGGTAATTTACTAAAAAATATAGTTTAATTGATTAAATTTTGTCGCTCGGCTTAATGCCATAGCACAGATGATTTTAAACTTGTGGGGTAAGCTTGGGTGGTATAGAACGATAGGCCGTCGCAGTTAGAACTTACTTCATTTATTAACTACTATAAGAACATTTTGGGAAAAGTGAAACAAGGCATATTTTCATCTACAATTATTCATATCTACATTTAAATCACTATTCATAGATTGGTAAATATTTTGTTGTTTTTTTTGGATCAAGCATTGTGTACACAATATATCCTGTGAAGAAAGTTGCGGACAAGGTTAACACCCTGTAGTGTATAGGGTTGGGGGAACGTGATGGATCACTTTTCACATAAAGACGTCTGAGTGTCTGAACAGTCGGAAAACTTTACATTGTAGTCGTTTCGTGACTAAGGTGAGTTAGACATGGATAGAAATGCTACGAGGCTCGACTACAGTATACTTAACCATAGTAGTAACAATTATCACTGAAACATTAGTAAAGTAATAGATCATAGTCTAAACCGTGGCTCAGATCTCATATTAAAACTTAAATGTAAACCTTTAAGAGGATACTTTTTGCAAAACCGTCGTTTATTCTTCCTGGTTTGAAGAATCTAACAAAACTACATGTTAAAGAAAAGTACTTCTGCACACTCTTATCCGAACAGAATCTTCTAAAATCATTCCAATATTCAGAAAAAAACCAATGATGACTCTAAAAATAGTATACATGCAAAAGTTTAATGTTATTTCAGAAATAACCCCTACATATCATTTATGTATTAAAACCTGTATAAACTTTATTAAACTCTGAAATAAATAGATATTTCATACGTATTTACACATATTTTATAGGTAGTATAAACGTTTTATTTGTCTAGGTACTTATTTCTGCTGAACAGTTGAAAAAACCGGTCAAGTGCAAGCGCGACTCGCGCCCTGAGGGTTCCTTACATCCCATTTAAAACCCAAAATTATTCCACGAACAGTTTTATTATGATCAATTTAACTTTACACTTACGATCTATTCAACTCTAAGTATCCAAAGGCTCTTATTAAGTTACATAGATAAAACATTTATTAAGCACCATACATAACACATGCATATACAAAACTAAGGTATACAAATTCATCTTATATCTAGAATACTTATGATTAATAGGTCCAGGAAAAATACAAGAAATGAAAAATAAACATAGGACGTGCATTTACCTATATTTTTAACATAAAAAGTTACGTAACCTAACATTGACATCGATGTGAACAAGTTGTGAATGTGTTGATGCGTATGTGTCACGGTAGCAAAAAAGGCTACGACTCGATATAAGACCACAACGCCGGTTTTCAGTCGTCTCCTAAGGATACATAAATATAAATTATATCTTTCACTTTAAAGCTTAACATTTCACCAACGGATCCCTAAATTGAAAAATAGTTTTCACGCACCCACAGTTTTTTTGAACGGCCTATCCAACGATACCCCCCACAAAAAAAATCATCCCCAGTTTACTTGTATGAGAGGCAAAGTAAAAAAAAATTTTTTTCAAGATTTTATATTACCATTTTGTCGGCGTGAGTAATATTAATGATCCATGCCAAATTACAGCTATCTAGTACTAATAGTCTCTGCGCTAAGCCGCGGACAGACGGACATGGCGAAACTATAAGGGTTCCTTGTCGGACTACGGAACCCTAAAAAGGGTCTTGATAGACGGACGGACGGACAGACAGACAACAAAGTGCATCCTATAGGGTTCCTTTTTTTCATGTTGAGGTACGTAATCCTTAAAAGAGTGGCATTAACCTACATGCCCAAAAATGCATCATATTTGTGGTATCACATAATATAACGCCTTAAATGTGTCATTGTTCCTAGATTCTCGAACTTCGGGACTGCATTTAACATTTGTTTTTGCGGAAAACCTCCCTGGGCACCACCCAAAAACACGAAATTACAAAACTACGGACTACACTTGAGTATTCAACAGTATTATTCTACACTATAACTGTTTTACTGCGGTAAACCTATTGCCTCCTCCACAGCTAAAAGTTATGTAACCACATAATTACTTTCACGGCCTTACAACCCCAGGTTTACTGCCTAAATGGGATCGGGTCTAAACTTTAATATAACCCTATTAGCCCTTATAAAAGCTGTTTACCTTACTACTATGTAGGCGCCTACTACATAGTAAATATTTGAAAGTTTACGCAGCAAGAATTACATTTTAAATTTTAAGGCCGCTTACAATGAATGAATGAATGAATGAATATATTTATTTATTTCAAGGATAACTTAAATCTAAATACATCCCACAAAACCAAGTACAACGCTGATCTGTGGGGAAAATAATTATAGGGTACAATGCTGCCATCTTTTCTGCTTAGGTGGTGGCGTCTAGTGGAAAATTTGATAAAATGTGCAAAATCCATCCATCAGCCTGTTTCGTCTACTGCTGGACATAGGCCTTTCCAGGATTTCACCACTCTTGGCAGTCCTCCTGGAAGAATTGCCCATACTCACACACGCTGGGCAGGCGGGTTGGTGAGCGCGGTGCCGAAACCCTTGCACCAGTGACGCCGCTGCCCGTCACCAGTCTGGTTTATATAAGGCCCGGCGATTGGGGATGGATATACCGCCATCCATCGGTCCCAGGCAATGGTGGGCCGCCTGGTTTGATTGCCTGAGAGCTGGTCTCTTACTCTCCCCCGAATAACTTCGGGAGGATTTCCGAGTAAGATGTTGGTACCTCCACAGTCGAGCCCGGCATTAGCTCTACCACCTACCAACTTCCTTACTCAGAAAAATGACTTTTCTACCTTTAGAGTTCGCACCTGAATATGACAAATGTATATATAATAATGTGTGAATTTTAGGGTTCCGTGCCCAAAGAGCACGACGGAGCCCTATTAATGTCACTCTGCTGTCTGTCTGTCTGTCCGGCAGTCTTCTGTCGGTCTGTCCGTCCGTATTTCAAGGGTCTCTAGCTTACAGACATAAAAAAGAGACGGCATGTGGTGTATTATTTTCTAGATACAATACAAAATTATTTATTTCATTAACAGAAATCATAGACGTTTACATGTGGTTTGAGTCTCCTTTTAAGTAAAAGAATACCTGCAGTAGGAGACTCCGAAGATCTTATTAAGTAGAGAAACACATAAATATTTTTTAATCTTCAAAAAAAAGAAGATGTTGTTTACCAAAGTTGTCAGTTTTAGACCACGTTTGTCACGGGGTCTATCTCAAAAACTAAACTGTTAGGAATATGGAATTTTCTGTGTACGCCGACTTATAATGCAGTTTTAGGGTTATGTACCTGAATTCTCGACCAACTTAATTTTCTAGTTTCGTTTCGTAAAGGACCATGAGTAATTTTGGACCAATTACACAACAGTGATAAATCCTATGCCATATGAAAGCTTTCAGGGTATTATTAATTTCTTATTATCGCAGCTACATAGAATTCGAGCGCGAACATGGTGTTTCAGAACCATTTCAATACTGAGAAAGCAGCAAAATCATAGTATCAAAACTGTAAATAAAATATTTTTTCCTTACATTTTGACATTTTGTTGGCGCTCGATTTCAACTTGGCTCCCATGGTAGCAATTAAATAATACCCCAAAATCTTTCATTTCGAGTAGGTTTCATTAATGTTGAGGATTTGGTCCAGTCTCGATACAAATTTGCCCATGGTCCTTTTGTAGGTAATTATAAGTTAATTCCTTTATTTGAATAGTAACTCACAAGGCTCGAGTCCTACTCGAAGTTGGCCGGTTTTTACATTTATCAACTTGACGTGTTTACTGTACCTATACACGATTACTACGTAGCAAGCCTGTACTTGACCGCCAGTTGCCTACAATACCTCTGATTTACCTTCTAATACTGTTATATAACAACGGCATCACTAGGTATATCAGGTACACGTTTCGGGTTCCATGATTTTCCAGCCAACCTTTATTACTTTTATTTTATTAGAGCAACTCGGCTACAGACTGCGGCGGCGGCGGCGGCGGCGGCGGTGGCGGCGGCGGCGGCGGCGGGCGGGCTACAAAGTCGGTCAGTGCGCTAGACAAGCAGACGGCTAGGTGCCACGGCAGAAAGGGTATCAAAGTCTGCTTGGAGCTTAGCCATTTATAGAGACTGTATAATTGTACAATACATATCATCACAGAATATACTTCCGGAAGGTCGTCAGAAGCGTTTCCGAGTGAGGACTATTACTAGTAATGTCAATCAACCCTTAATAGGGTTATTTCTTAATTTCCAATATTTAAAAAGAAGTTGTTCTCTGCTTTATGAGTTCTAGACAATGACACCCCCACGCCGGGGAAAGAAAAAAAATTTACTGCTCCTTTTTCATGTATGGAATTACAAAATGAAAATTAATTTAATTTCAAAATCCGGTTTCGGGTCAATATTTTGCATAACATACCTATCCAAATTACAGATCTATAACTAATTCCGTCTGCAAGCTAAAGAGCCTTGCCCCCTCCGGAGTGGTAGGATTTCAACCGGGTCTCGAGATTTAGATGGATATTCAACAGGCTGCGTTACTGCTGCTTTATATGTATATCATATGGCATAAATAAATCCCGAGAACTTTCCTTTCGTTACACTAGAAAACAAAGTTGATGCGGAAAACAAAGCTGTAAATGCGAAGAGAGCCCAACAGTGGTGCCTTATACTAGGTGTTCGGAAAAGTACTTCGTTCCTTTAAACCACTTGTGCTATAGGTGTATAACAAAGTATGTTAAGCGTGTTTAATTTTTTATTTTTATTTTATATTATTAAATTAAATTACTTACGCGCCGTTTTTTTGCAATTGTCTATCACCTATCTCTATCTATCCATTGCGTTCTGAACTAGGGTTAGACAATTTGATTAAAAAAAAGTAGCACAGCACCCGATCGGAAAAATTCATATACGCTGATGACCTGGCCCTGGCTTTCCAAGGAAAAAAGTTTGAAGATGCAGAAGCTGTGCTATGTGAAGATTTTCGTGAGCTGAACAAATATTATACGCAGTGGCGACTTCAACCAAACCCTACAAAAACTGAAGTAAGCGCCTTTCATCTCTCAAACAGCCTGGCTCGATGTGAACTTCGGGTGACATTCTGTGGAAAAATATTACGTCATAATTTTTCCCCAAAATACCTAGGTGTTATCCTAGACAGATCTCTGACCTTCCGTGATCACCTGGGGAACGTCGCCCAAAAGCTGAAGACTCGAGTCAACCTAATTGGCCGGCTAGCTGGCACGACGTGGGGAGCTCGCGCTGACGTCCTTCGTACCTCCGCACTTGCCTTGGTGTACTCCACCGCTGAGTTCTGCGCTCCAGTGTGGTACCAAAGCGCACATACAAATAAAATAGATGTCCAACTAAACAGAGTGATGCGAATTATATCAGGCACCCTCAAGCCAACTCCGATACCGTGGCTACCGGTGCTAGCACACATAGCCCCACCACAGCTCAGGAGAGAGCAAGCAACTGCTAGTGAATGGACTAGACTCTAGTCACTAGAGCATTCAACGAGGCCCCACACAAAATGCCTATAAGGAAAACACTAGACCAGATACCACCTCAGCGACTTCCTTCCCGCAAACCAATCTGGATTGATGCCAAGATCAAACACCAAACTAACATCCAGACTGAATGGCGGGCAAAATGGCGAGAAGAAAAATGTTCAGAGGCGGACATCATATCTGACCCGTCTGCCACACAACCAGGTTTTAGAGAACACCGTAAGCTATGGACTACGCTGAATAGAATTCGTACTGGCGTGGCAAGGTGCAACTACAACATGCATCAGTGGGATATAGCTGACTCACCTCGTTGTGACTGTGGAGCCTCGGAACAAACTATCCGTCACATCGTGGAAGAGTGCCCCAACAGAAGGTTTTCTGGTGGGCTGGAGCAGCTACATAAGTTAACACCTCAGGCAAAAGTATGGCTATCAAACCTGGATTTAGAATTGTAGCTGTATATATAAAATAGAAAATACTAAGATAAAGCAGGATACCAAGGCCATACGATGATGATGATGATTAAAAAAAAGTCAACACACTTAACATACTTTGTTATCCCTATAGCATACGTGGTTTAAAGGAACAAAGTACTTTTCCTTACACCCTGTATACCTTACTTTTTGCGCTTTCCTTCCAGACTATAGGTAGAAATGCACTGGGACATGAAACTAAAGCAGAGCTCAACAATAAATTCCCAGACCAAATAAAGTTGAACTCAAATGAAAACAACCGTAACCGGGACGGTGACAACTGCTTGCTAGGATTCTTGGGACAGTCCCTACACGTGCCAAGTTTCTCAACTATACCTAAATAATACAATAAATGTTCCGTAAACTCCCAATGTTAGATACCGAAATGCAACGTTAGTTGCGCTAACTTACCCCTAAACCAGTGGTTCTTGAACTTTTTGTAGCCATGAATCACTAAGAATTTCAAAGATTTCCAACCCCCGTCGAAGAAGTTTAGAAAAGAAAATTAAGCATGATATTAAAAGTCACTTTTATTGGTCCGTTTACATTAATACTTCATTAAGTAGTATCAAAACTAAATTAGTGAAAAGAATACCGTTGTTTGGGCTCAGATTAATAAATATGTTAAGAGTAAACTCAGTGGCTGTGGACCTCTGGCACTCATGTCACGGACCCCTAAGGGGTCCATGGATTCCAGTTTAAGAAACCCTGCCCTAAACTGTTGGGCGCCAGATGAAACTGTATACCATGAAATGTAGCAACTGTGCGCTGTAATGTCAAGGTCTGACCGAATATAGACGAAATGCACCTTGACTTTTGTATTTTTTTATAAAGCGCCCATTTAAGCTTGGAGACTATTGAATTCTTGTGACAAAGTATGTATATATCGCAGGGAAATGAGAAATCAGGGATTTCGTGGGATCTCTAGGCATACGACGAAATACTGGATGATGTCGCACATCCCAATCAATTACCTCTTCTTACTAAAAACAATCGAATGAAAAGTCATTTCACTAAACTGAATCTAGTAAAATGTAAAAAGGAACGACCATATTTCCAGAATACAATAAAAATTTTAATCAACTTTTACATTATTTTTATTACAATTTAAAACATTAAAGACGTTATCTAATAATTTAAAATTAACAAAATTTAAAATAAGTATTCGATTCACTTGGTTCATCATTGCATCTAACCTTAGACCATATAACACGGGACTAGGCAAGCGCACTTATCCCCTTCTGCCGAAGTAGGTACATGAACAATTTGTCCATGTAAGTTTGCTTGTGTGCGCGTTTTGTGTCTGTGTTGCAGCTTTTGATTTAGTGTGACATATTACCTTTTCGCAGGAGTGTGCGTGAATGAGTGTTAATGAGTGTGAATGTGTGCTGTGCGTGTTTACCTCCCCTCTCGTGGAAAACGGCTGAATAATTTCAGTACTAAGAGTCACGCTTTGCCAGGTCCCGTGTTAAATGGTCTAAGCATCTAACTTAACTACTCAAACTAATAGAGTATCAAAAACATAAACTAAATAATAAAAATAACACGGAACTATTAATTTTTACAAAACGAAATTTATGCTAAACGTAGAGCTCAAAAGCGTATTTCAAAATAAAAATTGTATTTTGATACATATTGTGATTTTAAGTTTTGTAAAATTTTAAATTACGGTATAATATTATGTTAATTTGCTCAAAATTTTGATTGTAATAAAATTCATGTTTAAGCTTTTTACAATTTTTGTTTCAACCTGAAACAATGAAAATAATTTTCATTTAGCCTTCTTACTAGATTCAGTTAAATGAAACGACATTTCACTAGAAACATCTAATTACATTTAGCAAGAGGTAATCGATTGAAATATTCTCATATCATATCCTCATTTCCCTGCGATATATACAAGTATATAGCCTGCCTATCGTGTGTGAGTATGGGCATTTCTTCCAGGAGGACCGCCAAGAGTGGCGAAATCCTGGAAAGGCCTACGTCCAGCAGATGACGAAACAGGCCGATGGATGGATGATATACAAGTATTAGACTTAGCAACAGCGCAGCGTTAGAATAAAATTAGAACGAAGATAAAAATGCATTACACAAAGCAACATTACCACGGGTATAAAGCAATGAGGTAAAAGCCGATTCTGAAGGCTTCAATTTTAGTTTAGGTGTTGTCAAAACTAAAATTTCGTCATTCCAAAATAGATCTTTAGTATCAATAACAGAAGCTATATTACTTTGGAAAAGTAAAAGAACCAAGCTTTATTCCACTTTGTAAAATAAAAGGATAATATTTTTCTTTAAAAGGTTACATTCACAATCTTCTTCATTCGCATTACAAACTATTAACTTTATCAATATGAAGCGCCCAATTACATCTTGATTCTGGGTAATTAATCATTAAGCAAAATTTTCACATCAAGGTAGCGTAACCAAGCCGCTAGTAACTTTACTAATAAATTACCCCTACAATAGCCATTTACGTCTTACGACAGCCAGCCCACAGATAGAGATGTCAATCACTTATGGATATCACTTACCTAGAACATTTACCAATATGCATGTTCTGTTTTTACATTGAAAAATCGCCTTTATTAAGATGACATCAGGAGCAAATGTATCTTATTAAACTGAACAGATAAAGTTGCGATTGTATACCTGCTAATGTGTTTAGTAGCTGTCTGTCAAGTCAGACATTTTGTGGTTTATCGACGCATAATCGCTTGCCTACCGAGACGGATAAGATTATCGATTTAAATTAATTAATTCAAGAAATGTCAGTCTGTCTGTATTGTCGCTCTTACCCGAATGATCGGTTTTTGACATTTTTGGGGTTCCGTAGTCAACAAGGAAACCTTATAGTTTCGCCATGTCCGTCCGTCTGTCTGTCTTTCTGTAGGTACTACAAAGCTGTTATTTGGCATGAGTATACATATTAATAATGCCGATAAAGTGTAAATTTTTTTTTTTTTTACAAACCTAACCTGCCCGTTAAGTGGGTTTGAATTTCTTTTTCGCGTTTCACAGTGTGGCGTATAGTTGGACAGGTCGTTCAGAAATATTGCGAGTGTGTGTAAAACCATTCACGGAACCGTTTGCGAAATATTAAGCTTCTTTGTTAGAATCAAGTGTCTCCCCCCCTCTGCCAATCTAAACGGTTGTTTTTGGATATGTGAAAAATTCGTATATATAACGAAGTTAAAAGGAAAACTATTACAGCTAAAAAGGCTTTAAAAGTTAACGAGTAATAGTCAACCAACTTAATTTTGCAGTTATGTTTCATACATTTTCAAGGTAATGATAAGTTTGTAATGTTTATTTGAATCATTTAAGTCTATTAACTTATTTGAATGCTACGGAACCCCTCGTCTCACTTGACCGGTTCTTATAAAATCTCCCTGTCATGACAAAGATAAAAAATACGTTGTCACGACATGAATCCCCGAGGGGGTGTCAAGGGTGTTTCCGGGTATGGACTGTGACTAACATGACAGAAACTTAAATACCTACAACAAATAAATATTTTCTATACATTGTTTATAGGTCACGACGACGTCTAACAAAGTTATGTCAAACCGCAAGGTTAGACTAATCGCGTATGCTTCCGTCCTATGGTTTCATATCGTCCCTATTTTTTGGGTGAAATATCATCTTTGTTTGTCTTTATTTGTTACCTTATGGTATTATGGTGAATTATTAAACAGTAATAGTAGAACTGAATGTAATATATTCATTTTTTTAGAAATCATAGTGGACAAACGTCAACGACTTTCTGTAATAGACCTACGCATACCGCATGAGACTTCTGTTTTTGTTATGTTATTCACTACTTACTTAGTTATATAAAAAAACAAGGCCGTAAATATACTTTGATTAAAGAAAATTAATGGTTGTGTATGTTTGTGTTGCGACAGGCAATTAGGTAGAGTCGTGTGGGCTGCGAACATTTGGCCCACTGTAGTCAAAACAAGGCGCGTGGGCCAAATATTTTCGACACCATGGTCGATGTTATGTTCCCAATAAAAATTCCCTCGAAGACTTGCGGCAAAAAAGAACATAAAAATTAAAACATCCGCTCTGAACAGGTTTTATGATTATTAAATGATTTCGCGCCTTAAAAATAAAATCTGATCAAACTTAGTTGTGTCGAGAACAATATACAATATAATTTATTGCCGTTGGCACGTCGTGACTTTTATTTATTGGTGATAATTTGTTCGGTGTCTTAATTGAAAATGTTTGATGAGAAATTTTATGTGAGAGATGTCCTTGGTTTATTTGTTACGTTTTCATTTATTATTATTTGCCCGAATGAGACCGTGAGGATGTGATTTGAAAATTTAATATGTGTTGAATTTTGTAAAATATTTAAAGGTTTATTGTACTGCTACTGGTATAGATATTAAAATAAAATGTTATTTTTACTAACTTAGGAATAGTAAAAACAAAGTCGGAATCCAGTTATAAATCCGTACTTTTCTGAATTACAAGCACAACAAACAAATCGTATTTCATGTACTTTTTATCAGTTTTTCCTCTTATTACTTGAACAGCCATCACGCGCAAACCTCCACACATGTCTATGGAATGTTTTTATAATATTTTAGGCTCAGTCATTATCAAAATCTATGCCCTATTAGAAATCAAAATAGTGAAATTTGAATCATATCTTAATAACAAACCACTAAAAAGCCTGAATTTTACGGTTTTTTATTAAAAGTGTAGAGAATGTGTTTTTATTGTCTTTGATAAAATCAAAAAATATATACTAGCGCATAGATAATTTTATCAAGCTTAAAATTAACCAAAAATATGTTTGAAAACGTTCACAATCTTGCTTGCGTAAATAATGTTTCTCCTGACACAAGACTTTAGCCCCGCTTTGCAAGTTTCGTGGAGCATACATGTAATAGTCAGATGATAAAGCATTACATTTGGCCTCAATCACATCACAACTGGGTTGGTCACGTCATGATGTCTGTCGAAAATTTTAACCAATGGCGGAGTAAAACAAATGAAGTTTTGAAAATGAAACTTTAATATTGGACAAATCAATGTTTTATTAACAACTCTTAATATTTATTTTATAAGTTGTACAGTTTAACTAAATAAATAGAAAACTAAATAATCCTAATACCTACTTGAATATAAAAGAAAACAAAACATATACCTGTACAAATAAATAAAAATACCTACAAATAAAAAACCTCATCCAAATCGCTGCTCCGCGGCAAGGTGCCCAGTATGCTGGCGACATTCCCGCGTTGAATTGCTAAGCTTATTTGTTGGCCCAGGAATGTGCCAGCCCGTGGGTCACCCGTGACGCAGACCAGACACGTGGAAATTTCAAAAATTTAATTTAAAAACTTTAATGAACTAATTGACTACAAATAAATAATAATCACACTAATATTATAAATGCGAAAGTTTGTGTGTGTATGTGTATGTTTGTTACTCTTTCACGCTGAAACTGCTGAACGGATTTGGATGAAATTTAGAATGGATATAGCTTATACCCTAACTTAAAACATAGGCTACTTTTTATCCCAGAAAAAGCATGTCGTTAAACCGAATAACAAGCGGGCGGAGCCGCAGGCAAAAGCTAGTCTAAAATATACGTAAATAAATCTAAAAGCTATAAAAATTAATTACTTTTATATTCTTTACCCACTCCTTATGATGAATAAAGAAAGTCAAGATTTTCCGTCGATTCTTTTTTTCTGCACTTTTACCTACTAGAGAAGGATTATGAAGTGGAGTAATTAGATGAGCAACGGTTCAGAAATTAAATTATCAGAATATTTGGAATTTTTCGCAAATGTACCTACGCCTTTCTCCCACAGCCTGCAAAAAACATATACCAATCTTCACCTGCGACGATCCTGCCTGATACACCCTGCTTTTTCCACGATCAACATGGAGTCATATAAGCTCTTCTATCAGGTATCTTTGATTTTGTCTTCCCTCAGTACGTCGACAATTTCGTCAATTATTTTATTCGTATCACCGATTTTGATTCTGAAGTATTCATTTTTGTTGGGATATTTTTTTTCAATCAATCAATCAATCAATCAATATAATTTATTTGTCCAACATAGGTATGTTAAAAGATGGAGTTACATAATTTGTAGTGCGCTATGTTCCGCCGTAAAGGCATACAAATATTTAAAACTTAAAAAATAAAAAAGGATTACATTAAATTAGGTACGCTACCAAATAATAAATTCAACAATTAGTGTCATGCATGAAAGAAAAAATAATTCAATTTGGTAGGTACACAAAAAGGCAGAAAACACACCAAAAAAAAAAAAAAAAAACTAAACAACACATTTCACGACAAGGTTCCAATATACAAGAAACACAAATAATAAAAACAATGTCATTAATTATGGTTAAATAATAATGTCATTTATGTATTATCATGGATCAAAGATATTTAATGGTACCATTAAATATCATGGATCATCTAAAAATCGGTCGCGTTTCCGAGTTCGCAACGTTCAAAACATTCATTTAGTCTATTATCTTCATCATTTTTCATCTCTCTAATGATTGAATTGAGAGCAGTGAGAACAAATTACCTCGCTCGGTGAAGATTAATACGACGTAAACACACCCGGGCAATACAAACATTTTGCGAAACTCGCTAAAATAACACCAAATTTGTTCACGCCAGAGGGGGATGTGTCAAAATTGGATTGTATTAACCATTAACTACGAAACTATACTTCATAAATTATGGATTTTCAACGTTTAAACATGGCGTAGTGTTTTTACAGGTATTTTGCCCACGGTTTAACTCACGTTCTTTATATAGAATCGCTATCTTTGGCCGCTTGTTTTGCTAAACATCAAACGTTCCCTGGAAACCTTCTAGACAACGACGCTAATAAACATCCATCAAGTGATTTTCAATATATAAATGACTATAAAGTACAAGAAGAAGAAAATTAAACAGGCAACAATATTATCACTTTTCTTTATTAACACTGTAAATTCTGTATTTTTTTCTTTAGTAAAGTATGATCAGTAAAGCATGTCGGTATATTTAACCCGTCAGTTAAAATTACATTATAGTATACACTTTTTCAAAGGGTCTGTGAGATCGCAGGCCTGACAGAATAATTTGGCCAAGTGCGAGTCGGGCAAAAGGTTCCGTACCACCACGCAATACGGGGACGGAACTCTAAAAATATTATGGTACATAACAAAACATTGATTCCATAGCGACAAAAATCGGCGCGCTAAAATGGCAGCGACTGAAATTTTATTATTTTTGTCTTACTTTAGAATATGTACAAAAATTTTTTTACTTCGAGATAGAGCTGAAACTAATAGCGTTAAATGCAAATTTTTCGAGGTTTATTGTGGGTATGGGTATCATGTAATTCAAATTCAAATTTTTCAAATTTTTTTTTTGGGACTACAACAGCTTATGATTAAGTGAATAATATATTAATAAATAAAAAATGAAGCCAATAAAAGTTGTCCACTGTAATATTTCCCTACTGCAGAAACTAAAAGCGTTTTGTTTAAAAACTTTATAAGAATAAGATACTATTTATAAATAAGTAGCAAATACAATACAAAATTAAAATAAAATAAATGAACGGAAACTATCAGTATTTTTTTAAGTTTATAGCTTATTTTACAGAAGCTGTAATTAGTATATATACAGGTTCATTGCAGCGTAATTACCGTAAAAGCAGCGATCAAATTATCGTAAAGCCTTGTGAGGTAGTTTTGTATCAGAATGAGGATAGACACGCGAACTGCACCTCCGAGAGGGTGCACCTTGATAATGCAATCACGGTTGCATTTCTTTTTGAAACTTCCTTGATGAAAACTCCGTTAAAACCGGCCAAGTGGGTGTCGGGCCACGCGCAGTGTAGGGTTCCGTAGTTGCCCAGTACATTTTATAAGTTGGACTACTAATACAGATCGCGCCAAACTGCTAGTCCCATACATTTAGAAGAACGGGCCATACAATGTCGTGTTTATAGGGGGCTAAAAGTTTGGCGCGACTTGTACTCGTAAACCTGTAAAGCCTACTTAGCTGTGATAGTTTTCCTTTTAAATACATTGTATATCTTACTACGTCTGTGAATTTTTTCACATGTCTACCGTTTAGCCAGCGGGGGGGGGGCGCTTAACTGTAACAAGAATTTAATATTTTTACCAACGGATCCCTAAATGGAAAAATGGTTTTCACACACCCATAATGTTTTTAAACGACCTATCCAACGATACCTCACACTATGGGATAGACAAGAAAAAAAAATATTTCGAGATTTTTTTTACCATTTCTTGGCATAATTGATATGTATTATACCTATACCAAATTACACCTTTCTAGTACTAATATTCCCTGAACTAAGCCGCGGACAGACGGACATGGCGAATATATAAGGGTTCATTGTCGGACTACGGAACCCTAAAAACGTTGAAAAAACTAAAAGATCTCTTGATTATATTTAATGACGAAATTGGTAAAATAAATGTCTTTGAATATGATAATTAAAGACTGTCCTCCCATACCAAGCGAGTATATGAAAGCAGCCTTGGATATTTATGGAAGCAAAAATTTTTTATATTGATTTCATCTATACTAATAATAAAGTAGTAAAAAAGTCGTGTCTGTACATTGAATATTTTTGCGAATTCTTAAATGAAATGGTTTATTGGTATTGTACTTAGAATTATTGTTTGTCTGTATGTTTGTTTCGTTTTAACTCGAAAACCTCTCCACGGACTTGAATGAAGTTTTCTTTAGTATCATCTTAGTGACCCTGGTCAACATAAAGGCTACAAAGAATGTTAATAAAATAACCACCAAACCGAAAATATCTATACTACTTGAAAGACACTACCACGAGAGCGATGCGGCGGGCAAAGCCTAGTAAAGTATAAAATTGTAGGGGATATATATTTTTTTGTTAACCGAATCTCCAGTACCATCTTGACGAAATCAGTGGATATGGAATCCTGGATAATGCCCTGGTTGTTATTAGTACATTACGATACGAGAGCGATGAAACGTTTTCTGACGAGTGTGAGTTTGCGGCACGAGCCGAAGGTGAGTGCTGCAATCACACGAGTCGAGAAAAAGTTTCTCGCACGAGTATCGTATAATATTTTATAGCAAAAGTGCGGAAAATGCCGACTTTACGCAAGCGCAGCGTGCGTAAAGTGGTCATTTTACGCACGGTGTGCTATAAATAATCTAATCCCGTCCCAATGTTTTTGCTGTATTATTAACCAATCAGAGTCCTTATTGTGTTGTATTTAGCACGAAAGTTCTCAAATCTTTGAGACAACCTACGTGACACACCTATTTTCTTAGGACAAAACAATGCAATCTGGGTTTTTTAGACATAAAGAAAACTTTAACAAAACCTTTCAGAACTTAACTACTCTTACAATAGGTGTCATTTTCCTTTATCCCGTCAGCTCGTCACGGTATGTAAACAGAGGAGACCAATAAGATGCCTTGTTTTCCAGAACTCAGTCGGGGTAGAGTTTGTCGTAAACAAACAGGTGTTTGCTTAAAATAAGGAAGACAAACTCATCTCGACGTAGGATAACAATAATATTTGGGTTTTGGAGGAAAATTATGAAAAATTATAATTATATTATAATGAAAATAGGCATTCAGTGTGATATGCTGATGCTTCGGTTACAAATTACTTTCATTCATCCATTTGACTTCAAAAATTTGCCAAAAATAATTTGGTATTTTATTTCATTGTTACAAAACTTGTCCCTTGGAAGTTCAAGAGTTTTCCTTGGATATTCGAGTTGAAAGCCGTGATGCTAATAACGCATCACATTCATCAATAAAACCTTAATCTGGTTCGCTTTCTTCGTTTCGGAGATAGTGCAAAAAGGATACCACTCACGTAGAAGTGATCGAAAAAAACCTACGTCCTACATGTACTAGTTGGACAGGCTGAATATGTCAGGATTAGCTGCACAGATATGGTTTTTACAAAGAGAAAGAGAGCCTATTCGGGCTTCCAAACTGCTAATCTTATATAAGTCTGAGAAGTATAACTGGATATTAATAAGCTTCAAACAAATATCAAGTAGTTCTTAAATAACCAGTTGCAACTTACAAGTTGTGGACACACAATCAATGTCTGAAAATCCTACAAAGACAAAAATCTCCTTTTCAATGCTTATTCTGAAAAAAAAACTAAGCACATTAAAATTCCCGCTTAAGCATGTACTAAACTTACACGTCGCTAAAAAGATACCACTAAAATGGGTGGCGATACTTCTCACAGCTTAAAAGGAAACACGGAATTTTTGCATGCAGTGCTTTCAGGTTGAGTCTAAATGCAATTCACAAGGAAGTTTACCCTAACGTCGAAAACTCCAGGTAAATGAGTGTTTGGTAAACACGAAGGTGACAAAAACGACATGCACGATGCATGTGACACGAGAAGAAGTCGTGCCAGCCATTTCACTAATTTGTGGGTCCAATATAACACTGCCTGCGTGCAACGAATCTAGGCAATTTCAAAAGCTTTTGATCTACTATTTTCAGCCTGTTATGCCAACACACAAATATAACAGCATATTTAGGACGCTGCCCAGTCCGTGTACAGTTCAGCTCATGGATTATGCAAATCCCGGGTAAAATATGTACAGGAAAATGTCATGGGCGTAAATTATACGTAAATAACGCCCACAAAACAGGTGCCAACTAGGTACTTCATCGTAAATAGGAACGTAAAATGAAACGTAAAAAGGTTATTGCCTTGGAAATTGTTCAAATCCACTTCGCGACTGTAAAGCAGGTTGTTAACCTGGAAATTTTAGTTCTTCTACGTTGGTTTCAGGTCTCCTGGTGCAATGTTATATTTATATCCTTTATTTTCTAAATCTACCTACATTACATACATATAAAAAATACAGCCAATACACTTTACCACTATTGTATAAATTGATAATTTATTTCTTGCTGACTTCGATTATTGCCCCGTTTCAGGCTTAATAAAAAAAAATCTTACCGAAAAAGTGCATAAATAATGTTAACATTAGCATAAAAGTGATATTAGAAACAAAACTATAACACTTTATCACGGAAACGTTTATGTTGTCGGAACATTTTTCCATAGCACAATTAATCGCCATTTATATGATAATTTCTTGTAGAATTAAACTATATAGCTTTAGAGACACTAAGGTAACGGGAAAGCGGTCAGCAGAGGTCGAAACATTAACATAAATAGTTTTTTATAGCAATTATAGGGGAATAATATGGATAAAATCGTCGCAGTAGCCGCTCCGCCCACACTAAACTGTACCATTTAAAATGTCAGGTGATTAGTATTTTTCCGACACGAATTCAAACCAATTTACCGGCTGAATGATTAAATTATGGTACCGTGGTAAGAAACAGAAAATCCATCTCCAAGCCACTGGTTTTCTATCGATCTCCGGTCATTAGCCGTTCAAATGAGAAATGCCTATCAAGCAAGAGTTAAATAGGATGGCGAAACTTTTCAAATTAAGCGGAAACGCTCTGATTGTTTCAGTTGTGAATACAGAGCTTCACAAATATTTTGATTGAAAACGGAACCCTTTATTTTTTGCTCTGTTCAAAATACAGATTAATTAATTCAAAATCTAGACCAGATCATTTTGTTTTTACATAAAACATGGACAACTTTTATGTTCTCAACAGGCCACAAATAACCAATTAAAAAAGCAAACATTTATTTATCAAATTTGTGCGAGTATAGCAGGAATGTCATTAAAATATGAATACACACTTTACAAGATCGAAACTTAACTTTTACATGACTGGGAAACAAATAACAATAGAAAATAATAGAATATGGGACATACTCAGGAAGTATTGCGAAACTAAAAAAATAATTCTAGGTACATTTTTTTTTCAAAGTACTCTCCACCAACCTCTATACAAAGTTTCATGCGTCTAAACCAGTTTTCAAAACACTTTTTCCAGTCCGCCGCAGACACCTCGTTTACAGCCTGCTCGAACGCAGCCAACGCATCTTCCGGCGACGAAAATTGTATTGCTTTGAGCTGATTTTTTATTTTTGGAAATCAAAAGAAGTCACACGGTGTTAGATCAGGGCTGTAAGGAGGGCGACCCAGAAGTTTGACTGGCGTGCTGTCCAGGAAGTCCCTCGTTTTGAGTGCGAAGTGCGCAGATGCATTGTTGTGGTGGAGCAGTAGCCCGCGGAGCCCTGTGTTTGGTCGCTTGTTGCTAACAACAGCGATAACTTCTGGCAAACATTTGGTAGTATACCATTCGGCATTGATGCTTCTTTGATCCCGTAAGGGAATTAATACCAAGTGGTATCAAAATCTTCCCCCCGCTTCTAGATCGATTCACTTTGGTAGGCTTTGGTTCATTTTGAAACACCCAAACAGTCGACTGGCGCTTGGTTTCTGGGTCGTATTGATAAATCCAGGACTCATCACCTGTAACGATGTCGTAAACACGCCGAGACGAGCCTGCTTCAAATTTGTTTAGCATATCACGGCACCATTCCACCCGGGCCTGCTCCTGGGCATCGGTGAGGTTGTACGGCACCCAGCGTGCTGATACTATCCTCCTCACGCGAAGATGGCTGTATAGAATCTCGTGTACGCTTCCCGATCCAATTTTCAATGTGTGCTGAATCTCCAGATATGTAATTCGCCTATTGTCTTGGATTAAATTTTTCACTGCCAGCACGTTTTCTTTGCTAACAGCCGTCAAAGGGCGATCGTTTCTTTCTTCATCCCCCAAAGTTGGTCGACCGCGCTTGAATTTCTTATACCAACGATACACGGTTGCCTTGGAAGGCCCTTCATCCATGAATGCCATTTGAAGTCTATCGTACGATTCATCCGGTTTCAGGCGACACTTGAAATCGTAAAAAATCATAGCTTTAAAATGTTCCCGGCGCAGATCCATATTTCAGCGAGACACAATACTTTGAATTAGCTCGCAAAAAATGTGGAGGGAAATTTTGAAATTAGAACATACCTATTTTTACTTATAAATAATCATTTTTTCGAAAAACATTATAACTGGCCAGTCTCCCATATATAAAAACTTTTTTTCGCAATACTTTCTGAGGGGCCTGGGACATGGTGTAATGACGTGCTTAAGAAAATAAAACACATGATATACTGATCATACTAATGAACTTTTATTAAAATAACTGAATTATAAAATTTACTTCCCGATATAAATGTTTAATACCGACTCATCACTAATTAAGGGAAAGCGATGAAAATTTATTGTATTTACAAAAGTCATAAAAAAGTTTGTCCGTAATATAGAGCATGTGGTTAAGTTTTCCAATCAAGTCCTCAATACACCCTCTATATCGCATCTCGTAAGGATTAAGAAACCAAATTTAGTTGTTGGAAGCTCAAAGTTCTTGAAATTATTAAATTTTCCTGAAATTCACGTTATTCTTGCCAATATCGTTCAGCCGTTAAGTCTAAACCTATAACTGAGGTTCCGTAGGTAATAACTTGAAGTAGTTTTAAAAACCAAATGACAGGTTATTTCGTAATAATAGCCTTAGCGTGAATTTTAAAGCCCATAGCGTATTTTATTACGTATTACTGAAATTACCTAATCACAGGTACGAAGACCTTGGCGTTTCAATTACGTACAACGTATTTATTGACTTATAAATTAAGGGTAATTTACAGTAAAATAATACATATGCTTTTATGGTATTGGGTATTATTATGAAACTGTTTGCCGTGTAAATTAAATTTTAATACAATAAAAATATTTCTAGATGTCATCTTTTCAGTTTTTAGTTACTGTAAGTGCATGTACGCCATAAAAATATTAACTTTCTAACAAAAAACATAATCTTATAAGATAAAATTAAAATTGAATTTATTATATTATAAAATTAAAATTAAATATTAATTTCAAAATATGTATGTTTTTTCTTCTTATTTATCTTAAATATAAAAAACATCTGCTCAAAGTTATATACAACGCAATACCGATTTAATTTATATACAATATACATATTTCCTCCATTTTCCATGTAATATTACAAGCAAAGTATTTTCCCGTTAACACGTTATTGCTACGAACAAAATAAATAAAGTGATAAAAAGCCCGCGCCGAGCCGTGCGGGCGGGCATCGATCGTCGTAGCGAGTGCTATGAGTACGACCTACGGCGTAGACCTACGAGACAGGGTGCTACACCGCCCCGCCGCGCTCCGGGCGAATAAACAAGTATTTATTATGGGTATTTTATTATTATTTTATTACGATTGTGATGGATTTGTTTGTATTGTGTTTGGTATTTTATTGGTTTATAATTGGTAATAATAAGTTATTGCGGAAATAATTCTAGGCTGCAAAATTGATAAATATATATATTTTTTTTAATAACCAATATTGTATGCTCGTTTTCTTATTAATTAACATTCTGCGAGGTCGTCGATTAATAATTGTTGTTAACACAGAGAAATACTACCTTATTAATATTTCACAATCCACAATACTCCTAAATAGTGAAACAGCATGTGGTATCTCCAAAAATGGGCCTCAACCCACCGAAATTTGAAATTCGATTATCTTCAGCCTATTTTACTGCACACCATATTGTTGTACCCTCGTTATGTATCACAGTCACGACAGCAAGCGTAACTTAAGACTACTGAGCCAAGTGATTGGGCTGTATGGCTTGTGCTTACACAATTTTAGGGCGATACCGAAATATTAACAGAATTTACAGAATACGGCCATTGAATAAACCTTTTCGTAGTGAAAACATCTTATAAAATGTCTTTGAAGGAAAACTACAAATTAAACAGATATGTTGATAAAATCAAGAAAACCCAAGCGATGCATCAGTCACACATTTTTCTGTAGTTCTAAAAGACCAGGGCAGTTTAAACAAATAAGAAGAAAATGTATTACAGAAGATTAAAATTACAATATAAAAGTAAAATATAATTTTTCAGATTGTACCTCCTCGTACTGCTGAAGGCGTGTTTCCATCGATCAGACTGTACGCCATTATTTATGTAACGCGAGCTGCGAAGCAATCAGCAGGCTGTTCTGCGCCTTTGACGTTACACAAGACTTTTATGTTACCTTTTCCGATGTGTAGGCTAAGGACTGGCGACGCTTTTTTGTAAGGATGAAGTGTTTTAAGGGGAAGGATGTAAAAAAATAGTAGAAAAGGCAGAACTGTAAAACTGTCATTCAGAAGTCTCAAATATAACTAATTTTACTTGTAAATCTATGATAAACGTCATAGTCAACAATAAAACTTAGTACAACTAAACTAAAAACAACTCTCAAAGGCTCTTTCTTACTAGTATCAAGTAGGTGTTCAAAAGACGTCGCCAGCTCTTTCATACGTACATACTCTTTCATATGTACAAGTACCCGCACGTGAACTTTGATAAGCCATTTTTGGCTTATAAATAAATCCGCTGATGGATACAGGTAGTTAGAGCGACGGATGATTTATTGGTTTTTCCTCATGATTTATACATGAATTTCGTTTTATTTGTAGTTGCATCGATTTTCGTCGCAGTGCGGAGCTTTTAAGATGATATGTGACCCATCAATATGCGCAACTTCATAACAGAGTAAAAGGACACATTTTGCTTTGCTTACATTAACTAAATAATGTTTGAATTTTAAATTTGTATTTTGCATGCAAACCGTAGTATATTAATTCCCTTCAAGTTTTACATAGTACATCTCACGAAACAATTTGAATGCAAATCCACGCTACGCAAGAAAAACAAAATCCCAGTACTTAGAGCTAATTGTGTCATTATAATGTGAATAAATTTGTATTGAACCAGCACGTGTTGTCGCCCACAAGTATTAATTAAGGGCGTAATTAAAGACCTTAGATTCCCAGCGGGTGCTTGTCACATCTTGTATCACCCTGTATGGAGATACCCTTAACCCAAAGAAATATGAACTTCAACTCTAGACGATAGAGTCAAAGTTGGTTTGGCACGCGACGACAACTTTCCCGCGGTTCTGCAATAAGTGTACGAAATGGTATGGCCATATTAGTCGGTAAAGGAGGATGTATACGGCGAGGTGTGAGCGGTGATTGTGTAATGCCGTCCTAAGTTTTGATCTCACTCGTTGGCGAAAAGCCAGATGTTGGTTGATTAAGTTGCTTTTTCATAATTTGTCACACATTTTAAGGAATAAATGAATAACAATCAATTCATGATTATTATTATCACCCCTCTACTTTTATCATCGCCCCAAAAACTAATTGAATAAATAGCAGCTTTTGATGCATTTATACTTGTTTCATTTCGTTTTAATAAAAAGTTGATATGACAGAATAAAGCTATGTACCTATGTATAAAGTAGACATATAGGAGATGTTCCTCATATTATTAGCTAGGAGAGAAATGAAAAGGGCGTGGAAAGAGGTAGTAAATGTTGCTCATAAAAGGGCTTACGATGATAACTTACTCGGTGATAAGAGGTCGTATACACATGATCTTTGTTCCCTACATGTAGCTACTTGTTATGCTAAACATCCTTTAGCTTTTTCCAACTTTTTATACAAAGATGTGTTGCTATTTACCCAGCTGAATCGTCTCTCCGTGCGTGATTACCTGTAAGAAAACAAAACAATCATTAGCCCCAGTCATAAGCAACTAAGTAAGAAAGTACAGACCACAATGTTTATTATTGCATGCGGTAGTACAGACTGCCTGGCGAGTGTGGCGAGCCTCGCAGGGCACTCGCTAATTCTAAATTGGTCGTGCTATATGCGTCCAGTCACCACGGCGGGGCGGCGGCCGCGCGGCACACAGCTGCAAGTAGAATTTTAGACGCACGACTCGCGCGCACACTGGCTGCTTCCTCAATGGTGTTCTGTGGGCCGCCCATATATAACGACACTTATGTTTGCCGGTTTTCAACCCTCTATTATCGTCCTCTTACAAAATTAATACCATTTACATTGTTTAAACAATCGTTTTTTTTTTCTTTTGGCAAGACCTCCCCGTTATTGCCTCCTATGTCCATGACAAGACTCCCTTTCCCAAATTTCAAATTACGTAATTTATGGACAGCCCCTGCCAGCACTATGGTCGGGATTCTAATTTCAAAATTGGGCTAAATAGTGGGTACAGCAAAGGGCGTACATAGTCGTTGGTTTCGCTAAACGCTTTTAGAAGTCCGAATTAGATTTGAAAATGGTTAAGTTGAATTAAATAAATAGTTGAAGCATAAAAGGGTATTCTGCACGCGTTCGCTTCTATATACCAAAGTTTATATGTACATAGAACTTCTCCAATCAGCAAAATAAGACGTAAATTAAACATAAGGCACAAGATAAACTAAAGTGGAAGCACCCCACGTCTGCACGTTACCAACTCCCACCCGAAGTACACTATAAAATTATTTGTAGAGTTTACACGTGCTCACAACTCAGCCCGCTGCAAACTTTACGTGTTTGCACTTGCAGTTTCGATCTTACTCGAACTTGCACAAATTTCGCCCATAACCGATGAGTGCCTCGAACACGAGCTTTTCTTAGCCGTTCCTTGTTGCCAAAACATAAATTAGTCGAAAGTTTATAGGTAGTTTGTATTGTGTTGTAGAGTCGTTAAACTGCACTCGATGACAGGAATGTTGAACAATTGCCCGGAATCTACATATAAAAGCATACACAAGATACTATCGTCTTTTTACATATTTAGCTCGTGGCGAGCGCAACTCGTTTGGCACTCGGCGACAGCGGCGGTGGAAGCTGCCTCTTTTGAAGATCGAACTTTGAGAAAGAAGCCAATAAAACAACGCGCTGGAACGCAGATTTGCAAAGGGGCAATAAAGAGAGGTCTGCGTCGCAAGGAACGGGTTTTTCCGTGAGAATGCGCACTAATATATGCCGGCATACGAACACAATGCGTCCCCACACGCCGCCGCCGCCGACGCCGACGCCTCAGTGACTTATGTGCCTTTACACATGTCACAAACGACGACTAAATTTATTGCTGCGCTGCAAATATTTCTGATACGGATCAGTTATTGACATGTGACGACAATAACTGAGACACTCAAATCGCAACATCGAGTGTGGGGACGTTATAAAAGAAGGACAGCTGCACACACGCAAGTGACAACTCTTTGGTTCGTTAGGGCTACAGATTTAAAATAAATCTCTTTGCGGTCGGAACAAAAAGAAAGGCCTGATGCGGTGCGGAGTAGGTGCTTGACCTGCGAGCTGGAACGCCTTCCTCACCTGGCCCCGTGCCAGGAAAACTGACCTTGGGCAGACCGCGCAGGTGTTAATTTCGTATGGAACGCAATTTCGCTTGCAGCTTTTTCGCGTGACCCACCCGCTAACTGCAATGACGTTTATTTTCTATTGTCTCTCTGCGGGTGGATTGCCCTATTTCGAGAGTGCATTTGAGTACAATTTTCGTCCAATCAAATCGAGTGTCGAGAGCTCTTGTTAACACTGTGCTAACACGTGTCACGACTTCACGAGTTCGATTTTGAAATACGGGTTTGGGAAATCGTTAAATCTTCCAATTATCCTGGGGATTGTTTGAATTCCCCTTACATTCACGAGTCCTCTCAACTCTCTGTATCCTAGCTTCTTGATTCAATTCCATATCAACTTAAAACGTTCATTTCAATCAATTCAAGAGTCTATGACTTAACCCTTTGTAATCAGATAACAAATACGACGAATCCCAATTTATTAAAGAACCGTTCCAGAGCACAGACTTTAAAACATTCGCGATTTTAAACTTTAAAGACTTTTCTTTTTCAAACCGGAATTGCAAAAATATGATAAGAAAGAGGATCCCCAACAAAATGCCCGCCATTTTCGCGTTGTATACTGTATTATTTCGAAGAAGCTCTAGGCTGTTAGAGAGACTTTTCAGTACAGCGTCTTTCAAAGTCTGCGTAGTCTCATGTCTTTTTAAAACAGTTTTTTAACTTGTAGACAGACAGAGAGTACTTCTCGTCTAGACTAAGGGGAAATCCGTATCGTAGCCTCCTTTGTACTTTAGCTCGAACATGAAACTGTGTAGAATTTTCAGCTTCCTTTGCCATTTGGTAGAAAATTAAATTTTACTGGAGTTTGAATTCAAAACTCAAAGCAATGGCTGCTGAAACAGTTGAATGTATATCGTTCCAATTTTAAATACTTAAACTGCTTCTCCATGACGCTACTTTAATTTCGAGTTCACAATGGCTGCCGGTCGATCGGATTGGAGCATTTGTTTATTTTTAATTACACGGCTGTTTTAGGTGTATAATTAATAAATGACTACAGTATTATACCCGGGCGGCTGGCACCCGGCAGCGCTGCCGAGCCACGTCCGAGCCGGAAACTTGCCAAGCGTGGAATAATAATTGTACAAATTATACAATCAATAAGCCTTCTGTAATGTTATACACTAGGACTAGAAGTGATTGGGTATTTCTAAGGGCTAAACTTTACTTCGAGTATAGTAGGATTTTTTTTTAATGTCGGAATCGGCTTATGTGCTTATCTTCCAATGAATAGCATTGTTCTATTGTTAAGTTCATTAGCAGTGCATAACGAAACGCATAAACAACAAAACATTTCATGTTAATAGATGGTTAGTAGCAACTTTAACGCCTGAACAAAAAGGCTCAAATTTGAACGGCAACGCATTCCAGATAGTAATTTTTGAAATTGAAAGCGATAGCAAGGTCCTGTACAGGTTGAAACGATTTAAGATTCTTACATAATTTTATATGCATGTTATTAAGAAAAACAGTACTTAAGTTTAAAAAAGTTCATTTTTACTCTTTGAAACTTTAATTTAACACACGTTTGTTGTTTATCAAATAACTATGTTTACTTATACTTATACAATTCCAATAAAAACCAGTAAGTATCTTCAAATCCAAAAAAAATTGTATGACTGCAATCTACGGTAGTTATTGAAGTTACATTTAAAATTACATACATTACATTTTTGTACCTCTTATTTCTGCTAAATCAAAGTCCATATACACAGCCAGGGTCGTTATCGAGCACACTTTTCACAAAAATCCAAATAGCAGGTAAGCAATCAAAATCCTATAAACATAGGCCAGGGTCAAATTTATGAAATATCCAGAATAAAACACAGAGAAGTACCTATATATGATATTAAGATCCGAAAGCCATTACTTAATCATCCTGTAACTGACACACAAAATGGCTGCGGCTTTTAATTTTAAAAATGGAATGGAATAGAATCTGAAATGCTTTGGCGACTTGGCGTTCAAATTTGAACCTTTATGTTTAGGAGGTAAAGTTGCTATTAACATAAAATATTTTGTTGTTTAGGAGTTTTGTTATGCACTGCTCATTTAGCGGTCGAACTTAATAATAGATAACAGTGCCATTCATTGGAAGATAAGCTCTTAAGCTGATTCCGACACTTTAAAAAATTCCTACTATAACATGCGTCTGAAAGGCGATCGTTCAGAAGGACCCAATGATTTGACAGTTCGAAATTTAAAATTTGCACCGACATGCGTCACCGAAGCTTCACGTAAAAATGTTTCCGATGCTTTATTTAGACATTCTTACTGCCTGCTTACTAAAAGTTCAACGTTTAAAATGTCGAAAGGGGAACCGTATATTTTTAGTCATAATTGCGGATATTCGCAACATAAACCAGTTGAAACTGTAACTAAAGATAAGATAATGTTATCTCACTTGTAACATTTTAAAGAGCGGAAACTGTTAGATTGAAACTGCTAACGAACATCAAGTCCATTTCCAGTTTACATCAAGGACTTTTCATGTTTTCAGATTTATTGCAAAAAAACACTATTAGCCCTTGAATTAGAGTTCACTTTACATTGGCTAAGGGGTTCAAACATTAATCGAATCGTTTAGTCACAAACTAATCAAGTAAAGACTTATCGTAATTAAAGTATCGATTTATTCGCTTGTATCGAGGTGTACTTTGAATCCTAAGTCTATCATTAAACTGAGCAACTCAAAATAGATCTTATAATCAGTACCGTAAAAACGACTTTGAACTATTTTCTCCTGCAGGAAATTAACTGTCTTTACAGCTCCTGTAAAGGATAGAAGATTAGCATTTTGAATTACTTCTAATTATCTTTACCTTCAAAGTATAATATTTTTCAGAGGTGTCATAATATCACTTTCATCATTATTGAAAACCCTTAGCAACAGCAGAGCTCAATCTATATTATACGCACAAAACAGAGATTATACCCTAGAGGTAAATTTTCAAAGTTGAGCCTGTACACTCACAATTAATAAACAGAAACGACAGAACAACTATGGCTGAGATTGGTCTAGATTTACCTAAATAGGCTACTACCAGTAAACGGATTCCTTGTCAATGTGGGAGCAGCAGTGGCGGATTCAGAAACGTATTTTGGGGGGCTGGGAGGAGGCTTTATTGAGCTTTTCAGGAAATCATTTGATAAAGATAAAAATCATTTATTAAACCAAAAAGCACTACCTATATACATGAAAGTAGGTAACAAAGTGTGACAGAAACAAATGTAATTAACATGTAGGTAACATTTTCTTGGTTTAACCAGTCCTTAGAAAATGAGTACAGTTTGATAGGTATAATAATATATGGGTAATATTGTCTACAATGTTCTGGTCCTTTAAAATACGTGTAGGTCGGTAATTTAAGAGTGTAGTACAACATAAGTAGGAAATTGTCCTAATATAGTAGTATAAAGTGGGTCTTAAAAATAAAGTATATTTTGGGGGGGCTACATCTCCCTTGCCCAAGCCCTCCTGGATCCGTCACTGGGGAGCAGAGTAGATATGTTCTTTACGCATTATCTAAATATTTAAAATCACTCCAAATAAATATTATTTGAGCTTTATTATTACAAGATCAAAAATTCATCAGTACCAATTTTTCATGCAAAACAATTTGGTGGAATGGCTTTAACTTATAGTATTTTATTAAATTAGATGCTATCACGCTACCTCATCGACTTTGCTATGTAGGTTCGAATAGATGTCAACTAAAAATTAAACCTAAGCTATTGTTTAGGCAACGTAAAACTTAATTGCAACATTTTATTGCCTAATTACACTCCAAAGCATAAAATCTTACGCTAAAACTCGTGTCACTATCGGCACCATTACTTAAGGCTCGCTTATGCACCTTATTGCCATACCATAAAGTCGCAAATTGACTACATAAAAGATTAAAACCCATGTTATCGTCCGCCGGTTAGGTTTCTAGTAATAAAGTGGAAGAAACGATAAAGACGCTGGGCGGCTATTCTCGCAACATTTTCTTACGCGATTTATTTCTCATACGGCTTTGTTTTTCACGTGATATATAATGATAATTTTACAAAGTAAAACTCTTTAAAAGACATGTAAAGCATGTTTTGAATCCATGGCAGAAGGTCTTTATCATAGGTTTTTATGATACGTTTCTGTAGAGCTTCTAAAAATCACCCGCCATCCGTCTTCGCAAATTTACGCATATCTCAGAATAGCCGTGCAGGTTTTATAGCTTGAAACGAGTTGCGGTTAAAATCGATTGCTTATTGGGGTCGAAGCTTTCATCGTACAATACTACGTTCGTGGTGTTCTTTCAGACTTAAAACAATTCCATCCATCCATCAGCCTGTTTCGTCCACTGCTGGACATAGGCCTTTCCAGGATTTCGCCACTCTTGGGGGTCCTCCTAGAAGAAATGCCCATACTCACACACGCTGGGCAGGCGGGTTGGTGAGCGCGGTGCCGAAACCCTTGCACCAGTGACGCCGCTGCCCGTCACTAGTCTGTTTTATTTAAGGCCCGGCAATTGGGGATGGATATACCGCCATCCATCGGTCCCAGGCAATGGTGGGCCGCCTGGTTTATTTGCCTGAGAGCTGTTCTCTTACTCTCCCCCTAATAACTTCGGGAGGATTTGCTAGTAAGATGGTGGTACGTCCACAGTCGAGCCCGGCAACAACTCTACCACCTGTTGTTTCATTTCAATTCCTATTTTATTCCAGTGAATTCTTGGGCTTCACTAAATATAGAAATAATAGGAACAATTAATTAATATTAGAAGGTTATTAGGTTATATTACATATAAACCTCCACAATATCGTAATATCTTGCCCAATCGTCAGCGTTAGTTAACCGTCATACCATTTTGCTTCAAATGTCGTTATAATTTCAGCCATTAATTTGTTATGCAAAGTCATACAGATAGATATTTGAATCTTAATTCCTATCAAGCGTTTTGGCGGAGCTACAAAACATGTGGCTTGAAATCCTAAGAAATCATGAAGTAAACGAACTAAAGATTTCAAGCAGATTTCTAATAAATATCAGCGTGATATAAAAATTCAGTTCAATTAAGTACGCTGCCACGAACAGCCGAAAATCTTTATAAATAAGAAATGAGGACATAGATATACAGCAATACAAAGCAGACAAAATTTCGATACTAAAATGTACGAGTGGCAAACAATATATATCGCCAGGAATTGTGAAATAATTTCAAATAACAATGCAAAACTTCGTAGAATTTCAGTGTACATTGAAACTACGAGTAGAATGTGTTCTATTATTTACTAGATACTCGTATCTCATCTATTTATCTCTTCGTGGAAATAGACAAATTAAACCGGCACGGGTAAAGTGCAACACTATAAACGTTATTTAGCTGCATGTTGCATTAGCCATAAAAATAAATTTAATGTTTACTTACCTACGAAACATTCGGTATTTTCTGGTTATAATTTATCAATGTTTAATTATAATTAAAGGTTCGTGTTTTAGAATCACAATGGATTATAAACCCTTCCTTTATTGAAATCTATGAATCCGAATCACTGAATAGAAAACAAAACTGTAAAAAAAAGTATTTTATTTTTATTTATTTTTTTGTTACCCATAATTTGTATGAATGGCTAACCTACGCGTCGCGACATGTGAAGGACAATAGACCGTACATATTACTGGCGGTAAATAATACACATAGGCTGTGTATACATAGGTTTTGTAAAACGTCGTCTCTGTCACGGGAATATTAATGCTTCTTTTGACGACAGATATCTTTAAAAAAAATTATGAATCATGACAAAAGTAAAAGCACAATTATGCATTTAGTATTTTTTATTTCGAACATAGAACAGTTTCCTTTGTTATTTTCAACCGGTTTAGTCAGATTTCGCCTGACCAGTTTCACTGTAGAGTTCACGTCACCACTGAAGTCATGCGACGAAGTCTATATCGGCCTTGGAATATGAACCCAAATGCCTTAATCCATCGGACTTCAGTGGTGGCGAGGACTCTAATCGCTGCGCGTCTCAGTCGTCGAATATCAATGGATTGCAGGAACATCTTGTGCGTGCATGACTTACTTAATAAAAATATTGCTTTAGAAGAAACTTTAGAAATAAAATTAGTGGCTTAATTTTACAGTTGAAGATTATGTCCACTAATGAGTAAACTAAACAAACTACAAACCTCTCCTATTCGCCTGACTTCTCTTCTTCCAAGTGGATACCTGACATCCAAGTGAGTGACAAGTAGTACTCATACTGCACAGCTACACATACACACGAGCCTGGACTACTTGACACAAGTGTCATTATTCTATTTTTGTTGACACCGGGCTCTCTGGTAATCGGCGGCGCATAAAATATAAACATGATTGTGTTATTGTTAGCGGATCCATCGCTTGGAATCTCTAAATATTTTAGAGAGAAAAGATCAAAATATGAAATTACGATAGAAAATCGAACAGAAATTCAATTTCCTGAAATGTACAGCGCTCAAACCCGTAGCTCAGCCTATCGTGAGTCAGTAACATCCCGAAAATATATACTATTATATAATATAACATTTTTGTTAGAAAACATTTTTTATTTTATTTTTGCTTTTTAGATAGGGTAAATATTATGTAATAATGTTGTATTTTGAAGATTTATAGTCTCAATAATGCATACATAAATCAAAGAAACATATAATGTTCAATATGGGGTAATCTATGTATTAACGAACATATAATGATAATACCACGTATTTTATTAATAATATCTACCTGCTTCTTATTGTTTTTACTATCATATGGATCCATTAAATCCCCTTTTGGTATGAATTTATACACAAATATCGACAATGTACTGACCAGCAACTTGCCACAACACATTTGTTTGTAATAACTTGAGCATTTCCAGTCAAAATAGACACAAGAACAGCAACAATACAAGACCGAATCCCAGTACAGTTATAAATATCGGAGAACTGGCCGGAGTTGTGAAGTAGCGTGTAAATATGGCTACCTCAACACACTCTAGTTCTGCTGTGGCACAAGCTAATGTTAAACATACACGTGGTAAATTAACAGCTAACTACAGGAAGATTGTTACAACAGAGAGAGTTATTTGATTATCTCTAAACTGGTAGATTATGATGACTCTATCCATGCGAGAGTTTGTTCAATGTTTAGAAATGCTATGAGAATTTGAAAACTGTAAATATAGTTGTGTTGTCTTGGAATCCTTCTCTGATTCTGCACGAAAAACGTCAACTACTGATATGAGCGCTTCCACTTTTACGAAAATAGTTGGAATCTTTTAAATTAATGAAGTGCGGAAAACTTTGTGAACTTTGAAATTTAAAACCCGCTTTGCACCGACGATTATTACGTGTAGTACAAGAGCTAGTGAAAAATAAAATGTAGTAAGTATATAGGTATTTAGGCCAGCCCAGATTCCCCGCAGATGTCATTCTTACTTATTTGAGCAAGAGCACCTGAGACTGACTGAGAGAGCGGGTACTTTGGCCTCTAGGGAGTCATAAACATAAAGAAGCATTTGTAATCTACTTGAAAAAAAATTAACACTGCAACTACAAATGAATGGTGCAGGGAAAGAACAGGGAATGTCCATCTGAGTATATTTTGAGAAAAACGCATGTAAACCTTTGAAAAAGCATACATATTTTTAATGATACTAAAAATATGAATGAAAGTTTACATACTTGAAAAAAATTGTACATAATATGAAATATATTTTCTTATATTTTCACTAATTTATTACTTTGAAAATACAAAAAAAATAAAATATTATTTGTGATTGGTTCACTTTCAGGCCAATGAAAAATCGTCTTCCCGTTTGTTTCACATTCAGGCCAATCGAAAAATCTACTTTTGATTGCCATCCCTTATTGTATTTCAGTTTTTTGCTATTGAAAACGAGACTTTAATAGAAAAACAATGTTTTGACAATAAAAAACACAAAGTTGAAAAAATGTGACATTCCTTGTTCTTTCCTTGCACCCTTCAAATATACCTATACATACACTCTTCTAAACACACCCAAAAGAGCCATCCCGATAGTAGATCTCAATGCCAGACCAACTAAAGTACTGAAATTACATAAAATGTTTTATGTAGTAACTGGACCAGTCTTAAATATTCTTGTTCAGATAACTAAGTATTACAACTGGAAAAGATGAACTTGCCATAAAAAGTTACCCCATAATGCCACCAGCTCTCGTACTATTCGCTTTTATCATACAATATAAAGAACACAGAATTAATTGATGAATTAATTGTTTACTAATAAAAGCTAATAGAAGCAAACATTCGTATAAACTAACAGCTACCCATTAGTAGAGGAAATCTGACAATCTGTTAAAATACATCGGAAACATTAGAATAAGCGATTTTGTTTGTTTCCATTTTGTTGACAAAGTACCCCAATTTATTTTTATCTTCGTGAATATTTTAAGACTTTTATTCTTCTAAATAGCGAAGAATTTTTTGATTAAAATACTGCAAATATCCTTATACCGTAGAAAGGAAGCATCCTTGCGAATTTATCATTTAGATCTTGGACAATGTAAATCATTATCCGTTTTCAAACTAGATCAGATAACTTCACACTTTTATTCCTATTATTTATTATTATTCCTAATTATTTATTCCTATTGAATGAACATAAAATGTTCATTTTTGCTGACTCTACCGACGAACTTATTCTTAAAACCTGCTAGTAATGATTTTGCTATACATACGGTAACAATCTAAACGGTAATCTTCACGATCTGACAGATAGTAACGATATATCTGATCCGAGGGATTCAACACCAGCGGCATCGCGTTCAAACGATGAGCCGACCAGTTATAAATCAATAACTGCGAGTGTACAGTACATAGTGGTCCACAGTTAGTGTGTCGTGGCCACATGTCAGAGTGCTATGATTTCAGAGCGCAGCAAGAAGCGTGGCGAGGAAATTAAGATGAAGGATTGTTATACTACTCAATATACCTTCCCTTCCTTAACGAAACGCCTTCTGTAAGTGTGGCCTGTTCATGCCGTAGCAAAAGCTAAGTATTCGTAGATTCTTCCACTCATTTGACTTGATAAGACGTAGTATTAAGGGGGTAACTTTCTACCTCGGTACAAAATGCACATCATAATATTGTTTTCCTTACTTTTGAATAAAAAGTATGCAATAAATGTGTTTTATAGCAACTTGCAGAAATAGTTTATTAATAATAAAGTCTTCACTAAGAAATTACGTACTTTTTGTTTGCATAACATTCACAAACTTAAAATCGTGTTTACAGTTGTAATGTAATGCAGCTAAAATGTAACGCATAAAATTGAATAACTTTCATGTGATCATCTAACTATTAACAAGCAGTTTGCGCAAATTGCTATAAAACGCATTTATTGCATACTATTTATTCAAAATTAAGGAAAACAATATTATGATGTGCATTTTGCACCGAGATCCTCCGTTACCACCTTAACGCATAAATACATCGGAGATATGGTGCTTCATACAGTGTGTTTCTTCTTGTTAGTGAATTTCGTATATCTATAGTCAGTCATTACCCCGTAATTTTGACTCTATTATTTTTTACGATAAATCTAGTTATCGGTTACCTACTTCGTTTTCTTTTTCTACCAAGCAAAACTCGAAATATTACCTAACGGGGTGGTAGCAGTAGCAGCCCAAGATGTGCCTTTGACCAATTGGTAAGTTGTAACCGCTAGAAGGATGGAAACCCACCTCCCGTATGTTGTGGCACTCATAAATTAGCATAAATCAATGGCACCAACGTGACTAGATCTCGTGAGCTGAGGCATCTGTATTGTGGGATTGCTAATGTCAAATGTGCAGTATCTACGTGCCTATGGTAATTGTTAAGTTCTTCATCGGCAATGTGCTGCACTTTGCATTAGGATGCGATTCTTTCAATAAGGATTTGCGTGTTTCTTATTGCAATGTGCTTGGGAAAATATTTTATAACCCTCAAATTCTTTGTTTTAGACCGCTAGGCAGTACGAGTAAGTACCTTGGGACTAAATTATATAAAAGTAGCCAGTTGAGATGGAGCTTGGTCGATAAGGGGAATAAAGAATAAAAGTGTTGTTTAAAACAAAGTTATTGAATATTTTAATACCTGCAAAGCAAGACTTCTTAGACCTTTGTATTCTAAATCCGATATTCTTATTCTATCTCATCTCAACGAGCAACCCTTTAAGGGGGTAACCTTTTACCTCGGTACAAAATGCACACAATAATATTGTATTCCTTACTTTTGAATAAAAAGTATACAATATAGGTAAATGCGTTTTAAAGCAATTTGCGGAAATAGTTTATTAATAATAAAGTCTTTACAAAAGATTATGTAATTTAATGTATTACATTTTGTTTGCATTACATTAACAAACTTACAAGCGTGTTTACAGTTGTAATGTAATGCAGCTAAAATGTAACGGATAAAATGGAATAATTTTCATGTGACCACGAAACTATTAACAAGCAGTGTGCGCGAATTGCTATAAAATGCATTAATTGCATACTTTTTATTCAAACATAAGGAAAACAATATTATGATGTGCATTTAGCACCGAGATCCTCTGTTACCACCTTAAACATAAATAGCTTCGCTTTAACATTGTAGCAAGTCAGGACGGAAACAGTAGGTATTATGTAAGTACATGTCACATGTGACATGTACATGTCAGTGTTGTGTGTCATTAAAATATTCCGTGACTGGTAGTAGGTAACAGAACTAATGATGACTTTGCCTCGATAGATCTACACAAAGATGATCTTTGTGATGACGCTCCAAGTGGCACGTGGCCAAGGTCTGGTGATGTGCAGGGTGACGCGATGCGGTACCGTCATCCACAGGTTCGGTTTATAAGCAACAGATTTTACGAGCTGGTATGTCAAATTGCATCCCTAATTGGCGTCTGTTCATTGAACGTTTGCGCATCAAAAACTTTTGTTGCGGCCACTGAACAAAGCTATTATTTTTTATGGGGATCTAAATTATAAGGTAAAGTAGGTATACAGGATAGCATCTTAAGATGGAGCAGCAAGGGGAAAATATTTTTTGGTCATTCTGCAAAAGCTAGTGAGAACCAGATCTTGCAAAGAAACATTTTGTGTCAAACCAATAGATTTTTTTGAAAATAGCAGTTTTTAGGTGTGTAAGTTAGGTAGATAAAGATGAGATTTTTGTAATTATTACTCGAACCATTTAAGTCTATTTGAATGCTGAACCCTTATGCGTGAGTCCCATTCGCACGTGACCGTTTTTATTTTTTAATTTATAGTCACCTAACATTGTTGGCCATCAAAGCCATTAGCTTTTCGCGCCTTTTTTCCAACTCTTTTTACCACAATATCCCATTGTTTTGCCAGCTTTTTATGAAAACTTTCCTATTATGTCCCGAATATTCCCATTTTAAAATGAAATATGATAGTTTTATTCTTATATATTGAAATAGTCCCTCAAGATTTAGATAATAAAAAAGATTTTTTTCACGAGCAATAAGCGTTTAGGAGCTTTCAGAAATGATCGTCTGAAAGATATATTCTCTTCATTTTGACCACTTTTATTCCTGCCACTAGACATATTTTAAGAGAATCTTGTTAGACGTGTTCCTACAATTTATTATATGAAGATATTGTCTAGTATTTTACAGAACATCTTGAATCGCCGCCAAAAATGATCGTTTTAACGCAGTGATTTATTTTCACATTGCGTTCCGTTGGCTTTTGCAAATAAATAATTATGAACTGGTCGAGTTTTATAACCATAATTATCAGGTGGCAACAAAAGTTTAAAATATAAAAGCTAAATATAATACATGATTCATTGCGAAAAGCGATGGTGCACTAAAATTCTAAATATTTTTGGAATGCAACACAAGATAGAAAAATTTATTTGAAATTAAACAAATTTATTCTCAGACGGGACTCGGACCCGTATATCTGCCTATCGCAGGCCAACTTCTCCATTAAGATTTACAAGACTTAAGAGGATAGGCCCCTCAAAACCATTATTTATTCTTCCTTGTTTGAAGAATCTAGCAATACTACATATATAAGAAAACATGTTATTTCTGTCGAGAATCTAATGCACACTCTTATCGAAATATAATATTTAGAAATCATTCTAATATTAATAAATAGAAAATCATAGATGGTACTATAAAAAGTTTTCATTTCGAGGTTGAAAGTTATTTCAGATAAAACCCGTTAGTATAAACTTAATGAAACTCTGAAACGAACTGATATTTTCTGCAACGTTTAGTTTTTTAAATCATGAAATGAATAATAAAAGTCGTGATTTTGACTTTTTTTTATAATTCGTCTCTCTGGCACTGTGGATCTGTCCGCATTAAGTAACTGATTGATTCAAGCGCAACCTATTCTCTTAAGAATATTTTAACTAATACCAAAACGAATTTCTTTATTTTCAGAAAAAGTACATGACAAATTATGCAAACACTAGTTTCTACTAAAGTTGCCTTGTAGCGTAGAAAACTAGGGCCAAACCAAGAAAAAAAAATTAAGGTTGTGTGAAATGCAGAAGGAACTAACTAAACATGCAGAGAATAAAAACAATTAATCTAATAATAAATAACAAAACAAAGACATATTAACTACTTGATTTATGCAACCTAGTAATGCACTTATTAAACCCTCACTAAAGGTTGTATGTGTTGCCTCGGACAGTTCAGAAATACACAGTTCTCATTAAACTAAAATTATAATATCTTCAATAAAAAAGACATCTGAAAATATATAAGTATCAACATTATCACCTTTTGCATTTACATAAGATACATTTAGGTATTTTAATAAAACACTTGTACAAGATTATTCTTGTACTAGTGTTTTATAACTATCAAAAGATAAGAAAATACATATTTCATGGATTTTCCTACGTTATCTATTCCTGTCCGAAAACCGAGAAACGCAACCTTATTTGTATTTTTAAATTTGTATTATAATTTTCGCTTGTACCAATTTTAAATCTATTAGTAAGTAATAGTATAATAAATACTAACTATATTATAATTTATTTGTTACCTCTACCATCTTCAAATTGCTATATTTATTAGTTCTATAAACAACAAATTGCTTTAATGTTCCCCTTATACCACTAAAGGTTTATTAGACACTTGATAGATCGTAATCAATTATTTACCCAGGACACCCGTGTAATGACTACATTAGGTATGTCTGTGATTACATAAAATTACTTCATGTGAACAGCTATGTAAATTACATTAAGCTGTTATTTATTTCTGATGATTAAATCGCTACCTCGTGTAAATTAATTTTGTATCCTACTAGTTACATCAGCAAAATAAATTAAATCAAAACATAATATGAGACATCAATTAGTATCACGTGAAGTGGGCTTATCGTTGATGATTGAAGGTATAGCCATGAGCCATTATACGTATATACAGGATGAACCAAACGAATGCCCCCTGGAGGGGAAGTACCTTAAATATTAAAGATAGCAAATTTTACTTAAGGGAACCTTAATTTTATTTTTAAAGTCAATAAAAACTGTATTCAAAGAATTTAAAAAAATAACCTGCTTGAACGGGGAATGTGAAAAAAAAACATTATTTTTAATGAAAATTTTTTAACAATATTTTTATGATACCGATAGAAAGGTTCAAGCATGAGAACGAAATTCCTTTGAGTAACGTTGTATCGTAAATTAAAGGAAGGCCATGAAATTTAACATTTTAATAACAAAACACTTGAGGATATTACAAAATTCAACATTGTTAGAAGAACGAAGAAGACGCAGGAAAAACATACTACGTATTAATTTTCCTAAACAACATTTTAAAATCACATCCTGATTTCATTCTTATGATTTACTGTATCGATGTGCCATTTTTAAATATGGTTCAGGAATATGAATAATATGTTTTTCCCGCGTCTATTTCGTACTTCTAATGATATTGAATTTTGGAATATCTTTAAGAGTTTTGTTATTAAAATGTTAAGTTTCATGGTCTTCCTTTAATGTACAATACTATGTTACTCAGAAGAGTTTGGTTCTTATGCTTGACCGTTTCGATCGGTATCATAAAAATACAGAATGTTTGTTTTTACACATTTGTTCGGTTCGATTCCCGGTTCAAGCAGCTAATTTTTTTAAATTCCTTGAATGCAGTATTTCTTTATTTAAAAAATAAAATAAAGGTTCCTTTATTTAAAATTCGCTATCTTTAATATTTAAGGTACTTTCCCTCCAGGGGGCATTCTTTTGGTTCACCTGTATATAGCTAGTTGTGTTATGTTGTGTTATTTTATGCATTATTTTATAAATTATCCTGCACACCAACTATGAACATGTTGTTCTGCAGTATCATTTAAAAAGTAATACTTTTTATTCAACTTTTTCACTTTTTTTACATAAGGTAACTTTCGTTTGTATAGCCAAATTCATAGTGGAGACTTGGTAAGTGGTCATTTTATTATCAACACCCCTATAGTCTATTATGTTGTCCAGCGTCACTATGATGATAATAAAGAAAACCGTTTAGTGGTTCTCGAGTGAAAGGCACGCAAAAATTAAAAAAATTGTAGTTTTGGCCTCAGTACACTACTAATAAGTAACCCATTTCATTTTAATTTTCGTAAAAATATTCAGTTCTCAGACTTGTATTTTTTACTCCTTTATATTAGTTTAGAATATAACCTTCCCGACCTATTTAGACCCTTTGATTTCTTTGTTGTTAGCAGGAACCACGATGTATAAGAAAAATAAACTGAATCAATCCGAAAATGATTCTTATCGCAAATCCTCCTGAAGTTATTCGGGGGAGAGTAAGAGGACAGCTCTCAGGCAAAACCAGGCGGCCCACCACTGCCTGGGACCGATGGATGGCGGTATATCCATCCCCAATTGCCGAGCCTTATGTATTAAAGACTGGTGACGGGCAGCGGCGTCACTGGTGTAAGGGTTTCGGCACCGCGCTCACCAACCCGCCTGCCCAGCGTGTGTGAGTATGGGCATTTCTTCCAGGAGGGCGAAATCCTGGAAAAGGCCTATGTCCAGCAGTGGACGAAACAGGCTGATGGATGGATGGAATCCGAAAATAAACTTTAATCAAAAACTCAAAAATCACATGCATAAACAATATTATTGTAATAGAAAACACGAAAATTTCAAGTAGGAAATTCAATAAATTGGAAGTGACTAAGGGGCCGTTAGCGGTCCTTTAATTTTTAAAATTATTGAACCGTAAGTCATTATTTAGCTGTTGGAATATCTTTCTTAGCACGAACTGATAAAGTTCAATTTGCAATGTACAGTACGAAATGGAAAGCGGTCCTTTAATTTTATAAATTATTTAACCGTAAGTCATCGGAAAGTGCTCGGTAAATGATTTTTTCAGCATATCGTGAATTCTGTTAAAGCTACGGGGGTCACCTCACTCCGCTCCGCTTCGCTCGGCTACCTAATATGTACTTACATGTCAACCTAACCGCTCCTCCTCGCTTCGCTCCTCGTCGCAACCTATCCCTGGCGGTCGAATAAAATTAAAACTTAGGTAGCCGCTAACGGCTATTTAGTCACTTTCTAATAAATTTTGAATCAATGTGATTTTTGAGCTTGCATCTTCTGCAAATCTTAGGACTAATATTATTGCTCAAAGCTACACGCAAATCATCAGTTACTTTGAATTGATTCCTGGCTTTGTTACCAACAAAGCAGAAAACCGTTGTTCACATAAAAAGTTGTTCGGAGAAATTTGAAATCATTCGCGGGTTATATTTTGGCACCTGCGGACCTTAGGAACCATTGAGACTAGTGGACCTGACGATTACGAGTACTCGTTTGCATGATGAGCGACAGCAGTTAGATCACATGTAATGTAATTGGCCACATTTGAATTAATAAATACAACATTGTGTGCAGCGTTATGGAATCTACCTACGCAAGAACAGTCATGGTGATATATCAGATATTTTATACAGTTGGATCACATCGCCGCTTGTGTGTACAAGTAAGCGTACCGTACTGCGCGGTCATAAGAGCGAAAAATTGATACTATCATCGATGAAAAGAGGAAACCTTTCACACCCTTTTCATAAAATGTATATACTGTAATTAGATTATTTTGTAATGTTTATCTGATAGTACTTTTTTTCGTACCTCTAAAAATCCTTGAAGCATTGGTGTCTCTTCATGTTAACGTAACACCCTCCTCCTCGCTTAGCTCTTCGTCACACATATTTTGGACTTTTTGCTGAAAGACTTACTAATTGTTTTATCTTATTAATTTAACTTTTTCGTTAAATATCTGTTTTTTTGCGAAAAACCTGAATATTTCGTATGATTTCGCCATTTTACGGCGACATGGCATAAATATAATAATGACATATTTTAAAAATTCTTGTGAAATGAATTTTTTTTCGGTATAAACAACATCTCTACCTTCTTGCTTTTTGTATAGCTATTGAATAGATACCTATACAATATACATCCCTAATAATATTCTAAACTGGAAAAGGCTTTTTGTGATAATCGCGACGAAACTTTCACAGCAAATCAGGTCATGATCGTAAAGTCTAGTAAAACCAAGGGTTCCGTATCTGCACGTGCAGTTTTCCACGTTAATGAGTAAAGTTGGAAACATCGCTATAGTTTTACTGTTTTATTCACATATCTTTTTTATGTTACGGACAGATTATTATGTTTACCATATACTTTCAGAAATAAAGGGAGTCGCATATTTTTATGGACATTTTCTCAATTTACTCGAAATACTAAAAAAAAATATAAAAAGAAATCTGTCTGTGACATACATACAGATAGACGGATGGACTCACCAGTCACTTTATAATGGCTTTTTATTCTCTTATTTGTGTACGAAACGTGAACGGAACCGCAGGCAAAAGCTAGTATATATAGCAATAACACCAATAAGTAGTATAAATATAGCAATAATAGTAAAAGAGATCTATTCCAATCAGTAGAAAGGCCTAAAATGTACTTATAATATACTTATGTATATTTAAAAGAAACGTATTCACATTATGCGCAGCAAATAAAGCGTAATTCCGTAAAATTAAAAACCTATACACCATCGTACAAGTGTACAATTATTATTCTAAAATAAGGCTATAATCAGACGGTCGATTGAACACTGTTATAAAGGGTAATCAATCTACGACATAATATATCGTATATTATACGAGTATGACTAAATTACCTACACGGTGAAAACGGAAGGGCTAGAAATGAACAATATTTTGTTGTTAATATCAACCGAGCAACATATATAGGACAGAGTCTGCTAAGGTTTTTTGTTGAAATTAAACGTATCAAGTTTGATAACGGTTCCTTTGTTACATAACCGCGGGCCGCGAATATAGATGCAGTATTTGTTGATGCACCGGTTATTAACCATAGTACATGTTGAAAACCAGCGTTATTTGTTGTTGTTTTTTTTTTCAAAAACAAAACGGATGGCGTTTGCTAAACATGCAGCCATTTGCCAAAATTAAATATAACTTTTTTTTTATTATTAAAAATGTATCTGTTCTCTTTATAAGTTATCTATTTCTTCTTTTTTTTCTTTATAATGTGTTTTGGCAAAATATTTCCATTTTCTTTCTTTCTATTAGGAGCAAAATTTAAGAAATTTAATATATTAAGGGTTCTTTGGGGATTTTTTTACCAATTTATTGGATATATCAGAAAAAATATACATAATAGTTTTATTATTATCAATTTTATTGTAAAATTATAATACATTAAAAAAAAAAAAAAAACTTAACTAAATTATATAAACATAAAAGTTAAATTAAATAAAAGACTTTGCATCTCAATTTCTAATCAAATTCATAATGAATTTACTGAGATACTAATTGGAGTATTTAACAAAAGTCGCACGTCTATTAAATATGTACTTTATAATTCAATTTTTAAATTAGTGTCGGTTGTAAGTAGTCTTGATATTCTAGAAGAGCCAAATTGATACTTTGGTAAAGCCTCGTTTTTTCCACGTTTTGTATAAAATTCATCGAGTCTGCACGAAGCTTACTGGAAATAATATTGGAAAACCATTATGAGCTCACTGAAGTAACATTCAGTTACTGAAAATGCTTTGTAATTGTTGCTAGGTACATTTTACTGTTAAATATAGTGAATTCATTTGAAATTACGTAAAATTGTGTTTACTTACTTTAACAAAATTAGTAGTTATATGTAATTTACAATTTTTTTACCAAAAGTAAGGTAAAGGTTATATTTATTATATCAATTATGTATTTATTTAATATTGATACATCAACACATTTACTAACACAAAAAAGAAATGTCTGGTACCTGGACGACGGCACCATTGGAGGCGACGCGAGCACCGTGTTAGAAGATCTGAAGAAAATGATAGAGGAATTCGAACTTATAGGCCTAACACTTAATAGTTCAAAATGCGAACATCTCAGATTCCATAGACGAAAATCTCAAAAATTTCCAAATTTAACAATGTTGCACCAGATATAAAAGTTTTAACAAAAGCATCGCTTCGCCTCCTTGGCGCACCAATTTTAGACGACGCTATCCCAGATTACGTGAGAGACCAAATTTCAAAATTTAGGGAGTCGTCTAGTCGCCTTACAGAAATCTCACCCCGCGTGGCTTTATTTATCATAAGGTACTGCATGTTCGTCCCTAAATTTACGTATGCCCTACGCTGTACCCCCCTTTGGCAACATGACAGTCTCTTAAACACCTTAGACGATATTGTCAAAAACACCATGACGAATATTATAAATTGCCCATTAGACGAACGCAGTTGGACTCAAGCCACCCTTCCAGTCCGGATGGGTGGCTTGGGTATTAGAAAAATTTCTAGTGTCGCACTACCGGCCTTCCTGTCCTCAGCCTACAGCTCACGTGACCTCTTCGAAAAATTAATAAATTCATCACTTGGTGATGTCGAGGTCACGGGCTTGACCGAGGCCAGGAATGCCTGGTCACACGCCTGCCCCAATCAAAATTCCCCGTTTGCGTTACATTCACAAAAGCTATGGGACGAGCCCCTCTGCCGCCAAGTCCAGGAACATCTCTTAAACACTGCGACAAACGCTGCAGACCGGGCTCGCCTCCTAGCCACTAGTGAACCAGAGTCGGGGTATTGGCTAAACGCTTTACCATCGCCTAATATCGGCACCTTGCTGGACCGCACCACTTTCTCACTAGCCATCGGACTGCGACTGGGCGTCAATTTGAATGAGCCACATCGCTGCCGTTGCGGAGAGAGAGTCGACCGCCTCGGTCACCATGGCCTGTCGTGTCAGCGCAGCGCTGGCCGCCTGCCTCGTCACGCCAGTATCAACGATATCATCCGTCGGGCTCTTGCGAGCGTAAACGTACCTGCCATTCTGGAACCGAATGGCCTGTCACGTGACGATGGTAAGAGACCCGACGAGATGTCGTTGATACCCTGGAAGAACGGGAGGTCCCTGGTGTGGGACGCGACTTGTGTTGACACAGTTGCTCCGTCCCACTTACAGGTGACCTCGTCACAGGCCGGGACGGCGGCAGCGTCTGCGGAGGAGGCGAAACGGCGCAAATATGTATCCCTTGGCGTAGGATACATATTTGTGCCTTTTGGCGTTGAAACCCTCGGGCCGTGGGGGCCGGGAGCGCGGCAGCTCTACAAAGAACTGTCGTCGAGATTGGTCGACGTTTCCGGAGATCCCAGGGCTGGCGCATACCTCGGCCAAAGAATTGGCCTAGCAATTCAACGAGGTAATGCTGCCAGTATCCTGGGTACTCTTCCACGTGACGACAGCGATTTTGGCTCAATTTTTTATCTACTTTAATTAAATATTTTTGCTAGGTAGTTTTAGTTTAGTTTAGTTTATTTCGTAGAATAATTTAGTTTTTTAAATTAGTTTATTTAAGTTTTGTTAATTAAACATAGTCAAAGTTAATCTTTATAATATATAATTGTTCAAGTGTTCTGAAAAAAGAAATATATATATATATTATAATTATACCAATTGTAATTTTTTTGGGTTGTATTTATTTGTCCAAGATTATATTTCTACGGTTTAATTACCAATAAGTGCAAATAAAGTTTTTTTTATTTACTTTGACTCTACCTCCGCAGATTTCACAATCTTGAATTTTTAAATTTGGGTGTAATTCTTCTCTCCGTAGTTCCACTCCTATTATATTTTAAGCAAATTGTGGACGCCAAACGAATAAAATTATGTCAGATTAAAGAAAACATAAATTTTGGAGTTTATAGTTTTAAATCATGAAAATGATCGCCATTGTTTATTTTTGTGGGTATTCTGAACAGCGAATTGATTTACTATCGTAATTGCAAAAAGTTGCTATGGATTATATGCGTTGTCAAGCGTCATTTGTACTGAATTTACCAGAAAATTATTTTTAACATAAAGAATAAAACTTATTTATTACCAAAAATAAAACAAAAATATAAACTTATTTTTTACTCAATCTAATATAATAGGCGGTAGCTTTTTGTAAATGGAGGTACACGATCAGCATATATGCTGTCGGACGAGGTTCCGAACAGCGCTGTTTTTGCGGCATACCCCGCACATAATGTTTTAGGAGACAACCGTTTAAATTACTAAAACTTTTAACGTACAGACATCAGGCGTCATCAATCACCGATCAGCTCAGCTAAGTTCTTGCTGCGATCTGTAATCGTTTGATGAAAGTCGCATCAGCCGCTAATTGCCAATTAGGGTACCACTGCGAGCCTGATGGAAGCAGAGCGAGGTTTTGATATCACCTCGCATTTCATACGATTTATAAAATACATATCGTCACGACATGAATCCCCGAGGGGGTGTCAGAGGTGTTCTGAGTGTGAAATGCCAGTCCACACCCGGTGCACCCGCGTTTCATCGACGTTATTACGTCCCAACGTGATGGGTGGTGAGCCCTATCGCCGTCTTCGGGCACAAATACACGCTTTTCAGGGCATGCAGGTTTACTCACGATGTTTTCCTTCACCGTTCAGCAACTAGTAAGTATTAGGTAAGAACACGAATACTATGCACTATAAATATTCTCATTGGTGCATTCCCGACAGGGGATCGAACCTGGGTCTCAAGATTGAAAGGCCGGCGTTCTACCGCCTGAGCTACGCCGCTTTATAACCTCAAAGATTGTCAAATGTACTGAATACATTCGTACGAGTATGTAGATGAATTCTTGAAACGATGCTTAATTTAACACTTTCTGGGACACAATGAAAAGAACAACGGAAACACGTCTATGGACGGTTTGTGACTGAGTTACTATGAAGCCCGATTTAAATTGATTGTGTCCCTTAATTTGTGTTAATGTCCTAATATTCAGTTATTTTATGCTAAACTTCCGGTCTATCAGGTAAGACGTTAGTCTACGCTTCGCTATAAGAGTATTCGTTTATGTTAAAAGCCCTAAAATGCATTAAAGGAAGTTGAATATACTGTTAATTATTGGATAGTATAAATTTATACAACGTCAAATTTAAGTCATTTTGTTAACGAAAACTCGTGATAGTAATCGTTCATGTGAACAACTTTTACTATGGAGCCAACCCTGAAATCGTGAAAAAATAATGAGCTATTTCATAGAAAAGTTAAATAACTACTCTACTCAAATGTATGAAAGAGCTGATATTTTTTTCACGATATCAGGGTTGGCTCCATAGTAAAAGTTGTTCATATGGATGAGTACTGTCACCAGTTTTCGTTAAAAAAATGACTTAAATTTCACGTTGTATAGTAAAATGTGCTACTCGTATTATATATTATAAATATAAATGTTTCGACCCCTTATATATTTATACAAGGTGACTTTCGTTTATACAGCCACATTTGTACGAACCACTCGATAAGTGACAGAACCAAGGTTCAATAACGCCGTTTGCGAAATAAGAAAAAAAAATTGTTTTGCCTCTAATACTTGTTCAAGAACAACCTCCACTCGATTAGTGTAGGAAGTCTCAAATTTATTTTGCGTAAGTATTTCACAGAAAGGGTCATGAACCTTAGTCCTGACCACTTACCGAGTCTCCAGTATGAATTTGGCTACATAAACGAAAGTCACCTAATCACCTTATATTTACCAGACACATCGTCTGTTTTCCCAAACCACTGGGTTTCAAAATCACATTAGTGTTACTGTAAAAGCACTGCTGCGGCCAGGAAACGGGAGACAATAAATTTGTATAAATAATAGTTGCCCCCATTTCCAGACAACTAACCCGAAGCTAACCGCAATCACTCACTCCTCAATTATAAATTCCGAAAACAAACCGAAACGTAATTTTATGGAAGCGCGGTTTTCATTACAATCTATTAAACAAACACGCCTGGGCTTGGGTGGTTTAGTTATGGAGGGTGTAGTGCAGTCGTTGCAGTTCATGAAGCCTGTTCTACCTACAGCTATTAAACATATTGAGTAATGTTAAAATACTTTTTTGTAACTGCTACGTCTGAGAACGCAATTTGTTCGAGAAAAAGTATTCGTAATTTACCGGAAACTATTCGTATTTACCTGAAACTGGTGGAAATATAAACAACGGCTACTATAGCCACATCAACAAACATATTTTTTTAATGTACAAATAAGATAACACAACGCCCTCAGAAATAGAAGTAAGTGAAACTTGAACGTATAGTCATCGGAAATATTTAAGCGCCCGAAACCCCTCTCCCGCAGGGTCTCTACTTACCTTTGCGGGTAAACTGATGTGGCGAGATATTTCCGACGACGGGTCGGCGTTCCCCTCTGAGAAATTACCCGAGATGAAGGGAATAATTCTATGACAGGTGTTTCTTATTCAGATTTAAATGCCGCGTTTTAATGAATCGTAGGTACGGTTTGGTCCGTACTAGGAAAAAAATATTTTTTTAAGGTAAACTAATTTGAGGTACAATCTATTGAAATAATATTTGATAAATCTTATAACAATTACTGTTTAATTATTAAATGGTTTGAATGAACAGTTGGAAAGACAGCATCATTGCCCACGTGATCCGCTATAAGGGTGTCCATTTTTGACGGAACTAGGACAATGACAAACTAACTCAACATCGATGACTTAAAGTCTTTTAATTAATTTAACTTTTTTATGTTGATTTATTTTGTTTAGTTTTGTTTGTTTTAATGCACAAATTCTTGCACTTTTTTTTCCATATATATTTATTTTTATTCTTACTTGGGCTACCGGTTTCGTATTACACATCATCGGACCAACAAATTATTAATTTAATAACTATTTAAAACTACAGAAAGAAAACAAAAAGAAAACAGTTTTAAATTTAAAATAAACAGTGGTAATATATTTGTGTAATACGAAACCCGTAGCCTAAGTAAGTAAAAATAAATATATGTGGAATTAAAAGTACAAAAATTTGTGTATAATTTATTTAAGATGATATTTCTTGTATGTAAATCTATTATAATTTTAGTATAACTCAATATCTAAATAATGTAAACATTCTACGTACAAATACAAGTAATAACAATTGTACGGAAGCCAAACATAATTAGATTAATGTTTACTTTTCCTCATAACAAATTAATGATATCCCCAGGGAAAAGCTGAGAAAAGAAAGAATAGGAGAATGCCGAAATTGGGAAAATCTATATACCGGATGTTAATGTATTGGTATGTTTTCATACAACCATACAATTGAGAGATCAAACGGAATAATGTTCCCTACAATACTTTACATATCTACTGTAATTTTGGTATGGGAAGTGAAATTTTATTTTAATTTGCACTGTAAGTTTCTTTCGGATAATAACTTAATAAATATTATTGATTGACTTCTGGAGCCTTTAATTATAGGCATGTAGATTATATATATATATATAAAAGTATTACGATACTTCGATATTGTATTAAGAAAAAGTAATTTCTTCATTCGACTGACTTCATTTTAGGGGAAAAGCTATAAGCTTAATACAGCTGTATAAGCTGCAGTACTGAGGAAGCTTTACTAAGAATAACCCAGACCAAAAGCTAGACAGACGCGCACGTACATACAACGCTCCGGCTCTACATGTCTTTACTGTGAAAGAAAATCGATAAGTTTCTTATGGTTTAAGTACGGACACTTGTCTGTGGGCTTAAGCTACATAACAGCCTTTTATTTTTTGTGGCATTGCTATTGTTTTCTTTATTAGCTTAAATTAACTCTCGTATCTTCATATTTTCAAAACAGGTGTATTTATTACCATACCCTTATAAATAACAATAATCATAAGGAGTTCAACTTACAGTAGTTACAAACTAAAATTAAATATAAATATAACGTCACAACATGAATCCCCGAGGGGGTGTCAGAGGTATTCAGAGTGTGAACTGTGAAATGCAAGTCACAGTCTACACTCGGCACGCCCGCGTTTCATCGACGATTATCACGTTCCAACGCCGTTCTTCGGGCACAAATACACGCTTCTTTAGCTCTTAATAAAGAAATTTGATTTTATTTCATTTGATGCAAGTTTCCTCCAAAAATGTTAGCGATAATAACCGACCTGCTGAAATGTATACAAGTACGCTTGGTTTCAAATATTCTTCAAAAGTACAAGATGGCGGTAAAAATAAAAATAAAAAACCACTGAGTCCTCCTGAGGGACGGGTCATTGAACCTTGGTCCTGACCACGTAGCCAGTCTTCAGTATGAATTGGACTATACAAACGAAAGTCGCCTTATATATCTGACAAGGTGATAAAATCTCTTGCATTTTGGAGCTCATACACAAGTTTAATGGCGAATATATTATAACTAGAAATATCAAATAAATAAATCAACTTGATGAATATATAGCCGCATATTTTACTTTTGCAGCACTATATTGATACCCCTTGCACTATTAGATGGAAAATTCCACATTGCATAGTTATTGCAACCCACGGTGACATATTCACCTTATTCCAAGAACCCGTTAGCAGCTCAATAGAGGCATCTCATTAACTGAAGATACGATCTGGAAGATCTGTACATCAGGAGCCACTGAGCTGACTCCATCCTGTCACGCGATCTACAGGTACAGATCACTTCTATTGTCTCGTGTCCTAGTGCTTATGACTTTGCGATAAGGCAGGAAATGCCCTGATTTCAGGGAGACCCCGTGTAGAACGTTGAATTACTGTATAATACCGACACGCTCCTGTGCTCGATTGATATCTGAATCATTTACAAAGATATGTATGGTGTTAATTATTGGGGTAAAGAAATGTAATGTATGAAGTAGAATGAGCTAGTTATTTCGCTTATTGGCCAGGACTCTCAGCTCTACATAATAATGGAAACCCCGTCTTAATATGGACAGTAAGTTTTAACGTGAATTGCGAGCATACAATGAGACAGGCTGATAAGTTTTGTTTATATTTTTAAATATTTGTACAGATCTTAAGGGGGTAACTTTTTACCTCGGTACAAAATTCAGATCATAATATTGTTTTCCTTACTTTTGAATAAAAAGTATGCAATAAATGTTTTTTAAAGCAACTTGCGAAAATAGTTTATTAATAATAAAATCTTCACAAAGAAATTACGTACTTATAAGTAAATTGCATTTTGTTTGCATTATATTAACAATCTTAAAAGCGTGTTTACAGTTGTAATGTAATGCAGCTAAAAGTTAACGCATAAAATTTAATAATTTTCATGCGATCACTTAACTATTAACAAGCAGTTTGCGCGAATTGCTATAAAATGCATTTATTGCAAACTTTTTATTCAAAAGTAAGGAAAACAATATATTGATGTGCATTTTTCACCGAGATCCTCCGTTATCACCTTAAGGTCCTTCTTATAGAATCTTCTTCTGATATATTTTATTTTCCCTTGTTCCGACAAAATTAGTACTTATATACAAAAGTAGGTTTATTATCTTTACATAAACAGGGACATAATTAATTAAGAACTTTGTACAAGAATTAAGTTTCATACAACTTCGAGTAAGTATGGTCTGTCTACTTAAGGTGATGTTTGACGGAAAATAATACGCAAGAAAAACTTTATCTACAAAGCAACACAATCTAAATTCCACATTAATTTAAAAGCAATTTGGCTTAATAAGTGCGGTTTGACCAAACATTTAATACCAAAATACTTAATTAACATATCACGAGAGAAAATATACACGAAAAACCGAAGCTTATCTCGAATAATACCTGCTAAATCTTTTATTTTATATGTTCGCACGGAGGCCGAAAAAGAATGCCAAATAAACCTATTGAAGCAATCTTTCCGGGCAGCCAATATTTATAGACCTCTGGTCGGAACGAGCCTGTGTACGAATTACAAAAGAGGTAGTCCGTATTTATAGGTTGATCTAATTTGGTGGATGTTTGAAATATGCGGCGGCGGCGATCGAACAAGCTTTGTATTAATTAAACTGAGACGGATAAGACTGGAGGCTGCATTGCCAGTTTGGTTTGAAGATGTTTCACGATCCGTATGATCTAATTCACTCATAAAAAAGCAAACAAGTTTAAGCTACCTACTTTATACGATTTTAACTCATAAGGTGATAGCATAATGGGATCAAGTGTTCAACTCGTGTTCTATAAAGGGCTACGACATCTACCATCATCGGATCGTCTACGAAAAATAGGTTTAGCGAAAACTTCAATCAACGATGTTGTCAATCAACATTTGCTTTTACTCACCTTTCGATAGTATATCTTTGCTAAGTTCAATATCTAGCCTTATTAGATATGGCAACACTGAGGTTGTGTGGTATGAATACTGAGCTAGTGATAATTTCGCGCCAAGTCCCTTGCGGCTGCTCGGGCCAGGAATTCTTAGTAGCTTGATAAAATAAAATAACGATGCAGTTTTCTCGGCCTTAGCTGGATTATGTAAGGACTAAGCCAAACATAATGTTGGCATCAAAACGAAATTAATTCTAGACATTTTCATTTTCTTGGGGATTCCCATTATGAAAAATATCGCCTGGGGAAAGCTGAAGCATCAGTGAGCTTTGGAAAGTTAATATGGTCTTTTGGAAAACTGCATTATCATAACTAATAGTTTGATAATGGATGGACTCACTTTTTTAACTGTACAAGAAGGCACAGGTCGAGGTCGAGATGAAATTAGGACTCATCATCATCAGGAGTTTACGGGAGTATACAGGCGCCCACGGCATTCTTTATTAAAATATTCATAATGTCAACTGACTCTGATTTTTTTTAATTATATAAGATTTTCGCTTGTTTTCCCATTTAAATACACTCAACACGTAACAATACATTACGTACGCAAAAGTTACCATCCTTTCGGATTAGTCTGAAAATATTATCTATCAGCCTCCCGTCCGTACTTTGTCAGGCCGTCGGAACTTGTCCGACTTTTTAATTTGTCCGGATTTTACTTTAAGTACAAGTTCAAAGATAAAATAGTCATGTTTTTTAAAATAAAAAACAGTATTACATAAAATAATCATGTTTCTGTAATACGAGTTTTCTTAGTTTATTACTTATTGTATTTTCAACATCACCGCGCCCGCTTTTCCTGGAAAAAGTGCGATGCGCGTAGGATTTATTATTATTTAATTTTGTGCTTCTCTTTAAATATCCGGTTTTGGTCGCAGATTTTTTGAAATGGTAACCCTATAATACTTTATATTATTTTACATCGTGAACACCTGCGCCGTAATTAATTAATTTTGAAATTCGGCACCAAAAAGTTTAACTCAGATTCGAGACTCCTGCAATAATAAATGACCGACCGTAATCCGCCCTGATATATGCCGCTCATGTGACCGACTAATCAAATGGCCCACAGGTCATCGACCATGCGTCCTGCTCTTTATTCTGACTGCCCTTCGGTGACCGACCTTAGCAAACAGCACCAGGACTTGGGTAAATATCGTCCACTAATGTTTATCTGCTAAGATTACGTTTAGGTTGGGCGATGAAGACATTCAATAAATATAGATTTCTATTGTTACGCTGGACGAGTTTGTCCTTCTGCAAGCAAATGGGTTAAGAACAGCTATCATGCGCAAACCTCCATACAAACGCAACCACAATATGTTTCTATGGAATGTTTTTAGTCTATTGATATTATCTCAATCTATGTCAAATTATACTAAAAATCTGGACATTCTAATTAAAAATGAAAACGTACATTTTATCATTTTTTACCAAAAATTTTTATTTGTAACAAATTGCAAACCATTACAGTGCATAACCAATTCAATCAGCAATTAAAAATTAAAAATAATTACATAATGATAAATACATTTTTTTACATTTTCCAGTAGATACTAGACATTTCAAATAATCAATTGATCTTAATATACTAAAATAAGTGAAGCCCGATGTGTTGTATCGTTTTACTTATAATAAAATGAAAAATACTAGTTTCACATCGCAAATGTAATCTAGGTTAATTTTAACCAAATGTTTGAAGATCACAGTATTGCCAAAATTTGGATTCTCTGGCACACGTTTTCAATTTTGTGCCCGCGACGAAATCGGTTTGATTTCGCAAGTTTTATCGACCATGAACGTAATAGCGACTGTCCTTAAGGCGACTCTATTCGCCTTAACTCCCATACTAGCGCTGTTCGCTGATAATATCCTTATTTATAGGTCCATCCATCCATCAGCCTGTTTCGTCCACTGCTGGACATAGGCCTTTCCAGGATTTCGCCACTCTTGGCGGTTCTCCTGGAAGAAATGCCCATACTCACACACGCTGGGCAGGCGGGTTGGTGAGCGTGGTGCCGAAACCCTTGCACCAGTGACGCCGCTGCCCGTCACTAGTCTGTTTTATTTAAGGCCCGGCAATTGGGGATGGATATACCGCCATCCATCGGTCCCAGGCAATGGTGGGCCGCCTGGTTTTGCCTGAGAGCTGTTCTCTTACTCTCCCCCGAATAACTTCGGGAGGATTTGCGAGTAAGATGGTGGTACCTCCACAGTCGAGCCCGGCATCAGCTCTACCACCTCCATTTATAGGTACTTGCTTTTTTTTTTTCAACATATCCCATACAATTTTCATGACTTGAACCTAAAACATTTATCAAAATCAAATACATATAAAAGTAACAAACGTATAAGGTCCTGGATTTTACACATATTTTCATGAATGTTTATGTGCCGTAATGTCCTAGAAGCACTACATCAAATCAAATCATTTTAGGCTCACAGCATAGTATATTTTATACTATTCAAAAATATTTTTGTTTTATTTCGATTTTTGGGATATTTCTCCTGAAATCATAGGTAGACCCAAAACCATTCTCGAGTTTTTTCAAGACGTGAATTTTGTCTCGCGTTAGCTTAGTGTTCGGTTAGTTCCGTTCGAGCTCGGGAAATGAACCGATAACAGTCAGTCAGTGCTCTACAATCCGAAGTTGAATGTAGAATGAAATAGCAAGCATAGGGACTCAATGCGCGACTGACTTCAAGCCGCCGGCGCTGCTTACCCCGCAAAGTAGATTCGAGCCACGAATTTGCTTCATAACTATTGTTTTTATGATAATTATAACTTAAAAGATTATTAATCATCGACAGACTGTGAAACAAGTACAAAATGTAAATATTCCGGACCACTAAATCCCCCCCAAGCCTTATATAGAGTGAAATTAAATCAAACTACCAAATTCATACCGGAGACTCGGTTAGTTTGGACTTACTAGTTTTAATACAAATCCTAGTCCAGTCAGTAAGGAAGCAAAAAAAATTTTTGTCGAATTTAACCAAAAGGGTAATTGAACCTTGTTTCTTATCACTAACCGAATCTCCAGTATGAATTTGATCGGTTGATTTAATTTTACCTAGTATATACGCCCATGACTGTTCTAGAGAAATGCATATTTACAACAGCCATAAACAAGACAAACGAATAAAATGGCAATTTTACAATTATTAGCGAGATTAGCATTGGGAATATATGGCACACGCCTAGTGGGGGACATAAACTTGTGTGGTTTACAGCCATGACCACATTGGAAATACTCGCAGCAACCCATCAAAAGGCTGTACCTGACCCTAGAATATGAAAAAAGCCAGATTTTCGAGGGTTCTTTTGATGAAAGTAGGACTATCTTAATATTGGAAAAAATATATTTGATTTATTGATCTTTTACTTAGGGGATCTACTTATAAACAATGTACTAAGATTTATACTTTTGTCAAAAAATATGTGTTTCCCACCCTCTCTTTTTGGTTTTCAAACGTTCGTTTCAAGGACGCGTTTAAGAGATCAATTTGATTATTTTTTCATAAAAAAAGGGAATATAAATATGAAGGTTTTCTACTTAAATCCAGTTTTTTTTCCTTACAAAATATTTCAGTATTAGCTAAAAACCCTCCGATCTGCTGTTTCGCGCGTAAAGGCGCGTAATTATTGGTATTACGCGTCCTAGACAAATACATAGGTAACACTAAAAGTTTCCGGAACTGGCCACTTACATAAACAATATTTAAAAATTTATTGCAACATTTGAAAATAGAACTCTTTGGCTGTAGAATGCAGTTTGTTTCATCTGACTGTCTTTTGTTTTTACCTTGTGGCGCCATTTAAAAAATTGTGTGTCTGCATCAACATGGATTTAACTCGGGAAAATTTTCGTAGTATGATTTTCTACGATTTTAAGTGTAATTTGACAGCTCAACAGAGCATCGCTCGGCTTGAAACAGCTTTTGGCAATGAAGCACCATGCAAGACGACTGTTTATAGCTGGTTTGCAGAATTCAAGCGTGGTCGTATCAATCTCAGTGACGAATCTCGCGATGGTCGGCCGTCCACCGCTGTGACCAACAAAAACATCGATGCTGTGCGCCGTATCATTGAAACAGACAGGCATGTGACCTACCATGAAATTCTCGCATCCTTAGAAATAGGCATGAGTCAAATACAATCAATCCTACACAAACATTTGGGTGTGAGAAAGCTGTGCTCGCGGTGGATCCCACACAACTTGACCGTGGCTCAAAAAACGGACCACGTCACTTGGTGCAGTGCCATGCTTACCAGATTCAACGAAGGTGCGTCAAATTTGGTGTGGGACATAGTAACAGGTGACGAAACATGGATTTATTGCTACGATCCCAAAACAAAGCAACAATCGAGCGTATGGGTCTTTCAAGATGAGCCGAAACCAACCAAAGTGGCGCGCGTGAAAAGTGCATCTAAGCGGATGATTGCTTCTTTTTTTAATAAAACTGGACACGTGGCTACTGTTGCTTTAGAGAATCGTCGTACCGTGAATAGTGACTGGTACACGACCATTTGTTTGCCGGAAGTTATTGACGAACTCCGTAAAAATAACCGTAAACGCCGTATCATCCTGCACCACGACAATGCTAGTTCTCACACGGCCAGACAGACAAACGACTTTTTGAAGACGAAAAATGTAGAACTCATGAGTCATCCTGCATACAGTCCCGACCTGGCACCTTGTGACTTTTTTCTGTTCCCAAAAATTAAGAACCAATTACGCGGTCAACGATTTTCATCACCAGAAGAGGCTGTCGAGGAGTATGAAAAACACGTTTCAGAGGTCACCACAGGGGAGTGGCACAAAAGTTTTCAAAACTGGTTTGATCGAATGAAAAAGTGCATAGACGCCAAGGGAGATTATTTTGAAAAACAATAAATTTAATTTTGTACCTTTAATAGTATTTTTTCATATTCATTCCGGAAACTTTTAGTGCGTCCCACGTAGATCGATTAGCTAACCAATAATCGCCCCTATCAAAAGCTAATAAAGTATTTGACATTGGCCTTTTTGTGTTGGACGGGTAATAACATTTTTTCCTAGGGTATGCCATACTCTTAAGGTGAAACGGTACCCGAACCCCCAACTTAACTTTGTTTTTCGTGTTTAGAAGTCAAAATTAAAAAGATTTCGATCTTACAACAATAGTTCAGTTGATAAAACAACAGTTTAAAATTTAATGCATAATTAATCATGACCATGTCAAAACCTAGTCAGAATGCTGCTTTAAGTTTGTTTGGGCAAGATCATGACTAAGTGTTCATTGTTCATTAAATTTCATTTGCTTCATAAACCTTCTATTGTCGTCGTTTGCCACAGTTTAAAATCTTTTTCACTTTTAACTTTTTTTCTTTTTCAACTTTCAACTTTTTTTTTGTAAGTTGTGTCCTTTGCACCGAGTGGGTACCGATTAGCAAAACTCTGTCAAGTCACCTTTTCTTAGCCATTTAACAAAAAAATTGTAGTTGTATAGAAAAATATTTCAATTTTACTTTATTGGTACATAAAAGTGCAGTACAAAATTCACACGATTTTTCCATCAAGACCGAAAATATATTCTTCATTTAAGGGGGGGTTTTCCCATTTCGTCCCCTTTCAATTCATTTTAAACCAACAAATTGCGACGATTAAATTTTGTAAAAAATATATGTCAAATTTTACTCTTTGATCTTGATATTTCGGCCATTCGATACACGATTACAAACATATGTCTAAACTATATGATCTAAATATGGTTTCATTTGAACTGTAAACTTCGTAAGAAATGTGATATAAAACGGCCGTCATATTAAAAACCCATCCCTCTAATTCCAAAATAATAAATAAAAACACCTCGAAACCGCGAGTTTTCTGAGCGGCCCGCTTCCACTGAGCAGGATAAACATGTGTAAAATGAAAGCGTTGGAGCAGGACAGATTTCTCTGGATAACCTCGCCTTGAATAGTCTATCCGTTAACGGTTAAACTATTGGCTAAACTATTAAATTAAACGTGGCACCCAGAAGAAGTATGATGGTCGAGCTCCATAAATATATCTGCTTCTTACTAGGGATCCCTAAAGAAGGTGTGGGTGTATTCATCCTTCAATTAACAAATACCTGTTTTTATAAAATCAAATTTGCAATGCGGGACCACCAAAAAGCTTGATGAGTCATTTCGAGTCAGTGAGTCATCATCATGATTGCATGACCCGAGATGACTCCAATATCTAAAATATATATTGACTTTTATAGCCGAAAATGACGGCTAAAAGCTATGCAAATGTGACCCCGAGGACTTTTTTCAATTTGTGCGGTCGACTCCTCAATATGATTGACCTACGGCTAAAAGCTTCGGGGTTTTTGTGGTATGCATAGAGAGAGCGACTTGAGGCAAAAATGAAATTTATTTATGCTGTGACAGTGAAGAAATTTATGCTGCGCAAGTAGATGGCAAAGCTCGACCGGGCCGCCCTAGAAAGATATATGCCGACCAAATACTTTAATGAAGGGCAAAGTAAAAAGTAGGTAACCGGAATAGAAGAGCTTGTATGACTAGATTGATGGATGTAGAAGAAGCAAAAGGATTAGGATCTTTTCAAGGTTTATTGTATAGGGACACCCCTTGGTCTAAATTTATTTTATTATTTGTCTTGGTAGAGGCCATAGTTACACGTAATTTATAAAAATTTCAACTGTCTACCTATTATGGGTGAAGTTGTAGACCCCTGTGACAGACAGACGGACAGACAGATAGACGGACTGCGGAGGCTTAGTAATAGGGTTTCGTTTGGCACCCTTCGGGTACGAAACCCTAAAAATTAGATAGATAAACAAAAACTTACGTTGCATAACAATACTTATGCCAGGCAAAATTTGGAATTTGTAAGGTCGGTTCAAAATGAACAATGTTTTTTTGGCTAAGGCCGTCTTTAGACTCCGCCCCTATGTTGGCGCCTGGGCCGAATTATACCAAACTCTTTCCGGGTCCTGATGGAGTTCCTCGTGTCGCCGACGACGTAACTACAGCCAAAGGGGATGGTACCAAGAGCCCTCAACCGCCTTTGTCTAATGCAGCAGGCATGCCAGACGAAGATTAACTTGAAGGCTCTTTCTAGAGCTTCCAGGGGCCGGAGGATGTCTACGCCGCGCGCGCAGCTTCGCCTTGCGGCCGTGCCCGATCGTGTGTTTACCTACCTAAGTGCATACTATTGTAATCGTGTCAAAAACAACGATATTATAATTATCCTGTGTTCAAACCAAAGGACTATTTCTTTCTTGTTCCCTAATGAACAAAACTACTGTCCAAAACACATAAATATGACTATATTTTGAATAATATCACAGGTATTTCGACAGGCTTAGACAAAAATTTAATGTTTCAGTGAGCGTTAGTGTATTTTCACGGCGATAAACCGTAAATTATGAACACCTGAATATGTTATCACGGTTCACCAGCGATGGTTTTATACGGAACCGCGGGCCGCGACACGAACCAAATTTAGATAACGTAGCTCGAAAAATAAATTAAGAAATTTTATTATTTTATAAAGGTACTTTGTCCATTTATCAGGATAATCATTTTTTAATCAGGCTATAAGTAAGTTACAGTTACTTTAAGGACCATTTCACATTTTCATGCGAGTAATCTAAAATTTCCAGCAGTTAATTTACCATATAAGGGAAGACTTTTTACTGTTGAATACATGTTGAACATATACCGATCTTTTGTATGTTTACAAATACTATACTTTTTTAAAGTTTTAACTCTCCCATTCCGCTCGTTTGCGGAAAAATCATCGCATTGTCAACTTCAAAAGAGCTAACCATACAAACTCAAAATAAGCGCAAAAAATGTTTTCATGCTATCAGATATAATTTGCTAGCTTTTGCCCGCGGCTCCACCCGCGTGTTATTCGGTTTAACGACATGTGTTAAGTTAAGGTATAAGCTGTATCCATTCTAAATTTCATTCAAATTCATCCAGCCGTTTCAGCGTGAAAGAGTCAAAAACATACACATTCACACACACCCTCACACACACACACACACACACACACAAACTTTCGCTCTTATAATATAAGTGTGATGTGATATACTTCATGACAGCATAACTTTTGATAATTCTGCAATTGATTGACAACATGACGACAAATTTAATTAAACCAAAAAACCTAATTAACATCGAACCAAATTCCAAGAAAATTACGATCCATAAAGACGCGCCATACAAAAAGCGTAATTTTGTGAAATGGGCCTAAGATACATCGCATAACGAAAGAGATAAAGAAAACTGAAAATGGACGTGTCCCAGTAACACGGTGAATCAAAAAGATATTGAATAAAAAAAACGATTCGGTATGTCTTAGGTAATTTATTGTTATTTTTACTTTACTATTTTGGATGGACTACTGCCTGAAAAAACATAAGTATACACTTACGCGAAATTCCACAAACCATAATTCTATAAAACCATTACTACATTACTTCTACTTTCCGCATAATTTTGATGTCCTAATTACATACTTCGGGTGATGCCCGATCTCCCCAAGTTCCCCAAAGCTATTGTTATTAACTAAAAGTGACACGACTCTGTCTTGACCGAAATTGTGCATGGTACTGTCGCCGAATCCATGCTTACGTAATTAAGAACAGAATTGATCATTAATTTTGGTAATTAAATACTGAACAAACGACGACGTTGTGATAGTTTTCCTTTGAACTTCATTATACGTATATACTACTTCTGTGAATTTTTTCACGTATCCATAAACAACCGGCAGGGGGGGGGACAAAAATTAGCACTTTGAAGCTTAATATTTCGCCAACGGATCCCTAAAATCGAAAAATGGTTTTCGCACACTCACAATGTTTTTTAACGACCTTTCCAACGAGATAGATGAGAAAAAAAATCCCCAATTTATGTTTATGGGTGGTAGGTACTAAAATAAATTTTTACCTACTTTTTTTAGTTAACAGATACACCCTAGAATTATTTTCACTTATTGTTGTAGGACCTTATATATTCCAAAATAAGGTTAATTTTAACTAGGTATCACTGATTTTATTTTATTCTAACACTTTTGTACACGTCTGTACGAGGATTGGTCAAGTGAGAACTTTACAAATCATCAAATTTTATATTTCGGGGACATTGGGAATGAATGTATGAAAAATCAATTTGGGGAACTTGGAACTTGGGGAGATCTTGTATCACCCCATAGTTCGTTGTTATTCCAAAATGTACCAATTTATGTCGATATCGATAGTTAACACACAAAGGAAGCAATCCGGCATGATGTCAATATTGTCATAGTACAAAGTAATTATACCACACATGAATAGCGAGTATGAAATATTATTTCTATGAAATATTATCGATGGAACAATGCACAGGGACGTTATTAAAACATAGAGATTGGATCGGACATAGAATATTACATAATTGTAGGGTCATTTGTAATGTAATAACTGGGATTTAGACATAATTGTGTGTACCACAAATACGTATTTACTACAATTCCAGATGTAACGAACAATCGTATTATATTACTTGTATAATTTTATTGATCTGGGTAGTAAATAATAATAGTTAATACGGTTACAATTTAAACTTATAAACGTGTTGTCCTCGTTTTCAAAATTCTTTTGATAAATTTCTGACAGTGGCGTAACAATAGGGTAGCAGAACGGGCAAAGTGCCAGGGGCCCCCGATCGGGGGGGGCCCCCGACCCGAGAGGGCTGCGAGCACACAGGAGGATCCTTACATATTAACAAAATTAATCAGTTTTTTAATTCAATTAATTTATTACCTACATACACAAATTAAACGAAAAAATTATGGTAAACGCATTTGTAAGAAAAAGCTATCGCCCAGTTTTAGACCACTTCGTTACGTCTGGGTTATAGCATGGGTGAAGTGACGTTTGTATACACGTACATTACGCAGTGATTTATTAAAAATAAACTACAACGGTTGAGCTTTTTTACATTGAGGGAGGGCCTGTACCGATAAATTAGCCACGGGCCTCAACGGTGTAGTTACGCCACCGATTTCTGTTATCTTTTAAGTCAAATATCAATATTTCTAACTCTACATTTAAACCCAGAAAACTAATAATAAAAAAGTATGGCTGGCTTTCCTTGATTTTCATTCATCCATAGCAGTTAGCGTTGCCTAATAAAATACAAACCTCGTAAATCTTCTTTACACACCGACCGGTGTAAAGCAAACAATTTCGTTTAATCATAAATACTTCAACATTTCTATTTACGTTAACGATAAACGTTTGTCAACACGCCGCCGTGAGAAAGCCGCAGCTTAAAAAAAACATTCGTCTTACGGCCTACGTCTTGATCAATCTGGTTGATTAAATAGATCGACGTACATATTTATTCTATCACATTAATTACATATTGGTACTAAATTTTTTTTACGTACATTGGACTACTCTTAGGCATTACCGCGTCTTATGGGAAACGTCGATAAGATTTCTAATGAAGCGCGCTCACTCAGAAACTGCGAGAATGACAGCAGGCAAGGCATTAATCAGTCTTTCTAGGGACTTCCGCAAAATTATACGGAACTTGGGAACGGTTCATTGACTGATACTACGTAACAATCTGCAACCACTCCCGCGGTACGGCTACTCATGACGTCATGCCGGAGCGCAACGTGTCACTTGGCGGCATGGTGACGTCATGAGGGTGCCCGGCTGCCAGTAAGTAAGTGCCTACGTCGTCTCTGTATACGGGGCCAAGATACGATGACCTACGAACCTTAATACTATAGATTCAGATTTATTCAGTCTAAGTGTTAACAAAACATACTTGTACACGTCAATGATTTACAAAATTAAACCTTGAGTTACATAAACAAAAGACATAGATTGTTAGCATAGCTTTTTTATTCCCTAAAGCTGAGATTCAGAGTGCATTTTGAGTCCGAACTCAATCTTACAAACGTCACTCTACATGAGATCACGTCGCTTTTTGACGATTGTAAGAATGAGTTCGGACTCAAAATGCACTCTGAATCTCAGCCTCAGTCGCCTCTTACGACATTCACATGAAGACATGGAGTGATAATCATAGGTTGGGGAAAAACTCTTTTCGCGTATGTATGAACTTATAATAAAATCTCTTTGGCTGTACTATTTGTATCTGGCTGGTTTTGGTATTATTGAAAAGTTTAAATTTTAAAAAATTTAATTCCAAATTCAGATTAGGTAAAATATGTGATTTTCATTTGTTTTTCTTACTGTTAAGATGAGTGAATCTAGTGAAGAAATTCGATACATTTTAAAATTTTACTACAAAAAAGGTAAAAATTTAAGCAAGCCGCGAAAAAAAATTATGATGTTTATGGACCTAGTGCAGTGTCTGTGAGAGTAGCACAAATTTGGTTTAAGCGTTTTCAATCCGGAAATTTTGATGTCAAAGATGCACCTCGCTCTGGGTGCCCTGTTACGGATAAAATGGATGCCATTTTTGAAAAAGTGGAACAAGATCGGCATATCAGTAATTACGATGTAACTGAAGAACTGGGGATTGACCACAAAACAGTTTTGGCGCAATGGGATCATGTCCCTACCTACATGATGGCAGAAAGTTATCGAACAAAATGGCACCTACATACTTTAATTAAATGTAAATAAACTTTAATGAAAAATGTTTTGAATTTTCATATAAAATGCGAAGAAACTTTTTCCCCAACCTAATATTATTTTTAGATGACGTTACCACACGCCAAGATATAGTCTATATAATTACTCACCAAAAAATCTACATAAGTTTTTTTTTCTATCCTTAAGATATTATCCATAATAGTATTTAAAGAAATGAATCACGATAGACAACCTCATATATTGTAACCATTTCAAAATGGAGGAGGCATTCTTGTCTAAGGTTCACAAAATGCCTGATTTTACAAAAAATGCCTGTCTAAGCCAAAGCGCGAGCAAACGTAGCATGTGGACGCAATGTATTGGAGCCTAGTACTTCGACTACGCGCGAGCGAGCTCTCGCGCGAGCAAACGTAGCATGTGGACGCAATGTATTGGAGCCTAGTACTTCGACTACGCGCGAGCGAGCTCTCGCGCGAGCAAACGTAGCATGTGAACGCAATGTATTGGAGCCTAGTACTTCGACTACGCGCGAGCGAGCTCTCGCGCGAGCAAACGTAGCATGTGGACGCAATGTATTGGAGCCTAGTACTTCGACTACGCGCGAGCGAGCTCTCGCGCGAGCAAACGTAGCATGTGGACGCAAGCCTAGTACTTCGACTACGCTGCTTCTGGACAAGCTGTCATTTCAAAATACTTTAGTTAAAATCTTATTAATTATTCAGCCCAGTTTACATGTACCTACATCTAGTAACAATAATAAAGTGGGTTTTTTTTTCAAATAAGAGGATTTTTTAAATAAATTTGTATGTGTAATAATTAAATAATTATGTGTAAGTCAAGAAATTACAAAATGCCTGTTGAGGATCACTGTCGGCCGCACGCGTATCTATAAATACTTGTCATATGGTAACCCAAACTTCATAGGAACTTCGATGCGACAAAACGCGATAGATACGTATAGATTCGCGGATTTACAAATGTCGATAAGATTTAAGGAACCGATTTGTGGTGTGTTGTATCTAAATCGACATTTTATCTCGACCATTTACGTTTACGTTCTCCGCCCACTTTTTTCCGATCTTTTTTCCCACAGCTCGTAATAGTAATCTTTGTTTGGCAGATCGTGGTAGCGGGATTAATTCTGTTTTGAACACCCACACAGCTTTGCATACAGGGCTTAGATTATACCAAACAAGGTTTGGTTGATCACCTTCTTGCACATGTCACCTGCTCTACCTCGCACGATTCTGAATAATAATTTTTATTTAGTACGTCTACTATAACATACTGAATTCAGTTCGTCATAAAACAACGTGCATAAATGATTGTATGACGACTATGACACTATACAGCGGCCTCGAATGTTACAGTTAATGTTTTATAATAATTATTACGAGTTTATGACATATTTCCGCTCTAATGGTACTTTATTGACACAAGGCCCCAGGTCTAAGTAGGACGAGTCAAACCGCAGCGCATAATGGAGAGGTGCCAGCATTCTACTGTAACGGAAAATCACGTTTATTTTTTATATATGTCGCAGTAAGATAGCTATTTCCGTGATATAATTATATCCCTAGTTGCAATCTAGTGATATAATTATATAAACTAAACTAACCTAGTTAAATAGTTATACCTAACCTTCTAACCTAACCTGCCGGCTCTCTCCTGCGCTAGAGGCTTGCCACCAATGCCATCGACCAATCAGAGAACAGTTAAATAGTTTTATAACCATTTAACCAGGTTAGTTTAGTACGATACTTATAGCAGTAGATTGCAACTAGGGATATAATTATATCACGGAAATAACTATCTTACTGCGACATAATTACATATTAGTTTTTTATTAACAAGACTCACACTTTTGCATAGTTTTGCAATTTATTTATGAAGTTGCAAATGAGCTTGCGGTTGCATATTTGAAACCGTTTAATGTTGAAAAATATGATTTATTAAACAAATCATTGACGTTTTTTATTTTGGACACTCCAAGCATCCCTTATGTCTCATATTTAGGAGAGTAAATGAATTTATTTAAAAAGTTAAGAAGTATAAAACTTTAAGGCAGGAACTGGGCCTCAAACAACGCCAGACTATCTAGGATTCCTTTTAAGAAATTAGGTTATTCCTTAAAATTTAAATGATATAAGATCTTTTAGTAAGTGAATGCAATGATTTTTTTATTAGCGCACACAGGCACGCCACCGTTTTAGTAAAATTAAATAGCTCTTTTCTCAGTTGTTTTTCGTTATAGACTAAAGTATAAGACCTCTATCATCTGGTTCTGATATTTTAAGAGACCATTTTGCCGAAATTTTTAAATATTGATTTTGTTTTAAAGATACCAAGCTGGACAACAAAATTGATGGATTAAGTAAACACATAAGATTGCATAGTTTTCTTAACTGTAACCTGTAAAAAAAAACCCAGCTAGAAAAATCCGTATGCCGACTTTTATCAAAGTTCAGATAAGTAGGTGGAAGGGAATTTGATGCAACAATATAACTTTGCTATGTTTATCACATAGCTGAGAGGTAAAGTTGTATGCAATAAGGTCAGATAACACCACTCTGTTTCAGCACATTTTCTAAAAGATAACTCGAAACAACATTCAAAACGTCACCCGAAACAGCTCGTAAACAGCGGTCTGTATATCGAATGCATTAGTACGAGTAGGAAGGAATGATGCAATCGACTTCAACTCGGCCGAGCGCCCCGTTCGCCCACGCTGGAGTCACATATTTTGTATAATGTTCTATTTTTTATAAAAACAAAAGTGTTAGGTTAGTTTACAGGTTTTTTTAGTTCGTATGTAATATTTACTGTTACGTTAGGTAATATTTTATATTCGTAGATTCATTTTATTTTAAAGGTAATTTCGTTCATAATGTCAATGTATACTCGCTCGCTCACTGACTCGTCAATTCCCAGCTAAAACCCTTGGACCTAGAAGGCTGGAATTTTGCCCAGAGGTTTCCTATGCATATAATGTAAACAAGGAATAAAGCCGGATTTCAGATTTTTCGCAATTCCCACGGGATCGGGTAAAACGGGATCCACGGCAGCAACGCCGCGAAGCGTTCGCTAGTTAGTACACAATTTTGTAAAAAGTAGAAATTATTAATAAATAGCAGCGGTAGCTCAAGGGTAAACGCTTGCCTCTCAATCTTGAGACCCAGGTTCGATCCCCGGTGGAGCATACACCAATGAGTTTTTCAGAATGTATGTGCATTAGTATTTGTTCTGTATTTATATATATATATATTCTTGTTTATTTATGTACGTCAGTTTATGGTATTTATTATACTGTAAATTATAATAGGTAGGCAATTTTGTTATAATATACAAGTATTTTGATTTATATTTATTATATATTGACAATTGAATATTGACTTTATTTATTGATTTTTTATTTCATTGTTGTGGGGACACACTTACTTAAGTTATTATAATTTCTTCACGACTCAAAGGTTGGCTGGAAGAAATCGCTCTGAGTGATAAGTCCACCTTTGTGCAAAATTGTGTTAGCAAACTTTGTTTTTCTTTTTATGTCTTTTTTGTACAATTAAGTGTCATTCATTAATTGATTCATTGTTCTTATATTACTTACCACTTGCTGAACGGTAAAGGAAAACATCGTGAGGAAACCTGCATGCCCTAAAAAGCGTGTATTTGAACCCATCACGTTGGGACGTAATAATCGTCGGTGAAACGCTGGTGTACCGACCGAGTATGGACTGTGACTTGCATTTCACAGTTCACACTCAGAACACCTCTGAAACCCCCTTAGGGATTCATGTCGTGACGATATATTTTCATTCATATATTATTACTCGTAAATATATCTAAAGATCGCATCTGATCGATTCAAGAATTCTTATATCCTTATTACGTATTAGAGTCAATATGAAAGAAACTTCATATCGTGCTAACGTTTTGACCTACTTCAGCATAAGACAAACCGCTATTATGAAAGAGATCGCCATGCATACCAAGCAAGAAACCTCTTTACAGCGCATTCTTCGGTGGCGGTGGGAAACGCAATTTCATAGATGAATGAACAGATAAATCTACGTATAAAACGTCTGTTACTTTTACAGAGCATAGAACATTAGCATGATAATAAATATATTCCATCCATCCATCCATCCATCAGCCTGTTTCGTCCACTGCTGGACATAGGCCTTTCCAGGATTTCGCCACTCTTGGCGGTCCTCCTGGAAGAAATGCCCATACTCACACACGCTGGGCAGGCGGGTTGGTGAGCGCGGTGCCGAAACCCTTGCTCCAGTGACGCCGCTGCCCGTCACCATTATTTATATAAGGCCCGGCAATTGGGGATGGATATACCGCCATCCATCGGTCCCAGGCAATGGTGGGCCGCCTGGTTTTGCCTGAGAGCTGTCCTCTTACTCTCCCCCGAATAACTTCGGGAGGGTTTCCGAGTGAGATGATAAATATATTAAATAATCAAGAACAAACAATTTAAGAGTTTTAAAAAGATAGCACTTTTAGTATCCCTTTTAAAATCACCCGAAATCTGCCTTAGAAATTTTAATAGCAGTCCTTTTCCAGAAATTTCCACACAGATGTCTAGTCCACAAAAATGTCTAGTATCCGATTATAAGTTGTAGTAAAATAATAAAATCACTCGTACAAAGCGGACATTTCGTTCAATAATGACCAATCAGAAATTATAAAATGACGTTCAGCCAAATTCAAATTAATCAGGCATCGGTTAATTAGTTTCTAATTTATTTTAATGGACGTTCTAATAAAAATTAAACAGATTAGCTGGCGAATGGTAAAATTAAACATTTTATGACAGCAATAACCTATATTTCGGCCTTGGCAGCTTGCAAAATAGATTCACATTAGGTCCATCCTGTTGTCATTAAACTGTTTGGTCGCTCTATTCTTGTAGGCCGAAAAATATGTGGAGTGGAATTTCAAATGTATTTATGACTACCATTATCTCCGTAGTACGGAAACCTAAAACACATCGTTGTTTAAACTGTGAAAATTCTGCTGCCAATGACAGCCAATTTAGGTAAAAATTAGGGTAACCAATAATCCGTATTTCCTTCTAGGAAAATCTACTCGCCCACCAACACCAACCCATTTTAAGCTAGTGTGTCAGGATCGTAGCAAAGAAAGATGTGCAGTATCAGTCAGTCTCATACCACATCTCCAGAAGACAGGACAGGCGTAACGGTCGAACGTGCTCTGGCAAGTTGAAATGGCGCAATATCAACACGTGTCAATTTTATAAATGAGGTCTATCGCCTCGTCCCCTTTGATGGCCCGCCTTCGTGGGAGCGGGCTGTTGACAGCCTCAGCCTAGACCGGACACTCAGACACTGATTGATATTGATAGTGGACAGAGAAAAAGCGGTAGCCATTTTGGAACTATGATCTCGCACAGTCGAAGGCTAGGATGATGGATAATGCTAGCGAAGAGCATAGGGAACCTCTTTTGAATAAACAAGGCATCAGCTGGCGTATTCTATAATAGACATAAGATAGCAACTCCACACTTTTTTGAACAGATCCTACATACATAATTATCAAATAGTGATTCATCATTATTATAATGTACTGAAGTAATGAGTCGCGAAAGTTCACACTTGAATTTAGAAGTTGCTTTATTAGCATCGATTTTTCAATCACCTACTTCGAAATTTGACCGGATAAGTCGGTATTTGACAGTGCTTCTTGTTCGATTAGAATATTGTAACTGGCCAGTGTGATTTGGTCAGCTAAACTATTTTCTTTCCCCGATCCGATCAAGCAACTACGTTACTGAACCCGATGATATGATAAATTACCCCGCTTTTAGGGTCAATCGTAGTTGGCCGATTTAGGTCGGTTGAATAGATCAGGCTCTAAGGAAGATTGACGCGATGATGTTTGTTTTTGGGGTTGGTGAATGGATATTATGCGAGCTCGTAAAGAAACATTTCTCTTTCGGAAAAACAAATGAGTTTCTTGCCGCATTTTTGTTATTTGTAAGCGCGACAACAAATTCATAAGTTGCTAAGATTCCTCAAATTACCAATAATCACAACACTAGAACTCACGACTGCACAGCAAAATCTCCATATTTCCTTGAATTAGGAACCGGCGCAGACTAGTTTTGTCTGTTTGTTTCTGTTGTCGCATCTACGACATCTGTCGCACGCTTGTCGCAGACAGGACGCCTCGTTAGCATTGTCACTGGGCCTGACGAGGAACTGAATCCAATAACTGCAGCTAGAAACTACTGCCTGACTCATTTGTGCTACGAGCAGCTTGATGTTCAAACGGGGGTGTTGTGCAATGCATCCAATTTGAATTTGTTTTTTGTAATCTCTGTAGACCTGCAGTAGACTCGATGTCTAGAGATAAAAAGTTACCTAATTTGGATAGGGAAAATATTTCTTGAATCTCTTGTAGTTTCTACTCAATCTATTCCTTAAATTTCTGTAAGGAATTGATTGAGTGATCCAACAAATTTATCACAAATAATATTCGTTAAAAATATTGATCGATAAAATACAATATTAATTAATATGAACACATACAATATATACATGAAAGCAAGATATATTTCGAACCCTCTTGGGCTCGGCATCAGTTGCATTCGTCAAATACAATGGTTATTATATTATTATATACAAGGTTTAAATCATCTATATCATATAATATGCTTTTTCACCACTATTATTCGAGTCTGTTTTGCTTTATGATGGAAACTTATAATTGCTTTTACTACAATAAAATAAAATGAAAGCTTTTGCCTTTGACGTATATATTTTAATAAAAACTTTATTGCGAATATGGTGCTACCGGTTTCGCCATAGGTCGTTTCAGTGACTGCGGCAGTTGGCGCAAAAGTTTAACTGTCCAAATTACGCAAAAAATAATTCGGACTCGACGAATGCAATATGATATGCTGCTGCCAATTACAGCAACTTGTTCCATCGCAAAAACGTAGGGATACTTATCGCAATGGAACGCAATACCGACGCGACGCGTGCTCATTTCTATTTATTTTTAATGTACTCGAAGTATGTTACTAGATCAGGAGCCCCGAAGGAAATTATTACGAAATCTTTACAGTGAAAAATTATATTACAGCTTGACGCGTTGATAGGCCCGGGCCTGGGATGAAGCGAGTATAACATTATTGAACTGTATAGCATAGCTAAAATTATGTTACAGCTTGACGCGTTGATAGGCCCGGGCCTGGGATGAAGCGAGTATAACATTATTGAACTGTATAGCATAGCTAAAATTATGTTACAGCTTGACGCGTTGATGGGCCTGGGCCTGGGATGATGCCAGGGTAACATTATTGAACTGTATAGCATAGCTAAAATTATGTTACAGCTTGACGCGTTGATAGGCCCGGGCCTGGGATGAAGCGAGTATAACATTATTGAACTGTATAGCATAGCTAAAATTATGTTACAGCTTGACGCGTTGATGGGCCTGGGCCTGGGATGATGCCAGGGTAACATTATTGAACTGTATAGCATAGGTAAAATTATGTTACAGCTTGACGCGTTGATGGGCCTGGGCCTGGGATGAAGCGAGTATAACATTATTGAACTGTATAGCATAGCTAAAATTATGTTACAGCTTGACGCGTTGATGGGCCTGGGCCTGGGATGAAGCGAGTATAACATTATTGAACTGTATAGCATAGCTAAAATTTTTGCGTAACCTTAAATCTGTCTTCGAATTATCGTTTTAATTAATGTCATGTAAATAATTTTAAATTCATTAAATTTATATATTCAAATAGTCAATAAGTTTTATAAGAATCCTAACCAAACACGTTTAGCAACAAAAGAAATAAATGTCTTCAATGTTCTGTACAAACATAAAGGAGCAGACGATGTTCTGAAAATGCTTGCATGGGGTAAACTGTTTAGACTGCATCATTCGGTGAAACTAATTTTCCTCTCTCAGGATTCCCATTTCATAAGAGTTCTGCGTACTCAAACCAACTCGTATTCAGAGTGTAATTTATTCCTTTCTCTCTATTGACTAAAAAAGAAACACAAGGCAAAGTCAAAGGCAAGTTGCAATCTACCCGACATCGCAGACACAGCTATTGTTCAGATTGAACAAGCGATTGAAACTGGGTCAATTTGATCAACTCCGTTCTACCTGCTTGGATTCTGTAGGAAATTCTCCATCTTAGCGAAATCGGGAAGGAAATCACCATTACCTGGAACAAGAAAAAAAAAGTTATTTTTTACCTTCCTTCCAAAAATATCAAACGTCCGTTAACAAAATCGTGAAAATAAGTTGCGTCATTTTACTTCGAACTTTAAGATAGCTTTCAGTGAGTTGGAATTATCTTTTAGCTTTATTTTTAACTGCGAATGAATGAGTTAAATTTAGACACTTTAATCTTCTGCTGAAATCTTCATATTCAGAACACGCGATTATGGATTTTTTTGAAATAGTACTACAAATGTTGCAAGTTTAAGAACACCATTTCACTGAAGAGCATTTCCGTCCTTACAGGAAACTGTGGAAAGAAAGAAGGCTGCTGTTAGGTAACAAGAAAAGTTAACAAAACACGTTATAGAGGGTATTTATAAATAAGTGTAAAGTGGGGTAAAGTTAAACAAAGGCGATTGCAATATAACTCCTCGTTAGCGTTCGTAGCACGAGGCGCATCCACGCATTGTAGACCAAGTGCAATATGCACCTACCTACTTCCTAGTGTTGATATATTTGTGTAGGAGTTGAAAGCTTGTATCGATATAAACTTTTTAAATTCTGGGTTTTATTTTACCTGCGGCTTCCGCTTCTTTTAAAGCTGTGCTCTTAAGTTAGCCAGCTCTATTTATCAGCCAATATCGGACTAAAATTTTACACAATACATAACAAAAACATGAAGGAGCAATAAATACTAAAAGTCACGAGAACGTCTAATTGCATGCGTATACGCGTCGCGATTGGTAATAAAGTAGGTACTAAACAACAGCACCGTCGTTGGCAGTTTAATATGTAGTATTTAATAGTATTCACGCAATGTCGCCGTTTGACCCCGTTGCACAAACTGCACGTACTAGGACACGCCGACCGACATGCGAACTTGTATTCGTAGTTTAGTGCAGGCGCCGTGTTGAGGAGATGCATCAGTTACATACTAAAAAAACGTTACAATTCAATTGACCAATCTAGTATGGCAAAGCAAATTAGTAGTATACGATAGAGTGGGATCTGATAGCATTTTTATAGAGTCTTCCTGCTTTAAACACTACCTTTAAAAATAGATACTTGCAATAAGCATGGTAACTAAAAAAAAAATATTAGTCCGTCAGTTAGATTATCAGAAAATATTGGACACGTATTTTTTCTTTTTTCAATTAAACAAACAATGATGAAGATATAGTCTGGTGAAGTTCCGCGTGACGCCACATCTAGGTACAATTTTACTTAGAAGTGACGTCATTTTCCTCCACTCCCAAACTTTAACGCGCTGTATCTCTGTCATTTTTTGTTTGATTGACAAAAGAAAAAATACGTGTCCAATATTTTTTGATAATCTAAATGATGAACTAAATAGAATAATATTTTGTTTACCCTGTGAACAAGCCTATTGTCGGCACTTGGTGAAACTGGCTGGAAACACATCTTGAAGTAATAAATTCTCTTGTATTAAGTAGTCACACTGTACCTGCACCGCGAGTATACTTCGATGAGGAGCGTCGCTGGCAGATCACGTGCCCCGAACCAAGCCCGCTGCAGTTGAGCCTATATTGTGCATTCAGTCCGCAATGCGTGCTCGGCACTTCGCACTGCTGAATAACTGCCTTTTGTCTCCTAAATTCAACCAACTCTTGTTTGTACTTCTACTAGCTTTTAGCTCACGGCTCCGCCCGCACTGAAGGAGTAACAAACTTGAACACACTACACACATTCTTTCTTAAAGGGTGTCTGTGTGCTTCGGCGAATCACAAGAATTACCTGTACATACATTCGACTTGATTATTTGATTCAGATTCGGGTACACTTTAACACAGCATACCTATATCCACAAAATCACTATGGCTACCCCCCCCCACTCCCCTGCAATCACATGCAGCTGAGATCTCTAAATAAATATAAATACATAGTAATACAAACTTATGTTACCCCTTAAGGGTTGAATTTCTAATTACGATGAAAAACAATAATCTTTATATTCAAGCAATGTGCTCACTACCTACTAATTGTCATGGTTTTAATTCCAATTCCAAAACTTTCACCTATTTTATCTACCCTCTTATTTTATCTAATAAGGGATAAATTAACAAACAAAAACTTATTTTTTTGATTACGTTGTGATATTTTGACCCTAGCACCGAACCTTGTCAGAATGCCCCCCTCCCCAAATGAAATCCAAATGAAAACATGTGTCCGCCTTTGTCTGTGTATAAAATTGTGAATAGAGTCAAAACACAGTCTGTGGGAGAAAACTCAAAACTAACCTGTTTTAGTGAGGTTTTCTCTTAAACGCCGTTTTTTCATTACTAGTTTTTTATGAGTACATATATACCAACTCGAGGCGCAATGCAACACCCGCAAGGGCGGCCTATGGGCCGCGACGAAGTATTTCAGTTATTCCGTTTCAATATGTATATCGTAAATCCTACGCACATTTTATATACATGATATCCTATGACAGATCGCATACATTGCTTGTTCCGCTCTATTTTGCAGGTATGTGACCTGTGTCGCGCTTCAACGGTGTTGGGTTACGTATTTTTGCAACAAAACTTGAAAATACGTTGTCGGTAGCGAATGGGTATAGAACTCGCACAGACAACACTCCTACACCCATGTTTCACTGACGATTTATCCCCAATCGCCGTACTTTTGGCACAAATATAGGCTTTTTAAGGCATGCTCGTTTCATTATAATTTTACCTTCATAAATCAATGTAAATAACTTCCCCAAATCTTTTGATTTCTCTACCGGTACTGAAATAAACCTGCGGTTCTTACGATCGACGAGACCGAAAAATTCAATATTTTGTACTTTATATTTATAGACATTGCTACGGCGTAGCTTGCAGAAATGTAACTGTTACTCGTAAATTTTTAGTTAAATATATTTTTATTTGTAAAATAATAATAATGAATACTAAAATGTTTTTATTCCAGCCATATATTTCACAGTTACACAAAATACATTGGCCATATCTTAAAAAAGAAAAGTAAAATTCATGATATGAGGGGTCGAAATACAGCGCATTGAACATTGTATTTCTTTGCTTTTACTTACAAAAATACAACTAAATAAAAATTAAAAGCTATTGACTGGTTTTTGTAGAAAATAATGTTACTCGTAAAATGATATTAATAAATTACACAGAACATTATGAATTAACAACTACAATTTAATTAAACGTTCAAATAAAAAGCCCTAGGATTCCCTAAACAGGTGGTTGATCGGATGACCGCCTCGGGTTACACTTCCGACCCCCTGACCCCCTCACCTCAGATTGACACCAACTTCACCCGAGGGTTTCCGAGGTCAAGGATCGGTGACTCAGATACCTTGGGCTTCGGCGTTAGGAGGCTTTACACTTGAGGGGATTCGAGTTTGGGTAGGTCCAGATACTTGGACAATAGTATCAAAATAATTTATTTATTTATTTATTATAATTATAATTACTACGGGCGAACCCAATTACAGCAATTATGTAATATTATTAAATAAAAGTTTAGTTTACAAGATTTAACTTAACTTATGGCCATAATAACTAATAAATTTACAAACTAATTGACATTTGCTATCAAAGAAGACGTCAGCAGACGGTTCGGACTCGATGAATGCGTTGAGAGCTTTCGTCATCTTACACATTGTTGAGGTGGCGTGAGCGTGCGTGCGGCTGGTGGGTGCAGCAAACAACTGTTTTATGTACTGCTACATTTTGTACTTACACATCAAATCCCGACCCTGATTATTTAAAAAGTTTCTTCCAGAAGTTGCATTTCTTTTGCACGTTATTCTGCTATAAATCGAGTATAAGTCATTCCATCATCGTGGCTGTAATCTGTTTGAAAATACACTAAATTCACATTCCACACAAATTTCCATGGTAAGGGTTTTATCGAAATTTTACAACATCTAAGATTTGACGTATTTTTTCCGAGATCTCTATCTCCGATGTCAACCAGCCTCTTCATTCTTGAGATATCCCGCACAGATGGACATCGAAACATTTCTAAATAAAAGCCGGTCAAGTGCGAGTCGTACTCAGGCCCTAAGGGTTCCGTACATACCGTTTAGGACATTAACTTTTTCAACGTGCGGTTATTATAGACCAGCTTAACTTGATATTTGTGATCTATGAAACTCCACTATGTATTCCAGGGGTTTAATTAAGTTGGACGTTTATATCTTTTAGAATAATTTTATATAGATAATTTTCAGATTTTTTCCTATGTGTGCTATAAGACCTACTTGTAAATGGAATTTCAAGTTTCTAAGTAAACTGGAAGTTTTCATAAAGGGCAATAACTTTTTTCTCATTGAATTAGAAGTTTTTTTAACATCACTATGGGGCTAAAGTTTTTTGTAGGAGCTATTAGTTTCAACATGATATCACTAACGGGGCCCGAGAAAAAAGGTCTTGACAGACGGACAACAAAGTGATCCTATAAGGGTCCCGTATTGCCATTTTTAGGGTACAGAACCCTAAAAATGCAGAAATTCAAAAACGACAATAAGTCCTTGTTCCAGTTGAATTCTGAAATTAGTAGATCCAAATCCAGCGGACTCATGATTCAGAGGATCAGTGGCAGTTCCCGCTGATTAGATTGAATCAATTTAGTCGCTGACAGCGAAATGGCGATCTTCCGCCCAAGATCGGAACAGGCATTAGGGCTCGTTAGCGGTAAGAAGAGCGCCAACGACCTCTTTGATAGCTCTTCCGAGGTATTCGATTCTCATACCCTCCGAAATGCTACGATTTAATATTTTAGGAATCTGACTAAAAGGATATACTTTACATAATAGTTGCCATCTACGTCCTCTGTTTTTGTTTCTCTGCGCAGAACACTATAACTACCTATTTAAGAGCGGCCCTCAAGGATGGTTCAGTGCAAGCGGAACGAAATGTCGCCAAGTTGTTTCAAAAACAGCATAATGGAATATTAATTTAATTGAACACGTTGGTATTTTTACACATGAATAACCAACAAATATTTTTTTTATTCAGATGAGATGTAGTTAAGCTGTTAAGGCTGTACCTGACCCTAGAACATGAAAAAAGACAGATTTTTGAGGGTTCTTTTGAAGAAAGTAGGACTATCTTAATATTGGAAAAAATATATTTGATTTATTGATATTTTATCTAGGTGATCTACTTATTAACAATGTACTAAGATTTATACTTTCGTCGTATCTACCCTCTTTTTTTTGTTTTCAAACGTTCGTTTCATGAACGTGGCTAAGGCTGAGATTCAGAGTGTATTTTGAGTCCGAACTCAATCTTACAAACGTCAAAAAGCGACGTGATCTCATACTAGAGTGACGTTTGTAAGATTGAATTCCTCTTGATTTCGGACTCAAAACTCTGCATCTCGGCCTTAGAGATCAACTTGATTTTTTTTGCATAAAATAGGTAATAGAAATAAAAAGGTTTTCTACTTAAATCCAGTATTTTTTCCCTACTAAATATTTCAGTATTAGCTAAAAATCCTCCGATATGCAGTTTCACGCATAATTATTAGTATTACGCGTCCTAGACAAATAATCGCCTCTACCAAAAGCTAATAAAGTATTTGACATTGGCCTTTTTCTGTCGGACGGGTAATAACAATTTTTCCTAGCCTATGCTATACTCTTAAGCATACTTATTTTCAAGATGGTTAGGGGTCGGCGCTGTGACCCTTGAGCTGAAATGTTAAACGCAGTCGCGTGATCGGGATTCCGAGAAAACTACTCAATCCACAATAAAGCATAAATGCTTTGAATCCTACTCTAACTAATGACGGTATCGATTAGTGAAACGCGAGGTTCTGTTCATTGGTTTCGATTTGATACCTACGTGATATTGTAAAAGAAATTGAGATGAAGTCGTCAGATATTGCACTATTGGCTGAATAGGTTTACTTACATAATCAAGCAGTTACTCAAGGATTGTTAAAATAATATGCATATCGTTGCTGATGAAGATAGCATGGTGACGGATGACAGAAGAACTCAAACGTGGTAACCTAAAAGAGATAAGTACAAAGTAGGTGTTCATTTTTTTTTTTTTTTTTTTTTTTTTTTATATTTTTAAACAACAATAAGGTATTCTACTACAGTGCTACAAGATCTTTTGACGCGTGGATGTCACTAACAGAGGGGCGCAGCTGTGGAACAAGCGATATGATAGCAGTGTTGTTTGTTCAGATTTTGACCACGACCAATCCATGCACCCAATAAAAAGAGCCTTGTCGCACTATATGTCTTAATAACCCCACAGATGCTGACAAATAATTTTTGCATATATGTCGAAAAAGTAAAGATATTCCAGAAAATATACTTTCTTTTTAATTTTGGGTGCAGAAAGAAACAATAAGACCTGCCATTTAAAGTAAGTCTCATATTTTTATGACAGTATTTTTACTTTTATCTTCAAGCTAGAGATAGGACAATGAAAGTGAATAGGGCCCTAAAGCTCTTCTAAATATCTGAACAGGTAAAGCACCCCGGATTATAGTTGTTTAGTGAGCAATGTTCAAACGATTCTTTTCAATTGAAATTCTTGGCAAAATTCCCACATTTCCGTTTTAGGGATCTAAAAGGTGATTTGCGGTTTCATGATTCAGACATTTTTGAAATATTATACTTGGCTCTAAGTCTAAAAAACACTATGATAGTAATTACTGTTACGAACGATCTCCATTGCAGAACAAAATATCTATGAAAATATTCATTGACAAGTTACAAGTATTTCGGAATGGGCCGGAATGAAAAGCTTGTATTGATTTTTAACAAACGTGGAAGAATCAGAAAAGTTGTGTCAGGATCGTAGCATCTATAATCTGTGCCTACGTACCATCAAATAAATTGCCGCTGATCCATTTATCTCACTTATAACTGTTGTGATACAGATGATAAGTAGGTCTGCGGAGTTTTCCTTAATAGTACATGTACTTACGAGTGTATTACAAGTCGAAGAGCAGATAATTTCTGTATTTCAGCCCATACATGTATTGTTTCATCAAATAGTACCTCTGCTGTAATGTTGGTAGCAATGCAATCCAGTTTAGATCATCCAATCCCGATTCATAAAATTTTGTTTTATCCAATCATTACGTTTAGATGACAGGGGAACCAACATAACCTACAGCAAAGGTACTATTTGATAAAACGCACTTTACTAATATGTAGTATTATATTATTACTATATAACTCGTATTACTCGGCATAACTGAACAATTTTAAAAATAACTAAATTGGGTGCCGGCAAAATTAGTTTTCGAACATTTTTGTTACATACGGGTATATCACAATAATTAAAATATTTTGGAATTTGAATGTTTCGTGTATTATGTTTTTACCATATACGGTATTTGAAAATACTAATCTATAATCTAATTTGAGGCTAAGGGGCCCGGGTTCAACGAGAGGGACCGGGTTCGAATACTTTTCTGATTCCTATACCGCAATGATTTAATGTTAATTACTTTGTTTTATACTTTTTTTACCATAAAAAATACTTCACACATCCTGTTTGCGCCCTATTTTATATTACTTGCGCAGGAGCATAATACTTTTTGCAGATCCCAGTGACGTCACGGTGCGTGTACCTCAGGAACCACATGTCGTGTCACGGCCGAGACAGAAATATTCGGCTTATGTGTCATCAGATCATCTCCCGTATCTCTATCTGGGTTACAAAAACAAGTTTATTTTGTGCTGAAGTTATGATCATATTTTTAATATATCCCTGTTATGATAATTACATAATAATAATCGATAATGTAACGTGAAAAAGAGCTACATTATCACCCATTAAAAGAATCTTGCAACATTATCTTTATTACTGCACGTTTTATACAAACATTTTTCTTTGTAGCACTTAATCTTCTATGCCCAGTTTCTCTAAAAAAATATTACCAATTTTAAATTTCAATTTTAGACTTCCAAATAAAGTTCAAAATTGTAAAACAAATATGTAGGATCCTAAGGATTCATCCATCCATTTATGAATAGGACATAATTCCAAGAGCTCAAAATGCTCCAAAACACGAAAGAATAAAACTGCCACGATAGAAGAACATCAAGAAATTACCTCTAGTTTTGACAAAGTTTACAATTTGTATGGTGGAAACTACTAAGCCAATTTTGTTCATGTAACACGTTTAAAAATACTATGTACTTGGTTTTTTTTGTAGTGACCAGTCTTCCAAACCACGTTTACGAAAAAAATTCACACTGCTTTTATCTACAATGAGCTGATTCAAAGTTTTACTCAAGTTCAATAAATTTGCTGAAAAAATTTGCCAAATATCAGATAAGTATATGAATTTTTTGACACATAATGTACCAGAATATGTATTATACATCACATTAACTGTCAAAAAAAAAGAATTCTTGAATTTTTGTCGATTAATTTCGCCAGTTTGCCAATATTTTTTGTATTGAATAAAGCATAATACTATCAAAATTTCACTTTAAAATAATCTATGATCTATACCTAATAGAATTATGCAGTTTTATTGACAACCCTTTCATTTAATAAGTCTGAAAAACATAATTACATCACTCCAAATTCCAAGAAAATTACGACTCAATAAAGGCGCGCCATACAAAAAGCGTAGTTTTTTAAAATTGCTCTTAATTCATGTAATTGGTACATTGATATTTATGTAATACAATAAAGAACAACAAAGTCATCAAGATAAACGAAACATGCGCCTGACCTAACACAATAGGGTTACAGAGAATGGAATGCGTACAGAAATGCAATTTGAAACACAAACGAACTGTTTATAGACAAGAAATAGCAAACGTGCTCGGTCCACGACCTATACAACTGATAACCTCCGGGCCCAGAGTGGTTCTATCCAGTATCGCACGAATTTTTTCGTCTTGCTTCTATAAATACAATAACATCATTTTATTTCGATTTTAGGGTTCCGTACCCAAAGCATAACCAACGGGACCCTATTACTAAGACTCCGCTGTCCGTCTGTCTGTCCGTCTGTCTGTACGTCTGTCACCAGGCTGTATCTCATGAACGATAGTTAGACAGTTGAAATTTTCACAGATGATGTATTTCTGTTGCCGCTATAACAACAAATACTAAAACCAGCCAAGTGCGAGTCGGACCTGCGCACTCCCATACAGCAGACATGTTTTTTATGCCGTTTTTATAAAGATAAAGACAAAAAAGATAAAAATGTCATTTATTGTTCTCATAACATGCAAATTATCCTTATAAAAAATATAATATAATAGATGGTACGGAAGCATTCGTGCGTGAGTCCGACTCGTACTTGGCCGGTTTTATTTCTTTTAATTTAGTATAAATAAAGATATTATTGCTATATTTAGCTTTTTATTTTCTTTAAAAATTGGTAATAAAATAAAAACAGAATTAGGCATTTCAACTTCTTAAAATATAAGTAAAATAATAAATATACCGTGATGATGATCTTCTACTTATTCACTTTTTCCTTGAAAATTATAGTTTAAAAATATTATTGTTCTAGTACTACATGTTTATTCAATCTGTGCCCCGTTTTCGGCCTGAGTGTTATTTAAGGAACACCCCTCGTAACCCTACATGTTATAAAAAACCGCATCGAAATCCGTTGACTGGTTCTCAAATTAAAACGGGATACATACAGACAGACAGACAGACAAGAATTCTAAAAATTGTAGTTTTGGCTACAGTAATACTAATAGCCCATTTCATATAAAATTCTGAAAAAATATTCAATGAGGTACAAACTCGACTTTTTACTTCTTTATTATTAGTATAGATTATTCAATGAGATTATTACTATAGATAAAGAAAGAATATGTAATCGGTGAAATCTAACTATTTTTGGAAACAAAAACTGGTGATTGTACAACCCATACTATGGAACCGACCCTTATATCACTTAAATTTCACGGTGTGCGAGAAAGAAATTAATTCCTTAAAGTATTTCACGTTATATTAACGTAGGTACTAAAATATAACGGGTAAGCCATACTAAAAGCGAACTACGAAGAGTAAAATTAGCCCGAGACACCTTTAAGCAATTGACTGGTTATATTATTACTACATTCATAAAGTATAATATGTGGATACGATAAAAACTGTTATTATAAGGCGGTATGTATCAATCAACGAGATAAAAACACTCATTTGCATAAACTAATGCAAAAACTTGACTGAGTGGAATGTGAGAAAACGTGCGAATGTGGAAAACGCCCCGATGGCGACAGAGGGGGCGGGAATAAGAAATACCCGGGGGGAGGAGGTAGGGTAGCAGCGGGGTAATTAGCAGCGCCTTATCGCTCAATAATTAATTCCACTATCGGAATGTGGAATCTACGAGATCTCAACGTGACACTCAGTTCTATATTCAACTACCTACCGATCCTTTACAATATTTGTTTCTCTGTTTTATTCATAAGGGGGCGTCCATTAATTAAGTGAGCTGATTTTAGAAAATTTTAGACCCCCCCTACCCCTTGGTGAGATGTCATGAGATTGGGCTCGACCCCCTCCTTCTCCCCCTATTCTCAGGTAAGATTTTTCAATTTTGCGTATTTTTGGTGTAAATACGATAACCTGCTATTGATTGCCTTGGATTTATTTAAAAAACATAATTATTTTTATTTAAGCTAGTTCAGACTACTTTAAGACTAAGAATGTAGTCTAGAATCACAGTGAGAAAATCGAACAAAATAATTCTTAACTACCTAAATTCGTAAGAGAATATTCATTATAATTCAGTCCACGGGACTCATATAGGGGGGAATACATTTACACTGTCTCTTGCGGAGAAAAAAAAATTACGTGATATTTGCCGAGACTTGGAGATTGGGTGAGATTCGGCTCGACCCCCTCCCCCCTTAAACGTCTCACGTAATGAATGGGCGCCCCCTAATTGGGCACTTTTCTTTTTCTAGCATTAGATTATATAAACAAATCTTTAAAATTAGGTAACGAAATATGCACCTAAATGGTGATTTTAGATTTTAATACTGTAAGTTAAATTCATAATTGAAAGATGTGACGTATTATTCACGATTCGAAAACAGGGTTTTAGCTTTCCTTTCCTGTTTTTAATAAACAGATTTTAAAATAAGTGTCGTTCATAAAATACGATGTTTTTCATTTGACCTTCAGTGACGTCATTACCACACATTTTCATAGGCATATAGGCATTCTAAAATCTGAAAAGGATCCGACCATTCAACCTAGACGTATGATAAATAAATAACGTCACGGCAACTTCCTATAAATACTAAAATACTTATAAAATAAATTAAACCGCGCGAAATAAAATATTGTTGGTACCAATTTAGAAAAAAAGAAAGAAAGAAAATAAATTTATTTGGTAACACGCACAACAAAAACAAAAATTAAAAAAAAGTCGATACTACTATAAACTAAATCTAAATATAAGTAGGTACCTATTTGATGCTACCAAAATGGTCGCAAATCAGCATGATGCTGTTTTGACATGGTATATCTACGAAGTAGGTAATCATCTCGACACAACGCTCGTATTCTGTTGCAGCCTAGCGTGTGTGAGTGACTCGCAGTTCTGGAAACGTGTAAAAAAATTTGATCTATTTATTCCAAAAAGCAGACAAAAATAGCACAATGAGACAACTGAATTTATGTCCACCGACGACACCCTCGCTCGCCTGATAATGATTTCTGTGAGATCTGAGATATTAAAACATAGAGCATAGCGAAATAAATTGCACCTAAGGGGCCGTTCAAGTATTACGTAAGCAGATTTATTACAATTATTTACCCCCCCATCCCCCTTGTCAGCAAAAGTAAGCAAAGCTCTTACCCCCTCCCCCCATGCTTACGTAAACATTTTTCAATCATAAATAAATTTTTTTATATATTATAATGTTATAATTATAATTTTTAAAATAAGAAAATAGATTTAGGATAGAGATTAGATTTTACTGATAGATACAGTGTTCAACATAGAGTAAGGGGCAAAAATATACCGATGACGTAATCATCATCTAGACTCCCCTACCCCCCGTGTCATCGAAAATAAGCAAAACAAAGACCCCCCCCCCCCCCATAGTGCTTACGTAATACTTGAACGGGCCCTAAATGGTAGTTTGAAAATTCTTGGACTTTCTCAGTGAAATTAATCCGAAGACCTAAAAACTTATTCAACAATAGTTAAGCTATTCAGGGACGTTAACAATTTTTTTAATAAATAAATAAATTGTTAAGGCGCGATAACTTGAAAAAATATGCAATCAAAATGTCTGCCCCATGAATAATAATGAGAGCTCAGTTCACCCCTCGGAAGCCTTTAAAGTAAGCTGCTGTTAGAACAAACTTCCGCTGTAATTCTTTTATTTCCTTCGTTTTTATTTTGCCCTAATCCGGAGGGTTAGGCAATTACTTTGTAACAGCAATCACTTGAAGTGTCAATAAACGTCGAAATCACCACCCTTGTCGATGAATAGGCGAGGCGTTTTGTGCGTTTTCATTTGTCAAAACGTAAACAAAAATTATCTCGAGTCGGACACGATTTCTTCCAAGTGTGTCGCTCGTACCTGTAAGGGGCAGGTAGAGTCGGCAGTCACAATGGTATTCGGAGCATCCGAAATGAATCAAAATTCAAGCCTCGAGCGCCGGTGACTCACGTCTTTCCCCGACCCCGCCTGATAAATTACAATAATAATAGCCCCTGTATTGTAGTTATTAGGGGATGATTTTATTAGTGATGTACCCGCAGGTGCAGCGAAGGAATGTCGCCATTAACTGTTACCGTTAAACGTCGCAGTATAACGTATCGACTTCCTATTTCATTAACGTTATTTAGAGGGGATCCCGTTATCTCTGGCAGGATCGACGTATTCTACACCTGTTTATACAACGTCTTGGAGAGGCAGAAATTCCTTTAGGATTCATATAATCAACTGATAGAGGAGGGACGTGTTTATTAGATTCGAGACGACGTCTCTCCATTTACAAGAGTGGTCCTATTTGTAGGTGGACCGGCGACCTCCCGCGCCGCCTGGACAATGAGAGAGAGAGGGCAGGAATGCTGGGCAGGGGGGTGAGGCAGCTCCACGGGGCGGGGGGAGCGGTCCCGGTTCCCAGGACGAGGAATGCCAGCGCGAGCAACAAAGCCTCCGCCGCCATTCACCCCTCGCCACCTCTCAGACGCGTAATTTTTCGTGACTTCCCCTAAATGGCTTTTACGATTCGGGAACCGAAGCACCCAAGTTCGATATTCAAATATCGTCGCGTGGTTCCATTATCGGTACTTTCTCCGACCGGGTCATGCGAATCGTTAGGTCGTGCCGCGTGGGCTGTTCGAGATATTTTCGCTGTTTCTGTGGTGTAATAAGCGTTTATTGTTCCATTCATCCGAGTTGGTGGGTTCAGGGTCGAATGACATATCGCACTGAGTGCCAACAGCTGACGTTTAGTTACACACAACTACGCACTCTGTCTTTGGGTCTATATTTAGCGCTACCTACTCAATTTCCGTTTATATTTGGTTTGCAATAAGTATTTAGAAGTCAAATACGTAGACCGCATTTACCGATAAATATCTGCAGTAACTTTAATCGGCAGCGTGTCCAGCATCAGATCAACAAATGGCCCAAGGTCAGCTTCGCAGCTGAGTTCAGATGGCCGCATATTGGATCAGATATAAGATCTTCATTATCTGTAAATTGCATCTATCTTGTCCTGCAGGTGGTTTGAACCAGACACGAACATAAAATTTTATTGTTGTACAAGGGAATGATGCTGAATGTTTATACTTCGACGACATAACGCCGATTGTTGCCGACAAAGTTTTTATTTGTCTAAATGGTTTATAAGTTTTTATCAAACGTCGGACGGAACGTGTTTATGAAAAAACCCAATTCATTTCCTTGTCATAAAATTTTAGGATTCCATTTGTCAATGTTCGATTGATCATATTCGTTCTTGTGGTCGGATGGTATCAGTAGTAAGTGCTCAAGTGTGTAGTCGTCGAAATTAAAGAATAATAACAAATTTCAATTGTTACCTTTATTTTTTCAAGGATTTTCCTTCTCGTTGATGTAATTTTAAAGTTGGTCATTGACGGAATCTTAACTGAAATTCATTAAAACTTATCAAGGAGGTGAAATGTTTTCTTGGTTTTTGTAAATCAGCAAAAAAAAATTTAACGCTTTATGAAATTGATGACTTATTTTTCAAAACAAAGCAAACATACTTCAAATTTTACAATCTTTGTAATTTGACATCCGTGTGAGGCCATATGAATTGTTAAATTTTCTTCAACTGTATTCGCCTGGGCACAATCAGCTGTTCCTGAAGGTCACGCCAAGACCAAGGTCACCAGGTGAATGACTGTCTGCAATGTTGGGTCTGGTCTCGGATGTCGATCACATTGTTATCTACTGCTTTGAATGTTTATCGCAAATTTGCTAGAACGTGTCTTGCAACTCTTAGTTGCCTTTGTTGCTAGACGTTCTATCTATTGGTAAGTAATGTTGGTTCACCAAACATGCTCTCGCGTCTCGACAATTAAGTACAATAAATCGGAATACTATGTAACAAATGAAATTTGCGTAATTAGTTAAGAAGTTGAACTACAATAAGTATATTTTAAAATAGACTCAAGTATTATTAACGTTGTATTGGGGTCTTACTCGCGATAACTAATAACATACCTTAATAGATAAGTACTTTACGCTTGACGTAAGACCCCATTACAACGTTAATAATGTGTGAAAATCGCGACAGTTTAAAGTTTACTATAGACTCAAGTATGACAATCATTGAAAAAAAACTGAATGTTCACTGAAATCACGTAAAACGTTGTTTGGCGTTTGGACTAGTCTACTGACTGTTTTTATATTTTTTGCTTATACATATAAGTAGGTGTTCAATTTATTTAGATATTTAAAATTTCACTAATATTCAATTTAAGTGAGCCAAACTTATTAATATTTTTATTGTATTTCCCCGTATTATATTTATTGTTTTATCATAAAAGAATTATTTTTTGAAAATTATTATATAAATATTATATATATGTATATGTACTATATAATATTCCATCCATCCACCAGCCTGTTTCGTCCACTGCTGGACAGAGGCCTTTCCAGGATTTCGCCACTCTTGGCGGTCCTCCTGGAAGAAATTCCCATACTCACACACGCTGGGCAGGCGGGTTGGTGAGCGCGGTGCCGAAACCCTTGCACCAGTGACGCGGCTACCCGTCACCAGTCTTATAAGGCTTGAACCGCCATCCATCGGTCCCAGGCAATGGTGGGCCGCCTGGTTTTTTTCCCTGAGAGCTGTCCTCTTACTCTCCCCGGAATAACTTCGGGAGGATTTGCGAGTAAGATGGTGGTACCTCCACAGTCGAGCCCGGCATCAGCTCTACCACCTATAATATAATATTAATATAATATAAATTATTAATATTAATTATGATTTAATGTACTAAATTGTGAAAACGCGAAACCATGTTTGGCAGAGCCGAGCCTTAAAATTAGTGTTTGTTTTTTATATCGAGTTAGTAAAGCTAAACTCACTTTGATTTTACGAATAAATCTTGACGTTTCAGTCAACTTGACGTTCATTAGGCTCCGCTGGTTGCTCTGGCGGCGCGTGGAAAATCAGTAATGTAAATTTCAGTGTCACTGAAATTTACATTTACATTTTTCTGTACTTTGTTACTGATCTTGTTACTTTCCTATTCCTTATTGTGCCCTAGTACAATATTTTCCATTCCTAATCTTGTTTATGTTAAAAATGTCGTGTACCGAGGGTTACCAGATGTAAAACTGAAAAGTCCTGACAAAAAGCCTGGGAGGCTATTCCAGCGAAACAGTCGAAGCGAGATTTCTAAAATTCGATCATAAAATGTATGAAGTTGGACTGATAAAATGGTTTTTTACAGTCGAGAAGGCTATTTCGACCGACTGAGAATAGGCCTCCTGATTTGTACCAAAACGTCATCGCGCACAACTACATACTTCGTAATGTTCTGATTATGTTTATTTGTGATGTGTATTATAAATAAGTTAATTGGAAAGCACGCGCACGTCTAAGACCGGTTTATGATAAAGTTGATTGTGTTTATTTATGTAAAATAATATCACTTGATTTATTATTTTTCACCATGGTTTACGCTTATTACTTATTAGACTGTGATCTACATTACTATGTAGACTAAACTTGATATTTTTAGAAGTACATTTGTTGTTAATTGTTTAGTACAACTTACTTGAACAAACAAAAGAAAAGGGTTCCATAAATGAATTAATTGTTAATATTTGATTTACTAGAAATAAAATAATACCTAAATAATCTAAAAAAGTCCTTTCTTGCTCCTATTTCATAGTCCTAGCAGGTCTAACCAGCGGGTATCCTAACAGGTGCCTAAAATCCTGACGCCTGGGAGTGTATTTTTGAATCATTCGAATTTCAATTCGCATATGAATCCGCATGATTCGCATACGAAAACTTAAAATTTGTATTGTATTCGTATGGGAACCATGCGGATTCGTATCCATCCATCCATCAGCCTGTTTCGTCCTCTGCTGGACATAGGCCTTTCCAGGATTTCGCCACTCTTGGCGGTCCTCCTGGAAGAAATGCCCATACTCACACACGCTGGGCAGGCGGGTTGGTGAGCGCGGTGCCGAAACCCTTGCACCAGTGACGCCGATGCCCATCACTAGTCTGTTTTATATAAGGCCCGGCAATTGGGGATGGATATACCGCCATCCATCGGTCCCAGGCAATGGTGGGCCGCCTGTTTTTGCCTGAGAGCTGTCCTCTTACTCTCCCCCGAATAACTTCGGGAGGATTTCCGAGTAAGATGGTGGTACCTCCACGGGTCGAGCCCGGCATTAGCTCTACCACCTAACGAATGTGAATTGAAATTCGAATGATTCAAAAATACACTCCCTGGTCGTTGGTGGGTTACGTGCACGGGATATTGTTTATTTCAAACTCGTCCTGTTTGCTTTGCGAGGGTTTTAGGAGGCCCAGTGATTATCACGTGAGGTCGTCAACTCGATTGCTTCATGCTCGGTCAAATGGTAACATGGCACCAACTGGCGAACATAGCACACACAGATTCCTGCGTTGGAGGAAAGAGTTCGTTCTAGAATCAACCTTAATTTAACAACTTTATGGTTGTTACTTCAATAAACTTTCCACCGTAAATACCTCGACTTCATTCACGATCACAACTGTCAAAGTATTGCCTATATAAGTGCTCATCTACTTATTTCACTGTTTTGTCTACAGTCATACGTAGAGCTCGTGTTCGTTTATACACCAGGTAAGAGAATACCGTCAATGGTATAATGAATATTTGTGTTAAATCTGTCGCTGAAGTATCACAATTCACATACACTATAACTGTCGAAGAGACTCGGCTTGCTTGTAACTTGTGGTATCGACTTTACATAAAGGAACTTGGTGCTTCCATGTCTGTTGCTGTGCAGCTGATTGAGGCTTTTGTTTGAAGAAGTAATATGATAAACGTAACGTCACGACATGAATGTTGGAGGTGTTCCCAAGTGTGAACTGTGAAATGCGAACAGTTGCGCCTTCCGTAGACGCAAATGAATGTGCACCGCGGGGATTGAACCAACAACCACTGGGTTAGCAGGCGAGTTCTCTACCACTCAACTACAGGTGGTCATGTAAGATATGATACTACACACAACAAAACCTGATACTATAACCTACGATGAGTGAGAAGAGAAACGTGCGTGAACTAAAATGCACGTATATGTTTGTTTCGGCAGAATAATCGACAGCATTTAACAAATGTTTGACGGTGAAGATAACCTTCATGATATACTCGGGAAAAGTCTGTTTGCTCATATATATTTCTGAGAATGCAACTCCATTTTTTATATCTATTGGAGTACAGTAGTGAAGTTTTCACCTGGTTATGAATTTAATGAATATCATAAATTTTCAGTCAGACTGGGTATGAGTCGCGCAACGAGTTACGAGCACTAGTCAAAAGTGGTGTGTTCACTCGCGCACAAAATTACTAAGTGCGATAGAGAAATAATGACTAGTGCAGTCAAGGTCAGCGCTCATAAACCGTTGCGACACTTGTAAAAAGTACGAACATGCTATCGACTCGACATCACTTCGATAAATTAAAATGTAGCTTCTATTTCATAGCAATAAGAGTCATCGTTAGAAGTTATCGAGTTTATCTGTCGAATTTATCGAATCGATGCTTACGTACTTGCACTACTGATTGATCCCTCATCCGCCAGCCGCCAGACCACCAGCATGGTACAGTATTCTGCAGGAGGTAACTTGATGCTGTGATAATGGTTACTGGTGATGGCTCCGCTTAGTCTGAGGTTGAGGCGCAAATGAGCTGATTAAGAGAACAAGCTGATGACGAAGTTGTGGTCTTGTTAAGTTACTTTGGATTGAAAAATTTGCTAATTGGTTTTAATGTGATTTTGATTGACAAGTTTATTTGTTTTATGATTGATTTTCCATATCATATAGCACTCTAAAAACATAATGTTTTTCATTAAAACATATTAACTTTGTTTTTATTAAATTTATTTGTATTTTTTTATTTGTATCGATTATCTACCATTTGTTGTGTGCAGATTGCAGTTTAGGTTTATAGGTTTTGCATTAACATGTAACTACAAACACGCCAATTAATACCTGAGACATGTGAGTAGGTAGGCTTTTTAATTTGTGTCATGAATACACTATTGCAAAACCAAACAGCACGTGTATAAAATTATTCTTATACTATAAAATCGTGATACCTACCTTGTTTACATGTTTTAAATTTGCATACATACGAATAAAGCATAATGCACGCATAAACATTACTGACGTGTTTGTGTTCCTGGAAGTTTTCTTTTTATTCGAAAACTGAATATTTTACCTTCGGTAAAATGCTTTCATTTTTATTTTGTTTCTGGAAGGTCATTAATTAATAATGACTGTAATATCTACTTGTATATTTTACTAGTTTTATATAAATTAAAAAATACCAAGGCTCTACCACCTAAAAGAAATACAAATCTCTGTTTAGGCGCTAACCGTATTGAATTCACCCAAACAGGTCACTCTACAGATATCCGCAATGTTTACATATGTACCCGCACCTGCAACATCGCCATCATCAGCTGATACGTTGAGCCTGACGAAGTACTCCTCGGATCCAGCACAGGACCCCCCCGCTGCCGCAGCGCTGATCACCCCCGCACACACCATCCATACAGACAATAACACTAAACACCTCATCGTCACTGGCCACTAATTAAAAACAAAATTTTAAAATTTGAACGCGGTTTATACACTCGCGAGCGCGCGTGCTTCGTTTCCCCACGAGCGTCGAACGTGCACCGTCATTGGTGCTCTGCTCCGGACTGACAGAACAGACAGACTAAACTCTGCTTTATTCGCCTGACTACCGGCACCCAAGAACTGTCGAATCGAGTCTGAAATAAAACTACAACTCGGACCTGTCTGAGTCGAACTTTTGAAATTGGAATGCGTATTTTTCTTTCCTTTTTGCTTTGCTTCATTGAGAAATATTTTTCAGCCATTATGTCTATGTCTGAACAATTCCAATGATTTGAAGCATAATTCCATAACAGAAAATGCTTTGCTCTACAAAGCTCTACTGTTTTAATTAGGCAAATTGCGCAATTTATCTCATGAATAATTGAAACGCAAGTTAAATTTATTTCCATGATTCCATTATCTTGTAAGAGACTTCAGAATTAAGAAGTTTTATTTGACATTAATTTTAAAATCTTTCCTTCTAAAATTAAAATACCATTCGATCATTGATTTAGTCTGACTGAACAACATCAACCGACAAGTACAGCCTATGGTAAACGAATACATAACTATAATGTCCCGTATTACCCTGTAATACGTGCTACATCTATAATAAATATGTAGCTTAGGAACTGAAAGCTTCTATGAAGGTCGTCTGCGCGCGCAGTACTATCGAACGGACGGATTTCCCTCGACATTTTCCAACGACAATCAGATATTTTTCTCCTGTTTTGGTGTTTGTGTTCGAATGAGACGGAAGAATCGTTTTCAAGTAAAAGATAAGCATTGTGGTTTTGGATCAGAATACTGTAAGTGTAAGCATGTGGAGATCGCATTGCATTGCACACCTTTACTTCAAAAATGTCTAAAGAAACCATCAGCTGTAAACAAAACGGATATCTCGATAAAAATAAACGTTTTATAATAAAACATATTTTGATTCTGAAAATTATCTACATAATTTGAAATACACAGTTTATCACAAAAATCTATTTGAGGAATCTACAGCCTTTGTCTTTAATTATTGTGCTATCTTCCGTTCTAACTCGAAACTAAATCTGTAATTTCTTACAGCCGTTTACAAAAGCTTAACACAACTTCAAAAAACGAAATGACTCAACCTAAGGATCGAGTTTCCAAAAACTCGACCGTTTCATTTCATTTTCGATGATGAATGCCGTTTAACTGCCATATTTGTAATTTATCACCAGATAGATAATCCAGGTACCCACCTCCACGGAGGTTCTGCGTCCATTCAGCAGTACCTGTCGCCGCCGCCCGCAGCGCCTTTTGTTCACCCACAACCACCATTACTTTTACCACCCATTTAGGATATGCCCCGCGATTATGAACCTTAATGTTACTGAAGTGAGAGTCTACAGTAGGAAGGCTATAGAAGCAAGGGTGGTTTTGTCCGAGACCTCGAGCGGCAACTACTAAGTGGTCCCAATCTATTTTGAGTCGTCCCGAGAACGTTACTGACCATAAAGAGTACGTCTCATTTTATTGTTGACAAATATTTCGCGTCGTAAAAAAAGAGCTCAACGGAAGGCGCCAAGGTTTATTTTATAGTATTTTATTACCTGCCAGCAACTGTACAATGTCTATGATCGTTTCGAATTTTGAATAGGCGGGAAATTGTATCGTTTTGGAAAAAAGAATATCATTTCATGCGCGCCGCGAGATTGCAACATTTTGTGCGCGCGCGTTGATGTCTTTTACTTGGGCTGCGTGCGTAGGCGCACGAAAGTTGAAAGACCTGTGTTGAAGAAAGTCGCTATTATGGTTATGAAGTGTTGCTTGTAGGCTCATTTATAGAAGTTTTCAATTTTAATCAAAAAATTATAGTAGCTAGGTGCTTACGACTTTACGAGTCTACAAAGTCAACAATTCAAGTGTCACATCTCGTCGTAGTAAGTACCAATTTATATTTACTCAAAATTTTAAAATTGTTTAATTTATTGCACGAACTCATAATACTTATAACCAGAGATAGGATATTCTGATCGATATACACCTAAAGTTGGAAAAACTGAGAAAGTTTCTAGTGTGGAGTCGGCTTCTTATAATATTATTTTGTTAGTCGAATTCCCGGAATTATGTAATTCCTTGAAACGTTTAATTTAATACATTCATTAATACGTTTATTAATATGTTACCGGAAATGTAAATGATAAATAAATAAATTCAGGAATTTTATCGGCCTAAATCAGCTTGGCATTTTATAAATTTCCTAGGACTTGTATACGATTCCTGAATAATATACATTTACGGTAACATCTGTTAAGTATTAGGTACATCATCAGAACGTTTTAAGCAATTTCGTAATTTTTACTATCAAAATAAATAATATTTTAAGAAGCCGACTCCATAGTTGCAAACCTTTTCAAGGATTTATCCAACTTTAGGTATATATCGATCCGATCATCCCATCCCTGCTCATAACTCTGTTATCCACTATCTCAACAAACATCTACAGTCCAACCAAGTAGACTTTTAAATTTCAATACACTCTGTCATCGATAAGAAAGCATGTCTGATCGTGTCAATACAAGTTTTAACCCTGAGTTTTAACCGACCGACGATTAGCACGACAGAGATCTCCGTCAGCAAAAAAAAAACCACAGACAAAAACACCGCACAATACTCCTTGATACCGTGAAAAATCGCTTCCACACAAATAAAACATGCTTTGTGAGAGCCGGCCGCGTTCATGCAGGCTTTTATGCGCTTGTATAACATAAATAATGTGAGATCGCTGTGTAAATGTGCTACGTCATCGTTTACCTACCGACGTATGTGGACTTGGATCCAGCAAGGCGTTGTAAAAAACTACACCTGTATCTATTGAGTTCTAAACGGATTTGATTTAAATAACGAAACTGCTTTTGAGACGCTAAAATAATTGTTCACTTAATAATTAACTATTTTTTAAATATTATAAATGCAAAGGGGTGTGTGTGTGTTTGTTTGTTACTCTTTCACGCTGAAAAGGCTGGACGGATTTGAATGACATTTAGAATGGATATAGCTTATACCCAAACTTAACACATAGGCTACTTTTTATCCCGGAAAAAAGCATGTCGTTAAACTGCATAACACGCGGGCGGAGCCGCGGGCAAAAGCTAGTTTTTTTATAAATGAATGTTCCGTTTACCTCATTGGAAGGCTGAAGCCAAAAAGCATGTTTTAAAGCTCCCAATGAAAGGTCATTGTCTGCTGAAAAGGTTTTTTAATAAGATCACAAGACTAAATATGCACTAACGTCTCACATTTAAAAAATGGAATCTCTATCTAAACGATAAAATTTAATTTTAAACTCAGCTCAGACTTCTCTACATAGAGATCTTTTATAAAATTATTCTCAGAAGTTTCATGTAACACTATAAAATTCAATTTTAAGCTCACATATTAAATTTAAAAGTTGCACTGTGTACCACGACTCGTAACTTTGTATCCGGAATTTCACATGAAAGGACGGTAGACATGACAGACTCCAAGAATTCTACCTGCATGCTAATTTAACAGAGTGCTTGGGTCAGAAGCCTTTCATATTGAAACGATGGCATCCAGTAAGTTATTAATCACCTTATTGTATCTAATGTTTTCTGAATGACTTGTTATTAAAAATTTGTTCTTATTAGAAGACCGTTAGACCTTCCTTTGGATATCTTCTAAAAATATACTATAAAAAAGTGGTTTGACGTTTTTTAGGGTTTCCTAGCCGAAGGATATCAAATGGAACCCTATTACTAAACTAGAGTCAGCGATAGATGGAAATTGAAATTGAAAATATATTTATTTATCACAATAATAATTACTCACAGACAGTATACATTTTAAAATATTCTACATAAAAAAACACAAAACAAAAATTAAAAATACAATTGAATATAAAGTAACATTGAATTGGGTAATTACCTAAATGTGATAAAAAGGGGCAGACTCAGCATCTGTTGTGAGTTGTCGAACAACAACACGACGCTGATTTACAGTATGCCCCTTTTCATGCACTAAATTAACTTTACATAAACACAAACTAAAATTTAAAAAAATATACAATTGCTATAAAAATGGTGAAACATTAAAAATATAGTATAATTAGTTACACTAAAATTATTATTAAATCATTAAAATTACATATATGGAATGTTAAAAAGGACACCTGTGACGTTTAAATGCCTACCAAGTTACATAATATCTATTACTTGAAGGCGACGTAAAGTGATGTACAAGTGTAGCAACGGCTTATGAGCGGTGACCTTGACTGCGCTAGTCATTTTTTCTCTATTGCACTTGGTAAATTTGAGTGCGAGTGAACACATGCGCTAAGAATGCTTTAATTTCTTAGACTAATTATAATTAATTATATTGGCCAAGTGCGAGTCCTACTCATTCAAAAAGGGATTGGCACCACCACACAATGTGGGTACGGAACCCTAAAAACATATCGAGTTGAAATTGAAACCTTAGACTTACTTAGGTCCCTTGAAGCTGTGAAAAATCAAACTTCTAAAATAACGTAAAAAAAGATTCGGCCGTTTATGTTGCAAAAAACGTACGTAACGTACACCTAGGCGCACGTAAAGAGATCCATGACAACCATGAAATACTTGTTTCCACTTTCACTTTCAGGGAATGGGCCAGCGACGTCTAGTGCTATCCGCTCCCAGGGGGCCCCCACACGGTGCACTTTCAATGCACCTCTCGTACAAAAAGGTTCAAACACTCTTAGCGCCATCTACCATCTTACCGATGAACCGCGCTACAAAAATATAAGCTTGTCAAACAAGTTATCTCAGATGGCGCTATGGTTAACCCGAGGTTTATTGTATGGGGCCCCTTCTTGAGTTTAATTTTTTATTTTTATTATTTGTCCTGATAGAAGCAATAGTAACACGTATTTTGTAAAAATTTCAACTGGCTGCCTATTACGATTGAAGCTGTATACCCCTGTGATAGACGGATGGACAGACAGACAGCGGATGCCGTAGAAATAGGGTCCCTTATGGCACCCTTCAGGTATGGAACTCTAAAAATCAAAAAATAATGATCGAAACGAGTAGTACAAATGTCGCAACGGTTTATGAGCGCTCGGCGAAAGTGGTGGGGGACTAGGATCTAAAACATTACAACTTTGTGGAACAACCATAAGCATATTCGCATATATTGTATTTTTCTTACTTTATTTAGTCTAGATTCAATCAAACCGTAACGACGTTTCCACGTCTAAGCCAATTCACACAATTTCCAAATTCAATTCTAAGGCTCGTCACTTCGTTATCTGAAGTTCAGTAGGTAGAATTTAAGATTTTATCAAGTTACCAGGTGTATAACGTGATATTTTGGAAGCTATTATCTTTTGAAACATGTAAATGGTGTCCCAAAATTATTTTACACCTATTTTATCCATCAAATAATTTATACTGAAAAAGAAACTTCAACGTTAAAAGAGAAAATATGTTACTTGAGATTTGTCAAACGAAATCTTTAAAAAAAGATGCCCAAAACAGCTATAAGCGCAAAAGCATAAAAATCACAAAGCAAAACAAAACAATCAGCGGAAAGTAATGTGTAATCCTATACGTTTATGGTTGAAGAAAACACTTGTACTGTTTCACAAAATTATTATATTTATATTTCCGACTAGTTTCGCCTTAACCGCATTTTCCAGGATTCAATAAATGTACGAGTATCCTGGAAACTCGTACATTTATTAAATCCTAGAAAATGCGGTTAAGGCCAACTAGTCGGAAATATAAATATAATAATTTGGTGAAACAGTACAAGTGTTTTCTTCAACCATTATGATGTTTCACCAAGTGCCGACAATCACAAGTATTAACTTTAACTCTATACGTTTATATTTTTTTATAAAATTAAAGTAAGCCAAACTATGTTTTCTTTCTATACTTTAAATCGTCCTCAAAATTAATAATTTGTTTGCCTTATGATGTGTAATACGAAACCGGTAGCCTAAGTTATAATAAAAATAAATAGTTCGTCAATAAAAAGTACAAGAATATGTGTATGATTTGTTATCTTCAGTATGAGTTTTAGCTGTATAAATAAATGTCACCTTATTTTCACGTAACATAAGTTGTGGACCAAATCGACATTCTGTATAGCCAAACAAGGAACCGTCGCGTAATCCTGTTTCCCTTCGAAGAAGCTGTACGATTACGGTGAAACTAGTCAGGTGAAATCAGTCTGTAGAATATAAGTATTAAATCGATAGTAGCCGTTTATAAAATAAATTGTGTTTTTTGGGTGTTATGTTATGAATAAAATCAATTACCCTAATTGAAAGCAAAATTTATAAGTTTCAGTAATTGTATAGCTGTTACTTAATTAACCAATAAAGGCCGAATGCCGAATATTCTGCAGAATTCTTGACAATAAAGGGCAAAGATGGGAGGGGTAAGCGCGAAAATCGCTGCGGGCAAACCTTTTGAAATGCCGCTTCCATAGAAATTGGGAGACTGATAGGTTATTTAAGTATGATAGCAATCACTCTTTCAGGGCAAGATGAATGGCAAGACCTTCTGAAAAGAACTTTGGAAGTTAAAAGTCGAATAAATAAGTAAATACACGAGGTCTATATTTCACTTATTCACATTTATATCTTTTTATTAACAAAACTGAAATAAACTAATTTAAAAACTAAATTATTCTACGAAATAAACTAAACTAAACTAAAACTACCTAGCAAAAATATTTTTATTCGTTGTAAAATCTAAGTCTTTCTGAGACACGTATCTGATTAGTCGTAGGTATCTATAAATGAAACACGAAAGATGTCAGTGTTTTCTTTCCCTTCTCAATAATTACCGCCGGACACATACTGACATCCCCATTCACAAATCCCAAACCAATTTTGTAAGAGGAAGAACACCAAAGCAAATTGGAGTAAGAGCCTTATCCTTATTGAATCAAATTCCTTATCTACATCCACGCCAACACCAATATTAACAAAAAATAATCTCGGCTACTTATTCCTTACCACTTACCCCTAGGAGGTCCTTTATTGATACATTCGCGGGGGGCAGAGTCGATCTCAAACTATATAGTTACAGTATGACTAAGTTGTCAGGAATGCAGTACCTGCACAAGGATCTATATCGCGCCTTCACATTGCATTTTAGACTTAGTTTCAATGTATTAAAGATTTTAAAAAGTGTTAATGTAAGTTGGTAAGGCAGTTATTCGGGTAGTCCTCAGGGAACCGGCCGCGTCGCCTGTGCAGTTTTATATTAAAGTTGGTTCTGATTTCTGATTCACACAGAGCTTTCTGTGCCTTCTCGTAGCGAATGCACACGAATTTGAATAGTCATGGCTCAGCTGTCGGATATATGGGTCTTCGATAGTAGGCTAGTCAAATCAGTCTGAAGCACATAATGGGTAAACAGGATCTTTTGAGGGTTTCGTTTCAGAAAAATAAATACGATGTTTTTGCCTTTATTCGGGGACGGGGGACAGGGGGGTTTGAACTACCAAAACATAGCTGTTCGTCCATGGCTGTAGCCAGAAAAGTACAAAATAGGCGGACGGAGTCGCCGCTACTAAACAACTGAAAGCTAGCAATGGCGGCGGTTTAAAAGTGTGTGAATGGACTTACTATGGAAAATGGCTTACTATGATGTGAATGTTGCGTGCAGGGCTCGTGCGTACACGCGAACGCTTACTATAGGAGCTACAGTTTATGGTTAGCGAAATTCCTACCCGCCTTTTTCAATTCTATGTCTGTAGCATAATAAACTAATAGGCTGGCTGAAGTGGCATAAAATGCAAAATAACATGGGGATCCGGGAAACTATCGTGTTTTTTATGACGTCAGAGACATCCGAGTGGGGTATTAAACTGCGAGTCTGAAAGCTTAAATGAATTTCTTAGTTTATTTATTACCACTTAAGTGTAGTGAGTACACCATTAGTGAACCGAGGCTAGTTAAATCGTTCTTTAGATTAGGAGGAGAAAATTTTACGTTAGTTTATCTTGAGTTTTTCACAGATGAAATGGGGAACGAACCGCAAAATTTCAATACCCACAAGGTTGCCTCAAAGGAATATTGTTACCACTTTTCATACTCGTAAAAGTAAATAAGTCATGTTTTCACATAAAGTTTTACCTCCAGCTACACAATATTACTCACACGTTCACATATTAGCCTACTATAACATGGGAACATTAAGGTACTGGAGGCATGTATCATATTTTCACACAAAGCCAGGCGCATCCGCCCGCCCGCCGGCGCCGTTAAACTTCTCACAAGTCGCTGAAATATTACAGCGGCTTCATTACATTAATAACAAGGTATATACACAATTAGGTAATTTTGTGTAACTATGTCAAAGTCGATTGAATAAAAAAGGTTCTGATGCTCTGAGGATCTTTGATGTTTAAAGGTCACTGGTTATATACCGTAGCAGGACGGTTATTCTGACGGCGGAAAATTGCCAAGGCAGATTCCGGGTGATTTTAAAGGGAATTCCCTACGTATATGTATTGATATTTTTGATTGAAAACCTACAGTGAGCATTTCTTATATTCCATAGTTTTTATTTGATGAGACTAATCTACTCTTGGCTTAGATTCAAAAATATATAAAGTAAAAAACGCCAGTGCGGTAATGTAAAGTAAAAAGCATGCATGTTTAATAAGCAGCATTGTGAACATAAAATCATTGCAATCAACGAGTAAGTGTTGCATGAAACATGTGAGCATATAGGTCATTTGTATCACAATGTACTACCTACTACAAATCACACTCACTTCTAAACCTAGCGATGGCGTAGCCCGCATCGTAAACCAGCTACGTCGTAGAGCTGTCACGTTATATCACGATCATGTTGATACAAACAATGCGTAGCACTTTCTTTATGTTTAGGTTGTATCAGGGAAGCCTCCCCTAGTGGCAGGCCTGGACTTAAAATTCTCTCGGTATTGCCACTGGGGCAGTGTTTCCAGATTGGGCGACAGCACGCAAATTGGGCATAATTTATTTTTTCTTTCTATAATTTCCATCTTTGCCCTGGCCGGGGCCCCCTCGGCGGCTGGGCCCGTAGGCTAGGCATGTGCCTTGTGGCCCTAGGCGGAAATCCGGGCCTGCCAAGTGGTGCAAACTGCAATACAAACACTGATTACTTAGAAAGCTCCCGGGCCGGGAGTCCCGGCGCACCCTGTACAGTGGATTATGAAACCAACTGACTGACGAATCCTCACACTTCAACTGGTGGTAATCATCATCATGACGAAACCATATCGCCAAGGCTTGGCTTACTATCTCTTTAGGCCCTTTATTTTCCGTCAATGTGTCTGCAATAATGGCGTAGTGGCACACTCTGGTTTCAAGTGTCAAAGAAGGACTATTTCTATGCCCAAGTGTTGCTGAATAGCAACCACTATAAATTTTGGAAGACATACATAAAAAGACTTGCAAGATGCGTTTCCGAATATGTGTTCTGCTGTAAAAATATGTTCTACATTGCCCACAACTCCAGCATCGTGCGAAAGAAGTTTCAGGAAGTTGAAATAAAAAATATATATTTGTGTTCTATAATTTGTCAGGAATGCCTGAACGTCAGCACATATTATCCACTGGCAATATTGTCCATAGAAAGTGACGTAGCAAACAGTTTGAGTTATAACGACATATTAGATAGTTTTGCTGAAAAAAAGTGTAGGAAAATAATATTTTGATTGTTAAATTTTTAACTCCAGTGTTTTGTGTGGCATCTATGCTCACACACCTAAGTAATATATATAAAAATTAAAAAAATATGTTTTCTTTTTTACAAGGGCGCCAAATTTGCCTTTTGCACTCCCTGTAAAAATATGTAGATCCAGGGCTTGGCGCCCAAGTGTGTTCCGGTATGACGTCATCAGTAGCCGTACCGGGGTAGTGGTTACGGGCTGTTGCGATAATCTCAAATCGCGAACGAAGAATGAAGTCGCTACTTTAACACCGGTCCGCCACGCACGTTGAACGAACTGCAGACGTAACAAAAGGACATATATGTGAAATATACCAGCAAGCCGTGGAACAATGGGGCTGAGCAGCTGTTTAGAAGTTTCTGTCTGCCAGTTCTGACACTCGGTCAAATGTATTCATTTTGCGGCTTCACATTGTGAACATATCTACGAATATACTCGAGTTGACGTGAAGCAGGCCTTGGGTGTTAGTTTCCAAACGTACCACCATTTGGTGGAGAAATAACATTGCATTTTAATTAATTAACATTAACTATACATCTATATATCAGGTGGTAGAGCTGATGCCGGGCTCGACTGTGGAGGTACCATCATCTTACTCGCAAATCCTCCCAAAGTTATTCGGGGGAGAGTAAGAGAACAGCTCTCAGGCAAAACCAGACGGCCCACCATTGCCTGGGACCGACGGATGGCGGTATATCCATCCCCAATTGCCGGGGCTTATATAAAACAGACTGGTGACGGGCAGCGGCGTCACTGGTGCAAGGGTTTCGGCACCGCGCTCACCAACCCGCCTGCCCAGCGTGGGCATTTGGGCATTCTTATTAGTATTCTTCCAGGAGGACCGCCAAGATTGGCGAAATCCTGGAAAGGCCTATGTCCAGCAGTGGACAAAACAGGCTGATGGATGGATGGATGAACTATACATTGGTGTATTTTTTTAAAGTTTTTCAATACATCTATAGCAAAAGTTATTCCCAGGACACTATGCTAAACAACAGTGAGACCTATATAAACGTTCAATGGTTTTACTCGAATCGCAAGCTTGCAGACAGATGAAAATATTAAGTACTTTTTTATTATATTTACGTGTCTAACGGACTAAGGAAGGAATCTACTTTTATATTTTTTCTCTTTTACGTACGTACCCTATTTACGATTTTTACTACACTAATAATGTTCTACTAGTTTTTAGTGTTTTATACAGGATGTAAATGCAAAGTCAAGAATCCCTTTAGGGTATGAAAGTATACACGATTCTGATGTCATTACGAGAAAAAATATATACCTTGAATTTTCACCAAAAATTCCATAATTTTTCCAAGCTATGGCTACGCAGCTCACCGGCCTCTCCGCACACCTAATTGCACCCCGCAACCCGCAACCCTCATCCGAGTGGCCAGCGACCAGTGAGGGTGTCCACGCGATTAGTGTATTTTGAGTAAAGAAAATCGTCTTATTATGAGGTACTGGTACTTTATTTAGAGATCCCAGTATTTAAAATAATATCTTTACCGGTCATACTAACATACCCTTAAAGGATTCTTGACTTTGCTTTTACACCTGGTATTTTTACTTGTATACTCTGTCTTGCGAATAAAACATTAATTAAAAATAAATAATAATAATAATGATAAGAGGAAAAATATATTTCTTTGTTTGTACGTAGGGGTATCCCACAGACATATAATTATGACTAAGTAGCAGACCAAACATTTAAATAGCGTGGCAAGTTTCCATACAAAAAATAAGCTACATTTAGGCTTCATGGTACGAAGAAACGTATAAAAATGGGTCTTTTGGTTGGCTTATGTTTGGAACATATTTGTTAATTCCTAAACTAATCTCTAGTATATATTTTGTTTGGAAACAAGCAATATTTATATTTAATAGAGCCCGAAGTTCACGGAGATAAAATTAACTATGCGTTTATTATTAATGTTAGGTCTGCTACGAGTAGTATATTATACGTCTGTGGGGTATTCTCTGGAGCTACTGACCGATTTGAAAAGTTCTTTCACTGGTGTAATGGTTAGTCTTTTCATTTAGACTCAGCCTATTATAGTTTGTTACCTGGGAATGGGCAGTTCCCTAGGGCCAAAATATTTGGCTTCAAAATTCGGTTTACTTAAATGTAGCTAAAATGTAACTAAAACATAACCCCAAAACTCGTTTTACTTAAAATATAAGTATGCGACTACCTGATTGAATATGCTGTAGACATTGTGTGTCACAACATCAGGGACTTAGTACCTACCCAATATTTTCCTCCATCACTAAACGTTAATAATATCAACAAGTCTCTTCCATCTTCAATCACACTTTATTCCGTTGGTCTCTGCTATTTATATTGATATTGGAGTATCGTCTTTGTCTTTTCCAAACAAACGTACGTACTCGTAGTTAGGTACGCAACGCTCTATTATTTCGCGGCGTAACGAAGACGGCTTAATTCGTTTGTTTTAAAGAATAAACAAAGGGAAACTTCAGCTCTTGAGGGGACAGCAGATTTATTATGTTGAAGTAAGTCCTGTTTATTTCATCTTTCTAACAAAATAAACGTTAAAATATAACCTCTTACTAACGTTTAAATAAATAAGTTATACACCGGGTGTAAGAGCAAAGCCAAGAATCCTTTAAGGGTGTGTTAGTATGATATGATCGGTAAAGATATTATTTTAAATACTGGGATATCTAAATAAAGTACCAATACCTCATAATAAGACGATTTTCTTTACTCAAAATATACTAATCGCGTGTCTCACTGGTCGCTGGCCACTCGGATGAGGGGTGCGGGTTGCGGGGTGCAATTAGGTGTGTGGGGAGGCCGATGAGCTGCGTAGGCATAGCTTAGAAAAATGATGGAATTTTTGGTGAAAATTCAAGGTATATTTTTTTTCTCGTAATGACATCAGAATCTTGTATACTTTCATACCCTAAAGAGATTCTTGACTTTGCATTTACACCCTGTATACAGAATGTAATCATGACGTGCTCATTAAATTAAACCACATGCTCTACTGATCATCCTGAACCACTTCCATAGAAAAACTTTTGAAAAACTCGAAATAAAAATTCACTTCCTCATACTAATTTTTAATACCTCCTTGTCATTTTCTAAGGAATTTTTTTTTTCTCTTTTTATCATAAGTTTTTCTATGGAAGTGGTATAGTCTGATCAGTAGAGTATGTGGTTTAATTTAATCAGCACGTCATGATTACACCCTGTGTATTGTTATGTAATATAACTATATGATATTGGTATACTACGCTTGACAAATTCGTCCCCATGCAAGCAAACTAAAGACTAAAACTGCCTCTGGTCAACTCCTGCAGTCACTGTAGTGAATGATATTATGTACAAGTACATATACGAGTATGTATATTCTGGATATAGAAGATTACTGCAGCGACCGCCAAGTTAGGCATTGATGACCGAACGTGGTGTGGGCCGAGGTGCAGCCGAGGCACACATACGTGAGTCCCATCAATGCCCAATTGCGGTCACGGCTTGTATAGTAATTTTCCCAAACTAAAGACTAAAACTGCCTCTGGTCAACTCCTGCAGTCACTGTAGTGAATGATATTATGTACAAGTACATATACGAGTATGTATATTCTGGATATAGAAGATTACTGCAGCGACCGCCAAGTTAGGCATTGATGACCGAACGTGGTGTGGGCCGAGGTGCAGCCGAGGCACACATACGTGAGTCCCATCAATGCCCAATTGCGGTCACGGCTTGTATAGTAATTTTCCCAAACTAAAGACTAAAACTGCCTCTGGTCAACTCCTGCACTCACTGTAGTGAATGATATTATGTACAAGTACATATACGAGTATGTATATTCTGGATATAGAAGATTACTGCAGCGACCGCCAAGTTAGGCATTGATGACCGAACGTGGTGTGGGCCGAGGTGCAGCCGAGGCACACATACGTGAGTCCCATCAATGCCCAATTGCGGTCACGGCTTGTATAGTAATTTTCCCAAACTAAAGACTAAAACTGCCTCTGGTCAACTCCTGCACTCACTGTAGTGAATGATATTATGTACAAGTACATATACGAGTATGTATATTCTGGATTTAGAAGATTACTGCAGCGACCGCCAAGTTAGGCATTGATGACCGAACGTGGTGTGGGCCGAGGTGCAGCCGAGGCACACATACGTGAGTCCCATCAATGCCCAATTGCGGTCACGGCTTGTATAGTAATTTTCCCAAACTAAAGACTAAAACTGCCTCTGGTCAACTCCTGCACTCACTGTAGTGAATGATATTATGTACAAGTACATATACGAGTATGTATATTCTGGATATAGAAGATTACTGCAGCGACCGCCAAGTTAGGCATTGATGACCGAACGTGGTGTGGGCCGAGGTGCAGCCGAGGCACACATACGTGAGTCCCATCAATGCCCAATTGCGGTCACGGCTTGTATAGTAATTTTCCCAAACTAAAGACTAAAACTGCCTCTGGTCAACTCCTGCAGTCACTGTAGTGAATGATATTATGTACAAGTACATATACGAGTATGTATATTCTGGATATAGAAGATTACTGCAGCGACCGCCAAGTTAGGCATTGATGACCGAACGTGGTGTGGGCCGAGGTGCAGCCGAGGCACACATACGTGAGTCCCATCAATGCCCAATTGCGGTCACGGCTTGTATAGTAATTTTCCCAAACAATTTGCGGTTATTCAAACAGTAATTAGTAAAACATTTTTCTTTTCACGTTTCGCACGCTATGTCATATTTGCATTACCTCGTTTGTTTTATTCAGCCAGTAACCTCTTTGCACTTTAATAAAACCTCTTTGTACATTTAAATTGTTGGTGAGTAAACGTCACGAAATCTCATTCCATATTCAAATAACTTATGGATTTTTTTATAGTGAAATTGGTGTCGTGATAACACATGAATTTTAATATTTTAATACTAATATTGGCGGCTGCTGATGGCTTTTTTCCATCACTCCTTTAAGTTCGATTCATCTCGAACAAGGATATTTTAAATTATGAACGTATTATAGTATCTATTGTTGGAGGAACAACTAATATCCATATTCACTACTGAATTCCGCATTAAAACCTGTTCTGTGGTTCTTTAGTAATAAACGAACATAGAGACTCGACGTTGTATACGTGTTGGAGAAGATAGTTTTCCAGAATTTATGGCCATAGTAGGTACCCATATACATATATACTATACATATACTTGCCGCTTGTAGAACTGAGAACACACCAGCATGATCTTAAAGTGTGTATTTTTAGATGAACAGCACAGGGGTCACCCCCTATCACAATGGGACGTAAAAATCGTCGGTGAAAAGGTGGTGTAAGTGTTCACTGTTTCTAGTCCACACTTGGAAACACATCTGACACCCCTCGGGGATATATGTCGAGATTGGAGATATGTTTTTTTTTAGGGTTCCGTACCTCAAAAGGAAAAAAACGGAACCCTATAGGATCACTTTGTTGTCCGTCTGTATGTACGTCCGTCCAGCCATCCATCTGTCTGTCAAGACCCCGTTATCTCGGGAACGCGTGGAGGTATCGAGTTGAAATTAAAACCATATACTCAGGTCTACAGTCCCTTGAAGCTGTAAAAAAATCAAACTTCTAAGTTAACGAAAAAAAAGATGCGGCCGTTTATGCCGCAAAAAACGTATATTTCGACACTCTTTAGGGAATCAAAATTTATAGGGTATTTTCCGTTGATCTAGAACTACGAAATTTTGCAAGTAATACCGTATAATACTACAAGCAAGGATGTTATTTGTGTGCACAAAATACGTATTTTTATTTTCAACTATAAATCTCGTTGATATTTAGAAGAGGTCGCCCCACCCGCACCCTAGACTTTCGTCTTCCGACGCACATGAGTATAAGCTGATCTCTCATTGTACGGGAAGCCTATACAATGAGAGGTCAGCTTATACTGAAAGTGTTTAGCTTGATGTGGGCTCCACTGTACAACAAAGAATAACAATAATTTCCATTCCATACTTAACTGACATACTAGGTGGTGTTTCCGTGTTTAATACTAAATAAAAGTAGTAACAAAGCCTGTGTACATTAAATATTTTTACAACATTTTAAACAAAATGGGTTATTAGTATTATACTGAAGCCAAAACTACAATCTTTAGAATTTTTGTCTGTCTGTATGTATGTATGTTCCGTTTTAACTCTTGAACCACTCCACGGATTTGGATGCGGTTTTTTTATAATCATCGTAGTAATCCAGCCCCTAGATTATGTATCGTTGAGTCGGTTGCCAACTGGTAGCCAAATGTCAAAATTATAGATATACTATCGAATTCCGATTATCTAAGGATACGTTCTTGATTTAAAGTGACGTCACAGTTCGTGCACAGTTCAATATAAACAACACAGAGGGCAATTTTAAAATTTCAGTTTTTGTCTACTACGTTTTTAGGGTTTAGCAACCAGATGGCAATCAAGCATTTTCATTTTAGATTTAAATCATCCATTTTATGCTACGATGTTAGGCGTAAAATATTATGCCTTAAATAAACATTGAAATTTTTAAAAACACTTCGCCTTAAGTCTATGTCCAGTGCGAAGTCACAGGCAAAAGCTAGTAATTTAATTTAAAACTAGAAGATTATAGACCGCATTCCAGGCCTTCAATTCTGGCATGCACGCAAACTTGTGATTTTAAAAGAGATGTTCTACGTAATTGATTTTTTTGATTGAATACTGTAGTGAACATTCTTTATATCCAAAGATTTTATTTGATTAGATTTAGTCACTCTGCTGTAAAGGCATCGCATGGCATTTATCAGACCTTAAACAGAAGTCGAACGACTGACATTGCGTTTGAGAAATAATGGCAGAATAGCTGTCCCGATCGTGGCCGATGACACAGTGTGACTGATTGGGACTTTTCCTTGATTTTTCTCCCAACGAGTAACACTGTGACAAACGGTCTCATCTCATAGATTAAGGCAAAAGGTACCCACCTCATGGGCGTATGAGGGGGGATTTAGGGGTTTTGTACCCTCCCCCCCCCCCTAAGCATACGCGGAAAAAACACAGTTAATATTAACATTTTGTATCCGTTACGGATGACTGGTTAAGCAAAAACAATTTACAAGTTAATATCAGTAAAACAAAATTAATGCAGTTTCATACAGATAGAGCTCGCCCAGTGGAACTAAATATTAACTACAATGGCACGCAAATAGAAGAAGTTAATTCGACTAAATTTCTTGGTCTCCATATTGATAAATACTGCAAATGGAAAATACATGTTGAGATGGTCTGCACTAAACTGAATAGGTTTATATTTGCTCTTCGACGTCTAAGGGAAGTTGTTTCATTACAGGTCTCAATTACGGCCTATCATGCATATGTTGCATCCATATTACAGTATGGTTTGATTCTATGGGGCAATTCAAGTGAGGTGGACAGAGTATTTAAAATTCAAAAAAAATGCCTCCGAGCCATATGTGGGGTACATTTCAAAAACTCCTGCAAACCACTGTTTATGAAGTTGAAGCTATTACCATTACCTTGCCTATACATTAGACAGATAGTCATTTTTGTTCGTCAACACCCTGAATATTTCCCTCAAAAGAAGGAAGTATCACAAAGATCACAAAGAAGTAAGGTAGGTGACAGATTGTTTATCCCCACATGTAAACTAAGAATGACACAAAAAAATGTTTATTATATGGCTGTAAAAGTTTATAACGCCCTACCTGATGGTATTAAAAACTTACCGCATAACGAATTTAAGCGTAAAATAAATACATGGTTACTCGACCACTGTTTCTACTCTGTGAAGGAGTTTTTTGCTTCTAGGGAGAATTTGAAATGATGTCGATATTTGTATTCATATTCAATTTTAATACTATTGACATGACATTGTTTTATTATTATTTTGGACATTGTAAATATTATGGAATTTTATAATTGACATGTTTAATTTACCAATTTAAATGCATTCTATTCTAAACTAGGTAGGTACCTAAATATTTGTACGCCTTCATTGGCAGATTTTTGAGAACAAATAATCTACCCTTATGTAACATCTAAATGTACACACCAAAAATTGAACAAATAAACGCTGATTTGATTTGATTTTATCCGCGCCATAAAATACAGCCAAATTCATGCTGAAAACTCGGTAAGTGCTCAGTATCAAGATTTAATTACCTTTGTTATGAAATTCATAATTATTTTGCAGGTGTTCCATACAAACACAACCCCTTTGATTACTATTACTATGTAACATTTTATTTTGCATTTTTGGATCCTCGGACCCTCCCCATGAGAAAGTTACGCCCAAGACCCACCTTAATTAAATAAGAAGCCCTCAATCTGCCTTCACCAAAGTTTCTCGCACAACAATCGCGACTCACTGAACTTTCGAGCTTTTCCACAACTTCGGCAAAGTAATAAAAAAATAATACTTGGCGGAATATCAGCGGCCGTGGGCGAAGGTGCGTGCCAAGTTTCAGTCCTCGAGTCGCCTCAATGATGAATGAGACCCTAAACTTTCCCTGCGAGTTAGCAACACTTTCGCAAGATATACGCTAACGGAAAGTAGAAGGTACTTTCTACAGCTTATTCCCAACAAAACTCACCCTTCGACTGTTTAACTAGTCTAATAAATAGGAAATTTGAAATTGCTCTTTTGTATGGAGAATTTGAAGAAAACTGAGTTTTCAGTATATTTTTCCATTTATTTTAGGAATGACAAATTCAAATTTTATTAAACAAATTGCAAAGATTATATCTTTGACAAATTGTACATTAATAAGACAATATTAAGCTAACAGAAACTACAGTTTAATTTTTGAAACCTGTCAAGTTATTACGAATCTTATCATGCACAGCACAGACATTCAATATATAATCTTATAATATTGAATCTATTGAATGTCTGTGTTAGCATGAAAACGGATTACACTTAAGGGCCCATAATACCTCAATTCGCAGTCCTGCTCTAACGCTTCTGCTTTTTAACCGTCTATCCTACTCTAATCAGATGCCGCGTACGCAAAAACATCAGTTATTTTGAAATCGCGGCTACACTGATGGTTTTTTCATGTTTATGGAACAGTCTGCAGCTGCTTTATACTAATATCAGTTATATTATGCAAAGTTTCAGATCTAATTTCAAGTATTCATTGAATTTTATTGTACGGTTTGGAGGTAACTTTGTAATTTTTTTCTATCGAGAAAATTTAATGGAATCAAGTTTTCACAACAGCATGGACATAGCATTCGTCCTCAACTTTATCATATATTAATTTCAGAGTGATTGTTGCAGTATTTGATGGTATAAAACAGGATCATGCGAAGCGAAGAGAGGTATTATACACCCTTAAGACGAACTATCGTTGAAGACTTAATTTTACTAATTTTAAACTGAAAATAAAAACAAAATTTAATACGGAGATATAAAACCTTGAAATCAACTTTCAAACAAAAACAAATAATGGAAACACCTATTGATTTACAGGAATAATTAAATCATGAGTCCGTTAGAAAATTTCGGCAACTTCATAGGTAAAAACCTATTATTTTCAATAAGGGTTATTTATTTTACTTATTGTTTTATTGTAATAGTTTAATACAGGTTGGTCCAAATAGTGACGTCAAAGAATTTTTATAGATTCCTCACACCTAGGTGTATTCGAAAATATGCCATGTATGTTCCGCGATTTTTGGCTTGCGAGTCTGATTGGTGCTAGAAGATGCAGCAGAATCATCAAGTACATTGGTGGTTGGCTGTACTACAGCAAATTTTTCAACAAATGAAAAATGGTACCCTAATTTCATTTTTACAGGCAAATACAGTGTAAGTAATTAATTAGGATGGAGCTACTTCATCGGTCAAAAGATTTTGCTTTTGGGAAAATGCTTCTCTAGCCTAATCTGTTTTTCGTAATAAATATCTATAAAACAAGTATAAGATAAAAGGCGATTTAGCCAATATTCTGTCTGATCCGGACGGGAGCAAAACCTAAAATTGTCAATTTTCGAGAAAAAATGAACCATCTTAGAAGGGCCATAGCTTGATCCCTTCAAGGTTTATAGAGATTCGGCTAAACTTAAATTGTTGCAAATTTAATGAATTTAAAAAAATATATTTTGTTTTTGTTTAAAAAAGATAAAATTTATGACTTTCGGAACAAAAAGTGAAAAAAGTTCCTAAATTTCGAAGTTTTTCGTGTGGTCCGTAGCGAACACAAGTTTTTCGAAGTTGCAATTTTGGACTCACACTACCCTAACTGGTCCATGCAACATACTAAAAAATCATGCTTTGCAATTTTAATGTTGATTCCCACTATACGGCTCCCTATCAGCAGTTCAACGAGGTAATGCTGCCAGCATCTTGGGTACCCTTTCGAACAGCAACGATTAAAAAAAAAACTTTTTTATTCAATAAAGGATTTGTTTTATAATCTGCACATATTTTGGACTTTTGACTTGGAGCTGGGTGTACATAAAAACCTCAAACGGTTTCTGATACACGTTATTGTAAAATTGCATGTTACTTATGTTTGACTAAAATAAATAAATAAATATTATATTTATTGTTAGCTAATTTTTTTTTATTGGTTTTTAATATATTCTTTTTGTAATAAGTAAAAATAAGTTATATTTTAGCTACCTCGTTTTACCATTAATAAACTAAAATAATTCGAGTGAAAGACAGGAATGCCCCATTTTTACCCTATTTTCAGCACTAACTGCGCAAAAATAGGAAAACTTCTCACCAGCAGTCAGGTTTTTAAATAATGTGTCATATGGGGTTATTTCGGCAAAGTAAATTTAAGTTTTATGAACGTTTCACTTTTATTTACGTAACTGTTTCTGGAACCTTTTCCGTTAATACTCAGTACCGAAAGAAAATACGTGTTTGTAAAAAATTGAAACTTTATTCGATACTTAAACGATACAAGTCAAATTTAACTTATTTCTAACAGATTCATTTTTTCAACAAATACTTCAGGCACACTGGGTTTTAAACTTACAAAGAAGCAATAAGTTGGAAGTACGTATTGCGTTCACATAAAGGTGATTTCCGTCCGCGACTGGTTCACTTGCCACACATTCAGGTTTTCATATTCTTCAATGCAAGCATCCACCTGTAAAGTTGAAATACTGTAATGTACATGCCAAGTCCAACCTAGTTTCCTTATCAAACCAATATGGACATAAATGGCATCGAAATAAGGTATATATTTGCTTGGACTTTCTTTTAATAATTTTATCTGCTCTTCTGAGCATTATTTGCATTCGCTATTTACTTTTAAAACTTCCAAGAAATATTCGCTGTGTTGAGATCTTGCGGTTATTCTGTTTAGTGCTTGAATTACTATAAAATTTATATTCTAATAGAAATTTCTTGATGTTTCAGCGAAACGGCTGTCATTTAATCCACTGATCATATAAATTATCATAAGACCCAAGAAAACGCTTAACCTGGAGAAGAATAATGAGAAAACTATTTTACCATAGAAAGGCTTTTCAGATCTTAGTTAAAGCGTAGAAGAAAAAAAGTGCTCTGAGAAAACTAACTCAAAGTTATCTATAATTTTAGTTTAACATAGATAGAACATGTTATATGAGCGAAGCGAAATCCGCCACTTTTTCACTTCCTTTCATAGAAATTGCTCCAATAAGCTGACTAACAAACTGTGAGAAGGCTAAAAAAACGTATAATTTTCTACATAGCTCTCGCAGTAAAATTTGTAAATACATATGATTTTTACAATTGTTTTGAGTTTCGCAAACTAATGAAACAGAAAACATATGAATCAGTACGTAAACTTCAAGGAAACGCCCTGAATTGGTACACACACACAGACACGTGCTTTTACACGTCGTCTCAGCCATTGTCGCGGAACGTTAGAGTTGGATGGCAGTCGCGTGCGCTGCACCGTGTTTGCTTTTAGATTTCACCCGATGCCAGCCCTAACGCGCCGATCGGGCGTAGGTAATAGGCTTGTACACAGGGTAAACAAAATATTAATCTATTTAGTCCGTCATTTAGATTATCAAAAAATATTGGACACGTAATTTTTCTTTTGTCAATCAAACAAAAAATGACAGAGATAAAGCGCGTCAAAGTTTGGGAGTGGAGGAAAATGACGTCATTTCTAAGTAAAATTGTACCTAGATGTAACGTCACGCGAAACTTCAGCGGGCTATATCTTCATCATTTTTTGTTTAATTGAAAAAAGAAAAAATACGTGTCCAATATTTTCTGATAATCTAACTGACGGACTAATATTTTTTTTTGTCATCATGCCCATTATCTCGAGGATTCCGTACTGTTTATATATCTAGTGTGCTAATGTAATTGAACCGTGTATATGAGGTCATAACCTGGTCGGGCTTGAAGCCCCTGTCGACGCACCGCTCGATGACGTCAGCGATCTTCACTTTCTTGTTGGAGCCGGCGATGTCGCGGATCACCGCGAAGATGCGGTCTGTCACGCTGATACCCCTGAACATCACAAACATTATCTTTTAACTTAAGCCTCCATCAATTTGACACATCACAAGAGCTAGGCTCTTACGTAATGGACGATGAAACAATGAGTTGTGGATTCCATTGCTCTCAATCCCGTGGGAATTTCCTAAAACCCCTTCGTGGCGGATATCTACGTCATATAATAAACCTACAGTCCAAATTTCATATTTTTAAGTTTCGACTTTGATAGATCAGTCAGTCAGGGCATGTTCAAGTAATATAGGTTTAGATAAAGATTTGAGTACTTTTAAATGCATTCTTGAAAAATTTAAAAATTCAAAAAGCAGCGCCATCTTGCGATTTTCGGTACGTCTTATCCCTGGTATCCTAAACAAATATCGGGATGTTACGGCCGAAAATAGCAAGATGGCCCCCTTCAACCGAAATTGTTTAGGTTTTAAATTTTTTTTTTTTTTTTTTTGTTCTGTTTATGTAAAAAAGTAGGTTAAGTAGTCATAAGATTGTATATATTTTTATGTCATTAAAAAAGGTCATTAGATTTGTCAATTATTCGACTGATGCCGGCCCCAAAGTGGGCCGAAATATATTTCGAAAAAACAATATTTTTTTATTATTTTCTCAAAATAAAGAAATAAAAAGCTTAAAATAGCTAATAATATATATATTTTTATTTTAAATGCATTCTTGGTGATACTTTTACGTATCCACAAAGGGACGATCTAAGAGGCCGAACATGGTGCCACTTTAACACCATTTTAAATACAATTTGACAGTAAATTCCATACATTTATACATACGAGGGGTGGCTGATATAAAATCTCCTTTGTTAAAGAAAGTTTAAAAAATGTTACTGGCCACTATATTCTCGTATTCTTTGTTTATTCCTTTTTTAAAAATTATGACACTTATTTGTTTCTACGAGTTCATTTTTTTTTGTCGCGTCTTCGTTTTCATCAAGTTGCAATAAAATTAAAAATTGATAAAATTGAGTATCGCGCTGTGATTAAATTCCTCGGTAAAGAAGGGAATACGCCGACGCAGGTCCGAGAGCGCGTGTTTAAGGTGTTCGGAGATTCATGTCCTTCCGAATTTGTAATAAAGTTTTTGTCAAAGCAGTTTAAACAAAACCGTGTGAGCTTAGAAGACGATCCCCGTAGTGGAAGGCCCATTTCTGCAGTTACCGCAGATAATGTGGAAAAAGTGAAGAAACTGATCCTTGCCGATCGGCTAATTAAGCAGTGGGAAATAGCTAGAGATGTTGGCATTAGCAAGGAACGAGTTCATGAAATAATTCATGAACATTTGGGAATGTCCAAGGTGAGCGCGCGTTGGGTGCCTAAAATGTTGATCCCGTTTGATTAGCAAAAGCGTGTGGAATGTTGTCAGTCATTTTTAGACTTGGTAAAGGATAAAGAGGAAGAAATTATCTTGCGAATAGTGACCTGTGATGAAACTTGGATTCGTCAGTGGGATCCCGAAAGCAAACAAGAATCGATGCAATGGAAATTTAAAGGGGAAAAACCACCAAGGAAGTTTAAGGTCCGGCTGTCAGCGGGCAAACTAATGGCAACCATTTTTTGGGATGTTGAGGGGATTCTTATGATATACGTGGGACGCACTATAAGTTTCCGGAATGAATATGAAAAAATACTATTAAAGGTACAAAATTAATTTATTGTTTTTCAAAATAATCTCCCTTGGCGTCTATGCACTTTTTCATTCGATCAAACCAGTTTTGAAAACTTTTGTGCCACTCCCCTGTGGTGACCTCTGAAACGTGTTTTTCATACTCCTCGACAGCCTCTTCTGGTGATGAAAATCGTTGACCGCGTAATTGGTTCTTAATTTTTGGGAACCGAAAAAAGTCACAAGGTGCCAGGTCGGGACTGTATGCAGGATGACTCATGAGTTATACATTTTTCGTCTTCAAAAAGTCGTTTGTCTGTCTGGCCGTGTGAGAACTAGCATTGTCGTGGTGCAGGATGATACGGCGTTTACGGTTATTTTTACGGAGTTCGTCAATAGCTTCCGGCAAACAAATGGTCGTGTACCAGTCACTTTTCACGGTACGACGATTCTCTAAAGCAACAGTAGCCACGTGTCCAGTTTTATTAAAAAAAGAAGCAATCATCCGCTTAGATGCACTTTACACGCGCGCCACTTTGGTTGGTTTCGGCTCATCTTGAAAGACCCATACGCTCGATTGCTGCTTTGTTTTGGGATTGTAGCAATAAATCCATGTTTCGTCACCTGTTACTTTGTCCCACACCAAATTTGACGCACCTTCGTTGAATCGGGTAAGCATGGCACTGCACCAAGTGACGCGGTCCGTTTTTTGAGCCTCGGTCAAGTTGTGTGGGATCCACCGCGAGCACAGCTTTCTCACACCCAAATGTTTGTGTAGGATTGATTGTATTTGACTCATGCCTATTTCTAAGGATGCGCGAATTTCATGGTAGGTCACATGCCTGTCTGTTTCAATCATACGGCGCACAGCATCGATGTTTTTGTTGGTCACAGCGGTGGACGGCCGACCATCGCGAGATTCGTCACTGAGATTGATATGACCACGCTTGAATTCTGCAAACCAGCTATAAACAGTCGTCTTGCATGGTGCTTCATTGCCAAAAGCTGTTTCAAGCCGAGCGATGCTCTGTTGAGCTGTCAAATTACACTTAAAATCGTAGAAAATCATACTACGAAAATTTTCCCGAGTTAAATCCATGTTGATGCAGACACACAATTTTTAAATGGCGCCACAAGGTAAAAACAAAAGACAGTCAGATGAAACAAACTGCATTCTACAGCCAAAGAGTTCTATTTTCAAATGTTGCAATAAATTTTTAAATATTGTTTATGTAAGTGGCCAGTTCCGGAAACTTTTAGTGTTACCTATGTATTACCTGCCAAAAAACACCACGATGAATGCTGAATACTATGCGAACTTACTTGACCAGCTATGCAAAAAAATAAAAGAAGACAGGAGTGGCAAACTTAGCAAAGGCGTTTTGATTTTGCATGATAATGCACCCGCGCACACGGCCTTTAAGGCGCGGTCATCTCTGACAAAAAACGGCTTTACAGAGATCAACCACCCACCCTATAGTCCAGACCTGGCTCCCTCTGACTACTTCTTATTTAAAAATTTAAAGAAAAATTTGAGAGGGCGCAGATTTTCAACAGACGAAGAGATGAAGGACGCTGTGAATGACTATTTTGACGATCAAAATAATAATTATTATTTTATTGGTATGATGTCACTTATTGACAAATGTCGTAAGTGCATTTCAGTTGCAGGGGACTATATTGAAAAATAAAAAATAAATCATTAATCCATGTATTTTTTTTCATAGTCAGGTAGATTACTTTTCAGCCACCCCTCGTATAGTTAGGCCTGCTATTCGCCGTATTGTACAACGACTCGTTTACCTCTGTCCCCTATTATCTTCAACGTGTTGCAAGGATTGTTTGGACGCTTCCACCAGACGGATGGCTTCCGAGACGTCTTCCTTCTCCACTATATCTGATAACCTGCACAAGATTATGTTATTACATATGTATACAATAGTAGTTTATGATATAAGTGCGGTAAGGAGGCAATAGCTTACGAGGATGATCTGAAACACGAGCGATAAATAAATAAATAAATAATAAATTGCTTTATTTCAGGCAACAAGGCCCATAACAATAAATACCTTATACTACTAATACATATGTTTTTATACTAAAAACTAAGACTAACAAACTAAAATATAAGATAAGATAATATAATAATATAAGCAAGAGAACAATAAATACTCCCAATGAACTTTACGCGGGCATCCTTTTTGTTTTTCTTTGCACGTTAGTTGCCAACTTGACGGAAATAAGCTACTTTCAGTTTGATGAGTTCGAAGGCTGCTTAGTCATATGTACATAACATACCTGTCCTGCTGTCAGTGGAGGCGGATGTCGTCCGACGATCAAACTGAACGATGCTTACGAACGCATCAAACGAAAGCAGCTCATTTTTGTTAAGTCTATCAATGGAACATACCAGCAACTTCTCTTCAATAAACTTAGAAAAAAAACTGGCCAAGTGCGTGTCAGGCCACGCGCAATGTAGGGTTCCGTAGTTGCCCAGTACATTTTATAAGTTGATTTACTAATACAGACCGCACCGCTTTCTAGTTCGGTCGGAAGTTGCTCTCCCGAAGAACGGCCCCTACATTGTCCTGTAAAGCCTACTTAACTGTGATAATTTTCCTTTTAACTTCATTATATACACTACTTCTGTGAATTTTTCCACTTGACTCTAACAAAAATTAGTACTTTAAAGCTTAATATTTCGCCAACGGATCCCTAAATCGAAAAATGGTTTTCACACACCCATAATGTTTAGAACGACCTATCCAACGCCCCACACTATGGGATAGAAGAGAAAAAAAAATCATGCCCAATTTACTTACCTTTGAAAAAAAAATACCTAGATTTTTTAATACCGTTTCGTCGGCGTGATTAAAAATCAAATCAAATCAAATCAGCGTTTATTTGTTCAATTTTTGGTGTGTACATTTAGATGTTACATAAGGGTAGATTATTTGTTCTCAAAAATCTGCCAATGAAGGCGTACAAATATTTAGGTACCTACCTAGTTTAGCATGCATTCTTAAATTGGTAAATTAAACATGTCAATTATAAAATTCCATAATATTTACAATGTCCAAAATAATAATAAAACAATGTCATGTCAATAGTATTAAAATTGAATATGAATACAAATATCGACATCATTTCAAATTCTCCCTAGAAGCAAAAAACTCCTTCACAGAGTAGAAACAGTGGTCGAGTAACCATGTATTTATTTTACGCTTAAATTCGTTATGCGGTAAGTTTTTAATACCATCAGGTAGGGCGTTATAAACTTTTACAGCCATATAATAAACATTTTTTTGTGTCATTCTTAGTTTACATGTGGGGATAAACGATCTGTCACCTACCTTACTTCTTTGTGATCTTTGTGATACTTCCTTCTTTTGAGGGAAATATTCAGGGTGTTGACGAACAAAAATGACTATCTGTTTAATGTATAGGCAAGGTAATGGTAATAGCTTCAACTTCATAAACAGTGGTTTGCAGGATTTTTTGAAATGTACCCCACATATGGCTCGGAGGCATTTTTTTGAATTTTAAATATTCTGTCCACCTCACTTGAATTGCCCCACAGAATCAAACCATACTGTAATATGGATGCAACATATGCATGATAGGCCGTAATTGAGACCTGTAATGAAACAACTTCCCTTAGACGTCGAAGAGCAAATATAAACCTATTCAGTTTAGTGCAGACCATCTCAACATGTATTTTCCATTTGCAGTATTTATCAATATGGAGACCAAGAAATTTAGTCGAATTAACTTCTTCTATTTGCGTGCCATTGTAGTTAATATTTAGTTCCACTGGGCGAGCTCTATCTGTATGAAACTGCATTAATTTTGTTTTACTGATATTAACTTGTAAATTGTTTTTGCTTAACCAGTCAATTATTTTAATTACTGTTTCATTAATATCATTTTCAAATTTTGACTTATGCTTACATTTTATTAAAATTGTTGTGTCATCTGCGTACAATATGGTCTCATGGTCAGTTATATTTGGAAGATCGTTAATATATAATAAGAACAAACTTGGCCCCAATATACTGCCTTGCGGAACTCCAAAACAGTTGAGTTTGTATTCAGATCTATATTTGATAACTTTATCGTTTTCGGCCAGGCGACTTATTTCAGTACACTGAAAACGATCCTGAAGATAGCTTTTTACCCAATTGTTTGCAACCCCACGTATCCCATACTTATTTAGTTTATTCAAAAGCAGGTTATGGTGCACAAAGTCGAAAGCCTTGCTCATATCAAAGAACAAGGCTACGATAGGTATTTTATTATCTATAGATTCTGTTATTGTTCTAATAAGTTGAAAATTGGCTAAGGTCGTAGATTTGCTCTTTATAAATCCATTTTGTTCTGGCCCTATTATATTAAACCTGTTCAAGTAGCCGTTAAGTCGTTTTAGAAATATTTTTTCAAATATCTTGGAATGAATAGTTATGAGTGTAACGGGTCTGTATTTGTTTGGGTCTTTCTTATCACCATTTTTATGGAGAGGTTTTACAATTGAAAGTTTTAATTTTTCAGGAAACTTACCTTGAGTAAGAGATAAATTAATAATATGAGACATAGCATGTGAGATATAAATGGCACATCTTTTTAATAATTTTGTTGGTATTTCATCATAGCCTACAGAGTTTGTGTTGTTAAGCGACATTATTATTCGTCGGACCTCTTTTGGGTCAGTAGGATATAGGTAAATGTTAGATGAGAGATTTTCCAGGTCTGTCTTTTCAGACATCCCTGGATTTTGAATATTGGTACTGCTTATGAAAAACTCATTAAATGAAGTAACTATGTGAGCAGGTGAAACACGCCTAATTCCATTGACAGTCAACTCCTCTATACTATTTTTTTCAGATGCATGATGAGACATATTAGTTTTAATTAAGTTCCAAACAGCTTTACATTTGTTATTGGAGTTAATTAGATAGTTGCGAATAGTTGCGTTTTGTAAACGAACTTAACGGCTGTGGGGCCGCAATTAGAACCACCGATAGGTAGTCTGTCGAGCCGCCGTTCGTACTTGTAGCACCACACCAGCTAGCGAGGAATTGTTTAAGTAATTTAGCCAAATGCGAGTCGAACTCGCGCACCAGGGTTTCCGTACCGCCACACAATACGAGTACGGAACCTTCAAAACATCATGGTAAATAACAACAGTATAGATGTCAACATCAAGGCTACCAAAAACAAGCCACTATAGTATGTTCGAGTTATCATGATATGGGTGGCTGTTCAAAATTGACAGTTAATAGTTATGTGCCCTAACGAAATAGAATCGATTTTTTTTAGTATCGAGAAAGTTAACAAGGGCTATCAAATCGATTTTTTATTTGATTGCTCTTTGATTATTCAAACTGCTTTTTGTTAACGAACCAATTACGCCCGAATTTGAGAGTTTAAAGATTTTTTTTTTGTTTTTCTCGGCATTTCACCAAAAACAAACAACTATAACAAAACAAAAATTAAAAAAAACTGTAACAAACGCCAAAACAAACAGCACGTAAAGCAACCGCAACGAAAACACAAACCGCATACAAGATGAACTCATACTGACGCGATCCTATAAGATGTCCGCACCGATTCATCGATGTATTTTCGATTATGTAGTGTCAGTACCTAGAGGTTAACGTTACGATCCACGCATCAAGTAGCAAAAAGACATTATTCTTTCCTGAATCTTTTTTCCTTAAATTTAACGAATACACTGTTTCGATTTATAGATAAATAATTTATTGTATTTTTGCGATAATGATATACATTCTTTCTAAAACCTAATATTTTATTTTGTACCTGGGTGTATGTAGTATGGTGTGAGTAGTATAGGTGAAACGGAAAATTACGAACTGTCACCCATATTATGCTAACTCGAACATACTATAAAAAGTAAGCGCCTGACAAAAAATTGTCAAAAGACGTAGAGGGTCTACGTACAGAACTCCAAATTTTATTATTTGTTGTTTTACTTTAGAATAAGCATTAAACTTGTCTTTAAGAGCCAATAATAGAAAAATATTGAAATTACTTGTACGTTGTTCCACTAGTATTTAATTAAGAATGATCACGCTACCGTGATCGGTCATCGAACATGTAATTTTATAATTAACGTATATAATTTGAATTTAATGTTTTTCCTTGTTGTTTTCGCCTGAAGATGTCGATAAATCGATGAAACCGGTAGCGTGATCATTCTTAATTAAATACTAGTGGAACAACGTACAAGTAATTTCAATATTTTTCTATTTTTGTAAACATGTTCCATCAAGAAGTGACAACATGCAGCATCAATCGTTTAAGAGCCAAACCAATAATGTTGATAAAACTAATTTTTTGACGTTTCTTAGGTTAGGTAACCCATAGTAACACGTATTCTGTAAAAATTTCAACTGTCTGGAATTGAAGCTGTAAATCCCTATTGATAGACATACAAACAGACAGAATAGGGTCCCGTAGGGTACGGAACCCAAAAAACTATACCGATTTAATTTCTTAGTCGGTCGGTCGCGCCGCCGGGAGCAGTGTCTTCGTGCGACTCGGAAAGACATCAAAATGGCGGGGTTTTCTTCGAATAAGGACGAGATTTAATTAGTAGCTAAAAACCCACCTATACCTATATATGATACTTGGCTCCAATCGCATAAAGATACCATCATTAGAGAAAATATTTGGCAAGAAATAATTATTAGAATATCATCTTTTTCATCTTCCAATAACTGCTGAACAACTCTTTTTCTATTCGTAGTTAAAACGTCCGACATAGTGCTTGGAACACAACTGCCTAGTTTTACAACTGCAAAAACACAGCGTAGTATGGGTCGCCTGGCGACGGGCGACCAGAGTCGCATAGATTCGTAAGCTAGAAGTCGCCTCGCGACGCGCGACTAGGGTCGCTGGGTCGCTTGGTCGCGGTCTCGCATCGGGTTCTTCAGGAACCTAATGCTATCTTAATTAATAAGCGCTGAAAAATAACCCTATGAATGGCTCGCATTATACCGTTTTCCAATATCAATTTGCTAGAATTACGTTATTGTTTAGGGTTACATAATTACCTCAACCGTGCGAGTGCAGTGGAGAGACGCAGGATGGCGAGCAGGTTCCTCGCTGACGTAAACGTGACGTCACGAGCGTTCCGCGCTTCGCGGCGTAGTTCTACGTATGACGCTGAAATACAAACAACGCTGGTCATTTCGGTCCTGGGCTTAGGGCATTTGGGGAAATGCAGTAACAAAACATTAAATAAGATTGTTTTTATAACGAAATCCATCGCTTCGGAATACTCTAAATATTATTATTAGAGTGCATTACAAACTAGAAAAGATAAATTAGAAACAAATTTAAAGACAATAGTTTGAAAAAGTTTCTCGGGCCTAAATTCAAACCTGCGACCTCTTTGTTATCAAGACAAGATTTGATCTTTTCTAGTTTATAACGCACTCTAATAATAATATTTAAGGCATTCAATATTTGTTTTACAAAAAAAAGCATTACGAATACTACTCCACTAGCGACCAAGAGACACTCCACTCCATCCATCCATCAGCTCGTGTTCGTCCACTGCTGGACATAGGCCTTTCCCAAATTTCGCCACTCATGTCGGTCCTCCGTCCTCATCCAACCGCCACCCACAACGTCCTTCAGATCGTCGGTCCAGCGGGCACGAGGTCGACCTACGCTACGCTGCCGTACGTGGTCTCCATTCTAAAACCTTTCGGCCCCAACGGCCATCATGTCGGCGTGATAACTTTTCATTTATGAATATACTCATACAAGAGACACTTTTATGAGTATATTCATAAATTAAATTATCACGCGGAAACTTGGCTAATACAGGTACTATGAAATGTATAGTTTAAATACTGTAAGGAGATACTAATGACAATTGCATTGTCTTTATAGAGAGCCTCTGGTACCGGCGCCCGGGCAGCTTGAAATTCATAACTAGGAGCCGGCGCAGGAAGTCACATGATTTAGTTTTTAATGTTCTCTTCATTTAGATATCGAATTGTTGGTGCAGTGGTTATGAGCATGAAAGCAATAGCCTTCAAAAGCGTCCGTGATTGGCCAAAAATGACGTGTGATGTCATTTCTAGCCAATCACGGTGCGTTTAAAGCCGATCGCGATGGATGTCGAAGTTAGACAATAAGGCCCCAGGTTTTGGGGTTCGAATCCACCTCATAAGTTTTGTTTTATCGGAAGAAATTGAAACAAAAAGTCACAAATAAGTGCGACAACGAGCGAAGCGAAGTGGAGCGTGTTGGGTTTACATGCGGAGCGAAGCGAGGCTACTCCCACAGTTTCAACAAAATTCATAACATACGCAAAAATCTTGTACCCGTTTAATTAATTCGCTGTCTGTAGTGCCGGCACCCGGTTTTGGTGCACCTGAGGCAGTTAATATATTTTATGTGAAAATAAAATATGACCATGATCGCAACGTTTGGATATTTATAACCAGCAGTATTTCATGCACAATTCAATTCATTATTAATTATCTTGTTTTCTTTTCTTTCGGAGTGAGTAGATCCACGTAGAGCTTTATATGGATATTCAGCCAACACTTTATGCTTAGATATAATACATATTTACTTACTCCTACAGTTGTCAGATTTTAGTGAAATTTGTTTATGCCGAGTACTTACTTTTCTGTGTGTGCAGTTACTGCCACAGTTGTATAGTAGTTTTATTTTACCACATACATATAAACATAAGGATTAAATAGTGTGGCAAGTTTTCATACCAAAAATAAGCTACATTTAGGCTTCATGGTACGAAGAAACGTATAAAATGGGTCGTTTTGGTTGGCTTATGTTTGGAACATATTTGTTAATTCCTAAACTAATCTCTAGTATATATTTTGTTCGGAAACAAGCAATATTTATATATAAAAGAGCCCGAAGTTCACGGAGCTAAAGTTGCCACGCGTCGACTCTATGCGTTTATTATTAATGTTAGGTCTGCTACTATATTAGACGTCTGTGTATTTTACATACTCTGAGGAAACTGTAAGTCTGAATTTAAATCATGCTATACTGTAATTTTATATAAATAAGTGTGACTGTTTGTTTCTAGACTAAATAAATAATAGTACATTACGATAAGAGAGCGATGAAACGTTTTCTGACGAGTGTGAGTTTGCGGCACGAGCCGAAGGTGAGTAATAGTAAAAAGTGAGAGCCGAATGTAATTTGTACCTAATTATAAAATTAAATGAAATGAGGAAATTATTATCCGTGGCTACGAAGGAGGGAAGGTCAAGCCAAAACAACTCATACTCACAAACAATATAATCAGCCAACACTTGCGGCACGATGGGCTGCTTGCGTTTAGTCAACGCAATGTATCGTCTCACTAAGCGCATGGGCAGCGCTTTCACTTCCGTCGGCGGCTGTTCAGAGTGTTGGTGCACGTAGGCGATGTGCTTAGCCAGCTCTAAATCCTTTTCACTAAACAAATTGAATTGAGAAATGAATCCCCTTTACATTTATTTATATGACATAAAATGGTACAACTTTCCTGGAAAATCCTAATTGATATTAAACTGTAAATAATATTATTAAAGTGCATTACAACCTAGAAAAGATCAATTAGAAACAGATGTAACGAAAAGAAATTGAAAAAATCCTCGGGTAAGGATTCGAACCTGCGACCTCTAGCTATCAAGACAAGCGCGCTACTAATTACGCCACCGAGGTACACCTAGACCGTTGAATTTTTCCACCATACTTGTCCACCGAATATTTTTGTAACTATTTGATCTAACCAGCTTGTAAGGCACATATTAACGCTCACGAGGGCGTTATGCGATTTCACGCCTTATTCTTAAGAAACAGACGTGTCGTCGCTACATATGTGTTGCTTCAGACAGTTAAATATAAATAAAATAAAAACAGAATTTTCAATATATTTCGGCCTCTTCTATGAGGCCGTTATCAGTCGAAAATTCTGTTTTTATTTTTTTTATATTTTACTACCAATATTTAAAGAAAATAAAAGGCTAAATATAGCAATTATTATATCTTTATTTATATTCAGATAGTTCTCATTAACTAAGATTATGTTTTTATTGCGAAATCCATCGCTTTGGAATACTTAAATATTATTTGAATTTCTGAACTGTCTGAAGCAACACATATTGTGGCGACGACAGCGCCATCCGTCGCATCCATTTTAAAACCGTAAGCCGGCGCAGTATTAATTTAAGACGTAAGTATGTATGTTGTCAAACAATAACTGACCGGTTAGGCTTATCCTGAATCAGCCAGAGAAGGTCGAACCGTGAGAGCAGCGCGGCCGGGAGCTGGATGTTCTGCTCAATGGTTCGCTTCGGGTTGTAGCGACCGTACGCCGGGTTGGCAGCCGCGAGGATCGACACGCGCGCGTTCAGGCACGTCATGATGCCAGCCTACGGATGTTTAAATGTTGATGAGATATGGACCACCGATTTAAGGTCGCTCAACAAGCTATGGAGCGGGCTGTGCTTGGGGTATCTCTGATGGATAGAATCCGAAAGTGAACGGCATAGCCTGCAGAATCAATTAGTTGAAGTGGCAGGGGGCAGGCCATATTCGCCGCCTACATGATGGCCGTTGGGGCCGAAAGTCGTTAGAATGGAGACATGTATAGATTGTACAGCATAGGGTAGCGTAGGCCGACCTCGTGTCTGCTGGGCCGACGACCTGAAGGACGCTGTGGGTAGCGGCTGGATTAGGAGTACGGAGGACCGCTAAGAGTGGCGAAATCTAGGAAAGGCTCAAGTATGTCTAGCAGTGAAACAAACACAGGCTGATGGATGGATGAAGATAAGGAACAGGCGTTTGAATATGCACTTTGAGAAGTTCTGAGCGGCATATATTTTCTTGACAGTGTAGGTTTCTAAGTCTGCACAGTTTTTACTTTTTTTTCTAGTTTATTTAGGGTGGTAAAACCGAATCTCGGTGCAAAATGCACATCATAATATTGTTTTCTTTACTTTTTAATAAAAAGTATGCAGAAATTGCGTTTTAAAGCAATTAGCGGAAATTACCTTGGCAATGCTGATGGTCTGTTGCTCCATGACCTCGTGTATAGCGGTGCGGTCGACGTCGGCCATCTTGTCAAACTCGTCGATGCAGCAGACCCCCTGGTCGGCCAGCACGAGCGCGCCTCCCTCCAGCATCATCTCACCGGTGAACGGGTCCTGCAGATATACACATCCGTTCAATATGCAAATTACTTACGGACGGTCGTCATGAGCGCAGCAACTCGGTTGTGGGCGTGACCGAATGTAATGCTATTTCATTTCCCCACTACGTGCACGCCCGATGAAACTTGCGAAGGCAATACAATCGCACCGATAACGTCGCGGGCACAAAATTGAAAAGGTGTGTCAGGAGAAACAATATTTAAGGAATACTTGAAAGGTTTTCAAATTTATTATTAGTTAAAACTAATTTGGATTACGTTTTCGATGTGAAATTAGTAAAGTTTTTCGATTTAATCTTCACTTTTTTAGCAGTTTGTTGTTAAGATATGATTCAAAACCCAATTTGTAGTTGTAATTTGCATAGATCTGGATGTCAATGGACTCAGCCTAAAATATTATAAAAACATTCCATAGCACCTCACATTTTGTGTTTACATTTGTATGGGGGTATGCCTATGGAGGTTACCTATCAATGGTTTTTCTTTATGCTATTGTGGGCATAATCTCATGCACGTATAATATTTACGAATCGCAGTGTCAGGACAACTTCATGTGAGTTTACTGACACAAATAATTTTAAATTACTGTGGCTGCGCGGCGCGAATCGGTCGATGTACGCAGACTTGGCCACTCCGGGGTCTTCATTATCTGGTTACCTTCATGACGGCAGCAGTGAGACCAACTCCCGAGGAGCCTCGACCGGTTGTGTACTGGCTGCGAGGCGCGAGTCGTCCGATGTACGCAAGTAGCTGAGACTTGGCCACTCCGGGGTCGCCCATCAGACAGATATTTATGTTGCCGCGGATCTTCATGCCGTTGGGACGTCTACAGAGATAAATAAAACAAAATTCTTGTATTTTTTATTGTCACTTTTGGGTGAATTTAATCATAATCATGCTTTTTTAATTTTGGATGTCATGAAGATAAATAGAATTGTAATAAAATCCATCGATCCATCCACTGCTGGACATAGGCCTTTCCCAGATTTCGCCACTTTTGGCGGTTGTCCGTCCTGCTCATCTAACCGTCACCCACGTCCTTCAGATCGTCGGTCCAGCGGGCACGAGGTCGGCCTACGCTACGTTTTGCTGTACGTGGTCTCCATTCTAACGCCTTTCGGCCCCAACGGCCATCATGTCAGCAACAAATATGGCAAATCCAAAATTAAAAACCAGCCAAGTGCATGTCGGGCCACGCGCAGTGTAGAGATCCGTAGTTGCCTAGTACATTTTATAAGTTGGTCTACTAACACAGTTCTCGCGAAGAACAGCCCATAAATTGTCGTGTTTAGAGGGGACTAAAAGTTTGGCGCTACCTGTACTCGTAAACCTGTAAAGCCTACTAGCTGTGATAGACCTTCTTTTAACTTCATCATACGGGTTGAAAATGGACCCTCTAGTATATTATACTACTTCTGTAAATTTTCCACATATTCATAGACATACATAACTTTATTGGTAATATTCATTAGCCGGCAGGACACTTGAAACAAAAATTAGCACCATCCAACCGCCTGTTTTGTCCACTGCTGGACATAGGCCTTTCCAGGATTTCGCCACTCTTGGCGGTCCTCCTGGAAGAAATGCCCACACTCACACACGCTGGGCAGGCGGGTTGGTGCTGAGCGTGGTGCCGAAACCCTTGCAACAGTGACGCCGCTGCTCGTCACCAGTCTGTTTTATATAAGGCCAGGGGATGGGGATGGATATACCGCCATCCATCGGTCCCAGGCAATGGTGGGCCGCCTGGTTTTGCCTGAGAGCTGTTCTCTTACTCTCCCCCGATATAACTTCGGGAGGATTTGCGGGTAAGATGGTGGTACCTCCACAGTCGAGTCCGTCATCAGCTCTACAACCAAAAATTTGCACATTAAAGCTTAATATTTCGCCAACGGATCCCTAAATCGAAAAATGGTTATCACAACCCATAATGTTTTTGAACGACCTATCCAACGATACCCCACACTATGGGATAGACGAGAAAAAAAACTCATCCCCAATTTACGTGTATGGAGATACCCTCGAAAATAGCCTGCAGTTTAAGATTCTCACTCACTTGTCGACGCCCCCAACGAGCAACAAAAGCAGCGCCTTCTTCACGTCCTCGTGCCCGTAGATTTCCGGCGCCAGACTTTGAGCCATCCTCGAGTAGAGGTCCTCGTCGGCCAGCTCGGACAGCTCCTCCTCCGTGAGGGCTTCCGCCATTTCGCCCTCGTCGCTTTGGTTCAGGCAGTTCACTGTCTGGAAACAGGACACAAATACTTGAGTACTGTTCTTGCTATCTTGCTTCGGTTGTGTCAAGTATCTGTGTAACATGTATATATGATAGGCTTACCATATACCAGGTGTAAATAGACTGCTACCATTAAATGAAACCACATGTATTTACTACTGAACCACTTTTCCCGAGAATCATACCCGCGGACACCCTTAGTTTAGGAAATAATTGAGTTCCAAACAAAAATGCGTGAACCCTAACGCACCGACATACGGGCGAGTTTAGAGAGAGCGTCATCCGTAGACAGCTTCAGGTGTCACGGTTTTCAGGTTTAAACCTGAAGCTGTCTACGGAAGACCCTCTCTCTACCCTAACGCACCGACATACGGGCGAGTTTAGAGAGAGCGTCATCCGTAGACAGCTTCAGGTGTAACGGTTTTCAGGTTTAAACCTGAAGCTGTCTACGGAAGACCCTCTCTCTACCCTAACGCACCGACATACGGGCGAGTTTAGAGAGAGCGTCATCCGTAGACAGCTTCAGGTGTCACGGTTTTCAGGTTTAAACCTGAAGCTGTCTACGGAAGACCCTCTCTCTAAACTCGCCCGTATGTCGGTGCGTTAGGGTTCACGCATTTTTGTTTGGAACTCAATTATTTCCTAAACTAAGGGTGTCCGCGGGTTCTTGGGAAAAATGGTTCAGTAAGGTCTGTAGAATATGTGGTTTCATTTAATGGTAGCAGTCTATTTACACCCGGTATATCAAAAAATGAAATTCCGGAGAAAATTCTAGACATTTTCTGTAAAATTTCTAATTTAGCAGCATGTTAATTTCTTGCGTGAAGTGAAGATGTGATGTTTGAAATGCTTCATAAAATTATTATAAAAGAAACAGAAATGCTGCATGGCATATAGTCTTAAATCATTGACCTCTCATAAACAACTAGACTCACAATCTCGCTCAAAAAGTGTCTGCGATAAATTTTGTCACCGCTATGGGGTGACAAAATCGAATGACGATTTCGTACAACTGACATTGCATCTTATGTTAACGACATAACGTCTTAATTTGGTATCAGATTTTTGCTACTACGCACGTCGCACGTTCGTACACTTTCTGGCGAACTTTTCTTAGAGACTGTGTGTCTTGTTGTTTTATGAGAGGTCAATATCATAAATATAAAAATTATTCATTACAAAAAAAATATATTACATTTACATAAATACGTACCTATGTTACTTAATATGAAAATTATAATAAATAAATAAATAAAATAATTGTTTTGAATAGGTATACTACCTACTCGTAGGTATAACTGTTGACGTTAATTTAATAAAACATTTATTTTATTTTTTTATAATTTCTTTCATTTGTGTGAAAATTCCCAAAAGATTCCGGACGTCTTAGTATTCCCCTGCATTCCGGACAAAGAACCAAATTTCCGGATATGGTACATTCAGGCACGCACACTTTTAACGTGCATATACACGTCTTACTATAAGACAGATTACAGATTAGTCATTCTGGATTGCAAGAACTGTAAATGGAACGCAAGGTCCTCCAACGTTCTACCTTCTGGTAGGGTTCGACCGGACCGCCAAAATGGCTATATCTAAAGCACTTGGCATAGGAGCAGTGGCGTAGCTACCGTATGGCCGGGTGGTGCAGTGCACCAGGGCCCCGGAGCTCGGGGGGCTCAATTTTGAAGGCCAATATAAGTTCAAGCTACCTGGAAAGAGGGGGTGAGGGCCCGATTCTTTCTCTATGCACCGGGGCCCTTGTCCATCTAGCTACGCCACTGCATAGAAGATAAGCTGAAGAGGTGTGTCAGGGTCGAATCAGATGAAGATCTACAGTCTCTGTTTAACCTCTAGGAGATGCCGGCGTGAGGCGTGCGTAGTGAGGCCTACTACTTTCATAGTATATGTCCAAAAAGAGTAGCGGGTATTTGAAAGTCGAATAAACAATTAAATGGAAATTATCAATGAAAAATATTAAAGTGAAAAATTATTTGGCAAATATTACATCATACAAATGCTAACTTTACTCTGCTGACATTCTTCTACGCTTGAACGAAAATAGTTAAAAACGGTCTTTGATATCACCGAAACTTTTTGGGGTGTCAAAAATTACGATTTTTGATCAAAGTAATAATGGAATCCAAACTTTTTACAACAACTTACATGCGCCTCCAAGTAGGTATCAGAGAGTAATCCTTGCATCAGCTGATTGAAGCCAGCGTTGAGCATCGGCAAGAAGATCCCGCTGACCGACACGTGGTCCCCGGGCTGGGCGCGGCGAGTCGTCTCTCCGCGGCAGTACACCGACAGCTGGCGCGGGATGTGCCCTACTGGCACCTGGTCAGACTGCGGGCAAAAACAAATGTTCAGACTAGTGTTGGAATCAAGGCTTACTTATCTGTAGTGCAGTCAATCTTATGTGTAACTATGAATAAAATTAAGATAAACGGAAGCTTGAAGTGGAAGTACCATTTTAGCACAAACTTCACACCATGAGCACCAGAACTTGTCATGATCCGGAAGCCTCTAACAAAACATGGTTATCTTTATCAATGTATTAGCAGTCTAACGGGACAGAGGCTTAGAATTACACCCGATTTCATATTTGAGAATTTCAAATTAGTAATGCTTAACTTTCAACCCTTAAGTCACCCTAGTATTGCTTAGCGAGATTTTTTTATCCCAATCACAAAGCTCAGCAGCACTGACCTCTGAACAAGTATATAATAGATACGAGTAGTCACCAAAGACGTTGCTATAGTCTATAGCCTGTCAAAAAAGTGTTGAAATTAAAATTAAATAAAAGTTTAAAAATAAATTAAAGTTTCAATGAACTTTATTGGACTTTAAACGTTCAAGTAGTATAATTTAGGTAATATATTTATGAAATAACAACGCTGTTAACTCGATTTAACAGATTTTGTACTTGTTTGTTTAGTTTAACAAGGCGAAAGAAAAATAGTTTCTTCAATATTAATTTTAACACTTTTTTGACATAGGTATTTGTAATTATACCAGCCTACAATATGTAACGGTCTTATCCCATAATCAACAAGCAGATGAGGTTGGCACTAGAAAAAGCTAGAGTTAACCCCTAAAACACATTAGAAGGGCAATAAAACAGCATCCATACGTGTTCCTGAATCCTCAGCTCCTGGAACTTCTGGAACCTCGAGCCCCTGGTCTGCAGGTGCAGCTGGCCGGCCGCCTTGTTCAGCCGGCAGTCGTCGGCCGTGCAGGAGGCGGGCGGCGTGAACTGCAGCCCCCGCACCGGCTGGTACGTCTCCGCACCGCAAGCCGAGCACGAGTAGGTCGCCACGACGAGGAGTGGCTTCACGTCCGTGCACCGGGTTACTATGCCTGGGGAGTACGGAATAGTGGACGTTAAAATTGTTCAGCCGGACACCTACGTACAGGGGGCAGAAGGGCGGTGGAGGGAGGGAGTTTCTGTTACAGTTTTAGGCTTTTCAAAAGGGTCGAAATACCATAGAATAATTGGAATGAAAGATAACAAAATGGCGTTGTTATCGCTGTTTTACGTATTTTTAAAGCGTTTTTATGGTTAATTTCAACCCACCCCATTCCGGTTCATGCAAATTTCGTATATTTGTCATAATTAATTAAAATCGCGTCTCCATAATAAATTGTAAACTTAACCCTGAGAAGACCCTTACACTTATGGCATGATAAAATTCGGGTATCTGCATTTAAAACCCAACCCCGGAGGTAGTTAGCTGCCTTAAACAAAGAAACTTTTTTTTTTCTCTTTAGTATATTAGTTAAGATTAGATAACTACGAAAATTTTCCCCATATTCTAATGATTTAATTTACTTGATCTGAAAAAGCAACTTAGTCCCGTTTGAAATTAAAAACAATACAATACCAATCTCATAAGCTCACCTCTAACAGTAACGAGTTTCCCGATGTGCTCAGCTTTCACATCTCTGATCGGCAAACCCTTTGATGAAGATAGATCCTTGAAGGATACCTCACTGTAAGAGAAGATTTCTCGAAATTATTATTATAATTCAATAAATTTAATTATAGTCGGGAGACTAAAACCCCTTTCCTCTCCAATTGTTCCATTATTTAAATTAATATTTGTTTTAAAAGTAGAAGATGTTGCTGCACTAAATTGGTGACATTCAAAAAGGGCCAAGTCCATCACCCAGCAAAGAGTTGCAGGATGGAAATGAATTATTAAATTGATGAATTTGAATAAATAACGAGAAGATTTGGCGTTTGCCTACCTCACTATTCTTCTGGGAGATGCAGACGTGAATGAATGCTATTCAAGCAAGTTAAAACTATGATTATAACTATGTGCAGGAGTAATGGGCATGGCCACTTTGGCAATGGTGGTGAGGTACCTGCTCCCTCAGCAGAAGTTTTCGTTTAAAAAACCTTTTTGCTTACAATTGGTGCTATTCTATTTAGATTGGCTAATGAGTTCTAGAGGATTTTTCCATTAGCAAAAATCATGGTTATGTAAGGCTCCGGAATATTTTTTTATGGTATGTAATGGATAAGGATTTAAAATAATTAGTGTAAACTCACAATCTCCTGATGAGTTCCGGTGGGTATCTGTTGCGCGGGTCGCGCTGCTCGCCCGGTATCCTATGGTTTCTCGCCTCCAGCATGATCCGGTGCTCTATGTACACGTCCAGGGCATCTTTGGCTACTACCTATTATCAGATATGGTTGATGCATGTTATGTGTTTTGCTGACATGCAGAGACAGTTTCACTGATTTTTTTTTTTTATTTGTTCTAAGTGGGTTTGTACTCCCATGAATCATGAATATTTTAATAATTAATGGGACTCACTTGTTTAAGTGTGCATGGAGGCACAGATCGAGCTTTCGATGAGATAATGACATAATAATATAACATCATCATCAGTCCTAATTTCATCGAAAGCTTGACCTGTGCCTCCTTGAGTGGTTCTTATAAGTCTTATAACTATTAAAACATTCAGAGTTTTTACTCTTTGGGATAGGTAACAAAAAATTACATTAAAAGGCAAAGAACGAAAAAAATAAAGGGCAAAGCTTTTTTAAAACTTAAATATTAGGCCCAAAGTACCAAATAGAATTGAAATTTTGGTCAAAGTATATTATGGGCTACATGTTTTGTTTGCACAATCAACATAGGACATAAAACTATACAAGTCAACAACATAATGATGATTAAGCCCCAAATGACATTCCTCGTAGAGCAGCTGCCCTATATATAGGTGTACCTACCTACAGTTGCAGACTTTCCACCAAATGAAAAACATAATCACACTTATGGGCAGCAATTATTAAAAAAAAATGGTTGTCAACCATAATAGGTAATAAAAAATATGATAGAAATATATTTCAATATTTTTAAACACTTGGCGATTTATTCATCGCAAGGAGATGACAAATTAAATGTATATCATTGCAGTATAGAAAATCAGAAAAGTAAATCTGGACGTGAGGAGCTCTGAACTCTGAGCTCTAGGCGCCAAGAGGCTTACTAGTAAGTGAGTAATAAGATTCATGCATACTTGCAAAAATTTAAAATTTTGCCCAAACTACAGATTTCTGTGGGTATGTTTCTTTGGAAAAGTTGTTCAGAATGATCAGTAGAATATGTGGTTTCCGTAAAAGGTAGCTGTCTGTTTACACGGGTATGTACTATTTTGCAATGTATTTAGTTTTTAAATGCATACCCTCTCACTTTATTTTTCACCGCTATCATGAGGAAACATGCGGCCTCAACCCTCAACAGGGTGCGGCATGCCTCCGGCGGTATCTTGAATGTTATTGCTTGCAGCTTTGACTGCCCAATTGTCGGATGCTGGGTGCAGATGCTAAGTGGAAAAGGGACCTAATCTACCCCTACATATTGTATTATACTCGTATTTTGTGTTAACTGTGTTTTTGTGTTTAATATAGCTTAGGTATTAAGGGGGAATGTTTCGAGCTCGGTGCAAAATGCACAACTTATGGTTGTTTTTCTTACTATTGCATAAAAAATACTAAATAAATATATGGCATTTCGCGACGATTGCTTAGTGTCAATTGGGCTTTTCTACCAAAATTTTGTAATTTTATGTATTACATTGTAAATGAATGGGCATACAAACTTAAAACGCGCTTTTAAGTTTGTACACCCATTTATTTACAACGTAATGCATAAAATGACGCAATTCTGCTAAAAACCCCTGATTATTATTCAGCAATAGTCGCAAAATAAGATGAAACTATTTTATTTCATACATTTTATTTTAAAATAAGGTAAACAAACTTATGTTATGCACTTTGCACTGAGCTCGAAACGTTACCCCTTAATATAGTTTTTCAAGTTAAATATTGTGACTAACAAATGGATCTCGTTATCTGAATAAAGATTGATTGATTGATTCATTTCATAGGCCCCGAGTATTAACACACTTGTAAATCAAGTTCGAAGACATTTGGCTTCCTTTAATCTGTATCAACATACATGGAAACATGTGAGGAATTTGCATTCTTCCATACTATGTTAATATAATTACAGCAAGTGATATTAAAAGACAAATGACAAATTACTTTTAATTTTTTTTAAAAGCTTTGGTGTTTTTAACTCTATGTGAAGCAGTGTATTTTTAGTGGGAACATATATCCCAAAACAAAGAAACAATATTTTACTTTTTTACAACAACAAAGACTGCTAAATTTAATAAGGTAATAAAACAGCTAGATTTGTTATTTGGTGCTAACTTCCTAACATTTCCAGGCAAGTCAGCTCAGCACTGGTTTATTGGAAGTCAAATGACATTTAAAAAAAAAGATATTTAAAGACCTACAGAATGGAATGAGAGTGTATGCATTTAAAAACATGATACATCGAAAAATAACAGACACTCTAATCTAATGTATATATATCCATTTCACATTGTCCAACAAAATTTGCAGAAAGAGGTTGCTTGTAGAATGAAGAATTGTTAAGTTAAATAAAATGAAGATACGAATTTGATATTATATTTAGCCAGATTTAGACAGACGTAAAAAAACAGTGTTGATATTCTCTTCTACTCCCAACTCATTATCTTTGACGAAGGGCGTCGGTGCTGGTTTACAGTTGGACATACCATATTTTTCCAAAACTTTCATTGTGTATGCCTTTTGACATAGTGTAATGGTTTGGTCTTTGCGTACGTTAATTTCCATTCTAAGAAAATAAGATGCAGGTTTGGTAGTTATCTTGAATCTTGCTTGCAATTCCTTGATAAACTCATCTCCTGCTGTAGTTGTGTTGTAGGCTAAAAGTCCGTCGTCAACATAAAGTCCAATAAATACTTTGGATTGACCTCTAATACGAACATAAAAGCATGGATCCGCCTCGCTCTGTTGGAAATCAGATTTTTCCAAGAAGTCAGCAATGCATGTGTTCCAGCAAAGCGGTGCTTGTTTGAGTCCATAGAGACTGCATTTCAGTTTGCAAACTCTTTTTGTGCCATCCTCATAGCCTTCAGGCTGTTTCATGAAAATGTCTTCTTTTACTGTGCCGTTTAGGAAAGCGGTTGACACATAAAACTGACAAAGTTTTAGATTTTCTCGAGCAGCTATGGCTAGTATTGCTCGTATAGTGCTTAGACGAACAACTGGACTGAATGTTTTGTCGTAATCTACTCCAGGTCTCTGAGAGTAACTTTAATTACCATTCTAGCTTTATACCTCTTGATGGAACCATCAGGGTTTGTTTTTACTTTATACACCCATTTGCTAGGCAGGGGTGTTGCATCTAGAAACCTCGGAGAACCTAGAAAGAAAGATGTACTGTTGGTAAAACGCATCTTCCGGTACTTGAAAGGGACCCAACATACTGGGCTAACCTTCACAAAATTGTCACCTCCACACTTAGTCTGCTTCAGCGACGCAGATCATGCAGGAGACCCCACTACTGGAAGATCGACAACTGGAATGGTGTGCTTATTTTCTGGAGCTGCTATTAGCTGGAGAAGCCAAAAGCAAACAACGGTCTCTATTTCCTCGACTGAAGCGGAAATCATAGCAGCTAGTGAATCTGCACAAGAGATTTTATGGTTGAATCGCCTGCTTAGCAATCTAATCACCCCTGAAACACCAGTGTTGAACCTGGACAACGAATCAGCTATAAAACTTGCACACAATCCAAAATATGAATACCACAAGCGCACCAAACACATCAAGATCAAACATTTTTTCGTAAGAGAATGTGTTAGCAATGGAGACTTGACTATCAAGCAAGTTTCCTCGGAGATGCAGTTAGCAGATATGCTCACTAAACCGTTGTTCGGCCCCAGACTTAAAGATCTAAGTTTCAGAATGGGACTAAAGAATTTATCATTAAATTCTTAAAATCTGCAGGGGATGTTAAGTATGGCTATCATACTTATTGTTTATGTCCTTTCTTCTCTATAGATATTTGTGACACTGTTTTTTTTACGTCTGTCTAAATCTGGCTAAATATAATATCAAATTCGTATCTTCATTTTATTTAACTTAACAAGAATAGGTCAAGAAAAGATATAAGATAGGTACAAAGTATTGTTACTGCTAAGGGTTTTGATGATTCTTTATACCGTAGATAAATTTCATTTCATTTCAATTTCAAAAACCAATGTGAATAACTTAGAGTTCTTCACTTTACTATGAGGGCTAGGGTGGCCAAGACAGCTAGATTGCCTCTAATATAATTGGCACCTATAACCCGGTCCCAGTATCTGTGCACCTCGCTGGAATGTGGCGCCTCTCCCGCTTCCCCTGTCACCTCTCCGCGCACTCCCCGGTGCGACAGCACGGTTAGCATCTTCGTTGCCACTACACGTCCCGATAATTTTGATATTTTCGCTTTATTGTTGTTTTGTTTTTTAATGTTTATTGTTAAGTTTAGACTGTTTACTGTTAAGTTTGGACTGGTTTGGTTGTTATTAAAATTGTTGTAGCTGTTAAACTGAAGTCATGGGAAAAACAATACACAGCGAATCAAGAAATTTAATCTTGAAAGTGCTCAAGTTTTTTGAATCGGAGAAAGCAAACAAACAGTACACCATACCTGTAGACCAAGTGGTGAAACGAACCTGTGCTGCAACTGGGATATCAAAGAGGACTCCAATGAAAATTAAAAATGAAGCCAAAGTACAACCACCTACTTCGCCGGGCGCTAGTCCGACTCCAAGTACTAGTAATAATTTAGAAACCCACCCAGAACCAAAATTATCGACACTAGATGATTTTGAAATTTGCGCAATACGAAATATCATCAACAGTTTTTATGCTGTAAAAAAAGAAATCCCAACTTTGAAGAAAATTCTGGCAGCAGTTAAGAGAGACCTAAATTTTCAAGGTGGGAGAACATATTTAAGAAATATTTTAATTAACAAATTGGGCTACAAGTTCAAAAAGTGTAAAAATATCCTTGTGTATTGACACAAAAGCCGGACATCGCCGCATGGAGAGCTCGCTACCTACGCCGTATGAAAGAGAATAATGACCTTGGCGCTGATAAAAAACCGGTTACCTACCTGGACGAGACGTGGATCCATTCCCACTATACGGTCAGTAAATGCTGGCAAAATACCGGGTCAACGTTGGATTCTTGTACACGCTGGAGGAGAAAATGGATTTATTGAAGGTGCAGAATTACTTTATAAATATAAAAGTAAAATCGGCGATTATCATAACGAGATGGACACAAACAATTTTTTTAAATGGCTCCGTGAAAAGCTTATACCAAATTTACCGCCGAACGGTATAGTTGTCATAGACAATGCACCCTACCATTCGACGCAGTCGGTGAAAGCACCCACTAGTGCTGCTCTTAAAGCAGACATGCAAAATTGGCTACGTGAACACAATATTCCATTTAAGGACAAAATGACAAAGAGGGAATTGTATCCAATTATACTGCGAACAAAGCCGCCGAAAAAATATGTCGTCATGTTATAAAAAATATGATTTGATGCGAGAGCATGGCCAAGAAGTTGTACGTCTGCCACCTTACCATTGTGACCTAAACCCTATCGAATATATATGGAACTTGGTAAAGCAAAGGGTGGCAGATAAAAACATTGAACAATCAGAAAAGAAAATAGAACAACTTACAAAAGATGCGATTAAGTCAATTACGCCAGCTGACTGGAAAAGAGAAGCGAATCACGTGGAGAGACTACAGCGAGAATACTGGGAAAAGGATCATCTAGCAGATGACAACATCACACAACTTTTAATATCACTAGGGGAAGACAGTTCGGCGAGTTCAGAAAGTGAGAGTGAGGAAGATACAATGTCAGGCATAGAGTCAATAATTTATAGTGACTGAGTTTAATAATAAATGTTTTTGTAATCAAAATTATTGTTTTTTAATAACAAACCCTTCATCAATAATAAATTGATTTGAAAAGGTTAGTAAATTTTTTTTACCTCCACATTTCTCGAAAAAACTTTTTTTCACACCGTACCCAGACGATATGACGTCACGAGGTCAGGTGCACAGATATTGTGACCGGGTTGTACTTTAGTAAACAAACCCCTTCAGTACAATGTTGCACCAAAGTAATGTAACAGTATTTCGGTTCCATTTCAAATCAAGTGAATTTCACTCGTAGTGATATGAATTACACCCTAGAGCATTCAAAAATTGACCCGAGGGTAAACTAACTGTTACCTGACAGTTGCACGGAAGTGTTTTTAAACGCTTCAGAGTAATGCGAAAATCACACTAGGCCACCTGATTGGTGCAACCAGATTATACTTTCTCATTCTCTTATAGAGTGCGACCATTAAATGAAACCACATAATCTACCCACCCTACTGAACCACTTTTTCCAAGAGTCATACCTGCGGACAGCCTTAGTTTAGGAAATAATTGAGTTTCAAACAAAAACGCGTGAACCCTAATGCACCAACATACGGGCGAGGTTAGAGAGAGCGTTGACCTCAAACAGCTGGAGGTTTCACAGACGATGCTCTCTCTAAACTCACCTGTATGTTGGTGCATTAGGGTTCACGCATTTTTGTTTGGAACTTAATTATTTCCTAAACTAAGGGTGTCCGCGGGTATGACTCTTGGGAAAAGTGGTTCAGTAGGGTGGGTAGAATATGTGGTTTCATTTAATGGTAGCAGCCTATTAACACCCGCTATAGATCTGTCCCTTAAATTTCTAATAAACAAGTGAAATTTCGCACTATGATCGCACTATTTGAAAGACTCCTTTGGTGTAAACTTACCTCCCGGGTTTTGTAATCAGGGAGCATTTCATAAACAACATCAGACACCATAGTGCTATATCTCCTTGTGTTTTGTCTCACAGCCTCGGTCAGCTCTTCGTTCACTTCATTCAGGTCATCCAGTTCCACAACAAATGCAACCTATAGCAGACAATTTACATTAAATACATAAAAAACAATATTTTATTTTAGTACATAACCTACAAAAATTATTTTATTTACTTGTTCCCGGTGGGCCACTCGGGTGAGCTGCTCGGCATATTTGAATACTTTGTGCCCTTCATCATCAGTCTGACAAAAATCTATCAAAAAGTTCTTGATGGATTCTGCAAAACAAAGGGGATATCAACCGGTTACACTACGCCAATGATTCTGAGGAATTCATTTATCTTTCAAGAAGGGTAGACGTACCTTTGTCTGCGGTATAATCTCCTTTAGCCATTTTTATTATATATACCTAAGAGAAATTAATTAATAGGTAAGTACCTAGTTTACACGAAAATTCAAAGGAAAGCTTGGACTTGTTTGTTGATGGACAGTCTAGAAATAATTGGCGCTAAAAAATAATGTTGCCACTCTCTAATTTTGATTTTCCTCTAGCTTCTTGTGAAAATCCCTCCGACTATGGAAAATCCCCTACATTTGACACTTTCTTTTCAGACTTTTCCCCCTGAGCATTTAATGAGGGACTACGAGGTATCTATACCTCGTTGCATTTAATTAAAAAGAATAGCACTACACATATAAAATTAACTACAGTTATTTAATTAATTATAACTATATCAATTAAATTGAATATGATGATAACTATTAATTTATCTTAAACCGTCTTCAATAGCTTTCATTTCAGTGAATAAAAGTCAAAAGGCAATCTTAAGAAAAATAAATGTTATTTATTGCCAGCGATTGTAAACTGCACACTACGTTCCGATAAACCTACGCATTCTACACCCAAATGTCTTACCAAATAGTTTTCCCCTAACAAATCCTATGAATAATTTGATACCCTAAAAATATTTAGGGAAAAATACCCCACGGTGGAGGGGAGCACAACCACAAAACCATCACAAAACCAGCAGTGCGTTCCGAGTCAGAAAAAAATCATTTATATCGTCATTTTGAGTCACTGTTATGAGCGTGCGTAAGTAGTTTGATGGTAGTTGAAAGAGCAAGCGACACATGGGCACATCAGTCGGTCAATCAATCAAGTCTCCAGTATGAATTTGACTCAAAATCAAATCGAAATCAAAATGTTTATTTTTGCAAAATAGATACATAAAGTATACTTTCTACAAGTCAAAGTTAATTTTAACAATATAATATATCTTTAGAATATAAAAAATATATAATAATACGGGAAATAAAATATACACCTGCATAAAGTAGAGGAATCTAGTAATAATATTATATACACATAATGCAATGAAGAAAAACGGGAAATACATACAAAAAATATTAAGGTTGGGCTACTAAAATGTAATAAAGTTATACACCTGCATAAAAAAGAGAAATATAGGAATAAAAATATTATATATACATAATGCCTAACCATTCACATCATTCGATTGGTATTGCTAAGAAGAAGGGCAAGAAACTTAGCAAACATTCCTTTTTTCAAAATAAAACATATGAAACAGAATCATATACATACCTACTCAAGTAAAGGCATAAAAAAACATAAGACTGCAGGAATTATGTCACGAGAAAAAAAATTATCTTAGTCAACCCGTCTCATATATTGTCTATTACCTTTAACAAAGTAAGTTTACATATTAATTTATTTTAAGCCTTTAGATGAATCATACAATATTAAAATATGCTAATTATGAATTACAATTTTGAATAAGATTATTATTATTTACACCATGCTTCAATATCGTCCAAATAATCATTGATTTTATAATAAGCTTTCTTAAGTAGACCCTGCTTAATATATAGTTTAAACTTATTTTCAGGCAAACTAAGGATCTCCTCTGGAAGCTTATTATAAAATCTTATACCATGTCCTACAAAAGAGGTACCTACTTTGGCAAGTCTTAATTTTGGAAAAGCTAGTTTATGTTTATTTCTGTTTTCAACAGAGTGGTGCACACCAAGCCTCGGAAAATTATCAATATTTTTTCTGACATATCTAATAACTTGATAAATAAATTCACATGGGACTGTAAGTATGTTAATTTCTTTAAACTTTTCCCTTATTGAATCTCGGTACTCTCGTACAAAGACTGCTTCTATGTCCACGGCTCTACCCCACAACATTATGCCATATGACATAATGCTGTGATGATAACTGAAATATACTAATCTAGCAGTATCTTCATCAGTAATCTGCCTAATGCGTCTAACAGCGTATGCGGCTGAACTAAGTCTACCACAGAGAGCTTCTATGTGGGGTCCCCACAGAAGACGAGAGTCTATAGTAATACCTAAAAACTTAGTTTCGTTAACTAACTCGAGGTTGGACCCCTGCAAAAAAAACTGACATCTACTTGAATTACATTTGGTAAAGTAACCTTTATACATTTCGTCTTTTTTGCATTTAGAACTAAATTATTTGCAGTGAACCAATCAAGAATCAGAGAGAGAGTTGAATTCGCGTCATCAAGAATATCGTTATGTTGATTCACTTTAAAAATAAGTGACGTGTCATCTACGAATAGAACTATCTCAGATAAGTCTCTAACTAAGTAAGGAAGGTTATTTATGTATATTAAAAATAATAGGGGCCCCAATATGGAGCCCTGCGGAACACCCATTTCAACTAATGCTCCAGATGACTTTACTCCATTAATGTCTACCTTTTGAATCCGGTCACTAAGGTATGACTTAAATAACGCCAAAGATTTACCCTTAACTCCATTACTGATCTAATTTACATAAAAGTGTTTCATGATTAACACAATCAAAAGCTTTTGAGAGGTCACAAAATACACCGAACGCATCCTGCTTTGCTTCCCAAGCGTCAAATATGTGCTTGACTAAAGCAACCCCTGCACCAGTGGTTGACCTCCCTTTAGTGAATCCATATTGTTCACTTATTTAAGTTAAAATGAGATAATAATTGATTAAAAACATTTTTTTTCGAGAATCTTACTAAATACTGGTAAAACTGAGACCGGTATGTAGTTGGAAGGGTCTTCATTGTCGCCTGATTTAAAAAGAGGGATCAATTTATTCAACTTCATTAAATCAGGGAAGACAGCATCATCTACACATTTATTAAAGATCAAAGCTAAATATGGAGCTATTAAATCAATAATACAGCTTACAACTTTAACAGATAGGCCGCATAAGTCCTCGGTTTTTTTATGTTAAGAGATTTAAATGCTTTAATGACAGTTTGTGAATTAATATGCTTACAAGCAAATACAGAATGGCACTGAGGCACGTGGTCACTCAAAAGATCCTGTGCAAGTCTTGGACTTGACATTAAGCCTTTAGTTGTCAAGGAAGGAATGTTAGTAAAGAATTTTTCAAAGGCCTTTGCAACTTTTTTATCTCCTGTAAAAACTTAATATTTAACTTTAGTTCATTATTTCGTTTGTTACTCTTCCCAGTGGCTCTGTCAATAAAACAAAGTGATCTTGTATTTTATAATTAATTTTTAATCACAGACTTATTAGTTTTAAGAGTTTTAATGTAACCACAAGATTTGCTGATGTCCAAACCCTACCCAAAGCAGGAGTAAAGTACACACTGGCATTATAATACAGGGTGTAAATGCAAAGTCAAGAATCCCTTAAGGGTATGAAAGTATACACGATTCTGATTTCATTACGAGAAAAAAGAATATACCTTGGATTTTCACCAAAAATTCCATCATTTTTCTAAGCTATGGCTACGCAGCTCACCGGCCTCCCCACACACCTAATTGCATCCTACAACCAGGGTTGACATTGTTTAAAACACCGAGAAAAAAACATCCTTGTTTAAAACACCGAGAAAAAAACATCCTTGTTTAAAACACTAAAACACTCATATACGAAACACTATTTTTAGCATATTAATTATTATTTTTTCCTTATATCGAACGTGTCGTCGTTATTACTCTTTTTTTTTGAACGCATCCTTTTCTATTAATCGTTGCGATTAAAATTTATTTATTGGCGGGGGTTTCCCAAAACATAAAAAGAACGGGCGGTGTCGGTGGGTACTTGTATTTTTAAGCATTTCTACGTTTCGTGGTTATTGGGAAAGCACTTATTATTTTTCACTCAATAAATCATTAGATCATGATAACATTCAAAAAACGCTTTTTAATCAATTTTACATATACACCATATACCAATACGATGCCCAAAAATCTTTTAAACGTGTTTAAAACATGTTTTGAACATGTTTTTTTAAAATTTTGTTTTAAAAAGGATGATTTGATCTTTTTAAAAAGAACTGTTTTTTTCCAACCCTGTCCACAACCCTCATCCGAGTGGCCAGCAACCAGTGTGAGTTAGAGTTACCTAATATTTTCCGAAATGTGCCCTTAAGGGATTTGAACCCGCGGGCCCCAGATTAGTGGCCGTGATGTTCAAACCATTGTGATATCCGAAATGGAACAAAAACCGGCCAAGTGTGAGTCGGACTCGCGCATGAAGGGTTCCGTAACCTTATATATAAAAACGGCAAAAAAATCGTGTCATGGGAGCCCCCCTTAAATATTTATTCTATTTTAATTTAATTATTTATTTTTAAAGTGAATATGTAACTAAATATTCTATGAATTCTACGCGATGAGTGTATTTTGAGTAAAGAAAATCATCTTATTATTAAGTACTGGTACTTTATTAAGAGATTCCAGTATTTAAAATAATATCTTTACCGATCATACTAACACACCCTTAAAGGATTCTCGCCTTTGCTTTTGCACCCGGTATATTCTGTGGTGTGGAATCACCACTTATTTATGTTTGTAATCATTCTTAATGACAAAGTCATTTCCTTCTATTTCAATTTTATCATACATCCACTTTCTGTTGATTCTGAAAACAAAAAAAAAGTATTTTATTAAGGTAATGTTCCTCGCCAGAAAAGCTCTGTTATAATGATTTAAGTGATTTAAATTATTACTTGAGGTAGATGATCTTCATCTTCAATCATTCATTTACAAGATTTATCCAAAATATAAGGCCAATCGCAAATTTTCATTTGCACCGAGAAACGTGGACCAGTTTCCGACAGAGCCGAACTTGTAAACATTCGATATTGAACTTTATTTGCAAGAATATTTAATAATAACAATAATATTTGTTCTGTTCTGCTTACATGGTTCATACCAAGGGGTGTTAAAATGTGTCAAATCATATTTTGAGTAAAACTATCATATCAAAAATATTTATTTGTACCAGACCAAACTATAAGCAAAGATCCAAGTCAGCTTCCTATCAGTCTAGCGTGCAATAAGTGTATTTATGTACCTACAATGCAAAAATAATTGTATATTGGATATTTCATTTGGCTCATCATTAGATTATTTCCGCATTGCTACTTACTTCTTATTTCTATACTAGATCTAACACACTAAAATTTCAGCTTGCGGAACTCAAAGGTGGTTTTCAAGAAATAAATTTTTGAAATTTGTCATTTTTCGTAAATTTTTGCTTTATCTGCATTAACAAAACGCTGATGAAGTTTCAGAATGAAATAACGTTCCGTTTATCACAGTGACAAATGTCAATAGAATGCACCCTGCCTAAAAAAATCTTAGTTGTAAAATGATTGAGGTATAATGGAACGTGTTTTACACGGGAGCGGCCATTTTGTAATTTATGGTAGAAAAATCGTTCACCAAAAGTAAAAAAAAATTGGTGCGACGACGAGCGAAGCGAGGAGGTGCGTGTTAGGGTGACATGTAAGAAAAACTAAGGAGCCGAGCGAAGCGGAGCGAGGCAACGTCGTCCCCAGTTTTAATAGTAAAGTCGCCGTTTTCTACATTTTTATTCGCCCAGTCTGTCACTCAGTATTTTTGGCACTCGTTTAAATACAAGCCATAGGTATATGCACAAATTTCATTCAAGTATAGTTTATTCCTTAAATACAAACCACGTTTGTTAGACTACGCCTAGGAATAAAATTCCAAGGACCAGGTGTCTAATTATTTTGGTAAAAATAAAAAAGAATGGTTGATCTCCGCAAGTAGAGGAGAGTACCATGGGGTGAGGGATACGCCCTCCTACCCCCCCCTTACCCTCCCGCCCCTTAATTAGTACGGAAATAATCTAATTCCCTTCCTTTCATTTCATTTCTAGGTTTGTAAATGTTGGGAAAGCTCATACCTGCATACATGACCACACTTGTTAGAGCTGCACCGAGGACATGGGAAATGGCATCCAGGGCAGGTCTCATCCAAGCAGTCACACAGGTCCTTACCAGTGGCGGATATTTGTCCCCGTTCATTGTAAATAGACTTGCTTTTGCGACTGAAAATATAATTCACGTGTGCGTTTCATTAAGAATAGGGAATTGATGTATGCCTGGAAGATTTTAGTTTTGTGTTAAGTATACATATTGCCAAAAAAAAACGTTTTTTTTCATTCGCTGCTTAAGTAGGTACCTACATATTTGTTTTAGCGTACCACTTACCCCAGAGAATAAGTTTTGCGATTTAACTTGCGCCTTTCTCTTGCTGAACATTCAGGATCAAAGTTCTCTAAGAATTTCATTACAACCACTTTCTCTTTCTAAGAAGTAAATCAAAGCAATTACTTATTTATTTCACAACAGAAAAAAGTGTGTTTTAACGATACTCGCTCCTGTTCGCGACTCCAAAAAGAATAAAGAAAAGCAAAAAGTTTAAAATGTCATTCTGTTCTGTGAGCATTCAGATTACAGAAACATATTTTTTTCGAATAAAAGCACAGCCATGTAGCTGCTTAGACCATCTATGTGTGGCTGTGATAAAAGTAATCTTAGCCGGACTTGAATGAAAAATCATCATGTTATGCAACATTAAATTGTCACGCAACATTATTTAGAATCTAATTTTGAAAAGGTTATAAGGTTTTTTCGTGACATATCGATCTACATATGGCACATCCGGTGCAAGAACGTCACATGTACATCCGAGACCGCGAGGAACAACTGACCCTAAGACGTTTTCTCTCCAGTTACTCGCTAAATTGCGCCAAAACCGCAAAGACAAAGGAGCCCTCAGACGAAAAACTATGCACCAGCCCCCTGATTCTGTATCGTAAACTCAGTTGCCAAACCAAGTGCTTATTGTCTAAAACATACATATCCGCTTATCTAAGGATAAGTTGTCACTTGAAATGACTTCACAATTCGTAAGTTCAATACCCATTAAAGGTTATTTTGGAAGTTCATATTTTATCTGTTTTTGGTGAATAGCAACCATAGCTAGCAACAGGCCCAATTATGTACGGTTTTATAAATTTTTCTCAGTTTTTACTTTTTTTCACTTGTGACGTTCTTGCACCGGATGTGCGAAATATGTCAGCAAAGTAAATAAAATATGAGCACATTGAGCCTTAGACATCTTAACATATTATTCATATAGATCAGTGACTTGAGCACACTCAGACCGAACCGAGCACAAAAGTGCCCAGCCCATAGGTATTGAGATTTGAACTCGTTACTTCCGGATTAGTGGTCCAGCACTCGATCGAACCAAAGAGGCGGTCACCCTTTTATTGATCTTATCAACCCTCATCTAGCGATGCAAAGCCATAAAATTACGCCGGGAAGATACGGTAAGTTTCCGTAAAATACGAAATTTTACGTAAGTTACGGTAAAATTCCGTAAAAACTGTATTATACGAACTTGTATCGTACGTACCACATAATGTGGCCTCATGAGGGTATATAGTATGATATGATTAAATAGGTCTAGTGGTTTTTACAATCTTTTATATAACTTGCATTTTATTTATGTCATGTTTGTACGGGTCAAATCAAAAAATATAAACATTCATTGGGGAAACCGCGATTATAGATTACAACTGCGGCGTAAAAGTACTCAGTAAAAGGCTATAATAACAAACTTCTGTAAAATAATTATTTCTTTAAAAAAAAATACCAAAAGCAGGTAGCTAGAAGTATTAAGATTCGTTTTGGTGTCTACAATTTATTATCTTTTGGTTAAAACCGATGAAAATCCGCTAGATCTAGCCACAAATTGGCTAAAACGGCAACACTGGCTGTAAACCGCAAGGGTCACAGGATGCAGGGCTAAGATTTATAAAAAGGAAATCCGTAAAATGGGGTTAATTGGAACGATTTTATTGGAAAAATTGACACTGTTCTTAAAATAAAGTAATTTAGGTTATAGAGTATTTTTTCTTATTATCTATCGTTTCTTACTGATATTATATGGAAAAATGCATTAAATAAAGGTTATTTTTTTTGCTAATGTTCCAAATAACCTCCATTATGGGGCTTTTTGGAATTACCATAAACCTTCTATGTTTATCCCATCTTTTTTCAGTAAATACGTTTTAAAACGCGGGATAACTATATTTGGAATGATTTTAGGAATACGTTCAGAAACTATCACAAGATTTTTTTTGTTTTGTTATCATTAAACCAATGTTTATTGTTTCTATACTTTGTCGTAAATTATGTAACATCACATATTTATTACTCAAATTAAGCTTCAAACTAATTAAATGGCACGGAACATAGCAAAGAAATATCAGGAAACAAAATTAGAACGATAACAAACAGTGCTTTGCGAAACATCAGATAATACTAAAAATAAAACAAAATTAATAGTAACATACATACATATATTTACACCTGTCTCCCAGAGGGATAGGCAGAGACTACAGATTTCCGTTTGCTACGATCCTGACACACCTTTTTTGCTTATTTTACCCCCATCAATCTAGTCATATTGGTTGATGATCACATTTATCGATGATTGATTTTCTTAAGTACCTTAACCTCGTGTTTTGCCCTTGCGGACATGTCTGTTATGTTCTCGTATGTTTCCGAGGCATTTTGAGGAGGCAACTGAAAAAATAAAAAATAAAATCTAACGGATAACATTTACAAACATGACTTCTAAAACAATGAGGATAGTGTTCCAAATAACCCCAAACCGGCGTTCCAAATAACCCCAATGGAAAAAATATATAATAACCCGGGAAAGAAACCTCCCATTACAAAGCCGGTTTTGACTTGAAATCATGACAAATCTTATATTTTGTTTATATACTTCATTAGTTACTCACTTTCCAAACACCAGAGTTTCAGTCTAAATTAGGACTTCAACCTAGTAACACCAAATACGCACTATTTAGTAAAAAAAATACTGTTGAAAAACCAGCTATCACTTTACCTTGAAAATGACAGAACCAAAATTTACAATTTTTTTTAAGCGTAATAATCCATTTTTAGTTCCTCAATTCCGACTTCATCTCTCAAACTTCTAATTGCATAACAAGAAGAACTTATGGATCCTTTAATAGCATGTAATTCACATTTCCGGTTTAATAATGAGTCAATATGTATCCCTAAAAACTACATGTTCTACCAGCCCCCTTATTCTGTATCGTAAAATCAGTTGCTAAGCCAAGTGGCTATCTTCGAAAACATATATATCCGCTTATCTAAGGATACGTTCGCACTTGAAATGACGTCACAATTCGTAAATACTTCAATACCCATTGAAAGTTATTTTGGAAGTTGATTTTTTATCTGTTTTGGTGAATAGCAACTATAGCTAGCAACCGACACTGAGTTACATAATAGCCCCCCAGGGTAGCTAGCATGGTAGACCATATCGAGCTTTGACAGCTTGATATACCACTGTCTGTCTCTCTTTAGGTAGATCAAAATATTGAGAGAGAGCACTGTATCACGCGCTATCGAGCTCGTTATGGTTTGCTATGCTAGACTAGCTGGTCAATTTTTTGGCTGGGCTTGGGGTGCCCAGATATTTCAAACGGGTTAAATAAGGTCCTACAATAAGTATTCCTAATAGAATAATTATAAGAATATCACATTATATCGAAAAAAAAATTCTTACAACTTTTTTTTACTTTCCATAGAAATTTAGTCAGCTGATTGAACCACTTTGTACACAGGGAAGTGAAAAAAATATTTGAGCAAATATTTATTTTTGGAATTTGATCAGTAAACAAGGCATGATCTAACCTAGAATTATTTTCACTTATTATTGTAGGACCATATATAACAGAATTGTATGAACTTGACGCCGACGACACTTGCAGCGCAGAGGGAGTTCGCTTGGATGGAGCGTCGTTGCCCTTGGCCCTCGGGTTAGTCTTCACAGCGGCATAAATGCTGTGTGATGATGATTCTATTAACAATAACTCCTTATTAGACACTTAAGCATGTTATGAATTCGTACAACAGGTTTATATTTTAAAAGTTTGATACGTTTCTTCATAAAGAGCTTGTAAAAATCACCCGCTTTCGGCCTTCGCCAATTGTCGCATGGGCGCTTGCTATATCAAATCCCTTACATTCCTGAAATCATTGTATCTAATATAGCTACTGAATTAAATTATTTATTCACATTTATAATATATAGTCCGGTAACACTCGGGACGGACAACATTTTTGTTCTGTAAATCAAATTATAATAATAAAGTTTTCATTTTTGTTATAAATCATTATTGTTTTAAATATTATGAATAATTCTTGAGACAAGGTGGCAGGCACGAGATTTAACGTAAGTTAACATTAAAGCCGATTTTGAAGGTTTTAATTTTAATTTGAGAAACTTACTAAAAAACGTAATTTTAAGCGACAGCACTATATTTTGCTATTCTGAAGGGCACACCAACTAAAATTAGCAAGTCTTTTAAATGCTCTCAAATCAAACTAAATTTTTTAAATTCAATCAAATGACAGCCTTAAAATGTGCCTTGAAATTACCAAAACAAGAAAGTTGAGTAAATTATGGCTGACAAACTAAAATTTTAGTTTGACGTTTATAAAATGGTGACTTGAAAATGAATCTTCGTTTTAACCATACTTAAGTTTAATTTTATGTACGTCAAACTAAAACTAAAGCCTTTTAAATCGGCTTTAATATGACATATAATAATTCAAGTATTATTTTTACTTGAATTCCAAAATAAAAGGCAAAATAATCACCATGAAACGTCTCAAAAAGGGTTACGTTCTTAGTCGATTATTTTTTAATTTTAGTGTTGTACCTAATTAATTGCTAAATATCACCGAATTAATTAGATTCCATATGAAAATATTAAATGGATAAATATAAGGTAATTTTTGTTTACAAAGCCAAATTCATACTGGAGACTCTGTTAGTGGTCATGACCAAGGCTCAATGTTACTTTCTGTGAAATATGTACTCAAACTAAAATTTAGACTTCCTATTCTAATAGAGTCCAGGATAGAGGTATAGAGGCCCAAAATGTTTTTTTCGTTTATCGCTCAGATTTATATCGCTCGTTTTATGTCTATGGTTTATCGCAAATGGTATTGGTCCTGACCACTTATCGAGTCTCCAGTATGAATTTGGCTACACGAGTATAAACGAAACTCAGCTTATATTAATAAAATAATTGTAATGATCTGTAATTAGCTTCAATGAGCTCAGAACCCAGAGCCACAAAGCCAGGTTTAAACCTTTATATCCTTTTGCAACTGTTAACGACGATTAGGCCATACTCAGGTACTTTTTAGTTCTGAACTATTGTATGCATTTATACACACTACATACTATTACACACATTTTACACTATTGTGCATTCATATCGCGTAATTTCACTGGAAAATATAATCAAATTATTGTATTAAATACGTTATAGGTATACCACTTTCATAACTTCTAAACTAACCGTATGATAATAACAGCATTGTTTCCTGTTTTTTAAGGTTCCGTACCTCAAGCGAAAAAAAACGGAGCCTTTACAGGATCACTTTGATGTCCGTTCGTCTGTCTGTCTGTCAAGTCAAGACCCTTTATCTCGGGAACGCGTAGAGGTATCGAGTTGAAATAAAAAACATATACGAATATGTACTCAGATCTACAGTCCCTTAAAGTTGTGGATTAATCAAACTTCCAAGTTAACGTAAAAAAAGATACGGCCGTTTATGCCGCAAAAAACGTATTTTTCGACACTCTCAAGTGAATCTAAATTTATAGGGTATTTTTCGTTGACCTAGAACTATGAAATTTGGCAAGTAATACCGTCTTATACTACAAGTATAGGGATAAATCTGAAAACTACATTTGTAATTAAATCCCAAAAAATATAGTGTTTAATGGAATCCTCGGTGGGCGAGTCCGACTCGCATTTGTCCGTTTTTTTTTTATTTAAGAAACGATTCAAAGGTAAAGGTAAAATCATAAAACATTATATCAATAGGTATGGCAGCTTTTAAGAAAATTTTATGTTTTGATTTAGAGAAGCAAATGGTTTCCAAAGACATTGTATAGAGAATAAGACTGTGCACTACGATACGAAAAACGAGCCGAGCGAGATGGGTCTTGGCACTCGTTGGTCCCTTTCTAACACGTTAAGAACAGTGGCGTGCATCTCATGTAGGCAAATACGCAGTGCCTACCCTGGGCTTGGCTTATCTAACTAGACCACTATCTATTTAAACATAGGAAGGTACACACAACTAATATATTTCAATATTATAATCAGTTAAGCTTCACCCTTTCTTTGCAATACCTACCTGCCTGCTCCGCAGCGCTCGCGCTACCGTGGCAATACGCATAGCTAAAATTTTAGCAATTTTCTATGTGTGCATCTGTAACTATACTCCCATGACTCAGTGGCTCGCGCTAAGCACGCACACATTCTCATTAAAATACGCAACGCCTGCACTACTTGCTACTAGATGGCGCCACACGTTTTTAAATAGTGGATTCGTGCGTAGGTAGCCGGATATTCATTTTTGATAGTTGGGTAAGAGGTTTTTTGCCAATGAGCTTGGACAAAAGAGAAAGACACCAATGCGAGTTATATCGTTATTTTATCGTAACTCTCAAAGTGCAAAGAACATAAGGACAGTTTTGTGCCTACCCTATTTGAAAATCCTATGCACGCCACTGGTTAGGAACTCAACAATATTGTATAACTATATTGTATATATTATATACACTGGCAACTTGCTAGACTAGTAGCGACAACTATCTCGCTCGGCTCGTTTTTCGCTTGAAAATGGTATCCGAATAATCCATCCATCCATCAGCCTGTTTCGTGCACTGCTGGAAATAGGCCTTTCCAGGAAATAATAACAACCTTATTTCTAAAGAAATAAAATCTAGTTTAGATGAGCAAAAATTGGACAGTGCACAGTCTTGTTATTACACAATGTCTTTGATGGTTTCATCGTGAAGCATATTTTATTATAGGCCAGTAATTTACAGCAATCACCGCTTTTTTCAAGTTCAGCTTATACCTCTATTGAGGTCATTAATAACAAAATATCACTGGCACATAAGAATATCCATTTCAAATAATTTTCATGAAGAAAATATATAAAACATCTGAAGTGTGCGTGTGCATCAAAAATATATTTATTTTTGTGAATAATAACGCTCATATAGTAAATTACACCAATAATGATGCAATAAAAAATGCACTATAAATTACTGAACAAACGGGATATAGGTTAGAGTTACAAATACTGTAATATATGTTAGTTTGTAAGGTATTCATTTAGGGGCCACATATTTGATTCATTGAATACAAGTTCTATCTAGAACTTTTAATATAAGCAATGAACATAAAAATCTTCCAAACGATCACAAACTGATACAATTTGAAATCGATCTCTCGTGCAAATCGATTTCTCATGCAAATCGATTATTCTAGTTACCGATTTGTTTGAATCACAACCTTATTTACGCTGCGATGATAGATGCCAAAACGGGCCTCTTATATTGTGACAACTCTATTTAGCCTATTCTCGCGCCTTTTTAAATGTCAACTCAACAAACTTCAAAGTAAATTCGTGTTGGTTCATCTTTGTTGTTCCACTTTAATAATGAAATATTTCCCAATTTACTTATAAAAAAGAGATTAATCTAATGAAATAATCTAAGTAACTCCTGACAGCATGGCAGATTCGTTAGGTAAACCATAACTCCCTCTGATAGACCCAGAAAATGCTTTATTATGCTGTCTTTATTGAGGCCCAAATAAACCTTGTTATTTCAGCTGCATCTCGCGCTAAGCGCCAGAAGACCGACCGGCATGGTCGTGGGTCAGCGCTGGAGAAGCTCAAACAACTTAAAGGCACCAAGAACAAGTACGCGGTCGATGAACTGGAGAATGTTTATGACACGGTGGACGAAAGAGAGTACACGGAGCGGGTGCTGCAACGACAGGACGACGACTGGATTGAAGATGATGGTATTTATCCGTTTGGCTTTCTATTTACCTAACGCTATTGTTACCTTCCTGGGGTTTGATCAATGTTTGTGTTTAGGTTAGATCACTGTGGGATTTGTTACTGAACTCCATGATGTTCCTAAGATGGAAAAGCTTCCTTAAAACATCGTCAGGACGAACTTAAGAATATCAATTAAGCTTTATTGAATCCTGTATGGACATAAATTTAACTTTTTATCTTGAGATGAACACAAGTTTCATTAAATCCAGACATTGCTCCAAATCAAAAGGTAGGTAGTTCCCTACTATTCTAAATTAAATTTAACTTACTGAGATATTTCTAAATTATTTCTAGATGGAGCGGGCTACATTGAAGACGGTCGAGAGATTTTCGATGATGATGTGGTGGAGGACAGCTATGTTGCGCCCAATGGCAAAGATTCTGGCCGAGGTCAGAAGAGAAAGGCCAGACTTGCAGCTCAGCCAACAGCAAAAGGAAACATCAGGAATCTGCTTGGAGCCATGCCTAGTAAGAAGAAAGAGGTAGGTTTTCATTCATAGTGAAATTTATTCAGATATTCGTGTTGATAGGTAGTGATGAAGCCTATTCCATTGACTTGCTAAAACTATTATTGAAGAAATTGGTCTATTTTTCACTCTTATTATTTCTTCATGAAATATAAGTTATGAATAGGTATAGACATATTTGTCGTTTGATTGTTGGGTCACATCATCATATCTACAAGTGCAATTTAAGAACAAGAATCAATTATTCATTATAATTTAATAATTAATTCAAGTAACCAGAAAGAGCTTAACCTAATTAAATTTAAATTTATAAACTTAGATGAGAAGCCAATTGAATAATATAACTTTTTTTACAGAAATATGTAGCTACACAAGAGTATACAAACATAAGGTTTATATAAATCAGTATAGGCAAATCTATAGCGATCTTTGAATACAGTAGAATTCTAATATAACGACTTCGTTTATAACGTCTATCCGTTTTTAGCGACGAAAACGCAAGCTCAAGGTTGGTTTCATATAGACTTACTATGAAAACATATCCCCGGTTTAAGCGACCAACTGCTTATAGCGACCTATTTTGACAATAAATCGTCCGGTTAGAACAATGTGCAGTGTTTTGTTTACAATACCTATGCACAAACAATACCTCGCCGCCCTGATTCCCTTTCGCCCCCCACCTCCTGTACGAAGTTCTTACTATCGAACAAAAATCGGTCACAAACAAACTAAAATTACAGACTTCCTATGTCAGTAAATACATACAACACTATGTACATACATATTTTATGTAATTTCATCCATAGTCCATTGAGGAAAAAGGTAAAACATGCAATGTTGTATCATTAAAGTTACTTTTTGTTAATTCTGATTATTTTTTATTTATTTAAATAGAAATTAATCTATATTCTTACATAAAAAAAGCTTAAATTGTTAGTCGTTTAGTGCGTCGTCCGGTTAGTACGACGTAATATCGCCAGTCCCTTGACCGTCGTTATATCCGGATTCTACTGTATTAGTTTGCAAATGTTAAGCTTTGTAAATATGAGCCCTGCTGAGACCTAAGCTACTTTGTAAACAAACTGTATCTCCCCATTTATGATTTAGTGTAAATGCAATGCAATTTTCGCGCCCTGTTGGTTTTTAATAATATGTAGGTGTATTGAATAGTATAGATTATCAAGCAACGCCAACCCTTTTACCAGTAAATATTAAATCTCTAAGGTTTCTAATATATTTACTTATAGGATATAAAAATCTCTGATGACAACATTCTCTCTGACATCATGTCCGACTTGGATGGCTCTGCATCAACAACTACGGTCAAACCCAAGGCCCTGGTGGTGGCCAAGACCAACGTAGTAGAGTCCAGCAAGAGAGACGCCCAGAACTACTTTAAGAGTCTTTCTTCCAGTGTAAAAAAGAGTCATGCTTCTAGTTTTCAAAAACCTACTGTTAATGAAGAAAAGGTATGCTTATCGCAAAGTATTATTACTTATTGTACCATAAGTGCCCGAATTATGGCGATAGGGCTCACTACCCATATCATGTTTGGGGTGTAATAGTCATGGATGAAAAGCGAGTGTGCTGAAGGTGGCCTGTGACTTGCATTTTACAGTTCACATTTGTGAACACCACTGACACCCCCTCAGATTCATGTTGACTGTTTTGTGTTTAGTACTTGGTCTCATTTGTAACAGTTAATATTAATTCCTATTCATATTTCGGTTTTGATGAGATTGAATTTAACCTTTGAACCTTTACAGGTACAAGGAACTACTAAACAAAATGATGAATCTTTTGAAAAACCAAAGCAAAACGGCGTAAGTCACGAAAGACCAAAACAGACCTTTGACAAACCAGCCAACAAAAAACCTAAATGGAAAATAGACAAAGAAATCAAAGAAGAAACTGAAGACAGTGCCACACAACAAATAGAAGAATTTGAAACTCAAGACATCAATTTTGATGATGACTTCAGCAATGATGGGAAACCTTCACCAATAAAAACTCCTCAAATCAAGAAGGAGGAGGCCATCTCCAGCTCTATCCCAAGCTCTTCAAACACAATAACAGATGTTGCTGAAGAATTCCTGAATGATGACTTTGAAATATTTTCTACTGCCAAAAAGGAATCACCTAAACAGAAAGAGCTTAAACCTCTCTCCAGCAACTGGACTGACCAAATGGGCGACAACCAAATAGCAGCAACAGTCCAAGTGGATAGCACTCAACTCCCTCTTCAGACCAATGAGAATGGAGACAAAGTGTTAAGGTTCTATTGGCTTGATGCGTGGGAAGACAGATTCGTGAAGCCAGGAGTGGTATATTTGTTTGGTAAAGTGTATGCTAATCCATCCAATAAGAAAGCTGAATGTGTGTCTTGTTGTCTGGTCGTCAAGAATGTTAACAAGAAGCTGTTCTTATTGCCCAGGGAATATGTAAGTACAATTATAGTAATACGATTATGTTTTTATTGTGAAATGCACCGTTTTGGAATACTCTAAATAATATTTTTAGGGTGCATTACAAACTAGAAAAGATACATCAGAAACAAATGTAAAGACAAGAATAAATTTCCTCGGGCCAGGATTCCAACATGCGAATTTTTCCAACATACCTGTCCACCGAATATTTTGTAACTATTTGATCTAATCAACTTGTAATGCACATACTGAACGCTCACAAGGGCGCTATGTGATTTAACGCCTTTTTCTTAGGAACAGATGGCGCTGTCGTCGCTACAATGTGTTGAAGAAATTCACAGTTCTCATTATCTAAGATTATGTTTTTATTGCGAAATCCATCGCTTTGGAATACTCTAAACATTATTTTTAGAATGCATTACAAACTAGAAAAGATAAATTAGAAACAAATGTGAAGACAAGAATTTGAAAAAAGAATTTCAACGGTCTAGGTAAGTACCTCGGTGGCGCAGTTGGTTAGCTTGCTTGTCTTGATAACAAGAGGTCGCAGGTTCGAATCATGACCCGAGGAATTTTTTCAAATTCTTGTCTTCACATTTGTTTCTAATTTATCTTTTCTAGTTTGTAATGCACTCTAAAAATAATTATAGTATTTTATTACAATCAACTATTACAGTTAAACCGAAAATGAGCGTAGTCGTATTTTTGGACATTCTTCTTCTTAAACATGGAAGACTTCTGATTTTCAGACTTTTTTTCGCTTTAAACTAAATGCTTTTCTGCAGTTCCCCCATGCTGAATTATATGTCTGCTCCTGACAGCTTTGTTTTTTTTAAATTAAGCTATTCTCAAAATATTTTTCCAAGAAGTCCTTCTGTAACAGTGCAAATCATTAATTTATGTTTATTGATTCTCAAGTTGGTAAGTGAATATACAAACTGAAATGGTGATAACTCTGCTCCTGTTAAATGCGAAAGTTTGTGTGTGTGTGTGTATGTTTGTTAGTCTTTCACGCTGAAACGGCTGAACGGATTTGGATGAAATTTAGAAAGGATATAGCTTATACCCTAACTTAACACATAGGCTACTTTTTATCCCGAAAAAAAGCATGTCGTTAAACCGAATAACACGCGGGCGGAGCCGCGGACAAAAGCTAGTGCTAAAATATACAATAAACCTTCAACCTATTAAAATAGTTTCAGTGATTCTTAAAAAGTTATAATATAAGGTTGCGTTCCAAATCACTTTTCAAGATTAAATTATTGCTCGCTGTCAGACAAAAGTAGCTCGATGCTGGTTCCAAAACATCTATTTTTATGTTTTGGAACCAGCATCGAGCTACTTTTCTCCGACAGCAAGCAATATTTTAATCTTGAAAAAGTGATTTGGAACGCTACCTAAGTAAACATTCATGCTTACAGATAAATGTATGTATAAAAGTATACCTACCCAAAGTAGAAGAGCATGTCTGACGAGATTGATGGACGTGGAAGAGTCTTGTCAGGACCGTAGTAGATGGAAATCTTTAGTCTCTGCCTACCTCTTTAGGAGACAGGCAGTATATGTATCTAGTTCAGTGGTTCTTAAACTTTTTGTAGCCATGGACCACTTTCAGAATTTCAAAGATTCCATGAACCCCTGTAGAAGAAATTTTTAGGAAAAGAAAATAAAGCACAAATTAAAAATCACTTTTATTGGTTAGTTCATATTAATATTTCATTCAATTGTATGAAAACTATGTTAATGAAAAGGATACTGTTGTTTGGACTCAGTAGGTATAATATACTGAGTGGCTATGGACCCCTGGCACTCGTGTCACGGAACCCTAAGGGGTCACAGTTTAAGAAACCCTGATCTAGTCCCAATATCTGCATTGCAGAAACTAGACCCAGTAACGCTGGAGGTGACAGACGACGAGGTGAGCATGATGGACGTCTACGAAGAGTTCAACACGAGCGTCGCCGCAGAGCTGGGCCTCAAAGAGTTCAAGTCGCGCAAAGTGACCAAGAACTACGCGTTCAACTTGCCAGACATACCCGCGCAGTCTGATTACTTGGAGGTCAAGTATTCTGTAAGTGTACGCTTATTTGAAGGCGTCTTCCTTTTTTCTTACATACGATTTTGGCAAGTACCGCGAGTCATTACGTTACCCATAAGCCGACTTTCCTTTTTAGACGACTTTTCTGAAATTTCATATATTGATTACCTTTATGCCGACTTTTGAAATTTTGTTCGGTTTTGTGTCTTTATGCCGACTTTTATAGTTTATCCTACATTTTCTATTTTTTTGACAACTTTTTGGGATGTAAGTATCAGTGATTTCTATAGATGATTTATTTTCCATAAAGATGAGCGCCGACGAATTTCGACTAATGACTTGTCAAATTTCATTGCAAAGACGCCAGATATGAAGCGTCGAAGAGACCGATGAGAGCGCCACGAAAGTGGGAGAGTGAAAGCTCCTGAGTTTAAGTTATATTGGACCGCCAATACTAGCCCTAGGTTATGAAAGGAGTAAACAATCATAAATTGTGCGTTTAGGAACGCGACTGTGACGGGCGCATAGGCAATTAGGCACGCCACCGTTTTAGTACAGAATTTGTTTGTTTACAGACAAAAGTTTGAGACCTCTATTGTTGAATACAGGCAATTTACAAAGTAACAATCTGGCTGAAATATTTTTATTTCACGTTACATTTGGTATAGGTACAATTTAAGGCAAGGAAACGACTTTATATGTAAATCTGTACAATTTTATATCTGTAAAACAAATAGAGTATCAAAAATGTTGGCAAAATGGTGCCTTTTAAAATATCAGTACCAGATGATAGAGGTCTTATTCTTTGGTCTATAACGAAAAGTAACTGAGAAAAGGATTAACAAATTTTGTATTTTATTACTACCGTGGCGTGCCTATGCGCCTTATTAAAAGAAGTCTATGAAAATGCCAGTTCACTCTTCTTTTGTTTCAGGCCACCTTCCCCCCACCGCCCACAAAGAAGTACCGCACTTTCTCCCACATATTCGGCGCGACCACCACCTCTCTAGAAACGTTCCTACTGGAGCGGAAGATCAAGGGTCCGTGCTGGCTCGAGGTGAAGGCGCCTGATAATGTACAAGCTAAAGTGTCCTGGTGTAAGATGGAGGCCACTTGTGACAAGATTGAGAACATCGGTGTCATCAGAAGTGGTGCTGATCTAGAGCCTCCGGCGCTTGTCGTAGCTACTGTAAGTAATAAAATCTTTTTTATTTTATTATTTTCAAACCATCGGAACTTTCTTTCTAAAGGGTGTTTTTTTTAGAGGTATAGAACTTTGAAATGGAATAAAACAAAGATGATTTTTTTTATTGATATGAAATTTATTTTATTCGAAAGAGAATCTTCTGGCATTATAATTTAAATATGATTTCAGGCATATATCCGCCACGGTTGGCTCGGACGTAGTCTAATCTGGAGGTCCAATTTTCGATGACTTTTTCCAACATTTGTGGCCGTATATCGGCAATAACTCGCCGAGTGTTGTCCTCCAAGTGGTCAATCGTTTCGGGCTTATCGGTGTAGACTTTTTTCGTTCATCAATTGAACAACCATGATGTGCAGGAGTTGTGGTTTCAACAAGACGGCGCAACATGTCACACAGCTCGTGCCACAATTAATTTATTGAAGGAAACGTTTGGTAACCGCATAGTTTCACGTTTCGGACCCGTGAATTGGCCTCCAAGATCGTGCGATTTAACGCCACTTAACTATTTTCTGTGGGGATATGTGAAGTCGCAAGTCTACGCCGATAAGCCCGAAACGATTGACCACTTGCAGGGCAACATTCGGCGAGTTATTGCCGATATACGGCCACAAATGTTGGAAAAAGTCATCGAAAATTGGACCTCCAGATTAGACTACGTCCGAGCCAGCCGTGGCGGACATATGCCAGAAGTCATATTTAAATTATAATGCCAGAAGATTGTCTTTCGAATAAAATAAATTTCATATCAATAAAAAAAATCATCTTTGTTTTATTCCATTTCAAAGTTCTATACCTCTAAAAAAAACACACGTTATTACTGCTATTTTCATCCAAATTGTTTTTTGTATTGTTGATGAGTTTTAAGCCATAAAAATTGAATGTCAGTAATATTAAAGCATAAAAAGTTACTGACACCAAAAAAACTATATCTTTTTCCCTGTACAGAAAAAAGTACTACAATGAAAATTAATATTCAAGAAAAACAAAAAAACTAAGTTTAGTTTTTTGTTGTTAACGGATCCAGTTCCATTAAACATATCGAAGATCGACATAAGTACGATAACAACAGAAATACACAAAACGCTAACACACAACCACGCCTCAATACCACATACTTCCTTGTAAGCCACAAACATATCAAAGACTCAACCCATATTAATACACAAAATACCTCCTGCCTCACATAACAACGTCAAAAAAGCTACAAACAAAATCTTAACATTTAATCCATTCTCATCAATACAAAGACACAATCATCAGTGTGATTTGGTGACTACCTAATATTGGCAGACAGAAAGCCAATGCCTAAAAAAATTGAAGTTAAAAAAATAATTTTGATTTTAGGTCCCCAAAATATGATAATGAATTTGTTTAGCTAAGGATGAGCCAGCTTCAAATATATTTTCGGCAATTAATAAGTTATTATCTTATTTTTTTAAATAAGTATTTGTATAGCAAACCCATGACAAAAAGTACTTTAAATGTTTTCTTCCTCCTTTGTTAATTGTTTAAGTTTCAGGGTATGGTGTCGTAATATCTGTTACGAATACTCATGCGTTTCAGATCAACATGAGGACAGCGATGGAACCGAAGACAAGGAAGACGAGGATCATTATGCTCAGTTGTCTGGTACACAATAACTTCCCGATCCACAAACCTGCGCCAAATCCTCTTTTCCAGCAACATTTCTGTGGTGAGCACAAACATATATTTTTTTATATCACGTCACGAATATCATATGTTTCAAAAGACAATGCTTGTGATGAACCTTATGCAGTCTGTAAATTTATCAGAATATGGAGTGCGGGTTAGTACAGAAGGTGCATCGGGGGTACGCGGAGTGACAGCTCACTTCACGCGCGCCTTTTGTACAGCTCCGAGCTGTAGATGATGAAATTTATATCTAATGTATGTATTTCATAAAACGATTACGCACAACTTTTTTTCTTTCCAGTTATGAGCAAGTGCAATGAAATATGGCCTCTAGACCTCAAACAGGCCCTTCATCAATTCAAAGCCACAAAACTGACCAAATGTGATACAGAACGAGAGCTCCTCAACTATTTCATGGTTCAATTCTGGAAACTGGATCCCGATCTGGTCATCGGCCATGATTTACAAGGATTCCAACAAGACTTGCTTATTGGGAACATTTTAGATCTGCACATACCGAACTGGTCTCGATTGGGAAGGTTGAAAAGATCTATAGTCCCTCAAAAGAAGTATGCAGCAAAGGATGCCTTTTTGGGAAGATTGGTTTGCGATATCAAGTTGACAGCCATGGAATTGATCAGAGCTAGAAGCTTCGATTTAGATACGCTTTGTGTTAACGTTCTGAAGCTCAAAGAAGGTGAAAGAACTGATATAAGCCCGGAAGATCTACCACGATACTATGAAAACAGCAGAGATTTGCTACAGCTAGTATCTTTGAGCATGCAAGACGCATCATACATTCTCAGAATAATGTGTGAGTTGAGCGTCATTCCATTGGCTTTACAGATAACTCAAATTGCGGGTAATGTTATGTCGAGGACCTTGATGGGCGGAAGGTCGGAAAGAAATGAGTTTCTTCTTCTTCACGCGTTCTCTGAGAAGGATTACATTGTTCCAGACAAAGTGTACGGCAGGAAGGTCGTTGCTGATGATGATAATGATGATCAGGAAGAAAATGGCGGGACGAATGTTTCTAAGAAACAAGGTAAAAAGAAAGCCGCATATTCCGGAGGTCTAGTATTAGATCCAAAGAAAGGATTCTATGATAAGCTTATTTTACTTATGGATTTCAACTCTCTATACCCGAGTATCATTCAAGAGTACAACATTTGCTTCACGACGATCAAAAGAAAAAGCGCAGGCGCTTCCGATGATGATATAAACAATCTGGTGTTGCCAACTTCGAACGTAGAATTTGGAGTTCTTCCAACGCAAATCAGAAAGTTGGTGGAAAGCAGGAGAGAAGTCAAAAAACTTATGAAGACTCCAGACTTGCAACCGGAACAGTACATGCAGTACAACATACGACAAATGGCGTTAAAATTAACAGCCAACTCTATGTACGGTTGCCTCGGCTTCACACACTCTAGATTCTACGCAAAGCCGTTGGCGGCGCTTGTGACAATGAAAGGGCGAGAGATTCTCATGGACACCAAAGAAATAGTACAAAAACTTAACTACGAAGTCGTCTATGGAGACACGGACAGTTTGATGATAAACACCAACTGCTTAGATTACGATTCCGTTTTCAAAATCGGTAACGATTTGAAAAGAGAGATCAACAAAAAGTACAGGCAGATAGAACTGGATATCGATGGTGTTTTCAGGTATTTATTGCTGCTAAAGAAAAAGAAGTATGCAGCGGTACTGATAACAAAGAACAAGGCTGGTGAATTCGTCTTCACCCAAGAGCATAAAGGTCTGGACATAGTAAGACGTGATTGGTCGCAATTAGCTGCCGAAGCCGGAAAATTCATCCTAAGCCAGATACTATCTGAACAGACACCTGATGAAAGACTAGAGAGCATACAGGCGCATCTCAACAAACTGAAAGACGATTTAGTGAATAACAAAATGCCTTTATCAGTATTGACTATAACGAAACAACTTACAAAGAATCCTAACGAATATGCAGACAAAAACGTACAGCCGCATGCGCAAGTTGCTTTGCGACTGAATATTAAAAACAGCAGACGATTCAAAAAGGGCGATATCGTGCCTTACATCATTTGCGAAGACGGCACAGCGAATAGCGCTACACAAAGAGCTTACCACATAGAAGAACTGAAGAATTCTGATCATTTAAAAGTAGACTACAAGTACTACTTAGCTCATCAACTCCACCCTGTCATATCTAGGATATGTGAGCCAATAGAAGGCATGGACCCGGCCAGAGTCGCCGATTGTCTAGGGTTGGACCCCTCAGGGTACAAACACGCTGTCAAAAAAGACAACACAAGCAATGAAATTTACGAAGTAGAAAACGAGCAAGAGAAATACAGACACTGTAAAGAATTCACATTCATTTGCGTGAACGACAACTGCAAAACTGAAAATCGAATCAAAGAAACGTTTATCAAACTTGAGAAAGAAAGCATCACGTTTTTGGAGAAGTGTCAAAACGAGACATGCTGCATTAGGCCGATGGACTATCTGGCGTGCATACAAAATCAGTTGCAGCTGCAAATACGTCAATACCACTCTCAGTACTACGCCGGTTGGATATCATGTGAGGATCCAGCGTGTGGGTACAGAACCGCGAGACTGCCTCAGACATTCGCTGGTGGATATCCTCTCTGTAGACAATGCGAGAAGGGGGTCATGTTTAGAGAGTACACGGAAAAGGACTTATATTTGCAAGTCAATTACTTCCAGTTCTTGTTTGATATCGCCAAGCATAATACTACGAGTAAGTTGCAATTTAGTAATTTGTTTTGAAGCCTTATTATCTATAGAATCTAATCTGATGGCGACAGGTCCACATGGCAATCGGGGTAAGAGGTGAGTCGTGGAGGGGGTGACGCCCCGCACACCGGTCGGGTTCCAAATGGCGCTGACAGCACTAAAATTACCATCAAACTACTCACGCTGCACGGCCATCAGTGATTCGGAATGACGATAGACGTGATTTAATCGATTATGTCTTGAATCGGAACGCACTATTAATGCTGCACGAGTCGGCATCGACTGCGTTTATCGAATTCAATCTCCCTCACTTTTCGCTTTTAGTTTTGTATTAAAAATGACTTCGAATGCCCGCTCGTCATGTGTTAAAATAAAAAAATAAACAATAATCAATTCTCACTGAAGCATGAGAACTAGCCAGAAAAGTATTGAAAAAATTGTGACATTAAACGGAAAAATAACTGTTATAAATATCCTGTCAATCAGACACTGGAGAGGGCTGTGTTTTACACCGGATATCGAAAAAACTGTCCAGAATAAAATCCGAATCAAAAATCAGTAGGGCCAGATAAACAATTCCTTTTCAGATCAGATTCCTTATATGTTTGTAGAGATGTAAAATTCATTTGATTGTGATGAATAAAATGTTGCATACCAAACAAAATATCTATATCGACTACCTAGTATGTGATATCACATCACTAGAAAATTGCCATGTCGACCTGTCACTAACAATAACTTCACCGTCTATCGCTTTCAAAGGTATGATTGGCTAGAAATGACGTCTCATATATTTATTTTTAACCAATTACAACACTTTTGAAAGCCCATAATTGTCATAATGTGATGATAGTTTAGATAACGTCGTTTTGAGCTCCATCAATTTTTTTTTTGTCCGATAATAAACAATACCAGAATACAAAAGTCAAAAACAGGTCAACCGATTCAAGAAAACGGTCGCTCACAATTAATTCTTCTTTTTGTTGTTGAATTAATAAATTATGTATATCGAATAGAACCCCGACCGATATTAGCTGCTAGTCAGTTAACAGGTCTATTCCTCGTCCCATCCAATGATTTCAAGATTTCTTGCTAAAATACGCGAACGTTAAAACAAAATGTCCTTAGAAAAAAGTGTTCTGACCAGCCCCATTTGTTTCCAGAAACTCGAGTGCCTCCACCAATCGTGTCCGCATTCCAAGTCCTAAAGGAGCAAGTGGAGGATTGGCTGACTCACTCCGCTTACTCCATCATCAACTTGTCCAAACTCTTCAGATTCTTCGCTCTAGACTCCAAAGGCAGTGACAAAATCAAGTCTGAACCAATCGAGATAGACATTCTGCCTGAGACTGAACATATCGATGCATTAATGGAAATGGGGACTTACTAATATATTTTTCAAGGTTTACTAGTATAATCATGTACCGTCATTTGTAAATATGAATAGCTAGAATGAGTTTTAAATAAAACACTTTGTATGACATACAAGCAAATTTATTTATACCAGTATCTATATTAATAACAGTACAGCCCGCGGTACGAAAGTCTGGCGGTGAACGAAAATATCTGCGCATCGGTAAGGAGCCAATCAGTGCCCCGCGCGCCGCTTCCTCCGCCTCGACACCTTATTTTTGACTTCTGCACATTAACCGTCACCGCTAGACTTTCATGCTGCAGGCTGTACAGTAGTACCATTTCAATAATGCGCGTTTGAATCTTCGCCACGCAACAGCAAAGATCATGTTTTCGCTTTCTACATAATTCATGACAAGTCCGGTCTATAGACAACCAGAATGCATCCTTAATTGCTTCGAAAAAAACATCGACATTCCAAAATTACTTTGACTTACATTCTCTTTAACAAGTTTCCAATGTATTCTATTCTATTTCTATTATATTTAATGTTATGTATTCTAGGACAATGTTTTTAGAGAATACGAACACTGGCAAAGATTTCAATGCGCATTATACATAAGCTGACTTTCGTTTATATAACCAAAGTCATCTCGGTATGTGATGAGGGCCAAGGTTCCATGAAATACGCAAAATAAAATTAAGACTTCCTATACTAATTCAGTGGAGGTAGTTCTTGAACAAGTATAGAGGCACAAAAAATATTAATAATTAAAAATAATTCGCAAACAGGATCATTGAACCTTGATCCTGACCACTTACCGAGTCTAAAGTATGAATTTGGCTATATAAATGAAAGTAACCTTATGTAAGGAAACTTTAATTTAGACATCAAAATCCATACAGAAGAGTCTAAGTGCTCAGTAACAGGGTTCGATAACCCTTTTTGTGAAGTTCATAAATTATTCTTTTTTAATTGTTTCCTACAAACGCAAGCCCAACCCAGTCAATTACTATGGGAGGCCAACTTTTTATTTTGCAAAAAGTGTTATCGATCCGTGATACTGATTACTTACCAAGCCTACAGTATGAATTTGGCTGCATAAATTAAGGTCACCTTATGTTTATAAATATCCTCACAGAGCTGAAAATTTTCGCCTTGACCACAATATGTACAAAAGTAACATCATTGATATTCAGGACATATCTTAAAATACACTTACACATTTCACGCCATTTTTACGCATTCTTAGCCCTTTTATTACTTCGAACGACACGACATATATTTATAGTGTCACGTATTTATACTCATTAAAAGGTCAAATTTAATAAATTCCACTCGACCTATTTTCAATTATTTCATGTGTGAGTTCATAAGTGGTGTTGATAAAAAGTCGAGCTCAAGTCATCTGTGTCAAATTAGCTATTAGTAATTAAAAATATAAGAGCGGATACCTAAACCTAAAATACATTCATGACAATCTTACTGTGCCTTGAAACAAAAGTAATAGTAAGTCTAGTGGTAACCACCGCGACCACGCCCTCTGAACCCTCCCCTCCCGCCGCCGCGTCCTCCCCCGCCAAAGTTCTGGTTATTACCATACTGGTTCTGATTGTTGAAGCGTTCCTGCTGCATGCCTAATACATTTATGAAGTTCCCCCCACCCCTGGGTCCCTGGTTAAAATTACCTCTCACTGGCCCACCTCCCATATTCTGATTCATAGGCGGTCTATTCTCCCATGGATTTATCCGCCCTCCTTGGTTGAAGTTATCGTTCATAGAAACGTTTCTCAGGTTATTATCATTCATGGGCATATTTCTCATGTTGTTATCGTTCATGGGCACATTTCTCATGTTGTTATCGTTCATGGGCATATTTCTCATGTTGTTTTCGTGCATGGGTACATTTCTCATGTTGTTATCGTTCATGGGTACATTTCTCATGTTGTTATCATTCATGGGCATATTCCTCATGTTGTTATCGTTCATGGGCATATTTCTCATGTTGTTATCATTCATGGGCATATTTCTCATGTTGTTATCGGACATGGGCATATTCCTCATGTTATTATCGGACATGGGCATATTTCTCATGTTATTATCGTTTATAGGCATGTTTCGCATGTTATTATCATTCATAGGCATGTTTCGCATGTTGTTATCATTCATAGGCATGTTTCGTATGTTGTTATCGTTCATGGGCATATTTCTCATGTCATCATACATCGGCCTGTTTCTGTTACTCATGCCTGCGTTTCCTGGGTCATTGATAGGCATATTTCGGTTATTCATGCCTATATTTCCTTGGTTATTATTCATTGGCATATTTCTGTTATTCATGCCCATGTTTCCTGGATCATTCATTGACATATTTCTGTCATTCATGCCATGATTTCCTGGGTCATTGATAGGCATGTTTCTGTCACTCATGCCTATGTTTCCTGGGTGATTCATCGACATATTTCTGTCATCCATGCCCATGTTTCCAGAGTCATTCAAGGGGATGCTCCTCAAGTTTTCGTTCATCGGAATGTTTCTCAGGTTATCATTATTTGGTGGAGTGTTTCTCATATCATTCATACGGTCACTATTCCCTCCGAAATTCTGTGATGGGGGCATATTCTGTCTACCCTGATTGAACTGTCCGAGCATGGGATTTTGTGCCGTCGGTTCCGGCATTGGTTTCGACGATTCCATTGGGGCTTCAGGTAGATCGCCGAATGACCTTGGATGTATACTACTAGCGACAACCTCCGGCGCTGGGTTGATTTTTTGCGCTGGAGGTGGTAACGTTTGTGAAATAGACGCTTGAACCATGGCCAGTAAGTTTGCAGCTGAGGAGCTCTTGATGATGTCGAGACCAGGCAGTGTAGCCGAGGATATGGCTTCGGCCGTGGTCGCCGGTTTGGCTTCTTGTAATGACTTTGTGACGATCTCCATTTCTTGACGGATTTGGTCTTCTTTGACCTTCTGTTTTGCTGTCTTGAATACCTGGTGATAACAACGTATTATGATTCCAAATTAACTTTATATAAACAGTATTATGATTCACTATATTCATTAGTGTATAATATTCTTATTTAGTGCGGTATTAAGTTAACTAAGGTGAACACCAACGCATAAGAAAAGCTATACTAGGGTCAACGAGAGATGGCATCTATGACTTTTAAACGCCTACTAAGTTTCGTAATTATTTATGAGAAACTGTCAATCAAACAATGTAATACTTCGTTATTGTTGGCGAGTTTCGGTTATTATTTTTCGATTTGCATGTTGCCGTTATTTTGCAATAGATTTTTTTAGGGTATAAGGACTTTCTGGCATGTTTCTCATTTTTTTGTAAACTCGGGGGTTTGACAATATTTAAAACAATTCGAGTGAATCGTAATCAATAAATAAAGGATTCTACTCCTAAATAATACGGCTCAGTCTCTTTCAAACTATATTTTTTATAATAATATCTAGGTAAAATTTTAACCAGTAACTTTATAGATTTTATGGCTGCTTTGTAAGCAGATTTGGCACAATTGCTTTTTGTATAGTTGTGTTGCATGCTGTGTACGTGTCTAATAAATAAATATTTTGTTTACTCAACTCACAGTTGATTGTGAATTTTACCTAAATTTGAAATATACCCTATCATTAAAAAAAACGCAGCTGCTAAGGTGCCATCTTTCAGTGTCCCAAGTTTAGAAGAGCGATTTCACAAGGTTTAACAAAATTTATGATTGAAAGTTGTTGTTATAAAGTATAAAGAAATGTGCATGAATAAAACAAAAAAATATATATTTTAAGCGGTAAGTATTTTTTCTTTTTAAAATTAAAATTATTTGTATAGGCATATATTTTGTTTTTTTTTATATTTAAGTAGGTATTAGGATTATTTGGTTTTTATTTTTTATAGTTAAACTGTATAGCCAGTTAAATGTAAATATATTTAATAAACACATTTTTAAAAGCACACGAACATAATAAATATCATTAGTGCTTGAATGTTTACTACAGCATAACACATGAAATCAAGCATTAAACCTTTTACTAAAGAAATCGTTAAGCGTTAGTTGCCACACCCAAGCACAAAAATGCCTAATTTTGTTTTGTAGTGAATACCAAAAAAGTATTATTTTTAAATATATAGTTAGTATCACTCGCAAGCTACGAAAACGATAAACCTACGACACCACGCGAAGAAGTGAACATACCTCTTCCACCGCATAATCGTCGTCATCGCTCTCTATGGTCACAGTTTTAATGGCAGGTTCCTCCTTCTGAGGTACCGGTTCCGGTTCCGGTTCGGCAGCGGGTGGCGCGGTCGCCGCCGCCGCGCTCACGTACTCCCTCAACCTCTCCACTCTCTTGGGCTCCTTCGCCTCTAACTTCTTGAGGTACGCTATGAGACTGTGCTGCTCCTCGGCGGATAGTTCGTTGAAGTTCTTGAGGAGGGTCTCGAGGTCAGAGTCGGAAAGGCCGTCCATTGCGTCGGGCGCATCGTCTTTGTCCACTCTGAAAAAAAAAATGATTCCGTTGTTGAAACAATTTGATAAATTTACTTGCGAGAGATTTGAGCAGCCTTACAATACTCGTTTATTGTATCGTTGGTGCGTTTTCGGTTTTAGGGACCTATTTACATTTGACATGTCGTGAGATTGAAAACTTTTAGCTAAACCTCGATGTTTATGACACAAGTAGCTTCAATTAACTGAGGTTTCTAGGAAGGCGGTACGTTTTACAGATAAGCTATCAGTGGATGTGGAACAACTACAAACTTACTTCTTATCATACTCATCGTAGGCTGACTGCAGCATCTGCAGAGCGGAAGCGGTGGGCGTGGCGCTCGGCGACGGTTTGATTATCTTCTCGGCGCCGGAGAGAGGCCGAGGTACGATCTTTTTCTGGGCTTCGGCCTCGCGCTTCTTCGCTTCGGCCATGCCCACCTGTGGATACACAATAAGATTACTTAGTTTTTAAAATAGAGATATGTCATCAAAGTTTCTGCTGTCCTTTATTCATAGAACAATATACTCGTAGAAGAAAAAAAAGATTTTTTATTTGTACGAAGAATTAGATTACTCAGTAACGCTGTGCAATTTTTTAAATAAATAAATGGTTGAATGTATACTGACGACAGCGTCGACGAGCTGCGCCAACTCCTCGCTGGAGACGTCGGTCTTGCCCTGCGCGATGAGCGCGGCCGCCATCTGCTGCGCGATCTGCGCGCGGTCCACCTCCCCCACACCCGCAACCGGCACGCCCGCCTTCTCCGCCACTTTCTGGGAATCAATGTCATCGAAATAATCATAACCTGCACCTCTAACATGAAGGACCATATCGAGCACGATAACTCTTCATACAGTGCTCTGTCTCACTCTGTTGAGAGGGACAGACAGTGGTGTATCGAGCTGTGAATGCTCGATATGGTCTACTATGATAGGTACCCTATTGTCTAACTTCGACGTCGATCGCATTCGCCTTCAAATTTAATTTGCCGCTCAAGCTTACTGCACGCAATTCGTTTCCTTGACCACATTGTTACATGTTTATAATGCCTATAATATGATATAATTTATAGGTATAGTTTACCTATAATTCGCACACAAAGGTACACACTTAACCCCGAAAAAATATATAAAAACAAAAATGTTACTAGAGAAAAACGATACAAAAAACAACTTTTATGCCGACTATATCACAGTGCAATAAAAATACAAGTACTTGCCGCCATTTTCTATTCCGTTCTTACCCCAGTAAATAAACCGGAAAAAAGTGTCAAAAGTGGTGGAACCACAGATTTAAAAAAAATCTTTCTTCCCCGTATTCTGTAGACACCCAGGAACATTCATCCACATTAACCTTTGCATTACCTCCGAAAACGAGGACGTTATAATAAAAATAATTAAAAAAATTATACAATTATAAAAAAAATCTTACGCGTTTCCTAGACCGTCAGAAACATTCGTCAACATTGACCCCTAGGTTATCTTCGAAAAAGAGAAATTTAAATTCTCTCAAAGTGTCCCAAAATGAAGCTGTCGTAAAAAAACTCAATTATTATTATTACAGGAATAAGCAAATCACTGCGTTGTTATGGAAACGCGGTCATGCATGTACAGATGTAGGTGCAGCTATTGACTAATAAAATAAATAATATATTTTGAAATCGAGGAATAACGTCATAAATTAAAAAAGATCATAGCGTCTAAAACACAGTATCTGTTATCAATTTCGGAACGCCAGGCGTGAAAATTAGTTCTAAGTCTTAGTTGTTTACCTTTTCCTTCTTCTTGTTACTGGCCCGCCGGTCGGCCTCGTGCAGTAGCGAGGCCACTCTGACCACGGCGTTCCGCACCGGCTGCGTCGCGGCCGGCGCAACGAGGCCAGCTTGCACCGCGCCCTTCAGCTTCTCTTTAGCCGTCTCCATGAGGGCTACGGAGTCTTCGCGGTCGAGCAGGTCCTCAGATGAGTTGGCTTTTTCCTGAAAAATTACAACGATATAGTGAAGGAGAGAAAGAGTTTCCGAGCGGAATGCTATAAACCACGTTTCGATTTCGGTGCAAAATGCACAACTTATGATTGTTTTTCTTATTATTGAATAAAAAATACTAAATAAATGTGGTTTATGGCATTTTGCGACGATAGTTTAATGTCAATTAGGCTTTTCTACCAAAGTTGTGTTATTGTATGCATTACGTTGTAAATTAATCTCCACAACAACGTTAAAAACGCTTTCAAGTTGTTATGGATATTCACGCGAAATATAATCCATAAAATGACGCAATCCTGCTAAAACCCTTTGAATTATCTGCTGAGCTGTGGAAACTCCCGAAGACAGGTTCAGCAAACCGTTTTATTTGCTTTTTATCATCACAATGTGGACGCGTGCAGGGAAATAAGGTAAACACCTTCGGAAGCAATAACTAGCTTAACATATACATCACACACGAACTTTCCCTTGCAATATCCGTACGTCTATCCAGGGTCGAAGAACTCAATATGTTCAACCTTTTAAGGTCGAGTTTCCAGATCCAGGGAGATGGGAGTTCGTTTTCAAAAAATAAGGCAAGCACATCCATCCATCCATCAGCCTGTTTCGTCCACTGCTGGACATAGGCCTTTCTAGGATTTCGCCACCTGAGGCGGTCCTCCTGGAAGAAATACCCATACTCGCACACGCTGGGCAGGCGGGTTGGTGAGCGCGGTTCCGAAACCCTTACACCAGTGACGCCGCTGCCCGTCACTAGTCTGTTTTAAGGCCTGGCAATTAGGGATGGATATACCGCCATCCATCGGTCCCAGGCAATGGTGGGCCGCCTGGTTTTGCCTAAGAGCTGTTCTCTTACTCTCCCCCGAATAACTTCGGGAGGATTTGCGAGTAAGATGGTGGTACCTCCACAGTCGAGCCCGGCATCAGCTCTACCACCTCAAGCATGGCAAGCACAATGCCATTTATTGCCCTACTACTGAGGGTTGCTAAAGTGTGTGAGTGACAAACAAATACCATTTTTAGCAAGAAAGGTACAATGGGCGTTATTATCGTTTTTTCTTTTAGACAACCTTTGTGTGTAGGTTATTGTAAAACAGAGAATACTTATTTATAGAGCTTACTTTTTCCATCTTCAGCGCATCGGTCAGCAAATCCACAATCTTGGGTCCGAGACTGCCGAGGTAGTCTTCCAACGCAACTAGTAACCTCAACGTTGCAACAACGTTGTCCGGTGCCCCGTAGTCTGTTGCTGATGACACTTGATTAAAACAATAAGTATGTAAGCATATAATTTTTTTCACTGAATTCTTGATTGCGCTTCACACATTTTTTCTCTAATGATTGCACGGCCAATTTTTTAATTGCTCAAATGTCCGTCAAAAAACAGAAACTTCGGTTTCTATCTGTGCGCGACATAAATTAAGAAATATTTTGCTTATTGAACCAAAATTTGGCATGTAAGGAAATAAATTTGGGACCCAGAAAAAGTATGAAACATCTTAGAAAATGTCTCTCGAAATTTTTTTTTTATTCCTGAGTTTGTTTGCAAAGGGGATGCCTCCGTCAGAGTCACATGGCGGTAGACATGCGTAACTAAGTACCCCCGGGGTAACGTCTGGCCCTCCCAAAAATATGGATGTCATTGATGTAAAAAGTAGCTTTTTTTGTGTTTGTGATCTCGTTGTATGGAGGGTTATTTCTATTGAACACTAGCTTTTGCCCGCGGCTCCGCTCACGTGTTATTCGGTTTAACGGCATGATTTTTTCCGGGACAAAAAGTAGCCTATGTGTTAAGTTAGAGTATAAGCTATATCCATTCTAAATTTCATCCAAATCCGTCAAGCCGTTTCAGCGTGAAAGAGTAACAAACATACACACATACAAACTTTCGCATTTATAATATTAGTGTGAAGTGTGATGAAATAACATAGCCTTGTCTTATTTCACCACAAACAATTAAGGTCCGCGCTAATTAGACACCTGATGTATGAAGTAAAAAAGCCTTGTCTTATTTCACCACAAACGAATAGGACCGCGCTAATTAGGCACCCAATCTTTCAATGATATTGATCTGTCCTACAGGAACCATGCATTTTTTCGGGATAAAAAGTAGCCTATGTGTTAAGTTAGGGTATAAGCTATATCCATGCTAAATTTCATCCAAATCCGTTCAGCCGTTTCAGCGTGAAAGAGTAACAAACATACACACACACACACGCACAAACTTTCGCATTTATAATATTAGTAGGAAGTAGGATATTAAGTTCACATAATAGATAACAGAAACTTGATGGCTTCATGAGTTGTAGTAGCTGGGAGGACAGGCCATCCCCCAGCTACAAATGCAATCTGCGCCAATGGCGCCCGTCCCTGCTGTATATTAGTTACCTTGTGTCGGAGCCGGTCTCGCGTAGCGCGTAGAGTGTTGACTCCTCGAGTGTCTAGACACCGAGCTCTCGGCTCTAGAGCGCGGTCGGACGACGGGAGACCTGGCGTCGGGCAACGAGCCGAGCGAGTCTATGTCGTCGTCAGAGTTCCATGGAGACAGGCCGTCCCTGTTTAAACTGATTTTATTAAGACAAAATTTTATACAAAAGTCTCGTATCTAATAAACTATAAGAACTGTAATTTTTCTTTAAAAGATTTACTTTCGGTAACTAGCTTTATCAAATTTCGTATTGTATTTGGTGGAACAAGATCACTTTTTCCTTGAAGTACAATCACCATGTAAAAACAACTGGTCCCAAGGAAACATTCTAAAGACCCATAATAATAGTAGTTGCGATAAGGAGGCAATAAAGCCGATTCTTAAGGCTTTAATTTTAGTTTTAGTGCTGTTAAAAGTTAAAATTTCCAGTAATATAGCTTCTGTTGCTAATACTAAAGAACAATTTTGGAATGAAGAGAATTTAGTTTTGACAGCACTAAAACTAAAATTAAAGCCTTCAGAATCGGCTATAATAGCTTACGAGGAACGATTTGAAACACAAGAACGTTACGAGTAAGTTATTGCCCTTACCCACGTATAAATGAATGAAACATAATTAAAGAAACAAACAATAAATACTCCAATCAAACCTAGGCGGGCATTCTTTGTCTTTTCACGCAAGTTGCCAACTTGACGGAAATACGCTGCTTTCAGTTTCCACGCGTTCGTAGGCTGCTTTCAGTAACCTTACTTACCTTGTTATTGTCTTACTGTCAGTGGTAGGCGGATGTCATCCGACGATCAAACTGAACGCAGCCTACGCGGCATCAAACTGAAAGCAGCTTATTTTCGTCAATTCTATAGATAGTGTACCATAGTACACAAGAAAAGACTCAAATATCTTTAAATAAATTGAATTTTTTTCTCTTTAGTTTGGAAAAAAAATACTTTTCTAACAGTTTTGATGCGTATGAAATGGGTCTTTACGAGCACTCGCATTGAAAAATATAGCGTCACTCACGGTTTCAATTCATCGTCACTGATGGTGACGGTCTGCATCGGGGCCGCATCGCGGCCAGGGGGCGCGGGGCTGCGGTTCCTCATCGCCTGCTCCCGCCTCGAAAGCGGGCTCTGACTCCTGCGCAGCGACTCCAGCTGAATGTTGGCGCGAGCCGGTGACGGGCGTCTGAAACCGTGACTCGCGCTGAGCGAGAAACCAACACTTGTGTTAGGAGGGGGCAATGTGGGTCGCATGCAGGAAGGGGGTTGGTATAACAAAGGTCTTAGTAAAAGGTTGTGGACTCTCGAGTACTGAGCGTGGATGCTTAAATAGTAGAAAGGAATTTTTCATTTCATACACAAGTTTCAATAAAGAAACCAGCAGCTGGAACTAGTTTAAGACAGATAGGGTCTTTGAAATAGCAAGAAAACTTACTAAGACAAGGGATATTTCCTAGTATGTGTTGTCTTAGGACCGGCGCAGTGTCTTTATGTATGTTACCGCCCAAATGCCAAACTAGATTTTCGGAAATCCTTCAGCGCAGAAGTCGGTAGATAAGGTTAAGACGTTTAGGTATGGCGAGCATGCATAACCTTTGTGGTATTTTTTTATGACAACCTAGTACTTTGGCCCAAGCCAAACTAGTCTGTCCTAAAGTCGAGTTTGGCCGGTAACATATACTCATGCGTATCTCCCAGAAAGCAGGGACTACAGATTTCCATATGCTACCATCCTGACACACCTCTTTCACCTCTACCACATCCATCAAACTAGTCGTACAAGTTAACAATAGTCTGACCTTCATCGGGGTTTTGCTTTGGTTTTATGGTTGTTGTGTGATAATTCATCTGTGTGTTGTGTGTTATTCTACATTATTATTTTTTGTTAATCTTTATTTCTAATTGGTGTATTGTATATTATTTTTATTGACATGTTCACTTTCTGAAATGTATACATACTTTTATGATGTATAAAACACAGTTTGTTAACTGTAACATTTTCATGTGACATTTCGATGCCAGATTTTTCATAATTTTAGAACCTCAGAAAGAAGCTTGGAACTGGAGCGCAGCCAAAATTCTGTGCTGCTATTGGTTGAAAGTTCTGTAGGCAGGCCCAGTTTGATATAAGGGAGGGTCCCGAATTGATGATCTCTTACAATAAGTTACGAGGTTTTAATCAACTGAATATTATTCTTTGTGAACCAACTGACTGATTTGTAAATTTTAATCGCTTAGTAAATTATAAAAAGATTGGTGAAACTTCACTTTACTCATTTATTCATACAAAATGAACTAGCTTTGGGACCTCGCATGTTGTAAGGGCGACCCATCGTTGAACTGTTTCAGATCACAAGACAGCGCAACGAACGTTTTCGCAGTTAATGGTTGATTAAGAGTACAGTTTCGGATATTACCGGAAGCTGTCTATGTTTCCACAAACGAAGATTGACGACGGCCATATATACTCACGCATAATACACACTTTTTAATACCTACTTAAAAGTACATACTATTTTACTCGCACTCGTATACACACCCTCTTACACGCACAAACATCCTCTCTCACCCTTAAATATACACATCCTCACTCATTTTCTCTACGCTTACACATACACAATACACCCACTGTTACACAAACATATTATATAGAAGTCAGAGCTCAAATACTACTGTAGTTATAATTATTTCAATAAAGAGTTATTATTATATAAAAGGACAATCTGTACCAAAACGATGGAACAACATGCAAATACTTACTGGGACAAGGGAGACCTTGACCTTGTCCGCAGCGTCCTCTGGACAGGGTCTCGTCTCCGCGGCTCGGGGTCGCGACGTCGGTCCGGCGAGTGCCAGAGGCCGCCGGGGCCCGGGGACCGACGACGGGGCTCCGGGGACCGGCGACGCAGTTCCGGGGTCCGACGGCGCGGCTCCGGGGATCGACGATGCGGTTCCGGGGATCGGCGATGCGGTTCCGGGGATCGGCGACGCGGTTCCGGGGACCGACGACGCGGTTCCGGGGACCGACGACGCGGCTCTGGAGACCGGCGGCGCGGCTCTGTAGCGGAATTATATAGGTGAGTGTTATCTTAACTTGAAATATGGTAAATCCCGACCAGGAAAATAAAAAACCTCGCCATGTCCCGGAAAAGCAATATAACTAATTCCTTCAACTTGCAACGCTAACTTTAAAACGTCATTATGTCGATTGCTGCCTGTGGTGTTGTTTCGTTATATGTGAGTGTGTGTGCTGTCAAAGTGTGGTGTTGTTTTGTGGGAGGGTGGGGAATGTGTTTGTGTGAATATAAGTATTGCAATCATAAAAGCAAATGTGAACCAATAGGACTATTTTTTTCTACTGCCAACAGTAACATCAAAACGTCATAATGTCGATTGCTGTCAAAGTATCGTGTTATTGGTTTATGTGTTTGGGTGCAATTTTGGGTGTATGTGCTGTAAAAGTGTGGTGCAGTTTGTGTGAGTTTGTGTGTGTGTGGGAGAATATGAGTGTTGCAATCATAAAAGCAAATATGACGCCCCTGAAGCAGTATTTTTATTTTCCTGGTCTGGCTTTAAATATGATACTAAATTAAGAAAAATTCCATAGAAACAGAATATAAATTTATAAAAATATAGATTGGTACTGATCTATGAAAGCCTAGCCCAAGCGACTGAACCTACGAGTAGGAACATGAAATTTCCTTCAAACAGCAAATTATTTCCCTAGCCGAGAATCGAACCCGAAAATCGGCCCCGAGCCTTCTTTGGAGCATTTTTAGCTATTTCGTACAGTTTTGGATTTGGTCACCCACGACTACTTAAAAACTAATCCCTAATCACACAAAGCATAGCATGAGTTCACTCGCTCGTCCCAAACCGTGGCTTGTAAACAAAAAACGCAAGTACTTCTGCATTGCCTCACCTCTGAATGTTACGGCCCAACGTTGCGATTCTGTAAGATGTTAGTTTTTGATAAACATTAATTTCTAATTTAACTTTACTATGGATTTCTACGAAAGTACGACGAGGGCAGAAAAAACAAGTAGAATCCTGCTTTGCTATGCTCATTTTATGCCCAAATTTATACTAAAGACTTGGTAATTTACTAAAGCGGGACTTCCATAGAAGCCCAAAAGCCGAGTATGCTTTAATGTGCGTCGAAATGAAGCCTGCTCCAACTTCAACTAGAAATATTATTATTAGAGTGCATTACAAACTAGAAAAGATAAATTAGAAACAAATGTAAAGACAAGAATTTCAAAAAATTCCTCGTGCCAGGATTCGAACCTGCGACCTATTGTTGTCAATACAAGATTGCGCCACCGATGTACTTACCTAGACCGTTGTAATTCACTCTAATAATAATATTTAGAGCATTCCAAAGCGATGGATTTCGCAATAAAGTCATAATCTTACAACTAGAATCTTTTTACAAAAATGCTCGTTCTATCTTTGTTCTGATTACTGACCGAGTCTCCAGTATAAATTAAGATGTGTTAATTTCGGGGGTGTTATAGGAAATTCATTGACTGTCTTCCGGAATGTGGACCTCACTTTTTTACATTTGGCTTACGCTTGGTAACTATCGCGCTTAACTGAAAACGTCGATCAGAGGTGCAGTTGTGTAAGCCATATGATAATATAATCAATTTGAATACGATTGGCTTACACAATTGCACCTCAGATCGAGGACGAAGTGCGCACGCCCATAAAGCAGGCAAGGTTTAATCAATACCTCCAGAGACTTCCGAAAAATCTACGTAAGTCGGTAACGGACGACACTAACTACTCTCCCGGTACAGATTCTTATGTATTCACGTGACACATGAGTAGTCGCATGGCGGCATGGTTTCATCATAAGAAAAAGCTACGAACGAAGCAAAGCAGTAGTTGAAGTGCAAGGAATTGTCAGTTGGGTCTTCGTTCTCTATCTTGCCTATGGTAGACCCTGCCAACCTTGTAAGCGACCCAGCCACTAAGGTTTCGATTCGAAACAAGCGAAAATCACTCGGAGTGATGCGAATTTCACTCTACAGCGTTCAAAAATTGACACAAGTTAAACCGAGGGTAAACGAACTGTTACCTGACAGCTGCACGAAACTGTTTTGAAACGCTTCGGAGTAATGCGAAAATCACACTGGGCCACCTGATTTGTGCAACCAGATTTTTCTTTCTCTTTTTCCTATTTAGATCTGTCTCTTTCAAATAAACGAGTGAAATTTCGCACTATGATCGCACGTTTTGAAATGCTTCCTAATAATACAGCTCCATTCGACAGATCACAACCATCGATGCGAACTAGCCTAGTACTGCCACGCGAGCTCATCCAGTGTATGTGTCGTCACAAGGTTGATCTATATAAGTACTTTAATTTAAAGGAACCCCGAGACTGTCAATTTAAATAGTTAATAAGTTACGTGATTGGCGATTTCAACTGAAAAGCGATTGATGGAACGTCAATATTTTCTCCCTCAGTTGCTTTTTTGATATCAGATACGCGACAGCTCTAGTTTTTTTAAGCATTTCTTACTATATCTTTAGATGTCTGCACTCGGATGAATGAAAAGACAGAGAGGCTGCCAGTCCAAAGAAACTAAGAAACTACGCACGAACTATTATAATGTGTTCTTCAAGACACTTATGTAACTATATTACAAAATCTGCAACTGTTGATAGGTTCGGGTGCGGTACGTCCGCCATCATTCTCGAATGACGAGCGAAAGAGGTAACAACTACCAATTGCTCAGCGAAAGATCAATTGCCTGCGACTATGGCGCCTGTCAATGTGCTTCAATCAAATTATCCATCAATCTCCTTTAATGCCGTAGTCGCAATTGACCACCGCTTAATTTCCTCGGTAAACGAGCAGTTTACATTGACAATGAGTATCAATAACGTGAATATTTACAATTTCAATTGAACGTCTCGGTGAACGTCAACGTGTACAGTGCTCCCAAAGTTATAATGCGCATAGAAATCTATAGCCGAGCGACCGGGCGTACCACGTGACCTTATTGCTTGTATAGAAAGTGTAGGGAAATACGAACTTTGCCGAGCAGTGGCGATGATTCGTATGTGCATTATAAGTTTGGGAGTACTGTAACTTGATTGGATATAGTTTGGACCATAAGAGTCCTACGTTGTGCTATTGTCTAATGATGATATTTAGCTTACCTGGCGACCTTTTCCTGAAGTCGGGCGACCTGCGGCGCGGGTCGAAGCGCTGGTCCGGGGAGCGGCGCGGCTCGGGGCGGCTGTCGAGCGAGCGGCGCGACTCGGGCGGCGGCGGCGTCAGACACAGCTTGCGGTAGATCTCGCTGACGACTCCGCGGAGCTCCTCGTCGTGAAGCAGCTTCATGCGGCTCGTCCAGTACACTATCCATTCCGGTTTGAAGTCGTGCTTCGATGGGTCTTTGCCCTCTGTGGGGAGCGGGAAACGTCAACGTTTGTATGTCATCAGAAATCTTGTTAAGGTACACTTAGGCGGTGAATCAGCCATCGAAGCGCTGCATTCCGTAGTTAAATTTTCAAATGAAATCGAATAATGAACTGTTCTATGACTCGGAGAACAAACCAACTGGACAGGCCACCACAGGCGAACCCTGCCAAAGGTATGAGCCCGACGGTTATACCGATTATATAAAAACGATAGATGTCCCTGTGTGTGAATGTGATCGTGTGCGTATAGTTTAAGCTAGTGTTTGAGTATTTTGTAGTGTGCGTGCATCGCGACGCTGCCTCGTCCCCCCCCCCCCCCCCCCCCCCGAAAATGTCGGACTTTTTTGCACAGAAATTAGTGCGCGGCTCTACTCCAGTTGGTTTTATCCTCCAAGTTCTATGACAATACAAGTTAGTAACAGTTACCCAATGATACGTCACAGGGCCGATAACAGCCGGTCCGAGTATGGTATTTAAGCTCAAGAAAAACCTCATTTTTTCGAAACTATGATTGTACACCAGAAATACGAGTAAAACCGCCCTGCCCTATATTTTCTCACACAATTATCTATAATTTAATGCATAAAATAATATACAGGCTGACTTTTAACCTAACCCCGATAAATTAGTATTTTGTAGAAGAATACAAACTGGTTTTATTAAAACCATTCAAAATCATATTCATATTTATTGTTTAAAGTTGGAGTCCTTTGAAGATTTGGTCACCCGAAGAGATAAGATATTAGATCGCGCGAAGTAATTTTTATTATTGATCCCATTATTTTTGGACTATTTTCAACTTTTTCCGTATGGGAATGGCTAGGATAACCATACATTTTATTTCTAAGTAACATTTTTTAAATAATATTTTGACTTTTAATTTTAATTGTTTTTACATTTAAAATGTGTTCCACTAACGTTCCTTAATAACCTCCAAAATTATCGAGGTTTATTTGAAAGTCACCTAGTTCAATTTGTTTTTGGCTTTTTATCAAGGCTTTTTTTTCTTATTGTGAATGATATGCTAAATGTATTAGGTATAATTATTTTTTCGATTTCACAATTAAATCAATCCGATATGTTTTTTTTTAATTTAACAAATACAAAACTCTTTATGCCACCAAAAACGAAAATAACTTCACAAAAAAGTTTTCTAGAATAAACAGTAAGTTATCTAACAATGAAGATAATAGATGATATTTAAATTTAGCACTGATATAAAATTTAACAAAAAATATATAAAAACAAATATAACCATTTGTTTCTGGCAGAAAAAGAATTATTTGAATACTGTGAAGAAAACCAAAATAATATCGGGAGGGTGGAGTGATCGAAAGGACAAAGTCTACTTACCAGCTTGGATCTCCTTGTATCGCCTGTTCCAGAACTTCTTCCACTCCTCAGGGTAGAGGGGATGTTTCTCTGGGTTCTTCTCGTGGTAAGCTAACGTCTTCTTGGCGGAGTCGACAGCGAGCTGAGTCTTGTCTGAGGCCAGTTTCAACTTGTACTCATAGTTCGGTGGCTTCGCCTGAGTCATTATTTAGAGTTTAGTTACTGTCGATTTTGATTTACAGAAACATATTATACTTTATACTTTATTGTACACATAAATATAATTACAATTGAGGTTAGAAATAGGATGTACACAGGCGAGCTTATCTCTAAGTAGAGATTTCTTCCAGCAAACCCCTCTGATAAATAAAAAAAATTATAATAAATTAATAAGTAGACATACGTGTACACAAAACTACGCATCACACTATTAAATTAAAATTTTAATACATATATATATATCCCTACATATACATACACAGCATAACTACATTCTATTACATACATGAATCTTTGCATAAACAATAGATATAGGTAATAATATACATACATATAGCGTGTACATTATGTACGTACACACTTACATACTATACAAATTCACTTATGGAAGAGAAAGATAGTGCTCTTTTAGTCTTTTTTTAAAAATACCAATTGTTGGACAGTCACGGATGTTTTGGGGAAGTGAGTTCCACAATCTGATAGCCACGACATTAAAGGACTGGCCGAAAGCACATGATTTGTGCACTGGAGTTTTAAGTAGAGAGACAGTACGTGTCCGAACCGGCCTGTCTCTAGCAAAATGCAGTGGTACGAATCGTTCACGAAGATAAGAAGGGGAGCGAGGATTAGTGAGAATACTGAAAAGCTGAGTGAGAATATGGAAATCACAACGTTGACGGATAGGTAGCCATTTAAGTTCTTTGCGGAAAAGGGAGACATGGTCGAATTTACGTAAGCCATATATAAAACGAATAGCCAGATTTTGCAGGCGCTCGAGCTTATTTAGTAACTCTTCGTTGGCATCAAGGAAACTGACATCGGCATAGTCGATCAATGGAAGAAGTAGAGATTGCGCAAGGGAAATTTTAGTTTTAAAAGGCAGGAAGTTCTGGAGGCGCTTTAAAGAGTGAAATGCTCTATGCACTCTTTTGCTGATCTCATTGACTTGAGGAGTCCACGACAAGTGGCAATCAAAAACAACTCCTAGATTCTTGGCGGTTTTAGAAAAGACAATAGGTACCCCATTATAAACTACAGCTGGTAAAGTATTGTCACTCAATTTCTGTAACATGTACCGGCTACCAAGTAGCATGCCTTGCGATTTGTTTGGGTTAACAACAAGTCCAAATGATTGAGCCCAATTTTGTATTTTGGTGAGATCTTCATTCATCTTTATAACGGCAGATTTTGCCTGATCCACTGGAGAATGGCAATAGAGCTGCAAATCATCTGCGTAAAGATGGTAGAGAGAAGATAAATTGTCGGTGATTGAGTTAATAAAAACTGAAAACAGGAGAGGAGAAAGAACGCCACCTTGAGGAACGCCAGCTGTGAGCTCACACCACCCCGATGTAACATCATCAGAGCGTATGCACTGCTGGCGACCATGAAGATAAGTATCAAACCATTCTAATACTAGAGGAGATACGTTAAGAGAGCTATGTATGTATGCTCAAATACGTCGAGGTGTTTTACGCTAAGATCGGCACTATTCGTAGAAAATAAGTTTTATTTCAACTACATAATGAAAGTAGAGTGACGAATGAAATTTACTTTTAGTTTTAATAAATGTATACACATAAAAGTATTATAATATGAATAATGTAAAAAATCATTTTTTTATAATTTTACCACAACTGCACAAGGCCAGTTTATAAGTAGCTTTCGCAAGTGTGCATAACAAATGGTAACCTTTTCATCCTTGCCGTCCTTTGCGTCCCTGACAGGGTTCTTGAGAGCGTATTTAGTCTTGAAGGCGTCGGCGGTTGGCCGCGGGTGGTACGGCTCGAAGCGGGCTGACTTCGCGCCGCCGACGCTGTCTCTCGCTTCCCTGCGGTCTCTATGAGATGAGAGGAGGCTTTCAACTTTCGAGTATAACTACAAGATTATTATTAAATACAGACTTTAACACTCAAGTGTTATTATTGTTGATTATATGCCAACTGTTTCACCGAGACAATTTCGGCATTCTCAAGGCGAGTGTCGTCGTGGCCGTGTGACAACGTCAGTGTACGCCACGTCGTCGTCGTCATCGTCCTAAGAACGTTAAAGCCGGTATTTAATAAAAAATTAGTATGTCAGCTCACGTGAGTTTTAATAATATTACAACTACAAAATTAAATGCACTTCATCCATCCATCAGCCTGTGTTCGTCCACTGCTGGACGGACATGCATACTATTCCAGTATTTCGCCAATCTTGGCGGTCCTCCAGCCTCCTTATCCAGCCGCCACCCGCGACGCCCTTTAGGACGTCGTCGGTCTAGCGGGCACGAGGTCGGCCTACGCAACGCTTTGCTGTACGTGGTCTCCTTTCTAACGCTTTCTTTGATACCCAATAAGAATTATACCTATAGGCTGTCCGAGATATCATGATATGGGTGCCAGTTCAAAGTTGACAGTTACAGTGATGTACCCTAACGAAATATAATCGATTTTTTTTTTAGTATCAAGAAAGTTAACAGGGGCTATCAAATCGATTTTTTATTTGGTTGATCTTTGATTTTCCAAACTATTTTTTGTTAATTACTTGGTTAAATTAATCGAACCAATAACTCTAGTGCCCGAGAGTTCAAAGATTTTCTTTTTGTTTTTCAAAAAAACAAAACAAAAAATTAACAAAAACTGTAACAAACGTCAAAACAAATAGCACGTAAAGCAACCGCAACGTAAACACAAACCGCATACAAGATGTACTCATACTGACGCGATCCTATTTGATGGCCGCACCGATTCATCGATATATTTTCGATTATGTAGTGTCCGTACCTATGGGTTAGCGTTCCGATCCAGGCATCACGTAGCAAAAAGACATTATTATCTTTTCTTCGTTAAATTTAACGAATACACTGAGATTTTTTTCCGATTTATAGAGGCCTTATGTATTGTGTTTTTGCAATAATTATTTACATTATTTCTAAAACCTATTATTTTCTTTTGTGCCTGGGTGTATGTAGTATGGTGTGAGTAGTATAAGTGAAACGGAAAATTTCGGACTGTCACCCATATCATGATATCTCGGACAGCCTATAAATATACTTGGTGGTGTAAATAGGCAGAGACTACACTAACTAGACTGCCTACCCGTCTGGAAGACGCATTTGTAAATGTGCAAGAGAGCAAGTATAATGGAAAGACACTGTATCGACGGGGTGTGCAATCAACTTAAACAAAAAAGTGGCGTAGTAGGGGAAAATTGGCGCACGAATTTCACCCTTCTATCCCCCAAATAGAGACTATGCGCTTCGCCGACTACGCCTCTTTTGTTTGCCCCGGTCTCTACCCGTATAATAAAGCTAGTGAATTCAATGAGTCAACCTGTACTTGGTGGCCGGCGATCGCTCACGAGGGCGCCTGACAACGGGGCGCCGCGTGGCTCGCTCGTCGCCGCTGATGTCCGACAGATCGTCCACAGAGGGCGCGCGCCGCTCGTTGCGCCCGGCCGGTCTCTGGTACATCAACATTACCGCTCTAACTCCACACTCTTTATAGCACCGTTTAAAAATACATACAGTTGTCCGACGAAAGCGTTTAGACATAGCAACTGTGAGGGATAAGACGCGTGAGGTATGATACCGAACTACATTGCCACTGTCTAGACCAGGGGTTTTCAAAGTGGGGGGCGCAGAGACCTTCAAAGGGTGAAACCACCTGTTATGGACCGTATTTAGACATAAACAAGAAACAACGTTCGTAGGTAGGTATAGCGCAAAATCGATGCAAGCTCATCCATCACATTCCAATAAGTATTACCAAGTTAGTTTTCTATGATTTTGGTGTAACTTTAATAAGCAATAAAAATAGATAGAGGTAGAGGTAGAGGCGCGAATTATCTTCTGACTGCTAATGCTAAAAACTTGTGTCATAAGTTGTAACATGTCGTGATTTCAGTATAACTTATGGCGCAAAGGCATACCACCGTTTTAGTAAAAAATTTTATAAACCTTTTCTCTGTAGTTTATCGTTATAAATGAAATGTGAAAATTTTGGTATAGGTACAATTTAAGGCAAGAAAACAACTTTATATGTAAATTTGTCCAGCTTGATATCCTTAAAACAAAATCAATATTCAAAACTCGTGGCAAAATGTTCCCTTTTAAAATATCAGTACCAGATGATAGTGGTCTTGTACTTTGGTCTATAACTAAAAACAACAGAGAAAAGGGTTATCAAATTTTGTACTAAAACGCGTGGCTATGCGCCTTAACACTCGCATTCATCTCCTCACCTCACTGTCGGCTATTGTGACATTATTTCGAATGCGATATTATAGGTATATTATGTATTATAATTTCGAAAAGCTTTCCTGTATTATAAATTCATAATAAAAAATTGCCGCGATCTGTCTTTGATATAGGTAACGTCATATCATGTGTGCAGAATCGCCCGGCATAGGCGCCATCCAACTTTTCAAGCTATGCTCGTTTTGGAAAGCTAACACAAAAACCAAAACAAGAAACATGACTGTCCCTTTGCTTAAACAGTTTGCAGTACAATCACACGCTATTTTGGATACTATTAAGCCGATTTTGAAGGTTTAACTTACTTAAAAACGTAATTTCAAGTGACAGCACTATATTTTGCTATTCTGAAGGTCACACCAACTAAAATTAGCAAGTTATTTTAACGCTCTTAAATTGAATTTACAGATTCGATTCGAATGCATCATTTACCGGGGTTTACCGGTAATTTCATTCGGTCACTATGGAAAGCTTTTATATTTCTACTTCTTGGTAGAATTATGAGTATGTTATAAATTATTTTATTTCAATATCTTAGCCTTTTCTTCGTGATTTCACACACTGGAACTATGTTTTTGGAAAACTTCGTGTTAGAATTGGTCAAGAAAAATTACTAAAATAGATTATTATCAAAATTTTATATAATTTTTTCTGTCAATTCATAGTTGTAGGTTATTTTCAAGGATTCTATGCTGGCAGCACTAACAATATTGACAATCCTTGGAAATCGATTCGTATTTAATCTTTTTCTAGTTTTTTTCATTAATAAGCAGAACACCGTCTAACAAGAGATAGACTGATCTCATTTTGGAGAATCTACATGCTCATAATATTATAAATATGATTTTATTGCGTGATAGATAAGATAAGTTTTGATTCGGTTGAAATCAGTGGCCTTTGCTTGGAAAATTTTCAAAACAATTCTCAGTAAAATGCTAACATCAGCATTTCTAGGATACGGGGCAAATTCTTTAAATTCTGAGATCTTTCACAGCCTAAAACTAACTGAATTTCTTCCAACATCTTAGTGGGTATTGGTAATAAAACAAAACCATTACAATGTGCTCTATACATTAACTTAGGAGCTATTTCTATAAACTAGTTGGATTTTGAACATTGTCCCGGTCACTTTGGAGTTTTTGCTAGTATTTGTAATGAGATGAGATATAATTAAGCCGCCAATAAATTTTGATCTTATTTCCATCATATTTAATGGGATTTCATGCAGAGTGTATACTATCAAGTCTATGAGCTGAGCAAGACCATTTGAGCTTGTCTCTGATTACATCCCTCATTAAACTGAGATCAGATTTAGTTCCTAATAAGCAGAACGCCCAGAGCCGTGTTCTGTGGTGACGGTAATGTATGCAATGGGTTGGATCTTTACACACAGACTGCAGAAGTTAAGGAGAATGTACACCTTGATTGTTTCAAATGCAGAACGCACTGTGTAGTTGGCTCCAAAATAGTTTATTAGAAATGTTTACACCATTTAACTTAAGTATAATTTGAAGTATGTCAAACTAAAAATAAAGCCTTCATAATCGGCTTTTATTAAATTTTAATACAAAAAAATATATATATGTGACAATAAACCAATTACGAATGGATTAAGAATGAAATTATTAAAAGTGCTCGAATATTTTTTTGTTCATAGGAATAACCTTTCACATAAACTGGAAAAAAAAACACAAGATTATTTGGTGGCGTTAATTATATTTAAAAACAACTCATAAAACACGGTCCTTAAACAGCTGTGTACGAATATAACCTTTGCCCGCATATAAAAAGAAAAAATATTGACCATAGACAATATACTTATACTGAGTAATTACAGTTTTGGTTATTATATGCGGGCTCTGGAAATTTTCGTATGCAGCTGTAAAAGGCCCGTATTTCCGTTTTTTTTTAAATGTAATTAACGCCACTAAGAAGTCTGCGTTTTCTTACAGTTTTTGGAGAAGGTTATTCCTATCAACAGAAAAATATTCGAACACTTAATCATTTCCTCCATAGTCCATTCTAATGAAATACAGGGCGGATGTACAGCACACGCCGTGTCTTTGTAGCTATTTTGTGTCGACGTAGTAACGTGCAAACAATTTGCGCAAACGAACTGCGGATCTAGAAGCCAAGCCGTTCGGGGCTCACTCGTCTCGTCTTCGACAAACGACAAAATAAACCTTGCCTCGCTTACTCATATACATTTGTCCCTTTCGTGGATTGACGAAGAGCCTCGAACGGTTGTGCTTCTAGATTTCTTTAAAACTGTTCGGTATAATTTGTGGAGAACTCCACGTTGCCGCTCTATCGGTCAAGTCATTTATCCAGCTATAGTGTACAGACACGTTTTCCTATAATGGAAAGGAATTTTTGCCGTTTGCTACCAAACAACCCATCAAAATAGTGACAAAGTTTACTCACAGTATAGCTGTTGAACAGTGGTCTCTGCGGCGCGGCGACGTGCGGCGGCGACGGATCCCTTTTAGCCGATTCCCTTACACAAAATACCACACAAAATTAGTTCTTACTTTTTCATTATTAGTCTTCAAAATCGAGTGGCGTTGCGATATCGCGACCGATATGCATTCCTTCCTCTTCGAGGACCCCTTGTCGCGGCCCGGCCACACATTACCGAAGTCCCTGCAATCGGCCACTTGAATTTATAACTTTTTATTTAATTTTATTTATTTAACCTTTACGCGGACAAAATAAGAACTGCAATGGTAATTATTGGTCGGCGCTTCTTGGAATAAGTCCTGCTCCAACACTTTTGTTTTTTGTCTATCTCGCTCTAATCATCTGCCATGCATGCAAAACGTCAGATAATTTTGTCTTTTTTTGGTACATTTTTACATTGTGCAGAAAAACTGTAAATCATGTTGGAAAATTGTTTTTTCATCATGTTTTTTGATGTATTACCGTGGTTCTGAAATATGTTTTGCCGTTTTTACGTCTCTAATTAAAGCATAAATGTGGTAATGCGGCAATGGCTTTCGAAAGTTTTTCTTTAAATTCCTTTTTTTTTTAGATATTTTACCTCATCTTAGAATAGCAAGTAGCAATTATTTTGTTTGTAGATTTTAACATTTTCTTCCATCAAAAGTCAAAATGAAGTACCCTATTTTTGTTCGATAAAGAATAGACTCCGTCTTTTAAGGACTGAAAGCTTCAGTACTAAGGAGAAAGCAGAGTTAGGCGTTTATTTATTATCCTATATTTTCGTTCATTGACGAATATTTTTCATGACTATAAATGTCGCAAATCGATAAATTTTATGTTGGTGTAATCCGTACAACGTGATTATTATAATATCTAATCAAGAATACCAGTTATCTGTTACGTACTACCAAACTTATAATTCTACTGAACAACGTTTTTTCTTTGAGTTCACAGCTCACTTCCGAATAAGAATTACTGTTTATTTTTTCACTTCACAAAATGTCGAAGAGGAGTTTTTAAGTGTGATCAGTAAAATCCAAGTTTTTAGCATGTCACAGATATACCTAGTAACATATGAATTCAAGGTGACTTTCGTTTATATAGCCAAATTCATACTGGAGACTCAGTATGTGGTCAGGATCAATGATCAATGGCCCTTTCTGTGAAACACGCAAAATAAAATTTAAACGTCCGTTCTGTCTAATTGAGTCCAGGGTGTTCTTGAACAAATATAGAGGCACAATAAAAATATTTTTCGTATTTCGCTAACGAGATCATTGAACCTTAGTCCCGACCACTAATCGAGTCTTCAGTATGAGTTTGGCTATATAAACGAAAGTCACCTGAGGCTGCAGTCTCGACAAAGATAGCGATCTCTTTACGATTTTTGGTAGTCTTGACCGTCAAAACTAGCGACTAAAATCGTTAGCATAACGAATTCAACTGTCAACTTTACCATTTTTGCGAATGTCTTTGCGACTGAATTTGACAGCCCGATAAGTGAATCGCTACGGTATTTATCCAACATTTAATTACTTGATTTCAAAAATTTATATTAAAATAGGTACGCATCCAAAGAAAAGGTACGAAATTTACAGTAATGGCGGAAGCTTATTTAGCGTGGACTTGGGTTGTGCTTGAACATCGACACGAAATGCTGAGGCGACCACGAGGAACAGGTGAAATACCCAAAACCCCCATCTTTTGGACGACAGCGAGTTGCTTAGGCTCTATAGAATCTCAAAAGATATGCTATACGAGCTTGTAGATCGTGCCTTGAGAGCATCTCAAAGACGCCGCGTTTCGGGGTTACTATCCCCATCATATCAACAAATAGTTTTGCAATATGAACTATAGTTCACCCTATAGGGTGGATCGATTTTAGCGTCTTTTGGACAAAATGTATGGAAGGAAAAAAAACGTTTTTAATATTTTTGGTTAAATCCTTATGTAAGCAATTTACAAAAAATGAATCATGAAAATTCTGTTGCGTTCCGAAGTCGTAAGATAAATAAATGTGATAAAAATACCTCAAATGGGTAATTGTATTAATTTGCACAGTTTTTATTTAATTTGAGATATGTGAATGGATGAATATTTTTATGTGATATACTTTATATATGGCTTTAACATAAACAAATTATAAAAAATATTAAATACTAAATTTTTTTTTCCTCTCATACATTTTGTTAAATTTCAACCCCCTTAAGGGCAGTTCAAAACATTAAAAGATTTTTTTTCATTTCCTTATCTATTTTCTTGTAGCAACTTTTCCTCGGGCTCCAGTGAAAATCCAGAAAACGCAAAAATCGATCCACCCTAATGAACAATCATACAAGAAAAAACCGGCCAAGTGCGTGTCGGGCCACGCGCAATGTAGGGTTCCGTAGTTGCCCGGTACATATAAGTTGGTCTACTAATACTAATACAGACCGCGCCAAACTTCTGGCCAAATTCTAGGGGACCAAAAGTTTGGCGCGACCTGTACTCGGTAAACCTGTAAAGCCTACTTAGCTGTGATAGTTTTCCTTTTAAGGCGCCTAGGCATGCCACCGTTTTAGTACAAAATTTGATAACCCGTTTCTCTGTTGTTTTTCATTATAGACTAAAGGTATAGACCTCAATAGTTTAATACAGGCATTTACAAAGTCGCTATGTGGCTGAAATATTAAATTTTTATATATGTACACTCTGAGGCAAGAAAACAACTTTGTATGTAAATCTGTCCAGCTTAATATCTTTAAAACAAAATTAATATTCAAAATTTTGGCAAAATGGTGCCTTTTAAAATACCAGCACCAGATGATGGAGGTCATATAGTTTGGTCTATTACGAGAAACAACAGAGAAACGGATTATTAAACTTTGTACTAAAACGGTGGCGTGCCTAGGCGCCTTAAATTCATTATATATACTACTTCTGTGAATTTTTTCACATTTCTATAAACAACAGTTTGGCCGGCAGGGGGGGGGGACGCTCCACTCTAACAAATATTTTCACTTTAAAGCTTAATATTTCGTCAACGGATCCCTTAATCGAAAAATGATTCTCACACACCCACATTTTTTTTGAACGGCCTGTCCAACAATACCCTACACTATGGGATAGACGAGAAAAAAAAATCATCTCCAGTTTACGTGTATCTAAGCCGCGGACAGACGGACATGGCGAAACTATAAGGGTTCCTTGTCAGACTCCGGAACCCTAAAAAGTCGAGAAAACAACACGCGAACGATCGATCGGAACAATGACAATTGACAGTTTTATTTTTTCAAAGCAATCCAGTGTTGTCGATGAATAAATTTTCATATTCCTTGACGTTATTACATAATAACTAATTATTTTGTATTTCATACGATAAAGAAGACAATTTCAATGTGAAACGGTGCTTAAGTTATAGTTTTACATAGTTTAGACGTGATTTTCAATATAAATACACGAGTTAATCAAATCACCTTTAGCTATTTTCCTCAAATTCGGGAAGAATTTTTAATAGGAATCATTTTTGACTTGAAATAGCCGGTCTATGAATACAGTTTTTCGGTAACTTAGCGACGTCCTTGGTTACGATTTTGCACGGTTTTATGGCAGTAGAGACTTGCAATCGGTGTAAACATTGTTACGGCAAGCGAATTTTTTCTTTATATTTTTACGATCGTTAGTTTACGATCGGATCGCTATCTTTGTCGAGACTGCAGCCCCTGGTATACCAAAGCATACGAGTATGATATAGAAATGTGATGATCCGAATTGCATGCATCCATCCATCCATCAGCCTGTTTCGTCCATTGCTGGACGTAGGCCCTTCCAAGGTTTAGCCACTCTTGGCGGTCCTCCTGGAAGAAATGCCCATACTCACACACGTTGGGCAGACGGGTTGGAAAGCGCGGTGTCGAAACCCTCGCAGTCGCACCAATGACGCCGCTGCCCGTCAACAGTCTGTTTAACATATTCTGAACTGGATGTTTTAATTTTAAAAAATCACTTACTGTATGCGTTCATCTGCAACAAAACAAAAGTGACTGTTCACATAATTTGAACAAAAATTACAAACATCATTAAACCCACGAAACTTACTAAACACAGCTGCAAAATTAAGTTGGTCGAGTATTCGGGTACGCAACCCTAAACTAAAACTACATTGAAAATCGGTGATTAAGTATTTGTTGTTTAAATACAGTGTTTACAGCTATTTCAAATTCCTAACTATAGTCGCCGTCAATAGAAATTGTGGACTATGTAAACAAAGCGCCATGTTGTCTTTGTCTATGAATAGGTGAACTATCTAGAGATGGGTAAGTATGTGATTAAAATATGTTAGGTGCTTAATTAATTTTCTTTATTTGATTCATCGCTAAAATATTCTGATGAATCTCTAGTCAAATCGCCCACGTTAATTACAAATGGTTCCGTCACAGCGTCGGTGGCCGTATCTATTATCCCATCCAGTTCTTTCATTTTTTCTTCTACTTTTAGGACATGAGCTACACATTTCGCCCGCTGTTCTGCCCCGATCCGCGCCAAACCTTGGTCCAACAAAATCTTCACATCGTCCATTTTGAATGTTTTGTTGTTCCTTCCAACGTAACCTTTTACTTGCGCCCATATCAACTCTATCGGGTTAAGCTCGCAATGATATGGTGGAAGGCGCAAAACTGTCACATTTTTCGATGCCGCCAACTCATCTACAAACATTTTTTTATATTTTTGCTTGTCTACTTTAGCTATGAGATTCGCTTTGATTTCGGTTTCTTGAAATTTGATTTCTTTTTCGCGCAACCAGTTTTGGATAGCTTCCTTCCGCCAACTCATGTTGGGCGCCTTTTCGATTTGACGCGAATGATATGGGGCATTGTCCATTACTATGACGGAACCAATTGGGATTTTTTCCAAAAGTTTTTCGAACCACTTCTCAAAATTGTGCGCGTCCATTTCGCCGTGGTAGTCTCCTTCGGTTTTCTGGGCTTGAAAAATCCATTTTCCGCCTTCCACGAAACCATCTTCGCTTCCGATATGTGTGATTATTAATCGTTTTCCTTTCTGAGGATTTTTTAGACCAGTAGAAAGTCCTCTTAAAAAGGCATCTCTACTTGATTCAATGTCGTCATCAACCCATATGTAGTCACAGCTGTGACCTGCATTAATCCATGTTTCGTCCATGTAAAATATTTTTTTATTTTGCTTTCTAAAATCGGCGATCTGCAAGAGATATTTTTGTCTCCATATTTGGAGATCAGGCCTGTTCAACATGATGCTCTTGCGTGCTCTCTTAACATGATTAAATTTCAATTTTTTCATAACTCGATATATTGAAGATTCAGATAACGACGGAAGACTGGAATCTTCATTAACTGCCGCAGTCACTTTCTGCACTGTAGGCAGTTAACCATCAAAATAAAATTGATGTATTTTGCGTCGAATAGCAGACAAGAGGAAATCATCAAACTGATCAATTATAGATCGATTTACAGGTCTCTCTTTTAACTTCGGAATGTTTCCCGTTTTCTCATAGAATCTAATAAGATTGTCAATTGTACGTTCCGATGCTCCAGTTATTTCCGCTACAATGGGCAGCACATCCTTTTTTAACGGGTATGTTGTGAGAGTTTTTTCAACATATTTGTAGACATTTATCGCGACCTTTTTTTCTTTTTCTGTCATTTGAGGCGTCTTGTGTCTTTTCAGTCTTTTCTTTCCTTGATGTGCTGACGTTTCAGACGTTCCTGGCATAGCATCACTTTCAGGTGTCTGAATCATTCTTTTTGGAAAGGGTGCAGAACTTGCAGATGTTCCAGGTGTAGAAACAGGTTCACTCATTTTGAAATTATTTTGGTCGTAATTGTTGTTAATCCACTTGGCAGTATCAGAATCCGTAGTCCGTAAAGCAGGTTGTTGTTTCAAGGTAAAACACTATCCAAATCACAATGCTAGTACGATAAAATCAGTAAGAGGAGCCAAGTCGTTAGAATACCGAAAACACAAAAGATTTTAGAGCAACGCTGGAAGATCACACAGCTCTCGATAGAATCACACACACGTTTATGTCAAAGATTATAAAGTAACGCTGTCAAAAAAAATGACGGAATAAAATAGCATCACAAATAAAATAGGTTTTTAATCAAATAGATTCGTACATCACTAATTTTCAAAGACAATACAGATTCGATGAGAAAAAAATATGACAGCAATCTCAACGCAGTACAGAATTAACGATTGATTATATGATTTTCCGTAATTAACTGGTGATTATTGAATATTTCATGATGAAATACAGTGAATGGCGGGTAAGACTTGATGCTTCATGATTTGGAATAATGTTCAGTGAGACTCCGTGACAGGAGCTTGAGAAAAATTGAGAAAACGGTTTGTTTACATAGTCCACAATTTCTATTGACGGCGACTATACGAATAGTTTAAACTATGATAGAAATAAATTTCTATATTTTAAACACTTCATCGCAAGGACATAACAAATTAAATTTTCTATCATAAATCAGAAAAGTAAATCTGGATGTGAGGAGCTATTCAGTCAATAGTTTTTGAGACAGACCCCGTAACAAAAATGGTCTAAAACTGAACTCCCACCCCGTTTCATTATTTTCAAAGATAAAAACGAATAAAAAATATAATATTTGTATTCAACTCAAAGACCTACAGACAATGACAACCCACATGCCAGGGTATTTTTTTCCTGGTCTGTTACCCATTACCTCAACGAGCTAGAGACACATGACCAGTGGCGTGCATAGAACTTTCTGGTGGAAAAGCAATGAGAAGGTCAAGTTTGAGACAAAGTGTTTTTTTAATTTTTACTGTCCAACTTTGCTAGGTGGTAGAGTTGATGCCGGGCTCGACTGTGGAGGTACCACCATCTTACTCGCAAATCCTCCCGAAGTTATTCGGGGGAGAGTAAGAGAACAGCTCTCAGGCAAAAAAACCAGGCGGCCCACCATTGCCTGGGACCGATGGATGGCGGTTTATCCATCCCCAATTGCCGAGCCTTATATAAACCAGACTGGTGACGGGCAGCGTCTTCATTGGTGCAAGGGTTTCGGCACCGCGCTCACCAACCCGCCTGCCCAACGTGTGTGAGTATGAGCATTTCTTATTTCATAAGGCTTTCTTCGAGAGTGGCGAAATCCTGGAAAGGCCCATGTCCAGCAGTGGACGAAACAGGCTGATGGATGGATTGTCAAACTTGTTATTCTCATTGCTTTTCTAGCAAAAAGTTCAATGCACACCACTGCCCAGGACATACGGATGGACGGACAGCAGATTGACAATAAAACGGAACCCTTAGGGGGATTTAATGCCAAAATGCGAGCAGCGCAATACTTACTGCTCTTATGCAGGGAGACGATCAGATCGACGTCGACCACTTCCTCGAACGTCGGTCCGTCGTTCTCGGAGAAGTGGTAGCCCTTGAATATCCACTGATGAATGCCTTCCCTGTCAACGACAACCTTTATCAAGTAACGACGTTTTTGGAACGTTGGAACGAAGTTACTTATCGCGCGTTACACTCCGGACATATGGGGAATGAGAAAAAGCCGAAAATAGTGTAAGACTTCGACCATCACGACACTTTTACTGTAGTATGTGTTTGTGTTTACAAGCGTATGTCTTAAGTATAGGTATATAATTGCAGTAGATATAGACTTTCGTTTATACAGCCAAATTCATACTAGAGACAATTTAAGTGGTCAGGGCCATGATTCAATGACCTTTTCTGTGAAATTCGCAAAATAAAATTTAAACTTTCTATTGAATTTTAGCGTGCGCGTCAGTAGCGAAAATAACTTCGTTCCAACCGGGTGTCCCAGGACACCTCTCATTCTTTCATTATTTACAAGTAATGTGGGCTTCCACTTGGCCACTACATGGTGAGGTCTAGGATGAAAAGCGCGCTCGTCCAGAAAGTGAAAGTAGGCGCGTTATTCAGTCTGTTCAGGGACTTACGCAAAATCTAATCTACAGAAGTCGGTAACAGACGAATGACGTAAATGCCTATCGGTACGGCTTCCAGAACGCGGCGAGTCGCTTGGCAGCATGGTTTTGTCATAAGGATGGTGACAAGCCAGCCAACCTCCAGTTAAAAATTATAAAAAAGCATCGCAATACAGTATTTTATTTAAGATTATATGATTTGTAGCGAAATGCATCGCTTTGGATGCAGTAAATATCATTTTGAAAAAAAAAGATAATTTTTTCTAAATACTTTTCTCACTTAAAATTTGTTTTTATCTTTTCCGGTTAGTAATGCACTCTAATTAATGAATAATGCATTCTAAGTTTATGTCACTGGTACATAAAGAGGTTTTTAAAACGCGAGTAGGAGTTCAAACGACGAGTAAACGAGTTTTTTAATAGTATCACCTAGTTATGTACAATATCATTTAGTAAAAATGTTTATTTTGAAGCTACAAGATCCGATCCTTAATGCTTTGCCTACCAACTTACTTTTCTTTGTCATAATCATCCTTTTCAACACAGACGGGACGCCTGCGGCCGTACTTGTCCTCGATACGCTGCGTGAATCTGTTGATGATCATCAGGACGCCCTCCCGGTACTGGTTCTGATTCTTGTAGGGCGCGAGCAAGTACGTCGCTTTTGGGTAATGGCGGCTCTGTTCAAAGTGAAAAGAAACATTCATTAGTCTTTGAAATTAGTATTACAAGAGGATCAATCCAGTGTAATGGTCGTGATTCTAGCAAAGATTCAAAATGTACAGAGCTGGTTTACGGATTTTCCACCCAGGAAGTATCGACTGAAGAAAAAGTGCGTCTGACCAATGTAAACGCAGGACATGTCTGATGTCGAGGCGATGGTCACGTGATATATGTAGCTTTCCTGCGTTTCCATTTGTCACACGCTTCGTCGAGAGACAAACTTCTGCAAACGGACAATCACAATGCCACGGCCCGTAGGGGTCCGAATGTAGGCGCGCACTCAAAACGCGCTTTAGCAGTCGTTATAGAGGTCCTTGTAAAACTAAGGCTCCATCTGCCTCATAGCACACTGAAATCTAATGTGATCGCAGCCGCAGATAACTTCACTGACAGTCCTATTCTTAATTGGCACGCATAGTGGATTTAAGCGTGATAAGACGCAGGTGTAGCCTTAAAGGCACGATCTAAGTCTTGTTTCGGTGTTTTGTTTATTCCTTATGTGACCTATATTTATTCAGATCTTTATTTTACAAAATTATTGCGTTTTTTGCTTCTGTGTTTTCCAATGAGTCATCCACTAATAATTATCTTCTCATGAGCTATAATAATGGCTAATAGGTTTGCATAAACTTATTCAGTAAATGTCATCATGTTTAATTGGCGGAAAATCGTTCATACTATTGCTATGTCAACTAGGTTTTATTTGGTAAACCTTGTGCATGCAAGGTGACATTAATTTATGCAGCCAAATTCAAACTGAAGACTCGGTAACTGCTGAGTATCAATGTTCAATTCGTACATTTTTTTTCTTGTTTCCTGGAAACGCAAGCTCTTACCCTTTTTAGGAAATTCGTACTTTTTTTTTCTTGTTTCCTAGAAACGCAAGCCCAGTCCTAAGTTAATTATTATTTTATTTTGCGAAAAAGAAAACATTTGAAAATTAGGCCTTTTCCAAGACGACAACAAAACCCAAAACGTGATAGAGAAAAATTCGCTGCATCGAAATAGTAGTTTATGAAACTGGTACATACTTGAATCGGCTCGTTTTTTAATCTGACACTCATGTTTTAATACCTAGTTATGTATAGTTCCATACACTACTTTCTCTAAACTCATTATAACCTGTTTTCATAACCTTGATAACATTTTTCGTTTGCCATTTTTGATTTTTCTTGTAAAAGCTTGTTCTAAAAGTGTACGTAATTTCCGTCGCTATTTCCAAAATATCAGGTGGAGTCAAATATCATCGCTATCCCTGCTGTCAGTAATTTTAGGGCAAAATAATTCTTCTGACCCATAAAACCACAATAAGTAATAAATTTCTTTGAAACGAAAACTATAACACAAAAAACAGTTCATCCATTGACAGACCGAGTCCAACGCGCCGTAAGCCATAGACAATACCTGGCCGAAAATAAAGTTGACTGAAACCTCGTTACTGTTTTGTATGCATTGGAGAACATTATATAAAAACCTCATTGGTATTTGATATTAAACCTCAGACATGGCTGTATGGGCTAAGTTCCCTTTGCCTTCCTAGGTAGTATCACATGTACTGTAATCTCAGAAAAAGTTTTTTTATAGCATTATGTTGTTCGGAGACTATAATTAACTACAAATACTATAATTTAATTTTTTAATTTTATAGACTTTCATTAAAATATTTTTCATTATGCCGGTAGTTTTGAGTTCGTAATAAGGATTTTACGATATGAGTTTAGATATTTTTTTTTAAAAGTGAAGGCTGTTTTTTTAGTTTAAAACAGTAGACCGTCCAAACTAATAAAGCCAAAATAACAATAATAAACCTATTATCTAAAACATAGCAACGTATTTTTTAAACGCTAAAATTAAATACAACGAGCTATAGATACTTCGTCGTAGATAAAATATGATTAATTAAAAAACAGCAATATGCAACCTTTTCTCGATGCACTTTTTCAGATGTATTTATCATCACTAACGTTGTGCGATGGAGATACCTATTACGCCTTAAATGGTCGGTGAGAAGTGTGTGTTGACTGTTGCAGACCACACTAGTAAACACTTCTGGCTGCTCCTCAGTGACATAAGATAGTACTCACCATGTAATTGGTCCGATGCCAGTAGCACGTGAGGTGGTTGATGATGGTGCGCGGATGGCCCTGCTTCTGGCACAGGGTGCACATGTACGAGGGCTCGTAGTGGGACTGCTGCGGTGGATGCTCAATCAGGTACTCCAAGCCGATCAGTGGAGCCCTAGGGCGGAAATTTTCGTACAGTACTTGCAATACACGACAACTACAGACCATTCACTATAAGAAGTCCCCTGGCTTAGAAAATGGTAGCACTGCATATAATGTTGCCAATGGCTCACGTAGCATTCACCCTACTACACATTCATAATATTTACTTAACTGGGTTTTTTTATATATTGATTAGACTACTCTTTAATGAAAATAAAATGTACAGAATGAAAAAAAATGTTCTAAATCGTCGAGCTGCCGTTTTTTACGTTTTTGACGATTTTTTCCAGGCGACTTAATGTCATAAAATTGGCTTTATGTTTAAAGCTGGTTACCCTATTTTAATAACCCATCATGGCACTGACACGAGATCGAATCTGATCGAGAGGAATCACGGTGCATTGTTTGCATTTTCTCTTTCACAAAAGGCGTACCTTCAACACAATCTCTTTTGCACTATTGTTCAACGGCTTTGGCAATAATAATACATTTACAAAATAATTTTGAAAAATCTGAGTGACAAGAACATGACAGCAAAATCTTGACAAGCAGTGATGCCAACATGACTGCAAGGGACAAGTTATGATGAATGGTCGTAATATCCTTTATGCTTGTTTCACTGGTTTTATTTCCCAATTTACACTTTAATCCCGACCGGTTTTATAACGTTTCGACATTGTGTACATCTTTAATGGCTCGTATTGATAGTTTAATTTACTGTATTCCTGATGCCCTTGAGAATGGTGTATTAAACGAAATCGGTCGGGATTAAAATGTAAAATAAAATCAGTGAATCATGTACACGTGAATTGAATTATGTTTTCTAAGTTTCACCAAGTGCCGACAATCGCAAGTATTAATTATAAATTTAAGTAAAATATCCTGTGTTTGTATTGGGTCCCGTACATGTACGTTGCGCTAGTGTGCGTGCCTGCCGGAGCGTATCGTACATACACATAATGCATGTATACACAGATTCTAAGCAAGCAAAGCAGATTAGCTATCGTAGATTTCAAAAACTGTACGAAAACCGTAATCAGGGAAACTATACCGATTTCATTAATTCAGTTCTGTATATCTAGAGAAACATATAACGCAAGGTAATTTTCTGGTTACCAACTGTTTGCACCATAATAATGCCAAATTCGACGGACTGCAATCACAACCCCGCCGGCCGAGTATTGTTATTACGTGACAACCCCCCAGCGTCTGTCACCCCGCGGGACGGTAGCGCACGATCTTGTTTGTACTTGCAAGTGCTATTATTAGACTGCAGATTGTGAAGATTTTCATTGATAAATGAGTTCTCACTTGACTTTATCCAGCGCCTCTTGAATTTGACACTCCACATTCCGGTACTTGGCGTACTTCTTGTCTAGTTCCGTCGGGTTTTTGTTGTACAGGTCGACTTCTTCCGCCATCTTCTGGAGCGTCTTCTCTGTTGCTGAAAATTTTTTATATTTTGTTAAAGTTAGGACCATGGTACCAAGTATGAATATCCTATCGACTCGACATCGCTTCGATAAACAAAAATGTAGCTCTTATCTCATAGCGATAAGAGTTGTCCTTTAGAATTTATAGAGTTTATCTGTCAAATTTATCGAGTCGATGCTTACGAGTACGTACTTGCTATGCAGTATAGAAGGCGGACGTAACCAGACGACAGGAATTTTTCTGACTTTTACGAAATATTGGCCGTCTCTCAAGTAAGCCTAAATTTTCACTTCGAACATATGTTTTGTCTTTATGTGGTAACAAAAAGTCTGTAACCTGCAAAAACCGTTTCTATTGCAAGAAACGAAGGGTGTAGCCAGTAGTATTGCGAGGTGACTTACCTCCTCCCTTGGAAGTACTGTTCCCTTTCTCATTCTGGACGTAAGGATGTTCCTCGAAGATGCTCAGCGGCCAAACGTTTCGAGCCTGTAGCTTCGTCTTATGTTTCTTGCCCGATATATGCGTCTGTTGAAAATGTCACGTTATTTATACATACACTCACGTCTGTCTTCCGAAAGGGTAGACAGACACCACATCTGCTAAGGTCCCTACAGATTTCTCAAGCTTTTTTCACATCCATCAATCAACCCAATCATAAAGGCTCTTTTATTTTATTAAACTAGTTTATTTACATAACCCCAATTTATTAAACTTCATTATAATTAGTAACATTATTTACTATCTCGAGTTCCTTTGCTACGTTTTGGATTTAAATTTCCTGATAGATATTCATTTAGTTTTTGTTTTCCGTTTTGTAATTTGAAGTACCTATCAAAGCGATGGATTGCGCTCAACTAATATCATTTTAACGTTACTTACAGTTACTAGGCGATGAAGGAATGCCCTAAAACGCGAGGAACTGCGCCCCAATAATGTCGAAAAACCTAACCCCTGATCACATTGGGACGAAAAATCGTCGGTGAAACATGGGTAGCACCTGTAACACCCTCTTGGACGATAATATTGCTCCACCATCGTCCACGTGCTGTCATCTTCGAGTTTGCTCTTCAAGCTATATAATGTTGTAACTAAGGGCTATATTTGTATACCTGCAAGACGGTCTCCCCACTGCACATTGCCGCACAGGGGAAGCACAGGTAGATCCATTTCCCGGAGACGTCGCGACCCCGGTGTTCCACCATCGGCCGCGTGCTGTCATCTTCGAGTTTGATCTTCAAGCTATATAATGTTGTAACTAAGGGCTATATTTGTATACCTGCAAGACGGTCTCCCCACTGCACATTGCCGCACAGGGGAAGCACAGGTAGATCCATTTCCCGGAGACGTCGCGACCCCGGCGTTCCACCATCGGCCGCGTGCTGTCATCTTCGAGTTTGATCTTCAAGCTATATAATGTTGTAACTAAGGGCTATATTTGTATACCTGCAAGACGGTCTCCCCACTGCACATTGCCGCACAGGGGAAGCACAGGTAGATCCATTTCCCGGAGACGTCGCGACCCCGGCGTTCCACCATCGGCCGCGTGCTGTCATCTTCGAGTTTGATCTTCAAGCTATATAATGTTGTAACTAAGGGCTATATTTGTATACCTGCAAGACGGTCTCCCCACTGCACATTGCCGCACAGGGGAAGCACAGGTAGATCCATTTCCCGGAGACGTCGCGACCCCGGCGTTCCACCATCGGCCGCGTGCTGTCATCTTCGAGTTTGATCTTCAAGCTGTTCAGATGGTCTTGGAACTCTTGCTCCGCCTACACAAAGCGAACACGACATTAGAATATTGCAGCAAGTTGGAGCTTTATCAAGTCTCGGTCAACGGGGACCGAGGATGTATACGCGGTGAACAATAATTTAGTTTTTTAGAAAACGTGTTTTGGATATATTTTGAAGGCAATTTAGGTTTAGAAACGCAAGCACTTTAACATTACACAATAACTTTCAAAATATGATCTCTGAAAATAAAAGAGATTATAACGGTTTATTTTAATCTTGATAAGAATGCAAGCACTTTTTTGTTGGTGATGGTGTGATTAATCATTTAATCACCGTCCAAAATATATAGCTGTATTATTAATATAAAAATTTGCAACAGAAAAGTGAATACGATTTCTTGGATAAACCAACTTTACAGACTACAAATCTTTCATTAAAAATTCTCTATCGCGCGACATTTTGAAAAATTATTCTTTGATCCTGCTTTTATGTATTGTCGACAAATATAAAAAAATAATAAGAAAGGACATAAAAGTACGTCTCGTGCATTTTCTGTTATATTAACAACATGTTAATATTAACAAGTAAAAAACATATGAAAAAAATACTACGCCAGATATTTATTTTAGAAAATAGGAATATTTGTTTTGACTAGTTCTTTTTTTATAATATATTTCAAATTACAGTTATAAAATATCACATACTCGTAGAAACACCCGCCTTACGCCGCTTACAACCAGAAAACGGTGACAGTAAGAGTGCTTGATCACTTATATTGTCGATTCTAAATAACTATTTACGATGTGATATCTATTAATGAATTGAATCAGTGCACAAGCATCGTAACGCAGTCACAATAATGCCTTACGGAAAGTCATCCATACATTCCATATGGCAACAAAGTTTTTCTTAACATATGTCACTATCAACACACGGGTTCGCACGAAACAAAATACCAAGTATTACTAGCATTTCTTTATTGACGAAATTATCTTGTGAATGCTATACGAAATTATCTTGGGTTGAAAGTACTTACCGCAAGCTGCATCCATAAATTAATCACAGAATATTTTTTGTGTGACCAGAACTGAGGAGATTTTATAATATTCATTTATTTATATGCACCGCACTTCTGAATATTTTGTAACCGTTTAGATCAAAATACGAGGGTACGCTAAGAAATTAATTAATATAGGTACAAGTATTCGATACTTTTCTTTCGATACCAACTATTTTAGTAATCGATACTTTCCGAGTTCTGTTTTGACATTTGGTTTCCGACCTGACACCATGTAAAGATATGCGAATTTTTGACAAAAAAGACTGATTTATTTCATCCTCAGAAGAATAACTAAAGCATAGAAGTAGCAGTAAAATCGGTACAACCTTTGTTTGTTTTTCTCGCTCTTTCCAATAAAAATATGTATGTGCTAGAAAAGGATATCCATAGACATACTTTTTTCGTTTTGAAACATGTGTACGGTGCGATTAAAATCAGTTAACGATTCGGCCAACCTCGGTAATTGTCGTGAATCCCTCATCTCTCACATAGAGTTATCAATTTACAGATATGACCTTTAATTAATTACTCGTTGTCTTATTGAATACAATACAAGAACGATATGAGCAACAAAACCTCCTTTGTAGCTCAAAACTAACACAACCTTTATATTGAAATAAGAAAAATAATTGACTATTTTGACAGTATGACTTCTTAGTGTCAATAAAAACAGTTTGACGTATATGATACATTTATGTTTATGAACGCTAATTTCATTCGTGAAAATATTCGATTCTATCAAATTTTATCAAAATTACCTTACAATAGTTATGTATCATGGCTTCAACAAATTTAAAGCGTGGTAAAAAAATTGTTGCTCAATCTCGTGAAATTGTAAATAATGTTTATAACTATTTTAGAAAAGAAGCTAATTTATTTAAAAAGGAAGAATGTAAATATAAAAAAATTCATGTATTGTATACAAGTATAGCTTCAGTAAATAATGAATGTTCAAATTCATGTCGCTTCTGCATGATAAATTTCTTAGGTCTACCGGTTAGTAATGTCATCTTGGCAGGTGCTATACATTGCGTTTATGATACTTCAAATTGAATGCTACCTAAGAGAAGTCGCGGTAATGTATTTCGTGTCATTTCCGTCTCGGGATTTAGGCGATGATATCCGAGAAAAGCCAAATCGTTAACTGATTAACTCAAATTGGTTCCATTTAGTTCTAATACCGACCACGTTAAATAGGTCTCTTTCATCACTTTGTTTATACTAAATTTGGAGCAATTTAAATAATTCGGATATTCTATGCTATTTTGTTGAGAAGTCAGGTCCGCGTAATAAAACATATTTCTAATGTTTTAATGAAAGAAAAGATGTTTCGAGGAAATGATAATGTTACTAAGTTTTCATAGAAAATTATATATTGGGTAGCATTTTATCAAGAATTTTAAATATATAAAAGTCCTACGATTTAAAGTGAAAAAAATTCAACAGGTAATAAGATTATCCCTAATAGATCACATTCTACCGAAAAAAATATTTTTTCTCGTACCTTTTTTTTACCTCTTCATAGAAATGTTGTCAGCTGATTGAGCTACTTCGTACTGGGGAGTGAAAAAATTATATGAGCAAAAAATTTTTTCTACTTCTGGAATTTGATCAGTGAACGATACATGATCTACCCTAGAATTATTTTCACTTATTATTTTAGGACCTTATATAAGACAAGGTTATGTCAGAGTATTCATAGTTCCAACCGGTTACAACCTTGTAACTTGCGAAACATGTTGACAAGCCTTTGTCTCTTATTGTCACTTTAAAGAGTGACATGAGAAAAAAAGATAAGAAAATCAAAGAGTTGCTATTTTATTGCTACTTCTTTGCTTTAGTTATTCTTCTGAGATTTCATCTGACACACAAACATCATAACATAAGTAACAAGTTGTTAGTAAATCGTTTGACGTTCTGACGTATATTATATCTGACGTTTATCGTCAGGCAACGCCCGCTTTAATATACCATCTCTTGCAGACGTTAAATTTCTGTATTATGCTATCCTGCTGTCAATGTTAAGGGCGCTTTCACTTAGGAAGCAGGTACCCGACGCCGATCTACCAGCTTGCCGATTCCGTAAACGCCGCTCTACCACTTCCTTAGACCGATAGAACCGCACGGCGCGGCGTACGCTCTTTAGTCGTTGTATAGGTGCTAGATTTATTCACGGTTTAAGAGGATAGGTCGCACTTTCATCAATCATTGATACTCCATGCGGATATTCCGGATTCCGGAAAAAAATTCAAAATGGCAATTTTCTTCACTCTATTTATTATTTAAAAAAGAAACTCAATGTTATACGAAATATCTCTTCATTTGAAAGTTTAAAAAAGGTTTATACAGGTTTTAATTAGGGCTCCTTATTAAACGTTTAATCGAACTAAACGGTATTTGATACATCCATGTCTCAAAATCATTCAAACGGATGATCTGTTAAATATCCGTTTAATCGAAACATTCGTTTCTACCTAGTCGGTTCTTAAATACTGTCACTGGCCATTTATTTTAAAAATAGAACACCTAGAAAAAAAAATGAAATGGTGTTAGATTTTCAATTATTTTTTGATTAATAATCTGCCAAATCACAATTACATTCATTAATTTTTTACGATGGAGTGGACTCGTAAAGAGGACCGAGTAGCAGTAATTGCATTGCATCGTTGCGGCCATCCACCGAAGACGATATTCAACTTGCTTCAAAAATTAAAAATCACGAAGAGGTTCGTGTACCGTACCATCAAGAGGTACAATGAAACCTCTAGTGTCGATGACGAGAAAAGAACTGGCAGACCTCGTTCCGTTAGAACTCCAGGGGTCATCAAAGCAATCGAGGCGCATATTGCAAGAAATCCCGCCCGCAAGTAGAAACTGATGGCTTTGGAGATGGGATTAAACAGAAGTACCGTAAAAAAAGTACTCAATGAAGACCTGGGACTACGAGCTTACCGAAAAAAGAGTGGACATCTTCTGAACGCGCGTCTGATAGCTATGAGAGCCAAAAATTGCAAAGTTTTGCTAAGGCGGTACGGAAGAAACAGACACCGCGATATCCTGTTTACAGACGAGAAAATTTTTAATATCGAAGAGAAGTACAACAAACAAAATGACAGGGTGTACGCTACCAGCTCTGCGGCCGCTGGAAATGCCATTCCTAGAGTGCAGCACGGCCATCATCCATCATCAGTCATGATTTGGTTGGGAGTGTCCTACTATGGCCCTATTGAAGTGCATTTTTGTGAAAAAGGTGTCAAAACCAGTGCAAAGTGTACCAAGACACGGTTTTAGATCGCATAGTAAAAGATCTGCCCCAGACACTCTTTGGAGGCCGGCCATTTGTGTTTCAACAGGACTCCGCACCTGCTCATAAGGCCAAAACAACTCAGGAGTGGTTCGAGCGCCAGAATATCGAGCTAATAAGGCATCAAGATTGGCCCTCATCCAGCCCTGACCTCAATCCACTGGATTACAAAATTTGGCAGGAATTGGAGGAGAAGGTCTGTTCTAAACCTCACAAAAATTTGAGCAGCCTAAAGTCATCATTGATTAAAGCAGTGGCCGATATCGACATGAATATGGTCCGTGCTGCTACTGATGATTGGCCGCGAAGATTGAAGGCTTGTGTGAAAAATGGTGGCAATAATTTTGAATAAATTTTATGTTTAATGTAAGCTAATTAAATTACCTTTATTTAAAAAACAACTTTTTTTGAATATCATGACTAGTTTTCATTTTATAGCCAATTTTGTTTGTGACAGAATTTATGCACCGACTAGGTATAGTGGTATAATATAACTCGAACATGAAAAACGATTGCACCAAGACGAATACACGATTGTAGTATAAGCTTGCCAAATTTGCCAAAAACACCCAACACGTTTCATTCCGATGGCAATGACATATGTGTCACTTAATATTTTATTTAACTCATTTAACGATTATTTCGATCAGTAACTTCGATTATTTTGTGTTTTGATTAATTCGATTTTGCGAAACTTCACTGACAACGTTTATTCGCTTAGCGTTTAATCATTTTAGTCAAAAACGGATTGGTCTGAGAGCCCTAGTTTTATTCCATAAATAATATGTATGGGTTTTTATTCAAATAACCTTAAGCATCGACATGGAAATTTTTAGAGCCATATTTGTTTCTTTTTTCTCGATATTGGAATGACTAAATCTTAAACCCCGACATGAAAACTTTATTTAGAGCCATTTTTATTGACTTCAGTTGATTCTGACACGTTATGTTGTGAATGTGCACTATATTCTAAAGTATTCGCTCTTTTTACATGCACATTATTGCTAGATTCTTCAAACCAGGAAGAATAAATTATGATTTTGCAGGTTCTATCCTCTTAAGGATTTTTTTCTTTAGCTATTAGCAGGTTAGAATGTACAGAGTCAATCACTCGAGTGATATTTGCTACCTCGAGTGAGATTGTTCTCAAAACACTGGTTCTTTGGGTTCTTTGGGTAGCACCTCAGAATTTGATTTCTTTTTATAATTTATTTAAAATTATATATTTATTTTAAAAAATAGTCGGTGTCGATAGCTATGTTCAGACAGATTGACCACACACTTAGTACACGAAAACAGTGCAAATTGTAATTGTCGGGTAAACATCACCATTGTTCAACATAACGTCGTCGAGCGTCTTTACGGTCGTCTCGGTCCAGTATACATGTCGCAGATGGATTGTAAAACTAGCTGTTTCACAAAACGGCGCCGTTACGTAAAACAGCTAAACGACTTAACGCTAAACGGGATTGTATGAACGTTTTATAGTATAAAATGTGGCGGATCAACGTTTAGCGGCTTTGTAAAACAGCGTGAAATGAAAAGTCAGATTGTAAATTTTTGAGAATCGAGTTTCTGGCGACTTGGCGACGACGCTCCGAGGATGTGTGAGTGAATCCTGAAATATCTTACATATTAATTCCATAACTAAAGCTAAAATAATAACGATACAGCAAGGGGGACGAAGCAATTATTTCGTAAAAATCTCGATGCCCACTTTACAATGGGCAACCTCGCTCCACCCCGTTTCGCTCGGCTCCCGAATTGATGATAACCTAACCTGACACGCTCCTCTTCGCTTCGGCCATCATCGCACATGTTTTGACTTTTGTTGAAAAACATTTTCCATTACGTCTAAACGTCGTCGGCAGCAGTATTGCCGAACCTAACGCAATTATAAGCCAGCTGAACGTCGTTTATCTGTTTTACATAACGGAGCTGTGAAGAAAAACGACTAGTAGTTTTGTAAAACAGCTGATTACACATTCTAACTTCGGCACATACATACAGTTCGTGCTAGTCCGATGTCGGGCGTGGACTTTACATCAGATGCGTCACAATTGCGTATTTTACGGAACTTGTCGGGATAGAGGGGAAGGTACTGCGCAAGTGACAGAGCTAACCTCATAATAAATCAATTTCCCGCCACTTTATCTGTTAGGCGACTTTCAGTCTATTTTGCGGGACTACCACGCCGACACGCAAAAAAACGCGATAAAACGCTTCGTTGAGAAGATTTCTCATACACTTCTGTAGTAAATCACCCGTTAACAACACACTATCATTTAACCCGACAACGCCGCGCTTTTCGTCTGACGAGGCCTTACAAAGAACTCGGTTCTTTTTACAGCTTCTCCAGCCCCTCCAAATCCTCTACCAAAGCGGCTAACGCAATACACACCGTGTATTAAGGTGACTTTAATTTATAAATACAAACTCATACCGGAGGCTTAGTAAGTGATCAGTAACACGGATCGATAACACTTTTTGCCAATTTCGCAAAATTAAATCTTGACGTCCCATAGTAATTGACTCGGGGCTGGCTTTCGTTTGTAAGAAACACGGAAAGAATAATTTACGAATTTCACAAAAAGGGTCATTAAACCTTGTTACTGAGCACTTACCGAGTCTTCAGTGAGAATTTTGCTGCATAAATTAAAGTCACCTTATATATTTCGACGTAAATAATGTTGTTTGTCGTATGCAGAAATATGCAATAAATCGTAAGAAAAACTAAGACAATCGCCCAATTCACAGTAAAATATACGTTGCGATCAAAACTGCGAGTCATATTTGTACATTTAAATCTACCAAAAGAATGAAATGAGCTATGAAAATGTAAACAATAAATATTTCTAACAGTGTAGTGGATTTCACAAATTTTTCGATCATTCCCTTTTAGAAATAAGGAGGGAGAAAATGATTTAGATATTTTCCCAATTTACTTAAAAGAATACGCAACAGAAAAGTCTCTGTGACAGCCATACAGCCAGACAGACATATTTATGAGTTCAATTGTAAAGGTTCTGTATTCCTTATTGTTCATGAAACTTTAAAAACTAACACTTAGCGGGCGAAGCCGAGGGCATAAACTAATCATATCGGTGTAGAATAAAATAATTATAAAAATCGTTAGCAGGGTTTTGTTTGTACATGATAACCAAAGTTTATCTTACTTAAACCGGGAATTGAACCTCCTTATTTTACAAAATGAGTACCCAGTATTTATGAATCAACTGATAGTGTTGCTAGTAAGGGATATCAGAAATAAACATTAATACGTCAAATCAAAGAAAATGTTAAAATTAAAATGCCTTAATTTTGTATTTTCTTGACTTTCGTATATACATTTCATTTCATAATTATTTACCATTTTTCAACAAAAACCCGGTGCAAATTGTGGCTTTTGTCCAATATAGGCTGTTAAGAGGCCTGTAGTCGGCGGCTTGGAAGTCAGTCGCGCACGGGGTCGCTATGCTTGCTATTTCATTTTACATTCAAATACGGATTATAGAGCACTGACTGACTGTTATTGGTTGGCCCGAACGATCATTTCCCGAGCTCGTACGGAACTAACCGAACACGCTGTGAGAGGCAGGCTAACGCGAGACAACATTCATGTTTTGAAAAAACTCGAGAATGGTTTTGATGAAACAAAAATATTTTTGAATAGTATGAAATATACTATGCTGTGAAACTAAAATTATTTGATTTGTTGTATCGGTTCTAGAACATTACGGTACATAAACATTCATCAAATCATGTGTAAATCATGGTACTAAAAATCATGTACTCATGACCGTATCTTACGGTCCTCTCAAAATCTACTCCTGGCTACCCCAATGCATTCATCGTCCTTCTATGACAATTCCTTTTCAGTACAAGCCGTCCGTTTGTGGAATGATCTTCCTCTATCTATAAGAAGAGCACCTTCCCTACCAGTCTTTAAGAGACTGGTAAAAGAACACTACCTCTCACTCTGACCACTGAACTATCTACATTCCTCTTAAAGTTTATTTATTATTTATGTAATATATGTATGTATGTATATATTTATTCATTCATGTTATTTATCTATAATACATTATTATTTTTCTTTTAATTTATTAATGTAGATTTTGTATAGTATATTTAAATATTATTTTAAAATTAGTGCACCGCCTATTCAACAATCTCCTTTTAAACCAGATTCTACCCAAAGGTTGTCTGGAAGAGATCGCTATAAGCGATAAGGCCGCCTGATTGTACCTACGTTATTTGGCTATTGTAATTTATATTATTTTTGTTTCCTTCTTTGTGGTGTGCAAATAAAGTTATATTGTATTGTATTGTATTGTTATATTGTGTAAAATCCAGGACGTTTGTACGCTTGTAACTTTTGTATGTATTTGATTTTGATAAATGTTTTAGTTTCACGTCATGGATATTGTATGGGATATGTTGAAAAAGAAAAAATAATAAGCAAGTACTTATAAATAAGTATATAATCAGCTAACTGCGCTAGTATGGGAGTTCGGGGGAATAGAGTCGTCTTAAGATTAAAACACTGAGAGAATTGACAAATTGGTTCGGTAGTCCTTTTCGAAAATGGCCTCGTCAACCAAACAAACAAACAAACAGACGAACTTCTTCTCTTTATTAAATTTATTAGTGTAGATTTGATAATGGAGTGGACGGAGAAATGGATATTATATTTTGTACTAGCTTTTGCCCGCGGCTCCGCCCGCGTGTTATACGGTTTAACGACAATGCTTTTTTCCGGGATAAAAAGTAGCCTATGTGTTAAGTTAGGGTATAAGCTATATTCATTCTAAATTTTATCCAAATCCGTTCAGCCGTTTCAGCGTGAAAGAGCAACAAACATACACATACACACACACCCTAACTTTCGCATTTATAATACATATTAGTGTGATTAGTGTGATTGTAAAATCCTTCCTTTTTTGGCACTACTTGCATTTATGTAAATGGATAAACTGTATTCGTTCCGAGTATGCTGCATGTGGACAGGGATGACGAACTAAATATTAGCGCGGAACTGATTAGAGTAACCGGCTAAGTGCGAGCAGAACTCTCGCTCTGAGGGTTCCATACCTTAAAACAATTAACACTTGACTAATTCAAACAAAAATTACTAACTGATCATTACCTACAAAATATATAAAATAAAACTGCATAATCGGGTTGTTCAAGCATCTGGAACATTGACATATTACCAAATGGACATCGGGTCTGTGCTCAAAAGTGTCAGAACCACAGACATACAGACCAAACATTAATAATAAACGCAAAGAGTCAACTTGAAGCAATTTTAGCTCAGTGAGATATAAATATTTGCTCTTTTAGATATAGATATTGCTTATTTTCAAACAAAATATATAAAGATTAGTTTAGGTATTAACACATATGTTTCAAGCATAAGCCAGCCAAAACAACCCATTTTTAATACGTTTCTTTGTACCATAAAGCTTAAATGTCACTTGGTTTTTGTATGGAAACTTGCAAACGCTATTTAATCCTTAGGTTTAGTCTGTATGTCTGTGGTCAGAACCAAAAGAGAGTCAAAACCATTGAAAATTAAAAAAGGGTGTCAATCACACGTCAATCAAAATTAAGCCGTGCATCAATGACATACGATTCAAATTAAAATGTTTTGTTTCTTAATATTTTGACACTTCACTAAGGGCACTTTTTGGTAAATTTTATACTAGACCCGAGGTCCATGGTTTGTAATGTCAATGATCTGGAAACATAGAATTCGAAAAAAACGATTTTCGGATTAATTCCTTCGCTTGTGTCAGAAAACTTCTCTTTGCACCTTTCAAGATAGTAATATCTTAAATTTTGATGATTCGTCAGTGAGATTTTTTTGCACGAAAACACGCTTTGGTAATCTTTATCTTTTTATTGCGTTCATTTAGGAACCTGTTTTCTTTTACCCGTATGTGGCTACAATATCCCTTGGCATTCGATAATAATTTCAACTTGATACCTCAAACCGTGTCTGAGAAAAGGGACCTTGACACACAGACAACAAAGAAATCATATAAGGGGTCCGTTTTTCCATGATGAGGTACGGAACCCTAGAAAAATTGAATCATGCAGATAACAAAACAGCATGACTTTTTTTTTAACTGTTAAAAGGTTGGCCATCCCTGCTGTAGGATATATAAAATAATTTTCTGTTATTACTAAAATTAAAAATTAATGAAAAATTCATAATTTTAAAATTTTGCCACACTTATTTTAAAACTTCACGTCGTCCTTGTATGCGGAATTCTAAAAATAAGTCATTTTGCTAAACTGTAGATAAATAAACTCGAACCATAATAATACTGGTACATTATTCTCAAAATAATTTTTATTTTTATATTCAAACACGAAAGAAAACTACCCGAGAAAGGAAAGAATAATATTTACCTTGGTGCAAGTTGCCTCATCAAATTTCTTCTGGACTTGAACAACTGAGTCTTCATAGCCTTCCGCCCCAGGGGGGCAATCCGGGAGGTCCATCTTCAATCACTACACAGCCAGTTTATGACCAGAATATGGTCATAAACCAGGTCACTTCACTACACTAATACTTAACACAGCTTCAGTGTGTTAAGTGCCCAAATCTTAATTTCTTCTGTCTTCGGTCCACAGGTCAACTGTAAAACAAACCATCCTGCATCAGAATCATATCAAAACAAGCAAAAAAAGAAATAAAATATAAGTAGATAGATACTTACGCAACACCAAAACATGGCTGCACAGCTTTTTAAATATGTACCTGTATTGTAGATTGTTTACCTACTCTGAATGTTGTATATCCAAGTTGATAAAGGGAGCAACTTTACTGTTATATGTGACCCATACAAAGGTTTAATAATTAAATCATATTTAACACACGATACAGCGCCAGTAGAACATGATGCACCAACAAAAACACTTTGTTTTAATTTTCATGGCTATCAATTTTGGATATTTTTGTTTTGGATTTGATACACCCTACGCTTTGAACCCTTATATACAGTCGATGTTCTGCTAAATAAATCAAAACAAATGTTTTGAGAAAAGAAACTCGGTCTTCAAGTGCCAAAATTTTTCTAAATCCATAATAATAGTTATTAAATCGCACTGAAAAACTTTAATCATGAAAATGGGTGGTTAGTTTTTGGCAGGTCAATATGCTTTTATAAGGGTCAAAATAATCCATTGGCAACTTGTTTCTGTCCATTGCTACTAGGTATAAGCCGCATTTGTGTTTGATCTATCTCATCGAGTTTTAACAGAAATTGTATAGAATATACTATTCCTTTGGCGAACCAAAGAAAGTAAGTGGTAAGTAAAAATGAACGTTCCGAAAAATTAGTAAATATAGTTCGATAATTGCCAGAAAATATATTTGATTAGAACAGGGAGGTACTATTTTTCACGATATTTTCTTTCTTTAAAATTTGATGTATTTTTGGTATCATCAAACTTTTCTGATTACCAAAGTTTGTACAACATATGACATGACCGAGGCCAGTGGAAATCACCCCTCTTAGACGTTCCGAGCGCTGTTCCCTGACGAGCATAGATATAGTATTAGTAATAGATCGGTTATGTAGTGACGAAGGCGAGACCAAAAAGCTTGATCGGGGCATATCGCTTTTTGTGGACTTCTGCCGAATATGAAATAAAATGTATGTAAATGTTGTCCTTCAGGGAATTGTGTAGTAAAAGACCACAAGTATGATGATAATATGAAACGCATAATGCCAGGCGAAGTGAAGGTAATGCAGCTGAAATTCACATATTTTTTATCATTACAAATTGAATCCGTAGGTATTCAAAGTAATATGTGATTAAATTCGAGAACTTTTGCCACCGATTAGAGAACAAAACGTCTCATAAACACAAAATTACACTTTAAAACCTGAAATTTGGCAAAAATAAGCAGAATTTGTGTCGTACATAATCATAATCGACTGTAGGTCCATCCAGGTCCATAGCGTGTGCGCGAATGGTCTCGCCTATCTATCTCCCTCTAACATACGCATATATATGCTTTTTCTCTTTTGCATTGCCAATCTGACGGTAGTATATACTAAATCTATGCTGACGAGAGACATCCTGACAGGTACCAGTGCAATATACTCATGTCTGTCTCTCAGAGGAGGTACAGTTTCATAGCATTTAAAATTAAACAAACCATGCCCCGTTTATCAAAATCTACAATTTTCTCTTGTAAATTATTGCATTTTTACAAGGTGTTTATCAAATTCGAAACTACAAGTGTGAAATATAAGTTACAAGTACTCGTAGTTTTATTTATTTCATACAAGTGAGTATTCATTCATCGTATGTATAATGTGGTTTAGTTCATCAAAAGTTGCCGTGTATAAAATAAAAACAATAGCTTATAGCGACCCTACATTCTGTGTATTAATTATTAAGGTTACAGAAATACAGAATACTGTAGAACTATCAGGCATAAGACTCATAAGAAATCATAGGTTTAATAAGGAATTTGGTTATGGATTGGGCTACACCTACTTCAATCTAAAAGAAAAACGAAGCATGGACATTCTTTTATAAAATGCCCTATGTTATAAGATAAATTGTTAAAATTTATTAAAGCAAATACGGTTTTTTTATATGGTCGTTTAGCAGGTGTTTCTGATGTAACGGCAATGAATCGGTTTGTAGATTATCTTATAACATAGGGCATTTTATAAAAGAATGTCCATGCTTCGTTTTTCTTTTAGATTGAAGTAGGTGTAGCCCAATCCATAACCAAATTCCTTAATAAACCTATGATTTCTTATGAGTCTTATGCCTGATAGTTCTACAGTATTCTGTATTTCTGTAACCTTCATAATGCAAATAGTTTGTGACCTTATCATCCTTTGCATTATAATCAGTGATCGGAAATTCGTGTGCAATCATACTTTTCCTTCATTTTTAGGGTCCGACAAGGAACCATTATAGTTTCGCCATGTCCGTCTGTCCGCGGCTTAGCTCAGAGACTATGAGTACTAGAAATCTATAATTTGGCATGGGTATACATATTAATCACGCCGACAAAATGGTAAAATAAAATCTCGAAAAAAAAATTTTTTATGATTACTTCCCATACACGTAAATTGGGGATGATTTTTTTTTCGTTTATATCATAGTGTGGGGTATCGTTGGGTAGGTCGTTTAAAAACATTGTGGCTGTGTTAAACCATTTTTCGATTTAGGGTTCGGTTGGCGAATATTAAGCTTTAAAGTGCTAATTTTTGTTGGAGTCAAGCCTGCCGGTTAAACGGTTGTTTATAGATATGTGAAAAAATTCACAGAAGTAGTATATATATAATGAAGCTAAAAGGAAAACTATCAGAGCTAAGTAGGCTTTACAGGTTTACGATTACAGGTCGCGCCAAACTTTTGGCCCCCTGTGAACACGACAATGTATGGGCCGTGCTTCTAACTAAATGTATGGGTTTGGCGCAATCTGTATTACTAGACCAACTTACATATAAAATGTACTGGGCAACTACGGAACAGAATCAGAATCCTACAGTGTAGTAATAAATTCCTAATTTTATCAAGTTTCCGTAACCGAAAGGTGCCAAACGGGACCCTATTACTAAGCCTCCGCTGACTGTTTATCTATCCGTCCGTCTATCGCAGGGGTCTACAGGTTCAGCCAGTTGAAGTTTCAGAAAATACAGTATCTTTACCAAGACAAATAATAAAAATTTTAAAAATCTCCATACAATTTCTGCAAGTTGCTATAAAACGCATTTATTTCACATACTTTTAATTCAAAGTAAGGAAAGCAATGTTATAATGTGCATTTTGCACCGAAATCCTCTGTTAAAACTTTAAAAAAGAAACTTTACGTAAATAGGCGTCTTAATTTCCAATTTCGTATTCCCAAGATTTTGTAGCTCCTAGAAGCTCCTCCCTATCCTATCACAAACTGCACCAGAATTTCCGATCGCTGATTATAATTCTGTTAATTGTAAAGCCTGTGGGTACATCAACTTAATATAAATAATTTTTATCCCTGGGATTTGATTACAAAAAAGATATTATCAAAATTTAAAATTGAGCTAAGGCCATAACTGGTATCCTTGTTCATATTTATTTTATATATCCTTTTCATCTGTAATAGTATACCTGCACCTCTAACATGAAGGACCATATCAAGCTCAATTGCGCTTGATAATGTGCTCTGTCTTATTCTGTTGATCAACCTAAAGAGGGACAGACAGTGGTATATCGAGCTGTCAACGCTTGATGTGGTCTACCATGCTAGATACCCTGCAAAACTCATATTCTCAATCATTGAGAATGTGATAATAAATGAAGTTGTTTTACAGCTCCACGTTAAATACATTTAAACATAATTACATAAATAGAAGTTTTACTTACCAGTAAAATTCATGCTTAAATAATAAAACACTTGAACATTTTGAACCTAGCTGATTTAATTTATTGAAGAAATTCGTTAGTAAGATATCCAGAACAGAATCTAATTCTAGTTCCATTTTTATTGTTCACTTCTCTTATAAATTGGGTTGTCAGATGGCGAGGATATCACGACATACCCTAAAATTTTGTTGTGTCCTGTGTGCAGTAAATATAGCTTTTTATCCTGGACATTATTGAAAAAACTAAACGGTTTTGTTGTTTATATACCAACATAGTTTCGCCAAGAGAATTTTAGGTATATTTGATGACAAAAAAATGTGAATTGAATGCACACAACTCCAAACTGTAAACTGTATACCTACTTGAAAGTTAATCAATGACTTTCCTAATAAGAATTTCATTGATACTAAAATATCCTTACTTTACCCTCACTATATTTATGAGATGGCTATATTTGTCAGATTTAATCCACATTATTTTAATCCAGCTTCGAAAAAAAATTCTTGTAGGTCAATGTAACACACAACTTCAAAAAAACAGTGTGTTTTTGGCCCCAATAATTTGCAACAAAATACCAAATAATATTAAGGACACCAGCAAAAATTTATTTAAAAGTAAACTTTATGTTTTGTTTTGTGCATTTTAAATTTTCTATAGCATGTTGGTGATTTGATACCTAATTGATAAATTCATATCGGGAAAGGCAAAACAGAGATCCTTTATAATTTATTAAGATCTAATGTACATTATCTAACCCATGTTTATGAATAAATATATTCTTTTTCTTATTCTACTGTATAATACATTGCCACTAGCGGTACTGTAGTACAAGTGTTAGTGTTAGTTGTCTTGAAAACTCTGGTGAAACAGCATTATCTTTTACTACAATTGAATTATTTTTTTCTACCAGTTTCTTCTATACTTATACTGATTATATTAATTAATTGTATTAATTAATTATATTATATTTATGTATAGGTATGTTTATATCTATACGTATTTATATTATTCACTGTAATTATCAACTTTTCTAATATATTTATTGGAAAAATTGTATCTATTTATTCTGTCAACATTTTCTTTATCTTTTAAGAGTTCTTGCATCCAAAAGTAGTTTGGAAGAGATAGCTTTTTAGTTATAAGACTGCCAATTGTACCCTGCTTTTACTCTTGAAATTAACCTTTGTGTGTTTTTTGGCGTGCAAAATAATACATATTGTATTATACTCTCAGTAAGATCGGATGTGTTGCTGTGAGTGGTCACACGTGACTATAATGTGAAACTTGTTTATGTTGGCTAGATTTGTCAGTTCAGATATTGAATCATGGTGCAATGGCTAGCAGTACTTTAAATAAATAGGTTTTTGGGTTCAAATCCAGAAGTTTTTCTATTCCTGTCTCTTTTTCATTAGAATTAAGAATTTTACATAAGACTTTCAACAAAAAATTGAAAATCAGTACAATAACAAGCGGAGCGAGTGAGGCAACTCCTTTCCATACTGATATTGAAATAGCTACTCACGATTTTAATAGTCAGATTTCGCCTGAAGGACTAGTTTCACTGTATTCATACAGTTTCTTCGGAGGCAAACATGGTTATGCGGCGGTTCCCCATTTGACTTTGAGAGCATTGACTGCAGAAACTGCAGAGTTGCTGTCTATGTAGTTTCCTTATACCTATTTAACTCCATCATCCCCGACAAAATCCGAAACCAGGTGGATGCACATTTGAATAGTAAACAGGCAGGATTTCCAAGGGGAAGAAATCGTACAGATCAAGTCAACACACTTTGTATAATTCTGGTGGCAACAACAGAGTGTCAGAAGACCCTTCTTTGACATTTGTGGATTTTGAAGATCCAATAAAACCATGCTAATATGCAAAGGAAGCCCAACATCCATGCTGACTTAGGTAAACAAATAGGCATGCATATTAACACCGGCAAGATGAAGATAGTGCAAGTAATGACGGCAGATCTCACCACACTCTCAATTAATGGTCAACCTTCACTTACCAGGAAAGCCAAATTATAATGTCGCAAACTGCGTCAATAAGGCCTGAAATTTTTTTGCCACGTTAAATCCAGTTTGGCAGTCTTCCAACTTCCAAATGAAGATCCGTTTTATTAGCACCTTGTGTAAAGATGGATGTGAAGAGACCATAAAGGAACACAAATGGAGATGGATAATTGACATTCTCAGGGAGAAGTCTTGAAGACATCCCAAAGGAAGCATTAACCTGGCATTCTAAAAGTGAAATACGAAAACTTGGCAGACCATGTGAGACGGGTATAAAAAAATTACCATAAAGGTTATGTATGGCGGTCACTCCTCTAGATTCTGCTACTTGCCATACCTAACCTGCTGCCTCTCAACTGGATGATTTCTGGGATGCAAGAAGTATTTTTTCCTGTAGTGCCCCTTTATCTACACCCCATTCCCTTTTTTCAATTGACGGCACTGCATAGAGTACCACTAGACACCATGTATGCTCTTCCTTTGGAAGTACAAACGTTGGGGCTATTGACGGCGCTGCATCCAATCTTACTAGGGACCGCTAGTGGCAACATACATACACTTAGTAACTGTAATGAATGAAATTAGGTCTGTGTCAAAAAAGTGTTAGAACATAGAAACTAGAAGCTTCTGGCCTCACAACTATCCCTCGTTGCCCCCAATATTTTTTTCTTCACCCTAAAAATGTTTAGGAAGTTTTACGTCTGGATCTGGTTATAAACTAGACTAGTATCTACATTTAATACACAGGAAAATGCATACATAGTATTCTGCTGTCGATAACCTGTCTCTCTTCATAACTAACACGGAAATTGTTTGACGTTTTAACAACTTCATGAATACCTTAGTTGGTTGGAAAGTACACTATAAATTATATCCTGTTTTAAGGTTCTGTTATCCGTGATATAAAATTATTTTTTACGCTAAAATTATGAAATCTTCTCTAAGAACTTACCACTCGAAAATAGGTGAAGGTACTCCAAATTGTAGCCAGAGATTACTATTACCTAACGCTAGCACATTAATTGTGGGGATATTGCTCTTCACTGTTAAATTCACGAAAATTACATTTAAAATATGTGACGCTAAAACCTGCAACGAAAGCCGAACATTAAGCTTCCATTTTTATTAGCCTAATAATCTAAAATGTTGATTTCATTGTGACAGAATGTTAATCAAGAGAAACAGATAGATGAAGACTACAATAAGAAAAAAGAGAAAAATGATATCATGTCAGCTTTCTGAAATTAGATGGATTGTAATTTGGTTCACTCATTGCTTTATAATCTATGGATCATTCGGTCAATACAATAAAATGAATGAATGATGATCAATCACATAGAAATAGCATAAATCCTGTGTATCTAGAGGGACCTACGACGAAAGAGGCATTTGAGAGGACATTATATTTTGCTTCAAAGAAAACGCGGGATTTTTGGAAGCTAGGCCTACGAGGAAATGCAAGGAATTTTTGTTCAGCCTTATTTTCAGTAATTTACAAAGGTCTCTGTCGAAGGTGGGAGCATTCGAGTCTACATGGCAGATATACTAAGGCTTTCACACCGGGGACTTGGTAAGTGTTATTTAATTTTTTAAATTATTGAACCGTAAGTCATTATTTAGCTGTTGGAATATCCTCCTTAAAATGAACAGATAAATGTACAGTTCGGAAAAGGAAGCGGTCCTTTAATTTTATAAATTATTGAGCCTTAAGTCATCCGTAAGTGCTAGGAAAATGATTTTTTCTGCATATCGTGAATTCTGTTAAAGCTGCGGGGTTCGCCTCGCTCCTTTCCGCTTCGCTCGGCTTCCTTATATATATGTACTTACATGTCAACCTAACCGCTCTTCGTCGCAACCTATCCCTAGCGGTCGAATAAAATTAAAACTAAGGTAGCCGCTAACGGCTATCTAATCACTTTCTTTACTTAAACCATAGACAAACTATTATCCGTTTCGTTTATCGTCGAAACTTTGCCTTTTTGTTGAAAGAATTTCGTAATGTTTTTATCTCGCTTTTTCGTAAAATATCTGCTTTTTCGTAGGTTGCCATAATTCGATTTTTCACGAAAAAACTCAATTTTCGCGAAAAAGCTGTTTACGCCATCATACGGCGACTTAAACAACATTTGACATTTATTTATGCAGCCAAATTCATACCAGAGGATTGGTAAGTAAGCGATCAGTATCATGGATCAGAACCTTTTTATACGAAATTTGAAAAAGAAAATGTTGACTTCCCATTGTATTGGCTCAGGGCTAGGTTACTTGCGTTTGTAGGGAAAAAACAGAAAAATATTAGGTATTTATTGAATTTCCTAAAAGGGTCATGAAACCTTGATACCAACTACTGAACGAATCTTCAAAATTAATGTAGCTATATGAATAAATGTCACTTTATATTATAGGTTCTGCAATAATAAGTGACAATAACGTAGGGACGATCACATTAGAGAATAAAATATGACCAGATTTTTTTTTTCTTTAATGTGACCGTCCCAGATAGTCGTTCAAAAACTCACACTGGCTTGGGCTCGTACAAAAATTGACACGGGTCGCAACCCCGACCCTTCAAAAATAGCAGTTATGTCGCTACACCGGTGTCAAATTTTTCAACACCAACTCTGAGCAGTGTTCGCAAGGTTCCCAAAGACGTCAAAATAACAGTTATAAATCAATACGAAATCTATTGGAATAAATGAATGAACTTTATTGTACACGCGAAGTAAAAATAAAAAGTTAAGAATACACAGTATTGTACAGAGGCGGGCTTATTACTAGGAGCAATTTCTTCCAGCCAACCTTTGGGTGGTGAAGAAATAATTAATAATAAAATGTACAGGTGGGACAGACAAATAAATATTTGATAAAGAAAAAAATAACCAATAAAGTGAATCTACATAACTAAATCTACATCTTACTACTTCTTATTTATATAGTGTCAAAATAATAAATAGGTAAAGTGAGTGGGGGGGGGGCAAGTGCGCCATACTTTTTCTATAGATGAATTCAACGCAATATATCTTCTTTATATTATGACTTGCACGTGTAAATTTACAAAATTTACAATATTTGGTATTTTGAGATAACAATGCTACATTGATTCCGTGAGCTGATAAATTTATGATATTTTCCTAGAAATTAAAAAACATGGAGATAGGCGCGCTTGCCTCACAAAATGGGGCAAGTGCGCCTACATGAAATAAACCCCCAAAAGTAATGCATAGCAGAAAAAAAATCATTTAAGTTAGAGAAAATCTACAACGAAACGCAATATTTGTATCTATTTTTCGCAAATGGCAATAACAAAGGAGCTGCGGCTTTTAAATGAAATTTGGGGCAAGTGCGCCATATATTTCTAATCAGGAGTTTTGAACAATTATGTTACCTAGGCTTTTTTACTTTTAATAAAAACTTTAATGTAGGTGCAGATGAACTTTTAACAGTAAATAATGACAAGTTACAATAATAGAAAAAAAAACTTCTACTTCAGGCAATAATTATGTTTATTAAGTAAACATAAAAAAAACGAAGAAAACATTTTTTTAGTAATATCCAGAACTTAATAATAGCAGTCAGTCGAAAAAGTCTTTGTTAACCTTATCCAAAATAGATATCTCTTAGAAGAAATAAAAAAGGAAGGGTACCCACTTTGGCTTCTTTATTAACTGAACATGATTTATGTACATTAACGAAATTTACGTTTTTTTTTATGTATATATATATTTTTATGTTGCCAAATTTATACTGAAGATTCGGTAAGAACTCAGTATCAAGGTCTCAGAGCAATTACCTACAATACAATACCTTGTGCTCCCTACATACGCATGGCCAGTCCCGAGTCAATTACTATGGGAGGTCAAAATTTAATTTAATGAAATTAGTAAAAAGTGTTATCGAGCCGTGATACTGGTCACTTATCAAGCCTCCAGTTTGAATTGGGCTGAATAAATTAACGTCACCTTGTATAGGAATATAATATAAAATTATCTGCCCCTTAATGGTTGGTAATTTCTCCGTTGGGGAAACTGCGCCATACGACCAAGTTCGGTTATACTACTTAGGCGCACTTACCCCTCTCGACAATTTTGAGGTGAAGATTTACAATTGCTTAGAAAATCATTAATTTTGCTATTAAGAAGAAAAATACGAGCAAAGAATTAAAGTAAATCTTCTTAATTGTACACTCATCTCATTTCTTTATCGAAACACTTTGAATATTGTGAGATATTTCTCGATTTTTAACACGCCGTCATCTCCGAACTGATATATAAATGACACCAAAAATAAAATGGTGGACATCTCAAGTTAAAGAGGCCAAAACCACCTATGATTTAAACCCGGAACTTCGTTATACTTTGTTACATGGATGTCAAATGTCGTTAGGAGTCTCATATCATTAGTTTTTGAGATTTTACAGTGGGTGCACTTACCCCGTAGGCGCACTTGCCCTGACTCACCTTATAAATTTATATAGTTATAAATGCCATTTACATAGATAATAAATATATAATATATACATATAAAATACATAAACATATATTATATTATAAATACACACATTCATAATAATAAATGTAATGAGTAATACAGATAGACTGAGTGATAAAGTGCTATGACTAGGTACCATCCCAACGTGTCTTCATGATGAGACTTAATATTTCGCTTAAATATCTCTAGAGAAGACGACATACGGATCTCAGAGGGTAATTCATTCCAAAGACGAACGGCCTTGACCGCAAAGGATTTCCCATAAGCAGCAGACTTGTGCTTTGGAAAATTCAGAAGTAAATTTTCTCTGCAGCGAAGGAGCTGAAGAGTTTAAATTTACCATGAAGATATTCAGGAGTGGAGGGACCGTTTAAAACCTTGTATAGAAGAATTAAGATGTGAGTATTCTTACGAAGGGGAATTGGGAGCCACCTTAAACGAGCACGAAATTCAGAGACATGATCGTACTTCCGTAATCCGTAGATAAAACGAATGCACAGGTTTTGGAGACGTTCAAGTTTGCTCAGTAGCTCCTCTATTAGGTCTAGATAGCTTACATCAGCGTAATCGAGAATTGGGAGCAGTAGAGACTGTACCAGCATAATTTTGGTTTGGAATGGAAGAAAGAACTGCAGCCGTTTGAGTGAGTGGTAAGCCCCAAACATTTTCTTGCTAATGGCGCCAATTTGAGGAACCCAGGATAACGTGTTATCCATGAGGATACCTAAGTTCTTAACTATACTGACAAAAGGAATAACTACATTGTCATATTTAATTTTTGGTGCAGTATTTAAATCTATTCTGGAGATATGTGAAATGACGTTTGGAGTGTAGCAACTCGACCAAACCCGTTCAAAACTCAGTGTTGCAACCCCGGTGTTCCTACCTACCCTAGGGTTCTAATATATAATGAACGCACTTCAAACCTCCGTTCATTAATTAACTCTTTAGTCAGGTTCCAACACTGACAGCAGGATAGCGTATATAATTTTCAACGCGTGCGACAGAGGTGGCATTAGAACCCGTGTCGAGACCCCTAATTTATAAACGCACCTCTGTGGCGTAGCTAGGGTCGAGGCGGTCCACACCGGGTGTCACCCGTTCGGGAGGTGACAGTGACACCCAACTCAACGAAAAAAAACTTTTCCATAAAATAGAATTGCCGCTAAAATTCAGTTAAATATCTATCTAATACCTACACCACATACTGTATGGGAAATACATTTTCTTTCATCAAAATTTATATTGGTCATCAGCATCACTCATGAACTTGTATCATCTAATTGATAGATTTATCCCCGCGAAATATTTTCACTCTTGAGATAAGTAAAAAGTATCTCCAGGTTTGAATTACCAGATAAATATCAATTTATATCTAAAATAGAAGATTAATTATAAACATAATCATAAACATTAACATCCTTCCAGACTCCGATAACGATCATAAATCTAACTATTTATGCTGCGTTGCTGAACACGGTCTTATACCAGCGATTACCACACCCACAAGGCTTAAGTCCTGCATAGACCACATTTGCATTAGAACAAAATTTGAAGCTTTAGGCATTGTTTTAGACATCTCTTACTGACCACGATCTTCCCATTACAGCTATATGTACAAATTTTCACCATTAAAACAACCAGAAGATCATTACTTAAAACAAATTATGCTGCGGTAGCAACTGACCTTCAAACTGAAGACTGGTCTGACATAATATCTTCTTTTGATGTATTAGAAGCAACCACCAAGCTAACCGGAAAACTTAACCTGGTTGTCATGAAACACACAAAATTCGTAAAAATCAGTCTCTCACAGTACAATATCAAGCCCGTGAATTAACTCCTGCTAAAAGAAATGCTTCTGTTGAGCTACTTGCTAATAAACCAAGCAAATCAGAATCAATCAACGACTGCAATACCTATTTTACTTCAGTAGGAACAAATCTAGCAAAAGAAATACTAACAACAACGAGTCAAACCGAATCGAATCTTGCTTTACTTGCTGCTTCTTCCTCTACCCCTTCAGGATCTTTCTTCTTGCTTCCTACAGACGAAGCTGAAATAATAGACATCGTACGTCAGCTAAAAAATGATAGTGCACCTGGTCTAGATGGGTTTAAAAACCTCCTTGTGAAGTATGCCTTAAATAGTTTAGCTAAACCTTTATCACACATTTGTAACCTAAGTCTGAGTAATGGCATATTTCCTGATTCCTGGAAAGTTGCTACTGTAACTCCTATTCATAAATCTGGTGAAAAAAGCATGCCATGTAACTACAGACCCATTTCACTTCTATCAGTATTCTCAAAATTGTTGGAGAAAATTGTAAACCGTCGCCTAGTTAAATATCTAGAATCAAATGAAATTCTATCACCAACCCAGTTTGGCTTCAGACATGGAAAGTCTACTGAAGATGCAGTCACACTTCTCCTAAATTCAATAACTTCACATCTTGACAACGGGCGCTGTTGTGTAGGTGCCTTCTTAGACCTAGCAAAAGCGTTTGACACGGTTTCCATTCCGATTCTTTTGAAAAAATTAGACAACATAGGTATTAGAGGCATTACTCTCGATTGGTTCCGCAGTTATTTGTCGGGCAGAGTTCAGATTACTAAAATTAGTGACATTCTCAGTGATCCTTCAAATGTGAAATTCGGTGTACCACAGGGCAGCATTTTAGGCCCAACTCTTTTCATCATCTACATAAATGACATAAACAATGCTTTATCTCCATCTTTAAACGCAGAAATTGTATGTTACGCCGACGATACTGCGATTATCTTTAACGATACCACCTGGCTTTCTGTTTTTAATCGAACAACTAACGGTCTTTCTGAAATCGCTAACTGGCTTTCTAGAAATCTTCTTACACTAAACACAACCAAAACCAAATACTTATGTTTCCACAAAACTGCAGCTTCAGAACCAATTTGTAACATCCCAATCAAAATACATTCCTGTGATCGATCCACCTGCACATGTTCCTGCGACATTATTCATAGAACCGATGCTATAAAATATCTAGGTATTTTCCTCGATGAGAAAGTCAACTTCAATAAACATATATCTTTCCTTGCCGGAAGGGCAAGAAAACTCATCCACGTCATGAGACTACTACGTAATAGTGCCTCAAAAGAAACCTTAAGACTCGTATATATTACTCTTTGTCAATCCGTTCTGAATTACTGTGTAAGCTGCTGGGGTGGTTCATCTAAAACACATATTATCACAATTGAAAGAGCGCAAAGGTCAATTCTAAAAGTAATGTTTAAAAAACCTATCGATTATCCCACAGAAACTCTCTACAGAGAATGCGGTGTCTTAACTATCAGAAAACTTTTTATCCTTAGAGCAGCACTCATCCAACACAGAAAAATTATTAACTCTCCCGAATACGATAAATTGCTTCGAAGAAGAGTATTTAGGACAAAAATAACAGCGACAAAAACTAAATTCGCACAAAGATTTCCTCCCTACCTACATCCTCATATCTACAATATTGTCGCTAAAGAATGCAATTTAAAACTGGCTTCCGTACATGAAGCAAAACGAAAAATTGAAAAATGGCTTCTTAACTTAAATTATGTCGATACTGAAAATATATTAGGTATATGTGGAGAACAGATATCATACACTTGAATATTCTCTTATTTTCTATATATCAATAGTAAATAATGCTCGTATATATGTATATATATATATATATTACTCATTACTTATTTCAATACTATCTATTCCATTATATATAAACACTCGCTTAATTTATACATATTCTTTCTATATAGGTAACTATTTTTTTCTTTAGTAGCATTGAGTCCTTATTAGATATTTAGATTAAGACCCTAAAAATGCTTTTGTTCTTTTTGTTTTAGGCTTAGGTTAAAATAAGTTTTAAGGTTATAGATCTTAATCACCTTATTCACAAATAACACATTTTTCACTTGTCCAAATATAAGACAAAACTTTTGATTAACCAACCTACCAGCACCCACGGAACAGACTACCCATCGTCTAGTCTGGGAGCTACTGAATTTTTTGTAAATGTTACCATGTGTGTGAAATAAATATTTTTGTATTTTTTATTTTTGTATTTATATGATTATAGTTCAAACCTTGAATAAAAACTTAATCTTCAAAATAATAAATGTATCCCGAAATAATAAGTTTCGTCGTCAATGACAATTTTAGTAAAACATGGAAGGTTCGCCGCCGTAGCGTAGCCGATCGTCGCGGGTTCAAACCCCGACTGGTAAAATCTGTTTTCACTTTTATTTTAATTTTTTTATTTTATTTTTAAAAAATAAATATTTTCTTTTGTAAAAAAAAGGTGACAAGGATCTGATGATGGGACTGGAAGATGGGTACGGGATCTTCTCAACGGACTACAGAATTGCCCACAATTAATGTCCGATCATCATATTAGAACCCATTTCAAAACCATTTAATGACTTTTGCCAACCTACATGCCTAAGATGGCCAAAAATCGGAACTCCCAACACCGAAAGTCCCAACACCAAACTCAACCCAATATTATTCCATATTGGTAACATGGTTGCCAGGGTTAGACAAAATTATTTGCGATAAAACGCTTAACTCCGTCACAGAGTAGTTGAAAATTCTTCAGATGAATATAAACTGAGGAAAATTCATTCGATTAATCGGACAATTAAATCGATTATTTTTTTTTTTTTTTTTTTAGTTTATTGAACAATTTATACACATTACACGTAAAAACAATTATTATAGAACTATCTGACGTAAGCCACGAAGGTTTATCTGCCGATAGTGAGTTCTACATTACACTTTATACATACAAATAGGTTAATTTAGCTTATTTTATTTACAAAGTGTAGTTGAGGTCACTACATTCCACCATGTACTTTTTCAGTTTTGTCATATAATTATTTTTATTATTAAAATACCATTTTTGCAACTCTTTTGGAAGGCTATTGATGATTTTTGGTAGTATAAATTCCCAATGCCTAGTTCCGAAAACATTATTACATTTAGGTAAATTAAAGGTTTTAGTATCGGATAGTTGCCTTAATTTATTAAATCGTGTTTTTCTTTGCAAAAGTGGTACTTTATTTTTTTCTTCATTGAGGATAGACAATTTTAATTTATTTTGAATAGGTATTACATGACAATAACGAAACAATTGAGTATAATCTTGACAATTTTTTTCTTTTATATATTTAGGTACAATTGTTTTGAGAAGTCTAATTTGTAGTTTAAATATATTTTCTAAGTGAGTTTTATATGTTCTACCGTAACTACTTAGTCCATAACTAATAATGGAATCAGCAAGTGCTAAATATAATAATCTTAATATTTTGTACGGTACTTTATATTTGAGAATAGATAGCTTGCATAAAATAGCTCTAAGTTTTTTACTAATATAGTTAATATGCGGACGCCAGGTAAATTTATTATCAATGACCAAGCCAATATACATGTGTTCTTTAACAAATTCTATTTCCGTACATCTGCATTGAAACATATTTTGATGAAGGCAGTGATGATCATGTGCGACAATAGATGGCTGGTGAGATATTTTGCTATGAGAGGAATGAATATGCATTGCTTTTGTTTTATTCGCGTTTAACACCAGTCCCATATCATGCGCCCATTTACATAAGATATTAAAGTTATTTTGTAATTGAAGCTCTGCTTTTTTTATATCTCTTTCTGCAACTACAATACAAGTGTCATCGTCAAACTGATATACAGATCCCTGTTCAATTATGTTGCACATATCATTAACATAAAGAAGATATTCTGTTGCACCCATAATTGAGCCCTGGGCGGTGCCCTTGGCGGTTTTGACTTTATCACTGAAATTATTGTCTATTTTAACAGATGTGAATCTTTCTTCGTGATAATTTTTGAACCATTTTAGGAGAGGACCCTGTATACCATTTTGTGCTAACTTTGTATATAATGTTTTATAATCAAGGCTATCAAACGCCTTGCTAAAGTCGATAAAAACAACGAGCACCTGTTTTTTGTGATTCAAGTGCTCGTTGATTTCATCGGTATATAACGTGGCTATCCAACCAATTTAAAAAACGTTTTTAATGATCGCGTTTTACTGTCATAAAGTATAAATTTACATGTGTTGGCTTTATTTATTAATCAACATATTGAAAAATCACCTTCTTGCCTGGGGAATAACTTATTATGCGACTTTTTAATATAGCAAGATAAAATAGAATAACGTTTTGAAAATTTTAAAGTTAATGTTCACAATTTGTAAGTCGTAGTTGTGATGTGAGGAAAGAGTTCTTTCAAAATGGAACCTCCAAAAAAGCAAGTAAAATAAGGTATTATACAATCAAAACACAAATTTGCTGAAAATTTCCTAAGACCTTAACTAAACTAATGTACTTAATTTAATTTTTTTTTCTTTTTCTCCTATATAGATCTGTCTCTTTCTTATAAACGAGTGAAATTTCGCACTGTGATCGCACGTTTTGAAACGCTTCCAAACCTAATATGATTTATCAACATTTTATATTCTTGCTGGATAGTATGCAAAGACATTGTATAATAACAAGACTGTGCACTATCCAATTTTTGCTCAACTAAACTAGATTTTATTTCCTTAAAAATAAGGTTGTAATTATTGTGATACCATTTTCAAGCGAAAAACGAGCCGAGCGAGATAGCTGTCGCTAGTCGTGGCAAGTTGCCAGTGTATATAATATATAAAATAAACTTATATATGTTGTTGAGTTTCAAACGTGTTAGAAAAGGTCCAACGTCTGCCAACGCCCATCTCACTCGGCTCGTTCTTCGTATCGTAGTGCACAGTCTTGTTCTCTATACAATGTCTTTGGTAGTATGTTAGTTTGGTTTAGTTTATTTCGTAAGATAATTTAGTTTATTAAATTAGTTTATTAAAGTTTCATGTATTTTGTTTTTGTTAAATAAAACCATGTCCGTCATATTGTGAAAAAACAAAACGTAAGTATAATAGTGCGTTCCGAGTCACGACATAATCGATTCATCGCGTCTATTATCGTCATTCCGAGTCAATGATGGCCGTGCGGCGTAAGTGATTTGATGGTAATTTTAGTGCTGTTAGCGCCATTCGGAACATGCACTCCAAACTCATATTATTCCTTATTGGTAATGGTGGCTAGGGTAGACAAAATAAACACCGCGATAAAACGCTCAAGTCCGTCACAGAGTATTTGGCAATGAATCGGACAATTGAATCGATTTGATGTGTTTTTATTTTAAATACATTATTATCCTACCAACTTGAAAAGTTCAATGTAAGTAAATTACTCTTTTATAGTATCAACAGAAATGTGTAGATTTGTTTTATTACTCAACAAAATGAAATATCACCTTTACTTTCGTTTTCGTCCTACTTTGGATGACTTTTGGATATGATAAGATAGCCCCGATTTCGTTTCTATAATTTGTCCCACACACAAATTAATTATATCTTAGTAGATTTGATGTGTTTTTTTTTAATACATTTTTATCCTACCAACTTGAAAACTAGTTCAATTTAAGTAAATTACTCTCTTATAGTATCAACAGAAATGTGTAGATTTGTATTATTACTCAACAAAATGAAATATCACCTTTACTTTCGTTTTCGTCCTACTTTGGATGACTTTTGGATATGATAAGATAGCACCGATTTTGTTTCTGATAATTTGTCCCACACACAAACAAATGAAATGACACAAATTAATTATATCTTAGTATAAATGATGATTTAATGATCTGTGCTGTGATTAATTGTTTGAAGCCATTCAGAGAAGACTATTTGTTAAAATTTGTGTCCATCTAGCGAACGGTAGAAGGGTATTCTTTGCTAGCAAATTAACATGATTTAACCTTAATGAAATCTCTAAAAAAGTAAGCAAAGGTGTTCTAAACATTAATTTTCTGAAAAATTCCACGGTATGTTATACAGTCAAAGACCTTATTGTATTTTTATTGCGTTTCTAGATAAAGTGTAAAAAGAAGAACTTCCAAAATAAGGCTGACTGAGCAAAGGATCCTAAAGAAATGTAGCGAAAGCTGGCGGGTCTTTTGGTTAAACATGGGCCATGTAATAGATGGAGAACAGTAGATGACTACATGGTGCGATTTGAAAAAGTAAACTCGAAGGGACAGTGCAACCTATATAATGAAGTATAATGAGATAGATGGCAAAAAGTTGTCTTTTTCATAGGTAATACGACTATAAATGTGTCGGACCCGCGGTACCACTGCCCCATACCACTGGGGGTACGGTGGGATTTTTTTGTGTAGGACGCATGGTACCCCTGAGCGCATGGTGAGTATTTTTTGTCCGAACGGTACCACCATAGTGCTTGCCGTAAGATATGTGATGTCCGCACACAATCTAATTTTACCGTCATTTCTTAAAACCGGTACAACTGGACTTGCATAGTCTGAAAACGTAACAGGCACAATTATACCTAAACGCTCCAGTCTGTCGATTTCTTCCTCTAATTTAGACTTAAGCGCGAATGATACAGGTCGAGCCTTAAAATAAATTGGCGAACTATGCGGCTTCAAATTGAGTTTAACCTCCATATTTCGACAACAACCCAAATTATTAGAAAATAAACGGGGATATTGCTTTGTAAAGTAATCGATATTTTCACTTTCAGTTACCTTACAATGGTTAATGGGACAAATTTGTAACTTGAATTTTGAGATAAAATCTCGACCTAGTAACGGAGGGCCACCATTTTTAATAACAAATACCTGGATAGGTTCAGTTTGAGAACGGAAAGAAAAAGGTAGGGATATGGTTCCTAATGTTTCTATGGAACTACCGTTATAACTTTGCAAAATCTTCCTACTCTCACGTAACGGATAATTAGCAAAATATTTACGATAAATTGAGTCAGAAAAAGCCGTAACTGCGGAGCCAGTGTCCACCTCAAAACTCAATTTAATATTATTTACAATTACTGATTCCTGCATAGGTTCTCCTTGAAAACAACGAATGTTGAAAAGTAATCGCTTACCATCATCGCCATCATCCGAACAACACTGTAAGAAATGTTGGTTACCACCTATCATCTTATTGCTACCGCAAACACGTTTCATATGGCCTTTTATACCGCACTTTCTACACAATGCATTTTTAAAACGGCACTTTTTATTGTTATGTCCGAAATATCCGCACACCGAACACTGTTCAGAAGAACGATATGACGCCGCAGAAGCTGACCCGGCCTCATTATTATGATTCTTCACGCCGCTCCACGAAGACGAAGCGCGGTCGCGCGCAGCCATCTTGTGTACATCGATGACGACGGGAGCTGGCGCCGGAGCACCCGCACCCTGACGGGATCCTTCTCTTGCGCAGCGCACGCCTTCCGCCAACTGTAACGCCTTTTGCAACGTCAGCTGTTCCATGGGCTCGTTGAACAGACGATCCCGCTCGGGACCACAAGCCATACCGAGCACAAAGCGATCTCGCAAAGTGTCTTCCAGTGACGTCACCGGGAAACCACATTCCATGGCCAAGCCACGTACACGCGCTGACCATTGCGCTAAGGATTCTTCTGATTTTTGAACGGCACAATGGAACTTGTGACGCTCTGCAAAAGTACACCTCTTTGTTTGGAAATGGCCGTCGAACAAGTTGATAACCTCTTGATAGGTTAGGGTACCGACATCTTTAGGAAGTGCTAGATCCCTGATGAGTCTGTAAGTAGTTTCGTATAAACTACTGAGTAAGATAGCTCGACGTTTTGCTCCTGATTTGTCTGTTTCGCTGGTTATTTCATTCGCTAGGAACCATTGTTGCAGTTGACCTTTGAACAGCACCCATTCATGTGTTTCGTGATTGAACACATTTAACACACCAAATGTTCCTGATGCCATTTTCACCAAGTAGAAATGGTTATTATTAAATCACACGCGTAAAGTTCGGACTGCGCCACTGTTATTTCGTGATTCAATTAGGAAATAAAGGAAACAACGTCTCACTTGAACAGCTATCTATTTTAGACTGACTCGTACAAAAGAATCTCTTACCCTCTTATTACTAACACATATGTACATAATGATTGAAATTGTAGTTTCCATGTTATCAATTCATGAAATACTGTAGGATAAATATTCAAATTATCACAATTCATGAAATATCAAAAACAGACAGATTAGCAATATTGACACAAATATTGCAGACAGATTAGCAACATTGACACAAATATTGGTTGGATTGTGAACAACTTAATCCGAAGAATGATTGGTAGTTCTTAGGGTGCTTAAGTTACTCAGTTGCTGAATATGCTTGCGCTGTGTAGAATAACTCAGCACATACAGGTCAAGTAGACACTGTACTCAACGAGACTTGTTGCCTGGTCACCAGTTGCTCTAAGCCAACACCAATCAAAAAACTAAACGTTCTATAGGGTACAGGACCCCCAGATATTAGGAGAGAATTCCACCACATTATGCGGATGTGAAGCTCAACCCCCTGATCTTCTGACCACATGTCCAAGTGCTCCTCAATGCACCAAGAGGGAACCCATGACTGCATGCAATTGCGTTTTTGGAGTGGCAAACTATTGGAAAAATGTTATTTAAATTCAACGCTTTCACTCGAAGAAGAAGGTTGCAACCCAATGGAAGCTTGATCAACCATGTAAGAATTTTATGAATAAATAAAAGCTTTGTTTTACCCTATGATGTTCATTTTTTTTTAAATTAATGTGCATACTTAGTAAAGAGGCTAGTTATCAAACTATCTTTTTTATGTAAAAAGTCAGAAAACGATAATTATCGATATCCCAAATAACCTACAAATACAATCAAAACTCACGAAACTACTTTTATCACCACCTCAATAGATCGAAGACCAAAATATTCTTAATCAAGTGTCATAACGTGTTTAAAATGGTGAAAAAAATTTAAAAAAGAAAAGATCACGCATGTATTTCCCTAACTCCTGTCAAAGCATTAAAATATTGAGGTGCCCTGTTAGCCTTGGAAATGAGGTGTTAAACGGCTGCCCTGATGGAAATTACTATACAAAATAATCTTATACAAACGTCAAAAGGTGTTTAAAATGGTCACCCATGTTACCAGCTATGGATAAAAAAGAAAAAAAAACCATAACACCTGTATTTCCTTAACTCCTGTCAAAGCATTAAAATATTGAGGTGCCATGTTAGCCTCAAGGAAATGAGGTGTTAAAAGGCCGCCATGATGGAATTTACTGTCTAAGGGTGTTTAATTGGCAACCATGTTAGGCCTGCTAGAGGAGGAATTTTGCCGTGTGGTGCGTCGGTCGTTCGTGTAACTCTGACCAACATAACAAATCTTTCAAATCTGATTCTGTAACTCAATCATTCTAGCCAACTTTACAGAACAAAATAGAATATCACCACAGAAAAACTTGAAAATCAGCAAAAATCGATGACGTTACATGTGGACGGACTACACAAAAACTAAATTAACGCGTGCGAACTGCGGGTAAAAGCTAGCATAATATGTTATTTACATTATTGTACATTACATTATTGTATTGTTTATAAGGTGGTAGAGCTGATGCCGGGCTCGATTGTGGAGGTACCACCATCTTACTCGCAAATCCTCCCGAAGTTATTCGGGGGAGTGTAAGAGAACAGCTCTCAGGCAAAACCAGGCGGCCCACCATTGCCTGGGACCGATGGATGGCGGTATATCCATCCCCAATTGCCGGACCTTATATAAAACATACTGGTGACAGGCAGCGGCGTCATTGGTGCAAGGGTTTCGACACCGCGCTCACCAACCCGCCTGCCCAGCGTGTGTGAGTATGGGCATTTCTTCCAGGAGGACCGCCAAGCGTGGCGAAATCCTGGAAAGGCCTATGTCCAGCAGTGGACGAAACAGGCTGATGGATGGATGGATTGTTTATTATAAAATAAAATCTTACTTGACATTTATCGGAATTTTATTGATTTAGACAGTTTTTAATGCTAGGCGTGACACCATCGATATCCGCACCGGGTGTCACCCATGCTGGCTACGCCACTGGACCGTCCGTCCCTACGCTATTATTATTATTATACTTCACAGTACAAAGTTGTTTAATCAGTTGACTAAACTTAGGAAAAGTAAAAAAGTTCGCACAGATAAAATTTTACTATTTTCAGTGGAAACTGGTCTATTATTATTAGCGATACTCAATCATCTCTTTTTCTTCAATGTGAATTTTAGGACCTTGTTTTTTATTTATGATTTCGACAAAAAGTATCTTTGAACCTTGTTTCTGATCACTAACCGAGTCTCCAGTATGAATTTGGTCGGTTGATTTAATTTTACCTTATCTAAGTGATGTGGTGCAATTAACCCAAAAAACGGCCTAACCTCAACATCCAACGTAAAGGTATCATTCCAGCTCCAAATTGTTCTATAGAGTCCACATATTGTTGAGTAAAAAGTTACACTATTTTTAGCGTCGGGTTTGGGGGAGAGAAGTTGGGTTTTTTCAGTTTTTCTTCAAAATTTCTAAAACTATGCGGCTTAGCGCAAAAGTGCCAAGGACAAAAGTAATCTACATTAAATTCGATCAAAAATAATGTAAAGCACAATCTTGCTTAAGTGAATGGTTCCAGAGCTACGAAGGGTGTAAAGTAGCAATTGTTCGGTTTTTTTAGATTTTTGGAAAAGTATGACATTATCACAAGGAAACGATTTTTTTTATACAGGATTGCGTTTTGTAAAAATAAATTGCGGTTTTAGCAGCAGTGGCAGGAGAAGCATCCGCTCGAGTGGGGATGGAAGAAGATTGGCAAGCACCTGAGATCAATTACAACAGCACGAACGCAGCTCTTCAGCTTGTTTGTTTGTTTTAGTATAATTTAGTAAATCGTTTAGTATAATTTTATATAAGTTAAAAAAACTGTAATAGTATTAAATTAAGCCATATTGAGAAAAAAATACTGATAAAAAAGACATGCTGCTCGACTATGGAATCGTCTACCTGAATCCGTCAAAAACTGTCGTACTTTAAACACATTCAAAATTAAACTAAAAGATCACTACTATAATGAACTACACCCCTGACTCATCCAATGTCTATTCATGTTATATCTTATCCAAAATTATCATTGATTTATTATGTCTGCGTATATTTATGTATTTATATAAGTAAGTTTATTCTATATAATTTCTTTTGTGTATGTTTATGTATCAGTTTATTATAGCGGTAGGAATCACTTATGTTATCTACTCACGTATTTTACTTTATTATCATTCTCTCTTTTTTCGTTTGCACGCTCCCTTTTTATGTTTTATTCCTTATCTACTATTTCACCCAAAGGTTGCCTGGAAGATATTGCTGTTAGCAATAAGTGCCGCCTTTGTACTCTATGAAATATTTTTAATATCCTTCTTCATGTTTTCGTGTAAATGTACATAAAGTGTAATAAATAAATAAATAAATGATCTTGCTAAGTTTCTTGCCCTTCTTCTTAGCAAGATTAATCGAATGGGCGGATACACTCTGGAACCGTTCACTTTAGCAAGATTATACTGTAAAACATTTTTGTTTGCAATTCAATGTAGATTATTACTTTTCTTCTTGGCATTTTTACGCTAAGCCGCATAGTTTTCTAAATATTTAAGAAAAACTGAATAAACCCAACTTCTCCCCCCCTCCCCCCCAAACCCGACGCTAAAAATGGTGTAACTTTTTACCCAACAATATGTGGACTTTAAAGAACAATTTGGAGCTAGAATTATACTTTTTCTTAGGATTTTGAGGTCTGGGGTTAATTGCACCATACTAAAGTGGCCAGTATCACGGATCGGTAACACTTTTTGCTAATTCCCAAAATAAAATATCATTCTCCCATAGTAATTAAACTCGGGGCTGCGTTTACGTTTGTAGGGAACACGAAAAAAAAAGTCTCACAAAAAGAGTAATTTACCCATACTGAGCACTTATCAAGTCTTCAATATGAACTAGACTGCATAAACTAATGTCACCTTGTATGCAGCACCGGAATTACTGATTTGCCGCCAGTAGTCTATTCACATGTTACCCTACCTGCCTCCTAAGTTTCACTATCGTATTAATAAATAAAAAATTGTCTTAATTACACCACCTTTTTTCCGTAATTATTACTACGCAAATTGTGGTAAAGTGTGGACCTAATAACGTTTATGTATCGTATCCTACTAATATTATAAATGCGAAAGTTTGTGCGTGTGTGTGTGTGTATGTTTGTTACTCTTTCACGCTGAAACGGCTGAACGGATTTGGATGAAATTTAGAATAGATATAGCTTATAACCTAACTTAACACATAAGCTACTTTTTAACCCGGAAAAAGGCATGGTTCCTGTAGGATATATCAATATCATTGAAAAATCAGGTGTCTAATTAGCGCGGTCCTCATCGTTTGTGGTAAAATAAGACAAGGTTTTGTTATTTCATACATCAGCTGTTAATTAGCGCGGTCTTTAATCGTTTGTGGTGAAATAAGTCAAGGCTATGTTATCTCATCACACTTCACACTAATATTATAAATGCGAAAGTTTGTGTGTGTGTTTGTTTGTTACTCTTTCACGCTGAAACGGCTGGACGGATTTGGATGAAATTTAGAATGGATATATCTTATACACCAACTTAAAACATAGGTTACTTTTATCCCGGAAAAAAGCATGTCGTTAAACCGAATAACACGCGGGCGGAGCCGCGGGAAAAAGCTAGTATTATATAAATATGAAACTTTTTAATTTCTGTAAGAAAAATCCGGCACTGCTTGTATGTATAGGTCACAGAGGAAATTTTCTCTATGGTTTCTACATACGAAATCCACAGACTTATCAAAAAATATCCGAACATTAAGGGTCTACAAACTTGAAGATATGTTGTTAAAATATTCCGAACACGCGAGTAACCACTAAGAAATGATTGTGCGTGATATACGTTATGGTGCCTTTTATTTATCCCGCCAAATTCTTACTGAAGGCTCGGTAATTGCTCAGGAACAAGGTTCGATGACCCTTTTTGTGAAATTCGTAAATTACTTACAAACGCAAGCCCAGCCGGGAACGTCAAGATTTTATTTTGCGAAATTAGCAAAAAGTGTTATCGATCCGTGATACTGATCACTTACCAAGCCTCCAGTAGGAGTTTGACTGTGTAAATAATAGTCACCACAAGGTCCTACAATTCAAAGTAAAAAAAAATTAAGAGGTCATAGATTATCCCTAATACTAATAGAATAGAGAACTTTCCACCGATAATTTTTTTTTGCGCAAACTTTCTCAATTCACCTGGTGGAACTACTTTGACTAGAAAATGAAAAAAATATTTTCTCAAACATTTTTTTTTCTTTTTGAATGTGATCTAGGTAGGTACCCTAGAATTATTTTCACTTATTATTGTAAGACCTTAAGTTAGTTACTCTTTCAGAGCGGGTGAAGCCGTGGGCAAAAGACTAGTACTAGAAATTGCACATAAATTCCTCTATGAACACAAACGAATTCTGAACTCTAACACCTGCATTTTAAAAAGACAATTCATATTTACTTGGTAGTGGTTCAGAAACACACGAAGTTCCTTGGTCGTTAGTTTGATTTCAGCGACTAAGTGCGAGTCTAATTGCCTACTTGTAATAAATTTAAATGAGGCTTTTCTTTCTTATGAGCTAAGATGATACAGTTAGAGAATTACCAGACAGCAGCTGGATCATTAATAATTCCAAAGAATATTTCAAAAATCTCAAGACAAAGCTGCAATCCCTGTTAAGAATTTAAAACGGGCATAACAATAACTCATAAAAGTTGAGGGCGTTCACCGGCTATGACCAGCGAAGCCTCGGGCAATGCTAATTAGATACGAAGATTAGCCAAAAGCAGGCCTCAGGGCTGCGATCTGGCCCGTACCCAGTGTACCGTAGTCAGACTCGCGGATACCATGCGTTGGTTTAGACGCGCGCTCTCGCGACGCGCTTTGTCGCTGCTTCTCGTAATATCCACTCTCTTCAGTGTTACTACTGGCTCCGACTACGGCGTGCCTATCGAAATACAACTATGGGACACTGGACGCACGCCCCTAGCTCACATGGTGGATGTTACCAATGAATTCGGCTTAAAAGTTCTGGCGGAACACAACTTTTTGAACGAGAACAACATCGCGTTTTCGCCGTACGGCTTGACGGGCATCATGGTGGCGCTCTACGAAGGGGTTGATGGGGAGTCCTCGTACCAGATACAGAGAGGGATGCAGATGCCTTGGAACAGGAATGTCATGAGGATTGGTTTTAGGGATATTCATCGCACTTTAAAAGTAAGTTTACATATGGTCATTCTATAAGTAACCACTAAAATGGTAAAATTTGACAAAGCTTAATAATAAAATAAGATATATATATTGAATGCAGCAATAAATGCTTGCTCTTTTTTTGCAACGTATTGGGGGCAACGTGCCAACTTGAATAAATTGTGTTTGAAAACATGTTGAAAACACTGACTGGTTCAGCACCAATACTCGTATAGAACAGTTAAGGAAGTACCGGCTTTATGGAATGCAATTCAATCACATAATAACCAACGATAGTTGTGGGGGGTGGGAGGTTCCAACGCTAGGCTCTCATACAGGTTCTAGGTTCTATTCCTAACGCCGGGAAATGCACAAATAATTTTTTTCCGAATTGAATTTTAGTGTTAGAGTTTCTATAAATATATACATCATATACCCCTAAATAAATAAATAAAGCTGTAGCCACCGTCATTAAAATTAGAATGGCTCCATAGGGCTTTATAGCCATCAACGGCGATGCAGGAACCCGTAGACCCACGAGCGATGCAACAATCATCTACCTACTACAGATGATGATGACTGCAACTGCAACCACAGGCAGATTTATTACGTTTTAATATCACAGACTAGACGAATTTGCTTTAACGTTTGTTCGCTTTTTTGGTCACTATTATATGTTTTTCAGCCGCCACTTCTAGACCTGCCAGGTCTGAAGCAGTCTGAAGCCGACCAATTTGACAGAGAGGATTCCTCTCTGTCCCATGAACCTAAATTTAGTTATTATCGTGTTTTATCTCTTGGTATCATCCAACTACATTCTTATTAAACTTTCCAGACATACTTCGTACCTGAAGAAGGCTTTCTAGCCGGTCTAGCTCTGAACAATGAAAACGTTACATTCAATGAAAGTTACAAGAAAATATTGCGGTTTTACGGATTTGACTTGGAAAGAGACCAACTTCCTACCCTTCCACCGCAGCCAAATACCACTACAGCCGCGACGATGGCTGACGCAGCTCCCACGACTCCCGCTATGTCGCCAGTACCTCCACAACGCGAAGAAACTACACTTAATCCAAATGCAGAGACTTTAACAGAAATTGATATCAGAGGTCCGACGACAACAATGGCTCCTTCCTCAGTTGCCGCCATTGGTGCGGCCGAAGAAACGACAACGAATCCTCCCAGTACGGCAGGTGAAACTGCTCCCAATGAGCCAGCTGCCACGGATACAACAGCAACCACAAAAGCTGCAACAACTGCAGTAACAGCTGTAGCTACAGAACCTGCTTTAACAACTGTCACAGAGACAACTACTGCAACTCCAATGACTATGCTCACTGAAGCTACTACTGTAGTAACAGAGTCTCTAACTGCTAAAGAAGTAGAAACTCTGGCTACAACCGATGCAACTTCAATTACGGCTGCGGAAAGCTCTGTTGCATCAACAGTAGCATCAACCAACCAGGAAACTACTGAAAGTACAACAACAGTAGACACTCAAACAACAGAACAGATCTCAACATCTCCCGATATGACTACAGCCAATGAAATGACAACAGCAACTGATGCCACGACGACAGTACTCAATGAGACGACATTAGAAACCCTTCAGAGAAAGAAGAAATCGATAGTCGATTTTATATACACTAGCCCTCCTTATATTGATGACTACTTGATCTACCGTTCGTATGATATACCGCCAGAAATACCCAATCCGACTTTTGAAGGTGACGGTCAAAAGATGTTCTTGGCCAATGGTTTGAGAAGTGTTCAGGTATGGAAATCATCATAACTTCACTTTATTTTTTCCTGTCCCTCTACGTCTTTAAATACAGGATCTTCACAAGAACAATTCCGCAGGTAACCTACATGCACTACGACACAATCCTCGAGCACGCGTATCTCCCACACCTGGAAGCATCAGCTCTTCGGTTACCACTAGACAGTGACCGTTACTACCTTCTAGTCATCCTGCCAAACCGAGGAGGGGAGACGGAGCTGGGTAGGCTCATAGCGCGGATGGCGAGGGAGTCAGACTTGAGGGATGTGCACGCAGCACTTAGACCTAAAAGAGTAAGAGCGATCGTGCCCAGCTTCACTGTCAAGGGCCATGTCACGCTTACGACGGATTTGCAGAAGGTACGAATATCCATAAGCTCAGTAAAGTTCAAAATTATCTAGAGTCAGCCGTCGTCGTCAAGCAGTCCACTACTAAACATTTCTAAACTCATCTTTCAAGTCCTTACAACATTCGATCACAACCTGCCTTATGCGGCCACCGGTGACTAGCGATTTCGAAATAAAACGTCATCGTATCCTATTTTGCTTATAAATAGGTTAGCAATGGAAATTATAATACGTTTACTCGTAAGCTAAAGCTCACAAAAGCACCACAGGATGACACAACAAAACATAACAATCGTGTTAGCGTGGCGGAATTAGCATAGTAAATTGTAATTCTAATTAGTAGGGCGAAAAATCTCTCTCGCGTTTTAATAGTTGCAAGGTTTCGAATGGAGCCCTATAATCTTCACGATCTGTTCACACACGCACCCGCCATAGATCTGAAAACATAAAAATACCAGATAGATAAACATTTCATATGAATGGTCTTTGCAAAGCAGCATTTGATCTCCAGTCAGTATCTCCTTCCTCAGTTGGGCATCCGCGACGTGTTCGAGCCCCGGCAGCGAGACTTTACGCCGATGACGTCACAAGGAAACGTCTATGTCCGCAGCATCGAGCAGGCAGTCTCCGTGGCCATCAGGAAGTACCGGCCTGATGACCAGAAGCGAAATAGTAAGAACTTCTGTTTTGTTATCTTAGGGAAGGTTTATAAACAAAGAAAGGACGAATCAAAAGCACCCGAAATTGTAGATATAACTGCTTGTATGATACGATTGATTAATGTGGAAGAAGTGTACCTAGTCACTAGGTCCTAGTGCATCAGAAATACTCAGGGCTATGTTTAGTAATGCTTACCCTTACTATGGAAGACAGGCGTGACGTGAGTACCTACATACATATCTGGGATATTGCGCAAGTAAATTCTTCTGGTGAATGATAGACCATGCAATACATAGTTTTATCGATCATCGCCAACGACCTTAGGTCGTTGATCATCTCCGACTTTGCACGTAGAGGAACCTACAACTTATGGCTAGGTACAAGAATGTTAAGGTTGACATCGATACCAAGTAAAAATTGCAACAATCAACAAGCAAGACGACGAAACAGCAATCACTAGATCGCTCTCTGTAACTGAATAGGTACTTTATTATACTGACCTTAGAAATTATATATGTGAGAAAAATGCAAATTTTGTCCCAAAAATAGGTGGCAGTTACTTCGTGGGTTAGAAACTCTAATAAAGAATTGCCAATCGGTTTTGTCTATCAGTTGCTCAAGAGATCGAAGAGCGATACCTACTTATTTGTAACTGTTTAGAAATACATAGGAAGGTCAAAGGGCTTATCTAATAATTTCCAAATCTGTGCTAGTTGCATGCCGTGTTCTAGAAACCGTGAATATGCTACATTCCGGGCAAACGAAACAATACCGGCACCTAGTTTAAAAATAAACCGTGACATTTATTAAAATATCATATGGCCATTGTTTTTAATGATACGTGAGTAAAAATGCGAGCCGGAGGTCAGTTAGAGCATGTCCAGCTGAATGGTTCCGGTGTGCTCCTCTTAATTACTGCGTGTGGAGGGGCCGCTGTGACCCCACAAGACCGCAGGTCACACCGTCCATACCCCGCCACGCTTCGATGCCTTCGGACGGAAAATCCTTGACTCTCATGCGCTCCGAAAATTGAGTAAATTGATTTTGCACCATTAATTACACTGACAACCGTTGAGAACGCGGTTAGATTAAATCATCATTGTCACCATTCCATCAGAATGATATTGCAGAACTCTTTATTGTAGGTTTTATGTCAACAATGAAAGCAATTTGCAGATATGTCGGTAATTAAAGCAGGATTACAGAGGCTGAGTTCTGATTTTGATGCCCGAGGCGGAGATAAGTGTTGCCAAAAGAGCTTAGAGGTGCGAAGTGGCGAAAACTGGTTCGCCGCATCCATTGTCTCTCGCTGGTGTCGCAAGCGCGGCGACACGCGCATTTACGTCCATTGATGCGCGCGCGCCGCCCCGGCTCGCTCGTAGTCAGTCAGACATCGACAATTAGGGAAATAGCCCGATGCTTCGCTGCACCAGCATTACAGCGACCTAAATGCCTAATCGCGAGATGAAAATGATTCACCGATAGTCCTTTTCAATTACGTAAATGAGTATAACTGGTAAAATTACTGCATGATTGTTTCCTGTCACAACCGAGATAAATATCGACCATGTCTGTGTAGCAAGGCTGCTGAAATTGAATTTTGATTACGAAACTGTAATCAAGCAATACCATACCATTTCTAATATTTTTTGAAAGCGACATCATATTATCTGATGAGTATGAGATGAGTGATGTGATGGATGACCTACTTCTGTTTTCAGGGTATGTGGCGAATCGAGTGCCGGTGCATTTTTCGGCAACATATCCGTTCGTGTACTTCGTGATGGATGCCAGCATACACGTCTCTTTGATGGCGGGGAAGATGGTGGATCCACTGAACACAAGGATATTATAGTTGTTGCTTGAAGATTAAGAAGTTTTATTTCAGACTTATAGTCACATACATTGCCTCAGTTAGACTTTTCATTAAAACTTTTTTATCTACGCATTACTCGACTTGTGTGCACCTATATAAAATGATGTTGTTATGATATCTATGATCTTACTGCACTTAGGCTTGGAATTTCCGCTAACAGTTTTTGAGCGTTTAACATTCAAATATATACTAGTAATGGTAGCAAAAAAGTAATGTCTGTCTGTATACACGGGAAAGTTTTGCGAAATTTTGAATGAAATTTTAGTATTATAGGTACCTACATGGTATCTACTATAAATAAAATATTTTTGAATTTTCGTCCGTCCGTCTGTATGTTCACTCTGACGTTTTGGATGCGGTTTTCCTTATCAACATTGATCCTAGTGACCCTGGTCAACATATAGGATATACGAGGGGCGGCTTAAAACGTGTGCCTACACTCAGCGGGACCCCATGTCCTATGACGATGACAGTAATTGAGGGAGTTAGTTCCAAATTTGTTCTATCGAATCCAATCAAATGTTTAATTTGTTCCGTCAAAATGGACGAGGGACACGATTTTTAAGAGTGCGTTACGCCAGCGGCATGTTGGCGCTTTTCAGCTTGACAGATAATTAGAGCGTCATCTCGTGTAATTGTGCCTGAAATAAAAACATTGTGCTTCCAGCCGATCCAAAGATATTCACGAAAAACAGATTCCGCTGGAGTAACGTTACACCAGCGGCATGTTTTTTATCCTGTGGTCGAAGCTAAATAAAAATTAGCTACTTAGGTAGATATAATTAGTGCCTGATTGTGCCCAAAAAAGAAAATTACTGCGTCCAGAGGTTTCAGAGTTATTCAAGATGGGTAACGTTTAGCTAATTGCTGTATCTCTTAAACGGTATGACATACAACTACGATTTTTTTTAATAAGGTGCGTTTTAATTATTTCCTAATTTGTGCTTACTTATTTTTTCTCTAATCGACGCCGTTGGTCAGTTATAATTTTTTTCAAAAACCCTAAAATCGGCCCTTGCGCTTCAATGAGAATACCTAGAAACTTACCAATTATGGTGGTTTGTACCTTTTATCAATTCAAAGCACCTTGTTAAATTAGATGTTCCTACTTCAACTCCTTACAGAGTTATTCCATTTTTATTGAAATCTGGCTACTCTGTAATGTAACGCTTCAATACCTACACGAGTTATTATTAAGTGACGGTATATTTGATTCTACTAATAATTGGTACTTTTATCACATTATTTATCTTTAAAATTTCAGCTGAAACAACCTGCTAACTACTGAAACAGAAGGAAAAAACAACAAGAAAGCAAATTAGATGTTTAACCCACCAAATTCAAATGAGTACATAAAACCGGCCGCACCGTACATTGTGCCAACCTTCTCAAATTTGTAGAACAACATTTCGTTTTTCGAAAGTGGTCTCGCACAAAGGTGTTATAATTTATTGTTTACTTGCTTTTGCCCGCGGCTCCGCCCGCGTCGAATAGATTTTCGTGGAAATAAAGAAAACAAAATAATTTGATTTTTTGAAACTATATGCAATGGACACCATGTTTAAGCAAAGCGCTAATAAAGACCAATCAAATAAGCCTAAACTCGAAGGGTCTGCTGTTGTCCGTTGAGGAGATCCTGTACCCATCTTACAGTCCCATCATCAGACCCTGGTCTCCATGTTTTACCAAAGTGCTAATAAAGACCAATCAAATGAGCCCAAATTCGAAGGGTCTGCTGTTGTCCGTTGAGGAGATGCTGTACCCATCTTCCAAACCCATCATCAGACCCTGGTCACCATTAATGACCAATCAAATAAGCCCAAACTCGAAGGGTCTGCTGTTGTCCGTTGAGGAGATCCTGTACCCATCTTCCAAACCCATCATCAGACCCTGGTTACCAATAAAGACCAATCAAATGAGCCCAAACTCGAAGGATCTGCTGTTGTCCGTTGAGGAGATCCCGTACCCATCTTCCAGTCCCATCATCAGACCCTGGTCACCATGTTTTACCAAAGTGCTAATAATGACCAATCAAATGAGCCCATACTCGAAGGGTCTGCTGTTGTCCGTTGAAGAGATCCTGTACCCATCTTTCAGTCCCATCATTAGACCCTGGTCTCCATGTTTTACCAAAGTGCTAATAAATACCAATCAAATGAGCCCAAACTCGAAGGGTCTGCTGTTGTCCGTTGAGGAGATCCTGTACCCATCTTCCAGTCCCATCATCAGACCCTGGTCACCATGTTTTACCAAAGTGCCAAGAAGTGTGTTAGGATCGTTGTAGATGGAAATCTGTAGTCAGATTAAACTCATACAGTTTTCTCGTACGGGAAAAAATCAATACATAAACCTGGCTGTAATCACTTTTTTAAGCTAAATATTAGCAAGAGGTGTGTCTGGATCGTTTTAGATGTAAATCTGTAGTCAAATGAAACTGATATAGTTTTCCCGTATGGGAACAAATCATTACTTAAACCATAGTATTTAATGTATCTATGCTTAAACCTGGCTGTAGTTATTTTTTCAAGCTTAATATTAGCAAGAGGTGTGTCAGGATCGTAGTAGATGGAAATCTTTAGTCATATTAAACTGATACACTTTCCTCGTATGGAAAAACAACCGGTTTCATCACGTATAACTAACCATTTGGTCAAGAAAAGCCGATGAAGCAGCTAAGCAGCGTTTTTTCTCCCGACATGGTTCACAAATATTGAATTTTCAAACTGAAAACGTACTTTTATTAAAATAAAATATAGCCTATGTTACTCAGCAATAGTATAGCTTTTTATAAAAGAAAGAATTTTTAGAATCGGTTCAGTAGTTCCAAAGCTTACCTCAAACATACAAACAAACAAATCTTTCCTCTTTATATAATAGTGTAGAAATAGTGTAGATAGGGTGCTGTAGTACCAAACAGTGGGACCACGAGTCAAAAATCCAAAAAGGTACAAAAGGAACCTTTATCCTAAGACTCCGTTGTCCGTCCGTCCGTATATCACAGACTCATATTCAAACCCAATTATTATCGAAATAATACATGTTAGAAACTGGTTTTCACTTAGAACATAATACGGGGAAGTAGAACTAACGTTTGACACCCATATTAAGTTCCTGAGGCTTATAAATAGAAAGTGACCCGCTGGCTGGAGGTCGCCTTAAAAATCGTGTCCCTCGTCCATTTTGACGGAACAAATTAAACAATTGATTGGATTCGATAGAACGAACTAACTCCCTCACCTACTGGCATAGTCATAGGACATGGGGTCCCGCTCAGTGTAGGCACACGCTTAAAACTTTTGAGCCCAAGTACTAACTTATCTTTAAGTATTACTAAGGTACCTAGTATAAATACAATGTTTCTTGTCATTAGCATTACGCTTTATAAGTAATTGAACCGTTGAGGGGGTAACTTTTTACCTCGGTACAAAATGCACATCATAATATTGTTTTCCTTACTTTTGAATAATGTCTTTTAAAGCAACTTGCGGAAATAGTTTATTAATAATAAAGTCTGCACAAAAAAATACGTACTTTAATGTATTACATATTGTTTGCATAACATTAACAAACTTAAAAGCGTCTTTACAGGTGTAATGTAATGCAGCTAAAATGTAACGCATAAAATTGAATAGTTTTCATGTGATCACCTAACTATTAACAAGCAATTTGACGCATTTATTGCAAACTTTTTATTCAAACGTAAGGAAAACAATATTATGATGTGCATTTTGCACAGAGATCCTCCGTTACCACCTTAACATCAATGTCCGAGTCACCCGCGTTTTGCACGAAATTGGAGTAGAGCTGTCATAAAATTCCTCACAAAGAACAGAACGCCAACAGAAATGTCTTCAGTTTATGGGGAGTCTGCACCTTCATTTGCCACCGTAAAACGTTGGAGCCGAGAATTCAAACACGGCAGGGAGTGCCTCTTCTCGAATTTGAAAAAGGACAACAGAGGACGGAGATCTTCGAGTGACGATGAAATTAAGGCGGCCGTAAACGAACATTTCGAAGGCAAAGCGGCGAATATTTTTTGACCGGGTAAAAAGCCCTTTTTAATAAATGTAAGAAGTGTATTGAAGTAGGGGGAGGCTACATCGAAATAGTACATTTTGATGCAAGTGCGAAAAGGTTGATATTGAGATATTGATCACGATTGAACAAAAAAACAGTCGGGATGAGAAATATCAACACTTTCGCACATGTATTAAACGACGTTTTGTAATACACCTGCGAAAAATTACATGAAATAATAAAATAAAAGCAATTACAAGTCGACAGAAGAACACGCAGTCTGGTTGGCGCCAATCTGTACTACAAAGACCAATGTCTCTTTCTAAAATCTTTTTATTAATAACTAGCTTTTGCCCGCGGCTCCGCCCGCGTCGAAGAGATTTTCGTGGAAATAAGGAAAACTGATTTTTTGAACGACAATATGCAACGGTCACCATGTTTTACCAAAGTACTAATAAATAACAACAAAATAAGCCTAAACTCGAAGGGTCTGCTGTTGTCCGTTGAGAAGATCCCGTAACCACCTTCCAGTCCCATCATCAGATCATGGTCACCATGTTTTACCAAAGTGCTAATAAAGACCAATCGAATAAGCCCAAACTAGAAGGGTCTGCTATTGTCCGTTGAGGAGATCCCGTACCCACCTTCCAGTCCCATCATCAGACCCTGGTCACCATGTTTTCCCAAAGTGCTAATAAAGACCAATAAAATAAGCCCAAACTCGAAGGGTCTGCTGTTATCCGTTGAGATCCCGTACCCACTTCCCAGTCCGTCATTAGATCCTGGTCACCATGTTCTACAAAAATACTCATCAACACCGATCAAATAAACTTAAACTTGAGAGGTCTCCTAAAAAAACCATTTACCAGTGGATGATTGAAACACCGACGACGAGACTACATACGACGACTACGCAAGGCGTACATACCACATGATTAACTAAAAATCTTATTGAGTGCTTAAAGAATTTTTATAGTCAGTTCAGTAGTTCTAGATATTACCCATTACGTATATGCAAACAAACAAATCTTTCTTCTTTATATAATAGTGTAGACAAACTTTAACGTGAGTTGATTTGAACCAGACTGCGTCAAATTCGATATTTTGAAACATGCAGCGCCATCTAGTGTTTTAAAATAAAAACAATTTCAACGCCAGCTTACTGAGCCGTTATCCAGGATAGCTCCCCAGAGATGGCGTTTTCTAAGGACTTGAAAATAAAAATATTTTAGTTATTGGTCTTTGCTCAGTCAAGAAATATAATTTCAGCTTTAATGTATTTTTTAAAAAAGAAAATATTTTTTCTGAAAATAAAATAAAAGAATAAAAAGTGAAAACAAATTTTACCAGTCGGGGTTTGAACCCGCGACGATCGACGGCGAAATCTTCCATGTCTCACTAAAATTCTCACTGCGCTGCTCCCTTTTGTCATAGCGTAATGATACATAAGCTTTAAACCTTCCCGAAGAACTGATTTTTCTTTCAGTGAAAACTGCATCAAAGTCCATTGAGTGGTTCTCAAGTTATAAGCGAACGAACGGACAGACAGAGTTGTATTTTATTTGTATAGAGATTTCTAAGATAGTTATAGCAGAAAAATGTTTTTTTTTTATATATGGTCTTACAATTCAAAGTAAAAAAAAATTAACAGGTGATATAGTATCACCAATAGAGCGCATTCCAATGAAAAAAATTTTTGCGCCTGCTTTTTTTTTACCTTTCCATAGAAATTTTGTCAGCTGATTGAACCACTTTGTACTGGGAAGTAAAAAAGTTATTTGAGCAAAAAAAAATTTCTTCTTCTGGAATTTGATCAGTTAACGATAAGTACATGATCTACTTGTAGGTGGTAGAGCTGATGCCGGGCTCGACTGTGGAGGTACCACCATCTTACTCACAAATCTCCCGAATTTATTCGGGGGAGAGTAAGAGAACAGCTCTCAGGCAAAAAAACCAGGCGGCCCACCATTGCCTGGGACCGATGGATGGCGGTATATCCATCCCCAATTGCCGGGCCTTATATAAAACAGACTGGTGACGGGCAGCGGCGTCACCGGTGCAAGGGTTTTGGCACCGCGCTCAAAAACCCGCCTGCCCAGCGTGTGTGAGTATGGGCAATTCTTCCAGGAGGACTGCCAAGAGTGGCGAAATCCTGGAAAGGCCTATGTCCAGCAGTGGACGAAACAGGCTGATGGATGGATGGAGGCTCAAAAATTATTAGCCGCCAGCCCATCGTAAATTTTTTTTTTTCTTTTTCTTCCGCGCAAGTAGAAGATAATTCATTGAGAGACACTTCCACGTGAGCGAAATGTCATGTAAAAATAATACAAACTACAAAGAAAATATGGCAATGCCCTTCACGTGATGTCATAGTATCGTTTATCGTTAAATGTTACGATCATTTTAACAAATGGCTTTACAAGCATGTCATATTAGACAAATACAAAGAAAACATGGCAATGCCTTTGTATTCTCGCAATGTCAAAATATCGTTTTGCGGCAAATGCTACAGACCATTCATCATAACTTGTCCCCTCAAGTCATGTTGGCAGCACTGCTTGTCAAACTTTTGCTGTCATGTTGTTCGTCAGTCAGATTTTTCAAAAATATTTGTTAAGCCGTTGAACAACAGTGAAAGTGTTGAAGGTACGCCTTTTGTGAAAGAGAAAATGCAATGCACCGTGATTCCGCCCGATCAGGTTCCATCTCGTGCCAGTGCCATGACGGGTTAGTAAAATAGGGATACCACTAAACATAAAGCCAGTTTTATGGGCAAATAATAATTAGCTATTCACTTACTTTTGCAGGCATATCAGAAAAAAGCGTTCACATTAAGTCGCCAGGATAAAAACGTCAAAAACGTAAAAAGCGGGTGCTCGACGATTTAGAACAAACGTCGTAAAGCTAGGACAAGAAATAAAAAATACCGTTTTAGTACCGACATACATATTCCTACGATTCGATCATACGTATTGTTTGCGAAATACAAATCAATAAATAATTGATAATTTTGATTTTTCATTCTGTATATTTTATTTTCATTAAAGAGTATTCTAATTAATATATAAAAAACGCAACTGAGTAAATATTAGGAATGTGTAGTAGGGTCAATTCCACGTGAGCCATTGGCAACATTATATGCAGTACTACCATTTCCTAAGCCAGGGGACTTCTTATAGTGAATGGTCTGTACGATAATTTTAACAAATGACTACGAATTGTACATTAAAATGACGAGGTCTATGTAAAATTATAAATGAAAGAGAATAGATACGGTTTTATGTTTATTTTACATTACACTTGTTACTTAGCCCTCTTGGATTTGATCTTCCTTAGGTAGAACTCGAGTTCCTTGCCTTCAAGTACGTAGCCGTCAGCGCGACCGCACTGGCCGGGCCGACTCGCCACGCAAGCTGTAAAAATTACAAACTTCCTTTAAAATCTTAACAGAAAAAATAGATACGGTCCTGCTGCACAGAAACATAATCAGAGTAACTATGACAAGTTGATCACACAGCTGCTAAACTGTTCCCAAAACGGCACCAGTTCGTTGCGCAGCCTCAAAACTTCTCGATTTCATCACCAAACATCTTTTCTTGTTTAGAAAATGCAGACTTGAGGGATAATAAGGATCTTTGTAAAACATATTAATACTTTTTATCATAGAACTGAATTTCTATCATAAGCAAATTGCAGAAACTCTGGTAAGAAATAATGATTTGTGTCTACATTATCCTGCCTACAATATTTTCAATGAGGTTGATACACACCCAATAAACGTCCAGTGTGGAATTGCTCCTCCAGTGCAGCCTCAACCTTGGCTAGGCGCTGCCTGCTCAGGTACTTCTTGGCTGTCTTTTTACTGCGCTTCTTGTTGATAATGGCATCTTCAGCTTCAGTCTGAAAGGGGAAGCATAGTGAGAATCAGTGAAATGGACAGTCAAAGCCGGTGAGGAATTGTGTAACTCAGAAGGGCTGTATAAATCATTATTGTACAGTTACAATCATCTGACACGCAAAGTTTTCATCATAGATTATTGCAGATTGTGTATAATATCAATACCTAGGCAGATATGCAACATTTGTTTCCTAATTTATTTAGAACTTAAGCATTTAATTGCTTAAGGTGAAAAACAGACAGTGACCTTGGCATAGTTTAATTAAATAAATAGCTATAAATTAATAAGACATTTAAAAGATTTTATAATTTGTCAATAATCAAGAAATATGACTTCTTAACATCTTGATCATATTTCATAATACTAGCCTTTGCCCGTGGCTCTGCAGGCGTTTTTTTTTATCTTTGCTCTGTTTTCAGCTTGTTGGTTATTTTATGAAGACCCCTTATAGCCTATAAGTTGACCAGGGTCCCTACGATTAATATAAAAAAAATACTGCATCCAAATCCATCAAGTGGTTCTAGAGCAAAAACAGAACATACACACAGATAGACAGACAAAATTCTAAAAATCGTATTTTTGGCATTAGAAAATACTAATATCCCATTTTAATTAAAATTTTGCAGAATTGTACACAAATAACTTTATATTACTTTATTATTAGTATAGATTGAGAGCTATTCTGAGTAGCAGACACAATCAAAAATCTGAGTAAAAATCACAATTTTATTCCGAATAAATAAATTTACACCAATTCGCACCAAACCCAGTCTTTATTTGAAATCACACTTACAGTTAAAACACAATTTTATACCACACTAAGACAGGATCATATCTGGAATCAATAATTTAACCAGACTATATTTGCAACCACTCACTAGAATTGTAAGCCGGACTATACTCGCAATCACTTCCTAGAATCGTTAGTCTGACTATACTGCACTGCCCGCAATTCGATCCACCTTTTATAGTCTGTATACACCTCCAGTTGCCATGAAAATCTTCCAGACAGGGCTTTCTGGATTCAACTCATGTTGAAAACTCTAGTCCGATATATCATTTCCCTTTCCAATGTGTGAACGCTCTTCTCATGCCATTCAGTAAGACAAACTTATAATTCGTAGCAGGGGCGATGAGTCCTGCACTGACTGTGATTGTGAGTATTGTGCACTTCTCCCCAGAAGAACAAAGGAGGGGTCAATCAGTAGCAAACTTGACCCGACCCCACGTCATTTTGTGTCGAGACTATTCGAGAAGTTATTTATGAGTCTGCACATGCAAATGACCTCCATTACATGCGCCGGTAGTGCGTTATACTATGTTTTTGGCTTCCAACATTGTTTCTTTTTTTGAGTACTCCTTGGACAGAATTTCAACTAATCCTCCAGTGGATTCCTTTTCAACAGTAAAGATTCCGAATTTCCATAAAATGAATGTGAAATGAATTTCAGCCTAGAATCTACAAATGAACAGAATGAAAAAGCTAAGTACTGACCTTGAGCTAGAAAAGTAATGAGATACTAATAAATGTTTCTCTCTACATCATGCATGAGGTTCAAGTATCAAGCCCACGTCAACGAATTACATCCAAATAGGCCCTGTAGCATTCAAGATAAACAACAGAATGCTCAAAAAAATGTTAGTAAAAAAAAAATTGTCTCACCAGTTTAGCTCCCTTCTTCCTGCCCAGGGGCAGTAGGTAGTTTGCCTCATACCACTGCCTGAATGGAGTAGCATCCACAACAACAATGGCGTTCTTTACTAAGGTCTTTGTACGCACAAGTTCATTATTGGATGCATTGTACACAACATCAATAATACGGGTCTTGCGGGTGGAGCCTGAAAATAAAAAACTTTATAATGAATTTTGGCACAGGAGCAAAAATTTAGAGCTATTTTTTGTTACAGAAAATATCAGAGTAACTATGACAAGCAGATCATGCAGCTGTCAAACTGTATCCATAACGGTTCCAGTTTCAAATACAGCTTCAACTTTTAAATTTCATCACAAGTACTTAATTAACCTGACGAATAACAAAATAATAATTACTTTGTGCTGTTATGGACGAAAACTCTCCTCTGATTGAAAGTTACATATTCTAGCCTCAAACATTTTAGGTTATAATTAGTACACAAGCAAAATTATCAGAGCACACAGTAGCATAACTCACATTCTGATCCCCAGGAGAAGTTTCCAGAGTCAAGACGGAGGGCACGGTATTTGGTGTTACCTCCTCGGGAGCGCACTAAATGGATGCGCTGGGATCCAAGCTGAAATAAACAATACCTTGTTCAACATACACTTCAGGAAATTGATGTCAGACACACGTGCACGAATCTGACGATTTTTTTTACCTTGAATAAAGAAAATAAATAAAAATACCTATATAGGAAAGTACATACCTTGGTGTTGGCAGCCGGGCGACCAAGCTCATACTTCCTCTTCTTGCGGATGGGCGCGCGTTTGCCGCCGGTAGCTCGTCGCTTATGCCAGTGGTCACGACTAATACCTGCACGATAATCACTCACATTTTACTAAAGAAATTATCACTTAGACCTCACTTCGAAATACCACAACACTTTTCAGAGGTTATTTTGATCGTTTTTAAGAAATAATATTCGGAATATTAAGAGGGGATAGCGTGGAATAATTAACACAAGTCTATTTGATAAAATATTTACGGATCACTCATGATAATATTCGATTTTATAGCACAAATTCACAAATTACTCACCCATCTTTGCTGGGTTGTAGAAAAGAAAGATTCGTTTGACAGATTGAAGGAAATCCCTCTACTTTTCCGTAGTCTATGGTTCGTTGTCTATGAAACACAAGAAAACCTTTTTCAAGCGGGTTTTATAGACTCCGATGTCTTAGTTTTATTTTCTTTGTTGATTTTGATATTAATGAAACTGAATTTTCTTCGAAATCTCTTATGAAGTATGCTTGTTGTCAACAGATGAGCTTTCGAACACATATGTATTCTTTGAAACAAAAAAAACTCAAAGGACCTCACGGTCGTGGTGCCCTTTTTTAAATTCTTTAGCACACTAATAACTTAATTCAGTAGAACATAATTAGATCAATACTCGGTAGCACAGAAATTCCACTTTGTCTTAAAAATAACGGAAAATTCAACCAACTCCGATTACAATCACGAACAGAAAGAAAGAAAACGAAACAAATGAATGACACGAGACGAACATTTTTTAAATATTTCTTTTTTATATAAATTATTATGGCCATCATCAATCTCTCCATCCAAATAGGTCAGTCACTTTAAGGTTCAGTCCAAATAAGTTTGACTTTCTAATATAATAAACCAAAGAAACCAAACTTTTCCATTCCATAATTTATTGAGGCATATATTAGGAAAAAAACCATGAAAAAACAAACGCTAAAGTGCAATATGGTAATTGGCGTATACTATGAAAATATAATAGAGGCAAAGGGGCCGTGCGTGCCCACCCCAGACCTAGTGATGCAAAGCCGTAAAATTACGCCAGTAAAATACGGTAACTTTCGGTAAAAAACGATATTTTACGTAAGTTACGGTAAAATTCCGTAGAAACCGTATTAACCGAACTCGTATCGTGCCACATAATGTGGCCTTATGAGGGTATGTAGCTTAGAGTAAATTACTTAATTAGTATGATATGAATAAATAGGTTTAATCGTTTTTACAAGCTTTTATTTCACTTGCATTTTATTTAAGTATGTCATGTTTGTACGGGTCCAATCAAAAAATATAAACATTCATTGGGGAAACCCCAATCATAGATCACAACTGCGGGATGGAAGGCGGACCGCGGTGGTGTTGCCTACTCAGTAAAAGGCGATAGCCACAAATTACTGTAAAATAATTATTTCTTAAATAAAAAATGTAGCTGGAAGTAGCTATATTCAACGAATCAATTCAACGAATATAATAAGCTACATATTCGTTTTGGTGTCTAAAATTGATAATTGTTTGGCTATAACCGATAAAAATCCGCTAGATCTAGCCACAAAGTGGCTAAAACGGACACACTAGCCGTCGCTAACCAACAGCAGTGGAACACCGAGAGAGAGCGGAAGCGGAACGGCAACGGTGCGAAATCGACTACAAGTACTACGATGACTGCCTACACTAATCGGCAATGTTGAGTGATTATTTTGCAACTATCCGCGCACGGGATTTATAAAAAATTAAAATTGTTTGATGTCATAACTTGACGTTAATTTTACGGTAATCTATATATATATGACCGTAAAATTCCCGTATTTTACGAGCGTTTTTGGTAAAATTACGTAATTTTGCCGGAATCCAGGGATGGCAGTATCGTTGATCAATTCAAAATTCAAAAATAAGAAACGGGAATAGAATTTTCATAATGGTGGTAACCAGTTTCTTATTTCTTAAAGCCAGCCAACCGCAGGGCATTTTTCCAACCCAGGGTCGTGAGTCGTACTATCTAACCTTTTTCTAGTTCAATCAAAATAACAGTGTAGGTAAATATTGTTACGTAGTACCGGCGCTAGAAACAAAAATCTCACACATCATGGAACACGTAAGAAAGTTCATAAATAATCTCAGCGTGGATGACGTGTGAACGCTTCCGAGCCAAGGTCACAACTAGACAGTGCGAGAAGTTTCCGCGGAAGAGGTCATTGGTCCATTGAACTCGAAATGTCTCGGACATTCTCGCAAGAAGAAGTAGGAGAAAGCATTCGTGGTTGCAAAGGGACGGATGCAGACTGGAGTCCTAGACGTGCGTTCTACAATGTGCGAGAGAGTTCTAGCGACATCGCGTCACTTAAACTAGAAAGAAGTGGGAGAGAGAAAGCATTCGGGTTGGAAAGAAATGGATATAGGCTGAGGTCCTTGAAGTGCGTTCTACAATGTGCGAGAGGGTTCTAGAAAGATCACGAAGCCGGTGTGTGGTATAAAAACGGGACGGGTAGTGGTTGAGAGTTAGTTCAGTGTTAACTACGAGGCGAATCAGAAAAGCGGAAAAACTAAAATGAAGTGAAGTGCGACTGTATAGAGCGAATATAACTCGGTAACGATTCTAGTTAGTGTGGTGAAATATTTTTAGAATTATGGTGCTGACAAATTAGTCAGTCCGGTGAGTCCATTGAGTCCAGTTAGTAATTCAGGTTGTTATTTAGTTTACTGAGTACTTTGGGAGCCCTATTAGCCAGGGCACGCTTCTAATAGGGCTCCCAAAGTACTCAGCAAAATGTTCTCGCAGAGCGTGTCCAGACCTGTTTGTAGGTACAGTTGGCAAGTCTACCATACCCTCAATTGTAAGCGTGTCTTCAATATGATAACCATCGCGAATTCTTATAAAGTTATGCAATACGCAGCATGCTTTAAATATTCTTTGTTACATCAAAAATCACATTAATAGGCGTATGAAATACCCTGAACTTGTTTGACATTATACCAAACGTCAATTCTATGTATCGTCTACTGCGGCTCAGTCTATAGTTAAGGGCAGGTTATTCGGGCCCTGTAGGCATTTATCGCTACCTCCGCCCCCGCCAGTTGACCGCGACGTATTTTATTGCGATGCGCCCGAGCGACGCGACTTCGCGTGAACCGCCACACATTAAAATGGGCTTGGGCAGTAAATGAACTTCGTACTAATAATTGATTCTCATAAATTAACCAAATAAACTATTCTTGCTAACAGCGCTACTTTGTAAATTTAGGGGAATTCACTACATCGGACAAACAATTGAAATAAAGGTAGAGCTATGAGTAAATAATAAAATAAAATATACATAAATGACAAGGTCAAGATAGGACCCGAAATAATATATATAAATTTCAGATTGTTATAACTTAAACGTGGCATTTATATGTATTTATTTATTTATATACTCAAAGTCCACTACATATACATTCAAAAAGAAAAAATATAATACACTTGAACACCATGTTCCTACATTAATAAAATACGTTATATTGTATATTAATCAACTTTACCTTTCTACCATGTGTTTAAGAGGGTAGACGTAGAAGTAATATACCGTTAAATAATAATTCCTTCATATTTTTTGAACAGTATTTATTTCATTTTAATATGTACACAAACTATAAAAAAAAGTTTCTGGTTCCTCTTTTCAAGTAGGAAGGCAACAGGGACTTATACCATACATTCATGTCCAAGGTTTTAATAACTAATACCAATGAGGTATGATATTGTAATACGAACATTTGATATTATAATAAATATTTATATATTTATATTTATATATTATACATTTTATGCAATACAATCTTTACAGGCTTACACCTAATGCGATTGGTAACCAATTATATTTAAAGCAGTTTTTGTGAACTCCGTCGAAGAACAACTAAAGAAATCGGTATCTGTAAACTTATCAATTCTAATCTTATAATATTATGTAATACGTACAAAACAATATTTCGACAATAAGAAGGTTACAGTTAATTTTTTTTTGCTCTTACATTATCTATGACTGGCGGCGCGCACTAGGGCGCGTGTGTGGTGGACTTTTGAATTTTAGCGCCATAGTTTACGGGGAACTTAATTATTTATTTACTGCGTAAATGTGGGTCAAACGTTTTATAATTTGACTCCACTGACATTCTAGAAAAGCGAAGAAAATTACGAACAATCATTTACTAGAAAAATCGAAAAATGTTTTCGACATACCAATATTATGAAAATAGGTAGGCGACCTTTTAACCATTCACAAAAATCGTGAATTTACCTTTTCGCTGAAAACTCAATCGATTAGCTAATTTTAATTTTATATTTTTTTTTGTGAACACGCCAATAAATTATCTCATAAACTTTCGGAACATTGACAAAATTAGAAATCAATTATACGTGTACTAGGTCCTGGTAGCGAATAATCATAGCTTGATTGTTGCTGTGAGATAGGTAAAGGCTCTGCGTTTTCTTTCTCACACCTATTTTCATTACCAAGCAAAGTCAGAGTTCTTATAGGCATCCCACATTATGCCGTGGGTTTACTATCTCCGGTAATAAACATTTTGTTTAAAATTTTACTAATTTTTTTTTCCATCTTCGTCAGCCAAAAATTTTCATCTCTCGTAATCCTTTCAATATGTACAAGTTCATTTTCTCCCACCCAAATACCGAAGAGACACAATCGCCGTTCCGTCACGTGAAGCTGTCCCTGTACCTGGTAATACTTCGTCTTCGTATTTTTATCACTAAAGGTTCGGTAATTTCTTGGGATTTTCTGAAACCAAAAGTAAAAACTATAGAAGAATTTTTTCAGTACGGGGTAAAAAAGTTAATCAATTTGAGATTTTTTTCTGTGTAGGGATCTCCACTTCCGGTTCGGTCCACCTAAAAATTAAAATATAGATAAGGGACTTTAGGAAGTGACCTGAAAATGACCTGTAGTAACTAACCTAATAGTTGTGACAGGTTCTACGGGATCCAGGGAAACAATGGAGTTGTCAGGGACATCAGCTTCAATGCTACGTGGCACCAGTTCCGACTCTCTGAAAAATATAAAATATCAAAATATTTATTACTAGCTTTTGCCCTCCACCCTCGTGTTATTCGGTTCAACGACATGCTTTTTTCCGGGATAAAAAAAACCTATGTGATAAGTTGAGGTATAAGCTATATCCATTCTAAATTTCATCCAAATCCGTTCAGCCGTTTCAGCGTGAAAGAGTAACAAACATACACACACACACAAACTTTCGCACTTATAATATTAGTGTGAAGCGTGATGCTGATGAGATAACATAACCTTGTCTTATTTCACCACAAACGATTAATGACTGCGCTAATTAGACACCTAATGTATGAAATAGCAAAGCCTTGTCTTATTCTACCACAAACGAATAGGACCGCGCTACTTAGGCCGACTTGCACCAAGCAAACTTAACTCTGGTTAACTAACTTTTTATGCTTTGTCCTTATCTTTATGGTTTGATGTGAAAAGGACAAAACATAAAACTAAAAGTTAGTTAACCCGGGTTAAGTTTGCTTGGTGTAAGTCGGCCTTAGACACCTGATTTTTCAATGATATTGATCTATCCTACAGGAACCATGCATTTTTCCGGGATAAAAGTGTGTTTAGTTAGAATATAAGCTATATCCATTCTAAATTTCATCCAAATCCGTTCAGCCGTTTCAGCGTGAAAGAGTAACAAACATACACAAACACACACACGCACAAACTTTCGCATTTATAATATTAGTAGGAAGTAGGATTTATTGCAAATCACGAGCTTAATATTTATAAAAATAAAAATACTCTATACAATATAATCTTCGACTATACGCAGTACGCAATATTTTATGTTGTGAAATTTGCACGTCTGCAAAGAAATGGTCGATTTCAAAATAACTTTAGCTACAGTATCCGTCTGAGATAGGATGAGTGCCGGCTTACAGAATGGACAGACAGACGAACATAGCGAAAATATAAGAGTATATGGTTAGTTAGAGAACTCTAAAAAGGATAAAGTCACTTACCGTTCCTATAGGCATTTTTTCGATGCGAAGGTGCCCCGATCAGAACGATGAGCTAATGAGCTGAAATTAACAAATTTAATTTAGTCTTCTTTAGTCTACTCGTACGTACATATGTTTACAAAAAAATAATACCACCTGGATACAATCGCATTTGTGACTGCAAGAGTAAGTATTGTGATGTTTTACTGTTGTACTGTTATACTTGTACTGGTCACTTAAATTTTTCCCGCGTAATTTCAAATATCATATCATACAACAAAGTTGTTCTGTACGATCAGTAAACCATCTGGTTACAGTTTGAAAGCAGGTCACTGATACACCTGGTATCTTCAAGTTCGAACAAAGATAACCATAAAACTGGTTTAGATACACTGATACTTATATGTGCCCTAAACTAATAAATTTATCCAAAGTACACTTACCCATTTAGTTTTCTTAGCTTCCGCGATTTCAGATTTGACACTTTATTCTTCTTCAATTCCCATTTTTAGAACATCCAAGCTAAAGGTAAATAATTTTTATTTACAGGATTATTTTAGGATTTATCTAACTAATAATAATGTTATATACATACGATTTAATATATATACAATTTATCTACCTACACACAACTCTATCTTACTCATAATATACATATTTACACACAACGAATAGCTTCGAAGCTTAGAGGCGAGGGGGAACGGGGCTCAGAAAACTGACACAGGTCTTGCGTCGACAACGGCTAGCAGCCGACTGAAGGCTGCTGGCGCGAGTATTCGCCAGTCAACTTTTCCCTTTAAATTAAAGAAAAAAAACGATTATATTTATCAAAAAAGTAACCGCGAAAATAGTTACTAAAGTACCTTTTCTTTAATTATCTGTAATTTTCATACAATTTGGTTAAGTACACCTTGCACAAAATGAAAAAATCTTGAAAAATCGACCAAGTTTCAGATTTTTTTTCGATCGAGCGAAGTTTATCGTATCGAAAATTGAACCGTAAATAACACTGGAGAAAAGATGTATCTAAAACATATATTTTTTTCAGACTATAAATGTTACAATTTGATGGCTTAAAATGGATTTGAAAAGAGACAAAATTGGAATAAGCCCCCCTTAAATACTTTTTTCTTGTGGGTCATATTGGATCGTGCATATGGTTTCAGAATTTTATTTGATATTCCAAAAGCACCATCACCCACAATTACATGTGCAACTGAAGTATTTGTTCCAGGCAGTGGCATCGATCCTGGAATGTTTAAAGTGTTTTGTTCGAGGCGCCTGTACAGTGTACTGTTTTGGAATATAGTCGAATCCGAATCTTTCCCATATGTTCCAATGTTAACATATGTTAAACAATAATCTGCATCGCACATAGCTAGTAAAACTATGGAGTAAAAAATTTTATAGTTGTAGAATATTGATCCACCACCAGTTGGATTTACGATTCGGATATGCTTGCCATCAATAGCTCCTATGCAATTTGGAAAGTTGGTCTTCTGCAGAAAACCGTTAGCAATATTTTGCCACATATCAGGTGTTATTGTTGTTGGTATGCATTCATCGTGTAGCGTTTCCCATATTACTTTACACACTTCGTCCACGATCTTAGTGATTGTTGCGATTCCCATCCTAAATGAATACTGCAAATCTGTATATGTTCGACCCGTAGCAAGAAATCTGAAAATAAAAAAAAATATTATTTCAGGAAAACAGCGGGGCTATTATGTAACTCAGTGTCGGTTGCTAGCTATAGTTGCTATTCACCAAAAACAGATAAATAATGAACTTCTGAAATAACCTTCAATGGGTATTGAACTACCTATTTACGAATTGTGAAGTCATTTCAAGTGCAAACTTATCCTTAGATAAGCGGATATTATTTTTTAGACGATAGCCACTTGGTTCGGCAACTGAGTTTACGATACAGAATCAGGGGGCTGGTCCAACAAAGGTGGAAAACAGCCCGGGATGCGTATTTTAGAAAAAAGAATGCAGTGAAAAAAACGCCTTCTGGAGGTGCAGCACCAAAATACAAAAAGTACATCTATTATGACGAACTAAGCTTCCTAGCTCCAACAATTGAGAATGAAGTTGATGAATCACTGAATGAAAACATACCCTCCCCTCCTCTTCCCTCACCCTCAGTAAATATCGATAATACGGCATCATTGGATAGTATGGTACCTTCAGAAAATACTCAAGATTCTGATATGTTAACTCTACAGGGCGAGCAGAATAACCTAGGTGTTGATTCAGCATCAACACAAAGACCTTGGCTGGAAAAGAGAAAAAGAAGGGCCCTGGAAACAAATCCAGAAAGTTTTCCATTTGAAAGAGAATTATTAACTTTATTAAGTAATCAAACACCAGATCTTGCCGCGGATGACCTGGCTTTTTTCGCTTCTTTAGGTACAATTTTAAAAAGTTTTGATGAAGGACAAAAGCTAGAGTTTAGTTCGCGAGTGTTGCGCGAAGCCACGGATATTCCAAATTGCAACAGATCAAATAGCCCTTACTCCAATGGCGCAAGGTCTACACTCGACTCGTATGCATCATCATACAATTATCAGACTCCAGGTTACCCAGGGTACGAAACCAATGATTCGAATCCAGGTTACCCGGGTTATCAAACAGCTACACGTACTGATGAATAATAATATTATTATGTTAAATTACTAATAATACTTTGTATTTTTCTTTCTGAATATGAAACATTATAATAACAAAAATGTTTTTTTCTTACCTATAGATAATATATAGTTTGATAATATAATATCTCCGCTCATACTTTACTATGATTAAACATAATGATAGTAAATATGTTTTATTCCTACCTTAAAGTCACCATTAGTCGTTCAATTGGTGGTATAGGCTTACGTCGTAAGCTGCAATGGACCAGTTTATCGTGTATCTTTGCTAGTAATTCGTCAAAAGTTCTTGTTGACATTCGAAAGTAATTAAAGAATTTACTTTCGTCAGCCCTCAAAGTGCCATATAACAAGACAAAGTCTCCTGCAACGGCTCTCTGCTCAATCAATGGATGAACACGGAGTCTTCGTCGTTGCCGGTTTTTATTTTTTTGAGATAGGTAGTACAAAGCAGCAATAACTAATACACTCCGCATTTTGGTCTTCGTCTTTACAGTAAGGCGGTCAGTACGATACTGAAATGAGCCACGCTGAGCCTCAGCGCTGATGAACTACGCGCTGATCTATGAGCGCTGACGGTGAGCGTGAGACTAAATTCAGCCATACAATATACTCATATAGTGTTGTTGAGTCTAACGTGTTAGAAAGGGACCAACGAGTGCCAACACCCATCTCACTCGGCTCGTTTTACGTATCGTAGTGCACAGTTTTGTTCTTTACACAATTGTCGCGTTTAACAACCTCGCATCGCTGCAGCGATGAACTGTGTAGCCGCTGCAAAGAGTTATAAACGACCATTTCACATGACTTTGACAAGCATCTATGGAAGCATCGAGCAGCGCAAATAATTTCCGCTGATCTCTGCAGCGTATAGGCTATCTGTCATTTTAACGTATGGCCGTTTAACACAAATCCATCGCTGCAACCGTTGCACAACTCATCGCTGCAGCGATGCAAACCTGTTAAACACGACAAATGTCTTTGGGGTCAGCATAGTACCTAGCACAGATAATACTGTATCGACTGTCATCTTTTTCTAAACTCTATCGTAAATCCACTTACCTAACATTGTACTTAGGAAAAAACGAGATATAGGGTATGGTTATGACCAGTGATAGGATATTCAAATGCTTTTTGCCCTATAGTACTATATTATAATAATGGACTTTTGTATAGGAAAATAAATATCTTATTTTGTACTAAACATGAAGCAGGTAACTAACTTGATGAATTAAACAACATTAAAATTTGATCAAATTTGATAGGTATATATATAGGATAATAAATCATGGTGACCAGGGTCTGATAGTGGGGCTGGAAGGTTGAAGTGAGAACTCTTGAACGAACAACAGCATACATCTCGAGTTTGGACTATTTGATCTGTCTTGATAAGTACTTTTATAAAAAATGGTAATAAGGATAATAAATCATGGTGACCAGGATCTGATGATGGGACTGGAAGGTTGAAATGAGAATTGCTTAACGAACAACAGCAGACCTCTCGAGTTTGGACTATTTAATCGGTCTTGATGAGTAATTTTGTAAAACATGGTGACCAGGGTCTGATGATGGGACTGAACGGATGAGATGAGAACTCCTCAACGAACAACAGCAGACCTCTCGAGTTTGGACTATTTCATTGATCTTGATGAGTAATTTTGTAAAAAATGGTGATCAGGGTCCTATTATGGAACTGTAAGGCTGAAATGAGAACTCCTCAACGAACAACAGCAGACCTCAAACAAGGACAAAAGTACTTATCCAGACAAGACCGACAAAATAGTCCAAACTTGAGAGGTCTGCTTTTGTTCGTTGAGGAGTTTTCACTTCAACCTTCCAGTCCCATCATCAGACTCTGGTCAGGATGTTTTACAAAAATACTCATCCAGATCGATCAAATAGTCCAAGTTCCAGAGGTCTGCTGTTGTTTGTTGAGGAGTTCTCACTTCAACCTTCCAGTCCCATCATCAGACCCTGGTCAGGATGTTTTACAAAAATACAAATCAAGACCGATCAAATAGTCCAAGTTCCAGAGGTCTGCTTTCCTTAAGTAACATTTGTCTAACAGAGAGAGTCTGGAATAAGGGGCGAAGTTTTATGCAAGGAAAAACTGATCCAGAAAAACACTAATTTGACCGGACCGGAGGCAATCGCCTGCAGCATGGATATCCATACATGGTCAGCGAAGATAATTAAACAGCATGGCATACATTTAATTTCTTGAGGTAAGTATATTTGCAACCTTTCTTCAGAAACTTGACTACACAGACCACTTACCCATTAGACGTTACATACAGGACAATAACTTTCTGAAAGACGTTAGCGTAAACGAACTTATTTAAGCACATGCGTCTGGAGATGTGAGAAAAACAATTTTTTTTCGCACCTCAGGGAACTTTTTCTTTCAACATTTTTTAAACTTTGTTTGGCCCCTGGTGTCCAAGTTTGGGGGTTCCAAGACTAACCGTTCCGGAGATATGGCCAAAACAAAATTTTTTTTGGACCTCAGATAACTTATTTTTCCTAAATTTTAAAAACTTTTTTTGGGCCCCTGTTGTCCAAGTTTGGGGGTTCCGAGACCAAACGTTCCGGAGATATGGCCAAAACATTTTTTTTTCGGACTTCAGATCAAACATTTTTGAAATTATTTTTTTTGGCACCCCGTGTTGCAAATCTAGACACTCGAAGCTCGACCCACGATCTAGTAGAAATTTTTTCCCGTCCAAATATCTCAACGGGAGCAGGATTTAGCGACAACGTTAAAGAACTGTCAAATGTCAAAACTGTCAAAGTCAAAATTTTTGACAGCTACGAAATAGGTCACCCAGTTACTATACTCTTTGGGTCACCCCTCGAACTAAGGACAACTTTTTTCCCATAGAAATAGCTCAAACGTGACAGGATTTAGCGAAAATGTCAAAACTAATGTAAAGTGTCAGATTTTATCCCCCCCCCCCCAGTAAAAAAGAACACACACCACAACCCCTCGCCCCCCCTTTTCCACAGTGAACGAGGAATCTATCTTCGATAAATAAGATACAAATACAATAACACATATTCTAAGGATCACACCACTACCTCACACACTCACTACTGAGTTTGGGTTTCGTAAAGAGTGTTTAAACAATTTATCGATAAATAAATAAAGCAGCATCGACAATATTGTGATGCGGCTATTTGTCCCCCCATCACCCCTGCATACCGCTGCCCTTGACAGAATGTTTTCGAAGCAAAGTAGCTCTCTGATGTGCCGTCCAGTGAAGTCCGTGCCACTGAGCATAGAAAATGCTTGACTACATACTGGTGTCGATTCGGTGATTCGGTTTAAACGACTTAATTTATTTGACAGGACTTAACTTATTTTTGTCCTTGTTTTTTCGATACAGAAAGAAAAAAACAGGATGCTTCATTTAAGTTTAGTTCTGTCAAATAAGTTAAGTCGTGTTACACCTAATTGAAACCATATCTATATGAACTGTCTATACCAAAACGGTTAACAAACTTGGTTTACTACACTTATAAGACTCAATGAAGGTTTGGAGTAATCCGTATGAAAGCACAGAGGAAAAATACTGTGCCCGCTTTTGACACATATTTGACTTCAAGAAACTAAAAATATATTATGTAGCTCACTGACATCCATAATTTATAATTATAACACTAGCTGGACAGACTGCTGACTAAAGCTAGCAACAAAAATTCTGTGCTGATTGATTGCCCACATTAGCCGAACGCAGCGATATTAAACTTGAAGCTCTCGATTGGCATGTGCTACGAATAAAGGCTATATCAGTCTCCAAGACAGCTCTTTTTGCCTTGGATACTTGTATGTCAAACAGTACTGAATGACAAATCGTATCTGCATGCCCGCCAAAGTTTTATGACCAGCAGGTCTAAAACAGTGGCTTAGCTAGGTGGACAAGGGCCCCGGTGCATAGAGAGAGAATCGGACCCTCACCCCCTCTTTCCACGTAGCTTGAACTTATACTGGCCTTCAAAATTATAGACAGGAATACGTGGGCTAAATTCATACGTCGTCTCTATGAGGGGTAGAATCTATGTTCACACACATGACCATATAAAATATTTAGTATACAGATGAGATCAATACTTAGATTAGAGGGCCCCCTGAGCTCCGGGGCCCTGGTGCACTGCACCACCCGGCCTTACGATAGCTACGCCACTGGTCTAAAAGGACCACTTTGGGTAAATATTATTAAAATGATTCAACTGATAAATCTTAGCAGAAGCTCCTTACTTAATTTTGTTCAAGTACGTAACATTAGAGTGGGTATTCAATCATATAAGGTATTAGTGTATTCATCATACAGGTACTTTAACATTATGGAAAGGTATAATTTATTATATGCCTTAATTAATTAATTTTATCAATTTATTACAGTTGGTGACAATCTATAACACAATAATTGTACAAGAGACTTATAGTTCTGACACCTGTGAAGACTAAAATGATTAATTGATGGGGAGAGGTTTAGTAAGTTATTATTCTTTTATATCCTTGACGTGTAGGGTTACACATCATTTCAATAGTCTTTATTTAAGGCTGAAATAACTTTATTTTATTTCAGAAAATGTTGGTATAAAAGCTGTGGACTTCGTTACTTCTCTTAATTTCTATTCCATAAAATGAATTTTTTCAAGCCTGCATTTATCATCTGTACTGTACAACTTATTAATGAGGAATTCTCTGCTGGAGATGTAATTTGGATACCTACCTCTAAAATATTGCTGCAAACTTATTTTCCCAATCTTTATTTTAAAAGTTTGAAAATGAAAAATCTAAATATTTAATATAATATATAAATTACAAATACCCAGATATTTCGCATTTTAATTGAACAGAAAAGTTACAGTGTTGAATTTGCTCTAGAACCCTTAGTGCTCCATTGAAACTTTGACTTAGTAGGTCTTTATCGGCAAGATAATGATTGTATTTTAATTTTTCTGACCACTGCTACAGTTCACACCGTAGACAGGAACCAATGGTGATGTTGAAGAAACCTTAGAATTTGAATCAGGACACATGAAGTAAAATTCAACTGTATAGTAAAGCACTTGATACATACATATATTTGTCATAAGTAAAGGTAATGATTTCATCCATTCGTACCTATAACTTTCGTGGCTCATGCGACGGAGGTGAGGTAATGTACCTAAGCGTTGAACGGATATGGAAAGTAAAAAAATATTTTTGTTCCATCTTTCCATGTAAGTTAAAATTCGGACCGCACGGCTTGTCGCACTGTAGCCCCGCGGTCCGAATTAATTGTTGGCTATCTTGCAGTTCATTGAAATTTATGCCGTCCTTATCGCACTTACTAAAAAATAGTGTGCTATCTCTCACTCACTCGCAGATTGAGCGATGTAATTATATTTTGGACCGTACGGTAGAATTCGCGTAAAATGTCTATGGTAGAATTACATCCAAAAAGTCTCGTCTTCTTTGTTTGCATTTGTTGAACAATAGGTGTTGTGTTTCTCCACCTATAAATAACTTAAAGGACCATTTGAGCTCGATAGCGCTTTGATAAAGTAGGTACTCGAGTTCTTTCGGTCGAGTTTTCTGTGAGTTACAGCGCACACAGGTGGCGGTCAACAAAATATGCGCTCCACTATCGAAACAAACTGTACGTGAGAACTAAGGTTCTACAGTTCATTTTCCTAAGAGGAAGCATTACTTTAGTGGATTCTAGAGGTCAAAATAAAAGAAAATACCTACTGTTTGTTGTGTTGTGTGATTAACCGATTTAAGACCAAACGATATGGACAAAGAGGTTAATTTACTTCTACCTGAATTGCCCGAAGAAGGACTAGTTTTATTTAATTTTAATAAATAACCATGCTGCTTTTATTTTGTTAATTTTATTTCTTATAAAAATGACCAAAATGATTATGTACTATGTTGCGCGACTCGCCATACCTAACCTACTAGCTCTCTTCTTACTAGGTTCCTTGTCCTAAAATCGGGTTATGTGACTCTGGTCATCGTATAAAATACTGTGCCTTGGATAGAGCCTGAAATATTTTTACTTTTAGTTTTCATGATAATTTTGTTGAATATTATTAAGAAAACTACAATAAAGACGAGAAAGTCAAATAATCTTTTAACTAAGTATTATATGTTCAATTAATTTCTCCGTGGAATTCATCATGGCGGAATGCGCGTTCTTTGCCTTTCCGAAAATAGAACGCGCGTTCACATTGACCACCGCGTTCCAAATTGCCCTCTGTGCTATGGAACCCATAGATTACAGAGAACTTGGAACTCAGAACCAAAGACATTGTATAATAACAAGACTGTGCACTGTCCAATTTGTGCTCAACTAAACTAGATTTGATTGCCTTAGAAATAAGGTTGTAATTATTGTAATACAATTTTCAAACGTAAAACGAGCCGAGCGAGATAGCTGTCGCTACTCGTGTATCCTTGTCTAGCAAGTTGACAGTGTATATAATACATACAATATACTTGTACTTACAGTGTTGTTGAGTTTCTAACGTGTTAGAAAGGGACCAACGAGTGCCAACACCCATCTCGCTCGGCCCGTTTTTCGTATCGTAGTGCACAGTCTTGTTCTCTATATAGTCCTTTCAGTCTGCCATTTCCAAACATAATAACAATGAACTTGCATGATAATTTGTCGCGATATCTTCGAATCACTAATTTATAACGCACTAAATATCATACACATATCATAACACTAGCTTTTTCATCTTGTTGATCAACGCAAAACTTTAACATGAACTTTAAAATCACAAATATTAACAAAAAATTGCGATAATTTTTGTCACATCAAATGACCGACATTCTTTTTGTCTCGTCGAAATTTAATAAATTTATCTTGTCTTTGATAAGACAGTGATGTGACTCGATACATGTTGACTATTTTTAACGGGTGGGTTTCGTTAATTGTTAAATTTTACGCTGGAAGCTAGAGATATAATAGACGGAAAAGGACGTAAGCTTTTCTTCATTTTGGTGTTATGAAATTGTTCGTCATTTTCGTTGCTCAGTATCACGCGACCATTGCTGTCAGAATTTTTTGCCCAGAATACAATTTTTAACTAACAGAAACACAATGAATATTGAATTATTGACTTAAATTATGGCATAAAAAATCTAGCAGTCCCCTCGCGCATGCATGTGAGGTTATGCATTAGGCGAAGGAGGTTTTATAGCGGTGAGGTCTCTCACCGGCACGAAAACTCCTTGGTCGGGCCGCAATGTTGGCAATGTTTACGTATTATACCTAAAATTATTTAAAATCCTCATTGGTATTAAATATCAAAACCTCAGACATGACATGACTGTCTGGGCGATGACGCCTGATTTTCACTTTTTTGTTTCTTTTGATAATATTATACTCTATTTCATTTAACATCAGAAAAAAGGAGGATAACAGTAGCAGGGATTTGAAACTATTACATACCATGCACATAATTTAATTTACTAGAAAACACTACGGAAAATCTATAATTTGGCATCACATAGATACTACTTTCTGCAGAATGTTAATTAGTTTACTATTTATGTGCAAAGGCAATATATGAAGTATATAGGCAAATTATAAGACGTACTTAGTACAAAGAGATATTCACTAAAAAGTCAAACAACAAATCGTGTTGCTTAGCAACGCATTTCATATAAGATTGCGACACGATAATCGGATAAAATAAAACATTATCCATTCTAAAGCCTTTCGGCCCATAATACTTTTGCCGATTGTCATGTCTAATGCCACGAACTTTTAATTGAATGCATTTTTTAATTGAATGCATTATGCTTCATTACAAAGATTAGAGAACGTAAAGCAACCGCAACGAAAAAACAAACCGCATACAAGATGCACTCATACTGACGCGATCGTACATATTTTCAATTATGTAGTGTCAGTCCCTATGGGTTAACGTTCCGATCCACGCATCAAGTAGCAAAAATACATTATTCTTTTCTGAATCTTTTTTTGTTAAATTTAACGAATACACTGTGATTATTGTCTCAATTTATAGATAAGTAATTTATTGTATTTTTGAAATAATGATATACATTCTTTCTAAAACCTAATATTTTCTTTTGCACCTGGGTGTATGTAGTATGGTGTGAGTAGTATAGGTGAAACGGAAAATTACGAACTGTCACCCATATCATGTTAACTTGGACAACCTATAGGTAGGTACGGTAATTTTTTATTGTATTTAGATCAAAAAGTTTTTTCAAAATAAAATTATTTGAAATACAAGATACGTTTGAGTGAATTATTTAAAATACTTAATACAAAATACATTTGAGACCTGTATTTAAAATAGAAATACAAAATACGTATTTGTATTTCAAATACAAGCAATTCAAATACTGCCAGCCCTGGTTACCGTTTTCTTTGTTGTGGGTAATATATTTAAAGACATATTTGATATATTTAAATACATATATACAAGAATACTGCAAAAAAATAATGATTGCAACAGTGTACTTTCCGTCTTCCCGAGCCTCGGACGAAAATTCGACGAAAACAATTTTTGCTTAATTTTATTTAATTCGAATGGTCCAGAATACCATAACAGCACCTAATTGTCGATTTTTTTGAAAGGGATAGTCTTTTTTACGGCCATTTAAAATTTTTTTTTCTCCTTGAAATACAATACATGAAAATATTCAGGAGCTTTGATGACGTAATAGTCGTGTCATTTAGGCATTACAGGAAATAGGTCATTGCCCACAAGAAAAAAAAGTAATGTCAAAACCGACGTCTGTTTTTTTCATTTACAGTAATCCCATCTTCAGGTTTTATCCCCAAAATTTATTTTTCATTCTTTCTTTACGTCAAGGAACTCTCCTTATTGAGCCTAAACGGTATGAATATTACGCCTATTACGTCACATTCCCATTTCTCTAAACTGATTATTAAACTTATTTTATTTTATTTTATTTATCAAGTTTCAAGTTCAGGTTGAAATTATATTTATTGAGAGTTTATTTGGATTCGGCTTCATACATTTTATCAGCTATCGTTTTTCATTACAGGGGCTAGATCCTACCGAGAAAATAACTCTAGATACGCCAATGCCTCTTTGTAGTATAATTATATTATTTTATTCCTTACGACACTAGAATTCGCGGACGAAATTCGGAACAGTAATGGATTCCAAACAAACCTTACAAAAATTATTTTGAAAAGCTGAAACTTGACTATAGATACGATAGAATCTAGAAGAAAAAATAATTTATATTGTCTATGGTCGACGACGGCCAAGCCGGGGGGGGAGGAGAGACGGACGCGGTTTGTTTGCGTGTGTTGCTAGCTACTTTCTCTATTTTTCTGATTCTTCTCCGGCATCATGTCTACCGATTTTTACATAAGATATTATGTGGGTCATAAGGGGAAATTTGGCCACGAGTTTCTCGAATTTGAATTTCGACCAGATGGCAAATTACGGTACGCCAACAATTCTAACTACAAAAATGACACGATGATTCGAAAAGAAGCTTACGTTCATCCTTGTGTAATGGAAGAATTAAAAAGGGTTATCTTGGATTCGGAAATCATGCATGAAGACGATCGTCTTTGGCCTCAGCCGGACAGAGTTGGGAGACAAGTAAGAAACATTTTTGTTGTCATGATTCTAACCTATATACCTTTTACGATTTGCAGGATTCCTATCAATGTTCTCAGTACCTATTATAGTACCAAGCAAGCATTCACTTACAACTGGCCTTTTGCTCCCGGCTACGGTCAGAGTGTAGCAAAGGGTGTGCAAGGGATCAGACACTTAGAAAATTTTCCCGCTTCGCTCGGCCCCTAATTATATACTTACATGTCAACCTAACCGCTCCCCCTCGCTTCGCTCGTCGTCGCAACCTTTTTCTAAGTGTCAGATCCCTTGCACACCCTTTGCATCACCCCAACCCGGCTTCGCACACGTTTTTTCAATCTCTGTTCCCTTTTCAGCTTGAATGTTATTTTATCAACACCCCATATAGGGTTAGTTATATTAGGTTGGGGAAAAAGTTTCGTCGCATTTTATATGAAAATTCAAAACATTTTTTAATAAAGTTTATTTACATTTAACTTAAGTATGTAGGTGCCATTTTGTTTGATAACTTTCTGCCATCTTGTAGCTAGGGACATGATCTCATTACTATAGAAATTCTGGGGTTTCTGATTAAAAAACCACGACAAGTGGTTTTGGCAGTCCTCTTGTGATGTTAACCTGACACTGCCTAAAGAATTCTGAAGAGACCGAAATAAGTAGAAATCTGAAGGTGCAAGTTCAGGACTATACAGCGGATGCATTAATACGTCCCAGCCAAACTCTCTTAATTTTTGCTGAGTGGCTAAAGATGTGTGAGGTCTCGCGTTATCATGATGAAACACCATACCCCTTCTGTTGACTAATTCCGGCCGCTTTCTCTCAACTTCTTGCTTTAATCTCATCAGTTGTTCGCAGTAGAGTTCAGAATCGATGATCCTGCCTGGCAGTAACAGCTCATAATGAATAATGCCCTTCCAATCCCACCATACACACAGCATTACCTTGTTGCGAGATAACCCGGGTTTCACCAGAGTCTTTGAAGCCTAACTAGCCTTTGACCACAACCTTTTTCACACATTCTTGTCGTACGTGATCCACTTTTCATCACCAGTTATCAGGTTTTTCAAAAATGGTTTGGTTTCATTACATCATAAAGAATCACAAATGAGTCATCGGTTCATTAATTTTCTTTTTGTGAGCTCATGAGGCACCCAAATATCAAGCTTTTTTGTGTACCCAGGTTTTTTCAAATGTACCAAGACTGTTTTGTGGTCAATCCCCAGTTCTTCAGCTACATTGTAACTACTGATATAATGAACTTGCTCCACTTTTTAAAAAGTGGCATCCATTTTATCCGTAACAGGGCGCCCAGAGAGAGGTGCATTTTCAACATCAAAATTTCCGGATTGAAAACGCTTAAACCAAATGTGTACTACTCTCACAGACACTGCACTAGGTCCATAAACATCACAAATTTTTTTTTTGCGGCTTGCATTTCATTTTTCCTTTTTTGTAATAAAATTTTAGAATGTATCGAATTTCTCCATTAGATTCACTCATCTTAACAGTAAGAAAAACAAATGAAAATCCCACATTTTACCTAATTTGAATTTGAAATTATCTTTTTTAAAATTTAAACTTTTTAATAATACCAAAACCAGCCAGATACAAATGGTATAGCCAAAGAGATTTTATTATAAGTTCATACATACTATTTGCGAAAAGAGTTTTTCCCCAACCTTTTATGTTGATCATAATCACTACAATAATAACTAAAAAAAATGCATCCCAATCTGTTTAGTGGTTTTCAAGTTAAAACAGAACATAGATAGAGACAGACAGACAAAAATAATTGTGGGTTATGTTAATATACATTGTCATTAGAATAATAATAATTATATTATTTTAATCTAGCCATTTTTTTGCATAGTCCATTGTGAGTATGATTAACAGGTTGTCTTGAAATTCCGCTTCTTTTGAATTCAACAGAAGAGGAATTTCATATAAATGGAGGAAAGGTAAATTGTATTATGGGCCGCTTCATTAACTTTACAGGAGAGCAGTATCTTGATTAAAATTTTCGAAAATAAATCATAAAATTTTTAGTTTTTGACCAAATCAGATGGTCTAACCCATTGAATGCTAACATTGAATGTTAAAGAGTTAACTCATACTTGGTGTCTATAGAAGACGCTAGCTACGAGTTGGGTCATAGACTATGACTCATAGTACTTGTGAGATACGCAGGAAGAATCCTAAAATAGTATACTATTTTATGGTATACTATTTGTTTCTTATCTCTAGTATACTATTTTCTTATCTCTGGTATTATTTGGTCAAAAACTAAAAATTTTATGATTTATTTTCGAAAATTTCAATCAAGATATTGCTCTCCTGTAAAGTTAATGAAGTGGCCCATAATACAATTTATCTTTCGACCATTTATATGAAATTCAACAGAAAAACAAGTGTTTAGAGTTTTATCCATGATATGTATCATTATGAAAGATAATTTTTTGCTGATTACATCAATATAAATTTCGAGGCACCCTAATACTCAACTTATCTTTTGTATGTATTTCAGAAAAGCTAACAGCTATAGTCTGTCAAAAAAGTGTTGAAATTAATATTGAAGAAACTATTTTTAGCCTGGTTACATCAAATAAATAAGTACAAAATCTGTTAAATCGAGTTAACCGCGTTGTTACTTCATAAATATACTACCTAATTATACTACTTGACCATTTAAAGTCCAATAAAGTTCATTAAAGTTTCATTTTCATTTCAACACTTTTTTGACAGACTATAAATAGGTTTTGTCATGTGACAGTGAGATGTCAGTGAATCTCAGTGGTGTGCAATGTGCATAGAACTTTTTGCTGGAAAAGCAATGAGAAAGTCAAGTTTGATCACAAAAATATCATGATTTTTTATTGAATGAAATCATTTACTTAAGGGTGGGCAGTAGTGCGTCATACAAATCATTTTTAAATAAAAATAATATTTCAATATAAGCTATCACAATCTTATTTGTACATCTATCATGTACTTAAATATTTTTATATCGTAACAATATATACTTACGTATGTTTATCTTTTCACTTCATATTTACCGTTATCCTTAAATAGCACTATCTAACTATACAGGTTGTTATCGTTAAGGTGGTATCTTTTCATACAAACTTTCTGAGTAATATGTATGAAGACGCAACAAATTCATGACTTAAATTGAAGCAAAACACAATGTACATACAATATATATTGCGCAAAGTTGTTTAAATTATAAGATTATTGCTTGGATGCTCTAATATCAGGGTTTCAAAAATGAACTCTTTTCGTCCGGTTTGCATTGTTGTGCGGCTCACGAACAGGGCACTTACAAACACATACGCAGACGTCTTGTGTAAACACGAGTGCGTTCTGAAACCTAGAGCTTTGAATATACTTTTTAACCAATCTAAAATAAGAAAATAACTTGTAATGAGATATCAATAACCAATACCTAAATAAAGCAAAATATGTTGTTTTATTCATTTTTAATTCGATATTTTCTATACCAATTATGTATCCACTTTCCTAAAAGTATTATGTTTTTGGACGATTCTTCGTAAGCCGTCATCACTGACCTAAAGGTCAGAGGTCATCACGCACTCACTAGAAAGGCGGTTATAATTTGATTGGTTTCCTATATTATACATATTTTGTAAAGTGATGCATTTATAATTCAATTATTTTTATTTTTTTATTTTAAAAGACAAGTCAATTATATTTTTTATTTATTACACTGATTTTAGTGGAAGGAGTGGTTTGATGGTTAAGTGATGAAGGGGTGGGGGGGGGTTTGTAGTCTACTATTATTCGAGTGGGGATTTTAAATTTTCCATGGTTGTGGGGGGGGGGCTCAAAGTGAGGTCGTTTGTATGGGATTTTTTTTTCTCAAATCTTGTACTGTCTAACCAAGCTGGCGAAGCCAGCGAGGTCTACCCATTGATTTTTTTTTTAATTTGAACATTTTTGTAATATCCATGGTTTTTTTTTTACATTTTCTCCAATTTCAGTTCCCGTTGAGATATTTGTATGGGAAAAAATTCCTACTGGATAGTTGGTCGAGTCAAAGTTCTTTGGACCCCAAAATTTTCGGAAATCATCCCCAGAGTCCAAAAATTTTTTTTTATTGTTTTGGCCATATCTCCGCGACGGTTGGTCTTGGACCCCCCAGACTTTGACCCCGGGGTCCCGAAAAAAGTTGCTTTTCACATTTAAAAAAATTTATCCGAGGCGCGAAAAAAATTTTGTTTTGGCCATATCTCCGTGACGGTTGGTCTTGTAACCACCAACTTGAACCCCAGGGGTCTAAATAGGATTTATAAGGTGATAGATAAGTAACAGATATTAGAAAACATTTTTATTTTTGTTTATTTTATTTTGTTAAATTATCGGACATGCATTTAAAGTTTCAAGTGAGAGTAACGTACTATTATCTATTATTTCAATTTAATTTCAATTTGAACGATTTTATATATTTTTTCTCAATCAATAATTAATTATTATCAATAATAAACACGTTTCAAACTTATGTGAATTTTATGTATTGTCAAATTTTAAAACGCATGCAATACAACTATATTGCTATGCCCAAGAAAGGGTATCATGTTATAGAATCATATAATACTTTGTTATTATTAACCATGCCAACATATGTACTACATGAATGCAATAAATGAATTATGAATTACCATGGCTATATCTCGGGAACGGTTAGAGCTAGATCTACTGGGTTTTCACTTTAGTAAACGGCTCAGCAAGGGCTACTTGGTGACAAAAAAAAATTGGACATTTTGACATTTTTTTTAAATTGCTATAACTTCGGAACGGCTGGTGGTAGCGCTTCCGGGTTTAGACTCGAATGATGGGTATCACGGGCTCTTTCCGACCGATAACAATTTTTGACATTTGACAGCTGTCAAAAATATGTCAATCACGTTTATTCAACCGATTGCCTTGAAACTCAGTTTCTACATATTTTTAAGGTCGCTTTTTGTGTTCCAAACTTCCAATAAGCGAGGCCGAAGGCCGAGCCGGCTTCACACTAACTCGGCCGCAGGACGAGTCCGGAGGGAGCATGCGCGAAGTTGCCAGGCTGAGCGCGCGCTTCCGGAGGCCTGACTTAGCCGACGCAACGTACGACAAGTCCATCAACTTTTACAATTCCTTAGCGGCCGAGTTAGAGTGAAACCGGCTCGGCTTTCGGCCTCGCTTATTGGAACACAAAAAGCGACCTTCAAAACGTGTAGAAACTGATTTTCAAGGCAATCTGTTGAATAAACGTGATTGACATATTTTTGACAGCTGTCAAATGTCAAAATTTGTCATCGGTCGAAAATTTCCCGTCATACCCGTCATTTAAGTCCAAATCCGGAAGCGCTACCACCAGCTGTTCCGAAGTTATAGCAATTTAAAAAAAAATGTCAAAATGTCCAATTTTTTTTGTCACCAAGTAGCCCTTTAAATAGCAATTTAAAATATCAAAATGTTCAATTTAAAAAAAATATCAAAATGTCCATTTTTGTCGAGCTATTTACTAAAGTGAAAACCCGGTAGCTCTAGCTATAACCGTTCCCGAGATATAGCCATGCGACCAAAAACTACCATAAACGACCAAAAACTACCAAAATTAAAAAAAAAATGTTATTTTAGCTTAGTACTGATATTAAAGAAAACTGTTTATTAACCAAACAAAGTAATAAAACTATCTTATCCTACTAATATTATAAATGCGAAAGTTTGTGTGTGTGTGTATGTTTGTTACTCTTTCACGCTGAAACGGCTGAACGGATTTGGATGAAAATTAGAATGGATATAGCTTATACCCCAACTTAACACATAGGCTACTTTTTATTCCGGAAAAATGCATGGTTTCTGTAGGATACATCAATATCATTGAAACATCAGGTGTCTAATTAGCTTGGTGCTCATCGTTTGTGGTGAAATCAGACAAGGCTTTGTTATTTCATACATCAGGTGTCAAATTAGCGCGGGCCTTAATCGTTTGTGGATAATTAAGACAATATTATAAATGCAAAAGTTTGTGTGTGTATGTTTGTTACTCTTTCACGCTGAAACGGCTGGACGGATTTGAATGAAATTTAGAATGGCTTATACTCCAACTTAACACATAGGTTACTTTTTATCCCGGAAAAAATCATGTCGTTAAACCGAATAATACGCGGGCGGAGCCACGGGCAAAAGCTAGTCTTGAATAATATTTATTTCTTAGTAAGTGCAAAATTTTGTATTCAAAGCAGATGTTCGAAGTGACGTCCTTGTTAATCTCATACTGAATTAAATGTATGGGAGTGTTTCAAGTCAAAATTTTGAATACTTCTCGTTTGATTTTCAAAAAGTTATTGATGTTATTTTACTGATTAGGTAACGTACTTTCGATATCAGTTTAATTTTTTTTGATATCTGAATAATCGGCTGGTCACACTTAACGATTACACCCGGTATATACTTATGTATTATTTTTATGTATTACCAGAGGTAATAATTCCTCCTATACTCCTTCTCCGTAACCTTTTTTTTAATGCCATAAAAAAAAGAAAAAAGAAGATTATTCAAAGTGACATTAATTTTTTCATGTTTTTTTTTTATTGTGAAACTTGACCTTCTCATTGCATTTCCAGCAAAAAGTTCTATACACGCCACTGGTGAACCTTATGATTGTCATGCCTCTGTTTTTGTTTCAGGAATTAGAAATAGTCATTGGTGAAGAGCACATCTCATTCACAACATCCAAAACTGGATCTCTTGTTGATGTGAACCAATCTCGTGATCCTGAAGGCCTTCGCTGTTTCTACTACTTAGTTCAAGACCTAAAGTGTCTTGTGTTCTCTCTCATTGGCTTACACTTTAAAATTAAGCCTATATAAGTTAATCTAAAAGTAAATTGATTCCACTTTGTTTATGATAATACTTTATTAATTATAATTATTCTAAATCTTGTACAAATTAGTTTATTTTCATGATACCATACCTTTTAATAGCAAAACAATAAAACATGGATGACTTAAGCTGAAATTCAGAGTGCATTTTGAGTCCGAACTCAATGTTACAAACATCAAAAAGTGACGTGATCTCATACTAGAGTGACGTTTGTAAGATTTGAGTTCCTTAGTAGCCCAACCTTAATATTTTTTGGATGTATTTCCCGTATTTATTTATCAACTTATTTGTTCGTTGCATCATTTATATGTATATAATATTTTTATTCCTAGATTTCTCTATTTTATGTAGGTGTATAATTAAATTTTAGTAGCCCAACCTAAATATTTTTTGAATGTATTTCCCTTATTAGTATATAAATATTATTTTTTTTATTGTAAATATTACCTTTGATTTGTAGAAAGTATACTTTATGTATCTATTTTACAAAATAAATATTTTGATTTGATTTGATTTGATTCCTCTTGATTTTGGACTCAAAATGCACTCTGAATCTCAGCCTTATTGTAAAATACACCAGTAATTGAGTAGTGGCATAGATAAGATGATATATAATTTATCTATGGTATTGGGATGCCATGCCAGACTCTTGAGATCTAGGTTTGAATCCAATGAGTTTTTCAGAATTTATGTGTGTAATATTTTGTATACTTACCCCATGTTGGACGTTAAACTAAAACTTAGGTAGACTTTGTATTGGAACCATGGAAGTACAAAAAAGTTTGAATTAGTTTTGCTAACCACAAACTGAAGCACCCATAGTAAGGCTACTGGCGACCTGTACCTCTACCATGAGTTTGCATAGTAAAATCATTAGACGTTACTACAGTAGTTAACGTGAAGACGCCATTCCAATAGTTAAGTAAAACAAAGGCACCATGAGTTTCGCACTCGATTACTACTGTAGTTAACGTTTACTCGATAGGAGGTACAGTTTTTGGCATCATGTTGGTACCATAGCTTACCGTGTCTATGCTCACACTTATCATTGTATCTCTTTCTTATCAGTGAACTAAGACAAGGACAAAGTGATATATATCCGACAAAAATGAAAAGAGTCATTTTTGTTTGGAGAAATATAATCTATTTGATCTTTTGAAATAAATAGTATAATTCTCGAAGTAAAAGCGGCTGGGAATGGTCAAATCAAAACAAAAGTCATAACATAACCTATGTATCACTCTATCTTGATTTGATTTCCGTAAAATTTTAAATTTTCATATGGTACTTAAAGATTTAAATCATGAAACAAACGAGTACAACTCAACTTGAGTTGATGGTGGATTTCATGGATAGGTAAGTAAATCTATAACTGCATAATATGTGTCACTGTACTAATTGTAATATACAGCATTCTTGGTTATTATCAACATATAAACTTTAAAAAATGTTTATTGTTTCCTTAAATTCAGAGTTTATGTATATTTATAGTCCATTAAATACTGGGCACGATCCAGGACTTCACAAAATCACGGACACGTTCTGTTTTCAGATGCGGTGACCTCAGTAAGCCGTCCGGTGAACCAAATGGTAGACTGACCGCTTACCAAAAGTGGAATGAGCTGAGCAACTTGCTCAATGCTGAAGTGGCGTTGTAAGAACGCCAGTTATGTGGAGAAAGGAAATTGATGTGGCAATAAACCCACCACCACAAATGGTAACACCAATTCTATTGACTCAACTGGGAATTTATGAAGAAGTAACGAATGAAGCTCCTGTGGAAGCATGGAATCAGTCATCAAGCAGTTCCCAGGCAGAATACTTGCCACCCATACAGGCTGTAGACACCACCCCTGCTGTCCCACCTGTTATCCAACCTGCTGTCACCTCTGCACCTGTGACTCTAAGGCGGTGCCGTCGTGTTCCCCTCTAATGAAGGGAACTCATACAATGAAACACACACAAGTGTAAATTGACTAGAGAGACGTTGCGTGAGTGGCATTCCTGTGAAGTAGAGACAGAGAGGGAATGTCTACGACTGCAAGGAATTGAGCTGCAGCAACCGGCACAGTGGCAAGACCTGTTAAGGCAGTTGCTCTCTATTATGGAGACAGTGGCTGAGTCTTTTAAACATTGTTTTAAGAAACTAAAATATAGTTTATAAACTATAATTTAGTTTATGAAATACTAGCATTTGACTGCGGCTTCACTCGTGTTGAATTAGTTTTTGTGTACTCCTATAAATTCTTACAATATTTTTTGGACTGTTACCTACAGTAAACATAGCCGGTGAAATGTGTGTGTGTGTTATACACCTCTGTGTTTCCCATTTTGTACCTGTTTAGGTAGTTCCTCTCTATTATGGAGACGGTGGCTGAGTCTTTTTATAAACTAAAATATAGTTTATAAACTATAATTTAGTTTATGAAATACTAGCTTTTGCCAGCAGCTTCACCCTTGTTGAATTAGTTTTTGTGTAATCCTATAAAATCTGTCAATATTTTTCGGACTGTTACCTACAGTAAACATAGCCAATGAAATGTGTGTGTTATATGCCTCTGTGTTTCCCATTTTGTATGTCTCTTATATAGCTTTCCCACGGGAACTGATTTATGGGATAAAAAGTAGCCTATGTCCTATTCCAGGTCTAGAACTACATTTATGCAAAATTTCAGCCCAATCGGTTTAGTGGCTACTGTGTTAAAGAGTAACAAACATCCATCCATCCATACATACATCCAAACTTTCGCATTTGTAATATTAGTGGGAGTGGGATAGTCAATCAGTTAGGATACCTACTCTTTTATTTTATGACATTCGTTCATTCACAATTTAAGAGCTGTGCTCTTGTTGGTGAAGTTAAGTGAAGGTTTTTATGACATGTTATTATTTAAATGTGTGTAATATAAGAAAATATTTGTAAGAGATTATTTGTTTTATTTTGATCAATAATGATGTTTTTATGAGGTAAGTTAATGAGCTAAGGCTAGTTATGGCTAGTTGGTCTCGCCACAGCCACCTATACTTACAAGCCATGCACATAGAATTGGCAACGTCGCCTCTTCCCGACTGAGTGAACCTATCTTCCATTGATGACCCTATTAATGTTGTTGTTTTTGTGGGGTTTTGTACACGTTGTTCAGTCTTTATTGTTTACAAAAAAGGCGATATTTTCATAGTCATTAATCGAGTCGTACAAAATATATTTTCACTACAGTTTCTTGATTTAGCCCTTCACCAATATAGTCAAGTATCTACAACTTGCGCTTCGTAGGTTTATTTTTTCAATACGATGCTTTCATTCATCCTTTTTAAATGCCAATAAAATAAATTAAAAAAAAAGACATGATCTTGCTAAGTTTCTTACCATATTCTTGTATGTATTTATATTTTAAATAAGAATGTAACAAATTAGTATTTGGGTAGCTAGCTATCATTGTGTATCATAAAGTATAGTAAAATTAAATATATTACCTATAATTCAATCCATGTAAAAACTCAATTTAATTTTATATGGTGTTTTTTCCTGATTTAAATTTAATTAATTTAATTGTTAAATAAAACCTTACATGCAATAAGTGTACATGATGTTCCTATATTGCAAAAATAAAGTATTCATTCATTCATTCATAACCTAGCCCTAGAAGGATACCTTTTTCAATATAGTAGTCACTACACATTAAAAACACAAGTAGGTGTAATAAAAAAGATTTTATTTGTGAACCCAAAAAAAAGAGAACAATACAAAATACATCAGGGCGGCTATTAAGCTGCCTACTAAGCTGCAAAGTATGAGGCAGTATTGGTTTTAAATCATGTTCAGATAGCTCATTACTGCCCAAAAACACTCTTACCTTTGAATTTGGTAAGATAAGAACACTATTATGCACTTTTACTGGGTAAATAACATCTTTCAAGGTATTATCTATATTTAGGGTATACAAATAAATGCACTGTTCTTCATATTTTATTTGCCACCCACTGTGCAGCTCTGCTTTTCGCTTAAGTCTCTCATGTAGTTCACCAAAGCTTTGTATAATATCACTTACAATCAGCAATTCCTTTTTTTCATCACTTCTTTTTTGACACTTTTTTCGTCGAACTTCAGGGTTAGCTCTAATTTTGGGGCATTCCTTGCTCAAATACTTCGGTAAAATGGGGAAAAGATGTGGCACTGCCCCAGGTACTAGTTGACAGCGAGTAAGTGTCATTTCCTCAACACTGCCATCACTATTATATATTTTATTTATTCGGATCACTTCACCTGGGCTAAAATGGTTGCTGCACACAAATGATCCCTTGCTGGGTGTCCAGTCTGACCGTGGAATAGCTGCTATCCATTTTTTTCTTTGAGTTTCATCTCTTGGAAAGGAGAAAGTTGACACGGCTTCCTGACCGTTCTTTAACGATGAATCATAATTCGCTTTGCATTCAGGAATGCAGCAACGCCCGGGCATCTGTTGGAAAAAAGTGTGATAATTACTTAAAAGGAAATATCTATGATTTCGTTTAAAAACACCGAGACTAAATTTTAGGTTATATTTTGAGAAAATTGTGTTTAAACTAACTGTCATGAAGTGATTAATTGTAATTACCTTGGTGTAGCTTCCTTGATTAGGTGGCTGTGGTCTTGCTCGAGCTGCTCTTCCCAAAAATTTAACTAATTATTGCATGAAATCCTTTTAGAGGGATGTTCCATTATCACTCGCATTCTGGCCTGGAAGTGCCTTTGCTCTTCCGCTTCGGCTGCCACTACCATACGCCAGGCAAAATACACCCTCAAAGCCATCACAAAACAGTTAATTCCAAATAAAACACGAATTTAATAAGTCGAATATTTCTCCTCGGAGCAAAAATAGACGGTGAGTGCCGTTACTACTGTAGTTACGGTAACTTACTACAGCATCTGTCAAATTCATGACTCATGGTACGAAATTTGTATGGTAACTATAGTTACTATCGAATAGTTTACTATACGTAAACTACAGAGTACTCAACTATGACAACTCATGGTACCATTTTTAGTTCCTTTACTACACGCTAGGGGCGCTGTACCTCTACCATGAGTTTGCATAGTAAAATCATTAGACGTTACTACAGTAGTTAACGTGAAGACGCCATTCCAATAGTTAAGTAAAACAAAGGCACCATGAGTTTCGCACTCGATTACTACTGTAGTTAACGTTTACTCGATAGGAGGTACAGTTTTTGGCATCATGTTGGTACCATAGCTTACCGTGTCTATGCTCACACTTATCATTGTATCTCTTTCTTATCAGTGAACTAAGACAAGGACAAAGTGATATATATCCGACAAAAATGAAAAGAGTCATTTTTGTTTGGAGAAATATAATCTATTTGATCTTTTGAAATAAATAGTATAATTCTCGAAGTAAAAGCGGCTGGGAATGGTCAAATCAAAACAAAAGTCATAACATAACCTATGTATCACTCTATCTTGATTTGATTTCCGTAAAATTTTAAATTTTCATATGGTACTTAAAGATTTAAATCATGAAACAAACGAGTACAACTCAACTTGAGTTGATGGTGGATTTCATGGATAGGTAAGTAAATCTATAACTGCATAATATGTGTCACTGTACTAATTGTAATATACAGCATTCTTGGTTATTATCAACATATAAACTTTAAAAAATGTTTATTGTTTCCTTAAATTCAGAGTTTATGTATATTTATAGTCCATTAAATACTGGGCACGATCCAGGACTTCACAAAATCACGGACACGTTCTGTTTTCAGATGCGGTGACCTCAGTAAGCCGTCCGGTGAACCAAATGGTAGACTGACCGCTTACCAAAAGTGGAATGAGCTGAGCAACTTGCTCAATGCTGAAGTGGCGTTGTAAGAACGCCAGTTATGTGGAGAAAGGAAATTGATGTGGCAATAAACCCACCACCACAAATGGTAACACCAATTCTATTGACTCAACTGGGAATTTATGAAGAAGTAACGAATGAAGCTCCTGTGGAAGCATGGAATCAGTCATCAAGCAGTTCCCAGGCAGAATACTTGCCACCCATACAGGCTGTAGACACCACCCCTGCTGTCCCACCTGTTATCCAACCTGCTGTCACCTCTGCACCTGTGACTCTAAGGCGGTGCCGTCGTGTTCCCCTCTAATGAAGGGAACTCATACAATGAAACACACACAAGTGTAAATTGACTAGAGAGACGTTGCGTGAGTGGCATTCCTGTGAAGTAGAGACAGAGAGGGAATGTCTACGACTGCAAGGAATTGAGCTGCAGCAACCGGCACAGTGGCAAGACCTGTTAAGGCAGTTGCTCTCTATTATGGAGACAGTGGCTGAGTCTTTTAAACATTGTTTTAAGAAACTAAAATATAGTTTATAAACTATAATTTAGTTTATGAAATACTAGCATTTGACTGCGGCTTCACTCGTGTTGAATTAGTTTTTGTGTACTCCTATAAATTCTTACAATATTTTTTGGACTGTTACCTACAGTAAACATAGCCGGTGAAATGTGTGTGTGTGTTATACACCTCTGTGTTTCCCATTTTGTACCTGTTTAGGTAGTTCCTCTCTATTATGGAGACGGTGGCTGAGTCTTTTTATAAACTAAAATATAGTTTATAAACTATAATTTAGTTTATGAAATACTAGCTTTTGCCAGCAGCTTCACCCTTGTTGAATTAGTTTTTGTGTAATCCTATAAAATCTGTCAATATTTTTCGGACTGTTACCTACAGTAAACATAGCCAATGAAATGTGTGTGTTATATGCCTCTGTGTTTCCCATTTTGTATGTCTCTTATATAGCTTTCCCACGGGAACTGATTTATGGGATAAAAAGTAGCCTATGTCCTATTCCAGGTCTAGAACTACATTTATGCAAAATTTCAGCCCAATCGGTTTAGTGGCTACTGTGTTAAAGAGTAACAAACATCCATCCATCCATACATACATCCAAACTTTCGCATTTGTAATATTAGTGGGAGTGGGATAGTCAATCAGTTAGGATACCTACTCTTTTATTTTATGACATTCGTTCATTCACAATTTAAGAGCTGTGCTCTTGTTGGTGAAGTTAAGTGAAGGTTTTTATGACATGTTATTATTTAAATGTGTGTAATATAAGAAAATATTTGTAAGAGATTATTTGTTTTATTTTGATCAATAATGATGTTTTTATGAGGTAAGTTAATGAGCTAAGGCTAGTTATGGCTAGTTGGTCTCGCCACAGCCACCTATACTTACAAGCCATGCACATAGAATTGGCAACGTCGCCTCTTCCCGACTGAGTGAACCTATCTTCCATTGATGACCCTATTAATGTTGTTGTTTTTGTGGGGTTTTGTACACGTTGTTCAGTCTTTATTGTTTACAAAAAAGGCGATATTTTCATAGTCATTAATCGAGTCGTACAAAATATATTTTCACTACAGTTTCTTGATTTAGCCCTTCACCAATATAGTCAAGTATCTACAACTTGCGCTTCGTAGGTTTATTTTTTCAATACGATGCTTTCATTCATCCTTTTTAAATGCCAATAAAATAAATTAAAAAAAAAGACATGATCTTGCTAAGTTTCTTACCATATTCTTGTATGTATTTATATTTTAAATAAGAATGTAACAAATTAGTATTTGGGTAGCTAGCTATCATTGTGTATCATAAAGTATAGTAAAATTAAATATATTACCTATAATTCAATCCATGTAAAAACTCAATTTAATTTTATATGGTGTTTTTTCCTGATTTAAATTTAATTAATTTAATTGTTAAATAAAACCTTACATGCAATAAGTGTACATGATGTTCCTATATTGCAAAAATAAAGTATTCATTCATTCATTCATAACCTAGCCCTAGAAGGATACCTTTTTCAATATAGTAGTCACTACACATTAAAAACACAAGTAGGTGTAATAAAAAAGATTTTATTTGTGAACCCAAAAAAAAGAGAACAATACAAAATACATCAGGGCGGCTATTAAGCTGCCTACTAAGCTGCAAAGTATGAGGCAGTATTGGTTTTAAATCATGTTCAGATAGCTCATTACTGCCCAAAAACACTCTTACCTTTGAATTTGGTAAGATAAGAACACTATTATGCACTTTTACTGGGTAAATAACATCTTTCAAGGTATTATCTATATTTAGGGTATACAAATAAATGCACTGTTCTTCATATTTTATTTGCCACCCACTGTGCAGCTCTGCTTTTCGCTTAAGTCTCTCATGTAGTTCACCAAAGCTTTGTATAATATCACTTACAATCAGCAATTCCTTTTTTTCATCACTTCTTTTTTGACACTTTTTTCGTCGAACTTCAGGGTTAGCTCTAATTTTGGGGCATTCCTTGCTCAAATACTTCGGTAAAATGGGGAAAAGATGTGGCACTGCCCCAGGTACTAGTTGACAGCGAGTAAGTGTCATTTCCTCAACACTGCCATCACTATTATATATTTTATTTATTCGGATCACTTCACCTGGGCTAAAATGGTTGCTGCACACAAATGATCCCTTGCTGGGTGTCCAGTCTGACCGTGGAATAGCTGCTATCCATTTTTTTCTTTGAGTTTCATCTCTTGGAAAGGAGAAAGTTGACACGGCTTCCTGACCGTTCTTTAACGATGAATCATAATTCGCTTTGCATTCAGGAATGCAGCAACGCCCGGGCATCTGTTGGAAAAAAGTGTGATAATTACTTAAAAGGAAATATCTATGATTTCGTTTAAAAACACCGAGACTAAATTTTAGGTTATATTTTGAGAAAATTGTGTTTAAACTAACTGTCATGAAGTGATTAATTGTAATTACCTTGGTGTAGCTTCCTTGATTAGGTGGCTGTGGTCTTGCTCGAGCTGCTCTTCCCAAAAATTTAACTAATTATTGCATGAAATCCTTTTAGAGGGATGTTCCATTATCACTCGCATTCTGGCCTGGAAGTGCCTTTGCTCTTCCGCTTCGGCTGCCACTACCATACGCCAGGCAAAATACACCCTCAAAGCCATCACAAAACAGTTAATTCCAAATAAAACACGAATTTAATAAGTCGAATATTTCTCCTCGGAGCAAAAATAGACGGTGAGTGCCGTTACTACTGTAGTTACGGTAACTTACTACAGCATCTGTCAAATTCATGACTCATGGTACGAAATTTGTATGGTAACTATAGTTACTATCGAATAGTTTACTATACGTAAACTACAGAGTACTCAACTATGACAACTCATGGTACCATTTTTAGTTCCTTTACTACACGCTAGGGGCGCTGTACCTCTACCATGAGTTTGCATAGTAAAATCATTAGACGTTACTACAGTAGTTAACGTGAAGACGCCATTCCAATAGTTAAGTAAAACAAAGGCACCATGAGTTTCGCACTCGATTACTACTGTAGTTAACGTTTACTCGATAGGAGGTACAGTTTTTGGCATCATGTTGGTACCATAGCTTACCGTGTCTATGCTCACACTTATCATTGTATCTCTTTCTTATCAGTGAACTAAGACAAGGACAAAGTGATATATATCCGACAAAAATGAAAAGAGTCATTTTTGTTTGGAGAAATATAATCTATTTGATCTTTTGAAATAAATAGTATAATTCTCGAAGTAAAAGCGGCTGGGAATGGTCAAATCAAAACAAAAGTCATAACATAACCTATGTATCACTCTATCTTGATTTGATTTCCGTAAAATTTTAAATTTTCATATGGTACTTAAAGATTTAAATCATGAAACAAACGAGTACAACTCAACTTGAGTTGATGGTGGATTTCATGGATAGGTAAGTAAATCTATAACTGCATAATATGTGTCACTGTACTAATTGTAATATACAGCATTCTTGGTTATTATCAACATATAAACTTTAAAAAATGTTTATTGTTTCCTTAAATTCAGAGTTTATGTATATTTATAGTCCATTAAATACTGGGCACGATCCAGGACTTCACAAAATCACGGACACGTTCTGTTTTCAGATGCGGTGACCTCAGTAAGCCGTCCGGTGAACCAAATGGTAGACTGACCGCTTACCAAAAGTGGAATGAGCTGAGCAACTTGCTCAATGCTGAAGTGGCGTTGTAAGAACGCCAGTTATGTGGAGAAAGGAAATTGATGTGGCAATAAACCCACCACCACAAATGGTAACACCAATTCTATTGACTCAACTGGGAATTTATGAAGAAGTAACGAATGAAGCTCCTGTGGAAGCATGGAATCAGTCATCAAGCAGTTCCCAGGCAGAATACTTGCCACCCATACAGGCTGTAGACACCACCCCTGCTGTCCCACCTGTTATCCAACCTGCTGTCACCTCTGCACCTGTGACTCTAAGGCGGTGCCGTCGTGTTCCCCTCTAATGAAGGGAACTCATACAATGAAACACACACAAGTGTAAATTGACTAGAGAGACGTTGCGTGAGTGGCATTCCTGTGAAGTAGAGACAGAGAGGGAATGTCTACGACTGCAAGGAATTGAGCTGCAGCAACCGGCACAGTGGCAAGACCTGTTAAGGCAGTTGCTCTCTATTATGGAGACAGTGGCTGAGTCTTTTAAACATTGTTTTAAGAAACTAAAATATAGTTTATAAACTATAATTTAGTTTATGAAATACTAGCATTTGACTGCGGCTTCACTCGTGTTGAATTAGTTTTTGTGTACTCCTATAAATTCTTACAATATTTTTTGGACTGTTACCTACAGTAAACATAGCCGGTGAAATGTGTGTGTGTGTTATACACCTCTGTGTTTCCCATTTTGTACCTGTTTAGGTAGTTCCTCTCTATTATGGAGACGGTGGCTGAGTCTTTTTATAAACTAAAATATAGTTTATAAACTATAATTTAGTTTATGAAATACTAGCTTTTGCCAGCAGCTTCACCCTTGTTGAATTAGTTTTTGTGTAATCCTATAAAATCTGTCAATATTTTTCGGACTGTTACCTACAGTAAACATAGCCAATGAAATGTGTGTGTTATATGCCTCTGTGTTTCCCATTTTGTATGTCTCTTATATAGCTTTCCCACGGGAACTGATTTATGGGATAAAAAGTAGCCTATGTCCTATTCCAGGTCTAGAACTACATTTATGCAAAATTTCAGCCCAATCGGTTTAGTGGCTACTGTGTTAAAGAGTAACAAACATCCATCCATCCATACATACATCCAAACTTTCGCATTTGTAATATTAGTGGGAGTGGGATAGTCAATCAGTTAGGATACCTACTCTTTTATTTTATGACATTCGTTCATTCACAATTTAAGAGCTGTGCTCTTGTTGGTGAAGTTAAGTGAAGGTTTTTATGACATGTTATTATTTAAATGTGTGTAATATAAGAAAATATTTGTAAGAGATTATTTGTTTTATTTTGATCAATAATGATGTTTTTATGAGGTAAGTTAATGAGCTAAGGCTAGTTATGGCTAGTTGGTCTCGCCACAGCCACCTATACTTACAAGCCATGCACATAGAATTGGCAACGTCGCCTCTTCCCGACTGAGTGAACCTATCTTCCATTGATGACCCTATTAATGTTGTTGTTTTTGTGGGGTTTTGTACACGTTGTTCAGTCTTTATTGTTTACAAAAAAGGCGATATTTTCATAGTCATTAATCGAGTCGTACAAAATATATTTTCACTACAGTTTCTTGATTTAGCCCTTCACCAATATAGTCAAGTATCTACAACTTGCGCTTCGTAGGTTTATTTTTTCAATACGATGCTTTCATTCATCCTTTTTAAATGCCAATAAAATAAATTAAAAAAAAAGACATGATCTTGCTAAGTTTCTTACCATATTCTTGTATGTATTTATATTTTAAATAAGAATGTAACAAATTAGTATTTGGGTAGCTAGCTATCATTGTGTATCATAAAGTATAGTAAAATTAAATATATTACCTATAATTCAATCCATGTAAAAACTCAATTTAATTTTATATGGTGTTTTTTCCTGATTTAAATTTAATTAATTTAATTGTTAAATAAAACCTTACATGCAATAAGTGTACATGATGTTCCTATATTGCAAAAATAAAGTATTCATTCATTCATTCATAACCTAGCCCTAGAAGGATACCTTTTTCAATATAGTAGTCACTACACATTAAAAACACAAGTAGGTGTAATAAAAAAGATTTTATTTGTGAACCCAAAAAAAAGAGAACAATACAAAATACATCAGGGCGGCTATTAAGCTGCCTACTAAGCTGCAAAGTATGAGGCAGTATTGGTTTTAAATCATGTTCAGATAGCTCATTACTGCCCAAAAACACTCTTACCTTTGAATTTGGTAAGATAAGAACACTATTATGCACTTTTACTGGGTAAATAACATCTTTCAAGGTATTATCTATATTTAGGGTATACAAATAAATGCACTGTTCTTCATATTTTATTTGCCACCCACTGTGCAGCTCTGCTTTTCGCTTAAGTCTCTCATGTAGTTCACCAAAGCTTTGTATAATATCACTTACAATCAGCAATTCCTTTTTTTCATCACTTCTTTTTTGACACTTTTTTCGTCGAACTTCAGGGTTAGCTCTAATTTTGGGGCATTCCTTGCTCAAATACTTCGGTAAAATGGGGAAAAGATGTGGCACTGCCCCAGGTACTAGTTGACAGCGAGTAAGTGTCATTTCCTCAACACTGCCATCACTATTATATATTTTATTTATTCGGATCACTTCACCTGGGCTAAAATGGTTGCTGCACACAAATGATCCCTTGCTGGGTGTCCAGTCTGACCGTGGAATAGCTGCTATCCATTTTTTTCTTTGAGTTTCATCTCTTGGAAAGGAGAAAGTTGACACGGCTTCCTGACCGTTCTTTAACGATGAATCATAATTCGCTTTGCATTCAGGAATGCAGCAACGCCCGGGCATCTGTTGGAAAAAAGTGTGATAATTACTTAAAAGGAAATATCTATGATTTCGTTTAAAAACACCGAGACTAAATTTTAGGTTATATTTTGAGAAAATTGTGTTTAAACTAACTGTCATGAAGTGATTAATTGTAATTACCTTGGTGTAGCTTCCTTGATTAGGTGGCTGTGGTCTTGCTCGAGCTGCTCTTCCCAAAAATTTAACTAATTATTGCATGAAATCCTTTTAGAGGGATGTTCCATTATCACTCGCATTCTGGCCTGGAAGTGCCTTTGCTCTTCCGCTTCGGCTGCCACTACCATACGCCAGGCAAAATACACCCTCAAAGCCATCACAAAACAGTTAATTCCAAATAAAACACGAATTTAATAAGTCGAATATTTCTCCTCGGAGCAAAAATAGACGGTGAGTGCCGTTACTACTGTAGTTACGGTAACTTACTACAGCATCTGTCAAATTCATGACTCATGGTACGAAATTTGTATGGTAACTATAGTTACTATCGAATAGTTTACTATACGTAAACTACAGAGTACTCAACTATGACAACTCATGGTACCATTTTTAGTTCCTTTACTACACGCTAGGGGCGCTGTTCATAGTTTCATACAAATATCTTACTATAGTCGTTAACGTGTGTAGTAAGCGTAAACTCATGGTAGACCTACTGTTCATAGTTTCATACAAATATCTTACTATAGTCGTTAACGTGTGTAGTAAGCGTAAACTCATGGTAGACCTACTGGCGTGCACGCACGAGCCCGGCACGCACACATTCACATCATAGTATAATAGTAAATCCACTCACTTTTGTAAAGCGTTGCCATTTCTATGGTTCAGTTGGTGCTTAGTGGCGACTCCGTTCCCTTTTTTTAGGGTACCGTAGTCCGACAAGGAACCCTTATAGTTTCGCCATGTCCGTCTGTCCGCGGCTTAGCTCGTAGACTATGAGTAATAGAAAGCTGTAATTTGGCATGAGTACACATATTACTCACGCCGACAAAACGGTAAAATGAAAACATGAAAAAAATTTGAAGAGGATTCCAATTCATCAGATTCGGACTTGTTTTTGATATCAATTGTACCATTGAAGATGATAGTAAAAAACGATGGAGCAGAAGAAATCGTTAGGAAGAATCCACGGTCCTCATCAACAAGGTTCTGTATACCAATAAAATTCGAGTTTAAAAAACAAACAATGGAACACATAAATGAGGAAAAGCAAATTATGGAATTGACACCAACCTGCGTATCTATTGATGGCAAAGATATAAATATTGAACATATTTCATTGAAGACAATGCTTGATGGAAAAGTAGCAAACACTCTCGCCAACAACCCATCTACACAAAGCTTACATATGTAAAGCAAAACCTAGCGAAATGAATAACTTAAAAATCATTTTAATAAAACCATGCAATACAACCAGTGCCGGATTTACAATTTTCTCAAGTATAGGCCACCTCACTTTGTGCCGCCCCTGCCTCGTTTTTCTACCTACCTTAATTACGTATGTACTTGTATCTATTTACCTAGGTCTTTTTAAGTAACGAACATTTTTACGTATCTATTTAAGTGGGTACGTTAGGTACCTAGGTATTGAAAAATGTAAAATGAAACGAAAATTACAGGTTTTTTTTTTCGGGATTTCTTAAAGCTGAATTATTTATAATATCGTCATAGGCAAAATTACTTTTATTGTCGTCATAGCTAATGTTCTTCATTATATCTGCCTCCTCTATAAGTAGAAGCGCCAAAGAGTTTAGCTTTATAACCGACTTCAAAAAAGGAGGTTCTCATCTCAGTTCGACTGTATTTTTTTTTTTTGGGTGTGTTACTCCATAACTCCCGCAAATCTCGATTTGTTTTTTTGTTTGGTAGGATTTGCTTCCTACATGCCTAAGATGGCCAAAAATCGGAACTCCCAACACCGAAAGTCCCAACACCAAACTCAACCCAATATTATTCCATATTGGTAACATGGTTGCCAGGGTTAGACAAAATTAACACCGCGATAAAACGCTTAACTCCGTCACAGAGTAGTTGAAAATTCCTCAGATGAATATAAACTGAGGAAAATTCATTCGGTTTAAGGTCGCTCAGCGAGCTATAAAGCGGGCTATGCTTGGGGTATCTCTGATGGATAGAATGCGAAATGAGGACATCCGTCGGAGATCGAAAGTAACCGACATAGCCTGCAGAATCAGTAATTTGAAGTGGCAGTGGGCAGGCCATATTTGTCGCCAACATGATAGCAGTTTGGGCCGAAAGGTTTTAGAATGGAGACCACGTACGGTAAAGCGTAGCGCAGGCCGACCTCGTGCCCGCTGGACCGACGACCTGAAGGACGTTGTGGGTGGCGGCTGGATGAGGAGGACGGAGAACCGACATGAGTGGTGAAATTTGGGAAAGACCTATGTCTAGCTGTGGATGAACACGGGCTGATGGATGGATGGATGGATTGCTCAATACACTAATTTCAATTGCAGTTTCTTCAAAATAATCGAAGTTTGATCGTTCTCCTGATATAAACTGGAGCAGGGAACTATAGAAATCGGATACATTAAACACATCTATGGATGAATTCTGAGTTTGGGCACTCACTTATTTAATTCTCCCACTTCTTTCGGAAATATACAACAGATTGCGTTGATTTTTATCAATAAGTCAATAAATTTGCCAACAAAGTTCTTGTAAAATGCTAATTTTCCTTCAGAAATATCTACGAACACAAGTTCCGAGATGTATGCGTATCAGCTAGGTGTACAACCCAGATACAGGTATTTATTTTGTCGACAAAACATAAGACAAGAGTTCATACACGATGTGCGGAGGGGGGCGAATATAGCTGGTCTTACAAGTATTTACCTAAATGAGGTTTAACTCTATCTATCCACGAAGACGAATAAGTTATCTATCCACAAGTGATTTGAGTATTATAGGTATGTTCATAAATTGTGGACGAACTTGACGGCTTACCAAAGCGAGCGAGTGCCCTCTAAGATCTGCCGCCCCTAGGCAGCGGCCTATACGGCCTAATGGCAAATCCAGGACTGAATACAACCACATTCCAATATGTGAATTTTCTACGTTACACGCGCATATCCGTTTTTTCGAATGCATTCTACATATTTCTTATAAACAAAAGCTTGATGGTGACAAATCAGAATGGCAGTGTAGAGGAGACAAAAATAGAAAGAAACTGGAGGCTAGAAAATCGGATATAATTTCGAAGTTTCGTATTGACACTGGCCTCCTTGTGGATACGGTCAAACAAGGGGCAGGTAATACAAACGATGGCAACACGGCCAGAAGTTTTTCTAAGGATTTTTTTTTCGAGACAGAGCTCGCATTCGCTGTAGAAGAGACTCCTCTGAGCATTTTATCCAGCGATACAAAATTCTACGTAACCGTTGCAATAAAGTTTGTAGAAATGCAAGGCGTCAGCATATATATCAGTCTATCGACAACTGTCCTCCTAATAACCTCTGGAAATTCTTAAAAACTCTTGGCGTCGGTAAGTCTAAATCTTCACCAATCTCAAATATTGATCTAAATGCGCTTAACCAGCCCTTTAGCTCACCTCCATCCTCTCTCTCTAGCGCTGATAAGGTTGACACCCTTGCTTCTCTTCAAAACTGTATCCCATCTGACTATCCTCCCTTTGATTTCCATGAGATAACCTCTGCAGATGTTCAGAAGATTCTTCGATCTATAACTACAAAGGCAGTCGGTGACGACGGTCTTAGCAGGGATATGCTAGCTCCTATTTCTGATTTTATATCTCCTATAATAGCGGAGATTATCAACTGCTCTTTGAAAACAGGTTCCTTTCCTAGTGCTTGGAAAAAAGCACACGTCATCCCGCTTCCCAAAAAATCTAATCCTTCCTCCTTTTCAGAGTTCCGCCCTATTTCCTTGCTTCCTATCCTTTCAAAAGTTTTAGAACATGTCGTGCAAGACCAGTTTGCCGATTTCTTAACAAAAAACCATCTCCTTAGCCCTCACCAGTCCGGCTTTCGACCGGGCCACAGCACGGTCACAGCCCTCGTCAAAGTGACGGATGACTTGCGTCTCAATATAGAGCAGAAGAATCTTACTGTCCTAACACTGCTAGATTTCAGTAATGCCTTCAACACTGTCGATTTTGACATTCTTGTGGGAGTACTGAGGTCTCTTAATGTCTCTCCATTGGCTATCTCATGGTTTGAATCCTATCTTCATGGCAGAAAACAACTAGTCAAGGTTGACAGTTGCCATTCCAACTGGTGTGATCTTACATCTGGTGTTCCACAGGGTGGTTGCCTCTCTCCTATTCTGTTCTCGGTTTTCATTAACTCTATCACTTCTGCCCTCTCCTCCTCCTTTCATTTATATGCTGACGATCTTCAGTTGTACTCCGCTGCTCCGATGGATGACATTGACAATGCCATAGCCACAACTAATGCAGATCTTGCGGCTATTAGGAATTGGACAAAACGCTATGGGCTCAATGTCAATCCGAGAAAGTCTCAAGTCATCATTATTGGTAGCCAATATTATATTTCGAGACTGGAGACTAATAATATTGCAAGTGTTATCTTTGATGGTGAAGTTCTGCAGTATAGCGAAACTGTCAAGAACTTGGGCATAATCATGGATCAGACTTTGTCGTGGGAGAGTCATGTTAAGGAAGTTAGCCGTAGGATGTACGGTTCATTTCACTCACTGAAGCGCCTTCAGTACTTCTTGCCTTTGCAAACTAGAATCACTCTAGCCCAATCTCTTCTTCTGCCTCTTCTTGACTATGCTGATGTTGTGTTCTTGGATGCCACCGAAGAGTTGCTCGACAAGCTGGAACGTCTTCAGAATTTGGCTATCAGATTTATTTTTGATTTGCGAAAGTTTGACCATGTGTCTGAGTTTCGACGTAAACTGAAGTGGCTTCCAATACGTTATCGGAGGTATAAAGTAAAGTAAAGTAAAGTAAAGTAAAAAATTTATTTGCATAAACATGCGTTGTAAGTACAGGTCTTATTGTATCTTAATATTAGAAACAGCACATTTTACCATATTATATAGTGTGCAAATATTTATTCTTGAAAAAAAAAACTAACATGCAACAATATAAGCTAATTTACCACATATGTATTGTATTTACGTTATTAATTATTATACTGTACGTATATACATTATCATATTATTATTTATTATATTAGATATTTATTATGAAATTTGCACAATATGAAAGTAAACATCCTAATATAAGTATATACATTTTAATTATTTAAATATTCTTTGATATCATAAAAACATTTATCTTGGAGCCATGTATGTAATTTTCTTTTTAGGATTTTTATTGGCAAGCTTTTAAATTCTTGTGGCAATGTATTGAAAATTTTGATCGCCATGCAAGAAACATTCTTTTGAAATATGTTTAATTTACATTTTGGCATATAAAGATTATCTTTATGTCTTGTCTGCTTTTCATAAGCATCTGTATTTTTTAAAAAACAATTTTGATGTTGTGCCACAAACAAACAAATTTCTTTAATATACATGCACGGCAGAGGTAGAATCTTTAATTTTTTAAAAAGAGGTTTACAGCTATCTCTGTACCAAGCGCCACAGATTGCTCGTATGCACTTTTTCTGGACCTTAAATGCCTTTTCAACCTCTACAGAGTTCCCCCACATAATTAAGCCATAGTTGAGGACTGAAGAGACGTACCCATGGTAGGCGGTAATCGCTGCTGTTTGAGATATTGTATTTCTTAGGCGCCTCAAAGCAAACACAAATTTATCGAGTTTATTGCAAACAGCTTTAATATGTTGTTTCCAATTTAGATTTTTGTCCAACGTTACACCTAAAAATACCGTATAATCAACTTCATTTACTTTTTCATTATTGTGTTCGATATTTAATTTGAAATGTTGCTCTTGGTACGTTCTAAATTGCATAAAATTGGTTTTACTTAAATTAATTTTGAGTTTATTGTTCTGTAACCATTGTATAACTTGAGCCAGTGCATCATTAACATTTTTTTCAAACGAATCTTTTTGCTCGCACTTTATAATAACCGAGGTGTCATCCGCAAATAGTAAACACTCGTGTATAGTAGCGTTCGGTAAATCATTAATGTATAGGAGAAACAGAAGTGGACCTAATATGCTACCTTGTGGAACGCCACTTCCATTTAACCTATAGTCGGATCTAAAGCTTTGTTTCAGAGCTTTTTTGTGAGTCTTGCAAATATTTGAGATCTCTGTGCATTGATATCTGTTACTGAGATAACATTTCAACCAATCATGGGCTAATCCTCTAATACCATATCTTTGCAACTTAGATAGCAGTATTTCATGGTTTACAAAGTCAAAAGCTTTGCTCATATCTAGAAAGACCGTTACTGTTGGTGTACCCTTATTCAGATTTTCAGTCACATTCTTCACTAGGTTAAAACATGCAAGTGAAGTTGAGCTGTTTTTTCTAAAGCCGTATTGTTTCTGGGTTAAGATGTTATGCTTATTTAAAAAACTAGTTAGTCGTTTGTGCATAGTTCGTTCAAATACTTTTGAAATGACAGGAATCAGAGTTACTGGGCGGTAATGGTTGAGATCTGATTTGTCACCTTTTTTGTGTATGGGCCTAACAATACAAAGCTTTAAGGCTTGTGGAAAGTTTCCTTCAGAAAACGACAGGTTTATAAGAAAACTGATGGGTACGCAGAGGAAATATGCACACAATTTGAGAACTTTGGTACTAATTTCATCATAACCCACAGAGTTGCTATTATTTAACGACATGATTATTTTGAATACCTCTTGTGGATCCGTTGGTTGTAGGAACATTGTACTTTCATTGTTTTTCATGTCTTTGAAATTATTTTTACAACTTCTATTAACTTTACTTGAGGAATTTTCATTTGTAAGATCAATGAAGAAATTATTAAATATTTTACATATGTCACTAGGATCTGTATATATGTTATCATTTAATTTTATGTTGTCAATATTGTTATTAGCTATATTTCGATTAAATTTATTTTGATTTGTGTTCCAAGTTGCTTTGCATTTATTTTCATTATTTTTAATGTATTTATCATTTTGCTGTCTTTGGCTTACTAGGATACATTTTTTTAGTAAATTAGAATATTTAGTGTACGCATTTTTATTCAAGCTTTTATTTATATTAGATTTTCGATATTTGAAATAAAGATTTCTTTTAATCTGAGAACATTTTTTTATCCCTTTTGAAACCCATCTTAGTTTAGTAGGTCTGTTACTCATTTTAACTTTTATGACAGGAAAGCATAATTTATAAAATAGATGATTAATTGAAATAGGCGTTACCTTGCGGAAGTCCATCACTAAGTAAAGGATATATGAATATAATTTGCAATATTCCGCTAAACAATTCTTGTCGTGCTATTCAAAATGCAGACTCGTGCACCGCCCGCCCGCCCGCATAAAAACATGCAACAAGCAAGCAATACAAGCAAAGCAATCTTAAATAACAAGCAAGAAAACTTATCGACACGTGTTTCGCCTCTGAACGAGGCATCCTCGGGATGTGTTGCTAGCCCGGCTTCTCCGCAGCAACTGATGTGTTGCTCGCCCAGCCGCTCCGCAGCAACTGATGTTGTTCGCCCGACAGCTCAGCAGCTAGTGACGAGCCGCCGACCAAAACTCGCCTTTTATACACCGGCCTGACTACCCCACTGTTACGCATGTTTTCGTCTCCCCATTTTCCCCACCAAACAACTAGTCAGGCCGGTGTATAAAAGGCGAGTTTTGGTCGGCGGCTCGTCACTAGCTGCTGAGCTGTCGGGCGAACAACATCAGTTGCTGCGGAGCGGCTGGGCGAGCAACACATCAGTTGCTGCGGAGAAGCCGGGCTAGCAACACATCCCGAGGATGCCTCGTTCAGAGGCGAAACACGTGTCGATAAGTTTTCTTGCTTGTTATTTAAGATTGCTTTGCTTGTATTGCTTGCTTGTTGCATGTTTTTATGCGGGCGGGCGGGCGGTGCACGAGTCTGCATTTTGAATAGCACGACAAGAATTGTTTAGCGGAATATTGCAAATTATATTCATATATCCTTTACTTATAAAATAGAGTTACAAGATTTTGAAATTCATTGTATGCGTCTTCAAGGTTTTTATTTTTATATACCTCTGTAAAACTCAGAGCAGTCATGCATTCATAAAATTTGCGAATATTACCATAATTATAATCTCTCCTGTATTCAAACCAGTCAGAGTAGATTTTTTTACTATTGATTTTAAGAGATAAGGTTTGGGCCGTGTGATCTGAAAGTGCTAAGTGGTGTACCTCGCTCTTAGCACTGCGGTCGTTGCTAGCAAATTGATCGAGACAAGATTTATTCCGGGTCGGTGCATGAACATGAATGTTTAGATTGTAGTTTCCAAGAATACTAAGGAGTGATGTCGAAAATTTATCTTGTATTAAAGTATTTATATTCCAGTCGCCGCAGATAACAATTTTTTTTCTTGTTTTGTCTTTGGTCAGGGAATGTAACATGTTTTCTAAACGATTGAAAAAAAATTCCATACGTTTTTTGTTTGTCCCAGGTACTCTATAAATACATACAACAATCACATTAAATTCTGTTATTTCAACACCACAACTTTCAAAGTCGTATAAACAACTTAATTTATCAACCATGTCTAAGTTTTTAAATTGTGTATCATTTTTTAATAACACACAGGATCCACCCCTTTTTTTGTTTCGGCAAAAAGACGCCACTAATTTATAATTTTCTAATTTCATGTTACTTTCTGAACCTTTTTTTATATTAGTCTCAGTAAGACAGATTACGTCTACATCTGTTCCCTTGGGTACGGTATCAGAAATATTTAATTGTAATTTATCTATTTTATTGAGTGCTCCCGCTATATTTTGATGAAATATATTTATCTGAGGACTATTCTTCAGTTGTAAATTTGTTTGTTGCTGTAAACTGTTCCTCACGAAAAAACTGATCGTTAGTTGGTGTCGATTTCGGGGTTGACAGGATCATGGACTGCCTTCGTTTGAAGTAGAACGGTATTGTACCTCTACGTGGTTGCTTTTCTTTTTGTTTTTGAAAGAAGTAAGGTAATGTCCCTTTTTTTGTATTTTCAGCGCCAGAAATTACTTTTGTTTGAGGAATTTGATTTTTTCTACATTTTAAATTCACATACGTGTTATCATAGTCCGAGCTGTCGACAGCCAGGTTTGTAACGTGAGCAATCGTTTTTTGTAAATTATTTTCAATTGACGTGTTAGATGTGCCTAATGTTAAAAATGTGTCTTTCATATAACTGCTTAAAATATCCGTTTGTGTATCTTGATTTACATATTTTTTTCTTTGAACATTATTTGCTAATTTCATTTCCACAAATTTAATCATCTTGTACTTATATTCTAAACGTAATATCTCTCTATAAATAAACCTACAGAAATCAAGCACAAATAATTTATAACGTGGGATGTACGTAGGGTAGTCTATGTCTATGAAAGTTACATAATTGTATAGTCATATCTTATCTCTACTATATAATGTCTTGAACAACCCTTCTTCCCCCAAATACCTAAAAGATAGGTTCAATTTTCGCACTGATATGAGCAAAAGGAATCTTCGGTCCTGTCATGATCTTATGTTATCTTTCCCAACTCATTACACTGAACGTTACTCTAGGTCTTTCACAGTTGACGCTGTTCGACTTTGGAACGATCTTCCACTCTCTCTTAAAAGTCTTCCCTCAATTGCTTCTTTCAAATTCAACTTGAAGAAGCACTTTTTGTCCTCTCAACAGTCTTAGCTACTAAATATGTATATATTGTAAGTATTTATGTAGTTTATCGTAGTCAAATATATATATATAAATATATATGTACTAATTTAGTACGGTATGTTAGTGTTTAGGGTGTTAGGTTAGGCATACTTTTAGGTTAATAAGTGTATGTAGATTTATCTTATTTATAAACATATTGTACTGGAATTAATTTTCAGCGCCAATTTGTACATATTTTCTCCATTTGTGTTTTGGTTGACTGGAAGAAATTTCTTTTAGAAATAAGTCCGCCTTTGCCATGTCCTTTCAACATTGTGAATTGTATTTATCCGTGTTTTTTGTGCAATAAAGTGTTTATTATTATTATTATTTCGACTATGTCTTTTTTTTCCTCGACCGGGGTCGGTTTTTTTAGGACTAGGTACGGGCTTATGCCAAGTATCCTGGTTCCGTTGTGTCAGTGTATGTGTGTACTATTGCATTACCTGTGTGTTTGGCGGCATGCTATGTGTTGTGTTTATGTGAGGCGTTGTATGATTGGTGAGCAGTGGGAGTGAAGTTGGGTTAAGGAAGCGGCGGACTATAGAGCAGGTGTCGATCACTATTGATTTTTGCATGGGTATGAAGGTTTTTATAGGTAGATCCAATAATTCTAGGGCTTTCTTTAGAGTTTTAGGGACGATACCGGTTGAAGAGATGATAATCGGGACAATTTTGACGGTTTCTTGTTTCCACATTTGTTTCATTTCATCTGCTAGGGGAATATATTTTTGAATTTTTTCTGTATGTTTTTGTTTTAAGTTATGGGTGTTGGGGACGGAGATGTCGATTAGGTACGTAGTCTTTGTGGATTTCAAGGTAAGTGTGATGTCCGGTCTATTGCTAAGGATAGTACGATCTGTTATAATGTCTCGGTCCCAGTATAGTTTTGCGGAACTATTTTCTATTACTTTTTTAGGTTTGTATTGGTAGTAGGGGGTGTAGCTTTGTAGTAGTTTATATTTCAGTGCGAGTTGTTGATGAATGTGTTTGGCGACATTATCATGTCGGTGGGTGTATTCTTTGTTGGCAAGTGTGCTGCAGCCTCCAGTAATGTGGTCTATTGTTTCTGAGGCAAGATTACATAACCTACATTTATCTGTTTCAATTGTTTCTTTCAGGATGTACTTGGAGTAGTTTCTGGTTTTGATAATCTGATCTTGTATTGCTATAAGAAAGCCTTCTGTCTCGCCAAATATGTTATTTTTCGTAAGCCAGGTACAGGATGCGGTTCGGTCTATGTGCTCTTGGTCTAGCTGGTGTGGAAATCTGCCATGTAATGCTTTCTTTTTCCAGTTCTCTAGTTTTTGTTCGTCTGTAGTTATTTTATGTTTCGGTTCGAACTGGCTATTGTTCAGTTGTAGGGGTGTTCCAGGTTGGGGTAAATTTACTATTGCTTTGTGTATGGCGCTTTCGTTGGCTTTTGTATGGAAGTAGGATCGCAAATTAATTATTTGAGTGTAGTGGAGGTTTTTAATGTCTATAAATCCTCGGCCTCCGAGTTTTCTCTTGAGTGTGAATCGTTGTATCGCCGAATGTATGTGGTGAATGTTATGTTTGTTGCATGTTGTTCTGGTTGTAGTGTTCAGGGCTTCCAATTCTGTGTCTGACCATTTTACGATTCCAAATGAATATGTGAGAATAGGGATAGCGTAAGTGTTAATGGCTTTTGTTTTATTTCTGGCCGAGAGTTGCGTTTTAAGTATTTTACTCAGTCTCTGTTTGTATTTGGTTTTTAGTGCGTTTTTTATTTCTGTGTGGTCAATGGACGTGCTTTGTTGGTATCCTAAATACTTGTAGGTCTCTTTGGGTTCCATGCTGTCTATTGTTCCTGTTTGTTGTTCTAAAATGTATGGATCTGTTTCTTTATGCTGGCCTTTGATCATACTGTTGATTTTGCATTTATCAGTTCCAAATGTCATCTTTATGTCTCTACTGAATTCTTCGGTTAGTCTGATTAGGTGATTTATTTGTTGTCTGTTAGCTGCAAAGAGTTTTATATCATCCATATAAAGCAAGTGTGTAAGTTTAATGTCGTTTCCTGTATCTATATTATACCCGTAGCCTGTTTTATTTAATATTCTTGAGAGGGGATTTAGGGCTAGGCAGAACCATAGAGGGCTCAGTGAGTCACCTTGGAAGATGCCACGAGCAATTTTAATAGAAGGTGTGCTTAGTGTTATGTTATTTGTACGTATATTTAGTTTAGTCTTCCAGTTAGTCATTGCATACTCTAGTAATTGTATTAGTCTGTTATCTATTTTGTACATTTTTAGAACGTGTAGGAGCCAAGAATTAGGTTCACTGTCAAATGCTTTTTGGTAGTCTATGTATGAGTAGTACAAATTTCTGTGTTTTTTCTTAACTTGATTGTGTATTTCCGTGTCTATTACTAGTTGCTCTTTGCATCCTCTTGATCCTTTACTACATCCTTTTTGTTCTTCTGGTATTATCTTGTTGCTAGTAAGGTGGCTGTTAATTTTATGAGAGATGATGGAGGTTAATAGTTTGTAGATGGTAGGGAGGCAGGTGATTGGTCGATATTTAGCAGGATTGGCTGTATCATTATCTTTAGGTTTTAGGTAAGTAATACCTTGGGTTAGGAACGGTGGTATGTCTTGTGGGTTGTAAAGAAGATGGTTTAGTGTGCTAGCTATGTATTTGTGTGTTGAGGTTAGATATTTAAGCCAATAATTTTGAATTTTATCTGGTCCTGGTGCTTTCCAGTTTAGGGTATTTTTTATTGCGTATGTTACATCATCTATATTGATACTAATTTCTGGCATCGGATCAATGTTATCTACCTCCTGTTCTTCTATCTTGGCCCATGATGAATGTGAATTGTGTTGTAATGGATTTGACCATAAGTTCTCCCAGTAATGTTTTACCTCATCTATATTAGGTGGTTCTGTAATTTCGATTTGATCTGAGTTTAAGTTTCGGTAAAATAGTTTTTGGTTGGTATTGAATAGGTTATTGTCTGATTTTCTCTGGTTACTTATTTTGTATCTTCTTGGTCTTTTAGAATATGCTTGTAGTTTTTGCTTATAATTATCTAGTTCATTTACTATTTCATCTCTGCTTTTGTTATTTGAGTTTAGTTTCTGTTGTTTCTTCTGTGTAAGGTTTCCATTCAGATATTGGGTTAATCGTCCTATTTCTTTTCGGAGGATCGCAATTTTATTTTCTAATCGTTTTTGCCATTGTGGAGTCTTTTTTTTGTTTGCCTGGTTTATGTTAGTATTAGTTTTGTTGTGTTCTTTTTTCTTTCCTTTATTTGTAGAATTTGTATATGTTGTGACAGTTAACGCGGCGCAATATATAATTTCATGTATCTCTACTATTGTAACATCTTCTTTATTTTGTAGGTGTTTGTTGATTATTTCATTTACGGTTTTTATTGTTTTAATGACTTTTCCTGTTGTTTGTATTTTGGAGATGATGGGTCTTTGAGTTGGGTCTGTACCTGTGTATTTAATGAGGATTTCAGTAAAGGTGTCTTCAATTTTTTGGTAGTTTATTGATTCTTCTGATGTAATATCTATTTCAGGCCCTTGTGATTGGGTATGTTCATAAGTTTCTTGAAATGCTACAGATGCAGATTCCGTGGTGATTTCATTGTCTGATAGTGTCATAATGATGGGTTGGGGTGTCGATGCTATAGTCTGCTGTGTATTATCCGTTTGTTCCAAGGTGTGTGAATTTTGGAATTGGTTGTATATGACGTCATTATTGTTTGTGTTTACTTGAGTTTCAAAGTTATTAGTGTTGGGATTATCTAGGGTTGTGATTGTTTGTAATACAACTTGCTTTATACTTTCTCGTTCTGATGCTGGTATTCTGTTATTTCTGTATATGACTCTAATTTGATCTGCAAGCCTTTGTTCTGTTAGATGACTCAGTTCGGGGAAAGTTTCAGTAAACTTTTGGTGTAGTAACGGTCGGTAGGCTGTGAGGTTCTCTTCACAGTTTGTAACCATGTAGTAGCAACGGAGAAGTTCATGGTTAATTTGATTAGTCCATCTCATTCGTTGTCTACTTTTGCCAGCTAGGGTGGTTGCAGGGAGCATGTCCCGCAAAACACTTCTTGCTGGTGTGTTAGTGTCAGTAGTGTGTCGTTCTGTGTTAGTGTCTACGCGGTTTGAGTGTGAGTTTGTTTCAGATGTACGCGTAGGGTTCATGATGCCAGTAATGGGTGCAGGACAAATTGCGAGCGCTTCCTGCACAACATCGCATGACATGGGGGATATCGTGGTAGATCGAGATGTTGATGTTAATTGAAAATCATATGGTGATGAACTGGGTGATTGGAAGAGACTATGTGTTGATGATATAGGTGATGATGCATATGAGAGCATGTCGGGTGATGGTGTGTTATTTTCTTGTCCTGCAACAGTGCTTGACTGGGCAGGATGTAGCGAAACGTTGCCCTCCCCAGAGTACGTAGGGCTGCCCGAGCTTGTTGGCTCGGGGCGGGATTCTCCATTACTGGTACCCGCCGGGGGTAATATATTCCTACTTCTTAAACGCATCGCTACTTCGGGTTTACTAGTGCTCCGTTGGTCATTGGTAAGTATTTAGCTAAATGCTGCCAATGTCCGCCCCTCACGTGGCATAAGATGGTCAAGCCGGACGTGGAGTTAGGTTTGTGAGGGGCTTATTATTATTATTATTATTATTATTATTATTGTTATGTTTTTCTTTGTTTATTTTTTTTCTCTCTTTTTCTGAAAAGAGGTTAGAAGAGCACGGGCCGCAGCCATTATTATTATTATTAAGGATCCAAGAAAAGCTGCTGAAATAACAAAGGTTGATGAGTCACTCATATATAGATTTTCGGTGATCTTACAAGCCATATCTTCTGGGTACTAATTACACAAAAACGTTTAGAGAATATGCATTTGAGACAGCGAGATTGTTCGTAGACCTCTACGAGTTGTATATAATGCCAGCTAGTGTCCATAAAATATTAATCCATGGAGCTGATGTTATGGACACTCTTCTTGTTCCAATAGGCCAGTTGAGCGAAGAATCGTTAGAAGTGCGACACAAAGAATGTCGGTTTTTAGAGAGCACAACACTCGAAAAAAGGGAAGAACAGAGTGTATGGAAGATCTTCTCATGGGCTTCCTATATCATCAGACATGTTTATATCAAATTTACGGGCCTTGCCGAAACGTAACGTCAATAAAATACCTGTAGGTATACTCTTAAATTGGGGATGAATTTTTTTTCTCATCTATCCCGCCATCCTTAAACATCGTGGGTGTGTGAAAACCATTTATTGATTTAAGGATCTGTTGGCGAAATATTAAGCTTTAAAGTGCAAATTTTTGTTAGAGTCAAGTGTCCCCCCCCCCTCTGCCGGCTAAACGGTCGCATGGATAAGTGCAAAAATTCACAGAAGTGGTATACAGGTGTCCCAAAAGTCAACGTTATTACCAAAAACACAAAATATTTATAATAATGAAAATCGGAATATCGACTATTTACAGCTCTATAAAGACATACAGTCTTGTAGTTGGCAGACAATTTATGATTCTCGAGATGTCAACTCCGCTCTAAGAATTTTTCATGAAATTATAACAACTTGCGTCAACCAAAACACCACCGTCAATGCTCGAATACCAAATCGTAAAATAAAACTAAAACCATGGATAACTGATGGCCTAGTCTATTGCATAAATAAAAGAGATAAACTACACAAATTAACTAAAAAACATCCCCATGACCACATCCTAAAAAATGATTATCTAAATTACAGGAAAGTTTGCCATGCTGTGATAAGAAAAACGAAAAATAGATACTACAAAGAAAAAATTCATAATTGCAACGGTGATTCTAAGAAAATTTGGCAAGTGATAAACGAAGCATCTAACCGCGTCAAAAATAATAGAAAAGATATTCAAGAACTTATTGTGGAAGGTCAAATAGAGAGGATTACTGAAAATCCTGATCTTGTCACTAACTCCCTTAATTCTTACTTCTGCTCGGTTGGCTGCTCATTAGCTCAAAATCATTTAAAAGTCAATAAAATAACTGAGCAAGAACTTAGCCAAAAAGTCCCTGGCTCCTCATCAGACAAGTCTTTCTATTTGCGTCCTACTAATCCCGAAGAAATTGAAAAAGCTATATCTAATCTAAAAAATACCAACTCGAGCGGTTGTGATAGATTAACATCAAAAATATTTAAGTGTATAAAAAAATATATAATACATCCTCTGACATCTATATTTAATTTAAGTTTCAGATCTGGTGTTTTCCCCGACGATTTGAAAACAGCAATAATAATCCCGCTTCATAAAAAAGGCTCCAAACAATTGATGTCTAACTATAGACCAATATCCCTTCTTCCAATTACATCCAAGCTACTCGAAAAAATTGTTAAGGCAAGACTGACACCATTTACAGAAGAGACAATATCAACAAGTCAATATGGTTTTAGAGTCGGTACCGGCACTAATGATGCTCTAGCTGCTCTTACACAGCAAATAAATGAAAATTATGAGGCCAAAAATAAATCACTAGCAATATTCGTCGATCTAGCGAAAGCTTTTGATACGGTCTCCCATAAAATTTTGTTACAAAAGCTAAGATCCCTTGGTATCACTGGCGCTGCATTCCAGTGGTTTTCTTCATATCCCGGTGGTCGCAGTCAGATAGTTAGAGTAGGCAGCTACTTGAGTGCTGCTAAAAGCGTTGAATTCGGTGTGCCGCAAGGCAGTGTGTTAGGTCCAATTTTATTTAATATATATTTAAACGACTTCTGCTCGCTCTTGGATACATGTAAGACAATTTGTTTTGCCGATGACACCGTATTAGTTTTTGCAGCAAGAACATGGACAGATACTTTCAAACTAGCAGAGGATGGTATCAGAAAGGCCAAGGCATGGTTTGATAGTAACCTACTCACCCTTAACGATGACAAAACCGTCTACATGTGTTTCTCTCCGACAAAAGCGGGCCTGCCAAACGAGGACCTTACTCTGAAGGTACATGCTTGCTCAGCTGATACTATTTGTCAATGCAAAAATCTCCAACGCATGTCCTACGTTACTTACCTTGGAGTGAACCTCGACGAAAATCTTAGATGGGAAAAACATGTTTCTGCAGTATCGGCTAAAATTCTAAGACTAGGCTACGTTTATAAGGAACTCAGAAATATTTTATCCGAAAAGTTACTCTGGCATATTTACCTGGCTCTTACACAGTCACTTATGTTGTATGGGATCATTGGCTGGGGAAGCTGTGGGTCTAGTGTTATGAATAAGTTAATAATAGCACATAAGCAAAACTTGAAAATTATTAAACGCAAACCCCGCAGATTTCCCTGTAGTGAAATCTTTAAACTATGCAAAGTCTTGGGCCCCAGAAAGATTTTTATCTGGCAAACAGCTGTATATATGTCTAAACATCTCCAAGACTTTTCTTTGTTGATTTTGAATAGAAAGTCTCGAATAGATACAAGGCGAAAATACATAGCACCTTTTAAATCAACCCTCTTCGGTCGAAAAAATTTTTACTCTATTGCGCCTCGTCTGTACCATCTATTACCTGATAGTGTCTCCAACTATATTGATACTGACACAGAACCTTTCTTAAAACGTAAATCAGTTTTAAATAAAAAGTTAAAAGAATATTTATTAGAGTTAAGTGAAGATGAAATTGGAGATCTCTGGCATAAACTGCTCAATTGAAAACGCTGTGTAGGCAAAACAAAAAACAAAAAAAAACAAAAAAAGAAAAAAAAAACAAAAGAATTTTAGGTGCGGTTACCCTAACTAATTTATATACATGTGTAATTGATATATTATTACTAAAATTATTTATAATTTATATACATATACATATTAATATAATCATATAACTAGATACAAAAATACATTACATACTTATATAAGACTTAATAATATTACTTGTAAATTTGCATGAGGCTGTTATAGCAGACAATTGTTTTCTTTTCTTTTTTATCATTCATGTAGTGTTTTTTTTTTTCTCGTCCAACCCTCTCTTACTCTCTATGACCTTATAGTCATTAAAGTGTCGCATCAAAGTTGATGGTCCTGTAACAGGCCTTTGGCTCATTAGGGCTATCACAGTCGATACATTCGTCCCTGTCGGCCCAAACACGAGTGCTCCTTTTTAAACACGAATGCATATGTCATTTTTTTTCCTTAAATAAATAAATACAAAATACAAATACAAATCCATTGGAGGGCTGATAGGCCATCTCATGACTGTCTAGAATATCAAAATATGGACCTTAGTAAAAGTCGATAGTTTTGGAGTTATCAATACATTTATGAATTTCATGAAATTCGACATCTTAGATGAGTCTTTTCAGTGCCACAGCTACACAATTCCATATTCCAAGACTGCTGGTGTTCAAACTGCCTGCCGCGGCAACTTTTTAGAAAGGAGCGATAGATATTGTTTTGCATGAATCAAAGTGAGATAGATACCAACGCCATTTTACAAGAGTTAGATAGTAAGACTGTAAGGGCTATTCAGGATTGCGAAACAAAAATTAGAATCTTGGAATATGGAATTGTGGAGCTGTGGCACTGAAAAGACTCATCTACGATGTCGAATTTCATGAAATTCATAAATGTATCGAAAACTATCGACTTTTACTAAGGTCCATATTTTGATATTCTGGACAGTCATGAGATGGCCTATCAGCCCTCCAAGGGACAACGTTGACTTTTGGGACTCCTGTATATAATGAATTTAAAAGGAAAACTATCATAGCTAAGTAGGCTTTACAGGTTTTAATACCTAAACACGGGGCGATTCGTATCGGCAGGAACGAAATGTATGGGCCGCCCTTCGGAAGAGCGACTTCCGAGCGGAGTAGAAGTTTGGCGCGATCTGTATTAGTAGACCAGTCCGCATATTCTGTAGGGTAACTACATAACCTACACTGCGCGTTGCCCGATACGCACTTGGCCGGTTTTTTTATTCGTCTATGACTGGAACTTGAAACATCATGGGTGAAAAAAGTGTTTTCTCTAAGGACATTACTTCACACTCTGAAACATCTGACACCCCGATTTAATGCGAAAGCTACAAGTAAATCAGTGACTCGACCGGCTGCTATGGGTTAGGAAGGGATAAAGTTAAGCGACAGAAAGAGAGGCGCCTCGTAGGTGAATAAAATCTTAGCCATCTGTGTGATAACAACATAAAAGGTGACTTTCGTTATTACATACAGGTTGGTCCAAATGGTGACATCAAAGAATTTTTATAGATTCCTCACACTTAGGTGTATCCGAAAATATGCCATGTATGTCCGCGATTTTTGGTAGTTAAGAAGTTATGATTTTTTTAAGTGTATTTACCACAGACATAGTATTTATAATCATAAATAATCGAGTAATATTTGTCGCGTCTTACGACCCTGCATCGCTGCAGCGATGAACTGTGCAGCCACTGCAAAGAGTTTTGTAACGACCTGTTGCTACGGAGACGTCAGTCGTCGAGAAACAGAGATGAGGGCTCTGAAAAGAGCCACGACATGACAGTCGTCGAGAAACAGAGATGAGGGCTCTGAAAAGAGCCACGACATGACAGTCGTCGAGAAACAGAGATGAGGGCTCTGAAAAGAGCCATTCCACGTAGCTGTAGATTGGAGGAGCAAGCGTACACGATGAAACTTCGAGCCACGGGGAGAGCAGCGCGCAGCAGACTGTGGACAAGATCGGCGGCACTGAGTAAGTAACCGCGGCCGGCGCCGCCGCACGGTGAGCTGAAATCGACATTTCGTGGAATTAGTGATGCATAAAAACCAAATTTACTTTTCAGATTTTTTGTTGATATTATCGTATTTTACTAATTACGGCGATGATTTATTTCTAATGATTTTTCTTTCTAGCCACGGATATCGGGGGATATGGCGTGGGGGCGTGGCGCATGACGCTTACTTACGGTCAAACTGACCTTATATCCGAGTGGCGGCTATGCGCTCCGTTTAGTCGCTAAACAGATGCCGAGTGCGTTACGTATTGTAGAATCTTTTTGAAATGCCTAACTGTTCAGGGAAAATCTGCAAAAATAGGACAATCACAACAAACCTCAAGACAAGTGGCGTGTCCTACCACCGGTAAGTATGCAACTATTTTACTAAATCTATTTTTAAAAGATTTTTTAAAATTTATTTTGCGTTATCTTTTCTAGGCCACGTGGCTGTTGAAGCGTTGAGTTTAGTGATACGCAATGCTCCGATATTATCGATATCGATAATATGAAATATGAAATTATTAAATAACCATGTATATCCACGTTTTCTGTTACTTTACAATATTCACGACACATAAATTTGTAGCACAATCAAAGAAAAATTTGTTATTTCAAAAATTTAATGTTTAAAAAAAGAATACTATAATTTTTACCTTCTGATGTTTTTCTTCTCTATCTGACCATCCTAACCGAGATAAAAAAGTGTTTATTTGTTTTCATTATTATTAAGTATATTTTTTTTTTAGTTTTCCAAAAGGCCCACAAATAAAATCCAAATGGATAGATGCAACAAACCGGGAAAGTAATTGGTTTCCCTCAAACCAGGCTGTAATTTGCTCGTCTCATTTTGAAGAGCATTGCTTCCAGCTGTCAGCAAAAAGACGCAGACTTTTCGATTGGGCCGTACCTACACTGAAATTAAAACACGTATTTGAAACCGTAAGTATAAACTTTGTTTATTCACGATTACCGTTTGTTATTTCAGTAAAAACAATAAACATTCTTATTTATTATTTACAGCCTGTATCACAACCGCAATCTATACCTGACAGAGCCAGAACTCCTTCCCCACTACTTTTACCAAGCACATCTTTAGATGCTCTCTGTAATGCAAACCTGACAGACACGCCACGAAAAAAAAAACTGAAGGCGCTGATGATGAAAAAAGACAATGTCATCAAATCCCAGAAATTGCGCATCAAACGTCTCCAAACTACGAAACGGCGGTATGGAAAAAAGATAAAAGACATGAAAGAAATTTTTGATGCATTAAGGGATAACAAACTTGTCAATGAAGATCAAGTTTCGCATTTGGCAAACACGAATGTCGATATTAAAGACCTTATCAATAGATATAATACAAGAACATCTACAGGACTCATAATAAAAACCAAGTATACTGCTGGCCTTAAATCATTTGCAATGACATTGCACTTCTACTCTCCAAAAACTTATGAGTTTGTTAGGCAGAAAGTTGCCACGTGCTTACTACATGTACGAACAATAAAAAAATGGTATCAATCTGTTGATGCTAAACCAGGATTTACGACAGAATCATTAAAGGCATCAAATAAAATCAAATTCAAGTGATCAGAAAATTCTATGCAATTTGGTTCTTGATGAAATGGCTATTAGACAACGCATTGAATGGGATGGTCATCAAATGCATGGCTACGTAGATATTGGAAACACACAAGATGGCGACTACTTGATGGAAGCCAAAGAAGTATTGGTTTTTTTAGTAACCGCAATTAATGGTTCCTTCAAAGTACCAGTCGGCTATTTTTTTGTCAATGGTGTAACAGGCGACCAAAGAGCCAATCTCGTGAAACAATGCCTAGAGCTGGTGCATAAGACGGGGATCGAGATTGTTTCATTGACTTTCGATGGTTGCCCGGCAAATGTAACGATGGCTAAACAGTTGGGATGTTTACTTGATGAAAATGAAATGAAAACCAGTTTCGAACACCCAAGTTCTAAAGAGCCAGTGTTCGTCATATTTGATGCCTGTCATATGCTGAAGTTATTACGAAATGCTTTTCAAGCATATGGGACCTTTAAAGATTGCCAAAACAGACCTGTAAAATGGTTTTATTTAGAAAAGCTGAATGAGCTACAACAAAAACAAAATTTACACTTTGCAAACAAACTCAGGCATTGCCACATTCATTTTAACAATCAAAAAATGAAAGTGCGTTTAGCTTCGCAACTGTTCAGCATCAGTGTAGCTGAGGCTATAACGTTTTGTGCCAAGGAAAATGAACCTGATTTTAAAGAAACTGAGGGCACCATTGATTTCATTAAAATGATCAACCATCTCTTTGATGTCCTCAATTCCCGCAACATTAATCAACTAAATTACAAAAAACCTTTGAATGCAAGTAATAAAGAAAGTATATTTGAATTTTTAGACCAGGCTACACTATATATTAAGTCCTTGACAATACTTAATGGCTCTAAACTTATAAACTCTGGAAGAAAAACTGGTTTTTTGGGCTTTTTGATTTGCATTGAAAGCCTGAAAGGTTTGTATACCAGGCTGGTGGAAAAAGAAAACAAAATACAATTTTTACCGGCCTACAGATTATCACAAGACCATCTTGAACTGATGTTTGGTCATATACGCGCACATGGTGGTTGCAATACGAACCCCACGGCTCGTCAGTTTATGGCAATTTATAAAAAACTTATTATAAAATCAGAACTACGAGATTTCGAAAGTGGAAACTGCAAGTCGCTTGAAGAAATTTCAATTTTGTGTTGTGAGTCTGCTGTTGACAAAATCAATACAACATCAGAACAAAAAAAGCTATGGGAAGATTCTGACGATGAATTAAAGGATCTTTATGAGCAAGCTATGTTTGATGAGGAGATAGATCTGATGACTCGAGATATAACAGAAGTCAGTTTTCCAGTTATTGTTTATATAGCCGGGTTTGTGGTGCATGCGCTTTTAAGAAGGCTGAAGTGCGACATTTGCGTATCTGCGTTATTAGCTACCGAAGTGACCCGTAATCACAGATTCATCAAATTGAAAGACAAAGGTGGTCTTGTTTTTCCCTCAGAGGATGTAATACACATTTGCAAAAAAATGGAGGGGATCATAAAGAACACTGTTTTGCACGAAAACAAATTTCGAGTGTCTTCAAAATTTACAAAGGCATTGCTAGTACCGAAAGCTCTGAAACACTTCATCGGTATAAATATCTTTAAATCAATTGATTTTCATCAGTTTGATCAAGATGCGATGGATAATCATATTATCCAATTGACGAAATGTGTAATGGAAAAATATATTGATGTTCGTCTTCATTTTTTGGCTAAAAATGTGACCCTTAAGTTGTCAAGACGTCAGATATTGTCAAAGTATTTACACTTCACAGGACAATAAATATTTGTAATGTTATTTGCTTTTTAATAAATATTTCATTTATTCTGAGCAATTTATAATCATATTTCTTTACTATGATTTGACAATATTTTCACATCACATTACATAATTATTATATTTATTTATTTTTATATTATATTTATATATACCTATACTTTTAAAATCAGTCGCAAAATGCAACTTAAGATAGTTAACATTCATAAATGTGAATGCTGATGCTATCTGCTCCATACATAGATATCCTCCATACTTGGAACAACGGGGTCTGTAGCTCCTACCAATGCTTAATGATGTTTGCTTTATATTTACGATGATGGTATCGTAACAGACGTAATTTTTTACGAATAATTGTTTAATTTTGATGATAAAGTTAAACATATTTTGAAATTATTTTTATAGCAAGACTATCCAATAAAACGGCAAAATATCCGTAACGATATTAAACAAAAAGGCAAACACCATAATGTTTTTTTAAATACATTATATAATATTATTTAAATATATTATATATGTATTATATAATAATATATAGTTAATATTTATTCAAAAAAGTAAGTTCACCCTCTAAATGTTTAAGAAATAAGATGAAAAATACTTTTCTATTGCACTAAATTTTCATCGATACTATTATTTATCGAGCACTACTTTCTTTTCCCTAGTTGTAACTGTGTGCATTTATTGTCTGTGGCGACAGGATCAAGTTCCGCCCACTTTCTGTAAGTGTGCAATAATTAATATATTAGTGTTAGTGTGTTCTTCATGGTATGCGTAAGCAAAAATGCGTATGAGTGCTATGCATATTGTTGTTACTTTAGTGTGAGTATGGTGGAGCAAATTATGTGGGGGAAAAGAGGCGACACTGGAACTCGAACAAATACGTAGTGCGTTGTGAAGAAGGCACATCTCTCGGATATCTATGTTTCTAGCACTTATATTTTAGCCAATAAACGCCTTTGTTTATTTTTTTGTATGGAGAAAAATACTATAAGTAGGTTTATTCAAAAGTCTTAAAAAGTCTTAACTTATGGATTGAGGATTCTAATAGTCTGTATGTTTAGCTTTCACGATACCTAAGGAGTGGCCTCGCAAATTCTCGCAACCGAGCCAATTTTTTGACCAACTTAATTGTGAAGCTGAGTCCATACATTTTGTTAAGAAACATAACTTTGTTAATGATATTTCAATGAATTTCATATAAAAACTCTAATTATTTGCTTCAGAGAATTAGAAAAGCAATGATGACGAATTTGATTTGTTATTCACACACTAATTACGAGTCGGTTGAATACAAAGAGAATGTAAGTTGAATACTGCAGCTGCGTGGGATTCCTGGAATTGCGGCTCAAAGGGTTGCTATGTTAGAGCAGGATAGCAAATAATGCAACCACACCGACCAATCACAATGCCCCAGCACATGAAGTACCATAAACATACACAATAATTGTTCTGAGCATAACTCAAATTAGTAATTTAGTCTATCTCCATTCTTGGTTAGAGACAGTGATTTTTTGAGATTGGTGCGATTTATTCATTCATCTTAAATTAGGTCATTTTTCGTGAGGTTGTTGTGGTGTTGATTGCACAATGGAGCGTTTTGCAACAAATTTAGACTTTTTTGTTCTTCTGAAAAACAGTGGAAGTTTAAACAACCATGATATGTTGTACAATACCATAAGTGCAATGTTAATAATTACGTTGAGTAAAAACAATCAGTCTGTTCTGAAAAAATATTGCAGAAAGTACTGTTTTAATCTTCATAAGCGGTGGCTCAAAAGTGGCTCAAAATTCGTCACTTTTCGTAAACATCACAGTGGGTGGTTGGAGTCGGAGATTAGGTGGCCGGATTGTGTGAAAACTGTTCTACCTACAGAAATAAATTCCATTCCAAACACATCGAAAGAAAGTACCTGCTCACCTATGAAGACTTCAGTTGGAACTTCAACAATTTATGTAAGTCCACGAAAACCTTTTACTAATCTTGGGCCTAAGCAAAAGAAAATGCGAGCAGAACAAATCAGTGATCATCATAACTCTCAAGAATTAGCATTTGCCACCTCATTAAGATAAAAAGCTAATGGGAACAAAGATGTTGCGGCAATTTTGGAGTACCTGTTAGATAATCCGCACGATGTTGAAAGAATTAAAAATTTCGTTTTCCAAAAAACAGCTACGAAGCAAACTGCTAGTATTATGTCCCCAGAGAAGTCTCTAGGTAGTTTGCTATCTTTGAAGCTCACAAAATGGCAGTACAATACCATGAGGATAATTGCCATAGAAGAAGGTGTACGTTTATGTCCTTCGTATTATTCAATACAGCAAGCGAAACAAGAATGCTACCCACCAAAAGCAGCTCTAGATATATCTGAGATGGGAGCTCAAATAAATTTACAGGCTCTTTTAGATCACACAACTAAACGGATTTTGAAGGGTTTGAATATTGAGAAATTAGGAGACCTGAAACTAATAAGCAAATGGGGATTTGATGGAGCATCAAACCAAAGCAACTACAAACAAGTTGTCCCTGAAAATGAAGATGACTCGAGCATTTTTATGGCCAGCTTGGTACCCATTAAACTAGTGCATGGCGAAAATATTTTATGGGAAAACCAGATACCCAACTCGACTTATTTTTGTTGCCCGATTTTCTTTAAATTCATTAAAGAAACCAAATTTAATATCATAAGTGAAATGGCCCTATTGGAATATGAGATCAATAATTTATTACCAAGCGAAATTGATGGAAACAAAATTCATCATTCTTTATTGATGACCATGATAGATGGGAAAATTACAGCTGTACTAAGTGAGACCTCAACACAGACATGCGACATATGCAAAGCGCTTCCATCAGAAACAAGTTGGAAATCATTGAGAAGAAACAATGTGACACGAACATTTTTAAATATGGACTCTCATCTCTTCATGCATGGATTCGATTCATGGAATGCATTCTACATATTGCATATAGGCGAAAATTCAAAAAACGTACGGCAACTGGAAATGATAAGAAAACTATGGAAAAAATAAAAACAAAAATTCAAGATAAATTCAGAAGTAAAACAGGATTATTGATCGATGTTGTGAAACAAAGTCATGGCACTACAAATGATGGCAACACTGCACGGAGATTTTTTGCTGACCCCAAAACAACAGCTTCAATTACAAAAGTGGATGAACATCTTATTCACAGATTTTCAGTGATATTACAGGCATTATCATCAGGGCAACTCATTGATATACAAAAATTCAAAGATTATACCAAAGAAACATGCAGATTATATGTAGATTTGTATCCTTGGTATTTCATGCCACCAAGCGTGCATAAGGTTCTGATTCATTGAGGTGATATAATTGAACATTTTGGAATCACAGCAATCGGAAAATTATCTGAGGAAGCTTCTGAGTCGAGGAATAAAGATTTCAGAAGATTTCGTCTCCATCACTCGAGAAAATTTTGCAGAACAGCAACCAACGAAGACATTCTGCATAATTTATTATTGACATCTGATCCATATTTGTCGGAACATAGACCTAAATTAAACAGAGGTCACAAGATTTTGTCAAGTGATGCTCGTAGCTTATTACGTCAAGATGAAGAGCCCGATAAAGAAAATTTCGAGTTCATAGACATCGACACCATGGCAGAATTCAATACCTCATCATCTGAAGAAGAATAATCCATAAAAACAACAATTATTTGTAAGAATATAATTGTGCTTCTTACCCAAGTGGATGAGGCCTACTGGGGATACCACTATAAAAAAAACGCGCCTAGTATTCAACCTCCAAGGTGGTGTGGAATAGAGTACATAGTCAATTTTCTAGAAATCTTCCAAAATGTCTACGACAAACTTATGTTACCGAACAAAATGTATGGACTCAACTACACTATTAACTTGGTCACGGTTTGGCTCGGTTGCGAGCATTTGCGAGGCCATTCCTTGGGTATGGAGAAAGCTAAACATACAGACTACTAGAATCCTTAATTCGTATGTTAAGACTTTTTAAGACTTTTGAATAAAATTACCAAATGTATTTTTCTCCATACAAAAAAATAAACAAAGGCGTTTATTGGCTAAAATATAAGTGCTAGAAAGAAAAATCATTAGAAAAAAATCATCTCCGTAATGCACGATTGCGAGTCATTTCCTGTCTCTCTCTAATTGTTGCTGTACTAGTCTTAAGTTTTTGTATATAAATAACCTGTTTTCCGTGATTACATTAATTCTACTCTCAACACGCAAACCGAGTTTTATTCCTGAACCAAGTTCCTACAAACTTTTCATTTCACATGACTTTGACAAGCATCGAGCAGCGCAAATATCCGCTACTCTCTGCAGCGTAGGTATACATATATATATAGGCTATCTGTGATTTTGACGTAGGTATGGCCGTCTAACACAAATCCATCGCTGCAACCGTTGCACAACTTATTTATGCAAACTCGTTAAACGCGACAATTGCCAGTTTCCAGCTTCCGCAGCATCATCTTGACACCAAGTATATTTAGATTTGTAATGAATTATGAAATGTTTTATATATGACCAGTCTTTCGCCCGCGTTTATTCTATCTCTGCCGCGTTTTCGGCTTGGGCGTTATTTTATGAACACACCCCTTATAGCCTATATGTTGATCTGCGTTACTACGATGATAATAAAAAACCGCAACCATATCCGTCGAGTGGTTCTCAAATTAAAACGGAACAGGGAACATACATACAGACAGAGAGAGACATAGATAGATAGACAAAAAAAAATAGTTTTGGCACATCCCAACAAAATATAATAATAACTTATTAACCCATTTCTTTAAAATTTCGCTAAAATATTCAAAATACAGTCAAGACCCTTTTACTTCTTTATTATCTACTAGCCTTTCGCCCGCAGCTCCGCCCGCGTTTATTCAATCTCTGCCCCGTTTTCGAGTTGAGCGTTATTTTATTAACACTCCATCCATCCATCAGCCCGTGTTCGTCCACTGCTGGACATAGGCCTTTCCCAAATTTCGCCACTCATGTCGGTCCTCCGTCCTCCTCATCTAAGCCGCCCCCCGCAACGTCCTTCAGGTCGTCGGTCCAGCGGGCACGAGGTCGGCCTACACTACGCTTTGCTGTACGCGATCTCCATTCTAAAGTTTTTCGGCCCCAACGGCCATCACGTCGGCGACAAATATGGCCTGCCGACTGCCACTTCAACTTACTGATTCTGCAGGCTATGTCGGCTACTTTCAACCTCCGACGGATCTCCTCATTTCGGATTCCATCCATCAGAGATACCCCAAGCATAGCCCACTCCATAGCTCGCTGAGCGACCTTAAATCGGTGGATCAGACCCTTTGTAAGAGACCACGTCTCAGCGCCATACGTCATCACAGGAAGGACGCACTGGTTGTACATCTTAGCATTTAAGCACTGCAATATTGATGACGTAAATATGTGACGCAACTTTCTGAATGCTGCCCAACACAAGCATATTCTTCTGTCAGCCTCGGCGTCGAAGTTGTTTTTATCCAGCTTTATGACTTGACCCAGATAAACATATTTTTGAAGAACTTCGATGTTGACATTGTCGACAGTTAGTTGCCCTTGGATGACGTGACAGTTGGACATGACCTTGGTTTTATCCAAATTCATCTGCAGGCCCACTCGTCTCGAAGAATCGCTAAGGCCGCGCATCATTTCCTCCAGTTCCTGCATCCTGATTCCGCCATTATCACGATGTCATCGGCAAAGCGAAGATGTGAAATGTACTCTCCGTTTACGTTTATGCCTCTTCCATTCCAGTCTAGTGTTTTAAAGACGTCCTCCAGCGCGGCGGTAAACAGTTTTGGGGAAATAACATCTCCCTGTCTCACGCCGCGTTGAAGATGTATCGGTCATGTTTGTACACCCTGTACTTGGACGGACATCGTAGCGGAGTCATACAGACATTTCAACAACTCCACGTAACGCCAGTCAACTTGGCATCGCTGCAAGGACTGCAGAACAGACCAAGTTTCGATGGAATGGCTTTCTCGTAGTCCACAAACGCTAGACATAAGGGCTGATTATACACTTGAGTTTTCTGTATAACCTGCCTTAGCGTGTGAATGTGGTCCACGATGCTGTAGCCTTTTTGGTAACCCAGCCTGCTCTGGAGGTTGGAAGTCGTCGAATCGTTGGGCGAGACGATTCGTGATAACTCTTGAGAACAGCTTGTAGGTGTGGCTCAGGAGCGCAATTGGTCTATAGTTCTTAAGTAGGATTTTGTCCCCCCTTTTTGAAGAACAAAATGACCAGGCTCTTGCTCCACTCCTTTGGCGTAGTACCTGTACGAATGACGGCATTAAAGAGGTCCTGTAGCTGTCCGAGTAAAGGGTAACCTCCAGCTTTCAGTTGTGATGCCGTCCTCGCCTGGCACCTTGTTGTTTTTCAGCTGTTCAAGAGCTATCCCAATCTCACTCATTTCGACATCCGGGAGTTAATCGGTGTAGTGGCGGACCAGAGTTGCATGTTTGTCGTCTTTATCGCGAGCAGTTGGCATGGGAGCGTGTGAAGCATATAGGAGCCCATAAAATTTCTCGATTTCCGCGAGGATTTCTGCCCTAGAGGTAACGGTTCTATTGTCAGATGTCTTCAGCTTCGTTAGATTAGTCCTTCCTAACTGCTGGGCAAAAACTTTTGAGCCTTTGTTTCGCTGGATCGCGTCTTCAATGACGCAAGTGTTATATTGGCGCAGGTCAAATTGAATTTGCCTTTTAAGACGCTTGTTAAGAAGGGAGTAATCTGCAGAATCTGAAGACATTTCCAGTTTCTGCCTCATCAGGTCCAGAGTTCCAAATTCGAAATTTTGGACCCCCTAGTCCTTCGCTCCGGCTTAAAATAACCTCCCTATATCGCGCACGACATTCGTGAAATTGTTAGCAACCTGGTCAACTTCCTCAGTGGTTTCCAACAGGGCAAATCGGTTCTGAAGTTCTATTTGGAACTTTCCGGATCCCGCAGCGGCTTGGTGCAGAGAAGGGCGGAGCGTAGGCTTCATCAGGCGATTCAAGCTGTAAGTCGATATTCAAGATGCTTCGCTCAAGTAGGTGATCGCTACCGGTACAAAACCTGTTGATCACAGATGAATGTTGGATTATGTGCTTTTGATCCGTCATGATGAAGTCTATCTCATTTTTAGGGTTCCGTAGTCCGACAAAGAACCCTTATAGTTTCACCATGTCCGTCTGTCCGTCTGTCCACGGCTTAGCGCAGAGACTATTAGTACTAGAAAGCTGTAATTTGGTATTGATATAAAAATTAATTACGCTGACAAAATGGTAAAATAAAATCTTGAAAAAAAATTTTTTTTCCTCTCATGCATGTAAACTATCGTTGTATAGTATCGTTGAATAGGTCGTTTAGAAACATTGTGAGTGTTTGAAAACCATTTTTCGATTTAGGGATCCGTTGGCGAAATATTAAGCTTTATAGTGAAAATTTTAGTTAGAGTGGAGCGTCGTCCCCCCCCCCCCTGCCGGCTAAACGGTTGTTTATAGAAATGTGAAAAAGTTGACAGAAGTAGTATATATAATGAATTTACAAGGAAAACTATCACAGCTAAGTAGGCTTTACAGGTTTACGAGTACAGGTGGCGCCAAACTTTTGGCCCCTATATAATGTATGGGACCAGAAGTTTGGCGCAGTCTGTATTTGGTAGACCAACTTATATGTACCGGGCAACTACGGCACCCCTAATTGCGCGTGGCCCGACACGCACTTGGCCGGTTTTAGTCTTACCATCAGGGCTTCGCCAGGTCCACTTCCTTTGATGCTTCTTTTTAAAGAATGAGTTAATCAAAGAGAGACCCTGGCTCTCAAGGAAGCTAACCAGCATGCATCCGTGTGGTCCGATTTCCGATTCACCACTCTCTTGTACTCCCACTTTGGCGTTGAAGTCCCCCATAACAACGGTAAAATGTGTCTTGGTAGTGTTATGTCTGGCCTTTGATATGTGATCATAGACGCTCTCGACTACATCATCAGAGTCGCTCGACGTAGGGGCATACACTTGAATGACTTTAAGAGAATATCTTAGAGAAGATATGCCACCCGAGTAGAAACACTACCGATTGAGGTCTTTGTTGACCAGCATGCCAACTCCACCGACAGACAATTGATCGCCCCCTCGATAGTAGAGCAGGTGTCCTGACTCTAGGGTTATCGTATCCTCACCTGCTCGTCGGACTCCGATAGCCCCAGAATATGCCAGATGATTCTACCTAACTCTACTCGAGCTCAGCGAGGTGTCTGTCTTCCCGTAAAGTCCGTGTATTATACATATACCCGCGGACACCCTTAGATTAGGAAATAATTAAGTTCCAAACAAAAATGCGTGAACCCTAACACACCGACATACGGGCGAGTTGAGAGAGAGCATCGTTGTGAAACCTGCAGGTTTTGGGTCGGGCAGTGTTGCTCCAGTTCAATCCAGTCTTGCTCGCCTCACCTTGTCGAGAGTATAGAGTCGAGAGCATAGTACTCTGTGACCGTGGGTGTTGCATCGGTCTGAAAGGATATGAAGAAAAAAAAAACTTTCTGATACGAAAAAATTTACGTTCTCGATCTATTGTTTTGACACAAACATTCCGTTTCAACCGGCATCGCTACAAAATAACGATCATAATTTCAACTCAAAGTTTATTCTCAAACATATTTTGGCTATTTTGTATCGTTATTTTTTTTTATAAATCCTTTCCATAATGGAGACTAAAAAGTAGAAGTATGGCAAACATCAGAACGAAAATTAACATTATAGGAGTTAAATAATTACAATATTAAAATGAAATGGAACGTATAGGAGTATATGTTTATATTATAGCTTTGCGCGTTGTGCGCGCGCATCGCATCTGCCTGACCGATATGGCGGACGGGTTACTAAAGGATGTTTGCCGTCTTTTCTAAATCGGAAAGTATCGACAATATCCAATGGCTTAAACCGGGATTTTTGTAAAAATTGTACATTGTAAATAGTTCTGTGTACATATAGTGATTATATTTGTGGTCGTTTTGTTTAGAAATTGTGTGAATAGTGTATTATTTTGAGTGTTTATTCGATTCAGTTTTCGACGCCGACAAATTGCTTTAGCCTATTGTTAGTACATTCGTGAAGTATTTCAAAATTCAAATTATATTTATAATTTCAGTTCGATACGAAATTTGTTTCTCGTCTTTTGTGTTTCGTTTCATCAAGGAGACTTGCAGTATTTGCATTATTTTGGTTTCCATTAGCGGCTGTCATCGTTACTGCCTTCGAATATACCTGTCAATAACAAAAGGACTAATTATATGCCGATAAATGGTTAAGTTCTCGAGATACTGCTATCTTTTTAGATAATGTAAATGATTTGAAAGTTCTTAAATCAAAAGAACGCCAGGTCAGCTGAATATTCGCATTTGAGAAAAATTAAAGTAAAGACGAACTGAATGCTCGAACCTCACGGTAGCCCAATGAAGTGGCCGGGAGCCGGGGTGGAAGAAGAGGCGGGAGAAGCCAGTTCACAGGGTGCTCGCACGGGCCAGGCTCGCTCCCAGGACGATGCCGCCGTGCATTACGTGTTCCAAAGGGATCCTCAGGAGAGTGAGTTGTCGGCCTTAGCGCCTAAACAACGCTGGGCTGTTGGAGATGACACTTCTGTTGAGGTTTGTTGACTATTTATTATTCTTCATTTTAGTAAATGTATCTAATTAAATTGTGTACTTTAAGCCAGCTTTGTTATTTATACCAATAACATGTCTGTACATTCATTTTATGCTATCAAAATTTTGGCCAGAGGGATAAAGAGATAAAGGGGCATGGTCCACCAAGCTAATTTCCCAAAACTTTCTTCCCATTAACTTCATCCCAACAGTTTTTTTTGTCAGTTATTGTACTTGGATGCAATACAGACCATTATCTGCCTACTAACGTCTAAGTCAAAAATTTTCAAAGTAACTCAAAGGGTGGAAACCAAATTATATAAAGAATATATGTGCAGACGTTGGTGGCGGCCGCATACCCCAATTCATAGAAGCCTTCCATTTGTTTTATGATTGAGATTTTTCATTTTATTACAAAAATTATATATTTGCTTAACCTGTTTCACTGTTAAAGTTGGCTTCTTGAACAGTATTTGAGCCAAGATGATCCCCCCAAAATCTTGAGCTGCGACTGCGCCTGTTATCATCATGGTGACCCTAGTGGGGGAGGCCTTTGCCAAAGGGCAAACAGACAGCAGTACCTAAAAAAGTAAAAAAAAAAAACACCATGAAATATTCAACTATCAAACTTTAATTTTATTATGAATGTAAACATATAGGTTATAGCAGGGATAGGATATTCTGATTGATATATACCTAAAGTTGAAAAAAATGCTAGGAAACATTTGCAACTATGGAGTCTGCTTCTTAAAATATTATTTATTTTGATAGTCAAAGTTCCAGAAATTATGGAATTGCATAAAACGTTAGGATGATGTACCTAATACTTAATAGATGTTACTGTAAATGTATGTATATTTTTCAGGCATTGTATACGATTCCTAGGAAATTTTTAAAATGACAAACAGATTTAAGTCAAACACGAAGGTCGAAGTATAGACTATACTGGCTGTAAAAGCTAAGTCAAGAATCCTTTAAGGGTATGTTAGTATGACCAGTAAAGATATTATTTTAAATACTGGGATCTCGAAATAAAGTACCAGTACCTCATAATAAGACCATTTTATTTACTCAAAATACACAAATCACGTGGACACCCTCACGGTCGCCGGCCACTCGGATGAGGGTTGCAGGGTGCAATTAGTTGTGCGGAGAGGCCGGTGAGCTGCGTAGCCATAGCTTAGAAAAATGATGGAATTTTTGGTGAAAATTCAAGGTATATTTTTTTTTCTCGTAATGACATCAGAATCCTGTATACTTTCATACCCTAAAGGGATTCTTGACTTTGCATTTACACCCTGTATATCTTATATTTCCTAAACTATGGGTGTCTGCGAGTATGATTCTTGGGAAAAGTGGTTCAGTAGGGTCGATAGAATATGTGGTTTCATTTAATGTTAGCAGTCTTTTCACACCGGTATATTTATATGAATATCCTATCCCTGGTTATAAGGACTGTTCATAAAATAACCTCATTGCTGAAAACTGTTTATGTTTTTTTGAAAGAAACTTACATGTGGAGGAAGCCACAGACAAAAACTAATAAGATTTATTTATATACAGGTTATAAATGGACAGCAATCTTTAAATGAAACCACATACCCAACTGATCATACTGAATAACTTTGCCCAAGTAGCATCAGTGGTGTGCATAGAACTTTTTGCTGGAGAAGCAATGAGATGGTCAAGTTTGAGGACAAAAATAATATGAAAAAAATTCAAAACCTATTTGAAATAAAAATATTGTATGAAATCATGTACTCTCGACAAGGGTAATCATTTGCGGGCCGTAACCGTAACTTGCGTGATACAGGACAAAGTGTCTCAGATGCTTTCCTCGATGATTATAAATGGCCATCAGCAGAGGACAAATGTTTATCTTCTGACCATTCACTCATGACTCATGACAAATAAACTTATTGATAAAATTTGATGATTGGCAGCAGCTTGCAACAACATTCCCTTTTGACATCAGACCTCAGCACCTCCTTTATGTTCATCAAAAAACTGACAATCATCTGGTCCCTAAAATCCCACTATGTTGGTATTGGTAACAATTATTCTTACGTGTAATGTTAAGGTTACAGAAATGAGTACCTTGTAATGGTTGGCTCACTATGATCCGCCTGAGTACTGCTCGCAGCAGGTTTGCAAACCACCTAAAGTCGTTTGCAATAGAATCCAACAATCATGTAAACAAATATGGCGGACTGACATTGACAGCGTATTGTTTATGCCCATAGTGATGTCATAGTGTTCTAATTTAATTTTAATTAAATTTATTTTTCTAACAGCCAATTTTGGTTTTTTGACCGGCGGCGGCGGAGCAGTCCCCGACGAACCTGGCTGCGGCTCGCTCATTATAACCTTAAAAACAAATATAATTTTACACACATACATTTCAGTAATTGTGATCTATTCAAATAATTAGTTACGAGGGCAATACAATATTAAAGTGCGTCTAATAGATTTCCGTTGTAGGTAATAGATCTAAATCATTCTTACCTCCTGATTACTCCTTGAGAAAAAATACCAATCGTATGCTATATCAAAGTCCGTGATGCCGTGCAAAGGTCGTCGTTCCAAGAAAAATATGTCCAGCCAAATCGTAAAGCAAAACAAAAGTCCAAAATGAGAATGCAAAGTCGTAGAAATCGAAAACAGAAAACGGAAAACACTAATGCACAGCGAACCCACAGAACAGTGAATGACTGTGAATGACAATTCTAACAAAATGGCCACCTGTCAATTTTTAAAAACTAACCATTATTTTTATGGCTTAGGATACAATCCGTTTTGGTTAATTATATTGAGCTCTTGAAAAAAAATTTTTATTGTATTCAAATAATATTAAATTAAAATAATTTATTAAATTAAAAATAAAAGATAACTTCAGATTACGAACAACACTAACTTTTCAATGACTTATAGAGTTCGATGAGTAAAAAACTAAGATGACAGCTTGTCAAATACTTCGAAATTTTTACGTTGCAAATGTTTTAACAAATTTAACTTATAAATACAAGTTAAATCGTGTTGAAGATAATGTGAAAACAATGGTGCGTTCGTTGAAATCAGACTATGTTCATAATTGATCGTCAAATGTATGTGATTACGGAGTAATCGTGACTAAAGAATACAACCAAGTTGAGCTCAAGTCACAAACTGATTTATTTGTCACCTACCTCCAGTCTACAAAATAATCAAAACCTAACCTAATACATAACATACCTTTCCATCATAGTGATTGGTTCTTTAACATACATAGCAATAATCAGCACAGAACAAATCAGCTCTACAGGCAAAACATATTGAAAAATAGATAATTAATATAAGAAATCAGTCCTCTGGAATGCCAATTGTATCACGCCATAAATGAGGTGGTGGAAGCACTATTGGTGGGTCAGGTGTATCATCTGAGTCGGACTCATGTCTTCGATGATCGTTTATTATATGGCCTGGAGTGTTTGTGCTTTGTCTATCTGGTCTAGCCAGTATTTGATCAGCATGACGACGATGCAGCTCTCCATCTTCCGTTCTCACCCTATATGTGGCCGGTCCTTCCACCATTTCTATTATAGCCCTCTGCCATTTCTCCCCTGGTCCATACATGTGTACGAGCACCGGCTGATCAACAGAAAATCTCCTGCTGGGCGGTCGTTGCGCCGCCGCATCGAGCTGCCGGTCGGCTCGACTTGGTGTCGAATCAGGGTGTAGTACTGATATTGCAGTTCTATATCTGCGTCCATTCAACATTTCAGCAGGGGTTTTACTTGTAGAGCTATTGGGTACAGTTCTTAGATAATACAGAACCTTGCATAATTTTTCTGGCCATGGCGAGTTCAAATTTGTGAACTTCTTCATCTTATTTTTAAAAGTTTGAATCGTCCGTTCAATTTGGCCATTAGTTTCCGGGTGGTATGGCGGTGAGTATCGGTGTTTGATCCCATTATTTCTCAAGAATGTGTTAAATTCTTCTGAGGTAAATGTTCGACCATTGTCGGATACAAGGGTATCAGGCAATCCTTGTGATGTAAAAATTTTCCTCAAAATTGTTATGACTGTGCCACTATTCATTGAGGGAACAATCTCTGCTTCAAACCATTTACTGTAGCTGTCTACTAAAACCAAAAATGTTTTACCCTGGAAGGGCCCGGCAAAATCAACATGCACACGGCTCCATGGTTTCTCTGATGTAATCCAGGTCTGGGGATCCTTAGGTGGGTTGTTCCGTACTAGTTGGCACTGTTCACATTCAGCTACTGTTTGCTCAATTTGCTTGTCCAAGTCAACCCACCAAACGTAGCCTCGAGCGTAAGCCTTTGTCTGGACAATGCCCGCATGCGGAACATGTAATAACTTCAACACCTTGTCCTGAAGGGACTTAGGTATCACGACTCTGTTGCACCACAATAAACAGTCATTATTATGTGAAAGAGCCTCTCTTCGAATCCAAAAAGGCTGTAGGCTGGGGTCTATGTTCTTACGCGGCCAGCCATGTAAGACATGGAACATCACTTTTTGCAACACAGTGTCTTTCTTCGTTTGTTCGGCAACTTTAGCGGCATGCAAGTCCCAGCCGCGAGGCTGCTCCTCCAGCAGCAACACTTCCGGCAGCGCCTCCTCTGTCACGGTCGATGTGTTTGGCGCCGTCCATCTGCTTAGTGCATCCGCATTACCGATTTGCTTGCCTGGCCGATATTTTATCGTATAATCGTAACAAGCAAGCTTCAATGACCAGCGCAACATCCGTGGTGAAATTTGAGCTGGTATTGGCTTCGTCGGGTTAAATAACCCTATCAAGGGTTTGTGATCTGTTATTATACAAAATCTCCGACCCGCTAGGAATTCATGAAATTTTGACAATCCAAACATAATTGCTTGGGCCTCTTTGTCAATTTGTCCATAGCGTCTTTCGTGAGCCTGTAATGTACGTGATACCATCATCACAGGGCGTTCGGATCCATCTTCCATTACATGTGCAATAATCGCACCGACTCCATACTCAGACGAATCACAAATGAGAAGTAGTTCCTTCTGCAAGTCATATCCCACTAGAGTGAGATCAGAAGACAAAAGTCGTTTCGCCTCCACAAAAGCTGCCTGCTCTTTCTCGCCCCAGCTCCACATTCGCTTAGATTCAAGAAGACGATATAGCGGTTCCAATACCGTGCTCTTATCAGGTAAGAATTTCTCATAAAAGTTGTATAAGCCAAGGAAGGCGCGCAAAGATTCTTTGTTGGTTGGAGCAGGCTTCTCTTGAATCTCTTTAACTTTAGCCGGTGACGGGTGAAGTCCATCTGCGTCAATCATATGACCCAAAAACATGATGCTGTCTGCTGCAAACACACATTTCTTTACATTTAGACGAAGGCCCATTTCCTGCAGCTTGCCCAGTACTTCTCGCAGTCTCAGGTTGTGTTCCACGATTGTTGCCCCGGTTACAGCGATATCATCCAGCAGGCACGCTACTCCGTCCATTCCCGCGAGTGCTGTCGACATTAGACGTTGGAATATAGCTGGCGCCGCACTGACACCGAAGGGTAGTCGATTCACTCTCATCAATCCAATGCACGTATTCAGTGTCAGCAGCATTGCGGTCGTGTCATCCACCTTGAGCTGTGTGTAAGCGTGTTTTAAATCCAGCTTACTGAATATTCTTCCGCCACTAAGTTTCACAGAAGCCTCCTGAAAAGTTGGTAATGGATAGTAGTCAGTGTCGATAGCAGCATTCACTGTAGCTCGGTAATCGCCGCATATACGCACAGAGCCATCTTCTTTCATAACAGGCGTCACTGGCGTAGCCCAGTCAGAATACCTCACAGGTGTTAGTACGCCCTCCTCTACCAATCTATTTAATTCGTCAACAACTCTCTGTTTCAGTGGATAGGGCACCGCGCGAGCTTTCATAAAGCGTGGCCTCGCGTCTGGACGTAGGTGTAGTGATACCATAGGGCCAGTATACTCACCCAGTCCATCTTTAAATAGTTCAGGAAAATCATCTTTATAGGGCTTGATCATATCCTCAGACCAGCATAACCCGGATACCTGAAGGCCTAGCGTCTGGAACCAGTTTCTTCCTAGAAGGTTCGGCCCCTTTCCTGACGCCACGATCAGTTCGCACTGCGCCTCCTTGTCTCCCAGCTTGACACGTACGTTTGCTAGTCCAAGCACTTTTAATGGATCCCGAGTCCATGTCACTAACTTCAACTCCGTCGATCTCAGTGGTGGGGGTGTAGACCATAGCTTTTTGTACGTCTCTTCCGACATGATTGAGCGTGAAGCTCCAGAGTCCACTTCCATAGTTACTTTGGTTCCATCGATTGTTACATCGGTAGTTATAGGTGACACATAACTATCCGAGCAGGAGTAAACACCCATCATTCTCTCTGCAGTGGCCTCATCAGCAACCTTCTCCTCCTCCACTTGGTGCACGTTCTTTGGCTTCTTGTCACAGGCTGTAGCGATGTGGCCAAACTTTTTACAGTAGAAGCATTTGGCCTTGAAGAACGGGCAGCGCTCGCCCGGCTTGTGTATACGTGCACAACGTCGACATCCACTTAACTGTAAGCTACCAATGTCCATTGGTTCAGTGACATCAGACGGAGTTTGTTTCGACCCGCTAGCCGCACTCTCAGGATACAAATCAGGAAACGTTACTTGATAGTCCAGGCACGTTTGTAGTGCGACCTCATAGGTCAACTCTTTCTTTTTCAACAAATCGCGCCGCAATCGATCGTCTCGTATCCCAAGCACTAGTCGGTCCCTCAACTGGCGTTTCAAATCTGTGAAGTTACACTTTGCACCGAGTGAATTAACCGCAGCTACAAAGTCCTGCACGCTTTCTCCTTGCATTTGTTTACGACAGTGAAACTTTCCCGCTTGCAAAATCTCGTTTATTTCTGGTTCATAAAACTTGTCCAAAATGCCAAATATTTCCAACAATGGCACTTCCGTAGGTCTTTTTGGCACTAAAAGTGACGCAATAAGCGAATAAGTGTCCTTTCCGCACTGTGAAAGGAACAAGGACCGTCCTTTGTTGAGGTTATTTTCATCGACGCCCGCCGCGTCGAGCGCGCACTGTAATTGTTCCTTATAGTCACACCACTTATCAGTTTTTGGGTTGAACTGTCCAGGAAACACAATATTTGTTATATTTGCAGCCATTTTCACCATAAAAACATTTATTTTCCGCAGTCGCCAATAAAGAATACAACCAAGTTGAGCTCAAGTCACAAACTGATTTATTTGTCACCTACCTCCAGTCTACAAAATAATCAAAACCTAACCTAATACATAACAGTGACAATTTGGTTTGTTTACATGATTGTTGGATTCTATTGCAAACGACTTTACACACTATGTTTTTTCAGTAACAGTACCTGCAACGGTAGGTAGTAACCATAAGGTTACTGCTCGCAAATGAGTACCTGGCTTACCCTGGCGTCATACAAATATTAAATTTTTTCATATTTTTCTTTTATTGTCAAATGTGACCTTCTCATTGCATTTTCAGCAAAAAGTTCTATGCACGCCACTGAGTAGCATACCTGTGCAAATATTCAACTTTAACTAAAGGACTATTACGCAGAAGTGCAGCAGTGGCATGCATAGAACTTTATACTGGAAATGCAATGAGAAGGTCAAGTTCGATAATAAAAAAAATTTTATTTCACATTGAAATATCATTATTTGTATGGGGCGCCAGGATTGCCTACATGATATAATAAAATAAAAAAATTTCTTTTCGTGTTATTTTTCAGCAAAAAGTTCTATTCACGCCACTGTTACACAGGACGAAGGTCTATTTTAGAATACTGCACTTAAACAGCTATCTCACAGAAGAAACAAAACACGCTTACAGTGCCTTAAGATTGCCTTATATTTGCTTAAAATTCAAATTTTGGTGTCGATTTGGTGTAACACGACTTAACTTATTTGACAGGACTAACCTTATATTGAGAGATTTTTGATTGAAAGCACTTGTACTTGTCCACTTATTTATATTATTTCCCTTACCGGATATTTTTTCAATCAAAAATGTATCAAAAGTTCCACCAAGTGCCAACAATCACAAACATCAACTCCATTATATTGAGAGTCTTGTCTTTTTCTTTTCAATACAGAAAGAAAAAGACAGAATGCTTAAATTAAGTTTAGTCCTGTCAAATAAGTTAAGTTGTGTTACACCAAATCGACACCATTGCCTAACTAAACCAATGATTTGTGCAGGTATGTTTCTTTGGAAAAGTTGTTCAGAGTAATCATTAAAAGATGTGGTTTCCATAAAAGGTAGCTGTCTATTTACACTCTGTATTAATAAGTACCTCTAATCAGGGTTCAAAGTGATAATTATCATTGATAATTATCAAGATAAATGTAGGTTGATAATTATAATTATCTTTAATAAGTGTAGTCGAAAATATTCGCCACTGGTTCATTTGTCCCATTCAAAGACTGCGTGTATCCGAACACGCGCCAATGGCTTATTACCGATTACCTCCAAGAATGGTGGTTTATAATTACCGATCTTCTCCATACAAACATTATTATATAAATTACTTCCCATTCTCATCCATGAGACATTAGAAGATACAGTCGGTGACACAAACACAAGTCATATATGGATATTTAATTCATAGTACGTAGGTATAAGTACCTAATAGCCTGTGGAAGCTAAAATATTAGGTTAACTTCTCAATCCAGAGAATGATAATATTCTTTAATGAACTTATATAAGACTGATTAGTATGTTATTTGTTGAACGAGCGAGCGAGTTCTTAGAGTCTACTTGGACAATCTGGTGTTTGAATGTTTGTTCAACGATAACTCGAGTATCGTTGATCGGAATGTCATTAAATTTGGCAGGCGAGTAAATAAGATTGACTAGTATGTACTTAGAGTCTACTTGGACAATCCGGCGTTTGTATGTACATCCCAGGCCAAAAGTATGGAAACAAGCTGAATGTCACTATAAAAACATGAAAAACAGACCATATTCAGACAATAAGTATATTTATTTGAAACAAAAAGAAATATCTGTAACATCCAAGTCAGATTTTATCGATAGGAACTCAATATTAATCTGTTTTTTTCCAAAATAAATCTAAACTTTGTTTTCTTCAATGTATCCACCCTTAGCTTTTATAACTGCAGCACACAATCTTGGCATTCTTTGGACCAATTTTTCGATTGTACTCTGTTCAATATCTCTCCAGACTGCTAACAAATGCCTGCACAGCTCTGGTTTTGACGTAGGACATATTCTTCTTATCTCTCTGTCCAGCTCATCCCGAAGTAGTTTCATTATTTCAAGTACACGTAATTTTTCTTTTTGTTTCAAATAGTTGGCACATAACTTGGATGCATGTTTGTGGTCATTGTCCTGTTGAAAGACGAACTTTCTGCCATTTAATCTGAGGCTGGACGGACGGGATGGCGTGCTGCCTTAAAATTGATTTGTAGCCCTCTTTCTTCAGAATCCCTTCAACTTGGAACAAATCTCCCACTCCTTGGCTAGAGTAACAACCACAGACCATTATGGAACCACCACCATGCTTTACTGTAGGCACCACGCACGCCGGGAGCTTCTTTTCCGTTACCAACATAAATTTTTCGTATTGACCCAAACAGTTCGAACTTTGATTCATCCGTCCACAAGACCTTATTCCTTCTTCCACTGTCCAGTTATGGTAATTCTTTGCCCAGGTTAGACGTTTCTTCTTATTTTGAGGTCTAAGTAGTGTAGTTTTTAGTAGCAACACACCCTTTCAAACCAACGGCATGAAGTCTTCTTTTAACAGTTGTTAACGAAACAGATTTTCTCGTATTTTGGTTTGAAAGTTTATATTCACGAAATTATTAACAAAAAAATAAAGGATTACCTTGATTGTAAAATGTGTGTAATTCATTTACTAAAGTACTTGCTTCTAACGTAAATGTTAATATGTCATACCAGTTAAATAAGGATTGCTAGGCTTATATCTGTGATAATTATCAGAGGGCATATTTATCTCCATAATTTCAAACCCTGCCTCTAATAGTGAACTTGGGTACTATGCGACTTTACATAAAAACAATTAAATATTTATATGAATTGTATAAAGCTAAGCCTTTAGAATTCTATATACATATACAGGGTTGGGCAGATTAAGTGTCCTAGTTTGAAAGGGCTGTAAAAGTCTTAAATTTACATATCCATCCATCCATCCACCAGCCTGTTTCGTCCACTGCTGGACATAGGCCTTTCCAGGATTTCGTCACTCTTGGCGGTCCTCCTGGAAGAAATGCCCATACTCACACACGCTGGGCAGGCGGGTTGGTGAGCACGGTGCCGAAACCTTTGCACTAGTGACGCCGCTGCCCGTCACCAGTCTGTTTTATATAAGGCCCAGCAATTGGGGATGGATATACAGCCATCCATCGGTCCCAGGCAATGGTGGGCCGCCTGGTTTTGCCTGAGAGCTGTGCTCTTACTCTCCCCCGAATAACTTCGGGAGGATTAGCGAGTAAGATGGTGGTACCTCCACAGTCGAGCCCGTAAAACAATCAATGGCGAATATTATGCCAACTTATTGAGTCGATTTAATGAGGATTTGACAAAAAAACGACCTCTTTTGACCAAGAAAAATATTCTTTTGCACCAGAGCAATGCAAGGGTGCAGTTCCAATATCAAAAATCCATGAATTAGGCTACGAATTGCTCCCACATCCACCCTATTCTCTGGATTTAGCCCCGGGTGACTATTTCTTGTTTCCAAACCATATGAAATGGCTCGGCGTAAAAAGATTTGACCCCAATGATGAAATCATCTCACAAACAAATATCTATTTTGATGACCTCGACAAATCTTATTTTTTGGAAGGGGTAAAAAAATTGGAGAAACGTTGGACAAAGTATATAGAGCTCAATGGAGACAATGTTTAAAAAGAAAATGTTTTTTTATCCAAAAACCTGTGTTTCATCCAAAAAGTCACGGACTTATTGACCCATCCTCGTATGTTTTGGTTAAGTACAATTTAAAGGTCACTATATCAATTCATAGCTCAATTCGCTCCCCTTTTGCCTGAATAACTTTACGCATTCTTATATAAAATTAATTGGACGCGGCACGCACCACCTCCTCTGAGATGTCATCCCATTCTTGACCAACCGTTTCTTGAATGAATCCAAATTCAGGCCCTGTGTAAATATCTGTAACATCCAAGTCAGATTTTATCGATAGGAACTCAATATTAATCTGTTTTTTTCCAAAATAAATCTAAACTTTGTTTTCTTCAATGTATCCACCCTTAGCTTTTATAACTGCAGCACACAATCTTGGCATTCTTTGGACCAATTTTTCGATTGTACTCTGTTCAATATCTCTCCAGACTGCTAACAAATGCCTGCACAGCTCTGGTTTTGACGTAGGACATATTCTTCTTATCTCTCTGTCCAGCTCATCCCGAAGTAGTTTCATTATTTCAAGTACACGTAATTTTTCTTTTTGTTTCAAATAGTTGGCACATAACTTGGATGCATGTTTGTGGTCATTGTCCTGTTGAAAGACGAACTTTCTGCCATTTAATCTGAGGCTGGACGGACGGGATGGCGTGCTGCCTTAAAATTGATTTGTAGCCCTCTTTCTTCAGAATCCCTTCAACTTGGAACAAATCTCCCACTCCTTGGCTAGAGTAACAACCACAGACCATTATGGAACCACCACCATGCTTTACTGTAGGCACCACGCACGCCGGGAGCTTCTTTTCCGTTACCAACATAAATTTTTCGTATTGACCCAAACAGTTCGAACTTTGATTCATCCGTCCACAAGACCTTATTCCTTCTTCCACTGTCCAGTTATGGTAATTCTTTGCCCAGGTTAGACGTTTCTTCTTATTTTGAGGTCTAAGTAGTGTAGTTTTTAGTAGCAACACACCCTTTCAAACCAACGGCATGAAGTCTTCTTTTAACAGTTGTTAACGAAACAGATTTTGTGCGGCTTTTATTGAGTTTTGCACAAATTTGTTGAGCTGTTAGTCGTCTGTTTCTCTTGCTCGTAACAATGATAATATGGTTATCCTCTGCAGTAGTAGTAGTTTTAGGCCAACCAGATCGCTTTCGGCTCTCTAATTTGCCCGTGTACTTGAATCTGGCAATGGTTGAGAAAACACCTTTTGGGGATACCTAGGTACTTTCAATTTTTTTGCAATTTCTCTCATTTTTTTTTCCTACTTGATGTAACGTGACAACGGCACTACGTATGGCGATGCTTAGCTTGGAGGTCTTGACCATTTTTCACTTATATCTTGCAACTTTCTCAAATTTATTCACATGTTTGAGAAAATTGATTTTCTGCCATTTTTACTTTTATACTAGTAATTGACTACTTAAAAATAAAACAAAACAAATCAATATTAAAACATTCAAAATTAAATGTACCGATTTATGGGTCCCAAAACAGCCAGTAAACAATTTCGAAGTGCAGCAAGTAAATGGGCTGAAATCAAAATTTCTTTAATAGGTTTTTTTTTTCTCAATATATTGGTATATTTTAAAACATTTTGTATATAATAATCTTTTGGCTACCTGATCTAAGTTTTTGGTCAGCAATTAGAAACGTTAATAATTGGGAATTGTTAATAATTCACTAAACAATTTTTGTTTCCATACTTTTGGCCTGGGGTGTGTATGAATGTTTGGTCGACGATAATTCGAGTATCGTTGATCGGAATGTCATGAAATTTGGCAGGCGAGTAAATAAGGCAAAAAGTATTTTTAAGTTCGAACATGAGCCTAATCGGTCAAGTGCGAATCGGGCGAGCGCGAGTTCACAGTTCGGGGCGAACTACTAGTTATAATAAAGCATAGCAGAAAAGTTGCCTTTTTCATCTTTAATTTAGTAGACATTTAAAAACGATAAATTGAACAACCCAGGCGGTCACAAAGATTATCATGACTCCAAATACCTCCCTGAAGGTCTGTTTAGAAAACAGATGTTCTAAATTTCATGTCATTCCATTGGTCTCATACTAAATTTATATCAATTTTATTGTTTGATTTATTACAATTTAACTACCTGACTACTCAGTAGTCCTGGAGGAAAACGGGACTCAAAAACAATATTTTTAAATAATATTAAACTCCATGGAAGACATCTGGAACTCATGTATGGCATTTTTATTATTTCGAAACAATGGATTGGAGGAATTCGGGCATAACCCCTTCAAATAGCGAATACGATTTATTTTTAAATACTTCAATCAGCAAACTGAGAATAATAACACCGATTTAAGTTGGATTTTGAATTTCAATTCTTCAGATACAGACAACCCCCCTTCCAGTTAACTGTTGAGGATGATATTCCACTCTTAAACTCTTCAGATTCAGACAATCCTCATTCAGTTAAACATAACTAAGTAGTATGTAGTTGTATAAATTCTCGTATTTTGGTTTGAAAGTTTATATTCACGAAATTATTAACAAAAAAATAAAGGATTACCTTGATTGTAAAATGTGTGTAATTCATTTACTAAAGTACTTGCTTCTAACGTAAATGTTAATATGTCATACCAGTTAAATAAGGATTGCTAGGCTTATATCTGTGATAATTATCAGAGGGCATATTTATCTCCATAATTTCAAACCCTGCCTCTAATAGTGAACTTGGGTACTATGCGACTTTACATAAAAACAATTAAATATTTATATGAATTGTATAAAGCTAAGCCTTTAGAATTCTATATACATATACAGGGTTGGGCAGATTAAGTGTCCTAGTTTGAAAGGGCTGTAAAAGTCTTAAATTTACATATCCATCCATCCATCCACCAGCCTGTTTCGTCCACTGCTGGACATAGGCCTTTCCAGGATTTCGTCACTCTTGGCGGTCCTCCTGGAAGAAATGCCCATACTCACACACGCTGGGCAGGCGGGTTGGTGAGCACGGTGCCGAAACCTTTGCACTAGTGACGCCGCTGCCCGTCACCAGTCTGTTTTATATAAGGCCCAGCAATTGGGGATGGATATACAGCCATCCATCGGTCCCAGGCAATGGTGGGCCGCCTGGTTTTGCCTGAGAGCTGTGCTCTTACTCTCCCCCGAATAACTTCGGGAGGATTAGCGAGTAAGATGGTGGTACCTCCACAGTCGAGCCCGTAAAACAATCAATGGCGAATATTATGCCAACTTATTGAGTCGATTTAATGAGGATTTGACAAAAAAACGACCTCTTTTGACCAAGAAAAATATTCTTTTGCACCAGAGCAATGCAAGGGTGCAGTTCCAATATCAAAAATCCATGAATTAGGCTACGAATTGCTCCCACATCCACCCTATTCTCTGGATTTAGCCCCGGGTGACTATTTCTTGTTTCCAAACCATATGAAATGGCTCGGCGTAAAAAGATTTGACCCCAATGATGAAATCATCTCACAAACAAATATCTATTTTGATGACCTCGACAAATCTTATTTTTTGGAAGGGGTAAAAAAATTGGAGAAACGTTGGACAAAGTATATAGAGCTCAATGGAGACAATGTTTAAAAAGAAAATGTTTTTTTATCCAAAAACCTGTGTTTCATCCAAAAAGTCACGGACTTATTGACCCATCCTCGTATGTTTTGGTTAAGTACAATTTAAAGGTCACTATATCAATTCATAGCTCAATTCGCTCCCCTTTTGCCTGAATAACTTTACGCATTCTTATATAAAATTAATTGGACGCGGCACGCACCACCTCCTCTGAGATGTCATCCCATTCTTGACCAACCGTTTCTTGAATGAATCCAAATTCAGGCCCTGTGTAATCCCGATATTGATGAGCATGTATCCCCATATGGAAAAGTCCAGTAGATTCAAGCCTGTTAAGATAAAGGCCATTATTTCCATGGTATAAAATTGGGAAAATTAGCTCGACACCAGTCCTGAGTGAGATGAACTTTGTGGGGGGAGCCCTATCTTGCTGGAAACAGAAATAATCGTCCCCATACAAGCTTCTTGCATTACCCAGCAAATGATTCTGCAAGACGGTCTCGATGTAGTATTTTTCATCGATTTTTCCACCTCTGTCGATAAAAAGTAGCGGCAACATTCCTCTTGGAGATATCGCACTCCATACCATGACTGCCGACGCACTTTGAAATTGTTGTACGGCTAATTTTTCAGCAGAGATATTCCTCAACGAAACACCATACACGCGATCGTTCTGCTGATTATGGCTATCTTGTAATAGAAACATCTTTTCGTCGGAAAATATTATGTCATCATCTGCGTGCCATGCAAGTAGCTCTCTGCATTTTTTCACCCTAGTTTTTTTTTTGAGCATCATTCAATCCATGATTTTTTTTCTTCTTGTAGGCTTTTAATCCAAGATCGTTTCGAAGAATACGGCTCATCGATCCCCTTGATATTTTCATATCTTTGGCGAGCTTGCTAGCACTCTGAGCCTCGTTTCGTCTAATTCGCTCACGAACACATTCGATGATCTTTTCGTCACGAACAGATGGTTTCTGGCCAGGTTTGGGCCTGATTCTCAATGATCCAGTTTCTTTGAATCGTTTTATGATCCGCGATATGAACCTGATATCAAGTGTTTCAGCTTCCTCAAAATCTCGCACGGTCTTATATTTCGTTTGTGCAACGAGTTCGCGTTTCGCTTCCGTTGTTGTAAAATACAGAAAACAAATGATATGACGTTAACGTTTTACGTTTATGAACGTTAGATACATACTCAATGAATACATTTAATGACAAGAAAAAAATATTTAATATTTAAAGAAAAAAAAGTAGGACACTTAATCTGCCCAAACCTGTATATACATAAATACCATTCAAGATATCAAAAGTAAAAAAAGAATAAATTTATTGAACCTACTTTCAGTCAGTTATTATTTTGATCATGAAATTATTTCATTTTTACTTCTATAGGTAAGGTATTTACATACAATACAATACAATAAAATATATAAGGCTTATGTTTAAGCAATCATCAGACATAAAAAAATATAATGGCAAAAAAATCACTATAAACCGCTAAAAATAGTAAGTAATCTAATTACCAGAATTTAATCCCCATTTTAGTATGAAATTATAAACAAATAATTTATCACTGAGCAACCCAGAAATAGCAAACAACCACCAAAAATAGTAAACAACACCAAATATTTAACCGCATTATAATTAAAAATTTGATCCAAATATACTTCTTTGTCTTATACCTTGCTATACAAAGCTTCAGGGGTCACCTCGCTCCGCTCGGCTCCCAATGTGTATGAACATGTCCACCTAACACGCTCCTCCTCGCTTCGCTCGTCGTCGCTACCTATTTTCGGACTTTGGGTAGTAATAGCACAAAAATTTGGTGTTTGTTTACTAATTTTGGGTATTAAATAAATTTTTTTGGTAACGCAGCTTATGGTTACAAAATCTGTTTTTGGTGGTCATTATACTTTAACCCAATATATAATATACTAGCTTTTACCCGCGGCTCCGCCCGCGTCGAAGAGATTTTCTTGGAAATAAGGAAAACAAAATAATACCTATGATTTTTTGACACCATGACATGACACCACGTTTAAGCAAAGTGCTAATAAAAACCAATCGAATAAGTCCAAACTCGAAGTGTTGGCTGTTCTCCGTTGAGGAGATCCCGTACTCATCTTCCAGTCCCATCATCAGACCCTGGTCTCCATGTTTTACCAAAGTGCTAATAAAAACCAATCAAATAAGCCCAAACTCAAAGGGTCTGCTGTTGTTGGTTGAGGAGATCCTGTACCCATCTTCCAGACCCATCATCAGACCCTGGTCACCATGTTTTACCAAAGTGCCAAGAAGTGTGTCAGGATCGTTGTATTAAAATTAAATATGGCCTATGTTATTCATCAATAGTGTAGCCTTTTACAAAAAAGAAAACATTTTTGGAATCGGGTAACTTTTCCAAGCTTAATATTAGCAAGAGGTGTGTCAGGATCGTTGTATTAAAATTAAATATAGCCTATGTTACTCAAAAACAGTGAAGCTTTTTACAAAAGAAAGAATTTTTAGAATCGGTTCAGTAGTTCCAAAGATTACCTCAAACATACAAAAGCAAGAGGTGTGTCAGGATCGTTGTATTAAAATTTTAATATGGCCTATGTTACTGATCAATAGCCTTTTACAAAAGAAAACATTTTTGGAATCGGGTAACTTTTCAAAGCTTAATTAATATTAATGCAAGAGGTGTGTTAGGATCGTTGTATTAAAATTAAATATGGCCTATGTTACTCAAAAACAGTGAAGCTTTTTACAAAAGAAAGAATTTTTAGAATCGGTTCAGTAGTTCCAAAGATTACCTCAAATATACAAAAGCAAGAGGTGTGTCAGGATCGTTGTATTAAAATTTTAATATGGCCTATGTTACTGATCAATAGTGTAGCCTTTTACAAAAGAAAACATTTTTGGAATCGGGTAACTTTTCAAAGCTTAATATTAGCAAGAGGTGTGTCAGGATCGTTGTATTAAAATTTTAATATGGCCTATGTTACTGATCAATAGTGTAGCCTTTTACAAAAGAAAACATTTTTGGAATCGGGTAACTTTTCAAAGCTTAATTAATATTAATGCAAGAGGTGTGTTAGGATCGTTGTATTAAAATTAAATATGGCCTATGTTACTCAAGAATAGTGTAGCTTTTTACAAAAGAAAGAATTTTTAGAATCGGTTCAGTAGTTCCAAAGATTACCTCAAACATACAAACAAACAAACAAATAAATCTTTCCTCTATATATAATAGTGTAGATGTAGATTATACATAATCTAATAATTATTTTTTTCTTTGGAAAGTGGAACGTTCTTATCTCATTGAAACAATGTATTAGTTGTATTAATGTATTTAATTGTATTAATGTATTGTTCTTAAGTTTTTTGTAGCAACGGACCACTTTCAGAATTGCAAAGATACCCCTGTTGAAGAAAATTTTGGGAAAAGAAAATAAAGCATAATATTAAAAATCACTTTTATCAATTAGTTTACTTCATTAAATTGTATAAGAACTATAAGTTAATGAAAAGGTTGCTGTTGTTGGGACTCAGTATAATAAATATCTTAGAGTGAACTGAGTGGTTGTGGACCCGGGTAGTTGTAAATTTGTCACAAAGTAAACTCGTCACATTTTTTGTACACACCCATTTTTCGTACAGACAACAGAAAAATCAAACAAAAAGTAAAATAAAAATGTTATGTATTTATTTTTAATAATCACAGCACTTTTAAGAATTTAACCTTACGTTCTACATAAAATCACAGCTCTACTCACAAACGTACGCTGAAACTGTGTGTTTCCAATTGACTGATTTACCTAGCAACATGTCAAATAAATAATATTATCAGGCATTCGAAAAGCGCATTAATTTCATGAATATGTTTAATTAATGTTTGATTTTTCTGCTGTCTGTACGAAAATGGAACGAATTTACTTTGTGACTAATGAACAACAACCCGTGGACCCCTGGCACTCATGTCATGGATCCCTGCTTAAGAAACCCCGTATTAGAGGAGCTCGCGGGTAACCCGAAATTTTAAGACTTTCTTGTTGAAGACCAAAAATGGCCTATGTGCGTTTAGTATCTTATTTGCTTGATTTCAAGATAAAGAGTTACTTATTGGTTAACAACCATTTCTCTTTAATTTCAGAACCAAGATAAATGGAAGAACCCACCACCAATGACAATGAGCAATATGCACCCTCAAGCTGCTGGTATGCAAATGAAAAATACCCAGCAAGGCCAGCCTCAACAGTACATTAACCATGGCATCGCCTCTTCTGTTGGAACTTTACCTTTGAACCCCTCAGTAATTGGAAGTCACCCTGCTCACCTGACCACTAATATGGTCCACACTCAGTTGGCACCACTACAAAATCATGCTCTGGGAAATAATTTGACAATGCAATCAATTCAAAGCAGTGCTATGATGCTTCCACCTCTGCAAGGCATGCAAAATGCACCCCAACTGGGTCAGCAAAGTCTTTATGATGTCCACCAACATCATGGCAATCCAATGCAGGCCATGAATGGCATTGGAAAGAGTGCTGAACATCTTATGTATCTGAGTCAAGCTGGGATGCTTGCACCAGGAACTAACCAATTCTTGCAACAAGGACAAAACCAGCTTAGAATGACGCAAGTTGCAGCAATTGGAAATCAGGTAAGTTATTAGTTTTATAAACCCTATCTCATTTCATTGTAATTAGTTATTCTACAGCCTTTATTTGTTTTTGACAAATTTCATCTGTATTGATATTTAAGAATTAAGATTTAGTGGTGTTAGGGACTTCTCTATTTCCAGAGATCCAAAGGAGTCTACAAATACACAGTCTACTATCACAGCTCCCTTTAGTCGACGTCTGGTATTACTTTCCAGAACTTGTTTCTTAGGTTATGTATGATGCAGTTTTGGTTTTCATCCGTCAGTCTATCAGAAAAAAATATCGCAACCGGGTGCTAATACAAAAAGTGCGTTGATATTTGTGACCGCACATTTTTCATTCATTTCATTCAAAAACAATTATATTTCACCTCGCAAAACATTTTATTTAGTTTTATCTTCCATACACGTAAATTGGGGATGAATTTTTTTCTCATCTATCCCATAGTGTGGGGTATCGTTGGATAGGTCGTTCAAAAACATTATGGGTGTGTGAAAACCATTTTTCGATTTAGTTATCTGTTGGCGAAATATTAAGCTTTAAAGTGCTAATTTTTGTTAGAGTCAAGTGTCCCCCCCTGCCGTGTAAACGGTTGCTTATGGATATGTGGAAAAATTCACAGAAGTAGTATATGGGTCATTCCACGGTGACGGTCGGGACGTTTTTACTCATTTTCTTACAATAGGTATTTTGTTTTTATCTCGAATTATAAAATGTGAACTACTAAAGATAAAATACGTTAAGATGTGACAAGATAAATGTTTTTAATTCTGGCATGCCCCAAATATTGTATTTACGCTCTTAACTGTACGAAATTGTCATTTGAATGAGGGTGACGGTCGGGACATCAAATTATCTACCCACTCTATATCATGGCATACTACTTGAAAATTCAGATCAACCACAAACCCTCAGATGACAAAAAAATAAAATCTAACTTAATATAAATATTTACTTTCATTTGATAAACATGACAAGTTTGTGGACAGAACCAATTCATCCCTAGGAATATTAAAAAACCGTGACGGTCGGGACAATGGACTGTGACGGTCGGGACGAGTTAGATTATAAGACAAACAAATACAAATAAAATAAATATTTTTTAAATTCAACTTTGTATCATATTTTTTAAAGAAAATTACAATACTTTAAGAATATTTTTGGCAATTGTTTCAAGTTTATTAGTACATAAGCATAAAAGCACCCACCGTGTATTATGTCATCTAAATATTTTTTTATTCTGCTTGGCCCAGGATTTGGTGCTTGTGACGCATTAGCCTTACGCTCTTTTACGTGATTTTTAGTAGTTTCATCATGTGTTTCTACTTCCATAGACATAACTGCACCAGAATTCTCGTCAGGTTCTCTTTCTACATACATAACATTTACAGAATTATCTAACAATTATACATAGGCTCCCAAGTTTTGTGTCGCTTTGTTTTATTTACTTTCATTATTGGTTGAATAAGCGTCCAAGTAGTTCAGCTCGTTATTTTGCAGCAATATGGATTTGTGGTTTTTCGGGCAGTTAAAAGGGCATTTGCCATGTAAACATGCACTAAAGCTAGAGTTGCACACAAAAACTACAATCATAACCAACTCATAACTTGTTCTAAATGTCAACACTAGTGCAAAACCAGTAATGAGCTCAAGTGGTCAGTAACAGATTGTGTAGGTCGGCACACTGTGACGGTCGGGACAGCGCTTTTCTACAACATGAAAAAATCAAATTTACTCCCAGTCATGAAATAGTATGCTTGAATAAACGTTTTCATGCTTTGCCTTACTTCTAAAAGATCATTTATTGGTAAATTACCACAGTTTTAGGTTAAAACAAACTAATGTCAATTTTCCGGGACATGAAACTTATAGTTGTTCAAGGCGAAATGGTGCAGAAAGTTGCTTACCATTTCAAAATGTTTTTCGTGTAATAAAAACTTAAAGTTTTCCTCACGCATGCAAAAATTCGTAAGTAAAACAAAATGTACCAAAACAAGGTTTGCCAAGTTTTGGAAAAAAAGCCTACTACACATAACAGAGCACCACTGCTATTACTATTGAAGAAAAATTCTGAAAAAATTGTAATTTTATAAAAAAAATGTGACTAATTCGTAAAGTTTAGATTATATACAACATTCTCTGCATTAAAATAAATAGATTATAACATTTGTAATATTTACTAGTGAGGTGACCGTTAGCGTGGAATGTCCCATATATAATGAAGTTAAAATTAAAACTGTCACAGCCAAGTAGGCTTTACAGGTTTACGAGTATCGGACGCGCCGAACTTTTAGTCCCCTCTAAACACGACAATGTATGGGCGGGCCGTTCTTGTAAATGTATGGGACTAGAAGTTTGGCGCGATCTGTATTAGTAGACCAACTTATAAAATGTACCGGGCAACTACGGGACCCTATACTGTGCGTGGTCCGACACGCACTTAGCCGGTTTTTATTTATTATGTAAGTCTTATTAAAAGTAACTAAAATAGGAACCTTCTTTGGCTCAAGTGGTAAAAAATTAAACTGCTTTTCAGCTCAAAGTTTATTATGTTTCAGAATTAATTAAATGCAGTGAAGTTTAAATCAATAGCATAACAATATCCTAATAGTAGTTAATGAAACCAATACATTAAGCGGTTATTAAAACACTAGTGTGAGTTTAAAAACTTGGTAAAATTAGTCCAGGACGACGACTTAAAGCTTTTCTTGATTTTGCTGTTATAAAATTGTTCGTCATTTTAGTTGCTCAGTATCATTCGACCATTGTCAGTTACTTTTGCCCAGAATTAAACTTTTACAGAAACACTAGGGCGGTCCTTAATAGGGTTGTTGATAAATTTCGACAAGTGCGCCCCCAGATACGTTCGAAATAATTAAATAAAAATGTGTGCGAAACCCCAGCACTGTAGTCCAAGGAGAAGACGTGCCTGTGAGCTCGTTTTGTTTCCCATTTGAATAACATGGGATTTTTAGATTCATAAAATCACATTTTTTTTTGAGTTGTCCCCAAGCATGCAAAAATTTTTTTATCACATAAATTTATTGTTTATGTGTACATTTCTCGCACATTTTTTTTTCAAAACATCACATGTATATTTTCTTACATGTACAATTATTATTTTTACGAATTTATGACGTAAATAAGACTGCTAAATAAGACTGGGGGGGGGGGGTGAGGTAAGGGTTAGGATAACGCCATGTAAAAAAATTTACACTTGGATCTACCAAGTAAGAATATATTTGTAAGAATAATATTTTTTTTCAATGCCTTTCCAAAAAATAATGACTAAATTAGTCTGAAAATTCCATGTTATGTAAATGAGAAACAAAACGAGCTTACAGTCACGTCTTTTCCTTGAACTACAGCGCTGGGGTATCGCACACATTCTTATTTAATTATTTCCAAGTTGGAAATTCCAACGTATCTGCGGGGCGCACTTGTCGAAATTCGTTAACACCGCTAATACGGACCACTCTAAGAAACACAGTATATATGTAGGTATTTATTATTTTTAGAAAAATTATGGCGTAAAAAACTCTAGCAGTCCACCGCGCACGCATGTAATATCACAAAGGTTTCATAGCGGTGAGGTCTCGCACCGCCATGAAACCTTGGTCGGGCCACAATGCGTTTTGTACATATTATTAGCCAGTATTATTTAAAAACCACATATCAAAACAGTGCATTGAATATTTTGAACGAAATGGGTTATTATTATTCGTATTGTACTGAAACCAAAACTAAAATTTTTAGGATTCCGTACCCGAAGGGTGCCTAACGGGACCCTATTACTAAGCCTCCACTGTCTGTATGTGTTCCTACAGCTTCAACCATAATAGGTAGAAAGTTAAATTGTCACAGAATATCAGTAATCAGTAATCAGTAATTCTTTATTGACCATTATAACAGAGAATGTTACATGAGGCATGTCAAACATTACACCATAAAAGATTCACAATATCTTATTGATAAAATAAATAATTTATATAATACAAATAAAACATTAGGTACATATAAAACTTATGTCATTGAAAAACCAATTGTCAGGTATGTATGATTATCATTTTATGACATATACCTTCGTATTATAGACAAAATTATAAAAATTGTATTATACCTACAGAGAGAATGAACACTTATTAAACTGCTTGGTCAGGTACTCATTTACAGAATAAAATGGATTTAATTCGAAAAAATATTTTAATTTCATTTTAAAATCAACCAGAGGAAGTCTAGTTATTTCTAGTGGCAATTTATTATACATATTAACCTTATTGAACAATCCTTGTTTTTGCGTTTTCGATAGTCTTGTTTTTGGTAATACGATTTTCTCTTTGTTACGGGTGTCATAGTTGTGTCGGTCCATATATTTAGGTAAATCATGTTTGTTATTATGAATTTCTATTAATGATTTATACAAGTAAAGTGATATTACCGTCATAATTTTGTTTAATTTAAAATATTCTCTTGCTGAAGAGCGTCTGTGAAGTCCATTTAAAATTCTGATGGAGCGCTTCTGGCTGATCAAGATTTTCTTGATCTCCGCAGCATTTCCCCATACCGTTATGGCATAATTCAAGTTTGACTGTATGTAAGCATAATATACACTCGTAAGGGTAGTTTTATTTACTAACGGTTTAAGCTTCAACAGAGCATAGTTTGCGCTGGACAATTTTTTGGTCAATACGTGTTACTATGGCAACTACCACGACAAATAAGAAAATATAAAAAAACTAAATTAAGGGGTGTAAAGTTGCATTATTTAAACGTGGTTAATACTAATAAACACTACGTAATAAACAAAAAGAACACAAAAGTTAAAGTGGTCAGATTACGGTAACATTTAGTCAGATTGTAGGAAATACTTACTATATAGTAAAATAAAGTAGGTTTCCATACACAGACGGTGAAAACATTTTTGTCAGGCACTACCATTTTAGTGCCCTATTTTTTGTAGCCTTGATATTGCTTTGGCATGAATATTGTTATTTACCATAATGTTTTTAGGGCCCCACACCTATATTGTGGGGTGGTAGTACGGAAACCTTTGTGCACGAGTTCGACTCGCACTTTGCCAACTTACTATTTCAGCTCCTTTTATAGATCTCCGGCTACTACAACAACTGAGTCCTTAAGAGAAGATAGATCTCTCTCTAAAGTTGAGAAATTCGAAGTGATATTTAAGCGAGGAACTTGTGGCTCTTGCATTTGTCGATGAAAATGTGCCCATAACTTCAAAAAACCTATGATTCCATCCCTTCATGAAAAAGACGGAGTTGACCAACTTCTTAAGCGCATCCACAAGAGTTGAAGTAGAAGATTTTGTGACAAAAAATACAAACAATTTCTTTCATCGTTTCGGTGTTGCAAGAGGGTATTTAGATTTTGACCCTTCAGAATGGTATCACAGAAGTGACTACAAGTGAGTTTGAGGGTCGTTAATGACAACGCTAAGATAGGAGGAAGATGGGGGAGATAAAGTCCCCCCACTTACCCCCTGTCCAGGAAATGTATAGTTTTTACGTTTCTTATTTTTTCGTCAAATTCATAACCTCACTTTTCACTGGATAAAAAAACCAGACACTTCTGCGACTACTTCGGTGCTACGGAAAGGGCAGCCCCCGCCCGCTGTAACAAAGTGCAGGCACCCGTGCGAGCCGTAGCAGCTGAGGCTGGTCCCAAAAGTCAGCTCATGACTGTCCAGAATATCAAAATATGACCTCAGAAAAAGTCGATAGTTTTCGAGTTATCGATAATTTTATGAATTTCGTGAAATTCGACACCTTAGATGAGTCTTTTCAGTGCCACAGCTACACAATTCCATATTCGAAGATTCCAATTTTTGTTTCGCAATCCTGAATAGTCCTGTTATTGATGGTAGTCCAAAATCAAACTAATATGACTATATATATGAACTAAATTCGAAAAAAACGTTTTTTTTTTTTTTCGTTACAAAGGTATATCATATTACTTTGATTTTGGACTAGGATCAATAATAGCAGAGCTATTCGAGATAACGAAACAAAAGTTTGAATCTTGAAATATGGAATTGCGTACCTGCGGCACTGGAAGGACTCATCTAAGATGTTGAATTTCACGAAATTCATAAAAGTATCGATAACTCTAAATCTATCGACTTTTTACTGAGGTCATATTTTGATATTCTGGACAGTGAGATGGCCTACCAGCCCTCCAAGGGATAACGTTGACTTTTGGGACATCCTGTATATGTGTACTTATTTATTACTTATCAACAACTTTGTTGCTTATCAATATTAAAAAATTTAGAACCAATTCTTCGGAGTAACATATTATCGTAAATTAAAGGAAGACCATGAAATTTAACATTTTAATAATAAAACTTCTTAAGATATCCCAAAATTCAATATTGTTAGAAGTACAAAAATATAATGTTTGCTAAGTTTCTTGCCCTTCTTCTTAGCAATACTAATCGAATGGTGCGGATGGTTAGGCATTATGTATATATAATATTTTTATTCCTATATTTCTCTATTTTATGCAGGTGTATAACCAGTGGCGGTTGGTGGGTCTTAACACTGGAGGTTCACTCCCTGTCTCAGTTACTGACAGGGATTGCAACATACTCTCTCCGTGACTGTTTATAGCTAGGTACCTGAGTGAACTTACCATTTATTGTACAAGTTTACATTGGAAATCTGCGTTTTATTGTCTGCACTTTTTATAGTTATCATTTTCAAATAATTCACATATATACTCAAACAAAGCGTCTTCACTTCACACATTATCACCTATTTTTTATACACCTAAAGAACGCTTAATTTTTTTTTGTTTTCCAAGGACACCTGTACTTACTGGATGACTGGAAGAGGGTGACCGTTATTTTTAATACCGAAACGTTGTTCAAATGTTTCACTGCTATTTTTAATAAATTGAACACTAAATGCCATATTTATTAGTACCGAGAAGCTCCTTGCGTACAAAGCGCTCACTCGAACAGTTTTTTATTTCGCCATAGTAATGATTTCGCGCACTAATATGTCACCGAACAATGCAGTTCAATTCAAATATGACGCAACACTAACAAACTAATTAAAACAAACAACGGTCAAGGGCTCCTCTCACCTCCCGCTCTTTGATCTCCGACCCAGTTCGTCTAAGTTCGGCTACACCGTGCCAAGAGCACCGCACCGAATTCAGTACAATTTTCATACAAAATGCCCAGTCTCATGCTTACGGACCTCAGTACCTCTCTTTCTTTTCTACGTACAGATTTTGTATGGGACATTTTTTCCTTATGAGCGCAAGTCCCGAGCGCACGCTCTACCTACTCGGGCCGGATAACTTACAAATTATGGGTTTGTTTACACAGTTATGTTTATGTTATTGTTCTTTGTGATATGATAAGCGTAGTATCCACTTACTACTTTTGTAAAATTGCTGAGGTCCTGGTTTAAGATTTTAATAATATACATACATATTTTAATAAGTAAAAATGTATTCACATAAATTTATGTGGGAGTTCACCCCTCTAACGCTCCTTAATACAAACCGCCACTGTGTATAACTTTATTACATTTTAGGAGCCCACCTTAATATTTTTTTGTATGTATTTCCCGTTTTTATTTATGAACTTATTTTTTCATTGCATTATGTATATATCATATTTTTATTCCTAGATTCCTCTATTTTATGCAGGTGTATATTTTATTTCTCGTGTTATTATAAATTTTTTTATATTCTAAAGATATAATAAATTGGAGTTGATGCTCGTGATTGTTGGCACTTGGTGGAATCAAAAATATAATAAATTGTTAAAATTAAAATTACAAAGTATACTTTATGTAACTATTTTGCAAAAATAAATATTTTGATTTTAAGAAGGAAAAAAAACCGACCAAGTGCGAGTTGGACTCGTGCACGAAGAGTTCCGAACCATTATCTGTAAAAACGGCAAAAAATCACGTCTGTTGCATGGGAGTGCGCAGGTCCGACTCGCACTTGGCCGGTTTTAGTATTTGTTGTTATAGCGGCAACAGAAATACATCATCTGTGAAAATTTCAACAGTCTAACTATCACGGTTCATGCATATCTATAAAAACGGCTAAAAAATTATGTCCGTTGTATGGGAGTGCGCAGGTCCGACTTGCACTTGGCCGGTTTTAGTATTTGTTGCTATAGCGGCAACAGAAATACATCATCTGTGAAAATTTCAACTGTCGAACTATCACGGTTTGACAGACGGACAGAAAGACAGACGGACAGCAGAGCCTTAGTACCCTTACCGTACGTTGGTTACCCTTTGGGTACGGAACCCTAATAAGTAAGTACATATTAATTTTCGTGAACAACATTTTACCGATTACTGGACGAGTAAGTTAAAAGTCCGAGCCCGTAAGGTGAGGACTTACAGAGCCCGGTTCAGACTCATTTTGTAATTTATTTGCACTCCATCCATCCATCAGCCTGTTTCGTCCACTGCTGGACATAGGCCTTTCCAGGATTTCGCCACTCTTGGCAGTCCTCCTGGAAGAAATGCCCATACTCACACACGCTGGGCAGGCGGGTTGGTGAACGCGGTGCCGAAACCCTTGCACCAGTGACGCCGCTGCCCGTCACCAGTCTAATTTATATAAGGCCCGGCAATTGGGGATGGATATACCGCCATCCATCGGTGCCAGGCAATGGTGGGCCGACTGGTTTTTTGCCTGAGAGCTGTCCTCTTACTCTCCCCCGAATAACTTCGGGAGGATTTGCGAGTAAGATGGTGGTACCTCCACAGTCGAGCCCGGCATTAGCTCTACCACCTATTTGCACTAAACACTTTTAACTAAAATATAAAGCAACATAAATTCCCGCTTTTACGCAACTTTTTTTATTTTTAATTACCAGCTGGGCAAAGGTATTTACCGCCATGCAGCCTTCTTCATGGACAACGCCATCTAAAAGAAAGCTAAGAACTAAAAAAAAAACAACGAGAAAAACGCTCATTGAGGTTACATTTTAAGCATTATACGATTTTAAATATACCTATAAAATCAATAAAAATCATATTTTTGTTATTGTTATTGCAGTTATAAAATATAGCAAACATTTCTACGTTCTAAACAAGCACGTATCCAGGGGGCGGGATTTTATCCCCTCTCCCGAAATTTGGCTTGACATACACGGGACCGGGAATGTTTATTCATAACCACCGTAAAGTACGTAAAATATTTAATAAAAAAAAGGTACGGTACATTTGATACTTAATAATATTACAGTACAGTGATTACAGAGGTTTCTTTCACAATTCAAATTGTTGTTTCAATGAATGTCCCCCAACCCCCCCCCCCTTCCCCCAAAAAAAAATAAAAGTCGGGATACGTAATTCATTTTATTTTGCTTTGTAAATTGGCCGCAAATATATAAAACCTTATGGTCGCCAAACTCCTTATTCTCTTAAAAACATAGACACGGATAGTTTTAAAAAGAAAACATATACCTATGAAATGTACTCTGTGAACATTCTGGTATGTAATGGATTTTCATACGAATTTCCTTGACAGTTATTCTGATTTCCTGGACACTTTTATATAGCTCGCCAGGATGAAGTGTTTTCTGACAGGTCTTTACAGTATGTGATGGTAATATTACAATGTATTTAAAAAAATAATAATAAATCGTTTTTCCTGCGTCTTTGCCGTACTTCTAACAATATAAATATTTTGGACACCTTTTAACAGTTTTATTTTTAAATGTTAAATTACATGTTCTTACTTTAATTTACGATAGTATGTTACTTCGAAGAATTTGGTTCTAATGCTTGACCCTTTCAATAGGTGTCATAAAAATACAGGTTGTTTTTTTATAAATTTGTCCGGTTCGATTCCCAGTTCATGCAGGTGATTTTTTTAATTCTTTTAATGTAGTTTTCCTTAACTTTAAAAATAAAATAAAGGTTCTCTTAAGTATAATTTGCTATCTTTAATATTCAAGGTACTTTCCCTCTAGGGGCATTCGTTTCGTTCACCTGTATACAGGTGTAAATAGAATGCGACCTTTAAATAAAACCACATACTCTACTGGTTATACTGAACAACTTTCTGATGAAAAATACCCGCGCAAATTTTCAGAGAAGAAGATATTCAACTGTAACTGAAGGACTTTATATCGTAGGAATTAGGCCTATTTTAGAACGCTGCACCGTAACAGCTGTTTTACGGAAGCCGCTGTTTCAAAAAACCGTTTTTTTATACGCCCTTATGCCGGTGCGTTAAGAGTTCCCGCATTTTTGTTTGAAACTCAAATATTTCCTAAACCAATAGTTAGCGCGGGTATTTTTCTTGGAAAAGTGGTTCAGGATGATCCGTAGAATATGTGGTTCCATTTAATGGTAGCACTCTATTTACACCCGGTAAACCCGAAATCACTTAGAACTAGTTAGTGCCATACAAACCTTCAGGGGTCGCCTATTATCAACAAATTAACACAATTTTTTGTTGTAATAAAATAACATAAATATTCAGTTACTTAACATTTCATATTTGGCTGTTTGGCGGTTGCGTCAGAGCCTCTACTTACATCTACGCGCGCATAAAACAAAATCTCCGCCGCCATTTTTCATAGAAAATTGTCAATTCGTAGCTGTGGTTTTGATTATGTGGAAAAATTAGAATGAAATTTCATTATTTTTCCTCGCAAGTGTGTTGAAAAACGTCGTATGAAACGCGTGAGCATTATACGCCCTCTCGGCTCCATTACTCCCTCGCCTTCGGCTCGGGCTGCAAAACCACCTCGACTGTAAAGTCCAACGCAGCTCACTTGTACTATTATCTAACCTCATATCCTAAAATCCTCATTACGAACTCAAAACTACTAGCATAATGAAAAATATCTTTCATGAACGTCTGTAAAAAAATTAAATTATAGTATAGGTCTCCGAACAACATAATGCTATAAAATAACTTTTTCTGTGATTACAGTACATGTGATACTAACTAGGAAGGCAAAGGGAACTTAGCCCATACAGCCATGTCTGAGGTTTAATATCAAATACCAATGAGGTTTTTATATCCATCCATCCATCAGCCTGTTTCGTCCACTGCTGGACATAGGCCTTTCCAGGAATTCGCCACTCTTGGCGGTCCTCCTAGAGGAAATGCCCATACTCACACACGCGGGGCAGGTGGGTTGGTAAGCGCGGTGCCGAAACCTTTGCACTAGTGACGCCGCTGCCCGTCACTAGTCTGTTTTATATAAGGCTCGGCAATTAGGGATGGATATACCGGCATCCGTCGGGCCCAGGCAATGGTGGGTCGCCTGGTTTTGCCTGAGAGCTGTTCTCTTACGCTCCCCCGAATAACTTCAGGAGGATTTGCGAGTAAGATCGTGGTACCTCCACAGTCGAGCCCGGCATCAGCTCTACCACCTACCTTTATGTAATGTTCTCCAATACTTACAAAATAGTAACTATAGTAAGTTTATTTTCGGCCAGGTATTGTCCATGGCTTACGGTGCGTTGGACTCGGTCTGTCAATGGATGAACTGTTTATTGTAAATTTATTTATTACTTACAGTGGTTTTATGGGTCAAAATAATTATTTTGCCCTAAAATTACTGACAGCAGGGATGGTGATGAATGATATTTGACTCCACCGGACATTCTGGTAATAATGATGGAAATTATGAACACTTTCAAAACAAGCTTTTACGAGAATAATCAAAAATGGTTGACGACAAATTTACAAAAATTATGAAAACGGGTTAGTAGGTATGAGTTTAGATAAAGTAGTGTATGAAACTATACATAACTAGCTATTAAAACACGTCGTGTTTTTAATAACCTTTTTATGTAGTTTCATAAACTACTATTAATCACTTGGCGATTTATCCATCGCAAGGGTATATGATTTTCGGTGTACCGCAATGATATACATTTAATTAAAACCATTTGGTCAACGCACGCCGATTAACCAGCCAAGAAATTTCTTTCCATTTGATTAAAAAATATTGAAATTTCGAACTGAAAACTTCTTTTTAGAGTTACCTTACCGTATCTCAAGAGGAAAAACGGAGCCCTTATAGGATCACTTTGTTGTCCGTCTGTCTGTTCATCCCATCTGTCTGTCAAGTCAAGACCCATTATCTCGGGAACGCGTGGAGGTATCGAGTTGAAATTAAAACCATATACTCAGGTCTACAGTCCCTTGAAGCTGTGAAAAAATTAAACTTCTATTGAGTTAACATAAAAAAAGATACGGCCGTTTATGCCGCAAAAAAACGTATATATTTCGACACTCAAGGGAATCAAAATTTATAGGGTATTTTCCGTTGACCTAGAACTATGAAAGTTGGCAAGTAATACCGTCTTTATACCTACTAAGTATAGGAAAAAATCTGTAATTTATACATTTGTAATTTAATCATAAAAAATATAGTCTTTAACGGAACCTTCGGTAGGCGAGTCCGACTCGCACATGTCCGGTTTCTTTTTAAGTAAAACATAGCCTATGTTATTCAGTGATAGTAAAGCTTTTTATTAGTGAAAGAATTTTTAAAATCGGTTCAGTAGTTTCCAGAGATTAGCCATTACATACAAATAAATTTTACCTCTTTAATACACATAAGGTGGCTTTCGTTTATGTAGCCAAATTCATACTGGAGACTCGATAAGTTGTCAGAACCAAGATTCAATGACCCTTCCTGAAAAATATGCGAAATTTAGACTTCCTACTAATCGATTTGATAAAGGCACAAAAAAGCATTTTTCGTATTTCGCACACAGGCCATTGAAAGGGGCGGGGTACTTTCGTCCTTCAGAAATTCGTACCGCGTAAATTCGTTCCGAAAAGTATATATTTTTGGTGTAATTTCGTCCCTTTTCAAAAAATACATTCATTACCTAGTCGGTGCTTAAATTCTGTCACAAACAAAATTGGCTATAAAATGAAAACTAGTCATGATACTAAAAAAAGTTTTTTTTAAAAAAAAGCTAATTTAATTAGTTTACATTAAACACAAAATTTATTCAAAATGATAGCCACCATTTTTCACACAAGCCTTCAATCTTCGCGGCCAATCATCAATAGCAGCACGGACCATATTCATGTCGATATCGGCCACTGCTTTAATCAATGATGACTTTAGGCTGCTCAAATTTTTGTGAGGTTTAGATCAGACCTTCTCCTCCAATTCCTGCTAAATTTTGTAATCCAGTGGATTGAGGTCAGGGCTAGATGAGGGCCAATCTTGATGCCTTATTAGCTCGATATTCTGGCGCTCGAACCACTCCTGAGTTGTTTTGGCCTTATGAGCAGGTGCGGAGTCCTGTTGAAACACAAATGGCCGTCCTCCAAAGAGTGTCTGGGGCAGATCTTTTACTATGCGATCTAAAACCGTGTCTTGGTACACTTTTGCACTGGTTTTGACACCTTTTTCACAAAAATGCACTTCAGTAGGGCCATAGTAGGACACTCCCAACCAAATCATGACTGACGATGGATGATGGCCGTGCTGCACTCTAGGAATGGCATTTCCAGCGGCCGCAGAGCTGGTAGCGTACACCCTGTCATATTGTTTGTTGTACTTCTCTTCGATATTAAAAATTTTCTCGTCTGTAAACAGGATATTGCGGTGTCTGTTTCTTGCGTACCGCTTTAGCAAAACTTTGCATTTTTTGGCTCTCATAGCTATCAAACGCGCGTTCAGAAGATGTCCACTCTTTTTTCGGTAAGCTCGTAGTCCCAGGTCTTCATTGAGTACTTTTTTTACGGTACTTCTGGTTAATCCCATCTCCAAAGCCATCAGTTTCTGCTTGCGGACGGGATTTCTTGCAATACGCGCCTTGATTGCTTTGATGACCCCTGGAGTCCTAACGGAACGAGGTCTGCCAGTTCTTTTCTCGTCATCGACACTAGAGGTTTCATTGTACCTCTTGATGGTACGGTACACGAACCTCTTCGTGATTTTTAATTTTTGAAGCAAGTTGAATATCGTCTTCGGTGGATGGCCGCAACGATGCAATGCAATTACTGCTACTCGGTCCTATTTGCGAGTCCCCTCCATCGTAAAAAATGAATAAATGTAATTGTGATTTGGCAGATTATTAATCAAAAAATATTTGAAAATCGAACACCATTTCATTTTTTTTCTAGGTGTTCTATTTTTAAAATAAATGGCCAGTGACAGTATTTAAGAACCGACTAGGTATTTGAAAATTCGTCCTCATTTTACGTGTCGATTCGTCCCCTTCGTCTTGATAATAGATTTTATACCTAAGTTTCTATTTATTTAATATTAGAGTACTATCAGTCACAAAAGTTAGAAGGAATATAATATTTGATATTTTAAAGTTATACGAATTTGTAGATCTCGATGGTAGGACTAATACTCGTTACGTGAAATATTTAGGTATGTGTAACATCACTCTATGAACCCCTTAGACAATTCGAATTATCCGTTTCGCAAGTGAAACCATACGTTTAAATGTATCAAATGAATACGATTTGCTTACACAATCGTCTCGTCTTAGGCATCGGAGTTCTTTGTTTGGTCAGGTTTTTTGGAAAGCTTTTAGTGCGCGGTCCACAGCTGCTGCAGCTTTTTATAATATTTGTGTGAATATTTTTAGTATACTTTAGTTTTAAACTTTGCATGTCTACATTCCTACCTATTTCGTTGATTTTTAATAAACAAAATGTTGATTGCAAAACTTTTATTTTGTTCTGATTTCACTTTTCACTGTCATTGTACTATCGAGAAGCAATACAATTTTCAAGTACCTAACGGCTATACAGTGTGTCCCCCGTAAAAGTGCACACCCGAAAGGGGGTGAAACTAGACCCAATTTTATCGACAAAAAAATGGAAAAAATTAGTCTGGCATTTTTTGTTTTTTTTTATACTAATTTATTTTTTCGAAGTATTTGTGGTAGACCCTGTTTGAAAAAATAATCGTATCTTTTGAAATACCAAGTGTATCTCGCCGAAACAAAATTATTAATGATTAAGAATAATAGACACACAAGATCAAATAATTAAAAAAGCCATACATTTACACGTTTAATTAAAAAACAGGTTTTTGTAAAAAAAACATCAAGATTTTGTTTCGAATTTTTCAGTTATTACTAAATTTCTCGAAAAAACTTCCCCTTTAAGCCAATTTATTATTGCTTACATATTTTGATTCTACATTTAATTACACGTAAAATAAAAAAAATAGTGGACTTCTATCTTCAAAAGAACTCTTGCTATGAGCGAACAAAACTAGTCAATACGCGTTTTTTAGGAATTACAGATTTGGATTAAAGTCATTAATTTTCCGTACTTTTTACTTGATTTTAAGCTAAGAAGAAAAACAAATTAGGAAATTAAACTTTGCATGAATAAGACGAATCAAACATTTATTTACGAAGAAGTTTACAAAGATTACAAGGATAAATAAATAACCAAGATGTACTTAATCTAACAATGATTTCACCTAACGCATCAAATGTTCGAAGTGATCGCCTCTTTGTTGCAGACACATTGCTGCACGAACAGCTATTTGTTGTGTAGCTCTGCTAATCATGCCTGGGTCATCATTAATATCTCTAGCACAATTGGTAATCAGATCTTGTAGCTCGGCCTCAGAGTTTATCTGGTTGCTATAAACGCGCTGATTCACGACTCCCCACAAAAAATAATCTAAAGGCGTCATGTCGGGAGAACGAGCAGGCCAACCCACCGGCCCATGGTTGCCAATCCACCTGTTTCCATATGCTTCGTTTAAAAAATCTCGCAATGATTGCAATGATTGCGAGATTTTTTAAACGAAGCACTACCGAAACTTAACCGAAGAATCCACCTGTTTCCATATGCTTCGTTTAAAAAATCTCGCAACGATAGCAATGATTGCGAGATTCATATTAGATTCATAGCAATCATTGCTATCGTTGCGAGATTTTTTAAACGAAGCATATGGAAACAGGTGGATTCTTCGGTTAAGTTTCGGTAGTGCTTCGTTTAAAAAATCTCGCAATCATTGCAATCATTTATTGATGATTGCGAGATTCATATTAGATTCATAGCAATCATTGCTATCGTTGCGAGATTTTTTAAACGAAGCATATGGAAACAGGTGGATTCTTCGGTTAAGTTTCGGTAGTGCTTCGTTTAAAAAATCTCGCAATCATTGCAATCATTGCGAGATTTTTTAAACGAAGCATATGGAAACAGGTGGATTGGCAACCATGGGCCGGTGGGTTGGCCTGCTCGTTCTCCCGACATGACGCCTTTAGATTATTTTTTGTGGGGAGTCGTGAATCAGCGCGTTTATAGCAACCAGATAAACTCTGAGGCCGAGCTACAAGATCTGATTACCAATTGTGCTAGAGATATTAATGATGACCCAGGCATGATTAGCAGAGCTACACAACAAATAGCTGTTCGTGCAGCAATGTGTCTGCAACAAAGAGGCGATCACTTCGAACATTTGATGCGTTAGGTGAAATCATTGTTAGATTAAGTACATCTTGGTTATTTATTTATCCTTGTAATCTTTGTAAACTTCTTCGTAAATAAATGTTTGATTCGTCTTATTCATGCAAAGTTTAATTTCCTAATTTTTTTTTCTTCTTAGCTTAAAATCAAGTAAAAAGTAAGGAAAATTAATGACTTTAATCCAAATCTGTAATTCCTAAAAAACGCGTATTGACTAGTTTTGTTCGCTCATAGCAAGAATTCTTTTGAAGATAGAAGTCCACTATTTTTTTTATTTTACGTGTAATTAAATGTAGAATCAAAATATGTAAGCAATAATAAATTGGCTTAAAGGGGAAGTTTTTTCGAGAAATTTAGTAATAACTGAAAAATTCGAAACAAAATCTTGATGTTTTTTTTACAAAAACCTATTTTTTAATAAACGTGTAAATGTATGGCTTTTTTAATTATTTGATCTTGTGTGTCTATTATTCCTAATCATTAATAATTTTGTTTCGGCGAGATACACTTGGTATTTCAAAAGATACGATTATTTTTTCAAACAGGGTCTACCACAAATACTTCGAAAAAGTAAATTAGTGTAAAAAAAAACAAAAAATGCCAGACTAATTCTTTCCATTTTTTTGTCGATAAAATTGGGTCTAGTTTCACCCCCTTTCGGGTGTGCACTTTTACGGGGGACACACTGTATATTATGTAGAGTTGAGGGACGAATTTACTCTGCTTGAGTCAAAAGGGACGAATTTTCCCAAAAATTTAAAAGAGGACGAATATTCCCCAATTCCATTGAACCTGGGCCCTGACCACTTACCAAGTCTCCAGTATGAATTTGGCTGTATAAACATAGGTCACCTTTTATAAAAGTGTAGATAAGGTAATTGTTAATTTCTAATTATAGACTTACTGATTTCTTATTTTTTTACTTATCTACAACAACGGAACCCTTGGTTGATAATATCAATATTATTGTTTATCTAATGCACACAGAGATCCAAAATTTAAGCATGTCTGATGATGAGGCAATGGTTTTATTTTTGCATTTGAAATTATTGTCTATGCTTCGCATAGTTACGTTCTATGTCTATAGTCAGCGCCATCTACCATTTGCCTTGCGCAACAAGCGACGCTCTCGCACGACATGGATGGGAAACTTAGCGCAGGCGCTATGGTCGGCGTACGTCCTTTGTTCGAAACAAGTCAACATTGTACTTTTGAGTTTAGATTTTTCTATTTCTAGTTTTCTTTCTTTGCAAATAAGTGTTTGTGCATAAAAACATGTTTATTCTTGGTGCCGCTCTGATTAAAAAGACAATTTGATCGCCGTGCTTTCAGTGAAGTGTCGTTATTTCATGATAAAGCTTTCCATGGTTGAGCTTTGAGTCCCAAGGATTGTACGCATGAAACCCTTGAGTGACTTTTTTTTCGAAACCGATGTTAGCGATATGGGCCCCGACATGGTAAGTTTATATGAATATTACTGTAAAACTGAGCCAAGAAATGGTATTTTCAGTCATGAATTAAAGAAATACAGCTTTGTTTTATGCAACAGGTCCGTTTTTGTTTTGTTTACTTGTCACCGGCGTCCGCCATTTGTAGTTCAGAATTTGTTCGCCGGTTTTGTGACACAAAAAGGTGGAATTGGCTAGCCAATCGTTTCATTTCTGTATTGGGAGTAAAGTGATCATAGGTAATTATAATTTATCATGGTCTTACTATGATAAGCGCGTAGGGTTAGATGATCCATTTGGTGTCGCCATCATGTTGGCCAACTATGGTGTACATGAAGAGTTACATTGGGGAAGCTTTTGTTTTTATCTAGACAGGTTATTTCAACTAGGCTTTAATCAATCTATATCATACCTACATTGTTTTGATAAACATATTAAAAATGCATCTGATAAATCTTTATATTTCCCATACATCTGCAGCATCTTGCAATCTGTATTGAGTCCTCATTATAATGTAGGTGTTGCTTCGGTTGAAAGAATTTTTTGTAATAGTGCTCATACCACATATCGTCACCCTTGTTACATATTGGGGAAGCTTTTGTTTTTAACTAGACAGGTTTCTTCAACTAGGCTTTAATCAATCTATATGATACCTACATTGTTTTGGTAAACATATTAAAAATGCATCTGATAAATCTTTATATTTCCCATAAATCTGCAGCATCTTGCAATCTGTATTGAGTCCTCATTATAATGTAGGTGTTGCTTCGGATGAAAGAATTTATTGTAATAGTGCTCATACCACATATCGTCACCCTTGTTACATATTGGGGAAGCTTTTGTTTTTAACTAGACAGGTTTCTTCAACTAGGCTTTAATCAATCTATATGATACCTACATTGTTTTGGTAAACATATTAAAAATGCATCTGATAAATCTTTATATTTCCCATACATCTGCAGCATTGCAATCTGTATTGAGTCCTCATTATAATGTAGGTGTTGCTTCGGTTGAAAAAAATTTTTGTAATAGTGCTCATACCACATGTCGTCACCCTCGTTACATATTGGGGAAGCTTTTTTTTTAACTAGACAGGTTTCTTCAACTAGGCTTTAATCAATCTATATGATACCTACATTGTTTTGGTAAACATATTAAAAATGCATCTGATAAATCTTTATATTTCCCATACATCTGCAGCATCTTGCAATCTGTATTGAGTCCTCATTATAATGTAGGTGTTGCTTCGGTTGATAGAATTTATTGTAATAGTGCTCATACCACATATCGTCACCCTCGTTACATATTGGGGAAGCTTTTGTTTTTAACTAGACAGGTTTCGTCAACTAGGCTTTAATCAATCTATATGATACCTACATTGTTTTGGTAAACATATTAAAAAATGCATCTTATAAATCTTTATATTTCCCATACATCTGAAGCATCTTGGAATCTGTATCGAGTCCTTATTATAATGTATGTGTTGCTTCAGTTGAAAGAATTTTTTTGTAATAGTGCTCATATCACATATGGTTACATACAGGCATATCTCATAAAAATCTGAAAATGAGTTCAAGATACAATTGTTAGTTTTGGTCTCTTTTTATCATTGACATAACTTTATTAAGAGCTCATAGTTGGACTTAATAATAGATAAAGCTCCATTTACCATGCAAACCATAAAATGTATTACAATAATAATTGGGCAAATCAATTAGTTTTTAATACTTTCCTACAAAACTGCTAAAAGTGAGATACGCCTGCATGTAACAATATGTATGTAATGTTATTTAATAGTTAAAAAGATTTTGTTTATGTAAGTTACTGATATTGTTTTGTCTTGTGATGCCAATCGCAAATTTATTCAAGAAATTTAAGAAGAATGACAAAGGACATGGTCACAAGCAAGGCAATAAGGCAATTACGGACTATACAATTACACAAAAAGGGGGGGTTATCCCATTTTGTCTCTTTTCAAATGTATTTTAAACCAATGAATAGCGATGATTAAATTTTGTAAAAAATATATGTCATATTTCACTCTTTGATTTTACAATTTCGGCCATTCGATACACAGGCATATCTCATAAAAATCTGAAAATGAGTTCAAGATACAATTGTTAGTTTTGGTCTCTTTTTATCATTGACATAACTTTATTAAGAGCTCATAGTTGGACTTAATAATAGATAAAGCTCCATTTACCATGCAAACCATAAAATGTATTACAATAATAATTGGGCAAATCAATTAGTTTTTAATACTTTCCTACAAAACTGCTAAAAGTGAGATACGCCTGCATGTAACAATATGTATGTAATGTTATTTAATATTTAAAAAGATTTTGTTTATGTAAGTTACTGATATTGTTTTGTCTTGTGATGCCAATCGCAAATTTATTCAAGAAATTTAAGAAGAATGACAAAGGACATGGTCACAAGCAAGGCAATAAGGCAATTACGGACTATACAATTACACAAAAAGGGGGGGTTATCCCATTTTGTCTCTTTTCAAATGTATTTTAAACCAATGAATAGCGATGATTAAACTTTGTAAAAAATATATGTCATATTTCACTCTTTGATTTTACAATTTCGGCCATTCGATACGCAATTACTTACATTTTGCTCGATCCAATTAAATCGCAAAAATAGGTCTAGACTATGATCCAAATATTATTTCATTTGAGCTATGTTTTGAACAATAAAACTTATACTAAAATAAATGTCATGAAAAATGTGATATAAAACAGCCATCACAATAAAAACCCATCCCTCTAATTACAAAATAATAAATAAAAACACCTCAAACCTGCGAGTTTTCTGAACGGCCCGCTTCCGCTGAGCAGGATAAACATGTGAAAAATTAAAGCATTGGAGCAGGACAGATTTTTCTGGATAACCTACCTTTAAAGACATGGCCTTCTGGCCTTTTCATGGATAAAAATCACACTTTTCACAAGGATAATTTTACGTACAATGTACAACAGATAACCTAAGAAATGGCTGTATGGGCTAAGTTCCCTTTGCCTTCCCCCACAAAGAGGGAGAACAAAAAAAAATATTGTTATGTTTATTAAGAATTATTTGAAACTTGTAGGTCTTTTTGTGTTCTTCTTTTTTACATGTAATTGTCTTATGACCGTTTATGCTTCATAAAGTAAAGAAAATAAAATAAAAATAAACAAAATTATTGTCCAACAACAAATATATAACTTTTAAAACCCTTTCAGACTGGCGGCCAAACAACGCCGAATTCAGGCGAACAAACGGTTGTACCTACCTAAAAATTGTCGGAAGATGTCAAATCTGAGGTCCATTTTCCGGTCGCCATCTTGGAAAATATTTTCTATGTTCTATACGCTCTAATAATATTGAAACATATTAAATATTGACTTGCATTTGGGGCATTCCATGCTAACGGTCACCTCACTAGTAAATATTACAAATGTTATAATCTATTTATTTAATGCAGAGAATGTAGTATATAACCTATACTTTACGAATCAGTCACATTTTTTTATAAAAGTACAATTTTTTCAGCATTTTTGGTTCAATAGTAATAGCAGTGGTGCTTTGTTATGTGTAGTAGGCTTTTTTCCAAAACTTGGCAAACTTTGTTTTGGTACATTTTGTTTTACTTGCGAATTTTTGCATGCGTGAGGAAAAGTAAAGTATCACCGAAAAACAACAAAAAGGCCATATTTGTGCAAAAAGAGCTGAACTACTCGGATGGTTATTCAACCAATAATGATAGTAAATAAAACAAAGCGACACAAAACTTGGGAGCCTATGTATAATTGTTAGATAAAGAGAATCTGACGAGAATTTTATCCTGGTGCAGTTATGTCTATGGAAGTAGAAACACATGATGAAGCTACTAAAAATCACGTAAAAGAGCGTAAAGCTGCTGCACCATAACCACCGAAATCTGGGCCAAGCATAGTAAAAAATATTTAGATGATATAATACACTTATACACGGTGGGTGCTTATGTACTAATAAACTTGGAACAATGGCCAAAAATATTTTTAGGGCACTTTTATTTTCTTTAAAAACATGTAATAGAAAGTTTAATTGAAAAAATACTTATTTTATTTGTTTGTCTTATATTGTAACTCGTCCCGACCGTCAGCGTTCATTGTCCCGACCGTCACTGTTTTTTAATATTCCTAGGGATGAATTGGTTCTATCGACCAACTTGTCGTCAAGTTAATCAAATGAAAGGAAATATACCTAGTCGGTGCTTAAATTCTGTCACAAACAAAATTGCCTATAAAATGAAAACTAATCATGATATTCAAAAAAAGTTTTTTTTTAAAAGAAGGTAATTTAATTAGCTTACATTAAACACAAAATTTATTCAAAATGATTGCCACCATTTTTCACACAAGCCTTCAATCTTCGAGGCCAATCATCAATAGCAACACGGACCATATTCATGTCGATATCCGCCACTGCTTTAATCAATGATGACTTTAGGCTGCTCAAATTTTTGTGAGGTTTAGAACAGACCTTCTCCTCCAATTCCTGCTAAAGTTTGTAATCCTGTGGATTGAGGTCAGGGCTAGATGAGGGCCAATCTTGATGCCTTATTAGCTCGATATTCTGGCGCTCGAACCACTCCTGAGTTGTTGAGAGTTTCAACTCCTGTTGAAACACAAATGGCCGTCCTCCAAAGAGTGTCTGGGGCAGATCTTTTACTATGCGATCTAAAACCGTGTCTTGGTACACTTTTGCACTGGTTTTGACACCTTTTTCACAAAAATGCACTTCAGTAGGGCCATAGTAGGACACTCCCAACCAAATCATGACTGATGATGGATGATGGCCGTGATGCACTCTAGGAATGGCATTTCCAGAGGCCGCAGAGCTGGTAGCGTACACCCTGTCATTTTGTTTGTTGTACTTCTCTTCGATATTAAAAATTTTCTCGTCTGTAAACAGGATATCGCGGCGTCTGTTTCTTGCGTACCGCTTTAGCAAAACTTTGCATTTTTTGGCTCTCATAGCTATCAGACGCGCGTTCAGAAGATGTCCACTCTTTTTTCGGTAAGCTCGTAGTCCCAGGTCTTCATTGAGTACTTTTTTTACGGTACTTCTGGTTAATCCCATCTCCAAAGCCATCAGTTTCTGCTTGCGGACGGGATTTCTTGCAATACGTGCCTTGATTGCTTTGATGACCCCTGGAGTCCTAACGGAACGAGGTCTGCCAGTTCTTTTCTCGTCATCGACACTAGAGGTTTCATTGGACCTCTTGATGGTACGGTACACGAACCTCTTCGTGATTTTTAATTTTTGAAGCAAGTTGAATATCGTCTTCGGTGGATGGCCGCAACGATGCAATGCAATTACTGCTACTCGGTCCTCTTTGCGAGTCCACTCCATCGTAAAAAATGAACGAATGTAATTGTGATTTGGCAGATTATTAATCAAAAAATATGTGAAAATCGAACACCATTTCATTTTTTTTTCTAGGTGTTCTATTTTTAAAATAAATGGCCAGTGACAGTATTTAAGAACCGACTAGGTAATTAACTTAGTAATTTTAATTTTTTTGTCATCTCAGGGTTTTGGGTTGATCTGAATCTTCGAGTAGTATGCCAAAACATATTGTGGGTAGGTAATTTGATGTCCCGACCGTCACACACATTCAAATGTCAATTTCGACAGTTAAGAGCGTAAATACAATATTTGAGGTATGACAGGATTAAAAACATTTATTTAGTCACAACTTAACATTTTATATTGGTGATATTCACAAAATATTGTAAGAAAATAAGTAAAAACGTCCCGACCGTCACCGTGGAACGACCCATTTGTATTTCACAGTTCACACTTGGGAATACCTCTGACACCCCCTAGTGGATTCATGTCGTGACATTATGTTTTATTAATATTGTAATTATTGGAAAACTGTTTTTGTAGTTCTATTGAGTTGAGTACCTATCATATACACGATGGCCGGGAAAAAGACGTCCAAAAAGTTGTTTTGCCTGATTTTTATTAGTTTAAGAGATATGATTATTTTAAATTATTTTAATAATAATTTTCACCTGACATTAGTTTTGATTTTTTCTCTCTTTCTATTTAATATTTGTGAATGTTTTTTCGAGGTTATTATTGACAACTATGTGAGTAACTTAAAAATTATGGTTTACCTAGGTTTTGTGGAACATGACTAAAATTTAGTCGAAAGTTCAAAATTACTGTTCAATCATGTCTTAAAATTTCAAAAACTGCTATTGCCCTTCAGCAACAAAAACCATCGAAAAAAACCAGACCTCAAAAAGTCTTTTTTTCCTGTAACCTGCCGTCAAAGTTATGGAGTAACTTTTTTTTAACTTAATAAATAATTGTATGTAATTTTTCTTTAATTTATGATTTGTAATAGGTTTACAGGTTTACACACTCGTAAACCGTCACTATTTGCTATGCTTCAGTTGCTTATCGGGCGACTCCGTCCCCTTTTTTATTCTTCTACGCATCAAGGGGACAAAAAATGATGCGCGAGATGGTAACGCCTGACAAAATTGGTTTAAGTTTGGAACTCTTTTTTATTATTTTGTTCTTTTACTTTAGAGTATGTATGTTACTACACCGACGAACTCCCGGTTGTGGAAATGGGTGAGATTAGGATAGCTCTTGAACAGTTGAAAAACAATAAGGCGCCGGGCGAGGACGGCATCACAACTGAACTCCTGAAAGCTGGAGGTTACCCTATACTCGGACAGCTACAGGACCTCTTTAATGCCGTTATTCGTACAGGTACTACGCCAAAAGAGTGGAGCAGGAGCCTTGTCATTTTGCTCTTCAAAAAAGGGGACAAAATCCTACTAAAGAACTATAGACCAATCGCACTCCTGAGCCACACCTACAAGCTGTTCTCAAGAGTTATCACGAATCGTCTCGCTCAACGATTCGACGACTTCCAACCTCCAGAGCAGGCTGGGTTTCGAAAAGGCTACAGCACCGTGGACCACATTCACACGCTAAGGCAGGTTATACAGAAAACACAAAAGTATAATCAGCCTTTATGTCTAGCGTTTGTGGACTACGAGAAAGCCTTCGACTCCATCGAAACTTTGTCTGTTCTGCAGTCCTTGCAGCGACGCCAAGTTGACTGGCGTTACGTGGAGATGTTGAAATGTCTGTATGACTCCGCTACGATGTCCGTCCAAGTACAGGGTGTACAAGCAAGATCGATACATCTTCAGCGCGGCGTGAGACGGGGAGATGTTATTTCCCCAAAACTGTTTACCGCCGCGCTGGGGGACGTCTTTAAAACACTAGACTGGAATGGACGAGGCATAAACGTAAACGGAGAGTACATTTCACATCTTCGCTTTGCCGATGACATCGTGATAATGGCGGAATCGCTGTAGGAACTGGAGGTAATGGTGCGCGGCCTTAGCGATTCTTCGAGACGAGTGGGCCTGCGGATGAATTTGGAGAAGACTAAGGTCATGTCCAACTGTCACGTCATCCAAGGGCCACTAACCGTCGACAATGTCAGCATCGAAGTTGTTCAGAAATATGTTTATCTAGGTCTAGTCATACAGCTGGATAAAAACAACTTCGACGCCGAGGCTGACAGAAGAATATGCTTGGGTTGGGCAGATTCGGAAAGTTGCGTCACATATTTACGTCGTCAATACCGCAGTGCTTAAAGGCTAAGATGTTCAACCAGTGCGTCCTTCCTGTGACGACGTATGGCGCTGAGACGTGGTCTCTTACAAAAGGCCTGATCCACCGATTTAAGGGCGCTCAGCGAGCTATGGAGCGGGCTATGCTTGGGGTATCTCTGATGGATAGAATCCGAAACGAGGAGATCTGTCGGAGATCGAAAGTAACCGACATAGCCTGCAGAATCAGTAAGTTGAAGTGGCAGTGGGCAGGCCATATTTGTCGCCGAGATGATAGCCGCTGGGGCCGAAACGCTCTAGAATGGAGACCACGTACAGTAGGCCGACCTCGTGCCCGCTGGACCGACGACCTGAAGGACGTTGCGGGGGGCGGCTGGATGAGGAGGACGGAGGACTGACATGAGTGGCGAAATTTGGGAAAGGCCTATGTCCAGCAGTGGACGAATACGGGCTGATGGATGGATGGATGTATGTTACGGGTAATACTAGAAGATAGGGTAAACCTAGGTTTACCCGGGTAATCTTATACAAAACTTCGAGGGTCGCCTCGCTTCGCTCGGCGCCCAATGTTTATTAACCTGTCAACCTAACACGCGCTCCTCGCTTCGCTCTTCGTCACCAATTTTTGACTTTTTTCGGACTTTAACCCATTTTGGGCTTTACCCGTAACATTTATAACAATCTGACCAAATTTGTACGTATTCTGAAACGTACAAAAATGCTACTTCTTCCAGGTTTTTTGTATGGGCTACGGTTTCAATTCTATTTTTTATTTTTAGTGTTTGCCGTCATAGAGAGATAGATGGATAGATAGAGGTGAAAATTTCAACGGGCTATCTTTACGGCTGAAGCTGTAACCCACGGTTACCCTAAAAGTGAGCAGATTGCTTTAACTGAATTCAGTTTTTCTCAAACTAGGCTTCCTGTCGACACTTGGCGATTGTAACTTATGATTTAGAAGTTTCCACAAAAACTAAACCTTGAAGAACAGTCAAACAACGTATTTTAAAAAAATTGTAAGGATCAATATTTTCTAAATTGTTTTTATGGCGTACGAATGATAGTACTACGAGGTACTTGGCGTTTATTTTACAAAAACAAACAGCGGTTTCCTTGGAAGAGCCAAGAAGAGCCCAAACTTGTGTGTTTAAAAATGTTTATTGAAATATAAGGATGTCGCATATCATTACAATCAGCTCATGAATTTCTTTCATTTGATAATCCACACGACAGGTTTCAGAAAAAATAAAACATTACAAAATGATGCCGATGACGTCATAACTCCCCTCTGCACCAACGGAACTTCCAGCTCTGCGAATCAAATCGCCCTAATAGGTCTAGGGTACAAGTGTATGAAGATACGAAATGCCGTTTGTCCCCGCGAACCGCTTCCACTAAAGTTCCAGCCGATTCTGTTTGATTGAAAGGCGAAGTTTTTCAGTTAATTTTGTACTGCTCCAATGATTTCATTTAACATTTGTCTATCCTGCTCACCTTATAGGTATATGTCACGGGTAATGTTGGAAGAATGGGTAAACCTAGGTCTTCCCAGGTAAATTTAGAATTATCCGAGCTCTTTGGGTGGAATCCGAAAATTCGGAGTTCCTTATCTTTCTTAGTCAAAAGCACGTCAAATAGCCTAACTCCTAATTATTGAAAAAAATACGCATCTTCTTTTGAAGTAAAATAGCAATATCTTTTCTTTATTTTTATAAAACAGGAAGTGTTGTCTGTACCCTTTTAAAACGACATTTAATTAGCCCTTATTTTAATGGATAAGGTATCGAATTTAACTAATTACACAATATTTCGCATGAATCGAGCAAAAATAATTTTTGTTATTCCTGAAGGATTAGCATTTTTAGTTTTATTTTTGACTTTACCAATAGCAGTTTGCGTAACATAAATTTTAATTAAAATTTAGAATTGTGTAGCTTTGGCTGCCAAAAAGTGGTCAAATAAATATTTTATTGAATTTTACGAAATTCATCAAGTACCAATAACTCTAAAAATATAAGTGTTTTTGTTATTTATTCTTGTCAGACGTTGTCTTTTGGGACACCCCTATTTAGCACAGTATTGTTGGGTTGGTTGTTTCCTTATATATTTTCGGCAATTATTCATGCATAATACTAATAATAGTATAGCAAATCTAAATAATAATTTTGATTTTACTATCAGACTTGGCTGTAAAAATAATGTAAATTTTCACAAATAAAAAGTTACACTTATAGGATATCCATGTATTTTATCTTAAGCGCCACGTAGCACTATCCTTTTGCATAGAAACAACAAAGTGCCAAGTTTGGATGATTTTTAATGTTTCCAAAATGCCTGCAAATATTCAAGATGGCCACTGATTATTATAAAAAATTAAAGATTTGGCCCCGAGTCCACAATTTTATGCTAAGCGGCTTTCTATTGATAAACTGCAATATTTTATTAAGCCTTTTAAACCTTGTTGCAGATTGCACCTTCTGCAAAGAAGTTGTGGGATAAAGGACCTGGAGCGGGCGGCGACAGTAAGGGACCTCCGCACCTGCCGCCATTGCAACTCAACCCCGAGCAAATGTGGCGTGATCCCACTTGGTCCGCGCAAGGTGAGAACTTATGTTTTACTCGACGCTTACCTTATTTTGTTTAAACGTTTTAGGAATTAATTCGTACAGTGGAGCCCACATCAAGCTGAACACTTCCAGTGTAAGCTGACCTCTCATTGTATAGGCTTCCCGTACAATGAGAGGTCAGCTTATACTCAATGTGTATAGCTTGATGTGGGCTCCACTGTACATAGTAAGAGACGGATTACTGTCCATTTTCCGTGACATGTTATTTGATTGAAAGTACCGACATTTTATGTTTATTTTAACCGCTAAGCCATTCTATTATTAGCACTATTATTTTTTTAAACTAATAAAACAAATTTTATAATATACATGCTTTAAAGTGTTTAGTGCTGTACTCTAACTTAACAGGCATCCTTTGAGGTTAAAAATACTAGTGAGTTTATCTTCAAGGTTTTACTTGAATGTGCAACATTTGTTTAGATTGTGCAATGTTTTAGTTCGCTGTCTGAGCATTGTAAGACGCTACACAAAAGGTTTCATATTCTTAACTTAACCTTTATTTACTAACGTTAATTCACATGAACAAGATACTATTAGTCAAGGGCAGGTTTGACCTTGACCTACAAATTGGGAGCTGTGTTCTAGGCCAAGATTATTGAACTTGGAATAATTTTAATATTGCCGTTTACTAAACTTGTTTTTTCATATGCCTGGTTGGTTAACCCCTTGAGTATTGTTGAAATTAAACTCAAATATTCTACTATATTTTGTTATGACTTTCTTTGCTCTTTCAGTGCACATAAACTAGGGCATTTACATAATATGTGCGTGTGCGGTACGCCCAAGGTTTGCAGGTTACCGGGTTAGATGACACATTTGAGCCGCAATTTGGTGTTGTACGCCCTTTGCTATCGACTTATTCTGTATTACACTTGAACTGGATATGCTAACTAACTAACCACGTAATTCGGTCCCAGCTGTGGAACAGAGTATGGGCGTGCCGATGATGGGCACTCGGCGCGGCGTGGCGTTCCCCGGGGGAGACGCGGGCAGCATCCTCTCGCCTCGCGACACCGCCGGCTTGGGCGTCAAAATGGTCGAGTATGTGCTCGGTGGATCGCCTACAGGTAATTTGCTTACAAGGGGCTTGTTGTTCTAAATAAGGGTTAGGTAATCTAGTCTTGTCTGTGGAACAACACTTCTAAATAGGGTGTTTGTTTTATGGCCAGTTTTTGGACGCTTTAGTGTTCTATTTTCCCCTTGACTGTCACTTATTAAAGATTAGCTGACACCCCGCAGCATTGCTCGTGTGGATCCCGAAACAACCGTGGGAATTTTCTAAAATCTAGGCGTTGACAGATCAGTCAGTTAGTCAGAGAATCATTTTATACTATGTCTTCATACATACCAGCTTAGATATATTTCCCATATTATTATTGTTTCATTATATCCTATAGTTTTCATAAAGATTGGAAATTACCTGTAAAACGTATACTTTATGTATTTCTTTTACAAAATAAACTATTTGAATTTGCTCCATTTGCGCAAAATATTTAACCTTTGCAAATACTTAATTGCCTAGTGTACGCTCTGCCCAATGTGCGTTCCTGATGCAGGCGGGGTCAGATGCGGGCCTCGTTCACAGACATGTGATTGCCCAGTGTACATTCCAGAAGCGGGCAGGGTCAGGGAGGGGCTTTTGGTACTGACACGGCCAGTGTACGATTCAGACGCAGGCGGGGGCATTGTTCACAGGCATGTAATTGGTCAGTATACTTTCCAGAAGCCGGCGGGGGCCAGGGCGGGGAGCAGAAGGTATCCGGCGTGGTGGCCGGGCTGCGCGGCATGGTACTCGAGGAGCGGCCCGAGGACAAGAGCGCCTCGCCCTTCGACAAGGACCTCCACGAGCTGCACGACCACGCGGCGCTGCCCAACGGCCTGCACAACGGTCAGGACGACGATAAGGCCTTCAAGTGAGTTGATTTTGTTGAAGCAGTTGCCTAGTATCAGTCGTCCGTTCGTTACCGTTACCGTCTCCCGCAGAGACTGATTACCGCTTTGAGTGGAAGCCATTGTGTATAAAATATAATTCAGAAATACATACTGGTTGTAAGTAAATGGACAGGTATCTTTGAATGAAACTACTTAAGGTCTCGTTCCCAAACGCACAACTTATGATTGTTATCTTTAGTTTTAAATTAATGTGGTTTATGGCGCTATGCGACAATAATGCAATGTCAATTGGGCTTTTTTTGCAAAGTTGTATAACAGTGGCAGGAGCATTTACGTCATACATAAAAATAACAAATAAGGTTGGCAGTATTCAGCATAAAGCTTTTTAGAGTCGGCTGGGTTAAATTTTTGGTGGTCCATCCATATGCATCAATATGATATATGCTGTTGTTGGTGAAGCAACACCCATTCTTCTCCGCCATGCCGCCATCTGTTAAATCGAGACCTAAAGCTTCTACAGCGCACCAAGCTATATTCCGGATAGGCACATGTGTCCATTCTTTTAAGGAACCCTTAAAACGGAGTACTGATAAGGATAACATTTCATATGGTATGAGTAGGTGCAAAATATACGCGGATACCAAGAAAAATGCGTTGTGAAATTTAAAGAAATTTGCAACAGTTAGTTCTCCCAGTATTGTGTTGATATATGCATGTTGTATTATTTGTGTCGTCGGCAGATCGTAGGTTGCGTATTGGGCGTATCATGATCTTCCCAGGCATATCGTATGTCTGTTAAATGTATAATCACAAGCAACCTAACACGCTCCTTCTCGCTCCGCTCGTCGTCGCACCTATTTTTCACTTTGGTAAAAGATTTTTGGTTTCATACTATATGATCTGCCGACGAAATTTACGTAATCTTGGAAAGTATCAGAATCCCTCCTTATAAACAGTGACGGAATATTGCATCTGTTGCAAAACATTCGAGTGAGTCATAAAATCGAAGAATATATTGGGCTTGAAAAATAGCAGATGGTCATAAGTTTCAGAGAAGGCAGGTGCCCTGGATAGGACCGTAAACGTTTCTAGTGAAAAAAAAAACATCTGTCTAACTGGTCACGTTATAGACTCGAACCTAGAGCGTGTCCGTGAACAAGCCACAGTTTACTTACTAATGTGGAGTTACCTTGATCGGCCGACACCAACGCATTGTTTTCATGAATATTTTCTTGGCATATGCTAATATTGTGGGTAATGCTCATCTTAGGACGCTTTATTTTCTGCGTCTCTTGCCAAATGTTTGTGTATGATAACCAAATATCATATAGGTTATTTGCATAAAGGAATATTATTATCCGACGCGGCGGGGTTTATATTATTTCCCATCTGTTGCTTCAGCGAACTGATTAATCTTATCTAGCAGTCAAATCAACTTCAATACTCAAGCAGGAGTGACAAAAAAGATATTAATTTTAAATTAGCGCGTATTTCGGCATGTTTTTGTTGCTAAGGCCAGGAGGGTTACCATCAGTCGGTCGAGATAGCCTTCCCGACTGTAAAATCCCGTTTTAACTGTCAAACTCCATACATTTTTCGGTCGAGTTTTAGAAATCTCGTTTCGACCTTGTTTCCGGAATTGCCCTCCAGTTGTCACCAACGGCAACATAATAAATGAGCAATGGATAGAGACATTTCTGAAGGCCGCCCCGCGTGCGAAGTGCTAAAGTGTCTATGTTGCGCGCGCGCCGGCTCGCTAGCGGTTAATAACCGCTCTGCGCTCCGTGGCCTCTGTCAATGCCACGCTCCACACTGGCGCATGAACACGCCTATGACACAATCTAAACTAAACTCTATTACGTCCCAATACGACTCGGTACAAGTAAAAATAGACGTGAAGTTCACGGATCTCTTAAAACAGAAACAAAAGGTGCAAGCTGGAAACTTGACTGCGGCGGCTAGTGCAGAAATCTCAGGGAGTTGAATACATTCCGGCCTCAGTTTGTTTTCTGCTATTTTGTTTATTTGCAATTGAATTTGACGATAATTTTATAACAATTACTAAACAAATGCCTGATTCTTGTCTACTTTACAGTAATTTCGTATATCGAGAGATCTAAAAGCTTTTGACGCCACTTTAAATAATAAATGGTTATGTACTCAATTTCCTTGTAAACGCATAAACCATTTATGAGCCATGCGTGTCAATCGATCACGAATAGTAGGGTTGATAAGATAACATAATGAAACCCTGGATAACGTATGCACTTAGCCAGTATTTTTCATTAAAACAACACTGTCGTAAAAATCTCAACGTTATTACTAAGCAGTTTCTCGGTTCCAGTTAAGAATTTTGTATTGCACAATGTAATATGTATTCAATGACGCCTATATCATCGTAGTTTGGCCTCGCGTAAGAGTTTAGACGTTGTATAGACGCATGCTTTTATCAATTATCACCACTAGCCTATTATCTCATAAAACTGATTCACTTTGTAAACAATTTTACGAACGCGTTTTAATTGTTGGTATTCAAATCTTATCAATCAAATTGTATAATATGTGCTAGGCATACATAAATCTTCATTAGGTGCTAGAATGCTACTTACCTACTCAGGCATTTAGGCTCAATCATACTGAACGAAGGTTTACAAATATATCTTTAAACTGATGCTAATCAGTATCTTCGTTATCAACAGTTTATATACAAACCGCTTGGCACATTTGTATCTAACCAAAACAAGGCATGTATGTCACTGCTGTAACATCAAGAAGTTTTCAATGTCACGTTGCGTGTTGCCCGACCGACATACTGATGTCAGCATGTGCACATGTAGGTAATTGTATAGATTTAGGATTGGCAAAGAGATAAGAATCAATGCTGTCGCCAAGAAAGAAGTAAAGGGCCGTGAGCCATTTTGAATCAAGTTTTTAATATGAAAGCTCTTGAGCATATGGCAGCTAAGTTCAAGTCCAGCGCTGAAAATGGTGAATAATGGTCTGGAATGGTATCAACGAACTTGCTAAATATATTTTAAAACGTACAATAACCATTTTGGTGCTGGATTTGTTCCAAGTTGCCATAAAATTTAATAAATTACACCCAATAGATATCTTAACAGTAAAATGTGCACCGATAAACTCTCGCATGACAAGGTTTCATCAAGGCTTTGGGTGCTGAGTCCATACATCCATCCATCAGCCTGTTCCGTCCACTGCTGGACATAGGCCTTTCCAAGATTTTGCCACTCTTGGCGATCCTCCCGTAAGAAATGCCCAAACTCCCACACGCTGGGCAGGCGGGTTGGTGAGCGGTGAGCGCGGTGCCGAAAGGTCACCAGTGACGCCGCTGCCCGTCAACAGTCTATTTTTTATAAGGCCCGGCAATTGCCTTACTACCTCTCTCTACTTCCTGGCTCTACCACCTGTTACCATACAAAACAGCTAATTACCGGAAATGCTGCCTTTAGAAAATAAGAAATGTTTATCCAAAGTTTTATTACCAAATTAACGTCTGCGGTCTACGACCATCTACAACATCTGACACCGTCTCGGGGGTTAATTTCGTGACTATGTAGTTTTCAATTTTATTTTTTTAAACGGAGATTTAATGTAAACAGTCGATTGCTTTGTTCCAGCCGCACGCCTGGGTCCCGCCAACCGTCGCCCGCCGAAGAAGAGAACTGCGGCAATGCAGGCGTGCGTAACGGAGAGGCGGCCGCGTTCCCGCTACTGCCGCCGCACGCCATGAACGCGCCGCAGCCGCAGCTGCATCACATGGCGCACCTGCAGCACCCTCAGGTGAGACTGACGCATAGGGGATGACGTAGCCAATATCCATTCACCTGGAATGTTCTGTTACCGAGTTCACACTCCAGCACTCCATCCAGAATCATTGTTAGGCCATAGGTTGTCGGGCCTTCAACTGGTCTTGCTATCTGTCAAGGTATTTCCGTCTGGGCCTTTAAAATATAAAAATACTGTTCTGAATTGTGAATAGCTCTGCTCTCTAAAGGCAGAGAGAACGGAGAAGAGGCTACGTCCCGCCGCTGCGGCCGCACGCCATGTTCATAGTGAATAGTGAATGAATGAATGAATGAATTTATTTATATAAGTACAATAGGAAATAATTTATAAGTATATTACTTGATATATTACTTAAGTTTATCTTATTTACCTTTAATTTGCAATTTACGTACATATATAAATATTACAGATTTCCTTAAATTACTGTATTTATAACCTAAATAATATACAAAAAGTTTCAAACACTAATGTACAGTAATTGTTCACTTATATCGAGGGCCGAAAACTACCCACCGTGCTAGTATAAACTGTTTGTCGGTCGGATAGCTCGCCGTTTATAATCTTCGATTGGTTTAAGTATACTATACCTAAACCAATCGAAGATTTTACCTGGTATAGTGTAGTCTAAATTTGGTAAAATAAATTTAATTAAATTTTAATAATTTACATAATAAATAAGTGATATACGGGTTTTTATATAATAATCAATAATACAGGATATTTAATATGATAATATAACTATATAAATGCATGCAAATATTGTGTGTGTAGTGGACATCTCAACATGTAGTTGAGTGGTGCATGAGTTGCAGTGTATGTATTTTGTGTTGATCTGTGTAGTTGGAGAAAGTAAAATGACGTATGTAAAATTATTTTTACTATTATTATTATTGTTATTGACTGTTTTTTGTATCCCGGTGTAGTACAGAATTATAAAGAAAGACTAAATTTATTTAATTATTACCAATAACTTTTCTGCATTATCATAGTCCAAGCGTCCCAACATGATATTTAGGGCTTGTTCCAGAGACTGTAAAGATAATTGTTTTAATTCTGTAGATGCTCTTAGTCTATTATATAAAAAAGGTCCCAAAAACCGACTAAAGGTTTGAGCAAAGGCGGTTCTGCAGTGTGGTATTTTAAAAACAATGTCTTTACGTCTATCTTTACCAAAAAGTTCAATCGGGTTTTTGTGTAGGTTCACTATGGCATCTCTGATGAAGAGCTGCCTTACCGTAAGGACCGAATTTTCAGCATAGAGGTCCTTTGTCGGGTATTTATAGGGTTTATAATTGATTACTTTAAGAACGGCCCTCTGTGCTCTTTCAAGTTTTAAAATCTTGGATTTGTGTGTGCCACCCCACGCAGGCAAACAGTATGTTATTATAGACTGACAAAAGGCGTAGTAAACGCCCTTTAGTACAGCAGAGTCACCAATGTGCCTTAAGTTTTTGAAAACATGGATTAGCTTACGCACAGGTGCCAATAAAGCCTCAATATGTTCCGACCAAGAGAGTTTTCTGTTAATGATGACACCAAGATATTTTACTGAAGTAGCGTTAGATAGGATATAACAGTGACACGAGGAGGTATTAATGCAACCATGACAATGAACTTTAACAGAAAAGGCTCCAGGGGGTTGAGTACGTTCACGAATACTAAAAGTTAGTACTTTAGTTTTGTCCAGATTGAGAGTCAGTAAATTTTCATTTAACCAACTGTGAACTTTTGCAAAACCATCTTCGGACACCTTTTTAGCCTACTCCACGTCTTACAAGTGAAGACAATAACGGTGTCATCCGCAAAGGTTATAATTTGCGCTTGCGACAGAGATCATCGATCTAAATCAGAAACAATGTCGGTCCAAGTACGCTGCCCTGTGGCACGCCGTAGGTGATACTTTCTTCGGAACTTAGATACTCCCCGATCTTAACCATTTGTGACCTATCTGTCAAGTAGTCATAGTGAGGGTACAGAAATTATGGAGATATAACGATACTAAGCCTAGACGGTGTTATCGTTGTAATTTAGGATGCACAAGCATACAAAAGAAAACCCTGAAAAATAAGGACTGAATAGAAGAGCGTGCGACGATTTATAGATGTGACAGAGGTGTGCAAGAATCGTAGCAGATGGAAGTTTGTAGTCTCTTTCATATCTCGGCTATTTCAAAAATAATGCACCCCTATAAGATGGAAAAATAAATAAGTGTTGATTAAGTTTAAATTTCCCTTACAAATACCTTTTAAATTTAATACATTTTAAGGTTCACAAAAATATTTTGTATATAATGCTCTTTGTTTTCATTATTTGTATTTTTATTTATAGTTACATATAAATGTCACAGAAATTTCGAATAATTTTAAAATTCCTCACAGATTTAACTATAAACAGTACATGTTTCCTATTATAGATAAATCGTTTTTCATTTTCAGTCATTACAAAATAGATAAAATATAAATAAACCTAGTGAATTTTGTAACTTAACGAAACAATTTTTTTGCGATAAAAATTGAGAGAATTCCTCCGCTGCTCAACACAGCACTTTCTCGACTAATCTCAAAGCTGCCGCTCAGGGACGTGACATATTCCTGAGTAGTGTTGTTCCAGCCAAAATTATTTCACATTTTTGGGCAAAAAAATAAAAAATAATAACCTATGTAGAAGAAAAATTATTTAAAACGCAGTCAGAAGTTACAAATTTCACCGATGCGAAAGTATGAAACCGTCATTTTCAGTATTTTCAATAATCGATAAATCCATTAAATATGTTATGTATTAAAAATGCAATTATTGTAATTGGTTCTCAGATACTTATTTAAGTAAACAATAAGAAACTTCCGTCGCTAATAGCCTAGAAATAGAAAAAAAAATGCATGGGACTATGGGACACCCAAAAAAGGCAAGAGGTGCATTATTTTTGAAATGACCCATCTACATAAAATTGGCATGTTATGAATGACTGTTCGCAAAAAAAACAATTGTCATCTGGATGATTTATTTTCGAATTAAATATGTAGTCAAGTGAATATTTGTTTATTTCATTCCAGCATCATCCCGGTATGTTGGGCGTCGCTCCACTGCAAGGACTGCCACACCCTCAACATCCTCAAATACATCCAGGTGAGATGAAGATTTATATCTAAATGTTGGTTTGTGTTTGTGTTGGTAGAAAAATATTCTGCCATCATTATGCCATCTAATTCTGGGAAGACTGTCGGATTGACCCTTACTAAACCCCGCTTCGGACATTTTAATTAAGTATATAAGTGCATAGCTACTATGTATTCACATCTTAAAAGCTTTAAAGTATGATGAACCAGAAAAACAACACCAAATCCGTATAACGCCTGCAAAAGTTAGCAGATTCAACGATAGTGACGTCACATTGGCCGCGCGACGCGTGTGCATCTCACCGGCCGTTTTTCGATACATGCATTTTATTACAATCTTTTAATGTAAATATCTCTCAAAGTAATGGGTATTTTTTGATGCTTTACAAAGATTTATTTCATGAAAAAATACGGCGACAGCAATAGGTTTACTTACAAACAAAAATAATGTTGTTGAAATGACTCTTTATAATTAACAAATAATTGTCGTGTTCAACATGGATTTTACTTGTCGAGCGCTCGAGGCTTAAGAGCAGACAGACATCACACGCAAGCCTCCATACAAACTCAAGAACAAAATTTTGATGTGTCTATGGAATATTTTTATAATATTTTAGACTGAGTCCATTGACATATCTAGATCTATTTTCGATTACAACTAAAATCGGGAAATGGGTTTTTTACGTGTAGCCGAATGTATTTTTATTGTTTTCGATAAAATCAAAAAAATGAATACTAGCTAGGTTAATTATTAGCCAAAGATATGTTTGATAACGTCCACAATCTTGCCAAAATCACGTTTCTCCTGACATAAGTTTTAAATTATGCGCCCGCGACGAAATCAGATCAAATTGTATCGCCTTTGCAAGTGAAACAGCATTACATTTGGTCCCCCTAACAACTGAGTTTGTCTGCTCCTAAGCGACTAGAACGAGCAGCACAAAACCTAATATGTTGTACGTTCTGCATCTTGCTCTCGACTTGAAAGTGACGTGAATGTTGTGTTCCGCGCAGGTATGACGCTGAACGACTCGATGAACCAGCACATCGAGCTGGTTCTGCAGATGGAGCAGCACCCGCAGTTCGACAACAACAGCTTCGCGAACTCACAACAGGTACCTACCTACACACACATCCAGGGTTCGAAAGGATAATTATCCTGAAATATAAATACCATGATAATAGGCATGATGACAAAAAAAAAATATTAGTCTGTCAGTTAGATTATCAGAAAATATTGGACACGTATTTTTTCTTTTTTCTATTTAACAAAAAATTATGAAGATATAGTCCGGTAAAGTTCGCGTGACGTCACATCTAGGTACAATTTTACTTAGAAGTGACGTCATTTTCCCCACTCCCAAACTTTGACGCGCTTTATCTCTGTAATTTTTTTATTTGATTGACATGAGAAAAAATACGTGTCCAATATTTTTTGATAATCTAAATGACGGACTAAATATAATAATATTTTGCTTACCCTGTCTACAAGCCTATTATCTTGATAAAAATAGCTTGATAATTATCAATTTATAATAACAAAAATTGCGTTCATGAAAGTGAACTGTATTTGAACGTGTATTTCCGCACTTGCGTATAACCGAACGCAACGGCTTCAACTGCGGCGTTAGAGAGATGTTTTTCAACATTTGGTCTAGTGCAGTCAAATCTAAGAAACAGATTGGGCAATGAAAAGGCAGCAAAGCTGGTATTCTTGTTTAAATATTACAACCAAGCATACAAAACCAAGCAGCAAGATGTTAGTTGGCTATTAAGATTAGGACAACAAATAAGTTTACGGCAGCTACAGCAGCAACACAGCCAATGGAAATATAATCATCATCGGATGAGGATATTCCTTTGGCATCTTTGGTCAATCGAATGACACTGATTTTTACTTTAATTAATGTCAATTTTTGTTGGATTTTAAATAAGAATTGCCCAAATTATAATGCATTTGTTATGAAACAATATAACAAATTGATTTTTTACACTGGTGATTATTATCGAATAATTATCAAGCAGCGTAATTATCTTGATAATTTCGAACCCTGCACACATCTGTACATTACCAAAGCCCATATCGGGTGTTCATTTAAAAGGGTCTTTTTGGTGGTAAAATCCAATCCCGGTGCAAAATGCACATCATAATATTGTTTTCCTTACTTTTGAATAAAAAGTATACAAAAATAGCATTATAAAGCAATTAGCGGAAATAGATTACTAATAGTAGGGTTCTCGTATTAAAATTATGTTATTTTATGCCTTACATTTTGATTACATTCGATTACAACGATAAATACGCTTTAAAGTTTGTTAATCTAATGCAATCAAAATTTAAATCATAAAATGATAGAATTTGAATGTAAAACCCTAAATTATTAAACTAGAGCCAACGAGAGATGACGTTTAAATGCCTACCAAGTTTCATAATTGTTTATGGGTAAGTGTCACTAAAATAATCTAAAACTTAATGGTTGCTGGCAGCGAAAAGTGCTGCACTACTCGTTTCGATCATCATTTTTCGATTTTATAAAGACTATAGCAAAAGTTTCTAATTTTTTCAAAACACAAGGGTTCATGAGGAATGTTAGTCGCTGAATTGTAATCAATAAATAACGGGTTCTATTCTCCTTAATCGTACGGCTCCGTCTGTTTACAAACTATATCTTTTTATGATTAAAAAATTGTAAACCAGTTTTTTAGATTTTATGGCTGCTTTGTTAATGTAAGCAAATGCACATTTGCCATTTGTATTATTATGATGCATGTTGTATGACGTATCAAATAAATCGATATTTTATTTACTCAAGTCGCTAGTCGCACTTGATTTTTATTTATGCCGAAATTAAAATGCACCCCATCACTAAACGCAGCTGTCATAGGTGCCATCTCTCGTTGGCTCTTCTATAGTAATCAATTTCCGCTAATTTCTTTAAAACGCAATTTTTGCATACTTTTTATTCAAAGTAAGGAAAACAATACTATGATGTGCATTTTGCACCGGTATTCGGTTTTACCACTTTAAATGAAACCACAAAATCTACTTATCATACTGAATGGCTTTACCAAACAAACATACATGTAGCCCGAGCACTAACGCTGATTTGGCACAGATGTTCTCTGGATAGATCTTGAGTAGATTAAGTTTAGGCTTATTTTGTTGGTATTTATTAACACTTTAGTAAAACATGGTGACCAGGGTCTGCTGGTGGGACTGGAAGGTGATTATGGGATCTCCTCAACGGACAACAGCAGACCCTTCAAGTTTGGGCTTATTCGATTGGTCTTCATTAGCACTTTGGTAAAACATGGTGACCGTTGCATATTGTCGTTCAAAAAATCATATTCTTTTGTTTTCCTTATTTCCACGAAAATCTCTTCGACGCGGGCGGAGCCGCAGGCAAAAGCTAGTAATTTATAATACTTGGGTTTGAAATAGAATCTTTTTTTCATAAAGTTGAAATAATACATGTTTGAAAATTGTTTTTTTCTTCTTCTCTATATCTTCCCTATACATATAAAATACAACGTCTGTGTGTCTGTCTGTCTTTCTACCTGTCTGTCCGTTTGTTCGCTTATAACTTGAGAACCACTCAATGGATTTTCAATCAGTTTTCACTGAAAGATTTCTTCATTTCTTCGGGAAGGTTTTAGGCTATGTATCATCACGCTATGACAAAATATTTTTTTACTCTTTATTTTTTTTGTTTATTTTCAGAATAGACATTTTCTTTTGTAAAAAAAAAGGTGACCAGGGTCTGATGATGGGTACGGGATCTCCTAAACGGACAACAGCAGACCCTTCGAGTTTGGGCTTATTTGATTGGTCTTTATTAGCACTTTGGTAAAACATGGTGACCAGAGTCTGCTGATGGGACTGGAAGGTGGGTACGGGATCTCCTCAACGGACAACAGCAGACCCTTCGAGTTTGGGCTTATTTGATTGGTATTTATTAGCACTTTGGTAAAACATGTTGACCGTTGCATAATGTCGTTCAAAAATCATATTATTTTGTTTTCCTTATTTCAACGAAAATCTCTTCGACGCGGGCGAAGCCGCGGGCAAAAGCTAGTTTAGAATATAATTCAAGGGAGTAGAAGTTTGAAACCCATTTGGAGTTCCTGAGGCTTATAAATAGGAAGTGTCCCGCTATTGATATACGGGATGGTTGCGGCCTGAAAGAAGATGTTGTGACAAAGATATTTAGTGGTAGAAAAAGGAATGCTTTGGGCATATAGAGAGCACGAATGAAAATAGAGTGACGAAAGAAATTTATACTGCCCAAATAGAAGGTAAAGCTCGACCGGGCCGCCCTAGAAGGACTTATGCTGACCAAATAGGCGACATACAGAAGAAGGGCAAAGTAAAAAAAAAAAACGGCACAGGAGAGCATGTATAATTAGATTAATGGATGTAGAAAAAGCAAAAAGAGTGGTGCCAGGATCGTAGCAGAAATCTGTAGTCTCTGCCTACCCTTCTGGGAGACAGGCATGAATATTATGTATGTATGTCCCGCTGGGTGAAGGTTGCCTGTAAAATCATGTCCTTCATACATTTTAATGGAACAAATAAAAAATTTGATTGGATTGAATATAACTAATCACACTAATATTATAAATGCGAAAGTTCGTGTATGTTTGTTACTCTTTCACGCTGAAACAGCTGAACGCATTTTGATGAAATTTAGAATGGACATAGCTTTTACCCTAACTCAACATAGGCTACTTTTTATCCAGGAAAAAAGCATGTCGTTAAACAGAACAACACGTGGGCGGAGCCGCGGGCAAAAGCTAGTCTGTAAGTAATTCCCCCGACTAATAACATCGTCGCAGGACATGGGGTCTCGCTGAGTGTAGGCACACTCAAAGTTGGATGTAGTGATGGATTTTTTTTCACGAGTTTTGTACTCTACTTTTTACCGTTGATTACGAGAATATTGTAAAAATTATTTATTTCTTTTTTCATGTATATTTTTGTAATTTAAAATACTTTATTCGAGCAGGTACATGAAAATAGTCGTTGTGTTTTTATTTGTTATTTTAAGAATAAAAAATGTTGAGAAATTTAATATACCTAGGATAAAGAAAACAGTCTGCCGTTCCCACGAAAGTATGAACTAATTGAAAAATTCATATTTTTCACTTAGTGAGAAAAAGAGCGATCTGTTCATTGTTATCGGTGAACCAATCATCCCTTTTCGAGTTCTGGTAAAAAGACGATAAGTGGCGAAATGCCCAGCAGTAGTGGACGAACACAGGCCGATGGTTGTATGATGGTATCTTTTTTCCTAGCGCGGTAATAAATTAGTGTCTTGATCGGTTTATTGCTTCGTGTTGTTCGTAATATATGGCGCCTCTTACCGAAACCAAAGTCGTGGCGTCAAAATCAAAAACAAGTTAATTTTGGGGAGAATAATATGTCCTTAACCAATCACCAAGTCTCGCGCAGATGTAGGTTTTTAGCATTTGAGATAGAGACCAACTTCAGACAGCCAAGTAAGATTGCGCGTGCTGTCCTTTTGTTTACAGTGTACCTACAGACAGTTATATAAGATTTATCATTGAAGTAATATAATAGGTTGGAGAAAAACTCTTTTCACAAATAGTATGTATTAACTTTTAATAAAATCTCTTTGGCTATACCTTTTGTATCTGGCTAGTTTTGGTATTATTAAAAAGTTTAAATTTAAAAAAAGATAATTCCAAATTCAAATTAGGTAAAATGTGTGATTTTCATTTGTATTTCTTACTGTTAAGATGAGTGAATCTAATGAAGAAATTCGATACATTTTAAAATTTTACTACAAAGAAGGTAAAAATGCAACGCAAGCCAAGAAAAAAATTTGTGATGTTTATGGACCTAGTGCAGTGTCTGTGAGAGTAGCACAAATTTGGTTTAAGCGTTTTCAATCCGGAAATTTTGATGTCAAAGATGCACCTCGCTCTGGGCGCCCTGTTACGGATAAAATGGATGCCATTTTTGAAAAAGTGGAGCAATATCGGCATATCAGTAGTTACAATGTAGCTGAAGAACTGGGGATTGACCACAAAACAGTTAAGGCGCATTTGAAAAAAGCTGGGTACACAAAAAAGTTCGATATTTGGGTGCCTCATGAGCTCACTGAAAGAAACTTAATGAACCGTGTGTGTACTCATTTGCGATTCTTTATTACGACGTAATGAAACCGAACCATTTATAAAAAACTTGATAACTGGTGATGAAAAGTGGATCATGTACGACAAGAACGTGCGAAAAAGGTCGTGGTCAAAGGCTGGTCAGGCTTCACAGGCTCTGGCGAAACCCGGGTTATCTCGCAACAAGGTAATGCTGTGTGTATGGTGGGATTGGAAGGGCATTATTCATTGTGAGCTGTTACCGCCAGGCAGGACCATCGATTCTGAACTCTACTGCGAACAACTGATGAGATTAAAGCAAGAAGTTGATGGACGGAGAGCTAGCGACCAAATCGGTCATGTAGCTTCAGCTGTATTGAAACTCCGTTAGCTACTTCCCTGAACAACCTTTTCCCATAATCTCCGTGCTGGCAGGCCGTGGGCGGTGGGTGCGGGTGTAGTGGCGTGGGGAAAAAAAAGAAAAAAAATGTGGGCTCAGCGGCTTTAATTTTTTTTTCATACAGTTGCTCTGTACTCCCTGTGCACCCAAAAAAAAATTTAAATCGATCGGGTGGTGGGAAGGGGTTGCCAGCGTTAATTAAAAGTACCAAAATAATAATAATTTTCATGTGGGCTCAGCTGTATTGGCTTTTTTCTGACGCGAGATTATTTTTTTGGGGCTCACATATTAAAATTTATCTGGCGTCAGAAAAAAAGCCAATACAGCTGAGCCCACATGAAAATTATTATTATTTTGGTACTTTTAATTAACGCTGGCAACCCCTTCCCACCACCCGATCGATTTAAAAATTTTTTTGGGTGCACAGGGAGTACAGAGCAACTGTTTGAAAAAAAAATTAAAGCCGCTGAGCCCACATTTTTTTTCTTTTTTTTCCCCACCCCACTACACCCGCACCCACCGCCCGCGGCCTGCCAGCACGGAGATTATGGGAAAAGGTTGTCCAGGGAAGTAGCTAACGGAGTTTTAATACAGCTGAAGCCACATGACCGATTTGGTCGCTAGCTCTTAGACTATGAGAGAAAGCGGCCGAAGTTAGTCAACAGTGGTTTTTGATCATGATAACGCTAGACCTCACACATCTTTAGCCACTCAGCAAAAATTAAGAGAGTTTGGCTGGGACGTATTAATGCATCCGCCGTATAGTCCTGACCTTGCACCTTCATATTTCCACTTGTTTCGGTCTCTTCAGAATTCTTTAGGCAGTGTCAGGTTAACATCACGAGAGAACTGCCAAAACCACTTGTCGCGGTTTTTTGATCAGAAGCCCCAGAATTTCTATAGCAGTGGGATCATGTCCCTACCTACAAGATGGCAGAAAGTTATCGAACAAAAATGGCATCTATATACTTTAGTTAAATGTAAATAAACTTTATTAAAAAATGTTTTGAATTTTCATATAAAATGCGAAGAAACTTTTTCCCCAACCTAATAAAAAGAATAATTATAAGTATGAATAAAGTTATATGTACTTCCATAAGCAAAAAATATAAAAATAAGAATATTATACACACAGTAGCCTTTGCCGCGATTCTGCCCGCGTTTATTCAATCTTTGCCCCGTTTTCGGCTTGAGCGTTATTTTATTGATACTCCTTATAGCGTGTTGACCAGGGTCACGACTATGATAGTAAAAAAACTGCATCCAAATCCGTTGAGTGGTTCTCGAGTTAAAAGGAACATACATACAGACAAACAAAAGTTCTAAAAATTGTGGTTTTGTGCTCAGTACAATACTAATAATAATAAACCATTTCATTTGAAGTGTCGCGAAAATATTCAATGTACAGACAAGACTTTTTACTATATACATTGTACTGAGCGATAGTACCGAAATAACAGGTGCCGACTTTTGTCTTCCTGAAATATATGTATAATCTCTAGAAGTCTGCGCTCTCATAATAGTTGTTGTGTTGCTATATCACAGGGAATGCGCCAATTACAATGTAATCATGTCATGTTCCAAACAAAAAAAATATCATTAAAATCAGGTAGGAAATGACGGGAGTCATGGAATAACATAAGCAAAAAAAAAAAAAATTTGAAAAATACAACCGAAATAAGAACCGGTACATTTTTGAAGTCGGTTGGAAAGGATGGAATTTTCTAAGGGAAAAAAAAAGTTAATTTTGTTGTTTTGATCAACCAATTGTTTATCGAAAAAGTATTTTATTTACATAAATTTAACAAAAAATTTAAATTTACTAGACCCTTTTGTTGTTATTCTCTGAAATGTACGTAGTTTCTTGTTTTCACTGATAAATTTGATTGTATTCTTCTATTTCACCTGGTTAATCTTTGTGTAACACAGAGAGCGCCAAAAATGGTGTTATTCGCAACAGAATGAGAGCTCTTAGGATACGGTTGCTAGTTTAGGACATGGAATAGGCTGCACAATTACCTAACTTCATCCTCAATCTATTGGATCTCTAAGCCCTCAACATGTCATTGTATTATGGTTTATTCCTTAGCAGTATGGCGGCGTCGGCGCAGTGGGTGGGGTAGGCGGCGTGGGCGCGGTGGGCGGCGGCAGCGGTGGCGTTGGCGGCGTGGGGAACGTCGGCGGCGGCGGAGGGCTCGTCAACGGTGGCTCCGTAGTGCAGACCGGGCCCGACTCAGCGCAACACCATCAGACCTTCGATGTACAGGTACGTGATGTTGATGGCATATATAAATAGTTGACTGACTTCAAACTGGGCCATTCTCAACGAATAACGCGCACAAATTATAATATGGCATCAGGGCGCAAAGTTAAGTTAACACTATAAACAGTGGCTAGTTCACTCTGCTTTCAACAATATTTTGTCCCGATATCGTTCTTTTTTTTTCTTAACGAGAACGTGGACCTTTTCCTATTTAATGTTTTGAGGAAACTGGCCTGAGCGATAGATAACTGAAGTCAAAGGTAGGATAATCTGATGAAAATTTTTACTAAGGCCTAAAAATAATTGGAAGGAAGTATACCTTACACATTATATTTATGACCAAAGAGCTACGCTCTTGTCAGTGGAGTGACCGCCGTTCTTCTCTTATGCTTATGATTTCACCTCTTGATACGAGATAACATTACCTGGGTACATTACAATATTAATTAGTTAAGAAGCTCGAAATTAACCATCACCTTCTATTCCGCATTCTCTTAGTCCTCTGGTCAGTCCTAAATTAACCGTAAAAATATGTAAATATAAATTGTTGGATAAGGTCCTAGTCAATATGGTCAGAAGTCATCTGTGTTAATCACACTGCATACATCTTATTTGACACTACAACTATCACTAATTATTTTCACTGGTCAGAAAGAGATTCTACCTAACACGTGATATGTGCCAGATGTCTAACGACATCATCCTTACTGAACCCATTTGTCTTTTACCAGCGAAAGCTGTTTCCGCTCGGCGACCGCGAAACCCCGGTTCAAATCTCTCTTGTGTCCTAATTTTATAACTCGTAATCTGTGTGACATATTTATTTTAAACTATCGTGTTTGGGAAAACATGGTATGGTCTATGATTCCTTGTATCAATACAGCAGCAAGCTCTTTCGCTTACCAATTTTTCCGGAAGTAGTTTATGGATTTGCCAGACTTGGGGCCAGTTTCTGCGTTAAGAAAATCTCAAGCGATACTAAGTGACGAATCAACCAATCACAACGCTGTATTTCGTAGCTAAGCACTGCTTTTCTTGAAATTCTCAGATGTGAAATCGAGAGCTGGTTTTCGGGAAGCGAGAAGCGGTCTTAACATTTTGATTGCTATAAATTGCTAAAAAAATTATAGTGACTTCAGAAAAATCTCGGAAATTATAAGATAAACTCTCAAATAGCATTGTAGCATCTGAGAGTACCTATTGTGATTTAATTAAAAACATTAAAATGACAAAACATATTTTGGAACCATAGTTACATTACACATCAAAGAAAACATTTTTCCGATATAGTAGGAATTTTTTAAAATGTTGGGATCGGCTTGAGCTTATCTTCCAATGAATGGCATTGTTCTATTGTCAAGTTCCACCACTAATTAGCAGTGCACAACGAAACGCATAAACAACAAAATATTTTATGTTAATAGCAACTTTAACGCCTGAACAAAAAGGCTCAAATTTGAACGGCAACGCATTCCAGATAGTATTTTTTGAAATTGAAAGCGGCAGCGAGGTACAGGTGTGATACAGGCTGAAACGATTTAACATTTTTGCATAATTTTATATGCATGTTATTAAGAAAAACAGTATGAAAGTTTAAAAAAGCTCATTTGTCTTTTTGAAACTTTAATTTAACACACATTTGTTGTTTATTAAATATCTAAGTATAAGATAATTCCAAAAAAACAGTCAGTAACGAAAAATACAAAAAAAAAAATTGTATGGCACAGAGAAGTATACGATATTAAGATCCGAAAGCCATAACTTAATCATCCTGTAACTGACACACAAAATGGCTGCCGCTTTCAAAAATTAAATCTGAATTGCGTTGGCGACTTGGCGTTCAAATTTGAGCCATTTTGTTTAGGTGGTAAAGTATTTTAAGTAAAAACATTTTGTTGTTTATGAGTTTCGTTATGCATTGCTCGAACTGCTGCTGCTGCGGTCGAACTTAAGAATAGATGATAATACCATTCATTGGAAGATAATATCTTAAGTGGATTCCGACATTTAAAAAAAAAAACATTTTACGACTATAGATTTTCCGCACTACGTAAAAATGTTGCAATAAAGACCAAAATAACTGAGGTTTTGCGTGCACTGCAGTTTGTTAGAGCGAGGTAGGCAGCTAAAAAACAAAAGCGTAAGAGCAGGACATTTTCCAAGGAGCGCCGACCCATAATGTTGCTATTGCATCTATGTTGTTATGTACTTTAATGTAGGGTTCCTTACCCTTGTTGCGCAGTGGTACGAACCCTTTGTGCGCGAGTCAAATTCGCTCTTAGTCAAATTATTTATTATAGTTCAGAGAGATAAATTGTCAATCTTTGTTTGCCAGAAAAATATATTTTTTATATTTAAATATGTATTTTTTGGATTCTAATTATTTTTAAGGAAATTACGCTTTTCAGTAGCTACACTTTGGTGACCATTCTATCTTTTTGGTCAACGTATTATTATTTTTCTGCATAGCTAGTATAATTTTGATAATAGGTTAAATACGAATGAATATTTTATAGCTTCACTCCAAAAATTGCATATTATTATCTTTAACTAAGTAATTCGTTCGGAGACGGAATGTGCAATTGAAATGAATCTTTTATCGCCCGCCCGGCGATCATGACATCCTTTGCAAGCGTTGATTTTGTATATGTTATCCTGCTCTCAGTGATGAGCGGACGATCAAACTGTACGCGGCCCACGAAATCAAACAGTCTAGGGAGAAACTACATTAAAACGAAATCGACGCGGGCACTAAACTATTCTATTATATACTAGCTTTTGCCCGTGGATTCGCTCGCGTGGATGTGATTTTAGCTTGGCAGTTATTTTAAAAACATCCCATATATCATAAATCTAAAAATATACTAATAATAAAGTAGTAAAAAGGCCGTGTCTGTACATTGAATATTTTGTTATTAGTATTGTATTGAGGCCAAAACCACCATTTTTTGGATTTTTGTCTGTTCGTCTGTGTGTATGTATGTTTCGTTTTAACTCAAGAACCACTTGACGGATTTGGATGCGGTTTTTTATTATCATAGTAATGACCCCAGGTTTACCGGGTATAGGCTATAAGGGGTGTTCATAAAATTAAGCCCAAGCCAAAAACGAGGCAGAGATTGAATAAACGCGGGCATAGCCGCGGGCAAAAGCTAGTAGCCTATATGTTGACCAGGGTCACTACCACTACGATGATATTAAAGAAAACCGCATCCAAATCCGTTGAGTGGTTCCCTATACAAAATTCGAAAATTTCTAGTTTTGGCCTCCGTAAAGATACTAATAAATTACAATTCACCAAAAAAAAAAAAAAAATGTACCAACTCGACGGTTTTACTTCTTTTTGATATTATGTATTTGTCTATGAGAACGGTCTGAAATAAAATTAAATGCCAAACGAGAATTTTAATGTTGACGCCAAATTAGCGTCAGCGGTAGATAGCAGTTTTATTTTAGCACATTAATTTATTCCATAAAATTAGTGTATTCGTCCAAGTTTTTTACATTAATTTAAAGTCGTTTTTATGTGCAAAGATTTTTTGTTTCCAAAATGATGCCAGCCTTTTTCTGTAAGCTAAGAACATAATTATTGTATTAAATACACGATCATTTATTCATTCTCGTACAATGGGGTATGAGGATATTGCCTTATTGTCTTTCCATTCAAAACTTTTCATGGAATAGTTTGTGTCATATTGACAATGCCTATTGTTTATTTAAAGTTATTATTGCTTAGAAACTCCTTGTAAAAAATAAAAAAAGGGCTCGACCAGGGTAGATTGACCATGTTTATATTAATTTACATGATAGTTTTTTTCCAAACTAATATAATTATTGGGAAATGTTAAGGTAAGTTTTATTTTTATGCTGTTAATACCTAGTTGGTTACTAAGATAAAACAATGAATTATATACCAAATGAAAGCACAAATATTCAAGATTAACATGTATTAAAATTATTCAAAATGACCGCCCCTGGCATGAACAAAAGCCTTTAGACGATGAGGCCAGTCATCGATGGCAGCACACACTACCACCGTGTCCAATTCCGCCACTGTCTTGACAATAGCGCATTTCAGAGAGTCGAGGTTTAGCACAGGCTTTCTCTTCAATCATTTACCATGGTATGGCATAATCCAGAGGGTTTAGGTCTGGGCTGCAGGATGGCCATTCTTCCTGCGTGATAAAATCAATATTATACAATTATATAACAAAAAATCAAATTTTATTTACAGCAAGTAAATTATGTCTTAAAATATTAAAATGAGTTTTTAAGCCCTTGAAAATGAATTAAATTTCGAAACCGGTTGGGTCAAAAGTACCTATAGTTATAGTAAAGTTGTGTAAACAGTGTACAAGTGGTTTTCATCAAGAAAATCAATTTTGTTTTCCCGAAACCACGTTTGCGTAGATTTTGCTTTGTGTCCGGGAGCTGAGTCCTGCTGGAAAACCCATGGTTGGTTTTTAAACAAGGTGTGGCTTAATGGTTTGACCACAGATTCTAGAACGGTATCTTGATACACTCTAGCGTCAGTTTTCACGCCCTTTTCACAGTGATGAACCTTAGTTAGTCCTGAATAGGACACACCCAGCCAAATCATCACTTGATGAGGGGTGGTGTCCTCTTTGGACCCTCCGAGCAATCATGATGGCTTCTTGACTGTTCTTAGCATACACCCTATCATTTTGGCGGTTAAAATTTTCTTCGACGGTGAAGATTTTTTCATCAGTAAGTAAATAAGATTTTTCGATGGCCGTTTTGTGCGTACTGCTTCAGTAGCACGCGACTTCGTGCGAACCTCATGGCCGTCAAACGTGCGTTTAACAGATGACCCTTTCGTCTGCGGCAAGCAGAAGCCCAAGGTCATAAGTCAAAATAAGGAACTCCTCTTTGCTCTGATTTGCATTACCAACAATTTTTGCTTCCGGACGGGATTTCTCGCGATTCTTGCCATCACTGCCTTAATCACGCCTGGTGTCCGAACGGTGCATGGTCTTCCAGATCTTTTTCGGTCATCTACCTACCGATAGTGCGATAAATAAATTGCTTGTTGATTTTCAGCTTTTGTAGCAACTTGAATATATTCGGTGGGTATCCACATTTGTGCAGTGCAATTACAGCAACACGATTCTCCTTCAACCGCAATTCCATGGTGAATTAAGCATTATGGTGTAAGTGTGGTATGGAATTACAGCTTATAAAACTGTAAACTTTTTGGCATTTTTATTTTTTGTTTTTCATTTGTATTGATACCCAGAAAGCGATGAAGAAATTCAGTAACGTAACTTTTTGACCAACTAGGTATAGTTTTATAATTTTCTTGATTCATATGGCGTCAATTCAAGTCTTAGATAAAATCAAGTATTCTTTACTTTACCTATATCAAATACAAAACTGTGTACACAAAACATACTTAGGCTTTTACTTTTTAAATAGTTATTGAAGAAGAAACTGATAAGGCCTTCAAATGTCATTCGCCATCGCAATGGATAAATCAAAATTGACGAAGAAACTGTTTGGCCCTACAAAGATCGGGGCAAAGGAAAAAAAATAAAAATATCCTAATACTTTTCCAAAAATATTACAAAATATTGCTTGAAATTGGTTTTAACTCGTAACGGTTTTAGAATAGCTTGCCTTTGTGTAAATTACTCATGGTCGATTATAAAAATATTAGTCAATTAGATGCATGTGATTTAGTAACTGCCTTAAAACAGTGTTTGGTAGATTGGAAGTTGTTACTTTAACTGCCGTAAATAATGTGTATCATAGCAATAAATAAAATATTTGTCTACCAAGTTTTTAATATTCTAAACGTGATAGGGCACCAGATACAGCAAAGCTCCAAAAAATTGTCGCGAAAAGTGCAATATAACATAAACTGAAAAGTGTCATTCAAGCACGAATTGTCCTCAAATTTTACAATATACATATTGCATTTGAAATATCGCCAATCGACACGACATTCACCTTGTCACGAAACGAAAATGTTTTGTGTATGAAAATCTACTGCAATCATTTATCTTCCGCGTAGCACTACGCTCTACTATAGTACTATAAAATAAAGTTCCAAGATTGATATTGCATGTCACTTTTTTAAATATATATTTTTTTACAGATTTAAATATTATTTGAAAAAAGAAATAGATAAATCGCGCTTGCAGTGCACTATTTACAAAAAACGTTCGCTCGTTTGTTTATATTGGCAAATTTTGTCCAATTGGATACAATACGAATACATACGAGAACCAAAAATTTTGTCTTCGTGTGACATATTTTATAATCTTTTCAACTAACAATTTCATGAAAAATGAGAAAAATGAAACGCAGGATTCTTATTTAGGGCTCCGTACCCGAAGGGTGCCTATTACTAAACTTCCGCTGTCTGTCTTTCTCTCCGCCTGTCAAGAGGTCTACATCTAACAGCCGTAATAGGCAGGCAGTTGAAATTTTCACAGAATACGTGTTCCTGTGGCTTCTATCACGGTAAATAAAAAAAAAAGAAAATAGGTGTCCCCATACATACAACATTGCATTTTTTCAGCTTCATTTGTTTCAGCTCCATCTTAAAAATGGTAATATGTAAAGTAAAAAATAAAAATTATGGTTCTGTACTCAAAGAGTGTCGAATTGTTTGTCAGGCGCTATCATTTTAGCGTCTTGTTTTTTGTCACTTCGATGTCGCTATGGAATCTGTATTGTTTTTACTTAAGGGCCCATAATACCTCAATTCGCAGTCCTGCTGCGTTAACTGTCTATCCTACTCTAATCAGATGCCGCGCACGCAAATACATCAGTTATTTGAAATCGCTGCTACACTGACGGTTTTTTCATTTTTATGGAAAAGTCTGCAGCTGCTTTAAGGGTCAAGTGCAAAAAAGCGCCCATTACCAAAAAATTACTTGTCCTACTTATCAAAAAAAATTAAAATGTTAAACAAACAATAACTTTCCGTGTTGTAATGTCGATAACAGGGACAAACAAACATTGATATTTAATATTTTTAGGTTTATACGCAAAGAGATACATATATATGAATTATCAGTGATTTTAATTTTTTCCGTTAGTTTCACTTCATACATACTTTAGCTGTCCATTTTGGGAGTGCAGTTTTGAAAAAAAAACATAAGGAAGCAAATCTCTATTAATTAATATTATTTGCAAGTTCTAAATGCTAAGGTTGATTGTACCTGATGTTATCATATTTTTTTACTATATTTTAGATGATTTTCGTACTTAATAACGTAATTTAACAATTGTCCTACAATTTTCTAATTTTACTAACTCAACCTTAGTTATTGCAAAATGGGTAAAATTAATGCATCGAAATATTTGCCCTTCCCTTTTCGCTAGCTGGTAATATTGCCCTTGCTATCAATGGCGCCTTTTTTCTGGGAAATAGTAACTAACTTGAGATTTGTGAAAAAGAAACTTATTTATTAGTAACAAGGTTTTGGAGTCATTAGTAAGTATTAAACCCTTTTATTTACTTACATTTTGATAGTATCTGGTAGGACTAAGCCAACATACGTGTGGGAATCCTATTACAAAGTAACATATTGGTGAAAACCTTTCCTGACTTGAAAGTTATGCCAAAAATTCTCATTTTCGTTACGTTACGTTGCATAAAGGTGCATTTATAAAGGGAACAAAAAAGTGCGATTTTATAACGATATAATATTATTTCTTTCAAAACATTTTTAGACGACTCTCATCTTGGAAGTTACTTATGATGATTCTGATGATAGTTCATATGAAGAAGTGTACTTGCCAGAAACCAGCTGCTGGAAAAATGATAGCATGTGATAATAAAAATTGTCGCATAGAGTGGTATCACTATGCTTGTGTTGGGATTTCTCGAAAACCAAGTGGCAAATGGTTTTGCGCAGAATGTAGATTTACTTATCTATAAGAATTATTTTTAATAAAAAGACTTCGAAAACGTAATAAAATTGTTTCCTATGTAAATTATCATTTTCGTTACGGGCGCAAATTTTGCACATGACCCTTATACTAATATCTGTTATGTTATGCAAAGTTTCAGATCTAATTTCAAGTATTCATTGAATGTTATCGGTTTATTCTACGGTTTGGAGGTAACTTTGTATTTTGTTTCTATTGAGAAATTTTAATGGAATCAAGTTTTCACAACAGCATGGACATAGCAATAGTCCTCAACTTTATCATATACTAGCTTTTGCCCGCGGCTCCGCCCGCGTGTTATTCGGTTTAACGACATACCTTTTTCCGGGATAAAAAGTAGCCTATGTGTTAAGTTTCTGTATAAGCTATATCCGTTCTAAATTTCATCCAAATCCGTTCAGCCGTTTCAGCGTGAAAGAGTAACAAACATACACACACACACACACACAAACTTTCGCATTTATAATATTAGTGTGAAGTGTGATAGTGTGATTAATTTCAGAGTGATTGTTGCAGTATTTGTTGGTATAAAACAGGATCATGCGAAGTGAGGTATACGCTTAATGTTTTTAGGGTTCCGTACACGTATTTTGTGGTGGTACGGAACCCTTTGTGCGCTAGTTCGACTCGCAGTTGGCCAAATTATTTTTTAATGTAAGCCTGCCTATCCTATCCTGTAAGAGCTTTCTTTGTTTAGCCTAATGCCAAGCGGCGATTTTTTGACAAATTTGAGACAATATTTTTTGATAATAATCGTATTCTTAAATTAATTTAAAAATTTTGATTATTGTGATTTAATTTCAACTTGTTTTCTGTTCCTAGAATCAAAAGAAAAAAAAAGTGCATGTAACTTCCTAAAATTGCAATTTCTCTTAGACCGGCTGGTCAATTTAAATCGTCAATACTTTCATTAATAGGTCGGTCGTAGCCACATACGTATAATATATATATATTATATGTTTATATGTCTGTGGTCGGAGCCGACTCATAGGTAATATTGATATTGAAAAGATTTATCAATCGAACAGTCGCTTCTATGTGAAAATTATTATTTTCTCCGGTTTTGCACTATCCGGGGACGCAGCGATCGTCGTAAAGCCACTTCCCAATGCGCGCTGGTCTGAACGTTATTTCAATGTCGATGAAACAAATTAAGCAGCTTATTTAGGTCTAATAAGCGCCTTAACAACACTTTGATATGATCATGGTCACGACGACGACGCTTGCAAATGGTAACCTGGGTTTTGTTTCACGGTACGAGTTGCGTCTCACAGAGAGTGAGTAAATGACTGTATGTCAAGCGTTGCACAACGAACATGAATAAACGAAAACTACACAACTGGGCTTTTCCTTGCTAATCATACCTTTTTCTCATAACTGTAACTATGCCTATTATAACAAGAGGAGCTACCATAAGGGTCAATTTAGAAATGTTTGCAGGGTTTCTTGCTATACAAGTTGTTGGACTATACAGAATACGAAAGTGAAGGAAGAAGCCTTAAAAATAAACACTTCACGGTTGATGGTAATGCTTATTACTTTGCTTTTACACAAAAGTGAATATAGAAAGTTTGTAAATATGCTTTTAATGTAGTAATTTAATGAGATAAACCATCTTGTGGATTTATTTTAATTTAGCGGATGTTTTTTTACTTTTGTGTAACCGTGACCGTGTGTCTGCTTCGGTATTGGACATGTTACGATTGTATTGGGGAGGCATGATGTAGCCAATTAAACTTGCCGATATAATAAGCCGGACAGAATATATGTGATTTTTTTATTGGTACCTTGGCCAAGTTAATTTTTAAAGTGATCCCTTTGCTATATTTTGGGTCGAGTAGTGTATCAGATAAAAGGTCCTTGTTTAAGGTGGTTGCGACGGTTTTTCTTATTTTGAATGAAAAGTAAAATGAATGTCGTTTATCGTACTACGCGACATTACTTTAATTTCATTTAGGCTTTTCTAGCAAAATTGTGTTATTTTATGCATTACTGTGTAAATGATCCTACACAACGAATTATGTTTATAGTTTGGTGCAGGATCATTTCATAGTAACGCATAAAATTAACAATTTTGCTGTCACTAATGCTGTGTACTAATGCATCTCCACACTTAACTTAAATAGCTATGTGTGCATTTTTGGTAAAGTTATCGTGCTCTCATTTCCAGATTTATCGCGTTTTTTGAGTAGGTAGGTCAGACAAAATAACGTGGGTTTTTCGGTGAACTAGTGAGTGCCTATTTATCGCGCATGTGAAATGCAAAGCACGTGATATCTAGACGCTTTATGGCTTATTGAACAACTGGTAGCTTAGGATTGCCACACCGACCTGGTTTCGTAATAAACATAAAGTCCTCGGATTGTTCATGTTCCATACCAATCGACGCAAATACAATGAACGACAAAAGTTCGTTTTCTCAGCACGGTATCCCAAAGCTTTGCAATCAAATGGGAAATCTTTCTTTTATCTATGAAAACTAACATGGGCAAATTTTACTGTATTCTACAGAAGTGAGTTTTTTCCATTGATATAGTGTTGCTGTCACATTCTCATTTCCTGTAATTTCTTCTTCGTTACTACTTGCGAACATATGAGTTGTAGATGGAGTGATTAGTAAATGTGTAGTAGATTGTTTTTACTGCCCATTACGCCATGTTACGGCAACTTTTGCGTAGTTTTCATTCTCGCGCTCGATTCAACGTACAACAATGGACAGGGCCGCTTTTGGATCTATGGCCCCTAGGTTAAACCCGAGGTACCTAATTTTTTACATTCAAACATCGAATTTTACTGCAATATCCAGAATGAAAACTAAAAAAAACCGTTTAATCGTAGAACGTTTCACAATGCGCGTATGTTTAAAAAAAGTATTTTTCAATTTTAAAAGTGTTTTTTAAGGATATTTTTAATTGAAATACAGTACTTTCCCAAACAGACTGTGAATAAAAATTTAAAATCTAAATCTATTAGGATACAGATGTTAAGTATTAGTGATGATTACAATCAAAATACGATAATCGAAAGGTAAAAAAGCACAATATAAATTATAAATGCAACAAGGGGTCTAGAACGAGGCACAAAGAGTGTCTTTTGAAAGAGTCTTCTGCTGTCAAACTTGATTTTTAGAATGTAAGAAACCAATTTTGACAGCTGAAGAATCTTTCCAAAGACACTCTTTTTGTGCCTCGTTCTAGGGCCCCAGATAGACGGTGACTGATCTTTAGACAGCGCTAAACTTACAGTTTTTAGTTAGAACAAGCCTCTAGGCCTATGTAGCCATCCTTTCATGTCATATCTAATCTTTATAAAAACAATATTATGGGGAAATATATGAGAAAAATATATATATTTAAGTTGGGCTAATAAAGTTATACATATGCATAAAATAAAGACTTATTGGAATAAGAATATTATTATACACAATGCAATTAAAAAGTAAGTTGACAAATACGCTGATTAGACCATAAATAAATATAATGCCCAAATATATACTAACATGAGTAAAAAATAAAATATTGTATATACCTACACAATGCAATGAATAAATAAGTTACTAGATGAATAAACTATAAATAGATATAATGCCTAAATCCGCCCATTCGATTAATCTTGCTAAGAAAAAGGGCAAGAAACTTAGCAAGATCATGTCTTTTTTTGTCAATATTTTTTTCTCATTGTATGCCTTAATACTATTACGGTCTTTTTAACTTATATAAAACTAGCTTTTGCCCGCGGCTCCGCCTGCGTCAAAGATATTTTAGTGGAAATAAGGAAAACAAAAGAATATGATTTTTCGAACAACAATATGCCACGGTTACCATGTTTTACCAAAATGCTAATAAATACCAATCAAATAAACCCAAACTCGAAGGGTCTGCTGTTGTCCGTTGAGGAAATCCCGTACCCACCTTCCAGTCCCATCAGCAGACCCTGGTCACCATGTTTTACCAAAGTGCTAGTAAAGACCAATCAAATAAGCCCAAATTCGAAGGGTCTGCTGTTGTCCGTTGAGAAGATCCCGTACCCATCTTCCAGTCCCATCACCAGACCCTGGCCACCTTTTTTTAAAAAAAAAGAAAGTATTTATTCTGGAGATAAAATGAAAAAATAAAAAGTGAAAACTAATTTTACCAGTAGGGGTTTGAACCCGCGATGATACATAGCCTAAAACCTTCCCGAAGAAATGCTTTATCTTTCAGTGAAAAATTGATTGGTTCTCAAGTTATAAGCGAACGAACAGACAGACAGACGTTGTATTTTATGTATATAGAGATTATTATACTAAACAAGGTGTTTAACTTTTAACTAAAGGATAAAAATCCATAAAGTGGTTGTCTCAGTTTTCGTTCCAAAACGCACAACTAATGAACCAACCAAGGTCTTCAATTCCGGAGGAACCCTAACTGACACAAACATAACCTGTACATTACGATGTGCTCGGTGTGCTCCATTTGCGACACTAGTCGGTAGGCGCGCTCGTTCACATGTTATGTAGGCGACGTTACCGTTATTGTTACGTTCACGTCGTCTTCAGTGCGTGCCGAAGTGCCGAACCGTTACAGATGACATGCAAGATGCCCGGGAAAAGATCCGAAATGAACCTCGGAATCTAGTTACGCGTGGCCACCTCGTCCTACATACGCTCATTCCCATGGGTAGATGTCAAATATTTTTTGTCGGTTTCGTACTTCTAGTCCAACTACGGATGTTCCCTACAAGGCGTTTTCGGTTTAGTCGATCTACTGGTTGTCCATGTCCAAAAACAGATGAATGCACTCAAATCAATAACATTTACACAATAATTCGGAAAAGTGCAGTTTTCCTGCCATAATATAGAAGGATTTCTTGAATTTTCAACTAAAACAGACGAAAATTTGCGAAGGAAATTTATTAAAAGGGTTGCAAGATTATGAGATAATCTTCTACATCTCTTTTATATGTAATTTTAAATATCAGGGTTCGAAAATATCCGATATTTATTTTAAATGTCAAAATATTGAATATTTATGATATACCGGGTGTAAATGTGTAAATAGAGTGCGACCATTCAAATAGGTCGCACTCTAATTACACCCGGTATATCGGATATACATATATCATGAATGATATATATCCATTGATATACAGGATGTAAATGCAATGTCTAGAATCCCTATAGGGTATGAAAGTATACATGATTCTGATGTCATTAAGAGAAAAAAAAAATACCTTGAATTTTCACCAAAAAATTACGTCATTTTTCTAAGCTATGGCTAGGCTACGCAGCTGACCGGCCTCCCTACACACCTAATTGCACCCCGCAACCCGCACCCCTCATCCGAGTGGCCAGCGACCAGTGAGGGTGTCCACGCGATTAGTGAGTAAAGGAAATCGTCCTTTCGTCTTACTGGTACTTTATTTAGAGACCCCAGTATTAAAAATAATATCTTTACCGATCATACTAACACACCCGTAAAGGATTCTTGCCTTTGCTTTTACACCAGGTATGTCCCCGAACGCTGATAAATATTCAACAAAAATCCATCTTAATATAATGGAATTTTTCCTTTTGAGTAAAGGGATGGATTGGTCTTCTATTTTTGGAAGATTATTAATTTCAGTTTGCCCTTCATTTTAGTTACCATCTGCACGCAGCAACCGATTTCTGCGTATGCTCCAAAAGTTTTATGAAGCAAGTTTAAATTCAACCACCACCAAATTCACAACAGTCAAGTCTTTAGTCATTATTATTTCTTTATTACGCAACTGACTTATCCTTTAGATTCACCTATCTGCATATGTATAGTGTATATCTCAGTAGTAAGAGTCGTGTCGGGGCTGGGGCGCGTGTCGCCTCTAACGAGCGACTATCTCCGGCCGCTCCCACGACGCGGAGCTGCTCAAGGAAGCAATAACTGTACACGGCACCGCCGCTGTACCGATGTACCAATAACCTCTTATCGCATTCGCATATTGCCTTGACGATCCGACATGTAGCTGCTTGTGTTGCTGTCGCTACTGCTACTAGGGCCGACTTCAACCGCTTTAGATTAGTTTTGTTTAGAAGATAGGTACATACCATTTACTTTTTGTAGGAAATGATTTAGGTACATATGTACATCTTGGTTTAATGGTTTAAGGTAAAGCTCGAGATTGTTTTTACTTACTTTTTGTATTTCGGCAGCTAGATCTTGTCTAAAATATCTACAAAAGGACTAATTTTTATGACAAAATTACCGCGAAAAGGAACGAATTTTCTCGACACCTTATTACAATGACACACAAATCATCCAGAGGGTTTAGGTCTGGGCTGCAGGATGGCCATTCTTCCTGCGTGATAAAATCAATATTATACAATTATATAACAAAAAATCAAATTTTATTTACAGCAAGTAAATTATGTCTTAAAATATTAAAATGAGTTTTTAAGCCCTTGAAAATGAATTAAATTTCGAAACCGGTTGGGTCAAAAGTACCTATAGTTATAGTAAAGTTGTGTAAACAGTGTACAAGTGGTTTTCATCAAGAAAATCAATTTTGTTTTCCCGAAACCACGTTTGCGTAGATTTTGCTTTGTGTCCGGGAGCTGAGTCCTGCTGGAAAACCCATGGTTGGTTTTTAAACAAGGTGTGGCTTAATGGTTTGACCACAGATTCTAGAACGGTATCTTGATACACTCTAGCGTCAGTTTTCACGCCCTTTTCACAGTGATGAACCTTAGTTAGTCCTGAATAGGACACACCCAGCCAAATCATCACTTGATGAGGGGTGGTGTCCTCTTTGGACCCTCCGAGCAATCATGATGGCTTCTTGACTGTTCTTAGCATACACCCTATCATTTTGGCGGTTAAAATTTTCTTCGACGGTGAAGATTTTTTCATCAGTAAGTAAATGAGATTTTTCGATGGCCGTTTTGTGCGTACTGCTTCAGTAGCACGCGACTTCGTGCGAACCTCATGGCCGTCAAACGTGCGTTTAACAGATGACCCTTTCGTCTGCGGCAAGCAGAAGCCCAAGGTCATAAGTCAAAATAAGGAACTCCTCTTTGCTCTGATTTGCATTACCAACAATTTTTGCTTCCGGACGGGATTTCTCGCGATTCTTGCCATCACTGCCTTAATCACGCCTGGTGTCCGAACGGTGCATGGTCTTCCAGATCTTTTTCGGTCATCTACCTACCGATAGTGCGATAAATAAATTGCTTGTTGATTTTCAGCTTTTGTAGCAACTTGAATATATTCGGTGGGTATCCACATTTGTGCAGTGCAATTACAGCAACACGATTCTCCTTCAACCGCAATTCCATGGTGAATTAAGCATTATGGTGTAAGTGTGGTATGGAATTACAGCTTATGAAACTGTAAACTTTTTGGCATTTTTATTTTTTGTTTTTCATTTGTATTGATACCCAGAAAGCGATGAAGAAATTCAGTAACGTAACTTTTTGACCAACTAGGTATAGTTTTATAATTTTCTTGATTCATATGGCGTCAATTCAAGTCTTAGATAAAATCAAGTATTCTTTACTTTACCTATATCAAATACAAAACTGTGTACACAAAACATACTTAGGCTTTTACTTTTTAAATAGTTATTGAAGAAGAAACTGATAAGGCCTTCAAATGTCATTCGCCATCGCAATGGATAAATCAAAATTGACGAAGAAACTGTTTGGCCCTACAAAGATCGGGGCAAAGGAAAAAAAATAAAAATATCCTAATACTTTTCCAAAAATATTACAAAATATTGCTTGAAATTGGTTTTAACTCGTAACGGTTTTAGAATAGCTTGCCTTTGTGTAAATTACTCATGGTCGATTATAAAAATATTAGTCAATTAGATGCATGTGATTTAGTAACTGCCTTAAAACAGTGTTTGGTAGATTGGAAGTTGTTACTTTAACTGCCGTAAATAATGTGTATCATAGCAATAAATAAAATATTTGTCTACCAAGTTTTTAATATTCTAAACGTGATAGGGCACCAGATACAGCAAAGCTCCAAAAAATTGTCGCGAAAAGTGCAATATAACATAAACTGAAAAGTGTCATTCAAGCACGAATTGTCCTCAAATTTTACAATATACATATTGCATTTGAAATATCGCCAATCGACACGACATTCACCTTGTCACGAAACGAAAATGTTTTGTGTATGAAAATCTACTGCAATCATTTATCTTCCGCGTAGCACTACGCTCTACTATAGTACTATAAAATAAAGTTCCAAGATTGATATTGCATGTCACTTTTTTAAATATATATTTTTTTACAGATTTAAATATTATTTGAAAAAAGAAATAGATAAATCGCGCTTGCAGTGCACTATTTACAAAAAACGTTCGCTCGTTTGTTTATATTGGCAAATTTTGTCCAATTGGATACAATACGAATACATACGAGAACCAAAAATTTTGTCTTCGTGTGACATATTTTATAATCTTTTCAACTAACAATTTCATGAAAAATGAGAAAAATGAAACGCAGGATTCTTATTTAGGGCTCCGTACCCGAAGGGTGCCTATTACTAAACTTCCGCTGTCTGTCTTTCTCTCCGCCTGTCAAGAGGTCTACATCTAACAGCCGTAATAGGCAGGCAGTTGAAATTTTCACAGAATACGTGTTCCTGTGGCTTCTATCACGGTAAATAAAAAAAAAAGAAAATAGGTGTCCCCATACATACAACATTGCATTTTTTCAGCTTCATTTGTTTCAGCTCCATCTTAAAAATGGTAATATGTAAAGTAAAAAATAAAAATTATGGTTCTGTACTCAAAGAGTGTCGAATTGTTTGTCAGGCGCTATCATTTTAGCGTCTTGTTTTTTGTCACTTCGATGTCGCTATGGAATCTGTATTGTTTTTACTTAAGGGCCCATAATACCTCAATTCGCAGTCCTGCTGCGTTAACTGTCTATCCTACTCTAATCAGATGCCGCGCACGCAAATACATCAGTTATTTGAAATCGCTGCTACACTGACGGTTTTTTCATTTTTATGGAAAAGTCTGCAGCTGCTTTAAGGGTCAAGTGCAAAAAAGCGCCCATTACCAAAAAATTACTTGTCCTACTTATCAAAAAAAATTAAAATGTTAAACAAACAATAACTTTCCGTGTTGTAATGTCGATAACAGGGACAAACAAACATTGATATTTAATATTTTTAGGTTTATACGCAAAGAGATACATATATATGAATTATCAGTGATTTTAATTTTTTCCGTTAGTTTCACTTCATACATACTTTAGCTGTCCATTTTGGGAGTGCAGTTTTGAAAAAAAAACATAAGGAAGCAAATCTCTATTAATTAATATTATTTGCAAGTTCTAAATGCTAAGGTTGATTGTACCTGATGTTATCATATTTTTTTACTATATTTTAGATGATTTTCGTACTTAATAACGTAATTTAACAATTGTCCTACAATTTTCTAATTTTACTAACTCAACCTTAGTTATTGCAAAATGGGTAAAATTAATGCATCGAAATATTTGCCCTTCCCTTTTCGCTAGCTGGTAATATTGCCCTTGCTATCAATGGCGCCTTTTTTCTGGGAAATAGTAACTAACTTGAGATTTGTGAAAAAGAAACTTATTTATTAGTAACAAGGTTTTGGAGTCATTAGTAAGTATTAAACCCTTTTATTTACTTACATTTTGATAGTATCTGGTAGGACTAAGCCAACATACGTGTGGGAATCCTATTACAAAGTAACATATTGGTGAAAACCTTTCCTGACTTGAAAGTTATGCCAAAAATTCTCATTTTCGTTACGTTACGTTGCATAAAGGTGCATTTATAAAGGGAACAAAAAAGTGCGATTTTATAACGATATAATATTATTTCTTTCAAAACATTTTTAGACGACTCTCATCTTGGAAGTTACTTATGATGATTCTGATGATAGTTCATATGAAGAAGTGTACTTGCCAGAAACCAGCTGCTGGAAAAATGATAGCATGTGATAATAAAAATTGTCGCATAGAGTGGTATCACTATGCTTGTGTTGGGATTTCTCGAAAACCAAGTGGCAAATGGTTTTGCGCAGAATGTAGATTTACTTATCTATAAGAATTATTTTTAATAAAAAGACTTCGAAAACGTAATAAAATTGTTTCCTATGTAAATTATCATTTTCGTTACGGGCGCAAATTTTGCACATGACCCTTATACTAATATCTGTTATGTTATGCAAAGTTTCAGATCTAATTTCAAGTATTCATTGAATGTTATCGGTTTATTCTACGGTTTGGAGGTAACTTTGTATTTTGTTTCTATTGAGAAATTTTAATGGAATCAAGTTTTCACAACAGCATGGACATAGCAATAGTCCTCAACTTTATCATATACTAGCTTTTGCCCGCGGCTCCGCCCGCGTGTTATTCGGTTTAACGACATACCTTTTTCCGGGATAAAAAGTAGCCTATGTGTTAAGTTTCTGTATAAGCTATATCCGTTCTAAATTTCATCCAAATCCGTTCAGCCGTTTCAGCGTGAAAGAGTAACAAACATACACACACACACACACACAAACTTTCGCATTTATAATATTAGTGTGAAGTGTGATAGTGTGATTAATTTCAGAGTGATTGTTGCAGTATTTGTTGGTATAAAACAGGATCATGCGAAGTGAGGTATACGCTTAATGTTTTTAGGGTTCCGTACACGTATTTTGTGGTGGTACGGAACCCTTTGTGCGCTAGTTCGACTCGCAGTTGGCCAAATTATTTTTTAATGTAAGCCTGCCTATCCTATCCTGTAAGAGCTTTCTTTGTTTAGCCTAATGCCAAGCGGCGATTTTTTGACAAATTTGAGACAATATTTTTTGATAATAATCGTATTCTTAAATTAATTTAAAAATTTTGATTATTGTGATTTAATTTCAACTTGTTTTCTGTTCCTAGAATCAAAAGAAAAAAAAAGTGCATGTAACTTCCTAAAATTGCAATTTCTCTTAGACCGGCTGGTCAATTTAAATCGTCAATACTTTCATTAATAGGTCGGTCGTAGCCACATACGTATAATATATATATATTATATGTTTATATGTCTGTGGTCGGAGCCGACTCATAGGTAATATTGATATTGAAAAGATTTATCAATCGAACAGTCGCTTCTATGTGAAAATTATTATTTTCTCCGGTTTTGCACTATCCGGGGACGCAGCGATCGTCGTAAAGCCACTTCCCAATGCGCGCTGGTCTGAACGTTATTTCAATGTCGATGAAACAAATTAAGCAGCTTATTTAGGTCTAATAAGCGCCTTAACAACACTTTGATATGATCATGGTCACGACGACGACGCTTGCAAATGGTAACCTGGGTTTTGTTTCACGGTACGAGTTGCGTCTCACAGAGAGTGAGTAAATGACTGTATGTCAAGCGTTGCACAACGAACATGAATAAACGAAAACTACACAACTGGGCTTTTCCTTGCTAATCATACCTTTTTCTCATAACTGTAACTATGCCTATTATAACAAGAGGAGCTACCATAAGGGTCAATTTAGAAATGTTTGCAGGGTTTCTTGCTATACAAGTTGTTGGACTATACAGAATACGAAAGTGAAGGAAGAAGCCTTAAAAATAAACACTTCACGGTTGATGGTAATGCTTATTACTTTGCTTTTACACAAAAGTGAATATAGAAAGTTTGTAAATATGCTTTTAATGTAGTAATTTAATGAGATAAACCATCTTGTGGATTTATTTTAATTTAGCGGATGTTTTTTTACTTTTGTGTAACCGTGACCGTGTGTCTGCTTCGGTATTGGACATGTTACGATTGTATTGGGGAGGCATGATGTAGCCAATTAAACTTGCCGATATAATAAGCCGGACAGAATATATGTGATTTTTTTATTGGTACCTTGGCCAAGTTAATTTTTAAAGTGATCCCTTTGCTATATTTTGGGTCGAGTAGTGTATCAGATAAAAGGTCCTTGTTTAAGGTGGTTGCGACGGTTTTTCTTATTTTGAATGAAAAGTAAAATGAATGTCGTTTATCGTACTACGCGACATTACTTTAATTTCATTTAGGCTTTTCTAGCAAAATTGTGTTATTTTATGCATTACTGTGTAAATGATCCTACACAACGAATTATGTTTATAGTTTGGTGCAGGATCATTTCATAGTAACGCATAAAATTAACAATTTTGCTGTCACTAATGCTGTGTACTAATGCATCTCCACACTTAACTTAAATAGCTATGTGTGCATTTTTGGTAAAGTTATCGTGCTCTCATTTCCAGATTTATCGCGTTTTTTGAGTAGGTAGGTCAGACAAAATAACGTGGGTTTTTCGGTGAACTAGTGAGTGCCTATTTATCGCGCATGTGAAATGCAAAGCACGTGATATCTAGACGCTTTATGGCTTATTGAACAACTGGTAGCTTAGGATTGCCACACCGACCTGGTTTCGTAATAAACATAAAGTCCTCGGATTGTTCATGTTCCATACCAATCGACGCAAATACAATGAACGACAAAAGTTCGTTTTCTCAGCACGGTATCCCAAAGCTTTGCAATCAAATGGGAAATCTTTCTTTTATCTATGAAAACTAACATGGGCAAATTTTACTGTATTCTACAGAAGTGAGTTTTTTCCATTGATATAGTGTTGCTGTCACATTCTCATTTCCTGTAATTTCTTCTTCGTTACTACTTGCGAACATATGAGTTGTAGATGGAGTGATTAGTAAATGTGTAGTAGATTGTTTTTACTGCCCATTACGCCATGTTACGGCAACTTTTGCGTAGTTTTCATTCTCGCGCTCGATTCAACGTACAACAATGGACAGGGCCGCTTTTGGATCTATGGCCCCTAGGTTAAACCCGAGGTACCTAATTTTTTACATTCAAACATCGAATTTTACTGCAATATCCAGAATGAAAACTAAAAAAAACCGTTTAATCGTAGAACGTTTCACAATGCGCGTATGTTTAAAAAAAGTATTTTTCAATTTTAAAAGTATTTTTTAAGGATATTTTTAATTGAAATACAGTACTTTCCCAAACAGACTGTGAATAAAAATTTAAAATCTAAATCTATTAGGATACAGATGTTAAGTGTTAGTGATGATTACAATCAAAATACGATAATCGAAAGGTAAAAAAGCACAATATAAATTATAAATGCAACAAGGGGTCTAGAACGAGGCACAAAGAGTGTCTTTTGAAAGAGTCTTCTGCTGTCAAACTTGATTTTTAGAATGTAAGAAACCAATTTTGACAGCTGAAGAATCTTTCCAAAGACACTCTTTTTGTGCCTCGTTCTAGGGCCCCAGATAGACGGTGACTGATCTTTAGACAGCGCTAAACTTACAGTTTTTAGTTAGAACAAGCCTCTAGGCCTATGTAGCCATCCTTTCATGTCATATCTAATCTTTATAAAAACAATATTATGGGGAAATATATGAGAAAAATATATATATTTAAGTTGGGCTAATAAAGTTATACATATGCATAAAATAAAGACTTATTGGAATAAGAATATTATTATACACAATGCAATTAAAAAGTAAGTTGACAAATACGCTGATTAGACCATAAATAAATATAATGCCCAAATATATACTAACATGAGTAAAAAATAAAATATTGTATATACCTACACAATGCAATGAATAAATAAGTTACTAGATGAATAAACTATAAATAGATATAATGCCTAAATCCGCCCATTCGATTAATCTTGCTAAGAAAAAGGGCAAGAAACTTAGCAAGATCATGTCTTTTTTTGTCAATATTTTTTTCTCATTGTATGCCTTAATACTATTACGGTCTTTTTAACTTATATAAAACTAGCTTTTGCCCGCGGCTCCGCCTGCGTCAAAGATATTTTAGTGGAAATAAGGAAAACAAAAGAATATGATTTTTCGAACAACAATATGCCACGGTTACCATGTTTTACCAAAATGCTAATAAATACCAATCAAATAAACCCAAACTCGAAGGGTCTGCTGTTGTCCGTTGAGGAAATCCCGTACCCACCTTCCAGTCCCATCAGCAGACCCTGGTCACCATGTTTTACCAAAGTGCTAGTAAAGACCAATCAAATAAGCCCAAATTCGAAGGGTCTGCTGTTGTCCGTTGAGAAGATCCCGTACCCATCTTCCAGTCCCATCACCAGACCCTGGCCACCTTTTTTTAAAAAAAAAGAAAATATTTATTCTGGAGATAAAATGAAAAAATAAAAAGTGAAAACTAATTTTACCAGTAGGGGTTTGAACCCGCGATGATACATAGCCTAAAACCTTCCCGAAGAAATGCTTTATCTTTCAGTGAAAAATTGATTGGTTCTCAAGTTATAAGCGAACGAACAGACAGACAGACGTTGTATTTTATGTATATAGAGATTATTATACTAAACAAGGTGTTTAACTTTTAACTAAAGGATAAAAATCCATAAAGTGGTTGTCTCAGTTTTCGTTCCAAAACGCACAACTAATGAACCAACCAAGGTCTTCAATTCCGGAGGAACCCTAACTGACACAAACATAACCTGTACATTACGATGTGCTCGGTGTGCTCCATTTGCGACACTAGTCGGTAGGCGCGCTCGTTCACATGTTATGTAGGCGACGTTACCGTTATTGTTACGTTCACGTCGTCTTCAGTGCGTGCCGAAGTGCCGAACCGTTACAGATGACATGCAAGATGCCCGGGAAAAGATCCGAAATGAACCTCGGAATCTAGTTACGCGTGGCCACCTCGTCCTACATACGCTCATTCCCATGGGTAGATGTCAAATATTTTTTGTCGGTTTCGTACTTCTAGTCCAACTACGGATGTTCCCTACAAGGCGTTTTCGGTTTAGTCGATCTACTGGTTGTCCATGTCCAAAAACATATGAATGCACTCAAATCAATAACATTTACACAATAATTCGGAAAAGTGCAGTTTTCCTGCCATAATATAGAAGGATTTCTTGAATTTTCAACTAAAACAGACGAAAATTTGCGAAGGAAATTTATTAAAAGGGTTGCAAGATTATGAGATAATCTTCTACATCTCTTTTATATGTAATTTTAAATATCAGGGTTCGAAAATATCCGATATTTATTTTAAATGTCAAAATATTGAATATTTATGATATACCGGGTGTAAATGTGTAAATAGAGTGCGACCATTCAAATAGGTCGCACTCTAATTACACCCGGTATATCGGATATACATATATCATGAATGATATATATCCATTGATATACAGGATGTAAATGCAATGTCTAGAATCCCTATAGGGTATGAAAGTATACATGATTCTGATGTCATTAAGAGAAAAAAAAAATACCTTGAATTTTCACCAAAAAATTACGTCATTTTTCTAAGCTATGGCTAGGCTACGCAGCTGACCGGCCTCCCTACACACCTAATTGCACCCCGCAACCCGCACCCCTCATCCGAGTGGCCAGCGACCAGTGAGGGTGTCCACGCGATTAGTGAGTAAAGGAAATCGTCCTTTCGTCTTACTGGTACTTTATTTAGAGACCCCAGTATTAAAAATAATATCTTTACCGATCATACTAACACACCCGTAAAGGATTCTTGCCTTTGCTTTTACACCAGGTATGTCCCCGAACGCTGATAAATATTCAACAAAAATCCATCTTAATATAATGGAATTTTTCCTTTTGAGTAAAGGGATGGATTGGTCTTCTATTTTTGGAAGATTATTAATTTCAGTTTGCCCTTCATTTTAGTTACCATCTGCACGCAGCAACCGATTTCTGCGTATGCTCCAAAAGTTTTATGAAGCAAGTTTAAATTCAACCACCACCAAATTCACAACAGTCAAGTCTTTAGTCATTATTATTTCTTTATTACGCAACTGACTTATCCTTTAGATTCACCTATCTGCATATGTATAGTGTATATCTCAGTAGTAAGAGTCGTGTCGGGGCTGGGGCGCGTGTCGCCTCTAACGAGCGACTATCTCCGGCCGCTCCCACGACGCGGAGCTGCTCAAGGAAGCAATAACTGTACACGGCACCGCCGCTGTACCGATGTACCAATAACCTCTTATCGCATTCGCATATTGCCTTGACGATCCGACATGTAGCTGCTTGTGTTGCTGTCGCTACTGCTACTAGGGCCGACTTCAACCGCTTTAGATTAGTTTTGTTTAGAAGATAGGTACATACCATTTACTTTTTGTAGGAAATGATTTAGGTACATATGTACATCTTGGTTTAATGGTTTAAGGTAAAGCTCGAGATTGTTTTTACTTACTTTTTGTATTTCGGCAGCTAGATCTTGTCTAAAATATCTACAAAAGGACTAATTTTTATGACAAAATTACCGCGAAAAGGAACGAATTTTCTCGACACCTTATTACAATGACACACAAATCATAGACAAAGACAAAGTGTACCATAACGCATTTCTCTTTCAGACATCACGTTAAGTGTAAAAAACTATACCGCGGAGAGCTTACTTTGCGCCATCTAGGGTCGAATAGCTGAAGCTCAGATGTTTGCGTTTAGTTTCAGAAGTTGCTAAGAGATAATTGCCGTTTGAATTCTATGTTTTGCGTTTTTGTAATGAAATTGATAAGGTGCCTCAAAAAGATGTATTATTTTTGTGTTCGATGTAATTAATAAAATGATTAAATATTGAATTTCGCTTTACGTAGTGCAGAATAAAACGCAATTTCATGATAACGTTTTTAAGCCATCGGTCACTTTTCGGTCATCATGGGATGGTCAGTTTTACAAAATTCGAATTTGCCTTATACGATCCATGACTATGGTATATATTTAATTACCATACATGATCAACCTTACACAATCGTACCTCTCATTGGTTTCACGGAATGAAAAATAGTCATGGGTTTTCTCGTCTGAATCATCCCGGTATAAAATTTTCATCGCGAAACGTTGATTGGTTGCAGAGTTTAAAGTAACCAACAAACAAACCTTTGGATACATTGTAACTACTATGGCAGGTGTAAATGGACAGGTATTTTAAGGGGCTATTTCGATAAAATGGCACTTTTTGAAGTTGTTTACCTGCTTTTCAGATGAAGCCACTAATTTGATAAATCTTTATATGTAAATTTCGGAAACTTTTTCTAGTATTCTTTAGTACAGAAACGCGATTGCTTAACTTTCGCTCGATATAAATGATTATTGAAATGAGGCCTTCTTCTACATTTTTTTTATAGTTTGACAAATAGGAATGACATACAGACCTGAACGATGTTTTATTAGATAGATTTTAACGATATCTAAATTTTCTTAGTTGGAAATTTTGATAGCTATTTTAGTTCATTTTATATTATTTATTTTATTTTCCCTCTCTCACTGCGGGCTGTTCCGCATGGAGTAACAGTGACCTTTGCAAGCGTGACATATCCTCTTAAAACGAAACCAAATAACCTACTGATCATACTAAACAACGAGAAGCTTAAACGCACAAATGAAAATAGTAGTTTATGCTATTAGTGCGGTAAAGAGGCAATAGCTTACGAGGACGTTTTGAAACACGAGGGATAAGCGAGCTCATTTCTGTCAAGTCTATCTATGGTACACAAGAAAAGACTGGCAACAATACAATACAATACAATACAATACAATATAACTTTATTTGCACACCACAAAGAAGGAAACAAAAATAATATAAATTACAATAGCCAAATAACGTAGGTACAATCAGGCGGCCTTATCGCTTATAGCGATCTCTTCCAGACAACCTTTGGGTAGAATCTGGTTTAAAAGGAGATTGATGAATAGGCGGTGCACTAATTTTAAAATAATATTTAAATATACTATACAAAATCTACATTAATAAATTAAAAGTAAAATAATAATGTATTATAGATAAATAACATGAATGAATAAATATATACATACATACATATATTACATAAATAATAAATAAACTTTAAGAGGAATGTAGATAGTTCAGTGGTCAGAGTGAGAGGTAGTGTTCTTTTACCAGTCTCTTAAAGACTGGTAGGGAAGGTGCTCTTCTTATAGATAGAGGAAGATCATTCCACAAACGGACGGCTTGTACTGAAAAGGAATTGTCATAGAAGGACGATGAATGTATTGGGGTAGCCAGGAGTAGATTTTGAGAGGACCGTAAGATACGGTCATGAGTACCATGAAGAAACTGAAAGCGAGCTTTGAGATATGATGGGGTGGCAGGATTATTTAATACAGAATACAAAAGAGACAGAATATGAGAATTGCGACGACGACGAATAGGGCAACATTTTTTCAATAAATAAAAAAAACACTAGTTTGGTAAAGTTGACTTAGACAACAGTTTTCATGCATATAAAATATGTCTTTACGAGCATTTGTATTTATAAAACATACCTATTCAATTTGCCTTGCTTCTTAAAAACCGGTCAAGTGCGAGTCAGACTCGCATACCTAGGGTTCCGTAATTCGACAGTTTTGGGAACAGTCAGGAAGAAAGTATTTATAATCTTGCCCATAAATGTTCATGATAACTAAAAATTCGTAATTTTTTTTCATATTTTTTGGTCCACTAGTTTCGGAAATAAGGGGGGGGGACATGTATTTTTTTGTGGTTTTTCAAAGATTTTTCGAAATCGGTGCCAGTAGTTATGTAGGCAAGTCAATGCTATTTTTGTGGAAAATTTCAAGTCTTTATCTTTAACGGTACTAAAGTTATGAGGCTGTGACATACGGACGGACTGACAACGGAGTCTTACCATATAGGTTCCTGTTAAACAAAAATATTGAATGAAATTTTATATATATAGAAGAGTGATGAAAAAGGTGGTAGAGCTGATGCCGGGCTCGACTGTGGAGGTACCACCATCTTACTCGCAAATCCTCCCGAAGTTATTCGGGGAGAGTAAGAGAACAGCTCTCAGGCAAAACCAGGCGGCCCACCATCGCCTGGGACCGATGGATGGCGGTTTATCCATCCCCAACTGCCGAGCCTCATACAAAACAGACTGGTGACGGGCAGCGGCGTCACTGGTGCAAGGGTTTCGGCACCGCGCTCACCAACCCGCCTGCCCAGCGTGTGTGAGTATAGGCATTTCTTCCAGGAGGACCGCCAAGAGTGGTGAAATCCTGGAAAGGCCTATGTCCAGCAGTGGACGAAACAGGCTGATGATGGATTGATGGATGGATGAAAGAATGAATAAAAGTAGAGTGACTCTACCGGGCTGCCTTAGAAGGACACCACGAAGGCCGACCAAACGAAGATGGGCGAAGTCAAAAGTACCCGGAATAGAAGAATTTGTATGATTAGGACGTGGAAGAAGCGAAAGGGGTGTGTCAGCCTCGTAACAGATAGAAATCTCTAGTCTCTGACTATCCCTCTTCGCACAGACAGGCGTGAGTATATAGTATGCATGTATTTTCTCGCTAGTGAGGTGAAAAGTTGTATGTGTCACGCGAGAGCGAGGTAATTTTGTTGCGAGTGCCTTTGAATCCCTCACAATGCTCAGGACGTTTAATGTCAAAATTTTGAATACTTTTCGTTTGATTTTCAAAAAGTTATTGATTTCATTTTACTGATTAGGTAACGTAATTTCAATATCAGTTTAATTTTTTTTTTGATATCTGTAATAATTACGGAATAATCGCCTGGTCACACTTAACTATACTAACATAGTATTAAGCTTTATAGACTAACTCAATTTTGTAATTATTAATATACTGAAATATATGTTAGTTTGTAAGGTATTTCTATGGGCCACATAGATACCTGAAAATAAATGATTTGTTTGTTTAACGATTACATCCTGTATATGTCGTTCTCACTACTTTTTGATCCTCCTAGTATTTTGTATGAGCAGTTCTGTATTATATTTTCATCTGCACGGTTTTCTTTCTCTAAGAAAGTGTTTCAATATGGTCAGTAGATTATGTGGTTTCATTTATGAAGCCGCCTGCCTATTTCAACTCGTATAGAGATGCCTATTCCTGCTCTGTATTTTAGTTTCTTTATGTTAATTTCGAAATTGCACTTTTTGGTATGTTTGGTCCAAATATTCCTTATGAAGACATTCGGGAAAATAAGGATTCAATATATTATGTAGTTTCCTAAGAAAGTAAAATGGTCATAGCGTATTAACAACTTTTCCAAGCCTGACAACCTCTAAATGGTGCTATATCAGTATCTGTTGCGTCATTAACTTAGCATCTTAATTTCAGTGTAGTTAGCGCCTTGTAGCCAGTACAAGCAGCAAAGATTGCCGGGTTATCGACCTCTACTAACAACAGTTGCTACCTGCTTTGTTCGACGCCTGCAATCCGTGTGAAACACCTATATAGGCTGCACAAATGACTTGTCTTTATGTTTCTTCATGACAATCAGACGCGACTGCTCTGAATTGTCAGCTAGAAATCATTTCGCATAATTCAACATTTCTCACAATTTTTTTGTCCCTCGATTCAGTCTGTTAACTTTCCAAGTTTGATATTGTTTGAACTTTTTTGTGATGGCTGCCTCAAGTTGGATGTTTTGCAAAATTTCAACATAGCTAACATAATTAACGGTCGGTCGCTCGACTATTCATTACTGGCAATTAATTCCCCCGGGTTGCGATCCGCGGCGCTCAGATCGACCTCGTGGGAAATTAAACTGTGCGCGGCCGTCTTCTGCCGAACCGCCGCCCCCGCCCGCCCCGGCCAGCCTTGCTCGAGCCACACGTGGGAAACACTTTCTCAAACTTATTTCCCTATTTTTTCTTCACACGGTGCAACAATAATACCCGTGTGTGCCCTCCATAGTTTGTGTGAACAAAGTTACTCACTGTTCAATAATTAATAGCCCATTGAAATGAGTTTGCGACCTTGTTGTTGGGGTACGTGAGTAGCTCATTAAATATGGAGGCGCAATCAGGAGGCTGGTGCGGCGACGAGCCCCTACTCCCCTCTGTCCAGTCTTCGGTTACCGCAATTTACAACCACCATCCTATGACGTGCGGTAGTGCTTTAACAGAATCCGCAACAAACGCACTGATACGCATTAGTTACGTTGCGTATCTGTCGCTTGTGAAAGGGGCACGTAGAACCAGTTGCTGCAACTTGGATCGCCACGAATCAGATCGGAATCGGTTAACCGCGCCCGATTGCGCCGCCCCGTCGTCGCCACGCATCACCGACCGCGGAGAAATTGAACTGCAAGACTGCCCTCCGCGATTCACGGCTCTTGCGAAACTTGCTACCGTTTAATTGTACATTCCACGATATTGTGCAGATACCTACTTTGTTAAACAAATTCGCGACCCGCGAAGCGCACAGATTTGCTCGACTGAGTAATTATAATGTTAAAAGTTAATGAAGGCGGTGCTCGTCGCCGCGGTTGGCTAGCGGCTAGGGGCGAGGTAGTGTTTGCTCAAAGTAGTACGGTCCGCAACGAGCCGTAGGGCGCTTTCCGCCCGGCCACGGTTATGAGATTACTCTCGCTTTGATGGCTTGCCTCATCCGCATACACTTGTCTTGGCGATCCTAGCTCACATTTAAAATCCTAATTGCCTATTTACGACTTTGTCGCTGTGGACAGAATTTAATGCACATTTCAAGCTTGACACTATGCATAACCTTGTTTATATGACACGTGACCCGAATGCACAAGTTGGTTACAGCGAACGGACCACATTTTTAAAGCTATTGTACTTTCTAACTGCATGGTGCAGTATACGCGTAATTTAAAGTTATAACGGGTGCAATTACTCGGTCATATTACATCTCAATTATGTTGCCATTAACGCTGTTCCGGCGAATAGGAAGGAACACAGTCGGGAAGTCGATCGTTCAAGACATAATTGATAGAATCACCGTCTCAGTGAATACGCTCGATGAGTAATTATTCGGTTCGACATATTGGCTCCCCGGGAGAGCCGACTCGACGTCTCGAAGAAGATAATTCCTTCAGTAGCTGCACATTGACGTAAAGGCAAATTGTAAATTATTACTTCCTTTAACGAGATTAATTAAAAAACAGGCACCCTTAAACGAAGTCAAGTACAAAACATCGGAACCTGAGGAGTAATTCCAAGACTGTCGACGGCCAAAGAAATCTTGTTGCGACTCCTACCGTGAAATAGCCCTTCTGTGCATTGTGTTATTTATGTTTATCGGACACATGAGGACACATGATAGAATTTTTCCCTTTTTAGGATTCCGTACCCGAAGGGTGCCAAACGAGATCCTAATATTAAGCCTCCGCTGTCTATCTGTCCGTCGGTCTGCCACAGGGGTCTACAATTTCAGCCGTAATAGCCAGTTTAAATATTCACAGAATACGTGTTACTTTGGCCTGTATCACAGCAAATAATACAAATAAAAATACCCAACGGGGACTACGTACAATACACCTTGAAAAATGCAATTTTGCAGCTCGATCTTAAAGACAGTAATACATATGTTACTGTAAAAGTCCGTATTATGTAAATGGCAGGATTTCCCGGTAAAATCTAAGATTTACCTAGTGACGAAGGTAGAAATCAGAATAAAATTGTTGTTTAATAAACTTTAACTTCGTACTTTTCCAGTCAGTCACTTGGCTATTCTTAGGTTTTACCACAGAGTCATGAAAAATACTGAAAAAAAGACACATTTATAGTTTGTTTTCTACCTACACGCTATTTTGGAAACTATGTGAACTCTTTTTCAGGGCTTTCAGACTTTGTGGTAAAACCTAAGATAATGATCCACACCACCAAAGGTTAACTGGAAGACAATGCTAAATAGCATTAAGTTCGCCTCATGTACAATATTTTTAGTGCAATAAAGAATTTTTATTATTATTATTAAGATTAACCGGGTGACTGCTGGTAAAAGTCCGAAATTAAAGAACAATTCTGACTTTTACCATCATCAATTCGTAAATCTTAGGTTTTACTGGAAAATCCTAGTATTTACTACCATTAGGGCTTCTGCAGTAACATACAAGTTTCAAATTTGGTGAGATTGTTGTACATACTGCTGTATCGAATTGATTGTCAGGCGCTATCAATTTAGCGGTTTGTGTCTTGTTGCCTTGATGTTGCTTTGGCATCTATATTGTTATTATTTGCCATAGTGTTTTTGGGTTCCGTACCCGTATTAAGGGGTGCTACGGAACCATTCGTACGCGAGTCGAACTTGCACGTGGCCAATTTATTCTTAATTACCAGTTTGGTATGTACTGAAGTTGACGTTAAACCAAGTCGTCCATTGCATCATTATTCATTGGTCTGTTGACTTTTTTAATTGTTTGACTTGCGGTTATTATTCCTGCCCTGAATAGCGCTCACATAAGCTTTGCGAGTGTAGAAAAGCGATATAAATGTGAATTTCGTTTATACGTGGGACACTCAGAAAGATTTGCGAAACTAAAAAAGAAAAGTTCTATATGTACATTTTTTTATCTTTTCAAAGTACTCTCCACCATCCTCCATACAAAGTTTCATGCGTCTAAACCAGTTTTCAAAACACTTTTTCCAGTCCGCCGCAGACACCTCGTTTACAGCCTGCTCGAACGCAGCCAGCGCATCTTCCGGCGACGAAAATTGTATTCCTTCGAGCTGATTTTTTATTTTTGGAAATAAAAAGAAGTCACACGGTGTTAGATCAGGGCTGTAAGGAGGGTGACCCAGAAGTTTGACTGGCGTGCTGTCCAGGAAGTCCCTCGTTTTGAGTGCGGTGTGCGCAGATGCATTGTCGTGGTGGAGCAGTAGCCCGCGGAGCCCTGTGTTTGGTCGCTTGTCGCTAACAACAGAGAAAACTTCTGGCAAACATTTGGTAGAATACCATTGGGCATTGATGCTTCTTTGATCCCGTAAGGGAATTGCAACCAAGTGGCCGGTCAAATTGAAAAAGATAGCGATCAAAATCTTCCCCCCGCTTCTAGATCGATTCACTTTGGTAGGCGTTGGTTCATTTTGAAACACCCAAACACTTGGCGCTTGGTTTCTGGGTCGTATTGATTTATCAATATTTATTTGGATTTATCCAGGACTCATCACCTGTAACGATGTCGTAAACACGCCGAGACGAACCTGCTTAAAATTTGTTTAGCATATCACGGCACCATTCCACCCGGGCCTGCTTCTGAGCATCGGTGAGGTTGTGCGGCACCCAGCGTGATGCTATCCTCCTCACGCGAAGATGGCTGTGTAGAATCTCGTGAACGCTTCCCGATCCAATCTTCAATATGTGTTGAATCTCCTGATATGTAATTCGCATATTGTCTTGGATTAAAATTTTCACTGCCAGCACGTTTTCTTCGGTAACAGCTGTCAAAGGGCGACCGCTTCTTTCTTCATCCCCCAAAGTTGGTCGATCGCGCTTGAATTCGTTGTACCAACGATACAGCATATATTGGAGGGGCCTTCATCCTTGAATGCTATTTGAAGTCTATCGTACTATTCATCCAGTTTCAGGCGAAAAAAATATCATAGCTCTAAAATGTTCCCGGCGCAGATCCATATTTCAGCGAGACACAATACTTTGAATTAGCTCGCAAAAAATGTGGAGGGAAATTTCGAAATTAGAACATACCTATTTTTACTTATAAATGATTATATTTTAGAAAAACATTACAACTGGCCAGTCTCCCATATATAAAAACATTTTTTTGCAATACTTTCTGAGGGGCCTGGTATAGCCAAATTCTAAGTGGTCAGAACCAAGGTTCAATGACCATGTTTGCGAAATACGAAAATTATTTTTTGTGTCAAATATTTTATAGGTACTTGTTCAAGAACGACCTCGACTTGATTAGTATAGGAACTCTAAATTTTATTTTGCGTATTTCACAGAATTTCCTGACCACTTGACTATATTGTGAATTTGGCTATATAAACGAAAGTCACCTTATCTACGTACTAAATAAACTAAACTCGTCATTGTGGGTAGTAAAATGTTCGACGATAGCTCCTGATGTACGACAGCTCGAGAGTCGCTAATTCGTTTGACGATGTCGTCGGCGCACCGGAGATAAAGTGTAGCTTATTGCAACGTCTTGCCGCCGCCGCCGCTGCCGCCGCCGCCGACCCGCTAACTAACGCTTATTAAACTTGAACAACGCGCCGCTGATCACTTCACCTCCTTGTTTACTCTAAACTTAGATTAATCGTCCGCCCGCTACTCGCTATTTGCTCAGCTATTTATCTCGCAAACTCTTAACCGGGAACGCCTTTAGCCCCAACACTTTGGATGGAAAACAGATCCAATTACGACGGTAAAGAAAAGCTAAATAGGCTGAGGTGTCTTTAAGAGAATTTTTAAGAATTTTAGGAATATTAGATCTGCTATAGTCGATTTAGGGGAAAAGGTGGGCTCTTAAACACGAGGAAAATTAGAAATCACGCTACGCGTGCTTCATAATCTGGGTTTCTTTTAACTACACCAACAATAAATAAAGTAAGGTTCGAGGTTGTCCATCGAGATCTACTCTAGCCTCTTTCGAATTTTGTAACTTCTTGATAGACCAACTACTATCTAGTAATGTACATCGAACGCTTATGGGTATTTGTGTATTTCCCACCTTGTCCTATGGAACAGATATGTCGTCGCTACAAATGCATATCCTCGCTCGGACAGACGAATACACAGTTCTCGAATTTTGTAATGCACTCCAATATATTAGTGTCTTGTTGCTTGTATCTAATTGCGTTGCAAGTTTGGTAGTTTAAAGAAAAATGTTGATAAATTTTTGACGAGTTTAAGAACGTCCTCTCAATCAATATATAGGTTGTTTACCTGACGATGACGCACAAATCAAATCTTTATAAGTCATAAGACGTTACTGAAAGAGTTTCGAAGGAGTCTTCGTGAGTTGAACGATCTATACAGGTAACTCAATGAGAGTTAAGGCGAACACGTTTATTTTCTTATTAACGAATTTCAAATAGAGGAAGGTTCTGTTTTCTGACTTGGAAGTGTTCGCCACATCTAAGAATACCTGTGGTTTTCGCCTCAACTCTAGTTGAGCGACCTCTACATACGTATGTATGTACACAAACAAATCATGTGTAGTCTATTGTATCAGTAATTTTATAAGTATGCATACGAAGCTTACAAAGCTATTAATTATAATAGTATTTTACGTCTACTTGTTAGGTACGGTATGCCTTCTAAGATTGATCACGATTTTGACCTCTTAAACGAAGAGACTGAACTGACATCATAGTCTTAGATATTGTACAGAAAATTAACCGAACATTCATTGAAATTGTTCAATTAAAATATTTCCAGACTATCATAGCAACGGAATGATAAAAAATGAATTGATAGTATAATAAAATTATCATATAAATTACAAAACCGCTGTTGAGAATGTATGTGATAGAATGTAAAGTCGTGATGGTGGACTTGTGACAAGAAATAGATAGACAATGGAAAGTAATTCCGTGATGTCTTTCATACAAACATAATCTATGATCACGTTTTCTATTGCAAACAAAACAAAGATGAAATTCTCGAAACATTTACAGTTTTTGTAAATAGCCTTTGAAACTGCAACAATTGTCATAAGCAGTTTTGTTTTATCTATGCTAAAAATGTTAAAGAAAGCCGAGTGCACGTGTCAGGTCGTCGGGGGTCTGGCGATGCGATGCGATGGTGGTAGCTACTCGAGGAGGAAGTCTGCGCGCTATTTAAGATTCTCCACCGTACCGCATTGCTGCTGATGTTAGACAGCCACGCGATAGTCACGCGATGAAGTTACTCCGTAATTCCTGCCGTATGAGCCCAACGATCTATTGTTTTATTTCATGTTCAAACCCCTTTCCGAAGACTTATATTTATGGTAATTCAACTAGACTGCTTCACAAAACGATTCGACAGTTTCAATTGAATTTCTGCTCCTTTTCGCATTATGCATTCACCTGCAGTGATTTATTAAATAACAATATAATGGTGGCTGTTTGTTAGCATAACATCCTTAAAAGCTCCATAATAAGGCGGCCCCGAGGTACGGTTTGTTGATTCAGGGGTGAGCCGCAAACTTCCGTGAAACATTGACTGTGTGGCCGAGGCTACGACACGCACAATGGCCACTCTGTTTACTCTCCCTGCTCGCTGCGCTGTTTGTCGGCCGCCGTGTTCTGTTTCCTACAACTAATCGCTGTATGCCGTTACCTCCGCCGCGCCGTGGTCAGCTCGACGTGATTAAACTTCAAACCGCAACGCTATTTTACGTGCATTGTACTACATACTAGTATTGTCACGTTGTAACAATTGTGCGGAGTCAGACCTTTACAAATGCCACAAATGCTCAAGTTCGTGTTCCTCCAATTTACTTGGTACCTACACAATCTCGTATTTGCGATTACGGGACTTGTTCCGTTGATTTTCGCATTAGTGATTTATTCTTTAGGTTCACACGGATCCCGGTTGATGCGTGCATGATGAATATTATAAATAATGTTACCTTCTGAATCGCCAATAATTGCAAAACATATAAAAAGTAAAAGGCGGTAAAAAAACGCATAAAATAAAGTAATTTACATTTCACTGTAGATATCCAATACGCACGCAGATTGTGTAAACGATAGCTCGGCGATTGAATTGTTTTTCAAAGAACCCTTCATTTTTCCACCGGGCTTTACCTGGTAAAGGTTAACGAATGTATTTTGTAATATTTTACTTGTCAGAGTCAATCAAGAAGCGTGTTCGACTTTGTTATCCCTCTCAGAAAGGCGTCCCCTTCTCAGTGGAGACTAATATCGGTGGGACACAAGCCTCTTTATATTTGTCTCGGATCTCATGAAAGGATTTGCCCGGCTCGGAGCTCCGACCCGCGCGGCAGACGCTAGGATTTCAGATGTCAACATCGGCACACCGTGGCTTAATGTGGGAAACCCTGATTAATGAGATGATCCTTTCATACTAAAGTTAACTCTGCCATCTTAACAGTTTAACTTTTTGTTTCTATATCTGATTGTGAAACTACACTCAACAAAAAATATGCACCCTTTAAGTTTCTTTCAACTTTCCTTCTAACTATTGAGACGTTGAATATCAATAAAACCCTTTTATCGCTCTGATTGAAAACATGTGATTTAGTGTAAAAAGGGTCTACAACAACAGGTCACGTATGTATCGAACACCTTTCCCTTTTAGTGATAGAGCAAACTTTGTCCGCTGAACCTTTTGTCACGTGGCGCGGGGTTCAATCAATTAGGGTACGTTTGTTCCGATTAAACCAAGCAAGATTGCTGTATCATTTCATTGTATGTGCCAGCGAGTGGTGTTATGCATAAACAATTATATTATGTTTTATATAACAGCGATATTTTACAAATTTTTTGTTTTGCCCCTTTTTCATGATCGATCGATTGTTGAGTGTATTGTCTACCGAGTTTCGTAGTTTCGCGACACGAATCACCGACCGCGACATTTACGTAAAGTTCACGCTGGTATTTGCATCGATGTTTGTATACATCCTGTACTTGAAGAACCGTAACCTGGAAATGTTTTTCAGCGCTCTTCTTCTGTTAAGCGTTTTCATTGAATATGGAACAATAAAACGCCGATGCCAAGAGCTTAGTTCCATTACATTTATGTCCTAAGTTATAGGCAGTGGAACACCGAAAGAGAAATTTGCATTAGCTGGCTTTTTTCTATCTATTTAGAACAGCCCTAATATCTTTGCTTTGGGTAACGATGCAATCTATTCAAAGATAGGTTGTACTCGATAACATTTAAATGGGACTTCCTTCGTCGTACCGAAGGGTCAACCGCCTCGCAAGTCGAAGTTACTTTGATACTCCCTAAAACCAGAAAAAGATTTGAAAAAACCTTGTTTGTAGCATTTTGTACGTGATTTGGTAGATTCTAGGATTGTGGGCACTGCTTTTGTGTCTGATAGGGGCTCGCATTTCGCAGGCGGCTAAGCCACGGACACAATCGCGCTAATTCTGTCGCGGCTTCAGCCTTCAGCTTCAGCCTAATTAGCCGAGAGTTGGCATCGTAGCGCATTGCGTCCGGTCAAAGGATTCGCCAGCTCATTACGCGGGTGGCGAGCTCTCGCGGTCAACTCTATCTACCTACGGTACGAGTGAAGCTTTTACATTTTTACTGCTACCGAACTATTCAGATTACTTTCAAACCGTCCTATTTCTCCTCGACAGCTACAAAAAAACTGAAGTTGAACATTTTAGAATTTAGTATACCTGGTGGTATACTACAGGTTTATTTGCAGTGTAGAACTACATTTACGACCACTAAACTTTGATTGCTGTTGAAGTGCCAAAAATCGTAACTGCTTTTGTACTCCTGCGCTACAATTAGCACATCCAGATAAATCCGTCACCCGAATTGGCAAATGAAAGTCACATTTTGATGACGGGAACTTTTAATTCTGTCAGTGAAATATTCTAGATGAAAATGGTTGGATCAAGAGTTTTTACTTCAGGATCGTATTTAGAGTAGTAAGGAGGTAAACATAGTCAAAAGCGTTACATTGTATTTATCTCTAAATCTAAGAAATACGGGATAATGTATAAGAGCAATATTGTAGGATATTTTATAGGCTTTATTTTATTCTCAACCACTGCTTAGCTACAGCGCACCGCTTTTTGAGATGGAAGCGAAAAACCATAAATCGGGACCTTCTTGACAACACCCTCCCCGTAAATCTACGAACTTTACACTGAAGCCAAAAATCTTGATCCAGCCATTTTCATCTGGACCCTGCCTGCTACGCTAAATTAGCAACTCAATATGTGTCTGTGAAAAAATCGACGGAAACGATATTAAAATAACTTTCATATCAGCGCGTATTGCAAAGTGGCTGTTACGACGATCGTTGCGTCTCCAGATAGCGCTTAATGGGGGAAAATTATACTTCCCACATGGAAGGAAAGGACGGAAAAAAATTTTGATCATTAGTTTTGTAGATCTCTAAATTAAAATCTTCTCAAGCATTCGGAAGGAATAAGAAGAGAATTCTTGCGTAGATCATAGGAAACTTTCGATAGCTTTTGATTTGTTTTTGTCCAAAGTAGACAGTTTTATTTTTTCTTATTAAACGTTGCAGTTATTCTTGATTATGTTATGCCTATAACAAACTATAACAAAAAATTATGCCTATTATATATATTTTTTTATGTTTGTACCACCCGCTTCGGAGGAGTAGGCCATCAAAGACAGGTCTAATTTGCAGTTTGAGTATACATTCACCTTAAGAGCGTTAATTGACAGAATTATTTGGAGACTCCTTCATTGTTAAATGGATTTTTTTATTCTCACGCCATTTTGTGTCCTGAATTGATGTCTGGTTTCTCCGTAAATTTGGTGTCACCGTATTTCGCTGACACAACAATAAGAAACGTAATTTTTCAAGTTTTAAAATTTGTAATAAAACAATGGGTCTGTGAAGGTTGCTTTCTGCCCTTCAGATTGCTGCGAATGCATAATGAGGCTCGAAGCAGCAGTAAAGTTTTGATTCGATAGGCTCTGCTCCCTGTAATGCGGAGTGAGGAAGACGGCGTGCATAGCCGATCACGGAACAGATACGGGCAGGCGGGCAGCCGATGCGATGTTCGCGGAAGGCGCGATAGCATCGCGTGAGCCAGCCGGCACGCTCCGCCGCGCCACAAGCCAAGCCACTGCCCGCTGACTGCGATCAACTCGAGCAATATTCGTCACGCTGCGTTAATGTTCCTTGAGCACGCCACACTTGACTATCTGTACCGCTATCCTCGCCTGGCCTCGCCCGCCCCATCACGCCCTTACCCTCGATACAAACTATTTTATACGACCTAATCAAACCATACTTACCTATGCTATTACAGAGCTTAGCATGCCCAACGTCAGTTAACAAATTGTATTATTGTGGAAACTCTGATCTATTTATGTTGATACCTTTACGTACATCATATCGATCAGATATTCCCGTTTCCTATTCACTCCTAGAATACAAATCAGAAATCACACACGCGAAGGCGATGAATAGATAACCAAATTAGGTAACGCTATTGTCTTTTTTATCGTTACACAACTTCAACAACGGGCAGAATTAGCGTGATAATCCAGTATTAACACGCTTTGTGTTACATTAAGACGAGTACATAATACATCCGCGTCGGGAACATTATCGACAGGCGGACATTCGGATAAGGTTTCGTTGATTATTTTAATAGAGCATGTTCTGCTTTTGTAACCGTATATGTGGGCGTGAAGTGACCGGCAGATGGTCGCCGGTCGTTCCCTTGTCGCGTCATGGCTTTGATTAAACTTAATTAACTGAAGCCATTTACACGCGGGGAATGTATCGTCGCCGCCGCGCCCGTCTACTTACCACGAGCTTCACCCCAACGTCGTACGGCATCGATGATTGACCGGCCGTCGTATATTCATAGCTAGAGTGATGTATATGTGAAGCAAAGGTTACCTTCACGTCTGTTTGCCATCGTAGACGGGCTCAAACAGAAATAGCATCTTCTTTGCACACTTTCCTACATTGTGTTCAGAGTTAGATTCGTTTGCAAGACAAACCTATAAACTTGTTTAACGGTTTAACATTCGCGTCACTCAGTCTACTCATTTATGGTTGATGTATCGGGTTAATTAGTTAGTCGGTTAAGCTTATGGCGTTTGTAAGTCATGCGAGGATTTAGCTTCGCAAGGGTGGTTGTCGGGGGTTGAGAAGCCATAGTGATTATCCATCGCGGTATTGGACCACGAGCCGGGGCAGCGACGTCGCCGGCGCGGTGTCTCGGTGCGAGATTTATCGATGCGCCGCACGCAGCTGGAGAGCCGCCCATAGCCCTTGCGCCCTTTTATCACCGACCGGGTAAAACACGCCCGTCCTGTTAATTTGTTTGTTCTGACGCGGCCTGGCTAATGAATCGCCTCGGGCCGGACCCCCGGCTACGACCCCGCGGCCCGAATTAACGTTTACGCCCCGAAATTTGTTACACACTTGCAAATAGATCGTTAATCACGATATTTGACCTGAACCGACGATGCCTCCCGTCGAACCCGAAGAAATATTGCAGCAAACACGCAATACAACTGTTGTGCCTAGATTCTGATTGCTATATCAAAGCAAAGTTAAACTGAAAAATTTGCGTAGCCTGGAAGCGCAGCTTTCAACAGGGCTAGTGCATTACAGGTTGAGAAATGTGCCATGAAAAGAAGCTGATGTCTAATAAATATGTAGAGCGGGCTGATTTAGAGCTCGGCGAGTGAATCAGCGACTCAGGTGAGGTCGCATTCCTGCGCGCACGCCGCCGCCTCTACCTGCGCGCCCAAAATACTCTCTCTTCTCACGCGCATCGCCCCGCCCGCCCTCCGCGCCGCCCGTCGATTATTTTGGGCGGCCACTCTACGCAAACCTGTACGTTTGCACACTTTTGTTATTTTAGGGATGACGCGCTTTGTTTACGAGTCGACATTTGAATCTAACACCGTTCCCCGCATTCAGGGAAACGATTCTCGCCAAACGTCCGCACATAACATTGTAACTGCTCCATTCTATCGCACCTACTTATTGTACTGTAAACGTTTTCTTCGTTCTGTTTGGTTCACCACTTAATTAGGTACTGCTCGTAAAACTGTCTTCCTCATCTTATATTTACCGCGTTTGCCCTTTTTATTATCCGATTACATGGGCTGCGAGGTCTGTAGCGCTCCGCTCCGCGAGGGGAGCAGTTTCATTTGTTTCCTCAGAAATTACTTCAGACCACCTTCAGCCGACCTCTCGCCTCCCCGCGTCTTGCCTCCCGTCTCAACATTAACATGTAATTAGCTAAGATTGTTGTCACGGGCGCGCTCGCTCTGTCAAATTTCACAATTAATGTTCACGCCGATACGGTTACGTTTTATCAGGTGCGTCCACTGGGAGAGGGACATAAAGCAGTAGAGATAACAAACAACATTGTGTATTTATTACCCTCATATTGCGTATTTCGCTATGTAAGTTCATTAGCGACGTAGATGAATAGGTGAGCGAGTAGCGCAAAGTTGAACGTCGACGTGTCAGAGTCGCGGATATAAATGTACATATTTGATGATCGACGGAGGCTGTGTGCACAGCGTGGCGTGCAATTAGCCGAGCACTCGACACCCGGTGTGCCGAGCGGTGACCGTGCCACTCGTGTGTCGCCGCGCAAATTAAAAACGCGACACTCGACGCTATCTAACTGGATTTCATCGAACGAGCCCTCTCCGCAACCGGCGAATCCTCCCCAAATAGAGGTTTATTTAGTCGATTGTTGGGGTATTTTCGCGGGAAGACGTGAGAAGATTTGTGGTCGCGGGCTCGGCGAGGTCCCGCGGGCGCTCCTTGTTGTAATTGAGAGCGCCTGCGGGCCGATAATTGTGCCGGCCCGCTACCGCCCCTCGGCCGACTCGGTAAATCATCCTCGTTACTCCCCATTACCTCAATGATATCAAATTGACTCGCGAGGATTTCTTACGTGCCCGCCGCCGAGCTGCCCCTCGGCTTTTGTATGATTTGCGATCTTGTTTAGATTTTCCAACACGTTTTTCCTATCTACAGTGCCTAAGAGGTTCGGGGCCATAATTTTCAATGAGCGAAAAAGATGCGAGTTGATTAAGATTTCATTTAACGGTGTAAAGGGACGTCGAGGGTTCCACCACTTGTCACGACGAGAACGTCGATGAAGTTAAGACATGCGAGCTTTTTAAACAAACTTTATCTGCCCATAAAACAGAAAGAAGGTGTGCGATAAAACGATCGCGTGACTCCGTAGCGCTGGTGAATACTACCCAGACTTGTGAGACGTCTCGCTTTTCACACTAAAACATGGACTTTATTTGCTTATTTTCACTCTAATTTGTCACGTGGATGTGATATACAATGTATTTCTTAAAGAAGCCACTATGTTAGTCAAACTTATTCACGCTTTGTATTTGGTAAAGCTAAGTGTAAGCTAAGTTTTAATGGGGTTTAATTACAGGAGGGCTTAAAAGCCTAGGCTGAAGTAGGTACTAGACGGAGTGGTACCAATAGTGAGCTGGCACTAAGAGCTTATCGGCGTGACGTCAGTCCAGGGGCGGTGCCGGCGTAGAAGCATGTAGATCGCGAAATTGATTGCATGCTATCTGATGCGGCACGGGTCTTCAATCCTGGCCGCTCGCTCCCGCCGCTCACGCGAGCTCTGACAGCAGGACTCGCTCGAACCCCATCGACCGCGGTAATTACCGCGCGGTGCCGGCGTGTGCAGCGGCGACGTCGCCGATCCTTCTACCACTTACATCTACCTACCTCTAAGCCTCGTAATTACTCATCTATTATACCTCTGTGTATGTCTATCTACGCACACTGCAGAACGCGACGCGTGCTTTTACACTGCAATAAACGTCGATTAATTTCCATTATGGAAATATAGCTGCGCCCGATGCAGTTATTTTTCTTTCGGTTTTCAGAAACAGTAACGAGTAAATAAACGGTCTTGTTTGAGTCATTAAATGAAGTGTCGATGTCGCGACATGAATTGAGAGATTTGTTTTAATGGTCGGGGTCGGGACCGAGTGTTGGTCTGGTAATTTGATTGGCGATGCCGGGCGGGCGGCGGTGGCGGCCGTGCTCGGCTCGGGCTGCGCTAATTGCCCCGCGCAATATCGAAACAATGACAAAACTTCGAATCACTTCGCCCTCGCTTTTCCTCGACTTCTCGCTCTTTTATTTAAAATTCACTTACCCGCTCCAAGATTGTTATTCAGACAACAGAATTACGTCGACCGTTACGAAAATGAAGTATTAAAGTTAATTACGGCTCTATCTAAAAGTGTAACAAGATTCTAAAGATATGTTCTGTTTGTTCCAGGTTAGTCTCTATGCAGTAAAAATGGTACAGACGCATGTGCGGCTCGGGTGAGTAGGCAGTGTGTCGGGATCGACAGTTTAATTACGTTGTAGGCGAGTGTCTGGGCGGGACTCGCGGTAATTGATAGTGGCGTGTGACGGACGTGCAGCACTCCCGGGACCCTGCACACGGCCCTGCATGCCCGCTACACTACCCCTACCCTGACAATTATCATAATGATAGCTTTTTGGTAACCAGCATACCTTGCGCATAACGCAAACAAAGGTTATGTAAGTCTATAATGAGTGTAATCGTTCACAGATTGCTTCAGTTCATAATGGCGTAGTCCATCCATATCGGCCGCGGCGTTTTCCGTTACTGCGTATTTTATTTATTTATAAAAGCGTCAAGTGCGGGTAGGACTCGCTCCTGAAGGTATCGTATCATTCAAATAAGTTAATAGACTTAAATGATTCGAATAAAATTACAAACTTATGAAATGAAATCAAAATCAAAATATTTATTTTTGCAAAATAGATACATAAAGTATACTTTCTACAAGTCAAAGTTAATTTTAACAATATAATATATCTTTAGAATATAAAAAATATATAATAATACGGGAAATAAAATATACACCTGCATAAATAAATGGTATTCGTAAGTTTTTAAATAAATAAAATAGAGGAATCTAGAAATAAAAATATTATATATACATAATGCAATGAAGAAATAAGTTCATAAATAAAAAAAACGGGAAATACATACAAAAAATATTAAGAAATTAGTCGACTATTACTCGTTATTAACTTGTGAAGCCTAGCTGTGATAGTTTTCCTTTTAATTTCGCAATATGTACTACTGCCGTGATTTTTGTTTTACATATCACAAAACAATCGTTTACTGGCAGACTTATGCCAAATTACAGCTTTCTAGTACTAAGACTCTCTGAGCTAAGCCGCGGACAGACAGACAGACAGACGGAATTAGTTCCTTGTTGACTACAGAACCCTAAAAATGCGTGGGTTTTCACAATATTGTTATAATTCGTGAAGCAGATTTTTGAGCGTGGACCGTGTTGACACACGGCTACTAAAACAAACTCCTGGAACCTTGCCTTGCCTCTACAAACTAGGCCCGCCCTAAACTTTTAAGGCCCGTCTAATAACGCTAGCAATTTGCGGCCCCCTGTTTACATTGTTGGCAAGGCGGGCGATTTGATGATTTTGACTTATTCAACTCGACCTGTTGGGATTCTGTTGAATCTGACATCGTATTTGTACCTGTTGGATGAATTATTTAGCTTGGTTTTCATTTCATCGTGTAATGTTAGCGCTGTCAAATATTCGGAGCTTATGTCTCCGTAAGTGAATGAATAAGTTTTAATTAATTGGCTCCACATTGACCACACTCGAGTGCGTTATATATAATTTATATGTGCATATTCTCTTCAGTCTCAAGATTAAAATAAATAAGCTTTGAGACCAATTTTCTTTTTCTCTATATAAAGCATATAAAGTAAGTAAAAAGTCGTGTCTGTAAATTGAATATTTTTGCGAAAGTTCTGTTTATTTATTTTCGCCTGTCTGTCAGTCTGTTCGTTCTGTTTTAACTCGAGAACCACTTTGGATGTGGTTTTCTTTATTATCATCGTAGCGATCCTGGTCAAAATATAGGCTTCAGAGGGGTGTTGATTAAATAACCACCAAGCCGTAATAATTAAAATTTCCACCATTTGGAAATTTTCCCCAATAAGTTCCCGGTTTTTTCCCAAATGGGAATGTTTATTATTAAACCCGAAAATATTTTATATTATGTAGTATATTTTCATTATAGTATATTTAAATTATTATTAATAATAACAATTATTATTAAACCCGAAAATATTTTATATTATATAGTATATTTTCATTAAATGTATGTTGTAAATATGGTAACGATTGCAAAACAATCAAAAGCCTTATTCTGTTCGAAAGATTTCTATAATTTTGGCATTTCCTTTTTTTGCAAATAATGTCACTATGGTGACGTAGAGATGCGGCAAAAAAAAAAAGTAAAACTACCATTACATTTTCTATGATACTTTCGGCCGTTCAATGATGTACGTACTTACACCACTGCGGGTAGGATTTAATTGCGCCCCGAGGGTTCCGTACCATTCAAATAACTTAATAGACTTAAATAAAAATTACAAACTTCTCATTACCTACAAAATGTATAAAACAAAACTGGAAAACTCCCATCTGGAAAATTTCCGGTTTAATTCCCATTTGGGAAAAAACCGGGAACTTATTGGAGAAAATTCCCAAATGGTGGAAATTTTCATTATTTTAATATTTACCAATTGTTTTATCAAAAAGGGTGTTGAAAAACCGGCCAAGTGCGAGTCGGACTCGCGCACGAAGGTTCTGTACCATTATCTATAAAAACGGCAAAAAAATCGCGTCTGTTGTATGGGAGTGCGTGGGTCCGACTTGCACTTGGCCGGTTTTAGTATTTGTTGTTATAACGGCAACAGAAATACATAATCTGTGAAAATTTCAACTGTCTGACTATCACGGTTCATGAGATACAGCCTGGTGACAGACGGACGGACAGCGGAGTCTTAGTAATAGGGTCCCGTTGATTACCCTTTGGGTACGGAACCCTAAAAATGTATTTTTATATTAAATCCGAGAACATACCAAACCGTTATAGTACATAGCTACATCTGAGAAATGAAAAAAAAACTAAAATTTACATTAGGTTATATTTATTAACATTAATAACAGATGATTTATTTTTATGCTAATTTTTTGACAGGTGTCAAAGTGACAGATGATGTATTTATTATACAGATTTTGTGACAGATGTCAAAGTGCCAGATTTCTTTTAAACAGATGTTTTGACAGATGATTTATCATTATTTATTAATCATCTGCCACTTTGATAGCTGTCACAAAATCTGTATAATAAATAAATCATGTGTCAAAAAATTAGTATAAAAATAAATCATCTGTTAATCTGTCATTAATGTTATTTTAACCTAATGTAAATTTGAGTTTTTTTTTATTTCTCTACTTTCTGTCATTCAGCTACAATACTGCAAATCTACTTATTTGCTTTATAGATAGCTTTTATCCCAAAATATATTAAAAACAAATTGTCAAAGTGAAAACTCCCGAATATTTTCCCAAACGGGTGTTTTCACGGAAATTTTACTAAGGAGTCTCTGAACTAAGCCACAGACAGACGGCCGGACATGGCAAAACTATAAGGATTCCTTGTTGACTACGGAACCCTATATGACTTATCTTGCTTTTTGTGATCAAGATTCATTCATGGATATCCTGTTCATAAAATAACGTTATTAAAATGAGGCTATTACTGAAGGCGTAGTTTGTATTTCAATGCAAATAAAATGACTAGCTGACCTGAATCACTCCCCTGAAAGCCTTTTAAGTGCTATCAAAGTGGTCACAATGGCTTAAGGAATTGCCAGGGTTTTTGCTTAAATATGCTGAGTCAACGATTTACCTGATCAATGTAAAACTCACAGACATGTTTTTTTTACCATTATCTTTCCGTTGTCAAGACAACTATATAATTCATACACTTGTTATACTATATTTTTGAAAATTATGACCTTTTAAGTGATTTTTACGTTTTGACCGTAGTCCGACAAGGAACCCTTATAGCTCAGAGACTATTAGTACTAGAAAGCTGTAATTTGGCATGGGTATACAATATACATATTAATCACGCCGACAAAATGGTAAGATACAATTTTCGAAAACTATATGATACAAGTAAATTGGGGATGATTTTTTCTCGAATATCCCACGGTGTGGGGTATCATTGGATAGGTCGTTCAAAAACATTGTCGGTGTGTGAAAACCATTTTTCGATTTAGGGATCCGTTGGTAAAATATTAAGCTTTATAGTGCTAATTTTGTTAAGAGTCAGGTGTCCCCTCCTCTCCCTACCAGCTAAACGGTTGTTTATGTATATGAGAAAAAATTCACAGAAGTAGTAAATACGGTCCTAAAATAATAAGTGAAAATAATTTTAGGGTAGATCATTGTATCGTTCACTAACAACAAACAAGAAAAAACATTTTTTTGACCAAATAATTTTTTCACTTCTCAGTACAAAGTGGTTTGAACCGACTTTCAGCTGACAAAATTTATATGAAAAAGAGAAAAAAAAACTTCGCGCACATAATTTTTCTTTATTAGAAGGTGGTCTATTGGGGATACCATCGTCTGTTATTTTTTTTACTTTTAATTTTGTAGGACCTTATATATAACAAGTTTAAAGGAAAAGCAGTGGCAGCTCAGGGGTAGAACTCTGGCCTCTCAATCATGAGACCCAGGTTCGATCCCCGGCCGGGCATACACCAATGAGTTTTTCGGAATTTATGTGCATAGCATTGCATAGTATTTGTTCTGACTTACCACTTGCTGAACGGTGAAGGAAAACATCGTGAGGAAAACTGCATGCTCTAAAAAAGCGCGTATTTGCGCCAAAGTACGGCGATAGGGCTTACCACCCAACACGTTGGGACGCAATAAACACTCAGAACACCGCTGACACCCCCTCCGGGATTCATTTCATGACGATATATATTTTTTTCAAGGAAAACTATCACAGCTAAGTAGGCATTACAGGTTTACGAGTTCAGGTCGCGCCAAACTTTTAGTCCCCTCTAAACACGACATAATGTATGGGCCGTTCTTCGGGAGAGGACTAGAAGTTTGGCGCGATCTGTATTAGTAGACCAACTTATAAAATGTACTGGGCAACCACGGAACTCTACTCTGCGCGTGGCCCGACACGACGAAGCGAGCGTTCTAGATGTAGACTTTCAAAATCATTGAACAAGATTGTTGTGTCTCATGGGCCAGGCCTTAAAACTAAGAATGTTAAGAATAATGTTCGGTTTGGTAAGTCATAATCACCGATCAATTAGTGGTCACTGATTGATCACATACTTATTTAATTATGTTACAAAGTTTCCTTATTTTAGATACTGTACACAGTCTTTAAGCAAACTGCATATGAATGTGGAAGTGTAGTACCTATGATTTCAATCAAGTCATCCAACCATTTTCAAAACATTCGTTCGGACTATTTGTTTAAATATAATACTCTTTTCTACATAAACCCTGCGTTACACATTGTATGCCAAGTTTTGTAGTAACCAAATGAAGTATGCAGAGCACTCCGGCTGATGCAGTTATTTCCTTTGGAGGCTCATTTTACAAATTACTCTTTTATAAAATAGCCTTATACTTTCCATTAGTTGTGTCGGTGTTTTCACAACATGGGCGAGTGCGAACAAACGGAAGAAAGCCGCCTGCAACCACGTTGCTGTATTAAAGCTCGGTTTCACTAGACGTCAGCTAGAGCGGTGCGAGAGTGAAACTAAGAGCGTTTCTCCCGAGAAAGCCACGTAACCAGTTTATGCAACATATGCAGTGCATCAGACTACAATCAAATATTAGATATCTGTTGCATTGAGCGGTGTCGCAGCGAGGCTACGGCAACCTTGTTTGGTCGAGTCTCAAGACCTGTTTACTCAAGACGGCATGCGTGGCTGTGGCTTCTATTTATTAATGAGAATCAACAACTTAACGATCTGCTATTTCCTTCTAATTGAAGACACTGTTGTATTAGCTGAACTCATTTTAAGTTATCGAAATGACGCAGTAAAGAGCGAGCTCGATGCGAGAGAGCAGTCGTAATTCGGCGCACCGACGCATAAACTCTGGTAAGTGTCACATATGAGAGGTCGCCCGTTGCCCGTATTGCTAAGTGATATTGATTGGTGGCGGAGATGTGGTCCTATTCGTGCTCCCGGCTCCGCAAGGTGAGAGAGGTGTTTTATTGGCGGGCCACGTCTCGGCCTCGGCTCTACGTGTCCTCCTCCCGCGGGACACTCGCCGTACTTTCGAACGGAGATATTTATGGCCGCCCCAGCACCAGCTATTACCTAATGTTACGTTTTATGGTAGCCCTTATTACGGTTCCCTTACCGAAACTGTGTCGCCCGCGTGTTATTCCTATATTTTATTTATTCAGTCGATGCAGGTAAGTTCGCTCGGCTAGTAAATAGCAGAAGTGATGGCGTCGCCCGCCGAGTATCGTAGGAAGCGGTACGGCGCGGCACGGTGTATCAGTGGTCACTGGCGGCTCGCAAAACCGCCACATCGGAGATATTCTTTGCAGCAATCGTAAATTGGGCTAGTCCCAGGGGTGAGCCGCCGCCGCCGCCGCCGCTTCTCCGCATACACTAATCGCGTTCGCCGCCCGGTTCGCCGCGCTCCGACGCCACTCGCAGTAATGGCCGCGAGAAAGCCTCCTTTGTTGCGGTAGCGATTTTGTTATATCTCACCAGCCTCCGCGATATATACCTGCTTTGACTCGCGCGATTGTTCTTCTGAATCGACTGTTTTGTTGCGCGAATAAACTGCTTTGTCACATAAATCTGTTAATGCGCTCTTTCTTCGCCGTCATTAATGACCCCGGCTTTATTGTGAGACTGGGATTCATTAATTTTAAGACGGCGGGTTTGAATAAGTAGTCATAATTTATCCAAAAACCTGAATAAACATTCCATTAAGGATAATAAACGTTTATATGCATGTTAATATAATAAGTAAATCCATTATCCGTGGTTCCGTAAATATCACGGAAGAAGGTTGAGTTCGAACAGACAAGTTAGTTTTGATTCAGTAGTTGATAGTTATAATAGTATGTAGTTTGTTGTCTCGATGACGGCAAGTAAGAAGTACGTGTGAGGTGCAAAGTGACGGTCCGATGCACGCGCGGCCGTTCAACTCCTCGCGAGCTGCTGCCCGGCCGTTCATGCTCCGCAGCCATTACTTCCTACATTCCGGCAATATTCGACTCACTTCACATATTGCGATTACTTTTTTTGCGTGACGTCGGGGCTTTCTGAATGCCTTCTCTTTTCTAAGGCGAGCATCCTACTTCTGATTTATATCCCGATTTATACAGGCAATTCCACTCTGATTTTTATGAATGCAGGCAATACCACTTCTTATATATAGTTACTTCCTTGTTTTTAAGTGTTTTTTTTACTTCGTAACAACATTGATAGGCAAGAACTTAGCATGTTGTTGCTCAAATAATTTTCCGCCTTTATTGTCAATTTATCGCCCTCTTCTGACATTTCTGCCACATAACGTGAAGTTGTGTGAAAATAATGATCCCCAGGCTGTCTTTGCTTTGTGACAATTTTCGCCGTAAGGGCTACTCTAGCGGGCGCGATGAGTTGGCGCTCGTTATTGTCTGTCTTACCTAACGCACGACAACACCTGATGTTGTCACTAATGATGCCACATATCCCGCAACATTACGAACCATCATGTTTTTTTTAGTGTGCTTCTTTACTCTAAGCACGATGTTGCTTGCGTCTGAGTGCTTGAAAAGGATGGACCGAAAGCTGAATAAAAGTTTAAAGGATGCTTTCTAAGATACAATGATGATCCATTAATATTCTCTCGTCTGTTATCCGCCTGTTTCCTTAAACAGTAAATTAGTATTTCGTCCCCACTGAGAAGGGTGGGTAAGCAATCCTACGTATTCTTCGAGAATTTCTTCATTAGATACAAGCGTACATTTTATGTGGAATATGTGCTATGCATAAAAGCAAATGCACTTTTTACTTGCGTTTCCATTCAACGCGCTGTTCATTGTTCTTCGAAATTGCTCCGCGCGAAGAGTGGCGCTTTGGTTCTAGCGTTCTGTTGCGTGTAACGTTTGTTGTTTACCGGACAAGCCGTTTTATGAAAAATCCACCTACTATTACTTTTCTAAAAATTCTAGCCGCCAAACACAAAAATATGTAATAAAAAATATTCAATCATCCCAGACAAATAGTAGGTATATGACTAATCCGGGACTAAAAGCACAGTTTGTTTGTATAGTTCTGTTTATTTAGCTTGTTAAAAACATAGATCGATTGCAGCGGTTTTATCTGCATCCACTAGCTAGCAGATAGCGGCCGATAAAATGATAAAGTGTGTTTAGCGGAGGGTTGTTTGTCGGACAGCGGTAAAAGGTTTGCAAGTCCCTCGCGGCCCCAGCGCCGTGTTTTCATTTTGTTATTTACTTTTAATTTGGCTGCAGCGGATGATTCGACGAGCGGTGGTCGTGTGAATTATGCAGCCGATTCAGAGCGATCCGCTACATCCTAGAGATGAGATACTCATAAACTAGTAGTACTCTGGCTACGAGTTAGCACGTGTCGCACGGATCCGTATGTCCGACCACCTGACTCGTACGCGTCACTCGTTTCAATAAAGTTTTTTGAAAATAAACAGACCGATTTTTGCCGAGCTCAATTTAGTACAATTAACAGAACTGAAGAATTACAGAAGTTCATTAAGAATGCTCCCGGTGACATTGCCGTGGAATAGAAAGTTAATTACGTTCACAAGAATGACAGGGCTAGCTTTCGAGACAGGTTGCCTCGCAACATTGTCGTTGCCTCCGAAAATCCTTTGAAATTTTTAAATAAATAATGAACCGAAAATTATACGGTATTGTCTTATTGTACGAACTCGTAGACATTATGAGTATATCAATGTATTGTGGTGGTAATTTCAGTTTTCACCAGATTTTTTGAGAGTAAATTGCGCATTACATAATAGTTTAATTAATAGCTGTCCATGTTCCAAAAAATAACATTATTATTGTAATTATATACAAGTAACATAAATGCATTTGTTAAAAATACGACATAAAACGTAGTAGTCATTCCGTAAACGCTTGCTGTTGTCCATTTGAACAAATGTCGTTCAGTGAAAATTAGAATCGCACTGGCACCGATGAAGTAGGCGCTCACGACGTTGACCCTCCTGCGTTGACAAGTATGTTATTTGTGAAGGTTATAACAAGTTGATCCTTGTCTGGATATCAATTTATACGTTTTATATGCAAACGAAATTGATGAAATGGAAACTGCGTGTCGCGTCAAAGGTCGGGGTGCCGCCCGCCGCCGCCGCCGCCGCCGTTCCGCTCGCCGCTCGCGTGCCTGCAAACATTATGTGCGGGGAGCAGCTCCACAGGGTGGCTTATTGTCTCGCGTCTATTAATATCGGTGTTTATGGTGAATTAATTTATACTGCCTTCAGATAGGAGCGCAGCGAAGTTGAGCCTCACGAACACATAGCACAAAACTTCGATAGACGAGTATATCCGCATTCGTTGGAAGTTGCTCGTGCATGCACTCTAAACACCGTCCACGGAAACAGATTTATTCAACAGACCTTTCCTTGAACCACACACTTTGAGGTCGCCAACCTTCAAAACGTCCACACAACACATAAATAAAGACGTAGGTGTGATGTAATCGAAATTTTTCTGAAGTTTTATCATTGTTTTTGTTGCGACATTTCCCTCGCGGGGACGTTCTTATAGATTGGATTGAAGTTTGAATCACGCATTGCTACGAGATTTTATTCTCCTTTCTCGTTTTTGCAGAGATTCTTTAGATTTATTTTCAACTCACATATTCCATTCCATGTAGTTCTTGGTTCTGATTTTCGGCGCCTTGCAAATTGTCGTTTATTACTGCAAAGTCCTAATTATTTAGAAGTCGATCCCTTGCTTTGTTTGAAACGAAGTGCTTGAATTATTTAAATAGGAGGGGCTGGTCACGTGGCGGCAGGCGGAGCCGCGTGCCATTACGAACTTTGGTCCCACCTTTTGGAGCCCTATTCATCGATAGCTTTTGTCCTGTGGTCTCAATTACTCCTATTTCATCGTTTTAATTTGCCTACAGGTTTGTTTTTTTAATTAACTCCCAATTTCCTAAATACATCAAAAGACATAGCTAAGTAGAGACAAACTACAAGCTAGTATCGCTCTCCTCAGACAGCTCGGACTCGAACTTAGAGAAGAAAGCTTTGACTTCGCTTCCTCAACTTTGCCTCAGAAACCAATCATCGTGAACCACATAGAGATATCTAGATTTGCAATATATGTCAGCGAAATGCTTTCACGCGAAGCTATCCGCGCGTTAGTTTTGAAAGTGGGACGAAAGTAGAGTCGGCGCAGCTTTGTGGACGGATGCAGGGCTGCGGGTGCAGCGCCGCCGGTGTTGATGTGGGTGGGCGGGGAGCGGGCGGCGCGCGGCCCCGTAGGTGCCTGCCTCAGTGTCGCGCACATAGCCGTTCGGGTTCCACGCTGTACAGCGCTCCGCAGACATGCCGCCCGCGATCGCGACGAGGATACCGCAGTGAACTGACAGTGCTGTGACTTAGCCTTGCCTCATACCAGTGACCATTACTACAGACAATATGGTGGTGTTGGAGGGCGGCGGGGCCCTCATCGAGCCGGCTTTAGCCCTTGACGGCGCCGCTGCTGCGTGCTTAGAACGCGCGTACGCACAAGCCGATGTTTCTCTAAAACTTTTACCAAAACGTTACATTAATTTGCACCAGTGGTTGTCGCCGGTGACGACCTCATCAACAGCTGCCGCTGCCGTCGGGAAGGATCTCAAGTTGCAAATTGTAAGAACATCCATGTTTATGTTTTGATTGAGAAATATTGACAACGAATCGTTTAAGAGAAAATTCATGTTTATTTTTGTATGAAACTATACCGGAAGTGTTACAACACTTCTTACAACTTCTGAAAGCTTTCTTGATAAGCCGTAAAAAAAAATGTACAAAACTTCAGAACTGTACAAAACCCTATAAAAAGATAAAAATAAGGCTTGAAATTGTTAAAGTAAGATTTTTCTACCCTTTGTCTACTCTTTTGACCCTTAAGATCCAATTCGTAAGATGTAAAAACAAAGCGATTTTCAGCAAACTTTCTTCAATTAGGTATTTTCTTAGTTTGAGAAATGTATACTAGCTCCGCAGTCAGCGAACTCATAAAGTAACAAATGCTAATCTCAACAAGTTTTGCTTGGGATTGTCCCATAAACAATAACAAGACAGTGAAGGTTCCAGCGTAGGCCCTCGTGGCACTCCAGTATAAAATGAATGCTAAAATTTTCTTTTTTATGTTTTGACCATTGACTTCTCATAAACAACAAGACACACAGTCTCTAAGAAAAGTTCGTCAGTAAGTGTCCGAACCTGTAACGTGCATAGTAGCAAGTAAGTAAGTAAGTAAGTAGCGTTTATTCATGAACATGTGTCAAACAATATAATAGGTCTTAAAATTAGTTAACAGTACACTCCATGTTCTACCCATATGGGCATATGAATATTAATTAGCAGACACCCAATTATAATTAAGTATTATCAAAAGAAATGAAACAAAGTCTTGGAGAATTACATACAATACCTATGTCAAAATTATTAGAATTGGATGTCAATATTATGAATAAATTAAATTGTTTTATCGTTTAAAAAGTCAATGACGCTATAATAACATTTGTCAACAAGTAGCGTAAATAATTTAGTTTTAAACAAATTTACATGCATGTCTTTAATATCGTTTGGTACCTTGTTTTATATTAATGGGGCCATACAAAAAACACTCTTATTCATTAATGCAGTAATGGATTTTTGTAAACATAGTCTATGGCGATGTTGCATGCGTACACTTTTATTGTGCTAGTGGAGACTTTAACAAAGTATTCCGGATTCAATTTTACGAAAATAGCAATCTCGAAAATATAAAGTGATGGTAATGTTAGCAATTTTAGCTTTTTGAAATACGGTTGGCAGCTATCTCTTGTTTTAAGTTTACACATTGCCCTAACACACCGTTTTTGTGCCTTAAAAACAATTTCTTTGTGTGTTGAATTTCCCCAAAAAATAATCCCATATCGCAAAGTCGACGTAACAAAACCGTGGTATGCTGTTAGAGAGTTTGCCTCGCTTAGGATTTTTGCTAGTTTTGATAATAGAAAGGCATATTTGCAGAGTTTGTCTCTCACAGTTTTTATTTGTTGTTTCCAATCTAATTTTCTGTCTATAGTTAGGCCTAGAAATTTTGTATACTGGATATCGTAAATTTTTTGGCCATTATATTCAATGTTTAAATTGCCTAGTTTTGAAATATTTTGATAAAAATTCATCATGTAAGTTTTATCTAAATTAACGGTTAAATTAGTCCTATTCATCCAAATTATTATTTCTTTTAAAGCGTCATTAATTTTGGTTTCATTGTCATCAAATTCATTGCATTCTATAATTAAAGTGCTATCATCAGCGAATAATGTCATAGGGTGTGAAACATTTTCCGGGAAATCATTTATGTAAATAATAAAAAGCAGCGGTCCTAAAACACTTCCTTGAGGAACGCCATATTTAACAAGTCTTGCATTTGATTGATATTTTGTTTCGCGCTTACTTTTCACACAAATCTGCGAAATTTCAGTCGATTGCGTTCTATTGTTTAAATAAGATTGTATTAAATATAGTAGGTTTCCCCTTATGCCATATGCATATAATTTTTTTATTAGTAACGTATGATCTACGTATTCAAAAGCCTTTGTCATATCCATGTAAAGTGCTACTATGGGTTGACTTTTATTTACACTGCTTGTTGCGTATTTGAGGAATTCGTAGACTGCCATATTTATTGACTTGCCCTTATGAAAGCCTTTCTGTTCCTCGGTGAGTATATCAAATTTTTCTAAGTAAGATACAATAGAGTGGTATATGTACTTTTCAAAAACCTTAGAGAATATAGATACTAAAGCGACTGGTCGATAAAATTTCATCAACTCTCTATTCTCCTTCTTAAAAAGCGGCTTAATGATTACTGGCTTGAGACTTTCTGGAAATACACCAGATTCAATACAAACATTAAGTATGTGGCTAAGTGGGTGAGATATAATATCACTGACGTATTTTAGTACCTTAGTGTGTACACCATCATAACCGACACTATTTTTGTTTTTCAGTGAACCAATTATTTTCCATATGCTGACTGGAGTTGCAGGGTTCATAAACATCGATTGACTTTGATAGTTTATATTTGTTTCGGAAGACGGAAGGTCTTCATTTATCGGTTTTATTTGGTCAATAAAAAAATTATTAAAGGCTTCCGCAATCTTTAGAGGGTCAGTTATTTCGTAGTCATCCACTTGTAGTTTTCTAATTGGTTCATTGGGAAGTGTTGTCTTAGAATTATTAATTATATTCCAAGCAGTTTTTGATTTATTGGTAGATTGTTTGATCTTGTGATTGTTTTGTGCTTTTTGGGTTAATTTTATAATTCGCTTGAGTGTCTTGGAATAACTTGTAAATGTTTTTTTATTACATGTCGATGGATTGGATCTCCATTGCCACAGGAGTTGTCTTTTTCGTTTGCTGCACAGTTTGATGCCTTTCGATATCCATTTTAACTTTTTTGTTATTTTTATTTTTACGTCTACGTAAGGAAAGCACAAGTTATAAACGAGCAGGAAAGTCTCTAAAAACATATCATAACATTCATTTGGTTCATTTGTCTCGTACGTTTCTGAGAAAGATAAATTTTTTAGATGTTCCCTAAATTTTTCCATGTTTTCCTTGCTATAATCTCTTTTTCGAGTTGTCCAAAAATCCAATTTGCACGTTTTCTTAACGGGACACTTTAATAGTTGCGCAGTATGGTCAGAGAGGCCGTAATCAAGGATCTCACATTTACATCCGCGTTTTATGTTATGAGCAAAATTATCCAGGCACGTACCACTCTCAGGTCTGGTAGGTTCAGATAGCTCTAATGTTAGATTAAATCCTAGCAAAAAATCCCTGAATTCCCTCGTCTTACTATTTTGCTCTAAAATATTTATGTTAAAATCTCCACAAATAATTACCCGCCTATTTTTAAGAACGCATAGTTTAATTAAGGATAGCTGTCATTTTCTCGTAAAATATTTCTAGGTATTTAGCTTTTTGTTTTTTCTTGGGAATTCTGTATATACATGCTACAATAGCTTGGTAATTAGTTAGTTCTATGGCACAACATTCAACCACATTCTGCACAGATAATTTTGAAATATCTGGCAGGTTCTTAAACTGTACGCCTTCTTTTACTAATATACAAGAACCACCCTTATTTCTGTTATCTCTAGAGTAGTATGACGCTAGTTGGTAGTCTGGTACGGCAAGGTATTCTTCTCTACCGGTAGCAAAAATTTTCAACCAAATTAAGACGGTATGTCGTTAACATAAGATGCAATGTCAGTTGTACGAAATCGTTATTCGATTTTGTCATCCCATAGCGGTGACAAGATGCATCGCGGACACTTTTTGAGCGAGATTGTAAGTCTAGTTGTTTATGAGAGGTCAATGGTTTTGACGCATTCAATTTAAGTTTTAAAATTTTAGAAGTTATTGATGTGATTTGCTCAATCGAATGCCTTACCTTTGTTCACTGTATTTAATTAATCATAATGAATAAATAGCAACTATTATGTAATCTTACCGCTTGCTGAACGGTGAAGGAAAACATCGTGAGGAAACCTGCATGCCCTAAAAATCGTGTATTTGTGCCCGAAGACGGCGATAGGGCTCACCACCCATCACGTTGGGACGTAATAATCGTCGGTGAAACGCGGGTGTGCCAAGTGTGGACTGTGACTTGCATTTCACAGTTCACACCCGGAACACCTCTGACAACCCCTCGGGGATTCATGTCGTGACTATCAACTAATTACACAAATATAAAAGAAAATGCGAAGCTTATAGAAAGTAAAATATATACAAGGTGACATTCATTTATGCAGCCATATTCATACTGAAGACTCGATAAGTAATCGATGTCAAGGTTCGATAACCCTTTTTAGGACATTCGAAAATATTTTTTTTCTTGTTCCCTACAAACGTAAGTCCAGCCCCGAGACAACACTATAAAAGTTTAGTTATATAAAGTTTATAAAAATATAAAATTTAAACTATTTTTTAAATTTCGAAAAATGTTTTTATTCCGTACTTAATTACCTACCTAAAAAAGGAAAAAAAAAGATAACGTAACTTACCAAGACATCAGTATGAATTTGGCCGCATAATGTAATTTAATAAGTATATCATCAAGTTAATAAAGGAGATTATTATAATTTAGTAGGTATGGTTACTAGAATTCTGCTCATGACTTGCAAAGAAAAATCCCTTTAAAGTCGTTTGCAATAGAATCCAACAATCATGTAAACAAATATGGCGGACTGACATTGACAGCGTATTGTTTATGCCCATAGTGATGTCATAGTGTTCTAATTTAATTTTAATTAAATTTATTTTTCTAATTATTTTAATTTTAAGTCATAGACTATGGCCCATAGTAGGATAGGTACTAAAATAAAACTGACACTAAAACTTAAAATAAAAAATAAAACTTTACACACATACATTTCAGTAATTGTGATCTATTCAAATAATTAGTTACGAGGGCAATACAATATTAAAGTGCGTCTAATAGATTTCCGTTGTAGGTAATAGATCTAAATCATTCTTACCTCCTGATTACTCCTTGAGAAAAAATACCAATCGTATGCTATATCAAAGTCCGTGATGCCGTGCAAAGGTCGTCGTTCCAAGAAAAATATGTCCAGCCAAATCGTAAAGCAAAACAAAAGTCCAAAATGAGAATGCAAAGTCGTAGAAATCGGAAACAGAAAACGGAAACAGAAAACACTAATGCACAGCGAACCCACAGAACAGTGAATGACTGTGTATGACAATTCTAACAAAATGGCCACCTGTCAATTTTTAAAAACTAACCATTATTTTTATGGCTTAGGATACAATCCGTTTTGGTTAATTATATTAAGCTCTTGAAAAAAAAATTTTATTGTATTCAAATAATATTAAATTAAAATAATTTATTAAATTAAAAATAAAAGATAACTTCAGATTACGAACAACACTAACTTTTCAATGACTTATAGAGTTCGATGAGTAAAAAACTAAGATGACAGCTTGTCAAATACTTCGAAATTTTTACGTTGCAAATGTTTTAACAAATTTAACTCATAAATACAAGTTAAATCGTGTTGAAGATAATGTGAAAACAATGGTGCGTTCGTTGAAATCAGACTATGTTCATAATTGATCGTCAAATGTATGTGATTACGGAATAATCGTGACAATTTGGTTTGTTTACATGATTGTTGGATTCTATTGCGAACGACTTTATGTGAGCATAATTCTATCGCAAAAAAATGCTAGAACTTCCATTGTTAAATACTTACTAGAGTTGACTAAGAAAGAGTTAAGAATTATTTATTTTTATTATACTAACGTCTAAAATGTAGTAAACGTAGGTATCGATACTAAAATCGACCACAAACAAGATTTTTTCATGTTTTCAAATAAATAGAAAACAAGTTTGGCCGCCTTTTAGTATTCTTAAACTATAATTTTGAATAAATAAGAGTTGACCTACCATTTCTGAAGATATATACTTTTACAAATTAAAATAAGACTACTTCTTGACCACATTTCCATTTTGTCTCCAGTTCTCTCTAGTTTGTTTTAAACTTGTTATCACGAGATGACCTTATAAAATAGTAAATTATACTATTAAAACAGATCAACGTCAATTTATTTCACAATGGAAATCTTTGTGATGATTTTTTTTACATGTTAATCTGTTGGATCCGAGCTACGATCTGTATGCGATCCACATTTCCATTTTGTCTCCATTCTCTCTAGTTTGTTTGATAATTGCTATCACGGGATGATCAACGTGGACCTATTTTATTATGGAAATCATTGTTATAATTGATGTTTTTACAGGTTAATTAAAAATATAGGGAGCTTTTCCTTAACGAAGTTATTTTCATTATTATTATATTCGCAAAGCCACATAATTTTTCGCAAAGTCGGATGTTAAAGTTAAAAGGTAGGATATACCGTCGGAGTTGGCTAGTGTTTAGAAGGTGTTCGGTCCGTGCACGGTAGATGTAGCAGCGATTGCAACTCTTTCCCTTTGACGCGGAGCCGCCCGCCCAGCCGCGGCCACACCGCCCGCGCGTATCTTGCCCTCCGATCTCGTCGTATTCATTGCTGAAAACGCTAAATGCAGGACTTTTCCAAGTTTCAGATGCCTCAGCGCTCTACATTACTCAAATTAAACCCCCTCCAAGATTAAAACGTTATGCTGTATCATGTTTTCAAGAAAATTTTACGTTAAATTGACAAGTTTAAATGCAAAATTAAAATTTTATTTGCCTGTTGTCTAGTTCGCGGAGTCTTGGCGCTTAGCGACATTAGGTCGCTAGCTAGAGAAAGGGGGTTGCTTGCACCCGGCCCGCTTGCCGCAACGCTCGTTTATTTGCGCCTTCCTAGCTCTTTTGTTATGCCCTGTCGTCTGTGTCTGCTTTGAAAAATTGTAATGCACCGGTATTGTAGACGCGGAACGCTGCGATTGTGCACACAACCGCCGCGCCGTCGACGCCGCAACTCTCTCGAATTTATGCCTTTTAGCCAGCCCTGCCTCCCTTCTCCGGTCTAATTTATACAAATTGCACTAGATGCAGATGATTTTTACACCTTTGTTAATTTGTATTTCATAACCCGTTATACGACTAGAGAATTCGGAGTGGGTCTAGTCTAGACTCTATTTTCACTAACAATTTCAATATAGCACTAGCCCCGCTATTATCCATCTCTGCTTTATCATGGTGTAAATTTTACAACGATTTCGTTCGTGTCAGAAAATGCTAGCTTGTGAGACACGAAAGATTTATTATTCGCATATTTTATGCAGTCTACCAGCACAGAAATGTTAAACTTAATAATCATAGCTGTTCCATCTGTTTCGCTAACACCATGGATTTTATCATGCTTTTAAACTAATATTTGGGGTGGACTTGTCAGATATATAGCTAACATGAGGGTGGCGCCGTTTGTGCATACGTGCATGTGCTTAGGTGTCTTGACTCGATTGTTAGCGCACGTAGGTGGTGTAGTGTAGGCACATCTGTCTAAAACTCCAAACAAAGACTGAGGCGAAGGCGAGGGCGGCATCGGGCGAGCTCCGGAATACATTAGCCGCACAACCGTACTACCGTGTAATATATTTTACTGGCGGTCATTTTCGACAATTAACCACATAAAATAAGTGAAATTATGCATGCGGCCGGCGACGGCGTATATCACGTCCAGTTACGTAGCACGATACCTACCTGTACGTACATTCATTATTCAAAGAAATGTTTCGCTCGACCAGGCCCGTCCGGAAGCGCGGGGCTCTGTTCGTGTGATTGATGGTGAGCTCTTTATTTTTACACTTCTTTATGCAAGGTCTGCACATTCTTTGTGCTGCCGTGACGCTGTGGTGGACAGTTATACCTTCTACTACATTAATTAAACTGTTTTTGTCTTGTTTTACATAGTCTGGTGCAGGATTTGTTTATTTTTCGTCTGATGTGATTGATGATCGTCGTTCTTGATCGGTGTAACCTGTCACGCTCGATCTCCCTGTTTCTCGCTCCAAGATTGCATTTGACGCAACACCTAATTTCAGTTATTTTGTCTCAGTTATTTGCAGTTTCACATTTATCGTAGAAATGTCTCGACGAGTTACATATAAATACTTTCGTAAATAAACTGGACGTGCTCCCTTAGGCAGGTAAAAGCTTTACATGAGTAAACGGGAAGGTACCTTCATTTCAGGCGGACCTCTCAAACCGTCAGATTCATTTTCTCTTGCAATTTCCTACAATTTCCGGGCAGCATATGCCATGCTGACGGTCTCGAAAATTATTTTCCACGTATAATACTTGTGCCATGACATTGCGGATAAATAATAACAACTAATGCGGCCCTTAGCATATTGCTTCTTTACAACTGGATGTAGAATATAACAACCTGTATTGTGTGAGATTTATAGTACGTATTTAGCATTATACACCTGATTATATGCATGTACGTGGGACGCACTATAAGTTTCCGGAATGAATATGAAAAAATACTATTAAAGGTACAAAATTAATTTATTGTTTTTCAAAATAATCTCCCTTGGCGTCTATGCACTTTTTCATTCGATCAAACCAGTTTTGAAAACTTTTGTGCCACTCCCCTGTGGTGACCTCTGAAACGTGTTTTTCATACTCCTCGACAGCCTCTTCTGGTGATGAAAATCGTTGACCGCGTAATTGGTTCTTAATTTTTGGGAACAGAAAAAAGTCACAAGGTGCCAGGTCGGGACTGTATGCAGGATGACTCATGAGTTCTACATTTTTCGTCTTCAAAAAGTCGTTTGTCTGTCTGGCCGTGTGAGAACTAGCATTGTCGTGGTGCAGGATGATACGGCGTTTACGGTTATTTTTACGGAGTTCGTCAATAACTTCCGGCAAACAAATGGTCGTGTACCAGTCACTATTCACGGTACGACGATTCTCTAAAGCAACAGTAGCCACGTGTCCAGTTTTATTAAAAAAAGAAGCAATCATCCGCTTAGATGCACTTTTCACGCGCGCCACTTTGGTTGGTTTCGGCTCATCTTGAAAGACCCATACGCTCGATTGCTGCTTTGTTTTGGGATCGTAGCAATAAATCCATGTTTCGTCACCTGTTACTATGTCCCACACCAAATTTGACGCACCTTCGTTGAATCCGGTAAGCATGGCACTGCACCAAGTGACGCGGTCCGTTTTTTGAGCCTCGGTCAAGTTGTGTGGGATCCACCGCGAGCACAGCTTTCTCACACCCAAATGTTTGTGTAGGATTGATTGTATTTGACTCATGCCTATTTCTAAGGATGCGCGAATTTCATGGTAGGTCACATGCCTGTCTGTTTCAATCATACGGCGCACAGCATCGATGTTTTTGTTGGTCACAGCGGTGGACGGCCGACCATCGCGAGATTCGTCACTGAGATTGATACGACCACGCTTGAATTCTGCAAACCAGCTATAAACAGTCGTCTTGCATGGTGCTTCATTGCCAAAAGCTGTTTCAAGCCGAGCGATGCTCTGTTGAGCTGTCAAATTACACTTAAAATCGTAGAAAATCATACTACGAAAATTTTCCCGAGTTAAATCCATGTTGATGCAGACACACAATTTTTTAAATGGCGCCACAAGGTAAAAACAAAAGACAGTCAAATGAAACAAACTGCATTCTACAGCCAAAGAGTTCTATTTTCAAATGTTGCAATAAATTTTTAAATATTGTTTATGTAAGTGGCCAGTTCCGGAAACTTTTAGTGTTACCTATGTAATTGTTCGATGCAAGTTTGTCGCTGAAGGCTGTACCGGTGTCGTAGTGAGTGCAGCTCGAGTCAAGTTCAAGCGAGAGCAACGTCCTGCGGCCTCACGTTACGTAACTGTGGTCGCGCGCGCATTCTGCAAGCTTTCGACGTACCCCGCACCCCGCACTTCGCACGCGTCCCCAGCTGCCGCTGCTGACTGCTGACTACAGTGTTGCCGTTACGATTTTTCTTTTGGGCTACGTTTGTGGCGAAAAGTGCTAAAAATATGCAAATAAAATGCGCTACGCCCAAAATAAAGGGTTGCTTAGGAATTTTCATAAACATTATCATGATTCATACATACAGAGTCTTTAGATCAAGTAGACGTGTGTCGATGATGTCATTAACCTTAGTTTTGTTTACTGCTTTTACAACTGCTGCAGATTGTAACTTTTTCTGATTTTATTAAAGGTTTCGTGCAGTAGGACAATGTTTTTTTTTATCGAAGTGATGTGTTCTATCTATCAAGCGAAAAGGCAAATTTCGCTTAACTGTGAAGTAAACGCCTCAACTTTTACTTCTTGTTGGTAAATGTTTTAAAATCCTCTAGATGTAGCGGTACATGCGTTAAAACAGCAACACAGGCTGACGCTGCGGTACGTGACAGCACATTACTGATTAACAGAACACTTCAAAATGCATTTGCATGAGTACATGTGATACACAGATCGGCAACCTTGAAGGTGAGCGTGAATCACCGGCCACCAGGCTCACCGGTGTGTTGGCAATTCAAGAATAGCATACGGTCTATTTAGACGACTCTGCGTTTGTTTGCCAGCGAAATGTGTCATTGTTAACTAATTTTAAGTAACAGCTATTGCCAACGGTTACGACACGGGGCGGTGCGTGGAGTGGCTCTCGGCTCGCATGCAGACCACCTCCGATACGCTCATTAATCTCCAGCGATTACTTGTCAACGTCGTGTCGCCTCCGGCATCCGACATGACATGCTACACTTTAAATATACAAACGCAAACACCCAAAAAGCGCCAGGGACCCTCCATTACTCGCCTTGGAGTAGATTACGAGCGGATTGATTCATGAGCTCCAGAAACGGTAAAATTCGCGTGTTTCGTTCACTTTATAGCGCAGTATTCTTTGTATGTGGGAAACCTTTAGAGCTGGCTCAAAACGAAATGAAGACGATAAACTCTATGTAATGACCCCGCATATCATAACCACCGAGGCACAAAGTTGTAATTGTGAACCGCTTTAATTTTTAATGCCACTGGATGTCAGGTTGCAAATATGTACGTAATGATTAATAAATTAAAATAATATGTGGAGAGCGTCAGAGTCACCGTGATAGGCCGTGACATTATTGGTGAAGAGTTGTGCAAACATCACAATGTAAAACACGATACCGTTTAGCCGATTAATTAATTGCAGTGCAGTGCCGAGGCAGGGAGTCACCGGGTTCGGGCGCTCGGCGGCGAGCTCGTTACGGAAATAATGAGTTCAGCCGCGGACTGCACCGCACCACAACTTGTCCCTTAGCCTACTTCGATTTTTATTGTTACCTTCCCCGGCCGGATGCTTTACGAGCTTAATCAACCTCGGATACTCGTCTCCGCCTCGCTGCTGAACCACTCTAATATTTACGTCACAATCTCGCCTTGTTACAACGCACTCACTGACGGATTTACCGGCCCGATAAAATTCCGTTTCATTATGTAATACCCTCCCTAAGTTATTAAGTAATTTTAAGATGACATTTTGGTGCCTTATGAATTTCATCTGAACAATCTTCGTTGTCGAGGGTATGAGCCGTGAAATGAAATTAATGAGGTGCAAGACGTGGGTTTGAGTGCCTCGCGTATATGTATAGGCGAGCTTATTAACGTGAATTGACGTACCTTTCTCAGCGCTTTAGTGCTACCCTTCTTACGTTATGTTCACATTCACACGTACCCATTTCGCGTTAGTTTTCTATCTCCTCTAGCAAAAACAGTGCTCCACATTCATTAAATTCACATGTTTTTTTATCTTTGGTTGCACAAACACTTTAAGAGCAATAAAGCCGGCATTCGATTTACGGTAAAGTTACAAACAGGTCCCAGGATATTAGTCACCAGCTGCCGGCATCATCGTATGAATATGCAGAAGGAAAGTCTCGCCCACATGCAATAGCTTTTATAGTTCCTGTTAAAGAACTTTATTTCTTATGCTTTGCCTGTTTACTGTATTTCATTTTATCAGGTGGTAGTGGCCAGCAAAGGAGGCAGCTCCGTTGTCATACACCTTTATTGGGGTCGAGTGATTGAAGCGGCGGCGTGTCACTTGATTTAATTAAACCCAGCTTTACCGCTCGTTTCTCCTGCCCCCGACTACCTCACTAAAACCTAACGCCTTGTACGGCTTCCATCGTTCATTTAGGAGACGGTTACATTTATTACTATATTGAACCGCGGTATACCTATCGCTCTAGTCCGGGTTAAACCTTAGGAGAAACTGTTGTCTAAACTCGCTTGCTTTTCAAGATTTTCTAACGTAATCTTGCATCGAAAATTAGTTTTAACAAAACGCTGACATACATATAATGGTGTTAAATTTCAAGTCAAGTCGACGCTATTAGGTTACGTAGCTTGACAAGAATATAGTTTGTTGCTCCTTTACATCAACTAAGAAAAAATCAATAATAATTTAGGGTTCAACGAAAAGAATCAAGTTCCATTTTTTTAACAGCAGCAGACAAATTGAGGGGTGTAAAAGCCAAACCAGAAAAGCAGTTTTTTATTTCTAGAGTGAAGTGATTTTTTTCTCTCTTTTCTATTTTTTTTTACAATATACATTTACAGCTACGATTTCTTCGGGTAGTGTGATGTTTGTGGTATGATGGAAAAATCAACACCCAAATTAACCCGCATTGCAAAAGCTTAGTAGTGGGATTCCTAGGGTTACAGAGCTTACCCTTTCCGTAAAACACGTTGGGTGAAATGAATGACGTAGAAAAGGTAGAATCTTTTAAATCCGTGTGTGATTGGATCGTTTAGCGAGATGGTTGTCATATTTCAGCGAGGAGCCTCAAGTCTTGCCGAGTCGGACAAATGGTCCACATTTGTTACTAGAGTGACCGGTAAATTTTGTTACCTTACCTTCCTGTTGCATGAGCGTTTTCTGTTTGTTATGTTTCTTTGTTGATTATGTTCGACCAGAAATGTCATGACGACGAAGCCGTGCTGTTGATTTTAGAATTACTTATATGTAATTATAACAATTTAATCATAATAAAATCGCTTACCCAACAAACGTATCATTGTGAGAAATTTTAAGGCAAAAAAATGGTAATTATGCGAAGTGGAAAGTTTTATATGAATTTTGATGTTTTCTTTTTACCAAAGAAATTGTTCAGCGAAGTAAAAATGGAAGGTGTAATTAAGGAGGGAGATTTTTGTGAATTTTTACCGTAAGCGTCTAATGCGGTACCCGTGTCGGCCGTCATCACGCGTCGCGGAAGAAGTTCGTTATTAATTCACCGCCTCTCAACTCTGCCGACGCTTTTATTCTTAAGAACCAACTGGAAATAGGCATACGTGAATATATAACCATGTAGGCTCCAATTACGCTAATCGGTCCATTGTTACTGCACCAGAAGCTTTCAGCTTTGCTCGATGGACTAGAAATAGATTCATTAGGTAATTAAATTCGAAACTACCTGTCACATGAGTACGCTAGCTGGAAGATCAAATGTAAGCGGATCACAACCTTGCCATGCATGAAACACGCAAGTGGTAATTGTGGCTGTCCACAATCGGCAATCACAAAAAGCGTCCGCAGCGTGCTGATTGTGACATTGTCTGTTGATGCACCGCGGGCGAAGGGCGCTGCAGGCGTCGCGGCCACCCTCACCTCGCCAGCGCCACCCGCATTTGTGATGCAAATTGTTGCGCACCCGCGCCGCCTCACGCTTACCTGCCCTACGCCGCAATTATTGTGAAAAATATTCATTTGTCCGCTTTCAGACGCTCATCTCCATAAACTTTCTTTGAAACTAGATCTCGTAGCTTTTACTAACCTTACACAAAGCTCAATAAACTACTATTCGATATCGAATAACAAGTTCCTTTAGGTATTTCTTGCGTCAAGCTATACCAATACCGGTCCGTTAGCTATAATCACGGGAATTCAATAGCTAACTGAACTGGCAGCAAGAAGTGTTCTCCGTGTGAAGTTTCATGAGAACTCACCGAGCGAGGTGCTCTGGGTTCTAACGTTATCATATTTCAAACGATTTCGCAAAACGAATAAATAAGAACGGAGGCAAGAAGCGTGCGGTGAAACGGAGTCAAAGCGTGGGTATTAGAAACGCTCCGATTACCTCGCTTCGCCGTCGTCGTCGTCGACGCTGTTCCCGCGCCTTGAAACTCTCACAAGAAGTTAGTTCAACCTCTGAACTGCTCCGGAACAGACTACATATTACCAATTTCATCCACACTAGTTGCATCCAGGAAGGTTCCCGTTCTCACGCATTGTTATGAAGATGTATTGTTGTTGCGCAGTGATTAAGAAACATTATCTTATTAATTACATTTCAAAGCTTGTTATTATGATGTAATTAAGTCTAATGAAGAATTTGTTCAAGTGTGCCATCTAAATTAAGCTTAATTGGCTTTGAAGCCGAACTATTTGCTTTTACTGTTCTCTTTCCCGAGCGAAAGGTGCCCGCGCTTGTAGCGCAACCAGAAATACGTGTTGTTGCTTGAGTTCTATTTAGAAGACAAGAATCATCCACTGAAACTGGTAACCAAAAAAAGTTACCCGGAACACGATGATTAGCTAACCAGTTTCAGTTGCGGTTTCTACAATAAATTGTCGAAATTTTCTCCTGACCGCTTGATTCGAAATGCTATTTAACGGTTTGTTTGTTAGCAGAGTCTCATAAATGGTTATAAAGTTAATCGAGGAACGTGGCCGGTACGTCTTGACCGCGTTAAGGTAACGGTACACCGGGCTCAGTCTCTCCGGCTGGTGGCACACTTCGCGGTACGTTCACCTCGACAATCTCGGTGTCTCCATGTAACGGCACTATCCCACCACCCTAATCGACTTCTCACTGCATGCAGCTCTTATATACAAATTGCATTCGATAACATTTGTACCATTGATCCATTGTGAGAAGAGATTGACCGGAGCTGAGATATCATAGTTTCTTGCTTCGCTGGTAAACAAATCGATGCTGTGACGTTTGGTATTCTTAAATGTATTTATACTGTGAGGTAAACACAAATGCTCATTCGTATTTACAGTATGAGCAGCTACAATAGACCATTGTACTAGAATTTCAAGTGTAATTAGATGCAAATAGTTGTTCTCATACAAGTTTCCTATTCCTTTGTTTCTGCTTTCGTGTTCTGTAATAGTTGGATCTCTGACATGCCCGCAGAATCATCAAGATCCTGTTCAGTCCCAAAGAAGCTTGCACGAGTCTCACTCACCTGTCAAATGTATCAAGTCTAAATGTGTTTTCGCCTACTATTATCAATATCAAGACAAGAAAGTTATTTGCCGTAACGAATACGGTAATACCGTTACCGAGGTCGACGTACTATTTACGTATTCGCTTAGCAAAGCTGATGTTTCCTTGAACTATGTTGCTCAGTTGTTTCTTAGGAGAAAGCTGGTTTAGAGCAATTAAATTTTAAAGAAAATAAACTTAAGTGAGCAACGGCTTTGTGAAAGTTATTTATTTTTATTTCTCCTAAACCCTTCCTCAGAATCAAACCCAGTAGAAACATTTACAACGCCTTTTTTGTTTCAATCTCGTTAGCTGTCGCTCGAAGTTGCGAATTGTCCGGCAGATTTAAAAATGTTTAAACTTTTAAAGAACGTCGTTTGTCAAACACGGCTCATCTCAAAGCCCGAGTATTACGGACCCATTTCCGCAACCCTCTGCCATCTCGAGCGAGATAACTAGATTCACTACGTTTATTATCATTTCGCTCATTTTCTCGAAAAATTATACAGACAGGTGCCAAACCTTTTCAATTTATACTACTACTGTTGAAATGTCGGATTTAATTCAAAGATAAAGAAAAACAACGTTTGTTTAATTTTTAGCGAAGAACTCCGCTCGTCCCCTGAGATAAGGTAGGTAGGTTGTTTTCGTGTGCAGACCCAAAGTGGATAAGTAGGGCGGCGACAGTAACAGCCAGTGGCGGTAGTTGCGTTAAGGGTCCAGTTAGTAAGAAATTGGAGCGGTGTGGCCGCGCAGACCCTAACGTGCCGCTTCATTACCGACCTCGTTACGTGAACCTCTTGCTCCCATAACATGTATCCTGTCTCGCGAGCCACCGTCTGCCTAATAACTGTAAGGGCTTCACGGAAACGTAAAGCCAGCCCCAAAACAGTATAAAATGTACTGTGCCGAGTGAAAATATTCCAGTTCAGGAAATAACCCGAAATTAAAGTGGTACGAAAATGAATTATTGGTTTTAGAAGAATTATTTCTACACCCGCTTAGTGCCGCCGGTTCTCTTGCGTGCGTATGATTACTTTGCTCCGCTTGCCGAGTAATATATTCACATTTTCACCACCTTCCCATCTTTGATATTCCGTTTCCGCCTTTGTTTTCGGGGTGCCACCGGTTTTTCATTTTATTTTTCTGCGATTATTTGCTTTTAATAACAAAGTGTGGTTTATGTGTGGAATGCGCCATTAATGACCCTAGTCACTAGGGCCTAGTGCGTCATTTATAATTGATTTATAAGAGATGCATAATCGAGGTACAAAGGTACATAGTTGGTAGCATGTGAAACCCGTTAGTGCAGTGTATGTACATAGAATATGGAAACACTATAGGTAGAGAGGGTGAACCACGAAAGTGTTAGAGGCCTGTGTGTCGTAGGCAGCCGGGCGGGCGGGAGTAGAGCAGGGAGATAAGCGGGCCGCTTCCGTTGCTCGCGTGTGGAAACATCCTTGCCTCGCTACAGAATCTAGTGCGGCACGTCTCACCTGCCAAATCGGCTTGTATCGCGTGTCGACTGCTTGGGACGCTGCCAAACATACCCTTCTTACTCAATCGATAATTAGCGCAAACATCACCTAATTTCATCAATCGACGATCGTCGATGATGCTACCTTTGTACTCGTTTCTTGGAATACTATATTGTTGTATCGGAATGTATCGCGGCTTCGTTATATTGAGCAAGTAAAAAATATAAAGGTGACATCAATAGATGGTCTCGAGTGCCAACAATGCATATAGATGTCAGTTTGATAGCCACGTAGTAGCCTCGCCGCTTGACCAACTTTCTGCGTCACGAATTTTTAGGGTGGTGCACTGATTTAGAGCCATTACCATTCTGATAGTAAGAACGGTTGACTTAAAATTAGAAATTGTCTCAAAAATTAAAAAATGAGAAACTATGAATTTAAATGTTAATTGATCAGTGGATACATATTTATACGGCAATGGCTTTGTTTTTGTATAATCCTCATTTGAATGCGAGCGCCTCGATGTCGAAGCCGGGTCGCTCACTGCGACGTGCCCGACTAAAGAAACGGATCCGCCGACATCCTCCGTCCGGACAAAGTGATCCCTTTAAATCCTTACGTTGTTGTCTGACTCGGAATATTTCATACCGTCTTCATCGTCACGTAATGCACACTGGTTTGCGCTTATCCCCTTAATAGCCATTTCGGTTCCTACTTGAAAAAAAAAAACAAGAAAACAAAGATACTTTCGAATAATTCCTCGGGTCGGAATCACGGCTTCGTGGCCACTAACGGTGGTGCTCACACGAGACAGTCGTCGCATCGACCGGTCTCGAATCGGATCAGAATATAGGTGTTGCGGTGAGACTAGATTTTACGGCTATCAAAAAGTAGTATAAAAGTGATTAGAATCTTCGTGCAGACCTAGAAAAATCTTTATAAAACACGTAAGAACTCTTCGCGGACACGCAACGACTGCTTTATTTAAAAACCAAGAAATAGACACAAAAAATTGCTGTCGAACCTGATGATTACATAATGAATTTATAAAGCAACTTATGAACGGTTCTTGAATAATATTAGATTTTTTTACGTTTCAGCACTATTTCTGAGATCAACTGTCTAAATTTTATGTAATTTTATCATGCTTTTTTCATAAAATATAAAAGTATTGGCGGGGTTGTAATAAAGCAACTAGGTGCGGCTAGCGTGGTGCTCGGCGGTGGATATGTTTTTACGAGAGGGAGCGCCGGGCAAGGCGCGGGCGCGGCCGGGCGATGCTTTTATCGAAATTAGCGGCCGCGCCCTGGGACATGCTGTGTCCTCCCTTCAGACATGAGACCTAGGCACGATACCTATTGAATTATGATCAAGGTCGCTCCAGCGTTTACATTGTTGCATGATGACGCTAAAGATTAGAAAACGCAAAACTTATTTGCTTCTTGGTATAAAATAACAACAGTAAATACCAAGGTGAGAATTAAAGAAACTTCTTATTGTTTTTGTGAAGACATTTTATAATGATATATTAGACTATAACGGGTTTTTATATTATTGCAACTTGATTTATTACAAAAACTATAGGTTTTACTGTTATTATTATTATACATAAAATCATTTGAACCTCTAAAACAATAAAGTTGTGACTGACATTTAACACCATAAATGGTTTAAAGCTACCATAACTTGGGGATATTTGGGACAATTTATTAAATTCAAATTCAAAGATGTTAAATGAAAGAATGTTGCGAATTATTATTTTGCGTATGTTAGAAGTTTACTGGAATTCGGATCTTCTGTGTGGTCACCACATTACATAACTTATAAACAGCGTATCGAAAAAATACAGGAGATTTTCTTAAAGCATCTTAACTTTAAAGCCAGATTACCAAAAATGAAATACGAAGACTCTTGTCTACACCATCGTATTTCATCGCTTGAGGATCGCAGGCTTTTGCTCGAAATGTCTTTGTTATATGACATTGTTACTGGTCGTATTAACAGCATGAGCATGTTGTCTAACTTCTCCCTTAACGCCACCTCTTATCGCACTCGGCACTCCGCAAGACTCTTTTATCATGTTCCAGTTGTTCGCACAAACTATGCCCAATCATCCCCTCTCATTCGTTTAGCTAACGAATACAATAAGCGTTTCTTTAATATCGATCCATATGGAAACTCTAGGACATCATTTCGAAATAAAATAATCAATGAATTACTTTGCCCTGATGAATAACCGTAATTATTATGATTTTGCTGAACAACCTCTCATTTTTTTTTTCTCTTACATACCCTCCCTCATACACACACTCATACATACTCATCCCTTACATTAACACATACACAACACAAACACCCCGTCGAACAATTGAACAAATTGAACAATTTAAACTAAAATAGAGTACGGTAGGCAGATGAGTTGCCCTGTAAGCATTTAAATTTTATTTTAGATTCTGTTTCTGAGGAATGAATTTAGTTAAGTTTTTTTTTGTTTTTGTTATTTTATTAAACAGTTGGGGAAATTTGTTATTGGCCTTAGTCGTAGTCTTGAAATAATGTTTAGTTTTACTTTTAACGCTGTTAATTTCCTAAATAAATAAATAAAATTACAATGAATGGACAAAATATTGATCTTTCGCTTTTTTATTTTGGTTAAAAATATATCGTAAGCTGAAATAATATACCTAGTTTTCCAATGAAATTTAAATTTTCTGATTGTTTGTTTCTGGTTTTACTAAACATTTTAAAAGTATGAGAACAGTTTACAAAGCTAATAGTAATATTTTTTTGCTACTTTACTATTATTAGGGACAGCACCATTTGGCAGGAAAAGAAAAGAAACAATTAAAAACCAATTTTCACAACTTAAAATAGTTGAAACCTAATTAATAAGATAAGGATTTAGCTGTACCACCTAATGTATTTTTTTAAACTCTGTAGTGGAATCTCAAAATCCAGTTGAATTGTAACATTAATGACCGTTTCCTCAGGCTAAAGCTATTTTATCACATATGTACCTACATATACTCACGCCCGTCTTCCAGGTGGCTAGGCAGAGACTACAGATTTTCATTTTCTACTATCCTGATACACCTTTTTTGCTTCTTCTACATCCATCAATCTAGTCATACAAGCTCTTCCTTTACTTTGCCCTTCTTCAGTATAGCTCCTATTTGGTCGGCATACTCGTATGTCCTTCTAGGGCGGCCCGGTCGTACTTTACTTTCCACTTGTGTAATTTCTTTCGTCACTCTACTTTCATTCACAGTAATGGTAAAATTTACAAACAGACAAAGGCTTAGCTATAGTTAGTCCTTTATGGTAAGTAGTCCTTATTATGTACTGATGTTTACATGGACAACTATGAATAAGACATTCTTTCCTGGAGACAATACGAAGAAAAAATAATATATTGGTTTCGGTATGAGGACTTCATTATCTGCCTATGTATATGCAGTAGACATTGCTCGAACAGTACTGATTGTTCCTTGGGTATTTATGTTGCGTTCTTTGTTTACAGGGACGGACGTGATGCTGATTTTAGGGTTCCGTACCCAAAGGGTAACCAACGGGACCCTATTACTAAGACTCCGCTGTCCGTCTGTCTGTCCGTCTGTCACCAGGCTGTATTCATGAACCGTGATTTTTAAACAGTTGAAATTTTCACAGATGATGTATTTCTGTTGCCGCTATAACAACAAATACTAAAAAACAGGATAAAATAAACATTAAACGGGGCTCCCATACAACAGACGTGATTTTTTTGCCGTTTTCATAGAACCCTTCGATCGAGTTCGATCGCACTTTGCCGGTTTTTTTTTTATTTATTCGCTTGAATTTCTTGATGATAATTTCAGCACGGTATCTTATACGTGGGACGCACTATAAGTTTCCGGAATGAATATGAAAAAATACTATTAAAGGTACAAAATTAATTTATTGTTTTTCAAAATAATCTCCCTTGGCGTCTATGCACTTTTTCATTCGATCAAACCAGTTTTGAAAACTTTTGTGCCACTCCCATGTGGTGACCTCTGAAACGTGTTTTTCATACTCCTCGACAGCCTCTCCTGGTGATGAAAATCGTTGACCGCGTAATTGGTTCTTAATTTTTGGGAACAGAAAAAAGTCACAAGGTGCCAGGTCGGGACTCATGAGTTCTACATTTTTCGTCTTCAAAAAGTCGTTTGTCTGTCTGGCCGTGTGAGAACTAGCATTGTCGTGGTGCAGGATGATACGGCGTTTACGGTTATTTTTACGGAGTTCGTCAATAACTTCCGGCAAACAAATGGTCGTGTACCAGTCACTATTCACGGTACGACGATTCTCTAAAGCAACAGTAGCCACGTGTCCAGTTTTATTAAAAAAAGAAGCAATCATCCGCTTAGATGCACTTTTCACGCGCGCCACTTTGGTTGGTTTCGGCTCATCTTGAAAGACCCATACGCTCGATTGCTGCTTTGTTTTGGGATCGTAGCAATAAATCCATGTTTCGTCACCTGTTACTATGTCCCACACCAAATTTGACGCACCTTCGTTGAATCTGGTAAGCATGGCACTGCACCAAGTGACGCGGTCCGTTTTTTGAGCCTCGGTCAAGTTGTGTGGGATCCACCGCGAGCACAGCTTTCTCACACCCAATTGTTTGTGTAGGATTGATTGTATTTGACTCATGCCTATTTCTAAGGATGCGCGAATTTCATGGTAGGTCACATGCCTGTCTGTTTCAATCATACGGCGCACAGCATCGATGTTTTTGTTGGTCACAGCGGTGGACGGCCGACCATCGCGAGATTCGTCACTGAGACTGATTCGACCACGCTTGAATTCTGCAAACCAGCTATAAACAGTCGTCTTGCATGGTGCTTCATTGCCAAAAGCTGTTTCAAGCCGAGCGATGCTCTGTTGAGCTGTCAAATTACACTTAAAATCGTAGAAAATCATACTACGAAAATTTTCCCGAGTTAAATCCATGTTGATGCAGACACACAATTTTTTAAATGGCGCCACAAGGTAAAAACAAAAGACAGTCAGATGAAACAAACTGCATTCTACAGCCAAAGAGTTCTATTTTCAAATGTTGCAATAAATTTTTAAATATTGTTTATGTAAGTGGCCAGTTCCGGAAACTTTTAGTGTTACCTATGTAATTGCGCACTGTCAAATAAAAGCTCCGCAGTATGGATGACGTCAAGGGATTCTTTCTTTAGGTGGTTTCGTTTATTATAATTTTGAAACTGCTTGACGTATTTTGATGCTGATTTCGTAATTTTTAACGTAGGAGCCTGGATTATATCTTTTTAGTGTTTAATGAATACTCGGAACTCGATTTTCTGAATTTTCACAGTAACTTCCGAACTTGCAGGACTTTTTTATTTTTCTACTACATAAAAAAAGCTTGGCAAAAAAGTCTAAATTGAGATACATAAATAAATTTTCAGAAAATATTTTACCCAACATTAAAGTCACCGACCAATCAAACCGCCCTCGTACATGCATAGAGTCCCCATACCCGTTCGTACTTAGTGCTTTTTGGTATAGCTGACGTCAAGGCTGCAGCTTTAAACTTTGTAGTTTCTTCACACGTCCGCATATAAAAGTAGCAAATAGCTCCAACACTTCCGAAAAAAAAAATCCCACGAAACAGCCACGGATTTTGATCCTATATGATTCATGGATGGACGTTTGAAGCATGGGGCAAATACCGTCCTATGCATCTTTAGTTCCTATGATTCATGGGACAGTGACCTGTTAACGCGTCGATTTTAGAAAATTCATGGCTAGTTTATATAATCAACACCAAAATACCTTGGGAAAAATGGTAACAAAAACTGGATCAAAATTATAACGACTAGCAAGATGTCTTGTTCGAGGGGAATTATTGGAACTCTACAGCGAAAAGAAACTAAAATGTAGGAGAGAAATGTCATCTCGATTGTTGCCAGAAATGTTAGTTAACTTAAAGGTTTTAACCTGTTTTAACCTGTGCCTTCCCCAAAATTGTCATAGGCAAAAATCGGTAGGTAACAAAAATAGAAATCTCTTTTGGAACTTATTACGGAATAACCTTATTTACGAAATTGCTTAAAATGTGGCGAAAACCAGCAAATCTAAAAATACTTCAATATGTTTTTGACCATTATTATGACAATATATTAGTTTGAAATCACTTAAATGAAATGGGACGAACAATGTTTCATACTAATAAATGTTCATTATTTCGGTTTTTACATTTAAAAATCACACTAATATTATAAATGCGAAAGTTTGTGTGTGTATGTTTGTTACTCTTTCACGCTGAAACGGCTGAACGGATTTGGATAAAATTTAGAATGGATATAGCTTATACCCATACTTAACACATAGGCTACTTTTTATCCAGGAAAAAAACATGTTGTTAAACCGAATAACACACGGGCGGAGCTGCGGGCAAAAGCTAGTAAAAAATATAAATAAGTACGCCTTCATATAAATCAGCATCATATTTGTTTGACAATTTTAGTTTACTCAATTAATAATGATGAAAATACCACAAACATAATGCTTTATAATATTTATTTAATAGCAGTTATTGCTACAAGTGTGGTAAGCCCTTACTAGTGCTAGCTCATGTCTTGCCTGCAGTCATATGTCTTTTAAGTTTTGTTGAGGGTCGTCACTTAAAGGAGTATTTAAAAAAATTGGTCACGTTGTCCAGATCATGGTCGTATAATCGCGATTTTTACAAATGGCCGCCAAATTGTTAGATTTTATTTGTCAAAGTATATCTCAGTATCCAGTGGTCCGATTTTGATTTTATAAAGCTTGTTTTACTCCTTTTGTAAAGGCAAACAAATTTGGTTTCACACTTTTTTATTTAAAACGAGCAGTTATTTAGATAAACCATGCTTTTTACTATAACGAGCACTTGCATTGAAAAAATATTTGTATACCATATAGAATAAGTCTATGGTCAAAAATTTGAGACATACTCAATTACTCCTTTTCCGTAAAAAAATATCCAAACAAGTGACAAATTCGACGAACATCGTGCTGTTATAAAGTTCCTCAGGAAATGGCACAAAAACTCTACCACCAAATGATGTTGTCTGTTTACAAAGATAATGCTTTTACTAAATCGACAATTCAAAAATTGTCTAGTGCAAAGGGAGTAGAGAGAGAGCATTGAAGATGACCCTCGCGCTGTCGTCGGATATTACACAATTTTCAAGGGAATGTTGATGTTGGGATTTAAACGAAAAAAGAAAACATTATATTGATCATTGTTTACGTTGTTCATGGCTGGTACCTAAAATTGAAATTTAAACTGCTTTGTTGACCAAATTAAATTGCATTCATTAAGGCTGCATTACAAGTTCAGATTGAGCACCTCATTTCGCATCAATCAGAACTGAACTTTACGACGATTCCTTTTAGTACAAAATAGCGCGCTCTCAGCCGTCAACCACCAAGAAACACACAAAATTCTGCGTTTTTATTTAATAACTTTGCTTTTAGATGCAATTTAAAAAATATTCTAAGACGATGTCATTTGTTAACTTATTTTAAATTAAATTTCAAGGCTGTATGATTTAGGGAAGGCCCCTTAACACTCGAAAAGCATTAAATTTAGAGGTAACTTCGTAATTTTTCTCTATCAAGCGAACTTCAAAGATTTTGCGTTTTTTTTTTAAGATCAGCCATATAGTCTACTGTCTATATTATTTTTACTATACCGATTAACCAAGTTACACAATGTGATATGCTCATTTGAAGTTGGGCATCTAGCCTTATACGGACCCTAAATGGACTGACCCACTGTACCCACTATATGAAAATAAATTAAAATTAAACTAGTAATACGTATACATAAAATGCTTTAATAGCTAATTTAGGGATCGTTCAACAATTACGTGATCATTTTTGGCCGTTTTTTTAAACCCCCCCCCCCCTATGTGATCACAACGTAATCTTTAGTTTTTACCCCCCCCCCCCCCCCCTCGCCTTGATTACGTAATCTTCGTCCGTGCTTAAAATTTTGACTGACTAACAAAGACTATAAAATTCGACTGACTTCCACAGCAGTGTGACCAGATAAGATTTTATGTAAAAACCGAAGCACCTCAAAAAAATGCTGAAATATACTTATTTGCACAAGGGAAATATACCAGTAAAAATACTGATTTTCAAAGCAGGTTTTATGTATTAATCATCACGTCATTCATCTAACTAAAACATGTTAGATGAATGTATTTAGTATTTATATTTTTGTATTTAAAAGTGCCATTACAGGCTAAATCAGGGAACATCTGAACATCAATATTCAAGGGCACGACCGCTACAGTTTTGATAACTTTTTACCTAAAATATACCCAAAATACTTACTTCCTCCAATATACCTATAACAATACTGATGCTTGGAAAAGTCGGTAAAATATTCCGAAAAAGTATAAAAATACTGAATCTGGTCACACTGTTCCACAGTTTGTCTATAGCAGGGGAAATCCCGTTTCATCTATCTAATAGTAAGTGTTACCAGTAATAAACTTCAAAATTGGACGTAAATATTTAAATATAATTTATTTTCGGAAACGAAGCGCAGATGACGTAATCATGGATTCTTTCCCCCCCCCCACACACAATAATCTGATGTATATACAAGCATCCGACCCCCCCCCCCCCCCTTCCGGTGATCACGTAATTGTTGAATGATCCCTTATTTTAAACTAAAATATTTTCAAAACTTTTCTGTTTGTTTATTAATATTGTACTGTAGCCAAAACAACCATTTTTAGAAATTTTGTTTGTTTGTCTGTCTGTCTGTCTGTGTGTACGTTCCGTTTTAAGTCGAGAACAACTCAACGGATTTGGATGCGGTTTTTTCATTTATTTTATCATAGTAGTAACCCTGATCAACATGTAAGCTATAAGGGTGTTCAAAAAATTACTTAGAAGCCAAAAACGAGGTATTTATTGAATAAAATCGGGCGGAGCCGACGGCTAGTTTTCAGTTTTTAGTCAAACATCAAAAATAATTGTAAACAATGTTATTCTCAATGCAACAATTCGTGGAATGACAATGATCGCACGCAGTTGGCCGCTCGTGTTATGAAACTCCGCTTGAAACTTTAACCGATCATTGCCGCTTTTTTAATAAAATTGCGCTCTTTTTTTATTGTTAGCTGACGATAATTTAAAAATGTGGACTCTTAGAGATTATAGCTTATAAAATACACTCAACGGCACAATTAGCGGAACAGAGCAACATTTTCATATAAATGTGGTAATTTCGAAGCTTCGGTTTTCCGTCAGGTAATGATTCGGATGAGATCTGATAGGAGCTATCTAGAGCACGGATGGACGAGATCCAGACCGCCTAAGGAACCCAACTGATCAGACAAGCCATTTATACCAGAATGTAGAGTTTTGAGGGTTCGGATTTCCATTCATTTTGATACCATTTATGAGCCTGTTTGTTTCATGGATAACTCTTATGTTAACTGTCGGTTTGATCAGTTGGGTTCCTTAAGCAGTCTGGACCTCCTCTATTTTGCTTCCTTGTGTTGCACTGCATTAAACTATTAAATTAAGCAAACATTTTGAATTACGCTTCTGCGCCAAGGTGGGCTCTCAATTTTTTTTTCATCGGAATTTTTTCATGTTTTTGAACTTAAGTGATGTTCGTGTAAATGACGGACGATAACTATTTGCATGAAACTTCATAATTGAAAAGCAGCAGTGGAATGATAACAAAATAAATAAGTACTACATGAAGTGAATATTTTTGTACATACATACACACATACATATATAATATAACATAATAAAGTAACATATTATGTTACTGTACACTCCTGAATGGTGGTAAATCGTAGGATTTTTCGATAAAACCTGTTTTCCGAGTAATTATGGTAAAAGTCCGAATTATTCTTTAAATCGTTAATTTCGGACTTTTACCGACAGTCACTTGGTTAATCTTAGGTTTTACAACAGAGTGTAAAACCGCTGTGAATCTAAAATATTTATTTAAGATTTAAATAATGTACTTGATTATTTTCACATACTTTCTACAATAGCGTGCAGATGTACTGCAAACACACAATAAATATTTCTTTTTCATCATTTTCCATGACTCAGTAGTCCTAATATCAATAACCAGACTGCTGGTAAAAGTCTGAAATTAACCATTATTAAAGAACAAAACGAACGTTTACCGTCATCACTTGGAAAATCTTGGGTTTACCGGAAATTCCTGGGATTTACTACTATTCGTGCTTTTACAGTAACATATATACTCCCACCTGTCTCCAGGGGTAGGCAGAGACTACAAATTTCCATGTTTCTCTTCTTTCACATCCATCAATCTAGTCATAACAAGCTCTTCTGTAATGGACGCTTTTTACTTTGCCGGTGTGTCGCCTATTTTGTCTTTCTACTTCTGAGGTACTTAAGCTAGGAAAACGGCTAATTATGATAGTGTCAACAGATATCTGCTAGGGGGAGAAGATGACGTAGAAAACCAGGAAAACGGTCCCGGCATGAATGCAAAAGCTACAGTGGCATAAGTCTTCTTAAGTATCGCAGGCAAGTTGTATGCAAAGGTGGTGGATGAAACAGACGGATTTTTTTTTTCTTATTTTTTTTTCTTAATTAAAGCAAGGTTCTTTATAGTTTTCGTTCCCTGTACATAATGAAGGTGTTCATTGAAAGCGTCCGAGACTGCATTTCTAAGGTCGCCCAGTCGGAATTATAAGAAGAAATAACAAACTCAGTTTGGTCGAAATCCGGTGATGTAATGAATATTATATTATCGTTTCGCAATACTGACGTATTATGCGTTTCATTTTATATGACCAACAGAAATACGAGACTAAAACGTTTCTTTGGATTTCACGTGCAACTTAAAAAGCCTCTTCCACCCATTTTCGGTATTCATCGTGTTCGAGTTTATCGTTATTGCGTAATCCTTACAACCGGTCTGCAACTATCAAAACTCCTTGACCTTACGTTCAAAGAAAATATCTTGTCCTTGAGACTAAAGAAATCGAAGATTTCTAGGATTATTTTTCTTTTTAATCTTGATAATTAGTTTTAAATGTCAATAAGGTTGTCTATCTCAATTAAATCAACATGATAAAATCAATTAGTAAAAATGTTTGAGTGGGTTTATAAAATACCTGTATAATTTTCCCGCAAACCTTGTCACCTTTTGATAGCAGCTCTATATACCTAGGTTGAGTTCTTTCAGAGAAATTAGAATCTGGTTGAGCAAAGATTGAGAAAGTAAACAGAGGCGTCTTCACACAAGGATTAAGTTGTTTAATTATTTGAATGTTTAGTCAATAGAGGAATGTTAAAAAGTCCGCCGAAGGGCGTAGTGACTCAGTGGGCGTGCCCTCGCCCCGCCCAGCGGACCACGCCCTCGCCCTTCGCCACCTTCAGCCTGAAACTGTAGGCGCGCTCCGAGGTACCTAGCCAATCAACTAAACAATTATATCTATGTACATAAAAATAACTACTAAATAAACGATGATATTTAAGCGCTTTCTATGAGTACTATTTTTGTGGCCAAACTAATAACCTAAGAGTATTTTATGGGTGATTTTTTGACCATATTGTTGAAAATATTAGGCATAACGGATAAAGTTTGCTTAAATATCATTTCCGGAAATCCTGACACTGTTTACAGAAAAGTAACCCGTGAAGTACTTTCAAGGAACAACCCCTTAAATTCGGTTGCTTGCATGCCAACTTCATAACACAAATTTGAGCAGGTACCTTCAAAATATTAATTGAATACATTTTTAGTTCCTTTTATTTGTAAAAGCAAAGAAGTTTACAATAAAATGCGCTATATTTCGACCCCTTAGTAGAGTCGCCATAAAGCGAATGGAAAAATATTTGATATTAAAATATTGTCTATTCACCTGATGACGACTCCATTGAGGGGTCGACATATAGCGCATTTTATTGTGAGCTTCATAGATTTTACTAATAAAAAAAACACAATTTACTAAAATGTATAAGGCAATATCTGGTTTTTGAGAAAATATATATATTAACTAATTAAATTAATTGTGCCTAGGTATCAACACACCATTATTAAATATACCATCTTTTATATTAAAGAATGTCGGATAAGCACTATATTTGCTTGGACAGAAATGGACTTCCTGAACTTGTATCAAGGAATTATTCGCCTCTGGCTTAGATTTCTAAATTTTACCTGTCCAGCAAATGCTCTCACTTCCTGCTCTCAGCAATAATATACTATTAAATAAAATATTAATTTAAAAATACTGTCAAGCTACGTACGGGTTCCGCTAATGTTATTCATTCTAAGAATGTATTAAAAATAGCACCCTCCGATCAATTGTGGCTTTTATTACAATAACGTTCGATTCCCCGTAGTGACACTTATTACTTTGTAATTCAGTGGTTCTTGGACTTTTTTGTACCCAGAATTTCAAAGATTCCACAAACCCCTGACGAAGAAAATTTTGGGAAAAGAAAATAAAGCATAATATAAAAAATCACTTTTATTGTTTAGTTTACATGAATACATAAGTAAATTGTATCAAAACTAAGTTAATGAAAAGGATGCTGTTGTTTGGAATCAGTATTACAAATATCTAAGAGTGAACTGAGTGGTTGTGGATCCCTGGCACTCATGTCACGGACCCCAGTTTAAGAAACCCTATTGTAAATGTAATTCGATTATTTTGAGAAAAATATAAAGAGTGTCATAGTCATACTACTCATAATGGATCTGAAGGTGCGAAATCTTAGCATCATACAAAATGTACCTTATTTTTCCTAAGATCCTGGTATATTCGACTCTTCCTTGCCTGACAGATAGATAGAAAAGAGACCTCGTTATTAGGAATTGTGTTTTTTCACTGAACCCTAAAATTAGATAAACGTTACCTCGTAAAAAATACTTAGAAAGTAAAATATGTAAATTTGAGGCCATGCATGAATAAAAATGTGGAATTAAGTGGAATATTATACGTATATTAATAGAGTTTTGTATTATGTTTTAATTGCTTTGCGTTGGTCTACAAAGGAAACAAAAATGAGGGGCTTGAGGTACTCGTATAAACAAGCAGGAGTACGCAGGAACAGTAGTCGCTACTGAAAATATAATATTGACAGCGCTACTAATTGATTTTAACAAACAGCTAGAGCAGATTTTCTGAAAGAGCACCCAAGTTATTATTTTAGAATTGATTAGATTGAGCTCTGATAGCGGAGGAGATGAGGAGCCGCGGGGCAGATAACGTTGTTAGAGCAAGACTTGGCTGAGCGTGGCAGCGTGGGCCCACAGTAATCTCGTTGCGGGCCCCGACTTCCGCTACTCCCTCCAAATTACCTTTTGTACTCGATCAACAATCTCATTTCGGACCGAAACGCTTTTCCTCGCGCAATTTTATACACTCCGTTCCGTTCTACAAACAAGAGAACTTGAAGTATTAATGTTGGTGCTAGCACGTAGCACCTCGCCGCCGCCGTTAAAAGGTTCTTGTTGACGGAACGTTCGATTCAAGAGTCGCAGCGACGTTCTTGTCTTTGTAATTGATTGCTTTGTCGCGTAATTTGTTTGCTGACGCGCGTCGGGCGCTGCGAGGCAAGTCCTCGCGGGATCCTATCGTCATCGGACTCGTAAATAATAAATTCTTCCCCCCTCCCGTCGCCTCCCCTCTGCGCCGCGGAGACCTCGGAGGCGGGGGTCACCTGCTCCGTGACTCAGCATCCACACTCTTAGTTATTGTTGATGAATTTCCGTCTTCATACACCTAGCCGTCTGGCACCGTTACGTTACGTCGCTGGTGAAGTTTATAACGTTGAACTTAAGTACTTGTACTGAATGTTATAAACGGTATTTTCCTCAATATCTATACTGATGTAATGCAGGCGACCGACCGGACGTGCACTATCTCTCACGGGCTGTATTGTATAGAAAAAAATCCTATGAGCATTATTTAAATGATACTACTTTACTAACATTAAAGTAGTAAAAATGTCGTGTCTGTCTGTACATTGAATATTTTTACCAAGTTTTATTGAAATGGGTTATTTTAAACAAAAAAAAAAAAAAAAAGGTTATTTTATTAGTATTGTATTAAGGGTAAAACTAAAAAAAAAGAAATTTTTGGCTGCCTGTTCAGTTTTAACTTAACGTATTTGAATGCAGTTTCCTTTATTATCGTCGTAGTGACCCTGTTTGACATAGAGTATTAGGGGTGTTGATAAAATAATTGCCAAGCCAAAAACTGTTTTATATTAAAGACAATTCCTTGCGAGCGAACCCACGGACAAAAGCAAGTATTTAAATAAAGCAAACAAGTGAAACGACCGTTTTCATCTCACAAATAGCAGAAGGCATCTAGATACAAGGTTGAGCCAGGAACCGGATTGAGGCACGAGCCACGGCGGAGGCTGCTAACTAATAACGCTGTAATTGGTATCGGAGCTCGTCGTAGCCGGATTACTGAACGTCTAATTGAATGCGAGAAGCTGCCCCCCACCGCGCCCCGCTCCGCAGACGTAAACCAACGACACAGACTTAATTCCGCTGCGGTCAAGTTGCTCTGTTTTGCGCACGTGCCCTGCACTGCACGATTACAGCCTCATTACAACCACCTCCGAACGGATCGACCACGATCAAGCGACCCACTCTAATGTTACATTTCAGACTCGGAGAAGTTATATCATTATCTAACGGTTCGCACCCGTCAATTAGCTAATGAAAAATTAAATAGGCGTGTTGGAGCTCTGTCGTTAAAGTTATGATGATGGCTGGCGTCTGTTTTGGCTTTATTTTATCTTCTGCCTGCGGCTGCAATGTTATCTAATCAAAGTTCCTCTGATCACGAGAAAATTATTAAGAACGTTGAAGCTTTGCAGAAGCTTTCGGATGGAAATAAACCGTAGGTAGATAATAAGCGGTATTAAGTGTGATATATGGGTCAGGTAGTAGCAGGTGGTGGGTACAGACTCGTTGGCTCCCGTTGTAGCCGTGTGAGAGATGTCCGACGGTGTTTACTGGGAGCTCTCGGGCCGCTCACGGCTCGCGGCTGGCGGCTGGCGGCTCGCCAACTGATACTCTCTCAACAGGTAGATAGAGTCCGATGACATCACACGCAATGCTTTATCTCACGTAATGATTCACACATTCACACGACTCATTCAAAACTGATTCGCTTGCTAACCGAATATATAACACTGCGTAATGTTGACGCTACAATGTAATGTTTTTGACACTTTTCAATAGAAAACTGACTCCACCAGACAAAAGTTAATATTTCTGGATGCATGAGTGTTGTGCGACACATAAAGCCCCCGGTAAAATTTGCCGGTGTAGCGCTGGCTTATGAAAACAATTTACTTCAAAAACTCGCGAGGTGAAAATGTTTTTCCGGGCTGCAGCAGCGTATTTTTCTTGTTTTGCGGATAGGCAAAGAACACTCGAGATGAGACCTAGGGCGACACGTGCCGCGGACAGCTGCTCCGCTTGTTATTAACTTTTTTAAACGATTGCGTTAATTAGTAGCGTTGTACCCAGCGGCCCTCGAACAAACGGCAAAAACAATAAACGACACGCTTTACCAGTAATTAAACTGCTATCCGATACAACGTTTGCGCTTTAATAAATGCATTACACTCGCATGTAAATAAAGTAGCATTCGATTCAATTAATTCTCTTTTCAAATTACATTGGGCTCGATGTACGCCTACGTTTCTATTTATTCTGTACGTCGCGTTCTGCTTCCAATACTTTCTAGTCGGCGATCTGCAGAAAATTAATTAAAATCGTTTTTACTTTATTGTTATTTCAATTAAATATAAGTTTTTGTAGTAAAACAGTTTAAACTATAAGTATCTGTTTCTGTTTGTTGCAGCAATTGTTCCGATCGCAGCAGGCGGCGGCGGCGGGCGGGCCGGCGGCCGCGGCGCAGCTGCAACTGTTACAGCAACAGCAGCAGCAACAGTTCCAGTTGCAGCAGCAACTCGCCGCGCAGCAGGCCTTCACACAGGCGCCCTACGTCATCAACGCGGGCCAGGAGGGCGCGCCCTACGTCAGCGCACTGATCGCGGGTGTACCGCCTTACTATGGCGTCGCGGCCCCCTGGGGCGTCTATCCCGGCCTAGTGGCCCAACCCGCCCAACAGACAGCCCAACAACCCAGACGGCCGCTAACGCCTCAGCAGGGCGAGCAGCAGGTGAACGGACAAGGGCAATATGTGATCCCGTATTACGACCCCAGCTCGTTGGTGATGGGCGGACGCAACGGGACGCCGCTGAGACTGGTGTCGCCGGGCGGCGTGCTGGCGCCGCGGCAGTACCCCACCGCGCACCCCGCCGCCACACCCGCGCCGCCCCAGCCCGCGCAGGCTCTGCAGCACCAACAAGCGCCAGGTGAGATTCACAAACAATCACACACTTCATGTTGTCAAGATTGATACTAACTTTGACTCGCTGCTCCTTGTCACAGCTCTTTCAACATTCTGGTAGCTTTACCCTAAGAAGTGTATTATAAGAGTTGTTATGTTGGACATCCGCGTCTTTCAGATGGAATCTAATCTTGATGACAAATTTATAAAGACCTGACTATTAAAATATCCTTTGTATAATAAATACATTTGCGAATCAGTAAAACACTTGGAGCAGCGATTCTAAACCGTTCGTTGTTAACCTATATGTATGTACATATTTTATCATGGTATTTTTATGAGATAATTTTTGTATTTAATATAACTAATATGATTAACAAATAATATGACACTGTTTGACGATTTCCTATGAGTAACTATAATTTGGTAACAAAAGTAATATCTTTTTGACATTTCAGAATACAGTGTTGCACATATTCCATTTCTTTTAATTTTATAGTCAATAAGTCTTGTAGTTTATTGTATTTATTTATATTACCTTGTAGGTGTTGAATTTTTATAGTACATCCTTAATATCTATGTAGCCTTAAAAGTAGTCGAGTAACTAAATCAGATAATAGGAAAGTTTATCTTAAAACTGTTTGTCTATGATTACAAATAAGAAATAAAAAAGCATAAACAACCTTTTTTAAAGTTAATTTTCCTGTTAATAAACTTTGAGGAACTACAACGTTTGGCATTCAGAAGATATTACGAATATAATCGCGAAAAGAATCTCTGAGGGTGGTCCAAATTTCTAATTTCGTGTACGAATAAGTTTTATTGTATATCGTTCAGTTTGTGAATAGAATTCGAAGAAAGATGAAATAGCCTGCTAGTCAGTTACACGTCCATTCTCTCTGTTTAGTGCGCTCGCGACTCGTGATGTACGCGATCACCCAATAATAAATTAATAATGTCACAAAGTGGTGATATTATTATTTCATTGCATCGTCCATCAAATAACATGTATGAAATAACATCTTCTGGACTTGTGCCAAAAGTCGTGGAACCACTAATTCAATTTCGATATAAATACTATACATACATAAACAGTGAAAATTGTTGTGACACTGGTGTGTTAGCTTCGACTTGTGATCGCTCTTCATTGAACATGACATCAAGCCTTATTTAAGCGACATGAAGCACTCTACATATTCATTCATTCACACTTACATTGTTGATAGATGTCAACGATACGCTAAAATCAATGTTATTGAAATATCTTCGAAAACGAATTGTATTTGTGACCCCATGTCGCTTAGAACCCGGGCAAATTATTACATAATTAGCATGTTTCTATTTTCAATTTGTTTTGTACAGCTACGGTTTATATATTCCATTAGAGTGAAGCCGGCGATGTGTACATAAGTAAATTCGTATATAAATCGACGAGTCATGTACTGTACATATTTCAAACTAAAAGACTCTCCGCGTGACAAGTGATGCCAACGCCTTTTGTATTATTGAACTTTTGTCATGTATTTTCGTCTATTGTAAACTAATCGATTACAGTAGCCGATAGCTTTTGTGTTGTCATTGCGTTACACCTGCTAATTAGGTACTTTGTTTCTATTTTGATTTTAAAGAGTGGTTTCAAGGACCGGTCACATTCGTGTTGAGTGAGTCAGTTTCTTTCACTTGTAATGCCCATTTACAAGTCAATTTTACTTCGGATCAACAAACTTACGACGCAATGCTTGGACGGTTTTTACTGTTTACTTATTTGTTACCAAATATTGCGGTATCTAGAAGAGGGTTGTTGTAAATTCGTCACAAAATAAACTCGTCACATTTTTTGTACACACCCATTTTTCGTACAGACAACAGAAAGATCAAACAAAAAGTAAAATAAAAATGTTATTTTTTTTTTTACTGATTTACTAGCAACATGCCAAATAAATGATATTATAAGGCATTCGAAAAGCGCATTAAAAGTTTTGCTTACAACTAATAACGCATTTACCGATACGGCTGGAAGGAGATAGATACAGCGAGCGAGCGAGCGCGTGTGCAGGAGCGCAGAGGAAAAGAGAAAGTGAGAACGAGATATAGGTGTTTTTTCTTGTATTATGTCGAGCGCTAAAACCAATAACTTTGCTTGGTTTGGTACTCTACACAAAAATTATGTAAATTGAAACCTTATGAAAAATAAACATAAAATATTTTAATTAATGTTTGATTTTTCTGCTGTCTGTACGAAAATGGGACGAATTTACATGGGACGAATTTATTTTGTGACGAATGAACAACAACCCCTACAGGGTGGGTGTAAAACTAAACAATCCTTAAGATTAAAATTACCTTATATAATATGAATCCTTCCAATCCTCTTACGTGCTATTTACGACATCGTTTATTCAGATTATAATCGCTGTTACCTGAGAGGTAGTTCTGTAGGAAGTGTGGTTAGATAGAAGAGCCATGTGAGCCATGGCCGCGAGCCCGGGGCATCACTTGTGACGTGTGTTATGTTCAATGAGAGAGCGTGGCGTGAAGCAGGAGCGTATTGCGAGCCGCGCGCTGTTACAGGCGGCGGCAGCGCTGCGCGGCGCGACTCGCTCGAGTTCGGCGGCGGCGGGTCGCTGCAGGAGTACGCGCGCAAGTGGGGCCCGTCCCCGCTGTCGCCGCCGCTGGGGGCCGCGCTGGGGCCCGTGGGGCTGCGTCCCGTGTCTGCCGCGCCCGGCGCAGAAACCGCCAAGTACAGGTGCGACCCTAGACACTGCACATCGTCAGTGTTGTCTACAGGACCGAATGTAACCATCTCTCGTCATGTCAACGTGTCTATTGTTTGTCGAACATATAGTTGCGCGTAGCAGCGAAGGCCCGTCAACACGCGCATAAACTATAAATACAAACGAATATAAAAATAAATTCTCTCATCTGGACAAACGTATTCAACATTCCAGTATTTTGTCATGCCAGACCATTCTTTTTAATAAAGCCGTCATTAATCTTGTTCAAATATTTTTACGAAGATTTTAATCTTGTTTAAATTCTAGGAGTTTGTTTTGCACCTGTAAAATGTGTATTGTTGTGCTCTACAAACGGGTTCAGAGGCAATTTCTGTTGTAAATACATGAAAACTTTCCATCATCGTCATCATTGTTTACTTGCAGATCCATGAGCCGTCATTGCGCCAAACCGGCTAGTCGCAAATATGCCAGATACTTTCCACACATTGAACGCATAGATAAAGTGCAACCGAAACCACTCATTACAGTTTTGAAGTCTCTTACTGCAATAATACTATCGATACCTGCTTCATCTTGGAGTGGCAAGCATCTGGCATACGAGTGCATCAGAGTGTTATACACTCATGTATATTGTACATATCTGTATCTCATTTGCTCTCCGTAGTGTGTATATGCCGCTGTACAGTAATCGCCACTTATATGTAACGTTGATTGGCATGCGTTTCGTCCCGAACGGCCGGTCGCGTCCCGCGGGCCTCGTGCTGAATGGTGTTATGTTTTGTCATTTCAGAGCTGTCAGCAGTTTAGCACAAGGTCTCACATCGAATGGCATGTTCGGATCCTCATCTTCGTTACTAAGCAAACTCAGTGGAGTTGGAACGATCTCAGGTTGGTGGCATTTACTCACACTTACTACTCTATGAAGCAAGCACAAGAATATTTACTGTATACAAATATTAAGGGAAGAAAAAGTTGCAACTATATAAGGTTACACAATTGACATTAAAATTATAAGACAACTATAGTACTTTATTCAAAGCAAATATTTTTGCCGTTATTTAGTCGAAAGTCTGACATGTCTTTTGTCAAACAAACAAACTTTTCTCTAAAGACAGAAAATACGTTGGACCGACTTGGACCTTCTAATGTAATTACGAAGTGAGATTCTTTTTAAATGTAGGCTTCCATAAAACCGTCAAGCATACTTTGAGGTTAAGTTCTTTACCGCCGTCAGGCCTGTTTGTTTCACTACTAGAAGGCTACAAATAGTTACGATAGTAGATTGTTATACGAGGGAGCTAATTGATCTCTTACTAACGTGTTGAACACTACGTTTTCTCACCAAAGAGAGAAAATAAAAAAAATATGCTTGCAAATATGTCAACGAAAAAAAATTACAGCTATTTTGTTCCATGTGACTTTTTTTGTGCAACCGTGTCTTGTGGCCAATGTGTTTTAAAATGAAATTAATTTAGTTATTTTGTAACTCTTTAATACTGAAACTGGTACTAAAAAGGTTATTAACCGGCCGGCAGCCATAGACAATGCAGGCCGAAAATAAAATGAAATTGTGACCTCCTTTGTCACACCGCAATATTATTTAGTACGTTTTAGAGAATATTATATGATAACCTCATTGGTATTTGATATTAAACCTCAGACATGGCTGTTTGGGCTAAGTTCCCTTTGCCTTCCCAGTTAGTATCACATGTACTGTAATCTCAGAAAAAGTTTTTTTATAGCATTATGATGTTCGGAGACCTATACTGTAATTTAATTTTTTTAGAGACGTTCATGAAACATATTTTTCATTATGCTAGTAGTTTTGAGTTCGTAATGAGGATTTTACGATATCAGGTTAGATATGAGATATCTTTTTAACATTTCATTTAGCATATTTACTTCTTCGGTTCGGGTTTTCGGTTTTTTAGTTGCAGAGATTAACTGCGTGAGTTTAATTAATAACCATGATCCTAGGGAACTGTCCGTCCCCAGGGATCAAACTATAGCCTAGCGTTCAGGGATAATGTTAACGTTTCAGGATCCAATCTACTTTTCAACGTTGATAACGTTTCAGGATCCAATTCCTAAACTACTGTTCAGGAAAAACACCTCCTTTTTAACCTACTTCAAAAAAGGTTGTTCTCAAGTGGACTGTTTTTTTTTATTATTATTTTCATACATATAATTATATCTCTAAATACTATATATGATTAGTGTTTTGTCAGTTTTAAGTTATCAGAAATTGCATAGAGTTCAAAATATACTACGATTGATATTTTACCTAACAGTGCGTAATATATCAGTATACTTGATAGTAAGGCCAACGAGACGAGATAAAATACGTAAACAATCGGACTGTTACTGAGTTTTCTCTATCCTTATCTCTCGTACCGCTCGTACGCAATAATGGCGTCAGTCGGTCGACGACAGCTGTCGTTGCAGTCAGTACCGCAGTTACCAACATTTGGTCCGCCATTGATTCCTGCTTGGATTGCGTTCGAAGTGATACTTATTCTTTCGTTTCTGTATTTTTTAGTTTTTTGTTATTATTAATCCGTTACTGTTAATGTTTAGGGTTCCGTAGTCCGACAAGAAACCTTTATAGTTTCGCCATGTCCGTCTGTCCGCGGCTTAGCTCAGAGACTATGAGTACTATAGTATGTTCGAGTTAGCATGATATGGGTGACAGTTCGTAATTTTCCGTTTCACCTATAATATTCACATCATACTACATACACCCAGGTACAAAAGAAAATATTAGGTTTTAAAAAGAATGTATATTATTATTTGTCTATAATTCGAAACAATAATTACAGCGTATTCGTTAAATTTAACGAAAAAAGATTCAGGAAAGAAAAATGTATTTTTGCTACTTGATGCGTGGATCGGAATGTCAATCCATAGGTGCTGACACTACATAATCGAAAATACATCGATGAATCGGTGCGGCCCTCTTATAGGAACGCGTCAGTATGAGTTCATCTTGTAAGCGGTTTGTGTTTTCATTGCGATGGCATTACGTGCTATTTGTTTTGACGTTTGTTACAGTTTTTGTTAATTTTTGTTTTGTTATTGTTGTTTGTTTTTGGAGAAATGGCGAGAAAAACAAAAAAAATACTTTGAACTCTCAAGCTCGGGCGTTATTGGTTCGTTTAATTTAATTAATTTAGATTTTAACAAAAAGCTGTTTGCATAATCAAAGATCAATCAAATAAAATATCGATTTGACAGCCCTTTTTAACTTTCTCGATACTTGAAAAAATCGATTCTATTTCGTTAGGGCACATAACTATAACTGTCAATTTTGAGCTGCCACCCATATCATGATAACTCGAACATACTATAGAAAGTTGTTATTTGGCATGGGGTATACATATTAATTACGCTATTAACGGTAAAATAAAATCTCGAAAAAAAATTTGTAATGGTACCCTCAAATCGGGGATGAATGTTTTTTTCTCGTTTTACCCATTGTGTGGGGTATCGTTGGATAGGTTGTTTAAAAACATTGTGGATCTGTAAAAACCATTTTTCGATTTAGGATTCCGTTGGCGAAATATTAAGCTTTAAAGTGTTAATTTTTATTAGAGTCAAGCGTAGCCAAGCCCCCTCTGCCGGCTAAACGGTTGCTTATAGAAATGTGAACAAATTCACAGAAGTAGTACCTAGTCGGTTCTTAAATACTGTCACTGGCCATTTATTTTAAAAATAGAACACCTAGAAAAAGAAATGAAATGCGTGTTTGATTTTCAAATATTTTTTGATTAATAACACTGGTCAACAAGTTTTCTGCACAGAAACGATATTTTGAAATTCTTGCAGAAAACTGTGTGCTGAATCCAAATCTGAACTCAGATTTTTTCTATCAGGTCTCAGTTTTGTGAAATCAACTTCAAGTATTGGAATTTACCGTTTCTTTAATGCTTCTGAACAATTTTTTTACTTATTACAAATGTATTTTATACATTTATTTTTCATAATTACAAGTCCTTAATCAATACTTATCAAGGTGAAAATAGCAGAATTCGCGATTGAACCTTATTTTTCAAATTAAATAATATTTTGTGAGAGCTTGTTCGGTCCATACATTTCATACCAAGTTGAACATGAAACATTGGGTGTGATTGTTTTGAGACATTTAATCGATAACTAGGCTTGGTTACGTGAATCTTTTTATCATATTATTAAAAAGAACCACTAAGAAGAAGTATTATTGAAAATTAAAGCCGAAAAACTAATTGTGCTAAGCGTAAAGCCCCACCAGAAGTAGTAAAAACACGCGATTTTTCAAAATTTAGTCTGTCTTAGACAAATATTACGACGCGATAGAGAAAATCTGGGTTTATATTCGGATTCAGCATACAAATTTCTATAATAATTTCAATAAATCGTTTCTGTGACAGAAAATTTCTACAATTTTGTTGACCAGTGTAATCTGCCAAATCACAATTACATTCATTCATTTTTTACGATGCAGTGGACTCGCAAAGAGGACCGAGTAGCAGTAATTGCATTGCATCGTTGCGGCCATCCACCGAAGACGATATTCAACTTGCTTCAAAAATTAAAAATCACGAAGAGGTTCGTGTACCGTACCATCAAGAGGTACAATGAAACCTCTAGTGTCGATGACGAGAAAAGAACTGGCAGACCTCGTTCCGTTAGGACTCCAGGGGTCATCAAAGCAATCAAGGCGCGTATTGCAAGAAATCCCGTCCGCAAGTAGAAACTGATGGCTTTGGAGATGTGATTAACCAGAAGTACCGTAAAAAAAGTTCTCAATGAAGACCTGGGATTACGAGCTTACCGAAAAAAGAGTGGACATCTTCTGAACGCGCGTCTGATAGCTATGAGAGCCAAAAAAATGCAAAGTTTTGCTAAAGCGGTACGCAAGAAACAGACACCGCGATATCCTGTTTACAGACGAGAAAATTTTTAATATCGAAGAGAGAAGTACAACAAACAAAATGACAGGGTGTACGCTACCAGCTCTGCGGCCGCTGGAAATGCCATTCCTAGAGTGCAGCACGGCCATCATCCATCATCAGTCATGATTTGGTTGGGAGTGTCCTACTATGGCCCTACTAAGTTCATTTTTGTGAAAAAGGTGTCAAAACCAGTGAAAAAGTGTACCAAGACACGGTTTTAGATCGCATAGTAAAAGATCTGCCCCAGACACTCTTTGGAGGACGGCCATTTGTGTTTCAACAGGACTCCGCACCTGCTCATAAGGCCAAAACAACTCAGGAGTGGTTCGAGCGCCAGAATATCGAGCTAATAAGGCATCAAGATTGGCCCTCATCTAGCCCTGACCTCAATCAACTGGATTACAAAATTTGGCAGGAATTGGAGGAGAAGGTATGTTCTAAACCTCACAAAAATTTGAGCAGCCTAAAGTCATCATTGATTAAAGCAGTGGCCGATATCGACATGAATATGGTCCGTGCTGCTATTGATGATTGGCCGCGAAGATTGAAGGCTTGTGTGAAAAATGGTGGCAATCATTTTGAATAAATTTTGTGTTTAATGTAAGCTAACTAAATTACCTTTTTTTAAAAAAAAAACTTTTTTTATTTTCATGACTAGTTTTCATTTTATAGCCAATTTTGTTTGTGACAGAATTTAAGCACCGACTAGGTATATATAATGAAGCTAAAAGGAAAATTATCACAGGTAGGCTTTACAGGTTTACGAGTACAGGTCGCGCCAAGCTTTTGGCTCCCTCTAAACACGACAATGTATGGGCCGTTTTTCTAAATGCATGGGACTAGAAGTTTGCGCGATCTGTATTTGTAGACCAATTTATAAAATGTACTGGAGAACTACGGAACCCTACATTGCGCGTGGCCCGACACGCACTTGGCCGGTTTTTCTTGTTGATTTTTACGGTTGGTTTTTCTTGTTGATTTTTAATTGATTGACAACAAGGCTGATAATGATTCGTCTAATCATCAGACGACAATGATTAGAATAGGGAGTTCAAAATTGGTATTTAGATTCTTTATCTCGTATTTGTTGGCCGTACTTTACTTATACCGTGCCAATAGAAATCTTGAAATTTGAGTTTAATTAACAATTGACCATGAAAGTAATTTAATAATATAGGCGATTAATTGTCTTCCAACTACACTATAATTTCGTCATTATTAGCCTAAATAGTGTGCACTAAGTGGAATTTCAACGCTCCAAAGCAAAACAGTGCAGGAAACTATGTATGTATGTAAATCCAACAATGGATGGTAAAACAGTGCAATAAACATTGTTTTAACGGTTTAGTAAAGTCCCAAATCCCAGGTAACCAGTCATGAGAACAAGCCACAGGCTATGAGTATAAGTACGGCCTACTCGTTTAAAGTCAATCATTCCGCCGACGACAAGACCAACATGAGATGACCAATTAAATTTGAACCAGCCATTCAGCGCTATCTTTATTCCCATAAACAATTTAAAGTAAATGAAGTAAAAGCGTGAACCTCACATTTAACCATTGTTCAATACTAAAAAGTTTTCAAAGAATATATTATGAATGTTTGATTTTGAGTTCTTTATCCGGTAGTTGAAAGAAAAACAGATAATAAACCTCGCTAAAGTGATTTTAATTGCACTTTTGTTTTTATTCACACTCGAATTAAAAGTAATTTTCTGTTCGATGTAAGAATCTACTATTACCTCCAACATACGGCACCACATAAGGGGCACTTTATTTTCACGTCTGATTCATTATTTAACCTGTCTTTAACAACACTAGTCATTAATGCATTCCATGTTGTGGCGGGTAAACAACTAACTTTATGTACATATTCGCAAAAAACTAATTTTATTATTGTCCTTTTCGGGGTGGAGGTTATTTTAGAATTTAATATTTGTACACACTTGTTGAGCGATGAAATTATTATTATATGTAAGGTGACTTTTGCCAAACTCATACTAGAGGTATGGTAAGTGATCAGTAACACGGATCTATAGCACTTTTTACCAATTTCGCAAAATAAAATCTTGACGTCCCATAGTAGTTGACTCGGGGCTGGGCTTTCGTTTGTAAGGATCATGAAAAGAATAATTTTCAATCAATTCAATATTTTTCACAAAAATGGTCATCGAACCTTGTTACTGAGCACTTACCGAGTCTTTAGTAAGAATTAGGCTGCATAAATAAAAGTCACCTTATATAAGCCGGGCTCGACTGTGGAGGTACCACCATCTTACTCGGAAATCCTCCCGAAGTTATTCGGGGGAGAGTGAGTGGACAGCTCTCGGGCAAAAAACCAGGCGGCCCACCATTGCCTGGGGCCGACGGATGGCGGTATATCCATCCCCAATTGCTGGGCCTTATATAAATCAGACTGGTGACGGGCAGCGGCGTCACTAGTGCAAGGGTTTCAGCACCGCGCTCACCAACCCGCCTGCCCAGTGTGTGTGAGTATGGGCATTTCTTCCAGGAGGACCGCCAAGAGTGGTGAACTCCTGGAAAGGCCTATGTCCAGCAGTGGACGAAACAGGCTGATGGATGGATGGATGGACCTTATATAATACTAGCGTTTTGCCCACGGCTCTGCCCTTGCTAACGGCGTAGCAATGTTAAATATCCTGTATCACACACACATTTATAATATGAATTTCGAAAAACCCTTTCCTAGTGGATACCTCCTCTACATTATAAGGAACCTACCTGCCGAATTTCAAGTCCCATCATTATTCTTGATAACTGAGTGAGTCGTTTGGGTTAAAATATAATGACAACCAAAAAAAGGTTTTGTAACCATAAGCTGCCTTACCCAATAAATTTATTCAAAACCCAAAATTAGTAAACAATCACAAAATTTTTGTGCTTTATAATTATTACTAAGTAGGCTATTACTACCCAAAGTCCGAAAATAGGTAGCGACGACGAGCGAAGCGAGGAGGAGCGTGTTAGGTGGACATGTTAATACACATTGGGAGCCGAGCGGAGCGAGGCGCCCCCCGAAGTTTTGTGTAGCAAGGACACAAAGAAGCATATTTGGATGAAATTTTTGAATTATAATGCGTTGAAATTTTTGGTGATTGTTTACTATTTTTGGTGGTTGTTTACTTTTTCTGGGTTGTTCAGCGATTATTTTAAAGATACTTGCTTTATGTAGTTATGCAGGCTATACATTTTTTGGTTATAATTTCATATTAAAATGGGGATTAAATTCTGGTAATTACTTACTATTTTTAGCGGTTAATAGCGATTTTTTGGCATTATATTTTATTAAGTATATCTGGTGCTTGCTTAAACATAAGCCGTAGTATTTCGCTTACATATTTGTCGTGGCCATATCGTTGAATTGATTATTTCATGATCTGATCGCAATATCATGAAATCTGTAAAAAACAAGGGATCGGTCGCCTCGCTCGCTTTACAAATATAGTATCTGAATTTGAATTCGCTTCGCTCGGCTCTTGAATTTATAGTTGATCACAAGCAACCTAACGCTTCGCTCGTCGTCGCACCTATTTTTAACATTTTTTTGGAAGACTATCGTACATTTCTTATTGTAAGTATACTTAACGATATTACCGATCTGAAGTGCAATTGTTTAAGAGAATCTTATTTATTTGACGGCTTAAAACGTACGATTTCGACTGTCAAACAGATATTCGGCTAAGCAAATTAGCCCGTTTCACAATTGAAACCGTACGTTTTGGCCCGTGAAATGAATACAATTTTCTTACATAATTCCACAACAGATAATTAAATTATCAATTCTACGTTATGGCCACCACGTATACATAGATTACATAGGTTAAATATTCAATCCATTATAACAGGTACACAATTTAAGATATTGAAGCTGATTCTGGAGTTATTAGTTTTTGTGGTGTGAGTATGAAAGAAAAAGTAAATTTTCGCTAGGAAATTAACTTTCGATATCATTGCACACCAGTGTATTTGTTTTAGCGGCGTACCAATGAGTTCGACCGATTTCACTACAATTCTGGGAACATTGATATTGAACTAGTTTAACCTATATTTTAACATTTATAATGTCGCGAAACTTTATAATTTAGACTGCTTGAAAATCATATGCGAATATAATAAATAAATGATAATAACGAGCGAAAATATCGGCAGGGCGCCTTTACCCCGATAGGGATTTCGTTGATTCAACTTACACTAAGTAACGAGCCACCATCGTGGCTTCGTCGAGTCAAAAGGTTGACATAATTAGGAAACAGACGGTTTAATATTCTATATTCATTACAGTATCAGCATAAAACTACAACAGAACTCTTGGCCTCAAATGGCCTCTTATTGAATATATTATCATGTTTGGTCATAAGACGCGGAATATGTAGGCTGGATTTCAAACAAGTTTTATTAAAATAAGAATGTTTGCTAAACCATGATACGTGCTTATGGTGTTATAGTGTGAATTATCTTTTCAGACAGATCTATATTATATTTGAAAAGCACTGCGCGTAATTTGGAACGAGTAGCAAAAGTGCAATGTTTGTTTTGTGTATTTTAGGCGTTCTATTAGCGAAAGACACTGACCTCTTCATGGTTAAGATATGTTTTTGTGACAAAGGAGCATTCATATTGTTAAAAATTCCCCAAGAGAATGCTAATATTGTATACTTTCGGCCATCTATGGTAGCTGCCTCCCACAGTAACGTATATACGCCAAGAAAATACAGCGAGTTTGAGCACAGTTCTCCATTGTTTCAGAATTAGTAGGCACGGGCGTGAGTGCCGTGGGTGGCGTGGGTGGAGTAGGCGGCGTGGGCGCGCTAGTCGGCGACAAGCCCCCCGGCGGACGCTCGCGGCTGCTCGAAGACTTCAGAAACAACCGCTTCCCCAACCTGCAGCTCAGAGACCTCGCTAACCACATCGTTGAGTTCTCACAAGACCAGCATGGCTCCAGGTTTGTATACTACACAAGTTCGGGCACGCTATGCCCTACACCACTTTGTAGCGTTGCTGTGTTTCAGTCAATATTAGTCAAAATACTGCAAAACCAACCAGGAAAGCCGGAGTCAAGGTGTGCAATAATCTAGTATTGTAAGATGTAGCGTCCCATAAATGCAAGCGGATCGATTGTCAGCTCCGGTACTGATAAAATTCATGAAAAATCAGCTATTACCCCTCGGTCACGACTTCAAGCTTTGTGCGGAGCTTCTCGCTTCCCCGCGACAGAGTGCAAAAGATTATGATATTATGATATGGCCGAGGATTATGCTCCACTCAGCTTTAGTAGACACCGTTAATTTCGGGTTCACATGGCAATATGGCATTTCGCAACTAGAATAACGAAAAAATTAAGAACAGTGAAGAGTGTGGGTCAGTGGGGAAGCGGCTACTAATGACAGTGTTAATTGATGTGATTTTAATTATCTGCTGTTGTACTCAATGAAATATTTTTTTAGTTATCATTAGGTTATTTCGGATTCGCTGCATCGGTAAAACATGTACATGTCACCACCAGTCACGGTGGGAGATATACTCTTATCCAAAGTGAACTAATTGGCTATAAATTGTAGCCCAGCGGGGATGAGCGCGTCATAGCTTGAGTTATTGGGCACTCACAGCGGTTTATATTTGTCTAAGAAGCTTCATATGGCAAATGTTTATGTTGTAAAGGGCACAGGAAATTGACCAGGGACAGTATAAAAAGAACCCAAATTTTGTAGTTATGAAAATACAGGTTCCGCCACTGCTTTATAGCAACCGGCGAAAGTGGTCGGGTTGTTTCGCGCATGTGTACAACTGAACATTCGCTTACAGAATTACCAAGTTTTATATTAGTTAATGTATAGCTTAAAAGTGAATATTAAAAAAGTACAACTAGCACGCGCGTTGCGGTTGGCCGATATGTTAACTAAACCGCTGCTGTACGGCCTCATGCTGAAAGATTTGGACTCAGAATGGGGCTGAAAATTTGTCTCAGAATTCTTAAAAACTTCCGAGGATTTGATGTATGCATATCGTACTGTAATCTTTGTCCATTTCTACAGTTTTCTGTCTTGTGAATAGTCTTACATCTCAATATTCTTGCGTATTATTTGTCAATTATTTCTAACTTAACAATACCGATACAATGTGCGCTACAGTACGTGTACGTGTAGGGATGGGAGACGCAGTGTGAAACGTCAAACGTTTCAAATAATTATTACTGGGCTTTCAAGGTCAGTGCTCAGAAACCGTGGCGGTGCCTACTCTTAGACAAAATCCGATCAAAAAAGATTAATTTATGATGGATCAACAGAGTCAGCATCCTGTTGATTTAAATTTAAACCGATAACTATAACCTTATACTTTAACTTATTTATATAGTAAACCTTGAAAAGCGTCTATATGGATGCCTCTCGTAATAAAATAACATCTATAATTTGATGACATCATCATTTAGATTAAAGCTAAACTAACATAGTCTCTATAACAGTAAGTGTTGCCTAGACCAGGGGTTTTCCACCGGACAATCCCTGCTAGACCACCTGCTTCTAAACCATGTTATGTCAATGTTATTTGTTTATAGAAGTTATAACTTGCAACCAGACAACGAGTCACAATGAAAGTTTCGTAGCAGGTCATGTTGTGACCCTTGACTAAATAAAACATATTCATTTAATCATTAATCTGTCTGATGGATAATACCTTTTCCAATAGGATAACTCCGTTAAATATGGCGTCGGCGCTAAACTTAATTTTACGTCGTAATTTATTGCAAAAATAATACGAAAATGCCTTCATGGTAGTGAAATTGTTAATAAGAATTCAAAATAATAACTGCTGAGTCTTCAGTAAGAATTTGGCTGCATAAAGTAAAGTAAATTTATACCGGGTGTGAATAGACTGCTACCATTAATTGAAACCATATATTCTACCGATCATACTGAACCACTTTTCCCAAGAAACATACCTGCGGCCACCCTTAGTTTAGGAAATAATTGAATTCCAAACAGAAATGCGTGAACCCTAACGCACCGACATACGGGCGAGTTTAGAGAGAGTGTCGACGTGAAACAGCAGTTCCCGTGCAACGATCTAAAATAGACCTTCCTCCTACGAGATAAGTCTTTGAGTTACAGTTGAATATCTTTTTCTCTAAAGATTTGCGCCGGTTTTTTTTCGAATAGTTGTTCAGTATGATCAGTAGAATATGTGGTTTTATTTATTGGTCGCACTCTATTTCTATTAAGGTGGTAGCGCTGATGCCGGGCTCGATTGTGGAGGTACCACCATTTTACTCGCAAATCCTCCCGAAGTTATTCGGGGGAGAGTAAGAGAACACCTCTCAGGCAAAACCAGGCGGCCCACCATTGCCTGGGCCCGATGGATGGCGGTATATCCATACCCATTTGCTGGGCCTTATATAAAACAGACTGGTGACGGGCAGCGGCGTCACTGGTGCAAGGGTTTCGGAACCGCGCTCACCAACCCGACTGCCCAGCGTGTGTGAGTATGGGCATTTCTTCCAGGAGGGCTGCCAAGAGTGGCGAAATCCTGGGAAGGCCTATGTCCAGCAGTGGACAAAGCAGGCTGATGGATGGATGGGCTCTATTTAAAACCTGTATAACCCCTTTGCAAACTTTTTCTTGTCTTAAATACATGTTCTCTAGTATTGACTGACTTTGTCAACAGATCATTTAACGTGTCCGTCATCTAGTTGTTGCTAGTTTCCTAAACTCTCAATTGATAACTAGGAAGCACTAGTATTGTACATCGTGGTAGTGTTTACCTCTCACAACAGCCGTGCTTATACCATCATCAAGTAAAATTATGTCGCGAAGATTTACAGTGTTACTAGAATGAGTGCCCAGAAACAAAATAGTCAAAGCTAGAATCAGATAAACCAAAGTAAACTGTTCTACGTTCGAAATAAAAAATACATGTTTTGTTACTTTTGTCATAATACATAATATAAAAAAAATATCGTACTAATAAAAAAAGCACTAATACTCCGGTGACAGAGACGACGCTCTACGAAACCTATGTGTACCATCAGCAAGATTCCTGCCTATCCAGTTTCAAAACTTTGTTGCGTTCATGTGGCGATCTCAGCTAGCCCCGCCTTTTATAAAATACCAATTAATGAAGGGTTCGAAGTGATAAATATCTTTGATAACCATAATTGAAAATATTTGCCACTGATGAGCACGATATTCCACTCACCAATTTAAATTCTTCAGATTCGTACAATCCCTATTCAGTTAACGCAGTTGTGGTTTATGAGGATGATATTCCACTCATCAATTTAACTAAGTAGTTTTAGTTGATAAACTTCTCGTATTTTGGTTTGCAATTTTATATTCACGAAATTATGGATAAAAAATTAATAAAAGATAACCTTGGTTGTAAAATGTGTATAATTTATTTACTAAACTACTTGCTTCTTACGTAAATTTTAAGGGCCCCTAATACCTCAATTCGAAGTCCTGCTCTAACGCTTCTGCTTTTTAACTGTCTATCCTACCCTAATTAGATGCCACGCACGCAAACACATCATTTATTTTATTTATTTTGAAATTGCGGCTACACTGATGGTTTTTTCATTTTTATGGAATAGTCTGCAGCTGCATTATTCTTAAATCAGTTATATTATGCAAAGTTTCAGATCTAATTTCAAGTATTCAAACCGAGAGGTTTAGAGGTAACTTTGTAATTTTTTTCTTTCGAGAAAATTTAATGGAATCAGGTTTTCACAGCAGCATGGACATATAGCATTAGTCCTCAACTTTATCGTATATTAATTTCAGAGTGATTGTTGCAGTATTTGTTGGTACAAAACAGGATCATGCGAAGCGAAGTGAGAACCCTTAATAGGTTATACCAGTTAAAAAATGATTGCTATTATATCTGTTTGATTATAATTATCAGAGGGCATATTTATCTTGATAATTTCAAACCCTGAATGAATGTATACGAGTCATTTACACTATTTTATTCACCAATTAATGTAAATGAGTTGTATATGTTATGGACCATGTGATAAATTGGGCATTATACATAATGCCCGGTCATTATGAAAAATGCCCAATATTAGAGTGCAATTTGATAATAATTATTCAAATAATCATATTGACCGGGCATTATACATATTCTCCGTCACCCTTTGAGCAAAGTAATACAAACCTATTAAATTACTATTTTTTATTTGTATTGTCATTCAACTTAAAATAAACTAAATGTTAAACAATTTAAATAATTAGACTCATTATTTGGATTAATTAGCAAGGTTTTCTACATTAAGAATCCACTAGTTTTTGCATTTAAAACTTAAGGAAAGTCATATTAAAAATGTAGGTAACACGAAACATATAAAATTTAAAACTAAAATTTCACAACATATCTTTGTATTATAGAAGTTTTGACATATTATAATAAAACATAAAATAAACTAAAGTTTAAGCAATCAGGCTCATTATTTGGCATAATTAGCATCTAATTGTTTTCTGCACTTTAAACTTAATGAAAGTCAAATGAAAATGTAAGTAAAATAGAACATAAAATTGAAAACAATAATTGTACAATATGTAGCAAGTAACAGCTTTATTTATTAGAACAACTGCCGCTATGATGGCTTTTTGAGGTACACAACTTTTTGCCTTTGCGACAACTACATTTTTCAGACTTGCAACCATATTTACAACCACATCTAACTATAACCTTGCCCTCCGCATTTAGAGGGCATTCTACAACACTCTCTCAGCGAAATATCTGTCTCTGGAACATCTTCAGGCAAAATAAATCTTTCATTGCAGACTGTAAATTGGTTTCTTGAATATAGTTGATTTAAAACACCTTGTTTTGTTAAGGTTAGAGGCTGTTACTTCAATAACGGTGGCAAGCATATTTCTTTCATCGCTAAGAGCGCTAAGAACTAAGAGCGATAGAGCTAAACAATATTCATAATGCTCACACATTATGAATAACGCCCGCATTAATTACTTGGTCCATAACATATACACTCACTGGTAAATAAAATAAAAATCGCGGCTAGCTGAGATCGCCACATGCAAGCAACAAAGTTTCAAAACTGGATCGGCGGGAATCTTGGTGATGGTACATAGCCTATGTGCATAATTTACCGCCGGGAATATTATTATTAACTATTATTTATTATTATTATTATTATGTAACTTAAACTACACAGGTAGGTAGATCACAGTAAGTTGAGTCACTTTGTATTGACGTTGTTCAATTCTACCACGTAATTTATGTGTCTGCACATTTCTTAAGGCAGGCCCGCGCAGAAATGAGCAGGTTCCGTACCGTTATTTTTTAATAATTAGTTATTTAATAACTTAGTAACAAAAACTGCAAAATCGTCAAAGTTTTGGAATTTGGAATAAGGGGAGTTATAAAAGTATAATATAATTAAATATACATACGTATAAGTAGAAAAAATATACCATACATAAACAGGAAATATTAAAGTATACCTACATGTGTGTATATATATACATGTATAAACAAATATCTAAATAGGATATATTTATAAGTTACGTAAATTTGTGCATGACTAAGTCTAAAAATATAAATTATGTTTGTGTTAAATGTCAAATTAAATTAAATATAAATTATGTTTATTCACATTAAAATCAGTTTTATTATGTAATAATGAGCTTAAGCAAGTTTTCGGACTCTTCCAGCCCAAGACTGTTAATCCACTTTTTGAGTGTGTTTTTATTCTTTTGTAAGTTATCCTTGATATTGTCAGGGATCTTATTAAAAAGTCTAGGACCCAGCCAATAGTGAAACCTCTGACCAAAGGAAGTATTTGTAGTATCTACCGTCAAGTAACCTCGTTGAGCTGTTCGTGTAATATTATGTGTTTTGATCTTATGCAAATCTGTATGTGTCCGATAGTAGCTAACTAATCTGTACATATATTGCTGCCGAATATTCAAGATGCACGTGTCCTTAAAAAGGTCTTCATTGTGATATCGAGGTGGTTTTCTGGCAATGACGCGAAGTATTGCATTTTGTGCTGGTTGTGCATGATTCAATGTAGTTTTACAAGAACCTCCGTAAGCAAGGATAGCATAATCAATGACGGAATGTGCTAGGGCATGATAAACACACCAGAGAAGGTTGACATCACAAATGTTTCGGAGTTGCCAGAAAAAGTGGATAAGTGATCGTAGTTTCTTAGTAATAGCAATTATGTGTGGCTTCCAGTTCAGATTTTGATCAATTATAACACCTAAATATCGTATTTCTGACACTTTGTTTAGATTTGAACATGAACAGCCAGTATAAGAGTTAGCATGTTGACAAGTAGATATAGTGAGATCATCAGTTGGTTGAGAATTATTATAAATAGAATAACACATATATTTAGTTTTATTTTTGTTTAAAGTTAATAATTTAGAGTCCAGCCAGTTCATTACCTCGGTGAATCCTTTTTGAGCCAATTCGAATGTAACATCCCATTTCTTACCGGTAAAGATAATAAGCGTGTCATCAGCAAATGATATGACTTTACCCCCATCTAATTTTAGGTCACATAGCTTGTTTAGATAGATAAGGAAAAGCACAGGCCCCAAGACACTACCCTGCGGGACACCGTAGCTTACACTACACTCATCTGATAACTCTTTTATAAAGACTTGTTGCTTTCTATCTAAGAGATAGGTTCTAAACCATTGGAGAGGTAGTCCACGGACGCCTATTGATTCTAGTTCTTTGAGAAGTATCGGAAAAGCCACGGTATCAAATGCCTTTTTTAAGTCTAGGAAAATTCCTATGACTTTTCCCCCGCCATCAAGACATTTGCTTATTTGAGTGGTAGCATCCAATATAGCATCCTCTGTGCTTTTGCCCGCCTGGAAACCAAATTGATGTTTACTAAGTAATTTGTGTTTGTTAAGGAAGCTTAGTAATCGACTTTTAGCAACCTTCTCGAGAATTTTTGATATTACACTTAACAACGAGATCGGCCGATAGTTGGATATGTCGTTTGCTTCTCCACCCTTGTGTATGGGTATAATTTTGGTTTTCTTAAGACAATTTGGGAAGCGGCCCTCAGACAAGCTCAAATTGCACAAATACGTCAGAGGTTGCAAAATAGAGGAAAGGTTCGTCTTTATTATTAGTGAGGGAATTTTGTCGAGACCAGGAGAAGACGAGTTTTTTAGGTTGGTAACAATTGTTGAAAGTTCTTTTTCTGTGACAGGAGTGAAAAACAGAGAACCATTGAAGTTATGAGACTGATTATGAATTTGAGAAGTTAAAGAGTCAATATTATTCTTAGTACGATACATCAGATCAGTGGCGAGTGACTTGCCTACAAAGGCAAAATACTCATTTATTTTATTTAAAGGTTGAGAATTTGAATTTACTTTAAGGGAATTTATTAATTTAGATAAGCTATCATCCTGACTTTTTTTCCTTTTGTTATAAGTATATTCATTAAGAAGTTGCCAGCATTTCCTAGGGTTTGGTCTATTTTCCATTATGAGATTTTTATAGTACAATGCTCTTGCTACGCGTGTGGCTTCCTTACAAGTGTTACGGTAAGCTTTATAAAGTACTTGAATTGTGTAATCATTAGGATTTTTATGTGCGCGAACATGATGAAGGTCTCTTTTTTTTAAGCAGTGAAGTAAGCTGACCGTCGTCCAAGGCTTAATAACTGAATCTTTATGTTTTACTTTGTTTAAAGTGCATGAGTTAATTATGTTTTCTAATGTGTTGGTAAAGAATTGAAAAGCATCGTCAACATCCGAGATAGCAAAAAGTTCAGACCAGTTCACGCCACTAATTCTAGTATTAACTTGTTTAAAGTCGGTTCGTAAGAATTCAGATTTGTTCTTGTTACCGCACAGAGCATTTGTTTGCACACCTAACATTGTAAATGAATGATCTGTGACTCCCGTGTGGTACACTGCAGCCACATGTTCACTCCTAGACCGGATATAAAAGTGATCCAGACACGATCCAGAAGCTAATCTTGTGGGTGTTGTGATAGCCGGCCGATAACCTAGCTCTTGTAGTTGAAAGGTGTAGTTTTGTGCTTGTGGATTCTCCAAATCTAAAATATTTATATTTATGTCACCTGTAATGATGACATGTTTGTAACTAGATACATTTTGTAAATAATTAACTAAGCTAATTGAGAATTTTGACGAATCCCTAACGTAGGGTGATCTATAGATAGCAATTATCAAGATACTGTCATCAATTGTAGTGATTAAATTAGTGCATTCAAGCAACTCTTTTGTTTCAGAGCATGTAACGGCTAGATTATTTCTAATGAACAAAATGACGCCATCATTTTTATTAAAATCTCTGCTCGATCTGAATTGTTGATACCCGTCAATGTTAATTGATTTCTTATTAGTACGAAGATAACACTCCGAAAGACATATCACATCCCACTTCACTTTTGTTTGTCCAAGTAATATTTTAAATTCTTCGAAATTTGCATCAAGACTCCTCACGTTAAACGATAATATTTTCAAATTACTTGTACCAACATACGCAGTACACTCACTTAAGTCACTCAGAACGTAAGATACGTTTTCATCGAAAACGTCTAAGTAATCTAAATTGGGGGTGAATTTAAATTATTATCTATCACAAAGCAATGTGTGAGAGTGTTAGTTAAGGCAATTTTTATTGGCATGGAAGGACAAACCCAAACCAAATTGAATCTTCTAGTAATAGTAAGTAGGGCTATTTTTACAAAGCAAGATTTGGCTGCAACGTAGGGTAGCTTATAACTCACTGACAAGTAAAACAAGTCTATAAAGATATGATTCAAATACAAATTCATTATAATGTAAATAAATAAAGAGTGGTGTAATATACATACATGGGTATTATATGATAGGGGAATGGGATTTATTACAGCTTTGACTACAAGAAAGCAAACAGAATGTTTACGAACAAAGACAAAATCGGCACAAATAAAATGCTCATCGAAAAGTCAAAGATTAGAGAGAGCGCCTTCATCCCAGATAGGCACACTAGTGGCACCTTCCTCCCTTCTGACAAAAACTCTTCCATTAGGAGACCAAATATATTTATAACCCTTTGCTTTGGCTTCTTTTTTAGTTATAGCAAGCAAATACTTTAAGCGTGATGTAAGCCTTTCTGAGATAAAAATGAATAATTTTGGATCGATGCCTATGCCAATATCGGACAATTTCAACTTACTGTGATCCTCACAGGTATTATATTTTTTAGCAGCCTTAAGAAAGTTGATTTTCTCTTGTTTTGACGAGAAGGTCACGATGATTGGCCGTGGGTTTCCTGCTTTAGCTGAAGAACGATAGACGTTGACATCAGGTGCCTCAACTTCAGGGCGAATAATTTTATTAATGCTTTTCACAATCCCTTGCAGGTCTTCTGTTTTTTTTTCATCAATTCCCCTTATTTCAATATCAGTAGAAATAGCTCTTTGCTCGAGGTCACCAATTCGAAATTCAAAATCCTGGCATTTTTTAATTAAAGTAGCATTTCTGCGTTCAAGTTCTGAAACTTTAGTTTGAACACTTTTTAGATCTTTAATTTCACGCATGATTTGATCGTAATGTTCAGAATATTTGGATATGGCTTCAATCATTCTTTCGTAGTTGTTTTTGATCTCCTCTTGATTTTTTAGGAGTTGTTCCTGACTAGCCTCGTTTTGCTTGGTTATCATTTCTTCAATGGCCTTAAGGAGTGCTTCGTTCTTAGTATCAAAGTGTTGTAGTGGGGAATCAACCATCCTGGGGTTCTGCGCCGGGGACGAGCCCAGAGAAGATTCACCATCCTTAGTTTCAAGAGCATCATGCCTTCTTGATGCACAGTTATCAGGACATTTCCACATAGATAATGGGCCAGCAGCAGCATCCTTCTTTTTGAGGCCGACGCAATCATAGTGGTATTTGTTGGTACACTTAGGATTGGAGCACTTAATTAGATCTGAAGTTTTTACCACTTTGGAACAGACTTTGCACGCTACCATTGTTCGGAGAACAGAGTGACCGTTCTGCAGTCTCTGTACACTCTTTGACCGTAGTAGTAGCTCGGTCAACGCGGCAGGTACCTACAGGTACGAGTTCTATCGTAGCGAAGCACGGTAATGAATAACTCAAGCGCAGACGACCGGTTTAGAGAAACAACGGCGACGGAATGGAAATATATATATATATACGGTCTATTGTCAGTCACATGTCGCGCGCGTAGGTTGGCCTTTCATTCGAAATTTGAAAACAAAAAAATAAAACTTTATTTTTACGGTTTTGTGTTCTATTAGTGATTCTGATTCATAGATTTCAATAAAGCTAGGGGTTCATTTTCAATCTGTATAGGTTTAGTTTAGAGGCCGATTGCTAGATGGCGGTACATTTCGCTGTATGTAGTACGTTTTGGCACAAATGCACCGCGAGAGGGCTCTCTTTCCGGTTATATTACTTTACTCGTGGCACGTGCAAAGTGGTCTCGTCCCCACCTACTTCTTACCGCCCCTGCACTGGGAGTGTCACGAACTTGCCATTCTATAGCAACGCTGCTGGGCGACCTCTAGTATTGAATAAACGAGTTGTGACATGTTTCGGTTGCAGATTCATCCAGCAAAAGCTCGAGCGCGCCACCGTGCAAGAGAAGCAGATGGTTTTCAACGAGATCATCGGCGCCGCCTACAGCCTCATGACTGACGTGTTCGGCAACTACGTAATACAGAAGTTCTTCGAGTTCGGCACCACTGACCAGAAGACCACGCTCGCGCAAAAGGTATGCATGGTAATGACTTTGCTATTATTGTGACACCACTGCCCGCTACACACACCTTCATACTAGGGCGGGTATTTCTACAGACCACAAACCTCTTTTTAGACTAGAGGCGGCATGTACCTTTTTAGAAACACGCGCAAGTTTGCCTTGTTCAATTCTTTTATCATAGTCAAAGATAATGATGAAATAGTAACTTAACTTACCATCTTCTTTACAGTAAGCATAATTCATGAATTTGGTATTTTGCCATTAGGGTGGTTCGTCATGGTCGCGATCCTAAACGCACAATTTATAATTGTTTTTCTTATTTTTGAATCTTCTTTTTACCGGCCATGGTTTAATGACTCGTATGCTTTTATAGCAATGTTGTGTTATTTTGTGCATTACGTTGTAAATGAATTTGCACAACTACCTATATATTTTTTATTCAAAAATAAGCAAAAACAATCATGAGTTGTGCGTTTGGAAACGCGACCGTGACGAACTACCTTAACATAAAAAGTTGTCTATGATAAGATTACATTTCAGATTTCCATCTGATTTTGTATACTAAATTCGTATGATTTTCGGTGTAATGAAATGAAAGGATTGTAAAAAAAAATACAATTCTATGAGGTTAAAGATCTTAGGTTATTCTGACATGAAAAAATCACTGTAATTATGCTTTATTAAATGCGAAAAGTCGTGTAGACAGGCGACATTAACCGTGAAAGTATTTTTTTAACAGTTAATGTAATGTAAGTTTGAGAGATTGATCGCTGCATAAAAAATAAATTGTGTTTTTAAATGTTATGCATTAACTATCAATACGACCAATTTTACAATAAGACCAACTTTGTCTGTATTACCGAGTATTCAACAGTATAAGTTTTTCCTAAAATAGTAAATTAGCCGCTGGAAATTTTAGATTGGCGCGCGTGACGCACGGACAAGCACGAAACATGTTTTTGTCATAATCACTTTTCCAAATTGGTACTAAACTACTAAATCATCAAGACACTTTAGTTTGTTATCGAGCCCAAGAACTCTGTAATTTTTTGTATCAATCTGTCCATTTCTGGTGTTCATTAAGATTACATGTTGGCCGAGACAGCCATCGTGATAGAGTGACAAAGTTGAAATTGTTTTAAATGGCTACTGCCATCCCTTGCGTTACTACATGTATGTATTTAGTGTCGATGCGATGTCGAGCAGTCTCCTCGATAGGATGAGAGACGCAGCAGCAGTAGTGACGTGTGTGTCTGTATGGCGGCAGGTGCGCGGCCACGTGCTCGCGCTCGCGCTGCAGATGTACGGGTGCCGCGTGATCCAGAAGGCGCTCGAGTCGATCCCGGCGGAGCAGCAGCAGGAGGTGGTGCGCGAGCTGGACGGGCACGTTCTCAAGTGCGTCAAGGACCAGAACGGGAACCATGTTGTGAGTGTCATGTCATGTCTACACCTGCAGATGTATGCCTCACCTTGTCGAGGGCGGTATTCTAAACTTTCATCATATCGCAATGATACGTAACCGCTAATCGAAAAGCTCTCTATCTAACAGTGAAAACTGCACCCACATCCGTTTAGCGAAAATATTAACAGACTAAAATGATTATTGCTCAGCTCATCTCTGTTTTCTTATAGAACAATGATACATTCCCTTGAATTTTTCCTCAATAAACCTTTTAAATAACAATAAAACTGCAACCAATCCGTTAAATGGTTCAAAAATGTATGCGAACCTACATACAGACAGACATAGCAGAGGAGATAAACTTGAAATCATAAGGTCAGCGCCGAGACCATCCTCTGAAATCTTACATTTATAAATCCTGCTTATTACTACATAATTTGCGTGTCTTATGAAGTAAAATTCTTGCCTCACTCAATGATTTTTTAATAAAATATTAATAATATAAATACATACATCTATCCTTTGCTCGTGTAAAGAACAATTACATAATAAGTTAGGAAAACATAATTATTCGTTATTATTGCTAATTTCAATATGATTATCATATTCACCTTACTTCAACTTGACGTCATCGATATTATAACAATTCATAATGACATGTAGGTCAATAAGTCGGCACTAATTATATTCGATGTCCTTATCCAATTAGCCCGACGAGCATGTGTAATACCTACAATGTGGCAGGGTATGACATACCCGAATTTTATGTACCTCTAAAAATTTTTTTTTAAAGAAGTATTATATATTACCAGTTTTTACCCGCGGCTCCGCCCGCTTGTTATTCCGTTTAACGACATGCTTTATTCCGGGATAAAAAGTAGCCTATGTGTTAAGTTCGGGTATATATCCATTCTAAATTTCACTCCAATCCGTCCAGCCGTTTCTGCGTGAAAGAATAACAAACATACACACACACACACACAAACTTTCGCATTTAAGTGTGACATTTGTTTTTACTATGTAAATTTAACTTTAAAAAAAGTATAGGTACAGTAAATGATGGTTATTTATGTTTTCGATTTTTTTAAATGAACGTTAGGATTGTGGTTTTCAACTACCCCCCTTGTAAAGATGTCTTTATGTAATCTATATGCATGCATTTGATAAATATAAATAAATGTTGTATGTATTATTTATTCCAGGTACAGAAGTGTATAGAATGCGTGGAGCCGACGGCGCTACAGTTCATAATAAACGCGTTCGCGGGGCAAGTGTACGCGCTGTCGACGCATCCGTACGGGTGTCGCGTCATACAGCGCATCCTCGAGCACTGCACGCCGGAGCAGACCGCGCCCGTGCTCAGCGAGCTGCATGCGCACACCGAACAACTCATACAGGTACGAGGGGTGTCAGAGGTGTTTACCGATGATTATTTATTACGTCCCAGCGTGAGGACTGGTGAGCCTTATCGTCGAAATATAAGTTCAAACAAAGTTCCTACAGAATACCAGCGCGTCGCTAGCCTGCTAATGCTAAGTACGATTTTTTTGTTACTGCAATCAGTAGGAGGGTTATTCAGTCTGTCGAGTGTTCCTGACCGTAAAACCCCGTTTTATATGTCGAACTCTATACATTTTTAGCTCGAGTTTTAGAAATCTCGCTTTGACTGTTTCTCCGGAATCGCCCCCTCAGAGCTGTCTAAGCGATCTCATTGAAGGTCTCGGCTAGTAATGACCGTTGCAAAAAATATCTTTCAAATCAGTCTCAAATTAACGAATCATTACCGGCATGTCGCGTTCTCGTTACGTCGCGTCTCTCTATCGCGCGTCTCCTTTCGTACGTTTGTCTTCAAGTCGCGTTAATCTGTCGCGTACAATCTGAGAAAAATTCAAGTAATGTGCGGTAGAACTATTTGGAGTTTCTGTTCTCATCAGTACTACGGTTTTCTGTTGACATACTTTGTTTAACGGCAGCAAAGCCGAGTGCGCTATTCGAGACTTGAAATTAGAATCATTAAAAAATAGGGACGTCAAAAGGCGGAGAAAATATATCTAGGCCGGTTCGGGTCACTTTTATGTCTACTTCGGTTGTTAGTTAATACATGACGCGGACTAATTTATGATCAAAATCGTTTGACAGTTAGCTACAAACAAGCACGAACAGCCCCCTGATTCCGTATCGTAAAATCAGTAGCCAACCGAGTGCCTATCGTCGAAAACATATCGAATTCCATGGGCGTCGGAAGACGAAAGACTAGGGCGGGGCGACCTCTTTCAAATATAAACGGGATTTATAGTTGAAAAATAAAAAAACGTCATTTTGTGCAAACAAAACCTACTGATCGGTCTTATCTCTCGTATGTCCGCTGTATTTGTACTGTAATACTTTTTTGACCGTGCCATTCCGTTTACCCTGCCCCCCCCACCTGCCCCACGCTTCCGAAGGCCATGTCGATTTACGCATATCTAAGGGTACGTTCGCACTTGAAATGACGTCACAATTCGTAAAGTTGAAGGTTACAATTTTTTATTTGTTTTTGGTGAATAGCAACCATAGTTTAGGGCCGCTGCTTAGAGCGAGTAAAGACAACGTGACGTAACGGTTCCAGGACCAGTACGGCAACTACGTGATCCAGCACGTGCTGGAGCACGGCGCGCAGGAGGACAGATCGCGGCTCGTGGCCGCCGTCAGAGGGAAGGTGCTGCAGCTCTCGCAGCACAAGTTCGCCTCCAACGTGGTCGAGAAGTGCGTCACGCACGCGACGCGCAACGAGCGCGCTCTGCTCATCGACGAGCTCTGCGGGTTCAATGATAAGTAAGTATCTTATGTGTTCGTATCTACCTCTATTGGCGTCCAGTCACATGGTATCTGGAATGTCCATAGAGTTGGAGGACAGCTGGCAGACAGGCACAACCAGGTGGCCTACCATTACCTGGGACCGTTTGATGGCGGTATATTCATGCCAAAATGTCTCGCCTTAAAAAAACATACTAGATTACCATCAAGGCAGCGGCGTCACTGGTGCGAGGGTTTCGGCTCCGCGCTCACCAGCCCGCCTACCCTGCGTGTGTGATATTTTTTTTAGGGGGACCGCCTAGAGTGGCAAAATGTCAGTGTAGCGTGTAGTAGTACTCATTTCAAATGTCCTATTGTTGCAGCGCGCTGCACGTGATGATGAAGGACCAGTACGCCAACTACGTGGTACAGAAGATGATCGACGTCGCGGAGCCGACGCAGCGCAAGGTGCTCATGCACAAGATCCGGCCGCACGTCGGCTCGCTGCGCAAGTACACCTACGGGAAGCACATCATCGCCAAGCTCGAGAAGTTCTTCCTGAAGGCGCCCGAGCTCGGGCCCATCGGCCCTCCCCAGCCCAACCCCGTGCTGTAGTAGACCCCCCTTCAACCCCTCACCCCCCCCCCCCCCACCGGCCGACCTATAAATTTGTGAATATTCTCGATTGTACATTTGTATCTATAGTTAGCCGCCGCCGCGTGCTATCCGGTTAAGTTAGTCGACGTGTGCACCGCCGTATCTCTGTATCGTAAGCTCGTTTCGTATTAATTAAATTATAATGTTAGTGTCCTTGTATATTTGTGTGGTGTGGGCGGCGCGGCGCGGTGAATGTACATACTAGCAGACTGATGTACAGTAAGTAACACTAACTCGTATCTGTATCCGTATTGTACATTGTACAGGCCGGTGCCGGCGGGCGGCGCGGCGCGACTCATTAGTCATAAGTGTTCTAGTATTACTCGTTGTTCGTATGAATCTATGTATAAACAAATATTGTGACGTCTCAGGCGGCGCGTGTTGATGAATCGAAGGGAGCGCGGGTCCCGTGCATTTCCGTTAGTAGGTCGTGTAGTATGTAAACATTAGCTGGGCTAGGGGACCTTGAATCTGACCGAGCGACGGACGCCGCAGCCAGCAGGCAGCGCTCGACAATCGGCACTATAGTCGTGATCGTATTATTGCAAGTTTTACTTTATTAGTTTTTGTTCAGTCGAGCTCTCGTTTAAGTTAAATACCGAATATTGTGTAGTGCCGGAGTGTATAGTCGATTATTTGAGGAAATGATATTTTTGTATATTTTTATAATTAAGTTATTTAGTTGTGAGCCCGCGTCGAGGGCGCGCCAGTCGAGCGACGGGCGATGCTTATGTTGTAGTGTATCGTATCTCAGTAGGTACTAGTAGTGTACTATGTTAGGTTATAGTGATGATTGTAAAGTCTGTCCTGTACTGATAGTTTAGTCCGAGGTCTACCTTGCCGATGGTCGCACGTCACAAGCGTAGCTGCTCCTCATTCCCCCTGTAATTAAAATTTATAGGAAGCGTAGTTTCCTATGACACCTCAGATTTTTTACGTCTAGATGTAATTGAAAATTATTGTATATGGCTGTACAAAAATGTTAACAAAATGATTTGTAAAACCTGTATGTGATGGAAATAAGTCGCGGCGTCGAGAGCGGCCGTGTCGGTGGCTCTCGCCGTCCCGCCTTGTAGGTTGTACTAGATAACATTTATATGATGATCCATCTATTTAGACATTAATTATAATAAAGCATTTCTGTAATAATATTACAAGAATCCCTTGTTTGATTCGATTTACCTTTCCTTTCAACGAAATAGACATAGAGTATTTCAAATGATACAAATATTTCACTACGAAAAGATTCGTTTGACACGTCGAACGGGAAACCGCTCCGTAACCATGTTTGCCTCTGAAGAAACTACGATTACAGCGAAAGTATGACGAGATCATTATATCGTGAGTAGCCTTTAAGGCTATCGTCACGACATGAATCCCCGAGGGGGTGCCAGTGGTGTTCCGTGTGTGAACTGTATTATGCAAGTCACAGTTCACACCCGCATTTCACCGACGATTATTACATCTTATGAATATTTTGAAAAAATCGTTTGTGCCCAACGAGGGGTTTGGCGCAAAATGAGCACTTCTCATAAAGGGCACTTCTCGTAACGAGCACTTCTCAAAATGTGCACTTTTCGTAATATTCGTTTAGAAAACCAAGGTATGCACCCTTTCTGGCAAGTGATTCCTAATAAAACAAAAGAATGACTGTTACAAACACATTATTTCTCAATATGTCTTTCTAAACCGCGAAAATGTCTGAGTGGCCAAAACTGGGGTCACCTACCGATAGATTAAAAGCCAATAATTATCGGGTTCTCTGAAAAAAAAAATATTAAGATATACAGGATGTAAATGCAAAGTCAAGAATCCCTTTAGGATGTGAAAGTATAGACGACTCTGATGCCATTACGAGAAAAAAAATACACCTTGAATTTTCACCAAAAATTCCATCATTTTTCTAAGCTATGGCTACGCAGCTCACCGGCCTCCCCACACACCAAATTGCACCCCGCAACCTGCACCTCTCATCCGAGTGACCAGCGACCAGTGAGGGTGTCCACGCGATTAGTGTACCTATTTTGAGTAAAGAAACTGATCTTATTATGAGGTACTGGTACTTTTATTTAGACATCCCAGTATATAAAATAATATCTTTACCGATCATACTAACACACCCTTAAAGGATTCTTGCCTTTGCTTGTACACCCGGTATAAGGTCCTACATTAATAAGTGAAAATAATTCTAGGGTAGATCATGTATCGATAATTGATCATATTCCAGAAAAAAAAAGAAATTTTTTGCTGGGAGGGACCACGGGTAAAAACATTTGTGGTCCCTGCTAGAAATTCAATGCTGCCGAATTAAAATAGCACCTAAGTCAAGTCAAATTGACAACAAAATGTTGCATTAGAAATTTAGTGACAGATGATTAAATTCAAGTAGATTTAGCGACAGATGTCAAAAGTGACAGATGATTGAGGTTTTGTATACATTTTTTCAAGTGGTTTGGTGTTTTTCTTGGGTATCTATTGTATTTTTCTACTTGAAATTTAATCATCTGTCACTAAATTTCTACAAAACCTCAATCATCTGTCACTTTTGACATCTATCACTAAATTTCTACTAAACCTCAATCATCTGTCACTTCCGACATTTGTCACTAAATCTACTTAAATTTGATCATCTGTCACAAAATTTCTACAAGACTTCAATCATCTGTCTCTTTTGACATATGTCACTAAATTTCTACAAAACTTCAATCATCTGTCACTTTTGACATCTGTCACTAAATTTCTACAAAACCTCAATCATGTCACTTTTGATATCTGTCACTAAATGTCTAATGCATCGTTTTTTGTCAATTTGACTTGACTTAGGTGCTATTTTAATTCAGCAGCATTGCATTTCTTCCAGGGACTACGAAAGGGACCACGGGGAATAAAGAAAAAGTACAAGCAAACACATTTTTTTTTTCAGTGGAATGTGGTCTATTATGGATAGGTACCCATCATCTAAAAAAAAAATTCACTTTGAATTTGTAGGACCATATATAACGTCTTTTAAAAAGAAGTTCCTTTACGGGAGTAAATTCTCAAGTTATTTATAGACTGTTAATTTGATAACCTTTTTACTTCAAACAGGATGTTCCACCCAAGTATAGATAAACCACAAATCGCAAAAAAAACAGCTGTTCCATAGAAAAGTTAAATTGTGAGTACCTTTTTAACGAAAATATAGGGAACAGGCCGATTTATTTTTTACGATTTCAGGGTTGGGCCTTAAAGTTGTTCATATTGATGAGTAGAATAGCCCGTTTTAGGGAAAAAGGTTATCAAATTAACAGCCTGTTTTATTACTTGTAGGTAGTACATTAAAAACTATGAAAGATGAATAAAATAAAATATTACAAAACACAAAACTATGGTATTTTTAGAACAAAGATAACTGTCGCATCGAGCTGAGTGTTTGGAGCGAAAGCTCCAAAAACACACGAAGTTCTTAATTTGCTTTTCTTTCAACTACCTACCGAATAAAGAACTAAAACCTTTTACTTACACTTTTATATGGAATGTTTGCTTTTTTTTTAATTGTTTACGGGAATGAAAATAGCGCGATTAGCAGGTTCAAATCTAGATGGTCAAGAGATCATGACTGTTGCTCTTCTTGACGGTGGCGTAGGTACTGATTGGGTGGTTAAAACACCTGAGATTTGCGGGCTTAGTGTAAGAATAGTGCATTTACTGCAGAAGCAGTGCAATGATAGATTTTCATACATACTTTCCTGTTTTACTCAGGGGGGTAATGTGCCGCTTTAAAACCATTAGTAAGGCTAATAATTACGAAATTATAGCGTACTTGGAAGAAAAGTGACGTACCTAAGTACTACCACATGACAATTTTTACGACCCACGCCACGAGTAGTGACTAAATTGAGAAACTTTGACTAGTTAAATGAAATTTGAAATTTACCGTGTTTATACAATGCCTGCTTGGTTACTGAAAATCAGGCTTCTAGTTTTATCCATAACGAAATATAGGGGGTCGAAAATGGCCAGAACTGTTTCGAGAAAAGGATGGTACGGCCGTGCCGCTTTTTAGCTCGAGTTGGCGGGGGCACTGGATAATTCCTTGTTATGAAATAAAATTGTTTCTGTTGACCATTACGTTTTTTTAACAAATGAATGGAGAAAGATACAAATAAACTGAACAAGAATAAACCACTTACTTATTTAAAAATATAATAGTGACATACGGACAGACAGACAGCAGAGCGACATTATTAAGGGAATCATTTTGCCCTTTGAGTACAAAATATTTGTATTATTTTGTTGAAATGACATTCAAAACAAAATTCCAAATTCAATCAGAATCAAAAACGTTCTGACATTTTATTAAAAGATGGCTGATCTATGGCAAGACTCATACAATGTATCTGTCAACTATACAAACTTCATATTATTAAAGAATAGTCATATAAAGTAAAATTCGTTAGTTTTAATGAAGAAACAACTTACTCACTAAGCTTATCTCTTGGTTTTCGAAACCACTACAATCAAAAGTATTCCCAATGTTACTAAATTTATTGTTCTGGTAAGATGCAAAAAAAAATTATTCCCGGCAATTTTCACCTCTAATCTCTTTCCAAACTGTATTTTTATTGAGGTTAAATTTCATAAATAATTGTTATTCTAGATTTTATGGCTTATTATTTAAAAAAAATATCGGATGCTTTTTCCGAAAAATTACGAAATTTTGAATACAGGGAAATCCGATGGGTTTGGAAAGAAAAGATAAATCCTGCGTCTCCTACCTTCGCTCCCGCTCCTGAAGACACGACGTGCACACCACACCATTCTCTTTCAAGGGAAATGGTCATACAACATTTCTTTTACTGGTTTTTAGTGTTTCTGACCCACGGACCAACTAACCGACCATTTGGTTGGTCCGTGGGGAAATGTCAAAATATCTAAATATTATGCCCCACGGTACAATAATTTAGTTGTATGACCCACGGACCACCTCAGCTAATAATAAAGAAATAAAAAGAGAGACATTTAACTCTGTGTGACAAGTAATAACCATCGAGCGACGAGTGGCGACCGACTGGCGGTGACGCGCAGACAATAAACTTCCACTCAAGGAGGTATCCGCAACAAATCCATCTACCCTACACCGTTCGATTATAAGAAGATAAGGAAAGAAAAATAAAAACTATTAAAATGGATTACGAAACAGGCTGCTTTGTAATTGCAAGATTTGGCACATGCCTTTTATATTATTATGTCGCATGATGTATATGACGTATTGTGTAATAAATCGATATGTTTTTTATCTTCCTCGCTAAACGCAGCTGTCATCAATCATATTCATCATAGATATGTGCCATCTCTCGTTGGCCTTAGTTTACACCACTTAGAATAACCAATATTACACCCCTTTTAGAAATAAAGCTAAGAAGATATTTTCGTTTGTAAGCAATGCCTGATTTTGTCTTGTTTTATGATTACATATTTGTTGTGTGACATGTTTTATAATTATAAATAAAGAAAATTTAAAAGACAAGACAGAAATAAGCCTTTTTAATGTTTATGTTTTTTCACTATCCAGACTAAAAATTAAACAAACTAAACCCTTTAAATAGAGTCGACATGGAAAGATAAATAAAACACACATTGACCTTAACAATTTATTCCTTATCGTTACACTTATCTACTGGAATCGCGTCACTTATCCTCCTCCTTGTCTTTCGACTCCTTGGATTTAGGTTTCACGCTGCGTTCACGATCTCTCTCCCGGGGGCGCTCGGGAGGAGTGCGGTCGCGCTCGCGAGTTTCTCTGTCCCTCTCACCCCGCTCGCGAACGGGTGGCGTGCGGTCTCGCTCGCGGGTCTCTCGGTCTCGTTCCCGCGGGCGCTCGGGCGGTGTTCTGTCTCGCTCGCGCGTCTCGCGGGAACGGTCGCGGCGGACGGTCGGGGAGCGCGACCGGGATTTGTGACGCCGGTGGGAACGTTCGCGGGACCTCGAGCGCTCGCGCCGGTACGATCTAATGACAATATATACCTAGTGAATTCATGGCATCAGGGATATCATTAATGTAAAAAAAGATTCGCTATAAGACAATAGGCATGTTGACTAAAAAAAATGTATTAGTCCGTCAGTTAGATTAGGGGCCGTCCATAAATTACGTCATCGATTTTTTCAGATTTTAGACCCCCCCACCCCCTATAATCATCCTATCGTCATTTCTTAATGACCCCCCCCCCTTCTCCCAAAATTGACGTCATTACTAGTTTGACAAAATAAAACATTGCAGATTTGAGAAAAATAGGGTATTATATGATTAAAACACTTGGTTATAGAATCACCTTTTATTATTTTTACTTTGGCAATAATCATTGATATAATATAACTATTTATTTTTTACTTTTCTTTGGATAACTCCCACGGAGTTTTCACCCATTCTTTTAAATTCTGGATCACGGGTAATATCTCCGTATCTTCCCGATATTCGTTTTGACTCGATTCATCCATGACGTCAATTTCGAAACACCCCCCCCCATCTATCATTTACCGTCATCCGCAGACCAACCCCCCCCCCCACTAATTTAGAATGACGTAATATATGGACGGCCCCTTATCAGAAAATATTGGACACGTATTTTTTCTTTTTTCAATTAAACAAACAATGATGAAGATATAGCCCGCTGAAGTTCCGCGTGACGTCACAGCTAGGTACAATTTTACTTAGAAGTGACGTCATTTTCCCCCACTCCCAAACTTTGACGCGCTTTATCTCTGAATTTTGATTGACAAAAGAAAAAAATACGTGTCTAATATTTTTTTATAATCTAAATGACGGACTAAATAGAATAATATTTTGTTTACCCTGTGTACAAGCCTATTGTGTTGAAAATGCCAGTACTCGGTGAAAAATTATTATAAATTAATATAGTGAAGTTTTTATTTAAAAAAGAGACGGATATGCCATATCTTTTGTCGGTACTCTATACTTGCAAGAGTGGTAAGATAAAACACCGTATATGCACAGCAAACCAAGAATGAAACTTACCGACGATGTAACCTGATAAAATATAATTTTAGATGTGGTTAATTTAATCATTTAGAGTTAACCAATAATACGAGGTAGGAATACAATAATGCAGTTCTTACTTTTCTCGTATCCGGTCCGGTTTGATAGAGCGAGACCGCTCACGATCTCTGTCCCTTTCTCTCTCCCTGTCATCCTGAAACATAAATAGATACATCATAATTACGGCCATATTTGTTGCCTGGGTATTACGCAGCTCAACATCTATCGCTATTGCATTCTAAGGTACCGTGATTGGCTAGAAATGACGTCAAAGCGTTGTTGAACTTAGATAATAACGGCCCTGTGAATACAACAAATCAAAGTGAAATTACCTTTAGTTTTTGATAATTATTATGTTCGTCCCCCTCCCCCATATAGTTCAGTAGCGTTAATATGAAAACATTACGTTGATACTATTGGTTGTTGGCTCTTGGTTTATGGCATTTATTATAATAATTCCTTTGAAAATGCCATTGAGGCGAAACCGGTCGGGCAGGAAGTTAATAATAAATTTGTGGAATAGTACAAGTGATTTTCTGTTAATTATGAAACATTACAGTTACGCTATAGTTGCGTTCACGTTAAGATTTTGTATGGATTTGGATAAATTCTGCTTGAGGCGGTTTTCAGGTTCCACACGAAATCTTGAACGCAACTATAACGTAACCGTGATGTTTTCATCTTTTGTGTCAATGTGGCATCGTTCCCAAACCAAACAGTTACTATAATCAGCCGTGGGGTTTATTTTTAGTCTTCAGACAAACAAAGGAACAAAACTATGAGTTTCTGTTTTCCGACGGAATCAAAAAATATGTTGTAACCATTAACCTCTCATAAACAACTAGACTTACAATCTCGCTCAAAAAGTGTCCGCGATGTAACTTGTCACCGCTATGGGGTGACAAAATAGAATGACGATTACGTACAACTGACATTGCATCTTATGTTATAACGTCTTAATTTGGTTGAAGATTTTTGCTACTATGCACGTCGCACGTTCGGACACTTTCTGACGAACTTTTCTTAGAGGCTGTTTGTCTAGTTGTTTATGAGAGGTCAATGGTTGTAACTTACATCGTCTCTCCTATCGCGGTCCCTGTCGCGTCTATCCCGCTCCTCCCGCATACGGTCCCTTTCTCTGTCTCTCTCTCGCTCCCTCTCTCTCTCTCTGTCATGCAAGTGCGGCGGGAGCTGCGGGCGGTACGGCGAGCCGTACGGCGAGGACGGCATCATGTGAGGGCCCGGCGGCATGTGGGGCCCGCCCATCGCCGGGGGGCCCATACCCGGCGGGGGGCCCATGGGCCCGGGACCCGGTGTTAACTCCTTGATCTCGGTGGGGGCCCAGCCTGTCGGCGGCGCTTGACCTGAAAGGAATCGATGGATTGACAACAAATCTATATACCTAGTCGATCCTGTCTCAAATAACCTGTAACCGAAACTACAGCATTCTAGACAAAAACAGTACATTACATTCGAGGGATGGAAAGAACGGTCTTTCCTGATAAGGTGAGTTAGCAGGCCGAATACGAGTCAGGCAGTACCCCTTTTCACCAGTGCTTTTCTCAAACAATGTGAGGCAATAAACAATGCGTTTGCAGAACAAGTTATTTAATTAAACTCACATTGTAGACGCTATTTTTTCACTCAAACTCATTTTTAGGGTTCCATACCCAAAGGGTAACAACCAACGGGACCCTATTACTAAGACTCCGCTGTCCGTCTGTCACCAGGCTGTATCTCATGAACCGTGATAGATACCAGGCATGCTTTTTAAGTTCTGTCGTTTACATATTTGCCGCCAATTTTGAATTTAGAACTGTTCAGTATTCAAATTTGGTGAATTTAAAATTTCAAAACAATTGAAAGAATTAGGATTAATGCAATTGTTTAGTCACAGCGTTGTTTTGAATCTGTCAGGTCACGTACGAAAATGAATCTTACTAAGGAAAATGTCCGTGCAATCATTTTCTATAACTTCCGAAGAGGCCTAACACGGATTCAGTGTTCCGAAGAGCTAACATCTGTGTTCCATGATGAAGCCCCATGTCTGCGGACTGTCGAACGCTGGTATTTAGAATTCCAACGTGGATATATCAGTCTCGGTGACAAATCTCGTGAAGGACGTCCAAAATTCGCCTTCAGTAAAGATAACATTGTCGCTGTGAGAGATCTAATCCTCGAAGATCGTCATGTCACATATCGGGAGATAGAGGCGTTATTAGGCATCTCAGGGACAACCATTCAGAAGATCTTGCATGAGGCACTTGGTGTGAGAAAGCTAGTTTCCCGTTGGATCCCGCATTTGCTTTCCGGCGATCATAAGAAGGCCCGCGTCAGATGGTGTACGAAAACTCTTCAAAGGTTCAACCGAGGAGAGTCAAATCACGTCTACGACATCATCAGTGGTGACGAATCTTGGATCTATGCCTACGATCCTGATTCCAAACAACAATCCACAATCTGTCAGAGCCGTCTTTACCCATAGTGCAGGGTGTGCAGCGCACACGGGCGCAGGGTCTTAGGGGGCGCCGAACGCCGCTCGCGATACTTGCAAAGAAAGAGCATGGTCACTCGCGGCGACCCAGTGCTCTCGAAGTCCCTGCGCCCGGGCCCGTGTTATGGCCGAAGCCGGTGTTATAGTCGAACCATAGCCAGGGCCCAGTTTCTATTATCCTAGCATTAAGGCTACTGTCTAGTTAGATGCTGTCTGCATTTTCGCGGACATCGAAGCGTTAGATCACTGTATGATTTGTACACTGTGGCACTACACAATAACTTTTGTTTCAACGTGGAAACAAAAAAGTTGTGCCTTAATATTCTAGTAACCCCTTCCTTCCTAAAAATGCTTTTTAGTTGTGCACTTAAAATTGCAACATTTGCACTTGAATTTCCGTTCATTGGTGAAAATGTAACTGTAAGTATTCCATTTTGACCGCGCGCCTACTAGAGGGCGCCAGGGTTATGGTTGCACACAGGCGCTACATGGGCTAAAGACGGCTCTACTGGGTCTTCAAAGACGAACCAAAGCCGACTAAAATTGTTCGCTCTCGAAGCACTTCAAAGAAGAGGGTGGCTACGTTCGTGGCGAAAACCGGGCATGTTGCGACAGTTGCACTTGAAGATCGTAGAACGGTTAATGCAGAGTGGTATACCACAGTTTGTTTACCACAAGTCATCTCCGAACTTCGGAAATCTAACCCAAAGCGACGCATCATCCTACATCATGACAACGCAAGCTCACACGACGCTCATCAAACGATTGAGTATTTGAAGCAGGAAAACGTAGAAATTCTTGACCATCCTCCATACAGTCCTGACCTAAGCCCTAACGATTTCTTTACATTTCCTAAAATTAAGAAAACTCTTCGTGGTCAAAGGTTCCAGTCCGGTGAAGAAGCAGTCAACGCTTTCAAATCAGCCATATTTAACACCCCCACTTTGGGGTGGAATAAATGTTTTAATAACTGGTTCGAGCGAATGAAAAAGTGTTGTAAACTACGTGGAGAATACTTTGAAAAACAATAAAAAAGTACTATTAGGTTCCAGTTGTTTTTGTTTCTTCAAACGACAAAACTTAAAAGGCATGCCTCGTAGACAGTTGAAATTTTCACAGATGATGTACTTCTGTTGCCGCTATAACAACAAATACTAAAAAGCAGAATAAAATAAATATTAAAGGTCCCATACAACAGACATGATTTTTTTTTACCGTTTTTATAGATAATAGTACGGAACCCTTCGAGCGCGAGTCCGACTCGCACTTGGCCGGTTTATTCTATTTATAGTTAATAAAAATGTAGTTTTGTATAAGTAACACACTTTTCTTGCCGCCATAAAATTTTTTGTTTCGTTTTTTCCATGAATTGAAAAGGCAAAGGTTTTTGAAACCATTCAGCCTAGACGGCCTTTTTAAAACACTTTAATTTTCTGTTTTTAGCCTAAGACATTTTAAAAATAAAATAATTAATACCGAACAAACGTATTGTGTCAAAAATTGGCTAAATGAGCTATTGTTATTATACGAGTATATGTTGAAAATGAAACCCCTAGAAGGAAACTATTCTACGTACCTATGTTCAAATTAAAAAATATTTGTGTTACTTTTGTCATGATTCCTAATTAAAAAATGTATATATATATCGACCGTCAAAAGAAGCACCACTAATACTCCGGTGACAGAGACGACGCTCTACGAAATCTAGGTTGCGTTCCAAATCACTTTTCAAGAATAAAATATTGCTCGCTGTCAGACAAAAGTAGCTCGATGCTGGTTCCAAAACATCTACTTTTAGGTTTTGGAACCAGCATCGAGCTACTTTTCTCCGACAGCGAGCAATATTTTAATCTTGAAAAGTGATTTGGAACGCTACCCTAGTTCCATTATTTACCGCCGGGATTGTCAGTCACATGTCGTGCTGCGTAGGTTGGCCATTCATTCGAAATTTGGGAACCAATAAAATAAAATAAATAGAAAAAAAATACGATTGTGTGTTCTATCAGTGATTCTGATTCATAGCCGGGGCTTCATTTTCAACCTGTATAGTTTGCATATTCCAGGATAAAAAAAAAACAAATGAAAAATGACTGCAAAAACAAACCATAGGACATTTTTACCAAAAATGACATAGGTATGCAAAATCATTTTTAATACACAAATTGAAAGTAAAAACTGGTAAAAACTAACCACGTGTCCAGTACGTTCTAAGAAAAGACCTAGCCCAAAGCAAAAGAAGAAACATATTTGTATTTAACGCAATCAACACTCTTATATCCTATGTATTGAAAAGGGTGATAATAAAGAAAGCCGCATCCAAATCCGTTGACGGGTTCTCGAGTAAAAACGGAACAGACGGAACGGCAAAAATTTTAAAAATTTTGGTTTTACCTCATTATAATAGTAATACAAAAACCCAAGTCATTGATTTGGTAAAAATATTCAGTGTACAGACAGGACAGTACTATAGTATGTTCGAGATAGCATGATATGGGTGACAGTTCGTAATTTTCCGTTTCAGCTATACTGCTCACACCATACTACATACACCCAGGTACAAAAGAAAATATTAGGTTTTACAAATAATGTATATCATTATTGCAAAAATACAATAAATTATTATCTATAGATCGAAACAATATTCACGGGGTATTCGTTAAATTTAACAAAAAAAAAACAGAAAAGAATAATGTCTTTTTGCTACTTGATGCGTGGATCGGAACGTTAACCCCTAGGTACTGACACTACATAATACATCAAATACATCAATGAATCGGTGCGGCCATCCTAAAGGATTGCGTCAGTATGAGTTCATCTTGTATGTGGTTTGTGTTTTTGTTGCGGTTGCTTTGACGTTTGTTACAGTTTTTGTTGATTTTTGTTTTGTTATTGTTGTTTGTTTTTGGTGAAATGCCGAGAAAAAAAAATCTTTGAACTCTCAAGCTCGGGAGTTATTGGTTCGTTTAATTTAATTAGAAATTAACAAAAAGTAGTTTTAATAATCAAAGATCAATCAAATAAAAAATCGATTTGATAGCCCTTGTTAACTTTCTCGATACTAAAAAAATCGATTCTATTTCCTTGGGGCACATAACTATAACTGTCAACTTTGAACTGCTACCCATATCATGATAACTCGAACATACTATAGTCGCTGACAGGTTCTAAGCAGTGTTATAATAAATTAAGCCAATCACAGCGCAGATTCACGGTGTAATAATGTATATTATAACATCGGACAAACAATGTAGGTACTTACAAAAACGTTTTTGATGTTGTAATTACCTTACTGTAGTATGGAAGTAGATAAAAGATTTTGTACTACAGGTTGTTCAAGTTCTGTTGAGGTTCGGACGGGCGGAGCCGTGGGCAAAGCGCTAGCATCTTATATAGCAGAAATAGTCTCACCCCAGTTGGGTTCCTCGTAGGGCACGTGCTGCGGGGGGTAGAACTCGGGCGCGGGGTGCGGGGGCAGCCCCGGGTGCTGCGGGGGGTAGTACTCCGGGGCGCCGATGTCACGTCGCCCGTACTCACGCCGCTCCGCTGTCATCACCTGTGAATATGACATTCAAGAATGTTTCTTAACTGTTCACCTTAAAGTATAATTACGACATTTTAAGGTTACTGTCACACGGCCCTTACTGACAATATTGTTATTTGGTGAAGGTGAAGATGCTATACTGAATGGAACGACACAGTTTTTCCTTTAAGACCATAATAGCAAGTTTAAGCCTGTCATTGACAAATAATTTCATTGCAACACTGAGGCAAATAGAAGATAATGTTTAGAAATACGAACCTTTTTATATAATGTTTTCATTTAAAAATTGAATAAACTACTAGTTGTTTCTTCAACTTGATTCTCACCTGAATAGTATTTTCTCTGGGCTGGTAATTATTCACCTGCATTGGCGGAGGCATTCCCTCATCAGGCCTCATTGGCATGGGTCCTAGCAGACAATAACAAATATTACGATTTGACAGACCCCTCAAAAATAAAATCGAATGATACAAATAGTATGTATATTATTATATTTATGAAAATGAACAATTAAACAAATCTTGAACAAAGTGTCTCTACAAAATGCAAGCTGAACGCCTGTCGCTTGCAGTCGCTTCTTCTTCTCTGTACGCATTGTATAATATGTATAATTAAAAGACATCCTTGATATATATTTATTTTATATTTATTTATTATATTATATTTATTTATGGTCTATTCAGTTTATTTATCGACTTATTTATTAATTGCATTATGTAGGTATAATGATACTCTTATTCCAATAAGTCTTTTTATTTTATGTATGTGTATAACTTTAGTAGCCCAACTTAAATACAGTTTTTTTATATATTTCCCGTGTCATATTTGTTTCATCATAAAATATTATTTTTATACAGATTAGATTTGACATGTAAAACGTCAAATCTATTTTACAAATAAACAATTTGAATCTTGAATCTAAAATATATTAAAAAATAAAAGAAGAAGCTTTCAAAAGTAATTATATTTTTATATAAATAATACACTCCCGGACATTTAAATCGAGCCAGCCCGAATTTTCAGTTTGTATTGTCCATAGCTAAAAAAAATGTTTTAACAACCAAAAAGTATTTTTGAAGCTGGCACATTTAACATTAGTCTCATGTGCTGCTGTTCTAATTTAAATACAAAGGACAAAAAAAAATACTTATGTGTCATATGTATTGGCTTCGTCTGTTTACAGAGCAAAACATTTTATTGGAGTCTTGAAAATTTTTTTATTTTTTTTTATTCAGTAACTGTTATTGCTTCCCAAAGCATTTATGACCGCATTCTTGCGATTTGGCATTGAACTGATTAATTTTACGATTACATATTGAGGAATAATTTCCCATTCTTCCTCGATAGCTGTTTTCAGCTCCTGTAATGTATGTGGCGCTGGACGACGAGCCCGAACGCGTCTTTTTATCTCGTCCCATAAATGTTCAATGGGGTTCATGGATTCATGTTTTTGATGGCCGTTGCGTAACCGTGATACGAAAGTCTTGACGGTAATTTGTGACTATTCCTGCTGTGTGTGCACTGTCGTGCATAGAAATAAAGTTTGAGTCCACAAACTCGGCATACGGAATTACATAGGCCTCCAAACATTGCCGCATGTAACGATCAGCATTTAGATGGCATCCGAGGTCCCGACACAAACTCAAGTGCAGTTTTTCTTTCGGCGGAAATGCCTCCCCAGACGGTCTCACTCTCTCGTCTATGCAACACTGCACAAAACGCTCTCCCTGTCTTAGGCAGACCTTCATCCTTCCATCACTACCATGAAGCATGATCTTTGTTTCGTCACTAAAGAGCACCTGGCTTCATTGCCTTTGCGTCCAGCGTAAATGTTGACGCACAAACTGAAGGCGCGACATTCGGTGAGCGCGCTCTAGTTTCGGTCCATTGGCTGGCTTGTGCGACCTTAGTCCACGTTCTTCAAGCCTTCTCATAACAGTATGTGCGCTAACAGCCACCCCGTGGAAGCCTCGAAGCTGTTCCTGTCGTTCCGTTATCGCTCGAGATCGTGGTCCACATGAACGGCGAACATATCTTTGAGTCTCAAGGTATCTATGGTACACACTCTTTGAGCAGCGGACCGGCTTATATGGAGTCGTCTACTTGCGTTTCCCTGGCTTAAACCGCACCGAAGGAGTGCCACAGCTTGCGCCGATACTTCAGGCGAAGTATCAATAATTTTAATCCGAAAATAGTTTAAATTTTAATAAAAACAACGTAGGAACTTATATAAATCCATAGATTAAAAAAATGCCAATCAAAGTTCCAATTTAAAGTAGGTATCTGTATTTTTAAGTTTTCTTAGATAATGAACAAATGAACAGATGCAGCTCTTCATTTGTTTTTCGAGTTTACGAATTTAAATTTGGAACCGTTTTGCACGTCAAATTGGTATTGAATGTGCCAGCTTCAAAATTGCATAAAACTTTTCGGTCGTTAAAACATTTTTTTTAGCTATGGACGATACAAATTGAAAATGCGAAGTGGCTCGATTTAGGTGTCAGGGAGTGTATATCTCAATATATCTTGAGATTATTATTATTTGTCTAGAAACTATATAAATAAATAACTTAGACAATGTTACCGAGAGATGCCTGTTATTAGATATATCTAACAAATTTGTGACTAGAACACTGAAAACTGACACGCGAGTTGTGTTTTAGTCCCGTTTTAACGACTTTTCTGAACTTATGTATTTCTTGTCTTAAAGCATTGTGTTAAAAAAGAATGACAGTGACCAACAGATGTAATGTGTTACATAAAACTTAGATATTAACAAAAAAATAAGGTAATCTGGAGTAATGAGAGAGGAACTCGTTTTGTGAGGCATAATTTCCTTACGTAGTACAACTGGCAGCCCTGTTTCATAAAAATATAACCTGTCTTTTTACACCTGGCATGTTGGACCTCGTTTTGATACAACACAACGGTATTATTAACGAAGTGGATCAATCAAAATACTCTAAGTAGTTAATGCTATACGTGCGGCAAGGAGGCAATAGCTTACAAGGACGATTTGAAACACGAGCGAAGAAAAGACTGGCAAGTATTTATCAATAAATTAAAAAATAAACCACTAGTGTGGCAAAGTTAAATTTGACAACAGTTTTGATGTTACGAGAACTTGCATTGAAAAACATTTAATGCTATTATTTTTTAAACGTAATAAAAGTAAAGAAACCTTGCGGCCGGGGAGGCATCTGCTGTTGTCGCATCGGCGGGCCGTGCTGCATCCCGACGCCTGCCTCGTTGACGCGCATGCGCCGCTGCCGTTCGCAGTACGCGCTCCACGTCACCTCGTTGAACCCGTAGTTGAAGTAGTCTGCGATCACATTTTATATATCATATCAGCACAAAACTGCTTACTTTCAAAACCGGTTTTAGTTTAAAAAATGTAAACTCAAAAGCGAAGCGCTTTTTCCGTGCCGAATACTCTTCAAAATATTATAAATTTAAGTATATACATTATTAATAGGTGGTAGAGATGATGCCGGGCTCAACTGTGGAGGTACCACCATCCAGTGGCGTGCATAAGATTTTTAAGTGGGGTAGGCACAAAACTGCAAATTTGGAATTTATCCCATATAAGGCTATGATTCATTTTGCATACGAAATAATGCAGTAGGTATCTATAACAATATTATTAGCAACAACAATCCTAGACCACATCAAGCCGGACACTTGCTTGCAGTACGACATTAGCCCCTTTAAAAGGTAGATAAAAAGTCCAAACTGTCCGACTCGACGTTGTTGCTTCGAACAGGCATTGCGTATTTTAATGAGAATGTGTGCGTGCTTGGCGCGAGCCGCTGACGTCATGGGAGTATAGTTACAGATGCACACATAGAGAATTGGCATCGAATTTTAGCAATGCGTATTGCTACGGTAGCGAGCGCTACAAGCAGGTAGGTATTTCAAAGAACGGATGAAGCTTCCCTGAATATAATAATATATTTAAATAGTGTACTTTTAATAGCGTATAGTGTACCTTCATATATTTAAATAGATAGTGGTCTAGTTAGCTAAGCCAAGCCCAGGGTAGGCATTGCGTATTTGCCTATATTGCATTTAGCTAATCTCGTCCACAAGGTTGTACACAAGAAGAGACCCCTGTATTTCACCACCAAGTTCGTATGGGCTAACAATACTCATACTCGTAATAATCGCAGAAGGTACTTAAATCTTATGATCGTTCCAAAACACAAAACATCTGGATTCAGAGGTAGTTTTAAATATGCGGCAACAAAAATTTAGAACGATCGGCCGCCACCCCTGCATGAAAACATCACGTCTCTCACCTTTAAAAAACATATGAAGAAGAATCTTAAAAAAACAAATAAATGAAATGCCGCTTTTCAAAAAGAAGAAAGAAAAGTTTGTATGTTTTGTTTTCTTTTATTAAAACTAGAAATTTCCTTGTTCACTTTGTAACATGTGCAGTTTTTGATTATTATTAATGTTGCTTTCAATGGTTTTAGTGTCATATTACTTGATTTTTATAATTGTTAAACCCGATGTCAATTGTTATATTTATTTTTAATGCATGGTTTTTCTTTTTTGTCTTGACTACCTGCAGTTATGTTAAATCTGTGAGATCAGGGACAGGCTGGAAAACAGCGCTGTGAAGATGATCTTTTTCACTTCCGGCAAGAAGCTGAGCCTGACTCCTTTTTGTCAACTACTTTATAACTGTATAATATGTATAAATAATTGTGAGACAAATAAATTATATTCTATTCTATTCTATATAAGTTGCACGCCACTGCCACCATCTTACTCGCAAATCCTCCCGAAGTAATTCGGGGGGAGTAAGAGAACAGCTCTCAGGCAAAACCAGGCGGCCCACCATTGCCTGGGACCGCTGGATGGCGGTATATCTAACCCCAATTGCCGGGCCTTATATAAAACAGACTGGTGAAGGGCAGCGGCGTCACTGGTGCAAGGATTTCGGCAACGCGCTTGTTGAATAAATAAAATGCATAGTGCTGCCATCTATAATTAAGTTTCTCTCTCTGTCTGTCATGGCGTCCTTACTGTTTTACTGCGCTGTGTAAAATCTTTAATAAAACAAAGTAAATATTCCTAGAACTGTTTTATTAACAATACACAAATAAATCAACAGGTTATGTGGCCCAGTTAACGTAAAAGACAGTAAAGTTGTGAAGTGAATAATCGAAAGTGTTCTACGCCTTTTTGTGCACGTGCGTGAAGTAGCGCGGTACAAAGATGGAGGCCGCATCGCTAATGAGAAGGTTTAACGGTGATGGCTACAGGCAGTGGAAGTTTCAGATTAAGTGTGCTTTGGCGGCGAAAGGCCTTAGTGAGCACATATTGAATATTCCGGCAAAGGAATTAGAAAAAGAAAAACTAGAAAAATGGCAGACTGATGACGCCAAGGCCATGTATTTGCTGACTGTTGGCATGGAATTGTCTCAAATATGCCTAATCGAGACGTGCAGTACGGCAAAAGCTATAATCGACAAGTTGGATTCGATTTATGAGCAAAAAAGTGAAAATAGCAAAATGATCCTACACGAAAAATTTCATAACCTAAAGATGGCCGACAGTGAAAATATTGCGTCATTTATTGCTAAAGTTGAAAATATCGCTCAACAGTTAAGGGATGCGGGTGAAAACATCTCTGAGATAAGTATCATTACCAAAATATTGGGATCACTGCCCGAGAAGTATAGAATGGTCAGACAAGCGTGGATGTCTCTCGACGAAACAAAACAAACGATAGCAAACCTGACAGTGAGGTTACTAGACGAAGAAGCGAGTTTTAAAAGCACAGAAGAGACCGCTCTTGCTACGGAGAAGCCTACTAATAAAAATAAGAAGCAATTCAGATGCTTCAAGTGCAATAAAAAGGGTCATTATGCAAAGAATTGTCGCACTCGTATCAAAGCAACAACGTCAACAGAGGCAGCGTTCATGGTCGATCAGCTGGAGGCGCATGTCTCGGATGACGAATCATGCTGGATCTTAGACAGTGGAGCGTCTGCGCACATGACGTATCGACGTGATTACTTATGTGACTTTCGCATGAAGTCGAACATTGTCAGATTAGGCGATAAAAGTAAACTTTCTGTACAAGGTACTGGGACAGTGAAAATTAAGAAATTAGTGAATGGAAAGTGGTATGATGCGATAATAAATGATGTACTTTATGTTCCGGACCTAAAACGAAACCTATTTTCTGAGGGTGTGGTTACCTCGAAAGGATACAGTGTCACTAAGAACTCTTCGTTCGCTGAAATCAAAGACAGTGATGGAAATAAGGCTGCGTATGCGTGTAAACAAAGTAATAATCTGTACAAACTGTTATTTAAAACTGTTACTACATGCATTGAAGAAGCAAACATTACTACTTTGAAACAGTGGCATGACAGGTTAGGTCATGTAAACATAAATACACTACGAGAAATGGTGAAAAATTGACATATCACGGGTGTAAGTGATACAAGTGATTTTTTCTGTGAAGCGTGCGTGCTGGGAAAACAGCATCGTTTACCCTTTAAAGACTCTAGGCCAATTGTAACGGGTGCTGGTGATAAGACTTATAGTGATCTGTGTGGGCCTATGCCGACTCCTTCAGTCAGCGGTGCCAGATATTTTATCACATTCTTAGATGCCAATTCAGGCTACCTGACTGTATATTTCTTGAAAAATAAAAGTGATGCCTTGGATGCCTTTAAAAGGTATGTTCAATTAGTTGAGAATAAATGGGGCTCGAAAGTTAAGATACTCCATACTGATAATGGGAGAGAGTACTGCAATGAGAATTTTAAAAGCTATGCAGCACAAAGAGGTATTGAACTGGAATACACAGCTCCATACACGACTCAACAGAATGGTAGGAGTGAGCGAGCCAATCGCACTATCATGGAAAGTGCTAGAGCTATGCTATTTGCTAAAAGCATGCCTGTGTATTTATGGGCTGAGGCTGTGCAAGCTTCAGTTTATCTAATAAATAGAAGATCGAGCAAAGCTGTCACACCATATGAGAAGTGGACAGGTAAGAAACCCAACTTGTCACATGTAAGAACTTTTGGCAGTATTGCCTACATGCATATTCCGAAAGAAAAGAGGACCAAGCTGGAACCTAAGAGTCAAAAATTGATATTAGTGGGATACGACGGACACTGAAAACTACAGGTTGTATGATAAAGAAACCAAGAAGGTATATGTATCCAGAGATGTCATCTTTCAAGAAGATGTGTCAAATGATTTTAAAACTGATGAGAACGAGTACTTGCAATTGCCATTGCCTGATTTTGAGGAGCAAAGTGAAGAACAAGGACTAGGAAAGTCTTATAATCAAGAAGCATTTGAACAGTTTTATGACAAGAATATAGATTCAGTGTCTACCTTAATTCAGGGGCAATGTGATCAGACTCAAAACAAAGACAGTAAATATTGTCTGCGCTCTAAAGAAATGGATTTATCCTATGAAGCTAATCTGACGGAGGTCACAGAACCAATGTCTTATGAAGAAGCTGTCACATGTGATCAAAAATAAAAATGGCAAGAGGCCATCAATGAAGAGCTTCGTTCACATGAAGAATCTGGAACATGGGAGCTTGTAGACTTACCTCCAGAGAAGAAGACGGTGGGCTGCAAATGGGTCTTTCGTGTGAAGCTAAATCCTGATGAGACCGTAAGATTTAAGGCAAGATTGTGTGCTAAAGGCTACTCTCAACTGGAAGGAATAGACTACACAGAGACATTTTCCCCAACTGTCAGATATGACACTATACGAATAATGCTCTCACTTGCAGATAAAGAAAATATGGAGATTATGCAATTTGATGTAAAAACTGCCTTCCTGTACATGGATCCACCACCTGGCTTTGAAACTAAAGGTAAAGTTTGCAAACTTGTAAAGTCACTATATGGGTTGAAACAGTCACCCAGGTGCTGGAACCATAAGTTCGATGTTTTCCTGAAAAATAATGGTTTCAATGATTCTAGTGCAGATAAATGTTTGTATGTTGCTCATGTAAACAATGTGAAATTGTACTTACTGTTATTTGTTGATGATGGACTCGTTTTATGTAAAAGTAACCAATTGATTGAAAGGTTTTTACGGAATTTGAAAGAAAATTTTGAGGTAACAATAACCTCACCTAAATATTTCGTGGGACTTGAAATAGAGTTCAAAGAAAACAAGTTCATTTTCATTCATCAAAGGAAGTATATTTGTAATATACTTAAAAGATTCAATATGGATCAATGTAATCCTGCTAGTGTACCATCTGATCCAAATGTAAGACTAACAGAACCAAAGAGCACTGAGACCAAATGTGAAGTGCCTTATCGTGAGGCCGTCGGCTCTCTTATGTTTGCAGCAATTTGTAGCAGGCCAGATATCTATTATTCTGTTTGTACTGTTAGTAGATATTTAGATAAGTTTGATAATATTCATTGGAGTGCAGTCAAACACATAATGAAGTATTTGAGTGCTACTAAGGATCATGGCATTATGTACCACTCAGGTGATAGCAGCATTGTAGGTTATTCAGATGCAGACTATGCAAATTGTACCATGACACGTAGATCAATAACGGGGTATGTGTTTCTCATGAATGGTGGTGCTATCACATGGAGTTCAAAACAACAAAAGTGTGTGGCACTTTCTACTGCTGAGGCAGAATATTTAGCAGCTTGTGCGGCAACGAAAGAGCTTGTGTGGATAAAACAAGTTTTAAAAGACATTGATTGTGATACAAAAATTAAATTAATGATAGATAACCAGAGTGCAATCAAGCTTATTCGTGGGCCAGTAGTCAACCTCCATAAGAGGTCAAAGCACATAGATGTGCAATACCACTATGTCAGAGAAAAATTTATAGAGAATGTTTTTGATATGGAATATGTGGATAGTAAGCATCAAGCTGCTGATATGTTTACTAAACCCATACCAAAAGGGCAATTTGAAAATTTAAAATTGTTGATTGGTATGAGTAAATTCTAAATTTTAACTGTTATGTTAAGTTGGAATAAGTGTATCTTTAAGAGGAGGTACTATGCATTTCGTGGGGGTGTTGAATAAATAAAATGCATAGTGCTGCCATCTATAATTAAGTTTCTCTCTCTGTCTGTCATGGCGTCCTTACTGATTTACTGCGCTGTGTAAAATCTTTAATAAAACAAAGTAAATATTCCTAGAACTGTTTTATTAACAATACACAAATAAATCACCAACCTGCCTGCCCAGCGTGTGTGAGTATGGGCATTCCTTCCAGGAACACCGCCAACAGTGGCAAAATCCTGGAAAGGCCTATGTCCAGCAGTGGACGAAAAAGGCTGATGGATGGATGGATATACATTATTGTATAATACATAATTAAATGTATTTATATATTTATCTATTCTAATTTTAATATGTTTATATATTTTTAAGTATTATATTATTAATTTATAATGGTATCAAGTTTCGTTTAAATGGTAATTTTGTAAGCATTTACATTACACAACCCCTTTTTATGTTTAATTTTGTCATAATATCACTTTGTTTCCACCCAAAGGTTGCCTGGGAGATATTGCTAAACGCAATAAGTGCCACCTTAAATAAATAATAGTGATTACCGGGACGTTTCCTAAATGTTATTGATTTTATTTATATTATTTCACAATTACTGTACTCTTGTCATGAATTTTGGGTATGTGTCATTACGCTTAGCAAAAACAGGGTTGAATGGTGAGTTTTTTATTGAAGCGATTCTGAGAAAAAAAGGTCGGTCGTAGGGAACTTCCTCTTAGCGCAGGCAGAGCCGCTTTTTGAGAGCGGCAAAAGGAGGGACCAATCGCAAAATTTACGCATGAGATGAATCTCGCAAAATATGGACGAGATCTCGCGAGAATAAGATTGCATTTCCTATCTACATAGGAGGCAGTGTAAATGTAGGTGTTGTGACCAGCTGGTCTAACATGGTTACCACTTTAACACCATTTTGACAGTAAATATATCGGATTTAGTGCCAAATGGTGTTTGAAGTGGTGTTAAAGTGGCACCATGCTAGCCCCCCGATCATAGAATTGAACATTTCATGAAATAGTTGACCATTTCATTAAATGATTGCATTTCATGAAATAGACAACTGTCACTGACCAGATCATTAAATGTTCAATGTTTAACGATTTGGTCAGTGACGTTTGACTATTTCATGAAATGCGGTAATTTTATGAAATGGTCGACTATTTCATGAAATGTCCAATTCTATGATCAGGGGGGCCACATGGTGCCAGTTTAACACCACTTTAAGCACCATTTGACAGTAAATCCGATAAATTTCACGATTAATGTTCAATTCTATGATCTGGTCACCACATAGACATTACGCAGACAATGAGAGGACTCTTGAACAGCTCTACATCCAGCTTTCAGTAGATTGCGATGAGTTTATATTAAAAGTTAGAAAGTATTATTTACCAGAAATATCGGCTCCAGGCTTGTTCCATGGCTTATCCTCAATAGTGTCAATATTGAACTCCAAAGCTGGCACGCCGTTAATGCTGCCAGGTCCATCCAAGTCTTCTAATGTGACTTTACCACCAGCTGCAGTGCCTGAGCGAGCTTTGTCAGCTCCGGCTGGGACCAGGTTCACTCCACGCTGAAAAACAGTGAATTTGTTTAATATATAAAATGTCTAATACAGACACAATAAAAAACTATACATTGTACAGATCTCCCACAGATGAAAGTGAAATCTTGGCCAGTTTTAGTATTCTCGAAAATAATCAAATCATATATTGTAAGAGCCCTAAGCAAGTAGCATTCGGAAACTTATCGAAGCCATTTTAGAGCATGTGCAAAATTACCTGAAACAATAAGGATGTTATTTTTGTTGTCTATAGCTGACTGGATGTGCACTATCGGTCATGGATTGTATAGAATGTGTTTGAAAACACAACCTTTGGTAAAGAGTGGCGAAAATTCCTATGCGCATTATTTAAATGAAATACTGCACATACTGCTGATAAACTCTAAAAAAAGCATTGCTGCTAAGATCTGGAAGTGTAATAGTTTTTTTGGGAATACCTACCAATATTTACTTCTTCATAGAAAGTTAATACTTGCTATAGTGAGCACTTGATAATAACCCTTGATGTGGTTGGTGTCTGGGTGCCAGCCAGCCATCAAGACTAGTCAAATGCCATGTTCCTGATAATTCTTTCTCTTTTGAACTTAAATTGATATCCATCCATCCATCCATCCATCAGCCTGTTTCGTCCACTGCTGGACATAGGCCTTTCCAGGATTTCACCACTCTTGGCGGTCCCCCTGGGAGAAATGCCCATACTCACACACGCTGGGCAGGCGGGTTGGTGAGCGCGGTGCCGAAACCCTTGCACCAGTGACGCCGCTGCCCGTCACTAGTCTGTTTTAAGGCCTGGCAATTAGCAAACTCTTGAACCCCTTTTTCTAATATAACTGACCTTGATATTTAAGCTGGCATACTGTGGACCAGACTTGATCTCTCCAATGGTAACCTTGATGTCATCACTATCATCGGAGTCAGAGTCCCCAGCATCCTGGCTATCTGCATCCCCATTTGCAGCCTCTTGGGTCTGAGATACGTCTGCAAAGTGCTCGTCGTTGAAGTGAGAGTCGTCATTGTTCCCTTCATCTTCCTCTTTTTCTTCCCCATTCTACAAAAAATATTTTGAAAACAAAATGAGATGCTATTACAAACTGTAATGTATTTCTGCATCTACTTGCTATTCGAGATGTGCCTATGTGAAACAAAATATAAAGAACGAATACATTGAATAACTATTCAAATCTGAGGCAAGAACTGATGGTATTTTATACGTTTCATGGAGAAAGTAGGTTATGTTGATTTGTACCAAGATCTCAAACTTACTGCGGCATCTTCCTCAGTGCCTGTTTGTTTAGCACCTTTCTCAGCCTCTTCTGCTGGTTTTTCACCTGCTTGCTCTGCAGTTGAGTCACCATAAAGCCAAGTATCATCATTTTCATCGCCAGGAGCAGCCTCCACCGCTGGCGCTGCCATTTTTGTTTGCACTTTTTGACAGTTGGTTTGTTCCCTCGTTCCGAATCTGTCTACGGATCGGAGGATCGGTAAACAAGCGCAGCTAAGGTCGAATCGTTTCCTTTCCTTAGTAATTATTACATGTCTGTGGTTTCACTACCGGAAAGTAAGATATATTCATGAGACAATTTCTTCATGATATAGGCGCGTCAAAGTAGCTAAACCTGGACATAATTCTATAACTGTAATTTTCTTTCTCTGTGACATAGAGTATTGTTAATTATAGATAAAATAAGAAGAATTAAACATTTTAAAGCTCCGCGTCAATGTGAAAAAACCGAAAAACTAAGTTTTCAACATATTTGGTTTTCATGAGTACAGCATAATACATAACTTTGCAAAAGTACCTCAGTTATGATAAAACGCTTGCATCGCAGTAAAAGAAATCATAATTAAACTAATTAATCAGTCGGGATTATCATTAATAAAGAAGGTTCACTAAGTTACAGATTTTTTGGCTTATCTTACCAGAAATTATAGATAACTGTAATTCATTAATTGATTCTGAATAGTATATGATGTGCGTTAGTAAATTATTAAAAATTAAACAGATTCTATATGCAGATTTCTAAATTCACAAATATTAGTAATTTTTGGAAAACCAAAATACATAACTACTTCAAAAGTGTTTAATTTATGCCTTCAAAATATCATTAGTACTATTAGAAACAAATTAAACAATAAATGTCCACGATTGTCCAATAATTGATATTTTTTCTCAGTTACGTTTCAATACAAACATTATTTCTTGCGGAATAAGGTCATATTTTCTTTATGCACCAGCTCCCGACCGTGCTGTCGCGAGTCGCAAGCAACGACCTTGTCGCAAGTAATTCTTTGTAGCCAATGTTGTCAAACTTTTATGAACATGTGGTAGGTAGGTACGGTTTGAATTGAAATATTGTGTTCATTAATGTTTTGGTGGGATATCATAAGTTTTTGTAAAGTTGTATTTAAATACTTATATTTATTGTACCAGCCTTGTAAATATAATTTAACAATTTAAAAGCCCCAGCCGTTTCGAAGATATAGCAATTTCAAAAAACTGTCGAAAAATTGTCAAAACCTGTCAAATGTCAAATTTTTATTTCAGTAATTTAACAAAGCACACAATCCTATCGTTTCCTTTGTCACGAAAACAAAAAAAAGTTCAAATTCTAAGGTAATCAAAATGTATAAAACATTGGCGAAACAATGATTTTAAGATCTTGAATAATTACGAAGCAATTCATATCAAATCTATACCCCGTACAAATTAAACCGCGCGGAGCATTTGCGCTGTGACGTCACAACTTCCCACTGCCGCGATGTGGATGAGACGAGATGCACTAAAATAAAACCAGCTATTTCAGCCGATATCGCGCTCACAGTATCTCGGACGTGGTGTATTTACGTGAAATTGTAATTGAGAATACTTCGGTTTAATAAAATAAACCTGTGGATACAAAATTAAAACAATGGAGACTGTATTTATACGCGAACAGTCCGATAATTTACCAAAAGTCGACATGGCTATGGTTTTAGACTTTTTGACCAACAATCCGTTGTACACAAGTGCAGAAAAAGGCGTCAAACTTCCAGCATAAGTATTAGATATAGATAAGGTATATACTGTAAGCAATCATAATCTCACGTAATTAAGACCTAACCTCTTCTGAGAGTTACCCTTTTCATTTATTTTAGGTATCTACCTACCTACTTAAGTCAGTGCAATCCATACAAGTTTTGTTTACAGTTTTATTCAACTTCAACTATTTAAATCATAACACAAGTAACTTTGTTCCATATATTTATAAACTAACTCTTGGTAGAATCTTAATCAAAGTCTGTTCGCTAGACAAGCTCTAGTACAACCGCACGCTACCTATCATCCATCTACCATCTATCTACCATCTACTATGTGATAATACACTGCGGTACAGCCAAACGGAACTATGGAATGTAATCTTTAAAATGCAGGAAAATACATTTTGATGCGCAAACTATGAAAACAAAATCCCTTTCACTGTAACGCACTGACTGTTGTACGTGTGAGTGTGTGTGTGTGTACGCCGAGCGCATTCTGTCAGCCAGCTCCTTAGTCGGCACGAGCCCTTGCCTCCGCGGCGGGTTTTTTCAAAGGGCACCTAGCGGTACCTGAGCTGGCGACCACACTTTTTCCTGTAAATATTGCACAGTAACGCTTGTCAAACGCGATGAACTGTCCATTAACAAACGATTTACCAATAAATCGGCATGGTTCCAGAGGTTCATGGTTCTAGTTTCTTATTCTAATTTCTTTCTTATTTTCTTATTAACCTGTAGAACTATGGCGATTTTTGCTTTCCCGCCGATTTTGTTTTTGGCTATATCTCTGAAAGTAGTTGTCAGAATCCGTAGAATTATAAAGGTGGAGATCGGCACGCTTGAGCAATATCAAGGCGAACGCCGCTAAGAATTAGCGTGACGATCGTCACCTCTGCAATTCTACGGGTTTCAGTCCAAAAAAACATATAGACATAGATTCTTACATCTAAATGGTCTTCGCAGCAATAACGTACAATTTTTTCTGATAAAGATTCTTTTCTTTTCATGATTTTGCACCACTTATTTCTAGCTTTCTTCTCCTTCGGCACCGTAAAAAATGTTTATAAAAAATTCAAAGAAAGTAATATTTTAACAGTTCCTTGTGAATTTATTTGACAAGTTATTAAATATATCAGAAAAAATATCAATACTTTCCCAAGGCTCGGTGGGCATCACTCTATAGACACTAGGAAGAAGCATAATCTGGCTTTTCCAAAAATTAGACTTGCAAAAGTAGGCACCTCTTTTGTAGGACATGGTATAAGATTTTAGGTCCTTAGTTTTCCAGAAAAAAAGTTTAAATTATATATTAAGCAGGGACTCTTGAGAAAAGCATATAATAAAATCAGTGATTATTTGGACGATAGTCCACGAGGTGTCACGAGAATATTGATCTTGGTAATAATATTACTGTTCGTTTATTTTCTAACTGATTTGTGTTTTTCAAATCGTTTGTTTTTATGTGGACCAATATTTTTATATATATATTTTTAATTATTATTTTGACATTTCTTTTTACACGTTGAATTGAACATTTTATAACTTAGCATTTATTAGTTGATAATTTGACTGTAAAAAAGTGATAAACTAGATGAGACAGGTAGATGATGTTTTGCTTAGTATTTTAAGTTACTACCACATTAGACAGGTAGACTAAGATATATTTGTTCCTCATTATATAACACAATTTCCTCCTGTCTTTTATATTTTTGTCCTTTACTTATTAAAGTTAAACACTTTGTTTAGTATGTCTAATAATTATATATAAGTTAAAAAGACTGTAATAGTATAAACCATATGATGAGAAAAAAAATTGCTAAAAAAAGACATGATCTTGCTAAGTTTCTTACCCTTCTTCTTAGCAAGATTAATCGAATGGCCGGATTTATGCTTACATCTATTTTTAGTTTATTTATCTATTAACTTATTTTTTCATTGCATTGTGTAAGTATATAGAGATTTTCGCATCGTAGAGATTTTCGTGGAAATAAGGAAAACAAAAGAATATGATTTTTTGAACGACTCTATGCAACGGATACTATGTTTGACCAAAGCGCTAATAAATACCATCAAATAAGCCCAAACTTGAAGGATCTGCTGTTGTCCGTTGAGGAGGTCCCGTACCTATCTTCCAGTCCCATCATCAGACCCTGATCACCAAGTTTTACCAAAGTGCTAATAAAGACCAATTAAATAAACCCAAACTCGAAGGGTCTGCTGTTGTCTGTTGAGGAGATCCTGTACCCATCATCCAGTCACATCATCAGACCCTGGTCACCATGTTTTATCAAAGTGCCAAGAAGGATGTCAGGATCGTTGTAGATGGAAATCTGTAATCAATCATTACTTAAACCATAGTATTCAATGTATCTATGCTTAAACCTGGCTGTAGTTACTTTTTCAAGCTTAATATTAGCAAGACGTGTGTCAGGATCGTTGCAGATGGAAATCTTTAGTCAGATTAAACTCATATAGTTTCTTCATATGGAAAAACAACCGGTTTCATCACGTATAACTAACCATTTGGTCAAGGAACGCCGATAAAGCAGCTAAGCAGCGTTTTTTCTCCCGACATGGTTCACAAATATTGAATTTTCAAACTGAAAACTTACTTTTATTAAAATAAAATATAGCCTATGTTACTCAGCAATAGTATAGCTTTTTATAAAAGAAAGAATGTTTAGAATCGGTTCAGTAGTTCCAAAGTTTAACTCAAACATACAAACAAACAAATCTTTCCTCTTTATATAATAGTGTAGATGTAGATTTAGTTTTTTTACTTATGGTCTATTCAGTTTCCTTATCAACTTATTTATTAATTGCATTATGTATAATAATATTATTATTCTAATAAGTCTTTATTTTATGCATTATGTACAACTTTACTAACCCAACTTAAATATAAGTAGTAGTTTCATAATATACCTAGTCGGTGCTTAAATTCTGTCACAAACAAAATTGGCTATAAAATTAAAACTAGTCATGATATTCAAAAAAAGTTTTCTTTTTAAAAAAGGTAATTTAATTTACTTACATTAAACACACAATTTGTTCAAAATGATTGCCACCATTTTTCACACAAGCCTTCAATCTTAGCGGCCAATCATCAATAGCAGCACGGACCATATTCATGTCGATATCGGCCACTGCTTTAATCAATAATGACTTTAGGCTGCTCAAATTTTTGTGAGGTTTAGAACAGACCTTCTCCTGCAATTCCTGCCAAATTTTGTAATCCAGTGGATTGAGGTGAGGGCTAGATGAGGGCCAATCTTGATGCCTTATTAGCTTGATATTCTGGCGCCCAAACCACTCCTGAGTTGTTTTGGCCTTATGAGCAGGTGCGGAGTCCTGTTGAAACACAAATGGCCGTCCTCCAAAGAGTGTCTGGGGCAGATCTTTTACTATGCGATCTAAAACCGTGTCTTGGTACACTTTTGCACTGGTTTTGACACCTTTTTCACAAAAATGCACTTCAGTAGGGCCATAGTAGGACACTCCCAACCAAATCATGACTGATTATGGATGATGGCCGTGATGCACTCTAGGAATGGCATTTCTAGCGGCCGCAGAGCTGGTAGCGTACACCCTGTCATTTTGTTTGTTGTACTTCTCTTCGATATTAAAAATTTACTCGTCTGTAAACAGGATATCACGGTGTCTGTTTCTTGCGTACCGCTTTAGCAAAACTTTGCATTTTTTGGCTCTTATCGCTATCAGACGCGCGTTCAGAAGATGTCCACTCTTCTTTCGGTAAGCTCGTAGTCCCAGGTCTTCATTGAGTACTTTTTTTACGGTACTTCTGGTTAATTCCATCTCCAAAGCCATCAGTTTCTGCTTGCGGACGGGATTTCTTGCAATAAGCGCCTTGATTGCTTTGATGACCCCTGGAGTCCTAACGGAACGAGGTCTGCCAGTTCTTTTCTCGTCATCGACACTAGAGGTTTCATTGTACCTCTTGATGGTACGGTACACGAACCTCTTCGTGATTTTTAATTTTTGAAGCAAGTTGAATATCGTCTTCGGTGGATGGCCGCAACGATGCAATGCAATTACTGCTACCCGGTCCTCTTTGCGAGTCCACTCCATCGTAAAAAATTAATGAATGTAATTGTGATTTGGCAGATTATTAATCAAAAAATATTTGAAAATCGAACACCATTTCATTTTTTTTTTCTAGGTGTTCTATTTTTAAAATAAATGGCCAGTGACAGTATTTAAGAACCGACTAGGTAATATTGTTTTTATAAAGATTAGATATGACATGTAAAATGAATTACTTTATGTATCTATTTTACAAATAAACATTTTAAATCTTTGGGTGCAGCTACAGTTGTGTTTGTACAGTTAGGCACGAACACGATGCAATATTTATAATTTGGTTTATTATTAGTTGGCACAGCTTCCAATAAGATTCCGAAACGATATCAGCCGCCGTCCTCAGGTAACTACAAGTACTAAGTAACTGCCCGAAGCGCGAACGAACGCCCCGCGGCTGGAAGTTGTGACGTTGCAGCACTGCGACCGGCCGCGCGCCGAAATGTTTGAACACGGGCGGAAAAGTATATATATTATCGCAATTCGTAATTTATGAAGTTACTTTAGTTTTTAGCAACCTTAGTATGATTTTTAAGGTTCCGTAGCCCGACAAGAAACCCATATAGTTTCGCCATGTCCGTCTGTCCGTCTGTCCACGGCTTAGCGCAGAGACTATTTAGTACTAGAAAGCTGTAATTTGGCATTGATATAAATATTAATCACTACAACAAAATGTTAAAATAAAATCTTGAAAAAAAATTTTTCAAGTGTACCTCTCATGCAAGTAAACTGGGGATGTTTTTTTTTCTCGTCAATCCCATATTGTGGGGTATCGTTGGATAGGACGTTCAAAAATATTGTGGGTGTGTGAAAACCATTTTTCGATTTAGGGATCCGTTCGGGAAATATTAAGCTTTAAAGTGAAAATTTTAGTTTGAGTGGAGCGTCCCCCCCCCCCCTGCCGGCTAAACGGTTGTTTATAGAAATGTGAAAAAATTCACAGAAGTAGTATATATAATGAATTTAAAAGGAAAACTATCACAGCTAAGTAGGCTTTACAGGTTTACGAGTACAGGTCGCGCCAAACTTTTGGCCCGCTATAATGTATGGGACCAGAATTTTGGCGCGGTCTGTATTAGTAGACCAACTTATATGTACCGGGCAACTACAGAACCCTATATTGCGCGTGGCCCGACACACACTTGGCCGGTTTTTTAAAAATAAAACAAATAAATGGAAACGGTCGGATTGAAATAAACTCGTTATGTCATGTCACCGCCGCGTCTCGCTCGCCGCGCTCTCTCTCTCTCCCTGCCCCGCACCCACCGCATGCATCCCGCTCCACTAAGTACGTGATCACGCGTATTCTGAAAATGTTTAATTTCATATGCGTGACATTTACATGTTTAATTTTGATGAAAACATGATAGTAGCAGACATAAACCTATTATTAAACAAAAATTTCACAGTTACGATTTTTAACAGCTGAGAAATACATTATTATTAAAACGTAAAAAATTAATGTTTAATTTTTGTCTTAAATGTCTAAAAAGGCACAATATAGCTTACTAAAATACAGCCATCATAGTTACCATTTTGGCTTGTATAGATATTGAGATCAGATGAATACTGTGAAAAAAAACATACTTGCGAATTTGGTTTCAGTTTATTTTTCAATTAGGTGGATAGTATTTGAATGCACCTCAAAATTATACTAACAAGGTATTTGGTTACCTATTTTGCTTTTAGGAAAAAGTTGGGTAGTGTACGAAATCTCATGATTTTTGTAAAAACGCTTACCACCCCGAATTTTTGACATCATATATCTAATTATTATTTGGTACTTAATATTAATATCTGATAAAATAATTAAAACAACGAGTTATCGAATTATGTCCAGGTTTAGCTACTTTGACGCGCCTAATATAGGTATTCATGAAACCATTTCTTGTAATTTTTTTTTCTTGTGCGTTGCATTTCTGCAGTGACAATTTTTTTAGCTGAAAATTTATGGATAAAAAGTTTAATCAAAGTAGGTACTAATTAAAATTACCTACTGGTTCAACCTAACGAAATTCAGTACAAATGGAGTTATGTATGAAAATTGTGCTTGGACGAATGGCGATATGTTTTTACTCTTTCGCTCACTTAGCTTGTCTCTGTCTAACGTTGTGTCAAGTCAATATGGCGGTTGTTTGTTTATTTGTAAAACTTAAATTATGTGATTAAAATGAGATTTAACTGTGTTACATTGATAAAGTGCTTTATGTTTCATACTATTGTGTTTTATTAATAGAGAAGTAAATAGTACTTATATTTGCATCACGCTATGAACTATAAAAAGCGTCAAATATGTGGGGTGCGAAGCGGGCGAAATGATGGTGAAAACATTATATTCAGGCCAAATTTATTTTAAAAGAGACTCGGTAAGTACCTCGTACTCATCTTGCGACTTATTTTGTGTAAGTTTAAAAGTGAAAACATTTTCATTACATTTATTTGTAAATTGAATAGTGATGCGATTGTGTCGATAAATCATAACATTTCCACTAAGGTTAGGGTGCCATAATTTCATCCTAATATCATAGTGCAATATATTTTTAAGGTGAAAAATGTGCCTCTTTTTCGCTGACAGTCCTTAATTAAATTATAGGATATAATATTTTTTACGTAAAATATGGAAAATGTTTTGTATTATTTATTTTCTGTTGATTGGTTAATCAACATAACTTATAGAGAAAAATTAAACTGACAAAATAGTCAAATCACTTTCCAAAAATGCGGTCTTGTTTTTTTTTTGGAATTACGATATTGTGAAGCTGCTTTTTAAAATAATACTATTATTACAGGTGACAGCAGTAAGTAAAAGTCACTGGCAGTGAAGACCTTATTTATCTACCAATAGAAAATTTTCCTATGGGAAGCACTTTGATGACAAACATTTCAATAAGAAAACTTGGTTCAACTCAACTCAAAGAAGCATCACTTCCTGATACGATTTTGCATGAGTTTACTTGTCACGTGTATTTAGATAAGGGTACGTACATACATATGTCATTTTATTAAAAATATTATTAGGGTACCGTACCTCAAAAGGAAAAAACGAAACCCTTATAGAATCACTTTGTTGTCCGTCTATCCGTCTGTCCGTCCATCCGTCTGTCGGTCAAGACCCTTTATCTCGGGAACGCGATTAATTAATTAATAATATATTTTATTAAATATTTATAATTTGTACCTACAAATTTGTACGGAACCCTCGATGGGTGAGTCCGACTCGCACTTGTCCGGTTTATTTATTAATGTACCAGCCAGATTGAAGTTGCAAAAACTTACTTTTTTAATATTATTATTTAAAGTTTGTAGACTTAATTGTTTTCTTCTTTTTCAGAGCCATCTACTTCAGGGCCAAGTCCAAGTCAACATCATTGCTCATATTTTTTATGTAATAAGAATTAAATTAATTGAACAGGAAGCTTTTTATTTCCTTTTCTTGCATAAAAATTCCAAAGGCTTCAGTTTTATCTAGAGCTGTTAAAATTAGAAACGTAATATTGCAAAACTGTCACATACAAATTATTGAAAGCCCTGATAAAACTGAACTCTTCGTAATTGGCCTTTTCATTGCACATGAAATTCCTACAGTAAAAAAAAACGATATCGATAAAATGTATTGCTTCTGTAGTACATCCCTGCACACTTATTGTTGGATCAAGGGCGGCTGCGGGTTCGAAGGAGCTAACCCTTGACCGTGGTGGCAAAATGAAACGATGGTTGATCTGTTGACGAACTTGGTTTGACTTTAATCGTGCAATAGTCCACTGAATTACAGTTATTTGAGACAACAAATTACAATCAAAAATGACGCGCGTGCGACGACGCAGAGAGAGTGAGAAGGTAATGGCCGCCGGAGGTGGCGTTTCACAATTGATTTTAACTACGTTCCATTTTCAATCTAATTTAGTGAATAGTGAATGAATATAAAAATAACATGTTAATTTCCATTAACACTTATGTTGGCAGCTTTGTTTTGTCACTTCTTATTGTAGTTTGGTACTAGTTGCGGGGCATTCCGTGGCAAATACGCATTTTAATCAGTTAAAGGGAAGTCCCGACTCTTATTACGTAGTATATTATAATATATTCTCTTTGTACTAGTTGGTGTAATCAAATCATAATCGATGTCCCCATACCATAGACTAAATAGTATTGTACTATTTAGTCTATGTCCCATACATTGCGCAAAACGAAATTTCGAGCAACTTGAGCTTAGGGTTGCGTTCCAAATCACTTTTCAAGATTAAAATATTGCTCGCTGTCAGACAAAAGTAGCTCGATGCTGGTTCCAAAACATCTACTTTTAGGTTTTGGAACCAGCATCGAGCTACTTTTCTCCGACAGCGAGCAATATTTTAATCTTGAAAAAGTGATTTGGAACGCTACCTTGAAATGGATGGATTTGGTCGGGTTGCTATAATTATTCCCCAATATGTTATATATCCTAAGAATCTACATTAAATTAAAAAAAATGTGTTTATTACATATCTGTGCTACAGAAAAAGCCGGAATATCCTCAAATTTGGTTTTAAATTTCACCCAACATTTACATTACTCCGCCATTTTTTCATCACAACACTTCATATTTTTCGTCAAAACTTCATTATACACTGATTTCGTAATAATTTTTACACTCACGTAATCACAATTAATTTCCGCGTAGACTACATAATTATTTTTATTGAAATACTCAGTGAATACCTCACAATGATTAAATATTTACGGACGTAAACAAACGCAACGCCGATCCGACCGTCGTCATGGCGATTTGAACTAAATATTTTTTTATTCAAACCAATCACATCCAACCGACAACTATTTATTTTAAAATGTTGGCCATGCTGTGACCAACCACAGGCAATTTTTGCTCAAAAAGTCGGTAAAACAGTCTCCACCAATGAGAAAGAAACCTCTTATGATCACACGTGTGATCATAGGACATTTCAGGCACCTATTTTCTTATGATCAGCCTGTTTGATTATAGGACACTTAACGGGTTAGGTAAATGGTCACTTAATAATAACTCATGTATTGAACCGTTAGTATTAAATCTATTTTTTATTATGCTTTGAGCTCATACCACCACCATAACATAATGAAAGTTTTGGTTTTCATGGAGATCTATTTCACATTTTTTCATTTTCATTTTCAAAAGTCTTTATTTAACGGAAAATATATACATAATACAGTTTCAAGACACAGTCAAGAACGCATAAACACAAAAGTACATACATTTCGCAGGCTAGAAGTACCTCTTGAAATTTTTAACATGTAAGGTAATGTGATTTCAACATAAGTTTGTGACTCTTAAAATTATAAATGAGAATTAACTAACATGTACTTTTGAGTGAAGACACATTTTAGGCTTATATAATTAATTAGTACAACTAAGGGACATAGCATAGCTATCTACATCGACTGAACAATACACTGAAGGTTGACAAGTAAATACAGTACATAACAAAAGTATGATGTAGGTATGATACATAAAAACGCGAAGCAGGCGAACACTGATTTTTCAACCTACCTCCAAATAATAAAATATGTTCGCTATAGTGACAATAAACTACACAAAATGAAACTGTTTAAGATCTAGTAAGATAGTGACAATCAAAGTCAATAAATGTGCTTTGTCCCGATTGGAGGATGAGCGCCAAACTGACAAGGGACGTTAGCTTAATGTTGAAGATTGTATTACACCACAGAAACTAAAAATTATATATCGTGATTACTTATACTTATAACATTAGCTTCCTGTTAAATAAGGTTTAATTTGCACACAGAGGATACATACAAAGTAAAAAGTACCTTACATTTTAAAGTTACCTACATCTAAACAAGAACGAAGGCTTACAAATATAACTTTATGATAGTAGGTTTAATAAAAATAGAGCTTATGGGTATACATTTAAATGTGTTTAAATGTTAGCACGAGATCCATGGACAATTTAGTCGGGCCGTATGAGTAATGCATCACCTCCCAACCAATAGTGATGGGGTAGTCTGTAACGATTATAAGTATCGACATATGGGAGGTCGCGATAGCGAGACTGACCAATTCGGGATACGAGAGTATTATTATGGATGGGATTTTTATAAAGATAAAAGTTCCTGGATAATTTCATGATGTGATCTCGTAATTTAGGAAGAAGGATACGTGCATGCAGTAAATGTAAGTTAGTTTTAAAAGGCGTATTATATGCAATTTTCAAGGCTTTATTCTGAATAACTTGTAGTTTGTCGAAATTGGTCCGACATGTGCTGCTCCAAACAGGAGCAGCATATGTGATGCATGGCCGCACTAGAGTGGAGTATATTTTAAGTTTAGTAGATGAGCTGAGATTACTACGGCGATTTAGGATGGGGCTAAGCGAATTAAGGGCTCTAGCTCCCTTTGTACGGATCGCATTTATATTTGCTGACCAATTAACCTTAGAATCCAATAATGCTCCCAAGTATTTAACTGTTTTTTGCCAGGGTATTTCAAAACCATTGATAATTAGTTTACGAGTGGGGAAAGATCGCTGGCGTGTAAACAAGATGGCCTCCGTTTTTGATTCATTGATTTTTAGTTTCCATTGGGCAAAGAAGGAGCTTAGGCGTTCTATTGAGAGTTGTAACCTGCTTATAACCAAATCAACATCATTAGATGAACTGAATGAAGCTGTGTCATCAGCAAAACATGCAAGGTGAGTACGGGGCTGTTTCGGGATATCATTTAAGTACGCCAAAAACATCACAGGACCCAGGATAGAGCCCTGAGGAACACCGGCAGGAATAGGAAACAGTTCTGACTTGATATTGCCAATGTGAACTCTGAAATGACGTCCATGGAGGTAAGACTGAATGATTTTTATGATATCAAGGGGAACATTAAGAATCACCAATTTATGAAGGAGCCCATTATGCCACACCGTGTCAAATGCTTTTTCAATATCAAGCAGGAACATGCCTGTTGAATGGTTAATATTGAGATTGTGTGCGATATGCTCACTAACGCGAGCAAGTTGCTGAGTAGTAGAGTGACACTGGCGAAACCCAAACTGCTCATCAATTAGATGAGGACTTAAGTATTCCATAAGTCGATCACAAATGATGCGCTCCAAAAGTTTAGCAATAGATGGCAAAAGACTAATTGGGCGATAACTAGTTGGGATAGAACCATCTTTACCACTTTTTTTAATGCAAATAATCTTGGCTTCTTTCCAGCGGTCAGGGAAGTAGCCAAGCCGGAGACAAGCATTAAAAACCTTCGCAAGGAGTACTACGCACTTCTGAGGAAGGTTCTTCAGAAGTATATTGCCAATCTATTTCACAATTTAAAAATAAAGCAGGGGGTTGTGTCAGAGATACAATGTATAAGTAGTAGGTACCACAAAAATAAGTTACATCGATGTACCTGCGCGGTACGCACATTTTTGAAAGGCGTGTATTTTTATTTTCATAGACCAGCTAAAAGGCAGTACGTTTGCGTGGGTAAATTGAGGATCACTGGTCGAATTTATTTGCGCAATTTTAATGCCCGCCATTGCTTAGCGAAGTGTCAGTTGTCATTCGTACAAACGCTGAGTTAAACGTTGAGTTGACGCCGCTGCCAATCACCAGTCTGTTTTATATAAGGCCCGGTAATTGGGGATGGATAAACCGCTATCCATCGGGATGGATAAACCGCCATCCATCGGTTACAGGCAATGGTGGGCCGCCTGGTTTTGCCTAAGAGCTGTTCTCTTACTCTCTCCCGAATAGCTTCGGGAGGATTTGCAAGTAAGATGGTGGTACCTCCACAGTTGAGCCCGGCGTCAGGTCTACCACCCAAAAAATCTAATAACCTATTCCATTCAAAATTTTGCGAAAGTATTTAATGTATAGACACGGCCTTCTTGCATTTTATTTAATTTTTGATGATGCCTTGCAGTCAACATGGTGAATCTTTTTCATTGCCACGCAATGTACAGATTTGGGTCTGATCCACCGGTTTAAGGTCGCTCAGCGAGCTATGGAGCGGGCTATGCTTGGGGTATCCCTGATGGATAGAATCCGAAATGAGGAGATCCGTCGGAGATCGAAAGTAACCGACAGAGCCTGCAGAATCAGTAAGTTGAAGTGGCAGTGGGCAGGCCATATTTGTCGCCGAAATGATGGCCGTTGGGGCCGAAAGGCTTTAGAATGGAGACCACGTACAGCAAAGCGTAGTGTAGGCCGACCTCGTGCCCGCTGGACCGACGACCTAAAGGACGTTGCGGGGGGCGGCTGGATGAGGAGGACGGAGGACTGACATGAGTGGAAAAATTTGGGAAAGGCCTATGTCCAGCAGATAGGCGAGATAGCATGAGTTCACCTGCTGTTAAATTTTTATTAGTGTTCGTAGCGTAACAAGGTCTTTATTGAATTGGTCCGTTTCGGTTTTAATCGGCATTCATTGCCACCCTCCTGCGTCGCGTCGACGAAGAATGCCGATGTAACTTATTTTTGTGGTTTACCTGTACCTAAATTATACGAGTATACCTAAGTGGACACTTTTTAAATCGCATTTTTACTCGATCAAAGGGTAATTAAGACATTAATGGCCGCCGTGATTGGCTTTTTTAAGCTGATTTGCATAGACAATTCTTTTTCTACCGTAGTGTTTTTATGTGAGTTTGTTCTATGTCTATGGTTTTTGTCTCGGACCAAGTGTGATACTTGGTCCGAGGTTTTTGTCTTTAAACTGTTGCATTCCGATTTGTACTATTAACATTGACGTAGTGTCTGTGTACATGCAGTTAAGCTGTGTAACTTTATACATTTTCCAGAAAAGAAAATATTTATCGTAATTTGGGGGCCTCTGTAATTCAGTACAAGCTGTATACATATTTCATACAAAGCATATCTTAAAATAAAATATTTCTTGATATTTGGGGGTCTTTGTAAAAGCTTTGTAACTTTGTTGTACAAGCTACCTACATTTTATCCGCATTTTTACAAATTCACCTGTAACACATTTAACAAAAAAAATAAGAATATTTCTCGAGATTTGGGAGCTTCCATGGACCAGAGGACCGAGGCAGGCCGTAGTATAGTGCTTGCCATGTTAAAAGAGCGCTGGAACCGATTGGATTCCACATGGGTATACTCGCGCACGAAATTACTAGGCCTGTTGTTTTTGAACTAGCGTTTCGCTTGCGGCTTCGTATATTGGTTATTGGTAGGTACATTAAAAATATATTAGATAGGCCTAGTAATTTCGTGCGCGGGTATACCCATGTGAAAAGGAGTGAGGCAGTGAGGCAAAATAAGGCAAATGGTTGCACAGACTAATTGTCGTTTGAGTCTTTTCCACTTTGTGGAATTTTAACCACATCGAATAACAAATCACTTCTACTACATATTTCACAACTTTATTAAAATATTAGGTACCTATGACTTCACTTACACCTAGGGTTGCCATACGTCAGGATTTTTGGTCCTTGTCAGGATTCCGGCCGGACTTTGAAAATGTCAGGATTTTTATTTTTGTAATTTAGTTTTATTTAATATTATTTTCTTTGGTAACAATCGAATCGATAACAATCAAATCGATAGTAAATAATAATCAACACAGCTTAATCTAAAAAAATGAAAAACTAAAACTTTTTTTCTACATATTACGCGTATAGCAAACCGTCCTTCAGTGCTGCCACCTAGAGCCTCCCGTGGTAAATTGCCGGTGCGTTTTACGAAGTAGAGCGCATGCGTGATAACCACCGCTACGCGTCGCGAGCCGTTGCCCCAACGCCGGCCTCTCAGACAGTCCGTCGCACACCTTCAACAGGCGATCACGCGCGCGCTTTACGAACCCACACACATAAATTACTACCGTAAAGAAGCCCTAGATAAGCTCTAATTTGTGGAAATAATGAATAGACGCATTTTGTGAACAATCTCTGTGTTTCCTTATTGTTGTGAGAAGTAACCCTTCCCATACGCGTCATTAGAAAAACAAACAATAATAATTATATTATATACTTGATTTTGTCACACCACTGTGGTGGGCGAGCGCTTTAAAGGTCGACCGGAATCTCATGAATATGTCAAAATAATAATTTATTCGATTTTTAGCTGGCAACTATGTTTTGACAAACGTCAGAATCATTGTGATTCATTTGTGCTTTTTGGTTATTATTTAGATTTTTATAAAAAAATCCAAAAATGTCTAAGAAACCCTTGCGTAGTCAGGCCAGGGCAATTGTTTACAATGTATATCGACAGTATTTTGAAGAAAAAAGCGAATCAGACACGCAAACTTCGATAATAAAGCGAGTTGAGAAACTTGCCGGTAAGTGGAACCAAATGATTTTGATCCAACCTAGGAACTAAGTCGAACGAACTAAATTTGCTTTATGTCTAATATATAAGTAGACTATCCTAATTATATTTTATTATTTTAGGTGTGTCATTTGCTACAATCAAACGCATTATTATGGAGGCTTCTTCCATTATCGGCGTATTTGTTACTCCGGGAAAAGGTAGAAAGGGGGGAAAGAAGAGAATTGATATTGATGACTTCGATCTTGACGTCATAAGGAGAAAAATAAATGAATTCTATGTTGTACGGGAGGAAGTGCCTACGTTACAAAAATTGTTACATGTTCTTCGTGAAGATATAGGTTTTACTGGTCAAAAAGAATCATTGAGATGCATACTGAAAAAAATTGGCTTTGAGTATGTGAAATGTCAATCGCAGAGAAAACTTTTGATGGAAAGACATGATATTGTCATGGCGAGGTACAACTACTTAACTAAAATTAAACAAAATGCAGACTCTGATAATAAAAAATATGTAGTCTACCTAGATGAAACCTATATTCATCCGTCGTGTGGTGTAGCCAAATGTTGGCGGTCTAAAGATTTACCAGGCCCGTCCAAGCCCATCTCACCTGGGGCTCGATGGATAATTGTGCATGCAGGTGGAGAGCGTGGATTTGTCCCCAACTGTTGCCTGATCTATCGGTCCAAAAGCTTATCAGCAGATTACCATCATGATATGAACAGTAGCAATTTTAAAAAGTGGATAACTGAAAAGTTAATCCCAAATTTACATGAACCATGCATTATCGTTATGGATAATGCTAGCTACCACTCCGTACAATTAAACAGACCGCCTACTCAATCCAACTGCATTGCAGATATAAAAACTTGGCTTCGTAATAATAACGTCTATTTATGAAGATAATTGGAGAAAATGTAAATTACTGGAAATAGTGCAACAGAATAAAGGTAGCTCCCAATATGAAATCGATGAATTACTCAAAGCTCACGGACATGAAGTTCTTCGATTGCCACCATACCACTGTCAATTAAATCCAATTGAAATGATATGGGGCATCATGAAACAAAAAGTTGCAGATAAAAACGTAAATAAACCTGCAAGTGCAATAAAAGAATTAACGGAAGAAGCATTTACCCAAATTTCAGTTGATGACTGGCTTAAATGCTGCAGACATGTGCACGATATTGAAAACAAATATTATGAGCAAGATGGAATCGTGGAGATGATGCAGGACAGATTCATTGTTAATGTAGAAGACTCATCTGGTTCATCCAGCGATTGTTCTACAGATGCTTTTTGTCGAGATTCTATTGAGTATTTGGAAGTTGAGTGGTTAGAATCAATGTCATCTGACGATGAAATACAGTAGCTAATTTTATTTTTATTTGTTTGATTTACATTTTTTTTTATTTCGTTGCTTATTAAGGCGTATGCCACATCTTCACTTCGATTTTTCTTGGTGGAAAATAAGTACTTCAACTCGAAATTTCACATCAAGGAATTAATAAAAATAAGAAATAAATATTATGCCTGAAATATTATATGCCTATTGCCAGAAATAAAAAGTTAACATCAGTATAAAATATTAAATAATACTAAAGTATTAAATACGTTAAATCCTAGTATACCAGTGATACCATGCAAAGATTTAAATTTCCCTAATATTCATGAGATTCCGGTCGACCTTTAACACAATGTCAGGACTTTTTACTAGAAATCAGGCTTTTATGGGTATACCATATGGCAACCCTACTTACACCACACATCATAAAACTTCGTAAAATAAAAACATGTTGCTATTAATGTTACCCATGGACATAGGAATAATAACTACCTTTCAATGAGTCTGTTGATTTTTCTTCCTGACTGAGAGATGCTCCGCGTTTTCGAAGCAGCGTTTTGAATTCTCGTGTTTTTCTGTATTTATTTTCCATAATTTCTTCAGAACAGACAAAACTTTAACTCCTCCATCAACTTTTTATGCCGCGAAAATCTTAGTTTGACGGCAACTTTTATTTAAGGTCAGTGGCGCCATCTACGCTTACTTTTGCTTATGATTCCCTGTTGTATTATTTTGGATGTACCGCTATTGAACTGTAAGTCATATTTAGCTGTTGGAATATCTTCCTTAGCATCACACTAATTTTATAAATGCGAAACATTGTGTGTGTGTATGTTTGTGACTCTTTCACGCTGAAACGGCTGAACTGATTTAGATGAAATTTAGAATGGATATAGCTTATACCCTAACTTAACACATAGGCTACTTTTTATTCCGGAAAAAAGCATGTCGTTAAACCGATTAATAAAAACGCGGGCGGAGCCGCGGGCAAAAGCTAGGGAACAAACAAAATTCAATTTGCAATGTATGTACAGTTCGGAAAGGGAAGCGGTCCTTTAATTTTATAAATTATTGAATCGTTAACCTAATTGAAAGTCGTTCGACGACAAAATCGGTTGCTCGCATTGCCGTAAGACCGAACGATTTTTATCGGTCATATTAAAACTTTAAGAAGCTTATTTCTGTAAATAACTTTCTGTTATATGTGGGTACTTCTACCACTTTAGACCACTCCTTGTCTACCAAGAGCAATTTTTGGTCCATTTGTTCGATAAAATAGGCCTTCCTTGTACTTTAGTTATGCGGTACACAGACATGTCTATTATTGTCTATGTTATGGTATCATTAATTTTATTCATTTTTGGAAACAAACAATTCCTTGACTTTATGCGACCGACACGACAAAATACAAACATGTATGAAATTCAAACGCGGGAACCGACAAATGCGATGTTGCAGGACCGTGCGCGTTGCCAGTTAGGACAAATTCATTCGAAGCGCTGCCTGTTTGAATTTTTCCGCGTCGGTTTGTCGGTCGGACGACAAAAGTTGTGTCGTATTGCGACTGCTAATTAGGACATACCGTAAGTCCTCGGAAAATGATTTTTTCTGCATATCGTGAATTCTGTTAAAACTACGGGAGTCGCTCCTATTATTTTTAGAAAATTACTAGGGGACCGTTTGCAGCTTCCTTAGTTTTAATTTTATTCGACCGCTAGGGATAGGCCACGACGACGATCGAAGCGAGGAGCGGTTAGGTGGACATGTAAGTACATAATTAGGAGCCGAGCGAAGCGATTTGACTCCCGTAGTTTTAACAGAATTCACGATACGAAGAAAAAATCATTTTCACCATTACTATTCGAAAAGGGGTTATTGGTTCACCAAAAACCGTGAATAAAACGCTCTTTTCCTCACTGAGTGAGAAGAAGTAACTTTTTAAACTTTTTGGATAGGCAAAGGCATGGCAAAGGTATCTGTGACCATACAGCCATCTTAAAACATAATCACCCGAGAAGATATAAACTATAAATCTTGCAATCACTACATTTTATGTTCCACAAAAATGCCCGAATAAAGCATTTTAAATTTGGAACAAGCGTCAATGCACGATATAAAAAAATATCTTACCAAACGTACTGACTGGCCGCTTGGAAAAAGACCAAAAAAAAAGCGCAATTTTTACGTTTTGTTATTAATTTACTATGTACCGATCGGTTGTAAGTATAATAAAATTTGATTCAAATAGTTAATATGGTACTGTTTATTTTCTCATAGTCAATGGTGAAAAGTAGAGTACATAACTCGTGAAAAAAAAATTCCATCTCGGCTCTTGGATCTCTCGCTCCGCTCAGGATTCTATTCTAGAATCCCTCGCTTCGCTCGGGATTCAACTTTAGAATCCTTCGCTCCTCTCGGGATCCACCTTTGAGCCTCGAAAGAAATTCCCTTTTTTTCATTTGTTGTGTAATCTACTATTTCCGATGACTTACGGTTCAATAATAATTTATAAAAATAAAGGACCACTTCTCTTTCCGAATTGTACATTGCAAATTGAACTTTATTAGTTCTTGCTAAGGAAGATATTCCAATAGATAAATGTGACTTACGTTACGGTTCAATAATTTAAAAAATCAAGGGACCGTTAGCGGTACTGTTGTCACTTCCTTACTTTTAGGGTTCCGTATCCGAGGCTGCCAAACGGGACCCTATTACCAAGCCTGGGGCGTCTGTCTGTCTGCCCGCCCGTCTGTCAAGGGGGTCTACCTACAGCTTCAACTGTAATAGGTAGACAGTTGAAATTTTCACCAAATACGTGTTACTGAGGCCTCTACCACACGCAAATAATAATAATAAAAAAATTAAACCCAAGGGTGCTTTTTTTACGTTATTTATTTTAGCTCTATTTTAAGGACGGTAACACATACAAGTTTCCATTGTTGTAAACCTAACGTAAAACAAAAAATAATAAAATTGGGGTTCCGTACTCAGAGGGTGCTTAAATGTTTGTCAGGCGCTACCATTTTAGAGTCTCGTTTTTTGTCGCCTTAATATTGTTATAGCATATTGTAGATATGTTTGTTTTTATGGTTCCGTAAACGTATTGTGTGGACCCTTTGTGCGCGAATCCGACTCGCACTTGGCCAAATTATTTATGCATTGCTTTGTAAATGATTCTGCACAATATCTTTGAAGCGTGTTTAGTGTAGGACGTGTTGAGCAGGATCATTTACAACGTAATGCTTAAAATAACATAATTTTGCTAGAAAAGCCTAATCGACATTAAAATATTGACGCGTAGGGTCCTATTAACTACATTTATTAATAACTTTTTATTAAAACATAAGAAAACACAATCGTAAGTTGCGCCCGTTGAAAAAGTTGAAAATTCACACCTCAGGTCACACCAACCAATCTGGCCCAGATAACTCTACACGCGCATAAGCGTGTCCGTACACGCTTGTGTGTGTGCGTGAGCTAGTCTAGGGCTGGCAGCAAGCGTGTGAGCGTCGTCGACCGAGCGAGAGGGACCATATACAGGGTGTAAATGCAAAGTCAAGAATCCCTTTAGGGTATGAAAGTATAAGCGATTCTGATGTCATTACGAGAAAAAAAAATATACCTTGAATTTTCACCAAAAATTCCATCATTTTTATAAGCTATGGCTACGCAGCTCACCGGCCTCCCCACACACCTAATTGCACCCCGCAACCCGCACCCCTCATCCGAGTGGCCAGCGACTTATTATGAGGTACTGGTACTTTATTTAGAGATTCCAGTATTTAAAATAATATCTTTACCGATCATACTAACACACCCTTGAAGGATTCTTGACTTTGCTTTTACACCCGGTATAAGTCAGCAACTTCTATGGTTACATCATAGAATGCAATATAAAGTCATGTTGAAAACTCAAACAAAAACATTCGATTTTTTAATTTCAAATGTTGCAATTAAGTTACTCAGCTCGAACTGTCGAACAAAAACATTCGATTTTTAAATTTCAACTCATTGTTGAAATTGTTTCCAACGGTTTAAGAATAGGTGTCCTAAACCGATAGGTAAAGGGTAATACAAAAATATTCGACAAAGAAGAAAATGCCTTTCCTTAATTCGTCGGAAGGAGATTTAAAAAATCTTCGTTCTTTATTGGTTTCTCGGTTTTCTAGACATCCATAAACACCACGATAACGAACCATATTGATCAAAACATATGTATCGTAAATAATAAAACAAAATACACGCGCAACGAACGAGTGGTAGCCGAGCTCTGCTGGGATCCAGATTTACCCCTAACTTACGGGGGAAAGTGGGGTACGATAAACTCACGCGCGGAGATGAGTGTCGCTTCGTAGTAATAGTACATATATATTCTCTGCCTCAGAGGTTGGTGCCTTCGGGACCATAGACTTGGGATATAGGTACTGTCGTAAGTATATCCTAAGTCTATGTTCGGGACCGAGACCCACCCACCTAAATACGTTGTCTGTGGTGCCGGCAGCCGGCACCCAGTTTTTGTGATCAATGATCAAAGGCATTGCCATTATTTTATCTCAGGTTTCTCCCTAATATTTAATTAATAATGTATAATCAACGAGTTATGTATTTACTTCGTCGCAGTGTATAATAAAATATGTAATATAATTTAATATTGTATAAACAAACCACAAGTTTTTTTTATCGCGGTTATCTTTATTTTTATGGAATAAGGTTTATTGGTTTACTTAGTAATATGCCTTTGAAAATGAAATGCGTCATTATGGGGATTACTAATGATTTTGGCCTAAGAGTAAAGTAATATAATATATTTTGCCTGAGAGCAGTTCTGTTATCTGTTGCTTGAAAGACTTTCGAACAGTAGGTTATTTATGCTAGGGCTCACTGTGGTCTGAACAGTTCATCAACCAAAAGCACACAGATGAACCCTATGGCTCAACTTAAACAACTGCTCTAAAACGAGTTCAATGTGTTTACACACTTTTAATTTGCAACAAATATAAATAGCTAGCAGAAATAGTATCACAAATAATAATATGAGTTATGCATGTAAATAATGTACGTCAATTAGTCCAAGCCATTTCTTCTTTTAGGGAACATTTTTTCCTCTACTTTCTCCACCTTCTGAGCCACATTCATCAGTTGCTCTGAAGCATTGGAAGCAGCCGTGCCACAAGTTTCAGCTAGTTCTTGAACTCCTTGCGCAACCTGCAAATACAAGCAACTTCCAAGTCTCAAATTTCAAGTTTAATCTATACTAATAATAAGAAATTCCTGTCTGGACAATGAACATTTTTTTAAACATTTCATTATACTTAAGCCAAAACTACGATTCTTAGAATTTCAACATATAGGCTACTAGCTTTTCCCCGCAGCCTTCGCCTGCGTTGGTTTTGTTTTTGGATACTTAGTCTATTACTATTTTTCGGGCCAATATTTTTAGAGTAGATAGATAGATAAAATATTTAAGCACCATAACACACAAATAAACAAAACTAAAGTATACAGATTCAGCTTATATCTAAAATAATTATATACTTATTAATATGTACAGAAATAAAAAAATAAGAAAGGCACTCATTTAATTTTTAAAATAAATCAATTACGTATCTTCCCATAGTCGTCGTTGTGACATGTGTTGATGCGGATGTATCACGGTAGCGAAAAGGGCTACGACGCGACATGATTATATGGTCGTATTAAATATAAGACCACAACGCTGGTTTTCAGTCGTCACCTATACGTATTTGACTTTGAATTTTGGTTCTCATGATTTTTTGTATGATTATTACAACAGTGAAATAATTTTCAAAATCGGTTCCGTAGTAATTAGAGACTATTTCCCTAGGAAACAAAGACTACGATGTCCCTTAGAAACTGTTCGTCCCCAGGGTTTAGTTGTTCCAGAGATTACCCGCTTGAATTTAATTAATGATTATGTTCCCAGGGAACTGGCCGATACTAGGGAATAACCTATGTCCAAGTGAAGAATCTAACCATTACAACAGTGAAAAAATTGGTTGATTTGTTTCACAGATAAACCATAAGATTGTAATTTATGGCTATGTCCCTAGGGAATTGCCCGTCCCCAGGAAACCAACTCTATCCTATAGCACTCAGGGATAATGTAGCTTTCTATTAGTGAATACATTTTTAGAATCGGTTTAGTAGTTCCGGAGATTACCTCTTACATTCAAACTCACACTAACAACAAATTCACAAACATCTCTTCATTATATTAGTGCAAAAGTGGAAAAATGTAGATTCACAATGTTTGAAGATAGAGATGCATTCATTTTTTTTATCTTGGAGCCGTAAACTGAGGTTTGATGTTTTAGGAAAAGAGCGGGTCCGCTGGGGTCAAGAGCACAGGGCTGTCCTGGGTTCCGGGGAAGAGGGTGTAGTGTTATTTCAGTCAGTACACTATGTACGACAAGAGCGTAAAAGGCAAAATTTATTTAAGGAATGGACTTAGGCAATTGAAAATCACAACTTTGTTCTTACTTTGATGCTTTATTAGGTGCTATTTACGGTGATCAGTTGCGTGTAATCGCCGATCTTTGAGGTATACTTTGTACTAATTTTTCGACGTAGTTGCGGGATAATGACCTCCCTACACATTTCATATTGCGAGTAAGTTCGGCAACTATTTCGTGTTTTTTTCCCGCATCTTACGGCAAAACATTTTCAATCGGGTTGGTATCAGGTGACTATGCGGACCAGTCTGGCTGAGATTCAGAGTGCATTTTGGGTCCGAACTCAAGAGGAACTCAATCTTACAAACGTCACTCTAGTATGGGATCACGTCGCTTTTTGACGTTTGTAAGATCGAGTTCGGACTCAAAATGCACTCTGAATCTCAGCCCGAGATTCAGAGTGCATTTTTAGTCCGAACTCAAGAGGAACTCAATCTTACAAACGTCACTCTAGTATGGGATCACCTCAGTTTTTGGCGTTTGTAAGATTGAGTTCGGACTCAAACTGCACTCTGAATCTCAGCCTATAAAATTTTGCGGGCAAACATGAACACTTATGACAAAAAAAACCGTGTTTGTTTCTTTGTACGTGTTAAAGTCGTCTACCAATTGCTTCGAAATTATAATATTCTTTTTATTAAAATCGCTGTTTGTTTTGTTCGATTCCAGGATGTGTAAGTATTTAAGGAAGAAATAGCTCTTGTAAACATAGTTTTTCAAATTTCGTAAATGGTGTTTTACGTGCCGTGGGCACTTTCCCGGTTGGTCGGGGAACTTTAGCCATTTTGACAAAAAATATATTCACGATATAATATATTTATTTTAATTGTGAACTCGGCTAAACGCAACAGATCTATGGGCTCAAACTTGTCTGTGAATACATAATTTGTGAGTTGCATTCCTGAGAATGAGATTCAAACTCTGCTTAGCCAACTAGAGCTGTGCTCAAACGAACAGCACTATGAATCTCAGCCCAGGACCTCGATGTTTTTTTCTGCCTTCCAAGCGTGCACAGACGACTTCAGTGTTTAGGGTCGTTGTCTTCTTGCAAAATCCATTTTTCGCTTTGCATTTTTCGTTTTGCTTTGTTGGCTACAACCTCCTAGCGGAAGGTAACAAAGCTTTTTCGTATATTTTCGTCATCCTTGCAGCAGCCAGTGTCCCGGTGAATAAGTGTAAGTTACAAAAACTCTTCTTGAGAAGCATCTCGAAACATGCACCTTGACGGGGTGTTTCACTCACGGTTCGGACCACAAGTTTGTTGTCAGCCATTGACCAAGCTCGAGAGAACCCTAACGCACCGACATAAAGGCGAGTTTAGAGAGAGCGAGCGTCGTCCGTGAAACCTACAGCTGTTATAATGAATTTAAAAGGAAAACTATCACAGCTAAGTAGGCTTTACAGGTTTACGAGTACAGGTCGCGCCAAACTTTTGGTCCCCTACAATGTATGAGACCAGAAGTTTGGCGTGGTCTGTATTAGTAGACCAACTCATATGTACCGGGCAACTACGGAACCCTACATTGCGCGTGGCCCGTCACGCACTTGGCCGGTTTTTCTGTGTGTTTTTGCCACGCGAACCATAGAGGTGTGTTTAGTCTGCTTACTATGTTACTATATTGGATGTCTCTGGTATTTGCAATCAACTGTAGAATTACAGATTTTTGATAACAATTGATTTCTTTCAAGATTATGGCTAGCACTACTTTATTGGTTACTAGCCCCGTATTCAGCTCGGGCCTTATTTTATGAACACGCCTTGTAGCCTATGCGTTGACCAGGTTCACAATGGTGATAATAAAAAAAAACGCTTCCAAATCCGTTGAGTGGTTCTCGAGTTAAAGGCGTTTATTCAATCTGCCCCGTTTTCGGCTTAGGCGTCATTTTATGAACATCCCTTATTGCCTATGTGTTGACCAGGTGATAACAAAAAAAACGCATACAAATCCGTTGGGTGGTTCTCGAGTTAAAACGGAACAGACAGACAGAAATTCAAAAAAATTGTGGTTTTGGCTACTAATAATAATAACCCATTTCGTTTAAAATTTCGCGAAAATATTCAATGTACAGACACGACTTTTTTACTACTTTATTATTAGTATAAGTATAGATGGATAGTAGAGATAATAATTTAAGGAACTTGATAATCTTTAAGAAAATTAGCTTGTTAGTACTTACAACATCAGCCTCAGCCTTCACTTCAGCAGCAGCAGAGTACATCTTGTCTACTGTGGCTTGCATCTGTGGCACTTCCGCTATCGCCTCTGACTCTAATACTGGAGCTCCCTGAAATATGAATGAAGATATTATATTATACCATGGACCATGACAGACTTGGTATGTATGACAGACTTGCTCGGGCACTAAACAAACCCAGCCCTACTAACATGGATGATAATAATAGAGAAGTTTTGTCTCTCAAAGAAATGTTTGACTTATGGAAACGCAGGTAAGCTTTATCACGCGATCATTGCTTAAATGAAACGACACATATCCTGAATATCCATTTCTTTGAGTGACAAAATTTCTCTATTTATGTCATCTATGCCAGCTATACTGAAATGAAAAGGCAACACACATGGAACAAATTCATGATGCTGGCAGAAAAAATACCCAACAGGAAGTTTTTGATGCAGATTAGTGCCATGTCACAGAATCATCAATTTTTACTACTAGTTATCTGGTTGGGATCTCATACAGTATGATAGAACTCATTTATTTATTTATTATAAGAAGATAGTTACTATACAATTTTACAAAGGTGTGACAAAAACCTGTGAGGGTTTATCGGCATACACCGAAAGGGTTCCATTAGTAACTATGATAGAAGAAATTAATTTCAACAACACTGTGATGAAAAAATGGCTCAGAAATGTAAATGTTGGGTGAAATTTAAAACCAAAATTAAGGATATTCCGTTTTTTTTGTAGCACAGGTATGTAATAAACACACAAAAATTTGAAATTTAATGTAGATTCTTAGGATATATGACATATTGGGGAATAATTATAGCAACCCGACCAAATCAGTTCATTTCTAACCTCAAGTCGCTCGGAATTTCGTTTTGCGCAATGTATGGGGACATTTCGGGGTCATGGAATTCGCTAGCGGACATGTCATGGGTTAAGGGTATCATGTTCATCCCAGGATTCTGAAGGGAGGACAACTTATAACTCATGAAGGCAACCAGACACTGATCAACCTCAGAAAATATCCTAATATGGTGTTAAGACTTGTTAAGAATAAGGAAATAAGTAGTTCCTATAAAAGGACGTTGGCGCTAGTGTTGCGCGACTTGTGCTCTCTCTCCCCCTGTACGCCATGGTGTGGTGTGTGTCATATATCGTGTGCACAATATAATTACGTTGTATCTCAGATTGTGTTTCTTTCCGCCGGTTCCCAATAAATCTCAACAGGTTATGGACCAGTATACGCGAGTGCATAAAAGAGAATAGTAATTTCGAAGAATTTGGACAGTTTTTCTGTGTCGACGGTGCGGCGTCGGTACACGTGCATTTCGTTAGCGCGGTACATCGGCAGCAAGCAAGATGGAGTTCGGCTCCTTGAACCTCGCCAAACGATTTGGTGGTGAAGGTTATCGACAATGGAAGTTCCAGATTCGGTGCGCATTGGGAGCAAAAGGCCTGTGTGACCATATAACCTCAAAAGGCCCGACGGCTAGCGATGATTTGACAAAAGTCAAAGAGAGGCAAAGCTGGGAAAAAGAAGACGCTAAGGCCATGTACATCATAAGTTCCAGCATGGAAATTTCACAAATAACGCTCATAGAAACTTGTTCGACTGCTAAAGAAATGATCGACAAGTTAGATTCTATCTATGAATTAAAAAGCGAAAATTCCAAGATGATTTTGCATGGAAAATTTCACAATGTCAAAATGGCGGAAGGTGAAAGAATGGCCGAGTTTATAGCTAGAGTTGAGAATATTGCTAAGGAATTAAGCGATGCAGACGAAAAACTCAGCGAAATGAGCGTAGTAACCAAAATATTAGGGTCATTGCCCGATAGATACAGAATGTTACGTCAAGCATGGCTCTCGTTAGATTCTTCTAAGCAAACGTTATCTAACTTGACAGCTCGACTCCTGGATGAAGAAAGCACATTTAAAACTGAAGACGCTGAGGTGGCTTTGGCTGCTACAAAGAGCGTCGAGTCCAAAAGAAATGGGGGCGCAGGCAGCAGTAGTACAGTTAACTCAAAGAAGCGGCAAACATTCAAGTGTTTCAAGTGTCACAGACGTGGTCATTTTGCCCGAGATTGTCGAAGCCCTGCAGCTGGGAGCAGTTCGAATAAACAGTCAGCATTTACTGTGGACATGCCCGAGGCGAATGCAGTGGACAGTGATGACTCTTGTTGGATTCTTGACAGTGGTGCATCGGCACATATGACATTTCGCCGTGATTATTTAAGCGATTTCAAGCCTTCAGTGAACTGTGTGCGTTTGGGAGACAAAAGTGAACTAACAGTTATGGGTTCGGGTACAGTGAACATTAAAAAGTTTTTAAATGGACAGTGGTACAGTTCAACAATCAATGAGGTGCTGTATGTGCCTAGTTTGAAGCGTAACTTGTTTTCAGAAGGTGTTGTGACATCAAAAGGGTTCAGTGTAATGAAAAACAAGGACTTTGCTGTTTTGAAAGACAGTAACGGAAGTGTTGTTGGCTCGGGAATAAAGCAGTCAAACAACCTGTATAAATTGTTGTTCAAAACCATGTTGACAACAAATAGAAGTGACTGTGAAGTGAACAGTGCTACAGTTACCCTAAAACAGTGGCATGAAAGGCTTGGCCATGTGTGTGTCAAGACCTTACATGAAATGATTCGGAATGGACATTTGCCTAAGGTCGATGATCTCAGTGACTTTTTCTGCGAAGCATGTGTACTTGGCAAACAACATAGAGTGCCATTCAGAAAAGCTTCTGCTAGGAAGGACAAAGTGTATAGTGACCTTTGTGGGCCAATGCCTATAGAATCAGTTGGTGGAGCAAGATATTTCATAACATTTATTGATGGTGCCACTGGTTTTATACATATTGAGCTTTTAAAACTAAAAAGTGAAGCACTGGAAGCATTTAAGAGGTATGTGCAACTAGTACAGAACAAATTTAATAGAAGAGTAACAATTTTACATAGTGACAATGGTAAAGAATACCAGAATGAGCAGTTCAAGAAGTTTGCAGCAGAAAAGGGGATAGAACTTGAATACACAGCCCCGTTTAACCCGGAACAGAATGGCAGAAGTGAACGAGCAAATAGAACCATTATGGAGGGAGCTCGCTCAATGTTGTATGCCAGAGAGCTACCATTATACTTATGGGCAGAGGCTGTTCAGACTTTGGTTTATTTGATAAATAGGAGATCAAACAATGAGAAAACTCCATTTGAGTTGTGGACAAACATAAAACCTGATCTGTCACATGTGAGAACATTTGGATGTACTGCTTATGTGCATGTTCCAAAGGAAAAGAGAAACAAGCTAGACAAGAAAAGCAGGAAACTCATTCTAGTTGGATATGACAGAAATTCAGATAATTACAGATTGTTTGATCCATTGACTAAAAAGGTGACTGTGTCGCGGGATGTAATTTTTATTGAAAAACAGATGACTGTCGGTGAGACTACAGACGAAGCAACAGAGTATGTTTTAGACATTGATGATAAAGAATCGTCATATGATTATGAAGAATCATCATACGACTATGAAGCTTTTGAAGGATTTTATCAGGAGATGATAAAGAAAATTACCACAGAAAGCAAAGAAGCAACTGAGACAGAAAATAGAGATTCAACTGTCAGCTTGCAAGAAGAAATAGCTGATCCTTCAAATAAGGAAAGTGACAAACCAAGATACAACTTGAGATCTAGAGAAAAGGTTGAAGAAGCAAACCTTATAGAGCTCTTTGAACCTGAGACCTATGAAGAGGCCATGAAATGTAAAGGAAAAGAGAAATGGGTTCAAGCGATAAAAGAAGAGCTAGAATCACACAGAGAATGTAATACTTGGGAGCTAGTTGAACTACCTAGTAATAAAACAACAGTTGGTAGCAAATGGGTCTTTAAAGTTAAAGAAAATCCAAACGGATCACCGAAGTATAAAGCGCGTTTGTGTGCAAAGGGGTATTCACAGCAAAAAGGCATAGATTACCAAGAAACATTTGCTCCCACTGTTCGTTATGATACAATTAGAGTTTTGTTGTCACTTGCAGCATGTAACAAACTGAAGATGGTACAGTTTGATGTAAAGACTGCTTTTCTCTACGGTGACTTATCTGAGGAAGTTTATATGGATCCACCTCAGGGTATGCAAACTCATGGTCTTGTATGCAAATTAATTAAATCTTTATATGGACTTAAACAGTCTTCTCGATGCTGGTATAGTCGTTTTAATACATTTTTAAAGGCCAATGGTTTTGTAAACTCGGAAGGTGATAAATGTTTGTATATTTGCAATGATGATGTCGAACCAATATACTTACTGTTGTATGTAGACGATGGTCTTATTTTGTGTAGAAGTCAGGACAAATTAGATGGATTTGTTGAAATATTAAAGAAAGAATTTCAGATTACTACAATGAAACCAAAAGACTTTGTAGGTATTGAGATAAAAATACTAGATAATGGTTGTATTTTTATTACACAAGAGAAATATGTAGCTAAAATTATTAAAAGGTTCAATATAGAAAATACTAAGAAATGTAGTATTCCAGCTGATCCAAATATTAAGTTGAATAATAATAATAATAATGGTGAGTGTAAAATGCCATATCGTGAGGCGGTTGGATCACTCATGTTTGCTGCCATAGGAACTAGACCAGACATTTATTTTGCTGTATGTATGGTTAGTAGATTTTTAAATTGTTTTGATAACATTCACTGGGCAGCTGTCAAACAGATTTTAAAATATTGTAATGCCACAAAACATTTGGGAATTTTATATGGCCAGGGTAATAATATCATCACAGGTTTTTCAGATGCTGATTATGGCAATTGTATTGACACCAGAAAGTCTGTCTCTGGTTATGTATTCTTGATGAATGGTGGTGCTATTACCTGGAGCTCACAAAGACAGAAGTGTGTTACTCTGTCTACTATGGAGGCTGAGTATGTAGCAGCTTGCTCAGCTACTAAAGAGTTGATGTGGTTAAGACAAGTTATGCAAAGTGTAGGAATTGTAATGTCAAAGATAACTTTATTTCTGGACAACCAAAGTGCAATAAAGTTAGTACTAAATCAAGACTTTCACAAACGGTCAAAGCATATTGATATACAGTATCATTATATAAAAGAAAAATATGCTCAGGGTTTTCTAGAGATAAAGTATATTAATTCAAAAGAGCAAGCTGCTGATATCTTTACCAAAGCTTTACCTAGAGTTCAATTTGATATGTTAAAAGAAAAGATAGGTATTGTTGCTTTTTAAAGAGTTTATTTAAGTTAAGATGAGTAGAATACAGTTTTGGTGGGAGATACTTATTTGGTGGGAGTGTTAAGAATAAGGAAATAAGTAGTTCCTATAAAAGGACGTTGGCGCTAGTGTTGCGCGACTTGTGCTCTCTCTCCCCCTGTACGCCATGGTGTGGTGTGTGTCATATATCGTGTGCACAATATAATTACGTTGTATCTCAGATTGTGTTTCTTTCCGCCGGTTCCCAATAAATCTCAACAAGACTGATTACAAGTCGACAAAATCAAGAAAATGAAATATATTATGTACCCATTCCTACACATTAAATATAGCTTGTGCCCTGTTAGTAGCCCTATTCAATTTGTATTTGTTTCTTTTTCATGATTAAATATCCCTTCTGCAGTAGCAAAAGACAAGGTTCCAGATGTTCCTGGTGGGGGGCATTGCTGCCCACTGCAATATTACGACTGACGTTCAAACCTTGATTTCTTGAATATGTTTCTTAAATACCTATATATTTTCTTAATCTGAATTAAATTACCTGATTGGTGATATAATTTTCATGTTGTAATTATATAAAATAATTGTAAGTCTTGAGTTGAAAACAGGAAATTAGTTTTTTTTCCCTGATTTTGTTAGTTTTTATCATTAAAAGTACATTATATCTGTAACATATTTTGTTTTGATGCTTTTTCTGCAAAATTTACAACTGATTCCAAAGAAATAGTATGAAAAATTAATATGCTTCCATACTGAAACATTTACAAAATGCCAAAATAGAATGTGTCGGAACGGAACTGTCGACTGATGCAACATTCCATTGCCAAAATAACAGCCAAGCAGATGTTAAGGCACTGAAAGTGGACCCTTGTACTGTCATTCTTATTCATAATTGAAATCAATTACAAAAAAAGGGATGGCAACAGTTTTTTATTACCATTTTTCACTCTAAGAGTAAGCAGGTAGAAACAGCCAGACAGCTGTCACAGGGCTCAATCTATATTTTACATATGTAGTCCTCTCAGAAACATTGCAGCTCACTAATAAGAGCTGCAACCTCCTTTAGACTTGTGGGAAAAAGATTTTATATTACCTGTTTACAACGATGCATACAATGACAGTGGTGACGAATAATAGGCTCTGCTGCCTCTACTTCCCTCATATGCATATCATTCTGCTGGATCTGGAACAGAACACAGTATTTTTTTTTAATTTCTATTTGTTGCGTAGTTGCACTGAGAGATAAGGAAGTGACTCTGGCCGAGAGCTAGTTATAGTAATTATGCTATGCATAATTCGTAAGTAACTTACGTTCTCCATAAGATTTGGGTCAGAGTAGTTGTTTAGTTCTGAAGCCATGTGCATGGCTTCTGAAAGCTTTTCGTGACCGGTTGTGGCGTTATTAAGTCCTTGAGCGGCGTTCAACAAGTTGGCGGTGGCTGAATCACCTTGTTGACCTTCTGAAGCCGTATTTCCAGCATAACCTAATTTAGCTTCCAGCTGCTCAATTCTGCTTTGCAATATAGCGATGGGATCCATTTTAAATTACAAGTGTGTGTTGTAAAACAATAAAACTAATAGAAATCCAGTTCACTCCAAAACAATATCGAAGAAATAGATTATTAGCAAAAAAACCGAAAGACAAATGACAAACAAACTGCAAATTTTATTTATTTTTCGAACAACGCATAGATAGCACAAATGTTTTTTTTTCACTATGACGTGTGGAATTTTTTTTTCTCGTGGTGTCGCTCATGGTATGGATGTCGTAGGATGATTTGATAAATCGAATCTTCGCGAAAATTCTAGGGGTTTTGCGAAAACGCGGATAATTAGACATAGGTGAAAAATTATCAAATCGTACTGGACAAAGTCAGGATTTTTGCGAAAATACTCGTCGTTCTAGTAAGATTTGATGTGCTCAACACTGATTGGCTACAATTTTGCTGGCTGACTTCTGATTGGTTCCTAGTTTTCCATTGATGAGCTTCAAGTATTGTATCATAGAGTTATAAAGGTTTAGAATAGGTGAGAAAGGAAAATCACTAAATTGATTTTTATAAACATTTTATTGAAAATTTTAGTATGTATGTTGTTTTCTACAGACAATAAGAGATCTCAGTCGTAGTAAAAAAAACTGATCCAATTTTAGGTTGTAATCCATAATCAGTAAATTGGATGAAACTGGTTAGGTAAACAATTAGTTTAATAGTGCAACAATGGAATTGATCAGTCTTGTGAATTAAAGTCTTGAGATAAAATCACTCATTCATCAGCCTTCTCTTCTCTTATACAGCTAAACTTAACTGCGCCTGCAGAAGAATATCATAGTACATATCTGTTGAAGGTACTTGTACAACAGGAGAGTTAAGATCCTTTCTTCTCAGTATCAGAAGTTTTTCTTCACCTACACTCATCACGTCGAATTTTTTTGCATTTCTATACTGTTGTTGTGTTTTCGGTTGCTTAAAATAAATAAAAAAAAAATAAAAAAAAATAAAAAAAAAAAAAAAATCATTTAATTCAGAACTGGGTTCCATATGATTACACAAAAAAAAAAAATTAACAATAGAACTAAAATAAAGCGGTAATAAAAACGATATAATTTTGATTACTAAATATTATGATTATTATTAGCATGTAGTGTCGTCCAGTGATGGCTGATAGGACACCCGCACCCGCCTCCCACTACTTTCAGAATGGTATTGTGGCTGCCGCACACTCTGTGCATGAGAGAAGCAACTTTTTTGCGCATAATTGCGTAAAAATCCATTGTTCGCGCCTCAGCAAACATGCCGGATGCGCTGCAGCGCCACGGCAGCCCCAACAGCATCCTGAAAGCATTATTGTATTGCACCCGTAGAGCGCTGTAGGTCTTCTGCGTGTATCTCACCCACAGGCCGCTCGTGTAAAAAGATTGACAGAACGCCTTGAAAAGTGTAATCTTTACCTGCTCTGTACAACGAGAAAACCTACGGGCGAGCATATTGCTTCTGACCGCCAACGCTCTACGTTCGCGCTCAATGTCCTGGTCATCTTTCAGGTCCTCTGTCACAATGTGGCCCAGATACTTGAACTGCTTGACTCTCGTCAATGCAGTCCCGTACAGCGTTACTGGGGGTACATCTTGTGGAGAGCTGCTGCCCGCGGTGAAAACCAAGAGCTCACTCTTTTTGGTGTTGTATTTCAACCCATGAGTTTGTGCATAGGTTTCACACACGTGCAATAGCTTCCTGAGTGCGCCGATCGACGGGCTCAGCAGGACCATATCGTCCGCGTAACTGATGTTGTTGACTTTGACGCCATCAATTGAACATCCCGCATGCATGCTGCTGAGCCCTCGGATCAGCTGGTCCACATACAGGTTGAAGAGCCTGGGAGAGGCCAACCCCCCCTGCCTCACCCCGCACTCCAATCTGTACTCCTCCGAGCGCTCCTCCCCCCATCGGACGTAGTTCACCTGGTTTTCATACCAGTGCCTGAAGATGCCAGTGAGCTCAGACGGAAGATTCACCCCATCCAGCTTGTCCCATAGCACTGGATATGACACCAAATCGAAAGCTTTGGACAAGTCTAAGAAGCATGCATAGATTGGCGTGCTCCTGTCCGTATAGTACCTGACGGTGCGCTTGAGCGCCAAGATGGCGCTTTCTGTTGACAAGCCTGCCCTAAACCCGAACTGAGCATCGTGCAGACTAATATGCTCATCTAAGCGCTTATCAAGCACACCATCGAGTACCTTAGCTGTTATTGTAGCTAACGAAATGGGTCTATAGTTGGTCTTATCAGATGAATCTCCCGTCTTGTTTTTGACAATCGGCACCACAATTGTCCTCATCAAGTCTGGCGGCAAGTACGAATGTCGTATGCAGAGGTTGAACAAAAGCGCCAAAACCCTAGGTAAGTGAGCTCCCGCATGTTTAAAGTGTTCTATGCTAAGTCCATCATGACCAGGAGACTTTCCCCTGGTCATGTGTGCGATAACCTTCCCAACTTCTTTAGCTGTAACTAGCACCGGCCGCACACACGATGGTTTGCTCTTCTCCACACCAGCAACAGCATTCGGGTCCTTTGCCTGCACTAACGGTTGTGCCGGTACTCTAAAATGGTCTTTGAATAAGTTGGCAATGGCTGCGGGCTCACTCAGCCCATCCACACTCACGGGCAGGCGCGGCTTGCTGTTCAGTTTATTAACTCCCTTCCAAAATTCACTAAATCGTTTTGAGTTATGTTTCGTTGCCAAAATATCCATTCTTACCTGTTCTGCATGTTTAATGCACCACTTCAATTTAGCCTTGAATTTCTTTCTACTATCACACATATTATTGTAAAATATTCCACTTCTCGGTCTCCCACATAAAAGCCACATTTGAAAGTCAAGCCGCGCCTGTCCGTGCAGAGATTTGACGTGTTTATTCCACCCCACGACGTACGACTTTTTGTTCGGGCGTTTGGTGGGTCTATCACACTTAGTATTGGTCGCAATGGCTGCGTCAGATAGTACACCATCCAAGTCACGGTACAAGTTATCAATTACATTTTTATGGTCATTATTCGTGCACATAGAATCACCACAACGTTCACATTCGACAGGAAAATTTAATTTACCTAACTTATTATGACATATTGTATAATATTCCTTAATTTGATTTATATCCCGCTCACCCCACATTGCATTATTATTACATTTAATTTTAGCGTCTAACTTGCATCTCAGTACATCTAAATTACAATTTATGTGCAATGGAAAATGATCCGACCAGTAAACATTATAACATATATGTATATCTACTACAGACTCCCATGACGCTTGAGTTACTAAACAATGATCGAGCCAACTTTGCGTTCCATGTATCTCACTGACGTATGTATAACATCCAGAGTCAAGACCCAATTTCTCCACGTCTGCACATAACCACTGTTGTTCATCACAAAATGACAGTAGTTCGTTACCAAACTGTCTTGTAGGGTGGGCATTAAAGTCTCCCAAGATGTAGACGCTTTCCTCACCAACACTGTCTACAATAGCACTAATCGCACTTATACAGTCCGTGAATAGTACCAGATTTTCCGAGCAATCTGTCGGCAAATACGCGCTTATTACTAGGAACGATCGATCACTCACCGAAACCTTAATGGCACAAATCCTTTCTTGATTGCACTGTACTACCGACACGTGGGAGAAGGCGGCACGCCGCCACAACAGAGCCACACCCCCGTGCGGCCGCCCTCGCAGTGGCCCTGTACTCGTATCCACCGCGGACACCCCTGTCGTACTAAACTCGGAGTCGATGTCGCCCAGCAGTGGGATGTCGTGTGGCAGCAGCCATGTTTCCTGTAGCGCTATCACATCAGCCTCCTTACATAGCCCTCGAACGCATTCCATAGATTTCTTTATGTCCTTACAGTTAAAACTAACAAGTCTTAACTTTGTATCATTCATAATTCGTTTTATTTATTATATTTATATTTAATTATCTAATAAAATAACAGTCAGCTTACAGTCTCTCGGAAGTTAATGAACTGCCTGAACCTAATATCGGCCGGCCACAGCTTATCATCCAGATAAAGGGCCAGTTTACTTTTGCATACGAAGATCTTATACGAATCATAGCTTTTTTCACGTCGCATCTTCAGCTTATACAATGAAACTTGCTCTTTTGTCTTGCCATAGATGTACTCCTTAATATCCGCGTCCGTGACCTCCTTAGCTACATTATAAATATACAAAGGCACTTTAGTCTCCGCGGCTTTGAAATTTCCCGTTTTATTTGGTGCACTGCCTGTCTTTCCTATAAAATGATTCCTCAACCTTTTTCGCTGTACCTGTATCCATGCAGGATCCACCTTTTCAGGTTTCCACTGAGTCCCGTCACCAACTATTTCAGCTAAACTCTTCTTCTGTTTACCGAGAATCCCATTCGCCAGTACATCATGTTGTGATTGTAAGTACACTCGCAGTGTTAAATTGTTCAATTGAATTTATTACAGCATTTACGCGTTCTTTAGTCCATTCTGGTTTAGTTGTACCGTCAACTCTATTATCGTAAAACTTTCTTAACTCTATGTAAAATTTGTCTTTATCGGAGATAACCTCCAAATTCTCCGATTCTGCTGAAGGTTGAACATCATTCTCTGTCGAATCTGTCATAATTATATGAAAACCAAACCTCCTATTCACACCGTCCAATTTTATAGTCCACTTTTAACACAATGACAAACAAAACACCGCTAAACCAATCTCGAAAGCATTGTTGTTGTTGAGTGGTTGACTAAGACTTTTATGATATATGACACTACATCCGTGTAGCACTTTTATTTACCACTTTATTTAAGTCCAAGTAGGTACACTATTTATGATAAAAAACAAAACACTTCTGCAATTTAACTCAGACACAAACGTAAACAAATAACGTGCGGCAACAAATGATTGACATTTAAGACGTCAACCAATCAGAGACGATCTCTTATTGAACGCGCCGACCGACCAATCAGCATTCTTATTTCATAACAGCCAGCGTTTCGTTTCGCAATATTGCTATAGTAACGAGTATTTTCGCAAAAATCCTGACTTTGTCCAGTAAGATTTGATAATTTTTCGCCTATGTCTAATTATCCGCGTTTTCGCAAAACCCCTAGAATTTTCGCGAAGATTCGATTTATCAAACCATCCTACGACATGGACATAACAGCCATCACGTTCACTATCAAGAAGCTTAGGGGAACGTGGTCTGAGATGGCATAGATTTCGAAAAAGCGGATTTTTAAAAACGGGTAGCAAAATTAAAATAAATAGCAATCCTATATCAAATAGTATTTTTGAATTTCAATTTTTTTTTTATTTAAGCATCGTGTAGTGATTGTTCTTGCCAACATTTTAAGTCGTATAAGATTTTACCGTACGTCTTACCGTTCTCGAGATATAAGTCAAACAAAGGTACATTTTTCTTCTTTTTATTATATCTCGGTACGTATTGGCCGTGCAAGAGAAGGTCACATGACATAAATTTACAACAGATTACACATCTTAGCGATACGCGATTCAAAGTAGCAAAATAATAAAAAAAACAATCAGCTGGAACATAGCCAAATTTTTAATTTTTTTTTTAATTTCAAGTGTTTGATATTTTTCATTAATTATCGCATAGATTTTGATTGCCTTATAAATTTAGTTCATATAAACTTTTTGCTTCAGACTTAACATTTTCGAGTTATGAGCCCTTAATTATTTTTTTTCGATATATCTCGGTAAAAAATAGGGTTCCGGCGCAGAATGTACCTTCTGCAAAACGCACCCCATGCGTAAAACGTCCCTTTCTCAAAATGTACCTTTCTGTAAACGTCTCTTTCTCAGAATGCACCTTTATCAAACTGCACTTTTATCAAAATACACACCTTTATCAAAATGCAGCTTTCGCAAAATACATCATTCGCAAAAGGTACCTTTTTAGAGCAAGCTTTTACAGGCATTTAAAAAGCAAAAATAATGTATCTTAGCTGTATCACTATATGGTATAAAACAAAGTCCGTTCCTGCTGTCTGTCTGTCCCTATGTATCTTTATAACTACGCAACGGATTTTTATTCGGTTTTTTTAATAGATAAAGTAATTCAAGAGAATTGTTTATATGTATAATACATGCAAAATATAGTAGAGAAACACTGATAATTTTAGAGGTTTCTAATGTGATGTTGTAAATAAACACATTGTTTTGCGCTTACATTGCAAACCAACCCTATGAGATAGATCAAAATAATTTACCACAGTATTGTACACCTTAAAAAGGTCTACAAAAAATCTGCGATGGTATATGTCTTAGGGATAAACCACAATAACCATATTTTATCCTTTACTTTTTACGAGAAATAAAGGTCGGCGCCTGCCTAATTAATAGCGCATTGTCCTACAGAATTTCTTCATTCTTTGAACCGTCTGGACTTCCTCCTCTTAAAATGGTGTTGAAAGTAGGTTGTCCTGTTATTTTATTAAGAAACCTGAATTTTCAACGGGACGCAAGTTTTACGAACTTGATATTTTTCGTTGCTTGTCGCATAGATTTTGTTTCCCTCATTATTTTTGGTTATACTTTTTTTTCTTCGGACTAAACTCTTTAAAAAAATTCTTTTCGTGTATCTCGGTACGTTACATTAGCAATAACATTGATATTTAGTTTTAGTTCACCATAAAACCATTCAAAAAAGCATGAATCATTGTATATATTGATGATTTCACCTTTTTAAATACGCCAAAGTTACGACAACGTGCTTAAAGTAATATTTAAAATGATAACAATATTTAGAATTAGTACAATAAAAAGCATACATCCAGCTTTCAATTAGTTAATAGTTTTCATCAAAAATGTATTAAAAATGCAGCTGGCGCATTATTCAAACTAACATGTTTAACGTAATTTTGACCGTCCTAAGCCGGGTTAAGTATGAAGGAAAAGGTGGAATACATCGATTGATATGATCGATATATTTGTAATCTGTGTTAATGCATAAACGTGTGAATATAAAATCAACAAAAATTCTATTGAGAAAAAGAAAAAAATCACAAGCACACTTACCTATTTATTATTTCAGGACTTATATCTCAAAGAGTCGGGCCGGCTTGTATTTATTTGCGCATTATGTTGAGTTGCTTTTTATCGTAATTTCATGTCATATGTTATTTTTCTCTACGACTAGTTTTTACCGAGATACATCGAAAAAAATAATTAAGGGCTCATAACTCGAAAATAGTAAGTCTGAAGCAAAAAGTTTATATGAACTAAATTTATAAGGGAATCAAAATCTTTGCGATAATTAATGAAAAATATCATATACTTGAAATTTTAAAAAAAATGTAAAATTTGGTTATGTTCCAGCTGATTGTTTTTTTTTATTATTTTGCTACTTTGGACCGCGTATCGCTAAGATGTGTAATCTGTTGTAAGTTTATGTCATGTGACCTTCTCTTGCAATACATACCGAGATATAATAAAAAGAAGAAAAAAGTACCTTTGTTTGACTTATATCTCGAGAACGGTAAGACGTACGGTAAAATCTTATACGACTTAAAATGTTGGCAAGAACAATCACTACACGATGCTTAAATAAAAAATAAAAAAAATTGAAATTCAAAAATTCATCAAAATATTTCTATGTTCCAGTTTACGGTGCTTGTGTAGGTAAGGGGGCAAAGGAGACAGAAGAATTCTTGAAAAAAAAAAAAGTTATCTTTTATTTGCGCATTACGTTAAGTTGCTTTTTATCGTAATTTCATGTCATGTGACTTTTTTCCGTAATACTACCTTTTATAGAGATATAACGGAATAATATTTTTCAGAGCTTATATCTCAAAAAAGGTAAGTCGGATGAAGAAAATGCATAAGACATTAATTGATGACTAGGAAAAATGCTATACGATAATATAAAAAAAACATAAAAAAGAGAAAAAATTCTAAGTCTTTTTTTCCTCCGAAATTTTTCTAAGTCTAAAATATTTAAATAAAAAAAATTTTTTTTTTTCGTCCGCCCCCTTATCTACTCCCTAAGGGAAACACTGGCGGCGCCGAAAAGCGAATAATTTTCAAGTCCGGTATCGTGCTCCCTTATCGACACTCTGACCGTAATTTATTTATGGCAAGTAAACAGTCTAAAAGTTATACAAAAATTATAATTTCTTCCAAAAATAATAAAAAATAAAAACATATCAAAAATCCATCTCACCCAACCCCTATGGGTAAGACGGCATACCCCCTGTGGGTAAGATGACATACGTTTAGTAATACGTACTTGATGGACCCAGATGGATGGAAAAGCAAGCAAATGCGTTATTTATCATATTCAAAATTAGGATTATTTACAAATAACGCGTTTTGCTGTTTTCGGCAATCCGATGCATTCCGCGTGGCACCATTGGCGTCAGATTTGGCACTGAAGCCACCATTCCCTGGAGCGGGAATGACTAAAAGGCTCCATGCAATAAATGCAACATGGGTCTTTCTTCATCGTCCAACGCAACTGGTTCTTCCTCGTCGCTAGAAGTGGTCAACACGACCCTTTATTTTACTTGCCTAGCAGATTTCCTCAAGGCTGCAGCTTCTTTTTCAGCAACAATTGCTTTAAGTTGAGATGCATTCAACATTCCGAATTTACTCTTCTTACGGGTTATTCGTGTTATTTGTGAAGACTTGGGGAGAGGAGAAATATCTGCTATGGTTGGACTTACTCGTAGGTTAGTTTGATAATTGGACTGAGAGCTCACTGGCTCTGGAAGCCCTGCTTCTGAAAGGTCGTTTGATGGGCACCCAACTTTTTCTTAAGGCCCCCCTGCATCAGCTAGTTCATTCGACTTAGAACTCGTAGGATCTGAACGTTATCCCGCTTGTTCGTTCGACTGGAAGCGCGTATCTTCAGTTGGTCCTACTTCAGCTTGGTCGTGCGACCGGGAGTTCTGGGCATCTAAAACCTGCGGCTCACTATGGTCATTCGACAGAATAGGGACGGAAGACTATCCAAGATCATTGTCTGTAACATCTGCAGGTGCAAACATCCTGAAGATTGAGATGAGAATTGAGGAAGGACCAACAAGAGTGGTGTAATCTACGACGAAATTATCTATAGCTCATTGGGTGTAATATTGGAAAGGCCTATGTCCAGCAGTGGATGATGACGGGTTGATGGATAGATGGATGGGTCCACTGGCCTATAGACGTTATCTCTTTCAGGCATTATGTTTATTGAAGCTCTTCAAAAAATTTATACAGTGGTTAAATTATACCTATAGTAAACTAAACTCAATCACACAAGTAAATAAATATAATAATAAAAATCCCTGCCTCCGAAAAACCGAAATTGTATACATCCATCCACCCCTTCGTTTTGGAAATGAAATTCCTTGGGGTCCATAGCACATGAAATAAATACCTAATTAATAAATAATTGCTTCCACAGAAATGTCGTCAATTCTATCGGTCACCTTACAGCTATACATACATATGTATGTATGTAAATTCTTTATTGCACACAAAATATACAATGCGCAAAGGCGAACTTAATGCTAATTAGCATTCTCTGCCAGTTAACCTTTAGTTACGTGGAGAGTTCAAGGGTAGTGCCAGATAATTGAATTAATTTGATATTATAAAAATTGGTACTATTTGTATATATATTAAACTACACTGAATTACAGATTACATATAAATATAATATAAATAAAATTTAAATATACATGTCTTCTCATAAATACTAAAATATACATATAAAGGTACATAAATACATAATAATAATTAATATTTACGAAAAGGAAAATGACTCAGGGAGACTTACAAGTGAGGTGACCGATTCTGTAGCTGTAGATAGTGTTGATAGACTCTGTTTTTGAAGGTGGAGATAGAGGGAGATTGTCGGATGTCAAGAGGAAGACTATTCCACAGGCGGATTGCTGACACTGTGAAAAAATTAGTATACATTTTGGTGTGATGTTCAGGAAATCGGAGAAGTATTGCTCTACTTGATCGCTGAGGGCGACCAAGGGATTCAACAGGGACAAACCGGTCTCGAAGATAGGGAGGAGAGAAGGGGCTATTGAGAGAGTTATATATACAAGTGAGACAATGTGTGAATTCCTACGGTAGCTAATATTGAGCCAGTTTAACTGGAGACGAAACTGAGAGACGTGATCGTATTTGCGCAATCCGAAGATATATCTGATACAAAGATTCAGGAGACGATCTAATTTGTTTAGAAGTTCTTCAGTGAGATCAGGATAACACACATCGGCGTAATCTACAATAGGAAGCAAAAGAGAATTGACTAATGTAACTTTGGCGGAGTATGGAAGAAATTTTTGCATGCGCTTTAGTGAATGCATTGAGGCAAATATCTTCTTACTGACTTCTGCAACCTGCAAGTCCCAAGACATGTTGTTGGAAATGTGTAGCCCCAAGTTTTTAACAGATTTGCAGTATGTAAGGGGAGTGCCATTGAAGCAGACTGGAGGTAAGGTGGAGACATCAGTTCTGTCAACCAGAGCTCTGCTGCCGACAACCATCACCTGCGTCTTACACGGGTTCACAAGTAGGCCAAATTCCTCCGTCCACTCACTATACATACATAGGTCGTTGTTACAAAGCAATTCTGATATATACGTTTCTTTGTGACAATATGGTGTTCAAATGTTTTGAAAAAAACTGCGCAAAGCTTTGCTCACATGAAAATGATATGAAACGGTGCGGCACTTATGTCTGTGATCGCCTGCTCAACACTCTTTTATTTGCTCAGTGCTCAACACTGATAGCAGGATAGCTTAATACATAATATAGGTACAAATCACAGACATACAGACTAAACATTATTAATAAACGCATAGAGTCGACTTGAAGCAATTTTAACTCAGTCAGTTACGGGCTTATAGATAATATCAGTTGGGTTCGTAATAAAACGTCTGATATCACTATTAAACAGTTTATTAAGACTCACGACACCTTGAAATTCACATGAAATTTTTGGACGCTCTTTCTCGTCCCAAACGAAATCGCCATCTTGAATCTCCCTTATTTTTTGTCTCTCTCTATGTGGCCTGCGAGCTTTTACGGAAACAGTCGGAAATGCGCGCGAGTTTTGCGCTGCAAATTTATAAGGCAAGCTTGTACGCCACAGGCTCTTTTAGATATAAATATTGCTTGTTTCCAAACAAAATATAGGTATACTACAGATTAGTTTAGGTATTAACAAATATGTTTCAAGCATAAGCCAGCCAAAACAACCCATTTTTATACGTTTCTTCGTACCATGTAGCTTAAATGTCGCTTGGTTTTTGTATGGAAACTTGCCAACGTTATTTTATCCTGGGCTGAGCTCAGTTTGATCGCACACTCACGCCCGCCGATCATGTCATCTCTTTTGCACGCGTTGAATTTGTATATGTTATCCTGCTGTCAGTGATGAGCGGGCGATCAAACTGAACGCGGCCCTTAGGTTTAGTCTGTAAATCACGGTTTGTCATGTCAGCGTAGTGCCGGTCGCTGGTCCCGCTACGCCCCAGTCTGAATGACGTCATCCGGAGGGCCCTTGCAACCGTCAGCGTGCCGGCCATCCTAGAGCCAAATGGTATTGCGCGTGATGATAGAAAGAGGCCTGACGGAATGACGCTCATTCCGTGGCAGAACGGTCGCCCGCTCGTGTGGGACGCGACATGTGTTGACACTCTTGCCGCGTCTCATGTGCGATCGACCGCTGTTACAGCTGGCGCAGCGGCAGCAGCGGCAGAGTGTAACAAGCGGCGCAAATATGCGGCTCTAGGAGAGGATTACATGTTTGTGCCGTTTGGAGTAGAGACTTTCGGACCGTGGCGTGGGGACCAGATGCGCGACAGCTCTCTAAGGACATAGCGTCGCGCCTGGTCGACGTTTCGGGTGACCCAAGAGCTGGGGTTTACTTCAGACAAAGAATCAGTCTCGCTATTTAGCGAGGCAATGCCGCCAGTGTCTTGGGCACCCTGCCTCGTGTTAGCGATGACCTGGACAAAATATTTTATTAGGTTTAGTTGTCTGTTTTGATTTAGTTTTGCAGTAAATAATGTAGATTCTTATTTAATTTCATACATTTACATAATTTGTTTTATTTTTTCTAGAATTGTATAATTTTTTTTTTTTTGAAGATGTTTTGTATATGTATATAAGATAATAATAAACCTAAAGACATATTGTCACGATCGCCAAGCATCGGCGGGTGATCAAACTGAACCAACCAGCCCTTGGATCGCCGGGCGTGAGCGGGCGATAAAACTGAACGCGGCCCTTGTCTTTCTCGATCCAAGGTGGAACGCACCCCCGCTCAGCTGTGTTTGACGTTTTTGATTTGTTTGTTTCAATATTTTTATTTAATTAGTGGTGTTAATAACTAAATAATACAATTTTTTGTCTCTAAAAATGGATGCTGAATTAGGAGAGCTTACTGAGAATGATTTTACTTTACCTCCCGTCAAATACGAATGTAAGTCATATACCTATAACCTCGATATTTTTGTAATCTTGCTTTAATGTTTCCGAGCTTCGCTCGCGTTTATTCAATCTCGGTCAGATTGTCGATAAGGGGGCACGATACCGGACATTTAATGTAGAGATTCAAGTCTTTTACTATTATTATTGTCGGTATAGATACAAAATTAGATGTAATTAGACTGACCAAGATCTATATTACTTACAGATCTGGATCACACAGCAGACGTACAGTAAGTTAGAAATATTATTAACATTACAAATTTAGATCTTTGTATTTTTTCAGACTTACAATTTCAGGACTTAATTGGTGATCCTACCAGTCTTACATCTACTTTGCCTTAGGGCTCCTTATCTACACTAGGGTAGCGTTCCAAATCACTTTTCAAGATTAAAATATTGCTTGCTGTCAGACAAAAGTAGCTTGATGCTGGTTCCAAAACATCCTACTATTAGGTTTTGGAACCAGCATCAAGCTGCTTTTCTCTGACAGCAAGCAATATTTTAATCTTGAAAAAGTGATTTGGAACGCCACCTAAGGTTGCTTGAAATGTCACTTTTTCCAAATTTCTTATCGTAATAGTTTCAAATAAAAAAATAACGGAAATATTGGACTGCATCTTCTGCACAATTTGATTAAATTTGATTTGAATAAAAGTTTTACAAAATGTATGGAAGAAAGAAAAAAAAATTGTCTTGATTTTTTTTTTGTTTTTGCCATATGTTTGCAATCCACTGAAAATAAGGTCATCAAATTCTGTTTTGTTCTAAGGTGCATGGAATAAAAAATAAAAATCTAGTAAAAAAACTGCTAAAATGAGAAATTCTGTGAATTGACAGTTTTTATAAAATTTTAGACATGTCATACATAAGGCTATAACCAATAAAAATACAAAAAAAATTATAAATGATTACCCTTTGTAAAACTTTGAATCAAGTGCCAGGGCAAGGATGTAGTCCAATATTTTTAATTTTATTTTATCTGGACTATTTATAGATCCCCTCACAGTAATTCCATTGTTACAATATGAAATTCGAAAAAAGTGGAATTTCAAGCCACCCTAATCTACACCCCTCAATAATATAATTATCTTGAGGCCTACTTAGTACTGGTGACTTTTGTAAAAATTTGTTTGTTATTAAATCAACAAGTAATCATCGTCATTGCAATCTCCAAAATGAAGTTTGGAGAGCAGGGGTATAAATTGCTATAAATTGCAATCCATCATTGTGTCCTTCAAGTTTCTGAAGCTTTTTAGTCCAGTCCACTCGTTGATGTCATCTATTCATTTGTGATGTTAACATCCTTCCTGTAGCTCTTTTTCTGGGAGTCTCTTGCCAGCAAAGATCAACCATGAAAATTTATAGAGGGAAACTAAATAGGTTTGCAAATGCAAATGCCCAAAAAAGGCAGTCTTTTTGTTCATGAATGACACTGATGCTGTAAGTACCTATTACAATAATTTAAAACAAAAACGATTTTTTATAACTTTGCAGGTTACATGCATGGGGTGACACTCTTCAGGAAGCCTTTGAACAGTGTGGTATGGCCATGTTTGGCTATATGACAGAGCTCAACTATGTTCAGATCAAGGATGTCTACACCATCGAAGCTACAGCTGACGACATGATGGGACTACTGTATCATTTCCTGGATGAATTACTATTCTTATTCTGTGCTGAACCTAATCTAATTTGTAAAAAATTGGAAATCACAGAGTTTAACACTGAAGAATTTAGGATAACTTGTAAATGTATAGGGGAAGAGTTCCAAATTGGAAAACATCCACAGGGTACAGAAGTCAAAGCTATCACATATTCAGCAATGCAAATTGTAGATGAGCCTAAAGATAACAAATATGAAGTATTTGTAATTATAGATATATAATTTACATTTCGATGTGTTTTCAGTTTTGGATGTCTTAAAACCTAGCCTTGAGTAGGTAGTGTAATGAATGGCTGTGCTTCAGGAGATGGTGACATTGCTTTGCTTCTCTCATTGCCATACCAAATTTTTACTTTTTCTTGAAAAATCCATGGATCATTAGGGATCAAACCATACCACGATATTTGATAACATCGATGTTTTTATGATCGATACATCGATGTGATTCATGAACGATGCTTAGACCGATTTTTTATGATGAGTATATAGGTCAGTAGCAGGCATTTCATTCATGTAAAAACGTGTGCAGAACATTAAAAAAGAACAGACACACTTAATCGTCAGAAAAATCTGAAAATGAAGTTCAGATGTACAAAAAAGCATGAAGTGATCTTTATACTTAACAAAATCCACTCGAGATGTGGGATGAAATGAAAAATTTGTTCCCGGGACTGTTTAAATTGGCACTTATATATTTACCTAAAGTCGCCACCTCTATTCTTCTAGTAAACGACTTTTTTCAAAAGCTGGTACTACTGTAACATAGGAGCGAAACAGACTTACCGGGAAACGTCTCTAAAAATTACTGTTTCTAAATTCTATGACATTAAATAAAAAATAAATACCTGTGCAATATGTTTTGAAAACAAAAGAAATGCATTAAATTTAAAGTATGGTGTACATATTAATGGTGTTTAATAATAAACAAATAAGCTAGAGAAACATCGATGTTTTTATGACCGATGTTTTGACATCGATGTTTTTTTTTAAACATCGATGTTTTATGAGCGACGTTTGCACCCCTACGGGTCATTTTGCAATTTTGAAAAGCCTTTTCAATTTAATTGTTTTTTATGGCAAAGGTAGTCGGTGTCGACCTACCATTCTACCCATAGACATCTTATAATATTATACACAGATGAAATAAATTGATATTATTCTCCAGTGTCACGTAAGAGATTAAAATATACTGATACTAGGGGGGGGGATCAAAAAGTAGTGAGATCGACATATATGCTCCTTGGTAAGAAAAAAAAAATACTGGAAGGCATAGCTCAGACATTTGTAATATTAATAAAGAAAAAAAATCTTCGATTCTCTCTTGTTTTTTTTCTGAATGTAATGTAGTCATTTGTTTGCTTCGTGTCGGAACGTGTTCTCGAAAATGGAGAAAAACGAAGTGCGAGCCGTTATTAAATAAATACCTCTGTTTAAAAAAGTTAACGACGCAAAAGATTCACTGCGATTTGGAGGCAACATTAGGAACGTCTGCTCCGCCGTATTCTACTGTCCCAAGGTGGGCTTTTCAATTTCCAGCAGGGAGAACGAGCACGGAAGACGAACATCGTTGCGGCCATCCATCGACGTCAGTCACCCAAGAAAATGTTGTGAAAGTCGAGAAAATTGTATTGAGCGATCGAAGAGTTACAATCCGTTACTTAGTTCAAGAAACGGGCATGTCATATGGAAGTATTCAATCCATATTGAAACAATCTTTGAATATGAGAAAAGTCTCCGCAAGATGGGTGCCGAGAATGTTAACCGACAGTTAGAAACAAAATCGACTTGACATTTCGAAGACATTGTTGGACAAGTTTCAAGAAGATTCTGAAAACTTTTTGTGTCGTTTCGTAACAATGGACGAAACATGAGTCCATCATTTTGATCCCGAGACAAAACAGCAATCTTCGCAATGGAAACGGCCATCATCACATAACTGACCCCGAGGAAGTTTCGTGCCGTGGCATCGGCTGGCAAGGTTATGGCCTCAATATTTTGGGACTCCGAAGGGATATTGTTGATTGATATCTTCACAATGGAAACGGCCATCATCACATCACTGACCCCGAGGAAGTTTCGTGCCGTGGCATCGGCTGGCAAGGTTATGGCCTCAATATTTTGGGACTCCGAAGGGATATTGTTGATTAATTACTTGGAGCGTGGAATCACTGTTACTGGCCAATACTATGCAGCTTTAATTCACAAGTTGAGGATTGCCATCAAAGAGAAAAGGAGAGGGAAACTTCGAAGGGGCGTGCTGTTTCATCGCAACAACGCAGCCGCGCACAGCTCGGCGGTTGCGATGGCTGCCATTCAGCAAGCTGGCTTCGAATTGGTTGACCACTCCCCTTATTCACCAGATCTGGCGCCTATCGATTTTCATCAGTTCCCCAAATTGAAATAATACTTGAGGGGAAACAGGTACGGAGACGATAACGAGGTGATGGATGGGATGCCGGGGAGAGATTTTTGCAGGACCAAGACAAAACTTTTTTTTGGAAGGGATTAAAGCATTGGAAGAGCGCTGGACTCGGTTTGTAGAGAGACTCGGAGACTATGTAGAAAAATAAATTATTAAGTTATCAATAGTTATTTTATTATATCTCATTCTTACTACTTTTTGATCCCTCCTCGTAGGCACAGAGTACCTTCTCGTAGGTATCGAAGAGGATGACCTTCTAGATGCTGAATGCTGATACAAACCTCAGCCTTGAAGAAGGCTGTGTACAAACACAATAAGGAACCGTTTCAAAACGTGAGATGGTAGTGCGAAATTTAATAGAAAGACACAGAGCTAAATACAAAAAAGAGAGAGAACATCTGGTTTTGAGATACTAGCGAGCAAAGACATTTTATAGAAAACAAGACTGTGCACTACGATACGAAAAACGAGCCGAGCGAGATGGGTTTGGCACTCGTTGGTCCCCTTCTAAGACGATAGAAACTCAACAACACTATAAAAGTACATGTATATATTATATATACTGGCAACTTGCTAGACAAGGATACACGAGTAGTGACAGCTATCTCGCTTGGCTCGTTTTTCGCTTGAAAATGGAATCACAACCAACCATATTTCTAAGGAAATAAAACCAACCTATTTTAATTGAGCAAAAATTCGACAGTGCATAGTTGTTATTATACAATGTATTTGCTTGCGAGTGCTTCCAGTGAGATAAACGTTTTAGAATGGGTCTGTGTGACAAACGTCAGTCTCAAATCTAATTCAAGGGCGGGAAACTGAAATTGCCTTTTGTAGTCACAATTTTTTTATAGATAAATGAGCTCTTACGAGCCTAATGCAACTTTTACAATAATTATTATTTTCACTTTTTCCCTTAAAAATGGTGAATACATTTTTTTGTCCAAAACCCGACAAAACTTCGAAGTGACCACCGTCAGGCGAACTTTAACGGTATCCAGACAGCGTTAGAATTTGCACTAGTCAGGGCCGCGTTCATAAATTAGGGGTCTCGACACGGGTTCCAGTGCCACCTCTGTCACACGCTTTGAAAATTGTATACGCTATCCCGCTGTCAGTGTCGGAACCCGACGAAAGTGTTAATTAATGAACGGGGGTCAGTGTGATTTTCGAATTACCCGGAACATAGACTAAATAGTAGTATTTTGTCTATGCCCGGAAGCGTTTCAAAACACTTCCGAGTAACTGTCAGATAACAGCTCAGTTACCCTCGGTTTAACTCGGGTCAATTTTTTAACGCTTTAGGGTGAAATTAGCATCACTCCGAGTGAAATTCACTCGATTCGAAACGGAACATAAAATAACAGCAATGAAACCCATGCGAAATGCGATGTCATACAATATCATATGAACTGTTCTGTTGTGTGTACTTTATTTCCGCTCATTCCGCAATCAAACTTTGACATAATTTTGTGAAATGTGTTAGCAATTATTGTCGCGTTTAACGACTCCGCATCGCCGCGCCGCAGCGATGAACTGTGTAGCCTCTGCAAAAAGTTTTAAACGACCATTAAATAATTCCCGCTGCTCACTGCAGCGTATAGGCTATGTCATTTTGACGTATGGCCGTTTAACACAAATCCATCGCTGTAACTGTTGCACAATTCATCGCTTCAGCGATGCAAACTCGTTAAACGCGACAAATTAAAAACATCTTAACCCGCGATTACACCATCCAATTTATCGGCATCCTAACTAGGATCCTAATTAGGACACGCAAAGGAACAGACCGTCCTAAACGCGATTACACTGTCCTAGCTAGGTCCAATACTTTCCTAGTTAGGATCCCGATAAATCGGATGGTGTAATCGCGCTTTAGTCTGAGGTTTCATCTGAGGACAGGTACTAACATAGACTTAGGATATACTATCTATTATATACTATCCTAAGCTATGGGTACTACTACAATCATACAATAATAACTACAATCTTAACTTGACATGTGAATACACAGAGGGAGCAATGGTAGTGGTAGGCCGCCATTTAGTTATTGCTGCCCTCACCAAAATAACAATTTGTGCACATTTTAAAAATACATACAGTTGTCCAACGAAGTCGTTCAGACAGAGCGGTTGTGCGGCGTTTGCGATGTGAGACTCCAAACTGCTTGTTCGAAAATTATATGTTGCTCGGTGGCCTGCCTCCTCGCTACATACTTATTTATACATGATAGTAGCCACAAAAATCAGAATCCGTATCTAGGATAATAATTATTTTCGCTCTAAATAGGTAATGATGTCGGGCTGTTGACAAATGGAGAGGTAAGATGAAAGGAAAAAAAGTGTTCTCATGCTGTTCTACTTCAATTTTCTCATTTGGAGATATCACTGTGCGTTATACAAAATCCTGTGACACCTGTGCGTTAAACAAAATCCGGTGACATTATCATAAGACAAATACTATTCTGATTGTGAGCATCAATCCCACCCACCCATACCCAGAATATACCACAGACATACAGACCAAACATAATATATAATAAATGCATAGAGTCGACTTGAAGCAATTTTAGCTCAGTGAGTAATGGGCTATTATAATTATAAATATTGCTGGTTTCCAAACAAAATATATACCAGCGATCAGTTAAGGTATTAACAAATATGTGTCAAGCATAAGCTAGCCAAAACAACCCATTTTTATACGTTTCTTCGTACTATGTAGCTTAAATGTCACTTGTATGTTTTTGTATGGAAACTTGCCAACACTATTTAATCCTTAGGTTTAGTCTTTCTGTGGGATATACTGATATACTAATGCCTCATACAGACTATTTCCCTCGCGTTGCTCCTCGCTATGCTCATCGCGCTGCCGTGATGTTGCCCTAGCCAGCCACACGCTGCTCTATTCGCCTCACTTATGGCCACACTCCTCGTCATGCGCCGCATTCCAGCTTTCGCCTTCACGCAGTAAACATCGACGATAAAATTGATGCCAACATATATTTAATTAATATTATATGAAATACACTTGCCTTACAATAAATACGAATAGCGAAAACTCCAAACACAACGTACCTTGTTAGTAAACTCAAACTCAAAATGTGTGTTTGTAAAATACATAAGTTTTAAAGTATACGTTTTACAGTTCATAACCAGTGGCGTGCATAGGATTTTTAAGTAGGGTAGGCACAAAACTGTCCTTATGTTCTTTGCACGTATTACAGCAAGAATTACGATAAATAACGGTATAACTCGCACAGGTGTCTTTCTCCTTTGTTCAAGCTCATTGGCAAAAAATCTCTTACCCCACTATCAAAAATGAATCTCCGACTACCTACGCACGAATCTACTATTTAAAAACGTGTGGCGGCATCTAGCAGCAAGTAGTGCAAGTTGGCAAAAAACCTCTTACCCCACTATCAAAAATGAATCTCCGACTACCTACGCACGAATCTACTATTTAAAAACGTGTGGCGGCATCTAGTAGCAAGTAGTGCAAGTAATCATGGCAACGTGGTTGCTTTGCACAGGCGTTGCGTATTTTAATGAGAATGTGTGCGTGCTTAGCGCGAGCCGCTGACGTCATGGGAGTATAGTTACAGATGCACACATAGAGAATTGCCTTCGAATTTTAGTTATGCGTATAGCCACGGTAGCGCGAGCGTTGCGCAGCAGGCTGGTAGGTATTTCAAAGAAAGGGTGAAGCTTACCTGATTATAATATTGAAATATATGTGTGCACCTTCCTATATTTAAAAAGATAGCGGTCTAGTTAGCCAAGCTCAGGGTAGGCATTGCGTATTTGCCTATATGAGATGCACACCACTGCGCATAACTAATCTATAAAAAAACATATTGTATGATGAAAGAAATATAATACGGGAAATGTTAAAAAAGTTGGGCTAGTAAAGTTATACTTACTTATATTCATAAAATAAAGAAATATAGAAATGAGAATATTATTAAAAGTATATATTATAGATACCTACATATTGCAATCAATAAAATAAGTTGATAGATAAATAAACTATAAATAGATATAATGCCTAAATCCCGTAAGTTTTAATAGGCATTTTGTTACAATCGTGACTTGTGTTTTAATTTATGGTTTTTATTCTTGGGGTCCCAAATTGCTGGTTCAGCACTTAATAGGTCAATATATTTTAGTATATTTTCAATTGACCATTCGTCGGCTGATATCGATGGCGGCATGACTGAAAATACACAAAAATCTCGCATGTGCGTTCCGTAAGAGCGCTCGAAGCGGACTGACAACAGCACGAGTATGTGGCTGGCTACTCATCTTCATATTGCCGCTCCTATTATGAATCGCGCACAAAAAACCGACAAAGAAGGGACTGATGGGCATGATGAGGAGCAGCGCGAGCGGCAGGACGATTAACGCAGCCACACGATGTCCCTACCCACTTCCCTCACTATTTCCCTCGCTCCTCGTCGAGTATGTGGCTGAAGTGTAAGATTACTAAGTCTATGGTCCAACCCCACGTCACACGTCTTCTCTTGTTTAAAGTAAGCCCACATGACTATGATAGCAAATTTTTAAAAAGGGAGGTTAGTTAACATTTTTGAACGCTCTTTAGAACACTTCCGTCTATGGTTATTTTTTTATCTATGCCTGTCTATTATTTTCAAAACCGTCTCTATTTTAAGATGGCTATGATTATTTTGGCTCCTTAATCTGAGATTATTTTCTATCAATCATTTCCGTTACGCGCCATTAAGTACCTGTTTCCGTTTCCTAAATTATAATGAACTTTTTTTTCTTTACACTACTTTATTTTAAATAACATGCGCAAGACGGCTCTTGATAGTCTGAGAGTGGGAATACGTAAATAAAATAGGTGTGCTTGGTTTATATGTGAGTATTTCATGGTATATGTGATGCCGACAGATTTTAGAATTTGGGGGCATATCATGATCTGTCTTATGGATATCATAATTCAGTTAAAATTATTTATTTACATATAAATATAACACGCTCCTCTTCGCACACCTATGTGACTTTTTGTTGAAAGACTTTCTGTTTGATACTTCATGATATGCCCGATTCTACGATTTGTCCACGCTACGACGACGTAGGCATTTTGACTAAATCAGGAAGGTATATTTTTTTTAATAGTGTTCAAGTCCAAAAACGAAAAAACAAGCCCGACCATCTCGATCTACCGTCTAAAAAGTAGTCACATCTGACCGAGTTAGTTTAGGTATAGTCACAGAGACATTATAGTATAAAACATAATATGTGACCACCCCCGAAACCCGAAACAAAATCGACCACAGTCTCGACAAAAACCCACTCCAGACAAACTATTTTCAACAATATATACCTATATTTTGGATTTTGGTAGCATTTAGTTTATTTTTATAAAAATAGAAAACATACCTACTTTTTCTCTTTCGCCCTGTGGGCGATTCCGGAGAAACAGTCGAAGCAAGATTTCTAAAACTCGACAGATAAAACGGGTTTTTACGGACGAGAAGGCTAATTCGACAGACTAATGAGAATAACCCGACCCACTCTTCTCGCACGGTTTTCCGTTTAGTTGTGGTTGAAGTGACAGTGACAAAAATAAAGTAATAATAAAGTCGATTCTGAAGGCTTTAATTTTAGTTTTAGTGCTGTCTAAACTTAAATTTTTCCAAAGCAATATACAGTAGTACCAACTTATCTGTAGAATGAAATAGCATAATCCGGGCTTGTCATTGGCTAATATTCGATATTATCCAATCAGATGTCCTAGTTCCGCTATTTTCATTCTACAGATAAGTTGGTTTTACTGTAGCTTCTATTGTTTACACTAAAGAACTATTTTGAAATGAAGAAAATTTAGTTTTGACAGCACTAAAACTAAAATTAAAGCCTTCAGAATCGGCTCTAATACCTCTTATGTTGTATATGTGTATAAAATCAGTTTGAATTATAAATACGTTCAAAGATTGATGTTCAAATAAATACCAGATAAATTGATAATCATCATCATCAGTTAGTTAGTGGCAGAGGAAATAAATTAACTTTTCCTATTTTAGATTTTAAAAAATCAACAGTGCTATAAAATTAAATTAAAACTTGGTTACAGGGTCGTCTTAAGTATATTTCTATTAGCATACCTACCTATACTGCGTCGGGTTGCGAAAACCAGGATCTACGCCCCCCTTATAACAAATACACTTTTCTTTACACACTCTAGAGCCCTACTCTAGAACCAAACGTTATGAGTGGTATTATTAGTTTAATTTAATTATTACTTTTAGTTAAATATGATTGGCTTGCACATCACACATTCACAACGGAGTTATAGGACGTGCCAAATGCAGCGCCGGCGTAGATGGCTTTGTAAAATAATAATAATAATAAGAAGTAATATTTTATAGGGAGGTTTATGTCCAGCAAAGGACTTCTATGAGCGATTGAAGAAGATAGGATATTACTTTCAAAATCGTATGTAGGTGCGAAGACTTAGGGCAATCCCCCAAAGGCATAGCGCCCGGGAGCCCCGCACCCTTTACACCCGTGGGTAAGTCAAGACGGCCCTGCTTGGTAAGAACAACAATACTATCATCAAAAATTGCAACTCTGAAGTATATTATTCAGTCAGACCAAAGTTAAGGTTTGAAAAATACGCCGAATTGCTTCGAGAGAAGGTATTGCCAGTGCAGAACAGTGCCTTTCGAGCTCAATTTGGGGGGGACAAAATGGCATTTTAGCTAAGTTCGACTACACTAAGTTATAGGCCAATGCAGGAAGCATGGGCGTCGGAAGACGAAAGTCTAGGGTGGGGCAACCTTTCAAATATCAACGGGATTTATAGTTGAAAAATAAAAAACCTACTTTTGTGCAAACAAAAACTGCCGATCGGTCTTGTCTCTCATATGTCCGCTGTATGTGTACTTTAGTCGTGCTACGAAATCCTATGTTTTACTGTCCCATTCCGTTTACAAGAGCGGGGGGGGGGGCTGCTCTTCCCTGCCCCCCCCCTTCCGATGCCCATAGCTGGAATAGAATAGAATAGAATAGAAAAATATTTATTGTTTATCTTTTCTGTTACAAAAATTGTCCGCCATGCCGGTGTTTGTTGGTGACATACGTCTTAAAGATCTAGTGACTTAATTTATGGTTGGTATTCTAGTATGAATGCCTGATGAATAGAAATAAAAAAAAAAATTTAATATTGCTGATCTAGGAGGGGCATGCCGCTTGCTGACCCGCTTGCTTCTCTCATGTTTGTTTATGTATGCCACATCGCCAATTCTCGTGCTGAATAACATTGGGTTGTGCTGCCCATACCTCGTATACGCTGGACCCGGGACATCAAGTCCAAGACATGCATAAATTTTTTAGTTTATCTATCATATCATGATGTAGATCGTGTACTCGGAGATGCCACGGACCCTCATCGAGCATTTCCCACAGAACGCAGCTAGGTAATGATCTTAGAAAACCTCCAGTCGACTTTAGAGCCATTCTATACTAGCGTTCAATCGACAAAAGGTTTGTCTTGCTTATTCTAGGTAGTAACTGCACTACTCCATAGTCTAGGATGGGTAATAGGCACGCCTGTATTACGGCCACTTTTGTTTCGATGTTCACTTTCGAATACCACCCGATTATAGGGGACAGCATGCCTCTTACGCTTTTCGCTTTCGCGATCACATTTTTCACATGTTCGTTCATGCTCAGTCTTTTGTCTAAAATCACTCCCAGATATCGCACACTTGTTTTGTATTCTAGCAGTTTTCCCTTGATCTTCACTGTTGGTTTTTATCCGCGACTCGCGGTACTTCGCGATTTCTTTTGCTTTTTTGTGAACATTACGCACTCGGTCTTTTCCACATTACATTGTAATCCCCATCGTTCGTAGTAGTCAATTATTTCTTCTGCTGCCCATGTGGCTCTTATCGTTGCGTTATCTGGTCTCTCCGCCGTGTTAAGGATACAGAGGTCGTCTGCATATTGTGACAACATCTGACCTGCGATTTTGCTCTTTGGGATGTCGTGTACATAAAGATTGAAGATCAGTGGTCCTAGTATTGAACCTTGGGGCACACCGTGTGGTACGATTTTTTCTTCGCCTGTCATTGTTCTACATTTTCCTCTCGTTTTTCGGTCTCTGAGGTAATTTTCAACAATTTTTATAGTGTTATTTGGCACGTCACCTTGTTGCAGCTTAAATGTAAGGCCTTTGTGGTTGATGGAGTCAAATGCTTTGCTTAAATCTGTAGATATCATAGCGACGCTGTGACTTTCAGCTAATGCATCAGATATGTATTTACAGGTCCTTAGAATTTGTGTACCGGTTCCTTTTCCAGTCAAGAAGCCATGCTGAAAATCTGGTATTACTTTGCTGCACGCGGTCATTATCCTCTTGTGCATTATTATTTTGCAGATCTTACCCATGATGTTCAGTAGCGTGATCGGCCGATATGATTTAGGGTCTTTAAAATTCTTGCCCGACTTATGTAAAAAAATGCAGTCGCCTAGTTTCCTCCTCTGTGAATAATAGCCCGTGGAGAGTACATAGTTAATTGCTTTTCCTAGTGCTTGCCAAAATGCTGGTCCAGCTAATTTGATGGCATCCACTCTGATCTGATCCAGCCCTGGTGCTTTTTTGGTTTTGAAGCTATATATGGCTCTCTTAATTTCATCAGGCGAGGCTAAAGCCTTGGACCTTTAAAGTGGTTGGAATGGGGTTGTTATTTCCGTTTTTTCATCCATTTTGAGGATTATTGAGTTTTTGACTATTGAGGTATCAACTAATGTGTCTATTGTTTCTTCTTCGGTTGTACATTGTTCATCGTTATTAGCGTTCTCTGTATTTTCCACATTTTTGTTCTATTGTCTTTAGTGTTTTCGATAATTTTCATCCAGGTCTGTTCTCTGTACGTCTCTAGTGATACTTGTAATTGTTTTTTGCTTCATTATATAGTTGCTTCGCAATTCGATGCCCTTGTGCTCGTTTGACGTTTTGTTTAAGTTCGTTTCTTATTTTAATTTGGTCTTGAATCTCTTTCGGAAGATTTTCTTTAGGGTCTATAATTCTTTTTGGTGATGTAATATCTAGGGCATCGGTGATTATTTGTTCTAACTTTTGTATATAGGTGTCTAGTTATTTTTCTCTCGTTATCATCGAACCCCGGTATGAACTGGACTTGATTCCATCGCAGGCCTCTTTTGATATACATAGCCGTACCAAGGTGTGAAGTGTGGTGTGGCTGGAAGTTGTGTTTGAAGACAGAAGATTGAAGACTTATTTACAACGCTAATGAAATATAGGCATATCAGCATAATCAGCAGAGCAATTTTTATTACTGAGTCAATACTTTAATTTCTAAAATGTTACACCTCTGTATTTTGTCGTCAACTAGATATTCCATCCATCCATCAGCTTGTTTCGTCCACTGCTGGACATAGACCTTTCCAAGAAAAGGCGGTCCTCCTGGAAGAAATGCCCATACTCACACACGCTGGGTATAGGCAGGTGAGTGCGATGCAAAAATCCTCGCACCAGTTACGCCGCTGCCCTTCACCAGTCTGTTTTATTAAGGCCCGGTAATTTGGGATGGATATAATGCTTTTACGGACTTTGATCTAACTGCTCTAAACAATCATATCTCATCTCGTCCTTTTGTATAAGATGAAACAATTAAAAACAATACTTTATCACACCTTTTAAACCTACCTGCCCCTGATTTTTCTCCTTTTAATTTTAAGCATATTACTGATCGTGATATTAATCGCTGCATACCACATATTACCAGTAAACGTTTGACGATATTAGCCTAAAAATGATAATATACTTCCTCACATAACCAACATCCTCAATTTCTCTCTTATGTCCAGGACTTTTCCCATCTCTTGGAAAAGAGCGTTTGTTATTCCTCTCTCTAAGGTGACTAGTCCCACAATTTTATCACAGTTCCATCCCATATCAATTCTACCCTTACTCTCAAAAGTTCTAGAACGACTTGCTTATGAACAATTTTCTGGTTTCTTTTCCTGTAATAATCTACTTAATGCATTTCAATCCGGGTTTCGTAAAGGCCAGATTACTAACGACATTAGGGAAAATATGAACAATCATATTATGATCACTGTCGTAACGTTGTTGGACTTTAGCAACGCTTTCAATACCGTTGATTTTGACATTTTGCTATTTATACTACGTTCGCTTAACGTATCTCCGGCAGCAACTGCTTGGTTCTAGTCATACCTTAAAAGTCGTCAGCAGTGTGTCCGCACGGATACTGGTTGTTCAGACTGGTGTTCAGTTATTGCTGGCGTCCCGCAAAGCGGCGTTTTATCTCCTTTACTCTTTTCTTTATTTATAAATATCCTGGCTAGCCACCTTTCTTCTCTTTACCACCTCTATGCCGATGATCTACAACTTTATACAGGCACCAAGATTGACGACATTAACAGCGCAATTGACTTAATAAATTTGAACTTAAACACCATTTTTGAATGGACTAAATCTTTTGGCTTATTACTTAATCCTAATAAATCACAGTCTATTATTTTTGGTACATCGAGAATAGAGTTAAATACTGCACCAAAAACTAAATATGACAATGTAGTTATTACTTTTGTCAGTATTGTAAAAAACTTAGGTATCCTCATGGATAACACGTTAGTCTGGGTTCCTCAAATTGGCTCCACTGCCAAGAAAATGTTTGGGGCTTACCACTCCAAACGGCTGCAGTTCTTTCTTCTATTCCGAACCAAAATGATGCTGGCACGACAGTCTCTACTGCTCCCAATTCTCGATTACGCTGATGTAAGTTATCTAGACCTAACAGAGGAGCTACTGAGCAAACTTGAACGTATCCAAAACCTGTGCATTAGTTTTATCTACGGATTACGGAAGTACGATCATATCTCTGAATTTCGTGCTCGTTTAAGGTGTCTCCCAATTCACCTTCGTAGGAATACTCACATCTTAATTCTTCTATAGAACGTTTTAAACGGTCCCTCCACTCCTGAATATCTTCATGGTAAATTTAAACTCGTCAGCTCCTTACACTGCAGAGAAAATTTACTTCTGAATTTTCCAAAGCACAAGTCTGCTGCTTATGGGAAATCCTTTGCGGTCAAGGCCGTTCGTTTTTGGAATGAATTACCCTCTGAGATCCGTATGTCACCTTCTCTAGGTCTCGTTATGAAGACTCGTCGGGATGGTAGTCATAGTCATGGCACTTTATCACTCAGTCTATCTGTATTACTCATTACATTTATGTATGCATAATATATGTATATATATTGTGTATGTATATATTATGTATTTATTATCTATGTAAATGGCATTATTACTATATAAATTTATACCAATTTATTATTTTGACACTATATAAATAAGTAGTAGTAAGATGTAGATTTAGTTATGTAATATGGATTCACTTTATTGGTTGTTGATTTCTTTATCCAATTTATTTGTTTGTTCCAACTGTACATTTTATTGATAATTATTTCTTCACCACCCAAAGGTTGGCTGGAAGAAATTGCTTCCAGTAATAAGCCCGCCTTTGTACAATACTGTGCATTCTTTACTATTTATTCTTTATTTTTATTTTGTGTGTGTACAATAAAGTGTCTGTCTATACATTCATTCACCTAGGATGAAGCGCACTGGCCCAGAAGCTAGGTGAGTGAAAGCAGGCGAGGCGTTTGTTAACGGATGAATGACCGATACTACGGCTATTCAAGACATCGTGCTGTAACATGACCAGTCGCTTGGCGGCATGGTTTCGTCATAAGAGTGACGACAAGCCTCGGCCGAAGCCTACCACCAGTAAATACGTGCCTACGTCGGTCGTCTCTGTAAATGGGGCTCAACTACAGAGACATAGATTATTGGCATACCTTTTTGGAATCCCTTAGTAGCCTTTTACGACATCCATGAAAACACATGAAGTGACAATTATCCTTTTTAGATGAAATTGCCACACGCTACAGTTTTCCAGATAGATATTGATTTTAAGATAGGTTTAAATTAATTATCTGTCAATTTTAAGCTTAATAAAACGTAGGATTTTGGTCCCGAATATTCAATGATTTTTTTTATTATGTATTTTGGTAAACCTTTTATTTTTATTTTGGGGGCACCATATCGATGTTCCGCCCAGGGCGCCAATTACCCTAGTTACGGTGCTGCCCGTAATGATGTGAAGCCATGATGATACCATCTGTAATTTAATTTATTTAGGGTAATATCGCCGACTATTATGTGGATAGTTATGTACACTAATATGTAGGACCTATTTTACAACATAAAGTATTTGAATTTGAATTGGGGGTCTTGAGACTGAAAGTTCAGCGTTTTATCAACTTACTTAGCCACCGTCTTTTGAGGAAAATTAAAATCTTATGCATAATTAATATAAAATAAGTACATAACTAAACTACTTAAGTACTAAAAAAGTATGTAGTAAAAAAGTCGTGTCTATACATTGAATATTTAAAAAAAAAATTAAGTGTAATGGGTTTTTATTTTAGTAAGTAAGTATTGTGCAAAAGCGAACATTACAATTTCTATTGGAATTCTTGTCTGTCTGTTTGTCTATATGTATGTTCCGTTTTAACTCGAGAACCTTGGGGTGTTCATAAAATACGCCCACACCGATAACGGGGCAGATATTGAATAAACACGGCCGGAGCCGCGGGCGCTAGGCTAGTTTATAAATAAAACTAAAGTTGACGAGCATATTCGAATGAAATCCTGAATAGCATAGTTAGTAGACCAAAGCCCAAGGTACACAGGGAACATTTCACTTAGTTGATCGATCATTGTTTGCTCGTGGATCTTCAACTTCAGCAATTTTTGCAAAAAAAGAGACTGTACACTTGTTTTAAATGTCAACCATTTAAGCTATCTATGTAAATAAAAACCAAAGTTTGAAAACTTTAAAGATTTAAAATATGCTACCTACTTATATTTATAAATATATTCGCGCGTTATCTCAATCGCATCGTATTTAGGAAGGGGCGACGAACGAACGACGCACGCATTCCGTTTCTTACTCGAAAACCGGTCGACGATGGATGAAATACAAAAATTCGTTAATATTTTTTATGGCTTCGTAACGCCGAGGGGAGGAATTTTCGGCGTCGTCGTCCGCTATAGGGTTAGCTAGGGGTTGCTCGGTCGCGTCGCGCCTGCGCGCGTAGTTCGCGCCACTCTGCTACGTCGCCGCTTGCAAGTGCAAGCCAGATGTTCTGAAAAGCTTCCTCTAGCCGTTTCATTGCTTGGCAATTTTGGGATTATTATCTGAGAAGTTTATTTAAAATGTGGACTAGGATATTCAAGACGTTATATCTTTTATGTGTAATATGTAGTGAATAAATTAATAAGTGTATTAAATGAACAAAGTGTGTATATTGAAATTATCGGGCGTCTCGATGTCCACGAGTTCATTCGCGAGACCAACAAAGCGGCGGACATTTTATTTTGAGTACTCGATAATGTAGCGTTTGCGTCGAAAACTTATGTCTTTTTATGGTTATAACTTTGGATATCGTTCGTTGATACCTTTTGTAAGTAAAACATATTGATTCAATCGTTTTATTCTATAATTTTGCAATGAACATTACCGTTTTTAACTTGTACCTGGAAAGACTTCACGGTGTCAGTACCTATTTTACCAAAAAAGTCGTTGAATTAGTGACGTAAGCTCAGTTCAACAGCTGTAGGAGTCATTAGAGACCCTCAAAATTACATAAACTTAAAATATTTCTGTTATCGACCCATTCTGCTTCCGAGGCTTCTTACCTGTAATTTCCGCGCGCACGGCGGCGCCCCTAACCTCTTTTTACTAATTGAATTGTGTCCGCGATTGAGGCACGTAAGCATTGAAAAAAAAAAATGTTGTTAGGTTGATATGATTATGACTTGTTACTTTGATAAATAACAGCGATGCCGAGGGGGGTGAAGCTCGCTCGGACGGCGGAGGGCGAGGGAGAAGTGGTGGTGCGCGCCGGGCCCGGGGCGTCACCATCCTTGACTACAACTCTGCTGGACGACAGCCCCAGTCAGCCCATCAGCTATCACCTGCTAGACCATGGTTATGGTGCCACGCCGCAGCACCAGATCAGGCGTGAGGCGCTCTCGGCACCGCCGAAAACGTCTGAAGTAAGTTCACCCTCATCCGTAGTATCTGTTATTGAGGTCTTCAGTATTCTGAGTTTGTTACCACTGTTGATAGTTATTCAGTTGAGTCACTAGTTATCAAGGAGTTCAGGTAATAACTATACCTTTTAAAATACCTATCAAAAATATGATTATATCAAGGCTTTTAAATAAGCACCTTCAAGATGTAATTTTCATCATCAACATTTTTAGGTAAGGTTTATTCGATTCTAGTAGTCATTCTCTTTTACACCATTTTTGGAACCAGTTAGCTAATTTTCTCATAGAATAAAATCAATTGATTCCTTAAAGTTGCCACATATAGTTGAGGATAACTAGCAATGAGTTGTGATAGTTAATCTTATGACTTGTTCTCCACTGCGATGACAAGAATATTTAACTGGCTTATGATCTCAACAATTTTGTTTGGTCGAGGTATGGTATGAGAAAATAAACTCCCATTTGGAATTGTGTACAATCCAGTGAAGTTTACTGTGGACCTGAATTTCTCCTATCACCAGGCTTCTTGTACCTTTGAGGGGAAACTGAACTCCACAATAATGGTTTATCATAATTTGTTACAATCTACTGAAGATTTTTTCCTCCTTATGCAGTGATTGGTATGTTAACCATCATTAAGAGGCCTGGCAAGTGATAGTATTTTGATGCCTTTGTTTGCAACCTTCGCATACCTACTAAGTTCTTCAAATTGCACAATCAAATACATTTAACCTGTCAGATGCAGATATTTTTAATAATTTGTGGTTTAATCTACTTTTCTTTTTATCTCAAATTCACAATCAGAATACCTTGCATGATACAGGTGATGCTTGCCTTTCTAGCATGATACATTAACCTAGAATTTTGTGAATGTATTCTTTGTGTTAAAATAATAAATTTTATCTAATATCTAATTTGAATATGTGTATACAATATTTAACTGAATTCTATTCATAAGCGCATACCAAATTTGCATATTCGGTTCTTATTGATTTTGTTCTTATTGAAATTATCTTGGTTTCTGTACTACGGGTCCAAAATGGTTGCCGCTTTAACACCATTTTAAACACCATTTGACAGTAAATATATGGAATTTACGGTCAAATTGTGTTTAAAATGGTGTTAAAGTGCCACCATGTTAAGACTCCTGTACTCAATTCGATTAAGATTGATCCTTTAATTTCATAAGGGGTGGAAAAAAATTATCAGACTAAATACTAATGATGAAGCTTAGCTATTTATATTTTAAGGTTATTTTAGATATTTTTTTCTAGAATCAAGTATTCGATTGTAGATGTATTCAATTTCATGCTTTCAATATAGCAATTTGAGGCTTGTTTTACCTTGAAAGAGCATTATGTTGCATTTTATTATCATATTAAGTAAAAACTACATTTACTATTTGATAAACAATTTGTGCAACCTTGGTGCTGAATTTTAGTATTTCATGGACATTACATTCATGACAAAGACGAAATTTATACCTGTAGTATTAAAAAAAAAACGTAATGATCCAATTAATTGATTGGTTAGTATTTCAATTTGTGTCACTACCTATTCATTGTTCTTCTGGTCAATTACAAAATATTTACATATTTCGGGCATCATGCATGATCCTCCATTTTGAGATGAATCCTCAAAGGGTCATTCAACTCCAAAGACAACCAAGTGTTAGTCTATTCTTGAGTTCTATCAATGAAATGTATGTAAGTTTTAGAGGATTTCATTCGGCCATATTCATAATTTTAGTTTTAATTTAATTTTAAAAATACATACATAACTTCCAATCTTTATTATTTATATTTAATTGTGAACTTGTAACTTTGGCAGTGACTTGCTTTCTTCTGAAGCCAGATAAAACGCCATTGAATTGAATTGACTTGCCTTCTATACTTTTAAATACATATAAGAAAGAACAAAAAGTGTACAAAATGGGTGAACATTACTGTTTTTTTTAAGTTTAATCAATAAGCTAACTACTTTTAGGACATTTGATACGTGAATCGTGACAGACAGACACAAAGGTCCGTATATTTTTTCGGAATATCCATCAGATGTTTTTCTTCTGTATCTTTCCCTTGGACGAACAAAATAATTACAGTAGCAGGTACTTCCCACTTCAAAAACTAACTCTTAGCCTCTGTGTCTGTCATCTGTTCGCGGTTGACACCAAAATGGTTCGACCGATTGAGCAGAAATTGGGCATTCAGGCGTAGAATTATATAACGGTCGTAAAAAAATGAAAATGTATATATCGTCACATATTGAAAATGATGCGGTGTCAATGAAGTTGTGATTGTTAGCATTTTTGAAACTCGTCATGCATTTTTAAAATACAGACAGACAAATGAGTGTTATTTTTTTTTTCGTAAGATCTGTTGGAGTTGTCGTTCTACTTCTATAACTTTTCCCTTGGGCAAACCATTTTTATAGATTTCACAGTAGCAGGTAGGTACCTGCCACATAAAAAACCCTGTATCTGTCTGTTCGCGGCATGACTCCAAAATGGTTGGACCGATTGAGCAGAAATTGGGTATTCAAGCGTAGAATTGCACTACGTATCGTCACATTTTGAAAAAGATGGGTTGTCAATAAAGTTAATGCTTGTGTTGTGATTGTTAGCATTTTCGAAACTCGTCATGCATTTTTGAAATTAAATACTTGTACTGGCTCATTAAAAAAACTGAATTATTTCGTCTGACCGGTTTCGTTTTATAAGCATTATAAAATATTGTTATTTGGTTCGTTCAGGTACAGAATAGTAAAGTTTTATAGTAAATTTAGTGGTTTTATACCTGAAAAGCCCCTGATAACGTCTAGGCGAAACCAGTCGGGTGCACTTCCATCCATCCATCCATCAGCCCGTGTTCGTCCACTGCTGTACATATGGGCCTTTCCCAAATTTCGCCACTCATGTCAGTCCTCCGTCCTCCTCATCCAGCCGCCACCCACAACGTCCTTCAGGTCGTCGGTCCAGCGGGTACGAGGTCGGCCTACACTACGCTTTGCTGTACGCGGTCTCCATTCTAAATTTCGGCCCAAACGGCCATGATGTCTGCGACAAATATGGCCTGTCCACTGCCACTTCAACTTACTGATTCTGCAGGCTATGTCGGTTACTTTCGATCTCCGACGGATCTCCTCATTTCGGATTCAATCCATCAGAGATACCCCCAGCATAGCAGGGTGCACTTGATACATTGAAATAACTGAAACCGTACAAGTACGTAGTAAATACTGTATGTTCTCTGGTACTTAATTTCGGTGTTTAATTTCAGATTTGTATTTAAGCGCTTCTATCAAGAAATTGCGGGTTCGAGTCTCGAGGATAAGGGGGGACAATAATTTTCCGGTAGCGCCTCGAAATCGGAAAGCAGGGTTAAACCATTGTTACCGGGTTCACTAAATACGTAACTATTGAGTGTAGGTTAACCGCCGATACCGATTCGAAGTCATAAGAAATTGGTCTTGAAAAAGAGTAAACCGCTGCTGCTGATTTTGTGTGAGAGGCGATTTCTGTTATACGAGCTATTAAATGTACTGAATTAGAGGAATCCTTTGTGGAAACCAAGTACTTAACCGTAGTAAAAAACGGAAACTATGTCCGTCCGTACATCTAACCGCCTGCGACGTTTAGGCAGTTTAAAGAACAAAATGGCGTCCAGAAGGGGATTGTGTTAAAATCATGTTCGAAAAAATCAGGAATGAGTAGATCAAGCATATTGGTTTTAAGTACGTTGACTAAACCCTTATTGTGAGAATGGATGATGTTCATGAGGGTTCAGTATTTTTCACTATTTGTTCTTGATTGGGAAATAATGTAGTCCTTGGACTAACTGGGTCCCATATAATTTATACTTGCAATTTTAATAACCGTAATTTGAATTTTCGGCACTTTGAAACTATCTTGAAGAATACTTGTATGTTATTTTACTTTGTTAATTTGTTATTATCACTTTACGCCCAATCGGTTTCGAATATTAATTGACTAGCTATTGACCGCGACTTCGTACGCTTGGATTTCGAATATAAACTACCTATTTTATTTTATTTGCTTGATCTTGTTTTCCTAATTTTTATCTAAGTCCTGATACTGGCTGATATCAATTTCATGGTTTAATCTACAAATAATTCTCATTTTCCACATAAACTTTCATCCGTTTCAGCGTTTTTTAATATTTAACCACAAAGCTAAATATAATTGTGGATTTAAATTAGTGTGAGAATTCCTTTATATTATGATAAAATCTTGGGGATTATTTTCCAAAAACACTTAAATTTGTTTTTTTTTGTTTGATTGTATGTACGGGGTAATAGCTGGAACTATTGAACTGATTCTAAAAATTCTATCACTAATACAAAGCTATAATAAACACGCGTGCTTTTTACTTTACATTATCGCACTAGTGTTTTTTACATTACAGTTTTTTTTAATCTTAGTAGTTTTGATGTCTTGAGAAATAGTAAAGTTTTTGCAAATAAATAAACTGTCTCAGTTAAAATATAATAAATAATCATTTAATTTTATAATAATCATTTAATTTTATACAATTATTATTTATTACTTAGCCTCCGCCGTCTGTTTGTCTGTCTGTTCATCTGTCACAAGTCAGCTTAACAGTCATAAACTCAGAATCATAATAGTAGCCAGTTTAAATTTTCATAAAATTAGTGTTATTTAGGCCTTGTTCGTAATCAATAACGCGCCCTGATTGGCTAAGCTAACACCTTGAAATGCTTGCAAAATCATTCAATATTTACGGAAAGGACGGGCTGTCAATACCCCTTTCGGGGTTCTTCGGTGCTGTGATCTCTAACACGAAATTTATAAAAAATTATGAAATTGAAATCCATAGGGACTCAACCTTCTTGGGTTAGTTTTTCACTTTTTATTATTTTTCGTAATAAAGGCCTTAGTCACATGTGATGTATTCTGTGAAATATCTGACTGGTATTTTGTAGACCCCTGTGACGGACGGACACAGACAGATGGATAGACACCGGAGGTTTAGTAATAGAGTCCCGTGTGACACCCTTCAGATACGGAACCCTAAATATTTGGGTTACACTTAGCAGAGGGTGCCGAATGCTACCATTTTAGCGCCTTCTTATTTACCATGTTTTAGAGTAATGTACCGACCGAAACACTCGACCATCTTATTTTTCAGTTTTGTTTCATATATTTTAGTTTTATTCAATTTATTTGAATGGTACGGACCCCTAAGGGCGCAAAGCCTACTCGCACTTGATCGGTTTTATTTCCTAGCGCTGTTTTAAATACCGCTTTGTTAGTATGGGAAAGAGCCGATCCAACGAAAAGGCGCTGTTTCTAGGGCGTGCGGGCCTGTCCCTGAAGCCCTCAAGTTTAAGGCATGGCCTTTGCATATGTTTACCGCTTTACTTGAACCTCTGGCACAAGTGTGGTAATTGTCACAGATGTAAGCGGTTTATATTCCGTTCACCCCACACGACAGACGCCATGTGCTGGGCGCCCGCGCAGCTCCCCGGCGGTCACGTGACCAGGTACTACTTCCTGCCCACATCCCACTTGGATTGCACATTTTTTTACACAAGTCATTGGCCTATCGTCCGACAAATAGGCTCAGTGCGTGCACCCGTTTGCGTCTAATCGCAAACCTGCATTAGGTCTGGTATATAAAATGCGTTGTTATAATTTTAATTTAAAGGGTGGGGCCTTTCCGTTAAAATAACAATACTTCAACAATGAAATTTGCTGAAATAGATAACAAAAAAACATAAAAAAGGAATGCGGTGCATTATACTTGAATTATTCCAAGAACTGCATTGAATGGGGACTGTTTTAATCCAAAGCTGTTGCATAACTTATTACCGTCTGCTCGCGGGCAAAGCCGAAATATTGAAATCATTAAGTCAATACACGTCAACGGTTCCGGTTGATGCCACTATGTTTTATCTGATGTCGAGTTTAGGAAGCACATCTGCCCTGATTTCGGTTACGCACACACAGCAAATTAACAATAGCACGGAGTTGCCTAGTTAATAATAATATTGAATTTTGAGATAAGAAATTGCCATTCTTTCGCTAGAGGTCCCTTCCGAGAGCTCGGCGTCTTTTGTGTTGATTCTAATTTATGTCATGTATTGTTGGGTACCCTCCCCCATTTCATTTTAGGGGCTTTGCCCTGCCCTGCCCCGTGCCCCGCCGCTGACTGCCGAAATTGGTTTTGTTGCATTGCATGCAACAGCTCATCGGAAATGGCTATACAGCATCGTGATGCTTCCCTAATTCCTGAAATGTAGTGTAAAATAGAAGGGTTTGCCTTCTATTTTATAGCATTCTCAAAAATCTTAATGTGAAAAAAATCGTGGTCGTTTCGCTGGTGTTTCTCGCAACAGTTTTAGTGAAGTTTCGGGATCACAAACTATTGGATTGACAATGACATACATTGTGCTCAGAGTGAGTGGGTATTTAACAAATTTAGTTGAGGGTTAATAATAATCTTTACCTTCTTTCGATTTAATAGTGTTGGTTTACGATAATCAGGTGATTCGTTTTTTGTTCAGTTTGATAAAATCAAAGAATATTTGTAAAAGTGCAGTGGTAGTGTGAAATGGGATGCGTTTTTAACAAACGAATACAGGTGCCATTTATCCATGGATGCATGAAAAGAATGTAGTTATAATCTGTGGGACATGCATGATTGAAGTGGTTCCATTCTAGAGATGATTTTGAAATGTCCATTCAATTCATGTTATCTATTTGTTGTAATCTTTTAAAGCGGTACGTGCGACGATAATAAAACGGAAGATTTGGTTTTAAATGTGGATATTCAAGTTTTCTTAATGATTTTATTCATTTCTTGAAGTGAAGCAAAGAGTTACAAACATGTCTGCCTCTATACAAGAGATAAGAAAGACCGCCCCGAAAGTTTTTTTCTGGTTTGAGCTCAAGTTTTAACTGTCTTGGCATGGGATGTCATAGTGAATTCCTGTAACAAATTTGTCGATAACTAGTTATTTTTGTTAATTATTGCAATATACTATAGAACAAAAAACACAATACATTCAAGGGTTTTGTTGTTTAATAATATGGATGTCGTGTTGTGAAATAAATATCTAAGTAAAGGATATATGAATATAATTTGCAATATTCCGCTAAACAATTCTTGTCGTGCTATTCAAAATGCAGACTCGTGCACCGCCCGCCCACCCGCATAAAAACATGCAACAAGCAAGCAATACAAGCAAAGCAATCTTAAATAACAAGCAAGAAAACTTATCGACACGTGTTTCGCCTCTGAACGAGGCATCCTCGGGATGTGTTGCTAGCCCGGCTTCTCCGCAGCAACTGATGTGTTGCTCGCCCAGCCGCTCCGCAGCTGGTTGAAAATAAATATCTGTTTCAACTTACACTAGTATGACGATACATGCTAATCTGCTAAACATGGTGTTAGGTTAGCTAATAACACATTTTTGCATACGATTGCAGATTGTTTCACACAGGTCATCTTTAGCTTATCCTGCCAATTGCTTAAAAGAGCAGTTTGAAATATACTTGGTGAAATTAAATCTACCAACCAAATTCATACTGGAGACCCGGTTAGTCATCACTCACCAGGAACAAGGTTTAATTACCCTTCAGTTGAAATAAGAAAAATATTTTTTTTACCCCATAGTGCCTGCTCTAGGAATCGCACTCAAACTAGTCCAACAACCAGTAAGGGAGCAAAAAAATGTATTTTTTGAAATTGGCCAAAAGGATTACTGAACCTAGTTCTTGATCACTAACCGACTCTCCAGTATGAATTTGGTCGGTTGATTTAATTTCACTCTATATAGATTTTAAATAAATACAAAGCTTGGTTTAGCCCATTGTTAAAACAGTTAAAGCCTACGACCTGTTAATTCATTTACAATAAATCAGAATGTGTTAGTCTCCAAGTTACAGGTGTGTCGCCTACTTTTGAGTCTACTGATAATTTAGTAGCTAAATCATTACTTAACTGTAATTTTTGGCTTTTTCTTTCCTTTTTAAAAGAGATCACTTCTTATTTCTGGAAGCTCGTGAATATGAATATATTTCCCGGTCGGAAGACAAGCTTTGGGGCCGTCCATAAATTACGTCATCGATTTTTTCAGATTTTAGACCCCCCCCCTATAATCATCCTTCGTCATTTCTTAATGACCCCCCCCCTTCTCCCAAAATTGACGTCATTACTAGTTTGACAAAATAAAACATTGCAGATTTGAGAAAAATAGGGTATTATATGATTAAAACACTTGGTTTTCATAGGTACGATGTTATTTATAGTTTAAAAAAATAATGTAGACATGCCTTGACCTTGTAATAAAATAAATAAATAATGAGTTCAATAATTAATACCATTAAATACTTGCAAAATATCACAAGAACATTATCTTTCCTTAGTATGAGACATGTATTTAAGTATAAGTATAGTATTAATATGTACTTTTATTAATTATGTAATGTTGTAGTTATTATTTAAGTATTGTGTTTATTATCAATACATAGTATAAAACAAAGTCGCTTTCGCTGTCTGTCCCTATGTATGCTTAGATCTTTAAAACTACGCAACGGATTTTGATGCGGTTTTTTTAAATAGATAGACTGATTCTTAAAGAAGGTTTATATGTATAATACATGTAAGTACCACGGGCGAAGCCGGGGCGGGCAGCTAGTATTTTACTAGGTGTGCTGGAAGAAATTTCTTTTTAGAAATAATCTTTTTGTACGTGAAAAATAAACTATAAATAAATAAATAAGAATGACGTCAATTTCGAAACACCCCCCCCCCATCTATCATTTACCGTCATCCGTAGACCAACCCCCCCCCCCCCCCCCCCCCCTAATTTAGAATGACGTAATATATGGACGGCCCCTTTCCATCAGGGAATTTTATATGTAAAGATTTAGTGAATACATATTATGTATTTTGAAATAGTATTTTGTATTATGATTATGTATGTACATAACTCCATAACAGAACCATTAACGTATCAGAGCATATAACATTATCTCTTAATCTATTCTTCAGTATGATGAGCTAAAATTGGTAATTTATTGACATGATTCGGTCAACGATGTATCGCATGCAGCGGCACTATTCCGCAAATTCTATTCTATGTTCAATTAATTTCCGGGGAACCCTAGTGACGCCTCTTCCGAAATATTCGGAATTTAAAATTCAGGCCAGTGACGTAAAGTGCGCGTCCCAGAAAGAGTTAAGCGTATGTCGGCACTTCACTTCCATATTCCATACTTGAACACGGGCCAAGAGTACAAAATAAGTGAAAAAAAAATTACCTCGTTTCTGACAAAATCGAAATGCAGTGCCGGTACCGGACCCAGTAAATATTTTAAACAATGAAAAGGAAAATATCTCAATTGAAACAATGCACACAAAATAATACTGTAGATAACTTAAAATAATTTGCAAGGTAAATGAGTACATTGTCCGCTTTCTGTACATTGTCCAAAACAAATTACTGATTATTCTGTGGTTCCCAAACCAAGAAAACTTGCAAAGATGCAACGCAGTGTCCTATTATTTTCAGACCTAGTATTAAGGGTGTGAATGAATTCGTCAAGTTTAAGTATAATACGTTTTCAGAGTGCCTCCAAATCTTGTCTGTCCTGCCTCATGTGCAAGTCACAACTAAGTCGGTTGATTGATCAATATTCGATGCACAATAAAGTTCAGAAAATGTGATTCAGAAGTCAGGAAACCTCGCACGCTGCCTATACAGATAGCGTGCGAGTTGAATGCAGTCGGGGGCTGAAATCAAGGAGCACCTCCCTCCGCCGTCCGCACACATCCCTCGCACGCCTGCTGTGTAGTGCTATGTGCGTAGAGAGAACAGCTGTGTGTGTTAATTGCGCATTCCTTAGCTCTTTATTCAACTCGCGCGTTATCTGTACTTGTTCTACGACGTTTTTAACTGTAAAACCATGGCTGACATTTCATATAACACGACCATAAACTTAAACATGCCATGTTTTAATACTTAGCTCTGCATTCAACTCGCGCGTTATCTGTACTTGTACTGCGACGTTTTCAACCCTAATTGGAAACCCTTATATTGCCAAAATCCGGATAATATCCTCGAATACCGCATAGTGGAACTGTACTGCATGAAGTTCACCTCCTAATACAAATTCACAGGCGGTGAAAAGAAGACTGAACCTAAGTGAGTCGAGCTCGGGCAGCCAGCAAGGCCACGTGGTCCCGCTCAAGGCGGAGTTCAAGACGCCCAAGCAGAAGAGAGTGAAAGTGCTGACGCCCTACAGCCGCCCGTCCAGTTCCATGAAGAAGTACACCGAACGCTCCAGGTACTTTGAATGCTTCTAGGCAAGTATTACTACGACTTAGGGCTTGTCCATTAATCACTTGGAGCCCGAATAGTAGGGGAGATACATCGAATAGGAGAAGAGAGCGCGTTGAGACATATCACGTGTATTTTATTAAGAGCAAATGACGGACACAAAAGGATAATTTAAAATAACAAATACGTGACGTATATGTGAGGTTAGAGAGGCGGCGAGGGGTTTCCTCTCAAAATGACCACGTATCACTTTGGGGGATTAAAAAAAGGTTAAAAATTTGAGGTGATTAATGGACGAGCACTTGACGAGTTCGTCCACGATACGCCGATACGAGAGGTGCGCGAGGGAAGCGGCTGACTCGCGGTGTCCCGCCCCCCGCAGCTCGCCGACCTTGGGCGTATCGCACACTGACTTGGCAAGCAATAGTTGATATATTTATTGTAAGTTGTAGGATACACCCTTCGTGGTGCAGTGTTCTAAATCTGCTGATCTGAAAGTAGCGGGTTTGATCCCTATGCCCTCATATGCATCCCTATGTCGCTATGGGGGTACTAAGTTTTGCAGTCTGGTTTTGGCACAACAAATCGTGGGGCATTGATAAAACTAGTAACTTTCTCCGTCTTCCAGATACAATCAAATTGCTAAAAAATAATTTATATAATATTATATATTATAACACCGCGTCTTTGCGCTGTGTTTGGCCCAATTTATTATAACACCGCTATATAAATAAGCAATCAGCGACTAATATTTCTTCTTCTGCTTTGGGCTAAGTAAAGAGTGTCTCTGCCATGTATCCTCGAATGTTCCTGTAGAACACCTTCAATGGGTGTTAGTCCGTAAATTACCGACAAAGCACCAAACAAAATAAAAAAATCTCATGTTTCCCTTTTCTCATTTATCACGAAATGGTTATATGAAAAGATGGTTGTAGATAAAGTTTTGTTTCCAACTGTGGCATAAATAGCCATTAAAACACTCGTGCAGCCTATTACGAAACTTATTTTCACTTCGTTTCGTAATCAAGTACCGTATCCCAAAAAACCTGCAAGAATGCAATACCGCCCTGAGTTTTCATAAAGAACAAACCCATAAGAGGTCAAAAGATGTAATTTTCCGCCAACAGCCAATAACCCCTATTTTCGAGTCTTGTTAGGTCAGATCTCAGGTTATCTAGCTTATATTCTCTTTCCAGGTTTGACACATCATTAGGTTTATTAACACAGAAGTTCGTCGCTCTGCTGCGGTCCTCGCCGAATGGCGTGCTAGATCTGAACATAGCGGCGGAACATCTGTCGGTCCAGAAACGTAGAATCTATGACATCACTAATGTTTTAGAAGGCATAGGAATATTAGAGAAGAGATCTAAGAATAATATACAGTGGAAGTGTGGTGAGTATCGTGACACCTTTTTTATGTATGTTTCTTTTGCCTGTATGTGCGTATGTAGGTATGTTCGCGTATAACTAGAGAACCCCTGAACGGATTTTGGTGCGGTTTACGCTGTTACTTATAGGGTTTCTTGAGAATGGTTTTAGGCTATGTACCATTACGCTGTGACAAACAGGAGCTCCAATGCGTATTCGCTTATAATTTGCGAATCACTTGTATATCCTTTTTTTCTGAAGCATTAAGACTAAACGGTGCTAAACATTAAGCCGCGGGTAAGAGGTTAGTCGAATTTCCGAGGGTCAGTCAGAGAAGTTTCCGAAGGTGCACTGTTTAATGCAAGTCAGAGTCCACACTTGTGCACCCTCGTTTCACCGAAGATTGTTACGCCCCAGCGTGATGGGTGGTGGATGAGCCCCATCTTCGTTCTTCGGGCACAGATTGGATCGACAACTTAACGTGCCTCCCGAAGCACGTAGACCGAACACAAATGTTCCCCTAGGGATTTGAACCCGCGTCCTTCGAATTAGTGTTCGAGGAATAGTTGTAATGCTCAAAAAACAATTCCATGTATTATTTAGGGACTTGTATACATTGTTAGGTGGTAGAGTTGATACTCGGTTCGACTGTGGAGGGTACCACCATCTTACTCAGAGGACAGCTCTCAAATAGGGACCGGTTGATGGCGGTATATTCATCCCTAGTTGCCGGCCCTTATTGTATAAAACAGACTGGTGATGGGTGTCACGGGTGCGAGGTTTTCGGCACCGCGCTCACCAACCCACCTGGCCAACGTGTGACATTTCTTCCAAGAAGACCGCCAATGTGGCGGAATCTTGGAAACGCCTATGTCCAGCAGTGGTCGAACCAGGCTGACGGATGGATGCATTGTTCTAGCTGGGAGCTAGTTGTAGGGCGTGTTGGCATTATTGTTATTTTGGTTTCGTATAATATATATTTATGATTACTCGACCCTTAGGGTTGGAAACATTTCTTTGTAACTGACGGGATCTCACCGAGTGTCGTGAAGGAGTACCACCGTTATGTTGATCTCCCATGCTAAGTAACTTCCTCAGTGTAATTGTCATTTTATTAACCTGTTTTATTTACCTATCTCGTTTACTGACAAATTTTATGATTGAGGCAAATTACGATTAGAAACACTAATTCGGTACTTATTTCTCTGGCAAACTTAGTTTAGTGCATTGCAACCGATTGTGAAAGCGCTCACGACTCTTTATGTAACTGTTAAAAACTAGGCAGAATGTAGCATCGATTTTGTTGAAGATCACTATTAAGTTGGTAAAACCAAATCTCGTATTTAATAATAATATTGTTTTCCAAAATTGCGTTTTAAAGCAATTAGCGGAAATTGATTACTAATAATAGGGTTCTCGCATTAAAATTATGTTATTTTATGCCTTACATTTTGGTTACATTCGAATACAACGATAAATACGCTTTTAAGTTTGTTAATCGAATGCAATCAATATATAAATAAAAAAATGATAGAATTGGAATGTGAAACATTAATTATTACTGATCAAATTCCGCTAATTGCTTTAAAACACAGTTTTTGCATACTTTTTATTCAAAAGTAAGGAAAACAATATTATGATGTGCATTTTGCACCGAGATTCTGTTTTACCACCTTAAGGAACTAGACTACGGCACAACTCCTTCAGAAATAAACTCGCATATAGTACTGTCGCATATCGACATGGCAATTTTCTAGTGATGGGACATCACATACTAGGTAGTCGATATCGATAATTGTTTTGGTATGCAACAAAATGAGAGTTAAGTTATTTATATTTCCTTTTTATTTAAAGTAACAATTTATTTATCCATCACAATCAAAATCAAATGAACTTAACATCGCTACAAACACCCGAGGAATCTATTCTGAAAAGAAATTGTTCATCTGGCCCTACTGATGTTGATTCGGATTTTATTTTTGTTCTTTTTGATATGCCGGTGTAAAACAGCCCGCTCCAGTGTCTAATGTAGAGGATATTTATAAAAAAAATATTTTCCGTTCAATGTCGCAATTTTCCAATACTTTTCTGGCTAGTTCGCGTGCTTGAGAATGAGTTGTTTTTATTTTATTTTAACACGTGATGGACGGTGATACAACCGATGTCGTTCTCGATATAAAACTAAAAGCAACGAAGTGAGCGAGATCGAAATGGATAAACTACGTCTAAGATGGCGCGGGTGCTGTGCTGGTGTGCGGGGTGACACCCTCTCCAAAACCCACCTCATACCCCGATTGCCATGTCGACCTGTCGTCATCAGTACATTTAAGACCAAGACTATGGTGTCGATTCGGTGTAACATGACTATTTGACAGAACTAACCTTGTTTTAAGCGTCCTGTCCTTGTCTTTTCGATACCGAAAGAAAAAGATAGGTCCTGTCAAATCGGTTAAGTCGTGTTATACCGAATCGACACCTAAGATAAAGAATATGTACTACTTTGTGTTGTTGAAGAAAATATAAGGGACCGTGTGAAATGTAAAGTTTCAATAGCACAGTCAAGTCCTCACCGCAGGATCAACAGTATTCAGTGCCAAGCATTTCTGGAATTATCTTGCCTTCTATTAGTTATAGTATAATCTTAGTTCTCGTCGTCGGTCTAGATCTACTAGACTTCCAAAGTTTGTAAAAACCAAGCTGTGTATTTTAAAAGCACATTCGTTATCGTAGCAGAATAAGTATTTTCAGCAGATCACAACGTCATCGAGGGCACCCGTAAATCATATAGCTGCTGTATGAATAGAACTCAAACTTCGCATAGATCCCTCATGACCACGCGAGGAAGTATGCGAAGGGAGATCTTAGCGGAGGTGCAATAGGGGTTCGGTTGGAAAGTTAGTTTGTTTAAATATTACCTAATTACCCCGCTTAAACCTCCATGAGGAGTCTCTGCTAATGTTGAAGGGCTAGATGCACAACTTCAAATGAGCATATCACATTGTGTAACTTGGTTAATCGGTATAGTAAAAATAATGTAGATAGTAGACTACAGGGCTGATAGATTCATCTTAAAAAAAAACGCAAAATCTTTAGGTTCGCGCGATAGAAAAAAAATTACGAAGTAACCTCTAAATTTAATGTTTTTCGAGTGTTAAAAGGCCCATCTTAAATCAAACAGCCTTGAACATCGTCAGTTCGTCATAAAATATAAAAAAAAACCGTCGAGTGCGAGTCGGACTCGCGCACGAAGGGCTCCGTACCATTATCTATAAATACGGTAAAAAAATCATGTCTGTTGTATGGGAGCCCCCTTTAATATTTATTTTATTCTGTTTTTTAGTATTTGTTGATATCACTACTATCATGGTTCATGAGATACAGCCTGGTGACAGATGGACAGACAGACTGACAGCGAAGTCTTAGTAATAGGGTCCCGATGGTTACCCTTTGGGTACGGAACCCTAAAAACCATCTAGAAGCAGAGCTATTAAATAAAAACGCAGGTTTTTGTGGGCGCGTGTTTCTTGGTGGTCGTAATAGCCACGGCTGAGAGCGCGCTATTTTAAACTAAAAGGAAACGTCGTAGAGTTAAGTTCTGATTCATACAAAATGAGGTGCTCCATCTGACATTAAGGCAGGATTTGTTGCCTGTATCCATCCACACCGACTCCCCATTACCCCGGCAGGCGGCGCTGGCGTGTCCGGTATAAGCGACGAGGCGGCGTCGCGGCGGCTGCGACGTGAAGTGCGGACGCTATCGGCGCGGGAGGCGCGAGTAACGCGCGCCGTCGACGCGGCCGAGCGGGCGCTCAGCAGGCTGTCCACGGAGCATGGCGGCCTCGCGTACATCACATACGCGGACCTCCGCTCCATTAAAGACTTTAGAAATCAAACCGTCATTCCTATCAAGGCGCCGCCTGATACTAGGCTTAGCGTAAGTGTTGCTTTTAGTAAAGGATAGATAGCAGTGGCGAAGGGTCCATATAACACGATTCCCATCGGCTTGTTTAGGAAATGGCATCCATACTGTAGGCAAACCGGATAAGTCAGTCTTCGCCCGCGTCGTTACAGGGACGCGGGGATGACGACAAAGGGAATCGCGCGGGGTGCGGGCGGCAGGTTTGTGAGACAGTGAGTGTACACTCTCAATGCAAAATCAACCCGCCCCCGCGTCCCCGTAACGATGCGGGCGATGACTGACTTATCCGATTTGCCTATACATTTCTTTATTCCGTGCTCTTCGCTTTGTCAAAAGTTTCCATAAATCTCAATACGACAAATACACTTGGCTGACAGGGAGTTGCAAAGTACATTTTTTAAAATGTTTTCCTTGGTTGCTTTTCTGAGTAAGGCGATTTTTTGTCCGGCTTCCCTTTTTAGAATGTTCACCCTTCCCCACTGATAGATAGTAAAGATGGTAAAGTCTAGACGACGGTTAGCGTCTAAAGCTGCGAATAGACCTTGCTAGTAAACGCACAAGTGCTGTTTCTTTCTGATGACAAATAAGAATGCGCTGCTACCGTTCGCTCGCTTGGTGTGTAAGTAGTTTAGGTGATAAGGTAAATTCTCACACGTTTATGGTACAAGTACAATGGAGCCACACTGGCACAATTCCATCATATCTTAATTGCTGAGGTTGATAAGGAACCAGGGCGTAAACCGTGCCCTTCCGAGATGGGCTAACAGGTCACAACTTCCAGTGGGACAATCTAAATAAACACTTCCCGCTATAAAACGTGGAAAGTTCCAGAAGTTCCATTTACACATCCGCATTATCGCAGCTAATCACATTCTAAGTCTCTTTCGTTCTGCTGTTAGAAGTCATAGCACCATCTTCTTTGTTATTTATTAATAATACAAATAATATTTTAGCTATACCTCGATGTCTGTCTGCGGCTTATAATGGCTGAGCCGCTTGCGCAGAAATTCTACATATAATATTTAACATCGTCGAAGATGGCATTAAAAAGCATTTGCGGTATCGAATTATGTGTACTGTAATAAGAATACAACTGCGTTTAGGTGGTTGCCTCAGGATTCGCTCCGAACGCTCAACTTATTATTGCTTTTCTTATTTTTGAATAAAAAATAAACAACTAAAACAGTTGTTGTGCAGGATCATGTACAAAGTAAGGCATAAAATATCACAACTTGCTAGAAAAGCCTAATGGGCAATTGTCGCGTAGTGCCATAAATCACATTTTCAATGCAAGTGGTCGTAAGGACCCATTAAGGTGGTTAATCCGAATCCCGGTGCAAAATGCACATCATAATGTTGTTCTCCTTACTTTTGAATAAAAAGTATGCAAAAATTGCGTTTTAAAGCAATGAGCGGAAATTGATTAGTAATAATTAGGGTTTTACATTCAAATTCTATCATTTTATGATTAACATTTTGATTGCATTCGATTAACAAATTTAAAAGCGTATTTAACGTTGTAATCGAATGTAATCAAAATGTAAGGCATAAAATAACATAATGTTAATGCGAGAACCCTACTTGTTAGTAATCAATTTCCGCTAATTGCTTTAAAACGCAATTTTTTCATTCTTTTTATTCAAAAGTAAGGAGAACAACATTGTGATGTGCATTTTGCACCGGGATTCGGATTAACCACCTTCACTAATCTTAACTAATCATAAAACTAACTGTTAGCACAGTCATTTCTTACACTAGAGCTTTATTTTTATTTTTAGGGTCTCGTACCTCAAGAGGAAAAAACTGAGCCCTTATAGGATCACTTTGTTGTCCGTCTGTCTGTCAGTCCGTCCGTCCTTCTGTCTGTCAAGACGCGTGGAGGTATCGAGTTGAAATTAAAACCATATACACAGGTCTACAGTCCCTTGAAGCTGTAAAAAACCAAACTTCTAAGTTAACGTAAAAAAAGATACGGTCGTTTATGCCGTAAAAGACGTATATTTCGACACTCTCAGGGGAATCAAAATTTATAGGGTATTTTCCCTTGACCTACAACTACGAAAGGCAAGTAATACCGTCTTATTCTATTAGTATAGGAAAAAATCTGAAAACTATATATTTGTATTAAATCATAAAAAATATAGTCTTTAACGGAACCCTCGGTGGGCGAGTCCGACTCGCACTTGAACGGTTTTTCTTTAAATTTATTGAGAGAAAGTTGGCAGTATTTTCTTGTGTACCAATAGATAAACTTGACGGAAATGCTTTCAGTTTGATGCGTTCGTAGGCTGCGTTCAGTTTGATAGTCGGACGACCTCCGCCTATCACTGACAGCAGGACAGAATCAAGGCATGTGAGTAGACTGAAAGCAGCCCACGAACGCTTGATGCTGAAAGCAGTTTATTTCCGTCAAGTTGCAAACGTGAGTGAAAAGAAAAATAGAACTCAATACTCAATTATTTATTGCATTCATGTTGTACATAAAGGTCTTAATAATATAATTACAGCTTCAACATAAACCCGGATTGGGCACAGCAATTTTATACTTAAAATTAAATAAAAACTACCTATAAACTCTTAAAGAGGTAAATAAAATTTAGAGATAAACAGTAAATTTATTAAATTTTTAAAATTTATCAGTGGGGTTAGCTGGAAGAAATCGCTACTTAGAGATAAGCTCGCCTGTGTACATCATATTTCTAACTTCAATTCTAATTATATTTATGTGTACAATAAAGTATAAATTATACAATAGTTAAAAAATTAATAATAATAAAATCATGGTATAATTTTTCTTATAAAAATTCTTCAATCGCATTTTTTATTTCTTTAGTACTACATTTTTGGGGATTCCTTTCATCTCTTATATACTCGTATTTAGGGATCTTGTTATATATTTAAACTGACATCGAAAACCATTTTAGAATATTTTTAAAGTAGAGAAGGGCATTTGTAGTCTATTTTGAGGTCTAAGGTGTAAAGGGCGAAAATATTCTGGGAAGAGATGTATATTCTTCTTAACAAATAAAACGCCCGCCTAAAGTTCATTTGGAGTATTTATTGTTTGTTTGTTTCTTTAATTAGGTTTCATTTATTTACACACACTATGCATTTAAAAACGTAGCATGGTACTCGTGAGTGAGGGCAATAACTTACTCATAACGTTTAAAACACTCGCTTATCGCTCGTGTTTCAAATCTTCCTCGTAAGCTTGCCTCCTTACCGCACTTGTAGCATAAACTACTATTATTTATTAGTTTTTATTCAAAAATAAGAAAAACAAATCATAAATTGTGCGTTTGGAAACAAATCCTGGGGCAACAACCTGTACATTGTGTACGACGACGTGACAAGAATAATTTTGGGTGTAATATAAAATAGCCCACTGTAAATTGTATATAAAGTGTGCATGACAGAAGAATAGTTCCTGCGGGCCTATTATGTAACTCAGTGTCGGTTGCCATCTAAGGTTGCTATTCACCAAAAACAGATAAAAACATATTTTCCGAAATAACCTTCAATGGTACTATTTACGAATTGTGACGTCATTTCAAGTGCGAACGTATCCTCAGATAAGCGGATTATATATGTTTTCGACGATAGGCACTCGGTTTGGCAACTGATTTTACGATACAGAATCAGGGGGCTGGTGTAATATCAAATATTATTCCAGGTGCCTCACCCGGACGAGAAAGGCTACATGATCCACCTCAAGTCCGGCTCGGGCGAGATAGAAGTGTACCTCTGTCCGAAGGAACGGCCGCCCACACCCCCCCGTAAGTAAAACTACTTTGCTCTCACTCTTCTCCCCTGAAAATACATACAACAGAAAGAGACGGCAGAAGTCATGTCGTGTCGGGACCTGAAAGAATAGGCGTTAGAATCCCACACAGAAGAGTATTGCGTTTAAATTTACAACGATGATCACTCCTGAAGCAGAGTTAAGACCTAGTGTAGCGAAGTTTAGAAATGGTCTCGTCCTTGACATTATTGTTTTTATGCTTGCGGCTACCTACCCTTGTGTATCAGATGTCCCTAATCGGAATAAGTTGCGTTAGTTTAGATGGAACTAGGATATCTTCATATAGGTATATCTTACTGGTGTGGAAGGCGCAACACTGTGCCTAGTTAGTAACCTAGCGACCATTTGCCTAGTTATATTTTGGTTCTGTAAAATACAAGTTAAATGGTTGTCGTTTGCATTCTTCGAGTCCGGAAATTCCTAACAAAGAGATAAAACCTCGCTAGATGGATAAGTCGTTAGAAAAGGAGACCACGCTCAGCAAAGCGTAGCGTAGGCCGACCTCGTGCCCGCTGGACAGACGATCTGTAGGACGTTGTGGGTGGCGGCTGGATGAGGAGAAATCTTTGAAAGACTTATGTCCAGCAGTGGACGAACACGGGCTGATAGATGGATGGATGAGATGGATAAGTATGGTTTTGTACCGATTGTTTTTAATTGTAATACGCAAATTACGACATGAATCAATGGGAGGGTGTCAGAGGTGTTTTCGAGTGTGAATTGCAAGTCAGTCTGTTATACCCACGTTTCACCGACGATTATTACGTCCCAACGTAATGGGTCACACACAACCCATCGCCGTAGTTACAGCACATATATGGACCAACAGCTTAACATTCCTTCCAAAGACTGAACTTCAATGTGCCCTTACCAGTTTTGACCCCGCTACCTCCGGGTTTAAAACCACTATACCACTCTTTGCTATAGTGTTAGCTAAACATGTTCGCTGCCCCACAGCGAGTGGCCCACTCCATTCGGACCCCCTGCTAGAAGACAACAAGGCTCTGTTAGCGCCCCTGCTCGCGCAGTTGCAGTCTGTCTCCAGCACGCACATCTCCGCCGACTTCACGTGAGTATCATCTACTATAGTGCAGAAGGTGAGACTGTAGAGTTGCGATTGTGTGCGTGCACACCATTGACATTGTGGAAAACAACTCTTATAGCAGTGAAGGCAAGGTCTGTTTTCAAAAAATTATGGTTTGACTTTTATCCTATTGTTCTTTTGTTACGATGTATACTTTATGCTTCCATGATTTTTCAAAAATAGACCTTGCCTGCACTGCTATAAGAGTTGTTTTCCACAATTTCAATGGTGTGCACGCACACAATCGCAATTCTACAGTCTCATCTTCTGCACTGTACATGGCTGTACATTCACCAACAAAAACTTATTATTTGGGGCCTTATTGTCTAATTTCGACATCCATGGCAAGCAATCGCCTTTCAAACGCGCCGTGATTGGCTAGAAATTACATCACACATCATTCTTGGCCAATCACGACGCTTTCGAAGGCTATAGCGATGGATATTGAAGTTAGACAATAAGAGGGTTGCTTTTTCTGCTCGATAACTTTAGAAAAAGTATCATCAGCAAAAATTTTAATATTATTTCTTTGACTTCATTACTATGATAGTCATTGGGGCCGAAAGGCGTTAGAATGGAGACTACGAACAGCAAGCGTAGCGTAGGCCGACCTCGTGCCCGCTGGACCGACGACCTGAAGGACGTTGTGGGTGGCGGCTGGATGAGGAAGACGGAGGACCGTCAAGAGTGCCGAAATTTGGGAAAGGCTTATGTCCAGCTGTGGACGAACACAGGCTGATGGATGGATTAACTATTGAAGTCTTCAATGATGCCGCAAATGCAAGTTTTTGACGATTTGGGGTAGGGCAGGAATGTGAGAACGCTCTTAAGGACCCCTAATTGTTAGCGCGTCAAACATTAAAGACCAAGGCTGCGTTTTCTTTTGTCACAAATCATTACTGGCCGGAAATAGCAAAACATCCAGTTTCTAGGGGTGCTATGGATTACAGTATTGTTAAAAGTGATAGGAAAGTGATAGTACATTACAGTATTGTTAAAAGTGATAGGTATGAAAGATGCATTTTGATAGAGCGTAAGAAATACTCGAAGTGAGCTTAAGACGGTATTTTCTAGTGGACTTATTATGAAAGATAGGAATAAGAATAAAATACCATTTATTCGCTGCAACAAGTCCATAACACAATACAAAAGAAGAAACAAGAAAAATAATAATAAACAAAGACAACACAAATTCGTTTGTTGAAGCAGCGAAAAGGTCTACCCAGCATAGGCATTGCGATAAAAAATCACAACGCGCTGTTTTTGTGTCAGGCCTGCGATCACACAGACCCGTGATACAATATACGTGTAACTAAGTGTGTAAATATTTAAAGATGTGCGTTTGTTACCAGCACGCCAATCAAGAAGGAGCCCGGCGTGGAGTCCGAGATGCGCACCCTCTCGGTCCGGACCCCGTGCACGACGGACCCCACCCTCCCGCTGGACTCACTGGGGTCCGTCTGTCAGGACCAGGTGTTGCCGTGCACGCCGCAGCACGTGAGGCAGGACACGCCCGAACACCAGCCTCACTCTACACCGCTCTCTACACCCGGTATGAGTGTACTTTGTTTACATCTTTCTTGCTTAGACCTCCAAATGATCCCCTTTCATTTTTGTTCAGAGATTGGAACTATGATAGAATTAAATTTATATAATATTTTAAACACTTGGCGATTTATCCATCGCAAGGAGATAACAAATTAAATTTATATCATTGCGGTATATAAAATCAGAAAAGTAAATCTGGACGTGAGGAGCTCTGAATCGGAATTCGAACCCTCCAAGAGGTACCGGGTTCGCATCCTCACGTCCAGATTTACTTTTCTGATTTTATATACCGCAATGATAATTTTTATTTCAACGATTGGGTTGAAAGTGCGCTATTTGGCAATAGAGCCGAAAAGCAAATTGAAAGTTGAACAAAGATTATGGAAATCTCAACTAGTTTCAAAGCAATGGCGCAAGTCCATACAGCCTGTTCCTCTTTATAAATACGTCTGAGCTATTGACAGCACTAAGGTATCTTTCAGTTCAACAAAGCTCATTAAAACATTTGACTTTGTCGCAAATTTCGGAATGACAGTAATGGAAAAAAGGCATTGTGTACGTCGCAGTACAAAATAATTAATTTTTTGTTTTAGTTTTTTTTAGAAAATTTGTTTTGGATACTCTTTTTTTTGCGATTTTGATGAAAAGCATAGTGTTCAACTCGGATGATTTGAATTTCACACTCGAGCCTTGTGAGATAATGTTCGCTTCAAACCTAGTTAAAAAATCTATCATTTAATATTTACTGACGTTAAGACTATAGTATTTGTCAAATAAGAGAAGGTATTCAGAACGAAGCACGTAATTCCAGAGGCGGGCGCGCGCGGGCGTCTGCGCAACGCTCTGATAGCGGACAGCGACGACTTCGCTCCGATCATGGGCGGCGGCAGGTTCCAGTTGCAGACCGAGGACCAGGAGTCCGGTACGTGTGCCATACCTGACCCTACATTACGTGTCTTTGAGGTGGTTGCCAACTGGTTGCCGAACATTGAAAACATTATATATCCGATTCCGAATTCCGATTATCTGAATACGTTAGTGCTTAAGGTGATAACAGAGGATCTCGGTGCCAAACGCACATCATAATATTGTTTTCCTTGCTTTTGAATAAAAATTATGAAATAAATGCGTTTTATAGCAATTCGCGCGATCTGACTGTTAATGGTTAGGTGATCATCACACGAAAATTATTCCATTCTATGCGTTACATTTTGACTGCATTACATTACAACTATAAACACGCTTTAAAGTTTGTTAATGCAGTGCAAACAAAATTTAATAACTTGAAGTACGTATTTTTTGTGAAGACTTAAATATTAGTAAACTACTTCCGCAAATTGCTTTTAAACGCATTTATTTATTCAAAAGTAAGGAAAATAAATGCATTTTGAACCGAGGTAAAAAGTTAACCCGTTAAAGTGACCTAACAGTTCATAAACAATAGACACTGAAAGCAATTTTGAAAGTTCCGTTTTTATCCATGCTTTTAGTGTTTGGCAACCAGTTGTAACCAATACAAAGTTTCATAATAGGCCCGCTGTTCATTGTCTCCAACGATCAGCTGCCTCCATTCGATGTTACACGGTTTACTTCTATCTTGAGTCATCGGGTGGGAGAGACAGGGTTGGTCTCGAACAATCTGGATTGCCTCTTGATGACGCATGACAAAGATAAAACAACAAAAACAACTTTGGTCAAAACAACTTTCCTATAGAAATTGTATTTATCCAAAATATATTCAACGTGTAAAGACAAAGTTTTGCATAGTCCATCTTTTGCCGGGCATTTTACTTTGTAAATATCAACTACAGAGATGCCAGTTTATTAGTGTGGGCTTGGTAAGAGATCAGTATGACGGATTGATAATACTTTTTTCTAATTTCGCAAAATAAAATATTGATCTCCCATAGTAGTTGACTCGGGGCTGGGCTTGTGTTTGTAGGTAAAGGCAAGGGCAAATAATAATTTTCAAATTTCCCAAAAAGGGTTATCGAACCTTGATACCGAGTGCTTACCGAGTCTTCAGTATGAATATGGCTGCATAAATATAACATGCACTTTATACATAAGTGCATACAAATGTTTACTTGCGATTTAATTTAGGAACCAGGTGGCACAAAATAGATAGGTACAGAAGGCCAGCTATGACTGACCTTGATTTTAAATACCTACTCATCACATGTATCGCAAAGGGCAAGCACTCGTGACTAGTCGTACTGGCATTCGACTGAATCCTACCGAGATCGTCGTACGTGCACGTCTATAGTCGCTGTCAATATATATTGTGGACTATGTAAACAAAGCGCCATGTTGTCTTTGTCTATGAATAGGTGAACTATCTAGAGATGGGTTATATGTTAGGTGCTTAATTAATTTTCTTTATTTGATTCATCGCTAAAATATTCTGATGAATCGCTAGTCAAATCGCCCACGTTAATTACAAATGGTTCCGTCACAGCGTCGGTGGCCGTATCTATTATCCCATCCAGTTCTTTAATTTTTTCTTCTACTTTTAGGACATGAGCTACACATTTCGCCCACTGTTCTGGCCCGATCCGCGCCAAACCTTGGAGCAACAAAATCTTCACATCGTCCATTTTGAATGTTTTGTTGTTCCTTCCAACGTAACCTTCTAACACTCAACTCTATTGGGTTAAGTTCGCAATGATATGGTGGAAGGCGCAAAACTGTCACATTTTTCGATGCCGCCATCTCATCTACATACATTTTTTTATATTTTTGCTTGTCTACTTTAGCTATGAGATTCGCTTTGATTTCGGTTTCTTGAAATTTGATTTCTTTTTCGCGCAACCAGCTTTGGATAGCCTCCTTCCGCTAACTCATGTTGGGCGCCTTTTCGATTTGACGCGAATGATATGGGGCATTGTCCATTACTATGACGGAACCAATTGTCGTTGTTTCAAGGTAAAACACTATCCAAATCACAAAGAAAGATCAGTAAGAGAAGCCTACAGAGGCGTCGAAACGTCAAGCACATATCTATTAAGGTATGTTATTAGTTATCGCGAGTAAGACCCCAATACAAAGTTAATAAAGGGAAGCCAAGTCGTTAGAATACCGAAAACACAAAAGATTTTAGAGCAACGCTGGAAGATCACACAGCTCTCGATAGAATCACACACACGTTATGTCAAAGATTATGAAGTAATGCTATCAAAAAAAAGACGGAATAAAATTGCATCACGAATAAAATAGGTTTATATTCAAATAGATTCGTACATCACTAATTTTCAAAGACAATACAGATTCGATGAGAAAAAATATGACGGCAATCTCGACGCAGTACAGATTTGACTATTGATTCTATAATTTTCCGTAATTAACTGGTGATTATTGAATATTTCATGATGAAATACAGTGAACGGCAGGTAAGACTTGATGCTTCATGATTTGGAATAATGTTCAGTGAGACTCCGTGACAGAACCTTGAGAAAAATTGAGAAAACGGTTTGTTTACATAGTCCACAATTTCTATTGACGGCGACTATATGTGTGCGTGCGACCGAAATCGCTGGTTGTAGGGAGCGGGCTTCTGTACCTATCTATTTTGTGCCGGTGGACTTTAGCTTTTACAGGTATTCAAAATGGTGGACAGTTGATATAATATACAAGAAGCTACTCGGAGGAGTTCCGCGCTGTGTGGCTAGGACTCGAACTGTGACTTGTGTGTCAAATCACATCACAGTCAGAGTTCTAGCTATACGACACGGCTTACAGCGTGGGAAACGAGAAGAACCATAAATCTGACGGAAGTTCTAACACATTTTTCCTCCTTAACTTGTTTTGGTCTTAAGAGCCCGGTACGCGACGACGACAACTTTGATCAAAAGCAATATGTTAAATATTTTTCTGGCCTTTAGCGCGATGTTTTTTTGGAAAAACTAGGGACATACACCACTTCATATTGGCCGTCTAATTAAATGAAGGCCTAGAATTTATTTGATTTAATTGTTTCTCTTTTGCGAGTTATTTTGGTACTTACGAGCCGGCTCCGAATTCATAATTCATAATATCTTAAGTACCAAAGCAACACGCAATTGAATAATTGAATCAAATAATTTTAGGTCTTCATTTAGATGGCTAATAAGGACTGGTGTGTGTCCCTGAATTTTACAAAAACATTGCGGCAAACACAAGAAAAATTGTTGATGGTTGTGATTGTCGGCACTTGGTGGAACTTATAATACATCTTGTTAAATAAGACACTTGTACTTGTCCACAGGATTATATTTTCACTTAATACGCCCGACCGGTTTCGCTTATAAGCATTGTCTAGGGCTTTATTACATAAAAAATAACTTAAATAATATTTACATGTTTAATACGTCACGTATTAAACATGTAAATATTATTTATTTCATATTTATTATTTCAAAATAACTTAAATAATATTTACATGTTTAATACGTCACGTATTAAACATGTAAATATTATTTAAGTTATTTTTTATGTAATAAAGCCCTAGACAATGCTTATAAGCAAAACCGGTCGGGCGTATTAAGTGAAAATATAATCCTGTGGACAAGTACAAGTGTCTTATTTAACAAGACAAGAAAAATTATTAAAATAATGCTTCGCATCAAACGGATGAAAAATACGGAGCGGGTTTTTAAGGGGGAACGTTTCGATCTCGATGCAAAATGCACAACTTACGAGTATGATTGATTTTCTTATTATTCAATAAAAATGTGATATATGGCATTTCGCGACAATAGTTTCATGTCAGTTTGTCTTTTCTACCAAAGTTGTGTAGTTTTATTTATTACGTTGCAAATTAATGTCCACAACAGCTTTAATCCATAAAATGACGCAATTCTGCTAGAAACCCCTGATATAGTTATTAAATAAGATGAAACTGTTTTATTTAAAAGTAAGATTAATAATCATAATTAAGTTGTGCATCTTGCACCGAGATCGAAACGGTTCCCCTTAAACAAAAATCAAAGTTTTTATGAGTCACGCGTTTTTATCAATGTGCACTATACCGGGTGTAAATAGAGTGCGACCATTAAATGAAACCACATATTCTACCGACCCTACTGAATCACTTTTCCCAAGAATCATCCCCGCGGACAGCCTTAGCTTAGGAAATAATTGAGTTCCAAACAAAAACGCGTGAACCCTAACGCATCGACATGCGGGCGAGGTTAGAGAGAGCGTTGACCTCAAACAGTTGCAGGTTTCACGGACGACGCTCTCTCTAAACTCGCCCGTATGTCGGTGCGTTAGGATTGCGTGAAGCGTTTTTGTTTGGAACTCAATTATTTCCCAAACTAAGGGGTTCCGCGGGTATGACTCTTGGGAAAAGTGGTTCAGTAGGGTCGGTAGAATATGTGGTTTCATTTAATGGTCGCACTCTATTTACACCCGGTATATTGCGAGTTGGAGGTAAACAGGTGTAATATTTGGTATTCTACAAAATGTATACTCCTATGTGTAGATCGTAAGAATCAAACTTGTCCGTTTTCGTTTCGAGTTGTGCATGTGTTTTATCATGAGCATTGCATTTTTAATCTCTCACTTAACTTTTTGTAACATACCACATTGCTTTGTACTAATTGATTTCCATTTTCACCTCTTTTCATGTTTCGGATATTTTTGTGTATAAATTGTAAATATGTTTCATTTAATTTTTGTTTTCATAATTTACCAAGCACCAAAGAAGTCGAAGATTGTGCTTAAAAATTACTACAGATTTTCTTTTCACAACTTTTTAAACCTTTACCGGGGTTTTAACATTGGAGTCAGCATACGTGAGTTTATTGCGTAAATTTCGTCGCCTAAAGTAAAAAAAAATATGAAAAGTACTTTCGTGATCCTTCTCTCGAAGGTTGAAATTTGTAAATTTCACTTTGAGGAATAAGGAACCTGTTAAAACGGTAATGAAGTCTGTAGTAGTTTTTCAACACATCGAAGGAGTGCCTCCTGGTGGTTATGGACGTCTATAGCATTGTACAACACAACTTATTTATGTCATTCATCTAACAGTGTAAAATAATTTTGTATGTATTGCGAGATGCAAGATACATTTTCATTGTGTCGTATTCCTGCACATGCATCACCTTTTTAAGGGGGATGGTCCAAAGCCGCTTTCTATACAAACTTCTCGGAACCAACAAATACGACAAAAGCATTATAATTTCGTTGTGTTAGTTTTTTCTACACGTTCCATCAATTCTACTGCCGCGAATGAACATTTTTTTCACCGTTTAAAAATTTATGAAATTATTTAATAGCAAAATTAGATTGTGAAAGCTTTTTATTGTGAAAAGATTGATTATTCGCGGGTGTAGAATTCATTGAAGGAGTAGAAAAAAGTTAGTATGGAGAGCGGCTTTGGACCATCCAAATAAACAAAATCCTTACTACAAACCACTCTTGCATCTCACACTGAACCTGCACCGAATCACCACAAAGCGGGACGCCACCATAGCGCTGCGGGCGGGGGGCGCGGGGCGGGCGGGGTAGCCGAGCGGTGGGCTGTATCCCGTGCGGCTCCAGTGCCTCGTGTAGCACCATGGGATTCAGCTCACGGCCGCGGCGTACTAACTACAGTAACCTACATCATCAGGACCTCATTATCTCTAACATTTGTGTGCGGCCTCTATTCGAAAACTAACGAAACCAAATAAATCTCTACAATTGAGTGACCGTGCTGTTTTCGAAGTAAAGGTCCTCGTGCGGTGTGCACTAATTTCTAATTCTACTATCATTTGTGTGCGGGTTTTGGAAAGGCGTTGTTTTGTCTTGTAATTTTCTTAGTCTTTTTTATCTATGCACGACTAACGAAACCTGGTTCAAGAAAAATTCCTTAAAGATCTCGGACTCGTGTCATAAGATTTTTCAACTGCATCCTTTCGGTGGTACGTAAGGCACATAGAATTCGTTGATAATAGTCTTATGGCAGTGGTCGATTTGTATTGTACATTTAACATAATTACCTATACAAATAACATATTAACTAAAACGCCTTTTTAGAACCATAGTAAGTCTGCAAAAATTATGGTCTCTACTACTACTTGCTGTGCATATTTATAAATGACAAATTGTTGTATGTATTTATTGCGTCGCTTTTGTTTTTGGATGGAAAAATATAAACTTAAAAATGTACATAATTGTTTATTCCAAAAGTCGTTATTTCAGTAAAAATTGCTGTTTACTTAACAAAACACAGATGTCCACGCAAGCTCAGTCGCGGCAAAAACCCTCTTCTCGCTTTACCATCTGACCACCAATCATTTTATTTTCTAATCACTTCGTGTTTGTAACTTTTGCATTCATATTTGGGCGAAAAAACAATAATGGTCAGCATTTGGTAACTTTTATAAAATAATCACTTCCTTGTTCAAAAGTATATATCAATAAGCTAACTAATTACATTCAATCCTCTCCCTTCTACCATCGCCACCGCGCAAAACTTTGGAAACCGCACAATTTCCAGCAAGGTGTCTGTAATCTCTGAAAATCCCGGCGAGCATACCGTGAACGGTAGTAAAAAGATGTAGAAGTAAGCTGCTAATATAGATACCGCAAAGCTGAAAAATATCATAATAATAAGCCACATCACTGAATAAATTATTTTGCCCATTTTCGAGATCACTCCGGCGACCATCGCCGTCAATTCTCATTTGATTCTGAGCTGTACATAAATCTAATACTTGCGTTCATTATTTACAAATTTACAATTACGGCTTGCAATGTAAAATTTAGCAAGCAGAGATTTCTGCCGCGTCACTTGACTTTTACAGATAGAACCATAGACGTAATAACCTATATTACCTCGTCAAAACCATAGACATTGAGATGTGTCTATGGCTTTGAACTCAGCGCGCTCTTGGTCTTAGCGCCACAGTGTGATCTTTTTGCTGATAGACTGATGGATGGAGGATGGATGTGATGAGAGTGCCTGAAATACCGTGAAAGCGAAGTATCAAAGACGATGACGTTGTATCTGGCTTATTAATTGTTTTTGTTTGTAACATTTTGTTTGTTAATCATAAGTTTTATAATTTTACAGTTACTTGGATACGTCTGTAATGCTGTGTAATTGTGAATAAATAAATAAAATAAAATAAAATGTATTTTTTTTTCACATTCCAGAAGCGATGGAGTTGGAGCCATTCCTCGCGCTGGAGCCGCCGATGTCAGCGACCGACTACGGGTTCTGTCTCGACCACGACGAGGGCCTGGCTGAGCTGTTCGACTTCGAGTTCTAGCCGACACCCCCGCCGGGGCGCGTGCGTTGCAGGGCGTGGCGGCTGCTCTCCGTACACGGGAAAAAGTTACTAGTTAAATTAGGTCGTCCGATTGAGGCTTTACCTAACTGTAGACGGGCCTAACCTTCAGCGTTAGTAGGATTACCTTGGTCATGGTGACGGTGCGTCTACGCAGAAAGCCGGGTGTGTTTATACCTCAGTACCTTATTGTATTATGTACCTTTGGGTATGTTATATGTAGTGTGGCGAGAAATGGTAGGCAGGCTATGTAGATTGGCGGGTTAGACCGTAGGTTTTTGTATCGTCGGTCTCGTTTTTAAATCTTGATTTTGAATTGGAAGTTCGTCACCAAAAAAAACTGCACTATTCCATTCTACTTTTGTACTTTTGGAACGCAAAGACGAGAATCGAAACGCACCAGTTTTCTGTCCATTTTTATCGTCTACAGGGCTGCGTTCAGTTTGAACGTCTGGTGATGTCCACGATTCAACGTGTGCAAGAGATGGCATGGTAGGCGGCTGTCGCCTGACGATGAAACTGAACGCAGTCCAGAACGAACCGTTTATATAATATTTATATCCGAGTTTAGGTGTTTGCTCACGACGACGTATTGTTACCCGAGTGCTGGACACTGGTACTTGTGAAGTATTGAAGACGGTTTAGTCGTCGTCCCGCCCCGCGCACTGTACATAGACGCTCAATCCGTAGACGCGGGGCGACTGTACATAGAGACGACGCAATGAACGGTGATATCTTAGCGGCCTTCGATTTTACCTGTAAAGTTAGCTCTAGTGTTCCCATTGTCATACGCTCTGCCGTTTGCATTGCACACTGTACTGTTGTGAATTATTAACTGTCGTTTGCCAAATATTTAGTTGATATCAGATACAATTTTGTCGTCTTATTTAAGTTTTCATCTCCTGTTTAGTTGTTATTTGTAAATAGTTACGGGCTGAACGGGTGCGCTCGAACACGGCATACATTATTTAATTTCAAAACTTCCACAGCCCAAGTACAAGGAGTAAACTTGATGGTACGCTCTATACAGTAAGTGTGAATTCGCGCGTGTCCGTTCGCCCTCAGAGTAATGTACAGCACAAAACCTAACTGTAAAAACCTATTGATAAGTGCATATCAGAATAATTTTAATGTTAGCATAATTTAAAAGTTGTCTGAAATGTAGATGCGGCAAGTGAAGCGAGAGGCGGATCCGGGTTGCAATAACTAGTGAATATATTTAATAGTAACAGGAAGGCGATGAGTTTTATCTTGTTTACTTTATCAGTTTGCGAGTAAACCCGCCAGATCGCACGTATGGTATTATGATACTATTTTTAATTTATTGATCGCCGGTCATATGATGATATTATTGTAGGATTTTTATCTATTCAGCGGCATTCTCTGTAATCCAACAAGGGAATGACTCGCGTTATGAGTGAAATCTTAAAATCTGCTCGTAAGTTGGAAATCTGAAAACCTGTGAAATGAAATTTTTAATCTGCAGCAATGAATTTTTAATATGGCTTGTTTCATTTTAATGATTAAGTAGAATTTTTGGTTTGATAAAGATGATTAATTTGTGTTTATCGCTCAGTACGGGAAAGCAAAGTTTTAATAATGTTGCGTTTTGGCTTTTCATGTCTAAAAGTTTTATATGTATTTGTTTTTTAATTGTATTTTCGATGTAAATATCTGGACTCTAGACATGGATGTTTCGTGACCGTCACATGTAAAGTCCGTCTTTTCATACTTGAGCTAAGTGGTAAACAAACATGGCGTACCAATAAAACTTGACATTTCATAGGGATGGGTACCACTGAATAATATCACAATATCACTATTTAAAGTTTAATTATTGAATTGATTGAATTTGTATTGAATGGGTTTTAAAAATATGATTTATAAAAGGTAATGAATATCAAAGGCTAGATTTGTAATTATGTACATAATAATAATTAATTTTGTATGTTTGTTTGTTAGATACTTTTAAACCTCGTCCAGCCCGACCAAGGGAATGGATTTCAACAAGTAATGTGTCCTTGGATTGGATAAGTCTTTCTTCATAGGAAATGATGCAAAATATATATTTTTCAACACTAAAATATTCCCTAAGCTAAAATTTTGTCAAGAATACTATCTACGATAAAAATATCAAGTCCAATATGTACACATACCGTTACAAAAGTCGAATCTATTTGACTATTATTATTTATCGTAATAAAATAAATAACGAGTTCACTATAAATATAATTAAATTAATATTTTAAAAAATATACTCTAAAAAATCTTCAATTAGTCCCATCCTTAAAATGAAACGTCAAACCCATCTCTGTCGTTCTGATAATCTGTGTGCAGTAATTTCGCCAGAATACGATTTTGTCTAAAAATGTTATTTAAAAAGGCAAAATATAAATCATTTTTCAATGGTAATTAATGCGCGAGTGTTTAACTAGTGTCTATAACCAACTTATTGTGGTAATCTACGTTGCGTGATTCCTTCGGAATGTCGAGACATGTGATCGAGTGATGTTTGTTTACTACTTACCTCAAGTATGTAAAGACAGACTGTAGGTTGGCTAGTCGTCTCGATGTGAACCGTCGTCTTATCTCCCAACTCAAATGTAAGCACGCCAGCATGTCGATCTACCCAAAGGCAGTTCTTATTTACCTCCCAAAAAGAAAACAAAAACGAACAAAAAGAAGTAGCTGGAAGTGCAGGCGTTTGTCCATGTGAAGCTATTTACAGATTACGACTTTATTTTTAATTAAATTGTGAAATAAATTCTGGGGCCAAACTTACGAGAAAATGCAAGTACAAATTAAAAAGAATTTTCTCGTAATTTAGTTTTTAAGATTTTTTACGCTACTACTATGGACAGAAATATTCTGATACAATACTGTAAATAATATTTAGAGTTCCGTTTCACGCCCAAATTATGCAAAAATCTAATTTTATTCCAAAAATATCATTTTATATTAAGACATCTTGAAATCATTAAGATGTCAATGTACTGCAATCAAATGTTCGATTGATTTTTTGAAACGGAACTCTGGTGCGTTCGAAATTTAGATTTCCTTTTGACTCAAATGTTGAATCTTCGAATGTATGCTTCACGATAAAGTGCATGTGAATCTCAAAATGATAAATTTCTATGTATCAAACAGTACAAACCCAGCTTCTAACTAGAACAAAATACTTCACTTCTGTGAAGGTACATAACGAAGGGTTGTCGAAAAAGTTGTCTGAATAGATCGAATTACCTCTAAGATAGATATCATTGTTGTAATAGCTTCATTTTAAATGTTTTTTTTTTCCGGAAATAATTGGATTACAAACAACACGATCATTCCGAAATATATAAGGTCCTACAATAATAAGTAAAAATAATACGATCATATCGTTAAGTGATCACAATAAAGAAAAACATTTTTGGTCAAATAATTTTTCCACTTCCCAGTACCAAGTGGTTTAATTAGCCGATTCAATTTGTATAGAAAGATGAAAAAAATTATTCGCGCGAAAAAATATTATCGTTGGAAAGTGGTCTATTAGGGATACTCACAGACATATTATGAATAGCAGACCAAACATAAGGATTAAATAGCGTGGCAAGTTTTCATACAATAAATAAGCTACATGGTACGAAGACACGTATAAAAATGGGTTGTTTTGACTGCCTTATGCTTGGAATATATTTGTTGTTAATACCTAAACTAATCTCTAGTATATATTTTGTTTGGAAACAAGCAATATTTATATTTAAAAGAGCCCGTAGCTCACTGAGCTAAAAGTGCCATGCGTTAACTCTATGCGTTTATTATTAATGTTAGGTCTGCTAGTAATTATACGTCTGTGGGGATACTAAATCATCTCTTGAATTTTTTTCACTTTGAATTATAGGACCTTATATACATCGAGTATTTCTGAACCAACATTTTGGATGGGTACAAGTACTAGACATATTGTATGTATGGTGTAATATTGTATAAGAGCAACCGCTACAACGACAAAATCCGTACAATTACATTTATACAACGCCTTTGGACGGTCCACAGGGTCCTAAAGTAATTATTAATTTCACATTGTTTACTTTCCGTTCTTATCATTTTGAGTTCATTGCATTCGTACTAAAATTATTAATTAATGCCGCGATCTTTTTTAAAATTTCTTTACAATGTTTGGTAGTTTGGCATCGAATTATTTTGTATAATACCCTGTGTTGTGTACTTACTTTTTAAACAAAGATTTCTTTATCCTGAAACACGGTAAAATAATGCAACATCTACCTGAGTTTTACAGTTGATAGTGTGTTACAGGTCGCAACAAGTTGTGAAATAGTGATGAAGACTTTTTGAGGACATGTTTTTGTGTACTTTTTTCTGGTTAATGATAAAATTGAAGGTGCAATGTTATAATAAATTTTGTATTTATCGAGTGCGGAGAAGCGGAGTGGAGAACACAGGAAGGAAGGAGGTAACCTATACGCTTGTTGGCGCCATTTATTGTTGGTGTGGCCTGTTTGGTTCGTCATAGTTTGTGTTGGAAGACTGAGGTTAATTATTCCAGTTTCGACGAACGTGCGAGTTATTTGTTGATTGAATTTAAATATAAAGTCATATATATATAGTTAGGTTATATTTTTTAATAAATACAATATTGAGATATGTAATATAAAGATGTTTTTTTTTAACTACCCATTCACTATATCTAACGGAAGACTAGTTTTAAATCCACAAAAATAACTTTGTTGTGACTTAAATTGGTACGGGATATTTTATAACCCCGTTTTATTGTATAATAATTCTTGCTATCTTAGATAATACTTATTAAAATTACTTTATTGCTAAGTTTGCTAATATCACACTTTTGCTCGTTATATTTATTTTGTACATTTACATAAAAATCGCAAGAAATATAAAAAGAGTATCATTAGTTGAATTTTTCGAGCTGCATATACATTTAACTCACCCCCATTTCAAATTAACGGGACAGGAGTAATTAGATATATACAAGCGAGTAAAAGCTGAAGTAAAACAATAACATTTTCAGCCTAACATACTAACAGGTCATTAGAACTCTGAGAACTGATAGTTTCACCTCAATCCTTAACAAACTGTTGCAAGGGAAAGTCTTTGAAGGAAGTACTCCAGATATCGGTAAAGGCTGTGCTGACGAGGTCGTTTATAAGAGGCCTGATGACCGCGAAACCTGGTTTCCATGTCGCGTTGATCACGCGGTCGAGCATTGACTCTGAAAATTAACAAATTTTTCACTGATCTCTTTGTAGTTATATAATTTTGGGTTCGAAAAACCATTAAATAGCACATGTAATATAGTGCAATATGTTAGACAAGTTACTGCGCGCAAATAGAGTAAACGTACTGGTCTGTGTAGCCGTCGTAACCAGATCATAGAATTGAACATTTCGTGAAATGGTCCACAATTTCATGAAATGGTCGCATTTCATGAAATGGTCGCATTTCATGAAATGTTACATTGTTTGTTGACCATTTCATGATGTGGATTGACCAAATCAATGAATAAAGATCGTTTGTCAACTAACACAAGACCATTTCATAATCTGGTCAAGCATCGTATGATCATATCGTAAAATAGTTACATTTATTCACCACTAGCGGCGCTGATGGCGCATTGTTATTGTTTGTGCGATGCGATTTATAGTTTTTCCATGGCCAAAGTAGGTGCGACGACGAGCGAAGCGAGAAGGAGCGTGTTAGGTTGCTTGTGAATATAAATTCAGGAGCCGAGCGAAGCGGAGCGAGGCGACGTCGAACATTTCATGAAATAGTCGACCATTTCATGGAATTATCGCATTTCATGAAATGAGTCAAACGTCGCTGCCCAAATCGTTAAACGTTGAACATTTAATGATTTGGTCAGTGACAGTTGACTATTTTATGAAATGCGATCATTTCATGAAATGGTCGAATATTTCATGAAATGTTTAATTCTATGATCTGGTCACGACATAGCCACTTGCTTAGCGCATAAATGATTTACGTTTTAAGGGTTTACGCCTTTTAAGCTAATGTGTCCGGAGCATAAGAGTCACGTAGGAGGCTAGGAGGATCCAACATCGCTTAGGAGAAGTTTTATAAGTGTTAAGTTTACCACCACAACAGTCTCTCGGGATATTGCGACAAGATACTTAATAAAATAAAAAATTCTCGTACTGTAAAGTAAACTATCACAACGGAAGTCGGTCTCTTTGATAAAATATACAGTTGAATGTATTTTGATATTATTTAGAGTTATAAATGTGTGCGTTACGCCAGCGGTATATTGGCGCTTTTCAGGATTTAAGCTTGACAGATAAATTAGAGCCTCATCTCGTGTAATTGTGCCCGAAACAGATTCCGCTGGAGTAACGTGGCCTGTGGTCGTAGCTAAATACTAACTAGCTACTTAGGTAGATCTAATTAGTGCCCAATTGTGCCCAAAAATAAAATTAGTAGAGGTTAATTTTGTTTTTTGGGCACTAATTAGATGTACCTAAGTAGCTAGTTTGTATTTAGCTACGACTACAGGTAAAAAAACATGCCGCTGGGGTAACGTTACTCCAGCGGAATCTGTTTTTCGTGAATATCTCTTGATCGGCTGGAAGCACTATTTTTTTATTTCGGGCACAATTACACGAGATGAGGTTCTAATTATCTGTCAAGCTGAAATCCTGAAAAGCGCCAACATGCCGCTGGCTTAACGCACACGTTATAATTACATACCTAAAAGCCCTCTGCCACTAAGCAGATTCCCCACATGTATCTCCATGTCTCCAATACGGTCGATCTCCACGTGAACATCGACTCCGCTGCCGTTCCGTTTGATCCTTGTCGTTTGTGAGTAGTCACGCAGCGTCAGGTTCCAATGGCCAGAACGGACCACGTCCAAGCCTAGCGCATCTCCCTGAAGACAAGAGAAGGAAATAAGCCGCCAGAACCAGCGTAGGCTTTCTTTTGTTTTCCAGAAGCTACTGTTATAGAAAGTATGCACCTAATGCATTTTTACGCGCATTTTAACAAAGTCTTATACAAATATATAAAAAATGTACTCTGAAACGGTCTTAGAAGTCTGTTCCAAGGGTAGGTGGAAAAACTGTTTGCGTCGAAAGAAAACGATACGTATCGCTCTCTCCATACACTTCTTTATTGTTTGCAATTACCGCGTTGCATAAGATAAAGAGCCCCCTGTAATGAAACGTGGTAAGGACAGTGAACGAAATTCGTTTATTGGGTAAGAAGCGTCTGAATGTGTAAGGAAGTACATAACGATTTTTATGAAACTGGTAGTAGATACATAAAAAGATTATTAAAAATACGAGTGTCAGTTTAAAAAACGAGACGTAGTAGGCCTATTTTTTTGCGAACGTCCGTCTCTTATATCGAAGAAGATTGTACTATAAGAAACTGGCACATCAAGAAGTATACACACGAGTCACACGAGTGTTCTAATACCTAGTTATGTGCAGTTTCATTCACTGTTTTATCTAAACTCACGTCTACTTATTTTTCAGTCCAAAAAATCAGAGTAAAATTTGTCGTAGGTACATAGACCGCGAATACACCATCCGATTTATCGAGATCCTAACTAGGATCCTAATTAGGACGCGCGAAGAAACATACCGTCCTAAACGCGATTACACTGTCCTAAGTCCAATCCTATCCATAAATCGGATGGAAGCTTTTCTTGATTTTGCTGTTATAAAATTGCTCGTTATTTTCGCTGCTCAGTATGCACTCGAGACATTTTTGCCAGGAATAAAACTATTTTACTCAAAAATGCATGTAATGTGGTCATTATTTTGACAACCTTGTTTGAGCAAAGTCGACCTTGCCGTTCTGTTTCAAGGAGCGGCCGGCAAAGTCTTGCTGGCCGCTCTAACAAGCCGGCAAAACATTGCCGGCCGCTATTTTGACGTTTCAACGCTTTAAGAAATCAAATGCAAAAAGATTTTATTTAAAACACAATTTGTATTTATAGAGATAGGTACCTACAAAAATACTTACTTTCACCGCTAAGTACTCAGAGTCGGGGGCTTCATTTATAAACTTTTCTACATTTTGTGATGTCAATATGTACTTTTGATTTTTTACATTTATATCCGTCTGACTGTCGTTTTAGCAAACTCGTTAAATTGTGGTAATTTTTAATGTTCAAATTGTGCTTTATCAGAACCATGCACTTTAACATTGAGTAGGTATTCCAGAGAGACGAAGGTTTCATTTTGTTGGAAAGATCATTGATATACGCAAGAAAAACATTTTCGGATAAAGATTTAGATTTCCTCGTGATTTTCCACTGCACAAATTTTTCATATGCAAGCTTATATTTTCCCTTTGAGTTTCGCGGTATCAAATTTTCAACCACTAATTTAGCTTCATCTTTAATGTCTGGCGGTGTTAAACACATTGAATCGGAAGAATTTTCGCTTTGAGAGTTCATTTTTAGCAAATAAGTCACTAAATAAAAACAAAGTTTTCGCTGAACCGCGCTTTTGTTACTTTTTTAAAGCAATGGTAGTTAGAACTATACAGCCAAATATGTTTTTTTTTTAAGCAATGGTAGTTGGATCTTTACAGCCAAATATGAAATAAAAATCTTTTTTATTTAAATTACTTGCTGGTTTTATTTAGATTAGGTACTATTAATGGGTGTTCAATGTTGTCTTTACAGTCAATGTTGCCTTACACGATAATTATGTTGATCTTGCTTAGACCATTGAATGGTCTAAGGTCTAAGTGATCTTGTAAGGTTTTCGGTATCTTTTGTCTATGGTAAGTTCAGACGGATATCCGTTTAGTCTGAGGTAGAAAGAGTAGGTATTCTATGCTCAGAACAAATTCTATGTCTATGCGGATATCCTTTGTTTAAAGTTTGCTTAAGCGGATATCCGGCTTAGTAAGGTGGACACTTTAATTTTTCGGGTTAACATCCGGCGCGGCAGTTCCAAGAGTTTGTCACATAAACGTAAACGCAACAATTTGATACAAATTGAAAAAAAATATGTACAAGATTTTTTACGTAGGTAGTTCTTTCATGGACAGATGTTATAACTATAATGTATGAAGAGTTTTTAGATTAAACTTGTATTTAGAAAAACAAGTTCTGATTTTCTTGCATAATATGTACTAAAACTTTAAATGGCTCTACTGTAAAGTTGCGAAAATGCTAGTTGGTCAAATAGGTTTAACACCGTCGATATGTTTCTCTCCGACATCCCGCATGTCCGAACCTAGAAGAATCTTATGAAAATATTAACTTTTTCCCGTGACTTCGCTCACGTGGAAGTGTCTTTCAATGTATCATTTATATCTTTGAGTAGTAGTATCGACAGTTTTCGCCTTGGTGGTTATTTTACCAACACTCCTTGTAGCCTATATTTTGACCACGGTCACTACAATGATAATAACGTAAACCGCATCCTAATCGGTTGAGTGGTTTAGGGGTTAAGACGTAACATACAGACAGACAAAAATTGTCTATCTGTCTGTCTGTATGTTTTAACTCGAGAACCGCTCAACGGATTTGAATGCGTCTTTTTTTATTATCATCGTAGTGACCCTGGTCAACACATAGGCTAAAAGGGTTGTTTGTAAAATAACGCCTAAGCCGAAAACGGGGCAAAGATTCACTGAACGCGGGCGAAGCTGCGGGCAAAGGCTAGTGTAATAATGTATTTATTTTTCTATACGATGTGACGTTAGCACAGTTAATTTCTTTTTGGAACGGTAGATTCTAATATTTTAATGATTAAATTGATTAATGAAATAATTTAAAACTTTATAAGTAATAGCTTTTGCCCGCGGAACCGCCCGCGTGTTATTCGGTTTAACGACATACTTTTTTCTGGGATAAAAAGTAGCCCATGTGTTAACTTAGGGTATAAGCTATATCCATTATAAATTTCATCCAAATCCATCCAGCCGTTTCAGCGTGAAAGAGTAATAAATATACACACACACACACACACACCCTCTCTCTCACAAACTTTAGAATTTATAATATTAGTGTGAGTGATGTGATGTGATACTAACTTTGAATTCATACTCGCCCTCGAGCCATTTTTCAGGAAAGTATTGTGAGTAGATTATACGTTCGTTGGGCCAATCCGTTCTGAAAAGTAAAATAAACATGTTTATTTTTGCCCATCAGCTGAATGTCAGTTTAAGGTGCACTGTGTGGTATAAGTCTGTCAAAAAAGTGTTGAAATTAATATTGAACTTTAATGGACTTTATTGAACTTTAAACGTTCAAGTAGTATAATTTAGGTAATATATTTATGAAATAACAACGCGGTAAACTCGATTTAACAGATTTTGTACTTGTATGTTTGGTGTAACCAGGCGAAATAAAAATAGTTCCTTCAAAATTCATTTCAACTCTTTTTTGACAGACTGTATGTCCATCGCACAATGAAAGAGAAGAGATAAACATATCTGAAAAAGTGCGCGGCCGAGTAGTGCGGTAAATAAGAAAAGGTTGTGTATTGCTGTTTTTTAGTGAATAATATTTATTATAAATTCACATGCGAGCGTTTTTATAAAAACGCGGTTTTATTTACAAACAGTCATTATTGTTATTTTTACTTTATTAGTTTGGACGTACTACTGCTGTGAATTGGAAAAACCGCTTCCATTCTGTAATTTTTTCGATGCCGCGAATTTTTCTCTATCACGTTTTGGGCTCTGTTATCGTCATGGAAAAGGCCACATTTATAAAAACATTTTTTATCAGATCCGACGTAGTATGTGAGCTCTACTGTTTTAAAATCCCATTTTTTACTAACTATGTCGCCTTAATCAAAAACAAGCATATACCCGTGACAACGTTGAGAGAGTAAGTGATCTCTGGTTGGCATAGACCATAGACCATGCATATACCTCCTAAATATGACTCGGTGAATAGCGCGCCATCTTATTTCGTCGGAACATTGTGAAAGGTATCGTGCCGTGCGTGAAATACAGATGTCTTTAGCAAATCGTAGAATTCGGTATACCATGACTTGCCGCAGCAGATCGTAAAGTATAAAATCTAAAAATGCATTTTTAAATTGCTGATAATAAAGATTTGGAATATTCTTCACCAAAAGCATAAAAATATTAAATACACGTTATACGGTGGTAGAGCTGGTGCCGGGCTCGACTGTGGAGGCACCACCATCTTGCTCGCAAACACCCCCGAAGTAAGGGGATAGCTCTGAAACAGGCACAACCAGGTGGCCGGATGTCTGGGACCGACTATGGTGGTATATCCAACCCCTTTGTATAAAACAGACTGGTGACTTCTTGCTTACTTGTACTTAGTAACGGTGGACGTGGTCCAGCCTCTCTCGTAGACATTCTTCAGCGTCAGCAGGTACGACATGCCGAAGACGGAACGCTTCTGCTTCACCTCGGACGCGAAGTGAGGGTCGAATGGCGCCACGCTCAACTCGGGGATCCCTGGAATAAGTCAACAGAGGGTATGGCGCATAGGTACCTACAGTGAAGAACACTTGCTGTACGACATTAGCATCTATAGTGAAAGTTTCAAGATAGGTAGATACTATGTAAGTGCATTGTGTATAGCATAATGAGTTCTTCACTGTACTAGCAAAGAAAATTCCGCAGGCCCACTTATCACCCGTATTGTTAGTGGGTCAGCAGCAATTTCTTTGATGGTACATACCCTAAAATGGCAACCCAATCTGCATGGACGCTGTTAGCAGGGTGCAAGAGGGTGCACTTGCAATATATTATATTTCTTAATAGAACGTCACTTCACGAGACGTAAATGCCCAAAGATTAACTTGGGTCAGACTGTCGATAAGGGGGCACGATACCGGACTCGAAAATTATATGCCTGTACTCCCCGGATAGCGCAAAATTTGAGAGAATAATACTTTTCACATAGCCGCGACGACAGATGGAAAAATAATTTGAATTTACATTTTATAGACCTATAAACAGTTAACTGTTAAAAACATTGTTTGCAGAATAATACTATTATAATATCTACAATGATCCGAAATACCTTCCGGAAGTGACGTGAATGTTTTAAACATGCGCCCCTAAGCGAGATGCGAACAAACAAGTATCCACTTCAAAATATAGTCTATCAAGCTTACGTTACGTCGTATCGTCGTACCCAACGAGTTCCGTCAATAGATAGAAGAAGATGTAATCCGCTTGCAAGTACGACTTATCATTAGACATTGGTAAAAAAATGGAAGTATTTATTTCTTTTTCGGACACCTAGTGATCCTATTATATGTAAGTAACATTTCATTTTTCACAAACTGGGCTCAGGTGTTCGATTTGAACAGTTTTTGAGTTCAGTATTTATGTATTTTAATTTTATGCATTTATTCTTACGCTTTTATTGCTGACGCATGTTTTTCATTTCGTTAGTTAAGTTGTTTTTAATTTTGATATAATGTTGAGTTGTTATTATTTTTTATGGGTCTTATACCTAATTATAATGTGATGTGTTGATTTTATTTTAATATAATATGCTAGAAATGCTTGAAAATATTATTTTATAAACACCAAGACTTGCTGATTCTGTAGCCACCGGTACCTCCTGACAAATTCGACAGGAAAATACCTGTGGTCTGGTATGCTTTATCATGTGACATAACTTATACTTGCGATTGTCGGCACTTGGTGAAACATGGAAAGCATCTTGATGAAAACCACTTGTACACTGCTTACACAACATTACGATAACTATAGGTACTTTTAACCCAACCGGTCTCGAAATTTAATTAATTTTCAAGGGCTTAACAAATCATTTTAATATTTTAAGGCATAACCTACGTGCTGGTTTTCATCAAGATGTTATCATGTGACGTTCACGGTGTTCCCATCATAACCCGTTCTTTTGTGTGGAATTACAGGGTTGCTTACCGCCTTTGAAATATGGCCGCAATTTATTGAATGCTCGCTTCATGCATCCGTCGAACTCTGGGGAGCTTTTCTTGCAGGCTGAGAATATTTTTTCTGAAATAGAGAAAGTACCTGAATTGTGGTAGCCGTACGACGAAATATAACTCGTTGTGGTAGCCATATTTTTAAGACACTAATAGTAACCCGTGATCTTGGCGTTCTGCATTTTATTTGTTTTGGTTATCAATAGGGGACAGTTCGATCTTCTGAGATTCAAAGTAGCAAAGATACTGCACAATTACCCTGTCTGCGAAACTTGCAAAATTTAGTTTTTAAAGAATAAATAATAAGGGGACGTGAAAATACTGAGTTACTACTTAAGGGTCCGTATAAGGCTAGATGCCCAACTTCAAATGAGCATATCACATTGTGTAATTTGGTTAATCGGTAAAGTAAAAATAATATAGACAGTAGACTATATGGCTGATAGGCTGATCTTAAAAAAACGCAAAATATTTAAGTTTGCTCGATAGAAAACAATTACGAAGTTACCTCTAAATTTAATGTTTCCCTAAATGATACAGCCTTGAAATTTGTATTAAAAATACGTTAACAAATGACATCGTCAGTTAATCTTAGAATATTTTATAAATTGCATCTAGAAGCAGAGTTATTAAATAAAAACGCAGATTTTTGTGGGCGCGTGTTTCTTGGTGGTCGTAACAGCTGAGAGCGCGCTATTTTGTAATAAAAGGAAACGTCGTAAAGTTCAGTTTTGATTACTTCTGATTGATGCGAAATGAGATGCTCAATCTGACCTTATATGCAGCCTTATGTCAAAATTTGAATCAGACATCTGAGTCATTCTGTAGGTGTGATAACCCGGGCACAACCCTAATGTGGAAAGTTTCAACATAATCCTTGCTTATAACTACTATTTACGTCAATGTTGGATGAATGCTTATGTATGACCTAGACTCCAGCATGTCGGTAAAATTACGTTTATTTAAAATCTGAGCAGTTGAATTTTTAAAAATAACTTTATGTTAAGAAGCCTGTAGTTGGCGGCTTGAAGTCAGTCGCGCACGGAGTCGCTATGCTTGCTATTTCATTCTACATTCACCTTCGGATTATAGAGCACTGACTGTTATTGGTTGGCCCGAACGTTCATTTCCCGAGCTCGTACGGAACTAACCGATCACGCTGTGAGAGGCAAGCTAACGCGAGACAACATTCATGTTTTGAAAAAAAAACTCGAGAATGGTTTTGGTGGTTCCTATGATTTCAGGAAAAATATTCCAAAAATCGAAATGAAACAAAAATATTTTTGAACATAGTATAAAATATACTATGCTGTGAAACTAACATTATTTGATTTGTTGTATCGCTTCTAAGACATTACGGTACATAAACATTCATCAAAATATGTGTAAAACCCAGGACTTTTATATGCTTGTAACTTTTATATGTATTTGATTTTGATAAATGTTTTAGTTTCACGTCATGGATATTGTATGGGATATGTTGAAAAAGAAAAAATAATAAGCAAGTACCTATAAATAAGGATATGATCAATCAGCGAACTGCGCTAGTATGAGAGTTCGGGCGAATAGAGTCGCCTTAACATCATATATTTACCAACTATAATATATTATTTTGTGGTGTGTTACTCACAAACTCACAAAACTATTTTTCTCAAGTTATTACGCAGTTTTGAAAGAGTGATTTGCCAACCGAGTTGTTGCAAATACGAGCTTTTGTTGGGGTTTATCTTGGTTTGCCTTGACCGGTCACAAAGATGATGTGATGAGACATTAAAATACTATCGCTGTGGCTGACATACAAGATTTAAGGTCTGGCCTAGGTAACTGTCTTTAGAATAGAAAGATAAAGGTCTGAAAAAACATATCTGTGAGTTTACACTGATCAGGTAAGTAGTTGACTCAGCAAATTTGAGCAAAACCCTTGAAATATAGAAGTTCAGGCCTTACAAATATTTGATTTTATTTATTGATATTTTTTATCGAATATTTTCACAATATTAATTCCGAAAGAAAAGGTACACTGTTACAAAATAATAAAATACGAAGTGGAACAGTGTACCACGTATTTTCTTACAGAATGGCTTATGTATGTACCTACGCGACGTCTATAGTTGATGAAAATAAACCCTCTAGCTTTATTTAAATCTATGAATCAGAATCACTGTAAGAACACAGAACAGTAAAAAAAGTATTGTAGTAAGAACTGACATGATAACATCACGCGTTGGAGTGAAGCCTTACCTTAGGTATGCCTCTAACTATTGCGATTATTAGCAAGAGTGAAAAGTCATTGAATACTTCTTGATGGTAAAATGGAGTGAGATATAAGCGATTGAATCCGTATTTAGTTATTTACGGTTTTACACCGTACAAACGTGCATTTAAAATGAACGATTAATTTCAGATTTACCATGCTACTTCTAATAGATAGATGCTCACCTATACTGGGTGCTAAGTTATTTAATAAATAAGAACTAATGTATATTATGTATTTACTGAAATCGAAGTTGTTGGTGAAGCATAAAATAACATATCTATTTTAAGACGACATAGGTGGTAAAAATGAGGTATTAAAAGAGTTGAACTCACATAATACAATAGATAGGGTTCTGAAAAAAATACATGTTATAATAAGGTCTTTTTAAGACGATAACAGAGCCCAAAACGTGATAGAGAAAAATCTGCTGCATCGAAAAAAATTGGAAGGTGAAGGCTGTTTTCCAGTTTAAAACAAGTCCGTTCGCTTATTAGTCAAAACTAATAAAGTATAAGACTCTAGTAATAAAAGCTCCGAAAACTAAATTAAAAATGAGGATGTTCAATTTATTAATGTTACCGCTTTAAATACTAAGTTACCGAAAACTTCTGCGCTAATAAATAAACTACCGACTACCGAAAACTACCGAATGAAATAATGAAAATTCCGAAAACTCATTACATCAAAAAGCTTAGTTTTATGTCAGCTTTTATTTCAGTGAAAACTATTGTCAGCTTTTTTTGTCGTAGCTCTCCGAATAAAAATACAAAATTGCCTGACCATATAATGAATTCTGTTAAAACTTAAGGGGTCACCTCGCTCCGCTATTTACATGTCAACCTAACACGCTCCTCCTCGCTTCGCTCGTCACCGCACCTATTTTTTGACTCAGCAGAACATTTTTTTTCGTTAACTTAGTATTTCTTTCGGAAGTTCAGTAATTTATTCGGAGGTTCATTATTTAAACCAGGTGGTCGTAAGGAATTTTAGTTTGCTATTTTTAATTTATTTTGTCGGTAGATGTTACACAGTTAAATTAGAATATTTTTCAGTAAACATTTTTACTGCTGCTGAGAAGGTATTACAGTGTGCAGCATCTCGGTGGGATTTAATTTGTTTTTCGGAGTATTTATTATTATCCATAAAGTAATAAACTTTTAATAAAAAAATAATAACCAACTTTAAATTTTATAGCAGACATTCAGTAAAAAGTTTAAAATAATTACATAAGTACCATCGGATACCAAAATAACATTTTTGCCGACTTTTTTCTTCCTGAAACATATGTTACCTAGAAGTCGGCGCTCTCACATTGTGGTTTTTGTGTTTTATAGTATGGGGAAGGCACCGGCTTCTAGATAACATATGTTTATTTATTTAACGCTTTTTAGTTATGATGTGAAAAATGGGTAGACTATAGTGAGCATTCTGATTGCTGTCCCGTGGCATAATGACAGCGATTGAGGCCAGGATTGAAGGTCGGTAAACGTATAAACCTATTACTTATCTAAAACATAAAAATGCATTTTCTTTTAAAATGCTCTCACGTGAACTTATATTAAAATAAAAATGATTGTTTCAGAATTTAAATAACTTTATAAAGATTTTAATCCATAAATAAAATAATATGAATGAATAAATGGGTTTTTGTTCAAGGAATCCTAAAACTGGAGATGAAAACGTTTATTTCTCAATATTGGAATAATGTCTGGAGATTCTGTTTCGATAAGATTCTTGTATACTTGGCAGAAGTACAATTTTTTTAGATTTTTCAAACAAGAAATAATAAATTATAATTTTGCTGGGACTATGGCATTTATACGTCTGTTGATGTATTTATGATTCTTCACTTCGTATGTGCTCAGTTCGAGGAATAATGATCGAGTGATGTGTTTGTGTGTTTGGTTAGTGTAGCATAAATATGATAGAAACGGGGCCTGTTCACCATGGCCCTTATCGTATACAAATTATGTTTCATTTTTAAACTTTCTGTTCTGAATATATCGCAAGGCGAGTACCTGATGAAACAGGCCCATTAAAAGTATCGGTAACTTTTTTATTTCACATGTTATGATTACATATGCAGCAAAATACAAAAGACATATAATTATTTTCAAGATAAAAATTGAAATATGCCAATAATGCACTAAAATAATCAACTAAAATTGGACTTAATATTTAAGGTTATTCAAACTTAGAATATAAATTAAGTAGTAAAAATACAAGATAAGATATCTAGAGACCATAAAATGTAAGTAAAATGAAAAATAATATCAAAAGCAAAATAAAACAAATGAAATACATCAAAGTTAAGCAAACAAAAATAATAAGTCGTTACCAAGTGATCTAAACATTTGAATGAGTTCTACTATCCACTACCTTTCGGTTCTGAAGTTTCAGGGTCTGGTTTTAAATTTTCAGGGTTTCCCTTGATTTCCCATTTGAAAAGTTCAAGTTAAAAGACGGCGAACGAAAAAAATTAGCGCTGAAATATTACTTCGCGACTTCGTTTGCCGCGCGTTTCTTCGCGCTTGTCGACCAATCGACCAATCATCATTCATAATATTATGTTAAAATGGTTAATCCGAATCCCGGTGCAAAATGTACATCATAATATTGTTTTCCTTACTTTTGAATATTAATAAGCAATTAACTGAAATTGATTAGTAATAATCAGGGTTTTACATTCAAATTCTCTCATTTTATGATTTACATTTTGATTGCATTCGATTAACAAACTGAAAAGCGTAATAACGTTGTAATATGTTAATGCGAGAACCCTACTGTCAGTAATCAATTTCCGCTAATTGCTTAAAAACGCAATTTTTGCATATACTTTTTATTCCAAAGTACATAAGGAAAACAATATTATGATGAGCATTTTGCAACGCTTTATTATTGTAGATGTGTGCGATAAAATGCGCGACAAACTAGTCAGGCCACGGGCCTCGAAAACCATGTTGAACGCTCAGCTAATAACAGCTGGCTTTGTGTCGCATGATACAGTACGAAACAATCTAAGCCTTTTGAGTGCCTGATCATTTTCGAATAGCACTTTGATAGAAACGCTTCTTCAATTTTTTTTCATTCGCAGATAAAGACTCTACCTATTATGTGAACCTAGTGTTACTCCTCTACAAAACTCACATACCTACAAAAATCATGTGTAATATGCCTAGGTAGTAAAATATAAACGCAAACGATTTGTAAAGACATAGTTATGATATTCTTATCACGTCTGTGCTAACAGTTCTGCTAAATATTGCTAAAACAAACACTACCTATTTACTGGATTTCTTTAACAACCTCCAAGACCTTGGAGACCTCATGTTTGTTATTACTGTTTGACCAGACTTGAGATCTCTAAAGTAAATTTTTTATAAAAAACTGTACACATCATAATTATGAAAAACCCTGATAAGTAACCGCCAGGCCAAAAACTGTCGACAATAATTTTCATCTTACGCGTAAACAAAAGATAGAGTCGTAATTATATTTCTATTAAGATAGATATGAACTTCTTTCGTATAACTATGTTACGGTATACATATAACTACTAGGGATATAATTATATCACGGAAATAACTATCTTACTGCGACAGATACATTTGAAAGACAATAGTTTCTACGCGAGCGAAGCCGTGAACAAAAGCTATATAGTCTAGGTACTCTAAGTTAGTACATAAGTACAAGCAATATTATAAATAGGTTTAAGATGAATTAAATAACGCCATGCATGCATGTTCTAAATGGTCACTAATAGAATACGAACATACGAGTGACTTTTTCGAATTAGATAAAAAGGCCTATCTTATGGTTCACTGAACCTTCAAGTCAAGACCTTGAAGATGAAACGCTTTGCATCACGATTTCCCGCAGTATGTCAATTGACTCAAGATTCTCAAGATGGTTCGCGTGGTGCTCTTACGCAACTGATGTGCCGAGCGAGATGACAATTATACTGACCCCGGATTGTTTGGATTTCTGACGCTGAAATATCTCAAGTATCGCTAGGGAAAAAGATCCGTCAAAATGTACCAAGGCTGTAGCTGTAGTATCGAGGAAAGAATCACTAACCCACTTTTCACACTTATTGCAAAAGCAATTTGTCCGTCCTGTTGTCAGAGGTATTTCAACTTTCATCAACCATACCATTATATGTATACTGTAGGCCTACCATGAGTTTTGCTTACTATACACGTTACCGTCTGCGTAAAGTATTTTGTATGAGAAATGCTGGTTCCTGTAGTAAGCCGCTAGGGGCGCTGCACAATTTCTCATATAAATATTTTACGCAGACGTTAACGTGTATAGTAAGCAAAACTCATGGTAGGCCTACTGGTGGCATTTTGTTGCTACAATACTTAGGTTCGATCCCCGGCCGGGCATGGGGTCATTGAGTTTTTCAGAATTTATGTGCAGAATATTATTATGTATTTACGAGTACCACTAGCTGAACGGTGAAGGAAAACATCGTGAGGAAACCTGCATGCCATAAAAATCGTGTATTTGTGCCCGAAGAACGGCGATAGGGCTCACCACCCATCACGTTGGGACGTAATAATCGTCGGTGAAACGCGGGTGTACCGAGTGTGTACACTGAATATTTTTACGATTTCTTAAATTAAATTAGTTATTAGTGTTGTACTGAGACAAAAGGCACTTTTTTAATGTGTGTATGTTCCGTTTTAACTCGAGAACCGCTCAACGAATTTGGATGCAGTTTTCTTTATTATCATCGTAGTGACCCTGGTCAACATTATAGGCTATAAAATGACCATCAAGTCAAAAACTGTCATTGAAAAACACAACCACGCGAGCGAAGGCGCGAAATAAAGCTAGTCTCACATAAATTCAAATAAGTTCTTTAAGTTTTTAGGTCAGTTTAAAACGCTTATCTCGAAAGAAATAATTTATGTTGACAGATGGAATTTATTACGGTGATTACGGGAAAACAACCATGTAGCAGTCAAATGTTGGGTTTGGAACGATTTACTGAAAGTTTTTTCACTTGAGACACGTTTATGAAAGTTGATTCAGTTTGGTCAGTGAAAAACAAACCATATACATAGTATTAATCTTGAGACCTGGGCTCAAATTCAGCCAGTCGAGCATGAATCAATGTTCTTTACAGAATTTTTCTGCAAAGTTTGTGTAAACTTACCATTTGCTGACCGTGAAGGAAAACACTGTTAGATAAACCTATACACTGGGAAAGCTGGTCATCATAAAATAAAGTGAATTCAGCTGAAATAATGATGGCTTCACGTAAAGTAGGGAGCATACGGACATCACAACAAATTACGATGTAACTATACACCATTCATCATAACTTATCCTTGTTGGCATTACTGTTTGTCAAGCTTTTGCTGTCATATAGTTGTCAGTCAGATTTTTCAAAATTATTTGATAAATAATGTATTATTATTGCCAAAGCCGTTGAACAATGGTGCAAAGAGATTGTGTTGAAGGTACGCTTTTTGTGAAAGAGAAAATGCAAAGCAAACAATGCACTGTGATTCCTCTCGATCAGGTTCGATCTCGTGTCAGTGCCATGACGGGTTAGTAAAATAGGGTTATGAGCAAATAATAATTAGCTATTCACTTTTGCAGGAAAAAAAGCGTTCACGTTAAGTCGCCTGGAAAAAATCGTTAAAAACGTTGAAAACGGGAGCTCGACGATTTAGAACAAACGTCGTCGAGCTAGAACAAGAAATAAAAAATACCGTTTTAGTACAGAGATACATGTAAAGATATTCATACCATTAGATCATACGGATTGTTTGCGAAATACAAATCAATAAATAATTGATAATTTTGATTCTGTACATTTTATTTTCATTAAAGAGTAGTCTAATTAATATATAAAAACGCAGTTAAGTAAATATTATGAATGTGTAGTAGGGTGAATGATACGTGAGCCATTGGCAACATTATATGCAGTGCTACCATTTCCTAAGCCAGGGGACTTCTGTACTGTTGCTGCCCCTAACGATATAATATGACGCACTGTCACTATGACTTTGAAGGAAGCCGATAGAATTATGCGCTCCGTAACAGCTTTTACGGTGACAATAAGCATACCGTACTGTGACGGACCTTTTTAATGGGTAAGGCATGATGTAGTACCAAAATGATAATCTTATTTTCTGTGACCAATTTTACGGTATTCAATCATCGTAATGTTACCTTACTTACCTTAAAAACTCGGTTATTTTCTCAAACATTTTAATTACAGCATAATACATTCCTATTCTCACCTTATTTAAAAACAATTCACCGTATTTTAAAGTTATGTTTAAAATATATGTTATAATGAAGCCAAAAGACATTTTTCTCAGGGTATGGCCTGAAGTGCGTGTATTTGTGTTCAAAGTACGGCGAAGCTCACCCTTTACTATTTTGCGATTTTAAAATCTTCAGTGAAAAGAAACTGTTACCTGTGTATTACTCTGTATTACTGCTCTTGTGACATAACACATTCAGAATCACCACATACAGTATGTGTGTCATTCATAACAAAAAATGGTTATATTATGTTTGTTCATCAATAATTACTTCACATTGTCATGCCGACAATCAATCGAATTTTGCAAGAGATAAAATTGGGTTTGTGCAAAAAAGTGTATTCACAATACTTTCTAAACTTAAAGCGCACACTGTCTATACTAAACCATTGCATGCAGTTTGTTTTAAATTTTTACAAACTACGATGATTTGTAATAAAACAGGAGTTTAGTATATACACTGGTAGTTCAGTATTTATTTAAATAAGGATATCTGGCATATATGTGGCTATAGGTGGTAGAGCTAATGCCGGGCTCGACTGTGGAGGTACCACCATCTTACTCGCAAATCCTCCCGAAGTTACTCTTAGGCAAAACCAGATGGCCCACCATTGCCTGGGACCGATGGACGGCGGTATATCCATCCCCAAATGCCGGGCCTTATATAAAACAGACTGGTGACGGGCAGCGGCGTCACTGGTGCAAGGGTTTCGGCACCGCGCTCACCAACCCGCCTGCCCAGCGGGCATTTCTTCCAGGAGGACCGCCAAGAGTGGCAAAATCCTGGAAAGGCCTATGTCCAGCAGTGGACGAAACAGGCTGATGGATGGATGGATGGATCTGGCAACACTGACTTAATCATTATGAAGAATATTCATTTAAAACATTTAATTCGGCTACAGCATTGGTATTATTGGTATTTAGTACTTTATCTAGTTAGGTACATATAACTAAGTTGCATCATCATATTATTCGGTAGTTCAGCAGACATTTAATGAGAGGGCCCGAGTTCAATGTCTGCAGGCACACCGCGGCATACGATAGAGTTTTTGTAGGAATTGGTATCAATATACTTACTACTTGCTGTACGTTGAAGAAGAATAATCAAATAACAACTATAATGTATGTATATGTATGTTATAATGTTGTATTATGGCTGAAGTTTGGGCAGTGGAACGGAATCATCGTTGGAGAAAGTTCTCTGGTGATATGGGAAACATCTTTGGTACTCCGGATCTTATAACATCATGGTACTTACCTATGGCAACTACTTCACCCTCGCTCCTTACTTGTGAACAATACATCACCAGGACACCCACAGAAAATAACCTCCAACACATTTTGGTTAATAATTTTCTTTGCACGACCTTGTCTGCTTTATAGTGTTTTAGTGATAACGAAAAACCTACAAATTAATCACCGCACTAGTTTATCACCAACACAACAAAATAATAAAGTAACTAGAAAAACGGAAAAATAACTAAAATGTTTTGTAAATATAAAAACGTTTGCAAGAATCCAGTTATTATATCAAAATGCACATCGGTTGAGCACTACGCGACAAAACGGGCCAGTGGTGACATTTGTGGATATTGCAAAAGGCAGCCAATGGAGGGGCCCAACGGTAAACACTTCTGTTTGTTAGCTTTTTGCAAGTCAGCAATGCAGCAATATAGTTGACCGACCAATACAGCGAGACTAGTCTTAGTATCGACACTATTGACAGTGCGGCCGATGGAGTTTGCTAACATGCGTCTGACGCAAACTTTTCGCGTACCTCTACGACAAATTATACCTACGTATATCATTTAGCTAAACAGGCTACGGTTTGTTAATGAACAAAGTTGAAATTATATTATATCAAAAGAAAGATGTTTCCGTTATCAGTGGATAAAATCTCTGCCTTAAAAGTTAATTTTGTTACGGTGAAATTGTGAATTTTAATCACAGCGCTATTATATTATACTTTTAAATGTTTCGGAAGGAATTTTATAAATAGCGTCGAAAACCACTTTAAAACCTCTTAATTGATTCTCAGATATGCTAAATGGAAAAATATTATTTAAACTGTGCTTCTTAATAACTACAGACTAAAACGATCACTATGCTAGTTCCTGTTAGTCAAAGTGTGAAGGATTATACATTACCATAAAACGTTCTACGGGTAACAATGGTAACAGAATAAAAATCAATTAATTATTATTTAGTTATAAGTATAAGTGAATATAAAAGTTTCATTTTATCCTTACCCGCCAACCCCGATTTTAGGACAAACTATGTATGTAGTTTGATGTCGAGAAGATAGGTGGGTAAAACGAAAAAAATTCAACTAAACCACGCGCCACCAAGGAGGTCTCGCGATGAAGTATTCACTCACGTTGAATTATATCAAAATGCCGTGGTCCGCGGGCATTCTTTCATGGGGCGTACTCTAGATGAGGTTAATTTACATTTTTGTTAAAATAATTATTGCTTTGATTTTTATTGAATAAAATAATCACCTGGTTGGACAGACATGCAAACGTGAGTAGATTCAGGCGCAGGTTCTGATTTTGTTTGAAAATTTTTGAGTTTCTTACTATCTTGAATTATTATTTATCATCCATCCATCGGCCCGTGTTCGTCCACTGCTGGACATAGGCCTTTCCTAAATTTCGCCACTCATGTCGGCCCTCCGTCCTCCTCATCCAGCCGCCCCCCGCAACGTCTTCAGGTCGTCGGTCCAGCGGGCACGAGGTCGGCCCATATTTGTAGCCGACATGATGGCCGTTGGGGCCGAAAGGCTTTAGAATGGAGACCACGTACAGCAAAGCGTAGTGTTTTATTTATATTATAGATGAATCTGATATTTCCGTCTAAGGAATAGAATAGGAGATAGCAGAACTGGAGCTAACATTTGGGATGAATGTGGCGAATTACACTGAAATCACTTATATCATAAAATTCTGGTTACGTTCTAAAAATATTGTGATTAATCACACATTTATTTACGAGCGTCTCTAATATGAAAAAAATATGAATTTTGACTCGACCTGACATTCTAGAAACAGCAACGAAATGACGAACAATCTTTTAGCAGCAAAATCAAGAAAAGCTTACGACAAAAATGTTACCGAGATATTTTTGATTAGTTTGTACATAAGGCGAGTACGAGTTTAGATAAAGTATAATATGAAATTGCACATAAATAGGTATTAAAAACTGTCATACTATTAAAAACTCGCTTACGGCTCGGTTTTTAAACTCTCTCGTCTTTTAATGACCCCTGTTATGCTCCAATTTTTGTATGATGCTATCATAACACTTATTTATTAGGATATACCATCAGGCAAAACTGCAGTGACCCAATTTTCGTCCTTAACAGCGAATAAAGTTCCCCGATGGAACCTTTCTTTATGGAGTTATGTAAGAGATTCTTCATGTCATCACAAACAGCAGATGATTGTGCAACCAGGAGCACACGGCAATCTCTCGTATTGTGCTTCAACTCTTACTGAATGTAGGTCAATGGTTCTTCAAGCACTTTATGGACACAAACACATTTCATTGGACGTGATTCTTCTCTATGGTGGACTGCTTTAGGCAAAGTTTAATGGGGTACTCGTGTATTAGAATAATATTATAAGATGTCTATGGGTACTCGGTTGTGTTGTGACTAGGGAGTGCAATCTTGCAGCAAAATCTATAATCTCGGTATTTGCAAGATTTAAGAGGTCCAATCTCGCAAGATCTCGGTATTTTGCAAGATCTCGCATACCTACGAATTATTTTTAATAATTATAAGTATTCAATTTAAACTTGGTATTATTGCTCTGTGGGTGAAATAATACACGTATACAAAAACACTGAATCTATTTATTTGAAAAAATTACGGATTATTCTGAAAAAATCTCCATCTGCCAACTGACTTCGGTTCGGATGTTTCGTACTAAATACCTAGCAGCAAAAAAGGCCTGTTCTACCTTTACGCTTGTTGGCACCCTGATGATAGGCATTGATACGCTGACTGCAGGTGCTGCCCTTTTGCCCCGCCTGATTATAACAGACTAATTTCTTGTCTAAATTTATCAAATAATGAACAACCACCACCACGTCACAGACACGAAAACAATTGCAAATTACGAAAAAATAGGCCAATGCGCACGCAACACTACTGCAGCTACTGCTCCTCACCCCGCGCAGGCACACCCCCTTTCACTGTAGTGCCGAGAAGAACCAGGCATGAACGGAGAATTCAGTTTGCGCACGTCCGCGCGCTCGTATGTTCATACAATTTGTTGCTGTGCAATCTTGCAAATCTTGCGAGATCGCGCACGATTTCGGGTGCAAGATTAGTCTTGCAAAATTCGTGCAAGATCTCGGTATTTCGCGATCTCGGAATACCGAGATTGCACTCCCTAGTTGTGACCTATTAAATTGCCTGGACTAAAATGTTGCCAAGTCATCTAGTTTAATAAAGTAATATTGAATTTATTCATGATAGGGTAAAAGCTACATACAGTTCCATCTTTTCCATTTTGCACATGGGTCACGAGCCAAAGGCCCCTTAATTTGATAGGGGCCTCAAAATGCCGACGCCTTTTGTTGTTCCTTCGGACGGTTTTGCAACAATTTATCTTCACATTTGCACAATATTCATATTATTCACAGTTACATCAATGGTTTGAGCTTACACACAGTTTCGTTATATTTTTGTGAAAAATTACCAACAAACGCTCACCACACTCATGTTTTCATTAAAAAAAATACTTTGGAAAAAGACCCCAAACTCTCTTTGCCGCTATGTTGTGACCGTTTATGATTTTAACCATGACATTAGACGTGTGTTTGGTCTAATTATGTACTACCGAGAAAAGTTTTCCTAGCACATTCTTCACTCTGGAAAAATATTTTTTTCACTATTGCTTTCTTTAGACAGTTTATGTTGTGAAACGATTTCATTTCAAAGACAAATATGTTTTTCTACCTTTTTTATACAAGCCATTTCAGAGCTGATCGGGGCAGTTTAACTTTTTTAAACATGGCGCAGGCTTTATTCAATGGAGATTCAATGGAATATGCTCATGTGGAAACATAGATTGAGCCCTTAGGAGTAAGTTTACGCGCTGTATAGTCGTTACTTACAAATAATGAAGTTACACCAAATTTAGTACTTGTTTTGCAAATCAAGGGTTGTACAGTACCTATCAGAACATCTTTATATACCGGGTGTAAATAGACTGCTACCATTAAATGAAACCACACTTCTACTGACCCTACTTAACCACTTTTCCCAAGAATCATACCCGAGGACGCCCTTAGTTTTGGAAATAATTGAGTTCTAAACAAAAATGCGTGAACCCTAACGCACCAACATATGGGCGAGTTTAGAGAGAGCGCCGTTCGTGAAACCTGCAGCTGTTTGACGGACGACACTCTCTCTAAACTCGCCCGTACGTCGGTGCGTTAGGGTTCACGCGTTTTTGTTTGGAACTCAATTATTTCCTAAACTAAGGGTGTTCGCGGGTATGATTCTTGGGAAAAGTGGTTCAATAGGGTCGGTAGAATATGTGGTTTCGTTTAATGGTAGCAGTCTATTTACACCCGGTATGTATGTCGGCGTTGAAAACCCGAATTATGGCGTAAACACTGTACATTACGCGATTATATGAAATTGTTTTTTGTTAAAACTAGGTAAAAATTAAATAAATTTACATGTAAACCCAAAACGCTCCCCCTCTCTCCACTTCGCTTTACTAAAAAGCGGCTTTTTCGAGAATTTTACGGAAAAATAACGCATCATACCTACCACTATTATGTTCGTTAAGCTATATTACTACCTACCGGGAACTAAGAGGGAAGTTTTAGGAAGAAAGGATTAATATTATTCATTGTGTAATAGTAGTTACTCATAAATACCCTGGAGTCTATTCAGGATGTCTCAAACCATTGCTTAATAAATTTATACAATAATAAAATAACATTTCGTTCAATATAACTATCAAAAATATATTTTCTTATATTTTCTGCTCTACATTTGTAGAGAGAGCCATCTTGTGGTAGGACTTTGACCGTTGTCTATCTACAAAGAAACTGCATCACTGCAAAACAGCAACTTCAAGTTATATAACCTAGATGTCACCAGCGGGCTTGGTTCCAAAAAACTCTTAACTTAACCTGGAAAGGAATTCGGAAATAATCTTCAGTTGTTATAGCTTCAGTATCGTTTGGACAAAATAATTTTGTTCAAAGCTAAATAACCGCATACAAAATTGAAGCCTGAACTTTCTTTTTTGCGCGCGTTGAAGTCTTTTGCTTGCAAATCAGAAGGAAGGGAACCAAAAGGGCATAACGTATCTGAGTCGCACTGACTTTTGTCTTATCTTGCATCGGTGTTGGTCTAGAAGGCAACAAAACAGCACGTCAATTTGTTAAGGCGCAATATGTCCATCGCACAATGAGAGAGACAAACATATTTGAAAAAGGAAGCATCCGAGTTGTGCGGTGAATCAAGAAAAGGTTGGATAATGCTGTTTTTAAGTGAATAAAATTTGACACGACAGCGTTAGAAAAAAACGCTACTCGAAGTTTTAGATAATAGATTTATATATTTACAACAGTCATTAATGTTATTTTAACTTTATTAGTTTGGACGGACTACTGTTTCGAACCTCGGACGAAACAACCAACTGGACAGGCCACCAACAGGCGAGGCGAACCCCTCTGCCAAAGGTATAAGCCCCGCGGGTATACCGGTTATATAAAAACGATAGATGTCCCTGTGTGTGAATGTCATTGTGTGCGTATAGTTTAAGCTAGTGTTTGAGTATTTTATAATAATAATAATAATAATAAAAATTCTTTATTGTACTAAAAATATTGTACACGAGGCGAACTTAATGCTATTTAGCATTGTCTTCCAGTTAACCTTTGGTGGTGTGGATCATTATTGGGTAGTGCCGGGAAATGTGTCGGTCGTCGACAAAAGCTAAAATTTATAGGGACGGGGGCATTGAAATATTCCAATTATCTACATAATCTAAATAATAATAAACATCATATACTTACTATAAAAAATAAATAATAAAAATAAATAAATATTATTTATAATGAGTGACATGCAATTAGGAGACAGGTTCAAAATTCATACGAAGACTGAGAAGGCAGGTTATTTATTTTGTAAATCTAAAAAGTGCTGATGGACTCTATTTTTAAAGATGGCTATTGATGGACTCTCTCGAATGGCGAGCGGTAAACTATTCCAAACACGTATTGCGGAAACCGTAAAAGAATTTGTAAACATGTTTGTTTTATGAGTCGGGGTACGCAAAAGTAAATGGGTCTCTGGACGATGGAGGCGGCCAAGGGAATCAAGGGAAACGAATCTTTCTTTCAGGTAAGCGGGGGAGAGGATAGTGTGCGTGCATCGCGACGCTACCTCGTCCCCTACCGAAAATGACAAAATTTTTTGCATAGAAATTAGTGCGCGGCTCCACTCCAAGTTTCGAACTAAAAAAAAACAGCCTTCACTTTGCAATTTTTTTCGATACAGCCAATGATATTATGTCATTGGATGCAGCGAACTTTTTTTCTATAACGTTTTGGGCTACGCTATCGTCTTAGAAAAGGCCTCCTTTACCTATCTATTGTAGCATTGGAGGGAGTTCTACTGTTTTAAAATCTATTTTTTTACTATCTATATCGCCTTAAGAAAATGTTGTGCTTTTCCGTCATCTAAATCCGTGCTAAATCCAGATTCAGTTACTTAGTACGTCATTGTCTGGTAGCTACAGCTGTTGTGTTTATCTAGAGCGTAAGTTGAAATAATAAATATAAACAGAGGCACTAAAAATTAAATTTTACTGTTTATTTATCATAAATAAAATAAATTTTACAAGAGATGTTCTTATTTACTAAACTTACTTAAACTTAACCAATAAAGTTATATCTTACTCTTGTGCTTATTTTAATTGAGACCTCAGCCAATACAGCTTAAGTGTGAAATTGTAGTCGAAGTTTTGTACCTAAAAATAAATACGTAACAACTTAAGACACTTAGCATAATACTATTCATTGTTTCATTGAAATATAACTTTGTTTAAGAAAACGTGATTTTTTAACTAAGGCGCCTTTATAACCTTATACTCGTATAAAAGAAGTTTTTAGGATCTATCAGCCTAGCAACCCAAAAACAATATTGTCAATATTTTCTGCACTATAAATAATTTTATACTGTGCAAAATCACATTCGTTGTCACAATGGCGACTTTATATACGTCTCTTATTAATTCAGTCAACAGATCGATTATGGATGTCTTTATTAAGCAATATAATTGAATCCAAAATTTAATTATTCTTAGCTATTTTAGTTCTTTAGGGAAGGAATGGGAAACCAATAGGTGTGCAATGTAATTTAGTCCACAATCCAGTCATCATAAGGTATCTTATCGAGGATGCGGTCGAGGAAGCGCGACATCTTGTCCGCGAGGTCTCTCTTCAGGTCTGGTTTCATCTCCTTCAGAAGTTCCTGGGCGTTCGTGTTGATGAACAGGTTCAGGGCCGCTTCTGTTAGTGAAACCAGGAAAAGTGGTGAAACATTTGACAAAGGTAGGAGCTAAGAACTCCCAAATGTAATAAACATCTCAAGTTTGTCAGACACGGTCATGCAGATCAAGTTTGTCTGAGCCAGTAATTCTATAGCAAAAAGTCATTTTCAGATTTAAATTGGGTATGTGGGTTTTTTGGGTATATAAGAGTGAAAATAATGTTTTGTATACAGGTTTTTTTTCCAGTGGGCGTGGATGGTCAATGATGGTGAAACTAAAGGGATTAGCAAAAAATGTTCAAAAAAGTCTCGGAGCCGATTTTGATGAAAAGCAAAACTCCATTATACGATTTTTGAAAAAATAATTTCCGGTGCCCGTAATCGAACTGGTTGATAAAAAAAAAACACGGCATATATTATAATTTATGAAGTAATGTCACATGGCAAACTAAAGGAAAGTGCTTATTTTTTATAACCTAATTCATATTTTTAATGTTTATACATTACTCGTTTATTAACTATTCTTGGTCAACAGACATCTGGACTCGACGATTGTACCAATATACATTGGAACCATTAATCCTGTTATGTTGAATACTGTACAATCTTTCAAATGTCTAAATCGGCTATGTATTAGAATAATGAAAGTAAGAGAAAAAAACGTATTTTCTTAAAAATAAGCCTTTTTTCTTTAGTTTGCTGTCTGACATTACTTCTCAGAATTTGATCCTTATAAGCGATATTATCGGATGGTGCAATAATATAAAGGGTTTTTTTTTTGTTGAAAATCACCAGTTCGATTCCGCCTAGGGACATTATTTTAATGAATGATGCAGTTTTAGTTTTCTTCAAAATTGGCCCCGAGACTTCTTTGAACATTTTTCGCTATTTCAGATTTTTCCATCCACACCCTCTTGAAAAACTAATACTGTATAATACATAATAAAGTGTTCCTTCTAAAGTAATTCTTCATCAGTTTACTATATCATTTCCTTTAAAGATAAGATTTAAAACTCATAGGAAAATGTATATACACTTATCTCCCGGAAAGGTTAGCAGAAACTACAGATTTTCATCAATATGCGTAGAAAAATAATCGTCCCATTTCTTAGCGACATTATGATTTAAGGAATCCCCAAGATTCTTTATATTTTTATTTTTTTATGTAAACTGGGTTACCCACTGCTGGGCAAAGGCCTCCCCTTGCTAAAACCACACATCGCAGTCCTGTGCTACTTCCAACCACCCCGGTGAAAATGAGTTAAGATCGTCCCGCCATTGTCTTTTTGGTCTGCCTGACCTTCGGTAGCCGTCATCTGGCACCCACTGGGTAGCGTTTTTCACCCACATATCTGAGTGCATACGACTAACGTAGCCAGCCCAGTTCCATTTAAGTTTTGCCGTCTGCACACCAACGTCAGCAATTTGAGTTCTGGAGCGCAGTTCAGTGTTTCGGATTCGGTCAATACGTTTTACACCTAGAATGCTGCGCTCCATTGCTGTTGGTTGGTTGGTTTTAGGAACCGTAGGTAAAATATTGTTGGAAAATAGCCCATGCCTATCTACAATTGACACGACCCAGATTGTTTGATCGATGATGAATTTTAGGTAACATCTGGTGCATGGTTATTTTATAAAAGTAAGTGTAATTATTTACACTTACGTAGGACAGCGTTGCTATTGTGCAGATTCTCGACTCCCATCTGTATGTCCTTGACGCTAAAGTCCAGTTTCAGCTGTTGCAGCTTCAGGTAGGTTCTGCCATCTCGCTCATAGGGGACTCCACGGAAGTACACCTTGGCTTTAACTCCGTCTGAAAAGTGATAGTGGAATTGGTTAAATATAACGAAACATAAACATATCATCATTACATACATCCCCAACGGGGTGTCAGAGGTGTTTCTGCCTGTGGACTGTCATTGAAACAGTGAACGTTCGTACACCTTCTTATCACCAAGCATTTTTACGTCCCAATGTGATAGGATGTGAGCCTTATCGTCGTACCTCGGGCAAAAATACTTACAGTGTTTTCGTTTACGGTTCAGCATGTGGTAAGTTTACTATTTAATATGAAGCACATCAATCGACCCCTTCCCTTTTCACTAATTTTATCAATTCAAAAACCATGTGTGGACCGAACATCGTCAGTTATCACTTATCACTTACCGTACTCGCCCCAGTAGTCTCCGCCCCCTGAAGCACGCACCAACAGCAACACTCCAGACGAGCGATAACGAGCGCGCGCGCTGATATGTGGACCGAACATCGTCAGTTGGAACTGATGAGTTTCAAGGTCCGACCTGGGGACAAAAGAAAATAAAAAAATTACAATGAGGAGTTCAGGAAATTCCTTCAAAAGCCAACGTAGCATGTGGTAGCCAACCGGATGTGCGTAATTAGAAACTGATTTCGATTTGAAATATTTGAATTATAAATAATATCAGCCTACAAATGAAGGGTTAGTTAGATAGATCCGTAAGATGGGTCCAACCCACGCGTTGGACTGTGATCTAATGATTTACTATTGTCTTACCGAGAGTGAGAATTCGGAGGGTTAAAATACTATACAAAATGGAAAACCATAAAGAAAAACAAAATATATTTTCTATTTAATTTCCGAACGAACTTTTAAATAATTACATTGTATAAACAACTCACGTTACGAAGGGTAACATAGGAAATAAGTGAAAATCAGACTGCATGTTTCTAAATTACTGTTCCAGTCTATAGCCAATTTACCACTGATACACATTCATGATCCAAAATTACATTGCTTAGACTTGAAGCATTAAGCATGCATTAAGCCATGTATTCATGGTCAACTTTTGTTTATAAACATAGTTGCATCAACGGTCAACGTGCTGTGGGTTGTTGGCAGGGTAGTGTGTGCAGATTTGATGACAAGTTCTTGCCCAGCGAGCTGCACTTTGGTTTGAGGGTACCTACGCATTCTGGATGATACAGTGGCCTTCGTTATGAACTCTTGTTAGTATTGATAGTTGTTCCCACTCATCATATTGTCTTCAACTTAATTTATTACAGCAAGGAATTACACAATAAGTGGGAAGTAACTTTTTCAAGTTAAATGTTTCTTGGTATTGTTTGTGGTTAGACGAAGGCCTGCAATATTCGTAATTGAGATTCCTTAGGATAAGTAATGCTTAACAAACAAGAAAGAGTATTATTATTCAAATTAGTTATGAAACATTCATAAAGTCTTCGTTCATTATGCGAGTAGGAATTTTGCAATATAGGCGAAACAAGTATTATTTTTGCTGACTGTTAAACTAATATTTTTGGCATTGCTTGAAAAAAATTAGTTTCCTAATAATTTAGAAACTAAAATCTGCCGTTAAACAATCCCCGTAGTGAAATATAACTTGAACGTGATTTTTTTTCAACATTTTAGTAATAGGATGTCGAGTATTATTAAGAATCGAAATTAAAAGATTATTTTTTATGTAACAAAAGACTCCACATAAACTACATGACTCTACATTGTATTGTCACTAAATTATTCTTCAGATTCAAGCCTTTGAACGATGATACATCAACCTTTTGTGACAACGGCCACATGTGGAAAATGGACAAACGGACAAACTTTCGGACAAAGGAATTGATGTCGATGTGTCACTTTATGATGTGATCAGAATATATTAGAGATATATTTTCGTTTCTCACATTCGTATGGTATTTTTATGTGAATACATAAATTCAAAGCACAAAATATATAAATATTTTTATGGCAAACAAAACAGTGATTTATGAAGTAACAGCAACGAACTAATCACAACGCCACGATAGGTTTTGCAAAACCCGTATAAATCTACCTATTATAACGGTTTTGTATTATTAATTGTTTGTCCTGCTCTAATCAACTGCATAGCTAGCATAGCAGTCGATCGATATGAGCTTGATAGAGCATGTATCTCTTCGATTTTGACAGTTATTCCAAGATGGCAGCCAATCTTATCGTCCTTTCTATTTAGCTAATTAGCTAACATTGTATCAAGTATTATGCAAGTCTTTCTATTTTGACAGATCGAAAGAAACCTTTTTTTTTCATTTTTTCTTTCTTCTTTTGCTAACATTGCTACACCTTTCTTTCTACTTTTTGACGTTTTTGGAGAAAAGCTGTATCACCGACCCAAGGAGGTGGTAATAGAGTTTGATAGAGCGTGAATATTATTTTGTTGTGCAAAATATGTGGATTATAATATATTATACGTTTGCGAAGTTTTGATCGAACAACAGACCAAAAACCACAAAATGGCTAGGCCTTATAATGTGGTGCGACTAAAGCGACTCATTTTTATTCTAAACTATAATTCTACCAAAATTCTTTGATGGGCCTACGTGCTTCTCTTTCTGGATCTATAAAATAATTTCGTGTATGTATTTCTTTTTCTAAAGCCGACCGGACTCGCTATTTTTCGTTCTTAGAAACTAAGTTTTCGATATTTTTCGAAAAATTCTACTTTACTCTTGAGAAATAGTCAATTACTAAGAATATTAAAATGGCTTTCACCAAAGGTATATAATGGTACCATTATATATCTAGGGCTTTCACATTTACTTTTTTGAGAGGTTATAAACCACATGAAAAATTGAAAAGTAAACAAAAATTATACCGGATTATTGATGCTGTCCTGCCATTTCCAAAACTCTCATTTTTACATGCCTTCTGAAGTGCAACGTATAACAAGAAGAGGTTTCGATCATTCAAAAAATCGATTTTTCTTTCGATTCATCGCTACCCATTAAACAAACAGTTCTGTGATGTGAACGCGATAAAGTAGATACAGACTGTAACAGCATCTCTATCTCGCTTTTTCCAAGTACAATGTTAGCTAAGTGGAAACAATCATGGTTTACGATAGAGGTTTAAATAAAGATGACAGTCGATACAATTTTAACTGTGCTAGCTATGCTGATGAACGCATGCAACATTTGAAATAGCGGCTACATTAGGAAACAAGCCTTAGACCATTTAACAGGGGACCTGGCAAAGCGCGACTCTTAGTACTAGAATTATTCTGCCGTTTTCCACGGGAGGGGAGGTAAACACGCACAGCACACGTTTACTCATTCACGCACACTCCTGCGAAAAATTGATATGTCACACTAAATTAAAAGCTGCAACACAAACACAAAACGAGCACACAAGCAAACTTACATGAACAAATCATTCATGTACTTCGGCAGAGGGGGATAAGTGCGCTTGCCTAGTCCCGTGCTATATGGTCTAAGACACAAGCTGAACTGCGTTTAGAGACTTTTTTGAATCATTTAATCTTTCTACATGAATTTCGAAAAAAATGTATTATAATGATTCGACTGATGCCGGCCCCAAAGAAAGCCGAAATATATTTCGAAAATACCATTATTTATTGTTATTATTATCCTAAAGTGTTAAAACTTAAATTTATCCAGCCAAATTCTTAGTGAAGACTTGGTAAGTGCTCAGTAACAGGGTTCGATAACCTTTTTTGTGGAATCCTATACGGATTCTTTTCGTGAAGTGCGATGTTCTTTCGAGGTGCCGAGATATTTCCGATGTTTTATATATTTTTATTAACATTTTCGTACTTTAATACAATTTGTGATAAAAGTCGTCATTTTGATTTTTAACCAGAATCCTTCCTCTCGCACTGTGCGGGTCTTTCCGCATGGAGGAACAGCTTAGAGCAGTGGTTCTTAAACTTTTTGTAGCCACGGACCACTTTCAGAATTTCAAATATTCCACGAACCCTTGTCGAAGAAAAGTTTGGGAAAAGAAAATAAAGCATGATATTAAAAATCACTTTTATTGGTTAGTTACATTAAAACTTCTTTAAATTGTATCAAAACCAAGTTAGTAAAAAGGACTGTTGTTTGGGTTGTTTGGAGTCATTATAATAAATATGTTAAGAGTGAACTGACTGCCTGTGGACCCCAGGAACTCATGTCACGGACCCCTAAGGGGTCCATGGACCCCAGTTTAAGAAACCCTGGCTTAGAGTATACTATAAGGGTTATTAAGGGTTTGCTCTAAGAATAACAGTGATTGATGCAAGCGCGACCTATTCTCTTAATTTCTTGTAATTCTTTGTATTTATCCTTAGGTTCAATGATGTGCAAGAACCAAGTAGTATCGAAAGAGTCAAGGTCCGTGCAGTAAGGAAGCCAGTCTCGAAAGTGAAAGTTAACCAGGATATTCTTACAAATTATACACGGTAAGAGACGTCATACGAACGACAACCTCTGACCATTGTTGTTATAATTATGTTTATTTGCACTTCAAGATATCATTATTTCCGTGATGAGACTATCACAACAATGGAAATTACTGTAACGGAAAGATTCTCAGACAGGATTAATGCAGTTTTTTATTACGCTCTGTGGTAATTGCAAAGTTGCATCGACGAGGAACCAGTTTTTCAATTGAACAGGACTGATAGAGATCCCCATACTGGAGGAAAATTCTCGATCATAATCTAGATAAAACCCTTTGTACATTAATGGAAGGTAAAGTTCCACCCAAGATGTTTATCAACCCTATAGTGATATATATACAAGCAACACTCCGAAGAAGGGCCAAGTCAAAACACTCGGAACACTCGGTTATTTGTATTGTACTGAAACCAAAACTACAATTTTTAGAATTTTGGTCCGTCTGTCTGTATGTATGTTCCGTTTTAACTCGAGAACCGCTCAACGGATTTTGATGCGATTTTTTAAAATTATCATCGTAGTAACCCTCGTCAACACATAAGCTATAGGGGGTGTTCATAAAATAACGCCCGAGCCGAAAACGGGGCAAAGATACACTGAATACGGGCGATAAGCTGTGGGCAAAGACTGGTAATAAATAATGTTTGATGTCCTGGATCTAAAACAAGCTGTTTTCGTCCTTTTTGCGCTAATCCTTTATAAATAACGTACTCAGGGCATATAGGCCGACCATCGAGAAGTAAACAATGATTGTTTTATGTCTACTTACAAAAAAAATAAAGAATTGATTGTTTAAATATTATTTGACTGCATTACAAACTAGAAAAGATAAATTAGAAACAAATGTAAAGACAAGAATCTGAAAAAAATTCTTAGGGCCATGAATCGAACCTGTGACCTCTTGTTATCAAAACAAGCGCGCTAATCGACTGCGCCACCGAGGTACTTACCTAGACCGTTGAATTTTTCCACTATACATGTCCACCGAATATTTTTGTAACTATTTGATCTAACCAGCTTGTAATGTACATACTGAACGCTCACGAGGGCGTTACGTGATACGTTGATTATTTATTAAATATAAAAATCATTACCTGACATTGGTGATGGTCATGTTGGAGGCTCCAGTGGCGTGGATGTCCTTGAAGGTGGCTCGGTACCCGTCCGGCCCGCCGCCCAGCGCGATGGACAACTCGTCGATCACGATGGGCTCTGACTGGAATACGCAACAGAAGTTAATGAAGCCACCGAAAATGCTCGATTTTGAGTCGCAGGAAAGCCGAAAGCTTGAGACAGTACTTATCTATACGAACAACTTCTACCCTAAGCACTTTTGCCAACTTAGCTATTTAAAGTCTAGATCTAGCAATTTTTCGGTAGTAAAGACTTAAGGAGCCAACCCTAAAATCGCGAGAAAAATATCAGGTGTTCCATGAAAAAGTACGTCCCTACTTTGGAATAATGAATCAAGCAACAGATTTTGCGATTTTAGAGTGTTGCTCTCTGCTCTTTAACCAGTAGCTAGATATAAATTTGCTAGATATAGATATAGCTAAGTTTTTGTATGTAAGTAAAACAATAAGATGGCAAAAATCATGTTGTTTTATGATATTAGTTCAAATTAATCAAACGAATAAAGAAATATGCCTATGTCCTACTGAAATTACAAAAATAAGTTAATGACTGCGTTAATGGATCCGTTAGCTCAATCTTACGTTTTTTTGGGGCAACTGCACCAATAAAGAAATCATTTTTACAGCACAATAACGCTGCATTAGGGCTATGTGTTGCCTTAACTTACAACAAACAAATCTTGACTCTACCTTGTCTCTGTATTTTCGAGGTTACACGAGATCGAACCTGAAGGAATCAACGCTGCATTGTTTGCCTTTTCTATTTCACAAAAGGCGTACCTTCAACACAACCTCTTTTGAAATATTGTTCGACGGCTTTGGCAAAAATAATGTATAAAATAATTTAAAAAAATCTAACCGTCAACGACATGCCATGAGAGCAATAGCTTGACAAGCAGTGACGCGAACATGACGCCAAGGGACAAGTTATGATGAACCATGGACATAGAATTATAAATGATAGGCAACTCAGAAACCCAGACTTTACTATCTATTATACTATCTAGAAGTCGGTGCATTCCCCATAGGAAATAACACAAAAACCCATAGTAGAGCGCTGACTTCTAGATAACATAATGTTTCAGGAAGAAAGAAGCCTGCAAGTGTTATTTTGGTACCATCGGTCCGTAAATAATTATTTAAAACTTTTTAGTGAATAGTTGCTATAATATTTGAAGTCGGTTGTTATTTTTTGTTAAAAATTTTTTTTTCAGCGTTTATTGAATAGGTCGGAGCAAAGAGGCATTATCCAGTAAGCAATTTTACTGTCATTCATAGCTCAACGATTTCACTAGCGACAAGGATGGCGTTTTTGTTTTGATTCCTTGGCGGCTTAACTCCCTAATCGTGTCAAGATAGTTACAATTAAGTTTACTAAGCTACCTTTGCTGCTGTAAAGTTATAAGTTTTATGGCTACATTCGAACTCACAAAGACAGCTACATGATTATTTTAATGCTATCATAGTCATTTATGATTAGAGGTATCCTGCAGAAAAGGGCAAGTAAAATTGGTATAAATTGGTTCTGGGTACCTAGCATGGTAGACCATATATCGAGCGTTAACAGCTCGATATACCACTGTCTGTCCCTTTTTAGGTAGATCAACAGAGTGATACAGAGCAGTGTATCAAGGGCTATCGAGCTCAACATGGTCTGCTGGTGTGTACAAATAACTGCAAGAATATTGTAAGGATTGTATGAAATGTAACCTCTTCAATGCCAAACTCGGGTGCCCCGTGCTTGAGATGGTCCACCAAGGAGTTGAAGCTGCGGAGCAGACACGCGTCGACTTGCGGGTCTCGTCGTGAGCAGCGTCCTCCAAACATGCCTGGAACATAGTGCGTGCAGCCCTTAGCGGTTGTCTACTACTTACTCCAAAGATTTCTAATTTCTATGTATACGCAATCTGTACCGCACCGAAATACTGCGCGTTATGGTCAATTGTCCGCAACTCCTATGCGAGTGAGCGAGAGTGTTCATTACATGGAAATGGTTGACAAAGTCTCTCATGTGACCACGATTCTTAATAGAACGATCAAACGTAAAGCTTATCGTTAAGTTCATATATGTACTACATGTGTGTTATGTATCTATGCCATCTGTCTTATACGTGGGACACCCAGAAAGATTTGCGAAACTAAAAAAAATGTTCTATAGGTACATTTTTTATTTTAAAATCTTTTCAAAGTACTCTCCACCAGCCTCTATACAAAGTTTCATGCGTCTAAACCAGTTTTCAAAACACTTTTTCCAGTCCGCCGCAGATACCTCGTTTACAGCCTGCTCGAACGTAGCCAGCGCATCTTCCGGCGAATAAAATTGTATTATTTTGTATGTTTGGAAATTAAAAGGTGCTAGTGCTGGCGTGCTGTCCAGGACCTCCTCCTCCTCCTCTCGTTTTGAGTGCGGTGTGCGCAGGTGCATTGTCGTGGTGAAGCAGTAGCCTGCGGAGCCCTGTGTTTGGTCGCTTGTTGCTAACAAAAGAGAAAACTTCTGGCAAACATTTGGTAGTATACCATTCGGCATTGATGCTTCTTTGATCCCGTAAGGGAATCTTCCCCCCGCTTCTAGATCGCTTCACTTTGGTAGGCGTTGGTTCATTTTGAAACACCCAAATAGTCGACTGACGCTTGGTTTCTGGGTGGTATTGATAAATCCAGGACTCATCACCGGTAGCGATGTCGTAAACACGCCGAGACCAGCCTGCTTCAAATTTGTTTAGCATATCACGGCACCATTCCACCCGGGCCTGCTTCTGAGCATCGGTGAGGTTGTGCGGCACCCAGCGTGATGCTATCCTCCTCACGCGAAGATGGCTGTGTAGAATCTCCTGAATGCTTCCCGATATCTTCTATATGTGTTGAATTTCCTGATATGTAATTAATTCGCCTATTGTCTTGGATTAAATTTTTCACTGCCAGCACGTTTTCTTCGGTAACAGCCGTCAAAGTGCGACCGCTTCTTTCTTCATCCCCCAAAGTTGGTCGACCGCGCTTGAATTCGTTATACCAAAGATACACGGTTGCCTTGGAAAGGCCTTCATCTATGAATGCCATTTGAAGTCTATCGTACGATTCATCCGGTTTCAGGCGACACTTGAAATCGTAAACATCATAGCTCTAAAATGTTCCCGGCGCAGATCCATATTTCAGCGAGACACAATACTTTGAATTAGCTCGCAAAAAATGTGGAGGGAAACTTTGAAATTAGAACATACCTATTTTTACTTATAAATAATCATATTTTCGAAAAACATTATAAATGGCCAGTCTCCCATAAATGAAAACTTTTTTTCGCAATACTTTCTGAGGGGCCTGGTATACCTCATATACCTAGTATGATACAAACATAAATTATGTTCAATTTCAAAGAAATTTCGAGTACCTTATCACACTAATATTATAAATGCGAAAGTTTGTGTTAGTGTGTTTGTTTATTACTCTTTCACGCTGAAACAGCTGGACGGATTTAGATGAAATTTAGAATGGTTATAGCTTATACCCTAACTTAACACATAGGCTACTTTTTATCCCGAAAAAAAGGATGTCGTTAAACCGAATAACACGCGGGCGGAGCCGCGGGCAAAAGCTAGTATGTACATAATTTCCATAATTACAACAAACTCAATGACTCAATCCAGAAGAACCTTCAAAACAAAACAATAAACAAAGCAATCAAATCGTTCCTCATCAAGCAAGACACGTCACCGCTTTCTTCCATGTGCATATTCGGCATACCATCACACACACACTCACACCCGTTGGCCATTAGTATGCATGGCCAGCTTGGACTAACGGTAGTGACAGTTGGAAGCCCAAGTGGCAATGACTGGACTCGAACAATGGGGCAGATGGTATCGACTTTCAAAGACTCATGTTCTGTCCTGATGATGTAAGGTCAGTGTCAAGTGGGCAACAATGTGCCAGTAACTGCCAATAACAGCTTCAGCCCAAGTATTTTGAATCGAGTCTTTTTTTGGTTAGAATTTGCATGCTAGCGAAGTCTTGTTTGTCAAAACTATTTTAAAATTCATGTGTTGTATTCAATAGAGTGTCTAATCTTTAGGTTTTAGGGTTCCGTACCCAAAGGGTCCCAAACGGGACCCTGTTACTAGCCTCCGCTGTCTGTCTGTCCGTACGCTCAGTTACAGGGGTCTATAGCTTAACCAGGCAGCCAGTCGAAATTTTCGCAGAATACGTGTTACTTACTATGGCCCCTACCACGACAAACTCCCGAAAACCTAACAAAACTGTTTTTTTTTATTTGTTTCAGCTCTATCCTAAAGACGGTAAATCATACAAGTTTCTTTGTTGAGATTGTTACATAGTTGAACGTAAAACAACAAATACTTATGTATATCATTTTGGCGTCTAGTTCTTTGTCGCTTTGATGCTGCTATGGCATATTTATTGTTGTTATTTAGCATGATGTTTTTAGGGTTTGGTACCCGTACGAAACCCTTTGTCCGCGAGTCCGACTGCTACTCGTCTCTGCAGACGGGGTTAAGATCCGATGACATTTTATATCACATAATACTACAGAGGCATAGATTTTTGGCATACCCTTTTACGAAAAGACACGGAGTGACAATATACTTCTTAGAGGACACATGCCATGTTTAGGCCAAATAAAATAGTTGGTTGAATTTATAGGTTCGTAGCACCTGGTAGAAGTGTTAGTAGCCACCAGTCGGCAGCACAAAAATAACAGGAATGGAAGCGCGCGCGCATAATCCCTCCCAACACCTGTTCCATCGTTCACCGAACTCTAGTCAAGGACTCCCTTGCACCTTTTGATCTAGAATAAACCAACTATCTACCTACCTAGCTATCTGGGTGAAAAAAACCATAGTTTTAAAACTACTCAAATAGCACCACTAGTACTTATAAGTACTTAAATAGCACCAATTAGAACTAAAATTAATTATTGCTTAATTTCACAATTCACAACGACCATTGATGAACGAGTATTTGCAAATTGTTGGCATTTCGTAACAACTTATTACGTCTTGATTACGAGTAATTGTACACAACAAAGTTTCATTAATTTATACATCCATCCATCCATCAGCCTGTTTCGTCCACTGCTGGACATAGGCCTTTCCAGGATTTCACCACTCTCGAAGAAAGCCTCCTGGAAGAAATGCTCATACTCACACACGCTGGGCAGGCGGGTTGGTGAGCGCGGTGCCGAAACACTTGAACCAGTGACGCCGCTGCCCGTCACCAGTCTAATTTATATAAGGCCCGGCAATTGGGGATGGATATACCGCCATCCATCGGTCCCAGGCAATGGTGGGCCGCCTGGTTTTGCCTGAGAGCTGTCCTCTTACTCTCCCCCGAATAACTTCGAGAGGATTTCCGAGTAAGATGGTGGTACCTCCACAGTCGAGCCCGGCATCAGCTCTACCACCTAACTAAGGTATAACTAATTTACAGGTAAACATGCTTTATTTTAATTATATTAAAGTCACCATAAAGGTATATTTTGAATAGACATTTTTATTTAGAATCATGGACGAGTAGAATTAATTATAGTTTTGATTGTAATTTAAGAATGTTATCTATAGTCCCTTGATTTCTTTAAAGAAACTTTACCGTTTCGCATATCGAGTTTTGAGACATCACTGTATCGACTTCACTTGTTAGTCTTTGATACTGTTAATTAAGCAACCTTTGTCTCCATCATACATAGGATGGGTGACCGTAAACTATGTAATTCATAAAAATCAAGATTATTCAGAAACTCCCTCAAAAACATAGTATATGCTAAAATAAGCAAGATATTACTGCGATAAATGATGTAAAGCAATTTTTTTATTTAATTAATAATTTTAATGTGTTTTTTTTTAATTCACCCCTTTATTGAATAGCGCCGTACTTGGAAAGTTGGTATCAGATAAAAAATTTAACCTATACTAATATAATAATAAAGTAATAAAAAATCGTCTTGCAAAAAAATTTTGCTGTAATATTATCTGTGGCAAATTAACCATTTTTAGAATTTTTGTCTGTTTATTTATTTTTTTTATCTTTATGTTCCGTTGTAACTCGAGTACTACTAAACGGATTTTGATGCGGTTTTCTTTATTATAGTAACCCTGGTCAAAATATAAGCTATGGTGTTGATAAAATAACGCCCAAGTCGATAACGGGGCAGGGATTGAATAAAAGGAGGCGGAGTCGCGGGTGAAAGGATAGTAATAATAATTTGGCCAAGGGCGAGTCGGACTCGCACACAAAGGGTACCGTACCAATACACAATATGGGCACGAAAACCTAAGAGACATACTATATCAACAAAAAACAAGGCGCTAAAATGGTCGTCAAATAATTCGACACCCCCTGGGTACGGAACCCTAATTTTTTTTGTAGAGTATTTATAAACAAATGTTTCAAACTTGTATTTATTACCGTCTCTGAGATAGTGCTAAAACAAATAACGTTAAAAATTATATTTTTTCAATATTGTATGGGGATACACCTTGGTCTTCATTTTTTTTATTTGGTGTTCTTTAGGTCATAGTTACACCTATTCCGTGAAAATTTCCGCTGTCTACCTATTACAGTTGAAGCTGTAGACCCCTGTGACAGGCGGACGGACATACAAACAAACACCGGAATCTTAGTAATAGGATTCCGTTTGGCACCCTTCGGGTCCGGAACCCTAAAAATAACAAAATAGCCCCAAACGAAAGAAAAGACGAGATTAATTTTACTCAAGACCCATTCTTTAATGTATCTAATGGGTATCTAACAAATAAATAAAACCTCGTCACAAATACCGAGTCTAACCTCACTAGTATACGAGATTATTAAATACCTACCTATTTAAGTGTATACTTAATTGGTAGGTATAATCTAGGTTTTAACTTATGTATTTAGGGCATGCAATGCGTTAGTTAAAGAAGGTTAGCGGGTCTTAAATGATCGAGAATTATGTTTAAAATGTTCAAGTAATTCTATGTATCTCACGAAGTCAGTTTGGCTGTGGCTGTAGTAGTGTTTTATCTATCCTCTGACCGCACATCTTATAGTGAGAATCGTTAGATCAGACGTACATGTAGACTTTATGATAACAGGCTGGTTGATGCTGATATTTTCTGTCTGATAAGGCTCTGGCCATTTATTGGACATAAGTTAGCCCACTTAGTAAAAAATTGTAATTGTTTGTAATTTTTATTTCAAAGTTATTGAAAAAGTCAGATAAATAAAAAAAGGACTAAAGATCAATTATAAAGAATAAACTAAAAATAAAAAAAATAGTAAAACAATTTCTTTTTTATTTTTTATATTTTTTGTTTTATATTATAATGCAAGTGTTTTTTTTTACATACATAGCTGTTCTCTTACTCTTCCCTGAATAACTTCGGGAGGATTTGCGAGTAAGATGGTGGTACCTCCACAGTCGAGCCCGGCATCAGCTCTACCACCTACTAGTGTGTAGTAAAAGGGCATATTTATTTAATTGTTCTTTTGCGATGCTGTTTTTTGGAATGAGACGCAAATTGTTGACTAAATCAACAGCCTGTATAAGGATAATTTTTTGACAGGTGATACTAATTTATGCATCCAAATTCATACTGGAGGCTTGGTAAGTGGTCAGTATCAGGGACCGATTACACTTTCTGCTAATTTCGCAAAATATCCCATTGTAATCGATTCAGGGCTGGGCTCGCGTTTGTACGGAATGATACCGAGTTTTCAGTATGAATTTGGTTGCATAAATTGTTGTCACCTTGTATAAGGAAGGAGATTGTACTGAATAGAAAAATACTACGTTAGCCTAAACATGAATCATGTAAAATTACGATTGCGTGTTTCAAAGATCCCAGTTGTATGTTATCAATAGATAATTAAATGCTGGTATAGAAATCATATAATAGGTTTTTATCATTCAAATGATTCAGGATGCGGTCAAAAGGCAGATTGATTGCTAATATGTAGATCTTAGAACTGTACATTTAAAATACGTCACGGTATTACCATAACATAATTTAGAACGTAGGTACCAATCCCATCAAAAACATTATTGTGAAAAAAGGGCCAAGTTCAGTACAAAGCCAGTGCAGTGTCGGTTTCGCCAAAAAAAGATATGACATCAAATTGGGTGCCGAGGTTTATGGAGGTTCCTTCAGTCATAATAACAGTCAAGCACGTATCCAGGGGGGGGGATAGGTGGGATTTATTCCCCCCCGAAATTTGGCGTGACATACACGTATATGTAATATGTTTATTCATAACCACTATAAAGTACGTCTTAGTAAAAAAAGTTACGGTACGTTTGATACTTAAAAATATTATAGTAGAATGATTACAGAGGTTTTTTTCACAATTCATATAGTTGTTTCAATGAATATCCCCCCCCCCCCCCTAAAACAAAATGAATGAATGAATGAATGAATATATTTATTTATTTCAAGAATAACTTAAATCTAAATACATCCCACAAAACCAAGATACGTGGATGGATACAAGCCTGGATACGTGCCTGGGTAATGTGCAACGTTCTTCATTTGTTTTAAAAGAAAGTGTCTTAGGGTCCTTGCTACTGAATACAGAACTTGGCAAGTTTTCATCATTCTTACATGCAAATAATTGACACATGTATTTTTTTAACGACTACCGTTTCCCGTAAGACGTGGAATTTGCAAATTAATGTTCAGTTCTCTCATTTGTGCCTACTAACTAATGGCATACAATAATCAATACTAAACAATAGGAAACATTAAGTACCTTATCAAGCCGATTGTGAATCGTGTGTGGATGTGAACAAATAATAGTGTTTTAGGTTTTTCGCAAGAGTTGATTCTCATGTGTTTAAGCGGTTGCAGTCATCCGCGACTTATTCATGTCCTCCCGAACTTGGCGCACACTTTGCCTACACAGCTACCGATACCTACGGAACTGAAGATAACTATATTTTTATAGAAATAATTTTATGATCTAAGATGGGCTAAATTGCAGTCAAAACCATCATACTTTTATCCCTCTTTTGTAAATTTTTCAAGATTTAGTGTAAAGCTAAGCGCCATTCTGTAATATATCTGTAATAAATACTAGGTGAAATTAAATCAACCGACCAAATTCATACTGGAGACTCGGTTAGTCATCAGGAACAAGGTTTAATGACCCTCCAGGTGAAATTCGAAAAAAAAATTTTTTTTCCCGTAGAACCTGCACTAGGAATTGTACTTAAACTAGTCCAACCAGTACGGGAGCAAAAAAAATCATTTTTCGAAATTGGCCAAAAGGATTACTAAACCAACCAACCGAGTCTCTAGTATGAATTTGGTCGGTTGATTAAATTTCACCCTATATAATTACAGACAAGTTTCAATCGGTAACATTTTTGTTTAAAATGATCTTCTTTGAACATTTCATGTAATTTATACCTATCTATAAAATAAATAAGTGATATACCTTCAAGATTTTTGTTGCATAATTGCTTAGAGTATGGGGTTTAAAACAAAAAAATAAAGATATTAAATTATACGAGGGGTGTTCAGTGAAAAATGAGAATGAGTATGACGCAACTATTTTTTATCAGATGTTATTTTATTTTTCAACGTAGCCACTTTTCATATATGTTTATTCTCAACTTAGAATATCTTTCTTAAAAAACGCTTCATCTTAACCCCTTAAAAACTTTTGCACGAGGGCGACCACTGCATCTTCAAATTTCTGGCCTCTGAGATTTTCCTTCAACCGCAGAAATAGATAGAAATCACTGAGGTGATCGGCAAGGTCCAGTGAATATGTTGGATGTTCCATCGATTCAAAGTCAGCAGCTTGAATGGCAGCCATCGCAACTCTGGACTTGTATGCGGGGGCGTAATCTTGGTGAAACAACTTTTGTGAGTTTGTCACGCCGTTTCTCGCGTATTTCGTCTCGCAATTTTTTGACCTGTTCAGCGAATAAAGTCCCCGTAATTGGCTCCGTGATTGAGGTACCTATTCGATCATTAATACCCCTTGGCTGTCCCAGAAAATAGAGGTCTTGACCTAACCGGCGGATGCGTTCGAGATGACGACGGTTTCTTTCATGTCACGGACTGTTGTTTCGTTCCAGGGTTATAATGTTGAAGCCATGTTTCATCCATAGGTAGTTATAAATCGAGCCAAAAATTGGTCAGGATCTTGTTGTAACAAACCCAAAGAGCGTGGAGAAATCCTCAGTCTGTTTTGTTTCTGCTCGTCAGTAAGCATTCTGGGCACCCAGTGTGCCGACACCTTTATCATGCCTAAATGGACGCGACGCGAATGATAAACACTGCCTATCGAAATCTTTACTTCTTCAGCATTAAGGGCCCGTAATACCTCGATTCGCAGTCCTGCTCTAACGCTTCTGGTTTTTAACTGTCTATCCTACTCTCATCAGATGCCGCGCACGCAAAAACATCAGTTATTTTGAAATCGCGGCTACACTGATGTTTTTTTCATTTTTATGGAACAGTCTGCAGCTGCTTTATTTTATACTAATATCAGTTATATTATTTTGAAATCGCGGCTACACTGATGTTTTTTTCATTTTTATGGAACACTCTGCAGCTGCTTTATACTAATATCAGTTATATTATGCAATGTTTCAGATCTAATTTCAAGTATTCATTGAATGTTATCGGTTTATTGTACGATTTGGAGGTAACTTCGTATTTTTTTTTCTATCGAGAAAATTTAATGGAATCAAGTTTTCACCACTGTGTTGACATATCATTAGTCCTCAACTGTACCATACAGGTAGGTAGAGATGATGCCGGGCTCGACTGTGGAAGTACCACCATCTTACTCGCAAATCTCCCGAAGTTATTCGGGAGAGAGTAAGAGAACAGCTCTCAGGCAAAACCAGGCGGCCCACCATTGCCTGGGACCGATGGATGGCGGTATATCCATCCTCAATTACCGGACCTTATATAAAATAGACTGGTGACGGGCAGCGGCGTCACTGGTGCAAGGGTTTCGGCACCGCGCTCACCAACCCGCCTGCCCAGCGTGTGTGAGTATGGGCACTTCTTTCAGGAGGACCGCCAAGAGTGACGAAATCCTGGAAAGGCCTATGTCCAGCAGTGGATGAAACAGGCTGATGGATGGATGGATATACCATACATCAATTTCAGGGTGATTGTTGCAATATTTGTTGGTATAAAGTAGGATCATGCGAAGTGAAGTGAGGTATTATACACCCTTAAACCGAACAGGAACACGACGATCTGCCATAAATATTTCAACTTTTATGGTTTGTTCGGTCGCTGCTGTCGTATCGTAGGGTGTCCAGACCAGACTGTCTATATTATTTTTACCATACCGAGTAATACATAAGGGTGTTTAATACCTCACTTCGCTTCGCATGATCCTGTTTTATATCAACAAATACTGCAACGATCACTCTGAAATGTATATATTATATGGTAAAGTTGAGGACTAATGCTACGTCAACACAATGGTGAAAACTTGATTCCATTAAATTTTCTCGATACAAAAAAATTACAAAGTTACGTCCAAACCGTACAATAATACCGATAGCATTTAATGAATACTTGAAATTAGATCTGAAACTTCGCATAATATAACTGATATAAAGCAGCTGCAGACTGTTAGAGCAGGACTGTGAATTGAGATATTATGGGCCCGTTACACAATGTGATATGCTCATTTGAAGTTGGGCATCTAGCCTTATATGGACCCTTAAATTCAGCACACCAACGCGCAACTGTAGAGTATGAAGGAGCCCTGTTTAAGTGCTCCGTTGTAAAAAAATTAAGCACAGATATTTTATTACCGCGCGTATTCCAAGTTCTCTCACTTTTGAGAACTCACTCCAACACGACGCAAACAAAACAGAAGAAAATATTTTTTTTTACCTGAAATTTATAACTAATGTATGAGCTATGCCTGCCAGTTTTCTTTTCCTTCCAAGGTGTTTATATCTCATTCTTACTTTTTATTGAATAACGTTGGGATTATCGAAGGACGCTTTTAAATTGTAACTTGTAAGTAGTTTGGCAATTCTGTCAAATCTCAGGCCCTTACTTGTAATCCGGACATCACGATAAAGAACTTAGTTATTTTCGAGTATGGCAGTGGTATTGTACGTTACTAATTCACCACCTTAAGTTACGTTGTCGATTGGCTTTCCTAGCTTTCATCAGCTTCCGTGGATGACAGCAGGTTTATGTAAGAAATAATCACAGCACACGAGTCCGTGTGTTGCGACATGTGTTGTGTTATGTTTCTATAAGTGTTTTAAATGGCCTTCCGCCGAGTCATGGAATGTAAAACATACATCTCCATCTCCAATGATTCTTGCTCTATGATCGGATTAAATTCGACATCTGTTAATTAAAATGTGCTGGAATATCACAGATTCATATTTTTATTTAACGAGATTTTTCTGTCTCATATTTAAAAACTGTTTCAGTTTATATTACACATATCAGGTGACTTTTGTTTATATAGCCAAATTCATACTGGATACTCGGTAAGTGGTCAGGACCAAAATTGACCCTGTTTGCGAAATACGAAAGCGGTGGTAGCTCAGGGGTAAAACTCTGGTCTCTCAATCATGAGACCCGGGTTCGATGCCCGGCCGGGCATACACCAATGAGTTTTTCGGAATTTATGTGCATAGTATTTGTTCTGACTTACCACTTGCTGAACGGTGAAGGAAAACATCGTGAGGAAACCTGCATGCTCTAAAAAGCGCGTATTTGCGCCAAAGTACGGCGATAGGGCTTACCACCCAACACGTTGGGACGCAATAAACACTCAGAACACCGCTGACACCCCCTCGGGGATTCATGTCGTGACGACAATATTTTTTTGTGCCTCTTTAAACAGAACAACTTCGTCTCAATTAGTATAGGAAGTTTCAATTAAATTTTGCGTATTTCACAAAAGCCAATGAACTTTGGTGTTGACACTTACTGAATCTTTAGTATGAATTTGACTATATAAACGAAAATCACCTTATTTTATTAGATTCATACTGATATTGAAACTGCTACTCACGATTTTAATACTCAGATGAAATATAACATATATCTGTATTAGATGCATAGATAGTATAATTTAACTGAAAGCGGACAGAAATGTAAACGAATTAGAGGAAAACCTGGCAGAATACTGTTTAAGAGTTAGCAGGGTGAGATAGCAGGTGTGCCTAGGTGATGCATTGATAAATACAAGCAAACAACCAGCTAGTGCGTGACTTATCGGCTTTTCTTGAACAAGACAGCTTTTGTTCAGTTTTAGTTTTACCTACTTTGTAGATTTTAACTGAAGGGGCAGAGCATATCGTGTTACAGGTATACCGTCTGTGGAGATATACCCGTAGTATGTAAAAAAAATTACATGCTAAATGACAAAGCGTAAATAGGATATTTGTATAGAAATAAAAAAGAAATATTTTTTTGTAAATGTATTGAGATATATGAGATACAAGTAAATTAACTTTAAAAACAATGCACTTTAATTATACCTACTACTTCTAACTTTAAAGTTTCTTTTGCTTAAAAATGATATGTTGCGCTATAATATTAATACATATACATTCTGCTTTAAAGTTTGTCTTCCTTAAAAATAATTGTTAAAAATAAAATACATTATTTAGTTTTCCATATTGATGTAGAGTACTCAACATATAGGCTGAAATTAAATCAACCGACCAAATTAATACTGTAGACTCGGTTAGTGATTAAGAACTAGGTTTAGTGATTCTTTTGACATATTTCGAAAAATATTTTTTTTTTGCTCCTACTGGTTGGACTAGTTTAAGTACAATTCCTAGTGCAGGCAAAAAGGGGCCAAAAAAAATTTGTTCTTGATGACTAACCGAGTCTCCGGTATGAATTTGGTCGGTTGATTTAATTTCACTGAAATACTAATTTATTAATAAATATAAATTTACACGACAAAACGTCACCTAGTATAAAGATGACCAGTTAAGGTAGGTATGTGTAAGGTATTATAATTATGAATGCAAGCATGCTAGCGGACTCTACTTGATGGAGTTTTTTTTGATAATACTATGTATATGTATAAAATAGTGGCTCATTGAACTTCACTACATTTTTGACGCGATTTTGAATCCTGCGGGGCTATTATGTAACTCAGTTTCGGTTGCTAGCTATAGTTGCTATTCACCAAAAACAGATAAAAAATGAACTTCCAAAATAACCTTTAATGGGTATTGAATTATTTACGAATTATAAAGTCATTTGAAGTGCAAACTTATCCTTAGATAAGCGGATATGTATGTTTTAGACGATAGCCACTTGGTTTGGCAACTGAGTTTACGATACAGAATCAGGGGGCTGGTTCTTAACGTTTTTTTGCTATGCTATACATTTTTTAATGACTTTTTTGCTGATGCCTTTTTGGCCTTTATAGCTTTGACTTAAGGGTGAGGGGGCACAGAGAGTACCCAGCCTCAATGCTATACATATCGACATACATTCCAAACTACTGCATTTTTTCTAATATTTATGAACTACCACGAAGTTATTATGTTTTTAAATTTAAGAAAGAAGTTAGAAGATTTAAGAAAAATCGTTGTGGAAATTTGACGTTTTGGAGCTTTAGGTGGTAAAACCGAATCTCGGTGCAAAATGCACATCTTAATATTGTTTTCCTTACTTTTGAATAAAAGTATGCAAACATTGCGTTTTATTCTATTAGCGGAAATTGATTACTAATAGTAGGGTTCTCGCATTAAAATTATATTATTTCATGCCTTACATTTTGATTACACTTGATTACAACGATAAATATGCTTTTAAGTTTGTTAATCGAATGCAATCAAAATGTAAATCATAAAATGATATAATTTGAATGTGAAACCCTAATTATTACTAATACCGCTAATTGCTTTAAAACGCAATTTTTGCATACTTTTTATTCAAAAGTAAGGAAAGCAATATTATGATGTGCATTTTGCACCGGGATTCGGTTTTACCACCTTAAGCCGTGCAAACGAGACGACAAATCTTTTTGTATGGCATTCTCTACACTGGTGGTCCATTTGTACCCAAAATACGGCGATAGGGCTAACCACCATAATAATAATCGTCGGTAAAAAGCGGACTGTCACTTGCATCTCACACTTGGAAACACTTATGATACCCCCTCGGGGATTTATGTAGCGACGATTGTATAGGTTTATGTTGATCTCTAACATGGTTAATGTAATTAAACGTTGACGTAAATGAAAAATTAAACAGAAATTACGACGAAATTATATAGCTCGTTAAACAGAAATATTAGTTAATATTTATAATATTCAGTTAATTAGGTGACATTATGGAATCATGTTTTTATTGTGAAAATCACTTTGTCGTTTTGGAATACTCTAAATATTATTAGAGTGCATTACAAACTAGAAAACTTAAATTAGAAACAAATGTAAAGACAAGAATTTGAAAAAAATCCTCTAGAGGATTCGAACCTGCGACCTCTTGTTATCAAGACAATTATAAAATTGCACGCTTGTAAAATAAAACGAGAACTGCAAAATAAAATTAAAAGATAAACAAGATTATGTTCATAAATACCTACCTACTAGGGAAAGAAATATAAACAAAACCAAAGTAAGGTATAGTGAGGGTAACTACATCAGGATAAACTTTAAAAAAGTGAAAGTAAAGTGAGAGCTTTACACATATTTAAAATTTTACTTTTAGCAAACAAATATCACACTTTTACGAGCTCAGAAACTGGTATGTGAAATATTTGGGCTAAAACTTTCATAGTCGCTTTTATCTTATTTTTAATATTATTTTTACTTATGCATGAAAATAAAAAATATATTTATCGACTTTATTGTGGCGAATTATAATTGTTATATGTATGTACTAAATGAAATTATAACTAATCAAAAGACTTTTTAAGAAAGCTCGTATTGGGCCATAAAAAGCTTCGTAAAGCAGCACACTAAGATTCAAAGATTATTTCCCATTTAGCCCAACCTAGCAACTTTCTTTACTTACCTGTGTTTGAAGTGCTCGATGCAATTATCGCAGCGAAAAATAAAAATATCACTTGCGAAGTCGCCATTTTGGTCCCGCGAAAAACACTCGAAAGAAAAACAAACGAAGCACGATTACGCGCTTTTGTATAGTTCCAAATTCGAAAATATTTTCTTTTTAATTTTCTGTAACGGGCAAGCGTGCACCGCGCCAAGCTTTTGCCGGAGCAATGATTGCTTGGTTTTCTGTTGTTCCGAGGAGCACTCCCCTTTCCATCAGCCAGATGCGTTGACCGCAAATTATGACGGCCGGTTCCGAGATACGACAAACGACATTGAATATACAGACAGACGAACTTATCGACTCATCACAACAATAATGAAGATGGACAACACAATATCCTTCAAAAATATAAAGCAAACTCACGGAAGCCATCAAAATACTATGACTTCCGTGGATCTTTATATACTTACGTAATTGGTTGACAATGAAGAGTAGGTCACGACGATTTATTTTCTGTAGAAGATAAATAGTTTAGACTAACTTAATTTTCTACCTACTTAAATGTATTAGTTATATTTCCGTTACAGTTTTGTTGATACCGGTAGACGTGGTGACGAGGTTTTACGGTATTTTGGCCCAATAAAAGGTAGAATTCGTTGAAAAAAAAGTTTCGCGCTTCAATGGATTTGAGATTATCTTAGAAAAAATAGAGGAGATTAATTTTGTGTTTTTTTCCCAACTAAACATTGCTGCTAAGTACTGAATACTAGGGAAGTATTAAGTAGGGACATTATTATAAAAGTAACATATACATATAATTCCTTTACGAATGTGCAGAAAAACGTTACTCTGGATGTAAAGGTCCCTGTACCGCTGTTTGAACAACCGCACCGCTTTTATAAAACAATGAGAATTATTACTTTTCTTCAGTCCTTACAATAAAAAAAACGGCCAAGTGCGTGTCGGGCCTCTAGGGTTCTGTAGTTGCCCAGTACATTTTATAAGTAGGTCTACTAATACAGATCGCGCCAAACTTCTAGTCCGCTCGGAAGTTGCTCTCCCGAAGAACGGCCCATAGGTGGTCGTGTTTGGAGGGGATTAAAAGTTTGGCGCTACCTGTTCTCGTAAACCTGTAAAGCAGACTTAGCTGTGATAGTCTTTTTAACTTCATTATATACTTATACTACTTCTGTGAATTTTTCCACATATCCATAAGCAACCGTTTACCCGGCAGGGGGGGACACTTGACTCTAACAAAAATAAGCACTTTAAAGCTTAATATTTCGCCAACGGAAAATAGTTTTCACACACCCACAATGTTTTTGAACGACCTATCCAACGATACTCCACCAACCACACGAGAAAAAAAAATTCATTCCCTATTTACGTGTATGGGAGATTTAATTTTTTTTCGAGTTTTTTTTACCGTTGTGTCGGCGTGATTAGTATGTATACCCATACCAAATTACGGATTTCTAGTACTAATAATAGTCTCTGAGCTAAGTCGCGGACAGACGGACGGACGGACAGACGGATATGGCGAAACTATGAGGGGACGACGACGTGTCGGACTACGGAACCTTAAAAATCGTCAAATGTTAAACATATATTATTGTTTAACTCATTTACATTTAAGTAACTTATTGGTGGGATATAATAATGACCGAATAACTAAAAAACTTTTATGTTCTTGTTTATTTACAAGCGTATTACTTACAAACACCGTTCTATAAGTCAAATTTATTTCACTTGTACATTGGACCGTCAGACCTTTTCTCTGCACTGCATATAAAACCAATTCGTATCAAACAATACCTTTATCTGATTACCTACACTTGGATACATAAACACTCGTATCAAAATGTAAAGTGTGCTATTATACGCCTTAAACTTTGGTGATAAGAATGAAGATATGCTATATAGTGTCTGTAATTAATTGATTCTTATATCCAGCTATCTGGATCTTGTTTGTCCCGTTACCGACCGGTTGTGCACTACAGTTTTTATTACTTTTAGGCTGCTAACAGACTTATTGCGAAAAGAAATGAAATGAAGTGAATTGTACTTTTTATAGACTTTCCTGTTACTGTTAAAAGCTTTGGAGCCGCGCTGTTGTACAGTTGTACGAATACTTGTACAGTGGATTCTAAAGAACGCTTTGGCGTTTGTTACAGTTGTTTTTACAAGTATTTATAATACCTTTTAATCATTTTGTAACCTACATTGGTTGACTGCCCTCATTTTAATAATTTTGGGAGCATAATTTATGAATTCTCTTCAAACAGGAATATTACAGTAGGTTTTGACTTATCCTACTGAGAACTTTGTGGGTACTAGTGAGTTCTATTTATTTACGTAAACCTATACAAATATTTGAGAGAGGTACCCACCTTGCATCTTTATGAATAAATTCCATTCAATTTAGACAGAGGTCATCTATTTAATTGGTAAATTACATTAATACGCAATTTTTTTACTGAGTAAACATTTCTCAGAAGTTAAAAAATTCGTCATTATCGTACGGTTCGTCCACGGTATCTGGTAAGTTTCTCAGTGCAGATAGCTTGAATCCTTGTTCTTGCATCTCGTCTATTTTGGGTAACTCCTGTTTTATCATGTCTTCGACATTGATCTTGTTCAGCTCTTGCTGTACCTTCTCCTTGAGAGGACCTTCGATTGCGTCCATTATCTGATACCTTAATAGATTTGGCAGAATATTGACGACGAACTCAATCGCATAATCAAGAGTCCCAGCCCCATCGCATCGAACCTGTATATTCCCCACTTCCAAATTTAAATCCCTGAACTCTGGATGATTTCTAGTATCTAGAGGTTGAGCTAAAATCATTCTAGCGCTGATATACTCGACGGAAAAGGATGCTGTACCAGCTCTGGTTACAAGACCACCAATTGCAGCTATATCCCATTGCGCCCTGCCTTCCAGTTTCTGAGTTCCAATCTCAATATCAGCGATTGCAGTATTGTTCTCCATCTTCAACGTGATGTTACCGACTCTGTGGAAGGACGATATTCCCGTCAACCAAGTATTACTCAGCGCTACATTGAAGATGCTCACCGTTGTATTGTAATCCTTCACTTTGTACGGATCCATGTCCATTTCCCTAACCTTCTTCCTGGTATCAGCGATGACCATGTCTAACGGAGATATAGAATTCGGGAACTGAACGTCACCGGCAACTTGGTCAAGCTTCGTGTTGATTTCTGTTCTGATTTTAGTGTAGGCTTCCTTCAAAATGAAAGGCTTGATAGAATCGAACAGGAAGGTGCCAATGGCGTTGACCATTCCTTGAAACATGCTCCCGAAGAAGCCAAGATTTTCGAATTTCATGTCGATGGTGTTGAAGCTGAGGTCAATTTTGATGTCTTGGGCTCGGAGCTTGCCATCTCGTTCGACCCCGAGGTTGGCGCGAGCTGTGACCTTGAGCTTAGTGAGGTCGACCGTGAAGGGTCCAGCTGATCTGCTGAGCCAGGTCGACATCGTGTAGTTTCCTTTGACTTGCAGCTTGTCGATTACCATTTGGGCGTGGACCTGAAACGTAATTAGTAATATTTAAAGTACTGTAGTAGGTATGCTTTGTTCCGCAAAGGAATGTTGTTTAGGTAAAGCCCAAAGCTAAGGTTTCCAAACATCTATTCAGAGAATTGGACAAAGGCCATCTTAAACATATCAAGTCGTATTGTATGTTACTAAATATATGAGTATTACTCGTTCAATAACATGTAGTGTTTAGATACATTGTACTTGTGTCCTTTACTAATGAAACTGTTAAATGACAAATCACTAAAAAGCAAATGCATAAATACCTCATACTTATACGTATACATTATTCGGTATCTTAAGGATTATATTCATTCAAAATTCATTCATTTCAATAGATACTGATAGAATTGTCGTGTCGAGATGTTGAAAAGTAAACAACAAGAATAGTAACGGAACGGGTAATGTATGAAAATGTAAAAATATTAAGGACTTGCTATTGGTCTTTCAACGGTTTTTGTTTTAATATGCTGAGTCAGCTGCTTATTTGATCAATTTTAAACTTGGACACGTGTTTTTTTCAAACTTTTGTCTTTCCGTTGACAGGTCAGTTACCTAATTGGACACATTTCACTGGATAGATTTTATTTCTTGAAAATGATGCCTTTTTAGGTCATTAATTCGTTTTAGGCCTAAACGGCTTGAGTTTCATGTCTGAAATTACTGCTAGCACAAGAAAACATGGTTTATTTTCCGATGTCAGGTGAAAAAACTCCTACATCAAATACTTTTTCGTAAAATCCAGAAAAACCTCGAAAATTCACTGATTTTGCGTGCCGCCAGCGCGTGAAGCGAGCGTTCTAATGTATATTTTCTGACAACATACTGAAGTTCAAAATCGCTCAGTAAGATTATCGTGCACCAGGGGTTAAGGCCTTAATCAGTTTTTCAAAAATGAGTACCTACTTTCCATAGCAACCTCGGCAATTCTTCGTAGAATTTGATCCCTATAAGCGACACTATCGGATTGTGCAATAATATAGAGTAGATTGTTATTTTTTAACAACGTGTTCTTTTCATGGTTATGAAAGTAATCTAATGCCGTAGTTTCGGTTTTCCTCAAAATCGGCCCCGTGACTACTCTGAGCATTTTTCGCTATTCTCTATAGTTTTGGATTTTACCATCCACGCCCACTTGAAAAACTAAGCCTGTAAAAGGTGACTTTGATTGATTTAGTCAAATTAAAACTAGAGACTCCGTAAGGCCAGGATCAAGGTAAAATTATACTTTTTGCAAATTACAAAATTACTATTTGTACCCCTATACTTATTTAAAAACAACCCCGTCAATTAGTATCATCATTCAATTTAAGAGCTGTGCTCTTGTCGGTTAAGTCTTCTCCATTCACTTCTTGCACTCCGCCTTCTCTTTGACTTCTTGATACGACACGACATTTACTTTTTCTTTCACTTGATCCATGAATGTTCTCCTGGGTCTTCCTCTCTTTTTTTCCCTTCATTTTTCCTATAATGATGGTTTTGATATCAGATGTCCCAACATCTTTCCGCTTCTATTATCTATAGTCTTCATCAAATCTCGCTTTTAATTTACAATCTGCAGGACCTCTTCATTGCTCTTCTTTTCCATACAAGTAATTCTTTCCATTCTTCGCCAACACCACATTTCAAAGGCTTACAATCTTTCTCTGCATGGTGCACGATTCACATCCATATAGAGCAATGCTTTAGATGTATACTTTCTTAAGACGTTTCCGAATATTCCGCGATATATGGGCTTTGAAAATGTACTTTTTGCCATTGCTATCCTAGCAACGATGTCTAGAGTACATCTGGAGTCATTGGTTATCTTATCAGGCTTCCTAAGTATCTAAACTGTTTCATTTGTTTTATAAGTTTTGAATTTAATTTGATTGGGTTATGTTTTGTTGTAGTTTTTGATGTTATTAAAGTTTTAGTTTTATTTATATTAATTTTTAGACCAATTTTTTGAAATTGAAATTTGAAATTCATAGGTACTACTAATTCTTCTAACTGATTTTGACTTTCCGCAAGCGCTGCAATGCCAATTAGCATAGAAAGCCTAAATTACCGTATTAGTAATTTTATTACTGATGTGATCACTCACAAAGTTTTTAGTAAGTATTAAATTTGGCTGTATCAATCAAAGTAAACTTATACAGGCTGTTAGTAAAAGTACTGCGATCATTTCAACTACGTATAGCAAAATGTTTTTTTTTGTATCTATCACAAATATCCATGCTATGGAAATATTGCCAAGTTATCAAATAGAGAGACAGGCGTGATTAAAACTCAAGACATTAAAACTTCTAAATCAGGTACCGTTATGCTGTTACTCTCCTCTATCAAAACAACGACTAACTAAATTCTGTAAAGTGTATCGTAAACACTTTTGCGGTTGCGGGGTTTTTCATTGGATCGTTTTCGTGGAATATAAAATTTCAGCTTAAACAGCCAAGTAGTTTAAGAATTATATGCCACAACTCGGGTATGTGGGTTTTTATAATTTTTTCAACGAAATGTTTACCCGTCTAAGTAATTTTACAAGGCACGAATGCGCTCCAAATCTATACTAATAATTAATCTATCTATACTAATAATAAAGTAGTAAAAAAGTCGTTTTCTCTTTCGCGAAATTTTAAATGAAATGGGTTATTGGTACTGTACTGAGGCCGAAACAACAATTTTTAGAATTTTTGTCTGTCTGTCTGTCTGTATGTTCCGTTTTAACTCGAGAACCACTTAACGGATTTGGATGCGGTTTTTTTATTATCATCGCAGTGACGCTGGTCAACACATAGGCTATAAGGGGTGTTCATAAAATAACGCCCAATCCGGAAACGGAGCAAAGATTGAATAAACGATTTTATAACTTGAGAACCCATCAACGGATTTGAATGTGATTTTCTTTATTATCATTGCAGTCATCTTTCTTAACACATCGACTATAGGGTGTGTTCATAAAATAACGCCCAAGCCGGAAACGGGTCAAAGATTGAATAAATGCTTTTATAACTCGAGAACCAATCAACAGATTTGAATGCAGTTTTCTTTATTATCATTGTGGTTACCCTGGTCAGTCAACACATAGACTATAAGGGGTGTTCATAAAATAACGCCTAAGCTGAAAACGGGGCAAAGATTGAATAAACAATTTTATAACTCGAGAACCACTCCACGGATTTACATGCGGTTTTCTTTATTATCATTATAGTTAGCCTGGTCAACACCTAGACTACAAGGGGTGTTCATAAAATAACGCCCAAGCCGAAAACGGGGCAAAGATTGAATAGACGCAAACGGCAAAGGCTATTACTTATATAAATCTATGGGAAGTCTTATTCCAATTTATATCCGAAACCCACGCGAACGAAGTCGCGGGCAAAAGCTAGTACATTATAATTGCAAATCAGTAACTGATCAGGTGAAAGATAAAATACGATATTAACCTCCATATCCCCGACTTCAACGTCGATGTAGATGATTCTAAACTTGCTGATGCCGTAGACAGCCATGTTCAGGAAGTTCATGGTGGCCATGCCGAAGCTCTGCTTGGTGTTGGGCACGGGGTAGGGCTCGGGGATGTCAGCTCCAGGGAGCCCCACGGGGTCCGGCTTCTTAAAGTGTTCCAGTAAGACGAGGATGAACTCGCTCATCTTCTTCTCGCCTTGTGCCAGCTTCTCCGCATCGTGACCATGTTCAAAACGTGAGGCGGCTTCTGGGAAGTTTAGAGAAAGAAGTTGAAGCTGTTGAAGGTAAATTAGTGTTTGGAAGGTTAATGGCTTATGACTTGGGGAAACCAAGGTGGCACAAAGGACATGATCATTTAACGTTTTTATATCAGAATACTTAATATTGTTACGGGTCATTGTGTTCTGACCGATTGAAACAAGCGTGATTTACACTAATGCTTGTCGATGAAGTATGCGTAGTATAGAGAAATATTAACTCTCACTTTCTGAATATCAAATTAATAGAAACAGCTGGACGGATTTGGATAAAATTTAGAATGGATGTAGCTTATACCCTAACTTAACACATAGGCTACTTTTTATCCCGGAAAAAAGCATGTCGTTAAACGGAATAACACGCGGGCGGAGCCGCAGGCAAAAGCTAGTATAATATATTTATAGCTATGTACTTTATTATATAGTATGTATATTATCGGTATTCTATGGGTATAATAGTGAATACTCATTTATTATTATTAATGTTTTGTACACGTATATGATTAAATTACTCTTATTTTTAATTTTTCACTCTTTCGTCAATGCTGTAAGAAAACTCTTATTAGATATAAGCTCACCCATATTAATAAGTACATACCTTTTACTGTATCTAACTGTTTGTTTATGTGTACAATAAAGAATAACTTTAAATATTTTGAAGCGTAATAGTGTAATTTTCAATCGATTATAATGTCATAAAAGCAGGATGACAATGCGTGTTCTCATGAATAACCGTTTTAATAAATACTACCACAACTTTGATCAACATTAAACACAACACAAAACTTCAAACCTCCTCTACTTTCTCAAAAACACAAGGAAATACAGGACAGACCTGATGATGCTCCCGTCAGACAGGCACAGAGCACAGAAAGTATCACAAAGTGTTCCCACATCCTGTCTCTCCATTGACAGTAATTGACTGAGTATATCCCTGGTCAAGGGGTCAGCGTTTATCTGCGCACACGTCACTGTTATCGAACGGAAGGGTGATCATTCCAGCGACATTATTGTGTTGGTAATTAGGTTCAAAACATTAGCTATTAGAGTTGTTTACTTTTGTTTTGCGAGAATTCGCATGTTGTTTTGTAAGCGATTCTTGGAAAGAAATCAGACGTTGTTGTCCTTTTTTTACAAAAATATATTTTTGTTGTTAATTATTTAGTTTTGTGTAAAAAAAACCTATGCTATAGTTTGAAGAAGAATAAAACCAATTTGGAGTAATATAATATGGCTAAATAGTGCTAAATATGTTGGATGGTCCTAAATAACCAACTCAACCTTTTCTTTACTAATTTTACTCAAGCCCTCTTGTTATTATTAGAAAAAAAAGCACTCAGTATACCGATTGGCAGTTAGTAAATTAAATTATACGAAACAAAAGAACTAAAATAAGTGCGGGGAATTTCCATAATCGCTTTTTCAACGACTTTGAAAGGTTAACAGGGCTAGCCAGCTTTATTCGTACATCTCCAACACTTTATATACCATTATATTTATTACGGCCGCATAAAGGTGATAATCGCGCAAAAATTTATACCGTAGAGCGTAGCCGTATGTACTTCAGGTTCGAGACACGGTAGGGCAAGGGTGGATCCAGGATTTATTTGGGGGGGGGGGGGGGGCACAAGGGCCAAATAGGTATTAGATATAGTGTCTCGCATAGCACTCGTGTCCAAAACTCGTGGCAAAACAGTATTTTTCATTGCAAATGACAACTATAAGTAATTTAATGAATCCAATCGGCCATATTGAAGTGTATTTTGTAGACTAATTTAAATAAAAAACGTTTGTCAGTAACATAGAAATCTCTGTTTTAAAGGAAGTTTTCTAAATATTTTTTTCTCTGCTATGAAAATTAATCAATCAAGTATATCTTCGGGCAAAATTATGTCAATGAAATGCTCAATCTAGTATATAAATTGGAAATTACATTGTTGTTTTATTGCTGAGAAAAATGGAGATTCATGTCGCCAAAATTTCCAATGTGTCGCCTGAAACTAACATTATTAAAGCAGTATAGTGTTAATCTCCCAGCTCCTTGTTTTATTTGAACCGTCTGGGCGGGGGCGTGCCCCTGTGCCCCCCTCTGGATCCGCCCTTGCGGTAGGGTTTCCCATTTTGCGTTCAAAACAAATGACGCAAAAGAATAAAATGACAAATTTTCAATGATTTTGTTGCAATAATCAGGATACCCATTGGTTAATGAAAAAATATACCTGTTCTTTTAACGTTTATGAAATAAGTTTGAACTAAACCATGTATATTGATTTATTTATTTACAATCTTCTTTATATCGTTGTTATATTATAATAAAATATACATAATAATAAAATCTGTTTTTAAACCTTTGGTTTACTCTGTTTTAGACTCCTTATTCATTTTCTCTCGAGTATCAATTTGGGGACTTAGTTAGTTTTTTCTTTATAAAATTATATAATAGCTAGCTATTTAAAAAAACGCGTTTTATTCTTACAAGTAGCCTAGTAAAGTATTAAAAACTCAGTTTTTTGAGAGCGCGTGATATTCTGTAGCTGTGACATTATTGTTCATTGTTCAAAATAGCGTGTTCTTAGCCGTGGCTGTTACAACAACCGAAACATCGGGCGCTCTCAAAAATCGCGTTCTTCTTCCATAAAACGTCCGTAAATACGTTTGAAATTTGAAAAAAGTATCTATTAGTAAAATTAGTAATGTACCTTTTCTTTAATTATCTGCAAATTGCAGACTGCAATTTTCATATATAATTTGGTCTCATGGTAAATTTCGTAAAAACGAAAAAATCTTGAAATATCAACCAAGCTTCCGATTTTTTTTTCTATCGAGCAAGAGTATCCCGAATCGAACCGTTAATAAATCTGCAGAAAGGATGTATATAAGACATATTTTTTCAGACATAAAATAACATCATGGTCTCAACTGGATTTGAAAGGAGACAAAGCCGGTATAACCCCCCCTTAAAGAGTAGTGAAACATCATAGAGTTTTATTCTACTTGATATAAAAAGAGTTGCTCAATCGCAGGTCACCTATGCCCTTAACCTGCTCAAGGATGGAGTCTTTTTTAAATTATTTGCGCAAATAAAACGAGTTCTGCATATTTGCAGAGCGTATGATGCGAGTTACCACTGTTTACGTTAATGGGGTCTGTACACAGGAAATGTACTTATTTGCCATACTTATGATGTGACTCTGCTTTGACAGTATCGTGGCAATAGCATGAGCTTTATGGGAGAATAACAGCGCTGCGGGTTAAGCCGTGGCATTATGCGGAGCCAGAGCCTTTTTGTTGACACGCACGACACATGACGGCATTCATTCGCTTTTATTTTGAGTCTCCTATATTTTGATTATAAAAGATAGTGTCAAAATTGTATTGTATTTACTAAATGTTATTTATTGTGTTGTGGTGATAAATAAAGTGTTTATCTATCTATCTACTTGTTCCAAGACAAAAATCAAAATGTGCCTCCCGGGAATGTTTCTGGCAGTGAACGAATTTCTGGCTCCAATAATTGAAATATATGGGGAATATCCTTTCAATATGGATTAGGGTAAATAACTGTCCTGTATTTTACAGGATGTACCGATTTTCAGCTAAAATTTTGGGCGAGCCCTGTTTAAAAAAAAAATGAATGGTCGAAGTAGAAATCTTTTACGTTTTATGTTTATTTTGATCTTATTTTTTCATTCGGTACCAAGTTTATGTTGTTTTATGTCGAGATTTTAAATTTTTGTAACGAAAGTAAAATTTTATATAAATAAAATTCATGATGTCAGGTATTTTAATTCTGGATCCTATAATTTTTAATCGAATGTACTATAAAATAAGAACACGGGGTTGCCATATTCAGCATAAATTACACAGTTGTAAATGTATCCCTAGCTGAAACCACATAATTTACTGAGCGTATTAAACAATTTTCCCAAAGAAATATAACCGAGCAAATAAATGAGTTTGTCAAGTTTCCAAAATTACTAAATATTTCTCACCAGTCTTTGCCCGTGGCTTCGCTCTCTTGGAAATATCTTTGAATCTTTGGGTAGTATCGACAGTTTTCGGCTTTGCGATTATGTTAAAAACAAGGGCTACGAAATTTAATTCACGAGAACTTTGAATCCGTTTTACTTCAGAATCTTCAGATAGTAAGTTGTAAGTTGTACAAAAATATCGCTTTGTTACTAATTATAAATGAGTCCAGGCAACATGGACACAATTTCTGGTAGGATCGTATGATTTTTTTGTTTCGGTGGGTTGTTATTAGCAGTGGCGGTCTGATGAGAGAGGGGGGGGGGGGGGGTCATTCAATCATTCACGTCAACTTGGAAAATCCCCTAAACTTTGGCGGTTTTCGAACATATCAAACAAATTATTATCTGCCTACTATGGTCTAAGTATTCAAAATAACGTTGGAAAAAGTAATTCAAACTGTGAAAACCAGAAAAGCCGATGAAATACCTATTCTTAACAACGCGGACGTTATTGACGGCGAAAGCATGCCCAATAAAATTAAAAGACGGCTTCCACATATTTACTTTGTGATTGAGATTCTTCATTTTATATAAAAAAACGGTTCTTTATTTGTTTGACCTGTTTTACTGTTGAAGTTCGTCCCTTGAACTGTACATGAGCCTAGATGTCCCCCCCCCCCAAATCTTGAACTGCTGCGACCACGCCTGGTGAGTAGTGTTACCAGTCCAGTGTGCCTAATTTCGGGACGGAACGAGTAACATTCGGGATTTTTTTTTTCCATTTGGGACGACCGAAAATAATTCGAAGTTTATTTTCAATATTTTGTGGTCAAAATTGTTTAATTTTCTTTCTTCTAATCTAGCTAGTTAAAATATGATCAAATTTCAGAAAGTCTACAACCGGGTCTCCCGCACGTGTGTTACCTTACACAATACATTAAAACTTCTTCACACATAGGTACAGACAGAAGCAATGTCGATATCTACACAAAACATTGTTTAACTACGCATTTTTAATACAGTAGATCCAGCATATCAACAAAAATGTGTTGCGAAACAATGTTTTGTGTACTGTGTAGGCAAAGCTTAAACAAATAACACTCTATTTTGGCGAAGCCGAAGGCTAAGCCGCCTTTTCGAATGAAGTTTTTTTTATTAGTAATTTGACCTCCTAGTATTGTATGTTTGGTGAGGCCAAAGGCTAAGCCGTATTTCATTTCCCAAGTCGCAGACGAAACTATTTCTTGTTCTTTGAATTGATCCTTTGTTAAAGTATCTTTGGCGAGGCCGAAGGCCGAGCTTCGTTACCGAAATGAATTATTTCCTAATTTCTAACCAAAAGTGTTAATACCAATTTTTATCAAACTTTTTTCCCATATAAAGTTCCATCCCCTATTTTACCCCGTAGGGGTTGAATTTCGAAAAATCCGTCCTTATTCCTTATCAACATTATAAAGGGAACCTTTCTAAAAAAGTTCAGTTTTCTAGGTCCAAGTATTTGGGCTGGACATTGATGAGTCAGTCACTGAGTGAGTGAGTGAGTCAGGACTTTTCTTTTTATATTTATTGATTGATTTATTGAAGAATTGGGACTTTATTTCTGTCACCAAAGTTTATAATATGTCATCAGCTATTATGATAGTTCATCCCAGGAATAGATGTTTTGATATCGGAATAATTTAAGTTATTACTGATTACATTTTAATAATAGATCTATTATTTTCAGTACAAACACTATTAATGAAAAAATCAGTACCGATTTGATTAGTGGTAGCTCTCAAATCATAGATAGAATAGCCTTTATTTAGTAATTTAGTGTGTGTGTGTGTGAAATTACTTCCACGGATATATCGAAAACAGAGCACAATATGAGCAAAGTTTCAAACTTTTAGTACGAGTTTTCATCAGCCAGTGAAATGAAAATCGGGACTTTAGGCATCCCGATCAGAGAGGTAAATCGGGACGGGTCCCCAGACCCCCGAAGAACGGGACGTCCGCCGCGCAAATCGGTACGCCTAGCAACCCTAGTTGTGAGTTGTGCCTAACCACTAATTAAAATTTGGAAATCCCATCGAAGAGGAAAAATCTCTAAAGGGCAAGTTCATTTATGGTCAAGAAATAAAAAAGTGAAAAAAATATTTGCAAGTGTTTTGTTTTTAGGGTTCCGTAGTACATAAAAAGGTACAAGGAACCTTTATGGTGAACCTCCGTTGTCCGTCCGTCCGTCCGTATGTTACAGAGATAAATACTTGAAATTTGCTACAAAAATAGCATTCACTTGCTTAAGTACATAATAATTATCAATATGGCGTAAGAAAAAATGAAAAATTTGGAATTGTTCAAAACACAAAAGTAAGAATTAAAAAAATCTTTAAAATATAATATTGGATATCAAATTGTAGATAATTATAAAAGTGTTAATAAAAAAATATATACATACTTTCACTATATTTCCTGGCACCGATTTTGAGAACTCTTGGAAAAATCACAAAAAATGCATTGCATGCATTTTTCCGAAACTAGTGGAACCAAAACAATGAAAAAAATCATGATTATAGGCTATAACTGGCCAATTAAAGGAAAATTATATCGATTGAAAAAAAGTTGAAAATAAACGAGATATAAACAAATTATTAAAATAAATAAAAAAGTATTTTATAAAAATACAATATGGGCATCAGATTCAAGGTATTGAAGAGCTGATTGTGAAAATATATTATTTGACTATCCATTTCGAGAAATCTTTGAAAAACCACAAAAAATGCGTGTGTCCATTATCTCCGAAACGAATGAACCGAAAAATATGAAAAAACCATGGTAATTTGGGATTAGGTAAAGATTACAGGAAAAATATAGCCGTTGAGAAAATTTAATTTTTCATCCACGAGTTTTATTTCGAGTACGGTATAAAATAAAAATACTTGTGTCTCTCTTTTGTTGCTATAAATATTATGATTACTTACACGAAAAGAAACGTATTTATTAGATAACCTATTTTATCATCCGTTACAAAATGCAAGTCGTAGGAACAAAACAAAACAAAGTACAAAACTGTCGAATTACCCGAATTAATCGAAGGGACCCTAGGTACGCGAGTCTGACTCACACTTGACCGGTTTTTTCATTAATCGTGCGTATTTTACGCCATCTCACGCCATCTGACGGTAAGAAGCATTACCAGTTCATCACGCTAAAAGTTAGTTAGTCAACGTTTGAGTCTCTGATCAACCATTTCCTCCGTATAAACAGCGCGGCAACGTCTCCGTTAGCCACTCTGTTGAACAGTACATAAGAACTTTCATGTGTCCCCCAGTAGATGGCGCCTTATGCATTTGCAACACACACACACACACACACACACAGATATATGCCTCAAAATATAATTACTTCTTAGAAGTTCACAGCCATAGTCGTAAATAGGTAGGGTCCAGGGGGGCATGCCCCCCACAAGAGTAACGTGCCCTCCCCACGCAGAAATAAAACAATACCGACTACTTTTAATGATGCTTCAATTTTTTAAATTATTAATTTTTTGTGTAGGTACATACCTACTAAATTATGACCAGTTTTTTTTTTGCATCAATGCTCTATTTGTAGGCAGAGGTACCAGATTTGCAAGCATGAATTCCAGAACTGTTTGCAAAAAACAGAAATAAAAAAAAACAATTTTTATAAATTTTGTTTGTCATTGATTAAATACTTCTGGCCGCTGAAATTTTTTTTTAAACTAGTTTATGGTGGTGCTCACTCACACGGGTTTGAAATTTTTAATCCACATATAGAGCGATTTTTTTAAGAATATTAAAATTTTAATGGAATGCAAAAACTTAGCTATTGAAACGAAGATAATGAAAAAATTTTTCATAAAAAAATAATTTACAATTCACACTTGAAAGTCAAAAACCAACGCATAATACGAATAAATCCCATTTTTGTCAAAATTAGAGCTCTCGTTTCACAATAAATCAGACTGAGGTACCTATAGTCTGTCAAAAAAGTGTTAAAATGAAAATGAAACTTTAATGAACTTTATTGGACTTTAAACGTTCAAGTAGTATAATTTAGGTAATATATTTATGAAATAACAACGCGGTTAACTCGATTTAACAGATTTTGTACTTGTTTGTTTGGTGTAACCAGGCGAAAGATAAATAGTTTCTTCAATATTCATTTCAACACTTTTTTGACAGATTGTTTTTTATTATCTCCGTTCCAAAGCCTACCGTTAAGCATTTAATTATATTTTCAACATAAAAATAATGTATTTTATTGATTTTATGTTGCACTCATACAAATGTGTATTTTTTGTAAATACTTACTTATTGTTATAATAGTGCCAAATGCTCATTGTGCGAGTACAAATCTTTGTTGGTCGTTATTTCACATTCATGTTTATCGTTTGTCGGTTTGTTTCAAATTTTATAGGAATACATTATATGCAACTAGCTTTTGCCCGCGGCTCCGCACGCGTGTTAATCGGTATAACGACATGCTTTTTTAAAAAGTAGCCTATGTGTTAAGTTAGAGTATCAGCTATATTCATTCTTAATTTCATCCAAATCCGTCGAGCTGTTTCAGCGTGAAAGAGTAACAAACATACACACACACACACACACCCTCACACAACTTTCGCATTTATAGTATTAGTGTGATTGTGTTCCTAATCAAAATAATAAATGTATATATATAGGTATATAACCGTTCGGATTCACTTTATGAATATTTATACATATTATATATTTTAATTCTAGTAAAAATATGCGCATGAATGAAAGCAAGATATATTTCCGGTGTACATAGGTATAATTGTTCGTGTGTGATCATTTTATAACACAGTGGGAGAGAAGTATTCTAGGAATATTAATAAATGGGTAACGATGTAAATAACAAAGTATAATAATTTTCTTTTCAAATCCTTGATTGCTTTTAGAGTAATTAGTAGACTCAGAAATAAATAAAAAAGCCAGGCTCATATAATATCTTTCTTTGCCTCAACATAAAAGCTTTAGTAATTGGTATTAGTTTTAGTTAAAGTGGTGCATGGTTGGCTGTTAATTAGGGTATTGGGAAATGAAATAATAGACTTGTAAACAGGGTAAACAAAATATTATTATATTTAGTCCGTCATTTAGATAATCAAAAAATGTTGGACACGTATTTTTTCTTATGTCAATCAAATAAAAAATGACAGAGATAAAGCGCGTCAAAGTTTGGGAGTGGGGGAAAATGACGTCACTTCTAAGTAAAATTGTACCTAGATGTGACGTCACGCGGAACTACAGCGGGCTATATCTTCATCATTGTTTGTTAAATTGAAAAAAGAAAAAATACGTGTCCAATATTTTCTGATAATCTAACTGACGGACTAATTATTTTTTTTTAGTCATCATGCCTATTGTATAAGCTTCTTTTCATACATTAAGCAAAATTAGGAAACATAAAAATAATATATGATTATACCAACTGAGAATATAAAAAAAATATATTTCCTTTTGTATGTATGAGTATGTAAAAGTAGCATAATTCCAATATTAATTAATAAAAAACGAGTTTGCTCTTTTCCATTTTCCATGAAATCGTTAGTTGAAAAGATTATAAATAATTACGAAACGAACGAAGTGAGCACTAAACAAGCAGAACTTGTGTTTCAATGGCTCTGATAATAATTAGTCACAGTTGCACTAAATACTATTTAGTTGTTCAAAGTCTGCCTCTATTTTCCCATGTGTGGAGAAAGTTTCAACGGCTTATTTAAGTGTCTATCGTAAACAGGAAACCATTGCCTTTAGAATACCCGCCACTTTTGTACAAAAAATATTGACGTCACGGTTTCCCCACTTGTACCTCTTCGAAACGATGGAAAATTACTCTTTTTGTAGGTAAATGTAATTTGATTTGCATATAGGTACCTAACCTAATAATGTTGCTGCGCACGATTGTTATATTTTGTAGCCGGTTTGTCTCAACAATGTCTGTGATTTTATTACAAACTAGCGTTTAACCGCAGCTCCGTCTGCGTTTAACACTTTTGCTTTGCTGTCTCAGCTTCGTGATGTACTTGTCGCCGGGGCGGGCGCATCGTTGAATTGGGCATATCGTGATCTGCCTAGGCAGATCGAATTTCTGTTAAAACTCTATTTACAAATTTATTTACATGTAAACCTAGCACGCACGCTCCTCCTCACTCCGCTCGTCGTCGCATCTATCTTTGAATTTGGGACGTATTATTCCCTGCTTTGGGTGAAAGATTTTCAATTTCATACCTTACGATCTTAAGATCTGGCCACGAATTACTCTTCATACCTCAGCAGGATCTACTGCACAGAGTACATTGTTATCTCTATTGCACCATGTGATGTGTGGGACACAAAGTTTTTGTCCTCGTTACATCGAACCAAGCGACGGCATGCCGTGTTTACAAAGGAATTAAGAGGATGGTCCCGCAAAACCATAAAGTTGCCTAGTTAATTCTTCCTGCTTTGTAGAATCTAGAAGATCTTCTACTAAGAATATACAATAACAGAATCATTAAAAAACTAAGATGGGCCTAAAAAACTTTTCACGTCGTTTAAGATAATTTAAACAAAAACCTTTAAATTTATTCTAAGAGTAAAAAAAACCTGTATAAACTTTATAAATGTTTGAAACGAACGATATACAGTTTTTTTTATATAAGCTCCAAGAATTTAACGTGAAAAAATTTGTACAGATGATACAGCATATACATATAAGTAAAAGACCACATACAACCAAAATAAATTTTTGCTCGAACTTTTATTTCCCCTTTCCATAGAAATTTAGTCAGCTGATGAAGCCACTTTGTACTGGGAGGTGAAAAAATTATTAGAATATGTATTTTTTTCTTTATTGATATCAATACATGATCCACCCTAGAATAATTTTCACTTATTACTGTAGGACCTTATTATTATTATAATTCACATTTTGAATTTTTTTCTCTGCTTTATATAAAAATTCCTACAATATTTATAGTCTTCATTATTTTATTTCTCCTTCTAGCTTCTTTGGCTTTTGACTGAACGGCGATAAGCACAGAACAATTATATGTTCTGAGGTGATAATTATAACTACTAGCCAATATATTAATTGACAAAGTGTAATAAATTAATAATTGACTTAAATAAGAAAGTTTACTATTAGCGTCGAAGTGCAATAACGATGACGCGTTTGATCCGCGGGACTTTCATCGTTGCGTTGACGTCAGCAATCAACGAGGTAAGATAACAATAAAAGATTTCGCTTTATACGTCGAATATTAAGTGTTATCCATACTAGCTTTTGTTCGTGACTTTATCCGCACAGAAATCCGGATCGCCACTACTTAATCACTATAATGACGCGAAATTCAATAATTTTTGAATTTCATCCAATCACAGTGGAATTACTTTGAAGATATACAGTGGTGGTCACGTAATTAAAGACACCTCCTAATTGACCACAAAAAGCCTAGTTATGGTACTACCGTTTGCTTAAATAGGTATATAATCTAGAGTAATTGGTATTAAACCATACGTGACATTGTATTCTTAAAATGTGGGACAAAAAAATTGATGTGTTCGTTAGTAGTTTAGCCACAGAGCACTCTGGGAAAGTAACACAAACGAAACACACTGCAAAAATAGTAAAAGACTTCATAAGGAACCAGTCCGTGACAGTTTTGGATTGGCCCCCGTACAGCCCGGATTTAAATCCCATAGAAAATTTGTGGTACCAGGTGAAGAAGACAGTAGCGACAAAGCGGACATCGAACGTCGATCAACTTTACACAGCCTTTACAGAAGCATGGGAGCAAATTCCGGTAGGAGCTTGTACAAAATTGATCGCTTCCATGCCCAACATGCCCCGACATCTGTCGTGCTGTAATTTCTGCCAAAAGACATGCGACCAAATATTGATACGTACCGGAATGTTTTATAAATTTGTTGGGAATTTTGTGTAATAAAGATAATTTCAATAACAACATTTTTTTTTTATTTATTCCAAGCAAATGGAGTGTCTTTAATTAGCTGGCCAGCTACAAATAAGTTAAAAAAGTTTGTGTTACTTTCCCAGAGTGCTCTGTGGCTAAACTACTAACGAACACGTAAATATTTTGTCCCACATTTTAAGAATACAATGTCACGTATGGTTTAATACCAATTACTCTAGATTAAATACCTATTTAAGCAAACGGTAGTACCATAACTAGACTTTTTGTGGTCAATTAGGAGGTGTCTTTAATTACGTGACCACCACTGTATATAAGGAGGCCAAATAAAATAAAATAAAAATATTGGACTACATATTCTGCCCCCGCATTTGATTCAAAGATTTACAAAATGTAAGGGAAAAAAAAGATTTTTGATTATTTGTTAAATATAGGTATCATAAAATACAATATACCTACATAAAAGAATACGTCACTTAAGATATCTAAAAATAATAGTTTGTCTTTTTGATATAATAATAATTTGTTGCTTTTTTATAGATTTTAATTTCGTACTACATTGGAACACAAGACTTACATAAGAACAGAAACAAAAAATATATACCTACAGGGTGAACCAAACGAATGCCCCCTGGATGGAAAGTACCTTAAATATTAACGACTAGCTTTTGCCCGCGGCACCGCCCGCGTCGGAAAGATTTTCGTGGAAATAAGGAAAACAAAATAATTTGATTTTTTGAACGACTATATGCAACGGATACCATGTTTAAGCAAAGCGCTAATAAAGACCAATCAAATAAGCCTAAACTCGAAGGATCTGCTGTTGTCCGTTGAGGAGATCCTGTACCCATCTTTCAGTCCTATCATCAGACCCTGGTCACCATGTTATACCAAAGTGCTAATAAAGACCAATCAAATAAGCCCAAACTCGAAGGGTCTGCTGTTGTCCATTGAGGAGATCCTGTACCCATCTTCCAGTCCCATTGTCAGACCCTGGTCACCATGTTATACCAAAGTGCTAATAAAAACCAATCAAATAAGCCCAAACTCGAAGGGTCTGCTGTTGTCCGTCGAGGAGATCCTGTACCCGTCTTCCAGACCCATCATCAGACCCTGGTCACCATGTTTTACCAAAGTGCTAATAATGACCAATCAAATAAGCCCAAACTCGAAGAGTCTGCTGTTGTCCGTTGAGGAGATCCTGTACCCATCTTCCAGTTCCATCATCAGACCCTGGTCACCATGTTATACCAAAGTGCTAATAAAGACCAATCAAATAAGCCCAAACTCGAAGAGTCTGCTGTTGTCCGTTGAGGAGATCCCGTACCCATCTTCCAGTCCCATCATCAGACCCTGGTCACCATGTTTTACCAAAGTGCTAATAAAGACCAATCAAATAAACCCAAACTCGAAGGGTCTGCTGTTGTCCGTTGAGGAGATCCTGTACCCATCTTTCAGTCCCATCATCAGACCCTGGTCACCTTGTTATACCAAAGTGCTAATAAAGACCAATCAAATAAGCTCAAACTAGAAGGGTCTGCTGTTGTCCGTTGAGGAGATCCCGTACCCATCTTCCATTCCCATCATCAGACCCTGGTCTCCATGTTTTACCAAAGTGGTAATAAAGACCAATCAAATAAGTCCAAACTCAAAGGGTCTGCTGTTGTCCGTTGAGGAGATCCTGTACCCATCTTCCAGTCCCATCATCAGACCCTGGTCTCCATGTTTTACCAAAGTGGTAATAAAGACCAATCAAATAAGCCCAAACTCAAAGGGTCTGCTGTTGTCCATTGAGGAGATCCTGTACCCGTCCTCCAGTCCCATTATCAGACCCTGGTCACCATGTTTTACCAAAGTGCCAAGAAGTGTGTCAGGATCGTTGTAGATAGAAATCTGTAGTCAGATTAAACTCATACAGCTTTCTCGTATGGGAAAAAATCAATACATAAACCTGGCTGTAATCACTTTTTAAATATTAGCAAGAGGTGTGTCCGTATCGTTGTAGATGTAAATCTGTAGTCAAATGAAACTGATATAGTATTCCCGTATGGGAACAAATCATTACTTAAACCATAGTATTTCATGTATCTATGCTTAAACCTGGCTGTAGTTACTTTTTCAAGCTTAATATTAGCAAGAGGTGTGTCAGGATCGTTGTAGATGGAAATCTTCAGTCAGATTAAACTGATACAGTTTCCTCGTATGGAAAAACAACCGGTTTCATCACGTATAACTAACCATTTGGTCAAGGAACGCCGATAAAGCAGCTAAGCAGCGTTTTTTCTTCCGACATGGTTCACAAATATTGAATTTTCAAACTGAAAACTTATTTTTATTAAAATAAAATATAGCCTATGTTACTCAACAATAGTATACTTTTTTATAAAAGAAAGAATTTTTAGAATCGGTTCAGTAGTTCCAAAGTTTACCTCAAACATACAAACAAACAAATCTTTCCTCTTTATATAATGGTGTAGATGTAGATGTAGATAGTGTAGATGTAGATGTAGATAGTGTAGATGTAGAAGTGTAGATGTAGATAGCAAATTTTACTAAAAGGAACCTTTATTTTATTTTAAAAGTTAAGGAAAACTGCAAACAAAGAATAAAAAAAAATTTTTTTACTTCTATCAATATTGAATTTTGGGATATCTTTAAAACTTTTGTTATTAAAATGTAAAATTTCATGGTCTTCCTTTAATTTACGATACTATATTACTCAGAAGAATTTGGTTCATATATTTGATCCTTTCGATCGGCATCATTAAAATACAGGTTGTATTTTTTTCACATTTGTCCAGTTCGATTTCCGGGTTAGGCAGGTGATTTTTTAAAATTCTTTGTATGCAGTTTTCCTTAACTTTAAAAATAAAATAAAGGTTCTTTTCAGTAAAATTTGCTATCTCTAATATTTAAGGTACTTTCCCTCCAGGGGTCCAGGGGGCATTCGTTTGGTTTAGCCTGTATATATATTTTTCAATCGTACATTTTGTTAAAATTTGAATCAAATGCGCGGGCTGAATGGTCAGTCCAATATTTTTCATTTTTCTTTATTTGAGCACGATAGCTTCAAAGTAATTCCACTCTACGACATGAAATTCGAAAAAAGTGGAATTTGGAGACACCCTATTGTTCACCCTATGCACTAATTAACACATTGAAAGGATATCGATATTACACATTATAATGCAAGTAGGTATATGTATCGCAATCTAATTAGAAATTAATTATACTGATTAAAATACGTATCCTTTTCGTGACTCAGGGAGTCCTATTGAGGAATTTATTTCTAATTCTAACATGTTGTTCCTGTACGGACGGACAAAACCATACCATTTGGTATACCAAATATACCTGTATAGTATACCCATAGATATCATAAAAATATTAGAGGTCAGTAGGTGTACAATGTAGATAATAGGTATAGATTATTTTCCACAACAAACATGTGTCTAATTTTAAAAATAAGGAAAACTGCTATTTTTAGGTATAAATGCAAATCAAACCCAACCGTTTTTCTTTTTTGACGTGTGTATTATGTTTTTGCCCATTTGACCTTTACAACTATACTAGGAGGGTGGGCGGGGGGGGGGGGAACACTTAAATGCTCTAATCATACTCTAATACAAAAAGCAAAGAAACCTCCTCACTAGCAAATAACTCATAATATAAAAATAACAAGCTCTAAGAGTCCTGTAGAAGTCGGAGTTAGGACCACTGTAGATTATAAGACCATATAAGCCCGTTTTTGCTACAAGAGCAATCATTCTTGTTATACTTAGGCTTGTAAAGGTATACAAGACGTTTATAAACCATGATCAGAATGCAAGTTTTTCAAGTGAATATGTGTATTATAATTTATAATTATAATAAACATTATATCATTTCGGTATAGGGTCACAGAAGAAAAGTAAATCTGTGAAAAGTCCTAGGTTCGAATCCCGGCTCAGAGTTCCATACATACAGACTTACTTTTCTTATGCGTTTCTATACTGCCATGACAATGTTAGTTTTTATCTCCTTGCGATGAAAATATGGCCAAGTGACAAAAATATGTAAATTTATTTTTATCAATGTTGAATATTATAGTATAACAATAGTTTGCCTAATTGATAAACTTTTAATTTCAAATCGGTGCCTTAGGGGAGTGGAGTGTGGGGGACCTACTCCATACAAATATGCGCTCACGAACTAGCTTATGCCGTAAGGTCGTATGCGGCAAAATAGTATTTTTCATTTAAAATGACAACTATAAGTAATTTAATAAATCTAATCGGCCATATTGAAGTGTCTTAGAGGCTTCATTCGCTTCCGTTTGTCAGTAAAATAGAAATCTCTGTTTTAAAAGAGGTTTTCAAAATTTTTTTTTTCTCTGCTATGACAATTAATCAATCAACTAAATCTTCGGGCAAAATGATGCCAATACAATTAATCTAGTATATAAATTGGTAATTACATGTTTCTTATTGCTGAGAAAAATGGAGATCCATGTAGCCAAAATTTCCAATGCGTCGCCTCGTGATTTCGCGCCAAATTTTAAAGTCCTCTCGGCAATTCACTAAACAACCGATTTGAAGAAATAATTATATGAATGCCTATTACGTTAGTATTATTATAGTAGTGTAATGGCGTCGGCGGCTTTCTTTTTGTACAGGAAACCTGAAGTAACTGTTGCCGGCTTACTGTGTATGTGTGTCGAGGCTACTGGCATAGCTACTGGTTAGTAGGGGTTTTACACAGAAGGGCCAATATTTTAAAATGGCGCCCGCCAATCCATAGAAGTGATGTAATAAATTATTGAATAAACGAGAATTTATACGTAAGAACGCGTATGATAAAAAAACATTTACTTACCCCATATCAAATTTTATAGTTGCTGGTTTTTAAACATAAGTCTCAACAAGGACGTCGTATTGCATTTATACAGCATTGCGGGGCAATTATGATTATTCCAACTCAGCAAACCCATCATACCCCAGCGGGGCTATTATGTAACTCAGTTTCGGTTGCTAGCTATAGTTGCTATTCACCAAAAACAGATAAAAAATTAACTTCCAAAATAACCTTTAATGGGTATTGAATTATTTACGAATTGTGAAGTCATTTCAAGTGCAAACTTATCCTTAGATAAGCGGATATGTATGTTTTAGACGATAGCCACTTGGTTTGGCAACTGAGTTTACGATACAGAATCAGGGGGCTGGAAAAAATGTTATTACCCGTCCAACGATTATTGGTTAGCTAATTGACCTATTTGTCTAGGACGCGTAATACTAATAATTACGCGCGAAACAGCAGATCGGAGGAGGGTTTTTAGCTAATACTGAAATATTTTGTAGGGAAAAAAATACTGGATTTACGTAGAAAACCTTTAAATTACCTTAGTACCCATTTTATGAAAAAAAAAAAAACAAGTTGATCTCTTAAACGCGTTTTTGAAACGAACGTTTGAAAACCAAAAAAAGAGAGTGGAAGACATATTTTTTTTTTGACAAACGTATAAATCTTAGTACATTGTTTATAAGTAGATCACCTAGATAAAAGACCAATAAATGAAATATTTAATTAAAATTTTAAATAATTTTTCCTATATTAAGATAGTCCTACTTTCGTCAAAAGAACCCTCGAAAATCTGGCTATTTTCATATTCTAGGGTCAGGTACAGCCTTGAGAGGCTTCAGTAAGCTAAATTAGCAACTCGATGGTTATTGGAACAAATATCGACAGAAACTACATTGAAATAACGTTCATATCAGCGTGCATTGCAAAGTGGCTGTCACGACGATTGCTGCGTCGCCGGATAGCGCAAAATAGAGAAAATACTTAATACTTTTCATGTACGGTAATTTAGATATTTATACATTTTAAATATTATTATTATTTTAGATTTTTGTATTCCTCGTGTATTTTTATATCGATTCAAACTAGTCCATTTTGAATAAAAAAAAACAACATTCTATCAGGTTTTTAATTCATTTTAAAGGTTTTTATTTACTTGTCGTAGGTTAAACCTTTTAAGGTCTTAAACATCACAATTAAGGGACATATGTAAGTCAATAACTGTTACATATATAGATTTTTTCGAAATGTTGTAATATTCATAAAAAGTTTAAAGCGATTCAAAAACGTCTCAACGCAGTTTAGCTCTGGAAGCCCCTTAATCTGTCAGATGGATCTGAGACAGGAGTGCGATATTGTTTTAGCGATAATGACAATTGAGAGGGTTTATATATATCAACGAGCTATAGATACTTATGGAGATAGAACCAAAGACAAAATATGGCCCCATGAAATAAGAGCCGGAAATTTCTATGACGTTTTACCAACCTCATTCTTGCGTTGACATTTGTCGAGAGAAAATCTCATAATTCCAGGATGAACTTAGTGATAAAAATATTGTACTGCCACGGAAATAAGTCATTATGATAGTTTGATTTTGTGCATCGACGGTGTACTTTCTATGATGAAACTAGAAATGGACAGTGGATAAATACTCAAATAGTATTAACTCAGTATTTTTCCATTTTTGGATAAATACGAGTATTTATCCGTTTATATCAGATAAAAACAATAGGATTAATACCTTTTCTATGGAATTTTGAAAAAAACTGCCATCGCTATTGTAATAATACTCTTTAGGCTTGCAGTAGGAAGAGCATAAACTACCTACAAAATGCTCATGACTTAGTAATTAAATTTAGTTGTTGAGCCAACACGTTGTGTTTTATGTGAATTTACAGAATAATGAAGAGAACAATATTTCAGATCTCAAAAAAGTATTTCAAAATGTCACCTGTGACTGTATCTGCTTAATTATCTATTATTACATAGAACTCGGTCACTTATTTAATTTTGCTGCTAAGTCAGCCACTATAAACGATTTCTTGGGTCTGTTCCATCTAAAAACAATATTAAGTTGAGATATTAAAAAAAATATGTAGGCTTGGATAAGAATACTGTGACTTATTTATGCAGCAAACCTTCAATTTATGGTTGAAAAACCTAAAATAATACAAGCTCTTTTATCCATCTGCGTTAAAACCTATTTTGCAATGAAAAATTTAGGTTATGGCAGCTCTAAATCTAATATTTCTACACGAGAATAGGTGTCATTGATTGTGCATGCCGTGACTGTACTTTTGAGTCACACAGTGACACGACTTTTTGTTTATATAAACAAGCGTGTGCACCCGGCCAGTATAAAAATTCGTTGTAAAATAGGCTTTCTATGGCCGTGATAAGGCGTATTTTACAAACCGTAACTAACACAAATGTAAACATTTACACCATGCAAGACACACAAATGACAATACATGTTTGGTGTCATATTGAAAAGCCAGCTAGTACGTTGGTTACAAGTCTATAAGTATCTATAGTTCGTTGGTTTATATATATAATACTAGCTTTTGCCCGCGGCTCCGCCCGCGTGTTATTCGGTTTAACGACATGCTTTTTCCGGGATAAAAAGTAGCCTATATGTTAAGCTAGGGTATAAGCTATATCCATTCTAAATTTCATCCAAATCCGTTCAGCCATTTCAGCGTGAAAGAGTAACAAACATACATACACACACACACACACACACACACACACACACACACACACACACACACACACACACAAACTTTCACATTTATAATATTATTAGTGTGATTAATGTGATGATATGATAACTGTTTTCACTGTAATGTAACTAATGACGTTTAATATGAATATCATATCGAAACCCTTGTTGATGTTGTAATGCATTGTAGAGAATATCAAAACGTTTGCCGAACACAAAGAGGTAGTAAAAGAGTAAAGCAAGTTTTCACAGCTAATGTTTCAACTTTTACATCATACGTGCGAATAATTGACAATGAAAACGTGAGCGTTGTACATTCCTGCAGCTTGACTGACACTATCTCAGTTGATCTATCAAAGTCTAGGTTTTCTATGAGTGAATTAGTAATAAATATAGTGCTTTTTGGACGCCAATATCTCTCAACAGCTGTAAAGGTAACATGAAACATTTCGTCACGTCACGAGATGATGTCTCAGAAGCATGCCCAAGTGTGAAATTGAACTTTGAAATGTAAGTCACAGTACACACTTGGTACATCCGCTTTTCATTGACGATTATTACATCCTTAGCGTGATGAGTGGTGAGCCCTATCGCCGTACTTCGGACACACAAGAGGTTGTTCCACTGCGCTCCAAAACCCATTGTTCTCAAAATTTTAATGTTCATACATTGATTTCACCACGCTCCAAGAATTTTTGGCAATCATTTAACAATAAAATATTTCAATATTTTAGTTCCGCTTCAAGAAATTTTTGGTTGAGTTAGCAACAAAATATTTTAGTTTGAAACATTATAAAATATAAAATATCATAAAAAATAATTTCAGTGGGACACGCTTAGTTTTTGTAAGAACATGTACATGCGGTAAAAAAACTAGATATATATTTATTAGTGTATAACCAGAAACTTGAAAAATAATTGATGCTTTGCCTTTTATGATGACTGTACTTATTTTATTTTGGAGCACTGTAGAACCATTTTGGTACATGTAATTTTTGAAATAATATAGGTAATAAAAATTTGGGGCGCAGTGGAATAAGCCAAATGGACCAACAGCGCCTCCCGATACTTCCGAACCAAGCATACCGTACAAACACAAATCATTGTGTAGCGCGGGAATTGAACCCACGACAGATAACAAGATTAATTTATGTTTGTAATTTTAAATAACTGGGGGACCTTAACAAGTATGCAAAATTACACTTTGTAGGATTGTAGGTCCCATAGATTTTAGTTATGGGAGTTGGAAAGTAGCTCGAAATAGTTCGTGTAATAAATAACAAATGGCTCTTTACTCCTAAAATTAATTTCTCTTAAATATCTCCATACTTAACCCATAAACACACACACGTTTAGGCTGGTTAGAAGTAGAATAACTACCTATAGTGTACGATTTCTTCGACTACTTTACCTTACTAGATGGGTTATGCACTCTACTCTCCTAGCTCCTCTTTTTGGCGCATTGATATGTGTCAGTACAAAAATCGCCGGAAACGACATTGATATACCTAGCATGCATATCAGCGCGTATTGCAAAGTGGCTGTTACGACGATCGCTGCGTCTCTGGATAGCGCAAAATAGGAGAAAATAATACTATTCACACGGACGCGATGGAAAGAAAAGCAATTTTAAACAATAGTTTTGTGGATCTATGAGTTGTATTTAGTGTGGTGAAAGAATCATTAAAATTGCTTCAAGCATTCGGAAGGAGTAAGAAAATTCTTGCGTAAATCATGGGAAACTTTCGATATCTTTCGATTTGTTTTTGTCCAAAGTAAAGACAGTTTTTTTTTAAATTAAGGGTACTCTATTCGCCGTAACTCCCATACTAGCGCAGTTCGCTGATAATATCCTTATTTATAGGTACTTGCTTATTATTTTTTCTTTTTCAACATGTCCCATACAAAAGTTACAAGCGTATAAAAGTCCTGGATTTTACACATATTTTGATGAATGTTTATGTACCGTAATGTCCTAGAAGCGATACAACAAATCAAATAATTTTAGGTTCACAGCATAGTATATTTTAATAATAATAAAAAAATTGTTTCATTTCGATTTTTGGGATATTTCTCCTGAAATCATGGGAAGAACCAAACCCGTTCTCGAGTTTCTTCAAAAAATGAATGTCGTCTCGCGTTAGCCTGTCTCTCACACCGTGTTCGGTTAGTTCCGTACGAGCTCGGGAAATGAACGTTCGGGCCAACCGATAACAGTCAGTCAGTGCTATATAATCCGAAGTTGAATGTAGAATGAAATAGCAAGCATAGCGACCCCGTGCGCGACTGACTTCAAGCCACTGACTAATTTGATTTTGATTTTGTTATTTTTGTGTTTGGACGTTTAGGAGGAGCTGTATAGGAATGGTTACTATACTCTTTGGTGGAGTGGGCCTTCAAATTCAAAGACTGGTCTAATATTGGGGTTCTTACCGGTTATTGCGGTTACCCAATTTTATCTCTTTTCAAATTCATTTTAAACCAATAAATAGCGATGATTAAATTTTGTGAAAAATATATGGCATAGTTCATTCTCTTATTTTGATATTTCGGCTATTCGATACACGATTACTTGCATTTTCCTCAATCCAGAAAAATCGCATACATAGGTCTAAAATATGATCTAAATATAATTTAATTTGAGTTGTATTAGGTTTTGGAAAATAAAACTTATACAAAAATAAATGTTGTGAGAAATGTGATATAAAACGGCCGTCATATCAACAATTCATCCCTTTAATTCCAAAATAATAAATAAAAAACAACTCAAAACCGCGTATTTTCTGAGCGGCCCGCTTCCGTTGAGCAGGATAAATGTAAAATGAAAGCGTTGGGACAGATTTCTCTGGATAATCTCGCCTTAAGAGGATAGGTTCTGAAAAACATAATTTATTATTCATTGTTTGAAGAATCTAGCAATATTAGATATTTGAAAAAAATGCATCTTATCGAAACATAATTTTCAGACGTCATTCCAACATTGAATCATAAAAAATCAAAGATGACTCCAAAAAAAGTTTTCATGACGAGTTTTAACATTATTTGAGCAAAATCATATTTTATTATCTATGAATTAAAATTCTGTATAAACTTTATTAAACTCTAAAAAGAACAGATATTTGATACAAACTTTAGTTTTTTTTTAAATAATAAAATTCGTGATAAAAGTCGTCATTTTGATTTTATTCCAGAATTCGTCCCTCTCGCACTGCGGGTCTTTCCGCATGGAGTAACAGCGATCAATGCAATCGGGACCTATCCTCTTAATGTTTTTATTACTCTACGAGTTACTCTACCCGTATGAACTTACTAGTGTTGTTACAGAAATCGTAAAATTGAGTCGATGTTAGTGATTTCATCTCGTTCTAATTCTCATCCAGGTAATACTTTTATTATAATAGTATTATTTTAAATTAAATGGGTTATTAGTATTGTAGTGAAGCCAAAACCACATTTTTAGAATATTTCTGTCTGTCTGTATGTATGTTCCGTTTTGACTCGAGAATCACTCAACGAATATGGATGTATTTTTTTCATCATCGTAGTGACCCTGGTCAACATATGCTATGAGAGGTGTTCATAAAATAACGCCCAAGCCGAAAACGGGGCAAAGATTGAATAAAAGCGGGCGGAGCCGCGGGTAAAGGATGGTGTAAAAAATATATATTTGCAAATGCGTATCATACACATACATATACATTTACTAAATCACAATCAAATACCACAACGTCTTATATAAGGTCCTACAATAATAAGTGAAAATAATTCTAGGGTAGATCATAATATCGTTAACTGATCAAATTCCAAAAGAAGAAAAAATTTTTTGGTCAAATAAATTTTTCACTTCCCAGTACAAAGTGGTTCAATCAGCTGACTAAATTTCTATGGAAGGGTAAAAAAAAAGCACGCGCATAAAACTTTTTTTTAGGTGGAATGTGTCCTTTTAGGGATACTTTATCATCTGTTAAATTTTTTTCAATTTGTTTATATAGCTTAATTCATACCGGAGACTCGGTAAGTGGTCAGGACCAAGTTTCAATGACCCTTTTTGTGAAAGACGCAAAACAAAATTTAGACTTCCTAATACTAGTTGAGTCGAGGTTGTTCTTGAATTTTATTAGTATAGAGGCACAAAATGTATTTTTCGTATTTCGTAAGCAACTTTACCGAGTCTCCAGTATGAATTTGGCTATAAAAACGAAAGTCAACTTATATTTATTGAGTAAGGTGGATCTTTACACGTCGTTTTACTTGTATACTTTATTTATGTAAATAAAATCCATCCATTGATCAGGCTGTTTCATCCACTGCTGGACATAGGACTTTCCAGGATTTCGCCACTCTTGGCGGTCCTCCTGGAAGGAATTCCCATACTCACTCACGCTGGGCAGGTGGGTTGGTGAGCGCAGTGCCGACCACAAGTTACACCGCTGCCCGTCACAAGTCTGTTTTATATAAGGCCCGGCAATTGGGGATGGATATACCGCCATCCATCGGTCCCAGGCAATGGTGAGCCGCCTGGTTTTGCCTGAGAGCTGTTCTCTTACTCTCCCCGAATAACTTCGGGAGGATTTGCGAGTAAGAGGTGGTACCTCCACAGTCGAGCCCGGCATCAGCTCTACCACCTAGATAAAATCACACTAATATTATAAATGCGAAAGTTTGTGTGTGTGTGTGTGTATGTTTGTTACTTTTTCACGCTGAAACGGCTGGACGGATTTGGATGAAATTTAGAATGGATATAGCTTATACCCCAAATTAGCACATAGGTTACTTTTTATCCCGTAAAAAAGCATGTCGTTAAACCGAATAACACGCGGGCGGAGCCGCGGGCAAAAGCTAGTAAATAAATATAATTAAATTAATTTAATTGGAACATTATCAAAATAAGTATTCTTGCTCAGCAAAACAAAAATGAATACAATTGTCTTGTTTATTACCATATTAATACCCACCTACTTCCGTAATTAAATTACGTCCCTATTGGAGATTGTTAAAAAACAAAGTCTTTTTAGGGTTCCGTACCCGAGGGGCAACACGGAGCCCTATTGTCGCTCTGCTGTCTGTCCGTATCTCCGTCTGTTCGTCCGGGTATGTCACGGGTCTCTAGCTTGCAGACGGCACGACTTACAGACCTGAAATGATATGTTGTGTAGAATGTTGAATCGAAATAGAATATTTAATTAAATATGGAATGAAATTATTTTTAGGGGCATGAAAAAGGAGTCAAAACAATTTTTTTTTTTACTTTTGTAGGTAGTTATTGTCTAGAACTCCATTTTTTTATTTCTTTAATCTCCAAAAATAAAGAAATAGGGGGCCATCAGAGTTGTCAGTTTTATACCATTTTTGTTACGGGGTCTATCTCTAAAACTAAACTGAAATATATTTTTTAATACACCTGCCCAAAATATGATAGATTAAGTGTCTGTTTAGCGTGCGTAAAATGAGATATTTCGCACTCGTGCTTTTTGTTTTTACTACTGACGCCATTTAGGGGAAACCGGCCACATCATTTAGTAAGCATGTACCTAAGCCTTTGTTTTACCAGATACACTAAAACTGTGTATTTTCAAACGTTTATATTTTATTATAAAATATATTGTATATGTTAAATTGAAAAGACATTTTAATAATTCAAAACGATTTTAGATGTCATTATTTATATTCTATTTTAAATATCTTAGAAATTATTATTAAAAAGATTTTAGAAAGAGACATTGGTCTTTGTAGTACAGATTGGCGCCAATCAGACTGCGTGTTATTCTGTCGACTTGGATCTGTTTTGATTTGCAACAAAATTGCTTTTATTTCGCAGGTGTATTATAAAAAGTCGTTTGATACACGTGCAAAAAAGTTGATATTTAGAGTCACGATTGACTGTTTAGAGACGCAGTCGAGACAAAAAACAGTCGGGACGAGAAATTTTCGCACTAACATCAAAATGGACTATTTTTGCGCGAACGAGGAAACTGACAGTTCGTGATAGTGGAAAATGCGCTTTTAAGGGCACTCTATTCGTCCCAACTCCCATACTAGCGTAGTTCGCTCATAATATCCTTATTTATAGGTACTTGCTTATTATTTTTTCTTTTTCAACATATCCCATACAATATCTATGACTTGAACCTAAAACATTTATCAAAATCAAATACATACAAAAGTTACAAGCGTATAAAAGTCCTGAATTTTACACATATTTTGATGAATGTTTATGTAACGTAATGTCCTAGAAGCGATACAACACATCAAATAATTTTAGGTTCACGGCATAGTATATTTTATACTATTCAAAAATATATTTGTTTCATTTAGATTTTTGGGATATTTCTCCTGAGATCATAGCAAGACCCAAAACTATTTTCGAGTTTTTTCAAGACATGAATTTTGTCTCGCGTTGGCTTGCTTCTCACAACGTGCTCGGTTAGTTCCGTACGAGCTCGGGAAATGAACGTTCGGGTCAACCAATAACAATCCCGACGCTACGTATCTACTCAGTTTAGGTTATAGTGGACCGCCGATATCAACCTTACGTTATAAAAGGAGGTCCTCTGTAACTTCAACTCAAACTTGACTCAAGAATGAGTTCAAGTAATCACTTTCCCACTTAAGGGCAGCGGATCGCACCGCTGGTGTTATCGACTACTGTCAACTAACAGCAGTACCTGTGATCGTCACGTTTTACCGCAACAGGCACAGGTCACCCGACATCGCACCCACCTCATCCGCGCTCTGCCTACCTGTGTCAGCAACAATAACGCCTTAAAAGGGTCAAGACAGGATAGCCCCGAGCAGTACCAAGGGCTGCTCATCCGCCGTCAAACAATATATGACATGATTAACTCAACTAAGTGTTGTTGGACCCGCCAGAAAAGCTGGCTCCCTCATTATCCAAGGAGGTACTCGGAGCTGCTCGCACGCTCACCTCGCGGAATAAAAATGCACGAAACATAATTACGCCAAACCCTTGTTCCAAACGCTATCTTGACCTTGCGGCTTCGATAACTCCTACGCGGACGGGTGACCCGGACAACACCTCTAGCGTCGGGTTGTCTCCTCTAATATCCAGATAGAGTGCCGGAGATGAAGTCCTCCCACTGAAACCGCACGGTCGCGCACACGAATGCACGCGTCCATACGCCAGCAGTGTTCATCGGACAACTTGACGACAACTCACGTGCCCCGCATAACCCGTTCACATTGGTGGCCGCCCAAGCGCCGCTACTAGGGAATGCTAACTGCTCACGGAGACGAGCGTCCGGTGACAAGCTATACCGGACAGACACGTGCTCGAACCCCTGCAGTTCAAACCACTAAGTTATTAGCCGAAACTAATAACATGCCACTACGAGTCCAAACCCATGTCAGACACCTTCCGCGAGCGTAAGCAAGCATCAGGTCGGCTCAAGTCTGACTCCCGTAGTACCCAATAAAACCCAGCCGGACCCGTAGTTCCAGCTGGGGTGTCTCCAACCCGAAAGTCGGAGACTTCTTTATAAATCTGGGTCGGATAAATAAAAAAGTTTGTAACTCGTTTAGCACCACCCGGAGGTCACGTGTCAGGTCTCGAGGGTAAACTGACGGACGCGAGTTACGGCCAACCTCCAATAACAGTCAGTCAGTGCTCTATAACCCGAACTTGAATGCAGAATGAAATAGCAAGCATAGCGACCGACCCCGTGCGTGACTGACTTCAAGCCACCGACTACAGGGCTCTTAATTCCCGTGGTGCACATTGTCGCGAACTTTTGAATGTTGCAATGTGAAATAGCTCATGCATCATAGGAGTTAAAAGCGAATTTTCCACTGCCATCAACTGTCAGTTTCCTTCTTCGTGCAAAAAATATACTTTATTTAAGAATTTGGAATTTTCTTTATATTACGTGCTATATACTGCATTTAAACAACAAACACTGAAAACGCCGTTTTTTAATACAGGTTTAGGGTTACGAACCCGAATACTCAACCAACTTTATTTTGCACTTTTATTTCATACATTTTCCAGATAATGATAATTTTATCATTTTTATTCAATAACTTATTTAAATGGTACGGAGCCCCCAGAATGTAAGTTGTACTCGCGTTTGACCGATTTTTTTTTAGTTGGGCTATTTACGTCACAAGTCAACATTCGATCAAAAAATATGCGAATGCATATATATAGGTAATTTAATTAATTATGAAAACAAGTGTTCTGCGGTGTGTCTTAAATTAAAATTCCACGTAAGATTTGCAACTTCTGTGCATTAGTTTGATAGAGTAGGCAATCTTTAGAGAGTTCGTTTGTATAAGGTCCTAAATTCACAGTGAAAAAAGTTTCACAGATGGAAGAGCATCGTTAATAGACCACTTTCCTTCGAAAATATTTTTCTTGGCGTGAACTTTTTTTTTTCACTTTTTCATAGAAATTTTGTTAGCTGATTGAACGACTTGGAAGTAAAAAAAAAATTTACCAAAAAACTTTTTTGTCTTTGTTATTGTGATTGTTAACGATACACAATCTAGCCTAACATTATTTTCACTTATTATTGTAGGGCCTTATATAATATACCTATATATCTTTATGTTGATGCCAACATTATGTATTTAAAAGCTAGACTCTTCAAAGTCAAACTACTCTATAACCATATTTAAAGAGTATTAAATGTTAGGAGTTTGGTAATTTTTGCTCCACAATATTTGGAGAAAATACCACACTGTACATACTCGTTATATTTTATTTGTTTGATCTGTTTTATTTTAATGCATGTAATGTAATTTAAATTTTATTGGACGTAAGTCTGGCAATAAATAATTTATTATTATTATTATGACTTAAAGAAATGAGAATTGACTTGTAAATACCTACTAGACACGACCGGATCGGGAGGAAGTTTCGCCACGAAACACGCTTGTCTCTGGCTCGCTTAGATCTAGATCAATGAAATCGCTTTAAATAAGTTATTTTGTAATATTTGTAAATTGAGTATAAACCAATATTATCTATAAGAACTGTTCATTAACAAAAAAACATGTCCTTTTCTTTTGAAAAATTTGGTATGTCTGGAAATTGCAGTTTTTTTCGGAGGGAAATGAATCATGGGTAGTTTCATCGTGCCTGATCGACGACGTCTTGCGGGTGATCAGAGGGTTGGTGCATACACCGGCCAGAAAATAAGTCTGGTCACAGATCATATTATAGGTCTGGCTATTCAGCCAGATATAATGTAGCCAGCAATCTGGGCACCCGCGCATTTTGGAGCAGCGATCTAGATGAAGACTTTTATTAAACGTTTCTAGTTTTAATAAATAATAATTATAAGTCTCCTTTATTTATAAGTAGATAGATTAGGTTTAGTTATTAATTTTTATTCAGAGGAAAAAACAAAAATTTTACGAGATATAAAAATAAGATTCATTTCGACCATAAATGATCAAAATACAAGGTGAAATTAATTTATGCAGACAAATTATTACTGGAGGCTTGGTAAGTGATCAGTATTACGGGTCAAAAACATTTTGGCGAAATTTGAAAAATAAAAGTTGACTTTCAGTAGTATTGACTCGGGGTTGGGCTTGCGTTTGAAAGGTAAAATTAAGAAATAATTTTAATATTTCCCCATAAAGGCCATTGAACCTTGGTATCAAGTTTTCAGTATGAATTTGTCTGTATAAATTTATGTCGCCTTATATATCTTACTATTACAAATGTTTTTAACCTTCCCTACAGGCTTTAGTTTTCCAAGTGGGCATGGATGGCCAGATCCAAAACTATAGGGAATAGAGAAAAATACTCAAAGGAGTCTCGGGGCCGATTTTGATGGATCACCCGATTTTTGAAAAAACAATTTACATAGTGGAAAAACGTACACGCTGATTAAAAAAAACACTGTATTTTATTGTACCAACCGACAGTGTCGCTTATAAGGAACGAATTCTGGGAAGTAATGTAATGATATAAGGCAAACTAAAGAAAAGGGTTTGAGTTCGATGTCCTGCTCCTGAATTAAATACACAAGCTCTACATTTGTTAGTTTATTTAACTTTTTAAATACATTTACCGTTTTTTTTACAATATTACCAGGTATTGTGAATAAAATCCTGGTTAATACAAACAAAATTAAGTAAAGTTTACCTGAATTATCTCAAACAAAACAAGGCTGTATAGTCAAGTAAACCGAACAATGAATATAGACGTCACATATAGTACAATATTTCTGTTTAAATTAGCTATAATCAGGTTAGTGGAACCAGAATTTTTCTCGGTGAATACCACCAATATTTATATTATATTATACGCTTTACTTGTAAAAAGAAGTTTACTAAAATCAAATCTATAGCCCGTTGATCTGTATTAGCAGACTACTCTATATTTAAATGCACTCTGCATAACCTTGATCCTTCTCTGTGTCTCTTCCGACGTATATAACACCAAAGCTTAGTGCCGCTGGCTGAGTGACGTGGAAACCATTGTCCTACACAGACTCCATACTTTGTAAATAGACAATTATACTATTGTGTGTGCGTTCGTTTACAATGTTTCTAAATAAGTTGTTTGCTGCCATTTTGACGTTATGCTGTACCATATCCGGGATTACCCTAAAACAGATTCGTGAGTTGATCACTTTATTGTTTGACTAGCTTATACCTGCACCGCGGGGATTGAACCCACGTTAAATGGGCTAGCAGGCGAGCGATCTACCACTCGGCTACAGAGGTGATCACAAATAAAATAATTTTCATGAGAACCAAAAGTCACAGTCAGGTGCGTGATGTAAAAATATTAATAGATTCGATAGGAGTACCCAGAAACTAAATGAACGCGGGCGAAGCCGCGGGCAAAAGATAATAAACAAATAAAAAACCTTAATCTAACCTCAATCTATTTATGTATTAAAAAGTATGTATAAGTGCTATCAAAGAATCACTTCCGCAGCTGCCCGCAATAGCACCGTGTTGGTATTAAGGGCACTCTATTCGCCGTAACTCCCATACTAGCGCAGTATGCAAATCAAAGACATACAAAAGTTACAAGCGTATAAAAGTCCTGGATTTTACACATATTTTGATGAATGTTCTAATGTTATGTAACTTTTGTATGTCTTTGATTTTGATAAATGTCTTAGGTTCAAGTCATGGATATACATAGTAGGGGATATGTTGAAAAAGAAAAAAATAATAAGCAAGTTCCTATAAATAAGGATTTTATCAGCGAACTGCGCTAGTATGGGAGTTACGGCGAATAGAGTGCCCTTAATACCAACACGGTGCTATTGCGGGCAGCTGCGGAAGTGATTCTTTGATAGCACTTATACATACTTTTTAATACATAAATAGATTGAGGTTAGATTAAGGTTTTTTATTTGTTTATTATCTTTTGCCCGCGGCTTCGCCCGCGTTCATTTAGTTTCTGGGTACTCCTATCGAATCTATTAATATTTTTACATCACGCACCTGACTGTGACTTTTGGTTCTCATGAAAATAATTTTATTTGTTTATGTACCGTAATGTCCTAGAAGCTATTACAACAAATCAAATAATTTTAGTTTCACAGCATAGTATATTTTATACTATGGAAATATTTTTTTTTTTCATTTCGATTTTTGGGATACTTCTCCTGAAATCATAGGAACCACCAAAACCATTCTCGAGTTTTTTCAAAACACGAATGTTGTCTCGCGTTAGCTTGCCTCTCACACCGTGTTCGGTTAGTTCCATACGAGCTCGGGAAATGAACGTTCGGGCCAACCAATAACAGTCAGTGAGTGCTCTATAATCCGAAGTTGAATGTAGAATGAAATAGCAAGCACTTTATGCCACCGACTACAGGCCTCTTAAGAGCAGCCATCACGCGCAAACCTCCATACAAACTCAAAAGCAAAATTGTGAGGTGTCTTTGGAATGTCTTTATAATATTTCAAGCTAGGTCCATTTAAATTATTTAGATCTATGTCCGATTAGAACTAAAAATCGGGAAATATAAATCATATTTCAAATTTAGGGATTTAACCTTGTCGTAGACCAATTTTGAAACGCAAGCTGTGGTGATTCATCTCACCTCTGGTTTTTAGGGTTCCGTACCCAAAGGGTAACCAAAGGGAACCTATTACTAAGACTCCGCTGTCCGTCTGTCACCAGGCCGTATCTCATGAACCGTGATAGTTAGACAGTTGAAATTTACACAGATGATGTATTTCTGTGGTCGCTATAACAACAACTAAAAACAGAATAAAATAAATATTACAGGGGGCTCCCATACAATACAACAAACGTGATTTTTGCCGTTTTTATAGATAAATCGCACTTGGCCGGTTTTTTATTTACTTTATATTCTCTGCTCAAGATGTTTTATTTCTTTAGTTTAAATCGTAACTAAAATTATTAAATTTGTTTGTCCGATGATATGTAATACGAAACCGGTAGCCTAAGTTATAATAAAAATAAATATTTGTGGAATAAAAAGTACAAGAATTTATGTATAACTAGCTTTTGCCCGCGGCTCCCCCCGCGTGTTATTCGGCTTAACGACATGCTTTTTTCCGGGATAAAAGTAATCTATGTGTTAAGTTAGGGTATAAGCTATATCCATTCTAAATTTCATCCAAATCCGTTCAGCCGTTTCAGCGTGAAAGAGTAACAAACATACACACACACCCTCACACACAAACACACACAAACACACATACACACACACACCCTCACACAAATTTCGCATTTATAATATTAGTGTGATTTATAAATCATATCTTAACTACAAACCCCTAAAAACGTAAATTTTGTTATGTTACTCGTATCTACCTATAGATTAATATTAACTAAAAATACTCTTAAGTGATCGATAGCCATTTAAATCGCGTCGTCGCTGCAAAAATATTAGCATTAAACTATTATATATGTATATAATATGTTATTTTATTAAGTAACTATATCATATACAGGTTGACTTTTAACCTAACCCCGATAAATTAGTATTTTGTAGAAGAATACAAACTGGTTTTATTAAAGCCATTCAAAATCATATTCATAATTATTTTATAAAGTAGGAGCCTTTTGAAGATTTTCGTAAAATCCAAAGAAACCATGGTCACCCGAAGAGATAAGATAATTAGATCGCGCGAAGTTATTTTTCTTATTAATCTCCCTGTTTTGGACTATTTTCAACTTTTTCCGTATAACCATACATTTTATTCCCAAATAACATTTAAAAATATATTAGACTTTTAATATTAATTGTTTTTACATTTAAAATGTGTTCTACCAACGTTTCTTAATAACCTCTAAAATTATCGGGGTTTGTTTGAAAGTCATCCTCTATATTTAACAACTACAATTAATATAATGTTAGAGTTATGTTATTCACATGAATATAAATTAAATGGTTTTCAACAATTTCTTCAAAGAATGCAACTTAAAATCTAAAAATAGCTGTTTCTGATATGATGCCATTTAGTTTGACTTTGTGCAAATAAAACCGGAATTTCATCATAACCCTGCAAAATGCAGATTATAAAAACGAAAATCAATTAAATGACGGACTCATAGAGAATTCACTGAGCATGACGTAATTTACATGATTATTTATACTATTGTGTTATTTATGATACTGTTCCCATATGATACTATCAAAACTTGGGTCAGCTGATATATATACGCGGCAGCGTGTCCAGGCCAGAGTTCTAAAAGAAAATGCCGGCGCACCAGCTGTGTGTTATTTATTATACTTATTACTAGCTTTTGCCCGCGGCTCCGCCCGCGTGTTATTCGGTTTAACGACACGCTTTTTTCCGGGATAAAAAGTAGCCTATGTGTTAAGTTGGGGTATAAGCTACATCCATTCTAAATTTCACCCAAATCCGTCAAGCCGTTTTAGGGTGAAAGAGTAACAAACACACACTCACACACACCCTCACACAAACTTTCGCATTTATAATATTAGTGTGATACGAAACATTTTGAGCTGCTTTCGACCCCCCCTCACGCATTTCCTACTGGACCTACGAAGTTGCAATTTCACATATCTTGGTGTTCTGAAGACAGGCTGTTCCATAAGGACACAGCAATTAATTCAATTCGCGCGGGTGAAACTACCCGGTACGAATTAATAAATAAATTTCACCATATACAACTTGTAAATTTAATGGGATAATTTAATTCATTTTGTAATTAATTATTTGTACGTCAAATGTACAATCAAAAATCGAACAAATAAATATTTTTTGTTTTTACAATTCGTAGGGGTATAGAAGTTGTATAAATATATAATTATATAATATTATGTCATATTTTCCAAAAGCACATACAATATTATGCCATTATGTTAAATATGAAACATTGTTATTGTGGGTTCGTTACGCTTCTTAACTCCTTACTTGTTTATGCGAGTTTAACCGTAATCATAACTTAACTAAGTACAAGATTATGAACACTTCCTGTCATTAGGTCATTCCCTGTTTTAAATCTCGTCATCATAATTTTTTCGTTTTTAGGGTATCGTATCAAAATGAAAAAATGGAACCCGTCGTAGGATCACTTTGCGACAAATGTTTACCGTGACTTTGTTGTCTATCTGTCTGTTCGTTTATAAAGATCATTGTCTCTTCGGGTTTTAAGTTGAAACTAATACCTGCCCCAGAAGTCTACAGACCAATAATGCTGTTAAAAAAATCAGGCTTCAATCGCACAACGAAAGAGATAAGCATATCTGAAAAAGCGCGCGTCTGAGCAGAGCGGTAAATCAAGAAGAGAGTGGTTAATGCTGTTTTTCAATAAATATAATTTAATAAAAATTCATACAAGTGCGTTTTTAAAAATTCGCTGTACTATCGTTTAGATAATGGGTTCATTGTTATTTTGACTTTATTAGTTTCGACAGACTGCTCGTTTGAAATGAAAAAATAGCCTTTTTTTCGATCGAGGCAATTTTTCTCTATCGCGTTTTGAGGTGTTACATCGCCTTTGAAAAGGCTTTGTTTATAACATGTATTTATTTCAGAACCATATCTTTTGTAGTTTGGGAGTACTACGTGTTCAAAAACTTCGTTTTTACTACCAACGTCGTCGTCTCAACGCGAAATAAAGTTATTACTCTTTCACGTAATCAATTTCATACAAATTGGCTCACCATGAAAACTTATAGGGTACCTCCAGTTGACCTAGAAACTTGAAATTGCGTTCACTAGTATGTCTTATAGCAAACGTGAAAATTACAGATATTTTATGTACTCGAGAAGAATTCAGTTAGCGAATTAGTCCGCTTTGGATAACAAGTTTATATCGTCAAATTCAATTTGGTCATCTATAACTGCTCGTGGAATAAGTTTGTGTTTTAAACGGTATTTACGGAATCCTCTTGACCAGTTTTTCTATGAATTCCTGTAATACTAAAATCTATAGGTGTACATTAACTTTCAAGGTGCTAATTTGTTACAATTAAAGAATACTAGACCTGCACCTCTGGCATGGTAGACCATATCGAGGTATTGACAGCTTTATACCACTGTCTTTCCCTCTTTAGATAGATCAACAGAGTGAGACAGAGCACTGTATCAAGCGCTATCGAGCTCGATATGGTCCTTCATGTTAGAGGTGCTGATTGCTTAGTATAACCCGTAAGAATAAAGAAAGGAATCTAAAATGGTGGCATGTACTTGTGTCTGCATTGGATTGTGATAGAGTCAGCATAAAGAATCGTTTCTTTAGTATTATTTTTTATGAGAAACATTTTACTTTTTATATCTCTTCCGTGTTAAGTCGGCGCATTTCCCTTGGTATAGAACACAGAAACCAATATGAGAGCGACGACTTCTAGAGAACGTGTTTCAGGAAGAAAGAAGTCGGCAAAAGTGTTATTTTGGTACCATCGGTTAGTATGTAATTATTAACAATAACAACAAATAATAACAAAAACAACTGAAACGATAAACAAGTAACAATGGGTCAACGAAACGGACGGGACGCGTGGAGTAAACTTTAGCGGCAAATCCAGATCCTTTTTTGCATGCAGTACACAAGTGTGCGACTGAAGACAGACATACAGTGCGAGTGACAGGCGATGATTATGGGTGAAATTTTAGATTCTTTTCTTTATTCTCGCGGGTTATAATTTATATTTCAGTACTAGCTTTTGCCCGCGGCTCCGCCCGCGTGTTATTCGGTTAAAGACATGCTTTTTTCCAGGATAAAAAGTAGCCTATGTGTTAAGTTGGGGTATAATGTATATCCATTCTAAATTTCATCTAAATCCATCCAGCCGTTTCAGCGTGAAAGAGTAACAAACACACACACACACACACACACACAACACACACACAAACTTTCGCATTTATAATATTAGTGTGAACTGTGATGAGATAACATAGCCTTGTCTTATATCACCACAAACGATGAGGACCGCGCTAATTAGACACCTGATGTATGAAAAAACAAAGCCCTGTCTTATTTCACCACAAACGATAAGGACCGCGCTAATTAGATACCTAATTTTTCAATGATATTGATCTATCCTACAGGAACCATGCATTTTTCCTGGATAAAAAGTAGCCCATGTGTTAAGTTAGGTTATAAGCTATATCCATTCTAAATTTCATCCAAATCTGTTTAGCCGTTTCAGCGTGAAAGAGTAACAAACATACACAAACACACACACACACACACACACGCACAAACTTTCGCATTTGTAATATTAGTAGGATTTCATGCATTGAACAAGCTTCTATTCATTTAAAAGTACAAAGGTTTTTCTTTCCTGTTTGCATGGCAGGTTACTAATTCTAGTTACAAACCAGTACCTATGTGATTGAAATATGAAATTACTTATTCTACACATCTATGTATACCTATATGCATGAAATGAAAACAAGTACTTAGCTGCTAGTAACCACAAAGGTCGAGAAAACCACCGCCAGTACACCTCCGGCACCGGTTCCAACACACATTTATGTTCAATGACTCAGTACCTAATTATCTATTTAACCACTGACGACAGACAGTGTTGCGTAATTTACCTACTCTTTTTCTCAAAAATACATTGTAATATCACCATTACCTATTTAGTCTATGATCCTGGCGAGCTATTTAAAAGTGTCCAGGAAATTTGTATGAAAATCCATTACATACCATTTTTTTTTCTATCCGTGTCTATGTAAGGAGTTTGGCGATCATAAGGTTTATAAGCGGCCAATTTTAAAGAAAAATAAAATTAAATACAATTTCACGTGTAGAAATGTTTTCTGTATTTTATAATTGCAATAACAATAACGAAAATATATAATTTTATCGATTTTATAGGTTTGTTTAAAACCATTGAATACTTAAAATTTAACTTCAATGAACGTTTTTAGGGTTCCGTAGTCCAACAAGGAACCCTTATAGTTTCGCCATGTCCGTCTGTCCGCGGCTTAGCGCAGAGACTATTAATACTAGAAGGCTGTAATTTAGCATGAATATAAATATTTATCACGCCGACAAAATGGTAAAATAAAACATCGAAAAAAAATTTTTTTAGGGTACCTCTCATACACGTAGACTGGGGATGAATTTTTTTTTCTCATTTATCCCATAGTGTGGGGTATCGTTGGATAGGCCGTTTAAAAACATTGTGGGTGTATGAAAACCATTTTTCGATTTAGAGATCCGTTGGCGAAATATTAAGCTTTAAAGTGAAAATTTTAGTTAGAGTGGAGCGTCCCCCTGCTGGCTATAACGGTTGTTTATAGAAATGTGAAAAAATTCACAGAAGTAGTACATATAATGAATTTAAAAGGAAAACTATCACAGCTAAGTAGGCTTTACATGTTTACGAGTACAGGTCGCGCCAAACTTTTGGTCCCCTATAATGTATGGGACCAGAAGTTTGGCGCGGTCTGTATTAGTAGACCAACTTGTAAAATGTACCGGGCTACTACGGAACCCTACATTTCGCATGGCCCGACACGCACTTGGCCAGTTTTATTATCTATGATGTCAGCGCACTACTACAATCATAGCCAAACGGACTTTCTGAGATAATCCATGTATACTAATAATAATAAGGTAGTAAAGCAGTTGTGTCTGTATATTGTTTTTAAATGAAATGGATTATATGTATGACTTTTATATATGCAGCCAAACTCATACTGAAGGCTGGGTAAGTGATCAGTAACACGGACCGATAACACTTTTTGCTAATTTCACAAAATAAAATCTTGACATCCCATAGTGAATGACTCGGGGCGGGGCTTGCGTTTGTAAGAAACGCAAAAAGAATAATTTACGATTTTCACAAAAAAGTCATCGAACCTTGTTACTGAGCACTTACCGAGTCTTCAGTAATGGTTTTGCTGCATAAATAAAAGTCACCTTACATAATATAACTATTGAACTGAGACCAAAACTTAAATTTATTGAAATTTTGTCTCTCTATCCGTCTCTATGTTCCGTATTAACTCGCTATACGGATTTGGATGCGGTTTTCTTTATTATAATCGTAGTGACCGTGGTAAGGCGACTTATTTATGCAGCCACATTCACACGGAAGACTCTGTGAGTGCTCAGAGACGCAAGATTAGATGATCCGTTTAGTGAAATCCGTAAATTATTCTTTTCGTGTTTCCTACAAACGCAAGCCCAGCCCCGAGTAAATTACTATATGGGAAGTCAAGATTTTATTTTGTGAAATTGGCAAAAAGTGTTATTAATCCGTGCTACTGATCACTTACCAAGCCTCCAGTATGAATTTGGCTGTATAAATACATTTCACCTTGTATATGCTATAAGGGGTGTTATTAAAAAACCTACCAAGCCGAAAACGGGGCTCAGATAGGATCAACGTGGCAAATATGAGTACGGAACCCAATAAATAAATGCAGGAAATAAACCGCGGTTTCTTACTTACGTTGCAGTGGTTACTAATAGGCCAATTACAAGCTATAATGAATGTCCATAATGTGACGACATAAAACAGAATTTATAATTATACAGGATGATAATTGATAACATTGTTATCACAATCGTGTTGGCATGGCATCGATACGAAGTTAGTAAAGTTTCGGGTCATTTCCTATAAAACCAGTTTGTTTAATGGCTAAGATGTATCTTTCGTCCTTTGTTTCACCTTTCGTAATGCTTGAATTAAGATTAGTAAAAAAATTGCAGCCAAATTCTTACTGAAGTCTCAGTAAGTGTCCAGTAACAAGGTTCGATGACCCTTTTTTTGAAATTCGTAAATTATTCTTTTCGTGTTCATTTTCAACCTGTAGAAGGTGACTTTTCTTTATGAAGCCAAATTCTTACTGGAGACTTAGCAAGTGGTCAGGACCAAGGTTCAATTATCCTCTCTGTGAAATACGCAAAATAAAATTTTGACTTCCACTAACGGAGACAAGTATATAGAGCCATAAACACATTTTTTTCGTATTTCGCAAACAGGGTCATTGTACCCTTGTTCAGACCACTTACCGAGTCTCCAGTATGAATTTTGCTATATAAATGAAACAAACCTTATACAGGTTGAAAATGTACCCCCTAGCTATAACAAAGGAAACTGTTTTATGTTCGAAATAAAAATTACATGTTTTGTTACTTTAGTCATGCGTGATTCAAAAAAAAAAAAAAAAGATATCGACCGTCACAAGAAGCACTAATACTCCGGTGATAGAGACGACGCTCTACGAAGCCAAAGCTACATAACCTTATGTGCATTATTTCGCGAATTTGTACGGTCTATTATCAGTTACATCTCGCGTCGCAAAAACAAACAATTACAATGAAAATTTCTATGTTTAAAATCTTAACCTAATTCTTCTAGCAGTAGTATGTTGTGGGTAGGTTGCCTTGTATCCATCCATGTATACTTAAGTTCTCTCCTCCTTGTCCTACAGCTGACTACATCGACGTGTGCAAGCGAGACCAGAACACTATCGACGCCTGTGTGATGAAGTCAGTAGAGAGGTTGAGGCCCAAGCTGGCTTCTGGCATCCCTGAACTCAACGTGCCGCCGTTAGAGCCTTTTTATATACCAGAGGTGAGACTTTGGTTCTTGTGTTGTGAAGGGTTGCGTTGAAAGCAGATACTCGTACCGCTTATACATGGTGTCTTTAAACTTAACCCCAATAATTTTAGGTTGTGTTTTTAAATATTTGCAGGATCACGTATTTTTGATGAGAGAACAATAAAAATTAAATGATAAAAATAGTAATAGAAAATATTACTTGCAAAAATAACTTGAAAATTAATTGACTATGACTAATTGCCAAGTTCTACATATTGAGCAGCAAGGACCTTAGGAGCCAAACAAACTTTCTTTTAAAACAAGTGAATATCGTTGTACATTATTGCAGATATGACTGAAGAACCCAATTTGATCTCAAGTATTTTTTTGGCGAAGCCGACAGTTCTGCACTGCCTTTATACTGAACTTGGCCCTTTTTTCACGTTTATGTTTTTGGTGGGATAATCGTAACTCCGCCCATAATCTTGCTAAAAAGAAGGGCAAGAAACTCAGGAAGATAATTTTATTATAAACTGTAACAAAACGTTGTAACAAAAATTATAAATTTTTCTTTTAAAATTTTTTGTTACAAAATTGTACTTTAATTAAGTAAAGGGATAAAAAAAACAAGACAGGAGGAATTTATGTCATGAGGAAAGAAAATAAATATTTTTGTCTACCTGTTCCTCATAGTCTGTTTATTTAATAATTAATTAACGTTAAGTGTAGAGGAATTATAAGTTAGAGTAGAGCGCTTGCCTGCTAACCCAGAGATCATGGGTTCAGTAGCAGTGCAACATTAAATTCGTTTATTGGAGTCCATTTCTGGCTGAAGTAACTAAGTTTTAATCGCCTTTGAGACGTAATGTTCGTCGGTGAAAAGGTGTTCCAAGTGTGAACTGTGACTTGTATTTCACAGTTCACACTTGGGAACACCTCTGATACCCCCTCGGGGATTCATGTCGTGAGGATATGTTCTATGCCATTGTTACCGTTCTTTCAGATCATCGTGGACACGGGGACGCTGGTGCAGTTCAAAGCTATCGGGAAGGATGTCAAGGTTACGGGAGCTGGCAACTTCACCATTAAAAATATACAGTGAGTACTGAGATTTTATCAATTATTCAGTCAGTGGCGTGCTTAGGTTCAGTGCCGCCCGGGCCACTTTTATCTGGCCACTGCCACCGCACAGTGGGCTGAAATCGAATTTCCGTGAACTTAGAAGGAATAAAAAACAACTTTACTTACCAGATTATTTTTTGAAATGAGGCATGTGATTTAGTTCTTATGATTTTTCTTTCTAATTCTTATTATATACCGGGCCTGTCTCCCAGGGGGGTAGGCAAATACTTATTATATCTTAGCCAATAAACTATTTTATGGTGCCAAACGCATTTGGTCAGTATACACCCAATAAACTATTTAATGGTGCGAAACATGGTGCATTTGGTCAGTATACACAAAATGCTTAAAAAAGCTCAACATATGTATTGAGGATTCTAAGAGTCGCAAATCCTCGGAAGCGTTCCAATTTATTGACCAACTTATTAGTGTAGCCGAGGAGTCCATGTTTTCCACAAATTAAATAAATGATTTTATAAATAACTATGTAACTAAAATCTTTCATACAGCTATCATTATCATTTATTATTATTATTTGCCGTAAAGAGGCCATATTAAATTACTAACACATATTCTGTGAACTGGTTACCTATTTCGCCTAGGGTTACCAGATTTGCAAGCAAACATTCCGGGTTTGGTGGCTCAACAAAAAAAGGAAGTGAAACAATTTTTGAAAGTATATTTTTATCAATAGTATTTTTATAATTGTTAGAATATTAAGAAACTTGGAAAATCTAAAAGGATCGGGTGAATTTGGGGCTGAATATGTTTTAAAATGTTGGCGCAATGACCGTGCCTTTTGTTGATTCCGGGACATCCTCCGGGATCGGGGGACACTTTCGTATTCCGGAACAATCCCGGTCGGTCCCGGTCATCTGGCTACCCTAAAGCGTAGACCCCTGTGACAGATAGACGAACAGATAGACAGCGGAGGCTAACTAATAGCATAGTATAATTATTATACTGTATAATTATTAATTTAAATATTGTGGTCCCGTTTGGCACCCTCCGGGTACGGAACCCTTTAAATATTTTTTGACTACAACGTCCTCTATATTCCAACGCAATAACTGAAACAAGCAGCAATAATTGAGTTACCTTACACTCACTATCACAGGAAAGATGCAATATGTTTAAGGCTTTGATGTAAGGCCAAGAGATATAGTTTGACTGGAAACAGGATAGATGGCGCTGCTTAAATATTCCGCTTCCACACATAAATACAACATTTGCATGTTTTCGTCCTCAAAGGGTGCCACACGGGACCCTGTTACTAAGCCTCCGCTGTCTGTCTGTCTGTCCGTTCGTCAATAGGTAGACAATTGAAAATTTTCACGGGATATGTAGTACTATGGCCTCAGATTGACCTCTACCGCGACAAATAGTAAAAATTTGGGAAATATAAAAAAACAAAGGGGCTCCCCATACAAGAAAACTTGAAAACATTATATATTTTCAAGGTTATTTGTTACAGCTCTCTCTTATAGAGAGAAATACATTACATACATACAAGTTTAGAATTTGGTCAGATTGTTATACGTACCCTAAGTAAGTAAAAGTAGAAATAATAAAAATTAGGGTAGTAATCGATGGATGCCAAATTATTTGACAGGTGCTATCATTTTAGCGGCTTTTTTGACGCCTTTATGTTGCTATGGTGTGTTTTTTATCATGTTTTAGGGTTTCTTACCCCTGTGTGGTGGTACGTAACCCTTTGTGCGTGAGTCCGACTCGCACTTGTCCAAATTATTGTGAGATACCACTAACGAAATGGTTTTTTAAAGTACTACTTTTGGTATCTTACCAGACTAATCATCGAAGTTTAGAAACTGAGTGGAAATAACGACATTTTGGCATTTAAAACGAAAAAGTCGAAAAACAAATTATATGTTTACCTATTTCTTACAACTGTGTACTTCTATAACATATGTACATATGTATATAATTATAGTCCCTTAATAGTGACAAAGAAATATGTATATCCTACATTAAGTATAATGTTAAGATTATGTATTTTGAGAAACAAAAACATGTCTCTTTTGCCATAAAAATTATGTTATTAAAAAGTCCACTTACCAATGACGAAATAAAAGTACTTATTTAACTTTGGTGATCACGATACTTTGATATTTCATCAATAATGTAGTGGCAGAACGGAACATCTCATAAGAAAAACGAAATAAGTTATACATTTATAAAATAACGAGTGGGAACATTTTGTAATTGGTTTTCGAGAACTGTTCAATGGGCGCCATTGCCACTGCTGACAATAGACATGCTACTGAAAGGGCGTGCGTAGTTGCTCATTATAAGCATGATCGATAAAATATGATTACCGAACTGTACACACTTGCTTGTGTTTTATCATGCTATGACTATGAGCATTCTTATTTATAAAAGCATTGATACCGGCCAGCTAGTCTAGCATAGCAAACCATATCGAGCTCGATAGCGCTTGATACAGTGCTCTGTCTCAGTCTGTTGATCTACCTAAAGAGGGACAGAGAGTAGTATATCGAGCTGTCAAAGCCGTCAAAGCTCGATATGGTCTACTATGCTAGGTACCCTGGAAAACACACCCCTTTCCATTTTTGCATTTGTTTGGTAACAGATTTCGTGCTGTTAAATAGCATGCCTGTTTCCGGCTTTCAGACTAATACACATTAGTAAAGCATGCTTAGCGGTAGTGGGCGCTATATATTTTTTTATTTTTAAGGGTTACAATAGATTACAGACAAAATTGCTTAAAATAACATAATAACTATTTGAACAAGGCTGCTTTCCAAAACGTATATATACAACAAGCACAATTAAAACTAAAATTAAACATTCATTAAGTACAAAATTATATAAAAACTAAATGAAATTATAAAATATAAATTGCAAGAAAAATAAAATATTAAGGTGGTAACGGAGGATCTCGCTACAAAATGCACATCATAATATTGTTTTCCTTACTTTTGAGTAAAAAGTTTGCAATAAATGCGTTTTATAGCAATTCGCGCAAACTGCTTGTCAATAGTTAGGTTATCACATGGAAATTATTCGATTTTATGCGTTACATTTTAGCTGCATTACATTACAACTGTAAACACGCTTTTAAATTTGTTAATGTAATGCATACAAATTGTAATACATTAAAATACGTAATTTTTTGTGAAGACTTTATTATTAATAAACTATTTCCGCGGGTTTTTATTTAGTTTAATGTTTTAGGGCTTATTTATTTATTTATTTGAAATCATTAGATTTATTTTATTTCTTATATACGTTTTATGTTAATATAATAAATATTTTTGAAATATGATATTCCGCAAGATGCTTTAAAACACATTTATTGCATACTTTTTATTCAAAAATAAGGAAAACAATATTATGATGTGCATTTTGTACCTAGGTAAAAAGTTACCCCCTAAGGAAAGATAAGTAAGTATTAGGTTCTTTCTTTCCTTCTTATAGCTCCATCTACCTCTAAGCTTACGGTTTGATGTGTATGTTGGGCCTTACACTTCGAATAACCTGAATATTGCATGGTACCTCCCCCCCCAGTGCGGACTTGGACACGTTCACGATCCGCGCCAGGGTGCGGTTCCCCAAGCTGCACTTCGATGGTCGGTACACGATGGACGCTCGCCTGCTGGTGGTGCCGCTGATGGGACAGGGCAAGATCATCGCTGATGCAGGTTAGAGGTTACCGTCAAATACTTACATACTGAACTGGTTCACTATAACACATTAGGCAGAGACCCCTAAAAAGCTTATTATAAAATCACGCTCAAAGAAGTTTCCTGACTTTTCATCCTTCTGACTGTGTTTCCTACCAAAAAATAACTTTTCCCTTCCAACCTTTACACACCAATTCGGAAAATTGCAGATTTCCTGCCAAAATATGGGAGGATTTCTTGGGTTTTCAACCAAATCAGACGAAAATTACCGAAGGTAATTTATTGGAAGGATTGCAATAATCTTCTTCATTAATATTCCCTCCAACAATCACCCACCAATTCAGAAAACTGCAATTTTCCTGGCAGAATTCAGAAGGATTTCTTGGATTTTCAACTAAAACAGACGAAAATTACCGAAGGTAATTTATTGGAAGGATTGCAATAATCTTCTTCATTAATATTCCCTCCAACAATCACCCACCAATTCAGAAAACTGCAATTTTCCTGGCAGAATTCAGAAGGATTTCTTGGATTTTCAACTACAACAGACGAAAATTTGCGAAGGAAATATTGCACGATGATGGAAATTCCTTCCAACCAAAATCCACCTTAATAGAATGGAATTTTTCCTTCTGCGTCAAAAGGGATGTATTGGTCTTCTATTTTTTAAAGATTATTTTTTTCAGTGCAACGATTACCTGGACGATAATGAAGCATTATAATACTGATGATCTCCATTGTAATAGTAATTAGTATATAATATCCTAAAATAATAAGTTACAATTATTCTAGGGTAGATTGTGTGTGTATCGTTAACTGATTGATCACATTCAAGAAGAAAATATGTTTTTTGTCATATGATATTTTACTTTCCAGTTTAAAGTGGTTCAATCATCTGACTAAATTTCGATGAAAAAGTGAATAAAAGTTTGCGTAAAATACATTTTTTTTTGTGGAAAGTGGTCGTCTATTAGCAATACTCTAAAATCTCCTAATTTTTTTTCATTTCGAATTATTGTGGGACCTATACATTTTTAATTTATTATTATTCTAAAGGATAAGCCTTTTTAAAAGAATAATAAACTAGGAATATAGGTTAACGTTAATTAATAGATAAACTGACTGTAAAAGGATAGACCAAGAGATAAGTAGGTAGACAAAGAATATTTTTTCCAAATGACATAAATTCCTCAGTCGTGTATTTTTAATCGTAAAAAAGTACTTTTCTAATAAAATAATAATAAAGGAAGTTGATTTGGTCAACAAATTGCCTCACGTGAATCATCATATACATAATGTTCATTCCAAAAACCAGCATACAAAAAAATATACTAATTAAGAGCCCATTATCCCTGACACTGAGCACTTCATTTTGCGTCAGGTAGAACCAATGAGGAAATCATCTTTTTGTAGAACTGAACTCTATGACGTTTCATTATTTTATTAAACAGCGCACTCTGAGCCGTGACAACCGAAACATCGTGCGCTCTCAAAAATCGCGGTATTCTTTAAAAAATCGTATTTATGTTGAAAATAAAAAGAGGATCCGTTGATGTACAATCGCGTTCAGAGATATCGTAGACAGCCACACAGACTCACTTCATGCAAACAGTATAGCACACAGGTACACCTTATGCACACATACGCACACTTCATCCACACATACGCATATAATTCTGTCGTATGCACCGGCCCTCTTTCAATAATATTTTTTATAGCACACCGTGCGTAAAATGACCGCTTTACGCACGCTGCGCTTGCGTAAAGTCGGCATTTTCCGCACTTGTGCTATAAAATATTATACGATACTCGTGCGAGAAACTTTTTCTCGACTCTTGTGATTGCAGCACTCACCTTCGGCTCGTGCCGCAAACTCACACTCGTGAGAAAACGTTTCATCGCTCTCGTATCGTAATGTACTAATACATCTCTAGCGGTTACAATAATTAAAGGCATAGTTCAATAAGCCAGTGATACAATATATATAAATATATTATTTTGTCTGTTATAACATATCATAAGGTCCAATTTAACTCGAGAAACACTTAACGGATTTGGATCAACTATTTTTCATTATCATCGTAATGACCCTGGTTAACATTATAGGCTATACGGGATGTTCATGAAATAATGCCCAAGCCGAAAACGGGGCAGAGATTGAATAAACACGGGCGGAGCCGCGGGCAAAGGGTAGTTGTACATATACAAAATTTAATTGAAAATTTACCTACACAAATCGATAGTTACAACTTTTCTAGCTTCTAGAAATCCTTGATAGCTGCAATAATCAGTTTACTCCTTGGTTACATGAAATTATTATGCATGTATAAATTACAAAGTTGACTTCCACTGGGCACTAGTTATGTGAAGAAAACTCAGCCTATAAGATAAGGTCCGTGCATAAAATTACATATGTGGATGACAAAGCAGAATACAACGTAAATAATGGGCCTATGGTTCTCACGATGTCATTTAATAAGACATTACCGAGTACCTTCATCTGCATCAATACAGGCAACACTTCTTAGGGTATCTTCAAAAACACAAAAATCTTTAAAGGGATCCGTATCAAGTGCAAAACGGAACCTGTCACTCCGCTGTGTCTGTTCGTCCGTCCATATACGGGTCTCTAGCTTGTAGAGTTAGGTCTGTTGTAGAATGTTAACCCAAAACAGAATACTGAATTAGAAATTCTATAAGATTGTTTTTCGGGGGTCTTATACATCCATCCATCCATCAGCCTGTTTCGTCCACGCTGGACATAGGCCTTTCCAGGATTTCGCCACTCTTGACGGTCCTCCTGGAAGAAATGCCCATACTCACACACGCTGGGCAGGCGGGTTGGTGAGCGCTGTGCCGAAACCTTTAAATAGGTGGTAGAGCTGATGCCGGGCTCAACTGTGGGGGTACCACCATCTTACTCGCAAATCCTCCCGAAATTGCTGAGTCTTATACATAAAATAATTTTTTTAAAGGTTATTTCCAATCATAGACGTAAATAGGCTTGTAGACAGGGTAAATAAAATATTATTCTATTTAGTCCGTAATTTAGATTATCAAAAAATATTGGACACGTATTTTGTCTTTTGTCAATCAAACAACAAATGACAGAGATAAAGCGCGTCAAAATTTGGAAGTGGGGGAAAATGACGTCACTTCTAAGTGAAATTGTACCTAGCTGTGACGTCACGCGGAACTTCAGCGGGCTATATCTTCATCATTTTTTGTTTAATTGAAAAAAGAAAAAATACATATCCAATATTTTCCGATTCCGTTAGAACGGACTAATTAAAAAAAAATTGTCATCGTGCCTATTGGGGATGATTTTTTTTTCTAGTCTATCCCATAGTGTGGGGTATCGTTGGATAGGTCGTTCATCCGTTGGCAAAAAATTAAGCTTTAAAGTGCTAATTTTTGTTAGAGTGCCCCTTGCTGGCTAAACGGTTGTTTATGGATATATGAAAAAATTCACAGAAGTAGTATATGTAATGAATTTAAAAGGAAAACTATCACAGCTAGTAGGCTTTACAGGTTTACGAGTACAGGTCGTGCCAAACTTTTAGTCTCCTCTTAAGGGTGTATAAGACCTCTTTTCGCTTCGCGTGATCCTGTTTTATACCAACAAATACTGCAACAATCACTCTGAAATTAATATATGATAAAGTTGAGGACTAATGCTATGTCCATGCTGTTCTGAAAACTTGATTCCATTAAATTTTCTCTATAGAAAAAAATTACAAAGTTACCTCCAAACCGTCCAATAAACCAATAGCATTCAATGAATACTTGAAATTAGATCTGAAACTTTGCATAATGTAACTGATATTAGTATAAAGCAGCTGCAGACTGTTCCATAAAAATGAACAAAATAACTGATGTTTTTGCATGCGCGGCATCTGATGAGAATAGGATAGACAGTTAAAAAGCAGAAGCGTTAGAGCAGGACTGCGAATTGAGGTATTATGGGCCTTAACACGACAATGTATAATATATGTACTGGGCAAGTACGGAACCCTACACTGCGCCTGTCCCGACACGCACTCGGCCGATTTTTTCTATCTTGCAATGCACTCATAAGGAGATAAAATTTGTTTGTTCTACTTGTGCACGCTGCATACCGCGTTTGTCAATGTGTAAGAGAACAAGTATGATGGAAAGACAACTGTATCAGGGGCGCATGCTAGAGTCTTCTCTTCGATAAAAGGCGCATCATCAACGCCCTGAGCCGAGGTCCCTTGCTGGGTGAATGTTGATTGATTAAAGTTTTATAGCTGGTGAACGTTTACGGAATTAAAGGTAAAGCTGTGAAGGCCAAATGGGAAACAACATAAAGATTATTATGAATATTTAAAAACCGGTCAAGGGCGAGTAGAACTCTCGGCGCTAATTTTTCCGTACCATGACTAAAATGATTTGAATGAAATTACAAACTTATTAGTACATAGAAAATGTATGAAACAAAACTGTAAAATCAAGTTGGTCGAGTATTCGGGTACGTAACCCAAAACTTGTATTTAAAATCGCCGTTTTCAGTGTTTGTTGTTTATACAGGATGACTTTTAATCTAACCCCGATAATTTAGTATTTTGTAGAACAATACAAACTGGTTATATTAAAACCATTGAAAATCATATACATAATTATTTTTAAAGTTGGAGCCCTTGGAGATTTTTGTAAAATCCAAAGAAATCATGGCCACCCGAAGAGATAAGATAATTAGATCGCGCGAAGTTATTTTTATTATTGATCCCACTATTTTGGACTATTTTAAACTTTTTCCGTATGGGAGCGGCTGGGATATCTGGGATAAAGTTTTATTTCCAAGTAACATTTTTTAATAATATTATGACTTTTAATTTTAATTGTTTTTACATTTACATTTTACATCTACTAATGTTTCTTAATAACCTCTAAAATTATCGGGGTTTGTTTGAAAGTCAACCTGTATACAGTATATGGTATACTTATAAAATTGTAATATACAGGACATTCCAAATTCCTATTTAGTTTAGTTTTTGAGATAGACCTCGTAACAAAAATGGTATAAGTTCAAACATTAGCAAAATCGGTCAAGCGCGAATCGGGCGAGTGCGAGTTCACAGTTCTGGACGAAGTCAGGACTAAGGGAAGCTAATCTTTAATTTAGTAATTTAATTTAATCTTGTTTTCGAGAAAGAAAACCGCATTTGAATTTGACAACTACTTTCGGAAATATAGTCAAAACAAAATTGGCGGGAAAAATTGGCAGGAAAGCAACAATGGCTATAATTCTACAATTAGGAAGCGTTTCAGAACGTGCGATCATAGTGCGAAACACTCGTTTATTAGAAAGAGAAGATCTATTTAAGAAAAAGAGAAAGAAAAATCTGGTTGCACCACTCAGGTGGCCCAGTGTGATTTTCATATTCATATTCATATATTTTATTGCATTCCATAATGTATATACACAGGTGAAAAACATTGATATTATTAGATCATTATGGACCTTGTCCAGGCACAGCAATATAAGAGAAGACGGCATTTTATCATTATAGATTTATTATTTGTGAAGATCCTACTATAAGCAACTTATTATGCTACATAAAAATATTTAAAATTGTTGCAAATTAATAGCTACCTACCTGTTATATGGAAGAGCAAGGTATCTTAGTATGTAAGTTTTGCGCAATAATAGTACATTACGATACGAGAGCGATGAAACGTTTTCTGACGAGTGTGAGTTTGCGGCACGAGCCGAAGGTGAAATGCCGACTTTACGCAAGCGCAGCGTGCGTAAAGCGGTCATTTTACGCACGGTGTGCTATAAAGAAATTTATTTGTATCATTATTATTATTATGTATTATTAATTATTTTCGCATCACTCCGAAGCTTTTCAAAACCCTTTCGTGCAACTATCAGGTAGGTAACAGTTCGTTTACCCTCGGTTTAACTCGTGTCAATTTTTGAACGCTCTAGGGTAAAATTCGCATCACTCCGAGTGAAATTCACTCGTTTCCAAACGGAACCTTATCCGATCATTGCCGCTTTTTCAATAAAACTGCGCTAATTTTAAATTGTTAGCTGACCACATTTTTCATTTTTATGATATTTTTTCATATTTATTTTTATGCTTATCAATTTTATAATCCTGCTGATCAAACAATAATTTTGTATTAAGACTATTTATTTAGCAGACATATAAATTGAGGCGGTCAGCGCAAAAGTGGCCTATCATTTCCAGACATAATTGATTAATTATGTCTGGAAATGATAGGCCACTCTTGCGCTGACCGCCTCAATTATCAAGCTGACCAAATATCTACTTATCTTCTGATAATTCTTGACTTAGTTGCTGACCAGGTATTGCTGGTGGTTTTTTTTGCGGCCGACAAAAACATATTGTGTTTTCAAAATAACTTTTCAGCAGGTTTTTCTTGCTGACCGAATATTTAAAATAAATACCATTTAATTACTTGCCTTTTATAAGTGGCAGATATAGACAAGATAAAATAAGTAAAATTTGCCAGTAAGCTAAAATCCCGATACTATTTGGTGCCATTTTTTTGTGGTTTCGTGTACTTATTTTACAATGCATCTAATACATATTTTTAATGATTTCGACTGTTCATTTTTTTACCATAAAGGTACGATACCCAATATATAAATAAACTTTATATAATATTAATTGTTGAACAAGGAAGTAAGTCATAAAATACGTGTTTGTAATGTTAACACTTAAACGAGTAATAAAACATAATATAAGTACATAAATAAGACAAGGATGTGTTACAAAAAATCTCATTGCCATATTTATATGATCAGAACAAGCATTAGCATGAATAAAATAAAATAGTAATTGTTGTTTTAGCCATATGTACATGTAACTTTATTGAAGACAAAGAACCATTAGCAGCTTCTGTGTTTATGGTAGAATCAATTCTGCGTCAGGGAAACGGTTACTCAGAAATTCCATAGTGAATGTACAAGAGATTGTGTTTTTATAACGAAATCGAAAAATTACAAACTAGAAAAGATCAATTATGTAGAAACAAATTTCATGTCAATGATTTGAAAAATTAACTTAACTGTCTGAAGCAACACATATACACATATTGTAGCGACGACAGCGTCATCTGTTTCTTAAGAGCAAGGCGTGAAATCACATAGCGCCCTCGTGAGCGTTCAGTATGTGCCTTACAAGGCGGTAAGATCAAATATAATTTAGTTTACTTTTTGAGTAGACCCCCTAACAAAAACGGTTCTACAACTGACAACTGACAGCCTACCATTCTTTATTTCTTTTCCTAAAAAATTAAAAATTCCCTGTTTCGTCTAGTATTCGTCAATTTAGTTGATGCTTGTGATTGTTGGCACTTGGTGGAACTTTTGATACATTTTTGATTGAGAAACACTTGTACTTGTCCACTTATTTATATTATTTCCCTTACCGGTTTTGCTGTTATAGCATTATCAAAGGTTTTTTGGTCGTCAATTTAGTTTTCAGAACACTTTAGTTATTGTTCTGAGCTTTAGTTACTAAAAATCCAGCCATTATAAAACTCACGTGTGTTGTCAAACAAGCGGATTCCACCTTGACAAACTGTTGTTAATTTCCCAGTGAAGTGCGACGCGGAGGTCGTGATCAAATCGAGGTTCGTGGAGAGGGAGGGCAAGGAGTACATCACCTTTGACAGTCTCGACATGGACATCAATGTGAAGGACTATCGCATCAAGCTGGATGGCCTCTTTAATGGAGACAAGGCTTTGGGTTCGTTATTCCTGTACTTTGCTATTACATTATTTACTTAAGTTGTCAACTTATACTTCAAACGTAAAAATATGACGAAAGAATAATCTCGATTGGTTAAGTATTTCATTACTTATTCCCTTTTAAAAAACTTTTCATTCTAAAAGGTCTTAAGTGCAAATGGTTGGCTTTACGTGATTGAGACCTTTGCCTCATAGAGAAGTTTGCACTAATAAAAAAAAGTTACCAGACAAGGCTTTTTAGCCTCGAATAATAACAATAGAAGAAAATAAACTAAAATAAGACCAGGCAGTATGGGCTGAAGCCCTTAGCCTTTTCCATAAAGGAAAGAATAATAACAAAAAAAGTCACCTGTCAAACATGATATTTGTCAAAGAAGGAGTTCCATACTAAACTCTGTCAAATGTGTAAAGTCAAGTCACAGTATGATTATTACGATAAGTTTCTTTAACCACCTTGTATTGTTATACCTTTTTGTAGTATTTATATTTTTAGCACAGAAACCCTTAAATTTTGTAGGCTATAAAATATTTACGTGCATTTGTACCGAGTAACATGTTGTAATAAATTAACTGCTGACGACTGCGACGGGTTAATTTTGGAACGGCTCTTAGACATTCGGTCTGATTTGAATGAACGATTTTTATTTTTATAGTGGCAAAGGTTCCATTGCCTGCAGTCAACCATTGAACGAAATGAATGAAAATTCAGTATTTTGCTAATATCTCCGAAAATAGCCGCAAATAAAATCTCAAATAATGTTAGTATGCAATTATGAACCAATAATCTCCATAAAGTGTTAAGTGTTTTTTGGTGTTTTGTCAGATGATCGCTGGTGACCCTGGTACGCGCGTCTCACTCACTCGCCCGACTCGTTCCGCATTCATATCTCTGTCACTCGACGGGGAATCAAGTTGCGAACGCGCTAAAATATACATAGATTACTTACAATATCTTAACTAAAATTCTTCAAAAATAATCAAGGGAACTCATTATTGTGATAATATCTTTAATTTGACTAAGTTTGAAGTTATGTCTTTGCATACTTAATCAATTAAATAATTGTCAATATGGTTTTATATTCGACTGATGACGGCCCTATACAGTGGGCCGACATAATATATGGAAAATATATTATGTTATTTTTTCATACTTAACTGCTACAAAATACATAAGAAGGCTCAAGAAGAGTTTAATATATATTTATTCATAATTGATTAAACCGGATATTCGTTTAAATACCAAAACAAGTTCTAAAGTAAGACTAAGATCCGTTTTAATTAATTAAGCAAGCAAAGAAACGACTTCAAACTCAAAATAAATATATTATAACAAAGAAAAGAGGTTCTGTAGTTATTTTTGAAGAATTTTAGTAATAATAACTGTAATTAATTATTGAGGTATATTTCAGTGCGTTCGCAACTTAATTCCCCCTCGAGCGACGGAGAGATCAGCGCGTTACGAGTCATGAGAAAGAGTGAGACGCTTGCATCAAGGTCACCATTAGTAGTTGTCACCTTAATAAAGAGGTGGTGGCTTAAGCGGTAGGACCATAGTAAAAACAGATTTTACTATGGTAGGACGGACCTAGGTTTGAATCCTGCCGGTTGAGAATGCACCAATGAGTTTCACGGAATTTATGTGCAAAGTATTTGTATACTACCACTTGTTTATTACCGGTGAAGGAAAATACTGTGAGGTATAAGTATATTCATGCCTAAAAAGCATGTATTTTTGCCCCAAGTATGGCGTATCGATTCGATAAATTTGACAGATGCACACGATAAATTCTAAACGACAACTCATATTGCTGTGAAATAAGAACTTCATTTTTGTTTATCGAAGTGATGTCGAGTCGATAGCATGGTTAATTGGTCATACTTGGTACCGAGGCTCACTTCCTTTCTATTTGGGACGTAAAAATGTTCGTTGAAAAGAGGGTGTACCAGTGTTGAATGTTCCAGTAATAGTCCATACTCGGGAATACCTCTGAAATCCTATTGAGGATATATGCATCTTGACGACGTTTTTTATGTTGTTATACTGGTATTGTACTTGTAAGCATCACTTTGCCGAGGGGATGTCAAATTTAGCTATCAGAATAACAACAATATATCAGCATTTTATAGACAAAACACGTGTTGGCCGCATTGACCTCTCATAAAACAACAAGACACACAGTCTCGAAGAAAAGTTAAAAAAAGAAATCGTCGTTCGACGGTGACAAAATTAATCGCGGACCCTTTTTGAGCGAGATTGTGAGTCTAGTTGTTTATGAGAGAGGTCAATGGTTGGCAGCTAAAATTGTTAGTTACTTCAGATCATATCTACTCAGATTCTTGTATTTCATTCTTGCATGTGCATGTCTTGCAGGAGACAAGGGCATGTGTTTGTCTGTATTTTGAATTGCAAGACAGAAATTGTGTGGCAAATTATGCAAATCAATTTATATCTATCCTTATGTTATATGTATTTTGTTATTATACTTATAATGCACCAGTAAAGCTAATATAACACTAATATTATAAATACGAAAGTTTGTGTGTGTGTGTGTATTTTTGTTACTATTTCACGCTGAAACAGCTTGACGGATTTGGATGAAATTTAGAATGGATATAGCTTAAACACTTAGCAAAAAAGCATGTCGTTAAAGCGAATAACACGCGGGCGGAGCCGAGGACAAAAGCTAGTACGTTAATATACCTAGATCCATTATGTATGAAGTACAAATTGCCAATTATAATTTTATTCTATATCTGTCACATATTGACACCTGTAAACAAAATTAAATGTGTGGAATATTGAATGATCATGTTTTAATGAATATGATGTAACGTTCCAGGTGACGCAGCCAACGAGGCGATCAACCAGAATCGCGGCGAGTTTCTCAAGGCATCGAAGCCCTACGTGGAAAGGAACGCAGCTAAGATCCTACTGGACAGCGCCAACAAGATAGCGTCCTCTTTCCCCATTGACGACCTGCTACCCTCGTCCTAGGGTTGGGTATTAGATTAATAAAATAATGATTTAATTATTTAAGAAAAACTATCGATTTGGTTCAAATTTTTATGTAAGTTCTAATCATCAGTTTTGATACCCTAAATAAGTATTATTTTAAGCTCGTTTCTTTTGAATACTTTTCACTGTTCTTCATAGTTTAAGATTTGGCCTTTCTTTCGTTATTATGTTTTGACTTTAAGCTACACATGGCATATTTTAGAAAAAAATAATGGGTCTAAAATTACAAAAAACACAGTAAAAATTCATTAAACAGGTAATAAAAAAATATTTTTAGTAGAAATATAGGTAAGCAGATAAAAGTTTTTGTATTAGAGATTTATTTTTAATAAATCGAAATTATTTTTCTAAACTGTACCTGTAATTTTTGTGATATTTAAATTAAAGAAGCGTTTTGTATTTCTAAATTAATACATTTTATGATTAATTAAAACTAGTGGAGATTTGTAACGAATTGCTTTTATTTTACATCCATCCATCAGCCTGTTTCGTCCAGTGCTGGACATAGGCCTTTCCAGGATTTCGCCACTCTTGGCGGTCCTCCTGGAAGAAATGCCCATACTCACACACTCTGGGCAGGCGGGTTGGTGAGCGCGGTGCCGAAACCCTTGCACTAGTGACGCCGCTGCCCGTCACCAGTCTGTTTTATATAAGGCCCGGCAATTGGGGATGGATATACCGTCATCCATCGGTCCCAGGCAATGGTGGGCCGCCTGGTTTTGCCTGAGAGCTGTTCTCTTACTCTCCCCCGAATAACTTCGGGAGGATTTGCGAGTAAGATCGTGGTACCTCCACAGACGAGCCCGGCATCAGCTCTACCACCTTATTAGGTACGCAGATTAAGATATTTATCACAAACTTAAACTTTAAGCCCGCTCCAATGTTTATCATTAAGATAGGTGAAGGGTGAACATTTTAAGCCGGACAAAAAATCGCCTTTCTTAGAAGAGTAATCAAGGAAAATATATTTTTTTTTGTACTTTGCAACTCCCTGTCAGTAAAGTGTATTTTTCGTATTGAGATTTATGGAAATGTTTGACAAAGCGAAGAGCACGGACTGAAGAAAATGTAGTATGGATGCCATTTTCTAAGCAAGCCGATGGGAATCGTGTTATATGGACCCTTCGCCACTGTAATAGTTACGCATTTTGCACCGAGACCGAAACGTTTCACCTTAAATTCTAAACATGGGTGCAGTAGTTGGAAAAAATAATTCAGTAGGCCTACCACGAGTTTTGCTTACTATACACGTTAACGTCTGCGTAAAATATTTATATGAGAAATTGTGCAGCGCCCCTAGCGGCTTACTACAGGAACAAGCACTCCTCATGCAAAATATTTTACGCAGAGTAACGTGTATAGTAAGCAAAACTCATGGTAGGCCTACAGTGGCAAGAATAAACAAAGTATAGGTATACCAGAATCTGATGGCAAAAATTCATATGAAAATTCTCTATGGTTTCATATATTTTTTTGCCCTGAGATTCTGGTATACCTATAATTTCTGTATCTGGAAAATGCTTGAAGACATTTTTTTAAAGAAAGTAATTGTTTTATAGATCTTACATTTTTTTAAAAAGAAAACATATTTCTACGGCCATAACAATAACAATTACAAAAAAAAATTGTCCGAAGATATTCCTCCTGCGAATATCATAAACCCTCTGGTTTCGAATCCAATGAAAACTGAATTTTGTTTTCGTTTACCCCGTCTTATTTCTTTGTTCAGTATGATCAGTAACACTCGTATACTTTTTTATAGAAGTTTTAAATAGCCAACAACATGATTACAAAAACTTCGGTCTTCTATTTGGTCTTTTCTCTGTGTTAGGTCAAACCGTAAAATTATAATCAACATTAAATAAATTATAAAAAACAAATTAATATCAAAGTTAAACCTTATTTGTACTTTTTAGGTTTCCGTACCTCAAAATTGAGAAACGGAACCCTTATACAGGCTGTAAATAGACTGCTACCATTTAATGAAACCACATATTCTACCGACCCTACTGAACCACCGCGGACCCCTTAGTTTGGGAAATAATTGAGTTTCAAACAAAAATGCGTGAACCCTAACGCACCGACATACGGGCGAGTTTAGAGAGAGCGTCGTCCGTGAAGCGACGTCCATGGTAGCAGTCTATTTGCACCCGGTATTGGACTTTGCGTTGTCTATTAAGACCCTTTTTCTCGGGGTATCAAGTTGAAACTAATACACCCTACAAGTCTGCGGCGCTATAGTGCTGTTAAAAATTCAGATTTCTAACTCAACGAGAAGAAAGATATTGCCTTGTATGTAATCAATTTCATACAGCTTTGTTTACCATGAAGACCTAATAGGGAACTTTCAATTGACTAAGAAACTCGATATTCGGTTTACAGATGGGTCTTACAGCAAACGCAAGGAAAAAAGCTGAAAATTACCTGTATTAAATTATTCTAGAAATTGAATTCCCAACTTAGTTAGACAACACAAGTATCAAGTTAAGCTGGTCATACTCAACTGCACGTTTGACTAGTTTATGCCTGTAACGGTATTTACGGAACCCTCAGGGCCCGAATCCTACTCGCACTTGACCGGGGTTTTTATTTATTCAGGCTGTGCGTTTTTTTAGATATATCATGATAATATCCTCGAACCCTCTTTAAGGTGGTAAAACCGAATCTCGGTGCAAAATGCACATCATAATATTGTTTTCCTTACTTTTGAATAAAATGTATGCAAAAATTGCGTTTTAAAGCAAATAGCGGAAATTGACTAGTAATAAAATTATTCATTTTATGCCTTACATTTTGATTGCATTCGATTAACAAACTTAAAAGCGTATTTATCGTTGTAATCGAATGTAATCAAAATGTAAGGCATAAAATAATATATTTTTAATGCGAGAACCCTAATCAATTAGTAATCAATTTCCGCTAATTGGTTTAAAACGCAATTTTTGTATACTTTTTATTTAAAAGTAAGGAAAACAATATTATGATGTGCATTTTGCACCGGGATCCGGTTTTACCGCCATCACTAAATATATGTCGCCGCCATCTGGTTAAATCAGCTTACTGATTGGATGCCTAGGATACTTACTAAATGGCGGCATCCAACTAAATGTCTATGCTTCTCGTTATTTAAGTTAAGATACCTCAGCGTTTAACGAGATGGGTTGTCGAAAGTTAGCCCTTTGGACACGGCACGGCTGAATCAAAAGACGCCGTGTCATTTAAATTTAGTTTATGTTTTTGCCACTATAGCGCTAGTAGTTCCATAACAAAAACGGCGTCAACAGCTGATAAAAGGTTTGGGGATTTTGGTAAGAGCGCCTTGTTTGATTTTTCTGCATAATATATCGTGAATTATGTTAACACGACGGGAGTCGCCTCGCTCCGCTCCGCTTCGCTCGCTTCCTAATTTTGTACTTATATGTCAACCTAACCGCTCCTCCTCGCCTCCGAGACCTCTCGTTAAACATTTGGCTGAGCAACCTTCAGGAATTTAATTGAATGCCGCCATTTAGTTAGTGTTATAGGCATCCAATCAGTAAGCTGATTTAACGAGATGGCGGCGACATATACATGTAACATGACGTACAATGGGCTTACTCTTGGCCATTACCACGCCTGATGGACAGCGTCAATGAGACCCATGATGAAGCCCGCTCCCCCAGAAACTGGGAGTGTGACAGCAGACGAGGTGTTAAGCAGTCTTGAAAGGGACTTCCGCAAAAATATACGGAAGTCGGGAACGGAACAATTACTGATACTACGCAACCCCGTTTTCACATGTCGATACTTATGTGAATATTGTAAATATTTTTTTTCACTCTGCTTGATATTTTTAGGGTTCCGCAGTACCTAGAAGGTACAAAAGGAACCTTTATGGTGAGACTCCGTTGTCCGTCCGTCCGTCCCGTCCGTCCGTCCGTATGTCACAGCCCTTTAGCACCGTTAGAGATAAAGACTTGAAATTTGCCACAAAAATAGCATTCACTTGCCTACATAATATGGTATAAAAAAATTGGGATTACAGATTACAGGAAAAATACAGCGGGTGAGAAATTCACGCTAACAAATGACAACATTTGTTTTTATTCACCAGTTTTATTTCGTACGGTATAAAAATATTGAGTCTCTTTTGTGGTACATACAATCAATTCTTTTTTTATTTAGCATAAATAGTTATGGGCAAGATTTTAAATACCTTCTTCCTGACTGTCCCCAAAACTGTCGAATTACGGAACCCTAGGTATGCGAGTCTGACTCGCACTTAACCGGGTTTTTTCTAATTGGCCTTTTCTAGTTAGTAATGCACTCTGAGTAATGTTAAGAATGACAATGTCCTTGAAAAACTATACTAAATCGCGTTGTTTGAAAGCGTAGATAGTGCAAGTGATCTTATTTTGTATACCTTGTTCGCAAGCGTTGAATCGCGCCTTGTGCGGCAACAACTTATGTGGCGGGGAACGTTGCCGAACGAAATGACAGCTGCTAGCAGCTACAAAATGCACACCATAATATTGTTTTCTTCACTTTTGAATAAAAAGTAAGGAAAAATTTTGTTTTAAAGCAATTGGCGGAAATTTATTGGTAATAATTAAGTTTACACATTTAAATTGTATCATTGTATGATTTACATTTTGATTGCATTCGGTTAACAAACTTAAAGGCATATTTATCATTGTAATCGAATGTAATCAAAACGTAAGCCATAAAATAACATAATTTTAATGCGAAAACCATATTATTAATAATAAATTTCCACTAATTGCTTTAAAACGCATATTTTGCATACCTTTCATTCAAAAGCAAGGAAAACAATGTTATGATGTGCATTTTGCACTGAGATTTCGTTAGACCACCCTAAGACGCGGTATAGCGCTTGCGGTCACTCACACGAATACTCACGATATAGTACAAATACAGTAGGTATCAATGTCCGCTGCCCGGCCCTGCAGCTAAATTCCATATGACAACGGAAGTAGCTGAATTATAGCAGTTGCATCTCTGTTTTTTCAAATGATTTAGCTGCCAAGCTTAGTTCAAGAGTCAGCTTAGCGATATGTGTAGGCCCTTGAAAACAATAATCAATAGTTATTCCAAGAAAATCTGTTTCTCTTACAAGATCTTACCTAGCGTTAAATCTGTTATGGCTTATGCGATTTTTTGCTGCTTCACCCCCACCCCACCGGCGCTCATGACTCGTGTCATGTACTGAGTTGCTGACCAAGCAACAACCCTGAGAGTAAATAATTGAAAGCCTAAACACGACCGTGTCAACCGATGTACTGCTGATGATCTCGGATTTCCTCACAGAGCTGGTACTCGCGCTGACCTCTATACGTGAGCTGTGAATTTATAATCTAGAAATCTCACAGCCGACATTTGTTCATTACAATAAGTAAACAAATACAATAGATATATGTATGATATTAACATATTTTAAAGTTATATCACCTTGGATTATTTAAAGTTCAAATACATCGGTAACTCTCCGCAAGCACGTGCATATATTTTTGCAGGGACATGCAACACGGACTTTGTATTTTTCATGCACTTTGATTTCAATTCAGAAAAATCTATTATAGTGCGAGTTTTTTAGCTACAATTTTAATGATGACCAAAAGTAATTTTTGGCTCCAAACCAAATAAAAATTCAAATAATTTAAAAATAAAATTCGAACCAAAAGTAAACCTCTTAAAATAGCATATCTAACTGCGTAATAAATTAAGAAATGTTCACCATAGGGCTGTAGCAATAACTAAAAAGACCAAATCTAGCTAAAGTAGCACTGTGTATAATTTATAAATATTTTACAAAATTTCCGACACATCAGTACAAAAGTTAGGTAAAGAGAGAGAGAGAGTTGCCAGTTACAAACTCAATAAATTCTAAATCCAAATGTTGGTATTGCCAACAATCAATAAAAAATAAACGTGATCCAAAATATTGCAGCCTTCAAGCTAAAAATACATTCGGCATCCAAAACGAGAAAATGTTCACCAAAAGTTGCTTTCTAATTACCATCAGTCGTTTGTAAATGTTCAGTTTCACAGTAAGTAAAGTTAATTAAAAAAAAATACCGACTTCAAATATTACTGTAGGTATTCACAAAAAAGTTTAAAATAACTACATACTGACCGGTGGTATCAAAATAACACTTTTTTCTTCTTCTTTCTTCCTGAAACACATGTTCTCTAGAAGTCCACGCTCTCATATTGGTTTTTGTTTTCTATACCATGGGGAATGCATACACGATATATATGATAATAATGTCAATTATCAAGTAACACCCAGCAATGAGCATCCTGGTACAAACCGTTTGCCGCAATATCGAGTGATATGCTGTCATCCATTGAGGAGCTCTACTGCCTATCTCGGAAGACCTTTATCAGGTCACGACCAAACTAAAATAAAACTTACCTGGAAGCAAACCGTTTCAAACAAAACAAAAGTCTTTCAAATCGGTTAAGAAATGCCGGAGATATTTGCCTCATTATCGAGAGACTGCCGTCATCCGTTGAGGAGTTCTGCTGCCTATCTCTGAAAACCATCATCAGATCTAGACCAAATTTTGTGGAAACAAGAAGAGGCCACAATTATCTTTAAAGCAAAGGCCACCAAAAGTAACTGAGTACATAATGTACATCAGCAAGGGCGCATTAATAAATTTTTTGTGGGGTGGGTGAGCCAGATTTTAAACCACCACTGCTGACCAACCTTAAGCAGATAAAATAAAAGAGACAATTACAAGCGGTGGAAGTTTAACAGTTAGAATTTGATGCAGATATTACAGAAGTTAAAACTTTTTTGTTCCGTGGTTAAACTGAAATTTACTCTTCCATCAACTCAGATTTCTTTTTTATTATTTTTATTTTGGGTTATGCCGGCCCTACCTGCCCCCATTGCTAGGCCCTTGTATATAAGTAAGAAATTCGCCTATATTTACTAATCGATAATCACATAATAATTGCTGTGCCACTGTTGGTAATCGCGCGTCCTCCGTTCGTTGCTTCCGGAAGGCTATTGTTTTAGACAATTCAGCTTTCCTGAAGGATATTTATTACACCTCGCGTTGCGTTATTAGTGCAATATTATAAAATGGGATAGATTACATCAGTAATTGATTCTAAATATTAACAATTAATAAAAACACAAATCAATATATCATTATGTAAGGTTGCTTTAATTCAACAAAATGCTTTAAATTATTGGAATTTATTAGTACCTATTATTATTTAGGATATTTTGAATTTAATATTAAAATAAGATTGATTTGACTATTTCCGAAAATATTGCTGGGGAGCACAGCCATTGAGGAGACATCCGTTAAAATAACATGGCCGTTTCCCGCGGATATTGTGATTTTAATATTAAAGTAAGACTAATTTGACTATTTCCGAAAACATTGTGAGCAGAGAGCATGTAGCATTGAGTTTAGTTTTTGGTTAGCCTTCGCGAAATAAAGAGATTCACTGACTGCTTGCGTTATGATTGCACCATAGCCCTATATCATGCATGTATATCGATTTAATCTTTTATATGTATATGTCACGGTGAGAATGATTAATTGAATCAAAAGCATACTTACGATTTTAGTATAGGTACTTATCCCAAGTAGCATTTTACTCCATTTAAGAGTACACATTTAGTTCCCAGGTGTACTTGAAGCATTATTACAGTTCACTCGTGATGTATAAGCTGCATTATTGCGATTAATTACACCTATACCTGTCTAAGGGACTTATAGGAGTGTAGAGTTATACTGTTATACGATTGTTGGTGTTATAATACTCTAACAACTATCCTTTAGTCAGCCATCTGACTAAGAGCATTATAGGAGGGTAGAGATACGCCAACCGCTGTTTAACGGCCTACTTGTACGATGTTACAGAGCTGGCATTTTAATAGAACACATGTGGTCATTTATAAAGCCAAAGGCTGTTATGTTTACTTGTTTTAGACTGTTATACAGCTGAGAGCTGTAGTAGGACTTGTTTGTGATCATTAAAATAACCTTTTTTTACTGCTGTACAGAAGTGTTTAAATGATTCACATGTGCACTGTAGGCTGTTAAAAGGACTACATGTGTTGTCTATTAACATCAATAGCAGTTTATTTGTCCACAAGTACTACTCTTATTGGCTGTAAGCTGAACATAAATGTGAATGTGATATTCTATTACACTTATCCCACAAGCTGCGTGTTATTACGTCTCGTGCAAAAAATTGTGAAAATGAATAAAAAATCCTGGAAAATAAGAGCGAGAACCGGTGGAATAAGAAGAAAAATTGCAAAAGAATATTCGCAAATTGTAAAAATAAACAGTCGATTGACAACGACGCCCGAAAATGAGCCCGTCAATACGGCTTCAACAAGTGCGACTTCAACCGTTGTTCATGGTGGTTCATGAAACATGATGCAGAGGAAAATGTGCCTGAACCTGAAAGTTCCCTTCAAAATATACAGATATCAGAGTGTGCTGATTGCAGTTCTAGTGATAGTGAATACAATTTTGACTTGGACAATCATTTAACCTTTCGCAAAAAAATAAGAACATGGGCTATTTAAAATCGTATTCCTCATTCCGCTTTGAATAAATTGTCAGGCATAATAAACGAATTTAAACCGGGAACACTACCGTCTGATGCTAGAACAATTTTATGCACTCCCGTTAATGTAACTTTAAAAAATGTAGATGGAGGTCTAAGATGCTAAATATCATAGTATTATTGGTCTAATTAAATATCCTATTACTATTAATATCCTATTATAATTATATATGGATATAAATATATAGCTATAAACTTTATCATAACCAGTTTTTAATACATTTTTAACTTCAATTAGAGACAAAAGTCGATTCTAAAGGCTTTAATTTTAATTTTAGTGCTGTCAAAACGTAATATTTTCCAAAGTTAATATATCTTCTCTTGTTAACACTAAGATCTATTTTGCAATAAAGAAAATGTATATTTATCAGCACTAAAACTAAAATTAAAGCCTTCAGAATCAAAATGTATTAAAAACTGGTTATAATAAAGTTTAAAATTTTCAGCAAATTTTTTTAATCAATTTATAAGTCTACAATATCTGGTAAATCTGAAATATCTTCTGTCCGTTTACTCCGTAGTCTTCCAATAGTAATAATCTAAAAAATTACCAGAAATAGATAGAAGTAGCTAGATTTGTTTTGGTGGCTAAAATGGATTATTTTTTGGCTAAAACTGTTGAAAATCCGCTAGATCTACCCACAAAGTGGCCAAAATGGCAACACTGACAATAACTAATCCTATCCTGGCAATCACGCACGCCACGGGCGCACGCGAGTGATCAGAGGATCTATACCTATCCCGTTCCTGCCTCTATTTCTCGCTTACTTATTAAAAGGAATGCGCATGATTACTTTCAAGTTCAGAAAGAAATAGCATAAACTTTCTCTAAGTAGATATTTAAGGTGATCGTCAAGCACGTATCCAGGGGGGGATAGGTGGGATTTATCCCCCCCCCCCCCCCCGAAATTTGGCGTGACATACACGGGACTAGGAATGTTTATTCATAACTACTGTAAAGTACGTTTTAATAAAAAAGGTACGGTACTTTTGATACTTAATAATAATATAGTACAGTGATTACAGAGGCTTCTTTCACAATTCACATTGTTGGTTCAATGAATGTCCCCCCCCCGAAACAAAAGTCTGGATACGTGCCTGGTGATCGTACACCCGTCAGCCCCGTACGCGCCAAGTCTGCTAGTGTAACCATATTTTACAGAATTTTAACAGATAAATATCAGAAATAACAGTTATTTATCTCATAAATAACAGGAATAACAGTTATTTATCTGATAAATTCTGCAAAATGTGGTTACACCACAGTTATTTATACTATGGTTACACTATTACACTTGCTGACTCGGCGCTTTAAAAGATTGTAAACAGTGTTTGTTCCCATGGCTGAGTGACAGCTATTATTTTCTGTCTTTTTCTGTCGCAGGGCATAAATGTTGTACCTCTTTATCTAGTTTGTTTACATTATTTTAAATACCTCCTTGAACAGAGTAGTGTTTTTTGTAAGTGTAAATGTCACCGGCAATCTGTATAATTCAGGTATTGTATACAGTACCTAGGTAATGTATACAATGCCTGGGGCGTCCCGGCAATGTATGAAATATTATGAATATTATTGTCCGTTACATACTTTACCTAGGCAATGTATACAATTCCTAGGCATTGTATAGAGTACCTGCTGGTCAACCGGCAAAGTGTAAAGTTATTACTAATTAATGGAATAATATTAAACAGTCAGAATTAGTTTTTTGGAAGTCTTCCAGCGCAGAAGAGAGCCGGTTGGTTAGGTTAGAAGATTAGGTATGGCGAGTCGCGCCACTTGTGGTGCGACCGCCATACATAATCTTCGTGGTTATTTTTTTTATGACCACCCTGAAATACCATTTAACCAAAAGGCTAAGCTTTGTTCATAAAAAATCATTTAAATACATGCCTTAATCAATTTCCCGATCCTGCTCACGTCTGTTATATACATTACCGGCTGCGCATTCGGTACTGTATACAATGCCTAGGCAATGTACTAAATAAATAATATTTCATACATTACCTTAATCTTTTTGGCATTGTATACATTGCCTAGGCATTGTATACAATACCGGATTATACAGAAAGCCGGTAACATAAATACTCTGAGACCAAACTGTGTGTCTCACACGAAAACAAAAAGTGATTTTTGTTAGTTTGTTACAACATTTTTACTTTAGGTACTCATACTTGACTTAGTACCTGGGCTAGGCGATTTAACGGACAATAATTATTATTGCGGATCTCTAAAATTTCAGTATATTAAAAGAATTAAACGATGACACAAGTGACCTGAACTACATCTTAAAGCTGTACATAAGTTCACATTAGAATAAGTTTATAGACATTGGCTCTGTAGTGGTGCAAATGTGGGACTTTAAATAGAAAACAGCATTCTAACAGAACACATGTGAACCTATATACGCTTCACCGCATTAAATTGGAGTTATAACAGTTCACATAGCCGTATTTCATTTCCACCATTTTGTTCTAACCTAAAATATTTACCAAATAAATCTCCAAAATTATCATGCAGATTTATCACAAAATACGTAGATAGAGCGATTGAGTTTTGGTTTCATGTTATAATTAATTACCGTAGTATAATTATAATGCCAATATAATATCAAACACTGAAAATTGTAGATTTCCTCTCAGCCAGTTTTAAATATTTTAAAATGAATATCGCGTTTTTACAGAGGCGCGTGAATATTTTAGCTGTAAATATGTATATATTTCACGATAAAGTTGCATTCCCATGGCATTAACATTATTAAGTATTTAAAACAGGTACTACCTCGTGTTATCATACATTTTTATCCTTGATCCGCCGGAGTTTGGTTTCTGATGGCACACACAAAATCAACTATGAGGATAATAATTAATAATAAAATAAAGAAATAATTTAGGACACACGTGAACTTTAGGTAGCACTGGAGTAATTTTGTGGGATTTTATAACTGTGAAGGCTGTGTATTTAGCCACTTGTTACTCTTTATTACACTCATGTACTTAGTATGGTTCACACTGCGTCCCATATAGTGCCGTAAGTCAGCCTTAAGTCCGATGTTACTACTTAAACAGCTATTATAATGCTATTATACTGCTAATGTACAGCCATAGTGAACTTAAGGCTGTCTAATTTGTGCCCAAACTGGTTCTATAAGAGCATTATAGCAAGCTATACAGCTCTTATACAGCTAACTTACACAGCTTTTGGAGTACATGTGAACGACTAGACAGCTTATATAGAACCCCTAATGCTACTTGGGATAGTTGAAATTATCACAGGGTTTGTTTTTCTAGTGGGTTTGGTTGGCTAAATCCGAAACGAAGGGAATATTGTAAAATGCTCAAAGGTGTCGCAAGGCCGATTTTGATGAAAACCAAAACGGCATTATTCGATTTTTGAAAAATTATCCCCCAAAGCCGAGAATAGAATAAGATAAAAAAACACTTTGTATATTACTTAGTTCACCAACCATAGTGTCACTTGTAAGGATCGAATTGCCGTGAAAGTAAGAGGTCGCCGCAGGTCAAGATATTCTTAATAATATTTGTCTTACTTGAAATTTGTTTCAGTTGATCTTTTCCAGCTTGTAATGCACTCTAAATAAATCATACAAAACAATACTTTTGTTTTCATGTTATTGACGTCAGTCATATTATAATTACATGTCTGTGGTCATTGTGTCTTACTCGCAAACCCCCCCGAAGTTATTCGGAGGAGGGTAAGAGAACAGGCGGCCCACCATTGCCTGGGACCGATGGATGGCGGTATATCCATCCTCAATTGCCTATGTCCAGCAGTGGACGAAACAGGCTGATGGATGGATGGATGGGATGGATGGTCATTGTGTTACATTACGAACTATGGAAAGTGTCAAGTTTAAGAAAATGGCCAAGTCTTCTGGAGTGTGTTTGAGTTCATAATAAGTTCGAGTTTAGATAAACTATATTTCGCGTCGTACATAATGTACAAGCTACGTCAGAGAGAGTGTTAAAAAACCTATTAGATACTTTCATATGAATTTCATCAAGAATTCCCCATATTATTTACATAAGAGTTCTCCATCACGTTCCATATTTCAGCGCTAACTTGACTAATAGACGGGTTAGATCGACATGAAAACACAGAAGGATAGACCGACACAAAAGCAATGTTTTTCGGTCTCCGATTAAAAAAACCCGTAAAAACTGAACTTAAAAATCCAAGCATGGAATTCCAATAACTTGTCCAATATACATTTAGTAACAAGTATCGAAGGTGATGCAAGAAGCGCTTACGTACGGCTGCGCAACAGCCGTCCGAAGGGAAAACGACCGCGGGAACAAAACCGTAAACTGCCGACATCCAGGATAACGGACACAAGTTCAGCAGTTTCCACTGTTGCAACCGCCGTGCCGCAGCGGAACACGCCAATCCTACATTCACTGCGCGTCCTTAAGATCTGGAGGTCTGGAGGGAGGTGGTACAGTCCGTCTGAGTAGTCCGTCGGCCAGTGGCGGTCGACCGCGCGACTTGGAAGCGCGCCCTCACACGCACCAGCTCCGATCCTCACATTTCCACATCGATACGTGTTTTTGCGAAACGGACAGTTGTGCAAGTCCACCGACATGCTTGCGGCCACAATACTGCTGTGCGCGTTGCACTTCGCGGCTTCCGAAATACGTAAGTTGTTTTTGATGACACCATCAGCTGTTGCAAGCTGCATTTCAGTTAATTACAAAATTGTGCATTCGTTGAGAAACTTTGATATTACGCTGCGGAGCATACACTCGTGCGTTTGACCTGAAAATGTCTACATTTAATTTTCCGCACGATTACCACGCCATTCACAAACCTATTTCGATGCATCTTTGACTAATAAATCGCATCTCTACATTTCAAGAGTGGTACGATCAATCGGTTGGTAATATTTTGAGTCCAAAGCCGGTCCTCATCAGTAGTTCGATATTCAAAGTACGAAAATCAGGTTGTATCGGTGCAATATCTGGTCGATGTGGCCTAGTTCGGATTGGGCAGTGTTTACATCGTAGTTACGAGCATCAAGTGACATAACGCGGCGTATCGGCGCACTCGCAGGCCCTGGCTGGGGGGCCCACGGGACTGGTTCTTGAAGACATCTTATGTGGACATCCTAGGAACATTGTTGGAGGTGGAGAGGGACCTGTCTAATTTTGTACATATGTAATTTAACTTGATCACATTCGTGCGTGAGGGTATTTGTATAATAATACAATTTTATCAATGAACCGATTGATCGGAGATAGTAAAGATTCAAAAAGAACGCGTAGTTTTTAGGGTTCCCAAAAAGGAGCCCTATTAAAGTCACTCTGCTGTCCATCTCTCCGTCCGTATGTCACGGGTCTCTAGCTTGCAAACGGAATAAGTCACAGATCTTAAATTTGGATATGTTATGTAAAATGTTGACTCAGAACAGAATATTGAAATAAACATTAAATTAAATTAATTTTCATAAAAAGGGAGACGAAAGATTGTTTTTTATCTCGGCATGTGTGGTGTCGTTCACTAATAAACAAATATACTTTTCATACCTTTTAACTCCAAAAATAAAATATCAAAGTTGCCAATTTTACACCATTTTTATTACGGGGTCTATCTCAAAAACTAAACTTATTAGGAATTTGGAATTTTCTGTATATTATGTGGCATTTGCTTTATATAAACAACAAATACTAAGAACTTCGATTTTTATATAGGTTTAGGGTTACGTACCCGAATACTTGACCAACTTAATTTTGCATTTTTGTCTCATACATTTTGTATATAAATAATTTTTATTCAAATCATGGACTTGTTTGATTGGTATAGTACTTACCCTTAGGGCGCGAGTAAAACTAATATGATATAGTTTTGTAGTAAAAAAAAACTCATTTTTGTTCGATTCATGACTTTGAAAATTTTCGTTTGCGTTATTCAACACGCACTATTTATCTTGCAAGTAATTTTAAATAATAGGTCATTAAGTGCTGTTTCTTAATTAGTATGACACTTGCTATATTTTTTTAATAAGCAATTACCTATATATTGCTAGTCTACTGTAAAAGGGGCCCTTTTAGAAAATATATTAGTACTTAAAAATTCGAATAAACATGGTACATACACAGGTATTTAATTTATATGAAAAACGAAATGAGTTAAATCAAATAATGTATTTAAACATGCTGCAACCAAGTCTATTGCAAGCGTGGCATCTTCTTAGAAAAGATATATTATTATGATTCTTCTTACAAATCCTGCAACATTAATTTCTGTACCTCAAAGGTAGACAATAGTAAGCGCCAAAATGAAAATTTTACGGAAGAGGTAAAAAGAGAAGGAAAGTGTGTGATTTGCATTTTTAATGCAAAAATGCATGGGATTCACAGGAGATATTGGAATATATTAAACTGTTATTTTATATAATTTAGATGGCTTTATTTACTTTGTACAGTGTTTTTTATAATTCCATCCATCCATCCATCAGCCTGTTTCGTCCACTGCTGGACATAGGCCTTTCCAGGATTTTGCCATTCTTGGTGGTCCTCTTGGAAGCACACGCTGGGCAGGCGGGTTGGTAAGCGCGGTGCCGAAACCCTTGCACCAGTGACGCCGCTGCCCGTCACCAGTCTGATTTATATAAGGCCCTGCAATTGGGGATGGATATACCGCTATCCATCGGTCCCAGGCAATGGTGGGCCGCATGGTTTTATTGTCTGAGAACTGTCCACTTACTCTCCCCCGAATAACTTCGGGAGGATTTCCGAGTAAGATGGTAGTACCTCCACAGTCGAGCCCGGCATTAGCTCTACCACCTAACGTTTATAATTAAGATGTTATAACTGTTACTTTGTGGAAAAAGTGGATATTGTCTACCTCTGAGGTACAGATTTGTTGTGCCGCTTCATTAATTGGTGTCCCAATGGATCAATGTCAATTATTGGTTATGAATACACCTTGACCTTTATGCAACCCCAGTAACAAAAAGTCCAGGGGATTTAAATGCAGGGACAGAGGGGGCTATGCTTGGGGTATATGATGAATAGAATCCGAAATGTGGAGATCCGTCGGCGATCGAAAGTGACTGAAGAATCAAGTTGATGTGACAGAGGACAGGCCATACTTGTTGCCGACATGATAGCCGTTGGTTAGAATGGAGACCACGTACATCAAAGCGTAGCGACGTTTCGGGTGGCGGCTGGATGACGAGGACGGAGGACCGACAAGAGTGGCGAAATCTGGGAAAGGCTTAGGCCAGCAGTGGACGAACAAGGGCTGATGGATGGATGACTAAGGAGGCCACTAAATGGGAAGCTCTCCTTGCATTAATTAAAGAAATATTTGGGTACATTTGACTGTCCTTTTTCCAGTATGTCGCCAATTAGTAATTATTGTAGTATTTCAAAGAATTCTCGAAAGCCACGTTAACAAATTAAAAGGCAAAACTAGGTATACCTATATACTGTTATTATCAACTGCTTAACTTACAATTCGATATCCATATTGTAGAGGTAGTACTAAATTTCAAGTCGCTAGCTTAAACGAATTTAAAATTTGTGAGGCTGTGATATATGTACATACAGAGAGAGACAACGGACAGTGGAGTTTAACCATAAAATTTTTTGCCCATTGGGTAGGGTAACATTAAAATTGAACATTTTCTTTCATTAAATTTGGTATGGTACAAAACGAGCGGCCCTAAAGCATCCTTGACCTGTGGATTTTGTTTGTTCCAGCGTCGTACATAAAAGTGTGCCCGCGCAACGATCCCAATGTAGACAAGTGCATCATGAACTCTGTGGAGGAGCTGCGACCGAAGATGATCGACGTAAGTCTTGTCCATCTATCATGTCAGAGACATTACCAAGTTTCAGGATAGTTATTAGGAAATTGAAGTGAAAATGTATTTTTTTGGCCAGCACATCTTAGATTGATGACATAAAATCACTGGAGAAGGGTTTCTCGACCGAAAAATCTAATGGTATCCATAAAAGCTGTATCTTCTCCTTCTTCTTATCGTGTGAGCTGCAAGGCCTATTGGCCCAGCAAGCCCTGGTTTGAGAGTTTTTAAACAGCTGTATTATATTCTATCTATTGTTAGCGAACATGAAGTTTTAAAATTTACAAAACAGTATCCTTCAAACTAAAACAATTCAAGGCCCCTTACAAGTTATTGTACCAAAGGAGGTCTCCTATCCATCAGTAGCCGTATAAGCTATAGTTACATGAGGTGACTTTCGTTTATACAGCCAAGTTCATACTGGAGACTCGGTAAGTGGTCAGGACCAAGGTATACCGTATCACCATGCTTATTGCTAAGTGGGCTAAGTAAAAAAAAACTGTCTTTTTCTGTGAGTACTTCGTATATTCAGAAAGATATTTAAAAAATTGCAACTTATTGCTATATTATTATAATGTTTTTATTATACCTAACTGCAGCAACGGCTGATTTATTTACAACTTTAGTAAGTCTAAATAGAGTTCTAATTTTGCTTGGGGTTTTACTGTAACCTTCTGTGTTTTTATTTTTCTTACTTCTCCTCGTTGTATAAAATTATGCATAACGACAGCTACAGCCGCTTTGATGGCAGTTGGTGTTGCTGCCTCAGCATCCATAGCAGCATTGGTTATTGTTGCAGTTGCCTCGTTTGTTGCCACCGTTACCCTGGTTGCAGTTACCGTTGTTGCAGCTGCCACAGCCACCATTGTTAGAGAAGGGGTAACACGGGTATGGGATGTAGATGGGGTACGGGGAGTTTGTTGGTGTCGTAGAACTAGAGCAAGTTGACCCTGTACTAGAACAGGGAGTTATTTTGATTTGCACGCTGCTAGAGTTATCTTCGGAACCACTGTCACTTTTTTGATTCGCGTAGCAGAATCCAGGTTGGTGAATACCATTCTGCGAAAAAAAAACAATTACTAAATTACTCACCAAAGAGCTTATTAATTTATTGATAAAAAGTAGCCTATGTGTGAAGCTAGGGTATAAGATAAGCTATATCCATTCTAAATTTCATCCAAATCCGTTCAGCCGTTTCAGCGTGAAAGAGTAACAAACATACACACACACACACACACACAAACTTTCACATTTATAATATTAGTGTGAAGTGTGATTATGTAGCCTTATCCGGCGGCTCTACACGTGTTTTTTTTTCAATCTCTGCCTTGTTTTTGGCTTAGCGGTTATTTTATGAACATTAATTATATCCCATTTATGCCTATTTGTTGTCCAGGGTCAGAAATAAAAAAAACCGCTTCTAAATCCGTTGAGAGGTTCTCTAGTTAAAACGGAACATATATACATATACATACAGACAAAAAGACGACTTTCTTTTTTAGTTCTGGTCTCAGGACAATACCACTACAATTGTCCAACGAAGCCGTTTGGACGGAACGGTTGTGTGGGGCTCGAGACGAGTCTCCAAATTGATTTTTCGAAAATTGTATGTACAGTGGAGCCCACATCAAGCTAAACACTGTCAGTATAAGCTGACCTCTCATTGTATAGGCTTCCCGTACAATGAGAGGTCAGCTTATACTCAATGTGTATAGCTTGATGCGGGCTCCACTGTACCTAGCTCGGTGGCTTACCTCCCGCGTCTCGCCCCGCAGGCCCCGCACAATAGCTCTGTCTGAGCGTTTTCGTTGGACAACTGTATGGATTTTTAAATTGTGACAATACCTAACCCGTTTCAATTAAAATTTAAATCTAAATAAAGCCACATGTTTTACTGATAATACTGAACAATTTCCGATTAGACAGCCTCTGTGGTCTAGTGGTTCGATCGCATCGACCACTAACCCGGAGGTCAAGGATTCAAATCTCATAGAGCACATCTGTGTTTAGTCTGCGTGCATTAGAAGACTCTACTCGTATATTTATCTCTTACTCGTAAGGCGAGGTTATACAGAAAAATCTGTCCTGCTCCAATGCTTTCATTTTTCACACGTTTATCTTTCTTTTTTCTTTTTTCTCGCTCAATCTAAGTTCTATTGTCCAAAACTTAATATAGCTCAAATGATATTTAGATCATAACCAGTTTGGACCCATCTTTGCGATCAAAGAGTGAAATATGAGATATATTTTTTGCAATATTATATCGTCACTTTTTATTGCTTTAAAATTAATTTGAAAAGAGACAAAGTCGGGATAAACCCCCCCTTAAATACGGTGATAAGGCCCATTACCCATCTCACTGGTATATAATAATCGTAGGTAAAACGTGGGTGTACGAGTTTGGACTGTGAAATGCAATTCGCACCCCTGAAATACTCTTGGAGCTTCATGTGGTGACGATTTATTTAAGTTTCGATAATGACCACTACACTATTGCAAAAAAAAAAAACAGCTACCGACAGAAATTTTCAGTTGATATTAAAGATCACACAAGAAGTAATGAGAACAATTACCTGCACTAAACAGAAGAAAGCGATGAGTGATGCTGTTATCCAAGCCATGTTTGGGTAGATGTGCTACTCATAGGAAAGAATACCTCACTATTTATACGTTTTTTTTATTCGGATAATCCTTTGTTTTCTAAAATTCTTTGTTTTCTTTTATCCGAATGTTGAACAGCACGTAGGCTCAAATATTTTTTTATGATAATGTTCATAAATGAAACTGGTGCAATAGTGTTGCAATTGCGTTGATAGTAATGAATGAATTTCAATTGACATCTTTTATTTATAAGTTCTTAATTAACCTGTATGAGCCTTGGAGGGAAAGTTCTTTAAATATGGCAGATAAACAATTTCGCTTTATGTAGATATGATTTTATAAAAAATCAAAGATTCGAATTAAAAAATAAAGCTCTTGTATTTTTATTATACCATCGAAACGGCCAATAACAGGGAACAGTTCTTGGTAAGTAACATTGTATTTTAAATTATAGTAAGACCATGAACGTCTACATTTAATAAGAAAATTTGGAGGTTTATCCACTGGCAGCAATTAACTCCGAACCTGGGAAACTTCGTGTGCAAGGTGATATTTATTTGTGCAGTAAAATTCAAAATGAAGACTCGGTACGTGCGCGCGCAGTACCAAGTTTGAAGACCCTGTTAATTTAGTAAATTATTTCAGAAATAGAAATTAGTTTATTTCACAAAATAGGTACTAGAAGTTATTATAATGTATTACAGGTCAGGTGTTAATGTAAAAATAAACAATCGAAATAATAAAATAATCCAATATAATAGAATGCATTTTAAACTTAATAAAATATTATACATACATAAACTAAAACTAAAGGAGAAATATTCTTTTTCGTGTTCCTTACAAACGCAAGCCCGGTCCCCAATTAATCGGTCGACATTTTATTCTCTGAAATTAACAAAAATTATTGTCGATCTGTGATACTGATTACATAACTACCAAGCCTTCAGTATTAATTCGGTTGTGATATATTATATGGTCAAATGGGGAAAGTCGGCATAAATAAATGTTACCTTACATATGGTCGCTTGGTGCCCACTAAGGCCCCCCTGGTCTGCTGAACAGACAACATTAGGTGTTTAGGGGAGCAGCGTGAATGGAACTTTGATAATTTTATTAATTCATCCATCAACCTGCCTGTCAAACTGAGATTTCACCACATAGCATATCTACAAAAAAAAAAAAAAAAATTTAGCTTATGCCAAACATCTTAGAGGTTGAAATACATTATATCTTCTTATCCTATAATGTGTTTACCTTAACAAAGAAATGATATAAGAATATACCATTAATTTTATATTTTCTTTAAATATTACTTATATCAATAAAAATTAAATAAACACACAATTTTCAAAATATTTCGGCCTCTTCTATGAGGCCTCTTCTATGAGGCCGAAATATTTTGAAAATTGTGTGTTTATTTAATTTTTATTGATATAAGTAATATTTAAAGAAAATAAAAGGCTAAATATAGCAATTATATCTTTATTTATATTAATTTTATATATGATTCATAAACATAAAGCGTCAAATATCTTTAGTTTTATTATAATTTTACATTGATATAATTTTTGACAGCTCTACTTATTCGTCTTTGAGTTTTCAGAATACTTCGGTATAATGTCAAGGATGAAAATTTCAAGAAAAGTCTCTATAATCTTTGGAAACATTCCTTCAATTTATTTGTCATTAATGACCACATAATCAGATTTTTGATTGTAAATGCGCTCAGTTTCAAAGTTAAATTAATTATCATAATTCTCACAAAGGGTAACACAAGACAACAAGGTTTTTGGTGTTTGAACGAATTTTCGTTGTTCTAATAAAATATTGTGTGCTGAATCCTAACCTAAACGCACAATTTCTCTATGACGTCTGAATTTTTGTGAAATTAACTTTAAATTTTAACTTTTATTGCTTTTGATCATAAACACTAATTATTACTACTCCTCTTACTTTCTTGATTCTTAATATCTCTAAAACATTAGATAACAATCCAGATTTTGGTTCGGATGCATTACCTTGTAGATCATTTTTTTATCATATACCTATATGATAAAATCTATAGACCGTGGCGAAAGTAACAGTTAGTAATTTTTTTATATAAAATCCATCACTGACCTCTTTTATATAGAATAATATAATTATGATATTTATACCGTTCAAACATTTAATAACAAGTCTTTTCTATGAAAAAGCGTTACCTGTAAAGTCTCGGTATAATTCAGTTTGACTTTTACAAATATTGCGGACGTTCATACCTTCCGAGTTTAAACCCGCCGCACATTGCGATTGAAATATACATAATTATGTTACAATGGGGCCTGAAAGGTTAAGAGTTTTCTATTTGTAATCCTGTTGTTAAGGTGGTAACGGAGGATCTCGGTGCAAAATGCACGTTTTCCTGAATTGAATAAAAAGTTTGCAATAAATGCGTTTTATAGCAATTCGCGCAAACTGCGTGATCACATGAAAACTATTCAATTCTATGCGTTACATTTTAGCTGCATTACATTACAACTGTAAACACGCTTTTAAGTTTGTTAATGTAATGCAAACACAATGTTATACATTAAATTACGTATTTTTTTGTAAAGATTGTATTATTAATAAACTATTTCCGCAAGTTCCTCTAAAACACAATTTATTGCGTACTTTTTATTCAAAAGTAAGGAAAACAATATCATGATATGCATTTTATACCGAGATAAAAGTTACCCCCCTGTTCACATACCACATATTGTTATCGTAATTACCTTAGAAGCTGAGATATGGGAAATTTACTCATCGATTTATATAAAAGGCTTTGTCCTGAGCGACCCGTTCACTGATTGACAGACGAACCTCTGGACACAGAGCCTTGATATTTAGGGGGAGGTGTTTATAAAAGGGTGAAAACGCACGGTGAGAAAGGATTTTGAATAATCGCACCCCGAGGGGTTCAAAGTATTGTTTCACAAAAACCTGTGCAGCAACTGCATTTTGCTGACTTCGTTCATTCTAGGCAGTCGAAATTTTAAATGTAGGCTACCGAGATCATATAAACATACATGTTTCACGATTTTCTAAAGATTTTTAACGCAGAAGCGTCAGGGTCACGTTTTCATTAAAAATAAGGAACATTTGTAATATTCTTCAGAAAATAGCTATGTTGTCGTAGAATGGCGAAAACAGTTTTCTCGCGAAAACGCGCTTTGTCGTGAAAAGCCGAATCAGGCGCAAATACATCATACGAACCATAAGGTAATTCATTAATGGCCGAAAAATATCTCAATATATTATTTCAATGTGTTCTTTAAAAAATATATATAATATAAAAATAAAAGACGAAAAAGTCTTATATTCTTTACTTTCATTGTATAAGGTAATTCAGTTTTTCACAAAAAAGCGCTTTACGCGATTTTACGGCGATTTTGAAACGGTAGTGTTTCGGCTTTTTCAAATACTCTACGAAGCGATTAAGAATACCTACTCCATCATCAGACTCTGGTTCAATATCTTAATGATGAAGTGGAAAGGAATTTTTGGATCGATAATAGTAGGAATATCATGTTTTGTATTTGTTTTTTGTATTTGTATTGGACTCTTTTGATTTGACTCTTTGAAACCATTTACAATCCACGGCAACTAGGATGTGATGATGAAGTCCCGAGAGGTTCAATGGAACTCCTTAACGGACCTCCCGCCCCTCGATAAGATGATCTTTATAATTGTGCGTTATTTGGTGGTTTTGCGATTCGTAGGCTCTTTTTATTCCTTCTTTCGAAGTGGTTGACTTAACAGCTTACCATACCAGGGTCTAATAATAGTGTAGAAACTGAACTGTTCAATAGATATCAGTAGAATTATATTGTTTGGATTTTTTCAAAAGAGAGTGGATAATGCTGTTTTTCAAGGAATAAAATCCCACTAATCTCATCTCACTAATATTTATTATAAATGCGAAAGTTTGGATGGATGGATGTTTGTTACTCTTTCACGCCGTAACTACTGAACCGATTGGGCTGAAATTTTACATGAATGTAGCTCTAGACCTGGATTAGGACATAGGCTACTTTTTATCTCATAAATCAGTTCCCATGGGATGAACATGAGCTTTCAAATTTATATAGAAAAGTGATGTGTCACCCTTTCACTCCATGCTTACGAAACCGATTAGGCTGAAATTTTGCGTAAATGTAGTTCTAGACTTTGAATAGGACAAAAACTACTTTTTACCTTTGTTTCCAAGGAAAAACTATAAGAGACACACAAAATGGGAAACAGAGACGCATAACACACACATTTCACCAGCTGTGTTTATTGTAACAGTGCGAACAATATTGACTGATTTGAGTCACAAAAACTAATTCAATGCGGGTGAAACCGCGGGCAAAAGCTAGTTTAATATAAATTCACACAAGTGCGTTTAAAAAAAAACGCTGTGCTATCGTTTAGATAATTGATTTACATGTTTAAAACAGTAAACATTGTTATTTTTACTTTATTAGTTTCGATAGACTGCTTGTTTGAAATGAAAAATTAGCCTTCACTTTGCCATTTTTTTCGATCAAGACACTTTTTCTCCATCGCTTTTTGGGCTATTACACCGCCTTGGAAAAGGCTTTGTTTATAACATGTAGTTATTTCAGAACCATATCTTTTGCGGTTTGGAAGTATTACTTGTTCAAAAACTTCGTTTTTACTACCTACGTCGCCTTAACGGGATCCCTTTACTAAGGCTCCGCTTTTTTTCAGTCTGTCTGTGCGTCCGTCTATCGCAGAGCTCCACAGTCTAAAGCTTTAGCTATAATAAGTAGACAGTTGTTTTTTTTTACAGAATACGTGTTTAATGAATCAAAATGCTTCTATAACGGCAAATAAGAAAAATAAAATAAAACTCAGGCCCAATTACTTCTCATACAGGAAAACCTCGAAAAGGTAGCATTTCTTAACTTTTTTTGTATCAGCTCTTAAAAAAGCCGTATCTATTGAAAATTGGGCTGAAAGATAAATTGCTACATAAAATATAATTTAACGCGGGTGAAGCCGCGAGCAAAAGCTAGTTTTAAAATGTGTATTAACATACATATATATTTAATATTTATATGACCAGGAAACAATTTTTAGCCAAGGACTACTCTTATATACATTTCGTCGCCAGATGATAAAATAAGCCTCCTAATTGGACGCCTAGGTCGTTAGTTAAGTACCGGCATCCAATTAAATGGCTAGGCTGCTGGTTTTGTAAGTAAATATATCTCAATGTTTAACATGTGAGCCACCCGAAAGCTAACTCCTTATTGGAAACAGCTTATTTAGTAAATTTTCCTGTCACTCAGCACTTACAGTAACAGTCCTATCTATAATGAATATGGCATCAACAAATGACATCATGTTTGATGATTTTCGTTAGAGAATCTGTAGGTATACTTAAATTTGGTTACGTTTTGCGTTGAAAAATAATATTTTGAAAATTATTTTCTGCTAGCTTTTGCCCGCGACTTCACCCGAGTTGAATTCGTTTTTGTGTATGTACTCCTATAAAATCTGTCAATATTTTTCAGACTGTAACCTACAGTAAACAGTGAAATGTGTGTGTTTGCGCTGTGTGTTTCCCATTTTGTATGTCTCGCTTTTATAGCTTTTCCATGGGAACTGATTTATGGTATCAAAAGTAGATTTTGTCCTATTCTAGATCTAGTTTCAGTCCAATCGGTTCAATAGGTACGGTGTGAAAGGGTGACATATCACTTTTCTATTCTTGTTCTAGTCTATAACTACATTCATGTAAAATTTCAGCCCAATCGGTTTCGAAAGCATGGCATGAAATAAATGGCATGAGACAAAAAGCAACCTATGTCCTATTCCAGATCTAGAACTACATTAATTGAAAATTTCAGCCCAATCGGTTCAGTAGCTACGGCGTGAAAGAGTAACAAACGAATCCGGAAGAAACGGAGAAATACAATACAATACAATACAATATCTTTATTTATCAAAAAAGATTACACTACATTACATGCTCCATATAATTTTAAACTAGCAAATATAAATTAAATAACATGCATAGTGTTGGGTATGATTAACTGTGGACCCCACACTAAGTCTAACTTGTTCGGTGGGACCCAGGTCTGATTACAAAAAAGAATAAATTCTGAGTTTTGAAAAAAGAAGGTAGAATGTTATACAATGAATAAAAAATAGGAACTAGGTTTATACAATTTTAACTTAACACAAAGCTTAAAACTAAATGAATACAAATCTAAGTAAACTCGAAATATCTTACTGTTTAGATATATTATAATACAACATAAAACACCATATTTACATTGAAGTCCAGGGCTGTTTCACGACGCTGATAACAATAAGGCCTCTGTTTCGTCATATTTAAGTGTAAGCAACCATTTCGTTATAGTAGTTTTAGCTTCCTTAGTTGTCGAAGTTTTTATATCGTTACACAGTGTTGTAGACAAATGGAAAAGAGAAAGACGAAAAGCGTTTGGCGAATGATGTCTTAATTGTTCGAAGGTCAACTCTATATATTCTCCTGCTTAACAAATATGAGTATTCTGGTGAGTTAATTACATACTTGTGATGGAAAAGTGATGCTCGTAAGATATAAAGTTGGTTTCCCTAAATAAATCAAATGTGGCATACTGATATGGCTTTTTAAGCATTACCTTTATGATTGACCTCTGTGCTCTTTCTACAGTGATGATATGTGTTTTCCCCGCATATCCCCATATAGTAATACAGTAAAGTAGTAAGGACTGGCATAGGGATGTATAAACTATTTTGAGCACATCTATGAGTGCTCCCTGACGTAGCCGCTTCGGACTCCAAGTTGCTCAAGTTTGTAGAGAAGGATTGTTGGTGACACTGTGTCAAACGCCTTGGCCAAATCCAGGAAGACGCCAACACAGGCCTTGCCCTTATCGAGGGCAGAACTAACTGTTTTAAGAAGATCTGTTACAGCATCCTCTGTGGATTTACCTCGACGAAAACCATATTGAGCATTTGACAAAATATTGTTTACTTCCAAATAGTTGACGAGACGCTTATTTACGATCTTTTCAAGAATTTTTGAAAATGCATTTAGTAGAGAAATAGGTCTAAAATTACAGGGTTGTGTCTTTACTCCGCTTTTATGAATAGGCACTATTTCTGCAATCTTCCAACAGTCTGCATTGCAAAAAGTTGTTTATTTGGCGTCATACCTAATTAGTTTTTAAGATTTCTTAGAAATGCGAGGAATTGACTCTTAATTGATCACAGCAACTAATCTAATTTTTTAGCTGCGTCTATTAAAACTGTTTCAAAATATTTCTGCGTATAAAGAGTGCCAACTATCTTTGGCTTTTCACTGCAACCCTCATATTTGATTGATCATACTGCGTATATATTATTGTTTCTTATTGCTTTTTTTTCATATTGGCTAAACTAGTTTTTCAGATATTTCAGAAATCCGAAGCACAGAAGCGAGCCGGTAGGTTTAAGTAGGTTAGGATAAAACGTTAGAAGGTTGGGTATAGCGAATCGCGGAGCGTAGTGGAGCTCCGACCAATTTGGCTCAGGCAAAGCTAATTTGTCCTAAAATCGGGTTTGGCCGGTGACATACACAATAAGGCAAAAAAAAACGCGAAAAGAAATGAACTGCTCTTTAATCCCAAAGTGCAAAAGCAATTTATTTTTTGACCAAAATGTATTGAGAATATGTTTTTTTCGCGATTTCAGCCATAGTTGAATATGGGTGTATCAAATTCAGGGTGTATATTTTCGTTAGTGAGATATAATACGCACCAAACTATATGACGCCTGAGTGAAGTTAGCTCCAGCAAAACAGATTGAGAGAAATACATATATGACAGAGATAGATGAAAGACAGAGATATACGAATTTCAGAGGCGTTATAAAGTTTGGTGCCGTTTGTAGGTAATATTTTTCATGAGCGAGGTAGGTACATTTTTTCGGAAAGTATTATAGATTTTGTAAGGTCACAGTGATTTTGTTTATGTAACAGGTCATATGCATTATGATGCAGTTCATCGATCTGGTAGACAAGTTAATCATTGTGCAGGGCAAGGTTTACATAATAACTTCAGTTTTTGTTTCAGATTTAATACAATTTTAATTAGATGTGTGATGTGTGTGCCACACGGCATCCATATAGGTACCGTTAACAGTTTCTGTTCAAAATGTTACCGAGTAAAACAAAATTGTGTTTGTGAAGGAAATATAGAGTCACTTTACTGTTTATTCTATTATTGTAACCACTCGCAGGTTGATCATTTGAAGTTTACGTCGTCTGATGTTTGTTATGACCTGTATTCTCTTTTTTCGGATGTTTTTTGGGTTTGTCTTTACCTTTGCTGCCTGAATTCGTGCCATTTGTCGTGTTCTGTGAACTTCCTGATCCTTGGTTTTCTGAAGCTGTGTTGCCTGAATCTGTGCCGCTTGGAGATGTGTCCTGTGGACTTCCTGATCCTTGGTTTTCTGAAGCTGTGTTGCCTGAATCTGTGCCGTTTGGAGATGTATCCTGTGGACTTCCTGATCCTTGGTTTTCTGAAGCTGTGCTGCCTGGATCTGTCCCGTTCGGGGATGTGTCCTGTGGACTTCCTGATCCTTGGTTTTCTGAAGCTGTGTTGCCTGAATCTGTGCCGCTTGGAGATGTGTCCTGTGGACTTCCTGATCCTTGGTTTTCTGAAGCTGTGCTGCCTGGATCTGTCCCGTTCGGGGATGTGTCCTGTGGACTTCCTGATCCTTGGTTTTTTGAAGGGGTGCTGCCTGAATCTGTGTCGTTTGGAGATGTGTCCTGTGAACTTTCTTGGTTAGAACTTGATGGCAGACAAATCTCTAATGCTGCATTACAAGGAATGTATATCTGATAGTCGTTGCCTTGGTTACTGTTGTAGTTGCCTTCGTTGTTAAAATAAGTTCTCTGGTTGCAGTTATTGATGTTACAGCTGCCGCAGCCGCCATTGTTATAGAAGGGATAGAAAGGGTAGGGAGAGTAAAAAGGGTACTGAGATGCTGTTGCTGTGGACCTGACACCTGAAGTAGTAGACTCTACACTTGAATAGCCAATTATTGTTATTTTTACGTTATTTCGGGACCCATTACTAGGAGATTCGCTGCTTTTGGAGCCACTCTCACTTTTGGGATTCGCGTAACAGAATCCAGGTTGGTGAATACCATTCTGCAAAATAATATCAACAATTTATATATTTTAATTTTGGTTCTAAATTACGCATTAAGAGTTTATTATAAAAGGTGTATCTGTAGCGTGCTAAATACCACACGTTTTACTGATGATACAAACAAGATAAGATTAATTTTCGATTAGACAGCCTCTGAGGTTTATTAGTTCGAACATCTGGACCACTAATACAAAGGCCACGGGTTAGAATCCTGTAAGAGCACATTTATGTTCGTTCTGCATGTGTCAGAAAGCACATTGCTGTGGGTCCATAATTACAAATACCAACACAAACACTTTATTCCACCAAAAAACGAAAATAACTTTACAAAAAACTTTTCTAGAATAAAACAATGAAGATAATAGATGATATTTAAATTTAACACTTAATTTATTTACTTTACACTAAAATTTAAAAAAAAGCAATTACAACCATTGTTTCCAGCAAAAAAGGAATCCGGCACAGCATGTGACTTCAAGAAGTCGCTGAATTTAAGTCGATCCTATTTGTGCCATAAGTACGGCTATAAGGCTCACCATCCATCAGACTAGGAAATATTAATCGAAGGTGAACGTTTACCTAGTTTGGTCTATGAAATGCAATTCATACCACTAAGATCACTGCGGGAAAGACCTTAAATAAACGCTTTTTTTTTGCTTTCAGTAAAAACTTGATAGCATATGTTAAATATCACACGAGAAGTAAAAAGAAGTAGAAGAGCATGATAGCAAAGATTTGTACCTGCACCAAACAGAAGAAAGCGATGAGTGAAGCTGGTATCCAAGCCATGTTTGGGTATATGTGCAGGACATAGGAAAGAATACCTCACTATTTATACGTTATTCCTTAATTTGGATATATATATATATTTTGTTTACTTTTATCCAAGTATTGAACATCACGTAGACTCAAATAATTGTCGATGATAATGTTCATGAATGAAGCAGGTGCAAGAGTGTTGCAATTGTGTAGATAGACAATGCGTAGAGACATTAGTTCATATTGATATCTTTATTAGAATTATTCTTTACTTATCTGTTTATACTATAAAAGACTACGCTCAGTGTCAGACTGTTCTAAAGGATCTAACAAAGGCTCAAACCAACAAAGGTTTCTTGTAAGACGTAGATATCCGCTAAGAAGGGAGTTTGGTAATTTCCACTGAATTGAGAGAAACAGGTTTTACGCCAGCAACGCTGTGGGGCGTTAGTTAGTTAGTACACAATAGGTACAGTCAGTGACACAAGAGCGTACGGGGTGAAAATAAAGAATGGTGGACCAGGGGAAAGGGGGGATGCTACTAATGTATACAGCGGAGCAACGACTCTGATGCACAGTGCATGGTCTCGGGAAAAATATGATTGTTGAGTTCTATCTAGGTTTTGCTATGTAAAAGTGAGACCTAGTCTCAAGCCTAACCTTAGGTCTCTGTGAATATGAGCGCAAAAACTCTTTACTGTTAACCTGTAAGTGCACCTTGTTGTAGAATTGGTTGTAGGTAGCAACATCCATATCAGTAAATCGTTACAGCATAAGAACGGCCACCCGCGACGGCGATAACGCTCTTATCGCTGAACTTAAATGGTATTTATATTAATTTCCTCTCATTCAATTAAATATGTTATCGGGTTCAATTAATCGATCTCATCCTGTCCGTGGGGTTTATTGAAATATTAATAGTTCGGAAAAATGAAACAATACACCATTGTTCGATAAGGTTTGACGTCATACCTACGGTAAGGCATACCTATGGTAAGGCATACCTACGGTAAGGTGTACAGGTACACCTGCCGAGGTAATTAAGTGTTCATCACCTAACGATGGTGTGCATGGACGATTCAACAAAAACCCAAGTCTCTCGGGTTCGCTTGGTAAACTGCTTTGCGGACATGAGTGCACGCTGCAACGCTGTAGTGGGATAGCTTGTCGGAGCCGAACATCCGAAGAACATACAACATAGTCGAGTAAGACTGCAGGTCACGTAGCAAGACTGCGTGCATACTCAGCATGCCGGGGTGCTTGCAGTTAGAGTTGAAACAATCGTTGGTTGCATTTGTACCGTAACGAGCACATACTGAAGCTTACCTATACTTTTTTCCATACGGAGCATGATTGTGCTAGCTAACAGAAGTTAACACAGTGTATGATATGACTCCCGTAATAAAATGTAAAACTGTATGCATTATCCTTATCAATTTTTTCCTTTTCAGCTGAAAATAACTGGGTATTGCCGATATATGCATGTATTACCCGTTGACATCATCGATATTGCGCCATTTTACCACAAAATACGTTTCTCTACCTAATTTGCTTATCAATTCTGTCGTTACTGCGGTACAGCATGATGTCACGGTATTTGAATTATCCCTCATGAACGAGCTTATTCAAGTGGGAAAAAATTCGCGATAATTATGGAACAACGAGTCCTTATTAGGTAGTTTTCGGGTTAGTATAAATGGAGGAAAGTACATATACAATCAATCATTAGCACATATACACTCGCCATAATCACAAGGCTGTGTACAATCGATCAGTCTTAACAAAATCACCATGTCATCATTCACAAAATCATCATCCACCATGAGCGGAAACTCTGGAGAAGCCGTTCATCGAGACAACGGGGAAAAATCTCGGAAGGAGCAAGAGCGCGCGGAAGAAGAAGAAGAAAAGCGCAGACAAGACTTGGAGCGTGAGGAGAGAAAACGTCAGAAGGCAGAGCAGCGGCGACTGGACAGGCACTTGATGCAGTATGCACTAGCTTTGCGTGAGCAGGCATCGTGGCGTGGAACTTTCAACCGGCCGAAGTAGTGCTAATCATAGATATGATCATTTGTTTATATAATAAGTATTAGGTATTTGTGTACATCAGTATTGAGTATATTGTGCATGTGAGTGTTTGTTTTTGAAAATAAAATAAAAAACTTGTTCCCGATACATAGTTATTTCATTTCAAAATGCATGCCGACTTACAAATGTCACGACATACCAGTTTCCTTCATGATACTAGATATTTAGGTAGTTAGTTTAATAATGATGATAATATATTGTACTAGTTCTATCCACTAAGATGTTGTACAATCTACATCCATGCATAGATAACCGTGGTCACTACACTTTGTAACACGATAGAGGGGCACCGCGACATGCTATGCAGCGATAGGTAGGTACGGTGCAGTGTTTAGGTAAGGTATCTGTCATACCATAGTCCTAACATTACAGGAATCATGAAAAGTATACATATTTAGAATTATAGTCTAACCAAACCTGTAACACCTATACAATGACAAATCTTAAGTATAAGTGAGGTGTATACGTGTATGAAGCACACGTGTATGTCCCGGTAATTTTCTATGGTCACTCATCAGTTTTGATTTCGTTTTGAAATACACGCCGCCAGTCGGATACAGATCATAAAATGAATATAGCACGGGTTTTCCCGAATATTTCAAGACAGTGCCAACTAAACGTGGGTTGCCGTAATACGCTGGAGCTACTTACGTTCGGCCGGCAGCCTGTAATAATATTTCGATGAAGGTCCCGTCGTCTGATCATATTTACCTATCTTTTGAGTAGTGACACATAGTTTGTTCCATATTTAAACGATAGCGTGCCATGTGGTCATACGTATTATCGGTCCATAAGGAGTTACAGATGTAACGCCAATTGCCGCCGGTCTTTGTCATAATACTGTTTGCGGCTTACATGCAGTTATTCATAGATATAAAGTTAAGAAAAACCTTATTTAGACGTCTCATATTCCTGTATGGTCAGCTCCATACCTAAACGTCGCAGATACACGTAGTCAGAGGCGAATGCACACTCAGGCCTTGCTCAAGACATATGATAAGCATATGCCAAGCATAGTTTGTGATAACGGAGCTTTGCATCCCATGTGCACATAACGCTAATCATCACGCCTTGCAACTTATCTGCGTTAGTGATGTGACGTGCTATGCAGCGGCTAGTAGCACGTTACCTAGACGTTACATCTGGTGCAGTCCAAGCTTGACTTGATTGTATCTAACATAGAGTGGTCACGAGAGAAACTAAATTTCAACTTGAAGCAACGTCAGAGGGAATGATCTCAGTACCTTACCTGCACAACTCTCCATCATCCTACACTCATAGGGGTACAAGAAAAAAAAAGTAAACATATTATAAACACAAATATTTATTTTAATAAGCGAACGTCACATTGCAGCAGCATTGCTGCACTATTTAGCACTATTATCACTGATGTTGCGAGCCGAGTGCAGCAACATTTCTGTGTCCGTCCGGTCACCCGTCGAATAGTATTCGAGGATTTGCGGATCACCTTCATGCACTTTCTGGATGACCTCTCTAAAGATTTCTTGGGATTCTTTCAGCAGAATCGCCGGGACCATGTACTTGGTTATCCACGCAGAGACGTGCGCCGTGCAGAAATGATGAAAGTGCTGTGGGATCCTGCACTCACGTCCCGGTGGTACCACTACATTAGGCCTCTTGCCGCAGGAACAGGTGTCCCCGGCGACCGCCTTGCACTTCGAAAAGCGAATCTTCTTTTCAACAAACTCCAGTATAGTGGGCACCCTCACGAGATCCCTCTCACCTGGCGGCGGCCCCCAAAATAAGGGCATGAGCCAGTCCCAGTTCACCATCAGACGATCTTCTTCTGGCCTCGTCGGATCAAAGTTGTAGCGGACGGGGCATGGCTTCCCGTTAAGGAAAGTCAGGTCGTCCAGCTGTCGTTCCGCCTGAAGAAACTGTTTGTATGCTTTGTTGAATTGCAGCATTTCGCTGGGGCTGAAAGGGGCCTCGTCGGGTATAGAAGGCCCGCGCGTCGTGAAGGTGTCCACCGGGAAACTGAGTATTCTGTCTTGGGACTGCATCTTGAGTTCTGGATGGATGTCACGGGACTCCTAAGTCTATATGATGTTCTTGCGGTAATGTTGACCGTGTAGTGTCTAGCGACTGACTGCCCGCATAGCAATTTATACCACTCCAGTTGTTTATCGTACCGAAAAAAGAAAACAATATAGGGATAATATCGATTTGGAATTCCCCACAACCTCGCGTGCGGGTTATCGTTCGGCGCGGTAATTGGATCATTCCTAAAATAAACGAGTGAATACTAAAATATTCTTGGACCACGTCAGTCAAACTTTCATCCTTATGAAAATAGACGATTTACAATTCATCCTGCGCTCCCATACTGGGGCCCCGGGAGTCACTCACGTGTTAACATAGTCACTATAGATCGTATCACATACCTACGATAAAAATTACGCTACCAATTTGGGACATCGATAACAACGTTTAATTGCTGTACTCGATGCATTGTCTTAGCTCGCAACACCATAGTATAAATGCCGGGCATTCATAGGGAAAACCAGGTCAAAAGTTTGTAACTTTAGTATACAGGTAAAACATACCTATTAAGCACATACGGCATTGTGTGCGCGATAAGAGCGTGTCTTAACAACGACAATGATGCAGATCGGATGCAGTTTTAGTAGGGTGAAACAACTAGTATGTGACTCTTGACCGAATACTGATAACACAGAAGATATAAACAAAATAGACTGGGTTTCTCCAAAACGCGAAACTGTTAGGTTATCGGGCGACTTAGTGATAAGGTATTTAACTCGTGTAAAAGCAATGCTGAGACCACGTCAGCCGATATTTAGATACACGTCGCACTTAGGTATCATCCCACTTTAGTACTCCTGTTTGAAAAAGAACTACAATTATAGCACTAGTGGATCTTGTGAGTGCCCGCTATGAATGCTGCGCTGCAGTCCAGCGTCATGCTTACATTATGCAAAAGTGGCAAAGCGGTGCATGGCCTATGAGAGGCGGGTGACCGCTGCATGGCAACAAAGCAGATAATTCTACAAGAAGTATGTTTATTCTAGGCGTTCTAGGTATCGTTCCGTGAGAACGTGAGCTGTAGGTTTCTGGCAATTCGGCCCCAGCTTGGATGCTGATGCTGCGGCCCCAGCAATTCATGTTACCTGCTGCTTTGACCCATACTCATATCACTTTAGAGGCGGCACATACAAAAAAAGTCAAAATTTTCGGAAATGCATCTGACCCCTATGCATTATAGAATCTTCATCACTGGGTACGAAAATAGTACCCTTGCCTTACCTAGATGTTTAATTTTGAAGTTATAGACCGTACGCTACCGTGTCATTGACTGTAAATCCAAACCTTGGTTGTCTGTTCCATGCAAGGTCTTTCCTGTTATATTCATGAATAACCCTGTAGGTGATTCTGTAACTTCCTGTGAGTAGAATCGTTTGCTTCCAGTGTCTAAAAGATAGTAGAACCACACTTTTGATTTAAAAAGAAGTGTTGTCATATTACCTCAATAATGAAAGAAATAAACTTAATAAAGTATTAATAAATGTTATGTAATGGTGCATTATTATAAGTTTCAACAGGTTCACTTATTCTACTTTCAGATTTTAAAATACATGGGTGTAATAAGGATGGAAATTTTGTGCCCTATGAATGTAGGACTTACCACCAACTATCGAGTACAGTTGAAAATATAAAAGAGTACCTTGCACTTCACAGTCCATACTCGGAAACACCCCTGATACCCCCTGGGGGATTCACGTCGTAACGATATATATTAAAATAAGTTCAAAGTGCAAAACCTACTCCTTAACCAAAACGTATGGAGAGGCTAGATTTATTATTTACAAATTTCAGCCATTTATGTTGTTAAAATTGTCCGTATGAATGTGTCCTATCATCCTTTTGATTTTACGGTGTCTGTATTACCTTTTTTAATACAGATAGTTTATATTTTTTATTAGCGACGAAACTAATATTTTTCTAAAAGTATAATCAATAGAGTTTGTAAATTCACAATAATTTTATTTATGTAACAGGTCATATGAATTATGATGCACTTAATTGAACTGGTAGACAAGTTAATCAATTTATAGTGCAAGGTTTACATAAAAGCTTCAGTTTGTGTTTATGATTTGATAGAATGTTTGATTAGAGGTGCCACACGACAGCCACTTACCGTCTACAGTTTCTGATGTTACTGAGCAAAACAAAATTGTGTTTATGGACGAGATGACTTTCCTTACTGTTTATTCTATTACTATAGACCGTCACTACTCCCTGGTTGGTCATCTGAACTTTATGCCGTCTGATCCTAGGTTTGACCTTCATTCTCTGAAGCCGTGCTGTCTGAAGCCGTGTTGTCTGAAGCGTTGCTCTCTGTAGCTGTACTATCTGAATCTGTGCTGTCTGAAGCTGGGCTGTCTGAAGCCGTACTGTCTGGAGCTGTGCTATCTGGAGCTGTGCTATCTGGAGCTGTGCTATCTGGAGCTGTGCTGTCTGGAGCTGTGCTGTCTGGAGCTGTGCTGTCTGAATCTGTGTTTTTCGAATCTGTGCCTTTTGAATCTGTATCTTGTGCACTTCCTTGGGTACAACTTGATGGGAAGGATAACTCTAATGCTGCATTACAAGGAATGTATATCTGGCAATCGTTGCCTTGGTTACTGTTGCAGTTGCCTACGTTGTTATAACAAGTCCTCTGGTTGTAGTTACCGTTGTTACAGCAGCTACAGCCACCGTTGTTATAAAAGGGGTAAAAAGGGTAGGAGGAGTAAAAAGGGTACGGTAAGGTTGTTGTTGCCGTAGAGCTAGAGCAAGTAGACCCTGAACTTGAACAGGGAGTTATTTTGATTTGAACGCTGCTAGACGTATCACTAGAGGTATCGTCGGAACCACTGTCACTTTTGGGATTCGCGTAGCAGAATCCAGGTTGGTGAATACCATTCTGCAAAAAAAAACGATGTCTTAATAACACACCAAGAGCATATTATAAAAAATATATCTAAAAGTTAGATATTTTTCTCAAAATATAAAACAAGATTTGAATTTGCCCTTGTTTTTCATTTGACTTACGAATTTACGCGAAGAAAGTTGTAGCTGCGAATGAAATTAGTTAGTAGATACAAAAATTTGGCCAAGTTCAAGTGGCACTTGCGCACAGAGGTTTCCGTACCACCACGAATATGGGTATAGAACCCAAAAAACATGGTAGTAATTAACAACACCATAGATGCCATATCAATATTAAGGCGACAAAAAACAAGTTGCTAACATTATAGCACCTGACAAACAAAACAATATAGCTTTATTCTCACATTACAAAAGAAAATAAAACAATTACTCTGGCAATTCAAAATGGCTGGGCACCCTATGGGCACAGTACCCAAATTTTCATTATTTGTTGTTTTACTTTAGTTAAAGCATGTGTTTGTCTGACCAAATTTTGTACGTATTACCGTTTTGCTTTCAGTAGAAACTTGTTAGTAGATATTAAAGATCACACTGGAAGTAAAAAGGAGTTGAAGAGCATGATCGATAGCAAAGTTTTGTACCTGCACTAAACAGAAGAAAGCGATGAGTGAAGCTGTTATCCAAGCCATGTTTGGGTAGATGTGCTACACATAGGAAAGAATACCTCACTATTTATACGTTTTTCCTTAATTCGGATAACTGAACCTTTGTTTTCTTTTATCCAAGTGTTGAACAGCACGTAGACTCAAATTGCCGACGATAATATTCATGAATGAAGCAGGTGCAAGAGTGTTGTAATTGTGTAGATAGACAATTTTAAGGGAAGAGGGTCAGAATTTGATGCCAAACAAAATGATTTGTGATCCTATTTGTACGCTAGTAATTTTAATAAAAATTAAAATTACTTATCTATTGCCTAGTATATTTATTATCCGTCTTAAAATTTCCGATAATCAACGTGTTTAAAAATTCAACTAAGTACTCAGAAATCTTGTGTTTGAAGCTTCAAAACGTCTCAATTTAACACTTTATTTTCTCAAATTTGAAGACTTAATCAGTCATGGTTATGTTATTATATTAGTTACGACTCGAAATCGCGGTAAAAAGTTACCTTATTCTTTGTTAGGTAAACCTTGATTGTCTGTTGTACTATACAAGGGACCTTGTAGGTTGTTCCCATAGACAAGATATCTTTTCGTTGTCCTGGAGCTTTCTGTGAGCAGACCTCTTAGTGTCGAGAATCTAGATATCTCATCAGTAGCTAGTTGACTCCTACTTTTGATTTACAAATCCCAAAAATTTGGCCAAGTGCGAGTCGGACTCGCGCACAAAGGGGTCCGTAACCCTAAAAACAATGGTAAATAACAACCATATATGCAAAAGCAGCATAGAAAAAAAATGGCGCTAAAATGGTAGTGCCTGACAAAACATTTGGCGCCGTCTGCGTGCGGAACCCTAATTTTTATGAATTTTTGTTTTATACTTTAAAGTAATTCCTACAATCTGACTAAATTTAAAATGTGTATGTTATACCGTCTTTAAATAGGATAAATATGTCGAGCCCGGCATCAGCTCTACCACCTACTAGGCATATGAACGTAAAATCAATGTAAGTATTTTCAAACGTGCAACTCTTTTGTTTAGTTTGGACTAGATCAGTATTTGAATGATATCAATGTTTTTGGTTGTTCTGTACTTCTTACACTTTTTTTTCAGCTCATGACAACTCTAGCTTGAGGTACATTTGGAGCATTGTTTTGTTTAGTTATGAAATCGATATTCGCAGACTGAAATATTATACGACTAGTCTTGAAGGTTTCGTACTGTTATATCTATTTGTATTCCTAGTTTTGAGGTATTTATCAAATGGGCCCTTGGTGGCCTGAAATAGAGAATTGTTATTACGTATATTATTATTAATTACTAAATAAAGATGTTTATCGAATTTTGAGTGGTACAAGAGAAAATTATGAAGTTGAAAAAAAAGTTTTCTAAGTTATTCGTAAGTATAGGTGGTAGAGCTCATGCCAGGCTCGACTGTGGAGGTACCACCATATTACTCGCAAATCCTCCCGAAGTTATTCGGGGGAGAGTAAGAGAACAGCTCTCAGGCAAAACCAAGCGGTCCACCATTGCCTGGGACCGATGGATGGCGGTTTATCCATCCCCAATTGCCGAGCCTTATATAAAACTGACTGGTGACGGGCAGCGGCATCACCGGTGCAAGGGTTTCAGCGTGTGTGAGTATGGGCATTTCTTCCAAGAGTGGCAAAATCCTGGAAAGGCCTATGTCCAGCAGTGGATGAAACAGGCTGATGGATGGAAGTAGGCGGCGGAAGATAAACCGTTGCTTTAATTTAGTTGACATTGACCTTGAAAATGTAGGTTGAAAAGCAAAAGTTTCAACATTGTTTTCACATTGTTGGCAAGAATTTATTAAGTTAATTATCGTCAATGGTTTCCTTTGATGAAATAAAAGAAGAATTTAAATAATGATAGCGGTGTAGAACACCGGCTGGACTTTTTGAAAATGATGCCTCTTTAAGTTATTACTTGTAATTCGTTTTATGTCTAAATGAAATTGCAACTACACAACAAATTACTTCTTAAGCCTTGTACCTGAAGATGTTTTAAACGAAACCGGTCGCTAAGAGGAGAAAATAAACACTGTTGAACTCACAGAGGAAAAGTTGAACTTATATTACAAGTAAGACTTTTCATTGCTATAATGGAGTTCCATCAAGATCCATCAATCAAATCTATTAACTATATGTAAGTATTTGTATTGATTATAATGAAGCTACACTAGTTCATTCATTTTAGTAAGGAATGCAAGTACAGCCAATATCCTGAAGTTTGCAATCCGCAATACATTGCACTGTAAAGTTATAAATATATAATTTGCGCTCTACTTGTTGCAGTAGAAAGAACAAAAAATATTTCATTATCATAATTTCAGTATCGATTGCTACGAAAGTCCTTTTGATGGTATGCATGTATTCATAGGTATGGACAAATTCTAATTTAAAACTATGGGTTTCAAGAACTAATATCGATTTGCACTGAAAGTCCTTTTCTTCTTGTGGGTATGCAGTTCAAGCTATGTTTTATGTTGTCATAAAAAATAAGAGGAATTATGAATTAGAAAAATATACTTATTACTATTACAACAAAGACCACTGGTATTATTACACCATGGTTCATTATTATCCAGATAAATTATTAAATTGATAAAAAGTTTTTTTTAGGAGTCTCCACTAGTAGAATTTCATCGTGCCAAGATCTTGAATAAACTTAAAGTGTGTTGACTGATATTATTTATGAATAGTTATTATAATATATATAGTAATATGGGTATCGTTAGAAAGCTAGAAAGTTGGGCAACAAAAAAAATTAAAGATATATTATACTAATAAAAAAAAGTTGTGGGTTGTAATTTGAGACCCAAATTTTACGCCTCGGGTAGGTTTTTTATATAGGTATCATAAATATATATAAAGTTATATTTTTATATTTTTCTTTACACTTCTCTAAAATATTATAAAATTTTAATAGACATATGTATACCGGGTGTAAATAGAGTGCGACCATTAAATGAAACCACATATTCTACCGACCCTACTGAACCACTTTTCCGAAGAGTCATACCCGCGAACAGCCTTCGTTTGGGAAATAATTGAGTTCCAAACAAAAATGCGTGAACCCTAACGCACCGATATACGGGCGAGTTTAGAGAGAGCGTCATCCGTGAAACCGGCAGCTGTTTGAGGTCAACGCTCTCTCTAACCTCGCCCGTATGTCGGTGCGTTAGGGTTCATGCGTTTTTGTTTGGAACTCAATTATTTCCTAAACTAAGGCTGTCCACGGGTATGACTCTTGGGAAAAGTGGTTCAGTAGGGTCGGTAGAATATGTGGCTTCATTTAATGGTCGCACTATATTTACACCCGATATATATAGTATACATACGTATATTCACATATATAACCAAAACTTTCTCTAGGAGAAAGTCCCCCCAACCCTTTCTCGAAGAAAAAACATTTTTTTTCATTTTTGTAGGAAATTTAATCTTGTTTTAGAAAAAGAAAACCGCATTAGAATCTGACAATTACTTCCGGAGATATAAGCCAAAAACAAAAAGCAAAAATCACACAGGTTAATATGTTAATATATTTCATTTTATGGAAAATTAAGTACCTCCTTTGGAAGTTTATTGTAAAATCTCTTACCATATCCTACAAAAGAGGAACTTACTTTGACAAGTGTGATTTTATGAAAAGCCAGTTTATTTATTTATTTATTATAATTACTACGGGCGAACCCAAAATTACAGCAATTATTTAATATTATTAAATAAAAGTTTATTTTGCATAATTTAACTAAACTTATGGCCATGCAATAACTTATAAACTTACAAAGTAATTGACATTTTTAACAAAGAACACGTCAGTAGACGGTTCGGACTAAATGAATGCGTTGAGAGCTTTCGTCATCTTACACATTGTTGAAGTGGCTGATGGGTGCAGCAAACAATTGCCGCTTCCGACACGAGCGCCATCGCAGCCCAGTAAGCAACTCGGGACAGTAGATTTCTCCCCTCAAAATCTTTAGAGCGAAAATTAACTCGCAACTACATGCTTAGATTTCAAAGAGGTCATACATATCTCACATGCCGAGCAAGAAATTGTTTCTGGTTTCTATAGAGTGGTGTTCACTAGGTCTTGGGAAAGTATCAATAGTTTTTCTACTATAACTAATAACTTGGCAAATAAATTCACAGGGAATCGTTAATATATTAATTTCTTGAAATTTTTCTCTTAATGAATATCGGTGCTTCATATTAAAAATAGCTTGAGCTGCAAAACAAAGACTGCTTCTATATCCACGGCTCTACTCCACAGCAGCATGCCGTATGACATAATGTTGTAAAAGTAACTAAAATATATAAATCCAGCAGTATCTTCATCAGTAATTTGCCTTATGCGACTAACAGCGTATGCGGCTGAACTAGTTCTACCACAGAAGGCTTTGGGACCCACTGAAGAAAAGAGTCTATCGTATTGACTAAAAACTTTGTTTCGCCAATAGCCCTACGAAAAGCAAATCAACGTGTACTTAAATACTATTTCTTTTTAATTCAAGAAACAGATGTTACAACTTATATTTTAACATATATATAAGCCACGGAGTACCGAAGTTGTTTATGAGATCACTCTTAAGTTAAGCTTAAGTACTATTTTATGCATTACTAATCTTACTGTTAGTTTCCCTTTAAAATAATTTACAATAAATAGTTTCTGGAAATTCGTTTAAAAATGTTGATAGCATGAATTCCCGGGTTCGTATTCCATATACATTGTTAATCTCGTTAAAACATAATTAGGTAGGTAGGATAATATATGTAAATTTTAACATCGCTTTCTTTCTTTTACTTTGCAAACAATGCATCGACAACTTTGCAATATTTCAATAGGCTAGTATCATCCCACTTAAACTGGTTTCTTATGTTTGGACAATGTTTTTTAGTATGCTACGTTTTTTTGCGTATTTTTTTATCTAAATAAGTTTGAAACATAATTGGTAATTAATATCATGAATATTAATATTTATTGTCAAAACTTCTTTAATGACAAAGTCAATTATTGTCAATGAATGGACGGCCGTTATTTATTACAATAATGTTTTGCTAAAATAAACTATATCGGTATAATTATGGCGGATGCTTCTGTAACGTTTGGAATTCCTTAGCAGTGGCCGACAATAGGTAACTAAACACCAATAAGCCGACCTTCTCTTTTAGGGTAGGGCCTGTACTCAAAATATTAATCCGGCGCTGTATTTATCGGATGCCTCTGTAACGTTTGGAATTCCTTAGCAATAGTCGACAATAGGTAACTAAACACCAATAAGCCGATCTTCTCTTTTAGGGTAGGGCCTGTACTCAAAATATTAATCTGGAGCTGTATTTATCGGATGCCTCTGTAACGTTTGGAATTCCTTAGCAATAGTCGACAATAGGTAACTAAACACCAATAAGCCGACCTTCTCTTTTAGGGTAGGGCCTGTACTCAAAATATTAATCCGGCGCTGTATTTATCGGATGTCTCTGTAACGTTTGGAATTCCTTAGCAATAGTCGACAATAGGTAACTAAACACCAATAAGCCGATCTTCTCTTTTAGGGTAGGGCCTGTACTCAAAATATTAATCCGGAGCTGTATTTATCGGATGCCTCTGTAACGTTTGGAATTCCTTAGCAATAGTCGACAATAGGTAACTAAACACCAATAAGCCGATCTTCTCTTTTAGGGTAGGGCCTGTACTCAAAATATTAATCCGGAGCTGTATTTATCGGATGTCTCTGTAACGTTTGGAATTCCTTAGCAATAGTCGACAATAGGTAACTAAACACCAATAAGCCGATCTTCTCTTTTAGGGTAGGGCCTGTACTCAAAATATTAATCCGGAGCTGTATTTATCGGATGCCTCTGTAACGTTTGGAATTCCTTAGCAATAGTCGACAATAGGTAACTAAACACCAATAAGCCGATCTTCTCTTTTAGGGTAGGGCCTGTACTCAAAATATTAATCCGGAGCTGTATTTATCGGATGCCTCTGTAACGTTTGGAATTCCTTAGCAATAGTCGACAATAGGTAACTAAACACCAATAAGCCGATCTTCTCTTTTAGGGTAGGGCCTGTACTCAAAATATTAATCCGGAGCTGTATTTATCGGATGCCTCTGTAACGTTTGGAATTCCTTAGCAATAGTCGACAATAGGTAACTAAACACCAATAAGCCGATCTTCTCTTTTAGGGTAGGGCCTGTACTCAAAATATTAATCCGGAGCTGTATTTATCGGATGTCTCTGTAACGTTTGGAATTCCTTAGCAATAGTCGACAATAGGTAACTAAACACCAATAAGCCGATCTTCTCTTTTAGGGTAGGGCCTGTACTCAAAATATTAATCCGGAGCTGTATTTATCGGATGCCTCTGTAACGTTTGGAATTCCTTAGCAATAGTCGACAATAGGTAACTAAACACCAATAAGCCGATCTTCTCTTTTAGGGTAGGGCCTGTACTCAAAATATTAATCCGGAGCTGTATTTATCGGATGCCTCTGTAACGTTTGGAATTCCTTAGCAATAGTCGACAATAGGTAACTAAACACCAATAAGCCGATCTTCTCTTTTAGGGTAGGGCCTGTACTCAAAATATTAATCCGGAGCTGTATTTATCGGATGCCTCTGTAACGTTTGGAATTCCTTAGCAATAGTCGACAATAGGTAACTAAACACCAATAAGCCGATCTTCTCTTTTAGGGTAGGGCCTGTACTCAAAATATTAATCCGGAGCTGTATTTATCGGATGCCTCTGTAACGTTTGGAATTCCTTAGCAATAGTCGACAATAGGTAACTAAACACCAATAAGCCGATCTTCTCTTTTAGGGTAGGGCCTGTACTCAAAATATTAATCCGGAGCTGTATTTATCGGATGCCTCTGTAACGTTTGGAATTCCTTAGCAATAGTCGACAATAGGTAACTAAACACCAATAAGCCGACCTTCTCTTTTAGGGTAGGGCCTGTACTCAAAATATTAATCCGGCGCTGTATTTATCGGATGTCTCTGTAACGTTTGGAATTCCTTAGCAATAGTCGACAATAGGTAACTAAACACCAATAAGCCGATCTTCTCTTTTAGGGTAGGGCCTGTACTCAAAATATTAATCCGGAGCTGTATTTATCGGATGCCTCTGTAACGTTTGGAATTCCTTAGCAATAGTCGACAATAGGTAACTAAACACCAATAAGCCGATCTTCTCTTTTAGGGTAGGGCCTGTACTCAAAATATTAATCCGGAGCTGTATTTATCGGATGCCTCTGTAACGTTTGGAATTCCTTAGCAATAGTCGACAATAGGTAACTAAACACCAATAAGCCGATCTTCTCTTTTAGGGTAGGGCCTGTACTCAAAATATTAATCCGGAGCTGTATTTATCGGATGTCTCTGTAACGTTTGGAATTCCTTAGCAATAGTCGACAATAGGTAACTAAACACCAATAAGCCGATCTTCTCTTTTAGGGTAGGGCCTGTACTCAAAATATTAATCCGGAGCTGTATTTATCGGATGCCTCTGTAACGTTTGGAATTCCTTAGCAATAGTCGACAATAGGTAACTAAACACCAATAAGCCGATCTTCTCTTTTAGGGTAGGGCCTGTACTCAAAATATTAATCCGGAGCTGTATTTATCGGATGCCTCTGTAACGTTTGGAATTCCTTAGCAATAGTCGACAATAGGTAACTAAACACCAATAAGCCGATCTTCTCTTTTAGGGTAGGGCCTGTACTCAAAATATTAATCCGGAGCTGTATTTATCGGATGCCTCTGTAACGTTTGGAATTCCTTAGCAATAGTCGACAATAGGTAACTAAACACCAATAAGCCGATCTTCTCTTTTAGGGTAGGGCCTGTACTCAAAATATTAATCCGGAGCTGTATTTATCGGATGCCTCTGTAACGTTTGGAATTCCTTAGCAATAGTCGACAATAGGTAACTAAACACCAATAAGCCGATCTTCTCTTTTAGGGTAGGGCCTGTACTCAAAATATTAATCCGGAGCTGTATTTATCGGATGCCTCTGTAACGTTTGGAATTCCTTAGCAGTGGCCGACAATAGGTAACTAAACACCAATAAGCCGACCTTCTCTTTTAGGGTAGGGCCTGTACTCAAAATATTAATCCGGCGCTGTATTTATCGGATGCCTCTGTAACGTTTGGAATTCCTTAGCAGTGGCCGACAATAGGTAACTAAACACCAATAAGCCGACCTTCTCTTTTAGGGTAGGGCCTGTACTCAAAATATTAATCCGGCGCTGTATTTATCGGATGCCTCTGTAACGTTTGGAATTCCTTAGCAGTGGCCGACAATAGGTAACTAAACACCAATAAGCCGACCTTCTCTTTTAGGGTAGGGCCTGTACTCAAAATATTAATCCGGCGCTGTATTTATCGGATGTCTCTGTAACGTTTGGAATTCCTTAGCAGTGGCCGACAATAGGTAACTAAACACCAATAAGCCGACCTTCTCTTTTAGGGTAGGGCCTGTACTCAAAATATTAATCCGGCGCTGTATTTATCTATCTAATTCCAGTAACCGTTTCACAGTGATAGAGCTTACCGCCCAACATGCTGGAATGTAATTAATCGTTAGCGAAACGTTGGTGTACGAGAGTGGACTGTGACTTGACAGTCCATACTCGCAAACACCTCTGACCGACGATGTATAATTCCATGTGACCTTGCTGATTGATCGCAAGGAGCTATAATAAAGATATTTGCTTATGTAGCAGATTGGAAAGTATGTCATTGTCATAAGTTTCATAATTCTCTGGCAAGTATGTCAAGCTAAAGCAAACCTAATGAAATCGATCCTCTCGAGTCTAGAATATAGCGCGCAAAGGACGAATCTTTCACCGCAGACAATACTATACGAGTACTAGCTAGCTTCTAATTTAGTATTCAAGGTACTAAGATGATACCTTTTTCCTTAAAACGGGGTATTCTATTATTTGAACAACTTCTACTATGGGGCCATCCCTGAAATCGTGAAACAAAAAACAGCGGTTTCATACATTTTGACTTTTCTATTGAACAGCAGTTATTTTTTCGCGAAAAAAGATATAGGAATATTCCCCATAGGAAAAGTTGTTCCTATTAATGAGTTGAATACCCCGTTTTATGGAAAAGGGTAATCATCATCTTAATCACCTGTTAATGGGTATAACAGAAGTGACGAGCGGAAAGGGTTAGCTGAAAATGCGTATAAATTTTCCTGATAAATTTTTCAAATATTTTTAACACACTTGCTTATAAAGTGGCCCTTATTGCAGCGTTCTTAGGGTCATAATGCAGCATATTAAACACGCGTGCTTTTTACTTTACATTATCGCACTAGTGTTTTTTACATTACATTTTTTTTAAATCTTAGCAAAGAGTTTTGGTGTCTTGAGAAATAGTAATTTTTGCGAATAAATAGACTCTCGCAGTTGAAATATGATAAATAATCATTTAATTTCATCAAATTATTTATTTTTATCAACAAATTAACTCAAATTTTTGTTGTAAATACCTAAATGTTCAGTTTGATTATTTCATATTTGGCTGTTTGGCTTTTTGCGCCAGTGCCTCTATTTCCATCTGCGTAAAAAACAAAATCTCTGCCGCCATTTTTCAAAGAAAATTGTTAGTTCGTAGCTGTGTTTTCGATTATGTGGTAAAAAGACAGTGAAATTTTATTATTTTTCCTCGCAAGCGTGTTGAAAAACGTCGTATAAAACGCGTGAGCATTATAGATATTACACTTGTATCATATATCATCGTAGCTATTTAACGTAAACGTCACGTTATTATCTTCATATTCCAGGGTATTCCTGAGCTGGACGTCCCCGGGATAGAGCCCCTGAGCCTCGGTCAGATAGCCCTGGCACGAGGGCCCCAGGGCGCCAAGCTGACTGCCGTGGTCAACGACGTGAAGGTCAGGGGCCCCAGCAACTTCATCATCGAGGAACTCAAGTGAGTCAATGGTGCTCAATATGATCTTGCTGTATCGAATCGGAACATAACATGCGGTACGTAACACGGATGTTACGAGAATTGGTATACAGTAATTGAATAACCCATGGTGAAGGACATCGTAAAGAACCAAAAAAATGATCAGAGGTGCAATTGTGTAAGCCAATGAGTACAATTGTCTCGTTTTGTTGTTGACAACCAAAAACATACGATTTCAATTGTCAAACGGGCTTATCTCCTTAGCCGAATAGCCATATGCCAATCGAATTTGAAAACGATTGGCTTACACAATTCGAACCAACCACAAATTGTAACAGGCCCTTTTGTATATTGTTTCTGAAAATATAGGCTAAATCATGAAGATGCATACTGTTTTTTAACTATCAGGTGGTGTTCAACGAATTTTTTATTTTAATCAGTTTGGAGAAATGGGAATGTGACGTAATAGTCATACCGTTTAGGCTCAATAGGGAGTTCCTTGACGTAAATAAATAATGAAAAACAATTTTAAGGTATAAGACCTGAAGATGGGATTACTGAAAATTAAAAAAACAGACATCTGTTTTGACATTACTTTTTTTTTCTTGTGGGCAATGGCTTATTTCCTGTAATGCCTGAATGACATGACTATTACATCATCAAAGCTATTTGTTCAGTTCCTGAATATTTTCATGTACATCTTCTGTATTTCAAGAAGAAAAAATGTATACTTTTATATGACCTAAAAAAGTCTATTCCTTTCAAAAAAATCGACAATTAGGTGCTGTTATGGTATTCTGGACCATTCGAATTGCACCTCCGAAGTATGTGTAGCTTTATCCGACAGCGCGCTTCATTCTAGGTTTAGTCGACAAAACCTTTAGTGATTATTTCACTACCTAGCAGATTCAAGAAAATGAAAATCAAATGAGGCAAAATGCATTTGTAATCACTTTAATGTAAGGGTTTTGGTAAGCACATACATAGGTCCTTTTGATAAAGATATTAACTTAAGATCTTGATTACTTAAGACGGAAAAAAAACGTAGGGAACCTAAGCTAAGACCGAAAATATGTAGATAAAAAAACTGTAAGAAAATGTATTAGGCCACATCTCCATCCATCAGCCTGTTTCGTCCACTGCTGGGCATAGGCCTTTCCAGGATTTCGCCACTTTTGCAGTCCTCCTGGCAGAAATGCCCATACTCACACGCTGAGCAGGCGGGTTGGTGAGCGCGGTGCCGAAACCCTTGCATCAGTGACGCCGCGCCGCTGCCCGTCACCAGTCAGTTTTATATAAGGCCCGGCAATTGGGGATGGATAAACCGCCATCCATCGGTCCCAGGCGATGGTGGGCCGCCTGGTTTTGCCCGAGAGCTGTTCTCTTACTCTCCCCGAATAACTTCGGGAGGATTTGCGAGTAAGATGGTTGTACCTCCACAGTCGAGCCCGGCATCAGCTCTATCACCTATATCGTCCAGTCACATCTATCGGTAAACTTTTTTTAACTCAAAATAGACGGCATCCTAAAACCAAAATTACACCTAATCATACAGTAATAAAGTACAGCAGCTAAGCTCGCGATGGACGCTCGCTTGGATACTGAGTTGTTTTTAGGTGAAGGTATGTCAAGGAGAGGCTAATTATAAATACTAAATTACAGGACGGGTCTGTATATTAAACCCAACATCAATATTTATATATATTTTTTTTCTTTTTACGGAAAGTGTAAAATATTATATAGGTTAAGAGTTCAATGTTATGGTCCTGGAAGCCTGTTAAAACCGGACAAAAGGAGGATACGCAGAGTATACAGGGTGTCTCATTTAAATCGGTCAGTATGGGAAAGTCGAAGTCACTTCGAACACCTACTAAAATAAATTAAAGTATGTGAAAACAATGCATTTTGTTTATTTGAGACATCATGTTTCATAGAACCATTTACTGCTTAAGACCTACACAATCGATATCTAAATAGAAATAGTGTAAGTTTATTTTTTCAAAACAACCGGGTTCGATTCCGAGCTGCGTACAGGTTTTTTTAAAATGCATAATTGCAGTTTTTCTTGTTGTTAAAATCGATGACATGGTTCCTAAGAACAGATCTTCGTATCTCTTATAGTTTCAAACTTTCCCATACTGACCGATTTAAATGAGACACGCTGTATATTCAAATCCATTGAATATTTACCAGCAGGTAAAAATGCGTACAGTGGAGCCAACGACTGTACAAGTAAGGGGCTGTCCGAGCAAGTCATATTTTTTTTTGCATGGGGGCGGGAGGGTGTCTAGATTGTTTTTACGTAAGATCACAAAAGTAAACAAAAAATCCTTTTTTATAACATAAACCGTTTTTATATTTTTGCTACTTTTCTTTGCAATTTTGGTAGATACTTATATCTTACGTAAGATTGAAAGAAGGGAGGGGGTTCATCCAAGTCTTATTTTTTACGTAGGGGGAGGGGGATCTGAAAGTGGCTAAAATTGTCTTACGTAATAAATGAACTAAGCCCCTAATATGCCCCTAAGATAAAGGTTTTGTATTGAACCATTAAACCAATATTCCATTTGACTCATCGTTATTCGAGCCCCTGCAACTAGTTAGGTTAGCAATAGCATTTTGCTTGTACAATAAGGTAAAATCTTCCCTCGGGCTCCTGATCGAAAACCAATAATCCCTTCTTGATACTGTCTCTGTCCGTGTTTCCAGATCGGACTTGGACAAGAACCGGTTCGACTTCAAGCTGCTCCTGCCGAAGTTGGAGTTCTCCGGGAAGTACAAGATGGATATCCACGTGCTGCTGCTGAGGCTGCAGGGTCGAGGGAACATCACTGGACACTTCAGTTAGTACATACATTGGTTTACATTCCGCTACCGATTTAAGACATTGCATTTGTTTTTGCACTTCTTCAGTATGTCGCCAATTTGGTCGGGGTATACTTCCTTCTACGACGGCGTAGTCGTACCTTCCACTTCGGCACCATGTATTTCCTTTTCTCTCTTTTCATTCATCCTCTCTGACTCGTTTGTCCAAACTCCAAACCACCGATGGAAAATTAATATGTAAGGGGGGCTCCCATACAACAGACATGATTATTTTCCCGTTTTTATAGATAATGGTACGGAACCCTTCGTGCGCGAGTCCAACTCGCACTTGGCCGGTTTTTTAAATTAGGATTGTATCTTAATTATAAAACCACAACACAAAAATTCTTTTATTTGTTCGCTTTATGTCGAGATTTTGTGATGAGACAGCGAGCGGCATAGCTTCCTATGTAAATAATAGATTAAAAGTCAGGTGTTTAGGCGTTTCCATCACTATTTTCGCTATCGTCCCGGGCGTTAGAGAATTTCTGATTTACGTATCGTCAGTATCGTGTTGGAACAAAGAAAATAAAAAAACCTTTATGAGCTTAACCAATAAACAACTGTATGAATAGCTAGAATTTATCAAGTGGAACATTTCAAACGACGTGTCGAAAAATACCCGAGTTAGCTACAAAATGCAATTTAGGTCGCACTTGTAAAGCAACTGGATAAATGGTCTTGCACGTGTATTGTGCAAAATGTCGCTGACTTGTTAACGTTACTTATTAGATCGGTAATTGCGATAATCATTATTTCTAAATAACCGTTATATTGTATCGCATGTTACCGATAGTAAACATAATATAACTAATAATAAGCTCAGTAAACGGTAAGCTATTAGACCGGGAGTGGATCGGCGATGTTGTATTAGCTCATTTTATCGCATAAAATGCGTTTAAAAAATATTTCAGTTTTTTTATTTCTGCCCAGGTAAAGGTGAAAAATATTTCAACATAGAAAACACGCTTAACACGAATTAACAATATTTATGCCATGGATGGATGATTTTTCGGTTCTTGCGCGAACAAATTAACAAATAGAACAATCGTTCCTAATTTCGTGGAAAGACAGACCGATGAACAGATAAATACCAATGCTTTGTTATAAGAATATTTATTATATCGTTTCCTTTTTTTGAGAAACAAATAAATTTAAAATTTCGCGAAAACATAATTTTATTTTAAATAAATTTAAATTTCATTTCGGATGGCGCATAGGCATGCCACCGTTTTAGCACAAAATTTGATAACACGTTTCTCTGTTAAGACCTCTTTAGTTTAATACAGGCATTTACAGATTGTAGTATATACTTAGGGGGGAAGGGGGGCGTACCTCGGACAACGCATAAGCCCAGCAGCGATCCACCGAGGTAACGCAGTCTTGGGCGCCCTCCCATTTGGCAGCGATTTGGAAAAAGTTTTTTTACTTAATTTTATTTATCTGTTTTAGGTACGTAGGTTAAATTTGTAGAATTTTTTCTTTTATAGCTTAGCTTAGATTTAAATTATTATTGTTATCTAATCTAATCGAAACAACTTTGTATGTAAATCTGTCCAGCTTGATATCTTTAAAACAAAGTCAATATTTAAAATTATGGCAAAATTGTGCCTTTTGGAATATCAGTACCAGATGATAGAGGTCTTATACTTTGGTCTATAACTAAAAACAACAGAGAAAAGGGTTACCAAATTTTATACTAAAACGGTGGCGTGCCTATGCGCCTTAACAAAATACTAAATTTAACTAGCAATTTTAGCACCTTTTTACCCTATCTCTAGAACTCTAAACGATCTAAAACACATGGGCTCTCGGTCTATACCGAGTTTTGCATGCGCCGGAGTTGACGCGCCGCAGCCTCCGGTCAAGGTCTTCAGGTCTTGTGTAATTTAGAGCAAAATAAACAAACCGGTTTACCGTTAACAAATTAGTATAGGAAGGTCGAAATTTTGCAAACAAACAACGTGCCTTTGCGTGTAATTTTGCGTAATTTATCATTTTATGGTAGTCCGAAACATTCCTGAGTATGACGACGTTTCCTATTATGGACGTCGGACGTTCTTTCGGCAAGTCTATTTTATAGATACTACAAGCCCCAGTAGGATCTATAAAATAGACTTGCCGAAAGAACGAGCGAGCCGGCGAAGTGAATGGAATTTTCGGCAAAACAAATATTTTGTCATGTTGTATTTTCGTTATTTAAATTATGTTTTTCTGAAACAAACTTGCACTTTTCAAGGTCATTATGGAAATTTAAACATATTTCTATCAAACACGTGATCATTGGCGACCAACGCGTGACTGATTGCCAATATCTTTCTGTCTCACAGCATTTCACTCGCACCAGTTAGTTTCTGTACCACGCACAAGCCAGCTTCAATGAACCACGTGATTTAAATTTTGTCCTTTATTGACTCTACTCCCTTTCTCTCGTAACCTTATGTACTTTTACTTCAAGCGTTTAGAACATAGCTTTTTGTATTTAATCTAAACATTTTCGCTAAGCTGTTAGCTGCGATAAGCAGAACAATAAAAAAAAATGTAATTAAACATCATCGGATCTCATGCAAATCCAAAACTATAGGCAACATCGCTCTTGAGTATTTACATCACCTCCCCCTTCTTTTAAATAATTCATGTGGCTTACACAACCCCCAACCACGCGAAAACACACGGTACTGTTTACATTTCAGAAAAATTTCGGTTTGTTGGGTCCAGTACTCATACACTGTAAACTACAAATCCAAATAGTTTTCTTTCAAGTATATGTCGTGTTTCTCTCCTGCCATGTAAATTCTGCCCATATGCACTTTGCGGTCGGAAAGCCAGGCTTCGTTATAAACTCCCCTTAGTACTCTAGAAACGGAGAGGCTGATAGATCTGCGTGAGAAGATGCTGAATTACATGAAAATTTTAAACAAAATACGGAAAAAGATGTAAAAAAATTAAGAACGCATTTTTCTTTTCATGTTAATGTTTAAAGCAGTGCGGGATGAGTGCGAGCTTACGAGTTTGGGCTTAGATAAAAAAACTTTGAAGCCGAATTTGTTTTCGTCAAAGAATACTTCATTATATTCTTGTTGTTATATCTGATTCTTCACTTTTATGCCTATGAAGAGTTCAATGATTGTATCGGCAGCGTAGCAAACTTTTCAACTCCAAAAAGTGACCCTCCGCCAGTCATTGTCAAATATTCTTTATCTTTCAACTTAGAGTCAAAAACACCAAAGTCACCAAGTGAGAACGGACACCAAATAATTTGAGTCAATGCTTCGACTATAGGATTACAGATGGAATGAAGTTCAAACGCCAATGCTAGACTATAATATATTAAAATCAGACATTCACCCTCAATTCCTCTCAAATTCCAGAGGACTACGCGTGCAACGTCACGATGCGAGGGCACAAAGAGAAGCGTGGTGATGAAGAGTACTTGACCTTCGACCCGTTCAGGGTCAAGCTGAGAGTTGGCCAGAGTACCATCCACTTGACCAACCTGTTCAACGGAGATCCCGTGCTGGGACCTGCCACCAACAGGGTCATAAGTGAAAACTCACAGGTAATGACTGTATTGGAGCAGATTTTTTTGAATTAGTACCTACCTCTACACAAGTTACCAAAAGACATCCTTTTCTTGCTTTTTCATGTCATTTGGATGGTTTTATTTTCTTTCGAGTGTCAGTTTAATATCTTTACTAGCGTCGATATTTTTATCATGGGAAATAATGCTCATGGTAAAAGCTAAAAATATTTTTAATTTTGTCAAAATTAAAAATGGCCATATCCGCATGCTTCTACACATACTTTTAAGTAATTACATGAATTCTCATTTGACTTCGAATATAATATTTCGTTCGCTGAATATTTGTCTTAGTTGTACTTCATTTTGTTCAACACGATCTGTCAAAATTTCGAGGAAGAAACTAAAACCTATTTTATCGCTGAAATTCATAATTTGCATTATTTTAAAATAAACATTATTTCTGGATAAAAAGTATTAAATGAATGTGATTTATGGCACTACGAAACATTACTTTAATGTCAGGCTTTTCTACTAGCAAAGTTATGTTATATTTTATGCATTCATTGTAAATTACAGAGGTGCAATTGGTTAAGCCAATCGTATTCGAATTCGATTTTCACAAGGCTATTCGGCTAAACAAATCAGTCCGTTTGGCAATTGAAATCGTATACGTTTTTGGTTTTCAACAACAAAACAAGACGATTGTATTCATTTGACAGACAAAAATATACGATTTCAATTGTCAAACGGGCTAATTTACTCAGCCGAATAACCATATGACAATCAATTTGAAAACCATTGGTTTACACAATTCCACCTCAGACGTTGAATGAAGAAAAGCAAAATTGCTCAGCTGAAACTGGTTTGTTCGTAACTCCAAAAGCCCAGTTATTTTTAGAAACCTGTTCAAATACTTTCATTCTCTATTAAATAAACTGAACCATAATTATTAATGGGTCTGGATTTCGAAATTTAATGCTGAATCGAAACAATAAAAACTACATGGTTCAGCCTAGTATTAGTTACAAAAATAAGTTTTTGTTGAAACTATTCGAAACGATCTCGATTGTTTTTAAATAGAGGTGTGTTTTTAATAGCATGTTTAATTGCCGTCATAACAACGGGAACTAGTTGTTTCAGTCTATTTGCTTTGGATATTAGAGGGCGAGTTTTGTCTCATTCGACGATGAAATTGGTCCTAGTTTTTTCCATTATAGAACGGACAGATGTTTTTGTTATACATAGTAACTACAAGTACAATAAACTTTATTTTTTTCTGGAAGCACTTGTGGTGTGGTACAATTGGATTCAAAGGTTCTCTGACACTCAGTTTTCAGCTATTTCTACTCGGTTGCGGTCCTGACTTCCGGAGCCAGGATTTTGATTTTTCTCGTTGACACTTTAGATTTCGTCCCATGAGCACCAATTCTAGCAGCGACCTTCTCTGTCAGAGGGTCTGAGGCGGTCCTGAGGTAATATTAATTTTTAAATTTCATGTACGGAATCTTGGTTTTTTCGCGAGGTTAGAGCACAGCTGCCCAGATTCCAAAAAAATCGAAAATTCGTGACTACGGAAATTCCAATTATTTTGATTCCTTTATAATATCGGTAAGAAAAACACTTTTTGGATATATTATATTTTCGTATATGACAAAAATCCGGTAGTTTATGAAAAATCCAGGTTTTTGTTAGTAGTTAAAACTACCTAAGAAAAATGAACCAATTTTATTTAATCTTTCTTATTTTATTGTAATTTCCGGTGATACTATTCTTTTTATGAAATGTTTTAGGTCGTGAGAAATATACCTTGCGATTTTGTTACAAAACCAAAAAATCGATCTCCAATCGGTCCCATGGCGGTAAGGAGGCAAGGTGTTAATTCGATGTAACACGACTTAACTTACTTGAAAGGACTAAACTTAATTTAAGCATTCTGTCTTTTGCTTTCTGTATCGAAAAGACAAGGACAGGACAAATAAGTTAAATCGTGTTACACCGAATCGACTCTATTAGCTTACGAGCACGATTTGAAACACGAGTGACAAGCGAGTGTTTTAAACGTTAAGAGTAAGTTAATGCCCTTACCCACGTGTATCATACTACGTTTTTCAATGCATAGTGTGGGTAAATAAATGAAACGTAATTAAAGTAACAAACAAACTATAAATACTCCAACCAAATGAACTTTAGGCGGGCATTCTTTTTCTTTGCACGCAAGTTGCCAACATGACGGAAATAAGCTTATTTCAGTTTGATGCGTTCGAAGGCTGCTTTCAGTCACGCATAACATATAAATGTCTATCCTGCTGTCAGTGGTAGGCGGGTGTCGCCCGACGATCATCTGAACGCAGCCTACGAACGCATCAAACTGAAAGCAGCTCATTTCTGTCAAGTCTATCTTTGGTACACAAGAATGGAATGGCTTTTTTTTCAATAAAATATAAAAGAAGAATTAAGTACTAGTGTGGTAAAGTTGCCTTTGCCAACAGTCTTCATGCATATAAAATAGGTCTTTACAAGCACTTGCATTGAAAAAATATAATAATTGAATCTATTGTGTGTGTGTCTACTGTCTATAGAGCTGATCCGCGCTCAAGCATGCGAAGGGTTAGTTCTTATTAATTATGATGATTGATAATAACCCTAACAGTTTCAAAAATCACTGTCATACTCATATTGATATAATTTCAGGTGTTCTTAGAAGAAATCCGACCAGTACTGGAACGTAGTCTCGGCGAACTCTTCACAGAAATGGCCAACAAAATAACATCAAAATTCACATACAAAGAACTATTCCCGTGATATTTGTGATATATTGTGTGGTGACTCTCTAGTTTATAAGGAAAATTATTAATATGATACCAAATTGACATGGACCAGCAGATGAAAAAGTACCTATTTTTAGTTTTAAGTTACTCAGGGTATTTTAGGGTATAAAGAAAGGTTATTTTATTGTGGGGGTAAATATTGTGGAACTAACAAGTTTTTGAAATGACAAATTGATAATTTTGTTATTTTATTATACTAGGTTCGGGATTCACACGGTCCTTTGACATTTCGCCAGAAATCTATTGTAAATCAATTGTTACCGATAATCAATAATTAGTAAATTTTTAATTTTGATGCGCTATGAAATTCTACCAAAATTAGAACGAATTTGCCCCGACTTTTAGTAACAAGTGGAATGAAATGTCAAAGGACTGATAAATCACGATTCACGTATAGGACCTCTTTAAAAGGTTTTCCCGAGTTACGGTCGTGATTCGACAAAGATCGGTATTTCTTATATCCACTGAATAATTATATTAAGATGCCTATGCTTATATCTAATTGTGCTATACAAATTCTTAGACAAGATTAATAGTATACTAAAGTCGATTCTTTCATTTTAGTTTTAATGCTGTCTAAACTTATTTTTTTCCAAACTAATATAGTTTCTGTTGTTAACACTAAATAACTATCTTGGAATGGAGTAAAATTCGTTTTGACAGCAATAAAACTAAAATCAAAGCCTTCAGAATCGGCTTTGATGTATTTTCAAAATAAAATAAATACCAAAATTTCATTTTTTTCCGCATCCGTATTTATAGTCTTTTGATAAAAGCAGATCGTTGTAAAGAAAAATCAAACGTTTAAATATAAATCTGTGGAAGTTACGATAGAAGTACTATATTGTATCATAATTAAAGAGAATTAAGAAATATTGTTTTTAATATGTAGTGAAAAGAAATAAAATTATGAGTTTTTTACTCTTTCTAGGTAGCTGAATGATAAGATTTCGCATAAATTAAACAAAAACATCTAACTACGCACCAGTTTTATTAGAAGTATAGGGATTTGTACATATCAATTAATTTCTTTATAGTTACTTGATAGTTTTATGATTGTAAAACTTGTGACACGAGCGAGTTTTGTTCTGGTATTGGTAAGATTAAGTTTTATTTTACAAAAACCGATAACTGTATGTTAATATTAAAATCTGTGTCCCTAAGTATCGACTCTATATCGTACTTAATCAAAATGTGCCTTAATATTATAATTCCGAATTCGAGCCCCCATCGACTTTTGTAAATAAATTCACCACTGATTTGTAGTTTATATTTTGTAAACAATAAACTCTTATTTAAAACTTTAATTTATTAATCAATAGCCTTTTGCCCATCTGCGCTGAGTGACTAATAAACTTAAACACTCTGTATCATTATCTTTTTATTTTGAATTTCGAAAAATCTGTTCTTGTGAGAGTGTAACATCCCACGAAGTCTGATAAAGGCCACTTTTAAGTTTGACCCTAACATCGTTATTTTTTACCAAAATCAAAGTTAGTCTTAAATTTCTTCTTAGCGAGTACCCATTTTATTAGGAACTAACCTGCCTGATTTACAGTTTCAAGGCTCATAAATCCCTGATTTATTTAATGCCATGAGAACTAGAATAATTGAAAAACGATTGGGTCCAATTCCTTTTGATAAATATAAGGACCGCTAACTATGTTGTGATTTGTGTACTTGTGATGGTCTAAGACTTGAGACCTTTGGCTGCACAAAAAGACATATTGGTGCTTTCCATTGTCAATCCATAACACCGCCCTTTTTTTCTGAAAGATGTTGTGTGGGATATCAAATAAAAGGGCTTCATGAGCTGATTGTAAAAATATACAACATTACCATATTTCAGCCACTTGCTTGCTAAAAAACAAAAGAATCGTTTTCAATTTGTCAAATACTCGTAATTTATGCTAAACAAAAACAGGATGACGCTCATATTTAATACTTTTGGTTCCATACAAATGTATGCTCGTAAGTACTAAACTAAGAAGCAGGTCTACATTGCAAGAAACTAAAATCATCTGCTACACCCTGCCATAGGGCATCCAAAAGCGATAGTGACTCAAATTTTATTGATTTATCAATGGGACAGAAAAGAAAAATGAAGAATTAGTTTTTTTTTCAACGGGGCGGGGGTTTCTCAAGGGGGTGTGGATGGGCCAAGTCAAAACCAATAATATAGGAAATTGAGAAAAATGGTCAGGAAGTCTCGGGACTGATTTCGATGAAAACCAAAACTGCAGCATTAGATTTTTGAAAAATTAATTTCCCTAGCCGAGAAGCGAACGAACTCATAAAAAACCGGCCAAGTGCGAGTCGGACTCGCGCATGAAGGGTTCCGTACCATTATCTATAAAACCGCCAACAAAATCACGTTTGTTGTATGGGAGCCCCCTTTAATATTTATTTTATTCTGTTTTTTAGTATTTGTTGTTACAGCGGCAAGAGAAATACATCACCTGTTAAAATTTCAATTGTTTAACTATCACGGTTCATTAGATACAGCCTGGTGACAGACGGACAGACAGACAGACGGACAGTGGAGTCTTAGTAATAGGGTCCCGTTGGTTACCCTTTGGGTACGGAACCCTAAAAACAGTCAAAACCTGTAACAACCTCTTATCTATCACCCTTGATTTGACGTCCCCACATGAGTATATATCCATAATTATTCTCGCCGTAACTCGGGCACAAATAAAGCAGTGTTTCTCTTCACCGCCAGCATGGAGTAAGTATTCAAATACTAAAGTCCATTCTAAAGGCTTTAATTTTAGTTTTAGTGCTGTCAAAACCATTTTTTTTCCAAAGCAATATAGCTTCTGTTGTTAAGACTAAAGAACTATTTTGGAATGAAGAATATTTAGCTTTGACAGCACTAAAACTTGAATTAAAACCTTCAGAAAAAGAACTAAAATTATAATAATTCCGTAATACACTGGCGAACGGTAGGATTCAAGCCCGTTGTGATACCGAGTGAGCTAAAACCGCTACAGTGCTGCTACTTATTTTAGTAAATGTGTGTTTGTGTTTATGACATAAATGTGTATGTTTGTGTTTATGACATAAATGTGCATGTTTGTGTTTATGACATAAATGTATGTTTGTGCTATTTAAAATAATTAGTGAGGTTAAAACATACACATTTATTGTTCAATTTATGATGGTCTTTTATTTAATTTCTTTTATATGCAAATAAATAAATATTATGATTATTGTTCTTATATTACTTATCGATTTAAAAAAAATGTTCATTCGCTTAAAATGTATGTAGAAATTGTAGTGGCAATTATTTTTTGAGGCTTTGTCAACGCCTCACGCTATCCGTCTCGCGACAAAAAAAACTATTTTTCGACATCTAGTTTGACATGTCAGTATAAAACCTGAGGTGCAATTGTGGAAACCGATCGTATTCAAATTGATATTATCATATCATATGGCTATTCGGCAAAGCAAATTATTTCGTCTGACACTTGAAATCGTACGTTTTTGGTTATCAATAACAAAACAAGACAATCGTATTAATTTGACAGCCAAAACTATACGATTTCATTTGTCAAATGGGCTAATTTGCTTTGCCGAATAGCCATATGACAATCGAATTTGAATACCATTGTCTTACACTCTGATCCTTTAAAAATACAGTAGATATAACTATCAGACTATCCTAACGGAATACTAACTGAGGTCTTACCGGAGTTTAATTTAAAAAAATGTAGTTGGGTATATGTGTGCGCATAATATAGCCTCAAATGTTTTTTTTTGTACTTCAGAACAAAATTTTTACATCGGCAAACAGTAAAATTACAGCCTTACCGGATTACTTAGTGGATACTCTTTGTTCGTATCTCGTTTAGGGGTGGGGACGTTCAGAATTAATACGTCACTTCCGAAATAACATTTTAATAACCGTACCTATAGAAAGATAACTTAATTTAATGATAATGGTTATTATTTGTTATTAATTATTATTCATGATACGTTATTTATTTTAATGGTAATAATGAAAACAATTAAAATGAACTCGTAAGCGAATACGCCGGCATTGATTCCAGTTTATTTAAGTACATCATTTATGATTAATTCCCTGCTCTGTGATTGAGTAAAGAGGCGGCAAAAGTAGTATCCACTACAATAATTTACGGATGTGTATCTCTGACACAATCCGCTGCTTTTTTTATTTGCGGAGTAGTTTTCAAATAATAAAAAGAAAACCATCCATCCATCAGCCTGTTTTATCCACTGCTGGACATAGGCCTTTCCAGGATTTCGCCACTCTTGGCGGTCCTCCCGGAAGAAATGCCCATACTCACACACGCTGGGCAGGCGGGTTGGTCAGCGCGGTGCCGACGCCCTTGCACCAGTGACGCCGCTGCCCGTCACTAGTCTGTTTTATACAAGGCCCGGCAATTGGGGATGGATATACCGCCATCCATCGGTCCCAGGCAATGGTGGGCCGCCTGGTTTTGCCTGTGAGCTGTTCTCTTACTCTCCCCCGAATAACTTCGGGAGGATTTGTGAGTAAGATGGTGGTACCTCCACAGTCGAGCCCGGCATCAGCTCTACCACCTTAAAAACCTAGAAAAGAAATTTTATTTTCACGTGTCACCAGCACACTTCATAAATTGTGCCTTACAAAGTTCAACTTAAACAGAATGAGAGTAAGAATCACGGGTTGAAAAGAACTAAGCATTAAGCTTCTTTTTTTGTTAAAAAAATTTCAATTTTATCATCGATATTTTTTGCAACTGTATACAAATAAATGGCTTCAAAATTAATTTTGACATAAACCCAATGGCAATTGAAACTGTTCTATACCAATATCTCTTCAATTTAATATAATATCGCATGCTACTAAATCGCCAGATAGAGAATTAATTTACCATGTAGTTAATAGGTTAAGGTAGGTCTTGCCTACTTATGTACCCAATTATTTCTCTCACGAATCTTGGCTTGTTATGTCACGGGTAAGTAATTTACTGTACGCTGATAAGGCCTTATTTAGTAGGTTATATTACCTGATTATTGGTTACTTGTTGTGCGTCTTTGCACTAAAATTAGAAATAACTACATGTAGGTATATAATCTGAATCACGCCTGCCACTCAGTCGATTTGACAGATTTGCTGCGATGCTGTTTGCACAATACCGGCTGAATTTTAGTCGCTGAAATTACTAAAATATTTGTCCCGTTGCAAACTTCTTATGTTTTATAGATATTACAAACTTTTATACTGGATGTTTTTTCCTTAAAATAGACTATATTGATTAATATGAACAATTTTTAAGATAGGGCCAACCATGAAATCGTGAAAAAATGACAGCATTTTGCTCGGGTAGGTAAATAAAGTAAATACTTTTCTATGGAACAATTTATTTTCGCGATTTTAAGGTTGGCCCATTGACGTACTAATAAATAGACATCGGGTCTGTGTTCGAAAAGTGTCCGAACTAAAAGAGAACGAAAACCATAGAAAATTTAAAAAGGGCAACAATCACACGTCAATCAAAATTAAGCCGTGCAGCAATGACCTACGATTCAAATTCAAATGTTTTGTTTCTTAATATTTTGACATTTCACTAAGGACACTTTTTTGGTAAATTTTATACTAGACCTGAGGTCCATTTGGTAGGACAATGGTTGGCACTATATTAAAAGTTGTTCATTTTAATGAGTAGAATACCCCGTTTTAAGGGAAAACGAAAATCATCGTAACAGTCTATTTTGTGTATAATTTTGACTTGGTCCTTCTTTAATATGTCGCCGATTTGATTGCCATCGAGTAGTACCCTCTTGTGCGATGGATAACGCCTAGCGCTAAGTGCAGATGACGTCACTATTACCTCGATCCAAATTAGAACAGTCGAGTAGTAGGAAAATAGATCAATTTTGATATAAAATAACAAAAAACAATTGAATTAAATATAATCGGAGGAAATACAATAAAAAACTGGTTTGGTCTTCTTCAATTTAATCAAATAAAATATTTTGAGTACAGAACAGGACCTTAAAATGTCTTTTTAGTATACGTCGCAAACAATAAACGGAAAGAACTGCTTTATATTAAAAATAATAAAAAATATATTTACATAGTTCGAACATTTTACTTTTAATTTCAGAGGTTCTAACAATTCTCTCCCGTATGAATATGACAGTACGGACTGACAGAAAAACAGATATAGAGACTTCCCTAGAAGGGCTTCCGTATTTTGATCAACCCTAATACGTACTATCGAAGAAATGGCTCCAGACCTACTTTTCGCCCGTATATTAATAGTAATAAGAGCGAAAAGTAGGTCTGCAGCCGTTTCTTCGATGGTACCTTAGATTTCTTGCTTCACTTACCCAGAACACTCGTTTAAAAACACCTTTAACCTCATTTGACAGACTGCATCATGCCATAGGCATAGTTCCGCAAACCGATCAGACTCCGAGACCCGGGGCTCACGACCTTTATCACATTATAATAAGCACTAAAATCGCCTAATCCACGATGTAAGTTATCTGGCGAACTGCGATTGCAGTATCTCGGGCCATGTCCGACTGTTACAGTGGTTGGATGGGGTTATGCAAGGCTTATTATTATTACCAGTATTATCTCACCGGTTAATGCGTAGACCAAATAAAATTAGGCAGTTGCATTGCATTGTATCGCATTAAAACGTAATCTCTTGATGATTGATTCGAAGCGCAAAGCTCTTTAGGGTTACGTAGTCAACAAGGAAAATTCATCCTGAATTCTGAGTTTTTGTCTGTCCGTCTCCTGCATATAAAAAAACTACGTCGCCACTTGGGGCTCCAGGAAAAAGCTACGGTAAGTACATTGACCTCTCATACTAGACTCACAATCTCGCTCAAAAAATGTCCGCTATGAATTTTGTCACCGCTATGGGGTGACAAAATCGAATGAAGATTTCGTACAACTGATGACATTGTATCTTATATTAACGACATAACGTCTCAATTTGGTTGAAGATTTTTGCTACTATGCACGTCGCACGTTCGGACGTTTTCTGACGTACTTTTCTTAGAGACTGTGTGTCTTGTTGTTTTATGAGAGGTCAATGGGTAAGTAGGCTACGTGGGGGGAGGAAGGTGGACGAACGACGAACGACGTAGTTTATTGACGCTCCCTAACTTATTTGAATGTTACGGAACCATCACGCGCGAATCCCACTCGCACTTTTATTTGATAATAATTACATGGAGTTACTTATGTAACTTTTTTATTGTTTCTGCTACAATATGGAGGACGTACAGACGCGGATGTTTCTGAATAGTGAAAAGTGGCTTAACCTCCAATATGTGGCTTGATCTGTGGTCGAACACAGTATTCCGCAAACTTTTTGCGTTTAAGGTACATTTAGGAAAACGAAAAATTTAAAATCTGTTTTTATGTAGTATTAATCAACGTTTATTATTATCTAGCTTTTGTGTACTCCTATAAAATCAGTCAATATTTTTCGGACTGCTACCTACAGTAAACATAGCTAGTGAAATGTGTGTGTTATGCGCCTCTGTGTTTCCCATTTTGTAGCTTTTCCATGGGAACTGATTTATGGGTTAAAAATTCGTTTTTGTCCTATCTCAGATCTAGAACTTTAGTTCAGTCCAATCGGTTCAATAGGTACGGCGTGAAAGGGTGACACATCACTTTTCTATAGAAACTTGAAACCTCATTTTCATCCCATGGAAACTGATTTATGGGATAAAAGTAGCCTATGTCCTATTCCGGGTCTAGAACTACATTCATGCAAAATTTCAGCCCAGTCGGTTCAGCAGTTACGGCGTGAAAGAGCAACAAACATCCATCCATCCATACATTCAAACTTTCATATTTAAAATATTATTATTAGTGGGATAATCACCCTTACTTGCTACTAAAAATAAAGTTTAACCTAGTTACACCTATGCCTCTAATCCAGATGTCATGGGTTCAAATTCCGAAGGGCACATTCGTGTTCGTTCTGTGTGCTTCGCAAGGCACGTTACGCTGCCGATCCCTATTTACACTTTGACGGTAACATATAAGTTTCAAATTTTGTCAGATTGTAGTACATATCTCTAAAGTAAAATAAAAATAAGGGTTCCGTAATCGGAGGGGTCGATTGTTTATCGTACGCTACCATTTTAGTGCCTTGTTTTTTGTAGCCTTGATGTTGCTATGGCATTTACATTGTTGTTTTTTAGAATGTCATTTTTAGACTTCCGTACCCGTCTAGTGTGGTGGTATGGAACCCTTTGTGCGCGAGTCCGATTCGCGCTTGGCCAAATATACCTGCATAAATAGACTGGTTGATAGCTGGAAATGAAAAACTGTAAGGAGGTCTGTTATTGATCTAAGCTTGAAGCACCTCAAAGTTAAAATCCTTCTTAATATTTAAATATGCTTGCCCAATGCTAAGGATATTATTTACATATTGTTTAAGGTCTTCTTTAAGGTCTTTTATGTCTAATATCTTTAATAATGATAAAGTAGTAAAAAATTCGTATTTACACACAAAAATATATATATTTTAATCTTTATGAGTTTTTGGTACTTTACTAAAACGTAAAAACTACCATTTCTAGAATTTTGTCTGTATTTTATGTATGCACGTATATGTTCCGTTTTAACTCGAGTACCACTCAACGGATTTAGATGTGGTTTTAGATGTGGTTTTCTGTGGCCTTGGTCAACATGGAGGCTATAAGGGTGTTCATAAAATAACTGTCAAGCTGAAAACTGCCGATACTACTCAAAGAGATTTCCACGCGTCCATTAGCTGGTTATTAAATAAAATCAATATTAACTTAATAGAGAGTACCAAAATGTCAAGTTTGCAAGTTTCATACATTTGTGTTGACATTTTACTTACAAATACTATACAGGCAAGATCTGGACCCGTATCGCAACTAGTCTCAAGATTGAGAATGACCGCGAACAACTGAGTTACCGCTGCTGTATTCCTGTTAATGTTATCAAATAGATATATGCTGCCATGTAGAAGAAGGTGAGACTGGAGAATTGCAATTGTGTGCGTCCAGACCATTGACATTGTGGAAAACAACTCTTATAGCAGTCCAGGCAAGGTCTGTTTTCATAAAATTATGGTTTGACTTTTATCTTATTCTTCTTTTGTTACGATGTATACTTTATGTTTCCATGATTTTCCAAAAATAGACCTTGCCTGCACTGCTATAAGAGTTGTTTTCCACAATGTCAATGGTGTGCACGCACACTCGCAATTCTCCAGTCTCAGCGCCTTCTGCACTGTATGCAACCAAATTTATACCGAAGACTCAGTAAATAGTCATACATAAAAGACTGTCAGAAACAGATTGGATAGGATTTGATAGGAGTGAGCAGTCGTATTATTTAATAAAAACATAATACTATCCAATCTGTTCCTGACAATGACCCTATTTGGGAAATTCGAAAATGTTTCTTTTTCCTTCTGCCTGCAAATGCGTACTTTAGGATGCATATCCGGTTCACCTCCCAATCCATTCCATATCCTGCACGTCTTCCCTACCATTACAGTGCCCCCCCCCTCTACTCTTTGATATGCAATGGTTTCTGCAGTCCCATTAAACATGGGACTCTAGGGACTAGTGTAAATCTTTGGGTTAATTCGATTAATCGAGTCTGGTCAAGCCACGCCGGAATCGGTGCATTCAATTCATTAATTTATTAATTCTTCTCTGCAAACGCAAGCCCAGCCTCGAGTCAGTACTATAGAAAGTAAAATAAAGTAATTAATAAATGTTGCACTGTAATACTGATTACTTACCAAGCCTCCGGTGTGAATTTGGCTGCATAAATGCTGTCACCTTGTATATGAAGTTCTTATGTAGATGCCGCCTTCTTCTTAAAGACAGCGGTATATAGAGAGGCCCACCATCCTAAACAAGGAAAATCCCAAACAGAAACAGCAGTCACAGAGAGGCGCAACGCGGTTTTGCAACTGAGGTGCATGCTCCGTTCGTATCCTACAAATATCATGAAATTCGGCGCCGGCGCACATTCAGATACCGGCCGTTCGACGTTGCGTTCGAAATTCAAATTTACAAATCATCTCATTTGATTAAGATGAAGGTGGTATTCAGTTTGCTTTTAATTTGTGGTGCAGCTTATGGAAAAGCACGTAAGTGTCTGTTTGTTTATTTATTTAATAATTGCGTTATTAAAGCACTTTGGGTCATGCTTAATTTTAATTCTCTATTGGTAAGTTAAAAAAAATCCACAGTTGTTTCTTAATGTGCTTAATTTATACTAAAACGTTAATAATAATAAAAAGTTTCAAGTTTTTGCTTTATTTACACACAAGTTTTACTTAGTACCTACTTAAGTTAAAAGGAGAGATACAAATACAAAATCTATACAAAACGAATCAGAGGCAATGAAAGATTATTAAATGCGTTAAAAACATATGGATATGAAAGATAAACAACCAGAAGTCTGTTTTATAAGATTAACGTATGAGATTTCAGTTGAACAGTTCAACAAACAAAGTGAGTTTGTAAACAAGATCAGCCTCGGTTTAAGGTGGTAACACATGATCTCGGTGAAAAATACACATCATAACATTATTTTACGTATTTTTGAATAAAAGTATGAAATAAATAAGTTTTATGTATATTTGCGAAAATTGCTTCGTAATTATTATCTTGTGATACGAAAATGATGTAATTATATGCATTTTATTTTGATTGCACATTGCATTAAAACTGTTAAACATGCTTTACAGTTTCTTAATTTAACGCAATCAATACTCTATGCATAGGATGACATAATTTTCTTGCAAAAACATGATTATTATGAAGACATTTTCGCGAATACACATAAAACGCATCTATTGCATACTTCTTATTAAAAATTAAGGAATACAATATTTAGATGTGCATTTTGCACCAAGATCCTCTGTTACCCCCTTAAGGGCTTGCCTTTGGTCTTTCGACGATTTTTGTTTTAATATGCTAAGTCAACTACTTATCTGATCAATGTTAAACTTGGACACGTGTTTTTTCAGACCTAGGTCTTTTCGTTGTTGTCAGGTCGGTTATCTAACTGTACACATTTCACTCGGTAGATTTTATGATAGAAAATGATGCCTTTTTAATTTTTATTCGTTTTATGTGTAAGCGGCTTGAGTTTTATGTCTGAAATTACTGCTATAACAAGAAAACATGGTTTATTTTCCGATGTCAGGTGAAAAAATTCCTACATCAAATATTTTTCGTAAAATCCAGAATAACCTCGAAAATTCACTGATTTTGCGTGCCGGCAGCGCGCGAGGCGAGCGTTCTAATGTAGACTTTCTGACAACATACTGAAGTTCAAAATCACTCGGTAAGAATATCGTGCACCATGGGTAAGGCCTTTAGATACCGCACAAGTAGGAAGTACAGAACCGGCCAGTAAAACAAAATGCAGTAAAAACGGTAACTGATAAGGTCTTACACACAAGTATATACCTATACCAAGTGACATTAATTTACACTGGAGGATTGGTAAGTGATTAGTTTACGGAACGATAACATTCTTAGCGAAATTTGAAATTTTTACTTCCCTAGGGCTGACTCAGGGCTGGGCTTGCGGTTGTAGCGAAAAGGTATAATTAAAGAAAATGAATTTCTAAATGAATTTTTTTTCCTAAAAAGGATCGTCGAACCTTGATACCGATTACTTGCAGAGTTTTCAGTATGAATAAGGCAACCCAAAGGTCACCCAAATGAGGTGACATTTATTTATGCAGCCAAATTCATACTGGAGGCTTGGTAAGTGATCAGTATGACGGAACGATAACACTTTTGCTAATTTTGCAAAAAAAAAGTTGATCTCCAATAGTAATTGCCTCGGGGCTGGGCTTTTTAGAGAACAGAGCGGCTATTCTTGCAAAAAATTTCACACGCTTTGCTTTTCATTCGCCTCTGTTTATCGCTTCATAGATGCCGTGTGGTGATATTTCTACTAACAATAACTCCTAAAATGACAAGTAAAGCATGATATGAATACGAACAACAGGTTTATATTTTAAAAGTTTGATACGTTTCTTCATAAAAAACTCGTAAAAATCACCCGCTTTCGGCCTTCGCAAATTATTGCATGTGCGAGAATCGCCGTCCAGGAAGGAAAAAGAAATGAATTTCACAAGGGTCTTCGAACCTTTATACTGAGCACTTACCGAGTCTTCAATAATAATTTGGCTGCATAAATTAATGTCAACTTGTATACTTGTACATTTTTAGGGTTCCGTACTCGAAGGGCAACAAGGAGCCCTATGAAATTTGGATGTTAAGTAGAATGTTGACCCAAAACCGAATAAGGAACGAAATAAAAATAATTATTTTTTAAGAGGTTTTTTTAATCTGTGGTATTAAATAAAACCTTTTGAAACAAACAGATCAGCCCGCTTTTCGATTGTAATAAAACCGAAAAGTGTGTCATTACATTAGCACTTTCACCGATGGCACACAGAACATTGGGCCTAGGACATCAACAGCAAAATTTAAAAAAAAAACACCGATGTAGTAATAGCAGAATCGTTACGGTCTTTCAACTGGTTGCCCCACGTGATATTACTTATGTAGGCAGTGCATAATAGAGACCTGCACTTGCAGTTACTACGTAAGTACCAGTTAGGGTGGCCAACCATGTTTCCTTACTATGTAGTACATTCGATTAAAATTATAGGATCAAGAATAGGCTTGTACACGGGGTAAGCAAAATATTATTCTATTTAATCCGTCATTTAGATTATCAAAAAATTTTGGACACGTATTTTTTCTTTTGTCAATCAAACAAAAAATGACAGACTTAAAGCGGTTCAAAGTTTGGGAGTGGCGGAAAATGACGTCACTTCTACGTAAAATTGTACCTATATGTGACGTCACGCGGAACTTCAGCGGCCTATATCTTTATCATTTTTTGTTAAATTGAAAAAAGAAATACGTGTCTAATATTTTCTGATAATCTAACTGACGGACTAATACATTTTTTTTAGTCATCATGCCTAATAAATGTGTAATACGGGATCTTTGTTTTAAATAAGACACTTGCACCTACTTGTCCACAAATTATTATATATTTCAACACACCCAACCGGTTTCGCTTATAAGCATTTTCAAGGGTTTTTAAAATTATAACTAATTATTACACAATGATGTCGATGCGGTGTACACAGGAGTTACAGGACTAACCTTATTTGAATCTTCCTTTAATATATTTTGTTCTTGTCTTTAATATACAGAAAGAAAAAAAAAAGGAAGTTATGTCGATTTTATTAAACTTATTTGACAGAACTAACCTTATATTATGCGTCCTGTCCTTGTATTTTCGATAAAGAAAGAAAAGGATAGAATGTTTCAATTAAGTTTAGTCCCGTCAAATAAGTTAAGTCGGGTTACACCGAATCGACAGCATTGACATGCGTGCGATAACGATAAATGTCCCTAAATGACATTGAAATGTCCTTAAAGTAAAAGTTATTTAAACAAAGATGCATAATAAGTTCCACCAAGAGCAAACAATCACAACCATCAACATTTTAAAATACGGGACGTCATACGTTTTAAAATATCGACATAAAACAACATAATAATAAAAACGGTCAAAATAAACATACAACGTAAAAGATCTACTTCGACCATGAATGGTCCGTATTCAAACAGAACACGGCCAAAATTGTAGCTAAAAACGGGACATCCTGTAAAATGCAGGATATTGGTCACCGTAGTACCAGTTTTGGGCTTGGTGGTCGTTCAGCTGAGGAAATGCATCTGGGACAAGGCTGACGGGTGTACGTTCACGACAGCCGCTCCGTGACTGTGACCGTACGTTTTGTGGATAGGTACTTTCAGGATATGTGTAGTACAGATATTCCATCTCACGAAGTCCGTTTGGCTATGTATGTTGTAGTGACGTGTATAGATAAGCGCGTCTTGTGTGTGCGCGTCTACGCACACTGGAAAAAAGTGCGTGCGCACCAAAACCATAGCCAAACGGACTTTCTGAAATAGAATATCTGTACCTATAGATGTTTATTTATTATGTAGTCGATTTCCTTGACAACATTGAGCGAGGAAGAGGAAAAGCAAATATAATAAAACCGGACAAGTGCGTGTAGGACTCGCGCCCTTGGAGTTCCGTACAATTATGGTTAAAAATAATTAATTTTGACAGCCCCAAATTTATTTATTTTTGAAGATGAAAAATAATAAAAAGTTTATTTTCACCCTAGTCAATGAGCTCTAATTATTAGGTTTGGCTAAACATTATACATACTCGTACATATAATATCCACAACTCTGTAACTTATCCGTCTACTTACCCACTAGAGGCCCATGACATTGCGTTGGACAGGCAGACAGACAGACATACAGATAGACAAAGCTCCGATTTGCCCTTTGGGTACGGAACCCTAAAAATCAGGGTCATGCTGGCTAGCAGGCTAAGCAATAAAGGATTATAAAAAAATTTAAATAAATAAAAAAACAAAAAGTTTTACTCACAGAAAGTTTAACTTAAAACTAGTGCTTGGGATCACCTTTTAAGCAAAATATTGCCTGTGCCAGATGACCCCGCTCTTTCATAGCTTCACTTCAGGCACTGTGAAGTTTGATCAACATTAACAAGTATTCTAATAAAATTTCTAGGTTACAACTATTCTAATAAAATTTCTAGAACTTAACAAAAGTAGTTTTTTAAGACACATTTTATAGATATATTTTGTTCGTGAAACGTAGAATATATATTGGTGGGTAGGTAAATAGATACATAGACAAAGTGTTTATTATAATTGTTTTAGTTAATTTATATCTTACGTGTTGTGTAGAAAGACATAATAATTATGTGTGTATTATTGTAAATATGTCAAAATTGCCTCAGTTTAATCATAGTTCAGTGGTTGCAACCAATTATTAATAAGTTTTTTGCCGTTATATAATTTTTTATTTATTATAAATGCCAATCTTTTTGCTTATCTTATAAATTAAATAAGTTTTTCTTTTGACATGACACAGTAAATACAAATAATTGGTCAATTGCGTATCTCACACGCATCAGTTTAGAATTTAGTAGCATTTACGAGTATAAAAAAAAAAATAAAACCGGTCAAGTGTGAGTGCGATTCGCGCCCTGAGAGATCCGTACCATTTAATAGTATAATGGTGACTTAAATGATTTAAATAAAAATTACAAACTTATATACTTACAATAAAATACAATACCTAGAAAATGTATGTCACAAAACTTCACGAGTATTCGGGTTACGTACCGTAAATATAAATACAGGTTGGCCGGGAAAGAATCGAACTGGGCATCCGAATCAGAATTTTAGTAGTTTAGGAGATATGATTATTTTAAATGATTTTAATAATAGTTCTCACCTGAAATTAGTTTTGATTTTTTCTCTCTTTCTATTTAACATTTGTGAATGTTTTTTCAATGTTATTTATGACAACTATGTGAGTAACTACTTTGAAAATTATGGTTTACCTAGGTCTTGTGGAACATGACTAAAATTTAGTCGAAAGTTCAAAATTACTGTTCAATCATAGTAGTCTTAAAATTTCAAAAAATAGAAAAGTGTATTTGAAATGCTGTCAGTGGTTTCAAAGTAATTTCAAAAAACTGCTACTGCCTTTCTTTCTATGTAACCAGCCTTCAAAGTTAATGAGTAACTTTTTTTAAAAACTTAATAAATAATTTTATGTAATTTTTCTTTAATTTTTATATCATATATATTTTTTAATTATGTATGTACATACAAGTTAGAGAACACATTGAAATAATATATTGAGATATATTTCGGCTATTACTATGGTCGGCATCAGTCAAACAAAATTAAATAAAGATTATGTGATAAATGTGTGAAGTCGAAATTAAATTTGACAGGCATAATGTTGATTGACAGATTGATGGATGAATAAAAAAGTATACTTACTACTTTATACTATATATGCTTGGAACATATTTATTCATTATTTAATTCCTAAACTAATCTCTAGTATATATTTTGTTTGTCAACAAGCTATATTTATATTTAAAAGAGCCCGTAGTTCACTGAGCTAAAATTGCCACGCGTCGGCTCTATGCGTTTATTATTAATGTTAGGTCTGTTGATACCTACATAAATACGTCTGTGAATTCAATACATTAGACCGGGTTTTTATAAAAACCTCAGTATAACGTTGACTGTATGAAAATCTCCTCAAAGTATCTTTATCGAGATGTATTGATTTTACTAAAGTTATATAATATTGTTGGTATAGCAAATATATAATAATATATAATTACAGTAATGCAATACGATACGGTCTACTAATTTGGACTTATCAAGGGCTCAGTTCAAACCATTTATGAACATTATCATGCGTCATGTTCATATCAACTCAAATCTGGTAAATGAACGCATAAACCTAACCCAAGAGATACCCTAAAACAGGGATGGCGAACCTTTATGAATCGACGTGCTATTTTTTCTAAAGAAGCGTTTAATGAGACCATATACATTCGTGCCTTCGAATAACTTTGACCTAGTGGTTATTGGGAAGATCCATCCATCAGCTTGTTTCGTCCACTGCTGGACATAGGCCTCTCCAGGATTTCGCCACTCTTGGCGGTCCTCCTGGATGAAATGCTCATACTCACACACGCTGGGCGGGCTGGTTGGTGAGCGCGGTGCCGAAACCCTTGCACCAGTGACGCCGCTGCCCGTCACCAGTATTATAATTGGTAAGATAATAAAACTAAATAATAACAACACACAACTCTTCAACAACTACCAAAAAAAAACCGTTTCGATTGGTAGCGTGCCTGAAATATTTTTGCGCGTGCCATCAATGGCACGGGTGCCATTGGTTCGCCATCCCTGCCGTAGTAAACTGTGAAATGCATATTTCTTCGTTTTATAGCATGAGTAAAACTGTAGTTCACTCATACATTTAATGAGCAAATCTTTTGAAATACGGTCTTGCACATCACCAACAGTAGGTACGTGCGAGTACTAGCTACGTTCGTTACCAAAAGTATGAAATAATATTGCATTAATTTTATAGTCCAATGCTTTTCACTGTCATGCAATCTTTAATAGCTAACCAAAGCAACTCCGACAAAAGTAGACAGGATCCTATTAACAGACTAGAATAATGATGAAAAATAAGCAATGATTGAATTGAATAAGGAAACCATCTCTCAGATGGCAATCTTAGAGCATTAAAATAGCAATTAAAGAATAAAACCAATGATAAAAAGTCAATCATACCTTACAAATCAGAAAATTAAATTATCTTCCTGTAAATCTGTTGTAATGTAAATCTCATTACTTCACTCCTGTTTCCAGCCGAAGGTTTCCCGCAGTGCAAGCGAAGTGACCCGAACATCGACAAGTGCTTTCTGGAAGGCGTGGAAGCCATGAGGCCGAGGCTGAAGATCGGGATTCCAGAAGCCAACATACCAGCTCTTGAGCCCTTCGTGGTGCCAACGCTGAAGTTGGACAGGACAGCGCCCAATCTGAGGCTGAAGGCTGTCATCAAACATATGAAGGCACATGGTGGAGGCAACTTCAGGATCGATAAACTAAAGTGAGTTGAGGTACTTCATGTTCTAATTTACGCGAGGTTATCCAGTGAACTATCCTGCTCCAACGCTTTCACTGTACACTTTTATATCCTGCTCAGTGGGAGCGGGCGGCTTTCTCGCAATTTTGTGTTTTTATTTATTATTTTGGAATTAAGACGATGGATTTTAAGAATGACGGCCATTTTATGTCACATTTCTTACGATACGTTTTTGTTTTGTGTATGTTTTATTGTCTAAAACCTAGTATCACTCCAATAAAATGGTATTTATATCATAGTTTAGGGCTATCTTTGCGATTTTATTGTATGCAGTAAAATCCAAGTAATCTACCTATATAGCAAACAGCCGATATACGAGTATTATGTTCAAGTAGTGAAGTATTATTACAGTTTCGCGGTTAAAAATTAATTTGTGAATAGATAATATCGGGATAGCCACCCCGTAATAGATAAACGTCTTTAGATGAACCTGCGGTCATCTATAGTTATTTTGTTTATAGTATGAGTAGGTATCTGTGACCGTGAGAATGAAGCAATTTAAGGCAAGCCCAGCTTTCTCACACGAGTAAATTTTGGTTATCTGGACTACCTTGCTGCCTTGGAGGTAGAGCGTCTTTTGGCTTCCATGGGACCAGAAGATGAATTCTTTAAAAAAAGTTATTTTTGGGAACTTTAAATTAATATCAGCTCGTTGTTTTTATAAATGAAATCATTATCCTGACGCCACTTTGATGTATGTAGATTTCGAGACATTTATAAAGAAAGGCATCTTGAAATTTGAACCAGATTGTGTAAATACTACAAATACTCAAAAAATATGTAAATGTATCCATCCATCAGCCTGTTTCGTCCACTGCTGGACATAGGCCTCCTGGAAGAAATGCCCATACTCACACACGCTGGGCAAGCGGGTTGGTGAGCGCGGTGCCGAAACCCTTGCACCAGTGACGCCGCTGCCCGTCACCAGTCTGTTTTATATAAGGCCCGGCAATTGGGGATGGATATACCGCCATCCATCGGTCCCAGCAATGGTGAGCCACTTGGTTTTGCCTGAGAGCTGTTCTCTTACTCTCTCCCGAATAACTTCGAGAAGATTTGCGAGTAAGATGGTGGTACCTTCACAGTCGAGCTCGGCATCAGCTCTACCATCTAGAAAATCTAAAATCTATAAAGCGAAATACCACTGACTCGCTCATAATGAAATCTCTATGACTGAAAACCTACAAATTTGAAATTTGGCAATAGGTTTCGTATACCACAAAGGGTGAGTAAGGATTATGCGAAATTCGTGATATGTGATATAATTTGTGTTAAGTGTGTATGTCTTTTGTATACGTGATACAGATGTTTATTTTTGTTACTACTTCTTGTAACAAAAGGCTAGGAAAGATATTTCACACTTTCGCAGGGTGCTTTATTTAAAAATTCGATTTTAAATCCTTTCTTTTGTATCACCACATTCAACTCAAAGCATTTCGTAAACATAACTTTTAGATAATCTTACAAACTTTGAGTGTGACACTATTGCAAGAAAATCACGTAATAACACATGAGATTAGGTCATAATTAAACCATTGAGAGCAAGAAAGGCCTAACTATTCCAGACATAATTGATTTTTAATTGTGTCTGGAAATGTTAGGCTTTTCTTGCTCTCAGTGCCTCATTAATCATTATTCAGTCATATTACCTATATATTTACTTTGCTTGCCCTTTGTCCACTATTACTTCTGCGGTAGGAGTCCCAAAATTTTTCTTTGCGGTTGTCTGCATGGTATAAGGATCCCTCCTCCCACAAGTTTGTAGGCTTCATATAGTTTCGGAGATGTTGTGCTTTTTAAAAGATCCATATACTGACAATGCCTTAATGGATCAAAAAACAACATTTTAAGGAATCTTAAGAACTGTTGATATATACCAATCATCAATCCATCTAATCAGCCTGCATTCGTTCACTACTAGACATAAGCTTTACCCAGATTTCACCACTCGTAGTCGTAAGTCGTTTCATCCAGCACCATCCTTTAGGTCGTTGGTCCAGTGGGTACAAGCTCGGCCTACGCTACGCTTTGCTGCAAAATTACTAAAACTTATGATATTATGATTTTCAGGATCAACTTAAACAATAAGTACGCAGCTGAAGTGAAACTGTTCATCCCTAAACTATCGGTGACCGCTGACTATGACGTCAAGGGCTCCAGGCTGCTGGTGCTGGACATTAACGGCAAGGGGGTTCTCAATGGCAACTTCTGTAAGTCATTTCTACTTATAGCCCTACAGTACAAGTATACAGCTGAAGTGAAGCTGTTCATCACTAAACTATCGGTGACCGCTGACTATGACGTCAAGGGCTTCAGGCTGCTGGTGCTGGAAATTAACGGCAAGGGGGTTCTCAATGGCAACTTTTGTAAGTCATTTCTACTTATAGCCCTACCGTACAAGTATACAGCTGAAGTGAAGCTGTTCATCCCTAAACTATCGGTGACCGCTGACTATGACGTCAAGGGCTCCAGGCTGCTGGTCCTGGACATTAATAGCAAGGGAGTTCTTAATGGCAACTTCTGTAAGTCATTTCTACTTATAGCCCTACCGTACAAGTATACAGCTGAAGTAAAGCTGTTCATCCCTAAACTATCGGTGACCGCTGACTATGACGTCAAGGGCTCCAGGCTGCTGGTGCTGAATATTAACGGCAAGGGGGTTCTCAATGGCAACTTCTGTAAGTCATTTCTACTTATAGCCTTACCGTACAAGTATACAGCTGAAGTGAAGCTGTTCATCCCTAAACTATCGGTGACCGCTGACTATGACGTCAAGGGCTCCAGGCTGCTGGTGCTAGACATTAACGGCAAAGGGGTTCTCAATGGCAACTTCTGTAAGTCATTTCTACTTATAGCCTTACCGTACAAGTATACAGCTGAAGTGAAGCTGTTCATCCCTAAACTATCGGTGACCGCTGACTATGACGTCAAGGGCTCCAGGCTGCTGGTGCTGGACATTAACGGCAAGGGGGTTCTCAATGGCAACTTCTGTAAGTCATTTCTACTTATAGCCCTACCGTACAAGTATACAGCTGAAGTGAAACTGTTCATCTCTAATCTGTCGCTGACTGCTGCTTTTCCCCTTCTCTACCACCTACCTAAGAAGGGGGTACCGGGCTAAATGCCAAATGGCGTCTGCCTAGACAAAGCTGGTCACTCCCAAAAAAAACCCATCTGGTTGTTACAAAGGGCTCAAAACAATCTTAAGTCCTTTCAATGATATAATATGCATAACTGTTGTCATTGGCTCCCTTCACTTGTAGTATCAGCAATTGGCCTGTTTTTTTCGCCAATATTTAATAATATTAAAAAATGCTTGACCTTTAGTGACGTCATCACCACACAAATCCATCCATAGGCATGTTTTATTTTTCTTAAACGAATCCTAAATTCTCAATAAGCCGACCGTTTAACCTAAGAGGATGACGTCACTTCCTGTAAATACTAAAATACTCATAAAATCGACTTAAAAGCACGATAAAATGTATCATTGAAATTATGTACATTCCTTAATTTATTCCAAAAACTCAGACAAAAGTAGCACAATGAAGTATTAAAAACGACCGTATTAGTAATACAAATGATGTATTTATTTAAGAATACTATATTAATGTATTTTATAAGAACAAGCAAGTCAAGTCATGAAGTAGGAAGGGTATCGAACAATAGACGCTAGAATTTTAATCGATACTTAACTGAATTGTATATGTGGAATATTTTAAAACTAAATTAATTCAAAATTTATATTTAAACGATAAATTATTTAAGTACAAGACTTATCTATAATTTATAATTCTAACAATAAAATAATCATGTCTGTAATTTCAACATTTTTCAAAATTTTTATTTTTAATTGGTATACAATTTACAAACACTGCTATTTTATTAATAGTATTTAAAATGCTTGTTTATTTCTCTGTCGATTTGTATGCATGTTGCATTTTATTTCAACTTGAGAACCACTCAATGGATTTGGATGCAGTTTCTTTATTATTATCACAGTGACTTTGGCCAACATAATAGGCTATAAGGGATGTTGATAAAATAACGCCCGAGCCGAAAACGGGACAGAAATTTAATAAAGGCGGGCGGTGGCAAGGGTGAAAAGTTAGTGAATAACAAAATATACATAAAATACACAGGGAATTCAAAAGAAATTAGATTGTCTGTAGTCTGTCTAGAGAATGTTTGTCGATAAATTGTTAGGATTCCGATTATATTTTTTATTCCTACGTATGTTTTTTCCTTTTCATACATTTTTTTCACCGTTTTTTTGCCTTGGTTAGTCATTCGTCACCTGGTAGGTTTCCCGCACATTTTCTGCTTCCAAATTTTTTTTATGGTTTTTTTTTATTAATTTGCTGTAATCTACCATGTTGGATATAAAACGAAAAAGGTATTTAAGCGGGTTCTATAATAACATTATTACATTTTGTTTCCTCCGTAGTTAAAAAAAACCGGCCAAGTGCGAGTCACACTCGCGCACGAAGGGTTCCGTACCATTATCTATAAAAACTGCAAAAAAATCATGTCTTTTGTATGGGAGCCCCCTTTATTATTTATTTTATTCTGTTTTTTAGTAGTATTTGTTGTTATAGCGGCAACAGAAATACATCATATGTGAAAATTTCAACTGTCTAACTATCACGGTTCTGGAGATACAGCCTGGTTACAAACGGACAGACAGACAGACAGACGGACAGCAGGGTCTTAGTAATAGGATCCCGTTGGTTACCCTTTGGGTACGTAACCCTAAGAAAAACAAATTTACAAAAGACGCCAACTTCGAGCTCTTCCAGAAAAAAACCGGTTGAATTTATTAGTTATAGAAATGATGAAAGTATACCAATTTTGTGCATATGATCGTCTTTAAGTTGTATGTAAAGGGGGAAGACATACTGCCTCTACAAATCTCTATTTTACCTATTCGTGGAGCACCCTGCCAGCTAGTAGATACATTAAACTGCAGACCGACGACGGACCATAGCGTCTTTATAGCAAAAGCGTTTACTCTGCGAATCTTGGGAGGAGTGGCCTGGTATAGACTAATGATAATGATGTTCCTATTCTTGTCTCCACAGCCGGCATCACAGTAGTGGCAGGTGGCAACGCAAAGGTGATAGAGAAGAACGGCATGGAGTACCTCCAGGCTGACAAGATCACGACCAGACTGAAGATCAAGTTCGCGCAAGTGGCCTTTGATGATACAGAGAGACCTGTCGCTGGTAATACTACATCTCTTCTTATAACATGTCAACGAGCTATCAGTTACTGAAAGTATAATCAACTGTGATTACTGCGCAGACACAGAAAATAGATTTACTTACATAACTTGTATACTTTGTCCTTATCTCTATGGTTTGAAGCGATAAGGACACGGCACTACAATATTAGTAATCCTGAAGTTTGTTGTAATTTCATAAGTTGAGGGTTATTCTTTGTATACACTTGCCCCGGATTCCGTCGTGATTCATCGTCCCTTACTTTAATGTCATCAAAGCTTTTTTGTAATTTTACACAGATTGCAAGCTTTTCATTAAAGAACTAAGCTGCTATGCCGAAGACAATTAGATAGACAAACACTAAAGCTTTAATTAAATTTTTTTTAAACCCTTTCAGGTATTAAGCAGATATGGCTTAAGCATTGCATCAATGTGTGTACTTCATACTATGTATGTCCTGTGTAATAAATTTTCACTTACAAATCAGTAAATTACACTATCTGACTAGTTACTCTGAACTTGATAAAGACGTTAGCCTTAATAACACATGAAAGCGGAAGCAAAACTTATGAAGTTTCCTTTACTCAGAATAACACAACCGGATCACTGTTATGCAGCTTTTCGCATATTTAATAATATCTATTTATTACATTTTCAGCTGAATCCGCTGCCTCATTCTTCAATGCCAGTCCCAACGTAGTTTTGGACATCCTGATGCCTCTCATCGAAGATACTGGTTCTGCCATCCTCAAGGCCTTCCTCAACAAAGTATTCGGCAGCATACCACTTAAAGACCTCCTCCTTGAAGATTGAGAGTGGATTATTAGTTTTACAAATCAGCTAAAACCGACTTGTGAAGAACCCAGCTAGTACCATACTAATCTATGATATGATTATTTATAGCCCTCAACCTTATTTAAGCCTGGACGTGTCTTTAAAAAGGTCACGCATATGCCCTTGTATTTATTCCTGGCCTTGCAAAGACGGGTATGGAGAATCCTAATGAACATATCAAAATAGCTTTATAGTTGTTGTGCACGATTATTTACAACGTAATACATAAAATAACGCAGTTTGCTAGAAAAGCCTAATTGACATTAAACTATTGTCTTGTAATGCCATAAACCACATTTATTTAATACTTTTTATTCAAAATAAGAAAATTAATGATAAGTTCTGCGTTTAGGAACGAGACCCGTCGCATCCAGCTTTAACTAAATGTGAAGGATCCGGACGATTCAATTGTTGGATGGATTCCATTTATTGATTCAATTGTTACATTTTGTATGCAGGCTAGGCTAGGAGGAGTTAAAGATGAAGTTGGTCGGATAATAAGTAATAAATTTGTGGGATATTGGTACACGAGACTTTCAGTGCATTATGTTTTCCAAGTCTCACCAAGTCAAGTTTTTGACGATAGGCATTCGGTTTGGCAACTGATTTTACGATACAAAATCAGGGGGCTGTAGAGATATAATGCGCATATAGAAATCGTCGCCAGGTTTTCTATTCTCAACTTCTCGAAAATAGCCGAATCAGAAATTGTATCAGTCCTAAACATTACGCTATCATTGAGAAACTTACTAGAGTGAAAATAGACATTAAAGTCATTTTAGAATATGTGCAAACAAGTGGAACCGGAAGCAATTACTGGTGTCACTTTGGTTGTCTATGACCGACACCGATGTGCACTATCTGTCATGGATTCGGAAATACAACCTTTGGTGAAGAGTGGCGAAAATTCCTACGCGCATTATTTATACAGTACTACTGTATTATGCTGTGGTACTAAGATGTGTTTTAATTTACAAAGATTTGATTATGTGTGTTTAATACCCCCTTAGTGTAAGATCTGAGCAAAAATTCTCAATTCTGTGTGCTAAATTCTTTCGTTTCTAATTGGACACCAAAGATCTACTGTTATTGTATCGTACCTGCTGTAATATTTAGGATAAGATTTAAGAATAATTTAATAAATATCTTAAGGATGTTACCTGATTTTTTATTCAAAGTAACTCAGATAAAAATCATGTCTTTGCATTCACATTCGTGAATGCATTAATAGGGTCTTCTTGAACGTCAGAAAAATCTCGGTCAATGTTTTTCCTTGCATGGCATTTTCCTCTTCTTAACGTACATATGTCGTGAAACATATTCATTTATTTTGAGTCTTACTCAACAAAATATAAATACTCGTAATATTTTTGAAATAAAATTTATATATTTTTAAATTCATAACATAACCTAATGATCATACTTTTTCCAAAAGAAATAAAAGCGCAAGTGAAAAAAAATTGCACCCGGTAATAAAAAATTTACAGAAGCTTTTCAAAGTTAGTAAAGAAACGTGAAAATATTTTATTTTTATAAACGCAGTTTTTTTTAAATGTCGTTAAGGAATTTACAGATATCTCTATAGACTCGATATTAGCGTCTTCTGTTTGGATTTCGACTACACCCAGTAGATCGGTAGTTTCAAGGCACCGCCCGCGTTCATTGAATCTCTGCCCCGTGCCCGGCTTCGGCATTATTTTATGAACAGCCTATAAGTTGACCAAGTTGACGAAGATAATAAAAAAAACGCACCCTTATCCGTTGATTGGTTATCGAGTTAAAACGGAAAAAAGGTACTACATAAAGACAGACAGATAGACTAAAAGATAATATTATTTATATAAGGTATATTGAACAAATAAACTATTAATGCGTCTACTTATTTATAGGTTTAATGTTATATCTTAGAGTCAGCAAGGAAAGGACTAAGGGCTCAAAGTACTAGTAGTGTGAGAGCTGGTGACCATTGAAGTAACTTAAGGTAAGCCCAGCTTTGTCACAGTTGTTGTTAGTTGTCTGAACAAGAAAATCAAAGATTTGTTTGGAGATAGCGGGTCGCAGGCGCAGGCACGTGTTTTGTTGTTCTAATATTACGAACATGCAAACATTTAGAAATCAAAATGACAAAGAAATAAAAATATTTAAAAACGGACACGTATTGTTTTGGAAATGTAGTTTTTGGTTTTGAGGACCAATTAAATTTGTTTAATTCTTTTTTCCTCAAAATGTTCTGAATAGTACCTAAAAACTAAGTACACATAAAACAACTGTGAGAAAAAAATGAGACGAGTAAGTGTTCTCAACCTTTTTTTAATTCCTCGGCGCAACAAAAATTACGAAAAAAAAAGTTGGGTTTCGAAATTAATTTGATTCTCCCGAAACTCCGAATGACGACATGATGAATAATGAAAAAAAACCGATGGCAAATTCGTAAACATAAATGTTAACTTAATCATAAAATCGTATTCAAATAGATAAAAGAGGGTCCATATAACAAGATTCCCATCGGCTTATTTAGGAAATGGCATCCATACCACCTTTCTTTATTCCGTGCTCTTCGCTTTGTTAAACATTACCATAAATCTCAAGACGACAAATAAACTTGGCTGACAGGGAGTTGCAAGGTACAAAAAATATAATGTTTTCCTTTTCTGAGCAAGGAGATTTTTTTATCCGGCTTCCCTTTTCAAAATGTTCACCCTTCGCTACTGATAGATAAAGCTTAAAAATATGTAGACCACTATTTTTACCAGCTTTCATATTACTATAGTGCGTTCAGGCTACGTTTCCTAATATTTTATGTGAGGTGGAGTAAGGACAAAGTTCGTAGAAAGATAAAACTCGAGTTAGTGCTTACAATAATTGGTGCTCGGGTACCGAATAATTTTGCTTTCAAATTGAAGTTTGTGATCAAAGATCATGCCAAGGTTTTTTACCTCAGCTCCTCCTTTAATACTACGGCTAACATAGTTTATCAAACAAGACCTTACGTCTGCGCTCTGATTCTTTGTTCCAAGAACCATGCATATACTTTTGTTTGGGTTGATAGATATCTGTTATAAGAATATGTGTAGTTATTTTAACAACTATAGAAACTACGTAACCGAGATAAAATAATAAATGAATGTCGTGATCAAGATAGGAAACAGCAATAGTATTCACACAGACCTCTGAATCGAGGCTGAGTTCTATCCACATATGGAATAACAAGCTACATACTAGTTAGAATCTTTTATAAAGCTAGATAAACCAGCGTTTCTGCTAATATCAACAATTTACTTCAAGTGATAAACGTCAAAATGGCGAATCTTGTAATTAAGTTTGTGGTTATTGTTGTAAGTGTACACAGTGTTATGGGAAGAAGTGTTAATCTGAACCATACATTAAATCAGGCTGAAGAATTAAGTAAGTTGTTCGTTACGATGAAATTGTATTGTATTATATATTGATATGTGAGTAATTATAATTGAATCGTAGATCCCTGAAAAAATATTGATAAATACGTGATAATTGAGGTTTTGGTGCATACATAAGTCTTGAGAGAACTCTTAGCTCTACTCGATTAAGAGTAATTGGCCAAGAGTGTGTACTCGCAGTGCTAGGTTATCGGATGTTGTAATTTTCGTTGGAAAATTAAATAGAAGAGAGTACAAAAATTATAATTAAATCAAAGCCGTTTTATCTGGCTTCCTATAATGTGTCTCCGCACATTAGTTCCGCCAATATCTAGTTTCAGTGAATAGACTCGCTGGAAGTTTTTAAGTTAAAATTTTGTTAACTTGAGTTCTCAAGCGTTAACCTACAATAAAATACTAAAAACAATACTAAGTACACAATATATACACAGAGAAAAATAAACATTCATAAAACCGTAATACTTACATACAAAACTAAAATTACTGCCGGTTTCTTTTTTCAAAACAATGACGTTGCAGTTTTTTCGGTAGATCATTTTTTTTCTGTCTTTAATTACTCTCTCTGTGGGAAAAAAGGAGAGGAGCGGAGTTTTTCAAAAACATTAAAATTTTACAGTTTTCCCTGGGCTTAAAGTTGAGAAACATATTTTAATTGATTTATTTTCGTTAAATATTAGGAAGAAGGCTGGCACGCGGATTTTTTTTTTTTTCGTTTTTTTTTACTTCTTGTTAAACGGAATGCTTATTTGATAACGATATTTAATTAAGAGTTATTTAATTAATTCATATAATAATATTTTTAATTGAGATTCACGATCACAATCAGTTACAGGCACAGTCTCGAGTTAGTGTGAATTTTTGTGTCAGCGTCTAACCATCATAAGAGTAAACACGTATAGAGGTTTTGAAATGAAATAACTGTATATATCTATCCAACCATCCATCGGCCTGTGTTCGTCTACTACTTTCACCACTCTTGGCGGTCCTCCGTCCTCCTCATCCAACCGCCACCCGCAATATTCTTCAGATCGTCGGTTCAGCTGGCACTAATCTTTGCTGTACGTGGTATCCATTCTAACGCCTTTCAGCCACAACGACCATCATGTTAGCGACAGATATGCCCATTGCCACTTCAACTTACTGATTCGGCAGGCTATGTCCGGTATTTTCAATCTCCGATGGATCTTCTGGTTTCGGATTTTATCCATCAAAAATATCCCAAGCATAGCTCGCTCCATAGCTCCTGGAGAGACCTGAAACTAGTGGATTAAACCCTTTGTAAGAGTCCGCGTCTTAGTGTTGTACGTCATTACAGGGAGGACACACTGGTTAAAAACCTTAGCCTTTAAGGACTACGGTATTGGTGACGTAGATATATGACATAACTTCCTGAATGCTGCCCACCCTAATCATTTATTCTTCTGTCAGCCTCGGCATTGAAACTGTTTTTTACACAGCTGGATAACTTGACCCAGGTAAACATAAATTTGAACAACTTCGATGCTGACATTGTCCACGGTTAGTGGCAATTGGGTGACGTGACAGTTGGACATGACCTTAGGCTTATCGAAATTCAACCGCAGGCCCCCTTGTCTTAAACAATTCACGGTTTTCACGTTGAGCCAATTTGTATAATAGTAAATTATGATACAAGTGAGCTGCGTTGGCTGCAATCCCGCCTCGTCTGTAATGCCTAATGCTCACGCGTTTCATACGACGTTTTTCAACACACTTGCGAGGAAAAATAATAAAATTATTTTTCTATATAATCGAAACCCCAGCTATGAATTGACAATTTTCTTTGAAAATGGCGGCGGAGATTTTGTCTATGCGCGCGCAGGTGGAAATAGAGGCACTGACGCATCCGCCAAACAGCCAAATATTGCCAAACAGCCAAATACTACATATTAACAAACTGAATATTTTTTGTACTTACAACAAAAATTTGAGTTAATTTGTTGCAAAAATGATGAAAAATTTCAGATTAAAAAAGACACCGACGTGTGACATTTACCAAAACTTTAAAAAAGTATTCTTCCGGGGCTTAAAATCAAAACATTATTCAAGATAATTCAAGTTGATTATATTTAGAGGCCTATCCAACGAACTCCCACTTGATATATGTAGATAAATGAAAAAGAAGTAGAAAATAAGTTAGACGGCTAAAACAAAATTACCATTTTAACCCGTCATAAGTAACTTATTTCTGAGCCAAATTTTAACTCTATAGGTATAGATTTATTTTATTCTTAGATCCAAAAGTGTGACAGACATAACGTGAACCCAAACATTAGCATAGGTACTTATTTTAGGATCCTACTATATACCTATAGACAAAGTTGAATTATTCGCTGTTTTATGGCATATTTTCGGTACGTTTTCCGACAAATACATCAAATTTTGTCAAATGTTTTGTGTACCTGCAACTACATATACCTCAAACCTTTAAATACAGGGCTAAAGTTTAATTTTGTCCAAAAACGTTGTTTTTAATAGAGTAAAATGAATCTTCTCTTCCCTCCTCTGGTAAAAACAGCGAAAACAGGGTGAATTTCAGTACAAATATTTCGATAATTGGATGTCTTTGACGAACAAACTAAAATAGAGAGAAGAGAATTTTCTTTAAATACCTATTTAAGGTGAAATAAGATTAGAATTTGATGAAATAAACCTTGAAAAAAAAACTTCAGTAAGTTTAAGTAAATGGAAGCCATCAAACTCAAAACTTGTAAAAAAACCAAGTCTCGCAACTTAGTTCCTCTACCGTAAAAAGTTGTGAGATCCGTGGAAATCCAAGTCGGTTAATTTATTCAGTCCCTACTTAGGGGACCTTCTGTCTTAAGTTATTACATAATTAGCTAACCAAACAACATCTTAGAGTGACCGTATCAATGTTAAAAATCTTTTATGTTTAAAATAAATAGATTGACTTGGCCATCGCATGAAAACACAATGTATCTCACAAGTAATACATCTTACATTGAATTAGATTATTTAATGCGATTGCGAAGTCAATCTATTTATTTAAAACATAAAAGACTTTTATTATTGATATGGTCACTATAAGATGTTGTTAGGTTAGCTAATTATATAATAACTTAAGACAGGAGGTCCCATAAGTAGGGACTGAATAAATTAAGTTTATATAGGATTCCATCAGCCTGTTTCGTGCACTGCTGGACATAGGCCATTCCAGGATTTTACCACTCTTGGTGGTCCTCCTGGAAGAAATGCCCACACTCACACACGCTGGGCAGGCGGGTTGGTGAGCGCGGTGCCGAAACCCTTGCACCAGTGACGCCGCTGCCCGTCACCACTCTGTTTTATATAAGGTTCGGTAATTGGGGATGGATAAACCGCCATCCTACGGTCCCAGGCAATGGTGGGCCGCCTGGTTTTGCCTAAGAGCTGTTCTCTTACTCTCTCCCAAATAGCTTCGGGAGGATTTGCGACTAAGGTGGCGGTACCTCCACAGTCGAGCCCGGCATCAGCTCTACCACCTGTAGAGCCTGTATGCCTGTATGCCTGCTTGGTTACTGAAAATTCAGGCTTCTAGTTTTATCCACAACGAAGTTGTAGGGTGGTCGAAAATGGCCTGAACTGTTTCGAGAAAAGGATGGTACGGCCGTGCTGCTTTTTAGCTCGACTTGGTGGGGGCACTGCCGTGCCCCCAGAAAGATTTGGTTTACTTAGAATTTTTTCCAAATTAGTTTTCAGCTTACGATAGTTAACTACTTTTAGCGGTTGTTTCGTCACTTTGTAATAGAGCGTCCTTAAAGTATCCTATTTTTTTCTACATCTAAATTTCTCCATTTCCAGTAAAAGAAATCCCAATTTGCAACTACAGTGATCCAAATGTAAGCGAATGCATCCAGCGCGCCGCTGAAACAGCGCGAGTGTTCCTGGCTCACGGCATCCCGTCCATGGGCATTCAGCCGCTGGAACCGCTGAAAGTGCCCAGTGTGAGGCTGAGACAGCACAACGCTCAGAACAAAGGGTTCAAGTATGATGCATGGTTGTCCGACGTGACGCTCAACGGACTTACTGATTACTCGTTCAATAGGCTGGAGTAAGTTGATATGTATATTTTTGTATCATTATAATTTTTGTTTTTAGAACTAGAACACTAATAACTTGTAATTTTAGAAAGATAACGGGGGTTATTTATGGGCAGCTAAAGGGAGTAACAATTTTGGCGAAACATGTCGAAGAAAATGGTACGTCTAAGAGTAAAATGAATTAATAGTGCGATACTTTTTAGCGTGTATCCTGAAGAGATGAAGGTATCTGGTAACATCAGCCTCCCGCACCTGCACATGACGGGAGAGTTCGTGGTGCTGGGACACTTCCAAATGTTACCGGTCGAGTCCACGGGGAAACTCTCCGCCAACTTCAGTAAGTTATTATGTACTATTAGTATAGGAATGGCAAAAAATTACTTCCATTCATCTGTCAGCCTTTTTGGCCCACTGCTGGACATATGTCTTTCAAAAATTTCATTAAATTGGCGGTCTTCCTAAAAGAATTACCCATACTCATACACGCTAGGCAGGCGGGCTGGTGAGGGTGGTGCCGAAACCCTCGCACCAGTGTGACGCCGCTGCTCGTCACCAGTCTGTTTTATTTAAGGCCCGGCAATGAGGGATGGATGTACCGCCATCAATCGATCCCAGGCAATGGTGTACCACCTAGTCGTGCCTGTTTAAGAGCTGTCTTCTTACTCTCCGCCTAATAATCCGAATAAATTGTGCGAGTAAGATGATAGTACCTCCACAGTCGAGCCCGGCATCAGCTCTGCCACCTACTAAATTCTTATTACCACGCAAGCATTTTGCACTGCAGCGTAAAGGTAAGATTTCTAATTTCTCTAGCGAGACTCTTGGAGAGGCTATGTCTAACAGTGGACAAATATTGACTCACATTGATTCTTTTGATTACTTATGTATTCTCTTCCACAGCCATGTGCTCGGCAGCCATCGAGGCGGTAGCAGCACGAGTTCACAAGCGCATGGTGGTGAGGGACGCCATCGTTCGTCTCAGATGTGGTGATCCTCTACATGCTGACCTGAATGAAGCACATTCTGCTACAGGAGAGATGGGTATGTAAACGTCATTATCTTACAACCTTGTGCTCATCAGCCATCGACACGGTGGCCGCATGAGTTCATTAGTGCATGGTGGTGACGGACGCCAACGTTCGTCTCAGATGTGCTGACCTGAATGAGGCACATTCTGCTACTGGAGGAATTGGTATGTATACGTCATTATCTCACAGCCTTGTTCTCAGCAGCCGCGTCGCGTGTTCACAAGCTCACCGTGGAGATGGACGCCAACGCTTATTCCAGAAGTTCTGATATTCTACATGCTGCTCTAATTGAGGCATATTGTGCTAGTGGGGATATGGGTATGTTTTACAGTTTTCTGTGTATACGAAACTATCTTTTTTTCATCTAGAGCTTCACTTTTACTTCCCTTCAAATATTTATATGAAGTAGTGAAATAACAGCATTCTGCACATTTTACGGGTTCAAAAACTGTTGTTCTCTTTTCCTGAAGAATAAAAATCTCCCTTTCCTGCTTTATGTTCTTCTTATACATTCAAGATTCACCTCTATCGACCTAGAAGGATTATGGATCAGACAAAGAAACTAGGAATTTTATTTGTTTTGGGAGTGCAAACTGGTACGTCTCTCTTCGTAGTCAACCCTGAAAGATATCACATTTTAGTATTGCTCTTTTGTATGTATAGTCCTTCTGTTTCACATTTTCGGGTTTCACACATAGTCGTAGTTGTTCGTGTAAAATGAGACCTATCACCACTTGGCGCTTCCAAAACTTCTATTTTACCATGTATAGTTTTTATAATCCTAATAATAAAGTTTCGGTATCTGTCTATCTGTCTGTGTCTGTTTGTTCGCGGGATAACAAAAGAACAGCTTGACCAATAATTGACAATTATTGCGCTAAAGTAACCAATAAAAATTCAGTAAATCTTCGTTGACTTAACTTTGAAATGTGTACGAGACGTAAAGTTTAGACTGTAACAAAACTGCACAAATCGGTGATCTCCCCAGAAATGATAACGGACCACATCCTGAAGACGCACTCGTCGGAGATAATCGGCGAGGTGCAGCCGGTGGTGGAGACGACCCTGGCCATGGTGCTGGAGGACGTCGCCAACAAGTTTCTCAAGCATGTGCCCTACGATATGGTGTTCCCTCGTTAGACGAACGGTGTGCGAAAAGGGGAACCATTGTGGTGAGAGTGCGTTGTTGATCGTTCGGCTGCATGTCATAACATAAGTCATTCATAAGTTTACAAAATTTGATTGCCCTCAAATAAGATTAAATATTAATTCATGCACCCTTTCATTAGAACGAAAAAAATGTTCACTCATAATTTTACAATATGGGTATGTTGTACTCTTAAAGCTGCTTGTAAAAAACATATTATTATGCTTTTACCTATAATATTCAAATACCCATAAATATATTTTAGATAAAATAGTAAGATCTTAACATATAAGTATATTTTCTAAACTCGAATTAAGTTGGCGTTAGCTCTGTAAAATACATAAAAATATAATTTAATTATGTGAGAGCAGCTTTCCTACGAAAGTTTAGCTCGTACTTCACCGGGTTTCAACGTGTCTTGCCGTGGCCATATTGTAAAATATCTTCATGCATGAAGATAAATAAGAAATTTACACTTCCATTCATCACTTCCATTTATTACTTTCATTAAAAAGTCGAAAATAGGTGCGACGACGAGCGAAGCTAGAAGCAGCGTGATAGGTTGCTTGTGATAATAAATTCGGGAGCCGAGCGAAGCGGAGCGGAGCGAGGTGACCCATTTAGTTTTAGCGATTTTATAATATATCCGATCAGATCGTATGATCAATTCTAAGATATAGGCACGACATGTACAACACTTTGAATCCATTAATCGTTTTGTTTTTCATCATTCAATTTATTTATTTTTAGTTATAGTCGAAGATATAATAAGTTTTGTTTTATGTTTATTAAATAATTATGCTATTTATTCGAAATCATAAGTTATATAATTTAGAATGCTTTTTTGTTTACAACGAAGAAGGTCATTGCTATTTATAGATTTGTATTCGTTTTTATTTGTTAATCTTAATGGTAGATATTACAAAAGTAGTTATTAAAAAATTACATAATTGTATCTATTACAAAAGTAAAAATAATCTAATTTCATAGGTATTATTAATTACAAATATCTGAGAAACCTGTTTATTTTATGTCTTCATGTCTAGACCAAGACATCTCTCAATAGTTTTCTCTTATTTTATGTAAACAATAAAGTCGATTCTGATTTAGTTTTAGTGCTGTCAAAACTTACTTATTTTTCCAAAGCTTCTGATGTTAACACTAAAGAACTATTTTGGAATGAAGAAATTTTAATTTTGACAGCACTAAAACTAAAATTAAAGCCTTCAGAATCGGCTTTATGTACTGTTGACGATTTTAATTCGTGAGTGGCATAATTTTTTCGTCCTAATTAAACCACCATTTGACCGCAATTTAATTTTCTCTGGATTTATTAAACGTTTTGAGTGTCAGGTATAAAAGTGTGTGACAAGAGTAAATATAATGTATGTATGTTTTGTAAAGTCTCGAGTTCTACTCCGATCAGTTGAATAAATTGTATCGTCTTTGTACGTGTATTGATAATATGCTTTTCTCACTGATGCCAAAACAAATAGAGACAAAGAAACGAAAGGCTTTATCTGTACTTGGCGACTTCTGGGGATCCTCAAATGATAGGTATTTTGAATGGTCGCGTTCTTTCACTGGACCGGAAAATAGCTTTATAATAACGTTGTTCTGACGATACTTTTGAACGTTCAAATAACGTTATGTATCGCTGTTAATATCGGTAGTATGTCCATTTAATATATCATAACATTATTATTAATGAAACGAATCAATAAAAACGCTTAAAGACACTTTATACTGGTATTTTTAATAACGATATTACTAAAATTTCCGTTTATTTATTTATTTTAAAAATTACATGATATACAATGAAATACATCGCTTTGGATACTCTGTATTTCTAAATACTAATTTAAAAATTGTTAATAAGTTCCAGATTTTTTGTGTAAGTACAGTAATGAACAATAATATTCAAACAAAATATGAAATCGACCCGCCTTACCCGAGGGCCACGGGCAACGACGACGCTCCAAGCAATTCGCTCTGCGCTGAAGGCGTCGTCGTCGGTGTCAAGCTCATGCAAAGCATCATTGAGCTGTACAAAATTGTATGATCTTGGCGCCGACGCTTGCAGCGCAGAGCGAATTCGCTTGGAACGTCTTGCCCGTTTTTTATTTATTTGCTTGACCTGTTTTATTGGTAAAGTTGACCTCTTTAACTGTACTTGAGCCTTAGCTGAACCCCCCAAAATCTTGAGCTGCGACCGCATCTGTCTGTAGTAAATTCTAACAAAAATTACTCCTTGAAAAGTATTCCTATTGAAAAATAGAGTAACTAACCCGCTAGTTACAGTTTACGAGTTTTTTTATTTCTCGTAATTCAGGCAAGGGAATTCGTATTTTGCTTTTGAATTAATTTCCGGTTCATTAAAAAATGGATAAGAAATTCCAAAACATGAAGTGCTACTTCATGTTTTTATTCAAATTATTATGGCAACTTTTAAGCAATTTATTTAACATCACGGGCATTGAATTAAAAAAGGAAAAATTTTCAGCTAAAAACGGTATCATTTGTATTGTTTCGCAAAGAAGTTTCTAGTTTTTTTTAATGGAAACAATATTTGTAAAAGATAAATATATAAGATTTAAAAAAAACACCTTGAAATTACTCTGAGCGGCCCGCTTCCACTATGCGGGATAGTCAAGTGAAAAATGAAACAGATTTCTGTGTATACCCCCTTGCCTTACAGGACTGATTTATGGCTGGAATGGTTAATAACGGTTAAATAAGCAATACACTACTTATCAGAGACATAAACGAACCACGAATGTCCTCAAGCGATTTGAGAAATATTGGCACCCAATGGAAAAGTGTTTTGCGCAAGACCTGTACGTACAAGAATGCCAGTCAAGCCTATCAAATTGCTTTAAACAAAAGTATGGGTACTATTTCCTCCTGTAACTGATACCATATAATTTGTGCACCAGATTATTTTTCAGCTATCGGTAACTGTTTTAAACGCAATGTTTGTCTGTTTTTGTAGATGTTATATATGTTACTGTTCAAAACCGATTTTAGGAAAAACTAGTTTTGCCTAGACAAACAGAAATACTCCAGCGCAAAGGTAAGCAAGCTGGTAGGTTAGGTTAGAAGGTTAGATATAGCGAGTCGCGGAACGAAGTCATATGCAACCTGGAAATCAGTTTGTACAAAGCCAGTTTGTCCTTTTAAATACAAGTGGTGCATTGAGATGAAACAATATGGGGAAAATCTTTAACAATAAGGCAGAGAAATTTACTTACAGGCAGGGCCGTTTTTAACCATGTGAAGGCTCTGGGCACTTTCCATTTTGGGGCCCTCTGCCCTATGAACGTCGCGTCGGTGGTTATGTTGAAAAACTACAGCTTACCTACAAAGAGAGACAGCGCAGAGATATCAAAAGATAGCATACAAGTAATTTTGCTTGTGTTTCTTGTTGATGTTATGATTTGTAAATAATAGGCAAATAACTGTTAAAAAAGGATCAAAGATTTAAAAAATCGAAAATAAGACTGTATTGTATTGTATTATTCGAAAAATAATTAAAGATATGTTAACATTCTAAATTAAGAAAATTAGCATTTTTCTTGATTTCAGATTGGCAAAATCAGTTATAACATCTTCGAAGTTAATTTCTTTTAAGCATCACATTCGATGCACATTAAAGATAGACCATTTAATCTATCTAGATGGATGTACTCCTCAGTTAGTTTTTAATTCTTGTCAGCCTGCTAAATGAGCGCTCAGCATTGCACTCTTTACTCTTACCACTTTTCTTATTGCTTGAGAATATGGGCGGGGCTCGCCCGGGCCCCCCTAAGACACGGGGCCTGGGGCCTGGTCCCTTGCGTAAAAACGGCCCTGCTCACAGGACTCTCGTCATCCACATTGGAGAAAATAAAAACGGCATTAAAAGCTTTTTGAAAACCCCGTATAACATAAAACAACCTGAACTTACCAACTGACCTCGCATTTTTAGGTTTAATGGAGTTGTGTGAAGAAGGTTTTAGGGCAGACATTATAACGTTGAGACCAGAGGAGACTGGGCAGAAATATTTTAATAAATCACCTCGAAGATGCATGCAAAACGAGAAAATAAGCCGATAAGTAATTTTTCTCAGCACGGAAAAACTACATAGGCTAGTTCAATATAACAGCAAGAAATGCCGAAGTATCAAATAATAGCAACAAATTACTGTGAGTTAGTCTGTGGTTGAGGGTGTAGGACGCAAACAGTAAGTGTACTGCGTTGATTGATTTTCCTCTATTACTTATTATACACATCAATATTGGGGGAAATTCCGCTGACGCTCAGGAAAGCAACATGGGCTGATGTCATCCGTAGGAAGAAGAGACATACGTACGACTCGTATGCAGAAACACAGTGGATCTGGACGCATATAATGGATATTTTGTTTGATATTAAAAACAGTATATAGCAGAAAAGTTAAAAACAAGAAAAATTATAATAATGAATAATTGACGCCGTGAGAAACGGAATCTTTTCAAACACAATCGATTATATTATCAATTCTTGTTCTAATAAATATAAAATACGTCCCATAAGTAGGTACCTCCCTTCACTTACATATAACTTGAAGATATCACCGTATTAGTAACTTTAAGTCACTCTGCTCTCTGTCTGTCCTGTTCATCCGTAATTTACAGGTCTTTAGTTCGTTACAGACCAGAAATTTGGATATTTGTGTAAAATATTGAACCGAAACCGAGTATTGAATTATAAATTACAATAAACAATATTTCATGGGTTTTTTATGCATAAATAAAAGAACCGCTCAAGTAAGAGTAGGACTCGCGCGCTGAGGGTTCCGTAGCATTCTAATAAGTTAGCATACAGGGTGTAAATGCAAAGTCAAGAATCCCTTTAGGGTATGAAAGTATACAAGATTCTGATGTCATTACGAGAAAAAAAAATATACCTTGAATTTTCACCAAAAATTCCATAATTTTTCTAAGCTATGGCTACGCAGCTCACCGGCCCCCCACACACCTAATTGCACCCCGCAACCCGCACCCCTCATCCGAGTGGCCAGCGACACAAAATAGATAGGTACAGAAGGCCCTACAACCAGCGATTTAGACGTGACATAGACGTGTACGTACGACGATCTCGGTAGGATTCGGTAGAATGCCAGTACGACTAGTTACGAGTGCATGCGCTTTGCGATACATTTGATGAGTAGCTATTTAAAATCAAGGTCAGCTGTAGCTGGTCTTCTGTACCTATCTATTTTGTGCCAGCGACCAGTGAGGGTGTCCACGCGATTAGTGATGATATTATGAGGTACTGGTACTTTATTTAGAGATCCCAGTATTTAAAATTATATCTTTACCGATCATACTAACACACCCTTAAAGGATTCTTGCCTTTGCTTTTGCACCCGGTATAGACTTGAATAATATTTTAATAGGTGTATTTTGGTTACTTCTCCCCGGTAATTTATAATGTAGTTTTAGGGTGAGGTAACCGAATATAAGACTAACATAATTTTGCAGTTTCGTTTCATAAGTATGTAATTTTTGTTCTAAATATTTTTATCTGAACGGTACGAAACCCTTAGGGCGCGAGCTCTACTCGTATTTGACCGATTTCATTATAATTTCGCCAGCCTTTTTCCGAGGCGAAATTACGTTCAAATGTTCCAATTGCATTGTTCATGCTCTAGTACTTTATCATAATATCATGGTCTATACATGGTGAATACTGTCGTTTAGTGTAGGTACGGCTGCGAAGTGGGTCACCGGCACATGCGGCCACAGGCCTACGGCTGTTACGTCACAGATTCAAGTAATAATTACAAAACTGCTTGCCGCGATCACTGCATGACTGTGCAAAAATGTGACTACACTTGCAAAAAGGGCAGTGTGAGTGGATGGGCTTGTTTTATGTGTAAGTTTGACTGTATAGATGCCAAGAGATCCTGGAACCTGAAGGGGAGTCGGGAAGTGGGGGAATAAGAAACAGTCAAGACAACTTGATCTTGAGCCTAAATATTTGGTATTTGATAGATAATATTATCCCAAAGAAGGGAAAAAGAAAGAGAAAGAAGAAGGAACTCTTTCGTCTGCCTGTCCGTCCGTCTGCCAGTTTCAGCCGTAATAGTTAGTCAGTTGAAATTTTTAGGGTTCCGTACCCAAAGGGCAAAACGAAACCCTATTAATGTCACTCTGCTGTCCGTCCGTATGATCATCTGTCCGTCTGTCCGTCCATATGTCATAGGACATAGATTGAATGAGTAGCAGATCTAAAGGAGATCAGTCACGCTTCATACATTTTTGGACCAAAAAAGTAAAAGTGCCGGCCAACAAAAATAAAATGCATATTATTATTGCAAACAGTGTTATGATAATTTCTTGTTATGACGTCAACAGTGTACGATCAGTGGCCAAGCAGTTATTCAAGTTTGAAAATGTTATTATTTTTGGTATAAATACGGCCACAAAACGAATTGACCTATCACGTAATAATGTAATCTTTTAACAAAATATCGTTTATTAGATTAAGATCAGTTCCTCGTCAGTATCATAATGACCCACGAACGTCCCACTACCAAAAATAATTACATTTTGAAACTTGAATAACTGCTTGGCCACTAATTGTACACAGTTGACGTCATAACAAAAAATTACCATAACACTGTCTACAAGATTAATATGCAAAATAATATTTAATATAAATTATTATTTTGTTGGCCGACACTTTTTTTTGGTCCAATTTGACTGAATATTTTGTGTAGAATGTAAACCTGAAACCCAATAATGAATAAAAAATGTAATTAAATTATTTTTGGGTGGGTCCTACACATGAAAGATAAGACAAAAAAATTTTTTTTTCTTACTTGTGAAGTGTAATTGTCATATGAGTTCATTGAGGAGAGTACAAATAACATTTTCATTACTTTTATCTTCAATAATAAAGAAACGGGAGGCCATCGAAGTTGACCATTTTTGTTACGGGGTCTATCTCAAAAACTAAAGTATAAATAAATAGTATATCGTCACGACATAAATCCCCGAGGGGGTGTCAGAGGTGTTCCGGGTCTGAAAAATGAAAATCACAATCCATACTCGGCACATCCACGTTTGACCGACGATTATTGAAAAAATAAATAGTTAAGAATTTGTAATTTTTTGTACATGAATGAATTTTTTGTAAATAAATGGCACATAAATAATTTATTTTACTCAAAAGAAAAATACTGAAAATTCCGATTTATAATGTAGTGTTAGGGTTGCGTACCCGATCCATCCATCCATCAGCCTGTTCCGTCCACTGCCTTTCCAAGATTTAGCCACTCTTTGCGGTCCTCCTGGAAGAAATCCCCATACTCACACACACTGGGCAGGCGGGTTGGTGAGCGCGGTGCCGGAACCCTCGCACCCGTGACGCCACTGCCCGTCACCAGTCTGTTTTATATAGGGCCCGGCAATTGGGGATGGATATACCGCCATCCATCGGTCCCAGGCAATGGTGGGCCGCCTGGTTTTGCCTGAGAGCTGTTCTCTTACTCTCCCCCGAATAACTTCGGGAGGATTTGCGAGTAAGATGGTGGTACCTCCACAGTCGAGCCCGGCATCAGCTCTACCACCTTTTAAAACCCGATATCCCAACTTATTTAGCAGTTTTGTTTCATACATTTTGAGTGTATAAATTTCTAATTTTCGTTTAAACTAAGTCTATTAACTTATTTGAATGGTACAAAACCCTCAGAGTTTTGACCGATTCCTTACACAATAGAATACGTATTACTACGGCCTCGTTTACGAAAAAGATTTAAAAAAAAATTCTAAAGGGACACTCATCCAAAAAAAGAAATGCATTTTTCAACGTTATTTGTTTCAGCTCCTCATAAAGACGATACAAATTTCAATGGTTAGATGCTAGTTATACATAGATGCGTGCATATATGTATAGTAAAACAACAAATAATTGTTTCTTGTCACCTTGGTGTTTCTATGGCATCTAAGTGTATTTTTTATTTACCATTATATAAATAAGGAAACACATAAATTAAAAGTAGTTTTGTAAGATATATTTCGACCACTTGATGTGGTCGGCTTCAGTTACATTATATCTATACTCGTACAATTAAATAATATTAACAATAATAAGATATAAAAAGTTCATTTCAAACCAACGAACAAACTGCAATATTTACATTTCAATAGCTGCCATCCTCCTCATATCAAAAAGTCCATACCATATTCATTATCACTCCGTGGCCGTCGGATTTGCAATACACAAAATGCCCTTGTCACTTATCAAAACAAAATCCATACTGGTTTACTAAACAGAAACTATCCAAATAACTTCCTGACAAAACACATACATGACCGACCCCGATTCCACAATCAAAACAACAGAACACAACGAAACACACAAAATCAACCACGTCTCATCACAACTTACTTCCATGGCAGCTACAAATTACAAAAATTAATCAAAGACTTCCTCCCAATCTTAACACACAATGACGAAACAAAAGACCTACTACCAAACAACATTCAAATAAGCTACAGACAAAATCCAAACATCAAATCTCTACTGACTCACACAAAAAGCCTCCCTACTCAAAACACACACACATCCTCTGGTACTTTGCCATGCCGACGGCCGCGATGCAAAACTTGCGCAATCATCAACACACACACAGCAATCAACACTCATCACACCACAATCACTTACCATGCACAACCGAACAGCTCGTGCAAAACGTCAAACTGCATTTACATACTAGAATGCAGGCACTGTCCTGCATTCTACATTGGTGAAACAAAAAACGCTCTCCACATCCGACTTAATCCACATCGACATACCTGCGACTCCATTAGAAATAACACCTTACCAATCCCCACTCACGCTCGACTTCATAATCACACATTCAATAAATGCTTCACCGCACGAATCCTTAAATCATTTTCACCTCCACTAACCGACACCCAACTACGGACATGGGAAGGATCTTACATCTGATCACTTGGTGCCCATTACGGTCCAGGTCTGAACAGACAACACTGACCACAAGAAAGCAGCACAAAAACCTCCCTTAAAATAATACTTTTTGATATTCTGTCTATCTACCTGTCGAGCTGTCATCGTATCATCAAAATCAAATTTTATTCATTACCATTTAGAAGAACAAATCATTAATCTTTTCTTTTTTATATCTTATTATTGTAAATATTATTTAATTGTACGAGTATAGATATAATGTAACTGAAGCCGACCACATCAAGTGGTCGAAATATATCTTACAAAACTACTTTTAATTTATGTGTTTCCTTATTTATATAATGCTACTACAAAAAGACAAGAAGTCAATTACCTATATTTTTATATTTTATTTACCATGTTTTTTTTAGTTCTGTACCCGTATAATGTGCGGATACGGAACCCTTTGTGCGCGAACTCGACTCGCAATTGGCCAGGTTTGTAAAAAAAATCTTAAATACTTTAAGGGGTTTCTAAAGGTTTCTCTGTATGATAAATTACTGTGCAGGCCAGTGAGTGAAGTCGGCTGAGGATCGTTTGTACCATATTTGTTGAATAAGGAAACGAAACCGCCAAGGATTGTCTCATATTTAACACACGCGCGAAGATCTGAGGTGCAATTGCGTAAGCCAATGGTATTCAAATTAATTGTCATATGGCTATTAGCCCGTTTGACAATTGAAATGGCACGTTTTTGGTTGTCAACAACAAAACGAGACAATCGTATTCATTGGACAGTCAAAAATTTACGATTTCAAATGTCAAACGGGCTAATTTGCTTAGTCGAATAGCCATTATGAATATGACAATATTTTGAATACGATTGGCTTTCACACTTACACCTCTACGGGCCTATTATGTAACTCAGTGTCGGTTGCCATCTATGGTTGCTATTCACCAAAAACAGATAAAAAATAACTTAAAAAATAACCTTCAATGGGTATCGAACTATTTACGAACTGTGACGTCATTTCAAGTGCGAACGTATCCTTAGATAAACGGTAAACGGTTCGACGATGGGCACTCGGTTTGGCAACTGATTTTCCTATACAGAAGAGGGGGCTGGTCATGGTCAGCGCGTTAGACAAGATAGTGGCTGTGGTCATCGGTCATCCGTGTTAAGCAACAAGCATTGTTATCGCTCTTTACGTGATGTAAACAAGGACGAGTTTCACATGACACAACCTTTAACGTGTCGAACATAGATAAGATGATGATATTTATCGGAAGATTATGTTTGGGGTGAATCAACACGTACTTTTTAATATTTAAATTTTTATCACAGTAATATCCTCTCATTAGATTTTTTTGTTTCCATGAATTCAACAAGATGTGGTCTGTTATTTGGATAAGTGCTCTTGCGAGTTCTGCGTTCGCTGGTTACGAAAAGAAGTACATAAATTGTAAGTTTGCGATTATTTAATAATAATATCTAGAAAATAATATAGTTAAAGAATTCGCTTGTGATTTTTTGTGAAATAATATCATCTTCAAAAAAGGATAACAGCATTTGTGTTTGTACTTCTCGTGGATCCGGTTAATAGCGGTTTAACTCAATTTAGGTCCAAAATTACATTTTTTATCTCGGTATTGTTTTTTATCTACAAAATGGTTTAACTCGAATTTAAATAAGTAGGTACCTCATTAATAATACGGGAGCTAGACACAGAACAAAATAGTTTATGTTTTTTTTTGTTGTCTCACACAATGGTTAAAATATCGTAAAATTAGATGTGACTCTACATGATGACATTGATTTTCACGTTTCTAAATTTGATTTTATTACAACTATACATTTATTAAAAGAAACAAAATAAACTTGAAACAAATCCATCCAATCCAATCCATAATTTGTTTGGTGCTAAATGGTTTAATTATGCATATGAACGATTTATCTCTGTTGTCTATAAGATGGTTTCCGCTACATAGCAACTGCATAGCAATAACACACGTCATGTCATGACACTTTAATTTTCGATACAAAATTTGGACTGTATCGCGAAAAATACTTTATTTGTGCAGTAATTTAAATTCGTTGGCTTTCCAGTAAAGTTGAGTTTTTGAGTTAAATCGTTTTTCACCGGAGGCACAGACTATTGTTTAAATTTGAAGCCTAAATGTTTTATATAGTTATATACGTATAAGGTGACTTTAATTTAGACTAAATAAGACTCGGTAAATGCTCAGAATCAAGGTTCGATAACCCTTTTTGTGAAATTCGTAAATTATTCTTTTCGTGTTCCTTACAAACGCAAGCCCAGCCCCGAGTCAATTACTATGGGACGTCAACATTTTATTTTGCGAAATTAGCAAAAAGTGTTATCGATCCGTGTTATTGATCACTTACCAAGCCTCCAGTATGGGTTTGGCTGTATAAATAAAAGTCACCTTATTTTGTGTAATGCATGTACGTACAGGTATAATTTATATCAAATTGTCTTAAACGTGTTTAGTATAGTCAAAAAATGCCTTTGTTTCAGTTGGAAGTTTCGTCTGCCCGAGAGAAACAAAGGCTCTTGGAAAATGTATCAAAGATCATCTAAATCTCTACATTCCTCAATTGGCAACAGGTAAAATACTTTGCTCTTTCTCTAAACTTAACTAGAATTACATTACTAAACACGCATTTTATTATCTTTCCACGTGATTTTTCAGAAATTTGTAAAAAAATTATAGAATCCCATATAGTGAAACTTCGTTGTCAGTCTGTCTGTCAGCCGATCCGACTGGCTCATTCGTGGCATAAAAGAGCTTGGTTGTTTGACCTCGTAACGTCAAATGAAGATAATTTTTTCATCATATTGGATGTCAAATGAATCATAAGTACGTATGTTCTGGTTCACAGGAGTAAACAGATCCTTAAAACTTCAATGACCAGTTACAACGGAAAGTTTAATTCTAAATATGCAGATGAAATAAAAACCTATTTTGTACCAAAGCAGAGAGGAATTGGTTTTCTCCTAAAATTGGCAAATTATTTAAATTTTACTCAACAATTCTTAAAAAGTATGTAAACTCTCGTTGGCGAGTAAAGATATTTTCATGCCGATTGATGGAACCCACACATTGTGTACAAAATACAATTCGGGCCAGGACCCACAGTCTTCCCACCGTTCCTCCTCTTCCCAGTTTCCCAGAATGCGCAGTTTTGACGCCATCTGTGAATAACTTCAAGCCCGCCTTCTGTACTGGCACCAACGGCCTATACACCTATAGATAAGTATCTATAGCTCATTGAATGGCACAGTATAATTAAACTAAGCAGTATTCCTTCTTTATCTCTCGGTGAACTACGGTACATGACAGTCGCGAGTGCGCCGCAGTTACGTTAGTACGGACGCAGACAGGACAGTGTAAGACGTCCGTGCATTTGTTTACGTAAATTATGGGACGAAGTTATCGATTATATTGTTCAGGGTAAAGATGTTTAAATTCATCTACATCGGAACCAGAAATAACCTACGAAAGACAATCGTGGGCAACCCTAGTCCATGTCTACGGACCGCGCGGCCGTAGGTAATTATTTCAAGGACCCTGTGGAGACAAAATACCTACTGCTAAGTTTAATCTTACTGTCGTACTGGTTTGATCTGTCAGACTTAACATAGATACGTTTTTCCATCCCAGGAGTACCAGAGTACGGCGTGCCCTCGTGTGAGCCGCTCCTGGTGCCGAGTCTGACGGTGGAGCAGTCCACTGGCGCTGTCAAAGTCAGCTCGACCTACTCCGAGGTCACCGTCAGGGGTCCCTCCAAGATGAAGGTCACCGATGTTGAGTGAGTTCATAATATTGTCCTCTTCAGTCAAAGGGTTCAGTCTTAACTATTATTTGATAAAAATTACAACATAAGAAAGGATTTTTATACAACTTTACTCTCCGTGGGAAATAAATAAAAGTATAAAGCAAAAGGTCCGGGCTTATAACTTTGGTTCACAGCTCCTCACATTCAGATTTACACTTCACAGAATGTTTAAACCATTTCTGCAAATTTCATAAAACCAGAACCGTTCAGTGTATATTTATAAATTTCAGGGTGTATCCTAGAAAGCACCAAACTATTGTCAAGATGCATATCCCGGAACTGAGAGTGAAGGGCAAGTACAACATAAAGGGTCAAATTCTGTTGCTGCCCATCGAGGGAGAAGGAAAGTTCTCTGGAAAATACGGTAAACACATACTTACCATCTCTTTATAATATTTATATTTCGAATAAATATATACACTTACTTTTTTACTACTTTATCTTTAGATATACTAATAATAAAGTAGTAAAAAAGTCGTGTCTGTACATTGAATATTTTCGCGAAATTTTAAATGAAATGGGTTATTAGTATTGTACTGAGGCCAAACCAACAATTGTTAGAATTTTAGTCTGTCTCTCTGTTCCGTTTTAACTCGAGAACCGCTGAACGGATTTGGATGCAGTTTTTTTTATTATAATTGTAGTGACCCTGGTCAACATATATATTATAAGGGATGTTCATAAAATAACGCCCAAACCGGAAACGGGGCAAAGATTTAATAAACGCTTTTATAACTCGAGAACACTCAACAGATTTGAATGCGGTTTTCTTTATTATCATTGTAGTTACCCTAGTCAACACATAGATCTTAAGGGGTGTTCATAAAATAACGCCCAAGATGAAAACGGGGCAAAGATTGAATAAACGATTTTATAACTCGAGAACCACTCCACGGATTTGGATGCGGTTTTCTTTATTATCATCGTAGTTACCCTGGTCAACACATATACTATAAAGGGTGTTCATAAAATAACGCCTAAGCCGAAAACGGGGCAAAGATTGAATAAACGCAAACGGCAAAGGCTATTGTTATATAAATCTATGGGAAGTCTGATTCGAATTTATATCCGAAACCCCGCGAACGAAGTCGAGGGCAAAAGCTAGAATATTTATTATTATATGATATAATATTTTTATTGAAATAAATTTCGGCCCACTTAGGGCTGTCTCATTTAATTAAAGAATACAATAAACATGACAAATAGAGTAAAGGAATGACATAATGTGCTCCATTACACCTGCTTGGTTATTATATGGCTGTGGAGTGGTCTATGGGATCTGTCTGAGAGAGTGTCGGTCGGTCAGTGTTGTCTGTTCAGTCCGACTCCGTCTCAGATGACTTCATCTGAGGGCTCCGTAGTGGGCACCAAGCGACCAGATGTGGGACGATTGAAATAATTATGCTTACAAAGACGATTTGAAACTCGAGCAATAAGCAAGTGTTTTAAACGTTACGAGTAAGCTATTGCCCTTACCACGTGTATCATACTCAAGACATAACTACGTTTTTCATTGCATATTGTTAATTAATCAAATTGAACGCAGCCTATGAACGCATCAAACTGAAAGCAGCTCATTTCTGTCAAGTCTATGGTACACAAGAAAAGACAAACAAAGAGGCGACTTTTTTCAATAAATAAGAATTAAATAAAGCACTAGTGTGGAAAAACTGACTTTGTCAACAGTTTTTATGCATATAAAATGCGTCCTTACGAGCACTTGCACTGAAAATTTATTTCCAGCAGCTACTTGAGTCTTCTCAAAATCTTAATAATTTGTTCGTTGTTTCTTCAAAACTCAACCATTCCCTTTCGGTGGGAATTCCATATTAGAATATTGTGAGTAACCTTGAAACAACCTTATTTTTTGAAGCTCGCACTCGACAGGTTTTTGAGACATTGTGTGAATGGTTTTAACACAATTGTTATCTTCAGGAAACATCGATGCAATAGTAACCATCAAGTTGGGCAGGGCTCACCGCCAGAACTCCGTAGACACCCTGACCTGCGAGGAGTTGGACGTCAAGTTCCACATGAGCAGCGCCTCGGTCCACCTTGACAACTTGTTTGGTGGAGATGGGGACCTCGGTAAGATCTTCATTTATTTTTCTTCATCTGAGTTTTCGGGTTTCAAGAGATTTGAATTATGGCCAAGAAAGTTTGTTGTTTCCGATAGGTTGGCAAACAACAACGGGGACAGCCAAAAGAAGGTTGTCCCCTTTGTAAAGTTGACTTTAACCGTTGAAACATCTCGGATAGGGTTGCCTTGCTGGAGATTATTAGGAATACGAAATATGACTTTACAATGTACTTTTCTTACGGATTCTTCAAATCAGAAACCCAGTTATTAAAGCTTTAGTGTTTGTCCAACCATCCATCCATTCACCAGCCTGTTTCGTCCACTCCTGGACATAGGCCTTTCCAGGATTTCACCACTCTTGGCGGTCCTCCTGGAAGAAATGCCTATACTCACACACGCTGGGCAGGCGGGTTGGTGAGCGCGGTGCCGAAACCCTTGCACCAGTGATGCCGCTGCCCGTCACCAGTCTGTTTTATACAAGACCCGGCAATTGGGGATGGATATACCGCTATCCATCGGTCCCAGGCAATGGTGGGCCGCCTGGTTTTGCCTGAGAGCTGTTCTCTTACTCTCTCCTGAATAACTTCGGGAGGATTTGCGAGTAAGATGGTGGTACCTCCACAGTCGAGCCCGGCATCAGCTCTACCACCTTAGTGTTTGTATATCTGTTTATTTCTTCAGAAAGGCTGTATTTGATTCAGATCCAGAATGTTAAAATCCGCATTCCGTTTTTTAAATGTTATTCACATCATTAACCACATCGATTTGCAGTCGAAGGCTTTTACTAGTTTATGGTTCCGTATCTGAATACATGACCTACTTAATTTTGCAGTTTTGTTTCATAAAATTTGTGGGTTGTGATAAGATTGTAATTTTTGGTCTGTTAACTTATTTTCATGGTACGGAACCTTCCACATCCAACTCACACTTGACTGGTTTTTGTTAAAAATTGTAAAATTTTCTGATTCAAATTTAATATTTTGTCAATACATATCACGTAAAAGTGATTTTATAACTAAGTAGTATAATATAATTTTTATTCGCCTGATGACAACCCTACTGAAGAACCTAGTATTTTATTTTGTTTATCTTTAAATAAAAACATTAAAATTAAATACATTTTCGTACTACAACGATATAGATTAAAAAATTACAATGAATGATCTTGTGTCCAGGCGCAGCGATGAACAAAATCCTGAACGAGAACTGGCAGAAGCTGACAGACGAGTTGCAGGCACCGCTAGAGCTCGCACTGCGGGACTTCCTCAAGCCGCTCGCCGATCACGTGTTCGCAACTCTCAACGCCGACGACATCTTAGCTGTTAATTAGATCATTATTGCGCTATTTTGGGGTGAGCAAATGAAGACACGCTTCACCGAGGGACTTCTTTGGTGACGCGAGCGCTACGCGTTGCAGTGCGTGGGTATCGCGAGTAGCCTCGCACTGCCTCACACAGGGTAGGTATCATGACATCATGCCCCCCCCTCAAAACGTTGAAACTAAATTATTATTAAAATATTGTTGCTGACTGTGTGATCTCACCCCCGTGATAGACCTTCGTTCGCACTAGTTCCATTGTAGACTGTGCTGAGGTGTCAGTTTTGTAAAAAGTCCATGAACTTCGATGTAGCGCGTTGACTTCTTTGTTCTTTAGTTTTTAAATTTTGATACAATTGATCATTATATTTATTTATTGTTGGATTGTTTTATTTATTTAACACCTTTATTGCCAACCCCTCCACGACGCGTTTCTTGGCCGCTACCTGATTTGGCTCTACCCACAATGTCACGTTATGAACTCTAAAAAGTTTAGAAGAATTTTAGAATTGTTATACTCATACTATACTCGGATATATTGGCTGTTTATTAGGCTCCTGACTCATTACACAAACGTCCAAAAGGTATAAAACTAATATTTGAAATTTACAGCTTTTCTTTGCAAATTTTAATAATATAATCTGTCCATAATCTGTCATAATATAATCCAGCGATTTATTTCTTAACTGTACATGTTATGTTTCTTAGTGTTAACGAAATATTTTGGTAAAGAATATTTTTTATTTTAGGGTTATGTAGAAAATTAATTAGCATAAGAACAATTAAAGGATCCTTTAATTTTTCACAATTTCAGTTACAACTAAACATCACAATTGTGTTTATTATAATGTCTTAAGTAAATCTTACAAAAGTTGTGATTTTTATTTGTTTACCCTAATAAGTACTCACTGGTAACTTAAATAAATAATACTTACTTACTAACTAAACATATTTACTAAAATCTGTTGGGTATCTATAGTATTTCTTCAGGGATAGTGTAGTTTTCATATAAAAAACACATTTTGCACTTCATTAAACATTGACCGAGTCTCATGATTCTAATAAACACTGGCACAGTACTAAGTCAATAAACAAACCTTCACAGATGGACAGTTATATATTACCAATGTAGAGTTAAAAGGAATTATTAATACTTTTAGTGTCTTACTTGATTTTTGTGACGAGCAATATTATTAGTATCAATAAACAGAACTGAACTATAAAGCAGGCGTTCACCTTGCAACCGAGCATTCTGATGCTCATAAATGTCAAATTCTTTCGGTATAATTCCTCTTCAGACGTTAAATGCTTCAACTCTTCCGCGTCTATGGTTTGAGCCACACGTCCATGGGTATCTTGGTAAAAGCTGCATTAAGGAAGGACTGGAAGTGCTTGGCGATGGAGATAGAGGCGGCTGGTCGCATCTCCTCGATGATCTCGGCTGCGTTGTTATTCAGGAACTGGTTCATGGCTTCACCTGGAATAATAAACCGTGGGTCTTAAAATCAGGATAAACGGGTAAAGATACAGGATGTATGTACTATTTAGGGCTACGAGAAACATTTCACCTCACAGAAAGGTAATACGAAAAACTCATTTGTGAATTTTGGCCAGGAATCGAGGCAGAGTCTCCAGCCAGTGTCATACCGACAAAAGTTACTGCAGCTTCAAAACCTGTAGAAGTACCTACACATTTTTTGCATCCATCATTATTATCCACATTAGTTTACTGATGGAGATAAGGCACGCCACATGGGGCTTTGTGTAGATAAGTAAGCTAAAAGAGTTACTTTAATCATTATGCTGATCGGGTGAGTTGGTGATCGCATTATCGGTCTTTTCCACACCGAAGATGATAATCTTTAAAAGTGTCTACCAGCATGCATTTCCGACATTACTGAAATGTTTGCTGTAAAGCTAATAACTTCTCTTACAGGTTATAAAAGAGGAGCAGTGTATGAAACGAGAGAACCACTTACCAATAACGCTTCCATGGTTGACGGTGTCCCGAACCTTGAACCTGGAGCTCCTCAGTTTAAAGTCGACAAGCAGTCTTTCTGCCGCCATATATTTGACTCCCTCGCGTTCGATCTCCTTGCCAAAGATCTTGGCGATGGCCGTTACATCATCTGGAATTGTGGAGGATTCACGCTTGAGATTCACTCAAAATTGTATTCGTGTTGATTATGCCGACGTTTTTCTGATGGAACCTATTATTTACGTAGGAGTAGTTACTTTAAAATTCGTTGTTTCTAGTCTAATTGCTCTAACTTTTCGTTCTTGGTCTTATAAAAACGTGGTCGTTTACTCTTCTTCATAGAGACAGCAGCTATCTCTTTGAACTTCATAGGACTAGACAACGCTCACTTGAAGAGACTAGAGTAAATTTGCGGCAAAGTCAGACCCTATTTATTCAGGTCTATAATGTGGAACTTTTGCTGAATGAGCTGTAGAAGCCAAGGTGGTAAGGACGGTGGCAATTAATAAGACAATGTAGGAAGCAGAGGAAATCAAAGGTCTACTTTACTTATCGAAGCTCTAAGATCACTTACTAAAGTTAGCCCAGAAGTCTCCTCTGGATCTGACGGGGAACAACAGCACCTGTCCCGAGACCTCGTAGCGGCCGGTGATCTCGATGCGTGGGAGCACCAGCGCCATGTCTATGCGCAGCTTCTTTAAGTCTGATCTGAAATTGTAAACAATGTTCGAAAACTAAATGTTGTATGATTATTAATTTATGGAATCCATTTTTTTATGTGTTAAAATTCATACAATGTCAAAACCGTGCTACCTTTCAATATTTTTATCATACCCATGATAATAATACTTTCTACTTGATGATTAAATAATTAATCGAATAGCTACTACAACTCAAACCATTGTTTCTCAATTTAATCGCTTTGCGACAGCCTGCTTTACATGATGACAGCAAATCAATTTAAATTCCACTTTACAGAAACGTTCCCCAGTCCGTAGAGGTGACGAAAACCTTGCCTAACTCCCCAAGTTGACAGAAGCCGTCGACACAGTGGTATTGCAACATTTGTATGGCAAATAACGAGGGTTTCTCGTGAACTTGACCTGCACCTTTGGCCTGCTTACTTTTGATGAATCATGAAACTGTGATAATCTACGAATTAGTTAAGAGTGACAAAATGCCAAAGATATACTACTATATACTAGATACTTATTACGCTCGAAAACTTTAATTTTGGAAACGTTAAAAAAATAGGTCTCTGAAATTTTTCAAGAAGATTCCTTAATATTTTACATAAGAAAACCGAGATAGAAGAGAATATAATAAAAGTACTACAAAAAGTACATAATATATACTTATTTATGTAAGATGACTGTGGTTGATAAAGCCAAATTCATATTGGAGACTCGGTAAGTGGTAAGGACCAAGGTTCTATGACCCTGTTTGCGAAATACGAAACACATTTTTGTGTCACTATACTTGTTCAAGAACAACCTCGACTCAACGAGTATAGGAAGTCTAAATTACATTTTGCGTGTTTTACAGAAAGGGTATACCTTGAAGGGTTCCTGAATTCTTGCCGAGTCCAGTATGAATTTGGCTATATTAACCAAAGTCAATGAAATTTACCTGATCTTGGTGATGGTGTAGTTACTGGGCCCAACAACAGACATGTTACTAAAGACGGCGGTGACTCGAACAGGGCCGGCATTGTTCTCCATCACCAGGCGGTCTATCAGCAGCGGCTCCACCGGAGGCACCTCGAGGTCTGGTAGACCCTGCGCCAGGTACGGCCGCAGGTGGTTGAAGGAACGCTTGATGCAGTTGTCTAGTTGAGGATCACTTCGGCTACATGGGATGAGGTATTCCGCTGGAATTGAGAGAAGATTATTTTGTCATGATTCGATCTTCAAACATTTTGTTTTTTTTCTACAACTATTAAACTGTCGAAAAGGCTGTCGAATTTTACATTCGTTTATCAGTCAATATCTACCAACCCTATTAAAATACCCTGGGACAATAGAAAAGTGGTTTTTTACCAAATTTTTAGATATATCACGGAACCAAAAATATCAATACTTATACATACATATATTCCTAGAAACCTTACAGATAGCTATTTCATATGACTTCATGAAAACTTCCTCTTTATTTGGACCAAAATAATTTAATAAAGAATATTAATTAAAAATATTGCCTACTATCGCGTCATCAATATCAAGATCTTTAATCATTAAGATCTTTATGGCAAATTTAAAATTCCTACGTTAGTAGTTTTCGGAAAAAGTCTCTGTGACAACAGACAGACAGACACGAGAGTGATCCTTTTTTCCTTATGGAACTGAACCCTTAAAATGTTGATAACAGCTTACAAACTTCATTATGTATCGGTTTTCAGTTTTTTTCATCTCCTTTTTAGGGTTCCGTACCCAAAGGGTAACCAACGGGACCTTATTACTTCGCTTCGAATATCGACTTCGCTGTCCGTCTGTCACCAGGCTGTATCTCATGAACTGTGACAATTAGACAGTTGAAATTTTCACTATATATTTCTGTTGCCGCTATAACAACAAATACTAAAAAATAGAATAAAATAAATATTAAAGTGGGCTCCCATACAACAGATATGATTTTTTTGCCGTTTTTATAGATCATGGTACGGAACCCTTCGTGCGAGTCCAACTCGCGCTAAGCTGGTATTTACGGGACCCTCCCTGAAAAATAATTGAGTTAAATTTCTAATTCACTATTCGAATTTGGGTCAATATTCTACCCAAAGTATTCAAGTTTCAGGTCTTCTGTCTAAGAGCAAGACCCGCTGAACAGACGGACAACGCACAATACCGTGACCACAGAACAGAAAAAAAATATTTTATCTTCTGTGACAGTGACAATCATAGGGCTCCGTTTTGCTCTTTGGGTAAGACTCGCGCACAGAGGGTTCCATACCACCCTACAATACGGGTTCGGAACCCTAAAAACATTATGGTAAATAACAGCTAGATTCATACTTTGATAGAAATGAATTTCTATATTTTTAAACACTTGGCGATTTACCCATCGCAAGGAGATAACCGCTCGATAAGCGGGAGGTCCCGAGTTCGAATCCCGGTTCAGAGCTCCTTACGTCCAGATTTACTTTTCTGATTTTCTATACCGCAGTGATATAAATATAATTAGCAATATTCATGCCAAAGCAACACCAAAGCTACAAAAAAGTCGCTAAAATAGTAGCACATGAAAAAAAATTTTACGCCGTCTGTGTATGGTAGGTACTATATTTTTTATTGTTTTCTTTTTTACTGTAGAATATGCACTAACTTTAAAACTTGTATGTATTAAGTAAGAGCCAAAACCAGTAACGTTCAAATAATGCAACATTTTCGAGGTCTCTTGTATGTGGACCCCCTTGAACTTTTTTCAATATTTTATTATTTGTCATGATCGAGGCCATAGTATAGTCACACGTATTCTGAGAAAATTTCAACTTTCTATTATGGTTGAAGTTGTAGTGTATACCCCTGTGAGAGTGGCAGACGGACAGAGAGACAGCCAGTGGAGGCTTAGTAATAGGGTCCCGTTTGGCACGCTTCGGGTACGGAACCCTAAAAATGTATATCTGATTAAAGAAGGCGACGCATACACTTATATAGATGTTCTCATCTCAAAACATGTATAGCATTAAGAGGGGACGTTTCGAGCTCAGTGCAAAATGCATAACTTATGATTGTTTATCTCATTTTTAAATTAAATGTATGAAATAAAATAGTTTTATCTTATGTTGCCACTATTGTTTAATAACTATCAGGGGTTTTTAGCAGAATTGCGTCGTTTTATGGATTATAGTTAGCGCGAATGTCCATACAAACGTGGACATTCATTTACAACGCAATGCATAAAATAACAAAATTTTGGTAGAAAAGTCTAATTGACATTAAACTATGGTCGCAAAATTCCATAAATCACATTTATTTAGTACTTTTTATACTAAGAAAAACAATCATAAGTTGTGCATTTTGCACCGAGCTCGAAACGTTCCCCCTTAAGTGTAAAGAAAATAAAATTGTTTGCCGTTCATACGATTTGTTAACAAATTTTGAAACAAATAAAGTTTTATCAGTTTCTTGGTAATGACACGACAGCGTCGCCCTATGTTACATAAGAGACAGCCAGAAGTATGCCGTTGCATGCGCTCGCGCAACTAGACGCAAGGTTGCGAAGTCGTTGACCGAATATCCGAGTTTTTAGGGGAAAATAAATTATCTCGTTGAGTCGACTGTGAATCAAACTGGTTGTGATATCAGCTCAAGGTGACGAGGTTCGAGAGAATTACGTGAATGCTGTTTCCATGTTGTATCATTAACTTGTGTATTATCATCATCAACTTAACAAATATTGATACTGTGCTCATTAATAACTAGCTTTTGCCCGCGGCTTCGATCGCGTGGACTAAAAAAACTATTATCAACAGTTTTCGGCTTGGCGGTGTTATTATCAACATCCTTTACATATAGCGATGATAATAAAGAGAACCGCATCCATATACGTCGAATGGCTCTCGAGTTTAAAAAAAACAAACAGTCAGACAAAATTACAAAAAGTTTAGTTTTAGCCTCTTTACAATAATAATAATAAAAAAATGGTTAAGTAAATTAAATGTACAGACACGATTTTATTGTTAGTATATGAATTCTCGTTGCATGGGTTGAATAATATGATGTGCATTTGCATTAAAAACCCATTAAGTAGGATTTATTAAATGTTTACTAAGCAATTAGCGAAAGAGTGCAATTTTAAACCTTTATTTTTCAAATATAATAAATCTCCACAGTCATCTTTTAATATTTATTTAGCGTTTTGAATGTTCCGTGGACGCTTAGAGATGAAACTCTGTTAATTAAATTTACATATATTAGCGAAGATTACTCAAACCTGTCCAAAAAGTAAGAAATTATACTTGAACTTGAGTTTTTTTATTACTATTTGCACTGATTAATACCATTATATTAAATGTCTATTTGACTGTCGTTATTTTTTACTTTCGAAATACTCGTTTGTTTAAGTAAAAAATTTACTTATACATTCGATACATCGGTCAATGTCATCCAGACTGTCGTTTATAGGGTTCCGCAGTCAACAAGGAACCCTTATAGTTTCGCTATGGTCGTCCGTCTGTCTCTCTGTCCCTTTAAGAACTAGAAAGCATGAATTTGACATAGAAAAATGTTTTTTTTTTAGTTTACCTCCCCTACTCCAAGCGGTTGTATGGAGTTTTTTGTCTATCCCATAGTGTGGGATGTCGTTGAATAGGTCGTTCAAAAACATTATGGGTGTGTTAAAACCATTTTTCGATTCAGGGATCCGTTTGCGAAATATTAGCTTTAAAGTGCTAATTTTTGTTAGAGTCAAGTGTCTCCCGCAGCCAGGTAAACGATTGTTTTTGGGTATGTGAAAATATTCACGGTAATAGTATATATAACGATGTTAAAAGTAAAACCATCACAGTTAAGTAGGCTTTACAAGTTAATGAATAATACTCGACCAAATGTAGCCCAGTTTTTAGCCATTAAACAGTGAACAGCAGTAATATGTTCATAGTATCAAACAAAAAACCTCCTTCTAAATCCGCATATTGTGACGGGCAATTTACGGAACCTAACACGCACTTAGCCAGTTTTTTGAATTTAAAATGCTCGTTTGCTTGTAAATCACCCGATACATCGATCAATGTCATCTAAAGCGTAATAAAACATGCGTAAGTTCAGGAAACAAGCAGAGATAAAATCTAAGCGAAGAATGCGCACAGAAACGTTAACAAACCAAGAAACAAAAAACCACAGAGAATAACAATGAAGGCGCCAAGAGGCTCACTACTAAGTGAGTACTTATACATATCGTTGCGGTATGGGAAAGCACAAGCGTAAATTCGCAGGTCATGTTGAGAACTGGATAGCTAAGTTGGTAGAGCAACCGCCCGGTAAGCGAGAGGTCCCGGGTTCGAATCCCGGTTCAGAGCTCCTCACGTCCAGATTTACTTTTCTGATTTTCTATACCGCAGTCATATAAATATAATTTAATAACAATGAACATGAAAAATCACGTTTATTTATTTGAAAATGCAGTAAGCTTTATAAACTACCTACGCAAAATAAATTATGATGTTGAGGTTTGTAATAGGGAACGATTCTGTATCGTAAAATCAGTTGCCAAACCGAGTGCCTATCGTCGAAAACGTACATATCCGCTTATTTAAGGACCATCCGCCTGAGCCCAGCAGGCGTCCCACCTTAACATCATCATATCTAAGGATACGTTCCTACTTGAAATGACGTCACAATTCGTAAATAGTCCAATACCCATTGAAGGTTATTTTGGAAGTTAATTTTTATCGATTTTTGGTGAATAGCAACCACAGATGGCAAATTACACTGAGTTATATAATAGGCCCGCAGCTGGTTAACTCATTAGTGAAAACCTATTTACTAATTCCGCGTTTATTCGATTGAGGACAGATTTCTGTCCCGTTTTTGACGAGGGTGTTAAATTACCATTATTCACTCGCTGTCCCGTTTTCGGTTTGGGCGTTATTTTATCCACACCTCTGATAGCATATGCGATTACCGGGTCATGATAATAAACAAAAGTGCACCCAAATCCGTTGGTGTGGTTCTTGAGCTAAAACGGAACCTATATGTACATTATAGCGAGAGGTCCCGGGTTCGAATCCCGGTCCGGCGTTCTCGTACGTCGTCAATACTGCAGTGCTTAAAGGCTAAGATGTTCAACCAGTGCGTCCTTCCTGTGATGACGTATGGCGCTGAGACATGGTCTCTTACAAAGGGCCTGATCCACCGATTTAGGGTCGCTCAGCGAGCTATGGAGCGGGCTATGCTTGGGGTATCTCTGATGGATAGAATCCGAAACGAGGAGATCCGTCGGAGATCGAAAGTAACCGACATAGCCTGCAGAATCAGTAAGTTGAAGTGGCAGTGGGCAGGCCATATTTGTCGCCGAGATGATGGCCGTTGGGGCCGAAAGGCTCTAGAATGGAGACCACGTACAGCAAAGCGTAGTGTAGGCCGACCTCGTGCCCGCTGGACCGACGACCTGAAGGGCGTTGCGGGGGGCGGCTGGATGAGGAGGACGGAGGACCGACATGAGTGGCGAAATTTGGGAAAGGCCTATGTCCATCAGTGGACGAACACGGGCTGATGGATGGATGGATGGGATGTACATTATACGGACAGACAGAGACAGAATGACAGAGGCAGAAAGACAGACACAAAATTCTAAAAATTCTAGTTTTGGCTTCAGTTTAATACAAATAGCACATTTATTATTATAGTATAGGGTTTTGTAAAAACTGTAAAAAGAAACCAGTCTCTTCGTCTTTAAAATTAGATGGAGCGTATTAATAATGTACTCTGTGGATGGAGCCAAAAACATATATCAGCGGTGCAATTGTGTATTCAAATGGATTGTCATATGGCTATTCGGTTAAGCAAATCAGCCCGTTTGACAATTAAAATCATACAATTTTGGCTGTCAAATTATTACGATTGTCTTGGTTTGTTGTTGATAGCCAAAAACGTACGATTTCAATTGTCAAACGGGCTTTATTTGCTTAGCCAAATAGCCATATGACAATCAACTTGAACACCATTGGCTTACACAATTGCACTAAGTACCTAAGTAATATTGTTTGATTCGAGTGTTACATTACACCTATCGGTACTAATCCCAGAGCCTACGGAAGCGATAACCGAAACGCCACGCTGTTCTCATTTGAATCAGTAATTAGAGTATGAAACGCTGTTTCGTAAGCGGCGTGATTGATTCTCGTAACTACGAGTAACGAATATTTCTTGTTGGATGCAATACCACGCTATTACTGGGACGACAAAGAAGCGCAAACACATTTCGAGACTTCCCACGGATACGTGATATGGTAAGATGCCCTCTACGTATTCTTCTCAGTATGTGTTCAGTGAATTTTTTTTTGCAAATAAAGCCGAATGTAAAATTCTGGCAAGCAATCGGCACCTATACCTACTCGTAGATGAAAGATCTGACTTTTAGCGTTTCTTGTAAAGAAAACGGAACCCATCTGTCTTTCTGTCTGTCACAGGTAGTCCCACCCACTTTTTGCGGAATTAATAAAGCTATTAATTTGAAAAATATAATAGTCAAAATTGTTACTAGTCCTCACATAGCTTATGATAATCTAGGAATTTACTCTCGGTGTAACAAAGAGAACGGGCGACAACCAGCAATCGATTTACTATTAAGTTTGTTATAAAAGTAGTAATAATTAAACAAACGTGAGCAAGTTCTCTAATTCCAGTTGCTGTCGCAACCGTTGAAATTTTACACACATTATTGACAATCATATTCGAGACATACCTAGTCGGTGCTTAAATTCTGTCACAAACAAAATTGGCTATAAAATGAAAACTAGTTATGATAATGAAAAAAGTTTTTTTTTTTTAAAAAGGTAATTTAATTAGCTTACATTAAACACAAAATTTATTAAAAATGATTGCCACCATTTTTCACACAAGCCTTCCATCTTCGCGGCCAATCATCAATAGCAGCACGGACCATATTCATGTCGATATCGGCCACTGCTTTAATCAATGATGACTGTAGGCAGCTCAAATTTTTGTGAGGTTTAGAACAGACTTTCTCCTCCAATTCCTGCTAAATTTTGTAATCCAGTGGATTGAGGTCAGGGCTAGATGAGGGCCAATTTTGATGCCTTATTAGCTCGATATTCTGGCGCTCGAACCACTCCTGAGTTGTTTTGGCCTTATAAGCAGGTGCGGAGTCCTGTTGAAACACAAATGGCCGTCCTCCAAAGAGTGTCTGGGGCAGATCTTTTACTATGCGATCTAAAACCGTATCTTGGTACACTTTTACACTGGTTTTGACACCTTTTTCACAAAAATGCACTTCAGTAGGGCCATAGTAGGACACTCCCAACCAAATCATGACTGATGGTGGATGATGGCCGTGCTGCACTCTAGGAATGGCATTTCCAGCGGCCGCAGAGCTGGTAGCGTACACCCTGTCATTTTGTTTGTTGTACTTCTCTTCGATAATAAAAATTTTCTCGTCTGTAAACAGGATATCGCGGTGTCTGTTTCTTGCGTACCGCTTTAGCAAAACTTTGCATTTTTTGGCTCTCATAGCTATCAGACGCGCGTTCAGAAGTCGTCCACTCTTTTTTCGGTAAGATCGTAGTCCCAGGTCTTCATTGAGTACTTTTTTACGGTACTTCTGGTTAATCCCATCTCCAAAGCCATCAGTTTCTGCTTGCGGACGGGATTTCTTGCAATACGCGCCTTGATTGCTTTGATGACCCCTGGAGTCCTAACGGAACGAGGTCTGCCAGTTCTTTTCTAGTCATCGACACTAGAGGTTTCATTGTACCTCTTGATGGTACAGTACACGAACCTCTTCGTGATTTTTAATTTTTGAAGCAAGTTGAATATCGTCTTCGGTGGATGGCCGCAACGATGCAATGCAATTACTGCTACTCGGTCCTCTTTGCGAGTCCACTCCATCGTAAAAAATGAATGAATGTAATTGTGATTTGGCAGATTATTAATCAAAAAATATTTGAAAATCGAACACCATTTCATTTATTATTCTAGGTGTTCTATTTTTAAAATAAATGGCTAGTGACAGTATTTAAGAACCGACTAGGTACATGTAAGGTGACTTTGGCTGATACAGCCAAAGTCATAGTGGAGACACGGTAAATGGTTTTATTTGAACCGAGGTTTAATGTTGACCCTGTTTGGGAAATACGAAAATAATTTTTGTGCCCCTTTAATTGTTCGAGAACAAGGTCGACTCAATTAGGTACAGAAAGTCTACATTTTATTTTACGTATAAAGGGTAATTGAACCTTGGTCCTGACCGCTTACCAAGTCTCCAGTATGAATTTGGCTGCATTAACCAAACCTTATCAGTAAACAATAAACAAGTAATGTTTCGCTAATTTCACCATAATTAAAACACATAAATGTGTAGAGCGAAAAAAAGCTTTTGCGTTCTTCCAAAAAAAATACACTCAGCGGCACAATTAGCGGAACAGAGCAACATTTTCATATAAATGTGGTAATTTCGAAGCCTCGGTTCTCCGTCGGGTAATGATTCGGATGAGATCTGATAGGAGCTATCTAGACTACAGATATATGAGGTCCAGACTGTTTAAGGAACCCAACTGATCAAACCGACAGCCTCATAAATGGTATCAAAATGTATGGAAATCCGAACCCTCAAAACTCTACAGTCTGTGGTATGAATGGCTTGTCAAATCAGTTGGGTTCCTTAGGCGGTCTGAATCTCGTCCATCCGTGCTCTAGATAGCTCCTATCAGATCTCATCCGAATCATTACCTGACGGAGAACCGAGGCTTCGAAATTATCACATTTATATGAAAATGTTGCTCTATTCCGCTAATTGTGCCGCTGAGTGTATAATAAATAAAGTTGTTCGTCGTGATATTGCCGTTGTTGGTACTGCCTCCAATACGTCATCCATCACATCATAATAATATGCAGCATGGCATTTCTTACGTAGCATGTGGCCATGTATACTATACACTGTGCAATACTTACTGCACTTACTCTACCGTGAACTATGGCTATGGACGTAGCCATGGGGGGGGATTAAGGTGCCCAAGCCTCTCCCCCCAGAAATCCCAGTGAGAAGAACAGTGATTCACTTGGAGATTGGATGGCGTTCATCGTTACATTCTAGTCAATCGAAATAAGTTATGTCGCGCAATCAAAGACGGGCCATTAGATGGGCCATTTCAAAAGTGTTGCACCCCTATCATTGAAAGATGGAAAAATAAATAAGTGTTAATTAAGTTTAAATTTACCTTACAATACCTTCTTTAATACATTTTAAGGTTCACAAAAAAGATTTTGTATATAATGTATATAAATAAATATATATATAATATATAATGCTACAATTTGTTTTCATTATTTTTATTAATGGTTACGCAACAAAATCAGGGCCCTGTCAAAGAAATTTCGAAATATTTTAAAATTCCTCACAGATTTAACTATAAACAGTACATGTTTCCCATTATAGATAAATCATTTTTCATTTTCACTTATTACAAAAGAGATAAAATATAAATAAACCTAGTAAATTTCGTAACAAAACGAGACAATTTTTTTGCGAAAAAAGTGAGAGAATTCTTCCGATGCTCAGCACGGCACTTTCTCGACTAATCTCAAAGCTGCCGCTCAGTGGACGTGACATATTCCTGAGTAGTGTTGGTCCAGCCTAAATTATTTCCCATTTTTCGGCAAGTTGTTTTAGTAATGACCGTTACAAAAGTAGACATGTCTCAAAGATGTGAAGTCGTGGTACAAGCTTAAAAATTGTTTTTTTCGAGAATCATTCATTATTTAAATAAATCATTAATATAAAATAAAACTCAAGATACTATTTTGATTAACAACAAAAAATTATAACCTATGTAGAATAAAAATGTTTTAAAACGCAGTCAGAAGTTACAAATTTCGCCAATGGGACAGTATGAAACCGTAATTTTCAGTATTTTCAATAATCGATGAATGCATTAAATATGTTATGTATTAAAAATGCAATTACTGTAATTGGTTTTCAGATACTTCTTACATAAGTAAAAAATAAGAAAATTCCGTGGCTAAAGCCTGAAAATGAAAAAAATATATGCCTGGGGCACCCAAAAAGGCAAGGGGTGCATTATTTTTGAAATGACCCAGATACTTCTTATAATATTTCATTATTTACCAAAACTTTTTCCCAATTGCTTTTCCTGTTATGGGTTCAAGACCCCCCCTCCGAACTAATTCCTCGCTACGGGCTTGCCGTGAACTGCTTACGTTACTTTTACTTTGCACTGTGTGTATAATTCTCGGCAATTTGCTATACCTTTCTTACAACATGTTCACCCCGCATTCATCATCATCCGTGTCATGCTATTAAGCTTTATCTGATCTAACATAGAACATAACATATTTAAGTTGTAATTTGTAGTATAAATAAAAATAACATAAAAGCAAGATTTACAAACTATAGTTTTTAGATAGTCTTATCGAATCTCATAATATATTTCAGACCATTAATTTGGGTTGGGGAATATTCGTCGTCAAGGATTCGCCCTCTTTTCTATTTTTGGTAAAATTCGTCCCTCTTGATTCAAGCAGAGTAAATTCGTCCCTCAACTCATAACATACATAACCGTTAGGTACTTAAAAATGGTATTTCTTTTCGATAGTATAATGAGAGTGAAAAGTGTAATCAGAACTAAATAAAAGTAAATTTGCAACCAACATTCTGTTTATTAAAAATCAACGATTCGTATAACTTCAACTAAAGTATACTTAACAATACTCACACATATGTATATTATAAAAATAAAAATGCTACAATATTCTAAGTACAAATAAAAAAAAAAAGAAAATGTGAGTCTAAAATTACAATAATACATAAAAACTCTTACAATTTATAATCAACAAAATATTTTCAAACCAAAGAGTAGTAAAATATTTTGTTTGTATAGTGAGTATATTCCTTTTATCTTTTGTGAATGATAGTACTCATATATAAAATAAATAGAAACCTAGGTATAAAATTCAAGACAAAGGGGACGAATCGACACCCGAAAAGAGGACGAATTTTCACATAACGAATATATTTTTTTTAAAGGGACGAATTTACACCAAAAATAATTATTTTTAAGGACTTGACGCGGTACGAATTTCAAGAGGACGAATGTACCTCGACCCATTAATTTTATACTGCGCATTCGACTTGGACTTTTGGTTCTCATGAAAATAATTTTATAAGTCCCTGTATAATGTATGTCCCTTAAACGATTTTAGCGCGCTGTGACGCGGATGTAGCCCAGGGAGTGTATTTTTTAATCACTCGAATTTGAATTCGCATACGAATCCGCATGATTCGCATACGAATACAATACTAATTTTAAGTTTTCGTATGCGAATCATGTGGATTCATATGCGAATTGAAATTCGAATGATTCAAAAATACGCTCCCTGGACGGCGATTCTCGCACATGCGACAATTTGCGAAGGCCGAAAGCGGGTGATTATTACAAGCTTTTTATGAAGAAACGTATCAAACTTTTAAAATATAATATAACTTATACTTGCGATTGTCGTCACTTGGTGAAACATGGAAAGCATCTTGACGAAAACCACTTCTACACTGTTTACACAAAATTTACTAAGCTATAGGTACTTTTAACCCAACCGGTTTCGAAATTTTATTCATTTTCAAGGGCTTAACCACTCATTTTAATATTTTAAAACCAAAAATTACAAAAAAATCAAATTTTATTTACAGCACGTAGGTTAGGTCTTAAAATATTAAAATGAGTGGTTAAGCCCTTGAAAATGAATTAAATTTCGAAACCGGTTGGGTTAAAAGTACCTATAGTTTAGTAAATTTTGTGTAAACAGTGTACAAGGGGTTTTCGTCAAGATTTTTAAAATATAAACCTGTTGTACGTATTCATAACATGCTTTACGGGTCTTTGAAGAAGTTATAGTTAATATCATTATCATTCATCACACAGCATGTATGACGCGATAATATAGGCGTATGAAAAGCAAAGCGTGTGAAAATTTTTTGCGAGAATCGCCGTCCTGGTGTTATGGGAACTCCATAAATAGAGTCCGTTTTAGCTCTTCGTAGTTGTATGCTCTTACATGTTTGAACTGATTTAGAGGTCAACAAACAAGTTCACTTCAGACATTTTCAAGAGCTTCGCAACTAAACCGTTTTTTACTCAATACTTTTTAGGGTTCCGTAGTCATACAAGGAACCCTTATACATCGTTTTGCCATGTCCGCCTGTCCGTCTGTCCGCGGCTTAGCTCAGAGACTATGAGTACTAGAAAGCTGTAATTTGGCATGGATAGACATACTAATCACGCCGACAAAATTGAAAAATAAAATCTTGAAAAAAAATGTTTACACGTAAATTGGGGATGATTTTTTTCTCGTCTATCCCATAGTGTGGGGTATCATTGGATTGGTCGTTTAAAAACATTATGGGTGTGTGAAAACCATTTTTAGATTTAGGGTTCAGTTGGCGAAATATTAAGCTTTAAAGTGCTAATTAAATTTACATACCTATAATTGCGGTTTAGAAAATCAGAAAAGTAAATCTGGACGTGAGGAGCTCATCACAGAAAACTATTAATTCCAAACTTAAGTTTCGCAAAGACCATAATGATTTTGATTATGGTGGTAAGATAAATGATTATATTGATTGATGGATGCGGTGAATATACTTATTAACATAATATTACTCCATCATAATCATACTTGTAGGCTATGTAGTAGTAAAATGGTGAAAGGGTAGGTACTTAAAACTCTAGCTTTTTGTATTGGTCATTTTATTAAACTTCGCTCACCAAAAATAACATTTGCAATTTTAGAATTTAATATTTTTTCTGAAAAAGAAAATAAACATTTTTCATTGCAAGTGCTCGTTATTTTATATGCTTCGAAACTGTTGTCAAGGTCAACTTTACCACAAGTTTTTCTTTTTTTAAGTGATTGAAAAAAGTTGCCAGTCTTTTCTTATGTATCATAGACAGACTTGACAGAAATGAGCTACGAACGCATCAAACTGAAAGCAGTATTTCCGTCAAGTTGGCAACTTGCGTGCAAAGAAAAAGAATGGAAAAGAAGTCTATTTGTAGTATTTATCGTTTATTTGTTTCTTTATTTACGTTTCATCTATTTACTCACACTATGTATTGAAAAACGTACTATGATACACGTGGGTAAGGGTAATAACGTACTCGTAACGTTTAAAACACTCGCTTGTCGCTTGTGTTTCAATTCGTTTTCGTAAGCTATTGGTGTCGATTCGGTGTAACACGACTTAACTTATTTGACAGAACTAAACTTAAGGCCTTACCCTTGGTGCACGATAATTTTATTGAGCGATTTTGAACTTCAGTATGTTGTCAGAAAGTCTACATTAGAACGCTCGCTTTGCGCGCTGGCAGCACGCAAAATCAGTGAATTTTTGAGGTTTTTCTGGATTTTACGAAAAAGTATTTGATGTAGGAGTTTTTCCACCTGACATCGGAAAATAAACTATGTTTTCTTGTTATAGCAGTAATTTTATATATAAAACTCAAGCCGTTTAGACATAAAACGAAATAATAACTTAAAAAGGCATAATTTTCAAAAATAAAATCTATCGAGCGAAATGGGTCCAATTAGGTAACCGACCTGATAACGGAAAAACAAGGGTCTGACAAAACACGTGTTCCATTTTTACATTGATTAGATAAGTAGTTGACTCAGCATATTAAAACAAAAACCGTTGAAAGACCCAATACAACCCCTAATTTAAGCATTCTGTCTTTTTCTCTCTGTATCGAAAAGACAAGGACAGGACGCCAAAAATAAGTTTAGTCCTGTCAAAATGCCAGGCCGAATCTGTCCGGGTTTATTTGTTGTATATTTGAAGATTGTGTGTATTACGGTTTTTAAGATAGAGCTGAAACAAATAACGTTAAGAAAAAGCTAATTTTTCAAGGTTTTTTGTATGTGGAACACCCTTGGATAATTTTTTAAATGTGTTTGGTGAAAGGTGTGAAAATTTCAACTGTCTACCTTTTACAGCTGAAGCTATGACAGACGGACAGACAAAAGTAGAGGCTTAGTAACGGTCTCGTTTCGCACCCTGTGGGTACGGGATTCTAAAAACAAAACATACTGTCGCTGACAGTTTTGTTGTGGCCGGCACCTGGCACAGTCCCAGATTATCACAATCATAATTTGTGGTAGCAAAGAACACTTCTGTTGCAACCCTGCGACCCTGGTGCAACCACTGAGGATGTCAAGGCTCTCACCAATTTGACAAAACCAGCTCTACACGGGCCCAAATGTCTTTATTCCCTAGATATAAGGTATACAATCCTATGGTAAATAAATTTAAAAAAGGATGTCTTGTCAAAGAGTCGGTTTGCGGTTCAGTGCAATTTTGTAAAATACGAGTTTGTTCGTTTGGGGATTTATTGCTTGAGTGGTATTTAGCGAACTAAATTCACTGCGTATTTCTCCATCGTAAATTCAGTGCTTTATCTGATCTGAATCTGTTGAGTTCTCGTCATTGTTTCTGCAACATTAGATAGCAGGACGGCTATTCTGGCATTTTGTTTCATTCGCAATATCACTTTTGTTTACAGTAGGTATGATAAATGCCATTCGATGTAAATTGGAGGAGAGTTGGAGTGGAAATCAATACACATCCCTAAAAAATGCCTTTTAAATCACCAGAAACTGCCTTGGCAATTTTTCCGCACGTGCTAGAATAGCCGTCCAAGAAAGGCCGTGGTTCGAATTCATTCTACGGGTTCAGAATGTTTCCGATAAAAAGCTGAGTTGAGTCCATTTATAATATTACATTTATATTCAGTTCTGTGTGTTTTAATTTTATTGTATACTAGCTTCTGCCTGCGACTTCGCTCATGTGGAAGTGATTTCAAATCTTTGAGTAATATCGACAGTTTTTGGCTTGCTGACTATTTTATCAACACTACTTATACGTTGACCAGGACCATTACAAGGATGATAAAGAATACCGCATCCAAATCCGCCGAGTGGTTTTCGAGTTAAAAAGACAGGCAAAACTTCTAAAACATTTGGTTTTGCAGTACAATACTAATAACCCATTTCATTTAAAATTTCACATAAATATTCAACGTAAAGACACTTTTTTACTACTATTAATATTATTTGTAAATAATAATCATACCCAGACAGGACTTCTTTATAACTAGCTTTTGCCCGCGACTCCGCCCGTGTCGAAGAGATTTTCGTGAAAATAAGGAAAACAAAAGAATATTATTTTTTGAACAACTACATATATGCAACGGACACCATGTTTAACCAAGGCGCTAATAAAGACCAATCAAATAAGTCCAAATGCGAAGGATCTGCTTTTGGCCGTTGAGGAAATCCCGAACCCATCTTCTAGTCCCATCACCAGATCCTGGTCACCATGTTTTACCAAAGTGCTAATAAATACCAATCAGTAAGCCCAAACTCGAATGTTGTCCGTTGAGGAGATCCCGTAGCCATCTTCCAGTCCAATCATCAGACCCTGGTTACTACGTTTTAGCAAAGTGCCAAAAAGTGTGTCAGGATCGTTGTAGATGGAAATCTGTAGTCAGATTAAACTGATACAGTTTTCTCGTATGGGAAAAAATCAATACATAAATGTGGCTTTAATCAATTTTTATGCTAAATATTAGCAAGAGGTGTGTCCGGGTCGTTGTAGATGTAAATCTGTAGTCAGATTAAACTGATATAGTTTTTCCGTATGGGAAAAAATCATTACTTAAATCATAGTATTTAATGTAACTGTGCTTAAACCTGGCTGTAGTCACTACGTTTTAGCAAAGTGCCAAAAAGTGTGTCAGGATCGTTGTAGATGGAAATCTGTAGTCAGATTAAACTGATACAGTTTTCTCGTATGGGAAAAAATCAATACATAAATGTGGCTTTAATCAATTTTTATGCTAAATATTAGCAAGAGGTGTGTCCGGGTCGTTGTAGATGTAAATCTGTAGTCAGATTAAACTGATATAGTTTTTCCGTATGGGAAAAAATCATTACTTAAATCATAGTATTTAATGTAACTGTGCTTAAACCTGGCTGTAGTCACTTTCTCAAGCTCAATATTAGCAAGAGGTGTGTCAGGATCATTGTAGATGGAAGTCTTTAGTCAGATTAAACTGATACAGTTTCCTCGTATGGAAAAACAACCGGTTTTATCACGTATAACTAACCATTTGGTCAAGGCACGCCGATAAAGCAGCTAAGCAGCGTTTTTTCTCCCGACATGGTTCACAAGTACTGAATTTTCAAACTGAAAATTAACTTTTATTTAAATAAAATATAGCCTTTGTTACTCAGCAATTGCGTAGCTTTTTACAAAAGAAATAATTTTTTGAATCGGTTCAGTAGTTCCAAAGTTTACCTCAAACATACAAACAAACAAACAAACAAACAAACAAATCTTTCCTCTTTATTTATTATTATAAAATAAAATAAAAAGTGTAGAAGTGTAGATGTAGATGTAGATGTAGAAGATGTAGAAATGTAGATGTAGATAGATTATACCAAATACTCAAACACGACTACCTTATTTGAAACATAGTGGAATAGGAAGAAGGGTGGAAGAAGAAGGCCCAGGAGAAGAGGAGGCACCTGGACCAATAAATAGAAAAGGCTGGAGTCGTGAAAAATCAAGAACTAAAGGAATCGACAACAATAAATACAACACAATGGAGACCATACCGACAAGACTATTTTTAATAGAAGCGTACTTCACTTAATAAAAGGTCACGGACAAAAGAGATAACTATGCACTATTTTGTTAAAGAAATAATCATTTTTTATTTTTATCAATATAATAATTTGACTATGACTACAATGGAACTAAACTGTCTCACTCATCTAATTTTCAGTTTAGGGACCCCACATAATCCATTACAACATAATTATTTTAAATTGTAGATAGTCTAGATTTACACTTTCAGTTAAAGGGATCAATGGAAGAACAGTATAACATGTGGATTGAACTTTGAAACCAATCAAAATTTCATGGGTTGACCTGGTCAGTACGTGCCTTAAATTAAATCTAGTAGTACCTAATACATAGTGTACCATCGAAGTTTCTCCAGGCTCACTTTTCATCCTTATCACAATCGCTATAAGAACGAAAATGGGTCCACGCAATATTTCCCTACAGAGTTAGTAAGTACTCTGAATCACCAAAACAATTCCTCCATTCAACTCACGTCCAAGTTCATCTACTAAATATAATACAGCAGCAAAGGGAAGTCAAGGCTGATGTGGACATCTTTCCCAAGAAAGGCTTGACGCGGTTTATGCTTGTCGGGTACCAAGTGGTCAGCGCAGAATCAATTGTTATCGGAGAGGTTATCTCGAAGCACAACTTTAACACTATTATTTATAGTTTATACTTGTTTGAGGGACTAAGATTTTATCTTCGTAATTAGGCAAATTAAATGAAATTATGAATGAGCCTTGTTCTGCTATTTTAATAAGATAATCTTACGGTGGGGATAGAAATTAAAAGGTAAACAAGGATATTTCCCCTCATTACATCCATCCATCCATCAGCCTGTTTCGTCCACTGCTGGACATAGGCCTTTCCAGGATTTCGCCACTCTTGGGGGTCCTCCTGGAAGAAATGCCCATACTCACACACGTTGGGCAGGCGGGTTGGTGAGCGCGGTGCCGAAACCTTTGCACCAGTGACGCCGCTGCCCGTCACCAGTCTGTTTTATATAAGGCCCGGCAATTGGGGATGGATATACCGCCATCCATCGGGCCCAGGCAATGGTAGGCCGCCTGGTTTTGCCTGAGAGCTGTTCTCTTACTCTCCCCCGAATAACTTCGGGAGGATTTGCGAGTAAGATGGTGGTACCTCCACAGTCGAGCCCGGCATCAGCTCTACCACCTATTAGCACATTAGTTTAAAGCAGACAGACAGACAAATAGACGGAAGAAGCTTTGCCGCCACGCCGTAAGGGTTTTCGATATTTTTAAAAACTCTTGAGTAAACAACCGCCTCAGTGGCTTATTTATAGTGATTCGAACGTTTTGACCACTAAGGAGGTCGCAAAAACAAATGCGTCATTTCGGGCACCTTTCGAAGCAGGCCATATATTTTGTGCTCCCAGTACGGTAATAGGGCTCACTACACCACCCATCAAGCTGGAACGTAAAAGTCTTCGGTTGAACGAGGGTGAACGAGTGCGGATTGGACTCGCTTTTCACAGTTCATACTCCGGTTCTGACACCCCATCGGAAATTTTTCTGTGACAATGTTTTCTTTTATGCAATTGTTTTTATTTTGCCGTATGTTGTTCAAAAATATATATTTGTTATGCAGTTGCTTTTAAGATATTTCCAAACAAAGCAATTAAGCTTAGCATGTATAATTCCACAATCATCATTCTACGCGTGCCCGATATGATAATCTTGTTCATCAAGATGCAGGAAGCATGCGTCTACGCATGTTAACAAGGCTTTGTTGGTCAGGATATGGTCTTTTGTTGGTCTTACAGCCGTCCAACAATACGCAAGAATCTGCAAACACATTTGCATGTCCACACACATCGTTTGTTTGCGCGTCTGTCTGTTTGTAGATGATTTCGTTAAAAGAACCTTCTTTATGAACATGACCTTGGCACAGATAATTTTAGGGTTCCATGACGAAACTGGGAAAAGGAAAACCGATGGTAAGGCATCGTTTAAAAAAAACCGTTAAGCACAAAGGTAAGATATACTTTATCCATAACAGAGTCTAAAGTTAATTTACAAAAAAAAATAGTCTAGTGCGAGTGGGACTCGTGTCCCGAGGGTTCTGTATTTACCGTTTAAAACACAAACTTATTTCACGAGCGGTTATGGACGTTCAACTTAACTTGATTACGATCTTTAAACTCTATATATCCAAACGTTACAGTTAATTAAGTTGGTCTGTAATTTCGTATTGAATAATACTTAATAGATGTTACCTTAAATGTTTGTATATTTTTTAGGAATTGTACACAATTCCTAAGATTTTTTAAAAACAAAAAGCAGATTTAGGTCGAACAGAGCAGAAGGCCGAAGAAGAGGCAATATACGTCATACCAGTCATACTATATCGAGTCCGAAGTCGGAGGCAAAAAAGAAGGCCGAAAACAACGGATATACGTCATAATAGCTCGGCCGAAGACTAAAAAAGTTTATAAAAATGTGACATTATAATACCTTTCGTAAGAGTTCAAATACCCCCTGCGGCCTTCTACTCTGTTCGACATAAATCTGCTTGTCATTTAAAAAAAATCCTAGGAATTGTATACAATGCCTGAAAAATATACACACATTTACGGTGACATCTGTTACGTATTAGGTACATCATCGTAACGTTTTAAGCAATTCCGTTATATCCGTAATTACGGAATTACTTAAAACGTAATTAATAAATAATACTTTAAGAAGCCGACTCCATAGTTGCAAACTTTTTCTGTTTTTTTTTCCGAATATCTTATATATCCCTGCCCATGACACATGCAAAAAAAATATAGTTTGTATGACACGACAGATCAATGCGGAAAAGCCACATAGGTGTGTAGGGATCGTAGCAAATGGATATCTGTGGTCTCTGCCTTACCCAATAGATTTAAGTAAATCTAAAAGACTTCTGCTAGTATAGCATAGCAAACTATATCGAGCTCGATAGCGCTTGATGCAGTGCTCTGTCTCACTCTGTTGATGTACTAAGAGAGAGACAGACAGTGTATATCGAGCTGTCAAAAAGCTGTAAAAGCTGGTCTAAAAGTATTAAAGTATGCAAAGAATTAGGCATCTAATCCTAGCTTTTTCTTATACAAATAAAGACCTTGAGCTTGACATTGAATAGACTTTATATTCATAGTTTGTCTCAGATGAAATAATAAAATTTTAGAACGGTTTACTGAACCAATAGTTGTCCTTCGTTACTTACTGAGTCATCAAGTATCGAATTTAAATTTCGATTTCACATTTTATTTTTGTGCAAGAACAAAAACAATCCCATATTCAAAAATAAACAATGACAACTTTAGAACCATTGGTCGTTAGAATTCCATACAATTTATTACAATAGGTGAGCAATTGTGATACAATGGGTCATCATCGCAATTTCTGATTAAACTAAATCAGTATGCAATGGAGGAACAGTTTCATTGAACTGGACGTGTGGGGGCAGAGGAAAAACGACCGGGAAAATTATTATATAGTCTATAAATAAAACAGCGTAGTTTCGTATGTTAAGTTAGAAGTCCTGATGACATCATCATTTGTGTTGTTAACCACAATCTGTCCTTGGGATTATAGATAAATATATCTACTATCTGAGTTTTTAATTTGCTAAGTTTCTTGCCCTTCCCCTTAGCAAGACTAATCGAACGGGCAGAGTTAGTTATAACATTTATAAATTTAACGTCCAGTCCAGATTTACTTTTCCGATTTTCTATACCGCAATGATATAATGTTAATTTAATCTCCTTGCGATGGATAAACCGCCAAGTGTTTAAAGAAGAAAGAAAATATTTATTTCAGACCGAGATCCATATCTTAGTAAATTGAATACTATGTTAGTATCTTAATCTAAACACAAAACTTATTTAAAATATGGTAGTTTATTTCTATATGTAGTTTTAATTAAACGTATTTCTATTTATATGTATTTACTTACATTTTGCTTATTGATCATCTCTGTTGTATTTATTGCATTACATATACTATTTATTCATATTTTTTATTAAATTTGAGTAAGCCAATTTTTTTTTCATATTGTTTTTAGTAAAATTGTTTTTTATTCTGACTTGCAAAACGTGTTAATACGTGGGACGCACTATAAGTTTCCGGAATGAATATGAAAAAATACTATTAAAGGTACAAAATTAATTTATTGTTTTTCAAAATAATCTCCCTTGGCGTCTATGCACTTTTTCATTCGATCAAACCAGTTTTGAAAACTTTTGTGCCACTCCCCTGTGGTGACCTCTGAAACGTGTTTTTCATACTCCTCGACAGCCTCTTCTGGTGATGAAAATCGTTGACCGCGTAATTAGTTCTTAATTTTTGGGAACAGATTAAAGTCACAAGGTGCCAGGTCGGGACTGTATGCAGGATGACTCATGAGTTCTACATTTTTCGTCTTCAAAAAGTCGTTTGTCTGTCTGGCCGTGTGAGAACTAGCATTGTCGTGGTGCAGGATGATACGGCGTTTACGGTTATTTTTACGGAGTTCGTCAATAACTTCCGGCAAACAAATGGTCGTGTACCAGTCACTATTCACGGTACGACGATTCTCTAAAGCAACAGTAGCCACGTGTCCAGTTTTATTAAAAAAAGAAGCAATCATCCGCTTAGATGCACTTTTCACGCGCGCCACTTTGGTTGGTTTCGGCTCATCTTGAAAGACCCATACGCTCGATTGCTGCTTTGTTTTGGGATCGTAGCAATAAATCCATGTTTCGTCACCTATTACTATGTCCCACACCAAATTTGACGCACCTTCGTTGAATCTGGTAAGCATGGCACTGCACCAAGTGACGCGGTCCGTTTTTTGAGCCTCGGTCAAGTTGTGTGGGATCCACCGCGAGCACAGCTTTCTCACACCCAAATGTTTGTGTAGGATTGATTGTATTTGACTCATGCCTATTTCTAAGGATGCGCGAATTTCATGGTAGGTCACATGCCTGTCTGTTTCAATCATACGGCGCACAGCATCGATGTTTTTGTTGGTCACAGCGGTGGACGGCCGACCATCGCGAGATTCGTCACTGAGATTGATACGACCACGCTTGAATTCTGCAAACCAGCTATAAACAGTCTTCTTGCATGGTGCTTCATTGCCAAAAGCTGTTTCAAGCCGAGCGATGCTCTGTTGAGCTGTCAAATTACACTTAAAATCGTAGAAAATCATACTACGAAAATTTTCCCGAGTTAAATCCATGTTGATGCAGACACACAATTTTTTAAATGGCGCCACAAGGTAAAAACAAAAGACAGTCAGATGAAACAAACTGCATTATACAGCCAAAGAGTTCTATTTTCAAATGTTGCAATAAATTTTTAAATATTGTTTATGTAAGTGGCCAGTTCCAGAAACTTTTAGTGTTACCTATGTAATGTACCTATATTACATAATAAATATATTCAATTTAGTCGCTAAAGGATACTCGTAGCACTCTTCTTTACGTGCAACTTATATGAGCCAACCTAGAAATCGAGTTTAGTTCGGCTTTATCCATCCATCCAATCCAATACTATTATTTGAGCAATATTTGTATATGGAAACCGGTTTTAGAAAACTGCACTATAGAGATTTAGATGAAATTTACAGTATAGGGGTTTTTGGGAGCAAAAAATCGATCTGGCTAGATCTCATATCAGTGAAGTCTTTTTCCTATATCGCCTTGCTCCTCGTATATACAAGATTGAAATATTTATTCCAAAAAGTTTTGATCGAGCGGAGGTCGATCGCTCATGTCATGAGTATTAAAGTGGGTTCTATACGTTTTTTATCACAAGCACAGAGTTAATTAATAGTTTTCACGTAGCAATAGTATCACAAGGTATCGGCTGAGCTTTATCTATAATAATACTACTTACATGAGACAGGTAGACTAAGATGTATTTTTTTCCTCATGACACAATTTCCTTCTGTCTTTTATATTTTTATCCTTTAGTTATTAAAATTTAATACTTTGTTTATTATAGTAATTTTATATAAATTAAAAAGACAAAAAAATATTGATAAAAAATACTGATCTTGCTTAGCAAGATTAATCGAATTGACGGATTTAGGCATTATATCTATTTATAGTTTATTTATCATTTATTCATTGCATTATGTATATACAATATTTTAATTTTTTACTTATGTTACTATATCTGGTTAGGCATTACATTTATTTATGGTCTATTCAGTTTATTTATCAACTTATTTATTAATTGCATTATGTAGGTATAATAATATTCTTATTCCAATAAGTCTTTATTTTATGCATATGTATAACTTTACTAGCCCAACTTAAGCCCAGTTTGCAGATGTTGCCCACTTGCGCCAAGCCACATAACCACATCACCTAACTTTTTACGCTTTGTCTTTATCTTTATGTTTTGATAGCCTTTGCCCGGGGCTCTGCTCGCGTTATATTGTCTTACAAATATTATTACTATTATCGTTAGTTTTTGGCTTGGTGGTTATTTTATCAACACCCCTTATAGCCTATATGTCGACCAGGACGGCGATTCTGGCAAAAATTTTCACACGCTTTGCTTTTCATACGCCTCTGTTTATCGCGTCGTAAATGCTGTGTGGTGATAATTCTATTAAGAGCCTATGTAAATTTTATTTTTGTCACTCTCACTCCAAGCGATTAAATGCGTAGTGCGAGAGGGGTGGATTCAGCGCAAAATAAAAAAGTAAGTTTTTAATTTTATAAAACAAACTAAAGTACCTAGCAAAAGTTCCAAAATTCAATATTTAGATATTGTTAAAACCCATCTAATAAAATATATTTGAGTTCTGTACATGATCCCTATCCGTCAAACGAGGAGAAAAAGTGTGTTTGAAGACCTCATTTCATTAATTATTTCTATCGAGGAAAATTTATCCAAACGTGTCTTCCAAAATCAAAACCCTAGATTATATAGTAAAAATGCATATACCAAAAATTCATTACAATTTGCTATTTACTTTATGAAATACACAGAAACAAAGCATCCGTATATTTTTTACATAGCGCCTTCGCGTAAAGCATGTTATGAATACGTACAGTGGAGCCCACATCAAGCTATACACATTGAGTATAAGCTGATCTCTCATTGTACGGGAAGCCTATACAATGAGAGGTCAGCTTATACTGAAAGTGTTTAGCTTGATGTGGGCTCCACTGTACAACAGGTTTATATTTTAAAAGTTTGATACGATTCTTTATAAGCTTGTAAAAAATCATCCGTTTTCGGCCTTCTTAAATTGTTGCATGTGCGAGAATCGCCGTCCAGGGTCACTACAAAGATAATAAAGAAAACCGCATCCAAATCCGTTCAGTGGTTATCGAGTTAAAACGGAACACACAGAGACATATAAAAATTCTAGGAATTGTAGTTTTAGCCTAGGTACCTACAACAATACTAATAATAACACATGCAATTTTATATTTTGAAAAAGTTTCGAATGTACAGAAACGACTATTTTACTACTTTATTATTAGTATATTATTATTAGTATATTATTATTAGTATATTATTATTAGTATATTATTATTAGTATATAGGTAGATAGAGTATTAGTTTAGATATAGGTATAGATGTGACAAGCAACATAAAGTAAGTCTTACCGCAATTGGACCTTATGGGTACTTGAGAAATTTAATATATTTCATGGTTGGATGATCAATCTTTAAATACTGTCAAATCCTTGAATGAAAGATTTTCATCAGGTTGGTGCAAATAGATGTACAATGGAAAACCTATTTTCGAATAAGCATCGTATCGCGGGTGGTTCCCACAGTTTCCAAAAATGACCTTTTTAGAGTTCTCATAGTTGTTTCCAAAAAGATAAGAGGTACAGTCAGCTTCTGCAGTAAGTAATAATGTATTATAAAATATATTTTTCATCACTAATGCTCTGAAAGTAAGTCGTGGGTATATAACTCGAAATGCAGGAGGTAAATTCGATTTACCAACCTAGGGAGGTATGTAAATTTGAAAATCAAACTAAAAAGGAAATAGGCAGAAAATATATTTTCCATTGTCATGAGTGATTTACTACATAGTTAGTGACTAAGTTAGTGTAAGGGACAGCCCCCTTACAGTCACTAACTATGTAGTAAATCACTCATGACAATGGAAAATATATATTCTGCCTATTTCCTTTTTATTTAGCTATTATATATTTTATTTCTATATTATTATGTAAAAATGTGACTTGCGTAAATATCCTAAATAAAACCCTAAAAGGACGTTTTAGAGATAACACAGCAACTAAATTAGTTTTATTTTTAAAACAATCACACTGGCCAGTAAGACACGGTTGCACAAAAAAAAAAGAAAAATTCACATGAAAATAAAATGGCGGCAGTAAAATTATCTTGTTGAAAACGTTGCAAACATAATTTCATAATTGATTGACGACATATTTTATTAATTGCATGTCGAATTAATTTTTATATCCTGCAAAATATTATTATAGATAGACCCTTGATAATGGTGTGAAACCGAAACCGGTATATAATTACTGTGAAATAAGTACAGGTGCAGTTAAACGTTATGTCATAATTTTGCATTTTGTTTTATTTCCTCGCATATTTTGGTGCTGACTGTACCAATAAAATTTTTGGGAACAAACGGGAAATGATTTCTCTAGTAAAAAATATTTTGGAAACAAATCATTCAAGGACTTGACAGTATTTAAAATTTCAAGAGAACAATAGAAATTGAAACTGTGGAAACCACCCGTATCGCAATGACATAAGGTCGGGTTTTATCAATGTGAAATGTGAATGCCAAATACATTTCTCAATGGTTCTGTCGATGCATTAAAATGTCAGTCTATTAAGACACAGCTGAAGTTTTAACTTGAATTTTTGCAATAACTTACTGCGATGCAATGCAAAACTAAACGATACAAAGATTTTCATTAATGATTACCTTTTTAAAATGTTTTTACTAAGTGAACTAATTAACTGCTAATTTTAGTTGAACCAAAAGCGCGAGATAAGAAATCAACAAAATTATATAATCCAGCGATACAATGTGTCATTGATTTATAGAGCCAAAATCATACTCAAGGCTTTATAAGTGGTCAGTATATTTATTTTTGCGAAGTATTAAAAATAAAATTTTGACTTTCCATTGAATTGACCCGAGCTTGCGTTTGTAGGGAACAGGATTTTTTTTTTAATTGCCTAGAAAGTTCTCCGAACCTTGATAACGACTACTTACCGAGTCTTCAGTATGAGTTTGGTCGTACAAATTAATGTCAGCTTATGTTACCTGACTGACTAAGTTATCTATTGTCGCCTAAATCAAATATCTAATCAAAATCAATAATCTAAAACCTCTAAACATAAAATTTTGACTGCAGGTTTCTTGTAAAACGTAGACATCTTCTAGGAAGGTATTCCAGGAAAATCTCACTTATTTTGTCAATTATCAATTCTATTCGTGCTCAATTATATATAACATATTTATAATATAAAACGAGTTACGACTATACGAAGATACTTAACTCTAACATAAGTTTTCTTGGTGTATCGAAAATATGTTTCCGCCAATATTCCATAAATGTGTCCAAGGTAAGGTCAGATACAAAACAGGTTATCTTTGCGAATACCAAAATTCAAGATAATCAAGTTCAAGTCTAATTTACGACTTGGTTCACCTGTCATCTAAATCCTTAGGTTGTAAAATGTAAATTGTACTACATTCGTTAGAACTACGTTCCTAATATTTTTTTTGTTCTGTAAAGAATGTCTGATGAATAAGAAGGATGAAATTGATTTTAAAATTCGAATAAATGGCATCAAAAAATGTCCTTTTAAGGCATAATTAACAATTTGTTACTTGTTAAAATAACTGTGACTCTGTGTAAAATGAGTGTCAGTGGGACAATACCAATTTTAATAAATTATTTAAAAATAAATTCGGAGACAAAAAAGCCGATTCTGAAGGCATTCATTTTAGTTTTAGTGCTGTAAAAACTAAGTTTTCTTCATTCCAAAATAGGGCTATGTTACGAGTACTTTGGAAAAATTCAAGTTTTGACAGCACTCAAACTAAAATAAAAGCCTCCAGAATCGACTTTATTAAGGATAGAAATTTCTGGGTAGAATAGAGAATTTGCTTACATGTCGCTCGAGTCCCGTCTCGAATTTTTCTGTGCACACTTGAGTTTTTAAATTATTTTTATCATGTAATGCATTTTGCAAAAAATTATGACAGTAACTCAATTGTTCTACAGCTAGAGTTTCCTGAATATACATATAATTCCTAATCCTTTTAATATTAGATTTAGCAACAAATCTAATAAATTTCATGCAACATCTTGATAAAATTCAATTACTTGTTTTTCCTCTATTTACAGTGTCATAATTATTTTGATAGCAAATTTCAATGCTTTGGGTTCCTTACAATAATACAGACAGATATTACGATCCTCGGTCAAGGTGGCTACGATTCGGCCCGGAAGTTTGTAACTTTAATCAAATTAAAAACATTCAACCGTTACATTATATCAAATCCTATCATAGTTCATGGAGAGGGTCAACGTTACCAACAAAATTTATAACAATGGGAGTAATTTTTTCCGATCTACTTTAATTTCGGACTACGAAAAGACGCAAAATTGGTACAAATTAGCTCAGTTGGTAGAGCAATCGTGTAAGCGAGAGGTCCCGGGTCCAGATTAACCTTTGTGATTTTCTATGCCGCAATGATATAATATTTAATTTGTTATCTCCATGCGATGGATAAATTGCCAAGTGTTTAAAATATAGAACTTTATTTCTATCATAGTTTTGGTACTTACGCGTTGTGAGGGTGTTGTCATTTTCAGCAGCCTCTCCATTGTGGCAGATCACCGCCAAACACAGCACGAGGAAGGTCTTCAAGTAACTTTCCGCCATCATTGTGAAAACGCAATTCTTTTTGAAATAAAAACAAAGGACTGTCGATCACAAGACGAAGGAGTTCGTATTTTTGAATTTCGAATTTGTTTTTTTTTTCGCGTCCGTCGGAGGCTGCGATGGTCTTGTCACAGAACGGTCGCGCGCCTCATATTGTTTGAAGTGAAAGCCATAGCGTCGAAGTGTTTTATTCGAGGTAGGTTTTCGACATCCCTGAGCGCCGCCCCACTAGTGCCGTGCTGTAGAGCCTACCAACTCCTATGGCGCCTTTTTAGTGCGGCATGATATGAGAGAGAGCGCAAGACATTTCTTAGTGTTATGTTTCTGTGTCTCGCTCTCTGAACAAGTTTATCACTACATTAAATTAATGGTGATTCTCAACTGGAATTTATTTGGAAGCTGTACAAGAGATGTACTGTCGCCCTCACGCAACCTAACCAATGATAGTTATTTTTACTCTGTCACAACGGTTAAAATAAAATAAACAGTTTGGTTAAGTGCGAGTCGGAGTACGGGTATGGTTGATAACAACAATATACAGGATGTAAATGCAAAGTCAAGAATCCCTTTAGGGTATGAAAGTATACACGATTCAGATGTCATTACGAAAAAAATATATACCTTGAATTTTCACCAAAAATTCCATCATTTTTCTAAGCTATGGCTACGCAGCTCACCGGCCTCCCCAGACACCTAATTGCACCCCGCAACCCACACCCCTCATCCGAGTGGCCAGCGACCAGTGAGGGTGTCCACACAATTAGTGTATTTTGAGTAAAGAAAATCGTCTTATTATGAGGTACTGGTACTTTATTTAGAGATCCCAGTATTTAAAATAATATTTTTACCTATCATACTAACACACCCTTAAAGGTTTCTTGCCTTTGCTTTTACACCCGGTAGATGCACATGAACAAAAAACAAGCCGCTAAAAAGTACCGCATGACAAAAAATTTGTCGCCGTCTGCATACGGAACCCCACTCTTTATTATTTTTTTATTTTACTTTAGAATATGTTCTACAATGTGACTAAATAAATTTAAAACTTGTATTTATTACCGCCTTTAAGTTAGAGCCAACACAAAACTTTTTCGCGAGTTCTTGTATAGGAGGGGACCCCCCTTAAATTTTATATTTTAGTATTTGTCGTAGGCCATACTAACAAGTATTTTGTGAAAATTTCAACTTTCTACCTATTGCGGTGGGAGCTGTAAACCCCTGTGACAGACAGACAGACAGCGCAGGCTTGGTAATAGTTTCTTCAGGAATAAAGTCCGCCCTTGCCTTCTGTCTGTATTATGTATATCATTTAATATAAGTATTTTAAAATATATATATATGTATACATTTACAATGAAATATTCATATAGTTGACAGAAAACGTATATTGTAAAGAACTAAGTTACGAATGACTATGTATGTCCGTACCGGGATCAGTAAATTAAGTTATCCATTAGGTGAGTTACTGAACTCTGCATATTATTGAACTGATAACTCTATGAAATTAATAATAGCCGCTATTATAACACTCATTACATCTAATCGCCATAATCTGTGACCTAACACCCCTAGCATGTGTGCAACGAAACATATCTTGTTCATATTTAAGTTTATTTAATTTTGTAACATCCTAAAAATATGTGTGTCTCTGACTAAAAAAGGTTTCTTCTCCACAAATATTTATTTGCATGAGGCTCCCCACACCTGGTGAGTGAAACGTGGAAGGAGTTTTAGACATATCTACAAATTAGTTTAGTTTAGTTCAGGATCATCGTCAAGTCGGGCTTTCGGATTACTATATAAGGTGACTTTAATTTATGCAGCCAAATTCTTACTGAAGACTCGGTTCAATGACCATTTTGTGAAATTCGTAAATTATCCTTTTCGTGTTTTTTACAATAAATGCAAGCCCAGCCCGAGTCAATTACTATGGGACGTCAAGATTTTATTTTGCGAAATTAACAAAATGTGTTATCGATCCGTGTTTCTGATCACTTACCGAGCCTCTAGTATGAGTTTGGCTGTATAAATTAAAGTCAGCTTATGCCTTGACGTCATCGTGTTGTTGTCAAACTAGATCTTCCGAAGTAAACTGGTATGGATGGACATAAGCTGGTCCCTAAATCATCAGTCAATATCCGCAAGTGGAATACTACTCATACACGAATAACGTGTTTGTTCACGTGTTTGTCGTTTGTTGAATGTGTTTGTGTAAAAATATATGTATTACACTTATCTTCATTAAAACAATTAAGAAGATAACTTACGACTTAGCACGCAAAACGCTGCACAGAAATATCTATCTATATTAATAATTGAGTAAGCGAGTCGTGCCAGTGCCTGTACAGAGTTTATTTTTATTTTTATCATGGTATTGTATTGAAGCCAAAACTACCATGTTTGGAGTCTATCTGTCTATCTGTGTATCTGTATGTTATGTTCCGTTTTAACTCGAAAACGACTCAACAGATTTGGATGCGGTTTTATTTATTATCATCGCAGTGACCCTGGTTAACATATAGGCTATAAGGGGTGTTAATAAAACAACGCCCAAGCCGAAAACGACGCAGCGGTTGAATAAACGCGGGCAAAGCAAAGGAAAAGGCTAGTCGATAATGTTCTCTACGTATTAAACTTAACATTGTTATATTCCAAGTTATCGGAAGGCTGGAAGGTCATCGTGGAAGTCATGAACGAGGTCCATGAATGTCTCCGGAATGCTCAAAAGTGCCTAAAAATGTTTGGCATTCGAGATTGTTGGTTAAAAAGTTAAATCAGAGAATCTTACGTAAAGCCGCCATAAAAATAATGGACTCTGCAAAAATAGGGGCTGAACAAATACTTATCACGATTTGTGTAAAACTTTGCGTATTAAGATTATTTCATTCTTTTTTTGGGCCTACCAGGCCCTCAATTCTGGCGCAAAAATTGCGAAAGCAGATTGCGGGTGACTTTGAAATTGATTTTGTACGGATATGTATTGATTTTGAAAACTTATAACGAGCATTCCTTACATACTATAGTTTCTACCTAATTCATCTAGTTTAGTCACTCTAATTTTCATCGCATGGCATTTATCTAACTTTAAACAAATATCTAATGATTGATATTGCGAGTGAGAAATAATGCCAGAATAGCCGCCCAGCCCTCTTATTGTCTAACTTCAATATCTATCGCTATAGCCTTCAAAGGTGTCGTGATTCGCTAAATGTGTGATGTCAATGCATAACTATTCGATACCGTATATAAGGTGACTTTAATTTATACAGCCAAACGCATACTGGAGGCTTGGTAAGTGATCAGTAATACAGATCAACGACCCTTTTTGTGAAATTCGTAAATTATTGTTTTCGTGTTCCTTACAAACGCAAGCCCAGCCCCGAGTCAATTACTATGGGACGTCAAGATTTTATTTCGCGAAATTAGTAATAAGTGTTATCGATCCGTGTTAATGATCACTTATCAAGCCTCCAGCTGGATAAATTAAAGTCACCTTATATAAATAAATAAATACCCTATTGATAAATCTATATTTGTATGTAACTATTATCTTGGTCTTTCTTTCATATTGAACAGTTATATGTAGGATTCTATATTTAAGGTTGGTTTAACGATTCAATTTTTTTTTATTTTGGTTTTTATTTACAGAATCAGAAATATTTGTAATTTTCGTTCATTTGTTTACTTACATGCCATAATTTTTATTTTTGCCAAATTGTACGAGTAATTGTTTTTTATTTATTTCAGTAAATAAATTGCCATCTACTCGTATGTACATGATATGATACATCCAAGTCGTTTTTTAAGAAGCGTATTAAAATTTTTGAAGTTTCCGTTTTTGTAAAAACGAATCTTGACCTATTTACCAAATTTAAAAGTACTCGGCACAATTACAATATAAAAGCATTCCCACGTAAAACAACACACTTTACGGACATTTCGGCATGGCGTCTACGATCTTAAATAAACTTCCAAACTCAATAAAAGAAATACAAAGTATTCCATCCATCCATCAGCCTGTTTCGTCCACTGCTGGACATAGGCCTTTCCAAGATTTTGCCACTTTTGATGGTTCTCCTGGAAGAAATGCCCATACTCAGTAATAATCAGTTTTATCAATAAAATTAAAACTAACGCTGCAGGGTTGGATAATTTATCAAATTATGTTATAAAACACATCAGGGATATCATAGCGACTCCTTTTACCTACGTATGTAATCTTTGCTTGGAACATGGTTGTTTTCCAGAAGCTTTTAAAAAGTCACTGATTCATCCTATACATAAAGGGGGAAACAGAGACAGTGTCAAACAATACCGACCAATTTCAATACTACCAATATTATCAAAAATTCTAGAAAGAATAATAAATGTTAGACTGAGTAATTACTTAGAAAAAAACAAAATACTATCTTGTAATCAATTTGGTTTTCGATCAAACAAATCTACTGAAAATGCAGTTAACACACTTACACATTACTTAATATCTAATATGGATCAGAAAAACGTCTGCATAGGCGTTTTCTTGGATTTGGCCAAAGCATTTGACACTGTTTCTGTTCCCATCCTTCTGTCAAAATTAGACAGAATGGGTATAAGGGGTGTAGCTCTAAAATTAATTTCAGAATATCTCTCAGGTCGAACTCAATGTGTAAAAATCGGGAACTATTGTAGCACAGAAATGCCTGTGACATTTGGTGTGCCACAGGGCAGTATTCTTGGACCTACCCTTTTTTTAGCTTACAATAACGATCTCTGTGACATGAATCTGGGTAAAAATACAGGCATTGTCACCTATGCTGATGATACAGCTCTATTATTCTCAGGTAAAACTTGGGAAGATACGAAATCAAGTGCGGAGTCAGGAACACGGCTTGTCCTAGGATGGCTGCAAAGAAATCTTCTTACCTTAAACGTAGAAAAAACCAAATACCTCACCTTTACTTTAACAAACTACAAACAACCTCCAAGTGATTTTTCAATTATAGCCCATTCATGTAATATACCATCTTTCCAAGGTCCTGTCACTTGCACCTGCGCCCCTCTGCAAAGAGTGCATGATATCAAATACCTAGGTATCGTCATAGATCAACACTTAACTTGGGAAAAACAGATAGTAACACTGTCGGGAAGAATAAGACGTCTCATTTTTGTTTTCAAAAATCTTCGACATGCTGCTGATCCAAAAGTGCTCCAAATGACATATTTTGCTCTATGTCAGTCATTGCTAACTTATTGCTGCACAGCGTGGGGTGGTGCGGCAAAATCTTTTATGCTCTCCTTTGAAGTAGCTCAGAGAGCGGTTTTGAAAGTTATTCACTTTAAGCCTATCTTGTTCCCTACCAAGCAGCTGTACTCTCTGATCAATGTTCTAACTGTGAGACAGATTTATGTACTTTCGCTATGTATTGCGCAACATTCTAGTTCCATTGGCCGAGCCCCTGTCAACGAAAATAGTCGAAGAAAACACAAAGTTTTTATTTCAACACAATGTAAAACTTCAAAATCACAAAATGACCGCTATTTTCGGGGCCCTTATGTTTATAATAAAATAAATGAAATCCTTTCAGTTAACAGCTTAAGTAAATACAAATGTAAACAAATCCTAACCGCTTGGCTTCTAAGTTTAAATTATGATCAAACAGAAGATTTACTTACCATACCTAAATAGTTCTCAGTTGTTTTACTTTGTTTTTACTTTGTTGCTTTGTTTTTGTTTTGTTTTGTTTTTGTTTTTGTAGTTGATTCTTTAGTTGCTCTGCGCAATGTTCTTCTAGGGTTGATTTCCTTCATACGTCTTGTTATTAAAATTATTATTTCCTTAATTTATTAAATCTGTACTTTATTAATGTATAAATATATATTACATAATAAATATTTATCCAAGTTTATTATCTAATGTTTTACAATAATTAATATATATTATATATATATATATATACATATATATATATTTATTAGCAAAATTTTAGTTATATATAACTTATTCAGTTACTCGTTTACACACGAACACGATCGCTTCGATTATTCATTTATTTATTTTTCTAACCGCGCCGCGATGAAAGAGGCTGGTCCATATAGAACAGGTTTTTATACTTATTTTATGGGCCAGAGCTCGGTTATTTAGCACAGCCATTTTAAAATGTAGAATAAATTTTTACCTTCGTTTTTCTAAATTTTTCATCTTGTTTATAACAATGTTTTAGTTTTATTTTAAGTTTGATAAGTACTTAACATCACTATTATTAGGTAACCCTATAGTTATTATAATTTAGATTGTTTGTTTTTGGTTTTTTGGCTTATGGCATTAATAAATAAATTTGTTTGTGTTTGTTTGTTTGTTTGTATACTCACCCACGCTGGGCAGGCGGGTTGGTGAGCGCGGTGCCGAAACCCTTGCACCAGTGACGCCGCTGCCCGTCACCAGTCTGTTTTATATAAGGCTCGGCAATTGGGGATGGATATGTCGCAGTCATCTGGTTGAATCTGCTATTTGATTGAATGACTAGCGCGTCTATTGAATGACGACATTTAATTGAATGACTAAAGGACAACACGTCAAGTCGTTGAATGTAACGTTCAACATCTTGACTGAACGTCATTTAGCGAAGTCGTTGAATGGGATATAGCCGACTTTGTAATGTTTGGTTAGGGTGACCATGAGTTCGCAACTTAAAAGTTAACCTTACGATATTACTGTCGATTGCCGTAAGTTTCATCATTGGCCGCCAAAATTTTAGGTCGTCTATAGTGGGGTCCCATGTAGAGTGACCATAAAGATTAGGTAGGATGCTCATGAGAATTTTGGGAGAGTTAAAAAAATTACTGATTTATAAACTGCTAAGCTTAAAACAATAAAAGATTGTAGCATGATTTCCAATGCTCTACTTAATCTCATATTTTTGCTTCGTATAAAAGAGTGAAAAACATAGAAAAATTGATCATATTATTTCAGAAGTAATTTATTAAAATATGCGAGTCTCCGGGACTCCAAAAAGTTGTTAAATTAAGTCTTTGTCACCTAGTGAAATGAGGGTTTAGATTTAAAAAAAAAATTAAAATCACAGGATCAGTTTCATTTACAAATAACGCACTATAAAGTAAATTTAATCGAAAAATATATAAACACAGTTCTATCTATGCGAGCTGTTTGACGCCATATTTGTTTTGGTGACTACTAGCGCTGCAGTGGAAAAAAAATGAACTAAATTTAAATCACCTGACTGATTTTACGTCCGCTCTGTTCATAGGGCTGTGTTACAATCCGCTAACTAGTTGGACGTTGAGTGACGCTTGTTCAATCAACGTTCGGCCTAGACATTCAATTGAATTTCGTCATTCAAGGAACGCATTAGTCATTCAATCGAATAGCAGATTCAACCAGATGACTGCGACAGATATACCGCCATCCATCGGTCCCAGGCAATGGTGGGCCGCCTGGTTTTGCCTGAGAGCTGTTCTCTTACTCTCCCCCGAATAACTTCGGGAGGATTTGCGAGTAAGATGGTGGTACCTCCACAGTCGAGCCCGGCATCAGCTCTACCACCTAACATACAAAGTATTACATCTTCTAAAAATAAATTAAAAGACTTTCTTGTTAACAAAACGTACTACACAGTTAAGAAGTTTTTATTGGAAACATTACCCAGATAAGTTTTAACTGAAAATATATTGTACCTATATGTACTATTTTTTCAAGCTTAGTAACTGATATGATGTGTTACAAATATTATAATATTAATAATTTCATAATGTGTGACATGAAGGTTAATAATTATTTCTAGAAATTTATAATATTTCATAATATTTAAATCGAGTGTTTTCTTAAAAAATAATTTAATCTGTTATTTAAGGTTTATTTTTCTTAAAACACTTAAAATGTTTTCTTTGTTGTTTAGTATTAAGTTTTTTTCGTGACAAAATTAGAAAGATTTTGAGAACTGTAATCAGGCAACTCTTGCCAGCCAAGATCGGGCGAAAAAATTGTTAATTATTGTGCGTATCTACCTAGTGAATTTCAAAAGTGGCTTATCAATTCACGATGTAATCAGTGTCGGTTGCCAACTATGGTTGCTATTCACCAAAAACAGATAAAAAATTTACTTTCAAAATAACATTAAATGGTTATTGAACTATTTACGAATTGTGACGTCATTTCAAGTGCGAACGTATCCTTAGATAAGCGGATATGTATCTTTTCGACGATAGGCACTCGGTTTGGCAACTGAGTTTACGATACAGAATCAGGGGGCTGGTCTTATTTCTATTTGTGTAATTAGTTTTTTTTAATTAGCAGAGCCACACGCTACTTTACTATTTAATTTAAGTTATAGTGGACCGCCAATAATAAAACTCGTTTAGTCATACATTACTTTATAATTCAGTTCGTGTAATTTGACGTTTTCTTTTTGACTGGGAAATAAAAAAAGAGGCCTCACAAGCCTGATGTCGCCGACGTCCACGTGTGGTCTAGCGCCGCCATGGCACTGCCTCAGATTGCCTTTAATAAATTAACACTTTCGTCAGATTCCGACACTGACAGCAGGATAGCGTATACAATTTTCTAAGCGTGCGACAGAGATGGCACTAAAACCCGTTTCGAGACCCCTAATTTATGAACGCAGTCCTGGGTTAGTAGACGAGCGCTCTACCTTTCGACCACAGGGGCTTTACTAGCCTTTGCCCGCGGCTCCGCCCGCGTTTATTCAATATTTGCCCTTTTTTTGGCTTGGGCGTTATTTTATGAACACTCCTTATAACCTATGTAATGACCATTACGATGATCATAAAAAAACGCATTCAAACCCGTTAAATGGTTCTTGAGTTGCAATGGAACATACAGACAGACAGACAGACAGACAGATAGACAGACATAAAGACAAAAAATCTAAAAACACTAGTTTTAGCCTTCAGTCCAACGCAAATTACTCATTTCTACTAAAATTTTGAAAAAAATATTATGTAATCTAATACCGGGGTATGGACGAAAAGACTTCCTTCAATCTTTATTCTATTTATTCAGATATCCTAACCTCTTACAGGTCACTCAACACATTAAAGGGGGCGCTCAGAATCGAGATCTGGACTAGAACCCTGCTCGTTCTTTTTATTTTAAGGACATTATTTCATTTTTAGAATATCTCGAAAAATCTATCAATATCATCATATATAAATATTTATAAAGATTACTGATTGCCAACTATAATTTAACTAATTTGGATAATCAAAGATCAATCAAATACAAAATCGATTTGATAGCCCTTGTTAACTTTCTCGATACTAAAAAGAAATCGATTATATTTCGTTAGGGTACATCACTGTAACTGTCAACTTTGAACTGCCACCCATATCATGATATCTCGGACAGCCTATAATAACGAGCCCAAAACTGCCCACCAGTAGAGTACAAACACGACTTTTTTACTAATTTATTATTGTATAGAAGATAGTTAAAATTATTTCAGTCATTTTCGGGGGTTGTTAAATTTTTCAGTTTCCTTTTAGGAGGACATCGTTTATCACTTTGTTTCTCGTAAGTCATATAACATAATCACGGGATTTGTCTCACAATGGTTTCGTAATCAGCACATACCATGCTAGGAATACATGTAATGTAACGGTATGATGGTGGCGGTATAATTGTTGTGTAAACAGTGCCCTTTATCTACCGTGGCTTTGCACGCAGTAATTCAAATTTTGCGTGACCTAATTTTTAGGTGGTAGAGCTGATGCTGAGCTCGACTGTGGAGGTACCACCATCTTACTCGGAAATCCTCCCGAAGTTATTCGGGGGAGAGTAAGAGAACAGCTCTCAGGCAAAACCAGGCGGCCCACCATCGCCTGGGACCGATGGATGGCGGTATATCCATCTCCAATCACCGGGCCTTATTTAAAACAGACTAGTGACGGGCAGCGGCGTCACTGGGGCAAGGGTTTCGGCACCGCGCTTACCAACCCGCCTGCCCAGCGTGTGTGAGTATGGGCATTTCTTCCAGGAGGCCGCCAAGATTGGCGAAATCCTGAAAAGGCCTATGTCCAGCAGTGGACGGAAAAGGCTGATGGATGGATGGATAGATAATATTTAGGGTTCCATACCCAAAGGGTAAGCAACGGGACCCTATTACTAAGACTCTGCTGTCCGTCCGTCTGTCCGACCGTCCGTCTGTCACTAGGCTATCTCATGAGCCGTGATAGTTAGACAGTTGAAATTTTCACAGATGATGTATTTCTGTTGCCGCTACAACAAAAAATACTAAAACCAGCCAAGTGCGATTCGGACCTGCGCACTCCCATACAACAGACATGATTTTTTGCTGTTTTTATAGATAATGCATGAACCGTGATAATTAGACTGTTGAATTTTTCACAGATGATGTATTTCTGTTGCCGCTATAACAACAAATACTAAAACCGGTCAAGTGCGAGTCGGACCCGCGCACTCCCATACAAATGACATGATTTTTTTGTTGTTTTTATAGATAATGGTACGGAACCCTTCGTGCGCGAGTCCGACTCGCACTTGGCCAGTTTTTATTTTGTTAGATGGCCTGCGCCTATGGTCACTGTGAAGGGTTAGAAACATCTATACCGTACGACAAATACATGAATTATAACGAGCTCTTGTGGAAATCCTAGCTAGTTCGAGCTAGGTGGTAGAGCTGATGCCGGGCTCGACTGTGGAGGTACCACCATCTTACTCGCAAATCAATCCTCTCGAAGTTATTTGGGGGAGAGTAAGAGAACAGCTCTCAGACAAAACCAGGCGCCCCACCATTGCCTGGGACCGATGGATGGCGGTATATCCATCCCCAATTGCCGAGCCTTATATAAAACAGACTGGTGACGGGCAGCGGCGTCACTGGTGCAAGGTTTTCGGCACCGCGCTCACCAACCCGCCTGCCCAGCATGTGTAAGTATGGGAATTTCTTACAGGAGGACCTCTAAGAGTGGCGAAATCCTGGAAAGTTAGGAGTGGATGAAACAGGCTGATAGATGGATGGTCATAGTATAAATCCAGACTGAAACATTGTCTTCTCGAGCAGACGTTTAGCTGCTGAAAGACTTATTATAACTATTACTAGAATAGCAACTTTTACTTTTTGACTTAAATATTGTAGTTTGACATGTTTTAACTTTTAGATATTTTTATTATTATTATTAAGATAACTGTACTTATTATTATTTCTTTTAATTTATTGTGTCCTTACGTATAATGATAATTATGAATAAAATGTCTTATTATGTACCTACTGCGACTAATTCCTATCGTCGACAGAGGCTGAGGCGGCATGACACGTAGCACTGATCCTGTAAAGCAGAAACTGGCACTGTCACTGGAACACCAAAACGCCAACTTTCCCTGTGGTTTACTTAAGGGTTCGTATAAGACTAGATGCCCAACTTCAAATGCGCATATATACATAATATTGTGAAACTTGGTTAATCGGTGTAGTAAAAATAACATAGATAGTAGACTATATGACTGATAGGCTGATCTTAAAAAAAACGCAAAATCTTTATGTTCGCTCGATAGAAAAAAATTAGGAAGTTACCTCTAAATTTAATGTTTTTCGAGTGTTAAAGGGCCTTCCTCAAATCATACAGCTTTGAAATTTGTATTAAAAATAAGTTAACAAATGACATCGTCAGCTGGTCTTAGAATATTTTAAAAATTGCATCTAAAAGCAGAGTTATTAAATAAAAACGCAGATTTTTGTGGGTGCGTGTTTTTTGGTGGTCGTAACAGCCACGGCTGGGAGCGCGCTATTTTAAACTAAAAAGAAACGTCGTAGAGTTCACTTCTGATTGATGCAAAATGAGGTGCTCAATCTGACCTTATATGCAGCCTTAAGTGTCATCATTATTACCCAGGTTCTATTTAAACCAGGGAAACACCGCACATGAGTTTCTGATATATGAAAAAAACCGCTCTCTATAAGGACTGTTAAGTTTTGGAGATACGTGATCTAGTACAAACATGCAAACGTACACGAGGCCTGAAACGCGTAACATCTTTCTTTTTGGTCTCTATGAAATAGAGAATACTCTATGAATTCACACTGAATTCACACCAAACTCTGTCTTGGTGTCCATGTCGCAGTAAAGTAGTTAAATCAGAGAGTTAGTTGAATCTCTAGACAGTTAATTAAAGATCGACATTCAATCAAGTCGCTAAAGTTCCGTCAGACAAGTGAGTGAACGAAACGTTTAACGAGTTTCCTAAACGTTCCTAGGCGCATTTCAACTTTGGTAGGGTGACCTTTGTGAGGCGTCCCCGAGTAGGATACTAAATAGTCGCATAATGGATAGGTCGAAATGTATTTAAAAACACTAGGTTAGGTTAGGTTTGAACATTATGAAACAACTCAGAGCCGAGCGAAGCGGAGCGGAGCGAGGCGTCCCCGAGTAGGATACTAAATAGGTGCATAATGGATAGGTCAAAATGTATTTAAAAACAGTACGTTAGGTCAGGTTTGAACATTATGAAACAACTCAGAGCCAAGCGAAGCGGAGCGGAGCGAGGCGTCCCCGAGTAGGATACTAAATAGTCGCATAATGGATAGGTCGAAATGTCGAAATAACAATAACAAATGAAATAATCATGGCGGAGTCGACAACATGTTTACAATTTCACCAAAGACCACAATTTGAAACAAAAACCACTCACACAACAAACCCACGTTGCACAACGTTTGCCAAAAGAAAGACTCTAAATGTAATCAGCTGTTGTCGTGACCGCCATCTTGTTTTACATTATTAATCAATCAACACGCTGGCTTTCGGTCAGACAGATAGTTAAACGTTTTCGACGCTGCTTTATTTAAATCAAAATGCTAGCGACTTGATTGAATGTTGATCTTTAATTAACTCTCTAGAGATTCAATTAACTCTCTGATTTAACTACTTTACTGCGACATCCACATATCAATGAAGTAAGTCGTGAAGTCTTCGGCTCATATCACTCGCTTAAGCGCCTACAGAAATTCCTGCCACTGGATACGAAAATAACGTTAGCTCAATCTCTTCTTCTTCCCCTTCTGGATTATGCCGATGTTGCTTATCTAGATCCCACTGAAGAGCTGCTTGATAAGCTGGAGCGTCTTCAGAATTTGTGCATTCGATTCATATTCGGACTGCGCAAGTATGATCACGTCTCCGAGTTTCGATGCAGATTAAAGTGGCTCCCTATCCGACTTCGCAGGAAATTGCATATCCTTTCCCTTTTATATAATGTTCTTCACAATCCCCTCTACCCCAATTATTTAAAAGAAAGAGTTGTCCTTCGCATTGACCGTAGTAACAGAACGCTTCGCTCCTGTCACCACCACGATCTGGCGATGCCTCCGCATACCACTGATCGTTTCTCCAAATCTTTTACGGTCAATGCTGTTCGGCTTTGGAATGAACTTCCGCAAAATCTCAAAGATCTTCCTTCTGTGTCCTCTTTTAAATATCACTTGAAAAAATTTTACCTCTCCTCTCTCTGAATGACTTACTGACTAAGCTACTTGGTTATTTGTATGTATGTATTTGTGTATTTAAGTATGTATTTGTATTTAGTATATTTATAATTAGATTATAGATTTAGAACTAACTTAGAATGTACCTATGCACTGATGTGAATTTCTTTAATAAAAATGTTTTATATTTTCCCAAGGTTGACTGGAAGAAATTCCTTTTAGGAATAAGTCCGCCCTTGCCTTCTGTCTGTTCTTTGTATATTTGTAAATATCTTGTTCTGTGTGCAATAAAGTGTTTAAACAAACAAACAAACAAACTGAAAAAAAAAAGTAAATTGAACAAGATCTTCTTAACCGTAACAACATCTTAACTCCATATGAGCGCAACAAGTGTCAGTTTCCTGTATTAACTTAACGATCTTGATCATAAAACATTGGAAACAATCAAGAAGTTAGTTAATTTAACCAAAATTTATGATATGACTGTTTTTTCTTATTTTTGTATGAGTATTAAATAAATACTTACAGTATCTTTACAACGTAATAACATAACTTTTTAAACAGAAGTTTGCAAGCAAAGCCTAATCGTAGTATAAGCTATACTGTGGCCTAATTGACAATGAACTTTTGTCACGTATTGCTATAAGTCACAGTTATTTAATCATTTTTATTTAAAAATAATAAAAACAATCTTATGTTGTGCTTTTAAGAACGAGACCCCGAGCAACTATCGTAAGAATTTTCTATTACTTACTTGCCCAGCTATCTGTGCTCGCAGAGAAAATTATTATTTAATTTGATTATTAGAAATTAATTATAAAGTTACATAATCTCAAACAAACCCTCGCACGACGCCATCTTCTTTATCTTATTTGCAGTCATTACTTTTGTTTTCTTACTTGACCACTCAGCCCGGTCGACTCGAATACAATTATAATTATTGTGTACATTAACGCTTATGTTTATAAATTAAATTCTTTCTTTTTAGATCGGTTCAGCTTTTTGGACATAAAACATATTTTTATTCAATCTAAAGTGTATAGTGCGATTTTCACCATCACTTCGATCATTGCGCGAGGTGGGATTGTATACTATGACCTGACACCCTCAAGGAACAAGTAATGATATCGTCAATGAAACTGGGGTGGCGATGATTAACATAACCCTGATTCTGTATCGTAAAATCAGTTGCCAAACCAAGTGCCTATCGTCGAAAATATACATGTAAGGATACGTTCGCTCTTGAAATTACGTCACAATTCGTAAATAGTTCAATACCCATTGAAGGTTATTTTGGAAGTTCAATTTTATCTGTTTTGGGTAAATAGCTGGCAACCGACACTAGGTTACATAATAGGCCCGCGTTGGTGGTGCGTTTGGTGGGCTCAATTGTTATAGTATAGGCAAGACTATGTCATATATAGAGGTTTAAAAACTATTTGGGCTCATTATTAGTTGGCAATCGAAAATATTTATGAATCCATATATATACGTATTGATAGATTTATGTCGCGATCTATAAACAGAAGGTCTATAAAACCACACTTATCACACTAATATTATAAATGCGAAAGTTTGTGTGTGTGTGTGTTGTGTGTGTATGTTTGCTACTCTTTCACGCTGAAACGGCTGAACGGATTTGGATGAAATTTAGAATGGATATAGCTTATACCCTAACTTAAAACACAGGCTACTTTTTATCCCGAAAAAAAGCATGTAGTTAAACCGAATAGCACGCGGGTGGAGCCGCGGGCAAAAGCTATATATTATAAACGCGAAAGTTTGTGTGTGAGGGTGTGTGTGTGAGTATGTTTGTTACTCTTTCACACTGAAACGGCTGGACAGATTTGGATGAAATTTAGAATGGATATAGCTTATATCCTAACTTAACATATAGGATACTTTTTAGCCCAGAAAAAAGCATGTCGTTAAACCAAATAACACGCGGGCGGAGCCGCAGGCAAAAGCTAGTACCAAATAAGACAAAACACGTGCAGATTCCAGTTTAGGTTCCCATTCTTCCTATTCTATACGACCGACCCCTTGGGCGTAGTTCTTGATCTATTGTAAAAATGCTATAAAGTCTAAATAAATGGTAACAGTCTACGACTAAAGATAACTCGTTGGTAATAGTACTTTACCTACCGGCTCGCTTCTTAGTATTTATGAATCCTCATAGGTATGATAGATTTATGTCGCAATCTATAAAAAGAAGGTCTATAAAATACGAAATAAGACAAAACACGAACAGGTTCCCGTTTAGATTCCCATTCTTCCTATTCTATACGACCGACCCCTTGAGCGTAGTTCTTGATCTATTGTAAAAGTGCTATAAAGTCTAAATAAATGGTAACAGTCTACGACTAAAGATAACTCGTCGGTAACAGTACTTTACCTACCGGCTCGCTTCTTAGTATTTATGAATCCTCATAGGTATGATAGATTTATGTCGCAATCTATAAAAATAAGGTCTATAAAATACGAAATAAGACAAAACACGAACAGGTTCCCGTTTAGATTCCCATTCTTCCTATTCTATACGACCGACCCCTTGAGCGTAGTTTTTGATCTATTGTAAAAGTGCTATAAAGTCTAAATAAATGGTAACAGTCTACGACTAAAGATAACTCGTCGGTAACAGTACTTTACCTACCGGCTCGCTTCTTAGTATTTATGAATCCTCATAGGTATGATAGATTTATGTCGCAATCTATAAAAAGAAGGTCTATAAAATACGAAATAAGACAAAACACGAACAGGTTCCCGTTTAGATTCCCATTCTTCCTATTCTATACGACCGACCCCTTGAGCGTAGTTTTTGATCTATTGTAAAAGTGTTATAAAGTCTAAATAAATGGTAACAGTCTACGACTAAAGATAACTCGTCGGTAATAGTACTTTACCTACCGGCTCGCTTCTTAGTATTTATGAATCCTCATAGGTATGATAGATTTATGTCGCAATCTATAAAAAGAAGGTCTATAAAATACGAAATAAGACAAAACACGAACAGGTTCCCGTTTAGATTCCCATTCTTCCTATTCCATACGACCGACCCCTTGAGCGTAGTTCTTGATCTATTGTAAAAGTGCTATAAAGTCTAAATAAATGGTAACAGTCTACGACTAAAGATAACTCGTCGGTAACAGTACTTTACCTACCGGCTCGCTTCTTAGTATTTGTGAATCCTCATAGGTATGATAGATTTATGTCGCAATCTATAAAAAGAAAGTCTATAAAATACGAAATAAGACAAAACACGAACAGGTTCCCGTTTAGATTCCCATTCTTCCTATTCTGTACAACCGACCCCTTGAGCGTAGTTCTTGATCTATTGTAAATGTGCTAGAAAGTCTAAATAAATGGTAACAGTCTACGACTAAAGATAACTCGTCGGTAACAGTACTTTACCTACCGGCTCGCTTCTTAGTATTTGTAAATGGAGACTAGTATTTTTGATGTGCAAAAAAATTCTCCTTTATTTAAACCGATTTTAATGTAATTTGGCCTTGAGTTAAACGATTTCCTTGTTCTTGTCTATGACAACATTATCTTAAATATTTTAGCTGTAAAGAACATTGTCATACGAGTATAGGTAGACAATGACATTGAAAAAAATCCTTACATTGTGTGTTGTACACTCGACAAAATTTGTTTGTTTTTCATCTGCTGTTAGGTGTTGATAGAGACTTTTATTTATCAGTTTTTTTTTAAATATGAATTGTATTATATTTTATTGTAACTATGTTCCATTTCCATTTTCCATTGATAATTTGTATGAGATTCTGGATTTTGCTGCTGAAATTAATGAAAAACGAACATTATTTGGTGTAGCTAAACATCTGCTAGAAGAATCACATTTTATATCGTCATTCTAGCACACTACATTGCGAAAGCAATCTAAGGTAAGTTTAGAGTAAAAGTTACAATGTTTTATCGTCTGTATATTCAAGTGTCAATTTATACAAAATTTAATTAGAGAGCACTTGTTTTCAATACATGTTCATGTAAATTTTCATTTAATTATCATTGCACATGGTTTATTACACCAAAAGACTACAGTTTGGATCAGTATAGAAGGCAGACTTGAAGTTACTACCCGGTTGAGTTAAGTTTGCAGCCCACCACGTCATGCCGACGACTAACTCTTCTACTTTTCAATCGGGTTGAAGTCACAGAGCCGAGTTTCAGAGAAGGAAGTGTTTGAGGGGTATAAATTTACTATGATTTTATATATTTTTTATAAACTAGAATTAGATTATTAAAAAATCTTTTACCAGTCTCGTAAATCATTCTACAGAATTATAGCTTTAGCAGTCAAAGAGTCACCATAAAATGTGGAAAAAGAGATGGAGTAGCCAGAAAAAAACTTTTGGACTGCGCGCTACAGCTTACTTCCCGCGGGCTTTCTGTAGCGGTTCGAACTTTATAACCAAAGGGAGCGATGTAATAGTAACATAGCGGTATGATCATTTGTCTTGGTGTATCAAAGTTCAAAGTGGTTGATAAATAAATCAAAACACAGACCCACAAGCTTATCTTTTCATTAAAATAGTACACCGTAGTCCTTCACATCGTCGCAATAGAAGCTACATTTCAATGGAAAGTACGAACGTACTTTCTGTTTCTGTACCTACCAGTGTTCCAGAAGAATGAAATTATCTTCAGTTAGTGTTCTACCCTCGTGCAGAAAATAAAGACGCTCGTCAAACTTTTGTTTATCCCGGTAGAGATCTTGACGTTAATTTTTGTATATTTTAGTGTTTATGGTTATTCATAGCAGTTTAGAATGCAATAAAAATGAGTGCTATAACATACCATTGCGACTTTAGAATATGAAATTGGCCGAAGTAACGAAGACAGTGTTTGAAGAGACATATTTGCTCTAGTATTTTAATAATCTAGTGTTAATTAATATTAATTTAACAATGGGTTTGGACTTTTCCCGTCGTCAGTGGCTGACAATAGTAGTTATTTCAATTGCAGACTTTTGCAATGCAATATGTGTGGCACTGCAAGCCCCGTTCTATCCACAGGAGGTAAGTGAGATCTTTTTATATAATAATTCGGCCAAGTGCGAGTCAGACTCTCGTACTAAGGGTTCCGTGCCACCCCACAATACGGGAGCGGAACCCTAAAAACTTTATGGTAAATAACAACAATATACATGCCAAAGCAACATCAAGGTTACAAAATACAAGGCACTAAAATGGTAGCGCCTGACAAAAAATTTGTCGCCGTCTGCGTACGGAACCCTTCTTTTAATTATATGTTATTTTACTTCAGAGTATGTCCTAATATCGGACTAAAAACATGATTGCATGTATTAACGTCTTTTAGCCTAAACCATTAATAACTTTAAAAAAATGCAACTTTTTCAACTTGTATGGGGATGCCCCTTGAATTTTTTTAAATACTTTATTGTTTGTCGTAATACAGGCCATAGTGACATGTATTCTATATAAGTTTCAACTTTCTACATATTACAGTTGAAGCTGTAGTCTGTAGACCCCTATGACAGACAGACAGACAGACAGTGTACCTAGATCAATTGAAATCTTTTATTATTTATAATGATAGGTAATTAATCAATTAATTATTTAACCACTATTGGCACAAATATTTCACTGGTACTCCAAGTTACTAGCGTAGCTGAGTTTGGGGACCCCATGTAAATTTACTTTTTAAATTACGTGCAATGTACCAAAATTTGTATTATGTTTTATTTTTGTAATTTTATTATTCTTGCATTAAATTTATTTTATAGCACACCGTGCGTAAAATGACCACTTTACGCACGCTGCGCTTGCGTAAAGTCGGCATTTTCCGCACTTTTGCTATAAAATATTATACGATACTCGTGCGAGAAACTTTTTCTCGACTCGTGTGATTGCAGCACTCACCTTCGGCTCGTGCCGCAAACTCACACTCGTCAGAAAACGTTTCGTCGCTCTCGTATCGTAATGTACTATTTCTTTAGTAACAGGGTATTAGCAATTTTTGTTTGCTTTTCTGTGAAAAACAGTCCAAACTAACAAAAAGTCCTAGTTTTGTTTTCGGAAGACTGATTTTCTGCAAAGAATTAGTAAAATAAGCACGTTTATGCAACTGTTATTTCACTAATCCGAAACGTATTTGCCAAATCAAAAGTGCTCTAATTACAATCCGGGTCATTTAATTGATTTGAATACATAATCTTTTAGTAGCTTAGGATATAAAATTATCGTTTAGTTCTTTCTTTTCCCACTCTTCCCAAAATATTTATTGGGTGCCCTCATCAATGCAACTGAGTTATTTGAAACTTTCTAGAAAGATGAATTCCAGTTTTTGTTCAAGCAGTTTGACCTGTTTTTCATGAGATTTCTTTGACTAAATCTCAATACCTAAGATAGGGCGACACTATGAGCTTTTAGTGGGTTCAATTCTTTTGATAGCGATTTTAATTTCCAAAGAAACTAATCGTAACCGTGATATACGGCAAAGAAATAGAAACAAAAATGGCCAAAATATTGTGTCTCCAACAAAAATTATCTAAAACACAAAATTAGATAAAATTCTTTATTGGTGGTTATTTGCGACGTCACGTATGCACGCACGCATCGCATAGCCAGATTCTCTGCCAGACCAGGGTACACCTCTTGGCGGTCCTCCTGGAAGAAATGCCCATACTCACACACGCTGGTCAGGCGGGTTGGTGAGCGCGGTGCCGAAACCCTTACACCAGTGACGCCGCTGCCCGTCACCAGTCTATTTTTCATAAGGCCCGGCAATTGGGGATGGATATACCGCCATCCATCGGTCCCAGGCAATGGTGGGCCGCCTGGTTTTGCCTGAGAGCTGTTCTCTTAATCTCCCCCGAATAACTTCGGGAGGATTTGCGAGTAAGATGGTGGTACCTCCACAGTCGAGCTCGGCATCAGCTCTACCACCTACGACTCTCCAGTCTTACATGTCTTTAAGTCGTTGAGTACCTACATGCCTTGAGATAGAAACAGAGTTATAAATGTGTTAATTTTTACAAGAAATCCTAAAGGTCTTTATGAAATTGCCGAAATTTTTTAACAGAGTCATGATTTCATAATTCCAGTAAATCAATAGCTATTTCCATTATTTGCTTTTGTTTGAAAGTTGATTTCAAGGTGTTATATCTCCGTACTAAATTTTGTTTTTATTTTCAGTTCGATTACTAAAATCAAGTCCTTAAAGACAGTTCGTCTTAAGTGTCATCCGTTTTCATTATAAGATTCGCAATAACTTTCAAATAATTAAATTTTCTGTTAGCTTAATGTTGTCTCATTCATAAACAATTTGTTTTGTAAAATTTGGATTTGTCATTCATTCATAAAATAAATGGAAAAACGTTTCTACTGAAAACTGAGTCTTCTTCAAATTCTCCATACAAAACGGCAATTCTATAGGTAAAGACTTATTATAATATTATTAAAACTGGCACTGGCAGCTGCCGATCGACGAGCTGCGCCCGCGGCCCTTGAAAATGCCGAAATTGTCTCGGTGAAACAGTTGGCATATAGTCAAAAATAATAATATCCTAAACAGAAAATGTTTCAATAGAATATGTGCACATATGCTATACAATCAAAAAAATTATGTAGTAATAGAAAACCGCAGACCCGAGGTCAGGGAACATTCGTCACGATAACAGCACAGCGAGACAGCGACCGTGGCCGTCAGCTGACGAAATGTTTCTTACTGTTTCACAGCAATTATTGATATAACATAATGTATATTATACAAGTAAATCTATGTCGTAATACTAAACTTGAACCTCGTGTTCTACTGACAGTGAAAAACTTTGGTCTATCACTTCTAATCATACTATTCCAATCGTCTGGAAAGTAGGCATGGGAATGATTGCTACTTTTAATTCATTTTCATTTGATGAAATTATTTTTATTTTTCACAGTGATTTCACATGTGAAATTTCACAGACAATGATTTCTCAGTGTAGTGCCCAAATGTCACACTTGCTACAGTTTGCTACCGAAAATAAAGTATAATGTATGATAATAATTGGAACAGAGGCTTTTCTACACAACACACATTTTGCCACAGGCTTGCCTGGAAGTTTTTCATAATGATTCCAAATGGAAGCACTCATTGTTCGATAATCATGAGAAACGTATCGCATGCACTGTCGCACCGCACCTACTAATGATATTTCATATTTCATTGTTTACGCACGACAAGTGAAATTTAATTTCGTAAACAAAAAAGTGATTTTGTGACCTAATTACTGCCAGCAAATTAATACTTTAGGTCCATACGTTTAAGGTTTATTTTTAAATACCATTTACTTTAATCAAGGGCAAAGTTCACCAATCCGTCATACATTGCCTGTTCGTGCAGCGAGCGACGAATCAGCAAAATATGTTTTGCTCTTTCTAACACGCCCGCTGTTTCTGTTGAAATGCTCTTCTACCTCTTGCTCTTCCTTCCGTAATAAAACGTTTGTGTGCGAAAAGGCGAGCGTTCAGTGCAATCAACTTTGAATCTTATTCTGAGCACACAACATTTAAGTTTCGCGAGTCGTGCGTGCCATACTTACTCACTTGCATGCCCTGTGATTTTTAACAGACTACGTGAACGAAGGTAGCAGGTGTGACATATGAAAATGCATTTCATATGATTTTTCACTTGCTACTTGTGAAATGACCCATGTCTACTGGAAAGCGCTTTGAAACTGAGGTACTTTCCTGGATATAAGTGCAGTGATTCGGTTCTTCTGTACTATATTTTTTTAATTAAAGTGGTTTCAATTTCTTTGAGCGTTTAAAAACACCAATCACACTATCACATCACTCTAATATTATAAATGCGAAAGTTTGTGTGTGTGTGTGTGTGTGTGTGTGTATGTTTGTTACTCTTTTGATTGAATTGAATTTGGATGAAATTTGGAATGCTTATACCCTAACTTAACACATAGGCTACTTTTTATCCCGGAAAAAAGCATGTCGTTAAACCCAATAACACACGGGCGGAGCCGCGGGCAAAAGCTAGTAATATAATAAAATCGGTCAAGTGCGAGTTTGACTCGCGCATCGATAGGTACCTTGTTGAAATGTCCTAAACGATACTTGTCCAAATACAAACTGCAATTTAGACCTATGTATCTTCAAAGGCCTACCCCTCCTATAGGGTCGGTCCAAATACTTAAAAAAATTCTTATTCTTATTCTTATTCTTTATTGTACACAAAAAAAGGAGATTACAAATATTATAGAATAGAATAGAATAGAATAGAAATATTTATTTGTTCCAAACATGGTTTACAAAAGATGTTAAATATAATAACAGTTCAGCATGTTTCACCTGCAGGAGGTATACAAATACTTTAATACAATTAAATTACAATGTCTTTACAATTATTAATAATCTCGGCATGCATGTCATAACAATTTCATTGAACTAATGTCAGGATAGTATTATTATATACATTTTTCAATTTAAGTTTTATCCTAATGCTTATAATTATTATAATTCATAAATTCTTTGACAGTGTAAAAACCTCTGTCAATGAGCCAGCTAAACAGTTTTCTCCTAAACAATGGTTATTTGATACAATAATTTGAGTACAGCGGCGAGCTTTTCTCTCAAAGAGATTTTTTATAGCAAACCGAATGGGTATAGGAGTGCTTTAAAAAATAAATAGGTAACCATATGTGTACGTACTACATACTAAAATACTTACATAGGTATATATATATATATATATATAGTTGTGGTCATATAATTAGGAACGACTAATACCGAAGTAACTTTCAGAAAAACAAGTTGCTGTAACTTTATTCTTTATTACTATTACTACCTTCAAACGACATGATAATATAGCTATGTAAGCAGGCTTTTATACTACATATATAATATGTAAAATTGTTGAACTTCAATTGATAATTTAATTAAAGTTCCATTTGAACTATTTATTTGAAACTTTCTAGCTATGGACAAATAATTAGGAACGGGTGAAATAACTTAATTTATTGAACTGTATCAGAAATAATTTTAATGAAATAAACTTTATTTATTACAAAACTTTTAACACAGCTTACAAAAAGCAGTATTAGTATTTTGTAGGGTGGTCCTTGCTTACAATAACTGCTCTGCAGTGACGGGACATGGAATCTATTAAGTTTTTACAGGTTTCATCTGAAATATTGTTCCACGATTCGACAAAGGCATCATATAGATCGTTCAAATTGCTCGTTCTTTTTGCAGTCACACTCTTCTTTACTTCTCTCCAAAGATTTTCGATCGGATTAAGATCTGGACTATTTGCAGGCCAACCTAAACAGTAGGTGTACTGTGCCTAACACAGTAATTTTTTGATCACTAAGAAACCTTTTAACTGAATGAGCCGTGTGTTTGGGTTCATTATCTTGCTAAAAATATCCAGACCTGTAGTCCAACAACCTCTCCTCAGCATAAAGAAGCATAGTCTCTCTCCCTCCAATATTTGCTTGTATTTAAATTGGTTTAGCATACCTTCAATCTTTTTAACTGGCCCAACACCATGACCTGAGAAAAATCCCCAAACTTTTATGTTTCCTCCACCATGCTTTACCACTTTTTTCGTTAACTTAGGATTCAATCCTTGCTTAGGCGGTCTACGCACATACTATTTACCATCATACCCTAGTCTATTTATTGTCGTTTCATCAGAAAATAACACGTTTTTCCATTGACTTGCTGTCCAGTTGCCATATTTATTCGCGAACTTTAACCTAGCTTTTCGGTGCACCTTCGTGAGAAGCGGTACACTCCGGGCGATTCTTCCAAATAACTTTGCATCAGTTAAGCGTCTTCGTATTGTACGTATGATACTCCTCCGTCGCCAAAAACTTCCCTCTTTATATTTTCAGAACTCTTGAAAGGATCAGCTTTTGCTGCACGAACAATCAAAGCATCTTCACGTGATGTTGTTTTTCTAGATTTAGGCTTTCGAGGTACATTATTCGTAGTGTTAAACTATTTGACGTGATTTACAGCATTAAACACCTTAGTTTTAGAGCACTTCAAATGATCAGCAATCTTTTTATACGACCAATTACGTTCATATAGAGCCATAATAATTTACCGGGTCGATGGATCACAACTCTCCTTTTTGCCCATGATTTCGGAATAATTATGCACTTTCCACTTAGTCAATATTAACGAGATATAAAGCGATGTAACCATAGAATACGCGGGAAACAAAGAAATGCGATATCCGTTTTCGAAACCCAAAATTAAAAAAAAAATTCCGTTCCTAATTATTTGTCAAGCGGCCAGTACATTTAAAATACAATAGCAATTGAAGAAGAATTGAACTTTTGATAGCAGTGCAATTGTTTTGCATATTGGGTATAAATTATTAAGGCCTACTAATATAACTGTTATTTTGTGTGGTTTAAATTTGTTATCAGTAAGTTAATACAAAAGTAACAGCTAATTGTTTGTCAAAAATCGACTTTCTTACCAGTCGTTCCTAATTATATGACCACTACTGTATATGCCACTAAAATATATCTAACATACATACTAATATAACTAACTTTAATATAAACTGACTGTATATAAACATGACTATATACATATAAAATGGATATATAAGTATAATGAACAAAATACACAACATGCATCACATTATCAAAAATAAATTCCATATTTAATTATAAAAAAATTGTCATTACTTTTGACAAAAAGAAATCCTGAGTTTCCTATGATTAAGGAAAAAAAAATCCTACTCCTTCCGAATGCTTGAAGCGATTTTAATAACTCTTACACCATACTAAAGACAATTATTAGATCTACAAAACTATTGTTCAACATTTTCCGTCCATTGCGTCCATGTGAAAAGTAGATATTATTTTCTCATATTTTGCGCTATTCGGAAACTATTTGCAATACGCGCTGATATGAATGTTGTTTCTGTCGATTTTTGTCCTGACACATTACATATCGAGTTACTTATTTAGCGTGGATATGCGCCTTAAACTTCGTCTCAAAGTGAGGGTCAAGAGCAAAAAAATCTCAGCTTAAAGGGGATCAAAGCGTAAGGATGCAAAAATAAATATTGTTTGAAACTGGCAAGTGAGACATCATTTGAAGATGCGATCCTAAAACGCTTTTTTTATTTGGTATACAGGATGTAAATGCAAAGTCAAGAATTTTAGGGTATGAAAGTATACACGATTCTGATGTCATTACGAGAAAAAAAATACACCTTGAATTTTCACCAAAAATTCCATCATTTTTCTAAGCTATGGCTACGCAGCTCACTGGCCTCTATTACGGCCTAATTGCACCCCGCAACCCGCACCCCAAGTAAACAAAATTGTCTTATTATGAGGTACTGGTACTTTATTTAGAGATCCTAGTATTTAAAATAATATCTTTACCTATCATACTAACACACCCTTAAGGATTCTTGCCTTTGCTTTTACACCCGGTATAAATAATGCGATCTAAAATCTGAAATGTTCTATAGGATAGAAGTTAGAAGGATATTTGAATACAATACTGCAAGTAATTTTTTTCATAGCACACCGTGCGTAAAATGACCGCTTTACGCACGCTGCGCTTGCGTAAAGTCGGCATTTTCCGCACTTGTGCTATAAAATATTATACGAAACTCGTGCGAGAAACTTTTTCTCGACTCGTGTGATTACAGCACTCACCTTCGGCTCGTGCCGCAAACTCACACTCGTCAGAAAACGTTTCATCGCTCTCGTATCGTAATGTACTATTTTGAATATACGAGAAATTAAGATCAGAATCTGGGGTATTATTTCAGAAGATCACTCGTTTTTAACTTTCTAATAATTTGGCCAAGTGCGAGTCGAGTTCGTGCATAAAGGGTTCCGTACCACCCCAAAATACGGCTGCGGAACCCTAAAACCATTATAGTAAAATAAAAACGATATACATGCCAAGGCGACATCAAGGCACGGACCTGATCGAGGCTATAAAAAACAAGGCGCTACAATGTTGACCCTTGACAAAACATTATTTTTTGTTTTAAAATCCTATGTCCTACAATCTAACCAAATTTCAAACTTGTATGTATTTTGTATATACATACTTGTATGTCTTTACGTAAAGGCCAAAACCAATAATCTTTAAGAAGTTACTTGTATGGGGAACCCGCTGTAATTATTTAAACATTTTATTATTTTTTGTGTTTAAGGCCATAGATAGAGTATCAGATGCATGCATGCTCCTTTAAAATCTGTAAATTTTGGCAACATCACTATTTTTTCCTCTTTTATTCACATATCAGCAGACATATCTTCTATATTATTAAATATTTTCAGATTTTTCAATCGCATACGTTAAAAATTTGAAGGGAAACAGTATTAACGACCAAATTCTCAAATAACCCAAAGAGACGCCATTAAAACTGAAAAATTGTTTAAAGATCTTCAAGTAACGCCCTTTCAAATGACCCACATTCCGCCTGGGGTCAGAAAAAAAAATCCTTTTTGCACTTTTACATTTTGATCCCCTTTAAATTGAGAGAAAATATTGTTCGGTTTAGAGGTGGTAGAGCTGATGCCGGGCTCGACTGTGGAGGTACCACCGTCTTACTCGCAAATCCTCCCGAAGTTATTCAGGAGAGAGTAAGAGAACAGCTCTCAGGCAAAACCAGGCGGCCCACCATTGCCTGGGACCGATGGATGGCGGTATATCCATCCCCAATTGCCGGGCCTTATATAAAGCAGACTGGTGACGGGCAGCGGCGTCACTGGTGCAAGGGTTTCGGCACCGCGCTCACCAACCCGCCTGCCCAGCGTGTGTGAGTATGGTCATTTCTTCCAGGAGGACCGCCAAGAGTGGCAAAATCCTGGAAAGGCCTATGTCCAGCAGTGGACGAAACAGGCTGATGGATGGATGGATTGTTGGGACACAGACCCCTGGATTAGGTGTGGAGAATTTCATAACTGTTCCAAATTTAAAGTTGATAGCTTTATTTATATTTATAATAAATCGTTAGAGTGTACATTGAATTATTATATTATTATTATTAACTAGCTTTTGTCCGCGGCTCCGCCCGCGTGTTATTCGGTTTAACGACATGCTTTTTTCCAGGATAAAAAGTAGCCTATATGTTAAGCAAGGGTATAAGCTATATCCATTCTAAATTTCATCCAAATCCGTTCAGCCGTTTCAGCGTGAAAGAGTAATAAACATACACACACACACACACACGAACTTTCGCATTTATAATATTAGTGTGAAGTGTGATAGTGTGATTATAAAGTGGTTTTGAAAGACGAGAGAGAGAGGTTTCCGGTTTTGACAAAACTCAAAAAACAGTATAAATGTGTTTTGATAATGCCTAAAAGTAATAATAAATTAAAATTAAAAACATGTTTGGACGTGAAGGGTTGTTTTAAAATGTTCATCCTGCACAGGAAGTGTGTTATTTTTTCCCATGTTGACGTATTTTGTAATTACATTCAGCACGAAAACCGATCTTGTTTCGATTCGTCACACTCCTCAGACGCGCTATTCTGTAGATATGTCTATCTCTTTCGTATAACCGGGCTATAATCGTTTACCGGACCACAATCATATGGTCCATTAGGTCCATCCTAGATAACCTTAAGTAAGGTGAAGTTATTTTATCGTTTGGCCAGTTTTAGTTCGGTTCTGTTTTGTTACATTTTGTTTTTCAAAGGTCTTTATTTCAAATATAATATAGCTTATTGATAGTTTACAACCCAGTGTACATTAATCCTAGGCTAAACAGACGTAATATAAAAACACGTTAACAGACTATACTAGTCTACTATAACTTATGAAAATGATGAGTATATTAATTAACGGAAGACATGAACATTGAATTAAAATAAAAAAAAAACCTAATAAATGTGTATACTCGTAACACAAAGGATTATGTGCACTTTAGTTAGTGTACATTTTTGACCTCAACATTGAAATATGTAAAAAGAAATATATATATTAATTTGTATATAATACTAGCTAAGAAATGCTAGTTCTGAAAAGCAAAACACATGTTTTAGATAGTAAACATTAAATGATAACCACTAAATACATATAACACGAATTAATCTACCTAATTACTTTAATTGTTAAAGTAGGGGGTAGCATTAAATTAATTTCTAACAATGCTCGCCGAGTGCCAAGATAACGACAAGCAAGACAGCAGCGTGAGCGAGCCCCTGGACCTAGCGGTAGCGATGAATCCGCGCGTGACGTCAGTCACCGGACCGGCCACCATCGCCTAGCAGGTAGTGATGTGGTAGCCTTGTAATGTATCGATATCGATTATTTGACTCATGCGGTCGTGTTTTACCTATAGTGGAAATTAAATAATTTGGATGATTGTAATTTGTGAGTAGGAAGAATTTTTTCGCAAGTTTTAGAATAAAATCAAATAATCTAGGAAACTTGGTTTTATCATGCAATTTAAACAAATTCGTGCGGAAAGGCGTATTATAGGCAATTTTTAGAGCTCTGTTTTGAATTACTTGTAATTTATTATGGTTAGTGATTGAAGTATTGCTCCATACAGGACATCCATAGGTAATACACGGCCTGATCAATGTTTTGTATATATTCAGTTTCGTACAACTGCTCAAAGCAGAACGCCTATTAAGCAGGGGGGTTAAGGCTTTGAAAGCTTTCATTCCTTTGATACGTAGGTTTGAGATATGGTCGTTCCAGTTCAATTTTTGATCTAAGACCAATCCAAGGTATTTCACCGATCTGCTCCAGGGAATGCAGTGACCATCAATTTTCAAAGTTCTCATGGGCATTTGCCTCCCACGAGTAAAAAGGATAGCCTCTGTTTTAGTACTGTTCAACTTAAGCTTCCACTTAGTAAAATATGCCGATAGACCATCGATAGCAAGTTGCAATCTGTCAATTATGAGATCAATATCTATTGAAGATGTTAAACAAGCTGTATCATCTGCAAAACATGCCAAACTAGTTCTTGTTTGTTTGGGAATATCATTTAAATACAAGAGGAATAAATATGGTCCTAAAATTGATCCCTGTGGGACTCCAGCAGGGACAGAGCGTGATTCGGATGCAACATCACCAATTTGCACGTTAAAACTGCGACTCGAAAGATAAGAATCGATCATCTTGACTAAGTGTATAGGAACTTGGCTTAAGACAAGCTTGTGTATGAGCCCTTTGTGCCAGACGGTGTCAAAGGCCTTTTCTATATCTAACAAAAACATGCCTGTTGATTGTCTTAAATTCATTTTGTGCGCAGTATTTTCAGAGACTCTTGCAAGTTGCTGAACTGTGGAATGTGCATTTCGAAACCCAAATTGTTCATCGATTAATTTATGGCCTGTTGCTTTATGTAGACGAGAATTAATTATTTTTTCAAAAAGTTTACCTAATGAGGGGAGTAAACTGATTGGACGGTAGCTAGAAGGGATGGCCTCGTTTTTACCGGGCTTTTTAATAGCAATTACCTTTGCTGTTTTCCATGCAGAAGGAAAATAAGCTAGGGCTAAGCAGGAGTTAAAAATCTTGGTAATTAATACTATAGCTTTTTGTGGAAGATTTTTTAATAAACAGTTGACCACATTATCTAAACCTGGGGCTTTACGTAGATTAAGTTTACGAATGTGATGCCATATTTCTTTAGGATGAACAGGATTATGGAGGGTTCCAGGTTGGAAGTTTTCAAGAAGCGGTATTGACTGGGAAACTTCGGTGTCAGTTTTATCGTTTTGCCAGTGGTTTGTTAGGTTCATATTGTCATAAAATGCAGACGCTAGTTCATTGCACTGGTCACTGGGAGTAGATGTTTTAGAGCCATTAGCACGCAAAAGAGGCGGAACTACGGAGGTGGAAGGAGTAGCTTTCATGGTCTTAGCGAGACGCCATAAATCAGACCTAGGATTTTCAACTTTTTTAAGTTTGTCGCTCCATATTTTATCATTATGATGTTTAATATTTGTATTTATATTTTTATTTAGGTACTTTATTTGCGTACGTAAGCATTTGCGAGTATCAACATTTGTTTCGTGTTGATCATATCTCCGAAGGCGGTTTCTAAAATTAAGGAGTCGTTTTATTTTGCGGGGTAGGGATTTTGGCGTATGTGAAACTGTAGTTACTGGTACAACGGCATCCCTAGCAAGTAGCATGCTAGACGTAAGATTTTCAATGGCAACATCAATCTCTTCAATTGACTTAAAAACTGTGGAAGAAAGGTCAATACAACCATTAAGGATCGAACGATAGCGGTTCCAATCAGCTTTAGCGTAGTTGTGACGTTTAATCACTTTACGTTTAAAGTTAGCGATTGTCCTAAAAAATACAGGTAAGTGATTAGAAGAGAGTGCAGGAATTGTTTGGATACTTGGGTCGTCGATATTATGAATATTCTGAGCTAAAATAAGATCAGGTAATGATTGAGTGAGATTTTCACGATAATGAACTAAGGTTGGACTAGATGGAGAATGAATAGTATAATCACGGTTAAGCATGTGATTAAAAAGAAGATTTCCATTGGTATTTCTAACGCCAGGGAACCAATGCTCATGTTTGGCGTTAAAGTCTCCCATGAGTAGCACCCGACTATCGGTCTCTAGCAGTAGGTCAATATCAACAGTCAAAAATGGTAGGTTTGGAGATTGGTAGATCGAAAAAATAGTATAGTTACAATTACTTATATTAAGTTTTATGCCTATGACTTCTAAGTGTTTAGTTTTTGGAGAAGAAATCAGTGTGTGATCAATGTCAAGTTTAACGAGCAAAGCAACACCTTGACCAATGCCACTAAAATGTTTATCGTTACGATAGCAAATGTAACCAGGGAAGTTAAGATTAATACGTTCAGTTAGCCTTGTCTCAGAGATGGCTACCACATCCACCGATAAATCACTTACCAAGTCAAGAAGCTTATCCTGCTTTTTGTTAATGCCATCTGCGTTCCAGTATACGAAACGTAAGTCATGAGACTCAGACATGCTGGCCTAGGTGAGTTAATATTAGGACTACCTTGTCTAACATCGTTTGGCACTGTAAAAACTGACTCCTAACTTTTTTAATAATACTTAGAATATCAAGCATTTCTTTTGTCACATCATCATGCTCTACTGGCCGTAAAGGAAGATGTGTTGTTTGGTCTTCAGGTTGTTTTGAGCTAACAACGTTTGCCCATGTTTTTCCGTTAGCTGCAGGGGTAGGTCTTTCGCTGACGAGCTTTTTTGCAGTATTTTGGAGCACAGCACGGGTGTCAACGTGTTTTTCTCTAATCCTATTTAGATATTTGACTCTCGCGGCGCATTTAGGATAGTTGGCTGGATGCTCTTCTTGGCAGTTACAGCAGCGAGCAGGAGTAATACGGTCTTTTTTTGGACATTCCTTGGTCTCATGAGCCTCGGTGCATTTAACACATCGAGCTGGCAGGTTGCAATTTCGCGATGCATGTCCAAAGTTTTGGCATCTAAAACATTGAGTGCCATGGGATTTATTTGCCTTGTATCTGCTAATGTCCACAACGCAGTTTCCGATATACTTAATTTGTCGAAATTTCGATATTTCAGATCCTAAGGGAAGTTGGACAAGGAATGGAGGACACTGTACGACCTTTCTTGATGGGGAGATGAGTTTTGTTATGATTGCTCCTTCAAATCCAAGTTCTTTCAGTTCATCTGAAAGTGTGGTTTCAAAGTGGACTGGGAGACCTCTGATCACAACTTTAGACATTTTCTCGTCTTTTCTAGTGAAGGTATGGAAGCGCACATTTTCGGCTCGGAGACCTTCTTTGATGGCTTTATGAGCATCGGGGGAGTAGCATTTTTTTGTTACATTGATCTTGTCACAATAGATAGTACATAGTTGCATAAAGAGCGGACGACTGATGATCCAACGCTTTTGGAGAAGACTACAATTTACTGTAATTTACATACTCAGGATTAAAGCATCCTCAGAATCATGGGCGTATAAGGGGGGGGGGGGGGAGATTTACGGGGTCCGCAACCTTCTTTAGCATACGCGGAAAAAGAAATAGTCGCGTAATAAAGCCGATCCTAAAGGCTTTAATTTTAGTTTTAGTGCTGTCAAAACTTGGATTTTTCCAAAGTAATTTAGCATCTGTTCCTAATATTTAAGTACTATTTTGCAATGAAGCAAATTAAGTTTTGACAGCATTCAAACTAAGAATAAAGCCTTCAGAATCGGCTCTAATATTTACATATCGGTAAGTGCAAGATTTGATAACCGACTCTGTTTGTGAAATTCGTAAATCATTTTTTCGTTGTTCCGTAGAAACGCAACCCCGAAGTCAACATTTTATTTTGCATATTTGGATCCTTTGACCCTCCCCCCCCTCCCCCCACCATGAGAAAGTTATAGCTACGATACGCCCATGCTCAGAACTCTGAGGGTTCCTTACCCGTTTTGTGTGATGGTACAGAATCCTTGTGTGCGAGTCCGACTCGCACTTGGCCTAATTATTTTATTTGGCCTCTCATCTTAGGCAAGGATCTTTGTTCAGCATAATTGTTAATTAAAGAAGAGCCAACGAGAGATGGCACCTATGACAGCTGCGTTTAGTGAAGGGGTGCATTTTAATTTCAGCAAAAATAAAAATCAAGTGCGACTAGCGACTTGAGTAAATAAAATGTCGATTTATTTGACACGTCATACAACATGCATCATAATAATACAAATGGTAAATGTGCATTTGCTTACATTAACAAAGCAGCCATAAAATCTAGAAAACTGGTTTACATTTTTTTATTATAAATAGATATACTTTGTAAACAGACGGAGCCGTACGATTAAGGAGAATAGAACCCGTTATTTATTGATTACAATTCAGCCACTAACATTCCTCATGATCCATTGAGTTTTGAAAAAATTAGAAACTTTTGCTATAAAGTCTTTATAAAATCGAAAAATGATGATCAAAACGAGTAGTTTTTTGCTGCCAGCAACAATGAAGTATTAGATTATTTTAGTGACACTTGCCCATAAACAATTATGAAACTTGGTAGGCATTTAAACGTCATAAGTGCCATCTCTCGTTGGCTCTAGTGTAGTCACTGATTGGTTATCTAAACGGTGTTATAATAAATTAGGCCCATTACTGCGTAGAATCCCGGCGGTGATTATGAATAACATCGATTTTTAACTTCGAACAAACAATATACTTAGCTACTTCTGAAACCATTTATAATGTTGCAATTACCTAACTGTAGTATTCGAGTATGGTCAAACACTTAACGTACTATGATTTACTGAATGAGGTACCTAATCTAACTTGAAACTGGGGCCTTAATGTCACCTTCAAAAGCACCGTGATTGGCTTGAAATTACATTGCACATAATTTTTTTAGCCTATCACGACACCTTTGAAAACTATAGCGATAAATACTGACAATAAGAGGGATGGTCTATCAAAAAGTTATTGATTTTAGATTACCAAAATCTTCGAGTGGAACTTTACTAGCATGAAGATATCAAATTATCAGATTTATTTTGACTAGCGTGTCTCGATAACACTTTAAATAATAATTGAGATTTAAACATTACTATTATTATGTTGGTTGCTGACTTACGCCTGCGATAACCTTATGAGCAAAGTTACGGGTTATCAATTGAACTGTACTATAGTAGGCGCCCTTTGAACAATTTAAACAATGTATATCTGTTGTCTTTGTCTACGCTTCAATATTTTCCAACAAATAGTGTTGTGCTCTCCAGGACTTTTCACAATAATAAAACATTAATATACTTCTTCATACCCGCAGGCAGAAAGAAAAGGCTGTTCAGCGACAGAATATGGGATGGTTTTCGGTGTCTTCGAGCTAGTAGTATTTTTAGTGAGTCCTCTGTATGGTGCTCACCTGAACAAAATCGGCCCAAAGATACTGTTCAACGCGGGGATACTTACCACAGGCACATGCGCCATTTTATTCGGGTGAGTTCTTCCTCAATAGACTTTTACAAAAATACCTGGATACTCAGTTGATATAAAATGTGTTATTATAAGGGGAAATTTATTTATGCAGCCAAACTCACACTAGAGGCTTGTTAAGTGATCAGTATTACGGACCGATAACACTTTATGCTAGTTTCGCAAAATGTTGACGTTCCATATCTAGTAACTGACTCGGGGCTGGGCTTGCGTTTGTATTGGGGAACACGAAAAGTATAATCTACGAATTTCTCAAAAAGGGTCATCTAACCTTGATACTGAGCACTTTACTTACCGCGTATTTAGTATGAATTTTGCTGCATAAATAAATTCTTTGTCATACACCTAATTGTCTTGCTCTTTTGCCCTGACGAACATTTTGACGAAAAATATTACGATTTCAGGGGTTTTTGTTGGAGCCTGGCAAGCTTTTGCTGCTCACAATTTTAAAGGGAGTTTTGAAATCTTGTCTGTTCTAAAAATTTATTATTCATTTTTGCAGAATGCTGGACAAGGTGGAAGGCCACATTCCCTTCATCACTTTAAGCTTCATCATCCGTATAGTTGAGGCTGTTGGGAACGCAGCCTTCCTGACTGCATCCTTCGCGATTATTGCCAAGGAGTTCCCTAACAATGTTGCAACTATGTTTGTGAGTTCCACCATATTTTTTGCAACATTTGACACCCGAAATCATTGATGTATAAATTGTTCTGAGCCCGAAATATTATTTTTGCTCTGACAGACGAATATTCTGATACAAGATACGGCACAGATGAGGTTGTCTGGAAGAAGATAAGAGAAGGTTCGAAGTAAACAAACGGGCTCTTCGCACGCTATAAATAAAGGATACCACGGCTGGCTCGGTGACCGACTTTCGGACTGGCCATAGAGTCAGGGTGGTGTTTGCCACCCGAGCCTTAGCTTGGGCGGGCTAGTCCAGGCTTACTATAACAAACAAAATGCACACGAAGAGAAATTTTCAGAGTTCATTCTCTTCGTCTAACGATTCTGTAAAACTATCTATTTCATGATTTGTCTCAATAAACGAGGCATAGTTTTCGAGATATTAGTGTAAAAAACAGCAACTTTTTGTAATAAATATTAATTGCAGGTATTTATTCTTTTTTGGCCTTATCATCTAAGCTAGTCAAAAAAAACGATAATCGCCCGGCTGATTGAAAGCTTGCCAAATATAATTTTGAAGTATTTTTGTATACGTCCAAAAACTTTTTCCTATTTGAATATGACTATCATTTTGTTTGTTGGTTGACCTGATGGTATCATCTGCCCTGATTCCAGGCGGTAGGCACGGGGCGGGCCCTAAAATCATAATCCCACCCGGGGCCCTTCGGTCCAGTCCGAATCTGACTCGGTCAGTAAGGAACAAGTATTATTTATTACCTTTGGTTTTATCATTGACGACGGTACAACCCTACAAGTTATTTTATAAAATGAGCATGTCTTTTGTCGTTAAAATTAGTCTTCTTATATTTCTAGGCTTCTCTGGAAACCTTCTTCGGCCTCGGCCTCATCGTGGGCCCCACATTAGGCGGGGCACTTTATGCCTTGGGAGGATATTCCCTTCCCTTTGCCGTGCTCGGTGCTGCCTTGTTCTGCGCCGCTGTTATGAGCTGCTTCGTGCTGCCACAAGGAAATGATGATGAGGACCTAAAACCAACCGGGCGTTAGTATACATCACTGTTCTCTTGAAATTTTGATATAAGCCTTCTTGACATTCATTTCCTTTTAATTATAGCTTCAGTGACCAAAAAGGCCGTTTTATAGATTGGACAAGTTTTCAGAAGGTTTATTATTTCCGTAAGGTACTTCACAAATGAGGAGGAGGATGGAGGACCACCAAAAGTGGCGTAGCATTGGAAAGGCCTATTTCCAGCCGTGGACGATGACAGGCTGATGGATGGATGGATGGACTTAACAAAACCAAAAAATTTGGTAATTTTTAACCGCAACCGCCCTGATACGCAGGTTGCGCAGTTCTAAGGCCCTACGAAGGTTGACAAAGAGCTTAGATTAATAAGTTTCCTCTGTATGGTTGCAGCGAGTATGATGACGTTGCTGAAGATCCCAGGCGTGCTGCTGGCCGCCGTCAGCATCATCTGCACCAGTATGAGCATCGGCTTCCTGCAAGCCACCCTCGAGCCACACTTGCGGAAGGTATACACGCTGAAATTTTATGGTTTTGGAAACGAAAACTAGTGATAGATAGTACTCCATATTTTTGGTAGAAAGTCAACCCTAAAATTGCAAAAAGTAGGTGTTTCATAGTTTGGTCAAGTAGTAGTAAGTATTCCACTTTTGTAAGGATTGCTGTTGTAGCCCATAGCAAAAGTTACCATGTAGTAGACGAATACTGTCACCAGTTTTCAATTTTCTCTTTAATTATGATAATAGTAAACTACACACAATATCAAAATGTTTGTTAAACTTACCTAAAGAACACGGGTATCAATGCAGATTACTTATTTAATTAATTTGAACAGACAATCAATATTTGTACACAAAATTAAGGCGATCTTGTTTTATATTCGTCACTTGTACCTTAAACAAAGCAAATGAAGATTATTCTATTGTATACCTAGATGTAACGGACGAAAATTTTACAATTCCGTGGTTGTATTAGAATGTATTATTTTACAATCAAAACGAATTTTTAAAATATTATTCCTGATGAGTCCATGCAATATTGTCACTGGGATGGTAAAAACGACCAGAAAAAACCAGTCGTCTTCAAATTCGATTGTCAATGGCTACTCGGCTAAGCAAATTAGCCCGTCTGACCCTTGAATTCGAACATTTTTGGTTGTCAACAACAAAACAAGACAATCGTATTCATTTGAAGGCCAAAAATGTACGATTTTAATTGTTAAACGGGCTAATTTGCTTAGCCGGAGAGCCATATGACAATCAATTTGAATGCGATGATCTTACACAATTGCACCTCGGACTTATTTTGCTTTTCCACACTATTATCACAACCATGGCTTTAAAACGTTTTTTTTTACTAAGATTTACATTTTTTTTTATCTGACGGATAATTCAGTAAATATTTTTTTGTCTCCAAGATTTTATAAAATTGTGATCTACAAATATTTCCATTGGAAATATGACGTAATTGATGTAGTACAATGACAAATGACGTAGCTGAATACACTGTACTGTTTCACAAAATTTTATAATATCCCAACTAGTTTTGTCTTATCGGTATTCTTAAGGGTTGGCAATTGTTCTGAAACATTTTGAATGTTGAGTAGCGCATGAATACAATGTTGTTACGTCCAAAGTGAAATAATAAACATTATGGTGATAAAACATAGGGTTAAGTATAGGTAAGTCATTAGGGTTATCGCATTAAAATTATGTTATTTTATGCCTTACATTTTGATAACATTCGATTGCAAGGATAAATACGCTTTTAAGTTTGTTAATCGAATGCAATCAAAATGTAAATCATAAAATTATGGAATTTGAATGTGAAACCCTAATTATTACTAATAAATTTCCGTTAATTGCTATAAAACGCAATATTTGCATACTTTTTATTCAAAAGTAAGGAAAACAACATTATGATGTACATTTTGCACTGAGATTCGATTTTACCACCTTTCTGCCGTAAACTTTGTGCAGCATCACCTTTGAACTTCGTGACAACTGTAGCTGATGCAAATAAACACTAACGTGTGTTCATGCACTATACCTCTAGTAACCTATTTACAGATGCAGATTCTAACAATCAGATGGTGATCCTAACTTACATTATAATAAAATAATAAATAATGTCAAAGAGTAAACATTTAAAAGGCACAGATATGCAATTTAGGTATATCGTGCAATTCTATTTAATACTAACCACACAACATTAATATATTAAGGCATTTAAAATTTTTTAATCTCAAAATAAGTGTTAATTTTCTTAAACTATTTTTAATATTCTCCTTGTTGGCGTTTTAGCATGAAAAATCGTTGAGGATAATATAAAACAATGTAAGATACTTATTTATTTGGACTGTAATTTACTTAGTGCTCAAATCACTAAACTTCTTCTCACCAGTGCTAAGAGGAGAATTGTCGAGATTTCCACAGAAAGTTGTACCTATTTGCGACGAAACTTGTCTATTTTGAGGAGTCGTATCAAAAATCCGCCCAAAGTACGGCGATAAGGCTCACAGAAAAGTTATGTTTCCAGTTCAACCTGTCTCCGGTGGTGTTGGGTCTGATGTTCGTGGTGAACGGCGCACTGTATGCTGTCTCCGCGCCCATGTGGGGCTGGCTCTGCGACCAGCCCGGCGTCAAGCCCAAGTACATCACAGTGGTCGGCTGCGTGTTCGTCGCGGGCGCCTTCTTGCTCGTTGGCCCCGCCCCCTTCGTCGACATGCAGACGTAAGTTATCCTTGCTTTATTGTACAAAGTTTGGAAAACGTACGGACTTAAGGGCTTATAATGGGTCTTTCAACGGTTTTTGTTTTAATATGCTGAGTCAACTACTTATCTGATCAATGTAAAAATTGAAAGCGTGTTTTTTCAGACCTTTGTCTTTCCGTTGTCAGGTCGGTTACCTAATTGAACACATTTCGCTCGATAGATTTTATTTTTGAAAATGATTTTTTTTAGAGTAATTATTTCGTTTTATGTCTAAGCGGCTTGAGTGTTATGTCTGAAATTGTATAACAAGAAAACATTGTTTATTTTCCGATGTGAGGTGAAAAAACTCCTACATGAAATACTTTTTCGTAAAATCCAGAAAAACCTCGAAAATTCACTGATTTTGCGTGCTGGCAGCGCGCTAAGCGAGCGTTCTAATGTAGACTTTTTGACAACATACTGAAGTTCAAAATCGCTCAGTAAGATTATCGTGCACCAGGAGTAAGGCCTTAAGCATGAGAGGTTACCTATTGGCAGTTCAATTGCGATGTCATGGCCATTAAAATAGTTTAAAAATTGGGAGTATAAGTGCTTGACAGTAGATCGTACACTAAGCTTGTAATTGACGATACAATCAATATTGGCGTCAATACAATACTGTCGATGTATTTTACCACAGATATAGATCCAAATAGATGCCGCGAGTGTATGTACTTCGCGTGCCCAATTGCGCGCCAAAAGGGAGAGCAATGCTCTTCCTTCACAGATATTGACTCCTCCAACTTTGACTCTTATGTATTATGTCTTAAGTCTTACAATCCCTTCTAAGATTCAAACCGCTGTCAACCAATTTCATTGTAAAATGTGACACGCTTGATTTTAATAGAGTTTGATGCACTTGCGTCATCTATTTAGATCTATATTTGTGTATTTGACACTATTTTAAATTTCTGATTTCATCACAGAAATTGCGATGTACAGTTTAATCAAAATTCGGATAATATTAATATTATGTTCTCAGCATTACAAAAAAGGAAACACAAAATATGAAAAAGAAAATTTCCAAATCAAATTACATTCAATAATTGTATTATGTATTCTTATACTCTGTTTCTATATTGCGTCTCAAGATTTCTGCGTGACTGTTCGTTGTCTCAATAAAACAAACTGAAAATTATATATTGCATTATGTTTTTCTGTACGCTTTCTTCTAATTTCAGAACACAATGGACGACAGTACTTGGTTTAGTATTACATGGATTGGGCATCGGTAGTCAACTGGTCGCATCATTCTCCGATGCTCTCAATACTTCTATGTGAGTTACTAACCATGAAAAATATAATATTAAATCAAACTATTAGATTTCCGGCAATCTTTTTAAAACGTCAGTGTTGGACCTCATCGTCATAATTGTAGAATTACATTTAGGAATTAGCTCTTAGGAATCATGCTGTCGTATCTTTTTGTTTGATTAAAAATGCACGTAGCCTTTATGTAACCGAATTATGTCAGTGTTTTGTTTAATCAAACAAGTTGTCTGCCTGACCCTAATGATCTCACAAAACCACGTTCAAAGTCCCCAAGAAACAAATATGTATATTGTATATACACATGCCGTTGTGCAAAAACCTCAAATTACTGCACAACTTCATAAACTTGACGAAGAGAATGCATTCCTGCGTCTGTATCATCATAAAATCAGCAAATCGAAATATAATTGCCATCGAAGCAATTCACTTGTTATGTTCCTTTAGTTTTCTTGTTTTATTCGGACCACTTAATTTGATTCCCGTTCGTACATTTATGTTTGATAATGCAACCTCAAGTCCTACTATTATTGACTGCTTTTGAAGTTCTATAAATTACTTTCAGTTTTTATGGTCCGATAGATATAAGTATGTAGTATATGGGGAAATATTCTCTAGCTTCAAAAATGGGACTTGGAAATCTCCTATGGACGCAAGTACTTTCTTTTTATTAACGATAATCGTGCCTATTGACTTACAAACCGATCCTACTTGTAAAAGTATTGACTGCTTTTGAAGTACTTTAAATGATTTTCAGGTTTTATGGTCCGACAGATATAATTATTTATATGGGCAAATATTCTTTGGCTTCAAAAATGAGACTTGCCAATCTCCTATGGACGCAAGCACTTTCTTTTTATTAACGATAATCGTGCCCATCGACTTCCAAACCCACCCAAATTATGCATCTATAATTGGACCAGGATATTTTGACTAGTTAGAAGTAGAATAACTAGCATACGACATATTGGGGTATCCCTGATAGATATAATCTGAAACGAGGACATCCGTCGGAGATCGAAGGTGACCGACATTTCCATATTTGTCACTGATATGATGACCGAAAGGAGTTAGAATGGAGACCACGTACAGCAAAGCCTAGCGTAGGTCGACCTCGTGCAGGCTGGACCAACGACCTGAAGGAGGTTGCGGGTGGCGGCGGATAAGGAAAAAGGAAGGCTTATGTCCAGCAGTGGACGAACACAGGCTGATGGATTGAACCTTGGTACTCTACCCGTGTAAACTTGGCCTTAGAGATAAAGCATCCACAGAAAATTTCATGTATATTGTATATTAGTAGCCCAACCTTAATATTTTTTGTATGTATTTCCCGTTTTTATTTATGAACTTATTTCTTCATTGCATTATGTATATATAATATTTTTATTCCTAGATTCCTGTATTTTATGCAGGTTTATATTTTATTTCCCGTATTATTATATATTTTTTTATATTCTAAAGATATATTATATTGTTATAATTAACTTTGACTTGTAGAAAGTATACTTTATGTATCTATTTTGCAAAAATAAATATTTTGATTTGATTTGATTTGTATTCTAGTACTAACGGGCTGCCGAACTCCATCGAGACTTACGGTCTGGTCTCCGCCATGTGGACCTCGACCTTCGCGCTGGGAGCGTTCATCGGACCAACGATCTCCGGGCTGCTGTTCGACTCTGTTGGATTTAGAAATTCCACCATGTTTATCTTCGTTCTACATATCATTGTGGTAAGGACTTAAGATTCTTGTGTCCCGTGTAAACTCAAAGCGATGTTGAAATGCTCCAATGACCGATTTATCGTTTTGCTCTAGTTTTTTTTTCATGAGGAACGGCAAAGGCTACAGATCTGCATTTGCTACAATCGGTCAAGCCTCTCACTCCTTCCAAATTAAAAAAATGAGTCATGACTGTTCTTCTACTCTTTTTATTCTTTTATAAATAATATGTTTATTAGATCAACTTTCCAGTCGAGCTTACCTTACATTACCATACCGTATATCACCTTCTTTTAATAGTCTTCCAAAAAATGGTAGATATATAAGGTGACATTTATTTACACCGCCAAATTCATACGGAAGACTCGGTAAGTGCTCAGTGTCAAGGTTAGATGACCCTTTTTATTCTTTACGTGTTTCCTACAAACGCAAGTCCAGCCCCGAGTCAATTACAATTAGACGTCAACTGTATATTTTGCGAAATTAGCATAAAGTGATATCGATCCGTGATACTGATTACTTACGAAGCCTTCAGTATGAATGTTGCTGTATAAATAAATTCCACCTTCTTGAAGAGACTACGTCTTTGTTTTCAGATGACGGTAACACTGATATTCCTCTGGACTTACGACCGCGCTAAAGGCATGGACGTATCGGTTTCGGCTGGTGATCTGTTACAGCTGGACGGAACCTTGGACGGTAGTGTCCTCATCGGAGACGAGTACCAGCACTTGACACCAAGGGTTAAGAGGTTCGTTTTTAGGTTTAATCCCTCACGTGTCCTATGCGCCATTTCGGACATTTTGTACATTACTCACGGAGAGAAAACTCTAGCTATTATAACAACACATTCTTGTTGTAAACGACACAGCAAGAACAGCGAGTTTATTTTACTACGAACGATTGTGAAGAATATTAGAATATTATTGCAATAATAACTAAAATGTCTCTTGCACAGTGGCCAGCAGTGGTGCACAACGACATTAAATCTTCAAATTGCGAAGATCTTGGACATTATATTGCTTCCCAAATTTTATCTTTGGGGACAAGGGACGGACTAAAGGCCTCAAAATACAAATTAATATTCTTTAGAATCATATTAGCGCATAAACTCGTGTGTCATTGATGCTCCAGTTCTACAAATAAAATACCTATTAGTTCGCCCCAAACTTTGAGCTCGCGCTCGCCCGATTCGCACTTGACCGATTTGGCTCATATTTTATCTTAAAAATTCTATTTACCTTATTTACTCGCCTGCCAAACTTCATGACATTCCGATGAACGATACTCGAGTATTCGTCGAACAAACATTCATATATACAAACGCCGGATTGTTCTAGTAGACTCGGAGAATTCGCTCGCTTTACAAGTATTTTTATTCACACTCATAACGACGGTCCATCAAGAAGTGGTCATCAACAATCAGTATGGTCCTAAATCATATGCGTTAAACTAAATATATAAGCCATCTTTTATTTTTGCAGCCATATTTATACTGGAGACTCGGTAAGTGGTCAGGATCAAGGTTCCATAACCCAGTTTGGGAAATGCGAAAAATATTGTTTGTGCTTCTATACTTGTTCAAGAATGACCTTGACTCATTTAGTATAAGAAGTTTTGAAGTTCACAGAAATGGTCATTGGTCCTGACCACTTATCGAGTGTCCAGTATGAATATGGCTATATAAACGAAAGTCACCATATCCTCAAGGTTTCTAAATCTTTGCTCTGGAGGAGGACAACTTTGCATTATCTTTTAAAGAAATATTCAGTGGAAACCATTGACGTCTCTTAAACAACAAGACTCACAATCTTGCTCAAAAAAAGAGTCCGCGATGCATTTTGTCACCGCTTGGGGTGACAAATTGGAATAACTATTGCATACAACTGACATTGCATCTTATGTTAAAGACATAACGTCTTAATTTGATCGAAAATTTTTTGCTATTATGCACGTTACAGGTTCGGACACTTTCTGACGAACTTTTCTTAGAGACTGTGTGTCCTGTTGTTTATGAAAGGTCAATGGTGGAAACTCATTTCATAACATCCTACGGTCAGAGAAAATCTTGAAATATATCTAAGTGTTCAGTTTAAAAAATAACTACCCCAAGTTTAGTCATATTGCCTAAGTTGTAGTACAAGCGGCGGTAACTCAGGGATAGAACGCTGGCCTCTCAAACTTTTAGATTCAGGTTCGATCCCCGACCGGGCATACACCAATGAGTTTTTCGGAACTTATGTGCAGATTATTTAATACTTACCACTTGCTGAACGGTGAAGGAAAACATTGTGAGGAAATCTGCATGCCCTAAAAAGCGTGTCTTTGTGCCCAAAGAACGGCGATGGGGCTCACCACCCATCCCGTTGGGACGTAATAATCGTCGGTGAAACGCGGGTGTGCCGAATGTGGACTGTGACTTGCATTTCACAATTCACCCCTGAACACCTCTGATATCCCTTCGGGGATTCATGTGGTGACGATATATTTATTTTTAGTTGTAGTCAGGTGACGGAATGAGGGTCACGAAACCGAAGTGATGGAATCCTGGTACGAATAAGAGTTATCTTCCACAGTAGCCGCTGCGGCATCAGCGTGGAGCAGTCTCGTCCGCCAGCCATGAACAGCCTCATCGCTTGCTCCAGTTACAAGAACCGCCGCAGCCCCTGGTCTCAGAGAACCCCTCGCTACAGACCCTCGTATGGAAGCCTCGATTCTCGCTTCAGGGGCACCATGTCTGTTACGTAGGAGCAGGGCTCTTTCGAAGAGATAGTTTTGGGTCGAATGAGAATTCAGTTGTAGGTAAACTTCCAAGATCACAGACATTTAAAATGTGTACGGCATTCATATTTTTGGGCTACAAGCTCAATCTAACCAATTATTTTTTAGTCATGCCAGACCAGTAGCACTCTAAAGGGTTTCTATTTTTTGATGGTATCTTAAAAACTTGAGGTAATTTTACGAAGCGTTTATTTTTTCATGGAAGTTTATCTATTGCTCGACCCAACCAGCTTTTACCTAAAGCATAGTTTTTAATCTAAATATTGTTATATTTTATGATGAACTGAAATGTGATAATGACAAGCATTATTACAATACTCTTGCCAAGTAAATAAATCAATTATTTGTAAATACATTTTATACTATTTTACAGTGTTTTATTGCTTTTATCTTTATGCTATTGTAGGCATAATCTCATACACGCATATATCTTATTCACAAATTGCAGAGTCAGTACAATCATGTGAGCTTACTAACACTATTAATTTATTATAAAATATAGTAAAATTACAAATAAATAAATAAAAAGTTACGAACTCGTACATTGGATAAACTGATTGATCTTGCAGAAAGCAGTGTAAAGACCACTAGAACTTTCATGTTTTCCTGTTTCTTTAGACAATGAATACGACTCCCTTTTCCCCGACTTATGTCACTAAAATGTCACTACCCAGGTAACAACGCGATGTCAAAACCTCGAAAAATCTCTCTTCTGACTAACCGTGACAATTCATTAAATCGCCTTTCAGTATTTGCAAATAATCACAATTCAGTGACTGAAATTGGCAGCTTTCAACACCGCATCAAAACCTGTTAACAATTTCAACTGTAGATAGAAGTGAACAAACAAAAAAATGTATTACTCAACGGACATATGTAACTTAAATTCGTAGAAAATACGAAACAATGATTTACGAGTATGTTAGTGTTTATTTTCTTTGTTTTTTGACCCAGAATGTCCTGACTTAAATAGGTTTTTAAGCATGTTAAACACAAAAGCTGAGGCCACCTTAATGATAGGATATCCGTAACAAGGGTGCCCATTCGTCACAGCCAGCCAAGCGTATGATTCCATGTTAATTCTTCGCCATCATCAGGATTCTTGCTCACAAAGAATCATTATTTATTCCATAATCAAGATCATCAAAAGTTAAAATTTGGTAGATATGTATGTATCCAGTCACCATAAGGAAATCCTAATACTATACTATAACATCTTATTTCATTTGTTTACGCAGTCTTATTATCTTCTTACTCCCATTTAAATATTTCTTTAGAACAGATCCCTAATGTTATTAATGTGCCTTTTTTTTTAGACCAACAAATGTTTCTTACATTTAATAGTACATTACGATACGAGAGCGATGAAACGTTTTCTGACGAGTGTGAGTTTGCGGCACGAGCCGAAGGTGAGTGCTGCAATCACACGAGTCGAGAAAAAGTTTCTCGCACGAGTATCGTATAATATTTTATAGCAAAAGTGCGGAAAATGCCGACTTTACGCAAGCACAGCGTGCGTAAAGTGGTCATTTTACGCACGGTGTGCTATAAATTATATTATAAGACTATCCTTTGCCCGCGGCTCTATCTGCGTTTATTCAATCTTCGCCCCGTTTTCAGCTTAGGCGTTACTTTATGGACACTTCTTATAGCCTATATGTTAACCAGGGTCAATACGATGATAATAAAAAAACCGCATGCAAATCCGTTAAGTAGTTCTAGAGTTCAAAGGCTATATTAAATCTTTGTCCTGTTTTCGGCTTGGGCGTTATTCTATGTATACTTCTTATAGCCTATGTGTTGACCAGGTTCTCGAGTTAAAACGTAACATACAGACAAAAGTTCTAAAAATAGTGGTGTTGGCCTCAGTACGATTCAAATAACCCATTTCATTTAAAAATTCGCAAAGATTCAATGTACAGACACGACTTTTTTACTACTTTATTATTAGTAAGTATACATAGAAGATATAGATTTATAAGCAGCCCATAGTAAATTTAAAAATTAAAATTATAAATAAATGAAATTTTTAGACGAAAATTGATTCATCTCTAAAAGAAGAACGACGTTAGGTAAAGATGCTACACCGTCAAGCTTAGAAGTAAACGTGTCACCACAACAGTTGTAGTTACTAGCGCCGTATACAGCATAACCAACATGCAACAAACTTAGTATATCTCTATTTTGTCGTCTATCCACTGCTGTCGTCTTACAAAACCACCAGCTGCAGCGTCAAACCCAGCTGGCAATGTATGATGAACAACGTAGAACTTTTACAAAATAGAGACTCTTTGGTGTTTTCCTAAGCACGCAATGCATAAAGGTTACATTCCGAAAGCCATCTCAAAAGGTCGTAGCGTAGCCCGTTTGAGATGAAGCTGCGATTGGCAACCTTCGCCCTCGCACACTATTCATGTATTAGTCGCCTACACTATAAAGAACAATCTTTATGCAAATTTAAGCCTTGTATAAGCGTCATAAGAACTACCAATAAGTTGGTTGACGCCAGCGTGACTGGAGTGGAGCCCACATCAAGCTATACACATTGAGAATAAGCTGACCTCTAATTGTACGGGAAGCCTATACAATGAGAGGTCAGCTTATACTGTAAGTGTTTAGCTTGATGTGGGCTCCACTGTACATAATCATACAGGAAGATGGGTAAGTCCACAGAAAATAACTCTGATACCTGTAGTTGACAATTCATGAAATTGCATCGGGCACTTTCCAGTCGAAGTTAATAAAACCATAGAAATAGCCTTAGGTTTGACTTTTTGATCAATCTTTTGGTGACCATTATGGTAAATCACCTGAAAAATGAAAAAACTATGCCAAGTTCAAGCTTAACGGTGGTAACGGAGGATCTCGGTACAAAATGCACATCATAATATTGTTTTCCTTACTTTTGAATAAAAACTGTGCAATACATGCGTTTTATAGCAATTCGCGCAAACTGCTTGTTACTAGTTAGGTGATCACATGAAAATTATTCAATTCTATGCGTTACATTTTGGCTGCATTACATTACAACTGTAAACACGCTTTTAAGTTTGTTAATGTTATGCAAACAAAATGTAATGCATTAAAGTAAAGTATTATTTTTTACTGAAGACTTTTTACTAACTATTTCTAATAAACTATTTCCGCAAGTTGCTTTAAAACACATATATTGCATACTTTTTATTCAAAAGAAATCATTTTTATCCGAAACTCAGAAGTTTTGAATCATCCCATCAAGTTAATGGACAGAGTAAATTATTTTAAATCCGTACAAATACCATGACCAATACACCCAAAACTTATCCGATAACTTGAAGAAGAATGAGGCAAAACTGCTTAGTCATTAAGATAACGATAAGTTATTTAAGAAAATAATGAGAAAACAAAGTCAATGCCTTACTTGTTTGGTGAGCATGATCTTCGATATTTGTGCAAAGGAACAAACAACCAGAATGACGAATCAAACATTGGCCGCTTTCATTTACAGTATATTATATTGTATATTGATACTTTATTTATAACTCAAAATTACAATTTTAAATAATTTGGCCCAGTACAGTGGAGCCCACATCAAGCTAAACACTTTCTGTATAAGCTGACCTCTCATTGTATAGGCTTCCCGTACAATGAGAGGTCAGCTTATACTCAATGTGTATAGCTTGATGTGGGCTCCACTGTACAAGTCGGACTCGCGCACAAAGGGTTCCGTACCACTCCACAATACCGTTGCGGAACCATAAAAACATTATGCTTAATAACAAAAATATACCAAGATTACAAAAACAAGGCGGTAATATGGTAGCGCCTGACAACGTGTCCCTATTTTTTATAATTTCTTGTTTTAATTTTGAGTATGTCTTACAATCTTTTAAACTTGTACGAGTATATATTACCGTCTTTAATTAAGAGCTAAAACCAATAGCTTTTAAATAATGAAACTTTTTCTAGGTTTCTTGTTCCCCCTTAAATTAATTTATTTTTAAAATGTTATTATGTAATTTCAATTTTCTACCTATTACGGTTGAAGCTCTGGACCCCTGTGACAGACGGACCGACAGACAGACAGCGGAGACTTAGTAATAGGGTCCCGTTCGGCACCCTTCGATACCCTAAAAATCAATCTAACTTATATTCTATGCGTACCAACTTATTAAAATGTTATAATGTTTTGTTTATTTATTATCTTATTTAAGTACGCTATAAGAACTTGAATTATTATTGTTATTCTAGTTGTTTTTTTATTCATATATAAATAATGGTTTATTGAACCAAACTAAATATATAAATACAATAATCGTAAAAGAAATATAATACAAGAAGATATGTCTCACACTTAAAAAGTCGTAGGCTTAAGGATAAAATCAAAAACCTAGTTACAATGTAATCATTTTCACTGTGTAAAGTTACACTGTGATTTCTTATTTATATAAAAACATATTACGAAGGTAGTGCGTGTCTAGTAACTACAATTAGCGCGACTCGCCATATCCAAACTTTTAACCTAGTCTAGGCTCTCCTGCGCTGAAGGATTTCCCAAGCAAAACTAATATGTTCTAAAATCGGCCGGTAACATATGTATTCAAACTATGCTATTTATCATGCACCATAACATTACGGATTAAATTAACCTATATGTTATCAGCTTTATGTTACTGTTGTCGAACCGACCAGTTTCCATTCTCAAAATTAGCATCTTCATTTATTTACAACATGAATTTACATACGTTGGACATTAATTCATAAAAAATAACTCGGAACTTGTCAAACCACTTCATTTTACAACAAAATCAAGGAATTGCAGTCAAAACTTGGTGTTATTTTCGTGGGGTTCTCAGGGTAGTGGTCGTGGAAACCAGTCTGACTTCGGCTCACTGGCTGAGTCACGAATGGTCACGAGCCAAGACTCAAATTTCACCCCGATTCAGGAGCAAAGCAAAACGCCTCAGTCTTATTGATGTCGAAAAAACTTGCACACTGATTGGAGAAGAGACAAAAATTACAAACCATTGTTTTTATCATTATTTTGAATGTGTTCTAAATAAATGAATGATTTGTTGGCCCGATGAGCCCCAATACGAGACCCAATTAAAATGAGAAAAAAAATGTGCATGTCGTTTGTTGGAGATAGTAATCTGTCCGTCTGTCACCAGGCTGTATCTCATGAACCGTGCTAGCTAAACAGTTGAAATTTTCACAGATGTTGCAGCTATAACAAAAAAATACTAAAAAACAGAATAAAATAAATATTAAAGGGGGCTCCCATACAAAAAATTTGATTTTTTCCCGTTTTTATTGATAATGGTACGGAACCATTTCCATTTCAACGGCACTTTTTTATATTTTAAATGGAGCCTTTCCAGAAAAATAATTTCTAATTCAATATTCGGTTTCGGATCAACATTTCACACAACATTAAAATTTCAGGTTTGTAACACATTCCATCTGCAAGATAGAGACCCGTGACAGCAGACTACTTGCTGATGGTGTAGGTAAACACTGTAAGGTAAACCGTCACGTCCTAAAAAGCGTGTATTTGTCCCCGCCGTATGGCAATGAGAATTATCGCGGCTATCACGATGGGGCGTTAGAATAGTCAGTGAAAAGAGGGTGTACGAGGTCTGACTTTGTCAGTGGAAGTTCATACTCGGAAACGCCTCTCAAACGACACGATTTTTTCATGTTCCTTTTTGTTCCACCAAAAATCATCAATCGAATATGAGAAAGAGTAAACTATCATGCGAATATGTTTTTGTTGTGATTTTTCGAGGGTATAATTTTCAGTATTCTATTTTCCTGTCTAAGAGGACAATTACTGGACTCTTTGGTAGTTCTATTTACTTAACCAGTAAAATGCAAAATTAAAATGTAAATACAAAAATTTGGCCAAGTACGAGATGGACTCACGTACAAAGGATTCCGTACCATTACACAATACGGGTGCGAAACCCTAAAAACATACATATCAACAATGTAGATGGTATAGTAACATTAAGGCGACAAAAAACAAGACGCTAAAATAGTAGCGCCTGACAAACAATTCTGCACCTTCTGAGTACGGAACCCTATTTTTATTATTTATTGTTTAACTTTATAGTATGCACCAACAATATGACCTTTGAAACTTGTATATTAACATCATCTTTAAGACAGAGCTGAAACAAATAACGTTAAAAAATGCAATTTTTTAGAGGCTTATTGTACGGGGACGCCCATTGGGTTTAATTTTTTTTTATTTGTCGTTATATTGGCCATCCATCGATCCATCAGCCTGTTTCGTCCACTGCTGGACATAGGCCTTTCTGGGATTTCACCACTCTTTGCGGTCCTCCTGGAAGAAATCCCCATACTCACACACGCTGGGCAGGCGGGTTGGTGACCGCGGTGCCGAAACCCTTGCACCAGTGACGCCGCTGCCCGTCACCAGTCTGTTTTATTTATGGCTCGGCAATTAGGGATGGATATACCGCCACCCATCTCGATCCCAGGCAATTCTATGGAGGGCCGGAGGATTTGCGAGTAAGATGGTGGTACCTCCACAGTCGAGCTCGGCATCATCTCTACCACCTATATTGGCCATAGTAACACGCATTCTGTAAAAATTTCAACTTTCTACCTATTTCGAAAAATCCTTTCTTATGGGGTCCTTGCGTGGTTTATAAAAAAAGACCTTCTATAAAGACCATTATCAAAACATTAGATATCATTTAACACAAAGTTCAAAGTGAAATAGGCAACGATGTTGGAAATAGGTTGTAAGCTGACACTGAATCAGGGTTTGTTTGTACAGCCAGGGGCTTGTGAGACAAAATAAAACACAGAGTCGGGTGCAAGGAACCATTCATATTGGTAATTGTGTTCCTACCTTTAAGACTGTGACCCTGAACCTGTTAATGTAGACCCAGCTTTATAAGGCGAGTCAAAATTATGATTTAGGTCATCATTAAATTTAATGTGAATTACATTTCCTTTGCTTTATTTGGAAAGCTCGTTTTTTGTCATGTGGGGTAAAATATCTCAGTTATGGTAACATATTATGTAACGACTGTGTTAGTTGGACACTTTCTTTCTATTTCACATTTGAAAATATAAAAATATTGAGCGACGTCAAGAAAAAAAAAAAAAAATTTCGTATACAACTGAAGTGTCACTTATCGAGATTTTTTCAAATTAGAAACTGGTGTTAGTTACTTTTAAACTAAGCACTTGCACCTAATAGGATGTCGTATTTTATTCGATTTTTATATAAAAACAACCTGAATATATTTTGTGAAACAAAAGCTTACTGAAAGGATCCAAAGGTTGTTACATACTAATTTAAAAGGTTTTTCGTTATAACAAAGTGATGCAAAAGAAATATGACTTAAAATGTCCTAATCATTAAAAGTAGGAAATTTTTATATACTCGTACTTGCCATTTTTGAATAAACACCAAGGTGGAAGACATGCGTATACGCACGTCATCTGCCTTGCTTGATGCAGTGCACCTGACACGTGCCCCTCACGTCCCGCCCCTTTGTTACTTTCCACTGTCAGGGGGTAGCAACCTTTAAATCAAAATTATATTAACCAAAATATAAGCTAAAACAGCCCAATAATTTTGGGCTATGCCACGGATAGACAGATTGACACCAAGGCTTTACTATAAGGTTTTTTGTTAATAAAGGAAACCAAAATGAGTCTCGTATAATTGACCGCCTCTTTGTTCTTTTGGTTGGAATATCTCGACCACAAATCAAATAATGGAGTGGCAAATGTTTGATTTGCGTGGTTCAGAAGTCACGTTAAGCTGTATCCATATTTGTGCCCGGTGTTGGGGCTTATCACCCATAATGCTGGCACTTGAGACGTAAAAATCGTTGGTGAAATGTGGGTGTACGAATATCGACAGTAAACTGCACTTCACAAATCATACACATAACATAACCTCTGACACACACTCAAGAATTTATGTCGTGGCTATGCATTTTTTCATATTTTTCGTATTATTTTAGTAATTTTATTGAAAGTGAGATATTTATTCTACGGGCCCTATTATAATTGTGACTCATAGGACTGAATATTGTAGCCGAAAATATATCTCACTTTCAGTTTAAATTAAGTATTCTGCACATAAAACCACAATATACATTTTTGGTGCTATAAATATTAATTTTTCAGAACAAAGAATAAAAATATCATAATAGATACATTCTACTTAGTATCCACGAAGTTCATTTTAATAAATTATATTATAAGAACCAGAGATTCCGGTTTAACGGACTAGATAACTGGAAGACGCTCTGCTCACCTTGACACCAGTTTTAAATGCCACATAACACTCATATAATATGTTACAAATCAACCGACCAAGATAATAAGACACATCAGCACATCAACAACCCCTGCTATAGCTGGAGGATAAAGGTCTTTCCAATTGTCTTAGCACCTTAGTCGGTGGCACATTTCCTCCGTGTAACGTTCATTTAAATTCATACCTCGGTTACGATTTAACACGTATTTCACGCTATTATAAAGTAATTCACAAGTCTGCATCTTGTTGCCAATAAATTACGTAAATCATAATATGCAACCTTGTTGTTAACTGTAATTCCGCAAGTGAAATGATACAGAAAATACTTCATATTTTCATAATAACCTCGATAAGGAATCGCGCTGTAGATATAGTTTTTAACGTTTTAGAAAAGATATAAGCTGCAAAACAGGCCCTTGTCCGATTTGGTTTTGGGGTATCGTCACAAACTAAAATCGCATAATTTTTAGGCTGGTTTAAATTTTATAATATACAAACTTTTCATCGAGGGAAAAAGGGGGGCGGGGAGGGTCAGGAGCCATCAATACAATATGTTATTCCGAAACGTAATCTATAATATATTTAAAGATTCAGGCTTAATTCTTCAAGCTTTTGTATGATTTTAGAAAAACATGTCAACCAACATCGCTAATCGTGTCAATATTTTTTCTTTAGTTTATACAGACGTGTACTGACGTCTTTCTCCCAGAGGAGTCGACACAAACTAGATCTTCATCTGACGCCATCCTCACATTTCGTATATTTAAAATATTCGACAGTAAAAATTACATAATTAAAACAGCGTTATTTGGAGGCAAAGGTTTGCTACCCCTAACCCATACCTGGCACTTTTTTGTTTCCGTTTCTTCCTTGATGTTGGAAAGGGAAGGGTGACGTAATCAAGGGCCAAGGACTTCCACCAAGAAATATTGCAAAACAAGCTTTTATTTTAAAATACAGGCATGCTATTCCGATTCCGATGAGCACCACTTTTTTATATGAAAATCCTGGCAATAATTCCTCTGTCGGTGAAACTTAGGACTAGGAGTATAGTAAAAAAGTGATAAAGATGATTGAAACTAATAATCATCCAATGTTATTTTTTTGTTAAAACATGTTTTCTTAATTTGTATAATACATGTATTAATTAAAAAAACTAACTTTTCACTTTTAAATAACATTTATTCACTTAGTCTATACGGCTGTGCCATTTTAAAACCTCAAAGGTTTTTAATTTATATAGGGTACATGTACCCAAAACAATAAAGCCATAAGCTGTTTCGTACCTAGATTGTTAGGCCCTTATGTAGGTAAGAGAGTAAATTTTAATTTTTTCACACTGCAATGTTTCACCAAGAGCGGAATCATAAAACTATGCCTACATTGCCTTATAAATTATTTTGTCTGATTTCTATTTGGTTTGATTCATAGGTGGTAGATCTGATGACGGGCTTCTGGATCACAGTTGAAACTACTTTGGAAGCCAATTGCTCAAACTTTGTTATAAATGTTTTTTGCTCAATAAATAAATTTTATGTTTTTTTTATGATTACGGAGATACCACCACCTTACTCACAAATCCCCCCGAAGTTATTCGGGGGAGAGTAAGAGGACAGCTCTCTAACAGGCACAAATAGGTAGCCCACCATCGCCTAGGACCGATTTCTGGCGATATATACCTATACATCCCTAATTGCCGGGCCTTATATAAGATGCGTCACTGTGCGTGGGTTTCAGCATCGTGCTCACCAACCCGCCTGCCCAGCGTGTGTGAGTATAATATGGGCATTTCTTCCAGGAGGACCGCCAAGAGTGGCAAAATCTTGGAAAGGACTATGTCCAGCAGTAGACGAAGACAGCCTGGTGGATAGATAGATAAATGTGATGCGTTTCATTGCATTGCAGTCGTCGGTAAAAACAAAGATCAAGTGAAAGTTTCACTAAAATCTGTCCGCAACTCAAAACACAGCACATGATACCATAAGCTGAGTTCATCATTAGATAAACGGTCAGATTGTCTAGTAACTACACTCTAGTTCATACAATTTGTGTTCCATTTTCAAACTTATTCATACCTGTTATCCAACGCTGGTTGAACTGTCAAGTCTGCTTGTAGACTAAGAATATGAATTAGTTCCTTCTTACTAAATAGTGAAAAATGGCTTGTCACATGTCGCGGGGGGATTGTCATAAGCTCAGTCTTGAAGACAGCTAGACACCATTGTTCGAGTATCAGATTTTATGGTTCCTTAACTTTGTCAGGGGCACAGGCCGCCTATAGATGTGTTTTATTTTTCTTCAAATTTAGCCTCGTTAAGTGTCCCTAAAAATGTTAATAAATGTATAAATTCTGCAGTACAACGCTAAAACTTCTTGTCCGTCTAACGTAGATATGAAACAATGGAAATACTGACATTAAAGCTTTTTTTTTGTTTATTTTCGTCAAAATTAAATAAAAGCTAATATTTGCGCACTATACAGAAGAGCCTACAAATAAATTCGGGAGGTAGTTTCCTAACGTAATACGACGCAGCAGCCACTAAGAAAGGATATATTCTTCGGTAAAAATCTTTGATACTGGATGTTCAAGCATGTTACTCTCCTAAAGCGAAGCCGTGGGCAAAAGAATAGTTTAGAGATTTGTTTTAATATTTGTTCTAATTATTTTGGATTATATTTACAAGAATTCCATTGGCGGAACCTCTCTTCACTCCGCATTCACTTGACTTTTTCAAAGTTAACGACAAAAAGGAACTTTCGTTCGAAGATCCATCCAAGGTGACCGATGATGATCGATGACTGTATCTAGAAAATATTGATCTATACAAGTTGATATGAATTCTTTCCCTTCGTATTAAAGACTAAATTTGATTGAACAAATGTGTTGGTAGCTTAATAAATTAGCATTACAGTTTATGACAATATTTTAGTTGTAATTTTAGTCGTGCTAATTGACAATCATATCGTCAATTGTCATATTTATAGTTGTATTTGGTAAGATGGGTTTTTTCCTTGGTGTCATGGTTTTGGGTTATTCGATCCCCGAAATAATATAAATTATTCTTGAGATTCTTGACCAAGGAGTTAAGGTTACATACAAGAAAACTATTTCTAGTTGTTCAAAAAAACGATATGTTTCTGAATTAATGTTATATTTTGAATAATAAAATATAGGTATAAAAAATCGTTTTGATTGATTTCATGCTTGAAATGCAATTAGTGTTTTATGTTATGATATGACAGTTCTCACAGTGAATTAATTTGTGGACAGTCTACTATGGTGACCTTCACTTCAACAGATGTATCAACAGTAATAGATAACACAAAACTAGAAGCTGATAAATCGATAATATAAAGTGATTATGGTTGATTTAGCCAAATTCATACTGGAGACTCGGACCAAGATTCAATTAATTACCCTTTCTGTGAAATACGCAAAATGAAAATGAAAACTATTTATTGCACAACAAAGGATTTGTATATAATGTTTAGTAGCCAGGGCCTCCTTTATATGTTCAAAGGGACATCTGTCTTAGGAGGACCATCTACATGTTAAGTTGCGCTTATGAAATTTGTACAAAAGTTAGAAATTACCAGTGTGTGTACATATGTGTGTGAGAGGGTGTATGAGGGTGTATGTGAGTGTGATGTATCTTAATATACCTATGTATTACATTTCAAGTAGTTTTTCAACCTCATTATATAGCAAAGGTTTTAGCCATTTCGATACTGAATTTTTGCACTTAAAACTAGTCATAGGATATACAATATCGATGTTCCTGATAATTTTATTATATAATGGCAAGATAATTTATCATATTGAGAATTACAAAACGCAGTTTTCATACTATCAGCATAGAGGCAACAATATCTTTTCTTCTTTAATAAAATAAAATAAAACTTAGACTTCTTATAGGTGAGTCGAGGTTGTTTTTGAATAAGTGTATTATTATTTCGCAAACAGGGCCATCAATCCTTAATCCTGACCACTTACTGAGGCTCCACTATGAATTTGGCTATATCAACCAAAGTCACCTTCTACAAGTATCCTGCACTCATAAATATCCTGGATTCCTGACTCCAATATGGTATCATTTTACAAAAAAAATATACCAAAATATTTTGTGGAAGACCCTGAGATGATTCATTAGGCCCCATTCAACTGTAGGGAAGTTCGTGGGAACAACTTCGAGCGTCAATTATTTGTGATTTTGCAGGATGCTATCTTTCGCACGAACACTCAAAGGCATGAACGCAAATTAGCAAATAAGATGTTTTATGTTTGTCAGCAAGACAACGAAGATTTTTGTTGCAAATACTCGTATGTTTGTGCATTTTCTGGTGTTTACAGGTCCGATCCTTTTAAATTGTGACTTTTCTGTTTCTTACAATTGCTTATATCTGTATTGTGTGTGGCTCGACCATTCACAATAAACTTTCTGACGAAATCATACAAGCCACTTCATTAGCACGTTAAAAAAAGTGGCTAGTCCAGCAGGCCTTCTACATTGTAGATGAGTTTTTGAATTTAAAATAACTGTTAAATGTAATTGATTGAAGTTATAATTTTTATTATTAGGTGGTAGAGCTGATGCCGGGCTCGACTGTGGAGGTACCACCATCTTACTCGCAAATCCTCCCGAAGTTATTCGGGGGAGAGTAAGAGAACAGCTCTCAGGCAAAACCAGGCGGCCCACCATTGCCTCGGACTGATGGATGGCGGTATATCCATCCCCAATTGCCGGGCCTTATATAAAATAGACTGGTGACGGGCAGCGGCGTCACTGGTGCAAGGGTTTCGGCACCGCGCTCACCAACCCGCCTGCCCAGCGTGTGTGAGTATGGGCATTTCTTCCAGGAGGACCGCCAAAAGTGGCAAAATCCTGGAAAGGCCTATGTCCAGCAGTGGACGAAACAGGCTGATGGATGGATGCATGGATAATTTTTATAGGTATTTAATTTACTAATGTATGTTTAATTATTGAATTTAATATTTTAATAATTATTACATACATTTTTGATATATTACATTCGATTTTGAAAACTACACTTATAATGAGAATAGAAATGTTCTTTAAGTAGCTGCTCAAAATATTACGTGCCTGTTTAACGTGCGTAAAATGACATATTTCGCACTCGTGCTTATTGTTTTTACTACTGACGCCATCTAGGGGAAACCAGCCACATCATTAAGTAAGCATGTAAACCTTTGTTTTACCGGATACTGTAAAAACTATTTAAGATGAGTGTTCGCGCGACAGTCAAGCTGAACGTGCTTTGTTCGCAGTTTATAATCTGCGCATTTAGAGACCGCTAGCGGCGGCATAATCATTTTGTTTGTTTTTAATTTTGCTCTTCTTGTCTATGATTTTGTTGAAACATGACTTGTTAATTTTGATCTCCCGGTTTGATTGTGATAAAATTGGGTGCCTAAAAGGTTGAATAGCCTGCTTTAGGGCCAACTGTGCGTGTCTTCTAGTGTGAAACCGTGTTGGGGAATTGTGCTCGTGGAAGCCGGGCTAATTCCAGAAGAATACTGTGATAATTGCGTCAGAATTTTGGTGACACGTAATCAGCATTCGTGGCCACATTCCCTTGATTTCCTGCTGATCCCTCCTTGTCTTTCCCCTCCTTCTTACCGGCCCGGCCAGCAGCTGGAGCAGCGAAGGGCGCAAGCAGTGGATAGAGAGGACCCCAGATTTTGGACTTCTGGAGGTATCTTGACGCCGTCAATATTTTACTGGACTCGAGTGAGTGTAATTTTATTATTAAATCTTTCTATTGAAATACCTTGTTACTGTCCGCTGGTATTGTTTAATCTCGTTGTGGGCCCGGCCGAGAAAATCTCTGTGCAAACCAGACGAGTAACAGGGTATATCACACATTTGTTGGTAGCAGAACGCGTTTGAGTTGCTTGTTAGCAACAATGAGTATTTTCAAACTTTTATATTTTACCGGATACTCTAAAAACTGTTTATGGTGAGTATTTTCAAACTTTTATATTTTATTATAAAATATATTATGTACGTTAAATTTAAAACTTGTTTTGAAAATTCAAAACGATTTTAGACGTCATAATTTATATTCTATTTTAACTATCTTGGAAATTATTATTAAAAAGATTTTAGAAAGAGACATTGTTCTTTGTACTTATGGTTAATTCGTCCAAGTCTTTGTAGTACAGATTGGCGCCAACCAGACTGCATGTTCTACTGTCGACTTGTACCTGTTTTGATTTGCAACAAAATTGCTTTTATTTTATTATTTCATGTAATTTTTGCAGGTGTATTAAAAAACGTCGCTTGATACATGTGCAAAAGTGTTGATACTTCTCGTCCCGACTGTTTTTTGCCGAGACTCTAAATATCAACCTTTTCGCGCTTGCATCAAAATGTACTATTTTTATTGCATAATACCACAAATACATGTAAGTTATCGTTATTAGTAAAGATCTGTATCTTATTTTTATGTTTTTACTCAAGAATCTTTTTAATTTATTATTAGAAACCTCAAATCTGATATGCAGTTTAATTTAAATAAACTTTCTATTATTTTAATTTTAATTTTTAATTCAGTACCATTTTTTTTGTTTTATTCATAACATTTAATTAATTTATTGTGTACCAAAATTTATTTTTATTAATAGTGTTTAGGATTTCATAAAAAATAATGTATAAATTATTCTTTTATAAGAAATTATGTTTTGTGCATGTGTATATAGGTATTGTCAACAACATTAAGCCTACCTGTCGTGTTGTTAAATAAGTATGAAAGGGAGCCATCTGAAAACCAGCGTTGTAAAATTGCTTGCAATCTACACCAAATGCTGAGATGGTTCCTTTTTGTCACATGTAATATATATATTTTTGTATTTAGTTTGTAATTTATTTTTTCTTGTGTGACAAATAAAAACATTTTCTTTCTTTCTTTCTTTCAAATCAAATCCGTCTCAATGTCATACATGTATATATATTATAAGTATGTATACTTGAGTTAAACTTACCGAGGTACTCACGTAGACCGAGAGTTGCAACAGATGTCGCGGATACTCAAGTATGCAATAGAGCGCTATGATTGGTAAAGTCACCGCTTGGGATTTTTTCAAGTAATATAATTTTAACAAGTAATATCCATTCATCAATCCATCAGCCTGTTTCGTCCGCTGCTGTACAAAGGCCTTTCCAAGATTTCGCCACTCTTGACTGTCCTTCTGGAAGAAAAAATCTTTAAATGACGATAACTTTTTTTCCGAGATCCGATTTTGATGAAATGAAGCCTTTATTCTATTCCAAACTAAGTTATGTACAGCTGTGGAAACTACATGAAAATCCGTTTAGTAGTTTTAGAGATGTGCATGAACAAACAGACAGACAGACAGAAAAGAATTCTAAAAATCGTTGATTTGTGTTCTATTACTCTTCTTTAGTCACCCCCTTTCTATTTCTATTACTTTTCTTCAATGTACAGACACAACGATTTCTACTGTTTTATTATATGTATATTGATAAAGAATTTTAGTAATATGACAATTATTAAGCAAATTATGTTCAAATATCAAAAATGCTCAATTATTTAATATCACATAAACATTTTGCCTTTGTTAGCAAAAAATACCTCGGGAAGAGTTTGGTCACTTTGTAAAGTCTTGTCTTCTTTGATGCTTTCTTTCTAGTTTAAGAGTGTGCTTAAATTCGAATTGATTATGAAATACGGTTTTTATAGGATAAAATAGCAGGCAGACCACGCCGTGGATGCCATATGCTTATAGTACCATAGGGCGTCCCCTATACTATATGACCAATCTTTTACAATATTTTACCCCCCCCCCCCCCCCCTTCCCTCTCAATGACCACCCGTAGTATATGCTAAGAACCTCTAGTTTTTATTTAGTAATTCATATGTATGATTTTAATAACTTTTTGTAAATAGAAAGTTAAAGAAAATAAAAGTTGGCTCATATTTGTCATATTTATTTGTTCTTTTATTCTGTTTTTTAGTATTTGTTGTTATAGCAACAACAGAAATACATCATCTGTGAAAATTTCAACTGTCTAACTATCACGGTTCATGAGATACAGCCTGGTGACAGACGGACAGACAGACGGACGGACAGCGTAGTCTTAGGGGTCGTTCACAAATTACGTAACGCAAAATTCTTGAATTTTTACCCCCCGCCCCCTCCCCTCATGTAACAGGACCGTTACGCTTAGCTAGGACCCCCCCCTTCAATTCCGTAACAAGAGCTTTGTTAAAATCTTTAGGGTAATATTCAGAAAAGAAAGATGGGTGGTAGTATACATAGATACTTTTTAATCAAGTATCTGCATTTTTTTAATAAAACATTAAAGTGAGGTTTCAAGGAATCAAATTTTTATGTATACTATTATAAAATCGTGCGTGACGTAACGCAAACCTTGACACCCCCCTCCCCAACGTAACAGGACCGTAACGCTTGGCCGGTCTCCCCCCCATCACCAATTTGCGTTACGTAATTTGTGGACGACCCCTTAGTAATAGGGTCCCGTTGGTTATCCTTTGGATACGGAACCCTAAAAAGCTTTGAACGCTGGGCGCCATATTTTGAATATAGCTGGAAAAAGTGCGAGATTTCCCTGGAGGATATTGACTACGTGACTATTGACCGCCCCTGTAACCAAGCGTGGTATTTTGGAAGACCCCCTCCCCCCCTGAATGGGTCACTGGCTACGTTCCCTAATATTATCTCCTGCTATCACGATACTAAGTGCAGGAATGAAACCTTTATTGTACTTGCGAGACGGTAATGTATGTCATTCATAATTTTCAATGAAGGATTACATGATAATTTGTTAATGATTATCATTGTGTCCCATGAATCGCAAAGCCATTTGCAAACATGCGATTTTTCGGATTGTTTCCTCGTCAAGTTTAAGTTTCCATTAATACAAATGAGACTTGAGAAACTTGTCTAAGTAATTTTATGTACGTAAATAACTAACTTATTATTCATGCGTGAATAAGTTTCACACGGGTCAAGGCAAACAAAATGTCAAATGTGTATCAACATTAAGACGAGGTGAATAGCTCAGCCACGCGGTGCATGGCATACATTTCATAATACCAGTTTTATATTTTAAAACATTACCATTGGTAGGTATACTTATTTACGATATATACTTAAGGCTGTACCTGATCCTAGAATTAAAAAAAAAACAGATTTTCGAGGGTTCTTTTGATGAAAGTAGGACTATCTTAATATTGTAAAAAATATATTTGATTTATTGATCTTTTATCTAGGTGATCTACTTATAAACAATGTACTAAGATTTACATTTATGTCAAAAAAAAATGTTTTCCACCCTCTTTTTTTGGCTTTCAAACGTACGCTTCAAGAAAGCGTTTAAGAGATCAACATGTTTTTTTTTTCATAAAATAGGTAATAGAAATATAAAGGTTTTCTACTTAAACCCAGTATTTTTTTCCCTACAAAATATTTCAGTATTAGCTAAAAACCCTCCGATCTGGTGTTTCGCGCGTAATTATTAGTATTAATCAATTAGCTAACTAATAATCGCCTCTATCAAATGCTAATAAAGTATTTGACATTGGCCTTTTTGTGTTGGACGGGTAATGACATTTTTTCTAGGGTATGCCATACTCTTAAAGATTTTTCCTCCAGAAATGAAATAAGTACAACGGAGGACCTTACTAAGTTCATCTTAGTATCTACAGTCAGTGACACAAGAGCGTACGGGGTGAAAATAAAAAATGGTGGACAAGGCGAAAGGGAGGATGCTACTAATGTATACAGCGGAGCAACGACTCTAATGCACAGTGGTCTCGGGAAAAATATGATTGTTGAGTTCTATCTAGGTTTTGCTATGTAAAAGTGAGACCTAGTCTCAAGCCTAACCTTAGGTCTCTGTGAATATGAGCGCAAAAACTCTTTACTGTTAACCTGTAAGTGCACCTTGTTGTAGCATTGGTTGTAGGTAGCAACATCGATATCAGTAAATTGTTACAGCATTAGAACGGCCACCCGCGACGGCGATAACGCTCTTATCGCTGAACTTAAATGGTATTTATATTAATTTCCTCTCATTCAATTAAATATGTTATCGGGTTCAATTAATCGATCTCATCCTGTCCGTGGGGTTTATTGAAATATTAATAGTTCGGAAAAATGAAACAATACACCATTGTTCGATAAGGTTTGACGTCATACCTACGGTAAGGCATACCTACGGTGAGGCATACCTACGGTAAGGTGTACAGGTACACCTGCCGAGGTAATTAAGTGTTCATCACCTAACGATGGTGTGCATGGACGATTCAACAAAAACCCAAGTCTCTCGGGTTCGCTTGGTAAACTGCTTTGCGGACATGAGTGCACGCTGCAACGCTGTAGTAGAATAGCTTGTCGGAGCCGAACATCCGAAGAACATACAACATAGTCAAGTAAGACTGCAGGTCACGTAGCAAGACTGCGTGCATACTCAGCATGCCGGGGTGCTTGCAGTTAGAGTTGAAACAATCGTTGGTTGCATTTGTACCGTAACGAGCACGTACTGAAGCTTACCTATACTTTTTTCCATACGGAGCATGATTGTGCTAGCTAACAGAAGTTAACACAGTGTATGATATGACTCCCGTAATAAAATGTAAAACTGTATGCATTATCCTTATCAATTTTTTCCTTTTCAGCTGAAAATAACTGGGTATTGCCGATATATGCATGTATTACCCGTTGACATCATCGATATTGCGCCATTTTACCACAAAATACGTTTCTCTACCTAATTTGCTTATCAATTCTGTCGTTACTGCGGTACACCATGATGTCACGGTATTTGAATTATCCCTCATGAACGAGCTTATTCAAGTGGAAAAAATTCGCGATAATTATGGAACAACGAGTCCTTATTAGGTAGTTTTCGGGTTAGTATAAATGGAGGAAAGTACACATACAATCAATCATTAGCACATATACACTCGCCATAATCACAAGGTTGTGTACAATCGATCAGTCTTGACAAAATCACCATGTCATTATTCACAAAATCATCATTCACCATGAGCGGAAACTTTGGAGAAGCCTTTCATCGCGACAACGGGGAAAAATCTCGGAAGGAGCAAGAGCGCGCGAAAGAAGAAGAAGAAAAGCGCAGACAAGACTTGGAGCGTGAGGAGAGAAAACGTCAGAAGGCAGAGCAGCGGCGACTGGACAGGCACTTGATGCAGTATGCACTAGCTTTGCGTGAGCAGGCATCGTGGCGTGGAACTCTCAACCGGCCGAAATAGTGCTAGTCATAGATATGATCATTTGTTTATATAATAAGTATTAGGTATTTGTGTACATCAGTATTAAGTGTATTGTGTATTTGAGTGTTTGTTTTTGAAAATTAAAAAAAAAACTTGTTCCCGATACATAGTTATTTCATTTCAAAATGCATGCCGACTTACAAATGTCACGACATACCAGTTTCCTTCATGATACTAGATATTTAGGTAGTTAGTTTAATAATGATAATAATATATTGTACTAGTTCTATCCACTAAGATGTTGTACAATATACATCCATGCATAGATAACCGTGGTCACTACACTTTGTAACACGATAGAGGGGCACCGCGACATGCTATGCAGCGATAGGTAGGTACGGTGCAGTGTTTAGGTAAGGTATCTGTCATACCATAGTCCTAACATTACAGGAATCATGAAAAGTATACATATTTAGAATGATGTTTTGTACATCATTATAGTCTAACCAAACTTGTAAGCTATACAATGACAAATCTTAAGTATAAGTGAGTGAAGCACACGTGTATGTCCCGGTAATTTTCTATGGTCACTCATCAGTTTTGATTTCGTTTTGAAATACACGCCGCCAGTTGGATACAGATCATAAAATGAATGTAGCACGGGTTTTCCCGAATATTTCAAGACAGTGCCAACTAAACGTGGGTTGCCGTAATACGCTGGAGCTACTTACGTTCGGCCGGCAGCCTGTAATAATATTTCGATGAAGGTCCCGTCATCTTATCATATTTACCTATCTTTTGAGTAGTGACACATAGTTTGTTCCATATTTAAACGATAGCGTGCCATGTGGTCATACGTATTATCGGTCCATAAGGAGTTACAGATGTAACGCCAATTGCCGCCGGTCTTTGTCATAATACTGTTTGCGGCTTACATGCAGTTATTCATAGATATAAAGTTAAGAAAAACCTTATTTAGACGTCTCATATTCCTGTATGGTCGGCTCCATACCTAAACGTCGCAGATACACGTAGTCAGAGGCGAATGCACACTCAGGCCTTGCTCAAGACATATGATAAGCATATGCCAAGCATAGTTTGTGATAACGGAGCTTTGCATCCCATGTGCACATAACGCTAATCATCACGCCTTGCAACTTATCTGCGTTAGTGATGTGACGTGCTATGCAGCGGCTAGTAGCACGTTACCTAGACGTTACATCTGATGCAGTCCAAGCTTGACTTGATTGTATCTAACATAGAGTGGTCACGAGAGAAACTAAATTTCAACTTGAAGCAACGTCAGAGGGAATGATCTCAGTACCTTACCTGCACAACTCTCCATCATCCTACACTCATAGGGGTACAAGAAAAAAAAAGTAAACATATTATAAACACAAATATTTATTTTAATAAGCGAACGTCACATTGCAGCAGCATTGCTGCACTATTTAGCACTATTATCACTGATGTTGCGAGCCGACTGCAGCAACATTTCTGTGTCCGTCCGGTCACCCGTCGAATAGTATTGGAGGATTTGCGGATCACCTTCATGCACTTTCTGGATGACCTCTCTGAAGATTTCTTGGGATTCTTTCAGCAGAATCGCCGGGACCATGTACTTTGTTATCCAAGCAGAGACGTGCGCCGTGCAGAAATGATGAAAGTGCTGTGGGATCCTGCACTCACGTCCCGGTGGTACCACTACATTAGGCCTCTTGCCGCAGGAGCAGGTGTCCCCGGCGACCGCCTTGCACTTCGAAAAGCGAATCTTCGTTTCAACAAACTCCAGTATAGTGGGCACCCTCACGAGATCCCTCTCACCTGGCGGCGGCCCCCAAAATAAGGGCATGAGCCAGTCCCAGTTCACCATCAGACGATCTTCTTCTGGCCTCGTCGGATCAAAGTTGTAGCGGATGGGGCATGGCTTCCCGTTAAGGAAAGTCAGGTCGTCCAGCTGTCGTTCAGCCTGAAGAAACTGTTTGTATGCTTTGTTGAATTGGAGAATTTCGCCGGGGCTGAAAGGGGCCTCCTCGGGTATAGAAGGCCCGCGCCTCGTGAAGGTGTCCACCGGGAAACTGAGTATTCTGTCTTGGGACTGCATCTTGAGTTCTGGATGGATGTCACGGGACTCCTCAGTCTATATGATGTTCTTGCGGTAATGTTGACCGTGTAGTGTCTAGCGACTGACTGCCCGCATAGCAATTTATACCACTCCAGTTGTTTATCGTGCCGAAAAAATAAAACAATATAGGGATAATATCAATTTGGAATTCCCACAACCTCGCGTGCGGGTTATCGTTCGGCGCGGTAATTGGATCATTCCTAAAATAAACGAGTGAATATTAAAATATTCTTGGACCACGTCAGTCAAACTTTCATCCTTATGAAAATAGACGATTTACAATTCATCCTGCGCTCCCATACTGGGGCCCCGGGAGTCACTCACGTGTTCACATAGTCACTATAGATCGTATCTCATACCTACGATAAAAATTACGCTACCAATTTGGGACATCGATAACAACGTTTAATTGCTGTACTCGATGCATTGTCTTAGCTCGCAACACCATAATATAAATGCCGGGCATTCACAGGGAAAACCAGTTCAAAAGTTTGTACCTTTAGTATACAGGTAAAACATACCTATTAAGCACATACGGCATTGTGTGCGCGATAAGAGCGTGTCTTAACAACGACAATGATGCAGATCGGATGCAGTTTTAGTAGGGTGAAACAACTAGTATGTGACTCTTGACCGAATACTGATAACACAGAAGATATAAACAAAATAGACTGGGTTTCTCCAAAACGAGAAACTGTTAGGTTATCGGGCGACTTAGTGATAAGGTATTTAACTCGTGTAAAAGCAATGCTGAGACCACGTCAGCCGATATTTAGATACACGTCGCACTTAGGTATCATCCCACTTTAGTACTCCTGTTTGAAAAAGAACTACAATTATAGCACTAGTGGATCTTGTGAGTGCCCGCTATGAATTCTGCGCTGCACTCCAGCGTCATGCTCACATTATGCAAAAGTGGCAAAGCGGTGTATGGCCTATGAGATGCGGGTGACCGCTGCATGGCAACAAAGCAGATAATTCTACAAGAAGTATGTTTATTCTAGGCGTTCTAGATATCGTTCCGTGAGAACGTGAGCTGTAGGTTTCTGGCAATTCGGCCCCAGCTTGGATGCTGATGCTGCGGCCCCAGCAATTCATGTTACCTGCTGCTTTGACCCATACTCATATCACTTTAGAGGCGGCACATACGAAAAAAGTCAAAATTTTCGGAAATGCATCTGACCCCTATGCACTATAGAATCTTCATCACTGAATACGAAAATAGTACCCTTGCCTTACCTAGATGTTTAATTTTGAAGTTATAGACCGTACGCTACCGTGTCATTGACTGTAACTTCGACATCTACATATTGCTATCTCAATGACGTCACACATAATTTCAAGTCAAACGCAATACCTTTGAAAGCGATAGCTATAAATGTTGAAGTCAGATATTAAGACCCCGGGAGTCCTACGGTCGCGAATACTAGCGATGCATATAAAAAACGTACTTTTGTCAAGAAATAATCTTTAGAAATCATACCAATATTGAGAAGAAAAAAATAAAAATGGCTATAAAAACGTTTTCATGCCGTGGTTTAAGATTATTTGAGTAGTATATTATTTATGAATTAAAATTTGTTGTTTTAACTTTTTTCATCTTTGAAACAAACAGATAATTTTATGTAAAAAACCGGTCAAGCGCGAGTCAGACTTTCCGTAATTCGACAGTTTTGGGAACAGTCAGGAAGAAGGTATTTTTAAGGTAATCTTGCCCATAACTGTTTATGATAACTAAAAAAAAGAATTGATTTTAACACAAAATAGAGACTCGAATACCGTACTCGAAATAAAACTCGTGGATGAAAAATTCAATTTTGTTATTTTGATATCGTGAATTTCTGTAATCTTTACGTAATCCCAAATTCATGATTTTTTTCATAATTTCGGTTAATTCGTTTCGGAAATAATTTTTCCTGTAATCTTTACGTAATCCCAAATTCTTGATTTTTTTCATAATTTCGGTTCATTCGTTTCGGAAATAAGGAGCATGCATTTTTGTGGTTTTTCAAAGATTTCTCGAAATCGGTGCCTGTAAATACAGCAAAAGTATATATTTTTTATAATCAGCTCTTTAATATCTACAATTTGATATCCATGTTGTCTTCTTAGGATATTTTAATTTTTGTTTTTCTCACTTTTGTAATCTTGTGTAGGCAAGTCGATGCTATTTTGTGGCAAATTTCAAGTCTCTACCATTAACGGTGCTAAAGTTATGAGGCTGTGACATACGGACGGACAACGGAGTCTCACCATAAAGGTTACTTTTACCTTTCATGTACTACGGAACCCCAAAAATTGTGATAGAAGTCGTTATTTCTATCTCGTAATACGGGATTTTTTTCATGTAGAAACAGTGATCTATACACGCGCTACCTATCCTCTTAAACTTAATACCTTATCAAGTGCAAATTTTCTCCTTCTATTACCGGAGGCGCATAGACCCGTCTCTCTTATACAAAGCAAGCAGTGTCTTGTCGTAAGCTTACCGGCTACCTTATTGCATTGTTGAAGACGCCTCGGGAATCCTGACAAGATGATGAGTCATCGTGGTCCGACCATGACGTCGGTCCAACGGTCAGACAGCCCATCCGTTGGTGCCGTTCGTTGGGTTCAACAATCGTTTTTGTTCTTGTTTTTTGCAAGTCTTCCTAGATGAGAATGGTGCGGTGTAGTTTATTATGTAAGAGACTCGATGTTTGAGTGACGCTTACCTCTGCTAATAGATGTGTTGAGTATGTCTCTAGGTCAATAAGTAATTGGAATAAGTTTTATAGCTCCTGCTGTAGTTTCTACCAATACTTATTATGATATATCATTTTTTATTTTAATATCGTATAAGGTGACATTTATTTATCCAGGCAAATTCATATTGTAGGCTTGGTAAGTGATCAGTATCACGGATCAATAATATTTTTTGCTAAATTTAAAATTGAAAATTTCGTCTATCTCGTTTTGAGCTGGGTTTTCGTTTGTAGAGGGAAACAGGAAAAAAATATTTTTCGAATTTCCCAAAAAGAGTCATCGAATCGTTACTTATGTTTTATTAAAATTATTTTATTCGTGTTCCCTGCAAACACAAGCCCAGCCCTGAGTAAATTATTATGAAAGGTCAACATATTATTTTGCGAAATTACCAAAAACTATTGTCGATCAGCGATACTGATCACTTAATAAGCCTCCAGTATGAATGTGTCTACATAAATTGATGTCACATTATACACTCTTATATACTTTTATTATAATTATTTATACTCTTATACAAGATTATAGTCAGGGATAGGATATTCGGATCGATATACACCTAAAGTTGAAAAAATGACAGAAAACGTTTGCAACTATGGAGTCGGCTTCTTAAAATATTATTTATTTAATTAAATAGATGGAAAAAATTCCGGAAATCTATACTTCGACCTTCTACGCTGATGGACCTAAATCTTTTTGTCATGTTAAAAAAATCCTAGGAATTGTATACAATGCCTGAAAAATATACATACATTTACGGTAACACCTATTTAGTATTAGGTACATCATCGTAACATTTTAAACAATTCCGTAATTTCCGGAACTTTGACTATCTAAATAAATAATATTTTCAGAAGCTAACTGCATAGTTTGCGTTTTCTGGCATTTTTTCACCTTTAGTAGTTAGGGAGGTGGCGAGCATTTCGGTATATGATATGCACACGTTTCACATTGAGGTAGATTGCAGTTTACGTCGATACGAATTGATTTGGTCCAGTCAATAAAGGTCCTACGTCGCTGCGTTTTCGCGTTACAGCCGATTGAAGTTGTTTAAAAAAAAGGTATCAAATTATTTGCACATGTCTGCCTCTGGGGTTCATGGTCACAAACATCTTGGAAACGAAGAAAATCGAGGAGGCAGACATCCAGGGCTCTGCATTATCATGGGACGGAGTTGTAAAAATGTTTGAAAAAAAAAAGCTCTACTAAGTCATTCGCACACGGTTCTCATTCGATTCATTACGACTCCCTGGATACGAAAAAACATTTGGCAGACACTTTGCTCACTGATGTTTAACTGTATAACTGTTTGAAATGGACGTAATCAAGGGGAAGCGGCTATTGCATGGTATTATTGTGATTTTAATTATGTTGCTCAAGTCTTGTTTGGCACAAAAAACGCAACGTTTTTCTGGCTCTTCAATTGTGGCGTTGTGAGCCAGAGGCAGACCAGGAACTGAACTAACCAAATTCTTACTGTACAGGAGCAGCTGTGAGGGATTCTCCCTATTACAACGGGCGACGGTAGAGGCGCGCTGCGTTTGTACATTATTTGAAATCTTTAGGCAGAGTACACATGGCGCAATCAAATCGCACATTTTCCTAAAACGCGCTCCGATTTTTTCAAATATTATGTGTATAAGCGCTTATATACTAAAATTACTCAAGAAAATTCAAAGACTCCAAATACTCCAATTACAGTGCCTGGGAGTGAGAGAGAGAGGGAAAGCGTACAAAATAAGAGGAAAAGCTGTCTCCTGTTTCTTTCTATTTACTTTTAATACTACTTCATGTATCTATAGACATCGGTATACGCTATATACATTTGGGTACGCAGTACCGAAGATGGGGATATTTTATACCTGCGGAGACGCAGTTAATAGGCAGAAGCCAAATATTTTTGACGAGTTTTGAAAATCGTTCGTATGGATTCTATTAATTATTTTCAATAATATTCAGTAGACGCAAAATTTCGTATTTGTAGCATGGCGCGAGTGTCGAGTTGAAAAAAAAAAATTCAAATGGTCTGCCTTTGGAATATCAGGGGCCTGAACGTCTGCCTCATCGATTTTCTTCGTTTTCATGAGAAATTCAAACATCAGTCCAAGAGGCAGACATGTGCGCATAATATAGCACATCTTTTTTTTTACATTTTTGAAGCGCTGTCAATAGACAACGCAGAGGCACCACGCTGGCAGAATATTTTTCCGTGGTCCTTCTCATTGTTTTTAATCGAACAAATCAAATCTGCCAAGTGTGCACTTCATACAGAGTTTTTTAAATAATAAAAATAACTTAAAAAATTTAAAACTACAAAAGTCAGAGCCCTAGATGTCTGCCTCTTCGATTTTTTGTGTTTACAGGATGACTGTGATCATCAGCCCTAGAGGCAGACATATGCACATAATATCGCCCACCTTTTTTTTCAACATTTTACAAACGCTGTAAATCGACAACGCAGCGCCACCATGGTGGCAGACGAGGTCTTTTAAGTTTCTTAAGGTATAATTATCGATATTAATAACGTCTGCCATGTGTGCTAATGATATCGAAATTTTGCTCACCACCTCCCTAACTATAGGTATATATCGAAAAACATGAAAATCATTCAAAAAAACATATTCGAAATACGTCAGTCAAATTCGACTTTTTTTGGTCTATTTATCCTCATAATCCGTAATATTATGATATATATTATTATTTTATTATATACATGTAATTTTATGCCTTTACAATATTATTAATAATAAACATTACTAGAGCACACTACAAAAGATTACAAAAGAAATGTATTTTCGTCAAAGCATTATAGATATTCTATTTCACGAAGTCCGTTTGTCTATGGTTGTAGTAGTGTATCAGTATTGCATTCCGACTTTAATTTTATGTAAGGGGCTTTAGTTGCTAACCCTAATAACAAACCAAGACAGGAAGCAGGTATTCCATGTCACAGTGAGTTGTCTGATGAGCAAGTAGGGCCGTTTCCTCGAGCCCAGCAAGCCGTGACGTAAACTGACCCCGCCGTGGGCATACTGTGGACCCATTCACAGGGATAGTAATTAGGTTACCAAAACGCAAAGACAACTTAGTCCACCAATAGTCATCTCTGTGAGTAGTCAATAAGAGTTTATTCAGTTGTCTAATTGTCTAGGAGTTTAATAGGTCATCGTTTCTAAGGATGACAACGTAAGAAACTTCTCTTAGCGCTGCATCGTTTTCTTTTTTATTGTCGTGACTTGTTTTTATAATATTTGGGGGCTCAAATACGTGGGACGCACTATAAGTTTCCGGAATGAATATGAAAAAATACTATTAAAGGTACAAAATTAATTTATTGTTTTTCAAAATAATCTCCCTTGGCGTCTATGCACTTTTTCATTCGATCAAACCAGTTTTGAAAACTTTTGTGCCACTCCCCTGTGGTGACCTCTGAAACGTGTTTTTCATACTCCTCGACAGCCTCTTCTGGTGATGAAAATCGTTGACCGCGTAATTGGTTCTTAATTTTTGGGAACAGAAAAAAGTCACAAGGTGCCAGGTCGGGACTGTATGCAGGATGACTCATGAGTTCTACATTTTTCGTCCTCAAAAAGTCGTTTGTCTGTCTGGCCGTGTGAGAACTAGCATTGTCGTGGTGCAGGGTGATACGGCGTTTACGGTTATTTTTACGGAGTTCGTCAATGACTTCCGGCAAACAAATGGTCGTGTACCAGTCACTATTCACGGTACGACGATTCTCTAAAGCAACAGTAGCCACGTGTCCAGTTTTATTAAAAAAAGAAGCAATCATCCGCTTAGATGCACTTTTCACGCGCGCCACTTTGGTTGGTTTCGGCTCATCTTGAAAGACCCATACGCTCGATTGCTGCTTTGTTTTGGGATCGTAGTAATAAATCCATGTTTCGTCACCTATAACTATGTCCCACACCAAATTTGACGCACCTTCGTTGAATCTGGTAAGCATGGCACTGCACCAAGTGACGCAGTCCGTTTTTTGAGCCTCGGTCAAGTTGTGTGGGATCCACCGCGAGCACAGCTTTCTCACACCCAAATGTTTGTGTAGGATTGATTGTATTTGACTCATGCCTATTTCTAAGGATGCGCGAATTTCATGGTAGGTCACATGCCTGTCTGTTTCAATCATACGGCGCACAGCATCGATGTTTTTGTTGGTCACAGCGGTGGACGGCCGACCATCGCGAGATTTGTCACTGAGATTGATACGACCACGCTTGAATTCTGCAAACCAGCTATAAACAGTCGTCTTGCATGGTGCTTCATTGCCAAAAGCTGTTTCAAGCCGAGCGATGCTCTGTTGAGCTCTCAAATTACACTTAAAATCGTAGAAAATCATACTACGAAAATTTTCCCGAGTTAAATCCATGTTGATGCAGACACACAATTTTTTAAATGGCGCCACAAGGTAAAAACAAAATACAGTCAGATGAAACAAACTGCATTCTACAGCCAAAGAGTTCTATTTTCAAATGTTGCAATAAATTTTTAAATATTGTTTATGTAAGTGGCCAGTTCCGGAAACTTTTAGTGTTACCTATGTATACAACGTGTTAAGTCATTTTGTTAACGAAAACTGGTGATAGTACTCGTCCATATGAACAACTTTTACTGTGTTTCCTACAAGCGCAAGCCCAGTATTGAGTCAATTACTACGGGACGTGAACATTTTATTACGCTAAATTAGTAAAAAGTGTTATCGACTCGTGATACTGATCACTTACTAAGCCTCCAGCATGAATTGGGCTGCATAATTCACCTTACATTCGCCGTTTCAGTTTGAATAACATCTAGATCAGTTAATTACAAGTTTGAAATTTTGCTCTTCCGTTGAACTTAAATCTTACTAATAATAAAGTGGTAAAAAGTCGTGTCTGTACATTGAATATTTTCGCGAAATTTTAATTAAAATGGGTTATTGTATTGGTACTGTACTGAGGCCGAAACAACGATTTTTAGAAGTCTGTCTGTCTGTATGTCTGTATGTCTGTATGGCTGTATGTTTGTATGTTCCGTTTTAACTCGAGAACTACTTAACCGATTTGAATGCGGTTTTTTTTATTATCATCGTAGTGACCCGGTCAACATATATTCATAAAATAACGTTCAAGCCGAAAACGGGGCAAAGATTAAAAAGATTAAATAAATGCTTTAATTCTGGAATCACTCAATGGGTTTGGATGTGTTTTTTGGTTTATTATCAATGTAATGACCCTGGTCAACACATAAGCTATAGGGGATGTTCATAAAATAACGCCCAAACCGACAACGGGGCAAGATTCACTGAGCGCGTTAGAAGCTGCGGGCAAAGGCTAGTCTTGAATAATCCGTGATTGCGCAAATGATTTCCTTATCTTCCGCAAGAATTTATTTCTTTTGAGGATAAACTAGCTAAATGAGATCCGGAAACCAACGGAAATAAAATTCCATAAATCATGAACAACAAAAGGAAAGAGTGACAAATAAAATCGGATTCCACACATTTAAGGGTGTACAATACCTAACTTCGCTTCGCATGATCCTGTTTTATACCAACAAATACTGCAACAATCACTCTAAAATTAATATATGATAAAGTTGAGAACTAATGCTATGTCACTGCTGTTGTGAAAACTTGATTCCATTAAATCTTCTCGATGGAAAAAAATTACAAAGTTACCTCCAAACCGTACAATAAACCGATAGCATTCAATGAATACTTGAAATTAGATCTGAAACTTTGCATAATATATCTGATATTATTATAAAGCAGCTGCAGACTGTTCCATAAAAATAAAAAACCTTTAACGTAGCCGTGATTTCAAAATAACTGATGTTTTCGCGTAGACTAGGATAGACGGTTAAAAAGCAGAAGTGTCTTCCTATGATTTCAGGAGAAATATCCCAAAAATTGAAATAAAACAAAAATATTTTTGAATAATATAAAATGTACTATGCCATAATTATTTGATTTGTTGTATCGCTTCTAGGACATTCCGGTACATAAACATTCATTAAAATATGTGTAAAATCCAGGACCTATACGCTTGTAACTTTTGTATTTGATTTTGATAAATGTCTTAGGTTCAAGTCATGGATATTGTATGGGATATGTTGAAAAAGAAAAAATAATAAGCAAGTAACAAACAGCGCTAATATGGGAGTTAAGGGGAATAGAGTCGCCTTAAGTATAACTTACCCGCGCGGATGGTGCATGAACCGACTGCGCAAACATGCGCGCGCATCCTTTCCCAAAGCCAACAATAGGACACCACGAGAGTCGAATTCCGATCGATGGTTGACCTTTTGTGCAAGGCCAAGGAGCCTCCAGTGGCCTAATCCTCGTGTGAATATCAATGAACATTTATTTCATTCGAATCACAATAAATAAATAAATATATCTATGTATACATTTATATATAGGCAAAGAAAGAAATAATATTTTCGAAATATATTTCGACCCGCTGACGACGATGACCCGAGTGGGTCGAAATATATTACCTATATTTCGAAAATATTATTTCTTTTTTTGCCTATCTATAAAAGTGTACATACGTATATGTATATTAATAAAAAACAATGAAAAAGCTTTTATAAAGCTAAAATATTTATTATTATAATAAATAACTTTCAAAGGTAGGTATAGTTATTTGTAACGCATGGCTGGAAAGTTAATTTTTGGTGCGAGTACCTTGTATTGAAACCTGAGCGTAGCGAGGGTTTCAAAGGTACGAGACGCTAAATTAACTTTGCTGCCGAGCGAAACACACATCTTTTCACCTCACTAAAGCGAGGAAAATGTTAGCTACGAGAAAAATGTACGTTTTTATGTATTTTTCGCGTGATTTTTCCGGAAGAAAACTCAACTCGGCGTTATGTACCGCTTGCACTAATTCTGGTGTTAAATTTATATCTTCGTCGCTGCTAGCCTCGCTCATATTTTATGATTTCTTTCGATTTTATCAAAAAACAAACAAAAATAATGGAAGGAAGGTGAATGAACAAAGAGAAGGAAGCTTTAAAGTTTTTGTTTTTAATCAAATTTTCTTGCTGGCCAGTGCGATTATTCTTTAAATGAGGCTGGGGCATGACATGAAATAAGTATTTGCATTTCAGTGGACTGGTTGCAGAGAATATAAACTATTACGAAACCAATGAGTTATAATAGAAATATATGTAATACTAGCTTTTGCCCGCGGCTCCGCCCAAGTGTAATTCGGTTTAACGACATGCTTTTTTCCGGGATAAAAAGTATGTGTTAAGTTGGGGTATAAGCTATATATATTCTAAATTTCATCCAAATCCGTTCAGCCGTTTCAGCGTGAAAGAGTAACAAACACAGACACACACGCACAAACTTTCGCATTTATAATATTAGTGTGATAGTGTGATTATTATACGAAACCTTTATTGTATACAAATATTCAAATTTCCACGCTAGCGAATAAAGTGCATTTTTCCACTCAGATTTCGAATGATAAACAGAGCCTTTCCGAGCTTGTAAGGTGAAAAAAATATTATCAAGTTTTGTTAAAAACAATTTAATAGGTACATACCATGGAGGGTACATACCTACTAAGTACCCATTTTACAAACATGAAAAATTCCAGAAGAATGTACGTGAACGAGGGCGCTGGTGCAACGCGGTGAACTGTCAAAATGTGACGTTTCATCTGAAGGAGAGTTCTTCTTTTGCCCACGTTCATTTAGATCCTTAAAATACTGCTTCCATTTACTTTTTTATTCTATTTATAGACTATTTTGAAAAATTTTATCAATAACATACTGGATGGTAAAGACCATACATTATTGTATTATTCTAGATCAATGTTTCTAATCTGTACAGGCATACGAGGGGTGGCTGAAAAGTAATCTACCTGACTATGAAAGAAAATACATGGATTAATAATTTATTTTTTATTTTTCAATATAGTCCCCTGCAACTGAAATGCACTTACGACATTTGTCAATAAGTGACAGCATACCATTAAAATAATTATTATTATTTTGTTCGTCAAAATAGTCATTCACAGCGTCCTTCATCTCTTCGTCTGTTGAAAATCTGCGCCCTCTTAAATTTTTCTTTAAATTTTTAAATAAGAAGTAGTCAGAGGGAGCCAGGTCTGGACTATAGGGTGGGTGGTTGATCTCTGTAAAGCCGTTTTTTGTCAGAGATGACCGCGCCTTAAAGGCCGTGTGCGCGGGTGCATTATCATGCAAAATCAAAACGCCTTTGCTAAGTTTGCCCCTCCTGGCTTCTTTTATTTTTTTGCGTAGCTGGTCAAGTAAGTTCGCATAGTATTCAGCATTCATCGTGGTGTTTTTTGGCAGGTAATCTATCATAAGAATCCCCTCAACATCCCAAAAAATGGTTGCCATTAGTTTGCCCGCTGACAGCCGGACCTTAAACTTCCTTGGTGGTTTTTCCCCTTTAAATTTCCATTGCATCGATTCTTGTTTGCTTTCGGGATCCCACTGACGAATCTAAGTTTCATCACAGGTCACTATTCGCAAGATAGTTTCTTCCTCTTTATCCTTTACCAAGTCTAAAAATGACTGACAACATTCCACACGCCTTTGCTTATCAAACGGGGTCAACATTTTAAGCACCCAACGTGCGCTCACCTTGGACATTCCCAAATGTTCATGAATTATTTCATGAACTCGTTCCTTGCTAATGCCAACATCTCTAGCTATTTCCCACTGCTTAATTCGCCGATCGGCAAGGATCAGTTTCTTCACTTTTTCCACATTATCTGCGGTAACTGCAGAAATGGGCCTTCCACTACGGGGATCGTCTTCTAAGCTCACACGGCCTTGTTTAAACTGCTTTGACCAAAACTTTATTACAAATTCGGAAGGACATGAATCTCCGAACACCTTAAACATGCGCTCTCGGATCTGCGTCGGCGTATTCCCTTCTTTACCGAGGAATTTAATCACAGCGCGATACTCAATTTTATCCATTTTTAATTTTATTGCAACTTGATAAAAACGAAGACGCGCCAAAAAAAAATTGAACTCGTAGAAACAAATAAGTGTCATAATTTTTAAAAAAGGAATAAACAAAGAATACGAGAATATAGTGGCCAGTAACATTTTTTAAACTTTCTTTAACAAAGGAGATTTTATATCAGCCACCCCTCGTATCTTGACATATAAATTTGGTTAGCATAGGTTAATATTGACATAATATAATGATTAATTTGTACGTACAATGATAACGTTTTTCTTTGTGACATTGCTCTTTTTATGCCATTTTTAAGTGTGCACGCTGTTCTTTTTGTTTTGTGACTATATAAATGCTACATTGAATATTTGCACATGTTTTTTATGTCATGTTTGTAACCAAATTCTTATGCAAATAAATAAATTACTTACTTACTTACTTACAAGTAGCAAGACACTTCATTGATTTTTTGTGCAGTTTAAAGGAAAATAAAATTATTAACCACACTTATGGTTAATTGTCATTTCTCTCGCGTTTTGAGAGTCCTCGCTTGCGCTCGGGCTCCATACTATCTTCCTAGCTAGGTAATAAAATCCATTCCCATTCGTTGTATAATCTTCTAATCTGAATGAGTTTTATTTAAAATTGGAAATAAAATCCCTGATACGACATATTCATACCGAGATAAAGCTATAACCTAAGTTTCGCTAGATTGCGTGTCTCGACAAAGGAACCGTTACGTCTAGCGACCAGTTGTTTGTAGCGTGATTTAAACTGTTTTCAGAAAACTGCCACAATTTGTGCATTCTTTTTACAAAAGAAATAACTAAAATCTCCTGTTAATATTCCAACTTGGTGTGGCTTCGATATTTTTGAGAATATATAATGGACACCATTCACAATAGTTTGTTGTTGAATTTCTGCTTTTTCAAGGAGTGTGTCGTTTTTATAAACTTTTAGAAATCGCTTAGGTGAACCAATCGGCATGTAGCCACCATATTACGTGAGTACCAAAAACCGTTTCTAAAAATTTTCCACATAAAAAATGAAGCATCTTTATTTTTCATATTAATGAGAACTTACTAAGTAGTAAACATAGAAATTTGAAATTTTGAAAAAGGAAAGGTGAAGAAGTTAGAATGATGTCATTGTCGTTTGATTGGATAGTTAGTTTTAAATCATTCACAGCATGCCTCAATACTTTAGCAGCCTGGGGTGTGTGTGTAAGAGCGGTCGTAAACCAATCTGAGCTATTGGTGAATTGTTTTAAACGTAATTACAATTGATGGTAGTGGTTCCATGTTATTTTATTGGGTTTGAAATAACACACAAAATTATGCTTATTATAAGTAGGTTTTAATATCCATTTTTATCTTCCGGGTTCGTCCACTAATTATATTTATTATTTACAATAGTGCGATTTTCATGGAAGCTTAATCATTAGAGATCCCCATAGTGCTAGCGGTACAAACAAGTAGAACTTTAAAAACACTATAAGAAAAGGCTAATATTGCCGTATTCAACAACAAACGCTTAGAACAATAAATGGGTTCCGTGCAGCTATAATCAGTTGCAATTCCTCGTATACCCTTACAAACTAACTTTTGTGCCAAACAGGATTCACAAACCCTTATTATTCCTCAACCATAAAGGCTAATTTCAAATGTACTGACTGACTATTTAATATGGTAGGTGCATATTTCCCGGAGCGATAACAGCTTTACCTGTGCCTGCTTTAGTGGAGCTTTGCAAGCCCCAACCCATTATAACCCAGACAGATTGAAGAGTACCCGTAAAACAAAATTGAGTCAAAGACCTTAGCTACGTGAGACTTAGATAATTTTGGTCGGGTTATTGGAATATATCAATATTTTGTAAATAATAAGACTGGTAAGAAATCTAAAGCTGAAATTTGAGGAGATTAATTTACAATAAAGTAACATGAATGTAACAAAATTATTGGTTGGTAATTAAATCATTCATTACTGCTTGTAAGTAGAACGATGTAATATTAACAAACAATGGCTGAGAAGTCGGCAGAAAGGAAACGTGACAAATAAATACCTTAAAATAGAAGTTTATTTTTATTTTAAAGAACTGTTGAAGCAAGCACAACCTTGAAAGTTCCGACCTTAAAATTTTAAACGAACCGTCAATTATTCCGAATTGAAACTGATTACTCGAAACAAAAAGTTGGACTTTTAGTTATTTTGTTGTATATTTTTAATCGGAGACAAAAGCCTTCCTGAGAAAAATAGGTTGGGTATAAAACAAATTTTTCCTTGGCTTTGTTAAAAAAAACCTCATGATTCAAGAGGAAAATTATTCAGTATAAAGCAGCTTTTCCAGCTTTCTTTCAGCGTGAATGACCTGTTTGTTAGGAACAGAAAGTTAGTAAACTTAACATTATTAATATAATTAATAATGAGGGGTCGAAATATAGCGCATTTTACTTTATATTATTTTTATATATTAGTTAATAAAAATAAAAACTAACAAATAAAGGCCATTAACTGGTTTTTTGAAGAAAATTATGTTTATTAAGTTATTAATATAATTAATGATATATGAAATAAGGCACGACAGAATCTTTGGGGATGTTCGATCCCATTTATTTTAAGCCCTTGATCTAAAACATAGAGTTCCAGTAGAATCACAAACTCTGTTCTGCCTAATGATTTCTGTTACAAATAATTCAATACCTAATAACATTAATTAGTCCTACATTATGCAATACCGTATAGTATATACCTATATTATAGTATTGCATAATGTAGGACTAACTGTTGTAAGGTATTGAATTATTTGTAGTTGAAATCGTATATACTACTAGACACGTTCCTAATCATGATATACGAAGTTAAAAAAACGAGGAAATTAAGAAATAGCAGTTTTAGGTGTAAAAAGTTATTCAGTGGATCATTAAAGCATTGTTTTCAATACATGTCCACAATATTATATTTAAAATCCCGTACCAGAATATATCTGTGGGCTATTGGTGTTAATAATTCGAACACTGTAGATTTCACCTGAAACATCCACCTCCTCATGTCGTGAAATATTGAAAAGTGGTTCTAAATATAGCACGTATTTGAGCAGTCTCCTAAATTCGGCAGCGTTGCAGGTGGTCGGCGCGCGGCGATCGCAGGCACATGCATGACCCGTCGTCATTCGAGCGCGCACCTCCGCCGCTGTCGCTTTCAGTTCGAACGCGGACCAACGTTCCAAATTCAAATGTGGTGCTAGTGGACTCTCTTTTATTTCTTTACTCTGAGGATTGTGCCAGCCAGGATATTTTGTGGACGATCTGTACGCAGGTTTGTTTTTTTTTTTGCTGTAAATAAAAAATATATACGATATGCATTATCCATCCATCCATTACATTACACGTTACTTAATTATAATTACGCGATAAATAATTCTTAGTAAAAATCTTTTATTATTATAGTATTAATTTTAGTGCAAAAAAATCTCTAACATTCATTCGAAGTGAGTTGTCTTTGGAAAAGACTTCAACGGGTACCGGAACTTCCTTTTGTTCAGTTTAATACAAATATCCAATGGGATATTTTGCTTAGAAATGCTATGATTTATTACAGAAATAACATTTTATATAATATTTTTCTCCTATACCTGCTACGTATTTCTTTTGTGTAATATTTATTCGAAAAAACGTTAAAAATCCGTTACATTTAAATATCACTATATTTTTTCCTTTTTCCGGAATCAGTGCCTTTTGATAAGTTGTTTTTGTAACATAAGTAATATTTTTTGCAATATCTTTAAGGCTTGTTAGTTTCTCATAGGGTTATTCGCCTTTGAACTCTTCTTGCATTGAGTAACCTCACGCGCCACGCAGGAAGTCTAGCCGTTTAGATATTAGTTGTGTGCGCAAAATTACAATCTACTGGACTGACATTTATTTGTCTATTTTTATCTATTTCTTATTTTCTTTTAATTTTTTAATTATTTCTTTCATCTTTTTATCTTATGTCTTATCTATCATTATCAAATGTTGGGTGCACGATAAGTTGCTCAATAACAAAAGGTACGCGGTAGCTCGGTTGGTTTGGCGTCGGACTCTACATTTGGGATCTGAGTTCGAACCGTGCATGGGTTTGAGATAAATTATTAATCGAATGAAAACGTTAAAGTAAAACAGTAAGCATCATAAAGTATTCATGACATTTGTGCCCAGATTTAAGCTCGTGCTAGGACATAAAATCGTCCGTAAACTTGAGTGTACTGATAGTTCGGATCACAGTCCACATTGGCAATATCTCTGACTACCTCTCGGGTATACATGTCGTTAATACATACATATATAAATATAGCGTGACATTAATTTGTACAGTTAAACTCATACCGGTGCGGTGATTTGGTAGGTAATCATTATCACGGAACGATAACACTCTTTGCTAATTTCGCAAAATAAAATATTGATGATCCTCCCATTGCAATTAAGGGGGTAACTTTTTACCTCGGTACAAAATGCACGTCATAATATTGTTTTCTTTACTTTTGAATAAAAAGTATGCAATAAATGTGTTTTAAAGAAACTTGCGGAAATAGTTTATTAGTAATAAAGTCTTCACAAAAAAATTACGTACTTTAAAGCATTACATTTTGTTTGTATTACATTAACAAACTTAAAAGCGTGTTTACAGTTGTAATGTAATGCAACTAAAATGTAACGCATAAAATTGATTAATTTTCTTGTGATCACCTAACTATTAACAAGCAGTTTGCGCGAATTGCTATAAAACACATTTATTGCAAACTTTTTATTCTAAAGTAAGGAAAACAATATTATGATGTGCATTTTGTACCGAGGTCCTCCGTTACCACCTTAACTCGGGGCTGGGCTTGCGTTGCGTTTGTAGGGAACAAGAAAAAAAACAAAAAGTGTGATTGAACTTTGATACTTCCTGAGTCTTCAGTACGAATTTGGCTGCATAAATAATTTTCACCTTGTACAATCCCGGCCCTACAAACGCTAATCTTTTCGACCATTGAATGCCTCTTGCGTTTCAGTTTTCTTTTAGCAGCTCATCCATCAATAACCTAAATTGGTACAATGGGACAGCGACGGTCACTTTAAAAAGTTCTACAATGGTACAATAGTTTGTAACAGTACATTGAGATCTACTTAACATGAAAAAGAAAGGGAAAGTTAAAAGACAAAGTGGTCTAATCTTCAGGAATTGAAAAACAACTGTTAGAGAACTTTTGTAATAAATTAATCATGTGTGATAGCAAAGTTTATCTTAGCCAGTTTGCGTGATAAATAAATATCATGCAATAGATAATTAGATAATTTAAAACGTCATTTTATCGTTTCGAAATTTAAAATTGAATATAATCATAATTCACGAAGGCGAAGACAAAAATAGCTTTGTGAAAACAAAATAAAAACGGATATTTCTTCATTATGGATAGGAAGTGTTCAAAATAACTATTGTTTTACGAGTATTGTCCATCCCCCTTTTACTTTTCATATTATAATAATTTCTTCACCACCCAAAGGTCTGGAAAAATCGCTTTAAGTGACACCTTTGTACAAAATTATGTTTTCAAAACTCAGTTTTCCTTTTTGAATTATGTACCATAAAGTGGCGATTCATTCCTTCATTCATTTTGTTTTTCAAGATTTCTGCATAAATTCATTAAATAAATACTGGCTCTTAGGCATTCTTGAAATGAAAATATATTTTGATACATTGTTCCACTAAGTGATAGCTACCAGGGAGCGTATTTTTGAATCATTAGAATTTCAACTCGCATATGAATCCGCATGATTCGCATACGAAAACTTAAAATTAGTATGGTATTCGTATGCGAATCATGCGGATTCTTATGTGAATTGAAATTCGAATGATTCAAAAATACACTCCCTGTTTCATCCTTATGTAATTGTCGGGTCAATCCATTTATAATGTTACATCGAGAGTAACATTAGCAAGTTTCGTAGCACAGGTAAATACGAAAAGCTCATAACATGCTATTTCTCATATCCGCGCGACGGAGTTAGTCGCTGCAAAAAAATGCCTTAGTATGTGACGTCATTATGCGGGCTGGTCTTTATAATTTTGTTAACAGGTTTTTTAATTGGCTATTTACACGAACATAGGTACGTCGTAGTTTTTTGAAAAAAAAAGACAATGCGCTCTAAACCATAATGGAAAATCATTAATTTTTACTTTTGTATCGGAATTATATTCAGTAAGAATTATAATCAAAAAATTATAAGAAGATGTAAGAAGACTTTTTAATGCATTTCGAGTCGGTTGGCACAACTTAAAACCACAATGTAGGTATCTGAAAACTTAACAAAAAAGTAAAAAATATAAATTAAGTTGAATGCCTTGAAAATGTTTTTTTAAGTTTTGTTTTAACTATAAAAATGTTTTTTACGTTTTGTTATAGCAAGTATAAGTGGGTGGAGAAGTCGTTCTTTTTAGGTTGACTTTGAAAGCAAAAGTGTCAGTCTTTTTTGACCTTTTAATATTTTTGTCCTTACTAGGACAGAAACAGCCGTCATGGAAAATTTGAATAAAGAAGTCAAAACAACGCAAAAATTTCAAAAAGACATATAAGTAGGTGTAATCTACTTAAAATTTAGGCATAACATTTTCTATTTCTTATATCACAGCAAAACCTGTAGTTTATAGGTAGGTTCCTTGACCAAACTTTGATAAGTTATTTATCTTTAATGTAGTTTTATTATTTTTAAAACACAGTTACTAAAAAATTACAAAAATGAACGAAATATTTAATAATATAATATAATATCACTTCCCAGAAATCATCCACTCTTTACAACTGCCTGCCAACGCAAATCTAATGTTAGTGACCATAGACGTCGTCTCCCTCTATACCAATATCCCACACGACGCTGGCCTTTCCTCTCTTCGTACCTTTCTAAATAACCGCCCATTACCCCATCAACCATCCACAAATTTCATAATCACACTTTCAGAAATAATACTAAACAACAACTTTTTTAGCTTTGAAAATAAATTCTATCATCAGATAAAAGGCACAGCCATGGGGACTCGAATGGCACCAAGTTATGCCAACATTTTCATGGCGTCCATTGAAAACGACTTCTTAGCCTCGGAGCCTCTGAAGCCACTTGTGTGGAGGAGATTTATCGACGACATTTTCTTGATCTGGTCGCACAGCCGAGACTCACTTACAACATTTCTAAACCGACTAAACAGCCATAGCTCATTGAAATTCACTCACAACATCTCCATTGACAAAATCACATTTCTTGACGTAGATTTATTCATTGATCGCAACAACCACATCCACACCTCCGTACATTTTAAACAGAGAAACAAACTTCAATACCTGCACTTTCACAGCTATCATCCGGCACATATCAAAAAATCCATACCGTACTCACTCTCATTACGTGGCCGCCGTATTTGCAGCAACCAACACACACTTGACAATTACCACGCCAAAATTCACTACGCACTCTCCAAAAGAAACTATCCAACCAACTTCTTTCAAAAACACCTGCACCACAGACCAAATTTTCACAGACAATACAGGAACACAAACAAACCCCACCAAACACGTCTAATCACCACTTACTTTCACGGCAGCCACAAACTAAAGAACCTTATCAAATAATCCCTACCCATTCTCCGACAAAATAACGAAACGAAAGACTTATCCCTCCCAACCCACAAATATGCTACCGACAAAACCGAAATCTGAGACACACGCTTAGCAAAACAAAAACGACACAACATACCGACCTTACCAACTTCTCACCCAGTACATCTCCCTGTCGACGGCGTCGATGTAAAACCTGCCCCATCATCAATACAGCTACAGACATCAACACTCATCACACGACAAACATATACAAAACACACCCTAACACATCATGCAAAACGAGCAACTGCATTTACCTACTAGAATGCCGTCATTGCCTGGCATTCTATGTAGTTGAAACCAAGAATCCAGTACACATCCGAATAAATCAACATCGACACACATCAGATCGCATGCCAAACAACATTCTTCCTATCCCTACACACACCCGCCTCCACAATTCAACTTTCAACGACTGTTTCACCTTACGCATCATCAAAGCATTCACCCCTCCACTGACCGATATTGAATTAAGGACCTGGGAAACATCATACATATGGTCACTTGGTGCTCACTATGGACAGCACTGACAGACATGACGTCACTCACCATTAAATAACGAAATACTGACTACTAAATATAAATATTGTCATCACCGCCGTCATCATCATTATCACTACCACCATCATCATCATCATCATCATCATCATCATTATCATCATCATCATCATCATCATCATCATCATGATCATCATCATCCTCATCATCCTCATCATCCTCATCATCATCATCGTCATTATCATCGTCATCATCATCTACAAGTAGTATTATCTAGTATCTCCAAAAAGTTTCTGTTTTCCTCTTTCAACTTGTACAGACATCACCTTTCAACTCTTCTATACTCTTATGTCATTTATCTAATTTTATTCTATTCGACTGATGACGACTCCACTGAAGGAGTCGAAATATTTCGTTAATTTTTGTAATTTTTTAGTAACTGTGTTTTAAATATAATAAAACTACAATAATTTAAGGCCAATACTGGTGAAGTAAAAAATATATTTATTTACATTATCTTTAATGTGTTATTCATTAATATAAGTTTTATACACAGACATATAATTATTACTAAGTAGCAGACCAAACATAAGGCTTAAATACAGGTTCCCATACAAAAAATAAGCTACATTTAGGCTTCATGGTACGAAGAAACGTATAAAAATGGGTTGTTTTGGCTGGCTTATGCTTGGATCATATTTGTTATTTCTTAAACTAATCTCTAGTATATATTTTGTCTGGAAACAAGCAATATTTATATTTAAAAGAGCCCAAAGTTCACTGAGCTAAAATTGCCACGCGTCCTCTATGCGTTTATTATTGTATCATCTCAGGATGGCGGGTAAGGTTTGATTGTGGTAGTGTGTGCACGTGTACGTTTTTAAAGCGCGCTCCTGTTCGTACGCATTACGTACGCACACACCGCACAAGAGCGGGAGCGCCACGGAATAAATCTTCTGTGGGGAGCGCGCTCTACTACAACTTAGTACCACAGTTTTTTTTACACTGAGGTTATTCTGTTAATTCAATCAATCAATCAAAGCCGTTTTATCTGGCTTCCTATAATGTGTCTCCGTACATTAGTTCCGCCAATATCTACTTGTTGGAAGTTTTCAAGTTAAAATTTGGTTAACTTGAGTTCTCAAGCGTTAACCTACAACAAAATACAAAAAAAAATACCAGGTAAGTACACAATATGTACACAGAGAAAAATAAACATTAATAAAACCTTAATATGTTACCTACATTAAATACTGAATTTTATTAAAACACTAGAAAGTACCTATACAACACAGTATGCTACTTTTATAGTTTTATATTATTTAATTTAATAAACTTACATAACGTGTATACAAAAGGACTTTAATACAAAAGTCAGCAGAAAGCTGAAGCTAGCGGGACGGGGGATTTGTGGAAGGAGAAAATCATATAAAGAATACTGTAATCTTTGACACTCAAAAAGCATATGATCTACAGTACCTTCATACAAGCCACATTCACAGAAGGAATGATCCCTCACCCTGATTTTTGCCAGAAAAACGGGAGAACATACATGACTTAGCCGAAGACGATAAACTATGGATGTGGAAATATTCCTCTGTGCTACAACAAGTTTGACCCACCATCGAAAGATAAAACATCGGTCTAAAGCTATACAGTAACTTTTAACCGCGATTTAGAATCCTACCTAATCACGTTTTATTGCTATCCTATTATATCCTACATAGAGTCCGCGCCACCACTGAAGTCCTGTGACAAAGTTTTTATTACATAGGTAACACTAAAAGTTTCCGGAACTGGCCACTTACATAAACAATATTTAAAAATTTATTGCAACATTTGAAAATAGAACTCTTTGGCTGTAGAATGCAGTTTGTTTCATCTGACTGTCTTTTGTTTTTACCTTGTGGCGCCATTTAAAAAATTGTGTGTCTGCATCAACATGGATTTAACTCGGGAAAATTTTCGTAGTATGATTTTCTACGATTTTAAGTGTAATTTGACAGCTCAACAGAGCATCGCTCGGCTTGAAACAGCTTTTGGCAATGAAGCACCATGCAAGACGACTGTTTATAGCTGGTTTTCAGAATTCAAGCGTGGTCGTATCAATCTCAGTGACGAATCTCGCGATGGTCGGCCTTCCACCGCTGTGACCAACAAAAACATCGATGCTGTGCGCCGTATGATTGAAACAGACAGGCATGTGACCTACCATGAAATTCGCGCATCCTTAGAAATAGGCATGAGTCAAATACAATCAATCCTACACAAACATTTGGGTGTGAGAAAGCTGTGCTCGCGGTGGATCCCACACAACTTGACCGAGGCTCAAAAAACGGACCGCGTCACTTGGTGCAGTGCCATGCTTACCAGATTCAACGAAGGTGCGTCAAATTTGGTGTGGGACATAGTAACAGGTGAAGAAACATGGATTTATTGCTACGATCCTAAAACAAAGCAGCAATCGAGCGTATGGGTCTTTCAAGATGAGCCGAAACCAACCAAAGTGGCGCGCGTGAAAAGTGCATCTAAGCGGATGATTGCTTCTTTTTTTAATAAAACTGGACACGTGGCTACTGTTGCTTTAGAGAATCGTCGTACCGTGAATAGTGACTGGTACACGACCATTTGTTTGCCGGAAGTTATTGACGAACTCCGTAAAAATAACCGTAAACGCCGTATCATCCTGCACCACGACAATGCTAGTTCTCACACGGCCAGACAGACAAACGACTTTTTGAAGACGAAAAATGTAGAACTCATGAGTCATCCTGCATACAGTCCCGACCTGGCACCTTGTGACTTTTTTCTGTTCCCAAAAATTAAGAACCAATTACGCGGTCAACGATTTTCATCACCAGAAGAGGCTGTCGAGGAGTATGAAAAACACGTTTCAGAGGTCACCACAGGGGAGTGGCACAAAAGTTTTCAAAACTGGTTTGATCGAATGAAAAAGTGCATAGACGCCAAGGGAGATTATTTTGAAAAACAATAAATTAATTTTGTACCTTTAATAGTATTTTTTCATATTCAGTCCGGAAACTTATAGTGCGTCCCACGTAACTTTGGAATATAAACCAAAATGCCTTAATCCATCGCATTTCAGAGGCGGCGCGGACACTACCAAAATACTGCATTTTTCAAATATTTATATACTACCATGGGGTAAATATGTTTTCAAATTCAGGAGAAAGAAGTCGCTATTTTAAAAAAAACATGTGATAATGGGATGTTTTGGTGCTTAAGGGTGTATAATATCTCACTTCGCTTCGCATGATCCTGTTTTATACCAACAAATACTGCAACAATCACTCTGAAATTAATATATGATAAAGTTGAGGACTAATGCTATGTCAATGCTGTTGTAAAAACTTGATTCCTTTAAATCTTCTCTATAGAAAAAAATTACAAAGTTACCTCCAAACCGTACAATAAACCGATAGCACTCAATGAATACTTGAAATTAGATCTGAAACTTTGCATAATATAACTGATATTAGTATAATGCTGCTGCAGACTGTTCCATAAAAATGAAGAAACCATCAGTGTAGCCGCGATTTCAAAATAACTGATGTTTTTGCGTGCGCGGCATCTGATGAGAGTAGGATAGACAGTTAAAAAGCAGAAGCGTTAGAGCAGGACTGCGAATAATCCATCGGATTTCAGAGGGGGCGCGAACTCTACCAAGTTACTGCATTTTTCAAATATTTGTACAAGATTTCTGAGTACCTATTTCTTTTTTTGTGTGGCATTGAAATTTAACTGTCTTCCCTTAACATTGTTATGCTACTCGTTTAAGTTAAATTATTTACGAGTACTGTAATGTAGATAGTATCAAAGATCATTAGATTTTATTTGCAATTCACATGTGAGCCAACTTTCGACGTCATCTTTAATTACTATTGTTTCTCTCATTTCCTCACTTTTGTTTGGTAAAAGGCTACTTAATTTACGTAATGGCGATTATCGTTAACATTGTTGTTTTAAACATTCTTAATTACGTTCCATTCCACTAGTTGTTATTATTTTTTTTATCGCGAGAGTGGTTACTCCACTATTTTAGGTACTTTCGGGGCGAGCGCGATTCATCCGAAGTCACATCGAGGCTTTTTTTCAGACGTGCTAGTGGTCAAGAGTAAATCCACTGCGAATAATAAAATAACCATTCTGCAACTGGGTTCGCAATTTCATCAGACATGAAAACTTGAATAATTTTCCATCAAGACCAAGTTTCAATGTCCCTTCCTGAGAAGTACTCAAAATAAAATTGAACTTCCTATACTAATCGAGAAAACGATGAAAACGTTGTCCTTGAACAAGTATGGACGCGCAAAAAGATACTTTTCGTATTTCGCTAACAGTGTCATTGAACCTTTGTCCTGGCCACTTACCGAGTCTCCGGTATGAAATTGGCTATATAAACGAAAGTCCTTACATTTACACTCACTTGGAAATAATTTGACCATTTCCTTTGTGCACGATTCGGCCGTGGTATGAAAAGTGCCTCAAGTATTCCCACGCATTGTATTGGATTCTTTTGAGTTATTATAATAGCGCTTTTTATATGCTTATATTTAACTTTTAACATTTTTGGTGGTCTTTATACGTTACACTAACGGTAAATATATTCTAGTTAACGTTTGGTTTGTTGTTTCCGTACTTCTTAATAAAAAAATATTTTATATCAAAACTCTCTTTTTCTCAGGAACAGCTAAAGATATCAAGTTCAAATCAATAACAAATATTAAAGTTTATACTCCTATAGTACTGCAAAAAATTCAGGCTTCTAACTTAATTCATTAAGAAAAAAGACGCGAGAGAAAAATCTGGCTATTATAACAACACATTCTTGTTGTAAACGACACACAGCAAGAACAAACGAGTTTATTTTACTAAGAATGATTGTGAAGAGCACTAGAATATTATTGCACTAACAATAAAGTTTTATTTTGCACCGAAACTATTTTAGTTAATTTTTACATAACTGGACGGCTATTCCGGCACGGCACGTGCGCAAAAATTGCGAGGGCAGATTGCGGGTGACTTTAAAAGGGATATTGTAGGGATATGTATTGATTTTTTTCATTGAAAACTTATAGAGAGCATTCCATATATCGTATAGTTTTTATTAGATGTGGTTTAGTCACTAAAATTTTCATCGCATGCCATTTTTCAAACTTTAAACAAATATCTAATGATTGATATTGCGAGTGAGAAATAATGCCGGAATAGCCGCCCTGTACTAGTATTTCTATCGGTCCTCTATTTTTGAGCGTGTACTGTACAGCCTTCCAAATCGGGTATTCTTTCAACATGACGTCTGATGCGCTCAAAACAAACCTATAGATTACTTCCATTTTTCCATTTACATAGACTTAAAAAGCTCTTTTAATTCTGCACAAAAACCCAAAATCATTAATTTACATCATTAAAACCCAATTAAAACATTACAAAATTATTTTTCATACAGTGTACATAATTAATATAACATGATGGTCTCGTAATTTATCAATGTTCTTTTAAATACTCACCTTCATTTTGTGTGTACACCTGTAATAATAAAACTGTAACCGAATTATAACCCCTATAGCTCAGTGATTCTTACGTGACTCACCCCCTCCAGCTCGCCGGTTCGCTTCCTGTATCGATAAAACAGCATTTTAACAAGGTAACCGTAGACAGCACTAGCTCTACCGCTATTATTGTTATTATTTATAATTAAAGGCAACATCTGCTCTTTATACCCATCCATTATTGTTAACTCAAATAGGAACATTAATTGCATATGCTCTGACTCCTGACTTTACTAGTAGTTTATATCCTTTGCCTGCTTTTTATTTTCTTCTGAAATATATATATAGGATACGACAATGAGGCTGTTTGCCTACCTAAGGGATGAGACCACATTCATACTCATAATGAATCAACCCTGGACTTGGCATAATTGTATTAAAAATGAAGAAATTATCGTATCAGACGAGGCTTTCGCCTAAAATTATAATAACAATAAAGGAATAAAAATGGTTACAGAAAAGGCTATCATGGTCCTAGATACCTTTGCCTGTCCCTGAAAGGGACGAAAGGAAAAAAAAATATATATATATCCATACAAATAAACCCCCGAGTAGTTGTCAGAGGTTTTCCTGAATATAGACTCTGGAATGCTAGTCAAAGTTCAAACTGGTACACCCACGTTTTACCGACGGTTATTACGTCCCAGTGTGATGGGTCTTCGTACTTTGGGCACAACTATGGTGTCACAGCACGTACGCAAATGTGCTTCTGAAAGATTTGAACCCATGCCCTTCAGTTTATTGGCTGAGGCGTCAAAACGACCAGACCCGAGGCAATCAGTTTCTTCTACAGTCGAATATATCGTTAATTTAGATTACTCGGCTATTAATTAAAACTATCTGCTATATTCTACGGTTCTAAAGCTATTTCCTACAACGATATCATGAATGCTGTTCGAAGTTCGTGAAACAAGTATAATTCTATCAAAATCAAGAGTCACGACAACGATTTGTTGGACCTTGATGCAATTCCTGGGTTTATTATATCCTTTGCAATTTACTTTTTAAACTGCTCCAAATTACCAATTCACAAAAACTTGTTAGCATGAAAATCTGCAGATTTTAATCAACGTGTTTCAGCAGTTATTGCCGTCTCCTCTCTGCATCTATCTGTCTTGTTCTTCCTCGTCGTGTTAGACGAGGAGGCACGAGTTTCGTCGCAAGGTGCAGTATGCGTTTTTGCCACGGAATTCAGCTTGTTAGACAAAAGCCATGTCGTGTCGACCTTCGGACAACCGGTCGCTAGAGACCGCTTACTTTCGCGACTTGCTTTAGACCCCTTTTGTATATGGTCATGCCGGTGCAGGCGCAAGACGCCGTTTACATTGAGAGAGTGACAAATATGACCTTAATTTGGAGTATTGAAAGGTTTTTACGCATGGTCACTGTTGATATTGTTGTTAGATCAACTTAAAGTAGACTCATGTGACTTGCGATGCAAGGAATGCTTAATAATAATAAATTTACTTTTACAACATTCATATCAACTTTTCTCATAAATTCCGGTCTTAAAACCACTTTTACGACATCAACGAGATTTTGTATTTTGGTACTTACATGATAACACCGCCATTTTGCGAGGAAAGTGTAGCAATAACATAGCATGTGTGGCTTCTTTATGAACTCTCGATGGATTCCGGTATACCTTTCACATTTAAGCACAAGTAAATTGACCACCAAAGGAGAAACTGACATAATACATAATACATAATATTACTATGCATATCCATCCATCCATCAGCCTCTTTCGTCCACTGCTGGACATAGGCCTTTCCAAGATTTCGCCACTCTTGGCGGTCCTCCTGGAAAAAATGCCCATACCCACACATTCTGGGCAGGTGGGTTGGTGAGCGCGGTGCCGAAACCCTCGCACCAGTGACGCCGCTGCTCGTCACCGGTCTGTTTTATTAAGGCTCGGCAATTGGGGATGGATATACCGCCGTCCATCGGTCCCAGGCAATGGTGGACTTCCTGGTTTTGCCTGAGATGCCAAATTGCCGAGCCTTACTATGCATATACTAGGTGAAATTAAATCAACCGACCAAATTCATACTGGAGACTCGGTTAGTCATCAGAAACAAGGTATTGGGAAACAGGTGAAATTCAAAAAAAAAATTTTTCCCCGTTTGTGCCTGAGCCAGGAATTGTACTTAATTAAACTAGTCCAACCAGTAAGGGAGCAAAAAAATGTATTTTTCGAAATTGGCCAAAGAGATTACTGAACCTAGTTCTTGATCACTTACCGAGTCTCCAGTATGAATTTGGTCGGTTGATTAATAAAGCATGTAAAAAAATACAGTTTGCTTTGGTGTACGTTTTTTCCTAAGACGCAAAATCTTTAAAACATTTGCAAATAAAAAATGAATATGTTGCATGGCACATGATTAGCACAAAACGTAATAATAAAAATATACGATCTATAAATATTTATTAATATTGCTTTTTCAACTGCTGGTTAGAATATAAAGGTACTGTTGTCTTCTAAATTGCTGTATTTACAACTAATCATGCCATATGACTGAGAGCATGTTATTATAAAGTTATGTGCGTCTATTTCAATACATTACTTTAATTTTAAAAGATTTAGTATGGGTAAACAAACAATTTTACAAAAAAATATTGATGTAATCATAAAGTTTAAATTTTCTTGGTTATTCTTTCGTCCGATAGAATAACGGCACTAATTTAAAAAAAATACATTTTTTTGGGGTTATTATTAGAGAAAATATAAACTGATATTGTCTGATGTTTGATAAACCCAGCCTTATTTAAAAAATATAATAATTAATTAATTGTTATCTCCTTGCGATGGATAAATCGCCAAGTGTTTAAAATACTTTCGTAATTGCTAATATCATAGTTTCAATCCCAAAAATGTAATTTAATAAATGATAATTTCAATTTATTTATTTAAAATAATAATAATAACGCAATGTTTGGCTTAGATACCTTTTTGGTAGTCGAAGTGTATTTTGTAATATAAGTATACATTATTTTCATGCAGAAAGTTTTATTATACTATGAATAAAAATATTTTTCCAGTTTGAGCTTACTAATGCAATGGGGCCTGGTGCTAACTAAAAACAAGGCATATCTTGAATTGGTTTTTCTATTCTAGGTAATTGGTACATACGAGAAAAAAATCTGGTACAAAAATCAGTTGTATGCAGAATCGTTTTGACATTTCCGCATACCATGTAAAGAATACCTTACCTGCAAGAAATGACTTAACCTTTTAGATAACGTGAGTCATGGGAATATTTCAAAGATAAAATTATTGCGTGTGTTCAGAAGACACGCTTTAGATAAAATGGGTTTTTAATGTATCATCAGTTCTTGCGTGCTTTTTTCCTTATATTATATTTGCCTAAAGAGAGAGAAATAGAGATAAAGATGAACTTCAGAGGTGCATGGAACCTACCACTCTCTCTTTCATCTATCCCTATAATCTATCTCTCTCTATCCGCCTCACCGGATCTAACTGCACCCGAACGGGCAAAGTGTACTCTAGAATGAAAAGTTTAACCAATATCCAACCAAATTCAGAAGACTCAGTAAGTCTCAAGGTTCGATGGCCCTTATTGGGAAATTCGATACAATTTTTTCTCCTGCTCCCGACAAACGCAAGCCCAGCCCCCCCCGAGTCGATACAAGGCAAAATTTACTTAACTTACTAAGCCGCCAGTGTAAATTTGGCTGTAAAAATAAATGTAACCTTGAATTATTATTTAATATGTGTGTTATCTTTTGTTATGAATTATTTATTAATAAAAAGCTTTAAGGCCTTATCACTGGTGCACGATAATCTTACTGAGCGATTTTGAACTTCAGTATATTGTCAGAAAGTCTGCATTAGAACGCTCGCTTCTCGCGCTGGCGGCACGCAAAATCAGTGAATTTTCGATATTTTTCTGGATTTTGCGAAAAAGCATTTGATGTAGGAGTTTTTTCACCAGACATCGAAAAATAAACCATGTTTTCTTGTTAAAGTAGTAATTTCAGACATAAAACTCAAGCCGTTTAGACATAAAACGAAATAATAACTTAAAAAGGCATAATTTTCAAAAATAAAATCTATCGAGCGAAATGTGTTCAATTAGGTAACCGACCTGAGAACGGAAAGACAAAGGTATGAAAAAACACGTGTTCAAGTTTTACATTGATCAGATAAGTAGTTGACTCAGCATATTAAAACAAAAACCGTTGAAAGACCCAATACAAGCCCTTAAAGAGCCAAATATTTATTTGTTATGAATTAATAATTTACAAAACTGATTATGATGATTTTCCAGAAGTCACGAATCTGTTGCTATCAAAAATCAATAATTTTACATCTTAAGGGCATGGATGACCCGAGATTGAGCACCTCATTTTATATCAAATAGAACTACGAACTCTATGACGTTTCATTGCCGTTTGATTGCGCGCTCTGAGCTCTCGAAAAAACAGGGTTTTTATTTTAATAATTTACTCGGCTTCTAATTGTAATAAAAATACGTTTTTTTTCCTAAACGCTATTTATTATTATCATTCAAACTAATTTTATAAAGAAATAACCGCCTAAATCCCAAAATTGATATGCCAGAGAAAATCAATCAGAAATCTAAAACAGAGAAAAATAGGCGGTTACAAAATGTTATATTGTAAATAAATAAATCAAGTGACCCGGTCTGTTCAACCTTACTTTAGAGAACGTTAGAGAAACATCGGTATACTTTTTGATAACTATACCTATCCCAGTTAATCCTCCAAAGTCTGCAGTTTTCCCCCTTAACTAAGGATAGTGGGTATTCCATTACAGCACAGTAGAGCTGCAGCCGAATGCTTCTATTATCTCTTTATTGATTTACTTCTCCCGTCACTATAGACTCATGATTAATTCATAGTTTCACAAACCTGGTAGCCATTTCGTACACACCCACTTGTTACTTATGAAACTCACGACAAACCGGCAGCTGGTCACGAGATGAAAAAACGCCTTTAGTGAAGTTAGCACATGTTTCACAAAGCTGTAACTGCACAAATATTACGATAGTTAAATAATGAGAGGTTATGCAAAGGATGAATTCGCTAGGAGCTAGCTATGATATCGATATAATGAGATATATGATATTTTTCTGAGCGCAAGTTTAATCTTAAAACTTTTTAGATTAAACTTGCGTTTAGAAAAAAAAGTTGTGATTTTTTTACATAAAAATAAATCTTTATATGGCTCTACTGTAAAGTTGGAAAAATGCTGGTTAGTCAAATAGCTTTTACACCATCGATATATTCAGGGATGCTTTAATATGATTTTAGAATTACTTTAATATTATAAATCTATTACACACACATAAAATTGCATAAAGCAGCCACCTAATAATTTAAAAAAGTAGGTATAGGTAGTATAAGTTTTCATACATTACCAAAACAAAAATTGTTACTGTCTCGTATCAATTTTATATTAACTGAACTTTTTTAAGCTGATCAGTCATTTCTTTTAAGTTACGGTTAATTAAGTTGTTTTATAACATGAAAAAATATGTTAAATTCATTGAAGACTTCAACATCACGTGGATAGATAATGACATATTTAATACTAATTTAATTACTGTGATTGATTGCTCGAATCAGTGAATTAATCTGCTAGGTTTCTACCCATTCAAAAAATCAGACTAGAAATGATCTTAAGCGTTACCAGCTCCTCTTCTACATGTTTGGCTGACGGCTTAAAGTCGACTGGGGCAATACGACACTGGGTCAACATTGTACACTCAAGGATGACCACTGTAATCAGCCGTTTTGTTAATCGACCTGCCATTTACCATAAGAGTCAAACCTGCAAGAGTAATTTACTTTTGGGCATTCAATTACAATAATTACTATTAATTACTCGTATATCGGCATCTGTCCACGTATTTCTCTTGAAGTGTTACTTATAGGTGGGTAAGTACGAGTGTCATTAAATTGTTACCTAACCCTATTAAGATCTAAATCAAGATCAGCTTGCAGCATCAACGCGAGTTTACTACGAGATAAATCATAAATAATTGGCTGGTAAAATGGGGCAGTGTGGGGTAAATATTTGACGGTTAAAATGGTCCAGTACGGGGTAAATAATCGCAGCGAGTTGAAATAGGCCAGTATCGGGTAGAATAATTGACGGGTTAAAATGGAGACAGTATAGGCAAAATCCGGCGTTACGAGTGTATTTCACATTCATTACACTTTTAGTGCAAAATGTTATCATCACCTCTTAGTCTTCATACTATCAACCATATTTCGCAGGGACTATATAACCATTGCTAGATGCAGAAGGTACGGTGGCTTGCACGTCAACTAACTCAAAGGGCAGTTCTTATAGCGCTGTTATAAGAGTTAAAATCGTATAAAATGAGGCAACTGTACTTATTTATGTGTATTCCTTTTATGTGATACCATTGCTTCCTGTTCGTGGCTACATTCTTAATAATCTGAATCAGACTGATTCAGTATCCTTTGTTCAGATGTTGTCAGACAATACACGAATATTAACCATTTTAGTTCAGTGAACGTAACAATAAATATTATCTCCTTTTACGTACGTGACCATTACAGCCGTTGGCTCTATAAACGGTGCCAGTTATCTTAGTATCTCTAAGATTATAGATCATGAAATATCAAGTTCTCTTACGAAAAAATGCAATGAAAGAATAATTTCAAAATTAAATTTCACAAGCAGATTGCAGATGAGAATTTGCATAGCGTTTTTTAAATGGTATTGGTTTATTTATTACCCCACTTCATTAATTAATGCACGCCAAGAAATATGCAACTTTGCGTCGGATCAGCGCATTAATAGTACATTATTACAGTATAACGTTACCCGTGAGTTGTATTCGTTTTTGCAATTAAATGGCGTCTTTTATTCCAATTATAAAAAAAACGTTTGTGTACTTACCAGTGGTGAAGGGTCCAAATAACACGATTCCCATCGGCTTATTTAGGAAATGGCATCCATACTACATTTCTTTATTCCGTGCTCTTCGCTTTGTCTCTTGCTCTTGCTACACTTGGCTGACAGAGAGTTGCAAAGTACATTAAAAAATTATGTTTTCCTTGGTCGCTTTCTGAGTAAGGCAATTTTTTGTCCGGCTTCTCTTTTTTAAAATGTTCTCCCTTCGCCAAACAAGAACTTGCTGTAAAAAAAAATTGCCGAACTAGTTTCCTTAAATAATATTAAATTAAAAAATTGTATTATGTTGTGGTATGATAATTAAAGGTTTAAAATATATATATATAATATATTTATGTTGGAATTAGTTTTCAAGTAAAATATTTACTAGCTTGGAAAAACTAGAAGTCGTTCTGACCATGTCCTTATTGTTATATTTTGCATCCTTGATAAAATCTAGGTAGGACTTTTCTAGTTTTTTCTATTTCTCTCTATCTTGAGCATTTGTTCTCCACTGTCTTCCGGCTATGCTTAGTATGTCATCTTCCCAGTGACGTTTTTGTCTGCCTATTTTTCGTTTGCTGTAAGTTTTATTAAGCAGCCTATGGCTGTCTACCCCTCCAGAGTCTACCCCTCCAGAGTCTACCCCTCCAGAGTCTACCCCTCCAGAGTCTAACCCTCCAGAGTCTACCCCTCCAGAGTCTACCCCTCCAGAGTCTACCCCTCCAGAGTCTACCCCTCCAGAGTCTACCCCTCCAGAGTCTACCTCTCCAGGGTCTACCCCTCCAGAGTCTACTCCTCCAGAGCCTACCCCTCCAGAGTCTACTCCTCCAGAGTCTACCCCTCCAGAGTCTACCCCTCCAGAGTCTACTCCTCCAGGGCCTACCCCTCCAGAGTCTACTCCTCCAGAGTCTACCCTCCAAAGTCTACCCATCAGTAACACGGATCAATAACACTTTTTGCTAATTTCGCAAAATAAAATGTTGACCATCCATAGTAATTGACTAGTGGCTGGGCTTGCGTTTGTAAGGAACACAAAAATAATAATTTACGATTTTCACAAAAAGGGTTATCGAACCTTGTTACTAAGCACTTACCGAGTCTTCAGTAAGAATTTGGCTGCATAAATTAGGTTCTCTAGTTAAAACAGAACATACATATACACACAGACAGACATACAAAAAAGCTAAAATTTTTAGTTTTGGCCTCATTACGATTCTACTAACCCATTTCATTTATAATTCGCAAATATATTCAATGGACAGACACGACTTTTTTCCTACTTTATTATAAGTAAATTACTCGCGACTTTTTTCATACTTTATTATAAGTAAATTACTAACTCAATATAGTCAAGGGTCTTTGGTCGCTTGGTGCCCATTACGGTCCAGGAGGCCTATTCTCACTCTGTCGAGATAGGCAGGTAAAATCCCATTTTATCTGTCAAACTCCATACTTTTTTCGGTCGAGTTTTAGAAATCTCGTTTCAACCGTGGTTCCGGAATAGCCCTCCAGGTCTAAATAGACAAAAGATAAATTTAATTTCCCATCTCCACAGCAAAAAGGGCATTAACATAATATCTTTTTTTTTTTTTTTTTTTTTCTTTTTTTCTGTCAATCATCCACATCATTTGAATATTTTGTCACATATTGTAATTTATTTTTATTCCACTGATGCCGACAATTATTGAAATATATCTGTTGTACATAACGTGTGTTTTGTATTTATAAAAATTAAAGACCAAATAAGTCAACAAAAATATATGTTACTTATTTTACTCAATATTCAATGTTTTGTACTCAAGAGACAGAAAATAGGTATTTTCAACAGCATTGTTGCTCTAGGTAATGTGTCACGTCTCAGTATTTATGTATTTGTACTGTAAATAAATACATAATGTATGTGATGTGTTGATATTAATGTTGTTCTGCATATTGAAAGTTTCCTTAACTGGAATCACGTTGGCAGAAACCCTATAAATCTAGAAATATGTGCAAATAATAAAAAATTGTTTATGAGGAATAATTATTTTTATCGTATGATTAATAATTAAATACAAATTTCCTTAAATAATAGCAAATCTTTTTTTATCGTAATCCAAATCCAATACAATGACTTCTAAGTTCTGATTTAACTGTAATTCAACGCTTGAGAAACTCTGTTGGGGAAAAAGTTTCTTCGCATTTTATATAAAAATTCAAAACATTTTTTAATAAAGTTTATTTACATTTAATAAAGTATGTAGGTGCCATTTTATTCGATAACTTTCTGCCATCTTGTAGGTAGGGACATGATCCCATTGCTATAGAAATTCTGGGGCTTCTGATCAAAAAACCGCGACAAGTGGTTTTGTCAGTCCTCTCGTGATGTTAACCTGACACTGGCTTAAGAATTCTGAAGAGACCGAAACAAGTGGAAATCTGAAGGTGCAAGGTCAGGACGATACGGCGGATGCATTAATACGTCCCAGCCAAACTCTCTTAATTTTTGCTGAGTGGCTAAATATATGTGAGGTCTAGCGTTATCATGATGAAAAACCACACCCCTTCTGTTGATTAATTCCGGCCGCTTTCTCTCAACTTCTTGCTTTAATCTCATCAGTTGTTTGCAGTAGAGTTCAGAATCGATGGTCCTGCCTGGCACTAACAGCGCATAATGAATAATGCCCTTCCAATCCCACCATACACACAGCATTACCTTGTTGCGAGATAACCCGGGTTTTGCCAGAGTCTGTGAAGCCTGACCAGCCTTTGACCACGACCTTTTTCGCACGTTCTTGTCGTACGTGATCCACTTTTCATCACCAGTTATCAGGTTTTTCAAAAATGGTTCGGTTTCATTACGTCGTAATAAAGAATCACAAATGAGTACATGGTTCATTATGTTTCTTTTAGTGAGGTCATGAGGCACCCAAATATCGAGCTTTTTTGTGTACCCAGCTTTTTTCAAATGCTCCAAAACTGTTTTGTGGTCAATCCCCAGCTCTTCAGCTACATTGTAATTACTGATATGCCGATTTAGCTCCACTTTTTCAAAAATGGCATCCATTTTATCCGTAACAGGGCGCCCAGAGCGAGGTGCATCTTTGACATCAAAATTTCCGGATTGAAAACGCTTAAACCAAATTTGTGCTACTCTCACAGACACTGCACTAGGTCCATAAACATCACAAATTTTTTTCGCGGCTAGCGTTGCATTTTTACCTTTTTTGTAGTAAAATTTAAAAATGTATCGAATTTCTTCATTAGATTCACCCATCTTAACAGTAAGAAAAACAAATGAAAATCGCACATTTTACCTAATTTGAATTTGGAATAAACATTTTCAAAATTTAAATTTTTTAATAATACCAAAACCAGCCAGATACAAATGGTATAGCCAAGGAGATTTTATTATAAGTTCATACATACCTACTATTTGCGAAAAGAGTTTTTCCCCAACCTATTATTATAACAGTGCATTAAAAGATAGAAAAATAAATAAAGTAACAACAAAATTTAGCCTCAGCGCCTTATCCAGTTTGTGCACCGAGATCTATATGACTCTTCCAAGTTTTGTAAGTCCATCCATCCATCAGCCTGTCATCCACTGCTGGACATAGGCCTTTCCAATACTACGCCACTCTTGGCGGTCCTCAGTTTTGTAAGTAATTGAAAGTTACTATGAGATTATTTGTAGGTAATTAGTTTATTTATGTAAGTTTTTATTCTATCATGTATATAATTTAATAAAAGTTACGTTCTAAGATAAAAATTATAGTATTATATTCGCACTTAAATTGAATGTCAATTATGTCAATAATAATATTATCAATAAAATGGAAATAAAATAAAAGAAACAAAATTAGTATATAATAGAATAAGTAATCGCTATCAATGCAATTAATTGTACAATTACATAAATCGACACCTACCTAACAAAATAAAGAACCGTTATTTATAAACTCATAGTGTCTGGTGTCTTCTATCTTTGCAGCACTCTCCAACCTTCTTCTGTATGGCTAAAACAGTCCATGGGGTTGATGACAGAATCAAACGAGACTTGTTAACCTGATCTCTATGTCATAGAAACCGTCAAAAAGAGAAACATTAAAAAGGGTGAAACAACAGTACATAACCTAAAATGCATTCAAACAAAATATAACTTGTTTTTATTAAATTACAAGTTTTGTATAGAAAACGCGAGGTTTTACGAGCGTTTTGTTTTCGTGACAGTCCGCAGGCGAAAACACCTCTGACCCTCCATTGGGATATACTATACCTATACGTGACGATGTGTCGTTTTATATTTCGATTTGCGTCATCACCACTCAATTTTTCTTCCCGGAATGTTTATACCCAGTGTCTTTCTTTTCTTCACATTTTATTATTCTGTGCGTAATAAAATTTATAGCTCCAAACTGTCGCAAATTTCGCAAATAATGTTTAATTATTTGCAAACAATAAGTTTCATTATTTCTGAGACACCTTGAATAAAGTTGCAGATGCGTGTGTTTTATTTACCGAAAAGGAAGAATGGTTTCCGAAACAGTTTAATTTTTTGAATATTATTAAAGTAATTGTGTCCATTTTACAATTTTTTGACAAAAAATTTCTTATAAACGTATCGTCTCGACATAATTCCCCGTGGGGTTACCCCATAGGTTGTTCCCAAGTGTGAAACTTGCTTTCAGCACTTGGTATCCACCAAATTTGGACTGTGACTTGCATTTGGGTGTCCACTTTTCACCGACGATTATTGCGTCCAAAACGTGATGAATAGTGAGCCCTATTGCCGTACTTCGGACACAAATGGACCAACGTGCCTTATTAGGCGCAAGCCACACAGGATCTGGCGCGGACGCTGGCTGACTTGGGACTGGGGAGGCTCTCCATTCCATTCAAATTTCGTACAAAGCGCATGGAAATAAGTATGCCGAATAGTATGGTACGGACCTCCGTTTTATGCTCGACGCCCGACCATTCGGTGTGTTCAAATTGTGACTTTATTTTCATGTATTTTGTACGAAATTTGAAAGAATTGCCACGTGCCATGTCAGCGCCCGCTCCAGATCCTGTGTGGCTTGCGCCTTACAATGCACACAGACCGAACAGAAATTATTGCACACCGCGGGGATTGAACCCACGAGCGCTCTTCCACTCGGCCACAGTGTTCATAAAAATACTAATTAATTACTTTTTAAGTATGTATGTTTATTAACAAACGAACTCGTACATAACTAATGGCCATGGTATTAGCTAATGGCGTTTTTTCTTCCATACATGTTACCCAAAAACAACTAAACTTGTCTTCATCAACAACTGCGAAACTTAAGACCAACGACCTTGAACTGAGTAACTTTGTAACAAGTTTGTGCGGTAACTATAGCATTTATTTATAGAAAAAACTACATAGATACGAAGAGTGATGTTTTTTTCTGAATTTTATATTAATATATAGAAGTGAAGAAGAAAATATCAAAATTCACCCTTATTTCTCCGTTTTTTGTCCAATTCCATATCTATCCATCCATCAGCCTGTTTCGTCCATTGCTGGACATAGGCCTTTCCAGGATTTCGCCACTCTTGGTGGTCCTTCTGGAAGAAATGCCCATACTCACACACGCTGGGCAGGCGGGTTGGTGAGCGCGGTGCCTAAACCCTTGCACCAGTGACGCCGCCCCGTCACCAGTCTGTTTTATATAAGGCTCGGCAATTGGGGATGGATATACCGCCATCCATCGGTCCCAGGTAATGGTGGGCCGCCTGGTTTTTTTGCCTGAGAGCTGTTCTCTTACTCTCCCCCGAATAACTTCGGGAGGATTTGCGAGTAAGATGGTGGTACCTCCACAGTCGAGCCCGGCATCAGCGCTACCACCTAATTTGTCCACTTGTTTTTATATAACTGCCGCAGTTTTTATCTAAAAAGTTTTTTTTTAAGTCGTACAAAATAATATAAAATGATTTAGTGTTGACGACAGGTAAACTACCTATATTTGCGAAACATAATAAACCAAGGAGAAACCACGAAAGTGTGCAAGTCAGTGTAACATAATAAACACTGTTTCTATTGACGTCTAACTACCGGCTTGAAACTTGAAATCGATCATGCAATAACTTATTCAATAAGTATTCAGTAAATAATGTTATTTCTGATGTTGATATTTTGTAGATTTTCCATTCTTTCGCGTTTTGTACACATACGAGTATACGCAGGTATATATTAACTGGTTCTCCCGGTCATACGCGAAGAAAATATTATTTATTTCTTTGAAATTATATTTTGGTTGGTTAATATTTGAAATAAATTTCGTCTTTTCCAATTTCTCACAATTTTGCAGTTTTAGTCAATCATTGCTTTTTACTAAGACGTTTATGCTTTTCTGTGGCTCTCTTTTTTTATCCTTTCCTTTGGTCATCATCATCAAAGCATCTATAATGTGTCTATGGCCAAGTTATCTGTAACTCTTCTTGGATTCTAGTATCTAAATTAAAACTTTTTAATTTCTTTCTCTGTTTTCGGTTTCTACCTATCTAAATTAAAACTTGTTTATTCATTTTCCTTTGAGCTCTTTTAATCTTTTGCATTTATATCTTATACATTTGTTTATATTTGTGTATATCTGAAAAAAATCTGTACAGTAAAAAAAAGATCGTACAAAGGCTAATAGCAATGTCTAACAAGCATCATTTAACTACCGTTATCTAATAATGTTCAAAACAATTACCTATTTATTATCCCTGTGTTGGAAACTTCACTCTTATTTCAATATAATTAAGTCAATAGTCAGTTTCAACCATTATGCACTTGGTATTTAAAAAGAATTAAAAAGGAACATTTCCAAACTACATAATAACATTTATTTTCATTGTTCACAGATCCTGAAGGTGCTAAACAGACTGGGAGACTGTGATGTGAGATAGTTTACGAACTCAATCGGCCAAGAAATCGGTCGATCAGTCCGATCGTTTCATAATGCCTTTCGCGCACTGTTGACTCGTTGTCCAATCGGTTTGTGAAACTGAATTAATAGGGGTTTCTGCTCAGTTTCACGTAAAAAACATACTGCAATAGAGTGAAGTGGGGTGCCGTCTGTTGCGTCGTTTTAGAAGAACGCGCTACTCAAATTGGTGGTTTATCCTTGGTGAGTATTTCTTTTTCTAAATTAGCGGTAGTTTTAAAATTCATAATGCTCATCCGTGTTTTTTCATTTCATGTAATTGTTTTTGAACAATTACTGAGTTTTTTGCGACTTAATTGGTTTCGAGGAGTTCAGCCGTATTACACAAAACTTGCAGTTTTTATGCAAAGTAATATTAGATGGGTGTTTCGGTAGGCAAATACCTAATATTTTTTTATCAAGAGTTCAAGTTTGTAGCTTGACCTTTTTGCGTTTATTGACATCGTTGGCATGTAAGGCAAATTATTATCTTACTTGTACATGCTCGTACAGTGGGCACATTAGATCTTAATAATAGCAAAACGAAATTGCGGCATCATCGAGCACCAAAAAAATATATAATTTTAATGGTCTTATGACAAATTATTATGTATGAACACGTCGTTTTCCTTCGTTACCTATACTTTATTTAACGTCTATTGTAGTATTTTACAAAAACCACACTATTTCCCATTCACTCAACCTAAGAAAACAATAAATAAATCAAATTATCCATATGCAGATTATAGGTAAAACCTATTATTTCTTCTGTGGTAAAAGTAAAGTTTTCAGAAAACCATGACAAATCACTGCTCCAGTTTTCATGATTTTCCCGAGCGGCGCCATTTTGTTTCAAATTGGCGGGAAATGTCATCTGGCTTCATGATTACAGTGTTCCGGTACACATCCGCAATCAGCATTAAATTTGACCTTGGACTTATGAACAATGGCCAAGGCCGTGGAAATGTCAACATGTTGTGTGAACTCTGGAATATTTTGTTTTGGCTTATCTATGGTCCATCCCTTTGCTTGACAGAATGATAGATGACAGATTTGATCTCAAAATTGTCATGATATAAATACGTTATATTTACAAAGGTCCGCTGGAAGAAATTGTTTCCTCGTAATAAGCCCGCCTTCGTGCATCACTGTGTATTCTTTACTTTTTATTCTGAATTTTTGTTTCGTGAGTACAGTGTACAAAATAAAGTGTCTATTCATTCATTCATTATATAAAAACACATTAACATTAAAGTTTTTTTTTGTAAGGGAACGATTTTATTGTTATTCCTAGCCTAGGACATATCATTGGCGTATTACAAGTAGTACTGAGATAAAAAAAAACCTATTGCTAGGTTTTATTATAGGTACGATTTAACCACTAAAATTGTCTAAAAAACCTCAGATTATTGAATGTGACTTCAAAAGATAAAACTTAGATACCTACATTTCTGCGAAATAACACACAAAAAGTATCAGAATAATAATATCTCGACATCCTCTACCATATAAAAAAAATTCAAGGTTAAATCGCAAACGGAATGTTCTATTGATTTGGAAATTTTTGTAAAAACTACTGAAGCCAAGATTAAACATATTTTAGTCCCAATATTCATAATCTTGATTTAAATATGTGCATTTGACAACGAATTCCTCTTCAAAGCTTCTCAAGTCCAATTTTACTATGTCTCAAGACTTTACAAAATAACCATGTGATGTTGTATTCATCTTTCTCCAACTTCACCGATATAGGTGATTTAGTTATTATTTTTATGTGGCTTATATTTGCATGATTGTTATCATAGGTTTATTGATTCTTCTTTTAATTTTTAACAATATTGCTTTAGGTTAACCTGTCATAATTTTGTTTAGTTATTAGTAAATAAATAAATAAATAAATAATTATGAAATGCAAGTCACAGTCCACACTCGTATTAGACCACGTTTCATCGCTGATTATTACATCCCAGCGTGTTGTGTGTCGAGCCCTACCGCCGTACTTCGGGCACAAATTGGCACCTTTAGGATTTGAATCCGCTACCTCCAGATGTGTGGTTGAGACGATTGAACGACTAAACCACAGAGGCACTCAATAGTAACATTGTAATAACCGCGAAATCAGTCAAATTCACTTTGCACACTGCGTCCCTGATAGTCGTTCAAAAACTCACACTGGGTTTGGTTTCCTACCCGGGCTGCTACATTTACCCGTTCAAAAATCAACATGGGTCGCAACACCGACCGTTCAAAAAATAGCAGTGTCGCTACACCGGTGTCGAATTTTTCAACATCAACTCTGAGCAGGGTTCGCAAAGTTCGTAAAGGGACGCCTAAACGACAGATAAAATCAATACAAACTCTATCGGAAATCAGTGAAATGACGTTTGGAGTGTAGCAACTCGGTCAAACCCGCTCAAAAACTCAGCGCTGCAACCAGTGTTCCTATCCAGCCTACGGTTCATTAAGGGGGTAACTTTTTACCTCGGTACAAAATGCACATCATAATATTGTTTTCCTTACTTTTAAATAAAAAGTATGCAATAAATGTGTTTTAAAGCAACTTGCGGAAATGGTTTATTAACAATAAAGTCTCCACAAAAAACTACGTACTTTAATGTATTATATTTTGTTTGCATTACATTAACAAACTTTAAAGCGTGTTTACAGTTGTAATGTAATGAAGCTAAAATGAAACGCATAAAATTGAATAATTTTCATGTGATCACCAACCAGTCCGCGACGACGACCATTTTGATGAAAAGCAATAATATGTTACATATTTTTCTGGCCTTTATCGCGATGTTTGCGGAAATACTAGGGACATACACCACTTAATATTGGCTGTCTAAATGAAGGCCTAGAATTTATTTGATTGAATTGTTTCTCTTTTGCGAGTTATTTTGATACTTATCGTTAATCATAATATCTAAGTAGCAAAATAACACCCAAGGAAGAAACAATTGAATCAAATTTTAGATCTTCATTTAGATGGCCAATATAGACTGGTGTATGTACCCGATTTTTATAAAAACATCGCGGCAATGACAAGAAAAATAATTATAATAATGCTTCGCATCAAATAGACGAAAAATATGGAGCGGGTGCTGAACAGTCAGTTTGCGCGAATTGCTATAAAACGCATTTATTGCATACTTTTTATTCAAAAGTAAGGAAAACAATATTATGATGTGCATTTTGCACCGAGATCCTCCGTTACCACGGAACCATACCATTCGACCTCGTCTCGACGTCACGAGCGTGGGATCAGCGAAAGTGACGTGTCCATATACAGGGTCGCCAGTATCCTACACAGGATGTTAATTTGATAACCTTTTTCTTTAAAACAGAGTGTTTTACCCATGAATATGGACAATTTTTACTATAAATATAATCGATTGATACAAATTTCAAGTGATAATTTCTTGTTTGTAACGCACTAATAATATTTAGAGTATCCAAAGTGATTGATTTCGCTATATGTCATAAAATCTAAATTTTTAGTATGGCACCGATCTTCAGATCGCAAAAAAACAGCTTTTGTATAGGAAAGTTAAATACCCACTCGACCAAAATGTAAAAAGCAGCAGTTTTTTTCAAGAATTCAAGACTGTCCTATAATAAAAGTTGTTCATAGTAATGGGTAGAGTACCCCGTTTTAGGGAAAAAGGTTATCCTCTTAACACCTGTATATAAGGTGAATTTATAGTCAAATTCTTACCGGAGACTCGGTAAGTGGTCAGAAACAAGGTTCAGTGACCCTTTAAAATTATTTTTATGCCTATATTACCTCAAGTCATTCAGTATAGAAAGTCTACATTTTATTTTGCGTATTTCACAGAAAGGGTAATAAAACTTGGTCCTGACTACTTACGAGTCTCCAGTATGAATTCGGCTGTATCAACGAAAGTCACCCTATATACGGTCGATATGGACACTCGAATGCCTTGTCGATAGCTACTTGAACGGTAAATTATATAAGAATTTTATGTTATCCGAAATGTTTGTTATTGAACATCATCGAATGAGGGTGAGAAAAAGTAACAATGGAATCCTTGTGAAAGTAAGACAACTGGAATGTGTCCTGGTAAACTTGTGAAAGAGCGCCAATTAACAAACCGGGGCGTAACCTTATTTAATTAATTACCGCCGTATGTGTAGGTAATTCTATAAAATGACACCTTTACTTTCTTTTTAAGAGTGCTTATTTTAGATTGAAAGATAAAAACCTGGACAAGTGCTAGTCGGACTCGCCCACCGAGGGCTCGGTTAAAGACTATATTTTTTATGATTTAATTACAAATGTATAGTTTTCAGATTTTCCCCTATATTTGTGTTATAAGACGGTATTACTTGCCAAATTTCATAGTTCTAGGTCAACGGAAAATATCCTATAAATTTTGATTATCAGGAGAGCGTCGAAATAGACGTTTTTTGCGGCATGAAGAGCTGTATCTTTTTTTCACATTAACTTACAAATTTGATTTTTTCACAGCTTCAAGGGACTGTAGATTTGAGTATATGGTTTTAACTTCAACTCGATACCTTCACGTATTCCTGATATAAAGGGTCTTGACAGACAGACGTACAAATAAATTCATTAAAGGGTTCCGTTTTTTCTTTTGAGGTACGGAACCCTAAAGATAATGTATTTTAATCGAAACTTATCGCTTATTTTAAACAATTGTGTAAGCAGGGGAAACGAAATTTTCTGATGTTCTAGTATTATAAAAAAAATCTGATATCCTCTTTCTGAAAAGTAAGATCTCAGGTAAAAAGCCAGAGTGAAGGAATGTCCGACCAGCAGGTCCACACGGCGCGGACCGAGCTGCTCACGCTTTGGAAAGCTCGCCGACCCAGTTACAGTGCAGCGGCTGAACCTGTGCCGGCTTTTTACATAATACCGCATTGCACACTCTCGCTGCTACATTTATTGGTGCAGTTCAAAAACATTTATGTGAGTTGTCATGACCAGCCCCCTGATTCTGAATCGTAAACTCAGCTGCCAAACCGAGCGCCTATCGTCGGAAAATACATATCCACGTATCTAAGAATACGTTCGCACTTGAAATGACGTCACAATTCGTAAATAGTTCAATACCAATTGAAAGTTATTTTGGAAGTTAACTTTTTATCTGTTTTTGGTGAATAGCAACCACAGATGGCAACCGAGACTGAGTTACATAATAAGCCCGCAGTTGTGAATGAGTTGTCATGACCAGGGTGGCATTTACAAAACAATGATGTGAATTGTCATGATACCAAACATCACGCTGAGACGTAATAATCCTTGACTTTCATTTCCCAGTCCACACTCAGCTCGGACACCCCCTCGGGGAATAATGTCGTGAGTATATATAAATTGTAAAGTATGTAAAATATTTTTCTGGAAAATAAAGATCTTTAATCTTTCCTAGCCCTCAAACTAGTTTTAAAATAATAGGGCCAGCGTTTGTTGGCCCTTGTGCTAATTAATGTTTTTAAAGTCGAAAAGAACCTAAAAACGTATCTTAAAAATAATCAGGTAGCTTGCTCGTAACTTTTGACGAAGCATAAATTGTCAATTTATTTATCGACTATCGATAAAATCTTATTGGAAAATCCCGCGACCAAAATTCAATGAAAGTATGTTAACATCTCGCTGCTTGTTATATCACACATGGTACACAATTATTGAAACAATGTTTACACAGACTTATTTACTGCCTTATTACTTAAGCAATTACTACATAAATTTTCATTTAAATGGCAGTCGATGGCTCTTGTTTCGAGAGGACAATAAATATACATTACATCGTTTTCTTTGAAAGGTAGAAAATACAAAAGCGAATAAGAATGTTCATTTAAACTTTCAATTAAATAAATATTTATAGGTAACTATACTATATTGTTCTATAAGATACATTTGTAGTATTTTCATTACTTTTGCTCACTATTCAGTATATAGTTAACTAAATATATAATATAATATATATTCGTAAATACGAGTACGATACTGGGCCCGAAAGGGCGAAAATAACAATATTTCACAATAATTTCTATTATATGTTTTCTTAAATATATTTATACAAAATTATGAGTAAAAGACAAAAAAGTTGATTTGTTACATTTTTTGATGTATGTATATCAAATCCAATAAGATTTATGTCCATAAATTCTTACCAATTGTTTAACTAAATAATATAGCAATTTCTCTAAATTGGCACTGCAAATAATAATTATGATTTTACGGTTTTTCCTGGAAATACTCCCTCTCCCATTTTATAGGCGAATGCTTTATTTGTCATCGCTTTCTATCAGAGCAGTAGACATACGTAAGTCTTTGTGTATAAACAAATATAAAGAAACACCGGCACAGCACAATTTCAATATCGAACACAGTTTCAGCAACATTAAACCACAACACGCAGAATAAATTCCTTCACTTCATCGAGAATCCAGAGTAGTAATTAAAGTTAGCCGCCATTTTATATAACAGACCATAGAGCAGATAGACTACGACGAAGATTTTATAGTCTGTCAAAAAAGTGTTGAAATGAAAATGAAACTTTGATGAACTTTATTGGACTTTAAACGTTCAAGTAGTATAATTTAGGTAATATATTTATGAAATAACAACGCGGTTAGCTCGACTTAACAGATTTTGTACTTATTTGTTTGGTGTAACCAGGTGGAAGAAAAATAGCTTCTTCAATATTCATTTCAACACTTTTTTGACAGACTGTACTATTTTACGTATTGTCGTTTTGTTTGCCAGGTTTATTACATAAGTGGGAGTCTTGTTACTATTTTTACTGCTGACTATAGAAGAGCCAACGAGAGATGGCCCCTATGACAGCTGCGTTTAGTGATGGGGTGCATTTTAATTACGGCATAAATAAAAATCAAGTGCGACTAGCGACTTGAGTAAATAAAATATCGACTTATTTGACACGTCATACAACATGCATAATAACTAGTTTTTTTACCATTTATCTCACAACTAATTGTTATTATCTCCTAGCGTTTAAATCTCAATGTTAAAATATTTAAGCGTCAAATTACACAAACGGCTACGTATATTTTTGCTTATTCATCCTAATTTTCAAAAGTCATTGGAAATAACTTGCGGACAGCATTTGAGTTTTAGTTAGGTACTAGCCGTTTGTCCGTGACTCTGTCCGCGATAAAGGAGAAACTGCCATCGATCAGCGCCATTCAGCATATTCAGCGTGCAATGATCCATCCATCCATCCAACAGCCCGTGTTCGTCCACTGCTGGACGCCACTCATGTCGGTACTTCGTCCTCCTCATCCAGCCGCCACCCACAACGTTCAGGTCGTCAGTCCAGCGGGCACGAGGTCGGCTTACACTACGCTTTGCTGTACGTGGTCTCCATTCTAAAACCTTTCGGTCCCAACGGCCATCATGTCGGCGACAAATATGGCCTGCCCACTGCCACTTCAACTTACTGATTCTGCAGTCTATGTCGGTTACTTTCGATCTCCGACGGATCTCCTCAGACATCGCAATGATGATTAAATACTTCAAAAAAATCTAATTGTAAAAACCACACAAAAATTTGTTCAGTGGTGTTCGAATTACAAGCAGACATACATGTATACAGACAGACGATGCATTTACAGATCTAATCTTATTCGGCATATGTGTGGCAGACGTGCCGCGTGTAGGTTGTATATTTTGTCCAATCATCAACTTCAGTTACCAAGGAGGTATGTTCATAATGGGATGTAAAAAGTTCAGACGTATACTATTCTAAGCCCTACTGAACACACGGAGCAAGTTGTTCAAGTTTATTTCACATTCATTTAAATCTACGTTGGTGTATCCAGTTGTTCCTTTTTAGGTTTCCGTGCCCAAATTGTGCCAAATGGGAACCTATTACTAAGCTTCCGCTGTCTGTCACACACAGAAGTCTACAGCTTCAGCCGTATTACATGGCCAGTTGAAATTTGCATAAAATACGTGTAACTATGTCTTCTTCCATAGCAAATATTAACAAACTCAAAAAAAATACCGAAAGAGGTCCTCAAAATAGTGTTTTTTAACGTTTTTTGTCGTTGCTCTGTCATAGAGCGATGCCTAATTGTTTGTCCGGTGCTACTATTTTAGCGCCTTGTTTTTTGTCGCCTTAATGTTTCTATGGCATCTTTATTTTTGTTTTTTTAGGGCACATACATACATACTAGGTAAATAGTCCATCAAGACTGTATATACACCGTTTTCTAAAGTAGCTCATCATATTCGCTCACCAAAGGATGCTATACCATACATGACTCCTGGTGTCTATAAAATACAGTGCAGCTGCGTAAGTGTATATATTGGCCAAACAAAGCGAACCATAGCTGAGAGGGCCAAGGAACACATTACAGCTGTAAAAAACAGGCAAATAAATAAATCAGTGATTGCAGAACACCTGCTAACGGCTGGTTCAAACCACTGGATAGAACTTCATGACCCAGAGACCCTTTCTACTGACCGCCACTACTACCCGAGAATTGTGCGAGAAGCAATTGAAATTAAAAAACACCCAAAAAATTTCAATCGGGATGACGGGTTTAAGTTATCTTCGGCATGGAGTTCAGTCATACAGAAATTTAAACCTCGCGATTTATCTTCGAATATTTGCCGATACTGTTAGTGTTGTGTGTCGTGTGTGACGAAAGAAACAATTAATTAACAAAAGACAAAGTGCGGGTAGGAAAAAGAAAAATAATGTGCTACCTACCGCCGGCTCGCCAAGGACATTTTTGCTGCTACTCTCGTCACTTAGCTTGTGACCACGACAGCCTACAGAGGCGTCGAAACTTCAAGCACATATCTATTAAGGTATGTTGTTGGTTATCGCGAGTAAGACCCCAATACAAAGTTAATAACACATACATACAGACTAAACCTAATGATTAAATAGTGTTGGCAAGTTTCCATACAAAAACCAAGTGACATTTAAGCTACATGGTACGAAGAAACTAATAAAAATGGGTTGTTTTGGCTGGCTTATGCTTGAAACATATTTGTTAATACATAAACTAATCTCTCGTATATATTTTGTTTGGAAACAAGCAATATTTATATCTAAAAGAGCCCATAACTCACTGAGCTAAAATTGCTTCAAGTCGACTCTATGCGTTTATTATTAATGCTTAGTCTGTATGTCTGTGTTTTAGGGTTCCTTCGTATTGTGTTATGTGTATGGTGTTATTTATGATGTTACAGAACCCTTGGTGTGCAGATTCTACTCGCACTTGGCTGGTTTTAAATATAAACAAATTATCAAAGAACACTTCGTGCGCGAGTCCAACTCGCATTTCGCTGATTTTTAATATAAACAAATTATTAAATTACCTAACAATATTACGTTATCTGACTGATTCCGAAAACGCTCGCAAAATTTGTACACGTTTTAGGTAAAACTACTCCAAAAGATGGCGACCTCGTTTCAGCCTGGTGATTTACGAGTAGTTCTAGCAAAAACGTGCTGCAACCATTTAAAATGCATTGACCTGACCAAAACTGGTCTCCACGCCTCCATTTTTGTTTGAGTGCATGTTTGACATTTCCAAGATTTCAATATTGGATGCGCGCAGAATCTTATGTAAGGGAAATAATTAACTAAATTTAATATATTGGAACTGGATCATAAATGTTTGATTTATTGTCATTTTAATATATCTGTTTGTTAGGTTTCGGCAAACGTCTGATTTGGTTTTGATGAACAGTAAATCTTTTATCAACGTGGTGTTTTATATTCATCCACTTTTAAATAACACTGATTAAATTTATATTAGAGATATTTATGGTGGGTTTTATTTATCCAAATATATAAAGTGACATTAATTTATGCAGCCCAATTCATTACTAAATGATCAGCGTTTCTGAAAATCATGTCTGTTGTATGGGAGTGCGCGGGTCCTACTCGCACTTGGCCGGTTTTAGGATTTGTTGTTATAGCGGCAACAGAAATACATCATCTGTGAAAATTTCAACTGTCCAACTATCACGGTTCATGAGATACAGCCTGGTGACAGATGGACGGACGGACAGCGGAGTCTTAGTAATAGGGCCATAACAAGATGTTTTGAAAACGAAATGAAAATAAAAAGAGCTGATATAGCACGAAAGTACACGTTAGTTAGTAAAAACTTGAACATTATGCTACGTATAAAATATCAAAAACCATCACTCTTTTATTATCCCTGAAAACATTTACATCGATGTCCCAAACAATCTGCATAAAGCATAAAAACAAGACATTTTGTGTAAAGTACTTTAAATACTCAATAGTATGTCAATGTGTCAGATCTGATGATTAAGAAATCTACTTTTATTTGAATTAAGTATGAACATTTTGTAAACAAACATATGGTTTAGACGACCATTGTGTTGTTAACCCTAGTCATTCATTATCTCATCGTCTCATGTTAAGAGTACCTTAGTACCTGCTATGTTTAACAAAGGAACACACCCAAAATTTCACCCTTTAATTGCGTAAAATAAATATTGGCTAAGTAAGAACAGCCATGGCTTACCATGAAGTGGCATTACCTACTGGACGGCTGGACGGTGATTCTCGCATATGCGACCATTTGCGAAGGCCGGAAGCGGGTGATTCTTACAAGCTCTTTATGAAGAAACGTATCAACTTTTAAAATCTTGATTATTCACAAAAACACTTGTACACTTGTTTCATTTGTTTTATTAGAGTTTCCGGTTTCAGAACTTTTAAAAACCTTTAAAAATATAAACCTGTTGTACGTATTCTTAGCATGCTTTACGTGTCTCTTAATTAAGCACCCGCTCCGTAGTTTTCGTATGTTTGATGGGAAGCATTATTATAATTATTTTTCTTGTCACTGCCGCGATTTTTTTTGTAAAAATCAGGGACATACACCAGTCTATATTGACCATCTAAAAATCTAAATGAAGACCTAAAAATTTGATTCAGTTATTTTTTCTTTGCACATTATTTTGATACTTTGATATTATGAATAACGATTCGGAGCGGGCTCGTTAGTAATAAAATAACTCGCAAAAGAGAAACAATTCAATCAAATAAATTCTAGGCCTTTATTAAGACGGCCAATATAAAGTGGTGTATGTCCCCAGTTTTTTCAAAAACATCGCGATAAAAGCTAGAAAAATATTTACATTTTGTTTTTCATCAAAGTTGTCGTCGTCGCGGACCGGGTTCTTAATAGAATTATCACCACACAGCATTTATGACGCGATAAACAGAGGCGTATGAAAAGCAAAGCGTGTGAAAATATTTGCGAGCATCGCCGTTCGGTGTGGTACAAAATCAACATAACAAGTAGGTAGTTGCACTCGATCGGAGGTACTAGGACAACAGAAAGTCGCTTCGCTAGAAGTGTCAACAAAAACCCCCAGCTCCCTTGTTCGGTAGGGCGGCGGCGCGGGAGGCTACTTTCGCAGACATGCCATCTGTCAGACAACTTGTCAACGTGAAAGGGAGTTGAGGAAATACCTGAGTTCTGGATCTATAGACAGACATCTACTGCACTAGCTATAACACGTCTCTCTCCCACTTCATTTGATACATTTTATGGAGTTACAAAATGCGTTATAGAAAAAATATTGGGATTTTCACTTTCAAAGGCACGGTCATGGCCCATGGTGAGGTAACGACAAAACTATGAACAAACAACATTTTTTTCCAGTATTTTAAATTTATTCGTTCAATATCAAATGTTGCACATATTAATAAACCTACTTGAAAAAACTAAATAATTCTAATAAATATAAAAGAAAACAAAATACATACCTCTACAAATAAATAAAATTCCTACAATTAAAAAACCTCATCCAAATCGCTGCTCCGCGGCAAGATGCCCAGTATGCTGGCGACATTCCCGCGTTAAATTGCTAAGCCAGTATTCAAACATAAACAATTTTGCCAACGGTATCTTATCTTGAGCACCGGTAATTAACAATAATAATATGTTTGAAGATCACTAAATCTTTCGCACTCATTTAAAAACGCTTTTATGGATACGAAAATTTAGAGCTGTCACATATAAATAAAGATTTAACTTGGTTAATACTGGGAATAGCGATCCGTATGCCTAAACATCTATTTAATCTAAAAATATTTCAATATTTTTATATGCCCATATTCAACCATTTAGTTCTAAACAATGTGATACATCAAATTTATATAATCGTGATTTATAGCAAGATAACCTTTATTAAAGGCTTAGGAGCTTCTTTATTTGAGATTTTCAGGGTTCTGTAAAAAAAGAAAGCAAAGCCTCGTTGGTGTGTGTCCGTCAGCAGGATTTAGCTGATACTAAAATGTAGACGTTGAATGACGATAGAATGGAATATTTTCGTCCCAAGATTGGTACACCAGGAAAAATAATTCTTTCCACGACGTAACAATTTATCACCAAAATTAGGGTGAGTGTCAATCGTAACGAAATGAATAATACTCGGACATTCTCTATTAATAGTACGGTAGAAACTCAAGTTATCGACGAATTGGTTGACTGAGCAAAATATTGCCGAAAGCAGGAAGTCAACATTTATTGAAAACTTGTGAAACTGATGTCCAGCAAATGGAATTTCTTTCAATTCAAATACAATACAAAAAGAATTGAAAATAAAAGAATGTAAAATAAAGAAAAAAGTATTTATCTAGGTACTAATGTTTTAGGTTACCTGCTAACATTATTTAGCACTTATTTTAAGGAATAAAAGGTAGCGCCATAACCAAACGATGGCTTTTCTTGAGTTGTTTCTTAAAATACGCTACAATTATATTTTCAGATAATACTTTTACGTTTTGGTCATCAAATACTCGTAGAAACATTTCTCGTCTGTTTTTTAACCTCAACCATTTTTCCAAATCAGATGCTTAGTAGCCTTCAGGACCATTAAGTTGAACTCCCGTAACGTTGAATTTTCTGAAAGTTGGATTCCCATTAAGTTAAATCTCATTATGTTGAATCTCAATATGTTGAATTGGCCATTAAGTTGAACTCCCTGTATGTTGAATTTTCTGAAAGTTGGATTCACTCTTGAATGCGGTATAATCATTCAGTGGCGTAGCTAGGTGGACAAGGGCCCCGGTGCTAGTGTACAAAGATTGTATCCGTCAGTATCTTTTAACTGGTTGAACCCATTTTCAATAACAATCATATCTACAAGTGAGAACCCTCGTTTTGTACAACTAACAACATCATACATGCCGTAACCAGATCGTGGCAATAACTTTAGCAGCTCTATCAATTTAGCAATAGCTACTTATCTATGCTATATTATACGTTTGTTTGCGAGTGAAACTTCGGTAAACATAAGCAATCGTGTCGAAGAATCGTGACGGATTCATTGCCGAGACATGTATAGGTACGTCATACGCGCGTACTGAAATTGGTGGGTTCCGTTTTGTGCATAACCCGCATCAGTTCATAATCCCGAATTTAGAGTTCCGATTTTAAAAATTGCTAGAGTGGGATTAAAACACATAATTAAAATAAATTAAAAATCATTTAATTCAAAGCACAAAAGCCCATAGAAGAAACACTTTAACTAAGATTAATAGTATACACAACAAACACAGCCCAAGAAAATAATGACCACAAGTTTGACTCTATATTTATTATTACGTGAAATTCGAACAGCTTTTATTAGAAAACTTCAACTATTTGTTTGTTATGGGAAATACTTTGTTAGAAACTACTCTGAATCCGCAATGATTTTTTTAACAATAACCTAAATATGATATTAATCTGTCAATTTACAAATTTCACATGTGCTCATCGTAACATCCATGCAAGTTTTGATTTGTAATGCGCATCGAAGCAGTTGATGCGACGCAAAACGGAAAGGCCCGTGGTCTTATAATATGTTTGAACTATCAATGGGGAGGCTGTGATTTATGTCTGTCATGTGAAAACTCTGCCTCTTCACTTTCTTTGACACTTTCGGCTTGTCTGTGATGTTCAAAGTATAGGTAGAGAATACCCCGCGCTAATGAAAGAACATCCATCTTCATTAACAACTTTGTTGGGCCTCAATTATAAATTGATGAGTATTAACCATTTATTAGGTTTTGCTCTGCCATTAACGCTATCAAGTTAAGTATTAAGAAAAATTTAATAAAGTGTTTTGTTTTAGCTTTCCCGTTTATTTATATAGTATATATATCATAATTTAAATTGTAGATCCACACATCAGCCTGGTTCGTCCACTGCAAGATATAGATTTCACCACTCTGGGTGTCCTACTGAGAGAAATGCCCATACTTACACACACAGGACACTGGGCAGGTGGATTGGTGGGCATCCTGCCAAAACACACACCAAAATCTTTATGATCCCTACTAAATGAAATCTTCTTGATTGCCCATGCTACAGTATCTAATTTCGCACACCAACAAAAATGAAAGCGATCTCCCGTATCTTATGGAACCAATTAACGAGTCTATAGCGTTATGAACAACCTGTAGTTCACCGAGGTTCTAACATCAACACTTCACGTCATACTCTGCGTCATAAATCAATCAATAAAGAACTGTTTCAAAGAGAAATATAATAAGACCCCAAACTAACATGTTATAATTTGAGATCAAGGTGTTCAAGATTTTTGATCAAGATACATTATGTATATCATTTATAGATATAGGATGTTCGTTTAGTCCGCAAATGCCGTCACAGTATATTAACTATAGAAAAACAGGTGAAGGGCGAGCAGGACTCGTGCTCTGAGGGTTTGGTACATACATACTGTTTTAAACACAAACTTATTCCACTAGCAGTTATAGACGACTAACTAAACTTGACACTTACGATCTATTTAACTAATTAATTTGGTCCAAAGCCAGGACTGTGTAACAATAACAATACCTAATTGTGGACGGAATGTCAAGTGATATAAAAAAATTGAAATTTCTTTCTTAGTGCACTGGATGAAGTACCCTATAATAGCTTTTCACAGTGAGTCAATTTGTATGAAATTGTTAATGAAAAGGTCAATAACTTTTTCTTACGTTGAGTTAGAAGCCTGATTTGTAACATCACTATGAGGCCATAGATTTCTGCAAGGGGCATAGTTTCAACTTGATACCTCTAACAGGGCCCGAAGAAAAGGGTCTTGACAGACGGACAGAGAGACGGACTACACCGTGATCCTATAAGAGTTCCGCTTACATTTTGAGGTACAGAATCCTTAAAATGATACTTTCTTTCTCGATAATTAAAACAGATTAAAAAAAAACGCTTTTATCGCGCTAAGAAATGAAACAACGCATCTTGTTCTTGACTTATTAGGTAAGTTTTATAGGCTGTTTCTTGGAATAAGTATTCCCGTGAGGGAACTTGCAAACAGAATCAACAACTTGAAGAAGGTATTCACGGTACACAAAAGGATGTCATCAACTAAAACCACAGAGTATGTTCTAAACTGAAACCCTTGCATATTAAACTGATTATAATGTATATGTAAATTATGTAAAGATTAACATTATATAACACATAAAGGTAAATGATATTCAATATTATTCTAACAATGCAAAATTTACGAACCATAATATAGACAGAAAATAAACGAAATCTATTGTTCTATTTCAATTACGAAAGTAATGCGAGATAAGCAATCGAATAAAAGAAAGCTTTGTCTCGACTTCACTACGTCGAAGACTATTATCAGCGAAGATTGCTTTTTAGATGCTATTGCGCATCCATTAATTTATTTGTAATTCAATCTGAAAGGTCTAAAAATAACAAAATGTTAAATAATATAAAAATTTACTAGTTATTCCACCTGGGCAATTTATCAGCTTTGAAAATACCCCATAATATTTAAAGGGTAAATATTATATGGTTTTATTGTTTTTTGTTTTGTTTGTTTATTAAGAAACGGAATGTTGGTAAATTTATGAATAATTTTTGTTACAAAAAGTTAATTAAAGAAACTTTCTTTACAAGATCCTTTTAATAAATTTTATGTAAAGCTTATCATCACAGTAAATTCTACAAATTTTCCAAACGTAAAGTTAAAAAATATATATTTTTTTAATATATAAGGTGTCTTTAATTTATACAGCCAAACTTATACTGGAGGCTTGGTAAGGATCACACGGATCCATAACACTTTTTGCTAATTTCGTAAAATAAAATGTTGACTCCACTTAGTAATTGACTCGGGGCTGGGCTTACGTTTGTAAGGAACACGAAAAGAATAATTTACGAATTTCACAAAAAGTGTCATCGTAACCTTGTTACTGAGCACTTACCGAGTCTTCAGTAAGAGTTTAGCTGTAAGATTAGATAATTATTTTATTATCATTTGACTTATAAGGGATACGCATCTAGTTATCTTCTATTTATCATCCCCGACCAAACAAAACTTAATAATGATCATTATTAATCATTACCATCCAATATTAACCAAGTACATGATCACCATATCATTATATTTACAGAGTGTATACCGATTAGGGATTTGATTGTACTCCACTCACATTAATATTGCGACATATTGAAAGTACTTATAAATTAACAACTCAAAAAGAACTTATAGCTATACAATTCATCAAATACACACAAAATCTTCACCCAATTACCCTGCATTTAACCGACTGGCTATCAATCAAATGAATAAGTATTCTAATGGATTGTATAACTTTTGTCACATTCGCTCATTTCTTCAAAATTATCAATGTGAAATAATCCCTATTCTAACACATTAAGGTTTAATACAGCTGCTCAATATATGTGTAAGTCCTCCCAAACTCGTACATAGTATGATGTAATGTAAGCTTGCACTTTCTATAAGCTGTGTTCACAAGAAGATGCTATTGAGGTCGAACATTACGGAGGCTATTACTAATTGGTTTGTTGACATTTTTGTCTTATAAATTTGGACGAGCGCAAATATAACGTTGAAGGAAATGTAAAACTTATTGAACATTGTAAAGAAAGTTTACAAAAAAAAAACTCGAGTGTCGTTATCATTTTTTAAGGTTCCGTACATCACGAGGAAAAAACAGAGCCCTTAGAGGATCACTTTGTTGTCCGTCTGTCTGTCAAGACCCTTTATCTTGGGAACACGTGGAAGTATTGAGTTGAAATTAAAACCATATACTCAGATCTACAGTCCCTTGAAGCTGTGAAAAAATCAAACTTCTAAGTTAACGTCAAAAAGGTACGGCCATTGATGCCGCAAAAAACGTATATTTCGACACTCTCAAGGTAATCGAAGTTTATAGGGTATTTTCCGTTGACCTAGAACTATGAAATTTGGCAAGTAATACCGTCTTATACTACAAGTATAGGGAAAAATCTGAAAACTATGCATTTGTAATTAAATCATAAAAATATAGTCTTCAACAGAAACCTCGATGGGTGAGTCCGACACGCACTTGTCCGGTTTTTTTTAATGGGAGATCTCGATATTGTATAAATTTGAACCCAGCTATGCGTGCATTACGAAGCGCGCGGATCAAATGTGCCCTCCAGGATTTTAACCCGTAACCTCTGGGTTAGCAGTCAAAACATTCGAACCACTGGACAACAGAGGCAGACTCTTAATTATTATTATAAAAAATATGGAAATTCCTTTCGAGATACAAGTTCCGATACGAAAATAACGAGAATGCAAAACTCTCATATAGAAGACATCAACGGGCGCGCAAGAGCGACCTCGTACCATTTTATTTTACCGCATTCATTTCCTTTTCAAAAACAAATATCATCTTCAAGTAGGAAGATAATTAACCACAGGATTTCCTCAACATCATAATGATTTGCTAAATCACTGTTTAATTGTAGGATTGTAACGTTTTTGTCTAACTTCTAACATTTTTGTCGATTGCTGTATAGCACGGTTTTTAACTATGCAAATCGCTATAATCGACAACATTACAAATGAATAATTGGTGCAAAACTGAAAACCATTTCGAGATATGGGCTTTTTGAGCATCATATTTTTTTTTTAGAATTAAATCTTGATTAAATAAAGAGATATTTTCAAAAAACTAAAAATATGGTAAACACAGGATTTTAAAAACCATTTCCTTTGATTTTAAGTCCAGTTTGTTTAAAAAAAATCAACTGTCATGCCATGTGACAGCAGACATAAACATGCCAAGCTTTTTTTTTTAATAATCCATTGGCAAAGAACATCGACTTTTGAAATCCTCAGATGCAACTTACGTCCTTTTAGAATAACTGAATAATAAAACATTAAATTATGCAGGAAAAACATAAAATAAAACAAGATAAAAAATACATAAGCTTCTTTTTAACGCAGACTTTCAATATAAATATTCAAAACAAGTGGTTAACTAAAATGAAATGTTGTCGATTGTGAGGGATCAAATTGAAAAGTAATTATAATAATTTAGTTATTAGTAATAAAATATGCTATTATAGTTATATTACAATTGTAAATAGGGATATAAGTAATAGTTATTTATTAATAGTAATTACAGCCTTTGCATCCTTACGTCCATCCATCAGACTGGTTCGATCACTGAGGCCTTTCCCAGATTTCGCCACTCTTGGCGGTGCAGCTGGACGACAGCCTGTTAAGTCAAATAAAGCATATGATTACCTCTATGAATATCTGTGCTATTATTTGGCAATAATATCATTTCGTAAGTCGTATTTCGTAAGTAAACTTAATAACCGGTTATGTCGCGTAAAATATGTAGCACTAAGGTCGCCTTTGGTGAAGGTGTAGGTTGTAAAATGCATGAAATATGCTTTTTTGCTAAATATGTTCTTTTAGTTATATTGTTCTATATCATATTATGTATGTTTTATACGTTGTGTTCGTAAGTTTTCCTAGAAACGGCAACTTTTAGTGCGCAGTAGCACTTGTCTTCAACAATTTACATATTTATTAACAATTAACATGCATACACCTTAAACGAGTTGATACTTCCGCTATATTTTCCTACCATGTAGGTAATTACAGAAACGGGAACCTCCCACAGTACAGCAAAGCGTAGCGTAGGCCGACCTTGTGCCCACTGGACCGAGGATTTGAAGGACGTTGCGGGTGGCGGCTGCATGGGAAGGACGGAGGCGAAATGAGAGTGGCGAAATCTGAAGGCTTATGTACAGCAGTGCACGAACACAGGCTGATGAATGAATGGATGGATGAAACGTCCTACAGTCGTAATATTAACGTGAGATTTCATTTCACTGAAAACCAATAATTTGATTCTTATCGACGAAAGAATGTTTTATACGCCCTTGTTATCGACCGTATTGCATTTGTATTAAAAAATAAAAAAAAGGTCAGTGAAAATTTCTCCGATAGTACTTATAATGTTAATGTGTTTCATAAACAAATAATTCTAATAAGCAAAAGCCTTAAAGGTTCAGTTATTTCTGAAAAGCCGATCTTCTTTTTCGTATTTATGTGGTTCAAACTGTGTCTTTATTTAGTTTTACCAAACGTGTTGATACGTTTTATTTTCTAAATTATTCGAACCACTCCATCAAAATGTTGTTCACACACATCAATCCAAATCACCGACAGTCATATCTACAAACATTCACTCTTACACAGCAATTTGCAAATGCGTATATTATAATTCCATTAGTTATTTCATCTCGTTCCACTAGAGTTGCTCGGTTCTTGCGTGTGTTAGCTGTAAGTATTATAACACCTTCGTAATCGGCATTCTTGTGTGCTGTTTGAATTTTCATTAAGCCGTTCAAGTGAGTTGGATGATTCAATTATTTATTTTTTAACTTGACAGCTGGATTCAAGCGGTCACATTTCATGTTAAAAGATAAACAATTGAATTTTGTTAATATTGAAAATATTATAATTATATAAGGTTCTAACCATATGCTAGTAACGCCCATATTTGGAGGAATTGGTAATAGGACATCACTAGGTATACATTCGGTTTTTAAGTTACGATTTTTGCTAAATTAAATTAATTATCTTTTGAATTACTAACACTATAACAAAACTTAAAAGTCTATGAGGGGTACTTACTGTGATGTAAAATTCATACCACTGACTTATAAATAAGGAATTCACATAAAATTAATAAAACGATCCATTCTTTCATAGCTCTTATTATAATATTATAATACTTTCATACTACACTATAAAAACTATTATTTACTTTACGTAAATAGTATAGTAAGTACATAACAAATGTATACTGCCCGAGTAAGTCACAAAGTTAAAACACATCAAAACAAATTTACGTTATGTTTTCATGAACATACCACTCCTTTTTTTTTTTTTATTGAAATATTTTCCGTTTCTTTGGTTTCGTTTTTGCTTTTATTACCTTTTCAATACCCATGAAATATAGACCGGCGGATTTTTCCTTGATTGTACATAACTTCGATGTGAATCACCTGATTGTTCGGTTTCAATACTGCCTTAGGGCTACGTCTCAGGGCCGTCTGGCCCACTTACTATACAATTATATTAAACAACTCTTATTGTGAAAGTCGTAGGATACATTATTCAACTTATCAATAAGGGTTTCGGTATGTGCTCGCTTTTATTGAGAGCAAAAAAGTCGATGACAGTGAGAGTGTTAACCAAATGAAGTACTACGCGTTTGATTCGAGAATGCCTTTACCTCTGGTCCCACTTCCGCATGTAGAGCGGGCGCAAGTGGGGGAAATCCACACACACAACCACACAAAACAGACGTAAGCGGAGCGCGGTTTGCGGAAGTGGGACTAGAGGTAGAGGCATTATCGAATCAAACGCGTAGTATAATCCCGTTGCCCTGTAGCCTTTTTTTCTCTACTGAATATAACCGTAAAGAACCGTTATAGTAAAGCAAATAGGAAAAGAAATCCTTTCAAACAAGCTATCGTATTGAGTATTAAAAAATCCAATTACTAATTCAAACGTCTTATTAAATGTAGGAATTCAAAACTCCTAACTGCTCACTTGAGAGTAATAAATTAACTGTAGTCGTATGTGATAACTATGATTAAATACCCCATTGGGTGAGGTATCCAGTGCTCAGGCCACCTTGGCCGCGGTCTCGTGCCAACATCCGGTCTGAGCGGAAATACCATACGGCGGCGCGTGCGCAGGCTGCTTGGAGGAGAGATATAGTTGCTCTACTCACTATACCGAATGAGCTCATGTATTAAATCTACTGTGGGTAAAATGTTTCATTTATTTTAGAATTTAATGAAAATCTATCTATACTAAAATAAAGTATATAGTAAAAAGTTGTGTCTGTACATTGAATACTTTTTCAAAATTTTAAAAGCCAAAAGTACCATATTTATAATTTTTGTCTGTCTGTCCGTATGTCTACCTTTATGTATGTTCAGTTTTAACTCAAGAACCTCAAAACGGATTTGGATGCAGTTTTCTTTAATATCGTCGTAGTGAGGTCAACATATAAAGTCATAAGGTATGTTGATGAAATAACCGCCAAGCTATAAACTTTCGATATCAAAGGTTGCAAGACACTTTGAAAGATTGGAAGACACTTCCTCGCGAGAAATATTGAATAAGACGTGTTATAAAAAGATTAAAAAAAAACTGATATCACTTTTGAATACATAATGCGTAACTTTGCATTTACTTATAAACCAATTTGTTATATGTTTGATTTTGTTATATGCTCTTTTCTGTACCTTTTCTATACAAAACATTTTAATAACTGTGCTATAAAATGCAATATCGATCGCAAGGTCGATCACGAGGAAATTATCAATATATCGATTGATTTCATTGTCAAGTAAAAGGTAACTACCGATATGTCCTTATCGAGATTTTATTTAAAAGCATTTTGATATCACATCTGTATGTAGAGGCTTACAAGTAGATAATGCTGGTACTGTCGGTTTCGTAACAAGACAAGGATAAAACAAATGTTGTAATTAACTACTATGGCTCAATAATCAGGAAATAATTGTTGACTTTGCTTGGACACATAGAAAGGATGAATGATAGTAGAGTGACGAAAGAAATGTATGTTGCACAAGTGAAAGGCAAAGCTCGACTGGGCCGCCCTCGAAGGACGTATGCCGACCAAATAGGAGATATATTTAAGAAGGGCAAAGTAAAAAGTACCCGGAATAGAAGAGCTTGTATGACTGGATTGATGGATGTAGAAGCAAAAGAGGTGTCAGGATCGTGGCAGATGGAAATCTGTAGTCTCTGCCTACCCATCTGGAAGACAGGCGTGAGTAGATATATGTATGTATTTAGATGTTGAGTAAATTTTACTATATTTTTTTGCAATTACATATCTTCTAACCCCTGCTATGAGATATTATACCTTCGGTTTTCATTTTCTGCTTCGCAGCAATCGTGTACATAATAGTAGAACGGCTGAAAGTATCATAGAAAATATGAAATTATGATTGAACATGAAAATTATATCCCAGCTTTAAATTTTCAAATAGTGATGGCGAAAATAGGAAAAGCCAAATTTTAATAATACATAATTTGTACAGAACTAAGCTTTGATTATTAATCAAAGGAACTAGGCTACTTCAATTGTTTTGCAAGCGTTGCTATGTTTACAACATGATGTTTAATGAAAATATACTTTTTTTTAATTATTAATATTATTTTTAAATATTTTTTATGTATTCGAGATGTCAATAATGATAGGTTGATATATATTTTGAATTCTTTTTTCCAAAAGTATTAAGTATTTATCATATATATTTTTTGTGGCTTATAGTCGCCCGTATGAAAAAGAAAAAATTCAAATATGTCAAATAATTTGTTTATCATATGTCAAATGATTTGTTTTATCTGTGAAGCGAAGCAGTTTAATCATAATACCTAAAAAAGGCATTTGACACCGTTTGCGTCCCCATTCTCTTACAAAAGTTAGAGAACATAGGTATCAGAGACACACCCTTGACTCTTTTTAAAGATTACCTTAGTGACAGGAAGCAGAAAGTCAAGATTGGGGAGTATATTAGTGACGACTCGAATATTACATATGGTGTCCCACAAGGGAGCGTCTTAGGACCCACCTTATTTCTGATATATATTAATGATTTGTGCAACCTTAACTTGAACAACGCAAAGATTTTTTCTTACGCCGACGATACCGCAGTTGTGTTCTCCGGTACAACATGGGAGAGTACTCGTTTACTGACTGAGACAGGTCTCGCCAGAATTGCACAGTGGCTAAAATCAAATCTGCTTACTTTAAATGCGCTCAAAACAAATTATATTTGCTTTACCATGTACAATCGAACTCAACCTGAAAATAACTTCTCTGTTAAAATTCATACTTGTGATGGTATCAGCTGCAAATGCACTGCCATAAGTAAATTATCTTCAATCAAATACTTGGGTGTAATGATTGATCAAAGGCTATCTTGGTCAACACAGATAGAAGTACTCAGCGCTAGAACACGTAAATTAATATGGATTTTTAAAACACTGTGACATGTAGCTCCCTCAATATTATTCAATAAAATATATATTGCTTTGGCAGAATCTGTATTAGGTTACTGTGTGCCAATTTGGGGTGGAGCTGCTAAAACTAAATTTATTGAAGTTGAAAGAGCTCAAAGAGCCTTGATAAAAGTAATGTATTTTAAGTCATATAGATTTTCTACGAATGAGCTATACTCTCTTAGCCGAATTTTAACGGTGAGAAAACTGTATATATTACGTGCAATTTTAAAGAGACATAAAATGTTAACTTTTGACCAAATTAATATTAACAAAAGAAAAAGAGATAAAGTAGTTTATACTAAAATTGTAAAATCTTCATATGCCAGCAAACAATATATTACACAGTCAGCCCGTCTATATAATGCAATAAATCAATTTCGAATCTGCAGCAGCATCATCAGCATCCCTAGATGAGATTTTGCAGGAGATAAGAGCCCTCAGGACTGATTTTAATTCCATCAAGGCTGATGTCAGCGCCACGTCAAACGTTGTTCGAGATATAAATGAGAAGCTCGGCGCTCTCGAAACCCGCTATAATTCTTTGGATGACCGTCTGAAAGCTGTTGAAGGACAAGTGATGGCACTCTCCCAAACACAAGCGGATTTAGATAATGCCAAATCCACAATATCATTACTCCTCGAATCAAATAATGATCGAGACCAATATTCTAGGCTTAATAACATCGAAATCTCGGGGGTACCGTCTAAAAGCGGTGAAAATCTGCATACCATTCTCCACGATTTATGTGTTAAGATTGGCACAAAACTACTAGACACGGATGTGGATGCAATCCACCGAGTGCGTCGGTTCCCCGTCTCTGGGGGACCCAAGGCCGGCTCTGATCCCGACGCTGACCGCCCACCAGCCATCATCGTGCGTCTTACGCAACGTCGACGCAAGGATGAGATTCTAGCAGCAGTGCGAGCTCGCCGTGGACTTACCACCGCCGACTTCAACCTCGCGGGGCCAGCCTCCACTGTCTACATCAGCGAGCATCTCACCCCTGCAAACAAGCTACTGTTGCGGCGCGCTCGACAGATAAAAGTATAAAAAGGCTACGCCCATCTGTCGGTCAGAGACGGAAAAATACTGATGCGGAAAAGCGACAACTCTAAAGTATTCCGTATCTCTAATGATACAAGTTTAAATAAACTTATGTGACATTATGTAGGTACTATAGTGAATACAAGCTTAGTGATTTATAATTATATTCTGGTTTATGTTGTTTTCCTACTGTTGTTTGTACGTCTCTTGGGTTTTGGATGTTCTGATAATTATTATATTGAGATAAGTTTGGGTGTATGCTATCAATTACGATTATTTATTATTGTGCTGTTGTTGAACAAATCATTCAAATACTTTATTTCGTTGAAAGAATCCGATGTCACTAGTATATCACAATCAATGAAAAAATTCTGTAAAATTCGATTTTGTAAATAGTTTAAATATATACTATCAGAACGTGAGGGGGTTGCGTACCAAATCGCATAGTTTCTTGGGTAATGTGCTTGCATCTTGCTATGACGTAATAGGCTTAACTGAAACATGGCTTACAGAAAACTTTAACGACTCTGAGTTTTTTGATTCCCGGTATAATGTGTTTCGTTGCGATCGGGATCCGATAGCGACAGGTCTCGAGCGTGGTGGAGGGGTGGCGCTTGCCGTGCGCCGGGGGTTGCGTGTGACGCTACGAGATGAGTTTCGCTCATGTGGCTCAGCCGCCGCCGCCGGCACCGCTGCCGCCTCGCACGAAGAACTCTGGGTAAGTATAGATATCGCTGGCCGGCCGATCAAGCGTGATTCTGTCCGTCAGCTGCATATAGCCTGTAGTTACTTCCCTCATAACAGTAATCACGAAGATAACTTACAGAGCTTCTTTGATAACGTAATACGACTTATGGTAATGTACGATAGTGATGTCTTTCTGCTTCTTGGTGACTTTAATATCACTCATGCATTATGGGGTAAACCTCTAGACTCAAATTTCTTAGCTTTAGCAATGTCAACAGACTCAGCCGTTGCCTGTCTTTCCGATTTCATGGCATTCGCATCTCTCGGTCAATATAATCACTGTGTTAATAAAAACAATCGTATACTTGATTTAATTTTATGCAATATCAACTGTACTGTTACGGCCTGCACCAATCCACTAACACCAGAGGATGGACACTACACGTCTCTAGAATTGACTATTTCTCTACAGCCTGTCCCTACACTAATTGCAAATTCTCATGAAAAATATATGTTCCGCCTTGGTGATTACCCTGCTATTTCAACTTGCTTAGAAAATATCGACTGGTCCGTCCTTGACACCATGAATGTTAATGAATGCAATGAATATTTTTACTCGGTCTTAAAGAAGTTAATAGCAGCACATGTTCCCAAACGTGTCACTCAGAACCATTCTAACTACCCCCTCTGGTATTCACGATCTTTAATAAAACTAGAAAGGGAAAAAATTAGAATCCATAAGCGATGGAAGATCTACAAGAACCCTAGAGACTACATTGAATTTAAAGTTTTAAGATCTCGTGGTAAAAAACTTGAAAAACAAAATTTTAATTCCTACATCAGATATGCAGAAGAAAACATTGAAAAATCCCCAAGATTCTTTTGGACATTTGTCAAATCCAAAAAAGATCACAATTCTATACCTAGTAAAATCACATAAGATAATAAATCCTCGGATGATGGAGAAAACATTTGCCAATTATTTAATGACTATTTTCACTCAGTCTTTGTAAAGGATGACCTGAATCACACCGGCTTACTATCTGATAGCCACGCGACTAGCTCATCCGTGGATATCTCTTCTATTAATATCTCACAGAACCTAGTTCTCAAACTCTTAGAAAATTTAGACGTCAACAAGGGTGCTGGCCATGATGGGATCCACCCATATTTGATTAAAAAATGTGCAAAAGCGATTAGTCTTCCGCTCACAATTGTTTTCTCAAAATCGCTTACAGAGGGCTGTTTTCCCGAACTCTGGAAGCCCGCTCTCGTGACTCCAATATTTAAAGGTGGCGATAAAACTCAAGTTACTCATTACAGGCCAATTTCAAAACTCTGCATTTTTGGTAAGCTTCTGGAAAAAATTGTCACCCACCAGTTGACAGATGCCGTTATCCAACATGTCTCTCCTTATCAGCATGGTTTTATGAGGGGTCGAAGTGTTGAAACCAATCTTATTACCTTTACTGACTTCATTACATTACAGTACTGAATGGATTTTGATTTTATAATACAAAAAGCCTTTAAACGACTCGGCTTTATTCTTCGAATATGCCAACCCTTTAAGCGTGCTGCGACTTATAAAGTCTTGTATTTCGCTTATGTCAGGAGTATTCTCGAATTCAGTAGTGTGGTGTGGAGTCCTAATTATGCCGTCCATATTGATCGCATTGAGAGGATACAAAACAAATTTTTAAAATCTCTCTTTTATAGGACGGGCCCTACCACCACTGAATATATTAAAGCAACATTTGCCGAGCGTCACAATTTGCAAAATCTGGCAGAGCGCCGCTCACTTATTGATGCCATGTTTTTAAGTAAATTACTAAATAACACAATCGATTGCTCAAACTTGTTGAATCTAATTAAATTTAAGATTCCACGTCCCTCCTCACGTCGTATCGCTTTTCAGTTTCAAACTGAAAATTGTCGGACTAATTATGCCAAGCACCGATTTATCTCACGTACAGTGAAACTTTACAACGAAAAACTTAGTGATATAGATTTGTTCAACGAAAGTGTAAATTCGTTTAAAACCAAAGCAGCCAAAATACTGTTTAAAAATCATGTATAGCATCATCGTTTCTTCAACAGCGTGTCACACTATATGTTGATGTTGTCACACTATGTTGTGTTGTGTTTAGTATTTATTTTGTACAACTGTTGTATTTCTTGTGTATAAATGTTATGCGTAAAAGTGTATTGTAATTATTGTTTACTTCTTTGTTATGGTTCTATAGGTCTGTTTGTGTTTGCTATTTTTCTTTATATTTACTTTTTGTGTTACGACTGTTTGTTACCTAAATAAAAAAAAATAAAAAAAATAAAATAAATAAAACTCTAGATATATATCCCAAACAATACCACGAATGTAAGAAAATCGTAACCAGTTGGATACTAAATAAAACTTATGGAGAAATAGAGTTACTACTGCAATCGTTCGCCTAACCTTTATGTAAACAATATTAATATGTATAAATACATAAATATATTTATATATTATATATACCTATACACAATTCAAATAACAACCATACTGAAATGAGATATCTATCATACTATACCTATTTACAATCATATATATATATATATATTCTCCCACTCTTGCACATACACTCTTACACATACACTCTTACACATACACTCTTACACATACGCTCTCTCACATACACTTCCACACCCTCACACACATTAACATAGTACTAGAAGTAGTTTAGCTGTAACCTTAGACTATGGATTTGAAGGAGCGGGGTCTTCTGGAACAGGTATTTCTATACTTAATAGAAGGCCCCAGCATTGTAACATTAACTATTCCTGGTTATTGAATAAACATTTTTTCATTTTTCATAATATAGATTAGAGCCACGATCTTGCCTGCTATTTGCCCAACAGATAAGGACCAATATTTAATTGACATACTATGGGTACTATTGTTTTTTTACGTGCCTATGACATACTCGCTGCTTAACACTAAACTTTAAACGTATTTTTTCACAATCACCTAAAGAATGCATCACATCACTATGCAGCGGGCGCCAGTTTCAAGTAACAACATTATCACCACCTGAGAGCTAATCATCGATTCAGGGTTAAGAATGCCATTGTCACGTCGCCCAGCATGAGCGGCAGGCGTGACTGCTCCACGCCCAAATACCTCACTGAGACTGAGACTTATGTTCAGTTCAAGTCGCGTCTAGGGTTACCATAATTCAGAATTTTTAGGCTCCTGACAGTATTGCAGCCGGATTCTGGTACTCTGTATTTTTCGATTTTTCAATCAAATACAGTAGACCCTTCAGTTTTTTTTGTTGTTAGAAAGTTACAATCAGCATAAACAAAAACATAATCTTCTTTGGATAATATCACAAATCAACGTAATTACTTATATCATGATCTGAGGTGCAATTGTATAAACCAATCGTATTCAAATTGATTGTCATATGGCTATTCGGCTAAACAAACAAGCCCGTTTGACAATTGAAATCGCACTTTTTTGGTTGTCAACAACAAAACAAGACAACTGTGGGTGCAATTGTGTAAGATTATCGTATTCATTTGACGACCAAAAAAGTACTCGTGTGATGTATATTGTTTAACGGGCTAATTTGCTTAGCCGAATAGCCATTTGACAATCGAAATCGTACGTTTTAAGTCGTCAAGTGAATACGATTGTCTTACACTCTGATCGACAAAATCGTAAAGTATGAAATAAGAAATTTATGACAGAGTTCTAACAGATGGTCGAAATAGGTGCGGTGACGAGGAGCATATTAGGTTGCTTGTGATCATAAATTCGGGTGCCGAGCGAAGCGGAGCGGAGCGAGGTGAGTGGTAACCCATTTAGTTTTTACAGATTTCATGATGTTTGAGCAGATCATGAAATGATCAATTCTACGATATGGCCACGAAGCGAAGTCAACGTGTTTAAAAATTTGCCATCTTTGGATTTTAGATTTAAAATCAGGCTTTTTGTCAGGACTTTGAAGTTTTTTCATCTGGTAACCCTAGTTGCGTGGCTTTTTCTTTGTGACGATATGAATGTTCATTATGGAAATAGTGCGCAATTAGCTTTTAAGGGCCCGTCAAAAAACATAGCTATGTTTCTCCCGTAGGCTTCCTCTATAGTCTAGTAGTTCGAGTTCTAGACTACAATCCGGAGGTAGCCGGTACAGATCCCATAGGGGTACACTGCGCGAGACCTTATTTGTGCCCGAAAGTAATGATCATCGGTGAAACTTGGGTATACGAATGATGACTATGACTTGAATTTCATAGTCCAAACTCGGAAATACCTCTGACGCCCCTTTGCAAATTCTTGTCGTGACGGAGTTTTTTTTTTTCAGGCAATCTTTCTGTAGCATATGTAAAAAGGGCAACTTTTTATGTCGGTGCAAAATGCACATCAAAATATACTTACACAGCTTTTCAAACAAAGCAAAATATTTTCTTGTGTATCAAATCAATTTCAATTCATTTACAGCAAAACCTTGTTCTCTTATTGTAATCGTAAATCTAAACTCAATTTTCTTTCTCTTCACATTGACTATAAAAGTGTACAAGCTACAACACTATTTGTGGTATCAATCTAAGTGGCAGCCCTGTCACGATTTTAACCGACATACCATAACTCTTATCTACCAAGTGTTAGAGACCATTATTGATAAGCCCTTGTGTCTGATATTTTGTTGGAATAGGTTACGATCTCCTGAATGTAAAATAAAGCCTTCTTCGTAGCATTGAATGTCTGATTGTCCTCAATAAAACATTGAAGTAAAGCAATTGGCAATTGACCATCAACGCAGAGTTGCTTACGACGGATTTAGTTCTAATCTTTTATATTAGTATATTTACGTAGGTATATAACATTACCAGGCTTTCACCCGCGACTTCACTCGCCTTTATTTAATCTGTGCCCCGTGGGCTGCCTGGTTTTGCCTAAGAGCTGTTCTCTTACTCTCCCCCGAATAACTTCGGGAGGATTTGCGAGTAAGATGGTGGTACCTCCACAGTCGAGCTCAGCATCAGCTCTACCACCTAATATAGATAGATATATTTATAATATTTATTTTAACGTTAGGAGAGTAAGAGAACAGCTCTCAGGCAAAACCAGGCGGCCCACCATTGCCTGGGACCGATGGATGGCGGTATATCCATCCCCAATTGCCGGGCCTTATATAAAACAGACTGGTGACGGGCAGTGGCGTCACTGGTGCAAGGGTTTCGGCACCGCGCTCACCAACCCGCCTGCCCAGCGTGTGTGAGTATGGGCATTTCTTCCAGGGGGACTGCCAAGAGTGGTGAAATCCTGAAAAGGCCAATGTCCAGCAGTGGACGAAACAGGCTGATGGATGGCTGGGTAATATTTCCTCGTAAGATAATTTTTCAGTGAAATTTTAAATAATAATAAGAAACCTTTTTTGAGTTTGTCTTATATAATGTCACCTGACTTATAACGATTGAAAGTGTAAGCAGTATACTGTATAACTTTTTGGGGAGTGAATATTTCTAATAACTGAAATGTAAATTTTTACTTGACTCGACTTCTAAAACTAATAAAAACACGTTGAAATCGTGAGTTTTCTGCGTTGCCCGCTTCTACTGGGCGGGATGGACAAGTGAATGCGTTGGAGCATAACAAATGTCTGCAAATACCGTCAACTTGAATATTTTTCAACCATCTCCAAGTAGGTAACAGTAATCGAATGCCTCATCCATCCGCAGTTCACTTACCCCAGGAAACAACCACACTCATTACTGATCGACAAGTTCTTAAGTAATCTTTACAAACGAATATAACTCTTATATCCTTTTATTAAAGCCTATACATCTCAAACAAGATGCAACTTTGCAAGTATCCGCTTTGTTTTACACTGACCAATGGTTAAGTAACCGTTAGGTATCGAAAACGGCGCGGCGGAAACCTAAATTCAACCTTTACGTGACTACTTTGTTATTGTAATTACAGCTTCAAAATTTTGTAGCCATTCATTAATTTTATGCACTCGTTCGTTTAGTTTTCTGAAACGGTGACGGTCATTACAGTGTTGCCGACGAATTGTCTCTAAATGAGAGGCTTTCTTTCTAAGTTCAGTAATGGTATTGAATATTAATAATTTATGAAATACTCAACAGACTGCCTTCTTTAATGTACAACAGCGAGCACGCCTCATCCAAGGTCTTTTCGATGCTTTCCATAGGGACTGAGCACTATCACCGTACTTTTTACATTTCAACGTGGTAGGGAGTGAACCCTATCACCGTACTTTTTACGTTTCAACGTGGTAGGGAGTGAACCCTATTACCGTACTCTTTACGTTCCGACGTTATAGGGAGTGAGCCCTATCACCGTAAGTTTTACGTTCCAACGTGATAAAGATTGAGCCCTATCACCGTACTTTGAATATGAATACACGATTTTTGAGGCATGCATTTTGAGGTTACCTCAGTGTTTTCTTTCACAAATAATAATGTACGTAAATTCAGAAAACTTATTGGGGCATGCTCAATTGACAGGATTTGAACCTGAGTCTCAAAATTCCCACTGAATTACCGCCGCTGCTCGAAGATATAATATTAAAAAATATCCGGTAGGAACCTTTGACTCTTGATGGAGCTTTGTTTAAAAACACCGCTCTAAACAAACGCTTTAATCAAATACCAAGCTTATTAATTTAAAATTTAAAAAAAAGCGCCAAACAGTACAGTACTTTGTTATAACCACCACATTTAAGTCCAAACGTCACCTAGGTACTTACGGCTTATAATATAATCAACCTACTTATACAAGCATGATAGTCGCAGACAGACAGTTTCTCTCAGAGAGGCGTCGAGGCCGCCAGCATTGCTGCCGAGAGCGGCTTGCCCAACAGCGGGGGCGAGAGTCGGAACCTGCGCTATTTGTAACAGTAATTGGCCATTGAATGTTTTTGTATTTAGATATAGTAGAAAATAAGCCAATGTCTGTGACTATTTATCATGTTTCTTTAAACGTAAACAAAACAATCGTTGTCGAAACACCATTTCGAAAACGAATAAATTATATTATATCTAATAACAGAAATGACAAATCAGGTCATGCGAGATAAAAATCTGGTTTTCTTTTAACGACACTAAACTAATAATAAATAAAGTTAAAGCGTGTGTCAAGTAAGGAATATAATGTGTAAAGTTGCATAATTGAATTGTCGATTTACCGTACGTAGGTTCCAACATCTAGTATTTTTGTACAAAAACTGAAACATGCATTTGCAACGAACTCAGTCTGAGGCAGAAAATAACGGATTTACTTGCGACTTTTAGACTATGGGCACATACAACGTTACGTCATCAAGTAACAAGCCCGTAGCACAGAGTATACTGTTCCCGTAGTCTATTTATTTCTCGTAGTAAATAAAGCGACGTTTCTGTTCATGCTATTTCGGATAATATTACACTAATGTGGTATTTGGAAGAAAATAATATTGATTAACATGATGAACAAAACACTTGTACTCGTTTCACAATACTGTAGTATGTTAATCCCAACCGGTTTCGGTATTACACCATTATCAAGAGTTTTAATAACCAATTAATAACACATTTTAATTGTACATTGGTTCGACGTGCAAACAATGAAATACTGAAATGAAAAAAATTAAATATTTCATTGTTTGCACGTCGAACCTATCTACAATTAAAATGTGTTATTAATTAGTTATTAAAACCCTTGATAATGGTGAAGTACCGAAACCGGTTGGGATTAACATACAACAGTATTGTGAAACGAGTACAAGTGTTTTGTTCATCATGTTGTTATCGAAGTTTCACCAAGTGCCGACAATCGCAAGTATTAATCATACAATATTTATTGCCTTTACTCACAAACCAAAGTATAGTTAGTAATTTAATAAAAAAGCTCTCGGGCTATAATTAACTTGATTGCCTGCCAAAATTACAAACAATTCTTTTACGCAGAAGGATAAGAATACTTTTACAAAAACATTAATTGTTCTACATAAATGTTATTAAGTTGATAATCTTTTTCCTGAAAACGTATTTTATGAAAAGTACTATGGGGCCAAACCCAAAATCGCAGAAAAAGAAAACACAGATTCTTCGTACTTTTTGATCGAATAGTTATTTATGTTTTCTATGGGACAGCAGATTTTTTTCGTGATTTAAGATTTTGTATCGTCTAGTAGTCAAAGTTATTCATATTCATGGGTAGATCACCCTGTTGGTAGGAAAAAGCTTATCAAGTTAACACACTGCATAACAGCGATACGGCTTTTTTGTTTAAATCAATACAGTTTTTAGGGTCCCGTAGTACCTAAATGGTACAAAAGGAACCTTTATGTTGAGACTCCGTTGTCCGTCCGTCCGTCCGTTCGTATGTCACAGCTTCATAACTTTAGCACCGCTAAAGATAAAGACTTGAAATTTTCTACAAAAATATCATTCACTCGCCTACATATTACGGTAAAAAAAATTGAAACTGTTCAAAATACATAGGGAACACTAAAAGTTTCCGGAACTGGCCACTTACATAAACAATATTTAAAAATTTATTGCAACATTTGAAAATAGAACTCTTTGGCTGTAGAATGCAGTTTGTTTCATCTGACTGTCTTTTGTTTTTACCTTGTGGCGCCATTTAAAAAATTGTGTGTCTGCATCGACATGGATTTAACTCGGGAAAATTTTCGTAGTATGATTTTCTACGATTTTAAGTGTAATTTGACAGCTCAACAGAGCATCGCTCGGCTTGAAACAGCTTTTGGCAATGAAGCACCATGCAAGACGACTGTTTATAGCTGGTTTGCAGAATTCAAGCGTGGTCGTATCAATCTCAGTGACGAATCTCGCGATGGTCGGCCGTCCACCGCTGTGACCAACAAAAACATCGATGCTGTGCGCCGTATGATTGAAACAGATAGGCATGTGACCTACCATGAAATTCGCGCATCCTTAGAAATAGGCATGAGTCAAATACAATCAATCCTACACAAACATTTGGGTGTGAGAAAGCTGTGCTCGCGGTGGATCCCACACAACTTGACCGAGGCTCAAAAAACGGACCGCGTCACTTGGTGCAGTGCCATGCTTACCAGATTCAACGAAGGTGCGTCAAATTTGGTGTGGGACATAGTAACAGGTGACGAAACATGGATTTATTGCTACGATCCCAAAACAAAGCAGCAATCGAGCGTATGGGTCTTTCAAGATGAGCCGAAACCAACCAAAGTGGCGCGCGTGAAAAGTGCATCTAAGCGGATGATTGCTTCTTTTTTTAATAAAACTGGACACGTGGCTACTGTTGCTTTAGAGAATCGTCGTACCGTGAATAGTGACTGGTACACGACCATTTGTTTGCCGGAAGTTATTGACGAACTCCGTAAAAATAACCGTAAACGCCGTATCATCCTGCACCACGACAATGCTAGTTCTCACACGGCCAGACAGACAAACGACTTTTTGAAGTCGAAAAATGTAGAACTCATGAGTCATCCTGCATACAGTCCCGACCTGGCACCTTGTGACTTTTTTCTGTTCCCAAAAATTAAGAACCAATTACGCGGTCAACGATTTTCATCACCAGAAGAGGCTGTCGAGGAGTATGAAAAACACGTTTCAGAGGTCACCACAGGGGAGTGGCACAAAAGTTTTCAAAACTGGTTTGATCGAATGAAAAAGTGCATAGACGCCAAGGGAGATTATTTTGAAAAACAATAAATTAATTTTGTACCTTTAATAGTATTTTTTCATATTCATTCCGGAAACTTATAGTGCGTCCCACGTATTTTCAATACAAAAGTGAGAAAAATTAGAAATAAATTCTTAAAGAATCTATCTATCTATCAGCCTGTTTCGTTCACTGCTGGACATGGGCCTTTCCAGGATTTTGCCACGCTTGGCTGTCCTCCTGGAAGAAATGCCCATACTCACACACGCTGGGCAGGCGGGTTGGTGAGCGCGGTGCCGAAACCCTTGCACCAGTGACGCCGCTGCCCGTCACCAGTCTGTTTTATATAAGGCCCGGTAATTAGGGATGGATATACCGCCATCCATCGGTCCCAGGCGATGGTGGGCCGCCTGGTTTTGCCTGAGAGCTGTTCTCTTACTCTCCCCCGAATATCTTCGGGAGGATTTGCGAGTAAGATGGCGGTACCTCCACAGTCGAGCCCGGCATTAGCTCTACCACCTAACAATCTCAATCTCCCTTAAAGAATATGGCTATAAAATTGTAGATATTAAAGAGCTGATTGTAAAAATATATACTTCTATATTTACACCAATTTCGAGAAATCTTTGCAAAACCACAAAAAAATGCAGGTATGCCCCTCCCCTCCCCTCCCCTCCCCCCTTATTTTCAAAACTATTGAACCGAAAAATATAAAAAAATCATGGTAATTTGGGATTACGTTAAGATTACAGGAAAAATATAGTGGGTGAGAAATTCACGAAAACAAAATGACAAAATTAAATTTTTCATCCACGAGTTTTATTTCGAGTACGGTATAAAAATATTCGAGTCTCTCTTTTGTGGTACAATCAATTATTTTTTTAGATATCATAAACAGTTATGGGCAAGATTTTATATACCTTCTTCCTGACTGTTCCCAAAACTCTCGAATTACGGAACCCTAGGTATGCGAGTCTGACTAGCACTTGACCGGTTTTTTTTTTCTTGGTTTTAATTGGACATAGCTGTAAGATATGCTTGAATTAACAATAAGAGTGCTTAAATCTACATAAAGTGCGGATGTAAAAAAATATTTTTCAGTTCACCTCACACAGTAATTGCGGATATTTATTATTAGAGCATGAATAAGTTTAATATTTATTGCTTAATCAATTTTGAAAATCTTTAATTAAAAATATTAAACATCAACAAGAGTTAGTTACTGTACTACTAAAAAGATGCGGAAATTATTTAGTTCCGTAATATGATATTGAAACTAAGAACTATCAAATTGGTGTAAGTATCATTTACTCGATTTTGCATGACATAAAACAATAAATATCTATCATAACACCGAAACGTAAATTCTAAAAACACATACAAATATACTCCAACTCTTCAAAGATCATAATGAGGTGGATTCTGTAACTCGAGAGCTGATGAGTCATGAGACTTCCGACCTCAGACAGCGGTACAGCTAAGTTACTATTGTTTGGACTGGATTCTGTTATCATGGTGCAAATCTTAGTAGAAGTTTACGGGCGGTGTAAAGCTGCCTTTGTGGTTTCTACAACCGGTTTTTATCGTGCAAACTTTAGGGATGTTTTCGTGTAATGCTGTACGGCTGTTCTGGCACGTGTGGGAAAATCGCTAAGGCAGATTTTAAAATGCATTTTCTACGAATAAGTATTTTATAAGTATTTTATAAGTATTTTTTTGATTGAAAATCTATAGGAAATGTTTCTTATATTCCAATGTTTTAATTTGATTAGATTCAGTCACTCCACTTGACATCGCATGGCATTTATCATACTTTAAACGAAATAGCTGTCCTTAAAAACCAATAGTGTGCATTCTTTACAAATCGTAGCATTTATTTGATAAGGCTTAGTCACTCGAGTTTACATTTCATGGCATTTATTATAGTGTAAGATATTGCGAGTGAAAAATAATGCCAGAATAGCCGTCCTGCTAGGTCAAATATGAAGTTAAACCAATTTCGACATTCAACTATTGAATTTTTCAATTTATCTTAGGTAAGAAGTAATGTTGCATTTAATTTCTACTAGAATTGATGTAAAACTTTGAGAGTATCTAATTTTGAAACAATTGGGACACAGAAATCCTTTCTTTTAAGTAGCCAGCAGATGGACAGAAACATTCTTTGTCATCAAGTTTTTAAAAGTTAGCAATCACAATCATATTCTAAACTAAATTAAACGGCAACTTTGACACACAATGATATCCACTTTATTACTCTAATCTAATAGCTTAGGATAAATGAATAAGTTAATTCGTGACCTCAAACTAATGTGGGCTTTACAAAGTGATTCAAACCGTGAACACAATTAAAATGGCTGTCCCACGCTGATTCTTTGTAAGACACTCTAGGAGCGAATTTGAGATGTATCTTTATAAACATACGGTTCATACAGAAAGTGTTGCTGTTGAATGCAAAGAGGCTGTATAGCTTCGAAAATTCCAAGGAGGTTTTACCAATGACGACGTTGAACTGAGGAACTAGGATATCAATGCAAGATGTAGGAAAATCCTTCATTGAATTAATCATAAATATTGAGTAAATAGGAGTTGACTAGATTTTCTCAACAATTGATAATTACACATTGTACATGATTTAATTGATAAAGTTAAACAATTGAAGGTGTGGCAATAGTTCGTGGCAGATGAATGTTTTGTCTATGAATACGTGAAGACGCATTCAACTACCAAGGCTAAATGATTACATAAAACTTGTTTTGGTTACGAAACCAATTAATAAGGAAAGGTTTGATATCCTTGTGAAAAACTGAACCGTATTGCAATTAATTTAACTTTCCAGTAGATACAAAACATTCTCAATCTGCTGAATGTGATCAGAGTTTTTATAAGTAATGAATCAAGTTTTTCCAATAAAAACTTTGTACAAGTCATTTGGCGAGTGTCAATCGCTAGACTTTACATTCGTACATCGCATGGTACACCACGCGATAAACGAAAGTTGCATAACAACGAACTGTTCAAAGAGCATGAATATAATGCGAAGTTATACCAGAAAAGCCGCCCTTCAATATGTGCCCAGTTTATTTTTTTAATATAGCTAATTTCAAAGATTTTCGCTCTGAAAACTAGAAAGATTTCAAGATAGTTTAGCTTTTATTATCTACATGTAAGGACTGCATCGCGTAAAAGAAATTTAGATTTAAACAGCACAAGAACTAAAACCTTCAGATTCAAAGTCCGCTTAATAACGGTTTAACTCGACTTAGGTCCAAAATGAGATTTTTTTACAACATTGCTTTGGTTTTTCTCTCTACAAAATGGTCTAACTAGAATTTCAATGTTTTTATTTGACACCGGAGATAGGCATATCTACGCAAATTTGTGTGTGGTTCACAATGGTTTAAACTTCATAATCTTATGTAACTTTATTTCGATTAATTTTCACTAATAGTTATTTGTTTTCTTTTTACTCGTTTACTACATTCGGTAAAAGGTACAAATAAAAACCGGTCAAGTTCCAGTAGGACTCGCGCCTGAGGGTCCCGTGCCATTCAAATAAGTTAATAGACTTAAACTATTTGAATAAAAGTTACAAATTTGTCAGTACCTACAAAATGTATGAAACAAAACTGCAAAACTAAGTTGGTCGAGTATTTGAGTATTTCTGTACCGTTAAACCTACATAATATTAAGAATACGCTATTTCATTAATTTATTAATTCCAATTTCGCTAAGAATTCAAAATTCCTAACTAGTTTAGTTTTTGAGATAGACTCCGTAAATAAATGGTCCAAAATTGAAAAAATTCAAAATAAACATTTTACTCTTTTGAGTTCTAAAAATGACACCATAAATGCCACACGGGTACAAAAAATGTATTGGACCCCCTGAAAAATAATATAATTTAATTTTTAATGTAGGAATTTCAATTATTTCTATAATCCTTTACATCAGTAGCAGCAACGTAGTTGCAACATCCACGATCAGCATCACCCCCACATCGCTCTGACTGCATCAGCTGCGCCCGCGCACAGAATCGCTGATCGATCCTTTCATGTCATTTGCAACATCGCGCCATTCCATTTACAAGCCATTAACAGCATTTGGGACTTTACTACAAAGTGACAAAGACTGTTTTATACGGCCTCTGCATGTGTGTTTACAAACGCGATGTAAATGAAACGCGGCCTTGCGTACGCGCAGCCGATTTTATATTCAGAATAGACAAGGCAAGAATTCGGAATTTGAATTTGGAAGGAGGTTTTATCCTTTTTGTAACGATCGGTTTCGATAGGCTTTGGAATATTAATTAATTTACAAGGTCAGGTTACTATTCGCAAAAGAATTCAGACAAAAAACGTTACAACGAATTAGAAACGGAAGCCCAAAAACAATTTATTACTTTTGGTAATTTTCAGTCAATTAAATCATCAATCCGCCTTGAAAAAGTAAAATTATGTAGTCGTAGACTGAAATATTAATGACGACGATTACGCATCATTTCTGCCGGACGGCTAATATCATAAATTGAATTCGTTCGTTTCGGCTAATTATAACATCCGTAAGGCATGCTATAAGGTATAATTATGCTATCCATTTTTGGTGCAATACAGGACGATAACCACGAAATATCTTACCCAAGTGAATTTTAGTCTACGAGTAAAAACATAAATATGCTTCCACTTGCCTCCCCAATGCTGAAACTGGCGGTACTGAGCCAAGCCCAAGCCTCGTTGGCGAGATACTCGTACCATCGTGAGTTTCACTGTTTGCATTCAATCATATTATGCTAAAGGTCAGTGATCACCGGCAATTTTGTTTTGAACTTAAGGGTCGATTCTTTAGTAACGAATTCGTAAGAAGTAGTTATTATATTCGATAAACAGCGCTCAACTAAAAACAATGTACACAAATAATGAACTATGTGAAAAAGAACCGACATTGTTATAGTATTATTTATTTATTTATTACAAACAAAAGAGATATTAATGTTAACATTTTACGAAAGATAAACTTCTTCATATATAATCCTATTGCTGAATCGCATTAAAATTCTATTAAAAGGCCTCCCCATCCTGCTGCATTCTTGCTTATACAGTTTTTCGCCATTGTTTTTGGTGTTTCCTTACTTAGAACTAGAGCTCTTGGGGCACCATAAAGTTACACATTTATTTAACTTTGAGCCAATGCTTGGCGTATCACATCTAATAAGCCCATCTTCTTTCTAAGTTCCAAGTTAGATACCTTATCCAGCAATATTTTTCGGAGCATGCTCCTCTCCATTTACCTGGTAATTCTCTGGGTTACTTGGTATATTTGCTGCTTATTCAAGGCCCTGATCTGTGATTTCTAAGGTGTGTGATGCGCGAATAAAATTCATCCATCCATCCATCAGCCCGTGTTCGTCCACTGGTGGACATAGGCCTTTCCCAAATTTCGCCACTCATGTCGGTCCTCCGTCCTCCTCATCCAGCCGCCCTCCGCAACGTCCTTCAGGTCGTCAGTCCAGCGGGCACGAGGTGGGCCTACACTACGCTTTGCTGTATGTGGTCTCCATTATAGAGCCTTTCGGCCCCAACGGCCATCATGTTGGCGACAGATATAATAAAATTATAGTACATTTATTCCATCTGACAATGTCTGTTTGTCTATGGTTATAGTAGTGACATGCATTTTTTGTGGTTTTTCAAAGATTTCTCGAAATCGGTGCCAGTAAATATAGTAAAAGTATATATTTTTAAAATCAGCTCTTTATTATCTACAATTTCATATCCATTTTGTATTTTTAAGAATTAATTTTTATTTTTATCACTTTTGTATTTTGAACAATTTAGAATTTGTTTCAATATTTTTTTGCACCGTATTATAAAGGCAAGTGAATGCTATTTTTGTAGAAAATTTCAAGTCTTTATCTTTAACAATGCCAAAGTTATAAGGCTGTGACATACGGACGGATGGACAACGGAATCTCACCATAAAGGTCCCTTTTACCTTTCAGGTACTACGGAACCCTAAAAATGCTCTCATTTAGCTGGGAAATAATTTTTGAACGTTAGAGTTTATACGTCGTTATTTCATTTCAAATTTGAGAAATAAAAATGTGAAGTTCCTTAATGTGTACAGTGGCCTTATTGTATAACTTTAACGTCTATCGCTATGGCTTCTAAATGTGTCGTGATTGGCTGAAAATGATGTGTGATGTGATTTCTAGCCAATCACCATATATTTCAAAGCGACAGATGTTAAATTCAGACCATAAGGGACAAGGTTCTATCAATCTGCTTGACAAACGCTTCAATTGGTACCTGATATGACACTGCAAAATAAGTGCTATTACCAATTTTTCATTACCTTACTCCAGATCCAATCGGTATATACATAATGTATGTTACGGGTAAAGCCCGAGGTTGGGTAAAGTCCGAAAAAAGTGAAAAATAGGTGCGACGACGAAGCTAATAAACATTGGAACCCCGAAGTTTTGTATAACATTACCCGGGTAAACCTAGGTTTACCCTATCTTCTAGTATTACCCGTAATATATAAAATCGGACAAGGACGGGAAAGCAAAACTATAAGGGTTGACGTTTCATAACGGAACGGAAAAAGGGTTCATAAATCATAGTACAGACCCTGGTATTGTTTAGTATTCGATCGTGATCAACCTTCGCGCCGATTTACCAAACAGAACATTGTACTGGTGATGCTAACGAACTTATTGCCAAACCGATTGCATCAGGTGTAGGGAGGGCGCGTGTGTGAAGATGCTAAACACCTGTGTGAAAGAAAACTGCTATTACAGCCGATAGATACCAAAGGGGCTTCGTTTTTATGTTTTTCTTTACAGATTCTGGCTTTCAAAGTAATTTAATCCAAGTAACATCAGAATCTGTTAGTTATTGTTTTGTTTTATAAAATGACACATAGGTAGGGTCATTCATAGTTCTTAGCTGGTACAAACACATTGTTCACCGAGGGAAGGAAGGGGTCGAGAAGGGAAATAACATTTTGTCCCGAGTGATACATAGTTATTTGGATTCACTATCAGTATTAGATGACATTTTAAGATAGTCATTTTAAAAATTTTAAATCCGGAATTGAAAAAAAAAAGAAATCGAGTTTCGCGCGATTTTCACTTTTTTTGTCAGGTCATATACAGAAAAAGCAAGTGGCCTGTATTATTTTGCAGTCATGGACACAAAATTCATTGATAAAGATAAAAAAGCCAGTACTTTAACAATCGATTTTCATAATATACTTTTTCTCCCCGCTCAGCACGTTAACAATGGCTTTTCATACACTTTTTCCACCCGCACATTTGTATGACAGTAATGTTATGTTATGACGTTTATTTTTATTCTGCATCATTTTCAAAAAAGTAAAATTCAATTAAATTCTTTTCGAGTACGTAAACCCTTTGAATACTTAAATGTTTTTATTTTGCGTCAAGAAAATAAAAGGAAAATAAAAGCGGAAGACAAGGTTTATTGGTTGGAGTAAGGTAGAGATGTGATCTTTACTATATACCAAATATTACTCTCTGTATAAACTCCTTTAGAAATTTTCACACCGTGTATGATATTCGTTTATCATGAATTCAAAAGTACATCAAAGTAATTTTATGGTGCATTAACCTCCATCTCGTCGAGTGTCAAGACCTCATTCTCTAAGCTTTCATACTAATTATTCAGTTTACAATTTCAGTTTGAATAAATATCAAGGTCAGTGTGGGTACATTAGTTTACAAAGAAAAGTGTTTCCATAAAGTTTACGTATAGTTTACTTTCTCCAGAAAGCTGTCGTGTACTTAAGGGAAGAAAGGGAAGAATATTATTTAATTTTATCTTTATAATAGAAAAATCCTGATCACGAGGTTCTCGTTCTGCTGCACAACTGTAAGCTCCGTCGAGGTCCTGTCGCGACATGTCGGGGGCACTGCACAGACTCACTCTTCGAAGAGCAAAAAATGAGCCTGCGAACTTTGGTCAAAATTACAAATATATAGATTGTTGATATGACTATACAAAATTAGAACTGTGACATCAAGTTTTTTTTTTCGTTGGTTTATTATTAATTGTATTTTGCAGGCTGAAATCGAGGACTGACAATAACGTTATAACGTCACCATAAAAACTGTATTCTAATATTCTTTGAATACACAAAAAAAGTCTTCGTCCAGCCATGATATTAAGTGTAAATAAATGCTACGTACGGACTGTTTGTATGATGCCAATTGCGCCATAAGCTCAATCGCGAAAGTGGAAGGCAGGATGTAGCAGATACGCGATAATAAAATTATCATAAATATTAGAAACAGTGAAATATTACAAGTTTCAAATATCAATACGACAGTTTTCTGTAAACTTTCTGCACAAAGCACAGAATGAGTATAAGCAAAATAATTTAAGCCGCCAGAACCAGAGTGGCCTATCTTTTCTAGACATAATCAAAATCAATTGTGTCTGGAAAAGATAGGCCACTCTCAATCAAAATCAATTTTGTCTGGAAAAGATAGGGCAGTCTGGTTCTGAGTACCTCTAGCATGGTAGACTATATCAAGCTTTGACAGATCGATGTACAACTGTCTGTCCCTCTCTAAATAGATCAACAGAGTGAGACAGAGCACTGTATCAAGCGCTATCGAGTTCGATTTGGTCCTTCATGTCAAAGGTGCTGGCGACCTCAATTGTACCTTGTTAAAGATACACATAATAAAATGTTCTTGAAAAGTAAAAAGCCAATAAAGGTTAAGCCGTGGTGTGTAAAACGAAAGTTGTCAAACAAATAATTTACTGGCAATTTCGTCAACACTGTGTGAAAGTACATACCTACCTAAGTGCCGAACCGACCATTTCGGACTATTGCCCAAACACAACCATTTGTTAAACGAGTCAAGTGAAAATTTACTGCTTGTTTTATTACATTGACAAATTGTATTAAACGCTAGTACAACTTAAATGTGACTTGAATACTATAAAGTAATCGATGCACCTGTATATAATATGTTACCGGCCAAACCCGATTTTAGGACAAACTGGTTTGGCCTAGGCCAAAATGTTTTTGGATTGTCATAAAAAAAATTATCACGAAGGTTATATATGGCGGTCGTTTTACCCGCCGGCTCTCCAGCCGTCCGGCTCTCTTCTGCGCTGATCGATTTCCGTACAACTAGTCTGGCCTAAGTTATTGACTTATTAGGTACTTATGATTTCAATTTAAGTATTCTAAAGTAATGTTACATAGTAGTTATATGCATAAATATTACGACCTAACTAAAATCAAGTCAAAGAAACTCTTGGAAAAATAAATATAATAGAAAAATGAATAAACCTCTTGAGCCCCTCTGAAAATTGAAAACAAATCTCCAAATACCGATGCAACAGAAGCGGCGCGTCGTAAGTAGCAATATTGCATGGCTGATACCCAAACGACGCCATTGTGCGCGCCCAGTGGAGCGCCGCGGACCATGTAGATTTCGGTTTATTGTTCTCCTCATCATGGGTGAAAGGTATGCCGGATGAGCCACGTTCGGTTGTCTACTCGCGTCGGATGGAACTCACGCCACGAAAGAAGTCCCCTAACAATAGAACGCTTCAGGTCCAAAAAACGCACAGCTTATGATGGTTTTTCATATTTTTGGATAAAAGCGTGGCGTAGGCTGACCTCGTGCCCGCTGGATCGACGATCTGAAGGATGTTACGGGTGGCAGCTAGATGAGGAGAACGGAGGACCGCCAAGAGTGGCGAAATTTGGGATTTTTTTAATGTCCAGCAGTGGACGAACACAGGCTGATGGATGGATAAAAAGGATTAAATAAATGTCGTTTATGCCAAAGTTGTTGTGTAGGATCATTTACAAAGTCTAACATAAAGTAACACAACTTTGTTATGAAAGTCTAATTTAACATTGAACTATTGTCGCATAGTGCCTTGAGGCTGTACCTGACCCTAGAACATGAACAAAGCCAGATTTTCGAGCGTTATTTTGAAGAAAGTAGGATTATTTTAATATTGGAAAAAATATATTTGATTTATTGATCTTTTATCTAGGTGATCTACTTATAAACAATGTACTAAGATTTATACTTTTGTCAGACGGGTAATATCATTTTTTCCTAGCCTATAACATACTCTTAAACCACATTCATTCAAAAATAAGAAAATCAAACATTAGTTCTACGTTTGGGTACGGAGCTCGGAGCAACCACCTTAAGGAATAAAATCTGAAATGCCGCGGGACTTTTAAGGTGGTTCGAGCTCTGTCTGTCTGTATATGTGGAAGCTCAGGCGATGCTGGATAGATACAATGGTGTATTGAATATGAAGACGTTTGGAAGGTAATATACTGGTTTAGAACCAACAAGCTATAGAATGTTCATTTGCTTACTATTGTGAGTTAGCGGGCATTGTTTTTATTTTTGTGTCTAAGCGTAACAATGTTTCACAATTTAGCGAGTAAGTGCGAGAGTTGCTAGGCGGTTGATACATGTTGTGTGGGGACAGTGTACGTGTTAAAAACTTATTTACAAACCAATATGAATAGGATCCTATGACATTTTCAGGGAACCTAAGGGCGTAACAGTTGTCCTGCCCCAACAGTTGCTTGTCTGCATTCAGTTCGTTCACAGAGAGGTTAGATGCTAAGTGTAAACTGTTTTTCCTTGTCTTCTTGATTTGTATTGCCCACTCGGAAGTTTCTTCAAGTCATCGGTAACATGTTTATGTATTTTCACTTTTCTTCTTCCGTTTAGTAATTTCCTGATTTTATGTTTACTACCGTTGTTGGAGTCCCAAATAAAATAAATTACATACATGTCTAGACCGCAAAACCTACAACAAACCTCAAAAGTTACACTTTCATAACCTAGAAATAGAATTACAACAAATAATGATAGCATTATAGAGTACGGTTAGTTGGTTCCGTGTAGGGTTGCCAGCCCTACATTAAAAAGACCGGACTCGGTATAATATTAGAGCGGATATTTTGTTCTAAAAGCCGGAGAGATGTTTTTTATTAGCCACACATACCTTTTTTAATGACAAACATCACCTTTATAAAAAAACTCGGTTACGTATTTTAAATGTTTATTATGACTATTCAATCACACTTTTATTCAAAATTGAGCTGGTATATCTCACAACAATCAATAAATCAGTCCTATCATCATTTGTTGAAGGATTATATTAACGAAGTGAAACATTTTCAGTCTTATGTAGACTGTATAGTCTGTCAAAAAAGTGTTGAAATGAAAATGAAACTTTGATGAACTTTATTGGACTTTAAACGTTCAAGTAATATAATTTAGGCAATTTATTTATGAAATAACAACGCGGTTAACTCGATTTAATAGATTTAGTACTTTTTTGTTTGGTTTAACCAGGCGAAAGAAAAATAGTTTCTTCAATATTCATTTCAACACTATTTTGACAGACTGTAAGTACTTGGATAAATTCAAATTGACAACCGTTTTACAGTGACATAAACCCTTACAAAAGCCGGACAGAGCGGCCCTAGCCGGACGCCTGGCAACCCTAGTTCCGTGGTCCCAAGATCAATCATATTGCACCCAAAGAATATTACCTTCCAAAACACTATAACTGTGATGTTCTTCGCAAATTATATGATGTCGACGAACTTTTGTAATGATAGCATTAGCACGCCATTAGATGGGGAGGAAATTACAGATTATCTGGATTATCTCGAGACGAGAAGGTGAAGATTATGAATTATTTCATGACTTGTTGTTATTGATGAAACTGCAATTGATGATCTTTGGCGAATGAAGCAACCGATCTTTTCAAAATTAACTCAGTAAAAGATGAAGTGGAAAATTAATTTTTGTATAATGAAGTTGGTCCTGTTTGTTGAACTGGGAATAATTTTGGGATAGAGAAGAGATAAACTCTCATAATTACTTTACTTTTTCCATACTTTTTACAATATATAAAGTGACTTTCGTATAGGAAGATTAAATTTTATTTTGCGTTTTTCACAGAAAGTGTCATTGAACCGTTGGTTACTTACCAATTCTCCAGTATGAATTTGGCAATATCAACCAAAGTCATATTGTATTTGTGAAAATATATTTTTGACTTCTCGTAACACTTTACAGTTCTTAAGAAAAGCTTTTATTGGGTTGATTCGATTGATGGTTCTTGGTGGAATATCATCTTCAATAAATTATACACAAATTCTTGTACTTTTTATTGATTAGAAAACTCATAAACTTGTCTCTCGCTGCTCCGTCAAGTTGCAGTCACGGGTCTGACAAGTGTAATCGTGTCGCCCGCCGGGCACGAAGCGCAAATTCGTGCAGTTTCGTGCAAGTTTGCAGCGACGTGCACTTTCACATCTCGCCAGCGTGCGGTCTAACTGGCTGGTGGACTGAGACTCCGTGACAAATTGGTCATTCGACGCGTTCACGGTGCAAGTACTGCACCATGGAAATACTTATGTAGGAAGCCTTTTGAAATGAATCTATAAACAAAGCCGTCACTTCAGAAACTAATCGCTTACGGTAATATAATGATGAATGAATCATAAATTCATTGGGGCAAAAATTATTTTATTATTTGATCATAGACCTGAAAAAATATATACCTTTCAAAATTAAATACCTACAAAAGTTTTGCAGATAAAAAGACATTATTTAGCGTTTTCACTATAATAAACTAACATGATATATGACAATCGTAATAGCTAAAATAAAATAAAAAACATTGTGAGCATAAATCAATAAATAGAATTGGCACAGAAGAATAACAATATTTTTAGGCCATTATACAAGCGAATATCCTAAATGTAATAAACAACATGATGAAGGTATTACCTAAGGTAATAGAAATTATTGATAGTAGATGCCATTTCCTAAACAAGCCGATAGGAATCGTGTTATATGGACCCAATGGATGGAAGGTACCAAAGTTAACTTTAACGTGCAACTTTGGTTAGATTCAGTAAAACTACATAACTTACACAGGTCTACTACGAACTTCTTCTCTGAGTGGCGATTCAGATAGAATATGGTTTGTTAATTACACGAACGTCTAGGCGTTGATATGACAGATTAGTCAGTTTATCAAGCCAGGATATTATTTTATATAAGTGGATAAGTTAAAAAAATACATTATTTTCATACAAACATCGATGCTTGTATGTTAATGAGGGTAATTAGTTTATGCATTAAATGACTTGTGATTACCATTTATAAGAAAGCTTTTACTAAAATTAATAAAAGTACAATTTTGAAAATCGAACCAACATATTTGCATAAAAGGATATTTTAAATTTGTAATTAACGCGAATGTAAGTAATGGTTATTATCCCAGGGGAACTGCCAGACTCAAACTAACAAACTATAACCTATATCCAATTATAGAGTCTAACCATTATTACAGTGAAAGAATTTTAAATTCTGTAAACACAAACAATTTTTTTCTCTTTGTAATGGCAGTATAAATTCTGAGGGTGGAGGTCGGTGGTCTTTATCGAGAACGCAACTCAATCGTAGGTGCCGAGTTAGCTCTGCCAATAGATTCATCATCCACCTATGGCTTCGCGGACCCCACGTCAACGAAGCTCGACTACTACCTCTCGAGAACCAAAGTGAGAGAAGCTTGCCGAATCGACGTCTCCAAAAGATGCCCACCCATAGAAAATATTACCCGTCTCTCCACTAATCCAATGCGTACTTTGGGATGCATATCCGGTACGCCTCCCAATCCATTCCATATCCTAAGGGCACGTCTTCCTAACCATTACAGTGCCCCCCCTCTACTCTTTGATATGCAATGGTTTATCTTTCATATAAAATATGGGACTCTAGGGACTAGTGTAAATTTTTGGGTTAATTCGATTAATCGAGTCTGGTCAAGCCACGCCGGAATCGGTGCAATTCATTCATTCATTTATAATGTCAGTATAAATTCTGAGCGTGACTGCAACATTTACTTCACTCCAGTAACATATTCTCTTACCGCTGCAGAAGCCAACAACTCCAAACACTGCTAGCAACACGTTATATGACCACTGGAATAAATATTATATTATTCGGTTATGTCAAACAATAAAATAAAACAAAAGCTTTGTAATCTCTAAAGACAAAATAGGATATAGATCTAAACAATACATGTCATGTTACAAGCGTCTCAGATACGGCGATTAGACGATCACTTGTGTGATATTGCGAGCGTAGCGCATAACTAATACTTTAATATTCATATAATACCCCCTAGATTTTACATACCGTGACCTTTTAAATCTTCTTTAAAAGAACCGTAAGCTGCTAAAAGCAACATCAAAATTATATCTTTATCTTTTTTGCACATGTAGTGTTTCGCCTCAAATCTTTTTGCGCCTTGTTTGCCGTGACCTGGTTCTTTACTATAATATTTGTGCATTGACCTCTCATAAACAACTAGACACACAATCTCGCTCAAAAAGTGTCCGCGATGCATTTTGTCACCGCTATGAGGTGACAAAATTGAATGACGATTTCGTACAACTGACATTGCATCTTATGTTAACGACATGTTTGGTTGAAGATTTTTGCTATTTTGCACGTCGAACGTTCGGACACTTTCTGATGAACTTTTCTTACAGCTGTGTGTCTTGTTGTTTATGAGAGGTCAATGTATTTGTGCTTAGATTTTGAACCAAGTATTCGTTCCACGCTTAAGATACACAGGTAGGTCCGATATAAAAACAAAAATCAACGATAGAATACTCATGGTAGAAAAAACCAAATGAAATGTCACCTTGATAGCTATAGTTTTTACTTTCCGTTTAGAATATCAGATAGAACTCTCTTTGTAGAGTTGCAAAAAACAACTCTTGCGCATGTCGTTAGCCATAGTGAAATGCAGTAAGTCTAGTATAGTTAGTCTAGTATTCGTCAATGGAGCTACAGACGGACTCCTTTCACAACTGCATTACGCACATTCTTGTGAGAAATCAACACTAAGTATCGTTATATTGGCATCGACTACGTATACTTGTTGAATCGATTTGCGTTGATTGCAAAAATGATAAATATTTTCATAGAGGAATACAAAAGAAACCAATTAATCTGGTATTTACTACTGAAATCATAAGGAAGTATATCGGTTGCATCAATGAGAATAAAGCCGACTATAATAGAGTAAGAGATCTAATAAAGGTGCAACCAACTGCACACATACTAACAAAATGTCACGCCTTTCTCCCAATGCAGGCAGGATCTATACAGATTTATATTTAGGTTAATTCTGCAACATAGCTTAATGATATTTTTACGATAATTCATACTACCAATTCAGAATAAGTTAAGTTTAAATAGTTTAAAGCAAGAGTTTTACACGGAGTAATTAGTAGGTCGATCGCACAACGAAAGAGATAAGCATAGGATAAGCTTAGGAAGCTGTTGGCTACTTGCGAGCGGTACGCGGAGGAGCACGGTCTTAAGTACAACTGTAAAAAGAGTGAGGTCTTGGTATTTAAGGCAGGTAATTATCGGCCTAGTAACATACCTCCTGTTGTTCTTAACGGATTGGCCCTTCCCGTTGTAGACCGCTTCAAGTATCTTGGTCATGTTGTGACGGAGGACCTCGGAGACGACTCCGATATTGAAAGAGAACGCAGGGCGTTGGCGGTGAGGAGCAACATGCTGGCCCGCAGGTTCGCTCGATGCACAAAAGATGTTAAAATAACGCTATTTAAAGCATATTGCCAATCGTTCTACTCGAGCGGCCTGTGGGTTAAGTACACGCAACGAGCCTACAACGTCCTGCGTGTGCAATATAACAACGCCTTCAGGATGCTGTTGCGGCTCCCGCGATTCTGCAGTGCATCTGGTATGTTTGCGGAGGCGCGTACAGATGATTTTTATGCCATAATGCGCAAGAAAACTGCCTCTATGCTACTCAGATTACGGGGCAGTGGCAACGGCATCTTAAAGATGATTGCGGACCGAATGGATTGTCCCATCCAAAAGTTCTGGATGGAACGATCCATTGGGTTATTTAAATAATAAATTTGTTTCATGTTCCCTTTTTTTACTAACCTAGTTTTAAGCCTAACACTAACCTACTTATGGATTTTTAATCTGAAAATAAAAAGTCATTTATTTATTTTATTTATATCTGAAAAAGCGCGCGACTAAGCGTTTAAAAAAAACGCTGTGCTATCGTTTAGATAATAGGTTTACATGTTTAAAACAGTAGTCATTGTTATTTTTACTTTATTAGTTTCGATTGACTGCTTGTTTGAAATGAAAAAATAGCCTTCACTTTGCAATTTTTTTCGATCGAGCCAATTTTTATCTATATTTTGGGGGCTGTTACATCGCCTTGGGAAAGGCTTTGTTTATAACATGTATTTATTTCAGAACCATATCTTTTGTAGTTTGGGAGTACTACTCGTTCAAAAACTCCGTTTTTACTACTTACGTCGTCTTAATTACATTCGCGCGGGTGAAACCGCGGTAAAAAAGCTAGTTAGTAATAGAGTTCACACAAAGATTCGATGTCAATTGTCGACATCGACGGTCACAACAATCAAATATTTCTTTGAATAGCCACGCACTTTTAAACTGGAGTCATATTGTTTGAAAATATTCAGCTTGCCTTATACAGGGGGGGTACAGAAGTGCGTGTCAAACTGTAAGATATGCAGCGAAAGTAATGCTTTATTGTGTTTTATTTGGAACGCCTTAAAGTGACATAAAGGAGGTTATAATTTTGAAAACATTGATTTTTACTCACGCATGAGTACACCCACTTTTTTGTATGACCGCTCAGGCAAATTCTCAACAATATTAAGATGTCAATTTATTGATTTTGGATTTAGTTTTCAAAATATTTGTCAAGAAAACTATAAGTAATGCATCTATTTATTATTTCTTAATTAAAGTTATAACTTGAAGCCCTAACTAAAGTTTAGAGTGCAGAGGTGGTGCGGTCAAGAAAACAGCAAACACTTTGATACTAAGATCCACTGAGGAGATGAGGAATAGAAAAAGATAAATGAGATGAGAAATACTGAATCAATAGTGCGTGTATTTACTCTTATGTATCGAGCAAGTATTCTTTATCTCATATTATATCACTCATTGTGTAGGTCTTATCAGTCAAAGTGTTAGCGCTGGATCCGGTCACTTACCTCTTTTGTTAACTGTACCCCAGGAATTAAAACGATGCCGCCGAGTATATTGTTCCTTATAAATGATAGCAATTCTATTTTGTAATACCTAGCCCAAGCAAAGTGTTTGGTGTAAGGAACAATCGACCTGTATAACAATTGTCATGAATACAACAACACAACATTGTTTTCATGACTGTTTTCTTTGTCATTTGTATCGGAAAAGCGTGCCGATGCAAAGACGTCAGTGCCTTACAGCTAAACAGCATAAACGCATGGGTTTCCAAAAAAGGTCCTACGTTGCGATTAGAAAAGCTAAAATTATAAGCAGCCAGTATTCCAAAAATAAGTTATTTTTTACAAGTGGCCAGTATTTTTATAGCCATTTGACCAAAGAGTTTCCTTGGTTTTAATAGTGGCCAGTACTCGAAACCGTGATGTGAAGTGTGTAGAAGAAAAAACATGTCTGATGGTGTGTTCTCGTCTGGACTCGGTCGTAGCCCCAGGGCAGTGTTGCACCAAAGAAGACGACGGCACGCATCATCACATACAAAATACTACTACACCAGATCCCTGATTGTACCTGATAGATCTCCAGTTAGACGCTTTTCAAGGACAAGGTGAGGGCTGGCAATTTGCCTAAAATTTTAATGCATTAATTACCATAACATGGTAACATTTTTCCACATGACACCGTAGAATCACAATTTCCGTAAAAAATACATACCTAACAAAATTTATTCCCGATTCTAAATGTAAATCTAATTCCACACTATAATCCAAGAAAAGAATGTTATCTCTGCTCTGCAATATAAAACAAAGGCTTACTTACGTACTCACTTGCACAATATAATTTATCACAGTTTATCCAACTGTCAATCAAAACATAAATAACAGTCAGGTTCAATATATTTAAAAATGTTATGCAAGCCCCCTAAAGTATATTTATAAACATATCACCACAACACGAATCCCCAAAGAGGTGTCATAGGTGTTCCAAAGTGTGAACTGTGAAATTCAAGTCACGGTCCACACTTGGTTCACCCGCGTTTCACCGACAAATATAACATCTCAAACGTGGTGGGTGGTGAGCCCTACACCATACTATACGGCGCATAAATGGACGAACAGCTTAACGTGCCTTCCGAACAACACGGGGATTGGCCCCTTTTCCACTTACCGGCAATCCATCGACACCGGTAACGCCAACGGCGACGGCGACGGCACGGCTAAGGTGGTAAAAATGTATGAATTTACACAATTTACATTGCCGGTGCCGGTGCCGGTGGATTGCCGGTAAGTGGAAAAGGGGCCATCAATAGTTCAACGTCATCAAGCTGTATAGCCGCTTTTCAAAGCCCAAAAAGGCCCTTAGCTCTCTTCAATATACGTATAAGCATGTCACATTAACCCAAAAAATATTTTATGGGTCAAGACTTAAGGGGGTAACTTTTTACCTCGGTACAAAATGTACATCATAACATTGTTTTCCTTAATTTTGAATAAAAAATATGCAATAAATGTGTTTTAAAGCAACTTGCGGAAATAGTTTATTAATAATTAAGTCTTCACAAAAAAATTACGTACTTTAATTTATTACATTTTGTTTGCATTACATTAACAAACTTAAAAGCGTGTTTACAGTTGTAATGTAATGAAGCCGAAATTTAACGCATAAAATTGAATAATTTCATGAGATCACCTAACTATTAACAAGCAGTTTGCGCGAATTGCTATAAAACGCATTTATTAAATACTTTTTATTCAAAAGTAAGGAAAACAATATTATGATGTGCATTTTGCACCGAGATCCTCCGTTACCACCTTAAGGTACTCGAAGACAAAACAAATGCTCTGTTTATTTATCTCAAATCAAAGATACTTTGTCTTTACAAATATGCTTATATTCAAAGGCTGCTATTTAAGCGGTCAGCTAAGAGGTTTTGGTCAGCTCCAAAATTTACTTTGTCAACAAACAAAGTGAATTGAGCTGCTTCTTGTGGTCGGCAAAAATAACTAAATTAATCAGCAAACAATGTAATTTTAAGCAGCCTTAAAATTGATGTTATAGGAAATTAAATATAATTACAGCAATATTAGTAATAGAAGAGCCAATTATGGTTCAGATTTTATCAAATTTCAACTGTACAATTTATTTTGATTTGCTATTTAATTTTATTTCTACAGAAGCAAAAATGCGCTTTTTTTGCTGAATTGAGTAATTATGAAATTATTTATTACATACATTCAGTAATGGACTGACTATTCTACCTACTATTTAAAAATAAAATAAGATGAAACTAGGAAAAAAAATGCTTTAATAGCTAACTTTTAATAAGAATATCAGCAAAAGTGGTCACAAAACAATGATAAAATTATGAAAGGTAATAAGTGCTTTAAATAAAAACACAAAATGCGAAAAATTCTAAAACATCTATTCCATACACTGGTATGACAAAAAAAACTGGCTAAGTGTGAAGCGGACTCGAGCAGGAAAGGGCACCGTAGTCGTCTAGACAAAAAAATTATAAATATAATATTATTATGCCACTTTTTCAATAAAGTCGTGCTAGTTTTAAATTGTTGGGTGACCATAATTTTAAAATGCAGACTTTTAGAGATTATAGTTTCTAAATATTGTTTTTATGCTAGCCGATTGTATAAACCTGCTGACCAAATAATAATTTTGTGTTTGGACTTTACTTTATCGAGCTGACCAAATACCTACTTATTTTCTAATAATCCCTGATTTAATTGCTGACCAGTTATTGCTGATGGTTTCTTTTTATGGCCGACAAAAATATAATATGCTGTCAAAATAACCTTTTAACTGATTTTTGTTGCTGATCGAATAATTAAAAAATACCATTTAATTACTTGCCATATTCAAATACACAAAACAATACAAAAGTATAGCGGCGGTAGCGCAGGGGTAGCACGCTAGCCTCTCAATCATTGAGACCCAAGTTCGATCCCCGGCCGGGCATGCACCAATGAGTTTTTCGGAATTTATGTGCATAGTATTTCATACTTACCACTTGCTAAACGGTGAAGGAAAACATCGTGAGGAAACCTGCATGCCCTAAAAAACGTGTATTTGTGCCCGAAGAACAGCGATAGTGCTCACCCCCATCACGTTGGGACGTAATAATCGTCGGTGAAACGCAGGTGAACCGATGTGGATCTGTGACTCGCATTTCACAGTTCACACCCAGAACACCTCTGACACCCCCTCAGGGATTCATGTCGTGACGATATATTTATATTTCTTTTATATTTTATAATACAAAAGTAGATCTAGCTCGGCTACAGAGAAATTGGTCATTTTCCTTTGTGAGCTCATCATACAGCTACACGCATGCAGACAGCCGCCGATTTTCAGCGAAGCCCTGTAATTTGATGAACATCAGAAATATCACTTTTTGCTAATTTCGAAAAATAAAATGTTGACTTCCCATACTAATTAATTCGGGGCTGGGCATGCGTTTGTAGGCTACACAAAAAAGAATCGTATTTTCTAAAAAGGTATATCAGATTATACAGACTACTTAGACTCTTCAGTATTAATTGGATGTATAAATTAATGTCAACGGGTATTATCACCAATTATTGGTTAATCAGCATCCAAAAATCTATTCAGTAAGCAGCTAGAGAGGTATTCAAACTAGACAAAACTTCATACGAGTACTACATACGTACTCGTAAATACATATAGTCACGACTGTCTCCCAAAGAGGTAGGCAGAGACCACAGATTACCATTTACTGCGATCCATGAGACACCTCTTTTGTCTGTTTCACGTCACGACTAATCCGACTTGTGCCGGGTGCTTTTGACTTTGCCCTTCAGTGTATCGGCAATTTGGTCAGCAACTAGCGGCCCATATACGAGCTTTCTTTTTGTGCAATATAAATTTATTTCGTCACTCTAGTTACTTTTATTCATCCTCTATACATATAGAGTCTATATGTATAGTTTTATGAGCACAACATCAAACAACTAAAGAAAATGTACATAGAAATATGTTAGTTCTGCTGTTATTCTTGAAAGATACATAAACACAGTGAGTCGTTATATATATTTAATAACAAAGGTTCCCTAACCTCAGCTCAGTTTTCACAAAGAGCTCGAGGCTTTATTCATCAGATAAGGTTTAATCTGTTTCTTATGACAACCTTAGACCGCGCCTGTGAGAATACTCTAACTAAACAATAGCTAGCTTAACGGTCACCAGTGGGGGATACAGGGGGGGGGGGGGGCTGAGGGGCTCAAGCCCCCTCCAAACTACTACAGCAGATACTGGCGATTTCTTTTTAAAAATAAAACTTAGTAGTTTTTACGAATAAACATAGCTTTGTAATCTGAATGTTCTCCTTAGACTCCTTAGAGCATTAAACGTGTTTGTGCAGAATCTGGTATTCAGTCTGATTTACTGAAATAGCTCAACGAAACCGAAACACAGCCTTTCCCAAAAAAATATGGATTCGCTACTGATGGTAATAAATTATTGTGGGAGTTACACAACAACTTTTTGCTAAAACTAACCAACAATAGAGATTTTAGTAGACCTCAGAAAACTTTTTTCCCTTTTTTCCCCAAACATCATAAACTACGAATGGAAACAGCTAGAAATTTTCTTCCTTCATGAAAGAACCTTCAGATTTAAATTCCTTCGCAATACTCAAGCTTTCATTATACAATATGAAATTTAAGTCATTTTATTAACGAAAACTGGTGATAGTACTCGTCCATATGAACAACTTTTACTATGAAGCCAACCCTGAAATCGCGCAAAAAATATCAGCTGTTTCATAGAAAAGTTAAATACCTACTCGACCAAAATGTATGAAACAGCTGTTTTTTTTTCGCGATTTCAGGGTTGGCCCCATAGTAAAAGTTGTTCATATGGACGAGTACTATCACCAGTTTTCGTTAACAGAATGACTTAATTTTTTGTTTGATAAACACTTGTACTTGTCCACTTATTTATATTAATTTCCCTTACCGGTTTCGCTGTTAAAGCATTATCAAAGGTTTGTTTGGTTGTTTACGTACAATATATGAATCGCTTGGCATGCGATATATTGTACGTAAACAACCAAACAAACCTTTGATAATGCTTTAACAGCGAAACCGGTACGGGAAATTAATATAAATAAGTGGACAAGTACAAGTGTTTATCAAACAAAAAATGTTTCAAAAGTTCCACCAAGTGCCAACAATCACGAGCATCAACTAGAATGACTTAAATTTCACATTGTATTTTAGTTTATTAACTTTTTGAATTCAAAAAGAACGACTGAAGTAATTTTTATTAATGATTAGTCTATAGATAGAACAGATTATCAAAAAATATATAGTATATACAAATTCGCCCGTGCCAAGGGTTTGTTAAACTTCATCCCCCCCCCCCCCAAGCCGGCTAAAAATAAGATTAAACAGCCCCCCCTGTGAGTATACAAATTCGCCCGTGCCAAGGGTTTGTTAAACTTCATTTGTTTTGTTGTAGATATTTAGCAAATAATTGTTGCACACAATGGCGACTCGTACCTGGTGACAACTGACAACATTAGTACAGGAAATAAAAACAAACGACTTCTGCCGGTCTTCTAAAACATTTTATGAATGTTTTATTTTGATACAAGTTTGTCCGGTTCAAATACCAATATCTTGCAGTCGCAGTATTATTTTTTTCAAAGACCATCATATCATAACATAAGCGACGAATTTAAAAAAAGCTTTTAAACTGCATTTAGCACGGTATTTTCATTCTTCATGTTTACAAGTACATGAATATTTAGTTAGCCACCAAATTTGAAATTTAACTCATAAAGTACAAAGCAAGAGACGTTAAAGCACCATTCGGTCATATTATTCTCGTACGCATTAAACTAACGTATGATTTCTTTAATTCATGCTGAGATGTGTATTTTTTACAACTTACTTACGATACTTTAAAAAGTACCTATCTCTCAAAACCTTCGATGGCATATACTCATGTCATGATAGAGTACCTTGCAATTAATTTTCAACATAAACAAAACAATTAATCGAATATTTCCGAAGCACAACAACCAAAAATGTATTTCCCAAGACCATGATACGGTTGATTCATAAATCAACATTCAAATATTTGAAATACCTGCCTCTTACGAGCCAAGGCGATCTTGCAAGTTAATGCAATTACAATCTGCGTTATATTATCAGATACCGTTTGTATTATACTTCTAAAAGCTAGAATGTTGCCAACACCAGTTTCGGTACATACGCCTTTCTGGGGCGGTCCAAACGAGGTTTACTATTCAGTATTTTTGTTACCGGCTAAACTAGATTTTAGGACAAACTAGTTTGGCCTAGGCCAAGTAGGCCAAGTGGTTCTGGGTTGTCATAAAAACTATAAAGTCCAAACTACGAGTAGTTCCTAAGATCGGGCTTAGCTGGTAACTTTTATAAACCTAGCAAAGGTACCAACTAACATTTGATATATTGTAAAAGGCACATTTAAAATGGACACCGTAGTAGCAATTGCCAAATTTCAAGTTTGTAGGCTCTATAAGGTTAAATAATAATAGTTAGCGAAACTATAAACATAGGTAGTACTGGCCTATATGAATAACTTTTTCTATCGGGGCTAAGCGAAATTCGCAATTTTTTTTCACTTCCTCTCATACAAATTGACCATATCAGTCGTCTGGTTTACTATGAGAAGGCGAAAAAAAAATTGAGAATTTTGCATAGTCCCCATAGAAAAAGTTGTTCACAGAGACGAGTACTACCTATGTTTTGAGTTTCGCCAACTATTATTATTTAACCTTATATAGTTCCAAAGATTTCGTGATGAGCGAGTGGTACTTTACTTTTACTTCATAGCAGTTTTGCCAACATTTGCTGGGCTTCATCCTACCCCTGCGGAACCCAGTGTCAGGCTCACGGGCCAAAATGATGACGCTACCGGATACGCCTAATGCGGAAAACAGAACACTAATAAAAATATAATCTGTGAATTGTTTATGCACACATTATTATACAGATGAGGAAATTTTGAGGCTAATTTAGTATTTTAGGGGCAAAAGGTGTTTTTCCGAATTAAATTGGTGGTTCTCATAAAAGCCTTTCTTAAATAAGCATTAATAAATAAGTGACCTGATCCAGAGGGCGTGGTTTCCAATCTCGTAGTTCCAGATTTGTGTCCGGTTCGTAATTATCGGAAAGGACGGGCTCACCATTTTTTGCCAAAAGTACAAAAGTCATCTCATCTCTGACACCCCCTTGAGGATTCATGTCGTGACAATGTGTATTTACGTATTGTGTAGCTTATAAGGAGTTTTTTTAATATTTTCATCTAGCGAAGACCCCCTCTGTGTCCGAGTGGTAGAGTGCTCGCCTGCTAACCCAGAGGTCGTGGGTTCAATCCCCGCGGTCCATATTAATTTGTGGTCAGTGTGCATGCTTCGGAAGGCACGTTAAGGTGTTGGTCCATTTGTGCCCGAAGTACGGCGATATAGGACTCACCCACATTTGGGGCGTAATATCCTTCAGTAAGAAGCGGTTGTAACAAGTGTAGACTGTTAACACCTCTGACTGATACCCCTCAGGGATTCGTGTCGTGACGATATATTATATGTTTTTTTGTTATCTAACGAACAATAAATGTTTTGTATCTTCTATCATTATTTGTACCATAAACATACAAATTGAAAACCTATTCTAACTGTTAGATTTGTACCTAAATCGGGTTGAAACTCTGACCTTACCATCAAATTAATCAACGTCTCCTTTTGCCCACAGATGTCAATCCGCCCCAAAAGTGATGGAATCAGAAAGACGGTCAGCGTCACCGCGAGACGCCCCGCGGCCCGCACACCGCCCGCCTTCACCCCCGCCCAAAGCCTTCGACAACCAAGCCTACCAACATGACGAAGCTGACCCCAACCACAACGATTCCTTCACATCCAACCATCCACAGACCAACGGACACAGCAAAGAGCCGAACGGAGAAACCAAAACCCTCGAAGCAGTCAACTTGGAACTGATAAACCTCCAGCCCAAAAACGGCAATGTGAAGACAAAGAAAGACGTGGAAGTGGATATGAACGCCACAAACCCGTATGATGAGTACTTCGTGCCTGTCAATGAGCATCGGAAGTATATGAGGTTTGTGTTCTGTTCCTTTTTACCAAACTTCATTTTTTCTCTGTATTCGTACGATGTAAAGTGCGACACAATCATTCCCAACACCAAAGCATGTGCGCCCTCTAAAAGCTGCATCGATCGCTTCAAAAGTTTTTTTGTTGGAATATTACTACTTCCTGCGTGTGTTTCCATTTTTTTTTTCTTTTACGCCTTTTATGTGACCTAGGATGAATCGCGTTCGCCCAGAAAGTGGGAGAGATAAAGCAAGCGAAGCGTCTAACAATTTGTCCATAACTGGCTCACATTGTTATTTAACGGTCTATTCTCCCGATATAAGTTCAAAAAACCACAAACAAGGAAGTATATGTTCCGTCATCACATCAATCTTCAGAAAGATATTTTCGATTGCGTTTTAAAATTATATTTTTTAATACAAAATAAGAGTAAGAGAACAGCTCTCAGGCAAAACCAGGTGGCCCACCACTGCCTGGGACCGATGGATGGCGGTTTATCCATCCCCAATTGCCGGGCCTTATATTAAACAGACTGGTGACGGGCAGCGGCGTCACTGGTGCAATGGTTTTGGCACCGTGATCACCAACCCGCCTGCCCAGCGTGTGTGAGTATGGGAATTTCTTCCGGGAGGACCGCCAAGAGTGGCGAAATCCTCGAAAGGCCTATGTCCAGCAGTTGACGAAACAGGCTGATGGATGGATGAATATAAAATGGCGAAAATATTAACGATGTACCCGGTCTGCCTTTTCATGACGTCACATGCATGCCCCAACACGAAGAGTCGCTTGGCTGCTTGCTATGCTTATCGATCCCTCTAATTTTACATCGATTGTCTTATACTCGTAATCGACTATTTGTATTATTATAACAATCGGAACGGGATTATCGACTATCTCTTCTTATATCAGTGATACCGTTGGCTATACCGCTAGTCAGTTGCCTATTGTCAATCTGCGTGTACCTACCTCTAGTAGCTTTGGAGTAATAGGTTTATTATCATTTAGAAGATCAGCCAACTCACGCACAAGAATTTTAAAACCATCTGCCTAATCAAAGACACTAATACCCCCCATTTCTTCGAAAACTTGGAACCCATCTTCAATCCCAAGACGCCTTTCCAAATTCGCTACCGTGTATTCAATCACAACAATTTCAAAACAGCAACTTCGTGTAAAAAATATTCCAAAACTAAAATTATACCTCTTTAAGTGGCAATTTGGACCCGCGCACGTGTTTTTGAGACCCATCAGGCATCATTTAAACCGGTTACCCTCTCAGATACTTGAGTTCAAGAGCCAGTGGATAGCCTGGGAGAACATTATCCTTGAGGACTTTAGTCCCTTACCCTCTCCATGTCAGTGGGCATAAGGTATGAAACCCAATACCAGCCAAACAGGCCATTTACTCGTTTTATTACGATTCAATTGATAGATGTCATATAGAGATAAGTAGCTTTACTACCTAATAAAGCCGATTCTGAAGGCTTTAATTTTAGTTTTAGTGCTGTCAAAACTAAATTTTTTTCATTCAAAATAGTTCTTTAGTGTTGTTTACAACAGAAGCTATATTACTTTGGAAAAAAATCAGTTTTGACAGCACTAAAACTAAAATTGAACTCGGTGCAAAATGCACATCATTATATTGTTTTCCTTACTTTTGAACAAAAAGTATGCAGTAAATGGGTTTTATAGCAATTTGCGAAAACTGCTTGTTAATAGTTAGGTGATCACATGAAAATTATTAACTTTATGCGTTACATTTTAGCTGCATTACATTACAACTGTAAACACGCTTTTAAGTTTGTTAATGTAGTGCAAACAAAATGTAATCCATTAAAGTACGTAGGTAATTTTTTATGAAGACTTTATTATTAATAAACTATTTCCGCAAGTTGCTTTAAAACACATTTGCTGCATAATTTTATTCAAAAGTAAGGAAAACAATATTATGACGTGAATTTTGTACCGAGGTAAAAAGTTACCCCCTTAATATCTGATTGAACGTCTTAATGTTAAAGGAACTAAAGTTAAACAAAAGAAACACGCAGTAGAGATGTAGTGGCCATTTCATCGTCTGCGCAAATACCGTGAAATCTGTAAAAACTAAAGAGGTCCCCTCGCATTTCGCTCGGCTCCCGAATTTATGATCGCAAGCAACCAACATGTTTCTCCTAACTTCTCCCGTCGTCACACCTATTTTGACTTTTGGTCGGAAGTCTGTCGTAAATGTCTTATTTCGTACTGAACGATATTGTCTATAATTTTCATGAAATCATCAATTCTACGATATGCCCACCACAGATACAACCCTAGCCAAAATTAAGATAAGACCAGTACCTATTATTGGGACTTTTGCTACTCGTATTTGTCTGCAAACTGCAATACCAAAGACCACGCAAATCTTCCTTAGAAAAAATTGCATCAAAATTGTGATTACGCGTATGTTTACATACACTATCTATAGTATCTTTCTTTCTATGTATAACTCATAGATGCCTCGTTGTCACTCACCTATCAGCAGTCACATCAAGTGGTTTTACGTCTTTGTGCTAAATACATACATATACTTCTAAAGTTAGTTCGGCGACTCAAATTAGCGACATTCTTAGAGCATCGAGCAGTGTGACTAACGTCCAGCATGAAACGCATTTTCTCTGGCGTCTGCGCAAGACACGGATACGCTTTGAACTTCAACGAACTCTACTTGCTGTGACTGGGATTTGCTTCAATAGGCACTTTGTTGTTCTCAAGTTCAACAACATTGTAATTAAGATTGAAAGGGTCGCCGACTTAATTAATTTGCTATTAGAGACACCGTGAACACGCCGACAATAGACGACTAACAGAACTTGAATTGAGCTCTGTTAAAAAAATAATTGAAAGTAAAACATATATACACGTGAATAAGCTCGCAAATTCCAGTGCTACCGCAGATCCTTAAAGTAGGCTAATATAAAATGGCTACAAATCATAATTAAGTAATAAAGAACTGTTTGGTAATTCCACCATAACTAAGTTGGGTTTATTATATAACCAGTTTTAGGCTATATTTTTATCAATTAAATACCATGACTGAACAATGGCAGTATGAATTATAATCAAAGAAATTAAGAATAGTTTACCCTGTTAAAAGTTATTTGTCTTGTTTCCTAGGTTGTCTTACTTACTCTACTCACTGAAAACTATAACATATTCTGTAACTCTCACGGTTTTCTTCAAATATTACCTGTTATTTGTTTTGAACCAATACTTTTTGCCTTTTTCTGATCACGGTAGTCACCGAATTCTCTTCATTTCCTCGTGTGAGCCATCTAACCTAGAACCAGAGTCAAGAACAAACCAGTATAGAACAGCATTTCCTGTTGGCCAATCCATATAACACGTAGATCATATCGGTATCGATTAGCCGCGCCACCTCTGACAGACTGCTTGCGCAAGAGTCATTCTACACCATAGCATCGGAATCTAGTTCGGCGAATTTAGTTTAAGGTCAGTGGCTTTTTGACGGTTACTTTTTTATTAGTTTATTTTTATGAATAATGAATTATCGTTGATTTTTATTGACGACTAGATGACGCCCCACGGCGTTGCTCGCGTGGTTCTCGTTTCTCCCGACCCCGTAGGAATTTTGAAAAATCCATCCTTATTCCTTGTCCACATTATAAAGGGAACCTCTGTGCAAAATTTTAACTGTCTAGGTCTTAGGGTTTGAGCCGGGCTTTGATGAGTCAATCAGTTATGAGTGAATCAAGATTTCCCAAAAATATTTATATATATGATTTAACTACAGACAGAATTGTTCTCATGTTCGCTGGACGAGTTCACAAAGGCCTGTCTATACGTGTTTGGTTGAATTAGGATATAGAATATAATAAGATTAGGTTAACGCTGTAAAGATAGTAGTAAGTTAAGATAAATAAATAAATAAAAACTTCTTTGTTTTAAGTTTGAAATAACAACAGTATTCTATTTCTTTAAATTGGAAAGTTCTAGGGCCTAGACCCTAGCATAGGCAGTAAAAGCTTTCATAGATTTTTTGAATTACATTCTCTTGTTAAAGAAAATAGCTGGTAAGTATTCGTTATAAAAGGAAATTCTAATGAATCCTAATAAAACCCGGTAAATATCTGCCAAAGATCGTTTCACCAAAATTTTTAAGCTATAATGCTTTTTTCTCTTTACAATCTGGAGTTTCAGTACCGAAAGACCACACGCAAGACTGCAGGACGCTTCACTTGAGTAACAGATATATCGGATATTTGTCAATAATTAACAAGTTTATAACAATTAAATTGTCAATAATAATTAGTGCTTCCATCATGCGATCTACTCGGCTGGAAGTAGAGCAATGCGGTTTAACATGGGTTCTATTGCTAGTCGTACAAAGTGGAAGGAATCTAATTGAGACAAAATTAATTCTTTAAAAAAACACTGATTTGAATATATTGTATCAGAAATATACACCGTATAACCCACCAAAAAAGGTTCTTAACTTTAATAGTCTTAACTCTTTACCTAGATCTAGAATTGCCATCTGCAAAATTACAAATTAGGAAAAGGAGCACAGAAATCCTGGATTTTCGAATGGAAGACACGGATATATGTATGCCTATTCTTTTTTGTTTAATTAATAAAATAAGTAAAATTGTAATTATTTATTTATTTGTAAATTAAACTTTGTTAAAAAATATCCTTTGAAAATTAACTAAGTCTCATTCTCTCATTAATTATTCAAGAATTAAGAACAAATGTTCTAACTAAGAAATAACCAAACATGCTTACTCTTCGTTTTAGCAACAAAATTCAAACTTCTAAAAATGTACCAATCATAAACATAAAATTATAGGCAACTCTCACTTCTAAAAAAATTTGAAGCCCGGACAGTTTGCATTGCCCCGTCCGGACGCTCCTAGCCTCAGGACGCCCTCCAAACTAGGACAAATCCGGGGAAACCCGGTGGATGGCAACACTGTCTAGATAGAACGTTGGAATTTACGAACAAACGGAACTTATTAAACTATACTAATAAAAAAGTAGTAAAAAAGTCGTCTCTGTAATTTTTTTTTTCGAAATTGATTAGTATTGATTGTCATCCATCCATCCATCCATCCATCGGCCCGTGTTCGTCCACTGCTGGACATAGGCCTTTCCCAAATTTCGCCACTCATGTATTGATTGTACTGAAGCCAAAACTACAATTTTTAGAATTTTTGTCTGTCTGTCTGTATATATGTTCCGTTTTAAGTCGAGAACCACTCAACGGATTTGGATGCGTTTTTTAATTATCTTGGTAGTGACCCTGATCAATATATTATGCGCTATAAGGGGTGTTAATAAAATGACACCCTAGCCGAAAACAGGGCAAAGATTGAATAGTCGTGGACGGAGCCGCAGGTGAAAGGCTAGTCTATGCAGTTAGGCCCAAAATACTAATAAGGACTACAACGACATGACTATGAATTAGGGTTCAGTGGTCAGAGTTATGCAATGTGGAGCCAGTGAACCGTGCTAGACCACGGCAATTCGAGCCGATTGTTGCTGGTTATTATTGCATTATGACGTCACGGTATTGGGGCAATGACATCTTTAATTAGATGCAGTTCTGGTTTTCTACTCTTCTTTCTTTTAATGGAGATTCTACGGCTATGGCCGGGAAATGCTTCTCGTTACGGAGTTTAAGACAATTTTTGTTCTTTGAAGTTGTGGTATTATCATTTTTATTCAGTTTGTACTTAGACCATTTAACACGGAACTAGGCAAGCGCACTTATCCCCCTCTGCCGAAGTACATGAACAATTTGTTCAATGAACAATTTGTTCATGTAAGTTTGCTTGTGTGCTCGTTTTGTGTCTGTGTTGCAGCTTTTGATTTTGTGTGACATATCAGTTTTTCGCAGGAGTGTGCGTGAATGAGTAAATGTGTGTTGTGCGTGTTTACCTCCCCTCCCGTGGAAAACGGCAGAATAATTTCAGTACTAAGAGTCGCACTTTGCCAGGTCCCGTGTTAAATGGTCTAAGGTTGTGTACGACAATCCACTAGATAAGTAACTATAGTGTATCACTTAGAGTATACATAAGCAAGCTAATACTCTAAGGGGATAACATATTATGTACACGACAGTGTATACTTTACTTTTCTAGATTCAATTAAGTATGCCATGAAGTCAGACAGAGGTGCAATTGTGTAAGAGAATCCTATTATATTAATTTGACGGCTTAGAACACGATTTCGATTGTCAAACTTTTATTCGGCTAATTAAATTAGCCCGTTTGACAATTGAAACCGTACGTTTTAGGCTGTCAAATAAATACGATTTTCTTATACAATTGCACAACAGATCTTGTACTAGGATATGACGTTCCCTTGGCCAGTATTTTTTTTTATGTAACCATGAATGTTTTTAGGGTAGGGTAACCAGCAAAATTCTAGATATTATTTTCATTGTCTCCACGTCGCAGATGTACCAAAGGTTATGTTTTATCTGTTGTCGGTATTACGTTGTTGTGTTGAAACCTAAGCGACAAAATTCAAGTTAAGGCTATTAAATGGGTTCTTTACGGCCCTTAGGAACTTCTGAGAAGTCTTGGAGGTCACAAAGCCCCATAAAAACGTTCGCCAGCTTCCAGAGCTTAACTTAACATAGCCTTGAATGTCAGATTCAGATATTTTAGCGTCAGTTTTAGACTTTATATCGACTATAGGATTTTAAACCATGTAGCCTTCAAAATGAAGTTTAGGTTTGATAGTTTCGGGTTTATTTATACTGTCACAAGCTTTATTGTTTCTAGTCATTGGCAGCTATTTACCCCCACACATAGGGTTACCAGTCATCCGGGTTTGTCCCAGAATTTGTCCGGCTTTTTAATTTATCTGGATTTTGGACTTTACTTGTTCAGGCATATTTTTGGCATTCCGTACTCGAAGGGTGACAATCGGGGACCTATTACAGTAATAATATTAGTACGACTCCGCTGTCTGTCCGTCTATCGGTCCGTCTATCACAGGAGTCTACAACTTCAGCCGTATAGGCACCCAGTTGAAATTTTCACATAATACGCAATTCCCATACATAAATCCTCGCATTTCTTCAACATTATTTTAATGAAATTAAGCTTTAATGCTCTTATTACTTCTTTATATTTTAAGGCCCTTGTAGCCTCCAATAACCTTGAGATATTTTAAACAAAGTCAAAATAAACGCCTTGCATTTGATTTTGTAATCGACTGCTCCCGTTGTTTACGGCAACGTTGACGCCACGCGCTCTCAAAATATCTAGTTTTTATTTATTAACTCTGCTGTAAATCAACATTTTTATGTTTCCAGCTATGAGTTTTATAAGCTATACTTTTTTGTATTTTAGTGCAAGAACCATACGAATAACATTAGCGGTTTCCAAGAAATAGCCAATTTTATTCCAAAAACATCTTGACTTTGGGAAATATTTTCAAGGTGTTTCTTATAGGCGAGAATAATTTCCTGCAATGAGATTGTTTCTTATACTTTAAATAATGACATGTATTTTTTAATAATTTTTAAGTAAGCCGTTAAAAATAACTTCATCAATGGGAGTAATTTTCGGATGACGCGGGAACACGCGCCTTAAACCTATAAAACTTGTGCTGCGCTGAATTACTTATTAAATTAAATTTATATCATTGCGGTATAGAAAATCAGAAAAGTAAATCTTATTAAATTTGTTACTGAAAATTCCCGGCCTTATTTTTAATGTCTGTTTATCAGGATTTTTGAAATGTCTAAATGGTAACCCACACGTCCAGTTTGTAACGATGGAGGCGTCCTTGAGATTCTATATTTGGCGTAACCTACCTACTTATAGTCAATTTTAAGTGCAAATTGTTGCTAAGATATCGGTAAATGTAGTGAATGATAGGTAGTGAGTTTGTTTTGTTGACTAATCTAGATTTTTAGTCACGAAACTTGATCTTTTCTATGCAAATAAAAAATTATGCAAATACAGCCTATCCTACTAATACTAATATTATAAATGCTAAAGTTTGTGCGTGTGTGTGTGTGTGTGTATGTTTGTTACTCTTTCACGCTGAAACGGCTGAACGGATTTGGATGAAATTTAGAATGGATATAGCTTATACTCTAACTTAACACATAAGCTACTTTTTATCCCGGAAAAATGCATTGTTCCTGTGGGACAGATCAATCAATCAATCAATGAAAAATCAGGTGTCTAATTAGCGCGTTTGTGGAGAAATAAGACAAGGCTATGTTATCCCATCACAATTCACACTAATATTATAAATGCGAAAGTTTGTGTGTGTATGTTTTTTACTCTTTCACGCTGAAACGGCTGGACGGGTTTGGATGAAACTTAGAATGGATATAGCTTATACCCCAACTTAACACATAGGTTACTTTTTATCCCGGAAAAAATCATGTCGTTAAACCGAATAACACGCAGGCGGAACCGCGGGCAAAAGCTAGTCTGTTTATAAATTATAACCTGAGAATCACTGGATCGATTTTGAGGCAGACTTCAATACAACGTAGAATACTGTTCGCAAATCATTTTGTCTCCTATAATGCCGGTGAATCCGTGCAAATTCAAGTAAACCTTCTCGCGAAAACGTAGCCCGGATCGTGGTTGGGATCTTACTTTAAATGCATAACAAATTAAAGTCAACCCTTACGGTACTGGAAATTCTAGGTGGTAGATCTGATGCCGGGCTTGACTGTGGAGGTACCGCCACCTTACTCGCAAATCCTCCCGAAGTTATTTGGGAGAGAGTAAGAGAACAGCTCTCAGGCAAAACCAGGCGGCCCACCATTGTCTGGGACCGATGGATGGCGGTATATCCATCACCAATTGCCGGGCCTTATATAAAACAGACTAGTGACGGGCAGCGGCGTCACTGGTGCAGGGGTTTCGGCACCGCGCTCACCAACCCGCCTGCCCAGCGTGTGTGAGTATGGGCATTTCTTCCAGGAGGACCGCCAGGAGTGGCGAAATCCTGGAAAGGCCTATGTCCAGCAGTGGACGAAACAGGTTGATGGATGGATGATGGATGGTACTGGAAAAAAAGATCAATAGTAAAACAATAGGTAAAGAAATTACGTGTCGATACTGTGAGTATCGACAAAATAGCAGGAAATTGGGTAATAAAATATCTCGCACCAAGTAAAAACGTAGTTTAATCCGTGTAACAGGTGAGGCAGGCCAAAAGTGAGACAGTTTCGTGTTCGTACACGGCTTGAAACTCACACATGCACAATCTGTCTCAGTTTTTACTTGGCGGCAACACTCACTAAGTGCACACATGTTTACAAAACTGGCTTCACGTCAATGTTGACCGCTCTTCGTCAAGAATTTTTATTTGGTCTGAGGGTAACTTCAGCGAAATACTAGGCCTCTTTGATCCCGAATACCTTAAAACTTGTCAATATTAAAAACTATAAAACTTAGCTGCTTTTCGCACAGGCATACAATACTGTATCCTCGACAAAACCCATCTGTCCCGTAAGGATCAAAACAGGAATTTTATTATCATTTTCAATTAATTTAAAATTCACTGACAGACCAATAAATATAAATTAACTAACAGCAAAATCTTTGTCCGGATCTCTAATAAATTACAGACATCCCACGGATTTATTAAATTAATATTAATAACGGATACAATACCGACACCAGACAGACAGACAGACTGTAGACGGAATATATCAGGAGCACCAAAATCTCTCACTCGCTGCAAGGTTTCAGCTCGTGATTGTATCATTGACCGTTTAACAACAAGGCCAATGTAGAACAAGCTTATCTTTGAGTAATAAGCCGTTGCTAAGTATCGTATCCGAACATAATTTAAGCAGTTTTTTGCCTCAAATCAAGGGTACTATGTTCTATAAAAGTATATACAGGGTGTAAATGCGAAGTCAATAATCCCTTTAGGGTATGAAAGTATACACGATTCTGATGTCATTACGAGACAAAAAAACATACCTTGAATTTTCACCAAAAGTCCATCATTTTTCTAAACTATGGCTACGCAGCTCACCTGTCTCCCCACACACCTAATTGCACCCCGCAACCCGCACCCCTCATCCGAGTGGCCAGCGACCAGTGAGGGTGTCCACGCGATTAGTGCATCTTGAGTAAAGAAAATCGTCTTATTATAAGGTACTGGTACTTTATTTAAAGATCCTAGTATTTAAAAAAATATCTTTACCGATCATAGTTACCTTAAAGGATTCTTGACTTTGCTTTTACACCCGGTATAAGGTTTAAGACAATGTTCCCAATTTCGAAGCATTTTTAATCTGCTAACAATGAGAATCCCGTGGAAACTAAGTAAAATGAACACTTGTGTCGCTGATAACCGTGACAACTTTCCCAAAGAAATGTAATGATAACGAAGAACAAATTAGATTTGTCCATAAGAGATGATAAGAAGGAGAAATGTGAAAAATATTTGTGCTGATGTTATTTTTCACAAAGTTGTTAAGTTTCCTCAGTAGAGAACCGATGTGGTTGCATTTTAAGTTACCCATGCCTATTCACATCCGGTTTGTATTGACAGAACTGTACCCATGAATGACTTTAACATTCTCGTAGGGGCATGGTGTTGTCGGTGCATAAAATTGTAAAATTATACAGTATTTTCAGTACCTCGTTAGCAATGAGTACACCTTTCAATGGTCACGAGCCCCAGGTAAACTTATAGAATGCTAAAACTTGCTTGAGCACTTATTAAGGGTTCAAACGAGAGCTCATACTGGAGGATTTTATGTCTGTACATTACATACCTTCTTCTCTGCAAAATGGCCTATTTTCCTTGGATAATAATAAAAAATATTAAAAAACTCGACTGCCGGAATAGAGATTTAATTTGGATTTCAGTGCAGTGGGAGGACATATAAAACAACACGAATCCAATGTAATAGTCCCCCGACTGCACTGAAATCCGAATTAAATCTCTATTCCGGAAGTCGTGTTTTTTAATAATTTTTATTTTTTCATTTTATTTAATACTTTTTTGTTTATATTTATAGCCTTTGCCACTCAGGATGCTTTATGAATTCTAACGATACCACACACTTGGAAATCGGTTCAGGCATTAAGAAGTTATGATGGAATTAGGAAAAATACCCACATGCACCCTGAAAACAATACACTCCTTTTTTGGGGTCATTTAAGAAAAAGAAGCGTACTATGTTTACCCAGGTCACATACAAGTACTATAGGCAACTTCCGAATAGGATTTTATTTTTGTCATCCATTCCTGTATAGCTTCACAAAAGGAACGACACTTGAAATTTCTTCATGAATACCCGAATAAAAGATAAAATTAGTAAAAGTATTTACTTGCATTACATATATTCACACCTGTCTTCCAGAGGGGTAGCCAGAGACCACAGATTTCCATCTGCCGCGATCCTGACATACCACTTTCGTCTCTTCCACCTACTTGCATCTTTAGTTTCTAAGCAATGTTAGTAGTTAAGAGAAAGTAGTCGTGCAAATTTACCACAAATATGCTTGCTAGTCTTATTTACTTTACAAAGGCTATTTTCACAATAACGCAACACAACATTCAGTTGGAAACTTTACAATCCTGTAAAAGTAACGGAACAGCAATGCGTCCATCTTGTTTTTGTAAAGGAGACAATACAAGTTGACTTCTTTTTGTGTTGTTTCTATTAGAAAGTCTCTGGATGGTCACACTTCAAATAAACATCCTCAAGAACAAAACACGGGTTTCGAAGAATGAAAGAAACGTTAAATATTCAAAATACCTAACTGACTGACGAGTTGTCATTGCGTTGTCTTGATGAAATTCCGAAGTTTTAACCAAACCATGTCAAGTAATAGAAGGGAAAATTTTGTAAGACAAAATACTGTACGTAGGTATACTTACATACAAAGATAATGTAATGAGTCTAATGACACAACTAATTATTTTTCAATGAGTAATCTTTTTTAGTTATTTTTCCATTTAGTTGTTAGTATATCAGATGTGGAGAGGAAGAAGCTGAATACTTAGGTACCAAAAGTAATTCTCGCCCTGCCGACTAACGTAAGCTTTGTTAAAGCTAAAGCCAATATGTTCATCGCATAAGGAAAAAGATAAACACATCTGAAAAAGAGCGCGTCCGAGTAGTGCGGTAAATCAAAAAAAGGTTGGATATTGCTGTTTATTTAATACTAGCTTTTGCCCGCGGTTTCACCCGCGTTGAATTTGTTTTTGTGTACTCCTATAAAATCAGTCAATATTATTCGTATATTACCTACAGTAAACACAGCTGGTGAAATGTGTGTGTTATGCGCCTCTGTTTCCCATTTTGTGTGTCTCTTTTATAGTTTTTCCATGGGAACAAAGAGGAAAAGTAGTTTTTGTCCTATTCAAAGTCTAGAACTACATTTATGCAAAATTTCAGCCTAATCGGTTTCGTAGGCATGGCCTGAAAGGGTTACACATCACTTTTATATATAAATTTGAAAGCTCATTTTCATCCCATGGGAACTGATTTATGGGATAAAAATTAGCCTATGTCCTCTACCAGGTATAGAACTACATTCATGTAAAATTTCAGCTCAATCGGTTTAGTAGTTACGGAGTGAAAGAGTAACAAACATCCGTCCATCCGTCCAAACTTTTCCATTTATAATATTAGTGGGAAGTGGGATAAATTCACGCGAGAGTATTAAAAAAACGCGTTTATTGTGTTTATATAAATGTCTACAACAGTAATTATTATTATTTTTACTTAATTAGTTTGGACGGACTACTGTTTTGAACTGAAAATCTTGGCTACAGTAAGAACTTGGCTAATCCTACTTATCGGGTAACTAATCCAAAAGCTCGTTCTGTCGTCACATACCGTCGCAGCCAGCCCACATGATATTTTACTTCTTGTGTAATACATAACAATACCATAGACGACCACTGTAGTCAACCCTATAGATGCATCTTAAGGACTGGTAAGAGAGGCGTTTCTGGATTGGCCCAAGTTGTTACTTATCGTGATCAGATGCTGATATGACACGGCATAATTGAGCTGCCTTCAAGTGATAGCGAATCTTGCTCAAGCGGTGATTGACTGATCATGCGCATGCGTGAAGAATCTTTAGGAAGAAGTGAGCCATAACCTCGTGAGTTGTGTATGTTGGTGAAGTGAAGGGTTTCTAGGGTGTACGCGGAAACCCTTAATGAAATAATCTGATGAGGACTTGAGGATTATATCGCTAGGCCATATCATTACTAGTTCACTAGTTCAGTGTTTATTCAACTACCTGTTATGGTATAATTATATGGATTTTTTTAAATACTTATATCAAATTCATTATTATTACTATGCTCGTAGTTTTATAAAAATGATCTTGTTAACTTTAAATGTATTGAAAAATAAGCTTGAGTTTAGTAATTTGTAAGGAAAATGAGAGTGTTTGAGTTAGGTACGTTTGAAATTAAGGCCCTTGTAGCCTCCAATAACCTTGAGATATTTTAAACAAACTTTAAATTAACTTTAAAACCTTGCATTTGATTTTGTAATCGACTGCTTCGAAACTTGGCGTTTACGGCAACGTTGACGCCACGCGCTCTCAAAATATCTAGTTTTTATTTATTAACTCTGCTGTAAATGAACATTTTTAAATTTCCTTCAATGAGGTTTATAAGATATACTTGTTTTCTATTTTAGTACAAGAACCATACAAATAATATTAGCGGTTTCCAAGAAATAGCCAATTTTATTCCAAAAACAGCTTGACTTTGGGAAAGATTTTCAAGGTGTTTCTTATAGGCGAGAATAATTTCCTGCTATGAGATTGTTTCTTATACGTTAAATAATTATATATATATTTTTAATAATTTTTAAGTAAGCCGTTTAAGAGAAATAACTTCATCAATGGGAGTAATTTTCGGATGACGCGGGAACACGCGCCATTATTATTTGACGGGAAACTGACCAACCACAATCGTTTCCTCACAGCTGTGGCTGTTACGACCACCGAGAAACAAGCGCCCACAAAAACCTGCGTTTAAAAAAAAATATAATACAAAATATTTTTTTTATATTCCAAGGCGAACTGACGATGTCATTTGTTAACTTATTTTTAATACAAATTTCAAGGCTGTATGAATTAAGGAAGGGCCTTTAACACTCGAAAAACATTAAATTTAGTGGTAACTTCGTAATTTTCTTCTATCGCGCAAACTTAAAGATATCGCGTTTTTTTATAAGATGAATCTATCAGCCCTATTGTCTACTGCCTACATTATTTTTTCTATACCGATTAACCTAGTTACACAATGTGATATGCTCATTTGATATTGTGCATCTCGCCTTATATCTTACCTTTATTCCAGAAATACCTACTATCTAAAAGAATGGGCCACATGCATTTAGGGCGCACCTAAGTGATTTAAATAATACATTTTAACTATTTGTTCCTTTACTCATTTATTCGAAAACAGTTTGCTATTCTGTAGGGCACACCAACTAAAATTAGCAAGTATAAATCAAACTAATTTTTTTAAATTCAATCAAATGACAGCTCTAAAATGTGCCTTGAAAACAAAGATATTATAATTGCTTGAAAATACCAAAACAAGTTGAAATCACTAAGTTATTATGGTAAATTATGGCTGTCAAACTAAAATTTTAGTTTGAGGTTTATAAAATGGTGACTTGAAAATGGCTCTTCGTTTTGACCATACCAAAGTTTAATTTTATGTATGTCAAACTAAAACTAAAACCTTCAAAATCGGCTTTAATTTCTTTGTTGATAAAATAGCTAAAAGAGTAAAAAAATACGCCAGAGATACGGTTTCTGTATAAACGTTGGGCAATGTTTTGTTTGGTAACAATAACATAACAAAAAGTATTTTCTGCAAATTAAAAAAACAAACGGCCAAGTGAGTGTCAAGCCACGCGCAGTGTAGGGTTCCGCAGTTGTCCGGTACATTTTATAAGTTGGTTTACTAATACAGATCGTGCAAAACTTCTAGTCCCATACATTTAGAGGAACGGCCCATACATTTTCGTATTTAGAGGGGACTAAAAGTTTGGCGCGACCTGTACTCGTAAACCTGTAAAGCCTACTTAGCTGTGATGGTTTTCCTTTTAACCTCATTATATATACTACTTCTGTGAATTTTTCCACATGTCTACAAACAAACGGCAAGGGAGGGGGACAAAAATTAGTACTTTAAAGCTTAATATTTCGCCAACGGATCCCTAAATCGAAAAATGGTTTTCACACACCCATTATGTTTTAAACAACCTATCCAACGATATCCGGATAGACGAGAAAATAAAATTCATCCCCAATTTACGTGTATGTTAGAGAAAGACATAAAAAAAATTTTTTTTACCATTTTGTTGGCGTAATTGACTAACAGTCTCTGAGCTAAGCCGCGGGCAGACGGACAGACGGACAGACGGACATGGCGAAACTATAAGGGTGCCTTGTTGGACTACGGTAACTTCAAAATCATTCAACTTAAAACTCGCGAATGAGGTCATAAACTAGGGAAATTGAAAAATACAAAATTGTACTATTTTTACAAGAATATATAAATTGTACTTACACGGGTCAATTGTTCTGCAGGGAACGGGGTGGAAAGTGGGTACCATCGGTGTGAGAGGGGAGCTTGCATATAGGCGTAACTAGGTAGGGGCCAGGGGGGCACGCCCCCCCTAAGGTACCGTCTGACACCCCAGAAATACAGGTTTCGTTAATGAATAACAGATGCTTTATTTATTAAGCTTAAGGCGTTATTTGTTTTGTTTATTGTTTTATATGTGATCTCGTTGTATAGAGGTTCAACGCAGGTTAGAGAAAACGGCGCTGGAGTAAACAAAGCGCAGTGAGTGCATCGACCCGACGCGCTCGCCTTATGCCACCTAAATATTGAAACCATACCTCATGAAGCATGAGCTAAGCATGTTCGAAGTTCCTTAGCCGAAATAAAGAACTGAAATGCAAATCGCCTCGGTGAGGTCCCCACAGAAACTTCAGGTAGTCTACCGTAGGTAGGAAACACTAACCGGGTCGTTAGAATTCATAAATATACTTTACGCATCGAACAATATACAAATATTTCGATGACTTTACGGCTTTCAATTTTCTCTCGCTTGACAACAAAGAAGTTAAGAAATCTAAAGTCGGGTATGTGATCTCATTGTATGGAGGGTTAGTTATGATAATTTCTCTTTATGTTATTACGATCACATAACCGAGAACAGATACTTGTTGATGGCCTCATGAGTTTGAGCCGAAGCCGGACCCCACCTACAAATCCTAGTTACGCCAGTGATTTTACATTTACAATCTTAACAAATAGGGGCTTAGGGCACGTGCTGATCCTAATTTAAGCCATGGTATCATTGAAACTAAAAAATATCTGACGAATCCAAAGAATTCCAAGACAATCGACAGGCAGAACTCGTTTCACCTTCAAAGACCCCGAAAATTCTTTTGTTTGCATAGGTGCATCCAATACAGCACTTGTTCCACCATTGCTGCATGGGTGATATACCAGTTTATGTTATAACAGGTAGCAAGCAGCTTAGACCAATATTGAACTTTGGTGAGTTTTGCTGCCCGGCTTACGCCTGAGAAATACTTAGGGTTTCGAGTTACACTTTACAATGATCTTTAATATTATCGATTTTATTTTCGTAACTAATTAAAGGTGTCGTTCCGTTCATTCGAATACCGGCAACTGTTTTCCAATAAGACAAACATAAAGATAAACAAACAACATATGAATCAACAACATTAAATAATCGTATCATTTTCGCGGCCAATAGTTTCGTTCATCGCGTCGTGTTTAACAGCGCTGTGTTTTTTATTTTCTTGGATAAGTGGGTAGGTTGACATTATGCAAATTGTATAATAGGCTCGGACAAACGGACCAGTGTTGAATCAGTCGTTGGTCAAAGATGCGCAGGAGCATGGATCGTGAAGCGGTGGAAAACGATAGGCTTATCGTGGAGGTGGAAAACCAAGTCTTGCAGACTGAAGATGTTGAAGTGTACGTATTGTATTCATTTTGTTATACTTAGCAGAAAGGTGTCTTATTTGGTGGCTTTAGTATCACGAATTGGTGTAACACGTTGCTAACCGGGAAGTGTGCTGCCTCGAAGGATGGATCTGTTGTGTATGTTAAATATTACTTTTATTACTATGATTAATTACTTATTTTTGAATTTTGTTAATTAGGAGTATATAATGTACGAACGCCAGCATGACAGGCTACCTATTGGCAGTTCTTGTTACGGGGCGTCATGTTCCATCATGGCGGTTAAACTATTTACAAATTAATAGGAAGCTTGAACTGTAGATGTCTGTACATACATGTTATGTATCCTATTGGAGTTTCAGTTACATAAGGGATAAATGTTTATCCTTTGTTATATTTCCGTTGGGATATTTGATAGAAATAATAATAAAAAAGTATTTATGTATGTATAGGTTCCATAATAAAGCATCGTATTTATAGTTTATCCATTGCACAATTCTAAAAGAATGGACACTTACGTTTGTTTATAATAATTCCGCGAGTATTTAGGAAAATAATCGCTATTTATATATTCTCTTACGCCTGTTTACATTAAAACCTTTGTGAACCGTGTAGTTTCATTGCGGCTTTAGCAGTAACTGGTCTTTGATTTTTTTTAACAATTTATATTAAATTCTTTACTTGTAGTGACCTAGATAAGCGGAAGCTTAAGGCCCTTTCCGAGCGTGAGGATGGTTTATGAATCACATTTGCCAACATGTGGCAAATGTGTGGATTCACTTTAAAATACCCACCACTTGCTCAAGAAACCCAAGTTTAATGCCTTCATCACATAATTATAATATTATAGGATGTATCGGTAAGTAAAACATATTTTTTTTATTGATGTATGATCATTGTTTACATTGTGACAACCTAATTTACCTACTTTTGAATCTCTCGAAAATGCGTAATACGTAGATTTCGGAGTCTTTGGAGTATACCTACTGTAAAATAAATTGACAAAGCCAGTCCAAGTGAATTTTAATCAAGATGCTATCCATGTTTTACAAAGTGCCGACAATCCCAAATATCATTAAAAGTTTACAGAATTTAGTTTGTTTAAAAATTAAACGATAGATAGTAAGTCGTAGGCTATAGTAGTTTTTGGGCTGTATTGTCGATGTTTTTGGGAGATAGGAACGTTGGGGACGTAAGTTAATTTCTACACTTCGGGACGATAAAGAAAGCACGGGAACTTAGAACAAAATGGCGTCGCAATTGGCCTCTTCAATTTTTTCGCTAATATTTCAGATTTGAAGACCGTTTAGAGTTTAGAGAGACTTTCAGAATTTAAAAATAAGCGTGAATATTCTTTATATGATAAAAAAGCATTGTTTTTCATTTTACCTTCAGTGATGTCACCATCACACATTTTCATATAGGCATTTTTTTATTTCTTGAACGCAGCCGTAGCATGTACCATTCAACCTATGCGATGAATTCGCCTTCTGTAAAAATCTTGAAACTGAAATTCCTAAATTGATATATTTATTCCAAAGAAGCAGATTGCAGATTAAAAAAAAATTTAAAAACTACCAGTTCTCTGAGCTTTGACTTAGAAGCGGAAACGCGCGAAAGGGATATTTATTTTATTTTATTTATTTATGGAAAAACAGCAGGAGCAAACTACAGAAAGCAATAGTATTAAAGAAATGTTGACATGTACATAAATCTACCCCCTATAACATTTTTCACAAAGAGATAAACTTGTTTATTAACTTTGGTGACATTACATATTAAAGAATATAAACATAAACCAACTTAACTAAATTTACAACTACCTACACTACATTACAAACTCTGTCTTCCGATATAGTAATAAATACATAAACAAATAAGTCGGAAAATATACATACACACATATACAATATATACTGTACTTATAATATTACAGTTATAAACATATTCATATTAATATTACACCTATCCAATGTTTAATTAGATTATATTACTTGATTTTTTCTGAGTCGTCGAGGATTTGTCTTATTTTTCTTTTAAATGTAAACCTTTTTAAATTGAATGGGTCAGCTGACAAGAATGTTTTGTTGTATGACTCAGAGATTCGTCTAAGAGGGGCTCGAAGACCGGCGTTTTTCCGCGTCATAGCCAATGAGAATAGAGCCCGAGATCGTGAAGACCGCCCAGGTCTTCTAAACCTTATCTGTTTCAGAAGAGAAGGACAGTCGTAAAGGTTATTACAGATATTATAGAGAGTCATCGCGTCCAGTAAAGTTCGTCTATCACTTAGGCGTTGCAACTTATAGAGTCGAAGGAGGTCCTAACAATGACCTCGATACTGCTAACTAGCGCATCTTCTCTCCTGGCTCGAACTTTCAAAAAGTTAACTTCACTTGCATTTGTAAATAATTAATCTGTTTGCTTGTTTCAGAGGAGAGAAACTGTACGTGACAGCAGACAAGCGCGGCGAGAAAGGGGGCTGCAAGAGGCCGCTCTGCTGGACCATTTTGGGGCTGGTAGTTGCCGCAGTCGTGGTGCTGATCGTTCTGGCTGCCAGTAAGTTTCAGCTTTCTTTATTTGGGATTTCTAATCCCTGGGCTCAATGAGCAGCTGCCTTAAACAACTGTGCAGTTCCCGGGTTAATGTAACCTAGAGTTTACAGAGGAAAATAGCCTGAGATGATACTTGATTATGCGTTTCAAAACGTGCGATCATGGTGCGAAATTTCACTCGTTTATTAGAAAGAGATAGATATATATATATATATATTTATGTATTATGTCTTAGTCTTACAATCCCTTCTAAGATTCAAACCGCTGTCAACCAATTTCATTGTAAAATGTGACACGCTTGATTTTAATAGAGTTTGATGCACTTGCGTCATCTATTTAGATCCATATCTGTGGGGGTGCAATTAGGTGTGTGGGAAGGCCGGTGAGCTGCGTAGCCATAGATTAGAAAAATGATGGAATTTTTGTGAAAATTCAGGGTATTTTTTTTTCTCGTAATGACATCAGTGTCGTGTATACTTTCATACCCTAGAGGGATTCTTGACTTTGCATTTATACCCTGTATATATATTTGTATTGTAAGACTTAAGACATAATACATAAGAGTCAAAGTTGGAGGAGTCAATATCTTTGAAGGAAGAGCATTGCTCTCCCTTTTGGCGCGCAATTGGGCACGCGAAGTACATACACTCGTGGCATCTATTTGGATCTATATCTGTGTGCACCCCGCACCCCTCATCCGAGTGGCCAGTGACCAGTGAGGGTGTCCACGCGATTAGTATATTTTGAGTAAAGAAAATCGTCTTATTATGAGGTACTGGTACTTTATTTAGAGATCCCAGTATTTAAAATAATATCTTTACCGATCATACCAAAACACCCTTAAAGGATTCTTGCCTTTGCTTTTACACTCGGTATAGAGAAGAAAGAGAAAGAAAATCTGGTTGCACCAATCTAGTGGCCCAGTGTGATTTTCGCATTACTTGGAAGCGTTTCAAAACACTTCCGAGCAACTGTCAGGTAACAGTTCAGTTACCCTCGGTTTAACTCGTGTCAATTTTTGAACGCTCTATGGTAAAATTCGCATCACTTCCAGTGAAATTCACTCGATTCGAAACAAAACCTTATTTGGAGCTTGGACTTGGACTTTACAGATAATAAACAAAAAGTATTAAACATCGCGTGAGTTGACGTACTAGAATGTTTTAAAAAGGATATACACTACGTATTTTTGTTTTTTAAATAGATGCTTTCGTTTCGCCGATACAATTTCGGAATTTTTAAGGCGAGTTAGTTTTAGTGACACTCGTAGATTTATCGCGAGATCCATCGCCTTGGATACTTTAAACATTATTTAAAGTGCATTACAAACCAGCGCACTTGCCATATAATCAATAGGACATATGTTCTAATCCTGGCACGAGGAACTTCTTCATTTTCTAATTGATCTTTCTGTCTTGAAAATGCCGAAAATGGATCGGTGAAACAGCTGACATGGTAAACAACAATTAGTAGTGAGTGCATACAAAAACATTTCAAAATATTTTGGAGAAAAAGACCTTTGTCATCATCAAGTTTAAGCCCAAAAGTAATTATGTAACTATTTTGGTGAGCTTCAGGCCTATTACGTATCTTTGAATCGGTTGCCAACTATGGTTGCTATTCACCAAAAACCAATAAGAAATGAACTATCAAAATAACCTTTAATGAGAATCTATTGAGCCATTTACGAATTGTGACGTCATTTTAAGTGCGAACCTCGAACCTAAATATTTTTTGTATGTATTTCCCGGACTATAATTGTATTTTTATTGTTTTTGACCTGTAGAATGTATACTTAGTTTATGTATCTACCTATATTTTACAAAATAAATATTTGGATTTGATTCGATTTTGATTTGACGTATCCTTAAGTATTATGCGGAATTCGATAGTATACTACATATGTTCACTCTGTTAGCAACTGATTGTAGTATACAGAATCAGGGGGCAGGTCCAATAAACGCTCCAAACCCATAACTTCCAGCCGGAGTACTGTTCACAAGCTCGCCGACCCCGGTGGAGCAGTACAACTCGTCAGTGAGCTCGGCGCGGGCGCTGGGCGGGCTGAGCGGCATCGGTCAGCACCATGGCTTTAACTCCTTCGACCAGCACGACCACGCGGATCACGAGCACAGCTCCGACGTGCAGAGCGACCAGTCCGACGGGAACGAGGAGAGCGAATTGTATGGTAAGTTTATTCTTGTGAATACTATAAAAGATTACTCACGGAGTACCTATTTTGCAAACTAGCTCTACTGTCTATGATAATTACATTTTTGTCTCTATAAAAAGCCACAAGATGAATGGCAGATTTTTATTAGTGCTGTGGCTCGTACGTGCAGGCTCGCAGTGGCTCGCACACATATAAGCCGCGCTGGTGACATCTCTATGAAGATAGCTTACTAGTCTGTTTTACTATGACGCAGTGGCGTGCATTGAACTTTTTGCTGGAAATACAACAAAAACGTCAAGTTTGATAATAAAAAAAATATTAAAAAATTTAAATGTCACTTTGATAAATCATTATTTGTATGACGCGAGGGTAGGCACTGCCTACCATAGAGTGCCTACCCTAGAGTACATGATTTCATTTTTTTAATTGGTGTGTAAATTTTTTCATGTTATTTTTATCGTCAAACTGTACCATCTCATTGCATTTTCAGCAAAAAGTTGACGCAACCCTTGTGTTGCGACACAAGACGACTTTGGTACGACTCGTACCAAATACGTATACATCTCGTCCACGAGAGGTTGGAGTGGCGTAACTGCGTTTTTTCGTTTGATACAAGGCCAGTTTTTAAAGATATTTAGTCTGTCAAATAACCTGGTGCTGAACTTCAAAACTACATTTTGAATCGGCGTTCGGTGTTCAAATACAGTACATGGTACATAATATACACAAATTCCAAATTCTTAACCAGTTTAGCTTTTTAATTTTAAATAGACCCCGGAACAAAACTCGTTACTTTATTTTTGAATTTTGTTTTTAAATCAGTGAGCTCTTTACAATGACATCCTATATCCTACACATCTTGATTTTTTGCCGTCTCCTTTTTGATGCGTGGTATCCCCACTGCAAACTAATTTAATAAAATCTAATACAATATTCGGTTTCGGGTCAACATTCCATAAAACATCCAAATTTCAGATCTGCAACTCTTATCTACGAGACATACGGACGAACAGACAGAGGGCAGAGTGACAACAAGAAAACCGCTCAATAACCGACAACACGACGTTTAACAAGGACTATAGAACATACCAATAAAAACAGTTTCATGAGATCCCGCTGTTATTTCATTTTGACGCATTAACCTTGCAGTGCCAAGAGTCATCGAAGGCGAGCTGACGGTGGACAACGAGGAGCTAACCGACGCCCTGATGAACCCCGACAGTGAAGCGCACAAAGCCTTCACTATAACCTTCGCGATGGGACTCCGGGACGCGCTGTTCGACCGGGAGACCCTGGAGTACGGCGATGATGACATCACCGTCGAAGTCGTTGCTTTGAGGTAACACTATGGTTAAAAAAAAAACACGACATAACGTACTGCAGAAGGGTGAGGTCAAAAGCACTTAGAATGCCAGAATAGAAGAGCTTGTTAGGGTAGATCAATGAATGTGCCTTTGGTCTTTCAACGGTTTTTGATTTAATATGCTGTGTCAACTTCTTATCTGATCAATGTAAAACTTGGACACGTGTTTTTTCAGACTTTTGTCTTTCCGTTGTCAGGTCGGTTACCTAATTGGACACAAGTCACTTGATACATTTTATTTTTGAAAATGATGCCTTTTATGTTAATTCGTTTTATGACTAAACGGCTTGAGTTCCATGTCTGAAATTATTGCTAAAACAAAAAACCATGGTTTATTTCCCGATGTCAGGTGAAAAAACTCCTTACATCGAATACTTTATCGTAAAATCCAGAAAAACCTCGAAAATTCACTGATTTTGCGTGCCAGCAGCGCGCGAAGCGAACGTTCTAATGTAGACTTTCTGACAACATGCTAAAGTTTAAAATCGCTCAGTAAGATTATCGTGCACCAGGGGTAAAGCCTTAAGCAAGTGTCAAGATCGTAACAAATTTAATATGTCAAGATGTATTAAATGGTGTAGCAAATGGAAATCTGTAGTCCCTGCCTACCCCCAAACAGGTGTGAGTTATGTATGTATGTAGCACAACACATAAATATATGGTCACGATTTGATATATCCCCAAAGGAGTGTCAGAAGTGTTTCCGGGTGTAAACTTGTAACTGAATTGAGGCGATGAGAGCCAAAGCGACCTATCTTTTCCAGACACAATTGATTATTAATTGTGACCGATTGATTATTAATTGTGTCCGGAAAAGATAGGCCGCTCTGGCGCTCATCGCCTCATTAGTCAACACTGGTACGATTTTTACGTCTCAACCACCCACAGCCTTATCGCCGTGCTTTGGGCACAAATACGCGTGTAAGTTTACCTCTGTGTTTTCCTCCATCGTTCAACAAGTGGTAAACAAATACTATGCACGTAAATTACGAAAAATCATTGTTTTTGCTCGGACGGCTGAGTCAAACCCAGCATTGCCAACATGGACGAAAATAATACAGAAGTTTTGTCTCTCGAAGAAACGTTTGACCAATGGAAATGCCGGTAAGCCTTATCACGTGATCATGGCCTCGGTAAAACGACTCGTCCTGCGTGTCCATTGGTCAGACGTTTCTTTAAGACACAAAATTTCTCTCCTCGTGTCATCTATGCTATGCCTACCGGTGCTTTAATGTCTTGTGATTAAATTAAAAAGTTGTATTCAAGGGAATAAAATATACTCTCGGCAAAGTTACACTAGGCTTAGCTCGCGTTGAAGTGACTTTCAATAGTTTCCGGCGTGGCAGTTATTTTATTAACACCTCTCATAGCCTTTATGTTGACCAGGGTCACAACGAAGATAATAAAGAAAACCGCATCCAAATCCATTTAGTAGTTTTCGAGTTAAAACCTTACAAACAGACAAAAATTCTAAATATCGTAGTTTTGGCCTCAGTACAATACTAATAACCCATTTAAATTATAGCAAAAATATTTATACTATAAATTAGATAGGAAATTGATACAGGTAGATGGGCGTGCCGCGACGAGACAGCATCGTATAGACTTGAGTAAGCGCCAAGAAAGAAGTCCCACAGGTTACCAATTATTATCAATCTTAGAGGAAGTATTTTGCTCTAAGTTATCAATATTCTAGCGTAATTGGAAACTTTCCACGAGACAAGGCTAGCGAAGAGAGCTCTTATCTCGTCCGTTTTATTTTTATATTAAATTTTAGACCCGTGACATTAAATCTTCATGATCCTGGATATCGAGTAAATCAAAATATAGTTGAGTCTTATTGAAATTAGCAATTTAAATAAAAGAACATAGTGTTGCTGTCCTTCGACCTAATATTTTTAACAACTTGATTAGAGCCCCCTGTCTAAGTCTTGCTGTTTGCAATTATAATTTTTTTAACTGAAGGGCATGGGTGTCGGAAGACGAAAGTCTAGGGTGGGGTGACCTTTTTCAAATATCAACGGGATATACAGGTTGTAAGTGGAAAGTCAAGAATCCCTTTAGGGTATGAAAGTATACACGATTCTGATGACATTACGAGAAAAAAAAATATACCTTGAATTTTCAGCAAAAATTCCATCATTTTTCTAAGCTATGGCTACGCAGCTCACCGGCCTCCCCACACACCTAATTGCACCCCGCAACCCGCACCCCTCATCCGAGTGGCCAGCGACCAGTGAGGGTGTCCACGCGATTAGTTTATTTTGTGTAAAGAAACTCCTCTAATATGAGGTACTGGTACTTTATTTAGAGATCCCGGTATTTAAAATAATATCTTTATCGATCATACTAACACACCCTTAATAAAGGATTCTTGCCGTGGTTTACACCCGGTATAGTTTAAAAATTAAAAAATACGTACTTTTGTACCAACAAAAACTGCCGATCGTTCTTGTCTCTCGTATGTTCGCTGTTTAGTACTATTTTTTACTGTCCCATTCAATTTCCAGGGGAAGCAGCTGCCCCTCCCTGCCCTACCCCTCCGACGCCCATGCTGAAGGAAGACATGAAAGTTTAATTTTGTCTTTTAGCACCTTTCTAAATCTGACAACAATTCTAATAATTTTAACAGAATTCAAACCCTCCTCCAGGGTGAAGGTGTTTTAGATTAAGCGGACTATATTTATTCACAAACTATTTTGTGTTATTTACAGAAAAGGGTCCGTCATCGTCACCTACAGGATCCACTGGAAACCGAAAAACCCTTCACAAACCCGACACAACCTCCACATGGACACTGAAACCTTGAAAGAAAACCTCCACCAATATTTGATCAGAAACAGCAGAATGATCAGCGTCTTCCACGTTGCGGACCAGCCTCTGTCGACTGGTAAAGTCGTGAACCTCTGTAATATCGACAATAACATGTGTGAGTACGGATGCGAGTTTGATGAAGGCACCCTAGACTTTGTGTGCACTTGTCCACAAGGACAAATGCTTCCAGACAAGCACTCGAAGAAATGCGTCGCCATTCTTGGAAACAACGATATCACGAAACTCGAAGCCGAAGAAAAACCTTTCAGTGGATCTAACGAACATAACTTTGATTGGAAAGACACTAATCGTCCTTCAACGGAGACTGTAACAGAGAATGAATCTGAGGTAAACTTCTCGCACGTCTTTGGTTATTCCGATGAAAAAGTAACGCCGGAACCTAAACCTGAACCTGAACCAGAGCCTGAACCAAAATCGGATTCAGAATCGAAAGCGGAGCCAACCCCTGAACCAGAACCAAAATCCGAGCCAGCGCCTGAACCAGAACCTACATCAGAGCCAGAACCGAATTCTGAGCCAAAACCCGAGCCTGAACCTAAATCCGAACCTTCACCTGATGCTACACCAGAACCAGAACCAAAACCTGAACCTAAGTCGGAACCAGAACCGAAGCCAGAACCTAAATCAGAACCTGAACCAGAACCAAAGCCAGAACCTAAACCAGAACCCGAACCAGAACCTACATCTGAACCTAAGTCAGAACCAGAGTCTAAGCCTGAACCTACACCGGAACCGAATCTTATTTCAGAACCCAAACCGGAACCAGAACCTACATCCGAACCAGAACCAAGCAAATCAGAACATGATCCAAACATTCAATCTGGAGATGAATCAGAGGCTCAACCTGTGCCTGAACCTAAATCTAAACCAGAGTCAAATTTTATGCAAGAGATGATACCTGTACCTCATAACGCAAAACCAGAAGAATCTTTAGAATCAGGTGCAGAACCTACATCGGTCCCACACGAAGAGACATCTACAGCAGATTGGATAGCAGTTGAACATCAGATGGTAAATATGTCTAATTTGGAACCTGATCCTACCACCGTTTTGGGACTAGAAAATACAGATTCAAAACCAACAATTGATGTCAATTTTGAAGAGGAAACAAATCAAGAAACAACTCATATGCCAGAAAACAGAACTATTCAAGAAACAGATATTCAAGAGGCAAAAAAGATACTCGAAGAAACAAAATATAAATCAGACGCAGAGGAAGACATTACATTTGATTTAATTAAAAATGGCGTAGAACCTAAACTTTCAGCAGAAAATTCCACCGAGGTCTTAAACGCAGCACCACCTCTTTCAGAGATCTTGACCACAGCACCACCTCATTCAGAGATCTTGACCATAGCACCACCCCTTTCAGACATCTTGGGATATACTTTTGGGCCCGAATATATCTCAGAAGAAACTGTGTCATCATCTGAAAAAAGAAACACAACGAAGATAGAAATTGAGGGTATTGAAAACAAAATAGACTCAGCTGTACAAACTGGTGAAAGTATGAAAGACAAAGTAGTAATGACATCTAGGACTGAAGAAGCTAGGTTTTTGAAGTTAAATGAAACGATACCCACAACCACCAACTACCCAGTTGTAAACCAAATTAACGATATCTTAGATGGTTTGAATTTACCTAACAAAACTAACAATGTCACAGAATTTGACGGTATGGATGTCACTTTTGATTCTATTAGTATGATTTATAATCAAGCAACTAAAAATCTGTCGGTTACTACTCCTCCTACTACTACTATAACTACAGAAAAGGAAGAATCTGGTTGGCGAACGGAATCGATGTTTGAAACTGGTGTCAATAATCACAAAATTAAAGAGATGACAACAACAGAAGCTGACGGGTATAGCAAAGGAGAAGAAATATTAAGCCGTGATGCCGATTTTGAACCCGATTATTTGAGTAATTCGAATACAAAGACTTCATATCATGACGATCCTTTATATCCATCAATGAGCCTTGATTACGTTATGCAAGATTTACGCAAAAAAAGAGTTAACGTAGAATCAGCAGAATCGACGCCTGGTAGAGATATTGAACCTGAACAAACTACGGAATTTAATACACAATCTAGTACTTCCGTAGAACCTGAAGAAAACGCAGAAACAAGTACAACATCCAGCGACGACATGGAACTAACCACAGTCGGTGCGTTCATTTATAAAACAGCAGACATTTCAAAATCAGTCACACCATTAAGTAAACCGGAAGATAAAATGGTAATCCAGAGCGTTCAAACAACAGTATCACCAGCACCTGTGTGGGAAGTGGTAGAAAAAGAAGATAGTACTGAACCCACTTCGTCAACTAATTTGAATACTTTGTCTTCTACAGATAATGTGAATACTATATATGCATATGTAGGTGAATATGGCAGAGCAGATGCTAGTCCAGATACTTTTTCCTCTACTATCTCAACCTCAACTTCAGAAAATATTCTAGACCCAGTAAATCCGGACGGCTTAAACGTAACAATATATGAAATTCCTAGTCACAACCATATGGGGAACAACACTCTCTCAACACCTAACCCGGTTGGAACAGAATATGTAGATCATGAAACTGAAATGAACCCCTTTCTACCAGAAGTTGAAAATAATAAAATACTTGTGAAAAAGCTACAAGAAGGGCATGATTTAGAACCTGTCAATCTAAACGAAACCCAAAATGAAAATAACGAAGAGCACTCTGCTAAAGTGACAACAGAGCCAACACACATTTCATCAAGTACTGCATCCGATGAAGGCATACCCTCATTTTTTGGGGAGATGTCTACTGAAAATTCAACAACAGAAGATAAAATAGAAAGTTCGGACGTCGAAAACAGTAAAAGTGACATCTCTAAGATTCAAGAGGTACATTATGAAGAAACTGCTAAGATTACTACTTCAACCGAAAGACCAACTCATTCCACAGAGTTAAAGGAGTCAACACAAAGTGAATCGTCAGGTGCTACATCCGAAGAAGATCTACCTACGTTTTTGGACGAAAATATATCTGTTGATGACGGACCAAAAAAAGATAAATACGCTGACAGTGTAGAGGTTGAAAACAATAAAAACCAGATAAGCGGAGGTCACGATTATGAACCAGAAAACAATGACCACCATAACAGCTCCGGTGTAGTACAAGAAATATCATCACATGGTATAAATTCAGCAAGTGATGATGAGACACCTACGTATTTCAACGACGAGTCCACTTTTGAAGACTTGCAAGCGAAAGATAAATCTAAATCTATGGGTGACTCAGTCGCTGTTGCCACACATATCGATAAAACCGTAGATGAAGTAAAACATAATGAGGGTAAATCGAACTCCTTCTTAGCGGATACGGATGATCTGGTAACAACCAAGGAACACGTGACAGAAGTTGAAAAAGACGAACATACGACATCTCCACCCCTAGCACCAAAGGAAGATGTGACTGAAAAACCTTTGGATATCTTTACACCTACAAATGAGGACAACGAAGATGACTATCTCAGTGTAGTCCCAATAAATGAAGACGAGGAAACAATAAGGAAAATTAACAAGAGTGATAGTCTTCAAGAACTAAATGATATAAGTGATTCTCCAAAAAAAAGTGATAGAAGGACTTTGAGCGCGTCGGATTCTGTATTAAAAAATAACGCGTAGTTGTTACTTTTCGAATAGCTATATGGATACTTAGTTGTAATAGATTTGTATAAATTTTATGACTGCAAATCTTTTGTGATGCTGTCGAACAATTTTTTAACAGAAATATTCATAATGCAATGATTTTTATAATTAAAAGTTCCTGAGATTCTTTATTCTAATTCGTAAATCTGTAATTTTCTTTCAAAAAGCGATAATACGTTGAAGATAGGTCACTTGTTTTCATTAGACTAGTCAAAGTAGAAAACGAGTCAAGCGATTGAGGTTTAGATTATTATTGTATTTATTTCCTTTATACTTAACATATAAACCTGGAAACTGTAAGTCAGTTTCACACCCAATAAAATAATTTAGTGGTTGGTTTCTGTGCCTAATACTTATTTTATTATACATACTAGGTTCTTTGAATGAATAGTTTTACTTTTGTAATTAAATTGTTACCATAGTTAAATGTATATTATTTTAATGACTATTATTTCGAGAATTGGATTCAAATAAACAATATTTTATTTTTTGTGATGAAAAAGATCATTTTCTGCCATGCCATGATGTGATAGATACATTCCATGCTTACGTACTACATTATATTAAGTGATATTATACAGAAGTGAGGTCTGATTGTAAAATAAATAAATATAAAATTTAGTAATTATGTATTGTTAACTAAGATTATATTTTGTATAATATGGTTGAAATTGTAAAGAATTACGTTGTAAATAAATTTAAAGTTAATAATGAGCCTGGCTTTTCATTATTATTTTCATGTCAATAAAATAAATACCAAGAACATAACTACGAGTATAATGCACTTATGTTTTCAATCAACGTATATTTTAATTGCGGATCAGATAAAAACTATTAGCAACAGTTTTCAACTTGGTGGTTACTTTATCAACTCTTCACTCCTTTAGTCTAACCCGTATCATTACGGTTAAAATAAAGAAAACTGAATCCAAATCTGTTGAGTGGTTCTCTAGTTAAATGGAAACATACAGATAGACAGACAGACTAAAATTCTAAAAATTGTAATTTGGCCTCAGTACAATACGTACTAATAAAAAAATATTCAATGAACAAGCAGGACATATTTACTTCTTTATTATTAGTATATATAACCAAAAAAGTGCGTTATATTATAACAGCTAGTTCTGTTCAGCTCTATCAGATTCCAGGACAGTGTCGTTCGGTAAGCACATAGATCCAATACCGGGTGTAAATAGACGGGTTCTTCCTCTGTGTCATACTATATTGTCATACTGGTATGACAGTCGGGATATGTATGTCCTGACAGTCATACTGCTCACCAATATTAACAAAATAATCATTTACCATTAAATGAAACCACATATTCTACTGACCCTACTGAACCACTTTTCCCAAGAGTCATACCCGCGGACAGCCTTATAATTGAGTTCCAAACAAAAATGCGTGAACAGCTGCAGGTTTCACGGACGACGATCTCTCTAAACTCGCCCGTATGTCGGTGCGTTAGGGCTCACGCATTTTTGTTTGGAACTCAATTATTTCCTAAACTAAGGGTGTCCGCGGGTATGAATCTTGGGAAAAGTGGTTCGGTAGGGTCGGTAGAATATGTGGCTCAATTTACACCCGGTATATAACTGTGTCGGTAAATAACGATAGCTGCCAAAATGACACGCTAAACAGCTTCCGGTTTAGATTATTTGCACCGCACAATGTTCTAAAATGACTCCTTTTTACGGTTCCGTACCCAAAGGGTGACCAACGGGACCCTATTACTAAGACTCCGCTGTCCATCTGTCTGTCCGTCTGTCTCCAGGCTCTATCTCATGAACCGTGATAATTAGACAGTTGAAATTTTCACAGAAGATGTATTTCTGTTGCCGCTATAACAACAAATACTAAAAAACAGAGTAAAATAAATATGAAAGGGGGCTCCTATACAACGTGATTTTTTTTCCGCTTTTATAGATAATGGTACGGAACCCTTGGTGCGCGAGGCCAACTCGCACTTGGCCGGCTTTTTCTCTAAGTTTCCAAATGCAAGTGCAGTGTTTAGGGATCTTACAATTTTAGATTCGTCTATTGGAATACGAAAACTGACGAAGAGTTCTATTTAGAGATGCAACAGCTTTGCCAAGATCTTCTAAATGCCACATGTCTGTCTGTATGAGCGCATATTACTTGAAAACTTATAAACAGAGTTTAAGTCAAAGTAGGTTTTTACTGTTACCTACAGTACAAGACTCCAGGTTCCAAGTCGACCACCGACCAACAAGAAATAATCGCATTTCCCGCCTCAGTGTCTATGCATTGCCGATTTAGCGGGTCAGTTGTTTTTGTGATTGCGTTGGTTTGTGATTGGTTGTATTTCAGTCAGAAAACGGCAGAATAATTTCAGTACCCTAGTCGCGCTTTGCCAGGTCCCGTGTTAAATGGTCTGAGGTTGAACTACTAGTTTAAGTACAATTCAGTCTAGGCAGAAAGGAAGCAAAAAAAAATATTTTTCGAATTTCACCAAAAGGGTTATTGAAGCTTGTTTCTGATCACTAACCGAGTCTCTAGTATGAATTTGGTCGGTTAATTTAATTTCACTTTGTATACATATGTGTGAGTATTTTCAAGTATACCTATAGTTTAGTTGAAATTATATAAATTGTTGATTTTTAATAAACAGAATGTTGATTGCAAATTTACTTTTATTTTGTTCTGATTACACTTTTCACTCTCATTGTACTATCGAAAAGAAATACCATTTTTAAGTACCTAACGGTACCTCTCGCATGCACACCCACCACGGGTTCGTCAGCTGATGCTTGGTTCTGTTTTATTAGCCATTCCAGATCTATTGAAAAAGATGGAAGTAAATCGGCGTAAAATCACTTCCTAAAATGCAAAAAAGTTCATGCGAGCAGCTGACGCATCTTCTCCCCTCCACTATACTGACGATTTTTTTTTAGTTTATTATGGCCTCAGCTATCTGTGAGAAAAGTTTCAGCCGGCGTACTATTACTTTTTTTTTACCACTTCCTCTGCCTCCCACACCCACAAGTGTCAGTATCAGTCAGTGAGCTGTACGTGGGAACAAAAGATTAAGCTAAGTGTTTAAAGCCTTTGCGGATAAAGAGTTTATTGAGCGAGATCATGTAGATTAAAGTTGATTGGATACCACACCCACCGCGGGTGCGTCAGCTGACGCTTGGTTCTGTTATTAGCCATTCCAGATCTATTGAAAAGATGGAAATCAATCGGCTTAAAATCACTACCTAAAATGCAACGCTACCGCCCGGGCTATCACTTTGCCAATAGTTTTGTTGCATAAAAAATGAGTCTTTATATAATAATAATAACATTCTTTATTGCACAAAATTTTGTACATAGGCGAGCTTAATACTATTTAGTATTTTCTACCAGCTAACCCTTGGCAATGAGGAAGCTGTTGAGGGGAGTGCCTAACATGATAGAAAGCGGTTTTCTAAATTACCTAAGGTTCAATGTTGCCAAAAGAGCTGTGCGGTAACCGCTCTAGTGAAACAAGCCACGAGATAAACGGCTAAAAGGCAATTAAAAAGCAAGTATTGCTTATTGTAATGTTTATTTTAAACTAATATTTATGTATATTTAAACATCATGATCATCATAACTCGCGGAAAAGCGAGAAGCGAACATAAAATTATTTAGGGACTGCTTTGAACATTTAATTGTGCTGACCACGTGACAGCCAACTTCTCGATATAAACGGCTTTCTCAAGTTAAGGCAGCGTTCACAGTGTCGCAAGGCCATTTGAAATGAACGCCCGTAAAAATATTGATTGTAATAATATATAATCAATTTTTACACAAGTCCATAGTCCGATCAGCCTGGGGACAGATGGATATTTCTTCAATTTCTTGTGCCGTTGCTTGCTGCGTTTCCATCGCCATTCTGGCACACAAACACCCTTCTCCAATAGTGTCATTGCCACTTACGATGCAGTTTCCTAAAACATCTTTACAACTGTTCAACGGAACTCTGATCTCACTTCCCTTCTTCATGTATTTTTTTTTCATTCCGTCGTCATACAGTGTTGCGAGAGTTATATCAAAAGTTTCTTCAATTTTAATAACACCGTCTAATTTGTACTGAATTTTAGGCATTGTTTCCTGGTATATACTGCATTTGTTTGGAACCACTGCAGGCCTCTCTACATTTCGTTTGGTTTGTAATGTATTATCACAATCACACCCTTTACATTCATCATTTTTATCATCAAACTCAGTGAGATCTTTATTACTACGACTACTTTCTTCCTTAAATTCATAATCATTCTTCTCATCTGATAATTGGAGTGTTTCAGTAAACTCAAGGCTAGGAGACATTTTAGCGCATAGACAATTTTGCGAGCTTCCGGACATTAAACAACCTCCTAATACAGACTTACAATCGTTTGTAAAACTAATAAACTCTGTATCAACATCCTGTTTGATTGGTGCAGGTTCCTCAACAATGGTTTTGTAGTAACTTTCTGTATCATTAATTAACATTTCATCCTGACCATTGCTTAAAAGGCACAGATTTTCAGTATGGTGTGATTCGTTTTCTAGATTTGGCAGTTCAGTATCGACATAATCTTCCTTCATCGGATTCGCTGGAGAGCCGTGTGAAGAATATTCCTCATTATTTCTAATACATTTTAAAGCATGTGAAGGTAGTTTGTTTTTTGGCACCATATCTCCGCATGAAGGACATAATGACCCGTCTGAAAAGAAGAAAAGGAGAAGTATTTTGAAATAAGATTGCACCTCAATTAAATACACTAGCAATACTAGCGAATGACCTTATCAATCAAAAAATAATTCCCTTTTCAACAAAATACCCACTCATATTGAGATAATATACAGACTGGATTTTTGTGTCGCTGAAAAACCGGTACCGATGATGGTACTTATCTATTAGAATAACATCAGCTACAGTGCAGAAGGTGAGACTGGAGAATTGCGACTGTGTGCGTGCAGACCATTGACATTGTGGAAAACAACTCTTATAGCAGCCCAGGCAAGGTCTGTTTTAAAAAATTATGGTTTGACTTTTATCTTAGATTATGTTTTTATTGCGAAATCCATCGCTTTGGATATTTATTGGATATTAAAATATTTAGACTTTTCTCTTATTCTTCTTTTGTTACGATGTATACTTTATGCTTCCATGATTTTTCAAAAATAGACCTTGCCTGCACTGCTATAAGAGTTGTTTTCCACAATGTCAATGGTGTGCACGCACACACTCGCAATTCTCCAGTCACACCTTCTGTACTGTACTCCATAGAAAATTTAAACTAATAATAAAGTAGTAAAAATGTCGGGTCTGTACATTGAATATTTTTGTGAATTTTTGAATGAAATGGGTTATTGGTATAGGACTGAGGCGAAAAGTAAAAAAAAAATGGTTGTCTGGATGTATGTATGTTTCGTTTTAACTCCAGACCGACTCAACGGATTTGGTTGCGGTTTTTTTATTATACTCATAATGACCCAGATAGTCTCTAAAGGTTGTTGATAAAATAACGCCCAAGCCGAAAACGGGGCAGAGATTGAATAAACGCGGACGAAAGGCTAGTACGAAAATAAAACAACCTGTTCCATGTAAAAAGTACCCAAATTGTATCGAACAAAAGATTTTTGTTGCGATTTCAAAGTTTAATGTTGAAAGTTCAAAGTTGAAATATTGAAGTTATGTAGTTCGTATTTTAAGCAACAAAATCCAGTCTGTATAGGTACGTAGGTGGCCTCCAGATAAGTCATTTTTGAAAAAAGAACTCTTTGATATACACAACTAGAAAGTAACGAATCTATAGCAGACTTGCCTTTTGTTGTTTCAGCTAATTCAACATACTCATTACTATCTTCAACAGCAAGAGGTCTAGAGGTTGAGCTCCTTTTAGATTTTGGTTCTGAAACAAAGATTATTCAAATTAACTGAATTTCTAAATAAGGAACGAATGGTTTAGGATATTTTATGTAGATAGCTTGATTCGACTGATGACGGCCCCATACCGTGGGCCAAAATATATCGAGTACATACAAATATATTTCATTTTTTAATATAAATAGCTGTTCAATAATAAATATAATAAGGCTCAAATAGAATATCTTTTGAGTTTTAATTAAAATCTTTATATTAAAAAAAAATTGATGAAAATATTTGAGTCACTATTAAATCTCTACCAATAAATAAAGTAGAAAAAACCTAGTAACCTAGTAAAATTGTAACCGACTTCAAATGTTACTGCAGACATTCATTGAGAAGTTTAAATAATTATATACTGACTGATGGTAGCGAAATAACACTTTTGCGGACTTCTTTCTTCCTGAAAAAGAACCCGCTCCGTATTTTTCGTCTATTTGATGCGAAGCATTATATTAATATTTTTTCTTGTAATTGCCGCGATGTTTTTGTATAATTCAGGGACATACACCAGTCCACATTGGGCATCTAAATGAAGACCAAAAATTTATTTGATTTAATTGTTTCTCCTTTGCGGTTATTTTGATACTTAGATATTGAATAACGATTCGGAGCGGGCTCGTAAGTAATAAAATAACTCGCAAAAGAGAAACAATTCAATCAAATAAATTCCAGGCCTTTATTTAGACGGCCAATACGAAGTGGTGTATGTCCCCAGTTTTTCCAAAAACATCGCGATAAAGGCCAGAAAAATATTTAACATATTGTTTTTCATCAAAGTTGTCGTCGTCGGACCGGGCTCAGTTAAAACGGAGGAGCATACAGTTTTGAAAGTCTAAGGTTCAAGCCACAAAGAAGCGGCGCGGTGCGGCGCACTTCGAGCGCGCGGGCGTCATTCAAATTTCGTACAAAACGCATGGAAATAAAGTCGCAATTTGAGTTATGGTACGGACGCCCGTTCCACGCCCGACACCGCCTGAAAATACCATAATATACACAAAAACACGAATGTACACAAAAAATCAAGCTTTAAATATAGATTCATTACATAGATTTATACATTTAGCATTTTAAAGCAATAAGCTAGAATCATCAAAATTTTGCGTTATCCCGACTTAGTCTCTTTTAAAATTAATTTTAAACCAATAAAAATACACGATTAAAATTTGCAAAAAAGTATATGTCATATTTCACTCGTTGATCTTAATATTTCGGCTGTTCGATACGCGATTGCTTGCACTTTCCTCGATCCGATTAAATCGTAAAGATAGGTCTAAACACCATTTCATTTGAGCTATATTAAGTTTTGGACAATAAAACTTATACTAAAATAAACATCGTGAAAAATGTGATACAAAACGGCCATCATATTAAGAACCCATCCCTCTTATTCCAAAATAATAAATGAAAACACCTCAAAACGGCGAGCTTTCTGAGCGGCCCGCTTCCGCTGAGCAGGATAAACATGTGAAAAATGAAAGCGTTGGAGCAGGACAGATTTCTCTGGATAACCTCGCCTTAATGGTCTACACAACTGGAGTTTGAAAAAGCTTTTCAGCCATAACTTACTGTGGGTTGAAAGATGCCTTTTCCGAGCATACTCCGTGGTAAACTTCTTGCCACAACCAGGCTTTGGACAGAGAAGCCAGTTTTCAGGCTCATGGGTCTTCAAGTGGATTTTCAGATGATGTGGTTGGATGAAACCTGAAAATAAAACATTTACTTTTGCTCTATGATCGTACTTACAATAATTATGTTGTAACTCTCTTTTTTAGGGTTCCGTACCAAACGGATCCCTATTACTAAGTCTCGACTGTCTGTCCATCTGTCAGAGCGGTCTATAGCTTCAACCGTTATAGGAAGCTAGTTGAAATGTTCACAGAATACGTGTTACTATGACCTCTATCAAGGCAAAAACAAAAAAACAACGAGAATCCCTATACAAAAACCTCGAAAACAGGATAAATTTTAACGTTATGTTTTGTCTCAGCTCCACCTGAGACGGTTTTACATATTCTAAAGAAAAAAAAACAAATAATATATATTAAGATTCCACACACTGTGGGAGCCGAATAGGCTTGTAGACAGGGTAAACAAAATATTACTCTATTTAGTCCGTCATTTAGATTTTCAAAAAATATTGGACACGTATTTTTTATTTTGTCAAACAAACAAAAAATGAAAGAGATAAAGCGCGTCAAAGTTTGGGAGTGGGGGAAAATGACGTCACTTCTAAGTAAAATTGTACTTAGATGCGGAACTTCAGCGGGCTATATCTTCATAATTTTTTTTTTATTGAAAAGAGAATAGATACGTGTCCAATATTTTCTGATAATCTAACTGACGGACTAATTTTTGTCATCATGCCTATTGCTTGTCAGACGCTACCATTTTAGTGAGTTGTTTAAGGGTCCATGCCACCTAAACGTGCCCCACCGTATTGCTGATTCATGACAGAAAATATTTGTTTAATGAGAAATAAATAATCACACAAGTTGTCGAAGAGTTGTATTACAACCTAATTAATTTGATTTTTGCATAGAATTCATAGCAAGCTAGAAAAAAAAATCTAAAGTTGCTGAAAATCACGTAAAACTGCTCTTCGCGTATTTCTCATTGACGGTTTCCCAGATCATTTTGGAAACTGAAATTCAGTCACCCGTAAGTTAAGAGTATACAGAATGGTGTAATTGATTTAATTTTGCCAAACAAAAATTGTAACTTGGTGTATTTATCCATCGAACATAACCAACTTTTGCGTGCGATTTCCCCATACAAATTACTATGGAGGGCGGCATCGAAACGTGATTCTTTAGTGCGCGCGATGTTTCGGTTGTCGTAACCAGTCGTAACAGGCACGGCTCATAGCGCGCTATTTTAAACAATAATGAAACGTCAGAGTTCAGTTCTGCCTGACGCAACATGAGGTGCTCAATGTCAGGGAGAACGGGTCCTTAATGTCTCCTTGCTGTCCCTACGATATCCTATATTTTAGGGTTCCGTACCCTTATTGTGTGGTGGTATGGAACCCTTTGTCTGACTCGCACTTGGTCAAACTATCACTACCTTTTTATTGAATAAATATCCATACAAAAATACTGAGGACATACTAACTCGAAAAAAATTACATAGTAGAGTAAATGCAGTGGAAATGATGAAAGAAGATGTAGTCACTAAAATAGAAGAAATGCTGAGGTGGTTTGTGCATATAGAGAGCATTAACAAAAGTAGAGTGACATAAGAAACTGAAGTGGGAGGTAAAGCTCAAATGGGCCCCCCTATAAGAAATCGATGGGACGTACCCCAAATTTGCGACATCCTGAAGGGCAAATTCATAAGAAACCGGAATAGAAGAGTTTCTATGACTAGATTGATGGATGTGGAAGAGGCGGAATAGGTGTGTCAGGATCGTAGCAGATGGAAATCTGTAGTCTCTGCCTACCCTCTACATAGGAGTTATTTTTATAATTTTTATATCCTTTGCCTGCGCCTCCGCCCGCGTTTATTCAATCTCTGTTCCGTTTTCGGCTTGGGTGTTATTTATCAACACCCCTTATAGCCTATATGTTGACCAGGTTCACTACGATGATAATATAAAAACTGCAACCAAATCCGTTCAGTGGTTCTCGAGTTAAAACGGAATAGACATACAAAAATTCTAAAAATGTTAGTTTTAGCCTCAGTACAACACTAATACCTAAGCCATTTAATTTAAAATTTCAAAAATATTGTATGTACAGGGGTGTTGAAGTTGTTTACAAGTGTAAACTGCGAAATGCAGTCTACACTTGGTACATCCGCTTTTCGCCGACGAATTTTACGTCCCAAACCTGATAGTAGGTGAGCCCTATCACAGTACTTCAGCAAAATCAGAAAATCGCAAAAGATTAAAGTTTACTGTGGTCATAATGTGTTCTGTAACTTCTTACATAAGTGTGTTCTTAATCACATTTATCTAACAATACTTTATTAGGGAAACATAGTATTTGGTTTGCAAATTAGATTTAGTCTAAATGAGAAAAATACACAGAACCACCTCTAGCTGGACCAGCATGCTCACAATTACACATTTTCAAATTAAGAACAGACTAGCCCCCGATTACACGTTTAAGAATTTCAAGTCAAGTAGTGCTTAACTATAAAATGCAGTGCTGTGATTGGCCGATTCATCGCCTCCAAGTACCACTTAGCATTTTTTTTTAACTGGAATGCTCCTGACTACCGTTCCAGCACCTAATTGTCGATTTTTTTGAAAGGAATAGACTTTTTTAAGTTCATATAAAAGTATAAATTCTCTTCTCCTTGAAATACAAAAGATATGCATGAAAATATTCAGGAACTGAATAAATAGCTTTGATGACGTAATAGTCATGTCATTTAGGCATTACAGGGAATAGGCCATTGCCCACAAGAAAAAAAAAATCCAAAACCAACGTCTGTTTTTTTACTTTCAGTAATCCCATCTTCAGGTTTTATCCCCTAAATTTTTTTTCATTCTTTCTTTACGTCAAGGAACTCTCCCTATTGAGCCTAGGCCTGGTATGACTATTATTACGTCACATTCCCATTTCTCCAAACTGATTTTCAAAAAATAATTTCGTTATAAAAAACACCACCTGAAAGTTAAAGAACAGTATGTATCTTCATGATTTAGCCTATATTTCAGAAAAAATATACAAAGGGGCGTGTTACAATTTATGGTTGGTTCGAATCATTCTCACCTTTTCCACAAGTAAAACAAAAGTGCTGTTTGGAGTTGGTATGGGTGAGCTCATGATGCTTCAAATGATGAGGGAAGTTGAAGGACTTGTCACAGTTCGAGTGGCTGCAGTGGTACTGACGCTCCGCCTTGGGCTTGTGGACCTTCAGATGGGTGTTTAGAGCTGCTTCACTATTGAATGTGGACAGGCATTTGGGGCAAGTGAACACACCTGGAAAGAAGATTTAAAAAATTATAAAAGTTTTGAGCCTTGTAAATGTTAATCTTTGATGGTATTGCAATGTCGTTTACGTGATGGATTAATAATAATAAAAAGAATCTCTGTACATTGCACTGTCAGGGAAAGAAGTCATTATGATAGTTTTATTTTGTGCAAGGATTGCATATTTTCTATGACAAGTTGTCATTGACAACTATCATATATTCTAAGAGATGACTTCATTTGTATTTATTATTGTAAGTTGTTACGTAGGTATACCAATAAACTTTATGTATCTGGTGGCACGGCACTGCCCCCGCCAAGTCGATCTAAAAAGCGGCACGGCCGTACCATCCTTTTCTATAAGCAGTTCAGGCCATCTTCGACCCCCCATAACTCCATTGTGGATAAAACTAGAAGCGTGAATTTTCGTTAACCAAGCAGGCATTGTATAAACACGGTATATTTCAAATTTCATTCAATTTGAACCAGTAGTTTAAGAATTATAACTAGTCAAAGTCTCTCAAAGCAGACATAAAAGCTTCAAAATCAAGGAAAAACTAAAATATTTTTCAATTTCAATCCAGTTTTCTAGATACACTAACTGCATAAATAACTCTGTAATCCCATATAAATATATAGGATTACAAAGTTACATTTGCAGTTGTAACTAGAAGGTACCGGAAAGGAAAAAAGTAGGACTATCTACAAAAAGAAATGAGATGCCATCAAAATCAAAAATTAAAAAAAAAACAAGTCTCGCAACTTAGTTCTTCTACCGTAAAAAGTTGTGTGATCCATGTAAATCCAAGTCGGTTAATTTATTCAGTCTGTCTTAAGTTATTACCAGTGGTCGGGGTGAGGGTGTGTTATTTTGGTACTTGCAATAAAAACAAATTATATAGACATTCCCTTTCGCGGGATTGCAACATTGTTCTAAGTGTATGTACCTACAAAGTATTCTCATTTCCAAAGTAAATTATTTTTTAACAAAATCCTTTTTGATATAGAGAAATTTATGGTTCTGATATGTTTGTTGGTTGTCATCTTAGACCATTTAACACGGGGCCTGGCAAAGCGCGACTCTTAGTACTGAAATTATTCTGCCGTTTTCCACGGGAGGGGAGGTAAACACGCACAGAACACATTTACTCATTCACGCACACTCCTGCGAAAAATTGATATGTCACACTAAATCAAAAGCTGCAACACAAACACAAAACGCGCACACAAGCAAACTTACATGAACAAATCGTTCATGTACTTCGGCAGAGGGGGATAAGTGCGCTTCCCTAGTCCCGTGTTATATAGTCTAAGGTTATCATTTATGATTACTAGTTTTTGTTGTATTGATTTAATACGAGAAATACGTCAACTGCGAACTCAGTGGCCCAATTTGTAATAGATTAAATTAAAAATATATGGGGAAACACATTTAAGAACAAGGTATAAAATGTATTGATGTTGTGTACTGACAGCGTGGCATCACATGTTGGCAGCTGAGCGAAAATTAAAAAAAAAAAAAATTAAATTTAAATGTCACGAAATTATTTAAATTATTTACGAATATATTTTTATATTATTCATTCGCATTTTATTAGCGAAATATGTTTGCTTATAAGAATGTATCTATTTATTTCCGAATACTTGATATTACAGACACTCTGAGTTAGATACCAACATAATTATATACATACTCGTATATACCTAGTTCTTTTTTTTACAACAAGCTGTCAAAATTGTGCAGATATAGTTGTAAGAAGGTACAATGTAAATAATCAATCAGTCAGATTAAGAATCTTGGGGTATATCCTTATTGATATCAACATTTTGTTCCATTTTCAAAAATCACACTACCTAACCCCGATCTCTGGTTATTACATAATTAGTTAACCTAACAACATCTTATAGTAACCATATCAATATTAAAAATCTTTTATGTTTTACATAAATAGATTGACTGGGCAATCGCATTAAATAATCTTATTTAATACTAGCTTTTGCCCGCAGCTTCGCCCGCAATCAGAGAATTTTCGCCCCGTTTTCGGCTTGGGTGTTATTTTATGAACATCCCTTATAGCCTATGTGTTGAACACGGTTACTACAATGATACAACGCATCCAAATCCGTTCAGTGGTTCTCGAGTTATAAAAGCGTTTATTCAATCTTTTCCCCGTTTCCGGCTTGGGCGTTATTTTATGAACATCTCATGTGTTGAGGTTGACCAGCGTCATTACGATTATAATAAAAAAACCGTATCCAAATCTGTTCAGTGGTTCTCGAGTTAAAACGGAACAGATAGACAGACAGACAAAAATTCTAAAAATTGTTGTTTTGGCCTCAGTACAGTACCAATAACCCATTTCATTTAAAATTTCGCGAAAATATTCAATGTACAGACACGACTTTTTTACTACTTTCTTATTAGTACAGATAAATATACATATATTACCTGTGAGATACATTGTGTTTTCATGCACTGTTAATGTTAGTTTATTGCACGTAATCTATACTGAGGCCAAAACAACAATTTTTAGAATTTTTGTCTGTCTGTCTGTATGTTCCGTTTTGACTCGAGAACCACTTAACGGATTTGGATGCGGTTTTTTTATTATCATCGCAGTAACGCTGGTCAACACATAGGCTATAAGGAGTGTTCATGAAATAACGCCCAAGGCGGAAGTGGAGCAAAGATTGAATAAATGCTTTTATAACTTGAGAACTAATCAACGGATTTGAATGCGGTTTTCTTAATTATCATTGTGGTTACCCTGGTCAACACATCGACTATAAGGGGTGTTCATAAAATAACGCCTAAGCTGAAAACTGGGCTAAGATTGAATAAACGATTTTATAACTCAAGAACCACTCCACAGATTTGCATGCAGTTTTCTTTATTATCATCGTAGTTACCCTGGTCAACACATAGACTACAAGGGTTGTTCATAAAATAACGCCCAAGCCGAAAACGGGGCAAAGATTGAATAGACGCAAATGGCAAAGGCTATTATATAAATCTATGGGAAGTCTGATTTAAATTTATATCCGAAACCCATGCAAACGAAGTCGCGGGCAAAAGCTAGTATTATTTATAAAACCTCAGAATGTTAATCAAATGTGTACCTATTGTATAATAAAGCCCTTGAGAATGCTAAATAGCGAAACTGGTTGGGTGTAATATAAACACAATGAACATTGATTGAGCATGCCGTGACTGTACTTTTGAGTCCATAAACAAGCAAGTGCTACTGGTTTAAATTTTTCTTTTATGCTTTGAGTGGCTGGGTTAAGACCTATTTTATAATGTAAACATTGCCACCATGCACGTAACAACACTGTTTGGTGTCATATTTAACAAACAGCTAGTATGGTGGACGGTGGTTACAGTCTATGTATCTTATGTCGATACTCAAAACAAAATCATACGAAAACACCCCCTTGGACGACGTTCTGTAAGACAAGTATCTCAGAAAACAATGCTTTTTATCGTATCTATAAATACCTATTGGAGAAAACAAAAGTTGAGCATTTACAATATAAGTGACCATTGTTTATACCTTCATGTGCGTATTTGATGTGTCGTTTCAATAAGATGTTGTCACGAAAGTTGCGTTTACACTCCTCGCACTCAACGGGGCCAGTCCTTTGGTGCTGCGTTTCGTGACGTCGCAACGCTGATCTAAACAAGAAATATCGTTAAAATATAACCAAAGGCGTCGCTTTATCTAGAAATCTTATAAACCACTTACAGGAAACCAAACTTTTTACAGCAAACTTTGCATTTGAATTGCATGGAGTGACTCTTTTCGTGTCTGGTTTTCTCGCTTGAGTACTTAAATTCTTTATCACAAAAAATACACGCCCATTTGTTTTGGGCTTTCATTTCTATTATTTCTCGCATTGTTTTGGCTCGAAACCCTACAATTTAATTATCCACCTTAAACAACAAAAATCAGCTGACTCAAATCAAAATGTCTGTCACACTCACACAGTGGGGGTTTTCGAAACCTGCGATCGTCGTGCGAAACTCGTTTACTAGAACGAGACAGAGCTATATACGAGAGAGAGATAGAAGAATCTGATTTTGAAACGCTTGCTAGTGATCCCGTGAGAAAAGTGTAAGTGAAAATTTCGACTGATGCCGGCCACAAAGTAGGCCGAAATATATTTCGAAAATACAATATCTAATTATTATTATCTCAAAGTGAACAAATGAAAAGCTTTATGTAGCCAATAATATATATATATATTAATTTAAAGTAAGTGAAAAGTGTAACTCAGTGCCGGTTGCCATCTTAGGTTGCTATTCACCAAAAACAGATAAAAGTTGAACTTCCAAAATAACCTACCCGTAAAGTCAGTTAGGTGACGATCGTCACAAACCTGCCGGCTCATACAAAAAAAATGATTAAAATATTATGAACCTTGATAAAAGGGTATCATTGGAAAGCTAGAAAGATGATCAACAAAAAATATATATAAAAGAATATTATATTAATAAAAAATATAAATTGTTAACGAAATTCGGATCAAATTCTAGACCGATCAGGTGGCCCAGTGTGATTTTCGCATTATTTCAAAACACTTCCGAGCAACTGTCAGGTAACAAAGCGGTTACCCTCGGTTTAACTCGGGTCAATTTTTGAACGCTCTAGGGGGAAATTCGCATCACTCCGAGTGCAATTCACTCGATTCGAAACGAAACGAAACCTTATAGTGCGCTCCGAGTCAATACATAATCGATTACATCGCGTCTATCGTCATTCCGAATCACAGATGGTGTTGCGGCGCACGGTGTGAGTCTCGGAGGAAATAGAACTGGAGACGGCATACACAGGCGTTCCCCTCTGCCAAAGGTATAAGATAAAGAATCCAGTGCATTATATAAAACTAGTTTCACCGCCATTTTGCAACAAACCTTTTCCTGACGTCGTAGCGAACAGAGCTCCGATAAAAATGCCATTTTGTGCTGTTTTTGATGTAAAAACAAATCAAATACGTCAAACTTACAAAAAGATGGCATTACTTTTCACATTTAAGTATAGTTTTGAGTATTTTTATTGTTTTTAGTACTAAAATTCTCATTTTTAAACAAATAAAATTTGAATTTGGCGCCGTAGTCTCGCGACGCCCGGCAAGCCAAGTAATTCATGACGTAGGCGCACTCCCCACGAGACTACATAAATAATGTTGACAGCTGCTATAAAATACTTTCCCCGAAATTTCTTTAAATTCTATGGAGCTTATGTTATTAAATCACGAAGTACCTGTTAAATATATGTTGAAAATTTTCTCATATGCCAAAGCGTTTCATTGTTTTATCGGGATACTGCTGCAAATTCTACTGTGCTAAGAGATATAAATAGAATTTTGTTTAAATTATACTATAGCTTAATATAAAAAAAAACTTAATATTCTGGTTAAACTAGCATTAAAAATATACGTGACCAAAGTTGATCGCGATTTATAAAATAAATACCAACAAACGGTTAAAAACCACATTGAAAACGCTGGCAACAATAGTCTCGCTAATGCACAGTTAAAAATTAGTCTCGCGGGAGTCACCGAATTTGCACTTAAGGTGTTCCATAACTATCGACAACCAGGTTATCGATAATTTTCTAATAGCGATATTTATTAATAAAATTTTCGTTTTTTAATGGTATGATCTGTTTTATAATTAATTGTTTTGAATTATAAAACACTCCGTAATTTGTAAATGTCTCCAACTTCGTGACTGCTGAAATTACTTGTCTCAGTGGACAATTTTTATGATTAAGTTAGCCTTTTGTCATAATTAAGAAATTAAATCTGCTGTTAAAATGAAAAGGAAATACCAATATGACAAAAATATGTTTAGAGCAGCTTTTTGTTACGTTACAAGAAAATTTAGTAGTAGAAAATTACTGCGCAACTGTACTGGCTACCCAGGACTTACTTTCTCACGATATTATGTGTAGTTGCTACCTCAAAATACCATAGGCAATTTAATTTAACCTGCTTCAGTCTTCTATTAGACAAACCTTGTTTTTGTTGTTGGCTGTACTCAAAATTTAGAGAGCAGCGATACGTGCGCACGCGTTGATGTTCTGGACGCGACTAATTTGCGTACCCCGCGGGGAGTGAGGAAGCTAGAAAGAGCGTGAGCGGGCTCTAAACACTGTAAAACATTTTCTTTTCAATTTCAAGTGGCCCTGACCCCATGCGCCTAATTAAGGGTTAAAGGACTTATTGACAAATTCATAACTAGTATTTTATTATTTTCCGTAAATGTATTAAATACCTATTAATCATGATTGCGAAATTTTCTAGAATTTTAGTGTTACCTTGATGCTGAATCAAGAATAAAATCGAATTTATCGATATCGACATATGTCCAAGTCCAGCCGCTCTAATGCACACATAAGAAAGCGATACGATTTACGTCAAATTATGTCGTAGGTATGGGAATATCGAGTTTATACCTGTGTAATAAAAATGATTTTGCTTTGTGCGGATCTTACCCCGACCCCCACCTGAGTTGGCAGAATAAGTTGTATGAGATTTTCGCCAATTGCCGTCTCCAGTTCTATTTCCTCCGAGGTGTGAGTAGTATGGTAGTTCTTTTAGTGCTATCAGCGCCATTCGGAACCCAGTCAGAAGTTTTGGAATTGAGCTACTTTTGTCTGACAGCGAGCAATATTTTTAATCTTGAAAAGTGATTTGGAACGCTACCCAAGAAAATAAATCTCTCATCTCAACACAACAGAGGAAGTTTAGAACAACTTTTTGCTTTTCTATTTTATCCTTACCTACTATGTCTCCTGCCTTGCCATCACTCGCGACCTTGTTTTTTCGCTAAATTAATTCTTGTGTTTTTGAACAGAATAATAAAATCTTACGTAAGTTTCCTCTTGAACCACTACAATTTTTCTATTGCAAGATGCACAATTTAGTATCACATGGGTCCGTGGAAGGTGCTTGCGTTATCTAATTTGTTTGGAATTACCGACGATTGCTCATGAGTTTGCTGAACGAAGGCTCAGGCGAAGATGCGCACCGGATCAGTTGGCGGTCGCGCTATCCGCGGAAGATACGTGGGACGGCGCAGCAAATAAATTTTTATTTATTTATAACTTGAAACTCATTGAAATGAAGAATTGGATTAAAGTCACGTTACTTCTGTGCGCATTTGGCACCCTACGGGAGATTCGTCCTTCAGAACCTTTCGTCTCGGAATTCTTGCTTGGCGAATGGAGAAACATAACCAATGAACAGTTAAACCAAGTTGTTTACCCTGTGGGTACATACTCCTACTTGGCTCTGCTCTTTCTGGTGTTCCTTTTAACAGACTTCTTAAGGTTCAAACCAGTCATCATCATATCAGGTGAGAAACTTTTCACAAAACATGCAAAGCGAAAGATATTAACCTTTTTAAACTTGAGTCATAATTAGGGTGGCCATTTGTCACCTATGTAAGGGACTGTTACCATATATTGAGTCTTGTATTGCTACATGTCCCCTTTTTGGCCCATTTTCAAAAAACACTTTTGTGTTCAAAACAGTTAAGTTACCCTTTAACTCTGGTCAATTTTTGAACTCTCTAAGGTGAAATTAGCATCACTCTGAGTGAAATTCACTTGTTTCCAAAAGGAACCTAAGAAAGCAAAATCTACATCAAAATATGATTTGGTGAAAAAAGATGAACTTTGTCCTAAATATACTTCTTAAGTATCAATCAAAGGTTCAAATTTGTTATTTCCTGTTTTGTGTTTTAATTTACTTGAGACTTAACATCCCATATCAGTTTCCAGCAATATTAGCTAGCGAAGATGGCTATACTAATGATAAATTAGTAAAAAGGTCATTTACACTGAAATTTTAAATGAAACCCGTACTGAGGCCAAAATTACAATTTTTAGAAGAGAACCATCAATATTATGGTCATAGTTCAACATACCAACGACTATATATATAATATAAGAATATACCTCCTATCTGACTAATCAATTCATCATCTCCTTGCCAAATTTAATCAAAATCAGGTAAGTGATTTAGGCATGAAAAGGTAACACAAACAGACAGAGTTACTTTCGCATTTATAATATTAGTTAAGATTTTCAGATTTTTCTAACATGTGTAAAACCTATTTGTTAACGGAATTTCAAGTTTCAAAGTCAACTGGAAGTTTTCATGGTTGAAGGGCAATAACTGTAGTTGTCGAGTTAGAATTCTGATTTTTTAACAGCACCATAGCTTCTGTAGGAGGTATTAGTTTCAACTTGATATCTCTAACGGGGCCTGAAAAAAAGGATGTTAACAGACAGACAACAAAGTGATCCTATAGGGGTTCTGTTTTCCCATTTTAAGGTATGGAAACCTAAACATCAAAATTATAGAATAAATAATTATTAAGCTGAGTTTGATTAAATTAAAGTTTCATTTAAAAGGTAATCTGTGTGTAAGGGTGAGTATGAGGGTGTATAAAAGTGTTTAAAGGGTTTGTTAAATTTAGTGTGTAAGTGTAGTAGTATTACATTGTTGTGAGTTGGTGTCAAAGAATGAGAGTACACGAGGGTGCATTTTTATATTTTCACGGAATGGGTAGGTAATTAATAAATGAGGGTACTTTCCTTAGTCGTAACTGGTTAAGTAGCTCATTATTAGTATAAATAGAATGTTTTGTTTTAATCGGGCCATTACTATTTGAATTATCGTCAATCAAACAACTCAGTTGGGAAGAACATTGTGAAAAATGGAGAAAATCAACAGCGCGTAGTGTTCTCGCGCGTTTTTGGACCTCTGTAATGAAGACCAGGATGGAGTATTGACTCGAATTGTTACTGGGGATGAAACTTGGGTTCATCATTATGAACCTGAGTCCAAACAAGATTCTATGCAGTGGCACAAAAAAGGCACACCACCACCAAAGAAATTTAAGGTGTCACAGTCGGCGGGAAAAATCGTGGCGACAATCTTTTGGGACTCAGAAGGAATCTTGTTGATAGATTATAAAGATAAAGGTGTCTCCATAACCGGAGAATACTACGCTTCAATCTTAGAGCGATTAAAGGAAGCAATCAAGGCAAAACCTGTGCCTGTGCACAAGAGCCGTGTTGCGTTGGCTTCCCTGCATAAGGTGGGCTTCGATATTTTGGTTCATCCACCCTACAGTCCTGACCGGGCTCCCAGTAATTATTATCTCTTTCCAAAAATGAAAAAAGAACTTCGGGGGAAGAAGTTCTCAAGCGATGAAGAAGTGAAGGAAGCAGTTTCAGCTTATTTTTCAGACAAAGAAAAAACATTTTTTTTCGAGGGTATACATAAGCTAATTGAAAGATCTGAAAAATGTATTAGGGTTGCAGGTGAATATATTGAAAAGGAAAAATAAACTTGTATTTTTATTTCCACGTCTTACCCCCGATTCCGCGAACTTAAAAACGCCCCCTCGTAGGTATGTGCGAATAGCAAGAAGGGTACAAACTTATTTAACAAAGAAGTACAGATTGTATATGCTTTATAAATGCTTGTTTTAGATGGGTTTTTCATTATTTGTTTTCAGGAGTAAGCGGTATTGCTGTGTATGCCATTTTACTTTGGACTTCGAGCTTAGAATGGCTGCAAGTGACACAATTCGCATACGGTCTCTATATGGCTACAGAAGTGGCATATTTAACTTATATTTATGCAAAGGTGAGTTACTTTAGAACACCTACCTACATACTTAATTTATTGTGATCCTCTTATATTTTGCCTAACCTACTGTGTAAATATTAATAAAAGAACATCTTTAATGGATATGATGGATTTAGTCTAAATTCAGTTTTTGGTGTTTTGACACATTAAAGTAATTTCCCTCAAGGTGCATCCTCACTAAGGCCGTATACTCGATAACAGCGATAGCACAGCAGGGTGCCGCGCGACGCCGACGGTGCGATTAACGATCCGTCCATATGCATAGATTTGTATTGAACTCGATGACGGTAGCACGGCGAGCGGTGCGATCAGACGCCTCACCGCACCGCTGCCCACTTTCATCGAGTATACAGCCTTAGTTGTGCTGATAGGTTGTAGACAGTCGCCTATATCATACATGCAAATGCATCTGTCAAGGATATATTTCAACTTTTGTTCAGTTGTCACTTCAAGACATTAACGGGTAGTGTCACACTTTAATTGTTTATAAATATAAAAATGTGTCTGATTTACTGACTTACACCGCTTACACGCCATCTCTGACTGTAGAACACACTGTACGGTTGACAACCAGTTCGAACAATAAACGTCAACGCCTGTCTGCATGCCACTGCAAGGACGCGCCTTCACGGAAAGCGCGTCTACCAGTTTTTTATCCATTATAACTGTTAATAACAATGCTATAAAATTCAAGGGTGAGATTAATCAATGAATTATATTAATGACCTAATATCTACGTGTTTGAACTTGCTTCGAAAGTTGTTTGTTTCTTTTGAACTTTCAAGAAAGACAAAACAACCCTCGATTTCACAGTTTAGAATTTCAAGTTAAGTAGGTAGTGCTTAACTTTGAAATGCAGCACTGTGATGGCTGATTTGTCGCTTAAGTATCTGCTTAGCGAGTCTGGCCCAAGTACGAGTAGTTGAGATATAAAGTACATAGACAGAAACCATTATCATGAAGCTTGTTTGTCTGTCCGCGGCATAACAAGACGGCCGATTGAGTTGATGCATTAGGATCCCGGGAAAAATACAAGAAAGCTTTCGATGGCGTTATTAAAATATTTTAAATGTTTGTAGGGTATTTTCAAGCAAAAATAGAATCAGGGAACCCGAATATCGTAGACAAGGGGAGAGTAAGAGGACAGCTCTCAGGCAAAAAAACCAGGCGGCCCACCATTGCCTGGGACCGATGGATGGCGGTATATCCATCCCCAATTGCCGGGCCTTATATAAATCAGACTGGTGACGGGCAGCGGCGTCACTGGTGCAAGGGTTTCGGCACCGCGCTCACCAACCTGCCTGCCCAGCGTGTGTGAGTATGGGCATTTCTTCCAGGAGGACCGCCAAGAGTGGCGAAATCCTGGAAGGGCCTATGTCCAGCAGTGGACGAAACAGGCTGATGGATGGATGGATGCTTTACGTAAACATGGCTGTTCTTTTGAGCAGGGTTAAATTGGGTCCTGGCGTTTAATCAGAGTTTAATAACTGTCTTGTTTATCGCTAGTAAATTGCCACTGATGCAATTTTCCCGAGACTTACAGTACAGTCTAAATGTTTCAATTGTTTATTCATCACCATCATACCTAGATAATTTCCTTTTCTCCCTTGGCTCATATCATGACACATAAGTCAACGAACAACTTTCTTTGATAGATGAGCGCGAAAATTTTATTACATTTATGGCTGTGTTCTATGCACAGAATTGTGAATTAAACTCAATTGATTGTAGTTGACTGTAAATTGTTGTGAAGAACGCTAAAAATAATCAATAAAAAATTGTCGCGGAAGAATACCATCTGTATATCTGTTTCCGTGAGCAAAATTGGATCTAAAGCCTAAAATTATGTTTGCGGTACGAAGGACCAAAGTGGTCATAAATCATGTGCCTGTTTCAATATTTTTATTAAAATAATCTCTCTGTCTCTCTCTTGTCACCACCCCCCTCCCGCACCACTCCGCTACCGCACTAAACCAATGTAGTCTTTTGACTTGGGTCTTATTCATTATGTCTGCCACTTATCACATCAGGGTACCAAGTATGAACATGCTATCGACTCGACATCGCTTCGATTAACAAAAACGTAGCTCCTATTTCATAGCAATAAGAGTTGTCATTTAGAATTTATCGAGTTTATTTGTCAAATTTATCGAGTCGATGCTTACGTATTTGCTATGCAGTATAGTATATAGATAGTGACCCAAATTTCACTGAATGAGTAACAAATACCATAATTATGGTCGTAATATTTTCTCCACGTTTTAGCCTTTCTTTTTTCTATATAATTTGTTTACCAAATTCATCACTAGCGACGCCATCAGCTGAACAAATAAAATGGTGGTACTGTAAATATTGTTGTGAGGCGTCACACAACTACGACGTCATCATTCTGCTAATTAAACGGCCTTCAATGCATTTTATGTCATGTTCATGTTACTTTTTTACTTCGAACAATAAAACAATGTTTTCTTAGATTTCGTAGCAATTTAACAGGAACCAATTGGTGAGATACCGTTGTTCGTCCGCTATCCGTCTGTAAATATGTGCTTACGACGACGCGGGCTCGTACTTTTTAATTTAAACCCCAGTAAAAGCATCACAAAAAATGAAATTTATAGCTGTAACCATAGACGAATAAAAAAACCGGCCAAGTGCGAGTCAGACTGGCGCACGAAAGGTTCCGTACCATTATCTATAAAAACCGCAAAAAAAATCAAGTCTGTTGTATGGGAGTGCGCGGGTCCTACTCGCACTTGGCCGGTTTTAGAATTTGTTGTTATAGCGGCAACAGAAATACATAATCTGTCAAAATTTCAACTGTCTAACTACCACGGTTCATGAGCGGAGTCTTAGGGTCTCGTTGGTTTCCCTTTGGTTACGGAACTCTAAAAAGGGGACGTAGTCGCCGCTAAACAACAACTGAAGCATAGCAATGGCGCCGGTTTACAAGTGTGTGAGTGGATTTACCATGAAATTAAGCTTACTATGATGTGAATGTGTGCGTGCCGGGCTCGTGCCTACACACGAGTAGGCTTACTGTGGGTGCTTCAGTTTTTGGTTGGTGAAACTGAATCCGACTTTCTTTGTACTACTATGGCTGTAACATAAAAAAAAAAAAGGTACAATTGGCGGTAAAAATTAGAATTAAATTTTAAAGGCAAAGAGGTGTTTCTATGGATGAGGGTTTCTTATGGACGAGGACATCAGATATACAGGGTGTAAATAGAGTGCGACCATTAAATAAAACCACATACTCTACTGATCATACTGAGCAACTATTCGAAAAAAGAGATATTCAACTGTAATTCAAAAACTTTATCTCGTTGGAGGAAGGTCTATTTTAGAACGCTGCACCGAACAGCTGTTTCACGGACGACGCTCCGTCAAAACTCGCCCTTATGTTGGTGCGTTAGGGTTCACGCATTTTTGTTTGGAACTCAATTATTTCCCAAACTGAGTGTGTACGCGGGTATGATTCTTGGGAAAAGTGGTTCAGTAGGGTCGGTAGAATATGTGGTTTCATTTAATGGTAGCAGTCTATTTACACCCCGTATATTATACAGTTTTATGGCTTCGTACAAAAAACAGTACTTAATGTAATATGTTTATCAGGTGGATTCGGATAAATACCCAAGGGTATCATCATACACGCGCATGGCGGCGCTCGGGGGCCGGTTCCTGTCTGGTCTCTCGGCGCAGCTTCTTGTGATGTTCCACCTTATGGACTATCGGGATCTGAACTATATCACCTTTACAGGTAATTTGTTTATACTCATTGTTGTCTATCTTTCCACTTGGCTTCAACTTGGTTATGGTTGTAGTAGTGCGTGCACACGTACTTTTTAGGGTTCCGTATCCGAACGGTGCCCAACGGGGCCGTAATTCTAAGCCTCCGCTGTCTGTCTGTCCAGACATCTGTCTGTCCCATCTGTCACAGGTAGGCCTACCATGAGTTTTGCTTACTATACACGTTACTCTGCGTAAAATATTTTGTATGAGAAATGCTGGTTGCTCTAGTAAGCCGCTAGGGGCGCTGCACAATTTCTCATATAAATATTTTACGCAGACGTTAACGTGTATAGTAAGCGAAACTCATGGTAGGCCTACCGGGTGTACAGTCTCAACCGTAATAGGTAGACAGTTGAAATTTTCACAGAATATGTGTTGCTATGGCCTCTATCACGACAAATAATAAAATATTTAGGAAATTAAAAAAACACAAGGGAGTTCACCTGCTAACCTCTAAAAAATAGCATATTTTCCAAAGTTTATTGTTCCAGCTCTATCTTTTAAAAGGTAAGTCATGAAAGTTTTAAATTTCGTCAGATTATAGTACATGCTCTATTTATTGACACAACAAATAATAAAAATTAGGGTTTCGGCTTTCAGAGGGTACCTACTGAATTGCTTGTCAGGCGCTGCATTTTCTTGTGGCCTTGATGTTATTGTGGCATCTATTTTTAAAGTTAGAACCCTTTGTGCGCGAGTCCGACTTGCAATTGGGCATTTTTTTCCAGTGTGCGTAACCCCGGGAGCGCTACAAAACCACAGACATATAATTATTACTAAGTGGCAGACCAAACATAAGGATTAAATAGCGTGGCAAGTTTCCATACAAAAAAATGAGCTACATTTAGGCTTCATGGTACGAAGAAACGTATAAAAATGGTTTTTTTTCGCTGGCTTATGCTTGGAACAATTTGCTAATTCCTAAACTGATCTCTAGTATATATTTTGTTTGGAAATAAGCAATATTTATATTTAAAAGAGCCCGTAGTTCACAGAGCTAAAATTGCCACGCGTCGTCTCTGTGCGTTTATTATTAACGTTAGGTCTGCTACTATATTATACGTCTGTGATTATAACTTTGGGCGCACTGTACCTGCCGTTTTATCACTATGCTTCTAATCAGAATGGTTATGTGGGGTTATAGTATATAACCATTCATAATGTAATGATTATGATAATATTTCCGTTGGTTTGTTTCATACATGTAATTACATAATAGGAAAGCCCTATCTAACTCAGTTCAAAAGTTTTGACATTTATAGAAAACAGTGGAAGTAAAAAATGCTTACTTTAACAGCAACGATTTACATATCTAACGCATTATACTAACAATTATCAATCATGCCTGTAGCTGACCAGGAGAAACGTTTTATTCACCTACTAGCCTTTGCCATCGTCTCCGCCCGCGTTTTTTTTTTCAATATCTGCCCCATTTTCGGCTTGACGGCTATTTTACGAACGCCCCTTATAGCCTATATTTTGACAAAGGTCATTACTATGATAATGAAAAAACCGCATCCAAATCCGTTGAGTGGTTCTCGAGTTAAAACTGAACATACATACATCCAGACAGAAAGACAAAAATTCAAAAAATTGTAGTTTTGTGGGCCTATTATGTAGCGTTGTATGTATCCGTTGTGAACTGGTTGCCCAACACTAAAAACATAGATAAATAGTGAACTTTCAAAATTGCCGTCAGTACCCTTAACTCATTTCGTATTGGACCTAAAAGGTTGTATTATCTGTTGCTTTAATATCCTGAGTCAACTATTTATCTGATCAATGTAAAACTTGAACACGTGTTTTTTCAGACCATTGTCTTTCCGTTGTCGGGTCGGTTACCTAATTGGACACATTTCACTCGTTATATTTTATTTTTGAAAATGATGCCTTTTTAAGTTATTGATTTATGTCTAAACGGCTTGAGTTTTATATCTGAAATTACTGCTACAACAAGAAAACATGGTTTATTTTCCGATGTCAGGTGAAAAAACTCCTACATCAAATACTTTTTCGTAAAATCCAGAAAAACCTCGAAAATTCACCGAGTATGCGTGCCGGCAGCGCGAAGCGGGTGTTCTAATCTAGACTTTCTGACAACATACTGAAGTTCAAAATCACTCAGTAAGATTATCGTGCACCATAGACCAAGCCCTAAGGTCCCGCAAGTACCTCAAATCCTAAATTTCATAAAAATATTAATATATATTTCATATGACATACATGACTCATCATACCGACAAACCAGACTGTTCAACATTTCAAGTAATAATAACGGCATCACATCTTAATCTAAACAGCCACCATCTCTACCATTACCATCATTTGAAAATTAAGAAGAGCAGTTATCATATCAGCATTGCCGTACCGACATCAGATAGCCAAACTTATTTATAACAGTTGTCACTTTCACTTTTTTATTTGTCAACATGTAAATACCTTCATTCGACTGACGACGGCCCCATACTGTGGACCGAAATATATCGAAAATTGTAAATATATATACATTTTTGTGTTTTTCCATATAAATATTGTAAATAATGACTCAAAAAGAGTAAAATATACATTTATTCAAATTCCATAAATGAAACTCGAGATATTCACGTCCAAAAATCACTATTTGACTGACGCACTCACTCACTCATATAAAACCTAAACTAAAACACTTCCAATTGAAAATATCTATTGACGGAACGCGTATACTTGAAGGGTTTTATGTTTACGAGGGAAAACGGAACACCATAAGCGATACTTGTCAGGAATTCTGTTTGTTTTCTGTTTCTGTCTGTCCTCGGTATAACTTGAGACGGCTGAGCTGATATTTGCCTAAAAGGTGGATAATTACGGTAACCCAAGTAAAGATGACGTCACATTTTGTAAATTTGTGTGTCAAATAAAGCGTTTTTTAAAACTTAATGATTTTTTTCAATATTCTAGCTCAAATACTGGCGACATTCTGGGCGATATTGCTGCCTCCAGTGCAGTACGGCATCTACTTCCATAGAAAGAATTCCGTAGTCAACTCTTTACAACTCTACACAGAAACTCAGCCTAAACCACCGCCTCCTCAAGCTGTCACGGTAAATATATTCTTCTATTCTTAGTGAATAAGGTTCAAAGTTATTTAGCACAGGCATCCCAATTACATGGTGTGTTGGTTTGATAAGTATTTCATTCAAGTAATGAGGTACCTAACTAGGCACGAGTATGTCTTCTTCTAAATAATTTTAAGTGACAAAGAATTAAATTGGGGCTATTAGAAAACAACGTGGTGGATGCATTTGGGAGGTTACGACTTGCATCGAAAACTCTTCTAGTGAAACCTTAATCTCTGTCTACTTTTATCGCTCAAAAAGCTGGACCTAATAAGCTGAAAATTGGCATTAAAAAAACTTCTATGTTGCGTGTCATATAACAACTTCCATGGGACAGAAAGTAGGCAGAAAAACGTTCTAATCAGACCTAAATTTCTGTACTCTAGGCAACATGGATGGGCCACTTCAAGGAAGCGTCGATGCTGATCGCGCGACACTCCCGGTCTGCGTACACGCGCCCCAAGGTGATCGCGTGGTCGCTGCTGTACGCCGGCGCCATGGCGCTGTTCACGCAGGCGCAGATCTATATGCAACTGCTGTGGTGGGAGATACAGAAGGAGGACAGTCACGCGGTGGGTACAGATCTCTATTGCACGCAACATGGTGTAAACTTTACACGTGTTTACGTTCTGAGCTGATATAGCAACAAGAGTTTTGTCGAAAACCATGGGCTTATGTTATGAGTCTTATGAGTGACTATTCATTTAAATTGTTAGTACTTTTAGATGAGGCGAACACTTCTAACACTGAAATCAGAACCTCCTATTGAAATATGTTTAAGTAACAAAAAATAATCACCCCAATTCAAGAAAGGAGAATGCCGCGTAATATATGGCGCCTCGTACCGAACCCAAAGTCGTGGCATCAAAACCAAACCAGTTAATTTTAGGAAGACTAAAATGTACTTACCAAATCACCAAGTCTCATTTAAATTTGTATCCGCAATTCGAATTTACTGTACACTGAGAAAGGCAATTGCAAAGACTTTTTTATAGAGGCGATTATTGGTTGGCATCCTAATCATAGTAAAGCGACAACGGAAATGAAAATACCGAAATATTTTTTATTATGATGTTAGAATTCCGGATTTAAGTAAACTCTTTTGATTAAAAAGATGTTGATCGGATTTTAAATATTTAAAAACGGATAGGACTCACTTTTTTAACTGTGTGAGGAGGCACAGGTCGAGCTTTCGGTGAGATTATGACTCATCATCATCAGGACTCTTCGGGAGTACTTTTGCCCACGGCGGTCAGTCGAGTACTAAGCTTCCTCCCCTCTCTTGTCGCCGCTCGCCTTTCCGCTTTTTATGATTTCAACTCACTCTAATTTTATTGATCGGATTTAGAAATATCTAAGTAATTTTATGACTTTTATTTGGTTTTGACGCCATTTGGTATGATCCCGTGGCATTCTTCTTTATTTGTGTGAGTACTGCGTTCGCCTCAACTCTCGTTGAGCCACCTGTACAACGGGCTATTCACATCCCAAATCGACGCGGAGTCGCAGGCGTCCTCTAGTCGTAGATATCTACAAGATAAGTAATCTACGCCTCTATCATAGTCATCTATTTACCCAGACTTGGTAATATCTATGTAGATATTTCAAAACACAGCTATTTTTAGATCCGTTGTTCCGCATCTTATTCTAGTTTGTTAACAAACACTCTTCTTAACAAACAAACCTTTATGTTTATTTTTCTTGCAAACATTTTAGTTATCAGTCAATGCTCTACTTTGGCTAAGGATACCAGGATACGTTCTGAAACGCACAACTATTTATTGGTTTTCGTATTTTTTATAAAAAGTTTTAAATAAATGTGATTTATGGCACCACGCGACAATGTCGGTTTGCAACGATTATTATAATAATATAGGTTTGAGTGGTGAGCCCTATCGCCGTACTTCAGGCACAAGTATTGGCCCATAGATTTGAACCCGCGTACCGCGACCTCCTGATTACTGGTCCAGACGTTCTAACCACTAGACCACTGAGGCGGTAGCCTATCTCAGGGTCCATATAACACGATTCCCATCGGCTTGTTTAGGAAATGGCATCCATACTACATTCCTTTATTCCGTGCTCTTCGCTTTGTCAAACATTGCCATAAATTTCAATACGACAAATGCACTTGGCTGACAGGGAGTTGCAAAGAACAAAAAAGAAACATGTTTTCCTTGGTTGCTTTTCTGAGTAAGACGATTTTTTCACCGTTCCCCACTCTACAGTTCTCTATGTGCTTATTCCCACGCACCCACTGTTTACTCTAGATACGCCTGTGGCACCATGGACTTTTAGAACGAAACCCAAATAACGTGACAAATCCTTTCAATGTGGTGGGTCAATCGACTTTTTTACCTGCACTACTTTTTGGATCATAGCCAGTAATCAGCCACAAAATTCACAATTTGGCTATTTTCTTTCCGAAAATGTATTTTTCTCGCTTATGTACTAGATCATTTAGTTACATTTCGAAATAAAAATATAATATGTTCAGAAGTCTTTGTATTTTTCAAAATTTTATATTAATTCCGTAGACGAGTTTGTCCCGGAGTTACTGTGGAAAAACTAACTAAAAACTTGTCTACTGAGTGATCCCCTAGTTTTAATGAAAATTACAATAATGATAAAACATTATTGGAAGTGACTAAATAGCCGTTAGCGGCTCCCTTACTTTTAATTTTATTCGACTGCTAGGGTTAGGTTGCGACGACGAGCGAAGCGAAGAGGAGCGGATAGGTTGACATGTAAGTACATATTAAGGAGCCGAGCGAAGCGAGGCGACCCCCGTAGTTTTAACAGAATTCACGATATGCAGAAAAAAACATTTTCCGAGCACTTTCCGATGACTAACGGTCCAATAATTTATAAAATTAAAGGACCGCTTTCCTTTCCGAACTGTACATTGCAAATTGAACTTTATTATTTCGTGCTAAGGAAGATATCCCAACAGCTAAATAATGACTTACGGTTCAATAATTTTAAAAATTAAAGGACCACTAGTCACTTCCAACGTTATTTTGATTCGAAAGACACTCAATGATCTGTTTATCTAATATTCTTGTATTTATAACAAAAACGTTGCTTATTTAAAAGAACTAGCAGTATGGGTGAATAAGTTGTCTAGCCCAGGTACCATCGACCCTTTCCATCAGTCGCTGTAGTCGCCACTCTTGGCGGTTCTACCTCCTCATCCAGCCGCCACACCAACATGCCAGCGGGCATGAGGTTGGCCTACGCTACGCTTTGCTGTAGATGGTCTCCATTCTAACGCCTTTCGGCCCCAATGGCCAACATATCGGCGACAAATATGACCTGCCCACTCCCACTTCAACTTACTGATTCTGCAGGCTATGTCGGTTACTTTCGATCTCCGACGGATCTCCTCGTTTCGGATTCTATCCATCAGAGATACCCCAAGCATAGCCCGCTCCATAGCTCGCTGAGCGACCTTAAATCGGTGGATCAGGCCCTTTGTATGAGACCACGTCTGTTTCTACGAAATACTCGTTTTATACCCTACGAACTTGTTTCAGATAGCATACAACGGCTTCGTAGAGGCAATACAAACAATTCTCGGAGCGGGTGGTGCCTTCACCGCCTCCGTGTACGGGACGAGCTATGTCCCTGCCCTAGCGGCGGCCGCGCAAGGCGTGGCTATGTTCCTAGGGACATACGTGTGGAACATCTACGTCTCGTACGCTGGGTACATCGTGGTGGGCACTCTATATCATTATACCATTACTTTGGCGAGGTGAGTGGCGGTTTTAAAAGTAATGGTTTGGTAGTGTAATGAATGCTGTCACAAAAACTGATATTACACTTTGAAAATATGAAAATAGATCTGTAAATAAATACCTATTGAGAACGTACGAGGCTCTGAAGACCAGATATTTGAAGAATAGGAACTCTGCTTTTCGTACTGAAGACGATGAGCCAGACAATCTCTGGAATTCACTTAACTTACACTGGCGGCTATACTTAGAATAGCCACCAGTGTAAGTTAAGGTGGTAACAGTGGATCTCGGTACAAAATGCACATCATAACATTGTTTTCCTTACTTTTGAATAAAAGGTATGGAATAAATGCGTTTTATAGCTATTCGCGCAAACTGCTTGTTAACAGTTAGGTGGCCACATGAAAGTTATTCCATTTTATGCGTTACATTTTGACTGCATTACATTACAACTGTGCACACGCTTTAAAGTTAAATACCTATACACTAGATTACATTTTTTTTTTGTAAAGGCTTTATTATTGATAAACTATTACCCCCTTAAGTTAATTCTAGAGATTGTCTGGCTCAGCGTCTCCAGTACGAAAAGTCGAGTTCAAATATTACTATTTATTAATTGATCAGTCTTAAAATTAAAACCATCATACCAAAGCCTCGGATGCCTTTCGTTCTTCTGTTTGTCTGCGGCATACCTCAAAAACGGCCAGTTCTGAGCCGAAAATTGCATGTTTTATTTAACACACTGTCTGGCCTAAGTGGTAGTGTGAAAGCAGGCGAGGCTTTAATCAGTCTGTCCAGATACTTCCGCAAAATCCACGGAAGTCAGTAACTACTGATACTATGAAACTGTCTGTAACCTGGTCGATTTAGTTTCGATTCGTTAAGGTTTCAAATGCAGTATTTTCAAACAGAATACATTTCTTTTTACGAAACCGTTGAATTTATTGTAATATTAAAGTCAATTCTGAAGGCTTTAATTTTAGTTTTAGTACTGTCAAAACTTAATTTTTTCCAAAGTAATATATAGCTTCTGTTGTAAACACTAAAGAACTATTTTGGAATTAAGAAAGTTTAGTTTTGACCGCACTAAAACTAATTTAAACCCTTCGGAATAGGCTTTAAGATTTGCATAAACTTTTATGAGGATTTCACGACTTAACACGTCAAATTCTTTAACGATTAATTCTATTACAACCTCTAGGCTACTATTTAGAATTCTTGTGTGTGTACTCTGAAAAATATTAACCTTAGTACTAAATAAATAATCGTCCAAAATTAAAATCTTAACAACCAGACCATTCCACTTTCTTTCAGCGCAAGAATCGCGTCCCAACTGAGCGACGAAAGCTGCTTTGGTCTCATATTCGGAATCAACACCCTCCTGGGCACGGGCTTGCAGTCCCTACTCACCTTCGTACTGATCTCCCGGCTAACTTTGCCGATAGAAGCGCAGTATTTCGTGATAAGCGGTTTGTTCGGCACGCTCGCTTCCTTGTGGCTGGTCGGCTGGATGGTGCAAGCGTGTCGGCAGAAGCAGGAATTGTAAATCAGTGAGCAGTATTGAGTTGGATTTGGCGGCGACTCAGGTTTCTTAGCTTTTATAAAGCTTTATTTATTCAATGTTTTAAATACACCTGAAAATAACGTTGTTAACGAATCAATCTAAACGTTATAAAACGGATCCGGCACAAGCGGATCCAGGGTTTCATTCTAATGGGGGGGGGGGGGGGCGCCCCGGGCTATTCTGGCAAGGTTTGAGGCTAAAATTAAAGAATAACGTTTTCCTTCATCATTGGAAAAAAAACACCGTTAGGGGGGTAGGTTTACATAAGTTTGTATTTCTAAGGATTTATATTTATTACGAGATTCCAAAAGGATGTGGTCGCGCGGTTGATCGCTAGTTATTTTAAATAATGTCCATGCTTGTTGCAAAAGATTTATTGCTATTTGATTTGAAGATCTATGTTGTTTAAGTGTACCTGAATCGTATCAAATGTATGGAATTATTCTTGGATGTTTTGGAGAGGGGCTGTATCCGCCAATGTAAACAGTATAAACTGGTATTTTGTAACTTTGTTTAATAACAGCCTCTTGTGTATTACAAAACGTGTCAAGATCATGATAGTTTACTTAAGGCAAAATAGGAAAAATAACTACAAATTGTAATACAGAGAAAATCAGAGAATCGATTTGAGGCCCAACCTCTTGACATTATAGTAATTGGGTTGGGTAATTATAAATAATAATTTGTATACATATATAATAATTTATATATAGAATAATTTATTGCTAGAAATGTATACCATTAGTTTGGCGAGGTGAGAGAATTTCTATATTATTAGGCAAAGCCTTTATTTTACCAAGAAAAACTTATTTGTGATGTATTGGTTTCTGTTTGCTGTATAACTCAGAAGTACATTTTTAATTAGGTTAATTACCGGAGGGAAATTAAATTAATTATAGATATGTTTCTGTCTGTCTAGCCCAGTGGTAGAGCGCTCGCCTGCTAACCCCGAAGTCGTGGGTTCAATTCCCGCAGTGCACATTAATTTGTGATTGGTCTGCCCGCTTTGGAGGGCACGTTATGCTGTTAATACATTTGCGCCCGAAGTACGCCGATAGGCGTATATATATATAATATCATATTTGGGATGCAATAATCGTCAGAGAAAAGCGGGTGAACCAAGTCTCGATTGTGTCTTTCATTTCACAGTTCACAATTTGTAAAAACCTCTGACACCCCTCAGGGATTCATGTCGTGACGATATGTACATCTATAATTCAGAAAAATATCCATTGACGAAACTTGTAAGCTCGAAGCTATTCTTATGTAAAGTATCAAATACGTAGCTAGATTGTAATCGCAATTTTTTTTGTAAACTTACTTGATATGGTGTCTATAGTTTCGACCATAGCTTTATTTTATTTGTTTTTAAGTCTTCGATTCCTGTTGTAGTTTGTAATAGATTACATTAAATTTTGTATTTCCCTTAGTTGAAACTGAGCTGAATTGATCACGTGAGTTTTAATAATATTATAAAGATTATTAAAACTCACGTGAGCTGACATAGTAAGTTATTATTATATATGTGTGACCATGTGACAACATCGGTGAACGTCCTAATAACGACACTCGCCTTGAAAATGCCGGAATTGTCTCGGTGAAACAGTTGGCATACAATCAACGTAACAAAACGTGAGCATTATTTTCATAATAACTTCGAATTTATGTTTTTATTTAGCAAAATTTAATTAGTATACGGCTCAGATAAGAAGGCGGGAGTAAGGTAAACGAAGCAGTGCCCTCCGCTCCCTTTCCCTTCCTGGGATCCTTTTCCGCCTTCTTATTTGACGCAAAGTGTAGGTTTGTTTATAGTACAATTTTGCATACGGCTCTGGTGGCAACAAATAAATGATTCTGCTCTAGGTAGACTAATAAGGCATGAAGATTGAACTTAACCAGTGCAGTAGATTATTTCTTCTCCACGAGAGAGTTCTCCGAGAGAATACAGAATAATGGTCAGAATTCGAGCAATGAGGATTTTGAGCATCTATCGAACATCGATATTAATAAAAGCGACACTGCAAAGAGAAGAATTAGACAAAGACCCCTTTTTAATTTCGCTAGAGGCAGGCCCTAGGGGATATTAGAGGGTGCAATAAATTAGCGCTATTTTTAACGGTTTCAATACTTTGCAGGTTTTTTTTGAGTTGGTATTTTTAATGGGATCATTGAAAAATTCTGTAGTATAGACAAATGAACTTGTACGAAATATTATCATTGCCATGCAGTGCGACTTTACTGTTAACTTAAATAAATTATAATGGTATCTATTGTAAGGGTGGGGAGATAGGGAAGGAAATATTACTTCACTATTTTGTTTATTAGAGGGTCACTTGGGATTTATGTAAATAATTACTTATAAAAGTACTCAACTGACAACAACCCACCTATGGTTGAAATAGATTTAGAGCTAACATTTGTTTTTTTAAACTGCTTTAGGTTTTACATGTAATTTTAGTATTGTAGAAGCTCAAAACATAATTTTAAATTGAAAATTTCAACATAATATGGAATCTTAAATAACATACTTAAATATCATTATTATTAAAATTAAATTAACCTAATCTATCGACAGAAAAAATTTATAATAGTCTAAAATAAATAAAAATAAATAAACGAACTATACTAAATATATGTATACCGGGTGTAAAAGCAAAGGCAAGGTTGTGTGAGGGTGTGTTAGTATGACCGGTAAAGATATTATTTTAAATACAGGAAAATAAGGTACCAGTACCTCATAATAAGACGATTTTCTTTACTCAAAATACACAAATCGCGCGCTGGACACCCTCACTGGTCGCTGGACACTCTGCTGAGGGGTGCGGGTTGCGGGGTGCAATTAGGTGTGTGGGGGGGGACTAGTGGGGAGGCCGGTGAGCTGCGTAGCCATAGCTTAGAAAAATTATGGAATTTTTGGTGAAAATTCAAGGTTTAATTCTTTTTCTAGTAATGTCATCAGAATCGTGTATACTTTCATACCCTGAAGGGATTCTTGACTTTGCATTCACATTCTGTATATATAGGTACAAATTAAAAATAACTTAAAATAAAAAAGTCAAGTTGGTTGCCGTTGGGGGGGGTACTCAAGAGGCTGACAGCATTACCTCGTTGGATCGCTAGACTAATCCTCTGGCTGAGGTAGGCCTTGGGTCACCAGAGGCGTCGACCAGGCGCGACGACAGTTCTCGGAACAGTCGTCGCACACCCGGGCCCCATGGATGGCCCCAGTGTTACAACTCCGAACGGCGCAAAAATGTAGCCCTCGCCAAGGGCGTCATATTTGTGCCGTTTTCGGGACTCCGCTGTCTCTGCAGCCGCGCCAGCCCTGACCGAGGTCGCCTGTATGTGGGACGGGGCAAGTGTGTCTGCACATATCGCGTCCCACACAAGCAGCCTGGGCTATCCCTGATGGTTCTAAAATAGCCATTGCATTGACATACATTGGCACTGACAAGGGCCCGACGGATGACATCATTCAGGTTGGCGTGGCGGGAAAATCGTCCGGCGCTTAGCTGACATGACAGACCATGGTGCCCAAGCTGGTCGACGTGCTCTCCACAACGGCAACGGTGTACAGCATTTAATTTTGTGCCTAAACGGAGACCGCAGGCCAAGGCATTACTTAAGGTATAAGTGGATGGGCAACTGCCTCCCCAGTCGCAAGTTTTAGCCCCCCAGTGAAAGCAGTACGTTTGCCCACCGCTGATTTTTTTAATTTTTCAATATTTGCGGAAATATTGAGACTAGAAAACAGGATAAAACGAACTTAGCCGAGCAAAAGCACGAAGTCGTAATATTTCTCACTTCAAGAATTCAATCAATCAAAGCTGTGGTGGCCCAACGGATAGGGAGGCATGATGGTGAAACTGGCGGGTGGCCTAGCTTCTATTTTCACTATTATTTTTATTTTTTTGCCTTCTACAAATTATTCTATAATCCGTTTTATATTAAGGTTGTACTTTAAAAGCAAAATTTAGTGTCCATGTTAAGTGCTTCTTAGGGTAAAGCCTACTAAAGTACCCGAGTTCATACTGTAGACTAGATAACTTATGAATCTCCAGTGCACCCCAGTGAAAATTTCTTAAAAAATGCCTAGCTGCAGGCCAAACTTAAGGTATTAAGGTGCCAATTTACTAGACGGGATAGCGTTAAACCAATATCCCGACTCGCGCTCTTTGGAGGCTAGGAGACAGGCCCGGTCTGCTGGGTTGATTGCTCCTTCAAGAAGTTTTGTTTGCTCCAACTTGCAGAGGGGCTCGTCCCACATTATTAAAGTAATGAAAAAGAGCATAATTATAGTTTTGTTCTGAGGGAAGTAATTGCCTTGAAATTATGTTTTCTCTTTATGTGCGTAGCTATAGCTTTCTCATGGAGGGGTCCAAGGATCCAAACAAGCAAAATAAAATTTTGATCCCCCCATAGGAACACGAAAAAGTAATTTACAAATTTCACTATTCAAATCGTGATGATTCTTCAGTATGAATTTGGCTGCATAAATTAATGTCACCTTGTATTTTATGGCGCGGATAATCCGAAACGGATACAATATGTAAATATTACGGGAATGTTTCTTTTTCCCCATATGCTATGGGTGGGGACCCCTAAACCTCCCCTTATATACCTACGCCCAAGTTTCTCTTCCTTACCTTTTCTCCCCAACCACTAGTGTTAGTGAGTGACTGATGTTTTTATACTAATAAGTTTTTGAAGAATATTAGTTATTAATTTTAAATTACAATATCCTATGTCATTCATTATTGTTGCACATTGGATACAGTTTGTTGAAACAGAAAGGTGTTTTCTATCTACAAAAAGTAGGTATAGAAACATAACGCAATAGTGTTGTGGTACTTATTTTATTTGGAATTTAGACTGTGATATTAAGGAAAATTTAATAGTTGCATTGTGCATCAACTAAAATGTGATAGATTTTCTTATTTAATAAATAAAGGGCATTTAAATTTATTAAGAAATTTCATTTCAATGATCATCATCACTTACCTATTTTTAGTAAAAGGGGAGCTTGTACCAATATTTAACCCTAGAAATGTCATATGCGGAGACTGCATGCAAAACGTTGCATACCGGTAGTGTCATATGCAGCAGCTAACAATAATTTTTTTGCTCCGTTTTCAGCTGAACATTCGGGGTCAGCGGGACTTGCTTGTATGGTAACCCGGGACAGGTTAAATCTAGATAGCTGACATAGAGCAATCGGACCATGGCCAACTTTAATTTGAAATATATTGACAAGCAAATTGTAAACCTAATACAGCAAGCAGTTTAATTGACATACTTCTCAACTGAAGCCAGGCCCAGTAGGGCCCAAAATATATCTTGAGTAAATTTCTCCTTTTTTTTCTGTTTATAAAATACTAAATTAATAGTTTAATGTCTTTCAGGGAACAAACTAGGGATTCTTGGTTTTTTGCAGCACTTTCATAAAATTATTCTACAACTCTGGTGCAGGCCCAGCTCAATATTTCAGGGCAAGTCTTGTACTTGGCTTAAGGTAGAACTTGTAATGGGTCACTAGAAATTTAAATCTCTGATATTAACATGAAAACGACACAAAATGTTTCCTTTATTTTTAATAGTGAGTAGAAAACGCTTTTGTTTTTGCCATTCATAGGACCATGCATGCATGACCCCTTGGCTAATGCATGAGGGTTTTAACAAAAAAAAACTATTTTTTACAATATTTATTATCTTTATACTTACAAGATCATCATAGGTACAAGTATTAGTATGATATAAATATTAAAACAACTTATAGGAAAAATGTATATCCAAACTGAATATGTAAAACAGTAAGCAAAGGTTTTTTTTTTATTATCTTTATATACTAACTAGTTACAATATCTTATTAAATTATTCACATTAATCCAGTTTGTTACGCATACTGCATGCTCGTGGGTCTAGTCTTAAAGTAAACGTATGTGCAGATAAGAAGAAATATTACAGCAAATGTAGGCAAAACAATTGTATTTATTTGGTTCCTGACTTTGGCAAATTCCTGCTTCCTTTCTCTTTTCTGTTTAGCTGTTTCTTTTACGGCGCCTTTTAGTTTTCTCATTGTTATATCTGTAAATATAAGATACACTTTTACCTGAAATAGTTTTTAGGACTTTGCCACGTAAGTTCGTGAAACTATTAAGTATAAAATCTATTTAAATTTGAGGATATTCAAATCAGGATTACCTGGGATGTCGAGGCAGGAGCTCTGTGTGTTTTCCAATTATTTTAGTTATATTTTCGCCAGTAAAATTAAATTTAAATTACAATAATAAATAATATGATACGGACGAACCACCAGAACAAAAATATTCTTACTAAGGGAGCGTTTCAAAACGTGCGATCATAGCATTTATAACACGAAGGACCATATCGAGCTCGATGGCTGATCACGCCTATACTTGCGTTTACCAAATGCATAAACGGAATTGAATCTCATTCACAAATGGATGATGAGAGAGGAGGGAAGCTGGAAACCGTGCACTAACCTGATGGTGTCCGCTACAATTAGCTTCGATCATTCGGGATGGCGTCCACAATGGCGGCTTCTCAGTGTCCGTTATTGAGTCCTCGATTCCACACACGGTTATCACAAGATATAGGACAGTTCATTTAGCGGATGGGCGATATGTGAAGCTGGTCATGAACTACAGCTGTACACGTTATTGTATACGGTAATTACTTTTAATAAGTACGACGCGAGTGTTAGCACTTATCACAGCGCGGGCGGAAGAGCAACAACAACTGACTGGCCACTGGTCAGATCTTCATCGTCCAATCACATTGGAAATCGATGATGCGCGCGCAGCTTGTTGCGGCGCTGTGGTGGGGTGTCAAAGGTGATGCACGGTAGGAAAGGGTAGGTAGAATGGTTTGAGATAATTTATATTTTTTATACTAATTTAGCGTAACCATTTCCAGCCGCCCTTAAAGGGTCACCTTTAAAAAACAACCATAATAATGCGGAGATAATATAATATTAATAACAAACAAATATGTGAAAAATAGCGTAATTTGTGACAGTATATGGTCACGAATAAAGTAGGTATATCATAAATATATAAAAATCATAAATATGTAAAGAATAATTGCAAGTCATAATAAGAATGGCTAAACTATTGATTGGGGAGAGGGCACAACCGAACGACAGGACGAAGGTAAGTACCTTTTGCGGTTTTGACCGTCGCTACTCGCACAGTTCCGTCTTTTGGTCCCAATTTATTAAAGGCGGGAGAGCTTGGCTTGTCATTTTGTAAATTAGAAATTTCGTCGGAAAAGTATTTATGTTGTAGAACTTGCAGCAATTTACTTTCTGCAAAGTCCAAATCTGCGGATGTAATAGACGCGGAATCGCGGCGGGGTAATAACTTCATGAATCTACAGACGAACACGATCACTCGCAGAAGTTTACTCCACGAGGACATGCGAAGAGCAAGCTCGTAAATATAGTTAGTTGCGGGTGTAAAGACCGGGTGAGCTAATAATTTCTGCTCAAGTATGTCGTGACATGACACAGTATCTTCATCGTTAATGGGCCACTGAGAGGAGTCCATAGCTAACCATGAAGGCCCGTGAAGCCATAGCGGGTGAGTAATTAATTTCCGAGGAGTGACACCGCGAGAGAGACAGTCTGCGGGATTTTCTGATCCAGAGACATGATGAAAATTCTCAGCGGGAACGTTCTCCGTTACCATAGCTACGCGATTGGCGACAAAGGTCTGCCAACGGTGGGGCGAGCTCTTTATCCAATAAAGTGCTACTTTAGAGTCGATGAACGCGTAAACATTTACAGCAAAGCGGGGGGCATAATTATTTAAGACTGTTCGCATTAATTTCGAAAGCAACACAGCTGCGCAAAGTTCCATACGTGCGATGGTATGTGGTGTAGTGGGCGCTACTTTAGATTTAGCGCAAACCAACTGCACCGTTATGTCGTCATTGGATTTAACGTGTAGATATACTACTCCGCCGTAAGCACCCTCACTCGCGTCTGAAAACCCAACCACAGAGACGACGCAATTATCAGTCACACCTACATGTCGTGGAATGCGGAACTCGTTCAGTAATGGAAGTTCAGTACAATATTGACGCCATACCTTGACGAGGTGGGGAGGCGGCGCATCGTCCCAGTCGATCTTCAGCTGCCAGAGCTGCTTGATAAGAAGCTTTGCAAATAAGACTGTGGGTGCCACGAACCCCATGATATCCCACAGCTTAGCGATTGTGGATAAGATAGAGCGCTTAGTGCACTTATCTTCCGGCGGCGACAGCTTGAAGAAAAATTCATCTGTTTCAGTAGACCAATGCAAGCCTAGTATTTTATGCTGTACGTTTTTATCGAATTCTACTCCCGAGCTAAGTTTATGCGATACAGGTATGCTATCGAGAATGGACTGGGAATTACTGTTCCACTTGACCATGTTCCACTGAGCTCCCTTGAACAGATCGATCAGCTGCTTGCAGATGACGGGTGCGAGAATTTCATCAAGAACAGAAAATGCAATGTCGTCCATATAAAGTGATGAGGAAGCAATTTCCTTCGCAAGCGGGTATTTATGTCCGTCGTTGCTAATTAGCTGCTTTACCGTGCGCAGTGCATGGAAGGGGCTCGATTTTAATCCAAAGCAGACTCGGTTAAATTGATATAGTACCAGAGGTTCTTGCGGGCTAAAGCGATAAAATATTCTTTGGAAGCGACGATCTTCATCTCGTAAAATTAATTGGAGAAACATCTGCCGACAGTCGGCAGTCATAGCGATGGGATATAAGCGGAAGTTTAGAATAATCTGAAAGAGATCGCCCTGAAGATTCGGGCCACTGTGGAGAATTTGGTTCAAAGATACCTTAGAGGTCGATTCACAGCTGGCGTCCAGAACAGGACGCAAAGGTTTATCCTCGCGAACGACACCGTGGTGTGGGATGACATATGATGGTAACCGCGAGTCATCCGGAGGTGCGGGAGACAAGTAGTCTTTGCTTAGGTACTCCCTAATCGCAGTATCATAAGCAGCTCTTAATTTAGGGGACGCCTCTAGCTTGCGTTCTAAACACAAAAAGCGCTTGCGGGCGATTTCATGTGAGTCACCTAACGAGTAAACATCGTCACGAAACGGTAAAGCGACAGTGTAACGACCGCTTATTGGATCTCTTTCTATAGTTGAGCGATAAAATTCTTCACATTCAGTGTCTTCTGAACGCTGAATGGGCGGGCCGGGTACTTCTTCAAGCTCGAAGAATTGTTTAATAATTACGTCCACAGGCTCAAGCACTGTGGCACAGCACGACGTTAAAGATGCTGCATTGTAATTAGCGGTGGGTACTGAACCCATGATCACGTATCCGAGCACAGTTTCTATAGCGGGTGGTGCCGATGAGTCACCGTGTACTACACCGGGTAATATCAAATGCGGAAATAAGGATGCGCCTATCAAAACATCAATTTTATTAGGCGTCGCGAAAGTATCGTCCGCGAGCGGTAAATTTTTCAAATGTGGCAGAGCGGATATATCGACGAGAGCGGTTGGCAAACTATCCGTAATCCGATCTACGACCAAACAGTTAACATTATATTTAATCTCGGAATTATAGCGGGATGCAAACTCGAAATTAACAGAGCCGTTTACTACGTTTTCTGAGCCTCCGAAGCCTTTCACTACTGTGCCTTTTACTTCCTGAGCGTGAATACCTAAACGATCACAGCACTCCCTTAAAATAAAGTTTCCTTGGCTGGCCGTGTCTAGGATTATTCTAACGTTTTGTGTATTATTGCGGGCGTCGCGAGTGGCGACTTGAGCGGTAGCCAATAACACAGTGGTACACTGCTCGTTGGCAATGCGCAAGTCACGCGGCATCAGGGGCGGAGCGGCAATGGACGTTGCACACAGCGCCACGTCCGCGCGCGGCGGTATCGGCGGAGTGTCAGTAGATGCGAGCGCGGGCGTGCGGGGCACGATCGGCGGCACAGTGGTTAGTGTCGCGGAGGGCCGGAGGGTCGCGGGTTCGCGGTTGAAATGAAGCAACGAATGATGTTTCAGCTTACAGACCCGGCAAGTCGAGTTAGAATTACACGACGAAACCCTGTGTTTAATACTTAAACAGTTCACGCAACCGTTACACTCCTTAATCGCTCTAAAGCGTTGCTGCGGTGTCATAGTATTAAATTCCGTACATTTAAATAAATGTTGGTGGGTAATATTGGTACACAAACATTTATGCATGTTATTGTTGTCAAACGTGCTAACATAAGCTTGATAGTTCGGCGGAGAAGCAACATTATTTATATTATTATTCGAATGAGGACGATCGCGGTCGTTAGCTTTCTTCGAAGTGCTACTCGGTAATTTGAGGGTAGTTGCAACTGGTGCGCGTTGGAGAATTTTCGACTGATTCCTAACAAAGTCCACCAAGCTATTGAAAGAGGGTATTTCGTTAGAATTATTATGCATTTCGAACGCGCGTACAGTATCCGAGTCTAGTTTCTTAAGAGCGACATGCAAAATAAACAAGTCGCTCAGATCTTTTATTTTTAAGTTTTTAAGCGCTTGGACGGCGTTTACATAGGTATCAATAAATGATTCAAAGTTATTAGCGGAGGCGTTAGGTATCGGCTTAAACTCGAACATTTGATTCATGTATGTGGAAGCGAGCATCCGTTTGTCTTCGTATTTATCTACCAACGTTTTAAACATAAGCTGGTAATTTTCTGCACAGGGCGTAATGCCTGAACACGCGGATTGAGCTTTGCCTGATATTTTTCCTAAAAGGTAATAAAGCCTTTCAGCATCTGTCAGCGATGAATTATCGTGTATCGTCGATTTAAAACTCGCGTAAAACAGCGGCCATGAGCGAAATTCACCATTAAATGACATTAATTCGATAGCTGGCAATCGAGGTTTACTTTTTTGCGGTAAATCACTGGGCTGCGTTGAGTTACATAGTTCGCGACTGTACTGAGTAGTAAGTCGCTTAATGCGACTGTACAATCGTTCGAAGGAAATCAAGCTTTTATATTCTGGATTCGCGGCGGCATTTAGGGTTAACAATCGTTTGTTATATGAATCCAGTATACTTATAAATTCAGCCCGGAGAGTATCAACGTTACTGCTAGCGTCTAAAAAGGTACCTACGTCTTCGTCCTTCGCGTCTGTGTCCATAACTATAGTGTTCGACAAATCGTACATATTTTGTAAACATTCAAATATGACATTGCGTTTTGCTACTAAAATAGATAGCTCAGGATCGGACACTTCGGTTTTGGCCATTTCGATAATTGTACAATTATGCAACTGTTACAAAAGTGAAACAACAATAAGTTGTGAGCGGGATCCTGATTATGATAATGAATCGATCGAGTGCGAACCTTAGCCGTTAGATAGGTAGGTAGATAGCGAATATTATTTACGAAATACGTAATACAAATACTGTAGAAAAGTATTATATATATATATATATATGTAGTGAGTATGTAATATGTGCAAGTATAATACTTACGTGGAAGAATAATAGGCGACTAAAATGAGCGGGAAAGCGCGTAACGTATATTTATCGGAGCGGTAGGTGAACAATTTTATGAATTTACTTATTATAATATATTGCGTATTTAATATAATATAAATATAAAGTAAAGCGGTTAAATAAATACTTGTAAGGGCAATCCTAACAAGGGCGGGTGGAAATATCCGGTTTCGAAGGACCAACAATGATCACGCCTATACTTGCGTTTACCAAATGCATAAACGGAATTGAATCTCATTCACAAATGGATGATGAGAGAGGAGGGAAGCTGGAAACCGTGCACTAACCTGATGGTGTCCGCTACAATTAGCTTCGATCATTCGGGATGGCGTCCACAATGGCGGCTTCTCAGTGTCCGTTATTGAGTCCTCGATTCCACACACGGTTATCACAAGATATAGGACAGTTCATTTAGCGGATGGGCGATATGTGAAGCTGGTCATGAACTACAGCTGTACACGTTATTGTATACGGTAATTACTTTTAATAAGTACGACGCGAGTGTTAGCACTTATCACAGCGCGGGCGGAAGAGCAACAACAACTGACTGGCCACTGGTCAGATCTTCATCGTCCAATCACATTGGAAATCGATGATGCGCGCGCAGCTTGTTGCGGCGCTGTGGTGGGGTGTCAAAGGTGATGCACGGTAGGAAAGGGTAGGTAGAATGGTTTGAGATAATTTATATTTTTTATACTAATTTAGCGTAACCAATGGCCGTTGATAAAGTGCTCTGTCTCACTCTGTTGATCTACATAAAGAGGAACAGAGAGTGGTGTATCAAACTGTCAAAGCTCGATATGGTGTAGCATGCTAAGTACCCTGGTCTAGAAAAACTGTGTAGGTTTCATGCCTTCCTGTTTCAATGTATCGGAGTCGAATTGTACCTACAACATTTTATTTCAACTCTTTTTGGACAGACTCAGGTACGAGGGGAAACCGGGGCATTTTATTTTTTATAAGGATTTGTTTCATTTTTGCTTACAAAAGTATTTCGATAAAAATGTATTTTCAAAGCAAAAGTATTTGAAATACTAAATACAAAATACGTTTGAGTGGAGTATTTAAGATTCTAAATACATTTGAGACCTGTATTTAAAATACTAATACAAATACGTATTTGTAATTCAAATACTGCCCAGCCCTGCTCACCGGTGTTGAATTATTCAACTCAACACCGACTCTGAGCTGGGTTTGCGAGGTTCGTATAGAGACGTCAAAATGACACATAAAAATCCATACTAAATCTAGTGGAGATATGTGAAATGACGTTTGGAGTGTAGCAACTCTGCCAAACCCGTTCAAAAACTCCGTGTTGCAACCCCGGTGTTCCTACCTACCCTAGGGTTCTATATTGAACGCACGCCTGAATAGACTGAAACTGGCTGAAGATTCAAACTGCACAATATTGTGGAGATATCAATGCAGATTTAGATTAGAACACATTGTGTTTAAATGTTAACAATTTTCAATTACACAGACTACTTCTTGTAACTGAACTAGAAAACATCTGCGTAGAAACCCACCCGGATGTATGTACCCACCCATCTCCAAGACCTTATAAGGGATCCAAAGTTTTTCACTCCCTTACATAAATACACACGAACAAAGTGGATAAATTATAAATAATGAAGAGTTGAAAAGAATATTGAAGGATCAATTTTTTTTTCTCCTGGTCACACCAAACAAACAAGTAAAACATCTGTCAAATCGAGTTCACCGCGTTGTTATTGTTGAGGATGAATTAGAATAATAACATAGATAACCAAACTATAATGTCTTTGATAATAATTTTTGATTGATATGGCTGACAAATGTACTCTGCAATTTAATTAATAAAAAACTAGTTTATCTCTAAAAACCTGCGTATTTCTGTAGATACAGGTTATGAGCCTCATGCCCCTTATACTTCTGTAGCCTATTTCAGGCAATAAAATAAGAGTTTCGTGGTGTTCGGCATAAAAACGAGTTTTTCCGCAACAACAAAGGAAATTGTTGGTTGCATAAAAAATGGCTGCGTCGGACGAAGTAAGGAACATTGAAATGCTGCGTGATGTGGAATCTTACCAATTGTGGAAGTTCCAAACTAAAATATTGTTTCAAGCCAAAAATTTGTGGGATATTGTAGACGGGATAGAAACAAAGAAGGAAAAAAAGATGACGGAACGACTTCGTTCATAAAAAGAGATGCACAGGGACAATCTATTATTGTGCAGACTGTTCATAAAACATTATTAGTTCAGCTTTTTAACTGCACTAGTTCACAGGAAATGTACACAAAATGTTGTGAACTGTTTGATGGATCGGAAAATAGACGAAAAAGTGCTTTGATGTAAGATTTTTTCAATCTCAAATTCAACAAAGACCAGAGTATGACAGAAAATTTGGCTATGCTTGAAAATATTGCTTACAGACTGAAACAAATTGGTTTCGATATTGATGAAGAAATGTTGGAGTCAAAAATGCTCACTTGTTTGCACACTTGATGTAAGATTTTTTCAATCTCAAATTCAACAAAGACCAGAGTATGACAGAAAATTTGGCTATGCTTGAAAATATTGCTTACAGACTGAAACAAATTGGTTTCGATATTGATGAAGAAATGTTGGAGTCAAAAATGCTCACTTGTTTGGACACTTCTTATGAAGTATTTGTCACCGCGTGGGAATCGACATCTAAAGAAGAGAAAGCTTTAAAACACCTAAAAGTAAGACTCCTAAAAGAAGAGGAGAAAAGGAAAAATAATCGTGAGTTTAGCGTGGCGTACAAAACGGGACCAAGTAATAGTCGTCAAGATAAGGGTAAAAGTTTTCATCAAGTTTCATCAAACAGAGGTAATACTAATAACTCTAGATGCTTCACATGTAGCAAAGTAGGACACTTAGCCAAAGATTGTAATAACTGTTGTAAGATCTGTAAAAAAACTAACCACAAAGAAAGAAATTGCTATTTTAAGAACCAGCATAAAAACGGAAATGATAAAACGGCTTTTTTGATCAATAATATCACTGAGGTGGAGAAATCTTTTGAATTTGTCGTAGATTCAGGTTGCACTGCTCATGTGTTGATAAAAAGGTTGACCTATTTGTTTCTTTACTTACTCATGTATTTGACATTTATGCTCCTGTCAAACCCATCAGAGTTAAACATTATCCTGCTCCCTGGCTTTCAGAACCTATCAAAATTCTAATGGCTAAAAGAGACAGAGCTAAGCATAAGTGCAAAAAGTTTCCATTACCAGAGAACTTCCTCGCTTATAAGAATCTACGCAATCGATGCAATAGATTGTGTAGAGATGCGAAACGTCGTCATATCCATTCAGCAGTTGAAGACCTTTCCCCTCCTCAAGTATGGAAGTTTCTAAGAACGTTAGGTGTGGGTAAGTCTCCAGCCCCTATGGATAATACCAAAGATCTCAACGACTTAAATAGTCATTTCTCTACTCCTCCTGTTAATCTTGATAGTTCAGTTAAAACTTCTTCTCTCTTCGATTTATCTCAAAAAGTTCTACCATCCTGTGATCCATTTGTTTTCTGTGATGTTACAGAGTTTGATGTTAGGAAAAGTATTTTATCTTTTACAACTAAGGCAGTGGGTAGTGATGGCCTCAGTCGTGACATGATATTACCTATTGTGGATGATGTTGTTCCTATTATCACACACATTTGTAATTTCTCTTTAGCCCGCAACGTCTTCCCAACGGCTTGGAAAAAAGCTAACGTCATACCCCTGCCTAAGAAACCGAATCCCACTTCTTACTCTGACTTTCGCCCAATTTCAATTCTCCCCATTTTATCCAAAATTCTTGAAAATGCCGTACATAAGCAACTCTACTCGTATCTTCTCAAAAACAATCTTCTTAGTCCGCTTCAGTCCGGCTTTCGTCCTTTTCATAGCACTGTCACTGCACTGTTGAAAGTCACTGATGACATCAGGCTAGCAATGGATAACAAACAGCTTACCGTGGTTACACTACTTGACTTCAGCAGTGCATTTAATTCCGTTGATTTTGATATTTTGCTTGGTATCCTTCGTTGTAATAATGTGTCTTCAACCGTTATCCATTGGTTTAGCTCCTACCTTCGTGGACGTCAGCAATGTGTCTTCAGTGATGAATCTTCATCAGATTGGATTGATTTAAGTGCTGGTGTTCCTCAGGGAGGTGTTCTTTCTCCCCTTCTCTTTTCAGTTTTCATCAATGAGATAACCCGCACTTTAGTCTCTAATTATCATTTATATGCTGATGATCTGCAAATCTATCGTCATTTCGATGCAGTTAGAGCTGAAAATGATGTTGGTGATGGTATAAACTTGGAAAATGCTTCGGCAGCTATTAATGCCATTAATGATGATCTGACTTCAATTTTGAGGTGGGCGCAAGACTACGGTCTTCTTGTCAACCCGAAAAAATCTCAGGTTATCATCATTGGTAGTAAGCGTTTGAGAGATACCATCACCTTCGGAACTTTACCATGTGTGTCGTATAATGGTGAAATAATCCCCTTTGCTGACAAGGTAAAAAACCTTGGCGTCTTCATGGATGGCAATTTATCATGGCAAGCGCACATCAATGAAATTAGTAGACGCATGCACTTCTCGTTCCATTCGCTTAAAAAACTCCAAAATTTCTTGCCTGTTAAAACGAAAGTCATGCTTGCACAAACTTTGTTATTGCCACTATTAGATTACGCTGACGTGTGCTTCATGGATGCCACTGAGGAACTTGTCAACAAGCTTGAGCGTCTCCAGAATCTTGCCATACGTTTTGTCTTTGGTCTACGCAAGTATGATCATGTTACAGAGTACAGACGCAAACTAAAGTGGCTATCAATTCGCTCTCGCAGAAATATGCACATGCTTAGCGTCTTGAACCCCTTTGCCCCTCCGTATCTTCGCGAACGTTTCGGTTTTCTTCCCCCTCGTGACAGGCTTCAAAGATCGTGTGACCTCAGGACCTTGCAAGTGCCTCAATGTAATACAAAATTTTACTCTAATTCATTTACAGTGCGAGCAGCTCGAATGTGGAACACACTACCTAAGATTCTGAGAGATAGTCCGTCAATATCTTCATTTAAACGTAAATTAAAAGAGCACTTCCTCTCGTATGAGTAATATTTAAGTATATATTTTAAATTATTTAAGTATATATTAATATTATATTTGTATTGATTCATTTGTATCCATTATATTTATATCTATAATTTATATTTTTATTATTTTATTTGTATAGAATAAGTTGTTATAATCCTTCTGTATGCTTGCTGCCAACCTATTTAGTGTATTCTTTCACCACAGTACTGGTTGGCTGGAAGAAACCTCTTGAAGAGGTAAGCTCGCCTTTGTGCATATTTTTTACTTTTTTGTTATCTTAGTTTAAGTTTCTGTGTGTGTGTGTACAATAAAGGATATAATAATAATAATAATATGGTAAACGATGGCACTATTTTGTGTAACATAAAAACTAAGGTCACTAATATAAGTGTAGCTAAAACTAATGAAAAGATGCAGTCGGCATATCAGGGAGAATTCGTGGGAGAAACGTGTATCTTAAAGAATACATTGTGTGTACCAGATCTATCGCGTAATCGTTATCTGTTATGATGATAAATTGGAGGGGCCCTAGGTTGCTCCCTTGACTGACTCCTGATCTAGTGTAGTAGGGCTCCGACCGATGTCCCCCACAGTCGACGTACTGCCGCCTGTCCCCCAAGTAGCTGACGAAGAAGTTGAGCGTGTGCGGTGTGCAGCCCACGCCTGCCAACTTCGCGAGCAGAACGTCGTTGTCGACCGTGTCAAAGGCCTTTCTGAAGTCGCAGTAAGCGACGTCTACCTGTACTCCAGCATCCACCGCTGGCACTAATCGTGACATCAGGTGGAGCAGGTTCCCTTCCGTTCCACGCCCTGGACGGAAGCCGTGTTGTGCGTCAGACAACTGGCCACTTATCTGCGCATATAAGCAGTGGTGTATTGCCGATTCAAATACCTTGGCCGGAGTACATAGGATTGCCACTGGCCTGTAGTCGGTGGGATCCTGGCCTCCTCTCCCTTTCGGTACCGGTACCACTCGAGATAACTTCCAACGATCAGGAAACTGAGCGGCCGCTATACTAACGTTGAACACGTGTAGCAGAGGTTTTTCCAACACCGTCCGACAGTCTCTAAAAACGAAGGGTGGTATGCCATCGGGTCCCTGGGAGCGCTTAGATGGCAAGCGGGCGAGCGCTCGGCGCACTGCCGCCGGCTCCAGGCTCGCGAGGTGCGCACGTGCGCTACCCACCGCCGCCGCCGACACTGCTGCGGGGACGCTCAGTGCTGGAGGCTCGGGATTATATACTGACTGAAAGAACTGTGCAAATTCTTCAGCACATTCCTGATCAGAAAGGTCTCGCCCGTTCTTTTTTAATTTTTGCTGGCTCGAGTTACCTTTTTTCGATTTCATGTAGCTCCAGAATGCCTTTGGATCACTGGCTAGATGGTTCTGCACGCGATCACGATGACGGTCGTGAGCAAGTGCCGTCTCCGCCTTGACTCTCGCCCTGCACCGAGCGAACGCTTCATAATCACTTTGTGACTTACTTATTTTGTATTTCTTATGAAGGACGTATTTTAGTTTAATATCTCTGATTATGTCCGAAGTATACCAAACAGGATAATTGTATCTAGTATCTGACTTTATTGTTTTTTTTAGAGGTACACACGCATCGAAAACACCGAATATCTTGTTATAAAAACAATCTAAAACTGAATTTGGTTCTCGTAAACTGTACATTTCAGTCCAATCAATATTCATCAGTAAATAGTATAATTTATAGAAGTCAGCCTTATTGAAATTCCATAGTTTAAATGGTACCTGGGTTTTTCGTTGACCCGTATCCCCGAGCGCCTCCCCCAAGCCCCGCGCGCTTACAGTGACGGTTACGGCCAGGGGTGGGTGGTACGCGTCCACCGGTTGCAGGCCTTCGTCCGCTCTCTGCACCACTACGCCACCGTCGTCCCCGCGCCCGGTCAACACGAGATCGAGTTGTCTGTTATTACAGTTGGGTACTTGATTGTACTGAACGAGCTCACAAAAGGCCACAAAATATTCATAATAGTTGCTCACATTGTTATTACACGAGAACAAATTTAAATCTCCAATTATTAACACGTTATTCTTATATTTAACACATATATCTTCAATTAATTTAAACATAAATATATACTCATTCTCCTCAGTCTTTGGTGCAATATATATAATACAACATGCAAATAAAAAGCGATTCTTTAAATGTACTGTAGCACAAATTAGTTCGAAGTTGTAACTATCCAGATCGGGTATCGATATTCTTCGCAACTCAAACCTCGGCGTGGCCACTAACAGCGCGCCTCCCTGCTTGCGGCCATCCGCTCGGTCACATCTCAGTATTGAGTAGCCGGACAGTGTGATTTCCCCGTTTTGGATTGATTCATTGCAGCCCGTTTCTGTTATTGCGAATATATCGGAGCCCGACGATTCTAATAAAGATAAAAACTTGGTTGTTTTTGTACGAAGACCCCTTACATTTTGATAAAAAATATTTATATCTTTGCTTGGCGACTGAGAATGGTTGTGGTTATGATTATGATTTTGTGGTTGAGTCACGAAACCAAATCCATTCGCTATATTCAGCATATCTTGGCCAGATGTCTGGATTGCACAATTTATCAAAGTTCGCTTCAGTCACACCAATTCTAAAAGACGAATATCCTCTTTCAGATTTGTGCCTTATCTTATCCACTTTCAAGCAACTTTCACTTCCCACCACCTCCTGTACATATTTTAATAAGTCCTCTTCTGTTGTTTCTGATACAAGCCTCCATATATGAAAATATTTCCTCCGTTCCACCGCTTTTATTTGCAGATTAGACATGTTACCTCCTTTTTTTATTGGATTCAACGTCTTTTTGTTTGTCTTTACTTCAATCCAATCTAGCTCTGGTCGCTCCGTTTTGTCTGCAATTTTGGTGCTCCTGGCCACCCCCGCATAGCTCATAATCGTTGGTTCATTTGGCTGAGTTTCAACTGAGGGCACGGTATCAGTTGTTCCGGCGCCGGGCGATATCATCACTGAGTTTCCACAAACATGTTGATCAGCCTTTGGATCGCCAACTAGTAGACGTTGTGGCTTTTTAGCAGGTGGTTTCTGAGGCATTGTAGCTACATTGTTTTTCTGTTTCCTCAGAGTCTGGACCTCGGCTTCTAAAGCCAAACACTTTACTTTGGTCTCATTTAATTCCTTTCTCAATAGATCATTCTCTCTCGCTGATATAGCTGAAATTGCCGTTTTTATCTCACCGATTAATTTATTTTCCAGCATATCCATCCTTGCCGCAATCGACTCGTTTACCGCTTTCATAAACATAGTTATATCGATCATTTCTCTCGGCGCCGACGCTGCACACTCGCCAGCGTCCACAAAGTAAGCTGACGCCTCTCTCTTGCCGTCGATCGCAGGTGTAGGCGTGTGCTTCGAAGCGATGGTGGCGGCTGCGGCCGCTCCGACTCCAACCGGCGTATCGTCCTTCGTTACAATGCGTCGGGTAACATTTGAACAATCCCCGCATATAACAGTGCGCTTTAGTTCTTCCTTTTTTTCTCTAAAAACAGCTGACTGGATATTTAAACATCTATAGTGGTAACATTTTTTGCATGCACTGCATTGCAAAATATCCAATCGTTCAATATTAGTTTCGCAGCTTACACAAATCATTTTTTATTTTTCACTATGACAGTCCGAGCGAGACAAAGTGATTGGTTGGCGCAGCGAGGGAAAGAGACGCCTCGTCGCGCTTCCTCCAGTTCACTAACCTCTCACTCAGATTTTATTTACGATCACAAAGTTTCAAATTACACTTTTATCCATTGTTATTTGCACTTGAATCCATGTACACTATCAAAACAACAGTGGGGAATCGTTTTGCACTTCTTTTATTCACTCATGAACGCAGCTAACTTCCATAATTGTAATTAACACACGGACGTCCGACCACGGCGCGCGCCCGACGCGATGTCCGGGTGTTCCGAGTGAAAGAGGATGGGTCCTATAAGGCCAGGTTGGTGGTAAGAGACTACGAGCAATATGATATGGATTTTGATGAGATATTTAGTCCAGTTGCATGTCAGTCTGCCCTTAAAACTCTGATAGCTTTACCAGCTGCTCAAAACTACAACACAATTACTTTCGATGTAAAAACAGCTTCCCTTAATGGTGAGTTAAAAGAAGAAAATGAGATCTACGTGAAGGCACCACATGGATTTGAAGAAAAAAACAGGAAAAGTCTGTAAACTGAAGAAATCGCTGTACGGCTTAAAACAAGCACCACAAAGGTGGAATGAAAAATTCATTGAAACAATGAAAAGTTTAGGTTTCACTCAAACAAAGAATGAGCCATGCGTACTGAAAAATGGAGACGCATCAGTAATTCTAGCTATTTACGTTGACGACGGTCTAATAATAGGAAAGGATAAAGAACAGATACTAAAGATATTAAAAGACAGACACTAAATTCAAGATTAAGATTTATGAAAAACCTACAATGTTCTTGGGTATGGAAATAAATAATTGATATGGCTGACAAATATGTACTCTGCAATTTAATTAATAAAAACTAGTTTATCTCTAAAAGCCTGCGTATTTCTGTACAATTATTTCAAAAATATATTACCTGAATTATACATTTTGAACGTTTAAAGCAGTGTAAACTACTCTAAATGAATAATACTTATAAAATTTGCACTAGGGGAAGTAGTATTTGGAGTGTATCAGCAATGCTTAGCACAACAACTTGCTGGAGAAACCCGCTCAAGATTAGACGATGTTCGTGGTCGAACAGCAATAACGACTGGTATGTACATTTGGATTATTAGTTTATACAGTTTATATTATTGTTCTTTAATGTAATTTAACCAAAAATGTGCTTAATTTGACTATATTTTTTGCATTGTTTTCACTTCGGTAGGTTATGAAATTTCACATAAGATTGTAGTCCGACCAACAAATATATATCCTTTAACTTTATGAAATGAGTGATCGTCTTGTTAATTATTTAAAGTTCACAAGTAAAATTTATCGATATTTAATCTTTTGCTATTTTTGCCCTTTTAGGAGTATCAAAAACTACTGTTTGGCGTATTATCCGTAAAGAATAGCAAATGATGGCAAATTTGAAACCCCTGGAAAGCATCGTAGTGGTTGACCAAAGAAGGAATTTGATGACTTTCAGCTGTCTGCTATTCGGCAAAAAGTACAGTTTTTTTATACTGTGGAGAAAGAACTTCCTACTCTTAGAAAATTATTTAGGGTTGTAAAAGCAGATTTAAATATTGATTGTAGTCATAAGCATCTACGGCAGATATTAATAGCATTGGGATTTAAATTTAAGAAATGCATGTATAACAGAAATGCATTAATAGAAAAATCTATGATAGCTGCGAAAAGGGAATATTACCTTAAAAGCATTTTGGCAAACCGTAACTTGCCTGAAGAACTTCGGAACAACGTTATATTCGTAGATGAAAGTTACATACACTCGTCATATAAAGTGTCAAAATGTTGACAATCGCTTGACATAAAAGGGGTCAAGCAAGATGTATCCAAAGGTAAGAGGTGGATAATTGTTCACGCAGGAAGTACAAAGGGCTTTGTGCCTAATGCCCCGTTAATCTTCTCTGGCAAGAATAAGCAAGAAGACTACCATTCATAGAATGAATGCACATAATTTCACAAAATGGGTCAATGAAAAATTTATACCAAATTTACATAAACCTTTGGATAATGCACCTTACCATTCAGAGATTTCAGAGAAAAAATCAAATTAAATATAAATTGAAGTCTTAATTTTGATTTGTGCTTCTGCAAAATGATGGCAATTTTTATTTATGTATTTACTATTTATTAAGTCAAGTTTGTTTTTATTCATTTCAGGTTCCAACTTCTGCTAGTAAAGTTGCTGATATTAAGCAGTGGTTGTTCTAAAATGACATTCAATTTCAATTTGATGCAACCTTAAGAAAACCGTCACTACTTATGTTAGTCACGAACATAGAGTACATTGAATATACGTCACGAATACTCGTACTACGAACATGGCAGCACCTTATACGAGGACATCAACCGATTGGTAATACATGTCAGTGGCGATGACAGCAGCATTAAAGAGTCTGAACAGGAGGAAATTCCTGTGGGGTTGGAGGATGACGACGGAGAAATATCAGGCGTAGAGTATTTAGAATCCGATTTTTCATATTCTGAATAACTTTCATAAAATAAAAATGGTAAACCGGATTTGATTTCCTTATTTACCTTATCAAGTACTATTCTATTCGGTAATGTAAGAGACGAAAGCTTACAGTCAAAGTAATTTCTCAGTAAATTCAAAGTATCAAAATTATTCAGGTTAACTATGTAGGAATACCCTGTTAGCGATTGCAGCGGTCTCATTACATTTCAAGTGTATTTTGACAAACTGTAAATTGACTTATAAAATAAGTTTGTGGAAAAATATGAACTATTAGGCTCAAAAGGACTTGAATCCAGGGCCGTAAAACACATAAAAAAAACACAAACAGAACGAAAACGAAACGAAAATTGGAAAAACCGGAAAACTTTTTAGCCCGTTGTAATATTAATTAAGGTATCTCAATTAACACAAAAATGACGAAAGTAAACTCCGGATCGTGTAGATGCAAGATCTAGTCAAAATATCACATGAAAACTGTCTTTACTGAAGCTGTGGCAGTGCATTAGTCATCCTGCGAAAACTAAAAATAATATATTTTTACCGTGATAATAAATTATCATCATCACGCTCCTTATTGTTTATTCAAGTGTTATTGCCTGATTAGCATCCATTATCGCATTTTAATTTAACTGTTTAGTTCTCTACTATGGATATGGTGAGAAAAAGATACACTTTTTAACTTATTTCATTTAACCTTGCAGCTTACTGAGAAAAAAATTATGGTATTCATAAGTAAATAACCTTTAATGTAATCCATATATTTTCATTTAATTCAGTATATCCTCAGTCTTGCAAAAGAATATCTTAATTTGCCTGTGGCAGATAATAATATTACTCAAATGTTTCAGCCTGGGATATCTGAGGAGAAGAGGCAGGTTCCTCCAATGTTGAAAAAGATTCTACAGTATGACATACAGATCACCAAGAAGTTTGTGGATGGATCTCTTAAGACCACTGCGCTTAGATCTCTGCGTAACCATGCAAAGTTCTTAGAGGTATTTATTTGAGTTACAAGCAATTAGGAATAATGTTTGGATAATAAGGCTGCATAATTGTTACACCAAATCTTACAATTTAAAATTTACAAATCATTTATTGGTTGATTTTGAAAAGCCTAAATAAATTTTTATCCTGTCCCTTTTCTAAATTGTAACATTTAGTAAATAATTGTACATGACCATAAAATAATTATGTTGTTTTCACATTACAGGTTTCCTGCCATGGTATTGTTTGGTTAGCCGGTTGGCTTACCTTTATATGGCTGTTTAACAACAAAGACCTGTATCAGCTACAAGTTAATATGCTTATTGGTATGTTTTAACTTAAAGATTTGTTATATTACACTATCATGCCATTTTTAATTTGATAAATCATTGTTTCAGCTCTCGTTTTGGATATTGTAGTAATAGCAGTTGTAAAAGCATTTGTACGAAGACGCAGACCTGTACCCATGAACAAACTCATGGAGTTAGGACCAGACAAGTACTCCTTCCCATCTGGACATGCAAGCAGAGCTGTCCTAGTTGCATTTATTTTACTGTATTGTGACCCTGTTTCAATAATATTTTACCCTCCATTGTTAGCGTGGGTTACTTCTGTGTCTATATCTCGTGTTTTGCTGGAGAGGCATTATGTTTTGGATGTTCTAGGTGGAGTGGGTATTGGGATTCTAGAAGGTCTATTTATGGCTGTCCTTTGGCTATCTCAAAGTACTTCAGCTATCATTTTATCGTCACTTTCTGATGAAAAGTTGGATGGTGGAGAATTTCATGTTTAGTTTTGTATGTATGTAATCATTATTTTCTAATAATAGTAGGCAAAAAAATTTATTTTTGTGTGTTGCGATATAAATACTTCTGAAGAAGTACATAATGTAATCTTTTAAAATATCAGATGCAGTTTTTGAAGAGATTGTTAATGCCATAATTACCATTTACTTTTAGAGTAAGAAATCTAACAAGAGTTCAAATCAAAATACAGTAAAATAACGATTTAATGTTCTTTTCTTTTACCATTGTTTTTGTCAGTTTTGTTTGCTAATTAATGAATCACTTGTTTGCAGTGTTGCCAGTAACAGATAGTCAAATGTAACAAAATTTCGCAAATCGCACCCGTTTTCTTCTCGTTGCATTTTATTCTTATCTAATTTTTATCATCCACACTAACAATTAAATACAAGCCTATGTAATAGCAACTCGCAAAACAAAACGACGCTACACGAATTATCAATATTTTTTGCAATTATTACAATTATTTTTTTTTTGCTAGAAAATATTTCAATATTTTTGGTTAAGTCCTAAAAATAACATTTTGAGTCGTGTAACATGAAAGGGTCAAAACACGGACTCTGTGGGTCAAAAGTAACATTCTGGCAACGCTGCTTATTTGAGAAACCCCATAGTCAATCGAAATGAAACGAGAAAAATACACTGTAAAGTTAATAACATAGAAACTAGGTATAAATCTAACTTCTTCTATCCAGCTAGCCGTTCATAAATTGACAATTTCGCTATGTTCCGACACTGACAGCAGGATAGCGTATACGATTTCCAAAGCGTACGATAGAGATGGCATTAGAACACGTGTCGAGAGCCCTGATTATTTTCTAATTATAGTAGGCAAAAAATTAGATTTTACTTCTGAACAAGTAAGTAGGTAATCTTTTAAAATATCAGATGCAGTTTTGGAGAGATTGTTAAACCATAATTACCATTTACTTTTAGAGTAAGAAATCTAACAAGAGTTCAAATCAAAATACAGTAAAATAACGATTTAATGTTATTTTCTTTTAAATCAATGTTTTTGTCAGTTTTGTTTGCTAATGAACGAAATAATGAATCACTTTGCAGTGTTGCCAGTGGCAGATAGTCAAATGTAACAAAATTTCGCAAATCGCACCCGTTTTCTTGTTGCATTTTTTCGTTCTTATTCAATTTTTAAGATCCATGAACGTAGCAAAAAAAAATAAACCATATCGAGCTTTGCTTTGACATACCCGTAGAGAGAGACGGACATACCACTGTCTGTCCCTCTTTAGGTAGATCAACAGTGTGAGACCGAGTACTGTATCAAGCAAGCGCTATCGAACTCTCTATATAGTCCTTCGTGTTAAAGATGCTGGTAGCTGTTCATAAATTAACAATTTCGTCAGGTTCTAACAGTGACAGCAGGATAGCGTATACAATTTTCAAAGCGTGTGACAGAAATGCCATTAGAACCCAGGTTGGATCGAGACCCTTAATTTATGTTTTGATTATAACGACTTTGTTTTTCAAATAAGTGATTCACTAAAGCCGATTTTGAAGGTTTTAGTTTGACATAGGTAAAGTGGAGCCCACAAGCTAAACACTTTCTGTATAAGCTGACCTCTCATTGTATAGGCTTCCAGTACAATGAGAGGTCAGCTTATACTCGATGTGTATAGCTTGATGCGGGCTCCACTGTACATAAAATTAAACTTAGGTATGGTTAAAACGAAGAGCCATTTTCAAGTCACCATTTTATAAACGGCAAACTAAAATTTTAGTTTGAAAACCATAATTTACTGAACTTAGTGATTTTAACTTGTTTTGGTAATTTCAAGGCACATTTTAGAGCTGTCATTTGATTGTATTTAAAAAAATTAGTTTGATTTAAGGGCGTTTAAAAGACTTGCTAATTTTAGTTGGTGTGCCCTTCAGAATAGAAAAATATAGTGCTTTCACTTAAAATTACGTTTTTTAGTAAGATTCTTAGCTTAAAATTAAAACCTTCAAAATCGGCTTTAATGTCACTAAGAGTGTCTTCAGCTGTCAAACTTGTATGAAAATATCAAGGGGGGATCAAAAAGTAGTGAGAACGACATTATACTCCTTGCTAAGAAAAAAAAATACCGGCAGGCATAGCTCAGATATCTGTAATATCCATAAAGAAAAATATCTTCGATTCTTTTATGTATTTTTTTCTGAATGTAGTCATTTGTTTGCTTCGTGTCGGAACTAGTTATTGTTCTGAGTGTCGGAACGTGTTCTCGAAAATGGAGAAAAAACATGTATGATAAAAACGAAGTGCGAGCCGTTATTAAATACGTCTGTTTAAAAAAGTTAACGACGCAAGAGATTCACTGCGATTTGGAGGCAACATTAGGAGAGTCTGCTCCGCCGTATTCCACTGTCGCAAGGTGGGCTTCTCAATTTCGAGTAGGGAGAATGAGCACGGAAGACGAACATCGTTGTGGCCGTCCATCGACGTCTGTCACCCAAGAAAATGTGACAGTCGAGAAAATTGTATTGAGCGATCCAAGAGTTACCATCCGTTACTTAGTTCAAGAAACGGGCATTTCTTAAGGAAGTATTCAATCCATATTGAAACAATCTTTAAATATGAGAAAAGTCTCCGCAAGATGGGTGCCGAGAATGTTAACCGACAGTCAGAAACAAAATCGAATTGACATTTCGAAGATATTGTGTACAAGTTTCAAGAAGATTCTGAAAACTTTTTGTCTCGTTTCGTAACAATGGACGAAACATGAGTCAATCATTATGATCCCGAGACAAAACAGCAATCTTCGCAATAGAAACGGCCATCATCACCGACCCCGAAGAAGTTTCGTGCCGTGGCATCGGCTGGCAAGGTTATGGCCTCAACATTTTGGGACTCAGAAGGAATATTGTTGATTGATTACCTGGAGCGTGAAACCACTATTACTGGCCAATATTATGCAGCTTTTATTCCCAAGTTGAGGAATGCCATCAAAGAAAAGTTTCGAAGGGGCGTGCTGTTTCATCACGACAACGCACTCGCGCACAGCTCGGCGGTTGCGATGGCTGCCATTCAGCAAGCTGGTTTCGAATTGATTGAGCACCCCCCTCTGGCGCCTAGCGATTTTCATGCCCCAAATTGAAAGAATACTTGAGAGAAAACAGGTACGAAGACGATGACGAGGTGATGGATGCCGTGGAGAGCTTTTTGCAGGACCAAGACAAAACTTTTTTTTTAAAGGGATTATAGCCTTGGAAAAGCGCTGGACTCGTTGTTTAGAGAGACTCGGAGACTATGTAGAAAAATAAATTATTAAGTTATCAATAGTCATTTTATTCTATCTCATTCTTACTACTTTTTGATCCCTCCTCGTAATTACTTATTACTACAGACCATTAACTATATGAAGTCCCCTGGGCCGCGCTCAGTTTGATCGCCCGCCGACGCCCGCCGATCATGCCATCTCTTTTGCACGCGTTGGTTTTGTATATGCTATCCTGCTGTCAGTGATTAGCGGGCGATCAAACTGAACGCGGCCCAGGGGACTTCTTAAAGTGAATGGTCTGTACTTAGGTTTGTGGAAAGGAAAATATCAAGTTTGAAACAGAAGACAATCTTTTCGTAACTCGTTCTAGGCCCCCAAGTGGTCGAAAGAACGTGCACCGTACGTGTTAGGAACATACTCAAGGGTTGCGGTTAGTTTGATCATCAGGTGACGCCCGCCAGAGGTGTCACATGGACTGAAAAAAAGTCCGAAGTACCTAGTCCGTTTAAATGGACTAGGTACAGTGAAGACCGCATTAAGTTAGACACTTCGGACTTTGTACCTATCTTATATTCTTCCCTGTAGGGGCTAATGTCGTACTGCAAGTGTATAGCTTGACGTGGTCTCCACTGTACGATGGACTATAAAGGTGGATCCTAAACTAAAGCGGAGTGGCTTAGTCCGCTATCGGTAAAAAGCCACAGCGCTCCAAAATAAAATAAGTAGTCATCATAAACAACAAAGCATAAATTATTTCTTAAGTTTCTTGTGTATACACAAAATGTCATTGTGTATACATAAATAAATAGGTATATAGCTAGTTTTTTTTGATCGCGGATTCTAAAGCGCGTGTCCAACTGATATTATTTTTAAGACATTAGACCTATATATAGGTATATTACGTTAGATACATATTAGAATGTTTCATACTAAAATATTTTGTTGCTAACTCTACTAACAATTTCTTGAATTAGCGGTGGAGCTAAAATATTGAAATATTTTATTGTTATATGATTATTAAAAATTCTTGGAGCGTGGTGGAATCAATGTATATGCATTAAAATTTTGAGAACAATGGATTTTGTAGCTTAGTGGAACAACCCACAAAATCGAGTCACAACGCGAAGAGGCACGGTGAGGGGGTGCGTGTAGCATCCCTTTCGCATTAGTAAATCTTCTGCGTAAGGCTTAAAGTCGTAAATTGATTAGCATTAAGGCGCGCTTGTGGGATTCAGAAAGAAATAGTCTAATACGTTATTGCGAGTGCAAATCAGGTGCGATGCCGCAACGACGCGACGTAAAGGTTGTGGCTAGGGTTGCCAACTCTCAAAGGAACCAATCCGGGAGATTTGAATAAATCGGTGGGGCGTTGAAGGAAAGTCGGTACATTAGTTGTTAATTTTTATTTTTTTAATTTATATTTCGATTGTTTACTAAATCATTTTTTTAATGGTCTTGTAGTCTTTGAATTCCTTCCCGTCTAATCAGTTCTTTCAGTGATGAAATTGTCACTGTTTGGTATTCGGGGTCTTCAAAATTATGCCACTTTTGTAAATAATTCAAACAGCATGTGAAAAACTTATTGACTTAGTTATACATATCATTTTTCGAGGTTCATCAAAATGCTTTAATAAATCCATTGGGGCGACTATTGCGCGCGCGATTTATTTAGTTTGATTTTTAGAAAGTAGGGAGAAATTAGTACATTCCGGGAGCTCGGGAGGCAGAACAATATTCCGGGAGTCTCCCGGGCATTCCGGGAGGGTTGGGAACCCTAGTTGTGGCACGCATATCGCGGTAAATATAAATTATTGGGATATATTCATAAAAAATAACAGTAATAGAAATAATATTTCATTGTGTAAAAATATTTGGTTTTTCTTTTTACTTATTTTGTTTTATGATAATGCGTGTTTTGAAATGCGTTATTGAAAATCAACATAGACGATTAGAAAATTTAGTTTGAGAGCTTTCAAATATAACGTGACTTTCGTTTATACAGCCAAATTCATGGTGGAGATTCGGTAAGAGTTCAAAGGCAAAGGTTCAATTAATGAATTAATCGTTTGAAATTTAAAAATTTCGTGCCTGTGACGAAATCGGTGCGATTGTATTGCCTTCGTAAGTTTCATCAAGCGTGCACGTAATAGTGAAATGAAAGAGCATTATATTTGGTCACGCTCACAAATTAGTTGTTTCTTTATTTCATTTTATTCCTTTTAATTTTTAAGTGGAACATAAAAGAATACGATGTTTATCAAAAATGGTAGTTTCGGATTAAGAACTAATAATAATAACCGTTTAGATTGAAATGCACTTTTACTTGTGCTATGTAGCAGCAATCATTTTATATCCTACTAATATTATAAATGCGAAAGTTTGTGCGTGTGTGTGTGTGTATGTTTGTTACTCTTTCACGATGAAACGGCTGAATGGATGTAGATGAAATTTAGAATGAATATAGCTTATACCCTAACCTAACACATAGGCTAATTTTTATCCCGGAAAAATGCATGGTTCTTGTAGGATAAATCAATATCATTGAAAAATCAGGTGTCTTATTAGCGCGGTGCTGCTCGTTTGAGGTTAAATAAGACAATGCTTTGTTATTTCATACATCAGGTGCCAAATTAGCACGGTCCATAATCGTTTTTGGTGAAATAAGACAAAGATAATGTTATCTCATCAGTTCATCACACTTCACACTAATATTATAAATGCGAAAGTTTGTGTGTGTATGTGTATGTTTGTTACTCTTTCACGCTGAAACGGCTGGACGGATTTCGATGAAATTTAGAATGGATATAGCTTATATCCTAACTTAACACATAGGTCACTTTTATCCCGGAAAAAAGCATGTCGTTAAACCGAATAACAAGCGGGCGGAGCCGCGGGCAAAAGCTAGTATAATAATAAACCTTTGAAAATGCTATCATAGCGGAACCGGTTGGGTTAAAATAATACAGTGCACAAGTACAAGTGCATTCTAATCAAAATGTATGGAAAGTTCCACCAAGTGAAAACCATTACAACCATCAATTTCATTATTAACCAATTTCAATAAAACTTTTACAAAAATATTCAATACTAGTTCAACTGAGTAGTTCAACGTTGAACTACTAGGACTTTTTTTCCCACTAGTTCAACTTTGTACTTATCCATTTCAGAGTTGAACAACTGGGACCAATCAAATGAGCCCAAACTCGAAGGGTCTGCTGTTGTCCGTTGAAAAGATCCTGTACCCATCTTCCAGTCCCATCATCAGACCCTGGTCACCATGTTATACCAAAGTGCTAATAAAAACCAATCAAATAAGCCCAAACTCGAAGGGTCTGCTGTTGTCCATTGAGGAGATCCTGTACCCACCTTCCAGTTCCATCATCAAACCCTTGTTACCATGTTTTACCAAATTGCTAATAAAGACCAATCAAATAAGCCCAAACTTGAAGGGTCTGCTGTTTTCCGTTGAGGAGATCCCGTACCCATCTTCCAGTCGCATCATCAGACCCATGTTTTACCAAAGTGCTAATAAAGACCAATCAAATAAGCCCAAACTCGAAGGGTCGACTATTGTCCGTTAAGGAGATCCCGTACTCATCTTCCAGTCCCATAATCAGACCCTGGGCACCATGTTTTACAAAAGTTTCAAGAAGTGTGTCAGAATCATGGTAAATGGAAATCTGTAGTCAGATTAAACCGATACAGTTTTCTCGTATGGGACAAAATCAATACATAAACCTGGCTGTAATCACTTTTTCAAGCTAAATATTAGCAAGAAGTGTGTCCGGATCGTTGTGGATGTAAATCTGTAGTCAGATTAAACTGATATAATTTTCCCGTTACTACATAGGTAACACTAAAAGTTTCCGGAACTGGCCACTTACATAAACAATATTTAAAAATTTATTGCAACATTTGAAAATAGAACTCTTTGGGTGTAGAATGCAGTTTGTTTCATCTGACTGTCTTTTGTTTTTACCTTGTGGCGCCATTTAAAAAATTGTGTGTCTGCATCAACATGGATTTAACTCGGGAAAATTTTCGTAGTATGATTTTCTACGATTTTAAGTGTAATTTGACAGCTCAACAGAGCATCGCTCGGCTTGAAACAGCTTTTGGCAATGAAGCACCATGCAAGACGACTGTTTATAGCTGGTTTGCAGAATTCAAGCGTGGTCGTATCAATCTCAGTGACGAATCTCGCGATGGTCGGCCGTCCACCGCTGTGACCAACAAAAACATCGATGCTGTGCGCCGTATGATTGAAACAGACAGGCATGTGAGCTACCATGAAATTCGCGCATCCTTAGAAATAGGCATGAGTCAAATACAATCAATCCTACACAAACATTTGGGTGTGAGAAAGCTGTGCTCGCGGTGGATCCCACACAACTTGACCGAGGCTCAAAAAACGGACCGCGTCACTTGGTACAGTGCCATGCTTACCAGATTCAACGAAGGTGCGTCAAATTTGGTGTGGGACATAGTAACAGGTGACGAAACATGGATTTATTGCTACGATCCCAAAACAAAGCAGCAATCGAGCGTATGGGTCTTTCAAGATGAGCCGAAACCAACCAAAGTGGCGCGCGTGAAAAGTGCATCCAAGCGGATGATTGCTTCTTTTTTTAATAAAACTGGACACGTGGCTACTGTTGCTTTAGAGAATCGTCGTACCGTGAATAGTGACTGGTACACGACCATTTGTTTGCCGGAAGTTATTGACGAACTCCGTAAAAATAACCGTAAACGCCGTATCATCCTGCACCACGACAATGCTAGTTCTCACACGGCCAGACAGACAAACGACTTTTTGAAGACGAAAAATGTAGAACTCATGAGTCATCCTGCATACAGTCCCGACCTGGCACCTTGTGACTTTTTTCTGTTCCCAAAAATTAAGAACCAATTACGCGGTCAACGATTTTCATCACCAGAAGAGGCTGTCGAGGAGTATGAAAAACACGTTTCAGAGGTCACCACAGGGGAGTGGCACAAAAGTTTTCAAAACTGGTTCGATCGAATGAAAAAGTGCATAGACGCCAAGGGAGATTATTTTGAAAAACAATAAATTAATTTTGTACCTTTAATAGTATTTTTTCATATTCATTCCGGAAACTTATAGTGCGTCCCACGTATATACCATAGGATTTAATGTATCCATGCCTAAACCTGGCTGTAGTCACTTTTTCAAGCTTAACATTAGTAAGAGGTGTGTCAGGATCGTTATAGATGGAAATCTTCAGTCAGAATAAACTGATACAGTATCCTCGTATGGAAAAACAACCGGTTATATCACGTATAACTAACCGTCTGGTCAAGGCACGCCGATAAAGCAGCTAAGCAGCGTTTTTTCTCCCGACATGGTTCACAAATGTTGAATTTTCAAACTGAAAACGTAATTATATTATAATTAAATATAGCTTATGTTACTCAGAAATAGTGTAGGTTTATACAAAAGAAATAATTTTTAGAATCGGTTTAGTAGTTCCAAAGTTTACCTCAAACATACAAACAAACATACAAACAAACAAACAAATCTTTCCTCTTTATATAATAATAGTGTAAAGTGTAATAAAATATAGCCTTTGTTACTCAGCAATAGTGTAGCTTTATACAAAAGATAGAATTTTTAGAATCGGTTTAGTAGTTCCAAAGTTTACCTCAAACATACAAACAAACAAACAAATCTTTCCTCTTTATATAATATAGTGTAGATGTAGATGTAGATTATTTAGTAGGTGTACATAAACGCCCGCCATTATTTTCTTTCATTTAGTAAATAATATAACTTCTTTTATGAACTATTTAAAAATAGAATATAAAAAGATAATTATTTACGCGTAATGCATGCGATAACCCTAGTGCCGAAATGCTTTCGCGGTGTAACGATGTATAATGCCCTATATAACCCGCAAGAATAAACAAAGTAATCTAAAATGTCCCCCATAAATAATCATCCCCTCTCACTCGCACTGTATCTCTGTCTTCAGTCGCACACTTGTGTACTGCATGCAAAAAAGTGACGTTTGGTTAAATGGTCTAAGCGTTTGGCAGATCTTTTGGCATATTTGTGACGCAGTTAGTTTCTTCTGAATATGTTAAATATGTAGGATTTGCAGAGCCGTCTTTACCTATATAGTGCAGGGTGTGCAGCGCACACGGGCGCAGGGTCTTAGGGGGCGCCGAACGCCGCTCGCGATACTTGCAAAGAAAGAGCATGGTCACTCGCGGCGACCCAGTGCTCTCAAAGACCCTGCGCCCGGGCCCGTGTTATGGCCGAAGCCGGTGTTATAGTCGAACCATAGCCAGGGCCCAGTCTCTATTATCCTAGCATTAAGGCTACTGTCTAGCTAGATGCTGTCTGCATTTTCGCGGACATCGAAGCGTTAGATCACTGTATGATTTTTACACTGTGGCACTACACAATAACTTTTGTTTCAACGTGGAAACAAAAAAGTTGTGCCTTAATATTCTTGTAACCCCTTCCTTCCTAAAAATGCTTTTTAGTTGTGCACTTAAAATTGCAACATTTGCACTTGAATTTCCGTTCATTGGTGAAAATGTAACTGTAAGTATTCCATTTTGACCGCGCGCCTACTAGAGGGCGCCGCCAGGGTTATGGTTGCACACAGGCGCTACATGGGCTAAAGACGGCTCTGAGGATTTGTGAAATGCAACCAATGTAATTTCCTAAGACGGTTTATCCGTAAAAACGGAACTGGATCCCTAAACTAAAACAACACATTTATTTATATATATAAGCTTCTTTTATTTGTCTTTTGTTTCGAAAAGGCTACAGCACCGTGGACCACATTCACACGCTAAGGCTCAAAACTCAAAAGTATAATCAACCCTTATGTAAACGCAGAAAACTCAAGAGTATAATCAGCCCTTATGTCTAGCGTTTGTGGACTACGAGAAAGCCTTCGACTCCATCGAAACTTGGTCTGTTCTGCAGTCCTTTCAGCGTTGCCAAGTTGACTGGCGTTACGTGGAGTTGTTGAAATGTCTGTATGACTCCGCTACGATGTCCGTCCAAGTACAGGGTGTACAAACAAAACCGATACATCTTCAGCGCGGCGTGAGACAGGGAGATGTTATTTCCCCAAAACTGTTAACTGCTGATGGATAGAATCCGAAATGAGGAGATCCGTCGGAGATCAAAAGTAACCGACATAGCCTACAGAATCAGTACGTTAAAGTGGCAGTGGGCAGGCCATATTTGTCGCCGACATGATGGCCGTTGGGGCCGAAAGGCTTTAGAATGGAGACCACGTATAGCAAAGCATAGTGTAGGCCGACCTCGTGCCCGCTGGACCAACGACCTGAAGGACGTTGCGGGGGGCGGATGGATGAGAAGGACGGAGGACCGACATGAGTGGCAAAATTTGGGAAAGGCCTATGTCCAGCAGTGGATGAACATGGGCTGATGGATGGATGGATGGCTTTGTCTTTTGGTAAGAAGATTACCAGTGTCTAACTGAACTGAACACTACACCTTTATTTTGGTTATTTATTATTATGTTGTTATACTGTTGATTTAATAAGGTGCCTTTCGTTTATATAGCCAAATTCATACGAGAGACTCGGTCAGTGGTCAGACAAGGTTCAATGACACTACTTGCGAAATACGCAAAACGTTTTTTTGTGCCTCTAAACTTATTTAAGAACAACCTTGACTCGATTATTGTTTAATATATTATAACGCTTAAATTTTATTTTGCGTATTTCACAGAAAGGGTCATTGAATTAATTATCATTGAACCTTGGTCGAGACCTCTTACCGAGTCTAAAGTATGAATTTGGCTAAAAAGGATGACATTTATTTATGCAACCAAATTCATACTGTAGGCTTGATAAGTGATCAGTATGACGGATCGATAACACTTTTTGCGATTTTCCCTAATAGCTATAGTTATTATGAACATATTTTATGGATAAGCTGCACTCAGTGATGGAAGTAAGCCGCTTTGCACAGTGATAAAAGGGGCAAAGATACGCAATTTTGTCCGTAGCAGTGAAAGTTTCACCCCTTAGGAACAGAGATGGCACCACTTGAAAAATAAAAACTTTAAAAAATTATACAATCCCAGCGGGTGTTTTTATTTTGTTGAATAAGATGTAAATCGGAAGAAAATTAATTATTTTATCCAGAAAAAAAAAATAAAGGCAGTAAAACTATGATGGCTGCTGAAAAAGCTACTTTTTGTGATATTTTTATTTTATTATTTGTTTGTTTTTGCTTAATCCCATGAAAAACATAGGTTGTGGTATTTTTTAATAGCTCAAATTATCACTAAATTAATAACACGTTTAATAAAAAAAATGCATGTCAATATCTTTATTAGTTACAGAAATATTTAAATTTACATACGCGGGAGTAGTGGTGGTGAGGTCGCTACTTCACTTCCTATTTTTTTAATTATAAACAGTTCCTTACCAAATACATAAATATCGTCACAACATGAATCCCTGAGAGGGTGTTGGCGGTGTTTCAAGTGTAAACTGTTAAATGCAAGTCACAGTCCACAGTCAGTACACCCAATATTCAAAATTCATGTTTGAAGGTTTCGTATTCAAAAGTACGGGTAAAAATCTTTAAAACACCTTTTTAAATCGATTAAACATTTACCTAGGCATGTTTTCCTCGTTTGTTGTGTGTATTTAAACACATATTTCATTCCCACACACGACTCCGCACAACGCTCAACTCACCATTTTCCGCCATTTTGCGGAACCACGGCAGAGATAATTCTTTTTTTTCTAAATTCCAGCCTATTTTCATTGAACCGACTGTTTTTATGGCACATTTATAACCTGTGGGACCATTTAAAACAAATCACAGACCAAGTCTAAAAGCACCACCATAATATGACAAAAAAAAGAAAAAAAAGCCATGAGGCCATAATATACCAACTGACATATTACGGCTGCAAAGTTCCACCATAATATGCCGATTGACAGGTCAGGGGCATTTTTTTTATAATGAAGAATTAAAATTCGGATCGTTTGACTCCTCGATCATTAAAATCGGTAAAGTCGTTTAATTTTTAAAAAATTCTAAAGTTTTTGTAAATAAGTGGCGCCATCTGTGTTCCTAAGGGATAAAAGTTTCGCTGCTGCGGGTGGAATTGCTTATTTTGGTCCTTACTATTGCTGTGCAAAACGGCTTGCTTCCATCATTAAACGCAGCGTTTTTTTCATAATACCTATAGCTATAAATAGAATAGAATGGGAGCTGGGCATGCGTTTGTAGATAAAAGGAGAGTAAAAATTTTCTTATTTCCTAAAAAGGGTCATCGAACCTTGATACAGAATAGACTACTTACTGAGACTTCAGTATGAATATCAGCAAAAAAAGGAGTTGCCGCAAAAACAAAACAAATCAAATCAAAAAAAGGCCATAAAAATAATACTGCAAAATCATTTAAATAATTAAAAGATAAAAAGATTAAAAATTTTAAAGATCAATAACGGAATCTGTTCTATTATATATTGTTTGTATTGTAAAATTTTATTTATTACATGTTTTTTTTATTATTTATTTTTGTTTAAATATATATATATATGGTATATTTACCTACCTGCTTTAAACGTGTTGTGTTCAGTGAGAACAAGGACACGCTGAAAAACAGTGCTGTGCAGATTCACACTCACAGCAATATGGTAAGCTTAGCCCTTTTTGTCACCAAACTCTTTAATTTGTAAAAAATGAATGTACTTAAGTGTGTTTAATTCAGGACAGATAAATTTATTTTCTGTCTTTCTTTCAGTAAATGTTACCTTGTATAAACGAGAGACACCTTATATAGGAGACTCGGTAAGTTCTTGACCCTGTCTTAAATTACACAAAATAAAATTTAGACATCCTCTACAAATTGAGTCGAGCGAGGTTGTTCCTGAACAAGTATAAAGGCACAAAATATATTTTTCGTATTTCGCTAACAGGTCTTTGAACCTAGGCCTTGATCATTTACCGAGTCTCCAGTATGAGTTTGGCTGTTAAAATGAAAGTTACCTTAATATAATACAAAGACAATATGAAAAAATTAATACGATATCGACTCCTTTAATAAAGTCGTCATCACATCCGTTGAATAACATTATTTTTTCATGCTTTACTTCCATAAAACCATTCATAACCATTTCGTACACACCGGGCTAACGGGCTGCATGAAAGCCACAGAGTTCTGATATAGTCTGTCGTCCGCGGACTAGCTCACGATTGAATCAGTCCATTCAATGATTTAGGACTTTTTATAAAGTGCGCGCCAGATAAGTCTGCGCGTGGCCAAAATCATAAATCGCAGGCTGCCAAGTCGTTGTTATGTCAGGTGTACCCAGTGAGTGTGTAGAATGTCTATTATTTTTATTGGTTTTCAGCAAAGACATTGTATAATGACAAGACTGTGCAGTGCATTGTACAATTTTTGCTTAACTAAACTAGATTTTATTTCCTTAAAAATAAGGTTGTAATTATTATGATACCATTTTCAAGCGAAAAACGAGTCGAGCGAGATAGCTGTTGCTACTCGTGTATCCTTGTCTAGCAAGTTGCTAGTGTATATAATATACGAGTATACAATATACTTATATAGTGTTGTTGACTTTCTAAAGTGTTAGAAAGGGACCAACGAGTGCCAACACCTATCTCGCTCGACTCGTTTTTCTTGTTCTCTATACAATGTCTTTGGTTTTCAGTGGTCAAGTTTGGCAATCATCATGCCAAAGGTCAAGCAGTAAAACGTTAGTAACGCCACCAGCCGCGCGCAGACTTATCTAGCGCGCACTTTAGATTTGCGGCTTATTGCGCACTGTTTTTTCGGTCCATGTGACCCCTCTGACGCCCGCCCAACATTGACAGCAGGATAGCATACACGAGTTCAACGCTTGCAAAAGAGATGGCATATTAGCCAGGCGTCGCCCGACGATCAACGCAGCCAAGAAACTCCTTGGTTGAATCGTAAATTAATCTAGCTAGAAACAAAAATCAAAATATTATTTATTTGTTACAAACATTAGAGATATCAGTGTTTAAATAAATAAAGTTCTTCATGTTTACCTTACAGCGTACAAATATAAAACTATAGTCACACAGCACACTGCACAAACTAAGTTTACGTACAAATCTATTACAGTATGTAATACCCAAAGACATTGTATAATAACAAAACTGTGCACTGTCCAATTTTTGCTCAACTAAACTAGATTTTATTTCCTTAGAAATAAGGTTGTAATTATTATTATACTATTTTCAAGCGAAAAACGAGCCGAGCGAGATAGCTGTCGCTACTCGTGTATCCTTGTCTAGCAAGTTGCCAGTGTATATACTATATACAATATACTTATATAGTGTTGTTGAGTTTCTAACGTGTTAGAAAGGAACCAACGAGTGCCAACACCCATCTCGCTCGGCTCTTTTTTTGTATCGTAGTGAACAGTCTTGTTCTCTATACAATGTCTTTGGTAATACCATAGACTAAATAGTACTTGTACAAGTACTATTTAGTCTATGGTAATACCTAACTTACAAATGTGTTGACAATTATTTGTTTTATTTTGAACTTTAATGTATAATAATACTAATTGTATGATATATACGGATTATAAATTACGTTATAAAAATATTTTTAGGCATAATAAAACTCCTGAATAAGTACACTGCAACATTCATATAAATATAAATTTATACCTATTTGTTATTTTGACACTATATAAATAAGTAATAGTAAGATGTAGATTTAGTTATGTAGATTCACTTTATTGGTTATTGTTTTCCTTATCAAATATTTATTTGTTTGTCCCACCTGTATATTTTATTAATAATTATTTCTTCACCACCCAAAGGTTGGTTGGAAGAAATTGCTCTTAGTAATAAGCCCGCCTTTGTGCAATACTGTGTATTCTTTACGTTTTATTATTTAATTTTATTTCGTGTGTACAATAAAGTGTCTATTCATTCATTCATAATTTTAATGGTTTTTTTTTGTATACAACGAGCTATTTCGTCGTGAATTGTATATTATTAGTGCCATTAATGTTGTACATTCATTTTAATTAGTAATGCAGTGCTATTAAATTAATTAAATTGTTAGCTGCTTGCTTGCTACATTTGAGGTAGGTATAGAAAAATAATAATTTGACAAAACAAAATCGTGTGAACAAAAATGGAATTTTTTGGTATTACATATTATGGTCCACAAAATTACATAAAAGATAGAATGCGATGTGACTACACAGAGCCAATGTCTCAAAACGAAGTTAAACCTTTGATGGATTGCATTTTAAAATGTTCAACATGTTCAGATAAGGTAGAAAATTATTATAGTCCCAAAAAAAAATCAAGTAGCAACCTGCAGCAACAGATTTAAGGTTCCGCAAAAAAATTGAACTCTTTGTACCGTTTCTATTTTATTTGTGGTTTGTTTGGCAAAAAAACTAATGTTCTTTAGGCAAGAAAAGCTAGAACATTTTTACAAGTTCCCCGAGTCTACGTTTGTATGTATCTATATAATGTGTGTATGAATGTTTGTACGACGATAACTCGAGTATCGTTGATCGGAATGTCATGAAATTTAGCAGGCAAGAAAATAAAGCAAAAGGAATTTTCAAGTTTGAACATGAGCCAAATTGGTCAAGAGTGAATTGGGCGAGCGCGAGTTCACAGTACAGGATGAACTACTAGTACTACTTTAACTAGTAGTAGTTCCTCGAGTTATCGTCGAACAAACATTCATACATACATACCTACATACACACGCCCGGTTGTTCAAGTAGACTTGGAGAACTCGCTCGCTCGTCTAAAACTCTAAGGCTCATGTTCAAATTTAAAAATTCTTTTTGTCTTATTTACTCGCCTGCAAAATTTCATGACATTCCGATCAACGATACTCGAGTTATCGTCGAACAAACATTCATACATACATACATACAAACGTCGGATTATTCCAGTAATGAGGAAAAAGGTTCCAAGATCCTTTTGGCTAAATCATGAAAAAAATCATTTTTGTTCCTATTACTAGTTAAAGTAAAATTCCATGGCATGCAGGCATTACGGGGCAAAAAACATTTTTTTCGAATTTAACCTAGAGGATCATTAAACCTTGTTCCTGATGACTAACCGAGTTTCCAGCATGAATTTTAGCTGTTGATTAAATGAACGCAGTCCTGGCCCTCAATTCTGTCACATGCGCAAAATTTGCGAAGGCAGATTGCGGGTGACTTTTAAATGGATTTTGTACATATCTAGGTATGTATTGATTTATTCAATTGAAAACTTTTAATGAGCATTCCTTACATGTCATAGTTTTTATGTGAAGTGGATGTGTATGTTTTAGACGATAGCCACTTGGTTTGGCAACTGAGTTTACGATACGGAATTAGGGGGCTGGTCAACAGGCTATAAAAGCTGATAAAATAAATAAAGCTGAAAACAGGGTAGAGATTGAATAAACGTGGGTGGAGCCGCGGGCAAAAGGCCAGTCCTAGTAATAATTTTTACCCGCGGCTTTGGCTCCGTTGATTTATTTTTTGGATATTCCTACAGAATCTGTTAACATTTTTCGGACCATTAATTTTGTAGTACGTATTTTACTATATCTATATTTCTATAACGCTAGAGTTAATTTCTTATTTGCCTTTCTTACATTTAGTGCCAATCTAATGTTTATTTTTTTTATTTGTACTCAGACCAATAGAAAAATCTATCACAAACTTTTACAGGTATGATTCTCACACTTTATTAATCCTTAAATATCTTTAAGTAAATTTTAGATAATAATATAACAAAGCAGAAGAGAATCGTAACAAAATAGAAATTATAAAGGACTATGCTTATAAGTCTGATAAGGGGTCCTGACAGAAGACAGACGGACAACAAATTGATTCTATAAAGGTTCCGTTAAATTTAAATAAAAAGTACAAGAATTTGTTGAAGATGATATTCCACCAAGAACCATCAATCAAATCCACCCAATATTCAAAGAGTATCTATCTATTGAAAATCATACTGCTTCAAAATAAAAATATAACTCAAAAGATATTTTCTTGCTACTGGTTAAATGAAAATAATAGTATAGTTTCTACAATCTACGAGCGCACGTGATCATTATTTGTATTTGTAAACGTAAATACATAATTGCGTTAGTGTGTGTACCCGACGGAGCGGTCAGTAGCGAGCGAGCCATCGTTCGAGTCACTTGTGCATAGTGTTTTCACGCTGCTAATGTGCATGAAGTACCATCAGCATGTCAAATCACACGGGTGAAGGAAAACGCAAAGTAATTCATAGCGAGGTAAGATTTTTTATTCATTTTAAAACTTATTAAAGGTAATTTTCTAGTTCGATAAAGTCCGGTTTGTGGATCGCGTTTGATATTTAAAAATTTTTCTCGAGAAAAGATATCGTGTCAAAATTTTTTTAAAACAAATGTTAAAAAACATCAATTAAAAATAGTTATTTATTATTTTCAGGGACGCGCCATTATTGCTCGAGTGTATCACTTTCTTCAAGACGAGTATAATTTTATGAAAGCAAACAATGTGGATAATTGTGTTTTAAGTCCTTTGGTTAATATACGGAAACGTACTGCTGAAGCTACAGGAGTCAGTGAACGCACTGTAAGTACAATTTTAAAAGAAGAAAAAGAGCTGCCATCTTCTTCTGCAGGTTTTACCTCACCTATGAAAAAACGACGTAAGAGAAATAATAAATTTGATTTAGACCTGGCGAAATACATGCAATCATGTTGAAAAAATTGAAAAAGAATACATGAAGTATTTTGATTATGATTTCCAGTTTATTATAAATGTTGGAGAAGATGATGAAAGTGACAATGACAGTGAGGATGATGATAGTGACATTGTAGAAATATTAGATGAAGGATTGATATAAATTATGTATGTTAATCATATTAATTGACAGATCTTTTTATGTTGTGTAAAGATATGTTTAGGTTTAATTTCTTTTGTGTTTATTTAATTTTCTACCTGTAATTAATTATATATATATATAACTTTAAAGGTGTTGACTTTTATTTATTTTGACCAATCCTCATAAATATAAAGAAGACCTTAAAATTAAAACATTGGAAATATCCACAACTTCAATGAATTAATTTTTGTTTGCTAACCGTACGCACGGTCACTGTCACGCCTACATTGACGCGTAAACAGATTGGTCCCCCACACAACTAAAGGCGCCGTGCGCTTGTAGATTGCAAGTACATAATAAATTAAGTAATCAACTGCCTACCTATTATGGCTAAAGCACTTAGTTTGAGGCATGACCATTAAAAACGAAATGTGACGTCATCAGCTGGTTGAACCAATGTGAATTAGTCTTTACTTGTCTTTTTTGTTACGTTTTTGTCCGGTCTTCAATTACGTAACAAAAGGACGTAACAAAATTAAGGCCCTGTCATAGAAATTTCGAATTATTTTAAAATTCCTCCCAGATGTAACTATAAAAAATACATGGTTTCCCATTATAGAAAAAAACATTTTTCATTTTCAGTTATTACAAAAGAGATAAAATATAAATAAACCTAGTAAAGGACAGTGCTAAAAAAACCCAGGCCTAGCGCTAATGAAATGTATCTCAAATTTTAGGTATAATCCTGTAATAAAATGCCACATATTTGACATCACCGATATCGAAGGCTAAATGTAAGAAATTGCTATTTGTTTAGTGGCAGGGGTAATATTGAACTATTTCAAATATTAATTAAAATATTTTCAACTGGCTTAATAGATAACAAAATGAAACGCTTTACATTGAAACTGGTGGCTGAATGTAAAAAATTGCTATTTTTTTACGGTAGGGGTAACTTAAAAGTACCTAAAAATAGTTACAACTGGCATACATACTTCCTGCCCCCTGATTCTGTATCGTAAACTCAGTTGCCAAACCAAGTGGCTATCGTCTAAAACATACATATCTGCTTATATAAGAATAAGTTTGCACTTGAAATGACTTCACAATTCGTCATTAGTTCAATACCCATTATAGGTTATTTTGGAAGTTAATTTTTTAACTGTTTTTGGTGAATAGCAACTATAGCTAGCAACCGACACTGAGTTACGTAATAGCCCCGCTGGATGCTAGATTTTGGTCGGTCTCTTCCACTTTAAAGAGTGAGGGAGATAGCAAATGTTTGCTTTGTTGTTGCATAGTGCCGTGCCGAACCTTGCCGTTGCGCGCTGATGCAGTCCCAGCCATAGTGACTAATTCTAATCTATCTTTAATAATAATATCTCCTTCGCTCTTACTTAACATAGTAACAACTGGCATACTTACTTGTTTTCGGTAAGCACTCTTCCACTTTTAAGAGTGAGAGAGATGGCAGATTTTAGCAGTTTTGCCCTTTACAGTGCCATGCCAAACCTTTCAGAACCAGTTGCCGTTGCACTGACGCAATCCCAGCCATAGCGACTAATTCTAATCTATCCCTGACAGTAATATCTCTCTCGCTCTTACTTAACTTTAAGGAACGTGCATGGAACTTTTTGCTGGAAATGCAAAGAGAAGATCATGTTTGACAATAAAAAAAAAATGCAAATATTTAAATGTCACTTTAAAAAATCATCATTTTGGCGGAACTAATGTGCGGAGACACATTATAGGAAGCCAGATAAAACGGCTTTGATTGATTGAAAATCATCATTTGCATGACGCTAGTGATTTCATAATATTTTTTTCAATTCGTTATTTAATTTTCCCCATGTTATTTTTATCGTCAAACTTGACCTTCTTATTGCTTCTCTATCAAAAAGTTCTATTATGGATGAACATCTATGGTTCTATGCACGCCACTGCCCCTAAACAGTATTTCATTATCTATTAATATTAAAAAACTGAGATACATTTTCGGCTTGGGTTTTTTCTCAATACTTCGTGAGCATTTTCCTTTCGTAACTTAACGAGACAATTTTTTGCGACAAAAAGTGAGAGAATTCTTCCTATGCTCAGCGCGGCACTTTCTCGACTAATCTCAAAGCTGCCGCTCAGTGGACGTGACATATTCCTGAGTAGCGTTGTTCCAGCCTCAATAATTTCTCATTTTTCGGCAAGATGTTTTAATAATGACCGTCACAATCTGAAATCGAGGGACACGCTTCAAAAATAAATAAATTATGTACCTAATGTAATGCATGACTTTATTTAAGATTAAAAATTTGTATGTCTACAAGACCCAACATATCCGGCTCATATTGTATGTTATATCATCTAACTTACCTAGTTAGGATCGATGTAACTTCTTACTTTTTTTTTACTTTACCTTTAAACAACATTTCAGTTCTAGTCCTCGGGCTGACTGCTCAAATCCGTACCTCACTTTATTACTGGAAAAAAGCTATTTGCAGGTAAAGTAGACCATTAAAATCCGCCCACGCCCATGGAAATGAAAGAACTATGAAGACTGGCTCAACGCGCGTAGAATAGAGATAAAAAATAATGCTCATAGCGTCAAATAACTAAGGGTAAAATTAACGATAGTTTCTTATTACCGTTAAAAAGTCACTTTAAGGCGACGCCACGAAATTTTGGCGAAATGGATCTCCATTTTTCTCAGCAATAAAAAAACAGATGTAATTACCAATTTACATACTAGCTCAAGCATTTCATTGACATCATTTTGCCCGAAGATTTAGTTGATTGATTAATTGTCATAGCAGAGAAAAAAATATTTATAAAACCTCTTTTAACACAGAGATTTCTATTTTACTGACAAACGGGAGCGAATGAAGCCTCTAAGTTTTTTATTTAAATTAGTCTATAAATACACTTCAATATGGCCGATTGGATTTATTAAATTACTTATAGTTGTCATTTTAAATGAAAAATACTGTTTTGCCGCATACGACCTTACGGCATAAGCTAGTTCGGGAGCGCATATTTGTATGGAGTAAGTCCCCCTCACTCCACTCCCCTAAGGCGCCGATTTAAGATTAAAAGTTTATCAATGCCTCGCCTTAATAAAGTTAACTGGCATAACGTTACTTTGAAAGTAACGTTAACCCCGTTTGACAGTGGTAACATTACCATCTTTTTAACGTTATTCCAAACCCTGCTTATGACCTTATGGTTGTTATCGACAGTGAAATAATTTTCAAAACATACATATGTCCCCAGAGAAAATTTTATAGCCTTTGTCTGAGTGAAGAGGGTAATTATTACAACAGTAAAATAATTTTCAAAATCAGTTCTGTAGTTCCAGGGATTACCCGCTTGAACTTTATTATTAGTTATATCCCTAGAAAGCTACCCTTACCCAGGGAAAAAACCATAGCCAAATTAAGGTTCTAAGCAATGCAATAGTGAAAAAACTTGAAAATTCTGTTTAGTAGTTTCAAACATTGTTCGCACGATCGAACTACGTCACTGAGAAACTGTCCATTTCCAGCGAAAAAGCAGCCCATACCACTCAGGGATAATGTAGCTTGTTGAAGTGAAGTGAAGAATTTGTGAAGGAATTTTTAGAATCGGATCCCATTGGCGTAGCTAGGATTTGTAGTTGCGGGGCGGCCCCGGCTTCAATTCATTAAACTTCAATTAGTATCTGTTCTCCATTATGTGATTGTAATAAGATAAATAAACATAACCCTACAAACAACGAAATCACATACAAACCATAAAACAACAAAATGGATAAAACATATTTTAACGTCAATGATACTCATATTGATATGGGGCAGACTGTAGTATGGGGGAGGGGTCCGTGCCCTCTTGGTCCCTACCCTACATATTCACAAGATTTTTTTTATAATATTGGTGTAGAAGTGTAGATAAGAGGTTTTGAAAAAATTACCACCAAGCTGAAAATTATTGATAATACCAGTAGCTCTTATTTTACGCGCACATAAAATAAACGTAAGAAAAAGCGTAATTATTCAAAGAAGTGTATTATTTAAGGGTGTATAATACCTCACTTCGCTTCGCATGATCCTGCTTTATACCAACAAATACTGCAACAATCACCCTGAAATTGATATATGGTAAAGTTGACGACTAATGCTATGTCAACACAATTATGAAAACTCAATTCCATCAAAATTTCTCGATAGAAAAAAATTACAAAGTTACCTCCAAACCGCACAATAAATCGATAGCATTCAATGAATACTTGAAATTAGACCTGAAACTTTGCATAATATAACTTATATTATTACAAAGCAGCTGCAGACTGATCCATAAAAATTAAAAAAACCATCAGTGCAGCACGATTTCTAAATAACTGATGTTTTTGCGTGCGCGGCATCTGAATAGAGTAGGATAGACAGTTAAAAAGCAGAAGCGTTAGAGCAGGACTGCGAGTTGAGGTATTTATGGGCCCTTAATCGCTGACACATCTAAATATGCTTACAGGTCCTTCGGCCTGATGTTAATGTACCAAGAAAAATTGATTGCTACATGGGAAGAGTTAATGGATTTGCATACGGTTCATCATCGAGGTTTAATAAAATGAAAGAAAAGGGTGTCCTTCATCCACCGGGTCCTTTTGATATGTACCGACTTCCACCAACGACATCAACAGACGTAATAATTATAATGATTATTAGTTACTAATCTCAATGACACTGTTGTTATACTTTGATATCTACCTACTTCAAAATATTAATTTTGCTGACTAGTCTAACATTCCTTACAGTATGGTTGGTGGCTATGCGATCCAGCGTTATTAGAAACAACATGGCAGTTTACTGTTCCGCGATATCCAGCTCCTAAGTCACCAAATACACTGATTTTGGACGAAGTTCGAAAAAATGATAAATATGCTTCCTTTTTTTAATTAATGAATATTATATTTTGTTAAAATAAATTAAAAGTACGTGAATAGTAAATTTCTTAATAAAACAGGTATCTACGTATTTTAACAGTCCATGATGTTTAAATATTAACCAATAATTTAACTAACACCAGCTTCAGTGAGTGACGGACGATGCTTAAACTCTTAGAGGGACAATGAACAAGTTTCGTGATATCGATCATACCGTAATTAATTTCATAGGATTAAAATATAGACCAAAACCAAAAAAGCGGCGAAAAAAAAATTTTATCCGTCATTAAATGACTGCGAAATAGATTAGGTATTTAAGTAAACATATTCTAGCGCAGAATGACTGCGGGACCCCGAACCCGCTGTGACGTCACGCTACCGCGTCACTCCGCGTCTTGGTTGTTATTTTGCGTATAGCTGTTCAATAAATGCACATTATACATTAAAGATACAATTAGTAGTTTGTGTTTAGTTTTTTATATGTATATTAATATTATCAAGCACCATGGAAGTAGACTTTGTTAAAGGATAAAGTCATAATTTGCCAAAAATGCTCATAACAGGCGACCGATTTCTGTCAAATAAGTCTTATATAAGGTTGCTGATTCAAAACAAGTGTTAGTTGGGACCAGATATCGGATACGGATCCACGTTCTCAGTTTCTATGAGCGAAAATCGTAAAAAAGGTGAAAATTTGCTCAAAATGGTTACTTGTACTGTTATATGATGTAGAAAAATCAGTAGCCAACACAACATTCAAATGAATACATTTATATTTCATTGAAATTACCTAAATATTAAACACAAAATCATCATGGTTCAACTTAAACTGGTTAACTTTCAATCTAAGCAACCCCGTTGATGTTTTTCAATATTTCTCGTACCCTCTTGTATTCCTTAGTATTTCTGTCTCGTTTCTTTTGTGCGTTCGTGTTAGGATAGAGGTGCAAATTTATTTATCACTTACTTATCGATAGTTATTGATGTGTAGATTATTTAAGGTATACATCTAAGCCTTTAAAGCAAGCTTAACAAAGAAATTTATGTTTTTTGTATTTTCATTGTGAAATTCGTGTATTTTATTAGATTTTTATGAGAAAATTATCATTTATAAAACATAATAACACATACACCCTAACCTAACACCTCTGATCTTCGGTTTTGAATTTGCATATTATTTGATATATATTAAATAAAATATTATTGACACTATTGTGATACAATAATATCATGGATGATTTATTTTGTCTATGATAATGTTAACAAATAAAAAAGTAAAAAATATTCATACATGAATATTATGTCGTTAAAATATATCATGTTTTAATTAAACCTACCCCGTCTCTAATCCTACATTGTTCAAAACTTTAATCTGTTCAGGGAGGCCAAACCAAAATAGCTTCTTTAATCATTATGTGACATTCCTTGTCACCGAAACAGAAAAGTTTGTGGGGCTGTTCGTAAGACAGAATGATCTTGGTAGGGCCAATAGGATTTCAGGTACCGCGCTTCCTCATACCTCGGCCAGTTGAAATAATTATTTTGTACGCATTATATTGAATATTAGCCGTCTCTTGGCTATCTTGTATATGATTTACGGCGATGGACTTTTATTTCACCAATACGACGTATGTTAGTGATGAAATAAAAGGAGTGAAACTTTTTAGGTAAGTACCAATCATAGAGAAAATAACATAAAATAAAAATAAAATGCTTAAATACCCACATAGTTATAAATCTATCCATCCATCAACCTGTTTCGTCCACTGCTCGACATAGGCCTTTCCAGGATTACGCCACTCTTGGCGGTCCCCCTGGAAGAAATGCCCATACTCACACACGCTGGGCAGGCGGATTGGTGAGCGCGGTGCCGAAAACATTGCACCAGTGACGCCGCTGCCCGTCACTAGTCTGTTTTAAGGCTTGGCAATTAGGGATGGATATACCGCCATCCATCGGTCCCAGGCAATGGTGGGCCGCCTGGTTTTGCCTGAGAGCTGTTCTCTTACTCTCCCCCAAATAACTTCGGGAGGATTTGCGAGTAAGATGGTGGTACCTCCACAGTCGAGCTCGGCATCAGCTCTACCACCTACAAAATATAATAATAAGTTATAAATAGTTGTTGATTAAAAAAACATCGATGTTAAATGTAGTTAATCAACGCATAACAACTTCGGAAGTATGACTTGTGTGTGCTTAATCAAATATATATTTAAGATATACCTACATATGCATTTCCCATAAAAGAGTTATTTTAAAAAGTAAGATTAGGCACTGTGTTTGTCAACTCGTAAGACTTACGAAGAATTTATTGCTGCATGGGGAGGTGCTGGTGTATCATCATTTCTCAGTATCGAAAGAGCACAGAGGGCTATTCTTACGGTGATGCATTCTAAACCTTTTCGATACCCGACGACACTTTTATATCAAGAATGCAAAGTTCTAACCGTAAGACAGCTCTTTGTACTTTCTGCGAAAACATGCTTCTCTAGCCTATGATCCGAACTTGATAACAGAAAAGCGCCGCAATGACCTTGTCTGCAAAATTCCTTTGTTTAAAACAGCATTAGCAAATCGCCACTATCCGAGCTTGTGTGGACGCCTCTACAACAAGATAAACAGAGAAATCCATATTTACCCTCTTCCTCAACGACGATGTAAAATTGCCATCAAGGACTGGATCCAAAATTTAACATACCAGGAGACCGAAGATTTGCTCGACCCACTAGTCTTCTACATAAAAAAGTAGATATGGCGAGATTTATATATTATATTATATTATTAGTTAAAATACACAAATACACGTCTTCACACACACTACACATTCATCCTCAACCTACGTTTATACACTAAACACACACACTACTACATCTTATACTCACCCTGACACTCATACACTCTCCTTTCTTCTTTTGTTTGCTATTCTCTAGAATATAAGATAGATTTTACAATATAATATAAGACAATCTATCGTCTAATAGTTTTATACTTGAAATAAAATAAATAAAAAATAAAATAATAATAATAAGATAGAAAAGTAAATTAGACCTAAAATGTATACTAACCACATTTGTGTAAATTTAGTAAATAATTATTACGCTAACACAAACATTTAATTTTGTAAATAAGAGGAGAAACTGGCTCCTGCCCCCTGATTCTGTATCGTAAACTCAGTTGCCACACCAAGTGCCTATCGTCTAAAACATACTTATCCGCTTATCTAAGGATAAGTTCGCACTTGAAATGACTTCACAATTCGTAAATAGTTCAATACCCATTAATAGTTATTTTGGAAGTTCATGTTTTATCTGTTTTTGGTGAATAGCAACTATAGCTAGCAACCGACACTGAGTTACATAATAGCCCCGCTGAATCTCAGTTTTAACTTTTTGGGAGCCAGTTGCTTTAAGGTTTGTATCTTTTTGTTGAAAAATGAATAAATTTAATTTGATTTGAAGAAAGAAGACCTACTCACAGCTAATTGATAATAATAAATAAGCATAACATCAAAATGATCTTCACACACATATTTTGTACTTTTAGGACCAATTAAATCTCGCCGCATTAGTTTACAACAAATTTTTTTATGCCTCTCGAACTAGTAAATATACTTTGTTTGGGGTTTTAAAGCACAAGCTGTCACAAAGCGGAACAATACAGTATTTGTAGGCACATTTTGTTAGTCTCGCTCATCATTTACAATAATATTTTTTCCAAAAATTCACAAAAGACACAACATAAGCGGCGCGAAGTAACCGAATGCCTGTGAACTTTACGAATGCGAACTGCGAAGTAAGTAGCGTGACGTCACCCGCTGGTCCGTTGTAAATGGACAAAATTAATTTTTGAGCGCCACTTTGAGGTCCCATAACTTTTTCAATTGTAGAGATATTTTAGTGCTATCTTTTACAATTTTGTTTCATTATACTTAAATAAATATTTATTTAGTCCATAAAAACATAGTCGAAACTAGTTCATTACTGCTGGTGATCCCGGGTGTATGCGTCTCACTCACACGCACGACTCGTCCCTTATTGATATCTTCGTCGCTTGACGGGGAATCAAGTTGGGAACGCACTAAAATGTACTTAAATAATTAATTATAATTAAACTCTTGAAAGCTCTCAGCGTGAAGTCTCCGCGGCCACAGGTATTACGTAGTATATTATATTCTCTTTGGCCACAGGTCGACCGTCTCTACAAACAGTGTTGCCGCAACTGAGTTCCCAAAATGTACATATCTAGCGCTGAAAAGGTATATTTTGGGGTAAAAGTGTCCATGAGATTTTTTTTTAAATCCCTTAACAATAGCTTCTATATCATCATAAAGCATTTGTACTATTTTTAGAATTCTCGCAAAGACAATATAATCACACATTCTTGGCGTTAGAAAACTTACAGGTAGGTACCTATTATTAGCGCATATCAAAAAGTGTTACCTATTTCATAAAGAATACGATTTCAATTGTCAAACGTCTATCTGGCTAACGAAATTAGCCCGTTTGACAATTGAAATCGTACGTTTTATAATCTGTCAAATGGATATGGTTTGCCTCGTATGGCCTCGTACATCGTACGTACACATGAGTTGAAATTTTCGTACGTCTGGCAACCCTGATCAAGAAACATTTGTATCTCAAAAAAGGCCAACACCGATACCGATGAGCTACGTTAATAAATTCAATGTAGCGAGCGAGGTAGAAGATAAAAATCATAATCATAATCGACAACATTACAAAATAATAATTGATGCAAAAATAAAAACCATTTCGAGTTATGGGCTTTCTCAGCATCATTTTTTATTTTATTATATCGTTAATAAATAAAGAGATATTTTCAAAAAACTAAAAATATGGTAAACACAAGATTATTAAAACAATTTCCTTTGCTTTTAAGTTCATTTTGTTTAAAAAAAATCAACTGTCATGCCATGTGACAGCAGACGTAAACCAAAGACATTGTATAAGAACAAGACTGTGCACTGTCCAATTTTTGCTCTACTTAACTAGATTTTATTTCCTTATTATGATACCATTTTCAACCGAAAAACGAGCCGAGCGAGATAGCTGTCGCCATAGAGTATATTGAATACGCTGTCGCTACTCGTGTATCCTTGTCTAGCAAGTTACCAGTGTATATAATATATACAATATACTTATATAGTGTTGTTGAGTTTCTAACGTGTTAGAAAGGGACCAACGAGTGCCAAGACCTATCTCGGTCGGCTCGTTTTTCGTATCGTAGTGCACAGTCTTGTTCTCTATACAATGTCTTTGACATAAACATGCGAAGCTTTTTTTTTAATAATCCGTTGCCCATGAACATTGCGGCTTACGCACTTTTAGAATGAGGGAATAAGAAAATATTAAATTATGCAGGAAAAACATTAAATAAACCAAAATGAAAAAATACATAAGCTTCTCTTTTACGCAGACTTTCAATATAAATATTAAAAACATATGAATAAATAAAATGAAATTTAATGTTGTCGATTGTACACATGGGTTACACACGAGCAGTGGCGGCTGGTGCTTCAGAGAACCGGTGGTGCACTGCATGGTTTTATTAAAAAGATCAAATAAAATGCCGCAATTTAAGGAAACAAATTTTATTTATATTCCGTCCAAATCGCTTCTCCGCCGAAAATAACACAAGGAAAGCAAAAAAAAAGCATTTAGTCTCTCACATCCACATAACCATTTCTTTTTAACATACATTTCACTTTTGAACGTTCTCGTGAACGATTTATTTTTTGTTTTGCATTCCTGTTTTATATTATGAATAGACCGGGTTTTCATAAGTCCTGTTGGTTTTAATAAAGTCAATATTCTAATTTACACTCATTATTATCACTCTTTCTAATCTTTAGTTTACTTTTTTACATAATTATAGTAACCGTAGAATTACAGTCGTGACGATCGTCACGCCTAGGCCGAATTGTAAATAAAAAAATATTATTGTTAGTTAATATATTATAAACCTAGTGATATGGGTATTTTTCGAAAGCTATTAAGATGAGCAATAAAATAAAAAATAAAAAAAATATATTATAATAATATAAAAGAAAGTTGTGGATTGTTATTTTAGGCCCAAATCTTCTTTTTTTTTAAATATATTCTATACATATATATATATTTTTTTAAATATATTCTATAAATATATGTTATATTTTTTATTATTTTTTTATTATTCTTTATATTTTTTTACAATATTATAAAATTTAAATAGACATATATAGATAGTATACATACATATATTCATATATATAACTAAGATTTTTTCAAGGAGAAAGCCCCCACCCAACTTACACCAAGAAAAAAAAAAATGTTTTCTTGTAGGAAATTTTATCTAGTTTTAGAAAAACAAAACTGCATTAGAATTGGACAACTAGTTCCGGAGATATAGCCAAAAACAAAATTGGCGGGAAAATTTGCAAACAGGCAAAAATGCACGTTAATCGGACAGGTTAAATAAACAATTACTCCTCCGCAAGCACGCGCAAAAAGTGACAAACTGACGACAAAAGCATCGTGCGTAGGTTCAAGGCCCAAGGCCTCGGGGTAACGCGAGTGAACTACTCGTTTCGCTTCGTATTCTTTCGGCAATTTCCGGTCCTATGCGCACGAATCTAACCTAAAACTGCCATACATTTTGTACTACGCATCTTCTGTCTCACGCGCCGGGCTGTTTACACCATGTTTCATAGAAGTTGTATGAGCTCGCTGCGTGCGCTTTCCCGAGCGCACGGGGTACGGGGCCGATTTTGTTTAAGCAAAAATAAGATTTATTTCCTTTGCAGTAGAAATCTATACGTTTTTATTTACCTCGTAATAACAAAACATGTATAGGTATATAATATGTACTATAATCAGATATTTAATTTCCGTATAGGGCAGTATGGATGGATGGGTAATGATAGGTATAGGACATTATTGTGTAAGTTTAATTTAAATGGTAGTGCGGCGCACGGGCGCACTTAAGGTGCAGCCGCCACTGCACACGAGAGGCCTGGATTACACGCAAAATATCCAATGATAGGATATTCGAATGCATTTTGTCCCAAAGTACTGACATTAAATTTTATGGAATGGACTTTTTTATAGGAAAATAAATATTTCATTATGTTTCAAAAATAAAGCAGGTAAATTACTTGATGAAATAAATTTGATAGGTACTTCTACAAATCATGGTGACCAGAGTCTGATGATAGGACTGGAAGGTTAAAATAAGAACTCTTCAACGAACAACAGCAGACCTCTCGAGTTTAAACTATTTGATCGGTCTTGATGAGTACTTTTGTAAAACATGGTGACCAGGGTCTGATGGTGGGACTGGAAGGTTAAAATAAGAACTCCTCAACGAACAACAGCATACCTCTTGAGTTTAAACTATTTGATCGGTCTTGATGAGTACTTTTGTAAAACATGGTGACCAGGGTCTGATGATGGGACTGGAAGGTTGAAACGAGAACTCCTCAACGAACAACAGCAGACCTCTCGAGTTAGGTATATTTGATCGGTCTTGATAAGTATTTTTGTAAAACATGCTGACCAGGGTCTGATGATGGGACTGTGAGTTTGAAATGAGAACACCTCAACGAACAACAGCAGACCTTTCGAGTTTAAACTATTTGATCGGTCTTGATGAGTACTTTTGTAAAACATTGTGACCAAGGTCTGATTATGGGACTGGAATGTTGAAATGAGAACTCCTCAACGAACAACAGCAGACCTCTCGATTTTAAACTATTTGATCGTTCTTGATGAGTGCTTTTATAAAAAATGGTGACCAGGGTCTGATGTTGGAACTGGAAGGTTGAAATGAGAACTCCTCAACGAACAACAGCAGACCTCTCGAGTTTGGACTGTTTCAGAGGTGGACATCATATCTGACCCGTCTGCCACACAACCAGGCCTTAGAGAACACCGTAAGCTATGGACTACGTTGAATAGAATTCGTACTGGCGTGGCAAGGTGCAACTACAACATGCATCAGTGGGATATTGCTGATTCACCTCGTTGTGACTGTGGAGCTTCGGAACAAACTATCCATCACATCGTGGAAGGTTTTCTGGTGGGCTGAAGCAGCTACATAAGCACACACCTCAGGCAAAGTATGGCTATCAAACCTGGATTTAGAATTGTAGCTGTATATATAATAGATAAAGCAGGATACCATGGCCATACAATGACCATGGTCACAAATTTTTACAAAAATACCCACCAATACCGATCAAATAGTCTAAACTCGAGAGGTCTGCTGTTGTTCGTTGAAGAGTTCCCATTTCAACCTTCCAGTTCCATCATCAGACTCTAGTCACCACGTTTAACAAAATTACTCATCAAGACCAATCAAATAATACCAAACTTGACAAATCTGCAGTTGTTCGTTGAGGAGATCTTATGTCCACATTCCAGTCCCATCATCAGACCAGTTAATCAGCAAAATAATATGGTGTTGTTACCAGCTTACGTAAGTACGCTTAAATAATTACCTCGACATCTAAAAGTAAGTTTATTTTAATAACAGATAAGATAAAAATATATAACAAAAGCCGCTTCCATATGATGTTAGCTTTTCGTTCATAAGTACCAAAAAAGCATCGGATTATCCTATCACTGGTAATAACACAAAACGGCTACACTGAGTACAAAGTGTATTTTTGAGGTAGGTAGAGTAGCTGCCCCCGGACCAAAAACACTCTGAGAGATTCTCGGGAAGAATCGAATAACTTGTCTGAATGTTTCGATATTTATCGTTTAAGTACATCACTCATTTCACTCGATTAAATATTTCTTTCATTCATATTAATTCAGGGATGTCAACTTAGTCGTTTTCCCCCTAAAAGGGGCAAAAGATGTGGAATATGATTTTTTAGGGGGAAAGGGGGGATTGTAGATATTTTTTTTTTATTCAGCTATTTGATGAGTTGAAAAGAATAACATCAAATGAAATATCTCGTTACTTTAAGTTTGACTATTTTAGCTAGATAGTCGCTTTTCAAATTTCTTCTCGTTTTCACTATCAGTATTAATTGTCTACAAAGCATTGTAAAAAAAAAGTAAAGTTTAACAGTCAAATGTATTACTTTAAAAGTACATCAGATGAAACAGTTTTTTCGAATTACTGAATACTGAGTAAATGAAGACTTTTTCAAATCTTTAGATAGTTTTTCTTGTTTTGGGGTTTAAACATTGATTTTAGGGTATTATTAAGGGTATTTTAGTTTTGTTTGGGGAAACTTTTTTTAGGATAGCAACCCTGAAATTATTTCATTCAATCAATTTATTCATTCAGTCATTCTTTCGTATAAGTGACGTTGTAGCGGTAGGAGGTTTCCTCTGTGAAAATGTCGTAAGTAATCTATTTTAATCCCCATAAATATTTAAACATCCTTGCATAGTTTATTCTTTGTTATTTTATCCCTTGCAGCCCTATCTTTTAGTGTATTTATTTCCGACTTTCATGCTATATTGTGGTTGTCGTACAACATAACCTCTTCGATCTTGTGAACCTAGTATGAACACATGTAAATTGCACTTTTAGGTCCAAAGTCTCCCGTGATACACTCTACGAGTGCGTCAACGCCGTACTCCAAGGATCGAAAGACAAGAAACGTAATTTCTTGGAAACTGTCGAGATCCAAATTGGCCTGAAGAACTATGACCCCCAGAAGGATAAGCGTTTCTCCGGCACCGTCAAGTACGTTTACCTGGAAAGAGCATTTTCGTGGAATATTATTTAAACTTGTAACTCTGAAAGTAGATTGAAAATTTCGCTAAAATGTATCTGGACAGGGAGTTGGCGAAAGCTAACGGGACTTGACCCAGAGTCTTAAAAGAATGGGTAGGTTCGCTTTGGCTTACCGATCTCTAAACATTATCTGGCATCGTGGTAAGCCTTGCATTAATATTTTCCTATCTAGACATTGGTGTTGATACGGGGTAATAAGACTTGACTTATTTGACAGGACTAACGTTATGTTAAGCTTCCTGTCCTTGCCTTTCCGATGCAGGAAGTTAAGACAGAAAGCTTAAATTAAGTTTAGTCCTGTCTAATAAGTTGTGTTACACTGAATCAACGCCATTTTGATACCTATATCTACTCAATGATGTTTAAAATTGCATGTATTATCTGTTGATATTGATGACTAAATTTGTACTGAGTTCCCCAAACGAAGCCAAGTAAAATATAGTGTTATAACCTCGAAACTGAAAAGAAACCTTTTTCAGGCTAAAGTACATCCCCCGTCCCAAAATGCAAGTGTGTGTCCTTGGAGACCAGCAGCATTGTGATGAAGCCAAGTCCCAGAATGTGCCCTGCATGGATGCTGAAGCTCTAAAGAAGCTTAATAAGAACAAGAAACTGGTTAAAAAGCTGGCCAAGAAGTAAGTATTAGTGTTTCATCTGTAGCTTTATAATTATGATGATTTTATATGGTGGCTCTGATACTTCAAAAAATCTGTCAAAAAATTGTTGAAATGAAAATTGAAGAAACTATTTGTCTTTCTTTCACTTGGTTACACCAAACAAACCAGTACAAAATCGGTTAAATCCAGCTTACTGCGTTGTTATTTCATGACTTTATTACCTAAATTATCCTACTTGAATGTTTAAAGTTCAATATTGATTTCAACACTTTTTTGACAGACTATACTATCAGTATCAGATGCTATAAGGGTTGGAGTGTAGCAAAGGGTGTGCAAGGGATCTGACACTTCGACAAATTTTTTTTTCATGTATTCGTTTTTTTCTCATGTAATGTTAAGAGTGCCTAAAAATAAAGCTTTTTTATACTTTAATTTTTTCTCTTCGGTAGTGTTCCAAATCACTTTTTCAACATTAAAATATTGCTCGCTGTCGGAGAAAAGTAGCTTGATGGTGGTTCCAAAACCTAAAAGTAGATGTTTTGGAACCAGCATCGAGCTACTTTTGTCTGACAGTGAGCAATATTTTAATCTTGAAAAGTCATTTGGAACACTACCTAGATTAATATTTTTCGTAAAAATAGCAAAGTGAATTCACGAAAAATAAAATTTTACAAAAATGTTTAGTGTCGGGTCTGCTGCACACCCTTTGCTACACTCTGGCCCCTATTAGAATAGGACCTTGTCATACCTGATATCTTGTGTGTTAGCAACATTGACAGGATGAATGTTTGTTAAACGACCTTAAGTCAAAATGACAGATAGCTTATGGCCAATATGTTGCAGAGAGCAGCGGAAATAATTTGCACTGCTTGATGCTTGTCAAAGTCATGTGAAATGGTTGTTTAAAATTCTGCAACCTGCTACACAATTCATCACAGCTCTGATACAATGCTGTTAAACGTGATGGTTGAAATCTTACAGGCGGACACCTTCGTAGGGCATTAGGGGAGGGGGAGGGTACCCCCCCTTAACAGAAGCATAGGTTTTTTTGAAAAAATAATGACCTCGCTTTCTTGTGCCTAAAAACATTAAAGGGAGGAAAAAGGGGTTGGGGAGGAATGTTCCCTGAAATCGCTCCAACAAAAATCTATAAGTCTTACATAATTACAATTTTTTGTAAAATCAAAACCTCACATCTTGTGCCATTTTTGCATCGGCTACAGCCTCTGTGCAATATGTTCATTCTATTGTATCTTTCTTTCACACCGCACTGCATAGAAATTCATAGTTTTATATTATGCGTCCTGCCCTCTTTCTATGTATATCAAGTCCATGTAAACTCTTCTTAATTTGTACCTTTTACATTTTAGATTTGTATAAATACAAAAGCGATCTTTACTGATGGTAGATGCTTAAATAAGGTGACTTTAATTTATTTATGCAGCCAAATTCATACTGAAGATTCAGTACGTGCTCAGTAACAAGGTTCAATGACCCTTTTCGTGAAATTCGTCAATAATTATTCTTTTTGTGTTCCTTACCAATGCAAGCCCAGCCCAGAGTAAATTATGGTATGTCAAGATTTCATTTTGCGAAATCAGCAAAAAGTGTTATCGATCTGTGTTACTGATCACTTAACAAGCCTCCCGTATGAGTTTGGCTGCATAAATTACAGTCACCTTATATAAAATACAATGGAAAAATTAAACCTTCGCAATATTAAAATCTTTCTTCACTCATTTTGACAATGATTTAGAAAAATGTTATGGTAGGATGCTTGTATTTTTATGTTGATTCTATTGTATCTTTCTCCCAGTCATTCAAGGTGTTAACAACCAGTATATTCCCAATTCCAGGTATGACGCTTTCCTCGCCTCAGAATCATTGATCAAACAGATCCCCCGTCTGCTTGGCCCTGGCCTTAACAAGGCTGGCAAGTTTCCTGGTCTGCTCTCCCACCAGGAGTCCATGTCACAGAAGATTGATGAGGTCAAGGCCACCATCAAGTTCCAGATGAAGAAGGTGAATATAATTTTATCAGTTCTGTAAATTGTACTGTACATACTGGCCACGTTATGGCAACATACAACGTACATGTAAAACTTGCGCCCCCGTAGTATTTTAATATTTTTTTAGTCTCACCCATTTTATCGTGCACATTAAACCAAAATAAGCGATTGTACGCGATAAAACGCGTGACAAAAAAAGTGGCACGTCATTAAGCTACGGGCTCTGCTTTATTAAACATATCAGTTGACATGACACACCTCATTGATTTTCATGATTTGATATTGATCATTCTGCCTGGTGTCCTTGTGTCTCCAGACCTACATGCAAAATTTCAGTTCCCATCAGTTCCCAAGATGCTGGCAGCCACGCGTTAAGCCATCTCTTTATTTCAAATGCATCCTATTTTGCCACAATACTCCAGCAAATATGGTTATAACTTATTATATTGTGTTTTTATCCACCTCTGCAAACATTTTGCCAGCCTACAAGAAAAATATTATTCAGGAGTATCTATATTATAAAATGCAATGTTTTTATTCATTTCAGGTCCTTTGCTTGTCCGTGGCTGTTGGTCACGTTGACATGACCCCTGATGAGCTGGCTCAGAATGTGCATTTGTCCATCAACTTCCTGGTTTCCCTCCTGAAGAAGCACTGGCAGAATGTCCGGTCACTACACATGAAATCCACCATGGGCCAACCCCAGAGATTGTACTAAGTTGACGTAATAAACTTGACAAGTTCCCAAATTCTAGTATTTTATTTACCTCCTCTTTATAATTAGCCTTGTATTTTAAGGTGACTTTAGTTTATATAGCCAGGACCATGGTTCAATGAGCCTGTTTGAGAAATATGAAAAATATTTTTTGTGCATTCACTAGTTCAAGGACAACCTCGACTAAATCATTTAGGCGTATTTCACAGAAAGGGTAATTGAACCTTAGGCCTGCCACTTACCAAGTCTCCAGTATGAATTTGGCTTTATAAACGAATGTCTCTTATATAGGCAATAATTTATTTGCGTGTATGATGTAACTTCAAAACGTTAGCCACAGATTATTACAATAGCTGAAATGGATTAGATTAAGGCTGCCGTCAGACGGACAGCAACCGCGCGCAGTCGTCATATTCAACTGCATGCAGTTTTACGTTCGACATCGGTCAGTCATGCATGATATCAACTTCACGCGGTGGGCTGCAGTCGTGAGAAGTCAATATTAACTGCATACAGTCGTGACCTTTACGCGGTCAGCTACAGTCGTGTAGTGTCGATAACTGCATGCAGTTGAATATACAGGGGCATAGAGTGCGACCATTAAATGAAACCACATATTCTACTGAACCACTTTTCCCAGGAGTCATACCCGCGGACACCCTTAGTTTAGGAAATAATTGAGTTCCAAACAAAAATGCGTGAACCCTAACGCACCGCCATGCGGGCGAGTTCAGAGAGAGCGTCGTCCGTTTCACGTTCAACTAAACTAAGGACGTCCGCGGGTATGATTCTTGGGAAAAGTGGTTCAGTAGGGTCGGTAGAATATGTGGTTTCATTTAATGGTCGCACTCTATTTACACCCGGTATATCGACTGCGCGCGGTTGCTGCGATGCTGTCCGTCTGATGGCATCCTAAGGGAAATAATACTTACTTGCTTTTTAGGATTCATACTTATTTCATCTGTCCTTAAAATTCAAATTTGAGGTCTGAATTTCAATTCGGGGACAGAAAGGAATTTTTATTCCCGTTTGTCCCCACCTGGGGACAAACAGGAACTACCCCGAAAGTTGGGTGTGAAGTTAAAAGTTAAACACAGTCTCCGCAATTGCGTACCTATAAAACGAAGTGATTATATTGTCTTTGGTACCTATTCTAGAGCTTCGACGCGGGGGACACTGAGCACGTGACAGCTAACTTCACGCGCCCCTTCTGTCCTGGCCTGGCCTGGAAGTTCGGGCCCTGAACTATAGTGCAGATAAAACAAACAGCTTCTTAATGTTATGAAATACCATTTACTTATTCAAAACTTAAACTTTAGATAACATCGCTAATGCTCTTTGAATCAGGGTTAAGCATTTCGTCGTCAGTATCATCACTATCGTCATCTTCAGGGAGCTGATCATCGCAATCTTCAACTGATTCTTCTTCGATGCTCTGTTGACTAGCAATCACTTCACCATGGATATTCTTATTTTTAAGATTACCCATCCAGAATGCTTCTGAACAGTTATTGGCAGCTAAAGCAGCTTTAATTTTGTAGATCAGGGTTTCTAATAACTGTCTCATGAATGGAACTTTGGATATCAAGGCTGAATCCTTCTTCAGTCTTGAATGGCAGCAAAGTGATTGTAGAAATCTTGTGGATTGTTGCAGAATCTTTAAAATTTCTAATACTTCCTGTGTATTATTTTTGAATTCTAATTCTATTATTGGTACCCCTTGAGAGAGAAAAAGCTTTAAAATTGGAAGTGATTTCTTGAAAAAAACTGACAAGTTATATCTGCTGTCGAGAGTTTTGGAGATGTCTGACATGTATTTCAGGATTGTAACAACATCTTTCCATAGTTCTAAGTGTTGAGGATTTGTCAAACCTTTACTCAAACGGGTTTTTGTGGCTTCATGCACTGCTAATCCTAGATTTCTGAATAAAATAGGAAAGTTACTTTTATTTATGCACTTCAATGTGTTCAGGGTATCCTTTTGGGTTTTCAAATACTGTATATCATTAGTTAACTGCAATGTTAATGTCTTTAATGTTACAATCTCGTTGTTTATGAAGTAAATGGCAGCCAATTTATCAACACTTTGATTAAAAAGTAACCCTTTCTCAAGGGCTCCATCTGGTGTCTTCCAAGGTTGTGACAAAAAGTTACTAGACATATCCCTCAAAATCTTCAAGACTGTTATACTCTCAGAGTATTCTTGCACAGTCTTTAACAATTCAATTAGTGAAACCGCAGTAGACATTTGGAGACAATACTTCTCATGTTTCTGAAGATATTTAGCAACAGATAGAGTCAGATCTTTCAAAGAGACAATAGCTGTGGCATCATTATTGCTAGCGATAATTCTCAGGGAACATTTTAGGAGAGCCGTATGGTGGTTCTTAAATCCAATCCATTTTAGGTAAGTTGTCAGCATCTTATACAAGTTTTCCAAAGATTCCAAATAATCAATCATTTCTGCAGTGATCATAAATCCACTTTCATTTTGTGAATTGTTAACAGCTTTGTTTTCAATGTATGACGAAACAAATTTTAAATGGTCCACTACTTTTGGCAAAACTTCAAAGTAGCTTTTTGCACATTCTTCTGCTTTCTTAGGTTCATATATTACTTCTTGCTTTGTAAGGAAAGATTTCTTTTTAATCTTTGATATCATGACTTTCTCTAAATTGTTATTGACACACTTCAGAAGAAATTTATATGTTTTTATATTAAGTTCAGTATCTGGTTCACTGTCTGCAGTCAAATCATTATTGAACAGGTTAAGTAATTTTAAACTTAGGTTCCTCAGTGGTAAATTTTGAATTGCATCAAGCTTAGTTTTAACAGTATTATTGTTGTTTTGAGTAGGCTGAGATCTTCCAGTCTCAGGTAAAACAGTATCATCGGGGGCTTGGCGTTTCTGTGCTTTTTGTTTTGCTGCTGGTGCTTTGGTTACTCGTTTTTCTATTTGTTCTCCAGTATACTTACCTATATCAAAAGTGCAGATGGGAGGTTTGTAGGATAAATTAGTTTTTAATAATATTTTTGCAATTACTGATTCTACTTCTTCAACTAAAAGTATTCTGTGCAATATTTTAGATTTTAAAGCTTCATCATTTTGGGTAGCAAATGCATTAAGTAATTCTCTGAACCAGTTCACACAATGTATCAAGCAGTCTAATATATTAGACACAGTCTTATTGTCCATATCATCCACTAAATCCAGATCAAATTTAGGCATCACTACTGGACATCCAAGCAAGGCATCTATACCTGAAAGATTGCCTTCATGTTGTTTGTAATGAAGTGTTTGAATAAGTTGGAAAAGGGGTGATATTATACCCACACTGACTTCATCTTTCACCTCCAGTGCTAATCCTGCTATGTTTATGGCAATCACTTCATCCATTTCACTATCAGCATTTAGACAGTAAAGCATACCTAATTTGAGGTGACCAATACTTTCAGTTGGTAAGGAATCAACAATGAAATTTTGCTGCAAATCATTGGTTACTGCATCAGTTAACCAAGACATAAAATGTTTATTAATGTGTCCAGCAGAAGATATAACTTCTGACAGCTCATCATAGAAAAATGCTATCATATCAGGAAACTGTCTTGTACTTCTGCTGATTAGTTCAATGATTTGTGCTGCTTCCCTTAAAGGACCTTCAGATAAATATGTTACTGAGCTGTAGCTTATGTTATCTGGCATATCAACTGTATTATCTTCATTATCATTGCTGGCCATCAGATATTTCACAGCATAAACACCAGCAAGGATTCCTTGAACTTTGATTGTGGGACTAGAGCTTCCTAGTTCTTTCCTTATAATCATGTGAATATCGTCCCTGATGACTGAATTTTCATAAGTATATGCTAGCCCACAGACCAAATTCATAACAGCTCTTATTTCAGTCAATGACATGCCATCCATTCTGTCCAATAAAGTAAGCATTTGCAGGCTCTGAGGTTTTAGTAAAGACATGTCTTTAGCAGCCACATTGCTCAGGATAAATAGTATGTTCATCACACACTGTTTGCGGTCTAATCCCAATTGTAGTAATTCAGCAATCACAGTTTGGCGACATTCATCCAGCTCTGAAAACATCAGAGTATACAAGTGTGAAGAAAAAGACTCCAGCATTGGGTCAGTCTTGATCTTCAACAATGAATTTCCCAAACTAATTATCTTTTGAAGATACTCTTTAAATATTGGTTTGTATTTATCAAAAGCCTCATCCAATAAATCTTCCTTAAGTATATTCAATTTTACGTGTTTTTTAATGAGATTTTCAACTTGTTTTTGTCTATCTTCTGTTGTGGTATAAAGTATGAGAAGAATCACAATATCTATAGGTTTATGGTCTAAGTTAACATTGCATGAAGCTATTGTTTTTAGCCAAGTATTTCCAACAACCTTGGATGATATTATGGCATTTCTAATTGCCCCCGCTGAAAGAACTTGACTTGTTGCTATCTCTTGAGCATTTGCCACAGAAGTTGGCCAGCCTAAGGCATTTCTCAATCCTTGAACTGCTTCTGTGCATGTTGCATCTCCCATGCGTCCAGGCATAAGTAGGAATTTAACAAAATTGGGGAAGTAACTGCATTTGGGTAAAGTAGTCAAAATCCCAAGCGTTTTTTTCTGTAGTTGTTCATATTGATCATCGGATAAACAAAGGTAAGACAGACAGTCCAGTATGGCAGGGATAAGCTCATGATCTTCGCTCAGAAATCTGCTCATTTCTGTTGCAATGTTTTGATGTTCTTGATCTCCTATGATATCAGGAATGGCTGTGATGATTTCTAATCGTACTATTCTCTCAGTTGCAACGTCCAGTAAGTTTATCAAGTTTGATGCTACTTTTTCCGTGTTAACAATAGTATCCAAGGTAGAGAAACTCTTAAGAATCATTTGTATCCATGGTCCACACTTATTTTCCACAGCTAAGTCCATAGCTTTTTCAAAGATGTATTCAATGAGCTTATTTTGCAAAATGGGAATACTTAGGAGTATTTTCACAACGCTGTCACTTACCGGATGTTCTTCTAGACTGTCTTCAGCCCTCTTCACAACGTTAGGGAACAAATAATGTTTAAACACTTCCAAATCTTGGCATTCTTTGACGAAGCAGTTATACATTTCTAAAACATTACGTGGATAGTCAAACTGCTTCTGAAGATTCTTCTTGATGTTTCGTATGATAAGGATGGTTTCCTGAGAAGCAATACACTTATGTGGAGGATGTTTCAAAGTGAGGCCACTTTCTTTCAAGCTCTGATGTAGACAGCTCGTTGTATCTGCAGTCTTCAACTTCTTATTCTGGCTTCCTGCATTACTGCTTGGCCGTCGCGAACCAAGTTTTTTTGCACTCATTTCGAAATGCCGTCTAGTTTTGTTATTTTGATATGGGTATGTACTATGTAGGTATTTTAATACAATATTAGGGCAGGCAGGGGCATGCAAAAATTTGCGCCGCGCTCTTTTTTGTTATGACAGTTGACATCACAGATGAAATAAGGTAGCGTTCCAAATCACTTTTATATACAATGTTCACCTTAGTTCAATTTTGCGAAAATCATAAAAAAGTGGATACATACCTATATATTTTAAAGCAAATGTGTATTTTTATATATATTAATGTAGCGTTCCAAATCACTTTTTCAAGATTAAAATATTGCTCGCTGTCAGACAAAAGTAGCTCGATGCTGGTTCCAAAACATCTACTTTTAGGTTTTGAAACCAGATCGAGCTACTTTTCTCCGACAGCGAGCAATATTTTAATCTTGGGTTGCGTTCCAAATCACTTTTCAAGATTAAAATATTGCTCGCTGTCAGACAAAAGTAGCTCGATGCTGGTTCCAAAACATCTACTTTTAGGTTTTGGAACCAGATCGAGCTACTTTTCTCCGACAGCGAGCAATATTTTAGGTTGCGTTCCAAATCACTTTTCAAGATTAAAATATTGCTCGCTGTCAGACAAAAGTAGCTCGATGCTGGTTCCAAAACATCAACTTTTAGGTTTTGGAACCAGCATCGAGCTACTTTTCTCCGACAGCGAGCAATATTTTAATCTTGAAAAAGTGATTTGGAACGCTACCTTAATCTTAATCTTTGAAAAAGTGATTTGGAACGCTACCTTAATCTTGAAAAGTGATTTGGAACGCTACACAAGTAAAAAAAAAATTTTGTCTATTTGTCTCGGTTGATTTCAGAATTTTCTTCTTTTACCTTTTTGAGGAATAGAACCCAGACAGAAAGAAGCCAAAACATAAAAATATATTACATTAAATTGTGCTGCATTGCGTAATAAGATGAATTTGAACATTTCGTCACTAGGAAAGTTCGTATGGAGGTCACAAAATGTTGCAGGATTTGGGGTAAACAAAACCTATTCACTTATTCCGTAACATACCTCTAATTGACCAGGTATACTACCGGCCACAGGTCATACCAAGTCCGATTCCAGAAGCTCCAACCATGGCTTAATTATACAAATGTTTTCACACACCTAACCTAACTTTTCAGTTCCAACAAGTAAGAAACAAATGGGCTAACTGGATGATGGTCAGAGACGTCAAGCGTCGTCGCATGAGCGCAGAGAACTTCCTCGAACGTACCAGGGTTAATGCCTTAAGAAAGAATGATGTCCTTCCAGTTGAAATTAGAGAAATGGCAGACAAGGATATAAATAAATTTGAAATGAATGCTATTCCAATGAGGATCAATAATAGATGCGTTATTACATCCAGGTAAATATCTTTGCCATTCTAAGGTTAGGCCGCAGCAGAACTAAGATGGAACAGAGGCATGCAGCAGACAATATTTTAGTATTTATTTGATGCACAGTGCCACTACACTGCAGTTACACTTCTGCTAGTGCTGTATAGCTAATACTTCATATAAACTATATTTTGTTGCAGCATGATGCATAGTTCTGTTGTATCTCAAACAGAATCGCAGACAATATTTATTTGATGCACAGTACCACTACACTGCAGTTACACTTCTGCTAGTGCTGTATAGCTAATACTTCATATATAAACTATATTTTGTTGCAGCATGATGCATAGTTCTGTTGTATCTCAATTCCACCTAGTGTGGTCTATCTAAAACACAGTTAAAGATAGAATGGAGCCTCTGAGAGGTTTAGTTACAAATCTTTTGTTTCAAGATAAATTTAATATATTATATCACAGCCATGCCAGTGTGCTATTGGATTATAGAGTTTATTGACAATTTTCTATCTTAATAACTGGTGCATCTCATACAGGATTACATCACTTTTAAAATGAACACATTTTTTTTGCAGGCCTCGTGGTATTGTTAAGGAGTGGAGAATGAGCAGAATAGTCTGGAGACACCTTGCTGATTATAACAAACTATCTGGAGTACAAAGGGCAATGTGGGGTTAAATATAAACTATACTGTATATTTTAGTTTTTAGAAATAAAGTAATGATATTTACACAGGGTATTTTCATTTCTATTGAATAAATCATGAACTTTAGATGAAGTCTCAAGTTACAGATTTTAAAAATATGTATATTATAAAAAAATGGAATTGATGTATGTATGTATTCCAGGACAGGTTTTGGTGTCAAATGAAAGGAATAAAAGTTTAGATAACTTTTTATATTGAAGTCATTTTATCTTATCACTAAACAAGCTTCATAAAGCTTATACTGGAACGTAAAAGCTTTTATGATACTGCTTCTTAGTCGAACAGACCTGAAACAAACCATTAAAAATGTTAGCATTTAACAAAAAACATTATACTTAAATGGTGGGTTTTTGTGTATTCTCAGGGTTGAATTGTTTCAATCATGAATATTCAGAAGCTAATACATGCAAACATCATTGAATATAAAAATGTAAGAGTTTCCATTGATTTTAGTCTTAACCCGCCCAATGTAATAGGAATTCAGTTAGCATCTTAAGTATATCTATAACTGTAGTGTCATGTGGGGAACACTGGTTGGGTTCATAGATGTATGGAAAAGTTCCATACAATCTTAGACCGTTGTTAGTGCCAAAGACATAGAATCCTCAATAATGGCTATAGACCACCAATGAAAATATGAATTAGGTGGTCCAGTTTCAAAATTGAATTATCAAATCCAAAACCACTTGTACTGTTTAAACATATACTCACCAAAACCCATGTCATCATCAGACTCCTCTGGTTCTTCCTCCTTCTTCTTTTCCTCTTTAGCCTCGGCGGCGGCAGGGGCTGCGGCCGGAGCTCCGGCGGCGGCCCCAGCAGCGGGCGCGGCACCCACTCCGGAACCGATGTTGGTGATCAAGTCCCGTACGTTTACGCCTTCCAGAGCCTTGGCGAAGAGGCCGGGCCAGTATGGCTCAACGTCGACACCAGCAGCCTTGAGGATTGTCGAGATCTTCTCACCCTGGTTCATGTAAACATTTCATGATGAGAATACGTGTTGGACCCAAAATATTCAGGGTTATTGGTAGCTTTACAGATGCTTAAGAGGTTTCCTGTATTAGAGATGAAGATTTCATGTTTATTATGCTGATGTTAAAGGATAACAAACGCGTAGGGATAACCTACAAAATAAAGTTGAGACTTAAATGATGTGATGACTTACAGTGACGGCAACATCATCATCGACGAGGATGAGAGCGGAGTAAACACAAGCTAATTCAGCTTTGGATGCCATTTTAGTTATTATTTGTGCAAGTCGCCGAAAGGCCTTAGCTACGAGAGAACAAGCACGTTTGACTTCAAAAACTTGAAGAGAAAAAGAAGGAAAATGGATCCTGTCACTTTGACATTTAAAATGGGGTTGCTGCATGAGAAAATTAAATTCTACAAGAAAATGGTTTTCGGAAATTATCGGTTATAATTTTTTTTTCAACTTCGGTTTCGTTTCGAATTACAAAATTGACAGCGGTTTCAAATTCTAAAACACAAGCAAAGACATTCTGAACATACAGCCAGGTACCTGTAATATTACTTCGAAATCGAGACACTGTAATGTAAATGATGTTTTTAACAAACGAAGAACGAAGTGACACAGTGCGAGCAACATCTGTTTTGTTTACATCTACACTCAAATAAAAATAACCAGTGCAAAAAGTGGTCTGTTCTTGGTGAAATTTAGTTCCACATAAAGCTGATACCAGTCTTTATACAAGAAGGTATTTACATTTGAAATTAATCATTTATACAAGGCTTAAATCTTCGTATAAAGTTTATAACCGCCGATATAAACGACCGAAATCTATAGTGTGTAAAGAAAACGCGTAAGCGCCGCGATTTGCATGGCGCTTACGACCTTTTGGACACAGCCTTTGTATTGAAGCCACAAGGTGACGAATACTGGACCTGTGACCGCCTGCTAGCGGTTGCAGTGCTACCTAAGCCTGTCTCGCTAATTCGTATTGGAATAAATATAGCGCTGTACCTTAGATCATAAGAGCTATCACCTGTCTCTGCCGCCGCGCCGCCGCCGCAGTATCGTACCGCTAGTCCGCATCATCCGCATTTCCTGTGTATACGTACGCTCGCTTATTCTACCTACCTACACATAACTGAGTACCAAACTGAATTGATCAATATCAACCCATATAAGATGCCTAATCCTCTTCTACATTCACCTCCGCCGCATGCATCTCAAGCTTACAAAGGCGAAATAAAAGTGCTGCAACCAGTTGCGTCATCACAAAACGATCTCCAATTAGTCGCACCGAGCGGTAACAAAACCCCAGAGAATTTCGACTTTGAGGACAACAGCGTTAATACGCGAAAAAGAAAGCATGATCACGGAATAACAGAAAGAATAGATGACCTTACTCTCATAATGAAAAATATGAATTTAATGATTACCGAAATAAAGGCGCAAAATGATACGATCATGAAAACAAACCAGGAAATCCAGAACTCAATCAATACAATAACCTCAAAGCAAATTGAACTAGAAAATCGTATCGTTACTGTTGAGAAAAAAGAAGAGAAGACGGATAAAACAGTTCATTTCCTGGAGAGGGAACTTGAATTGATGCAGCGAAAAATTTGCGAGACTTCTGTTGAATTCAGAAACATTCCGCAGATTAAAAACGAAAATATAGAGGATACTGTAAACAAAATTCAGAATACACTAATCCCAGGTTACGCCGATGTCACGCCGCGTCAGGTTTACCGAGCACCTGCAAAACCCGATCAAATAAGGCCTATTGTAGCGGAATTTCAGACCATTAAACAGAAACATGCACTACTGACAGCACTGAAGATATTCAACTCGGAGAATAAAGATGGAAAGTTCAGTACTAAGACAATTGGTCTTCCCGTTGAAGAAAAAATCATCTACGCTAACGATTTACTCACAAAAAGAGCGAAGCAACTTCATTACGCAGCTCGTGATTTTGTCAGAAATACGGACTATAGATTCTGCTGGACGTCTCGGGGAAAAGTTCTTATAAGGAAAGATGAAGGAACACCCGCGGTTGAGATAAGATCACTACTACAACTGGAAGATCTGAAAAACCGGCAGAATACCCCAAGAGACACGTTATCGAACGGAAACATAGAAGCATGACTATCTGTCCAGAATGATAAATGTTACTCTTACAATATAAGCTATTGTCCACTTCTATTTATTATCATAGTTATAATCATTTGCATGCTATATTACTTGTCTTTTTATGTTTTCTTTATATTATCCAATAAGTTCTTGCACATACACACATACTCCACGCGTTTACTTGCAAAACTCACAAACACACACACTAAAAGTCCTTACTTTAAAGCACTCTTCGGGATCGGTCTATCTCAAACTCTAATCCTTGGAAACGCGTTTTTTTCCAAGGTATATTTATTCATAGTATTATGAATAATACAAGGGATCTTGGTACAGACATTGATGCAATCAATGTCTCCCAATCTTTCTACATGCCCGAACCCGAACAGTGTAAGACGTATTTGAAATTTAATAATAGAACTGTCTCAGCAATAACTCTTAATATCAGAAGTGTATACTGCAATAAAAACTTTGATAATCTTCTAGTTCTTTTAAATAGATTGAATACTAAATTTGACTTAATTATTTTGACTGAATGCTGGCTAAACAAAATAGACAACAACCCACCAATCATCCCTGGCTACGATATTTACATTACAAACAATTACATAAACCAAAATGACGGAATTGTGTTATACGTTAAGGGCTCTCTTAAAAACATTAAGATAGTTGAGGAAACAATACCTAATATAAATTGCCTTGCTATTACTTTGGGAAAAGACTATGCTTTTATAGCCATCTACCGACCACCTTTCATTAAAGATACTACCCAATTCTGTGACACGTTAAATAATATCCTGGAAAAATATAAAATGTTTCCCAATATATTTCTGATGGGCGACATAAATCTTGATCTCCTTGAACGCAGTGAAGAGAGTCCTGATCCTTCCCATTACTTAACTTTACTAGCTACGCATGGTCTTCTTCCTGGACATATGTTTCACACTCGCGAACCAACCAAAACCTGTCTAGATCACTGTATGATTAAATCTAAGAACGAATCTACAATATTAGTTATCCCGCCAAGTGCTACAGACCATTCTCCTGTTATTCTAGTCACCAAATCGCAGTCTGTTGTGATCACAAATAAAAACAAAACAACGAAACAATTAGACTACGATTCCATTTGTAAGGACCTAAGCGAAGTGAACTGGGAAAACAAACTGAAATCGACAGACGTTTGCCATGCCACTGATCAATTCATTAAAATTGTTACGAATATAGTTAACAAGCATACGACCATAAAAGCCTTACCCCGTTCTAAACAGAATATGTCACCCTGGATTACTAGTGGGCTCATAAAATGTATCTTAAAACGTGACAAACTCCATTATAAATCTAAAAAATACCCTAATGACAAAGAATTAAAATCTGCATATAGCAATTATAGAAACCATTGTAATGACATCATTAGGAAATGCAAAAATACTTTTTATCAGGCTGAACTACAAAAACATGAAAATGACTCTAAGAAAATCTGGCAACAAGTTAAAAGAATATGTAATGTTACAAAAAATAATAATAAATCAGATGAATTATTAACTTTGGAAGACAATATAAGCGACTCTCTCAAAAAGGTCAATGAGTACTTTTCTACTGTAGGTGCTAAGCTAGCTCAAAGTATTCTTACGACCTTAAATTGCTCAGAGACAGAACTTTCCCATCAAATAACTTCAGAAAATTCTCCCATTCACTCATTTGCGATTATTCCACCAGATGAACATGAAGTATGCGCAGTAATAAGAAGCCTAAAACACGACTCTGCTCCTGGGTGGGACCATATAACAAATAAATTACTTAAGTATGCTATCAACTCACTCTGTAAACCTATATCTATTATATGCAAACTCAGCATAGAAAATGGACATGTCCCTGAGGCACTTAAAAAGTCTATTATCTGTCCAATCTATAAGGGTGGAGATGGGGGCGATGTCACGAACTTTAGGCCAATCTCACTGCTTCCAGCGCTCTCTAAAATACTGGAAAAACTTGTTAACAAAAGACTTATTAACTTTTTAGAAACAAAAAACTTACTTTCAGATAATCAATTTGGCTTTAGAGCTAAGAGATCTACAGAAGATGCAGTGACCAAACTAACTGAATTTGTTGTTAACAGACTGGACGACAACAAAAAATGCTTAGGTATATTTTTAGATCTGGCCAAAGCTTTCGACACCGTCTCCATCCCTATTCTCCTTGCAAAATTAGAACGCATAGGAGTTCGTGGTCTCCCACTACAGTGGTTCAAAAGTTATTTGTCCGATAGGAAGCAGAGGGTAAAGTTGAGTGATTTCGAAGGAAACGATACTAATATTAGTTTTGGTGTTCCCCAAGGTAGCATTTTGGGCCCCACGCTATTTTTAATCTACATCAACAACCTTTGTAGTAAAACCTTCATTAAAGGGCAGGTTATTACCTTCGCGGACGACACTGTCTTACTATTCTATGGAGATACCTGGGATGAAGTGCAAACTCGTGCAAACGAAGGTCTATATAATGTCACCCACTGGCTGCAAAACAATCTCCTAACAGTTAACGCCACCAAAACTAAATACGTAACCTTCACAATTACTTCACGAACCCAACCGAACCAGAATTTTAATATTACTCTTCACACTTGCAACAACACGGAAAATTGTAATTGCCCAGCCCTCGAACGCCAAACCACTATCAAATACCTCGGAGTCATTCTCGATGAGAAGCTAACGTGGTCAGAACACATTAAGAACCTGTCTGCTAGAACACGCAAACTTATTCATATTTTTAAAAGATTAAGACATGTTGGTAAGCAAAAGGTCGTAATGCTGGTTTACCACGCCTTAGCCCAATCTATACTTGGATACTGTATCACTGCCTGGGGTGCAGCAGCCAAAAGTCATCTTCTTCCTCTTGAACGTGCTCAGCGCGCATTGCTTAAAGTCATGCTGTTTAAGCCTAGGCGTCATCCCACTAGAGAGTTGTATAGAGAATGTCCTGTCTTGACGGTTCGGCAACTGTATATAAAATCAATTATACTACGTCAACACACAAAAGCAGATTATAAAGCACTCAAACCACAGCTTGAAATTAAACGGAGGAAAAATCGTATATTTACTACACCAAAAACCCGTACCTGCTTTGCACAAAATTGCCATATTTTTCTTGGACCATATACTTATAACACCATTAGCAAAAAAATTACTTTAATTTCCCTCACTCGTAGAAGTTGTGGACAATCTATTCACCAATACTTACTAAGACTAAATTACAGTCAAACTGAAGAGCTTCTTAAAATACCTACCTAGAGTTATGCTCCAATTCCCTTCATTTCATTTTATTTATGTCAATTAAGGACAAACATACAGTCAACAATAAAAATCACATACATCACTATCACACCTTCCACTAATAAATTTACAAACATTTCATCCACCACATATAAATACTCAAAGAACTCACCGCTCATGAATACTCTCCACACAACCACACGCACGCTCACACACTCACTCACTTACACATTTAGTTTTAATGTATGAATTATGTTTTTGTTGTTCGTTGCTTTTTATGTTAAATGTATCAAAATTAATTATAACTCATGCATGTTAGAATAGTCTCTGCTTTAGAATTTAGAAGGATAAGTCTGTGACCCTACGATACACGAATACGTAGGTTAGGGGACAGTGAACATTCTTTAAGTATTATTTTGTATTATGAACAAATAAAGTTATTTATTATTATTATTATAGATATAGTGTTCCGCATAGTATTGGATTATATCTTTTAGACCTACCGATAGGCCAAAAAATGCTGCAAATCTTGTTAAAAGCAACATAAAAAGAAAATAATATTATTAAAGCGGTATTGGGAAGTCCTAAAAAAAAAAAAAAAAAAAAAAAATGGAACAAGCTTAGAACAAAAGTATCGTATACTATTTGGCTGCTGCGGCTACAAGATCTTTGCCTTATACCTAATAAAGAGTAAATAAAAAAAGTGGACGCGGGAAAATAGTCAGTGTGTTGTTAAGTTTCTATATTAAAAATACTTATTTGTCTATATCTGTGTTTTATTCTTTCCTTCGTAGATAAAATCTTGTTGGTATGCAACTGTACGTTATTGGTCTTTTAATAACTCGTGCCCACCTATTTCGGTACGCGCTACACTTGTACCGAAAAATGGCACTCGTATTAAAAGACCGTCCAAAAGGTAACAGTTATATAATAATATAGCTATTACAAATTACATTGTATGTAGCCTCTGGGTATGGTTATGAATCAAGACATTCAACACTCAAACAGGTTCACCACGCCCGCCCTAGATAGCCGTTCCGATAACACTTCCGCTTTCGTCAGGTTCCGACACTGGCAGCAGGAAGGCATATACAATTTTCAAAGCGTGCAACAGAGATGACATTAGAACCCGTGTCGCTCCCGCCCGTGTCGAGCGAGAACCCCTATTTTATGAACGTAGCCCCGCTACTTGCTATCTAGTGTGGTTATGAATCCACAAAAAACTATAATTTTCCCATAGACATCTTATAATATTATTCTAATACACTACACCGGCTTTCGGCTTGAAACACCGTCAAAAATTCTGTAAGAAAATAATTCTAGGGTAGATCATGTATCGTTAACTGATCACATATTAGAAGAAAAAAATTTTTTTTCTTAAATTGTTTTTTCACTTCCCAGTACAAAGTGGTTGAATCAGCTGACTAAATTTCTATGGAAAGGTAAAAAAAAAGTTTGCGCAAATTTTTTTGTTTTCGGTGGAATGTATTCTTTAAGAGATACTCTATCATCTATTAAATTTTTTTCACTTTGAATTGTAGGACCTTATAGATGTTAAAAATATAAAATTAAAAAGTAGAAGATTGACAAGTTGGCGTTTGTTTGTTTAAATCTCTTTACATGTTCTGTATAGGGATGTTCCAATACCCACAAGTTATCGATACTTACCCATTTATGTAGTACTCAAATAATTTTTCCAGACTACTCATATGAGTACCTCTAAAGTATCGATACTTACTCATATCGACACTTTTTAGATTTTATCATGGGACAGTTAAAATAGGTTTTTTTATTCCGAGTAGTTGTTAAAAGTAAGTAGAGAAGTATTAAATGAATCATCTTTTATTAATTGCAAAATTATTTTAGACCCCGTTATCTTGTCGCAATGACGTCACAAAACGGTAGATAGGGGACAAAATGGGTACACCTTGGAGTTTGTGGTGTTTTGGAATATATATTTTTTCATAAATCTTGCTGTGGTCTGTTTATTTAACTGGCCGTTGAGGCTTTATCATCACAAACATGAAGATATTTTTATAATTGTTTTTGTTTACTTTTTTATATTTATATCTTGAAATATTGGTCATAGGCGATGCGATAACCATAGATAAAGAATTTATTTGCAACTGCGAATCACACTGACACACAGTAGCAATCCATAGGTACCTGACAGTGAACTTTTTGTTTACGAATCACACCAAAAAGACACCATACAAAAACAATTAAATTCATAAACGCATAATGAATAAGCAAGCGGAAAATTAAATCAAGAAAAGTTTAATACCGATCTATTAAAATGTATGATATCAATCATCTAATATCCAATAAAATAAATTTGAAAACACCGAGTTTCGAGCTTTTATTATAAAAATATTGTGTGAATAGTAAGTACGCAAAAACCGGAAATGTACTACATCGGAATCTACACTACTATTGCAGTATTTACCAAAACAATATTATTATTACATTAAGGAAGCGTTTCAGAACGTGCGATCATAGTGCGAAATTTCACTCGTTTATTAGAAAGAGACAAATCTATATAGGAGCAAGAGAAACAAAAATCTGGTTGCACCTATCAGGGGCCTTACCACGGTCGAATTTGCGAAAAGAGCCTTTTGCTCTTTTCTTTCGAAAGTCACCTTCTCTCTTTTGAAGATACTCTTTTTTTTATCCGTAGAATGTGCACACTTTTCTCTAATGCGCTCTTCTCACTTTTGGAAGCCAAGACACAGACAACCATTCATTCAAAAAAAAAAATGGGTATAGACAAAAAAAGAGTGTCAAAATCCAAAGTGTATGCAATGCTGTTAGCGGTGCTTTAGCGGTGAGAGGTCACGTGATAAACTGAAAAATATTCGCTGAATGGGTGACTTTAAATATCGAATCATTGGTACAGTGGCTGACAGTATTAGATGCAAGTAACCAGGGGCCTTATTGTCTAACTTCACTTTTGCTTTCAAATGTATTGCGATGGGCTAAAAATATATGGCTCATAGTTTTAACAGAAATCATGTTACACACAAAATTCCTTCTTGTTTTTTAATTCACGGCACCGCATCCCAACGAAGAACACTACCGCTAGCAGCAACGTATCGTCTTCTTATACGTAGTTGATACGTTGTTTATTAGGGTACCGCTAGCGGCAACGCATACATTTCAAAATAAATATCCATTATTGGAAGGAAAATAAATAATAGGTACCTAGGCATTTCTTGTCGTTTATACTTATCAAGTGAAAAGAAGGAAACAAATCACTCTTTGATGAAAAAGGAGAAGAATCTAATTATGTTGGAGTGTATGGAGAAGTAAGTAGACGTTTACTATTCTTCGTTTTACACAGGAAAAAAATTGCCTTTCTACTCTTTCCCCGATGTAAGTATACTCCAAGTTTCCCCGTATTTGAGATTGGCTCCTATCCCATTTCAGTGTTGGAAAAGTAGATTGCTACTTCACCTACATATATACACGCTTATGTCGATCATTTTTATTTCAGACATTGCAACCTCTCCCATGTGCTAAATAAGTCTCAAAGTCTTATAAGGTCATGACTCCTGCTTTGGTATTCCCTATCGTGTGGCTAGTGGTGCTAGAAAACTGCAGGAAGGTAAGACAATGTTTTTGTTGTCTAGTACTTTCTTCTCATTTAAATGTTTGAAGCAACGGTAGCTTGCTGGCCTCTCAATCTTGCGACCCAGGTTTAATTTCCAGTCACCACCAATGAGTTTTTCGAAATTTATGTGCACAGTATTTGTGTTCTTAGCTAATACTTACCACTTAATGAACAATGAAGTAAAACATTGTGAAGAAACCTGCATGCCCTAAAAAGCGTGTAATTTTGCCTGAAGTGCAGCGATATGGGGTACCATGTAAATTGTTTGAAATTTATTTGCACTAAGTACCATATTGTTTGCTACTACTGACCAAACTAATGTGAATGTCTCCCAACTAAAAACTCACTCTAATAAGGTAGCATTTCATAGATTCCAAAATTGAATTGGAAATTAGAAGCATCGCCTCAAATCAAACCCTGGTTATTTAAACCTTGTAATGCAAAGCACATATTATTGCTTTCATAAGATCTTACATAGATGTTTTTGTCTTTTCAGAAAAGGATTTGCTGTCAACTAGGTGCAATGACACCTTTTGTCAGAGCCACCGTGCTACTGGTGGAGAGAATCCTGACCCTCATTAAACCAACATTGGTTGGAACTTGAGACAGGAAGGAACTGGAGGCACATGAGTTTTAGTAGAAATCTAACAAATAAAAAGATCTTTTTATCAGTAACAGGTGTATAAGTAGTAAACATTTTCAAAGAATAAAAATTATCAAATATATTGTTTTACACTTTTTTCCACCCTCACAAAATTTTATTTGATGATGTCTTTCATGGCAAATTTTCAAGCTAGGTAGCATAAAAATTACTGTGTGTTTTATTGCAAAAGTATGAAATTGTTTATAAATAATAAAACCTGACTGCCTCTGTAACGAATGGTTGCTCTGCACTTGCCTGCTAACCCAGAGGTTCTGTGTTCAATCTCCACGCCCTGCATATCACTGTTCAGTCTGCGTGCTTCGAAAAAAACATCAAGCTGTTGATCTATTTATGCCCGATCTATAGGGCCCATCACATTTGAGAATAAATAATAGTGTAGCGCGTAAAAAAAGTGCATTGAAATATTGAAAATGAATTAAATAGAGATGGTATATATACAGTTGTGGTTGTATAATTAGGAACTACTGGTAAGAAAGTCGATTTTTGACAAACAAGTAGCTGTTACTTTTGTAATAACTTACTGATAACAAATTTAAACCACACAAAATAACAGTTATATTTAGTAGGCTTTAATGATTTACACCCAATATGCAAAACAATTGCACTGCTATCACTTAAATTGCTATTGTATTTTAAATGTACTGGCCGCTTGACAAATAATTAGGAACGGAAAAAAATAATTCTTAATTTTGAATTTCGAAAATGGTTATCGCCTTTTTTTTGTTTCCGTATTCTATGGTTACATCGCTTTATATCTCCTTTATATTGACTAAGTTGAAAGTGCATAATTATTCCGAAATCATGGGCAAAAAGGAGAGTTGTGATCCATCGACCCAGAAAATTATTATGGCTCTATATGAACGTAATTGGTCGTATAAAAAGATTGCTGATCATTTGAAGTGCTCTAAAACTAAGGTGTTTAATGCTGTAAATCACGTCAAACAGTTTAATACTACGAATAATGTACCTCGAAAGCCTAAATCTAGAAAAACAACATCACGTGAAGATGCTTTAATTGTTCGTGCAGCAAAGGCTTTGATCCTTTCAAGAGTTCTGAAAACATAAAGAGGGAAGTTTTTGGCGACGGAGGAGTATCTACACGTACAGTACGAAGACGCTTAACTGATGCAAAGTTATTTGGAAGAATCGCCCGGAGTGTACCGCTTCTCACGAAGGTGCACCGAAAAGCTAGGTTAGTTAGAGTTCGCGAATAAATATGGCAACTGGACAGCAAGTCAATGGAAAAACGTGTTATTTTCTGATGAAACGAAAATAAATAGACTAAGGTCTGATGGTAAACAGTATGTGAGTAGACTGCCTAAGCAAGCGTTGAATCCTAAGTTCACGAAAAAAGTGGTAAAGCATGGGGGAGGAAACATAAAAGTTTGGGGATGTTTCTCAGGTCATGGTGTTGGGCCAGTTAAAAAGATTGAAGGTATGCTAAACCAATTTAAATACAAGCAAATATTGGAGAGAGAGAAAGACTGCTTCCTTATGCTGAGGTGAGGTTGTTGGACTACAGGTCTGGATATTTCAGCAAGATAATGAACCCAAACACACTGCTCATTCAGTTAAAAGGTTTCTTAGTGATCAAAAAATTACTGTGTTAAATTGGCCTGCAAATAGTCTAGATCTTAATCTGATCGAAAATCTTTGGAGAGAAGTAGAGTGTGGCTGCGAAAAGGACGAGCAATTTGAACAATCTATATGATGCCTTTGTCGAATCGTGGAACAATATTTCAGATGAAACCTGTAAAAACTTAATAGATTCCATGCCCCATCGCTGCAGGGCAGTTATTGTAAGCAAGGGCCACCCTACAAAATACTAATACTGCTTTTTGTAAGCTGTGTTAAAAGATTTGTAATAAATATTGTTTATTTCATTAAAATTGTTTCTGATACAGTTCAATAAATTAAGTTATTTTACCCGTTCCTAATTATTTGTCCATAGCTAGAAAGTTTCAAATAAATAGTTCAAATGGAACTTTAATTAAATTATCAATTGAAGTTCAACAATTTTACATATTATATATGTAGTATAAAAGCCTGCTTACATAGCTTTATTATCATGTCGTTTGAAGGTAGTAACAGTAATAAAGACTAAAGTTACAGCAACTTGTTTTTCTGAAAGTTACTTTGATATTAGTTGTTCCTAATTATATGACCACAACTGTATATATGTCATCTCACTCACACTATCTAATTATGATACTTGCATGAGAGAATATGAAGTATTATGTATGTATGATGTTCAAGAACATATAGGTATATAACAATTACATGGGTGAAGTGTTTTGCTTGTAATTGAATCAAATCAAATAATTTTAATGTCAGGCATCTGTGGCCCATGCAAACAAACATTAAAGTACAAAGTATAACAATAATATAGCCTTTATTCTGTCCTACAGTGATTTTGAAGTTAATTTTTATAGAACATTTTATTCATTACTATTTATATTAGGTCACGTAGCACAGTGCCACATGGCAAAGGTCTCGTCCAACTCCTTCCAATGTTCTCTGTCCCATGCCACTCTTCTCCAGTATGGACCGGCTGTCAATTTAAGTTTGTTTTCCCAGCATCGCCAACCTCTAGTTATTTTTCTTTCATGTGGGTACCAGTCTGTGATCTTTTTACTTAATTTCTCTGGGTTACTACGCAGGATGTGACCTGCCAATGCTGGTTCCTGTAGTAAGCCGCTAGGTGTGCTACACAATTTCTCGTAGGTCTTCATTTCGAGTTCTATCCTTTACTCTTGACTCCCAACATGCTTCCCTCCATGGCTCTCTGGCATTTTTCGAGTTTGTCTTTGTGTTCTTTGTTTAAGGCCCACATCTCGCACCCATATGTTAGACAGGGAAGAATAAATGTGTCTTTTGTTTTCGTTGATAGCCTCAAGTCTTTACTTTTCATCTTTTTTAGGGACTAGTCTTCATCCGTTGGCTATTCGCTTGTTGATTTCTTTGTGTGTCTAGTCATTTGGAGAGATTATTTGACCAAGGTACACATATTCCTTTACATATTCTAAGTTACATAGGTAGTATATTGGTACAAAATTGAATTAGTAAATAGAGCATCAACTATGTTATTATCACTTCACTTTGCATTACCTATGTAATGGTGCTGTCCTACGGCACTTGTCCACGGAAGCAACGGAGAACTCTCACCACAAACGCCGAAAAGTTGACGTTGCGGCGCAACTCTAGCAACTGCACCTTAGGCGTACGGATGATACCCCATCTTTTGGAGCACGTACTCCGCGATGCCCTCCGCCTTAGTGTTTTAGTGCAGGCGTGTTTGGCTTCGCAGCACGCAGCTTCTGTTTGGGCTCCCTAAGAGCTTTGCTTGAGTTCTGGGTCGTACGTGGTTGGCGCTTTCTCCTTTGCACAGTCTCGAAACCAATAACAATAGCCCGGTTCGGCGCGCCTTCTTACTGGGAGCGGTAGGGGCGCTCGCGGTAACGCTGGCGAAATCTCGATGACGAGGTAGGTACCTAAGTACATAACTAATACCTAGTCCAATTTAGAATTTTTAGAAAAATATTTTGCATGTCGAAAGTTTTTTCATGAAATTTATTACAATGTACCTATGATGGTCGTTGCAATGTAATAGTATTTTGTAATTATAATGTCTTTGAGTCATAAACTCCAATTTCATGACAAAAAACCTACGAAAACTTCACAAAAGGCACTAAATTTGGTCACTGTTTTTTAGAAGAGTAGAAGTGACTTTAGCTCTGCAAAAGGCGGCAAAAAGAAAGACCAAACGTTTGTCAAAATGCCACCGTTCTACGGAAATAAGCAAAAAAGTATCTTTTTGAATGAACGAAACTCGAAAACGACACTCTTTATCTTTAGAAGCCAAAGTAACATAACAGTCACTTTTTTTGCTCTGTTATTCTAAGAAATCAAGTTTGATAGCTGAAGCCTCTCTCGAAAGACACTCTTTTTGTGCCTCGTTCTAGACCCCCAGGTGGCCCAGTGTGATTTTCGCATTACTCCGAAGCGTTTCAAAACACTTTCGTGCAACTGTCAGGTAAAAGTTCGGTTACCCTCGGTTTAACTCTAGGGTGAAATTCGCATCACTCCGAGTGAAATTCACTCGTTTCCAAACGGAACCTTACTATACATACCATATTACTATGTTTACTATATAGGCTGAAATTAAATCGACGGACCAAATTCATACTGGAGACCCGGTTAGTGATCAGGATCTAGGTTCAGTAATCCTTTTGGCCAAATTCGAAAAATAGATTATCATTTAAGTAGAATTCCTAGGTCTAGGCTGTAAGGAAGCAAAAAAAAATATCAAATTGCACCAAAAGGGTAATTGAAGCTTGTTTCTGTTCACTAACCGAGTCTCCAGTATGAATTTGGTCAGTTAATTTAATTTCACCTTGTCGAAAACGTTAAACAATCTGTCTTACCGAAAGCGGCGTGTTGGTTAAATAATGTAAAACAAGATGGCGTCACGACAACAGCTGATTACTTTCAGAGTTTATCTTTTTGGCACACGTTGTGCAACGTTGGTTTGTTGTGTTCAGTGGTTTTTAGGGTTCCGTAGCCAAAGGGTAACCTACGGTCTGTCTGTCTGTATGTCTGTCACCAGGTTGTATTTCATGAACCGTGATAGTTAGAGAGTTGAATTTTTTGCAGATGATGTATTTCTGTTGCCACTATAACAAAAAATACTAAAACCGACCAAGTGCGAGTCGGACCTGCGCACTCCCACACAACAGACATGATTTTTTGCCGTTTGTAAGGTTCCGTAGTCCGACAAGGAACCCTCATAGATTCGCCATGTTCGTCTCTCCGTCCGCGGCTTAGCGCAGAGACTATTAGTACTATAAAGCTTTAATTTGGCACGGATATAAATATTAATCACGCCGACAATACGGTAAAATAAAATCTTGAAAAAAAATTTTTATCAGACGTCACTCTAGTATGGGATCACGTCGCCTTTTGACGTTTGTAAGGTCGAGTTCGGACTCAAAATGCACTCTGAATCTCAGCATTAGAGTAATGTAATTACTCTAAGGATACAGACCATCCACTATAAGAAGTCCCCTTGGGTTAGGAAATACTAGCACCGCATATAATGTTGCCAATGGCTCACCTCATGGAGCATTCACCCTACTACACATTCATAATATTTACTTAACTGCGTTTTTAGGGTTCCGTAGTCCGACAAGGAACAATTATAGTTTCGCCATGTCCGTCTGTCCGTCTGTCCGCGGCTTAGCACAGAGACTATTAATACTAGAAAGCTGTAATTTGGCATGGATATAAATATTAATCACGCCGACAAAATGGTAAAATAAAATCTACAAAAAAAATCTTTTAAGGGTACCTCCCATACACGTAATCTGGGGATGAATTTTTTTTTCTCGTCTATCCCATAATGTGGGGTATCGTTGGATAGGCCGTTTAAAACATTGTGGGAATGTGAAAACTATTTTTCGATTTCGGGAACGAAATTAGTGTCTGTTGTTTGTTGATGTTATTTAAACTTCAGATTATTGTTAACTAAGAAGCTTTATTAAATTGAATAATCCGGCTCGAAGGACCAATATTTCGGGAACGAAATTAGTGTCTGTTGTTTGTTGATGTTATTTAAACCTTAAAATGTTTAAATGTTGATGTTATGTGAATGCAGCCGGTCGCGACGGAATCGGTTGATGCACTGATTTGTTGAAATTAGGAAATCGCCGCCGCGCGCCGCTTGCATGTCACCTGGTCTGTTGTGTGTAAGCATAAAACCGAACAGGATCCGAAATATTAAGCTTTAAAGTGAAAATTTTAGTTCGAGTGGAGCGTCCCCCCCCCCCTGCCGGCCAAACGGTCGTTTATAGAAGCATGAAAAAATTCACAGAAGTAGTATATATAAGGTCCTACAATAATAAGTGAAAATAATTATAGGGTAGATCATCTATCGTTCACTGATCAAATTCCTGGTGAATAAAAATTTTTTCACTTTGAATTGTAGGACCTTATATAATGAATTTAAAAGTAAAACAATCACAGCTAAGTAGGCTTTACAGGTTTACGAGTACAGGTCGCGCCAAACTTTTGGTCCCCTACAATGTATTAGACCAGAAGTTTGGCGTGGTCTTCCGTGCGTCCGACTTGCAGTTGGCCGGTTTTATTTATTTCAAATTTGGTCTTTGGTGCAATTGTAAACATGTTGTTGGTAAATGCACCAAACACTTTGTTCTGTAGCAGAGCAGGTTTTATTTTTTTCTCATTAGAGAAACATAAAACGAAAAAAAAAAAATGCATGGTTCGGTTGGATAGAAGATGCCTTGCAAAGGTGTCCTTTGTTACGCCACACCACCTAAGTGGGCATTACGCCTTATGAATAAACATAAGACAAGCCATGTCTTTTTACTATCCATTTTTTCAAATCAAATGTCTTGGTCACTCTATCAAAGTTGAATTGCGTCTTGTTGCCTAGGAACGTTTAAATAACTTTAGCGACTTGGTTAAACGTCACTCTTTAATTAACGGTCTAGGGTGTTAGTTAAGTGTTTAATGTACCAATTGACTGCGAGATATCCATCCTGAATTGCTGAACCTTAGATAAACAGACTAGTGACGGGCAGCGGCGTCACTAGAGTGAGAGGTTCTGGCACCGTGTTCACCAACCTGCCTGCCCAGCGTGTGTGAGTATGGGCACCTCTTCCCAATTTATGATGTACGCTAAAAATAAACGGCCCCCAGTCCTCGGCAGCCCCACTTTTCCCGATTACGGTGGCAGTCGCGGTAGCGGTGGGGCAGGGGGTGCTAAGAGTCTCCGGTTGAATGGCCACCAACACCGACAACTTTTTTTGGCGACGTATAATACACGGACGTTACGGGAAGACGGACACCTCGCTGAGCTCGAGTCAGAGTTAGGTAGAATTAACTGGCATATTCTGGGGCTACCGGAAGTCCAACGAGCAGGTGAGGATACGATAACCGTAGAGTCAGGACACCTGCTCTACTATCGAGAGGGCGATCAATTGCCTGTCGGTGGAGTTGGCATACTGGTCAACAAAGACCTCACTAGCAACGTGTTAGAAATCGGTAGTATCTCTACTTGGGTGGCATATCTTGTTCTTAGACTTAACAAGAGATATTCTCTTAAAGTCGTTCAAGTTTATGCCCCCACTTCAAGCGACTCTGATGATGTAGTCGAGGCCGTATAAGATGACATGTTAAAGGCCAGAAATAACACCACCAAGACACATTTTACTGTTGTTATGGGGATTGGGGACGTTATGTTATATGTTAAGAGTGTGGTGAATCGGTAATCGGACCACATGGTTATGGCTGCAGAAACCCTAAGGGCCAGATGCTGGTTAGTTTCCTTGAGAGCCAGGGGCTCTATTTGATGAATTCATTCTTCAAAAAGGAGCTTCAAAGGAAGTGGACCTAGCGAAGCCCTGATAGACTTCATCATGACGGATCAAAAGCACATAATCCAAGATGTATCCGTGATCAACAGGTTTTGTACCGATAGCGATCACCGACTTGTCTGAAGCATCTTGAATATCGACTTACAGCTTGAGAGAAACCGTCTGATGAAGCCTACGCTCCGCCTGTAATTGCCCTGTTGGAAACCACTGAGGACGTGCTAACAATTTCACGAATGTCGTGCGCGAGGTAGGCAGGGCTTATTTTAAGCCGGAACGAAGAACTAAGGAGTCGAAAATTTCGTGTGGAACTTTGGGTCTGATGAGGCAGAGATGGGAAATGTCTTCAGATTCTGCAGATTACTCCCTTCTTAACAAGCGCGTTAAAAGGCAAATTCTTTCAAGGGGGAGTATGTAGCCAGGGATGCAAAACTTCCACCACGCACTACGCACGGTCTGTTACCGGCCCGCTACCGCTCACCGATTGTAGAATGATTTATGAACACGATTGCCTCACGTGTTCGATGAACACGATTTACCTCACCCCGCGCGCCCGCTCGCGGAGATCCGGGAGAGCTTTTGAGAAGGAACGAGCCGGGAAAGCTTTTTATAAAATAATCTGTTGTTTACTGTGAATAGTGGCTAATTAGTAATTACATACCAGATTACACCAGAACTGTCTTTAAATACTCCATAACACGTAAACTTAGGAAAACCCTCCTAAAAACATCATTTAGAACTAAAAAAAAAAAAGTTCAAAATAAACCTAGACTTTGGTTCTTGTAAAGTATTGAAATTATTCAATTTGGGGTTTAATGTACTTAGATTCCTCTGATGAAAGAGCTGTGTTTTATAAAGAACAGGAGGAATGAATTCATTTCCCATTGTTTGCAGATATAACCTTCTAGTAATAGGTAAAGACTAGGATTAGTTATTAAATTCACTTACATAAAGGTAAATTTATCTTGGTTTAATTACTGATAAAATTTGGTATTATTCATGTAGGTTTTATAAAAAAAACCTAGGTATTTGTTTGGTGGTTAGAAAACGTATAATTGAAGGTACAAAGGTAAATAAATGATTAGTGTTCTGGTACGGATGAACACGTAGCTGATGGGTTCATTTTAATAAATTCTTAATAAATTCTTAATTTGTAGACGAAGTATCTCCTTTATTTAACTAGGTTTCTCTTATAAATTAAAACAACCATTTTGTATCAGTTTACTTCCTTCAAAGTCTCACAACTCAAATAAAAAGAACCTTCCTTCAAGCAACCAACATTCTTTACTAAACAGTACCTACTTATATACAGATAATTTGTTTTAACGAACCTTAATTTGCTTGAAAAAACTATTTTCCAATATCTTATAAATTACAGCACTTATCACTTAGAAGTAATTTAAATACATAAGTTAAATAAAGTTATTGGGGTTCATATAGTTTAACAGGTCTTCAATTTTTGATTACTAATTTTAGGAGTTGTTGTAATTATTCCATACATGGCAATCACTAGCAACCAATAGGTACATAAGATAGACACTTTACTGTGGTTTCTTTAAAGTTGAATTATGTTAGGTAAATAATAGTTTTAACTGCGTTGAGTAACAAGTTGAGATAGGTTATATAGGTATATTTAGGGCCATATTAGATAGTTCATTCCAAGTTTTTTTTTGAAGAACTAGGGTTACATGAAACGGTTCACAAAGTTGGGTTCTGCGGTAGACACTAGACAATCATCTGGCCAAAACATAAATCAAAACATTCCATTAGCTGAGGTACTCTTTAAAGACCAAGTACAGTTAGGGTTATGTAGGACTAGGGTTCAGTTAGACAATAGGGCAATAGGCTAGTTGGAAGTGGTTTAAAATCCATCCAGTACAGTGTACTTGACAAAAGAATAAGACTGAATTTTAGGTCCTTATATACCATTGGATCGAAGACATCAAAGACAACGAAGACCGAAGACATCGCGGACATCGAAGACAACGCAGACCGAAGACAACTACGTAATAACCCTGCACACAGGTGTCAGGTGTTCTGTTGTCATGTACTCTACCGATCTTGAACAATGAATCTAATGCGTTTCAATACAAGGTTCACATTATTTGTGACTATTAATAAATTTGTAACTGTTCAAGGTTTTTTCTTGCTACTACTTAGACTTCGCTGTTTAGGAAAACCGTCAAACCCCTCCCCCAAATGTCAGATTTTATCTCCAGTCACAATTAGACCTTCTACAACCCCCCCCCCCCCATATCACTTTAACCCAAAATGACAGGAACAGACCAAACAACCATCAATCAGTATTGAAACTTTATATACAAGGTGAAATTCAATCAACCGACCAAATTTACACTGGAGACTCGGTTAGTGATCAAGAACAAGGTTCAATGACCCCCGAGGTGAAATTCTAAAAATGAATATTTTTTGCCCCGTAGTGCCTGCACTAGGAATTGTACTTGAACTAGTCCAACCAGTACAAGAGCAAAACAAATTATTTTTCGAATTTGGCCAAAAGGATTACTGAACCTTGTTCCTGATCACTAACAGAGTCTCCAGTATGAATTTGGTCGGTTGATTGAATTTCACCCTATATAATAAATAATCACAAAACAAAAAAATACACATATACATATATATTAAATTTTTTTCAGACTCCGGATCAAACATTTAAAGTATAATTTTTTTTTATTTAACCTGGCATCTAAATGTGGGGTTCCGAAAATTTTGCGATCTTATTTTCGACCCACTATCCAGTCTTATACTCGACCCACTATCCAGTAGGAATTTTTTTCCTTCCAAATATCTGAACCTGAACAGGATTTAGCGAAATATCAATTATATTTGCCGTGATCAAGTAACCGAAACGTGCACCAAGCTAAGTGTAAAAACAAGAAACATTACGCGGGCCCCACACCGCAGCGCCCCGCAAACTACGGCATTTCATTCGTAATTCACTAAGTACACAGTGGAGACGACATCAAGCTATACACTTGCAGTACGACATTAGCCCCTATAGAGAAGAATACAAGATAGGTACAAAGTCAGAAGTGTCTAACTTGATGCGGTCTCCAATGATACTATGCAGGTGATTCCAAGACACGCACACAGTTACAATATTGTTGCACACTTATGCATTTTCCGAGATTTTGTACTGTACGTCATTTGGAAACGGATAATAGAACTTTGATATATATTTTCATGTTCTCTTGTAGTACAAGTCTGCGCAAGTTGAGTGAATCCATTGTAGGGCGACTAATTTACATTATTTTACATTTTGATTCCCTAACGCCATCTAGTTTAACTAGTTCATATTGGTTTCATCCTTTACCCCCTACAGAGTTCCAATATCTATCTTGCAGTCCCATTATCAGACCTTGGTCACTAATTTTTACAAAAGTACTCATTAAGGCCGATAAAATAGTCCAAACTTAAGAGGTCTGCTGTTGTTCGTTAAGGAGTTCTTATTTCAACCTTCCAGTCTCATCATCAGACCATGGTCACCATGTTTTACAAAACTACTGATCAAGACCGATCAAATAGTCCTAACTCGAGAGGTCTGCTATTGTTCATTGAGGAGTTCTCATTTCAACCTTCCAGTCCCACCATCAGACCCTGGTCACCATGATTTATATAAGTACCTATCAAATTTGATCAAATTATAATGTTTCATCAAGTAAGTTATTAATACAAATTGCAAAATAAAATATTTATTTTCCTATACTTACTAAAGTCCATTCCACACAATTGAACATTAGTACTTTGGGGCCAAAAGCATTTGAATATCCTATCACTGCTAATAACTTATCATATTTATATAAAAGTAAATGAATTGTTAGTTAAACCATTTGCACGCAACTGTACCAATCAAAACTGAATTATAGAACTACCAATTTAAGAAGGTTGGCACCATGTATGGTACGGCCGCTTTTATGTAGTCATTTGAATTTGGTTGGTTAATCGACTGATTTGTTTCCTGTTGTTTTTTCCTTAAGTTTCAGTAGTTAGGAGGTTTTTTTAGCTGAAAGTCTTAGGATAAATAATGTGATAAAAGTACTAATTATTAGTAGAATCAAATATACCGTCAGTTAATAATAACTCATGTATTGAAGCGTTACATTAAAGAGTAGCCAAAATTTAATAAAAATGGAATAACTCTGTAAGGTGTTGAAGTAGGAACATCTAATTTCACAAGGTGCTTTGAATTGATAAAAGGTACAAACCACCATAACTGATAAGTTTCTAGGTATTATCATTAAAGCGCAAGGGCCGATTTTAGGGTTTTTGAAAAAAAAAATATAACTGACCAACGGCGTCGATTAGAGAAAAAAAAGTTTGCCTAAAATAGGAATTAATAAAGACGCACTTTAGTAAAAAAAATCGTAGTTGTTTGTCATACCGTTACCCCTGAACTGATGGTTGGTCAAATCGCGCTCGCTTTTCGCCGGCCTACTTTGATGGTTGGTCAAATACCGCCCGCCCCCGCTCACCTGAGGGGCCCGCCAATGGCTGCTGGCCGTAATTTGACAGGCCGGGGGGGGGGGGGGCGCCGCGGGCCGCGCGTCATGTGGTTTAGTATAATGGTTTTTATGGCTTTCCTGGATGGAAATACCACAGATATGGCATACCGTTGTATTCCTAGATAAATTATCTACAATCTAATAGTACTTTCATTGAAATATATTGTAGTATGATTGAACTGAATGCGAGTAAATCGAGTAAATAAACAAACGGGTGACATCTGACTTTCCTACGGGATATAAAAAATATTAAACAACATATAGTTTTCTTTCTGTACTTTATTTATCCTCTTAGTATACAGTAATAGAAATATATAAAAATATTTACATCATTTCATAGTAAAATGTCAAGAAAAACAACAATTTCTGCACTGAGCGTCCATGCGAAAGAGAGATTTTATTTTTTGTTTTTTTACACCCAGTGTTGGTTGTAGTGACCGAACTGCTTCAATGCACAAAAATGTTCAATGTCAGCTCTCAAAATAAACCACAGACTCCAACAAACTCCAACGATTCCATTCGGAACGGTACATCGACCTAACAAAATACTCTGCGGGCGGTCGGTATTTGACCAACCATCAAATTAGGCCGGTGAAAAGCGGGCGCGATTTGACCAACAATCAGGTCAGGGGTCGGCGTCCCGCCAGCCCGTCAAATTACTATCTTTGGATCAGCTGGAAACACAATTTTTTTATTTCGGGCACAATTAGCCATGCACGTTTCTGATATGTATTTTTTACTAATTTAGTTTGAAAATGTAGCATATTTTATGATTATTTTTGGGTTTTATTCATTGAATCTATTTAAAAACAAAAACTTAAATTTTACCCGCCAAAAGTGAACGTGACGTCACTAGAGGCGTTCCGCATGGCGCTAACAGTGCTAACACTACCATCAAACTTCTCACGCCCATCAAGTCGTTCCGAATGAAAAATGGCGTCCATCACTGTTTATACTTATAATCCATTTAGGGTTCTTTTGAACGCAACATGAATGATGACAGAATTTGTAGAAATTCATTTAAGTTACGTGAATACAAAGGATAAACTACTTTACTAGGTCCAAGAAGTAATTTCTTCTAACTACAATCTTATAATCATGGTTTAACTAATGCTCTTATTCTTCGAAAAACCTATTTTTGAAATTGCCACCGGCCAGCTAGCACTTTTCATAGATCGCTCATAGTGCAAACGCTCTGAAGCATAGGCATATCACAACATGGCGTCGTTAAGGATTTCGTCTATGATAAACAAGGTGAAATTTAATCAATCACCCTTGTTCATACTGGAGACTCGGTTAGTGATCAGGAACAAAATTCAATGATCGTTATTTTCGAAATCATAAAAAAAATTGTTTCCATACTGACTGAATAGGCAATAGGTAGGTACGGGAGCAATTTTTTATTTTCAGTTTTACCTTGAGGTTCATTAAACATTGTTCCCGATCACTAACCGAGTCTCCAATATGATTTCTGGCGGTTGATTAATTATCGGGCTCACAGTGACTGATAGATGCGATATAATCGATTATGTCCAGACACGGAATGCACTGCATGTCATAGATAAGTCAAAATGAAGTTCATTGTGTTTTGTTAAAATATCTTTAAAAGCATTTAAAAGTATAGATTTATTTAATAATCTGATAAGTAGCAACTGTACAGAAAACATATTTCTCGAAATGGTTTTAAGATTTCCGTTCTTGTCCAGAAAGTTAGCACCCCCAATTACACGAGATGACGCTCTAATTATCTGTCAAGCTGAAATCCCGAAAAGTGCCAACATGCCGCTGGCGTAACGCACTCTAATAAATTCGTAACCGTTTATGGTTTTTCTTGCTACTTCTTTCTTAGTCATTGCTAATTGAGTTTTGATTTACAATTTCAATAAGATTTTAATTAGCTACATTTAGAAATAAGGATTAGATGTCCTGAAAGTGTTTTAGGTATGATGATGTCGTCCTGGATGTAAATTTACGATGAATTTTAAGTAGATTGGTTTATTTAAGTTTTAAAGCTAATTAGGGTAGCATCGAGAATAAAAACTAAGCTGTTTCATTTTGTAAATTTCTCTTAACCCTTCGAAACATTCAGACAAGAAAAACAATAATTGTCGTCGAACATCAGCAACTACACTGATCATATTTAAAACTTCTTTGTATAGAAAAACGTAGCCCTTATTTACAAGATAGCCGTGTGGTCTCATACATTATGCTCTCGCACATCATCAAAACCTATATTTGTGAATCGTAACGAAGACCGCAACGAGGTCCAAACTGTTGCAGTGATATCTTAATCAGAATAGGAATCATAAACAGAATTCAAACATATTTTGTTAGATTGGTTTTAACAATATTTAGATTTCTGATTTTGGAAATTTTGCCAGCTATTTTAGTTTATTTTATCAAATTGTAAAACATACTTTTTTCACTTTTGTGCTGAATCACACTGCGCGTTTTTAGGGTTCCGTACCCAAAGGGTAACCGACGGGACCCTATTACTAAGACTCCGCTGTCTGTCCGTCCGTCCATCCGTCTGTCACCAGGCTGTATCTCATGAACCGTGATAGTTAGATAGTTGAAATTTTCACAGGTGATGTATTTCTGTTGCCGCTATAACAACAAATACAAAAAAACTGAATAAAATAAATATTAAAGGGGGCTCCCATACAACAAACGTGTTTTTTTTTGCTCTATATCATAATGATAACTGCAACAGGTAGACCCTTGAAATATTTACAGAATATTTAGTTATATTTATATAGTAAAGCCGATTCTGAAGGCTTTAATTTTAGTTTTAGTGCTAAAATTTACAGCCTCTTAATTATAGGTATATATACTATAGGGGATCAAAAAGTAGTGAGGACGCTGTGTGAGAACGACATATACACACTTGAAATACCACTGACACCCTCTCGAGGATTCATTTTGTGACGATATATAATGTATTTGGTAAGGAAGTATTATACTCCTTGGTAAGAAAAAAAAAATACTGGCAGGTCAGATAGCTCAGATATTTGTAAAATTAATAATAATAATGATAATTAAAAATATCTTTTGTTTTTTTTCTGAATGTAGTCATTTGTTTGCTTCGTGTCGGAACATGTTCTCGAAAATGGAGAAAAACGAAGTGCAAACCGTTATTAAATACCTCTGTTTAAAAAAGTTAACGACGCAAGAGATTCACTGCGATTTGGAGGCAATATTAGGAGGAGAGTCTGCTCCGCCGTATTCCACTATCGCAAGGTGGGCTTCTCAATTTTGAGAACGAGCACGGAAGTCGCCAAGGTTCAATGAACCGTTTGGAATTAAAAAATTTCGTGCCTGCGACGAAATTGGTGCGATTGTATTGCCTTCGTAAGTTTCATCAAACGTGCACGTAATAGCAAAATGAAATAGCATTATATTTGGTCACGCTCAGAATTGAGTTGCTGCGCTTATGACGACCATCCTTAAATTTAAAGAGTCAAAACTGACATGTTTCTTTATTTCATTTTACTTATTCCTTTTAATATTTAAGTGGAACACAAAAGAATACGACGTTTATTAAAAATTGTAGTTTCGGCCTGAGAACTAATAACCGTTTGGATTGAAATGCACTCGTACTATATTGCACGTACCTAAACTAACGAATGTAGCAGCAATCATTATACTATATAGGGTGAAATTTAATCAACTGACCAAATTCATACTAGAGACTCGGTTGGTGATCAAGAACTAGGTTTAGTAATCCTTTTGGCCAATTTCGAAAAATGATTTTTTTTGCTCCCGTACTGGTTGGACTAGTTTAAGTACAATTCCTAGTGCAGGTTCTACGGGAAAAAAAATTTTTTTTTTCGAATTTCACCTGGAGTGTCATTAAACCTTGTTCCTGATGACTAACCGAGTCTCCAGTATGAATTTGGTCGGTTGATTTAATTTCACTAGTATAATAGGAAGTGACTAAAGGGCCGTTAGTGGTCCTTTAATTTTTAAAATTATTGAACCGTATGTCTTTATTTAGCTGTTAGAATATCTTCCTTAGCACGAACTGATAAAGTTGAATTTGCAATTCGAAAAGAGAAGCGGTCCTTTATTTTTATAAATTATTGAACCGTAAGTCATCGGAAAGTGCTCGGAAAATGTTTTTTTCTGCATATCGTGAATTCTGTTAAAACTACGGGGGTCGCCTCGCTTCGCTCGGCTCCTTAATATGTACTTACATGTCAACCTAACCGCACCTCCTCGCTTCGCTCGTCGTCGCAACCTATCTCTAGCGGTCAAATAAAATTAAAACTAAGGTAGCCGCTAACGGCTATTTAGTCACTTTATATATAATATAATAAACCTTTGAAAATGCTATCATAGCGAAACCGGTTTGGTTAAAATAATACAGTGCACAAGTACAAGTGCATTCTAATGAAAATGTATGGAAAGCTCCACTAAGTGAAAACCATTACAAGTATCAATTTCATTATTAACCAATTTCATTTAAAATTTCACAAAAATATTCAATAACACTTCTTATTAGTAAATATAATATCGCTAACTTTGCGAATACAATAAAATAAATGTATACTTATAAACTTTACCAGCTTGTTTTTTTATTTGTTTTTTATTATATTGAAGTATATATGCACACAAAAGAATTAAAAAATATTATTTCAAGATATATTTCGGACCCTACTGGGCCCGGCATCAGTTGATATAGTAATGAAATGACATTTACAATGACATGATGGCACATAAAATGACATGGACAATCAGTATTAAAACTTTTTTTTGTGTGTGTGTGTTTGAGAAGGGATGTAAGAATGTTAGTATGAGTGTTTGAATTTCGATGAGGTTTGTCTGTCTGTAAGTTAGTGCTGTTTATTTAGTCCAGGTCCGTAATGGGCACCAAGCGACCAGATGTAAGACGACTCCCATGTCCTGAGCTGAATATCAGTCAATGGTGGGTGGAATGATTTTATAATGCGGACGGTGAAGCAGTCGTCGAATGATTCGTTGTGTAGGCGGGCATGAGTTGGGATGGGTAGTGTATTGTTTTGTGTTTTTGTTGTGAATCTGTGATGATTGATGCGGATGTGAAGTGGGGTTTTTGTTTCACCCACATAGAATGCCGGGCAGAGTCGACATTCTAGTAGGTAAATACAATTTTTTGTTGTGCATGATGTGTTTGGGTGAGTTTTGTGTTGGTGCGTTGTGTGGTGTGTATTGATGTATGTAGATGTGTTGATGAGTGCGCATGTTTTGCACCGTGGCCGTTGGCATGGAGTTGTGCCAGGAGATGTGATGGTAATAATATTTGTGTTTTCCGTTTTTGTTTTGGTGAGTGTAGATTTTAGGTTTTTGTTTTGTCGATAACAGATTGGTGGATTAGTGGGGAGTAGGGATTTTGTCTCATCGTTTTGTCTGAGTATAGGCATAAAGTCATTTATAAGTTTTTTTAGTTTATAGCTGCCTTCAAAGTATGTTGTTATGAGTCTGAGTTGGTTGGATGGTTGGGTGTGTTTGATTTGTGCATTATGGAATCTAGGTCGGTTGTAGAGATGTTTTTGAATGAATCGGTCTGGGTAGTTCCGGTTGCGTAAGCCTTCATGAATAATTTTGTGGTAGTTTTTAAGTGTCGTTTCGTTGCTGCATATCCGACGGCCACGGAGTGACATGGAATATGGGATGGACTTTTTTATGTGTGTGGGATGGCAGCTATTAAAATGCAAGTATTGTAATTTGTTTGATGGTTTTAAATGAACAGATGTGCTGATTTGGTTGTTATGGTCTATTGTGATGTCGACGTCTAAAAACGTGATTTTTTCTGATGAGATGACGTGAGTGAACTGAAGCGTACAATGATTATTTAGTCGTTGAAGGAAGTCATTAAGGGAGTCGCTGCTGTGGTGCCAGATCATGAATATGTCATCGATAAATCTCCGCCAAACTAGTGGTTTCAGAGGTTCAGTGTTGAGGAAAGCTGTTTCAATAGAACCCATGAAGAGGTTAGCAAAGCTGGGTGCCATCCGAGTTCCCATAGCAGTACCTTTTATTTGATGGTAGAATGAGTTTTCAAATGAAAAGAAGTTATTTTTGAGAATTATTTCCGAAAGATCAATGATGAAGTCCGTTGATGGTTGATGTGGTGAAAGACGCGTGTCTAGGTAGGTACGAAGTGAATTCAGGCCGGCATCATGGGGAATGTTTGTATAGAGTGAAACTACGTCAATTGTAACTAGGATTAATTTTGTATTCGTTGGTAGTTGTTGTGAATGGATGATTTCAAGAAAATGGTTTGTGTCTTTTATGTGTGATGGTAGGTCTTTCACAATTGGTTGGAGGTGGAAATCAACGAAGGCTGAAATTCTTTCAGTGGGTGAATCATAAGATGCTACTATAGATCTGCCGGGGTTGTTTTTTTTGTGAATTTTCGGAAGCATGTAGAAGTTTGGGGTTCTCGGATGGCTTGGGATCATTAGTTCTATATCAAATTCGGATAATCCCTCCACTGTTCCTCTTAAATGGAGGAGATCACGGACTGTATCCACGACCTGCTCACATGGGTCGCTTGGTGCAATGGAGTAGAAGGTAGAGTCGGTCAATTGCCGGAGTCCTTCGGCCACGTAATCACTTTTGTTTAAAATCACTGTTGCAGATCCTTTGTCCGCGGGACAAATGATAATATCGTTGTTGTTTTTAAGTTTTTTTAGCGATTGTCTCTCTTTATATGTGAGGTTTTGTGTTTTATTTTGTAAGGTTTGAAAAAATCGGTCATCAGATAATTTTGCTAGGATACTTGATATAAATATCTCTATGGGATGATTTGGTGGAAGGGGTGGCGGTTCATTGGGTGATGGAGGTTTGAACTTTTGTAATGCTTCATGTGTATTGTTGCTATTTTGATTTGGATGATTTTGCCAGTAGTGTTTCCATTTAATTTTGCGGCCAAATTGTACGAAGTCATTCATCAACTTTATACGGTCGACGGTTTTAGTTGGACAGTAAGACAATCCTTTGCTAAGTACTGATTTGTCGTCAGGGGTTAAGTGAATTGAGGAAAGGTTTACTACCGTCAAAGAGGGTATCTTGAGACAAAGGTCTAACTTGAGACATTTGGAAAGGTAATTTTGTTGATGATAAATGGTCACACAGTCACAGAGTAGCTTATGACGGTTGGTGTCAAAAATTCACAGGATTCGTCTAGTTCCCAAAGAAGTTTGTAAAATCAACGTGCGTCTCATAGTATTTTCACAGTTTTTTATTTGAAATTTGTGTAAAGTTACTGCAAAATTTAACCCGGAGAACTCGGTCTGTACAGGTAAGCGTTTTTACAATTTTCTGTCGAAGTTTTTACGATTTTATGCCTTATGATTTCGTGATGCTGGTGTCGACATGATTTTTCAGTAATACCAACCACAGAAATTAATAAAAAATAAATTGTTGGGAAGGGGGTGAGGCGGGGTAAATTGAGACAGTGTCTCAATTTAGCCGGTTAGTCTCAAGTTTCCCTGCGTCGAACTAAAAGACCCCTGTAGATACAAAATAACATTTCACTTATTATTTATAACGTACAAAGCGAAACAATAAACATTATAAATTTATTTTGTCATTTTCAGAGGATTATCATGCCACGTAAGAAACCCAGGGTGCTGGGAGGTCGAGCATATGTGAACTACACACCAGGGCAACTCGAAAAAGCTGTAGATGCGGTCAAAAGTGGCTTATTATCACAGAACTGCAACTGAAAAATACGGAGTGCCTCGAGCTACAATTAACCGTCACATCAGAGGCTAAAATACTGGAAAATATGACGTCCAACGGTTTTTTCAGAGAACGATGAAAAAACAATTGTCGAATGTATTTGTTTGGCTGGAGAATGGGGTTTTCCGTTGACAAAGTATGACATCATTTAATAATCAAATCATTCTTGGACAGGAAAGGAGTCACTGAGAAAAGGTTTTCTAACAATTTACCGGGACCTGACTTTATGGCGTCATTCCTAGAAAGGAATAAAGGCAGTCTCACAACAAGATTGAGTCAAAATATAAAAAGATCGCGTGCTGCTGTTGACGAGACAGTTATAAACGCATATTTTGACGAACTTAACGTCACGCTTCAAGATATTGAGCCAGTTTTATTGGTCAATTATGACGAAACGAACCTAACAGATGACCCTAAAAGAAAAAAAGTTATTGTGAGACGAGGTTGTCGACACCCGGAGAATATAATAGACAGCAGCAAATCAAGCACTTCAGCCATGTTTGCGGGAGCAGGTGACGGCCATCTTCTTCCACCATACGTGGTTTACCGCGCAGAAAACGTATATAATACTTGGACATATGGAGGACCTCCTGGCACGGTGTATAACGCAACGAAAAGTGGTTGGTTTACAATGGAAACATTCGAACACTGGTTCGGTAATATCATTATACCTTACTTAAAAAAGTTTGAAAAAGAGCAACCAAAAGCGGTAATAGGTGATAACCTGGCCAGCCACGTTTCAAAATGGGTGATTGAGCAATGCATCCTATACAATATAAAATTTGTATTATGGCCCCCCAATAGTACAGGGCTTTGTCAGCCTCTCGATGTTGCTTATTACAAGCCCCTGAAAACAAAATGGAGCCAGGTGCTAACAGACTGGAAGTTAAAACACAGAGGTACAATCCCCAAAGACACATTTCCAAGACTTTTAAATCAATGCCTCATTTCAATGAGCAGCAAGACAAAAGATAATGTGCAAGCTGGTTTTCAAGCTTCAGGATTAATCCCCCTTGATAGACAGCAAGTACTTAAAAGACTTCCGAAGCTAAATTCTGACAATTCATCTGCTAACAATGCCCTAGATTGGGTGTGCAGTTTCAAAGAATTTCTCCTAGACACCCGAGCAAAAGAAACGCAGCCGCTTAAAATAAGAAAGACGAAGATAAAATTGACACCAGGCAAAAACATTGACGAATCAGTGTTTCTTCCTAGCGCTCCTGATGGCAGTGGTGCTAGTAAGAAGAAAACGAAAAAACAGGTTGATCCTAATGAAACCGATTATAAATTCGATGATGTAGACATCAATACTCCTGGTACCAGCGGCATAAGTAAGAAAAAACAAAATAAAAAACAGGGAAACTCTCATGAAACTGATGCCCCTAGAACCAACGGTGCTTGTAAGAAAAAACAAAAGAAAAACCAGCTGAATTCTGATGAAACAGATTGTGAATCTGACATATTAACTATTCATGACGAATCCGATACTGAAGATTTTCTGGAAGATCTGGAAGAGAAAGAAGATGAATACACATTTGTTGGTGCTGAAAATCATCCATATTTTGATTGTAATATAATGGATAGAATATACAATAATGAAGAAAGTGATGAAGAAGGAGACCCTCTGGCAATTACTCTGGAGGCAGAGATTCAGGCCACCAATTCAACGGACTCAGAGGTCCAGAACACCATTTTGCCGGAGCCAGAAGTCCAGAGAAGTATTTCACCAGACCCAGATATACCGGACACCAATTCGCTGCAGCCAGGGTGCCAGAATAAAATTTATTCTGTAGGTTCATTCCTCATTGTAAAATTTATTTATGGCCGAAAAACCAAAAAACCTACAGAAAAAAGGTTTATTGGTCAAGTGAAAGATTACCAAAAAAAGGGAGATATCAATATTAAATTCATGAGAAAATCCAACAAGGTTGAGGACACATATGTCTTTCCAGTAGTCGATGATATTCAAGAAGTGGCTTTGGACCAAATACTATACCAAGTAGAGCCTGTCAAGGTTTCCAGGGGGCGATACGTATTTTCAAAAAAAATTCGTAAATTTAACTGTTCCTAACTTTGTTTTTTTGTAATAACTTTTCTCCTAATTATCCTATTGTGTTCATTTAAAAAGACTGATTATAATAAAAAATATTTTTTAAAATAAATAAAGTGTCTCAATATACACACATCTTCGTCTAACTCGAGTTTTGACCAAAAACCCCTTATGTCTCAAGATACCCCGTTTGCCTGGGTAACTTGAGACAGCAACTTTTTTATTTTTTTTATTTTTTTGTGTTGCCCTAAGGTTATTGTCTGCTTAAAAATCACAAGAGGGGACATCGACTAATGTATTGACTAAAAAATTAATTTTAATTGCTTAAAAGTTTGCATTTGGCAGAAGCCGAAACATCGAAATTGTCTCAAGTTACCCCATTTGACGGTACTGTATCTGAGTCTGTTTGGTGATAGTTAACTTTTGGTGGAGGAGGAATCGAAAAGGGGTTTGTCAGGTCCGTCGGGGTTAGATTTAGATCTGAAGGTATATTGAGATTCTGGTTTGTTATAGGTAGATTAACATTATTTTGTCTATAATACATCTTTAGATTTTCAAATTTTTTGGATAATCTGAGATATTCATGTGACAAATCCGCTTTGGCCTTGAAAATTATGGTTTGGATTTGCAGGAAAAGGTGTGGGTAGGCGATCAGACTAATTTTCAGAAGCGCGTCCAGCTTATTTTTCAAGTCAGTGCATAGATAGAAATATTGGTTGTATAGCGTGTACGTAGAATTTAGAGCATTGACATAATTTGCCACGACCATGCTGTTCCTTATAATGGGTGGAATTGCATGGAGTGCAACTTTTGGGATCAGCCCTTTTGGTGCTCTTTTGAAGAACTCGCATACTACAATAGATACGGTTCTGAAAAACAAGAGACCAAAATGTTTTAGAAAAAACTCGCTGCATCGAAAAAAAATTGCAAAGTGAAGGCTGTTTTTTAGGGTTCCTTACCAAAAGGGTAACTAAAAATATTCAATGTTATTTAGTAGGTGTACATAAACGCCCGCAATTATTTTCTTTCACTTAGTAAATAATATAACTTCTTTTATGAACTATTTAAAAATAGAAGATTTCAGTAGGATTTCTGAAATGCAAGCAATGTAATTTGCTAAGACGGTTTATCCGTAAAAACGGAACTGGATCCCTAAACTAAAACAGCACATTTATATATATTATAATATAAGCTTCTTTTATTTGTCTTTTGGCAAGAAGATTACCAGTCTCTAACTGAACTAAACACTAGACCTTTATTTTGGTTATTTATTATTATGTTGTTCACAGACGTTTAATATAGTAGCAGACCTGACAGTATCTAGGTACTAATAATAAAGTAGTAAAAAAGTCTGTATGTCTGTCTGTATGTTCCGTTTTAACTCGAGAACCACTCAACGGATTTGGATGCGTTTTTTTTATTATCATCGTAGTGATCCTGTTCAATACATAGGCTATAAGGGGTGTTAATAAAATAACGCCCAAGCCGGAAACGGGGAAAATATACAAAATACAAATATATTTATTTCACACACATGGTAACATTTACAAAAAATTCAGTAGCTCCCAGACTAGACGATGGATAGTCTGTTCCGTGGGTGCTGGTAGGTTGGTTAATCAAAAGTCTTGTCTTATATTTGGACAAGTGATACATGTGTTATTTGTGAATAAGGTGATTAAGACCTATAACCTTAAAACTAATTTTAACTTAAGCCTAAAACAAAAAAGGACAAAAGCATTTTTAGGGTCTTAATCTAAATATCTAATAAGGACTCAATGCTACTAAAGAAAATAAATAGTTATCTATATAGAAAGAATATGTATAAATTAAGCGAGTGTTTATATATAATGGAATAGATAGTATTGAAATAAATAATGAGTACCTATGTATGAGCAATATATAATAATATATATACATATATACGAGCATTATTTACTATTGATATATAGAAAATAAGAGAATATTTAAGGAATATGGAATCAACGTTTTTATAACTCGAGAACCACTCAACGAATTTGGATGCGGTTTTTTTTATTATCATTGTAGTAACCATGTTCAACACATAGGCTATAGGGGTGTTCATAAATTCACGGAACGGATTTGGATGCGGTTTTCTTTATTATCATCGTAGTTACCCTGGTCAACACATAGACTACAAGGCGTGTTCATAAAATAACGCTCAAGCCAAAAACGGGGCAAAGATTTAATAAACGCAAACGGCAAAGACTATTGTTGTTGTTATATAAATCTTTGGAAAATCTGATTCGAATTTATATCCGAAACCCACGCGAAGTTGCGGGCAAAAGCTAGTTAATAATAAACGCATAGAGTCGACGCGTGGCAATTTTAGCTCAGTGAACTACGGGCTCTTTTAAATATAAATATTGCTTCTTCCAAACAAAATATATACGAGAGATAGAAATTACCAAATATGTTCCAAGCATAAGCCAGTCAAAACAACCCATTTTTATACGTTTCTTCGCAGGCGCGGATCCAGCCTGAAAAAGGTTGTGGGCACGGCCACTGGCCACCCAAAAATCGGCAAGGTGCGACTTGGACTACGGACTCGTTCACGATTGATACGTTGCATTCCTACAAATTTAATCATTTTCTTCTTCTATGGGGACTTCCTTCAAGATTAAGCATATATGTTTTTGTATCACTGGTCCACACAGGCAAAGCCGCGGGGCGAACACTAATAAAACAGTAACTGTAAAATGTTTGTCTGTTTGTAATAAAATATATTAATTATTGCAATGTTGGTGTCTGTAATTTGTACATTGATTTTTTTTTGTAATTTTTTTCACGAACTGGATTTTCCGGTATAACCTTATTAGATTTGCGGCTTATTGCTGACTTTTTTTCGGTCCATGTGACACCTCTGATCCAAGGGCCACTAACCGTCGACAATGTCAACATCGAAATTGTTCAAAAATATCTATGTTTATCTGGGTCAAGTTATACAGCTGGATAAAAGCAACTTCGACGCCGAGGCTGACAGAATATGCTTGGGTTGGGCAGCATTCGGAAAGTTGCGTCACATATTTACGTCGTCAATACCGTGGTGTTTAAAGGCTAAGATGTACAACCAGTGCGTCCTTGCTGAGATGACGTATGGCGCTGAGACGTGGTCTCTTACAGAGGACCTGATCCACCGATTTAAGGTCGCTCAGCGAGCTAAGGAGCGGGCTATGCTTGGGGTATCTCTAATGGATAGAATCCGAAATGAGGAGATCCGTCGAAGATCGAAAGTAACCAATATAGCCTGCAGAATCAGTAAGTTGAAGTGGCAGTGGGCAGGCCATATTTGTCGCCGACATGATGGCCGTTGGGGTCGAAAGGCTTTGGAATGGAGACCCATACAGCAAAGCGTAGTGTAGGCCGACCTTGTGCCCGCTGGACCGACGACCTGAAGGACGTTTTGGGTGGCAGCTGGATGAGGAGGATGGAGGACCGACATGAGTGGCGAAATTTGGAAAAGGCCTATGTCCAGCAGTGGACGCACACGGGTTGATGGATGGATGTTAGCTAAACTTAGGCCGCGATTACACCATCCGATTTATCGGCATCCTAACTAGGATTGGACTTAGGACAGTGTAATCGCGTTCAGTACGGTCTGTTTCTTCGCGCGTCCTAGTTAGGATCCCGATAAATCGGACAGTGTAATCGCGGCTATACTTCCGCCGCTCGTACCTTATGTGTATATTCACACCTGCAACTGCAAACATTGGGCTTTGGTTTTATTTTTACATGCTTTTCAAGATTTTGTACAATTTTGATTTACTAGCCTCACTAGTCTGGGATTAGGTTGAATAAAATATAAAATTTATGTGCAAATTATTTTATAAGATATATGATTTCATTAACAATAAATCGGACTTTTACAATATTTACTTACTTAAAATTGGTGTATTTAAGTACTTTAATTTAAATAAAGATATTCACAAAATCAATATACTTGTGAAAAGCTAATATAGTACACAGTGTACAAATTTAGAACTGCTTACCCAGTACATAGCTAAAGCACACATATTAATAAGCAGAAATTTATAAGTCCCATGAAAATAAGTGATGTTTCACAAGCATATCCCTTACACCTTCTTTCAGTGGTTGATTTTGTGTGTCCTTTTTTAAAGGCAACTCCCAATCAGGATTTAAATTGAATCCAAATTGTGATAGTATTCGTAATTCACATTTTATTTGAACCCAGCCAGGAGAGTTTATAAAAGACCATGGATGGTACCATTTTTGCACAACATCAACACATGAACACAAAACTTCCAACCATAAATGTAGTGCTTCTTCGTTAAGGCCCATACAAATCAAAGTTCGCAATTTTACATCCATTTGAGCATGAGCATTATCATGTGATAAATTTATTGCCTGAACACATCTATAAAGCAATTCTTCTGGAGTAAGAACTTTGCCATCTTCGTCTAAGCGATATGTTTTACACAAAACCAAGCGACTATAAACAGAGTTGAAGTCCTTTTCTACTTCTCTAGAAGAGGCCTCTTCTATAAACAACCATGGATGACATGGGCCATCAAGGAAACTTGGTCTTTTGATACCATGAAGTAGAACTCTTTTAAATGCTGGAGCAAGCACACCTCTTACTAAATGTGCAATCTTTTCTGTTACAGAATCATCTCCAGCTCTGCTATATTTTACTCCTTTTTCATCTAATAGTTTAACGAATCTTGCAGGGAACCAGCCCCTTAATCCATTTAATTCCCCAATCCAACAGTGTTCATCTCGAGAACTAATAACTTCTATGACATCATTTTTTCGGAATCCCAATTCATCTCCATCTCTTCTTTCAAAGTCCAAAAGTGCCTTAGCTCTGCGCCTTTTGCTTCTAGACACGCTGACATATCTCTCCCTGTCTGCAGCATGACTCTGCATCGTATAATCAGCTGTCAGTAAAATTTCAGACTGCAATTGTGGTTCGAGGGCTAGAAAATGGCGAGCTACCTGTAGAATTGCTTCTCTGAGATCAACAAGAATTTCTGTTTGTTTCACATTTTTTGAAACAGCATCTTCATTGTTACTGTCATCACCAAACAAAATTGATTGAATAACAGATTTACTTTTTTTTATTTGTCGCCTTTGTAATTGCTGCTTGGGTAGATTTGGAACTGCTCCTGGATTACCAACTAGAGCTCCTTGGTCAGCCATGAGGTAAGCCAGATGTCGTCTTCTATGCGTTTCAATGAGAGCTGGACTTAACGTTTCACCACACACTTCATCAATAGTTTTGATCAGAACGTCTACATCATCTATTTCACCTGGAATATCTGACAGAGCATTAAAAATCTGTGCTGAATTAGATATTTCCGTAAATCTGTTTTCCTTGATTTTAAGCATAGCTAATGTTACTTTAAAGAGCACAATAGAACCATCTAAGAAAAATAAATCCCAAATTCTTAGCAATATCTTCATATGGACCACATTCGCATACAAAGTTAGAAACCAGTGCATGGTGATCAGAGATAATTCTATATCATGGGCATTTAGAACTTGATCTATTCCAGGCAAATATGAAGAGATTAAACTTCTAAGCACTTTTTGATCTGCTTGTATCCCAATAAGAGTTGAGGAGTAGTAAGATGCTGGCAACAGGTCTTCAACAGTTGTGCACATGATCCAAAATGCTTCTTCTTCTTCCATCAGAAGTAGCAGTGAAGCAGCGATCATTCCAGTACCCTGACAGTACCCAATGTCGGGGTAAAGCCAAGCTAGAGATCTTAAAATACGACGTAATCTTGGGACTCCAGTACTTGTAGGATGTGAAAAGCAGACATTATTGGGTAATATCTGTACCAAGTCCTTTTCAATCTGTTTGCTAGTCACTAAGCCATCATCACTAGATGCTCTTACTATCTCATGATATGTGATTTCTGTAGATATTCTTTTTTTATTTGCACTACAGAGGTTCATCCAAACCTGAGGACGGAGGGAATGTGGAACACCATCTTTAACCATTGCCTGTAACTTATCAGTCTTTTCTAATTTTCCTTCGCCATCAGAAAAGCTTATTTCTTTGTTGAAAAATTCCCATTGTAGACGGTGTTGGTCATCTTCTATAAAAACATTAGCAAGAAGTTTATTAGAGCTTGGCTCTGGACCATCCTCTTCTTCCACACAAAATCCAAATTCGTCAAACCTGTAATCTGGTAAGCCACCTCCATGACCTTCAGATTCCGGTTGAGCCAACTTTGCCATGATATCTTGAGGAACCATACTTGAAGTTAAAGCAGAAAACGGTCCTCCAGGAGCCGGGAGCATTTCGTCAGCAATATTTAGATCTTGTATATTATCAATAACATCTTCTGGGTCATCATCTGCGAGTGCAGCACTGATTTTTCGTTCATGATCTTCACGTCCTACATAGCCTTCATGGTCACGCGAACTGAACAACGATTTGGCAAGATCCATTTTTCCTTATTGCTATCTAGGCCTTGATTACAACAGTAACTGAAACAGTGTTACCTACACTTTCTAAGTTATTTCATGTTGCTCGAGTGAAAACATCAACAAAAAGGTTTTTTCGAAACGTCAAAAGGTTTTAGTGACGTGCGTGACGTCCAACAAAACACATATCGATTTTCTTTTCTTACAGCCGCGTTCTAGAATAGTTTTAAGGTTTAAGATATTTATTTTCTCAAAAAGAATAAAATTCACTTACATGAGAAACAATAGATTATCACAGTTACAATTTATAACAGCGAACGCTTTAATCGCGTAACAAATAAAAATATGTGGGTAATCCTTAAAAAGTGATTAGCTTCACTAACAATGCAATGTTATGTAGGGTTGTGTTTACAGTGAGTTGATAGGATGAATATTTAATATTATAAGTGCGAGTAGGTTTCTACCAAAAGCTTCTATTAATAAACTAATAATTAATTAATAAACACTAGGTTTTAATGAAGTAATGAATAGTCCTTCAAAATGTGACTCTTCAATAGTTTTTTGTAAATAAGCAATGATTTTGCTTCTTTAATATCTTTCGGTAACTTGTTATACATTCGTGCTCCCTCAGCCACTATGCTACTATTACCGTAGTTGGTTCTCTGACGTTGTATGTATATATTATTAGCTTGTCTTGTTAAGCGCATTTTTAATTGTATTTTTTTAGTAAAAGATATTTGTGTGTGAATATCGTTGGTTAAGATTTTTCGTATCAATATACAGGTATTGTATTTATATGTTTGAGATATGTTAAATATTTTAGTTTCTTTATAGATTTTAGCGCTTTCTGTAAGGTAATTATAACCAAAAAGTGTTTTTATAATTTTGTTTTGAGCAGTTTGCAGAGTACGCAGATTTGTCTTCGCGGCTGATCCCCACACCTCTATCAAATATTCTATGTGAGGTTTGACGAGTGTATTATAAATTGTGTACCGGACTTGTTTTGGAAGGCAACGAGCAAATCCACGCAATGCTCCTGCTAGGGATATGAGTTTGGTTCTTATTTTCTCAAGGTGAGGTTTCCATGTAAGGCGGTTGTCCAAAATAAGACCCAAATACTTTTCATTAGTAGTACTTGTAATTATTTCATTGTTAATTGTTATTGGATTATAATTTGAGATTACTTTATTTTTGGCTGCAAAAATAATATATTTTGTTTTAGATGTATTAATTGTGAGTAAGTTAATTTGAAGCCATTCATGTAACATATTTAGATCCCTCTGAGCCCTCTCTACTATGGAATGAATATCCTGGCCAAAGTAAAATAGGCTAGTGTCATCTGCATATAATGTGATATCTCCATTTAGACCAATGTCCTTAACACTATTTATGTATATGAGGAATAGAAGCGGTCCCAAAATTGACCCTTGTGGAACACCAAATGTGACCAATTTAGAATCACTATGATTTTTGTTTATTTTAACCACCTGATATCGGCTACTTAAATAAGATTTGAAAATTTCAAGAGCATTTTCAGCGATTCCTATATCTTTAAGCTTCAACAAAAGTATTTCATGGCTGACGGTATCGAATGCTTTTTTTAAATCAATAAATATACCCAATGCAATGTTCTTTTGATCTATATTAAGTTTTATCGTCGTTATTAAATCAGTTGCAGCAGAGAGAGTATTAGATTTGGGGCGGAACCCATACTGTTTCTTAAAAAGAAAACCAATAGTATTTAAATGCTTTTCAAGCCTATTATGAAGAATATTTTCAAATAATTTGGATGTTGTCGGTAGTACTGAGACAGGACGGTAGTCTCCAGGATCCGTTTTCTTCCCCGATTTGTTGATTGGAGTGACTTTAGCTTTTTTCAGCGAATCAGGAAAATTTCCTTCGAGAAGGCAAAGGTTTATACATCTGGTTAAAGGCTCAGCCAAAAAATCTTTTATACATTTAATTGCCTTAGGCCCTATTCCGTCAATACCAGCACTGGTGTTAGGTTTAAGTTTATCTATAAATTTAGCTACTTCATCACAGCTTGTTGGAGTAAAAAGTGTAGTTTCGATTTTATTTACCAGGTTGGTTGGTTTTTGTAGCGCTGAATTATTTGGTTTGTTTATTTGTATATGATTAGCTAAGATTGAACCAATGTTGGCAAAAAAAGAGTTAAAGTATTGACAGATATCTATAGCATCAGTGATAACACCAGATGGGGTTTCAAGGCTGTTAGGAGCAAGATCTGATTTATTTTTATTATTAGACAGAGAATTTATTAGTTGCCACATTTTGCGAGGACACTTTTCACAATTTTTAAAAGATTTATAATAGTAGTTGTTTTTGGCAGATTGAATATTTATAGACACTAGATTTCTTTCTTTCAGGAAAGATGCTCTTATTTGTTGGTCTTCTGGATTTTTCTTTGTCTTCTGCCAAAGAACGTTTCTTTTGTTTATTCCTGCAATAAGATCCTTGTTAATCCATTCGTTTTTGGGTGGATTTAATACCTTGGTTTTAATAACTTTACTCTTTACCACCGCTTGTAGTATGATGTTCTCAATAGTCTTATAATCAGAGGTCTCCAGTTGTGATTTATGTTCTTTAACATATGAATACAGTCGTTGGTAGTCGATTGCTTCATAAGGGACTCGTTTAAGCGGTGCGGGTTTGTAGTTGTGAACTTCCAGGTAAATCTGCTTATGGTCTGATAGGGATGAGTCGATCAAAGCCATATGGAACATATTTTCTTTTAGATTGGTGCATACATGATCTAGGATTGTTTTAGTAGTTGAAGTTTCTCGGGTACAGTATTCTTTGCTAATTTTATTAAGTATTTTATATCCATTTTCTTTAAGTACTTTCTTATATTCCTGAACTGGCTTCTCATTCGTTTTACAACTCTTAAAGCAAAAAAAGGGAAAGGATAACAAGGATATAGCTTAAAAAAATATATATCGCTTATTTTCAATACAGGCAACATTTTTAGTCAAAAGTCATAACAAAAATGCAATATGGCGTAATTCGTTGCGCTTAGAAAGAGGCAGAGATGTGTATTGTTTTGTTTGTCCAAGCTTGAAATTAATTGAAATATTGCTCCGAACAAGGGTACGAGATAATGTATTGCATGGTGATATGTGCAATGTTTAAATTGTATTAAATTCCAAGGTCTTGGTATTTTCTCGATTCACTTTTGGACATATTTTCAGGTTGGTTTCGTTTTCGCATGAATTCCAGAAGTTTTTTGAGTTTTTTTAATGACTATTTACACTCTGTATGTACCTACTTATGAAACGTACGATAAGAAACACAAAATTTCAATTGCTGACCTATTGGCATTGCGAATTTGTTGAATTTAGCGTACCGCGTACCTACATAATTTTTTACCTAGTAAAGTATCCATAAAGTTTATAATAATGAGTACCCAGCCGAGACGGTGCACTTAAGGCTTGCTATGCATTAGGCGGTTACTGCCGCGGAGGCCACCTAAGTGAAAAAGCCGTTTAAGTGTGTACAAACATTCTCATATATACAATACTAGGTAGCACACCGCCTCCGCTGTAACCACCTAGGGCGTACTAGACTTGAGGCTTGATTACTTGTAGTGGGTATTACTGTGTTCAGACAGTCGTCTCTATAAACTCCTACTATTCCATGCTAATTCTCTCAGCATAGAAACATTTGACTGTCACACCACAGTACTTGGTATGTGTAATCAGGACTTTAGTTGAACTTTAAATTACAGCCATGTGGGTGACGAGATGAGTATGAGTCATTAAGTGAGCAGTTAGGCATAAATTCTATTTACTAAGTAAGTATTCCCTCATCTTTGCTACTTCTCTGTTCTACTCACTTATTACTCTGTTTATGCCCATAGATTTTACTCATCAAGACCAAACGAAACTGATTCTGTGTAAAACCATTGTATTTGACCTAGCAGCTTTCCAACTTAAGGCAGGGTGCAATTATGATTGATTGGCTTAAATATTAAACCTTTTAAAGTCACATTCATGATTGCTGAACAGGTTAAAAGCCTAAAAAATACAACATGTAGCTAAAAATACAAATTGAATGATTAAAGAAACAGAAATTGAAAGATTTTCAGTACCAGTAAAAATAAATCGCAAACTACACCCTGAAAATAAGCTTTCGTTACTGAATGAAATCCCAGAATTTTCAGTTACACTTCCATTTATTTTTAAAAACCCTTATTGCTATACTATTGTGTTTTATGCAAAACCAAGCACTTTCTTTATTTGACACTCTTGATTCTAGATAACAATTGATTTACAAATCAACTCTGCCACTTTACTGGCTAAGTCTTATAATAATCAGTTTTTCAATTACAGTATTCCTTACATAGTGTCCCTAATTTCAGTGTGCCTGATGGCATAGGTCTCCTCCAATGATTGTTGTCTGTCCTGGGTGACTCTACTCCAATATGGACCTGCTGTCAGTTTGATTTCATCCTGAGTCTTCTCGACTCCGTTTCCCATAAGTCTTAGTTTTCTATACAAAATAATGTCAATTACCTATATGATGTTTTATCTTTGGTGTCCATAAAATTGGTTAACATTCATCAGTATGTGATTGCACCTCGTCTTAATAAGAACAAGTGTCTCGGCCAAGCATTCGTTGGGTGTGTTTGACTAGGCTTTATAGAATAATTTTTTAATTGCAATGTATCACTAGGATGGCGATAAAAAACTGTTGCATAGAAAACTGTGGTTCATGCTCCTCATGCCCTGAAGATTTTGGTGTGACATATCACAAGTTCCCTAAGGACTCTACACTCCGAGACGCTTGGATAGATGTAACACAGTTTACTAACACTAATGTAGATTTGCCGGCACATGTGTGCTCGAGGCATTTCCGTAAAAGTGATTTTCAAACTTATCAGGACTCTAGATATGTTTTAAGATCAGGTACTTGGTTAGAAATTGAATATTATATTTCCCTACAATGAGAGATTGAATAGAACAAAATGTATGCTTCTTGGATTTGATTGAAACTTTTTGATTTACTTAGAACTTTTCGTGTTAGTTTTTGACTTAGTGAAGTATTAGTAACCATTATTTTAGATTATAACTACTGGAAAAAAAAGTTCCTGCAAGCATACTTATATTATGACACAATTTGGAAGTTGCATCAGTCAAGTTCGTGAAACGTAAAAGTCCTGAACTGACTGTGATAATTGTACAACTTATTGCATTTTTGTGATGTTCATTTTCACTTAAAGTACATATAGCCATTTTTTTGAATCTGAATCTGTTCCCTGAACTTGACCTATGCGACTTATAACTTGTGTCATACTGTACAGCTCAGAATGTGTAGTTTGCTATTTATAGTCATAATCATGTTACTACAAATTTTTCATTTTATAGAGAAGCTAATCTTGAAACAGTATAAATATATAAAAAAAATTGTATAGCTAGATATCTACGAGATGTATTTAATAAAAAATAAGGTCAAGCTGTATTTATTATGTTTTTTAAATTATATATAAATCTAAAAGTAGATTATCGCATATAAAAGATAAATATCTATTAATTAAAAAGTTTTAATAGATCCTCATTGTCCATGGATTTGATGTATTTTATTTGCTTTTATATATTTATTTCCACAGTGTGTGGTCATGAGTAGAGCAGTGCTGATCATCTGAGTTGTCCTCATTTATCTCTCATGGACAACTAGACACACAGACTCTTAGAAAAGTTCGTCAAAAAACGTCTCAACTGTAACATGCATAATAGCAAAAATGCATTCAACCAAATTAAGATGTTATATCGTTAAAATAACATGCAATGTCGGTTGTCCGCAATCGTCATTCGATTTTGTCACGTCGTAGCAGTGACAAGATGCATCGCGGACGCTTTTTGAGCCAGATTGTGAGTCTTGTTGTTTAAGAGAGGTCAATGGTTGTCCCTGATAAATTTTTGTAGAAAGGAAAGGCAGTCAATTGTGTGCCCGCTTGTCTTCATCTGTCACTTCTGTGCTTCTTCCAAACTGTCCACCGACCTTACTGACAAACTAGTAGTGAATCATCATATTTATAATTGAAATCTATTATAATATAAGTTTACCCTAAAAACCTGTAACGTTAATTGTTAGGACAATTTGCCAACTAAAACTTCCTTTGAAGACTCTGCTTAGTAAAATATATATATATATACTGTTTTTCTTATTTTAATTTAGTTTTTTTATTTGTTAGAGTTTTTTATTTATTTGAAATTGTCAGTGTTGTATAAATGTAGTTAGTGCATGTTTAGAGAAATAATATAATGGATTCTACAATTTTAATTATTATTGATTTTTTTATTTATCTACTTCTTGCTTCAAAATCAAATATCTTATTCATGCTTTTAGATGCAATCCCATCTATTTTTCCTTGGACTGTCAATTTAGAAGAAGAAATTGACATAAAAATGGAAGAAACACCATCTCCACCTGTGATTCAACTTGATGATGATGACGATGACAAAGTAGAAATCTGCTTGAATGACTGCAAGGAATCTGAAGGCGAAAACATTGAGGCTATTAAAAAGTTTATTGAAGAGCAAGAGAAAGAAATACTTGAGTTAGAAGCTGAAGTTAAACCTAGTTTTTCTAAATATAGTCCAGAGGTACAAATCAAGAAAGAAATTATTGATACTAGCTTTGAAAATGAAGCAGTGGAAGAAAATGAGATATTTGAAAATGAAACAATCAAAGAAGAAGTTGTTGAAGAAAGTGATGACATAAAATCGAAAGAAAACCCTGTTGAGCATGATGAAGAAACTATGTCTATAGCATCTAATGTCATGGATATTATTCTAAGTGAATCAGAAGCTATGTTAGCAAAGAAAAAAACATCTTTAAACGCAAACAAACAGAGCATGAGTCCTTTAGATAAAGGTAGATTATTAAACATTAAAAGCTTTTTTGTCTCATTTAGTTTTATGTAGTTATAAAAATGCAAATTATTGTAGGTACCAGCAGTAGTATGGCTATCTCAGTTGGTTCGAAAGTTGAAGCCAAGGATTACGCTGAGCACTGGCATTCAGCTCATATTGTGGAAGTGGACTATGATGAGATGGAAGTCCTTGTTCACTATGACAATGTATCCAAAAAGTAAGTACACAATCAAACTTTTTTACAACCTTTTTAAAATTTTGAAGTAAACTTAGCTGTCAAATATTTTAGACATGATGAATGGATAAATGTTGGAAGCCCAAGACTCAGGCCTATTGGAAGTCCAACAAAGAAAACTTCTCAACCCATATTAGCTGAAGAAGCTAGCAAAAGTGAAATTGTCACAATCAAAGAAGAAGTTAAAGAGGAGAAACCCAAAATGGAGTTCAAAGTTGGAGACCGATGCTTAGCACGGTGGAGAGACAACCGGCGGTTCATGGCTACTGTGTTTGCTGAGTCAGAAAATGGTGAGTTGTGTTATTGCCATTTCTCGTATGTTGTAGTTAAAAACTGTTTTCCGCAAAAATAACTAACCAATTATTTGTTTTTTTTTTTCACTCTCTATCACATCTGCTAAATTTAATTAACACTTTGACTGCCGGAAGTCTTGCTAAGTGTCATTCATTGTCTGGCTTTCAGTCCTTCGAGTTTTTATATACCTACATAATGTAATGATCTTAAAATAAATAAGATACGTTGCAGGGCCGAAGTCTTATCCCACATCAAATATATCCCACCGATCTCAATACTTTATTTATATTTTTTTATTGGCAGGCAAATACGAAGTCGTCTTTGACGACGGTGTCCATTGGGTATGCGGCGTTTCGCGGCTGTCCAAAATGAAAGATTCGTCTTACGGAGCGAAGAATTCTCCCCTCCATGTCAACGATCCGCTTGTACCCTCTAGCCCGTCAACTCTGTCCCCCCTAGATTCCCAAGTAAACCCGATCAACACCACCCCAACTACAAGCATACCTCCCGGCCTCCCCTACCACACGCACCTATTTGACCCCGCCCGTGATTACCTAGGTTCTAAAAGCGAGCGCCGCGAAAAGAAACGAAAATTGAACATAAAGGAAATATTCAACATCGGTCAGAAACGGAAAAAGGAAGACATGCCGCAGCCAAAGCTAGTTAAAAAGGTCGAGAAGAAGGTCGATCCGAAACCTAAGGTCGTTAAAAAGAAACCTGCGGCGGTTCCAAAAGGTACAAAAGCGAAACTTGAACTGAAGACGGAGATACCAGGTGAGTTTAAAACAATGCTTGCATAAAAATATAATTATACTGATAAGAAGTACCTTAACTGTTTTTGTATACTCATTTTTAGGGTATATTACCTGTATATATAGGTTATCACCTGTAACACTGGGGCAGAATATTTGCCAGTGAAAAGTGGTTGTACGAGTGTTTGGCTGTACCGCAGATACTCTAAACTCCCGATGATATATATTGCGACTACGCATATAAGTAAAGACGTTTAATTCTGAAATCTATTTTTAAAACAATATATCTATACTAATTATAAAATATTTAAAAAATCGTGTTTGTACCATCCATCCATCAGCTCGTGTACGTCCACTGCTGGACATAGGCCGTGTCTGGACAATAAATATTATTGCAAAGTTTCAAATGAAATGGGTATTTTACTGAGGCTAAAACTACAATTTTTTGAATTTTATCTGTCCATATGTTCCGTTTTAACCGAGAACTACTTAACGGATTTCGATGCGGTTTTCTTTATTATCATCGCAGTGACCCCGTTGAACATATAAGCTATAAGGGATATTGATAAAATAACATTCAAAGCCAAAAACTGTAGATAATAAGTTTTATCTTATGCATTGATTGAAATACACTTTTACGAGGGCGAAGCCGCGGGTAAAGGTAGTTATACATATATATATATAATTTTTCAGACGCAGTAGCAGCTATAATAGGAACGATCAAACCTGAAAATTACGAAGAAGTTAAGACCGAAGTAGTCGAAACTGAACAGAAAATAGAAAACACTCCAGAAGATAGTAAAGAATTAAAAGTAAAGGTGGACGTTGAAACTGAAATAATACCTGTTAGTATACCCACCGATGAACAGGTTTGTGTATTGATAGTTACTATTATTTTATTTTGATCTCCTTTGTGGTCTAGTCGTTTGAACAACCTCTAATTCGGAGGTCGAATTCCGTTGAGGCACATTATTTCCGGAAGGCATGCTAAGGTGTCCATGTTGCGCTTAAAGTACGTCGGTAGTACCACCCACCTGACGTTCGAGTCGTCGGTAAAGCATGGGTGTACGAGTTTGGATTGTAACTTGTATTTCGGAGTCCATACACTTTCTCAGGGATTCATGTCCTGACGATTTAATCCTTTTTTAGGGTTTCGTACCCGAAGAGTGTCAAACAGGATCCTATTACTTAGCTTCTGCTGTTCTGTCTGTCCGTCTGCACTGGGGTTTACAGCTTCAACCATATAAGAATAAGAATGATTAAGTTGTCTTCAAAATATATACAAAGTAGAAAAAAAAATGGTCAGGGCTCAGCAGTATCTTCCTTCTTGTGAATACACAAGTAGGAGCTGGTTTTCAGTCCTGGCCTGATAAAAATTATCAATAATTTCAAATAACATTGGATGACGTAACGATACTTGTTTTTACCGATACCGTCTGATACTGAACTAGAAATTGCTGTTTTTTGTTTAAAAACAATTAATTCATTGTTGTAAATTGAAGATTTTAGATTAAATTTTGAAAAAGTTGATTGTAATAAATACCTGGAGATATTAAATAATAATTAACTATGACAAGGGCATTTTTTATAAATTATAACAAACAAAAAAGCGGACAATCAAGGTGGCTAATCATTAGCTGTTATATAAAATTTATGAATTGTTTGATCTTTCCACACCACAAAAAACACTTGCATTGCGGAATAATTTTAATGGACATTTAACATTGTGTCTTTATCGGATATATTTTAAAGTGATTTTACGTAGAACTCGTTTGTTTTAAAGCAACGCTGACATTACAGTATATTGGGTACGATGACGTACCTTTTACAGGCTTTTTAACAATCATAATTTATTTGTACAGATAGCCGAAGAAGAAATGAAACTTGAAAGTATTGACCAAGAAGACAAAGCCATTCGAGAAGTAGTCATAGACCAGATACAAGAATCAATATCTAAATTGGAAGAAGATTTAATTAAAGCTAGCAGCCCGAAACCTCCTGTCCAACAAAATAATGAAAATGCAGTTGCACCACAGATAGAAAAAGACAAAAAGAAAAACTTATCCAAAATAAGGAAAGCCAAGAAATTGAGATTGCTACAAGAAAAAAAGGTTAAGCAGGAAGTTGAAAAGGTTAAAAAAGAAATGGAGGCCATGAAGACTCAATTGGAGGAAATGAAGAAGCAAGTGGGACTGAAGACAGAGGAATTGTACAAAAACCCGAAGAAGAAACAGGCTGAGGTACAGCAAAGTTACCTTTTGCCTGGAGAGTGGGCGTGCAAGTGGATTAATGGGCAACCGGTCGGGGCGGTTAGCGAGATAGAGTGTGATAAGGTTATCGATGGTAAACCTGGCTTACCTAGACGGTCTGTTCAGGTAAAAATTTATTTTTATTTTTTTATATAGCTCATCCTTTTTTTTGGTTCCCGTACCTTATCATGGAAAAGCAAAACCCCCATAGAATCACTTTGTTGTCTGTCTGTCTGTCGAGGCCCTTTTTCTGATGTGCGGTTTGAGTTATCAAGTTAAAAGTAATATCAAAAACTTATACCGAGCTGTTGGAAAGAAATCGAGTGTTAAACGCAATAAAAAGATACGGCCTTTCTAAGCGTATTTTCATACTAAAAATACCACTGATTGATTATAGAAATAGAAACCAATAGGTTAAAATACAATCTTGAAAGGTAGAAATAGAGGTCTTTTGGTACAACGGAAGGAATAAATGCGAAAATCATAAATTTTTATTCGTATGAATATACTTAATTTTACAGATTCTTTGATACATTTTGCAAGTAATGAGAAGTTTTTTGTTTTAATTATTCAAGTCTATATATACCGGTACGAAACCTTCAGGGCACGTATCCTACTCGTATTGGACCGGTTTTTTGTTGTATCCGTGCACAATGTTGTTTTAGAATACTTATTAATGTGTTTTAGGTGGAAGATGACAGATTACCTCCAGGCTGGACCAAGCATATGGTACGTCGGAGTCAAGGCACTTCTGCTGGGCAATGGGATGTCGTTATGGCCAAGTAAGTGGCTTTTCCGCTCTTGCTATATTGTTATTCTTTGGAATAGTACATTTTCTTTGAAAAATGGCGGCGGAGATTTTGTTTTTGCGCAGATGGAAATAGAGGCACTGACGCAAAAAGCCAAATATTAAATATTAACAAACTGAATATTTTTGTATTTACAACAAAAAATAGAGTTAGTTTGTTGATAACAATGAATAATTTGATGAAATTAAATGATTATTTATTATATTTTTACTGGGACAGTCTTTTTATTTGCAAAAACTTTACTATTTCTCAAGAAATCAAAACTCTTTGCTAAGATGAAAAAAAAAACTGTAATGTAAAAAACACTAGTGCGATAATGTAAAGTAAAAAGCACGCGTGTTTAATATGCTGCATTATGACACTAAGAACGCTGCAATAATGGCCACTTTCTAAGCAAGTGTGTTGAAAAAGTAGATAACATTGCTCGCTTCCAAGGAACGTGGTTTAATACTTGTTCTAGAACCCACAGGTTTTTTTTACTGACTACTTCTAAGTAGACTTGTTAGATTGCGAAAGTCAAACTTGGCATAAATACTTGTCAGTCAATGTAGCTGATTTTGAAAGCTTTAGTTTTAATGCTGTAAGAAAAAAAATCTTGCAAGGTAATTTAACTTTTATTACGTCCATATAAGTACTATATTGCAATAAATACATTTTAGTTTTGACAGCATTAAACTTAAAAAACTAAAGCATTTAAAATCTGCTACATTGTCTAGTGCAAATAGTGCGATAGCTTTTACACCACGACAATTATCGGGCCGTGACCTTAAGAAAATGAAACAAATAAAATGCGCTATATTTCGACCACTCAGTGGGGTCTTCAACATTCGAGTTTTAAAATATGTAAATAAAATTTAAAAAAAAAGCTTACCAAGAAAACTCAATCCAGACATATGTACATGATGTAAACAAACGGCTCGCCTCAATAAATTACTAACAGTTACCCCTCGGCCAAGACTACAAGCTTTGCGAGGCGCGAGACTCTAGCGCTGTCTCGCTTTCTCAACGAGAAGCTCCGCAAGAAGCGCCTCGCAAAGCTTGTAGTCGTGGGCAGTTATCCCGATCGTTGTAATTTATCGAGGTAAGCGGTTTGTCTACATCATGAATTCTCAAGTTTCATTTAAACTTCCTAATGCCTACGGTCCTACAAATTTCTTTCTACAATTTTCCTTCGGTTTTTGAAGAAACTTCTGGGCGTTATGAGGTTAATAACATACATAATATTACATTATACTCACACAAGTCTTCCAGGGAGATGGCAAAGAATACTAAGAATACAAGCTCTTCCATTCCTGCAGAAACTAAATCTCCATTCTTCCCACAGCCCGGACAACAAACGCATGCACACCCGGTCTGACATGCGAAGATACTTGGAAGACGTGAAAGACGAGAGCCTCAAACCTTACGAACAAGCTCTTTTGGACTTCGGCGTCCATCGCAAGTTGTCCCGTCGCCTCGGATGGGACACGCGCACTGCGGACGGGACAGCCGCGCCGCCCTCGGTCCCGCACGGCCTACTTAGTACCACCACGTCCCCAATTGTGAAGCTCACCAAACTGAGTCTGAACAGGGATGGCCGGCAACGTCCCAAAAAGAAGTCTAAGAAGAAGAGTGCTCATAGGTTTGGGGTGAGTTGTTTGAAAAGACTTTAGTGGAAATCTTAGCATGCAGGTGTCAATCTATATCTATACTAATATTAAAGTAGTAAAAAGCTCGTATCTGTACATCAAATATTTTCGAGAAATTTTAAATGAAATGGGTTTTTTGTATTGTACTGGCGTCAAAACCACAATTTTTTGAATTTTTGTCTGTCTGTATGTACGTTCAACGGATTTGAATGCGTTTTTTTATTATCATCGTAGTGACCCTAGGTGGTAGAGCTGGTGCCGGGCTTGACTGTGGAGGTACCACCATCTTACTCACAAATCCTCGCGAAGTTATTCGAGGGAGAGTAAGAGGACAGCTCTTAGGCAAAACCAGGCGCCCCACCATTGCTTGGGACCGATGGATGGCGGTATATCCATCCCAAAATGCCAGGCCTTATAAAAGAACAGACCGATGACGGGCAGCGGTGTCACTGGTGCGAGGGTTTCGGCACCACGCTCACCAACCCGACTGCCCAGCGTGTGTGAGTATGGGCATTTCTTCCAAGAGGACAGCCAACAGTGGCGAAATCTTGATAAGGCCTATATCCAGCAGTGGACGAAACAGGCTGATGGATGGATGGTAGCTAGTGACCCAACACATACGACTATATGGGTTTTCATAAAATAACGCCCAAGCTGAAAACGGGGCAAAGATTGAATGAATGCGAGTGGAGCTGCGGGCAAAGGCTAGTATATAATGTAAACCAGTCTGGTTGCAATAACTAAAACTAATACAATGCGGATTCTTAAGCGTTGTTAAAACTAAGTTTAATAATTTACAAGTTAGGTATATTATTTTATTATTATAATAGAGGACGCCTGCGACTTGCGACTGCGCATGGATTTGGGATATAAATAGCCGTTGTTGTACGGAACGCATTTTCGACACAATAGTTTACAGCCCGGGATGGATTTCGAGAAATCCTTTCAAAGTGCACCTTTACCATCTTAGTGCCTTTACGCCCCTTAAGAAACGTTCCAAATTACGTGATTCTATCTTCAGCGGCTGTCAGTCACAAAACTGTATGTTACCAACCAAACCCGAAACTAGTTTTTCCTAAAATTGGGTAAGACCGGTACCATGTTAGAATAAACTAGTTTGGTCTAGGTAATTATAGTATGTCCTAAAATCGGGTTTGGACTGTAAAATTGTACATTTATTTGTATTACACACGTTTCACTGACGATCATTGGGTCTCTGCGTGATGGGTGTGCGAATACGGCTTAACCTTCCGGAACACGTATATCGAACACAAATGTCTCCTCACGGGATTTGAACCCGCCACCTCCGGCTTGGTCGAAAAGTTCGAACCACTGCGGCTCTAAAAGTAAAGCCGTTCGGGGCTCACTCGACTCGTCTGCGACAAACGACAAAATGAACAAATTTACGTGAGTGAGCAGGGTACCTGTTATTTGTATCTCTTACTTGTATGCATTTGTCTCTTTCGTCCACTGAGAAAACTGTTCATCATAAAATAAAGTGAATTCAGCTAAACTTACGATGATTCACGTAAAGTAGGGAGCATACGGAAATCACAACAAAATACGATGGAACTACTGTTGCTGCTGCTAGCGTTATAATATGACGCACTGTCACTATGACTTTGTAGGAAGCAGATAGTATTATGCGCTCCGTCACAGCTTTTATGGGGACAGTAAGCATACCGTAGTGTGACGGACCTCTTTTATGGGGAAGGCATGATGTAATACCAAAATGATAATCTTATTTTCTATGACCAATTTTACGGTGATCTGTCATCATAATATTGCGTTACTTACCTTAAAAACTCAATTATTTCCACAAATGTTTTAATTACAGCATAATATTTTCCAATTATCACCAAATTTAAAAACAATTCACGGTATTTTAAACTTATGTAATGCTATTTAATAATGAAGCCAAAAAGTAATTTTTCTCAGTGTCGTTTGACGAAGACGAGAGGAACGAGCCTCGAACGGTTGTGCTTCTAGACCCGCAGGATTGTCCTAAACTATGTGAACTTTTTACAATGAAGGTTCGGTGTCCGTCCGTGCATAATTTTCTGCCCAACATTTTGCCACCGGACTCTGTTGGTTAGGGAATAGGAATTGAAATCTAAATTCGCCAATTCACGCCACTGGAATAGGAGGTAACGGGATTTTTCACAACGATCATGGATTGCTAGTGATGGTCCCCTGTTTGTGAATTATGTCGGTCTGTCTGCCTTCAGTGGTTGCTTCTTCGAGAAATAGCGCATGAAAGAGGTTTCATGTTCAGATAAAAATGATAGTAGTACCGGAATTATTATATTAAATTTGTTTATTATAAGTGAAAATGTTGTTTTCTTTTGTTTTTAGCACGTTGCAACTGTGGTACCAAAGACGCCAGCTAATGATTTAGCTGATCCCACGGAGATGCCTATTCCTGGTGAACCAACTATTCCTTGCGAAGTCCCACCTCTGGAAGACGGATACGGTGCGGTTGAAAACAACTTTATACTTTAAACTCTTCTATCTGACACATCTTACAAAGCAAATTCAATTTACATTTTTTTTCTCAATCTTTCCAGTGTATGTCGGCTCATTGAAAGTTCAAGTCATAGACAATCTACTGCGTTGTCCGGCCGAAACCTGCGTCAAAAACTTCCGAAACAACACTTTACTGCAAATGCACATAAAGCATTACCACAAAGAACTGAAAAAAATGCTGGGCACCACGCCCAAAGTATCCGATCTGGCGTCATCTAGAGCCGAAATAGAAACTGAACATGTGAGACTCCGAACCGATTCAGAACCAAGAGTTCCGAAGCTCAAAATCAGCAAACGACGTTTCGAAGAACCATCGAAAATGGAAGTAAAAGAACCAAATCTTGAAATCCAGGTGGAACCAACTACACCTGTCAAATCTGACCCGGAAAAGACACCCAAAGCTTTAGACTCCCCAAAACTGAGAAGTGCTCTGATCGCTAAACAAGCAAAAAGACCAAGAGTATTGCTTCCTGTGAAGAAATCTGAAGAAGGCTTTGAAGACGACATGCTACCAGAAAGTGATGAATCTAACTTGGAATTGGAACCAGATGAATCGGTGCCTGTCTCGGACATGGTTGAACAACTCGACTTTGAATCAGCCATCTCCACACACACCGTCACAAAACCGTTAGTCCCTGACAAAAGGGCAAAGGGCGAGAAAAGGAAGAAAACGTTTGCAACCGTTTCTAAATTCAAACTTCCCAGTGAAGACGAAGAATGGTGCGGGGCTAATTCTGACATTGAAACTAGGCTTAGTTTCCCCAGGTCTGGAACCCCAGATTCTAAGATTATGGACAAGTCTATGGACACTCCAAATCAACTGGTTTCCTCAGAATCTACCGAGGACCAAAAGGAGCAAAATTTGTACATGTATACTGAAGGTAAGTTCTTATTTATTATATTTGTTCGTAAAGATCCAGTTTACTTCAGATTATTATAAGTACTTATTTAAACAGTTACATAATCTTGAATTTTTTCATGTTGCTTTCATGGAAAAAGGTCCCCAAATGAGATCGAAACTATTTTATAAATCCGTGAGGAAAGCGAGTGAGTAAACCAGTACTGTGTTACTTAGCTTTACATAAGTTTATATTTTAATTGTGCACAGTATGCTTTTTTTGAACAGTGAATATTATCTACAATATAATTACTCACTCAAAGTTATAACTCCATGTAAATGTAACACATGCTCACATATTATGTGCTAATTTTAGCTACTGTGATATATTTTTATGGGTTATATTTTAGTGTATTTGGTATTTTGCCTATTATTATTTAACGGGTTGTTAGTAAAGGTGGATAACTGTGTATTTAGACGGTTGTTTTGTGCTCGTATATCTTATATATTATTTTATGTTTATGGCCTCGTTGTTTAATTATTTAATCTTATCACGATTTTAACACGTTCACAGTCGGCGAGTTGCAAAAGTTCGTCTACACTTGTGATTTATTTTGTAAATTGTGCCTTACATTGTGTACGTGTTAAATCAAGAATGCCTGATTATAGTTTCTTTCTAAATGGTGCAACTTTATCAGGGGAAAAAAGAATTCATGCAGCTAGTTTGTTATCTAATTACCGCAACTTTCAGCTTTAACCAAAAAACAGTTTCATTGAAAAATGAAAGAAAATGTTATTTATTTGCCACAAAAATAAATAAGTACTTTTAATTACAAAAAAAAACACTAAGCATCGTATTTGTTGGCAAAATGGAGTAATCTCAGCATGGGCTAGTTTTCAGACTACCCCACCTCTCACAGAACTTTAAATACATTGCAAGTAGGTGGTACACAAAAAAAAACCAACCTGGGAATGATACGAAACCTATTTTTTTATAAATTAACATATATAAATTTTATTTTTATTTTTAATAATGAATTTTATATTGAATTAATGTTATTAAGACATAAAATTATCAATGTAATAAAATAACAAAGAAAAAAAAATGCATAACATCCAATGGGAACTTTTATTATTAACAATTATTTTGTAATTAGTGTTGCATTCTTGTATTTAATTTGTTTATTATAAAATTGTTAGTAGTAGGTATATATATACAATATATATAAATATATATGCATATGCAATCCTCCCTGTGGAATGAGAGGAGGGTGGGGCAGCGTGGTAAGAGATGAGCGGGAAATAGAAGAGCGCGTTTTCCGTTCGACTTCACGGGTCCGATTGTTATTTTGCATGTATCTTTTAGCTGTATGGGTTTAATCTTTCTTGGGATATGCCACGGGCAATGAGGGTTTCCGTTTCGTGACGGAACTCAAATAACGTCTTATAATAGGTGAAAGAAGTGATTTTTTTTATAGTTTGTTGAGCACATTTATTTTCATCACTAATGTTCTGAAAGTAGGTGCGATGGAACTCGAAATACAGAATGTAAATTCGATTTATATTGGTGTAAATGAAAAAAAAAAGTTAAGTTACTTGACTAACTAAAGGGCAATCGAATGTATTTGTTCTGCCTAATCTCTTTTAATTTTGTTATTCTGTATTTTATTTTTTATTTCTCGTATTAGTGATGAAATGTAAAGTGTTCAACTTGGGTGTGAGTGATGAGATGAATTACACCCTCGTACTATAAGCATCCTCGATCTCTTCGCTCGTTTGTGCGCCTAAATATTTCGGGTGTAATTGACCACTTACCTCTCTTGCATAATAATCTACTATTAGTAAATAAATTAATTTCTGTAAATGCAGCTGTAAATGTAATTCCGGCGCAGTGTATAATCGTTAAGGCCCCTGGACACGTTAAGTGTGAAATGGACAATGCTATGCGAGGCATCTTTCACACTGGCCAGTTTACCAACGCATTACCCAACGTATACAGGGACCTTTACGGACGGATTGTCAGCCAACCAAGAAGACTAGTGTGAAGTTAGGTGCAAATGGTATCACAGTTATTTACATGTATTTGGAGCGTTGAAAAGGAGAGCGGAACTTCACGCCCTCCTTGGTTGGCTGGTACTGTAACTAATACTCGGCAATATCACGGCGAGGACTAAACTTCGTTGATTGGTGAATGAGCAAGTTTGTAACCACTTTCAGCGGGCGAGCGAGTGAAGATAGTGCATATGAAACGCGAGGAGATCATAAACTGCCACTGTGGGTTCAGAGAGGAGGATGGGCTGATGATTCAGTGTGAACTGTGTCTGTGCTGGCAGCACGCGCTCTGCCATAATATACAGAAGGAGGCTGAGGTATTGGAACATATCTATTTAATTTACTTGTGGCTTGTGACCACCTTTATGACGAAATAATGTCGCGACGTGTTCTGTAGTAGCTGGGTCAAGCAGTTGCGTTATCCGCTACAGACCTTTGTACATCTTGCAGAAGGTCCTTGGACAGACTGATGACGCCTCGCCTGCTTTCCCTTTCCCACTTTCTGGGACAAGTCACTACATCCTAGTGGCCAAGCGCAAGGCCATTGCTTATAAAAACATAATTTATTCTTGCGATTGTCGGCACTTGGTGAAACTTGGAAAACATCATAATTTAATTCACTTGTACTCGTTTCACTGTTATTATTATTATTATTAATTATTAACAGTTTTTTTTTCACTTTATTTCCGACCGGCTTCGGTTAATACACCATTCTCAAGGGATGCAGGAGTTCAGGAAATATAAACTATCAATATGACGACGATAGTTTAATTTCCTGAATCCCTTGAGAATGGTGTATTAACCGAAACCGGTCGGGATTAAAGTGGACATTTTAAAATAAAACCAGTGAAACAAGTACAAGTGAATTTAATTATAATGTTATAAAAACATCTCTTTTTTCCCAGGACAGACTTCTAAACTTCCATTTGCATTTGCTAAAACCGGTTGCATAAGTTGATTTGAAGGCTAAACAAGCCGTAGTTGTGGTATTATATAAAAAAGGATCATAATGAAATTAAAGGGCGGAGAAATGTTTGAAGTGGAAATCAGGCGGAAATAGCACCAGTATTTAACACTCTTTTGTTCTAGAGATTTCGCAAAACAGCACGAATATTTCCTTGGGAATAGTGTAGTATGGTATGTGCTACAATCGATCAAAAAACTTAAATCGCGCACGAAGGGTTCCGTACCATTATCTATAAAAACGGCAAAAATATCATGTCTGTTGTATGGGACTGCGCAGGTCCGACTCGCACTTGACCGGTTTTAGTATTTGTTGTTATAGCGGCAACAGAAATACATCATCTGTGAAAATTTCAACTGTCTAACTATCACGGTTCATGAGATACAGCCTGGTGACAGACGGACGGATGGACAGCGGAGTCTTAGTAATAGGGTCCCGTTGGTTACCCTTTGGGTACGGAACCCTAAAAACCCTGAGCTCTGATAATCTGACTTTAAAAAAGTGATAAACTATATGAGACAGGTGGATGATGTTTTGCTTAGTATTTTAACTTACTACCTCATTAGATAGGTAGACTAAGATATATATATTTTTTCTCATGGCACAATTTCCTTCTGTCTTTTCTATTTTTATCCTTTTATAATATATGATTTAGTATTATTTTATATAAGTTAAAAAACTGTAATAGTATTAAGCCATACTCAGGAACTTATTATTACATATTATACTTATTTATTCATTGCATTATGTAGGTATGTCAATATATTTTTTTTTTACTTATATTAGTATATATTTGGCTAGGCATTATGTTTATTTATGGTCTATTTAGTTTATTTATCAACTTATTTATTAATTGCATTATGTAGGTATAATAATACTCTTCTTCCAATAAGTCTTTTTATTTTATGCATGTGTACATATAAGTTTAGTAGCCCAACTTAAATATAGTTTTTTTTATATATTTCCCGTATCATATTTATTTCATCATAAAATATTATCTTTATACAGATTAGATTTGACATGTAAAACGTATACTTTATGTATCTATTTTACAAATAAACAATTTGGATTGAATTTAAATTGAATTGAATTGAATTGCTCCTGCTAGTAAGAATCCAACAGTGAAAACTACATGGAAGTTGGTTAAGTAGTTGAGTTAAAAGCGAACTTACTGATAGCCATACGTTGCTTTGCATGTAATGCTTGTATAGAGAAGTAGATACGTTTAAATTAGAGCAGAGGCAGCTCGGTCGGTAGGACGAAGGACTCTCAATCTTGGCCCTCAGATTCAAATCCTGCTCGGGCTTACATAATAGACCAATGAGTGTTTTGGAATTTATGTGCATCGTTTTTATACCTATAAAATATACTTATAAATAATATACTTAGCACTTTCTGAATGGTGAAAGACAACACTCGAGTTAAACTGGCATGCATATAAAAGCGGTTATTTGTGCCAAAGTACGGCGATAAGGCTCATCCCGAAAACTTTGGGATTTAACAATCGTCAGTGAAAAGAGGATTAACAATTTTATTTACAGTCCACTATCTCTGACACTCCTATACACGTCGTGACATGTTTTTACATACATAAATATATAAGGTGACTTTTATTTATACAGCCTAACTAATCGGATAACGGATCGATAACACTTTTTGCTGATTTCGCAAAATGAAATCTTGACATCCCATAGTAATTGACTCGGGGCTGGGCTTGCAGAACATGAAAAGAATAATTTGCGAATTTCACCAAAAGGAATTGGCTGCATAAATAAAAGTCACCTTATATATACTCACGCCTGTCTCCCAGAGGGGTAGGCAGACTACAGATTTCCATCTGCCACGACCCCGACACACCCCTTTTGCTTCTAAAAAATAATAATGATATTTTTTTAATGTTTTTAATGTTCTGAAAATGTAATTCCAGGTGCCAGAGAAATACACGTGCAGTATTTGCCTGAACCCCCGCCGCGGGCGCCGCTCGAAGCGGTTCCTTCACGATCAGGATCGACTGTACGAAGGGCTGCTTCCCGGAGCGAAGCCGTGCGACACTCTCAAACGGTCACACGAACTGTCCGGCAATCTGCTGAGGATCGACGACGCCTTGCACGCTCTTAGAGTCAAGTATTATGTTGCCACGTAAGTTGTGTTGTGTTTCTTGTAATTGGTTTTGGATTAAGTACGGGCACAGTTTTATATTATTCAAGGCAATGGCACGTAAAATTTGAACCGGAGGGGCAACCGGTTAGCGAGTGGTAATCAAGTGATAGCGAACCCCCCGTACCAGACGAATGGACCCCAAATTAACGGATTCGGAAATATGGGGGTGGGACAAAACGTAATTTTTTTTTTGGATATAAATTTTCTATTAGAAAACACGCGGGCAGTTCTCGCACTAATTAATTTTGAAATAAAAAAAATATATCTTTATTACATAAAAACAGCCGAACAAAATTACAGAGTTAATAGAGTGTGAGTGAATAAATAGGAGTGAATTACAGGCAATTAACAAAACAGGTTTCCAAACTAAACTGAATGACAGTCTGTACTTTAGCAACCCGAAAATCAAACCACCCGTACCTAATAGATACTCACTTAGGTCTCTAGGGGCTATCCGAAAAAGATCAATATTTTCCAGACTAGAACAGTCTGTTATCTGGGAAAAAAAAGTTATGAGGTAACCGCTTCAAACTTGGTGAGCTTATTTATTGTTATCACCATAAGTTGGAAAAAAAACCATCCGATCCTGCTAGGCAGTTTCTGAGAAACAACCCTTCAAAGTCGCTTAACCCCTGTTTTTCTAATACTTTGAACAAAAATGAAAAAGAAATAGTTTAAATCGCATGGCATTCGCAATTTAAGCTGTCATGAGTGCAAGAAATTGTGTGTATCAATGCCATCCGGTTTTGATGAAATTCACCCCCAAACATCGTGTCATACGCTGTACATAATTATTGAAACTCCTTTAACTCCAAAAATGGGGGTGGATTTTATCAAAACCGGGTGGCATTGATACACATCATTCCTTTCACTCATTAAAGCTTAAATTTCGAATGTCATCAGATTTAAAACATTTTAACATTTTTTTTTCTATTACCTTATTATGATTTAGATGATCCAAAAAATCTATAAGATTAATTATAACTGCAATATCCTCCAAATTGTTTCAGTAAAAGTAAGCCTGACCACCCGAAGCTGTACCTCTGGGCCAAAGACTGGGAGCTCCCGGACAGCGCGAACGTGTCCCACGAGAGACTGAACAACTCCTACGCAACACTTAGCGCCATGATACATGAGCTCGGCAAAGAGAACCTGCCCGAGTCTGATAGGTTAGTGCACAAACTCGAAACGTTTGGAACGAACATGGTTTATTCCTTGGAAGGCTTTGTTATGTTGGTGCGAACATGTTCGCGAACACTAAATATTAAAATGCGTTACAATATAGTGAAATCAATTACGAATTTTTTGAGAAAAAATAATCTCATACGGGGCTCGAACCCGCATCTCTGCCTATCGCTGGCCAGAGAGTTATCCAGTTTGACCTCCGAGATCTAGTATACTCTAAATTTTTATAGCTTATAAGTTATGACTAAAGACAGTAGACATCTTCTAAGCATTATTTTTTTAGGATATTTCGTAATGAAGACAGTAGCCATCTTCTAAGCATTGTTTTAAGGATATTTTTTAATAATAATAAAAAACAATAAATTATAATTTTTACTTGTTCTATGTGATTGTTTTTATAATAATGAACAAGTATCCTAAATAAAACAATGATAAATAAAACTATAATAATTAGTTTCCCAAGCGATGTATTTTCGCTATAAATACTAGGACACGATTTAAGTTACTAAAATAGCAATCTAGGATTTGATATAAGACAGCTTTATTTAAGTTTGAACCCGTAACCATGTGTAAAGGTATAGTAATAGACTAATGCCTTTTTTATTTATTTTAATATAGCCCTACATACGCTGAAAATAGATTTTCGTGGTCAGAACACAGAACTATTTTTTAACTTCTTTTCAGGCTAAGTCAAAGCAGCCAGCTGGGCTCACAGGGATTGCTAAGCGGTCTGCTGTCGAGTCCAGGAGGGGCGTCCTTAGATCTACCTATCAGTACGTCTGATATAGAACGGCTGGCAAAGACTGTGCAAGGTTAGAAAAATATTGATGTTTCCCGAACTTTACACATTACTTGCAAACCGATAAAAGTCAATTTTTCTTTATTTACCTTTATAGTAGTTGAAAGAAAAGCAGACTGTTAACCTCGCGTTCTTTTTTGTGAAATAAAGCTCAATAAAATGATAAATCCCTTTGCTTTCGATATACTAAACTTTTGTCGTTTGTAGATCAAAAGTTGCGTCTAAACTTGAAGATGTGATATGCACCCATTACATGGGTGAATAGAATAAATATGTCGATGTAAAGTGGGTATGACAAACAGTGTACAGTACGATTAAAATCAGTTAACGATTCGGCCAACCTCGGTAATTGTCGTGAATCCCTCATCTCTCACATAGAGTTATCAATTTACAGATATGACCTTTAATTAATTACTCGTTGTCTTATTGAATACAATACAAGAACGATATGAGCAACAAAACCTCCTTTGTAGCTCAAAACTAACACAACCTTTATATTGAAATAAGAAAAATAATTGACTATTTTGACAGTATGACTTCTTAGTGTCAATAAAAACAGTTTGACGTATATGATACATTTATGTTTATGAACGCTAATTTCATTCGTGAAAATATTCGATTCTATCAAATTTTATCAAAATTAACTTACAATAGTTATGTATCATGGCTTCAACAAATTTAAAGCGTGGTAAAAAAATTGTTGCTCAATCTCGTGAAATTGTAAATAATGTATATAACTATTTTAGAAAAGAAGCTAATTTATTTAAAAAAGAAGAAAGTAATTGTTGTGATGAAAAAACACTTGTACTTTTCCACAGATAATATTTAATACTACACTACCCAACCGGTTTCACTATATAAGCATCATCAGGGGCTTTTCAATTAACTAATATACATGATTATTTATTTAAACAATGTTTCTGTTGCTAGATGTCCGTGCAATAAACGATATAAATAACTTGCGGGTAGGTTGAATACGCATGACAGACAAACCTAAGATTAGAATGTTTACTAAATTCACCGTTTTGTTAAAGATAGCTGATAATGTGTTTGGCATTCCGCATTTTGACTAAACTTTGCGTAAGAGTTGGGTATGCATCAAACAGTCTAAAAAATTCCCGAGAAAGTCGGGAAAATTAAATTCATGTCGAATAAAGTTAAAGACAAATTAGCAAATAATATGAGTTCTAATATTAAAACATTTAAATAAATTTCAGTAATTAATTTGAAATGTCAGAAATGTAATCTAATAATATAAAAATAAAATTATAAAAAGCGAAATTGTCCATGTCAGATCATTTGAAACAAAGGCCAAGTCAAATTAAAATATGCGGCAGTAGAAAATGTCAAGAAAAAATGTCAAAGGTTATCAAATTGTCAATGAAAAAATCAGTTTGTTTGGAAAATGTCATAGGTGTGATTATTTAAAACATTGTAATATAGGTGAATTATTAACGTCAATTTGCTGATTTAATACGTCGTCTGAATGAAAATGTGTTAATTTGTTTATTTCAAGGGCCTCTAATGCTGACAGTTTTTTGCCTTTTCCACAGACGTGAAGAGCCTTAAAGTTTAAATTGGGGTCGAATGTATGCTTTTCGTTGATCAAATGTTCGGCAAAATTTGAGTCAGTTTTCTTTAACTTCCAGCTTCTGGTATGTTCGCTTACTCTGGTTTTAAATGATCTTCCAGTCTGACCAACATATTTCTTATTGCACTCTGCACAAGAGAGTTCGTAAACACCGTTCCTATGTGTAATGTGTGTGTTATCTTTATTGTTACATATGAGCGTCTTTAGAGTTTTGTTTGTATAAAAGGCGGGTTTGCGATCTTTGAGTAAACGGGAGCAATTATAGGAGATGCTGCCAAGGAAAGGTAGTTTTGCCCACTTATTAGATTCCATTGATTTGAATTTAGTTAATTAAAAAGCCCCTGATGATGCTTATATAGTGAAACCGGTTGGGTAGTGTAGTATTAAATATTATATGTGGAAAAGTACAAGTGTTTTTTCATCACAACAATGTTTGATAAATTCCACCAAGTGCCGACAATCTCAACTATCAACTTACAAGAAAGTAATTATCATTTAAAAAAAATTATATATTGTATACAAGTATAGCTTCAGTAAATAATGAAAGTTCAAATTCATGTCGCTTCTGCATAATAAATTTCTTAGGTCTACCGGTTAGTAATGTCATCTTGGCAGGTGCTATACCTAATTGCGTTTATGATACGTCAAATTGAATGCTACCTAAAAGAAATCGCGGTAATGTATTTCGTGTCATTTCCGTCTCAGGATTTAGGCGATGATATCTGAGAAAAGCCGAATCGTTAACTGATTTCAATCGTATTGTAGTGACCTGTGAAACATCATCTTCATTTTACGTTTTTTCAGTTCGTTTAATGGTTGTCTACCAACTTGCAGTGTCCGACCCTAATAACTAAAGGTCCGACCGAAACCAGATGAACATAATTGAGCGATAACGGTTTTTACCGAACGCGCCCGAATGCCTATTGAAAATTATTGATGCCTAAAAACTGAGACGAAAAAAAGAAAGGGACAGTGTTATGCGAACAAACGAGATATATTCATACGTTATTCCCTTTATTTTGTATGCTGCTGCTGGTTGGATAAGCACGCTCTGGCCCAGATAATAAAGTGTAATTCGGTCTGCTTCCAGAAGGGCACGTCAGTACGAACATCACGGCGCCGGAACCGGAAGCGGCGATAGAGAACAGCGTGTGTCGTGAGAGGCTGCTGCGTCACATACAGAGATGTCAGGCGCTCATCGACGCGAGATTAGACTCCATTGAGGCACAGGTTGCAGGTCAGATTAGCTTTGTTTTTAGATATAGGTAGTTAATGCGCTGACGAAACAACTCCTCACTTCTCAGATAACAGTTTAGTGAAATCGCTGTTTTATAAGATCATCCTAGCTTATAATCAAAACTTCATCAAAATCTGAGCAATAGTTCTCAGGTTAGAAGTCAGTTACGAAAACAAAGTAAACTGGTCACTGCTGCTACAAGTGTGCGACCGTCCCGCGCGGCGACAGATGCTGGCCGTACTCTAGACGTTACCGGGGTCGGGTTACTACCCCGCTATACTTAGCGGGGGTGGGAAGTGCGCGTCACTCGGCAGTTGTAGCCGCGCAGTCGGAAGCTACCTCGTCCCCTCCAACGTCTGTCAGCCCGCGGGACGGTCGCACGCAATCTTACTATAGTTCCAGAGTTATAATAATACCCAAACCTTTCTCAAAAGGGTACCCTAGACATCAGCTCTCATAAGTCACAGCGTGATGGACTGATTATACTCTTACGGTTTAAGAAACCCTGCATCTTAATCTGTTCAGTGGTTCTTAGGACGACTCTATTCGCCCGAACTCCCATAGTAGCGCAGTTCGCTGATTATATCCTTATTTATTGGTACTTTTTTCTTTTTCAACGTATCCCATACAATATCCATGACGTGAAACTAAAACATTTATCACAATCAAATACATACAAAAGTTGCAAGCGTATAAAGTCCTGGATTTAACACATATTTTGATGAATGTTTATGTACCGTAATGTCCTAGAAGCGATACAACAAATCAAATAATTTTAGTTATATTTTATACTATTCAAAAATATTTTTGTTTCATTTCGATTTTTGGGATATTTCTCCTAAAATCATAGGAACCACCAAAACCATTCTTGAGTTTTTTCAAAACATGAACGTTGTCTCGCGTTAGCTTGCCTCTCACACCGTGTTCGGTTAGTTCCATACGAGCTCGGGAAATGAACGTTCGGGCCAACCAATAACAGTCAGTCAGTGCTCTATAATCCAAAGTTGCATGTAGAATGAAATAGCAAACATAGTGACTAAACTAGAGCCAACGAGGGATGGCACCTATGACATTTAAATGCCTACCAAGTTTCATAATTGTTTATGGGTAAGTGTCACTAAAATAATCTACGAGTAATACTTCATTGTTGCTGGCAGCGAAAAGTGATGCACTACTCGTTTCGATCATCATTTTTCGATTTTATAAAGACTATAGCAAAATTCCATTTTTTTTTAAACACAAGGGTTCATGAGGAATGTTAGTGGCTGAATTGTAATCAATAAATAACGACTTCTATTCTCCTTAATCGTACGGCTCCGTCTGTTTATAAACTATATCTTTTTATGATTAAAAAATTGTAAACCAGTTTTCTAGATTTTATGGCTGCTTTGTTAATGTAAGCAAATGCACATTTGCCATTTGTATTATTATGATGCATGTTGTATGACGTGTCAAATACATCGATATTTTATTTACTCAAGTCGCTAGTCGCACTTGATTTTTATTTATGCCGAAATTAAAATGCACCCCATCACTAAACGCAGCTGTCATAGGGGCCATCTCTCGTTGGCTCTTCTATAGTGTATATGATCTGTGATAGTGACCCCGTGCGCGACTGACTTCAAGCCGCCGACTATAGGCCTCTTAAGCGAACATCTACATATACAGAAAGACGTTGCATTTTATACATATTTGTACAGAAGATGCATATACAGACAGACTAGAATAGTCACTGCTCAGCTTTAGTTCGTAAAAGCGTTATGTTATACCTAAAACCATTCTCAACAAACATTCTAGCTAACAGTGCAAACCGTACCAAAATTCTGTGGTTCGTGATCTTTTTGCTCCTAGTATGACGTTTCATTCAACCATGAAATTTAGGGCATAAATTCCATCGAAATGATCTCTATCGCTTTTAATTAAAAGCCAGGGCAAGCCTATCCAAACCCTGGTAGCATTTCGGGGCCCATCATCATCAATATTCGCCTCTAATACTAGTGAATAAGAGTTACAATTTAACGTCACAGGACCGTGTTGATAGCGTCCCACGTAAACAGAATGACTTTTAACCTAACCCCGATATTTTAGTATTTTGTAGAAGAACACAAACTGGTTTTATTAAAACCATTCAAAATCTTTTCCCCAATAATTTTTTAAAGTTGGAGCCCTTTGATGATTTTCGTAAAATGCAAAGAAATCATGGTCACCCGAAGAGATAAGATAATTAGATCGCGCGAAGTTATTTTTATTATTGATCCCACTATTTTGGACTATTTTCAACTTTTTCCGTATGGGAATAGCTAGGATAACCATAAATTTTATTTCCAAGTAACATTTCTTAAACATATTTTGACTTTTAATTTTAGATGTTTTTACATTTAAAATGTGTTCTATTAACGTTCCTTACTAACCTCTAAAATTATCGGGGTTTGTTTGAAAGTCAACCTGTTTATTGAAAACATTATACAATGTCAACAGAACTGGAATCGTGTGACCCCTCATTCGAAGACGACGAGACCGCGGAATACTTCCCGCGCACCAAGCAGACCGTGCAGATGCTGCTGCGAGACCTCGACACCATGGAGGAGCTTGGAGTCATCACCTAGACCTTTATACCGTTTAAATACCAATTAATGGCAGTATAGTGGTTTCTTTAGTTAAAACGTTATGGTGTATCAAAACGGGTTTACCGATATACGACGTCGATTTTATGCGAATGTGTCCAAAAATAACGCTGTTCCAAAGTTTACTCGCAGTTATTTATACTCGGTATCAGGTAAAAAGACCGCCGCCTGAGCCTGGCCAGCGGCCATTGGCGCCGGGAGGGGGTTGCAAGTTGCAACTTGAATAAAAAAAAGTTGTCGCTGGAATAGCCAGGCCAATTTTAACGTGACGTAAATTCCTAAACCTTATATTTGTTCCTATAAATAATTACCGAGTGTAAATAGACTGCTACCATTAAATGAAACCCCATGTTCTACCGACCCTACTGAACCACTTTTCCCAAGGATCATACCCGCGGACACCCTTAGTTTGGGAAATGATTGAGTTCCAAACAAAAATGCGTGAACCCTATCGCACCGACATACGGGCGAGTTTAGAGAGAGCGTCGTCCGTGAAACCGTCTGTTACGGTGCAGCGTTCTAAAATACCTATGATAATACCTACGAGATAAAGTCTGAGTTACAGTTGAATATCTTTTTCTCTAAAGATTTGCGCCGGTTTTTTTTCGAATAGTTGTTTAGTATGATCAGTAGAGCATGTGGTTTTATTTAATGGTCGCACTCTATCTACACCCGGTATACAAAGAAATATTATATCACAATATTGTGCAGGTAGATGCACCCTCTGACAATAATCCTGCTGACGCCCATGCCAGCGATCTTTTTACCTGACGTGAGGTACAGTAGAGAGTCGAAGTGGAAGAAACTTAACACACCAAAACACAGGGAAGAACGCACTACGCGGAATTGAGATGCAATGGTAATATAATAAACTATAATTATGTCGCGTCGCTCTTTTGCATCTCAACTCAGCCAGTGCCATTTGACCTTTTGCGCATGTGAACAACGAAGAAGGCTGGCGTGAAGTTGCTGTCATTGCGCTGTATTTCCCCCCTCTACCTCATTGACGGTCCACTGTGCCCGCCTTCTTGGTTGGTCTGAACCGTAGAACGGTCATTTTTCATATCACGAAAATTACCCACTCAAAAATAAAACCCATGTCCAATAACCGCTATAACTTTCTCCTGCTAATAATTTTAACCTTTTGACATGACATAACATTAACTTTGTCTTTCAAATTAAAGTAAGGGAAAAGAAAAATTACTTATTTTCCTAACTAATCGATTGAATTTTTCACTTCAGAGAAGCCCCCACCACTGGTCACTTGCGATTTATTTTTTATTACCTGTCTAGAACTCTATAGTAATACAGCTAATTTATTTTTATATGCACTTGAATCGTAAATAGGTACCTATTTTTTTTTCTGATCCTTGAACCAGGAAACCTTTTATTGATTTGTATTTTCTTTGGGATGCAAGTGGTTGCATGAAATTGTTTTTTTTTTATCCTCGAGGTTACATAATTTTGGAGTATACCTCACTAAAAAACTATTTTTTCATTGGTAAGAAGAAGTTGATTTTTTAGCTGTATCATTGCAGTAATACATAATTAACCACCATAACTTAAATGTAGTATTTATGAACAACCAAATGATGTAGTGTACTGCATTTCGTTTTAGTTTACGATAAGGTTTATTATGTTCGTTTATAAGAATATTCACTGTACATACCAAAATAATACATGTATTTTATTTACCAAAGTTTGTCGTTTAATTTGTAAAATAAAAACTTTCTTATGTACTGAGAAAAATATTTAATGCCTTAATAATATACAAAAACCTCAACCTTCGTAGAACTTCGGTAGTTGGTCGCCGAGGATGACGGAACGTTCACAACCCGCTTCGGTTATGACTCCCAACCTGACGACCCCGCCTGACGACCCGTCACGGAGCATCGCCAGCGTCAGGGTGTTTGTGACGAACTTGACAGCCTCCTCCTTGCTCATTCCCGGCTTGAAGTTGGCGTCGACGTAGCCATACACGTAGGAAGATCCCGAACCGCCGATCGAGACTTGCTGCCGCTGTACCATGCCTCCGATTGGCACGGAGTAGATTTGACCTGCAAATTTGTGTTGATATGTTTATCCGTCCATGCTAACTTTGTTAGTTTGGAAGAAAATCTGTGCGGTATGATCAGTACAAGTTAAGTGTTGGTTGGACCACGGTCAGCGCCGGATTTACACATTTGCCGCCAGTAGGCTTTCACATGTTGCCGGCTTGCCGCCCCTACCGGCCTCCACAATTCAATACCCAAGTTTACAATCATAGAAATAAATAAAAAACCTTCAATGAAATTGTAACTTTATGATTTGTGCACTATAGCACTATAGTTTTGATTACACTTACCTTTAATTACCTTTTTTCCGTAATTATTACTACGAAAATTGTGGTAAAATACAAATCATGTTGAATTGTTTGTGTGGATCTAAAAACGTTTTGGTATATACATAAATATGAAACTTTTTAATCTCTGTAAGACATGAAAAAAAAATTGGTCCCAAATCTGCCGCCCTAGGCTCCAGCCTACTCAGCCTGCTGGTAAATCCGGCACTGACCATGGTACATACCAACTATGGAACCCAGACTCAAAAGATAGTGTTTTTCGGGTACCGACTGCCCTCATAAGAACTGCGGCATCTACATATAAAGTTCAACAATATAATTCAACATATGCCCTTGTGAGGGCAGCGTACCTGAAGGGTACTAGTTGGGACCCCCATTATTACTAAGCCTCCGATGTCCGTCTGTCTATCATAGGGGTCTATAGCTTTAACCGTAATAGGTAGCCAGTTGAAATACTACGGCCTCTATCATGACAAATAATAAAAATTTAAATTACCATAGCGCCTGAGATGACTTGTTGGAAAGCATAACAATCTTTTTGTACCGAGGTTCATTGGTAAGACGATAGATGGCGCTAAGATATTAAAGATGGTGATTTGTTATGTACTACAATGTTTTTTGGGTTCCGTACCCGTATTGTGTGGTGGTGCGGAATGCACTTTGTGCGTGAGTCTGACTCGTACTTGGTCAAATTATTTTAATAGTACCAATGGGACAAAACAGGGGCCTTATCGTGTAACTTTAAATCAATCGCAATACCTTTGATTTTGACATTTAAAGTATGGTACAAATGTCAAATTAAAAGGTATCGCGATGGATTTAAAGTTAGACAATAAGGCCCCAGTGCCAGTTATATATTGATGGTAGTGTATTAGTGGTCCTGAGGCGTATTTATTAGTCCGTTTATTTTTGCTAGAATCATACAGGAGTAAAATACATGTAGACAAAGTCACTTAATAAAATAAAAATAATTTTGATCTAAAACATGCAGTAATAAAATTCACATACCTAGCAAAGACCAAATTTGTGAAAATAAAAATAATTTTGGTCTAAAACATGGCATCCAAGCTTGAAGGTTGGATGTAATAAGAAAGTTTACCTCCAAGACGTTTGTCCCAGCCAGCGACTAAAATGCCCGCGACTAGGGAGTCACGGTAGTTGTAGCAGAGCTCACGGAAGATGGCAGATGCGGTCTGAACTAGCGGCGGCTCTCCCAGTTCCATCTTGTGGAAATCTGGAAAAATGTATGTAAAAATATTAGAGAATAATTCAAACTATCTTAAAAACTGGGGTTAGGTTTGTTTTTTAATTTATATAGTATATTGGAAGCCTAGCTTTCTCACTGCAGTAATTCTTCATTATCTGAACAAGAACACCTAGGACTCACTGGAAAGGTATAAACAAAATAACTTTTTGCAACTCAAAATTAATATGAAGGGTACAGGAAAAGAAAAAGGAAATCGAAATCAACAAAAAGGCAATAACAATGCAATTCAGCAGTACTCAAAGTAAACAAAATGAAAATTGCCACGAAGGTGCTCATTTTGTTGCAATAATTAATTTAAAAACACTTATGGTAAAAAAAAAAATGTGGAAAAATGGGAAGATTGCTTAAATAAATGTAATTTTTCTCAATTTAGGCTAGCTGTCGATAAGCCCCTTATTTTTCCTGCACCTTTCATATTAGATCATTGTAATTATCATTTTGGACATCTACAAGAACCCTACCAACAATGGGACAGGTCTTTTCTCCCTGAAAAAAAGAGACTTGTGTAACCAATTCTTTTATATCCCTCATTGAATTTCTGATTGGTTAGGGTCTAAATACCAACAAGTTCATAAGTAACTAACCCCCGATTTCACAATTGAGAATTTCTAGTTAAGTAGTGCTTAACTTTCAAATGCAGCGCTGTGATTGGCCAATTCCTCAATTATGTATCCACTTAGCGAGACTTTCTTAATTCAGAAACTGGCCTTAAGAATTATAACTGTGAGGAAACTGGGCTTGCCTAAAGCAATTAAAGCAGTCTGAGTGAGAGAGATATAACCTATATAGTTCACACTCCTATCTTATATCTAGCTTTATTACTACAATATTTCCAAAATTTCTATACAAAGCACTGTGCACACTATTAGGTAGCATTTCAGAATGTGCAATCATAGTGCGAAATTTCGATTTCGTAGCACGATGCTGATGCCTACTATCGCGCTTTGTTGACTTTTCAATATTTTAAAGTAATCAGTAGCACAATGCCAACATTTCAAAACCACTATACATTAGATCGCACTATGCCTATAATTGCATGTAGATAAACATTTTCCTTAATAATGTTTTCTAATCGCAGTATGCCTACTTTGGACATCATCAGTGCTTTTGATATGCATGTGGCCTACAATTTGTACAGTGAAAACGAAATTTACATACTGTAATAATAAATAATAATTATTGTACTAGTTAATAAGTATGTGAATGAAGTAACTAAATAAATTAATTAATTAAATGAAGGAAAAAATACTTAGTAGTAATACTTGTTGTATTAGTTAGAAATGAAAGAGGAATATTATCGATAGGTACCTGGGATCAAGTCTTCGAGACCCTGTAAAGCTAATTGAAGTTCATAAAAGGAGAAAGGAGGGTTCATAAGAATAGAACTATAAGAAGAAAGAGAAAAAGGTAGACGAGTAGACAGAGGAGACAAGATTGGAGGGGAAGAAGGAGCCAGCTTCTTGGCGAAGGCATCTAACCAAGAGTCAATGAATGAATAAACACTTTATTGCACACAGACCAAGATATTTACAAATATACAAAGAACAGACAGAAGGCATGGGCGGACTTATTCCTAAAAGGAATTTCTTCCAGTCAACCTTGGGAAAATATAAAACATTTTTATTGTAGAAATTCACATCAGTGCATAGGTACATTCTAAGTTAATTCTAAATCTATAATCTAATTATAAATTTACTACATACAAATACATACTTAAATAAGAGTCAGTGTCATTGGAGGAAATGTTGTGAATATTTAGTTCACCTGGATATCTTTTAATATTTCGCCAGACTAAAGAAACTGGGGTCTTGTTTTGTTTGTTTGAAAATTATATTTTTGTGCAGCAGTTTGTTGATATGATAAGAAGTTGTTCATTGCCATCTTAGAATTGTATACTTTTTCAGCTTGGTTTTTTTTTTGATGGCTGAAGAACAATCAGGATCCCACCAGGGAGGAAAAAGTCTACGATGAGAAGGGTTCTTGATAGGGATATGTTTTTTAGCAGAAGAAGTAAGAATGTCAACAAAGTAGTTAGAAAGAAAGTTAGTGCTAGAAGTGGACGTAAGTGTTTCAATTTGCTTATGAACAAAAGAAAAACTTTCCCAGTCCGCCTTATTAAGCCTGTTGTATTTTCAACTTTCTCTGCTCGTTTACGTTTTTGGAAGCCTGTTTGTTTTGCTATTTAATTAGCAATAAGAATATTTATTTAAATAAGACACAATTTTTTGTTAGGTTTTACAATGGGCAACTGTCATTTTATTTGTCATCATTTGTAATTCAGAACATCGCCTATATTTTAGTGAAGGGGATTGATTACTGTGATACCTAGATAGAGCGATTAGGCATGGAAAATAATATAAGGAAATGATCACTTCCATAAATAAGGGAAAGAACTTTCCAGGACAAGACAGAGGAAAGAGATTTTCATTTGGGCGAGTACGTCGGGTAGGAGAACCATCATTAAGAACGCAGATATTAAGGGAGACGAAAATATCAATAAGATCACTTCGAGGCATCAGTTTTGAGTGACCAAGATAAATAATGGCCATTGAAACCATCACCCAGTCGGGCGACATGGTCACAAAGTGTACCAAGCCCTCTATAAAAAACTAAGAAATCACCCATTATAATGACAGGCACAGGTAGAGATAAAATAATAAAAAACAGTTCGGGCAGAACAGATTGATTAGGATTTCAACTGAAAATGTTGACAAATAAAGGAATTTAATTGCAACAGCATTGACATATTGAGCAGGAAGACAAATTTGGAAAAAAGTCAATCACCGTTTGACTAAAATAGCCTAACCCGCAAACCCATTGTCTCTGTTGTCTCTAAGACAAGAAAAACCAGGGATCCAAAAGTGGGATCCAGGAACAACCAAGCCTCTCTTTTTTAGACAGATTTTAGATATCATAGTCAAACATAAACAATAAACACGAGAAAAGTACTTATGTAAACTATTTGGTACTTACTTCACTTTTTATGGAAGAACAGAAAATTATTTTGAACATAACGGTACCAAAATAGACATAATGCTATAGTTGGATCCGATTTTTCATAAAGTTAGCAAACTGCTATGTAACTGCGACTAAAATAAAAAAGTAGGCATAGTGCGATCTAATGTATGGTGGTTTCATAATGTTGTCATTGTGCTACCAATTACTTGAAAGTATTGAAAAGTCAACTAAGAGCGATGTAGGCATCATGCTACGAAATCGAAATTTCACTCGTCTATTAAAAAGAGACAGATCTATATGGGAGCAAGAGAAAGAAAAATCTGGTTGCACCAATCAGGTGGCCCAGTGTGATTTTCGCATTACTCCGAAGCATTTCAAAACACTTTCGTGCAACTGTAAGGTAACAGTTTGTTTACCCCCGGTTTAACTCGTGTCCATTTTTGAACGCACTAGGGTGAAATTCACATCACTCTGAGTGATTTTCGCTCGTTTCGAAACGGAACCTTATAGTCCAAGAAATAAAAAGATACTCACTTAAGTGGTAAGTCACAATATCAGCAATAGCTTGTGTATCAGCAGCAGAGCCCGAACGGCAGCAGTAGATATGGTCAGTAATCTTCGTCAGTTTGTCAGTCACTCTGTTGGCGATGTACGCTCCAGTGGTAGTCCGGGAGTCAGCACCGATGATGACGCCTCCATCGAACTCGCACGCCATGATCGACGTCCCCGTACTGTGAGGAGCGTTCATCCAACTCATTGATGGGTCGGCGTAAGCGTTGACCACGGTTGTCGCCATTTTACTAGAGAAGTAATTAATTGTTTAAATGCCTAATGCGTTAGACAATTCACAAGAGGAATACACTCATCTTTTATAAACAAGTAAATGCTAGGTTAGATGCAAAAGTTTGATTTGAGGGTTTTAGAGTTGAATTTATAGCATGGAGTAACACAGGTAGAGCTGATGTGTGATATGCAATGAAAACTGTGCAATACTTACGCCTATTTTTATAGAAATAATCAACAAACGATTTTGGAAAGTCACGGTTCTGTTCGGTTTAAGCAGCTGTCAAATCAAAACTGTCAAATCATTTTTAGAACGCTTCGTTTCATCCCTAAGTACGATAAAATTATTTGGCAATTTTATGTATTTAAGTACCTAGGTATCCTAAAATTTAATTTGTGATGAGTCAAGTTTTTTAAATTATACAATGTAATCTCATGATCCATAAAGTTTATATAATTACCTATATATTTTATTAATAGAGCTAGAGAAATAAAAAAAAAGTTAAATATGAAGAATTGCGTAGATTGAAATGTCTAAGCATTGAAATAAAATGCGTTCAGATTTAATGCTTTTGATCTGCATCCATAAAAAAATTATGGTAGGAAACGTCCAAAGAACCGAAAAAAGGGTATCACTATGTATCACACACATCACACATAGGTACAGTCTGTCAAAAAAGTGTTGAAATGAAAATGAAACTTTAATGAACTTTATTGGACTTTAAACGTTCAAGTAGGTAGTATAATTTAGCTAATATATTTATGAAATAACAACGCGGTTAACTCGATTTAACAGATTTTGTACTTGTTTGTTTGGTGTAACCAGGCGAAAGATAAATAGTTTTTTCAATATTCATTTCAACAATTTTTTGACAGACTATAATTTTAAGCCAATCACGATCACGATACTAACAGCGCGTTCCGAGTCAAAACATAATCGATTACATCCCGTCTATCGTCATTCCGAGCCAACGTTAGCCCGATAACGATAGCCCTAAAATTGTTGTTATGACGTCATGAATGACATCATTAAAGCCGCCATGTTGTGCACACACCCTCGGACGAACAAACCAAATGGACGGGCCACCAACAGGCGAACCTCTCTGCCAAAGGTATTAGCCCCGCGGGCATACCGGTTATGTAAAAACGATAGATGTCTCTGTGTATGAATGTGATTGTGTGCGTATAGTTTAAGCTAGTGTTTGAGTATTTTGTAGTGTGCGTGCATCGCGACGCTGCCTCATCCCCCGCCGAAAATGATACGACCTTTTTTGCATAGACTCCACTCCAGTTGTTTTTTTTTTAGGTTCTTTTACACGGACATATAATAATTATTTTTTTAACGTTCATGGCCCCCTTATTGTCGAATATAACTTTAACATCTAGGTATCGCTATCGCTCTCAAATAGGTCGTCATTAGCTAATAATTTGGCCAAGTGAGAGTCGAACTCGAACACAAAGGGTTCCGTACCACCCCACAAAACGGCTAGGGTACCCTAAAATATGACAAAAAACAACAATATAAGTAGATACCATAGCAACATAAAGGTGTTAAAAAAAGCTGCTAAAATAATAGCGCCTGCCAAATAATTCGGCATACTTTGAGTATTGAATCCAAAATTTTATTATTTATTTTACTTTAGAGTACCTATGTATAACAATCTGAACAAAATTTAAACTTGTGTGTATTATTGACACCAATAACAAAGAAAGAATAGCACTTTCTCAAGTTTATATTTCATATTTTTCAAATTCTTACCATTTGTCGTGGTAAAGTTGCAACTGCCTATTACGGCTGAAGCTGTAGACCCCCGTGTGAGTGTGACAGACGGCCGGGCAGACAGACAGACAGGGGAGGCTTAGAGGCATTGAGAGCAAGAAAGGCCTTACATTTCCAGACATACCTAATTGATTTTTCATTGTGTCTGGAAATGTTAGGCTTTTCTTGCTCTCAGTGCCTCTGGTATAGCAATAGGGTCCCGTTTGGCACCCTTTGGATACGGAACCTTAAAAATGAAATCACACATAGGTAATTTTAAGCCAACCACGATCACGATACTAACAGCGCGTTCCGTTCCGTTAGCAGACGATTTTTTTTCAGCTCAGTATGATGTCGACTATCTGTGAAAAAAGTTTCAGCCGGCGTACTATTACTTTTTTTACCACTTTCGCAACCTCTCACATCCACACCCACCGCGGGTGCGTCAGCTGACGCTTGGTTCTGTTATTAGCCATTCCAGATCTATTGAAAAAGATGTAAATCAATGTAAAATCACTTCCTAAAATGAAAACAAGGTCATGCGAGCAGCTGACGCATCTTCCCCCCTCGCCTATGCAGCTGACGATTTTTTTTAGCTTATTATGGCCTCAGCTATCTGTAAGAAAAGTTTCAGCCGGCGTACTATTATTTTTTTTTACCTCTTTCTCTGCCTCCCACACCCACACCCACCGCGGGTGCGCCAGCTGACGCTTGGTTCTGTTATTAGCCATTCCAGATCTATTGAAAAAGATGGAAATCAATCGGCTTAAAATCACTACCTAATATGCAACGCTACCGCTCGGGCTATAAGTTTAAGCTTGAGATTCAGAGTGCATTTTGAGTCCGAACTCAAGAGGAACTCAAGCTTACAAATGTCACTCTAGTATGAGATCACGTCACTTTTTGACGTTTGTGAGATTGAGTTTGGACTCAAAATGCACTCTGAATCTCAGCCTAAGCTCTGATGGACGCCATTTCTCATTCGGAATGACTTGATGGGCGTGAGTACATAGTTTGATGGTAGTTTTAGCAATGTTATCGCCATTCGGAACGCTGTATAAGATAAAGCGATAGCGATAGATGCTGAAGTTAGAAAATAACGCCCCGATTGTCTGTATTGTCGTAAAATGCGATGTCTTTTTGTCTGTATGTATGAGGGTGTATCAAATAGTTATTAAAAGCAAAAAAAAAAAACTTATTTAACATTTTGCAATTGCAAAAAACAGTCGGGACGAGAAATGTTAATTAACACATTCGCACGTGTTTTTTAAGGTGAATTAAAAATTAAACTTAGAAAAATAACACGAAACAATAAAATAAAAGCAATTTTGTTGCAAATCAAAACGAAATACAAAAATACAAGTCGATAGAAGAAAACGCAGTGTCTGGTTGTGGTTGGCGCCAATCTACACTACAAAGACCAATTGTCTCTTTTTAAAATCTTTTTATTAAAGTTCTAAGATCTAATATCGTTTTGAATTTTTAAAACATCTTTTACAATTTAACATAAATACCTAATATATTTAATAAGTAGGAAGTGCCTCAGCTGCCGGCGCCGGTTGCTGAATTAGCTCCCAGCGCCGGTTTCTGAATTGGCTGCCGGTACAAGAAAAAGAAGCGGGTTAGCTTGTGACCACGACAGCCTACAGAGGCGTCGAAACGTCAAGCACATATCTATTAAGGTATGTTGTTAGTTATCTCGAGTAAGACCCCAATACAAAGTTAATAATGTTGTTGTCGGTCATATTTTTCAAAATTATTTGATAAATTATGTATTATTTTATTATTGCCAAAGCCGTTGAACAATAGTGCAAAAGAGATTGTGTTGATGGTACGCCTTTTGTGAAAGACAAAATGCAAACAATGCACCGTGATTCCTCTCGATCAGTTTCGATCTCGTGTCAGTGCCATGACGGGTTAGTACGTAAAATAGGGTTACCAGGTTTAAACAGAAAGCCAATTTTATGGGCAAATAATAATTAGCTATTCACTTTTGCAGGCATATCGGAAAAAAACGTTCACATTAAGTCGCCTAGAAAAATTCGTCAAAAAGTTAAAAACGGGAGCTCGACGATTTAGAACAATAAACGTCGTCGAGCTAGAACAAGACAGGGGGGGGGACGCTCCACTCTAACTAAAATTTTCACTTTAAAGCTTAATATTTCGCCAACGGATCCCTAAATCGAAAAATGGTTTTGTCACACCCACAATGTTTTTAAACGGCCTATCCAACGATATATCCACACTATGGGATAGACGAGAAAAAAAATCATCCCCAGTTTACGTGTATGAGAGGTACCCTTAAAAGAATTTTTTTCTAGATTTTATTTTACCATTTTGTCGGCGTGATTAATATTCATATCCATGCCAAATTACAGCTTTCTAGTATTAATAGTCTCTGCGCTAAGCCGCGGACAGACGGACAGACGGACATGGCGAAACTATAAGGGTTCCTTGTCGGACTACGGAACCCTAAAAACGCAGTTAAGTAAATATTATGAATGTGTAGTAGGGTGAATGCTCTGTGAGGTGAGCCATTGGCAACATTATATGCGGTGCTAGTATTTCCTAACCCAAGGGGACTTCTTATAGTGGATGGTCTGTATCTGTAGGTAATTACTCTAAGGCTGAGATTCAGAGTGCATTTTGAGTCCGAACTCGACCTTACAAACGTCAAAAGGCGACGTGATCCCATACTAGAGTGACGTCTGTAAGATTGAGTTCCTCTTGAGTTCGGACTCAAAATGCACTCTGAATCTCAGCCTAAGTCTGTACCTAAAGCGAGCTGTCAAAGCTCGATTATGGTCGTTTCACCACGATAACCAGCAATCCGCAACGATGACTTCGAAATTTTGGATCACCATTCACCAGCCATATTCACCAGACTTAGTGATTTCTATTTATTCCCAAAATTAAAGGAGCATATTCGTGGGACATTTGACGAGGACGACGCGGTTATAGCCGCTATAGAAGAGTTTTTTGAGACTCCAGGAAATGTTTTTTTTCGGAGAGAATACGAAAACTGTGAAAGCGTTAGGTATACTAAATGTATAGAGTTAGAAGGAGATTACCTACGTAGAAAAATAAAATACTTTAATACATTTTTTGATGTTTTATTGGCAATTCAAAGAACTATTTGATACCTCCTCGTACTTTCATACACCTGTCTGTCAGTGTTGTGGGCACTGTTATTTTACTGAAACAAAACTATGTAACGAATATACAAAATACTGGTCAAGTGTGAGTAGGACTCGTGTCCTGAGGGTTCCGTACATACCGTTTAAAACACAAACGTATTCCACGAGCAGTTATAGACGACCAAACTAACTTGACACTTACGATTTATTAAACTAAATGTATTCAAAAGGTCTCTCTTATTTCTTCTTGAATAATTAAATATCGGTAATTTTCAGATTTTTTCCCGGACGTGTACTAGAATAAGATCTAATTGTAAACGGGATTTCAAGTTTCTAAGTCAACTGGAAGTAGCCTACAGGTTTTCATGGTGAGCGAATTTGTATGTTTTTTTAACAGCTTTTTGACGCCGTGGACTTCTGTAAGAGGTACTTGTATTTATTTAAATTTGATAATCAATTTGATATCTCTAATGGAGCCCGAGAAAAAGGGTCTTGCTTGACAGACGGACAACAGAGTGATCGTTTAAGGGTTCCGTTTTGAATATTGAGAACCTACGGGACCCTAAAATATAATTATTTATACTTTAGGTACATCCATCCAGCCATCAGCCTGTTTCGTCCACTGCTGGACATAGGCCTTTCCAGGATTTCGCCACGCTTTGTAGTCCTCCTGGAAGAAATGCCCATACTCACACACGCTGGGCAGGCGGGTTGGTGAGCGCGGTGCCGAAACCCTTGCACCAGTGACGCCGCTGCTCGTCACCAGTCTAGTTTATATAAGGCCCGGCAATTGGGGATGGATGTACCGCCATCCATCGGTCCCAGGCAATGGTGGGCCGCCTGGTTTTGCCTGAGAGCTGTTCTCTTACTCTCCCCCGAATAACTTCGGGAGGTTTTGCGAGTAAGATGGTGGTGCCTCCACAGTCGAGCTCGGCATCAGATCTACCACCTACAACCTACTTTTGGTACAGATAAAAACAATAAGGTTGCAGCAATGCAGATAACACCAAGCTTTTTTTCCTCATACCAAAAATTCTCAAGTATTTGCTGGAATTGCAACGTCACCATAGCGTGGGTGTCCCCACTCATTAGCACCCTTTGTCCCATCAAAATTGAAGTAAAAAAAGCGCATTTGCTACGCGCCATTTTGTCCGTTTTCCCAAAAACGATGTTTATTTAAAGGTTATAAAGCCGATCTGCATGAATGCGCTGGCTTTTTTTGATAAATCGCTTTTTTATTCGGTAGATTCATTCAAAAGGAATATCAAATCTATTCATTTATTTATTCATGAAGTTTGCGATTCGCCACCGTTCTTCAGAATCAAACGGCACACGCGTCGTGATAAAGGTTCAAGACTGTTCTGTCTTGATACTTGTGAGCCCACAAGGAAGATTTCGATCATGATTTATTGTGATCAAGGTGACATTTATTTATGCAGCCAAATTCACACTGGAGGCTTCGTAAGTTATCACTTTGTCAGTATCACGGATCAATATTCTTTTCGCGTAATTTGAAAAAGAAGATTTTAGCTTTTCAAAGTATCGACTCGAGGCTGGGCTTGCGTTTGTAGGGAGCAGGGGAAAATTTATTTTCGAAGCAATAACATAGAGTCTTCTTATCGAGCCTTCAGTATGAATTTAGCTGTATAAATAAATGTCACCTTATATGTAAATATGTATATAAGGTAAGGTGACTTTCGTTTATAGAGCCAAATACATACCGAAAACTGGTATGTGGTCAGGAGGCGTGTTTCCGTTGTATGCAAGGCGATTACGCAAGGGTGTCTAAATTATCGCGTACAGTTTGAAACGCTATGTTTTCACTAACGTCTTCCAAACTATACATCAGAATTACGCCGCAATCGTGTATATTTTGGAATGGTTACGCAAACATTCTGGTTCCGTAATATACTGCACTATTATTATATCCAATGTATTATTTATTATGTAATGCTAATAACCTTTTATAGCGTATGTAAAATTACACTGTATAGTTTGGAACAAAACTTTCGCACGCATTCATTACGAACTATACACGAGTAGTACGCAAAATTCTTGTATATTTTGTAGTTGCAGATGTGAGTATTCAGCATTCCGAAATATACCTATACACGAGCAGTTTACTATGGCAGCGTAATGGCCTTGTAATATACAAAAGAAATACGCGTACAATCCTATCCTACTAATATTATAAATGATAAAGTTTGAGCATGTGTGTGTGTGTGTGTGTATGTTTGTTACTCTTTCACGCTGAAACGGCTGAACGGATTTAGATTAAATTTAGAATGAATATAGCTTTTACCCTTACTTAACACATAGGCTACTTTTTATCCCGAAAAAATGCATGGTTCCTGTAGGATAGATCAATATCATTGAAAAATCAGGTGTCTAATTAGCGCGGTCCTTATCGTTTGTGGTAATATAAGACAAGGCTTTGTTATTTCATACATCAGGTGTCTAATTAGCGCGGACGTTAATCGTTTGTGGTGAAATAAGACAAGGCTATGTTATCTCATCACACTTCACACTAATATTATAAATGCGAAAGTTTGTGTGTGTGTATGTTTGTTACTCTTTCACGCTGAAACGGCTGGACGGATTTGGATGAAACTTACAATGGATATAGCTTATACCCCAACTTAACACATAGGTTACCTTTTATCCCGGAAAAAATCATGTCGTTGTCATTATTCCATTTTAACATTTTGACTGCATTACATTACAACGGTAAAGTTTTTTAAAGTTATACAAACAAAATAATAAATAAATGATAAAATATGATCGATGATAAAATGATAAATAACACATCAAATTACAATTTTTGTGAAGACTTTTATATCAATAAACTTTTCCGCAATATTATGATGTGCACTTTGCACAGAGGTAAAAAGTTACCCCCTTAAGGGGGGGTTATCCCATTTTGTCTCTTTTCAAATTAATTTTAAACTACTAAATAACAATGATTTAATTTTGTAAAAAATATATGTCATATTCCACTCTTTGATCTTAATATTTCGGCCCTTCGATATACGATTACCTTAATTTTGCTTGATCTAATTAAATCGCAAAGATAGGTCTAAACTACGATCTGAATATCATATCATTTGAGCTATATTAAGTTTTGAACAATAAAAGTTATACTAAAATAAACGTCGTGAAAAATGTGATATAAAACGGCCGTAATATTAGAAACCCATCTCCCTAAGTCCAAAATAATAAATAAAAACACATCAAAACTGCGAGTTTTCTGAGCGGCCGCGGCCCGCATCCGCTGAGCAGGATAAACATGTGTAAAATGAAGATTGACAGATTTCTCTGGATAACCTCGCCTTAAGTTCTTTGCTCATACATGACATAACTGCATTGAATGCATAATATTGTCTTGACCAATTTCCTTCTAAGAGTGAGCATAGGACCATCAAAACAGATTTTGAGAGTTGGGACGATTTAGAGATGGGGATTAATTGAAGGTACTCCAACTCAAACCTCTTTACCGCCCCTTTGTCACTGAACCACGTCAAAATGTATAATCCGTACTAAAATGTCGAGTTGCCAGTTTGTTTAATTAAACTGATTTATTTATATAGGCCAAGTCGGGTGCCATATGCGTAGGTAACAGCTATATGTACGCTGACAGCCTACAGGCCGTATTAATTTATCGTTGAAGGTATCATTTTATCTATATTTTTAGATGGGCGCGTGCGTGACCTAATCAAACCAATACCTACACAATCATAATCTGGTGGCCTTAGGAAACCCAAACTAGGACACATAATCTTTTAGCCAACCGCAAGTTCTAGTTCGTAGACCCACAGATATAGTGAATGCACTCTAAACATCAAGATCTTGCACTCGCTCTACATTTCGGAAAACGTTGCTTGGAAGTAATAAGTAGGCGTATTATTACTCCACAGAACGCGACCTTAGGATGGAAGTGGCTGTCAATCCATCTCGAATAAAAAGAAAAAAAGTTTAAATAATGACCCGTGCGGTAGCGACATTTTGTTGTTATTTATTTTATTTTATCCGGACTCCCCCGCGAAATGTAGACAATGGCCAGATGTTGGTATTTTTTCTGCATTACAATGTATTTTGAGTTCGATAGTTCGTGCCAACGATGTCCTTTTGTGATTGTGACGTGACAGTTTCCGTTAAACTGATGGTCATACTGGAATACAGGCACACTTTGATATCAGTTTGAAATAAACGGGAAGATTCACTTCTATCAAAAGCTCGCACTCGGCTTTAATTAAAACTTCCCTGCATCCATCCATCATCCATCAGCCTGTTTCGTCCACTGCTGGACATAGGCCTTTCCAGGATTTCGCCACTCTTGGCGGTCCTCCTGGAAGAAATGCCCATACTCACACACGCTGGGCATGCGGGTTGGTGAGCGCGGTGCCGAAACCCTTGCACCAGTGACGCCGCTGCCCGTCACCAGTCTGTTTATATAAGCCCCGGCAATTGGGGATGGATATACCGCCATCCATCGGTCCCAGGCAATGGTGGGCCGCCTGGTTTTGCCTGAGAGCTGTTCTCTTACTCTCCCCCGAATAACTTCGGGAGGATTTGCGAGTAAGATGGTGGTACCTCCATAGTCGAGCTCGGCATCAGCTCTACCACCTACGTGCTCATAAACTTCCCTCATAATTTATTAATACGAAGGTGAAAAAAATTTGGCCAAGTACGAGCGGGACTCGTGCACAAAAGGTTCCGTATCACCACACAAAACGGGTACGGAACTCTAAAAACATGGTAAATAACAATATACATACTTACATAGATGTCGTAGTAACGTCAATCAAGGCAACACGCTGCTAAAATGGTAGCGCATGACAAACATTAGGCACTCTCGGAGTATGGAACCCTAATTTTTTATATTTATTGTTTTACTTTAGAGTATGTGCTATAATTTGACCACATTAGAATATTTTTAGCTCCTTTTTCTTGTCAACATTTACCTAACATATCCATATTTCAGGTCTGAAACTAATTCCGTTCATTCACCCACGCAAGCTACCTATAGATGTCAATGCCTGGATGGACAGACAGCAGAGCCCTTCGGGTACCGATCCGTACCTTAAAAATCTTGAACGGTCAACATTATAGGCTATAAGGGGTATCGATAAAATAACACCCAAGCCGAAAACGGGGCAGAGATTGAATAAACGCAAACGGAAAAGGCTATTGTTATATGAATCTATGGGAAATCAGAGGTGCAGTTGTGTAAGCCAATCGTATTCAAAATTTGATTGTTATATGGCTATTCGGCTAAGCAAATAAGTCCGTTTGACAATTGAAATCGTACGTTTTGAGTTGTCAACAACAAAACAAGACAATCGTATTCATTTGACAGACAAAAATGTACGATTTCAATTGTCAAACGGGCTAATTTGCTTAGCCGAATAGCCATATGACAATCAATTTGATTACAATTGGCTTACACAATTCGAATTTATATCTAAAACCCACGCGAACGAAGTCGCGGGCAAAAGCTAGTAATAAATAAAAACCTGTTCTTTTTTAACATCGCATTTATTACTTACCATTCTAAAAGAGGTTAGCTGTTTTTAGGGTTCTGTACCCGAAAGGGGGCCAAACGGGACCTATTAATTACCAGAGGGTATTTCAGTTGAAAAACTTGTTAATTTTAAACTGACGTCTGTCCGTCTATCATAGGGGTCTACAGCTTCTGCTGTAGCCTGTTGAGTTGTCGCCAGAATACGTGTTACAGTGTGCCTCTATCACGGTAATCAATACATATAATAAAACAGTAGAAACCGCTGTGTCTGTACATTGAAGAAAACTAATAGAAATAGAAAGGGGGTGACTAAAGAAGAGTAATAGAACACAAATCAACGATTTTTAGAATTCTTTTCTGTCTGTCTGTCTGTTGACGCATATCTCTAAAACTACTGAATGGATTTTCATGTAATTTTCACAGCTGTACAGAACTTAATTTGAAATAGAATATAAGCTTTATTGAAATAAAATTGGATCTCAGAAAAAAAAGTTATCGTCGTTTAAACATTTTTGGGATTTACTTTTCTACCTTAATTAGAAATTATGTAGCAAATAACAATTCCCGACGAACGATTTTAAAATTTGGTTAGAATGCAGTTTGGGCTTATTTGATTGGTATTTATTAGCACTTTGGTAAAACATGGTGACCTGGGTCTGATGATGGGGTTGGAAGGTGGGTACGGGATCTCCTCAACGAACAACAGCAGACCCTTCGAGTTTGGGCTTATTTGACTGGTATTTATTAGCGTTTTGGCAAAACATTTCCACGAAAATCTCTTCGACGCGGGCGGAGCACCGGGCAAAAGCTAATTTATAATTTAAAAAAACTTTAACCCAAGGGGGGTTCCTTATACAAAAAAAACACGCAAAGTTTGCATTTTTTCAACGTTAATTCGGCATCGATATTTTTGTTATTACCATAATATTTTTAGGGTTCCGTGCCTATATTGTGTGGTAGTACGTAACCCTTAGTGCGCGAGCCCGACTTACACTTGGCCGGTTTTTGTTTATAGGTAAGGCATACGCTTGTAGGTAAATGTTCTATTTATAAAGAACTAAACAAACACAGATGCACTTTCTATAAATATAAAACATGTGAATAGAAAATTATAAAACGAAGCTAAATTAGTGCGTGTGAAATAGTCATAGAATTCGTCTGGCGTCTAAATAGCTCGCTCACCTCTTCATTCACGATCAAATCAAAAGGTTTTTTCTACCTTTCTCTAACAAAGAAACCTACTTCCTATTACAAATATACATTTGATACGATATTTTATAGAAGCATGATTGTAAGCACGCGACGAGGCGGACCCTCTTGGCGCGTGCAGAGAAATATTTTTATATTCTTTTCATATATTATTTACGTGTGTGTTGGTTTTTTCCCCCTCGCGGAGGCTGCGCGGGGTGGGGGAGGGGGATAGCTGGGGGACGGCGGTCGACCCCTAAAAAGTTATGTATTTTTTCTCCTCTTTTTTCCCATCGAACGACGTGATGAAATGGCGAGTGGGTATTGATCCGGGTGCCTTTAGCAGCGTGGGTTTTTCTCTACTGTAGACCATTTTCTTTTTATTTATAGGCTCTTCTTGGATGTTGCAGTTTTATTTTTAGCATAATACAATCTTAAGTCTCTAGAAGAGGAAACAGTGTTAATGTCCTTGGAGCGTCCAAGTAAATAAAAAAAGTGAATAAAAATTATCGTCTCTCCGTCTGTATTTGTTCTCGACTCACGTAAAGCGTACTGAACGGATTGGGATGGGATTTTTATTATTTTGTAGTTCAAGGTCCTAATAAGAGTTAGTTAATAGTATTAAAAAAAACACAAAGAAACCCAACCATACAGTTTAATTTTTCCCCACTAGATGGCGCTACGTGCAATAATTTGTTTAATATTTAAAATTAACAAAACCTTATTCAGTAACCTTACTAATATTATAAATGCGAAAGTTTGTGCGTGTGTGTGTGTGTGTGTGTGTGTGTGTATTTGTTACTCTTTCACGCTAAAACGGCTGAACGGATTTAGATGAAATTTAGAATGGATATAGCTTATACCCTAACTTAACACATAGGCTACTTTTTATCCCGGAAAAATGCATGGTTCCTGTAGGATAGATCAGGTGTCTAATTAGCGCGGAACTTAATCGTCTGTGGTGAATTAAGACAAGGCTATGTTATCTCATCACACTTCACATTAATATTATAAATGCGAAAGTTTGTGTGTGTGTGTGAATGTTTGTTACTCTTTCACGCTGAAACGGCTGGACGGATTTGGATGAAATTCAGAATGGATATAGCTTGTACCCCAACTTAATACATAGGTTAATTCTTATCCCGGAAAAAAGCATGTCTTTAAACCGAATAACACGCGGGCGGAGCCGCGGGCAAAAGCTAGTTTTATAATAAAAAAGTGCCTTTTATAGGTTATTAAAAATTTTAAATACGTAGGTAGAAGGGAAAACCAATGACACAATCATCTTTGCGGATACCTCATGTTGACACATTTCTTCTAACTAAAGGAAGGAAAGCAGGTGTGCGACACGCCAGCAGGACCAAGCATCGACGGCGTGTGTCCATCCCTTTTGGGACGTACTATCAGGGTAAAATACACCATTACTAATAGAAGCCAAAAGTGGGTCAGAAGAATTTTACCCGATAATACTTTTACAAGACAACCTGCGGACAGAATGGGCACGGATTGAAAGATAAAATATGCTTTAAATATTTTTTACTGGTGTCATAAAGGGGAGGAAGATTCAACTTGTACTTGTCAGTATTAAATAAGTAAGCCTACGTAGGTATGTATTTCCTTCCAGTTTATTAACAAACTGTGTAAGCTTTCATGCTTTTAGGGTCAAATAAATATTCTTATTGTAATATTTTTTGTAATACTTTTTAGGGTTCCGTACCTCAAGGAGAAACGGAGCCCTTATAGGATCACTTTTTGTCTGTCTGTCCGTCTGTCTGTCAAGACCCTTTATCTCGGGAACGCGTGGAGGTATCGAGTTGAAATTGAAACCATAAACTCAGGTCTATAGTCCCTTGAAGCTGTAAGAAAATCAAACTTCTGAGTTAAGGTAAAAAAACGTATATTTCGACACTCTCAAAGGAATCAAATTTTATAGTGTATTTCCCGTTGACCTAGAATTATGAAATTTGGCAAGTTAATACCGTCTTATACTACAAGTATAGGGAAAAACCTGAAAACTATAAATTTTGTAATTAAATAATCACACTATAATATTATAAATGCGTGTGTGTGTGTATGTTTGTTACTCTTTCACGCTGAAACGGCTGAACGGATTTAGACGAAATTTAGAATGGATATAGCTTATACCCTAACTTAACACATAGGCTACTTTTATCTCGTAAAAAAGCATGTCGTTAAACTGAATAACAGCAAAAGCTAGTAAAAAATATAGTCTTTAACGGAACCCTCGGTGGGTGATTCCGACTCGCACTTGCCCGGTTTTTTTTTTCTTAATACTCCGAAAAAATACAACTCATTTTCTATTAAATCGTGTACCAAAAACCTTTTTGCGGGATTTTATCTCGAAAAGAAATCGATCACTTAAGGTTTTGTTTTTTTTTTCTTTATGTCGATTTGTAGGTTTTGGAAGACTTTAATTAAAGTTTTGTAGTACCTAATTTATTTTTATAGGTACCAATAATTATATAAAATTAACTCAATGCGTTGATAATATTTCTTGGACTCGATAAATAACTATTTAAACATATTTTTTATAAATGCAGATTGATAAAACATTTGTGAACTAATATCTCTAAGTAAATAGAGCTGTATGTGTGCATACATAGACATAGTAGATATGTATATTATTCCTTATTGGTCTCATTACAGAGCACGTTCAATGTATGCAAAGCAATGTAATACAGAACAATAAAAAATACAAGTCATAAAAAAATAATGCGTCATATCGAAAACATCTACGCGTAACCTATTTTTGCCATGTTTCTTCATCTGTGTAAATTCAGAGTGTTTATTTTACAAAATAATAATTTATCTTTATGTTTCTCAAAAAGAACCATCGATGTCACGATTTCTTAAAATAATTTTAGCACCTGTGAAAACAATGACTCTTTTTTGGTAAAAATGCTTACTCTTTACGTAGATTATTTTGCTTTAAAAGGTGTATTTTTCACATTTATTATTTGTTGGTGGATTGAAAATATCAGAATTTAAAAATATCTAACTTAATACGTTATTAAATTTAAAGATACTCGTCATAAAATATATTTTATCTAACCATCGGTAAAATCCACAATGAACTCAAAACTACTTGCGTAATAAAAACAATATTTCACGAACGTCTCTAACACAGAGAAAATATTAAACTATGTACAGCTCTTCTAACAACATAATGCTATGATATTTTTTTTTTCTGATATTACAGTACAATCACACTGAGTATGAAGGCAAAGAATACTTAGTCGATACAATCATGTCTGAGGTTTTGATATCTACTCGTAACACCAATGAGGTTTTTAAATTATATTGGCTAATACGTACAATACATTGCGGCCCGACCAAGGAGGTTATATGGCGGTGCAAGACCTTACCGCTATGAAACCTTGCGGCCGGACCTCACACGTGCGTGATTGCGCCCCGACCAAGGAGTTTACGTGGCGGTGCGATGCGAGACTTCTACGGTCTCCGCTATAAAACCTCCTTTGCCTAATGACATGCATGCGCGTTGGTCTGCTAGATTTTTTACGCCGCAATTAAGATAATTAATTAAATTTTCTGTTAGGTAGTTAAAAACTGTTAAAACGCTCGTGTGATTAAAACTCGCCTACGGCGCGTTTTTAGGGCTCCGTACCCAAAGGGTAACCAACGGGACCCTATTACTAAGACTCCGCTGTCCGTCTGTCACCGTGATAGTTAGACAGTTGAAATTTTCACAAATGATGTATTTCTGTTGCAGCTATAACAACAAATACTAAAACCGGCCAAGTGCGAGTCGGACCCGCGCACTCCCATACAACAGACATGATTTTTTTGACGTTTTTATAGATAATGGTACGGAACCCATCGTGCGCGAGTCCGACTCGCACTTGGCTGGTTTTTCAAACTCACACTCGTGTTTTAATAACCTTTTTATGTACCAGTTTCATAAACCACTATTATGTCGCCTAACATGGTTTTCTATATAGATACCTACGCGTCCCTCTGTACCCGAAATACTAAACACACTCAACCAAACACGCACAATTATAAAGATTTTTTTGCGGACACCGCGCCGCCGTTTTGTTCGATTCAATAGTCCACATTTATCCGTTCCATTTTTGAATTCTGAGTACGCTCTTAGGGGTCACTTTTTGGAGATTACCCTGCATTGTGGGCCTCGAGTCGAAAAAGCTGGACAAAAGGATGGAGATACTTTATACTGACCGTATAGGTAGGTATGCCTCATTGTGCAAAGCAGTAACGGCAGATTTCTGATAATCTCTTTCTAGGGGGATCAGTTGCACATCTTGATTTTGCCAATTTTTGGCTCGTGTGCCCTGTTTATTGCATAGAAAATTGCTTATTTTGATAAAAATCTCGTTTAAATCAAGATATCGACCGATTATTCCACGAGAAATGGCTTTTGAACGCTGGTCTCTCAATTCTTGAGATCCAGGTTCGATCACCGGACGGGCATGCACCAATGAGCTTCTCGGAATTTATGTGCAGAGTATTCAATACTTACCACTTGCTGAACGGTGAAGGAAAACATCGTGAGGAAACCTACATGCCCTAAAAAGCGTGTATTTGTGCCTGAAGAACGGCGAGAGGGGTCACAGTCACCACCCATCACGTTGGGACGTAATAATCGTCGGTGAAACGCGGGGGTGCTGAGTGTGGACTGTGATTTGTATTTTACAGTTCACACCCGGAACACTTCTGACACCCCCTCGGGGATTCATGTCGTGACGATATATTAAAATGAGGTATTTTAATTGGGTCCCAGGAGAAATGTTAAATTTTAGTAGCTTATTCCCGCGGCTTTACCTATTTGACTATGTAGTTTTGTCATATTTTTAAACCCGGTCTGGATAATACTAGAGATACCAAATTCTTATACAGTCTTATAAAACACCATAATTTTATTTGTCTAGCTTTTATACTTTGAATTTTATTAATATGTACCTAAAATACGTCGATTTCGTCACTCACTCACTGATGGTCATTAAAACCTCTAGGGTACTTCCTGAAGTCCTAGAAAGCTGAAATTTGGTATACAGGCTAGGATAACACACAAACAACGAAAATATTACAATATCTGAACGCTAAGTGCGTGTTGCCATCGAATGACTTTACTACCGCGTGAATCGAGTTAAGCTGGGTTTCCAGCGCGTGTTTTGTCCTACACACTACACCAAAACGTCTACACAGTATATTGTTCCGCTACATATTTGTGTTTATAAGCCCCGTGTCTCCTACATGCTTATCAGTAAAAATGTGTAGCGAAACAATGTTTTGTGTACACGTTTTTGTTCAGTGTGTAGTACAAAACTTGCGCTGGAGACCCGCGATTCACGCGGTAGTAAAGTCATTCGATGGCAACTCGCACTTAGCATTCTGTTAATTTTACTCTCCAAAGGGGTCAATGCGACAAAAAACGAGGTGCTAAAGCTCTTGCGCCTGACAAACAATTCGACACCCTCTTGAGTAAGGAAGCCTAATAATACCTTGACCGCGGTATTGTTCCTGTAATCTTTACATAATACATAATCAATCATCACCTATTACCATAATTTTTATATATTTTTTAGTCTTCTAGTTTCGGAGATAAGGAAGGGGAGGGACATGATAACGTTAAAAACTTACTTTTTTGAGGATTTTTTTATGGAGACCACCCTTAGTACTTACTTCTAAATCTAACCGTGGGTAGGTATTAAGTCTGGACTTGTCTGTCTAAATCTGGCTAAATATAATATTCATAATCGTATCTATGTACATAAGTACGTAGGTATTTTGAGCTATTTCTTATTAAATAATAAAATGAATCGCATACTATTTATCGCAGCCCTAAACAATTTTACATAAAATAATTTACCAATAAAAACTGTGTACACAAGCCCTTAAAAAAAGACCCCGTATTTTGTCAAAGTTATTTAACTTTTTGCTGAGTAGTTTATGATAGTGCTAAAGAAGACAAAAATAGGTGATAATAGTTGACGGAAATATGGGGCGAGGTGTAAATGGGGACTGTTTTTTATAACATTTATGAATTGTCGTAAAAAACTGTCGACGTGGGCGACCGCGGCCATTTTTTGTTATTAATAACTTATTTTCATTACACTACATCGTTTCAAAAAGTTTGTACGTACATAATAAAAAATATTTTCTGTATAAAAAAAAAAATTCTTCGCAGATAAAGATTTTATCGAAAACCAAGTTATAAATCTTCAAAATACTATAAAATTGTCTTATGTGTATTTTTTACAGATTTCTATCCGATGCATGATTGAATCTCACTCAACGTCTAGGGTTCCGTAGTTGCCCAGTACATTTTATAAGTTGGTCTACTAATACATATCGCACCGAACTTCTAGTCCGCTCGGAAGTTGCTCTCCCGAACAATGGCCCATAATATTGTGGTGTTTAGAGGGGACTAAAAATTTGGCGCGACCTGTACTTGTAAACCTGTAAAGCCTACTTAGCTGTGATAGTTTTCCTTTTAACTTAATTAAATATACTACTCCTGTGAATTTTTTCACATATTTATAAACAACCGTTTAGCCAGCAGGGAGGGGGGAGCTTTATATTGCGCCAACGGATCCCTAAATCGAAAAATAGTTTTTACACACCCACAATGTTTTGAAGCAACCTATCCAACAATACAACACACTATTGGAAAGACGAGAAAAAAAAATCTACGTATTTTTTTTCGAGATTTAATTCCACCACTTTGTCTGCGCGATTAGATAAGACTGCTACCATTAAATTAAAATTAAACCACATATTCTACCAACCCTACTGAACCACTTTTCCCAAGAATCATACCCGCGGCCACTCTTAGTTTAGGAACCTGAAACTGTTTCACGGACGACGCTCTCTCTAAACTCGCCCGTATGTCGGTGCGTTAGGGTTCACGCGTTTTTGTTTGGAACTCAATTATTTCCCAAACTAAGGGTGTCCGCGGGTATGACTCTTGGGAAAAGTGGTTCAGTAGGGTCGGTAGAATATGTGGTTTCATTTAATGGTAGCAGTCTATTTACACCCGGTATGTATTATATCCATGCCAAATTACAGCTTTCTAGTACTAATAGTCTCTGAGCTACGCCGCCGCGGACAGACGGACGGAGAGATGGACATGGCGAAACTATATATGTCGGACTACGGAACCCTAAAAAGAGTAGTGTTAGTTAATTAAAATTTAAAAAAGTTTCGTATCTGCAGTTATTTTATTATGATATACGAGTGTCTAACATTTGACGATATAACCTGATTTAGAATAATTTACTTGCGATTTTAACATTTTGTCGTTTAGTATATTTTTCAACAGTGTTTCCAATTCATTTTATACCGATGTCTAGCTTAGACTGAAAGTTTTCGACCAATTTATTTACGACTGAAAAAATTTAAACTAAGAGATTAATTTTATATTAAATGTTATGTATTATTTTGGAAACAAATAAACTTCTATAGAAGACTTGAATAATTTGAACAAAAAATAAAAATTTATTATGTTCCAAACGTTACGCAAGAAACTATTAGTCAAGTATTATCCACCTACGTAGAATTAGAAATTAAGGATTTTCGTTTTTTTTCTTTAGCATGTGCCAAAATACCTCTCTTTCTACCAAATTTCAAGATTTCAGGTCACATGGAAGAAAGTTTTGATTATCAGTCATTGAGTGGGACGTTAAACATGAAAGTACGCTTTGAAAGGCTGTAAAACTTAATTAGCAGTATGTTGCTATAAACCATCGGTACTAATTTCAACTTGATACTTCAATCTGTTCCTAAGAAAGTGTGCCTTGACCACGACAGACAAATCAACAAACTGATCGCATGGGTTCCATTTTCCCATGATAAGGCATAAAAACAGACTAGTAAGCTATTTTCACCGTGATGTACTCCGCGCGGCTTTTAATGCATGAGAGCCACTGCGAGCCTGCACGCACACAACGACAATATCTCAGGCGGTTTCTGGCGGTGTGACTAGGGTCGGCTGCGTTTCTTACGTACGTACGTCGCCGCAAAATAAATTGACGACCCTTCATCAGTAGGGGTGGTAAAGGAGGATCTCGGTGCAAAATGTACATCATAATATTGTTTTCCTCACTTTTGAATAAAAAGTTTGCAATAAATGCGTTTTATAGCAATTCGCGCAAACTGCTTGTTAATAGTTAGGTGATCACATGAAAATTATTCAATGTAATGCGTTAAATTTTAGCTGCATTACATTACAACTGTAAACACGCTTTTAAATTAGTTAATGTAATGCAAACAAAATGTAATACATTAAATTACGTATATTTTTGTGAAGACTTTATTATTAATAAACTATTTCCGCAATTTGCTTTGAAACACATTTATTGCATACTTTTTATTCAAAAGTAAGGAAGACAATATTATGATGTGCATTTTGTACCGAGGTAAAAAGTTACCCCCTTAAGCCTCGCACGGCGCGGGAGTCATTCTACTATTCTGTTTTTACTATGGTATGGAACCCTCAAAACAAGACAATCAATTGAATGTCATTACCGCAAATTAAAATACCACTTGTCAGCAGTATGCCACAAACCCTTAAAATTACACTGATCATAAAAATGAGTTCTTAAATACAAAAAATCGCAAAGGGCGTATCGCTTCCCCGAGGGGAACTTTGGCTCGATGGTAAAAAGTTTCAAGTGTGTAGTTGGATAATTGATTTTTTTCTCGTTCGCGTGCCACTTTTTAGCTGGGGTTGGGAATAAACGTCAAGTGCAAAGGTCGCTTCCGATACAGAACGCTTTTCTTCTTTAAAGTTGGGGTTGATTTGAGATAATATTGAAATATTTACTTTAAACGAAATAGTGTTTGAATTTTATCTGAAGCCGACCGTATGGTCGAATTATTATATCTATGTAGATCCTTTGAACGCTGGGCTCTTAATCTTGACACCTAGGTTCGATACCCGGTCGGGTATGCCTGCACCAATGAGTTTTTCGGAATTTATGTGTTCTTACCTAATAAAACTACTATTCTCTAAAGTATTATTTTTTGGTTTTGGTTTTTTAGTACTAGAGTATTTAAAAAAATAAAATTTTGTTGTTTCTTCTTTAATCTTCTTCTTTTATGTTTGTCAAAGTTTTTAAGGTAATTTAACCAATTATCCTGAAATATTTGTATAATTTTTATATGCTTTTGATCCGTTATTCGGGGTTAAAGCATGGAAAATAAAGTAATTATTATTCTGTCAATTCATATTCGTAAGAGAAAAATGTTTCGTTTTTGAAATCATGTATAATTGGTTACATTATAATGTTACCGGCCAAACCCGATTTTAGGACAAACTAGTTTTTCCTAGGCCAAAGTAGGTGCGACGACGAGCGAAGCGAAGAGGACCGTGTTAGGTTGCTTGTGAATATAAATTCAGGAGCCGAGCGAAGCGGAGCGGAGTGAGGCGACGTCGTAAGTTTTAACAAAAATACGATCTTACTAGCCATATCAATGATGTCGAACTAGTTTTTATTATATGTACATATTATAGATGCTAATAAAGGGTTAAACAAACTATTGACACTAAGATATACATATATGTAAGTAAATGATTATATAATATTTTGTGGACATGACATACATGTATTCTATCTAACGACGTAATTGTTTTTAAAATATGTAGTTTGTTTTCATTAAAATGTTCCATTGTTAGTATTTCACATGGGTTAATAACTTATTTGTTGTTTTACTCTATCTGTGCAAACATGACCTAGTCACAAAATAGATAGGTACCTAGTATTGTATTTTGTTTATTACTATCAGTGTAAAGCAATAAAATTTGGTGATTCTAAAATAACCCCGGTTACAATGGACCACATCTAAATTAACTAAGCACCTAGTAAAAGTTTCTCATATTCTAATGATTTTTGGATAAACAAATTGTCGGCGTCATTAAAGGCACGAAAGCTCCGTTATTTTAGGTAAAGAGAGTCGGCCTGAATAAACAGTTCTGTAAAAATTAATACTATTGTCCATTAATCAACTTAAGGGATTTTGTCTTGCAAATAAGAAACCTTTGATGGTCAACCCTTTTTTACCGCCGCGGCCCGACAGGCCCGTTACTTTTAAAATATTTAGAACAATTTCTTTGTTGTTTTTCCAAGCTTTTTACGACATGCCAAGGCGTGCGATGCGGTATGCCTTTGTGTCCCCTGAGAGTAATAAATTTGCATACACAAACTAGGAGATTTGCATATTGTTCTCAATTCAGTCAATTCAGACGGGTTGAAATTTTTATTTGTCAGTTTGTCACTGTACAATGAGTTAAATAATAAAATGTAAATTGGAAGTACCAAGGCTTTTTGGGCCTTGTTTTAGATTCAATGGAGACACTGTGCATAGCAAATTTAAGGGCTGAGAATAAAAAAACATGTAGTTTCGGAAATTTTTAACATTGGGTTGTAAAAATCATCTCCGAAAAGAAGTTGCAGGCTTAGGCATTTATAGTGTAGGTAAGAAAATATCTATTCATATTTAACGTAAAAGGATTAAATAAGTTACAATAGTTCAATTTTTCCGCTTCGTTCTCACAAATGCCATGGGACAAAGAAAGTTCATACAAAGTTTTTTTTTCTTAAATTTTTTGATGTAACCATCTTTCGAACAACGTTTGAAATTTTAAAATTGGAATGCGCATATGGCTGTAAAGGACAGTGCAGGTACTAAAAGTTTTTGCATTTCCTTTCCTAGCTTTTTAGAATAAAAACTTTCTTTTAAATAAATAATCCCGACAGTCGCTTGACAGGGATTCAAGCTAAAATAATAATTGACGATTCCTGCGTTTTGGGCGAATTTTTTTGGGACCATCCTTTTAGAACATTTGTGTTTGGCCGAGTGATCTATAACTTAAAATCAGGAACTGATTTTTTATATCCTTTTCCATTGAATGTAATGATAACCATGGTTAACTATTGAGCCAAATACTCTACCTAATTTAAAGTAATAAAAGCAAAAGGAATGCTAATTATAGATACTATTAGCTAAGACTAGAAGGATTTCAAAAAGTCAATTCAACAGATTTATTTTCTCCCGGAGTCTTTGTAGAAGTCACAGAGACGGCCAGACGGACAAATATTGCCGCATTTTTACCGAATATATTCTCTAATCGCATAAAATCTTCAGAATATTTCCTAACTGGACTGAATATTCGGCCGATTTCGCTTCACCTATTCCCAGATAAAACACAATATAAATGGCCTTCCTCTGGCCCTCCCTTGGCCTCCGTTCGAGGGAGGATGGTCATAAATTCTGGCAGCCTCATTAGAATTTCCAATCAGTACATTTATTGTGAGTCTGTGAGGGTTGGGGCCTGGTGGAAAAAACGTCTTCGCACTGAGGCTAGAGGGCAGCACCTATAGGTATATCTCTGTGTGTGTAGATATGCGTGTACATACTCATATGTGTAGAAAGGTATTCCATAATTGTGTAGGTTTGATACAGGTATAAGGTGACTTTCGTTTATATAGCCAAATTCATACTGGAGATTCGGTAAGTGGTCAGGACCAAAGTTCAATGACCCTTTCTGTGAAAGACCTAAACTAAAGTTTAGACTTCCTGTACTAATTGAGTCGAGGGTGTTCTTGAACAAGTATAGAGGCACAAAAACATTAGGATCATGGAAGCTTGGTCTTGACCACTTACTAAGTCTTCAGTATAAATTTAGCTATATAAACGAAAGTCACCTTATATTTCTGCAGATTAGAAGTCTGCACGTTTGTTTTAATGTTGTATAAAGACAGGTAACAGGTAATAAAAAGAAATATGTATAATATACCAACACATTAAATGCAGTCACGATCATATTGAGCAACTTTCCCAAAAATACAAAATTTGCAAGGAATAGCGGTTAATTTATTGTTTGTTGTTCGAATTTTTACTTCGTGCATTCGCTTGCATTTCAAGTTCCGTATTAGTAAACGATTTTCACAGCTATAACGCAGCAAAAATAATTGCTATAGGTTACCTGTCATGGTGGCGTCTGTCTGTACATATATTATTGGGATTTGTTTTAGCTATGGATAGGACATAGGAAAACTTCGAGGGCTAAAATATGGAATTACATGAAACGATGAACGATTTGTAAAAATATCGATGTCAAATTAATAAATAATTAGAGCTCACGCGTTGGAATATGAATGGCCCCGTCTCGTTCCCAAACATACAATTTATTGAATACTTCTTATTTAAAAGAATACGAAGTAAATGTGGTTTATGGCAATGCGCGATAACAGTTAATAGACAATTGGGCTTCTCTAGCAAAGTTGTGGTATTTTATACATTACTTTGTAAATCATCCTGCACAACAACTTTAAAGCATACATGTTTAAATATTTGCTTAGCACTTTATTCCAAAATTAAAATAACAAGGTAAGTATTAAGATTTTATTTATTTTTATTATTAAGTATTAACTTTGTAAAGATTTAGTTTATGTTTTGTTTATTTTATGTTAGAGTGGAGAGTCCAAAAGAAATAAAAATAAACTAATGTAAGATAACAATCATACGTTGTGTATTTGAGTACATTATTCAACATTACTATCATTGTGTAATCTAGTATTTATCCCTTATTTATGTCAGCGTAACATTGTAAAATCCGACAGTTTATAATTTTACTAGGTTAGTTTATAAACCAATTGTAAAATTATAATCTCACTAGTTGAATTATAAACTATCGGATCGTACAATCTTACGTTGACATTTACATCTACACATCCCTTGAAAATAGTTTCATATCCGAAACCGGTAAAGAAACTGTAAAATAAAAATAGTGAGACTGGTACAAGTGCTTATAATCAAGATACTCATATAAATCTATGAACATTCCGCTAAAGTTTATTTTCCACACAACAGGACAACAAAACGAAGCCTTAGTATTCATATTTCTTTGTTTACAAATCAAGATGGAGTTAAGAAGTTCGTGCAGATGATCTGATCTTTAATCTTTTTGTCACATTTCATTCTTACATAATCCTGACGAATAATGAGGTCTGCAGACGCGGTGTCGATTGTTCAACGATATTTCTGACGTGGAACCTTGGAATCTCTATCAGAGAATGGTTGAAACTCGAACAGATATCTACTTCACGAAGTCCGTTTGGCTATGCTTGTAGTAGAGCGTGCACGCCACACGCACTTTTTTCTCGTGTACGTAATCCACAAGTTTTCATTTCTGGTAAGGTAAAAAAATAAAAAATCTATGGAGATATCTTTTTATTCTTATTCCGAAAAGCGTTTTAGAATTTTTTTTATTCCTTAGCTCTAATACAAATTTTAAGGATATGGGCTGAACAGCTAGATTACATTTGCCTACCAATAAATAAAATACTAGCTGTCAATGTCAAGTGTCAATGACATTTGATGTAATATTAAGATCTATGGTCATGCCATTTCGTCTTTTTTAGTAAAGTCAAAGTAGTTACTGGCATTGGTACGAAAGTTATTATGCCTACAAGGCTTTTGTTAAAAAGTCAAAGTTTAAAAAAATCATTTAAGTACGTAAAAATCAAAATTTTGGCAAAGGGATATAGGTATACAAGTTCCTTCAGCTTTTTACCTACTTTCTAAATAGGTAATAAAATTAGCGGGTTAGTATTTTGAAATGTTATGGATTAATCACTAATCACGGGAGCGCCACAAAACACGTCACACTGATGAAATATGTGCTTATATTACATGTCCCTAGTTACTACATCCATACCTACCCAATTACGGACTTTTTGAGATAGAATATTTGAGATAGAACAGGGCTTAGGAGTTATCATATCTTATATTTTCTTCGTTTTCTACTTCTTTGTTCTTACCTATATATAAAATGGAAAGTTTGTCTGTGTGTTGGGTTTCACTGATAGTTTGGGTAGGGTACTGATTAAAAGGAGCAGATTAAACACCAAGTTGTAGAAAAACCGGCCGACGGTTTTAAAATAATTTATGTAGGTAATCACTGCCAAATCAGTAAGTTGAAGTGGCAGTGGGCAGGCCATATCTGTCGCCGACGTGATGACCGTTGGGGCCGAAAGCCGTTAGAATGGAGACCACGTATGTACAGCAAAGCGTAGCGAAAGCCGACCGCTGGACCGACGACGGGGCGGCTGGATGAGGGGGACGGTGGATCGCCAATAAATATTGGAAAAGCCTATGCCCAGCAGTGGACGATGACAGGCTGATGGATGGATGGATGGAGGTAATGTACTATAATTTATAATGTACATCATATAAGGTTTATTTTGTTATAGAAGTTGCAAGATACTTTTAAATTTACTCATTATAAAAGTATTTATTACAAGAATGTTTTATTTCATTTTCTTAATGATCGAAACGTTTCTTTTAACTTCTATGAATGTTTATTTACCTTCTTCATAAGCGTAATATCAATACATCTCATGTTTACTTTAAAATATTACAAAGGACAAATAAATCAATTATCTAAACTTGTAGCGGTTTCTCGAAAATAAACAACACTTTCGACAACTTATTTTTGTAGTTATATATTATTATGTGCGATATGTAGAAAGGAATCATAGTTCCTTTTCCTGTTTTAATTTATTTCCAAAAAAACCAAACCCAAATAATGTTGAACACGTGGCGGTATGAAATAATAGAGTGGCATGTGACGCGATGGCAGATTAAGCAAGTGCTTAATTTTTTTAAATTTTTTGCCATTTTTTGCCTGCTTCCTAGAACCGCTGCACCCGCTTTATTCCAATAATCTCCTTCGTTTCGCTTGTTTTTGGGATTAAGCTTTAATTTTTTAGGGAATTTATAATGCATTTGCAGTTTGTTTTTGGATTACCATTAGATTGAGACCGAAAATGTTCACAAACTTCACTTAGGTATTCAATGCTTATTACCAATTCCTACTTGTATCAATGTCAGGATTGACAGCATACAAAGATCAAACTTAAAATAAACTCTACCATCCCAATCATGGTATCATCTGACATCGGCTAAGCCCGCATGTGCAATAAAAAAGCAGCACAATATGAGTGGTCATCAAACAACAGCTGCTGCAAGGGATGAAAAGAAAAAAAATGCACATTTTGAGATTGCCGAAGCGTGCCGCCCATTCCGCCTACTTCAGGTTTTTACTCAACAATTTAAACTTTTTATTTGGACTTACTGAGAAGGACTTTGATATGGTGTAAACCCTCATGCGGTCAGTGGGATATTGGCCATACCATATGACGCTTGATCCAACAAAAAAATCAGTGACACGAAAAAATCTTTAGAACTGTGCAATTTTCTTACCTATCCACATAAACACAAAAGAAAAATTATTATAAAAATATACCTAGCTGTGTAGTTAAAATGAGTACCTTTGCTACAGTTTAAGCTACCTATTTTAATATGGTTATGTGGGAGGAATATCATTGGCTTGGTTAACGGGCAGGCTTTTATATTGTAATAGCCTTTGCCTTTATTTTCGGCTTGGGCTTTACTTTATGAACACCCCTTGTATCCTATGTGTTGACCAGGCTCAGGCTCATATTTAAAAAAACCGCATCCAAATCCGTGGAGTGGTTCTCGAGTTATATAAGTATATACAGTTACATACATACAGACAGAGAGATATAAAAATCTAAAAATTGTGGTTTCGGCCTCAGTACAATACAAATAACCCATTTCATTCAAAATTTCGCAAAAATATTCAAGACACGAATTTTTAATACTCTATTTTATTAGTCTATAATATATCACGGAGTTTGGGACCGGTACTCAAGTAGTTATTTAAGGTAAGTTTTAACCTTCAAGTTATTGCATCGTTGATTTTTTAATTTTCTTGGAATCTCTGCCAAATAAAACGAAAGCATTTAATAAAAAAAAAACAAGAATCCGAACATTCCATTGAAGGTGATACATCATTTAGCCGTTTTTTATTTATTTTTACTCTACTCTAGCTTACAACCAGTGGGTGTATGTGTGAAGAATCACAAATTAAAGGTCGATTGTTGCTAAAATGCGTTCTTTAAAGTTATGGCGCCGTTCATGATAAATGAATATTGTTGTAAGATTGATGGTGATAAAAAATAAAGGCATTTTTTTATTGTTTGGGCTAATTTTGAATAAAAAAGCGGAGATTTCATCATCCGTAAAATGAGAAACGGCTATAGAGCTACGGAGCGTAGGCGGTCTACAAAAGTCTACGAAATTAACCTTTCGGGCTTGCTATGACAGTAGCGTAGCAACGAATGTGTCGAAGCCGTATTTATATAGAAAAAAAAAAACTTTGTACGTCGAGGCTTGGGTTCGAATCTTAGTCAATTATTTATTTTCGAAAGCATAGTGCACCTTTAAATATAAAGTATATAAGAATGTAGATTAAAATGAAGGTAAAGAAACTGTTTTAAAATATATAAGGTGACTTTAATTTATGCAGCCAAATTCTTACCAAAGACTTGGTAATTATTCTTTTGTGTTCCTTACAAACGCAAGCCCAGCCCGAGTCAATTACTATGGGACGTCAAGATTTTATTTTACGAAATTGGCAACAAGTGTTACCTATCAATACTGATCACTTATTAAGCCTCCAGTATGAGTTTGGCTGTATAAATAAAAGTCTCCTCATAATACTCGTACATCTAACCAAATCACATTAAAACCGCTTGCATTCATTACAAATGTATCCATAATCCAGCTAGTGCAGTGTAAAAAGGTTTATTGTATGCAGGTTTCTCTAAATCTTTTTTTTCTAAAAACTGCCTGCAGACACCTGCGTGGCACGAACCTTGCAAAAAGCCTTCAAAAAGGTGCGCATTATTCGATCGAAACGTACAGTTTTGTGCTCGTAGATTTATTCAAAATGTTGGAATAGAACATGCCTTGGAATAGAGTAAAATTTCGTCAAATTACATAATATTTTGTTCGATAAAAAGATTGAGGCAATAATGAGTATATTTACTTACCTGACTGCATTTTGTAAATGTTTACGACTTGTTCGTCAAAAATTTCCGTCAAAGAATTAAGGTATAATTTGGGGTTGCCGAATAGTGACTTACATTAAGAAAACGAGACCATCCATTTTTGCCTAGGACAAATATAATGAAATAAATTATTCTGTTTGTTTATCTATTTATTCTTAAAACTATATTTTGCGAAGGACCTAGCAGATCAAGGCATATTTAATATTATTATGGACGTACTCGTAATTCTGGCCCAGGCCAACATTTTCATACATACTAGATTATTTCAAAGCCTCGGGTCTCCGTTAGGTAACGATCCGGATGAGATCTGATAGGAACTACCTAGAGTACGGATGGAGGAGGTCCAGACCACCTGAGACATCCAGTACCCTAGATAGCTGTAATCTGATCTCAACTGAATCTTTACCTGTTACGTAATTCGTATGAAAAATGTTGCTGTGGGCGAGAATTTGTACCGCTGAGTATATATATTTGGTGTTGTAACCGCATACCCTTATGCCCTATGTCTTTTTAAAGAAATTTATTTGTCTGGTCTAAGTTTCCGTGGCTCCAAAGGTAGAGGCATACCTCGAGCAGACTAAATTTAGCCGTTCAATAGGGGATTAGGGGATGTCGCCAGCCTTCTGAAAAATCTGGCATAAGCGGCGGTACTATAGGCATTTTTTATTCAGTTTGGCTTTCCTTAGATTTTTTTAAAATATAGGTAGTAAATTCGCAGGTTGTGTTGAGAACTGGATAGCAGTTGGCAATCGCCCGGTTAGTGAGAGGTCCGAATACCGTTTCTTCTGCAATGTTAATTTGAAATCACCAAGTGTTTAAGAAATTAAAATTTATTTAAATCACAGTTTTAATATCTGAGGTTATTTTAATATTTTTTATGTTATTTCTACAAATAACATTTTTACAATGATAGTTTTAGTACAATTTTCTTTAAGTTTTTAAGAAGTTAAAATTATTAAGAAGTTTGAAAAAAAAAGGGAGCATCTCAGTCTACTCCACATTATTCCATGTTCTATTTACCTATCATAGGTATCGAAGTTAACCGAATTCTTTTTAACTTTTTTTCTAATCTTTTTTCAAGATGCGTGCTTTGGAAAAATGTTACATCCGCTGGATTTGGGTCAATGACAATTGAATACTTGGCAAGGTTTGAATGGGGACTGCGCCGATAAAAATATTGCTGAGCGGAATACTTGGAAAAAGGTGCATCAGATGACATATTGGTTTTGGTCACATTTTTGCATGATTTTAATTTTTGCGATCATAAAACTGCGCGGAGTCTAAAAAGAGGAAGCTACTAGTAGGATAATACATAAATGGTGATATTTATTTATCCAGCCAAATTCTTACTGAAGACTTGGTTCAGTATCAAGGTCGATAATCCTTTGTGTTAAATTCGTAAATTATTGTTCTCAAGCAAAAAGTGTTATCGATCCGTGTTACTGATCACTTACCAAGCCTCCAGTATGAGTGTGGCTGCATAAATGAAAGTCGCCTTATATTATGTCGAAAGACGTTAGAATTGAGACCGTACAGCAAAGTGTCGCGTGGGACGACCTCGTGCCCGCTGAACCGACGATCTGAATGACGTTGCGGGTGGCGGCTGGATGAGGAGGACGGAGGACCGCCAAGAGTGGCGTAATATTGGAAAGGCCTATGTCCAGCAGTGGACAATGACAGGCTGATGGCTGGATGGATACATGTCGTCCCGACATGAATTACCGATGGAGTGCCATTTCATAGTTCCTATAAAAATACCTACATCAGTAATAGCGGTGAAATTATTCTTAAATTTCTGAATCTAGACTACGGTGTACATAACTACCTAAGTAACTCGCGCATAGTGCCAGACAATAAAAATATAGTTATTATATTTAACATGAACAGTATTATGTTAGTAAAACGCAATATTTATAGTCTGTTTTCTTAATATATTCGTAACCTTGAGCAAAAAATTAAATATGTAAGTATACACGGATTTGCATAATTTTAAAATTGAAACTTTACTGTGTCATTCAAATGTATTTCCTAAAATAACTAATGATGTTTTTTGTTCGAAAAACTGAGACCAATCATTATTGAGACGAAAGATTGACAATGTCTATTGTTTTGTTAAAGAAAAAAACTAGACATTTGGTAAATGTCACGTTCTGAATATTCATATTTAGTTTTTACATTTTTACCTGTGGCAGTTACAAAAATAGCTTAGCGAAATAAAAAACAGCAGCATCATACATAACAATTACTTTTCGAAACAAAAGAATTCGTTATTTACCTCTGGTGCTACCGCCGGCGCCGACGTAACTAGCGGGCGGCGCGGCGGTTGTCTTGTCTTTTTACAACCTATTTCGTTTTATTTTAAATTTAGAACTTAGAATTGGAGCCGCTTTTATTTTCAAGTACAGCGGTGATTTTGAACCAGATTAGTTTTATTGTCATATTAGAGGCAGGTAACTACTTAACGGGGTGTGAATGATATGCCAAAGTTTAGATAAAACACAGCTTTTATTGTTTTCGTTTTCAGCACACAAAATTCTCGGAACACAGAAGTCAAAAGTTCCTACTGATACATTCAACCGATTATCTAAATACAAATGAACACAAATGAATAAATAAATTAAAAATATGGTTTATTCCATACATAAATATCTACAATCTGACTCACGTATACAATTATAACTTAATTAAAGACATCCTTTGCATTAGGTCCTTTAATCACATATTATTTGATCCTATGACTAATAGGTAACTTCACCGTTTGTCTGTTATCAATGTATGTACAGTTATGCAAATGACTAAAATAGTAATCAATGAGACATTATTGACACTAAAAGGATAGAGAAAGTAATTATTGATCGACATTGCTTTATGTTTGTACTTATCATCAAGTAAACAGTCTTGATTTACATTGGTCACTCCCTAATAATTTCTAATCAATTCACACAGGGTTTACATGAAATAATTTTGAACTCAACTACTCTATAATAAAAATTCATCTTACAAACTAAAATCACTCTATCTATTATATACAAAATGCTACAATACAAGGTATGAATTCTTTGGCCTAGCATGCGACTATATTCTCAGTTCTACCGATATCGAAAGCTTAAAAATATCTCTACATTTTAAATCCCTTTGCATTCCTGCGCTGCATTCTTTTTACAAGCAATGACTAGTTTAACAAGCAACTTATTTGTTATGTAACTAGGCGTGTTGCGCCCGTCCTAAATGGATAAAGAAAGCCACGCGGTCGCCGCTGCGTTCTCCGCATTTGTTGCACATGAATGGATCATTGTAACCATGGAAACCCATGTGTATCGTGTGCATGGTTAGATCACCGAATGTGATGTCGCAATATTGACAAACGTAATTGTTCGCTGCCGTGCTTGTAGGGGTTTCTACGGAGCCATCTGACTCTGAACCAGACGCGTCGGCTTCCCTGCGTTTTTCCTCATCATGCTGAAGTCTTAAGGCTGCTGGTTGCAACTTGAAGGCGCGGCCTTTTCTTCGGTTCTTTTGGGAGGTAGTAGGCGTGAGAGGAATGGGTTTTTCTGTCGGTAGAGGAGATTCAGCATGATTTACTTTGGTGTTTGTTAGGTCAAGCGCGTCGTCAGGCTGAGCGACAGGTGATGAGCTTGCTGTGGGGATTGTAGGTGTCTTTGGTAGACTTGCAGGGGATTTAGTTGGCGGAGATACAGATCTGGAGTCAGTCATGTGTTCGGCGTACGATAGGCGTTGATGAAGAAGGGATGGCGGGCTCATCGGTTGCCTTTTCTCCATTGAAGCATCAGAGGGCTTTGGCGAAGTCTTTGGCTGCTCGTAGTTGTTGTTCGGTGGGAACAAGAATGACTGAGGTAGTAGTGGTGGGAAGTAGGGCAAGTTAACAGGGAAATTGCCTCTAAATAACGGATGCGATGATAGGGGCTGCTGTGGTTGGTTATTGTTCAATGCAGATTGTTGCTCGAACATTTTGGACATGGCTTTCTGTTTAGGTCCGCGACGGGTTCCGTAAACGTCAATGATCGGCAGCGGGTTGGGTGTACCATCCATGTTAAGAACCATCGCAGGACTGTGCTGATACTTACGCAGATGAAGTTTTAATGAGTGGCAGTATTTGGTAGCGTAGTTACAGTCAGCGCAACGGTACTGGTAGATATTGGAGTGGGATTTAAGATGTGAGTTCAGCATAGATTTATTAACGCATGAATAGGAGCATTGTGAGCATTGAAAGGGCTTCGACCCGAAATGGTTACGCATGTGGTACTCGAGATGGTGTTTGTATTCCGTGACAAAGGGACACTTGGGGCAGGTGAGCATCTTCTCGGGTTTGATGTGCTCTTTACTGTGCTCCCAAAAGCTAAGTTTAGTGACGGCAACAAACTCGCACTGCTTGCATTTGAACGTTTTAACCTTTCCGTGAGAGTTGACGGCGGGGACCCGAAGACCGGGCTCTTCGTCAAAATCATCATCCATTCCAGACCCATCGTGACCGTCTTCTGAGTCTTTCATTCCATTTGAAGTGGCATCGAAACCAGAATCATGGAACGCACGACGTTCGTTGTTATCTCTGTTGGGTGAGGCTGGTGTCCTGGGCGGTGACTTCGGCGGTGTTGCGTCAGCACGAGGTAGAGGTGTTGATATATGTGCCGGTGGGATGAGTCCTCTTCCGGGAGAGTAGGAAGGTTCGTAGCCTGGGGAGGATTCGCGGCCGTCGGCATTGCGCGGCTCGAATCCCGGTGGGGTGAGTAGACTGTAAGGCATGCCGTTGCGGTAGGCATCGAGATGCATCCCTAGATTTGCCTTGGCGTGGAGGGCCATATTGTCGTAGAAAGTTGACGGTTCGCCACCGCTCCCTACGCTGCGGGGGGAGTGTCCATTAGAGTCTTTGCTTGAGGATGATGGAGAAGCACTGTGAAACCCTTCAGAGTAGAAGCTTACTCCTGGCTCCTTTGCGAATGAAGAATCATCCATGTTTTCTACCGGTTCCGTTTTCTGGGGACAAAATAATTAAGTTTTAAAAATAGCACAGTTTCTAAACTTAAATTTTGTGACCAAAGGCTACCAATTTTTTTGGATAACAACATAATACAAAACCAACAAAACACACGAACTTAATTAAAGTCTTATTAATTTCAAATAATTTGAGATTTTATGTCAGTGCTGTTTACTTTATTTGTACACAAGGAATCACACACAGAAAATGTTTACAAAAAAACAGGTATGTACATATGCATTCTAAATTGGCGAGTTATCTCTAAAAAAAGATTTCTTACAGTACGCCATTATTTTAAAGGAATAAAAAGAACACGAGGAGTTATCATTCAAAGAAAAATACATACTAATCTAATTTACTACCATATACATAATAAATACATATATTTAAAACCATCCATATAAATAATAACAGATGAATATAAAGAAATGTTACTTACATATATAGGGTGAAATTTAATCAACCGACCAAATTCATACTAGAAACTCGGTTAGTGATCAAGAACTAGGTTCAGTAATCTTTTTGGCCAATTTCGAAAAATATATTTTTTTTCTCCCGTACTGGTTGGACTATAAGTTTAAGTACAATTCCTAGTGCAGGTCCTACGGGTAAAAAATTTTTTTTTTTCGAATTTCACCCGGAGGGTCATTAAACTTTGTTCCTGATGACTAACCGAGTCTCCAGTATGAATTTGGTCGGTTGATTTAATTTCACCTAGTATATTATATTATTATAATATTTGCTTATACGGACAGAGAGAGGTAGTTCTTACAGCTTCTTCTTAAGGTGGTAACGGAGGATCTCGGTGCAAAATGCACATCATAATATTGTTTTCCTTACTTTTGAATAAAAAGTATGCAATAAATGCGTTTTATAGCAATTCGCGCAAACGGATTGTTAGTAGTTAGGTGATCACATGAAAATTATTTAATTTTATACGTTACATTTTAGCTGCATTACATTACAACTGTAAACACGCTTTTATGTTTGTTAATGTTATGCCAACAAAATGTAATTCATTAAAGTACGTAATTTTTTTGTGAAGACTTTATTATTAATGAACGGTTTCCGCAAGTTGCTTTAAAACGCATTTATTGCATACTTTTTATTCAAAAGTAAGAAAAACAATATAATGATGTGCATTTTGTACCGAAGTAAAAAGTTACCCCCTAAATGTGCTGATTGTTCGACAATCATAAGTGATATTTAAAACATACAGTTAATTGCCACTAAAATTAATTAAAACGTGATAATAAAATTACCCAAAAAAATCTTCGTGATATAAATATAAAAAATACAGATGTGTATTTGTTGAAACACGAAACTGTGTCGAAAATTTTTTGAACATGTACTAGTGTTTTATTTTAACAAAGTAGTGTTATGATAAGTTCAGCTAACTACCGGCAATCGCAACCAATATCTTTGTAAACGATATGATTATATGGCTAACAAAATGACAGATTTGTATAAGTATTGGTACCATGGTTGGAAAAAAAACAGAAAATCCTGTTTAAAACAAAATAAAAAAAGTTTAAAACAAATATTTACTGATGTTTTTTTTTGCGGCTGTTTTAAACATGTTTAAACATTTTTTAAACATGTTTATTTAAAACATTTTTTGGGTATCGTATTGTTAACTTATGTACTTATATGTAAAATTAATTAAAAAGCGTTTTTTAAATGTTATCAATTATCATAATCTAATCATGTATTAAGTGAAAAATAATAAGTGCTTTCCCAATAAACACGAAACGTAAAAATGCTTGAAAATACAAGTACTCACCGACACCGCCCGTTCTCGTCTTTATATTTGGGGGAAACCCCCGCCAGTAAAGGAATTTTAACCGCACGGATTAATAGAAAAGGATGCGTTAAAAAAAAGAGTAATAACAACGACACATTGGGGATATAAGGAAAAATAATAATTAATATGCTAAAAAAGTTTTATATATGAGTGTTTTGTGTTTTAAACACGTTTAAAAGAATTTGTTTTAAACACGTTGTTTTAACGAGGGTGTCTTTTTGTTTTTTTTTTAACACTTGTTTTAAACATTTGTTTTAAACAATGCCAACCCTGATTGGTACATACCACGGTAGGAGGATGCAGCAGTGACGCCCAGGGCTGCGCGTGACCTGAGTGCGGCACGGGCGGCATGGCGGCGGGGGACGCACAGCTCAGCATACCTGTGGACAAAGATGATTATGTTGAGCGTGAGCGGCCACACCGAAATTTGTTCAAGAATTTGAACCCTTTATTGCGTTCCCATTAAGGAGAACTAAACAAGAAGTCATTATAAAAATATGCGAATCGTGACTTTTCGAAAACTCGCAGTCGTTAGTAGTTTATAAAATTTCCAACGGAAGTGCAAATTATTTTTTTCGTAATGATACCTTGATTGTATAATAGTATGAGTAGTTAATAATTAATAGATGGAATTTTTAGCATTCCTAAAATAATAAATTCGATAAAAAGCAATGTCTTTCACAAAAAACAATAACATTAAATAGTTTTGTTAAAGGACAAAACATCCAACAAAATTAAGATTATATCGATGAGAATTTCAGTTGAATAGCAATTAAGGAACTGGATAATCTTTATCTAGATAATTAAAATCATTGTTTACAAAATTTCTAAAATTTAGAACCGGCAACAATTTTCCGCATGAAAATTGATCCACAAAATCCAGGAAACGAAAACTTGCCTCAAGCTTCTACCGAAAGTTCAGCAACCAGCTTCCTTCCGCAATCCACTGGATTGTCTCCAGTAACTTTCGTTTGAAAACACTAAAGTCTTTATCAGTTCACCAAAAAAAGAACAAAAACATTTCTACATTAATTTGAAAACACGAGATACGATCAGCACATTTTTTGTTCCACAACCCTTCGGAGCTGAAAGCGGAATGTCACTGCGCGCGGAACGGCATCTCACAATAGACTGAAAAAAAATCTGTCAATTTTTATGCCCCAAACATCGATGTCTTGTATTCTACATTTGTAAAGCCACGAGTCTGCTAGAGTGAACGAGAAAGATGTATCCATCGATATGTGCGTCCTTATTACACACCCTCAGCCTATTTTCGTTTGAGCCAATGCGGAGCGAGATGATTTTGGGTGGGGATTAACTTATTAAGTTATTGTTTATGCGATATTAATAATAAAAAATTAAGCGACTCTGGCACAGTGGGAGCTGTTATTGTAATAAAGCATAGGCGTTACGATCTAAATAATATTAGGCTATAAATATGCGTGGAAATGATATTGTTTTCCTCTTGTTATTGGCCGACTAATGCATATTTTCTGTTTATTTATTGCGGTGTTATGCATTTTACTTTTATGCACTAAAACGTCCATTCCCAATAATAGTATTATGGTTTAATTAACCGCATGTATTGCCAACATAGGCTTTATGTAGCTATTTTTAGATTGAAAACGATTAATAAAGTGACATGATAAAATGCATGAAGTACATTTTCCCTTGTGAATCTACTTCTAGCCTAAAAAAACATTATTTTTTAATATAAAAAACACTGGCCGTAAAAACCGGCAGTGAGTGAAGGGGCGGGCGTTGCTGTTTTTTACGACGCGCATCGAGCCAATCACCGCTTTAGATTTAAAAAAAGGAACGCTCTCGTCGCTTTTTGTTGCCATCCTTGCCCAATAAAATGGTCTTCTATTCTATTTTTGAATTTTATTTACTCAAACCCTCTGTTTTGAACCTATTGTATTTTCTTTTTTTTCATTGACATATGCTAAATGTTAGCTCTTGACAAAGTATTTTAATTCGAATCTTTTTACACTATGTCATGAAAAAAATCATGTGACTTAAAAAAAGATTTGTTGATGAGAATTTTTGTTGATAAAGTAACTTTGAGAGATGAAACTGTTTTTGGACCAATGTTATTTATGTATGTCCATAAAATGCAACTTCAGTCTGTTTGTTTATCAGTCTGCATGTTTGCTTATTAATTGAGATCCAGTGGTTCATTGAACGAATTAAATGCATGAGTTTCTTGAGAAGGATTTTAAGGTACTGAGCAGTAGTTATTTTAGTAAGTAAGTCAGAGAAAAAGAAAAGAGCCAAGGTCAGAGCGGAGCTGCAGGCAAAACAAGTTATTTCATAAAACTGTAGACACCACTGGCGAAGGGTGAACATTTTAAAAAGGGAAGCCTGTCAAAAAGATAGCCTTACTCAGAAAAACAAGGAAAACATTAAAAAAATTGTACTTAACAGTTCCTTATCAGCCAAGTGTATTTGTCGTATTGAGATTTATGGAAATGTTTGACAAAGCGAAGTAGTATGGATGCCATTTCCTGAACAAGCCGATGGGAATCGTGTTATATGGACCCTTCGCCACTGGTAGACACGGATGTTATTTTAAAGTTTGTTAGTTTTAAATATGAAGATTCATTTTAAATTAACTTTATGTCATTGCGGTATAGAAAATCAGAAAAGTAAATCTGGACATGAAGAGCTCTGAACCGGGATTTGAACCCGGGACCTCTCGCTTACCGGCCAGTTGCTCTCTATTCTTTTTAAATTGTATCAAAGAAAGATTAAAAAAATATAAACAATGTGACATTAATTAATACAGCTAAATCATACTAAAGACTGGGTAAGTGCTTGGTACCAAGGTTGAATACAAACGCAAGCCCATTAGTTATTTTAGAGAGGTCAATATGTTATTTTGGGATTTTAGCAGAAAGTTTTATCGATCCGCAATGCTGATCACTTACCAAGCCTCCAGTGTGAATTTGGCTGCATAAATTAATGTCGCCTTATATGGGTATATTACGAGTGTACATGTGTGAATATATAGATAGGTAGGTATAGCATAAACCAAATACACAGCAATCATTTAAATTCTTGATACATTTTCAAGGCTTTCTTATAATGTAAACACATGCTGTTTAATACAAGTTACATGTATAGGTATATTATATTTAATGTTTGTTTCACAAAAAGTTAAATTTTCATGTTTTAGCAGAATATACAAAATCATCACGTTTTTTCTGATGATGTCTTTAAAATCACGTCCGATTTATGCAAATAATTTAACTAAACAAAAAACAAACAGAAGTTATACCTATTGACGATTTTAAATCTCGAAGTTTATTTTTATATTCTATGATTAAAAAGTTTACGAGTTTCAAAATAACGCAAAAAATACCCCAGATATAATTAATAGCAACAGATAAGTTTTGTATGAAAGGTATGATAAGTTATATTTGTAATACGTAATTGCTTGACTTTTTATTTTAAGTTAGGGTAAATAAATATGCTATACTTACTTTTACGTTACATTTATTTACCTAAATATGCTCTATATATGGCCACCACAATTAGGCCCATGTGCCAATCAATAATCACCTTTATCAAAAGTGAATAAAGTCTTTGCCATTGACCTATGATGGTTGCGTAGTATTTGCCTCTCCAACAAACCCACATGCTACGCCGTAGTAGGTAGCTCTACGAAACGGGAAACAAAGGCGCGCGTGCCGCAGTGCGTAGCAAATGTCAAAGCGTTGGGAGGGACCCACTTGGGTAAACGTAGAACCATTCTTACGTTGGTTTCGATCACTATATTGACAATAAAGCCGATTTTGAACGCTTTAATTTTATATTTAATGTTGTCAAAACGAAACTTTCTTCATTCCAAAATAATTCCTTAGTGTTAACAACAGAAGCTACATAACTTTGTAAAAATTCAAGTTTTGACAGCAGTAAAACTAAAATTAAAGCCTTAAGAATTTACTTCATTGCGTACTTATCTACAGTATACCTATACCTAATAAGCTAAAAAAGATAGAAAACAATACAGCTTCACGTCATAAATCCAATAAGGGTGCCAGAGATGTTTCCGAGTATGGACTGTGAAATCCAAACTCGTACACCCACGTTTCACCAACGTTTTTTACGTCTTAGCATAGGTGGTGAGCCCTGTTCAGGGCCGCATTTTAAGGTGTGGAGGCCCCTGGGCAAGAACGAAGTTAGTTTGTGCTTAGTGTTTAAAAACAGTTTTGTGTTTTAACATTACTCTTTGAATTAGTATAGATACAGTTCTTAAAAAAGTAACATGAAACAAAAAATATAGTTCTCATGGACAAAGCCAATACAAATAGAGAAAAAAAACATCTTTATGCAATTTGTACTTACTGTATTTTTATGTATGGTTAGTTAAAAATATGTATATGGCGAGTTATTTATTCAAAAAAACAATTAGTGTACAACATAAAAAACTTTAGGTGGCTGGTGCCAGACTCGACTGTGGAGGTACCACCATCTTACTCGCAAATCCTCCCGAGGTTATTCGGGGGAAATTAGGGAAAAGCTCTCAGGCAAAACCAGGCGGCCCACCATTGCCTGGGACCCATGGATAGCGGTATATCCATCCACAATTGCCGGACCTTATATAAAACAGACTGGTGACGTGCAGCGGCGTCACTGGTACAAGGGTTTCGGCACCGCACTCACCAATCCACCTGCCCAGCGTGTGTGACTATGGGCATTTCTTCCAGGAGGACCGCTAAGAGTAGTTAAATCCTGGAAAGGCCTATGTCCAGCAGTGGACGAAACAGGCTGATGAATGGATTAAAAAAACTTGTGGAAGCCCCTGGGCTGCAGCCCCGGTTGCCTTCCCCTAAATCCGGCGCTGGCTCTATTGCTTAACTTCGGACACAAATACGGACTACGAAGCAAGCGGACTGAGCACAAATAATGTACTCTGACGGGATTTGAACGCGATCTCCACTAGACCACAAGGCGATAAAAACTAGACCACAAAGGCGATAAAAACAGCAAGGAACTGTTTAAATATGTAACAGTAAGGAACTGTTTGAATGTGTTTTGTTTTATCGCGTAGAATTTGACCGTTTTAATTGTGAGGCGCCATCTTTATTGACTAAATATTTAGGTCAAATAAACACGATAGTTAAGTACATAGTATATTTCTGTGTAGGTATCTACACATATCAACTTAGTGTTTGTCGATTAAATACCGAATTGATTTTGATTTTCAATTGGCTTAGAGAAAAGCCTGTTTTGGAATCTTAAAAGTTTTAACTGAACAAAATAAATAGCTATAACACCCATAAACTAGCTCCTAGCTTAAAACTACACCGCCTGGTTACCTCACTTAGGTTTCGATTATACTTGATACTTTATATCGAAAATATAAATGGTATACTTATGTCAAAAATAAACACCGACCAAGAGCGAGTCGACCTCGTACAGTAAGGGTTCCGTACGTACCTATACTAAAGTGAGTAGACCAATTATCCTTTTTTACTAAAAAAAAAATGGCATTGTCTAAATTGATTTCCTAGCACTTAGAACCTTACAGAACAGGGGAAAACGGTCATTTTTAGCTTATTTTAAGCTAAACCATTTAGACTGTTGGACTAAAAATTATAAAAAACATATTTTTGGTATCCTTAGTTAGATGCAGTTATTTCAAATGATATCTGACACGATAAAATTAATTAAACTTTTTTTTTCGTTGGAACAAACTTGGTAACTTTACTTTCGTTTATGTAGCCAAATTCATATTGGAGACTCGATAAGTGGTAAGGACCAAGTTCAATGTTTTAAATCTTTGACTGACGATATTGCGCGTCTACAAGACCTAACCAACATTTTTATTCCTACGTTAGCGTTACAATCATAGTCTTCGAGAAAAGCCTCTGTGACAGACAGACGACTGGACATGAGAGTGTTCTTATAAGGGTTCCGTTTTTGCTTTTAAGGTACGGAACCCGTAAAATCTCAAGTTATAGCTGTAATGAAACTACTTTTGTTCCATTCAATCCACCCATAGTAATTTGCCAGTAGGTATTTTTAATAAGTTTTCCCGCCAGGAAGTCTTTTTTTTCGCATAGATTCTTAAGTGAGATCCTGTAAAAAATTCCATCCTGTTATTTATGGTGCCAATCATTCGTACGGAACCCTAAAAATTAAGCAGAAATCCATCAAAGTACCACACCCGAGAACATTATGAATTACGAAATTTTTAAAACTCGTTCATTACACTTTACGACATTTTTGTTGTTAATTTCTTACTTTATCGTTATTTACAAGTTTCACACGGGTAAATCAGACTGTCGCCTCTTCTACTGATTATTGAGTAAAACATATAGTTAATTATATTGATTTAAGCGATATTAAATCGTTGGTCGGCGCCTTACGCCACGTGACTCCACAAAAAGTCGGCACTTCAAATGAAGAATGCATAGACACATTAAAAACAACTTAATTTGTTGTTTGTTAAAGAACCAAATACCTACTTGTAAGTACTGGGCGGTCTTGGACAAATGATGCAGCTTTTCTTAAACTGTGGTTACCACTAAAAGTCACGTAAAAAAATTGCATGAGTGGGCTGCTATTTATGTATCCGAAATAACAAAGTGAAACAAACATATAGCATTTATTATGGTTTTATTGATTTTCAAAATATTCGCCATGATTATCCATGCACTGTTTTTGAGTTAGCCCTCGCCGAAAATCGTAAAAAATCATAGCACAAAACATGGATGACACGCAATTTTCAAAATGACGCCAAAAAGGAAAAAAAAACTGACAGCTACATGAAACAAAATTGTATTCTTCAGCCAAGGAGTTCCATTTTTAAATGTAATTGTAATAATTAATTTTTCGATATTATTCTGTAACTGGCCAGTTCCGGATACATAAAAAGTAGGCATTCTATCAGACTCTTTAAACATAGGTTACTGCTATTATTGGCCTAAAAATTACACAAGAAAACCTATTAGTAGAAATATCTTTTGATTCAGCTATGAAACGGAATTTCAAAGTATACTCTTTATTGAGTTATTGGGTGAACTTAAAGATAGATTATAAAGAAATATCAGATGACGAATTGAAACATTTATTTCTTTTGCCATTCGCTTACCTGTGTGAAAAGGCATTTTCTACTCTTGGGTATAATAAATACAATACAAATCACATTACAACGGAACCAGCAGTGGCGTGCATCTCATATAAGCAAATACGCAATGCCTACCCTGAGCTTGGCTTAGCTAACGAGACTACTATCTTTTCAAATATAGGAAGGTACACACAACTATTTCAATATTATAATCAGGTAAGCTTCACCCTTACTTTGAAATACCTACCTGCCTGCTTCGCAGCGCTCGTGCTACCGTGGCAACACGCATAACTAAAATTAGATGTCAATTCTCTATGTGTGCATCTGTAACTATACTCCCATGACGTCAGCGGCTCGCGCTAAGCACGCACACATTCTCATTAAAATACGCAATGCCTGTGCGAAGCAACCACGTTGTCATGATTACTTGCACTACTTGCTACCAGATGGTGCCACACATTTTCAAATGGTGGATTCGTTCGTAGGTAGTCGGAAATTCATTTTAAAAGTGGGGTAAGAGGTTTTTTGCCAATGAGCTAAGACAAAAGAGAAAGACACCAGTGCGAGTTATATCGTTATTTATCGTAATTCTTCTTATATTACGTCCAAAGAACATGAGGACAGTTTTGTACCTACCCTACTTAAAAATCCTATGCACGCCACTGGGTACCAGATTTAAAAAATACAACTTTTTAGTAATATACAAACAGTAATTATCATTGATTTAGTTGAAAACACAAAATCAAACTTCAAATAAAAAAATGGTAGCTTGGGCATTTATAATAAACAAAAACAAAATTACATTTTGGCCCAAAATTTATTAATGTTTTTTTTACTTAGAGGAACTTTGATAGTTATTCTTTATTTCCTAGGGATCCGTAGTTGGATAATGTTGGAAAACGCTATTGTAATAGATACTAGGCAAATTATGTATATTAACAAATTAGGATACTTGATTGTGGAATAATGAAATATTTTTGTACCAGCTTATAAGACTCCTTATAAATGGATAGTCTAAATATGCAGTCTAAATATGTTTGGCTCTAGGTATGAGATTGATTGATATTGTAAACTATAAAGTTTTCCTTTTCGATTAAGCCTTTACATAATTTGGTATTGATTGATTGAGATATTTGGATTATCTATTGTCCCTGCCTACCCCTCTCAGATACAAGCGTGGGTATATTTATGTAAATATGTATTTAGATATTGCAAAAGCAAAATACGAAAATTCAAATAGCTTGAACGACTGAATTTTTGCTTCATAAAAAAAAGTTTGGGCATGTTTAGGCTTGCACGATATAATTTATCAACAAAAAGGCGGTCCAAACGAAATAATAAACACAACTATGTTTTAAAAAATTGCTATATGTAACAAAATGTTAATTAATCTAAATCAACAAGCGAACAGCACTAGTTGTGCAGATGTACTAAATCTATATACGTAAAATATGTAAAACTAGTCTACAAGTGTTTTGACGTAGAAAAAACATTCTTTATGAGATATTTATATAAAAAGCAATTAGTCTGGCGCCGCATGGTTGATGTTTGTTAACCTAGGACCACAAGCTGTTATCTCTTTTTAATTAACTTGATTTAGCCGGTTATTTCACATGTAAAAATGATTTGTTTTTGTCTTTCTTTGTGTGCTTGCTTCTATGTTGGTAGCATAGCTTAGAGACTACGGGAAAAATGAGCTGAAATACATGTATGTGCAGTACAGGCACGTATCCAGACTTTTGTATCGGGGGACATTCATTGAAACAACAATATGAATTGTGAAAGAAACCTCCGTAATCACTGTACTATAATATTATTAAGTATCAAAAGTAAAAAAAGATGGTAGAGCTGATGCCGGGCTCGACTGTGGAGGTACCACCATCTTACTCGCAAATCCTCCCGAAGTTATTTGGGAGAGAGTAAATGAACAGTTCTTAGGCAAAACCAGGCGGCCCACCATTGCCTGGGACCGATGCGGATGGCGGTTTATCCATCCCCAATTGCCGAGCCTTATAGAAAACAGACTGGTGACGGGCAGTGGCGTCACTGGTGCAAGGGTTTCGGCACCGCGCTCACCAACCCGCCTGCCCAGCGTGTGTGAGTATGGGCATTTCTTCCAGGAGGACCACCAAGAGTGGCGAAATCCTGGAAAGGCCTATGTCCAGCAGTGGGCGAAACAGGCTGATGGATGGATGGATCAAAAGTACCGTACCTTTTTTATTAAAACGTACTTTACAGTGGTTACGAATAAACATTCCCGGTCCCGTGTATGTCACGCCAAATTTCGGGGGGGGGGGGGGGGGGGGGGGATAAATCCCACCCATCGCCCCCTGGATACAATTGAAACAGTAAAGCTGATTCTGAAGGTTTTAATTTTAGTTTTAGCGCTGTCAAAACTAAATCTTCTTCATTCCAAAATAGTTCCTTAGTGTTGACAACAGAAGCTATATTACTTTGGAAAACTTTTAGTTTTTACAGCACTTTGCTTTCGACTTTGCTAGTTACCTAATTAACCTATTCTTACTTGAGTATTGTTGTTAGTTTACAACTTATTTGTGGTCGTAGATTGAATATTTAAAAATCCCTCCTCATCCGGTTACAGAAAACCCGGAAAGGCAAAAGAAATGCTATGAAAATGTTCCAAACAATCCATTATGCAAGTGTAAACGTGAATCCCCAAAAATTTTACGAACTGAACGTTGGGCTGCAACATGGTGAACGACCAAATATCATGGATGTTGGCAACGATGCATGTTTTTGCCAATCACCTACCCGTTAACCGACTAATGAAGAAGAACTGAAACTCGAAGTCATGACGCCCAGACAGATAGATCACAATGGAAGGCACTTCAAAGCGGTATTAGTAAATAATGAAAAAGAAAATGTGAAAGATTATATTGGATATCAATTTAATTCTTCTCACTCGACCTTGATGTTTCGTCCATTTGAGCTATCGGGCTGGCAGTGGCATCAGGCATCTCCATAAAGGTCATATCTCTAATTTCACCGTAATGGTGTTTTTGCCCTGCCTTTTTTTCAGTTTAGGCCCATTTATAATGGATTTTCTTCATGTTATTGCTGAAACCAAATTCGAATTGTCCAGAATACCATAACAGCACCTAATTGTAGATTTTTTTTGAAAGAAATAGACTTTTTCAAGGTCGTATAAAAGTATACATTTTTTCTCCTTGAAATACAAAAGATATACATGAAAATATTCAGGAACTGAATAATAGCTTTGATGACGTAATAGTCATGTCATTTAGGCATTACAGGAAATAGGCCATTGCCCACAAGAAAAAAAAAGTAATGTCAACTCAAAAGCGACGTCTGGTTTTTTTTTCAATAATCTTCAGGTTTTATCCCTTAATTTTTTTTAATTCTTTCTTTACTTCAAGGAACTCTCCCTATTGAGCCTAAACGGTATGACTATTAAGTCACATTCCCATTTCTCCAAACTGATTTTCAAAAAATAATTTCATTATAAAAAATACCACCTGAAAGTTAAAGAACAGCATGTATCTTCATGATTTAGCCTATATTTTCAGGAAAAGTATACAAAAGGGCCTGTTGCAATTTTTGGTTGGTTCGAATTTGGGAACATGGCATTTCCTGCAAGAAGTAAAATATACAAATTTTCCCCAGAAGATGGTTTGTGTAATATTTTACCTTCCTTCTTTAAGATAATTGAAAGTGTGCTGATGGGTCATCCGTATATATTCACCAGCAATATCTTGAACCACTTGTTACAGCGTTAATAACTTTTCTAAGACAGTTAAAGTTTTAAGTTTAAGTTCAAAAGTTCAAGACAATATAACTAATTTTCGACTGTGGTGAATTTTTTTAGGTAATTGTTAAAACAGAGGGAAACACAATCGTTGCTAGATACAACATAACCTTATTCTCAAATCTAATGGTTGGAGGTGAGTATTTAACAAAATAACACCAGCTCAGCAGCGCGGCGTTTTAGCAAAAATGTATTTACTTTGGGTACCTTTAGCCTCTTATCCTCATATGAAAGGTGTCGGATAAATTGATACCATTCAAATATGTAAAAATGCCATTAATAAAAATTTCAAGCTAAGCAAAAATGCGTTCCAAAGAAGTATACAGCGAATTTGTATTTGAATGGGTTTTTAGTGTCGGAAAAGGGTAGTATAGAGGTATACTGATATTGAAGCGGCTACTCACGATTTTAATAGTAAGATTTCACCTGACTAGTTTCACTGTATTCGTGCAGTTTCTTCAAAACAGTGTCAATTTGATTTCAAAAATAGATAGCTGTGTCACGTGACATTTGGGGGGGGGGTCGATAAGTATGTCACCAAAGTGTCACTAGGGGGAGTGGGGGGACACAAAATCTTCCAAAAAAAGTGTCACGTGTTTTATGGACGCCCCCAAACGGGGAACCGCCGCCGAAACTAGTCAGGCGAAATCTGACTTTTAAAATCGTGAGTAGCCGTTTCAATATCAGTATGAATGTAAACCACGAATCTCTTAATAGTAAAAAAAAGTATGGAGGTACATGCTTACTTTGACTTATAGTTTTCGTTTTCAATTTAGCAAGTTGATACTTTCACGGTTTATGTTCTAAGTTGACCGCATTAAGTATACCGCGAGAGGTAGTAACTCACTTGTGTTTTGACAAAAATGTGCGACAGTCATATTCTACACCATACAAATACCTACGTGGATTTCAGTTTAACGAATTGGCTTTGTATAAAATATACTACAGACGGACAAAGAAAAGGTTTCTTGATAGAATCCTAAAATCAATGCCAATCGAAGACGTTTCACTCTTCAGTCTGCAAGATGTCTTCCCAGTACAAAGTACTGTCACGCACACAAGTACGCCCAACGCTCCGAGACTGCTGGCCCTTATCGCGCCCTGTAAAAAGTAATGCTCTTCGCCTTTATGGCAGTCGCGAGACACGCTCTTTATTATGGAGGGATGGAGGGGTTAGGTTCGGTGGACACTGAGGACAACGGCTGGTTAAGTGAAACTCAACTTGAGTTTAACTTCTGATGAAGCTTGTTCCAATATACGTACTACACAATGCACGGGTTGCGTCGATGTAATTGTTGTGCATTGAAGTTGCAAGACGATACTAAGTCAAATTAAAATTACCGTATAAAATTAAACAATAGATCAAATGTCTTGTATACGCTATTGTTTTTACGGGTCAGATCTGGTTTGCCACACTTCTTAACGTCAGCTGTTGTAATACAAATATCAGTAAGTAATTTGTTTTGTTGACGCAAGCAATGTGTTTTAGTTATCGTTCTCTTATACAAAAAAACTACAGATTAGAGAATAATTCTTTCATGCCCAAGTACATCTCTACCCCAATCTTACGTTATTTCCCCTCGCATAAAAAATGATTGTACCTTCAAATCTATCCCGAGCGAAGGGCCGCTCCCTCAGGTCAGCCCTTCCCTCTCCTCTCTAATGCCCACCCGAACCCCCTCCACCGCCTACAATATGAATGACTCACATCTCAGGGAGTGTAAATTACATTTTTGAGATAAGGATTTATGTACGCGACTGTGAAAAATTTTCCGTTGCCAGTGCTAGTTGGCACATTCAATTCAATTATAAAATACTCGTTTCTACTTTTGCAAATGCTAGTGAAGGTTCTCTTTAATAAAAAAATGGAACGTCGTCGGTCTGTATGTCATTCTTAAAACTCTATGAATCGGGAGTGTTTATAATATACATATTTAGATGCGGTTTTATTTAACTATTACCTCAGAGATTTCTCGAGGAAAGTATTGTTATTTATGTTAAGTATATGCATAATTTTGTGGTGAGGCTTGTGTGAGTTATTATTATAAAAGCTAAATATTTTAGCTATAGCAGCCATCAGAGGTGTCGTGATTGGCCAAAAATTACGTGTGATGTCATTTCTAGCCAATCACGCTGCGTTTGAAGGCAATTGCAATGGATGTCGAAGTTAGATAATAAAGGTCATAGTCAAAGCAAAGCTTGCCCAATCCGAGTATAATAGTTTTTCGAAAGTCGAAGTCGTGGGCAAAAATTTATAGTTATAGGTAGTTTTATAATTTTTAGGGTTCCGTACCCAAAGGGTAACCAACGGGACCCTATTACTAAGACTCCGCTGTCCGTCCGTCCGTCTGTCACCAGGCTGTATCTCATGAACCGTGATAGTTAGACAGTTGAAATTTTCACAAATGATGTATTTCTGTTGCCGCTATAACAAAAAATACTAAAACCGCCCAAGTGCGAGTCGGACCTGCGCACTCCCATACAACAGCAGACATGATTTTTTTGCCGTTTTTATAGAATGTTTTTTCTGTATTTTAGAATACAATTACTGGCTTATGTTATTTTAAAATGTTTTACAGTTCAGCACATAACCACATTATAACGATAGCCACGTGTCGAATTTTGTTCGAACAAAATCACAAAACCCGGAAGCAAAAAACTAGTAGCAAAAAGTCAAAAAGCAAAAGTGGGACCGACTGTTTTGTACAAAAATAAAGTAATTTATTGCCAAACCCTAAAGTGCAGGCTGTTTTGCGCGCACGGGAAGGGGGTCCTTGGTCAAATTTGCCATATTTTGCGACGTCCACTGCACGTTATTGTGTTTTAGATGTGTTGTTGGAATACAGAGTGTGCAAAATAAATATTGAAATATTTTACGCGTATATTCGTATAAAAAGATTATTTATATTATTATCGTACATTGCTATTTCGTAACTTCGAATAAGTTATTTTAATTATAATTTTTAACACTCGTAAATAATGTTCATTTATCGTTAAAATATGTACAATTTCAGAATAATTTATCCAAAAAACTTCAGTGGACTAAAAAATACGAGTACCTAAAACAAGCATCAATAATGATACAGACCTTAGTTAATAAACACACTGTGTCCTCGAACAAAGTGACATAAGAAAGTGAGTATCGTTTTTAATATTTTTTTGTTCGGAGAGACGCCTTGGCTCAGCTGCTGGTCATAAATTACAGTTTGGCACATTCAGTGGCACAAATTGGCCTTATAGTGGCTTCATTGCCGATGCCGGTTCTTCTAGGCAATTGTCTTTATACAAAATATTCTCATGTACTTTTTGTGCAATTTTCAGATTCTAAATGGTTCGTGAATACACAGTAAATTTAATTTTTATACTGGTCACAATTATTATGCTAAAAATATCTATTTAAATTTCATTTTTACAATATTCATAGCATTTTGAAATGCTATAATAGGACGGTTTCGTAGAATAAAAACGAAAAAGAAATGAAAAAATAATACAGACTGTTAGTCGGGCATGCAAAAAGCGACGCGGGCGCAAGTTGGCGGCACGAGGCGCAGCTGCTTCTTGCTTCCTCTTCCGAAACGAAAAAAACTAAAACTGAACCAAAGTATCGAATCTCGAGAGCTGTCAGCAAAGAAATCAATGCAAAATCCTTAAACTTTGAAACGGAATCATCTGCACTAAAACCTTCTCTAAAATTACACAAACCTTTTTAGAAGTTGAGCCAAAATCTTGGTAAGTCACCATGTCGCATTGCAAAAAACTACGCAACGGAATGTTGTTTTTAAAAGTAAAAGTTTTTGATTTGCTTCCGTCTTCACTTTTACAAATCTTTTATTGTTTCTATTCATTTTATTTTTTTCAAGGTTAAATTTGCAATTCCAGTAGCTACTTCGCATTGTGCATTTTCTTGGAAGGACTTACTTATTTAGTTTTGCATAAATGACAAAGCGATTTTTTATTAAAACGAAACTAAAAGTAAGCATTTCTTAAAACTAAAGAAGTGCAAAAAAACATTACGTGAATCATCGTTGACATCGTTTTAACCTGCTATTTAGGTGTATATTGATGTAGGTATCTAAAAACCTTTATAAAATACAAACTTTCATAAAAACACCCCACTGGTATCATAATCACGCTCACTAATAATAGTGAACAAGTTACTAAACACAAAAAAGCCGATTCACTATTTAGTCGGAGGGTTGTTTAAAAAGTCAGGTATGTAAAAAAAGCAGCAGGTTTTTTTGTATACGTTTTAGGTGACGATAAAACGATTTGCCGCGTGATCCGCGAGGCATTTGGGGTCCTTTTTACCTAGGTCGTGTTTGGAGGGTTATTTTTTGTAATAGCGATACGGATCTTTCTCTCACGTTTTTTAAGCGTTTTTTTGAATTAGAATCACTTTAATTCCTCTTTATTAAGGTTATGTCATGCGTGTTCGACACGTGTTATCTTTTGATGGCGTTTTTTATTGAGCGATTTGTTGAAATGTTTGTTTTGTAGTTCGGCAAGTTTAGGCCACTCTGTCTTTAAGAGTGTATGTCAGTTAATGGTTGTATATATTTTTTTGCATGTATGAAACATTGCAACAATAAACTTATTTAGTTAAACCTATAAATAAACGAATGAATGCAACCGAAAACTGAAATAAATTAATACCTAATTGACTTAGATTGATAGGCTCGACTGTGGAGGTACCACCATCTTTCTCGGAAATCCTCCCGAAGTTATTCGGGGGAGAGTAAGAGAACAGCTCTCAGGCAAAAAAACCAGGCAGCCCACCATTGCCTGGGACCGATGGATGGCGGTATATCCATCCCCAATTGCCGGGCCTTATATAAATCAGACTGGTGACGGGCAGCGGCGTCACTGGTGCAAGGGTTTCGGCACCGCGCTCACCAACCCGCCTGCCCAGCGTGTGTGAGTATGGGCATTTCTTCCAGGAGGACCGCCAATAGTGACGAAATCCTGGAAAGGCCTATGTCCAGCAGTGGACGAAACAGGCTGATGGATGGATGGATGGACTTAGATTGAAGTTTTAAAACGAAATTAATTAAAAAATATCTTTATAGCACACCGTGCGTAAAATGACCGCTTTACGCACGCTGCGCTTGCGTAAAGACGGCATTTTCCGCACTTTTGCTATAAAATATTATACGATACTCGTGCGAGAAACTTTTTCTCGACTCGTGTGATTGCAGCACTCACCTTCGGCTCGTGCCGCAAACTCACACTCGTCAGAAAACGTTTCATCGCTCTCGTATCGTAATGTACTATTAACACTGCCGTAATCATGCATTTTTTTAATTTGTGTTCTTTGTTGTGTCCTAATGTTTAGACGAATCATAATTTATCATTACCGACGTTTTTAGGTTTCCGTAACCAACGGGATATTACTAAGACTCCGCTGTCCGTCCGTCTGTCTGTCCGTCTGTCACCAGGCTGTATCTCATGAACCGCGTGATAGTTAGACAGTTGACATTTTGACAGATGAGATAATGTATTTCTGTTGCTGCTATAATAACAAATATTAAAACCGGCCAAGTGCGAGTTGGAAATGCGCACTCACATACATACAACAGACATGATTTTTTGCCTTTTTATAGATAATGGTACGGCACCCTTCGTGCGCGAGTCCCACTCGCGCTTGGCCGGTTTTATTTAGAATTTCAGCAATTTAGGTTTCTGTCATTGTCTGAAATTCAAGAAGCCACATGGTGCCGCTGATAAAATTAAACCGATAAAATTACTATCAGCATCTTAGGGTCAACCTTTTTGCATGCAGGGACGCAATTCCGGAGAATCAGTCGAATCGAGGTCTCTAAAACTCGATCTAAAAATGTATGGAGTTCGACTGATACAATGGGTTTTTTCGATTGATAAGGCTAATTCGACAGACTGAGAATAGGCCTGCTGACTGTGTGTGTATGACTCATGGCATATAACTGTATTTAGAATGTATGTCTAAATCAACGTAAAAGAGAGATTAAAATTTGTCATAACATTTTCATTCTCATAAGTCAGAAAAAGTGTATAATAAAACCCTCAGACCCCTAACACTTTTCATTTAAAATTTCGCGAAATAATTCAATATTTTTATTTAATGGTTATTTATAATATAACACAGCTTTCTTACTACTTTATTATTAGAACTAGCTTTTGCCCGCGGCTTCATTCGCGTTTATTCGATGTTTGCCCCGTTTTCGGCTTGGGTGATAAAATAACACTAAAAATCAACACCACTTTTTATAGCCTGGTTTTATGTTGACTAGAGTCACTACGATGATTATAAAACAACCGCATTCGAATCCGTTCAGTAGTTCCCAAGTAAAAATGAAAAATGCAGACAGACAGGCAAAATTCTAATAATATTGTAGTTCTGGCTTATTAAAATAAGAGCTCAACAATTTTAAATTTTGAAAAAATATTTTATATAATAAAAGAAGATAGAATACCTACCGCGCGGCGGTAGCTCAATCGGTATGAAGCCGGTCTCTTACAACCTTGAGACCAGCGGGTTCGAACGCTGCCGGTGCTGCACCAAAAAAATGGCATAATTCAGGTGTCAAAAATCGTCGGTAAAAAGAGGGTGTTCCGAGTGTTAACTGTTCTAGTGATACACACTTGGTAATACCTCTGACACCCATTCGGAGATATACAGGTTGAACCCTCTAGCTTTATTGAACTCTGATCAGAATCACATAGAACACAAAACCGTAAATAAAAGTTTTTTTTCTTCAGTTAATTTTTTTTGTTTTTCATATATCGAAAAAATGGCAAACCTACGCGTGCAACATGTGACTGACAATGGACGGTACATATTCCTGGCAGTAAATAATACACATAGGCTATGAACAGTACACAATGTGTACTACACATAGGTTTTGTAGAGCGTCGTCTCTGTCACCGGAGTATTTGTGCTTCCTTGGCGGTCGTTATCTTTTTTTAAATTATGAATCATGACAAAAGTAACAAAACATGTATTTTTTTATTTTGAACATATAGGATGTCCCAAAATTAACGCAAGATTTGAATTAAATAGAAAACTCTCTGTCACCGGAGTATTTGTGCTTCCTTGGCGGTCGTTATCTTTTTTTAAATTATGAATCATGACAAAAGTAACAAAACATGTATTTTTTTATTTTGAACATATAGGATGTCCCAAAATTAACGCAAGATTTGAATTAAATAGAAAACTCTCTGTCACCGGAGTATTTGTGCTTCCTTGGCGGTCGTTATCTTTTTTTAAATTATGAATCATGACAAAAGTAACAAAACATGTATTTTTTTATTTTGAACATATAGGATGTCCCAAAATTAACGCAAGATTTGAATTAAATAGAAAACACAGTTTCCAGTCTTTTGATTGTTATATTTTTATTGAATCATAAAGTACATGGGATAGGGTTATTTATGGAATAACACTTCGGGCAAATGGCTTCCACGGCTTTGCATATACGTATACGCACGCAGTCGTTTGTCGAAAATTTTCATGACCAATTTGCATAAATGTGGCTGAATTTCGTTGATGCAGCGTTGAATCTCGTCCTTTAATGCACGGGTGGTTGTGGGCTTGTTCACATAGACCTGTGATTTTTTTTTTGGGATTATTTAATTTCTATTATTAAATCTTCACCAGGTGGTAGAGCTGATGCCGGGCTCGACTGTGGAGGTACCACCATCTTACTCGCAAAGCCTCCCGAAGTTATTCAGGGGAGAGTAAGAGAACAGTTTTCAGGCAAAACCAGGCGGCCCACAATTGCCTGGGACCGATGGATGGCGGTATACCCATCCCCAATTGCCGAGCCTCATATAAAACAGACTGGTGACGGGCAGCGGCGTCACTGGTGCGAAAGGTTCGGCACCGCGCTCACCAACCCGCCTGCCCAACGTGTGTGAGTATGGGCATTTCTTCCAGGAGGACTGCCAAGAGTGGCGAAATCCTGGAAAGGCCTATGTCCAGCAGTGGACGGAACAGGCTGATGAATGGATGGATTAAATCTTCTGTTTTATTTATAGTTAGTTTATTTAAGTCTTTGTATCATGTCAGCATAAGTACTGTTATTTCACCTTGTATATTCACTTTAAAAATAACCCCATAAAAATAAATCTAATGGTGTTAAATCACACGATCTAGGGGGCCAATTCTGATCACCGTTTCACGGGCTGTATGGCATGTGGCACCGTCTTGCTGAAACCATATATTGGCCACATCGATATCATCCAATTTCGGCAGAAAGAACTGTGTTATCATGTGGCGATATCGAGCACCAGTAACAGCAATTCAGCCATATTTATGCAAAATGGTCATGGAAACTTTCGACAAACGAGTGGGTCTGTGTTTGCAAAGCCGTAGAGGCCATTTGCCCGAAGTGTTATTCCATAAATAACCCTATCCTATGTATCTTTATGATTCAATAAAAAAATAAAAATAAAATACTAAAAACTGTGATTTCTATTTATTTCAAAAACATCCTTTACAGCAGTAGAGGGTTCATTTTCAACCGGTATCTCATGACGATATATGTTATCTAGGTAAATCAAACAGCTATAACAAATCAAAACGACAAAATGGAGGTCAACTTTACAAAGCTTTGTAAAACTCCCGTTATACCATCCCTATTGTAAATAGTAATTTATAATTTATGTTATCTCAATAAGCATTGTAATTACGTTTATTATTACGGGTCAGGACCCCTAAGACGTTGGGGTCCATTGTGCTCCATCCGGTGGGGTCAAAATGGTCGGGGGTCAGCGATTTATCGCACTTTGAGAAGAATTTTGACTGTGACATTGTTGTTGTTTGACTATAAATTCACAGTGTAGAGAGAGAGGGAGAGAGAAATATACAGAGCGAGAGAAAAGTAATTTTATAAATGCTCAGCTCAATGTGCGAAATTTTCATATTTTTCACAAATTTTGTATATAATAAATATAATAATTCACTCTGCCTAGTTGGTTTAGCTTTGACAGCATTTACTCGCTACGAAGCCGCGCGTCATTTAGGTCAGGAGTAATCAACCTTTTTTAGCTCGAGGGCCAATAATCTATTCCAGGTCAGTCAAAGAGCCACATTACCGCACGTTAACATATCACCTCAACAATAATTTAAACATGAAACAAGTGAAAGTTAAAAAAAAAACAGATCAATGTGAGGATTGACACTGTTTACTTTTCACCAGATTGTCGATATTTGCTTTTATTTTTGTGGTCGTGACCCGCAAACCACCTTCCAGATAATATGTACATCCGTAATCCTTGTCTTGGTTTTGGACTTTACATTTTTCATCCTTATGTGCTGCTAAACGTGACATCATCTTTGTGGGCGTGATTTCTTATTATATACAAATACAAATACAAATTTTATTTTTCTCAAATGTTAGTAGGTACAAACAAAAAAACTAGCCTATGGTTAACTTTAAAAAAAATCTTATGTAATGTTAACTTAAAATACACATTAAGTAAATGAAATATTATCCATATTTAAAATTTTGTACAGACTAACTTGATACACGTCACTGAATAGAATATGCGTGCTCCCATACCAGAATTCTCCGTTTCATGGGATGCACAAAAGTGTTTTTGCCAGAAGGCGCCCACCCGTGCTAACTTAAATAAATTAAACTTTAATCTAAATATGTTTTTATAAAATAAATATATATGTTATAATAAATAAATATTTAACAATGTGTATTCGTGTGTACATGATTTTAAATAAGTATATATAAAATGCTAGCAACAACAAAAAGAAGGTATTAAATTAACAAAAAAAAAAAAATGTTGCTACTTTATATAAGTGACACCAAAAACGTTAAGACAATTTTAATAAATAAATACGAAACAAAACAATAGAATAATAATAAGATGATTGTTTTTTTTTTTTTTTTAATTTTTTTTTATTTAACACACAGGTAATTTACTTATACTAGGTACATAAATTTCGCAAAACTTTGCAGTTTGTCTGCGAAAACGTAGCAGCTTTAATAGTTTATACTTAAATTAACTCAACCCTAACTACTTTTGTCCTTTATGAACACACCTTAATACTTAATATAAATATAAATAATACTTGGTAACTGATACATAAGTTTGAAGTTAATTATGACAGATAATACTTTTTTAGCAAATCTTTAGCTTTGGAAAGCTTTCTCTCATTTACTACACAATCTGGTAGCTTATTTATTAAGTTAATAAACAATGGTCCTTTCAACCTACGACCGTAATAGTTGTTTACCGGCGGGCGACAGGCAAGCCAACCGCTGCGCCCCGCTCCCCTTTCCGCACGGCGCGTGACTTGCCCCCCGCGGGCCGGTTCTCGCTTATACGTGGCATAGTTATGAAATTCATTCTTTATTATTAAATATTCAACTTTTTTACAAACTGGCATTACATTACATATTTTAAACAATTTATGATAGTCTCCTTTACAGTTTGCCTTGACTTTTCTTGTTACCAACAGTTTTAAAAACCTTGTCTGTAATTTTTCAATCTTTTTCAGATGAGACTCGAAGGTCAGACCATAACTGTCCAATGCATAATCAATTATAGATTCAACCAGGGAAGAGTAAAGACATTTTAACACACATTTAGGTACTTTAAAGTGAAGATAATAAAATCTGCCTAACAGTTTCCTGAGCCGATCTATTACCGATTCTATATGATTTATCCAACTGAAACTTGAATCAATTTTAAGGCCGAGATAGGTAAAAGTATCAACTTTTTCTAAGCAGTCACAGTTACAATGGATTTGATTCGTCTTGTTTATATTTTGATGTAAACATTCATACGTATGTATTTTGATCATACACATTTTGTCTTTTCTATGAGAATACGGTGATTTTATATGCATAAACTTTGTCTTATTGGCATTTATAATGAGCCCATTGTCATGTGACCATTTAGTAACATTGTCTAGGTCATTTTGGATAGTTAGTAACATTTCCTCAAGGTTATATCCGTCATAGTCCGTCATGTCATTTACTGAATGACATCCAAAAGACTTTCTACTTCCTCATACGATTTTGCTAGAAGCCAAGAACTCAACTCTCTTTTTAATTGGAGTTTTAATTTTGATTTGTCTGCCAACTTAATTTCTTTATAAATTTGGTTATGAATAAAGGGATGCAAAAACTTTTTGAAACGCTGTGCAAATTTACTACCCATTCTAGGGACGGAAAGTTTTGCTTCCAGTCTTGCTGACCTATTGCTTTGTGTACTAATGCTTGGAGCGTACATTTCTAAGGATGTGCTAGATGTTAAAATGATGTTTGATATAAATAATCTTCGTACACTTAATATGGCACTTTCTTTATGTAGAAGATATGTGTCATAACGAAATGGTTTGTTAAGCATCACTTTAATAACCATTCGTCGAGCTCGCTCTATTTCTAACAAATGGGTCTTTGCCGCGTCACTCCAAGAGCTGATACAATAGGAAAGCAAACTTTGACACATTGCAAAATATACACTATATTTTAGCTTCGAGTTGAGAATGTTCCTGACTGACCTAAAGAAGAACGATAATTTTCTTACACGACCTGATAGGATCTTTATGTGAGCTTGCCAGTTGAGTCTATCATCTACAATAACGCCAAGATACCGTATGTTGGTTACTCGCTCAATTATTTCGCATTGGCACTGTGTGCTGTATGATTGCGGATGATTGTTGCAAGTGTGTAGCTTCAAGTGAAAATCATAGTCAGCTTCCGTGTGCTTTGTTTTACTAAAACATAAATACTTTGTTTTAGCAATGTTGAGCGTGAGAAGGTTCACATCAAGCCACTCCTTTACAACTGCAACACCTTTATTAGCTTTTTTGAAAGCAAGATCCCAAGATGAAGCTGAAAAAACAAGGGCAGTGTCATGATCTATTCAATAGATAAATAAATCCTTTAAATAAATATTGCCAGAAAAGTCTCGGCGGGCCGCATGCGGCTCTTGATTTAGGTAATTAAATTTCTCAAAATAGGCAATTTTCATGTCAAACAAAAACTTAAAAACCTATATAATCTTTAATAACTCTTAGTAAATTTAAAGTTATAAGCATGAAATATAAGTTTGTATTAATATTTGAAATTGTATTTTTATTAATAAAAACAAAGAAATGTACTTTTAAATGCGCTATATTTCGACCCCTCAGTGGGGTCGTCATCGGGCGAATGGAAAATATAATATGACATGTAACGAAAAAATTATTGTTAATTTAAAAGTTATTTAATCTGGGGGCAGCCAAGTCGAGCTAAAAAGCGGCACGGCCGTACTATATCCCTTTCTCGAAGCAGTTCAGGCCATTTTCGACCCCCCTATAACTTCGTTGTGGATAAAACTAGAAGCCTGAATTTTCAGTAACCAAGTAGACAAAAATTAAAATTAAAAGCCATTGTTTGGTATTTTAAGAAAAATATATTTTTTAACTTTAATAACTGAACAATGTAAATATAAATACGTTTAATCGACTTTTTTGTCTTAATTATAAAGTTTGTGTGTAGATATATTGATGAATAAAATTTAATTGCAGTTGACTTGAAAGGTTTTAATTTGATTTAACAAACGACTAACCAAAACAAAATCTTTTATTTTTAAGTAAATCTAAGAAAAATGACATTACAGTACACTAGCCTGGCCCGCAGCTCCCCTTTCAATCTTTGCCCCGTTTTTGGCTTGGGCGTATTTTATGAACACCCCTTGTAGCCTATAATGTTGACCATGGTCACTGCAATGACAATAAAGAAAACCGCATCCAAATCCGATGAGTGGTTTTCGAGTTAAAACGGAACATGCATACATACTCGTTCATACACACAGACAGACAGACAGACAGACAGAAAGACATAAATTCTAAAAATTGTAGTTTTGACCTCAGTACATACTAATAACCATTTCAATTAAAACTTTGCAAAAATATTCAATGAACAGACACTACTTTTTAACTTTATTATTTAGTATCGGTAAGTAAGGTCCTAGAATAATGGATGAAAATAATTCTAGGGTAGATTATTTAACGTTAATGATCACATTCAAAGAAAAAAAAATGTTGTTCAATTTAATTTATTTTACTTTTCAGTGGTTCAATCAGCTGACTAAATTTCAATGTAACAGTGAAAAAAAAATCTGCGCAAATGGAAACTATTTTTGTTGGAAAGTGTTGGCGATACTCAATCATGTCGTATATTTTTTTCACTTTGAATTTTAAGAACCTTAATTAGAACACTAGTAACCTAAATTATGTGTTCCATGTAAAAATGCCTGACTGAATAAATCCGGCATACATACATATATGTACTAGATAGACTGTCGTCGCGGTTGATCAGAGGGATATCCTTCGGTCAGAGGGGTAAATAGCCACACGGAGGTCTCACCTTCTGCATAGTTTTTGCGTTGCCAGCATACTGGGCACCTTGCCGCGGGGCAGTAATCTGGACCCAATTTTCTATTTATTGTTTTTAGATTTAATTATTTCTTAGGTATTAATTGATAAAGATTTAAATTTTTTTCGTCATTAATATTTCTGATCATTTAAGTACCATAATACGAAAGTAACTCCTTTATTTCAATATTATTGGTTGATGAAACAGGTGGTCAAATATATTATGTTTAGTAATAAGTACTTTGCATATAGAAAGTACAATACGAGTAACTTAACAAAAATTAGCTTGGTTAGGTAAAATTATATTCGAAATAAAAAAAAACAAAAAAACCAGGCGGCCCATTATTGCCTGGGACCGATGGATGGCGGTATATCCATCCCCAATTGCCGGGCCTTATATAAAATAGACTGGTGACGGGCAGCGGCGTCACTGGTGCAAGGGTTTCAGCACCGCGCTCACCAACTCGCCTGCCCAGCGTGTGTGAGTATGGGCATTTCTTCCAGGAGGACCGCCAAGAGTGGTGAAATCCTGGAAAGGTCTATGTCCAGCAGTGGACGAAACAGGCTGATGGATGGATGGATGGATATTCGAAATGTTCACATGAATCTTCCTAGACCATTCGTTCGATATTACCACATTCCTTCCCCTTTCAGTGCAGAAAAAAATGCAATAAAGATTCCAAGACATTTTCCCATGTGACCGTTAACCCTGCCATCACCTTTAGTTGACCGTTAGGACATTATATATCACCACAATCGAACCCTATTGACCCTCGACGAAAACACCTTTGCTATGTTCCAAAATACATCCGCCTCAGTTTTCAGTTGCGACATAAATCAACAATCGAACACAAGGAGTTCTCAATTCGAAAATGTGTCAAAAATCGACCGTTCATGTCATAATGGCTGCATTCGGTTACATTTTATTTTATTTTTGAAAAATGTAACAATGTACAATTGTTATCAAAAGGGTAGATTTTTGTAATCTTCTTAATGGTATGTGTGGAAAGATTATAAATTAAGTTTCTGCAACAAATAAAAGTGACCCCTGCGCATTGTCATGGTGTCAATATGTGTGACCAGGGTTTTTGTTCGTGACCCCTTGGTCGGCTTAGTGGCAATTTGCGATCGCTTCGGTTCACAGCCGTGATCGCCTCCTTTCGCAAAGGATTTCCAATTTCAATCGCAATAAATGCAATGCAACAAAATACGAGCATTTTTGGAAATGTTTTGATTGACACAAAAGCTTGGACATTAATCCCTGTGTTACACCGGTTGAAGTCTTATTCGTTTGAAAGGAAGAAAAAAAAATACCGTTAATAAGTACCTAATGTAGAATATTGAACAGAAAATTAAACAAAAAAAAAATAGGTATTAACGCATAATTTCCTTCGACCAATATATTGACAAAGATAATTTCTGTGCTTAGTCCAACATGCGTTTTATAAAAACTTCCAAAAACTCTTACAGTAAAAATAAATCGCGAGCTGAACGATCATAGCGTTCTTATGTTAAGAGGCTCCACAGTGCCAATTTTCAGTCCTGCTCTAACGCTTTTGTTAGGGTTCCGTACCACAAAATAAAAAAACGGAACCCATAAGTAGGCGGCCCCATAGTGCTGTCAAAAATCAAGCTTCTAACTTAACGCGAAAAAAAGTTATAGCGTTTTACGTAGGTAATGAATTTCAAACAAATTGGCTCACCATGAAATTACCTATAGGGCACTTCCAGTTGACTTAGAAACTTGAAACTCCGTTTACAAGTAAGATTTGTAACGCAAGTCTGGAAAAAAAAACTGAAAATTACCTATATTTAATCATTGTTTGCGTTTTAGAGCAATTCGCGCAAACTGCTTGTTAATGGTTAGGTGATCACATGAAAATTATACAATTTTATGCGTTACATTTTAGCTGCATTACATTACAACTGTAAACGCGCTAGTTTGTTAATGTAATGCAAAAAAAAATACATTAAAATACGTACTTTTTTGTGAAGACTTTTTTATAAATAAACTATTTCCGCAAGTTGCTTTAAAACACATTTATTGCATACTTTTTATTCAAAAGTAAGGAAAACAATATTATGATGTGCATTTTGTGCCGAGGTAAAAAGTTACCCCCCTAATTAGACCCTCTGTTTCCACAAATAGTTTAATGGATTGAAATGAAATGAAATAATATTTATTCATCACCAACATCATAGAAAAATAATAACCAAGAGATACACAATTTGCTTACAGGTAAATACATGGCAGTGTAGGTTAACGTTGGAAACCAAGCTAAATTAATTTGTGTTATGGTTTCCAAATTGTACGGATATGGATTGTACGGATTAAGTTAAGTTGGTCGTTCATAACTGTATTTGGAAAATGTTTGTGTTTAAAAGGGTATGCACGGAACCCTCAGGGTACAAGTCCTCTCGCACTTGACCGGTTTTTTAATTGACCAACCTTCTCCTCTAATCAACTACCGCGCACGAAAACTTTAGTTATTTTGAATTTGCGACTACATTTAGGACATAAACTATATAAGGTGACTTTCGTTTTTAAATAGCTAAATTAATACTGGAGAATCGGTAAGTGATCATGACTGAGGTTCAATGGCTCTTTTTTTGAAATACGCAAAATCAAATTTTAACTTCTTAAACTAATTGAGTCGAGGTTGTTCTTGAATAAGTATAGAGGGCATAAAAGTTTTTTTTTTGCGTTTTTCGCAAGCAGTATCATTGAACTTTGTCTTTGACCACTTAGTTTGCTCCAGTATGAATTTAGCTGTATAAACGAAAGTCACCTTATTTTTAGGGTTTCGTACCTCAAAATGAAAAAAGGGAACCCTTTATAGGATCACTTTGTTGTCCGTCTGTCCGTCTGTCTGGAAAGACCTTTATCTCGGGAACGCGTTGAGGTATCGAGTTGTAATTAAAACCATATACTCAAGTATACAGTTCCGTAAAGTTGTGAAAAAAATTAAACTTCTAAGTTAACGTGAAAAAAAGATAGGGCCGTTTATGCCGCAAAAAATGTATATTTCGACACTCTCAAGGGAATCAAAATTTATAAAGTAAAGTAAAGTTTTGCAAATTTCAAATCTAGGTCAACGGGAAGTAACCCATAAATTTTATACTACAAGTAAGTATATAAATACCGTCTTATACTACAAGTATAGGGAAAATTAAATCATAAAAAAATCATTAATTACCTAAGTTTCATAAAATATTTGTAATATGTCCCTACAAATTTGTACGGAACCCTCGGTGGACGAGTCCGACTCACACTTGTCCGGTTTTTTTTGTAATAAAGCTTGTTTGTTTTTAGTAAGTATCTGCGTTTGTTAGTTTTGATTTTTTCGTCAAATATACACATTACACATTTTTTAAAGTACCTAGTTCAGTTGTAATAAGATTTTGAGTTAAATTTCGAATATTGTTTTTATCATCTACACCACATAAACGAAACTGAATCCTAAGCAAAACTGAAGTTTAGCGTTGTAGAGCCCCTTAAACGATCCTTTTAAATTTAGAGCAATAAAACGCACTCGAACACACTGCAACAAATGTCCATCCCTGCCCATTGTACCATAGTGACCCCTCGCCAAAAATAATAGCCGGGGCCAGATAAATTAAAAATGGCCCAAAATACCCCTTGACGTACCGTCAATTTATATTTATCGTCGAACACATTTTATGTGCCAGCTTTCCGTTCAAATAATTTTAAAGGGCAAGGAAATGGAATGACCAAATCACCGAGGGTCAATTTTGTTTTGTCATAGAGTTACTCCCGATTTGGATCGAAGACGGTTGCAATATAAGTTGACCCTATGAATCCAGATTGACCTTTTGACACTATGGGGTAAAGGGCGAAAGGGCAAGAGGTGAAGAAACGTCGGTTTTGACTGCGAAAGAAATCTCTTTAAACCATACACGATTTTTTCAAAGTTATAACGAAAAAAATTCATGTTACCCTTGGGTACTGACTTGCTCTTTGGAATAGTACATTACATATAGTGCTTTTCTCAAAAATAAAATGAGACATTTTCATGTTTTTCATGATAATGAGTTATATCAAATATAATAAACTGACTAGGAAATATTAAAAGTTACTTACTTGCTCATATTTGGGCGATTAGTCATGTTTATTGTTATTGATTTCTTCAGCAAAGCATTAGTGGAGTACAATCTATATCAGAGCCCGCTTCTGAACTCATTTTGCAATTTATTTGCACAAAATACTTTCAACTAAAATTTATGGCAACATAAATTCCCGCTTTTACGCAACTTTTTTTTATTATTCCCAGCTGGGCAAAGGTATTTACCGCCATGCAGCCTTCTAGCCTTCTTCATGGACAACGCCATTTACAGGAACGCTAAGAACTAAGAAAAAAAAACAACGAGAAAAACTTCCTTAGTCTCTTATAAACATAGACACGGATAGTTTTAAAAAGAAAACATATGAAATATACTCTGTGAACATATGGTATGTAATGGATTTTCATACGAATTTCCTGGACAGTTATTCTGATTTCCTGGACACTTTTAATAGCTCGCCAGGATGAAGTATTTTCTGGTAGGTCTTTACAGTATGTAATGGTAATATTACAATGTATTTTTGAGAAAATAATAATAAACTAGAAATCATTAAATACCCTGTACAGGTAAAAATCGTACAGCATTTAAGTAAACTTCTGCACAAAAGGTGACATAGAAATGTAAGATCGATGTGCTTTTTTAATCACGTATTTTAGCTGATCGTTCCTTCTGGACAAAGGAGTAGCGATTTTTTTTCTTCCTATTGTTGTTTTTTAAAACGGACAAGGCGATTAGGAATGTCCATTTTGTCGTCTTTTTATCGATACCGTGTGGTAGTAAATGCCACAATTGATGGATGAAGCTGGCAACACCTGCGAATTATTCTGAGTAATAGAGAGAAATAATCTTTTGCTGAAATGGTAATAATAGGCAGCGTAGGTAGGCGTTTATTTCACAGTCAATGATATTCAATAATATTGGTCGCAGTATCATTGTCGTTAAGATGATGCAGCAATTTTTTACATTGTTCTGTCAGAAACACAATCTCTGAAAATACCTAATGAAAAAATATAAATGTGACATACACGAAACCGGTAGCCTAAGTAAGGATAAAAATAAATATATGTGGAATAAGAAGTACAAGAATTTGTGTTCAATTTATTGAAGATGATATTCCACCAAAAACCATCAATCGAATCCATCCAATATTAGTTATAATTGAAGGGATCGATTTCTGTATTTTGGGTGGGCACTGTTTGTCCAGGTTTCACCAAACTCATGATGTACTTCACTAGCAGGATTCGAATAACTGGTCAAGTGCTAGTAGGACTCGTGACCAGAGGGTTCCGTACATGCCGTTTAAAACATAAACGTATTCAACGAGCAGTTATATAAGTCCAAACTAACATGACACTTACGATCTATTAAACCCTATGTATCCCAGGGGTCTAATTAAGTTAGTTATCATACATATACGAGGTATATATATGAGGTGGTAGAGCTGATGCCGGGCTCGACTGTGGAGGTAGAGTAAGAGAACAGCTCTCTGGAAAAACCAGGCGGCCCACCATTGCCTGGGCCCGATCGATGGCGGTATATCCATACCCAATTGCTGGGCCTTATATAAAACAGACTGGTGACGGGCAGCGGCGTCACTGGTGCAAGGGTTTAGGCACAGCGTTCACCAACCCGCCTGCCCAGCGTGGCATTTCTTCTAGGAGGACCGCCAAGAGTGGCGAAATCCTGGAAAGGCCTATGTCCAGCAGTGAACGAAACAGGCTGATGGATGGATACATATATAATACCTCTTTAAATAATTAAATGGTTTTGGTAAATTTTCATTTTTTTCCTATACCTGTGCTACAATAAAACCTAATTGTGAAAGGAATTTCAAGTTTCTAAGTCAACTGGAAGTACACAGTAACATGAAGGTTTTCATGGTGAGCCAACTTGTATAAAATACATTACGTAAAATAACTTTTTTTCACGGTAAGTTAGAAGCTAGACTTTTTGACAACTCTATGAGGTTGCCGATTTATTTAAGAGGTATTAGTTTCAACTTGATATGTTTCACGGGGTCCGATAAAAGGGTCTTGACAGACGGACAACAAAGTGATCGTATGAGGGTTCCGTTTTGTCATTTTGAGGTACGGAACCCTAAAAATACAAGCGACTTAATTTTATATTTATATGTCTTCCGAGTGTAAATGGATAGGTAGGTATTTTTAAATGAGACCATAATGCTGATGGATGGATGGATGGATGGATATTTATACGGATGTAAATGGACCAGTTATCTTTATAAACTAAAGTCCCTTTCAATAGAATCCGGCAATAATGTAAACAAACCAATTTAAACACGATTACTCCATAATTACTTACATTTGAATATCAATCCTGATCATATTCACATTTCAAGGAACCATACATTGTTCATTCATTTCGACACCAAATAACTTCTTTATGATAGTTATTTTAATAAAAAATACTCGGACGACGAAAATTGCAATAGTTTTGTCAAATTTCGTATTAATTTTTTAATCATCAAAGTCTTATTGGTCTTTGGAAAGTTATTGTTTTTCATTGTTTTGAATTGATTTTAAAAAGATTTAAACATTGGAATCATGATCATAGATAATATCTATGATCATAGACAACTGTCAAATAATTGGTTTGTTTACATTATTGCCGGATTCTATTGAAAGGGACTTTACATAATCCACTGAACACACTAAACAACTACCCCAAAAAAAGAATCTGAAAAAAAAAATCCTACCCAAACAAAATTCACAGTAGTTTTTCAATTACTTACAGGAAGTACTTAAACAAAAAAATCTTTTTTTATTTTTACACTACGTTTCTTTCCGATAGTTGTTAATTATGAACAGTAGGCTATGTAGTTTATAAAGGTAACTGTCCATTTACACCCATGTAATATCCATCCATCCATCCCTGTTAGTCCATAATAGGCCTTTCGAAGTTTTCGCTATTCTTGGCAGTCCTTCTGGAAGATATGTCCTTACTCACCCAAGCTGGGCAGGCGGGTTTTAATATAATATACAGCCGTTCTTTTGTCTCTTTGGTCCTTCTACATCGTAGACGCAAACAGTTATATTGATAAACAGGCAATCTCTTCCAAATAAACAAGTATCCAATCCCACGAACAAACATCCAAATAAGAAAACACACAGAAACTATGTAAATAACAAAGGAATCAGCCCGAATCTCCAGTACATAGGCCTGATTCAGTTCTCTACATGACATGAATAAAACATACCCTTTTGACAAAGAGGCAGGGGGTGAAAGGGAACACCCAACCCTTTCCCTTCAACGTTACGCTGCAGATTTAATAAATGTGTTCCAAAAAGACCCCACTCTGCAGCATTAGCTTTTTTTCCCGAGTCCTTCATTTGGAAAGCTTGCTACACTACATTGAGTTATCGATTGAAGTGAGATATAAGAACTATTATTTCTTCTGTGGTTTAAGAGAGCTAAAACTGAAAATAACACTGGATTTAATTTTTTTTAAGAAAAAGACTGTCGTATGTTCTATCTCATAGGGTTAACGGATTCGGGTAGTGGTTGGAGAGCCAAGCGTGCAAACATCAAGGGCGTTTGGAACGATCATGTTTTATCGAGAAACTTAATAGGCCGCTCCGTATTTTTCGTCTGTTTGATGCGAAACAATATTTTAATTATTTTTGTTGTCATTGCCGCGATGTTTTTGTAAAAATCAGGGACAAACACCTGTCCATATTGGCCATCTAAATGAAGACCTTAAATTTATTTGATTCAATTATTTCTCCTTTGAGTGTTATTTTGATACTTAGATATTGAAATATTCAGAGCGGGCTCGTGAGTAATAAAATAATTTGCAAAAGAGAAACAATTCAATCGAATGAATTCTAGGCCTTTATTTAGACGGAGAATACGAAGTGGTGTATATCCCCAGTTTTTCCAAAAACATTGCAAATAAGGCCAGAAAAATATTAACATATTGACGCTAATAAAAGTCTCCGTGTACGAGTTCCACTATGTTTTTATTATTATTATTATTTTAATAAAAACAATGTGGAACTCGTACACGGAGACTTTTATTAGCGTTGAAATGAAGTTCCATCAAGGAGTCACACCTTACAGTATAAATGATCAACATATTGTTTTTGATCAAAGTTGTGGTCGCGGACCGGGCTCTTAAAGATTGAATCTGCCGTGTCTGAAAAATGTACTAGCTTAATTAGAAGATTAGAATCCAATCCAACGGACTGTCATTCATGTTGATATTATTTTTGTGCTTGTATTTTTGCTGACTACGTTCGTTCGCAAAGGGTTGGGGGAACAAATAATCGTAATTTTGTACATTTCAACCCTATCATCTGTCATCTGAACTCATCTCGTTAGCCGCGTGGCCTTACTTATATATATGAGTATATTGCACGTAAATCAATAGAAGAGTGTGGAGTAACCGTGTGAATATTGCACGTAGAGTGAACTACAATATTTTATTCGGTATCGGTTCGTAGGTAGTTCAAACACTATTGAACCGATTGAGAGAAATCAAATATATGTAGAACTAGCTTTTGCCCGCGGCTCCGCCCTCGTGTTATTCGGCTTAACGACATGCTTTTTTCCGGGATAAAAAGTAGCCTATGTGTTAAGTTGGGGTATAAGCTATATCCATTCTAAATTTCATCCAAATCCGTCCAGCCGTTTCAGTGTGAAAGAATAACAAACATACACACACACAAACTTTCGCATTTATAATATTAGTGTGAAGTGTGATGAGATAACATAGCCTTGTCTTATTTCTCCACAAACGATTAAAGACCGCGCTAATTAGACACCTGATGTATGAAATAACAAAGCCTTGTCTTATTTTACCCGATTTCAGGGTTGGATTTATAGTAAAAGTTCAAATTTCACGCTGCATAAGGTGACTTTCTTTTATATAGCTAAATTCATACTGCAGACTCGGTGAGTGATGAGAAGGATTTACGTATATTTTTTAACATGTATATGCAACATCAGACGATGATTTGTCAACTTTTAAAACTAAAAACACCACTCAAAAAAGCAGCTAAAATTAGGTAATGATATTTGAAGCGCCAAGGCCCTTAATTTGTAAGATGGATGGATCCAAGCTACGATCTAAACTGCAATCTTTTGTTTTAGCGTTAATGAGAATTAAAAGAGTTAAGTATATTACATTTAAAAGCTGTGTCTAAAAAAATCAATATAATATAATGTCCTTAATTGTATTTTTAATTTTGAAGTTTGACATGGTGTCAAAATGATAACCTTTTCCCTTTAGTCTACTCAATAATAGGAAAAATTATGGGGTAAACATTGATCGTGAAAAAAAACCTGTTTCATATATTTTGGTTGAGTAGGTTTTTAACTTTTCTATGGAAAGGAGAAAGGTTATCATCTTAACACCCTGTATTTGAGTGTAACTGTGCGTAATGAATGAAAGTAAAAACAATAAAATCACATTCCCAGGACTTGTTTCCCCATTAACAAATCATCCAGCCACACGCTCCCTAACTGGCGAATAACAGAAAGGAAATCCGAAAAGAAAGGAAAAGTGAATAATGTCCACAATTTTCCAACGTAAACAATCCCATCAGTAAGCGAATATCAAAGATTTACGATCAGAAATGACTCTAGATTTCCTTTTCATATTAGGGTTTAGCCCGGATCCTTTAACTGATCATAGTTGTTGCGAACTATGAAGTTTGTTTGTTTGTATAATGTTATATAATAATTACCGGCAAATTTAAAAATATGGTAGACTCATCCATCCATCCATCAGCCTGTTTCGTCCACTGCTGGACATAGGCCTTTCCAGGATATCGCCAGTCTTGGCGGTCCTCCTGGAAGAAATACCCATACTCACACACGCTGGGCAGGCGGGTTGTTGAACGCGGTGCCGAAACCCTTGCACCAGTGATGCCGCTGCCCGCCACCAGTCTGTTTTATATAAAGCCCGGCAATTGGGGATGGATAAACCGCCATCCATCGGTCCCAGGCAATGGTGGGCCGCCTGGTTTTGCCTGAGAGCTGTGCTCTTACTCTCCCCCGAATAACTTCGGGAGGATTTGCGAGTAAGATGGTGGTACCTCCACAGTCGATCAGATCCTCGGCATCATCTCTACCACCTAGACCTATAGTAGACTTCGTAACATTATTACAATAACTATTATAACAAGATAACAACAAAGTTTTTACATACTCTTGGTCATTAGGTCATTTACAAAACAGATGCAAAACACAAATACTTCAAAAAAGTTTCAAATCTTAAATCCAATCCAAAAAAAAAACTTTATTATACCAGTTAAAAATTAACCCTCTAACTACCTATAACAAAAGAAACTGTTCTATGTTCGAATAAATAATACGCTTTTTGTTACTTTTGTCATGTTTCATAATATAAAAAAATATCGACCGCCAAAGAAGCACTAATACTCCGGTGACAGAGACGACGCTTTACAAAACCTATGTGCATTATTTACCCCCGGGAATATGTTCTGTATATCGTCATTGACTTGTCGCGTCGCGTATGTTGGCCATTTTTTCGAAATTTGGAAACCAAAAAAATAAAATGCCTTTTTTACGGTTTTGTGTTCTATAGTGATTCTAATTCATAGAGTTCAATAAAGTTGGAGGGTTCATTTTCAACCTGTATTATTACCGGGTATTAGAGCCCATAATACCTGAATTTGCAGTCCTGCTCTAACGCTTCCGCTTTTTAACTGTCTATCCTACTCTAATCAGATGCCGTGCACGCAAAAACATCAGTTATTTTGAAATCGCGGCTACACTGATGGCGTTTTCATTTTTATGTTATTGTCTGCATCTGCTTTATAATAATATCATTTAAATTATGCAAAGTTTCAGATCTAATTTCTAGTATTCTTTGAATGCTATCGGTTTATTCTATGGTTTGGAGGAAACTTTGTATTGTTTTTCTATCGACAAAATTTAATGGAATCAAGTTATCACCATTGTGTTGACATAGCATTAGTCCTCAACTTTACCATATATAAATTTCAGAGTGATTGTTGCAGTATTTGTTGGTTTAAAGCAGGATCATGCGAAGCGAAGTGAGGTATTATACACTCTTGATACATATTTTATTTTTAATCATTTTATTAAATTAAATAAAATTACATTTAAATCCAATTTCTATCTTTAAATGAAACTATATACTCTCCTAAACATACTGAGCAAATTTCCTCAAAGAAGCATACCCGCGCAGATGAAATAAATCGTACACCTCTTCGATACTCTCCAACTTTACTGTAAATTTGAGGGCCCTTGTAGCCTCCAATAACCTTGAGATATTTTAAACAAAGTTAAAATTAACTTTAAAACCTTGCATTTGATTTTGTAATCGACTGCTCCGAAACTTGCCGTTTACGGCAACGTTGACGCCACGCGCTCTCAAAATATCTAGTTTTTATTTATTAACTCTGCTGTAAATCAACATTTTTAAATTTGAGTTTTGTTTTGTTTTGTTTTTTTTTAAATTTGAATGAGTTTTATAAACTATACTTTTTTTGTATTTGAGTGCAAGAACCATAAAAATAACATTAGCGGTTTCCAAGAAATAGCCAATTTTATTCCAAAAACAGCTTGACTTTGGGAAATATTTTCAAGGTGTTTCTTATAAGCGAGAATAATTTCCTGCAATGAAATCGTTTCTTATGCTTAAAATAATAACATATATTTTTTAAATAATTTTTAAGTAAGCCGTTTGAGAGAAATAACTTCATCAATGGGAAATAACTTCAAATTGTCCAGTATGATCAGAATAATTACTTTATTTTCCATGATTTAACTCCAAATAACGGATCAAAAGCATACAAGAATTATACAAATATTTCAGGATAATTGGTTAACTTACTTTAAAAACTTTAACAAACATAAAAGAAGAAGATTAAAGAAGAAACAACATAATTCCAGTCCAGTCCAGTATGATCAGTAGAGTATGTGGTTTTATTTAAAATATCTTTGCATTTGTACCCGCTATATACATTATCTATATCTAAAACCAAACGCGTGATTTCTGACAAACGGGCTATTTTACACAATTTTGTCGTAGTTCTTATTAGCACTAGCGACAGTTTGTTATCGCTTAATTAATTGAAATATAGCAAAATTTATATCATATTTGACTTTATTATCAGAATTAGTTACCAACGATACATTCACAAATATTCCGATCACTTTCAATCAAAAACCAAGATCTGTTGGGATAACTCCTTCCACAACGGGTAAGTTGCTCTCGTCATTTTAGATTCCCGCGGCGAATATTTTTTCCTCTGATAAAAAGAGAGAGAGTCGCGTTAGAACAGGACGTCGATAAAATCCATACTTATAATATTTGCAGCCTTCGTGCTCTGCACTCACACATACACACGAGCGGCGATTTAGCGCTCCTTCGAGCTTTGGACACTATACAGGAGGTTCAACATTTTTTAATTGTATTACCTTGTTTTAGTTACACGATAACTGTTTTCAACGAAATCTATCTTATTTTTCTCACGTTTAGTATTTGTTGTTAGAAGAAAGAAAATAAAATGTAATAAATCAATCATTCAATACATTATTGAAACAATAAAATATTTGGAAACAAACCACAAATACTATAAATAAATAACAACAAACTATATCTGAAAAACGTTTCTGAGACACAGGTTGAGCTAGCGAGATTATGTTATGCTTATGTTATGTTATGTTATGTATGACTCATCATCAAAATTGTAAATAACATTAAAAGTTATTAATAATTTTGATGACGAGTCCCGATGCAGTCAGAATACTAATAAAAAAAGTTGATGCTCTTGATTGGAATTTTCGACACAGTGCCTTGTATAGAGCATTTCAATCACAACTAATAAAAAAAATGACGCCTCTAAATCTGCACAACCTGTAGACGGCGCGCACTCACAATCTCCTCCACCCACCGGGCGCCGCGGAGGAAAAAATGTACGATGCCATAAAAAATCAGCGTCCATTCGGGCCCGCAATTTTTACCCGTTTTTTCCCCTCCGAGGGTCGCCGGTTTCCATGGCAACGGGGGAAAAGGGGCGGACTCTAGACGAGTATAGATTCGCTGAAAGCAGCGTCAATATTTTATATGAAAGAAAGAACGGAATTGGCTTCTTTACTAGAGCTCGCTCCCTGTAAATAGACGATAGAGTTTTATATGGAACATAGCGACGCTGAGGGAGATATTTCGGCTGCTGGTAATTTTATATTTTGTGGACTTTGCTGTCAAGCTGGAAACACTTAAACTTGATGGATGCGCTTAGATATTAGTTTGAAGATGTGCCAAGAAAAATTGTTATACAATTTTGCTAAGTAATATATATTTCTAAATTATAATTTTACAACTTAATTATGTTTTTTTGCTAGTATTTAGGCAGTCATTACAATTTTCTATTTTACTATTTCTTGTCCATTGTATCTACTTATTAAGGGTCTCCGTAATGCTAATCTTTAGTTTTGCATCGTATTCAGTTCCGTCTATGCAAACGATAAAATTATGGTGTTTTTTTAGCTTGATATTATTGCTAAATACACTTCATAAATATTAAAACTTTTAATATTGTAACAATTAAAATACTTCAGTATGAATTTCACGAAAAAGCGATCCAGTTACCACGTTACAAAACCAATTAAAACCAAAATATAAAATAATACACGCAGATACTTACAAAAAAAACTTTATTACTAAAGGCTGTACCTGATCCTAGAATATGAAAAAAGCCAGATTTTCGAGGGTTCTTTTGACGAAACTAGGACTATCTTGATATTGGAAAAATATATTTGATTTATTGATCTTTTATCTAGGTGATCTACTTATAAACAATGTACTAAGATTTATACTTTTGTCCAAAAAAAAAAATTTCCGCCCTCTTTTTTTGGATTTCAAACGTTCGTTTCAAGAACGCGTTTAAAAGATCAACTATTTTTTTTTTTCAAACAATAGGTAATAGATATTTAAAGGTTTTCTACTAAAATCCATTATTTTTTTTCCTACAAAATATTTCAGTATTAGCTGAAAACCCTATGATCTGCTATTTCGCGTGTAATTATTCGTATTACGCCTCCGAGACAAATAGGTCAATTACCTATCCAATAATCGCCTCTATCAAAAGCTAATAAAGTATTTGACATGGGGTTTTTTGTGTTGGACGGGTAATAAAATTTTTTCCTAGGGTATGCCATACTCTTGATAGGTTATTGTTTTATAGTGAAAGCAGAAATTTAAAAATAACTGAAGTTCTGCATGCGCGGGAGATGATTAAAGCAATAATAATAATAAAATTCTTTATTGCACACAATTTTGTACATAGGCGAGCTTAATACTATTCAGTATTTTCTACCAGCTAACCTTTGTCAATGAGGAAGCTGTTGAGGGTAGTGCCATGGATTTGCATAGATAAATTACTTAAATACTCAGTAAATTATGTTTTACTACATACTAATTAAACTATGTACTGTATTTCCTAAATTTACTATTTTTTATTGATAATATTCTTAGATATAAACAATTTACTTAACAACAATTAAATATATTCAACTTAAATAAAGTAATTTAAACAACTAAATTATCCTACGAAATAAACTAAACTAACATACAGCCTAGCAAAAATAGGTAATAAAATTAGGTAAAAATTAAAAAAAAAATTAAAAACAAGTACATAGGCTCCGTGCCGACGCCCTGACATATACTTACTTCTGCTAGGTGGTAGCCAACCGAAATCATCATCGCTGGCTGAGTTATAACAACTACAGCACCGCCCCAGTGTCACTGGACGAAAGCAACCTTCCTGAAATATCAGGAATATCAATCAGGCCCTTTGTCAGGAAATCAGGAAAAAATTAAATCAGTCAAAAAATAAAAGAGAAAGAATACAGCTAAAATCATACTGAAGGCTCGGTAAGTGCTCAGTATCAGGGTTCGATGACCCTTTTTGTTAAATTCGTAAATTATTCTTTTCGTTTTCCCTACAAACGCAAGCCAAGTCCCGGCCGAGCCGAATACTATGGAAGGTTTAATTTTGCGAAATTTGCAAAAAGTGATATTGATCACTTACTAAGCATCCAGTATGAATTTGGCTGCATAAATAAATTTCACCTTATATACTTAACCACGGTAAAGGAAAACAAGGAAACAGGAAAACCTGTTTTTGTGTCCGAAGTACGGCGAAGGCTTACCCGATATCACATCACATTGGGACGGCAAAAGAGTGTTATACTCAGTCTAGCGACAGTCCACATTTCGAAACACCTCTGGCACCCCCTCGGGGATTTGTGTCGAGGTGATATGTCACTATTTTGTTTAAGAACTACTCAGAAAGGCCTTTTGTATCAAAACCTGTTAACAATTCCAAGAAGTGTAAACGAGAAAAAGATATGTTAATTTTATGAGCAATTAATTTGAACAGCTCCGTCGTCAGGTCATGCATGTGTATGTCAAATGAATTTTTATTTCATGGCTACTAAAAACTCGTAAAACCATTTTACCAAAAAGAAGTGGATAATACAATGAAATTAGTTGGTGGTTTAACAGTTTGTAAAAGTGATCGACGCTATCACATCACACTTCACACTAATATTAAAAATGCGAAAGTTTGGGTGGGGGTGCGTTTGTGACTCTTTCATGCTGAAACGGTTAGACGGATTTGGATGAAATTTAGAATGGACATAGCTAATACCCTAACTTAACACATAGGCTACTTTTTATCCCGGAAAAAAGCATGTCGTTAAACCGAATAACACGCGGGCGGAGCCGCGGGCAAAAGCTAGTTGATTTTAAATTCTAACAACCAGCTATCGAATTCAAGCAAAATCTACCTATGTCTGTGAAGAATCTATTTCATCGGAAATAAAAAAAACCAGTCAAGTGCGAGTCGGACTCGCATACGAAGGGTTCCGTACCATTATCTATAAAAACGGCAAAAAAATCATGTCTGTTGTATGGGAGTGCGCGTGTCCTACTCGCACTTGGCCGGTTTTAGTATTCGTTGTTATAGCGGCAACAGAAATACATCATCTGTGAAAATTTCAACTGTCTAACTATCACGGTTCATGAGATACAGCTTGGTGACAGACGGACAGCGGAGTCTTAGTAATAGTATCCCGTTAGTTACCCTTTAGTGTTCGCGCCCTGTGGGTTCCGTACTTGAACAAAAATTACAAACATAATGTATGAGAGGAAGCTGAAAACTGCAAAATAAAGTTGTTCGAGTAGTCGGATACGTAACCCTAAAACCATACTTTAAATCGAAATATTTCAGTATTCGCCGTTTAAGTACAGTATTTGACAAATCATATACAAAAAATCCATTCCAAATAGTTTTTGATTCCGTAACGTTGTCCAAAACTGTAAATTTTGACGGCCCCCCATTTTTTTGAATGATAAAAAATATGAAAAAACATATTTGTGCTTTACCCAATAAGTTTTAGACAATAGCCAGGGTAAGAAAAAGAAAACCGACTCCTTTTTTATGCATGGGAACCCCCTAAAATAATTTAATTATAAAACGACTTAAATAAAGACTTTTCTTTAATTTGACTTTTATCCTTATATAACTTAATTGAATTTTTTAGAATGTATTATAATTTTATTATAATTTAATTTCAAATTCGGACAATATATCCAAATTTCAGATCTGTAACTTCATTCATCTTTGAGCTAGAGACCCGTAACATACGTACGAACGGACTAACAGCACATAGATAGTGATATTTATAAGGCTCCGTTTTGCCTTTTGGGTACGGGCGCACAGATTATTACAATTGGTAGATCCTAAAAAGACTATAAAAATCTTAAGGCTGTGCCGAGTGTACGACGATTGACATTAAATTGTTGCTTATACGATTTTGATTGTTTAGACTTGATTTTGAGAGAAATTAACATTTTTTTGACAATACGCCTTTTTAGATTATTATTTAATAAACATAAATATGTCATTGTGTACACATAAATTATTCTATTACACATAGCACATCTCTTTATAAAAACCTGGAGTGCTTTTTTATATTTATCGGATTTTCACCTACATTTATGTTTTTACAATGTATGTTGGTTGAATAATAAAGTCATTACGTCATAGCATCATATATGGCACAAATTACGGTATCTTTATGTTTGAATAGAAGTTTTAAACATATATCCCACCAAAACATTACCTGTAATGCCAAGACTGACAAGCTCATAATGCTTTCGCTGTTAAAAAGTTATTAGATCTCATGTAGAGCCAAGCCCCTAACTCTACAAGGCCTAATTCTACAAACATATATCCCACCAAAACATTACCTGTAATGCCAAGACTTACAAGCTCATAATGCTTTCGCTGTTAAAAAGCTATCAGATCTCATGTAGAGCCAGGCCCCTTACTCTACAAGGCCTAATTCTACAAACATATATCCCACCAAAACATTACCTGTAATGCCAAGACTGACAAGCTCATAATGCTTTCGCTGTTAAAAAGTTATTAGATCTCATGTAGAGCCAGGCCCCTAACTCTACAAGGCCTAATTCTACAAACATATATCCCACCAAAACATTACCTGTAATGCCAAGACTTACAAGCTCATAATGCTTTCGCTGTTAAAAAGCTATCAGATCTCATGTAGAGCCAGGCCCCTAACTCTACAAGGCCTAATTCTACAAGCCCTAACTCTACAAACATATATCCCACCAAAACATTACCTGTAATGCCAAGACTTACAAGTTCATAATGCTTTCGCTGTTAAAAAGTTATCAGATGAGCCAAGCCCTTAACTCTACAAGGCCTAACTCTACAAGCATTAAATCTACAAATCCCTGTATCTTGGTAAAAAATGTAGCTAATGTAGGGTTTGATAAAATTGTAGAAAATCAATGAAAAAACTTTTTAATTAAAAGGGGCAAATGAATAGAGCAGCGATATAGCCATGTTCCTAATATATTTGTGTATAATTTAAGAGTCACAATTTAACTTACTTGCACGGAGCAAACCGTACCTTATTAAATATCTTATTAATTTGCCTGTTCTATTTTCAGGTGCAAATACTTTCTCAAGAATATTATCTCCCGAATCCATTCAATTATTTTCCTGAACGTATCGCAAACAGTTCTCACAGACTTCCAAATATTAAGTTACCGCTGGAGGTCCATTCTGTTTGTTTGTACATACTCTGTGGTCTGTTTAGACGTTAGTTAGGTAAAATGGACGCCATATTTGTCTTATTATTAGGATTTGAGTGCGTTTACATTCCTTTTGCCAAGTCTCTGTGGGCTACCAGCTACATGTCTATACAGAATACATAAAAAAATATCAAGCTAACAAAAAATACCTTAGACTTATCCCTTAAAAAATACAAGAATATATTTATATTCATTTACGTACGTATAATTCTGCGGAAGTTTTGCTTGGACTGTGATGACTCGAACATATATCACGAACAGAATATGTTAGGTATACATAATAATATGTAAGTACATCAACTTAACAAAAAACCTCCCCTTCAAAAGTCTAAAAAACATAAACAAACACCTATAAAGGCACACGCCTACTGCCATAAAAAAACGCCTAATCATTCTCATATACAGCTTTCAACAAAAAAACTCCCCTCATTTTTTACCAAGCCCTCCTCATTGGTTGCTCTCCCCCAATAAAAAAGATAAAAGACGCGTGCTCAACGCACGAGCGATCCATTCAAATTCAAATTGGAAGGAACTCGTGCTCATATGTAACATACGAGATCGCGGCTGCAACTTATTATTACCCGAATCCAATCAAACTTGAGCTCCCCTACCCCTTAAAATCCCTTCGAAATTCGTACATTGAGACGCGCTTCGGAAGAACTATACAGGTTTAATAATACTGGTATGTTCGGTAAAAATACACGGGAGCAGGGAAAAAACATAAAAGAAACTGTACTATATGGGGAAGTATTTTAAAAATAGCACCGTCCCCTTCCGCCATACGGGGTTGCTTGATATATGACTGGAGTTACTTGGGATTTTAATAATGCCAGACGTGTGTAGGTAAGAAATCCGTAAGTATTTGTCAATGTGGGGTTCTGTGGTTGCTATTTTCGGCGGTCGCGTGCGCAGCGCCCTTGGTGAGATCGTATTTCTAGATTGTAATGTTTACCTGGATGGGATGAGAGATCAAGTTACGCAGCTTCCGGTGGTTTTGAGGGTGGGTACATAAGATTTTTAAAGTTGAAGTGCATGTTTTTTTCGCGGTAAAATACATCTAAAAAAACACCTGCATGTACAGAAAGATTTTGTAAAAATTGTTCCAAATAAAAAGTTTAAGAGAGTTCGCAAATGTCCTTTAAGACATTTAGTTTTTACCAAAAAATAAAACTTAAAGCTTTTGCCGTCAAAATACTGGCTTCTAGAGGTAGGGCACAAAAAAAAGAAATGTAGCTTCTACTTTTCGGGCCGAAATATATGTATATCACAATGCTTTGTGTTTTTACGTGTTCTTTTAGATGTATTTATGCATAGATTTTAATTTAAAAGACAAAAAAGTCGATAAATTTCATTTACTTACATAATATTATACACATTTTTTTTATTCTTAGATGGTTTTTTTTGTGTATCTCATACCTACAATGTAGTTCAAGTTTTGTGAGAGGTGGGGTAATCTGAAAACCAGCGCTGTAAATAACGTTATTGGCTTAAAGCAGCCCATGCTGAGATTTCCATTTTTGCATGCTTAAATTATTTTTTTGTAACTAATTTGTAAGTAAGTATTTATTTTTGTGGCAAAAAATTACATTTTCTTTACTGAATTTCGTCGGACATTTCCGCTTTGAGACTTCAGAACGAAAAAGAATAAACGTGAAACACAAAAATCAAAGTCAATCAAATTAACCATCCACGTCGTAATAAAAAAATAACAATTGAAGAACAATGCACGTGTGTCACAATTGGGGTTGTTAATTTTTATAGTATACTTAACAAAATTAACATCAAAGTTAAAATAACACGAAGACAGTAACATTTTCGTATCGAGCTAAACTACGAACCGATTATTAGATTCCACCATTGAAGGAATGCCATCTTAACCGTTGACTAAAGAAAACAAAGATCAAAATACATCAGGAACATAGATAACAGAACACAAAAATATAGAAGCAATTTAATTATCATTACTCACACGATCTTAAGCCCGGTTAAAACCGTCAATTTATTATTATGGACCCGTATCCAATTTAAAACAGCGTACGCACGAATAGAGACATTAGGTAAAAGGGGATTGAGAATATACATTGTTTTGCTACGAGAACATAAGGGGAATCCTTGTGGAGTAGAAAAAACAATTTAAAAATAAAATGGAATAATTATAAAAGGGAGGGCGCGCGGCGCGTGTCATGGCCGCTTTATTTATTTCGTTGTTCAGCTGCCGTTTGAATTTTTGAATTTGGAATGCTTAAAAGCTGGCTGGTGGAGGTGACATATGGTTGATTGAAAAAAGAAAGCGCAGCAAGAAGTTTGTGTCAATTTCATTCACCTGTAATTTAATTTAGTTTGAAGTGAATGTACAGTCAACAAAAGAGATAGGTAGAGGCCGAGCTCAAACACTTTGATGCGAGTGATTACGTAGAAAAGATGAAGAATACGTAATCAATAGTGCATGTGCATTTGTGTTGACCAAGTGTTCCTTACCTCACTCACCAGTGGGTCTTGTTTGCACTTTGCATGTTGATTAACCTCTTAAATCCTAACATCATAAACGCCTAATGTAATGAAGAGTTATACTTAAATGTGCTTTTTATTCTTCTAATCTTAAATTAAAATTGAAATATCACAAGAAATGTATTTTTATCAGACATCCCAAAAAAAAATTGTAAATGTATTTTAATAAAGTATCACGTAGTGTAGTAAATATGGCCTTTGTTTTTCCTTCGCATGAAAATATTTGAAGCTAGATCCGCTTTTTTGTATGTAGGGCGGAGTTTGAGAAATGTGTCGATTCGCCAAGGCTGAACCGTTTTGCCGTTTCAAAAAGAAAAACTAAAAACCCCAATTCTGGCACTTACAGATAGCGCGCGAGTTCATGTCCATCCTGAGGAATGCGGTAGTGCTGTGACACAATCAATTATGGTAATGTCGATAATTACTACCGATTTTGTCAACAGCTGTTGACAATTTGGTTTATTGTAACTCGAAATTTTTTTGCAAAATTATGAGATAAAATAAATGTGATAATGATAAGTAGTACGCGACATGGTGCGGTGCGGTGCGGGCGAGTACATACATGTCAGTATGAAACGGCCCGCTCTCCCACCTGTCGCGAAATATACTTACTTGTTTATAACTTATATATTGACTAATTGTATTTAACTTTATATTTTTTTATTTTAGTTCACTTCATACCGATTTACTATTTGACATTAAATTCTACGACATGGGAGTATTTCTTTTCTGACATTTAATTACACTTTTTAATTTTGTTGTCTCCAGTTGACATTTATTTTATATGTATTGTATTATCTTTGTTTTATTAATTTAATAACTTGCAACGACATGAAATATCTACTTTATTGGTAATTTTTGGATGGCACTGGTATCCCTGACAAACCAAGGTTCTGCTAACATACCTACATAATTTTATCACAACAAAGAATCACATTTTATTTACAGCACGTAGGTTATGTCTTAAAATATTAAAATGAGTTGTTAAGCCCTTGGTTGGGTTAAAAGTACCTATAGTTATAGATTATATTATCTGTGGTTATAGTAAAGTTGTGTAAACAGTGTACAAGTGTTTCTCATCAAGATGATTACTTGTTTATTGCTAATAGTAATCACTATTAATAGATAATAAATATATAATAAATAGATAAAATCAATAGTTAATAAAGTTATAAAATAATACAATAAAGCCGATTCTGTAGGCAGAATACGAAATGAATAATTTACAAATTCAATAAAAAGGGTCATTTAACCTTGATTCTGAGCACTTACCGAGCCTTCAGTGTGAATATAAATAAATGTCACCTTACATTAAACGGCAACTGAGATATTTAACAGATGCGGGTCAGTATGATTGAATTAACTATTGGGTCAAGATAGTGGTTGGCAATGGACAGTATTTTAACAATGGGTCATATGATCTGTGTTTTTGATAACAAATTGCATAAGGGTTTGATTTATGAGAGTTGTGGGTTATATAATTAAATTAATGGAATATTGTGAATTTATCGTCACTGTTCTTAATTACGTGTAGGACAAAAAAAACATTTATTGAGTATTTCAGGTTTACCATAGTATATAAGGTGACTTTCGTTCATATAGCCAAGTTCATACTGGAGACTCGGTAATTGGCCAGGACCAAGGTTCAATGCCATGACTCTGTTCGCAAAATATGAAAAAAAAATTGTGCCGTTACTTCCCAGAATTTGATCCTTAAAAGAGACACTGTAATGGCGCAATAATATACCTAGTAACTAGTAATAACAAAAGTTCTGTCCCTCACATTAAGTTGGATATTTTTCATCCCGGACTGAATCTAGTAAAATTAATGAATGGAATTTGTTGGATAGCTAATCAAACAGTTTAAAAATATTATACCTGCTCAAAGCAGTGACCATTAAAAAAAAAACTATCATTGAAGCGTCCGAAGCAGACATCTTAAAACACGCGACACAATTTGAGCTTTTCGCCTCATAACTTTTTCAATCATAGCCCTTATAATTAGAATTTGTGGTAAGATTTAAAGCTGACTATTTTCTCTTGGAGATAAGTCAATAAACATTGAAAAACAAAGGAGTTTGAAATATTTTGGGAGCCATTTTACAGCACCACCGTTATGAACAAATCACGTCAATTGGATGTCTAAGAAAAAAATAATTTCGCCTAGCGATTTACTAATTATTTTGAGGATTTATAGCTTATAATAAAAAATATTGTCATTGTCTATCCTATCATTGGCATAAAATTTCAACCTTTAACTCGTTTTCACCCATCCCGATGGAATTTTGTAGACCCAAAATCAAACCGTGTTTTTACAATATAGATCTGCTACTTGGAGACTCGTTAAAAAATACATATTTTATAATATTATATTACAATCATATGATATTTATTGTAGTTTGAAACCTACTTGTTCCTGTGGATATAGATTTAACTTCTAGGGTTTTCTTGGAACCTTAGAATTATCCATAAAAACAGGGACAGAACTTATGGCAGGACTAGGTAGAGGTACAGTGCTTTTTTAAACAACAACTGTTTCGATTTTATAGAAAATCTAGTGATGCAGCTTTAGTTTTCTTCAAAATCGGCTCCGAGACTTCTTTGAACATTTTTCGATATTCTTATAGTTTCCGAATTGGCCCTCCATGCCGACATGAAAAACTTAACCCTGTATATTGCGACTATGCGTAGACTTTTAGATATTTTGGTGATGTTTGGCAAATAAAGCGAAAAAATTAAAATGCTCGCCCACCAGTTAAAAAGAATGAGAAAAACTTGTGTCAATTCTTAAACCCCAACATTAATCTACATCTGTCAAAGCAGTCCACAAATTTAAAAGGTGCTCACAGGTGGCAAAAGTTGACCAGAACTTACTCGTATCTAAAAGTCCATCTTGCCACCTACACGGTTCTTGAGAAATATGTTAACTTATTTTATGGGGTAATTAGAAGATGACCACGGGATGGCAACAGCATTTTTTAAATATTTTACTTCTCACTTACGTCGCTTCATTGTGCAGAAAATTTGCTTCTATATTATTGTTTATTTCCATGGATTTACGGCAAATAATAAAACAATATGTGGGTCACACGAAAAGGGACTTGAAGAACTTTTCTTTTGTAATTTTTTGATTTGTAACCTTATTTTGGTCTAACATACTTTTTAGTGAAAGAGTTTTTTTTTATTTATTGTTATATGCCTCGACTCGGTCAGGCGTTTGGATCACTTTAAAAAAAAACACTGAATAAGTTTCAAACTCATTTTATTATATTCCTTCTACGTATTCGCGTGAGCACTAACAATATTTATTAAGCTAAGAGCTACGCGGTTATCGTAGTAACAGTAGCACTATCGTAGCACTCTGCGTATCGTAAAAAAGCTTTGCTGCATATTTTTTTACTTTGTAAATAATGCTGGGACGGAATGTTTTTTATTCGCCATTTGTTAACGCTTGGCCACTGCCGCCCATATGGAAAGCGTAGAGTCAATGAGACATAAGAATTAGGAAGAAGTGCGCCCGCTCTGAAAGTGGGAGAGCGTCTGTCTTCGACGTTTAAAGTGTGGCAATATGGTAGGCTGACCAACTGTCCTGTATTTTACAGGATGTCCAGTTTTTCAGCTACAATTTTGGCCAGGACCTGTTTTAAAAAAATAAAAATACGGTACCTTTATGGTCGAAGTAGAAGTCTTTTACGTTTTGTGTTTATTTTGATCTTATTTTGTTATTAGGAGCTTTAAAAGTTTTGAGACGACGGTAGTTTTATGTAAATAAAATGTCCCGAATTGGAATTCTATGTCCTATATTTTTTAAACAAATGTGCCATAAAGTAAGGACACAGGGTTGGTCATCGATAATATGGGTGAAATATAAAAAAATACTATTTTCCATTCGGGATACGCTCCGCATCCTATGACGACATACATATTGAAACAAAATCTATAGCTGTAAAAACATAAACGAGAAGAAGGTAATAAAAACCGTCCGTTTTGCTTCAGCTGCTGCCCATTACGGTCAAAAAGGGGACAGTTGGACAAACCCGCTTTCTACAATAGACCCTCGAATGACTAGAAAAAATATTTTTTTTTTTAAAACGACAATAGGCAATTTTAATGTGCGCGGGTGGACGATCGATTATGCGTTCCTTTTTGCTTAAAAAGTCCTAAAATAATTGTAAATTTTCTGTAAAGGAACGATTTATGTCATCAGTAGCTATTGTGGTCTTGCTTTTTAATACAAATTTAGGAGTTTAAAGAAGACTTTATACCAATGGAATAGGAGCTACTAAATGTCTAGTGTCCAGTTGCAGATGTGGATTTGAACAAAAAATCAAAGCTTTTGTACACACGTTTTGTTTGTGCCAATTTTTGAATAAGTGCTCTGTTTTGGAGAGAGTCGCTTTACTGCAGTAATTTTTTTATGACGGTTACTGATTGATGTGAATTTAGGCCAGCATTCCTTGATTTAGTATCTTTACATCCACGATGCTGTTTATTTTTTTTATAATTTCTATATAGGCCTTTCCAGGATTTCGCCACTCTTGGTGATCCTCCTGGAAGACATGCCCATACTCACACACGCTGGGCAGGCGGGTTGGTGAGCGCGGTGCCGAAACCCTTGCACATGGAAAGGCCTTATGTCCAGAAGTGTACGAAACAAGCTGATGGATGGATGGATGGAATTTCTGTATGATAACGGCCAAACCCGATTTTAGGAATTTTAGTACAAACTAGTATTTCGGAAATCCTTCCGCTCAGAAGAGAGCCGTTAGGTTAGGTTAGAAAGGGTATTGATTGCGAGTCACGCCATGTTGTGCGGGACCGCCATACATAACCTTCGTGGCTATTTTTGGGGTTCCGTACCCAAAGGGACCTATTACTAATGCTCCGCTGTCCGTCTGTCTGTACGTCTGTCACCAGGCTGTATCTCATGAACCGTGATAGTTAAGTTGAAATTTTCACAGAATGATGTATTTCTACAGAATAAAATAAATATTAAATGGGGCTCCCATACAACGAACGTGATTTTTTTGCTCGTGTTTGCTCGATATTGATAACGGCAACAGGTAGACGCTTGAAATATTCACACAATATTTAGTTATATATTCACTTTAAAAATAAATAATTGATAAATTTTCAAGGGGGGATCCCATACAACAAACGTGATTTTTTCGCCGTTTTTATAGATAATGGTACGGAACCCTTCGTGCGCGAGTCCGACTCGCACTTGGATGTTTTTTTTATGACAGCCCGGAATCAGTTTGGCCTAGGCCAAACTAGTGTGTGTTAAAATCAGATTTGGCCGGTTACAGAAATACGTAACACTCCGTTACACCCACATAAACATTACATAATTAAGTCTAAGTGGAGATTTACTTGTTAATTGGTAGAATTATTGATGTTCTATAACAATGGATTTACTGTTTACAAAAGATCGATGCCATGCCATGGTCATGATTATTATTACATAATGGTAAAAAAAAAATGTGATTTGTTCAACATACCTATTTACCTCAACCTTTTTAGGGTTCCGTAACCTAAGGGTGCCAAACGGCACCGTATTACCAAGCGTCCGCTCTCGTTTGTCTGTCCGTCTGCCACAGGGATCTACAGCTTCAGCTGAAAATAGGTAGAAGGTTGAAATTTTCACAAAATACGTGTTATTATGGCTTCTACTATGGCAACTATTAAAAAATACAAATAAATTTAAACCCAAGGCGGGTCCCCATACAATAAACCTCGAAAAAATAACACATTTTTAACGTTATTTGTTTCAGCTCTATCTCAAAGATACAGACAAGTTTCAAATTTACAAATATCATCATACATACTCTAGATTAAAACAACAGATAATAAAACGCAGTACCGGGTGCAGTCTGTAACTGGAATTTCACAGTTCACACTCGAGAACACCTCTGACACCCCCTCGGGGAATCATGTCGTGACGATATGTTTATGTTTATAATGTGTAATGAAATTAGTGTTTCATACTCGGCACCGACATATAATTATTACTAAGTAGCAGACCAAACATAAAAAATTAAATAGCGTGGCAAGTTTCCATACAAAAAAATAAGCTACATTTAGGCATCATGGTACGAAGAAACGTATAAAAATGGATTGTTTTGGCTGGCTTATGCTTGGAATATATGTATTTGTTAATTCCTAAACTAATCTCTAGTATATATTTTATTTGGAAACAAGCTATATTTATATAAAAGAGCCCGAAGTTCACTGAGCTAAAATTGCCACGCGTCGACTCTATGCGTTTATTATTAATGTTAGGTCTGCTACTATATTGTACGTCTGTGGTACTCGGGGATACATTGTTGATATGTATGTTTTTAGGGTTTCGAACCCGTATTGTGTGTTGGTACGGAACCCTTTGTGCGCGAGTCTGACTCGCACTTGGCCAAATTGTTTATGACAACCTAGATCCATTTTGAAACGTCTTCATCAAGATAATATCAGCACCATGTCAACAGGCGGAGCAGACAGTTTCGTCATACCGCTTTGAATCTGACGAGGGTACTATCTTGACAGAACATTTCACAACTACACCATAGTTGTAGACCAATCAGACGAGGAAAATAAGTCTTTACCAGGAAGACATAAGGTCGATGTAAGTAGCTCCAGTGCAGTGGGGGGTGGTAATTGTTCGTACCAGAGATGTGCTGGCGTTGGATGATCGTTAGCAAGTCGTCGCGATGAAAGAAAGGAATGGTGAAGACAAGAGTGTGAGAGCGGAAACAGCGTCCTTGAGCATGACTAACCGAGTCCCCAGTATGAATTTGGCCGGTTGATTTAATTTCACCTAGTATTTTAGTTTGGTTTGTTCCAGACAGCACACTTTTATAACAAAGGGCGGATAAAAAAAAGACAAACCGCTACAAAGATAGTACATTAATAAAAATAAAGTATCCCGTAGTTCAAAGCAGGGTGCATGCTGATAGTCATTTAAACTATAAACGAACTCCGTCACAGCAATGAAGACGAACGAGTTGTCTAATGAACGGTCTTAGCTTCCTCACAGAGTGTAGCTGTGCAGATGGGACTAACTAAGAAAGTATTTGCCGAAACTCAGGACCTGCCTGGGGGGGGGGGGGGGGGCGGTAGAGCGACGCACAAAGACTGTCTCCGAAAGAGTCTCTTGATTTATACTTTATAAGAAATCAACTGACAACTGAATATTCTTTCCAAAGACACTCTTCTTGTGCCTCGTTTTAGGCCCGCTGTCGTATTTAATAATTTTGACGCACTTAAATTATAACGAAACGAAACGGATTAAAGAAAACATATATTAATTTGTATAATGGTACATGTGCTTTTTAGGGTTCCGTACCCAAAGGGTAACCAACGGGACCCTATTACTACAGGCCCATACGCACTAGGCGGTAGCCACCGTAACACGCAGTTGGAACTGCAGTCTGACGCGTTGCGGTCCGCCGCAAATCAAAAACGCAAGTTGCGGTTGGCCTTGCTTGGTTTGACTACTTTTAGTCAGTTTCAAAATTTACGTTAGTAGGCTGCAGTTGTGGTTTACCTTTACTTAAGCCTAGGAAGAAGAAAAAGAAGTACTGGATTCATCCTCTACTACTAATCGAAAATTGACTGTTTTTTACTCTTTTTAGTGAGTTAAAACAGTATAAAGATAAAATTTTCGGCTACACTCGAATGAGTACCAAGTCATTTGAAGAATTATTAAATTTCCGTGTCAAAAATGTCCATCGTCACATCACATCAAATTGTCGATTTTAGGATTTAGTTTGTTGAAACCATGTTTATTTTTAACATGATAGGAGTCTGGATAGTGATAACAGTTGTAAACAGTGATAACAGAGTCTAGAAAACAAAGATATCTGTTCTCCACCAATACATAATCTATGCCCACATGATTACGGCGCGGTGGTGGCGGCGCGGCGGTTGCGCATGCGCTGCACTTGTTCCTGCTCGTGTTGTAACGAACTTTTTACGCCAAGCTTTTTTTTCGGGTTTTTTTCTACAAAAAGTCACGCAAAAAACTCAGTTGTAACACGAGCCGATGCGCACTGCGGTATGCGGATGTCAGTTGGAAATGTTTCACTTTGCGGAGTATCGCATCTATGCGTGGTTTTGTGATAATGTGATTTTTGGAGACTATTTTATTTTGTTTATACAAACATCGTTCTGCAAAAAATATTACAAGGAACTAAATAAGTAATACTGAGTCAATAAATATGTACGTACTAAATATAAAAAAATGTAAAACGGCACCTCAGGGGTCGTTCACAAATTAATACGTAACGCAAAATTCTGAAAATTTCGAGTTTTGACCCATCCCCCAAAACTAAACAGTACCGTAACGCTTGGCTGGGTGGGACCCCTCCCCCACTTCATCCGTTACGTAACGGGCTTATATTTAGGAATAATAATTCAGTTTTTAATAAAGAAACAAACCGGTGTAACGTTACAATGGAAATAAACAAAATCTAAAATAATCCTCTATGAACGGATTTCTGTTCCATTTTCAAACATTCTATTAATAATAATATATTAATATATATATAATAATATTAATAGCTATGAAAGCGGTAAGGTGAAAAAAATCGTTACGTAACGCAAACCTTATGCCCCCCCCCCTACATACCAGGACCGTAACGCCAGGCCGTGCCCCCCCCTCTCCCCAAATTGCGTTATGTAATTTGTGAACGACCCCTTAGTTCAAATAACGTGCTATCAAAAAACAGGTACATTTTTCGTAGTTTCAAAGCTAGCGTCCTTATATAGTAAGGTTATGGTTATCTAAAAAAACAATCTATCTTTACGTTATATCATATTTTATCATCGAGGTGTTCCCAAGTGTGGACTGACATTTAAACGTTCCAACGTAATTGGGAGCGAACCTTATCGATAAACTTCGGGCACAAACGCCCGCTTTAGTAAGAGTATGATGCAGGAATAATGAAGTAAAACCAACGAAACATCTGGTCAAAAATCCCAACTAATTCAAGCCAGCAAAAAACTTTTGCTACACACATGACAAGTTGAGATTTTTGCCGAACGTTTTTTTAAGGTTTCTTCAGTTCAGCAACGAGTGTGCTCTTGCAGGAAATGATGCACTGGAATGAGGATATATTCTCGTTAATTTGCGCCATAAATCATCGGAAATGTACAGTTTTGGCGGGTTTTCAGTTTGAGCGGCGACTGGTCCTTTTTGTCTCAACATTCTTTACATTCGGTAGCTATCGGGTTTCAAGGAGGTTTTTTGCGGGTTTTTTCGGGGCTGGTTGGGTACTTTACTTGGACGTTTATTGAAGACGCATGTCCGACTAATTTAGCAAACGTTCAGACAGGATCCCAAAAGTGGATTAAAAAGAAGTAAAAGCATTTTTTGTCGTTTTATAAGTTTGCAAGCTACTGTGTACATTTTTGAGTGAAAAAATTACTTTCTGATGAAATATAAAGTGACTTTCGTTTATGTAGCCTAATTCATAACGAAGACTCGGTAAGTTTCAATGACCCTTTACGAAATACGCAAAATAAAATTTAGACTTTCTATACTAAATGTAGAGGCACAAAAAATATTTATACTATTTCGCAAACACGGTCATTGAACCTTGGTCGTGACCACTTACCGAGTAAGGTAAGGTAAGCCAAATTCCAAATACTGGAGGCTGGGTAAGTGATCAGTATCACGGATTGATAACACTTTTTGCCAATTCTGCGAAGTAAAATGTTGTCCTCCCATTTGCGTCTGCAGGGAACAGAAAAAAAAACTAATTTCCCAGAAGGGGCAATTGAACCTTGATACCGACTTCTTACCAAGTCTTCAGTATGAATTTGGCTGCATAAATATATGTCACCTTATATGGAAATCGTGCTTGTGATCTAGTGAACTCTAAACCAGTCCGGAGGTCACTGGTTGCAATTCCGGACACAGCAAAACATTTGTGATCGGTCTGCGTGCTTTTGATGTTTGTTAGTCCCACGGAGGAACAACCATAGTCTTTGGTTAGTCCATACTTGTGCGCGACGTACGGCGATAGGGCTCACCTCACCACCCACGCTGGGACGTCATAATCGTCGGTGAAACGTGGTGTACGATTGTGCACTGTGACTTGCATTTCCTAGACCATACTCGGAAAAAATCGGATATCCTCTCTGGAATTCCTAGCGATGTATTTTTATTTGTATACTTGTTTGAGCAAACACAAAAAAAAGTTTTTGTTAAGATAATAATCGATAGACTAAGGTTTAGTCGATAGATTTAAAAAAACGTACTTTTATGCAAACAAAAACTGCCGATATAATCGGTCTTGTCTCTCATTATGTCTGCTGTATGTGTACTTTAGACGTGCTACGAAATCCTATTTTTTACCGTCCCATTCTGTTTCCAGGGGGCAAGGGGGGGGGGGCTGACCCCCTGTCCCCCCTTCCGACACCCATGTAATAGTACAGAAAATGGTTTTATTTCACTGAAGAATATTGCCTCCATAGTTTGGGTCCCCATATATCCATAAAAATTTTAAATAAATCGTTACTTTTTCATTCACTTTTGAACGACATACACATCTTTCCTAAGAAACACGAACGAGCCCGTAAGTAGAAGTCCACAAACCTTTTAAAAAACCTTTCAACTCGCAACTTTACTTCCTGTTTTCAATTTTATAGCAGTTTCGCAGAACTCTTCAATAGCAAATTTATGTGGTACGGAACCACACTTCGTCGTCGCCGCGTTATGATTGTTTTGGGAATTTGCCAAGTGGATCCCTATTTCTTTATAATATTTTATATTTGACTCTAGGGATCACGGCACGTTGATATTATATAGAATTTAGCGGAACGGCTTCTTTGTAAAATATGGTTTCTGAGACGTTATCTTTTTTACGTTTTCTACTTGGTTTGTAAATTTTTGGGAACAAAATACCTTTTTTTAGGGTTCCGTACCCAAAGGGTAGCTAACGGGACCCTATTACTAAGACTCCGCTGTCCGTCTGTCACCAGGCTGTATCTCATGAACCGTGATAGTTAGACAGTTGAAACTCCCATGCAACAGACATGATTTTTTTGCCGTTTTGTGCGCGAGTCCGACTCCCATTTGGCCGGTTTTTTTTTTCAATTAACTTCTCTTTTTATTTATTTTAGAAAGTGGAAATACATGTCGTGCCTGGTAATGACTAAGATCAAATTTTAAAATCCATGGATCCGTGTTTATTTTAGGATTTTTGACTCTGAAGCGGCGGTAGCTCAGCGGTAGAACGCTGGCCTCTCAATCTCGAGACCCAGGTTCGATCCCCGGTCGGGCATGCACCAATGAGTTTTTCGGAATTTATGTGCATAGTATTTGTGTTCTTACCAAATACTTACCACTTGCTGAACGGTGAAGGAAAACATCGTGAGGAAACCGGCATGCTCTAAAAAGCGAAGTACGGCGATGGCTCACCACCACCCATCACTTTGGTGGGACGTAATAATCGTCGCTGAAACGCGGGTGTGCCGAGTGTGGACTGTGACTTGCATTTAACATTTCACATCCGGAACACCTCCGACACTCATAAAATATGTATAAAAAAAAAAGAAAAAAAACCCCCCTCATTGATTCATGTCGTGACGATGTTTTGACTGTGTAATTTAAAAGGCGCCATCGCACGTACTCAAAATCGATAACTGCAACTTTCTTCTATCCAAAATGTTAGTGCTTTATCCGTGCTGTGTAAGTATTTAAGTACATAAGTTTAAACCAAGGGAGATTAAGAGTATGGCATACCCTAGGAAAAAATGGCCAATGTCAAATACTTTATCATCTTTTAATAGAGGCGATTATTGGTTAGCTAATTGACTTATTTGTCTAGGACGCGTAATGTTAATAGTTACGCGCGAAATAGCAGATTGGAGGGTTTTTAGCTAATACTGAAACATTTTGTAGAGAAAAAATACTGGATTTAAGTAGAAAACCTTTATACTTCTATTACCTATTTTATATTTAAAAAAAAAGTTGATTTCCTAAACGCGTTCTTGAAACGAACGTTTGAAAACCAAAAAAAAGAGGCTGGAAAACGTATTTTTTTGACAAAAGTATAAATCGTAGTACATTGTTTATAAGTAGATCACCTAGATAAAAGATCAATAAATCAAATATATTTTTTCCAATATTAAGATAGTCCTACGTTCGTCAAAAGAACCCTTTGAAAATCTGGTTTTTTCCATATTCTACGGTCAGGTACAGCCTTAAACATATACAGCCAAGGAAACAAACATAAACTTTAATTTTTAATTACATGGAATTGTGACAATTCAATGAAAGGGATGGAGCTCTACAAGTAAAGGAGAAACGATACAGTACATATCGCTTTCTTGGACAACTCCATCCCTTTCCTTGAACTGCCACAATTCCATATAATTAAAAATTAAAGTTTAGTGTCTCTGTCTTATGACTCTGTCAAATATCATGGAAACTAAAAACTAAAGGGGTTGCTCCGCTCCGCTTCGCTCCCGAATTTATGATCACAAGTAACCTAACACGCTCCTCCTGGCTTCGCTTGTCGTCGTAGATTACGATATTTTCAATCAATGATCATTTCTACGATATTCCACCACATTTCCATTGATCTATAATAATCTATATTCATAAAAACTTCGACACCAGGTCATAAATATGGTCCAAAGATCACATTATGACTTCTTGTTCACAATTTTTTGCGCACCATGAGAACTTTCTCCTTTCCACTATCATTCATCCAGTTTCTAACGATCTACGGAACTCCTAATGAGTACTGGTCTTCAGGAAATGCCTGGCGGTTCAGGGTTCGCGTCCCGTGGGACCCTACTCATTAAGGTACGGAACCAACACCTGCGCGCGCACGTGGACAGGGCCACTTGAAAGTTTTTGTCACTCGAACAGGATTTCACACTTTCGAGTGCTATGTCTATAGTTTTGTTCACACTCTGTGGCTTTCAACTGGATCATCGTTGCCACTGGAAATAGGTTTCTAAAATGCAAAGCTTAAAGTGCATTTTATGATAGTGATGGAATGGATGTGGAAACTGGTAGGTTGAATTGTTTCGGAACTAGATTCATTGAAGACTTTATACTTTTTGAAACCTTTGGGTTTAAAGTGGTTAAAACTTAGCAGATAAACTGTTAAGATGCTTGGAAAACTACTGTGACAGTTTTTTTAATGTTACGTTACTTATAGTGGAGCTTCAGCGTTTGTCAGTTCTTCGGCAGCATACCTCGAGAACAGTTCCAGTAGGCCTATTCGCAGTCTGTCGAATTAGCCTTCTTGATCGTAAAAACCCATTTTATCAGTCGAACTCCAGACATTTTTAGATCGGGATTTAGAGATAATTCGATTGTTTCTCCGGAATTGCCCCCAGAGCAGTTTCGTGGTTACCCGTTCCCGACTTCCGTAGATTTTTACGGAAGTCCCTGGAAAGACTGAGCACGCTTCATACTACTCGTAGGTCTTATCGAAGCTTTCGAAAGTAATGACAGGACGTAAAAAAATAATTTGGCCAAGTGCGAGTTAGACTTGCGCACAAGGTTTCGTATCTCCCTACAAAACGGGTAGTAAATAACAACACTTTAGTGCTAAAGCAACATCGAGGCTACAAAAAACAAGGCGCTAAAATGGTAGCACCTGACAAAAAATTTGGCGTATGTCCTACAATCTGACTAAAAAACTTCTTTATGAGCCAAGACCAATTACGTTTAAATAATGCAACCTTTTCGAGTTTTTTGTTTTATGGGACCCATCTTAATTTTTCATTTGATTTTGTTATTTGTCGTGATAGAGGCCATAGTAACACGTATTCTGTGAACATTTCAACTTTTTATCTATTACGGTTGAAGCTGTAGAGCCCCGTGACAGACGGACAGACAGAAAGCGGATATATAATATGGTCCGGTTTGGCACCCTTCGGGTACGGAACCCTAAAAAGAGCTTGTGCACAGACTACAACCACCATGGTCAAATGGACTTCTGGAGATGGAATATTATCGAATATCTATTATCTGTACTGCAGCGCGTTTTATGCAACGAAATGGCAGGGCAGCGGTCACCTGATAGCTCGTCGCAATTATTTTGTAGTCCAAATAAATTATAATTACAATATTCATTATCTCCCTATTCCACCTACCAGTGCAGTTTTCCTTCGCTTTAGTAGATAAAGCTTAGACCATTGGTCTAAGAGATAAAACATTAATCTGAGACTATTAAATTGTGAACTAGAAACACCTTGCGGATATGCAATGCTACCATTAAAGTACAAAACTCGCAATTTCTGGGACTTTGACATCATCCATCTTGATCCACATGTTGCAGGACATTTTCTTGTTCAGCCATTGTTGTTTTTAACCGGGCTAGACACTTGCGTTTGCGATTATTTGACAAAAATCCTTCTTTGAATTGTTTACTTTTGAATGGCGAAAGGTGTAAGTTGGGATAGGGTAGTTATCCCCGTGATGGCAATAATAATTATTTTGATTTATAGATCTTGCACAGTACCTTATCCAGGTTTGAAAGCTGATAATGTAGAAAAGTTAAAAATAATTTAAGAAAGGAATAATATGTGTGGGTTATTTATTGTTGCAAGATCTTGAAACAAAACTTCTAAGCCGTTGATCAGAGTAGCCAGATATTGGCTACTTTACCCTATCTACCACAAAAGGTGCGTTTTCTGGTTGGGTTGAAAGTACACAATCAAAATGCATTCATTTCAGAAGTGTTTATTTGTGAACGCATCTGCATTTTCAAACACATGCAATTTTTTGCTTTCCTACCCTTGCCATGATGGGTTACTGCAAAGAAGAGAAATAGTCATAATATAATAATTTTCTGGAGAAGGGTTTTTAAATATTGTGTCTTTCCCAATGCCTTTAATGGTCATTCTCAAAATTTGAAAGCACAATACTTAAATGGTTAAAATAAATAAAGTTATAAATTAGGATATGTAATTTTTCTTGCTTTTTATTTAAAATTGCTATAAATTAGAAATATAAATTTATATTAGTATTGCTCGCATGTTTTATGTGGGAGCGCGGGCGGTGTTGGTTAAGTTTGCATTTTGTAAATATGTTGATAATAAATTATGTACTTACTTTATGCAATGTGAGTATGGGCATTTCTTCCAGGAGGACCGCCAAGAGTGGCGAAATCCTGGAAAGGCCTATGTCCAGCAGTGGACGAAACAGGCTGATGGATTATGCAATACCATTTTTTAAGGAAAAATTATATTCTTTGAGAAAGTTGGTCTCTAGATTTATGTGGATTAATTGAAATATACCACTCGGTGTTTCAAATGATAAATATTTTTAGGAAAATTATGGGTCTAAAACATTTAGATTTTTCGTTTTTTTTTGTCAATAATGTACTGTTATCGGTTTTAAAATGATTATTTTGTTTTCTTTGTAACAGTAATGTTTTAAACACAAAGGATAAACTTTTGTTCTTCCTTAAAATACTTACAACTAAAACAGATAGCTGAAAATTCTTTGTCTTTTCTTTTGAAATTTTGGTATTCCAAAAATATTACAGTATAGTATTAACCCACTAACTAAACAGTAGACATTCTAAATTGCCAATCATAAAATAACTATGCCCTTTTAAATGCCGTTTGCTCTCCTTTCCCACTATTTCTATTCATAACCTCTTTTCATAAACAGGTAATAACTTTTTTGCATTGCAAAAAAATCGCGTTATCTGGCAAAGGGTCTAAAATTGGTCTATAAGATTTTGCATTGAGCCAGCGCAATCAAAAGTAGCCCCAAATACAAGGATATAGAAGTCATTACTTGCGGCAAGAGTTAGTTTTTAAAGAGAAAGTCTTGTACAAAAATGTGTTCCCGAACAAATAGAATAAATGTGGTTTTTTGAGAGCGCGATGACAAAAACTGGACCTTTCTCCGAACTGCCGGATGATGGAACTACAAAAGGGTTTCGGATTTCTCAAACAGATGTATTTTTTGTGCTAATACATAATGTTATGTGAATGTCAGTTATTGTGCGAGGATATTGATGGAATTCTGTTAGTACAAGTGTTCGTTTATAAGTACCTTTACCCTATCCTTGCATATCTTGGATTAGTTAGGTGGATGGATTTGATAAAAATGGTAATTTTATTATTTGTCGCAAATAATCCGAATCACTTAGGAAACTAAAATAAAATACAATATTTTCCTCCCTTTTATTTTTACAAAGTTTTAATAAACAGTTAACCATACACAAACATTAATTTTGCTACACGGTTACAAAGTGACAAAAGCCTGTCAATTCTCCTTAAGTCTGGCTGGGACTTGTGTCAAAACTTTACCCTAACACGGACATGGAAAAATGAGCGGTACCGCGCCTTTTTGTATGGCCAATATTATATTGCGTCCTTCAAAATCAAAATGCACAAACATCATTAAAAAAACATAAAAATAATAAATATATCCACAAAGAGGTGTTAGAGGTGATTCCGAATGTGTACTGTCAATAGTACTGTCAACACTCGTTCACCCTCATTTCACCGACGATTTTTACGTCCCAACGTGCAAGGGTGTGAATCTTATGGCCATATTTCGGGCCCAAACGTTTACCTCATTTTCCTTTACCGTGCAGTAATTATATATACATAATATATAATATATAATTACTGCAATGGGTAGTTATGTATATATGCACATTGCAGTGATTATACAAATATCTACTGCAATGCAATGTGTAGTTGTACACATACAGGATGTAAATAGAGTGCGACCATTAAATAAAAGCACATACTCTACTGATCACCCTAAACAACTATTCGAAAAAAAACCCGCGCAAATCTTCAGAGAAAAAAGATATCTTATAAAGATAAGATATGTATAAAGATTAAAGATAAAAACATATCGTCCCGAAATATATCCACAAAGAGGTGTTAGAGGTGATTCCGAATGTGTACTGTCAATAGTACTGTCAACACTCGTTCACCCTCATTTCACCGACGATTTTTACGTCCCAACGTGCAAGGGTGTGAATCTTATGGCCATATTTCGGGCCCAAACGTTTACCTCATTTTCCTTTACCGTGCAGTAATTATATATACATAATATATAATTACTGCAATGGGTAGTTATGTATATATGCACATTGCAGTGATTATACAAATATCTACTGCAATGCAATGTGTAGTTGTACACATACAGGATGTAAATAGAGTGCGACCATTAAATAAAAGCACATACTCTACTGATCACCCTAAACAACTATTCGAAAAAAAACCCGCGCAAATCTTCAGAGAAAAAAGATATTCAACTATAACTCAAAGACTTTATCTCGTAGGAGGAAGGTCTATTTTAGAACGCTGCACCCTAACAGCTGTTTCACGGACGACGCTCTCTCTAAACTCACCCGTATGTCGGTGCGTTAGGGTTCACGCATTTTTGTTTGGAACTCAATTATTTCCCAAACTAAGGGCGTATGATTCTTGGGAAAAGTGGTTCAGCAGGATCGGTAGAAGATGTGGTTTCATTTAATGGTAGCAGTCTATTTACACCCGGTATATTCCCGAAAACTCATTGGTACATTCTCGACTTGCAGGATTCGAAGCTGGGTCTCAAGATTGAGAATACTGACACCGACTGACCTATAGCTGATTCAATTTAAAATACCACATGATTTTTCGATAAAATACTGACGAGGTCTTGTTTCGATAACATGTCGACACGAAAATTACATCGAATCATAATTTGATGGACACTCACCTTTATAAGCCCTTTTGTGTTCTCCAAGTTTTTCGAGTAACCTTTGGCGTGCGCCCTTTTAGTGAATTAAAAATTTAGACGCAAATTCGTTGTAATTTTTTGATGTTTTATAGGCGGCTTGATTCATTTCCAAGAATTTAAAAATATAAATTACAGGGAGTTGACATAATACAGTTCTCATAAAAAAATCGAAAGACTTTCTTTCTGGCGACAAATAACCAAAAATAAGGATTAATTCTTTTTATTTTGTTTGAATTGGAATTCGAAACCTTTTACTACCTACTGTTGTACGACATTTTAAGGCTGCGCCGAGCGTACGACCACTGAGCAAGTAAAAGACGTACGACGATTAGGCACCTCGCTCTGTACTCTCATGGTCGTGTTTATCGTGGTCAGTTTTACTGACTGCTGCGCGGCCATACTAAAAATGTATGACGGATTTGTGGTGCATTTTGAATAAATCGTATTTAAATTGCCAGGCAATATTTCTAAAATGTAAGTTGGACAAATTGTAGTTTATACTTTGGTAATTGTTGGAAATTAAGTTCGAGATAAAATTCTACAGTTAAGTTGTTAAAATGACCTAAACGCCAATACGCCTTTGTTATATTTTGGGCTTAGTTTAAATAGTTTTGCTTTATAAACTATAAATTATTTATAATTTTTGCTTCGGATAAAGTGTACATATATTTTCTGTGATACTAAATATGATTTTTTAATATTTATGAATGAAATAACATTATTCATTAAGTCAACTTAACCGTGACTGCCGATTTAGCTTCTTTTGGTCGGAGCACTCCGTATAATACCTACAATGTTTTTCTAATAATCCCTTCGATCATCAATATATTATTGATATATTCAATATATAATATATTGATGATCGAAGAATAATCCATTAAAAATATAAACATAAAACGAAGTGTTTCGATTTTATTGATGAGAAGTGTATAATTATTGAACAGATAAGAGATTTTCGGGTCTAGGTTTTGATGATATTTAAGGGTGCACTTTATAAAATTAGATTAATCACATCATTTGCATCAACGAACTCAATGACTTTCGCGCTCTGAACCGTGGCTGTGGTTTTTCGTGAGCGCGGGTTTCTCAGATGTCGTGAGTAACGACAACGTAACGACGCATAACCCGCGCTCCCGCGCTTTTATAAATTTGTATGATGGATGACATACCGTTTTACAATAAAAATTTGAACAGCCATTCCCAAATCACGCTTTTCGTATGGAGTGCCTTCGTGGATTGCAATTTTCTTGGAATTCGGAGTGATGTAAATTATGTTTTACGGTCTAATTAAACGAATGGATTGTCAATATAATTGCAGAATTCTATTGGTTAAGAATCATAGGTTATGGTAACATGAAATTTTATTTTATTCAATATAAAAATATTTCTTTGTCTATCTCTCTGTATGCTTCCAAAGGTTGCCTGGAAGATATTGCTATTAGAAATAAGTGCCGCCTTTGTACACAATATTTGTTTGTTTCGTTAATCTGTCCCCCATATAATTTTTGTAAATGTGCAAAAAGTGTTATAAATAAATAAATAAAACCTCGTGGTAAGCTGGCGACTTTAATCAGAAAAATTTAGGGAAGATTTTTTTTTCAAGAGTTAATGTGATAGATAAATAAAAAAAATAGTACCTCAATGTTCCTACAAAAATGTTTTGGCAGTTTGTTTCAGCAAGCTTATTGAACTTGAATGAAAGATTCAGCTCTTTGTAGTTGACAATGTGATTATTTTTCTGTAAACGAGGCGTAGGAAATTAATCACACATAAAAAATACAAAGTGAAAGTAATATTTCCAATTAATGTTCAATGCGAAAGATTGGTTTATGTTTAACATGTATTCAACAGCATTAAAGTCTTTTGAGATGGTATCTAAATTAAGCGCTGGAAATTTTATATTTTCGCATGAAAATGTAAGCCATCTCTTAACTGAATTTTGTAGTTTCAAATTTAAATTTAGAATTGTAATTTTTCTTTTTACGCTCAGAGCCAGTAGCTGCCGCCCCGGCCGCTGCACCACCTCCTCTTTTGGTCACTGGTCAGGGTGTCGCGGGCGCTGGTCTTCCAACGAATCCTGATAACGATGAGTCATCATCATCTCATCGAAAGCTGATACAAATACAAATACAAAATACAAAAACATTTATTTTCTCAAAAGTACATGCAAATGCAAAAGAAAAATAAGAAGTTACAGACCCAAACACAAACAAATAATCAGTACACAAAAAACAAAAATATAGGTGGGTAGCGTAAAAAATAATAATCCTGTTATCATGCGGAAGTAGTTGTACACAGTACGCAGACAGTGTAGTAAAAAAGTGGAGCTTGTACGTTTGAGCGTTGAATTAATTTCACCCGTTTAATAACAGACCCCAAACTAAGTCGAGCTTGAAACGCGGGAGTCTTAACAGAGATTTGCAAAAATTGTTACAAATGGGCTAGATGTACAAAGAAGTATACTACAAGAAATTTATCTTAAAATTAAATTGAAATCAAATACATTTTCTATTTGCAAGGCCAAATTAAATAAAATTTATCAAATGATGATGAATTAAATTATAATATGCGAGATTTTTGTCATTACCATTTTTTTTAACATTTTAATTAAATCCTGAAATTTATTACATTTATTACAAAAGAAAAAGAATATATATATATATTTGTATAATTTTATACTAAATAATACATACTCGATATGACATACAACATATTGAAAAAGATTATTTTTATTTTTGTATTTCTAATATTTTTTCGGTAGCGTCATAGTTAAGTGTAAGTAACCATTTAGTTATTCTTTGCTTCACTTCCCAGACACTACAGCTTCTGAGATTGCAATATTTACAAGCCTGTTTGTAAATATATGGGAAAGAAAAACAACTAAATCTCTTTGCAAATTGTGTCTTTACTAAGGGAGTATTCACATTCATTCGATGTCTCCGCCCAGTTTCAACACTCTGGCTACATTCTCTTAATTCAGTTCTATGGTGGGAAAGTCCAACTCTCAGTATATACAACTGTCTTACAGAAAGGACCTGAGCTTCACCAAAAACTTCTTTTGTTGGATGCCTGAAAGGTTTCCTAAGCATAACTTTCAGGACCGATCTCTGAGCCCTCTCCAATATTATAAGAGTTGACTTTGCGCAACTACCCCACGCAGTGATGCAATAGGAAATTACTGATTGACACAAAGACAAATAGACAAGTCGTAAAACTGCTCGGTCCGCACTATTTCGTAGCAGTTTCATCACACCAATCAATCTCCGTAAACGACCTGCCACGTTTCGTACGTGCTCTTTAAAGTTAAGATTCTCATCCAACACAACTCCAAGGTACTTGACTGATGCCACCCTACCAATTGTCATGCACGAGCAGATTGATTGAGATGGAGTTTTCCATTTATTACAAATGTGGACCTTGATTTCATGTGGAAATAAGAGAGATGGACCAGAAGCAGCAGTCTTATGGAAGCAAACAAACTTAGTTTTATCAACGTTTAACGTAAGTAGGTTTCTTTGTAGCCAATCCGCTATTGAAGCTAGTCCAGCCTCTACGCACTTAATAACTTTGTCCCAGGTTCTATCCTTAAATATTACCGCGGTGTCATCAGCATAGCATATGACCTCAATGTTATCATTCAACTGGAAGAGTTCAGTTATGCTGTTTATATATATAGTGAAAAGTGTAGGACCCAGAATACTGCCCTGAGGCACGCCAAAGATCATATTTTCTTCGTCACTGACACAATCATTAAGCTTTACACATTGTGATCGACCAGACAAATAGCTATGGAACCATTCAAGGGTAGTGCCTCGTATTCCTAGAAGTTCTAGTTTCCTAAGAAGAATTTTAGTAGACACCGTATCGAATGCCTTTGCGAGATCTACAAACACGCCAACACAAGCCTGACCGGAGTCCAGTGCAGAAGAGACGCTATCCAAAAGCATTGTGACTGCGTCTTCCGTGGATTTTTTCCGTCTAAAACCATATTGACGCGGTGAGAGCAAATTATGGCACTCCAGAAAATCAACCAAGCGTTTATTGACTATTTTTTCTAGCAGCTTTGAGAATATTCCGAGTAGAGAAATTGGTCGATAGTTAGATAGGACGTTCCTTGCACCTCCTTTGTGTATCGGAACTACAAGAGCAGTTTTCCAGTCAGTTGGAAAGGTTCCAGACGATAGGCTTATATTAAATATATGTACAAGTGGTTCTACAATAAAATTACAAACATTTTTAATTACTGGATTTCTTAACCCGTCTCGTCCAGGAGCGCTTTCATTTTTGAGCTTTTTAATTAAAGTCTTAACTTCGTGCGCATCCGTGGGATAGAAAAAGAAAGAGTTGGGATTTGACATACTGAAAGATTCGCGTTGTTCGCTTACTAGTTCACTTTCAGTTTTGCCAATTTTGTCAAGTGTTTGTGTTGCTAGAGTCTGACCGATATTAGCGAAGTACTTATTACAGAGATTTAGAGAGTCTTTTGGAGTTTTATCGATTAGGAGTAAGTCAGTTGGAGCTCTTTGTTTGTTGCCTAACTCGCAAATTCTTTTGATGACATTCCAAAGCTTTTTTGTATTGTCTTTGCTATCTAGCAACTCTTTATTTTCATGTTGAGTTTTTAACCGTTTGAGTAGGTTGTTGCAGAAATTTCGGTATCGCCTGTAAGAAATTTGTGCAGTGGCGTTATTTGGTTGTTTTCGAGCTTTCAGATGTAATCTATCACGATGCTGGATACAGCGCATGAGGCCGGGTGTTATCCATTCCTTAAGATTAAATTTAGATCTGCTCACCGTCTCCAGTTTTGTATGTTTTTGAATTATATTATCCAATTCACTCGTAAAACAGTGGGCGGCATCTGAGGTATCCGTTTTGCTAGTCACATTTGACCAATCGTGATTTGATAATTCATTGGCTACAGCAGAAAAGTCAGTTCTGAAAAGCGTACGCTTTTGTGTTGGTTTGACTTTTTCTATTTGAAGTGCGATCATGACTAGATCATGATCAGTTACAGATGTTTTACATACTACTCCAATTGCAGTGACTTTTGTCTCGATGAAAATATGATCGAGACAAGTTTTAACCCTAGTTGGTTTTGTAATGACCGGCTTTAAGCCCATCTCCGACATCAGACACAGATAATCATTTGCTTGCTCTAACCGTTTATTGCTTTGTTCATCAAGTAAAATATTTATGTTTATGTCACCTGCTATGATCAAACATTTACGTTGCTTTATAGGTTTTGCAATGATCTCAAGAGACTTGAGAAAAGGACCTGTTTCTTTAAAAGAAGGAGACCGATAAATTGCAAGAACAGTATGTAAGCCTCGAAAGTCAACAGCCAAACATTCTGCTTCATCGATGTCAGGCTCACTAACAGTAATGAGATTCTCCCAGTTATCTTTTACGAATACTACAACACCTCCCGCTGAGTTATTAACTTTGAAAATGCGTTTATCCCCTATCCGAGTTTAGTAGTAAGAGAAAATTAAATAAAAAACGCAATTTAAAACTGTGTCTTTATTGATATTGCCCTAAGTAAAAACATTTTTTTAATTTAATTCTAACTTATCTTTATCTTAAATTAATTAAAACTAATAAATGCACAAAAATGCAAATTGTTCTCAGAGTGACTTAAAAATTAAGTTAAAATAAATTATAATTAACTAAACTTAAACAAACACCTAAAGTTTTCCCAAAAAATGGTGGATGCTGTGATTCTGGCACTAGGTACTTAAATAAAAGTAACTACTTAGTACTTAGAATACCCAAGTTATATTAAATTAATTTCGCTTCTTATTTATAAACTTACTTTTACAGATATTCTATGCCACGAAGTCAATAGGGCGAGCACACCATAGACGAAATTAAATCTAAGTAGGTGCACTCGCAATTTTTTGTAGAGTGCGTCGTATCCTCGGAAGCGCTACAAAACGCGCAAGCGCACGCCACACACACAAAATTGTACACGTCACTACTATTATTGTTCCACGTTTGGATTGGGAATGAGGTGCGATCGTCAACTTTATATTACGCGAATGTATGAAATGACAGTTACCAAAGGTAGGATGTGCAAAAATCCTATGATATACAAAATGATCCTGTTGCTATAGAAATTCTGGGGCTTCTGATCAAAAAACCGCGACAAGTAGTTTTGTCAGTCCTCTCGTGATGTTAACCTGACACTCCCTAAAGAATTCTAAAGAGACCGAAACAAGTGGAAATCTGAAGGTGCAAGGTCAAGACTATTTACGGCGGATGCATTTATACGTCCCAGCCAAACTCTTAATTTTTGCTGAGTGGCTAAAGATGTGTGAGGTCTAGCGTTATCATAATGAAAAACCACACCCCTTCCGTTGACTAATTCCGGCCGCTTTCTCTCAAATTTTTGCATCAGTTGTTCGCAGTAGAGTTCAGAATCGATGGTCCTGCCTGGCGGTAACAGCTCATAATGAATAGTGCCCTTCCAATCCCACTATACACACAGCATTACCTTGTTGCGAGATAACCCTGGTATCGCCAGAGTCTGTGAAGCCTGACCAGCCTTTGACTACGACCTTTTTCGCACGTTCTTGTCGTACGTGATCCACTTTTTGTCACCAGTTATCAGGTTTTTCAAAAATGGTTCGGTTTAATTACGTCGTAATAAATAATCACAAATGAGTACACGGTTCATTAAGTTTCTTTCAGTGAGCTCATGAGGCACCCAAATATCGAGGTTTTTTGTGTACCCAGCTTTTTGCAAATGCGCCAAAACTGTTTTGTGGTCAATCCCCAGTTCTTCAGCTACATCGTAACTACTGATATGCTGATCTGGCTCCACTTTTTCAAAAATGCGAGGAGCGAGGTGCATCTTTGACATCAAAATTTCCGGATTGAAAACGCTTAAACCAAATTTGTGCTACTCTCACAGACACTGCACTAGGTCCATAAACATCACAATTTTTTTTCGCGGCTTACTTTGCGTTTTTTCCTTTTTTGTAGTAAAATTTTAAAATGTATCGAATTTCTTCATTAGATTCACTCATCTTAACAGTAAGAAAAACAAATGAAAATCACACATTTTAACTAATTTGAATTTGGAATTATCTTTTTTTTAATTTAAACTTTTTAATAATACCAAAACCAGCCAGATACAAATGGTATAGCCAAAGAGATTTTATTATAAGTTCATACATACTATTTGCGGAAAGAGTTTCTCCCCAACATTTCGCGGAATTAAAATAAAATGATATTTTCAAAAAAAAAATCAGCTCGCCTTTTGTTTTGATGATCCATCACTCATGGGTTCATCAACTTCATCATCAATGCCAAATAGTGACAGATTTGTCAAATGAAATTTAAAGGTTTAATTTATAAAACAGTTGAAAATAGATTCAGCAAACAGTTCAGACAACTAAATCAGCGATCATTTAATCTTTTGGAGAAGCAATGATTGATCAATAAACTTTTATAAACATCAATACATAAAACGAAAGTACCCAAGTAATCAATTCATTTCTACTATTAATGCAAACGGTACTTTTGAATCCCAATCCAATCGTGGAACAATAATACGTACTTCCACTTCCATAGCTAAACGGACTTCTTGAGGTAGAATATCTCTAATAATATCCGAAATAATGAAGTAATTTCGGATAGGCACAGAATCACAGTGCATTCTCCATGGCTTTCTGAAATGTTGTCATTCAAAAAGCTTATTGAAAAGCCTAAAGAACAAGAACAGAAATTTTGGTTTGCTACATCATAATATAAAACTGTGAATTAATAAATATAGCAAACGGAATGATAGTAAAAAGGACAAAGTTTGTTGAAATTAACCGTTTTTTACATGGTACTTTAAAACGTCGTTCCGAGTATTCATTTAGGCTTTTTCCAAAAAAAATACCTATTTTTGTCCATACCTACAACAGTATCTGTCCAGAATCTGATAGGTATTTTTTATGCACACCGTACGATAAATCCAATTAGAAGTAGTGCGAAACTCAAAGGACCTTCTCATTTGGCCCTCCTATTATTGCCTGATTCACTGCGGTCATGTTTACATCCAATCGAAGTCGTATCCATTTCCACCGCTCAAATAGTCGTACATGTAGACCGCCATCTCATCCAGGGCTTCAAAGCGAGGGTCGTGAAGGGGATCATCGCGGGTCGACCTGGCTGATCTACCGAGAGACCTGAAAATTTCAAGTACTTTTTAACATGTTATTACTTTTCCTTTTGAGGTAAGGAAAGTTGGTATGCTCTTAAAAACTCATCTCCATACTCACCTTAAGAATCTATCTAAGTTTTGTATTTGAAAATGAAATTTCAGTTTCACTTGCATCGTGCAAGTGTTTCAGTATGATTAGCAGAGTATGTAGTTTTATAAAAATAGCAGAAAGCACCTGCATACTTCGCATATATAAAAATAATAGAGAAGTTTTGTCTCCTGACGAAGTGTTTGACTAATAAACATGCAGGAAGCTACACATCAAAATGTGACCATCGCCTTTACAAACGGCTCGTCGTCTCGTTCATCGAGAGACAAAACTACTCTATTAGTTACATCTATGCTAGCTTTGCCGGTATAATTTGTAGTTAATTTAATCAATGAGATTTTTGACTGTGCATTCACCTGAAATCCGAGTCAGTGTCGAGTTCCTCCTCTGATGTGAATCTTTCACGGATATCTTTCATGATGCAAGCCTCCAATTTCTTATGCTGAAAGGAACACGAGATATTAAGATTTATTAATAAATAGCTATTTGTTATAATTTCAAGTTGATGATGGTACACGTGTTTACCTTGTAGCAACGGAAGAAAAACATTGGCTTCACCAGCTCTTGCGATAGTGGTGCTACGTTGCGCTTCATATCGGGAACACATTGCTGAAAACAAACAAATATTTCCTTAGCTGAATGAAACAAGTATATTCTAGTTTTATCACGCACATACTTATTGTTTAGTTAGGTTAACGCAAAACGTCGATTTTTATTCGTAATAAAATAACTCAAAGTTACTTTTAATCTAATTACCTAATACCTACGTTATTTATTATAGACACTGACCCCAACTTTAGTGATATGTTTTTTTATTGCTGCTCTACAAATTCCAGCTTGCTTTTGTATACGAAATCAACAAAAAAAAACCGGCCAAGTGCGTGTCGGGCCACGCGCAATGTAGGATTCTGTAGTTGCCCGGTACATATAAGTTGGTCTACTAATACAGACCGCGCCAAACTTCTGGTCCCATACATTATATGGGGACCAAAAGTTTGGCGTGCCTGTACTCGTAAATATATAAAGCCTACTTAGCTGTGATAGTTTTCCTTTTAAATTCATTATATATACTACTTCTGTGAATTTTTTCACATTTCTATAACCAACCGTCTAGCCAGCAGGGGGGGGGGGGCGGACCCTCCACTCTAACTTAAATGTTCACTTTAAAGCATAATATTTCGCCAACGGATCCCTAAATCGAAAAATGGTTTTCACACACCTACAATGTTTCTAAACGGCCTATCCAACGATACCCCTTACACTATGGGATAGACGAGAAAAAAAAATTCATCCCTAGTTTAAGTGTATGAGAAAAATTTCGATATATATTTTATTTTACCATTTTGTCGAAGTGATTAATATTTATATCCACGCCAAATAACAGCTTTATAGTATTAATAGTCTCTGCGCTAAGCCGCGGACAGACGGACAGACGGACATGGCGAAACTAAAAGGGTTCCTTGTCAGACTACGGAACCCTAAAAACGGTATTTTCAGTAATATTTTCCGAGGATCCAGTACAAATTCGCGTCTGCCTGCACGTTTTATTTTGGCTAAATGTTCAATAGCTATAGGTTTCACCTTATTAAGATACCAAACTCAACGAACCGAGAACTTCTGGCAGAACTGCAGCCCATCCTGAATGTCTCCCTTCAGCTCAGTGGAGACCGGCAGGTTGCTGATCCTCTCGGTGATCTTCTCGTAGTTGGGCTCGAGGTTGTGGTCGATGTAGCCGAGCTCCTGCATCACGCAGGTGATGTTGCGGACCTTGCTAGCGGCGGGGGCGCCGGGCCCGCGGGAGATCAGGTCAAGCCGGTCACGCAGGTCCATGTCACGCTGGAATTGGAGAATCGTTATTTGACTTGAATCGGAACAGTGATATTTTGCTGGCTGATGATGATGTATTGTTTAGATGGTCATAGAGGGGGAGGATATAATGAAATGTGAATAAGAGCTCAATTTTTTCAGCTATGTGGTTTGTTTTCTGAACCATTTGCCATTTGTATTTTTTGCGGTAAGTTAAACTAATGCAAATAAGAATAAATGTAAAATGAATATTGAAGGAGTAAAAAAACCGAATAAAGATTAATCTTTTTCCTAATATGGTATTGATTATTTGATAAAACAAAAAAAGAACTGGTAAAAACGGAGTTATGTGATATAAGATAGGCTTTCGAATTGATTGACCACTGCACTAAGTAAACTGTATAGTTCTAAATGTCCATCCTTTTGCGTATAAAATACAGATTGATTGCTTTAAAATAAACAGAAACGATGGAAACCATTTTAATAGAGATATGCTCTAAGTCTTGGAGTCTTGGAGGTAAATTATGGCTTAGTATTTTTAATAAAAATTAATCGATGACTTCACTCACCGACATTCTGTGACTAGCGAAGTACGGCTGCTGGTAGTACCCCTGTTGGTACTGATTCTGGTACTGCCCGTACGGCGAGTACGCCTGGACGCCGGGCGGGTAGAACATGCCGGGTCCGTACGGGAACTGGTAGAACGGCGTCGCCGGGGAGAAGGGGCGGTACTGCGGGGAGGGGGACGGCACCATGTATGGAGGTACTTGTGGCTGTTGCTGATATGATGGCTGTAAGTTTAGGACACAGGTTAGCTGGTGAAACAACATTCGAGTTGCATCAGAAACGAAGAAGTGAACCCAGTCAATGAAGCATTGGAGAAAGTTCTGCAGGGCCACTTTTAGCTTATATTTATTTCATTGTAATAAAGGCGAAACCTGAATCTCCAAATTTTTTTCCGATACTGTGCATGTGCTTACGCAATAAAAGGTGACTTTGATTAATATAGTCAAATTTATACTGAAGACCCGGTAAGTGATCAGGACCAGGTTCAATGACCAAATGATCCAAATTTATCCACATCACCGAAGGTTAACTGGAAGATAATGCTAATTAGCATTAAGTTCGCCTTGTGTACTATTTTTATGTGGAATAAAGAATTCTATTATTATTATGCAAAATAAAATGTAGACTGTTATTATATACTTATTGAGTCGAGGTTGTTCTTAGGCACAAAAATTATTTTCGTATTTCGCACAGGTCTTGCTTTGAAGTCTTAACGGCATAAAAGATTTTAACAATCAGACAAACAACAGACAAACAACAAGAAATAATATTCGATGATATTACATATACAATATTAATGTGTTATGACCTTAAATAACATTACAAAACTTAACTAAAAATAATCTTAAATAAAGAACCTAACTGAATATGATTTGTAATTTCGCAGTGAGAGTCAAAGCCTCTTTAGCTCAGTGGTAGAGCACTGGTCTCGTAAACCAGGGGTCGTGAGTTCAATCCTCACAGGAGGCAAGATCGATTTGTTTTGATTTTTTTGTATTCTTTTTTTTAAGAAGTGAAATATTAGAGTATTGAAGTGTTATGTTTTTATATTTTTTATTTATTTATAATGAATCTAAAATAAAACGAAGTTATTAAAAAATATAAACTTACCACTTGTGGTCTAAAAGTCAAAACATTTGGTGGTCCTTTTTGTGGTAAATGATCTTGTTGATTCGGTAATTCATTATCTTGATTTAAACTAGCGCCATCTCCCGGCTTTGTAATAGTTTGCGTGCTCGGGTCTATTGCGAACCCAGGCGGTAGTCTGCCGAGTAACACTGGATGTATTTGTTGTGGGTTCTGTGGAACCTCAAAAGATGGCGGTGCTGAACATTTTGCATAAGCTTCTTTCATTTCTTGTCTGATTTGTTTTACCACTTCCGTTCCAAAACAGCTTTCATAAATCTGGAATATTTTAAATAATTTATTTAATAATGTCATTTTATTGTAAATTAAATTGTAAATTCAAAATGCCTTCAAAATGAGGTCAAAAGTGAATATCTTCGACTATTTCCACATCGCCATCATGAGCAGCCGTGGCCGAGCGGTTAAGGCGTCTGACTAGAAATCAGATTCCCTCTGGGAGCGTAGGTTCGAATCCTACCGGCTGCGAATCTTTTTGTTTTTTTTAATTATGATTTTTTTACCTTCATCATGGCATATTTCTTAATAAATCTATCATCACTGCTCCCCAAGGCCGTGGCTGTTACCCAAACGAAGCATACTAAAAAAATTTGCTTTTGCACCATTTTGACGGGAAACGAAATCTGCAACAAGGAAATTAAATTTATGGTTACTATCATTTCCTTTTCTGTTATTAATTTTAACGATATGTTTCTGTTTAGTTATTGAATGATATCTATGTATTGGGAATCAGTTGCCCGTGCTAATATTTTAGTTTGTTTATTTATCTATTGCATAAAATTTATTAATAATTTTCATGTTATTTTCCAGTTGTCATTTCAAAATGCTTTCAGCGGTTTTCTCCATTCTGTGGAGTAATTGATCATCACTCACGTTGTTGTTCATCCAACTGTGATTTTCAGAAGCATGCCGAATCGTTTTTAGGGTTCCGTACCCAAAGGGTGTCAAACGGGACTATTACAAAGCCTCCTCTGTCCGTCTGTCTGTATGTTTGTCCGTAAATCTATTACAGACCAAATTTATTGACCAAAATATTAAATTGTATCTTGGAAATGCAAACAAACCGGCAGGAAACTTGTAGGTATTTATTATTATACACATGCAATGATATACGAACACGCAGAACTTCGGGGCTATCATTAAATTATTATTTTAATACCTAGAAGAGAGTGTTAGTGGTCAGCTTTGAATTTACAGGGTCTGTCTAGAAAGTCGTGGCAACTTTTAAACTATTTAAAGATGTTGTCATCAATAAAATTAAATACTCCTCATACAAAATAAACGAAAAATCTCCCTTGTGCTCTAAAATCCATTGAAAAGATCCATCAGCGGATTTTTGTGGTATTTTATGCGCACTTTAATCTTTGCTTGAAACTGCCGTACTAAGATGTCGTCTCAAGTTTGCTTTTTGTATCAAACTTTAACGTGGCTTAGAAATCTTAGAATTCGTTTAAGCATTTAAGCGGTGGGCCGCTTTGGAGCTGCGGATGGAGAATCCAGTTTTTTTAATCAAAGGCTGTAGGTATTTAAGTATCAAAGTTGATATAAAAAGTCATAGTAAAGTTATCATCACTCATTCCACTTTGACTCTTACCTATACGTCAGTCACATATAATTATGAGCTGTCATTAAGTAAATAGGTACAAGCCGCGCTCAAAGATACTAGATAGAGACAGATAGATACCCAGAGATATAGACGAACTTCAAGTTTGGTGCCGTTTATAAGTAGGTTGTCATGCAAGCAACAGTACAACAGTTTCAGGTAAGTAACATTTTCCTTTTGAAGTGTTACTTTAAAAAAAATCTTCCTAGGTTGAAACCTACCACAGCTTCATAGACAGAAAATAATTGAATCCACTTGTCCCAAGTTCATTAACATTGAAATAGCAAATTAACTCCTTAGACGAATAGCTGAACTTTTCTTGCGTACCAATAGAGGCGGTTTTTGCCTGCCTATGGTTGTAAAACTTCATGTAGGTTATAAAGTCCGTTATTAGAGGCCAGTCTTAGGGCGGCTGCATGCATGATTGATAAATCGATGATTAGATCAATGGCTTGATCAGGCAGGTCAAGTTTAAGGGTAGTTTAATAAGTGTTTATTTAATTATTCTCTGTATAATTAAAGTACGTCTGTATGACAGGCTATTCTTATTGCTGATTAACAAAGGAGTGACCACTTGACCAGCGAGGGTGCTTATAGTCCGAAAGTGTATTTTGTCAATTACACCCGTGCTAAAAATTCTATTTTTATCAGTAATGCGAGAAAATAAAATAAAACTTACAAAAGCAATGTTTTCAAACAAAGGTACTGAAAAAATATAAACAATTAAAATAATTAAAACGAAACGAATTCAATAATAATAAATAAAACTGTCAAGTGCGAGAAGCATTCGTGCCTTGAGGCACGCGTAACACGTTTTGAAATACATATTCCAAATGGAATTCTATTTATAAATTATTATTTTTTGGATATTTTCCTTCACTAGTCTCTAAAGACTTCCTTCTGTACCCTCACTGTTATATGGGTAAATATTTTTTTATTATTAACTATATCATGCCAACACAGTGTGTGCCAATCAGATTATGAAATGATTAATTCTACGATATATACATCGTGTAATTGATAGTGCTTAAAACTCAAACAAACTAACCACCTAAAAATTTATATAATATACTACGATATGGCCACGAGATAATCAAATTATTATATAATATTATATAAAGAAAGATATAATTGCTATGTTTAGCCTTTTATTTTCTTTAAATATTGCTAGTCAAAAGATAAATAAAATAAAAACACAATTTTCAATATATTTCGGCCTCTTCTATGAGGCCGTCATCAGTTGAATGACAGTTAAATACCTATAAAATTAATGTACTTACAGGTAATACAAAAAAGTATAACTAAATCTAGGCTACTGACTATTTACAGAAAAAAATAAAGTAATGTTATTTACAGAATTAATGTGTGATGATGAGTCAATCGGTCGAGTTATGTCTGTCAGTGTTGTCTGTTGAGTCCGGGTCCATAGTGTGCGCCAAGTGACCAGATGTATGATGTCTCACAGGTCCTCAGTTCTATGTCGGTCAATGGTGGAGTAAATGACTTAATGATACGCACAGTGAAGCAGTCGTTAAAAAGTTGATTGTGGAGGCGAGTGTGAGTGGGGATGGGCAGGATGTTGTTCTGTGTAGTGTCTGAAGTGTGTCAGTGTTGTCTGTTGAGTCCGGGTCCATAGTGTGCGCCAAGTGACCAGATGTATGATGTCTCCCAGGTCCTCAGTTCTATATCGGTCAATGGTGGAGTAAATGACTTAATGATACGCACAGTGAAGCAGTCGTTAAAAAGTTGATTGTGGAGGCGAGTGTGAGTGGGGATGGGCAGGATGTTGTTCTGTGTAGTGTCTGAAGTGTGTCAGTGTTGTCTGTTGAGTCCGGGTCCATAGTGTGCGCCAAGTGACCAGATGTATGATGTCTCCCAGGTCCTCAGTTCTATGTCGGTCAATGGTGGAGTAAATGACTTAATGATACGCACAGTGAAGCAGTCGTTAAAAAGTTGATTGTGGAGGCGAGTGTGAGTGGGGATGGGCAGGATGTTGTTCTGTGTAGTGTCTGAAGTGTGTCAGTGTTGTCTGTTGAGTCCGGGTCCATAGTGTGCGCCAAGTGACCAGATGTATGATGGCTCCCAGGTCCTCAGTTCTATGTCGGTCAATGGTGGAGTAAATGACTTAATGATACGCACAGTGAAGCAGTCGTTAAAAAGTTGATTGTGGAGGCGAGTGTGAGTGGGGATGGGCAGGATGTTGTTCTGTGTAGTGTCTGAAGTGTGTCTGTGTTGTCTGTTGAATCCGGGTCCATAGTGTGCGCCAAGGGACCAGATATATGATGTCTCCCAGGTCCCCAGTTCTATGTCGGTCAATGGTGGAGTGAATGACTTAATGATACGCACAGTGAAGCAGTCGTTAAAAAGTTGATTGTGGAGGCGAGTGTGAGTGGGGATGGGCAGGATGTTGTTCTGTGTAGTGTCTGAAGTGTGTCTGTCTTGGTTCATGCGGATGTTTAATGCAATTTTATTTTCACCTATGTAGAATGCCGGGAAACCAAACCAAAATTAAAAATAGGTGTGACAACAAGCGGAGCGAGGAGGAGCCTGTTAGGGTTACATGTAAATAAAGGTGGGCCGAAAGGAGCGGAGTGGAGCGGACCGGAGCGAGGCCAACCCCTCTAGTTTCAAAAGAAATACGATCCGCCGAGTCTTATTATGATACGCCGAATTCTACGATATTATGACGACGACATTATAAGGTGACTTATAATTATGCAGCCAAATTCATACTGGACACTCGGTACGCGGTCAGGACCAAGGTTCTATTACCCTTTCTATGAAATACACAAAATGAAGAGACTTCCTATACTAATTGAGTCGAGGCTGTTCTTAAACAAGTATAGAGGCACAAAAAATATTTTTCTTATTTCGCAAACTGGGACATTGAACTTGAACTTTGTTCCTGACCAGTTACCGAGTCTCCAGTATGAATTTGGCTGTATAAACGAAAACTCATCTTGTATACTGGAAAATCTTTTTTTTATGGCGTAGCTGTATCCGCTCGCTGTTTTTTGAGCTGAGCTCTACGACGACTTTGGCTAAGGACAAACGCATCACTAATAATAATAAGACATTCCATTTTTTGACGAGAATCTTACAATTTACAATCTAGTTTAAGGGGGGTTATCCCGATTTCGTCCCGTTTCAAATTAATTTTAAGCCAATAAATAGCGAAGATAAAAAAAAAAAAATTGTTATACTTCACTCTTTGATCTTGATATTTCAGCCGTTCGATACACGATTACTTACATTTTCCTGGATCAATTTAAATCGTAAAGATCGGTCTGAACTATGATCTAATTATCATTTCATCTGAGCTATGCTAAGTTTTGAACAGTAAAACTTGTACTAAAATAAACGTCTTAAAAATGTAATATAAAACGGCCGTATATAAAACCCATCCCTCTGATTCCAAAATAATAAATAAAAACACCTCGAAAACGCGAATTTTCTAAGCGGCGCGCTTTCGCTGAGCAGGGTGACCATGTGTAAAACGAAAGCGTTGGAGCAGGACAGATTTCACCGGATAACCTCGCCTTAAGCTAAAGCAATAACCTACTAAGCCAGCAAGAAAAATATATAAGAAACCCAGGTTCCCACTACTAGAGACCGCTAGAGGGCGCAGGGCGAGGTCACTGACCCCTTCGGCCTTGCTACAGGAATGCGCGGGCGCAGTCTCCCGCCGCATCTGCTACTGTATCATCAACGATTCTCGCCCTTATTACCATTCTACTCTAGCCCAGAGAAATATAACACCTATTGCAACAGACATAAGTCGTCAAAGGAACTTCAAGTCAACAATGGCGTTTGGCTATATCGTCGGCCTTAATTCATAGAAATTATCAGCAATTTCCTCTGTAATACCAGGATTTAATGGCGATAAGGCTTCCGAAATGTCATTTCTAAATAAATATGAGAATTGAGAACGAGACTTATGGTTGGAAAGTGGATTAACTATGTGGGCGGTTTTATTTAAAATTGTACCCCCGATTTTTGGACAACAACAGTTTTTTGCAGTTTTTATAGTTAAGAATTAAATTAACGAGAAATAAAAGGACAGGCTGTAGCCTAAATTTGCCTGCCCCCTGTCCAAGTCACTCGTAATAATCATCAATATTTTTATTGTATTTTTATTCATAAATAGGTTTTTTTTTTGTTTATCTTGACTAATAGTATTTTTTGAATCCAAAACAGCAAAATTTTAATATAAGTACATTGTGTTATAAATTTGAAATAAATACTTATTATATCTTTATTTAAAAAATTGGACCTTCCGGAACTTTCAGTATTGTGACCGTAATATCTCCGCAACCGGGTTCCTTACATTGATTAAGGGGGTAACTTTTTATCTCGCTACAAAATGCACATAATAATATTGTTTTCCTTACTTTTTAATAAAAAGTATGCAATAAATGTATTTTAAAGCAACTTGCGGAAATAGTTTATTAATAATAAAGTCTGCACAAAAAAATGTATTACATTTTGTTTGCATTACATTAACAAACTTAAAAGCGTGTTTATAGTTGTAATGTGATGCAGCTAAAATGTAACACATAAAATTGAATAATTTTCATGTGATCACCTAACTATTAACAAGCAGTTTGCGCGAATTGCTATAAAACGCATTTATTGCATGCTTTCTATTCAAAAGTAAGGAAAACAATATTATGATGTGCATTTTGTAGCGAGATAAAAAGTTACCCCCTAAACTCTTTTTACCGCGATTTCGATTTCTAGCTCATAATGTTAAATCGCTATCCCATCCTATCTTATACATACTACATATCGAACTACTACATTGTTCAAATATTTACAACTGACACGGGCTTAATATCATTTTTACGAATGTAAGAAACAAAAGTTGTAATTAAAGAAAAATCCATGTGAAAGTGGGGCGTTTTTGAGCTTCAAACACAAGATTTCTGAGTACTTAATTGTACTTCTTCATCATGTTGATTACATTGACCTCTCATAAACAACTAGACACAAAGAAAAGTTCTCTAAGAAAAGTTCGTCAGAAAACGTCCGAACGGCGACGTGTATAGTAGCAAAAATGCTTCAACCAAATTAAGACGTTATGTCGTTACCATAAGATGCAATGTCAGTTGTAATCAATCGTTATTCCAATTTGTCACCCTGCGGTGACAAAATGCATCGCGGACACTTATTGAGCGAGATTGTGAGTCTTGTTGTTTATGAGACGTCAATGGTTGATTACTAAAAATTTTAAGACAAAAACCATCCGTATAGCCCCCTGGATACTGTGTCGTCAAATCAGTTGCCAAACCGAGTGCCTATCGTCGAAATGATACATATCTGCTTATCTAAGGATACGGTCGCACTTGAAATGACGTCACAATTCGTAAATAGTTCAATACTATACAAAATATCAAACAGCATAATAGACTCACCCGATTCACTAAGTCAGATTAAAATTTCTGTCCCTCGCCCTACCACCAGACGGTCAAATCGTAAGCCGTTTGCGACGCCTCGGTTTAACAGCAATCTTGGTAAATTTATGCCATTAACGCGTATGATGTATAACAAGATAACTACTGTTGATGATGATTTTGACATACATTTTGTTAGTCTTCCATGTTTTAAATGTAAGATACTCGAATGTTTAAGTCATGGATGATCTCATGTTCTGTTGAGTTAGTGTATGTTTAACTTACTTTTTCAGAATTATTATCATAATTTGTTACTTATACCTAGTTTTAATTTAAGGATCATTCCCTACTTACTATTGTTATACTATTTGTGTATGTAACATTGGTGCTCCAAATAAATAAATAAATAAACACCCATTGAAGTTATTTTGAAAGTTCATTTTTATCTGTTTTTGGTGAATAGCAACCATAGATGGCAACCGGCACTGAGTTACATAATTATGTAATTACTATTTTAATAAGCCCGCAGATTGGGCGATAGATAAAGTTATTTTAATTTTTATTAGATTTTTTGCATAAGTAGCTTACAATAAATAATCTTTTTGTATAGCATCAGAAATCTGACCCTTTTACCTAAAACAGCCGCAAGGAAATGTGAAAAAGGCCTAATGTCAAGGAAAAATGACAAGGCCCACTTGTATTTAGAGCACAAAGCGGAACAAAAACATACATAATAAAACATATAATTAAATAAATAATTGCGATTTATAGGTTTAAATAAAAACATCTGCTAATACAATTAGATCGTTAAACTAATGGTTTAAAGATAAAATGTTAATGACTCGAAGTTTAATATCCGTTGATCGAGTGCTGTTCAGATTAATTAAACCACTAAATTAATTTACATAATTATACAGAGTTTTACGATGAAAACTCTTAAAACGGGGTATTCTACCCATGAATAAGAATAACTTTTACGGGTGGGGACACTTCGCGAATCGCGAAAAAACTGCTATTTCATACATTTTATTCGAGTAGCTATTTCATTTTTCTATGGAACAGCTGATTTTATTTTACGATTTGAGGGTTGGCAGCATGTTAAAAGTGGTCCATATTCATGTGTAAAATAACCTGTTTGAAGGAAAAAAGTTACCAATTAACATTTTGTGTATGTCCTATTATAGGTGGTAGAGCTGATGCCGGGCTCGACTGTGGAGGTACCACCATCTTACTCGCAAATCCTCCCGAAGTTATTCGGGGGAGAGTAAGAGAACAGCTCTCAGGCAAAACCAGGCGGCCCACCATTGCCTGGGACCGATGGATGGCGGTATATCCATCCCCAATTGCCGGGCCTTATATAAAACAGACTGGTGACGGGCAGCGGCGTCACTGGTGCAAGGAGTTCGGCACCGCGCTCACCAACCCACCTGCCCAGTGTGTGTGAGTATGGGCATTTCTTCCAGGAGGCCCGCCAAGCATGGCGAAATCCTGGAAAGGCGTATGTCCAGCAGTGGACGAAACAGGCTGATGGATGGATGGATGGTATGTCCTATTATGTAGTTAGACAAACATTTTTAAGTTGCGACTCAACGACTGACATGAAGGTCGTGTATTCAAATCCAGTAGGCACAGTTGAGTTCGGTGTCCGTGCTTAGGAAAGCACCGGTCACTGTGCGTCCGTATTTGTGTCCATTAGTGAAGGCTCACCGTCTCCATCCATCACGAATTGGTAAACTTTTAATTTCAAATCGGTGCCTTATGGGAGTGGAGTGAGGGGGACTTACTCCATACAAATATGTGCTCACGAACTAGCTTATGCCGTAAGGTCGTATACAGTATTTTTCATTTAAAATGACAACTAAGTAATATAATAAATCCAATCGGCCATATTGAAGTGTATTTGTAGACTAATTTAAATAAAAATCTTAGAGGCTTCATTCGCTCCCGTTTGTCAGTAAAGTAGAAAAAGAGGTTTTCTAAATATTTTTTTCTCTGCTATGAAAATTAATCAATCAACTACATCTTCGGGGAAAATTATGTCAATAAAATGCTTAATCTAGTCTAGTATATAGGTTGGTAATTACATGTTTTTTTATGGAGTTGATGCTCGTGATTGTTGGCACTTGGTGGAACTTTTGATACATTTTTGATTGAAAAACACTTGTACTTGTCCACTTATTTATATTATTTCCCTTACCGGTTTCGCTGTTATAGCATTATCAAAGGTTTTTTGGTTGTTTACGTACAATATATGAATCGCTTGGCATGCGGGTAGGACAAACAAATTCTACGAAAGAAACATTTGAGTACTTTCATTTCTTAATAAAACGTTGTATAAAATATTCATAAGTTTTCATAGATACACTATCCTAAATATCCAACGTTGTGGCAAGGTTTGGCAATGGTAGAATTAGTTATGGGGTTGTCATATAACAAAAATAAAGTTAACACGGTAGAAGAAAGAAAAAATATAAATATCTTAAAAACAAAAATAAGGATTTAATATGCTAAAATGTCAGTGAATGTTGATTTTTTAAATGAAATAAAAATAAAATTGAAATAGTCAAGAGTAGTAAAATATACAAGTGTGAGAAGGTGATGTAGTAATATAGTCAAATTAATTTATGAAATAATGGGGTAACCTAAATAGGGGGTTATTTCGAGTATTGTGTAATTGAGTGTCAAGTCAGGTACTCGTAAATGTCAAACGATTCAATCGTGTTTCATGTCAAATAAGAGCCAATGTCAGAATACAAAATGAGCTATTTAAAATATTGAAGCAGTGGTGAGTTATTAACGTCTAATTGTTTATTTAATATTTGGTTGACATTGGAATGGCATAATTTATTTATATCGAGTGCTTCTAGAGCTGATAATTTATTTATTTATTGCTGAGAAAAATGGAGATCCATTTCACCAAAATTTCCAATGCGTCGTTTTAACAATAGTAGGTAAAATGTAGATGTAGAGTATGAACTGTGGCCGCCATGTCAGTCACTGAACACCTCTGACACTCCCTCGGGGATTTATCTCGTGACGATGTCCAATTTACATTTGTTAAATATTGTTTCTCTAACAGACAGTAGATTTATATAGATATCAAGTTCAAAGAGTACCCTAAATATTTCCACTTCATCTTTAGTCTTGTACCAGCTCTTGCCCACGGCTTCGCCCGCATGGAATTGTCTTATTATTTGCGTGTAAGATAAAATAAACTGTCATCGAGAGTATTCGGCTTGGTGGTTATTTTTTTAAAAACTTTAAAGCATATTTCAACCTATATCTACAAAGGAAAAAACACGCAACAAAAGTAACAACAAATTTGTACATCTGAATAATCTCAAATTACCTAGTTTCATGAGTTTTTTTTAGCAAATACAGAACTGGTTTTTCCTACGCAAACTTGATTTAAGCATCCATCTAACATTCACACGAAAATGCAATTTTCTTAGTTATTAAAATGAGATTGGGCCTAGGAAGAGAAGAATTAGACAAAGAATCCCTTCTCCTGTTTAATAACCTGATTAAAATTCAATAAAAAGCTCTCTGTCACAGCTGAACGGCTCGTAATAGTAAATTATCTTCACTATTACACAGTGCAACGGATGTACTATGATTGTCTATGATTGAGCAGTTAAAGTTGTTGCATAAGAAAACTTGTGTTTTTATTGTTTTTGTTTTGAGCACCTAACGGACGATCATTAAGTGGCTGTTTCTTTGCCGATGCATTTTTTTGTTTAATTTATACTGTAAGGTGTGACTCCTTGATAGAACTACATTCTAACACTAATAGAAGTCTGCGTGTACAAGTTCCACTATATAAGGTGACTTTAATTTATACAGCCAAATTCTTACTGAAGACTAGGTAAGTGCTCAGTCAGTAACCAGGTTCAATGATGCTTTTTGTGAAATTCATTTTTTTTTTTTTTTAGTTTATTGAACAATTTATACACATTACACTTAAAACAATTATTATAGAACTATCTGACGTAAGCCACGAGGGTTTATCTGCCGATAGTGAGTTCTACATTACACTTTATACATACAAATAGGTTAATTTAGCTTATTTTATTTACAAAATGTAGTTGAGGTCACTACATTCCACCATGTACTTTTTAAGTTTTGTCATATAATTATTTTTATTATTAAAATACCATTTTTGCAACTCTTTTGGAAGGCTATTGATGATTTTTGGTAGTATAAATTCCCAATGCCTAGTTCCGAAAACATTATTACATTTGGGTAAATTAAAGGTTTTAGTATCGGATAGTTATTCATAAATTGTTCTTTTCCTGTTCCTTACAACACAAGCCCAGACCCGAGTCAATTACTATGGGACGTCAACATTTTAGTTTATAGTTTGGCTGTATAAATAAAAGTCACCTTATTTAATAATAAAATTACGACTAGTTTCGTTTAAATGACATCGTCTGGCTTGATACAATAGTAAAATAACGAACGGTCAAAATTAATGAACATTAACAACCAGTAAAGCCGATTTTAAAGGCTTTAATTTTAGTTTTAGTGCTGACAAGACTTAATTTTATCCAAAGTAATGTAGTTTCTGTTGTAAACACTATAGAACTATTTTGGAATGAAGAAATTTAGTTTTGACAGCCTTCAGAATCGGCTTTATTATCTTTTTCTGGTTGAACAATAGCGGGAAAAGGTAAAAGGCAGTATATTCACACGAAATAAATAATTATCATTTTCTCAAGGCATTTCCGATTTAAACGTATACAGGTTGAACCAAACGAATGCCCTCTGGAGGGAAAGAAGTACTTTCAAAGTACCTTAAATATTAAAAGAATTATTTTTTTTGCGAAGTGAAGTATTCCATTTATTTAAATTATCTAAAACTAAAATAACAATTAATCTATAAATTAAAACTAACTACCAACATAAACATATAAAAAAAAACGAAAAATAATACATACCTTAAATAAACCACAGAAATGAGGTACTTAAACTAAGTAAAAAATTTAAGCCAGATCGCTGCCGTCACCCGACGGGGTACTCAACATAAATAGAAAATTGTACTTAAGGGAACTTTTATTTTATTTTAAGGTTAAGGAAAACTGCATTCCAAACAATTTTAAAATATCACCTGCGTAGACTTGGAATCGAACCGAATATTAGGACCAAATTCTTCTGAGTAACATAGTAGCGTTAATTAAAGAAAACTCTTAAACGTATCTCAAATTTAAATATAGTTAGAAGTACGAAAATGGATGCGGGATAAACATATTTCTTCAATGGTACAACCGAATTATCACACGCTCTCGAAAAACCGAATAACTCGCTTTCTTGTTGAAATAAAGACACGGCTTATTCAAAATCGCTAGATATCATTTAAACAAATTTTATAAGTACGACCCCTGAAGTTTCTTGTATGGGGACCACCCTAAAATTTAAATTTTTAACATTTTATTATTTGTCGTGGTAAAGACCAAACTTACACGTATTATGCGAGAATTTTAACTTCCTACTTATTACGGTTGAGGCTGTATAAAGATGGACAGATATACTAACAGACCGACGGCGGAGGCTTAGTAATAGGGTCCCGTTTGGCACCCTTCGAGTACGGAACCCTAAAAAGTAACTATTTAGGTATTTACTGAAATTGATGCTCGAGAGTAAATCAGTAAGAAGTGTAACAGAACGGTTACGAAAAAAATATATAATTAGATTAAATAGGTTAATCAACTGTCGTAGTTTATTCAAAATTGCTTCATAAACGTTGGAAGAACATTATGTATATATTATGTATAGTTTTTAGAGAACTATAGGTATCCTGATTAATGTAACAAAATAATTTCTTTTTATTTCTACTTGCATCAGCATAATTCGGAATAGAAACACAGAAGAAAAGTAGATCGGGATGTAAAGAGCTCTAGACTTGGAAGTTCTTTTTTTCTTCGTTTCTAAACTGCAATGATATAATTTTAGTCTAACTAAAAGCTCAATTAGGTTTTAACGGATGTTTAAACGTTAATCATCCGTTACGACTACGCACCGTTACAATTTAAACGTCAATTATGCTTTTAACTACTAATGACAGTTAGGCTGCTTCTAAAGTAACAATTTGCCAGAGCTCAGTGGAATTATTGAAATATGAATTAATTATTAGGACAGGTGGGTGTTACAATTTCAAGGAATTTGATTGATTGAAACGCGTTAGTTTGCGGAAGTCTATCACTAACTTATCCATGAGTTAGTCAATCAATTAAATTCCTTTAAATTGTAACACCCAACTGTTCTAATAATTTGCAATAGCCCGCAAATTTATTAATATATCCATGGATGGGTACGTTCGTTTATTGCACGGACATCTAGCAATACAAACATAGTTAAAAATATGTTTTAACGCTAATTAAAGCCCCTGATGACGCTTACATGGTGAAACCGGTTGGGTAGTGTAATATTAAATATTATTTGTGGAAAAGTACAAGTGTATTTCATTTTTAATACCTTTCTATAGTTTCTTTAACTTTGATCTGCTGAATGCTAACGGATGCATTGCTGACAAAATTCCTTACTATAGAACTACTTAATTCCCACAAAAATATAAATGTGAAAAAGGGGCCGGGTTCAGTATAAAGGCAGTGCGGGATTGTCGACTTCACAGAAAAAAGAATTGAGATCAAATTGGGTTGGCACCCACCCAGGTTTATGGAGGTTCCTTCAGGCATTACTGCAATAATGACCTTCTTGCCACTGCTCAAGGAAAGTTAAAAAAAAGAAAAGTTACTGAAGTTTTGGCGCCCAATAAACTCCGCGGACAATAGTACATTACTGCTAAGACCAGGAAATAAGCAATCCTGGACGAGTAAGTTAAAAGTCCGAGCCCGTAGCAAGTATGGTGCTTTTGTCAAAAATAAAATGAGACATTTTCATGTTTTTCATGATAATGAGTTATATCAAATATAATAAACTGACTAGGAAATATTAAAAGTTACTTACTTGCTTATATTTGGGCCATTACTCATATTTATTGTTATTGATTTCTTCGGGAAAGCATTAGCTTTGCAAAGCTCTATATTAGAGCCCGCTTCTGAACTTATTTTGTAATTTATTTGCACAAAATACTTTCAACTAAAATTTATAGCAACATAAATTCCCGCTTTCACGCAACTTTTTTTTATTATTGCCAGCTGGGCAAAGGTAGTTACCGCCTTGCAGCCTTCTAGGCTTCATGGACAACGCCATCTAGAGGAACACTAAGTACTAAGAAAAAGAAACAACGAAAAAAACCTCCTCAGTCTCTTATAGACACGGATAGTTTAAAAAAGAAAACATATGAAATATACTCTGTGAACATAAGGTATGTAATTGATTTTTATACGAATTTCCTGGACAGTTATCCAGATTTCCCGGACACTTTTAATAGCTCGCCAGGATGAAGTATTTTCTGGTAGGTCTTTACAGTATGTAATGGTAATATTACAATGTATTTTTGAGAAAAAATAACTTTACTATAAGGGTTTCGGTTTTTTAACGAAGCTTTAAAACAGAAATGCCGCATAATTTTATTCACATAATCCAAATGTGAAAACTTGTTAATGGCTTGTTAAATACCCATATCACGAATTGTCATTTAATATTAAGTTATTTGTAAGTTTTCTGAACAAAAAAAATATTTTCATGAGCCAAAATCATAAAATCTTGGAGCAATATCTCGGGCCAAATCCAGTAAATCTTGTTCTATTAGCAACACGGATACATAAGTACGTACATAAACTTTAAAAGTGATAATTAAAACAGCTTAACCGACAAATTTACCATAAAGTTTCTCATATCGATATTTTATTAAGCTGCTCTATATTTAAAGCTCATCATCATTATAACATAAAACGAAATCATCATAACTTAACATAATTATAGAGGTAAAGCCGGGGCCCTAAGTTAGCTTCTCCGGAACATTATAAATATAAAATCGCTATTATGTCAGAATGGCTGTAGTTGAAGCACTGTTATTTTCAGCCATTTACCCAGTCAATTTCATCATGGGATTGAATGGCGGAGTAGACGCATGCCTGGGGATGACTTGTACGATGTCTTAGAATATATCAATTGTATTATAAAACTAGTCTTTCGTCCTCGGCTACGCCCGCGTTTTTTAAGGGGCTATTTCGATAAAAACGGCACCTTTTGAAGTTGTTTACCTGCTTTTTACAAGAAGCCACTGATTTGATAAATCAGTATATAAATTTTGGAACCTTTTTCTAGTTTTCTTCAGTACAGAAACGCGATTGCAAAACATTCGCTCGATAGAAATAATTATTGAAATGAGGTCTTCTTCGAAATTTTTTTCATAGTGTGTCAAATAAGAATGACGGACAGACCTCAACGATATTTTATTAGACAGATTTTAACAATATCTAAATTTTGTCAGTTAGAAATATATTAATTTAAAACCGACATTTTGCTATTTTTTCCGGTATCCGTCCCTCTCGCACTACGGGTCGTTCCGCATGGAGTGACAGTGACTTTTGCAAGCGTGACATATCCTCTTAATTCTCGGCCCTGGTTTCGGCTTGAGCGTTATTTTATGAACACTTCTGATAGCGTATATGTTGATCAGGGCCGCTAAGATGATAATAAAAACCCGCCTCCAAATCCGTTGAGTGGTTCTTTAGTTAAAATGGAACATACATACATGAATACAGACAGACAAAAATAAAAATATAAAATATTTTGGCCTCAGTACAATACTAATAAATCATTTTAATTAAAACTTCGTAAAAATAATTACTGTCAGACACTACTTTTTACTTCTTTACTGTAGCAAAATTTAAAGGCTTTAGTTTTAAGTTGAGTAAATGCTGTCAAAACAAACATTTATTTATTGCAATATAGTACTAACATGGACACAATAAAAGCTTAATTACTTAGCAGGAATTTTAGTTTTGACAGCACTAAAACCTTCAAAATCAGCTACACTATTAGTACAGTTATACATATAAGGTCCTACAATTCAAAGTGGAAAAAATCTGAGAGCTGATAGAGTATCCCAAATAGACCACTTTCCACCGAAAAAAAATATTTGCGCGAGCTTTTATTTTTTCCTTTTCATAGGAATTTAGTCAGCTGTACTTTGTACTGGAAACTGAACAAATTATTTGACAAACAAACAAATTGACAAAAAACTGTTACTTTGTACTGGGAAGTGAAAAAATTATATGACCGAAAATTTTTTTTTCTTCTTGAATTTAGTTAACGATATGTAAATGAACTACTCTTGAATTTTTTACTTATTATTGTAGGACCTTATATGTAGATAAAGTTTGACTATACTACTATAGTTACTGTAAAGTTCGTGAGTAATGCAGCTTCAATACTCAATAAGTATATTTATTGCAAGCATAATGTACAGTATGATGTTTAACAATAAATTTTAGATCATTAAGCACTCTGTTGGGCACTGCAATAGTGCGAGAAAAGGCGGCTTATTTCGAAATAGTGTAAAAACGACAAGTTATGGAGACTCGGTTATTATTCAAGAACTAGGTTCAGTAATCCTTTTGGCCAATTTCGAAAAATATTTTTTTGTGCTCCGTTGCTGGTTGGACTAGTTCAAGTACAATTCCTAGAGCAGGCAATATAGGGCAAAAAAAATTTTTTTTCATGTTTAACCTTGTGTGTCATTAAACCTTGTTCTTGATGACTAACCGAGTCTCCAGTATGTATTTGGTCGGTTGATTTAATTTCACCTAGTATAATATAGTAATGGTAGACATAAATAAACAAACATTATTTTATAATAGACTATTATCGTTCAAATATTCTTGGACGGTGTAGTAACTTCTGTAAATGCTCATCGCTTTATCGAGTGATGTACTTATACGTAATAAGTAAATTTATTTTACACCATCTACCCATCACAATTGGGCCAATGGCAAAGACTTTGTTACCTTATGATAAAGGCGATTATTGGTTGGCCCATGGGCCGAATGGATGGACGCGTAATACGTACAGGTATTTTTTACTTAACAAGTTCAGAACCAGTTGGGCTTCATGTCTGTCCTAGGGCCAGTTTAATAAGAGGGCTGTCAACTGTGATCAGCCAATTATTTGAGCTCGAATGGCCGCCATAGAACATGTAAATCAGCTGTTGAAAAAATGCAGAAAAGTTTTAATATAAATCTCTGACCGGGTTCTGCGTGCATTATTAAAACTTTAGTTATTAAATAGTTAAGAGGCTTCAATAAGCTAAATTAGCAGCTCGTTGTTTGTCGACACAAATATCGTCAGAAACTACATTGAAATAACGTCCATATCAGCGTGCATTGCAAACTGGCTGTTATGACGATCGTAAAATAGAGAAAATGATACTTTTCATGTATGAAAAATTAGATATTTATAAGTTTTAAACATAATTATGTTAGGTTTTTGTATTGCTCGTGCGTGTGTGTAAGATTTAACCTAGTCTCTTTTGAAATAAAAAGTTCAAGTATTTCACCAGTTTTTAAACTATTTAAAAGCATTTGAAAGGTATTTACTTACTTGTTGTAGGTTAAACCTTTTAAGATTTTAATGCATCACAATTATTAGATATATATTTTTTTGAAATTTGTTACATTCATATAGAAAGTCTAAAGTGATTCAAAAACGTCCCTAATCGCAGTTTAGCTTGTAAAGCCCCTTATTTATAAATTAGTCAATTGAATCATACCATAACAGTACAAAAAAGTTTAATTCTTAGTTGAAGCATGAGAAAAATATTCACGAAAAAAATAGAATACATATAAATATATATTCTTCTATTATATTCTTCAATATAAATTAGTCAATTGAATCATACCATAACAGTAAACATATATTTATATGTATTCTATTTTTTTCGTGAATATTTTTCTCATGCTTCAACTAAGAATTAAACTTTTTTGTACTGTTATGGTATGATTCAATTGACTAATTTATATTGAAGAGGTAAGTCATGATCGCAGTAGATGAAGGTCCAATAAAAAATCCTTTATTTTCGTAACAAAGTATTTATATACTTTTAAAAGTACCCGCTCAAAAAAGATTACTAAATTTGCAGAACTCCTAGCTGCGAGATAATATTGGACCCATTATGCAGATCTAAGTTCGGACTATATATTTGCGCTTTTTGGAGTAGAAACCTTAGGGCCGTGGGGTCCAGCCGCGAAGATTATTTTCAAAGAAATATCTTCGCGGCTGGTCGACGTTTCGGGAGACCCAAGGGCTGGGGTATACTTCGGGCAGCGTATTAGCCTAGCCATTCAACGGGGGAATGCTTCCAGCCTTTTGGGGACCCTGCCGATCGACGGCGGTGATTTAGAGAAAATATTTTAGTTAGTGTAATTTTTCCTTTTTTTAATACGTTTTAGGTAATTTTAAGATTTTAGATTGTGTAGTTAAGTTTAATTTTATTGTACTGCTATTTTTATTTTTTCTGTTTTTACAAATAGAAATAAGCTTATTTAAATAATATAAAAGTTAATATTTCGCAAAGGAACTCCAACAAAGAGTTCTTTGATGTACAATCGACGACAAAAAAGAAATGTTATTGGTTTGCGTTGGTTAACTTTTTAATTTTTTATTGGCCATAACTTGGATGCGTTCTATAAATATGGTTTTCTAGGGCCTTTATCATCATATTTTATAGAAGTTTATTATGTTCGTAAACTTTATCATTGTTGGTTTTGATAAAACCAAAACGAAAACGCAGTAATTTGCAAACCGTTACATTTTAAGATTATTTGCAGTTTGTTTATGCTTCGTCTTAACGGTATTTCAGTTTTGAAATATGAAAGTACTTTTTACAGTTGAAGAGATTACAGACATCTTATCTTACGAGTACAAAGTTTTATAAAATATAATAACTTTTAACTGCCTTTCAGTTTTTATTTATTTGTAACACTTTTTGCACATTTGTACATATTAACGTAAATAAGATAAATACAAATGATAATAAACTCAAGATATATTTCGAATTCAACCTGGACCTAGTATCAGTTGAGTATATTACATACATACATATATAGGGTGAAATTTAATCAACCGACCAAATTCATACTAGAGACTCGGTTAGTGATCAAGAACTAGGTTCAGTAATCCTTTTGGCCAATTTCGAAAAATATTTTTTTTTGCTCCCGTACTGGTTGGACTAGTTTAAGTACAATTACTAGTGCAGGTTCTACGGGTAAAATATTTTTTTTTTCGAATTTCACCTGGAGGGTCATTAAACCTTGTTCCTGATGACTAACCGAGTCTCCAGTATGAATTTGGTCGGTTGATTTAATTTCACCTAGTATTAGTGTATAATATATAACTGATGTTGGACCCAAAATATATCTCGAGTTTGTAAAAAATGTGACATTAAAGAAGATTTTCCAAATTTTTTCCGGGGTCCCAGACCAATTTTTCTCCTAAATGGCAAAATTCAGCATAATCATTTAAGTAGTTTTTGAGTTATGCTGCGATTTGACTGGAAGCATGACACGCAAAAGGTTCCGTTAGCCAACGTTAAAAAAAAGTTTCAGAAAGAAATCCTGTTAAAGATACTGCATTTTTCTAAAGCTGCTTGGTTCTTGTCTTGATTCTGATGTGGTACGACGACAGCATTTCTATAATTTGTTGCTTGCGACCGTCGCGATACAATCTCCGCATTCTTCTACGCATGCGTCAACCGACATTGTTACCAAAAAGATAGTATCTGTTTTAACAGATGATTAGTTAGACAAGCCTACTTGGATCTCAGGCACAAATTAGGATCATTAGCCTATTCATTTACTAATGAATAAAACATTTTGAATATTTAAACATTCGCTGATCTGAAAACGTAATAGAGTAAACTTCACACAACAGAAAAAAAACTGGACAAGTGCGAATCAGACTCGCCCACCGAGGGTTCTGTACAAACTCGTAAAAGTTAAAATTAATCTACAAAATATTTGGTCACCCGTATAATTATGACAGCGAAAACCGTTGCTTAACCTTGATGATTTAATAAAAATGTATAGTTTTAAGATTTTTTCCTATTAATTAGACGGTATTACTTGTCAAATTTCATAATTCTAGATCAACGGAAAATACACTATAAATTTTGATTTCCTTGAGAAAAAAAAATTACGTCTTTTTCGGCATAAACGGCCGTATCTTGTTTTCACGTTAACTAAGAAGTTTGATTTTTTCACATCCTCAAGGGACTGTAGATTTGAGTATATGGTTTTAATTTCAACTCGATATGCGTTCCTGAGGTCTTGACAGACAGACGGAGAGACGGACAACAAAGTGATCCTATAAGGGTTGCGTTTTTTTCCTTTTGAGCTACGGAACCCTAAAAAACGGCAAAGGCTAGTGAAAAATAAATCTGAGCAGAAGGCTGTAACTAAAAGGAAATGAGAAGCGAAGAAAATTAGCGAAACAAGTCGGACAAAAATCAATTTGAAAAATATCGATTGGGTGGTCTTTTCTCGTATCTCCGGATGTGTTTAATGGTCACGGCCAATTTGAAACCAACGTTTACATTAATCTCTGAGAGATAACTTTGGCAGTCAAAATAGGATTTCTCACGGGCTGGCGTGCTAAAAGAAAATTGTAAACAGGTAATTGGTTTGAACGGCGACCGCGCACCACATCCGGAGGTGTCATGCTGTAAGTGTTCTGTCAATCTTTGTGTTTCGCAGGTGCCGTTAAAAATGTTACTCGTACGGTTCCGTCAGTTGTGGAAAACTGTTGTTTTATGTAAAGTTTGATTATGATTGGTGCTAAATTATAAGAAAACAGTACGAATGTAGAGTTTAATTTAACCTTCTGTAGTGGTGTAGGTGGTAGAGCTGATGCCGGGCTCGACTGTGGAGGTACCACCATCTTACTCGCAAATCCTCCCGATGTTATTCGGGGGCGAGTAAAAGAACAGCTCTCAGGCAAAACCAGGCGGCCCACCATTGCCTGGGACCGATGGATGGCGGTATATCCATCCCCAATTGCCGGGCCTTATATAAAACAGACTGGTGACGGGCAGCGGCGTCACTGGTGCGATTGTTTCGGCACCGTGCTCAACAACCCGCCTGCCCGGCGTGTGTGAGTATGGGCATTTCTTCCTGGAGGACCGCCAAGAGTGGCGAAATCTTGTAAAGGCCTATATCCAGCTGTAGACAAACCAGGCTAATGGATGGATTATTTGAAACGGAGGAGAAAAGTAAAATTGAATCTGAAGAGCTCTGAACCAGGATTCGAACTCCGGACTTCTCGCTTAAGATAAATTACTCATTCAATAAAACTCGCAAATTTACTGATGTACTTACCCGCAATGTCATGTATAGTATACACTATACATAGGTACTCATTATACAGTGAGCCTCTTGGCGCATAGAGGTGGTCATCTAGAGTAATTTTTCAAAGCTATTCAACCGTCACATCTTACTGTATCGTGAATCACACTAATTTATAAACGTGAAAGTTCGTGTGTGTGTGTGTGTGTGTGTATGTTTGTTACTCTTTCACGCTGAAACGGCTGGACGGATTTGGATGAAATTTAGAATGGATATAGCTTATACCCTAAATTAACACACAGGCTACTTTTTATCCCGGAAAAAAGCATGTCGTTAAACCGAAAACCTCGCGGGCAAAAGATAGTAATAAACTAAAAACATTTTTAATTAATTTGTTAACTCTATTTTAATACTAAGAGATTCGTGGTTTAGATTCAAACTGATATTGAAAAGGCTACCCACGATTTTTAATAGTCAGATTTCACCTGACTATGTTTACTGTATTCGTACAGTTTCTTCGGAGGCAAATATGGTTACGAGGCTGTTCCGCCACGGTGTCAAACGGACACCAAATGACACTAAATCGTAAATAAAAAGAAAGAAAGGTTTCAAGGAGTTGGCAACACCAACTACCTACATATTTAAGACAGTAGTGGTGGGAACTGGATACGTTGATAGGCAACATACATTCATATTTAATTGTATATTTACCAACCATTTTATTATGTTTGCATTGCGTTTAAATTTACTGCGGAATCTCGCACAGATGTTTTGAAGTGTACAAAAAATCCGAATCGGGTATATTATGAAAACAAGAGAGAGCTCAGAGATGAGTTTGCAAACGAAGTAAATAATGTTCAAAACCAATTCTAATCCAGTATTTCCAGAAAGAACAGGAACCAGCTCTACCTTCGTTTACACCTTCTATAAAGGGTAATATTTATAGTAACGGAAATTGAATTTGAGTAGAATTCCTATGGCGGCGCTTATTTATTAGAAGATAAATTCGACCTGGTGCAAAAGTTGTCGGAACGTTATTTTTGCATGTTAATTAGCATAAATCTTCCTTCATTTTCTATGGGAGAATATTCACATTGGAACAGATAACAGCTTTTAAATAAGACTTCAAAGAGCGTGGGACGATACGGTAATATGGTAAGCTCCGTTACACATAATTGTTTGTTATGATGTGGCTGAAACTGATTTTGTAATTTCAATGTAATGAAAGGCATCTATACTAATAATTAAGTAGTAAAAAAGTCGTGTTTGTACATTGTTACAATTAAAGAATTTTTGTTTGGCGCTCTGTCTGTTTCTCTGTCTTTTAACTCAACGGATTTGGATGCGGTTTTTTATTATCATCATACAGACCCTGCCCTCTTTTTGTCTAACTTCAGTATCCATCGCTAGTATCGCTACAGACTTCAAAAGCGTCATGATTGGCCAAAAATTATGTGTGATGTCATTTCTAGCCAATCATGGTGCGTTTGAAGGAGAGTGCTATGGTAAATAAGGCCCCAGGTTAACTTATAGGCTATAATGAATTCTCATAAGAAACTTTCAAGCCGAAACCGGGGCAGAGTTTAAATAAACGCGGTTGGAACATTTTTACTGACCATACAGAAAAGTAGCATTTATGAAAACAAAATGGACTTGCTAATAAAAAAATTACTTCACATATGGAGAAAGAACGAACTTTTTCGTTTGCGCGGGAATGTTTCTCTGGGAAAATTGTTCAGTATGGTCAGTTGAGTCCATCCATCCATCCATCAGCCTGTTTCTTCCACTGCTGGACATAGACCTTTCCAAGATTTTGCCACTCTTAGTGGTCCTCCTGGACGAATGGCCCATACTCAAACACGCTGGGCAGGCGGGTTGGTAAGCACGGTACCGGAACCCTCGCATCAGCTGCTGCTGCTGCCCGCCGCCAGTCTCTTTTACATAAGGGCCGGCATTTGGGCTGGATGTATTGCCATCCATCGGTCCCAAGGTATGTTGCGGCATCTGGTTGTGCCTGTATGATAGCTGTCCTCTTACTCTCCCATGAATAACTTCGGGGTGGTTTGCGAGTATGGGTGGTACATCCACAGTCGAGCCCACACCAGCTCTACCACCTGCCTCATCATAGTAGAGTGTTTGTTTTTATTTAAAGATAACTGTATATTTACACTAGGTATTATGTGGTTTTCCTTTGTTAGTCATATAGCAATTAGATGAACTTAAAAGTTCCATTACATTAAAATGCAAGTGTATTTTTACGGTTCGTAAGCTTCTATAAAAACAGTCTGAAGCTTACGTCATCTTAAATAATGTAGAGGTTTCGGCAATAAAGATGTGGTCTTCTTGGAAGACGCTACATTTGCATTCCACTAGAAGCTTCAAAATGTGAAGCCATTAAACATTTTCCTTTTTCCGGGGATCAATCGACCCCTTTTCGGGATATACTGCAGAGCGACCACACGGAGGTAAGTTTCCCTAATAAGGGTTCTCATTTCTTTTAGGGGTAACTTTTAACCTCGGTACAAAATGCACATCATAGTATTTTAAATATTAAATAAAAAGTATGCAATAAATGTGTTTTAAAGCAACTTGCGGAAATAGTTTATTTATAATAAAGTCTTCACAAAAAATTACGTATTTAAATGTATTACATTTTGTTTGCATTACATTAACAAACTTGAGAGCTTGCTTACAGTTCTAATGTAATGCAGACAAAATGTTACGATAAAATTGAATAGTTTTCATGTGATTACCTAACTATTAACAAGCAGTTTGCGCGAATTGCTATAAAACGCATTTATTGCAAACTTTTTATTCAAAAGTAAGGAAAACAATATTATGATGTGCATTTTGCACCGAGATCCTCCGTTACCACCTTAACGGAATTCATATAGCATAAAAAGTTTAGGCTTTTTACACAAATTGACTCGGGGTTGTTCTTAAACGAGTATAGGGGCACAAATTAATACTGTTCGTATTTTACGAAAAGGGTTATTGAACCTTGGTCCTGTATTTACCACTTTCTAAGTCTCCTGTATAAATTTGGCCAATCATGCAAAGTCACCTTATACGTAATTAACTAGAGCATGCATTTGCAATTTGTCTCAAAAGTAGAAACCAGCTTTGCTTTGCACCCAAAAATAGAGATGGTGACTCACAAGCTTTACAAGCTCACTCTACTTCTATTTACTATACATAGAGCTAGCGGTCAATGACCTCTTCTAAACAAATGACGTACTCGTAGTACTATAGACGAGTCGATGATACAGCAGAAATGGGACCTTCTGGCTAGACCCGTTTGACCCTTATATAATTTACTTATACAACCCAATTTACACTGAAGACTCGGTAAGCAGTCTGTATCAAGATGACCATTTTCGTAAATAATTTTTTTCCTTTCACCCTGCGAAGGGAACGCAAGCTCAGCCCCGCGTCAATACAATGGAGAGACAACATTTTCTTTTTTAAATTACGCAAAAAATGTTATTGATCTGTGATATTTATCAGCTTATCACTTACCAAGCCTCCAGTATGAATTTGGTCGCATAAATAAATTTCATCTTGTATACATCCTTGTGTATTACGCTAAAGGTAAGTATGGAAGAAATTTAAATCACATAGATGGTTATACAGAATAATTTTGGTCTAAAAATGTCAAAATAACGCAAAACGGAAACGGACGAATATTTTTAGTGCGAAATACATTTTTAAATCGTATAGTGTATGAGCCATTTTACATTGTTGCGAACTTTTGAATGCTGCGATGGTTGAATTGTAAAATGGCTAATGCACTATACGAGTTTAAATTTATTTCCCACTATCATGAACTATCAGTTTCCTTCAGCTAATCAAAAACCCGACTTTAGTTTTGAAGTTATCAGATAATGTTTCTTTTTAATTTGAAATATAATTTTAATGATACATATTCGAGTATTAAATCCTGACGTGTCAATTCAAATTTTTTCAGAAAGTGTTTACAGGCTACCTGAAAAGTAGGTGCCGAAATTTTAAAAATATTATTTACTTTTACAAGTTTTCCGTAGAATAACTATATCTGGTGTAAATTCACTTACACGTAATAAATTTTCTCTAAGGGGAAAACTCTAGGGTTCTATCAGTCTATTCCACTTTCATTCATGTGTTACGGTCAATTTTAGAAATATTGGTTTTATCATAACGGCTTTCTCTTGTGTTACCTGTAATTTCACAGGCAAACGTTAATTTGTTTAATAGCCTCAAGTTTGTGATCCTGTGAAACCGAGTGTTTTGCATATTTAATTTGTGCGGTTAATTCGCTGATCTAAGCTTTACATTTTTTATTTTGCTTTTACAGTTAGGTTGATTGCTCTTCTAATTTGAGGAACTACGAGGGTCATTGTAGTTTTAGATGTAACAATGTCTGTTTTGTTATTATGAGATTTTGATTTCTGTGGATGTTTAATTTGTAATGGGCTCAAGTTATTGTAGGTATTCATGAAAACAGCCGTAAGCGTAAGTAAAGAGAAAATCCAAATAATATTTTTTGCAACTGTGACTTAATGAGAGCCATTGGAACACGATTTCGCTTTGTTTCGTAATATTGAAGTAGTGTAATAGCTAATTACCTATTTTTAATAGAACAAAATACTTTATCTACGAAAATATCCTCTTTTCGTGATACTACTGATTATAATGTCATGAAAAATAAAACGCGGGATTCGTTTTTCTTTTATAATCTGAGGCAAGGATCTTAGCCTAACAGTCGGTAATTTTTTAAGAAGTACTAGATGCTGATTGGTTATCTAAGCGGTGTACCAATAAACTAGGAATATATTTATTTAATACTTCTTATTAAAAAATAAGTGAAGAAAAACAATCATAAGTTGTGCTTTTGGGAGTTTAGTGCTATTAAATGAAAGTATATTTTTCAGCAAATGTATTGAATACATATTTTTTCAGCAAATGTATTGAATTTATAAAACATTATGGAAACCCCCGCTTATAAACCGACAAATAATATTTAAAATACAACATTTGAACTTGACCAGCCAAGACATCAAATTTATAGTTCCAGAACCAATCTTCTTTACATATTTTTTGCCCAAAATATTTGTTCGGATCACGACTTTTCTACAAAGCCATAACGTTTTCATTTACTTTAGCTATTGTTGTGTGGCTCGTTCGCTTCAGGTCGGATTGGTCACGTGCGCGTGCGCCGCTGTTTGTGTTCGAACTTGAACTGTAATAGATACTTTTTGCTAGGTATTTGTAGAGCTCAAAAAAGTAAATCACTTTAGGAGAAAACCTGGTCTCTCCTGCTCCTAGATTATGTATCTTTGAGTTGGTTGTAGTTGACAACATCGAAAACATAGATGTATTATCGAATTCCGTTTATCTAAGGACACGTTCGTACTACTTAAAGTGACGTCACAGTTCGTGAACAGTTCAATACACACTGAAGGCAATTTTGGAAGTTCAGTTTATATCTACGTTTTTAGTGTTTAGCAACCAGTTGGCAACCGATGAAACGTTACATAATAGGGCCCTAGAACATACTATTAGTGGGGTACAAATTGGAACCATGTCTAAAACACGTGAGTTTTCGATCCAGTTCTGTCATAAAATGAAAACTCAAAGCAAAACCTCGATGTCTTACATGCTAGACGTGCCTGTCTATCCGCTGTTAATTCAAGAACGACTGCGCTGATTGCGCTGAAATTTGGCGTAGCAATTTATTTTGGGACACCGGATAAAATCGGCATGGATCCAAATTAATAGAGAAAATCTTTGATACTAAGTATAAAATTAAGAAAAGGATGATGAAGAGAATGAAAAAATACTTGTGAGTTGTCAAAAAAAATCGTATTTTCAAGCAGAATATATCCAAGGTGGAATAGTTTTTTGATAAATTGTGAACTTACTGAAAAATACCGTTCAAAGTAACAAAGGTATTTTTTTTTTATTTGGTCGGAAACGAATTTTAAATTTAATAGAAATTATAAAATTATATGAAAATATTAATAAGGTGTTTCAACATTTCAAGTTCATTGAAAATGATTTTAGTGTTTATGATCAGATAGGGAAGTACGAGTAATTGAATTTCACAGACGACGCTCTCTCTAAATTCGTCCGTATGTTAGTGCGTTAGGGTTCACGCATTTTTTTGGAACTCAATTGTTTCTTAAACTAAGGGTGTCCGAGGGTATGATTCTTGAGTGGTTTAGTAGGATCGGTAGAATATGTGGTTTAATTTAATGGTAGCGTTTATACGCGGTATAACCGTTCGGCTTTTCTTTATAAATATTTATAGATATATTTATATATATGCATATAAATAAATTAAAGCAAGATATATTTCAAGTCCTTCTGAACTTGGAATCAGTTGCATTGACAATTAAATGATTATTTGATTTATAGCCAAATCCATAAATACTTTCATTTTCTAAGAGAATTTGTTTCTAATTAATTCATTTTCCATCTTGTGATATACTCTGATATTTTAAACATTTTTACTGGTCATAAAACACTTATCTAGTCTAATATAAACTTTGGCTGTATGAATTAGAGTCACTCTATATAACCATATTCAACACCTAGTTATAAATATATTGGTGGACCTAGTTTCGATGAGTCTTATCGAGTATTTTTATTTACTTTTTAGGTTTGATAAACTAAAATCTATTTTGAATGAAGCATAAGAAACCTCGATTATTATCTAAATATGGGGCCATAGATGACAATGTTAGGTTGGTAGACCTGGAACCATCGTCAGGCGAAGTTAGTTGAAATATATTCCAGGAGACCTAGCATGGTGCCACTTTATCACTATTTTAAACACGATTTGACAGTAAATTCCATATATTTACTGTCGAATGGTGTTAAAGTGGCAATCATGTTAGGCCTGCTGCAATGATTAGTCAAGGGATATACTCGTATGTAATGTAAAGAAAAATAATTCTTTGTCTTCTAAGATTATGAGCTGGTGTTGGAATAATGGTAATTTTAAAATGTAATGCCACGTCCTGTATTAAAGGGACCGAACTCTAAAATCACAACTTTTGGGAATCGCTGAAAAACTGTGCGACGCGTGGGACTATTACACTTTGATTCCATTTATTTCTCAAAATATCAGTAATCACCTAACCGTTTTTGATTTACGGTATTTGTCCAATGTGTGACTATATTTAAACCATAAACCTAATTATTCATTTTATATTTAATCCATAGTAAATTCGTCTTAAACAAGGCAATCCCAATTTTGTTCACGTTAACAACAAAAAATATATGATTGTATAGTAATAAAATGGCCCATTTAGAGATGATACTGCACCAAGTGTTTATATTTGGTAATAAAAAGACTCAAATGTGTAAATGAGACAAAAATTACTCTGATTTTGACGCAAAAAAGACCTAATTCGAAATACGTCGATTTATCACACAAAAAAAGTCATACCTTAATTTTGGCTCATATCATAACCTGTCGATGTTTGACTACATATTTCTCTGACAGTGCTGACGCACCACACTGATTCCGACAGTTTTGCGCTAAAGCAGGGTGCGGGATGCCGTGAGAGTCAAAGAGACCTATTTATTGTATCTCCTTTTCTAATTAAATATAGGTAGTTTTTTGAATAAGGGTACATAGATATAGCGGTTTTAGGTGTTTTAATAACGAAAACTAAAAATTTTTTTTTTTTGACTAAGTCTCTTTATTACTGTGGGTGCGAAATAACAATGAAACTTTTTGACTTACATATACATGATGTTTAGAAGATAACCCTTTTCCTTAAAACTGGGTGTTTTACCCATCAATATGAACAACTTTTACTATGGGGCCAACCCTGAAATCGCTAAAAAAGCTCATTTCTTTCATACATTTAGTTCGTGTAGGTATTTAACTTTTCTATGGAACAGCTGATTTTTTTTTTCGCGTTTCATTGTTGGCCCCGTAGTAAAAGTTGTTCATGTTCGTACCACGTTTTAAGGAAAAAGGTTATCATCGTAACACCCAGTTTATAAAAAATATTATATTATATTTAAAATAGTTATTGCTTCCTTCACGTTTTAATTGTAACTCATATTAAATAAATTCTTAAGTACATTTATTAAATAAATAATAATCAGTGCATATTTACATTCGATTGCAAAATAAGAATTTAACATAATTATTTATTGCGTGTTTATTGCTTCACTTACTCGTAAAAGTAAATTGATAATTATCAATGCATTAGCATACATATATTTTTATTATTATTTCACACATTTCGTTAAGTGAGCAGTATATTTTATCAATAACTTTATTTTAAAATGCCATAGAAAAGACATCAATGCGCTCTCAAGTTTTCATGCATTTTGTGAATAGGTTTTATTGCTTACTGATACAAATATAGCTTAACATACTGTTGGTGAATTATATTTAAACAAATTTGCAATATATAGACATGAACAAAGATGAAAAAATAAGGCTATCTATTGATTCTGCAAACGTAAATTACGGAAAATTGCACTTTAAAAAGAAAACTAATTATTTATCAGCATTTACCTATGAGTACACCCTGTAATTAAATTACTAGATATCCTTTTGTTTGTTAGGGATCTAAAATTATTTTAATTACTGATAAAATAACTGAAAGGTTTTTGAATGAATGTGATAGCAAACTCACCAGCTCACACAGGATCTCACTAGAGGCAGCAAGCTGTTGAGATGCGCGCGCCGTTCTATAGAGCGCATGCGCGGAGCAATGACTCTGTACTGCGCTTGACCTTGCGCACGAGTACACGCGAAACCTGCCTGCTACACGTTTTATATTGCCACGGTGTGAAGGAGGTAAAGCTCTCAAAGCTCCGCCGAACTTTCAGAAATATATCAAATCTGTATAATATATTTGTTTCCATCCATCAACCCGTGTTCGTCCACTGCTGGAGATAGGTCTCTCCCGAAATTCAGCACTTCATGTCGGTCCTCCGTCCTCCTCATCCAACTGCCCCCCGCAACGTCCTGGTCGTCGGTCTAGCGGGCACGAGGTCGGCCTACGCTACGCTTTGCTATTGCCACTGCCACTTCAACTTACTGATTCTGCAGGCTATGTCGGTTACTTTCGATCTCCGACGGATCTCCTCATTTCGGATTCTACATCAGAGATACCCCAAGCATAGCACGCTCCATAGCTCGCTGAGCAACCTTAAATCGGTGGATCAGGCCCTTTGTAGGAGACCACGTCTCAGCGCCATATCACCACAGGAAGGAAGCACTGGTTTTTTAGTTTGTTATTTGTTTAGTATAGGTATAAAAACAAATCGTATTATTATGTATCTTTTATCCCACTTCCCACTAATATTATAAATGCGAAAGTTTGGATGTATGGATGGATATATGGATGGTTAGATGGATGGATGGATGGATGTTTGTTACTCTTTCACGCCGTAGCAACTGAACTGATTGGGCTGAAATTTTGCATGAATGTAGTTTTAGACCTGGAATAGGACATAAGCTTACTTTTTATTCCATAAATCAGTTCCCATGGGATGAAAATGTGGTTTCAAGTTTCTATAGAAAAGTGATGTATCACCCTTTCAAGCCGTACCAATTGAACCGATTGGGCTGAAACTTTGTACGTATAAAGTTCAGGAATAGGACAAAAACTACTTTTTATCCCATAAATCAGTTCCCATGGAAAAGCTATATAAATGGGTAACACAGAGGCGCATAACACGCACATTTCACCAGATAAGTTTGTTTACTGTAGGTAACAGTCCGAAAAATATTGCCAGTTTCTATAGGAGTACACAAAAACTAATTCAACACTGTGAAACCGCGGGCAAAAGCTAGTTTAAAATAATGCAATACACACACACATCATTTACAAATTTTCTGAGGTCTTTAAGACCAGAATAAATAAAGGTTTTGGAAGATATACCTTTGCATAAGCCAAAAGGTTATTAATGAACAAGACTAACGAGGGACCTTTTGAAATATTTTGAAATCCTTATACATATGCTGAAAATCAACAGTTCGATTACTGCTACATATACTCGTATTCTAGATGAAGCCCATTTGGCTATGGTTATAGGTAGCAGCAACTTTTATAGATAAGCGCTATTTGTGTATGTGGCGTGGTTTGTAGCGCTTCCTGCGTGTGCACGCACTACTGCACTACAACCATAGACAAACGGACTTCGTGAGATGGAATACAGCCCCCAACTTAAATTGTAAAGTAATAATTGCATATAACAACCATATATAAAACCATGAGAAGCAGTCGTACATTATGTATATGTTACGGGTAATATTAGAAGATAGTGTAAACCTAGGTTTACCCGGGTAATCTTATACCAAACTTCAGGGGTCACCTCGCTCCTCTCCGCTTCGCTCAGCGCCCAATGTTTATTAACATGTCAACCTAACAAGCTCCTCCTAGCTTCGCTCGTCGTCGCACCTATTTTTCTTTTGACTTTTTTCGGCCTTTACCCGACTTCGGGCTTTATCCGTAACATACGTAAGAATTCGTTATTTTTTTAAAGGAATAAGTTTTCTTTGACATTAAATAAAACCAGTCAGGTTGTTGTGACACTAACAAAAGGCTTTCCTTTTTCATTTAGTCTGACGATGAAATAAACAGACAAAATTAGTCACAAATAAGTAAATAGATATAAGGTGACTTTTGTTTATTTATCCAAATTCATACGGGAGACTCGGTAAGTGATTTGGACCAAGGTTCAATGACCCTGTTTGCGAAATACGAAAAACATTTTTTGTGCCTCTATTGAAACTTGATTTTGGACTGAAAATAAATCGCGTGAAGACAAAAATCATGATTGCTGATCGTACTGACAATAACTCGCCACAGGTTACACACATAGCAATATGCGAGGTGGTCCAGTCATACATCTATCTTGGATCTTTAATTTCCAATAGCGGTGGAAGCATAGATGAAATTAAGCGGCGCATGGATAACTAAGTCTGCTATGGATATGGACAACATGAAAAAAATATGGAGGAACAAGAACCTCACAAAAGCCATAAAAATCCGGCTTGTCAGAACCTTGTTGTTTCCCATATTTCTCTACGCCTCAGAGACATGGACACTGCGTGAAAGTGAAAAGAAAGGAATGGACGCTCTCGAGATGTGGTGCTGGAGACAGATGCTTAAACTGTCATGGACCGAATTCCGCACAAACGTGTCCATACTTGAAGAACTCGGCGTCAAGCAGCGCTTATCGTCCGTAATCCAAGCACGTATTCTCACCTTCTTTGATCCATTGAGCGCCAGGTGGTACAGGGAAGGATTGAAGGCACTAGAGCACGCGATAGAGCACATTAAAGCTGCCATAAGCAAACCCTTTCACGAATGCACAAGGAGAGCGGCTGTTAGAGACGAGTGGCGGCGCACGACAAGCCACCCAGTCACCATCACCAACAAACTTCCTGACGACCACGACCACTCTGTCAAGAGTATGCCGACTCAGAAGAGATTGATACTTGTTCAAGAACAACCTCGACTCGGTATAGGAAGTCAAAATTTGAATATGCATATTTTACAGAAAGGCTCATTGAAACTTAGTTCTGACCACTTAATAATATGACAAACAAGATAGAACCGTATACTTAATAGATATAGCAATCCCAAATACTCATAATATACAAGCTACACATACAGAAAAGATGAACAAATACAAAGACCTAGCCGTTGAGATAAAAACACAGTGGCGAGCAAATACCGTAAAAATAGTCCCAATAATTATATCAACCAAAGGAGTCATACCAAAAACCATTCTGACTAGCCTAAAAATTCTAAATATTCCCACATATTTAATCCATATCATATAAAAAGCAGTAATTTTAAATACATGCCCCAACACGAGAAAATTTTTGCAGGCATACCTATCACAGAACACTCTATAATATAGTTTATGCACTTGGCTGTGGTCCGTGCTCTTCTAACCTCTTTTCAGAAAAAGAGAGAAAATAAATAAATAAAGAAAAACATAATAATAATAATAAATAAAGCCTTTATTTCCCAAAATATTTACAATGGTTATTCACTAATCAATGTGTAACATAACAATCTAAAATTCATAATAAAATAAAATAAAATACCATACACTTAAAAAATAACACATAATACAAAACATTGACTTACCTACTTTACAATGTTATTTCATTTAGATAGCATTTAAAGAGACAATACAAGTTTAACAATTAAATTAACATAAAGTGGTAATAATTATATTGATGAGATTTGTTTAAATATGATACATAATATTGTTTCAAACAGCCACAGTAACATTCGAAAAATCAATGAATTGTAATTATAATATAATAAATCCATCACACGTAATAATAATAATTAGCCAATGAAAGTGCTCAATAAATACTCTAATTCATAATAAAATTGAATCGCCATGGCATGGAACAATAAAAATATACAAAAATAATCACTTTTAAGCTTAATCATATTAATTCATTCCAAATGTCGATATTATATGTTATTTATTGGGATGCCCATTTGCGGGTAAAGGCCTCTTCCATCTGACGCCAGGTGTTTCTGCCTGCAGCTAGCCTAGTCCAGGTCTTGCCGACTGTCGCCTCGATATCGTCTCGCCAGCGTCGCCGCGGTCTGCCGGGAGGACGACGCGAGTCACGAGGGTACCAGTGCAGTACCCTCTCACTCCAGCGTCCGTCTATTGTTCGCATCACGTGACCTGCCCATTGCCACTTCAGTCGGCAAACCAGACTAGCAGCGTCTATAATATTTGTCTTTTTACGGATTTCGACATTCCTTTGTTTATCAATGAGCCTAAGGCCCAACATTTTTCGTTCTGCAGCCCTCTGGAATATTTGCAGCTTTTGGATATTCTTCTTAGTAAGGGCCCAAGCTTGACAGCCATATATTAAAGTAGGTGTTACCACCGAGTCCATTGCTTTCTTTTTTAGTCGTAGGTCTATGTTTGACCTGAAAATGTGTTTCAGAGACCAGAACGCACCCCACGCTTTTTTAATTCTTCGGTCAATCTCATTTTCAGTTCTATGTTTGAATGATATATTGCGAACAAGGTAAAAGTATTCTGTAACGTATTAAATTTTTTTGGACTGTACATAGATGCTACTTTCTGTGTCATTCGTCATCGCACAGGTTTTATCGGGGTTCATTTCCAGGCCACACTTTCTACTCTCAGCATCAAGTGTTCTTAGCATATATTCCAGGTTTTTGTGGTATTCGCTTAATAAAACAATATCATCAGCGAATCGTAGATGATTAAGATATTCACCATTAATGTTGATTCCCTGAGTCGACCAATCTAATTTTCTAAATATATTCTCAAGTAGCGCTGTGAATAGGTTTGGTGAGATAGGATCATCCTGATCACTTACCGAGTCTCAAATATTAATTTGGCTATATAAGCGAAAGTCAGCTTACACAGGTTGAAAATGAACCTCCAGCTTTATTGAAATCTATGAATCAGAATCACTAATAGCATTTTTTTTGTAATCAAATTTAGAAAAAATTTCCTACCTACGCGATGTGACATGTGACTGAAAATAGACATGGAACTTGTGCAAGAAGCCTTTTATTAATGTTAGAATGAACTTCCATCAAATAGTCAGTACATAATAATATATCCCAACAGTATAAATTACAGGTTGTCATGCTTTGTTTTATGTACTTACAAGACCTCTTAATTTCTCTTTTTATTCGTCTTTATTACTTTTAGAACACAATCATTGGTTTCTTAAGACAAAGATATCCAATGTAGAAAAAATAATTAATTGTAAACAGAAAAAACCGTTTGAATTTTTGGAAATCTACTGTACTTTCACCATACTGGTGTACTATCTCGTAGTTTTGCAACCGATCTTGAGTGGCCTACCTCGATCCCCATTATAATACGAAAATAGCCTATTAAATGAGGCTTTCAAGGAGTGACCGGAGATCACAGTAGACTGGTTTTACGCAAGGGAGCTTCCACAACCACTTACAAGAGCTTAAAGCTAGTTAAGATGTCTGCTAAGGAAAAATGGTGATGGCAAGAATTGATATTGAATTTTGCCGAAGGTTATATTGAATTCGTTGTGTCATTTGTTACGATTTATAGAAATTTGTATGAAGTATGATTTAATGAATATGATGGGCTTAATATTTTAAAGGATTAACATTAACGAAAACAAAGCGGCGGTAGCTCAGGGGTAGAACGCTGGCCTCTCAATCTTGAGACCCAGGTTCGATTCCCGGCCGTTTTTTGGAATTTATGTCCATAGTATTAATACTTACCACTTGCTGAACGGTGAAGGAAAACATCGTGAGGAAATCTGCATGCCCTAAAAAGCGTGTATTTGTGCCCGCAGGACGGCGATAGGGCTCACCACCAATCACGTTGGGACGTAATAATCGCCGGTGAAACGCAGGTGTACCGGGTGTGGACTGTGACTTGCATTTCACAGTTCATACTCGGGAACACCTCTGACACCCCCTCCGGGATTCATGTCGTGACGATATGTAACGAATGGACAAAAGCGGGTCCTGAGAGGGGGGTGAGAGGCGAGGTAATGTGGCAAACAGCTTAACGACTGTATCCGCCCTTGAACAAGTCTAACAATAAATGAGAAGGGATGATACCACTTACATTTTAAACCTTTGCATGAATTAAATAAACTTATTTCTATTGAATTTCTTTGAAGAAGATTTTGTCAAATAAATTACACTCTTAAACACCAAATGAAAGGCGATCTTCATTAAAAGAACTTCCAAACACATATCAATAGAGATATAAAAATGACGATCTCTGTACGATTCAAGTACTTTTTAAAATTCTGCATCAGCTCTTAATTATATTTGTATTATATCCAAATTATCAAATTATAAAAACTTGTCTGTCGCTGATTTTATTACATGTACACGTACCAAACCATAAATGCTTATCAAGTGTGTTGGTGAACTTATCAAAACATTAATAATTGGACGTAGTTTTGCAAAAACGTTCCAAACCACACGAAGCTAGTTTTGAGATATTGACTCTTGAAATTCATTTTGTATTGGGTGATTCTATGATTCGGGTTGGGATATTATAGCTATATCTTCGCACACGTAACCGATAGCTTGGAATGTTTTTGATGTATTTTATGAAAATTTGGCACTAGCTATCCCAAATATGTGTTCCTAGTTTAGGCGTTGCTTACGTGGTAAAGAACATGTCACATAACAATGATTTACAAAAAGATTGGAATATAGAAAAATCTATACTAATAATCATAAAGTAGTAAGAAAGTCGTGTCTGTACCACAGAAGATAAAATTTCTGTTCTGTGGTCTGTACATTGGATATTTTAGCGAATGAAATAGGTTTTTGTTATTGTACTGAGGCTTTTGAATATTTCTCTGTCTGTCTGTATGTTCTTAACTCGAGAACCACTCATCGGATTTGGATGCGGTTTTTTATTTATCATCGTAGTGATGCTGGTCAATACATAGGTTATAAAGAGTGTTAATAAAATGTCGCCAAAGCCGAAAACAGGGCAAAGATTGAACAATGCGGGCGAAGCTGCGGGCAAAGGTCATTCAACAAAGTATTATTATATCAGTACAGTCAACAAGAGACAGGTAGCTACGTAAGTAAGTAAGTAATAGATGAACTGAGGTAAACTTGGTCAATAAACATTCATTTTTCATATTATATATTAATATATTAGGTATACAAATATATATGCATATCTATCTATCTATCTATCAGCCTGTTTCGTCCACTGCTGGACATAGGCCTTTCCAGGTTTTCGCCACTCTTGGCGGTCCTCCTGGAAGAAATGCCCGTACGCACACACGCTGAGCAGGCGGGTTGGTGAGCGCGGTGCCGAAGCCCTTGCACAAGTGACGTATATGAATATATATATAATAATATGCATGCATATTCTTCATCTATAGGTAATTAATCATCTTATTATCAAAGTGTTTGCGCTGGACCTGGTTACCTAACTCTTTTGTTGACCGTACTCTATTTTCACAAGTGAAGAATACGTCAAAGCGATCCGCTCGCGCACTCCGGTAATGAGAAATCCACAACTTCACATTCTTAAAAGTAGGGATAGGATCGATATGTACGTAAAGTTGGAAAAACTGAGAAAGTTTGTAGGTGTGGAGTCGGCTTCTTATAATATTATTTTGATAGTTAAATTCCCGGAATTATGGAATTGCTTGAAACGTTAGGGTAATTTAATATGTTTAATGAAAAGTTACCAGAAATGCAAGTAATAAATAAATAAATTCAGGAATTGAATACAATTACTAGGAAATTTATAAAATGCCAAGCTGATTTAGGCCGAATAGAGCAAAAGTCAAAACAGAAAACCGAAAACTAATTATCTCTGCCTGAATCAGCTTGGCATTTTATAAATTTCCTAGGACTTGTATACAATTCCTATATAATACATATTTACGGAAACATCTGTTATGCAATTTCGTAATTTTTGCTATCACAATAAATATTTTCATTTTAAGAAACCGACTCCACACCTACAAACTTTTTCAAGGATTTTTCCAACTTTAGGTATATATCGATCCGATCATCCTATCCCTGATTATGAGGTCAGATTGAACACCTCATTTTTCATCGTTTCCAATAGCCGTGGCTGTTACGACCACCGAGAAACACGCGCCCACAAAAATATACGTTTTTATTTCATAAATCTGCTTCTAGATGAAATTTTTGCAATATTCTAAGACGAACTGACGATGTCATTTGTTACCTTATTTTTAATACAAGTTTCAATGTTGTATGATTTAAGGAAGGCCCTTTAGTACTCGAAAAACATTAAATTTAGAGGTAACTTCGTAATTTTTTTCTAGGGTTCACGCATTTTTGTTTGGAACTAAATTATTTCCTAAAGCAAGGGTGTCCGCGCGTATAATTCTTGGGAAAAGTGGTTCAGTAGGGTCGGTAGAATATGTGGTTTCATTTAATGGTCGCACTCTATTTACACCCGGTATATCGTGATTGGGGACCTAGATATTCTGTAATCCGATCGGAATAAACACACACTACCCTAGGAATAATGATGGATAGAATCCGAAATGAGGAGATCCGTCGGAGATCGAAAGTGACCGACATAGCTTGCAGAATCAGTGGGCAGGCCTTTGTCGCCGACATGATGGCCGTTGCGGTCGAAAAGTTTTGGAATGGAGACCACGTACGGCAAAGCGTAGCGTAGGCTGACCTCGTGCCCGCTGGACCGACGACCTGAAGGACGTTGTGGGTGGCGGCTGGATGAGGAGGACGGAGGACCGACATGAGTGGCGAAATTTGGGAAAGGTCTATGTCCAGCAGTGGACGAACACGGGCTGTTGGATGGATGGATGGACCCTAGGAATATCAATGATTTACAAATGGTTTTAGTATTTCGTTTGTATGAACTACGCATGTTCCGGCGCGACGGCCTCTTAAATTGACACAAATGAACGGTTTATCGAGTAACAAAAATCGGTAACAAAACCCATATCATTTGTTTGATCGCATAACCTCGCTATTATTTAATCACTTTAAAGCCAGCTATGTTTAATCTTTGCCATTTAAATTCTGCCGTTAAACTTACATACAAACAAAAAATTATAATCAAATTACTGTTGAGTCCGATGTTATCTCTTTTATTAAGTCATCAGAAGACGACTTGATGATGATGTGAAAAATCCTAACGATCTGAAATGTAATCGCGCCATAAATCTTACTTGAATTTGCATCTTTTGCTAAATTACTACTCTGTGTCTACCTACAACAGTATTTTCATTATAGTCGGCGCGGCGGTAAAAAAAACAATAATGTAGATATTGATGTCGTGTGACAAGAGCTTTACGTGCTACGTGAGTCCATCAATAGGCATGATGACTAAAAAAAATTCATTGGTCCGTCAGTTAGATTATCAGAAAATATTGGACATGTATTTTTTCTTTTTTCAATTAAACAAACAATGATGAAGATATAGCCCGCTGAAGTTCCGCGTGACATCACATCTAGGTACAATTTTACTTAGAAGTGACGTCATTTTCCCCCACTCCCAAACTTTGACGCGCTTTATCTCTGTCTTTTTTTGTTTGATTGACAAAAGAAAAAAATACGTGTCCAATTTTTTTGATAATCTAAGTGACGGACTAAATAGAGTAATATTTTGTCTACCCTGTCTACAAGCCTATTGCGGCCAAGCCTTGTATTAAACAATGTGCTGATATTCAAACAATAATTAGTAAATTAAAACATTTCTCTTTTCACGTTCCGCGCGCTGTGTTTTTTTTGCGTTACCTCTTTTGTATTCAGCTAGTAACCTCTTTGCACTTGAATAAAACTTCATTGTACATTCAACTTCACGAAACTTTATTCTTGTATATAGGATGATCCAAACGAATGCCCCCTGGAGGGAAAGTACCTTAAATATTAGAGATAGCAAATTTTACTTACAGGAACCTTTATTTTATTTTTAAAGTTATAAACTGCATTCAAAGAATCTTTAATATTTAAGGTACTTTCCCTGCAAGGGGCATTCGTTTGGTTCAACCTATATATTCAAATAACACGATTTTGTAGGAAATTGGCAGCGTGATAACACGACAGATAAGAATTTTAATACTAATACTGGCGGCTGCTGATGGCTTGTTTTCCAGTTATCTCAGACAAGGGTCTTTAAATTATGAACGTATTATAGTCAACGAGCTATATATACTCGTACTTATGGAGATCGAACCTAAGACAAAACAGGAAAAAAAAGTTCGCGCAAAAATTTTTGTTTTCGTTGGAGTTGGAGAGTTGGATAATTTGTAGGAGACCACGTCTCAGCGCCATATCATCACAGGAAGGAAGCACTGGTTGAACATCTTAGCCTCAGACATACATACGAGAAAATACATCATCTAATTTTGTCTAATATTTTGGCTACCTACAACCTTAAACCCTCAACTAAGGGCTGGGGTCTCTATTTTTTTTAAACAGGAAAAAAATATTAAATTTTCTGTGTTAGTTAGAAAGAAAACTTTAAATTTTTTAAAGAAACTTCGAGAAAAGGTTACTTTATATTAGTTGTCTATTTTCCATAGTGCGGCCATAGAATATAAGTATATTTTAGATATCTCGGCTTCCAATAAAGCACCTATAACAACTAGCTTTGTATGTGAACAGATTTTCCCTTCACGGCACTCTGTCCTTTCAAGCCCTTTCACCAGTAACCCCGTTGTGGGTACACTATGGTCTAAATCGTGCGACAATAATTAGTTCTAAGAACTAAAATATAAGTTATATATTTTTTGTAAAGTCAAAATTTTCCTTTTTTGGGTTCCGTACCCGAAGTGTGCCAAACGGGACCCTATTACCAAGCTTCCGCTGTCTGTCTGTCCGTTTGTCACAGGGGTTCAACCGTAATAGATAGACAGTTGAAATTTTCACACAATATCTATTACCATGACTTTTATTATGACATAAAATAAAAATATGAAAAACAATAGGTCGAGAACAAGAAACCTTGAAAAAAAGCAATTTTTTCAAAGTTTTTGTTTCGCTCTATCTGAAAGACAGTAATACGGACAAGTTTCAAATTTGGTCAAATTGTTATACATACTCTAAATTAAAATAATAATTAATACAAATTTGGGTTCCGTACCCAAAGGATACTGAATTCTTTGACAGGCGTTATCATTTTAGCGGATTTTTTACGCTTTTATGTTGCTATGGTATTTATATTATTATTTTTTTATCATGTTGTAGGGTCCCTTACGATTTTTATGTGGTGGTATGGAACTGTTTGTGCACGAGTCCGACTCGCTCTTGGCCAGATTATTGTTGATTATTTTTTGGAACTGTGACCTGTGACGGAAGGTGCAATGAAATTAAAATTAAAATTGTTTAATTTGTAAGATAGATACATAAAGTTTACGTTTAACAGGTCATATATTTAATATTTATAAAAACAATATTCAATTATAGCTTTTGCCCGCGGCTCCGCCCGCGTGTTTGCTTTTTTCCGGAATGAAAAGTAGCCTATATATTAAGTTAGGGTATAAGCTATATCCATTCCAAATTTCATCCAAATCCATCCTGCCTTTTCAGCGTGAAAGAGTAATAAACAAACACACACACACACACACACACTCACACAAACTTTCGCATTTATACTATTAGTGTGATGTGATGAAACAAATATAATATGAGAAATATATAAACATAAACTCTATATTTAAGTTGGGCTATTATAGTTATACATAATGCATAAAATAAATAAATAAAGGAATAAGAATATTATTATACACTACCTTTTGCCCGCGGCTCTGCCTGCGTGTTATTCGGTTTAACGACATGCTTTTTTCCGGGATAAAAGGTAGCCTATGTATTAAGTTACGGTATAAACTATATCCATTTTAAATTTCATCCAAATCCGTCCAGCCGTTTTAGAGTGAAAGAGTAACAAACATACACAAACACACACACACACAAACACACACAAACTTTCGCATTTATAATATTACTGTGATAGTGTGATAATGCAATGAATAAATAAGTTGACAAAGAAACTAAATAGAATAGACCATAAAAAAATATAATGCCTAATCGAAAGCAAAAATGTAAAAGGCAAAAGTGCAAAAGGTTCGAATCAGAATTTTAATTTGGGAGGTCCCCTCGGACATTTTGTAAATTTTTTATAGGATAGGGTTTACAGTAAAAGGAACAAGCAAAAAATAACCCAATTATACAATTAATACAAGATTTTAAGCAATATAACGCATTCTAAGACCAACAGTCTTGGGGGGGGGGGGGGGCATGGACTATCGCCCTCCCCCTGTATCCACCCTTGTATGCAACCTATGTCGAAATGTTTTGACACACGACACTGAAAAAAACAAAAGTAAATTGAACAAGATCTTGTTAACCGTAAGCAACATCTTAACTCCATACGAGCGCGCACCAAGATGTTAGTTTCCTGTACTAACTCAATCTAGATACTAGATCATAAAAACATTGGAAATAACCAAGAAGTTAATTAATACAGCCAAAATTTACAAACAAGCCTCTTGATAGGAACCTATTTGTTTTCATGTGTTTTGATGATAACTTCAAGTAACAGTACTTACAACAGGAAAGCAGTTGTAGTTATAACCGTTTACTACATTCATGAACAAAACTTGCTTTTTTATGGTCTGTTGGCACATTTTGGGAACTGCATGGTTTTATAGTGTAGAAAACCCATTAGATCAGCGATACTCAAACTCAGCGGGCGCTGAGGTTTTGTTAGCGCCTTACTTGGTATATCATATCAGCAAATTCTGCTTATATATGCTAATTATTCAAAATATTCTGGGATTAATCCATACTAATAATAAAGTAAGTAAAGGATATATGAATATAATTTGCAATATTCCGCTAAACAATTCTTGTCGTGCTATTCAAAATGCAGACTCGTGCACCGCCCGCCCGCCCGCATAAAAACATGCAACAAGCAAGCAATACAAGCAAAGCAATCTTAAATAACAAGCAAGAAAACTTGCTGCGGAGAAGCCGGGCTAGCAACACATCCCGAGGATGCCTCGTTCAGAGGCGAAACACGTGTCGATAAGTTTTCTTGCTTGTTATTTAAGATTGCTTTGCTTGTATTGCTTGCTTGTTGCATGTTTTTATGCGGGCGGACGGGCGGTGCACGAGTCTGCATTTTGAATAGCACGACAAGAATTGTTTAGCGGAATATTGCAAATTATATTCATATATCCTTTACTTAGTGATGGACTTCCGCAAGGTAACGCCTATTTCAATTAATCATCTTAATAATAAAGTAGTAAAAAGTCGTGTCTGTACATTAAATATTTTTGCGAAATTTTGAATGAAATGGGTTATTAGTATTTTACAGTGGCTAAAACCACAATATTTTGAATGTTTTTTGTGCCTGCATGTTCCGTTTTAACTTGAGAACTACTCAACGGATTTGAATGCAGTTTTTTATTATCATCGTTGTGACACTAGTCAACACATAGCCTATAAGGGGTGTTCATATATTAACATACCCAAGCTGAAAACGGGATAAAGATTAAATAAACGCTTTTAATTCGGGAACCACTCTAGGTTTTGGATGTGTTTTTATGATTCCGTTACTCAAAAGGAATAAATTTAAAAAAGGATCACTTTTTTGTTCATCTGTCTGTCTGTTCGTCCGTCTATCCGTCCGTCCGTCTGTCTCTCAAGACCCTTTATCTCGGGAACGCGTGGAGGACGAGTTGAAATTAAAACCAAATACTCAAATCTGCAGTCCCTTGAAGTTGTGAAAAAAATAAAACTTCTAAGTTAACGTCAAAAAAAGATCGACCGTTTATTCCGCAAAAAACGTATATTTCGACACTCAAAGGTATCAAAATTTATAGGGTATTTCCCGTTTCCCGTTGACCTAGAACTATGAAATTTGGCAAGTTATACCGTCTTATAATACAAGTATAAATCTGAAAACTGTACATTTGAACTGAAATTACAAAAAAAATTACATTATTTATAATTGTACTTACAGATTCGTACGAAACACTCGTTGGGCGTGTCCGACTCATACTTGTCCGTTTTTTTTATTATCGTAACAGTGGCCCTGGTCAACACATAACCTATGAGGGGTGTTTATTTTGAAAAATAAATGGGATAATTTTATAGGGAATACCGCTAGTTCTTCAGTAGGGGGGAGGACCAAATGCAAAACTATATGGAATAGCGAAAAAAGCTCAAAGGAGTCTCGGGGCCGATTTCGATGAAAACCAAAATCATTAAATTATTGAAAAAATCATTTCCCTTGACGGAAATCAAACCCACCGATTAACGAAAAACAAAGAAACACTGTATATTACTACACCATCCGATATACCCTTATAAGGATTAATTTCTGTCAAGTAATAACAAAAATTGTAATTTTTATGATACTTATTTTAATTATAGACAGACTGACGGACAGAAAGCAGTGTGACATAAAGGATGATGCCCGATCTCCCCAAGTTCCAAGTTCCCCAAACCTTTTATTATTAACTAAAAGCGGCACGACTCTGCTTGACTTGACCGAAATTGCGAATGGTACAGTCACCGAATCAATGCTTACGTAATTAAGTACAGAATTGATAATTAATTTTGGAGATTAAGCACACAACAAAGTTTTCCTTTTAACTTCATTATGTATACTACTTCAGTGAATTTTTTCAGATATCCATCCATAAACAACCATTTCCATTTCATTTCCCACCGGGGGGGGGGGGGGTGGGGGGAGAAAAAAAATTAGCACTTCAAAGCTTAATATTTCACCAACGGATCCCTAAATCGAAAAATGGTTTTCGCACACCCACAATGTTTTTGAACGACCTATCCAATGGGATAGATGAGAAAAAATCCCCAATTTACGTGTATTTAGCTACTTTTTTCAGTTAACAGTTAACGATACATGATCCACCCTAGAATTATTTTCACTTATTATTGTAGGACATACACATGCTGATTTTATTTTACTTTAACACTTTTGTACACGTCTGTACGAGGATTGGTCAAATGAGAACTTTACAAATAATTAAATTTAATATTTCGGGGACATTAGGAACGAATGTATGAAAAATCAATTTAGGGAACTTGGAACTTGGGGAGATCGATAGGGCTCCGTTTTGCCTTTTGGGAATGGAACCCTATTTTTTTTTAAGAAAAAGTTAAACAGCTATATTATAAGAACAATATTTGACCTACATGCAGGGACTAGGAGTTACTATAGTCCCTGCCTTCATGTCATTAAAAGTTGCAACTCGTATGTACTATAAAGATATTTGCATAAAAGTAGTTATTGTAGAAAAACGAGGCTCGTGGTACTTTGTTCTACTCAATAGCTCAGGAAATGAAACTCCTAGTGTATAATTATATAAAGAAGTACAGGTTCTTTGATTGTTCTCGATTGCCAAGTACCGAAACACTGCAGTTGTACTTTACTTGATCATCCTCGTTGTTTATAATGATGATATGATTTTTGGTCACTCTAATTTAACAGTTTGCTATACCAGAAGCGATTACAAAGTAATTTGGCCAAAAGTGAGTAGGGATTGCGTACATAGGGTTCCGTTTTACCACACAATACGGTTACGGAACCCTAAAAATGGGTCAAGTGCGAGTAGAGTGCGCTCCCTGAGGGTTCTCCGTACCATAAAAAGATTTGACTCAAAATTACAAACTTATAGTCAATAGTCTACATGAGGGTGAACCAAACGGATGCCCCCTGGAGGGAAAGTGCCCTAAATTTTGAAGATAGCAAATTGTACTTATTTTATTTTTTATATAAAGATAAACTGCATTTAAAGAATTTTGAAAAATTATCTGTGTTTTTCCTACCGTACCTCTAACAATATAGAATTTTTGTATACTTTGTTATTTAAATGTAACATTTCATGGTCTTCCTTTAATTTACGATACTGTTACTCCGAAGTTGGTTCTAACGACCCTTTCGTTAGGTATCATAAAAATACAGGTTGTTTTTTTTATACATTTGTCCGGTCCGATTCCCAGTTCATGCAGGTGATTTTTTTAAATTCTTTGGTTGCAATTTTCCTTAACTTTAAAAATAAAATGAAGTTTTCTTACGTAAAATTTACTATCTTTAATATTTAAGGCTGTACCTGACCCTAGAATATGAAAAAAGACAGATTTTCAAGGGTTCTTTTGACGAAATTATTCTTACATACTTAATATTGAAAAAAATATATTTGACTTATTGATCTTTTATCTAGGTGATCTATTTATAAACAGTGTACTAAGATTTATACTTTTGTCAAAAACAAAATGTTTTCCAGCCTCTTTTTTTTTGGTTTTCAAACGTTCGTTTCAAGAACGTGCTTAAGAGATCAACTTGATTTTTTTTCATTAAATAAGTAATAGAAATATAAAGGTTTTCTACGTAAATCCAGTATTTTTTTCCCTACAAAATATTTCAGTATTAGCTAAGAACCCTCCGATCTGCTGTTTCGCGTGTAATTATTAGTATTACGCGTCCTAGACAAATAGGTAAATTAGCTAACCAATAATCGCCTCTATCAAAAGCTAATAAAGTATTTGACATTGGCCTTTTTGTGTTGGACAGCTAATAACATTTTTTCCTAAGGTATGCCATACTCTTAAGGTACTTTCCCTCCAGGGGGCATTCGTTTGGTTCATCCTGTATGCATAGTTGGTCGAGTTTTCGGGTACGAAACCCTAAAAGTACATCATAAATCGACATTTTCAGTATTTTATTTTTAGAGACAGTGTATGGCGCATAATTATACAGAAAGTATAAGTTCCCAACTAGTTTAGTTTTTGAGATATACTCAAAAATATGGTCGAAAAACATTTACCTCTCATAAACAAGAAGACACAGTCTCCAAGAAAAGTTCGTCAGAAAGCGTCCGAACGTGCGACGTGCATGAAAAATGTTCCAACCAAATTAAGACGTTATGTCGTTAACATAAGATGCAATGTCAGTTGTACGAAATCGTTATTCGATTTTGTCACCCCATAGCGGTGACAAGATGCGGACACTTTTTGAGCGAGATTGTGAGTCTAGTTGTTTATGAAAGGTCAATGTCCAAAACTGAAAAATTGGAAAAGTAATGATAAAAAATTGTACTCTACTCACTAAGCTCTAGACAATGATATCCCACGTGCAAGGGTAAGATTTCTTTTTTAATTTTTTCCATGTAATGTAATTTTTAATTAAAAATAAAAATAGTAATACGTTTTATATGAAAGTTCAAACTATAACGAACGTGTTAGTGGAATAACAACACGCCATTGCATTACTAAGAAAATGCATGTTATTTATCAAAGAAGCAATGAATTGTGAATTATTACTTTTTTTTCTTGCATTTTATCTATTTACTTCTCAACTGAAGGAGTAATTTAAATTGGAATAAGAAAATTATATAGAACTTGATAATGTTACAAACATTTTTGAAAAAAAAAAGGAAAATTGAAAAAACTGGCCAAATGGTTCCGTACCATTATCTATAAAAACGGCAAAAAAATTATGTCTGTTGTATGGGAGCCCTCTTTAATATTTATTTTATTCTGTTTCTTTTGTATTTGTTGTTATAGCGGCAACAGAAATACATCATCTGTGAAAATTTCAACTGTCTGGTGACAGACGAACGGACGGACGGACAGCGGAGTCTTAGTAATAGGGTCCCGTTGATTACCCTTTGGGTACAGAACCCTAAAAAGACATGTTTTGCTAAGTTTCTTGCCCTTCTTCTTAGCAAGACTAATCGAATGGGCGGATGGTTAGGCATTATTTTTATTTGTAGTTCATTTAGTTTATTTATCAATTTATTTGTTCATTGTATTATGTACGAGTATACATAATATTTTTATTCCTTTCTCTTTTTTATGCAAGTGCATAACTTTATTTTAATTTTATTTATAACACTTCTTACACATTTACAAAAATTATATGAAAGACAGGAGAAACAGACAAACATGTACAAAGGCGGCACTTATTGCTAACAGCAATATCTTCCAGGCAACCTTTGGAAGTATACAGATTATTAAATAATATATTTAAGAAATAACACGGAAAGTGTAAATGCTAATCATAAAAAAGGAGATCGAGAAAAAGAAAATACATACCAAAAATAACTTATCTATGGCATAAACTTACATATACTTACAATTCACTAAATGATATATACATTAAATAATTATATTTTATATATTAAATTTTATTACATTTCAGTAGGCCAACCTAAATATTTTTGTATATAACCCGTATAGGAAATTTTATAAATATGTATCGAATGGGCGGATGGTTAGGAATTATTTTTATTTATGGTTTCTTTAGTTTATTTATTAACTTATTTGTTCATTGCATTAAGTATATATAATATGTTTATCTATATATTTCTCTATTTTATGCAGGTGTATAATTTTATTACATTTCAGTATCCCAACCCAAATATTTTTTGTATGTATTTCCCGTATTATTATTTTTTTCATATTCTATTGTTTTTGTAAAGATTAACTTTGACCTGTAAAAAGTTAAAATAATTTCATGTATCTATTTTACAAAATAAATATTTTGATTTTATTTGATTGATTTGATTTGGTTTTAAAAATTAAAATACATAAATTTACTGAAATAGTTTATTCTTTATCAGACTTTCAAACGAGTATTAACCATTAGTTTATGGCAGTCTACCAACATATAAATAAAATTTTATTCTCCATATCAATTTATTTAAAGCCGACCTTACTAAAATTTCAGTGTTAGTTAAGGTTTTGCGTATAGACGTGAGCATCAGAAAAGAATCCAACTGTGATAACCTCCTTGGAGATCTTTCTGGTTTCGTAGCCAGCAGCTCTCATCACCTTGTTGACATCCAGCGCCCAGAAGTGGTGACCCTTGTGTGGGCTGCCATAGTTCACGGCGACAGATCCTGAAAGAACAGCTTCGTACTCCACTTCCAACTGAATTGTGCCTCTGTTAGCTTGCAGTATGGTTTCGACCGCCTTTCCTGGCTGCAAAGAGATCTCCATACCCGATGTGGACCCGACTGTAACAGCCTGTTGCTGGATGTGGTCTTCGCCCCATCTTCCCGTAAACGACATGCTGGTCTGACCACCCATGCCTAAGAATTCATATTTGATCTCTGCTCCAACTGTGATTGCTCCCCCTTTGCTCCAGCTAGTGGATACAGTGTTTTGAACTGACTGTGATATGTCTGCTCTGAAGGTAGCGGGTTCCGAGTAATCGTTTTTCGAGACCTGCTTCATCACAATTTGTGGCTGTGAGTCTACACTTAGAATCCTGCCTGATATTGGCCTCAGGGTCCTGGTGACTTGACCCCAGTTGTGTTTCCTATAGAGGTCCCCCCAAGGTGTGGGGCTGCGTAAGTAGGCGTCGTCAGGCCTCCGCCCGAAGTGTCGGTCCACTGCGTCCTTCAGCTCATTGTCGTTGAGTCTGAAGGTGCCGACTTCTTCGTCTGTTATCACGTTATCGACACTACCAGAATACATCACTCGCAAGTTTTGGTTCTCGCCAGTTAACCCGATAGTGATATATGCGGATGCCAAAGCGGGTAGCAGCAGAATTAGGAGCTTCGTTGCCATATTGGATCTGCAAAAAATATATATTTTTTTAGCCCTTCTAATTCTTAATTACCTTTTAACTTCGTTATATTATACTACTTCTGTGAAAAATGGCTTTCACACACCCACAATGTTTTTGAACGACTTATCGACGAGAAAAAAATCATCCTCAATTTACGTGTATTATGGTACCATAAATTTTTTTTTCGAAATTTTATTTTACTCCTGCCAAATTACAGCTGTCTAGTACTAAAGTCTCTGAGCTAAGCCACAGACAGACGGACAGACGGACATGGCGAAACTATAAAATCCTACTTCCTACTATATAATATTATATTATAAATGCGAAATTTTGTGCGTGCGTGTGTGTGTGTATGTTTGTTACTCTTTCACGCTGAAACGGCCGAACGGATTTGGATGTAGATTATACCCTAACTTAACACATAGGCTACTTTTTATCCCGGAAAAATGCATGGTTCCTGTCAGTGGCGTGCATCTCATATAGGCAAATACGCAATGCCTACCCTGGGCTTGGCTCAGCTAACTAGACCACTATCTTTTTAAATATAGGAAGGTACACACAACTATTTCAATATTATAATCAGGTAAGCTTCACCCTTTCTTTGAAATACCTACCTGCCTGCTCCGCAGCGCCCGCGCTACCGTAGCAACTCGCATAACTAAAATTCGAAGGCAACTCTCTATGTGTGCATCTGTAACTATACTCCCATGACGTCAGCGGCTCGCGCTAAGCACGCACACATTCTCATTAAAATACGCAACGCCTGTGTAAAGCAACCACGTTGTCATGATTACTTGCACTACTTGCTACTAGATGGCGCCACACGTTTTTAAATGGTGGATTCGTGCGTAGGTAGTCGGAGATTCATTTTTAAAAGTCGGGTAAGAGGTTTTTTGCCAATGAGCTTGGACAAAAGAAAAAGACACCAGTGCGAGTTAAATCGTTATTTATCGTAATTCTCGTTATAATACGTGCAAAGAACATAAGAACAGTTTTGTGCCTACCCTACTTAAAAGTCTTATGCACACCACTGGTTCCTGTAGGATAGATCAATATCATTGAAAAATCAGGTGTCTAATTAGCACGGTCATTTCGTTTGTGATAAAATAAGACAAGGCTTTGTTATCTCATCACACTTCAGGGGGGCGGGGGCTTACCTCGGCCAAAGACTTAGTCTCGCCATCCAACGAGGTAATGCCGCCAGCCTTCTTGGCACTTTGCTCGGCGGCATCGATTTGGACAAAAAAATTTCACCTTTTGTAGCACAAGTTTAGTTTTTAGTGTTTTATGTTATTTAATTAAGTATTTTTAAGTTTTATTTATGTTATTTAAGTTGATCTTTAATTTAATGCTTATCCGAATATTAAAAAAATCACACTTAACACTAATATTATAAATAGCTTTTGCCCGCGGCTCCGCCCGCGTGTTATTCGGTTTAACGACATGCTTTTTTCCGGGATAAAAAGTAGCCTATGTGTTAAGTTAGGGTATAAGCTATATTCATTCGAAATTTCATCCAAATCCGTCCAGCTGTTTAAGCGTGAAAGAGTAACAAACATACACACCCACTCACACAAAATTTTCGCATTTAGTATAATATTAGTGTGATGCGAAAGTATGTATATAGGTATGTTTGTTTCTCTTTCACGCTGAAACGGCTGAACGGAATTGGGTGAAATTTAGAATGGATATAGCTTATACTGTAACTTAACACATAAACTACTTTTTATCTCGGAAAAAAGCGTGTCGTTAAACCGAATAACACGCGGGCGGAGCCGCGGGCAAAAGCTAGTTATCTATAAAACAAAAGTAAAACGGTAGAAAAAAAAAGATTCCATTTCAAATCGTGCCTTCGATCCATCTTACTCACATCGAGCTGTATGTTTTCGTGATACATATATATATTGTACAGGCTGTAGTTTTAGTCACTAAGAGACTAAAGATGGTAGTTCGGTTAAACTACTTAAGTATTGGTTGATTTTTTAATAACAGATAAAATGTATAAACCAACTAACTTACCTTCAGTTTCCCAGTGGACCCGTTATATCACTGGGTGTTGTTATTGAATTATATTGTATTAAATGAAATCAGAGTTTATATACCACACATTTTAAAATATTGTTTTTCCCTAAGGATAGCGTCATTGGGAGGATAATTATCAGGGTTTATTATTGGAACAACAAGGACATCCGCATAATTATAAACGTAAACGTACGAGTAATAATGTTTACTGGGAAATCCGCAACAGCACCATTTACTTATTTCAGATAATTAAGAAAACACATGACATTTTTCGTGTTCTATCCGTAGAAAATACTTAATCTATTATTCTCTGGTTGGGCTGTTTGGGAACTGGATGTACTTTTATTATGTAAATTGCTATAAAGGTATCTTCAAATGAAATCACATAATCCTCGTAAACATACATTTTTCTCCGTTTTTTCCAAGATTTCGTTAAATCAGTGCAAATAATTAGCTCTATAATTAAATACAATATCTTTTTAAATCTGCTCTTTAATACTTACAATTTGGTTCCTATATTGGATTTGAGGAGGAAAAAAATATGTTGTGCTTCCCTTTAATAGTGAAAACCACTCGAGATTTTTCAATTTTTCAAAAATTGTACCGTTTTTGTACCAAACATCAAGGCCACCGTTATGAGGCTGTGATATATGGAAACATACTAGGTAAAATTAAATCAACCGACCAAATTCATACTGGAGACTCGGTTAGTCATCAGGAACAAGGTTTAATGACCCTCCAGGTGAAATTCGAAAAAAAAATTTTTTTTTCCCGTAGAACCTGCACTAGGAATTGTACTTAAACTAGTCCAACCAGTACGAGAGCAAAAAAAAATATTTTTCTAAACTGGCCAAAAGGATTACTGAACCTAGTTCTTGATCACCAACCAAGTCTCTAGTATGAATTTGGTCGGTTGATTAAATTTCACCCTATATAAGATAGGACATACGGACATAGTTAACTAGTCCCACCATAATGGTTCCTTGTTTTACTCTTTAGGTACGGAACTAGAAAAATATAAAAACCTTGATTTTTGTTAATCTTGTATCTAAAAGGTTTTGTTAAAATAAATTATCATTCGGCTGTTAAAATAATCTTACGCTTTTATTATTATTAATGCAAAAACATTTATAAAGTAAAAATATCCGAAACACAACACTTCTCTTTCTTTAGGTAGCTAAGCTCTTCAATATCGCATAGTGTTGATGGAGTAACCACAAACGCATAAGCCCACATCATTGTTAAGAAAATGCGTGTTATTGATCCAAGTAGCAATAAATTGTTAAACCATAACATTGCATTCGGATACTGGCATCATTATATTGAAGTGATTGCGTGTTGCAAGCATCATTAAAAGAACCGGCCAAGTGCGTGTCGGGCCACGCGCGGTGTAGGGTTCCGTAGTTGCCCGGTACATTTTTATAAATACAGATCGCGCCAAACTTCTAGTCCGCTCGGAAGTTGCTCTCTCGAAGAACGGCCCAGGGGACTAAAAGTTTGGTGCGACCTGTACTCGTAAACCTGTAAAACCTACTTAGCTGTGATAGTTCTTCATTATATATACTACTTCTGTGAATTTTTTCACATATCTCTAAATAGAAAAATTGCTTTCACACATCCACAATGTTTTTGAACGACTTATCCGGCGATACACCGCACAATGGGATAGACGAAAAAAAATCATCCCCAATTTACGCGTATTGTGGTAAAAAAAAAAATCGCAATTTTATTTTACCCATGCCAGATTACAGCTTTCTAGTACTAAAGTCTTTGAGCTAAGCCACAGACAGACGAACAGACGGACATGGCGAAACTATAAGGGTTCCTTCTCGGACTACACAATCCTAAAAAGGTAAAGTGCGAGTAGGACTCGCACCCTAAGGGTTCCGTACCACTTAAATAAGTTAAGACTTAAATTTATTTCAACAAAAATTACCTACAAAATTCCTTCAACAAAACTGCAAAATTAAATCGGTCGTGTATATCGGTACATAACCCTGAAAAATTATCTCGCTATGTCGTGCGTTTTTTCTTTTTATTGATTTTCTACAATATCTTCCATTAGCCTGGATAAAAAGTATACTCAAGATATCTATCAAACGAATTTTATTGCTTGTATGTAATTTTTCCCTTTTTTATCCACCCTTTAGTTAGAGTTTTGTTTTTAGATTTTTACCAGGGTTTCATACCCAATGTAGAATAAGTACCTTTACAATTTTGTTTTTGTTTGTCTTTAAATTTCAGAATACTCATCCCGCAGCGTGGCTTGAACGAGATTTATGTCACTCTCTAATATATTTCATAGACCAATCATTCGTAATGAAAGTTCAAAGCGAATCCCATGTCTGCGAGTTCGTCAGCCGTATTTTTTTTTTTCTAATCCATTAATACTTGTCATACAAAAGCGTAATTAATAATAATGTAGTTATATTTTTAGCAGGGCATTTCTCTATTGTTTCTTTAAGAAAATTTCAAAGCCAACTTATAATAATTCTATGTAATAATTCATTTATTACCACAAAAGCTGCCTTATTGTCAGTAATAATTTTATGGATGAAGTGTGCTGTGCTCACTGATATATAGAATAATACTATTGGCTGTACTCCACGAATAAAAGGTCCTATAGAAAACGTATACAGCGTGGTGTCCATACTTTTTTCTATGAAGATCTACCTACTGAAAATCCATTACTGGGAGATCGAAACTAGTACCTACCAAAAGTTTTCATTCCTCGGTAATATTGACTCATGTACTCATGTACTACCAAGTGGACATCGGGTCTGAGCTCAAAAGTGTCCAAACCAAAAGAGAGTCAAAACCATTGAAAATTAAAAAAGGGTGTCAATCACATGTCAATCAAAATTAAGCCGTGCAGCAATGATATACGATTCAAATTAAAATGTTTTGTTTACTAAGGACACTTTTTTGGTAAATTTTATACTAGACCCGAGGTCCATGGTTTGGTATGTCAATTTATTGACTGTAAACTATACAGGTTAGGTCTTAGCATCGATACAAATTAGATAACCCATTAATATATTCGTCAATAACGGTCTATCTAAGTTACTGGCAATGCAGACGATCGAGTAAAAAGCCGTTTGTCAGGATAACGCTCCACATACTGCGCTGTCGCAGTTAACGGCTATGTAATTGCTGGAGCTTGATTTAAGGTTGACGGAAGTGCTGCAGATTCCTTATCCATCATGATGTTGATCCCAGATACAGTCAGCTAGATGGTGAGAAAGCAGACAGAATGTCTAATGAGTTTGCATGAATAAGTTACACGAATGAACGAATGAATGGACACTTTGTACACACACACGGAATAAAAATGAAGAATAAAAAGTAAAGAATACACAGTATTGTACAAAGGTGGGTTTATTACTAGAAGCAATTTCATCCAGGCAACCTTTGGGTGGTGAAGAAATAATTATTAATAAAATGTACAGGTGGGACAAACAAATAAAACGAGTGTGTATGAACCTACTTTATTTGTTAAAAGACTACTATCTGCAGAAGCTTTCGATTACTATAAATAATGCGCATAGAAATCTTCGTGTTCGTAATATCGATAAATTGCCGAATAAATTTGGAAATAATTTGGTCAGAATTGACAATATATACCATGAGGGTATGGCCAGTAACCTTAAGTCATCGAGTACCACTATATCACAGTCACTGTTGGAAGCAGGAACAAAAGTAACTCTTACAAAAGCTGGCCTACTTTGGCGAATCCTGGCAGGTTGTGTAAGTCATGAATAAAAGTGGGTCTTTCATATCAAAATATGTCATAAAGGTACCAGCTCTGAACTGTGTTCACACGATAACACTCGATTATTATAGCTAGAAAAACATTTTCAGTCGGAGGTCGGCTTGGCAGTTTAGCCTGTCCGACTGATTGTAGGGTTGTATTTGGGGGTATATTTTAACTCATCGAGTACCAACATGCAACTAACGTCATGTTGTCTGTGGCATTGACCAACCTATTAGGAAATCCCTTAGTCTGACATAATTTGGCCAGGCCATTTTTTCTGTCGGAACAATTTTTGTTGTTTTTCATGACTGGTTTTGCCAAGGTCGGCCAGCTTTTTTAAGAGTTACTTTTTGTCCTGCTTCTCCCAGTGACTGTGCCATACTGGTACTCGATAAATTAAGGTTACCAACTATGCCCTCATCGCCTATTATTAGACGATACAAAAGAACACAAATATTTATTTTAGGAATCCTCCAATTGCTTACAATTTTCAATTTTTTTTTTTTAGTTTGGTTTAGTCTTATTATTATTATTTTGTTTTGGATTTTTGTTTAAGTTGTCATTATTTTTAAATCGTTCGTTTATATAGTGTAATTTATACTATGTTAGGAACAAGTACATTTTCTCAAGTTTTTGAGTTGTCAAGTGGGGTGTCCTTCGCCGGAATTTAAAAAGCTTTAAGGAATTATTGCCCTAAAAAGTTCACTGTATTCAAAACCGAAGAAGTTCGAGATATACGGTAAAAAAAAATGATATCTAAGACTAGCCTTTTGCCCGATCTCTACCCCGTTTTCGGCTTAAGCTTTATTTTATCAACACTCCTTAAATCCTATATGTATGTTGAACAGGGTCACTACGATGATAATAAAGAAAACCGCATCCTTTGTAGAGTGGTTCTCAGGTTAAGACGGAACATATGTACATATAGACAGTCAAGACAGACAAAAATCCCAAAAATGGTAGTTTCAGTAGTGGCTTCAGTACAACATAACCCTAAAAATATTCTATGTACTGTACAGACACAATATTTTACTACTATTCTCTAACAAATTTCCACAAGGCAGTAAGTGTGTGCTTTGTCAAATTGTGAAAATAAATGTAATACAATTTTATTAATCTTGAATAAACACAAAATAAAATAAATTAATTCATAAAATGTTTTGTTATTTCAACAAAAAAGCGTTTTGAAGAATCAGTGTTGGATTTCGGTGCTATAGTTCAAGGGTTTATTGCTTAGTGACTATGATTTTGTAGATCAAAAGTATTATTTTGCTCTGAATTTGCCGACAGCAATGATACTGATACTAACGATAAATTTGACTCCACCTGCAATTTTGAAAACAGTGAAGAAAATGACGAAAAATCTTTTACAAGAAAAATATTTTACTAAGGTTATAAAAACAGGCAACTACGTATTACATGTAGTGTATGAAACTGCATCAGTTATCAATACTCTCGTGTGATATTATATTAAATTTTAATTGTATGAAACATTGAAATATCATGACATGACATGACCTACCTCAAACTCAAACTCAAACTCAAAATATTTATTGCAACTAAGTGTACACAGATGTTACAATTTTATAAGAACTTAATAACTTAGCTACCCTTATCAGGTACAGCAACACTACTTATACTATATATTATTACACAATTCTTTTTCACTGCTCTAATATTTCACAGTGTCTTAATATCTAATAATCTTTTACAAAATGTTTGCATAAACAGTAAACTTAACTAACTTAAACAGTACTTAAAAGGTAAGAGATCAGAAAGCCATATCACATTATTTTTCATCAGACAGAAAACTTTCTACTGTGTAGAAGCACCCTTCTACTAAATATTGTTTCAATGTTTTTATAAACGCGGATTCATTTTGTGTGGTCTTTATAGTAGTTGGTAATTTATTAAATATTTTAACTGCCATATAATAGGGACTACAATTTAACATTTTTATTCGCGACGGGGGCAAATATAATTTATCTTTGTGCCGGGTATTAATTGAATGCGTATCTTTAATTTGTGGAAATAGGTTCTTGTTTTTAAAAACAAATATACTTATATCAAAAATATATATACAAGGTAATGTTAATAATTGAAATTTTTTGAAAAATGTTTTGCAGCTCTCGGTTTCTTTTATGTGAGCGAGTATACGCACACAACGTTTTTGTTTTATAAACAATTCTTTTGCATCTACACTATTACCCCACAGCATTATGCCATAACGGAGCCACGAATAGGCATAGGCATAGTATGCTGATAGTGCAGTTTGCGTGTTTGTACTATGTTCTATTTCACTCAGTGCAAAAGTAAACTTCGATAGTTTTGATTTTATTTTCTCAATATGACTCTTAAAGTTTAAGTGGGTATCAAGATTTATTCCTAATAGGTTGAAGGTGTTTACAGTCTCTATTTTATTGTTATCAAATTCTAGATTAAGTTGTAGCGGGGGCTTTTGATAAGGCCTGAAATGCATCATTTTGGTTTTTTTCAAGTTAATATTTAAATTATGTTAATTTAGCCATGTCTTTACTGTTGTTAAAGTGTCTTTTAGAATGTTGGTAGCAGATTTACTATTTTCACATTTTATTAGTAATGAGATATCATCAGCAAAAAGTACACTTGTAATTTCCGTATTCAAAATTTTTGGTAGGTCGTTTACATAAATTAAGAATAGGACACAACCCAGTACGCTTCCCTGTGGTATCGAGCAGGTTTGTGGTTTTAATTCAGAATTGATTGATTTTAATTCGTGCGTTTTTGCATTATAGTTTTCAATTTGGACTAACTGCGTTCTTTTTTCAAGATATGACTTAAACCAGTAGTAGGCTGGTCCACGAATGCCTGAGCCATATAATTTGCTCAATAATATTTTGTATGAAACTTTATCGTAGGCTTTTGTTAAATCAATAAGTATTCCCAGAGCGTATTTTTTATCATTTATATACTTAAGTGCAGCTTGGATATATTTATAGACAGCTATTGTAGTGGATCTTGCTTTCCTAAAACCGTTTTGGCTTTCATCAAAAACTTTATATTTTTCGAAGAATTTATAGATTTGGTTTGACATCGCTTTCTCAAAAACCTTTGAAAATGAAGGTAATATGGCTATTGGTCGGTAGTGCTCGGGAGTAGGGGGTAGGTCGCCTTTCTTGTGAACTGGTTTTACAATGGCTATTTTCAGTCGGTCGGGAAATATTCCTTCTTCAAAACTTTTATTAATTAGGATGGTAAGTGGGACAGCAAATTCATCTAAGCACTTTTTTAATAATATTGGAGGTATTTCATCTATTCCTGAACTGTGTTTATTTTTGAGATTTTTTATAATTTTACATACTTCGCTTTCATCTACAGGTCTAAGATACATCGAAGTCGCGGTTGGTTGCATAACAGGCCGTCCGCTTTGTTCAGTTGGTTCTGTACATTTGCCTACGTTCAGAAAGTAGTCATTAAATGTATTTGCAACATTTTCTTTGTTTTCGATGACTTGGTCTCCAAAATTTAATTTTGTACTTTTTAATATTCACTGTTTTATTTTTTTAGTTTTTTCATTAATAATTTTCCACATTGTTTTTGTTTTATTGTCTGTATTAGCCATACGTCTTATGTAGTCCAACCTTTTGGATTTTCTTACGGCTTTTTTTAATATTTTACTGTATATGTTATAGAAGTTTCTTATGACAGGGTTATTTGTTTCATTTAGCATTGTTTTTAGTAGTCTTTTATGGAGACATGATTTCCTTAAGCCGTTTGTTAGCCAGGACTTTTTTTGTTTATTTTTAATTTTTATTATTTGTATCGGTATATGTTTATCTAAAGCTGTTTGTACTACAGAATGAAAGACTTCATAATTTTGATTTACATCTCTATTCATCCAAAACTATCCCTGACGAAGTCGGCAATACACAGTGTTTTATGGTTTTTGAACGCAACCTGGCTCGATTTGTTGATTTGTTTATTAGAATTGATAGGTTAAGATTGTGTTTGTATTGTATTATGTTTGCAAAAATTGACCCTTAATGCCATACTTGTCTTTTGTTTGAATTATAATTTGTTTGCGTTGTGTTTTGACATTTATGTAGTTTTGTATATTAATTTGATTTGACCACCAGTGTATCATGTCTGCAGGTCAAAGTTGCATGATAGATCTTTGCTTGTTAGCTTTTCATTTATGTTTTTTTTTTATTGCATGTGTAAAATATTTGTACGCCCTGCTGGGCAGAGCTGAGAGGAGACATAATATTGTTATTTACACCTACTTTTATACCCTTGGTTCACAAATAAATAATCTTGAATCTTGAATCTTAAAGTGGTAACTGAGGACCTCGGCGCAAAATGCACATCATAATATTGTTTTCCTTACGTTTGAATAAAAAGTTTGCAATAAATGCGTTTTATAGCAATTCGCGCAAACTGTTTGCAAACTAAAAATAGTTAAGTGATCACATGAAAATTATTCAATTTTATGCGTTACATTTTAGCTGCACTACATTACAACTGTAAACACGCTTTTAAGTTTGTTAATGTAATGCAAACAAAATGTTTTACATTAAAGTACGTAATTTTTTTGTGAAGACTTTATTATTAATAAACAATTTCCGCAAGTTGCTATAAAACACGTTTATTGCATACTTTTTATTAAAAAGTAAGGAAAACAATATTATGATGTGCATTTTGTACCGAGGTAAAAAGTTACCCCCTTAAAACACTCATACTCGTGTTTTAATAACCTTTTGATGTATTGGTTTCATAATTCGATGTATCAGTTTCATAAATTACATTTTTTCCGTATTAGAGACGTTCCTATATAAAAGATGTCATTCCTTATGCATTATTTTTCAATTCATTAATTTCACGATATGTGTGTAGATAAAAGCTATAATAAAACTAGGTATTTATGTAGAGACACTTATATTTTATTATTATTTAACAAAAATATGTCATTCTAAGACATCTTACTAATAAAAATAACATAATAATAATCACTTTCGAGCATTAGAAACCTATTAGTGCAGGTATAATTGTATTGTATTTAGTTGAACTTTCTAGAGTTTCATGAAAAAGGAAACCCTTATAGCGTAGATGTCCGTCTGTCTGATCATGGTATAACTCAAGAACGGCTGGGCCGACAGATTACGAGAAAATTTCTGATAAAGGCACTTTTTTTTAAAATATTGTCTACCCCCGTGGGCGTCAAGATGTATTTTTTCAAGTATATTAAAATCATGGTTACGGTACAAATAATGTACAATATGACGAGCACTTATGAACTTTTTAAAATAATCTTATCAATAAATATCAATACAGTTTATCATCTGTAACCACACAACCTAAAATTAGATACCTATTTGACACCTATTCTCGTGTAGCAACTATTAAATTTAGAGCTGCCATAACCTAAAACTTTTCATTGCAAAATAGGCTTTAACGCAGATGGATAAAAATTAAATTAGCTTGTATTAGGTTTTTTAACTCGAAATTTAGAGTTTGCTGCACGAGAATAGGTCACAATTGTTTCACAAAGTGCTACTATAAATTCGTTTTTTCAGCATTTTAAATTTATAGTTAACAGACAATCTTAAGATTAGAGTTTCTGCTTGAACAATACCTAACCTATACCATATCTAACTGGGGCCTCACTTCAACATACTCGTGTATCATTATCACCTCTATAGGTATCGTGGTGGCTACGACAAACGTCACACATCATTGCTAGACAATCACGATACATTTGAAAGCAATAACGATAGATTCTGAAGTCAGATAAAAAGCCCCGGGCGGTCTAGCACGCGCCGTCGATACAGTATTTTTCCATCACATTTGCTCTTTCACACATTGACAAACGTGGTATGCGTGAAAGTGCAAACAGCGGCTCTATTGTGTAACTTAGTGTTGGTTGCCATCTGATTGCTAAACACTAAATGCATCGATAAAAACAGAACTTTTCAAATTGCCTTCAGTGTTTACTGAACTGTTCACGAACTGTGACGTCACTTTAAGCACGAGCGTATCCTTAGATAATCGGAATTCGATAGTATACCTATGTTTTTGACGTTTGGCAACCAGTTGGCAACCGATTCAACGATACATAATCTAGGGGCAGGATAGACAAAATCTGTAGCTCTGGCGCGTGCTACTTACACTGGTCTCTCTTTTTAAATTGGATGCTGTTATGATTGGCAAAAAACACAGCCGAATAAATATAAATCTTGGTAAAATCGTTGCGAGTTTTTTTTTTATAAACACATAAATAAACCAGCCACACAAAATAAACAGACGCACGTATTAAGTAAGAAAAAACAAACCACAAAATAATAGGGAAAACACGAAATTAGTGGCTAAAAATATACTTGCGGTTCTTTACGATCCACGTATAAACAAAGCTTGGAACGGTCTGTCCTTGGATGGGTGACCAATAGGACTACGGTCTTACAAAAGGGCCTTCTTTTGACTAGGGGTCAAAGAGCGGAAGAATCACCCCTAGACCTTATAAAAAGTACGAATATAAAGTTATGTTTTAATTGCGAAATCCATCGCTTTGGAATACTCTAAATATTATTATTAGAGTGCATAACAAACTGGAAAAGATAAATTAGAAACAAATGTAAAGAAAACTCGGGCCAGGATTTGAAACTGCGACCTCTTGTTATCAAGGTTATCTCTTGTTATCGGTAGCGCGCTTGTCTTGATAACAAGAGGTCGCAGGTTCGAATACTGGCCCGAGGAATTTTTTCAAATTCTTGTCTTTACATTTGTTTCTAATTTATCTTTTCCAGTTTGTAATGCACTCTAATAATATTATTTACGAATATAAAGTGTTTTTAAACAATTTGATTGTTTCGTTTCGTTAGGTGGTTGCTCCAGGATACATTCCGAAACGCACAATTTATGAGTGTTCTTATTATTCTTGGAATAAGACAAACAATCATCTTCATAATAATTATGAAAAAACGAGACATGGAATCGCGTTCTTTTCACTTACTCGCATAGTATTGTCTATTGTCCCTTTCACTCAGGCTAGCGCGCACCAACGCGTTGTCCAACATGTACCCAAGGCCTGGTCCTAGATCTAAATGTGCACCATCTCCTGCATCCTCACGGAGTAGGGCACGTCATGCACGGAAGTCCAGTTGACGGTGTCAGTCTTGGAGACCACGCCCTCAACCACCTGGTTCTTGAACATCTGCCAGTCCTGAGCTGACACGAATTCCTTAAACAGCTGCTTCTTTGTTGGAAGCTGGAACATATTTTAGAAACATTGGATTTTCATGGCCTTTTGAAGGATCACTTGCTTCTCCCTACGCCAATGACTTTGAACTGAGTAACTTTGTTACCATTTTGTATGGTAGCTATAGATTTTTTTATTTGAAGAAAAATACTTTGTAATCTAAATGATACGGAGAGTGACGTGGTTTTACCTGAATTTTAAATATATATGTATAAAAGTGAATAAAAACATTTTAAATTATTTCTTGGGTTTTTCTTGTAAGCTCTTAACAGTTACTGCTGCAGTTTTATCGAAACAGTGTAAAATATAGCCATCAAAAACAAAACTTGTAAAAAAACCAAGTCTCGCAACTTAGGTCTTCTACCGTCAAAAGTTATGAGATCCATTTAAATCCAAGTCAGTTAATTTATTCAGTCCCTTCTTAAGGGACCTTCTGTCTTAAATTATTCCATAATTAGCTAACCTAACAACATCTTACAGTGACCATATCAATATTAGAAATCTTTTATGTTTTAAATAAATAGATTTACTCGGCCATCGTATGAAAACACAACGCATCTCACAAGTAATACATATTATATTAAATTAGACTATTTAGTGCGATTGCCAAGTCAATCTATTTATTTAAAACATAAAAGATTTTTAACATTGTTATGGTCGCTATAAGATGTTGTTAGATTAGCTAATTATGTAATAACTTAAGACAGAAGACTGAATAAATTAACCTACATGGTTTTGCATGGATCTCACAACTTTTTACGGTAGAAGACCTAAGTTGCGAGACTTGTTTTTTTTTACAAGTTTTGTTTTTGATGGCATCTCATTTCTTTTTGTAAAGAGTCATACTTTTTTTCCTTTCCGGCACCTTCTACTTACAACTACAAAATTAACTTTGTAATATTTATATTTATATAGGATTACAGAGTTACTTATGCAGTTAGTGTATCTAGAGCACTGGACCGAAATTGCAAAATATTTAAGTTTTTCCTTAATTGATACACTAAACACTAACTGTATTTCAAATTTGAAGCTTATATGTATGCTAGAATTGCTTTAGAGTTTTGATGATCGGTCAGTTAGTCAGCGAGTGAGTGACTAAATTAAGAAACTATGTCTAGTTATAATTCTTAAACTACTGATTCAAATTGAATTAAATTTGAAATGTACCGTGTTTATACAATGCCTGCTTGGTTACCGAAAATTCATGCTTCTATTTTTAACCACAACGAAGTTATAGGGGCTCGAAAATGGCCTGAACTGCTTCGAGAAAAGGAAGGTACGGCGTGCCGCTTTTTAGCTCGACTTGGCGGGAGCACTGCCGCCGTGCCCCCAGATAAACTTTCAGACAAAATAATACAAAACTGTTTGGTATTATTTCCAAATGTTGTAAAGTAGTTTTATTTTATTTTAAATAAGTAAAAACACAATTTTTTTACACTTGGCAATCACAGCTTCTGACTACTTCTGCAAATTTTTCCGACGGACTCGCCGCAAAAATTCCTAGCTTTCCTAGCTCACTTAAACGTAGTGCCCTGCTGGTCAAAATGAAAGACCTCGTACCACGAAAACTCGATTTATTTTATTCCATAGATATGATACACTTTTAGCGGAGAAAACTTCTATACCGCGATTCAGAAACGTGCAGCGCCATCTATTGTATCAACTTGGAAATTCTAACTATTATTTTGTAACAAACATATCGCCCGCCAAAGGACGTCAGGCCTTTAACAATCAATATGAAACTGTGACATAAGTCGTATCACTAAATGTGAAATTGTAACAAAAGTCGTACCACTAAGCAAGCTAAATTTTACATATTATTAACTGGCAACAAACAAAGTTTATGAATTGGCCTTTTAATTGTGGTATTGTTACATTTAAGGGTAACTACTCTTGTACGACCATCAGACCCAGGATGGGTGTGTAAAACTAAACCTAATAACCACTTTGCTGGTGGTAATCTCTCATCTTTAACTAAAACGATATCTCCAACTGAAATATCTCTTTGAACACTTGTCCATTTTTGACGCTGTTGCAAATTTACCAAATATTCATGACTCCATTTTCTCCAAAAATATTGCAATTTTTGCTGGATGTATAGCCAACGTTGAATGTATGGAACTTTTTGATCGGTCAAATTTTCTTGCGGAACAATTACAGGTGTTTCACCGATTAAAAAATGTCCAGGTGTAAGTGCAGATGCTGTTTCATCGTTGTTTAATGGCGTCAATGGACGAGAGTTCAAACAACATTCTATTTGACATAGCAATGTATAATATTCCTCAAAGGTAAGTTTTGCATCATTTAATACACGGTTTAGATGCCTCTTAACGGACTTAATATTAGATTCCCATAAGCCACCCATATGGGGTGCGCTGGCAGGATTGAACTGCCATTCAGTACCATTTTGTGCTAGCAATTCACTTATTTCATCGGGTAAGTTTTTTAAACTGTTTAATAATGATTGCTCAAGCTCTTTGCTGGCCCCAATGAAATTAGTGCCACAATCACTAACCAGTTTTTTGCAGTGGCCTCTGCGTGAGGTAAAACGCTTAAAAGCAGACATAAAAGCTTCTGTGGTCAAACTAGTCAACAACTCTAAGTGGACTGCTTTTACAGCTGTACATATAAACAATACAATCCACGCCTTTTGTGTTCGATTTGAACCACGACCACTCTGTAATTTCAGTATAACAGGCCCTGCTAGATCTACGCCACAGGTACTGAACGGTCTCTGCGGGGTAATTCTATATTCAGGTAAGTTTCCCATGAGTTGGGACTGAGTCTTACCAGAATGACGACAACATGATACACATTCTCTAATAACTTGTTTAACAAGATGTTTGACTCCAATAATGTGATGTTTGCATTTGATAGAATTTAACATTAATTGGACACCGCCATGTAATGTTCTGTGATGTGTGTCTTTGACAATTAAATACGACAAATTACATTCTTTGGACAAAATTATAGGATGTTTCATATCATATTGAATATCAGCTTTACAAATTCTACCACCTACTCTTAAAACATCTTGAGAATCAACAAATGGATTTAGCTTTGAAATTTTTGAACCATTTTTTAGTTTATTTAATAGTTTGTATTTATCTTTGTTTATGTCTCCCTTTACAACATAAATCTCTTTTTCAAAATTTTGCTTTTGTGACATTTTTATCAGTGTTTGTAATGAATTCTCTAAATCAATTGTTGATAGATATTTTGAACATTTTAACAACATTTTGTTGTTACGCTTATATTGTAAGCAATTGTAAAATCTTTGGATTATAGCAATAACTCTTATAAGTTTACTCAAGTTTGAAAATCTATGAAGTATTTCACTATTTTCGCACTGATCACTTGTTTCACTTTTAGACTGACTGTCATTGACATGCACTAAATTAACTTTCACAGACACTTTCTTCTCTAAGTCCGTAGGTTCCACAGCAATTGCCTCATCAAAAGACAACGGAGTGAGTGTATGCAGCCAGGATGGGCCGTGCCACCACAGGTGATGATCAGGTAAGTCAGCAGGAGAGACCCCACGAGAAGCTACATCTGCAGGATTCTCTTGTGAAGTGACATGATGCCATCTCTCTTTGTCAATCAGGTTGGTGATTTCAGTTACTCTGTTTGCTACAAAGGTGGTCCAGTAACTAGGTGACCGTTGTAGCCATGCAAGCACTATTGTTGCATCTGTCCATGCATAGGTGTCTTGAATTGGAATGCTGAGAGCGTGTTGAATTCTATTCAATAACTTGGCTAATATTACAGCTCCGCACAGTTCCAATCTCGGTAGTGATATTTGTTTTACAGGAGCGACTCTGGTCTTGGCTTCTATGAGTGTGACATTGACTCCGTCTGGTGTTATAACTCTACAGTATACAACAGCTGAGTACGCAATAATTGATGCGTCTGAAAATCCGTGTAATTCCACTTTCAAAACATTGTCTGTTACTCCAATCCACCTCTCGAGCTCTATAGTTGGCATATTGGTTAAGTCATTGCGATAAGTTAACCATTCTTGTAGCAGAATATCGGGTAAAGGATCATCCCAATCTACTTTGTCTATCCACAACTTTTGAAGCATGCTTTTAGCGGTGATTACAACAGGTGCCATCCATCCAGCTGGGTCATAAATTTTTGCGATATCACACAAAACTGTTCTTTTTGTCACGTTTGTTTTCGAAGGTGGAAGCACTATCTGCAATTCAAATTTATCAGTGTATCCATTCCAATTGATTCCTAAAATCTTGCGGTTAGATTGTGCTGCTCCTTCTATCTCTGTACTGTTAGAGGCCCATTTGTGTAGTGAAAATCCTCCTTTCTGTAGCAACTCTGTCATATTCCTCTTCAACTCAATGATTTTGTTTGTAGTTTGTTCTCCAGTCAACAGATCATCGATGTAAAAATCTTGTAACAATGTGTCAATAGTTTGATCATCAAAATTTCCTCTCTCATCCTCAGCTAATTGTCTGAGTGTTTTTATTGCTTGGTATGGTGCACAGGATGTCCCATATGTCACTGTTGTAAGACGAAAGTGTTGAATTTCTTGATCGGGACAAAATCGCCAAAGTATTCGCAGCCAGTCTCGATCTTTAGGATCCAAGCTAATTTTTCTGTACATCTGACGAATGTCTCCAACCAAAACTAAGCGATGTCTTCGCCAACGCAATGTCACGTCTCGGATGTCATTTTGTAGAGCAGGCCCTACTAAAAGGTTGTCATTAAGTGACTTTCCGTTTGCGGTTTTTGCTGAACTGTCATAGACCACTCTAAGCTTTGTTGTCAGGTGCTGTTCATTGATAACAGCTTGATGTGGTATGTAGCATACATTAGTCTCTGTATCAGGTGTTGGGACAAGTTCCATATGACCTTGTTGTAGATAATCTTCCATAAACTCATTGTATTTTATGTGTAATTCCTTGTCTCTCTTGAATTTGTTCTCTAAAGTAAGTAACCGTTTCTTGGCTAGTGTGAATGACTCTCCGAGGTCAGGAAGGGTGGCTGTAAATGGAAGTCTTACTCTGTATTGACCATCCTCTAACCTTGTATGTGTTATCTCGTAATGCTTTTCACATTGAGATTCTGCTTTTGTCATTATTCTTTTCTCTGTGTTTTCTTCAATCTCCCAGAAGGAACGAAGAATGTCATCAACCTCAACTTTGATGTGATGTAAGTGAACTTGCTTTGACTGGTTGTTGTTTGTGGTTTTTCCAGAAATAAGCCAACCCAATGATGTCTGTTGAGCGACGAGTGTGTTATTGTTATTTTTGAGTATCTTAACTCCTCTTTGTATAATCTCTGCGTACACGTCTGCTCCTAGGATGATGTCTATCTTTCCAGGTCTCTGGAATGTTGGGTCTGCTAATTCTAGCTCTCTTAGTTGTGGCCAGTCAACTGTATGTGAAGTTTGAGGTATATAAGATGTAAGTGATTTCAAAACGTATGCTGTAACTCTTGATACAATTTCTGGATTGTTGGTGGAGCTTATGTCAAACTCCACACATGCTTTAGTAACAGAAGCTGCTGAACCAACTCCCATCACTGTGCCCTGTACGGGTGATCTCTTGTATCCTAGAAATTGACACGCTGCCTCGGTGATCAGACTTGCCTCTGAACCCTGGTCAACAAGCGCGCGAAGTGTGTGTGTGTGACTCTGTTCTCTTTGTGACTGCACATGAACCATGGCCGTTGCTAATATAACTTGACATCTTTGTGTGGATTTCGTGGTTGTGGTGTGTGTTGCTACTCTTTGTTCTATTTCAGGTTGCTCAGTGGTTCCTAATGAAGGTGTGACATATCCGTGTAGCAAGGAGTGGTGCTTGCGGCCACATTTCTTACATCTAGTGGACTGTAAACATTGTGCGACAGTGTGACCTTTGCGCAAACAATTGAAACAAAGTTGGTTGCTCTGTACGAATGCTTTCTTATCAGTGAGATCCAACTTACAAAACTCTTTGCAACTAAATATGTAGTGGTTCTCTTTGCAGTATACACACGTGACTGTTTGTGTTATTTCAGTAGCGAAACTTCTTGTAGGTGGTAATACTCTTGGATGTGGTGCATCTCTAGACTTTATCATTTCGAGTGTACGAAATCTGAACTCTAAAAACTCTGACAGTTCTTTCCAAGTTGGTAAATGACTATTAGATTCTATTCTTTGCTCGAACATCTTGTGAGATTCAGAATCAAGTTTCTGGATAATAATATAAACAATTATATCGTCCCAACTGTCAGTAGGTAGACTCAAACTCTTTAAAGTCGCTAGACACTCGGTTGTAACATCTAATAATTCTCTAATATTTTTGGCAGATTCCAATGTTATTTTTTTCTGATTTAGCAATTTACCAATATACGTATTAACAATACTTCTCTTATTGTCATATCGTCTATTTATCATATCCCATATTATTTCATAGTTAGCGTCGGAGACTTGTATTTGTTTTACTAGACTCTCTGCTTCTCCGCGCAGACTTGATTTCAGATATTGGCATTTGTTAACTTTATTTATTGAGATGTTTTCATGCACTAGCGATTTGTATAAATCTCGAAACGATAGCCACTCTCTATAATCACCAGAAAATGTAGGTAGTTGGATTGGTGGAAGTTTAGCTTTTGGAGTTTGTTCTGTTACAGAGTTATTAGCTTGTACGATATTTGCAGATGATTGTAGTTTAGCATATTGAATATCATTTAGCATTTCTTTCATGCGAGTCTTTAAATCAAGATACTTTTCAAAGCAACTGTCATAAACATCATCTTTGAAGTAGGATAATTTTGCTTTCACTTCGGCCTTAGCAGTAATCAAAGCGTTGTGTTGTGATTGAAAAGTTTCCCAATATTTATCTGCAATCTCTAATCTAGCTTCTATAAATCCTGTACTAAGTCTATCTCGACTAGTTTTTTTGTAATTAGTAAGAAGTTTACTTATTTGCTCGTATAAATTAATTTGTGATAGATTTAATTCCTCCATTTTAAACCAAGTAGTCTTAGTTAAGTTTTGCTCCAAGTTTGTGGTGTGACTTATTCTATTACTCACGTATACCAATAAAATCCAATGCACTCCATAAGTTTCGTAACCACTTTTTATAACACTGCAATTCAATGCATAAGATCACTGACTCTAGTTATTGCACTTTTAATGACTCTACAACTCTATCAAGTCAAAGACTCTACAAAATCAGTGCAATCCAAGTGTAAGATTTGATAGTGTCGGTGTAGATATTGTTTGTGATCTCAATAGCTTTGTGTACACGATCCATGTACAGCTATCCGTGTGTACATTGAGAATCCTGAAATTTCAGGTGTACCCGAAACCCGAAACAGTTGTACTGAAACTGTAATCCGATCGAGGGACCAAAAATGCTGGTCAAAATGAAAGACCTCGTACCACGAAAACTCGATTTATTTTATTCCATAGATATGATACACTTTTAGCGGAGAAAACTTCTATACCGCGATTCAGAAACGTGCAGCGCCATCTATTGTATCAACTTGGAAATTCTAACTATTATTTTGTAACAAACATGCCCTGTTGTCGAGGCTACTGATGGTGGTACTCGCAGATTGTGGTAGCTAGGGACACCGATATACGAAGCTAGACGAAAAACAACCGACCACAAACGGACAGCCGTACCTTCACTGCGGAAGGTCTAGCACACACAAACTTGCCTGCCCAGTATTGGGAATAAGGTAAAAACTAGCCTGCACGTGATAAAATACACATTGTCCCGAAATTAATCCCTGAAGGGGTGTCAGAGGTGTTTCCGAGTGTGGACTGTGATATGCAAGCCACAGTCCACACTCGTGATCCCACTTTTCACCGACGTTTATTACGTCCCAGCCCTATCGCCTTACTTCGGGCACAAATTGTGCCTTCCAAATCTTGCAGACCGAGCACAAATTAATGTGCTCCTACAGGATTTAAGACCCCGCGCCTTCCGGATTAGTAGTTGAATTCTTGAACCACTAGACCACAAAGGCCGTTAAAAATGATGGTGATAATGATGATAATTAGAATGATGATGATAATCATGCTGATGATGATCATGATGACGAATATTATGACGGTTGGGTATAGCCTAGAGCAGCGTTTCCCAAACTATACTGCTCCCCGGTCCGGCTAATTTCATGCTTTTTTTACGGGACCCAACGCATTTTTTTTACTATTATGATGTCTAGATAGGCAAAATAATTCATAGTCCATATACGAGTATTCTATGTCATTATAGTTTTTAATATAAATTTGGCTTTAACTTTTAACAATAATTTAATAAATTATTATTTAATACCGGCTTTAACACTCACGTGTTATTATTGTTGACTATATGCCAACTGTTTCACCGAGACAATTCCAGCATTATTATTAGAGTGCATTACAAACTGGAAAAGATAAATTAGATACAAATGTAATTCTTGTGTTTACATTTGTTTCTAATTTATCTTTTCCAGTTTGTAATGCACTCTAATAATAATATTTAGAGTATTCCAAAGCGATGGATTTCGTAATAAAAACATAATTTCGGCATTTTCAAGGCGGGTGTCGTTTATAGGACGACGACGCGGCGTTCACCGACATTGTTATTGGCCGTGTGACAAAGTTAGAGTTAGTAACGTTTTTTAGAATTTCAAATTTCATGACATTCCGACTAACGATACTCGAGTTATCGTCGAACAAACGTTCATACATACATACATACAAACGCTGGATTGTTCTAGTAGACTCGGAGAACTCGCTCGCTTCGTTCTTCTGTGTTCCTTGATAAGATCCGTGTGTCATACGTAATGATACGTACGGCAAATAAACTCATACTTTATTTACGTATTTCATACTCTCGTTGTACCACGCCACTTGATTATTTAGGAGTATGGTTAGTTTAAAAAGGAGACAATGCTACGACCCAGTATTTTATTTTCGTTGCCCGGTGCTGATGCCGGCTCGTGATCCATACTTTGGCAAACGCTGTCCTAGAGTCCAAAGGTTACTGCGTCATACCATAGACTAAATAGTATTCCTCTATGGTCATACATATACCAACACACAGCTGTACAGTACTAACTCTTTTATGAAGATAATACTGAATCCGGGTCCAGATGTTGGCAGTGTTCCTCTGCAGCAGCCAGACCTTCGGTAGAAGCATGCATTGCACCGGCGTTAGAGCCACGATTCTCCGATCTCGCATGTTTTCACCGAAGCCAAAAGTTGCGCCTTTGTTCAGTAGACACACCTGTTAACTCAAACTATGTGAATAAACCATCACGGGACTAGCAGGTGTGATTAATTGATTATACAGGTAGCAATACAATCGGAATTCGATATTATATCTACGTTTTCGATGGTTGGCAACAGATTAAAGGATACATACACAATCTAGGCGATGTTTAAACTAAGTATGAAGTGCAACTAAAAGTCTGGATATGGGTACTGTACCAAATAAGCATTATTAGGAGTATGCCCCACTATTTCGTCTTTTATATTTTTCCGAATTTTCACCAGATGTTCTGCCGAAAATTTCGGAAAGTATAAAAACTAAACATGATTTGTTTCGTACAGGTAGCTCAACGAGAGTTGAGGCGAAAACAGTACTCATACAGGCACAGCATGAACTAGGCTGATATGTGTTTAATAACAAATTTAAAATAGAAGAAGGTTCTGATTATTGTGCTAGAATTGTTCGCCTTATCTAAGAATAGTTTCAATTTAATTTAAAAGTATCTCTTTACACCTGTGATTTTAGCCTCAGCTCTTGTTGAGCGAACTTGAAATGTTTATTATGACCGTGTAAATATAGGGTAGGTATATACGTAAACCTGCATGAAGAATGTTTCCAGATTTTTAGGTGGAGGAGGGGGAGGATGTGGCGCACGCAAGTCAATGTCACTGTAACTGAATAATAAAGGCTACTTATTCATGGGCACACTGGGGAGGGGGAGGGGGGGGGGCAGGTGGTCCGCACCCCTCTTTGCATAAGCGGAATAAATATATTCGCATAATATTTTTATTTTTATCTGTTATACGGATTATCTGAGCCACAAAATACAAGGTGATATTCGTTTATGCAGCCAAGAATTATAGGAGATTCTCAATAATTATTTTGCATTTTTGGATCCTCATGAGAAAGCTATACCTACGCCCATGAATTTATTATGCATATTATCAGTTAAGTTAGGGCAATAATACATACATACGCACAATAAGCAAAATGCGCAAAGGCATATTTAAAATGCACATATGCAATCAACCGGTTTGCTCATTTTGAACTGCAGGGCGGCTATCCCGGCATAAGCGCATTCGCAATATCAGTCATTAGATATTTGTTTAAAGTTTGCTAAACGCCATGCGATGGAAAATTAGAGTAACCAAACCACATCAAATAGAAGCTATAGGATATAAAGAATGCCCACTATATGCGCTCTTCTTGGTCCTCCTCCGGTTTGAAAAGCATCTCCGATTTCAGCGAATTCATCGTCGGCAGGCTGCCGTCTTTAAAGCCATTTAAACTTTTACCACTGTCTTTACTTAATGCACTAGCTTTACTTGTATGCTCTTTATCACTCTCTCTTCTCTCTCTATCTTTATTTATGATGCCGCTGACCCGGCTTGACTGACGCGTGCGCAGTTTATCAGCAGAATCTTTAGAAGATTGGTTACTCGTAACAGCCGAGCGTAATTCTCGTCCCTTTCCAAGTTCTAAACTCTTGATTGGTTTTCTTATAGATGGAGGCTTAATTATTGCCGAGACGGCATTAGCATCACTGATATTTCCATTTTTCCTATTTTCTTTGTTATATTTACGGAAATATTTGACATAGTAATCCTCCTCGATTTCATCTTCTGCGACCTGGAAGAAGTTATTTCAATAATGTGTTGCTATTTATTTGTTGTAACTCATCATCTAGGCTTCAGGAGGTTTCAATAAAATTAGAGTGAGGTTACATAATACATGCTGTGATTACCGATAATACACACATCTTTAAGAAAGTGACTAAAGCTAAGGTAGCCGTTAGTGGCTTTCTTAGTTTTAATTTTATTCGACCGCTAGGGATAGGTTGCGACGACGAGCGAAGCGAGGAGGAGGGGTTAGGTTGACATGTTAGTACATATTAGGGAGACGAACGAAGCGGAGCGGAGCTAGGCAGCTCCCGTAGTTTCAAGATAATTCACGATATGCAGAAAAAATAATTTTCCGAGCACGTTCCGATAACTTACGGTTCAATCATTTATAAAATTGAAAGACCGGTTCCCTTTCCGAAATTGCGAATTGAACTTTATTAGTTCGTGCTAAGGAAGGTATTCTAACAACTAAATAACAACTTACGGTTTAATAATTTTAAAAATCAAAGGACCTCTAGTGGCCCTTTCGTCACTTCCCATGTTTAAACTGCAAGGAGGCACAGGTCGAGCTTTCGATGAGATTATGATTATGCCTTCTTTTCAGGATTCTTCGAGAATAGGCGGGCACGGAGTTTGCTCGTGTACTGATGAGGATGAGTCAAAATCTCATCAAAAGCTCAACCAATACCTCCATATCAAAACAATTATTAACGTGCTATAAGCACTCTGGAGTGGAGAAAAAAACGTATATTTCGATACTCTCAAGGGAATCAAAATTCATAGGGTATTTCCCGTTGACCTAGAATTATGAAATTTGGCAAGTAATACCGTCTTAACTACAAGTATAGGGAAAAATCTGAAAACTATACATTTGTAATTAAATCATAAAAAATATAGTCTTTAATAAGATTCAGGACAGGACACACTAAGTGCGTTTTATTGCAAAGTTATTCATTCATCACTTGTAACAAGAAAACAGTTACAAAAAAAAAAATAAGCAGGTTAGTGTTATATAACTTATGTGTTGTCTAATCTTGTTCTTGAATACTGATATTGACGGCGCTTGACGGATGTGTAACGGCAAGCTATTTTTGAAGTGTTGCACCCACAATTAAATAATTGGTGTACGTACATGTATGAAGATGTTCAAGACAATCGAGGGACGAGAGGGGTACAAAACGTTTTTTGATATTTGTGGGGAATTAGGATTATGTAGATTAGATTACCAAATAGAAAAGTAAGCCCGTGGGAATATCTCCGTAACCTAATGTTATGTTACGTATCTTAAAGCGTACCTCAAAGCAAGAATATGAACTTAAACTACATTTACATCGATGTATAATAACTGTAACGACACTTTGTAAATAAACATCCAAACATTAGACCAAGCAGTGAAACTTACATAAGGATCGTAGAGCTTATAAAATTTTCGGCCGCAATCGTATCTGACAAGGATTTGCAAGGACTCAATCATCTGGCAGTGGCCTGAGAGGACAAAGTAGACAAAGTTCTGTATTCCCTTGCCATCTCCGTAGATAGTGTCATTCTCCTTGTATGACTTCAACTTTGCCACAATGCAGCCCTCGCGACGCGATAACTTGAAAAAAATCACGATTGTGATATTTTTTTTTTAAATTAACTGAGTACAGTTATGAAATTTTACAAAATCTAGTTAGGGAACGTTCGGAGGGATTTATTTCCATATTGAATAATAATACAGGAAAACAATTTATCCGCCATTGTTGCGACAGGCATGTAGCCGGCCGTGGTGGATAGTTTTCGTACATATGTTTTGTGATTTGTTATGATTTATCTAATTAATATTTATTTTTATGTTTTTGCCTCTGCGTCTCTGTGTCACTTGAATTATTTTTTTCATTTTTAAGGTAGAGTTCAACTGTTTTATCTTATGGAGGCGTATAGTATAGATAGGTACGTAGACCAAATAGAGGCTGAACCAAAAGCGACCGGAAGACAAAAGCGTGTCCTAATCTGTCCCAATTCTGAACATGAAATTGCGAAATCTTGTCTTGATTGATTTTCCCAAATTACCCTCTTGTATTGTATACATGCTACAGTATACAATAGAGATAGATAACCAGGCGCAGTGCAAATAATTTGATCCTAAGGCACATGGGTAAGTAAGAGATGACTTTGGATCAAAGTGTTTGCGCTGGCCCTGGTTACCTATCTCTTTTGTTGACTTACAGTTCACATCCATTTATTGATATAGGTAAATCAGTATAACCTGCTAGGAGAAATATGTATCAAAGGTATTCAATCTTTAATCGAATAATCAATCAGCAAATTGGTAAAAATTGTCATAACTAACCTCATCAAGTGAATCAAAATACGTAAAGGACGACATTGCTCTCTCGACTTCATCCCATTGCTTCTTAACCGAAGTTTGAAGAATACTTTTGAAGTCTGACTTCCTCAGAGTCAGCAGTTCACAGTGACCTGATCGTCAAATGATGTTGTAATTAATACTTTTAATACTCATTATCGCTAAACAATGGATTGCAGTCTCCATTGTGAACCGGATTCATCTTTCAGATCAAGTTATTTTCTGAGATCCAAATCGAACTACCTAGAGATTAAAACAGAAACGATTATATTAAGACTCCATTTTTCGTCTGTTCGAAGAACCCACACTGAGGATATGTTCTATTGATATTGCTTGACAATATAAATTTTTAGGGTTCCGTGCCTAAAGGGTAAAAAAGGAACTATTCGGTACCAACGGATCGCTATTTTCGCATATTTAAGTCGTAAAGTAATACAAATTCTTTTTTTTATCTCTACCGTCTTTTTCTTTTTCTTTTTTTTGTGTCGATGGTTCGTTATAATATCTTGAACCAGTAAGCAGCCACATCTACAGCATTTTGTATGGCCTTCCATAGATCGTCCCACGTACAGGTGTTCGGGTACGCTGGGCACGAGAGCAAATGAGACAGGACCTGCACTGCGGCGGCACCGCTCTGTCGCACTCGGTGTTGGATGCGCTTATCATTATGGTGGAGCGTAAATCCACATTTTTCGAATTTCATGTTCTAATAGTAGAAATACTTGAAGCGATCCATAACTAACCCAAATAGAATAAAATAAAAAATATTGGACTGTATCTTCTGCCCCGCTTTAAATTTAAAGTTTAACAAAATGTAAGGGAGAAAAAATTTATTTTTTCTATATTTTCAATTTTAATTTTTTATTGGTTTAGTCTTAAGTAAGCAATCCAAAAAAAATGAGTCATAAAATTCTGTTGTGTTCCAAGGTCGTACGAAATTAAAATCTCTTAAAAGTGCATTCAGTGTGAATTAACACAGATTTTATTAAATTTTAGACAGGTTAAGTGACGTATATTTTTATATATATTTTTATGACATACTTACATAAAGCTTTAACCAACAATATACAAAAAACAATATACAGAGTGTAAATGCAAAGTCAAGAATCCCTTTAGGGTATGAAAGTATACACGATTCTGATGTCATTACGAAAAAAAAATATATACCTTGAATTTTCACGAAAAATTACATCATTTTTCTAAGCTATGGCTACGCAGCTCACCGGCCGCCGCGCCGCACAGAGCCAATTGCACCCCGCAACCCGCACCCCTCATCCGAGTGGCCGGCGACCGTGAGGGTGTCCACACAATTAGTGTATTTTGAGTGAAGAAAATCGTCTAATTATGTTACGTTATTTAGAGATAAAAAAATATATTTACCAATCATACTAACACACCCTTAAAGGATTCTTGCCTTTGCTTTTACACACGGTATGTAAAAAAATTTTTTTTCTCCCTTACATTTTGTTAAACGTTGCGGGGGCAGAAGATGCAGTCCAATTTTTTTAATTTTATTATATTTGGTCTACTTATGGATCGCTTCAAAGTAATTCTACTATTAGACCGTGAAATTCGAAAAAAGTGGATTTACGCTCCATCCTACTTATCATGCCCCATCTGCTGAGAGTAGGGTTGAAAAAAAAACAGTTCTGTTTAAAAAGATCAAAACATCCCGTTTAAAACAAAATTGAAAAAAAAAACATGTTTAAAACAATATTTACCGATGTTTTTTTTGCGGCTGTTTTAAACACGTTTAAAACATGTTTAAATCATTTTTTGGGCATCGTATTGGTATATTATGTATATGTAATATTGATACAAAAGCGTTTTTTAAATGTTATCATAATCTAATCATTTATTGGGTGAAAAATAATAAGTGCTTTCCCAATAAACACGAAACGTAGAAATGCATAAAAATACAAGTACACACCGACACCGCCCGTTCTCGTCTTTATGTTTGGGGAAACCCCCGTCAATAAAGGAATTTTAATCGCACCGATTAATAGAAAAGGATGCGTTCAAAAAAAAAAGAATAATAACGACAACACATTGGGGATATAAGGAAAAAATTATAATTAATATGCTAAAAAACAACGTTTTCTATATGAGTGTTTTAAACACGTTTAAAACAATCTGTTTTAAACAGTGTTTTAAACAAGGGTGATTTTTTCTCAGAGACTCCTTTACAGCGACCAACCTGCGCTTGAAGTCGGTTGAGAGACTTCTAGGTTGACTATGGCAGCCTATTCCCGGCAGGAAGAAATTCTTCCAGGGTAATAAAGTTGACTGGTGGTGCGTAATTTTGTCGCCACAGTTTATGCCTTGATTCGGAAGGGGTGGGGGTCAGGGGTATAGTGAAGTGAAAAAAGCTTTTATGACTTTTGATTCAAGCTGGAGTCTGGAGGCATTTTATGCCCATGCAGGGGGTGTCTGTTGTCGCTTACTTTCAACATGTATCGTTTAGGGACGTGTAGGATCGGTGCCACACGGGGCACGCGAATTCATCACCCGTAGAATAGCAGAGTGACAGGCCTGTTGGAGGACATGAATGTGTGGGGCATTTCGTCGTTGTACTTAAGTCTGCGAAGCAGGTTATTCTGAGAGACGATCATATAAATATTCGGTGGACTGGCATTGAAACTTTTATGTTAGGAGGCCTGTAGTCGGTGGCTTGAAGTTAGTCGCACACGGGGTCGCTATGCTTGCTATTTCATTCTACTTCGGATTATAGAGCACTGACTGACTCTTATTGGTTGGCCCGAACATTAATTTCCCGAGCTCGTACGGAACTAACCGAACACGGTGTGAGAGGCAAGACAAGTTTTGGTTATTCCTATGATTTCAGGAGAAATATCCCAAAAATCGAAATGAAACAAAAATATTTTTGAATAGTATAAAATACGCTATGCTGTGAACCTAAAATGATTTGATTTGTTGTATCGCTTCTAGGACATTACGGTACATAAACTTCATCAAAATATGTGTAAAATCCAGGACTTTTATACGCTTGTAACTTTTGTATGTATTTGATTTTGATAAATGTTTTAGGTTCAATTATATGGGATACCTATGTTGAAAAAGAAAAAATAATAAGCAAGTACCTATAAATAAGGATATTATCAGCGAACTGCACTAGTATGCGAATAGAGTGCCCTTAAAGCCTTGTCAAGTGTCATCCCGAGTTATTTTGGATGATAACCGTGTTAAATGTCAACACCGGGCTACGATATGCTGGGCCTGACGATTTCGGAGATGGAATGAATTTTCAACGGATCTTCGTAAAATCTTCCTAATTCCTCCAGTAATATAATCTAATATGAAGATAATTATAATAATAATAAATCGCATCTCAACATTCAAATGCTCAGAGTTCTGACTAACTAGCAGTGGTGCACGAAGCAGTCCTCGGGATGTTGTGCAGAAGAGAGACCTCGCCAAACATGTCGCCTGGGTGCATGGTCCTGATGTCGATGGACCGGTGCTCCCGGGTCACCTCGTCCCACTCCATGTGGCTGACGGTGACGTCACCGTCCACGATGAAGTATATCGCATGGGCCTCTTGGTTCTCACGCACAATCGTTCGACCCGGGCCGTAGTAATTGAAGTAGGCGACTGCTGCCAACTTCTTTTTCACCTCCTGTTAGTAAGTAGCTAATCTAAACCATATTGCGGAAGCTGGTAATTGGCGATAGTACATGGTAAATAGTATATAAGTATTTAAGAAGTAAATACACTTATCGCACATTAGTATATATTAAATAATCAAATTGAAAAGAGGAAAATACAATATATTAAGTAAGGTTTTGGGTTGGTTTCTATTTAATATATGATTAAATGTATATTCAATGTATACAATAATGTAACGATGTAATAATAATAGCTATCCATATATGTAACTGTACGTTACATTATATTAATACATGCCTTACTCCGCCCATTCGATTAGTTTTGCTAAGAAGAAAGGCAAGAAACATAGCAAGTTCATGCCTTTTTTTTTGTTTGGCAGCAATTGTGTGCGTTAAAATGTCAGCAAAGTTGGATGAAAATGTAACGTTTGAATGTGTGAGCATTGACAAACATAAAAAAAATAGTTTAGCATTATTGCTATGGGCTTTATAGGTCTCTAAAAAATAGACCATCTACAAATTAAAAAAAAAACGCTTTTTGTGTTACCTCTTGAAGTAGATATACCTAGGAAGCTAGGATCCGCTATGAGGGTATAATTGTACGTTTTTTCAAAAGATAATATAGCATGAACTAGGATTGCTTGGGATGCTATTAATTACTTGTCTTTTCACCGAAATAAAACAAAACTCACTTTGGGGTAAGGCCTAAAACACTTGAAGTTGCCTATGATTCTGTACAAGTAACGTTTTTCGCTTTCTGTTCTTCTGGTAGCTGACTTGCAGAGTAAAGCTTTATCCTGGAAAGATCCACAAACAAATATAACAATTAAAGAATCTATATCTATATACATAGAAGTGAAAGGGTTTGAAATGTGTTGCTGTCGAAGAAAAAAAAGGACTTACCTTTTGACCCGGAGAAAATCGAAAAGTCTATAGCGAAAGAAGAAAAAAGTGAGAAAGCAGAGGAAACAGGGTCGGAAACACGACTATACATAATGAACCAGACGAATGCCCCCTGGAGGGAAAGTACCTTAAATATTAAAGATAGCAAATTTTACTTAAAGGAACTTTTATTTTATGGTACCCAAAGAATTAAAAAAAATCATCTGCATGAACCGGAAATCGAACCGGACAAATGTGTAACCTGTATTTTTATGATATTAATCGAAAGGGCATTGGAACCAAAATTAAAGGAAGACCATGAAATTTAGCATTTAAATAACAAAACGAATACGAATCCAGAATTCAATTTTTTTAGAAGTACGGAAAAGACGCAGGAAAAATGCGGGTAATTTTTCATTTTTATTTAAAATTCAGTTTTTATTTAAAAAATAAATAAAATAAAGGTTCCTTTATGTACAATTATTAATATCTTCAATATTCAGGGCAATTTCCCTCCAGGGGGCCTTTGTTTGGATCACACTGTATATTAGGTGGATAAATAAAAGGGAGAAGAGGACAAGGACGAGCAACAAAGAGAAGGCGAGAGTAGTATCGTAAATTCACTGAGAGAATTGGCACTAGAGATAAGCTATAATGCCAAACATATATAGGAGAAGCGGTAGCTTATCATTTAGGACGCTATATAGAAATGTGTGATTGTATAGATCTAGATGTTCAATTGACACGTTTGGGAAATGAGATGACAATTTTATTATTATCCAACTTACATATATAGTCAAGAGTTGCTTCTTCTTATTCGTCCTGCTGACTGCCCGCTCCACTTGTCGTTTCACGTTTTCACTATTGTAATAGTCGTCGTCCTGGAGGAGCCAGTGTGCGTTGGCTATCACCTTCCTCACGCAGGCTCGGAAACGAATTTTCACGAGAAACTTGTCGCACGGCTGCAGAAATTGATTTTTAAATCTCGTTTTAAGACTTATAATTATAATACACACAAGTTATTATAGATCGCGTCACGAAAGAAGTTCTCAGTCATAGTGCGTATTGTCTCTAAATATTCACGAATATATAGTTTCCTACTTATTAAAAAGTTGTAAAAAAGTGTGTCTGTACACCGATTTATTTTTACGAAATTTCAAGTGAAATAGGTAATTGGTATTGTACTGAGGCCAAAACTAAAATCTGCCTGTATAAGAGTTTATTCCCGGGAATTCCCGGGAAACTGGCTGTTCCCGGTCCCGAGAAAAGACGAGACAGCGAGACATTATGATCTTAAAATAAAGCTACGAAAAGTACCCAGATATTGTCTATTTTGCCCTTTGATGCTTTGGCTTTTGCTGCACGGTGGTGGCATCTTTTAACAGTACAGTGCCGACTGGTAAGTTTCGTACATAAAACTAATAATTTGATTTATTACTCAGCTAAATGCCACCGTTTGTTTTTTTACAATCATCACCACAGATCGAAATAGGTAGATTTATTTACCTAAACTCCTTGGAACATAGTGCCAAAATGTAGACTGCCTTGTGAACAATTTTTTTATTGTTTTAGTATACTGTGCATAAATAAAATTAAAACTACGAAGTTTAAGTAGAAATAGATTTTGCTCAACCGATTGTTTCCAACTATTCCACAAAAAATATAAGGACTAAAATGGTTGTAAATCTGTTTTTGCTCAACCGATTGTTTCCAACTATTCCACAAAAAATATAAGGACTAAAGTGGTTGTAAATCTCTTGCTTACTGTTTACTTACGTAATAAATATTTAAACATAATATTCGAACTGAAATTAAAAATTCCAAAGCTTGGAAATATTTTAACAAAAATAAGGACGCTGCAAATGCGCGATGCTTAAATTATCCCAAAACCATAGCCTGTAAAGGTTCTTACATAAGCGCTCTGGTTAGGCATTTACCTTGTGTACACAATATTGGTGTTAAATCTAAGGATTCAAGACGAATTGATACATTAATAGCATTGACCAGTTTTTAAGAAACAGCGCCAAAAAGATCTAGAAGTGGTTCCGAATGTGTGCAGCAGACACTGAAATTCGAAGTTAAACCTGGAAAATCTTTGGGTGAAATGTGAATAAAAAAGTTGATTGTTCTAAGATATATTCGATTATTTTTGTTTTTGTAATTGGAGAGAACAGTACCTATCCATCTAACTATTTATTTCAATTCATATAAAAGTTAAGTAGACTGTTTTTTAGAGATTTTTTATTATTATTGTTTAAGGCTTCGTTTTTGTTCTAACAAAAGTAGATTGTATTTGACCATTTCTGCTAAAAAGTATGTTTTTATTAACTTATATTATTGATAATTTCTGTTTAAAAGTATCTGTTTTTATGAATTTAACCTCAAACTGTTTGAGAGACTGAACTTATTTTTGTTCTTTTCAATAAAAAATGTGTATTACCGTCATTTTTCATGATTAAAAAAGTGGCAAATTTAAATTTCTCGAAGGTCGACAAATTCTCGAGACCCGAGAAATGAAAAACCTCGAGAAATCATAATCCCTAGTCTGTATGTATGTATGTTCCATTTTAACTCGAGAAAATCTTTTTGATCAAGGTTGCCAACTCCTAATTTTTTTTCTCCCTAACCAAAACCAAAATACCCCTAAAATACCCAAAATAAATTTGTTTGCCAAAATTTTTTTTAAAACCCAGAAAAAAAGGAAGCTATTTGAAGCTTAAAAAAAAAAATTATTTACACAAATTTGGTAGGTCAAAAAATCAGTTTCATTTAAAGTACTTTTAAAGTCGTACATTTAACTGTAAAATAGGCGTACGTAACTTATTTTTTTTACTATATAATCGACGCAAGATCCGCCATTACTATGCAGAGAGAATTGGAATATCATAATGTTTTGTAGATAAATAAAATTGATAGTGAATACAAAAATAAATTTGAAAAGCGCTATCTAGTTGTTCCAGTCAAAGTAACGAGATAGGTATTTCATTAGATGTAACTTTTTTAACTCATCTAAAAACGTATATATATTTTTTAATATTCATAATCCCCCTAAATTTATCCCTAAAAATATTAGCCCCCTAAAAAACCCATTCCACATCTTTTCCCCCTAAATTTAGGGAGGAAACCACTAAGTTGGGAACCCTGATTTTGATGCGATTTTATTTATTATCGTCGAAGTGACCCTGATCAACATAATAGTCTATATGGGGTGTTGATAGAATCTTAGCCAAAAACGGGGCAGAGAATGAATAAACGCGGGGTACTACATAAATCTTTCGTTGCACATACCCTAAATTAGCAACTTGATGTGTGTTGTACAATTTAATGTCAACAGAAACGATACTGAAATTACGTTTATATCAGTGCGGATTGCAAAGTACCTGTTACGACGGTCACGAGAAAACACTTTGCAAAGGGACGGGATAAAAAAAAGTCATGCAAAAATCATAGGAAACTTTCGATAACTTTCGATTTAATTTTGTGAAAATTAAATACAGAAAAAAAATCATAAGACATTATTACATTATTTTTTTAAGTATTTGGGCCCCCCATATAGGAGGAGTAGGTCTTCAAAGAAATAGAAGAATTTAAGAAATATTGCAGTTTGAGTATAGTTCGTTCTGGGTAGCTACCATGGTAGACCATATCAAGCTTTGACAGCTCGATATACCACTGCCTGTCTCTCTTTAGGTAGATCAACAGAGTGAGAGAGAGCACTGTATCTCGCACTATCGAGCTCGATATGGTTTGCTATGCTAGACTAGCATAGAAGAGATATGATTGAAGAGATAATACTGTGCGAGCTAGCGCGATGTATTTCCTTCGACAGGGGCGAAAACCAGGACGTCTATTCTGGCATTATTTTTCAGTATTGTCATTCTACTTTTGTTTACAGTATGATAAATGCCATGTGATGTAAAGTGCGTAATGAATAAATCTCATCTAATAAAAACTTTGAAGTCATCCGAAATCTGCTTAGAGTATACACAAGGAAATCTGCTTAACATTTTTTTCGCTCGTCCCGAATATTCTGAGATAAAAGGAAATTTTCATCCAAAAAACTGGAATCTGAAATTTCTCAATTATATAGGTTGAAATTTAATCAACCGACCAAATTCATACTAGAGACTCGGTTAGTGATCAAGAACTAGGTTCAGTAATCCTTTTGGCCAATTTCGAAAAATATTTTTTTTGCTCCCGTACTGGTTGGACTAGTTTAAGTACAATTCCTAGTGCAGGTTCTACGGGTAAAAAAAAATATTTTTTCGAATTTCACCTGGAGGGTCATTAAACCTTGTTCCCGATGACTAACCGAGTCTCCAGTATGAATTTGGTCGGTTGATTTAATTTCACCTAGTATAGGACCTCAGATTTGTGATCAGCAGCGGTCCAAAAAGCCTCCTAGACCCTATTTCCGAGGCAAAATAATAATTTTATATATTTTTCCAAGAGCTACCCTTTGGAACACTTTAGGGGATTTAACCCCCCCCCAACTTTCTCATTTTCGTAAATGATTCAGAGATCAGTGCTGTGCTCTTCCACCACTTTTTACATTTGACACTTTTTTTCGGCTTATTTACTGGACTATTAGAAGATTTGTAAACAGGTCAAATTTTCAAATAACGACTTAATCGAACATAAAAACATACAAACTTAACGTCACTACATTTTAGGGTGCTTCAAAAATGCATGAAAAAACTTTTTTTTCAAAATATCCATGGGGCACCCCTTTATTTTCTTACTTAGGTTAAAAAACTTATACTGTATTTTTATCAGAATTTATTAAGTGGTTTTAGGGGTCGCTACCAGCCACGAAAGTATAGGGTGATTTAGAGGCGGTAGAATTTAAATTAAGTATTTAGGTATTGTACTAATTATTAAAAAAATAACGAAGTATTAACATGAATTAACATATCTTATCGTTACATGTTCATTCATGTTAATAATTCGTTATTTTTTCAATAATTAGTACAACAAATACTTAATTCGTAGCTGGTATTACGTTTACCTCACACTGTTTTCCTTCGCCATTCAGCAAGTGGTAAGGATAAAAATATCCAAATAAATTCAGGAACTCTTTTGTCGCATGCCTGCCTATCGATTTCAAAAAATCATACTCAACTTCTGACGGATAAAGTAGGTAACAATATTTTAAATCGCATGGTACTACGAAGCGATACACAAATATCAGTTATCTTGCGAGTAAGATGGTGGTACCTCCACAGTCGAACCCGGCACCAGCTCTACCACTTACTTACGAGTACTCGCAAAACCCCAGAAGTTATTCGAAGGAGAGACAGTTCTCAAACAAGCACAACCAGGTGGCCCAACATTGCCTGAGACCGATTAAAAAAGAGATTGGTGACAGGCAGCGACTATTGCGAGGGTTTTGACACCGCGATCACCAACCCACCATTTCTTCCAGGAGGACCGTCAAAAGTGGCGAAATCTTGGAAAGGCCTATGTCCAGCAGTGGCCGAAACAGGCTGATAAGTGGGAGGATTTATTTATCATGCAGAATAATGTCAGAATAGCCATCGTGATCACAAAGAGCTTGTTCCTCAGTTAATGCCGTTTTTTTTAAAGTCTGTCACCCGGGTTGCTTAAATTATGATTGCTTTTCCTGAAAAGGAGTTCGAAACGGAAAAAAACCTGCAGTCAAAGCAGTCGGTTTGTCTGTCAAAGGACTTTCGAAAAACTTGTGGAGGTTTGTAACGGAAGTGAAAGGATTTGCCACTTATTTGGGTCTTGGGTAGCTACTATCCAGGGTGGACCACGCATATTTTGAGCAAGGAGTGGTTGTATCAGTTTACAGGGAAGGTTCGTTTCATGTACCCGAAGCTTATCATTTAATATCATTAATTTAAAAAAAAACTTTTTAGATTGAATATAAAATTTTAAATAAAGAGAATCAGCCGTTGTTTCCTATGGAAAAATCGCTTTTGTATGGCTGTGAAATTCAGACCCAAAAATATTTGGAATGATTTTGAATCAACAGAGCATATTGCGCAGATCGACACAAGCCTCCATGAATTGATTACAAGGATTAGTTTACAAAAATTATTTATAAATAATTTACATACAAGCAATGCGGGGACCTTGCGACGAGACTTTGGACCAAAACTGGCTCTCTTCTTAATTTGGTAGCTAATCATTTTTGCAAGAAACTATTTTATACTGTGTGTTTAAATTATTGCCTTGGTTCTATTGGTTCTATGAATTCCTATCAATTGTCATGTTATTTTTGTTTTCTTTTTTAGATTAATTAAAGAAGGAGAACGAAGGAATTACGAAAAACGTTAATGTGATTGCTACTTAAAAATATATTTCATAAATACTTAATACGTAATCTTGAATAAATAAATATGTTGTAATAAACACCCATAGTATTTAAATAAAAGAAAAATAATCTAGTGTTTGGAAGAACGCCGTGCACGGTAATATATTTCTTTGAGGTACATAGATTATAATAATGTATTTTATTTGGGGAGAAAAAAAAGAAAACAATATAAATTACAAAAAATTAAACATATAAATCATTTGTTCCATGCCCAATTATGTGAGTTTAAAAATATATAAACAATTTAAACAACAGCCACTACAACTCTTGGCTCAGAATAAAATTCTATGGTAATGAGTTCCTTTGACTTCAGGCTGTTTTTTAAACCAGTGTTCCTCATTAGGCTTGCAACATTTAGGGCCCAGAAGTGATGATCCTTGTACTTATCTGCATAGTTTATTGCAATGTCACCCGATAGTTTCGCTTCATACTCCACCTCAACCTCAAGAACATTCTTGATTGCTTGTATCTCAGCTTTTACTTTCTGTTTACCAGCAACTGGCACTTGGACTCCTTCAGGAGCCCCAACGGTCACATTCTTGAAATTTTCTGAATAATTTCCCCATGGGACAGTAAAAGTAAATTTACAAGTTCCAATGTCAATACCATGGGTGATCTGATTCTCTAAAGTTAAGTTCGCATTTTGAATCCATTTCGATGACGCTTTGTGCTGAACATTAGCTGGGACATTGAAGTAGAAATTGACCGGAGCAGAAGCGTTGTTTTCAAAAACTTCACGCGCTATCACAACATTTTCAACGGATTTTATGTCCTGGATTGTTGCTTTGACTGGCTGTAGAGTTCTTTTAACTTGTTTCCAACCGTAACTTTTGTACAAATCATCCCATGGTGTGGGGCTGCGTAGATAGACGTCATCGGGTTTGCCACCAAAATCAACAAGGGCTGCTTTCTTTAAAACTTCGTCTTCTAGTTTAAAGCTTTTTATTTCCACGTCTGTTATGATGCTGTCTTCGAACCCTTCGAATTCCACGGTGTAATTTTTTGTGCGTAAGCAGACATCTATATTGATGGATGCCAGCGACAATGTTGGCAACAGAAACAGCAACAGTTTGGTCGCCATTGTAAAATCTGTAAAAAACTATTTATGTAAACACAGGTGAGAACACAAACTTTGCATTGTGTCAATCTGAGGTGCAGTTGTGTAAGCCAATGGTATTCAAATTAGATTGTCACATGGCTATTCGGTAAAGCAAATAAGCCCGTTTGACAAATGAAATCGTACGTTTTTGGTTGTCAACAACAAAATAAGGCAATTGTATTCATTTGACAGTGGAAAATGTACGGCTAATTTGCTTAATCGAATAGCCACATGACAATCAATTTGAATACTATTGGCTTTCACAATTGCACCTCTGATATTAGAGTGTTTCATTGTTTGTCATGTATTTATATACCGAAAACCCAGGGTGGTTCCAGCATAAATTAATTTATGAACAATGAAGTCGAATCAAAAACAAATAAACTTAAATTAGGTACCTAATAATTCCAGTTCAAAATTAGATTCGTTACCGCGTAGTTGAATGTTACAAATGAGGTGTCAGACAATGTCAGAGTCGTTTATATAAAGTCTTGTTATAAAACAGGATAATAAATTCCATTTATATATTTCCTACATTTTGTAGTTAGTAATACGCCAATAAAATAGAACCAGAGTAAATACATCCCTGTTGTTAAAGGATACAATAACAAAACAAGAGTACTTAGTAAGTTACTAATTATGGCTAGTAAACATCCTTCCTTCCTTGCGGGGTTTATTTATCAAATTTATTGCTCCTACTAACAAACCTAAATAAATAAACGGTTAATTAACACATTACGCGATAATCTGGTTGTCTTTTAACTTTGTCGTTTAGCTTATTATCAATTTGCAAGTAGGTATAATGTGTAAAGTTGCACAATTTGACAATCGATTTATCTTTCTAACCAGCCAGTCCCAGGCACCCTCTGAGAACGGACCCTAATTTACGTTATTTGTTGTTTTATTTTACAGCTAGTCTTAGCCCGCGGCTACGCCCACGTTTTTTTAATCTCTGCCCCGTTTTCGGTTTGGTGGTTATTTTATGAACAACCCTTATACCGAAAACCGCATCCAAATTCATTAAGCGGTTCTCAAGTTAAAACGGAACATACATACAGACAGACAGACAGACAAACAAAAATTCTAATAATTGTAGTTTGGGCCTCAGTACAATACTAATAAATGATTAAAATTTTAATGTCACAAAAATATTCTATGTACAGACATAACTCTTTTACTACTTTTTTATCAATATAGATATGTGCAAAAACCTGACCAAAGAAACTTTAAGATGGAGTTTTGGGGATCTATGGGTAATTTTTTTTATAATTTGCCCAGATAACGGCCAGAGTAACACGTATTCTGTTAAAATTTCAACTGGCTACCTATAACGATAGACCCCTGTGACAGACGGACAGACAGAGAGTGAAGGAAATCTTGGCTGATTTTCTCTTTTTCTCGATAACTTTAGTTTAGGATAGTTATCATTGACATGTAAGATTAAATTATATTTATTCTCAAAACTGAATCGTGCCCTAGGTACAATAAGTACTAAGGTGAATTAACTATACCATAATATAGGAAAACATAAGAAGATTAATATTACTTTTGTTTGCCCGAAAAAGTCCAATTGTATATACAGGTATCCCACAATAAGTAAATTAAACGGTTTCGGCAGGTAGCTTTTCCCAATTTCTACCTATCAAATATAGCATATAAAACTGAGAAAAAAAAATGCAAGATTTTTGAATGATTTGACTTATTGGAAAAAAAATCAAAACCGCTAACACGTAACCCAACCCCAATTTATTTTGTTGCCATTTCTTTATTTTTCATCCTAGGAAATATCTTTGTCAGAACTAGACTTTACCCGTACCGTTTTAAGTTTAAATGGAAATAAAAAAAACACATGACTCGATTGCGCAAGCAGTACAGTCTAGTATAGACGAGCGAAGCAAGGAGAAGCTTGTTACGTTGCTATGATAAATAAATTCAGGAGTCAAGCGAAGCGGAGCAGAGCGAGGTGACCCTTCAACTTAGATAAGGAGCTTGGATAATTCTAAGTTTATCCGGGCTTAACCTGGTTTTATCAAATTTTATAGCATTACCCGTACAATATATATAATTTAACTACAAATAATATTAATAAACATTATGTGTAGGGATTGTAGTTGCTGGATCACTCATGCAGCAGTCCAGCTGGATCCAGCGCGTTCTTCAGTCACCTGGATCCAGCAACTGGTGCTGGATCCAGCGTAGCACCGCGGATCCGCAAGTAATTATTTTTTCAAAAAATGGCGCTAAAATCTGCTTTACTACTTTTATAGGTCGCTACCGCTCGGCAGAAGCTACGTTGCCTTTCAGGTTATTGTAAAATATATTTTTTAAAAATTGCTGTTTATGAAAATGAAGAATTCAGAGGTAAAAACCGATTTTGATTTATAACTATTTGATAACCCTGAAACCAACTAAAATAGAGACATAAAGAGCCTTTTTCGCTGCCGGATACATATGCAGATCATTAAAATGTAGGTTGGGACTTGGAAGACAACACTGTCATATCCAATAATTGGATAAATTAATAATAATAACAATTATTGTTTCTTGAGGTCCTACTTCCAGAAAAGAAAAAATCTTTTTTTTGTCTTTTAAAATACTTTAAGTCAAAACAAGACTAATAATTTCTAATTGCTGCTCTAGTCTACTTCTAATAACCAGGAGTTTTGAACTTTTATTCTCTTGGCGGTTAGTGGGCCAAGCTAGGCATTTTAACTGTGAAAATTAGTGAGATAGTGGGACTACCTATTTATTTAGATATATGATGATATCAATGTTCTTGTTTCATTATTGTGATAATAATAACAAATAAATAAATAGATAAGAATAGATAACAGCAACTTGACCTTCTCGTTGCATTTCCAGCAAAAAGTTCTATGCACGCCACTGGATAATTATAATACCAAGTTTGTTTCAAGTATTAGAAAGTATTAAAAAGTTAAGTTTTCCGCCTAAATATGTAAGAAGTTTTACTTATTTATAGTGACCATCCATTCATCCATCCATCAGCCTGTTTAATCCACTGCTGGACATAGGCTTTTCCAGGATTTCACCACTCTGGCGGTCCTCCTGGAAGAAATGCCCCTACTCACACACGCTGGGCAGGCGGGTTGGTGAGCGCGGTGCCGAAACCCTTGCACCAGTGACGCCGCTGCCCGTCACCAGTCTGTTTTAAGGCCTGGCAATTAGGGATGGATATATACCGCCATCCATCGGTCCTAGGCAATGGTGGGCCGCCTGGTTTTACCTGAGAGCTGGTCATTTACTCTTCCCAGAATAACTTCGGGAGGATTTGCGAGTAAGATGGTGGTACCTCCACAGTCGAGCCCGGCATCAGCTCTACCACCTATAGATTACCTATAGTGACCACTTTAAAAAATAATTGTTTCTGAAGTATTATCCATAAAAGCGGCACTTTTCTTTAAAAACAGATAAATTGCTGGATCGGCGCTGATCCAGTTGGTTAGAGGTTTATCCAGCAAAAATCCAGGTGGATTGAAAACACTGCTGGATTGCAATACCTAATTATGTTTATGTTCCGAAATGAGCTTTCACGCTAAATCGTATTGAGTCATAGTTATTTGACGATTAAATAATATAGGTTCTAACTACGTGTTATTATGAGGTAAAATTATAATTGTTTCAGTTTTTCCAGTTATTTATGTAAACGGGACAATTCGAGTATTTGTATTTAAGCTCCGTGATTTCCTTCAGAAAATTATTCAGTTGTAACATCCCGTGAGGAGACAGCCTGATTCAGCAGAAGCACCGTAAGTTTAATAAAATATAAAATAATATGGGTTTATTTTCCCAATTTTTCAATCCATGTACAATAATAATAAAGTAGTAAGAAAGTCGTGTCTGAACATTGAATATTTTTAAGAAATTAAAAATGAAATGGGTTATTATCATTACGTTATTTATTAGTGTAGTACTGAGGCAAAAATATTTTTTTTTAGAATGTCAATCTGTCTGTCTGTATGTCCTATTTTAACTCGAGAACCACTCTAAGGATTTGGATGTGTTTTTTTTATTATCATCTTAGTGATCCTGGTATAAGGGGTGCTAATAAAATAACGCCCAAGCCAAAAACGGGACAAAAATTTAATACACGCCGGCAGAGTTGCGGGCAAACGCTAGTAATAAAAGAAATAGTAGCCATTCAGCTTTTGTGTATTAATATTGATAATTATATCAGCATTAATAAAAATAAACACATAATTAAATTAAAGCAAGATATATTTTAAGCCCTCTTTGGCTCGGCATCAGTTGCATTTTGTGTAATTGCTATAAATATTTCTCTTTACTTGATACCTTGAAAACAACTTGCAACTTTCACACTATTCTTGTTGCAGATCAAAATGGCAAAACTGTTTATGCTTCTTCTGCTGCCAGCTTTGGCTGTAGCGCACATCAATATTGGCCTGGAAGGTAGTCGTAACAATTGGCACGTCGTATTCTCCGGCAGCGTTGTCGACGTGATATCCGATACAGAAGTGAACACCTTCCAGGTCAACGATAACAATATAAAGAACGCAGTAGACCGACACTTCGGGCGGAGGCCTGACGACGCCTACCTTCGCAGCCCCACACCTTGGGGGGACCTCTATAGGAAACACAACTGGGGTCAAGTCACCAGGACCATGCGCCCGATATCTGGCAGAGTTATCAACGTCAGCGCGCAACCACAAGTCGTGATGAAGCAAATATCCGAGAACAAGTACTCCGATGTGGCAACCTTCAAAGTTGACATCTCCCAAACTGTTGAGAACACTGTAAGCTCCAGTTGGAGCAAAGGTGGGGAGTTTACGCTTGGGCAGGATATCTCCTATGGTATTGGAACTTTGAAAACCGGTTACACTCACCAGTGGGGCGAGAATCATGTGACTTCCCAGAGTGTCACTTTAGGCTCGACTTCTGGGATCTCTATCGATCTTCCACCTGGCAAATCAGTCGAGACTATCCTGCAAGCTACTAGAGGGTCTGTGCAGATGGAAATCGAGTACGAAGCTTTCCTCTCAGGATCCGTCGCAGTCAACTATGGCAGCCCACACAAGGGTCACCACTTCTGGGCGCTGGATATTAACAAGGTGATGAACGCTGGGGGCTTGAATAACCGGATAATCTCAAAGGAAATCATAACCGTTGGCTTCTATTCAGATTCAAGTGTCCGTTCACAGCATTTAAATTAATTTGATGTATATTAGGTATATGTTACGGGAAAAGCGCGAAAAACGTCAAAAATAAGTGTGATGACGAGCGAAGCGTGGAGGGTCGTGTTAGGTTGACATGTAAATAAACATTGGGCGTCGAGCGAAGCGGAACGGAGGGAGGCAACCTCCGAAATTTTGTAAAACATTACCCGGGTAAACCTAGGCTTACCCTATCTTCTAGTATTACCCGTAACATATAGATATATATATAGAACATTTTACCTTTTAAAAGGTTAATTGCTGAGAGACGGACTTTTATTTATTCTGGTGGGGTGTTAATTATGATGTGCTTTTTTTTTGTAGCATATAAATTTAAAATTTTGTTATGTTACGAGTAATAAAACATGAAAATTGAATTGTTTTTTTTTTTCATTTTCAGCGATCTCAATTTAAAGAATTATTTAAATTAAATTTAGAATTAAATTTTGATATACTGGTTTAATATTTTTTTTTAAACTGTTCAAGTGCAGGTAGAACTCGTGCCCTGACCTGAGGGTTTAAAACACAAACTGATTCCACGAGCATTTATTACATATCAACTTAGCTTGATACTTACGATCTATTAAGAGTACGGCATACCCTGGAAAACATGTTATTACCCGTCCAACACAAAGAGGCCAATGTCAAATACTTTATTAGCTTTTGATAGAGGCGATTATTGGTTAGCTAATTGACCTATTTGGCTAGGACGAGTAATACTAATAATTACGCGCGAAACAGCAGATCAGTAGAAAGTTTTTAGCTAATACTGAAAAAAATACTGGATTTAAGTAGAAAACCTTTATATTTCTATTACCTATTTTAAGAAAAAAAATATAGTTGATCTCAAAACGCGTTCTTGAAACGAACGTTTGAAAACCAAAAAAAAGAGGGAGGAAAACATTTTTTTTTGACAATAGTATAAATCTTAGTTCATTGTTTATAAGTAGATCACCTAGATAAAAGATCCATCCATCCATCCATCAGCCCGTGTTCGTCCACTGCTGGATACAATACAATAAAAGATCAATAAATCAAATATATTTTTTCCAATATTAAGATACAATTAAGTCCTACTTTCGTCAAAAGAACCCTCGAAAATCTGGCTTTTTTCATATTCTAGGGTCAGTTACAGCCTTAAAATCGATGTATCCAAAGGGTCTAAATGAGTTAGTCGTTCATTTTTTCTTCCATAATTAAATATAGGTACGTTTCAGATTTTTTCCAGACGTGGTGTGCTAGACCTAATTGTGAACGGAATTTTAAGTTTTTAAGTCAATTGGAAGTACCCTGCAGGTTGGTTTTCATGGCGAGCCAATTTGTATTTAACTTTTTTTTAAGAAACCTGATTTTGTAATAGCACTATGGGGCCGTAGACTTCTATAACAGATATTAGTTTTAACATGATATCGGGGCCCAAAAAAAGGGTCTTGACAGACGGACAGACAGACAACAAAGTAAAGTGATCCTATAAGGGTTCCGATTTTTCATTTTGAGGTACGGAACCCTATAAACCGAAACTTGTTACGTCACTTCCGGTACAAATGATAATTTAGGATAATTTTTTTATCATTATTTGTTATTTTATTACTCATGATAGATAAGTTTATTGTTTAGTTCATTGAAGTATCTAGGTAATAACATTTTGGAAATGACGCGGTAAGCGAATGCGCTGCCATTACTGACATATTTTATTAAATGCGCATTTGTCGACAGATTTTAATGTCTGTGGTGCTGGGGAAAATACTGGCGCGTAAAGACGCGACATAAGAAATATCCACTTGAATAATTTACGGTTGCATCTCTGACAATTTGCAGAAATAAGTACCCTCTACTCACCATCATCATCATCCTGTGGGAATCTTCTGCTAGACATAGTTAGACCTCCCCCAAGTAACGCTAAAACACTCGCATTTTCGGCCATTCTCTTTCAGCTTACACCTGCGAACTTTTGATAGCTCAAGAACGGCCCATACTTACATTTTGTCGCGTTTAGAGGGTACTAAAAATTTGGAGAGACCTGAACTCGTAAACCTGTAAAGCTGTGATAGTTTTCCTTATAACTCCATGTTAAAGGTATACTTACTACGTCTGTGAATTTTTTCACACATTCGTATAGAAAAGAACCGTTTAGTTCACATGGGGGGGACACTTCACTCTAACAAAAATGTTAATATTTCGCCAACGGATCTTTAAATGGAAAAATGGTTTTCACACACCCACAATATTTTTGAACGACCTATCTAACGATACCCCACCAGGGTTGGCATTGTTTAAAACAAGTGTTTTAAACAGTGTTTAAAACACCGAGAAAAAGACACCCTTGTTTAAAACAAATTGTTTTAAACGTGTTCAAAATACTCTTATATAAACTATTTTTTAGCATATAAATTATTAATTTTTCCTTATGTCGAACGTGTCGTTGTTATTACTCTTTTTTTAACGCATCCTTTTCTGTTAATCGGCGCGGTTAAAATTCCTTTACTGGCGGGGGTTTCCCCAAACATAAAGACGAGAACGGGCGGTGTCGGTGAGTACTTGTATTTTCAAGCATTTCTAAGTTTCGTGTTTATTGGGAAAGCACTTATTATTTTTCACTCAATACATGATTAGATTATGATAATTGATAACATTCAAAAAACGCTTTTTAATTAATTTTACATATACATACATAAGTTAACAATACGATACCCAAAAAATGTTTTAAAATATTATAATATTTATTTTAAACATGTTCTTTTTGTTTTAAACAGGATGCTTTGATCTTTAAAAAAAAACTGTTTTTTTCTAACCCTGTACCCCACACTATGGGATAGACGAGAAAAAAAATCATTCCCAGTTTACGTGTTACGAAAATTTTTTTCTTTTTTCGAGGTCATATTTTGCCACTTTGTTGGCGTGATTTAATTTGAATTACATCTTTCTAGTACTAATAGTCTCTGAGCTAAGCCGCGGACAGACGGACATGGCATTATTAAGAATTTTTTCACACATTCTTAAACAACCGTTTAGCCAGCAAGGGGGGACACTTGATATACTCTATCCACTTGATTTCGATGTTTGACAGTTGAAGGCTTGTCATGGTGATAATGTTAAAGTAACCAGCTAGTTTAGCATAGCAAACCATATCGAGCTCGATAGCGCTTGATACAATGCTCTGTCTCACTCTATTGATCTACTTAGAGAGGGACAGACGGTGAACCTATATCGAGGTGTCAAAGCTCGATATGGTCTATTATGCTAGGTACCCAGGACAAAAAATACAAAAAAAAAGAAAGTTACTACGAAACCGTTAGCGGCTTCTTTACTTTTAATTTTGTTCGACCACTAGGGATAGGTCGCAACGACGAGCGAAGCGGGGAGGAGTGGTTAGTTTTACATGTAAGTATATATTAGGGAGCCGAGCGAAGCGGAGCGGAGCGAGGCAACCCCCGTAGTCTTAACAAAATTCACGATATGCAGAAAAAATCATTTCCCGAGCACTTTCGTATGACTTGCGGTTCAATCCCATCCCATCCCATTAATCCCACTATCTCAATATCCCACTAATCCCACTTCCCATCCCACTAATATTATAAATACGAAAGTTTGGATGTATGGATGTATGTATGGATGGATGGATGTTTGTTACTCTTTCACGCCATAACTACTGAACCGATTGAGCTGCAATATTACATGAATGTAGTTCTAGACCTGGAATAGGACATAGGCTACTTTTTATCCCATAAATCAGTTCCCATTGGATGAAAATGAGCTTTCAAATTTCTATAGAAAAGTGATATGTCACACTTTCACGCCATGCTTACGAAACCGATTAATCGGTTGAAATTTGCATAAATGTAGTTCTAGACTTTGAAAAGGACAAAAACTACTTTTTCCCTTTGTTCCCACGGAAAAACTATAAAAGAGACACAAAATGGGAAAATTAACAATAACACACACATTTCACCAGCTGTGTTTACTGTGGGTAACAGTCCGAATAATATTGACTGATTTTATAGGAGTACACAAAAACTAATGCAACGCGGGTGAAACCGATGGCAAAAGCTAGTAATTTATAAAATTAAAGGACCGCTTCTCTTTCCGAACGATATGTTTCAAATTGAACTTTATTGTTTGGTACTAAGGAAGATATTCCAACAGCTAATTGATGACTTACGTACGGTTCAATAGTTTTAAAAATCAAAGAACCGCTAGGGATCCTTTAGTCACTTCCAAAAAAAAATTACAGTTGAGTTGACAGACAGCTTGACAGTTCTGTGTAGGGATGTTGTTTCTTTCTAAAAAATATCGATTTTGGGATCGATTTCGAATCGTGGTGAAAAAATCGATCCAAAAAAAATCGGTACAAAAAGATCAACTCACAAAAATCGATTCTAAATCGGAACAGAATTTTAATTAATTTTTATTTAAGATGGTAATCTATGTAAAAATTCATAAGCGTTAATTTTTCTTGAGTTTATTGTAAGTAAAGTTACCTAATTGTTTTCTCATATATAAGGTGACTTTTATTTAAACAGCCAAACTCATACTGGAGGCTTGATGAGTAATCAGTAACACGGATCGGTTACACTTTTTCCTAATGTCACAAAATAAAATCTTGGCATCCTACAGTAATTGATTCCGGGCTTGGCTTGCGATTGTAAGGAACACGAAAAGAATAATTTATGAATTTAACAAAAAGGGTCATCGGACCTCATTATTGAGAATTTGGCTGTATAAATTAAAGTCACCGAGTTTTATTGCCAAGTAACTTAAAATGCACATACACAACATTTTTATTATGTTAATATTATATAATGATACTTCTGAGCCTCAATTTCCTACACCAGCTTCCTATCTTCAAAATTAAGTGTAAAGTTCTTCAAAATAAAAATTCTAATTTTGAAATCAAATACTTTCCGGAAACGTAATTAAATGTAGGTACTCTTTTTAATTGTATGTGATTAGTTCGTAAAATTTTCCGTGAAACCGCAAAAAATCGTGTCCACGATTCTGCGGTTGTATGGATCGATTCAAAGATCGAATCGCTTCGAAATAATCGATCTAAAAGCGACATCCCTAGTTCTGTGTTGTGTTGTGTTGTGATGTGAATGGGTTTTCATTTTAACTTTTTACTTGATTGAGAACACAGAGCAAATAAAAGATTGAGAATTGAGGAATAATACGAAAAGAAGGAAGTCTATGATATTCTGCATAAATTTTACATGACCCTATTTAATTGTTAAGTGATATTCCAAACTGTGAATAATGTCTAGTAAACCTAATTCTAAGCGTACAATATACGTGGGTGGTCTTGCTGAAGAGGTGGACGAAAAAGTTTTGAACGCTGCCTTTGTACCTTTCGGCGACCTTATTGATGTCCAGATTCCACTGGATTACGAGTCTGAGAAACACAGAGGGTTCGCTTTCATTGAGTTTGAAAATGCCGAGGATGCTGCGGCGGCTATTGACAATATGGTGAGCTAAGAATATTTATGAAGAGGTTTCTAGGTTATGTTTATTGTAATTGTCCTATTTGGTTTTGTGTGATCTGGGGCTTGTGGGTTACATCTACGTGGGGACATAGGTATGTGATCATAGCATTGCTTTCGAAAATTCACTACTCCATCCGGGCTACATTACTAGGTATTAGTTGTGCCCTTCGAAACATCACTCAGTGTGTCAATACCCTGTGACAAAACTATAAGGTTTTCAGGGTTGTCATGAAAAATAGTCACAAGATTTATGTATGGTGGTCATTCTGCTAGGGTGCGTGACTCACATACCTAACCTTCTGACCTAACTTACTGGATTGCTTCTGCTTTAACCTTATTATCTTCATCAACATTTATCGCTATCACTTTCAAAGAAATTATGTCACACATAAGTGTCAGGTAATAAGAGATTTTGAACTTGGACCTGAAGGAAATCTATTAACCCGTAGAGTCACAGCCGTGACGATGATGATAGACTAGTGATATGGGTATTTTTCGAAAGCTATTAAGATGAGCAATAAAAAAAAAAATATAATAATATTAAAAAAAGTTGTGGATTGTTATTCTAGGCCCAAAACTTCTTTTTTTTTTTAATATATGTATAGTTATATTTTTTTTAATTTTTTTTATTATTCTTTATATTTTCTTACAATATTATAAAATTTGAATAGACATATATATATAGTATACATACATATATTCATATATATAACTAAGATTTTTCAAGGAGAACACACAACAACCAGAAGAAAAAAAAAAATGTTTTCTTGTAGGAAATTTTATCTAGTTTTAGAAAAACAAAACTCCATTAGAATTACACTACTACTTCCCGACATATACCCAAAAACAAAATTGGCAGGAAAATTTGCAAAGTTGCAAAAATGCACAGAATCGGGACAGGTTAAGGAACCAAATCAATTTTATAAATCTGTTCTTTGATTACTGTCAACTATGTCTTATATGCCATACTGTTTATTAATTGATTTGATGAATATATCTTATTTCCAGGGCCCCAAATATATAGAATATAAAGAGTACAGTGAAGTGGAGAATACATCAAGCTATATACATTAGAGTTTGTACCTATCTAAAGGTATATTCAGGGCCGTCTTTACCCGGGGGTGCAAGGGGTGCGGTGCACCCGGGCGCGGAGCGCTCGGGGGCGCCTGCCGATCGCTGAATATTTAGATATTTCATTGAACTTAACGCCATTGCACAGTTTCATATACTTGTTACGACAAATACGTATGCGCAAAATTAAATATAAAAAAAAATAGTCATCAACAATAATAATTGTTTTACTTTTATTACGCTTTCGGCACTTGTCATACCGCTCATGATGTCCAAGCTAAAATGACTCTTATCACTACACAAATTAAATAACAATTTTATTTAATACAAAATGCGCGCGGCAAAATCTCTAATCCAAAGAGAGTGTATAACCTTTGACACATTGCCGCCCGGTCGCCCGCACTTGAAGCAAAATGATTTCTAAGTCAATAAAGTGTAAGTTCATTTGAAATGGGCGCGCGGTGTGGCACCTGTGCTGTGCATCTGTCATAGCCGATAGTAATTTGCACCCTTTGACATATGTATATATTTAACACTGCCTGTTACAGTAGCTGAAGATGAACGATCCTTCTCAAAACTAAAATTAATAAAAAATTATCTTCGGTCAACCATGACCCAAGACAGACTGACAAACTTAGCTGTTATAAGTATAGAAACCAAAATTGATACAAAAATAAATGATTTAATTAAAATCTTTGCCAACTCAAAAGCAAGAAAAATTGAGTTCGTTTGATGAATGTACAGAAGGCAGCAGCTCAACCTTTAAATGACCAGCGTAAGCTGATCTCTGCCATGTATAAAGGTGTTGCGTGTGCAAGTCCCGCTTACGCTGGAAAGTAAAGGTTGACTTGCTGTCTTCTGTACATACAATAAATGTATCAATTAAATAATAATATAAACGAGAGTTGGGTTGCTGGTGTTTTTCGCCATTACAATCACTGTTAATTGTAATTAACTCATAATTCTATTGATTTCTCAACGAATAGGTTCCTTCTTTTCTTTGTTTTTGCATCATGTTCTTTTTCATGTTAAAATAAAAGTGTAATTTTTAGAAGGTTCATCGAAAAATCTTCACTTTTTTGAAGAAGTAGGTACCTTTTCTAGAGTGTTAATTCCAGAAAATTGACATAATATCTCGAATGGACAATAGTTTAGTTTTTTATTTGTATACTTTAAGTTTTGTATTTTAGAGAAATAAATAAATACATTATCAAAATTACGTGTATTGTGTTTTCTTGGTTGACTAGGACCCCTTTCATACTGCAGTGTGTCGGCAGTCGCGTGACACGCTGCAGTGTAAAAGAAAATGAGGGCGCAGGCTGAGTCCCGCACCCCGGCGCCGAATAGACTTAAGACGGCACTGGGTATATTAAAGGTTGCAATGGTGGATATATGCAGAAACTCGATGTATACACTGAGTGTTTAGTGTCGTGGTATATCCCTACCATTATATCCTTCACTATAGACACTAGTGTCATGTTCTTTTCAGCATATTGTTGTTTATCATTGGACGTATGCATCATGCTTGAATTGCTCTCTAGTTCAATCTAATTCTCGTCCAGGTCAGCCTAATGTCAAACTGCAAGTCTGTAACTTGATGTATTTTTTACTGTACAATAATGGCAAATAAAAAATTTGATTGTGTAGATGCTTTACTGAGGACTCAAAATCTTCTGCAATTGTATGTTTTTAAAAGGAATCATAATCAAAAGATCTAGGTACCATGTCCATTGCAATTTTGCAGATTTGCAAAACCTTCAAAAATGGTTTAAAACTTTTGTAAGACGAAAGTTACTATAATGATTAATACTTGCAATTGTCGGCACTTGGTGAAACATCATCAACATCTTAAAAAATATACTTGTATTATTAATAATTAAGTATTATTATACTACTAGTTTCGCCGTACGGCATCATCAGGTCACAATATTCATGCCAAGTCTAGACATCCTGACAGTCACATGCAGTTGATGCAAGATCCTGTCTTTACCCCTTGACCAGAGTAACTTCAATTCGGAGTTAAACATTATTAAATGTATTGCACCAACAATGGATACGATCCTATGTAAGTAGATAAAATCTTGTACAAAAAGCAAAAAACACTCGCCCAAGCATTATTTTACCAGAATCCAAGTGTTGAAGATACAAGTTAAAAAAAATGGGCAAGGCTTCCATTCTTATGCCATGTTTCATAAAAATGCGCCTGTTTGTTTAGAATGTAAAACCAGCTTTTTATACCACCCACTCTTTGAAGAATGTTCTATGTAATAATCTAATAATAAATATAAATCCAAGAGAGAACAAAAAAGTGGTATATATGAACTTACTTGTCACGATTTCTATAGTTGTTACATAAGACAAACTGGCAGAGCTTTCGAGACGCGTATTAAAAAACAGGATAGATGTTGGCGCCTCAAAAAGACGGACTCCAACTTTACAAACTATCTTACATCTGAAAACCATACATTTGCCCTAAAACTAACTTTAAACCTCTCCACGTCTACAACAAAGGAAAGAAAATGGATGCACTAGAAGTCTAGAGGCACTCGAAATTAATAAATTGACACATAAAAGGACAAAAAACCTTTTAAACGAACAGGTAGTTTTGAAACAGAACAGGTAGTTTTGATCCCTTGTTATATTATTTTAAGTAATTGTAATTTATTGACATTTATATCCTAATTTATTCTTGATGTGTAATTTAGTAACATTTCTTGACTACTCTCACAATTCTAAACATTATTATTTTAATTTCATATGACTAAAAATTTCCCCACTTTAATAATGGGAATATTTCTGGGGCTCAACACTGAATTTCAAATTTAATATCATGATTTGGCCATTATTATTTACCATCTTCAATGAAAACTGCTACATGCACGGTCTACATAGTTGTTAGTTATTAAGTTATTGTGACCTGATGATGCCGTAAGGCGAAACCCGTAGTGTAATAAAGTGAATTTAAGTGAAACAGTACAAGTGTATTTTTTCAAGATGCGAAAGTTACTATTTTATGTTTTAAAATATATTGTTTATGCATATTTTTTGATTAATTTAAAAATTTTATTAATGTAAAATATACCTGTTAAGAGTAAATTTAGATATACACTATGCAAAGGAATGCATGGATTCCTAAGAAATCTATCAGATAACATCATTCAAAGACTACAATGTATAGTTCATCAAACTGATCGATACCAAGCAGGCAAAAGCACTACAACAAAGTTAAACCCTTCCCATCTGATCCCCCACACCATGTTCAATGCTGTGCACCATCAAAAGACTAATAAAACTACATCCCAATTTCAGAATGACTCAGAACTATTTGGACGTACAATAAGGGTGAACATAGCAGCTCCACAAAGAATCAAAGAAGGTTCAACAAGGCCGGTCTGGTCGGAGGACAGTTGGCTTCAAAAGCATGCTGGAGAGACACTACCGGGCAACAAGACTGGTCCTGGAGATAAAGAAGATGAAGATAATAAGGAAAAGACTGAATCTGATGCTGTTGTAAGTTTTTTATTTTTATGTCCTATATGAGCTTACCTTGGACAAATGGAAAGCGCCGATAAGACTTGGTATGAAGCGCACTCGCCAAGAAATTAGGAGAGTGACAGCAGGCAATTGGCATATCTTTTTTTATCCCTTGGTCACTTTTTAGGACATCCACAAGTAAACATGGAGTGCCAATGTTCTTTTTACATGGCAACACGCCAAATTATTGCTTACTACCCTACTAAGCTGTATTAGATACATACGCATACATTATTATGGGTGACACATGTTAATTGTGATTTTATTGTGGTACTACTGTTGGCTAGGAGGTTTACAAACCAAATTTTGGGGTATGTATCATTGGGCTTAACTTTTAAGGATGTGAGCAGTTTCTTTTGCAGTATGAGCAGAGAAGCGGTGTTTTGAAATATTTTATAGCCGAATATTTAATATACAGGTTGAACCAAACGAATGCTCCCTGGAGGGAAAGTACCTTGAATATTAAAGATAGCAAATTTTACTCAAAGGAACCTTAATTTTATTTTTAAAGTTAAGGAAAACTGCGTTCAAAGAATTAAAAAAACATTTTTTTTCCTTCTAACAATATTGAATTTTGGGATATCTTTTAAAGTTTTGTTATTAAAATGACAAATTTCATGGTTTTCCTTTAATTTACGATACTATATTACTTAGAAGAATTTATATGTTCATATGTTCGACCCTTTCAACCAAAAATACAGATATCAGCTGGGACCGACAGCTTTTCGAGGGACCTATATGTAAATGCCACTAATGGTCACCTATTCCTAGACTGACCACTCCAAGCGTTGCTTAACTGATCACAAGGCCACCCTCTGTTACAGGCCCATCAGCTATTGGGCAAACGAATAAACATACATTTATTTCCTCATTACAGACAGCTCCTTCGAAACCGCTAAGCAATAAAAACCCACAAGTATACTTTGACATCAGCGTCGGGAAGCAGGAGATTGGTCGCATCATCATGCTGTTGAGAGCGGACATTGTACCAAAGACAGTGGAGAACTTCAAGTCTTTGTGCACTCACGAGAAGGGGTTCGGGTACCAAGGCAGCTGCTTTCATAGGATCATACCAGATTTTGTATCCTTTTTAGTAATACTAGATAATGAAAAAATACACATGAGTCACTTGTGCTACAGAACGGTATGAAGACTTAACAAGAAATCCATTTAATAATTTGGCTAAGTGTGAGCCGGACTCGCGCCCAAATGGTTCCGTACCGCCCAACAATACGGATGGAAACCTAAAAACATTACGGCGAATAACAACATACATGCCAATGCAACATCAAATCTACAAAAAACAAGGCGCTAAAATGGTTTGGCCTTACAAGAAATTTGGCACCGTCTGCGTACGGAACCCTACTTTTCACAATTTTTGGTTTTACTTTATTTAGTGTACGCCTTACAATTTGAGTAAAAATATGTTACCGTCTTTAGAGAAGAGTCAAAACCCATATTTCCGTTGAAATAAAGCAACTTTTTATAGGTTTCTTGTATGGGGACCCCCTTAAATTTTTTATTTTATATATTTTATTATTTGTCGTGATAGAGGCCACAGGACGTTATTGTGAAAATTTCTACTTATTACGATTGACGCTGTAAACCCCTGTGACAGACGGACGTACAGACAGACAGACAGCGGAGTAATAGGGTCCCGTTAGGCACCCTTCGGATACGGAACCCTAAAAATGAAAACTTCGAAAACTCAGTATTGTTTGCATGATAACTCAAAACCACTGGACTCATTAACTTTTAGGCGTGAATGTAGAATCACACTGACACTTCGTGATTTATTATAGGACCCCACATTTTCATAATTGCAATCTGGAAGATAATTCTGATTCTGTCGAATTAGCCTTCTCGACCGTAAAAGCCCGTTTTGTCTGTCGAACTCCATGCATTGTACCTTGAGTTTTAGAAATTACGCTTCGACTGTTTCTCCGGAATCGACTCTCTGTTTACAGTTCGGGCCAACCAGAAGTAAGCCACAGATAGCGTTCGTCTGTCGCAGTTGTCTACAGCTTCAGCCGTCATAGATAGGCAGTTGAAATTTTCACATAATGCGTGGTACTATGGCCTCTATCACAGCAAATAATAATAATAAAAAAAAATTAACCCAAGGTGTGTTCCCATACAAATAACATTGATTTTTTTTTACGTTTATTGTTTTAGCTCTATCTTGAAGACGAAAAGAAAAGTGTTTCTAATTTAATCGGATTGTAGGACATACTCTAAAGCAGGTATGGGCAACCTTTTGAAATTTGCAGGCCAAACTTTAGGATGTTAACGGATTCGCGGGCCGTAGATGTAAAAACGAAGACCTGCAGACCATATCCCTAAAGTAGCCCTAAATGGGAAGCCGTTTGGAGGTTCTCGACGACCAGAACGACCAACTCAGACGTGGAAGAGGTCCGTTTTAAACGAGGCCGAAGAGAAAAAGATGACATGGTCTGAGCTCATCTCGCTGGCCATGGACAGACAGGCATGGAAGAGCCTAGTGTCAGCTATAGACTCCGCGGAGGAGTAAAGGGACTGAAGAGAGAGAGAGATGTAAAAAAACGGAAGTTGTAAAAAAGCGATTTTATTTGTTAAACAGAAGAACCTTATTTACGTGAAGCTTGAGCTTGAATTTGAGAAACAAGGTAATCAATATTGGGATCAATCCCACTAATCCATCCATCAGCCTGTTTCGTCCACTGCTGGACATAGACCTTTCCAGGATTTCGCCACTCTGGCGGTCCTCCTGGAAGAAATGCCCATACTCATACACGCTGGGCAGGCGGGTTGGTGAGCGCGGTGCCGAAACCTTTGCACCAGTAACGCCGCTGCCCGTCACCAGTCTATCTTATATAAGGCCCGGCAATTGGGGATGGATATACCGCCATCCATCGGTCCCAGGCAATGGTGGGCCGCCTGGTTTTGCCTGAGAGCTGTTGTTCTACTCTCCCCCGAATAACTTCGGGAGGATTTGCGAGTAAAATGGTGGTACCTCTACAGTCGAGCCCGGCATCAGCTCTACCACCTCTATCCACTAATCCCACTAATACACAAAGAGTTTTCTAAATTTTCATCTGTGAGCCTAGTTGGATATTTTGTTTTATTAGCCTTCATCACTGAAAAAAAGCACATTTACATATATGTGTTTCCTAATGCACAAATCATTTTATTATGCTTTTACCTCAGACCAAATAAAAAGTCAAGACGTAGTTTATTCCTATGTGACAGGTGAGGCGGGCCAAAAGTGAGACAGTTTCGTGTTCGTACAAGGCTTGAAACTCACACATGCGCAATCTGTCTCAGTTTATACTTGGCGGCAACACTCACTAAGTGCACACATGTTCACGAAACTGGCTTTACGTCAATGTTGACAGCGCTCCGTCTTGAGTTTTTATTTGGTCTGAGGCTTTCACATAGCTTTTTTCGAATGTGTACCAAAAAATAACGATTCTTGGCGCGCAATTTTGAAATGTTCTGCGGGTCGGTTCAAAAGCTGGAGCGGGCCGGATCTAAAGTAAAACAAAAAATAATAAAAAGTATAGTTCCGTACGCAGACAGTGCCAATGTTTTTATCAGGCGCTACCGTTTTGGTGCCTTGTTTTTTGTAGCCTAAATCTGGCTTTGGCTTGTATAGGTATAGTTGTTATTAATCATAATGTTTTTAGGGTTCCGCACCTGTATTGTAGGGTGGTACGGAGCCCTTTGTGCGCGATTCCGACTCGCACTTAGCCAAATTAATTAGACATATTTTCAGGTTTCAATCTTGGATAATTGAATCTCTTGTAAACGATAAAATTTTACTTATAATTAGGTATAAGTCATGCATAACGCAATTCACAAGCGGTCATCTGAGAAGACACCAAAAATTCCAACACCTTATGGAGATTATTGGTTCATAATTGCAAACTAACATTATTTGAAATTTTATTTGCGGCTATTTTCGGAGATATTTGCAAAATACTGAACTTTCGTTCATTTCGTTCAATGGTTGACTGCAAGCAATGGAACCTTAGCCACAATAAAAATAATAATCGTTCATTCGAACCAGACCAAATGTCTAAAGGCCGTTCAAAAATTAACCCGTCTCGGTCTCAATAATTCTAGCATGTTACTCGGTACAAATGCACATAAATAATTTTAAAGCCTACAAAATTTAAGGTTTTCTGTGCTAAAAATATAAATACTACAAAAAGGCATAACAATACAAAGCCGTTAAAAAAACTTACAGTAATAATCAAACTGTGACTTGAATTGACACATTTAACAGAGTTAAGTATTGAACTCCTTCTTTGACAAATGTCATGTTTGACAGGGAACGTTTTTTTATTAGTGCAAATTTCTCTATGGGGCAAAGGTCTCAGTCACGTAGAGCCAACCATTTGCACTATAGACCGTTTAGAATGAAAAGTCTTTTAAATGGGAATAAGTAATTAAATACTTAACCAATCGGGATTATTCTTTCTTCATATTTTTACGTTTGTTGAAGTATACTTTTAGATAATACTATTTAATGCCTTAGCAAGCAATTTGAAATGTTGTCAATTCTATTAGACTCAATTTCCCTGACCACAAACTTATTAGATGTGCCAAGGAGGCGACTTCACAAACCACAACGGGACGGGCGGCAAGTCCATCTACGGCCGCAAGTTCGAAGATGAGAACTTCACGCTAAAACATACGGGACCAGGGATGTTAAGTATGGCGAACTCCGGCCCTAATACGAATGGATCACAGTTCTTTATTTGTACTGCCAAGTAAGTCCATCCATCCATCCATTTTCAATGACCAAAATGACAAAAATATTTTAAATAAAATAGAAAGAGTGATCACGAGTATGAAGGAATGGTTCTCTGTAAATAACATGTTATTAAATGTTGACAAAACAAATGTTATCCGGTTTGCTATTGGGCCAAGATTTATACAAATTCCAGAACCTGTACAAGATGTTCTTGATAAACTGAATGTTGCTACCACCAATACGGTAAAATTTCTATGTGTTTATCTAGATGCTAAACTAACATGGGCCCTTCAAATAGAAGCTCTCACGAAAAAATTTAGTTCTGCTACATATGCAATAAAGAAGATAAACATAACGGTATGGGGAAATGCTGCGGAGATCAAGAAAATCTTGATCAGCCAGAAGCGCTCCATCAGAATTTTAAATGGACTTCACAGACGCTCTTCAGCAAGAGAATATTTTAAATTAAACAAAATTATGACGGTAATATCACTTTACTTGTATAAATCATTAATAGAAATTCATAATAACAAACATGATTTACCTAAATATATGGACCGACACAACTATGACACCCGTAACAAAGAGAAAATCGTATTACCAAAAACAAGACTATCGAAAACGCAAAAACAAGGATTGTTCAATAAGGTTAATATGTACAATAAATTGCCACTAGAAATAACTAGACTTCCTCTGGTTGATTTTAAAATGAAATTAAAATGTTTTTTCGAATTAAATCCATTTTATTCTGTAAATGAGTACCTGACCAAGCAGTTTAATAAGTGTTCATTCTCTCTGTAGGTATAATACAATTTTTATAATTTTGTCTATAATACGAAGGTATATGTCATAAAATGATAATCATACATACCTGACAATTTGTTTTTCAATGACATAAGTTTTATATGTACCTAATGTTTTATTTGTATTATATAAATTATTTATTTTATCAATAAGATATTGTGAATCTTTTATGGTGTAATGTTTGACATGCCTCATGTAACATTCTCTGTTATAATGGTCAATAAAGAATTACTGATTACTGATTACTGATAAAAGAACTGAGCGGAATAAAGGCGGCTAGGTGTGTCTATCTTGCATACTTTCACTCCATTATGACATACGGTGTAGTTTTTTGGGGGACGGCTGCTGATGCGAGTCGAGTATTTACTCTGCAAAAAAGAGCAGTAAGAAATATTTTAAGTCTTAAGTCCCGAGATTCCTGCAGAGAAGAATTTAGAAAAATAGGTGTCATGACAATGATAGGAGAGTACATATATCAGTGTATTCTTTACGTTAAAAATAATTTGTCTACTTTGACCAGAATGGGAGATATCCACAGCCACAACACCAGAAATAGGGAAAAGTTGGCTCTTCCCAGTCGTAGATTGGCTAAATTGACTTAAAGCTACTTGTGTCAAGGTATAAAATTATTTAATCAGATTCCAAAGGAAATGTGTGCTTTGAAACACGAGTCATTTTGCAATACAATTAGGAAGCAACTTATTGATAAGACCTATTATACAATTAACGAGGCTTTGGCTGATAAGAATATTTTCATTTGTGATGTAGAATTAATTTGACACTGTTACTTAAAAGTAATCAGTTTTATTGATAAGATTTTTTGTTTTAATTATTATTATTATTAAATGTTATTATTTAAGTTACTGTATAGCATACTATACAAGATAACATTAAATATTTATTGTATAAAATGAACAGACGTATCTAAGTACATGATAATGTCGAAAGATGAATAAAATGAATTGAATTGAATGTAATTCTTCCACTGCTGGACATAGGCCTTTCCAAGATTTTGCCACTCTTGGCAGTCCTCCTGGAAGAGATGCCCATACTCACACACGCTGGGCAGGCGGGTTGGTGAGCGCGGTGCCGAAACCCTTGCACCAGTGGCGCCGCTGCCCATCACCAGCCTGTTTTATATAAGGCCCGACAATTTGGGATGATTATACCGCCATCCATCGGTCCCAGGCAATGGTGGGCGTGGTTTTGCCTGAGAGCTGTTCTCTTGCTCTCAAATAACAACATAATAAAACAAACCTGAATTTAAAATTTCACGTTTTTGGGTCCAGCTGTTTATTCTAAACGTAGGCAGTAATTAGCAGTAGTTCTATATAATGGAACTCTGCAATGGAACCAGTGCGAACGAAAGGTTTAGTTTTTTAAATCCGAAAGGGAATAGCAAAAATACTCTAAAAGGTGTTTTTTTTTGTTGACAATGAAAGAGAAAGCTGTGCTAGAGAAATTATATTTAAAAAAATCTAATAATGCAGTTTTGGTTTTCATCAAAATTGGCCCCGAGAATCCTTTGAGCATCTTTCGCTATTCCCTTCAGTTTCGGATTTGGCCATCTGCGCCTACTTGAAAAACTAAACCTGTAATATCACGACGTATCTACACATACAATATTTTTTCAAAATTTTAAATTAAATCTGTTATTAGTACTATATAGGCCAAAACAACAATTTTTGGAATTTCTGTCTGCCTGTGTGTCTGTATGTAGGTATGTTCCGTTTAAACTCGAGAACCACTCAACAGATTTTGATGCGGTTTTCTTTATTATCATCGTAGTGACCCTCGTCAAGATATAGGCTATAAGAGGTGTCCATAAAATAACCGCCAAGCCGTTAAACGGGGCAGAGATTGAAAAATCCGTGGGTGGAGTCGTGGGCAAAGGCTACTTTAATGAATTGATGTATCTAAGTCGCGCTCAAAATCTGCTTAAATGCCTTTGAAAATTTCTTCGGAATAGTTTTGAAATAAATAAATTACGTTTTCTTTTCCAGAACCGACTGGCTGGACAATAAGCATGTGGTTTTTGGACACGTGATTTCCGGCTTAGACGTTACAAAGAAAATGGAGCGTTACGGCAGCAAGGGTGGGTCAGTCTCAGCGAAAGTTATTATAAGCAATTGTGGTGAATTACAGTAGCATTTTGAGAAATAAGCAGTTTTATTTGTAGTGACTTGTAGATTTCTTGTAAGCCTTGGTAAGAAGTTTTGCTTATTCACTTTTCGGAGTACCTAGGCCAACGATCAGCAATTAGTTTCATTGCAGGTCCGTTTATAACAAAAATAAATCTGTCTTGGTCCGTTTGCTAGATGATAAATAGCAACCTAGATTTAAAATGTCAATGAATAAATAGAACCGAAAGAAATCAGAATACTTTATTATTAAGGATACATCTAATTCAAGAAATTAAGTACGTACCTAATGCGAAAAATATCATATTTTACTCTGAAAATTGATATTCTCAGATTCTTCTGGGTCCGCACGAAATAGGTCGGCGGTCAGCATTAATTGAATGCACACAAATCATTTAGTTTTATATGTATTGTAAAAAATATAAAATGGAAATTTTAGTAGCGCCATCTAGTGACCTGTTCTAGCATTCGTTACTGTCGTCGGTGCTGTGCTGCCGCTCTATGCTGTTGTTTTACTTCTTAAAGTAGATAGTAGACTATAGATGGCGCTTATATACTACTGACAAAAAAATAATGGATATCATTATGAAAAACGATGATTATCACTTGAAAACTATATTGTATGTTTTTTATATTGAAGACCTCATTTCAATAATTAACATGTTGGATGAACAGCACTTGTACTTATTTCACAGCATAAAGAAAAATTGATCAAAACATAACCCTAGATTATTATAATATAAGTAGTCAAAATGCATAGGTATACCAAAATCTGTGTACTTAATGAAATACATAGAAACACAAGCATAACATATCCTCTTAATGGTTTACTAGGAGCCAAGCGATGAGCCCTCGATAAGTTAAAACCTAAATAAGTGGAAATAAGTAGCTTTAGCATAAAAAAACATTGCGGTTACATAATAGTTTGAACGTAACCCGATTTTGTATGGAATCTGATAAGTTCCGCTACTGTCCGTTAGGGGCGGTTATCAGATTTCATACGAAATCGAGCTACGTTCAAACTATGGGTTGTTCCACTAATCCCCATTGACAATCCCCATTAGAAATAAAATATAAATAACAACATAGTAATTTACAATCACGAAGTCTTTATTTCTTATGAAGGTAAATAAAATCTTAGTTTCACACTCACTACTAAAATCACAGATTTAAAATTATTCATAAAATCATAGTTTTACAATCGTTAATAAAATCATAATAAATAGTTTGTAGCGAGTGTAAAACTAAGATTTTATTTATCTCCATAAGAAATAAAGACTTCATGATTATAAATTACTATGTTGTTATTTATATTTTATTTCTAAACTAATGGGGATTTGTGAACTTTTTTCAGAAAAGATTGATGGGGATTGTCAATGGGGATCAGTGGAACAACCCCAAACTATAACGTAACCGTAATAATAATAATAATAATAATAAAATCATTTATTTCGGACAGGATCCATAAAGTGTTAGTAATACAATATAACTTATAAACTAGTGTTAGTAAGAGATCAGGCGAGTAAAAGTTGAATTAGAATTAAATTGACTTGTGGAGCTCTATCCACTTTTTAAGAAGGGGCGAGTCCCACCTGTCAGATAATACCTTCAGGACACTATTGGGGCTGGCCCGAGTTCGACTGAGCAACGATGTTTTATGTTTTAATGTTTTCATGCTAAGGCTACTGGTACCTGTAATTTATTATGCCGAGAACTTGCTACACCTCTCTCTGTGAACTTGGCATTGAACTTGGCACATTCATCAACGACTTGTCCCGAAAACGGAACATACATTCTAATTCTACTGTTCCACCGTGGGAATATTATTTGGGCGTCGTCCAAAAGTGGAAATAGTTCCATTTACTGCAAACTGGCGCGTGTTTCCACAATTTTACGTAACACTGGTTAGGTAAGGTGAGTAAGTATAACCGTTTCAGAATCCGTTTTTACGACTGTATCTTCTATCTATACTAATAATAAAGTAGTAAAAATTTCCGCTCTTTACATTTAATATTTTTCTGCAATTTTTTTAAAATGAAATGGCTTACGAGTGTATTTGTATTGTACTGATTAATTTTCGTGTATTTTTGTCTCGAGAACCACTCAAAAGATTTGGATGCTGTATTTTTTATTATCATTGTAGTGACCCTAGTCAAAATAATATAGGCTATAAGGAATGTTCATAAAATAACGTGCCCCGACGCCGAAAACGGGGCAGATTGAAAAAACGCGGATGGAGCCGCGGGCAAAGGCTAGTAATAAATATAAGGTGACTTCCGTTTATGCAGCCAAATTCATACTGGAGACTCGGTAAGTGGTCAGGACCAAGCTTCAATGAGCCTATTTTCTAAATACGAATTTTTTTTTTGTACCCCTGTACTTGTTCAAGAACAACCTAGGGAGTCTAGATTATATTTTGCGTATTTCACAGAAAACCTTGGTTTAACCTTGGTCTTGACCACTCACCGAGTATCCAGTATGAGCTAGGCTACATGAACGAAGTCAAGTGTCGGGCCACATGCAGTGTAGGGTTCCGTGGTTGCCCGTAACAATATGCGGACTTAGGTGGTTTTTGTTTGATACTATGATAACGTCTAAAATCGCGCCCACATTTGGTCGACTATTACTCGATAACTTGTAAAGCCTGATTAGCTGTGATAGTTTTCATTTTAATTTCGTTGTATGTACTGCTGCTGTGAATATTTTCACATATCCAAAAACCACCGTTTAGCTGGCAGGGGGGGGGGGACACTTTCTCTACACTTCGCAAACGGATCCCAGAATTGAAAAATGGTTTTCATCGTGTCTACCGGAGAGAGGTAGGTAGACTGACAATACATTTATGTATGTGTAGAAAGAAGATGGAATGTCTAATGAGCTCCAGCTGAAGTTATGTTTTACTTTTGAAATATACATTTCAGAGTTTGGTTACCGTGTAAACACGATGCCAAAGTTTTCGGATGTTTAAGATTGATCTAGTCAAACAGTTTAGAGACTATTGATCTTGTGAATACTTGAACGGCTTTCGGTACATATAGGTACCGGGTGTAAATAAACAAGTTAGGTTCGATGGAAGAATACTGTAGAGTCATCTGGATTATTAGTTAAAATGGGTGTCCCGCAGGGGTCCATATTAGGGCGTTTATTGTTTTAGTACCAGTGGACGAACACAGACTGATGGATGGATGGAGACAAAGATATCCTTGACGACGCAAATACAACATGACTTTTGATTGGTTCACTGCAAATTATTTAGTTCTAAATGCGAAAAGTCAAAATGTATAACATTAAATAAATGTGCTCTTATCGAGCTAAAAATTTGTTTAATTGAATTTTAAAGGTCGCAAATTCAAAATGTGCAGTTGTATCCCGCCACCAAACAATACTCTGGGTAACTTTGCCGGGCTGAAAGAGAAGACAGCGGCTGACCTAGATCAGAATCGTAAAACACGGTAGCCAGTAGACCATTTGCAACGTCAGAGGTGCAATTGTGTAAGCCAATGGTATTCAAATTGATTGTCATATGGCTATTCGGCTAAGAAAATTAGCCCGTTTGACAAACAAAATCGAAAATTTTTGGCTGTCAAATGAATACAATTGTCTTGTTTTGTTGTTGACTACCAAAAACGTACGATTTCAATTGTCAGAAGGGCTTATTTGCTTAGCCGAATAGCCATACGAGATTCGAATTTGAATACGATTTGACTTACACAATTGCACCTCTGATCTACCCCAGTGCCTGCACCGACAATAACGGCTCTCCAGATAGAGTTTTTGAAATTTCGCCGAATGAGACAAAAAAAATCCTTATTAAGATACTATATCAGCAACTTTTTCCCAAATATGTTAAAACCATCTATTCCTTTATTAAATAAAAGTTCATTTAATTTTTCATTTTTTACAATATACAGCTTAATCATACTTATAAAAATTTGAACACAATACTTTTATTAAAAATTATAAGTAAAAACTGATGAAGCCGTTAAGTCTATTCTGCGGATTCGTAATATTTTGTAACCAAACCATAAAAATAATTATACCGCCCAAAAAACAACTTTTAGCTACGAACAATGTTTACAAATAGTTTTATATACATACAAACTTATATTTGATGATTAAAATAATAGGATTTTCCATAAACGTGATTATGAGCATTTTCAGATTTTTCGTATTCGTAATCACGACTATGGAAAATTAAAATATCACAAAAAATAAGTAAGTGCGTATATAAACCTATTTGTGAACATTTTTTGTAGCTAAAAGTTGGATTTTAGGCGTTATCATTATTCCTTATGATTTTGTTACAAAATATTTTCACAATTCCACAGAATAGACCGTTAACTCTAACAATGGATTTTCATTGCATTTAACATAGACAAAATCGTACTGTTTCATCCATGCATTTAATCATAAATTTCGAAATTTTCTTCCCCTAAAATTTTCCTCGGACAGTAGTGTGGGTGGACATAGAGGAAATAATTTCATTTTTCATATTTCCTGAATTCCCCTATTACCCCAGTATCAAAACTTTCTTCCCCAAACTTTTAGTTCCTTCAAAATTGCGAAAAAAAACCAATTTGGAGACCCTGTACGATAAACCGAGAACATGCAATGCAGATTAAAAGGTCGAGAAATGATGTAAATGATTTTTGGTTTTACGGACTTTGGACTATTGGGTCATCAATTGGCTCTTATAAAAGAAGCTTTTATGAGCACGTTTTCCGAATGAAAAGGAGGCTAAATAAAAACAAAACTATTTTTTAAGCTCCGCGTGCGCAATATTCATATGACTCAGTATATGTAGCTCGTTTTTCTTTTATCCCGAGGTAACCTGATTGATGAAAGTTGCGTTATTGATATTTTTTTATTGAGATCGTGCAACCTTGGCAACGTTCAGGCGTAGTAACTATTGTAATAATCTGTGGTTCGGGGTTCACAGGAAAAAGAGAAAGGAACGGCTGTATAACAGACAGCCACAAACTAGAGTTCACATACCTATCTTCAACTGGATAGCATGTGATCAGACTGACAGAAAGTTAGAAAAGGTTTAATTATACGTTTTCTTTTTGCTTTGTGATTAAGTACCAGATGACGCAGTGTAGATTTACTTTCCACAATACGTATAAATTGTAGTCAGCCATATTAGCTTAGGGCGACGATTACTGCTGATGACCCGGGTACGTGGGTCTCACTCACTCGCAGAACTCGTCCCTTATTGGTGTCTCCGGCGCTCGAAGGGGAATCAAGTTGCGAACCGAACACGCTAAAATATACCTAAACAACTAATTACAATTACCATAACTAAAATTATTCAAAAATAATGAAGGGAACTCATTTCTTGTAATAATTTGACCAAGTTTGATGTTGTTTCAGTGCATACTCAACTAAGTTGGATCTTAGTCTTAATTTGGACCTTATTTTGGCATTTATACCGGGTGTAAAAGCAAAGGCAAGAATCCTTTAAGGGTGTGTTAGTAAGATCGGTGAAGATATTATTTTAAATACTGGGATCTCTAAATAAAGTACCAGTACCTCATAATAAGACGATATTCTTTACTCAAAATACACTAATCGCGTGGACACCCTTATGGTCGGTGGCCACTCGGATGAGGGGTGCGGTTTGCGGGGTGCAATTAGGTGTGCGGAGAGGCCGGTGAGCTGCGTAGCCATAGCTTAGAAAAATGATGGAATTTTTGGTGAAAACTATATATTTTTTTCTCGTAATGACATCAGAATCGTGTATACTTTCATACCCTAAAGGGATTCTTGACTTTGCATTTACACCCTGTATATTTAGAATTCTTAATAAAAATTCAAAATACTAATTACGGTACATAATTCTAGATATTCTGTAGTTTAATATGTAATTTTGATCAAATTTTTATTTAAATAACATCCGAACTAAACCGGCCCATAATTGATTGTTTCATGCTCACCAGCAGTTGTAGCCCCCTTTAAAAGCGTTTCTTTGACGCTGTACTAACTTTATGGCATAGTTGACTACAAATGTTTCATTTGTTTTGCGGGCGATCGTCATTTGCGGCTTTTGATAGAGTTTTGGGCAAAGAATATAGTACGTTTCGGGCGACAAAATAAAATTGAAGAAGACATAGACATTGGAATAGTGAAATTCAGAATCAACACGTCCAAGACAACGGTCATGCTTGTGGATAGAGCTGTACAATAAGATCGCACTGCCGAACTTGCTGTCTTCGAAATTGTAAGCGAGTTTGTTTACCTTGGATCAATATTAAGCGACTTCTGAGAAGGAAAATCTGGGAACATAGTTGGTCACTGCAGTAGGTACATAAGCTTACTAGAATAATTTAACTTCGTCATTTCAAATTCTAGCGGAATAAAACAGATGCCGTAGACATATGGTTCTGGAGAGAGATTCGTAATGTATCTTGAACAATTTAATGAATTTATCAAAACCACTCTAATACAACCAATACTTCCTTCTTCCAATTCTCGATTATGCTGACTCTTGCTTCCTTGATCTCACTGAAGAGCTTCTTAACAAACTTCTTCAAAATCAGTGCATACGTTTCATCTTTGGGCTTCGTAAATATGACCATGTCTCTGAATTTCGCACACAGCTGAAATGGCTCCCCATTCGTTTTCGTAGAAACACTCACATCCTTTCTCTTCTCTTCACTGTCCTTAACAATGTTTCTGCACACAATTATCTACGGAATCGTTATACTTTCGTATCTGATCGAGGCAGACTGCAACGCCCTGTCAACCACAAGAACTTATCGCTACCTACACATAAGACTGGTTTTTACTCACTCTTTTACTGTGCATGCTGCCCGATTATGGAATCATCTACCAGAATCCCTTCAAATCTGTCGTACTCTTAACACGTTTAAAGCTAAACTTAAAGGTCACTATTTCAGTGAGCTACACTACTAATTTTTTCTCTATTTAGTTTTGTTCATTCGATACAAAATTATCCATGATTTTTTATTATGTATATGTAAATTTATGTATTTATTTATGTATATCTATTCTTCATATATTCCTTGTGTAAGTTTATGTACTCGTTTATTGTAGGATTAGGCATTACTTAATATTAACTCTATGTAGTTTCCTCTAGTTTATTTTACATTTACATGTTCCCCTCTATATTTTTCTTTCACATCTCTTCCACCCAAAGGTTGCCTTGAAGATATTGCTATTAGCAATAAGTGCCGCCTTTGTACAATATTAAATTGTTCCTTAATGTCCTATTTTATGTTTTTGTGTAAATGTACATCAAGTGTGATAAATAAATAAAAAATAAAAACAACCTATTGTCTAATCTCAATTTGTTATCAACGAATTATTGGTTATTTCTGTTAGATTGTGAAGAGAGAACCAAATAACCTCGGTAAGCTGGTGATTGTTGGCGAAGTGAATGGAACAATCTGGTGATAACTCTTCGTTGGTCCGCCCAAATCAAGAAGCTTACGGGAATCTAAGTCACTGAAGCCTTACGACAAGCCAAAGGCAGAACGCGGTGAAGGTAACTGCTTGAAATATAATCGAAGGAACTTTTACGACTTTCAGCAATGGATATGATGATGACCCCGGAACCTAAACTCCGAAAACCCAGGCATCTATTAATGAACAAACAAACTGACTGACTTTGCTGTAAAAGGTAATAGACAATGTAAGACGGATTGACTAAGACCAATTTTTTTTTTTCTCTTGGACATAATTCCTGTGGTTTTATATTTGCCTTTACTTAAGTAGGTATAAGAAAATTGTATAGATTAAGTTTATGTTAAAAATGAAAAAAAAAAAACATGTTTGCTAAGTTTCTTGCCCTTCTTCTTAGCAATATTAATCGAATGGTGCGGATGGTTAGGCATTATGTATATATAATATTTTTATTCCTATATTTCTTTATTTTATGCAGGTGTATAACTTTATTACATTTTAGTAGCCCAACCTTAATGTTTTTTGGATGTATTTCCCCTATTTATTTATCAACTTGTTTGTTCGTTGCATCATTTAAATGTAATATTTTTATTCCTAGATTTCTCTATTTTATGTAGGTGTATAATTAAATTTTTGTAGCCCAACCTAAATATTTTTTGTATGTATTTCCGTTATTAGTATATACATATTATTTTTTTATATTTTTTAATTCTAAAGATATTTATTGTAAAGATTAACTTCGACTTGTAGAAAGTATACTTTATGTATCTATTTTACAAAATAAATATTTTGATTTGATTTGATTTGATCTGTTCCTTCATTTTTCGATATTACATAAATGTATGTCTTACTTCTTAAGACTGTACCTGACCCTAGAATATGAAAAAAGCTAGATTTTCGAGGGTTCTTTTGACGAAAGTAGGACTATCTTAATAATGGAAAAAATATATTTGATACATTGATCTTTTATCTAGGTGATCTACTTATAAACAATGTACTAAGATTTATACTTTTGACAAAAATATATGTTTTCCACCCGTTTTCAAACGTTCGTTTCAAGAACGCGTTTAAGAGATAAGCTTGATTTTTTTTTCATAGGATAGGTAATATAATTTAAAGGTTACTACTTAAATCCAGTATTTTTTCCCTACAAAATATTTCAGTATTAGCTAAAAACTCTCCGATCTGCTGTTTCGCGCGTAATTATTAGCATTACGCATCCTAGACAAATAGCTCAATTAGCTAACCAATAACCGCCTCTATCAAAAGCTAATAAAGTATTTGACATTGACCTTTTTGTGCTGGACGGGTAATAACATTTTTTCCTAGGGTATGCATGTGTAAACACAGACCTTCACTCACCAGGCAGTACAAAAACGTCTTTAATACAATCTATTACGAGCTTTCAGCAAATTCTAATTCATCACAAGTTCTAAACTGATCTCGTAAACTGCCTATCAAAAAGTTGACCCATTTCTTTACCAGTAAAGTTTATTTTCTTTTGGCAGTGCAGAATCCCCTGGCTTCGGTATGGTTATTAGAGCATGTACTAGGTGGAATGGAACATGTCGTCGCGTCGGACTTGAGTGAACATGGTCATGTATCAATCATAGGTGGAATTGAATTACATGACCCATTCTCATGAGTGTATCTCAGTGTGGAATCAATTGTATAACAATAATGTTTCTGGATTTTGTAACGGATTAACCATAAGTAGCAAGTTTGTCGGTATTTTGGGTAGTAGGTACTCTATTTTTACCAACACAGTTTTGAATTATTGATTTATTTGTGTAATGTACACCATAGACATTTATTATTCTTCACGTAATGTATAGGTTAACGGCTAAGCTCGATTTCAGGACAACGTTTTTAGGGTTCCGTACCCTAAGGGTGCCTAACGGGACCCTATTAACGCCTCCGCTGTCTGTGTGTGTGTGTGTGTGTGTGTGTGTGTGTGTGTGTCTGTCCGTCCATCTGTTACAAGGGTCTACAGCTTCAGCAGTAATAGGTAGAAAGTTAAATCTTTCACAAAATAAGTGTTACCATAGCCTTTACCACGACAAAATATAAAACTGAAAATTTATTGAAATCCAAGGGGGTTCAAATACAATAAACTTTGAAAAAATTGCATTTTTGTAACGTTATCTGTTTCAAATTTGCACACATTATTATCTACTAGCTTTTTCCCGCAGCTCCGCCCGCGTGTTATTCGGATTAACGACATGTTTTTTTTTTCGGGATAAAAAGTAGCCTATGTGTTAAGTTAGGGTATAAGCTATATCCATTCTAAAATTTATCCAAATCCGTCTTGCCGTTTCAGCGTGAAAGAGTAACAAACATACCCACTCAAACACAAACACAAACTTTCGCATTTATAATATTAGTGTGTTTATTTTAGATACTATAAATAATAAAGGTAATAGATTATTTAGCCCCTTGTATTTTGTCGCCTTAATGTTATGTATGGCATCTATATTGTTGATATGTATGTTCTTAGGGTTCCCGTACCCGTATTGTATGGTGGTACGGAACCCTTTGTACGCGAGTCGGACTCGCACTTGACCAACTTTTTCGAAAGGCTTCAGCGCAGAAGAGAGCCGGTAATTCATATGGGTCAGAGGGTTAGCGCCCGTCATAAATCACCTTCGTGGTTATTTTTTATGACAACCCAGAACAACTTTGGCCTCGGCCAAATTAGTTAATCCCATAAACAGGTAAATAATGTTTTCCTCAAGTCTACTATTCTGTTTTTCAAACTTATTCCTATATTTACTATGCTAATAAGCACGTTACATCACCCAGACACTGCGTTTGCGTAAAGACTACGGCGTAGCATCAAGTCTACACTGCTGCTACGCCGTAGCACATGACCTTCGACCTGATTATACCAATTTCTCTTTTCCTGTACTTTCTATATCTTTAATAAACACTGTTATCTTAAAATAATGATGAGAGAAAAAATATACATATATCCTGCTAAGTTTCTTGCCCTTCTTCTTACAAAGACTAATCGAAAGAGTGGAGTGAGGCATATTGTATTTTTATTATGTAACGAATGAGTGTTTAAGGAAGGAATTTAGTACTACTGGTAAACAGTAAAGGGGAAGGGGAGGTGGGAGGGGGCTCATGAGTTCACACAAAAGATGATAAACAAACGCCACCAAATGCCGACAAACACACGCATTCCACAAAAATAAATGTAAGGTGAGTTATAAGTACGTTAAAGGTCTTCGTAACCCAAAAGAACCCTGCAATGCTTTGTATAATTTGGTCAATAATACGCAAGCAGACCTTCATTAATATTTAAAGGTTATATGCCAAGGAGTTATGCTGATGGAGTGACAGCTTTCATTGTTTTCTACTGGTTGTATCTGTGACGTCACACAAAATTTAAACTACACAGCCCGCGTGTTATTCGGCTTAACGACAAGGTTTTTTCCGGGATAAAAAGTAGCCTTTGTGTTAAGTTAGGGTATAAGCTATATCCATTCTAAATTTCATCCAAATCCGTTCAGCCGTTTCAGCGTGAAAGCGTAACAAACATACACACACACACGCACAAACTTTCGCATTTATAATATTAGTGTGATGTGAGGTGATGTGATAATGGACAAGTTTTATTTTTATGTTGATTTCGGCCAAACTTTGTTTGTTCAGTATGATTAGTAGTAAAGTTAGTCATTTTATTGCACGTAAATTATAAATGTAAAAAATTATGGTTTGCTCCTGTGTGATCATTTCTGCAATCCATCCATCCATCAGCCTGTTTCGTCCACTGCTGGACATAGGCCTTTCCAGGATTTCGCCACTCCTGGCGGTCCTCCTGGAAGAAATGCCCATACTCACACACGCTGGGCAGGCGGATTGGTGAGCGCGGTGCCGAAATCCTTGGACCAGTGACGCCGCTGCCCGTCACTAGTCTGTTTTATATAAGGCTCGGCAATTGGGGATGGATAAACCGCCATCCATCGGTCCCAGGCAAAGGTGGGCCGCCTGGTTTTGCCTGAGAGCTGTTCTCTTACTCTCCCCCGAATAACTTCGACAGGATTTGCGAGTAAGATGGTGGTACCTCCACAGTCGAGCCCGGCATCAGCTCTACCACCTGCAATATGCGAAATTAAACAACAATTACGAGACTAATTTCTGAATTCAATTATTGCAATGGATAATAACAATTTTTTCTGTACGATTTTATATCTCCACGTCCCAAGGGATCTTATTGCTGTATTTCGGGAACCAATTAGATATGAGCGCTGCACGGACGCGCGGCCCGCCGCCCCGCATCGCTGCCACCACGTTTCCTCCCGCGTTGCTGCCACCGACGAGGTCCGACACCCGCGCGTCAAGTTGATCAAAGACGCTGTTCGTATGCATGTATATTTGCTTGGTCTGCTAAAATGGAGACAAACGCTGCCCTCGCTATGACTCTCCATGAGTAAAACTCAGTGGAGCGACGTTGCTAATGTTGAAACGAGAGCCTCCGTATATTTGTAAATAATGAAGCGGATTGTGTTCTGAACGGAAACGAAATGAAGACTTAAAAAAATCTAATTGTAGTCGAATAAACAAAAGGGTTTGGGGTACAATGATTCTTCTGTGGGTTAAACTTTTTGGATATTGGGAAGATACGGTGCCCCGCTATTCGCGCGCGGCCCCTGCAAATATAGCCCCAATGGGCCTGTTTTGTGTAGCTTGTCTCGCTCGCGCCATCGTCGAAGCTTGGTCGCTCTATATCTGTCGTTCGGTGGCGCTTGCTCAAAAACGAGGTCCATTTTTCAGTTGACGATATATAGACGTACCGTATTTACCTTTTGTTATATCAATGGTATTGTAAGTACTTTTATCTTAGGAAGCAACTTACGTCTTACTTTTTACAGGTAGTGTGGTGCATTTATGGCAGCTGCGTACACTCTCACACCAGTGCAATGCATACAAACACGCGGCCACACAAGTAAGGCGCAGTCGCTTCCTGACATACAATTAATATTTTTCGGACCAATAGTTTGTAGTACGTATTTTAATTTGACTTGTTGGTTCTCATGAAAATTATTTATTAGTCTGACCTTATGTCTTTGTCCCTACGGATCCGTTCGTCTCCAAGAAATAAACTATAGCCCACGTCCAAGTCAAGAGTCCAACCATTACAATAGTGCAAGAATTTACAAAATCGGTTCAGTAGTTTGAGATATGACCGGTATGAAGATCTAACCATTACATAACTACTAGGGAATTGCCAGGCCCAGGAAATAACTATTGAAGAGTCTAACCATAACAATAGCGAAAATAAATTCAGTAGATCCAGAGATACATACATACATACATATACTCACACCTGTCTCCCAGAGGAGTAGGCAGACTGACACACCTCTTTTGCTTCTCTTTTGCTTCATCTACATCCATCAACCTAGTCATGCAGGCTCTTCTATTCTGGGTAATCCGCGCAAATTTAATTTATAGCTATGGCCCCGAAAGGTGCCAAACGGGACCCTATTACCAAGCATCCGCTATCTGTCTGTCCGTCTGTCACAGGGGTCTGCAGCCTCAACCGTAACAGGTATAAAGTTGAAACTTTCACAGAATAAGTGTTATTTAAGGCGCATAGACACGCCACCGTTTTAGTACAAAATTTGATAACCCGTTTCTCTGTTGTTTTTCGTTATAGACTAAAGGTATAGACCTCAATAGTTCAATATAGGCATTTACAAAGTCCCTATGTGGCTGAAATGTTAAATTTTGATACAGGTACAATCTGAGGCAAGAAAACAACTTTGTATGTAAATCTGTCCAGCTTAATATCTTTAAAACATAATTAATATTCAAAATTTTGGCAAAATGGTGCCTTTTAAAATACCAGCACCAGATGATGGAGGTCATATAGTTTGGTCTATTAAGAAAAACAACTGAGAAACAGGTTATTAAATTTTGTACTAAAACGGTGGCGTGCCTAGGCGCCTTAATAGCCCCCATTACGACAAATAATAAAAAAAACAATTTAAGGCGGGTCCACATACAAGAAACTTCGGAAAAGTTGCATTATATAAACGTTATTGGTTTTGCCTCTTACTCAAAGACGGTGATACACACAAGTTCTCAATTTAGTCAGATTGTAGGACATACTAAGTTCTAAATGCGGCGGTAGCTCAGGGGTACAACGCTGCCTCTTAGTCTTTGAGATACACAGGTGCAATTGTGTAAGCCAATGGTATTCAAATTGATTGTCATAATGACTATTCGGTTAAGCAAATTAGTCCGTTTGACAGTTGAAATCGTACATTTTTGGATGTCAAATGAATACGATTGTCTTATTTTGTTATTGACAACCAAACACGTACGATTTCATTTGCCAAACGGGCTTATTTGCTTAGCCGATTAGCCATATGACAATCGAATTTGAATACCATTGGCTTACGCAATTGCACCCCTGGTCAGATCCCCGACAGGGAGTGTATTTTTGAATCATTCGAATTTCAATTCGCATATGAATCCGCATGATTCGCTTACGAAAACTTAAAATTAGTATGGTATTCGTGTGCGAATCATGCGGATTCGTATGCGAATTGAAATTCGAATGATTCAAAAATACACTCCCTGGGCATGCACCAATGAGTTTTTCGGAATTTATGTGCATAGTATTTGTGTTCTTACCTAATACTCACCACTTGCTGGACGGTAAAGGAAAACATCGTGAGGAAACCTGCATGCCCTAAAAAGCATGTAATTGTGCCCGAAGTACGGCGATAGGGCTCACCACCCATCACGTTGGGACGTAATAATCGTCGGTGAAACACGGGTGTGCTGAGTGTGGACTATGACTTGCATTTCACAGTTCACACTCAGAACACCTCTGACAGCCCCTCGGGGATTCATGTCGTGAGGATATATATTTTATTTATACTAAGCTCTAAAATATAAATAATAAAAGGTAGGGTTCCGTACCCAGACGATGAAAAATTTTTGTCAGGCGCTTCCATTTTAGCGACTGTTGCTTTGGCTTTGGCTATGGTGTTGTTTATAGGGTTTCGCACCCGTATTGTGGGGGTACCCCCTTTGTGCGCGAATCCAACTTGCATTTTTCCAAATTATTCTGTACGATAACTGAGTGTTTACCTGTGTATTCACATACATTCATATCATTTGTATGTTCATAACATATACCACCTTCACATAAAAGGGTTTATCTCATGTAAGGGTGACATGATGGAAAAAGATTGATGGCTATTAAAAAGAAAACAAAATAAAAATGAAATCCTTTATTCCTCGCCGGCATTTTCTAAAAAGCTTCAAATTTTAACGTACAGATTACCTTTGTATGTAAATCCGTTTTTGGGTCCTGTGTTTAAAAAAAAACATATAAGTGCGAGTAGGACTCGCCCACCGGGGGTTCCGTTAAAGAATATATTTTCATTATTTATTTACAAATGTATTGTTTTTAGATTTTTCCCTGTGCGTGTAGTATAAGACGGTATTACTTGCCAAATTTCATAGTACTCGATCAACGAAATACCCTATAAATTTTGATTCCCTTGAGAAATATTACGTTTTTTGCGGCATAAACGGCCGTACCTTTTTTTCACGTTAATTTAAAAGTTTGATTTTTACAGCTTCAAGGGACTTGTAGACCTGAGTAGATGGTTTTAATTTCAACTCGAACCTCCACGCGTTCCCAAGATAAAGGGTCTTGACAGACAGACGGACGGACGGACAGACGGACGAACGGACGGACGGACGGACAGACAGACGGACAACAAAGTGAGCCTATAAGGCCTCCGGTTTTTCCTCTTGAAGCACAGGACCCTAAAAATCACGTATATAATCGAATATATAAGTTGACTTTTATTTATACAACCAAACTGATACTGGAAGCTTGGTAAGTAATCAGTAACACGGATCGATAACACTTTTTTCTAATTTCGCAAAATAAAATCTTGACGTCCCGTAGTAATTGACTCGGGGCTGGGCTTGCGTTTGTAAGGAACACGAAAAGAATTTACGAATTTTACAAAAAAGTCTTCGAGACTTGTTACTGAGCACTTACCCAGTCTTCAGTAAGAATTCGGCTGCATAAATTAAAGTAACCTTATATTTACGAAAAACGGAACAAGAAATGAAAAAATAATTCAGTTGCGATTTTATTGGATGCAGTAAAATGCAATTAATCATATGTCGAACGGCCGAAATACTAAGTTGAAAGAACGAAATATATGATATATGACTTACAATTCAAAGTAAAAGAAAATTTTTCGCACGTACTTTTTTTACTTTTCCATAGACATTTAGTTAGCCGATTGAACCACTTTGTACTGTAAAGTGAAAACATTATTTGAGCAAAAATTTTTTTCTTCTGGAATTTGATCAGTTAACAATACATGATCTACCCTAGAACTATCTTCACTTATTGTTGTAGGACCTTATATATTTTTTAAAAATGTAATTATTGACAATTTCACGCTTTGAAATGAATTTTCAAAGATACAATATCCCTCTTAATCATGGTTTCTTTATTTTACTAAGTAAATAAATTTAAACAAGTAAAACTTGTTTTTAACCGCAATAATAATTAATTTTTGTTATTATACTATACTCGTTATTTACTTGTTAGCTACAAGCTTATTAGCTATAAGTAAAGTTTTTTCTCCCTGAGGTAGATCGTGACTTCTATTTTCGTGCCGCAAATCTTCTATTTGAATCTGTCCTAAGATTATTAATTGCAAAAATATTAACAAGAATAAATTTAAGTTAAGATGAATATTTGCTGCATTATACCGGGTGTAAAAGCAAAGTCAAGAATCCTTTAGTGTATTAGAATGATCGGTAAAGATATTATTTTAAAGACTGGGATGTCTAAATAAAGTACCAGTACCTCATAATAAGACGATTTTCTTTACTCAAAATACACTAATCGAAAGGACACCCTCACTGGTCGCTGGCCACTCGGATGAGGGGTGCGAGTTGCGGGGTGCAATTAGGTGTGTGGGGAGGCCGCTGAGCTGCGTAGCCATAGCTTAGAAGAATGATGGAATTTTTGGTGAAAATTCAAGGTATATATTTTTTTCTCGAAATGACATCAGAATCGTGTATACTTTCATACCCTAAGGATTTTTGACTTTGCATTTACACCCTGTATACTATTAATAATAAAGTAGTAAAAGTCACGTCTGCTTAGTGAATATTTGTGCGAAATTTTATATCAAATGGGTTAATAGTTAAGGCACTGAGGCCATAACCAGAATTTATAGAATTTTTGTCGGTCTGTATGTAATATTTTAACTCGAGAACCACTTAGCGGATTTGAATGTGTTTTTTAAATTATCGTCGCAGTAGACCTGCCTCTAGAGTCAGTTGCCAACTGTAGCCAAACGGCGAAAACATAGATATACTATCGAATTCCGATTTTCTAAGGATACGCTCGTGCTGAAAGTGACGCCACAGTTCGTGAAAAGTTAGTTCAATATACACTGAAAGCAATTCTGAAAGTTCAGTTTTTATGTATACCCAATCATACGTGGGACGCACTATAAGTTTCCGGAATGAATATGAAAAAATACTATTAAAGGTACAAAATTAATTTATTGTTTTTCAAAATAATCTCCCTTGGCGTCTATGCACTTTTTCATTCGATCAAACCAGTTTTGAAAACTTTTGTGCCACTCCCCTGTGGTGACCTCTGAAACGTGTTTTTCATACTCCTCGACAGCCTCTTCTGGTGATGAAAATCGTTGACCGCGTAATTGGTTCTTAATTTTTGGGAACAGAAAAAAGTCACAAGGTGCCAGGTCGGGACTGTATGCAGGATGACTCATGAGTTCTACATTTTTCGTCTTCAAAAAGTCGTTTGTCTGTCTGGCCGTGTGAGAACTAGCATTGTCGTGGTGCAGGATGATACGGCGTTTACGGTTATTTTTACGGAGTTCGTCAATAACTTCCGGCAAACAAATGGTCGTGTACCAGTCACTATTCACGGTACGACGATTCTCTAAAGCAACAGTAGCCACGTGTCCAGTTTTATTAAAAAAAGAAGCAATCATCCGCTTAGATGCACTTTTCACGCGCGCCACTTTGGTTGGTTTCGGCTCATCTTGAAAGACTCATACGCTCGATTGCTGCTTTGTTTTGGGATCGTAGCAATAAATCCATGTTTCGTCACCTGTTACTATGTCCCACACCAAATTTGACGCACCTTCGTTGAATCTGGTAAGCATGGCACTGCACCAAGTGACGCGGTCCGTTTTTTGAGCCTCGGTCAAGTTGTGTGGGATCCACCGCGAGCACAGCTTTCTCACACCCAAATGTTTGTGTAGGATTGATTGTATTTGACTCATGCCTATTTCTAAGGATGCGCGAATTTCATGGTAGGTCACATGCCTGCCTGTTTCAATCATAAGGCGCACAGCATCGATGTTTTTGTTGGTCACAGCGGTGGACGGCCGACCATCGCGAGATTCGTCACTGAGATTGATACGACCACGCTTGAATTCTGCAAACCAGCTATAAACAGTCGTCTTGCATGGTGCTTCATTGCCAAAAGCTGTTTCAAGCCGAGCGATGCTCTGTTGAGCTGTCAAATTACACTTAAAATCGTAGAAAATCATACTACGAAAATTTTCCCGAGTTAAATCCATGTTGATGCAGACACACAATTTTTTAAATGGCGCCACAAGGTAAAAACAAAAGACAGTCAGATGAAACAAACTGCATTCTACAGCCAAAGAGTTCTATTTTCAAATGTTGCAATAAATTTTTAAATATTGTTTATGTAAGTGGCCAGTTCCGGAAACTTTTAGTGTTACCTATGTATTAAACATTTCACCTCGGAATGAAAGATAATATTTATATTATATTATCGAGATTTTATGAGACTTTTCAGACAACTTTTAGTACGCCAAAATGAACGTATATACTGAGTTTTCAGCTTGTTATCTCTCATTCCGAGGTTAACCCCTTTTTTATGCTTAAATGACTGCATGACTATCTTTTTAGTGTTTAGCAATCAGGTGGCAACTGATACAAAGTTACTTAATAGGCTTGCTGGTGAACATATAGACCATAGGGTGTTAATAAAATAAATACTGTCGATAATAGTCGCATTCCCCATGGTATAACAACATAAAAACCGATATGAGAGCGCTTAACTTGGATAACATATGTACATCAGAGGTGCAATTGTGTAAGCCCATCGTATTAAAATTGATTTTCATATGGCTATTCGGCTAAGCAAATAAGCCCGTTTGACAATTAAAATCGTACATCTTTGGCTGTAAAATGAATATAATTGATTTGTTTTGTTGTTGACAAGCAAAAACGTACGATTTCAATTGTCAAACGGGCTAATTTGATTAGCCGAATAGCCATATGACAATCGAATTTGATGACGATCGTCTTACACAATTGCACCTCAGGAAGAAAGATGTCGCCAACAGTGTTATTTCGGTACCATCGTTCAGTATATAATTATTTAAAACTTTTTAGCGGATGTCTGCTGCAAAATTTGAAGTCGGTTACTATTTTTGAATTCCGTTTTTTCAGTTTGAGGTACGGGACCCTAAAAATAACGTTTTTCTCAAATTAGGCTTGCTGTCGATGTGCCCCATCTTTTCTTGTTTCCTTCACTTGGTTTGTTCGAAATAATTCCGCCAACTTTGAACGCGCTCTGATTGGCTAATCCAACACCACACGGTGTTATGGTCATCTCCGGTAAGTGGGAGTGAGATAATTGGACGGACCGGCATTTTGTAAATTAGATCACTATGGAGTTAAGGGTAAATCTTTGGCGTTATTTAAGTCATACCTTAGTGACCGGATTCAAAAGGTAGACATTAATGGAGTAAAGTCACCTGGAGCATTAGTCAAAATGGGTGTTCCGCAGGGCTCCATATTCGGGCCCCTATTGTTTTTAATATACATAAATGACCTTCCTTACATAGTTAGAGACTTATCTGAGATAGTTCTATTCGCAGATGACACGTCACTTATTTTTAAAGTGAATCAACATAACGATATTCTTGATGACGCGAATTCAACTCTCTCTCTGATTCTTGATTGGTTCACTGAAAATAATTTAGTTCTAAATACAAAAAAGACGAAATGTATAAAGTTTACTTTACCAAATGTAATTCAAGTAGATGTCAGTTTATTTTTGCAGGGGTCCAAGCTGGAGTTAGTTAACGAAACTAAGTTTTTAGGTATTACTATAGACTCTCGTCTTCAGTGGGGTCCCCACATAGAAGCTCTCTGTGGTAGACTTAGTTCAGCCGCATACGCTGTTAGACGCATAAGGCAGATTACTGATGAAAATACTGCTAGATTAGTATATTTCAGTTATTTTCGCAGCATTATGTCTTAAGGCATAATGTTGTGGGGTAGAGTCGCGGATATAGAAGCAGTCTTTGTCTTGCAAAAGAGAGCAATTCGGTCTATTTATAACATGAAGTACCGAGATTCATTAAGAGAAAAGTTTAAAGAAATTAATATATTTACGGTCCCATGTGAATTTATTTATCAAGTTATTAGATATGTCAGAAAAAATATTGATAATTTCCCGAGGCTTGGTGTGCACCACTCTGTTGAAACCAGAAACAAACATAAACTAGCTTTTCCAAAATTAAGACTTGCCAAAGTAGGTACCTTTTTTGTAGGACATGGTATAAGATTTTACAATAAGCTTCCAGAGGAGGTCCTTAGTTTGCCTGAAAATAAGTTTAAACTATATATTAAGCAGGGACTACTTAAGAAAGCTTATTATAAAATCAATGATTATTTGGATGATAATGAAGCATGGTGTAATAAATAATAATAATCTTATTCAATATTGTAATTAATAATTAGCATATTTTAATACTGTATGATTCCTCTAAAGGCTTAGAATTAATTAATATGTAAACTTACTTTGTTAAAGGTAATAGACAATATGAGACGGTTTTACTAAGATATTTTTTTTTTCTCGTGACTAAATAAACTGCAGGAAGCAGTCTTATATTTTTTATGCCTTTACTTGAGTAGGTATGTATATGATTTTGTATCATATGTTTTATTTTGAAAAAAGGAATGTTTGCTAAGTTTCTTGCCCTTCTTCTTAGCAATACTAATCGAATGGTGCGGATGGTTAGGCATTATGTATATATAATATTTTTATTCCTATATTTCTATATTTTATGCAAGTGTATAACTTTATTACATTTTAGTAGCCCAACCTTAATGTTTTTTGTATGTATTTCCCGTTTTTATTTATGAAATTATTTCTTCATTGCATTATGTATATATAATATTTTTATATTTTTATTCCTAGATTACTCTATTTTATTTATTTATTTATTTAAAAACTTACGACTATCATTTATTTACGCAGGTGTATATTTTATTTCCCGTATTATTATATATTTTTTTATATTCTAAAGATATATTATATTGTTAAAATTAACTTTGACTTGTAGAAAGTAAACTTTATGTATCTATTTTGCAAAAATAAATATTTTGATTTGATTTGATTTGATTTCCTCGAACTAGCATCTTGAATTCTTACGTGAATTATCGTTTGCTTGCAAAGAAAACGTTCCCATAATTTGGCACATTTACCTAACTTCATTCTAATAATATTTATCTAGCGGAAAGTTTGTTTGTTGTTTGTTACCTTCAAACTCTGCTACAAAATGAACGGATGGCGATAAAACTTTTTTAATGGTTTGTTTACGAGTTGGTCTGATAAATGTAGTAAATAAACAGATAATATAGTACCAACTGAAACCATGTACAGTTCTATGCAGTCTGTATACGCCTCCGAAGTCAGTCTATCCCTCCCTTTCATCTCTGTTGTCAGATATCTTTCTCTATATATCTCGCCGGAGCTATACTCTATGCTTGTTATTGTTCTGAGACCCTATTCCATTTAGGTAGCGTTCCAAATCACTTTTTCAAGATTAAAATATTGCTCGCTGTCGGAAAAAAGTAGCCCGATGCTGGTTCCAAAACCTAAAAGTAGATGTTTTGGAACCAGCATCGAGCTACTTTTGTCTGACAGCGAGCAATATTTTAATCTTGAAAAGTGATTTGGAACGCTACTTTACACAAAATATTGTTTTACAACAAACCGTTGCCTAGCAACGCAATAAATGCGTAGATTTGAAAAATATTAATCAGTACAAACAAAATGGAAATTACATATTAGTAGACGCTTAGAATAATAAAATACATTATGAGGTAGACCTATTTATTCGAGTACTATTGCAAAATATAACAAATAAACGAGAAAAGCAATACAGTTTTCAAAATAATCACACAATTACATGTTATCCATTATGATGTAGGCTATCGAAAGTAATCCTGCCACTTTTACTAATAAATAGCAGGGACAAAAAACATTGAAGGTTACTAGTGAAGCCATGGTAAATCGAAAAGTCATAAAAAGTGCACAATCATTTTAAATAAAATAAAAACAGAATTTTAAATATATTTCGGCCTCTTCTTTCAACTGAAGGCAGCCTCATAGAAGAGGCAGAAATATATTGAAAATTCTATTTTTATTTTATTTATACTACCAATAATTAAAGAAAAGAAAAGGCTAAATATATATCTATTATATCTTTATTTACAATCATTTCAAGGCATACATCATTGCGCTATAACTAAAGGGAGCTGAAAAATGAAAATTTTAGTGGATTAAGCTGAATAAAATTGTATGTTGTGTGGTCAGAGTCGCGGGCCAGGTTATCAAGTGTACGCCGTGCTATGCACGATGTTCCATCGCCGGAGAAGATGATCTGATTCAAAATCCGCGTCAGTTGACACCCCAATAAAATAAATAGGAAAAAAAGGTTTGTAAGAACTGAATCCCCTTCGTTGCTAAGCATTGCTTTGTTGTTAAACAATATTTTTCTAAATGGAATAGGGTATTATTCATAGATATCTTAATACTATAATTTTATTAACTTCATTCGGACGCATGTGGGGTGGTTGCGACAGGTCTATTTAAGTATTTATATAAAAAAAGTATTTACTATGATTTTGCTGTTTAGGAAATGTATGAAAGTATTAAATAGCAAAATTTTACAGTAAAAACTTTTTTTGGGTGAAAAAAACTGGTTATTCGCGGGTGTACAATTGATGGAACGTGTAGGAAAAAGTAACACAACTAAATTATAATGCTTTTGTCGTGGTTGTTGGTTCCGAAAGTTCCGACAAGTTTCTATGGAGAGCGGTTTTCGACCATCCTCCTTATACTAAACTGCCATTTAAAAGATCTAAGGGGAGGTTGAATCCTTAAACCCTTCACGCCCTTCTTATATGAGGTGACATTAATTTGTGTAGGCAAATCCATACTGCAAGCTCGGTAAGTGATCAGTATCACGGATAAATAACACTTTTTGCTTATTTCGCAAAATAAAATGATGACTTTCTTTGGTAATTGACTCGGGTGGGGCTAGGCTTGGGTTTGTAGGGAACACAAAAAATATAATTTACGAATTTCACAAAAATACCGATTACTTACAGAGTCACCTGTAAGAATTTGGCTGCATAAATTATACTATAGTATATCCTATTAGTATAAAAGGTAGGATAGTTTATGTAGGTGTGCTGCACAGGCATTAAGCTTCTATTTTAGTCTACGATAGGATAGTGTTCTGATAATGAATTGCTTTCGGATGCTATTTTTGCAAAAGCTCTAATGTTGGAGAGCTCTTTTATAAACACTATTTGAAGTACATTACAAACTAGAACTTTCTAAATATATTTGTCTCACTTGGAATTTGTTCCAATTTATCTTCTCTAGTTTATAATGTCCTCCAAATAATGTTTGGGGTGTCCAAAATTATGGGTTTAGCAATAAATGATATAATTTTAGCTTTTTCAAAGAGATAGGTACAATGTTTATTCTATAATTGTCATGTAATTGTTTTTAAAACATATTAAAAATTATTTTTAAAATAATGACGGTTTCTTGAGTGAAAAAAGACACAATTTAAATGGAATTACTCCTACTAAAAGTAAACCATTACTACGGTAACCAACTAAGAAGTTACCAGTTTTCCATTCAAATGAGCATATCACCTTGTGTAACTTGGTTAATCGGTATAGTAAAAATAATATAAAATACTATATGGCTGATAGGTTGATCTCAGAAAAAAAGCAAAATCTTTAAGTTCGCTCGATAGAAAAAATTTACGAAGCTGCCCCTAAATTTAATGTTTTTCGAGTGTTAAAGGGCCTTCCTTAAATCACACAGCCTGGAAGTTTGTATTAAAAATAAGTTAACAAATGACATCATTAGCGCGTCTTAGAATATTTTAAAAATTGCATCTAGAAGCAGAGATATTAAATAAAAACGCAGGTTTTTGTGGGCGCGTGTTTCTTGGTGGTCGTAACAGCCACGGCTGAGAGCGTGCTATTTTGTACTAAAAGGAAACGTCGTAGAGTTCATATCTGATTGATGCAAAATGAGGTGCTCTGTCTGACCTTATATGCAGCCTCAACCCTCATTCATAAATTTCACGGTTTTACTATGTTAAGAATTGTGTACGTTGATTTTGAAATTTCACAAAGCTTAAATTACTTACCTGAGACATTGGGTCTGAGCCTGATCCTTTAGCTAATATTTTCTTGTCATTGTGGGCCGACAACACGGAGCAGTGTTCTGCGATCTGCGTTCCGCGTTCTGCTGTCCGCGTTCACTGAAATCTATGCGATGGATCTTTACACACACGGACCGTGACGGTCAAGGCAACGCGCGTTCTGATTGTTTGAAACGCAAAACGCGCTCTGTGTGGCCAGACTAAACGGTTTAAATGGGTTTAACCAATACCACAAACGTCCAACTGTCAATCAACTTTTCCGATTCCGTAATACGTACTTGACAGTAGGTTGCTTAAGCCTTTGTTTTTGTTTAAGATTTATAAAATATCTCCTGGTTTTCGACATTGAATTTGACAAGTCGATTAAAACTTGCTAAGCGTGTTTATTTAACAACTCTTCAAGACGTTATCAGCAAAAAACTAAAATGGTGACGTACATAATGAATCATTATTATTAATAATTTATTAATGATAAATTGTAGGTGGTAGAGCTAATGCCGGGCTCGACTGTGGAGGTACCACCATCTTACTCGGAAATCCTCCCGAAGTTATTCGGGGGAGAGTAAGAGGACAGCTCTCAGGCAAAAAAACCAGGCGGCCCACCATTGCCTGGGACCGATGGATGGCGGTATATCCATCCCCAATTGCCGGGCCTTATATAAATCAGACTGGTGACGGGCAGCGGCGTCACTGGTGCAAGGGTTTCGGCACCGCGCTCACCAACCCACCTGCCCAGCGTGTGTGAGTATGGGCATTTCTTCCAGGAGGACCGCCAAGAGTGGTGAAATCCTGGAAAGGCCTATGTCCAGCAGTGGACGAAACAGGCTGATGGATGGATGGATGGAAATTGAAAAATACAGTGTTCTAAGCGGACGAAGCTTTTTATACGATTTGGTGTATTCACTTATGTAACTTAAGGGGCTTCAGTAAGCTACGTTAGCAGTTCGATGTGTGACGTTATAAATATCTAGGAAACGACTTTGAAAACAGCGTGTATTGCGAAGTGGCTGTTACGACGATCTCTGCCTCAAAGGATAGCGCTAAATAGAGATAATAATACTTTTCTTTAATGATAAATCACTTAAGTTTATGTTAGATTTTTTTTGACTTTAATATCAAAAAAACAGAAATATATATGCAAGCAGAATATTTATTACATTTCTTTTTCAAAAACTCTCTTTAACAATTTTCCCGCCAAAACGCGAGAAAAAACAAAAAAACAAAGAGAAATAAATAATGGAATTTTAAAGTTAAAAAAAATTGAAAGCTGTTGCCAAACATATTTTTAGCTCATATAATCGTCCCACTAATATTATAAATGCGAAAGTTTGGATGGATGGATGGATGGATGTTTGTTACTCTTTCACGCCGTAACTACTGAACCGATTGGGCTGAAATTTTACATGAATGTAGTTCTAGACCTGGATTAGGACATAGGCTACATTTTATCCCATAAATCAGTTCCTATGGGATGAAAATGAGGTTTCAAGTTTCTATAGAAAAGTGATGTGTCACCCTTCCACGCCATACCTATTGAACCGATTGGGCTGAAACTTTGCACAAATAATGTTCTAGACCTAGAATAGGACAAAAACTACTTTTTCCTTTTGTTCCAGTGGAAAAACTATAAAAGAGACAAACAAAATGGGAAGCACACAAATTTCACCAGCTGTGTTTACTGTAGCTAAAAGTCCGAAAAATATTACACAAAAGTACACAAAAACCAATTCAACGCGGGTGAAACCGCGGGCAAAAGCTAGTATAATTATATTTTTAAAATAAAATAATGTATATAATAATAAATAAAAAACCTTTGTATCGTTTACGATACAAGATTAAGGGTTAAGATAATTCAAGTAAACTTGACATTATTCTATTCTTATTAACCAGGATTTTATTCACAATACGATCTGGTGATACTTAATGTAAAAAAAAAAACTCGGCGAAGGCACGTTAACCTGTGGGGTCAGGATTTGTGCCCAAAGAACGGCGGTTAGGGCTCACCACCCATCACGTTAGGGCGTTTAATAGTGGATGAAATCAGTTTTGGTCTTGCACGAGGAAAATTTTCAATGAACCTACGCGTTTCGTAGAAATATTTGCGAGTACAGGCGATGTAAATACTGCTGGCTTACTGTAAATACAACCTCGTCTTACAAATATATTCCGATAAAAAACAATCCAAAACATTTCTTAGCGTATTGCAATAAGAGCTACCTAAAAAGTACAAGAAAAGAGTTCCAGGTTGCACGCGCAAATTCCACCCAGAGTGCGATATTCCCGCCAGTTTTGCGTGAGATTTCTGATTACGTGGACGTATTTTGGCTCTCTGTTGTAAAATGAACCTTATCCACGTAACTTTAAGGTTATAGTTCTAATATCGGCATATCTTAGAGAGAAAACTGTTGGTGAATACGTAACATTTTCGTGTAAAATTTTATCTTGAAGGTAAAAAAATAATTAACAGAACAGTTTATATAGAGTTTTGGATTGAAGTTTAGAAATAAGAATAATTTGTGTAATTTTGTGAATTAACAATATCAAAACTGCAGTTAAAAGTTGATGTGAAGGAAATACTACAAAGATTTATAAGGTAAGTAAATGAAACAATTTATCATCTACGAGTTCTATAATCTTTTGAAAACTTGTTTATTTTATGTAAAAAGCGCATTAGTTGGTAGGAAATAAATATCATGATAAAAAAAACTTCTAAGGGCCTTTATTAGTTTTTCGAATGGTTGAGAAATTCCTGATTTTTCACCATGTCTGGTAACATAAAATCAATTTACGACAGGTAGTCTGCATCTATAACTTTAATAGCGGAGCCCCTTGTACGTATTGAAAACTAAAAGGGTTAAATATTTTTTTCTTACAATTACTCTGTATAATATTATACTATAAATAGGTATATTACAATATAGACATAGGTGTAAAAGCTACTTGACTAACGAGCATTTTCGCAACTGTACAGTAGAGCCATTTAAAGTTTCATTATTATGCAAAATAATCATAACATTTGTTTTTCTAAACGCAAGTTTAATCTAAAAGATGTTTAGACACTGGTGCTTAAAATAAATTTAGCTTAGTAAATATACTTTTCTTCAAAAAACCTGTTAATAGATTTTATCTCTTAGTTTATATTTTTATTAATTAACACACATAAATAATATAAAGAAAAATGTGCTATATTTTGACCCCTCAGTGGGGTCGTCATCAGGCGAATAAATTTAGTAATTTTTTTATTTTTACATAATAACGAAACATTAAATGGCTCTTATGTTAAGTTGCGAAAATACTAGTTAGTCAAATAACTTTTACACCGTCGGCGTCGCGTCGATATATTATTCGTCGATTTCATTTTACACCACAGAAATTTGTTCGTGGTGTTAAATAAAAGGCTCGTTATTAGATTATTTCCGCATTGCTACTTACTTCTTATTTTTATGGTAGATAGGTCTGGTTACTAGATCTAACACACTAAAATTTCAGCTTGCGGAACTCAAAGGTTTTCAAGATATAAGTTTTTGAAATTTTTCATTTTTCGTAAATTTATGCTTAATGCATAATTTCGTAAATTAATGCAGATATCATTATCAAAAGGCTGGTGAAGTTTCAAAATGAAATAACGTTCCGTTTAACACAGTGACAAATGTCAATAGTATGCACCCTGCCTAAAAAAATCTTAGTTGTAAAATTATTGAGGTAGAATGGAACGTGTTTTACACGGGAGCGGCCATTTTGTAATTTATCGAATGATATTATTATGGTATGTGGGAGAAAAATCGTTCACCAAAAGTTAAAAAAATAGGTGGGACGACGAGCGAAGCGAGGAGGAGCGTGTTAGGTTGACATGTAAGATAAACTAAGGAGCCGAGCGAAGCGGAGCGGAGCGGAGGAATGTTTTCAACATTTTTATTCGCCCACAGTCTGTCACTCAGTATTTTTGGCGCTCGTTTAAATACAAGCCATAGGTATATGTACAAATTTTATTCAAGTATAGTTTATTCCTTAAACCAAACCACGTTTGTTAGAATACGCCTAAGAACGAAATTCTTAGGACCAGGTGTCTAATTACTTAGGTAAATATTTAAAAAAAATGGTTGGTTTCCGCAAGTAGAGGAGAGTACCATGGGGTGAGGGATACGCCCTCCTACCCCCCCTTACCCTCCTACCCCTTAATTAGTGCGGAAATAATCTAATGGCCTTCCAAATAAAATCTGCAATGTGTAAAGGGGAAAGATCGGATTCAAATATATAAAAAACCGGACAAGTGCGAGTTGGACTCGCCCACCGTGGGTTCGCTTTAAGACTATATTTTTTATGATTTAATTAAAAATGTATAGTTTTCAGATTTTTCCCAATACTTCTAGTTTAAGACGGTATTACTTGCCAAATTTCATAGTTCCAGGTCAACGGGAAATACCCTATAAATTTTGATTCCCTTAAGAGTGTCGAAATATACGTCTTTGCGGCATAAACGGCCGTATCTTTATATCACGTTAACTTAGAAGTTTGAATTTTTCAGTTTCAAGGGACTGTAGACCTGAGTATGTTGTTTTTATTTCAACTCGATACCTCCACGCGTTCCCGACATAAAGGGTCTTGACAGACAGACAGACGGACAACAAAGTGATCCTATTAAGGGCTCCGTTTTTTCCTCTTGAGGTGCGGAACCATAAAAACGGGGCAAATGCAAAAATATCCTCTTTTGTTAACACTGGATAATAAAGAGATCGGTAATTCCAACCATACAGAGCAAGCATGTATTACAAATGATTACAACCTTTTTGTTGAAAGATAAGGGTATGTTACGATATTAGACATCGGGTATGGGATGGATTTGGGGTTGAAGAGACAGTCACCATATTTTCAGAAATACTACGTTTTTAGGGTTCCGCACCCAAAAAAAACGGAGCCCATTAATGTAATGGTAATAGACAATGGAAGTCGGATTGACTAAGATAATTTTTTTTTTCTCTTGGACATAATTCCTATGGTTTTATATTTGCCTTTACTTAAGTAGGTATAAGAAAATTGGATAGATTAAGTTTATGTGACAAATGAAAAAAATCATGTTTACTAAGTTTCTTGCCCTCCTTCTTAGCAATACTAATCGAATGGTGCGGATGGTTAGGCATTATGTAGGTATATATAATATTTTTATTCCTATATTTCTTTATTTTATGCAGGTGTATAACTTTTTTACATTTTGGTAGCCCAACCTTAATATTTTTTGGATGTATTTCCCGTATTTATTTATCAACTTGTTTGTTCGTTGCATCATTTACATATAATATTTTTATTCCTAGATTTCTCTATTTTATGTAGGTGTATAATTAAATTTTTGTAGCCTAACATGAATATTTTTTGTATCCATCCATCCATCCATCCATCAGCCCGTGTTCGTCCACTGCTGGACATAGGTCTTTCCCAAATTTCACCACTCATGTCGGTCCTCCGTCCTCCTCATCCAGCCGCCCCCCGCATCGTCCTTCAGGTCGTCGGTCCAGCGGGCGCGAGGTCGGCCTACACTACGCTTTGCTGTACGTGGTCTCCATTCTAAAGCCTTTCGGCTCCAACGGCCATCATGTCGGCGGCAAATATGGGCTGCCCACTGCCACTTCAACTTACTGATTCTGCAGGCTATGTCGGTTACTTTCGATCTCCGATGGATCTCCTCATTTCGGATTCTATCCATCAGAGATACCCCAAGCATAGCCCGCTCCATAGCTCGCTGAGCGACCTTAAACCAGTAGATCAGACCCTTTGTAAGAGACCACGTCTCAGCGCCATACGTCATCACAGGAAGGACGCACTGGTTGTACATCTTAGCCTTTAAGCACTGCGGTATTGAATACGTAAATATGTGACGCAACTTCCCCAATGCTGCCCAACCCAAGCATATTCTTCTGTCAGCCTCGGCGTCGAAGTTGTTTTTATCCAGCTGTATGACTTGACCCAGATAAACATATTTTTGAACAACTTAGATGCTAACATTGTCGACGGTTATTGGCCCTTGGATGACGTGACATTTGGACATGACCTTAGTCTTATCCAAATTCATCCGCAGGCCTACTCGTCTCGAAGAATCGCTAAGGCCACGCATCATTTCCTCCAGTTCCTGCAGCGATTCCGCCATTATAACGATGTCATCGGAAAAGCGAAGATGTGAAATGTACTCTCCGTTTACGTTTATGCCTCGTCCATTCCAGTCTATTGTTTTAAAGACGTCCTCCAGCGCGGCGGTAAACAGTTTTGGAGAAATAACTTCTCCCTGTCTCACGCCGCGCTGAAGATGTATCGGTTTTGTTTGTACACCCTGTACTTGGACGGATATCGTAGCGGAGTCATACAGACATTTCAACAACTCCACGTAACGCCAGTCAACTTGGCAACGCTGCAAGGACTGCAGAACAGACCAAGTTTCGATGGAGTCAAAGGCTTTCTCGTAGTCCACAAACGCTAGACATAAGAGCTGATTATACTCTTGAGTTTTCTGTATAACCTGCCTTAGCATTCACACGAATGTGGTCCACGGTGCTGTAGCCTTTTCGAAACCCAGCCTGCTCTGGAGGTTGGACGTCGTCGAATCGTTGGGTAAGACGATTCGTGATAAATCTTGAGAACAGCTTGTAGGTGTGGCTCAGGAGCGCAATTGGTCTATAGTTCTTAAGTATAATTTTGTCCCCTTTTTTGAAGAACAAAATGACTAGACTTCTGCTCCACTCCTTTGGCGTAGTACCTGTACAAATGACGGCATTAAAGAGGTCCTGTAGCTGTCCGAGTATAGGGTAACCTTCAGCTTTCAGGAGTTCAGTTGTGATGCCGTCCTCGCCCAGCGCCTTGTTGTTTTTCAGCTGTTCAAGAGCTATCCTAATCTCACCCATTTCGACATCCGGGAATTCATCGGTGTAGTGGTGGACCAGAGGTGCACGTTTGTCGTCTTGATTGCGAGCAGTTGGCTTGGGAGCGTGGGAAGAATATAGGAGCTCATAAAATTTCTCGATTTCGGCGAGGATTTCTGGCCTAGAGGTAATAGTTCTATTGTCAGATGTCTTCAGCTCTGTCAGATTGGTCCTTCCTAACTGATGGGCAAAAACTTTTAAGCCTTTATTTCGCTGGATCGCGTCTTCAATGACGCGAGTGTTATGTTGGCGCAGGTCAAAACTAATTTGCCTTTTAACACGCTTGTTAAGAAGGGAAAAATCTGCAGAATCTGAAGACATTTCCCTTCTCTGCCTCATCAGGTCCAGAGTTCCACTCGAAATTTTGGACTCCTTAGTCCGGCTTAAAATAAGCCCTCCCTATCTCGCGCACGACATTCGTGAAATTGTTAGCAAGCTGGTCAACATCCTCAGTGGTTTCCAACAGGGCAAATCGGTTCTGAAGTTCCATTTGGAACTTTTCGGATCCCGCAGCGGTTTGGCGCAGAGAAGGGCGGAGCGTAGGTTTCATCAGACAATTTCTCTCAAGCTGTAAGTCGATATTCAAGATGCATCGCACAAGTCGGTGATCGCTATCGGCACAAAACCTGTTGATCACAGATACATCTTGGATTATGTGCTTTTGATCCGTCATGATGAAGTCTATCTCATTTTTAGTCTTACCATCAGAGCTTCGCCAGGTCCACTTCCTTTGAGGCATTCTTTTTGAAGAATGAGTTCATCAAATAGAGACCCTGGCTCTCAAGGAAGCTAACCAACATCTGGCCCCGAGGATTTCTGCAGCCATAACCGTGCGGTCCGATTACTGATTCACCACACTCTTGTACTCCCACTTCGGCGTTGAAGTCCCCCATAACAACGGTAAAATGTGTCTTGGTGGTGTTATGTCTGGCCTTTAATATGTCATCATAGACGGCCTCGACTACATCATCAGAGTCGCTCGGCGTGGGGGCATACACTTGAATGACTTTAAGTGAATATCTCTTGTTGAGTCTAATAACAAGATATGCCACCCGAGTAGAGACACTACCGATTTTTAACACGTTGCTAGTGAGGTCTTTTTTGACCAGCATGCCAACTCCACCGACAGACAATTGATCGCCCTCTCGATAGTAGAGCAGGTGTCCTGACTCTAGGGTTATGGTATCCTCACCTGCTCGTCGGACTTCCGATAGCCCCAGAATATGCCAGTTGATTCTACCTAACTCTGACTCGAGCTCAGCGAGGTGTCTGTCTTCCCGTAACGTCCGTGTATTATACGTCGCCAAAAAGAGTCGTCGGTGTTGGTGGCCATTCAACCGGAGACTCTTAGCACCCCCTGCCCCACCGTTACCGCGACCGCCACCGTAGTCGGGAATAGTGGGGCTGCCGGGGACTAGGGGCCGTTTATTTTTGGTGTACATCATGAATCGGGAAGAGATGCCCATACTCACACACGCTGGGCAGGCGGGTTGGTGAGCGCGGTGCCAGAACCTCTCGCCCTAGTGACACCGCTGCCCGTCACTAGTCTGTTTATTTAAGGTCTGGCAATTCGGGATGGATATACCGCAATCACACGGTCCCAGGATTGGTGGGCTACCTGGATTTGTGCCTGTCTGCGAGCTGTCCTCTTACTCTCCCCCGAATAAATTCAGGGCGGTTTACGAGTAAGATGGTGGTACCTCCACAGTCGAGCCCGGCATCAGCTCTAATACCTCGTATTTTTTTGTATGTATTTCCCTTATTAGTATATACATATTATTTTTTATATTTTTTTATTCTTAAGATAGTTATTGTAAAGATTAACTTTGACTTGTAGAAAGTATACTTTATGTATCTATGTAACAAAATAAATATTTTGATTTAATTTGATTTGATTTGTTGTTCTGCTGTCTATAAGTCCGTGTGTGACGGTTCTCTAGCTTGCAGACGGAAAGAGGTACAAATCTGAAATTTGGATACGTTATATAAAACGCTGATTCAAAACCGGATATTGAATTAAAAATGAAATTTAATTAATTTCCAGGGGAGGTCCCACATAATATGGAAAAGGATTTTTTTCCCCTTCGTGTGGGGTGTCGTTGTCTAGAACCTATCAAGTAAAGTAAAAACAAACTTTATTTTTTTTTGTCTTCAAATATAAAGAAATGGGGCCCATCAAAGTTGTAAATTTAAGAACATTTTCGTTACGGGGGTCTATCTCAAACACGAAACTAGTTAGGAATTTTGGAATTATCTGTATATTATGAACCATATACTCTATTTCAACAACACATTCTAAAAACGGTGATTTTTACATAAGGTTAAGATAACGTACCCGAATAATTGACCAAATTAATTTGGTAGTTTTGTTTTATACAGTTTCTAGGTACTGATATAAGTTTGTAATTTCTATAGAAGCCTGTAGTCGGCGGCGGCTTGAAGTCAGTCGCGCACGGGGTCGCTATGCTTGCTATTTCACTCTACATTCAACTTCGGATTATATAGCACTGACTGACTGTTATTGGTTGGCCCGAACGTTCATTTCCCGAGCTCGTACGGAACTAACCGAACACGGTGTAAGAGGCAAGCTAATGCGAGACAACATTCATGTTTTGAAGAAACTCGAGGATGGTTTTTTTAGGAGAAATATCCCAAAAATCAAAATACACTATGCTCTGAAACTAAAATTATTTGATTTGTTGTACCGCTTCTAGGACATTACGGTACATAAACATTCATGTAAATATGTGTAAAAACCAGGACTTATAAACGCTTGTGACTTTTGTATGTATTTGATTTTGATAAATTATTTAGTTTCCGTCATGGATATTGTATGGGATATGTTGAAAAAGATGAAATAATAAGCAAGTACCTATAAATAAGGATATGATCCGCGAACTGCGCTGGTATGGGAGTTCAGGCGAATAGAGTCTCCTTAAGTCTATTAACTTATTTAAATGGTACGGACCCCTCAGGGCACGAGTCCCACTCGCTCTTGACCGGTTTGTATTCTTGTATGAAGTTGACTAGGCAGTGACATTATTTTTGGGGTTGCCAGATTGTTGAAGATGATCTATCTCACGTTTGGCTATCGTTGAGTTTGCGATAAGCACATTTTGTGCGTGACGCGTTTTGTACGTTGGGGAACATTCGTGCCGTGTGTAAATTCTTGCCAAAAATATTTATTTTGGGTGGCGCTTCGTGCTCCCTTAAAATATATTCACTAGATGTAAATTTTTAGTGTCAATTCGTGCCGTACATCTTAACAATAGTTTAAGAAAGAAAAATATTCATATAGGTGTTTCACATTGGAATATTACTAGTCCTAGTAGTTTAAATATAATAAAGTAGTTTAAATATAATAAATTTTTAAATGAATGAAGAATAAAACAGTAAAGTACAGTTGGTGTAAAAAGTGATGATAGGATAAATTAATGAGTAACCAACGGGGCCCTATTACTAAGACTCCGCTGTCCGCCTGTCTGTCCGTCTGTCACCAGGCTGTATCTCATGAACCTTGATAGTTAAACAGTTGAAATTTTCACAGATGATGTATTTATGATGTATATATATATATATCTATATAAATGTTAGTATAACCCTAGCCATAAGTTCTTTTAATTTGTAATATTTGATAAGTTTATTATGTACTTTTATTTAATAAAAATTCTCATTCTCATTCTGTTGCCGCTATAACAAAAAATACTAAAAAACAGAATAAAGTAAATATAAAAGAGGGCTCCCACACAACAAACGTGATTTTTTTTGCTCGATATTGATAACGGCATCAGGTAGACGCTTGAAATATTCACAGAATATTGAGTTATATTACTCGCTTTAATAATTAAATTAAAATAATGGTACAGAACCCTTCGTGCGCGAGTCCGACTCGCACTTGGCCGGTTGTTATTTTTACACGACTGACCCCAAAAAGGAGTATATTGTTTTCAGGGCTCATGTGGGTATTTTTCTTAATTCCACCATAACTTCTTAATGCCTGAACCGATTTCCAAGTGTGTGGTATCGTTAGAATCCTTAGAGCATCCTGAGTGAAATAAGCTATAAATATATACAAAAAAGTATTAAATAAAAATAAATAATTAAAAATATTGTAAAAACACGACTGCCGGAATAAAGATTTAATTCGGATTTCAGAGCTGTCAAGGGACATACAAAACAACACGTATTTAATGTATTATTAAATAAGAGTCCCCCAACTGCACTGATAGTTGCGTTTTTTTAATATTTTTTATTATTTATTTTTATAAAATTAGTTCTTATTCAATTCGATTCTAACCATTCCTTTATACGTTTAGAATAACAATACCTAGTACTGTTGTTAGCCTTTTACATCTGAATTTTGGTTACTTTCGTTTTTATAATATCACCAAATATATGTTTTGAAAAAGATTTACTATTGGATTTTGAAATTGTAAAACAAGGTCGGCCGGTATGTAGTTTAATCTTTACAATTTGACTTAGTGTATATGAAAAATGCGTCGGCACAAGCGCCAAAGGCTTTATAAACAAAGGCTGCCTGGAAAATAAAGGACTTCGATCCCGAAGGCAAATCGATGTAAGCAAATGGACATAACATAAATATAATTAATCGAGGGTATTTTATCTTATAAAACTAAAAAATATTGATTTAACTAGATAAAATACTCTGGAGATTAATGAGGAGAACAGAGGACCGACATGCGTGGCGAAATTTGTGAAAGGCCTATGTCCAGCAGTGGACGAACACGGGCTGATGGATGGATGGAGATTAATTATATAAGGTCCTACTACATTCAAAGTGAAAAAAAATTTTTTTGCACATACTTTTTTTTTACCTTTCCATAGAAATTTAGTCAGCTGATTGAACCACTTTGTACTGGGAAGTGAAAAAAATATTTGAGCAAAACATTTTTTATTCTTTTGGAATTTGATCAGTTAACGATACATGATCTACCCTAGAATTATTTTTACTTATTATTGTAGTACCTTATATATAAGGTGTAATCGTAATACCTGCCACGGATGAAATAGGAGATACTAACGTGTGTTTTTTTTAGAGGTATAGAACTTTGAAATGGAATAAAACAAAGATGATTTTTTTTATTGATATGAAATTTATTTTATTTGAAAGACAATCTTCTGGCATTATAATTTAAATATGACTTGAAATGAAACGATTGACCACTTGCAGGACAACATTCGGCGAGTTATTGCCGATATACGGCCACAAATGTTGGAAAAAGTCATCGAAAATTGGACCTTAGACTACGTCCGAGCCAGCCGTGGTGGACATATGCCAGAAGTCATATTTAAACTATAATGCCAGAAGATTGTCTTTCGAATAAAATAAATTTCATATCAATAAAAAAAATCATCTTTGTTTTATTCCATTTCAAAGTTCTATACCTCTAAAAAAAACACCCTTTATTATGTTTATAGATTACAATAGTGAAGATAATTTGTTGATCTAACTTCATAAATTTTTCCATACAAACAAATGTGCGTATAAATTTAAATTCATTTAATTGTATGAAACCGTCCGTCAAAGGACGCCGCTCTATCCGAGCGAGCCACTCGTCAAATAGTCAAAGGGCAGACCGCCTGCCGCCACCCCGTCCCCCACTACCCCTTTCGTCGCACGCGCTTGTTTTTGTTTGTTGTTGTGCCCCCACCCCAGTTCGCTGTTTTCGCTGGTCGCAGAGGTGCGTATCTCGCGCGCATTCTTTAAAAATGCCTCCTAGACCACGATATTCAAATCAAGAATATCTTGAGATGGTATCGTGCTACCGCGAGTGTAACAACGTAACCGCGCATGCAGTAAACCTATACGAGCAGAGATTTGGTGTACGAGTGAGCCATCATACCATTCTGGACGCCGTATACAGATTTCGAGAGCATGGTCGCTTTGACCCGCCTCCGGTTGACGCAGGCAGGCCTCGATACTCAGCCGAATTTGAAGAGGAAGTGTTAGACTTTTTCCGGCGTCACCCTCTTGCTAGCACCAGGGACGCTGCTAGAGTGTTTGATGTGAGCCATTTCTACGTGCGGCAACTTCTTAATCGGGAAGGGCTCCATCCTTACCACTTCTTAAGAGTGCAAGAATTGCAGCCACAAGACTACGCGGCTCGACTCGCATTTTGTCATTGGGTTAGAGAAGAACGTCGCAACATTATGTGGACCGACGAGTCCACTTTCACACGGGTTGGAATGTTCAATATCCACAATGCGCATTTTTGAACCGAGACGAATCCTCGTGTTGTTCGGCCTGACCACTTTCAGATACGATTTAGTGTTAACGTGTGGGCGGGCATACTCGGCAATAGAGTTCTTGGACCAGTTTTCTTGGACAGACTGAACGGGGAAACATATCTTCGCTTACTGCGAACCCGTGTAAGCAGAATGTTGGAACGTATTCCTCTTGAAGAAATAAGTGGACTGCACTTCCAACATGATGGAGCACCAGCTCATTTCGCTGTGAACGTACGTGACTATTTGAATGGTGTGTGGTACGGTGGCGAGAGGTGGATCGGCCGAGGAGGGCCAGTGCCGTGGCCTCCTCGCTCGCCTGATTTAACCCCATTAGACTTTTTTTTATGGGGTCGTGTAAAGGACCTTGTGTACGGCCAAACCGGACATGATATTAGAACTGTGCGAGAACTAAAAAGGCGCATCAAGCGCGCTTTTCAGCAAGTAAAATGAAAAAGTGAAACTGACACCTTAAATAAAGTGCAAAGACATGTACGCAAGCATACATTTGTGTGCAACGCGAAGGCGGACTTGTGCAACAGTTTTGTAGATAAATAATACTGTTGTAAATTATGCAAATAACTGTAGCTAAGGTGTAATTGGTGTAAATAAGGTACAATTGGTGTAAAAATGCAAAGACAGAACATAATGTTTTTGTGTAATGTGTACCTACGGCAAAACATAATCAGGAGACCCGGCTTTAAGTGTGATGGGAAGTTTACCATCTTATTACATCAGTTTTTATCTGCGGAATGAATTAGAGGAATGCAATAACTGGTAAGTGCACTTTTAAACTTTTGCCTGCGTATTATTGGGTACTGGTTGGCCAACAGATCCAGCCGTTTGGAAATTTAACAGTACCCTAATTAGTTAATTTACCGGTGTCTTAATGACCAATGACGAAGAGTAATTTGCAATGTATTTCGTATTTACATCTACTTTGCGTGTGAGCGTAAGCACATTGGAGAGGCATGCAATGGCACCTATTCTCGTGTAGCACTTTTAAATTTCGAGCTAAAAAAACCCAAGAATTTTCATAGCAAAATAGACCTTAACGCGGAGAGATGACAGTTAAATGAGCTTGTATTATTTTGGGTTTTCACAACTCTACATTTAAGTTTGTGCTACACAGAATAGGTACAAATATCTCTACCTGGTAGAGACGAACTGGGCAGCTGATTTCATTCATTGAACGGTTAGAAAGAGATAGCAATTGTTATCATTGACTAAACGACTCGTCAAGCGTAATTTGTGAACCACGTTATGCAGAATGAAGAAAATGTTTATTTAATTACTAGCCCTGCTTTAGCTTCAAGGTTTGCCAGGCCCTAAAATACAAAAGCCGGACTCGGCGTTATGTAAGGCCGGACACATGTTTTTAATAGCCAAACATACCCCTTTTAAAGCCGAACATAACTTTTTTTAATAATGTATTTTTATTGTTTAAACTATGAATCACTGTTTTGTTACAAAATGAAGGAAGCAGTTATAAATGACAACAATCAATAATTTGGTAATTATGATATTAACAAAGTGAAAAATGTTCAGCCTTATGTTCAGTGTTACACTGACAAAAAGGCTAACAAAATCCGGACAGGCCGGACACGACCGTAAAAAGCCAAAATTGTCACCTGGCAACCCTTATTGCTCAATGAATTGTCTGGGAGAAATACTGTTACCTCCGTACTTAGTGTTTTTTTTTCAAAACATGCCATTTAAATTCCCGGCTAAAGTAACTCATTTTTCAAATGCAGTATTTGTTTTCTCCAAAATCGACGACGCGTCCTTTGAGAAAATTCTATCTCTTATAGTTTAGATTTTCCCCATACTGTCCGCCTTCCTCCGCCATTGGTATATAAGGTGACTTTAATTTATGCAGCCAAATGCACAGTGATCAGTATCACGGATTAATAACACTTTTTGCTAATTTCGCATAGTAAAATGTTGGCGTTGACTCGAGGCTGGACTTGCGTTTGTAGGAAACACGAAAAGAATAATTTACGTATTTCACAAAAAGGGTTATCGACCCCACTGAGCACTTACAACCAAAGGGTTGTGTAAATTAAAGTCACCTAAATTTGCTTAGAAAATTATTTATATAAATGGCAATTTATATACCATTTATAACCCATGATTTGTTATTGATATTCTGACACTATCTTTTGCCCGCAGCTTCGCCCGCGTTCAGAGAATCTTCGCCCCGTTTTCGGCTTGGACGTTATTTTATGAACATCCTTTATAGATTTTGTGTTGAACACGGTTACTACGATGATAATAAAAACACCGCATCCAAATCCGTTCAGTGGTTGTCTCTTGTCAATTTTATATGAGAATACTGATACAAAAAAAGGCAGGTGTTAAAAACTGAGAATAAAGGTCAGATGATTAAAGATCAGAAAAGAGTATATTTTTACTAAAATTTAGTAATGAAAAATAATAAAAATAATAAATTCTCACCAGAACTTTCACCACTTTAGTTGAAAGTTCTCAAAATTCTTTAAAAAAAGTAGTTTCAATGTATTTGATCTTAAATCCATCTCTGATGAATTGATGAAGCATCGTTGAGCCTTCTGGTTAAACTAAATAGTGTATTCAACTATTGGGCTAAGCATTAAAAAAAAGTACCAGCCAAGTGCGTGTCGGTACACGCGCAGTGTAGGGTTCCCTAGTTGCCCAGTACATTTTGTAAGTTGGTCTACTAATACAGATAGCACCAAACTTCTAGTCCGCTCGGAAGTTGCTCTCCCGAAGAACGGCCCATACATTGTCGTGGTTAGAGTAGACTAAAAGTTTGGCGCGAACTGTACTACTTCTGTGAATTTTTCCACATATTCATAAACAACCGTTTAGCTGGCAGGGGGAGACACTTGACTCTAACAAAAATTAGCTCAATATTTCGACAACGGATCCCTAAATCGAAAAACACACCCATCATTTTTTTGAACTACATATCCAACGATACCCTATAGGATAGATGGGAAAAAAAATTCATCCCCAATTTACGTGTATCGGTGATACCCTTAAGAAATATTTTCGAGTTTTACCATTTTGTCGGCACAACACTCCATAACATAGAAATTAAATTGTAAATATTTTCTTTATTTTAATTGCATGCTTGAACTCTATTTTGTACTTCTTATTTGTAGTTTAAATTAGTTTTTACTTTTTTTTTTTGGATTTAAATAGTTTTCGTTTAAGTTGTGTCTATCTGTTTTCTGTATGTTTTTGTACTTTGTTTAAATTGTATATTTTGTGGATGTCTGTTATTGGCTCTACGTGTTGTATCTTTATGTGTTGCTTTATGTGTAATTGTATTGCTGTTGATGTCCCAAATAAATAAATAAAAATAAAAAAAATAAAATAAAAAAGTGATTAGTATGTCTATCCATGCCAAATTACAGCTTTCTAGTACTAATAAGTCTCTGAGCTAAGCCGCGGACAGACGGACATGGCGAAACAATATAAGGGTTCCTTGTCGGACTAGGGAAAACGAATCATTGCACACCAGCTCTGTACTGGAGGTTGAAATATTTAAAAAACCGACTCAGCGTAACCCGTAACTCCATGCAGTCTTGTGGTTTCTACCCCTAAAGTGTAGAGGGAGTGAAGCCCCTTTCCGGTGTAATAAAGTGCAGGCAACCGTAGCCGTAGCGGCTGAGGTGAGCATGAGTGCCTGCACTTTGATAAGGAGATACAATCGACAACATTACAAATAAATAATTGGTGCAGAACTGAAAACCATTTCGAGATATGGGCTTTCTGAGCATCATATTCTTTTTTCAGAATTAAATCGTGATTAAATAAAGAGATATTAAAAAAAAAACTAAAAATATGATAAACACAGGATTTTAAAAACAATTTCCTTTGCTTTTAAGTTCAGTTTGTTAAAAAAAAACTTACATGCCATGTGACAGCAGATATAAACATGCCAAGCTTTTTTTTTTAATAATCCATTGGCAATGAACATCGACTTTTGAAATCCTCAGATGCGACTTACGTCCTTTCAGAATGAGTGAATAAGAAAACATTAAATTATGCAGGAAAAACATAAAATCAAACAAAATGAAAAAAATACTTAAGCTTCTTTTGACGTAGACTTTCAATATAAATATTAAAAACAAATGATTAACTAAAATGAAATGTTGTCGATTCCCACAGCGCCGGAGCCGATGCAGAAGTAAATTTGTCAATAGAGTGATAGGTTAAAATGGTCCAAAACCGACTTCTACACTGCACTGGAAGGTTCAAATGGATCATAGATAGACTCAGTCACCCCAACTTGAATTTGGGTGAAGTTACTTTGGCTCATTAATCCATTGAAAATAATCTATACTAATAATAAAGGAGTTAATCCATCCATTCACCCATCCATCAGCCTGTTTCGTCCATTGCTGGACATAGGCCTTTCCAAGCTTCGGAAGAAGTAGTTAATAAATAACTAAAGAGAAAAATTCTAAAAATTGTAGTTTTGGCCACAGTACAATACTAATAAGCTAATAACACATGTCATTTAAACTTGCACAAAAATATTTAACCTAAAGACACAACTTTTTTACTACTTTATTCTAAAATAGCTTGCAAATAAAATGGAAGGTGAGTAAAAACTTCAAAAAGTAATCTTGTATAATTTACTTTTTTGTAACGTTTTTTGTTTATGTTATCTATACTAATAATAAAGTAGTAAAAAAGTCGTGTCTGTACATTGAATAATTTCGCTTAATTTTAAATGAAATGGGTTATTGGTACTGTACTGAGGCCGAAACAACAATTCTTAGAATTTTTGTCTGTCTGTTCCGTTTTAACCCGAGAACCACTTAACGGATTTGGATGCGTTTTTTATAATAATCGTAGTGACCCTGGTCAACACATTGGCTATAAGAGATGTTAATAAAATAACGCCCAAGCCGGAAACAGGGGAAATATTGAATAATCGCTTTTATAACTCGACTTTTTTTATTATCATCGTAGTAACCGTGTTCAGCACATAAGCTATAAGGGTTGTTCATAAAATAACGCCCAATCCGGAAAAGGGGCGAAGATTCTCAGAACGCAGGCGAAGCTGCGGGCAAAAGCTAGTCATGAATATATTTAGAGAAATCCTGATTCACTCACTGACCGGCTCATCAACTCCCAAACCCTTAGACCTAGAAAGCTGAAATTTTGCACAGAGGTTCTTTTTATAATGTAGACAAAGGATAAGGCCGGATTTTTCGAAATTCTCACGGGATCGGGAGAAACGAGAACCACGCGAGCAAAGCCGCGGGGCATCAGCCAATTTTTTAAATATTTTAAATGAATCGAGTTATTAGTGTATGTACTGAAACAAAAACTACCATTTATGTTAGTTTTTTTTTGTCTGTATGTATTTAAAAGGTGACTTGAATTTATACAGCCAAACTTATACTGGAGGCTTGGTAAGTGATCAGTAACACGGATCGATAACATTTTTTGCTAATTTCGCAAAATAAAATGTTGACTCCACTTACTAATTGACTCGGGGCTGGGCTTGCGTTTATAAGGAACACGAAAAGAATAATTTACGAATTTCACAAAATGGGTCATCGAACCTTGTTACTGAGCACTTACCGAGTCTTCAGTAAGAGTTTGGCTGCATGAATTAAAGTCACCTTATATAGGTATATTTCGTTTAAACTCAAGAACCACTCAACGGATTTGGATGCAGTTTTTTATTATCATCGTAGTGACCCTGATAGTGTATATAAATAACGCCTAAGCCAAAGACGGGGTAGAGATGTAAAACGTGGTAAACCAGATTGCTTTTATTTTATACTAGTCTTTGCAGTATAAAAGTATTTGTGACAAATATGTGACCTCTTAGAAAAACTATAAAAGGACTATTATATGTGACTGAAATGCTAAATTACGTCGGCTCAAATCGCGTCATATAAATGCTACAGGTATGACGAATTTCAGGAACGAAATTGTTGAAAAAGTAACGTTCTGTCGATCATTATGTGACTTAATTTTGCTAAAAGCTCTATCTTGGAATTCAGTAAAAATCGGACCATATTTCTATCTAATCACAGTATACATTTTTCTGATGACTCTCCCCTGACTGATGTCTATCACTTTGCAGCATAAATTAAGGTATATAGCCTTGTATTATTTTGGTACGACTGAAAGTAATGCATAATATTCTATCATAGAATTCGGCGAACGTCAGATAGGAATGTTAAAATAAATCCATCAAGCTCGTTCTTTCTGTGCAGGGCAGTAAAAAAAAACCTTGAACAAAACATTCACTAAACGCTTCAACTTACGTGGTTTTATTAAAGCAACTTCTGGGAGCTCTGAATGCAATAATCGTAAACTGTTTTATTATTATAGTTTTCATCGGACTATCAGTAATAGAGCAACTAGCTTTCAACCTGTTATATAAGCGTGGCTTTCGTTCATATAGCCAAATTCATTCTGGAGACTCGGTAAATAATCAGGACCAAGATTCAATGACTCTGTTTGCGAAATACAAAACTTATTTTGTTGTGCCTCTATATTTGGTCAAGAACCATCTCGACTCAATTGGTATAGGAAGTGTTAATTTTATTTCACAGAAAGGGTAGCTTTGGTCCTGACCACTTACCGAGTCTCCACTATGAATTTGGCAGTATAAACGAAAATTACCTTATATAAGGTGACTTTAAAATATGCAGCCCAATTCTTACTGAAGACACGGTAAGTGCTTAGTAACAAGGTTCGATGACCCTTTTTGTGAAATTCGTAAAATTATTCTTTTCGTGTTCCTTACAAACGCAAGCCAATTACTATGGGACGCCAAGATTTTATTTTGCGAAATTAGCACAAAGCGTTATCAATCCGTGTTTCTGACTACTTACCAAGCCTCTAGTATGAGCTTGGCTGCATAAATGAAAGTCACCTTATATTTATTATCTGTGGTCTAAACTGTCCAGGGTGCCTGGCGTATGTTTACATCACTCGGGAAAGTTCCTTCTCTGTACCCCAATAATTACATAAATTCTCATGTGATCCTGAAATAATAAATTACCTTGCCATTATATAAGGTGTAATCAAAATACCTGCCACGGATGAAATAGGAGATACTAATATGTTTTTAGATTACAATAATGCATAAATTTCGTACCCCGGAATCGTTAAATCAATTTGAGAAGATAAAGTAGTGAAATTAAAATTTGCTTTATTCTGCATAACGTGGTTCACAAACTACGCGCGTAGTGTAGTTTCGTCAATGAAAACAATTGCTATCTCTTTCTAACTGTTCTGTCAATGAACTCTGAAACCAGCTGACCAGTTCGTAACGTAACTATCTGAATCTATTAGTTACACAATAATACGCAGGCAAAAGCTAAAAATTGCACTTACTTACCCGTTACTGAATTCCACCAAGCTTACTGCAGATAAAAAAACTGACGTAATAAGATGCTTAACTCCCCATCACACTTAAAACAGGCTACGGACAGTCAAGTTAGTGTAAGAATCGCTATGTTTTTGCTGTGACTCGTCAGTCCACAGAATGTTGCGGTGTTCTTCTCGAATCAAATGACAGAACGCGAGGCCAACCGCGTAGTCCTGTGGCTGCAATTTTTGTACTCTCGTAAAGTGGTAAGGGTATAGCCCTTTCCGATTTAGAAGTTGCCACACGTAGTTGTCGCTCACGTTGAAGACTCTAGCCCCGTCTCTGGTGCTCGCAAGAGGATGACGTCGGAAGAAGTCCAACACTTCCTCTTCTCTGCGTCAACCAGAGGCGGGTCAAAGGGGCCGTGTACACGGCGTCCAGAATGGTATGAGGACTTATTCGCACACCAAACCCCTGCTGGCATAAGTTCGCTGCATGCGTGGTTATGTTATTGCACTCGCGATAGCACCATACCATTTCAACATATTCTTGATTTGAATATCGTCGTCTGGGAGGCATTTTTAACGAATGCGCGCGCAATTCACACCTCGCTGACCACTGATAACAACGAACTGGGGCGGGCGGGGCACACAAAAACAAAAGCAAGCGCGTGCGACGAACGGGGTGCGGGTGGGGCAGGGGAGTCTTCGGCCTCGCTTTGACGAACGATGCCGACGCGCGTTATTGTTTGTAAGTTTGCATGAATAGCTTCATTGACGTTTTGCGAAATGAAATGCTGGGTTTTTTTCAATTTCAATGCGCGGTTTTTCCCGTAGAAATCTGTGACAAATGTATGAAGCTGCACGGATGCGCGAACTGATAACAGCGAACTGAGGCACAAACACAAGCGCGTGCGACGAACGGGGTAGTGCAGGCGGGAGGGGGGTAGGCCGTCGTCGGCTTGCGCTTTGATGAATGAATGACGAGCTGCCGGCGCGGACCGGGGCGGCATTTGTTTGATAAATATGGCAACAGTACGGGGTGGCTTCATTGAGTTGCGAAATGAAATGGCGATGCGGCAACAGCTAAGTTACTACGGGACGGTTTCAAACAACTAAATCAATTCAAATTAATACGCACATTTTTTTGCATGAAAAAATTTATGACGTTAGATCAATAAAATATCGTTACTATTCTTTTCTATATACACAATACACTCTCCCATTACAGCCGTGGCAGATATTTTGAGAACACCTTATATTTGTCATCTTTTATCTCCTTGATATTTTTGAAAATGCCCCGAATATATTAGAATAATATTTTTATGATATCTATGAAAACATACACAATAATATTGTTATATTTATGAAAACACCTCATTGGGCCCGGATAAAAAAATTCTGCTCGCCATGCGCTGTTGTGAATGTGTCAATTAAGTTTCAAAGTGAGTTTTTTTAAATATGAAAGGTAGGCTTGTAGACAGGGTAAACAAAATATTATTCTATTTAGTCCGTCATTTAGATTATCAAAAAATGTTGGACACGTATTTTTTCTTTTGTCAATCAAACAAAAAATGACAGAGATAAAGCGCGTCAAAGTTTGGGATTGGGGGAAAATGACGTCACTTCTAAGTAGAATTGTACCTAGATGTGACGTCACGCGGAACTTCAGCGGGCTACATATTCATCATTTTCTGTTTAATTAAAAAAATAAAAAATACGTGTCCAATATTTAATCTAACTGACAGACTAATATTTTTTTTTAGTCATCATGCCTATTTAAAGTGAAAAAAGTTCAACAGATGATAGAGTATTCTTAATAGACCACATTCCACCAAAAACAAAAATTTTAGCGCTTTTAACTATTTTAACTTTTTTTTTACCTTTCCATAGAAATTTAGTCAGCTGATTCAACTACTTTGTACTGGGCAGTGAAAAAATTATTTGAGCAAAAAATCTTTTCCCTTCTGGAATGTGATCAGTTAACGATACATGATCCACCCTAGAATTATTTTCACTTATTATTGTAAGACCTTGTATACCGGGTGTAAAAGCAAAGGCAAGAATCCTTTAAGGGTATGTTAGTATGATCGGTAAAGATATTATTTTAAATACTGGGATGTCTAAATAAAGTACCAGTACCGATTAGATATAAGACGATTTTCTTTACCTAAAATACACTAATCGCGTGGACACCCTCACGGTCACTGGCCACTCGGATGAGGGGTGCGGGTTGCGGGGTGCAATTAGGTGTGTGGGGAGGCTGGTGAGCTGCGCAGCCATAGCTTAGAAAAATGATGGAACTTTTGGTGAAAATTCAATGTGTATTTTTTTTCTCGTAATGGCATCAGAGTTGTCTATACTTTCACATCCTAAAGGGATTCTTGACTTTGCATTTACACCCTGTGTTGTGTTTTAAGGTAAATAAAGGAAACTTTAACCTTTTTGCTCTCCACCTAATTTTAGACGAATTGGTTTAATATCATTGTAACCGTTCATTTATTGTGAAATCTATCGCTTTGGAAACTCTAAATTATTTTTAGAGTGCATTACAATATAGAAGAATCAATTAGAAACAATTTTTTCGTGATTTTATGACAACCTGACTTTAATTATGATTATAACTAAAAATAAAGTAATAAAAATGTCGTGTCTGGACATTTGAATATATTTTGCGAAATTTTTAATGAAATGGGTTATTTATTATTATTGTAGCGAGGCCAAAATTGATTTTTTATGAGTTGTCTGTCTGCCTTTCTATTTGTTTGTCTGTACCACTCAACGGATTTGGATGCGGTTTTCTTTATTAACATCATAGTGACCCTGGTCAAAATACAGGCTACAAGGGGTGTTAGGCTAGTAAAGGTTAGTAATTATTAAATATAAAGCTATTTAGGGCTTGATATACCTACATGTTTCACATAGTTTAAAGAAAATAGCTAAAAATGCCCTTATAGACTTTATTGGTCATTTTCTGAATTGAGGAAATCTCGCTAGACGATAGCAATGAAACGGCCAATCACATCGCTGCATTTTATAGCAAAGCACTACTTAATTGAAGACGCACATCATATTCTACCGGAAAGTGGTCGAAACGAATCCGTAAGAAATACGATATTTAATAAGAATATGTTTAGTACAATAGGAGGCTGCAATACAGTGTTGCCATTTCCCTGTTCCAAAGACGCCATAGCTTTGTATAAATTAGTTTATTTCGGCATAAAGGCTTTAAAAAGATCTAAAGATTTAGACTATATTAGTTAATTTGATTGTTAAGTTGGATTATAGATTTATCCTGTGTGTCATTTAGTATGTAGCATTACAGTACGACATGCTCGCTTCCTTTCTGTGTACTAAGTCATTAAAAAAAACAACTAACTTTATAATTCTCAACTGTAATATCCTCCTATTAATCGTAGAAGTACGGGACTCACCATACATCGTACACTGAGAAAACTGTTCATCATAAAATAAAGTACATTCAGCTAAAATTATGATGATTCACGTAAAGTAGGGAGCATACGGACATCACAACAAAATACGATGAAACTACTGTTGCTGCTGCTAGCGTTATAATATGACGTACTGTCACTATGACTTTATAGGAAGCAGATAGAATTATGCGCTCCGTCACCGCTTTTATGGTGACAGTAAGCATACCGTAGTGTGACGGACCTCTTTTATGGGGAAGGCATGATGTAATACGGAAAAGATAATCTTATTTTCTGTGTTTAATTACAGCATAATATTTCCCAATTATCACCAAATTTAAAAAAATTCACCGTATTTAAAATTATGTAATGCTATTTTATAATAAAGCCAAAAAGATATTTTTCTCAGTGTATATTATCTTAAATTTGCAGAAAAGTTTCACCTGCTATGGTCACGTAATTTACTGATCGTTTTGAAGCTGAATTCAATACTACTTGCGTGATTATTTAGTAATTTAATACAATTATCAAACACCTTATTATTTAGTGACTTTATACAACTATCAAACACGATAAAGTCGATAATCATTCATTCAATCTAGCATATACTTAATCCTTAACCTATCGCGAGTGGCGAGTTCTACCAAGTCTTCTTTTACCGTTTCCGTCAGGCGAATTTGGTTGCTTTTGTCGAATTGTACTAAACGACTTTTGTTCTATGAATTTTGATATTAGGCAAAATCAAACTTTGTTTAAATAGGTATACAGGTTGAAAATTAACCCTTTACATAATTTTATCTAACTCTATGAATCAGAATCACTAATAGAACACAAAACCATAAAAAAAGCTATTTTTTCTTTTCAAATTTCGTAAAAATGCCCAACTTACGCCATGCGACATGTGACTGACAATAGACGGTAGATATTCCTGGCAGTAAATAATACACATAGGCTATGTACAGGTAGGTTTTGTAGAGCGTCGTCTCTGTCACCGGAGTATTAGTGCTTTCTTGGCGGTTGTTTTTTTTTTTAAATTATGAATCATGACAAAAGTAACAAAACATGTATTTTTATTTCTAACATAGAACAGTTTCCTTTGATATAGCTAGAGGGTTCACTTTCAAACAGTATGTACGTGAAAGTGTGTTTCTTTTTGTTTTTACCTCGAAAGTAGTACAAGAAAGTTTGATAACATGATCTCTAAAAAAACATGGGGTTCAGGTGTCGTGTCACGTTATGTGTACATCTTTTATACCATCTTCGGAAATTGATTTTCTGTTGTCGGGAAGTACCACAGCGAAATATTTATTAAGGCGAGGAATTGGTAAACTTTTAATATCAAATCGGCGCCTTAGTGGAGTGAGGGGGACCTACTCCATACAAATATGCGCTCACGAACTAGCTTATGCCGTAAGGTCGTATGCGGCAAAACAGTATTTTTCATTTAAAATGACAACTATAAGTAATTTAATAAATCCAATCGGCCATACTGAAGTGTATTTGTAGACTTATTTAAATAAAAAACTCAGAGGCTTCATTCGCTTCCGTTTATCAGTAAAATAGAAATCTCTGTTTTAAAAGAGGTTTGCTAAATATTTTTTCCCTGCTGTGAAAATTAATCAATCAACTAAATCTTCGGGCAAAATAATGTCAATGAAATGCTTAATCTAGTATATTAATTGGTAATTACATATGTTTTTTATTGCTTATAAAAATTGAGATCTATGTCGCCAAAATTTCCAATGCGTCGCCTTAGAGGCCTTGTCAACCCCTGATTCTTGGTCTCGCTCTTACTAGATTGTACTGTGTGTGGCACAATTTATGAGGTCGCGGGGCCACGAATTTAAATAATACTGACCTACACCAGAGGCGTGTATTAAACTTTTTGCTGGAAAGGCAATGAGATGGTCAAGTTTGACGATAAAATAACATAAAATAAATTAAAAATCAATATGAAAAATATTTTTTTGTATGGAATCTTGTACTCTGGGGCCCTGGCGTCATACGTGGGACGCACTAAAGTTTCCGGAATGAATATGAAAAAATACTATTAAAGGTAAGTACAAAATTAATTTATTGTTTTTCAAAATAATCTCCCTTGGCGTCTATGCACTTTTTCATTCGATCAAACCAGTTTTGAAAACTTTTGTGCCACTCCCCTGTGGTGACCTCTGAAACGTTTTTTTCATACTCCTCGACAGCCTCTTCTGGTGATGAAAATCGTTGACCGCGTAATTGGTTCTTAATTTTTGGGAACAGAAAAAAGTCACAAGGTGCCAGGTCGGGACTGTATGCAGGATGACTCATGAGTTCTACATTTTTCGTCTTCAAAAAGTCGTTTGTCTGTCTGGCCGTGTGAGAACTAGCATTGTCGTGGTGCAGGATGATACGGCGTTTACGGTTATTTTTACGGAGTTCGTCAATAACTTCCGGCAAACAAATGGTCGTGTACCAGTCACTATTCACAGTACGACGACTCTCTAAAGCAACAGTAGCCACGTGTCCAGTTTTATTAAAAAAAGAAGCAATCATCCGCTTAGATGCACTTTTCACGCGCGCCACTTTGGTTGGTTTCGGCTCATCTTGAAAGACCCATACGCTCGATTGCTGCTTTGTTTTGGGATCGTAGCAATAAATCCATGTTTCGTCACCTGTTACTATGTCCCACACCAAATTTGACGCACCTTCGTTGAATCTGGTAAGCATGGCACTGCACCAAGTGACGCGGTCCGTTTTTTGAGCCTCGGTCAAGTTGTGTGGGATCCACCGCGAGCACAGCTTTCTCACACCCAAATGTTTGTGTAGGATTGATTGTATTTGACTCATGCCTATTTCTAAGGTTGCGCGAATTTCATGGTAGGTCACATGCCTGTCTGTTTCAATCATACGGCGCACAGCATCGATGTTTTTGTTGGTCACAGCGGTGGACGGCCGACCATCGCGAGATTCGTCACTGAGATTGATACGACCACGCTTGAATTCTGCAAACCAGCTATAAACAGTCGTCTTGCATGGTGCTTCATTGCCAAAAGCTGTTTCAAGCCGAGCGATGCTCTGTTGAGCTGTCAAATTACACTTAAAATCGTAGAAAATCATACTACGAAAATTTTCCCGAGTTAAATCCATGTTGATGCAGACACAATTTTTTAAATGGTGCCACAAGGTAAAAACAAAAGACAGTCAGATGAAACAAACTGCATTCTACAGCCAAAGAGTTCTATTTTCAAATGTTGCAATAAATTTTTAAATATTGTTTATGTAAGTGGCCAGTTCCGGAAACTTTTAGTGTTACCTATGTATTTATTTTGTAGGTATTTCAATAGGCATGATGACTAAAAAAAATTTATTAGTCCGTCAGTTAGATTGTCTGAAAATATTGGACACGTATTTTTCTTTTTTCAATTAAACAAACAATGATGAAGATATAGCCCGCTGAAGTTCCGCGTGACGTCACATCTAGGTACAATTTTACTTAGAAGTGACGTCATTTTCCCCCACTCCCAAACTTTGACGCGCTTTATCTCTGTCATTTTTTGTATGATTGACAAAAGAAAAAATACGTGTCCAATATTTTTTGATAATCTAAATGACGGACTAAATAGGATAATATTTTGTTTACCCTGTTTACAAGCCTATTGGCTACAGTTCTTGTAATTTTCTCGACGAATTTCGTTTCTTGTGTCCACAATTCGATAAAACATGCCAACCCTTCGTGGGCCTTCCGTTAGACAAGGTTCTATCTACATGGTGATTGCATTGGAAACTTTCAGGTAATCTATTGCTCAAAAATTTTTTCCATTTCCAGACTGCGACAAACTGTGAGGGCTGACGTGAATATTGTTTTTAGGGTACTGTCACAAACAGAACCTTTATAGTCAAGTGTTAGTTTTTCTCTGTCTTTCTGTTCCTGGTATAACTCCAGAACGAAATGACGCAGACTTGGACTGTCTCATCAGTATTAATTTTATTGAAAAAATAAGTTTCTGTTCTGTTTATATAGATAGATGACTTATAATGTGATTTATAAATATGTGACTTTTGTTTATATAACCAAATTCACACTGGAGACTCGGTAAGTGGTCAGTACCAAGGTTCAATGACTCTGTTGCTAAATACGAAATATATTTTTGTGCCTCTAATGAAACTGCTAAGAAATAGTGCGGACCGAGCAGTTTTAAGACTTGTCTATTTGTATTTGTGTCAATCAGTAATTTCCTATTGCATCACTGCGTGGGGTAGTTGCGCAAAGTCAACTCTTATAATATTGGAGAGGGCTCAGAGATCGGTCCTGAAAGTTATGCTTAGGAAACCTTTCAGGCATCCAACAAAAGAAGTTTTTGGTGAAGCTCAGGTCCTTTCTGTAAGACAGTTGTATATACTGAGAGTTGGACTTTCCCACCATAGAACTGAATTAAGAGAATGTAGCCAGAGTGTTGAAACTGGGCGGAGACATCGAATGAATGTGAATACTCCCTTAGTCAAGACACAATTTGCAAAGAGATTTAGTTGTTTTTCTTTCCCATATATTTACAAACAGGCTTGTAAATATTGCAATCTCAGAAGCTGTAGTGTCTGGGAAGTGAAGCAAAGAATAACTAAATGGTTACTTACACTTAACTATGACGCTACCGAAAAAATATGAGAAATACAAAAATAAAAATAATCTTTTTCAATATGTTGTATATCTTATCGAGTATTGTATATATTTTCTCTTTCTTTTATAAGTATGTAATAAATTTCAAGATTAAATTAAAATCTTAATAAAAAAATGGTTATGACAAAAATCTCGCATTTAATTCATCATCATTTGATAAATTTTATCTAATTTGGCCTTGCAAATTGAAAATGTATTTGATTTCAATGTAATTTTAAGATAAATTTCTTGTAGTATACTTCTTTGTACATCTAGCCCATTTGTAACAATTTTTGCAAATCTCTGTTAAGACTCCCGCGTTTCAAGCTCGACTTAGTTTGGGGTCTGTTATTAAACTGGTGAAATTAATTCAACGCTCAAACGCACAAGCTCCACTTTTTTTACTACACTGTCTGCGTACTGTGCAACATAACAGGATGATAACAGGATTATTATTTTTTACGCTACCCACCTATATTTTTGTTTTTTGTGTACTGATTATTTGTTTGTGTTTGGGTTTGTAATTTCTTATTTTTCTTTTGTATTTGCATGCACTTTTGAGAAAATAAATGCTTTTGTATTTGTATTTTTGTATACGTGCTCAAGAATAACCTTGACTCAATTAGTATGGGAAGTACAAATTTTATTTTACGTATTTCACAGAAAGACCACGTACCGAGTCTCTAATATGAATTAGGTCATATAAACAAAGTCAGTTTCTATAGCTATAGGATGATCATTGTGCTACGTAAAGCACAATTACAAAAAAATATATATGGTTACGATTTCCAACTAAAAAAGCTCCAAAGCTTACAAAGTATCCCATAGAAAAATTGATCTTTAAGACTCTACACCTGAACCATTTAAATAATAATTTAATTTAATTAATAATAATTTACAGAACCCATGCATTTTGCATGGTAATTTCTGAGCAAACTTTCTTTCGGAATGTTTACTCAACTTCGATATAACACCGATATAACTCGTAGTTCAATAACTACATGTTATTTTGTTTACGTTTTTGTTTATCAGAGTATTTATTTATGTATTTAGTTATACAGCATTACAGATGGGATCCAGTTCACTGTACAATAAGTTTTCAAAAGTAATAAAATAAAAAGACTAACAAATATACAATACAGATAAAACATTAAAATTCAACACACATTGACACCTATTCTCGTGCAGCAAATATTAGATTTAGAGCTGCCATAACCTAAACTTTTCATTGCAAAATAGGCTTTAACGCAGATGGATAAAAGTTAAATGAGCTAGTATTATTTTAGGGTTTTCAACTCTAAATTTAGGGTTTGCTGCACGAGAATAGGTGACATTGGCAATTTAAAATAAAGAACCTCAGTACTCTAATAGTTTAAATGTAGGGACATAGTTATCGAAGCTTTGCTTTCACAAAACCTTAAGCACTCTTGCATTACATCCACCAGCCTATCAGAAAACAGATCACACTCTGGCACTGAAGAACGTTTAGCTTCGTGATGTGTGCCACGGTATTGGAGATAGGTACTGATAGTATTATAGTATTATACGCGTTGCCGTATTAAAAGTAAATCGTCACGACATGAATCCCCGTGGGGGTGTCAGAGGTGTTTTCGGTGATAGTCCACATTCAATTTCACCGACGCTCATTACGTCCCAACACAATGGGTGATGAGCCCTATAGCTGCACTTCGGGTACAATACGAACGTGCCTCTACGGGATTCGAACCCGCAATCTTCGGATCAATAGCTAAGTACATGAGCCACTAAACCGCAGAGGTGGTCGTTTCTATTTAAATACTGATAATCTCTAAAAGCGTCTATCTGTACATTGCGTGTTTATGCGAAATTTTGAATGGGCCAATACCACCTTTTTTAAATTTTAGTCTGTCTGTATGTCTCTCTGTCTGTCCGTCCGCCTGTCTGTCTCTATGTTCCGTTTTAACTCGAGAACCACTGAAGGGTTTGGTTGCGGTTTTTTTTATTATCATCAAAGTGACCCTGGTCAACACATAGGCTAAGCGGTATAAGGGGTCCAAGACATTGAATAAACGCGGGTGAAGCCACGGGCACAAGCTAGTATAAACATAAATTTAAATACTAGACGTGTAGCGCTCAATAAATTGCTTGCCTATCTTTATAAAGGGTTACTGGGAATTCAACGTAATCTCCTTATGGCGCCAAAGGAGCCATATTGTAACCTGCATCGCCTTATGCAAAAGTGAACCATTTTTTAAATAATGATTTTTTCGGTAATCGGTAGAATCAATTATTAAGATTAACTGAGGTAGATGCGTTACATGCTATAAATATAGCAAGGAAAAAGCAAGGTAATTGCCTGAAATTCAGTTTGTGTATGTTACAAATGAAACACAATTAGATATAATAATACAGTATGTCTATTATTAAAATGTCATTGGAAAAACTAGCTTTTGCATCGTTAAGATCTTTCAAAACAAATATTACATTAATTATTTCAATATTATGTGGAAAAACATTTCAATACAGAAATATCCATAGTAAAATGTAAAGTTCTGAAGATTTAAAATAAAGTTATGTATATTTTTAAGGCACAGGGGCATATCAAATAATTATATTATATAAATTTTGTGGGGCACTTGGTCTATCGGCGGCCGTGTTTTATTTATGTATTTTTAGTCTGGCAATTTTCAAGAGAATATGAAACCTTATTTATATTGTAACGCGTAAAATGCTCTCATAAACGAAAACGTAAACAAAAGAACATAAAATATGGACCTACGAGTAAAGCCACATCAGTTGAGTAAATATTCCAAAACAAAGTTTGTTAAACATATGCCTACAGGACGCACGGTTCTGTAAATATTGTTAAATAGCTCGTCTTAGAATCTTGGGATCTTTTTAAGGATTCCGTAGTACCTGAAAGATACAAAAGGAACCTTTATGGTGAGACTCCGTTGTCCGTCCGTCCGCCTGTCCGTCCGTCCATCCGTCCGTATGTCACAGCCTCATAACTTTAGCACCGTTAAAGATACAGACTTGAAAATTTCCACAAAAATAGCATTCACTTGCCTACATAACACGGTACGTAAATAATTGAAAAATTTGAAATTGTTCAAAATATTTCCAATACAATAGTGAGAAAAATAAAAAATAAATTCTTAAAAATACTCTATGGATAACAAATTGTAGATATTAAAAAGGTGAATAGCACATTAACTATCATAAAATTATTATAAACAAGATGTAAAGTTTATTATGTATAAAAGGGAAATAAAATAAACATCTATTTTCCACAAAATTTTCCGAACATAAAAAAATAAGTCTCCATCATTTTTGTTTGTATTTGTACCTGGAACAGAAAGACATACATCAATTCAATTCAATTCATTTTATTCATCTTTCGACATTATTCATGTACTTAGATACGTCAATTAATTTTATACAATAAATATTTAATGATATCTTGTATAGTATGCTATACAGTAACTTAAATATTAACATTTAATAATAAAAATAATTAAAACATTCACATAAATCTTATAAGTCTTATCAGTCGCTCGTGCGCAGCCGTTCCGTTCTGACGTGCGTTCTTATCGTGTCAAGGACAATGTCCTCTAACGTGGTAAAATGTGCTCATTGCAACATAGTTATCAATGAAGTGTTAGCATTTGTTAATAACAGGATTGATGTGATGGATGAAGAAAGCATTAGTCGAATATGCATTAGTGCCTTTTCGGAGAGTGATATTTTGACCGCAAAAAATCTTTTGTTCGATTCCGTGCCTAAAATTAAGCGCAAGATAACCAGGAAGAGACAAGGTAAAACTCTGCGGGATATTGACGACATTATCTGCCTCCTAAAACAATTAGATCCAGAAGAAATCCCTGTTTTCGTTGCAAAGGAACTGCAGAAATTACCACCCGTGTCCTTCGATCACATTGATGTGACGAGGCTTCTCAAGGACATCGTCAAACTGCGACAAGAAGTTGAGGATATTAAATCGAGCTATGTCACATCAGAACAGCTAAATGTGATAGCAGCGGACCTCGAGTTATTAAAGAAATCTTCATTAGTTAACAACTTCGACAGCTTTGAGGGTAATATCAACAAAAAACGCGGAGCCTGTGTACTGGACAGCTTTTGTTGTGACAGCGGACCAATGGGTTTACCTCATATCAACTATGAAATTGGAGCTCTAAAGCCCACTTCAGCATCCTACCCATTAGATATTTCGAAACCCGAGAATATTTCTCCAAAGGAGGTAAACAAAACATTGCATTCAAACGGCAACGAGCGCTCCGGGACGGAGTGTGTTATCAGTGCGATGAGTCACATGAGTCATACATCGCAGCAGCCTACGCCGTCGCCGTCGCCGCCGCCGCCGCCGCCGCCGACGCCGCCGCCGCCGACCGAGCCGCCGGCTGACGCGAGACACACGGGCGAGCTGAACGCATGCGACGCGCGAAAAACATATTCTGAAGTTATTGCTCAAGAGGGAGAATGGAAGTTGCAGCAGAGAAATGGAGATTGGATTAACAAACAGAAAAATAGACTGAAGAATAGGTTTATAGGAAGTCAAGGAAAAGCAGTAACGGATCCCAAAGCGGCATTTAGAGCTGTCGAAACGAAAATTCCTTTATTTGTATACAATGTTGCAAAGGGCGTTTCTGCGTGTGATATATCTAACTACATCGAGAACAAAACTAAATTAAAGGTGACGATAGATAAAATAAATATGAAGACGCAGAAGCCCTATGATGCTTTTAAGGTTTTTGTGCCGAGGCATAAAATAGAAACGTTTATGCAGGATAACTTTTGGCCCGATGGGGTTGCTTACCGCCAGTTTATTAACTATAGGCAAAAGAAAGAAGCAACAGAAAAACCCACGGTTCCTTGCCCAATAATAAATAATTCATGATGAATACGAAGTTTGTCACATTCAACTGCAAAGATGTTCGTAGATCGGTAGATTGCGTTAGAAAATTATGCAAATCAGCTGATATTATTGCGCTTCAGGAGACGTGGCTGCTACCACATGACTTGCCATTTCTCGGGACTATTGAGGACGGTTTCGCTTTCACAGGCAAGTCTGCCGTGGACACGTCAGTCGGAGTACTGCGAGGAAGGCCATATGGTGGAGTGGCGATACTCTGGAGAAAGGCGTTGTTTCCCACAGTTTCGGTTATAGCGTGTAATAGTGTGCGTTTAGCTGCGATAAAGGTAGACATAAGCGGTAGATCGTTGCTTATTTTCTCAGTATACATGCCTACTGATAAGAGTGAGAACTTAGTTGAATTTACGGAGTGCCTAGGCGAGTTAAATGCCATTGTTGACAGCCAGGACGTGGAATGTGTGTACATCCTTGGGGACTTCAATGCACATCCCGGTGAGTCGTTTTCCGATGAGTTATTAGACTTTTGTAACGAACACTCGTGGTCGTGTGTAGACAGGGAGATACTACCGGATGATACGTTCACGTTTGTGAGTGACGCACACGGGAGCCGGCGATGGCTAGATCATAGTGTAGTGACTGATGCGGCGAAACAGTCTATTGTGAATATCTCTGTTTTATATGATACTTATTGGTCTGACCACATGCCTCTCCAAGTCGAATGTAATATTAACATCATAAAACCTAAAATATTAATACCGACAGTTACGTGTGACAAGGTAAAATGGGGTGAGCGTGACTTGAGCCAGATTAATAAGTATCATGAACTGTGTAACTCTAGGTTAAGGTCAATTGACTTCGATCAAACATTTAACTCATGTTGTGATATAATGTGTAATAACTTGGATCATCGAATTTTATTGAACAATATGTATGACAACATAATATCTATTCTTTCTGAAGCGGCTGAGTCTTCTTATGTTGATAAATCTGTAAGGAAACGCAATCATGTAACCGGTTGGAATAAACATGTCCGTAGCGCTCACGGTGAGGCTCGTCTATGTTTTCAGACTTGGTTGTGGTACGGCAAACCAAAAAATGGCTTGTTTTACGACCGCATGTGCGAAACAAGAAAAGTCTTTAAATCCAAACTAAAGTGGTGCCAAAATAACGAACGGCAGATAAAAATGGACATCATTGCTGAGCACCATCATAATAAAAATTTTAGTAAATTCTGGAAAAATACAAACAAGCTGATTCAGAGACCTGCCCTCCCTGTGAGTGTAGCCGGAGTACACGAGCCCACTGACATTGCTAACCTGTTTAAAGAGCATTTTAGAGTTCGATCTTCACTGGGGCCTTCGTCTCTGGGGACTCATGATGAGGCTGTTGTGAGGGAACGTAGCGTCACTATCAGTGCAAAAGATGTAGAAACTGTCATCAAAGGCATGGTCAGAGGGAAGAGTCCTGGTCACGACAGCCTCAGCATTGAGCACTTGAAGTACGCAGGAGTTCATCTACCCAGAGTGCTTGCCATGTTTTATACGCTGTGTCTTGGCCATTCATACCTACCTGAAAAGTTAATGCGTACAGTGGTAGTCCCAATTATTAAAAACAAAACGGGAGACACTTCTGACTTGGCCAACTATAGACCAATATCTCTAGCTTCTGTAATCGCTAAGGTTCTGGACAGTCTGCTTGATAGACATTTGAATAAGCATATTTTTCTTAATGATGCGCAGTTCGGATTTCGTTCAGGTCTCTCCACGGAGAATGCTATCTTTTGTCTCAAGCGGACTGTCGAGTACTATACAGCCAGGAATACCCCCGTGTTTGCATGCTTTTTAGATCTCTCTAAAGCATTTGATCTTGTATCGTATGATGTGTTATGGGACAAACTAAGAAGAGAGACCACTGTACCAGACGAGATAATATGTCTCTTTAAACATTGGTATAACAACCAGAAAAACAAAGTTATGTGGGGAGGAGCCTTCTCGGATGAATATGGGTTGGAATGCGGGGTCAGGCAGGGTGGGTTATCCTCTCCCCGTCTTTTTAACCTGTATATCAATAAGCTACTCGATGAGCTCAGTGGCACCAACGTTGGCTGTCATGTAGACGGAGTCAGCGTCAATAACATAAGCTACGCTGACGATATGGTGCTGCTGAGTCCATCGGTAGGCGCGTTGAGGAGGCTTCTTTCCATATGCCAATCGTATGTTGAGGCGCATGGCCTTAAGTACAACGCAAAAAAGAGCGAGTTTTTAGTATTCAAGGCAGGGTCTAAAACTTATCATATTGTGCCTGAAGTCAAACTCAGCGGTACCTCGTTGTCCAGGGTCAAGCACTTCAAATACTTGGGGCACTGGGTTCGAGAGGACCTCAGTGATTGTATGGATATAGAGAGGGAGCGCAGGTCGCTGGCTGTCCGATGTAATATGCTTGCCCGCAGATTTGCACGGTGTACGAATCAGGTAAAGGTGACGCTCTTCAAAGCATATTGCCAGTCCTTTTACACGTGCAGTCTTTGGGTGGACTACACGCAGCGGGCATACAGCGACCTGCGTGTCCAGTATAATAATGCTTTCAGGATGCTGTTGGGGTTACCGCGATATTGCAGCGCCTCTGTCATGTTCGCGGAAGCACACACAGATGGTTTCGCGGCAATCATGCGAAAGCGCTGTGCGTCGTTGCTCAGTCGAACTCGGGCCAGCCCCAATAGTGTCCTGAAGGTATTATCTGACAGGTGGGACTCGCCCCTTCTTAAAAAGTGGATAGAGCTCCACAAGTCAATTTAATTCTAATTCAACTTTTACTCGCCTGATCTCTTACTAACACTAGTTTATAAGTTATATTGTATTACTAACACTTTATGGATCCTGTCCGAAATAAATGATTTTATTATTATTATTATTATAAATAAAACGGATTATTTTTAAGTAACAGTGTCAAATTAAATCTACATCACAAATGAAAATATTATTATCAGCCAAAGCCTTGTTAATTGTATAATAGGTCTTATCAATAAGTTGCTTCCTAATTGTATTGCATAATGGCTCGTGTTTCAAAGCACACATTTCCTTTGGAATCTGATTAAATAATTTTATACCTTGACACAAGTAGCTTTAAGTCAATTTAGCCAATCTACGACTGGGAAGAGCCAACTTTTCCCTATTTCTGGTGTTGTTGTGGCTGTGGATATCTCCCATTCTGGTCAAAGTAGACAAATTATTTTTAACGTAAAGAATACACTGATATATGTACTCTCCTATCATTGTCGTGACACCTATTTTTCTAAATTCTTCTCTGCAGGAATCTCGGGACTTTAGACTTAACATATTTCTTACTGCTCTTTTTTGCAGAGTAAATACTCGACTCGCACCAGCAGCCGTCCCCCAAAAAACTACACCGTATGTCATAATGGAGTGAAAGTATGCAAAATAGACACACCTAGCCGCTTTTATTCCGCTCAGTTCTTTTATCTTCTTTATTGAATATGTAGCAGAACTAAGCTTTTTCGTGAGAGCTTCTATTTGAAGGGCCCATGTTAGTTTAGCATCTAGATAAACACCTAGAAATTTTACCGTATTGGTGGTAGCAACATTCAGTTTATCAAGAACATCTTGTACAGGTTCTGGAATTTGTATAAATCTTGGCCCAATAGCAAACCGGATAACATTTGTTTTGTCAACATTTAATAACATGTTATTTACAGAGAACCATTCCTTCATACTCGTGATCACTCTTTCTATTTTATTTAAAATATGTTTGTCATTTTGGCCTTTGATTATCAAACTTGTGTCATCCGACTAACACTTTGCTATAACATTTACAGTATAAAGGTTGTGTTTGTGACAGAACCCTAAAAACTACCTATTTACTTCAGTCCTCACAGTTTTTCCTAGTCTGGAAATGGAAAAAGTTTTTGAGCAGTACTTATCTGAAAGTTTCGAATGCAGTCACTAAGTAGATAGAACCTTGTCTCACAGAAGTGTTAAACTTAGTCTACGAAGGGTTGTTGGGATGTTTTATCGAATTATGGACATAAGAAATGGTTTTCGTTGAGAAAATTCCAAGAGCTTTATGTGCTATTTAGTAGCAAATTCAGAGTGAAATATATGTTGTAGATAGACATAATAAGTGTTTTTTTTAGTTAGTTAAATTGTCTCTTTAATTTATGTATGACGCATACTAGAAATGTTTTCCTATTAAAAAAATAATTTTCTTGGAGAGGTATCGAATCTGAGAAGCGAGTTTGGGGAATAAACAGTTGTTTTAGACATTTTACTGGAGATTTTCTGAAAATCTTTTATAAAAGTAAAGTTTCCCAATGACCGCACTTCATCTTAGTTGTAAAATACAGGGCTGTTATTGGCTGATTCTTCGTCTACGTTTTTAGGGTTCTGTACCCGAAGGGTGCCAGATGGGACCCCATTACTAAGCTTCCGCTGTCTGTCTGTCATTCTGTCCGTCCGTCTGTCACAACAGGGGTCTACAGCATCAGCCGTAATAGGTAGACAGTATAGTTATCATTTCCTCAGGATATATATTACTGTGGCCTCTACAACGATAAATAATAAAAAATAAAAAAATATGAAAATCAAATAGGATCCCAATATGAGAAAAAAAACTATTTTTTCAAGGTTATTTTTTTTCAGCTCTATCTTAAAGACGATTATAAATACAAATTATAAATTAAGTCAGATTGTAATACATACTCTAAAGTAAAATAATAAAAAATAAAAAAAATATTTTTCGTATCAAAGGATACCGAATTATTTGAGGCGCTATCATTTTAGCGGCTTTTTTTGACGCCTTTATGTTGCTATGGTATCTATATTGTTTTGTATTTTATCATGTTTTAGGGTTCCTTACGCGTTTTGTGTGGTGGTACAGAACCCTTTGTGCGCGAGTCCGAGTCGCACTTGGCCAAACTTTTAAATTCATGAACTAATCGCTACAGGACTTATCCATATAATGCCTATTGGCAGACTGGCTACAATAGTAAGTAATACCTATTGATTGATTGATAGACGCTAATGGTTCCACGATGAGGTCACAGTTTTTGTATCATTATGGGCTCAACGAATTGCTTGAAATACAATACGGGTAATCAATTTAACTAATTATTCAAAAATATAATTTTTCTGCCTATATTAGCTGTGAAATTAACAAATACTATCTATGTATATTATGTACAAATACTATTTTGATAATTAAACACTCATCAATGACTTTTATAATATTAAACAGACAAAGAAAATTTCGCTTTCAAAGAAACTTAAGAGTTTTAATATAATCAGTAATAATAAAGTAATTAACATCAAATTAGGTATATAAAACTAAAGGAAGGTAGTCTTAAACTTTCAGGTGGTACCAACAGACGTTTAATATAGTAGCAGTCCTAACATTAATAATAAACGCACAGAGTCGACGCGTGGCAATTTTAGCTCTGTGAACTACGGGCTCTTTTAAACATAAATATTGCTTGTTTCCAAACAATAGAGATTAGTTTAGGTATTAACAAATATGATCCAAGCATAAGACAGCCAAAACAACCCATTTTTATACGTTTCTTTGTACCATGAAGCCTAAATGTAGCTTATTTTTTGTATGGACACTTGAAACGCTATTAAATTTAATCCCTATGTTTGGTCTGCTAATTAGTAATAATTACATGTCTGTGGTTGCACGTAAATTTATTCAAAATATATGTTTAACCGTAGTTAAAAACCTTCGAGGGTTCCGTTAAAGACTAACTCGATACCTCCACGCGTTCCCAAGATAAAGGCTCTTGACAGACAGACGGACGGACGGACGGTCAGACGGACGAACGGACAGACAGACGGACAACAAAATGATCCTGTAATGGCTCCGTTTTTTCCTCTTGAGGTACGAAACCCTAAACAAATGCTTTTAATAACAATGTATGTAATTTTAAAAACATATAATTATTCGTAGTACAATTAATTAATTACTTTCAAGCATATTAAAGTAGTGAGTTAATAAAACTAAATGTATTGTTTATATCATTAAAATTAGGGCGAGTTTCCATCGTAACTAAATCGATACTACTAAATATGTAAGTAGTAAAAGTAAAAAGCCAAAAGTACTATTATTAGAATTTTTGTTTGTCTTTCTGTTTTATGCATGTTCCGTTTTAACTCGAGAATCACTCAACGGAATAAAAAAACCGGTCAAGTGCGAGTCAGACTTGTATACCTAGGGTTCCGTAATTCGACAGTTTTGGGAACAGTCAGGTAGAAGGTATTTAAAATCTTGCCCGTAACTGTTTACGATAACCAAAAAAAGAATTGATTGTATCACATAAGAGAGATTTTTATACCGTACTCGAAATAAAACTCGTGGTGAAAAATTCACCCGCTTTATTTTTCCTGTAATATTTATGTAATCCCAAATTTTTTTTTTTTTTCTTATTTTTCGGTTAATTACTTTCGGAAATAAGGGGGGACATGCATTTTTTTGTAGGTTTTCAAAGATTTCTCAAACTCGGTGACAGTAAATGTGGTAAAAGTATATATTTTTAAAATCAGCTATTTAATATCTACAATTTGATAGCCAATTTATATCTTATAAAACTTTTTTTTTTAAATATTTCTCATCTGTTATCAACTTTTTTTTAGTCGCTATAGTATCCCTGTAATTGGTCAGCTATGGCATATAATCATGATTAATAAAAAAAATTTCGGTCCGCCTGTTTCGAAGATCAGGGGGGCATGCATTTTTATGTGGTTTTTCAATGATTTCTCATAATCGGTGCCAGATAATATAGTAAAAGTACATATTTTTATAACCAGCTCTTTAATATCTACAAATTAATACCAATATTGTATTTTTAGGATATTTTTTTTTATTTTTCTCATTTTATATTGGAAATATTTTGAACAATTTAAAAATTTTCATTTTTTTTTACACTTTATTTTGTATGCCAGTAAATGCTATTTTTGTAGCAAATTTCAAGTCTTTATCTTTAACGCTGTTAAAGTTATGAGGCTGTGACATACGGAGGGACGGACGGACAACGGAATCTCACCATGAAGGTTCCTCTTAACTTTCAGGTACTACGGAACCCTAACAAAAAAAATACAAAAAGACCTTCAAAAGGCTGAATCTGGTACCTTGGACCACATAAAATCGAAAAACGAAACTAGGATTTGTACCTGGGGGGCGGCTCCTGCCTCCAATTCATAGAGCCATCAACAAGTATCTGTTCTCGATAATATGATCGTAATGAGATAACTAGGGATAATCCTCCATACACCGAGATCATATAAAAATCGAATACTAAACAAAAAACGCCATAAATTTGATAAAGCATATTTTTATATCAATGACAACCGTAATTCTGGTGGGGGGCAGACTGTAGTCTGGGGAGAGCCATGCCCCCGTGGCCCCTGCCTAGTTACACCTAAGACCTAAACTCATTTTTTAAATTTCAGCACTATCCCCCAAACATGTATGGAAAGGCATAAACATATTTGATGCTTGTGATTGTTGGCACTTGTTGTTAGTTTATTGCACGTAATATTATTTATAAAACCTCAAAATGTGTACCTATTTAATATAGCCCTTGAAAATGCTAAATAGCGAAACCGGTTGGGTGTAATATAGAATAAAATATTTGTGGATAATTACAAGAATTAAACAAACACAACGAAAGGCATGAAGTTTAAGAAAAAAAATATTCATTGAAATATGTTGTCGATAGGTGGTTCAGCATAAGCCGTTATAACGAACAATAAGAAATTGTGTACCCGGAATGAAATAACCTAAAATAAATCTACAAACGACGTATTAAGAAGATATTTTCTCAATTCATTTTGCTTCAATCACGCACGATCACGCGCGACGTAACAAATTGTTCATTAGAGGACTCGCCTATCAACGTCCCGTGTAATGAAGGCTACGTTCATCACGGAGTTTCACGGCTGAACCAACACTGCTTCTTCCTGTTAACATTATTTTGCTTAAGCATCTTATACATTATCACAGGAGATGCAGGCTTAAGGCACATAAGCACGCCACCGTCTTAGTACAAAATTTGATAACTCGTTTCTCAGTTGTTTTTCGTTATAGACCAAAGTATAAGACATCTATCATCTGGTACTGATATTTTAAAAGGCACCATTTTGACAAAATTTTGAATAGTGATTTTGTTTTAAAGATGATAGCTGGGCAGATTTACATACAAAGGTGTTTTCTTGCATTGATGTACTACCAAATGTACATCGGGTGTTTGCTCAAAAGTGTCCGAACCAAAAGAGAGTCAAAGTATTATAATGTTCTGTGGTCAAAACGATTGAAAGTTAAAAAAAAGGGTGTCAATCACACGTCAATCAAAATTAAGCCGTGCAGCAACGACATACGATTCAAATTAAAATGTTTTGTTTACTAAGGACACTTTTTTGGTAAATTTTATACTAGACCTGAGGTCCATGGTTTGTAATGTCAATATTTTCTTGCCTTAAATTGTACCTATACCAAAATTTTATATTTCAGCGAGATTGTGACTTTATAAATGCCTGTATTAAACTATAGAGATCTCAAACTTTAGTGCATAGGGAAAAACAACGTGTTATCAAATTTTATACTAAAACGGTGGCATAATGCCTATGTGCCTTAAGAGGATAAGGTCATGCTTGCAACAATAAGCGATACGCCATGCGGAAAGACCTGCAGTGCGAGAGACTAGATTCCGAAAACAATAGCAAAATTTAAATTCTCTTTACTTACTGTAACATTAAAAAAACTAAATGTTTTAATATAAGTAATAAATAATAAAATTTCCGCAAACAAAGGTGCGATGACAAGTAGGATTTTTGCGTTTATCTAGGGGCACGGCAGTGCCCCCCGCCCAGACGAGCCAAAGGAAGCGGGGCACTACTTTACCTTTTCTCGAAGCGTTTCGTCATATTTTTGAACCCTCATAGCTTCGGTCTGGGTAATACTAGAGATACCAAATTCTCAAGATAAGATGTAGTAAGCAGTCCTTTTGAACACGATATGTTTCATTTGTCTAGTTTTCATCCTTGGAATTTTATTAATACCTAAAATACGTTGATTTCGTCACTCACTCACCCACTCACTCACCACTCACTGATGATCATCAAATAGGGTACATTCTGAAGTCCTAGAAAGCTGAAATTTGGTATGCAGGCTAAGATTAATACACAAACAACAAATAAATTAAGAAATCTGTAACTTACTTTTTTGAGATTTTTTTTTTATCCAGACCACCCGTTGTTGTCAATTTTATTTTAATTTTATTATTTGCCGTGTTAGAGGCCATAGTAACAGGTTGGTATTCTGTAAAATGTGTAATCCAGTAACTATCAGTGGCTATCTATAACGGCTGAAACTGTAGAACCCTGTGACAGACGGACACACAACGGAGGATAGGGAACCTTAATTAATTTCTGTGATCCAAGGGGTGAGGGGATGGAAGGATATCAAACGCGTCGCCTCACAATGCCACGTCACTGCCGTCGCAGCCCTGATCTATCGCAATAGCAAATAATAAGTCAACAAGAAAAAGAGGCAAAGATAGAGAGTGCGCTATAAAAAAAGCCATAGCTGAGACGCAAGAAATGCAGCCTGAAAAAAATAAAAAAAGTAGAGCATCTTATATAAAGAAATAAAATTCCGTCAAAAACATTTCGTGTATACTAGGTTGACAAGACTCAAAAACTCATAACGCTTTCACAGTTAAAAAGTTATCAGATCACATGTAGAGCCAAGCCCTTAACTCTACAAGGCCTAACTCTACAAGGCCTAACTCTACAAGTCCTAAAACTTCAAACCCTAGATCTTGGTAAAAAAGTATGGCTTGGCCGTTTCATGGAATTATTGCATTACATACAATATTACAAATCCATGGGAATGTCTGTTTGACGGCCGCAAAATATTAAAATACAGAGTAATATTAAATTGCTTATATAAATCTATTATGATCCATATAATTATTCATTTGGAAAATAGCACTCGCTTAAACAATAAAAAACTATTTCTCTTCAGACGGTACAATTTTATTACAACTTTTTGGTTATAATTTAGTTGTCCGTGTAATGAGATCACTTTGTCTTAAAAAATATTAAGAGTTTGGTCTATAAAAGAAAAAACTTAACAAATACGAGTATAAGCAATTTAATCCTAGTAAACGATAAAGGAGACCAAAATTAATTAAACTTTGGAGACAGTTTTGTAAATAATAAGAAATGAGAAGATATACAAAATAAATTGGAAAAAGATGAATTTTTATGTTCCAAAAAATAAAATGAGAGTTAATATTGTCATATTGTACGTGATCGCTGATCATTTTTGTCATTGGCAGACTTTATTAAAGTAATTTAGCCAAGTCCGAGTCCGACTCGCAACACAAAGGGTTCCGTACCACCACAAAATACCGTATATCGTATAATGAATGAAGTTAAAAGGAAAACTATCACAGCTAAGTAGACTTTACAGGTTTAACAGTACAGGTCGCGCCTAACTTGTAGTCCCTACTAAACACGACAATGTATGGGCACTTGGCCGGTTTTTTCTAGAATCAAATAGGTGCAATTTTGGTTGTGGCCGATCTGATATGAACGAAGAATTATACCCGCCATGTTTTACATTATTCGCACATCATGACATCAAATTTATGCTAGGTTTTATTGGAGGAAAAAAGTTCCATGTTTTTTTACATTTTACTTAAGATTTCAGATACGTCTGTAATGTTGTTGTTTACTTCAAACTGTTTACTAGGCCAAGGATATTTCTGTTCATACAAAGACCTTTGAAAGTATTTGCAGGATCATTTAACTACGTAAACAAGATTTTCGAAAGCTTACTTTCTTTTTCTTCCAAAAACTTGAATATAATTGTTTTTCCGAATAAAATGAACATGATTATTATCATGTTTGCCATTGTTTTACAATAATAGTTTATACTACTAGTGCAAGGTGGCAATGGACACTATTATAATTATCTTTGGCAATAGCTCACGAGGATGATTTGAAAAACGAGCGAGGCGAGTGTTTTAAAGGTTACGAGTAATTTATTGCTCTTACCCACGTGTTTCAATGCATAGTGTGAGTAAATAAACGAAATATAATTAAATAAATAAGCAATAAATACTCCAAATTTACTTTAAGGCGGGCATTTTTTTTTCTGTACGCAATTTGCCGGCTTGTACGCGGGCGGAGCCGCGGGCGAAGGCTAGTCTTTACTAATAACATTTTAAGAATTAAATTAGTACCAGACTATAATCAGAAAAATTGGTTAGGTTTCCGGCGTTAGATAGTTTTCAATAGTGATTTCGAGTGAATAACATTTTAAGATAAATCTGTTCATAATTTATGAATCATACATAAATCACGTCAAATAAAACATCGATAAAAATAAAAACAAACGAAATATTGATATCGACCTGCCAAATCTTTGTACTGTGAGAAAACTTTTATAAATAGAAATGGTTGTTAGATACGCCTGTAAAGCTGTAAAAAAAAACGACTTTAGCTACCTAAACTACATCTATAGCCTTATATTTATGTTACCGACCAAACCTGATTTTAGGACAAACTAGTTTTTCCTAGGACATTTCCTACATACATATAAGGTTAAATAATAATAGTTGGCGAAACTCAAAACATAGGTAGTACTGATCTATATGAACAACTTTTTCTATGGGGGCTAAGAAAAATTCTCAAAAAAAAGTTTCGCCTTCTAATATTAAACCAGACATCTGATATGGTCAATTTGTATGAGAGGAAGTGAAAAAAAGTTGCGAATTTCGCTTAGCCCCAATAGAAAAAGTTATTCATATAGATCAGTAAGTACTACCCATGTTTTGAGTTTCGCTAACTATTATTATTTAACCTTGTATACTCACGCCTGTATCCCAGAGGAGTGAGCAGAGGCTATATATTTCCATCTGCTACGATCCTGACACCCCTGTTTTGCTTCTTTTACGTCCATCATACTGAAAAAAAAGTAAAAAGTACTAGGATTAGAAGAGCTTGTATGACTAGCTTTATATGTAAGACTAGTATTGGAAATGGGCCAAGTAAAAAAAAACAGGTCTTAACTTCACGACGGTAGTTTATTGAGTGAGAGATTTAGCGAGCGATCAGGCTTATATAAGTGAACTGTCAACCAAAAGAAATAGCTGTGACTACCCGTATAAATGAGACTTGAATATTTGAATATACTCGTACCAACAGTCCCCCTCAAACAAATATTCAAGTAATTATGTATACAAAACACCTTGATTAAAAAAAAATAGATTATACATAAATTTACATTAATTGTTTTAATTTACTATAGTTAACATAAAACAGTTCACATAAGTATATTTATTTTATTATTATAAACATATCTTGTAGATTTATGATCGCAATGAAATTTGTTCAAACATAATATATATAATTTAATTTAAGTTTAACTTTCCTATTAATTCTAGAAACTTAACTGTAGGTACCATTTATGTAAATATGTCAGCCAGTTGATTTCCTGTGGAAATATAGTCAAGCTTTATTACTTTGTTAGTAATTTGTTCCCTGGTGAAATGGTACTTAATATCTATATGCTTGGACCTTTTATGATTTGTGGGATTATTAGCAATGCTAATACAACTGTTATTGTCTTCAAAGATAATTATGGGCTGCAATACTGGAATTGAAATACTATTTAGCAAAGATTTTATCCAGATTGCCTCTCTCACGGCTTCAAATAAAGCCATATTCCGTTGAAGAGGCGGCAACAGTATTTTGTTTGCGTGTATTCCACGAAACTGTACAATTATCGAACACTTTAAATATGTATCCTGTTGTACTTTTTCTGTCACTTATGACACCTCCCCAATCGGAATCTGCATATCCAACAACCAGTTGTTTGTAATCGCATTTCTCATAAGTCAGTTTTAAATTAACAGTTCCTTTTATGTATCTTAAAAGATGTTTTAAACATTTCCATAACTCTTCATTATTTTTACTTTGATATCTGCTCAAAATACCAATAGCCGCACAAATATCTGGTCGTATACAAAGCATTGCATACATTAAGCATCCAATGGCGTTTCTGCAGGGAGCCTCATAGTAAGTGTCAGAATTTAAAGTTTCATGATCCAATTTGGATGGAAATGGTGATTTTGAAGAATTGCAGTAAGTCATGGAAAATTTGCTTAAAACATTTTGAAGGTATAATGATTGGTCTAAAGTCAATTTACCTTTACTTCGTTCTACTATAATGCCAAAAAATAATTTAATCTCATTTAAATCAGTCATGTTGAATGTCTGCATTAAACCGTTTTTATACGATTTCAAATTCTGAATATCCTTTCTGCAAATAATTAAATCATCTACATATAGTACAATAGACACATTTTTATCCATACAATGCTTATCTAGAACATATAGACAAGGATCAACTTGAGAATTCTTAAAACCAATAGCCTTAAGAGCACGATCGAAACGTTCAAACCAGCACCTGGACGATTGCTTTAAGCCGTATAGCGTTTTATTTAATTTACAGACTTGATTCGGCTGAGCTGGAACACCCTCCGGCACTTCCATGTAAATGTCTTCTTTGAGAATGCCGTTTAAAAAGGCAGTTTTGACATCCATATGATGGACATGTAAATCAAACTGATTAGCTAGAGCTAGAACAAATCTAAATGTTGATATTCGAGCAACTGGTGCAAACGTCTCATCGTAGTCTTGTAGGTACTGTTGAGTGAAACCACGGGCAACTAAGCGCGCCTTATACCGCGTAGATTCACCAAGTTCATTATTTTTAATCGTGAAAACCCATTTAGAGCTTACTATATTTACATTATTAGGTCTATCAACAAGACTCCAGGTTTGATTGCTATGAAGAGACGCAATTTCACTTTCTATGGCTTTTAACCATTTATCAGAATCGTACCTATTAAAAATTTCATTGTATGTACTTGGCAACGATTGAACAGTTGTGAGTGATAAATAAAAATCGGGGTCATTCATCTGTACATAATTTTTGCGGGTAAATTGAGAATTCTTTTACTACGTCTCAGTTTGCTAGATGAGGGTCCTGCTTCTGACCTATTATCAGTAAGATTTTTGTGTTTGTTGCCTATTAACTTTGCCGATTCATTGTCGGGCTTATTGATTTCGGCGGGAATTTCAATAGGTGTACTGACCGGCCTAGAAGATTCAAAAGTTGACTCATCGAATACAATATCTCGGGCAGTGAGAAATTTACTATTTTCTGTGTCAAATAATTTGTAACCATTTTGGTCGTATCCGACTAATATGGCTTTAAAGGATTTTTGGTCAAATTTTGATCTTCTACATTTGTCATGGACATAGGCCGTCAAACCAAATATTTTTAAATGGTTTATTTTCGGTTTCCTATTGTGCCACATTTCGTATGGAGTTTTATTTGCGAGGGCTTTTGTGGGTAGTCTATTAGTTAAATATGTAGCTGTTAATATAGCTTCACCCCAAAACGATTTGTCCAACTTGTAACCAATGTTCTAGCCATTTCGGTTAGTGTACGATTCATGCGTTCAGCTACCGCATTTTGCTGTGGTGTGTATGGTACCGTATGGTACGTTATTCCCTTACAAACACAAAAACCTTTGAATTCGTTTGAAAGATATTCTCTCCCGTTATCACAATATAAATTGGTTACTTTTAAGTTGAACAAATTCTCACTCTTAGCAACAAAATCTTGAAAACATTTTAATACTTCTGATTTTGAATTCATTTGGTAAGTTACTGTATAGTGCGTAAATCGTCTATAAATGTAACAAAATAGTTTTTATCATCGACAGTTGTAGGTGTAATCGGGCCGCAAACATCAGAGTGGATAATAAATAGTGGTCAGTTATTTTTGTTAGATTTGTCTTTGGATTTTGCAAAGGGCAATCGTGACTGTTTACCAAGAATGCATGGTTCACATAATTCATCATTAGGAATAATATCAGCAATTAATTTATTATCATCTTTGTCAACCAAATTTTTGAGCAAGTTAAATTATTGTTTGTTTAAATGACCAAGCCGACTGTGCCATAAATCATAAGATTTTTTACAGTTTTGGCGTTGGGTTTTGGCTTCATTTAAATTACAATGGGATTTATTTATTCCAAAAGTGATACTAAAAAGATTTTTTGTTTGATAAACACTTGTACTTGTCCACTTATTTATATTAATTTCCCTTACCGGTTTCGCTGTTAAAGCATTATCAAAGGTTTGTTTGGTTGTTTACGTACAATATATGAATCGCTTGGCATGCGGGTAGGACAAACAAATTCTACAACAGAAACATTTGAGTATTTTAATTTCTTAATATAACGTTGTATAAAATACTCATAAGTTTCCATAGATACACTATCCTAAATATCCAACGTTGTGGCAAGGTTTGGCAATGGTAGAATTAGTTATGGGGTTGTCATATAACAAAAATAAAGTTAACACGGTAGAAGAAAGAAAAATATAAATATCTTAAAAACAAAAATAAGGATTCAATATGCTAAAATGTCAGTAAATGTTGATTTTTTAAAATAAAATAAATGTGTAATTGAGTGTCAAGTCAGATAAATGTCAAACGATTCAATCGTGTTTCATGTCAAATAAGAGCCAATGTCAAAATACAAAATGAGCTATTTAAAATATTGAAGCAGTGGTGAGTTATTAACGTCTAATTGTTTATTTAATATTTGGTTGACATTGGAATGGCATAATTTATTTATTTCGAGTGCTTCTAGGGCTGATAATTTTCTGCCTTTATCGCAAACATGAAGGGCTTTGAAATTTAATTTGGAGTCGAAAGTGTGGTTTTCACTGATAAGGTGTTCCGCGAAATTAGAATCAGTGCGGTTCAACCTCCAGCTCCTGACATGTTCGTCAACCCTTGTTTTGAAGGCCCTTCCAGTTTGTCCCACGTATTTATTATCGCAATTGCTGCAGGAGAGTTCATAAACTCCATTCTTTTGTCCAATGTCTGTTCTACTTTTATTATTACATAGAAGTCTTCGCAAAGTTCTATGCGTGTAAAATGCGGGTTTACGCTCTTTTATTAGACGGGAACACTTATATGATAGTCTACCAAAGAATGGAATTTTGGACCACTTTTTAGGTTCTTGACTATCGCAAGTATTGCTACTGGTGTGCACATGATACAGTAATGAGCTTGCTATTTTTAATTTCTTTTTGTGCAGAATGGTGTTCACAAGATTAGGATTATATCCGTTATTAAGTGCGATGGTTCTAAGAGTGTCTAATTCTTTGTTAAAACTATCTTTACTAAGTGGGATAGATAAGAGTCTATTAACCATGGAATGGAAAAAAGCATGTTTGTGCGATAAAGGGTGGGCTGAGTCAGCGTGTATAATGTTGTCGCTGAAAGTGGGTTTGCGGTAGATCTTAAAATCATGTCGACGTTTTTCAATATTAACTGTTATGTCAAGGAAATTTAATTCATTATGTCCAATCTCCATTGTAAATTTTATATTATTATTAATAGTGTTGATGAAGCTGAGGAATTCAGTCAAGTCATTCTCAGACCCAGCCCAAAGGCAAATCACGTCATCTACATATCTGTACCAGTAAACGATTAAGTCCTTGAAACGGTTTCGACTGAGAATTTGCTTTTCAATAGATGACATAAATATGTCGGCGCACAAAGGTGATAACGGACTTCCCATTGCCAAACCCTTAAGCTGTTTGAATATTTTGTTTCCGAATGTGAAATAGTTTTGATCTAAGCAAACGGATATTGTGTGTTCCAGATCGATAATTTGTTGGGGCTCTACCGTGGATTCTACCAAAAGTTCATTTATAGTACGTTTACATTCGTCAATAGGTACGCTTGGGAAAAGGTTCTGAACATCAAAGGACACGAGGAGAGCATGATCTGGAATTTCGACATCTTTGATCTTATTTACTAAGTCGACACAATTCTTTATGGTATGCTTAGGTTCAAATTTAGTCAGTTCTTTAAATATATCATTACATTTTGCAGCAATTGGATGTGCAGGTGCGCCAACATGTGCAACTACTGGGCGGATAGGTGCTCCTGGCTTATGTAGTTTGTAGTAAGCGTGTAGTTTTGGTGTCTGAGGGTTCATTACTTTGAGTCTATAGTTATCTGTCTTAGTAAAAATACTGTTAGCCGTTTTGAGGGTATTTTTAACTATTTCATTGTATTTCTTGGTGGGATCTTTCTTGAGTTCTATAAATGACGGTTCAGAGAGGAAATCATTTATTTTACCTTCATATTCTGCCTTTGTAGTAACGACCACAGTTTCAAGGACTTAATCGTTTACTGGTACAGATATGTAGATGACGTGATTTGCCTTTGGGCTGGGTCTGAGAATGACTTGACTGAATTCCTCAGCTTCATCAACACTATTAATAATAATATAAAATTTACAATGGAGATTGGACATAATGAATTAAATTTCCTTGACATAACAGTTAATATTGAAAAACGTCGACATGATTTTAAGATCTACCGCAAACCCACTTTCAGCGACAACATTATACACGCTGACTCAGCCCACCCTTTATCGCACAAACATGCTTTTTTCCATTCCATGGTTAATAGACTCTTATCTATCCCACTTAGTAAAGATAGTTTTAACAAAGAATTAGACACTCTTAGAACCATCGCACTTAATAACGGATATAATCCTAATCTTGTGAACACCATTCTGCACAAAAAGAAATTAAAAATAGCAAGCTCATTACTGTATCATGTGCACACCAGTAGCAATACTTGCGATAGTCAAGAACCTAAAAAGTGGTCCAAAATTCCATTCTTTGGTAGACTATCATATAAGTGTTCCCGTCTAATAAAAGAGCGTAAACCCGCATTTTACACGCATAGAACTTTGCGAAGACTTCTATGTAATAATAAAAGTAGAACAGACATTGGACAAAAGAATGGAGTTTATGAACTCTCCTGCAGCAATTGCGATAATAAATACGTGGGACAAACTGGAAGGGCCTTCAAAACAAGGGTTGACGAACATGTCAGGAGCTGGAGGTTGAACCGCACTGATTCTAATTTCGCGGAACACCTTATCAGTGAAAACCACACTTTCGACTCCAAATTAAATTTCAAAGCCCTTCATGTTTGCGATAAAGGCAGAAAATTATCAGCCCTAGAAGCACTCGAAATAAATAAATTATGCCATTCCAATGTCAACCAAATATTAAATAAACAATTAGACGTTAATAACTCACCACTGCTTCAATATTTTAAATAGCTCATTTTGTATTTTGACATTGGCTCTTATTTGACATGAAACACGATTGAATCGTTTGACATTTATCTGACTTGACACTCAATTACACATTTATTTTATTTTAAAAAATCAACATTTACTGACATTTTAGCATATTGAATCCTTATTTTTGTTTTTAAGATATTTATATTTTTCTTTCTTCTACCGTGTTAACTTTATTTTTGTTATATGACAACCCCATAACTAATTCTACCATTGCCAAACCTTGCCACAACGTTGGATATTTAGGATAGTGTATCTATGGAAACTTATGAGTATTTTATACAACGTTATATTAAGAAATTAAAATACTCAAATGTTTCTGTTGTAGAATTTGTTTGTCCTACCCGCATGCCAAGCGATTCATATATTGTACGTAAACAACCAAACAAACCTTTGATAATGCTTTAACAGCGAAACCGGTAAGGGAAATTAATATAAATAAGTGGACAAGTACAAGTGTTTATCAAACAAAAAATGTTTCAAAAGTTCCACCAAGTGCCAACAATCACGAGCATCAACTCCACTAAAAAGATTGTTAGTATTCTCACCAGTCATATAACATTTGTTATTTTTATTATAGATTTGAACTCCATTGTGTAAGACTAATCACACTATTATCTAAAGTAAGTAGCAGTTACTTTCCTAATTAATAATGTAGCTATTAGTTTATAACTGTTAATATCGCATACTTGTTAAATATTGTGACTGTTGGTGTTTTTGATCATGGCAACACTGTAAATTTTGACAGATGATAACCGTGCGGATTTGTTTGTAAAAGGCTGGTTACGAAATTGTTATCGAATAAATCGATTTAAATCACAGCAATCTGCATTTATTTTCTTAAGATAAAGATATTATCCTTTATCTCAGAAGTGGGATTGAACTAAAACACCCACAAGTTTTGTTTTTCGCTTGTATTTGGACAAGAAATTGAAACTTGATTTCATCCACGAAAAACTTTGATATGGGCGGTGACGATAATATTGAAACACCATCTCGAGCTGCAAGTAGAAGAAGTCAAAGCCGTTCCAGGACTGAAAAACGCCATCGTGAGCGTGATTACAGTTCTGAAGGTTCTCACGATCAGCGCAAGTGGCAACGACGGCGCCTGAACACAAATAACGCCCACCAATACTACACTCACGCAGCCTTGACACACACAACTATTTGCTCCAAGGTTGATGGTGCCCTATGCAAGTCAGAAGAGCGTGAAGGTCGAAGGAGCCGAACCAAGGAGCGATATCATCGACACCACAAGCGAGATCGCAAGCCGAGTCAAGGACGTCGTCACGAGCATCGTCCGAGTTGCAGTGTCGAGCGGAGGCAGAGCAAACGAAGCCGCAGACGCAGTCGTTCTCCTCGTGATGTTAGATCATCAAGTAGTACCAGCGGCAGTGGTAGTTCTTTGCAACGGCCGAAAGAAAATGTGAGTCAGTCTATTTTTACTAATAGTGACAATAGATTGTTTTTGACAGAGCTGATGAAGCTTTTAGGTAAAAATCGCTCCGAAGGAAATAAGTTTCCAATGTTAGGAAACGTCATACCCGATTTTGACCCTATGGTAAAAGGTCAAACTATACAGACGTGGATAACTAAAGTAGAAGAATGCGCAAAGCTGTATAACTGGGGTGATGATCATACATTATGCATTACCCAAGTTATGCGGCGTCGCAAAGACTTGGTACCAGGCTTTGCCGACAATGTCATTTTCGTGGTCCGAATGGAAAATTAAATTACTTGAATCCTTCCCATGTAGTGATGATTACGCTGAGTTGTTAACGGAAATGCTTTCAAAAAGGGTTAAGTACAATGAGTCGTTAGAACTATACTACTATGAAAAGATCAATTTACTCAATCGTTGCGAAATTCGGGGTAAACGTGCGGTAGATTGCTTGTTGTATGGCATTGAAGATAGATCCGTGAGGTTAGGCGCAAAGGCTGTTAAATGCACGGAACCAGAGCAGGTTCTTGAATACTTTCAATCTATTACGCAGCAACCACGCGATTCCGATAAGTCTACAGTAGAACAAGATAAAAACCAGAATGCTTCCGGAAACACGCAGACACACTCGAAGGCAGGGAAAAATGATTCAAAAACTAAACCAAAATCTAGTTCTGCTGTGTGCTACAACTGTAATGAACCGGGGCATTATAGTTTTGATGTCCCAAAAAGATTTTGAGATGTGACCTTCGTAAAAGATTAGGTCATTTAAGTACAGATTGTCCGAAACTACCTATTGATTCTAGTAAAAAAGCGAAATGTCGGGAGAAAAAAACCATTATGTGAATTGACATAGAAGATTCGAGCAATAGCAAGTACGTAATTAATATGAAACTAAATGACAATCAAATTCAGGGCTATGTAGGTTTGGGCAGTCAATGTTGTTTGATACGACGATCTGATGCTATGAGGTTAAGTGTCTCTTAGAAAGAAGGTAACTTGCCTGTTATGAGAGGTATAGGAAATAATATTGTGGTTCCTTTAGGTTCAGCACTTGTGCAGTTAAATATACAAAATATTGTTGAGCAGGTTGAAATGTTTGCCGTAGAAGATAGTGTGATGAAATATTCAGTACTAGTTGGTCATAGTTTTACTGAAAAACCTGGGATAATTATAACTAAAACTACAGATTCACTCACGTTTGAGCGGAAATCAACCCAAAAGCTTGAGCTGGTTCTCCGCAAAGATTTGACTTTTCCCGCCCAAAAGATGATTGTGATACCTATTAGTTCAACGCACGATTATACAGGGACGGTTTATGTGAATGGGTCCTTGCGAGGGAAACCTCAGGAAGAATTTTATTTGATGCCGGGTGAATACGAAATAGGAAACAGTGTAGGCGGATTATTAGTGCAAAATTTAACAGATAACGAATTGAAATTGAAGAAGGATTCTTTGATTACACGAGCGAAATGTACAGATAGTAGTAGCTTTAGTGTAAATATTCTGGATTTTAATAGTTAGAAAGTGCTGGAAGATTTAAATTATGGCGATCAACTTAGTAATGAAGAGGTTCAGAAATTAAAGGACTGATTATTTAAATATAATAACCGTTTTTCCATTAGCTTAACTGACTTAGGGTTGTTTGCACAAATGGAAATTGAACTAACTGACTCACAGCCGGTAGTTTACCGACCTTAGAGACTTTCTTTTCCTGAACCAGAGCTGGTACGATCAATGGTAAAGGAAATGCTTGATGCTGACATAATCGCGGAATCAAGTTCTCCGTGCGCCAGTCCCATCTTGCTGGTCAAGAAAAAGACTGGCGAAAAGAGACTCTGTGTTGATTACAGAGCGTTGAACAATAAAACGCGTAAGGAACAATACCCTCTTCCATTGATCGATGATCAGCTCGACAGGTTGGCTGGCACTCTATGACGTTAATCTAGAAACCGAGTTACATACGGACGCGTCGAAGTTAGGAGTTGCAGGAATATTAATGCACCCAATGACTAATCGCATACTATAGCCGTAAGACCACAGTAGACGACCAAAAGCTCCATTCGTTCGAACTAGAGACTCTTGCTGTCGTTGCGTCATTAAGTCGATTTAGGGTATACTTATTGGGATTATGATTCAAAATTGTTACGGATTGTCATGCGTTACGAACTACAATGACCAAAAGGGACTTAATACCGCGAATTTCTCGCTGGTGGGTCCAGTTTCAGGAATATAACTGCGAAATCGAATATAGGCCGGGTGCACGCATGGCTCACGTTGATGCGTTGAGTCGCAACCCTGTCACTGAAACAACCAGTGAGAATTGTGACCATGTTATAGACGTTTTACATATTGATATGTAGACTGGATACCTTCGGTACAGAGCAAAGATGAAGAAATTAAACAAATAAAGCAGATACTACAAAATAATAATACTAAATTCATAACCGACGTTTACAAAAACTACCAATTGAAAGGCGATCATGTCTACCGCATTGTTGAGGACGGGATTCGTTGGGTCGTGCCAAGGGGCGTAAGATGGCAAATTCTTCGAATGAACCATGACGAGGTGGGTCACTTCGGTTTTGAAAAGACCTTGAGTAGGATAAGAGGTGTTTTCTGGTTCCCGAAGATGCGGTTTACTAAAAAGTACGTAGCTGCATGTCTATAATGTACCTTAAAGCACACGGTGGCCCTAAAGAAGGTATGATGCATCCAATTCCCAAAATAGAAACCCCCCCTTTCACACTCTCCACGCCAATCACTTGGGTCCGTTCGTTCGATCAAAAAGAGGTAATATGTACATTCTCGTCATCATAGATGCGTTTACTAAATTCATCAATATCCGGGCCGTAAAAGATACCTATACCATTTCAGCAATTAAGATTTTTAAGGAGCATTTTTGTTATTTTGGTGTGCCCACTCGTCTTTTAACTGACCGAGGATCATGTTTCGCAAGCACTAAATTTAAAGAATTCATACAAAAACTAAATATAAAGCACATTCTCAATGCAGTCACTACCCCAAGAGCAAATAGCCAGGTCGAGCGATACAATCGCACAATATCAGATGCATTAGGCGCGAATTGTCACGGTCAAAACGATAATACTTGGAATGAACACTTAGGCGATATACAATTAGGGATTAATACAACCGTAAACAAATCTACCGGCAAGAGCCCCTCCGAATTACTGTTTGGTTGCAAAGTAATGAATGGGTCAGAAAGCATGTTAAGTGACGTAATTAACGAAGTGTCAGAACGCGTAACTGGCAGCGACTTAGAGCAGATGGGATCTGATGCTAGGGAAAAGATAGATAAACAACAGTAAAAGTTAAAGGAACAATTTAATAAACGAAGGAAGAAAGCAACAGCCTATACTGTTGGGCATTTAGTTAGGGTTGAAAGGACAGTGGTGGATAAACATCATGTTGGAAAATCAAAAAAACTCATAGCCAAATTTCAGGGCCCGTACCGAATTTTAAAATTTTGCCAAATGATCGATTTTTAGTCGAAGATACCCCAATGACGAGGAAAGGTAATAAAAGATACGAAAATATCGTAGCACTGGATAAAATTCATCCATGGCTTAATTTTAAGGTCCAGTGTAGTGAGGGTAGCGAAGATGACATTGACGGTGATTCTTCGGGAGCGGAGTGATCAAATTGATATAATGTAGAAACTTATTGATTTTAGATGGTGAATAATTAAGTATAGTCAAATTAGAGAAAAGGTAAGAACCGAATCATAGAATGAATACATTATTATGTTGAATCACGAGCTAAGAGCGATCAGTGCAGAATACGAATCGATATTTTGACATGGCACAGATGACCGTAGATCTTAGTAGATCGTGTAAGATTTAATCCTAGACTAAATAAATTGATGTATGGCTAACATGAGCTAAGAGCGATCAGTGCAGAAAACGAATGATATCAAGCAATTGGTATCGCACAGATGATCGCAGATCTTAGCAGATCATGTAAGATTTGATTCTAGACTAAAATATTGTTATGTGTGGCAGATGGCTTGCATGAGCTAAGAGCGATCAGTGCAGAAAAGAATGATATCAAGAAGTTGGTATCGCACAGATGGTCGTAGATCTTAGCAGATCATGTAAGATTTGATTCTAGACTAAATTATTGTTATGTATGGCAGATGGCTAGCATGAGCTAAGAGCGATCAGTGCAGAAAAGAATGATATCAAGAAATTGGTATCGCACAGATGGTCGTAGATCTTAGTAGATCATGTGAAACCAAACCTTTAGTAGTTTTAATTTAATGTTACTATTATTATTTGGTGAGATTGTAGTGAGAGGCGACGAGTAATAGGATAAGAAACAATAACCTATAAATGTTTAGCGTTATATAATATTAACCTATTTCACACATTGTTGAGTCTAGTTATAGAAACAATTCATGTACTTTGTGAGAGGACTCACTAACGTAAAAGGATGGCCGAGTTGTAAGACTAATCACACTATTATCTAAAGTAAGTAGCAGTTACTTTCCTAATTAATAATGTAGCTATTAGTTTATAACTGTTAATATCGCATACTTGTTAAATATTGTGACTGTTGGTGTTTTTGATCATGGCAACACTGTAAATTTTGACAGATGATAACCGTGCGGATTTGTTTGTAAAAGGCTGGTTACGAAATTGTTATCGAATAAATCGATTTAAATCACAGCAATCTGCATTTATTTTCTTAAGATAAAGATATTATCCTTTAATTGTTACCAAAAATAACCGACATACCTGTCTGTTGTATGCGATTTACCGATAGTAAATTGTACCGAACCTCTGGCGAATACAATACGTCTTCAATGGATCCCTGAATTCCTAAATTTGTGGTTACCTCGAATCTTCCTTTACCAAATGCAAGAATGGAGGTCCCGTTCTTAGCAACGCCGATTTTTATCGGTGTAGGTAATTCGACATATGCTGTAAAAACTTCCAGAGTGTTTACAATGTGATCAGTCGCACCAGAATCTAAAAGAAAGCAAATTTCATCATTAGCTAAACGATTATCAGCGGCAACAGGCAACTTACATTTTGAAAACATAAAAGCAAAACTGTCCTCGTCATTGTTGCAGGGTTGAACAATATTGTCCGTCTTCTTGTAGCTGGTAGATTGTCCATTTTGCTGCAGCTTTTTGTAAAAATGGCAGTCCTTTTTGAGATGATTTCGTCGTCCACAATGGTCGCAATACATCTTTGACATCTTGTACGTAGAATTTCCGGGTTGAAATTTTTCTTTCTTTTGAGGGTAGAATTTTTTCTTCTTGGTAGGTCCGTACGAATTTTGTACAGAGAAACGTTTGGTGCCAGTAGGCAGAGCCTTGAATTCTGTTGTAGTTTCAGCTTGCAGCTTCACTTCATGGTCTAACAGGCGTGTCTTCACAAAAACCAAATTTAGATGTTCTTCTCCAAGCGTTTCTAATGCCGTTATCATACCGTCGTAGGTAGCGGGTAAAGTGAGTAACACGTGCGATATTTTGTCCATTTCGTCGAGTTTCACACCAGCAGAGATCAATTCGGTAACTATATTATCGAACTTTGTGAAATGTTGTAACAACGATGTATCTGGTTGCAATTTAAGATTCAGAAGTTGTTTAAGCAGCGCTAATTGTGTAGCCAAACTTCTTCGCTCGTAAATTTTGTCAAGGTCGTCCAGTATAGATTTAGCGGTTGCAGAACCTTTTGCAAAATTCAAAAATGCGTCACCCAAATACTCAACGATCGTACCTTTTGCGGTCATTTTTTCTTCAGCCAGTCTGCGTCTGGATCTTTGGGTGTGGACTCTTCCACGACGTTTAGCCCCTGTAGTTCTTCTAAAAGCGATTTCACGCGAAATTTCCACGTGCTGTACCTTTCGCCATTAAATTGTTGGATGTTTCTTTTGTTTCGGGACTCCATTTTTACAATTCGTAAATACTTGCACTAAACACTGAATTTTACGTTAATTTGCACAGTTATAAAACGTGGCCTGGGCCCATAACCTATTGGAAATGGGCCAAGTAAAAAAAAACAGGTCTTAACTTCACGACGGTAGTTTATTGAGTGAGAGATTTAGCGAGCGATCAGGTTTATATAAGTGAACTGTCAACCAAAAGAAATAGCTGTGACTACCCGTATAAATGAGACTTGAATATTTGAATATACCAACAACTAGCCTTTGCTCGCAGCTCCGCCTGCGTTCATTGAACCTTTGCCCCGTTTTCAGCTTGGGCATTATTTTATGAACATCCCCTGTAGCTTATGTGTTAACCAGGGTTACTATGATGATTAATAAAACAAAACCACATTCAAATCCGTTGAGTGGTTCTCAAGTTAAAAGCGTTTATTCAATCTTTGCCCCGTTTTCATCCTATAAATAGCTTTAAGCTAATGTGTTGAGCAGGGTCACTATTATCAATAAAATACTGCATCCAAATCCGTTAAGTTGTTCTCGAGTTAAAACGGAGCATATACATACCTACAGACAGACAAAAATTCAAAAAATGGTAGTTTTGGCTTCAGTACAATAATAATTGTAATTATTATTATTAATAATTCTGCCACCGATTGGGAAGGCAAAGGTAACTTAGCCCACGCAGCCATGTCTAAATAACGTAAATAAATAATTAGACATGCATGTCTGTTATTTATTTTATATCATATTTGTTTGAGTCACTGTATATCCTTCTGAGCATCGTCTGAAGAGTCCGTGTTCATCGCTGTCCTGTCAGTTCGCGCTAAAATGATATTATAATCTTAGCGCGAACACTAGTTATTGAGTTTGCAAAAGTTGGTCAATGAAGTTGTACTGTGTATATGGCTGTAAGGCCTATTGCCATAGTCTTAGAAGAAGTAAACACTTTTATGCACTAGAACATAAAAAGTACTTTTAGTCCGCTTACACCTAGAATAAACAAGAACTTTAAGAGCATGAGAATGTCTTTAAGTATAAGAGAAAAAAATAATGTTAAAATAAATCAAGTTTTTCGAGAACACCATAGAGGCCATATTAAGATATATTCTGTAAAAATTTTAACTGTCCACCTATTACGGTTGAAGCTGTAGACCCCTGTGACAGACGGACAGACAGACAGACAGCGGAGGCTTAGTAATAGGGTCCCGTTTGACACCCTTCGAATCCATCCATCCATCAGCCTGTTTCGTCCACTGCTAGCTAGCACAGTTAATATTGTATCGACTGTCATCTTTTTCTAAACCTCTATCGTAAACCATGATTGTTTCCACTTAGCTAACATTGTACTCGGGAAAAAACGAGATAGAGATGCTGATACAGTCTCTATCTACTTTATCACGTTCACAGAACTGTTTGTCGATGAATCGAAAGAAAAATCGATTTTTTGAATGAACGAAACCTCTTCCTGATAAACGACTAATTTAAAGAGTCTTTGTTGCACTTTAGAAGGCATGTAAAAATGAGAGTTTTGGAAATGGTAGGACAGCATCAATAATCCGGTGTAATTTTTGTTAGAAGTGACTAAATAGCCGTTAGCGGCTCCCTTAGTTTTAATTATATTCGACCGCTAGGGATAGGTTGCGCGCGTGCGACGACGAGCGAAGCGAGGAGGAGCGGTTAGGTTGACATGGTAAGTATATATTAGGGAGCCGAGCGAAGCGGAGTGGAGCGGAGCGAGGCGACCCCGTAGTTTTAACAGAATTCACGACATGCAGAAAACATCATTTTCCGAGCATTTTCCCATGACTTACGGTTCAATAATTCATTAAATTAAAGGACCGCTTCCATTTCCGAACTCTACATTGCAAATTGAACTGTATTAGTTCGTGCTAAGGAAGATATTCCAACAGTTAAATGATGACTCACGGTCCAATAATTTTAAAAGGGCCGCTAGTGAACCTTTAGTCACTTCCATTCTTGTTTACTTTTATAACCTCTCAAAAAAGTAAATGTGAAATGAAAGATATTTAATGGTAGGTACCATTAAATATCTTTGGTGAAAGCCATTTTAATATTCTTATTATTTGACTATTTCTCAAGTGTAAAGTTGAATTTTTCGAATAGGTAGAATATAATATCGAAAACTTAGTTTCTAACATCGAATAATAGCGAGTCGGGTCGGTTTTAGAAAAAGAAATAGGTACATACACGAAATTATTTTATAGAACCAGAAAGGAGGCCCAACAAAGAATTTTGGTAGATTTACATATAGCTTAAATTAAAAATGAGTCGATTTAGTCGCACAACATTATAAGGCCTAGCCATTTTTTGGTTTTTGGTCTGTTAATCGGTTAATTGATCAAAACTCCACAAACGTATGATATAATCCACACATTTTCCACAACAAAACAATATTCACGCTCTATTGAACTCTATCACCACCTCTTTGGGTCGGTGATACAGCTTTCCTCCAAAAACGTCAAAAAGTAGAAAGAAAGGTCTAACAATGTTAGATAAAGAAGAAAGAAAAAAAAAAAAAAAAAAAGGTTTCTTTCGATCTGTCAAAATGGAAAGACTTGCTTATTTCTTGGTACAATGTTAGCTAAATAGAAAGGACGATAAGATTGGCTGCCATCTTGGAATAACTGTCAAAATCGAAGAGGTACAGGCTCTATCGAGCTCATATCGACTGCTATGCTAGCTACGCTGGACATAGGCCTTTCCAGGATTTCGCCACTCTTGGCGGTCCTCCTGGAAGAAATGCCCATACTCACACACGCTGGGCAGGCGGGTTGGTGAGCGCGGTGCCGAAACCCTTGCACCAGTGACGCCGCTGCCCGTCACCAGTCTAATTTATATAAGGCCCGGCAATTGGGGATGGATATACCGCCATCCATCGGTCCCAGGCAATGGTGGGCCGCCTGGTTTTATTTGCCTGAGAGCTGTCCTCTTACTCTCCCCCGAATAACTTCGGGAGGATTTGCGAGTAAGATGGTGGTACCTCCACAGTCGAGCCCGGCATTAGCTCTACCACCCTTCAAATACGGAACCCTAAAAACGGTATTAAATGAAAGTTTCAAGTTTGGTCATACTCATAGTAAAATAAAACAAATAATAAAAATTTGGGTTCTCTACTCAGAGGGTGCCGGCCGAATTGTTTGTCAGGCGCTACCATTTTGGCGCTTTGTTTTATGTTGCTTTGGCACTATATTGTTGCCATATATTATAATATTTTTAGGGTTCCGTAGCCGAAAGGTGCCAAAATATGTAGTGGTACGGAATCCCAAGTTCGACTCATACGATACCAATTTTTTCGTTTGTTTTTGTACCGGTGTTATGAAGTCCATTTAACATCACTTTATCAAAGGGTTCTGAAAAAATGGAGTGGACTTTTTAAAAGTGGATAAATTTTGATGAAGGATGACAGTTACTTCCAGTGGATCAGTACGAATAGAACCTTTTCAATAATTCAATATATTTCTTTATGCTCTGTGCGTTGTCGCACAACATGACAACTCCACTTTTTATTCCTCTGAAATAGATTTTGTTTGTCATTACTTTATGTGGCAAAATGTTCAAAGGTAACCAGTTTGTATACGCTTTGTATGTACAGTCAAATATTTTTTTTTTTTTTAATGTGTTTTACGGCCCTGGATTCGGTGTCCTTTTGAGCCATGTACAGTCAAATGGTTCGTAGGGTTTCCACGTTTTAAAAATATTGGCTGAATTTTTCGACGCTGAAATGCAGATATCTGGTTTTTTTTTTGTCGCGATTTCAGTTATGGTTGAAGTTGGGTGACCAGACCAATCGTATTCAAATTAGATTGTCATATAGCTATTCGGCCAAGCAAATAAGCCCGTTTGACAATTGAAATCATACATTGGTTGTCTACAATAAAACAAGACAACTGTATTCATTTGACAGCCAAAATGTACGATGACAATTGTCAAACCTTTGTTTAGCCGAATAGCCGTATGACAATCAATATTTGAATACGATTGACTTACACAATTGCGCCTCAGATTACTCCTTTTAAGGGACATCAGCATTAAAAATACGGGATTCAAGGTCAAAACGAGGGAGAAGACAAAGTATTAAAAACCAATAAAGTAAAATTTGACGAAACTTTAAAGTGAATTAAAAAGATTTTTTAAATAAAAAAATGAACTTTTTACAAAATAAACTGGTTTCAAATATCACAGAAGACATATTTACTTAAAATAAAAATAATTATATACTGACCTATGTTTACCGAAATAACACTTTTGCCGACTTCTTTTTTCCTGAAACATATTATGTTCTCGAGAAGTCGAAGCTCTCTTAACGGTTTTTGTGTTGCTATACCATAGGGAATGCGCCGACTTGTGGATTAAGTATTTTTCAGGAAGAAAGAATTCAGCAAAAGTGTAATTTTGGTACCATAGGTCAGCATGTAATTATTTTAAACTTTTTAGTGAATGTCTGCTGTTAAATTTGAAGTCGGTTACTAGTTTTTTGTAAAATGTTTAGTAATTTCACGCTTTTAAGTGTTGATATTATTTTCAAGTAATACCCTGCAATGAGCACACTAACACAAAGTGTTTGCCACAATTTAGAGTTATTTGCTGTCATCCGTTGTGGAGTTCTATGGTGACGAGGCCAGGATCGAAAGTCAGGTGGGTATCATTTAATTTTCAAGCAACACCTTGCAATCAGCAACCTGCGTTTGCTTCAATATTGAGTGATATGCCGACATCCGTTGAGGGGTTCCGTTGCCTGTCTCTGAAGACCATCATCACATCACGACCAAAGTAAAATGGGACCTACCTGGAAGCAAACACAAACATTTTTTTTTCACTTCGTTTAATATATCCAGGGTTATGGAGTAACATACTCAAATAAAAAATACGGTTGAATTGAGAACCTCACTGAACTTCCTCCTTTTTGGAAGTCGGTGAAAAATCAGCATCCCTCTCTATTTTGTACCAAAATCTAAAAAAATTAACCAACTAAAAAAAAAGTTTGACATTCTTAATTATGGACCCTAGAGTATAAGTGAGAGCCGGACTCGAGCACAGAAGGTTCTGTACTTCCACATAATATGGATACGGAATCCTAATATTATTGAGGAAAATAACAATATTATTACGGAACCTTAATTTCATATACCAATATATTTCATTTACGTATTAAGATAAATTTATGAGATCATTATCAAAAAGTTGTTCAAAAAGGTATTCTGCTCTTTTATCGTATCGGAAAACGTATTTCTATACATTTTTTCTATTTTATCTTTGGAAAAATAATGAATACTACAAGAAAAACAAAATGCTGTATGAGCGGTGAAATTTCACCGTACATGAATGAGAAAACTCCTTTAGGATTATCTTGTGATTTTTATATCAGGCTCGTGGCCGTTACCAGAAATATACAAATATACAAAAACATAGTATCGTAACGCCATGAATCTGTCTGTCTATACGTCTGTATATTCAGTTTTAACTCGAGAACCACTCAACGGTTTTGAATGCGGTCTTGTTTATTATAATAGGCTTGTAGACAGAAAACATTATTCTATTTAGTCCGTCATTTAGGATATCAAAAAATATTGGACACGTATTTTTCTATTGTCAATCAAACAAAAAATTACAGAGATAAAGCGCGTCAGAGTTTGAGAGTGGGGGAAAATGACGTCACTTCTAAGTAAAATTGTACATAGATGTGACGTCACGCGGAACTTCAGCGGGCTATATCTTCATCATTTTTTGTTTAATTGAAAAAAGAAAAAATACGTGTCCAATATTTTCTGATACTGACGGACTGATAAAATTTTTTTAGTCATCATGCCTATTGTAGTGACTCTAATCAACGTGTTGATAAAATAAGGCTTAAGCCGAAAACGGAACCGTTATTGAATAAAGGCCAGCGGAGCCGCAAGCGAAAGGCTAGTAGAAAATAAAAAGCTAAATAACACACCCCATTCACTATGTAAACTATTCGTAGACAGCTATTAATAGCAATGAATGGCGCGTCGAGACCCGTTCACGACTCATTCACAATCGCTCTTTACCAAGAACCTGAAGACTTTTAGGGTTCCGTACCAGAAGGGAGCCAAACGGGACCCTATTACTAAGCCTCCGGTGTCCGTTTCGTCTGCCCATCTGTCACAGGGGTCTACAGCTTCAGCTGTAAAAGGTAGCCATTTGAAATTTTCACAAAATACGTATTACCACGGAATTTATGAAGAAAAAAAAATAGAACCCTCCGGTGGTGCCCATACAAAAAAACTTCGAAAAAGTAGCAATTTCTATAATTTCTCATTTCTTTCATTCATCTTAAGGAGGGTTATCCCGATTTTGTCTCTTATCAAAGTCATTTTAAACCAAGAAATAGCGATGATTAAATGTTGTAATACATAAATGTAATATTTCACTGCTTGATCTTAAGATTTCAGCCGTTCGATTCACGATTACTTACATTTTCCTCGATCCAATTAAATCGCAAAGAAAGGTCTAAACTATGATTTAAATATTATCGTTGGGCGCCAGCTATCGCGTGGGTGGCGATGTTTTTGGGTTCGGGGTTGGACTGACGGTAATAAAATGTCCGATATTCATATGAAACTGTGTAATATGGCTTGTCACAAACTACAACTTACAAAATGGCGAATCAAGAATCGGGACGCAAGCGACGCGCGCGCGGGCTATCCCGTTGGCACTCATTGCTCGACTGCCGGCCGGCGCGGGCGTCGCGTGTTAGTGTTACCCATGCCACTTATTATATGCGAAAGCGAGACGGCATGACGCCTCTTGACCTTTGCGGGGGGGGGGGGGTCTACGGTGGTCACATGCTACACCATTGATTTGAGCTATATTAAGTTTAGGACAATAAAACTTATAATAAATAGAAACACCTCGAAACCGCGAGTTTTCATGTATATAATGAAAGGGTTGGAGCAGGAAACATTTCTCTGCATAACCTCGCCTTAAAGGCGGTAATACATAAAAATTTCAAATTTGAGCAGATTGTAGTAAATATTGATATGATATTTTTTTATTCTAAAGTAATACAGCAAATAATAAAAATTTGGTTCTGCAATCATAGGGTGCCGAATTGTTTGCCAGGCGCTACCATTTTATCGCCACGTCTGTTCGCCTTGATCGTGATTTTATTGATATCATATCAATATTTGTTCTTATTTACAATAATGTTCTAAGGGTTTCGTCTCTTAATTGTGTGGTGTTACGGAGTCCTTTGTGCGCAAGTCCAACTCGCACTTAGCCAAATTATCATAGGACGGGAGCCATTGCATTGCAAATCTCTGATTGGGTGCAAGAGGACACTTCGGTTTCTTGCAAAAATAGGGTTTGTATCCTTCCTCTAGGTCCAAAGCAAGCTGCGCTGTAAACGTATTAGTCTGTACGTGAATTTATTAAAATAATTTGGGCAAATGTGAGTCAGACTCGCACACAAAGGGTTCCGTACCACCACACAATACGGGTATGGAACCCTAAGAACATACATATCAACAATATAAAAGCTTTAATATATATAGGCGCTAAAATGGTACCACCTGAGAAACAATTTAGCATCCACTGAATACGAAACACTAATTTTATTATTTGTTTGTTGTTTTCGTTTAGAGTATGTACGCAAAATGTGTGCAAAATTGAAACTTGTATGTATTACCGTCTTTAAGATAGAGCTGAAATAAGAAACGTTTTTTTTTCGAGGTTTATTGTACGGGGACGCCCCTTGGGTTTAAATATATTTTTTTAAACACCTGCTCAAAATATGATAAATTACGTACCTGTTCAGCGTGCGTAAAATTACATATTTCGCACTAGTTACTACTAACGACATCTAGGGGAAACTGGCGACATCATTTAGTAAGCAGTGTGTAAACCTTGTTTTACTTGTCGTTTTGTAAGTATTTATGGAAGTAACCGAATACACCAAAAACTGTTTAGGATGAAAATTTTCAAACTTTTACATTATTTTAAGTTGAAATGTAAAAAATGTTTTAAAATACAAAACTATTTTAGGCGTCATAATTTATAATCTATTGTATCTATCTTAGAACTTTTATTAAAAAGATTTTAGAAAGAGTAGTGTAGATAGGCGCCAACCAGACACTGCGTTTTCTTCTGTCGACTTGTATTTGTATTTTGTTTTGATTTGATTAATTTGTTTTAATTCTGTTAATTGGTTTTATTTTAATGTTTCATGTAATTTTTCGCGGATGTATCAAAAAACGCCGTTTGATACACGTGCGAAAGTGTGGATATTTCTCGTTTCGACTGCATTTTGCCTCGACTGCGTCTCGTTAAAAAAAATCAGTCGTTTCTTGAAATATCAACCAAATGTATTTAGTTTTAGTAAATTCAGTTTTATTAATTTGTCGTGGTAGAGGCCATGGTAACACGTATTTTGTGAAAATTCAGCTTTATTCCTTTTACGGCTAAAGATGAAGATGTAGACCCCTGTGACAGACGGACGGACAGACAGACAGCTTAGTAAAGGGCCCCGTTTGGCACCCTTCGGGTACGGAACCCAAAAAAATGAGAACCATGAATGGATTTTTGATCTGAGTTTCACTGTTCGCTAGGGAGCTTCCTATGAGATATTTGATTGCGCTTAAATTAAGGTTATTAGAGGCGGAAGGGACTATCCCTTAAGGGAGAGATGCAAAAGGATTTTGATGCTACATTAGTACATTACGATACGAGTCGAGAAAAAGTTTCTCGCACGAGTATCGTATAATATTTTATAGCAAAAGTGCGGAAAATGCCGACTTTACGCAAGCGCAGCATGCGTAAAGTGGTCATTTTACGCACGGTGTGCTATAAAATATATTAGAAAACATTTGTCAGTGTTCAAATTGTGGTAAGCGTAAGTTTTGGAATGCAAGCCTAAGGAGCAGGCCTTATTTTTTTCGGCCATAACTCAGTATAAGTATTTATCTATGGTCATCATTGTTACAACAGAGCTGGCTGAGCAACAGAGAAATATTTTTTCTTTTTATATTCAGCAAAGGCAAAATATTCGTACACAATAAGGGCCGTACTTCTCAATATATTTTTTTAAATATGAAAACGCCCCCTTAAATATCAGAGATTTTTCCAGTTTATGGGAAAGGTTATTTATCAACAGAAATAATAATAATTTCATCCATAGTGCATTAGAAAGAAGCAGGAACGGTCCTTTCATATAATTAGCTCAATAAATACACGACGCAAAGTCAAGGTACCGTAATACAATCGACAACATTACAAATTAATAATTGATGAAAAAGTAAAAACCATTTCGAGATATGGGCTTTCTCAGCATAATATATTTTTTTTCAGAATTAAATCGTGATTCAATAAAGAGATATTTTCATAAAACTAAAAATATGGTAATTATAGGATTTTAAAGACAATTTCCTTTGCTTTTAAGTTCATTTTGTTTTAAAAAAAACAACTTTCATGCCATGTGACAGCAGACATAAATATGCCAAGCTTTTTTTTAATAATCCATTGGCAATGAACATTGACTTTTGAAATCCTCAGATGCGACTTACGTCCTTTTAGAATGAGTGAATAAGAAAACATTAAATTATGCAGGAAAAACATAAAATAAAACAAAATAAAAAAATACATACGCTTCTTTTTACGCAGACTTTCAATATAAATATTAAAAACAAATGGTTAATTAAAATGAAATATTGTCGATTTGACTCTCATTCTATTTGATCGTGTGTGAAAGTAGAATTTTCAGGGGTGCTCTTCATTTAGCTGAAGGGTCAGTGTAAAGAGGGTGGATGTGGCACACGAGGTCGTTATTTACTACGAAGGGTTATAAATATAGTCATCTCTCGTCGCGGCCTTATTTTAAACCATTGTGTCAAGAGAGTTAGTTTTTAGTGCTGTACCAGTATATTCGTCACACTTGTATAGAGAGCACTTACGTATGTTTTAAGGTGGTTTTAAACGGAATCCCGGTACAAAATGCACATTATAATATTGTTTTCCTTACTTTTTAATTACAAGTGTGCAAAAATTGCGTGTTGAAGCAATTAGCAAAAATTGATTCTAACAGTAAGATTCTTGCATTAACATTATGTTATTTTATGCCTTACATTATGATTACATTCGATTAGAACGTTAAATACGCTTTTAAGTTTGTTAATCGAATGCAATCAAAATGTAAATCAAAAAATGATAGAATTTGAATGTAAAACCCTAATTATTACTAATCAATTTCCGCTAATTGCTATAAAACGCAATTTTTGCATACTTTTTACTCAAAATTAAGGAATACAATATTATGATGTGCATTTTGCACCGGGATTCGGTTTAACCACCTTAATGTCCGTGTAAAAAAACTGGTCAAGTGTGAGTAGGAATTATGCCTTGAGGGCCCCAAAACACAAATTTATTCCACGAGAAGATAGAGGGCCAAGTTGACTTGACACTTATGATCTATGAATTTTTATGTATCCAAAGGGTCTAATTATGTTGGTTTATATTGCTTCTTGAATAATTAAATATAAGTAATTACAGGATTTTATTCTAGATCTATTTACTACTATAATATAACTATAAAGTAGTAAAAAAGTCGTGTCTGTATATTGAATATTTTCGCGAAATTTTAAAGAAGTGGGTTTAGCGTATTGTATAGGGACCAATTTAAACAGTTGAAATTTTCACAGATGATGTATTTCTGCTGCCGCTATAGCAACAAATACTAAAACCGGTCAAGTGCGAGTCGGACCCGCGCCCTCCAATACAACAGACATGATTTTTTTGCCGTTTTTATAGATAATAGTACGAAACCCTTCGTGCACGAGTCCGAGTCGCACTTGGCCAGTTTTTATTGTTCTTTTGTTTTACTTTAGAGTATTTACTATACAATCTGACTAAATTTAAAACTTTTTTGTATTACCATCTTTAAGTAAGAGCCAAAACAAATAACGTTAAAATAATGCAATTTTTTTGAGGTTCTGTTGAGTTTTTTTTTTTGTCGTGATAAAGACCACAGTAACACATATTCGTGAAATTTCAACTTTCTACTTCATATGGTATTGAAGTTGTAGACCTCTGTGACAGACAGACAGTTTGACACCCTCCGAGTACTTAAAAAAACCGCATCCAAATCGATTGAGTGGTTCTCGAGTTAAAACTGAACATACAGACAGACAGACATAAAACAAAAATTCTTTTAAGTACAATTCCTAGTGCAGGCACTACGGGACAAAATATTTTTTTTCGAATTTCACCTGAAGGGTCATTGAACCTTGTTCTTGATCACTAACCGAGTCTCCACTGTAAATTTGGTCGGTTGATTGAATTTCACCTTGTATATGAATATATGTATGTATACTATATATGTTATTATGTCTATTCAAATTTTATAATATTGTAGAAAAATAAAAAAAATATATATATAGTTCTATATTTAAATATATAATTTAAAAAGCTGGTAGTGTAAAATTTGGGTCTCAAATTACAACCCACAACTTTTTTTACGATTATTTTTTTTTTTTATTGCCCAACTTTCTAGCTTTCCAACGATATTATATATATACTCGTATATTATAATAACTACTCATAAATAATGTAAGTCAACACACTTTAAGTTTAGTCAAGATCTTGGCACGATGAAATTCTACTGGTTAAAAAATAATGCTTCACATTAATTCTGCTGGTTGACACCTCCTTTCTGTAACTTCTTGTGGGTATTTGCGGTCCACTATAACCTAAACTAAGTAGAAACTTAGCTGTAGCATTGCTGGTTTCATAATTACATAGGCCTACTAGCGCAATATAGACAAAGTTATTTTAAATACTATTAATCATTCTTAAACTTATAAGTTACTCATAACTTTTCGTTGAGATATGATTCACGATGATAAATCACGAAAACCGAGAGGTAATAGAAAGCTTTGCCATTGTTGAAAAGTTATCAATCTTTTGTATACAAATTCCTTGTTTGTTTTTTGTAGTTTTATATGTTGAAATTTGACGATAAACAAAATTATTGTTTCATAATTGAATAAATTTCATAGACAATGCTTTCGACAAGCTCAAGTTTTTACTTATGCTAAAAGCGGCTGCTTATGCTTATTAAAACTTTTCTATATAAAAATAGTTTATTGCTATTTCTAAGCATTTAAATGAGCAGACGTTCAATAATTATTACAGTTAGCGAGATTTTTTTTATTGGCACCACTTTCACAGCTCTTGAAGTCTTAAATCTGAAATCAGGAGAAAATGGAACTTACTCGTACATTCTATGAATTCTTATTATATAATGTCCTACAATAATGAGTGAAAATAGCAGATTATGTATCGTTTACAGATTGATCATACTTCAGAAGAAACATTTATTTTTCCTTGAAATATTTTTTTCATTTCTCAGTACAAAGTAGTTCAGTCAGCTGACAAAGTTTCTATGGAAAGGTGAAAAAAAAGTTCGCGCAAAAAAATTTTTTTTTTGGGGAAAGTTGTTATCAGCTCCTAATTTTTTTTCACTTTGTATTGCAGGACCTCATAGATATAGTATATCTTGTTGCTCCTTTCACTTTGTGTACATTATTTTTTATTCTTGTTACTGACTGCCCCGTAAAGAGGTATTGGGTCATTTCAAAAATAATGCACCTTTTGCCTTTTTTGGGTGTCCCATGCATTTTTTTTCTATTTCCAGGCTATTAGCCACGGAAGTTTCTTATTTTTCACTTAAATAAGGAGTATCTGAGAACCAATTACAATAATTGCATTTTTAATACATAACATATTTAATGTATTTATCGATTATTGAAAATATCCCCATCCCATCGGCGAAATTTGTAACTTCTTAATGCGTTTTAAAACATTGTTCTTCTTCATAAGTTATTATTTTTTTGTTGTTAAACAAAATAGTATCTGGAGTTTTATTTTATATTAATTATTTATTTAAAGGCCTATGTCCAGCAGTGGACGAACACGGGCTGATGGATGGATGGATGAATTATTTATTTAAATAATGAATAATTGTCGAAAAAAAACATTTTAAAGTTTGTCCCAGGATTTCACATCTTTGAGACATGTCTTCTTTTGTAACGGTCATTAATACAACAAATTGCTGAAAAATGTGAAATAATTTAGGCTGGAACAACACTACTCAGGAATATGTCACGTCCACTGAGCGGCAGCTTTGAGAAAAATTCTCTCACTTTTTGTCGCAAAAAATTGTCTCGTTTGTTACGAAATTTACTAGGTCTATTTATTTTTTATTTTTTTTGTAATAATGAAAATGAAAAATGATTTATTTATAACTAATGGGAAACATGTACTGTTTATAGTTAAATCTGTGAATATAAATATAAATACCAACAATGAAAACAAATATCATTATATACAAAATATTTTTTGTGAACCTTAAAATGTATTAAATTTCGAAGGAATTTGTAAGGGAAATTTAAACTTCATCAACCCTTACATATTTTTCCATCTTTCAATGATAGGGGTTGAAATGACCCTATGACGTTGTAAATTCATTTTTATCTAATTTAATAATATTACATTTCAATAAGGATTAAAACTTTTGTTACGTAATGCCATAAAACACAATTATTTAATACTTTAATTCAAAAATAAGAAAAATAATCATAATAAGTTGTTCTTTTGGGAACGAACTCTGGAGCAACCATCTTTGTAAATAAAAGGGAAATGCTATAGTTATTTTTATTTCCAAAAATAACTGAATCAATATAAAAATAACTAAACTTATTGCTGCCGTTTTATGGTCCCTTCCACGCAATAACTCTGGAAATAAAAATAATCTCAGAAACCTTTGCTCACGTAGGAAATGTCTACAGGACCTTTTTATGTATCAAGATTCTACTCAAATAGAAAATTCGCGTGAACGCGAACCATTCAATAAAATATAAGGAGTTTGTATTGAACATTGAAACATCTTTTTTGTGACGTAATTTTTTACCTTTTATTCGTTAGAAGGTTTCCTTTGGATAGTTGAATTCTCAGAAACGATTATATTTTGTGATACAATATACTAGCTTTTGCCCGCGGCTGTCAAGCGCGTTAATTTAGGTTTTGGGTAGTCCCATCGAATCATTAATACTTTTCTGATCAATAATTTTGTAATATGTGGCTTAAGTTTGTTCTCGTGAAAATTATGTTATTCGGTTTAACGACATGCTTTTTACAGTATAAAAAGTAGCCAATGTGTTAAGTTAGGGTATAAGCTGTATGCATTCTAAATTTCATCCAAATCCGTCCACCCGTTTCTGCGTGAAAGAGTAACAAACATACACACACACAAACTTTCGCATTTATAATATTAGTGTGATGTCTGACCCTATGTCTATGTCTTTATGGAACTGCTCATCCCCAGGTAAGAAACTATTAGCCTTTGTCCTATACCGATCGGTAGAGCAATCGCCCGGTAAGCGAGAGGTTCCGGGTTCGAATCCCGGTTCAGAACTCCTCACGTCCAGATTTACTTTCCTGATTTTCTGTACCGCAATGCTATAAATTTAATTTGTTATCTCCTTGCGATGGATAAATTGTCAAGTGTTTAAAATATAGGTATATAAATTTATTTCTATCATAGTTCCAAGAGAAGTGTTCAAACATTACAATAGTAAAATGATGTTTCAAATAGCTAAAAAGTTGTAAATGACCATTTCCCTAGGGAACTGCCCCATCTTAAGGGAACAAACTAGAGCGTATGTCCAATTAACCATTACAACAGTGAAAGAATTTTCAAAATCAGTTCGGTAGTTCAAGCGGTTACCCAGGTAAACGTAATCAATGTCTATGTCGAAACTATGATAGAAATAACAATTGTTTATTTATATAAATTATATAAATTAAATTATAAATTATATATTTAGGTGGTAGAGCTGATGCCGGGCTCGACTGTGGAGGTACCACCATCTTACTCGCAAATCCTCCCGAAGTTATTCGTGGGAGAGTAAGAGAACAGCTCTCAGGCAAAACCAGGCGGCCCACCATTGCCTGGGACCGATGGATGGCAGTTTATCCATCCCCAATTGCCGGGCCTTATATGTTTATATTATGTCCAGCAGTGGATGAAACAGGCTGATGGATGGATGGATGAATAATTAAACTTTATTTCTATCATAGTTAAACTAAATAAAAATAAAAAAACTAAATAATCACAATACCTACTTAAATATAAAAGAAAACAAAATATATACCTATACCTATAAATAAAAAAACCTCATCCAAATCGCTTATCCGAGGCGCGAAAAATATTTTGTTTTGGCCATATCTCCGGAACGGTTGGTCTTGGAATGCCCAAATTTGGACATATCGTTACATATCGTTGCGGTATGCGAAAGCACCAGCGTAAATACGCAGGTCATGTTGAGAACTGGATAGCTCAGTTGATAGAGCAACCGCCCGGTAAGCGAGAGGTCCCGGGTTCGAATCCCGGTTCAGAGCATCTCACGTCCAGATTTACTTTTCTGACTTTCTATACCGCAGTGATATAAATTTAATTAATGTCTATATCCCTAGGGAACTGTCCAATCCCAGCGAACAAAGTATAGTTTATATCCCTCAGGGCATTATTTCTTTTAAGAATTAAAAAAATCTCCGGAACTGTTCCGGTTCTTAATTTCTTTCACTAATAGGAACCTTAGTGAAAGAAATTAAGAACCGGAACAGCTCCGGAGATTTTTTTTTATTCTTAAAAGAGATAATAAGACTAAGGTTCCTATTAGTGAAAGAAATTAAGAACCGGAACAGTAGTTCCGGAGATTACCCCCTGGATTCAAGCTCACAAACACTACATTTTTATAATATATATTCAATTCATTATGTATTATATAACTGATAATATTAGTTTGGATAGATGGATTAAATACCGACGGGAGTTGGAAGACACATCCGCGCGAGCGAAGTCGCAGGCACAACCTAGTGTTAATACAATTTTAACATTGTTTCCATTAATAATAAAATTAACCAATCAATGGTAAAGCAATAACTCCGTACTTTTATTTTATTTTCCTAAATTTGCCATTATGAAACTAGCCTTTTGCATTCGGTTCAGCCAACGCTAAAAGAGTAGGTAACAAAGATTTGTCAATTATAAATATACATATTTAAAGCATTTTTAATATGTCTAGTATCGTTATATCAAAATATTGAGCGCTCGCGCACAAAATTACTAAGTGCGAAAGAGAAACAATGACTGGCGCAGTCAACGTCACCGCTCATAAACCGTTGCGACACTTGGTCAATTGTAAATCATACACTTGTAAGCTGCCGCCATTGCTATGCTTCAGTTGTTGTTTAGCGGCGACTCCGTCCCCTTTTTTATTCGTCTATGGGCCTATGGCCACAGTTATTTATACTGCGCTATGGCTCCCCGAAATCTCAGAAAAGTAGCAAAATTCGTTAATCACAATGTTGAGGTCAACCCAGACAACCCAGAGATAAACAAGACAAAGATAGTTGGGAGTAAATGAAAAAGAAAAGAAACTTTTTAGTTGATGTTCTCAGTTGCCTTTCTTGTTCAGGGTTCAGTCCTCCCCGAAATAAGTTCCTGGCTACGGCCCTGGAAAGCAACATAGTAAAAGAGCCCGACTACTGATATAAAGGGAACAGACACTAAAAATAACTGAACGAAATTGGGTTCAATATTTCCTTCGCCCTTCGATCCCACAAGGGAGCCAGACATAACTATGAAGGTCCCCAAAGCTATATGAATATCTATTGGAGTATCTAACAAAGACAAAACTAATTGGAACAGCCTTCTGAGACTATAAAATATAGGAATGTGCCTTACGGCAGAGTCTTAGCAAGTTTTTATAATTATTCCGTTTCTTGAATAAGCATTAGAATAATGAATTAATAATATCGCATTTTCCTCTTCGGATACCCAAAAATTTGCTTTATTAATAACGTAATTAATTCTGAAATAATGGAACAATAATTAAAATAAACAAAGCTGCAGACGAGTGGTAAATGTAGATAATAAGTTTTATGAGGCTGCGGGCACTTTTTTCAGTACGGGAATTATTATCAGCCTATTTCATTATATGTTATATTATATCCTAAAGCCTATTCCATTTAGACCAGAGGGTCCCAATTTCGTTTGTTCCATAGAACAATTTATCCTCTTTTCCATAGACCCATTGCTTCCTAATATTTAATTTTTACAAACTAATAAACTTAACTACAATGTTTTTTGACTGATGTGATGACACAGACCTATTTATTTTCATAGGCTGATTAAAAATAAAAATTTTGACAATTAAACAAGAACAAGCGGTACAAATCTGTGCCACTAAGCGAATAGGTACACACTCAAGTGCTACACAATTTAATTAAATTTACTTAATTGTACATTTTTATTTTTATTTAGAACCATACATCCTGACTATAATACTAAACACTTAAACAAACTAAATGCCTAAAAATTAATATTGATACAGACATAAATAATAATATTATTAGAAATAAATTTACTTACCTCTAAATTAATAAAAATCTGAAATAGAATGCGTAAAATTTCCAGGTATATTTCAAAAGTTCTGCCCAGTGACTGTGGTGCTGAGAAGCAAACGGTACATGGTTTATAATTAAATAAATTTGCCGTGCTTATCAAGAACGCAGTAAGGAGAGATTTTTGGAAAAATTAGTTAATGTTATAGATTCAGAATCCTCGCAACGAGATTTGATCCTCATTTTGATAGCTGCTTTCTAAGGAGTATTTTTACTAAGAATGAATGCAGTAACGACTCCTGATACAGATACAGATTGCTTAACATAACCGCAGTATGAATAATTACTGCCCTTCGGCTTAAGATATTTTTAAGCACTTGGGTTTTTTGTACTACTCAAGAATGCAGTAATTTAATTTGATACTGTCACAGTAGTTGGTGAAATTAAAATTACAAAGTGTATTATTTACATAGCTATAATGGAGAAAACCCAATTTTTGCTAGTCAATAATGCAGTAAGGTACTTCTTTACTGCATTTTTCAATATTAATGCCCTTCTGAATGCTACTTAACCACACTAAGCAAAAGACGTTCCTTTTATCTAATAAACTTACAATCATAACTGATATAATTATAAAAACTAAGAATAATTAACTATGTATTAAAAGTTAAATAAATTTCTTAGAAATTATTCTAGCTAATTATTCTAAACTTTAAGCGCTATTTTCTTAAGATCATGATAAACCTTCTTACTGCGTTCTTGGTAAGGACGCACGGTAGTTAATCTAAAGCTTATTAAAAAACTGCGTCCAGGTCGCTGCCCCTCGGTAGGGTGCCCAGAATGCTGGCTACTTTACCCCTTGGCAACGAAGCGCAGTTCTTACAAACATTTTTCCTATAGGATATCAAACAAATGACGCGTATTTTTTATTCAGATCATTATTTTCATCGATGTACACTTGATAATCTTGAGTAGCCTTTCGTCTACGGCTCTGCCCGCGCTCTGTAACATTTTGTTTAACTTGCTCTACTTAAATTGGCAATGTTCAGCTCCCTTTAGTTATAGCGCCATGATACATAGGTACCTTAAAACTTTCCATATAAAAACCTCATCTGAACGACATCAAAATTTTACGTATATTTTTCCCTAACTTTTGTGTGTTAAAGGGGCAACATTCTTTCCAATAACTTTCGGAAAGAATCCTGCCCCTTTAACACACGAGGAAAATGTACTTGTGTGATTACTTTGAAAACTATTATGTTTTTCTTTTTTATTTGTTATATTTTGCAATAGTAATTGAATAGTGTTTCAATCTTACGCATATATTAAAACCGATTCTGAAGGCTTTAATTGTAGTTTTATTGTTGTCAAAACGAAATTTTCTTCATCCCAAAATAGTTCTTTAGTATTAACAACAGAAGCTATATTAATTTGAAAAATTTCAAGTTTTGACAGCACTAAAATTAAAATTAAAGCCTTCAGACTCGACTTGATTGCATGGATGTCTGACTGAAATGGAGCTTCCTCACCAGATAATTTTACATATGAAGGCTGTTTAGGAAGAACATACTATGTCACTTTTTTTAACAGACAACGCTGTTGGTGTTAATAAAGCTGACTTTGCACAAATATGTTACAGAGATATTTATAAAGCGTTTAAATTATCGGTACAAGCTGAAAACATGACATGTGTTGTTCAAGTTTAAATTGCTGATTACTTAGTTTTAGTTCGATGTCACATAGCGTTTTTTCTTCCCCTGTGACCTTCATACATAGATATCATTACAATATTATTCTAATCCTTCATGTGTAAAAAATGTATTTTTATAGCATCGATAAAGAAGGCATGCGTGGGGTATGCAATGCACCTGACAGCTTACTTAAATTCTCACCCAAAAAATTTCCCTTTGTATCCGTAGTCTGGCGAGCGCTGAGCAGGGTTATTTTTGAATGCGCGCAAAGTCACAAGTAAATAAACAAAATTGTTTGCTCTCATGACTTTTCTCGATAATACAATTCATGCCTGTATTGATGAAAATTTACCGTAAGATATATAAAAACGAAAAAAAAAAACTTTCGTTATAGCCTTTTGTTAACTAGTAACTTTGATTGGAACAAATAAATCCACATTGCTCGTTTGATGCCATTTCATGCTCGTTCTGAAAAATCCCGTCACTTTCTTCTCCATTACTTCATTCGCACTTTCTGTACTGATCCGAACTGAACAGCTTGACAGAACGAATTTTGGCTGAAGTGAAGCGCCAGGAACACCAAGAAATATTCAAAGAAACTTGAAGACCACATTGAAAAAGCTTTACGTTGAAGGTACCGTAAATTTTGACGCAAACGCTGAAGCTTGCTTTACAACACAAAGTTCAATTTTAAACAATGCATTTATAAAGTAATCGATAGTGACTCAAATAATATTTATTTACTTTTAATTTCTCTGCAACATTGAGTATACAACATCGGCTGCAGTATGTTAGTTGTAACATTTTTTAAATAAAAATATTTAAATAAAATTTTTTATTCAAGTATATAAGAGAATGAATGCTAAGCCGTCCTTAATGCGAATTTAATGGAGACATCCGTCGTAAACGTGACAATCTATCTTATTGCGAATATTTCTTTATCTCGTCTTCTGGTAATTTAAACAAGTCTCGTTTTATTCAAAGAAAAACGTATTTTAACTTATTATCTATGTAAATAAGGAAGTGTTTGATAGTTTAAGTTATTACATAGATATGACATTGTAAATAATTATACAAAAACGCTACTCGTATTTAAAAATTTCAAAGAGTATTATAGTAAAGAATTGGACTATAATCGCATGAATATTTTAATAACGGATAGGACTCAACTCACTCATTTAAGGAGGCACAGGTCGAGCTTTCGATGAGATTATGATTCATCTTCATCAGAACTCTTCGGGAGTAAAGGCGTGCACGGCGGTCTGTCGGATACTATACTCAGTCCAATTCAATAATAACATTTTCATGACGTTAGTTCACTCTAATTTTAATTAATATAACTTAGACTTCAACGATGAGATTAGAAGCTTTAGGATAGCTAAGTCTAATACAAAACGATAATAATAATTAAGGACTTAAATAAAAACCGTCCATGTACGTATTGGACTCGCGCACAAAGGGTTCCGTATCGCCACACAATAGGAGTACGGAACTCTATAAACATTATGATAATTAACAACAACAAGGCGCTAAATTGGTAGTGCCTGACAAACTATTCTGCACCTTCTGATTATCCTAATTTTTATTATTTGTTGATTTACTTTAGAGTATGTACTACAATCTTACTAAATTTGAAACTTATATTTATTACCCTTTTTAAGATAGAACTCAAACAACTAACGTTGCAAAAACTATACCTCGGCACATTACTATTACGAAGGGTTTTCTATAAAAATGTACAAAATTTACTTGTAAGTCAAGGCATAATTTCATTTCAGCGACCGTATAGGTATAAATTGATAGTTTAAAGCTTAAGGTTATCCTTGAATATTATGGCTTTACTAAGGCCGACTTGCACCAAGAAAACTTAACTCGGGTTAACTAACTTTTTATGCTTTGTCCTTATCTGTATGGTTTGATGTGAAAGGGACAAAACATAAAAAGTTAGTTAACCCGAGTTAAGTTTGCTTGGTGCAAGTCGGCCTAAGTAGAAACCTAACTTAAAGCCTTTCAGTAGTTTTACGTAAATCACGAGAGAATTTTGTTTTTTTTTTATTTTTCCTTTGTAAGAACAAAATCCAATTAAATATTTTATTATCCTAGTGTGTTGTTTTTCTTTTACCTTGCGTAGAAGTAACCAAAATACATAATATTTTTAGCCATTTCCTCTGTTGATAACTTCTAAAAGCCCTTGCTCTACAAAGATCTGACTTTAGTAGTTTCATTCTACGTGAAGTATTTGGTTTTGAGCGGTTATAGTCATAGATCACAGAGCAGGAAGGTAATTTCCTGACTAGGGCGGTAGCTCAATTGGTAACTTGACTTACATTCATAAGGTTTGGTTTCGATTTCAGTCCGGACATGCACCGGTGAGTCTTTTGGAATTTATTTGCATAGTAACTGAACATACAATTTCTTGACATTTGTGTTCGAATTACACTGAGAGTACTCCCTAGCTATAATAATGTTGGTATCTGATTTACAAAAATGCGTGTACGTAGTTACCATTGCAAAACAGAGGGATGCCTGTCGAAGCATCCTAAACGCCCTCATTCAAAAAAATGCCCATCTAAGGTAATAAAATAATTAATAAAAAATATTAAAAAACACAACTGCCGAAATATGGATTTAATTCGGATTTCAGTGCAGTCGAAGCAACACGTATCCCAATATAATAGTCCCCAACTGCACTGAAATCCGAATTAAATCTCTATTCCGGCAATCGTGTTTTTTAATATTTTTTATTGTTTATTTAATACTTTTTTGGATATAATTGTGGCCTATTCCACTTATGATGCTATAAGGATTCTAACGATACTCGTACCACACACTCCGAAATCGTTTCAGGTATTAAGAAGTTAAAGTGGAATCAAGAAAACACCCACATGAATCCTGAAAACAATATACCAACTCCTTTTTTGGGGTTAATCGTGTAAAAAGACTTGAGCTTAAATCTTATGTCATTGCACAAGATGACATTTTTAACAATATTACTTCGGTTTTGGTCCGTCTGTGTACGATAATATGTTTTTTTCGCATCTTGGAGTCGAAAAATAATTTCCTCAATAATCCTGCTATGCAATCCATAGATCTAAGCAGCATTTTTTCCCGAAATAGTGTTAAAAGTGTGGCTTTAGTGGTTCAGATAGGTTTAATATTATTTATTTAGGTATTTAAATAGTGGTTTTCCACATTTTTGATGCCTCTTGAACCAAAACTAAAATAACAGTCTCAAACACTGCTCTTGCACTAAGCTTCTGACTCATTGCAGCCTTCTGAGAGACAAGGAAATTTATTTACTATCACCTTTGAAAACTCGCAAGGTTTTCTCTTCTTAAAACAAACAGGAATATCCAACGAACAAAAACGCGCGAAATTTAAAAATGTCTGTCTCAGATTAATGCCGGCTGCACGCCTGTCTAAGTCTAAAAATGCCTGTAAAATGCGGAAAATCCGTCTCATATGGTAACCCTAGGTGTACGGGTGTTTGAAGATTCAGTTGGCCCACAGAGATCTAGGACCCTCTCGTAAATATATGTAGTAATTATATGATTATATTACGATGGTGACTTACAAAATTAATTGCATTTCGCCTTGATGACTTCTCTACGTAAAGGCACAGGAACGTAAAACGTGGGACGCACTATAAGTTTCCGGAATGAATATGAAAAAATACTATTAAAGGTACAAAATTAATTTATTGTTTTTCAAAATAATCTCCCTTGGCGTCTATGCACTTTTTTATTCGATCAAACCAGTTTTGAAAACTTTTGTGCCACTCCCCTGTGGTGACCTCTGAAACGTGTTTTTCATACTCCTCGACAGCCTCTTCTGGTGATGAAAATCGTTGACCGCGTAATTGGTTCTTAATTTTTGGGAACAGATAAAAGTCACAAGGTGCCAGGTCGGGACTGTATGCAGGATGACTCATGAGTTCTACATTTTTCGTCTTCAAAAAGTCGTTTGTCTGTCTGGCCGTGTGAGAACTAGCATTGTCGTGGTGCAGGATGATACGGCGTTTACGGTTATTTTTACGGAGTTCGTCAATAACTTCCGGCAAACAAATGGTCGTGTACCAGTCACTATTCACGGTACGACGATTCTCTAAAGCAACAGTAGCCACGTGTCCAGTTTTATTAAAAAAAGAAGCAATCATCCGCTTAGATGCACTTTTCACGCGCGCCACTTTGGTTGGTTTCGGCTCAACTTGAAAGACCCATACGCTCGATTGCTGCTTTGTTTTGGGATCGTAGCAATAAATCCATGTTTCGTCACCTGTTACTATGTCCCACACCAAATTTGACGCACCTTCGTTGAATCTGGTAAGCATGGCACTGCACCAAGTGACGCGGTCCGTTTTTTGAGCCTCGGTCAAGTTGTGTGGGATCCACCGCGAGCACAGCTTTCTCACACCCAAATGTTTGTGTAGGATTGATTGTATTTGACTCATGCCTATTTCTAAGGATGCGCAAATTTCATGGTAGGTCACATGCCTGTCTGTTTCAATCATACGGCGCACAGCATCGATGTTTTTGTTGGTCACAGCGGTGGACGGCCGACCATCGCGAGATTCGTCACTGAGATTGATACGACCACGCTTGAATTCTGCAAACCAGCTATAAACAGTCGTCTTGCATGGTGCTTCATTGCCAAAAGCTGTTTCAAGCCGAGCGATGCTCTGTTGAGCTGTCAAATTACACTTAAAATCGTAGAAAATCATACTACGAAAATTTTCCCGAGTTAAAACCATGTTGATGCAGACACACAATTTTTTAAATGGCGCCACAAGGTAAAAACAAAAGACAGTCAGATGAAACAAACTGCATTCTACAGCCAAAGAGTTCTATTTTCAAATGTTGCAATAAATTTTTAAATATTGTTTATGTAAGTGGCCAGTTCCGGAAACTTTTAGTGTTACCTATGTATACATATATAATATATAACTGATCTTACTTATATAACAAATTTATGGACATAATATCCAATGATTTAAAACATCCCCTTCACTCTAGGCACTCATGCACGTATTTTCAGAAGCAATAAAGTGTTCTCGTTCATCCCCTGGCCTTAAGGCTGGACACTATTTCAGGCCACCTAAATCCGCCCCAGGATAACGTAGACCCGACCCGAGTACAATGGTGTATAGTGCAATTAGTCGCTCGATCGTTGAGACATCACACGATATCTGTTTAAGTGGCGGTGTTGCTAGTGGAGTATTTGTTTACATATCAGTAAAAAAGAGAAAACAAATTAAAGATATTTGACGCATTAGTCATAATATATTGTAAAATGGCATAGTTTTCTTTTATTTATTCCATATATTTACAGAACTTTATTATCTGATTATATGGAAGTGAACGAATAGTATATCTGTAAATAAAACCACATTAGCCACATACATATACCAAAATAGTAGTTTATGGAACTGGTACATAAAAAAGGTTATTAAACCAGTGTCAGTTTAAAAAACGAGCCGAAGGCGAGTTTTTTTAATAGAACACGAGTGTTTTAATACCTAGTTATGTATAGTTTCATACACTACTTTATCTAAACTCATGCCTACTAACATGTTTTCATAATTTTTGTAAATTTGTCGTCAGCCATTTCTGATTATTCTTGTAAAAGCTTATTCTGAAAGTGTTCGTACTTTCCGTCGTTATTTACAAAATATCAGGTGGAGTCAAATTATCATCACCATCACTGCTGTTAGTAATTTTAGGGCAAAATAATTATTTTTACCCATAAAACCACTGTAATAAATTATGTAGATAAAATACTAAATTAAAATAAAATGAGTTTAGGTAAAGTAGTGTATGAAACTATACATAATTAGGTATTAAAATACGCGTGTTCTATTAAAAAACTCGTTTTTTAAACTGACACTCGTATTTTTAATAACCTTTTTATGTACCACTTTCATAAACTACTATTACGTGTTTACATCAAATATATTATAACAGGTGGTAGAGCTGATGCTGGGTTCGACTGTGGAGGTACCACCATCTTACTCGCAAATCCTCTCGAAGTTATACGGGAGAGAGTAAAATAACAGCTCTCAGGCAAAACCAGGCGGCCCACCATAGCCTGGGACCGATGGATGGCGGTATATCCATCCCCAATTGCCGGGGTTTATATAAAACAAACTGGTGACGGGCAGCGGCGTCATTGGTGCAAGGGTTTCGGCACCGCACTCACCAACCCGCCTGCCCAGCGTGTGTGAGTGTGGGCATTTCTTCCAGAAGGACCGCCAAGAGTGGCAAAATACTGGAAAGGCCTATGTCTAGCAGTGGACGAAACAGGCTGATGGACGGATGGATATTATATCGAAGAAGCCGAGAAATCGACTTACTCTTTGTATCGAACTTGGCCATGTTTTCACATTTCTGTATTCGGTGAAATAATAATTTACTTTGCCTTTGAGATCTAAAATTGGAAATAAGAGCTTTCAGTGGACTTTGATTGTATGATTATATAAGTAATTATTATCGATTAATATTGATCGCACTCACTTTCTTGCTTTTGATCCTGTAGTTACTATAGAATTCTAATCTTCCCAAATTCGTAAACTAAATATAAATTTACTAATTAGGTATATTTTAAGGAGGACGTAGCTTAAGTAATCCTATTTTAAATTATTAATCTTTCTTTAAAATAGTTTCAAAGCGATAAGCACTCGGATATTTCATTTACAATATTTCAATTTCAGACACTTTGTTCTTTCTGTTTCTATGTAGTCGTAATTATATGAATAAACTTTTAACAAAAAAATAATAATCGACTTCGATTTTTATAGCAGAAATTCACTAAAAAGTTAAAATAATTTCATAGTACCAAAATAACACCTTTGCCGACTTCTTTCTTCCTGAAACATAATTTTTTTCTTTACATTTAGCAAGTATTTCATAAATTTTCGGAGCAATTAATATTAATATACGAAGAAATGGAATTTCATTTGATCGAATACCATTATTTGTGTGAGCTGTTGGTATTACTGCTTTACTATTATTATTGTCTTTACCAGTATTAGCAGGAGCTATTACTATACTTTTAACAGATCGAAATTTAAATACTTCTTTTTATGTTAACTAGAAGTCGGTGCATTTCCCATAGTAGAACACAAAAACGAATGTGAGAGCGCCGATTTCTAGAAAACATGTGTTTCAGGAATGTGTTATTTTGGTACCATCGGTCAGTATGTAATTATTTTAAACTTTTTAGGGAATGTCTACTATACAATTTTAAATCGGTTAATTTTTTTTTGATTAACGTTCATTGATTTCCTGTAGATCTTGGTATGAGACTTTGCCAGGAATTTACCTTGCTTCAAGCTTGGCTATTAAACGAAGAACTCCAACAATAGGTTAGACGATTCAATATCCCTTCTCTGGGAAACTTGATTTTATATTCGAATTCAACGAAATTGTTCGTAAACATTTCAGAGGAAGCTTTTAAGGTTGTTTTTATAAGTATCAATTAGTAGTTTTCCAATAAATCATCTGTCAACTGTAAAATTATGAAAACAGGGACGGGAAAAAAATTGTTCGGTATTAGGTGTACCGTACATTTTCAAAATTATTTCATTATGATGGTGAGCGAAATAGTACATTACGATACGAGAGCGACGAAACGTTTTCTGACGAGTGTGAGTTTGAATCACACGAGTCGAGAAAAAGTTTCTCGCACGAGTATCGTATAATATTTTATAGCACAAGTGCGGAAAATGCCACGGTCATTTTACGCACGGTGTGCTATAAACAATATTATTCCTGGTGTCATTTTTTGGTGGAGTCTACCTACCTACATGCTATGTCTTATTATACAATATTGGTCTATTTTATTCACATTGAATTGAAAAAATAACAATTATATATATAAATTTATATATCGTCACGACATGAATCCCCGAGGGAGTGTCAGAGGTGTTCCGGATGTGAACTATAAAATGCAAGCAAGATTTTTACGTCCCAACGTGATGGGTTGTGAGCCCTATCGCCGTACTTCGGGCACAAATACACCCTTTTTAGGACATGTAGGTTTCCTCACGATGTTTTCCTTCACCGTTTAGCGAGTGGTAAGTATTACATAAATTCATAAATTAATTTGGATTTTATTGACTTTTTTATTTCTACGCGTAGTACAAAGTTAAAACTTGGCCTTCTAAGAGTAGTTTCTACAAAAAAAGAACTATTTTTAAGGATCCTTAGTCAACAGGGAACTTTTAATAGTTTTGCCATGTCTGTCCGTCTGTCTGTCTGTCCCCGGCTTAGCTCAGAGACTCTTAGTACTAGAAAGCTGTAATTTGGCACGGATATACATCGTCGACAAAGTGGTAAAACTAAATCTAAACTAATGGTTTTTACGATTTGTAAAAAAAGAAAAATATTTGCCTTCCCTTCACGCAAAGTGGTGATGAATGTTTTTTTCTTGTCTGTCCCATAGTCTAAGTTGTCGTTGGATGGGTCGTTCAACAATATTGCGGGTGTGTGAAAACAATTTTTCGTTTCAGTTATCCGTTTGCGAAATATTAAGTTTTAAAGTGTAATTTTTTTCAATGAAGGATCGTTACGCATTTGTATTTGGTATAAAACGCTGCAAAGTAGCCCGCCCCGAATTCCTTGGTTTGATCGATGCAGTATGCAAGGACTCGCTCCAGACACATTCCTAGAAATATGTTTGCTTTCCTGAGGAGGCAGACTGAGTCACCGAACTGTAGTGAGTGCGGTGTCCTCGAGGACTTGCTACATGTGCTGTTGGAGTGTGCGCAAAACGAGACGAGAAGAGAGAGAAAAAATGTTATATGAGGTGGGAGGGTGTAATTCCGCCTTGGCTAACGCAGGTTCAGATGAGGCGAAGTCTTTGTTTAAACTTGTTAAGGAATATTAATAACAAATAATGAAATAGGTGGTAGAGCTAATGCCGGGCTCGACTGTGGAGGTACCACCATCTTACTCGGAAATCCTTCCGAAGTTATTCGGGAGAGAGTAAGAGGACAGCTCTTAGGCACAAAACCAGGTGGCCCACCAGTGCCTGGGACCGATGGATGGCGGTATATCCATCCCCAATTGCCGGGCCTTATATAAATCAGACTGGTGACGGGCAGCGGCGTCACTGGTGGAAGGGTTTCGGCACCGCGCTCACTAACCCGCCTGCCCAGCGAGTGTGTGTATGGGCATTTCTTGCCAAGAGTGGCGAAATCCTGGAAAGGCCTATGTCCAGCAGTGGACGAAACAGGCTGATGGATGGATGGATGGAATGAAAAAAAAAAATTAAGGAAAAGATGTTAAGTTAGATATAAGTATTTTGTTGTCCCCACAACAGGGTCACAAAGTGTACCAAGCGCTCAATAACCTCCTCAGTCCTGAGGCACAATTTTGTTTGTGATTGAAATGATTTTTTAAAGGTTTACTTAGGGACCCCTAAAGACGAAAAAAAATTTATTTTATTTAATACTTATTTGATACTTTTTTTTTTAATGAGTGTCCCCTATATGGGACTCTCGGGCTGCATGCAATGAAAAAGGTGTGCATAGAAATGAAAAAGTCATTCAATCTTAGCAATTTTTATTCAGTAAAAATACGAGAATATACAATTAGAAAACTTTGTATTGCTTAAAAACTTTTGAAATTTGAGTAATATTATATACTTTCTAAATCAAAGTCAATTGCTCAAATTTTCATGATATTTCTTGTAGCAATTTCGCCCCTTTACCAAGCACAAATGCATTTTGTTAGTCGTGCAATATACTCTCGCTTTTTTGCTTTTACAGCCTTGCAAGCGGCACCTGTGGTCATCAGACTCTTCTTCTATCATTGGCAAATGACCTGCCATGGCTGTCCGAAGTTGCATAGGAGGTTGTGGCACATATTTCCTTTTGCGGCTTGTAGATGCCACCGGGTCTGCTGAATCAATTACTTCTTCATACATGATTATTTGTTCTCTAGTTGGAGTGAAGTAAAGCAATGAATTTGCTATTTCCGCTTTGAAGTCGAGGTAATCTAAAATGTTCTTTTTAGGAGTTTCCAACAGAAGAGCCTCCTTCCTGTATACCAACCAACCCGCAGCTGCCGCAAAATCAAAAAGATGAAAGATCAGACGAACAGTCCATTTCTTAGAACGCGCGCTAATCCTGTAAAAACTGATAACTCTATCCAGCATATCCACTCCTCCCATCTTTTCATTGTACTGCTGTATAGCAAATGGTCTATCAATTTCTATGTACTGCTTCGATTTTTTGCACCAACGCCTGCATTTATTTTCAGGCTGTTTACTATCTGCAGACGATGCCATTACTACAGGTTTATTGTCAAACCACTTCAGACAAGCCACTTGCCCGTCACTCCTGACTAATTGATCTGAAGAGCCACGTCCTTGGTCTCTCAATTGCTTGTCAGTCTTGAAATTGCATGTTTTAGGTATTTTTGACTTTCTGAGAGTGCCTGTTGCTTGCATTTTTTTTTCTGTTCGCAGTTTGTCCAGTAAATCAACTGATGTAAAATATCTGTCCATGTATAGCTTTGCTCCTTGAGGTAAGTTATTAGCCAACCTCATAACAACTTTTCCTCCGATGTCAAGACCCACAGCTTCATTGGTTGGTAGTATTGTATCACCTTTACCTTCATACATAAAAAAATCTAGAGGTATACCATCTGGAGAAGTACAAACAAAGTTTTTCAATCCACAAGGGTTAGGTTTTCCTCTGATAAACTGCCGCATTAAAACTTGACCCCAAAATGGAATCATTTGCTCATCCACGCTGACTTCTTGAGGTCTAGGGTTTTCTAGGCAAGCTTTTCTCACAGTTTCGATCAAAGGCTGAACTTTCCAGAACTTATTTTCTTTGGCTACTAAATCAACATCGAGACCATTGACCAGTTTTAGGTTTGTTCGAATTTTGAAGAAGCGATCTCTAGTAATCCGGTCAGCTATCATTGGGATCCTAGTCTTAGTCATCCAATACATTTTGATTCGTGGTAAACACAAATAGCTCATGGCGATACATATGCTGAAAAAGATTTTCATTTCATCTTTTGTTGTGTTCAAATTCTTACCTGTTTTTAAAAAGTAAGTTTGATTTGAACAGGAGCTGAATAGTTCAAATATTTCTTCAGGAATATACTTCGTAAAATATTCGAATGGTGATCGTAATACCTGTACTCTAGTAGCAGCTAAAGGTTGACAGTAAATCCCTGGGGGAGATGGTGCAAAACTGTCTTGGTGCTTCCAATAAACCCGACGGTTTGCAGCCTGGGGTGGCCGAGAAGCAAGAACGGTTGACAACGGCACATCATCATCACTTGACTCATTCGAGCCATTTTCATCAGCTTCTTCAGCTTCTTGGTTCGCTTGATGAGGAATGGTGGCAGGGTCGTCATCGTCCGAAAACCCATCAATAATTGAATCATCATCATCAAATTCTAAAATTCTTTCTATTTCTCGATCTGACACGCCTGTAAAATATAATTATAAGGATTTAAAACATTGAACAGAAATTATTTTTGTATATTAAAATATAAAGCCTAAAACCCAAAGTCCCCTATGCGGGACACTCAGTTGTCGGGAACCAATATGGCCAAAATAATTGTCGAAATGTACGACTAATGTCTTTAACTCATCTCACATATCCAAAACAACACAATACACATTGATTTTGAACTTGGCATGCCTTATTTGATTAAAAAATAATTTTTAACTTACCCCGGGCAGCCATAATAACAACTGTCGGTCAACATGCAACTTCAAACTGTCAAAACAAATCACCACGCGGCCGATACTAGAAAAATCCAATTTTACAAAGTAGCGCCATCTATTCTTATGCTGTTGCAATAATGTGTTTTATGGTTCAGCAACTAGCCGCCAGAGTACGGCACTAGTAAAATTGTCCCCTATAGGAGGCTTCAGGACCGAGGAGGATAAAAATAAAGATAAAAAAATAAGTGTAAATTTTCATGAGAGTCAAGTGTCCCCCCTGCCAGTTAAACGGTTGTTTATGGATACGACAAAATATTCACGGCTTTAGAATATATAAGGTGACTTTAATTTATGCAGCCAAATTCTTACTGAAGACTCGGTAAGTAACAAGGTTCGATGACCCTTTTTGTTAAATTCGTAAATTACTCTTTTCGTGTTCCTTACAATCGCAAGCCCATCCATCCATCCATCAGCCCGTATTCTTCCACTGCTGGACATAGGCCTTTCCCAAATTTCGCCACTCATATCGGTCCGCCGTCCTCCTCATCCAGCCGCCCCCCGCAACGTCCTTCAGATCGTCGGTCCAGCGGGCACAAGGTCGGCCTGCACTACGCATTGCTGTACGTGGTCTCCATTCTAAAGCCTTTCGGCCCTAACGGCCATCATGTCGGCGACAAATATGGCCTGCCCACTCTCACTTCAATTTACTGATTCTGCAGGCTACGTCGGTTACTTTCGATCTCCGACGGATCTCCTCATTTCGGATTCTATCCATCAGGGATAACCCAAGCATAGCCCGCTCCATAGCTCGCTGACTGACCTTAAATCGGTGGATCAGGCCCTTTGTAAGAGACCACGACCAAGCCCAGCCCCGGGTCAATTACAATGGGACGTCTAGATTTTATTTTGCAAATTAACAAAAAGTGCTATCAATCCGTGTTACTGATCAGTGATCACTTACAAAGCCTCCAGTATGAGTTTGGCTGTATAAATAAAAGTCACCATAACGGCCTAACAAATTAATGAGTAATACTGACCAAATTAATTTTGCAGTTTTTTGTCATACATTTCGTAAATTTGTAATTTTTATTCAAATCATTTAAGTCTATATTTTTTTTAATGGTACGGAACCCTGAGACGAGGCCGGTTTTAAAATTCTCGTAAGTCTTACGCCTGGTCAACACCGTGGCTGATAGACAATGAGAACTAAGATGAAGGCGCTTGCCCCAATAGAAGCAAGGAGTAGAGTAACCATTTACCTAGCACGAGTTCTCATGACGCCCCGGAGGAACATGATGAGTCGCTAAGCTGGCTGGCTTTGTCACGGGCGGTGACAAGCCATAGCCGAAGTCCACCGCCAGTTGATAGACCCGGGTACCTGCGTCTTACTTACTCGCACGACTCTTCCCGTATACTCCGTTTCTCGACGGGGAATAAATCATTAATTGCAATAATAAAACTGAAATTCTTCAAAATTAATCAAGGGAACTCATTTGTTGTGACAATTATCTTTTATTTGACTAAGTTTGAAGTTATTTCTCCGCATATTAAATTAATTAAAACGGATCTTAGTCCTAATTCGAACGATATTTTAGTATTTATTTAGTTAAATTTCTCAAAATTCAAATCAAGGTACATCATCATCATTATAAAGTTAATTATGTATATTTTTTAATCCACAAGTTTTCATTTCTGTTACGGTAAAAAAATAAAAAAATCTATCTCGATAACTTTTTATTCTTGTTCCGAAAATCGTTTCAATATTTTTTTATTGCTTAGTTCTAGGGATATGTTGGAGAAAAAACAAATTTTAACGATACAGGCTGAACAGCGAGAATACATTTGCCTAGCAATAAATGAAAAATACTATAGCAGTCAGTGTTAAGTGTCAATGACATTTGATATATTCAAAGATATAGCTCTATGGTCATGCCATTTTGTTTTTTTTTTCATTTTGGAAAAGGGATATATAAGGTCCTACAATTCAAAGTGAAAAAAACTTAACAGATGATAGAGTATCCCTAATAGAGCACAACCCACCGAAAAAACTTTTTTTGCGCGTTCCTTTTTTTTCCTTTCCATATAAAATTTAATCAGCTGAACTTAAACTTGAACACTGTCACTTGAACTTCGTACTGGGAAGTGAAAAAATTATTTTTTTCTTTTTCTGATTATTGATCAGTTAACCATACATGATCTACCCTAGAATTATTTTCACTTATTATTGTAGGACCTAATAACAAGTCCCTTAGCTTTTTACCTACTTTCTAAATAGCCAATGAAATTAAAGGGTTATTATTTTGAAATGTTATGGATTGTAGCTTTGAAAGTCACCAGCAAAAGGTGCTTCAGGCGTGTTTGGAGTAAACGTCGTTGAACAGTTTTCGTCACTCGAGCTCCTTTCGTCCCATAAATAAATAATTTTAATAATCATAGCTACAATCTGGATTGCGATCTATTGCTTTAGCGTTATTGAGAATTTAATGGGTTAGTAAGCTTCTTCACCTATTATAGAAGGTGACATTAATTTACTAAGCCAAATTAATGTAGAAGGCTTGGTAAGTGATCAGTAACATAAATCGATAACACTAAGGAACAAAAAACGCGAAGCCTAAATTTCATTTTACCCTTTTCATAGAAAGAATAATTAATTGGACTTTAACAATAATTGATAATAATAATAGTTCTAACCACATACCCAGTTTCCAGTATGAACTTGGTCATACCTATTTAATAGTATTAAGCAAAGTCACCTAATAATATACGTTTAGCGAAATCAAACCGCGATTCGGCTTTCCTAACAAGAATATATTTCTTTTTGTTAGACCGTTGTCATTTTTAAGTGACAGCCGCTGTTAAGTGGGCTTCCTAGGATTGGTTTGTTTTACTTATCTCTGTTTAATTTAATACCTCTAAATGAACTGCTGAATTTCTGGTTGGAAATACTTAATTAAGAAGTTTATAACTCACTCAAAATTTTATCGTGGAAACTTTAATGTTTCGCTCTTAATTACAGGCTGTCTGTCCCTGGTTCGAATATTATTGTTACTATAAACTTTGCTTCTATTATATTTACGAAACCTTTTTAGAGTTCCGTAGCCGAAGGGTGCCAAACGGGACCCTATTACTTAGCCTCCGCTGTCTGTCCATCTGTCTGGGGTCTGCAACTTCAACCGTAATAGGTAGAAAGTTGAAATTTTCACAGAATACGTGTTGCTATAGCCTCAATTGCGACAACCAAAAAAAACTAAAAAAATATTTTTGCAAAAACATATTGAAGCGCCTTCCGAAGCACGTAGACCAAACAAAAAAAACCCCACGAAGTAGATTTATTTTAACGTTATTTGTTTCAGCTCTATATTAAAGACTCTAATAGAACTCATTTGTTGTTAAACTCGTAATATCTTTAATTTTAGTAAGTTTGAAGTTATTTCTTTGCATACCTACTTAATTAGTTAAATCGGATCTTAGGGGTTGGGGAACATTCGTGCTCCGTGAAATTCGTGCCGTGTAAACTCGTGCTAAGAATCTTTATTTTTGGTGTAGATTCGTGCTCCGTAAATAAAATATATTCACTAGGTGTAAACTTGTCCCTTTTTTGGTGTAGATTTGTGCCGTACAACTTGAAAATTAAAAATGTTCATTTATTTCACATTGGAGTACTACCAGGTGTGACAAAAGGCATTTTAAAAATAATAAATAAATAGAAGTAAAATAGATTAAGTTTGCCGTTGTTGGCACCGAAGTCCAATGTTATTGCAAAATTATTGAATGATTTAGAAGTACTAAAATTAAAACAAAAGTCTGAATAACAGCAAAATTTTTCTAGTGACTATTTTTTCCATGTTATTATTAGTTATAAGAATAAACATATCATCTAATTTAATGCGTTGATTTTATAAAAATTAAAACAGACTGATAATTTAATTGTTTAATTAATTTATACTATTTTTACTTTTTACACCAACTGTACTTTTCTATTTTTGAGAAGCGATTGCCAATTTACTAGTAAATAATTTCAACGGAGCACGAATCGTCACTGGTAAAAAACAGCGGCACGAGTCGACACAAAAAAAAAGAGCACGAATCTTCCCCAACCCATCTAAGTCTTAATTTTGACCTTACTTTGGTATTTATTCAACAAAAATTAAAAAATTCTCATCAATATTCTAGATTAGATATTCTAGTTTTGTAGTTTATTATGTATTTTCAATAAAACATAACATCTGGATTAAACCAAATACAAATACAAATACAAAAACATTTATTTTCTCAAAAATACATGCATATGCAAAAGAAAAATAAGAAATTACAGACCCAAACACAAACAAATAATCAGTACACAAAAAACAAAAATATAGGTGGGTAGCGTAAAAAATAATAATCCTGTTATCATGCGGAAGTAGTTGTACACAGTACGCAGACAGTGTAGTAAAAAAGTGGAGCTTGTACGTTTGAGCGTTGAATTAATTTCACCCGTTTAATAACAGACCCCAAACTAAGTCGAGCTTGAAACGCGGGAGTCTTAACAGAGATTTGCAAAAATTGTTACAAATGGGCTAGATGTACAAAGAAGTATACTACAAGAAATTTATCTTAAAATTAAATTGAAATCAAATACATTTTCTATTTGCAAGGCCAAATTTAATAAAATGTATCAAATGATGATGAATTAAATTATAATATGCGAGATTTTTGTCATTTCCATTTTTTTTTTTAACATTTTAATTAAATCTTGAAATTTATTACAAAAGAAAAAGAATATATATATATATTTATATAATTTTATACTAAATAATACATACTCGATATGATATACAACATATTGAAAAAGATTATTTTTATTTTTGTATTTCTAATATTTTTTCGGTAGCGTCATAGTTAAGTGTAAGTAACCATTTAGTTATTCTTTGCTTCACTTCCCAGACACTACAGCTTCTGAGATTGCAATATTTACAAGCCTGTTTGTAAATATATGGGAAAGAAAAGCAACTAAATCTCTTTGCAAATTGTGTCTTGACTAAGGGAGTATTCACATTCATTCGATGTCTCCGCCCAGTTTCAACACTCTGGCTACATTCTCTTAATTCAGTTCTATGGTGGGAAAGTCCAACTCTCAGTATATACAACTGTCTTACAGAAAGGACCTGAGCTTCACCAAAAACTTCTTTTGTTGGATGCCTGAAAGGTTTCCTAAGCATAACTTTCAGGACCGATCTCTGAGCCCTCTCCAATATTATAAGAGTTGACTTTGCGCAACTACCCCACGCAGTGATGCAATAGGAAATTACTGATTGACACAAAGACAAATAGACAAGTTGTAAAACTGCTCGGTCCGCACTATTTCGTAGCAGTTTCATCACACCAATCAATCTCCGTAAACGACCTGCCACGTTTCGTACGTGCTCTTTAAAGTTAAGATTCTCATCCAACACAACTCCAAGGTACTTGACTGATGCCACCCTACCAATTGTCATGCACGAGCAGATTGATTGAGATGGAGTTTTCCATTTATTACAAATGTGGACCTTGATTTCATGTGGAAGTAAGAGAGATGGACCAGAAGCAGCAGTCTTATGGAAGCAAACAAACTTAGTTTTATCAACGTTTAACGTAAGTAGGTTTCTTTGTAGCCAATCCGCTATTGAAGCTAGTCCAGCCTCTACGCACTTAATAACTTTGTCCCAGGTTCTATCCTTAAATATTACCGCGGTGTCATCAGCATAGCATATGACCTCAATGTTATCATTCAACTGGAAGAGTTCAGTTATGCTGTTGATATATATAGTGAAAAGTGTAGGACCCAGAATACTGCCCTGAGGCACGCCAAAGATCATATTTTCTTCGTCACTGACACAATCATTAAGCTTTACACATTGTGATCGACCAGACAAATAGCTATGGAACCATTCAAGGGTAGTGCCTCGTATTCCTAGCACCAGCACTTAGATTGTTTTACGTAAAGTTTAGGGTTCCTGAACATAATGAAAGGCTAAAAAAAATGCTCGGCATTACTGATAACACTAATTTAATGATTATTCCTATATAAGTCTTAGTTTTCCATAAAAAATAAAAATGACCTGCAAAATAATGTCATTTTCATAAATGTGTTTATCACAAGCCCTAGCATAAACTAAATGAAATCAACTCTAACAGTGTACATTAAAAGTGGTTTTCGTTTACTGGACGGTTTCGTTCGAACAAGCCCGCCTTAAACCAGCTTTGATTGTCACCAGCAATTATAGCCCTCTCAATAGGAACAAGTCTATAAAGCGTCTTAGAGTGTACAGTTTAGTTCAATGCAGACAAGATCTGCTTGAAAATATACCCTGATAAATTATTTGTTTCAGGGACTTACTGAAATTCTACACCCACATGCAAAACTTTAGCTCAATAGGCCAAACCGTAAAAACATCGCGGCTTTTGTTGTTCGATGTCACACAGTCCTGACAATCCGTGGTCCTGACTATACAAATGCACTAAGAACGCACTCAGGGAGTGTATTTTTGAATCATTCGAATTTCAATTCGCATACGAATCCGCATGATTCGCATACGAATACAATATTAATTTTAAGTTTTCGTATGCGAATCATGTGGATTCATATGCGAATTGAAATTCGAATGATTCAAAAATACGCTCCCTGGACGCTATAGAGCGAAGTAGTGCGTAATTGAAACCGGTCGAGTCTAAATAGACCGCGTCGACGACGACGCAACGACAGCGCGGCGACGACTACGGCCTTTTGTGCTCTCATTATGCTCTACGACAACTATAATAATAACAATAGAGTACAGTTGTAAAAAAATAATTAGTTTTACATGTAATATAATTAATGTAATAATAATTTATATTCATGACCAAGGTGCATAGGCGTGCGTGCCACCGGTTTAGTACAAAATTTGATAACCCGTTTCTGTGTTGTTTTTCGTTATAGACTAAAGTTCGAGACCTCTATTGTTTAATACGGGTATTAACCAAGTCACTATCTGGCTGAAACGTAAATTTTGGTATAGGAACAATTTAAGGCAAGAAAACAACTTTATATGTAAATCTGTCCAGCTTGATATCTTTAAAATAAAATCAATATTCAAAATTTTAGAAAGATTAAGGTTTCATAATGTTAATTACCAGATGATAGAGGTCTTATACTTTGGCCTATAACGAAAAACAACAGAGAAAAGGATTATCAAATTTTGTACTAAAACGGTAGAGTGCCTAGTGCCTTAAACAATGGCGACCAATTGAAATAATATTGATGTATACATAATGACAAAAAAGTCGGTCAAAAATTTACTTCTTCCCTTTTAGGTTGAAATCGGTGTTGTTTTTCTTTTAAATTTTTCCCATTTTTAATGCTTTATCCAGACTCGGTTGTTTGTTTTTACCAACTCTTGTTCAGGCTTAATTGAGAGGCAGCCTGAATAAATAAAAGAGTTTATTACGTGTTTTCTCTGTGACGAAAACCGGAAAAAAATCTAAATTTGCAAAAGATTTTGTAATACCGCGCGTGAAGATTTTTGTTGAGGGTTGGTTTGGAGCTCAACTGTAAAAATATATAGATCATGCATGACACTCAAGATTAAAAACAACCTTTCTTTCAATTACTACAAGGAAAAAAATGTTAAGTGAACGAGCGAGCGAAGCGAGCGAGTTCTCCGTGTCTACTAGAACAATCCGGCGTATGTATGTATGTATGAATGTTTGTTCGACGATAACTCTAGTATCGTTGGTCCGAATGTCATGAAATCTGGCAGGCGAGTAAATAAAGCAAAAAGAATTTTTAAGTTCGAACATGAGCCTAATAGGTCAAGCGCGAATCGGGCGAGTGCGAGTTAAAAGTTCGGGGCGACCTACTAAATAGTATACTTGTGTCCAGTTTCGAGTGATATGTAAAGTTGTATGATTTGCTTGTCGTCCGACATATCTAGGATTTAAACATCCCGTTGTACCAGTTGGAAACGTACCTGTCGATACAAAAGTTTACTGCCTACCCGTTTCGTCCCCTTAATGGGGTGAATTTGAAACATTCTTATCTTAGTTCCCCCATACATCCCCAAAAGTTGTTCCAAATTTCATGTTTAGGTTGTGTGTTGTCACTCAGTCAGTCACGGAACTGTATATACCTAAATCTATACTAGTAATTCGCCCCGAACTGTGAACTCGCGCTCGGCCGATTCGTGCTTGACCGATTTGGCTCATGTTTGAACTTAAAAATTCTTTTGCCTTATTTACTCGTCTGCCAAATTTCATGATATTCCGATCAACGATACTAGAGTTATCGTCGAACAAACATTCATACATACATACAAACGCCGGATTGTTCTAGTAGGTGCGGAGAACTCGCTCGCTTCGCTCGCTCGTTCAATTATTATATGTTATTAGTAATAGTACTGAAACCAAAACTACCACAGAATTTTCATCTTTATGTAGGTATATATGTTCCATTTTTACTCGCGAACAACTCAACGGATTTGTATGAATTTCTTTATTATTATCGTAGTGACCCAGGCAGTATATAGGCGATGAGACGCCCCGTAACGTTGCTTCAATGTATCTTGTTTCTCTCGATACATAAAATCCTTTTTTGCGAAAGTCTACATCAAACTAGGAACCTACAGATTTTTCAAGTTCTTACGTCCAGCCGTTTGGTCTAGCCGTTGATAGATCAGTCAGTCAGGGTATTATTTTACCTATATTTTATAATCTACTAATAATTAGGTAGTAAAAATGTCACATCTGTACATTGAGTATTTTTGTGAAATTTTTAATGAAATGGTTTATTGTAGGCCAAACCTACAACTTGGAATTTTGTCTGTCTGTCCCACTAAACGGATTTGGATGCGGTTTTTTTATCATCATCGTTGTAATACTGGTCAACTTAAAGGCTATAAGGGGTGTTCATAAAATAATGCCTGATCTGAAAATGGGGCAAAGATTGAATAAACGCAGGCGGAGCCGCTGGAAAAGGCTAGTAAAGTAATAAAAAAGCCATGTCAGTACATTAAATATTTTTGCTAAATTTTAACTAAAATGGGGTATTAATTGGTATTGTATTGAGGCTATCTTTCTGTGATTATCTTTCTGTAAACGAGGTGTGCAAGTTTAATCACTTCAAAAAAGTACTATTTGCAAATGAAACATTAATCTTCAATACGAAAGATTGGTCTATGTATTCAACATTATCAAAATATTTCAGTTAAACTCAATGGTAGCTCTTATTAACGTATTGCAGAAGTAAAAAATCCTATATTCTTGAGCTACGTACTCGTAGCTGGTACTGTAACGATTACCATTCTCGCCGATATTTGATTTTGTTAAAACACATATTGGAGCGGTAAATTCAACAAAACTGGCAAGACAAACCGCTTCAATGGTTATATCGAGTGTATCGCATCTGCTATTCCTTTTGTACGGTTCGTTTAGCCGTTAGGTTGATTAAAATATATTTAGCTTTTGTCCATGGCTTCATGTGCATGGTAATCACTACGAATTAATTGAAGTGTTTTGTTCTGATCGAAAGAGCATGTGAATTACTGTGAATATTGAAAACCCAGTATACAGCAATGCTTAGGCCGAAAGCCGAGTACCGTTTCTGATCCAAACAGTGTTCAGAATTATCTGATTTGAACTTGCAGTAAAAGGTGTCTACAGTCGGGCCGTAGTAGCCGCCACTTCCGGTCGAAATAGTATTCTAAAAGTGGTTTCAAAATCCCTTAAAGCCATTTCATCTTTTCGTGCAAATTATCTAAGATTTCAAGCGCCGACTCCCGCACTTCGGTTAGGGAAAAATAATAAATTTGCTGTAAAACATTAGGCGACGAACAAGGAGACGCGGGGCGTCAAGCGCCGAGTTGCGCGAATCGGGCCGCCGGAAACACAAACATACACCGATGTATGGAGCGCGCACCGTGTCGTCTGACGCGACGCGTCTCCTTGAACTCTCTTGTCTCCTTAAGTCATATCGACACAAAATGTTTATTATTCATTACATTAACTGTTAAAAAGAAAATATTTCGCATATTTCCTATTATCCATTCATCAGCCTGTTTCGTTCACTGCTGGACATAGGCCTTTCCAGGATTTCATCACTCTTGGGGGTCCTCCTGTAAGAAATGCCCATACTCTCACACGCTGGGCAGGCGGGTTGGTGAGCGCTGTGCCGAAACCCTTGCACCAGTGACGCCGCTGCCCATCACCAGTCTATTTTATATAAGGGCCGGCAATTGGGGATGGATATACCGCCAACCATCGGTCCCAGGCAATGGTGGGCCACCTGGTTTTGCCTAAGAGCTGTTCTCTTATTCTCCCCCGAATAATTTCGGGAGGATTTGCGAGTAAGATGGTGGTACTTCCACAGTCGAGCCCGGCATCAGCTCTACCACCTAAAATCTCTATATAAACGCATAATTACAATCAAAATGTCATTTCAGAATAACCTATAATCTTTAACCAATAGAATTCTGCAATCTCATGAGATTAGACATAAAACATTATTAACATCACAACAATTTCCAAGAAAATTATGATCCATAATGACTGATATTTGACTCTACCTGGCATTCTGGAAATAACGACGGAAACTACGAACACTTTCAGAACAAGCTTTTACAAGAATACCTAATCAAAAATGGCTGACGACAAATTTACAAAAATTATGAAAACAGTTTAGTAGGCATGAGTTTAGATAAAGTAGTGTATGAAACTATACATAACTAGGTATTAAAACACTCGTGTTCTATTAAAAAACTTGCCTTCGGCTCGTTTTTTAAACTGACACTCGTGTTTTTAATAACCTTTTTATTTAGCAATTTCATGAACTACTATTAATTGAACTTACAGAAATATAGTGTCTCTTTCGTCATAAGAGCCTGAGCCGCGTTTAGATTTTCCTCTAAAAAATCTCGCCCGATCTTTGGCAAAGCTGTAAGCCGTGCCGCGTTTCCAGCTGATGTAATACTCTGAAAATTTGGTTTCATATGGTCCAAAGCCGTTCTTTGTACAAACGTGTCGAAACCAACGACCACGACAAAAGCATTATAATTTCGATGTGTTACTTTTTCTACACGTTACATCAATTCTGCACCCGCGTATAATCAATTTTTTCACCAAAAAAAGTTTTTATAATCTAATTTTGCTATTGAATAATTTCCATACATTTCTTAAACAGGACAGTTATTTCCGATTTAAATATCTATTGATGTTTTTCTTTTCGGGTTTCCTACCAATCGTACAAAAAGGTATACAATAGCGTGCAGCCGTGCGTGTACATGTGATGTGCTTTGATCCGCTGGGAAGCCAACGAAGTTCATTTATTACGTAACAGTAAGTATCAGATCGCAGTTTCCGAAATTTATGGCCAATATGTCTGTCTGTTGGAACCGTACCAGCTAGCTGCAGTGTAATACACATTAGAGTGGGTCGACCATTTAATTTTTAGTTTAGGGCCTTTGCGAAAAAGATACAACGGGAGATGACGATAAAAAAAAATTGTAAATAATGCACAAAGTCGGAAAAGTTACCTAAGTAGTAAAACTACATTATTATATATAAAAATGTCACATATTTTTTTTTAATTAAAAAGTGGATACGGACCTTTAATTTGCTTCTCTACTCTGTTGTAGTAGACCGACACTTTAAGTAGCCAGAAATAAAAAAGAATGTCTCAATTTTGCTTTAAAATTATACAATAATGCAGTTTCATTGCCTCGGGGCAGTACTTACCCCTAAAATAGATGAAAAAGTTTTTTTTTATCCTCCTTTCCTAACGCTTCTTTTCTGTACTGGTCCCAAACGAAAATGCGAAAAAGTTAAAGATCGACCCTCCCTACTACACAACATACAAACAGAATTTCAAACATAAATGGTAGAGGAAGGGTAGAGGATATGCTTAAGGTTTAAATCGCCCCGAACTGTGAACTCGCGCTCGCCCGATTCGCGCTTGACTGATTTAGCTCATGTTTTAACTTAAAAATTCTTTTTACCTTATTTGCTCGCCTGTCAAATTTCATGACATTCCGATGAACGATACTCGGGTTATCGTCGAACAAACATTCATACTTATGTACATACATATAAACGCCAGATAGTTCAAGTAGACTCGGAGAACTCGCTCGCTTCGTTCGCTCATTCAGTACAGTAACACATAAAAATCGCTAAGTAAGCTCTTGAAATTACAAATAATATGTGAAAAAACTTCTCCAGAAAAACCTTAAAATATCACGAAGGCTGCGTGTGTTGTACCCTTTTAGACCATCAATCGCTTGATCTTACTTAGACTTTCTTACAATACACTTAAAGTTAAAATCACTTAATGTAATTGATGTGTCCCAGGCAGGGATAATTTTTGTTACCCTATGATAGGGTAACTTTATGGGTTTTACAAAGTGTTTTTGCATGAAACCCTATACTTAGTGTATCCGTTAGGGTAAGCAAACCCCATACAGATTGGGGTTATATTTTTATGAAAATATTAAATGTAATCTTTTAGCCTTTTATTTAGTAATTATGCTGACGTATAAGTAATATTAAAATAAATGCACTCCTATAGAATCTTATCAAACAAAAATTGGAAAAAAAGGCCTAGCATATTGTAGAATGTCGGTGTTGGAAGAATTCAAATTCTGTATAACCTTACCCTATGAAGATTTAAGATAAGAAGATTAAAACTATGATAAGCTTAAAATGTTACCCTAAGATAGGCTTAAGCTTATGCATATGAAGGGTTAACCCCACGATAGGCTTTATTTTTTTAAACCCGGTTTTCGAGTCCCTGGTCTCAGGCCTTATTATCTACTAATGTTATGCATAATGTATTGTGTAATGGTATTATGGTACAGAACCATTTGTGCGCGAATTCCACTTGCAGTTGGCCGGTGTGTTTACTTGTATGTTATTATCTTTTTCTCATAACACTTTATGATACAATGGATGACTGACTTTGCGATCCATCTGGTTAGCTTTCCGTATCATAGCTCTAAAGTGCTCTTGGCTTCAAATAATCAATTTACTATATTTGCTAATGCACGTACGTCAATACAATGCGTTATGAACCAGTGTAACTTGCACCTCATGACTGAATCAGATACACTCTATCTTCAGGTAGTAAAATTGAAATTCCAATGGTCGTAATTAGAATATGGTGGTGACGGTTAACGTCGGAGCTGCTGTTGCGACGACAGATCCACTCTACTGAGAGCATAAGCATCGATAGTCGATAGTGATGTGAATAGTTTACACATGGGCGGATATCGATACTATGATAAAAATAAATTTCTATATTTTACGCTTGGCAATTTATCAGTCGCAAGAAAATACTTTTTTAATTTATTTATTTATCAACAACAATATTACACTATTTTTACATCTGAAATTATTTAATTTACAAATTAACATCAAACAAAATCCCAGTTCAGGGCTTCTCACATCCATATTTAAATTTTTATCTGCGTTTCTATACTGGTAACGGGTATCGATATTGACTTTTTAAATTAAAATTTCATTTACTTCAATGGTTCAGTATGGTTGGCTTAGAAATTTGCAGCCCTTGTGTGAACGAGAATTTCGAAGTGAGCGTAACCAAGCTGCCTTTTGTGCCTTTTTCAGTCATAATTAATTAGAAATAAAAGAGAGCGGCATGCTCTCGCCTATTAGGAAATATGAATTAGCGCTCTCTACCGCGCGTTGGTATTGGTCAAGAGACTGCGTTTACTGTGACGCGTTGACCTGAGTGCATGGTAGGCACTGATTTGATGCCTATATGGAATACACGCCACTGCTAAGAGAGCTCCGTCAGTAACAGTAAGCTGCATATCGACTTCACGTGGCAAACCTTAAACCTTATACAACGAACACGCGAATTGTATTCTGACTGGCTGCTTCGCCGCAAACTAGCCAATCAGAACGTGATTCACATGATCGAACGCAGCAGCGGCAGCGACGCGAAGCCGATACGCAGCTTTACGTTACTGTCTGAGTGCTCTCAGCTTTATATTTTCGAGTAATAAGATGCAGTGTTGCCACCTTCTCTTCAGGACAACAGTTCCTAGATTTGGCTGAACAAATCAGAATGAGAATAAATTTCGAGCTCTGTTTTAATATAATTTAATGATGGATTACCATTAAAAGTATAAAACAGGTCATAAAAAAATGAAATGTCTATTAGATATTGTTTAAGGTGCATATGCAAGCCAGCTGGCACCGTTTTAGTACAAAATTTGATGACCCATTTCTTTGCTGTCATAGACGAAAATTTGACACCTATAGATTAAAACAGGCATTTACAAAGTCACTATCTGGGTATAAAAGTATAGTAATGGTATAGGTACAATTTAAGGCACGAGAACAACTTTGTACCTCTATGTAAATCTGTCCAGCTTGATATCTTGAAAAAAAAATCAATATTCAAAATTTTGGCAAAATGGTGCCTCTTAAAATATCAGTACCAGATGATAGAGGTCGTATACTTTGGTCTATAACGAAAAACCACTTGGAAAAGGATTATCAAATTTTGTACTAAACAGTGGCGTGCCTATGCGCATTAAGTTAAATTCTGTAAGAATCACGTATACTAAACTCGTGCTAAAGGGGCAAGCTGTGCTTGTAATTGAGTAAATAAATATTTAAGACAAGTGCGAGTCGGATTCGCGTACAAAGGGTTCCGTACCACCACATATTACGGGTACGTAGCCCTAAAACAGTATCGTACAAAAAGGTTGACAAGTTACTCTTAGCGCGATCTATTATCTTACCAATTAACCTCGCTACAAAGAGGTAGACAGCTCTGACTGAGCGCTTTCGTTAGACAACTGTATGGATTTTTAAACTGACCTAATTAGTATATTGATATCGAACAATGGTGTCACGACTTTGACTAATCTTATTTTAAGCGTCCTATCCTTGTCTTTTCGATACAGAAAGAAGAAGACAGCTGCTTAAATTAAGTTTAGTCCTGTTTAATAAGTTAAGTCGTGTTTAACCGAATCGACACAAATATACAGCACTAGTAGTTCTGTTTGTTTAGCAGAATCAACTCCTCGATAATAGCTCTCACATCGTGTGATAGGGGTGTGCAAATCAACGTTGGAATTGTTCGTACAAATACTACGTTCACATTAAGACGGCAAGCCAAAGTCAGCGTTGTATGTTTTTTCATATTTGAAAGTAAATCGTCGGTGAGACCTACGATGAAGAGCATTTGTCTAAAAAGAGAGCAAGCGAAAGAATCTTTACATCGATATAAGTATGATTTTTGTAACTTTTAAACTTTAGTGGTATGAAACTTTTAATTTGCATTTCCAGCAAAAAGTGTCTATGCATGCACGCCACTGCTTGGAGATGCTCTTTAACTTAACAAAATAATCCATCGCAGAGGTAGGTGTTAAAAATGTATCTTGACTAGAACCAGAAATCTCAACATATCCGCAGAGAACAACATCGGAACGTTCTCGGAACGTTGTTTACAGAGACGTATAGCAGTAGATTTCGGCTCTTCATACACCCAAAGATTCAAAATGTTTATTTGTAAAATAGATACATAAAAATATACGTTTTACATGTCATATTTTTATAAAACAGTAGTGTACGATGAAACAAATATAATACGGGAAATATATAAAAAAACTATAAGTTAGTTGGGCTAATAAATACACATGCATAAAATAAAGACTTATATTGGAATAAGAATATTATTATACATAGTGCAAATAAATAAAATAATAATAATGCCTAACCAAATATATACTACCATAAGTACAAAAATAAAATATTGTATATACCTACTAGATAATGCAATGAATAAATAAGTTAATAGATAAACTATAAATAAATAAAATGCCCAAATCCGCCCATTCGATCAATCTTGCTAAGAAGACCGGGACAATTATTATCTGTGCGTCGCAAATAGACGTGAAATTATTTACTCCCTTTTCTAGGGCATTCCAAAGTATATCATAAAACCAAATATAACCCGGGCGGAGTCGCGCGCAAAATCTACTGGTGTTTTATTAAAACATTCTCGTACATCTAAATCGAATTTACTGATTGAATTTTAATGTTTTTCTATCACTGAAAATCTGGTATCCTGCCGAATGAAAGCTATTTATTTTTTCGAGCCCAATTTAATACCTATTTCGATGAAACAAGTAAAAATGTATTTGTATATTAAATAATCGTGTCACGACACGTAAAAACTTTTTGAAGGGCAATACATAAAATATTTTAACGTCTAAAAAACACCATCAAAGTGAAACCATAAAATAAGTTCAACATCGTAAAGATTTTCAAACAAGTATGGAACATAAGAATTTATCATAAAATATTAATAAAATGTTTCTTTCTACTGAATAAACAGGGTGTATTGATGGCGTGCTCGGAAAGTTAAACCAAATGTTTCACTGATCATTCAGATAAACTTTTGTTTTATGACTTTTGCAAATACATTTTTTTTCGCTTTCTTATATAAAATAGCGAATAAGTATTAAAAATGTTTATGGGCCAGAAAATCTGTTTTCGCTTCTTTTTTCTATGGGAGTGGGTGAATATGATCAGTAGAGCAGTGATTTAAGAGTATGGCGTAGGCTAGGAAAAAATGTTATTACCCGTCCAGCACAAAAAGGCCAATGTTAAATACTTTATTAGCTTTTGATACAGGCGATTATTGGTTAGCTAATCGACCTATTTGTCTAGGGCGCGTAATACTAATAATTACGCGCGAAACAGCAGATGGGAGGGTTTTTAGCTATTACTGAAATATTTTGTAGGAAAAAAATACTGGATTTAAGTTGAAAACCTTTAAATTTCTACTACCTATTTTATGAAAAAAAATCAAGTTGATCTCATAGCCGCGTTCTTGAAACGAACATTTGAAAACCAAAAAAAAGAGGGTTGAAAACATTTTCTTTTGAAAAACTATACATTTTAGTACATTGTTTATACTCGTAAGTAGATCACCTAGATAAAAGATCAATAAATCAAATATATTTTTTTAAATATTCAGATAGTCCGAACTTCTTCAACAAAACCTTCGGTAATCTAGCTTTGTTCATGTTCTAGCCTTAATAGTACGGCCTTAATGTTCTGAGCACGTCACGTTATTTTCACGTCCGGTGTTTTTTTTTACCAGCCTACTTCGAGACGTTGAAAGCAGACCGTTGCGGAAAAATTGATTCAAATCCGCTGTCATACCATTGATAACGTTGGACTGAAAAACAACCAGATAAAATAAAGCATATCCTTAACCACCTTATTTGGTAATAGAAAGTTAAGGAATTTTTTAATAATTGTAATTTAAAATTTATTATGAGTAAGCATGAACGGTAAAGCAAGTAGTTATTTAATTTTAAACATGTCAGAGTTGTACCTGGTACAAGTCATGCAACGAGTTATGAGCGCTCGGCGGAAGTGGTGGGGGACTAGCGCATGTGTTCACTCGCGCACAAAATTACTAAGTGCGATAGAGAAACACTGACTAGTACAGTCAAGCTCAGCGCTCATAAACCGCTGCGACACTTGTATGCTTCTTAAGAATATGTACTGTCGAGAAAAATTGCGCTGAATAACTTTTTAACTTCGCTGAAAGGCAATTTTTCAAATGGTAGGTAATGGTTGGTATGGTCCTACATAGAGTCGTAGAGACACACAACACCACAGATAATTCACGCTTCTCAACTACCATTATATCGTCTTAAGGTTCGCGTCCTCATGTCCTCCCAATTCCTTTCATATCTCGAGATGACCCGAAAAGCATTAAACTTGACAAAATAATTACTAAAGTAATGGAAGAATCTTACGTCATTGTTTACTTACTTATTGTATGATGTTCTCCATATTGTGATCTCTTTATAAAATCGCGTCCTCTTTTTGCTACGGCGTAGCAAAGTGCTACGATCTCATAGTATAGGTTTGGGAAAAAGTTTCTTCGCATTTTATATGAAAATTCAAAACATTTTTAATAAAGTTTATTTACATTTAAATAAAGTATGTAGGTGCCATTTTGTTCGATAACTTTCTGCCATCTTTTAGGTAGGGACATGATCCCATTGCTATAGAAATTCTGGGGCTTCTGATCAAAAAACCGCGACAAGTGGTTTTGGCAGTCCTCTCGTGATGTTAACCTGACACTGCCTAAAGAATTCTGAAGAGGCCGAAACAAGTGGAAATCTGAAGGTGCAAGGTCAGGACTATACGGCGGATGCATTAATACGTCCCAGTCAAACTCTCTCAATTTTTGCTGAGTGGCTAAAGATGTGTTAGGTCTAGTGTTACCATGATGAAAAACCACACCCCTTCTGTTGACTAATTCCGGTCGCTTTCTATCAACTTCTTGCTTTAATCTCATCAGTTGTTCGCAGTAGAGTTCAGAATCGATGGTCCTGCCTGGCGGTAATAGCTCATAATGAATAATGCCCTTCCAATCCCACCATACGCACTTTGTTGCGAGATAAACCGAGTTTTGCCAGAGTCTGTGAAGCCTGACCAGCCTTTGACCACGACTTTTTTCGCACATCCTTGTCGTACGTGATCCACTTTTCATCACTAGTTATCAGGTTTTTCAAAAATGGTTCGGTTTCATTAAGTCGTAATAAAAAATCACAAATCAGTACACGGTTCATAAAGTTTCTTTCAGTGAGCTCATGAGGCACCCAAATATCGAGCTTTTTTGTATACTCAGCTTTTTTCAAATGCGCCAAAACTGTTTTGTGGTCAATTCCCAGTTCTTCAGCTACATCGTAACTATTGATATGCCGATCTTGCTCCACTTTTAAAAAAATGGCATCCATTTTATCCGTAACAGGGCGCCTAGAGCGAGGTGCATCTTTGACATCAAAATTTCCGGATTGAAAACGCTTAAACCAAATTTGTGCTACTCCCACAGATACTGCACACTAGGTCCATAAACATCACAATTTTTTTTCGCGGCTTGCGTTTCATTTTTACCTTTTTTGTAGTAAAATTTTAAAATGTATCGAATTTCTTCATTAGATTCACTCATCTTAACAGTAAGAAAACAAATGAAAAGCACACATTTTTATTTTATTTGGAATTATCTTTTTTAAAATTTAAACCTTTTAATAATACCAAAAGCAGCCTGATACAAATGGTATAGCCAAAGAGATTTTATTATAAGTTCATACATACTATTTGCGAAAAGAGTTTTTCCCCAACCTATTATTTCCGGTTTGTACACCCACTACACGATGTCCTGGTCTGAACGCATAATGTGTTATCATTACCTTTTATATTATCTATCCTCATTTTTAGTTTTTAGGGTTCCGTACCTCAGAATGACAAAACGGAACCCTTATACTATCACTTTGTTGTCTGTCTGTCAAGATCCTTTTTCTTGGGCCCAGTTAGAGATATCAAGTTAGTAGTTAGTAGAGATATTAAGTATAGCACAGATTATTGTAATAATTACTATAGTGGTGATAAAAAATCAGGCTTTTAACTTAATACAAAAGAAAGTTATTGCCCTTTACGTAATCAATTTTATACAAATTGGCTCACATAAGGTATTTTCAGTTGACTTAGAAGCTTGAAATTCAGTAAAAAATTACGTCTTTTAGCACCCATCTAGGAAAAAATCTGAAAATTACAGATATTTATTTTATTTAAGAAGAAATAATAATACCAATATATAATAAAATACAGAAAAACCTTGAAAATTCACTGATTTTGCGTGCCAGCACCGCGCGAAGCGAGCGTTCTAATATAGACTTTCTGGCAACATACTGAAGTTCAAAATCGCTCAGTAAGATTATCGTGCACCAGGGGTAAGGCCTTAAGGCTATTCAATCATCTAAACCCGCGCGCGCGGTTCAGTCGAGTCGTCTGTTGGCTTTCGTACTGGGAACCTATGTCGCTGTCCGTCGCACGCGCACATATTTTGTGAAACTATTATTTCACTTTGACCGTGCCTAAGTGCTTGTAGCGAAAGAAAAATGCATAACGAATTAGGAAAATGTTATGCAATGCTAATTGCAAACACATTTGTGTTTAGTCGTAACATTACCGCTGCAAATCACAAGAGACTGAAAAATACCTAACACTGGAGTGTGAGATTTTGCGTTAGCACCCTTAATGGCAAAATGAAGAATTCAAGTCCGTAAAATATAGTTTGAGCTTGGTGACAGTAGGATAGCGCTATACAATTTGTATTTCTAACTCTCTTTCTCTTGCTCAAATATGTATAGCACTGACAGCTGTCATGCCCTATGCTGTCATGCCCAAGCTATATTTTACGGACTATAGTTCCTCTAGCCCCAATACACGCTCTCGTTATCTACATTGACGGAATCTGTTAATGTGTCCGTCTAACGACTGATAAACTATTTTTATCGAATGACTCAAAAGCAAAAGTTCTATGCATACATTTTTTCTAAGTCCCATCGGTAAGACGAGCTTTAAATTTGCCTTCGGACTTTGAAAACTTAAATAACTTTTTCAATTGTATTTTCGACGCCACAACTGCGTCGTTTTCCTCAGTAGTCTTTCAAGGGGTTATTTTATTCCCATTTGTGTGAAAGGTCCACGGATCAGTTTTTTCTTTGGATCTTCATATGAAACGCCCTTGACAGAAGGAATTCCACTTGAACACACCACAAACGGAACTTTATTACGTTTTAAATTGAATAGAGGATAGAGAGAATTTCATTACAAATACAGGCCTGTCTACTCGTATATGTATAAGATAAAATAGGTTTTTGAATGTGCTAGTTTTGGGTACTCTGTGTTATATAAAAGATTAGTTTAAAAATTTATATAATTTCTTTTGTAGTCTACACTTTTGATTTTCCGTATTTGTATTTTGTGTCCTTTTTACGTTTTTATTAAAAACTACATCAAATTATAGTCCTAAAAAAATTCTTCTAAAAATATTGATGACTAAAGTTGGCATCCATCCATCCATCATTCGTCCACTGCGTCGCCACTCATGTCGGTCCTCCGTCCTCCTCATCCAGCCGTCACCCACAACGCCCTTCAGGTCGTCGGTCCAGCGGGCACGAGGTCGGCCTACGCTTTGCCGTACGTGGTCTGCATTCTAAAACCTTTCGGCCCCAACGGCCATCATGTCGGCGACAAATATGGCCTGCCCACTGCCACTTCAACTTATTGATTGATGATATTATTGACTGATGCAAAAGCATAAGTCACTGTCTTACTATCCCACGAACAAAAGAAGAAAAGATATCGTTGACTCATACAGTGTTAAAACAAAGTTTGCAATGCATCAATTTAATAAACAATCTGTTTACATTTACAATAAAGTAAACAAGCTACTTAATATCTACCCACTACTATTATTTGATTGCAAAAAGAAAGCCACCGAGTGGTTATTGACCTTGAATTATGAAGAAGTGGAGGAGCTGCTAAAGGTAATTGTGTGAGCACTTTTATAAGATACAATTTATTAACTTCTTATTTAAATAATTTGGGCTTCTATTTATCTAAATTTAATTTATTTATTTATTACATTATTTATGTATAAAAGTACTAATAGAATTATGTTATAAAGCTATCTATGTATCTATGTAAACATGCACCCAACCTATCCCCCTCACAATCTAAACATACTTATACCTAAGTTTTGTTTTATTTTTTATTTATTTTTTAATTGCTGTTTTTAGTTTTAGTTTTATTGCTGTTTTTGTTTAACAGTAACTTATATATATATTTTTTTTTTGTTGCACAAGAAGAGCACCTATTATATGGAAGAGCGGGGTATCCTGGCACAGGTACTTCGTACTTAAAAGGATGCCCCATCCACTGATGTAATTAGTATGTAAGTTTTGCACAATAAACAAATTTATTATTATTATTATTATTATTGATTCTGCAGGCTATGTCGGTAACTTTCGATCTCCAGCGGATCTCCTGATTTCGGATTCTATCCATCAGTAAGTTGGCAGATTAATTATAATTTTAAATCAAATGAGTGTCCCTTACAGTCTCTAACTATGTAGTCAATCACTCGTCTCGACAAATGACAATGGGAACTACCTATTCTGCCTATTCCCTTTTAATTTTGTTATTCTGTATTTTATTTATATATTATTATGGAAAAATGTGACTTGCGTCTACATGTAAATATGCTAAATAAAATCTTAAAAAGACGCTACTTAAAACAGCAACTAAATTAGTTTTATTTTTAAAACAATCACACTGGCTAGTAAGACGCGGTTGCACATAAAAAAAGAAAAAGTCGAATGAAAATAAAATGGCAGAAGTAAAATTATCTTGTTGAAAACGTTGTTGCAAACATAATTTCAAAATTGATTAACGACATATTTCATTGATTCTACGTCGAATTAATTTTTATATCCTGCAAAAAAGTGTTATAAGTTATTTAATAGACCCTTGATAATGGTGTAAAACCGAAACGGGTTGGGATAAATATAATTACTGTGAAACAAACAAGTAGGTACAGGTGCAGTTAATCAATATGTTATAATTTTGCAAGTTTTTTTTATTTCACATTTGTGATGAAAAGTAGAGCATTACACACTGGTGTAAGTGATCAATTGCACCTGAGATATTTAGGCGCACGAGCGAGCGAAGCGAGCGAAGCCATTATACCAAGATGAAAACGTGGGGGATTACCCAGTTCCCTGCCAGTTTCCCCCTGGACAAAATAAAAAGAAAGAAAAGTGTTGGGTACCTACCTATTATAAAAAATTACTAATGTAGGTAGGATGAAAAAAACTTGACAACACTTCTGTTAAAAAAACATAATTTAATTACAACAAATAAGGTACGTTGGGGTGAGACGATGCTTATGTTATAATATGAACACTATGTGTGTTCTTACAATATTTGTAACGCACATGTAAAACGTCCTTCAGTCACAGGTACATTTATAACGCACAGGTAAAAAAACTGTACTTGACTCTAAGGGAAGAAGTTAATTCTACAAATACAACCTACATAAAGCAATCGTCCCCCATAATTTACCTCTTTTGGATAACGATCTACTATTAATTTCTCTAAGGTATGTACTTGGGTGTTATGCCATTCTTAGAGAACCTGTGTTTTGGAGAAGAGATAAATTGCTGAGAGGAGTACTAAGAGGCTTGGAAAAAAAATTTTTGTTTACCTATTTAAGCGTGAATGTTATCATCCTTAGATATTTACGGTCTAAAGAGCGCCGAGTCAATGTGAGGTAAAGATGTGCGAATATGACTAATTTCGAAACTACTCATATCAATAATCGACTACAAAATGAGTCGAATAATGATACCCATAATTGAATGATATCATTCATCATTTGTATAAAATGCCACACAAAATTGAGCTTTTTGCTCTTGACTTAAAGTTCAATTTTAGTTTATCATTCGATTCATAAAAAAAAAATATTTACACCAAAAAACATGAAACAATATGTTTTACAGTGGCCCCAATATAGGCAAAGCCTGACCCGCGGGTGCCAGTTTACAGTTTTCAGATGTTTTATGCATATTTTAGTTGTTCATCTGCAAGTTGCAGCGGTGACAATGGTGGCAGTAATTAATTGAGTAGTTTTCGATTTCGAGTACTTTCTAAAGCGTTCGAAAACATTGATCAACTTGACGCACGCACACAGCTAAGGACAGACAGGTGCACACTAATAACCAAGAAACTAAAACGAAACTATAATTATGTTTAATAAGAATATGTTGAATTTTGTTGATATTTTTACCTTCTGATATTTTGTATTTTATTATTCGTAGCTAATGTAAGATTTTATTAAAATGTTGAAATATTGTGAACTACCAAACAAGGCCATAGATATCAAAATAATATGTCCTTTACGAAGTAATGTACACATTTTTTCTATTTAGGTAAGTATACTTTTTTATCGTTTACACTCATCTTTTGTCTCACCGGCACGTTATTCGATCATAACGAGCTACTCGTTCGTTTTATTTGACCATCAAAGTTGATTCTTAGTGTATGAGTAATAAAGGCTAAAATTTTTGTACAATCGAGTGATTTTCCGAAAATAATCGAACCTTTCGAATGACTGCCATAATCGAGTTAATCGATTTCTGTCATTCATAATCGCCCATTTTTAATGTGAAGTAAAACTACATTTTACCTTCGTTTATCTTGATGGCAGAAAGCAAGTTCTCTGTTTGATACTATCATCCATTAAGGCGCATAGGCACGCCACCGTTTTAGTACAAAATTTGATAACCCGTTTCTCTGTTGTTTTTCATTAAAGACTAAAGTTATAGACCTCTTTCGTTTAATACAGGCATTTACAAAGTCGCCATTTAGCTGAAATGTTAAATTTTGGTATAGGTACAATCTGAGGCAAGAAAACAACTTTGAATGTTAATCTGTCCAGCTTGATATCTTCAAAACAAAATCAATATACAAAATTTTGGCAAAATGGTGCCTTTTAAAATACCAGCACAAGATGATAGAGGTCATATCGTTTGGTCTATAACGAAAAACAACTGAGAAACGGGTTACTAAATTTTGTACTAAAACGGTGGCGTGCCTAGGCGCCTTAAAAGGTGCTTAAAAGATGGGTTTCATCTGTACTGAAAATAAAGAAGCGAAATTTTAAATGAAATAATTTATTTATTATAGTATGGCCAAAACTATTTTTTTTTTGTATTTTCGTCTCTCGTCTCTATGTTCCGTTTTAAGAACCCGCTCCATATTTTTCGTCTGTTTGTGGCGAAGCATTATATTAATATTTTTTCTTGTAATTGCCGCGATGTTTTTTTAAAAATCAGGGACATACAGCAGTCCATATTGGGCATCTAAATGAAGACCATTTAATTGTTTCTCCTTTGTGCGTTATTTTGATACTTAGATATTACTAATAAAGATTCGGAGCGGGCTCGTAAGTAATAAAATAACTCGGAGGAGCCGCGGGCAAAGGCTAGTATTAAAATAAATTTAAATTGAGGAGACCGAAGTAAAGCAATTTATGAAATTAAATGTTCATATCACGCAACACAATGATTTGAATGTTGTATGTGCTTTCTTGCCAAGGATATTGCCTTTTTAGAGGCAATATTTTTTTGTAATAATCCGTACAATGAACTTACTTAATACTATTACGTACAACATGTATGGAAAAAGGTTATGACTAGCCTTTGCCCGCGATCCCACCTGCGTAAATTAATATTTTCCCCGTTTTCACCTTGGGCGTTGCCTTTGTGTTGACCAGGGTCCCTACAATGATAATTGGATGTTGTTTCCTTTATTATCATCGTAGTGACCCTGGTCAGCAGATTAGGCTATAAGGCCTGTCAATAAATAACCGTCGAGCCGAAAACGGGGCAGAGCCGCGGGCAAAGACTATTACAGTCATAAAATGGTAAGTTTATTATCAAATTAAATGTATGTTAATAGTACATTATGATACAAGTGAGCTGTGTTGGACATTACAGTCGAGGTGGGATTGCAGCCCGAGCCGAAGTCTCACACGTTTCATGCGACGTTTTTCAACACACTTGCGAGGAAAAATCATAAAACTTCAGTGTCTTATATTTCCACTTATTTCCACTACTTAATCAAAACCATAGCTATGAATTGACAATTTTCTATGAAAAACGGCGGCGGAGATTTTGTTTATGCGCGCGCAGATGGAAGTGGAGCCACTGACGCACCCGCCAAACAGCCAAATATTAAATATTAACAAACTGAATATTTATTGTATTTACAACAAAAATTAGAGTTAATTTGTTAATAAAATTAAATAATTTGATAAATGAAATTATTATTTATTATATTTTAACTGAGACAGTTTATTTATTCGCAAAAACTTTACTATTTCTCAAGATATCAAAACTCTTTGCTAAGATTTAAAAAAATACTGTAATGTAAAAAACACTAGTGCGATTATGTAAAGTAAAAAGCACGCGTGTTTAAGGTGGTATAATACCTCACCTCGCTTCGCATGATCCAGCTTTATACCAACAAATACTGCAACAATCGCTCTGAAATTAATATATGATAAAGTTGAGAACTAATGCTATGTCAATGCTGTTGTGAAAACTTGATTCCATTAAATTTTCTCGATAAAAAATAATTACAAAGTTACCTCCAAACCGTACAATAAACCGATAGCATTCAATGAATACTTGAAATAAGATCTGAAACTTTACATAATATAACTCTTATTAGTATAAAGTAGCTACAGACTGTAACATAAAAATGAAAAAACCATCAGTGTAGCCGCGGCCGCGATTGTAAAATAACTGATGTTTTTGCGTACACGGCATCTGATTAGAGTAGGATAGACAGTTAAAAAGCAGAAGCGTTAGAGCAGGACTGCGAATTTATGGGCCCTGCATTATGTTATGAGTAGTTGTGAAAACGCTGCAATAGCATATGCTTTATAAGAAAGTGTGTTAAAAAATTACTAATCATTTTATAGCAATGATAGCTCAGTTGGCAGGACGCTGAACTTTTATTCTTGAGAACCGGATTCGTATCTTGCCGATCGTGCATGCACCAATGAGTTTTTCGAAAATGTGCACAGTCTTTGTTGCTGAACGACGAAGGAAAACACAGAGGTAAAAGTTGTACGGGTAAAATAAAGGCTATTATTTAAATGTTCAGCAAATAAAAGAGGTTTTGGTGAGCTCCAAAATATATTTTGTCAGCAAACAAAATGAGTTGAGCTGCTTCTAGTGATCGGCAAAAATAACAAAATAATCGTGATACGGATTTTATTAAACTTTGGCAAGGTGTAAAATTTATTTTGATTTACCAATTAATTTTATTTCTGCAGCAACTAGAGTGTGCAAATTTTTGCTGCATTGAGTTATTGTGAAATAATTCATTGCATTCATTAATGGAATGACCACTCTACCTACTATTTGAAAATAAATTAAAATAAAACCAGGAAAAACATATAAAATGCTTTAATAGCTAATTTTAACTAATTCAATATATGTTCAAATTTTTTATCGAAGTGGGTTATTATATTAGTATTGTACTGAAGCCAAAACTACCATTATTAGAATAAATGTTTGTCTGTCTGTCTGTGATAATCTGTATGAAGAACCATTCAACGGATTTGGTGCAGATTTTTCATTTATTTTAGGGAGAGCCTCCGCTGCCGGCGCTGGCACCCAAAAATAACGCCATTGGGAACCAGCAGTACATTACTGCTGGCAGCCGAGATCAAAAACATCGGCTGCCGGCGCCGCCGGCTCCCATAATGGACACCGGCGCGGCGGCGCTGACGGTAGAAATTTCTTACGCGCTAAGGACGTTAAATTTCATTGTGAGATTGTGTATGTATTGTGTTTGTTTTTTTGGAAATCGTTGAAATCGGCGACTTGAAAATACAAATTTAAGTTACTGTCAAAACTAGGGACGTTGTCGCCTCGCTCCGTTCCGCTTCGCTCGGCTCCTTATTTTATCTTACATATCAACCTAACACGCGGACACGCTCCTCCTCGCTTCGCTCGTCGTCGCACCTATTTTTTTCTCTTACGCTCGCGCGCTATCACTCACGCGTAGTCGAAGTACTAGGCTCCAATACATTGCGTCCACATGCAACAAATTCGCGCGCACCCGTGCTCGCGCGTTAACGCAGGCAGGTTCTACGCAAGAATCTTGACGCTGCGTGTAGACGCTCGAAGCCCGCGCGAGTCGAGGTACTTCGAGGTACTTCTTGGCGAGCGTTGGCGTAAACTGACGTATTCAAGGGAGAAATGGAGCATGACTTCGATACCATTTTTTATTAATGAAGTGGAAAAAGGCCGGCAATATGAGATATGAAATGTTTTGGTTATGCCAATACTAATTTTATTATTTTAAAACAATAACTATGTTATTCATGAGTTTAGTTCAAAGTAGTAGTTTTAGTTATCGATATAATTTTTAAAATTATTGAAGTGGAAAGAAGACCCGCAATATGGGATATGATATCGCATGTATTGGTTATGCCAATGCCAATTTTACTATTTCAGAACAATTAATGGTTACTCATGAATTTTAATTTAAAGTAATAGTTTTAGTTTTGCCTAATCATACTGAATGAACTGTTGTTGGTTTTGGGAACGCAACACACGCTCTTGTTAGCGCGATGCCTTGCGCGTATACAACGCCGTATCTGGACAAGCTCTATTTACAGTAGTTTATTTATCTATTAACTTATTTATTCATTGCATTATGTGGGTATATACAATATTTTAATTTTTTACTCATCTCTCCTCTTCTTATTCTCTATACATATAAAATACAACGTCTGAGAACTGATGATGGGACTGGAAGATGGGTACGAGATCTCCTCAACGGACAACAGCAGACCCTTCGAGTTTGGGCTTATTTGATTGGTCTTAATAAGTTAATAAGCATTAAGTGCTAATAAACACTTTGGTAAAACATGGTGACCAGGGTCTGATGATGGGACTGGAAGATGGGTATGGAATCTCCTGAACGGACAACAGCAGACCCTTCGAGTTTGGGCTTATTTGATTGGTATTTATTAGCACTTTGGTAAAACGTGGTGACCAGGGTCTGCTGATGGGACTGGAAGGTGGGTACGGGACCTACTCAACGGACAACAGCAGACCCTTCGAGTTTGGGCTTATTTGATTGGTCTTTATTAGCACTTTGGTATAATATGGTGACCAGTGTCTGATAATGGGACTGGAATGTGGGTACGGGATCTCCTCAACGGACAACATCAGACCCTTCTAGTTTGGGCTTATTTGATTGGTATTTATTAGCATTTTGGTAAAAGATGGTGCCTGTTGCATATTTTTGTTAAAAAAATCATATTCTTTTGTTTTCCTTATTTACACGAAAATCTCTTCTATATGATATTATTCTGTTCTGTCTGGGGCTAGCTGCTAACGATGCTATAGCTGTGTTATACTCGTATATGTACATACTTATGCGTATGTTTACACCAGACATTAGTTGAGAGCTTAGCCGCTTGGCGGCAGCACTAGCATTGCCTGTGAAGTTAGCCAAGTTTCGTATCTATTCCCGGTTTATACTCTTATCTATGGACACTAAAGTCGATTCTGAAGGCTTTAATTTTGATGCTGTCAAAACTTACATTTTTCTGATGTTTACACTAAAAAACTATTTTGGAATGAAGAAAATTTAGTTTTGACATCAATAAAACTAAAATAAAATAAATACTAGCTTTAAGCTATTATTTATAAGCTTCGTGGCTTAAGGGCCCATAATACCTCAATTCGCAATCCTACTCTAACGCTTCTGAATTTTAACTGTCTATCCTACTCTAATCAGATGCCGCGTACGCAAAACCATCAGTTTTTTTGAAATCGCGGCTACACTGATGGTTTTTTCATTTTTATGTTACAGTCTGCAGCTGCTTTATACGAATATCAGTTATATTATGAAAATTTTCATATCTAATTTCAAGTATTCATTGAATGCTATCGGTATATTGTACGGTTTGGAGGTACTTTAGTAATTTTTGTCTATCGAGAAAATTTAATGGAATCAGGTTTTTACAACAGCATTGACATAGCATTAGTCCTCAATTTTATCATATATTGTTGCAGTATTTGTTGGTATAAAACAGGATCATGCAAAGCGAAGTGAGGTATTATACACCCTTAAAGCGTTCAAAATCGGCTTTATTATGTCGATTGCTGTCAAAGTGAGGTTGTGTGTGTGAATATTAGTTTTGCAATCATAAAACAAATGTGGCGCTAGTATGTATTTTATTTTCCTGGTCAGGCTTTAGGTATGACATGGCGTATACTCGTATTGTAGTACATACATACTCGAAAAACTTTTCTTAGGGTTAAGGATGTTGATGCAATAAATAATATTTATTATCGAAAATCGCCGTTAGTCTGGGCTTGGCGCCATGATCCTGTCATAACAATCATATTGAGTGCTTTCACTTATATTATGTGATTTTATTACTGTGTTCGGCTCAATACGGACACGCTTTTATATGAGTCATTTCGTTCATCCTTCAATCATTCGTACCTTGTGTAACAAAATAAAGGACTCTGTGCGAGTACTTATTCGTCTTTTATTTATATATTTGTTTATCTATTTATTTATTTAAATATTTATCTATATATTTAAATATTATTTATTTAATATTATGGCCATAGTAATTTGTGATCATCTAGTATATATTTTAGTAGGACCTCTACATTGTATTCATAACGGTTAAAATAAACAGAGAAATATAATTTTGATCCGGACACCGTAATAAATGGGTACAGGTACACAAGTTCAGAATTTATCAAATGAAAAGAGAGAAATCGTAAGATTGAAGTATTTCATGCGACTTAGCTGAATAAACCGCTCCTTCAGGAACAACAGGTTTCAGCAACTCCCAGGACTCCAATAATTACACTGTATTTTTATTATTACATACCGTATCACCGCATAACACTTTAATTTGACACGCCTTGATACAAAGATGATATACACCCGCGCAAATACGAAATTTGACGTAAGCCGAAGATGAATTCAGTGTGTAAACATAATGTGTTATATAATTATTTTGTATATGTGTGTTAGGTATAATATTAGGGGTATATATATATGGTTTTATAAAGAATATTGAAGGGTCGTCGATACTCGTAGCGTAGCTGCAGCTATAATAAAAATTTGAGGGAATTCGAGATTCTTGGCAAATCCTGAATGAAGTGGGGGGCCCTAACGATTTAGAAACGACCTCCCTGCCAACCTTTAATAGTCGTGCCCACGTATTACACAGAATAATACGCTTCCAAACAAAATCCAGCGCCAATCTAGACTACCATTTAAACCCTAAGTCCCTAGAATTTTACTCATTCATACTAAAAACCCTTTCAAAACATCTCCAATTTTCACACATCTCTCCTAAAGACCTGGCCAAGTCAGTTCTAAATTTTCTAACTTACTAAGCTAGACTGGTGAACGTAGAGCCTTTACAAGATACTCACAGATGGGGTCCTGCTCGACTAGGCAGATATGGTTTCCGACACAAACATAAAAGTAAGGCTTCCCTCCATATCCAACTGCATACCTAGCCCGGTCACACACCTAAATGCTTTACCCTTGGAAACACTCTACGTTCCTAAACCCCTTGGTTCCTAAAAATAATCTTAGATACACGCTCCATTTTTACAAAAGATTCTAAAATAAAACCTAAAGACAGAAGTTTGAGAACAGTCATGTGGAAATTTTCTGCCCTGGATCTCGTTGATCTAGCTATAAATAAAAAAAGGAAAGCTAAAAAAAAAAGAAACACCTGTATGAAGAAAACCTAAATATAGGGAAAAAGGTAAGAATTGTTTCTGCTAGCTCCTTCACCTAAAATTGTCGTAATTTCCACAGACCGTCTATACTAGATCAAATATAAGTAACTCTGCCAGACGAAGGAAAGCTAAAATAATATAATATAATCTCCTTCAGGACCTAGATAGCTATAGGGATAAAGGATAAATATAAAACGTGTTACATAAATAAATTTCTGATGTAGATACTTGATATTTATAAATATTGTACATCCGCTATTTTCGCGACGTCTCTATAACGAAATAGTCATATTTCGTTTCTATTGAGTTTCATGAGAAAACCGTTGCGGGAAAAATTTAAATTAGCTAATTCAAGTTTACGCAATTACGAACGCACTTCATCAACGCACTGTTAACACTTTCAGACTATTTAAATAACGAAGCTTTATTTATCGCCATTCCGCACTTTCGATGAACGTACACGATACTTTTATAACGCGTTACGCGACTCGTACGATTGGATTTTGGTTCTAATAGATTCGGAAATCCGCGCGCGACGTAGACCAATATCCTTCCGAGGTTTTATTCCGCGATTTGACGACCCGTTCGCGCTTCGAGAGCAACGCCACTCTCCGATCCGCGCTTGACTGTCCTTAAAAAAACCCTGTTTTCCTTTAAATCAGCTCCTTCTCCCACCCAGATTATTTCAGGTTACGCCCCCGTAGACACATTAATTTTCTATTTTATTACCTGTCAAAACCTATCTGAAGTGTATTTACCAATCTGAAAAAAATCCTGTCAAATCAGAATTAATGGCATGATGGCTCTATTTTTTGTAATGGCGAAGAACATAGAGGTAGGAATAATATTGTCAACAGTTTCCAAGATGCAAATGAGGTGGAAAGAACAATCGAATAAATAAAAATGTAATATATTTCTAGATCAAAGAACTCCACTCCTGTTTCTCTGCATTGTAAACAATTTTGAGCTCTCTTAGGAATCCTTTCATCAATAAAACTGGAAGACAGTACCAGTCAAAACTCCTAAATTATATGTATATGTTTTATTATGTTTTATTATTATTATTCAACGTTCTTACATAAGAGATTACATCAATTTTACGCTTCTGATTTTAAGTATAATTTATTTATTTTTAAACTGTCTGCTATGCCGCTTCCTACCTCAATGTAACTTTCTGGGAAGTGCTCTGCTTTCTAAAAAATATTAAAATGTTTCTGAAATCTAACCTTTGACGTCCTGTCCAAATGGCAATAAATTCGTTTGGTTTATGACCTGAGAACTTTGAAAAAAATTATATCGGCGCCACAGGAAAGCTTGCCCACAGAAAGAGTGTAAAATTATCGTTTCCTCTCCAAACAATATGACACTTATGTCGCTATAGCTATAAGGTTACAAATGCTATTGAATCCGTACAGATTTGGCATATTCGACCGTATCACTTCTTAGGAAGTGCAATGTATTCCAAATTTAAAACATCGCAAAGGATTAAAGAAACATTCCATTTTGAAGTCAAACACAGCTGACATAGGATCGAAGTCGATATTATGATAATAAATTTTGGTCCCGCCCCTGGCTAAGTTAGTTGAAATTCACATTTAGACGGGGCCAGTAGTTAAATAAATAATTGAATATTATGAGTAGGTACTGTAGCCAAAAGTATCAACTTTAGTTGCTACACTTGTCAGTCTCGGAACAATAATTTGTAGTCAAAATCAAAATCAAAATATTTATTTTGTAAAATAGATACATAAAGTATACTTTACATGTCAAAGTTAATCTTTACAATATAAGGTCGGGGAAAAAGTTTCTTCGTATTTTATATGAAAATTCAAGACACATTTTTTTCAAATTTGTTGTCATCTTGTAGGTAGTGACATAATCCGGTTGCTATAGAAATTTTGGGACTTCTGATCAAAATAATGCGACAAGTAGTTTTGACAGTCCTCTCTTGATGTAAACCTTACACTACCTAAAGAATTCTGAGGAGAGCGAAATAGGTGAAAATATGAGGGTGCAAGGTCAGGGTTATATGGTGGATGCATTATGATTTCCCAACCCAGTTCTCACAATTTTTCCTGAATGGCCAAAGATGTTTGTGGTCTGGCGTTATTATGATAAAAGACCACACCCTTTCTGTTGATCAATTCCGGTCGTTTTTTCTCAATTTATTGCTTGAGTCTCATCAGCTGTTGGTAGTAGAGATCCGAATCGATGGTTTTACCCGGCGTTAAAAGCTTATAATGAACGATGCCCTTTTAATCTCAATATACACACAGCATCACCTTATTGCCTGTTAATCCGGGTTTTGCCATAATCTGTGGAGTTTGACCGCCCTTTGACCATGACCTGACCTTTTTTTCGCACGTTCTTGTCGTAGGTGATCCACTTTTCATCACCAGTATCAATCTCTTCAAAAATGCTAAATACAAAAAGTACGACCAAAGAAACTTTATTACAACTTGATGCATAGAAAATACGAAATTACTTTTTCCCCGACCTATTATATCTTAAGAATATGAAAAAAAATATACGGGAAATACATACAAAAAATATTTAGATTGGGCTACTAAAATGTAATAAAATTATACACCTGCATAAAATAGAGAAATCTAGGAATTAAAATACTAAATTATACATAATGCAATGAACAAATTACTCTTTTCATCCTTTGTTAAGTATTTTCCAAATGAAACTTTTTTTGTTTTCCGAAGGCCGAAAATCGAGCCACGTTTTTGAACAAATTATGTCTTAATTTCTTACTAGATCTTCAAGTTGTATGCTTTTAGCGAGGCTGATAGCCGAGCCGCGTTTTTGAAGGATTTTCTTTGATACCTGATTTTATCCCCTGGAAAGAATCTTCGGCGAAGCTAAAGGAGTTTCATTTTTATGTTTAATGTTTGTAGCACATTCACTTCATGATGATACGTTTTGTTGGTCAAGTGAGCATTCATGTAGAACTCAGATAAAGAACGGGATGTAGAACATAATGTAGATATAGTTAAATATGTATAGTTTAGTTGGTGAGCACTTGCAGCGACACATAAACCTCTTTTGGTTTCCGTTAGCTGTGTTAGCTTAGAAATTGTAAAATAATATTATTTTTAAACACAAACTGCATAAAAAAAATGTAACTAAATGAATAAAACACTTAATACAAAATTTAGCAATAGGCCAGGCTACATGATAATTTTGGAATATGGATTGAAAAAGTGGACTTTACAACGTCTATAATTTTTATTAAGGCATTTGGCAACGTCATCTAAAAAAAATATTATCACTTCATGTCTTTTCGTGACCATCGTAAAAGGCGATTAAGGGAATTTAAAAAGTACGCCAACAATCTGTCTCTGTAGTATTGAGGGTCAAAAGGTCATCGAATCTTGGCCCCGTCTGCAGAGACGACGTAGGCACCTATTCACAGGTGGAAGGCCCCGACCGTGTCTTATCACCAGCCTCTTGACGAAACCTGCCGCCAAGAGACCTGTTGTCGTGTTCCGGCATGATGTCCTCAGTAGCCGTACCGGTTACAGGCAGTTGCGTAGTAGCAGTCCGTCTTCTGTAGATTTTTGCGAAAGTACCACTTCGCTTCGCCTGCTATCACTCCACCAGTTATAGTTCATCCTAGCTCTTATCACCGCTTTCCATCAGGCGTGATATTGGCTAAGCGTAAGCTCATTTTATGTAAAAAAAAAAACTAATAACTATTCGTGTTTTTCGGCTAAGTGGGTTAGAAACAAAAAAAAAATGAAAGATAGTTAACACTCACGAAATCGCAAGCATGCCGGGAACGCGATTATGCAGCGGTGACAATTTCAGACTGTTCACCAGTTTCGCATTAATTTGACACTCGACTTTTTACACTAAATTAAGTTAAAGCGGCGCAAAATATAGCATATATATTTATCTAGGCCATACTCTATAAGATAGTGAAAGTTTCATGTCGATACATCATGGGGTTTTAAAGATCTTAGTGAACAAACCAACAAACGAACAAACTTTCACTTATGTATATATTTGTGGGACTAATAAAATTTAGGTATGAAAAACTAAAAATACTTGATTAAACAGACTCCTTAGTAGTGTAATCATAATATCCGATTTATTGAATGTTTGGATGGCCTATTTGTAGGAAAACATAATTTTATTAGTCTTCTGGAGTCATAACTACGGGCTTTTGTTATCACTTTATACAGTTTCTCAGGAGTAATCGATAGAAAAGGAACTAATATACAGCATAACAAAGTTGGAGATATTCCTAAAATTTCTTGAAATGATTGTGAACTTTTTTGTCTACTTAAAAGAGAATTAAGAAATAAACTTTTTGCATGTTGCTAGCGCATGAGCACACAAAAAATCCGTCAAGTGCAAGTAGCTCCTGGAAAATAAGTTAATAGATTTAAATTATTTTAATAAAAATTATAATCTTATCATTAAAGCCGATTCTGAAGGCTTTAATTTTAGTTTTAGTGCTGTCAAAATTAAATTTTCTTCATTCCAAACAACAAAGGCTAAATGACTTTGTAAAAATTAAAGTCTTGACAGCACTAAAACTAAAATTAAAGCCTTCAGAATTTACTTTAATATCTACATTTATCTAATAAAACTGCAAAATTTTGTTGGTCGAGTATTCGCGTACGTAACCCTTGAACTACACCATAAATCAGCGATTTTAGTATTTGTTGAACAGTATATGGCACATAGTATATAGTTTACATAAATTCCAAATTCCTAACAAGTTTAGGTTTTGAGATAGATCCCGAAACAAAATTGGTCCTAAATGTTACCTCGAGGGACCCCATCTCTTAATTTTAACAAATATTTAAAATTATATTTATATCCGTCTTGACCTTTGGGTGCAGTACCCTAAAATCATTAAATTATGATAACCAACTATTACCACCCAACGTTGAGTATCCATATTTGGCACTTGATTTTAACGTCGCAATTTTTTCCGCACTCACTGAAAAATATAACACCATACGGCACTTATTTAAATTAACAACATCGCAACATATTTTTTTGTGAATTCTGTGTGTTAAAATAATTGAAAAATTTAACGCTTATCTAAGGTTGTATCTCATACGAATCTGAGACGTTATCATTTGTTATTTATATTCCATATTCATTGGAGATTATTCTGTTTACTCAAAAATGCATGTAATGTGGTCATTATTTAGACAACCTTGTTTGAGCAAAGACGACCTTGCCGTTCTGTTTTAAGGAGCGGCCGGCAAAGTTTTGTTGGCCGCTCTAACAGGCCGGCCAAATATTGCCGGCCGCTATTTTGACGTTTCAACGCTTTGAGAAATCAAATGCAAAAAGATTTTATTTAAAATACAGCTGTTTGTATTTATAGAAATAGGTACAAAAAACATTTTCGGATAAAGATTTAGATTTCCTAGTGATTTTCCACTGCACAAATTTTTCATATGCAAGCTTATATTTTTCCTTTGACTTTCGCGGTATCAAATTTTCAACCACTAATTTAGCTTCATCTTTAATGTCTGGCGGTGTTAAACACATTGAATCGGAAGAATTTTCGCTTTGAGAGTTCATTTTTAGCAAAAGGGTCACTAAATAAAAACTAAATTTTCGCTGAACCGCGCTTTTGTTACTTTTTTTTTTAAGCAATGGTAGTTGGAACTATACAGCCAAATATGTTTTTTTTTTTAAGCCGTGGTATTTGGAACTATACAGCCAAATATGAAATAAAAATCTTTTTTATTTAAATGACTTGCTGGTTTTATTTAAATTAGGTACTTGCATTTTTGAGTAAAGCACTATACAAGCCTTGGCCCACAATGGCTGCTTCGCTGGTCACGCTATGATTGCCTCGAGCTAGCCGCTACGCTCTAGGCCTTCCAGCTTGGCCATCATTGCAGCCCTTGCTGTCCACGCTGTAAAGTGTCGGCCTGGAGCTGCGCTACGCTGCGCTGTCGGCCATCATCAGCGCGACCAGCAAAGTAGTCATTATAAACCGCGGCAGTAATGTACTATAAATATAAATATTACCACGACGATACAATAATAAAAGTCGAAGAAAGAGTTATTTTTCACCAACGCTGGAACGGTGAAGGTTTATTCATTTCGGGTATTACCTCTTGTTAAGCTCGTATCTGTAGTTGGGCTGAAACAGTTCTATTTTTTTATCCCGTGGCTTATGTCATCTCAACTAATCTCAAGTATAGTTTATGGCTAAATATTATCGTTCCAGGTCACTGAAACTTTTTGCGGATAACTTTAATAACTTTTTGACTTTGCATGGTATTCCCACATTTGTACTAAAGGCTAAGTAAGTGATCAAGACCAAGGTTAAATGACCCTTTTCGTAAAATACGAAAAATAAAATTTAGGTTTTCCATACCAAATTGAATCGAGGCTGTTATTGAACAAGGCACAAAATAATATTTTTCGTTTTTCGCAAACACGCACCTTGAACTTGGTCCTGACCACTTACTGACTCGAGTTAGAATTTGACTATATCAACCAAAGTCACCTTGTACAATTTGACTCGATGACCCTTTTTAACCGACTTCAAAAAAGGAGGAGGTTCTCAATTACTCTGGCAAATCTGAAATGATTTGAAAATTTTTTTTTTGTTTGGAAGAGCGTTCAGGTACGTCTCATTTTAGTTTGGTCGTGATCTGAGCATGGTCTCCAAAGATAGGCAGCAGAACTCCTCAACGGATGAGGGCATTCTCTCGATATTGAGGCAAATATCTGCACCTTTGTATTTGCGTGACCGCTTTGAGTATCTCTACTCGAGGGACAAGCAGCATAGATCTCACAGTCTCACTCCTGAGGACCCCGTCTCACAACACTGTTGCCTTCGGCTACTTTTTCACTGTAGCGTCGATCAGGCTCTGGAACTCACTACCACACACAATTTGTGATAGTTCAACTATAAGCATTTTCAAGAAGAGAACTAAAGAGCATTTTCTGTAATTATTTTCTTCCATTTATGTATAAAAGTATATATTCATAATTATGTAGTATTATAGTAATATTTATTATTTTTATTTATTTTATAAATAAGTATTGATATTATTTTATAAGTATTTTTGTTTTTATTTTATTTGATATGTATCTCAATTAATTGATGTAGATTGCAGTATTATTATTGAAGTTGATGCTTGGTGGAACGTTTTATACATTTTTGAAAAAATGCTATATCAGTGAAATCGGTAAGGGAAATAATATAAGTAAGTGGACAAGAACAAATGTTTTTCAATCAAAAAAGTATTATTATTATTTTCTTTTTTACTCATGTTTTTAAACAATTTTCTGTTTTGTTTGTGTACACTTTTGAAATATTCGCTTTTGTTAATTGATTCCATAATCAAGTGTTTGTTGGTAGAAATCTCTTCCAGAGATAAGCTCGCCTTTTGCTTATACTGTTATACTACTGTTACTTGTTATTCATTTATAATTGTATGAAATTAAGTGTTTTGAATTTCTTTAACCGATTAGGATTTTTTTTTTCGTTTTATAGCATTGGATTCCAGATAGATTCCATTTTAGTTTGGTCGTGATCTGATGATGGTCTTCAGAGATAGGCAGAGGAACTCCTCAATGGATGACAGCATATAACTCGATATTGCGGCAAACGCTTTGTACTAGGATGCTGATTGCAGGGTGCTACTTGAAAATTGACATATGTCCACCTGACCTTCGATCCTGGCCTATTCACCATAGAACTCCTAAACGGATGACAGTAAATAATTCGAGATTTCGGGAATCATTTTGTGTCAGTGTGTTCATTGCAAGATATTACTTGAAAATTGTCATTATGCTACCTGACCTTCGATCCTGGCCTCATCACCTTAGAACTCCTCAACGGATGACAGCACATAACACGAGATTTCGGCAATCACTTTGCGTTAGTGTGCTGATTCCAGTAATACATTTGAAAATTGACAATATACCCTCTCTGTAGTTTATCCATTTTTTACAATTTAAGAGGCTATGCACATTTTATTTTTGTCACTCTCACTCTAAGCAAAGCGTAGTGCGAGAGGGGCGGATTCAGCGCAAAAGAGAAAAAAGTAAGTTTTTTTATCTTATAAAAGAAACTAAAATACCTAGCAAATTTTCCAAAATCTAGATATTGTTAAAATCCATCTAATAAAATATGTTTGAGTTCTATACATGATCCCTACCCGTCAAACGAGGAGAAAAAGTGCGTTTGAAGACCTCATTTCATTAATTATTTCTATGGAGGAAAATTTATCCAAACGTGTTTTCCAAAATCAAAACCCTATATTATATAGTCAAAATGCTTATACCAAAAATTCATTACAATTTTCCGTTTACTTCATGAAATACACAGAAACAAAGCATCCGTATATTTTTTACATAGCGCCTTAACCCGTAAACACTAAAAAGCGTGAAATAATAAAACTTTGACCAAAAAATCTAAAATTAACTAGAAGTCGGCGCATTGCCTATTTATTAGATATTATATTATAGAAAGCAAAAACCCACATAAAAGCGCCGACGACGCGCGACGTCTAGAGAACATGATGTGTTTCGGGAAGAAAGAAGTCGGCAAAAGTGTTATTTTCGTACCATCGGTTAGTATGTAATTATTTTAAACTTTTTGTGAATGTGTGCTATAATTTTTGAAGTCGGTTATTTTTTTTTTGTTAAATGTTTATTTTTAGTAAATATGGCTTCTATCACCAAAAATAATAACATATTTAAATCACGGGGAGTCTCCATACAAGTAACCTCGAAACAGCTGTTGCATTATTTAAACGTTATTAGTTTTGGCTCTTATTTAAAGTTTTAAATGTGGTCATATCGTAGGGCTTACTCAAAAGTAAAACAAATTTAGAAAAAGTAGGGTTCCGTACGCAGACGGTGCCAATTTTTGGTACGGAACCCCTTGTGCGCGAGTCCAACTCACACTTGGCCAAGCTAATTTTTCTTCTTTATAAAAAAACTGGTGATACGATGAAGCAAAGGTACGTTCGTAAAACTGTACCATCCTTTGATAACATTAATCATAAACTGTCATTTGTGTACAAAATGTTAGTTTACAGTGACAATGATCCATAAATAGGCCATACTTTCCTTTACTAGAACATAGATTATGTGGTCGTAGATATTGCACATAAATCAGATTTATCATTGGATCCACTTTAACCTTTCAGCTGCTATGGAATGTTGGTACTATTACCCCAGAAATTGCTGTTGCATCTTTTGAATAGGATCATTTCCAGCTGCGTTGCCAGTCATTGTGGTTTGTGGTTTTACACATACGACATTCATTGCCCCCGACACGTATTATATGTTCGGACTACGTTACCCCTAACAAACATTCATAGCCTCCGATACGTAATTGTTTTCCTCCCCAGTAAAGCGGAAAGTACTTGGCGGACAGCATCTGATAAATTCAGTGAAAATTATACCAGATTTTTTCTTCCGAAAATAAAAAAGGTATTCACCAAAAAATTCAGGCGCTGCACAGTAAAATATCTATGAACTAATTTTAACATAGCCCAGTGCTACTGGAATATAATCAATAACCACGATAAAAAAAGTCAAAAGAGATGTCTTAGTTTTGCTTTATTTTACAAATTATAAATGCGAAAGTTTGTCTGTGAATATATTTGTTACCACTTAGCTACCTAACTACTAGATCGATTGATCTAAAATTTTGCACAAATGTAATTCTAGACGTGTAAAAAGGATATATGCTACTTTTTATCCTGCATAAATGTATAGTTTTTGTGGGATTGCAAAGAAACAACCGCGGGAAAAAGCTAGTGGTGAATATTTTACTCCACAAAAGCATGTCGCATATGTAAAATAAAAAATATGTTACCGTTTTCGTAATGATTCTAGCTTCCTAAAATACCACAAATATCCCTTAATTAGTCTGTAGTAACCAAAAATTAATAAAGGTAAAATTTTTGGCTAAAGCGATATTGTACGAGAAAAGTTTTGAGCCCAGGGTATTAAAAATGCTGATAGAAATGTATAAAAAATATTTTTCTATGTAATCTCCCTCTACTTTAATGTACTTCTTCCATTTGTAAAAAGGGCTTTTAACCCAGTGAAAAAAAAAACGAAATTCTTTTCTAGTAGACTGCCGCCTTAATTTCTTTATCACTCAAAAATCTTCGTCCTCGGGGGTCTTTCTTCAAATAATAAAACAGGAAATAATCGCTGAAACTCTGTGTTTATACTACTGAGGGTATTTGTAGTTAGTAACATGCAGTGCGAGACATTAGTGATACTTAAAGGTACTAGGGCTCAATACTTTCAGCCTCACTGGTACCATTTCACTTGAAAGGTACACGCATAAAACTTGCACACTAGCAAAGCAAAGCAATTGATGGGCATCTCTAAGATATGGTCGGCTGATGTCCATACAATGGTGTCGATTCGGTGTAACACGACTTAACTTATTTGACAGGACTAAATATAATTTAAGCATTCTGTCCTTTTCTTTTCAATACAGAAAACGCTTAATATAAGGGTAGTCCTGTCAATTAAGTTATGTCGTGTTACACCGAGTCGACACCTTATCACATTGTAAAACCTTTTTATGAAAGTAAAGGATATATGAATATACCTAATTTGCAATATTCCGCTAAACAATTCTTGTCGTGCTATTCAAAATGCAGACCCGTGCACCGCCCGCCCGCCCGCATAAATACATGCAACAAGCAAGCAATACAAGTAAAGCAATCTTAAATAACAAGCGAGAAAACTTATCGACACGTGTTTCGCCTCTGAACGAGGCATCCTCGGGATGTGTTGCTAGCTCAGCTTCTCCGCAGCAACTGATGTGTTGCTTGCCCTACCCGCTCCGCAGCAACTGATGTTGTTCGCCCGACAGCTCAGCAGCTAGTGCACTAGCAACTAGTGACCTTGCACTAGCAACTAGTGACCTTGCACTAGCAACTAGTGACCTTGCACAAGCAAGCAATACAAGTAAAGCAATCTTAAATAACAAGCAAGAAAACTTATCTTAACTTATACTTAGTTGCTAGTGCAAGGTCACTAGTTGCTAGTGCACTAGCTGCTGAGCTGTCGGGCGAACAACACATCAGTTGCTGCGGAGCGGGTAGGGCGAGCAACACATCAGTTGCTGCGGAGTAGCTGAGCTAGCAACACATCCCGAGGATGCCTCGTTCAGGGGCGAAACACGTGTCGATAAGTTTTCTTGCTTGTTATTTAAGATTGCTTTACTTGTATTGCTTGCTTGTTGCATGTTTTTATGCGGGCGGGTGGACGGTGCACGAGTCTGCATTTTGAATAGCACGACAAGAATGATTGTTTAGCGGAATATTGCAAATTATATTCATATATCCTTTACTTAGTGATGGACTTCCGCAAGGTAACGCCTATTTCAATTAATCTTTATATGAAATGTGATCGTGTAGGGAAACATTAAGTAATTAAAAGGAAGTCCGTGAAGTTTTTAGCCTCTACGAGTAAAACAATGTTTTATTGTCGCTCACTTTTCAGCGCATATACATATCTAGCTAGCCATAGAAGCATTAAGTCTTACGTAAATGCGAAGAATTTTACTCATGCTTACGAGTAGGATCAGTATTTCTTCGCGTGATAGTACGTGAAGGCTCAAAAGGACGTAATGTCGATTGCTATGGAAATGAAGACGTGTTTCTATTATCTAGGGTTTTCATTCGGATGTACGAAGACGTGTGAATCTAATTCAAATTCTCATCCTTACCTTTTGGTAAGTGGGATGGTTATTTATTAGACTTATGTATGATTATGAGTTAAACCCAGACAAACCCAATGACACCTGTTAAATTTGATTCTGAAAGATTTATAATTCCAAATTGTACAACAAAATTCAAGTTTCACTCTTCTTTGATGCCTAGAATACTTCGTGGTTATTTTTGTAACCTTACAAACAGGTGACCAAAGCGCTGCGGCCTCTTTTGACCAAAGAATTAGCCTGGTTATAGTGGTTATCCAGCTCGGCAATGTCACCAGCCAGCCTTTTGGTCAACCTTCCCAGCCGCCACAACGGTGATTTGGCCAGCATTTTTTACCTCTTGTAAATAATTTACTTTAGATTAGATGTATTTATTTCGGTCTTTCTTGATCATAATTTTCAAGTATTTATATGAGTTTGTTGTTAATTAAAATAAAACCTTATGAACTATATATTTTCCGAGACAGTTTAAAATGAATAGATTTTTTTTCGTGAATGTTAGTTTAAATTTTTACCAATATACATAATAATTTTCATATTCATTTACATATATAAATTTTATGTTTTTTTTTAGTTTTTCACAGCTAAATAAATGAGTATTATCGGTAATTACAGTGTAAAAGAATCAAAAGAGGCGTGTCATGATCGTAGCAGATGAAAATCTGTAGTCTCTGCCTACCCCTCGTGAAAGACCGGCGTGAGTATATTTATGTATGTATGTATGGTGTCAATTTACTATTTAATCTAATACTAATCTAATTTATTTCAATTAATGAACAAACGTTAATATTTTGAACATATTTTCGAATAGTAAAATAATAAGTTTATCAAATAAACGTTTGTGAAGGTTATCAGTTTCTGTGAAATATTTCAATATTTTTAGTAGTATTGAAATTCAGTTTTATACTCTCTATAAAAATGTCGTAGCGAAAATTGGATATTCCCAAGTGAGTGTATTTCCCGAATTCAAAGAGCGAAGAAAGTAAATAACTTCGCCAGCTAGACCCGGTCTCAATGTTCAAAGTTCAGTCAGTTTTTAGATGGTAAAATACGTGTGAAACAGGGCCGGATTATCCAATTTGTTATGTATATGTCGTAGCCATATCTTAGAGTTGATCATTTCAAGATCTGTTCAAATATCATGAAATGTGTAAAAACTAAAGAGGTCGTCTTGCTCCGCTCCACTTCGCTCGGCTCCCGGATTTATGTTCACAAACAACCTAACACGCTCCTCCTCGCTTCGCTCGTCTTGTCGACTTTTTATTGGACGTTTGTCGTAAATTTCCTATTTCATACTTTACGAAATTTCATGAAATGTTCAATTCTATGATCTGGTCACTAAATACAGATCGCGCTTACTCCTAGTCCTAGACCCATACATTAAGAAGAACGGCCCCAACTGACTATGGGCCCAGCTCTGCCTTGGAGCCAAGTGGTCCGTTACAAAAATAAACTAAAGTAGTTTGATTTGATGCCTTCTTTGATGGTACATACTTATGTCTTTAATATAAAACTCAATGACATTGAGACACAGACAACTTTCGTTAGAAAAGGGGAGTGGGTCCATGCAGGCCGCGACGACGACGTGCATTGCCTAGGGGCCTGTATACGGCTTAGTCCGGCCCTGGTGAACATTAATACGGTTGCTGATGACAAAACTACGTGAAATACGGACCTTAATGGGTTCGTGTTTCGGCGAGCTTAGGCTATTAATCTGCAGTTGTTTGTTCGTGGTCGCTGCATCGGCTGCATCTGTATATCAGGGTTAACAGAGATGATGCAAATTGAATTAAGTTGAGAGACTTTGGATGATTTTGTTGCAACAATCAGGATACCCAGAGCTATAAAAAAAACGGACAAGTGCGAGTCGGACTCGCCCACCGCGAGGGCTCCGTTAAAGACAGTTTTCAGATTTTTCCCTATACTTGTAGTAGAAGACGGTATTACTTGCCAAATTTCATAGTTCTAGGTCAACGGGAAATAAATACCTTATGAATTTCGATTCCTTTGAGAGTGTCGAAATGTACGTTTTTTGCCACATAAACGGCCATATCTTTTTTTGATGTTAACTTAGAAGTTTGATATTTTCACAGCTTCCAGGAACTTTTTAATTTCAACTCGATACTATAATTTTAAGGGCTCCGTTTTTTTCTATCGAGGTACGCAGCCCTAAAAACAATGTTCTTCTATTTAACTTTTCTGAAGGTTTGGACAAATCGCCTCAATTGATTTAATTGTTTATAGTTTCATTAATTTAATTTTTATAACCTGAGTCGACCAAATCGATTCATACTGATCTTAACTGCAATCCACCTCGATGTGAAACTCGTGCAAATTATATACCGAAATGCTCGCCAGCTCCCTGACTATTAAGGTAATAATAATGATAAAATATGCTAATTTTGGAAATATATTTCGGCCCACTTTGGGGCATCAGACGAATAAATGACAAAATGTGAAAATGACATATAAATATTAAAAAATAGCACCAAGTTTTCCTCTGCAGACCTCTCTGATGTTCTTAAATTTGTATAGTTTCTTCTTAACGATTTCGGCAACTTCATAAATTACAGAGCGCATATTTTCTGTAATAAATACAAAATGAAAAGGAGAGCGCAAAAAATCTAGTATTAAATCTTATAAAAGCTGAGAATTTAGTATCTGGTAATTTATTCGTACAATTAGAGTGCGGTTATAATAATTAGTGGTGAAGCTTTTTTCAGAAATAAAAATCTATTTGCTCTTTTTAAGACGGAGAAAATGAGCTTTTTAAAACAAAAGAAAGCGATTGAAGTGCGATTTGAACTCTTTTTTAGGGTTCCGTACCCAAAGGTTAACAAAACTTTGGGGGTCGCCTCACTCCGCTCCGCTTCGCTCGAAGCCCAATGTTTTATTAACATTTCAACCCAACACGATCCTCCTCGCTTCGTTCGTCGTCGCACCTATTTTTGACTTTTTCTGGACTTTACCCGACTTCGGGCTTTACCCGTAACATAATATAATGAATTTAAAAGGAAAACTATCACAGTTTTACAGGGAGTGTATTGTTGAATCATGCGAATTTCAATTCGCATACGAATCCGCATGATGCGCATACGAACACAATACTAATTTTAAGTTTTCGTATGCGAATCATGCGGATTCATATGCGAATTGAAATTCGAATGATTCAAAAATACACTCCCAGGTTTACGCGTACAGGTCGCGCTAAACTTTTAGTCTCCTTTAAACACGACAAGTATGGGCTGTTCTTCTTAATGTATGGGTCTAGGACTAGGAGTAGGTGCGATCTGTATTTAGTAGACCAACTTATAAAATGTACTGGACAACTCTACGGAACCCTACAACACTCATGGCCCGACACGCACTTGGCCGGTTTTTTTCTTTATAAAAGTTTGAGTGATATTTATACTTTTTGTAATAATTTGGCCAAGTGTGAGTCAGACTCGCGCACAAAGTGTTCCGTACCACCCTACAATACGGATGCGGAATCCTAATAAAAACATCACTGTAAACTAGTCTTTGCCCTCGGCCCCGCCCGTGTTTATTCAATCTCTGCCCTTTTACGGCTCGGGCGTTATTTTATCAACAACCCCAACAAGTCTATACAATTCATACATAATAAAACATTATGTTGAACAGGGTATCTACAATGATGATAATAAGGAAAGCGGTTTGGATGCGGTATCCAAATTGTTGATTGGTCCCAAGTAGATAGTTTTTGCTTCAGTACAATAATTATAATATAACCCATTTCATTTAGAATTTTGCAAATACATTTACTGACTAATTGAATTTGTTTCCTACTTTATATTCTACTAGCTATTGCCCGCGGCTCCGCCCTCGTGTTATTCGGTTTATGATATGCTTTTTTCCGGGATAAAAAGTAACCTATGTGTTAAGTTGTGGTATAAGCTATATCCATTCTAAATTTCATCCAAATCCGTCCAGCCGTTTCAGCGTGAAAGAGTAACAAACATACACACACACACACACTTTCGCATTTATAATATTAGTGTGAAGTGTGATGAGATAACAAAGCCTTGTCTTATTTCGCCACTAACGATTAAAGTCCGCGCTAATTAGACACCTGATTTTTCAATGATATTGATCTATCCTACAGGAACCATCAGCCTGTTTCGTCCACTGCTGGACCTAGGCCTTTCCAGGATTTCGCCACTCTTGGCGGTCCTCCTGGAAGAAATGCCCATACTCACACACGCTGGGCAGGCGGGTTGGTGAGCGCGGTGCCGAAACCCTTGCACCAGTGACGCCGCTGCCCATCACCAGTCTAATTTATATAAGGCCCGGCAATTGCGGATTGCAACGCCGCCATCCATCGGTCCCAGGCAATGGTGGGCCGCCTGGTTTTTTTTGCCTGAGAGCTGTCCTCTTACTCTCCCCCGAATAACTTCGGGAGGGTTTCCGAGTAAGATGGTGGTACCTCCATAGTCGAGCCCGGCATTAGCTCTACCACCCAGTAATAAGCTATATCCATTCTAAATTTTATTTAAATCCGTTCAGCCGTTTTAGCGTGAAAGAGTAACAAACATACACACACACACACGCACAAACTTTCGCATTTATAATATTAGTAGGATTAGTATAGATATGGATTATCTCCTTGCGATCAAAAGTTATAATGTCATGGTAATTTACAATTAATTTTGTATTCATAATTTAGAATATTGTATCTCTTTGTTCCAGATGGATTACAACAACTCAGCCTCAACCTTAAGGTGATGTCCTTAAGTCCACCAGACTCACCTTCACAACATGGGGACCTGAATGACACGCACCATAGACTCACATTACCCTGGCGATGTTGAATTCCACATCGCCCTACGAAGACACAATCACAACTCTATCAAGTATAAAAGAGATAAGCTGTCGACTCGTCAAAGGGCTTGGGGACTGCAGCGATGCCATTGCTGGCCTCGACTGTAGAGTTGACAACAGCACCAATGAGGATCGAGTCTTTAGCTGTGACCTTAATATCGACATCCAGAACGAGACATCGTACAACTGTAACTCTTGCAATGAGACTGTTCTCATGGACAGTGATGGCAACTTTACTCTGTGCAGCGCTGGGTTTAAGCTGAACTTGGTGACTGTAATCTTTGAGACCGCTCTCAAATCTTTCTGGATACGCCTGCCGAATTTCATTGAATGTGATTTTAGTGTAAGTAGTATTGTGCAGTGTTTCACGGATAACCTTTACGTAGTCAATCGGACGTTACATTTTAATGATAGTGATAGTGTTGATGGTGTTTATGAGAATTTTCAGTGTTATTGGAACGGTAGTGATGATTTAGCTGATGTGCCAAAAGTAGAGTATGACTGGATCTTCCTCTTTGTGATATTATTTATAGTGGCCGGTGGTGTGGGTAATATCCTGGTGTGTTTGGCTGTGTGCTTGGATAAAAGACTTCAAAACGTGACGAATTACTTTCTGCTATCTCTTGCTATAGCTGATCTGCTGGTCAGTTTGTTTGTTATGCCGATGGGAGCTATTCCTGGATTTTTAGGTAAGAATTTCTTGTTAGAACTTTCCGTTCTCCTATTTTCTGACGATCGATAATATATTGAGATTTATGATTTAGTTTCGTTATATCTTGCCCGATATGTTGACAGACAGGTTAAAATATTTATTTTTTCTAATACTAAACGTTCATCTCGAGAAAGATTTATTTTGATTTCCATTCCCTTTGCTGGTTTTGTTTAGTTTAATCTTGCTATAAACCTGGTTATTTCGGTTCCAGGCTACTGGCCCCTGGGTGTGGTGTGGTGTAACGTCTACGTCACGTGTGACGTATTGGCGTGTTCTGCTAGCATCATGCACATGTGCTTCATTAGTATTGGAAGGTTGGTATTGCTGATACCGCTTACTCTCTTGTTATGCGGGTCTTTACTGGCTGGATTTCTTACTTAATGAAAAGACCAAAACTAAAGATCGTACTCTTCTAAGCGAACAACATTTGTTAAAGAATCAACAACCCTGAAACAGCGACAAAAAACAGCTGGCCATTGTTAATACATAGGTACCAACTTGACTTAAATGAGTAATGTATACTCATTAAATATATTGTAAAGTAGCCTTTGCTTACAGCTCCGCTCGCGTTTTTTTCAATCTCTGCCCCGTTTTCGGTTTGGCTTTTATTTTATTAATACTTATAGCCGATATGTTGACCAGGGTTACTACGATGATAATAAAGAAAACCAAATCCAAATCCGTTGAGTGGTTTTCGGGTTAAAACGGAACATACAGACAGACAAAAGTTCTAAAAATTGTAGTTTTGGCCAGAGTACAATACTTTATAACTAATAACCCATTTCAATTAAAATTTCGCAATAACATTCAAATTTACAGTCACGACTTTTTTTACTACTTTATTATTAGTAAAGATGTACATGTACCTATTTTACAAAAAACATATCGTCACGACATGAATCCCCGAGGGGGTATCAGAGGTGTTCCCGAGTGTGAACTGTGAAATGCACGTCACAGTCCACACCCGGTACACCCGCATTTCACCGACGATTATTACGTCCCAACGTGATGGTTGGTGAGCCTTATCGCCGTATATGCCATGCAGGTTTCCTCACGATGTTTTCTTTCACCGTTCAGCAAGTGGTAAAGTATTAGGTAAAAACACAAATACCATGCACATAAATTCCGAAAAATTCATTGATGCATGCCCAACCGTGGACTGAACCTGGGTCTCAAGATTGAGAGGGCAGCGTTCTACCGCCTGAGCTTTTCCGCTAATGTATACCCATTAAATATATACGTAATCTTGTATTAATATGTCCCCTACATAACTCATAGGTAAAATGTTCGGTGGCGTCTCGTTTTCCTTTAAAACTTGCTAATGAGGGTCTTCAAAGTCATTAAAGTATTCGTAGATAGGTATATAAACACTTAAAGCCACTTGCACGAGAAAATTCAACTCTCTAAATCTAATTAGTGACCTGTCAGTTAGTACATTTCTGTCAAAATATTCGATTTAACCCTCCTAATTGTCAATATCGATAAATCAACAGATCGCATTCCAGATCGTGTTTCGGTTCTATATTTTAGAGAGGCTCAAATTGCATAATTTGCCTAATGAGGGATTTTTTGTGAAAGGAAGGTGTGACTATGTGGAATCACTTTATTGTATGCTACATACTCGTAGTACCGGGCGTTTCGTTTCGTTTTAACAGTAGAAGTTCATCGTGCCAAGATCTTGACTAAACGTAATGTGTGTTAACTAATATTATTTATGAGTAGTTATTATAATATATATACATATATGGGTATCGTTGGAAAGCTAGAAAGATGAGCGACAAAAAAAAATAATAAAAAAGTTGTGGGTTGTAATTTGAGAACCAAATTTTACGCCTACCCGCTTTTTTAAATTATATTACTTTTTTAGTTATATTTTTTCATTTTTATATATATATATATATGTCTTTTCAAATTTTATAATATTGTAGAAAAATAAAAATAAAAATATATAGTATAAATATAGTATAAATTTATATATTCATATATATAACCAAAACTTTCTACAGGAGAAAGTCCCACCCCCTCATTCTCCAAGAAAAAAAAAATCTTTTCTTGTAGAAAATTTCATCTTGTTTTAGAAAAAAAAAAACGAATTAGAATTGGACAACTGGTTCCGGAGATATAGCCAAAACCAAAATTGGCGGGAAAATTAGCAAATTTGCAAAAACGCGCGTTTTCCAACGGGTTAATGACGACTTTATTTTTTTGTATGATCTATCGGGGTTAAGTACCAAATAAAAAAGATTCATGAGCCGATGGTATAATTAAACTACTTATTTTCTTTTCCGCCAGTAGTGCTCTAAAAAGAAAAAAAAATCTTTTCAAAACATACTAAGTTTAGATTCTTCCAGGTAGCAAATGGATAAGGGAATTTTTACAAAACATAATGTCAAATTACTTTCAATATCTTCAGGTAATATGTTATGAAAGGAAAAAAAAACTCAAGTTTCTTTTAGGACGTTATCTACAGAATACAGTTTGCACATCGACAAAAATAATAAATTTAATTAACATTTATATAGGTTTATATTTTTTAATAATGAAATTTATGTTTTACATCAATGTTTTTGGGTTTCTTGCTTTCATAACATTAAATATGAGGATATTACCAGTAATTTGACGTATGTAATACAAACATTCTTTTCGGCTTTTCCGAAGAAATTTTTTGTATTTTAGAAAACAAATGACTGAAATGTAACTACCTACTATACAATGAGCTCTGAAGCCCTTTCATTTCATACCCAACACGAAAGGTTTCTGAAAAAACATCCGAAAACATGATGACGTCATAAAAACCAAATAGCGCAATTTGAATGTAAGACCGGTACTACACAATCGACAACATTACAAATTAATAATTGATGCAAAACTAAAAACCATTTCGAGATATGGGCTTTCTGAGCATCATTTTTTTTTTCACAATTAAATAGTGATTAAATGAAGAGATATTTTCAAAAAACTAAAAATAAGGGAAACACAGGATTTTAAAAACAATTTCCTTTGCCTTTAAGTTCATTTTGCTTAAAAAAAAATCAACTGTCATATCATGTGACAGTGGACATAAACATGCCAAGCTTTTTTTTTAATAATCGATTGGCAATGAACATCGACTTTTGAAATCCTCAGATGCGACTTACGTCCTTTTAGAATGAGTGAATAAGAAAAAATTAAATTATGCAGGAAAAACGTAAAATAAAACAAAATAAAAAAATATATAAGCTTATTTTTTACGCAGCCCTTCAATATAGATATTAAAAAAAAATGGTTACCTAAAATGAAATGTTGTCGATTATGTAGCTTTCAATAAAGTGATTCCACGTATTCACACCTCTTCACGAAAATCCCACAAAATAAGATTTGCTGCTCGACTGTTAAGGTATTTATTACCTTTTACTCACATTTAATTTGACAGGGAATGTAAGCTGACAAATTTGTATTACATTTCTTCTTGATATTGTTAAACAGAACGTGCTACTTAAAATTGGCAAACATACAAACAAACATACAAACATAATGCCGTTCAGTTGATAAACTTGTATTCAATTACACATTTTATCACGAAATTAATCCCCGAGAGTATATCAGGGGTGTTACAGTCCACGCTCGTACATCCACGTTTCACCGACCATTATTACATCCATGGGTGGTTAATTCTATCGCTGTACTTCAGGCACAAATGGACCCATAACCTAAATTAGTAGCTCAATGTGTGTCGGTACAAATATCGACAGAAACTACATTGAAATAACGTTCATATTAGCGTGCATTACAAAGTGGCTATAATGACGATCCATGTGTCGCCGGATAGTGCAAAATAGAGAAAATAATACTTTCTATATAATCAATTAGATATTTTTAAGTTTTAAACATCATTATGTTAGACATTTTAATTGCTCGTTACTGCTCATAAGTTTTAACATAGTTTCTTTTAAATTGAAAAACTTTAAGCATTTCATCAATATTTTTAAATTACTTTAAAGCATTTTACTTGTTGTAGGTTAAACCTTTTAAGGTTACAAAACAACACAATGACGAGATGACGGGACAGTCAATAAATATCACATACTTTTTTAATTTTATTTTGTAAGATTCAAGATTCAGAATGTTTGTTTGTTAAATAGACACATAAAGTATACGTTTTACAAGTCATATCTAATCTTTATAAAAACAATATTGTTACGAGCTGGGTTTTGAGGATAAATTAATTTTATACCAATTCGCACCAAAACCACTGACTGTCTTTATTTGAATTCAAACACACTAATAAAACTATTTTATACTACACTGAAACTTCATCACAACTGGAGTTACTAACTGGACTCACTAATTCAACCGGACTATTATTCATATCTGAACTCACTGGACTCACTAATTTAACTGGACTATTATTCACAACTGGACTCACTAATTTAACTGAACTATTATTCGCACTGTACTTCTCACTAGAATCGCACTTTCACTTTTTCACTTTATTTTTCCGCTTTCGAAGTTAACCAAGAACTGAACTCGACCCGCTTACTCGCTCCGCCTTTTATAGTCTGTACGGGACCCCTAGAGTTGACGCGAATTCACTAGAAACTTCTATGAACTTTCTCGCACAGATCGAGGAACCTGGATTCAACGCGTGTCGAGAACTCAAATCCCGTCAAATATTCTCCGTCTCGGAAAAAAAATAATATTTTAGTTGCGCTAATAAAGTTATACATATGCATAAAATAAAGACTTATTGGAATAAGAATATTATTATGCATAATGCAATTAATAAATAAGTTGATAAATAAACTGAATAGAACATAAATAAATATAATGCCTAACCAAAAATATATTATACTAATATAAGTAAAAAATTTAAATACTGTATTATATAGGTATATATACCTACATAATGCAATGAATAAATAAGTTAATAAATAAGTAAACTATAAATAAATATAATGCTTAATTCCGCCCATTCTATTAATCTTGCTTAGAAGAAGGGCAAGAAATTTAGCAAGATCATGTCTTTTTTATCTATAATAATCATATATATGTATAAAGTTTTAAAAAGATTCAACAACGTCTCCTATACAGACCTAAGCTTGGTTAGCCCCATGGTAGCCCCTTAACGTACATTCCAAAGCACGCAGATCGTACAAAATGGGCCCCTACGGATTTGAAGCTGCGACCCTCTGGATACGTGGTCGAGATATTCAAACCACTATACTACAGAGGCGATTCATTTCATTATCTTTCTGATAAAATTCTTGCCAGTTTTTTGCACAAAATAACGAACAACTACAGTCTACCCATAAATAACCATGACTATAATAGTAAAGGGATATAAAACAACAATTCAGGGTCCAACATGCCAAAAGAAACCCCTTAACGGAATATAAGATCCTTCATTATATCGCGACTCGGCAGCTTTATGTCCACTATCTTGCGTAGTTTTTCTTCCTTACTATTATAATAACATTTTATCGTGCTGTCTCGTCCTTTTTATTGTCACGTCATAAATGATGAATAGCTTCCTTGAAGGGAAGTTATTGGTTTTGCTTTTGTTGAGAAGGTATCTTCTACATTTTGAGGAAAGAACAAAATTAAACCTATTGTTGTAGGTAAGTAAGTACCTAATTCAGGTACCATTAATTATAAAGATTTGTTTATACAATATGGGGTGTGCTTTTTAGGGCTCAGTATCCGAAATGTACCAAACTGGATCCTATTGCTAAGCCTCTGCTGTTTGTCCGTCCGTCCGTCCGTTTATCTGTCCGTCTGGCACAAGGGTATAGCTTCAGCCGTAATCGTAATAGGCAGGAGGTTGAAATTCTCACAAAATACGTATTACTTTAATTATTGCCTCTATCACGGCAAATAATAAAAATTCAAGAAATTTAAACCTTGGGAGTCCCCATGCAAAAAATCTCGGAAAATAGTAATTATTTCACCGTTGTTTCAGCTGTATATTAAAAAAAGTAATACAAGTTTTAGATTTGGTCAGATTACAGTACTTACTCTAAAATAACAAATAATAAAAATTTGGTTTCTATGCTTAGAGGATGCCGAATGGTTATCAGGCGCTACCATTTTGTCTTGTTTTCGTCGCCTTGATGTTGCAATGGCATGTTGTTGTTATTTATCATGATGTTTTTTAGAGTTCCGTACCCGTTATGTGTGGTGGTACGGAACCCTTTGTACGCGAGTACGACACGCACTAGACCTGCTATATATGCTTTTATGCCATATAGCATAACACACAAGAAGATAAACAAAGAGCCTGAGCTTAATATATTTTTTGACGCATTTTACACCCGCTAAGCCTTTATAAATAATTTCTAGAGTGCAACATAAAGGCATAAGTACCCCTTTTACGAGAAAACGCAATTTACTCCTCGTAGTTAAACTGAAAGTGGGTGGAAAATATGAAATAATTTGTATGATTATAGTGAAGAGAAAATATGAGTAATATTTTATAAAGTTATTATTATTTCCTTTATTGTACACACACAGAAACTTAAACTAAGATAACAAAAAAGAAAAAAAATATGCACAAAGGTGAGCTTACCTCTTCAAGAGGTTTCTTCCAGCCAACCAGTACTGTGGTGAAAGAATAGATGAAATAGGTTGGCAGCAACCAACTTATTCGATACAGATAAAAAATAAAAATTATATATATAAATATATTGGATATGAATAAAGAATGTATATATACAAATAAAAGGTGACTTTAATTTATACAACCAAACTTATACTGAAGGCTTGGTAAGTGATTAGCAACACGGATCGATAACACTTTTTGCTAATTTCGCAAAATAAAATGATGACTTCACTTAGTAATTGACTCGGGGCTGGGCTTGCGTTTGTAAGGAACACGAAAAGAATAATTTACGAATTTAACAAAAAGTGTCATCGAACCTTGTTACTGGGCACTTACCGTGTCTTCAGTAAGAGTTTGGCTGCATAAATTAAAGTCACCTTATATTTATATATATACATTCTTTATTCATATCCAATATATTTATATGTATAATTTTTATATATACAAATATATATTGTTATATACTTAAATAATTTCAAATACATACTTAAATATTACACATTCATAAGAGAGGAAGCGCTCTTTTAATTTACGTTTAAATGAAGATACTGACGAAATCTCTCAGAATCCTAGGCAGTGTTAGTGCAGTTATCAGTTTGATAACGAAAAATATATTTTTATTTCATACAATTAACCCGTAAAGTGGCGATAGCGAACTTTCCGAAAGTTGTATTTCTATTATTAATAAAAATCAATAATTCCTCACGGTCTCGTTCCAAAAGGCATAATTTGTTCTTGTTTTTATTATTTGAATAAAAATTATTGAGTAGGTATTATATTATGGTGTTTCATGACCATAGTTCATCGATTGAAGGTGTATGTTGTCACTTCTTGATGGAAGATTTTAACAATCATTGAAAAAATAATAAAACTTCTTGAACTTTGTTCCACTGATATTGTCAAAACGGTCACGCTACCTATCATCATCAGATCTTGAAATTTTAACTTTGCCATTATGACGTCATTTGAAAGACTGAACATATTTGTCGATAAGCGCACTAATAAAAACTTTTTGTCTAAGATAGCCACTGGTATAGTGGTCTCAATATAAACATTGGACAAGTTTTTGTACCTTTACAATCACATAATAAACATGCCATACCCATATTTTTCAGCAAGCAAAGAATAAAATCAAATTCTCCTAAGACTTACCAAAGACGCCATAAAACAAGAAGTACTAACTGCATAAAAATTCTATCTCTAAATAGAAAATATATCCTAGCGCATTACTTTGACATCATGAAAATCGACCCATGCAAAAGGATACCTGTGGGAAAATTGTAAAAAAAATATAACAAAAACAAACAAGTGTAAACAAGGAAAAACAGACAAATTAGACATACATACATGCAAAATACTTAAGCCAGTTCATTATCATGTTAATGTACCGAAATTCATAAAAAGGAACAAATTAAATACAAAGGTCAAAAATTATTCTTTATTAATTTATTAAATTCGGTTCAGCTACCACACTGAAAAGAACGGCAAGAAACGTGGTGACAGTTATATAAGTGATATATAACATGTCGGGCAATGATATGATAGAATAAATAAAATATGACTTTTGTTTATATAGACAAACTCATCCCGGAGACTCGAAAAGTGGTCAGCAGCAAGGTTCAATAGCCCTTTCTGTGAAATACGCAAAACTTGATTTCCCGCACTAATTGAGTCAAGGTTTTTTTTAACAAGTATAGAGAAACAAAAGATTTTTTTTTCGCATTTCAGAAGGTGGGTCATTAAACCTTGGTCCTGACCACTTACTGAGTATAAAGACGAAAGTCACCGTATAATAAGGTGACTTTAATTTATACAGCCAAACTCTTACTGAAGACACAGTAAGTGTTCAGTAACTAAGTTCGATGACCCTTTTTGTGAAATTCATAAATCTGCCGCGCCCCCGCCAAGTCGAGCTAAAAAGCGGCACGGCCGGCCGTACCATCCTTTTCTCGAAACAGTTCAGGCCATTTTCGACCCCCCTATAACTTCGTTGCGGATAAATATTCTTTTCGTATTCCTTACAAACGCAAGCCCAGCCCCGAGTCAATTAATAAGGGACGTAAAGATATTATTTTGCAAAATTAGCAAAAGGTTATCGATCCGTGTTACTGATCACTTACCAAGCCTCCAGTATGAGTTTGGCTGCATAAATAAAAGTCATCCTATATCACAGACGTCTAATATAGTAACAGACCCAACATTAATAACAAACGCATAGAGTCGACGCGTGGCAATTTTAGCTTAGTGTACTTCGGGCTCTTTTAAATATATATAGGAAAATGTATACTAGAGATTAGTTTAGGAATTAACAAATATGTTCCAACCATAAGCCAGCCAAAACAACCAGCCAATTTGGCAATTTTTATACGTTTCTTCGTACCATGAAGCCTAAATGTAGCTTATTCTTTGTATGGAAACTTGCCACGATATTTAATCCATATGTTTGGTCTGCTACTTAGTAATAATTATATGTATGTCTCTTAACATGCCAACTCTTTACACGTGTTCAATTTATAAATGACTAGCCTTTCCCCCGTGGCTCCGCCCGCGTGTATTCAATCTGTGCCCCGTTTTCAGCCTGCGCGTTATTTTAACAACACCCCTTTGAGGAATAACATCTAAATCCGTTGAGTGGTTCTCGGGTTAAAACGGAACATCAGAAAAAAAAACTAAAAATTGTAGTTTTGGCTTTAGTATTATCATTTCATCTAACATTTGATGATATTATATTCGGCCTACAGACTACTACTTTTTACTACTTTATTATTAGTATAAATTGATGTCCAGTGTGCGGTTGGTCTGTGCTGACGGTACCTACAGCCAGGGTGGGTAATCATTTTGAAAACTAAGGTCTATTGATACGGGTTGTACATAACTACATATGTTCAAATCGTAGCATAACGTCTTTAAAATAAAGTTGACAGGAAGAATAATGAAAATTTTAGTATGTGTGAGTAAAGTTGTAATTACCTATTTCCAGTCAAGTCAGCCTAGTTGCCACAAGATTGCATCGATAGTGTTAATATTATAGTTGTTACAAATTAAGGTTGCCAAACTTTTGCCACAAGTTAGACGAGAAAAGTTTAAATTGCACTTGCATGTTTTGGTAATCTAAGTATATTTTTATTAGGAATGGAAATGCCTGTTTTTTCCATACTAGTTTTAGATGAAAAGGTAAGAAAAAAATGCTCAGTTTTTAGGGTTCCGTAGTAAACAAGGAACCCTTATCTGTCTGTTTGTCTGTCTGTCCGAGGCTTTGCTCAGACACTCTTAGTACTAGAAAGCTGTAACTTAGAATGTCTATAACTATTATTCACGCCGACAAAGTGGTAAAATAAAATCTTGAATAAAATTCCCTACACGTAAAGTGGGGATGATTTTTTTACGTCCACCTCATGGTGTGAGTTTTGTTTTCCTTCGATAATTCTTTCAAAAATATTGTGGTTGTGTAAAAACCATTTTTCGATTCAGAGATCCGTTTGCGAAATATCAAGCTTTAATGTGCAAATTTTTGTTACAGTCAAGTGTCCCCCCCCTACCAGCTAAACGGTAGTTTTTGGATAAGTGAAAAAATTTACGGCAGTCGTACATATAACGAAGTAAGCCTTACACGTTAACGAGTAATAGTCGACCAACTTAATATTGCAGTTTTGTTTCATGCATTTTTAAATAAATTAAAGTCTAGTCACTTATTTGAATGGTACGAAACCCTCAGGCGCGAGTCTTACTCGCACTTGACCGGTTTTTGTTGCTATAGTACAATTAAAACCAATTATTTTAATTGTTACATGAATATAAAAAACTTGAATTTTATTGTTGTATTTATTCAAAAGTCGTAGTTGTAGACCAAAAATCGTTGAAAACATAAGCTTGTAGTTTTAGTTTGGTTGGACATTAGTTATAAATTTTATAATATCATATATATTTTTTTTGTAAGGACAACCTAACAATTGGCATAATAATCAATAAAATTGGCAAGTGTTGCTAACTTTTACAACACTTCTGCAGTATCCCGTACCCCAAGGCTACGTTTGAGTGTGTAATAAATTCCAAATGAATAATTTTTATTTCATCTATCATAAAAGATTGCCAACAATATAAAATTCGTGTTCTTCTAAGAGACAAAAAGCAAAAAACTTCTCTGTTTTATGATGCAAGAAGCTATGCGCTTTTTAGTGTGTAGCAAATAAACTGAGTATGTTTAGTAAGTCCTTTAAATTCAAAGGTTTAAGGTCCCTTTTTTATTATCTACAGCAGTGGTTCCTAACCTGGGGATTATGGCCCTCGGCCTACCTTCCATGAATTTAATAAGGCTGCATGGAAGGTACTTCCAAATTATAGAAAATGCACACCGATCAGTTAAATATCCACAAATTGGAATTAAAATTAACATTAGGTGACTTATTTTAAGAATATACAAATATTGTGCTGGTTGATGTGACTATTTAAAATAATTATCATTAGAATAAATCTTACGATGATATAATTGATACACAAATAACATTGTATTCAAATGAATAAATGTTACATTATGAAACTATGAATAATATAAAGAAAACGTGGGTAATAGACTATGGAATCATGAATAAAATAAAGAAATAACAAAAACTATAAATCGTAAAATTTTAAAATGAAAATCACCTCCACACTTGACGGAACTGACATCACAAAAATCGTGATGTTACACTCAGGAATGTTCCCAATGCGACGATAAATAAACACAGCCTCGAAAAGATATGAAAATAGCGGATAAATTCTAAGCGAGACATTTTATTTACACATAATAGTTTGTCTGATTACACGGGACTGAAATGGGCTACATTTTATGTTCTGCTATAACGCCTCTCCCCCGCTTCCTACGTCAATACTTTATTCTTGGTCCAATCTGCGTGATCCCACGAGCACAAACTGTTCCATCCAAGCCAAGACTCCCGTGTGATATGATTTCTTGATGGACAGGGGTACAAATTTTTATTGTGATGAAATGCTAAGGTGTTAAATAAACGACATTTCAATAGATACACACAGGTTCTCGATTTTTAAACACCGTTCCAGTTTAGACTGATAGTCCTTGTTTTAGAGCATGTTCGTAGGTTAATACGAGCATATCATCCAAAGTTAAGTGAAATCATAGAGCATGTATTAGAAAGGAACAGTAGTGTAAAATATAATTTATAACATTTATTTGGATCTTATACCACGATTTTTTTTGTTAACCCATAATAATAGGGTATACGTGGTAACAGTTTATTTAAGCTTATCATATTGTTTGATAATATACATGTGGGCGCCATCTCGTTAAATCAGCTTAAATGGCGGCATTCAACTAAATTCCTAAAGGTTCAACGCAACGTTCACGAGAGGGCTGAACGACGTTTAGCCTTTTGCCTAGGGATAGGTTGCGACGACGAGCGAAGTGAGGAGCCGAGCGAAGCGAGGCGACTCCCGCAGTTTTACCAGAATCCACGTTATGCAGAAAAAATCAAACAAGGAGCTCTAACCAAAATCCCCAAACACTTAATTAGCTGTTGACGCCATATTTTTTATGGGACTACTAGCCTTATAGTGGCAAAACATGAAATAAATTAAAATGACGCGGCGGCTTTTGATTCAGCCGTATCCAAAGGGCTATCGTTCGACAAGCCATCTCGTTAAACGTTGAGGTATCTTAACTTCAATAACGAGAAGCCTAGGCATTTAGTTGGATGCCACCATTTAGTTAGCACCCTAGGCATCCAATCAGAAAGCTGATTTAACCAGATGGCGGTGACCTCTGTATTTTTTAGGTATTAAATTTTATTTTAACATATTGTAACCAGATAGAGATGGTTAGGAAACACTGATCTACATTTATGTACGTCCTTTTCTGTGGGTAATTTAAACGCTTAAATCAGGGACGTCCTTATTTTGAAGTACCTTACCCCTTGTTACGTTGGGACGTGAAAATTGTCGGTAAAATAAATGTGTGCGAGTGTTGACTTGAGTGTACTTAATCCACCTTCGGAAAAATACCTTCGACTGTCAACTGTAACTGTAACTATTTGGTTTCGTTTCTACTACACTGGGAATAAATAAAGCTGAAGAGTTTCTTGTATGAAGTGGCAAGTAACGTGTTAAAAGTTACTTGACTAACCAGCCAGTGTTCCAATTTTACTCTTTGAGAAATGTCTATAAAATTTATGAAAGTTTACGTAACTATTTGCTCAACTGTTATTACCTATACATATATGTCTTAACAGTATTATTCTAATCCGTGGAAAATAAAGTGACGTTTTGTACCCGTAGTTTAAGTTAATATTGGGTGTCAGATTGTGCAACTTGGAATAAAAACAATTGTAAATGTACTAGCAACTTGCTGTGAATCTCTTGCTGCGGCCGCTTTTGCCCTCGCAGCTCCGTCCGTGCTGAATAGAGTCTCTGCTTGCAGGCACTTTGCCCGTACGGCTCTGTCCATTCAGAATAAAAAACTCTGTTGTGTCCGCTTTTACTCAAGCGGTTTTGTCCATGCTGAATAGAATCTCTGCTTATGTTCGCTTTTTTTCAACAGAATTTAAAAAAATCGGGTGGTAGGTTTTTTAAATTAACATAGGGCTTAATCGCTTGGCCACTACCATGCCTGATGGAAAGTGACGATGTCACCTAGGATAAGTGGCGTTCGCGTAGAAAGCGGAAGAGTAAAAGTAGGCAAGGCGTTAATCACTCTATTTAGAGACTTTCGTAAAATATACGGAAGTCGGTAACGGGGCAATGACTACGCAAATGCCTGTAGCCACTTTCTCGGTACGGCTTTTCATGACGTCATGCCGGAACAGGACAAGTCGCTTGGCGGCATAGTTTCGTCATGAGGGTAGTGACAAGCCACGGCCGAAGACTACCCCATCTGAAGTGAAAGGATTTGTCAGCAAGTAGTATTTTGTTGTCGGAGGGCTCCTTTTATGCACCCCAAAAGTAATTTTGTAGTTTTATAGTTTTCTCATAGTCATAGTCATGAGTATAAAAAGATCGTCTCCTCAATTTATGTATACGGTACATGTTTGGCCTCCGTAAATATGACCATGTGTCACAATCTCGTTATGATCTTAACTGGATTAATATCCGCAATCGTCGCAATGATCACATCTTAACTTTTCTTTGGAGCATCCTCAATGATCCCCCCTCTCCCCATTATCTAAAGGAGTGCTTTGTTTTAGGCAATGCTCTTGTTTACCCGTTCCCAGCGTTCTGAGGACCAGTTACTCTTGCGCACTCCGATACATAAAACCCACATGTTCTCTCATTCTTTCACAATTTCTGCAGTACATCTTTGGAATAGTCTACCACTTAGCATTCGAGAGTCTCCAACAATTATCTACTGTTTTTTAAAATACAGTTCATCGGCACTTTCTTCAAATGCAAAATAACAGGCTTGCGTTTCTTCTTTTGTATGAGTTTAGAGTACTGTCTTAAATGTGTATCATATAAATATTTATGATATATAATATGTTTAGTATATATTATATAAATTTACATACACCTATATATTTGGTATTGAGATCTTTTGCTAAGTAGTGGGATTCTTTATTTTTAATTTGTGTATATCTTTTATCTATAAATATTTAGGTTTAAATTTTAGATTAAAACTGGTAAACTGGTTAAAATATCACCTTATCATATTCTTTCGGCACTATACCAAAATTTATCCACACCACCAAAGGTTAACTGGAAGATAATGCCTTGTGTACAATTTTCATGTGCAATAAAGAATTCTATTCTTATTATTATTAAAATAAGATGGCTTGCGATTTGAGGTTATTTACGAGCTTTGTTTCCTTTACTGAAACTAACACATTTTTTTTTAATGCACGTTCCGGTATGGGCTTTAACCTGGACCCTCTTTGCAAAAGTCCATCAGCCTTTCCATCCACCCGGCTTTGTAAAGGATATTTCTTAAGGAGTTACAATTTTTCAAAAGAGGTGAGGTAAACGCTACAATTCTCGGTAAGAAGCTTTGTGTACCTTTTGTGAAAAGAATATCAATGTGAATGAAGGTTCAGGTCCTTTCAGATTTCGAGTAATGTAAATGGAATTGCTCTCACCGAATTTCGGAATTTCGTTAATCGTACTTGAAAATATAGTTACAAAATTATACATTATGATTGTGTAAATTTATTTATAATTTGCTTTTGGGACGCTGTTTTGGTTTGTACTAATTACAATCTAAGTATAAATTATGAAACCATATTTGCAGTTAGTAAAAGTAAAAGTCTATATTTTTTATATCTATATTTCGACTGTAAATTGTACATGTTAAATTGAGAACAACGTTTTACTGTTAACACTTTGACAGCGTATCACTTCTCATAACTTTTCCAACTCACGATTCATGGTCTGATGTGACCGAATTTTATCTGTAACATTGAAAATTACAAATTCAATTGGTAGTTCCCATTACTGGATCACAAAGCTGGGTGCTTAAGTTTTACAACACGTACAGTCGTACATACACATACACAGTAATAGGCATACATGAACTAAATTAAAGGTCCATCCATCCAATCATCAGCCTGGTTCGGACATAATATTATATGTAAGCGTTTTTGATTGAAAAACACTTGTACTTGTCCACTGATTTAACTGTAAATCAGTGGACAAGTACAAGTGTTTTTAATCAAAAATGTATCAAAAGTTCCACCAAGTGCCAACAATCACGAGCATCAACTCCATTATATGTAAGCCTTTCCAAGATTTCGTCACACTTGGCAGTCATTCATAAAAGAAATGCCCATACTCACACACGCTGGGCAGGCGGTTGGTGAGCGTGGTGACAAAACCCTCGCACCAGTGACGCCGCTGACCGTCACCAGTGTGTTTCCTGTGGTTTTATACAAGGGCCGGCAATTGGGGATGGGTATACCGCCATCTATCGGGGAGGTTGTGCCATCAGGTTGCGCTTGTTTGAGAACTGTCCTTTTACTCTCCCCGTATAACTTCGGTGGGATTTGCGAGTAAGATGGTGGTACCTCCACAGTCGAGCCTGGCACTAGCTCTACCACCTATGTATTGTAAATATAATATACTAGTTTCACCTACTATTATGTATTTTTCAGAATTATAATTAGTACGATACTATATTATTATAAGGTGACTTTAATTTATGCAGCCAAATTCTTACTGAATAATCGGTAAATGTTCGATGACCCTTTTTGTGAAATTCGTAAATTATGCTTTTCGTGTTTTTTACAAATGGAAGCCCAGCCCCGAGTCAATTACTATGGAAATTCAATATTTTATTTTGCGAAATTAGCAAAATGTGTTATTGATTCCTGTTACTGATCACTTACCAAGCCTCCAGTATGAGTGTTGCTGCATAAAGTAAAGTCACCTTATAAAGTAGGGTTGGCAATTCCACTAACAACTTTGATTTATATCTTTAAAAGATTCTGCGACAGCACGAATTTAATATTTTATTGGAAACGAGTTTGGAATCAAAAAGCTCATCCTTCTGCAATATCTGAGACTCCAGGGACACAGCGTACACCGACTGTAAATTGTACATGACCATGGAGAAATAAAACTTATTTACAAGTGGTCCAAACTGATCCAATAAACTAGAACCAACCAAGACGATAAAACCGGTCAAGTGAGAATAGAACTCGTGCCTTGAGAGTTTCGTGGCATTATATCAAATAAGTTTAGGCTTGAATAATTTGGCCAAGTGCGAGTTGGCCTCACGCACAAAGATCTCTGTACCACCACACAATACGGGTACGGAACCCTAAAAACATGGTAAATAACAACAATATAGATGCCGTAGCAACATTAAGGTGGTAAAGCAGAATATCGCTGCCAAATACACATAATAATATTGTTTTCCTTAATTTTGAATAAAAATTATGCAAAAATTGTGTTTGAAAGCAGTTAGCGGAAATTGATTAGTAATAATTAGGGTTTTACATTCAAATTATATCATTTTATGATTTACATTTTGATTGAATTCGATTAACAAACTTAGAAGCGTATTTATATTAATCGAATGTAATCAAAATGTAAGGCATAAAATAACATAATTTTAATGCGAGAACCCTATTATTAGTAACCAATTTCCGCTACAGGTCACTGCGATGATAAAAAACCGCATGCAAATCCGTTGAGTGGTTCTCGAGTTAAGATGGAATATAGACGGAAAAAATTGTGGTTTTGGCCTCAGAACAATACCAATAAGCTAATAACCCATACGGACATGACTTTTTTAAATAACGTAAAAAGGGCTAGTATGAGAAAAATCTAAACTGTATGAGATTTAAAGAACAGAAAATAATTTGTGTACTATTTCATAAATGTAACTTAAATAACTGTAACTGACCAGTATCGTATATAAGGCATTTTCAAAGGATCTATTTCAAGTTATTAAATCATTGTTTTGTTTACGTGCAATCATCCATCCATCAGCCCGTGTTAGTCCACTGCTGGACATAAGCCTTTCCCAAATTTCGGCACTGACGTCGTTCCTCCGTCCTCCTCATCCAGCCGCCACCCACAACGTCCTTCGGGTCGTCGGTCCAGCGGGCACGAGTTCGGCCTACGCTACGCTTTCTGTACGTGGTCTCCATTCTAACGCCTCTCTGTAAAATAAATGCCAAAATTGTTGAAAGATGGTAATTAGTTCTTGTTAATGAGGCAGAAAACTTTTTGCATTAGAAGTAGGGAATTTTGAATATGTTATATCATTATAGGTCGACGTATACTTATGCAGTCAATTTAATACTGGGGGCTTGGTAAGTGATCAGTATCACGGATCGATAACACTTTTTGCTAAATTTGCAAAATAAAACGTTGAGCTCCCATAGTAATTACCTCGGAGCTGGGCTTACGTATGTAGGGAACATGAGAAAAAAAACAACGAATTTCACAAAAAGGGTCATCGAACCTTCAGTATAAATTTAGCTCCATAAATTAATGTCACTTTGTGTGTTTTTTTTTCCATTAAAACATTGATGGAGATAGAGTAAACACAGAGTCATAAGACTACGTATTTTAAATCGTTTCAGTACTACTGGTGAGCATTGTTTTATACAACAACTTATGTTAAGAAACAACCGAAACTGCATGCCAGGAAATAAGCAATATGCAATACTTTGTACCATTTGATTCGACAACACTACTTGACAATGAATATATTTTACAGATAGGACAGTTTTCTTCACAAGACAATGTTTTGGCAAGCCACAAAGTTTCCAGATTTATATTAAAGTTTTGAACAGACGTTGTGGAATATTACGTGCTTTAGTGGCAGGAAGAATCACGGCAATATGTTTGCGGTTTTATACTCTTTGGCTGCAAAGATTTATGACAAAGTTCCTGGAGTGCGCTTTTGAAAATTTTGCTGCTATGCATGCAGATTTTAAATGTTGGTCCTGAAGACGTCCCTACCTATGAATATTTGTTCTTTTTTAGGTAAACGTAGTAAAAAGGAACTCTTATTGTTTCGTCATGTCCGTCCGTCTGTCTGTGTGTTTGTCTGTCCCCGGCTTAGCTCAGTCTCTTAGTACTAGGAAGTTGTAATTTGCCGTGGGTACATATTAACCACGCCTACAAAGGGGTAACATGAAACCCAGAATTTTTTTTTTAGGGTGCCCCTTGTGCACTTAAAGTGGGGATGACTTTCGTGTCTACCCCATAGTGTGGGATGTCGTTGGATAGGTCTTTTAAAAAATATTGTGCGTGTGAAAACCATATTTAGATTTAAGTCAAGTTTTTTATTTGAGTCAAGTGTCCCCCTCTGCCAGCTAAACGGTTGTTTTTGGATATGTGAAAAAAATCACGGCATTAGTATACCGGGTGTAAATAGAGTGCGACCATTAAATGAAACCACATATTCTACTGACCCTACTGAACCACTTTTCCCAAGAACTATACCCACGCCCACCCTTAGTTTAAGAAATAATTGAGTTCCAAACGAAAATGCGTGAACCCTAACGCACAGACATACGGGCGAGTTTCGAGAGAGCGTCCTCCGTGATATAGCTGTTCCGGTGCAGCGTTGTAAAATAGACCTTCCTCCTACGAGATAAAGTCTTTGAGTTACAGTTGAATCTGAAGAAATGCGCGTTTTTTTTTTCGAAAAGTTGTTCAGTATGATCATTAGAGTGTGTGGTTTTATTTTTTGGTTGCATACTAGTTACACCTGTATGGATAGGTTCTCGTACATAACAAAGTTAGAAGGAAATCTCTTACAGCTAAGTAGGCTTTACAAGTTAACAAGACAAAAGTCGACCGACTGAATTTTGCAGTTTTGTTACATACATTTTTAGGCAATGATAAGTTTGTAATTTTTATAATTTGAACGGTACGGAATCCTCAGGTGTGAGTCCTACTCACACTTGACCGGTTTTTTATAATTTGAAATAAAATGCGAAATTAGTTATCAATTTCAAGGTTTTAATAGTTTACAGTCCATTCAGAATTAGCTGGCGTCTTTCCACTTATTGAACACAAACAATAGGGGTAGTAAACCAAACACTCATAGAGCCCATACATTTTTAAAGGAGCCGTTTCGGCCTTATCTGTTTTGTTGTAAACCAACCAGTGTTGATACTTTCCACTGAACTAATCTCTTCGAAGTTTAAAAAACAACTAAGTAGTATTTATTTTTCCTTATATTATTTAAGGGAAGATAACACAAGTAAAGTATCAAAAACGTTTGAAACACGCCTGCCGCACGTGTTTCACAATTGTTTATTGTTCCGCTCAGGCGAATTCACCCGCTACGACTTAATCCTATTGTTATTGCTAATGACGGTCTCAAGTGGAAAGACGCCAGCTAATTCTGAATGCACTATACCAGTATGATCCTTATAGGTGGTAGAGCTGATGCCGGGCTCGAACTGTGGAGGTACCACCATCTTACTCGCAAATCCTCCCGTAGTCATTCGGGGGAGAGTAAGAGGACAGCTCTCAGGCAAAACCAGGCGGCCCACCATTGCCTGGGACCGATGGTTGGCGGTATATCCATCCCAAATTGCTGCGCCTTATATAAAACAAGCTGGCGACGGGCAGCGGCGTCACTGGTGCAAGGATTTTGGCACCGAGCTCACCAACCCACCTTCCCCCCGTGTGTGAGTATGGGCATTTCTTCCAGGAGGACCACCAAGAGTGGCGAAATCCTGGAAAGGCCTATGTCCAGCAGTGGACGAAACAGGCTGATGGATGGATGGGATGATCCATACTAATAAAATAAAGTTAAAAAAAAAATATTGTCTGTACATTAAATATGTTTGCGAAAGATTATAAATGAAAATTGATATTGATTGAGACCAAAAATACAATTTTGTCGTAGTTGTTGTTGCGTTGCTGTCTGTCTGTCTGTATGTTCCGTTTTAAGATACTTCCATGTGAGAGAAGCCGCAGACAAAGGCTGGTTACAAATATATAGGTATACATTAAAAGTTTTGCCCAACTAGGAATGTGTTTATACGCAAAGTTTTCTGCAAATATATTATTTAGAAACACATATTGGTACTTACCCTAGAGATAGGGATCACACCGAAGCCCTCCAATAAAGAGTTTGGGTCTCGTATTCTAAGGATTTGGGCTTTAACTTTGTTCTGAATGTTGAAACAGTTTGAAGGTCTGGACTTGAAACAATATTAGTACCCAGTTTTCATATTGGACTAGATTCGAGTAGTTTGGCAAGGATTTATTTTTGAATTTGTTTCTTAAATTCTGTTTCAAAGTATTACTTGACTGATGACGGTCCAATAAGGACCGAAATATATATCAAGATTTTAATATCTAATATTTAATTTTAATATTTAATATCCTTTAAATTTAAAGTTATCTTGTTTATATTATATCATATATTGCGTCCCGAAAAACGGCATTAGCTGCCTACTATGGCTATGTGGAGTCAGTTCTACGTTACGGATTGATCATTTGGGGTAATGGTACAAATAAACAATCAGCATTCATAGCACAAAAAAAATGTATAGTGTCACAAATGCAGACCGTTGTTTCGTCAGCTTAATGTTTTACCTTTCCCCTGCTTATACGTATTTGAAATTGCTACTTTTGTTCAACACACTACCAAAATATTTAAAAAGGCAAAAGACATTTATCTTAGAAATACCGAAACCCAAATAGGTTAGTCATCGACCAGAAATCTAATACTCAACTTTATAAAAATAATTGTTACGTCAAGTTACTATTTATAACAAATTGCCCCAAAATATAATCGATCTCCCATCATTAAATATGTTTAAAAGAAGACTACGAAAATGGCTACTCGAAAATACTTTTTATTGTCTCAAATAATTCTTGGATTCGTAGGTTTTGGTTATTGCTTGTGATTTTGCGTGTATACTCTTTTTAGGTGACTTCGTGTGTTGTTGTAAATTATTTAAATAAAATTCTAACTAACTAAATAAGTACCTATGTATGTGACATTTTAATTTTGATTCATATTTTTGAAATATTTGCATGCTAACTAACTATTAGCTAAATAAGGCGCTTCCTGCATATTAATCAGTTCCATCCTATGTATTAACCTTTTCTATGCAAATAAATGATTAAAGATTAATGATTTACAAAATAATGTTATCGAGATAAGATTACGTATATATTAATGGAACACGTACATGTATAAAAACTTTCTTAGTTTCTTACAATGCTCGTTCTTATCGCAGGTACCTGGGTATCAGGAACCCGCTGAAGAGCCGGCATCACTCCACCAAAAGAGTCGTCGTCATCAAGATAGCTTTAGTGTGGCTGCTGAGCATGGTGGTATCCAGTTCGATTACTGTTTTAGGTAAGAGCCCGAACACTATTTTATGTTAAGTTATAAGTCAAAACCTCAAAAACGAGTAAAATAAAAATATGGAGTTTTCTGAAGTCAATTCCGTTGATATCCTTACCGACACATATCGAGATGTTAATTTAGGTCTTATAAGTGAATAAATAAAAACAAATAAGACTGATCGTCGGGTGTGTCAGATTCGCTGTTAGACATCTTTAGCGTTATTAATCTTAATTTATATTTATTAAAACATAATTTAATTATTTTAACATAATTTTAGTTGTATGAATATTGGAACAATTCATGACTGGAACCTAAAAATATATTATTTAGGCACCCGATATATTATTTAAGGGTCAAACAATAACACTCAAGACACCTAAATTAAAGTTTTATATAATACTTTTGATGTTTAACAATCATATCTCATAATGTCACTTAAATTCTATTGAAATACTAAAATTTCAATTTTACAAAATCTGCCTTCAATAATTCAATAATATTATAATTTTTTTTTCTGTTTCTGCCATAAAAAACGTCACCAACTAAAAACAAAGAAAAAAGTTTTTGTGATTTCATTACCAACTAGTCAAAGTTATAGAAACAAAACCTAACTCGGATTCATCACACAGATTAAAAACTAAAAGTAAGTACATTTCGTAAATAAAAAATACTTAGACCAAAAAAAAATACTTGTAGTAATTTGGAGGCCAATTTGGTATTTTTTTGATCTACTTCTCGTACTAATTGGGTCGTCCGTTAAATTCGTGCCATGAAATCCAATAAAATTTCAAACTTCTAAGGAATCCAGAGCAAAACTGCTTCAACCTTACGAGATTCCAACATCGTATTTCATAAGTTCGGTTTGCGGTATCACGTTCACGTCAGAACTCAGAACGTGGCGGTTGTTTTGATGTCAGCCACATGCTCCTTAATCAAATCCAATAATATGGCAGTCGGAAAATAAAGGATACATATAATTTAATACTATTTTCTGGACATTCTTTAGAATATGTATCTTTAAATATTTTATCTAACCTCATATCGTAAAATCCTCATAACTAACTCAAAACTACTGGCATAATGATAAATATTTTTCATGAAAGTCTTTAAAAAAATGAAAATTATAGTATAGGTCTCCGAACAACGTAATGCTATAAAAAAAACTTTTTCTGACATTCCAGTACATGTGATAGTAACGAGGAAGTCAAAGGGAACTTAACCCATACAGCCATGTCTGAGGTTTAATATCAAATACCAATGAGGTTATCATATAATATTCTCTAACACGTACTAAATAATATTGCGGCGTGACTAAAGAGGTCACAATTTTATTTTATTTTCGGCCAGCATTGTCTATGGTTGCTGGCGCGCGCAACGCGTACACATGCATGGTAGAGTAGACTGTTATAGCCATAGCTTACGTAGAAATTATTATTTACTGTGGTTTTATGGGTCAAATCAAAAGTATTATTTTGCCCTAAAATTACTATATAATTTGACTCCACCCGACATTCTGGAAATAACACTTTTAGGACGGGCTTTTACAAGAAAAATCAAATGTGGCTAACGACAAATTTTATCAAGTTTATAAAAACAGGTTAGTTGCATGAGTTTAGATCATGGTTGTATATGGTTTAGATAAAGTAGTTTATGAAACTATGCATAACTAGGTATTAAATATTTTCTTATGAATATAATATTGTAATCAACGAGCTATAGATAATTTATAGATAATTTAAGTGAACCACTTTTAGGGGATTTTTTCCTTCTGTAATTAAATTTGAGTATTTGTTGTTTACATACTGTTATATACTGTATTTGGTACGACTTCGGGGACAACTCAGCCCGCAACAAACTTAGCCCGCTGGCTGAGTTGACCTCTTGCAAAAATTATGTATTTTGTACAAAAATAATGTATAAATAACAGTTTAAGAAACAATATTGTCATTAAAAATACCTGTTTTAATAATATTTTGATGTGGGATTTCTCGTGGATCAAACACTGAGCAAATAACTTTAGTCTTTTTCATCTCAATATATGCAGAGCATTTGGCTTGTGACACCATGTCTGTTCTAGCAAAAAACCTACACAAGCTTCAAGCCTCATCCAAAGCACGGCCATCCTTTCGGACGCCTTTGCTGTCAACCATATCCTTGAAAAGTTCATCATAACTTTTTAAATAATCCTTGGTAAAGTGCTTGTACGGTACACTGTCTTCTGGGCCATTAAATCTTTTATAATCTACTGGCATTTTATGTTAAATTAAACATTGGAAAGGAAAAGTTTGAGGTTATGACATGACGCGGGTCAAGAGTATAGAGTAAGTTTTAATAATAACACTTCTTATTAGTAAATATAATATCGCCAACTTTGCGAATACAATAAAATAAATGTATATAAACTTTACCAGCTTGTTCTTTTATTTTTGTTTTTTATTATATTAAAGTATACTAGGTGAAATTAAATCAACCGACCAAATTCATACTGGAGACTCGGTTAGTCATCAGGAACAAGGTTTAATGACCCTCCAGGTGAGATTCGAAAAAAAAAAATTTTTTTCCCGTAGAACCTGCACTATGAATTGTACTTAAACTAGTCCAACCAGTACGGGAGCAAAATAAATTATTTTTCGAAATTGGCCAAAAGGATTACTGAACCTAGTTCTTGATCACCAACCGAGTCTCTAGTATGAATTTGGTCAGTTGATTAAATTTCACCCTATATATGTACACAAAAGAATAAAAAAAAAAAATTTCAAGGTATATTTCGGACCCTACTGGGCCCGGCATCAGTTGATATAATAATGACATTTACAATGAAATGATGGCACATAAAATGACATGGTGACCATTAGTATTAAAAAGAGATCTATCTATCTACCTACCTTTTTTTATAGAGATGAGTATGTGAGTGGGGTAGGGAGAGAGGGTGTTTGTGAGTGTGTGTGATTGAGAGGGGATGTAAGAATGTTAGTATGAGTGTTAATATCAGAAAAAATTCGATGAGGTTGGTCTGTCTGTAAGTTAGTGCTGTTTATTTAGTCCAGGTCCGTAATGGGCACCAAGCGACCAGATGTAAGACGACTCCCATGTCCTGAGCTGAATATCAGTCAATGGTGGGTGGAATGATTTTATAATGCGGACGGTGAAGCAGTCGTTGAATGATTCGTTGTGTAGGCGGGCATGAGTTGCGATGGGTAGTGTATTGTTTTGTGTTTTTGTTGTGAATCTGTGATGATTGATGCGGATGTGAAGTGGGGTTTTTGTTTCACCTACATAGAATGCCGGGCAGAGTCGACATTCTAGTAGGTAAATACAATTTTTTGTTGTGCATGATGTGTTTGGGTGAGTTTTGTGTTGGTGCGTTGTGTGGTGTGTATTGATGTGTGTAGATTTGTTGATTAGTGCGCATGTTTTGCACCGTGGCCGTTGGCATGGAGTTGTGCCAGGAGATGTGATGGTAAGAATATTTGTGTTTTCCGTTTTTGCTTTGGTGAGTGTAGATTTTAGGTTTTTGTTTTGTCGAAAACAGATTGGTGGATTAGTGGGGAGTAGGGATTTTGTCTCATCGTTTTGTCTGAGTATAGGCATAAAGACATTTATAAGTTTTTTTAGTTTATAGCTGCCTTCAAAGTATGTTGTTATGAGTCTGAGTTGGTTGGATGGTTGGGTGTGTTTGTTTTGTGCATTATGGAATCTAGGTCGGTTGTAGAGATGTTTTTGAATGAATCGGTCTGGGTAGTTCCGGTTGCGTAAGCCTTCATGAATAATTTTGTGGTAGTTGTTAAGTGTCGTTTCGTTGCTGCATATCCGACGGCCACGGAGTGACATGGAATATGGGATGGACTTTTTTATGTGTGTGGGATGGCAGCTTTTAATTTGTTTGATGGTTTTAAATGAACAGATGTGCTGATTTGGTTGTTATGGTCTATTGTGATGTCGACGTCTAAAAACGTGATTTTTTCTGATGAGATGACGTGAGTGAACTGAAGCGTACAATGATTATTTAGTCGTTGAAGTAAGTCATAAAGGGAGTCGCTGCTGTGGTGCCAGATCATGAATATGTCATCGATAAATCTCCGCCAAACTAGTGGTTTCAGAGGTTCAGTGTTGAGGAAAGCTGTTTCAATAGAACCCATGAAGAGGTTAGCAAAGCTGGGGGCCATCCGAGTTCCCTAGCAGTACCTTTTATTTGATGGTAGAATGAGTTTTCGAATGAAAAGAAGTTATTTTTGAGAAATATTTCCGAAAGATCAATGATGAAGTCCGTTGATGGTTGATGTGGTGAAGGACGCGTGTCTAGGTAGGTACGAAGTGAATTCAGGCCGGCATCATGGGGAATGTTTGTATAAAGTGAAACTACGTCAATTGTAACTATGATTAATTTTGTATTCAGTGGTAGTTGTTATGAATAGATGATTTCAAGAAAATGGTTTGTGTCTTTTATGTGTGATGGTAGGTCTTTCACAATTGGTTGGAGGTGGAAATCAACGAAGGCTGAAATTCTTTCAGTGGGTGAATCATAAGATGCTACTATAGATCTGCCGGGGTTGTTTTTTGTGAATTTTCGGAAGCATGTAGAAGTTTGGGGTTCTCGGATGGCTTGGGATCATTAGTTCTATATCAAATTCGGATAATATCTCCGCTATTCCTCTTAAATGGAGGAGATCACGGACTGAATCCACGACCTGCTCACATGGGTCGCTTGGTGCAATGGATTAGAAGGTAGAGTCGGTCAATTGCCGGAGTCCTTCGGCCACGTAGTCACTTTTGTTTAAAATCACTGTTGCAGATCCTTTGTCAGCGGGACAAATGATAATATCGTTGTTGTTTTCAAGTTTTTTTAGCGATTGTCTCTCTTTATATGTGAGGTTTTGTGTTTTATTTTGTAAGGTTTGAATAAATCGGTCATCAGATAATTTTGCTAGGATACTTGATATAAATATCTCTATGGGATGATTTGGTGGAAGGGGTGGCGGTTCATTGGGTGATGGAGGTTTGAACTTCTGTAATGCTTCATGTGTATTGTTGCTATTTTGATTTGGATGATTTGGCCAGTAGTGTTTCCATTTAATTTTGCGGCCAAATTGTACGAAGTCATTCATCAACTTTATACGGTCGAGGGTTTTAGTTGGACAGTAAGACAATCCTTTGCTAAGTACTGATTTGTCGTCAGGGGTTAAGTGAATTGAGGAGAGGTTAACTACTGTATCTGAGTCTGTTTGGTGATAGTTAACTTTTGGTGGAGGAGGAATCGAAAAGGGGTTTGTAAGGTCCGTCGGAGTTAGGTTTAGATATGAAGGTATATTGAGATTCTGGTTTGTTATAGGTAGATTAACATTATTTTGTCTATAATACATCTTTAGATTTTCAAATTTTTTGGACAATCTGAGATATTCATGTGACAAATCCGCTTTGGCCTTGAAAATTATGGTTTGGATTTGCAGGAAAAGGTGTGGGTAGGCGATCAGACTAATTTTCAGAAGCGCATCCAGCTTATTTTTCAAGTCAGTGCATAGATAGAAATATTGGTTGTATAGTGTGTACGTAGAATTTAGAGCATTGACATAATTTGCCACGACCATGCTGTTCCTCATAATAGGTGGAATTGCATGGAGTGCAACTTTTGGGATCAGCCCTTTTGGTGCAGCTCCGATTTCGAGACATTTACCTAAAAAATGAAGATGTGAATAGTACTGAAGTAGTTTCTTCGATGTGTTTTTAATTTTGTTAAGAATTTCTTTCATGAAGGTAAAGTTTGTATAGAGTTTTCTGTATAACCTTTTTTTATGCAGATATACGTGAGTTATAATTGTGGCCTGTCCCTCACGAATCTGTGAGACTTTCAAGATTTTGCTGCCAACTGAGGACCCCCCCATCGAAGAAACTGAAGTTCAGAAGAGTACTTCTTGAGCACATTAGCCCATATTATAAATACCTTAATTAATACATTAAAAAAATAACTTAAAGTTTCTGTGTTTTGGTTCACGTTACTAAATGTACTTGTATATATTGTTTTTATATTATTAAAATAGGCTTGAAACCTCAAAACATCAAATAGCTCGGTCACATTTTAAAAGCAAACAAACATCGGAACTTTACGAGGCTACCCACGACTTGTTTACAAATCGACACAGTTCTACCCTCTTTTTTAACTTTTACCCTCGTCCTAAAATCCAAAACCCTCTTTTCCTTACAGGGACACGACTTTATACGTTGTAAAAGTATGAATGAAATTCAAGTGGTACTAAGGTACTTATTATTTTAAAGAACACTTTGCGCTCTGAATATAGACCCTTGGAATTCTGAAGAAACGTTTTCAGAAGTGAACTTTTAGGATGCTTAACCTACATTTTCAGAGATCGAGTTTCTATAGGTTGCGATGGTAGACTCCATGTTGAAATATGTACTAAAAAACTTATTAGAGCCCACACAGTCTCTAAGAAAAGTTCGTCAGAAAGTGTTCGAACGTGCGACGTGCATAGAGCAAAAATGCTTCAACCAAATTAAGACGTTATGTCGTTAACATAAGATGTAATGTCAGTTGTACGAAATCGTCATTCGATTTTGTCCCCCCATAGCGGTGACAAGATGCATCGCAGACACTTTTTGAGCGACATTATGAGTCTAGTTGTTTATGAGAGGTCAATGTTGGAGCCTAAAGATGTCATAGTCCGAATACTTACTTTGACCTTTGTGAGAAATATTTTGTTTAATTGACAGTAATAAATTCGAATTAGAATATCAAAAGATATTCGTGCGATGAAGACTTATTTTGTTACATAATGCCAGACCCGACAGTCATTATAATTTGGGGGGCTGGATGAAACTTACACTATTTGCTGCTAGGGTCATGTGGATGGAGCATGAAAGTCAGGGAAGGGGGAGTGAGGGGCATCACAAGGAGGTAGCTGTCAAATATGGCAGCCATACAAAATGGCAGATTGGATTATTTCAAGATTGGGTATATATACCAAAGCCGTTTTTTATGTAGGTAATTTTGCTGGCTACCCTTAAGGCGAGGTTATCCAGCAAAATTTGTCCTGCTCCAACGCTTTCATTTTACACATGTTCACCCTGCTCAGCAGAAGAGAGCCGCGCAGAAAACTCGCGATTTCGAGGTGTTTTTATTTATTATTTTGGAATTATAAGGATGGGTTTTTAATAGGACGGCCGTTTTACATCATATTTTTAACGACGATTATTTTGGTATAAGCTTTATTTTATGTATTTTTTTATTATTTTTTATTTTATGTATGTTAGATTATAAGGTATATATCTATGGGCCGTAAAATAGTTGCCTGAAAATAAACGATATTATTATTATTGTTATTTATTGTCCAAAACTTAATATAGCTCAAATGAAATAATATTTAGATCATAGTTTAGACCTATCTTTGCGATTTAATCGGATCGAGGAAAATGCAAATAATCGTGAATCGAACGGCCGAAATATTAAGATCAAAGAGTGTAATATGACATATACCTATTTTGACAAAATTTAATCATCGCTATTTATTGGTTTAAAAAGAATTTGAAAAGAGACAACATCAGGATAGCCCCCCCCCCCCTTAACTCTATCGATCCAAACACAAAAACGTGATTCGTATTGTTGCAATCTTACGTCTATTGAGCTAAAAGTCCATTACAAGTTTGTAAATCAATTGGAAAACTAATTTCCTGAGATCATATTGCTTACATGTTTTTGCTATTTTTTCCTAAAACATATTTAGTTGGGAATGGCTTTTTTAATACTGTTGCAGTTGAGAATGGCTTTTTTAATGTATTGCAGGGACGTATAGCGTTCGGGATGTGGGCTATTACATACTCGAGCTTTTTCTTCACCATTTCCGAACTCGTGTTTTCTCTTTCCCAACTGTCAAAATAATGTCTATTAAAAAGAAAAAACCAACCACGAAGTTTTTACTAAGAAAAATTCATAGCAGTTTATATGATTCATGCAAATATTTCTAAAAAGAAGCTACTAATTTGTTTCAATATCAGATTTAATGATTTGATTCAATTAGTTAGGTTAGGTTTCATTCCATTTCATCTCATTAAATTTCATTTTCATTTCATATCAATAAAAAAATTCTACTGAAGACTTGGCTGCATGAGCATAGTTCCCTTTGCCCAACTAGAATGGGTGAAGAAAAAAAAAACTTTGCTTATATTCATTACGGATGGCGCCATTTCCCAAAAATGTTCTTTGCGAGTTTAGTTGTTTGTTGCACAAAATGAGTAATTTCGACGATATTTTATTTGAATTAACACCACCGGAACTCAGTATAGTTGAACAAAATGCTTCGGAGAACATTTTACCGGAAAAGTCAAAAAGTCGCTACATATCTACATACGACGAATTTATTGCGTGGAGAGAAGAGAAAAAAGCAAATAGTTTTCAGAAAATGTTATGTTGGCATACTTCTCCGAACTCTCAGCAAAATTAAAACCTTCTACGTTATGGTCGAGGTTTTCGATGATAAAAAGTATGCTGAAAATAAGGAACAACGTGGTTATAAGTGAATACCCAAAACTAAATGCTTTCTTAAAACGAAAACAGACGGTTTACAACTAAAAAGTCGAAAATATTAACATCGAATGAAGTGGAAAGGTGTTTGAACGAAGCTCCCGATGATCGTTATTTAGCCACAAAGGTAATTTATTAATAACTACTTATATTTTTCTTTAGTATTCAGTTTACGAAATCGCAAAATACAGTCAATATATTATTTTAAAAAATATTAATCAAATCCCTTTTTTTATAGGTTGCGCTGATTTTTGGCGTTGTTGGAGCTTGCCGAAGAGAGAAGTTAGCCAATATTACTTTAAAAGATGTTGAAGCCCATGGAAAAATGCTACTTATCAAGATTCCAAATACAAAAAATAAGATACCGAGAAGCTTTGTTGTTGAAGGAGGTTTTCTTAGAATAGTGCAAAAATATATGAATCAGCGGTCCCAAAAAGCAAAAACCGACCGTCTTTTCCAAAACTATCAAAAAGGGAAGTGTACAGCTCAAGCAATCGGGATGAACAAATTTGGTAATATGCCAAAAGAAATAGCTACGTTTCTTGGTCTGCCGGATGCTAAGTATTATACTGGGCACAGCTTCAGGAGAACCTCTGCTACATTATTGGCAGATTCAGGAGCCAATTTGACGTCCTTAAAGCGACTAGGAGGTTGAAAGTCATGCATAGTTGCAGGAGGCTATATTGCTGATTCATTAAACAACAAACTAGAAACCGGGAAAAATCACACAATCCATTAATTTAAAGCCCAGTCCGTCTCCTTCACATGCCAATACTGAAAAGAACGTTCGTCCATCTACCTTCGTTGATAATGATAATTCATCAGATCCAATTCCATCAACTAGCCAACGCCATTGTATAACACCTTTGACAAATATACATGAACAATCGTACGAAATTAATAATAGTTTGTCTCAAACATTAAATATGCAACCTAAAACTTCCCCAGTTTGTATAAAAAACTGTACCAATTTCAATGTTTATGTGAATTATAACTTTTATAAGAAATAAATGATTAGTTAGTTGAGTTTATTGTGTTTTCGTTATTTTATTAAATTGCTTATTTTTTCGCAACTGAATTAAAAATAATTGTTCAGTACACGTGCGGAAACGTCATTGCAACTTGTTCCGACTGTCAATTTCCGCACTTGTAATGAAATATACCATTTCGCTTAGAAAATGATATTTAGGGACAAGGGTCTAAAATGTGGTATTGATACAATATAGTTATATTATTCTTGCTCTTGCAAAATCGCGACTATGCGTGATAGGTAAAATAGGACAGGTAGACATTCTATCTCTGCTGCGTGCTAGGCACGCTGGCTGGTGTGCAAATATTGGACAGTGCCATTTAATTTGAATAAATAGGCAGTTTCAAATAATTTATTTTGTAAAATAGATACATTAAGTATCAGGTCAAATCTATTTTTTATAAAAAACAATAGAATATTCTGAAACAAATATAATATATATAAATCTATGTTTAAGTTGGGCTCATAAAATTATACACCTGGATAAAATTAAGAAATATAGGAATAAGAATAATATTATATTAAACATAATGCAATGAATAAATAAGTTGATAAATTAAATAAATATAATGCCTAACCAAATACTATGTAAGTAAAAATGTTGTGTATAACTACATATTGCAAATAATAAATTTGTTACTAAATAAATAAACAAACTATAAATAGATATAATGTCTAAATCCACCCATTCGATTAGTCTTGCTAAGAAGAAGGGCAAGAAACTTAGCAAGATCATGTCTTTTTTTAATAATATTTTCCTTTTATTTTTGGAAGTCGAATAAACATCGTACAGAAGTGTTTTTCGACTATTAGATTTTAGATCCGCCCATGTTTTTTTGAATTATTCCTCTTTGTCACCAAAAATCCTTGATTTAGGGCGTATCATCATTCTCTGCAATTTTCGACAGTTTTTCAACGTAGAATCACTCGTTTAAAAGTAAGCGAAGATGACAACGTTGCAACAATGAGGAATGAGAATATAAACAACTTGGGCGTTTTTGTAACAGGCTACAAGGCAAAATTTAGATGACACTCAAGAAAAAATAAATTGACCCATTTGCATACAGAAATTGGTCGAATAATAAATTCGTAAAATGAAACTAAAAATAAACAGTGGTCAAGTATGATTAAGTCTCGCACCTCGAGAGTTCCGTAGCATTGTAATACGTAAGAAGACCTGAATAAAATTTGTTTCATATAAATAAATAGAAGTTCATTTGGTTTTTCTATAATGAAATTTCAGTTAGTATTTGTTTTTTTAGTATACAGAAATTCCAAATTCCTTACTAGTATAGTCTTCGAGATAGACCGGTACCCGTAACTTACAGACGGACAACAGATTGACAAATAGGGCTCCGTCCTTTCCTTGAGGTGTACAAAACCCACGGTACTTATAACCTTCAAGTCAGGCTTCAACTACTTACATTGAACACAATTTAATTTATTTATCTGTCAGGGAGATAATTCAGAGAAAAGGGTCATTGAACCATGGCTCTGATCACTAATATAGTCTGAGACTAGTAGTCTCCAGGATGATATAGACTGTATTAGTCTAAACGTGGCTTGCAGCAAAATCTAAAAACTAGATTTTGTTTCTAAATCGGGCTTGCGATCTGTCAGTCCATACATTTCTGTCACATTAAACTCAGTTTAGGTGGTAAATCTAAATTTAAATATTGGTGCAAGTTGGCCTATGTCACCGTGTTTATTTCGCGAGATTTCGTAGTAAGCCCTCTGCTCCACGTGAAATAACTTGTGTCGCGTTACGTTTTTCGCGGGCCACTTGGCAGCTATTCTCGAATTCTCTCGCTCGACTTACCACGATGACATGTGACTTTTTGGGTAAATAAAAGACGAGACGAGAGTTTTTATGTGCTGTTAGGTTGTTTTTAAACAAAATACTGGCTGTACCTACCTATGCTCAGAAAATTAAAACACAAACTCCTTATTTCGGAAAATACCGTTAAAATAACTATTTTATTTCCAAAAAAGGCATACTTTTTTGGTATTCGGCGCCCTGGTGCTCTGTAATTACGCTAAAATCCGTAAAAAAACTGAATGTAAAATGGACTGATAGATATGGATGATAAACTACTCGTATATCGGACAGGTAGGCAAAGTAATATTTTTTCCTCATGACATAATTTCCTCCTGTCTTTGTATTTTCAATTTATTTACTAATTTACAGTAGAAGAACAAAGATTTGTAAAAAAAATATGAAAAAATCACACTAATAATAAAAATGCGAAAGTTTGTGTGTGTATGTCTATGTTTGTTACTCTTTCACGCTGAAACGGCTGAACGGATTTGGATCAAATTTAGAATGGATATAGCTTATACCCTAACTTAACACATAGACTACTTTTTATCCCGGAAAAATGCATGTCGTTAAGCCGAATAATACGCGGGCGGAGCCGCAGGCAAAAGCTAGTATATAATAAAAAGAAAAGACATGACAAATAGAGTGTATTTGTGATTATATAAAAATACTTTGATATATAAATATCAATGTAGTTGTGTTTATTGTATAACAATTATTGTTTATTCATTCAAGTGAATCATTTAAATAAATTTACAAAAGCCGAATTATTACATATGTTTTTCTTTAATTTACTTTTATTTCCCTGTATTAAATTTATTTATTTATTTATTTATTTATTTCATGGAAAAGACACAGAAGTAAACTATACATAGAAACATTAAAGTATAAACAAATGGTTAGTTTAATTTACTTCCTTTACGCTTTCCTCAAATACGTTATTTTTGTAGGGAGTAATTCGGTGACATTTCTAAACCATTCTCTGATAATGTTAAAAAATAAAAATAATGTTGTTTACAAAGCAATGGAATTAAATTAAACTAAAAACTAAGATAAGCGTTCATACACACGGTTACACACATTCATGCAATTTCACATATTACCATCCATGCACACACACACATGCCTTTTAATTTGATATTATATTTGTGTAGTTTCACAATTTCTTACAATTTCTCGTTTTTGGTGTCTAAAATTTGCCTAACTTCCTTTTTAAATTTGATTTTACTATTATTAAATATGTCTATGCTAAGGAGTTTTTTATTGTAGGAGCTGCAGATTCTTCGTAGGGGGGCTCGACAGCCTGCGTTACTCTGTGAAGTAGGTACTGAGAATAAAGTCTTAGATCGTGTAGAGTGGGTTGGCGCTTTAAAGTTAATTTGCTCAAGAAGAGTAGGGCAGTCATATTCATTGTTCAATATATTGTAAAGGGTCTTTGCGTCTAATAGGAGCCTTCTGTCACAAAGTCTTTGTAGGTTATAGAGTTTGAGCAGGTCGGCATAGTGTCCTCGGGATCGAGTCAGTCTAAAATGGAGGGCTTTAACAAATTTCTTTTGGATCATCTCCACCCTTTCGGAATAAACTGCGTAGTATGGATTCCATATTATAGATGCATAGTCAAGTACTGAGCGTATTAATGATTGATAGAGAGATAAGTATGTTGATGCTTTCTTAAAAGGTTTGGTGATTCTCAGGACAAATCCCAGCATTTGATAGGCTTTAGTGTACATTTTATCTATGTGCTTGTCAAATATTAACTTTTCGTCAAAAGTCATGCCAAGATCGCGAATGTCATTTACTTTAGTTAAGTCTTCGCCACCGATGTTATAGGTATGTTCTATTTTGTTAAGGTTTCTAGTAAACGATATTTGTTTGCACTTGTCATACGCGAGCTGCAATTTGTTCCTTGTACAAAATTCCTTAAATCTATTCAAATCCTCCTGAATGAGTATACAATCTTGTTGCGATTTGACTTTCTTGTAGATTTTTAAATCATCAGCGAACATAAGAATGTTAGAGTTCTGAAAGCATTGCTCTATTTCGTTGATAAACAAAAGATATTGGAGAGGTCCTAGAATAGAACCCTGGACGACTCCAGACGAGACTATACTTTTACTTGATGAATACCCGTTAATAGTGATAATTTGATACCGGTTTCTGATGTAAGAGGCAAACCATTTAAGAAGGTTGCCCTTGATTCCATTATAAGCAAGTTTTTTCAGTAGTAGAGCATGATCGACCTTGTCAAAAGCTTTGCGAAAGTCCGTATAGATTGCATGGACTTCTGTTCTTTTATCTAATGCTTCAAATAGATATTCTGAATATGATAGCAAGTTAGTTATAACGGATTTCTTCTTCATAAAACCATGTTGGTTTTGACTTATTTGGGACTGGACTATGGGATACAATGCATTATGTACAAGTGATTCGAATATTTTCGGTAATGTTGAGAGATTTGATATGGGTCTGTAATTAGGGATTTTGGCTCTAGGGCCAGATTTGTGGATAGGGGTTACATTGGCAAGTTTTCAAATTATGTTGAATTGTTTTTTTTACAATACCCTTGACTTGTAACAAATGTGTTTAATGTACTTACATTGCTAATAAATCCATTTCTAGAATAATACAATATCTATTTAAAAGGGGCCAAGAAATAAATAGTTTTTGACCCTAGCAAGTGGGACATGATTTAGAAGAACATTATTATTTACTAGAATTACATTATTAAATTTTTTGGGCTTATTCTTACATTTAAATAAGAAAACTATGTTCGTAATAAAAATAAATCTAGGTTTGCGACTGAAAAATACAAAACAAATACAAAAATATTATACAACTTGTCATGGGTTTTTAACATAGTTTTATTTATTTTACGGGCTTTTTTGAAACTCGTTACAGCTTTGGTGTATCCGCGTTAAATGCAAATGCAATTTTGCCGAAATAATCGTATTGGCTCAGAAAAACTTTTATTGCTCAATATTTTTTTGCTCTTCTTTGCTAATTTGGTTAGCTAGCTGACTCGAGTTCAATAAAAAGTGAAAAAAGTACACCAATTGGTTTTTGATTACTTAATCGCCTTACTTTGAATTGTACTTTCTTATACTTTTTAGTGGCACGGTTTAAATACGGATCCTCGTTGTACGTACGGCTAAGAGATAAATTCGCAATCGACAACATTTCATTTTAGTTAACTATTGGTTTTTAATATTTATATTGAAAGTCTGCGTAAAAAAGAAGCTTATGTGTGTTTTCATTTTGTTTTATTTTATGTTTTTCCTGCATAATTTAATGTTTTCTTATTCACTCATTCCAAAAGGACGTAAGTCGCATCTGAGGATTTCAAAAGTCAATATTCATTACCAATGGATTAATAAAAAAAAAACTTGGCATATTTATGTCTGCTGTCACATGGTATGACAGTTAATTTTTTTTTTAACAAAATGATCTTAAAAGCAAAGGAAATTGTTTTTAAAATCCTGTGTTTACCATATTTTTAGTATTTTGAAAATATCTCTTTATTTAATCACGATTTAATTCTGAAAAAAAAAATATGATGCTGAGAAATCCTATGTCTCGAAATGGTTTTTACTTTAGCAACAATTATTAGTTTGTTATGTGGTCGATTGGCTGTTTTTAGGGTTCCGTACCCTTAGGGTGCCAAAAGAGACTATGGACTCTACTAGGGCAACAAAAAAATTAAAGATTCAGTATAAACTTTCAAAACAAGTGAAGAATGCTGTACATTATTACAGTTATTACTGAAGGAACCTCCATAAGGCTCGGCACCCAATTTAATCTCAATATCTCATTTCATTTTTTGTTGAAGCCGACAATCCTTTACTGCCTTTGTATTGAACTCGGCTCCCTTTTCACATTTATGTTTTTGGCGGGTTATACTTACATGAAACTTGATAATTAATACAACATTTTATACAAAAATCTATGTACCTTAAAGCTATTATTTACTTGTTAATAAAAGGTGCATCAGAACGATAATAATGATAAAAACTTATTGAACGGAAATAAAATAAACAAGAACATACAAAATAAAATACAAAAAGAAAAGAAAGTGATAAGTGTAGTTCGAACACCTTTTAGTCTTCTTAACCGATGGGACACGGACGCCTTGACCAAGCGAGCGAAATAACTGATTCGTACTCACGGACGATGACCGGGTGTGGTCTGTGATGGCCGGCTTACCTAATAACACAGAAGATATAATATGAATCAGCACGAAAACTTCAAGGAAACGCCCTGAATTGATGCACACACAGACGCGTGCTTTTACACGCTGCCGCGCCGTCTCGGGGATTGTCGCGGAACGTTAGCGTCGGATGGCAGTCGCGAGCGCTGCAGCGTGTCACAAGGTTGCTTTTAGATGTCGCCCGATCCCAGCCCAAACGCGCCAATCGGGCGTAGGTAATTACCTCGAGAATACCTTGGGGTGTCCCTACTGTTTAAATATCTACTCTGCTAATACCAACGCTATCGTAAAGACCACATACATACAGACCAATGACCAAACACCCACCGGCTAATGAGCGTGTCGATCGACACACTTCTGCCGGCTCATACAAGAAAAATATTTATGAGTAGTTATTATATTATAAAAAAGTAATATCATTGGAAAGTTAGAAAGATGAGCAACAAAAAAAATATACATATAATAAGAATTAAAAAAAAGTTATGGGCTGTAATACCCATTTTTTACTCTCCCCTTCTTTTTCTGTATATAGAGTGATTTTTTATTTATTTTCTACAATATTACAAAATTTGAATAGACATATATTATGTAGTATATAAATATATATTCTTATATATAACCAAAACTTTCCCCCGGAGAAAGTAGGTACCTATCTACATCCTCCAAGAAAAAAATAGAAAAAAAAATCTTGTTTTGTTTGGGAAATTTAATCTCGTTTTAGAAAAAGAAAACCGCATTAGAATTTGACTATTACTTTTGGAGATATAGCCAAAAACAAAATTGGCGGGAAAATCGAGAGTCGACTTGAAGCTATTTTTAGCTCAGTGAGTTACGGGCTCTTTTAGATATAAATATTTCTTGTTTTCAAATAAAGCATAAGCCAGCCATAACAACCCATTTTTATACGTTTCTTTACCATGTAGCTTAAATATCGCTTGGTTTATGTATGGAAACTTGCCAACGCTATTTAATCCTTAGGTTTAGTCTGGTAAGGACGCATGTTTTACGATTTTAAATCGTGTGGCGCCATTTAGCAGCAAGTAGTAAAGTAAGCGTCACAATGTTTAATATATTGGTGTTATTTACCATAATAACGTATTTTAATAACTGTATAAATAGTGTCCCGCGCCCTTATTGGTGGAGTGGTACGTACGGAACCATTTGTGCGCGAGTCCGACTTGCACTTGGCCAAATTATTATGTAACTATTTTACAAAATAAAATATCTGAATCCGAATATTGAAAAAAAGTTTTTATTGTTTTAAAAGCGAGGCCGTGATTTCTCTTAATTGGAAATATATTGCACTACTTTTATTAAAACTCTTCCTCAGATTGGAATGGGATTTCAGACACTCAGGAATTGCATTTGGAACCAATACACGGTAAGTTAAAATTATTAAGCTGTAAATTGACTTCAGTTCTCGATGATTAAATTTAACTAGACATAAAATCCAATTTTAAGTAACAGCTCTAGTATTCTCAAAAGCGTTAATGTAGAATAATTTGGCCAAGTGCGAGTCGTAATCGCGCAGAAAGGGTTCCGTACCACCACACAAAAAGGGTAAAGAACCCTAAAAACATGACAAAAAACAACAATTTAGAAACCACAGACAGACAGCGGAGGCTTAGTAGTAGGGTCCCGTTTGGCACCCTTTGAGTATGGAACCTTAATGTTTATATTTATTCTTTTGCTTATGGTATGTTTATCAATCTGACCAAATTTGTAACTTGTATGTAATAGGTTGGGGAAAAACTGTTTTCGCAAATAGTATGTATGAACTTATAATAAAATCTCTTTGGCTATACCATTTGTATCTGGCTGGTTTTGGTATTATTAAAAAGTTTAAATTTTAAAAAAGATAATTCCAAATTCAAATTAGGTAAAATGTGTGATTTTCATTTGTTTCTCTTACTGTTAAAAGGAGTGAACCTAATGAAGAAATTCGATACATTTTAAAATTTTACTACAAAAAAGGTAAAAACGCAACGCAAGCCGCGAAAAAAATTCGTGATGTTTATGGACCTAGTGCAGTGTCTGTGAGAGTAGCACAAATTTGGTTTAAGCGTTTTTAATCCGGAAATTTTGATGTCAAAGATGCACCTCGCTCTGGGCGCCCTGTTACGGATAAAATGGATGCCATTTTTGAAAAAGTGGAGCAAGATTGGCATATCAGTAGTTACGATGTAGCTGAAGATCTGGGGATTGACCACAAAACAGTTTTGGCGCATTTGAAAAAAGCTGGGTACACAAAAAAGCTCGATATTTGGGTGCCTCATGAGATCACTGAAAGAAACTTAATCAACCGTGTACTCATTTGTCATTCTTGAATGAAACCGAACCATTTTTGAATAATCTGGTAACTAGTGATGAAAAGTGGATCACGTACGACAAGAACGTGCGAAAAGGTCGTGGTCAAAGGCTGGTCCGGCTTCACAGACTCTGGCGAAACCCGGGTTATCTCGCAACAATGTATCGTGGGATTGGAAGGGCATTACAAAAAAAATACAAAATACAAAATTTATTTATTTATACACAAGTAATTTATAAGTACTTTGGCCCCTTCTTTTAAGCTAACAAAACCTGTATTAGAAGGGACCGTTCTTCCCTAGTTGTTACATTATTCTTGTGCTGTTTGTAGGTATTACAAATACAGATTATATAAATTAATAAATTAACAGAAACCTTTTTTTTGAAGAAAAAAAGATGAGAGGTTATACATACATAATATGTTTGTGTGTGGTGTGTGAAAGGGTGTGTAGGTGTGTGTGAGGGTGTGTGTCTGTGTGCGTGTGTAAGCGTATATTCATTATGAGCTGTTACCGCCAGGCAGGACCATCGATTCTGAAGTCTACTGCGAACAACTGATGAGGCTAAAGCAAGAAGTTAAGAGAAAGCGGCCGGAATTAGTCAACAGAAGGGGTGTGGTTTTTCATCATGATAACGCTAGACCTCACACATCTTTAACCACTCAGCAAAAATTAAAAGAGTTTGGCTGGGACGTATTTATGCATCCACCGTATAGTCCTGACCTTGCACCTTCAGATTTCTACTTGTTTCGGTCTCTTCAGAATTCTTTAGGCAGTGTCAGGTTAACATCACGAGAGGACTGCCAAAACCACTTGTCGCGGTTTTTAGATCAGAAGCTTCAGAATTTCTATAGCAATGGGATCATGTCCCTACCTACGGGATGGCAGAAAGTTATCTAACAAAATGGCACCTACATACTTTAGTTAAATGTAAATAAACTTCATTAAAAAATGTTTTGAATTTTCATATAAAATGCGAAGATACTTTTTCCCCAACCTAATATTACCATTTTTAAGATAGAGCTAAAACAAAGGCGAAAATTTCTTAATGAATGTGAAAGATGTGGTGAAACTAAAACCATTAATATTAATGATGGAGTTAGTACAAACAAATAGGTAGTGTTTATTTATGACGACAACATCAATAAAATGTCATTTTATTTTTATTTATTTACCTATAGTTTTTTCAGAAGCTCATAACGTCACAAATTACCCTTTAATTAGGTGGATATGAAAAAAAATTGTCGGCGTTTGCACAATATTCTACAAATTAAAAAGTCTAAAGGTTACTAAAAATGTTTGCGCCCTCAGTGGTCTTTGGATTTATTTTTTATCAGTGTTTTTATAGTTAAACAGTAGATAGTTAATGAAACTGGTACATAAAAATGTTACTAAATACCTTACACTACTTTATCTAAACTCAGGCCTACTAACCTGTTTTCATAATTTTTGTAAATTAGTCGTTAGCCATTTTTGATTATTCTTGTAAAAGGTTGTTCTAAAAGTGTTCGTAAATTCCGTCGTTATTTTCAGAATGTCAGATGGAGTCAAATTATCATCACCATCACTGTTGTCAGTAATTTTAAGGGCAAAATAATACTTTTGACCCATAAAACCACAGTAAATAATAAATAAATTTCCCGGTAACCTATGGCGCCGAGTTCCAATTTTCCAACACAACAATCCATTGACAGACTGAGTCCAATGCGCATCCGCCGCCGTAGCGCGCGCCGCCAGCCATAAACAATACATGGCCGAAATAAAGTTGAACTGTAACCTGCTTAGTTCGGTCACAATATAGTTTTGTACGTATTGGAGAATATTCTACAAAAACCTAATTTGTATTTGAAATTAAACCTCAGACATGGCTGTATGGGCTAAGTTCCCTTTGCCTTCCTAGTAAGTGTGACATGTAGGTACTGTAATTGCAGAAAAAGTGTTTTTATAGCATTATGTTGTTTGGAGACCTACCTTAATATTTTTTTCTGTATTGGAGACGTTCATGAACATTATTTTTCATTATGCAAGTAGTTTTGAGTTCATAATGAGGATTTTATGATATGAGGTTAGATATAATGATTTGCAGCGGAATAACTACCCATATACTTTGTAGTTTTGATTATTATTTCGACAGTTTTGAAATAAGATTATATTAAATATACTTAGCGAAGTCCATCGTTTTTGGTACTCTCAACATTATTAAGAGTACATTGATCATTACATACGAGAAAAGATAAACTGAAACAAATTTCAAGTTTTGATTCCATGAATACAGCATTATTTATTCATACAAACATGAATCTACTTGAAAATGTAGGTATTGTTTCATAACATGTGAGAAGTAAAGAGACGTGGCGTAATAATTTATACTTTAGTTGCTTTGTCGGGCCGGGCTGATGTTTTGTCAATTGATCAATAAATTATGTGTTATTATCAAATTGTCTTTTTTCGAATTTATATCTTTTGTTTTTAAACTAATTATAGTTATAATTATTTCATAAATCTGCAGAATTAAAATGTACCTATAATGTTCCGATGAATTCAAGTTAATGAGTCCAAGTCCTAATTCAAAAAAGAGAGAATGTTTGATTTCGAAAATCCACTGCCTCTCTGCATTTTGGAGCTACGTTTGAAATTGGATTTTCACGATAGCAGTCTATCGACATTCTGGCCGTCGGAACATCAAAGCAAATACTAGCTGATAAATCATTTGGAATACTACTAATGTATTTGGATTTACTAAATGTGCCAATCTTGAGCTTTCCGCTATTTTATTTAGATCGATCGATATCCTATATGCTAGGTTAAAAATGTTTTTTATTTCATTGTGTGTGTGAACGCATTAAAACAGGTATAAGAGTTTATTGGAAAAGACCATGCTATCAAGCAGTTAATTGCAAAGACCTTCAATTAATTTCCGTCCGAGTTAACGACACAATATATTAACTATCCAACAAGTTGATGCAAATAAGTGCCTATACTAAAATGCATTTATTTGCATCAACTAGTGTCATTTTATGGTGTCACAGCGTAAAAGAAGTCATTCTAGGTTAATTTTTTCTCAATGAAATTTTAGATTTGTCATTCTGATTAATTTTATCGTTATATTTCCTTTTTTTTGCTGCAAAGCTACCTATTTTATTAAAACATGCTCTTTTATTATTATTATTAAAATAAGTCTTTGCGGGATTTCGTTGACCAAAAGAAAGTACCTTCGACTACTATTTATCATTATGTGTGAAATATGTAATAAACATGGTATTTTAAAGTTGTTTTACAGACATCCTTTTGTGTGTCGTTGTTGGAAGGTTGGTTTTCATGCGTTCTAGTCTCAAAATATATCTTTGAATGAAAGTGAGACGGACGGTGAAGTTGTCTAGTTATGCGTGTGCGCGACGGATTAATTTCGGATTAATAATGTTACAAACATTATGAGGAGTACCAGAGTTACCGTGTTTACTTTATATATTTTTACGAATTTTCGGCAAAGTTCCATCTGCTGTTGTCATGGGATGAAAATCATACGTCCCGTACTCCTAATAATATCTGTGATAAAAATAATAAAACTTTACTTGACTGATGACGGTCCAATAAGGACCGAAATACTATGTATATTATCAAGTTTAAAATATTCTTTCATTTATTTATATTTAACGTCATATTGCATGTATGTATCATATTATGCAAAATATAAAGCTCACATATAGCTGATTATTTATTTATTAAAAAATAAAAGAATATATTTTTACTTATTTCAGCCCACGAAATGGGGTCGTTATCAGTCGGAGGCTGAAATATATTGAGTATATAATAAATATGTTTATTATTTTTATAATTAATAACTATCCTGAAAAATAAATAAAGCTTAAAAAGAGAAAATTATATATTTATTCATACAATAATATCTATAGTGATCTAATTTAGTTATTTCATTTGTTGACGTTAGAAAATTGTTTACGTGCTATTCTTATTCCTGAGAATAAAGTTTCATTTGAGTTTTACTGAAGTTGTACAGAATAAAAGATAAAAGACGGTGTGATACGGGGTAAGAAGCGAAAAGTTTCAAGATTATTTAGGCGACCTAGCTAGTCGTATTTGTTCCTGTGCGAGCTCGCAAATCTAGCAAAGTGTGACTTGGGATGTTTGGCTCATATTTGAGTCAAGGTTAATGGATAAACTTCTGGAGCGCTTATTGATATGACCGCCCCTGGGTCGTCTGTTGACTCGACGAAAACCCTGATCGGAATAAAATATACATAATATACCACTACATTCAACCTACTATTATTGAATGTAGTTTTTTTGCTATGAAGCGTAGTGATTCAAGATTCAAATATTTATTGCGTGCTGTAATGCAAGTAGGGCGATTCCATTATCGCGGGTGCAACATTTAGACGCATTTAAAAATAAAAAACATTTTTAATGAAATTATTCTTTGAAGTGCTACATTTTAACCTGTTATTTTTAATTTGTTTATAGGAATTTAAATGGCATATAGAAATAGTCATGAGGGAAGTTAAAAGTGCTATCGCGGGTGCAACAAATTTGGGCCTAAGATGAACAGAGGTTGTACAGGTGTGGAAAAAAACATTATAGCGCCTAGCAAGGGTATATCAAAGGTTTACTTATAACTAAATACGTACCCAATGTCAAATTGTTGTACAGATTATATTAGTAGCTAACATTTTCATAATTATTGTTAAACTATTGAATTAAAATTTTAAATAATATTATTATTTGAAACAAATTGAATTGTAATTAGTGATTCAGTATATAATTAGTGACATTTTTATCGGATTACAATTGTTATGTATATTATTATGATTAAATAATAGTATTTGCAATTTTCTAAATTCGATTGTGATTAATGATTATAAATGTGATTCGTGAAATTACATTCAATTACTCAATTTAGTAGGTTGAAATATCGTTTTGTTACGCTAAAACCGGCCAAGTGCGTGTCGGGCCACGCGCAGTGTAGGGTTCCGTAGTTGTCCGGTACATTTTATAAGTTGGTCTACTACAGATCGCGCCAAACTTCTAGTCCCATATATTTAGAAGAACGGCCGATACATTTTCGTGTTTAAAGGGGACTAAAAGTTTGGCGCGACCTGTACTCGTAAACCTGTAAAGCCTACTTAGCTGTGATATCTAGTTTCCTTTTAAATTCATAACTACTTCTGTGAATTTTTTCACTTAACCATAAACAACCGTATAGCCAGCACTTTATTCTAACAAAAATTTGCACTTTAAAGCTTAATATTTCGCCAACGGATCCCTAAATCGAAAAATGGATTTCACACACTCACAATATTTTAAACGACCTATCTAAGGATACCCCACACTATTGGCTAGATGAGAAAAAAAAATCATCCCCAATTTACGTGTACTATAAACTGTCTATTAAGCACTCCTAAAAAAAACTTATTATAGTATTGATTTTGTAATAAGCTTTTTTTAATAATCATTGATGGTTATTTGGACGATAATGAAGCTGGTGTAATATAATAGTGGTCTTTATCGTAATTGTATCGATATCGTATTCATCCGGTGTGTAAGCGTCCTTAAGTGCGAGAAAACTCGTTTCCTTGTTAGATTCTAAAGGTGAGCATACATAAGGCTAGAAGCATTGAATATTGACAATGACACATTATAATTTTGTTTACACGATAGGTGAAGCGGAAACGTAGAAGCGGTCTTCCCGCGCTTGAATAAAATTCAGTTTCTCTTTTGCACAGAGAAAATGTGGACAGAAATTTGGTACCTTTTTATGCTGTGTCTATTAAATTATCTTGACAATTCGCTTCGCTTTTAATTTTTTTCAATTTTATATAATGCACAAAAAATATGGATAACGTAAAATTTTGTCACTTTTACTCACTAATTTTTTATGGGCACATTTTTTATTGAATTATCTTTTATACTTAAAAAAACGGAAAAGTGCGTGTCTGACTACATATGTATACTAATGGCAATTTACAGCTTACTAGTACGAATAGTGTCTGAGCTAAGCCGCGGACAGACGAACAGACGGAAATGGCGAAACTATAAGTGTTCCCTGTCGGACTACGGAACCCTAAAAAAACTCAGTAGGCCTTTGAAGTCAGTAAGAAATCGTAAGAATATCTTTTAAATTCATTTCGTTGAATAAGATCAGAAGATTAGGTGGTTTCACTTGAAGATACCTGTCTAAAGGCCAAGTCAAAAATACTTATATACTATATAATATAATATGTTATTAAAATGTAAAATTTCATGGTTTTCCTTTAATTTACGATACTATGTTACTCAGAAGAATTTGGTTCATATTTTTGACCCTTTCGATCGGTATCATCAAAATACAGATGAATGTGATTTTTTAAAATATTTTGTATGTTAATCAAAATCAAAATATTTATTTTGTAAAATAGATACATAAAGTATACTTTCTACAAGTCAAAGTTAATCTTTACAATATATATCTTTAGAATAAAAAAATATGTATATACTAATAAGGGAAATACATATAAAAAACTTTAAAAAAGCTTTATAAAAAAGGTTTCGTTAGGTAAAATTTGCTATCTTGAGTATTTAAGGTACTTTCTCTCCAGGAGGCATTCGTTTGGTTCATCCTGTATATAAAAAATACAATATACTCATTATATTTATATCATAGCAGTATAGAAAATCAGAAAACTAAATCTGGACGTGTGGAGCTCTGAACCGGGATTCGAGCCCGGGACCTCTCGCTTACCGGGCGATTGCTCTACCAACTATAAATACAAATAGGTACACTCAAGATAAATACACTGAGTTCATCGGTCTATAACCCAAACTACCTATCATCATTATTAATAATAAAAATATAATTTACTAAAAATTAAAAGTCATCACTGGTTTATAGAGAAAATATATTTATTAATGTATTACAAACTATAAAAAAACTGTTAAATAAATAATAAAAATATCAACCCTTAAATTAATTAAAATAAAATGTTTTGCTCTTAATTACGTGACCTATTTCAACAGGAACAGTAAATGGAATTTAAAATAAAACTTCTTCGAACTGCACATTTCATCAATCTGAATTAAACAGGGACTTCGTTAAGTCAACAGGTTAATTAACACCACCCCTTACACAATCTCACACGTGCAGATTTAACTCTGTGAATAAATTGAAGCGAATAATAATTAATAATGCATGGTAAATAATCCTTTACCTGTCCGACCAACTATCTAGACTCTAGATTGAAATTCTAGAGTACTATCAGTTTCAGATGCTATGAGGATAGGACCTTGTCATACCTGATGCGTATGTGCGTTAGCACACTATATGCATCTCACTCACCCACGCACGTCTACGTCGCTAACGCACCAGGCATCAGGAATATACAAGGTCAAGTCAAGATAGTATAACTCAAAGATTAAATGTAAATCTATAATCTACGCTCTCATTTAATCCTTTCCAAAGGGACCTTCTGAAATGTAGCGGTGTACGGTGGCGTAGCCAAGGGGGGCGGGGGGCTAAACGTCCCCCTAAACCTAAATGTACGTTATAGGACTCACAAATTTCTTTTATCTAACCTCATATCGTAAAATCCTCATTACGAACTCAAAACTACTGGCATAATGAAAAATATTTTTCATGAACGTCTCTAAAAAAATAAAATTATATTATAGGTCTCCGAAAAACATAATGCTATAAAAAAACTTTTTCTAAGATTACAGTACATATGATACTAACTAGGAAGGCAAAGGGAACTTAGCTCATACAGTCATGTCTGAGGTTTAATATCAAAAACCAATGAGGTTTTTATATAACGTTCTCCAATACATACAAAATAGTAACGAGGTTACAGTTCAAATTTATTTTCGGCCAGGTATTGTCTATGGCTTACGACGCGTTGGACTCGGTCTGTAAATGGATGAACTGTTTGTTGCGCCATACTTTTCGAGGAAATGTATTTATTACTTTCAGTGGTTTCATGGGACAAAATAATTATTTTGCCCTAAAATTACTGACAGCAGGGATGGTGATGAATGATATTTGACTCCACCTGACATTCTGGAAATAACGACGGAAAAAACACAAACACTTTCAGAACAAGCTTTTACAAGAAAAATCAAAAATGTCTGACGACAAATTTACAAAAATCATGAAAACAGGTTAGTAGGCGTGAGTTTAGATAAAGTAGTGTATGAAACTATACATAACTAGCTATTAAAACACTCGTGTTCTATTAAAAAAACTCGCCTTCGGCTCGTTATTTAAACGAACACTGGGGTTTTTAATAACCTTTTTATGTACCAGTTTCATAAACTACTATTATAGTACTATATCATGATAATTTTCTATTAATGTTTTACTACAGTCTTAAATTTACTTACCTATACGTATTTAATAGAACATCATTCTGGAATGGCTCATGTACCAAAATGGCTCCAAAGTAATCTCCTTACGTTAAATACTTCAAAAACCAACTACATCTGCTTTAGTATAAAAAATAATACACAACCCAGTAATGACCTTGATATAAAAATACATGTATGCAGAGATACTAATACTAACTGTACTTGCCCAAAAATTAATAAAGTAATGACAACTAAATACTTGGGTGTAATAATAGATCAAAATCTGTCGTGGTATCCTCACCTTGAACATTGAACAAGTGGCAGCTAGGGTTAGAAAGTTGATCTGGATATTTAAGACGCTGAGACATGTGATTCCAAGAAATACGTCGACATCAAAAGATTCTTCAAAAAATCTTTTAAATGACATATATGTTGCCTTAGTACAATCCATTATAGTTTATTGTATTCCCGTATGGGGTGGTGCAATGAAAACAAGGTTTTTGGACGTTGAACGAGCACAAAGGGCCCTCATAAAAGTTATGTACTTCAAGAAAAGGAGATTCCCTACTGAAAGATTATATCAAATAAGTAATTCACTATCAGTTAGAAAGCTATATATATTCAATATCATATTAAGGACACATAAAACTTTACCTTTTGATAAAATCAGCCAAAATAAAAGAAGAAAAGATATTGTAACACATGCTCCTAAGTCAAATACACAATTTGCTAGCGCACAATATAATACACGTTCAGCTTACATATATAATAAATTAAACAAACAGATAGATATTTATCCTAAATCTTATTTTGAATGTAAAAAGGCAATAACAAGTTATATAAAACCTCTAAACTATGAGGAGACGGAATATCTTTTACAATATACAAGGTAAATTAATGCATATCACAAATACACTACTGATATACGACACTCACTCTCACACATACACCTGCTCACACTTATTCACCCTCTCTTTCCCTTTCACACTCACACACACCCACGCTCATGCACATTTTATTTATTTTGTTAGTAAACTTAATCTTAAATTTAATTAAAACTTAAATACTTGTGTTAAACTGTACACTGGAAGAGCGGAGCTTCCTGGTACAGGCATTATATATGCTTAAAAGGAGGCTTCATTCACTAATTAATGTTAAGCATGTACATTTGTTTAAGGAAAAAATAAAAAAAATATTATTATTATGATTATGGTAATTACTACGATTTCCTCAGAAAGCTCAATAAAACCAAATAAAATATACATATAACTATGAAGAAACTCAATTAACAATAAAATATTTTTATTTGTTTCACTAATTACTAAAAATATACATATACTCTTATGACCTTAAAATTAAGTCATGCCAATTACGAAACTAAAATATATTAGAAAACTTTATGAACAAAAGAGAGACACACATTGGTAACTTAGCAATAATAATAGTGTATGTTGCTGTGTGTTAGTAATGCTTACGCGAATGTGTGCGTGTTTATACTTTATGTGTTGCTTAACTAAGTCGTAAAGTTCCAATCCTGACATTATTTGGAACTTATAACAGTCACGTATTTTATTTATTATCTATTTTCGGTACTAAGACGGGTAACGTATATCTGTCTGTCAAGTGAACGCCGTACATAGTTTCGTCAATATATTTAAATCTATGTATAAGGATCATCACATGGAGAAATCTCTAAGAGAATTGCGTGAAAATATGCTCCTATCTGTGTATATTAAGCAACCAATATAAACTTGTGAATGTTTAAGTCAAAGTCAAAGTCAAACGTTTATTGCAAACTAAGTGTACAAAAAGATGGAAATAAAAATAGGATCTTACAACTTAGTTGCCTTTTTCTAGGCACAGCAAATATCTGGTAGATACATATAAAAACTTAAAAATAAGGTAAATTTTAACATTCTTCCTTACAACTTAAACACTTAATAATGGGATATAGCATCGATATTTTTTGTTCAATATTTAATATAGTTATTATGTATATTATCTATATACCTACGTATGTTATTTTTTTATTTTATATAATTATTTATTTTGATTGAGTTAAATATTCATCAATTGAGTATGGGCATTTTTGTATCAAATATGTTTTGAGTTTATTACTGTAGCTGGTCAACTTAGGTTCATTTTTTTATATTTTCTGGTAACTTGTTAAATATTTTTATTGCCATATAATATGGACTGTGGTTCAGCATTGTTAATCTTGATTGTGGTAAATGTAGTTTATTTTTGTTACGAGTGTTAATATTGTGCGTATCTTTTATTTGTAAAAATATTTCACGGTATATAAATACGAATGTACATATGTCGTGAATATAAATTGCGGCTAGAGTTAAAAGGTTACATTTTATGAAATACGGTTTACAGCTAGTCATGTTATCAATCCGGGCAATTATTCTGATGCATTTCTTTTGAGTTAGACACAGATCATTAGCATCCACGCTGTTGCCCCACAATATTACTCCGTATTTAAGCCACGAATATGCGTACGCGTAGTAAGCTGATAATGCTGTTTCTGTGTTGGTGCTATTATTGATCTCTTTATCACACCCGCGTCCACTTTTTGCTACGCCGTAGCAAGTGCTACGACCCATAGTTCATCCACTTCGTAGACCTGCTACGTCGTAGTCCAAACGCATATAAGCGTCAAGGGATATACCATCGATGAAAAATCTGCAGGTCCACCGATCACGTGTATTGCAATAGTAACAAGTGCGATAAGTGGATTAGCGGCAATTTGTTTGATGGTACTAACCTCTTAGATGGATCCGAGACACGATCTAAACTGCAATTTATAGTTTAACTATTATTTTAACGATAGTCAGAATAAAGAGAGAAAATTTTTAGTATAATTTACAAAGCCCTAATATGATTTATTTAAAGCGAAAAGACAACGCCAGAAATATACTTTACCTCCCCAATTCATATGTAACTTCGCACTAGTCAGAATATTAACTATAGATATTACCAAGCAGCCTTACTTTATAATTTTGAATTAATTTATTACCTTTTACTTACACCATCCAAAAAATAAGTTTAAAAGATTTTTCTGTCTCAAATGTTTGATTTTGTCTTCTGATGTCGATGTCAAAATTATTGTAACTTCTTGGTTTAAAACAAAAAAATATATTTTAATTATGTCAAAATTAACATTAAAAAGACTATTGCTAAAATATAAATAAAACTAAACCTATCTAAATTTAAAACAAACTTGGTCCGTACAGCTGATTTAACTTTAATTCCGTCGCACGGTGGTCAATTTTCGGTTCATAGCGTGCATTGAATCAATATAGTGCTTAGAATTTAGAAGGTACTTAAAATGATTCGCTTGCTAGAGACGCATGTCCGAAGTATTAAAATAACACATTTTTAGATCGGTGATATGCACATACACGGTGTTCTGTGGCGAGGGAGGGGGGGAGGGGGAGTATTTGTGCGTCGTTAGATGCGCGCTACAATTTGTGCCAGTGAGACATGTATAGTTTGTGGCATGTATTTTTGTTTTACGTTAATGAAATATCGTTGGTTTATCGAGGGAATCTAATAAAGAAAGTAAGGATATGATTTGAGAAACACAGTGAAAACAAGGCAGGAAGTTTGTATTATTTCTCTCACTGGTATTGGAGAATTTTTTTTTTACGAGGTATTAAACTAATTTGCCATCAAGGATGTATTTATTAATATTATCTAGCGTTCTTTATAGGTTTCATCACGTCACTCGTCCAAACTTTTTTCATACATTTTATTTTTTCTGTGATGTACCGACCTGGCCAACGCGGATGGATTTATTTAAAATGTTACGAGAAGAAAACTTTTGTGACAAATCATAATAAAAATATTAAAAAAAAACAATTAAATGAGAATTCGTTTCATTTCGCAGGTATCACTAAGTTTCATCTTGTCATTTTTGCTTTAATTTTGATAGAAACTAAAAACACGAAAACATTGCATATAAATTAATTCTTTCATTAAATTTAGAGTGAGCTAACATCACGAATATTTAAAATAGATAGGACCTACTTTTTACACAGTTAAAAAAGTGAGTCCTATCCGTTTTTAAATATTCATAAATGAATTATCTTTAACTGCAGTAACAAAATATGAATGTGAAATAACATTCCCAAGAAAATATTTAATGCACGCTACGAACTGAAAATTGATCACTGTGCGTCATGTGGGAAAGTACCCAGAGGCTGGCAGCGTTACCTCGTTGTATCATATGATTCTCTGGCCGAGGTAAGTCCCAGCCCAAGGTCCCCGGAGGCATCGACCAGGAGTTTCAAAAAGTCTTTGAACAAAGAATGTGCACTCTCACCCCACGGTCCCAGTGTCTCGACGCTGAGGGCGCAAACATATAGCCCGTCGTACCCAAGGATACATATTTGTACCGCTTCTTTTCTTTTCAAAAGCATATTGATGGAGTGCTATAGCACTGACGAAGGTAACTGTAAATTTGGGGGATGATTTCCTTGACCTGAGTTAGCAAGGCATTAAATTGTAATAAAAATTGTACCGTAAAAATGAGTGTATAGAAATCGCGGGGGGAATAGAAAAACAAAATGCGGAATATATTTAGCCATTTAAAACTCTTACGCTGTCCATGCCTGGCTGTTTGTAAGTTTTTTTCAATAATGGCAACATCGGGCGATCCCATGACACCACCAATCAAACTTCAAAATTTGACAGATTTAAAAATAATCAGTCGCAAAGAGTAGCATATCGGTCACGTGAAAAAGTAGCTCGAAAATTTTTCAATTTCTAGCCCAAAAGACAGTGTTTTTTAAACATTATAATTATCCACATTCCTAGCAGGTACGTCAAATTCTCTGAAATTACATAGTTTTTCTGATTATCCTTGATAATTTTAATAAAATTTGTCCAAAAACCAGCATCTAGTAGATTTATCTAAAATATGGGGTGAATAGAAACAGTATCATATTGGATGTAGTATATTGAAACACTAATGTAATGTCTTTTTGTGCTTATTTTTTGTGCACTTGTTGTCTTGTAACCGTATACCTACGTTTCATACAATAAAGGAAAGAAAACTATTTAGTTTAAATTGTTATTTCATTATATACCGCACCACGGGAATAAATAAACAATACGTTTTATTGTGATGTAACAATGAATCACTTATTTACAAATTCTTTACAAAACATTACTTCAAAGTACTGTTTGATTTCCGTTGACAAAATGAGAATTTGTATTTATTATGTGGCTACATCAAGAAATGAAACGAAACGAAATCTCCGGTCATAATCCTTCCATTATTATTGAATAACAACTGGATTCAATAACGCTGGGTAAATAATTGAGCAAGAATTTAAACAAGATCCTGAAATATAAGCAGCTTTTGTGTTTACAATCTCTGATGAAATGTAACGATCTGGTATGTATTTCAACTAGCTTTTCTTAGACCAACGTTACCGAACGTTTAATTTCTGACGTATTGATTTTGCCCTTAGTTTAATTGTATATAGCCGTTGGGACCCACATGTGTTTTTTAAAGGCATTAAAACGATATGTTTTGCTTTCATAACACCTTTTTATAATATACGCTTTATATCGCGTTCCATAGTACAGGATCCCCGTACTACGAAACGCGGTAAAAAGCGATAAGTAAGCGATAAAAAACTGTGTGGATACTACCTTACAGTGATATACGAGTATATCGTTTTCTATTGACGCTAATGTAATAACTTCGGGGCAATGACCAATTTTCTGGCTGCCCAAGAAACAGACTTTTCCAACAAGTAAACGAGTATAAGGTGACTTTTATTTATGCAGCCAAACTCATACTGGAGTCTTAGTAACTGATCAGTAAACACGGATCGATAAAATTTTTGCTAATTTCGCAAAATAAAATCTTGACGTAATTGACTCGGGGCTGGGCTTGCGTTTTTGAGGAACACGAAAAGAATAATTTACGAATTTCAAAAAAGGGTCCTCAATCCTTGTTACTGAGCACTTACCGAGTCTTCAGTAAGAATTTGGCTGTTTAAATTAAAGTCACCTTATATATTAAATTAAACAGACCAGTTTTTGACGTATTAGTTATATTATTTATCACATTTTCTGTCAGTTAAAAGACAGCTTGGTCTAGCTTTTTAAACGCCTCAACTATTAATCGGGAACCTATGATCTTCAAATAATCTTAATCTGTAATTTTATTGACAATCCTTTATTGAAAACGTTCAGTTCAAGTTAAGTATAAAGGCAATGCTTCGCCAAAAAATAATTGATATCAAATTTGGTGCCGAGGCTTACGGAGGTTCCTTCGGTCATAACATAACTGCAGTAATGTACAACGTCCTTCATTTGTTTTAAAAGGTAGTTTGTTAGGGTCCTTGCTACTGAATATAGAACTTGGCAAGTTTTCGTAGTCAATTTTTGCATGTATAACGTAACTTTAAAATGTTTAAACTTTAACTGTGAAAACAAGGACCCGAATTTCTTGAAAATAGACAAGCTTACAGTGTTATTTACTTACATGTGTGTTATTTAATACTTACACTAATAATACTTGGTTTAAATAAGTAGCTATGATGTAAATATCCGTGTAACTTATTAAAAAACAAACAAATTACTATCTATCGGTAAAATCTGTTCATAACAATGAAGATTAATATGTTAAAAATATAAAGAGGTATTTTTAACCAATTCTAATGGTAAATATTTAGACAGTAGCACCACAGCTGAATCGTATTGTACTCAGTTGCCTTTACTTTAGCAGTAATTTATTTACTCGTAGTGCTTCCCTTCAACAATAATCTTTATCTAACCTCTTATCGTGAAATTCTCACTACGAACTCAAAACTACTGGCATAATGAAAAATATTTTTCATGAACGTCTCTAAAAAAATTAAATTATAGTATAGGTCTTTGAACAACAAAATGCTATAAAAAACTTTTTCTGAGATTACAGTATATGTGATACTAACTAGGAACGCAAAGGGACCTTAGCCCAAACAACCATGTCTGAGGTTTAATATCAAATACCAATGAAGTTATCATTTAATATTCTCTAACACGTACTAAATAATATTGCGGCGTGACAAAGCAAGTCACAATTTGATTTAATTTTCGGCCTGCATTGTCTATGGCTGCCGGCGCGCGCAACGGCGGCGTAGGTACAACACATGCGTGATGGACTGTTGGATTTTGGCGCCATAGCTTACGTGGAAATTATTATATACTGTGGTTTTATGGGTCAAACCAAAAGTATTATTGTGCCCTAAAATTAATAACAGCAATGATGGTGATGATAATTTGACTCCACCTGACATTCTGGAAATAACGACGGAAACTACGAACACTTTTAGAACGAGCTTTTACAAGAAAAATCAGACGACAAATTTTATCAAGATTATTATGAAAACAGGTTGTTATGCATGAGTTTAGATAAAGTAGTGTATGAAACTATTCATAACTAGGTATTAAAACACTCGTGTTCTATTAAAAATCTCGCCTTCGGCTCGTTTTTTAAACTGACACTCGTGTTTTTATTAACCTTTTCATGCACCAGTTTCATAAACTACTATTATTGCTCATAATATAATAGAAACAGTAATTTTAAAATGTATGCTAATAGGCAAGCTTATCTATAAAAGTGATTTCTACCAGCAAACCCAGGTGATAGGAGAAACAATAAGCTACAGTGTGAATAATACATAATGTGTACAAACAAGAAAAATGAACTTTCTTATACATACTCGTACTTGTTATACTTCCTTTGAATGATTAGCTCGAATAGCCAAAGTTTATTTGTTGAACAACAGTTTTTGGTATCGTGATTTCCTTTTTTATGGTCAACATAATAGTTGGTATGAATTAAATTGTACCTTTTTGCCTATTTTATGATTCTATTTTTTCATAAAAAAATATTTTAGCTCAATTATTTTTGATATAGGGGCAGCCTTCCCAGGCGAAGATCTTTTAAATAAACCACTTCGGAGAATATACCTCAAAGCCAAGAGTATAATAGTAGATAAAATCTGTATGACATGATGATAAACGAATGTCTTTTTATTAAAGTTTATCCCCTGAAAATGGATGTATGTCAGAAAAAAAAATAGGATTTCTAAATTTGACATTTATAGCTTATTTATGCAAATAACCAAAAAAGAATACAGAAAACGCTTACGTTGTATAAATAATATATCGTCACGACATGAATCTCGAGGGGGGTGTCAGAGGTGTTCCCGGGCGTGAACTGTGAAATGCAAGTTACAGTCTACACCCGGTGCACCCGCGTTTCACCGACGATTATTACGTCCCAATGTAATGGGTGGTGAGCCCCATGGCTGTACTTCGGGCACAATTACACGCTTTTTAGGGCGTGCAGGTTTTTTCACGATGTTTTCCTTCACCGTTTAGCAAGCAGTAAGTATTAGGTAAGAACACAAATACTATGCACGCAAAATCCGAAAAACTTATTGGTGCATGCCGACCGGGGATCGAACCTGGATCTTAAGGTTGAGAGGCCAGCGTTCTACCGCCGCGCCACTAAATATTAAACACAGCCGAGTGGACGAACGAGAGTCTAAAACGTAAAACACTCACTTTTGACCCCACATGCATCTCTTTGACGCTCAAAGTACTGCAAAGGAAGTAGACTGAAGTGAAGCAACGTTTAGAATGCATATCGTGACTTTCTTGTTTCTTATGCAAATAATGGACGGAAGCGAAGGGGAAACGTTTCAAAAGTCAGTAGATTACACGTACACATTACAGAGTTTCTACGCGTAGCTTCGCACTTTTGTTAGTCGTAAGGCAAAATTACTTTTTGTATGTAAAAAATACTCTTTGAAAAGACACTCTTTGTGTTCCTCGTTCTAGGTCCCAGCTAGTCTAGCATAGCAAACCATATCGAGCTCGATAGTGCGTGATACAGTGCTGTCTCACTGTCAAAACAAGAAGCCTGAATTTTCAGTAACCAAACAGGCGTTGTATAAACACGGTATATTTCAAATTTCATTGATTTGAACCAGTAGTTCAAGAATTATAACTAATCAAAGTTTCTCAATTTTTTCACTCACTCACTCACTCACTGACTGACTGACTGACTGACCGATCATCAAAACTCTAAGTCACTTCTAGCAGACATAGAAGCTTCAAATTTGGAATACAATTAGTGTTTAGTGTAGGTATAAATAAAGGAAAAACTAAAATATTTTGCAGTTTCGGTCCAGTTTTCTATAAATATATAGGATAGGTGCAAGAGTTTCGGCACCGCGCTCACCAACCCACCTGCCCAGCGTGTGTGATTATGGCCATTTCTTCCAGGAGGACCGCCAAGAGAGGTTAAATCCTGAAAAGGCCTATGTCCAGCAGTGGACAAAACAGGCTGATGGATGGATGGGACACGATTACAAAGTTGTAAGTAGAAGGTACCGGAAAGGAAAAAAAGTAAGACTATCTACAAAAAGAAATAAGATGCCATCAAAAACAAAACTTAAAAAAAAACAAAATAGTTCTTCTACCGTTGAAAGTACTGAGATCCATCCATGTAAATTCAAGTCGGTTAATTTATTCAGTCCCTACTTAAGTTTTGTTTTGATGGCATTATTATATCGGTAGAAAAAAAAGGACTTATATTTAGTAGTCATAATATGCTTTAGTCAGATTTAAAGATGGCAAAATAAGCAGTGTACGAGGCATGCCTTTTAAGTTTTGTCGTTTGAAGAAACAAAAACAACTGGAACCTAATAGTACTTTTTATTGTTTTTCAAAGTATTCTCCACGTAGTTTACAACACTTTTCCATTCGCTCGAACCAGTTATTAAAACATTTATTCCACTCCAAAGTGGGGGTGTTCAATATGGCTGATTTGAAAGCCTCGACTGCTTCTTCACCGGACTGGAACCTTTGACCACGAAGAGTTTTCCTGATTTTAGGAAATGTAAAGAAATCGTTAGGGCTTAGCTCAGGACTGTATGGAGGATATGGAGGATGGTCAAGAATTTCTACGTTTTCCTGCTTCAAATACTCAATCGTTTGATGAGCGCTGTGTGAGCTTGCGTTGTCATGATGTAGGATGATGCGTCGCTTTGGGTTAGATTTCCGAAGTTCGGCGATGATTTGTGGTAAACAAACTGTTGCATACTACTCTGCATTAACCGTTCTACGATCTTCAAGTGCAACTATCACAACATGCCCGGTTTTCGCCACGAACGTAGCTACCGTCTTCTTTGAAGTGCTTCGAGAGCGAACAACTTTAGTCGGCTTTGGTTCGTCTTTGAAGACCCAGATTTTGGATTGTTGTTTGGAATCAGGATCGTAGGCATAGATCCAAGATTCGTCACCACTGATGATGTCGTAGACGTGATTTAACTCTCCTCGGTTGAACCTTTAAAGAGTTTTCTTACACCATCTGACGCGGGCCTTCTTATGATCGTCGGAAAGCAAATGCGGGATCCAACGGGAAACTAGCTTTCTCACACTAAGCGCCTCATGCAAGATCTTCTGAATGGTTGTCCCTGAGATGCCTAATAACGCCTCTATCTCCCGGTATGTAACATGACGATCTTCGAGGATTAGATCTCTCACAGCGACAATGTTATCTTCAGTGAAGGCGGATTTTGGACGTCCTTCACGAGATTTGTCACTAAGACTGGTATATCCACGTTGGAATTCTAAATACCAGCGTTGGACAGTCCGCAGACATGGAACTTGATCATGGAATACAGATGTTAGCTCTTCGGAACACTAAATCCGTGTTAGGCCTCTTCCGAAGTTATAGAAAATGATTGCACGGACATTTTCCTTAGTGAGATTCATTTTCGTACGTGACCAAAACAACGCTGTGACTAAACAATTGCATTAATCCTAATTCTTTCAATTGTTTTGAAATTCTAAATTCACCAAATTTGAATATTGAGCAGTTCTAAATTCAAAATTTTAAACGACAGAACTTAAAAGGCATGCCTGGTAATGAAATTAGCTCAATTCGTATAGTGATTGAATCTCGAAAGAAAAGTCAACATAGCTCCCAGCTAATAAAATAATAAAATGTTTTATTTTGAATATTCTTGAAGTAGCTCCAATATGATAGGATTTGTGAATATAGCTGTAAATTTAAAAAAATACCAAACATCATGAATTCATGACTTTAGAACAGGAATGGTGAACCTTTATAGATCGACGTACCATTTCTTCTAAAGAAGTTTTTAATGAGGCCATATTCGTGCCTTCGAATAACTTTGACTTAGTGATTATTAGGAAGATAATAAAACTCAAAACTCTTCAAAACTACAAAAAATAAAAACCTTTCGATTGGTAGCGTGCCTGAAATATTTTGTCGCGTGCCATTGGTTCGCCATCCCTGCTATAAAAAATCCTTTTCTGCAATAATTACACCAACATAAAGTGACTTCCGAAATCTCGAGTTATTTACTGTCATCCGTTGAGGAGTTCAATGGTGATGAGGCCAGGATCGAAGGTTAGGTATATATATGTCAGTTTTAAAGTAACACCTGCAATCAGCATCCTGATACAAAGCGTTTGCCTCGATATCGAGTGATATGCCGTCATCAGTTGAAGACTTTTACTACCTATCCCTGAAGACCAACAAAAGTCATTATATACAGGTTGAAAATTAAGTCACTAGTTTTATTGAACTCTATGGTTCCGAATCACTAGTAGAACACAAAACCGTATCAAAAAGTTTACTTTTTTTTCCAAATTTCGAAAGAATGGCAAACCTACGTGATGCAACATGTGACTGACAATAGACCGTACATATTCCCGGTGGTAACTAATGCACATAGGCTATGTACACATAGGTTTTGTCTCTGTTACCGGAGTATTAGTGCTTCTTTGGTGGTCGATATCTTTTTTTTAAATATGAATCATGACAAAAGTAACAAAGGATGTATTTTTATTTCGAACAGATCAATCAGATCACGACCTAACTAAAATGGGACTTACCTGGAAGTAAACTCTTCCAAACGCAGAAAATAATTTTCAAATCGGTTAAGAAATGCCGGAGTTATTTGCTTCAATATCGAGTGATATGCCGTTATCCGTTGAATAGTTCTACTGCCTATTTCAAAATATCATCATCATCTGACCAAACTTAAATGGGACGTACCAGGAAGCAAACTGTTCCACAAACAAAAAAAATCTAGTTGGTAAGTTAAGAAATGCCGGAGTTATGGAGTAACATACCCAAAGAACCTCCTCCTTTTTGGAAGTTGGTTAAAAATTAACAGAAAATCTATTGAATCTTGGTACCGACCACTGACCGAAACTGACTTTGGCTGCATAAACGAAAGTCATTTTATACAGGTTGAAAATTAAGTCACTAGCTTTATTGAACTCTATGGTTCCGAATCACTAGTAGAACACAAAACCGTATTAAAAAGTTTACTTTTTTTAAACCGAATTTCGAAAAAATGGCAAACCTACGTGATGCAACATGTGACTGACAATAGACCGTACATATTCCCGGTGGTAACTAATGCACATAGGCTATATACACATAGATTTTATCTCTGTTACCGGAGTATTAGTGCTCCTTTGGTGGTCGATATCTTTTTTTTTAAATATGAATCATGACAAAAGTAACAAAACATGTATTTTTTATTTCGAACATAGAACAGTTTCCCTTGCTAGAGGTTTCATTTTCAACCGGTATATTTATTCGTATAATAAGTTATTCTACGAATAAATATATAAAATAAAATAACATTTCATATTCTCTTTGATTATGAACGCGCGGTATTCATTGTTTAGCCTGGTGGCAATTAATTGTCACAGCGATGTGATTTATAATTCATTAGTGTTTGAACACGGATCACAATCCTAATTGCCTCCAATAATTGACTTAATTAAAATATAGATGTGTTGACGATGGAATCAATTCCGTTGTACACTATTTAATAATCGATACTAATAATAAAATAGTAAAAAGTTCGTGTCTGTACATTGACTTTTATCTCAAAATTTTAATTGAATTGGGTTACTTATTATATTAGTACTAGATTTGCCCGCGACATCGTCCGCGTGGAGTTCGGTTCACCCCCTTAGGGAGCGAATTTTCTTAAATCCTTTCTTTGCGGATGCCTACGTTATTACAACTATCTGTATGCCAAATTTCAGCGAAATCCGTTCAGTATTTTCAGCTGTGCGTTGATAAATGAGTCAGTCAGTTTTGCCTTTTATACATATTCAGAGAAGAAGAAGATTGTACTGAAGTAAAACTACAATTTTTAGAATTTTTGTCTATCTGTATGTATGTTTGTTTTGCTTTTAACTCCAGAACCACACAATGGATTTGTGACCAAAGTAAAGCTATAAAAAAATATGAAACAAGGAATTGTTAAATACATAATGATAATGTATAAAAAACAAAATTTATCCTGTCGAAATAAATTGAATTTAAATTATAAAATTAAACGAAAAAGAAATTCACAACATAAAACAATAATAGTACTATGCTAGCTTTTGCCCGCGGCTCCGCCCGCGTCGCAGAGATTTTCGTGAAAATAAGGAAAACAAAAGAATATGATTTTTTTAACGACTATATGCAACGGACACCATGTTTAACCAAGGCGCTAATAAAGACTATTCAAATAAGTCCAAACTCGAAGGGTCTGCTTTTGTCCGTTGAGGAGATCCCGTACCCATCTTCTAGTCCCATCACTAGATCCGGGTCACCATGTTTTACCAAAGTGCTAATAAAGTCAAATCAAATAAGCCCAAACTCGAAGGGTCTGCTGTTGTCCGTTGAGGAGATCCCGTACCCATCTTCTAGTCCAATCATCAGATCCTGGTTACTATGTTTTAGCCATGTGCCAAGAAGTGTGTCAGGATCGTTGTAGATGGAAATCTGTAGTCAGATTAAACTGATACAGTTTTCTCGTATGGGAAAAAAATCAATACATAAACCCGGCTTTAATCACTTTTTAAGCTAAATATTAGCAAGAGGTGTGTCCGGGTCGTTGTAGATGTAAATCTGTAGTCAGATTAAACTGATATAGTTTTCCCGTATGGGAAAAATCATTACTTAAATCATAGTATTTAATGTATCTGAGCTTAAACCTGGCTGTAGTCACTTTCTCTAGCTTAATATTAGCCAGAGGTGTGTCAGGAAAGTTGTAGATGGAAATCTGTAGTCAGATTAAACTGATTAGTTTTGCCAAATGGGAAGAAATCATTACTTAAACCACAGTATTTGATGTATCTATGCTTAAACCTGGCTGTAGTCAATTTTTCAAGCTTAATATTAGCAAGAGGTATGTCAGGATCGTTGTAGATGGAAATCTTTAGTCAGATTAAACTGATACAGTTTCCTCGTATGGAAAAACAACCGGTTTTATCACGTATAACTAACCATTTGGTCAGGGCACGCCGATAAAGCAGCTAAGCAGCGTTTTTTCTCCCGACATGGTTCACAAATACTGAATTTTCAAACTGAAAACTTACTTTTATTTAAATAAAATATAACCTATGCTACTCAGCAATTTTGTAGCTTTTTACAAAGGAATGAATTTTTAGAATCGGTTCAGCAGTTCCAAAAGTTTACCTCAAACATACAAACAAACAAATCTTTCCTCTTTATATAATAGTGAAGATATAGATGTAGATGTAGATAAAATAAATAACTAAACTATCTTAATACAAACAATAAATATTACACTAAGAAAAATACAAATGAATATACAATACTCTGTCTAGGTCATTGCTGTCGTGCGGCAGGGTATCCAAGACACTGGCTGCATTTCCGCGTTGTATGGCCAAGCTGATGCGTTGGCCAAAGTATGCGCCAGCTCGTGGGTCACCAGACACGTCGACGAGGCGAGAGGCAATCTGCTTGAAGAGATGGTGTGCTTCAGAATTTGTTCCTGTTTATGATATGCTGGTCATGTATTTTTGAAAGAATTTGGACCACCAGTACATGACGAATAAGCCTTCAAAGACAGGTCTACGTATCCAATATTGCAGTTTGAGTATACATTCATCATGTCAATATTTCGTTTCTTCGAATGTAACGTTTTAAATCTTAGCTTCAGATCAGTAGAGCTGGAACTCTTCTTAGTGAAACATGACCTCAGTGAAACATGATCTCAGTGAAGCAGTACAAGTTTTTGTGAAGAATTTGATATTCAATTAAATTAAACTTGTTTGTGGGAGTCCATGCCGGCACGGCGTCTGTTTTGAGGGTTCCGTAACCGAAGGGTGCCCAACGGGACTCTATTACTAAGCCTCCGCTGTCTGTCTATCAAAGCATCAAGGCTACAAATATGGTAGCGTCTGCTAAAAAATTTGGCACCGTCTGCGTACGGAACCATTCATTTTTTTACTATAGAAAATGTCCTAAAATCCGACCAAATTTAAAACTTGTATGTATTATGTTAATGTCTTCAAGTTAGAGCCAAAAAAAATAACATTAAAATAATTAAATTTTTCTAGGTTTATTTTACGGGAACCGCCCTATTTTTTAAATATTTTAGTATTTGTCGTAGTAGAGGCCATAGTGAGACGTATTTTGTGAAAATTTCAACTTTCTACCTATTACGGTTGAAGCTGTAGACCCCTGTGACAGACGGACAGACAGACAGACAGCGGATGCTTGGTAATAGGGCCCCGTCTGGCACCGTTCGGGTAGGGAACCCTAAAATTAAAAATAGTCAGTATTATTTAATAACAGAAAGTGTCTAATTAATCAGACAAAAATATCTTGCGAGATATACCTATACATGCTCTTATATAGACAAGTATAATTGGCAAAATACATAAAATCTATCGATTTCCTCCACATTTTGCCTTTGTAGCTTTTTCGTAAACTTAATTAAACTTAGACTTTTAAATAAAGTTATGAAATGAAACAGCCTCAGTAGGGCGTAAAATTGAAAAATAACTCGAAAATCCTCAAAATAAATTAAGGAGGCTCTTAGAACTTAAAAAAGTTGCAAAAAACATTTTGGAAAAATTCACTTGTTTCGACGGCACCCTACAAAAATATTGTTTTACATTTTTTCTAGTTACATTTGAATATATAGATAAATTATTTAAATTAATAAATAGATAAATATAAATGACGAATAAGTACTCGCCCAGAGCCTTGTTTTGTTACAGTGTGATGAATAAATCTCATTTTCTTTCTTTCTTTTCTTATAAGCATTATATAGGGCTTTATAACATAAAAATAACTTAAATAATATTTACATGTTTAATACCTGCGATTAATCTCCACGCGTTAATATATAATAAGTTCCACCAAGAGCCGACAATCACAACCATCAACAATGTTATTTTATGCCTTACATTTTGATTACATTCGATTACAACATTAAATACGCTTTTAAGTTTGTTAATCGAATGCAATCAAAATGTTAATAAAAAATTGTAGAATTTGAATGTACAACCCTAATTATTACTAATAAATTTCCGCTAATAGCTTTAAAAAGCAATTTTTGCATTTTTTTTATTTAAAGGTAAGGAAAACAATATTATGATGTGCATTTTGCACCAGTATTGGGTTTAACCACCATAAGGGTTTCTTACTTACGTTAGGCCCGGAGGGAACGGAGCTGCAACAATTCACTGCGTTGATGAAATAATTAAATTTCACAAAAAAGACGTTAAATAACACTACAACGACTTCAAAATGTGTTTTTTGTTAAGCCATTAAAATGTTTACCGATAATGAAAATGTTGTTTCCAGGAGATAGTGTACCAACATTATAAAAATATAATCATACACGCGTTAAATTGCGAGTTTAGTAAAGTTATGCACTTGAGACATTTTAGGTATAGGTAAGCAAACTATTTTTTGTGACGATCGTCTGGTTTTATCTAAGAAAAGATAAACCGATACATAAACATATACGTATAATACGGATGCCAGCCTTATAAGCTACATATTGGTAGTTCTTATTGCGGTATTAAATTTTTTTTTTCTTGAATTTGAGCCCAATACATTAAAAATTGATTTTCATTTGATTTTCCGCCCGCATATTTGAATGATGGTAATGAAACCGATGGATGGCGGGCCATGATGGCCAATTGCCGGGCCTTATATAAAACAGACTGGTGACAGGCAGCGGCGTCACTGGTGCAAGGGTTTCAGCACCGCGCTCACCAACCCGCCTGCCCAGCGTGTGTGAGTATGGGCATTTCTTCCAGTTCCAGCCAGGAGTGGCGAAATCCTGGAAAGGCCTATGTCCAGCAGTGGACGAAACAGGCTGATGGATGGATGGATGGTAATGAATGACATACTTCATTCATTCAGGAGTGGCAAGGTAAGTTATTTCCTGTGTAACCTTTCGTTTATTTCTACCAGCATTTTACCCATACGTTGCCATTCGTGTGATACAGATTTTTGTTATGTCCGTGAAAAACTTCTTATTTCATGATAACTCTATGTCCCTAGAAAGTTTCTATCGATACTAGGGTATACAACTAGGGTATAAACGGGTAGCTTTCATAGATAAGGGAGGGTGTTACCACTAAAACAGTAATACAATTATTTCATTGAAACTACGTGTTTATCACCAGTATAAACCAGTACCATATTATATAACCAGTGCGTCCTTCCTGTGATGAGTGATGGCGTATGGCGCTTAGACGTGGTCTCTTACAAAGGGCCTGATCCACCGATTTAAGGTCGCTCAGCGAGCTATGGAGCGGGCTATGCTTGGGGTATCTCTGATGGATAGAATCCGAAATGAGGAGACCCGTCAAAGATCGAAAGTAACCGACATAGCCTGCAGAATCAGTAAGTTGAAGTGGCAGTGGGCAGGCCATATTTGTCGCCGACATGATGGCCTTTGGGGCCGAAAGGCTCTAGAATGGAGACCACGTACAGCAAAGCGTAGTGTAGGCCAACCTCGTGCCCGCTGGACCGACGACCTGAAGAACGTTGCGGGGGGCGGCTGGATGAGGAGGACGAAGGACCGACATGAGTGGCGAAATTTGGGAAAGGCCTATGTCCAGCAGTGGACGAACACGGGCTGATGGATGGATGGATGGACGGACGTGTTTATACCACTGGCGTGTATAGAACTTTTTGATGACAAGGCAATGAGAAGGTCAAGTTTGACAACAAAAATAACATAAAAAATTAAAAACCAATTTGAAAAAAAATAACAATTTGTATAAAATTATGTACTCTAGGGTAGGCAGTGCCTACTCTGGCGTCATACAAATAATGGTTTTTCAAAGTGACATTTGAATTTTTTTATATTTTGTCCGACTGATGCCGGACCCAGGAGAGGGAGGAAATATATCTCACACTCAATTTAAATGTTATTTTATTGAGTATATAGTATATATAATCTCTACAATTTCATAAAACAATTTGAAAAAGCATTATTGTATCCGGTTAAACAGACGGCAGCGGTGTCATCCTTGCGAGGGTTTCGGCACCGCGCTCACCAACGTGAATATGAGTATTTCTTCCACGAGTGGCGAAATCTAGGAAACGCCTATGTCCAGCAGTGGACACCACAGGCTGATGGATGGATGGATGTTTATTTTATTATATAATATTGATTAATTTAAAAAATATATATATACCGGGTGTAAAAGCAAAGGCAAGAATCCTTTAAGGGTGTGTTAGTATGATCGGTAAAGAATTTATTTTAAATACAGGAATCGCTCAATAAAGTACCAGTACCTCATAATAAGACGATTTTCTTTACTCAAAATACACTAATCGCGTGGACACCCTCACTGGTCGCTGGCCACTCGGATGAGGGGTGCGGGTTGCGGGGTGCAATTAAGTGTGTGGGGAGGCCGGTGAGCTGCGTAGCCATAGCTTAGAAAAATGATGGAAGTTTTGGTGAAAATTCAAGGTACATATTTTTTTCTCGTAATGACATCAGAATCGTGTATACTTTCATACCCTAGAGGGATTCTTGACTTTGGATTTACGCCCTGTATATACTGTTTCTTTGTTTTATATTTGATGATTTATGCTTAGGCATAAATTAGCTTATTTATTTAAAAGAAGAAATATTGGTCGCTGACTGGTTATTAAGCAGTTGTTATAATAAACTGTGCCAATCACAGCACTGAATCGCGGAATATATATTATGTTAAGACATCGGTTTTTGTGACACTGAAAAAAAAAACGTAGGTACTAGTGAAACCGATTCTGATGTTGTAATCTCATTGTAGTATGGAAGTAGATAAATTAATATTGTCTACATTAAATCGGGTGTAAATGGAAGTCAATCTTTAAATGAAACTACCTAACTACATGCTCTACTTATTTCACTGAACAAATTTCTCAAAACAAACACACCAGGGTAAATAAAAACAAATTTCTATACATTATTATTATTTTCCATTTATACCCGGTATTTTACCCTCTAACAAAATAAATAAAGAAGAACGTTATCTAATTTATCTCGTATATGGCCGCAAGTGTAACGCAATCACAGCCGTACTTGGAGCGTAAGTAATCAAATCCAGCAACGTAGGTTATACCAAGGGGCAAAGTTCGTTTTGAGAAATAGCTAGTAAAGCCGACCATACCCACATAAGGTAAGTAACTTAGTGGTAGAGAATAAAGGTTATATTTGAATGGCACGATCGAAATAATAATGAGTGGTTTATTTTACTGTTGATTAATGGTGGCACGTTTTTGCTAATTGGCCTTTTGGCATCTTTGTTTAAGTACTCGTTCTATACTGGGTGTAAAAAACCGGCTAAGTGCGAGTTGGACGAAGGTTCCGTACCATTATCTATAAAAACGGTAAAAAAATCATGTCTGTTGTATGGGAGTGCGTGGGTCCGACTCGGACTTGGCCGGTTTTATTATTTGTTGTTATAGCGGCAACGGAAATACATCATCCATGAAAATTTCAACTATCTAACTATCACGGTTTATGAGATACAGCCTGGTGACAGACGGACAGACAGACAGACGGACTTAGTAATAGGGTTCTGTTGGTTACCCTTTGGGTACGGAACCCTAAGAAAGCGGCAAAATTTATGCTTATGATAGTTTATGGTAGTTAAATTTAGTTGCTTTCACTTAGATAAAACATTAATTAAAATATTTGTTTAAGTGTTATTGCCAAAGTAACTTAAAATGCACATGCACAATATAAATACAAAATACAATTTTTATTTAATTATTATAATGTTAATATTATGTAACAATATTTTGTCTTAATTACCCACTTCAACTCCCCATCTTCAAATAAAAGGCTCTCTATAAATAATAATTTTGAATTTTGAAATCAAATACTTGCCGGAAACGTAATTAAAGGTACGCTTTTTAATTGTATGTGATTTGTTTGCAAAATTTTCTGTGGGACCGCAAAAAATCGTGTCCACGATTCTGCGGTTGTATGAATCGATTCAAAGATCGAATCGCTTCGAAAAAATCGATCCAAAATCAATTTTTTTGGCCTCGATTAAATCGATTTAAAATCGACATCCCTACTTCAAACTAGTCAAACTCAACGAAAACAAGTTATTGCCTATAGGAAACCTATAAATTACTTTTAGTTGACTAAGAGACATGAAATTTCGTTCAGTAATTGGGACTTTAATCACACGCCTAAAAAACAAACTGAAAATTGCTTTTCTTTATCTGATAGTGGAATAAGTTTCTATTTTTATTTACGCAACCCTTAGGGCATGAGTTCTGCTCGCACTTACCTGTTATAGCCTATATGTTGGCCACAGCCACTATGATGATTCTAAAGAAAACCGCATTCAAATCCGTGGAGTGGTTCCCGAGTTAACGTACAGACAGACAGACAGACGAAAATTCTAAAAATAGTAGTTTTTCAGCTTTAGTACAATACTCATAACCCATTTCACTTAAAATGTTGAAAAAGATTGAATGTACCGACAGATACGACCTTTTTACTACTTCATTGGTATAGATAATTTGGCTATTTACACCGTCTTCTTTTCATTTTCAGGATTTATGTCCGCTCTTGGACATAATTACGCTTTTCCATATTCTCTCTAACGCCGTTTGTTTGTATACTATTATCCAGGCCGAGCCACCTCGGTGTCAGTAGACCATCAGTCACATAGTTTGCCTTTCTGTACTTGGTCTCCTCGACAGGACTTTACACCTTGTACATTATGTACTAGCCTTTCACCCGCGGCTCCACTCGCGTTTATTCAATCTCTGTCCCGTTTTCAGTTTGGGCGTTATTTTATGAACATCTTTATAGCTTATATTTGTTGACCAGGGTCACTACAATGATAATTAAAAAATGCATCCAAATCCGTTGAGTATTTCTCGAGTTAAAACGGAACATACATACAGACAGCCAAAAATTCTAAAAATTGTTGTTCGTACTGAACAATATATAAGGTGACTTTAATTTATGCAGCCAAATTCTTACCAAAGATTCGGTAAGTGCTCAGTAACAAGTGACCCTTTTTGTGAAATTCGTAAATTATTATTTGCGTGTTCCTTACAAACGCAAGCACCAGCGCTGCGCAAGCCCAGCCCCGCCCGAGTCAATCACTATGGACGTCTAGATTTCATTTTGCGAAATTACCAAAAAGTGTTATCGTTCCAAGTTACTGATCATTTACTAAGCCTCCAGTATGAGTTTGGCTGCATAAATTAAAGTCACCTTATACCTATATAATAAATATAAATAACCCATCCCATTTAAAATTCTGAAAATAATCTTCAAACCACTTTAGACACGACTTTCTAACTATTTTATTATTAGTATAGATCAAAAATATTTTATTTCTTCAGAAAAACAAGCATTGAGTAGTATTTAATGTACCCCAAGTCCAAGGCAATTACTCTTCCCCTCTTGTCGTACGGTGATGTGATAATTGGTAGTTGATTATCCAATGTGACATGACAATCTGTTTACTAGTTTTCTTTTCACGAAAGAAGTCCACTGTCAAAGGACTTATTGTAAGTAAATAAATACTAAAATTAATAGCATACATAATTAGCAGAGTCACGCATCAAAATCCGTTGAGTAGTTCTCGAATTAAAACGAAACGACTTTCTAAATAATTTATTGTTGGTATAAACATTGGACATAGGCCTTTCCAAGATTTCACCACTCTTGGCGGTCCTCCTGGAAGCAATGCCTGGTTTTGCCTGAGAGCTGTTCTCTTACTCTCCCCCGAATAACTTCGGGAGCATTCGCGAGTAAGATAGTGGTACCTCCACAGTCGAGCCCGGCATTAGCTCTACCACCTCACAAAATAAGAATATATTTTTTGCACCTTTTAACGCACTCTAATAATATTAAGTTCCTAAGTGACGTATTTGCCTATGAATATTTTAATCTAAGTATTGTGACTAATAAAATGCTTCTCAAGAATATTCAATTCACACATTTGTAAAGGCATAATTTTCTATGCTAAGAATAGATTCATAAATATTAAATGTTTATGGTAGAAATAACTGGTCTGTAAATAAGTAGTGTTTAACTATATAGGTGCTATAACTGTTGCGACTATTTCCTGGTACATTTGTGAATATTTACCAAACATGAAGTCATCACAAGCAACATTGTTCAAATGCTCAATTTACGAGATATTGCTAGGAAAATATTCTTCGCAAAATATCTATAAGACTTCGAAACTTCCATTACTTTACATTACCTGTTCTATGGCCTTGTGGCTGAATTAAGCCGCGTATCGACTATGCGCTCCTGGCGCGCGCGCCATGAATGACCGCTCCGTTTGCGCGCTCCGTTTTCGCGCTCTGCGAAACGCGTTCCAAATATTTGAAGCATATACACTAAGCGCATCAGGCGCGCGTGGCAGCCGTTCCAGTGTTCGATTAACATATCGTGTAAGATGACAAGAGCACAGTCATTTTAGCCTTCAATTCTGGCACAGGCCGTCCCATTTCAACACATATTTCTCTCCAAGCATCTTCTCTGAGCGATCTATAACGATAAAAAGAATGTCTGCTATTCCAAAGCAGTTTCTTGTCCCATATTATAGTATTCATTTACAGCAAGTTTGGTTATCTATCGTTTGGAATGCAACGGACACACGAAATATCAACAGGTCCGTCTCAACTGGCACGTGCACCAAAACTTAATTCCTTTGATAAGCGTCAAAAAACCGACAACAGATGGAACGCTCCGTTCTACGTTCGAGCGTTCCGACGAACATGCTGGCGCGAGTTCCAAAACGGTATCCATTTCGCGCGGCTGTAATGTTCGTCCTTTTGGAGCGCATGGTCGATACGCGGCTATACTGATCCAGAAGTTATGAATTTTGTCTGTAAACAGTTACTGTTGTAGGAATGCAGTTAGTTGCATCCACAGAGTCTCTGTAGTACATACATTGTGTAAGAACTTACATACATAGGAACGGCAGTACCTATTTTGAAAACAGTTTCACTAGTTCTTTGTAAATGAGATCATCGAAAAATGCATCCTTTGAACAATCAACAATGAACAATAAATAATTCAGCTTTACAAAAAGTAGATCTACAACGGATGCTGGAATTTCTTTATGACACATTTTTACAGTACGAGGGAATGGTCGCCGGATGCTCTTGGTGTCTCTTGTGTCTTTTCAAAGGCATTTGCAAGCGTTAATCTTGAAAATCTGTTACGTAAAAAACCAGCATTACGGAGTAAAGAATAGGGTATTTGAAAAATCGTGATCTTATTAAACAACACGTACAATAGCATTATAAATAAACTGTTTAAAATCGACTGCCTCTCTTATTAAAATTGACATTCCTCAGGGCTCAATTTTAGTGCCATTTAGGTGTATATAAATAAACTGCCTTATCTTGTAGCCAAAATGTCTGAAATGGTGTAGATTTAAATAATATGTATGTTCCAAATTTCGTTGGAATCTAAACGACAGTTTTAAATTATTATAGAACTTCATTTTTAGGACAACAATCTTCTGAGAGCCTTAAAATTACTAACTGAATAATTCAAACCAATTTTTCCAGGTCTAATCAACCGGTCCAACATCATGCCAACTCCAGACCTTTGTGTCATCAACAATCGCCTCTTCTGGATCTTTGGGTCCCTGGTGGCGTTCTACGTGCCCATGTTGATGATGGTGGTGTCTTTTGCCCTGACGGTGCAACTGTTGAAGAGCCAGGCGAAGCTGGCAGCGACGCCGGTACCAGGGGGGACCCAGCGCAGGTGAGTCCGAGAAATCAAATGATAACCAAAAAAGAAAAATTATTCTGGAGATCATGGAAAAAAGAAAGAAGTCGATCCAAAATAATTTTCATGCACAAATATCGTCACGACTTATGAATCCCATCAAAAACATTTCATGTTAACTAGGCCGCCAAGACTGAAGCTCATAATGCTTTCACGGTTAAAAAGTTATCAGATCTCATGTAAAGCCAAGCCTTTAACTGTACAAGGCCTAACTCTACAGACCCTACCTATCTTGGTCAAAAAGTATGGCTTGGCCGTTTCGCGGCCGTCAAACAAACACTCCCATGGACTTATGAAACGGCCAAGCCATACTTTTTGATCAAGATGTAGGGTTTGTAGAGTTAGGGCTTGTAGAGTTAGGCCTTGTATAATACGAGTATGTATTACCTATGTAAAGATTACAGGAAAATACCGCGGTCAAGTTTTTATTAGGGTTCCTGACTCAAGAGGGTGTCAAATTATTTGTCAATTTTAGCGAATTGTTTTTTGTCGCCTTGACCCTTTTTTGGGGTAAGGGGTTGGAGAGTAAAATAAACAGATATTTTAATACTTTTGTTGGGTGTGTGCAAATCGTAGCTTTCATACAAAATTTCAGCTTTCTAGGACTTTTAGATGTTAGGAATATATTGTTTTAGTAATACAGAACTGGACCCCCCTTAAGAGGGTTTGGAGGGTGAAAGTTACAGATTTCTTAATTTATTTGTAGTTTGTGTGCTAATAATCCTAGCCTGCATACCAAATTTCAGCTTTCTAGGACTTCAGGAAGTACCCTAGAGGTTTTGATAATCATCAGTGAGTGAGTGAGTGACGAAATCTACGTATTTTAGGCATTAATGAAATTCAAAGTATAAAAGCTAGACAAATTAAACTTATTGTCTTTAATAAAACTGGTTTATCATCTTACTTTGAGAATTTGGTATCTCTAGTATTATCCAGACTGAAGCTATGAGGGTTCGAAAATACGACGAAACGCTTCGAGAAAAGGTACGTAGTGCCCCGCTTCGTTTGGCTCGTATGTACCAGATGCGGTGTCAGAGGTGTTTCCGAGTATGGACTGTGATTAGATTTTGACAGTCAAAACTCGTAACACGCTCTTTGCACCGACTTGTTATGGGTTGATTATAATTACCGTAGTATAGGCACAAAATATACACTTTTTAGCGAATGCAACATTTCTTCACCGTCACCGTGTAGTGAGCTTACTCGTACATATACATACAATGCAGATGAATTACGAATACTACTAAGTGCATTCGCCCAGCAAGATCTTTTACGAATCAAAGTTTAGGAACGCCAAAGCAAAAATTGCGCAGGACGAAAATGGAACAAACAAGGAACAGAGGATTTGGAACAAATGAAATTGGAAATGAAAAAACAAAACGCTAACGAGTAGATTAGGAGCGCTCCGTCGGTGTCCACGTCGTAATGAATAACAAAATGAGACCAATTTTATTCGAGAGGGTAATTCAGTTCTCGTTTGCGCTTTACAGTGTTGAACTTTTACCTTTAAAAAGTCATCTTAGTTTTAGTTCGTACAGAATGAGTGCCATTGACAAAATTTTACAAGAATAAACGGGTGCTAAAACTTGAAATATTGCAAATTTGTTTTCGAAATACCATTGATCGTCTATGTAAATTGTAAAACCGGCCAAGTGCGAGTCGAATTCGCACACGAAGGGTTCCGTACCATTATCTATAAAAATTGCAAAAAATCATGTCTATACAACAGCCCCCCTTATATACTAATTTAATTTTACTTTAATTATTTATTTTTAAAGTGAATATATAACTAAATATTCTGTGAATATTCCAATTTACCTGTTGCCGTTATCAATATCGAGCAAAAAATCACGTTTGTTGTATGAGTCCCCTTGATATATTTTATAGCCGCAACAGAAGTACATCCTCTGTGAAAATTGCAATTGTCTAACTATCACAGTACGTGAGATACAGCCTGGTGACAGACGGATATCAACAAGAATTCTTATAGATCACTATGGACTGTACTTAAGTAAACAATTTTAAAAACTAAGTAGATGCTTGTGAACGTTGGCACTTGGTAAAACTTTCGATACATTTTGATTGAAACGCACTTGTACTTGTCCACTGTATTTATTTTATATACCGTTTATTAATGACCACTAAATATTAATTATTAAATCAAAACGCAACATTCATGTTATACTCATGGGTGAATACACAACTATTTTTATTGTTATATCTACCTACCTTCATAATTATTGTTAATGCTCATCAATTTTGACCGTTCATATTTTATCAAGCCAGAAGATGTCTAAGAGACGAAACTAGTCGCTAATTAATAAAAACGTAGTGGCCATATGTCTCATATTACTTGATCATGCAGGGTTAGCAACGGAGTGCTCCTAGTCTTCTTCTCTATACATATAAAATACAACGTCTGTCTGTCTGTCTGTCTGTCTGTTCGTTCGCTTATAACTTGAGAACCAACTTTTTTTTTGTTTTCACTTTTTTTTCAATTCTTTTTTTTTTTCGAAAAAATATTTCCCTTTGTAAAAAAAAATATTAAAGCTGAAATTATATTTCTTGACTGAGCAAAGACCAATAACTAAAATATTTTTATTTGCAAGTGCTTAGAAAACGCCATCTCTGGGAAGCTATCCTGGATAACGGCTCAGTAAGCTGGCGTTGAAATTGTTTGTAAGCTGGCGTTGAAATTATTTTTATTTTAATACACTAGATGGCGCTGCATGTTTCAAAATATCGAATTTGACGCAGTCTGATTCAAATCAACTCACGTTAAAGTTTGTCTACACTATTATTTAAATAAAGATTTGTTTGTTTGTTTGCTTGCATATAGAACTACTGAATCGACTATAAAAATTCTTTAAGCACTCAATAAGATTGTTAGTTAATCATGTGGTATGTAGGCCTTGCGTAGTCGTACGCATGTAGTCTCATCGTCGGGGTTTCAATCATCCACTGGTAAATGTTTTTTTAGGAGACCTCTCAAATTTATGTTTATTTGATCGGTATTGATGAGTATTTTTGTAGAACATGGTGACCAGGATCTAATGAAGGGACTGGGAGGTGAGTTCGGGATCTCCTCAACGGATAACAGCAGACCCTTCGAGTTTGGGCTCATTTTATTGGTCTTTATTAGCATTTTGGTAAAACATGGTGACCAGGGTCTGATGATGGGACTGGAAGGTAGGTACGGGATCTCCTCAACGGATAACAGCAGACCCTTAGAGTTTGGGCTTATTCGATTGGTCTTTATTAGCACTTTGGTAAAACATGGTGACCATGGTCTGATGATGGGACTGGAAGGTGGGTACGGGATCTCCTCAACGGACAACAGCAGACCCTTCGAGTTTAGGCTTATTTTGTTGGTATTTATTAGGATTTTGGTAAAACATGGTGACCAAGGTCTGTTGATGGGACTGGAAGGTGGGTATGGGTTCTCCTCAACGGGCTACAGCAGACCCTTCAAGTTTGGGCTTATTTGATTGGTCTTTTTTAGCACTTTCGTAAAACATGGTGACCGTTGCATATTGTCATTCAAAAAAATCATATTCTTTTGTTTTCCTTATTTCCACGAAAATCTCTTCGACGCGGGCGGAGCCGCGGGCAAAAGCTAGTCTAGAATACTATTATGGCAAAATGCTCAAGTAGATCAATCTGTTTACATACTAGTACCTATCGACATACTATATTATTAATATTAACATACGTGCAAAGAACTTCAATTTCCATAATCATTATAACTGTGAAAATAAATCAAGTATGGGTGGGTGCCTTATTTTATTGTTCGATGGATTTGATTGATGATTCTTGATATACGAGGGTGCATTTTTATATTCGCGGAATGGGTTGGTAATTAATAAATGAGGGTACTTTCCTTAGTGTAGCTCATTTTATTATTATAAATAGAATGTTTTGTTTTAATCGGGCCATTACTATTTGAATTATCGTCGATCAAACAACTCAGTTGGGAAGAACATTGTGAAAAATGGAGAAAATCGAGCACCGCGCTGTCATAAAGTTCCTTACCAAGCAAGGTAAATCGGTTCAAACCATACTAGAAGAGATGTCATCCGTTTACGGGGAGTCTTACCCCGGTAAAACCATGGTTTATAAGTGGCATACCCTTTTTAAGAAAGGCAGGGCCTCACTTGAAGATGATCCTCGGCCAGGACGGTCGATCGAGGTGACCACTCTGGAAAATGTTGATAGATTATAAAGATAAAGGTGTCTCCATAACCGGAGAATACTACGCTTCAATCTTAGAGCGATTAAAGGAAGCAATCAAGGCAAAAAGAAGGGGAAAATTAACCAAAGGTGTCCTCCTTCTGCACGACAACGCGCCTGTGCACAAGAGCCGTGTTGCGTTGACTTCCCTGCATAAGGTGGGCTTCGATATTTTGGTTCATCCACCCTACAGTCCTGACCTGGCTCCCAGTGATTATTATCTCTTTCCAAAAATGAAAAAAGAACTTCGGGGGAAGAAGTTCTCAAGCGATGGAGAAGTGAAGGAAGCAGTTTCAGCTTATTTTTCAGACAAAGAAAAAACATTTTTGTTCTAGGGTATACATAGGCTAATTGAAAGATCTGAAAAATGTAATAGGGTTGCAGGTGAATATATTGAAAAGGAAAAATAAACTTGTATTTTTATTTCCACGTCTTACCCCCGATTTCGCGAACTTAAAAACGCCCCCTCGTATATACTGATAATAAAGTAGTAGGTAAACAAGTTGTGTCTATACATTGAATATTTTTGCGAAATTTTATATGAAATGGGTTATTATTACGAGTCGGACGGACGGATGGACAGACAGACGGACAACAACAAAGTGATCCTATAAGGGCTTCGTTTTTTCCTCTGAGGTACCAAACCCTAAAAACCTCGAAAAGTTTCAGTTTTTATCGTTTTTTGTTCTAGAAATACATACATGTTTCAAATTGGGTACATACTCTAAAGTTAAACGCCAAATAATCAAAATTTGGGTTCTGTACTCAGCGGGAGCTGAAATGTTTGTAATGCGCTACCATTTTTGCCGCTAGTTTTGTGTCGTTTTGATGTTGCTACGACATCTATATTTTTGTTATTTATCATGTCTCACTGAAGAGCTTGTTAACAAGCTTGAGCGCCTTCAGAACTTGTGCATACGTTTCATCTTCGGCCTTCGTAAATATGACCATGTCTCTCAATTTCGCACACAGCTAAAATTACTCCCTATTCGTTTTCGTAGAAATATTCATGTCCTTTCTCTTCTCTTCACTGTTCTTAACAGTGCTTCTGCACCCAATTATCTACGGGAACGTTTTAGTTTCTTTTCTGATGGAGGCCGGTTGCAACGTCCTGTCAACCAAAAAAATTTATCTGTACCCACACATAGAACTGGTTTTTACTCCGACTCCTTTTCTGTGCATGCTGCTCGACTATGGAATCGTCTACCTGAATCCGTCAAAAACTGTCGTACTTTAAACACATTCAAAATTAAACTAAAAGATCACTACTATAATGAACTACACCCCTGACTCATCCAATGTCTATTCATGTTATATCTTATCCAAAATTATCGTTGATTTATTCTGTCTGCGTATATTTATGTATTTATATAAGTAAGTTTTTATTCTATATAATTTCTTTTGTGTATGTTTATGTATCAGTTTATTATAGCGGTGGGAATCACTTATGTTATCTACTCACGTATTTTACTTTATTATCATTCTCTCTTTTTTCGTTTGCACGCTCCCTTTTTATGTTTTATTCCTTATCTACTATTTCACCCAAAGGTTGCCTGGAAGATATTGCTGTTAGCAATAAGTGCCGCCTTTGTACTCTATGAAATATTTTTAATATCTTTCTTCATGTTTTCGTGTAAATGTATATAAAGTGTAATAAATAAAATAAATAAAATGTTTTTAGGGTTCCGTACCTGTTTCGTTTGATGATACGAAATCTTTTGCGCGTGGGTCCAACTCGCACTTGGCCAATATTGTTTGTACAGTCAGCCAGCAAACCATAACTTGGAAAGTACTTAGGTTTATGTTCCCGTAAATGATTGACGACTTTCCAGGTAAACAAGGAAAAAGAATCGGACACTAAATTTTATGAGAGTCATACTCGTGTTGGAACTTTTGTATATGCGTATACTCACGCCTGTCTTGCTGCGGGGTAGGCGGAGATTTCGATCTGCTACGTGTTGAAAAGCCCGTTTTGCTTCTTCTGTCTTTATTTATCATTTATGATTCATTTAATACAAGCAAAAGAATGCTAATTGCACTTAATTTTTTTACTGACTGTTGTACATATTTTTTTATATATTTACTAGCCTTTGCCCGCAGCTTCACGCGCGTTTATTGAATCTTTGCGTCGTTTGGGGCTTGAGCGATATTTTATGAAATCCCCTTGTAGTCTATGTGTTGACCAGCGTAACTACAATGATAATAAAGAAAACCGCATCCAAATCCGTGGAGTGGTTCTCGAGTTATAAAAGCGTTTATTCAACCTTTACCCCGTTTTTGGCTTTGGCGTTATTTTCTGAACACCCCTTATAGTCTTTTTGTTGACCAGGCTAACAACAATGATAATAAAGAAAATCGCATCCAAATCCGTTAAGTGGTTCTCGAGGTAAAACGGAACATACAGACAGACAGACAAAAATTCAAAAAATTGTTGTTTTGGCCTCATTACAATACTAATAACCCATTTCATAGTCATAATTGTATGGGTGAACAATCTTTTTGTAGATTTTTTATAACTTTTACTAATTTGTACGGAACCCTCAGTGGGTGAGTTCGACACGCACTTGTCTGGTTTTTTAATCAGTTGATAATTTGACTGTTAGAAGTGATAAACTATATGAGACAGGTATAGATGATGTTTTGGTTAGTATTTTAATCTTCTACCTCGTTAGACAGGTAGAGTAAGATATTTATTTTTCCTCATGACATAATTTCCTTCTGTCTTATTATTTTTTATCCCTAAGCTTGTTTAGTATAATAATTTTATAAAATTTCAAAATATTGTAAAAGCATAAGGCATAATGTTAAAAACAAGCAATAATCGGACTCGCCCACCGAGGGTTCCGTTAAAGACTATATTTTTTATGATTTCATTATTTTATGTTCTCAGATTTTTCCCTATACTTGTAATTTAAGACGGTATTACTTGCCAAATTTCATAGTTCTAGGTCAACGGAAAATACCCTATAAATTTTGATTCCCTTGAGAGTGTCGAAATATACGTTTTTTGCGGCATAAGTTTGATTTTTTTGCAGCTTCAAGGGACAGACTTGAGTATATAGTTTTAATTTCAACTCGATACCTCCACGCGTTTCTGAGATAAAGGATCTTGACGGACGGATAGACAGGGTACGGAACGCTAAAAAAGAAAAATTATTAGAAAGCATGATCTTGCTAAAATCCTTGCCCTTCTTCTTAGCAAGACTAATAGAATGGGTAAATTTAGGCATTATATCTATTTGTAGTTTATTTATCTATCAAATTATTTATTAATTGCAATAAATAGGTACATAGTTTATTATACAATTTGTATATACCTACTTAACTGAAAGTCGGTTGAATAAATACAATAAGATACAACGAAATATGAAATACATGTTTGGTCACGTAAAAGAGGGTTGTTCAATTGTTTCACAAAGTTTCAGTTTTTAAGGGTTCCGTGCCAAAAATGTGCCAAACGGGACCCTATTACAGCCTCCGCTGTCTGTCTGTCCGTCGTAGAAACAGCGGTCTACAGCTTCAACAGTTGAAAGAAAGTTGCAATTTTCAAAGAATACGCGTTACTATAGCCTCTATCATGACAAATAATAAAAAATAAAAATAGATAAGGGGGTCCCCATACAAGAAACCTCGAAAAAGGTTTTAAAGCATTATTTAAACTTTATTGGTTTTCGCTCTTACTTATAGATGGTAATACATACAAGTTTTAAATTTAGTCATTTTGTAGGAGATACTCTTAAGTAAAACATTAAAATAATAAAATTTAGGGTTCCGTACGCAGGCGGTGCCAATTTTTTAGTCAGGCGCTACCATTTCAGGGCCTTGTTTTTTGTAGCTTTGGGAGCGTTCAAGTATTACGTAACGCAATTTTTGGAGATTTTTGACCCCCTTCCCCTACATGTAACGCGCAGTAACGTTTTTCTGAATCCCCCTCCCCCCCAAGTAACCATTTTTGAATTTGTCATTTGAAATTTTGAGAAAAAAAACCCGACCGTAAAAAAAAATGTTATGTAACACGTAGTTCAATGTTGCCTACAATACGGGTGGACAAACGGTTCCGTATACCCTATAATTCTGCCATGATACGTAAGAAAGCGGCTAAGTGACGTTTTTGTGAAAATGGCTTTCGGGCACGGTTATATTCATAAAAAAATACCTATATACCCGTCTTACAATGATTCCTCTAGGACTTGTAGACTATTCCCATACCTACATGTCCTATGAGAATCATTGTAAGACAGGTCAATAGGTTTTTTTATGAATTTAACCGTGCTCGAAAGTAATTTTCACAAAAAATGACGCTTTCTTACGTATCACAGCAGAATTGTAGTACTCCCGCTTGGCCAATTTTTTTTATTAGTACCGTTCCCGTAGCAAAATATATTTGGGTTTAATTGCGAATTGTTAGTAGGTAATGTAAGAATTTTAATACGACTTTTAAACTTTTAATTAGGTACATTCACTTAAATGAAGATTGGCCCAAAATGCAAGAAACTTGTCATTTAGTTAATCCACCCTCAAAACTTTTCTTATTAAGAAGATTAAAAGGCCGCAGGTTTCGAATCTATTTCTGTCGAAAACATGAGAAGGCTCTGATAGAGGTCTTTCTTTTAAGCCCCTGGATTAAAGAATCAACGTTTGTACTTAAGGCAACATAGGTAGTTAAAAATGAGATTTTAAAACAGTAGTACTCCCATACTACAATAGATAGTAAAAAAAACATGTTATAAAAGAGGCATTTTCCAGGACGATAGCAAAGCAAAAAACCTGATCGAGACAAAGTCGCTACATGGAAAAAAATTGCAAAGTGAAGGCTTTTTTTCAGTTCAAAACAGTAGTCCGTCCAAACTTACAGAGTAAATTTAACAATAATAACTGTTGTTACCACACTACTCACTCGGACGCGCACTTTTTCAGGTATCTGTATCTATTTCGTTGTGCAATGTACATATTGCGCCTTAAATAAACAATGCAGAGCTTTGTACCGGTTCTGTCGGCGTAGATTTAATCTGTTTTAAAGTTACGTTTCATTAGATAAGTCACATGAATTAAAAAAATACAAATTTGCGTTTACATTTACAATTGTTTCTAGGGATTGCTGTCGTGAAGATATTTTGCAAATTTCTGGCCAATAGCCGGGACGGTAATAGTACATCACTGCTAAGACCAGGATTGCTAATGAATGATCGAAGCAAATATAGTGCTTAAATAAATAAAGTGAGACATTTTACACTAATAAATAAAGAGGAAAGATTTGTTTGTTTGTTTGTTTGTATGTTTGAGGTAAACTTTGTAACTACTGAACCGATTCTAAAAATTATTTCTCTTATAAAAAGCCATACCATTGCTGAGTAACAAAAGCTATATTATATTTTAATAAAAGTAAGTTTTCAGTTTGAAAATTCAATATTTGTGAACCATATCGAGAGAAAAAACGCTGCTTAGCTGCTTTATCGGCGTTCCTTGACCAAATGGTTAGTTTTACGTGATGAAAACGGTTGTTTTTCCATACGAAAAAACTGTATCAGTTTAATCTGACTAAGGATTTCCATCTACAACGATCCTAACACACCTCTTGCTAATATTAAGCTCGAAAAAGTAACTACAGCCAGGTTTAAGCATGGATACATTAAATACTATGGTTTATATAATGATTTTTTCACATACGGGAAAACTATATCAGTTTAATTTAACTACAGATTTAAATCAACTACAGTTGTAGGTGACAACGATCCGGACACACCTCTTGCTAATATTTAGCTTGAAAAATTGATTACAGCCAGGTTTATGTATTTATTTTTTCCCATACGAGAAAACTGTATGAGTTTAATCTGACTACAGATTTCCATCTACAACGATCCTGACACACTTCTTGGCACTTTGGTGGCCAGGGTCTGATGTTGGGACTGGAAGATGGGTGCAGGATCTCCTCAACGGACAACAGCAGACCCTTTGAGTTTGGGCTTATTTGATTGGTCTTTATTAGCACTTTGGTATAACATGGTGACCAGGGTCTGATGATGGGACTGAAAGATGGGTTCAGGATTTCCTCAACGGACAACAGCAGACCGCTTAAAACCTTATTATCGCCAAACTCCTTACTCTCTTAAAAACATAGTCACGAATAGAAAACATAATATGGTACCTATGTAATGGATTTTCATACGAATTTCCTGGACAGTTATTCAGATTTCCTGGACACATTTAAATAGCTCGCCAGGATGAAGTATTTTCTGATAGGTCCTTACAGTATGTAATGGCAAATATAATGTAAATTTGAGAAAAGTATAATAACTTATAGTGGTAAATCAGATAGGAGCCAAATAGCCTAAGTGAAATTAAATTTACTTTCAAGATAAAAAAATATGATTGCACAATTTTGTGCGCGTTTCACTGATTTGATTTTAAGTAGAACTTAAGGCGCTTTATAAAAAATATACGGATGCTTTGGTTCTGTGTATTTCATCAAGTAAAACGGTAAATTGTAATGAATTTTTGGTCTATGCATTTTCACTATATAATCTAGGGTTTTGATTATGGAAAACACGTTTGGATAACATTTCCTCTATAGAAACAACTCATGAAATGAGATCTTCAAACACACTTATTCTCCTCGTTTGACGGATAGGGATCATGTACAGAACTCAAATATATTTTATTAGGTGGATTTTAACAATATCTAGATATTTTAGGTATTTTAGTTTTTTTAATACAATAAAAAACCTACTTTTTTTCTCTTTTGCGCTGAATCCGCCCCTCTGGCACTACGCGTTTTTTAGCTTGGAGTGAGAGTGACAAAAATAAAATTTACATAGCCCCCTAATAAAAAAGATCTACATTTTCTCCCTTTAGGCCTGTCATATCGAACATTAAAATCGCAAACTAACTGCTAGTTCTGATTTTTTTATATGTTGTTAGGACCACTACCAGTAGCGTATATGCAAGTTTGCAGCTTTGAAAGACCTGTGCTTTTTGAGCGAGTCTATAGGTAGTTGTTTATGAGAGGTCAATGAAATAAACCGTTTATTGGAACACTTATAGTTAGTTATAAAATATGTTCTCTAGTCCCCACAGGTAGGATTCCCTGGGTTGTAGGAAGCTAGTCTCTACCGCTAACATGACACAAGTTTATGTTGCATTATAACATAACTATCGAATAAATATCAATGCAGAATAAAAAAATAAAAATAAAAATACATGCTCAAATTAAAATTAGTAATCATAATATTAATAAGTCTAACCAATACAACAAGACTGTGCAGGTATTTTATGTGTTTGGTAGAGTGTGTATTTGTGTAAAAAGTGTGATTGTTTGTGTGAAGGAAGTGTGTGTGTAGGTATACGGTAAAATGGGGGTCATTATTCGTGTATAGCAGGGATGGCGAACCCTTATGGATCGACGTGCCATTTTTTTCTAATGAAGTGTTTGATGAGGCCATATAGGTGCCTTCGAATAACTTTGACTTAGTGATTATTGGGAAGATAATAAAACTAAATAAGAACAGCACAAAACTCTTCAAAAACTACCAAAGTAAAAAACCGTTTGAAAGAAAGAAAAAGTATTCATTTTGAGTAATCGAGAATACACAATACAATTTTACTACACATTTTCTACAAGATTATCCCAAAAATGGAAATAGACTCAGCGATGTGCCATCTGAAACAATTTTACGATGACGCTGATTTTCAGCTATTCTCATGCTACTAATGGTTTTCATATTTGTAATCTTTTTTGTATCATACATACATAATACATAAACAATTGTACAAACAATTTTCAGACCATTTAATGACAAAAAAAGTTAAATAAAAGAGTAGGTAATTTTTATGTGTCCAACTATTTATAATAAGTAAGGTAATTTTAATTACAGGTACCTTAAAAATATGTACTGTCTAGCACATTTCAACTTTTCAAATTTCTTTTGTTGCTTAACAAGTGCTTTCTTAAATATAAGTTTAAACGTTTCGATTGGTAGCATGCCCGAAATCATTGGTTCGCCATCCCTGGTGTATAGTCATAACACTTTCAGTTTGCACATAGTCCATAGGTAGCAGCCAAGTTAAAAGTTGTTTCTTGCAACGAAATTTGGTCAATAGAATGTTTAAAACTTCGTTGATCTTTGTACATAGATAAGGGTCTAGAATATTCATATTTCATATTCATATTCATTTATTCAGTAAATTACATCGTCAAGTTAATATACAGGATATTTTAAGTTCATATAATTATAGTATTAATTATTAAGTTAAAAATTAAAACACATTCAATATTTTAACAAATAAAATGCTTGCCTAGGTAATTATAATATTGGTAGATTGAAATGTCAAATTAATACAAAAAATAAGCGTATAAATATGTCAATTAATATAAAATTAAATTGTTGTGTACATACATATTTCAAACAGAGGTAACGATAATTTACCCAGCAAGAAACTCGCTAACAGTGTAGTAAGCTTTACTTTTTAATAATGTTTTAAGTTTATTTTTAAACGATGAGAAGCTCCTACATTCTTTTATGGAGTCAGGTATTTTATTATAAATACGCGGTCCCATTACAAAAAGCGAATTTCCAGTTTTGGTGAGACGATGTTTCGGTGTTCGAAGGTCTTGTAGACGCCTGAGACTATAACCGTGATCGACATAACTTTTGTCAGGAAACTCCGTAGGGTTCCGCCTCACATATTTTGCAACCTCCAGGATATACAAACACGGGACAGTCAAAATACCGAGCTTGATAAATAGCGGCTTCGAGTGAGTACCTGGTATGGCTCTGGATAGCCTTCGTACCATCTTCTTTTGGATTATAAACGGTCGATCCCTATCAGCCGACATACCCCATAAGTCTATGCCATACGATAGGACAGCATTAAAATAACCATAGTAGGCAGACAGCAAATTGTGCATGGTCAGGGTTGGTACCAACCTGGATATTGCATAATAAGCCTGATTAAGTTTTTTGCACACACTGTCAATGTGGCTGTGCCACCCTAATTTTGAATCTAGTGTGAATCCAACATATTTGGTAGATTTTTCAAATTGTATGGTGTAGTCATCCGTAGTCAATGGTTCGCTAATAGCCTCAACTGTTGAGAGGGAAAATTTAAGCAACTTGGTTTTGTCAATATTAATTTGCATTCCATTAGCAGTAAACCATATAGTGAGGTCACTGATAACGGAGCGCAAGTCAGTAATAAGTTGATCATCTGTAGGTGCAGCGACGACCGCGCAGATATCATCCGCGTACATGACAAAGTCAGCATTTTGATTTATCCGCGGGAGGTCGTTCATAACAATAATAAATAAGGTGTTGCCTACATTCGAGCCCTGGGGTACAGAGCGGTCACCGACGAGACCTGGGCTAGACTTGTCGCTGCCTACCTGTGTTATTTGCGAGCGGTCTGCAAGAAATGAGTCAATGAGGTCTAACGTGGTGCCTCGGACCCCGTAGTGCTCAAGTTTGGCTGCGACTAGTTTGTGATCAACGAGATCGAAAGCTCGTGAGAGATCAAAGAACGCGCCTGCCACCTGTTTCTTGTTTTCTAGATGAGATAAGATAAGGTTGTTGACCCTACGCGCGGCTGCTACCGTCGAGCGACCTGGCTGGTAAGCATACTGTTCATCGCATAGGACTTCGTTTTGTGACATAAAGCTAAACAAACGGTTGCAGAGGCCCATCTCAAACACTTTTGAGTACGCAGGCACTTGAGCAATTGGCCTGTACCTGGTGTAGTCATTAATAATAAGGTCTTTGTGCAAAGTCTGTCCTTGTTTGCGGAATTTGCCAGGTGGTACGGCATTGAGATCTGGTGGAGACGGTCATATTGAGAAGAGCATTTTTATGAAACTTGAGTATACTTTACGCGCAGACTCTAAAGTCGTCAGAGAGATCATTCGTATGATAGCGGCAGGGTTTCTTGTACTTTGACAGTCACAGGGGCTCTGACAGAAACATTACTCTTTCTGAACAATTTCAATAAACAATAGAACCGGCCGAGTGCGAGTCGGACTCGCGCACGTAGGGTTCCGTACCATTATCTATAAAAACGGCAAAACAATAATGTCTGTTGAATGGGAGTGCGCAGGTACGACCCGCACTTGGCCGGTTTTAGCGTTTGTTGTTATAGCAGCAACAGAAATATATCATCTGTGAAAATTTCATTTGTCTGACTATCACGGTTCATGAGACGGACGGACTGACGGACAGACAAACAGACGGACAGCGGAGTCTTAGTAATAGGGTCCCGATGGTTACCCTTTGGGTATGGAACCCTTAAAATGGCGTATAAAGTAGAGGGGATGCCATAATGCTTCTTGTTTCTGAACTTGCTTACATTAATTGTGTGTACTTATAACTTCTTTATTCTGGTGATTTAGTAAGTGTTTTTTTTTTCGTCTGAGCGATTGATTTGTTTCTCAGAATTTTTTGTTATTAAAATAATAGAGTTAGTTTCTAAGAAACAGTAATAAATGAAAATGAAAAATAAAGTCCAAATGTTCTGTGAAATTGAAATTATCAAACGAAGTTATTGAAGGTTGGACGTGAGTTTTTTATTTAATATGATAAAAAATAAGAGCCAATTTGTCTGCCGATTTTGTGCAGGCCTTTATTTTGTAATTTATTCTGTACTAGCTTATGACCACGGCTCCACCCGCGTTTATTCAATATTTGCCCCGTTTTCGTCTTGGGCGTTATTTTATCAACATCAAAGTTTTAAAGAATATTTATTTGTAAAATAGATACATAAAGTACCTATATGTTTTACATGTCAAATTGAATCTGTATAAAATTAATATTTTATGATGAAACACATAATGATACTTACGGGAAATAAAAAAAAACTATTTAAGTTTGGCTACTAAGTTATACACATGCATAAAATAAAGACTTATTGGAATAAGAATATTATTATACAAAATGCAATTAGTAAATAAGTTGATAAATAAACTGAATAGGCAATTACATGTACCGGACGCAGGGGAGGGTTTTTAAAAACTCCAATAATCTTTTATTAAGTGTTTTAATGGTGCAAAGGTGACAAAAGTATATAATTAATTCTAAGGTTCTAAACTAGGGCTGATCGCGATGATCACGCACGACCTTCGGCTTACACGGTTGAAGCACAAAGACCCGGAGTCACACCAAAACCTGTCCCACGAAATATGTTTCACTTGTGTCAGCACTAAAGTTAATGTTCACTGAATTAAGGTTTCGTAAGAGTTGGAGAAACAATGCGGTAGGTACTTAGGTAGGTAGAGTTCACTCGTAACACCTCCCCTCCTAGACGAGCAACTATTTGCTGACGTTTACAGCAAATGATGCGGCTTTTCTTTCTTCTAAGGACATCATTGATTCATTTCTTGAAGAAGGCAGCTGCGTCTCATTGCATGTTTGTGGTTGTGGTTTCCATATTTTAATTGTTCGACGACGATATATGAATAACATGATAGTCAGTGCAAATGCACCTGATAGTACGATGTATGATGTTGTTGTATGATATATGGATGAGTCGACTATATCGAGTTTCGCCGGTTGCTCAATCATTATTTGTCGCTGGATCTTATGCAATTTATTCAAATCAGTTGTTGTGAAATTATATCGACGAAGTACTTTCGATGATTTCAGTGACATTTTCGGAGAAACGATGATTTCGACAGCGTGGCCACGAAGTTTGTCGTCGATGTTGAAAGCGCTGAACTCGGGGGTTTGTATGTTGCAATTTCGAGGAATCATTGCCAAAAAACTTCCTTCCAGTATACGATGTTCTTCCAGACCGCATATAATTAGCACCTTAGTTGGTTTAGGGAATGATAATATGTAATGTTGATTGTCTAGCTCTAGCATAGCCTCTTTATGGAGAAATACAGGTGTAGGCATGCATGTATCTTCTTTTTCCTGGTGATAGATGAGATCATAAACGCAATCTCGCTGATCTCTTGCCTGGCTTTATTCTTGCAGATATACCATGTTGCAACCTTCGGGCATTCAGCCTCCATGTAGACAAATTCCTTGGAGTTAGTTGCCATGTAAGTAAGACGGGGTAGGATAATTTGGGAATTTTTATTAGGCACGGGACAGAGTTTATAAAGATCATACGTAGCTTTAGAAACTATAGGAAATTTTAATACTACTACTATTTTTTTATCGACATAGTAGCATCCTAATCTAATTAAATCGTAGAGATACCTGATATCTAAGCCTAAAATATGATCGGAGCCGTATAACTCTTTTACTTTTCTTATCATAGATAAAAGATCATTAACAGATAAAAGTGAATGGTGCACGGATGTGTTGCGACTAAAAGCTAAAATATTTTCTATTCTACTTATTTCATCCGAAAGTTTTCGAATGTTATCACTTAGTAAAGTGAACAGCTGTGAGAGCTGTATGTACTGAATAACGCGCTCTTTATCAGTACTTGTTACATTTATCAAGAATAAGATAGCCTTCTCTAATTTCTGTTGATTTTTACTAATGTTATAAAGGAGCTGATTTTGCTGAAAAGACAATTCTTTAAATATACTAATGTGCTTATCTAAACTGTCAGAAAGTACATTATTATTTTCTTGAAGAATTTTAAAAGCTTTTTCGAATCTCAGAGCGTCGTTGTAATCGAGATTTCCCGATATACTTTTTATGAAAGTTCCCAAAGGGTTAAACAATCCACGCTTTACTCGAACAGGTTCTAAAGTGCGAACTTGAGATGCTATTTCATCTAGTCTATTAGTCATTTGCAGAATAACGTATTTAAACGATGAGAAATGCTGATTCGAAATGTTGTTAGTCAGGAAAGTAAGTTGTGATTTTAGAGAATTAACCTGTTGGTCTATTTTGTCAAGGTCAATTTCTTGAAGGAACGTGTGGTCATGGGAAATAATTTTGGTCAAACCAAGTTTAAAGGGTAGAATACCGGGGCTGTCAGACAAACTGTCAAGTCGGATGGTGTTTACTTGTAGAGGGTCGTCCTGGGCTCGGACCACCATTATGATCACGAGTATCTTGTAACAATTTAGTATTTTTAGTCCTTTTGATTCTTGCTTTCGCCACAGGTCCGCGTTTTTTCGGTGTGTAGATGTGTATGGGTAGATTAGCTAAAACTTTATCATGAATGTAGCGCGGAGCAAGTTTTTTTCGCTGCGCTGCAGGATTTTTTATGTATACATCTTGGTTGAGGTCATAATTTATCTCAGGTTCACGGTCAAGGTTACGTCGTGTCATTACAGACTCGCGATTAGAAAGCGATGATTCATGAATTATTCCGTACACTGTTTCCATTGTACGGCAGTGGTCTTGCATATATTGTTGCAACAGTCTTTGATTTATATCTAGATCGATAGGGTCTCAAGGGTTATAACGTCCGATTATAAGGTCAAATGGTCTGACCTTGGTTAAACTATGCGTCGAACTATTGTAAGCTATCAGTGCGTATGGGATAAGATTACAAGTGAGTTCATTTTTATGTTGCAATTTTAATAAGCGCAAATGCTCGAGAAGCTTACTATGGAAACGCTCAATTGATCCGTTTTCGTTTGGGGAGTGTGCCGCCGTAGTGTGATGCTGTATTTTATGCAATCTGAAAAATTCGCTTACAACTTGGTTTGTAAATTCTGTCCCTTGATCCGTAATTATAGTGTGGGGAAAAGCGTGATGGCTACTAAATGTCACGAGGGCTTTGACTATATTCGGTGCGGTGCAATCTGGTAAACGGTATACTTGCGCGTACTTAGAAAAAGTATCAATCATAGTAAGATATTTTTCATGGTCTATTGACAACACATCATAATGAATAATTTGGAAGGGTTTTGAGGGCGGGGGAACTATTTGAAACTGGGGACGCAATGGTGTTCGGTCATACTTAGCACGTCCACATATCGAACATTCATTAATATATTTTGCTATGTATTCCTTTAATTTCGGCCAAAAATATTTTTGGGATAACGATAAGTAAGTTTCGTTAATACCACGATGGTTAGTTTTTCCTGTATGGTATTTTGATATTATATCTTGCTGGACCAAATAATCGGGGATATCTTGTAATTCTTTTTTGATGAGAACAAGATTGAGGCTTGAACTTTGAATGTTTCTTTGTAGAATGGGAACTATAGAATACATTTTGTCCAACGGGGTTACTAAAATAGCTGTTTTAAACTTCGGATCTATGTAGTTCTTAGCCACTGAAATTATATCCGGTTCCAAAGTACTTTCATTAATCTGTACAGTCGTTCTTTGGAATGTGTCAAATGGTTTCGTGATTTTTGGCTTACCTTTTATGCTATTAGTAGAAATTTTGATAATAATTTGTCGCTTGAATTTATTGAGTGGGTCGTCAGAAATAGGTAATATTGGGTTTTCTGCACAAGTATGAACTGTGGTTGCAGGTAAGTCATTCGAGATGTCATTTTGTATAATATTTTCAATCACAGATATTGTCGAAGATGAGTCACGTATTGGGTTTTGACTGGGAGCGGTATCAGTTGAAGATAGGCTTATTAAGGGTCTCTCATCGGGGGCAGATAATGTTTCGGAAGAATGTCTTGACGATGAATTGGAACTAATGTTCACAACCATAGAGTCCAATTCATGAGTGTGTATTTCAATGTGGGATAGGGCGTCGGCGTTCGTATTGAGTGTTCATTTTTTGTATATGATAGTGAAATCGTATGCTGATAAGCTGAGACGCCATCGAGTTAGACGGGCATTCGTTTCTTTCGTTTTCATAAATCCTTGTAAAGGCTTATGATCGGTGAAAATTTTAAATTTTCTACCAAAAAGATAAGGCCGAAAGTATTTAGTCACCCATACTATGGCAAGGAACTCTTTCTCGGTAGTAGAGTAGTTAAGCTCGCTTTCGTTCAAGGTACTTGATGCATAGGCAATTGATCTATCGGATCCTATGGGTCCTTGGGATAAAATCGCTGCCACAGCAACGTTGGAAGCATCAGTTGTCAAAATAAATTCTTTACTAATGTCAGGGTATATGAGCACAGGGTCATTTGTCAGTAGTGTCTTGCAGTTATTGAAACATTGGATATATTCAGGGGTCAAATTAATTTTTGCGCCTTTTTTCAAGCATGATGTCAATAGTTTAGTTAATCGGGCGAAGTCTGGGATAAAACGCCTATAATAGCCAAGAAGTCCGAGAAATCCTTTTATTTGTTTTGAGGTTTTAGGGATGGGGTATTTTTGTATTGCAGTGATTTTATCAGGGTTGGGTTTCACTCCATCGGGTGTAATTACGTGACCAAGATAAGGGGTTTCGCGTTTCAAGAACTCCGTCTTGTCCATCTGAATTTTAAAGTTCGATTCTCTAAGTCTGTCAAAAATTTTGCGAAGATTAACTATGTGTTCCTGTAAAGAGGTAGAAAATACCAAAATGTCGTCTTAATAGACCACGCAAATGACATTTTGGAGACCTCTCAGGATATTGTCCATAACCCTTTGGAAAGTAGATGGACTATTTTTTAATCCCATGGGCATTCTGAGGAACTCATAGTGTCCATGCCCATCCGCTACGCTGAATCCAGTTTTTTGAATGTCTGCTGGGTCCATTTCAACTTGATAGAATCCGCTTGCCAAGTCCAAACAAGAGAAGTAGTTACATCTACCTAGTTTGTCTAGTATGTCTGAGATGTTAGGGATGGGATATTTGTCATCTACGGTCTTTTCATTCAACTTTCTAAAGTCTACTACTAACCTGTATTTAATTTTACCAGACGCATCAGCCTTCTTAGGTACAATCCAGATTGGTGCACTCCATGCTGAAGTTGATGGTCTTATAATGCCCTGACTGAGCATTTTAGCAATCTGATTCTTTACTTCTTCTCTGTGTATGTACGGATACCTATACGTTTTGGAATAAACCGGGGTTTCGTCAGTGGTATTAATTTTATGTTTAATTTTGTTTGTAAAAGTCAGAGGCTCGTTGTCAATATAAAAAACGTCTAAGTATTCATTGCATAACGCCAATAAGTTCGCTCTTTCCTCTTCGTTCAAATGGTCGGTCCGCAAACGCGATAAAACTTCTTGGAATCGCTCGGCCTTATTGTCTTTATCATAAGTGTATGGTATAGTTTGTTCACTAAATACATGTGCGCGCATGGGTTCGCTCAAAATGAAAATTTGGTCATGGTTAGTCAGATTAGAAACTTCTATGAGAGTTTGGCCATTTTCAGCTGTAGACAAACATTCTGTAATATGACAACCATTAATAGTTTGTCCATCGATAGAAATGTCACCGTCCGATTTATCAGTTGGCACATTTATTAGCTGAGTGGAGTATGCAGGTACAATAACTTCAAGCAAGTTAGTACTCTGTGATTCATACATGTAGATAGGATTTTACGCATATTGAGTCTTTAATGACCGGGATCGTAAATCTATTTTTGAATGCCACTTTTCTAAAAGGTCCCAACCGATTAAGCCGTCAAAGTAATCGTGAAAGCGATAAATGAATAATTTGATCGGTCTTTCGTCTCTGAATTCAGGAAAACACGGAATAGTAATAGAGTAATGATTTTGGGTTGTAGCGTGTATATTGGTCACTGTAAATGGGTCATAGTCAGCAGGAAAGTGAGAAAAAAAATTCTGCACTGATTCGGGACTAATGAAACTTTGATTAGCTCCCGTGTCGATCAAAAGCTTTAGAGGGGGATTCATGATTTGAATGTATGGTAAGTTTCGTCTGTTTTGTAAATTAAGTTCTATTCTGGGGCCGTATTCATCAAATCCTTGCAAAAATTTTCTTGCTCATTTTGGGAAGGAATTTCGAACGATTGTTCGAAATCTTCTTCAGTAGTCATGTAATTTTCAGGGTCATATTGGCAAAAGTCATCAGTCTCGTTTATGTTTATTTGTCGCTGATTGTACTGTGGGGTGGGAGGCAACAATCTTGCGGGTGGGTGACTCACACCACTCATAGGTTTGGGATATTGCTGTTGAAAATTTTGGGTTTGCTGAGGCATATTTGGTCGAGGAGTAATCTTAAAACCTGTTGACATGTTCGAACGGGGCAGAGCTTTCATCATATCCTGTGCTCTAGAAACTCCTTGAAAAGGGGGTCTAAAGTTACGCATTTGTTTTGGTTGATTGAAATTCATGTTCTGCATTGAGGGCATAAAATTAGACTTTACTTGATTTGTGAACTGCTGAACTGGGTACTGATTCGTCTTGGGTGAATTTAGTGCAAGGGTATTCTGTTGATAAGTGTGCCTGAAATTTTGTTTTGAATTCGCGCCATGATTATCTCTATTTTGCAAATATAATACGTTTAATTCGTCTTGTGCGAATTCTAACGCTTTTTCTAGTGAATCGGGTCTCATGCAACGTATGCGAGAACCTAGTGGCTCATTCAAACCACGCAAGTATGTCTGCAAGGCTAGTTTTTTATAAAGTTGACGCTTGGCTTCAATTGTAGTGGTTATAGTCTCATGTAACTCTACATAGGTCATGAGGGTACTTAGTAGATTCTGCACATGCTCATAATAGACTTGGGGTGTATCAGACATCTGTGTTAACAGAGATAAGTCGGTGTATAACGCTGATTCATCTCTGTGATCCGAAAAGCTATTGATAAGGGTATTTATAATACCATTCCAGTCCCTAGGAATGCCATTAGTTGCTAGCATTCTAGCAGCGGGTCCCGTTATTTTATTGAGAATGCCATTCAAAAGAGCGGAATTTCCTAACTCATTTCCAGGGGCTGGGTTCATAAATTTAATAACCAATTGGTCGCAAATGTCCAAAAATCTAATTAGCACATTGGAATTGCCGTCAAAATCTGGTACTAATCTTAACGCTTTCCAAATTTGGTCAGTCACATCAGTTCCAGAGTTCTCCATCGTATATGGCAAAGGGGTAGACGACTGAGAATTATTCTCCATTTCGTCTTTTATTTCTTCTAAACTCTCAAGCAAATCTCTACAGTCATAAGAATGAAATATAGATTTTCTGGGTTTTAAACCCTGATTTCGTCTAGGGTGAAAAATTGTTGCAATTTTCGTCTTACTGCTTAATTAAAATAGGAACTAGGATAGGGAAGGAAACAAAATAGCAACCAATAGGAAATTTGTGCTACTTACATAAGCAGATGATTCTGCATCGTGCCTTGGCTCATCGAGGTTCGGATGAAGACGCTGCACCTGGATCCTCTCCTACCGTCACGTCACTTTCGTTTGTAAGTTCGTAGAGATAGTCAACACGTCGACGATCCGACTATCAGCGGAGATCGATGTTTGATTCACACTGACTCAACTACCTCTCCGTCGACTGCGCCAATTACATGTACCGGACGCAGGGGAGGGTTTTCAAAAACTCCAATAATCTTTTATTAAGTGTTTTAATGGTGCAAAGGTGATAAAAGTATATAATTAATTCTAAGGTTCTAAACTAGGGCTGATCGCGATGATCACGCACGACCTTCGGCTTACACGGTTGAAGCACAAAGACCCGGAGTCACACCAAAACCTGTCCCACGAAATATGTTTCACTTGTGTCAGCACTAAAGTTAATGTTCACTGAATTAAGGTTTCGTAAGAGTTGGAGAAACAATGCGGTAGGTACTTAGGTAGGTAGAGTTCACTCGTAACAAGGCCATAAATAAAAATAATGCCTAACCAAATGTATACTAACATAAGTAAAAAAAAAATTGTATACACCTACATAATGCAATGAATAAATGAGTTAATAGATAAATAAACTATAAATATATATAATGCCTAAATCCAGCTATTCGATTTATCTTGCTAAGAAGAAGGGCAAGAAACTTAGCAAGATCATGTCTTTTTTTAATCCCATTTATACTATAAGCCTATGTGTTGACAGGGTCACTGCAATGATAATAAAAAAACTGAATCCAAATTCGTTGAGTGGTTCCCGAGTTAAAAGTTACAGTAAGTTTATTCAAACTTTGCCCCCGTTTTCGACATCAGCGTTATTTCATAAACATCCTTTATAGCCTATTTGTTGACCAGGGCGGCTATTCCGACATTATTGCGCATTCTCAATATCAGTCATTAGATATTTGTTAAAAAGTTTGAAAAACACCATGCGATGGAAATTAGAGTGAATCAAATCCACATCAAATAAAAACTATAGGATACAAGGAATGCCCACTTTATGTTTTCATATCCGTACAAAATCCCTTTTAAATTTACCCGCTATCGGCCTTCGCAATTTTTGTGCACGTGCCAGTATTGAGGGCCGGATTACTAAGATGATAATAATAAAAAACGCATCCACATTCGTTCAGTGGTTCTCGAGTTAAAATCGGAACATACAGACATACAGACGACATTTCCAAACATGGTAGTTTTGGCTTCAGCACAAACTTATCTAACCCATTTCATTTAAAATGTTGAAAATTATATATTGTATGCACATGACTTTTTTACTACTCTATGATTAGTTTAGTATCTCAGAATAATATTAAGTCATGTTCTGAGGTTAGTATAGATTGTGGTATATTATGAAATGAATACTTTATTTTTGCAATAAGGGTACACAAATACACTTGTCGCACGTTAGGCTTTATTAAATAAATTAAACTTAAAAGAGGGAAAATACAATAATATTGAAATAGGTTTTGGGTTTGCTTGTATTTAATAAGTAAATACACGTACATGAACAAAATTGAATAAACACTAATACGTTACATATACAACGTGAAATTTAAGTCATTTTGCTAGCGAAAACTGGTGATAGTACTCGTCCATATGAACAAATTTTACTATGAAGCCAACCCTGAAATCGCGAAAAAAATATGAGCTGTTCCATAGAAAAGTTAAATACCTACTTGACCCAAATGTATGAAACAGCTGATTTTTTTTACGATTTCAGGGTTGGCTTCATAGTAAAAGTTGTTTATATGGACGAGTACTATCACCAGTTTTCGTTAACAAAATGACTTAAATTTCACATTGTATAAATACATGCCTAACTCCGCCCATTCGATTAGTCTTGCTAAGAAGAAGGGCAAGAAACTTAGCAAGATCATGTCTTTTTTTCGATCATCATTATATTTTTAAACAACTTTATTTTAGTAAAGAGATAGAAGGTACAGGACAAGAGAAAGTCGAATAATCTGGCCAAAAGTTGAGTTAAATATTATTAAAAACAAAACGAAATTAATAGATTATCTCCTTATCCTCAGATTATCTCTTTATTATCAGGGTGGCAAGTAGGTTATTCCAAACCATTTGTTTTTTTGTACAATATTTCTTTTTCCGTTAAATATTAAGGTCATTATTTAAAACTCCTTGTTAGTAATGCTATAAATCGCAGTCGGAAAAACTAAAAAAAAAGTATAAAGAAATAGCAATAGTGCGTAATTAACTTTTTTTTCTGCCATCGAAAGGAAAATTTTCGTGCAAAAGTATTGAAAAATATTGCTTATTCGTTTAAATATCAATTCGAAGTGCTTCATGCCTCAACGAGCTAATCAACTGAGGCAGCTGTCTTTGTTACAAAACAGATAAGATTAGGGTGAATCTTCCCTCTCAGCTGCCGTGGAAAAAGGGAAAGGTACTCGTCTCTTGATGAGCCTCAGCCTTCGTAAATGTCTTTAGTTTACATATAGCTATTGTTTATTTTATATTTGCTTGTTGAAAATGTTTTCTTTTGTTTTCTTTCTGTAATGTAAATAATCAATAATTTGTTGGCCCGATGATGTGTAATACGAAACCGGTAGCCTAAGTTAGAATAAAAATAAATATATGTGGAATAAAAGTACAAGAATTTGTGTATAATTTATTTATAGCTATTGTGTTTATATAAAAAATATATATTTTGTTCGGTAAACACAAAATAACTGCAACAAAATCCTACTTTAATAGTACATTACTCTAGGACCAGGAATTTTATATATGCGGCTAGGATTGCTAGATATTGGTCGAAGCAAGTATAGTGCTTTTCTCAAAAATAAAATGAGATATTTTCATGTTTTTCATGGTAATGAGTTAGTATATGAAATAAAATAAACTTACTAGGTAATATTAAAAGTTACTTGCTCATATTTGGGCAATTAGTCATGTTTATTGATTTCTTCAGCAAAGCATAAGTGGAGTTCAATTTATATCAGAGCCCTCTTCTGAACTCATTTTATAATTTATTTGCACAAAACACTTTCACCTAAATTATAAAGCAACATAAATTCTCGCTTTTACGCAACTTTTTTTATTATTGCCAGCTGGGCAAAGGTATTTACCGCCATGCAGCCTTCTTCATGGACAACGCCATAGAAAAAAAAACAACGAGAAAAACTCTCATTGAGGTTAAATTTTAAGTATTCAATGGTTTTAAATATACTTACCTTAAAATCAATATAAAGTATATATTTTTTAATTATTATTGCATTTATGAAATATAGCAAACATTTCTACATTCTCAACATGAAATTGTAATTAATTTTATTTTTATTTGTAAATTGGCCGCTTAAAACCTTATGATCGCCAAACTCCTTAGTAGTCTCATAAGACACGGATAGTTTTAAAAAGAAAACATTATGAAATGTACTCTGTGAACATATCACAATACATGCTGAGATGGTATGTAATGGATTTTCATACGAATTACCTGGACAGTTATTCAGATTTCCTGGACACTTTAAAACAACTTGCCAGGATGAAATATTTTCTGATGGGTCTTAACAGTATACAATGTATATTACAATGTATTTTTGAGACAAATAATTTATAACGAATTAAATGAAGATAGAACAGTGGTTTCGTGATCTGTCATCTAGCCGTTACGGATATTGTAAAATGTGTATTTCATGTACCTTTCTCCTTCTCTGGACAGACTCATTTCATTACACAGCACAAAAGTGTTTTTGTTGTTTGCTTAGGACATTTAAGTAACTCAAATATAGCCACACTACCTATGTTAGTATACCTCAAACTATGTTTAAGATGTTTTTGTAGACTGGCAACTTCGCTCTCTTCCCATGTCATCGTTATATCGGCCAGTTCGGTCTTGTACAATTTCGTATTTCTTAAATATAGGTACATACAACAAGTTCATATTGTTTAAATTCCAACAATATACATTGTTTGAGTATTTTTTTGTTATTCTTATACAAAGTTGTGTGGTGAATCCGAATCTGATAATCTGAAATTGTTTGTGAAATCAACTTTAAAAATTGAAATATTACATTTTTTAAATACTTCTAGTGAGATTTGCACTAAATACCATTTATTCTATAGATATATTTTTTATCATTACAAGGCCGAGTATTTATCAGCAATGTTCTTCAAAATCGGCGAAGCCACGCGCTTTAGATAGTAAAATAAAGTAGCAGACTCAAATCACATGCAATAGGTAAACCTCATTACGTGAATGCCAATACTTGAGTAAAACGTCACTTTGAGTTTGCCCTAAGTCAATTTGGGTCGGAAACTTTAGCCATTGTCGACTAATGCCTTCGATGAATCGCATAAAAGTAGCTAGTACCATCGTAGAGACCTCCGGGCTTCCACTTTTTACTTTTACAACCGCGGAGTATGATTCAAAGGTGTATGTGATCCAGTTTTCGTGATGGTAACAGCCAACAACTTTAGTTGCTTGTACTTTTAACGACACAATTAGTCATATTTTATCGGAATATTTCTGTGGGTCCGATGAATAACGGTTTAATTTGACTTAGGCCCAAAATGAGATCTTTTTACCAATATGCTCCGTTTTTTAGGGTTCCGTACCTCAGGAGATAAAAATGGATCCCTTATAGGATCACTTTGTTGTCCGTCCGTCTCTCTGTCAAGACCCCTTATCTTGGGAATCCGTGGAGGTATCGAGTTGAAATTAAAACATACTCAAGTCTACAGTCCTTTGAAGCTGTGAAACAATCATACTTATAAGTTAATGTAAAAATAAAAATACGGCCGCTTATATCGCAAAAAATGTAGACGTCGACACTCTCAAGGGAATCAAAATTTATAGGGTATTTTCCATTGACCTAGAAATATGAAAAAAAATAACCCGATAGAGTATTTGGTTTCATTTACGAGTAGTTTATCCTAAATTTTAGGATAAACTAGTTAAATATATTTAAATATATTACTAGTTAAATATATATATTAGTTAAATATATTGTTATCTATCTAAACGGGCTACACAGTTTAACTAAATAAAAAAATGAAAACTAAACTAATGATAAAGTTTTAAAAAAGTTCGAATTTGTAGCTTTTTTTATGAAATTGGTTATTTTATTACTGAGGCCAAAACCAGAATTTTTGGGTTTTTCCGAATTTACCCGAGAACCACTCAACAGATTTGGGGATGCGCTTTTTTTAGCCTGGTCAACATATAGGCTGTACGGGGTGTTAATAAAATAACGCCCAAACCGAAAACGGGGCAGAGATTGAATAAACGCGGGCGGAGCCGCGGGCAAAGGCTAGTCATTATTAAAATTAACTACTCGTCAGGATCTGACCGCATATGAACATTTAATGCGTGCAAAAGAGATGGTTTGTTTATGTATGGCAAGTGACGCTCGAATATCAAATGGAATGCAGTCATCGTCTTCAAACGTCAAAATGAATCCTTTTGAGAATGCCACCAACCTGATGTTGCTTTCATTTACCTGTCCGCTGCCACAGTAAATTATTATTGATATATCTTCTGTGTTGCTGCCATGTTTTTGTGGCATTAGTCGAACACAAAGGGTCCTATTGAGCTAATAGTATACATGCTGGAGACTACAAATGTTAATAAAATAATATAAGTCACTACACTATAGCCAGTAGTGACTATAGAATAGAAAATGAATTGTCAAATCAAATCAAATCAAAATATTTATTTTGTAAAATAGATACCTAAAGTATACTTTCTACAAGTCAAAGTTAATCTTTACAATAAATACCTTGAAATAAAAAAAATTATAAAAAAATAATATGAATATACTATATAAGGGAAATACATACAAAAATATTTAGGTTGGGCTACAAAAATTTAATTATACACCTCCATAAAATAGAGAAATCTAGGAATAAAAAATGATGCAACGAACAAACAAGTTGATAAATAAATACGGGAAATACATCCAAAAAATATTAAGGTTGGGCTACTAAAATGTAATAAAGTTATACACCTGCATAAAATAAAGAAAAATAGGAATAAAAATATTATATATACATAATGCCTAACCATCCGCACCATTCGATTAGTATTGCTAAGAAGAAGGGTAAGAAACTTAGTAAACAAGATTTTTTTCATTGATTCATTCATTCATGTAACATAAACTTAATCTATACAATTTTCTTAAACCTACTTAAGTAAAGGCAAATATAAAACCATAGTAATTATGTCCAAGAGAAAAAAAAATATTGATCTTAGTCAATCCGTCTTACATTGTCTAACCTTCATTACCTCATTAACCGTCATTACCTTTTACAGCAAAGTCAGTTTACATATTAATTAACTATAAAGGGCTTAAGATTAGCCTTTAGAGGAATCAAACATTTCGTATTAAAATTTGCTAATTATGACTTACAATTTTGATAAAGATTATTATTATTTATTACACCATGCTTCATTATCGTCCAGATAATCATTGATTTTATAATAAGCTTTTTTAAGTAGTCCTTGCTTAATGTGTAGTTTCAACTTATTTTCAGGCAAACTAAGGACCTCCTTTGGAAGTTTATTGTAAAATCTTATACCATGTCCTACAAAAGACGTACCTACCTTGGCAAGTCTGAATTTTGGAAAAGCTAGTTAATGTTTGTTTCTGGTTTCAACAGAGTGGTGCACACCAAGCCTCGGGAGATTATCAATATTTTTTCTGACATATCTAATAACTTGAAAAATAAATTCACATGGGACCGTAAATATATTAATTTCTTAAAACTTTTCTCTTAATGAATCTCGATACTTCATGTTATAAATAGACCGAATTGCTCTCTTTTGCAAGGTAAAGACTGCTTCTATATCCGCGGCTCTACCCCACAACATTATGCCATATGACATTATGCTGTGAAAATAACTAAAATATACTAATCTAGCAGTATCTTCATCAGTAATCTGCCTTATGCGTCTAACGGCGTAAGCGGCTGAACTAAGTCTACCACAGAGAGCTTCAATGTGGGGACCCCACTGGAGAGGAGAGTCTACTATAGTGATACCTAAAAACTTGTTTACTAACTCCAGCTTGGACCCCTGCAAAAATAAACTGACATCTACTTGAATTACATTTGGTAATGTAAATTTTATACATTTCGTCTTTTTTGCATTTAGAACTAAATTGTTTGCAGTGAACCAATCAAGAATCAGGGAGAGAGAATATCTTGAATATCATCAAGAATATTTTATGTCGATTCACTTTAAAAATAAGTGACGTGTCGTTTGCGTATAGAACTATCTCAGATAAGTCTTCAACTAAGTAAGGAAGGTTATTTATGTATATTAAAAACAATAAGGATCCCAAAATTAAGCCCCGCGGGACACCCATTTTGACCAATGCACCAGATGACTTTACTCCATTTATGTCTACCTTTTGAATCCGGTCACTAAGGTATGACTAAAATAACGCCAAAAATTCCCTTCCTCGGCCTCCCTTTAGTGAATCCATATTGTTCACTGTGAAACAACTTGTTTAAATTAAAATGAGATAATAATTGATTAAAAACAATTTTTTCAAAAATCTTACTAAATACTGGTAAAACTGAGACCGGTAAAGAGAGGGATCAATTTACTCAACTTCATTAAATCAGGAAAGACACCATCATCTACACATTTATTAAATTTTAAATAATTACACAATAACACAACTTACAACTTTAACAGATAGGCCCCATAAAGTCCTCGGTTTTTTTTATCAAGAGAATTAAATGCTTTAATGACAGTTTGAGAATTAATTTAAGCAAATACAGAATGTTGATGGTTGTGATTGTCGGCACTTGGTGGAACTTATTATACATCTTGTTAAATAAGACACTTGTACTTGTCCACAGGATTATATTTTCACTTAATACGCCCGACCGGTTTCGTCGGGTACAAGTACAAGTGTCTTATTTAACAAGAAATACAGAATGGCACTGAGGAACGTGATCACCCAAAAGATTTTGTGCAAGTCTTGGACTTGAATTTAAGTCTTTAGTTGTCAAGGAAGGAATGTCGGTAAAGAATTGCTCAAAGGCCTTTGCAACATCTTTATCTCCTGTAAAAAAATCATTGTTAATATTCAATTTAAATTCATTATTCCGTCTCCGTTGTTTATGTAGTTAGGCCATATAGAGAAGATGAATAAAAGTAGAGTGATGAAAGAAATGTATGATAAAATGTATAAATGAAATCACAAACTTTACCATGAACAACCTCATTTAATTTCTGTAGCAGCCGTTAAAAAAGGACAATTGGAACACAACGTTGTTCGCGTGAATCTCGTTTTACTGGATCCCGTGGGAATTTCTTGGAATCTCTTTTTAGTAGATGTCTCCATCGTACAAGGAAACAGCATTCAAATTTCATGTTTGTATGGTCAAGGTGTTGATATTTTAGACTATTAGTCCATCAGGATATTTTTTGTCCGCGGTTTTGCTCGCGTAAAATTATTTTAGTGTAGTTCGGTATGTGTGGAACCAATAATTTTGTATGGAATATTTTAGAAAATATATCCATTCGTGTTCCTACGTCTAATGAAGGCATCTAAGTTTTAAATACTATGTTACCATAAGACCTGTACACCTTTAGACTGCAATTAAGGCGACGCAATGGAAATTTTGGCGACATGGATCTCCATTATTCTCAGCAATAAAAAAACATATAAAGGGTGTTTTTTTTAGAGGTATAGAACTTTGAAATGGAATAAAATAAAGATGATTTTTTTTATTGATCTGAAATTTATTTTATTCGAAAGACAATCTTCTGGCATTATAATTTAAATATGACTTCTGGCATATGTCCGCCACGGCTGGCTCGGACGTAGTATAATCTGGAGGTCCAATTTTCGATGACTTTTTCCAACATTTGTGGCCGTATATCGGCAATAACTCGCCGAGTGTTGTCCTCCAAGTGGTCAATCGTTTCGGGCTTATCGGCGTAGACTTTTTTCGTTCATCAATTGAACAACCATGATGTGCAGGAGTTGTGGTTTCAACAAGACGGCGCAACATGTCACACAGCTCGTGCCACAATTAATTTATTGAAGGAAACGTTTGGTAACCGCATAGTTTCACGTTTCGGACCCGTGAATTATAATAATAATAATAAATAACTTTATTTGTTCATAATACAAAATAATACTTAAAGAATGTTCACTGTCCCCTAACCTACGTATTCGTGTATCGTAGGGTCACAGACTTATCCTTCTAAATTCTAAAGCAGAGACTATTCTAACATGCATGAGTTATAATTAATTTAGATACATTTAACATAAAAAGCAACGAACAACAAAAACATAATTCATACATTAAAACTAAATGTGTAAGTGAGTGAGTGTGTGAGCGTGCGTGTGGTTGTGTGGAGAGTATTCATGAGCGGTGAGTTTTTTGAGTATTTATATGTGGTGGATGAAATGTTTGTAAATTTATTAGTGGAAGGTGTGATAGTGATGTATGTGATTTTTATTGTTGACTGTATGTTTGTCCTTAATTGACATAAATAAAATGAAATGAAGGGAATTGGAGCATAACTCTAGGTAGGTATTTTAAGAAGCTCTTCAGTTTGACTGTAATTTAGTCTTAGTAAGTATTGGTGAATAGATTGTCCACAACTTCTACGAGTGAGGGAAATTAAAGTAATTTTTTTGCTAATGGTGTTATAAGTATATGGTCCAAGAAAAATATGGCAATTTTGTGCAAAGCAGGTACGGGTTTTTGGTGTAGTAAATATACGATTTATAGGGCCTCCAAGATCGTGCGATTTAACGCCACTTGACTATTTTCTGTGGGGATATGTGAAGTCGCAAGTCTACGCCGATAAGCCCGAAACGATTGACCCAAGGACAACATTCGGCGAGTTATTGCTGATATACGGCCACAAATGTTGGAAAAAGTCATCGAAAATTGGACCTCCAGATTAGACTACGTCCGAGCCAGCCGTGGCGGACATATTATGCCAGAAGTCATATTTAAATTATAATGCCAGAAGATTGTCTTTCGAATAAAATAAATTTCATATCAATAAAAAAAATCATCTTTGTTTTATTCCATTTCAAAGTTCTATACCTCTAAAAAAACACACGTTATTATGTTATTACCAATACTAAAGGTAGATTAAGCATTTCATTGACATAATTTTGCCCTAAGATTTAGTTGATTGATTAATTTTCATAGCAGGGAAAAAATATTTAGAAAACCTCTTTTAAAACAAAGATTTCTATTTTACTGACAAACGGGAGCGACTGAAGCCTCTAAGTTTTTTATTTAAATTAGTCTACAAATACACTTTAATATGGCCGATGGGATTTATTAAATTACTTATAGTCATTTGAAATGAAAAATACTGTTTTGCCACATACGACCTCACGGCATAAGCTAGTTCGTGGGGGCATATTTGTATGGAGTAAGTCCCCCTCACTCCACTCCCATAAGGCGCCGCTTTGAAATTAAAAGTTTATCAATTCCTCGCCTTTGATGTTTGATGATGTTCCTAAGAGAGCGCTGGTGCCGTAATACATCGGCCGTTTTGTATAGTTATCTCTGTCTATCTCGTTAAAAAAGATTGAGAGATCATAATACAACAGCCACTATTTTGTATAGTCATCTCCGTCTCTCTAATTGCAAAAGATTGAGAGAACAACAGCGACTGTTTTACGGTACCGTTCTCTTAGAATACCAGAGTTTTACTTTTAAATAACGAAGTAATTATAATTATTCTTTAAATTTGCCACAAAAGTGATTCATTTTCTCGGGTGGTTTTCTGGGTGTAAACTTTATAAGCTTATTTTTCTAGATTATGCGGCGGTTTCGACGGTGGACCTCACCAGGGGATCAGACGTTTCGGGACCAGAAGTTCTCCGGACCTGTCACCCAACAGATCTGTATCGAGGCAGTTGACATGGAGGGTCACCGCTACAACCAGGTATAAACCTTCACTTTATTGTTAGTTTTGAATGCACTTGGATTACCATGACGGATGATTTAATATCGAGGTGACTTGTCCTTAATCTCTTTCGTCCTTATTATTATCGTCACGACACGAATCCAGGGATGTCAGTGTTACCAAGTATGAACTGTGAAATGAAAGTTACAGTCCACATTTGGTACACCCGATCAAAAGTGGGATAATACTTACAAAGCATTTACGTATGTACCTAAATTTACTATTAGGAATATTCATATCATAAACCTAATTCATGGACATGCATATGTACAGATAGCACGCGAGTTGAACGCAAAGCTACACACACAGCCGTTCTCTTTACGCATACAGCATTGCAGCAGGCGTGTGAGTGAGGTGTGCGGACGACGAGGGGACGTGCTTCCGCCCTTTGCTTCAGCCCCCGACTGCATTCAACTCGGACCCTATCTGTACATATAGTATATCCTATCTATACATATATGTGACGAAAAAAAATATCTGAAAAATTAAAACTTGTCGGAGGAATATAGGTATGGGATAAAAAAAGCAACCCCAAACAAGTACTAGCATTGTTTAGATAGTAATAACATCTGCAGATTAAAGAGATTAATTATACTATATCTCGTGATACTGGATAGCAATTATAGCAGCAGGGTTAATCATATTGGCAATACCTGTCCCAATAGGGTTTGTGGAATCTCTACTCGATTTATTTCACCAAACCTACTCGTACCTCATACTATTTGAATGTCCATGTTTTATTGTAGAGAAATTCAATTTCATAGTATTTTGATTATGATTAGACATTTTTAAGATTTAGAGAAGGGGCGTTATACATATTATGTATTGTCATTGACTCATTTAGCTTAGTGTGATAAGCTCACACATGTCTCGTTAAGAAGGAAAGAGCATGTGTTCGAGTTCCATTCTGTTTTCAGAACACTTCGAGATCTTACTGTTTCTTTCAAGATAACCGTATGCTTCCAGAACGCAACGCAACAAAATCGGGATGAGCATCTCGCATCCCCAGCTCAGCTACATGAATGGCTGTGGAGGCCCAGGGTCCACTCCGCGGAGGGGGAGGGACGTGGCAACCCAGACGCCTCCGAGCATAGTCGCTGAAACCAGACGAGCCAGGCTGCGACCTCTGAAGCTGAACCTGGTGTCGCCTAACGCCTTGACCTTGAGGTAACTTTCTTCATTTCATTTTTTATTCAGTGCTCAAGTGTTACAACTTATATTTTAAAATAAATAAATAATAACTGGTGTTAGAGAGGTGGTTATAAGATTAAAGAAGTGAACTGCGGAGCTTATTAACACCACACAGAGATCAGTGTAATAGAATAAAATTATCACGATATCCATCCACCTTCAATTGTTGTCTGTGCGGATGGACGAAACTATAATTAATTAATTAAGATCTCTTCTTATGTAAGTGACACATTGTCTTAGTAAGAATAAAGTATCTTTAAACCTAACCATGGAATCCTAAAAGATTATCTGTGGTTTATGAGATCACTCTTGAAAAAACTTATATTACTTTTAGTTTCCCTTTAATTTTGTTTGTAATAGTTGCTGGGATTTCGTTTAAAATTTGGTTGCGTTAATAGCCAGGTTCGCATTCCGTATGCATTGTTACCTCGGTAAAACATTGTTAGGTAGGTAGGATAATGACGTACATGTAACATCTTCGCAAATGATGGCGAGTCTAATTTTTTTTAATACATAGATAAATTTGCAATATTTAAATAGGATAGTATCACCCTCATTCCTCGTCTTATGTTTGTAGGTACAACATTTTTAGGATGCTACGTTGTAATAATTTAATCTTATTTGCTGATAGGCGTGCAGGATGCATGCATCAACAAAAATATGTAACGAAACAATATTTTCTGTAGATGTTTTTGTGTAGACAGTGTGTGGGACAAAAGACGCGCTGGAGAACCAGCTTAACTCGATTCACGCGGTAGTAAGTTATAGCTCTCTGAGCTCCTCACGTCCAGATTTACTTTTCTGATTGTCTATACCGCAATGATATTATGTTTTAAGCGTTTGAGCAGTTACGCTTAAGCTGTAGCTTTTGACAGAATTAGCTAAAAATAATCTTAATACTTATATCTACATATATTGAGGAGTTCGGATGCGCTGTGTAACATTTAATCTATTATGATGATGTTCCACGATTGGATTGGGATTGAAAAGTACCGTTTGCATAATAGTACAAATGAATTGATTATTGTACTTAAGACCATCAAGTAAAAAAACTATAAAATTTTTGCGTTTTATGTACTCATTGATGTTTATAAAAGTTTATTGATCAATAATATTGCTTCTCCAAAAAATTAAATGATCGCTGATTTAGTTGTCTGAACTGTTTGCTGAATCTATTTTCAACTGTTTTATAAATTAAATCTTTAAATTTTATTTAACCCCTAAACTGATGAAGCGCGCTGAGCCCTGCCGGAGTTAGCTTGATACCTCGATACGCTTAATTGGGCCGCGCGCCTCGCGGTTTAGTTTTTTGGTTTTTGTGGCTTTCCTGTTTAGAAATACCACACATGTTGTATACCTTTGTATTCCTAGATAAATTGTCTAAAACACAGCAGTATTTTCATTAAAACATATGGAATGTAATTGTAGTATGATCGAACAGAAGGCAGGTAAACAAAGAAAAAACTTACCCGTATTTTCAAGGTTACGTATTCCAAAGTACGGGTAAAAATCTTTAAAAAACTTTTGAAATCGATAAAACACTTACCTAGGCATGTTTTCCTCGTTTGTTGTAACACTTTAACACATATTTAATTTCCACACACGACACTGCACAAAACTCGACACAGCATTTTCCGCCATCTTGCGGTACCATTCAACAGATAATTCGACTTTTTTCTAAATTCCTACCTATTTTCATGGAACCGACTGTTTACATTGCACATTTATTACCAGTGGGACCATTTAAAATAAACCACAGACCACAAAAAGCCCGATTGTGCATGTGGCGGCGGACCTAAAACACGTGTTCAAATCGGTCATCTGATGACCGCTATCAAAATTAGCGCCTGCAAATTCGGTCATGGTTCTACCGCAACCCGGAGAAATCTATCACTATTTGGCATTGGCGATGAAGTTGATGAACCCATGAGTGATTGATCATCAAAACAAATGGCGAGCTGACAACTTTTTCTTAAGAATACCATATTATTTTAATTCCACGAAATATTATTTTGGTTAAATGTTACATTTTCTCAACATTATAATTATGCAGTACATACTGAAAATATTTTAAGTATTTTTGCACATCCTACCTTTGGTAACTGTCATTTCATACATTCGCGTAAAGTTGACGATGGCACCTCATTCCCAATCCAAACGTGGAACAATAATACATTAGATCAACGAGTTAAAGGCCATTGCATTACATCGATTAATACTTATCGTTTACTTTTTTTTTTTGTATATTCCTATCTATCCATAAGTTACGGCATAGACAAATTTATTGTTCGTCCATGGTTACGGGTAATTGTTAGAAATATAACTAAACATGCTGTACTTTTATAAATTTGAATTTCGAACGCAACCAGACGATGCGTTCGTGCTTTTGTTTTTTTTCTAATCTTTTTGTAAAAGCTACCGAAAATAATGGCTGCATGAATTTCTTTAATTAAACAATCGACAACATTTCATTCTAGTTAATCATTTGCTTTTAATATTTATATTGAAAGTCTACGTAAAATAAAGCTCAATTATTTTTTCATTTTGTTTTATTTTATGTTTTTCCTGCATAATTTAATGTTTTCTTATTCACTCATTCTAAAAGGACGTAAGTCGCATCTGAGGATTTCAAAAGTCGATGTACATTGCCAATGGATTAAAAAAGCTTGGCATGTTTATGTCTACTGTCACATGGCATGTAAGTTTTTTTTTAAACAAACTGTGTTTAAAAGCAAAGGAAATTTTTTTTTAAAATCCTGTGTTTACCATATTTTTTTTTTAATATCTCTTTATTTAATCACGATTTAATTCTGAAAAAAATATATGATGCTCAGAAAGCCCAAATCTCGAAATGGTTTTCAGTTTTACACCAATTATTTATATGTAATGTTGTCGATTGCGTGTGCAAGGAGCCTATTATTCAGCTGTATTTATTTACTGTTTCTCACTTTTGTGGCAGCACCTATGGGTTGGGTTTAAAGGACGTTTTAGTTTAGTTTATTTTTTAAAGGCTATCTGTATAAATCCAAGGCCCGGTCAAAATAATGAGTGAAATGGCATTACCTTAGTTGAAACGTTCCAGCCATGTAAAAGCTATATTCAGTAGGTATACGCCCGTACCCACAGTGTCCGAAAGCTAATTGAAACTTTACAAATTCGGTAATTATTTAGGTAAAGTTTACTCGTACCACCGCGGAAACCTACCTCATGGCGGTCTTTATATTTTAGTTTATTTGCCTTTACAGGCTCAACTTTAGTTGGGTTTTTGCTGTTATAACCGTACACTGAAAAAAAAGTTTAAGCCCGTTTTGTTAAGGTGATGTTTCCCGGATAAACGTCGCATTCGTTTGTGTTTAATTTGTAAATAACACGGATTTAAATTTAGAAAAAGAATTATGTCATATTTCACTCTTTGACCTTAATATTTCGACCATTCGATACACGACTACTTTCATTTTCCTGCGTCCAATAAAATTTAAGGCACGCGCAAATTTAGGCCTAAAATACCATTTCATTCGAGTTAAGTATGTAAGGTTTTGGTAAATAAAACCTGTACCAAAATAAATGTAATTAATGTTAATATAAAACGGCTGTGATATTAAAATACGCAAGCAATTATCGCTGATATAAACGTAGTAAAATGCCAGAACTATTTCCAAAATATCACATTGCTATCTTTTGGATACGATATCCGATATTTCGACGTATTTACAAATACTGAATGTATCTGAAACTAATATTCAAATAGCCACCTTTGATAAAAATGTCTCTATATATCTTCAATTCAAGTGAATGATAAAACGAGATCCATATCTTATACTTATATCTATAGGTAAACTAATAATAAAGTATCTAGTAAGAAAGTCGTGTTTTACAACATTTTAATTGGACTGCGTTATTAGTGTACAGAAGCCAAAACTACCATTTTTAGAATTTTTGTCTGTCTGTCTGTCTTCATGTCTGTTTGTAGGTATGTTTGTATGTTCCGTTTTAACACGAGAAACTTTCAACATATTTGGTTGTGTTTTTTTTTTTTAATATCATCGTAGTGACACCTAATGATTAATATACCGGGTGTAAATAGAGTGCGACCATTAAATGAAACCACATATTCTACCGACCCTACTGAACCATTTTTCCCAAGAATCATACCCGCGGACACCCTTAGCTTAGGAAATAATTGAGTTTCGAACAAAAACGCGTGAACCATGACGCACCGACATACGGGAGAGTTTAGAGAGAGCGTCGTCCGAGAAGCGACGTCCGTGAAATAAACTCGCCCGTATGTCGGTGCGTTAGGGTTCACGCGTTTTTGTTTGGAACTCAATTATTTCCTAAGCTAAGGGTGCGTGCGGGTACGACTCTTGGGAAAAGTGGTTCGGTAGGGTCGGTAGAATATGTGGTTTCATTTAATGGTCGCACTCTATTTACACCCGGTATAGGCTATAAGGAGTGTTCATGAAGTAACACTCAAGCCGAAAACAAGGCAGAGATTGAACAAACGCGGGCGTAGCCGCAGGCAAAGGATAGCCCTCAATATGAATGTTCTAGCTCTAAATAATGAGAGAGTCGAGAGTATATTCGTATCACTCTTTACGAGTGAACTCTGTTTTTCCCCCAGTTTGTCGGAACAATGCGTCATGTTTCTAGAGAAGAGAAAATATATTACCTGCCCTGTTACGTTGTATGGTTGTTAAACATGAGAATATTTTGCCGGTACAAAAGGTTGGCGGTAATGGGCATTTTATACAGTTCATGAGTTTAGGATTCCGTAGCAAGTGGTTTATTTTTAATAATAAATAAAAGCCAAATGGCTATGTCATTTCATAGGTACGAGGGACACAACTATTTGTTTCACATACATAATTCACGGGTAAATTAGGGATATGCACTGCAAACCTGTTCAAAGTAGGAACTTATCATGAAGAATTTCAGTCCATAAGATATCTGTAGAATATCTTTGGGTACAGTTTAAAAAATACAATGAAGACCTAAAGTACAGAGACGCTAAAACGATAACCTGACTGTTTGGGCGCTTTTACACCGGACGACAAGGAAGACAACGCGATATTATCGGACTGATAATCTCATACATTTACTACGAATCGTTTTTATACTCTATCGTTATCATCACCGATATCGTAGCCGACAGCCAACAATGATGTCGTGCGATATCGGTGAAGTCTGAAGACACAATGTGGGGTGAAGGCATATGTAAAATAAAAGCTTGTTCTGCGGGTGAAGGAGAGTAGCGGGTGGGGTGACACGCTGCTGTACTACTGCGTAGTGTGATCGTGTGTCATAGTTAACTTGTAAAAAAAACACAAGTCTCGCAACTTAGTTCTTATACCGTAAAAAGTTGTGAGATCCATGTAAATCCAAGTCGGTTAATTTATTCAGTCCCTGCTTAGGGACCATCTGTCTTAAGTTATTAAATAATTAGCTAACCTAACAACATCTTATAATGACCATATCAATATTAGAAATCTTTCATGTTTTAAATAAAAAGATTGACTCGGCCATCGCAGGAAAACAATGTATCTCACAAGTAATACATATTATATTAAATGAGATTATTTAGTGCGATTGACAAGTCAATCTTTTTATTGAAAACATAAAAGATTTTTAATATTGATATGGTCACTATAAGATGTTAAAATAATCTATCGGTTGGTGTATTTAGAGCAGTGGACCGAAATTACAAAATATTTTAGTTTTTCATTCATTCATACTAAACACTAATTGTATTCCAAATTTGAAGCTTCTATGTCTGCTAGAAGTGCCTTAGAGTTTTGATGATCGGTCAGTCAGTCAGTCAGTAAGTGACAAAATTAAGAAACTTTGACTAGTAATAATTCTTATGCTACTGTTTCAAATTGAATGAAATTAGAACTTGGTTACCGAAAATTCAGGCTTCTAGTTTTATCCACAACGAAGTTATAGGGGGTCGACAACGGCCTGAACTGCTTCGAGAAAAGGATGGTACGGCGTGCTGCTTTTTAGATCCAGATATCATGACTGTCGCTGTCGTTACAGCTGACGTTATGTCGGTATCGTATCGGTACTATTATCGTCTAGTGTCAAAGCGCCCCTTCTACCTTTTGGTCTGACACAATGCTAAAAGATAAAAGTTTTCAGACTCCGAGATAAACGCTGTCAGTGCTTTAATTAAAAGACCTTTTGCCAGTCTGGATTTCCACCGAGTGCAAAAAGCAAAAGGCGTTTCTATTTTGTTGGAGCAAATAAATAGGGCCAGCGTAGCAGCTTAAGGTTCTTAAAAGGGCACTGGAGAATTCGATCTATTAAGTTGTTTTGGTTAAAAGACATTGATGCTACGAAATATTTATTCTAACTGTTCTGTACCTGATTACAGTGTTTTATATCTATTATGATTTGAAATTTATTGAAGCATGTTTTCATCGTAGTATCTTGATGAAAACACTTTTATTGTTTCACAATATTACTATAAAACTCCAACTGGTTTCGCCTTACGGGATTATGATTTATGAGTGATATTCATTGTCCTCTCATAAACAACTAGACTCACAATCTCGCTCAAAAAGTGTCCGCGATGCATTTTGTCACCGCTATGGGGTGACAAATTCGAATGACGATTTCTTACAACTGACATTGCATCTTATGTTAACGACATAACGTCTTAATTTGGTTGAAGATTTTTGCTACTATGCACGTTACAGGTTCGGACACTTTCTGACGAACTTTTCTTAGAGACTGTGTGTCTTGTTGTTTATGAGAGGTCAATGATTCGGAGTCATTATATACCAGTTCATTAATTGTAAATGCAATTCGATTAACCCTACTAACAAAAGAAAAATACGCATAGGAAAAAACAACCATTTGCTTAGCGTTAGGCATATTATTAGACATATTTTGAATAAGATTATGTTTTGCTTTCTTATTGAGTATTTTCTTCTTCATTGCTGGACCACCAGAATTAATTAATTTATTAAAATTTTTAATGGGACTTTTTTTTTGATATATGAGGTCATTTTTATAAAAAGGGGTATATTTTATTGCAAAGCAAAAATATTAACAGCCCATCAAATGCAGCGCAAAAATGAGACGGTAGGTTAGGTTAGAAAGACTGCCATACATAACCTTCGTGGTATTCTGCTCACACATACACACACGCGCCCTCTCACACACGCACGCACACATACACACACGCGCCCTCTCACACACGCACGCACACATACACACAGATGCACCACAAGCCATACACGTACATGGCTAAATTAAACTTAATGCTGAAATTGAATTTAAACTTAAATATAATTACCTTAATGTATTTCCTGTGTGTAGTTTTAAGCAAAATGTTATTTTTAGGTATAATTAGTTTTCTAAAGAGGAGCGGTGCCTCCCAACTCAAGCCTTTCAAGCTTACAAGGAGACACCAGCCACTATTTATGTTAGTTTAACCTATTTAAACGAAATAAAACATGTATTTTTATTTTTTTATTTTTATTTATTTTTTATTTTTTCAACCAAGAAATCCCTCAGCGCAGAAGATTGTGCCTCCTTATAGACACTCTGACCTTTTGATGTGCAGTTTGAATTTTTGGTAGGTTACTAGATACGAGTAGCATGGATGAACATTTGTCTATGCTAGATAGTAAGCAATATCATTATTTTCTCTTATTAAAATAAACGGTACCATGACATGTAGTTTCAAATAAGCCACAATGCAATGACCCGAGATCGGTTGTTCTTAGAAAGAGACAACCATTATACTAATCGCGAATACGAGCTATATACAACAGACACAGACAGCCAGGCGTTGATGTCGAGGATGATTTCCGCATTGGCAGTACTTTATAAGTCTAATGAATCCGTCCTAGTGTTCAACTCGAGTAGCGATTCCGGACTGCTAATTGAAATAACTCAGATGGAAACCATACTGCATTTTAGTGTTGACGCGTAGTATGGATTCCGGAACACAGCGTCGCGTAAAACATCCTGCTGTTCAACACGAGAGCGCGTTGAGTAGTAGTATGATATAATAAGACGTTGTGCCGACAGTCGCTATCAATAATCACATTTTTATAGATGTATACCTAAATGTAAAACATTACCTTTGATTTTACTAACAGCATCTTAATATTACAGTGATATTTTTAATGACAAGCTTCAAAATAAGGAAAATTATTGTTGACGTCAAATTTAATTAGACTCGGTGGAAAATAGTATATTATGCATTAGTGAATAAAGGACGGATTTAAAGCGAGGGCCATTGATGAATCACGAGCAAGTAAAGGATTCTAACGACTGAATCACGACCGTAGGGAGTGATTCATGATGATTGAAACACGAGCGTAGCGAGTTATTCAAGTGTTAGAATCCTGAGCGACGCGAGTGATTTATGGCCCTCAACATAAATCCGTACTTTATTCAAGAGTTGCATACTATACTTTATACCATCACTACGAGAAAAGAAATAATTTAAGCGAAAATAGACATTTAATGAAGAAAAAAGGAAAGTTCAATTGATTAAAATGCACATTAAAATTGTACCATTGTGCCCAAAGCTTGATTTTCATTTTTCAATTTGCAAAAATCATCGTAGGCTTTGATGTAAACGAGCCGTGATTTGTTGGGTAGCAAGTTTTCTACTATAACGGCCGCCCTTTCTTTCATAAACTCAGGTGTTAACACATCTTCTTCATCACTTGATTGCATATTCAATCGATTTATTATAAAGTAACACTAAAGTTATGTAAACTTTGTGTTCGTACAACTTACAGTATTCAAAATGGCGCCAATTTACTAATATTTTTTTTTCTGTAATGGCAGCAAAGAACAAAAAACAGTTTTTTTTCTAATGCTAAACTCCTTATCACAAATATATCGACTAATCAAATCTCGAGGAATTATTTGCACAAAGAGTTTGTATGTCGAGTATTCTTTGCGCAAGGAGTTTGTATCGAGTATTTTTTGCGCAAGGAGGTTGTATAAGCATTGAGATAGAGGTCGAATATATTGGTGTGTCCTAAATTCAAACACCATAATAGTGATTAAAAGGCCTTTTTAAAATAAGATTTTTAGAGTGGGAATGGTATAAAAGCTTTTATAAAGTAATAATTTAGTAATAACACTTTATTTCAGATTAAAAACATAATCGTAACTCTAAAATAGGGCTTAAACCACAAAGAACTGAAGAAGTTCTCAATTGCGACGAAAACAAAGAGACAAAAAATATTTATTTTTTCAACTTGGAATGTGAATAATTATATGTCTGTGGGCATGTGGGGTGTCATTATCTAGAAATCATTGAGTAGTGTACAAATATATTATTTTATTAATTATTATCTCCACAAATAAAAAAAACGGCCAAGTGCGTGTGGGGCCACGCGCAATGTAGGGTTCTGTAAATGCCCGGTACATTTTATAAGTTGGTCTACTAATACAGACCGCGCCAAACTTCTAGTCCCATACATTAGAGGGGACCAAAAGTTTGGCGCGACCTGTACTCGTAAACCTGTAAAGCCTACTTAGATGTGATAGTTTTCTTTATTTATTCATTACATATACTACTTATGTGAATTTTTCCACATTTCTTTAAACAACCGTTTAGCCGGCAGGGACGACGACGACGCTCCACTCTAACAAAAATGTTCACTTCAAAGCTTAATATTTCGCCAGCGGATCCTTACCTATATCTAAAAATGGCTTTCACATACCCACAATGTTTTTAAACAACCTATCTAACGATAATCCACACTATGGGATAGACGAAAAAAAAAACATCCCTAGTGTACGTGTATGAAATGTACCCTTAAAAATTTCAATTTTTTTTTTCGAGATTTTATTTTACTATTTTGTCGGCGTGATTAATATAGGTATTTATATCCATGCAAAATTACAGCTTTCTAGTACTAACAGTCTCTGAGCCAAGCGCGGACAAACATGGCGAAACTATAAAGGTTCCTTGTCGGACTACGGAACCCTAAAAAAATGGAGGGTCATCAAAGTTGTTAGTCTTAGGCCATTTTTGTTATGGGGTCATCTCAAAAACTAAACTAGTTAGGAATTTGGAATGTCTGTGTGACATATACTGTATTTAAACAAGATACACTGAAAACATCGATTAATTATTAATGTTTAGATTATTAATATTTAGCAGTTTTGTTTCATACATTTGTAGATACTGATAATTTATTCAAATGAAATCCACGGAACCTCGCACTAGGCCGTTTTTTTGCATGCTGTTAGTTACCTATTTTAGCAGCAAATACTGCAGGCTAAACCATAACACTTTTTACTGTTACTTACAGCTAAATATTAGGGTTAATTTAGTTAACTCTTTTTTCAGACATTACATTCATCATTACATAATTATTGTTATTGCAACTTAAATAATTTGTTTCAAATGTGATACGTTAAGGTTTAGTGCGCAAGATTGTTATATGCTTAACATGTAGTCAACAGTATTAAAGTCTTTCCTATGATGGTTTTAGATTTTCGCATAAAAATATAAGCAGCCTCTTAAACAACAAATGAAACAGTTTTTTAGCTTAAAATATATTATAATATAATATTTCATATATAAAATATTTCAATGCAGTGAATTTAAAAAAAATGCTTAAATATTCCCACAATAATTTGAATAAAAACATGAAGAAGCATATTTATGATGCTATTTTTGAAATCCCATATTATTTTTAGGATAAATTTATATAAAATTAAAGCTAAATAATCCTAAAAAGTAAAGACCTAAAAATAAAAATATAATAAACTAAGTAAAACTCCAGCTCTTGGATCTCCTGAGGCATCCACCAGACGCGATGCTATCTGTTTGTAGAGCTGTCGAGCATCGGGCCCCCAAGGCCCTAATGTCTTGGTGCCAAACAGCAAAAACATGTAGCCCTCACCAAGGTGCTGCATATTTGCGCCGCTTGTTGCGTTCGGTTGCTGTAGCCGCCGCACCAGCTGTGACATTGGTCGACCGGACGTGAGACGCGGCGAGCGTGTCGATGCAAGTCGCGTCCCACACCAGGGAGCGACCATTCTGCCACGGGATGAGCGTCATTCCGTTGGGCCTCTTGCCATCGTCACGTGCGATGCCATTTGGCTCTAAAATAACTGGCACGTTCATGGTTGCAAGGGTCCTCTGATGTCATTGAAGCTGCTGTGATGGGGCCAGCGGCTGACACTGCGTTGACACGAGAGGCCGTGATGGCCCAATCGACTGACGCTCACGCCAGAATAACAGCGATGGCTCTCATTCGTCTTTGTTCCAAGTCACAGAGAGATGGCGATGGTGAACGTTGTCATGTCTAAAAGAGTAATCTTCGTAAAGATTGGCGGAAAGAATGGCATGCAGCCATAAGCCGCACTCACGCTCACCGGTAGCCACAAGACTAGCACGGTCTGCGAGATCGAGAGTAGTGTCTAGGAGATGTTTTTGGGCCTGTTTGCAAAGAGGCTCGTCCCATAATTTTTGGGATTCCAAGACGATGGGCATATCCCAACCAGGACAGGCAACCGACCAAGCGTTTCTGGCCTCCGCCAAGCAAGACGCCTCTACATCACCAAGTGATGGGTTTATAATGTTACCAAAGAGAACGTGCGTACTATAGACGGACGACAAAAATGCCGGGAGAGCGATGCTTGAAATCTTACGCACCCCCTGTCCACCGAAACGAACCGGGAGTGTAGCCTGGCTCCAGCTTCGATCATCTAATGAACAGTTCAAAACTGTAGTCATTGATTGACGTAAAACCGTGTCAAGCATGTCTAGTGAATTCGGGAACAAACAAGCAATTTAGAATAATCCCATTTGTGGATTTATTTGGTTCAGGCGCTCAGATGATTCAGTGAATTTGGCAGCTTGATCGTTCACAAACCTAGGCACAGCGTCATCCAGGATTGGGGCTGCCAGGAGGCAAAGCAAGTTCTTGTCTACAATTTTAATATTCGGTGCCAAACTGATATATTTTGAGATAATTAATTCTTAATTCGTCTTTGGAACATGATCGGAAACGAATAGCTCACATTTGGAGAAATTTAGTACAAGGCCTTGTTTTCCAAAGTCACTCATAATGTTTTCTAAATCGTTTGAAACTGTAGACGCTTCGCCTCCTGAGGTCCCATTATCCAGGTACCAAATATTCAACTTAGATGTGAAGGAAGATATAGCCGGATGGATGGCCGGTCCTAGTGGGTCGCCCTGTTGACATCCAACCGCGGACTGAATAACATTATTCCTGTAGAAAAGTTTAGATGGTTATGGCAGCACTGAAAAATATAGTTATATATAGATGGAATGTGTTCTTTGACCTCAGTCGACAGGGCTCCTCAATCCACCGAATTGAAGGCGTTCTGAACATCCAGCTTCAGGAGGACCGCCCCCGCGTTGTTGTATAAGAAAGTGCGAGTCGCATGAACCGCCGCCTTGCAGCCGCCGTAGTACCGGATCCCAGCTGAACAGGTTGCAATTTGGAGGTGAGATCAGGCAAAATATGTTTGCAGCAGATCTTAGACGCCACACGACGGATAGTGTTTCCAATTGTGATTGGCCTAATACCGCCGTCTTTTTTATTAAGTGCAAAAAGACTTGCTCCGTATAGGATGTCCAAGATCTGTTCACGTACCTTACCTGACAACATCAGGTTGACAACCCGCGTCAAGGCACTCAGGAGAACCCGCTCAGGCTCCCCGACAGTCCCGCACATCAGATCCTTGAAGTGCTGTGGTTTGAGAACGTAGAGGCCTCCGGCCGAGCCATTCCGGACTGACATGATGGTGGCTAGTGTCTCTTCCGCTGTTGCCTCGGTAGTGTAGTCTTAAGGCCCAGGTGGGTCCGGTAGCTGAGTTGTCGCTGCTGGAGGCGGATTCTTAGAAACCAGGGCCGAAAGAGTGTCTGGTGTATCGGTAGCGATAGTATCGTCGGAGAAGAGCAGGCGTGCGGCTCCCCGGATGTCTCCATCGCTAACTTTAGACTCTATCTTATGTCTCAGATTGAAATCTTTATTTTGATATATTTTGGTAGTTAGTGAACTTATGTTATTCGAGTGCTTGCAGTTATTCTTTATTTTTCGAGTCAGGGAGCGTTTAACGTCGCCACCCCTCTGGGCCTGCAGCGCTCTATAGGAAAAAGTCAGTAGAGCCTGCGATGATTCGTCATTGTTTTCATCTACTGCTTTATTTATGCATTGAGACAGAGATGCGGCTACTGAGGTTCGAGCGCTGAACGCAAGGTAAATTGTTTTTCGGATCTGGCAAAAGACCGCGTAAAGGCTTATCAATGGTAAAACCCGTATCCCCTTGGTCAATGACGCATTTATATTTTTATGTAAATGGATGGATGTTCAGGCCCCTCTAGCTGTCCCTTACCGAACTTTTTACATTCAGGACACTGAACGTCACCCAACAATGACTGGCTGTTGGCTGCATTGGACGGACCAGCTGTCTACGACATAAATCAGAATAATAATAATAATAACTAAATAAAGTAACAAATAACTTAAAATTAGGTAGCAAAATTCAATGTAGAAATCATATATAAAACGACGAAGTAAGTCCATCTATTCAGTAATATGGCATCTTTACCAAGAAGCACATTTCTTCATATTTTCACGAATGTCTGTAGGATCCTTCTTGAATTAGCGTTTGGGAATTGAGCACATTAAATAACTTTATAACGCGGTATATACCTATGACAACTCGCGCGTCACTCTCTCCCCGCGCCCCGCACCTACCCGGTAACGGTCGGTCCCGCGGGACGCGATCAGTGTGCGACAAGCCGCCTCGCGTGCGGACATTTGTATTGTACGATATCTGTTTCTGTGTACCTCACATTGTGTCATTTGTGCCTGTGTGCGATATATATACTTATTGGTGTTCATTATACGAAAACTGTAGAAAAGAACGGTGTACTCATTTCCGAACCCTACATTTGGCTGCCCAACGTGTGTTGTGAAGTGATATGCCCCGGAAAAAACAACCACAACAATTGAACATGTCGTCACCGGAACCTGAGTCTGGTAACAACATTACCATGACCTCGGAAGTCCTGCAAGAACTAGTGGCCTCACTTCAACGGTCACAAACAGAATTCTGTCAAAGACTTTTAGCAGACGCCCGCTCTTCCACACCGAGAGCGTGTGAAACCACAGTTTCGGAGTCCGCCGTCTTGTCCGCACTCGCCACAAATGCAAATTTTGCTCAGTGCACGGCCCGCTATGGCGGTCGCACCGAAGAGTCGCTCGAGGCGTTTATTGACAGCGTGGAAGTTTACAAGTCGTGTGTAAATATTTCCGATGAAAACGCCACAAAAGGTTTATCCATGCTGTTGACCAGCGTTGCCGCCGTGTGGTGGCAGGGAGTCAGAGAAGAGGTACGTGACTGGAAGGACGCTATACAGAGATTACGGGGCGCATTCGGTGAGCGCCGTTCCCCGTACCGCATTTATACGGAGCTGTTTTCAATGAGACAGGGTGAAGAAAACATTGAGATCTTCGTGTCAAAAGCACGCGCTACTCTGTCATGCTTGCCGCCAGATGACCTGTCTGAAAAAGTGAAGTTGGACATGGTGTACGGCCTCCTCGACACCCGCATAAGAAGAAGACTCGATCGGGACACGCTGACGTCATTCGACGAGTTGCTACGTAAGGCGCGAAGCATCGAGGATGCGCTGAGGGAACCCCAAGCGCCCCCCGCCCCCCCGGCCACCCGCGCACTGCGTCAAACAAACATGCCATTTCAGCGCGCGATCCAACTGCCGCCGACGACGTCATGGCAACAGCCGGCTCGCCACGTCGCGCCCCCCGCCGCGCGCCGCGACGTCGCGCCCGCGCCCCCCGACCCCCGTCAGCCGGTTTCATCTGCGAACGTGCCACCGCCCGCGCCGTCCGTGTCACGGCCAGGCGTACCCCCGCACGTCGCCACGCCGAGCTAACCCCCGCCACCGCCGCCGTTGCTACCAGCTCTACGTCGACGAACCGCAACACTCGCCCCAAGTGTAGCTATTGTAAAAATTTCGGCCACACCAGTGAGCAGTGTCAGAAACTCCGAAATCGTCAGTCGAACACTTTCGTAACGACGCCGCAGCCGTCATCAATAACGTGTTACGGGTGTGGGACGCCGGGAGTCGTTCGGTCTCAATGTGCAAACTGTAGAGAGGTATCTTTTTCAACCGCCGACATAAATAATCAGGTGAGCCCACTCCAAACTAACATAAATAATCAAGTGACCCCACTCAAGTATAGTTTAAACGCGAAAAATTTCAAGAGTCTCGTTGCACATAATGATAGCAGTGATAGCAACAAGTCACCGTCAGATTCTGTTAACCCTTTGACTACGAGCACCGATCGGTGTTTTGTTAATTCTTCGACATCGAACATCGACGAGTGTTTTGTTAATTCTTCAACATCGAACATCGACGAGTGTTTTGTTGATTCTTTGACATCGAACGCTGATGGGTATTTTGTTAACCCGTCGTATGCAAACACCGGCCAGTGTTTCGTTAACCCGTTGTCTGCAAACACCGGTGAGTTTTTTGTTAACCCTTTGTCTGCAAACACCGACGAATATTTTGTTAACCCGTTGCCTGACACCGATGAATGTTTTGCTAACCCGATGTACGCAAACACCGGCCAGTGTTTCGTTAACCCTTTGTCTGCAAACGCGGATGAATGTTTTGTTAACCCTTTGACCGCGGGTACCGGAAATTTTTTTCTTAACCCGTCGAGTGTAACCAACGGTGAATGTAGGTTTGACCCGTTGAATAATCATCTTCCCTCAACTGATTTACTCAAATTTAAGAATACGGTTCCCACCTTGGATTTGAATAATAAAAATGAAACCGTGCTTGAAAGCCGTGATAAAAACTCCGGTTTAATCGGTAGGGAGACTGTGCCTAATCCTCCTCAGTGTATTGCTTTATGCAAGCCCAACGTATCACAACCTAATAATTTACGGCCTGTGTTGTACATAGAGGTATTGGGTCTCCGTGGTTTGTCTTTAATTGACACAGCCGCAAAAAGATGCGTTGCTGGCTCCCAGCTCTTTGTTTTGCTTAAAAAGAAAAATAATAAATTCCAAAGGCAATGCATGAACGTTAAGCTTGCTGATGGAACTTCACAATCACGCATTGTGCTAATTACCCGGGTTGACGTAAAGGTTAATCATCGGCTTATACCAACGGAGTTCGTTATTTTCCCTGAAGCCGATGCAAGCCAAACTCTTTTGGGAATCGATTTCCTAAAAGCAGCTGGTATTCAAATCGACTTTAGCAAATCAACCTGGCGCTTTTCAGATGGCAATATGACTTACCCTCTAGAGTACGAGGACCATACAGCGGTTGCCGCAGTCACTTCGTGTTCCACACCTGTCTCACTGCGCGAGGACGAAGGTACTTTACTTACCAGTGAACAGTGCGTGCTGCTTAGTCAGTTTCTTCAGGACAACGAAGCAATCTTCAGACCAGGGGGAGATCCAACACCTTTTGCCGAACATTTCATTGATACAGGTGAACACTTACCAATTTCTGTACCTCCGTACCGGCTAACACCTGCAAAGAAAGAGATCATGAAAGCTGAAATTGACAAAATGTTAGAAGACGGGATAATTGAAGAATGTGAGTCAGCCTGGACTTCGCCTGCCCTCTTAGTTCCGAAGAAGAACAATCAGGTGAGGTTTTGTGTTGACTACCGTAAACTAAACAGCGTTACGAAAACTGACCATTACCCTCTCCCGGTCATCGATGAACTCCTCCAGTCGACAAAAAGGAATTGTATCATCAGCACTATTGACCTCAAATCTAGTTACTGGCACGTAAGCGTCGCACCAGCCGACAGAGACAAAACAGCGTTCATTTCACCCCTAGGGACTTACCGTTTCACTCGCATGCCATTCGGGTTGAAAAACGCACCGGCTACTTTCCAACGCTTGATGGACCGCTTCAGATCTGGTGCTTGTTTTAGCGATACCATCATTCTGGCTTATCTAGATGACCTCCTCGTGATTTCTGATGATTTTGAGAAGCATATGGATGACCTGCGCATAGTGTTCGACCGACTACGTCAATTTGGTTTGTGTCCTAACCGGGAAAAATGTATGTTTGCCTGCAAAGAGGTAAAGTACTTAGGGCACTTAATTACTCCCGAAGGTATTAAGCCTGACCATTCGAAGGTTGAAGCCATCACAGAAATGAAGGAACCAAGCAATTTAAAACATCTCAGAACTTTCCTTCAGACAGCATCCTGGTTCCGGAAATTTATCCCTAACTTCTCCCAAGTTGCTCAACCTCTTACGTTGCTTACCAAGAAAAACCAACCTTGGTGCTGGGGGGAGCCGCAGAAAACTGCATTCAACGAATTGAAGGTGAGACTTGCTTCAGCACCAATTTTAATACAGGCTGATTTTAGCAAAACGTTTGTGCTGCGAACGGACGCGAGTGCATACGCCGTGGGAGCAGCCTTGATGCAAGGAGAAGGAAACGACGAACGCCCTATCGAATATGCGAGCCGCCTCTTGACGCCAGCGGAACGTCGTTACAGCACAACGGATCGCGAAGCTCTTGCCGTTGTTTGGGCTGCAGAAAAGTTCCGTCCATACATTGACGGTCATTCCGTGTGTGTCAAGAGCGATCATCAACCACTCAAGTGGCTTATGACTTTAAAGTCGCCTAGTGGTCGTCTCACTCGCTGGGCTTTGAAACTACAGAGCTACGACATCAGATACGAATACGAGCCTGGTAAGTCTAATGTTCTAGCCGATACTCTTAGCCGTCCAATGTGCGATGGAAATTCTAAGGACGATTGCGGCGTGTGCTCTGTCACTATTGACGTTCCTCACGTTAACGCTGCTGATTTTCGTTCATCGCAGCTTAAAGATGCAGAGGTATTGAAAATTATCAAAGACCTGGAACAGCCGGATCCCCTAGCGTCAAACAGGTGGTTAGAACGAGGATACTTACTTAGTCAAGGCGTACTGTATCGCTTCGACCCTGATTCCGATTCCGAGGAGCCGCAGCTGGTCGTCCCAGATTCTATGAAAGAATCCGTGTTAAAGGAATTTCACGACGCACCGACTGCAGGCCACCAAGGTGTAGAACGAACCTTGCAAAGGATCAAGGGTAAGTATTTTTTCACAGGTATGCGGAAATACGTCACGGACTACTTAAAGAACTGCGTCGATTGCCAGAGGTATAAAAGCTCCAACCAGAAGCCTGCTGGCCTTTTGCAAACTCCCGTGCTCAACCAACGAAATGAGGTACTGGCTATAGACCTTTTTGGTCCTCTTCCTGAAGGTAAAGACGGTGAGAAATGGATCTTACTGGTTGAGGATACTGCCACCCGCTGGGTTGAATTATTTCCCCTCAAAGACGCAAACGCAGAAACTTGTGCACCAGTACTCATTGAAGAATACTTTTTAAGGTACGGTTTACCACGCAGAATTATATCAGACAATGGTGTACAATTTGTCTCGGCTGTCATGCAACAGTGCATGCACCTCTTGGGTATCAAACAAAACCTTATACCTCTTTATCACCCCGAAGCAAATCCAGCGGAAAGAAAGAACCGTGACCTCAAGACACAACTTTCTATCCTCGTACAGACAGAACATCGCTCTTGGCCACAGTTTCTGTCTCACATTAGATTTTCTATGAACAGTGCTACTTGTGCTACTACTGGCCACACTCCTGCATATCTTACGTTTGCTAGGGAAATGCGAACTCCGTTTGATGCCAATCATGACCTACGTAGTATTCTTTCGAAAGACACTTTTGTACCACAAGCTACTCCATACTTGGAGAAGTTTTTGCTTACTTTAAAGGACATCAAGGATCGTGTAGAGAGTCAACAGGATGCTAGGAAGGATTTTGCGGATAGCGGTCGTCGCCCGTCTGTCTCGCACGCCGAGGGAGACCGAATACTTCTGACAACACATGCCCTCAGTAACGCTGCTAAGGGGTTAACAAAAAAGTTCATGCCCTTACGCGATGGTCCTTATGTCATTCGTAAAATCGTTAGCCCTACCACTTACGAAGTTGAGGACTCTGACGGTCAACTTTTAGGAAAGTTTCATGCCAGGGACATAACACCTTGCATAGGCCAAAGTGTTGGTGAGTCTGTTCCGATCCAACCTCGAAGACGTCGGGGTCGACCTCGTAAACCGTGTGACTGTTGTTAATCAGTGTTGTCATTATATAAGTATATTATATCCTTTTTTTTTTTTTTTTTCTTTTTTCCTTTTTCCCTTGATTGTTATTGTTGTCCCAAGTCACCATCGGGACGATTTTATGACTTGGAGGGGGAGTATATAACGCGGTATATACCTATGACAACTCGCGCGTCACTCTCTCCCCGCGCCCCGCACCTACCCGGTAACGGTCGGTCCCGCGGGACGCGATCAGTGTGCGACAAGCCGCCTCGCGTGCGGACATTTGTATTGTACGATATCTGTTTCTGTGTACCTCACATTGTGTCATTTGTGCCTGTGTGCGATATATATACTTATTGGTGTTCATTATACGAAAACTGTAGAAAAGAACGGTGTACTCATTTCCGAACCCTACAACTTGCTTTAAATTGGATTTTAAGGCCACTAAAATACTTTTACAGGAATTTTGAGAGTGGAGCTCCTCACTACAGGAGATTCTATGTAGTTTTCAACTTATTATATCAATAAAAACATTTTTGAAAAATAATTTGGAAAACCATTAGGTACTACTAACATTAACATTCATATTTATTATTTTTAAATTTCTTATCCATATCTTGATGACCCAAAATATTACTCAAAAGCAAGCATTTTTAGATAAAACACGAAATCCCTCGCTTTATAGTATCGCGTGTTCTTCTAAAATTTCAACTAATTTTATTAGAGCGAATGCTTAAGATGTTTAGTTACTCAATCAAGCCGTAACGGCTGAACCATTTTCTATAATAACCCTCGCCCTGGACGCCGAGCGAAATGTAGTTAAGTAATAACAGTAAAAAAGCTCAGATTTATTTCCCACATGTTTCATTTGTAACATAAATCAAGTATTTTCAGTTCCAACATGGCGTGCATCAGTGCAGATCGACATGAGCTCAGCGCCACTGGACTGATTGATGAATGGGACTGGCGTGTTCACTTTATTTCAGTTTTTATTGAAGTTTCATTTAGTTTTTCTCGCTTTTGTATAAATGGTGCGTTGGAATGGGGTAGTATGAGGGAAATATAACTACAAAATTATATTTAATTTGGTCGATAGAGTCTCGGTCATTGATTTTGGCGAAAATTAAAATTGGATGTATAGAAAATGTACTATAGACTCTCGTTTTCTGTGGGGTCCCCACATAGAAGCTCTCTGTAGTAGACTTAGTTCAGCCGCATACGCCATTAGACGCATAAGGCAGATTACTGATGAAGACACTGCTAGATTAGTATATTTTAGTTATTTTACAGCATTATGTCATACGGCATAATGTTGTGGGGTAGAGCCGCGGATAAAAAAGCAGTCTTTGTCTTGCAAAAGAGAGCAATTTGGTCTATTTAAAACATGAAGTACCAAGATTAATTAAGAGAAAAGTTTACAGAAATTAATATATTTACGGTCCCATGTGAATTTATTGATCAAGATATTAGATGTGAGAAAAAATATTGATAATCTCCAGAGGCTTGGTGTGGACCACTCTGTTGAAACCAGAAACAAACTAAACTAGCTTTTCCTAAATTCAGACTTGCTAAAGTAGGTACCTCTTTTGTAGGACATAGTATAAGATTTTACAATAAGCTTCCAAAGAAGGTCCTTAGTTTGCCTAAAAATAAGTTTAAACTATACATTAAGCAGGGACTACTTAAAAAAGCTTATAATAAAATCAATGATTATTTGGACGATAATGAAGCATGGTAATAATAATAATAATTAATACCACCGAAAATAATACCACCGAAATCATCCCAATTGTTTTGTCCGCGAACGGGTTAATACCAACCAGCCTCGAAAACAACCTAAGGCGGTTGGGGTTCCGCGGCAGTTCGCTTCCAGCGCGGATGCAAAAGGCGGTACTGCTTGATACTGCTCGCATCGTTCGCCGGTTTCTTTCCCTGGGGCTCTGAACCCCGGTCGACTGTGCCTCTGCCGGGGATACACCGTCCCTCTCTCTTTAAATTCTTTTGGCCAAGAGAGAGAGACGAGATCAAAAATTCCCATAATAATAATAATAATCTTTATCAAAATTGTAATTCATCATTAGTAAATTTTAATAATGTATGATTCCTATTAAGGCTAATCTTAGGCCCTATAAAGTTAATTAATATGTAAATAAACTGACTTTGCTGTTAAAGGTAATAGACAATATAAGACGGGTTGACTAAGATATTTTTTTTTCTCGTGACATAATTTCTATGGTCTTATATTTGTTATGTCTTTACTTAAGTAGGTATAAGAAAATTGTATAGATTAGGATTATGTTACAAACATTTTGTAGAAAAAAAAGGAAAATTGAAAAAAAGACATGTTTGCCAAGTTTCTTGCCCTTCTTCTTAGCAATACTAATCGAATGGGCGGTTGTTTGGGCATTATTTTTATTTATGGTTTATTAGGTTCATTTTTCAACACATTTGTTCATTGCATTATGTATATATAACTATCTTTTGCCCGCGGCTCCGCCCGCGGTTAAGAGATTTCCGTGGAAATAGGCTAAACAAGGTACAAGGTTGTAGGTTGTAGGTGGTAGAGCTGATGCCGGGCTCGACTGTGGACGTACCACCATCTTACTCGCAAATCCTCCCGAAGTTATTCGAAGGTATATCCATCCCCAATTGCCAAGCCTTATATAAAACAGACTGGTGACGGGCAGCGGCGTCACTGGTGCAAGGGTTTCGGCACCGCGCTCGCCAATCCGCCTGCCCAGCGTGTGTGAGTATGGGCATTTCTTCCAGGATAACCGCCGAGAGTGGCGAAATCCTGGAAAGGCTTATGTTCAGCAGTGGACGCAACAGGCTGATGGATGGATGGATGGAAGCTAAACAAAGGAACCTGATTTTCTTAAGAAGGCAGTTTTATTTTAACTGTATTAATACCTATATTGGTTCAACGCCTCCGTGTACACGAAATTATTAATTTTTTCATAAGATTGCTGTCAGAACTGACACGCGATATGGCAACATACAACTGACCATAATAATTTCAATCTTTAAGGTAAAATGGGTAGTAAAAAAAGATTTTAAAATTTGACTCCCAAAGTACAATTTAAGGGTTCTAAAAAAAAATGTTTTAAAGGAGGCCTTCTCCAAGACGATAGCACAGCCCAAAACGTGATAGAGAAAAATTACCTGCATCGTAAAAAAATGCAAAGTGAAGGCTATTTTTTATTTTCAAAATAGTAGTTCATCCCAACTAATAAAGTAAAGATAACAGTAATTTAATGATTGTTATAAGTTAAATAAACCTATTATCTAAAACAAAAAGATGCGTTTTTTAAAAACATGATAGAGAAAAATTATCTGCATCGTAAAAAAATGCAAAGTGAAGGCTATTTTTTCATTTCAAAATAGTAGTTCATCCCAACTAATAAAGTAAAGATAACAGTAATTTAATGATTGTTACAAGTTAAATAAACCTATTATCTAAAACACAAAGATGCGTTTTTTAAAAACTCTCTTATGTGAATTTATACTTAATTTAATTTGTTAAAAAACAGCATTATTCTACCTTTTCTTGATTCACCACACTACTCGGACGCGCGCACGTTTCAGATGTGTTTATCTCTTTCAGTGCGCAATTAACCTATTGCGCAATTAACCTATTGCGCAATTCAAAGTTTCGCATGCCGTAAAAACTATGAAGTACATGCAGCGCCATCTAGTGTGTAGTAGTAAAACGCAACGTTAAAAAACTGCAAGTTGCACCTATCGTCTGTTTCATGTTTATTATGAGATACTACGACCTAGATTTACTCTAGATAACCTCATATTACAGGGTATTTATTACTTAATAATTTATGTATGTATTGAAGATTAGCGATGGCATCTAACGGGTAGTAGATGCATTCCTGATAGGTATTGTTTATAACAAGTTATGTCGTTGTGGTACACGTTCCAAAGGCCGCATGATAGCTGCTCTCGACTTGCAAATTATCTTTTATTATTTTTTCCGATAAAAGGAGGTTTTACTAATAGTCGTAAAGTTATATAAATATTAATGTCATTTAAATTTGTAATTTTTTCGAAAATTGGGCCAAAATATCTATCTTAAAAATATTAAGTATATTCTTATTGTGGATTTGATTAAATGAAAAGCTTACAAAAACAAAATAGACAGTAGATAGCTTCAGATTTCACGGACGACGCTCTCTCTAAACTCGCCCGTATGTCGGTTTGTTAGGGTTCACGCATTTTTGTTTGGAACTCAATTATTTCCTAAACTAATGGTGTCTGCGGGTATGATTCTTGGGAAAAGTGGTTCAGTAGGGTCGGTAGAATATGTGGTTTCATTTAATGGTAGCAGTCTATTTACACCTGGTATATACATATATTTATTTCATGTTACATTGAAAATTCTTTTAAAATATCATACAGCTGATTTCGTAACTCCGTTGATTTCAGCGCCAGGACAAATATAAATATATTGTTACCTTAAGAAAACTACATTAAATATATTTATACCTAAAACAAAAAAAAAAAAGAATTACTTTGTGTTGAATTTGAACCCGCGACTAACAGATTACAACGGCGAACATTCCACATAGTGTCACTAAAATTCTCATTGCGCTGCTCCCTTTCATCATAGCATGATGATACATAGCTTAAAACCTTCCCGAAAAAAGGAACAGTGAAAACTGTATCAAAATCCATTGAGTGGTTCTCAAGTTATAAGCGAACAAACAGACAGACAGACGTTGTATGTATTTTATATGTATATATGGAAGAAGATATTGTTATTCCTATGTTTCTCTATTTTATGCAGGTGTATAATTTTACTACATTTAAGTATGTAGCCCAACCTAAATATTTTTTGTATGTATTTCCCGTTTTCATATAAATGTTAAAAGTATACTATACGTATATATTTCCCAAAATAAATATTTTGATTTGATTTGTAGTTCTTATAATAGGTATTAAAACTGTCGTGAGCTGACTATTACAATATTTTGAAAACGATTAATCACTCGCATATTAATTACAGTTGTTGACAACATGCCAGTTTGTTTTCGCCGATAAAATTTTAACATTTTCAAGCTCATTGGCTCATCATTAAACTGAAATCTCTGTTCGTAAATAGGGCTCAATTTCCAACTTCATTTATCCCGAGTAATTAATTGATGCACGTGCGGTGAGCGAAGATTGCCTAAGGTTCCATCACGCTAACCGTTATGTCAGCTAAGTGCCCTGAAACAATTTAGACTGCGTACTAATAGTCTATTAGATTTAAATATAATATTAACACATAAGAATTTCTTATCAACTTTTTTAAAGTAGTAATACTGAAAAAGAAAATATTAAGAAGCATCCTTTTTTGGTGAAACTCAAATGAAAGTTCATACAAATCTGCATAATTCTTATTTATTCCAAAATTAACTTTTTTTTATTTTTTTGTACGGGCACGTTTTTCTTACCATTACAGCGCCCCTTCTTTGATTTGCAATTGTTTCTTTAATTCCATACAACATCGGACTTTATGGATGCATGCTAGTTAAAAATATAAGGTGAAACTTATTTATACAGCCAAATTCATACTAAAGGCTTGGTAAGTGATTGATCAGTATCACGGATTGATAACACTTTTTGCTAATTTCACAAAATAAAATGTGGTCCTCCCATAGTAATTGACTCTGGGCTCGCGTTAGTAGCAATGACCTTCTACACAAGGACATCGCATCGGCGCCCTGTTGGCGGGACGGCAAAATTGTGCTTGAACGCAGTTTAAGCACACTTCTTTCGCAGTCGTGTTTGATCGCCAAGCCGTAAGGATGCCGAAGTGTGTCATAAAAAAGTGCCGAAATAATACCCTTACAACGCAAAAAAAAGATGGTGTGACCTACCACCGGTAAGTAAATTTTATCTTAGAAAGATAACATGCAAAAATGCAAGATATTATGTAGTAAATCAATTAAATTTCAAATAAAAATCATAAACAATCACAGACATGAGCAAACAATGCACAAATATTCCCATTCTTTTCACACACACGAGCCAGAAAGAGACAGGTAAAAGGATGCAACAAGAATATAGTCAGAAAAGAAAACTATAGAGTCGCTTTTTTTCTAGTCGCATTTGCTTTGTTCTAAGTGTAAAGGCCTTTAGCTTTTGTTGTTATTTTAGGGTTCCGTAGTACCTAAAAGGTACAAAAGGAACCTATATGTTGAGACTCCGTTGTCCGTCCGTCCGTCCATATGTCACAGCCTCATAACTTTAGCACCGTTAAAGATAAAGAATTGAAATTTAGCACAAGAATAGCATTAATTTGCCAACATCACATGGTGTAAAAAAATTTAAAATTGTTGAAAATATTTTCAATACAAAGAGAGAAAAAAAAACTAAAAGCAATAAAAAAAACCGGCCAAGTGCGAGTCGGGCTCGCGCACTGAGGGTTCCGTACCACCACACGATACGAGTACGGAACCCTAAAAACATAGAAATTAATTCCACCTATCAGTTATAACGACCAATATGATTTATTAATATTATGATTTATTAAAGTCTATGCTTTTGATAATCTAATTAAGTTGGTTTTATATAACTCCCAAAATAATTAAATATTTGTAATTTTCAGACTTTTCTGTATGTGTATTCTATAAGACCTATCTGTAACCGAAATTTCAAGTTTCTAAGTCTAGTATTTATATCTTTGGTAAAAATTGGATTTACAAAGATATTTTATTTTGAATATAAATAAATAGTTTAGGTTAGTTTATTGGTTATTTAAAAAAAATAAGATTTTTATAAAGTTGTACACAAATGAGCTATATAAAAAAAATATAAAAATACAACATGGGTATCAAGGTATTAAAGAGCTGATTATAAAAATACGTAATTTAGCTATATTTATTTGCATCTATTTCGAGAAATCGTCGAAAAAAACCAAAAGAATGTACGTCTGCCCCTTATATCCAAAACATGAAAAAAAACATGGTAATATGTGCTTACGTAAAGATTACAGGAAAAATGTACCGGGTAAGAAATTCAAGAAAAAAAAAGACAAAAATAAATATTCAGTTCCCAAAACTATCGAATTACGGAACCCTAGATACGTGGGTCTGACTCGCAACTGGACGGATTTTTAAATTTGTTAAGCAAATAAACAGGGCAAATATCTTCAAAGTTTGTGAAAAAAAAAACTTGCTGTTTCATACGAAGTGTTTATACCTACTTGGTCAAAATGTTAGTATTGTACAATCTACAATAGCAATTTATTTTTAAGCTTTCCTGTACACGAGATTATGAGAGAGAATTGGCGCAAGTTGGTAGCAAGAGAAAGATCTGAAGAATTTTTCAAACCAAATAAGTCGAGCGTAATTTGCTCAGAGCATTTCCTTGAATCTGATTTATATTGCACCACTAAAGGATATAAGCGTTTAACAAAGACAGCTGTTCCGCATATTCAGGTTAGTTGTAAGTAATATAATATTTGGCGTCTTCCCCCAACTATAAATTACAGTTCAATTATTTCTTTTTAAATTATAACTTTAGAATTTTTATAATATATATATATATCTTTTTATTATTTACTTTCTATTATTGCTCGTTAGTGTTCAACTTTTATTTTAACTTCTATAGATTTCTGTATTTGGCCAGTTATGACATTTTATTCATATTTTTTGGTCTACCAGTTTTGGAGATAAGGAGGTGAGCCAAACATTTTTTTTGTATTTTTTTACAGATTTCTCGAAATGAGTGCCAGTAAATATGATAATATGATACCTAAAATAATTATTTTTACAATCAGCTCTTTTATATCTACAATTTGATACCCATATTGTGTTTTAAGGTTTTATTTTAAAATACTCATAATATAGTACTGGAAATATTTCTAACAATTTTAAAATAAAAGAATAAAATATATTTTTGTATACCATTTGATCTGGGCAAATCAATGCTTTTTACGTACTACGGAACTCTAAAAACGAAATATAAGTACATTCTGAAACTATAAAAATCTTTCTCTAATAAAGAAAAAAAAAAAGAAAAAAATATCAGCCCGTTTCTACTCCACAGATATCTTTGCTCCTGTCGGCTTCTAAAATTAGCTTACGTAGCTTCGAGTGCGTAATTGTTATACATTACTGCTAAATCACCGAGGACATTTTTATGCACTGGAGTGTCAGCGGCAATGTATGAATAGAGCAGTCGAAGCTTAATATGCTAAAATTAGAGGCACGTTCCATGCTTGGGCTTTGTTATTATATGACGTGATTACTCCTTGTGTATAGAATCTCATTGGTTAGTAGGAAACAAGAAAACAATAATTTTCGACTTTCCCAAAAAGGGTCTACTTACCAAGTGTTCAGTATGAATTTAGCTGCCTAAATAAATGACCCGACCTATACGTAATAAACAGGATGAACCAAAACGATGATGGATTTAAAGTACCTTAAATGTTAAAGATAGCAAATTTTACTTAAAGAAACCTTTATTTTATTTTTAAAGTTAAGGAAAACTGCTTTTATAGAATTTTAAATAATCACCTGCCTGATCCGGGAATCGAATCGGACAAATGTGTAAAAAAACTTCCTGTATTTTAATGATACCGATCGAACCATTACAACCATTAAAACCAAAATCTTCGAAGTAACATAATGTCATACATCAGAGGAAGACCATGAAATTTAACATTGAAATAACAAAACTCTTGACCAGAAATTTAATATTGTTACAAGTACGAAAAAGACGCAGGAAAAACGCAGGTAATCTTTGAAAGTTATTGAAAAGATGAAATAACTGTCTTCAATATTCAGGGCACTTTCTCTCCATGGGGCATTCGTTTGGTTCACCCTGTATATGTGATAAAGATAAACTATACTATGCATAATTATAGAATATCTAAGATGTAGGCAAAATTAGTACTTTAAATGTTCTCAAGTACTTTTGCTAAATACCAAATCAAGGTCTCAATATTAAAACTACCTAACCCGATTTAATTAATTAAGCAAATAAGCAAAAAAAGAAATTAAAATCACCAAACGAGTTCTTCCTATTATTTTTGAAAAATTTTAGTTACCTTTTATAATTGTAAATATTTTTTTACGTATTATTTTCTCCTAATTATTGCTACCCGCCATCGCGCGGTCGTCGTTACACCCACTTTGCAAAGAGCACTGATATGAACCTTATTTACATGTTATTACCGTCGATATTTGAACCGATACACATCGAGATGCTAATTTGTAAGGAGCACCTCGAGTCTGGTCAAGTCACGCTGCATCGGTGCATTCCATTCCTTCCTCCTATATATCGCACCTTTGGTAGAACAATGTCGTAATTGTCAAAAAATGCAAAATTAACCTGAATATTCCAAAATGTTCTAATAGTAGATTATGCACTAAGCGAAAAAAGCAGCGTCTTATGTCATGGGCGGCAGCATAACGAGGGACTCGTGGGTTGACTCCTGAGCGTAGCGAAGGAGTTGTATAGAGTCCTGAGTGAAGCGAGGGGTTCAAGCTGCCCAAGACGAAGACAGGCTTTATTCCAGAGGAGCATACTCTACTTTTCACACCTTCTGCGAGACAATAAAAAGCCAGGGCTCCATAAATTAAGTATTTTCGTCATACGCTTTTTCGTATATGTGTTTTGATTTTTCCGGTAAATCTCTAAAGCGTCTGTTTTGTTAAACTCTGGAGTAGAATCACTATCGCTCGACATTGTTTTTATCAACATGAATATTGCAATAAAATTCACGGACGATCACAGCACCAAACTCCTTTTGTTTCACATTCTTTGTAAACGCACCTTTTTCTTTTTTTATCTGCTTATTCTGGCCAGTTCGATTTCCAAACAAACCTCTTAACAATGCCATATAAGCATTTTTTTACTTAGAGTTTTCCACGAGTTTCCACACGAATTTGACTTTATTTTATTCCCTAGGGAGTTTCATACAACTTTATGTCCCTTAAATAATGCTTTACTTTACGTTGAGATTGCATGATATGTAATTGGACATTGTCGAGCAGCGGGGCTATTATGTAAATCAGTGTCAGTTGCTAGCTATAGTAGCTATTCACCAAAAACAGATAAAAAATGAACATCCAAAATAACCTATAATCGGTATTGAACTAATGACGAAATGTGAAGTCATTTCAAGTGCAAACTTATCCTTATATAAGCGAATATGTATGTTTTAGACGATAGCCACTTGGTTTGGCAACTGAGTTTACGATACAGAATCAGGGGGCAGGTTGTGTGAAAAAGTATTGTTCTTTATGGGGTAACAAAACCACAATGATAGTTCCAACAGTTTCAGAGAGAGAGCGTGTATTCGTTCTACAGTTTTTGGAATAATATCGTCTGATTGGTCAGTTCTGTGTGCGTGGTTCACCGCGGCGAGTTGACGCTACATTACAACGGTACATTCATTATCATTCTATCCCATTAAATCCCAATAATATTATAAATTCGAAAGTTTGGATGGATGGATGTTTGTTACTCTTTCACGCCGTAACTACTGAACCTATTGGGCTGAAATTTTACATGAATTTAGTTCTAGACCCGGAATACTTTTTATCCCATAAATCAGTTCCCATGGGATGAAAATGAGGTTTCAAGTTTCTATAGAAAAGTGATGTGTCACCCTTTCACACTGTACCTATTGAACCGATTGGACTGAAACTTTGCATTAATAATCTAGAATAGGATAAAAACTACCTTTTATCCCGTAAATCAGTTTCCATGGAAAAGCTATAAAAGAGACATACAAAATGGGAAGCACAGTAAGCGCATAACACACACATTTCAGCAGCTATGTTTACTGTATGTAACATTCCGAAAAATATTGGCAGATTTAATAGGACAACATAAAAACTAAATCAACGCGGGCGAAGACGCGGGCAAAAGCTAGTTCTTAATAAAATGTTTTTGTAATAAATTACATAACGTCATAGAGCTAGACAAGAAAATAAAATAAAATGAAAATTTCATAATTTTCCGTTCCTGAACCATTTGAAAACACCTATTTGCGTAATTGTTCTACCGAAGGTACGATATATGGGCTTACGCTTGGACTGGCCGAAAGAGCCGATGTTACCCCTACGATGCAGCGAGCTCGCCCTGAAACTACTATATAAAAGTACGAGTAGTGTTATGTAATCCCTGACCCGGTACCTGTCCCTGTTCGGTAACCCTGTTTGCGAAGTACGAGAAATATTTTTTTTGCCTCTACTTATTTGAGAACAACCTTTATCTGAATTTTATTTTGCGTATGTCGCGGAAAGGGCATTGAGCCTTGGTCCTGCCACTTGCCGTGTCTACGGTATGGGTATGGCTGTGTAGACGAGGATCACCTTATACTTATTTATTCTTTACATATTCTATTGTTTTTTTTAAAGATTAATATTGACTTGTAGAAAGTGTACTTTATTGTATTTATTTTAAAGAATAAATTATTTAAATTTGAATTTCGAATTTGTACCACTCTAAATGACGTCCCAAATACGAACGTGAAGGCGTTGAAGTGACAGGATTAGATAAGGGCGAACCTTTGTTAGGCGTAATTGAAATAATCATTGGATGGATGTATTTCAGTTTCCGTCACTTGGTTTGGAAAGGTTGTATCTATGTCAACGCTCTGTGGTTAAATCAGCTTCTTAATTTGATGGCCAGGTTTTTAATTAAATGGCGGCATCAAATCAAACGCCTAGAGAGGATTCTTAGCCAAATAGTTGAACGCAACGTTTACGCAGAGTGCTGAAAGACGCTTAGCCTTTTGGTTAACTGTTATTATGATATATGATTGATTGTAAGTGTGTTGTATTATAGGTTCAACCAACTTAATTTTATATGAGAACACTAATCATAATAAGAGAAAAGTGCAGGTGTTAAAGCTGAGTAGAAAGGCTGGTGTTAAGGAATGAGTTGAAAATGAAATAGATTAAACTTTACTACTAAAAGATTCGTGGTTTAGATTCATACTTATATTGAAACGGCTACTCACGATTTTAATAGTCAGATTTTGCCTGACTAGTTTTACGGTATCCGTACAGTTTCTTTGGAGGCAAACAAGTTTTGACAGTGTCGAACGGGGAACCGCCGCGTAGCCATGTTTGCCTCCGAAGAAACTGTACGAATACAGTGAAACTAGTCAGGCGAAATCTGACTATTAAAATCTTGAGTATGTAGCCGTTCAAATATCAGTAAAGATTAAACTTACTTTTCTTAAAGAAAACTTCGAAAGTATCATGATTAAAAGTTATGATGACGATTAATTATTATTATTTTTACTGACGTCATAGGACCACTAGTGCTGCCATGGTAGAATATATGAACTAAATTTAAAGGACGTGTTGGCTTTTGGCTTAGCCCTTTCCAAAGAGCTAGCTTTCGGGCAGCCAACACGTTAAACGTTGGTGTATCTTAACTTTAACAACCAGCAGCTTAGCCATTCAATTGGATACCGCTATTTAATTAACGACCTGGCCATCCAATTAGGAGGCTGATTTAACAATCCGGCGGTGACATAATGTCAGTAAAGTGCTTCTAAAGGCAATTTAGACCGTACTCGGATTACTCTAAATTAAATAGTACCTACAACGAAAATACAAGTTTTGTTTCACTCGCAGTTTAGTATTTGCCTGTTACAAGTTACATTCAAGAGGTAATTGGGTTGGGTATATCGCAAATACTAGTAGATCAGATTTCAAAGAGAATATTTGTGCAAAATTCACTCTTCCCTCGAAATTCAGTCAGCCGTCTAAACTACATATTTATTGTACATAATGGGATGTCATGGTCAATCACGTTTAAAAAAGGAACGCTTTTTTCGTTTTTAGGGTTTTGTGCCCTAAGGGCAACACGGAGCTCGATTAATGTCGCTTTGTTGTCTGTCGATCCGAGTATGTCAGGGGTCTCTAGATTGCAGACGAAATTATTGCACACCTGAAATTTGAATATGTTATGTAGAATATTGACCCAAAATCGAATATTGAATTAAAAATGAAATGAAACCGGTCAAGTGCGAGTGGGACAAGCGCCCTGCAGGTTGCATAACATCTAAATAGGTTAACAGACTTAAATGATTTGAATAAATATTACAAACTTATCAGTACCCACAAAATATATGAAACACAACTGTAAAACTAAGTTGGTCGAGTATTCGGGTACGTTACCGTCAACCTAAAATGAAGAATCGGCGTTTACAGTATTTATTGTTTATATATAGTAATGGCACATGATGATTCCAAATTCCTTACTAGTTTAGTTTTTGAGATAGATCCCGTAACAAAAATGATATAATACTAACAACTTTGATGACCCCCATTTCTTTTTTTTTTAGGAAATAAAATATATATAAGGTGACTTTTATTTATGCAGCCAAACTTATACTGGAGGCTTGGTAACTGATCAGTAACATGGATCGATAACACTTTTTTCTAGTATCGCAAAATAAAATGTTGACATCCCATAGTAATTGACTCGGGGTTGGGCTTGCGTTTGTTAGGAACACAAAGAGAATAATTTACGAATTTCTACTTAATGAGCTTTAGACAATGACACTTAACACGACGGGGTAAAAAAAATTTTTTTTTGCTCCTTGTTCATGTAAGGGACCACCCTGAAAATTCATTTTATTTTATTTTTAATTCAATATTCTGTTTTGGGGTAACATTTTACACAATTTATCTGAATTTCAAAATTGTTACTCATTGCGTCTGCAAGCTAGAGACCCGTGACATAGGGACGGATAGACGGACAGCTGGATTATTTTTCATGATTCTTGCATTGACACCAAATAAATTCTATGACCATGGTAAAAGTTGTCCATATTCGTAGAACACCCTGTTTAATGCAAACAGGTTATTAATTAACACCCAAATTCAAATTCAAAAGTATAATATTTCATTCTAATACAACGTACGAGAGTTACTTTCCCACTTATCCTTATCACTTCGTTATTTTAAGGAGAATGCTCGTATTTTTTTCATTCGTATTATTTCAATGGCTCAGCCGCGGCTCCCGTAATCCCTTCGAATTGAAGAGTAAATACATAAACAGTGTTACGTGAGTACTCTTTGAAAATAAATGTATTGCCTTTCTGTGGCAACGGTACATTTTAAAGCTATAGGTATGCCTCAGTGTTTTCTTAGATGACGAATGAAACATTATCTTTTTCGTTTATCATGGCTAGAATTAAATTCATGACATCATATAAACGTCTTTTTCTCCTAATTTTTTTAACCTGCAATGGCCATTACCGCGCCTGATGAAATGTGTGGAAAATACCTAGGATGAAAGGCGCTCACCGAGGAACTGGGAGAGTGACGGCAGGCGAGGCATTAATCAGTCTCTCTAAATCGCTAACAGACGATTACTGATACTAGGCAACTGCTTGTTACCACTTCCCCGGTACCTACGGCTACTGATGACGTCACGCCGGAACACGGCGAGTCGCTTGGCAGCATGGTGACGTCATGAGGGTGGTAACAAGTGACGGCCGAAGCCTACCACCAGTAAATAAGGGCCTGCATTATCTCTGCATACGCGGCCAGGATCAAATGACCTTATGACCCTCAATACTACAGAGACATAGATTGTTGACATGCCTTTATAATCCCTTAGTCGCTTTTTGCGACATTAACGAGAAGATATGCAGTGACAATATCATTTTTAGATGACGTTGCCCCACGCCACAAGAATAATTTTATTACGAGGGGCAAACCGAAATGATGGGGAATAGGAAAATGACATGCAGAAAACAAGTAGATTTATTTTTATATATTTTTTAAAATAGGTACTCTCCATTACACTCAAAGAAATTTCCAGACTTTTCTTCCGAGTTTATCCTTCTGACTGTGTTTCTTATCACCTAGCCTTTAACCACCAATTCGAAAAACTGCAGATTTCCTGCCAAAATATAGGAGGATTTCTTGGATTTTCAACTAAAACAGACGAAAATTACCGAAGTTAATTTATTAGAAGGATTGCACGAAGATGAAATAATCTTGTACATTAATATTCCCTCCAAGAATTACCCACCAGAATCCATCTTAATAAAATGGAATTTTTCCTTCTGAGTCAAAAGAGGTGGATTGGTCTTCTATTTTCGGAAGATTATTTTTTTCTGTGTACAATCAATGCACTTTTACATTCTTTCGAACCAATTATTAAAGCAGTGATTCCAGTCTCAAGTTGACATAGTCAAAATGGCCGACTTTTAGGCTTTGTTATTATTTCACGTAATTTTAGACAAAGTGGTATATTTGTACAGCAAAATGGTATAAAAAAACAATTCGTGCAAGAATTTAGATTGTCGAGCCTCAGTACCGGGGATGGTTGATGGAACTCCAAGAATCTGCACAACTTATGCCAGTTTTGAAGTTACTTTGTCTTTGATATAGACCAAGGGAGTGTTGTGAAATGTGTTTCAGGGCTGTCTTGAGTAAAAAAAAACAAAATTTTAGTCAGCGATGTAAACATAATATAAGTAATTATATTATTTAATAAGCATTAACTACAACAATTAGTAAAACTTGTCAAGGCAACTTGTTGTCTGATTTATTTTATTTTATTCATAAAAATTCAAGAAGTCTATTCGTATATCTGCTAGAAAACGGCTGAACCGAATATAAATGCGAAAATAGAACAATGCAATCTAAATGTGTATGTGAAGCAAATGTGATTTACGATATGTATAAGTAGGATAAACAATTTTTGATATGTGAAAAGCAAACTCAATAAAAATCTTACTACTTCTGTAGGTATATTCTAGCTATACATGTATAGCTACTAGCTTTTGCCCGCGGCTCCACCCGCATGTTATTCGGTTTAACGACATGCTTTTTTCCGGGATAAAAATGTGTGTGTTTGTTTAGGGTATAAGCTATATCCATTCTAAATTTTATCCAAATTTGTTCAGCCGTTTCAGCGTAAAAGAGTAACAAACATACACACACACACACACACACACAAACTTTCGCATTTATAATATTAGTGTGATATGTAATAGTGTGATATTCTACTTGTTTCTTGGGTGTTGTAATTACATGAAATCTAAAATAGACACTATGACAGATGTAAATTTCTATACTTTTAAAACTTGGCGATTTTTCCGTCGCAAGGAGATACAAATGGTTTTATTGTCCGCTAAGAGATTGTCCGTAATGGTGGCGTACACATAGTGGAATTCACTGTATTTGTTGTGCTCTATAAATAGAGCTTAATTAGTGAAATAATAAAAAATAATAGTACCTCTTTAGTTTAAGAAATAAAGATAATTTGTACTGTGTACGCTGGCGTAACGATCAAGTTAGCGTACATATACATGGCCGTACTTGAAAACGGTTTATATTAAAGCAACGGAATTTAAACATAAAAATATTGTTCAAATAATAGTGCATATCAAGCTATACACATTGAGTATAAGCTGACCTCTCATTGTGCGGGAAGCCTATACAATGAGAGGTCTGCTTATATTGAAAGTGTTTGGCTTGATGTGGGCTCCACTGTACAATATAAACATTGATGTAAACTTCTATTCATAGTAGAAGTACAGACAGGTTGAGACGTGTTTTGTCAACATTTTTAAGTATTAGTTAACTTTAAACTTTCGCGATTTTCACACATTATTAACTTTTTATTGGGGTCTTACAGCCTACAGAGGCGTCGAAACGTCAAGCACATATCTATTTTTAAGTATTGTTGTTTAATTTTCTAGGTCCTGAACGAAAAGTGAAATGTAATCAAATACTATCATTATTAACAAAATAATCTGAAAACGTAAATTAAGAAAAGGTTGGATAATGCCATAGATGTTCATCCATGATAATGCTGTCTTGTTATGAATAGAATTTAATATAAATTCACACGAGAGCGTTAAAAAAAACGCAATTGTATGTTTTAGATAAAAGGTAGGTTCACAACAGTAATTATTGTTATTTTTACTTTACTAGTTTGGCGAACTACTGTTTTGAACTTCGATGCATCGAATATTTCTTTATCACGTTTTGAGCTATGCTATCGTAAATATCATTATTAGAGTGCATTACCAACAAGAAAAGATCAATTAGAAACAAATGTAAGGATAAGAATTTGAAAAAATTCCTCGACCCAGGATTGAACCTGCGACCTCGTGTTATCAAGACAAGCGCGCTACCAATTGCGACACCGAGTACTCAGCTAGACCGTTGAATTTTTCCACCATACTTGTCCACCGAATATTTTGTAACTATTTGATCTAACCAGCTTGTAAGGTACATACTGAACGCTCACGAGGGCGTTATGTGATTTCACGCCTTGTTCTTAAGAAACAGATGGCGCTGTCGTCGCTACAATATGTGTTGCTTTAGACAGTTTTGAATACACAGTTCTCATGAACTATGATTATGTTTTTTATTTATTGCGAAATCCATTACTTTGGAATAGTCAAAAAAAAAAATTTAATCTATGCTATCGTCTTGGAAAAGGCCACTTTTGTTATGTTTTTTTTCAGAGTCCTATCTGTTGTAGAATGGGTGTACTACGGTTTTAAAATCTCATTTTTTACTTACTATGTCGCCTTAATATTTAAAGCACTTCATTTCACCAACAGGTTCCTCGCTAAGAAAAAGGATCGATCGCTGTCAGCGAACGCAGTCGCCAACGAGCAGAAGGCCACCAAGGTCCTGGGGCTGGTCTTCTTTACCTTCGTGTTGTGCTGGGCACCGTTCTTTCTACTCAATATACTCTTCGCTGCGTGTCCGGCTTGCATTGTCCCAGGTAACTTAAGAGTTTATTTACCACAGGCAGCCTCTGTTTTCTAGCAAATACTTGACTATTAATCTGGAGATCACAGGCTCCACATCCCGAGATTTGTGCCTGTAGTACGGCGATAGGATTGGACTCAATAGCCATCATATTGTGTCGTATTAATCAGGCTATAGAATCTTAGAACATTGTCAATAGAACCAACAACAGCGTCATCTATTGAGCTGGCTCTGAAATAAGGAAAGAATTTCATTGTTTTACACAAAGGCACAATAGAGGGCGGTGTCGTCACCTGTCATAAAGTCATTGTCATTGTGGGAGGTGGCAACACTGGTCACATACATCACAAAAACAAAGCGTGAGCGCTTGTATTCAAAGCTTGTTCCGTAGTTTTTTTTAAGAAAATTTTTGTATATTTGTAGCATCTAGAGCAGTAATGTTAATAAAGTTGAGTTAGGACTACTCCTCTGCAAATTAGAGCCAACAAACTTTAGTGAAGTGATTAGTGTTGAGTGAGAATTCTTTCTTCTTCACGAATACCCACGATTTCCTTAAAAACCATAGTGCAGTGATTAGTGAGTAAGAAGCAACGAACATTAAAATAATATATGAGAAAGGAACTTTGTTTTATTCAATTTTGAATCTGTTTCTGGTTATTGCAAATATACCTACAGCTAGCCTCAGACCTTAGAAGCCCCAGACAGAATTTTTATCTCAATGTGTCTACCAACCAAAAATGTTAACCGAAGTAAATTTTTTTTCGTGCAAAATATATCGTGGTTGGTAGACACATTGAGATAAAAGTTCTGTCTGGGGCTAGCTGCTAACGATGCTGTAGCAGTGTTATATATGTACATACTTATGCGTATGTTTACACCAGACATTAGTTGAGAGCTAAGCCGCTTGGCGGCAGCACTAGCATTGCCTGTGAATTTATCCAAGTTTCGTATCTATTCCCGGTTTATACTCTTATCTATGGTATTAATCGTCGGAAAAACGTGGTTGTACGTGATCTGTCTAGGCAAGGCCCCGTTACTCGACTGCCACCGTTAGCACGCGCGCACCGTTTCTGTCACCTGATTCTTACCTGCTTATTTTTAAGTCGTAAACACATGTCAGTATGGCTGGTGTACAACATTTGATGTATGTCGAAAAGGACAGAAAGGAAGGGTAAGCTTCAGTTTTTTTTTTTTTAATTCGATGGTCATTTCATTTTCGTGTGCTTAGACTTAGATATACGGCATAGATATTATTATATTCTAGGACTGAGTTTATTAAAATATACCGACGGACTCAGATGTTTATTAACTTAATTTGTCAATTTTAATTATTACAATTTGAATTTGTCGTTCAATTTGATTCCACGATAACGGGCAAAGAGCAATTTTTTTATCAAAGAAACCATCCATCCATCCATCAGCCTGTTTCGTCCACTGCTGGACATAGGCCTTTCCAGGATTTCGCCACTCTTGGCGGTCCTCCTGGAAGAAATGCCCATACTCACACACGCTGGACAGGCGGGTTGGTGAGCGCGGTACACTCGAGCCCGGCATCAGCTCTACCACCTAATAAAGAATAACTAATCAAAGAATAACTAAGTCTAACTAAGGATTAGTTAACGGGTAAATAAATTATTTTAAATAAAAGAACTTATAAGAAATATATTTTTCAAATTCACTAAGTCAACACTATTGCTACTGCGCGCCAAGTCGAGTGCGCGCCGCGCCGGTGCATCGCGCGTTTTGCGATTCTAATTCAAGCGTCTTCGACAGATTTTTGCATGTATTTTCTGAAAGTAGGTATTTTCGATTTACAACGGAGTGATTCACTTGTTACGTAGTAACTATTATAATAATCTGTGGTCTGAGCAATTAGGCATGTCATAATTCTTGTTAAAACTACAGGGGGTTAAAACAAACTACAAATTTATTAACATGTAACCTTAACACGCTCCTCCTCGCTTCGCTTGTCGTCGAACATATTTTTCACTTTTTTGAGTCTTTCGATTTGATTCTTCACGATATGCCTAATCCTTAGATTTCCCTACGACATATGCATACGTAGACGCCAACGTATTAATCCTTATAGATTTAATGTAGGTATGAGAGAAATGGAGTGAAAATCAGCTCAGACATTGACCTGTGACTTGTAATAAGTAAAGAAATTCCGAAAAATTTAAGAAGCGCCAGACCATGCCAAATAAAAAAAATCGTAGAATATATTCACATTTTATAAGCATATTTATATAGGTAGGTATTACTCTCAGTGTTGGTTTGAGTTTGCCAGAAATAGCACAGCTAAATTGTCAGAGATATTTTGAAACAAGGATAGTTAAACTTGAAAAGATAAACACAGCAGTGCACACAATGTTACTTTGCAGCTGAAGAGGACCACAATTCGTTACAGCAGGGCTAAATTTTAAAAATACGTAGACAGAACGTCAGACTCGAGTATTTGAATTGGAACTAAAACTAAATTAGTTTTCCATGCATAAGGAAACTCTTGTCAGTAAACAAAGACTTTTTGTTCTACAATAAAAAAATAATTCACAAGTCAGTTGATACTCTAAGAATCACGTGTAAAATTGTTGGATTCAACGGTTCCATCGTAAACACAATTGAGTCTTTTTGCCGTTTTGCTTAAAACTGCCTTATTTTCTGTTCTAAAAATTATACTATCCCACTGCTATATTTATATTAAAATGTAATTGTTGTAAGTTCTCTAGTCGACAAGCGTTCAAGAATAACGTAATATTGGAAATCATCGGAATCTTTTTCATCCGTTCGGGGATTCTATTTTATTTCCCGTATTATTATTTTTTTTTATATTCTAAAGATATATTATATTGTTAAAATTAACTTTGACTTGTAGAAAGTATACTTTATGTTTAATAAATATTTTGAGTTTGATAGGAATTTCTAAAATTCCTTGAATTACTTTTTCGACCTTTAATTTATAAACGTCAAGAGCAATTGCTATTTAAAAATGCTATTTGTTTTGGAAGATATGACTTGTTATTGTAAAAAAGGTGTTTCTCTTTACACCTCCTCGGGGGTAGAATCTTTACAATGCCTAAAAGTACTTTTAAAACCTTATACGATAAAAATATAAAATAATTACAGAAAGTAATTATCTGAAATATAGTATATACTCGTATTTTAGAACAAAATATTTTATCCTGTTTATTACTCCGAGAAAAATTTCGACAAATTTTCAAGTGTTAAATTTCTTGATCCTAGCTAGACTTAGTTAGCGATTTGGGTTGGTCGTTGATGTGTCCTCTAGTCAGTCATTATGAGAGACTGGATATCCTCTTTTATATATAACTAGCTTTTTCCCGCGCCTCCATTTGCGTTGAAGTGTCTTTACAAAAATAAAAGTAGGTCATTGACAGTTTTCGGCTTGGTGATTATTAAATGATATTAAACACTCTATAGTCTATATGTTGACCAGCAACGGAACAGACAAACCAATTAACAAAAATTACGAAAACTGTAGTTTTGCCCTCTAATTTCAGTAAAAATATCCCGAAAATATTTAATATACAGATTCGACTTTCTTACTTCTTTTTTATAAGTATAGTTAGGATTGCAATATCAGGCGATGGTTCCCATCTACAGTGACATCTTTGTTGCTCTGTCCTCAGTTTAGAAATAGAACTAAACAAGTTACGTTCGAGTAGCAGAGGAAACACTCAGAACTTGATGTCGGATGCGTGTCCGAGAGAATGTTGTCAAATTCCGCTTTGAGTCCAAACCAAACATTCTATCAGCTGGTTCAAAAGTTTGAATCTCTTTAAACATACATTTCTTGCAACATATGAAGTGGTCCAATAACTACATTTAAAATTTCAGTACTGGATTTAAAATAAAAATACCGACCATCAAGTGCGTGTCGGGCCACTCGCGTTTTAGGGTTCCGTAGTTGCCCAGTACATTTTATAAGTTGGTCTATTAGCAACTTCCGAGCCGACTAGAAATTTGGCGCGACCTGTACTCTTAAACCTGTAAAGCCTACTCAGTTGTGATAGTTTTCCTTTTAACTATGTGTATGGGAGATACCCTTAAAAATATATTTTTTCGACATTTTTTTACCGGTTTGTCGGCATGATTAAAATACCAAATTACAGCTTTCTAGTACTAATAGTCTCTGAGCTATGCCGCGGACAGACGGACATGGCGAAACTTTAAGGTTCCTTGTCGAAGTACGGAACCCTAGAAAAGGACGTATTTATCCATAGTTACAAAGTCTTGTCTTTCTGGTTTTCATTTCTGTTCTCGGGGAGGCGCGCATGCATCTATACCAAGATAAAGTAGTAAAAAATTCGTGTCTGTACATCGTTTTTCTTTTTTATTTCGTTGTAATGGGTTATTATTATTAGTTAGTATTGTACTGAAGCCAAAACAACAATTTTTAGAATTTTTGTCTGTCTATTTTTTAATTATGTATGTTCCGTTTTAACTGGAGAACCACTCAACGGATTTGGAAACGGTTAATTTTGAGTTATAACCCTGGTCAACATATAGGCTATAAGGGGTGTTAATGAAAAAATTTCATAATCATAATCATAATCATAATCATTTTATTCATAATTTTCATTACATGTCAACAATTAAATATAATATATGTCAAAACCTTACAAATAACATTAATAAAATACAATTACAGAATAATTTGTACCTAAGTAGCGCAATACAGAATAAATTATATTGTATTTAATGTCAAACATAAAAATGGTAATGGTAATATTTATATTAACATTGTGTGGTCAGCAGGTAGGAAGATAATCTACTCCTACCAACTAATTACTTTTAGTGCCATCTAAAAAGTCTTTAAGTGAGTAAAACGCCTGCTGGATAAGCCAACGCTTTAGCCTGGTTTTAAAAATGATCATGCTAGAGGACTGCAGTACGTCACCTGGAAGCAGGTTGTAAATTTTTGGACCTAAAACATGTGTCAACTTGCTAGATTTCGTGAGTTTACGAGAAACACCTACAAGTTTTCCAGCATTACGTTCTCCGTTAAACGTTTTATAATTATTGATATTCCAAGTCGAAAACGGGGTAAATATTGAATAATCGCGGGCGGAGCCTCGGGTGAAAGGCTAGTGCACTATAATCAAGAAACGTGATGTTTTTTTACGCCAATTTAATATTACAAAACACGATAACCCCCATATAAAATACACCTGTGTCTAGCGTTTCCAAACTTCTTGAGCATTTCTGTATCGACTTTTTGTAATAAATAAATTATTACAATAACTTTAATTGTTATATTGACACTGACTTATAAATAATTACGATACTTGGTAAGCATTTAAACATCATAGGTATCATTTCTCGCTGTGGCGCGTGATAGAAAAATGCCATGTAAAGGAGATATACCTACTAGTCGCGCGTGAGCGGAAATTTAAAGTAATATTGATTAAAAATTTAGAGAAAGCATTTGTTTTTATCATTGCTTTATTGCCGTATATTTCATGCGGCACGCAATGAAATAACATAAATAACTTCGGTTTTTCAAACTCATCTACTTCAGTTTTTTATTTTTTAACGTAACTGAAGTTTCATTTTTATTGTAATAACAAAAACGAATGATCAGCAAAAAATCTTTTCAGTTTCCATTTCAAAAGTCCTTAACAATTTTGCTGATCTCTCTTAAATTTTGTACGGACTTTACAAAGAGCGTTATATCTAAATAAATACTCTGAATCGCGTTTGCTGTACGTCCCAATTGGGCCAAAGCCAACCAATAATCGCCTCTGTCAAAAGTTAATAAAGTCTATGCTTATAGTGTAGAAAACAATCACACTAATTTATAAATGCGAAAGTTTGTGTGTGTGTGTGTGTGTGTGTGTGTGTGTGTGTGAGTATGTTTGTTACTCTTTCACAGTGGAACAGCTGGACACAATTGGATGAAATTTAGAATGGATATAGCTTATACCCCAACATAACACATAGGCTACTTTTTATCCCGAAAAAAAGCATGTCGTTAAACCGAATAACACGCGAGCGGAGCCGCGGGCAAAAGCTAGTATAACACTATAATAGAAGTGGCTTTAAAGATATCTGATGTTTTGAGCGTTTTAAGGATTCCGTAGTCAACAAAGAACCCTTTTAGTTTCTTCATGTCCATCCGGCCGTCTGTCTGTCTTTACGCGGCTTAGCTCAGAGACTCTAAGTACTAGAAAGCTATAATTTGGCATGAGTATAAAATTAATAGCGCTGACAAAGTGGTAGAATGAAAACTTGAAAATAATTTTTTTTTGTATCTCCCCTACTCGTAGAGAGGGGATGATTTTTTTTCGCCATTATCCCATTGTGTGGGGTTTCGTGGAACAGGTCGTTCAAAACTTTTGCGGTTTTGTGTGTAAGAACCATTTTAATATATATTTAATATATAAACAGAGTCAAGTGTTCCCCCATCTGCCGGCTAAACGGTTACTTTTGGTCATGTGAAAAGTTCATGACTGTAGCATATAAAACGCAATTTAAATAAAAACTATCAGAGCTAAGTAAGCTTTACAAGCTAACAAGTGATAGTCAACCAACTTAATTTTGCAGTTATGTTTTCATACATTCCATATTTTTATTCGAATCATTTAAGTCTATTATTCTATTAACTTATTTTCATACTACGGGACCCTCAGGCGCGAGTCCTACTCTCACTTTTTATCAATTAAATGTGTTAATAAGCAGTCTGACGTGTCGTTAGGCATGTGAGAAAATCACCAAAGTTCCATGTTGAAAAAGACTACTGTACTTATGATCGCTTACTTTAACCGCTTTCAAAAGAAAATTAATTCAAAATAGAGTTTATGTCGATTATTATAAGTAGAGTGTAATAATCATGTGTAATAAACGCTTGTATAATTTTTTCTTGGTAATAATAATAATAAAAGATGCTGTCAAAATTATAAATAGTACTGATAACAGTTTCCATCTTGAAAACAGTAACAGAAAACGTAATAGAGCTCTTAAAGAAATTGATTTAATTTGACAGTCTTCCTGTAGTTTTCTACTCGAATATAATTTAATTAATGATTTCATAGCCTAATTTATCAGAGTACAAATTCATAATAAAGTTTATTCTGAAGGCTTTAATTTTAGTTTTAGTGCTGTCAAACCTTAAATTTTTCCAAAGTTATATGGCTTCAGTTATTGATACCAAAAAACTATTTCGGAATGAAGGAAATTTAGTTTTGACATTACTAAAACTCGGCTTTACTGTCTTCATAAACTGCATTTAATTTCGTTTGTCGTTTCAAAATTATAACGGAACATAAATACATTATACACTCCAGAATTACTCCGCTAATCCGGTTACCCGGAACAAAAAACATCCACGGCTGCTAGTTTTAATTTGATACAGCGCAAGTAATATTCCATATAACCATCCATCCATTCATTCATCAGCATGTCATCGTCCACTGCTGGACTGCCAGATTTTGCAATAGGCTTGTAGACAGGGTAAACAAAATATTATTCTATTTAGTCCGTCATTAAGATTATAAAAAGATATTGGACACGTATTTTTTCTTTTGTCAATCAAACAAAAAATGACAGAGATAAAGCGCGTCAAAGTTTGGAAGTGGGAGGAAATGACAAAATTGTACTTAGATGTAACGTCACGCGGAACTTCAGCGGGCTATATCTTCATAATTTTTTGTTTAATTGAAAAAAGAACAAATACGTGTCCAATATTTTCTGATAATCTAACTGACGGACTAACCAAATTTTTTTTGTCATCATGCCTCTTGCAGATTTTGTCACTTTTAGTTAGCAGTCGTCTATCTGCAACGTTCTTCAGTTCGTCGGTCCAAGGAAAGTTACCTTAGCCATGAAATTCTATACTGGATTTAAAAGACCACATCAAACAATTGTTTCCGTATTTTCCGGGATACGAGCTCGTACCGTCGACCCGTATATTTTCATTCCGGCTTCATAATATCTATATAGGTATAAATTCTAAAACGTCCTTGTAGCGAAAAAAAAACAGACAGAAAATTTGTTTGTGTAAAATTGAACCCGCACCACCGCGAACTGTTTTGTTGATAAAATTGTGTACATAATTTATATGAGTATAGTGAAGAATAGATCATACACTGGACTTTCTAAGTATAATAATATTACTTCACTGTAGAGATTAATGTCGTACTGCAAGTGTATAACTAACTGTGTTTTTTACTGTATTTGTAAAATATTAAAAAAACGGAGCCAAATAATCCTTCAATAATAGCATATCCAAAAATGCATAGTTCAATGTTTTAATGTCCTTCTATGATTCACAATCAGGATTTGAAAAATATATGTACAAGTTTATTAAGAAAATTTAGGTAAAAACTATTCCTACGAAGATAATCTATGTACAAAAGCTTTTTAATTGGTAGATTTATTTTATCGAGCCGAAAGGGATTTCTTAATTCAAAAAGCGTTAGTGACACTGGCAACGTAAGGAAAGTGACAAATTACGCTAAGCAATAATAATAAATTTCTTTAACTAAACGAAGAGCAAATAAAGTTAAAAGTCTTCTTGCTTGCATTTTGAGATGGGTAAAGGGTTATAGATAGCCCAATTCTTTCTTAAAAATGTCTTAAAAATTGGTTTAAGACCGAGTGTTTTGGGTTATAACCTAGGTTGCGGTGTGAAAATTGTAGGCACTGATAAAAGGCAATGATAAAAATGATTGCAAAATATATGAGTGAAATTAAAGCAGAGGAACCTCATTCGTATTTACCCATAGCTGCCCAAAATATTTTAATATCACTGATAAAATAAAATGGTACAGTCACAAGAAAAATGATATAGTATTTTCTGACATGGAATCAAATGTCATATCTTACAAAAACAGACATAATAAGATGGTAGGTGTTGTACTTTATATCGGGCTTCACGGAAACAGGTTTCCTAATAGTTAGTAGTAATATGCCAATTATGTCGTTCTCAAATTTATAGTAATGTGGATGTTGTTGTATTAGGTTTGGTACCCAGTCTGACGCTGTGGGCGGGGGAGCGCGATGAATTCTGCATAAATGTTTGCAGCAGTTGGTGATCATAATAATATCTTTATGACTGGGCATGCTACAGAATAATTATGTTAATGGCTTGTTTGAAAGGACTTGAATTTATCTGAATGATATCGTTTTATCGTCTCAAAGCTTTGGAGATTGTATATGAAAGACAATTTAGTGTGAAAAAATTTCACCAAATTCTACGCCCTCACCCGATAGGAAGAGGAAAGAAGTACATGTCAAAAGTGACAGGAATGGCAAAGGTGTAAGAGATGTCAAAAGTGAATAATATGTCATTATCTTGTCTTAAATTAAAAAAAAAAACCTACTAACTTACAGCTAATATGTCGAGGGGCTGTGTTAAATGTGGCAAGTGTCAAAATTGACAAAGGTGTCAATAGAGACAGATGTGTTCAAAATTCACGTTAGATATTCCAGAAGTGACAGATGACAAAAGTGACAGATGTGAAAATGATAGATTTGTCAAAAGTGACTTAGTTATCAGAGTTGGAAGTGAAAGTTGGAAGATCTCCCTATTTCAGCCTGAATGGCGAGGAAATATGCGTGTTAATTGGTAAAGGCGGCAAAGGCCAGATGTGTCAAAAGTGGGCAGTGGTGTCAAAAGTGGCATATTCATAAAAAAAATAACAATACCTTTATGATATATGTCAACTCACTCAGGGATATCAAAATTGACAGATATGTAAAACGTGAAAAATCTTCTTCGTGTGGAAACTAAATTGTGTCTTTCCAGTAACTAGCCACCGTAATGGCTTTGTCATTAGCCTGAATCAGATTTGAGTGAGTGCAGGAAGCCGGACACAGTGGGCACGACTTGAGATAGTCTGTTGTTTGTGGAACACCGCAAAGACAGTTCGTGCCTGCATTTTCGTTGGAAATTCCCCAGTATTTGAGGTTATACTTGGACCGACCTTGTGGTCACAACATTTACGTAAAATTTATTCCATATTTAGCAGATATCCAAAAAAAGGGATATGCCCAAGTCAAGTTTCTTATGATGCCAATCGACCCTGTTACTTATAAGAATCTAAATACCTACTATAGAAACGACTGAGTGTATAAGTAACAGGTTGATCCAAAATAAAATAAATATAAAATATCGCATGCCTACTTTTGAACGAAGTTGAAAGTTATTCCAGCGTCTTACACCCAGCAAGGACAAAAAATACAGTCGAAACTTAGAATCAAATTTTAAGATATGTTTTTTTCTGTATCAATAACAAAGTTATTGTGTAATCATTTTAGTTTTGTTTTGTCAAGTGCTTAATCATCATCGTCACTTGTTTCGAAAACAAACTTTTCAAAAAATTTAAAACTATTTTTGCCTGACGTAAGAAGTCCTTAGAAAATAATGTAATATGATTTAAATTCTAAAGACAAATAATGACGTGGCTTCAAAATAAAACAAAATATAAATATTTAAATATTAAAAAACCAGCCAAGTGCGAGTCGGACTCGCGCACGAAGGGTTCCGTACCATTATCTATAAAAACGGCAAAAAAATCATGTCTGTTGTATGGGAGTGCACCGGTCTGACACGCACTTGGCCGGTTTTAGTATATTTCAACTTTCTAACTATCACGGTTCATGAGATACAGCTTGGTGACAGACGGACAGCGGAGTCTAAGTAATAGAGTCCCGTTGGTTACGTTTTGGGTACGGAACCCTAAAAATCAACATCACAAAAATATGAATGTTGAAACTATTGATTGTTGGCACTTGGTGGAACTTGGAAAACATATAACAAAGTTTTAAGCATATGGCACTTATTATCTCCTTATCCAAACAAATTAAAAAATAAACGTTTTGTATATGTAAGTCATAACGAAACTTGGTAAGCATTTAAACCTCAAAAGTGCCATCACTTGAAACTGCAAGTTTTTTAAAAGACCCTATTCGAATATATTTCAAGAAAACGTTAGTCAAAAACAAATACTATTTGGAAAGGAAGAGACAGGTAAAAACTTATTATGATTTCAACAAAGCATGTTCTTTTCTGGTAACGAGATTGCTTTTAATTTTTTTTATATACTCGTAGCTTTATTGGAAGATTTTATAGTAGGTATTTGGATCCAATCCTATCTTAGATTGACTGTACTTTGTATGTGAGGCCGAGTTGACGCCCAATAAAATTGATTTAATCGAAAGGTGTCAACTCGGCCACACGGCCGAGTTTTATGTGGCCGAGATGACCCCTTAGTCATACGAAGGCTTCAGGGCTGATTGTACGTAGCCGGGTGGTTTTCATGTGTTTGTCGTGAGCCAAGATCAGTGCCAGCTACAGTTTTGCGTTTCCATTACTCAACTGGAGGAATTACTTTTAACCCACTCAAATAAAACCAGGTGATAGTTTAGTCGATGGAATGCCAGATTTATTTGTGCTCAAAGTACAACGATAATGGTTACCCTAAAAATCGTCGTTAAAACGAGGGTGTACGTTGACTGTTCTTTTGAGAGCCCTTCGGTGATATCTGTCTTGTCTGATGTTATAATATATATTTATTTGTAACATTTTTGTAACAGAACACGTGGTGGACATCTGCTTATGGCTCGGCTACGTGTCATCGACCATCAACCCCATAATTTACACCGTGTTCAACCGAACCTTCAGGGCGGCGTTCTTGCGGCTGCTTCGGTGTCGCTGCTCCAGGTATACATTCTGAACGACTTTTACAAAGAAAACTACATCCACGCAAATGAAAAACTTTACTGTACCTAGTCGGCGCTTAAATTCTGTCACAAACAAAATTGGCTATAAAATGAAAACTAGTCATGATATTCAAAAAAAGTTTTTTTTTAAATAAAGGTAATTTAATTAGCCTACATTAAACATAAAATTTATTCAAAATTATTGCCACCATTTTTCACACAAGCCTTCAATCTTCGCGGCCAATCATCAGTAGCAGCACGGACCATATTCATGTCGATATCGGCCACTGCTTTAATCAATGATGACTTTAGGCTGCTCAAATTTTTGTGAGGTTTAGAACAGACCTTCTCCTCCAATTTCTGCCAAATTTTGTAATCCAGTGGATTGAGGTCAGGGCTAGATGAGGGCCAATCTTGATGCCTTATTAGCTCGATATTCTGGCGCTCGAACCACTCCTGAGTTGTTTTGGCCTTATGAGCAGGTGCGGAGTCCTGTTGAAACACAAATGGCCGGCCTCCAAAGAGTGTCTGGGGCAGATCTTTTACTATGCGATCTAAAACCGTGTCTTGGTACACTTTTGCACTGGTTTTGACACCTTTTTCACAAAAATGCACTTCAGTAGGGCCATAGTAGGACACTCCCAACCAAATCATGACCGATGATGGATGATGGCCGTGCCGCACTCTAGGAATGGCATTTCCAGCGGCCGCAGAGCTGGTAGCGTACACCCTGTCATTTTGTTTATTGTACTCCTCTTCGATATTAAAAATTTTCTCGTCTGTAAACAGGATATCGCGGTGTCTGTTTCTTCCGTACCGCTTTAGAAAAACTTTGCAATTTTTGGCTCTCATAGCTATCAGACGCGCGTTCAGAAGATGTCCACTCTTTTTTCGGTAAGCTCGTAGTCCCAGGTCTTCATTGAGTACTTTTTTTACGGTACTTCTGGTTAATCCCATCTCCAAAGCCATCAGTTTCTGCTTGCGGACGGGATTTCTTGCAATACGCGCCTTGATTGCTTTGATGACCCCTGGAGTCCTAACGGAACAAGTTCTGCCATTTCTTTTCTCGTCATCGATACTAGAGGTTTCATTGTACCCCTTGATGGTACGGTACACGAACCTCTTCGTGATTTTTAATTTTTGAAGCAAGTTGAATATCGTCTTCGGTGGATGGCCGCAACGATGCAATGCAATTACTGCTACTCGGTCCTCTTTAGGAGTCCACTCCATCGTAAAAAATGAATGAATGTAATTGTGATTTGGCAGATTATTAATCAAAAAATATTTGAAAATCTAACACCATTTCATTTTTTTTTTAAGTGTTCTATTTTTAAAATAATTGGCCAGTGACAGTATTTAAGAGCCGACTAGGTATATTATAACATAACCTGTGATGGAAATCTATACAGGGTCCTACAAAAATTAGAGAAAATAATTCTAAGGTAGATAATGGTGTCGATTCGATGCAACACGGCTTAACTTATTTGACAGGACTAAACTTAATTTAAACATTCTGTCTTTTTCTTTCTGTATCGAAAAGACAAAGACAGGACGTTTAAAATAAGGTTAGTCCTGTGAAATAAGTTAAGTCGTGTTGCACCGAATCGACACCATTGTATAGTTAACTGATCGTGATCACATTAGGAGAAAAAAAATAGAGGACCATATGTTTTTTTTAGTGCCCAGTAAAAAAACAAAGTGGTTCAATCAGCTGACATTTCTATGGAAAATATTTTCGGTGGAAAGTGGTCTACAAGCAATACACAATAAATAACCACATGATAAACAAAAACACTTGTACTCGTTTTATAATACTTGTATATAATATATGTTAATCCAACCGAATTCGGTATTACACCATTATCAAGGGTTTTAATATATAACCTCTTAAATTTTTCTCACTTTGAATTTGTAGGACCTAACGTGAAATTTATTTATGCAGCCGATTTCATACCGTAATCTTGGTAAGTGATCAGTATCACGGATCGATAACACTTTTTGCTAATATAGCGAAATAAATTGTTGACGTCTCGTAGTAAATTGACTCGGGGCTTGCATTTGTAGGGAACACGAAATGAAGAATTTACGAATTTCACAAAAAGGGTTCATCGAACCTTGATACCGAGTACTTATCGAGTCTTTAGTATGAATTTGGCTGCATAAATAAATGTTATCTCAAATAAAAGCAGAAAGGCGCGGTATGTGTCATCGACCGTCGTCAACCCCATGATTTATTTCAGTTCTTTAATAAAGCTTTCATTTGCGCGGGTTCGTTTCTTTATACGAGTAGTATATGTATTAACATTCGGTATACGAGTATAATAGAGCTATATTTAATATCAGAAATAATACACGGCTCAAACTTATACCAGATATACACATTCGATGATCTTTTCGACACGAACAGATGGTTTCTGGCCAGGTTTGGGCCTGATTCTCAATGATCCAGTTTCTTTGAATCGTTTTATGGTCCGCGATATGAACCTGTTATTATTGGTCAAGTGCTTCAGCTTCCTCAAAATCTCGCACGGTCTGAAATTTCGTTTGTGCAATTGTACGACGAGTTCGCGTTTCGCTTCCGTTGTTGTAAAATACAGAAAAAAAATGATATTATGTTAACGTTTTACGTTTATGAACGTTAGATATGATATTATATGAATACATTTAATGACAAGAAAAAAGCTTAAATATTTAAAAATAAAAAATTAAAGTTAAAAAAGTAGGACACTTAATCTGCCCAACCCTGTATTTGCAGAAGTAGAATAGACGATTTATGCATTTAAGATCTAATACTCCAGTATTTTATTGATAATTTTTGTTCTCTTATTGATTATGACATGCGTGTATGAGTGTTTAATAGGTATTAATTTAATTTAAGTCTGTACATGTATTTTATATGCAAGTGTATGTCTTAGATAAGTCGATTTAGGTGAACATTATCAACTTGACATTCCTCTTATTTTCCGATTAGCATTTACACCTTCCTTCTATTATTTCGTCAACTATCTTTCTGTTTTCTTTCAAAGTTTGCCTGGAAGATATTGCTATTAGCAAGAAGTGTCGCCGTTGTTCACCGTGTTTTATTGTTTCTTTTGTATTCATTTGTGTAATTATACGCCTAGTGGACACAGTGACGATGTATATGCTTCGACTATAAGTCTAAGTTAGACTAAAAAGACTGTTATACTATGCTTATTCGATAGGGAGACGTATAAATTGGGCCCAAATCCCCTCTTAAAGACGTCTTTAAGTCACTTATACGATGACCTTATAAAACAAGGAGACGGGACGAGGACGTCTACCGGACCACTAGATTGTTTACTGGGTTGTCACTTTTCAAACATTTTCCCCTAAGCATCTGATATAAAAGTAAAATGAAATTCAAAGTTAACTATTATTTAATCTACTACCAACGATGTAATTAAAAAGTTATGAAAACCGCCCATGTAAGAGAATCAAAGTCAAAACAAAATATCTTATGAAAAATATATATTATATTTTTTGTTGCTAGATGTCTGAAAAAATGTCCATCTTGTCAATTTTGATAGCTGTCATATTATCTGTCATAAAAAAACTGTTTAATGGCCAGTTCTGTAGTTGGGAATAAATTTCTTTTAAGAAAATATTCCTATCGCACCAACTAAAAAGTTGTACCGTTGAGAAAGAAAAATAGTTGATCCGTTTCAGTTGGTCAGTTTAGTTGATCGGAATGGAACAGCAGATAGGAAACTGTACAGCATGTTCCTTTCGATACACACATTCAACACCCGAAACTCCTCCTAAATAACTTTCCCCTAAAAATACCCTGAGTAATTTTATATTATTCAGGTAGTTTTAAGGGAAATTCATTTTTAATTTTATAAAAAATTCCCTAAACATGAAAACAATCACGGGGAAATAATCCACATGCCTATTTACATCATCTAGCGGGACAACTCCCGAAACATCAGCTCCTCTCTATTCCGTAATTATTTTCGTTTTAAAGCTTTCTGGGCCACGTCTACTGGCTGAAGTTTTAGTCGACCACACAGTATAATCTATTGGTTAAACCAATATGGTTTAGGTTAACAAAGTTATAACCTAAATTACAGAACAATATGGTACGCGTATTTTAATGTGTGATTAATTAGACAAACATAATGCATTTGAACTATGTCTGTGATTTGAAGACATCCTACGGGTAGGCTCTTACAGGAGGACACCTGATTTGTTATATAAATTATATTGTACGGGTTTCTTTGGGTCTTTATTGGACTTTTTATCAACTTTTCATTTGTCGCAAATGGTTTGTAATTTAGTATTATTATTAATGTAATTAAGTGTTAGTATTAAACGCAATTTTGTTCATTTTACATGGTGTTGACACTTGGTTGTCATAAATGTACTTGAAAATGTGTGAAGTTTGGCTGCTCATCAGCCGGCTAAAAACAGACTTCTGTACTGGTGGGTTAAAACTGTTCAAAAACCGACACAGAGCACCCAGACTCTATACAGTCTTGTGGTTACTACCCCTAGAGTGTATATGAGGGCAGCCTCAGCCCGCCGTTATAAAGCCAGGTTGCAAGCGCGGAGGGGCTGCACTTCTCGTAGCGCCGGAGCCGATGCAGAAGTAAAATTATGTCAAAAAGTGACCTCTGAACTGAAAATATAACCTCAAAATAAGATATAAAAAAGTAGGTATGCATTTCATAAGAGTTCCCTTTGCGGGGGGATCTCTTCCCCCCACAAAGATACTTACATATATTGTGTACCCTTATAAAGACTAGTTTTATTAGGCCATGGTCTCAATGTTCCTATCATCAAGTGTCTAATTATGTTGGACACCAATAAAAAAAAACTTATCATTTGCGAGATGTGAAACTTTATGGGGGGTGTTAGCCCCTCCCTCCCTCTCCCCCAACCCCCAGCCCTCTACAAAGGTGTCTCTTTGTAAGACCTTTACCCATATTGCTTCACTTATAAGTTATCAGATTATATCCCTTTATTTAAGTACCTATCCATCTACGAAGACTATTAGCTACGATTGTGCCCCAGGAATTACTGGTTCAACTTTTTATATAATTTAGCAATTCAAGAAGCATAAAAATGAAAACATCACAAAAACAAAACAATTACCCGTAATTAGTGACAGTTAATCCGTAACACAGCTGACTATTTGATAAAATCACATTATGGAACCAGAAGCCATTAGCCGCCAGATTTAATTAAATAGAACCTTCCGAACGACAGAGCTCCAGATCTTACTAACGAGCCTGTTAGTGGAACTGCATTTAAGGCTTCTTTGAGTAAGAGCCCATTATGCCAAGGTATTGTGATACTTAGTATCCTTTGCCAGACAATTTCAGGTGAAGTACAAAGGGGACAAAAGATGGGAGAAACAAAAGGATATCTTGAATTGATAGTCTTCGAGATTGTTCTGGTGTTACTACAACTAAAAAGTTTAGGTTATGTGTAGGCACCAAAAACAACAAAATAGGTGTTCTTTAAGATGTCCAATACGAAATACAAGCCAACATCTTTTTGTGAAATGAGGGAGTACTCCGACCACAGTATATTATGATGTGCATTTTGCACCGAGACCCTCCGTTACCACCTTAATATTTCCCAATTTACTAAAGAGCTGTTCATGGAAACTGCTTCAGTTGTGGGGATTTTTCCTGTTGCACACTTCAACTGTAATAGTTTGTAGACAAAATAAATGTAAAAGTTACCATACCGTTTTATTAAAATTATATCTACAACAAAATATAATAACCCCAGTCACAAAAACAATATCGAAGAGCGCATTCTAAATTACGTCCTACCCTAGCATGCGCTCGCCGCAGTAAATTTTTATTCCTCTTTTCCATTCCAGTAGTATTACTTTCATTTCTCCCTGAGATTTTACATTTCAAGGACGCCATTGTTGATATCATCGATTTTCGGAACAGTTTGTTCTGGCACCCATCCAAGTTCAGGTCGTGGTGTTGTAATCTCTCTTTTACTGTCAGCCATAAACATGATAAAAAGGCGTTTCGGAAGGTAGTTAAATTTTTAAAAGCTCTTGTCTTTTGCGAAAATGTTTTTACTTGGCGGCATTAGAGCTATTTGGCTAATGAATGAAATGAAAAAAAGATTTGTGAACGTGCTTGGTCTTATATAGGTATTAAAACATAAAACTTTCGCGATTTATACACAGAACGTAAGACGTTTAACGACATGCTTTTTTCCGGGATAAAAAGTAGCTTTTGTGTTAAGTTAGGGTATAAGCTATATCCATTCTAAATTCCATCCAAATCCGTTCAGCCGTTTCAGCGTGAAAGAGTAACAAACATACACACACAAACTTTCGCATTTATAATATTAGTAGGATGTGTGAGTATGTTTAAGTATACATTAGTTAAAGTTATATAAATCGTTGATTTTTAATAATCAGAATGTTCATTGCCAATTTACTTTTATTTTGTTCTGATTTCACTTTTCACTGTCGTTGTACTATAGAAAAGAAATACCATTTTTAAGTACCTACTAACGGTTATGTATGTCATGAGTTGAGGGACGAATTTACTCTGCTTGAGTCAAGAGGGACGAATTTTACCAAAAATAGAAAAGGGGACGAATCTTTGAGGACGAATATTCCCCAACCCATTTGCACGAAGTTTTGATATATAATGTTACTTTCGTTTATGTAGCCAAATTAATACCGGGGACTCGGTAAGTGGTCATGATCAAGGTTCAATGACTCTTTATGTGAAGTACGCAAAATAAAATCTAGACTTCCTATACCAATCGAGTCGAGGTCGTTGTTGACCAAGGTGTAGAGGTATGAAACATATTTTTCTTATTTCGCAAACACTATAAGACAAGACAAGACAAACTCTTTATTGTGGCCCATTTAAAAAGAAAACTTACAGGAGAAAACCATACAAAGTAGTTTACAACTGGCGGCCTTATCACTTAAAGCGATTTCTTCCAGACTACCTGGGTCATTGAACCTTGGTTCTGACTACTTACCGAGTCTCCAGTATGAATTCACCGATATAAACGAAAGTCTCCTTATATATGTACGGACGCTAGCATGAAAGGCCATCTATTGGCTGTTTTTATTGCGGTATAAATATCATAGCCTATAAAATCGTTTACAATTAGGGAGCTTGAATGAACTGCAAGCGACAAGGCGTACATCCAAATGGCTAACACCCGTGTCTACAGTCAATGCACGAGTAGCTGTTTATGTTTTCATCTGCATAACTTCGTGTGATAAAAAATACAATTAGTTCGAACAAAATAAAGCGTCATAGATACAACATATGTACAGGTATACAATGCCAATAGGCTAAAAGGCTACACAACTCCTTTGTGGGCTTTTCAGACTTTAAATCCCCTCTAATGATAAAGGGATGACAAGAGAGATTAGTTTCAGAGCGTAGGTTGTGACTTGTGAAGATAATGAAAAAAAAAGATGCCAGTCTATGGCACACACACTTTCCCTCAGTATCACTTTTGCTTCAAACTGCAAAGCCAAATATTGTGTCAGCAGCAGCGTTGTGTGCCGTTTGACACTTCCGCTTTTTGTTTTTGCCCGGATGACTGTAAAGGTTTTGTGGAAGTTGTGTTTTTGTTCGTTGTGTTGATATAGGATCACTCGGTAGAAGAGTATTATATTCTTTTCAACGCACTTGCTTATAAAGTGGCCCTTATTGCAGCGTTCTTAGGGTCATAATGCAGCATATTAAACACGCGTGCTTTTTTATACATTACTACATTATCGCACTAGTGTTTTTTATCTTAGGAAAGAGTTTTAGTGTCTTGAGAAATCGTAAAGTTTTTGTGAATAAATATACTGTCTCAGTTAAAATATAATAAATAATCATTTATTTTCATAAAATTATTTATTTTTATTAACAAATTAACTCAAATTTTTGTTGTAAATACAAAAATATTCAGTTTGTTAATATTTGATATTTGGCTGTTTGGCATTGTTCGGCTGTTTGGCTTTTGTGCAAAAAACAAAATCCCAACCGCCATTTTTCAAAGAAAATTTTCAGTTCATAGCTGTGGTTTCATTTATGTGGAAAAAAAAGACAGTGAACGCAGCTCACTTGTATCATAATATACTATTGTATAGTATGTGGTAGGATGAACCACCAAATAGGTATTATCCGGTCGTTATCAGAATATAAATGAAAAGTACCGTTAGTACAGTAGTATTCATTAATTAGTTACCTTAGTACTTAAACCTATCGACAAAAGTAAGCAAATATTTGCGTTTACTTTTTTGGTTTTCTGATTAAACATGTATCTTGTCTAGAATATGAAATGATCGCTGATCTATCAACAATTTCCCAAATCTATTTGTTTAAAAAAAAACACTATGAGTACTTTATTTTAATGTCACTGTGTATAAGGTGAAATTTATTTATACAGCCAAATTCACACTGGAGGCTTGGTAAGTGATCTGTATCACGGATCGATAACACTTTTTGATAATTTTGCAAAATTAAATGATGACGTCGGGCCTGGGCTTGCGTTTGCAGGGAAAACGAAAAGAATAGGTGTCAAGGAACCTTGATACTAAGCATTGACCGAGTCTTCAGTATAAATTTGGCTGTATAAATAAATGTCACCTTATATAGAGTTATACATAAGATTTGCGAAAAGAACGTTTCCAGAATAATAGCGTTATTGAAAAGCCTTTTGGTTTTTTGCACGTCCTACTATTAAAAACTGTCATTTCATACACATGTGTAAAGTTGACGTTTACGCTTTATTCCTGTTCGGATAGCGGAACGATAATACATCGGTTTAATTTACATATTTTTTTCTAAGATTAAATAAAACTTGTTTTTTGATTCCTTTACAAGTAATCAAGTCTTTCTTAATATTCCAAGTGTACCGTGAGCTCAGGACGCATGTAGTTTGTCTGCTCTAAGATAGTAGCAGATTTTACCTCAACTACTTTTCATTCCCCAGACGCGGCCGCTGCACCCGCTACAGATCAGTAGGATCTACGAGAGGAGCTTCTCAGCTGTGCGCCAGATCGGCTCTTCCCCTCGCCATATCGCTGCGTCCATCCGGCATTCCAACTTCCGTCCCGGCCGGCGTGGACACCACAGAGACGGTTATGATGGACCCCCCACTTGGTGATGCGCTGTACAATGAAAGATACTGAATCGGGTATTATCGTAATTGCTATGTAACAATGCCAACATTCCATCAGCGTGGAACAAACTGTAAAAGAGCTATGGTATTTGATTGTTGTTAGTTTGTTTCGTGAAAAAGAAAAATAAGCTTCTATTCCAAAACAGCTCTTGCCACTTTTACGCGGAGCGATGCTCAATTGTGTAAAAAACGGTTTTAATTATGACACCTCGAAAAATTTTAAGTCAGTCATGCTTTGAGTAGTAGACTTATGCGTGACTACACTTCGGTGAGGATTTGGTATGTTGGGTGATCATCACCGATAATTTGAGCGATCCTTATTAGTAATTGCCCAATAAACCGAACCTCCGCTGAAGTGGAGTTGCAGCATTATCCATGGCCCTACAAACTGAATCTCCCAAGTCACATAGAAGCGGCACGGCGCACTACCGTCCCGCTGGTTGCGTTCGACCGGTGTGTATCGGTGGTATTTAAGTGTTTGATTTTGATCTGACAAGATGTCTTCCTCTGACGACGAAGGCTATGACGAAGGTGTGGGCGGTGCGCTTTCGGTGCACCCGCGGCGCGCCCGCGGCGCAACGGTGGCGTGCCGTCTCGACGCCTGTCCAATGTTCTTTCATACAAAATGTAGGAGAGGGACGTGGTGTAAAACAGATAGAAGAGGTGCACTGAGGGCGTTTGTTTTTCAGGCGGTCATTTTATTTGAAAAAAGCTCTTCTATGTGGCTTGAACCTAAGCAAGGCCTCAATATCAGTGACGGATTTAGAGAGGCGAATATAAATTTTTATTTTTATTATGGATTCTGTTTTTGGAGTACGGCTTACATTTTAGTTTTTAGTTTTAGATTTACTTTTGGCATGTCAAACATGCTCCCGGTCGATTTGGTTTGTTTTCTTAAAAACATAACTAATTTATTGGGGTTTCGCACCTATTGTTAACTGAAAATTGACCTAAAATGCGAAGAGGGATTTAGAAATCAGATAAGTTACAAAAATCAACACCATCTCCAAAAACAGAACTGATAAATAAATTAGATCAACCTTTTTTGCATAAAATGTATTTCTTTCGTTCTCTGTAATACTTGTATATCTGTCGTAGGCAAATTGTAGAATTGGGCATAAGTGTTGTCATGAAGTATAAAATCGAAACTTTCAACCATTAGCTAACAAAAGGTGCGGTGACAAGCGGAGCGAAGTGAAGCGAGGAAGAGCGAGTTAGGTTCACATGGAATAAAGCCAAGCGAAGCGGAGCGGTGCAAAGTGAGCCCTGTAGTTTAAACAGAATTATGATATAAATAGACAGTTAATGATATGCTCTATTCCATAATGTGCCGACGAAATTTCTCCTACTCCAAGGAATATGACACACATATGATGCTCATACGTTTCCCGTAATCCAGTGTTTTATTTATTCAATACCGAGAACAATCCTCGAATTTAAATAATACTGACCTACACCAGAGGCGTGTATTAAACTTTTTGCTGGAAAAGCAATGAGATGTTCAATTTTGACGATAAAATAAATTAAAAATCAATATGAAAAATATTTTTTTGTATGGAATCTTGTACTCTGGGGCCCTGGCGTCATATAATGATTTTTCAAAGTGACATTTAAACTTTTTCATTTTTTTTTATCGTCAAACTTGACCTTCTCATTGCATTACCAGTTTCAAACTCGAGACGAACTTTCGTTAGTAATAAACCATAATTTTATATAAGCAGTAAAGTAAGTAAATATTATAGTAAAATAATTTATTTTCAAAATTGTTTTTGCGTAAAGATAATTAAAGTGCAACCTTCCATCCAGTTCTCATGGCGATAATTTTTTTATGGATTTACTCACAAAATAAGTATTACTTAGCGCTTGTATTTTTATGTTGTTTCTTTGTAATCATTGGGGATCTTTTACTTTGTTAGTATCGGTTGGTGCTTAAAATAATCAATCCCTGATAGAAAAGCATTAATGCATATTAAAACTTGTATACGTTTCCTCGCGCCAACATTGTATTTGTATCTTTTTATGTAACGTCAAAAATACTTGCAAAACGTGGTACTGAAAGTAAATATCACAATTCCAATAAAATTTTTATATTCTATTGTATTTGAAAAAAATAGATATTTTTAAATCTTACATACGATATTTTGCTTACGTTATCTAAATAATGCAGCAGGATCTAAAAGTGCAGATAAAACTTCTATTCAAATATTATTAATATTATCTCTATGAATATTTTATTATTTATTACAATTAGTATTCAAAGAAAATTGTAATTTGAAAATATTGTCACAAAAGGATTCTCAGAACGACTCACCAGGTGATTTTCAAAATAGACAAAAATGTTGTGCAAGTATTTTTTAATTTTGTACTCTTTATGCACTCTCAAATATTTTGTAAGAACATAACTTTCAGACCATCTGTAAATAAAATGTTTTTAACTGATAGGTTTCGTAATAAGGTAAATGTGTATATCTGTGAAAGCAATGTCTTTAAAGACCTGTAGAATATGTGAAAATCTTAATGTTATCGTGTGTCAATAAGGTATTGTTACTTTCTAGAATAAACATTATTTTTGAGTACGTGGGTCTTTTCTTTGACGAAAGTTCTCGAATCTTCATAGTCAAATACGGGGAGTGCTAGCTGTTCAAACAAGGTGTTTGAGACTTTCAAATAATAAACCTTGTGCCTTGTGCAAGTAAGGCAAAGGCTATATCTTTGTGTAAAATAATGTTGACTTAATAGTTGAAATTGTCTTTATTATGCAGCTTTGTGAATATGAGTATGGGCATTTCTTCCAGGAGGACCGCCAAGAGTGGCGAAATCCTGGAAAGGCCTATGTCCAGCAGTGGACGAAACAGGCTGACGGGATGGATGGATGCTGCTTTACTTTTTCAAACGAGAATACCTGATTAAATTTATATTCTCCTTGCGATGGATAAATCGCCAAGTGTTTAAAAACATAGAAATTTATTTCTATCGTAGTTTGAGAATACCTGATATTATAGGCCGGGCAGGGCGATTTTTTTATTAACCTCGTTTTTACCCAAAAACATTTTTCATTGTCATGGGCAGCAGAGAAAAATTCGGGGAAATTAATGATTCTTACAATGTTTTGATATCAGTACAAACACGAATATTTTTTTAACTTAACCATGTCAATAAAATTTTGTTCTATATGAAGGTGTGCGGCGGGTAAAATAACTGGAGGGTATAAACGGGTAAAAATGGGCAAACTGAGTATTTATTCATTTATACGCAGCTATTTACCAGAAAGCGTGAGTATTTACTTTTAGGCATAGATAAACTCTTATTAATGCTTTTAAAGTAAATGTTAAGTCATACTCAAATACACTAAAGGGCTCAGAGTTAGAGCGAATACTTTAATCCTAATCAAATCAATAGGGACGATTATTTTTCAAGAATTATGGGTATGAAAGCAAATAATTACTACATTATAAAAAAAACTCGGCTATGGTTATAATAAACCGAAAATATTTTAGGGCATCATTGTGTGTCAAAAAATGAGAAAGTCATGTTTTTGTTTGAGTGTAATTATCTTTTGACCCTACGTCTTCTTGTATACAGGGCACCTCCTTATGACGACGGTGACAACGGTCAGAACAATGCTTTTGACCGTTCAAGTAGTTGAAACAATGGTGCACCAACTATCGGTGCCTGTGATAACTGATAACTATAATCTGGTTTTTAGGTTATGCTAAACATCACAATGTGCAAATAACTCCACCATTAGAAGACCTAGAGAACATAATATTCATACCATTTGATAGTTCAGATGAAGAGGATACTGACAAAATTATTTTAATTTTTTAAATACCCTGTATACTGAGGCGCAGTATGTGCAAAAATTCACAGAAGTAGTATATATAATGAAGTTAAAAGGAAAACTATCACAGTTAAGTAGGCCTTACAGGTTTACGAGTACACGTCGCGCCAAACTTATAGTCCCCTCTAAACACGACAATGTGTGGGCCGTTCTTCGGGAGAGCAACTTCCGAGCGGACTATATAGAAGTTTGGCACGATCTGTATTAGTAGACCAACTTATAAAATAGTCTGGGCAACTACGGAACCCTGTACTGCGCGTGGCCCGACACGCACTCAGCCGGTTTTTTTAACTATTGTCCCCATACCTCCTCGTATACAGCGTAATGACGTGCTCCAAAAACTAAACCACAAGCTCTACTCACACAGATAAACTTTTGTTTTATGACTTTATTATGAATATATGAATTTCTCACATAATTTGTTTTAAAGTTTTATTATGGAAGTGGTTCAGTATGATCGGTGGGGTATGTGGCTTAATTTTCTGTCCACGTCAATTATTACATCCGGTATAAAGTAAGGTGTATAGTTTATTTGTATTGTACATTTGTATAACCCGCCGGAAATATCTAGGCACCCAAAAACCGTCTCCCGCAGTGTGTACGAGATATTCCCTACTACCGAGGTACCGAGATATTTCAGGTATTTTCTAAAATGCCAATGAAAAATCAACATTAAATTCAACGACCAAGTCTACATAAATTCTACGAACCGCTACGAGCTGCTACGCGTTGGAGTCTGTTAAAAATGAACCACTCAAACCTAAATTACCCCAATGGTAAGTCTTTTTCCACACAACATTAGCCTTAACTCTTGTGAAAAGTGTACTTATATAAAGGGAAATACGAGGGAAACTTTATTGAGAAGCTTCAGCAACTTTGTTAGGAGCTACAGAGTTCTTTTACTCAGTTGTGGGAGTATTGCATTTTAGGTGGGGGAGCTATTTCTTGTAAAGTTATGTATGTATGCTCAACTTTTGGGTTAATGGGTTTATATTAAACCCGTTCTAATACAAAAATTTTGTACATGATACTGGCAAGTAAGACGAATCAATAACACACATATCGTCACGACATGAATCCCCGAGGGGGTGTCAGATGTGTTCCCGGGTGTGAACTGTGAAATGCAAGTCACAGTCCACACCCGGTACACCGACGAGTATTACGTCCCAACGTGATGGGTGGTGAGCCCTATCGCCGTACTTCGGGCACAAGTACACGCTTTTTAGGGCATGCAGGTTTACTCACGATGTTTTCCTTCACCGTTCAGCAACTAGTAAGTATTAGGTAAGAACACAAATACTATGCACATAAATTCTGAAAACTCATTGCTTCATCCCCGACCGGAGATCGAACCTGAGTCTCAAGATTGAGAAGCCAGCGTTCTATACCTGGGCTACCAGCGCTTTCATAACACTTTTTGCTAATTTCGCAAAATAAAATGTTGACCTCCTATAGTAATTGACTCGGGGCTGGGCTTGCGTTTGCAGGGAACACGAAATAATTTCACAAAAAGGGTTATTAAATTTTGATTTATGAGCACCATGTCTTCAGTATGAATTTGGTTGCATAAACTAATGTCACCTTGTAAGAACTCGCTGCCTGTTTGGTGGATGCGTTGGCTGACCAGAGGACTAGTTATTATCTAGGCCAGCGCCTCATTTTCGCCATTCAAAGAGGAAATGTTGCCAGTAATTTAGGAACTCTCTCGCAGGATTGTGATTCAGAAAATATTTTACTTAAAAGTTTTTATCATTTTCTGAATTCGGTTTAGTTTTTAAGACATTTAAGTTTACGAGAGTTTTAGTTCTAGATGTAAATTTTTATTTGGTTGATTCAAGTTGTTACTTTATAACTTGTTACGTTTAAATGTATCATGCATATATCAGAGGTGAAATTGTGTAAGCTAAACGTATTTAAATTCGATTGTCTTATGGCTATTCGACTGAGCAAATTAGCCCGTTTGAAAAAGAAATCGTACGTTTTTGGCTGTCAACAACAAAAAAATACATACGTATTCATTTGACAGCCAAAAATAAACAATTTTAATTTGCAAACGGGCTAATTTTCTTAGCCGAATAGCCATAATGACAATCAATTTGTATACGATTGTCTTACACAATGGCACCCCTGATATATGCCCAAGGTTGGTATTCTCGATACTTCATTAAGTAGAAATTATTGAAAATGATGAGTATATTATCATAAAATGTGTTTGGTTCATAATATGATTAAGCATTGACATACCAAACCATGGACCTCGGGTCTAGTATAGAATTGACCAAAAAAGTGTTCTTAGGGAAGTGTCAAAATATTAAGCAACAAAACATTTTAATTTGAATTGTATGTCATTGCTGGACAGCTTAATTTTGATTGACGTGTGATTGACACCCTTTTTTAAATTTTCAATGGTGTTGACTCTCTTTTAGTTCGGACACTTTTGAGCACAGACCCGATGTCCACTTGGTAGTACGTCAGTGGGTTTCACATTATTTCTCAAACTTCATGTCAAATTTTAAAGCAATCAGTTTTGCTGTCAGTTGAGAGACAGCTGGATGGACAGAAATCAAAAAATCGCAATAAATATTATGGTACATATTGATGATCCCGTTCTTTCGTCAGGCTGTCGCGTCTGCAGTACACGGATTTAAGTACTGTTATTCTTTATATGAGAAGTCATCCCATATTTTTTATACATTTTACTAGCCTTTGCCCGCTGCTCTGCCCACGTTTATTCAACCTTTGCCCTGTTTAGCTTATAGCCTATGTGTTGATCAGGGTTACTAGGATGATAATAAAAAAAACGCATCCAAATCTCGACTTGAAATGGAACATACATACAGCCAGGCAAAAATTCTAAAAATTATGGTGTTGGCCTCAGTACAATACTAACAATTCATTTAAAATCTCGCGAAAATATTCAATGCACAGAAGTGACTTTTTGACTACAGTCTTCGATCAAATAAACTCCCGACAGACGAATAAATATCAAAGATTTATAAATAAGTTTCAATATATTGACGGGAACAAAAAAAGGTGATCCATCCATTTTGGTATACACATTTACGAACACATATTTATATGTTCTTTTATTTAACCGAAATATGACAAATTTAGCATTTAAAAGGGGTGCTCAAGCGCTAAAAGCCTGCATGTTGACTGAAAGAGCTCATTCCAGCTATTCCAATTTGCGATGCAACAGCTTCTGCTTATGCAAATTTAGCTCTGATGAGCATGAGCTTGCAACTGAGATTTAGCTTAAACTTTGAGAGGTACCTATAAGATGTTCTTATGTATGAGTTTGCAAAATCTCTAGGGAAGTTTAGGATGGAATAATTTGAATATACACACTTTAAGATCATGTATGACTCGTACTTGTTGACTATTCTGGCAAAAATTTTCACATGCTTTAAATTTCGTATTTGATTATCGCGTGATAAATGCTGTGTGATTTTACCAACTGTAACTCTTTAAGACTTGTTATTGTATTTTGTGCAACTGTGATATTTATTTATTTATTTATTTATTAATAACGGAACACCAACAGTACACATATTACACATACTTAACAAATTAAAACATAAAACTAAAATTCTGATATGTGGACCAGTAACAGGCGTTCACAACATTCAGCAATAAACAAAGTGGTAAACACAAAGCAGACATTACATTATAGACATTTACAGCAAGTACTATTTTTTTTTTTATAATTACTAATACAAAACAAAACTATTAATTAACTAACACAAAAAACACAAAAAATATCTACAAAATGGGAAAATAAGATTAAACTTAACAGAATCTTTGCAAACTGGTCCTAAAATTGTTCAAGGATAAGTGAAAAATGTCAAGATCTGGGATAGTTTGACACTTCTCGTTATATTGTCTTAACATTCTAGTGATTGGTGAATTAAGACCTAAGTTAGTTTTGCTAGTGGGACACCAAAATATTCTAGTAATGGGCTTACGAGGCATATTACAGGGCACTGACACAAAAATCCTCCCAAGCAACTGTGGACACGGTGTTGAACCACTCACTAATTTGTGTAAGAAAGTCAAATCAAGCATATTTCTTCGGCTACGTAAAGATGACATATCAAAAAGTTTCAAACGTTCATCATATGAGCATCTATGTGACATACCCGGTGAGATAAAAGCTAAATGTCTTGTAAAGGCACGCTGGATACTTTCAATCCTTTGTGAGTGAATCGCATAAAACGGATTCCAAACCGAACTAGCATATTCGAGTTGGCTACGGACAAGAGAATTAAAAAGCAATATTTTGATCCTTTTTGACTGAAACCCACGACTATTTCGCTTGACAAATCCGAGCATCTGTGCGGACTTCTTGACCATTGCGTCAATCTGGGGTATAAAATTCAGTTCTTTGTCCAGAATTACTCCTAAATCCCGAATTTGCTCCACCTCCTCAAGAGCTGCGCAGTCCAGGTGATAGTGCGATTCAATAGGCTTTTTTCTCCTATATAAGAAGAGTCATTGAGAGACCCGGTGCCTTATTGTCTAACTTTAAATCTATCGCGATACCTTTTAATTTGACATTTGTACCATACGTTAAATGTCAAAATCAAAGGTATTGCGATTGATTTAAAGTTACACGATAAGGCCCCAGGACGGCGATTCTTGCACATGCGACAATTTGGGAAGGCCGAAAGTGGGTGATTTTTACAAGCTCTTTATGAAGAAACGTATCAAACTTTTAAAATATAAGCCTGTTGTACGTATTCATTATATGGTTAACGTGTCCTTTTAGGAGTTATACTCAATTGAATTATCATCACACGGCATTTATGACGCGATAAACAGAAGTGTATGAAAAGCAAAGCATGTGAAAAATTTCCTAGGCGGCGATTCTCGCAAAATTTTTCACACGCTTTGCTTTTCATACGCTTCTGTTTATCGCGTCATAAATGCCGTGTGATGATAATTCAATTGAGTATAACATTTAAAAAGACACGTAGAAGATGTTATGATAACGGACAAAAGGTTTATATTTAAAATACTTGATACATCTCTTCATAAAGAGTTTGTAAAAATCACCCGCTTTCGGCCTTCGCAAATTGTCGCATGTGCGAGAATCGCCGTCCTGGGCAGCCATTTTTGCAACATTTTTCACACGATTTGCTTTTCATACGCCTGTGTTTATCGCGTCATAGATGCCTTGTGATGATATTTCTACTAACTAGAACTCCTAAAATGACACGTAAAGCATGTTATGAATACGTCCAAGAGGTTTATATTTTAAAAGTTTGATACGTTTCTTCATAAAGAGCTTGTTAAAATTACCCGCTTTCGACCTTCGCAAATTGTCGCATGTGCGAGAATCGCCGTCCTGGGCGGGTATTCTGGCACGTGCGTAAAAATTGCGAAGGCAGATTGCGGGTGACTTTAAAAGGGTTTTTGTACAGATATGTGTTGATTATTTTGATTGCAAACTTATAGTGGGCATTCTTTATATCCTATAGCTTCTATTTGATGTGGTCTAGTGACTCTAATTTCCATCGCATGGCGTTAATCGAACTTTAAACAAATATCTAATGACTGATATTGCACATGCGCAATAATGCCGGAATAGCCGCCCAGGGAATATAAGGAATAATTACTATAAGTTTTCAATTAAAAAGTAAACACATATCTGTACAAAATCCATTTTAAAGTCACCCGCAATCTGCCTTCTCAATTTTTACGCACGTGTCAGAATACCTGCCCTGGGTGGCTATTCCGGCGTTATTTCGCATTCGTAATATCAGTCATTAGATATTTGTATAAAGCTTGAAATATGCCATGCGATGGAAATTAGAGTGACTAAACCACATCAAATATAAGCTATAGGATATAGCGAATGCTCTCTGCAAGTTTTCAATAAAAAAAGTCAATACATATCCGTACAAAATCCCTTTTAAGATCACCCGCTATTAGCCTTCGCAAATTTTGCGCACGTGCCAGAATTGACGTCCTGGACGGCCATTCCGGCATTATTTCTCACTCGCAATATCAATCATTAGATATTTGTTTAAAGTTTGATATATGCCATGCGAGGGAAATTAGACACACTAAACCACATCAAATAGAAGCTATATGATATAAGGAATGCTTATTATAAGTTTTCAATAAAAGAAATCAATACATATTCGTACAAAATCCACTTTAAAGTCACCCGCAATCTGCCTTCGCAATTTTTGCGCACTTGCCAGAATTGAGGGCCTGGTCTGGCCATATAATGAGCATTCCTACATCCCACAGTTTGTATTTGATGTAGTTTAGTCACTCTAATTTTCATCGCATGTAATTTATCTAACTTTAAGCAAATATCTAATGATTGACATTGCGAGTGAGAAATAATGCCGGAATAGCCGCCCAGGGCTATATATTATAACATCGGACCAACAATGGTGATTATAAAACTGTTTTCAATATTTAAATTACTTCCTCGTTGTATGGGAGTAGATAAAACAAATCTTAGCGAAAGATTTTATTGTAAATGTTTGCTAAACTGTAAACTAAACTAAACTAAACAAAATGATTTGTAGAGCTTCTACAAATCACCCGCCTTCAGCCTTCGCAAAATGTCGTAAGTGTCAGAATCGCCATCCAGTTCTCCTTTTCTGAAGTCGACTAAACCCCAAGTTAAATGATATATTAAATGTAATTCACACAAACGTATGGTAATTCAAACAGGCCCGGATTGGCCTCAAGGCTGCTTTGCTACAATGTTTCCGTGTCCAACCGCACAATTGGAATTTATTTTATGTATGTTTGCAAAGCCTGCAACTTTAACATTCTTTGTACACTTCGATCATATAATCTCTATGTCAGCAAGAATGCTAGGATTTGTAATGCGCAACGCAAAAGTTATCAAATGTGCAAAAATAAAGCTACTATTTGTCATACACTTCTTTTATTCCCAGCCACTTAGAATATTGCTCTGTGGTTTGGTCTCCACACTATGCAGTGCATATGCTACGAATTTAACGATTGCAAAAGATGTTTATGATGCTTGCAAAAGAGATTTCTCAGGCATCTTACTTATAGTTGCGGACTTGGCAAGAAACTTTCCTCATACGAGGCGAGACTAGGTTATTTTAACATTGACAGACTAACTGACCGCTGTAATACGTGTATGTATTACCCATGGTGCACAATAATCTTACTGAGCGATTTTGAACTTCAATAGGTTGTCAGAAAGTCTATATTGGAATGCTCGCTTCGTGCGCTAGCGGCACGTAAAATAAGTGAATTTTAGAGGTTTCTCTGGATTTTACGAAAAAGTATTTGATGTAGGAGATTTTCCACCTGAAATCGGAAAATAAACCACGTTTTCTTGTTATAGCAGTAATTTCAGACATATAACTCAAGCCGTTTAGACATAAAACGAAATATTAACTTAAAAAGGCATCATTTTCAAAAATAAAATCTATCGAGCTAAATGTGTACAATTAGGCAACCGACTTGACAACGGAAAGACAAAGGTCTGAAAAAACACGTGTCCAAGTTTTACATTGATCAGATAAGTAGTTGACACAGCATATTAAAACAAAAACCATTGAAAGGCCCAATACAAGCCCTTAAGGTGACGCCACGAAATTTTGGCGACATGGATCTTCATTTTTCTCATAAACAAAAAAACATATGTAATTACCGATTTATGTACTAGATTAAGCATTTCATCGACATCATTTTGCCCGAAGGTTTAGTTGATTGATTAATTTTCATAGCAGAGAAAAAATATTTAGAAAACCTCTTTTAAAACAGAGATTTCTATTTTACTAACAAACGGGTGCGAATGAAGCCTCTAAGTTTTTTATTTAAATTACTCTACAAATACACTTCAATAAGGCCGATACGATTTATTAAATTACTTATAGTTGTCACTCTGTTTTGCCGCATACGACCTTACGGCATAAACTAGTTCGTGAGCGTGATAGATTTTAAAACTTATATTGCCGGGTACGGCAATTTAAATTCTGGGTCGACATTATTGTATTATTGTATTGCTTATATTGCCGGCTCCGGCTATGAAAGTTCAGAGAGGATTTTGTAGTTTAGGTTGCCGGTTCAGGCTGCGGAGGCATTGACTAAAATTCAACATACGAAAAGTAAGCATTGAACTCCGTAGCTAAGTAAATACCTAATAATTGAACTGAAATTTAATAGGATTGCCTTAGAATTCAAAAACATCTACTTATAATACGTTTTGGAATGTATTGCAAGTTTGAATAACTATTATGATGCAATGATGAAAGGAAACACAAAATTAACTACATTTGGAAAGATACGGTTTATTTAGACCAAATAATATTATAACAATAAAATACTTAACTTAAGTGCCCCTTAGTTTCGATCACAATCACAAGAAAACAATTTTCGAGGTTACAAACAATATTTTTCTTTCTGTAACTCTGTTAGCATTACACCTCCGACGCCATCTTGCATTTTTAGTCAAAAACAATACTTTATTAATAACAACTGAAAATACCAATGAGAAATATCTAAAAACAATAACTAATAATTATTTTAGTATTTATATAATATATTTTAATATTTATTAATGTGATCATATATATCCTGTCACGGCCATACTGACCTGTACTTCGTTCCCGAAGTACGCACCATAACTTTTATAGGAATTGGCCCTGGAGCTTAATAACACAATACTTAATAGCAAATAATAGTGCCACTCACTTTTCACATCAGGTAGACAAACAAGTAATCAATCACATTTATTTCATACCTTAATTTTAAGGCATTGCTACTGTCTAACTTTTCACATTAAATTGACTAGTAACAACGGTCAATTGCTTTTTCATCATCTAGCCCCACACCTGCTGCGCATGAGATTGGCTAGATAAAAACAATAGACTTCAGCAGTCTTACAATAATTTAACTCAAACGACTTCAGCAGTCTTACAATCATTTAACTTATATTTAGGCATTGCTACTGTCTAACTTTTCACATTAAGCTGACTAAGTAACAACGGTCAATTGCTTTTTCATCATCTAGCCCCACACCTGCTGCGCATGAGATTGGCTAGATAAAAACAATAGACTTCAGCAGTCTTACAATAATTTAACTCAAACGACTTCAGCAGTCTTACAATCATTTAACTTATATTTAGGCATTGCTACTGTCTAACTTTACACATTAAGCCGACTAAGTAACAACGGTCAATTGCTCAATCATCATCTAGCCCCACACCTGCTGCGCATGAATTTGGCTAGATAAAAATAATAAACTTCAGCAGTCTTACAATAATTTAACTCAAACGACTTCAGCAGTCTTACAATCATTTAACTTATATTTAGGCATTGCTACTGTCTAACTTTTCACATTAAGCTGACTAAGTAACAACGGTCAATTGCTTTTTCATCATCTAGCCCCACACCTGCTGCGCATGAGATTGGCTAGATAAAAACAATAGACTTCAGCAGTCTTACAATAATTTAACTCAAACGACTTCAGCAGTCTTACAATCATTTAACTTATATTTAGGCATTGCTACTGTCTAACTTTTCACATTAAGCTGACTAAGTAACAAAGGTCAATTGCTCAATCATCATCTAGCCCCACACCTGCTGCGCATGAGATTGGCTAGATAAAAGCAAAGGACTTCAGCAGTCTCACAATCATATAATATACCGAATGTAAAAATTATGTTAAATAATAACAACATTATGATTAATTAATATAACAATAAATTTAAGACATTGCGACATCTACATCTTCGTCTACCCATTCACCTGGCCATAGTCTTAATTTGTCTTTGGCTACAGTTATGTTTCTTAAACTTCCAACTCCTCTAAGAGCTAATCTGTCATTGGGAAGGAGAGCAAGTATTTCATACGGCCCTTTAAAGCTTGGACTCAGTTTATCATGACGCCTATGATCTTGGTTTACATATACTATATTACCTACGTCAAAAATCTTATTATCTCGCCTTACAGCATCAAATCGGGTTTTGAATTTACCTACCTCCAAACGCAAACGCTGGTGAGCCATTTCTCGGTCTGCCCTTACATCGACATTAGATTCAGGAATATTAATGTCATTCAAATGGGATTGAATGCTCGGAGTAAATGCATTTGCATTACAAACAATGAGCAAACGAATCGGAGTGAAACCCGTAGATTTTTGTATTGTTGTGTTAATCGACTGTTTTACTTTCCAAAACTCGCTTGGCCAATCTGACGAACCATTACAAGTGGTATTCAACATGTCAATAACTGTTGCTACGTATCGTTCAACCTGACTGTTCCCTCTGGGTGTGCCCGTGAAAATCACATGATGTTCGATTTTTAATTCATTAAATAAGGTTCTTATTTGTTGGGAAGTAAAATTTGTCCCTCTATCGGGGACGACTTTTGATGGAGTACCAAACATGGTAATTGTATCTCGAATATGAGGACCAAGTTCTCCAGCACTTAGACTTTTCATAAACAAAATTTTGTGAATCCATCTAACAAGAGTAAAATATATTTATATCCATCATTTGCTTGTGTAAATGGGCCTGTGCAGTCTAAATGAATCGTATGGAAGGGAACAGGAGTTTTTTCTATGGGATGTAAGAATCCCTGCTTTGGACCGGAACGAACTTTTCGTTCAACACATATTAAACAATGTTTCAAATATTTTTTGACGAAAGCTACCATGCGAGGAAACCAAAAATGTTCACAATTTTTTTGTACGTCTTATCGAATCCTGCATGACAAAGTGCTTGAACGGTTTCGTCTGAGTAACTCAGTCTTTCTTCAATTGTTGAAAATGGAATGAGAACATCATTAATATATATTAAAAGGTATTTTAGATGTACCGCTTTTGTGATAGCTTTTTGAAACACAAATGGTCCATTACAAATTCCAAAAGACATTTAAAAAAAATTGTAATGGCCACTAGGTGTCACAAAAGATGTAAATTTTATTGAATCCGATGCTATTGGAATTTGATAAAATCCATTTTTCATGTCAAGGGAAATGTAGTATTTTGCCTTACCGAGCCTATCGATTTGGCCTTCGATGAGAAGGAGAGGGAATCTGTATTTTTCCAAATTTTGTTTAATGCTCGAAAGTCTATACACATCCTATCGCTACCATTTTTCTTTTTAACCAGAATTACAGGACTTACGATAGGTAAATCACTTTCACAAATATTTTTTTTTGTCCAAAAGTTCTTGAATAATTTCATCCACCTTTTCCTTTTCAACTAGAGCCAGTCGATATGGTCGGTAATTGACAATATCATTATTTTTTAGACGCAAATTTAATTCACCTATTTGCACAGTACTAGTTTCATCCAAAACAGAAGGGTATTTTTGAAAAATTAATTTAATTTTCTCTTGTAATTGAAGATCTAAATGTTCAATTTTTGAAGTTAATTCACTTAGTTCTGATAATGAGGATATTAAATGTACTTCTGTTTCGGCCTGGACTGATTTAATAACTAAACGGGAACCGGATGAATCTGTAATGATTTCTACATCAGGGTACTGAACTGCATTTCTACCTATCAGGCGATCATGCTTAAAATCATAGTCCCCGACAACATAATATATCGAGTTCTAAACCAACTCAAATTGAACGACTACAGTGATCATGACAAAAACATGTATTTTGTTTTTCCCTATTCCACTTAAATACATTGATGTTGGTAAGAAATGGCACCCTAGTTTCCTTGCAATAGACTCCCTCATTAAAGTACAACTTGCCCCAGTATCTATGAGAGAGTCGATTGCGAAACCGTTGATGAAAAACTTGGGTTAAATTTAATTTAGTCTGTCTAAAAAATTAACTTTTTTCATTGGCACAATCTTTATATTGTTTGATTCAGCGCGTTGCTTATGATAGCAAACGAACTCAGTGTGCCCAATTTTTTTACGGTATGTACAGGTCTTGGTACGAAAATCATTAGGTTTAGAAGCCTGTGAAGGTTGATTAGCCAATTGTGGAGATTGAACTGGCTTATTTTTAAAGCATTAAAATTGTAGATGTCCAAACTAATTACAAGTGAAGCATTTCTTTTCAGCAGTGATCCTTGGCTGCTTAGCTCCACTGGGTCCTGAACCAGTATCTTTGCCGCTATGATCTATAGGTCTCTTCTTAGTTTTTACATACGTCAAAAGTATTGAAATTAGAGCAGAAGTTGTAGTGGCGCTATTATTTAAAGATGCCATCCTAACATCAATATCACTAATGCCACCACAAACTAACTCGATGATCTGTTCATCCGTGAAAGCAACTTTAGTATTACGGAGCAACGTTCTTTTGTTCCTAGCATATTCAATATAAGAGTCCGCAGAGTCGGAAGAGAACAAAACCGCCTTGCTGAGCTTCTCCGATAGATTTTTCTTCTCAGGATAAGAATCAATAATATCCCAATGAAAATTCTCCCAAGATCTGCTTTCCGATGGTTCCCAAGACTCAAACCATGTCAAAGCAGAACCCTTAAGAGCTTTACCGGCCTTAGCTGCTGTTATAATGCTGCTCCACTTGAATTCTTTGGCGAGGGTCTGAATGCTGTTGCACCAGCTTGTAGCGATTCGGATCGAATAGCGGCCGCGCCACATCATCATCCCGCTGAGGAGTAGCTGTGACAGCATCGCGAATTGCTTTAATAAGAGCACCGACTACTTCAGCATCCACCCTGAAAGCACATTTAAAAATATGTAATATCTTAAAATAATTTGAGGCCTTAGGGATCCCACTTCTGATGATAGATTTTAAAACTTATATTGCCGGGTACGGCAATTTAAATTCTGGGTCGACATTATTGTATTATTGTATTGCTTATATTGCCGGCTCCGGCTATGAAAGTTCAGAGAGGATTTTGTAGTTTAGGTTGCCGGTTCAGGCTGCGGAGGCATTGACTAAAATTCAACATACGAAAAGTAAGCATTGAACTCCGTAGCTAAGTAAATACCTAATAATTGAACTGAAATTTAATAGGATTGCCTTAGAATTCAAAAACATCTACTTATAATACGTTTTGGAATGTATTGCAAGTTTGAATAACTATTATGATGCAATGATGAAAGGAAACACAAAATTAACTACATTTGGAAAGATACGGTTTATTTAGACCAAATAATATTATAACAATAAAATACTTAACTTAAGTGCCCCTTAGTTTCGATCACAATCACAAGAAAACAATTTTCGAGGTTACAAACAATATTTTTCTTTCTGTAACTCTGTTAGCATTACACCTCCGACGCCATCTTGCATTTTTAGTCAAAAACAATACTTTATTAATAACAACTGAAAATACCAATGAGAAATATCTAAAAACAATAACTAATAATTATTTTAGTATTTATATAATATATTTTAATATTTATTAATGTGATCATATATATCCTGTCAAGCGCATATTTCTATGGAGTAAGTCCCTCTCACTCCACTCCCCTATGGCGCCGATTTATCCATCATTTCTACATAATATTTTGAATAATAGGATAGGCTGCCCGAATCTATTACATTAAATTTCTTTCTAAATTCCATCACCCTCCTTTTTCCAGAACCATCCTTAGTAAATCCGCTCCTATTTCCAGACTCACAAACACCTATAATTTATTAAGTAACAACTGCGTTAAGGGTGTTAAAATTCAAGTAGTTTTAAACTTAGTTGTAACCAAGCGTTAGCGAAAATAAAATAATTATCTTTTCGTTCCTACTTTAAACAGGTATTAACTTAAATTTGGGTATTTATAATAACTTAAAATTAAATTTACAATAAATTGTTAAATTATTATGTAAATTGTTAAATTATTATGTTTTTAGTATATTTATTTCAATAAGGCAAGAATCAGTATATGGTACATGCTGTTATTTCTTTAATAAGTTAGAAGCTAAGCATTTCATTAAGAATAAATAGTTTTTTATACTCAATCAATCAATCAATCAATCAATATAATTTATTTGTCCAACATAGGTATGTTAAAAGATGGAGTTACATAATTTGTAGTGCGCTATGTTCCGCCGTAAAGGCATACAAATATTTAAAACTTAAAAAATAAAAAAGGATTACATTAAATTAGGTACGCTACCAAATAATAAATTCAACAATTAGTGTCATGCATGAAAGAAAAAATAATTCAATTTGGTAGGTACACAAAAAGGCAGAAAACACACCAAAAAAAAATAATAATAATAATAATAACTAAACAACACATTTCACGACAAGGTTCCAATATACAAGAAACACAAATAATAAAAACAATGTCATTAATTATGGTTAAATAATAATGTCATTTATGTATTATCATGGATAATCTAAAAATCGGTCGCGTTTCCGAGTTCGCAACGTTCAAAACATTCATTTAGTCTATTATCTTCTAAATAATCGGTCGTGCTATAGTAAGACTTTTCTATTAATAAAGTTTTTAATTTATGTTTAAACGTTGAAATATTTTTAGAACATCTTAAATCCGCAGGCAATTTATTAAATATTTTTGGTGCCATTCCTAATATACTTTTACTGAGCAGTGCTTTTTTTGAAGAATATGCAGGGATCATGTTTTCGTGGCGCTTACTTCCAAATGTACCAAATAGGTGCCTGTTCATTATGACGAAACAAGCTACCTCCAATACACAGGGCAAAGTCAATATTTTAAGCTTCCTAAAGTGAGGACGACAGGTATCTCTGGATTTGATTTTTTTTACTAAAGGCTTACTAGCTAGTAGAGATCCTAATAAATGTTCACCTAGCTGGAGCAGTATCTAGTAAAGATAATATGAACATAGGCCGAACGAAGTAGCTCCTGACATGGAAATATATTTTTTCACAAATATATTTTTTCTGTTCCCTTATCTTTTATGATCCCCCTAAAATAACTTTTTTGAATTTTTAACTGAACTGGCTTTGAGTTGATACATAAACATTCAAGTTTCATGATCAAGCTAGAGACCCATGACATATGTACGGACGCACGGACAGACAGACAGCAGAGTGACATTAATACGGAACCCTAAAAATGAAAGAGGTATATATCGTCACGACATGAATCTCCGTGAAATGCAAGTCACAGTCCACACTCGGCACACCCGCGTTTCACCGACGATTTTTACGTCTCATCAGCGTAATGGGTGGTGAGCCCTATCGCCGTTCTACGGGCACAAATACACGCTTTTTAGGGCATGCAGGTTTCCTCACGATCTTTTCCTTCACCTTTCAGCAAGTGGTAAGTATTAAATACTCTGCACATCAATTCCGAAAAACTCATTGGTGCATTCCCGGCTGGGGATCGAACCTGGATCTCAAAGATTGAGAGGCCAGCGTTCTATCCCTGAGTTACCGTGAAGTGTAGAGAAAAATAATCACTTCTCTTTATTCTATTTTCACACAAAATAACACTTCGTATTGAAATAAAGTTCTCCATTGTGTTCCCTACTAATTTAGAACTTGTAATCTGCACAATTCATACAGCTACATTTACAAGATTCCTACACAATACGACCACTTTACGGTTATGACTTGACGAGATGTATCATTATAAAATGTTCTCGCACTCTGTTACAATGAAATGTTGTGATATGAACAAAGTTTCTTGGTAACATACTTTTTCATTGCTTAAACTTTGTACTATTTACTCGGTGAGAGATCAGAAACATGACCTAATTAGAAAAATTTAAACATGTGTTCGTTGTGAAAAAGAAAATTTTGATTATCTGAGGGTAGTTATTAGTTTTTCAACTTGGATCGTTCGTGTTCCGGCATGACGTCATCAACATCCGTAACGGGGAGTCGTATCAGGCAGTTACATATCAGTCATTCGTTCTTTACCGGTTTTGGTAGATTTTTGCTAAAGACCCTGCAAAGACTGATTAACGCCTCGCCTCCTGTCACTCTCCCAGTTTCTAGACGAGCGCTCTTCACCCTAGGTCTTTGCGACGCTTTCTATTAGTTAATACTAGGTGAAATTAAATCAACTGACCAAATTCATACTGGAGACTCGGTTTAATGACCTTCTAGGTAAAATTCGAAAAAAAAGTTTTTTTGCCCCATAGTGCCTAAACTAGGAATTACTAATCCCGACCGGTTTCGGTAAATACACCATTCTCAGGGGATACAGAAATTCAGGAAACTAAACTAACATTACGATTTTAATTTTCGTTTCGACATGATCATTGTGTAAATTTTTAACGGCTCGTCGTAATGTTAGTTTAATTTCCTGAATTTCTGTATCCCTTGAGAATGGTTATGAACCGAAACCGGTCGGGATTAACGTGTAAACCTTAAAATTAAAACCAGTGAAACAAGTACAAGTGAATTTAATTATGATGTTTTCCAAGTTTCACCAAGTGCCGACAATCACAAGCATCAACTATGTCGTAAAAAACACGTTTTTATATTGATTTTTTCTTGGTTTTCTAAATTTGAATAAATTGCCAACCTACGCGCCACGACATGTGACTGACAATAGACGGTACATATTCCCGCCAGTAAATAATGCACTAGGCTATGTACACATAGGTTTTGTAGAACGTCGTCTCTGTCACCGGAGTATTAGTGCTTCTTTGGCGGAAGATATCTTTTAAAAAAAATTATGAATCATGACAAAAGTAGAAAATCATTTATTTTTTATTTTGAACGTAGAACAGCTTCCTATGTTTTAACTAGAAGGTTAATTTTCAACCGGTATATGGGTCATTAAATGGGTATGAGCACTTGCATGAAAATAAAAAATAAATATTTCAAATATTTTTGTTGGTTTTAAAACAAATTTATTCCATTCTGCTGCACCAAATCAGCCCAAGGCTACAATGACAAACAGCCCACTATCGGAACATTTCGTTGCAAAACTCTATTTCACATGTACGAGTAAGCGCGTACCAGCTAGATAGCGGTTGAGTTGAAGCTTTTACTTTTAAATTTAAATAAAAATTGCTATTTAAAGCGTGTGGGCTCACAAGAAACATGTACCAGCCGTTTTCTGTGCTTTTTACCATTACCCTGGGAATATCAGCCTTTCCTTTTTCACCAAAGATTTTTTTCCATACTCTGTCGGCTTTGGTAGTTAACTCGAACTGTCAAACAATCATCGTTACATCGGTTTTTGGGATAATGACAAACAAAGAAATTATATAACCGTATTAAGGTTTTAATTAGCTTATTAATTATTAGCTACTTAATCTACTTCCATAATGCAATAAATAAGCTAATAAGGTAATTATTACATTATACCTCAAATATACCTCACAATATTATTAAATGTCTTTTCTTAGATAACGGCCCAAAATATAACAATATCTTTTAGTTGTATGTGTTTTCTTAGATATATTTATGCAAAATTAAAAGACAAAAAAAAGTCATTTGTTGGTATTTAGGTATTTATTTACACAACACAGATGTAGATAAATGAATTTTATGAAATTAAATGTAGTCATCAACGCCATACGTCAAGTAAGCCACTAAAACAGTATTATTTCCTTGATTAAACAAGTTATCGGTCCTCTCGGAACAAGATACGTGATTTGACAACGCCAGGTTGAGTTCACAGCTCATAAAAGCCTTACGTGACTGAATTCTCAGGCACTATTAAAGTTTTCATATCAACACGTCACTTGCAGTAGAGAAATGTAAAGGATTCAGTGCGACAAATCTACATGTAAATTGGACGGTAAAAATACGGAAACTCATAAACGGCATAGGTAGTAAAAAATAGATTTTATAACAGTGGTACTCCCATACTAAAATATATAGAATTCTGAAAAAAATACCGTGTTATAAAGGAGGCCATCATCATCCATCATCCATCAGCCTTTTTTGTCCACTGCTGGACCAAGGTCTTTCCGCGATTTCGCCAGTCTTGGCGGTCCTCCTGGAAGAAATTCCTATACTCACACACGCTGGGCAAGCGGGTTGGTGCCGCGGTGCCGAAAGCCGCCTCCTGTCATCAGTCTGTTTTTTTATAAGCGAACTTTGGGACGATTTGCAAGTGAGATGGTGGTACCTCCACAATCGAGCCCGGAACCAGCTCTACTACCTATACCTTTAGAAAATCGTTTTTTTTACGGTCTTGTGTAAATTTACGAATATATCAAACTTTATTAATAAAAAACAGCATTATCCAACCTTTTCTTGATTCACCGCACTACCCGGACGCGCACATTTTCAGATATGTTTAACTTTTTCTTTGTGCGATGTGAATGTTTAACTTTTTCTTTGTGCGATGTGACCGGCGACGGTGACGGTGCGGTGACCTTGACTTAGTTTTATTAATGGCGATAAATCAGTTAATTTTGATACTTTACAAATATCTATAATTAAAAAAGTTATCGGATATTTCTTTAATAGTAGTTTATGCTAGGAGTGCGTAAAGGGGGCAATAGCTTAAACGTTACGAGTAAGTTATTGCCCTTACGCGCGTGTATCATACTAAGTTTTTCAATGCATAGTGTGAGTAAATAAATTAAGCGTAATTAAAGAAACAAACAAACAATAAATACTTACTTCAAATGAACTTGAAGTGGGCAGTCTTTTTCTTTGCACGCAAGTTGCCAACTTGACGGAAATAAACAGCTTTCAATTTGATGCGTTCGAAGGCTGCTTTCAGTCATGCATAACATAATTCGACTCCACCAGCTTATTCTAATAATGTAAACAACAATGGCTGCCCGAAATTATTCTTTAGATACAAAGAATGTTGTTGTCAAGAAAGACCGATCGATAATGTTGTATTTTTTTTTAAATAATGTACAGAGAATATACGCAATTGGCCAGTATCATTTCGCAAACTCACATATAAAAACTTCTTGTTAAAAAATTTCAATTCATATTACGATTAAATCAGGTTACCTACCATGAAGTTTATTTTAACCAGATTTCAGTATCCTTCTTGTTACCTGTATATTTAAAAAAAAAGCAGCAGTAGTTTAGGGGTAGAACGCTGGCCTCTCAATCTTTGAGTTCCAGGTTCAATCCCCGGCCGGGGCATGCACCAATGAGTTTTTTGGAATTTATCTGCAGAGCATTTAATACTTACCAATTGCTGAACGGTGAAGAAAAACATCGTGAGGAAACCTGCATGCCCTAAAAAGCGTGTATTTGTGAGCGAAAAAACGGCGATAGGGCTCACCACACATCACGTTGGGACGTAATAATTGTCGGTGAAACGCGGGTGTACTGGGTGTGGACTGTGACTTGCATTTCCAAGTTCACACCCAGAACACCTCTGACACCCCCTCGGGGATTCATGTCGTGACGATATATTTTTATTTTTTATATCAAAAGATTGGTTGGTTAAGTTTCATCAGAATTTTCAGTTTGTAAACTCAAATTAAATGTCGTCTAAACAGTTCATTTCATTTTATCAATCAAACTGAACGCAGCCTACGAACGCCTCAAACTGAATCTGTCATGTCTGTCTATGGTAAAATGGTACGATAAATAAAAAAAATAAAACATACCTCGGACATGGCTGTATGAGCGAAGTTCATTTGCCTTCCCTCTATGTAGGGAAAACAAAAATGAGAAAAAATATTTCTAAAGTTGAAAACATTAAACACTCGTGCGGTAAAGTTGACTTTGAAAACGGATTAGACGCATATAAAACAGAACTTTACGAGGACTTGCATTGAAAAATATAATAAAGTAAGTATTTGTATTTACACGGCTGTACCCGCGTTAATTCAATATCTGCCCCTTTTTTGTCTTGGGCGTTATTTTATCAACAACTCTTTTAGCTTAAATGTTGACCAGAATGAAAAAGTTGTGTCTGTACACTGAATATTACACTGAATACATTATTAATCTCTTGATGTTTATATTTTGTTAATTAAGTTTTTTGTGCAATAAAGAATGAAGAATATTTCAGGCAAAGGTGAAGCAGGTTAAGAGAAAGTTACAATGGCAGCCTAATCACTTAAATTGGATTTCCTCCAGAAAACATTTACGTGTAAAATTGGTTTCTAAAAAAGGCGGATCAGTAGCCTGTAACAAATGAGAGTAAGATAAGCCCGTATGTTATGTATCAGAAATCGGTTTAAATGGGGTCCAGTACACGTTAGTCATCCAAAAATGTACACTCTCATAAATTGTGGCAAAATTCCATGCATAAATTTTATGGTCTACAAACTTTACTTCGGCGAACAAAATATTTTTTTTTTCAAAATGGCGCTCTGCGCAGAGCAGTCATTTATTTAAAAGGGTCTCGATCCTTGGACGCTCTCTTTGAATACATGCTTGTGGTAAATAACCTCCATTTTCACCCGGAAAGTTGTGTTGATTGTGCAGTATCATTCTTTTGTAAACAATTTCAAGCTAGATTATGTAAGTATAGTTATTGTTGAGAGTAAGGACAGGCACAACCAGGCAGCTTACGATTGCCTAGGGCCGATTAATGGCGGTATATTTGTGGGCGCCATCTGGATAATTCAGCTTCCTGATTGGATGCCTAGGATTCTAACTAAATGGTGGCATCCAACTTAATTGTTAGAGGTTTTTCAGCCAAATAGTTCAACGCAACGTTTAAGGAGAGGGCTGAACAACGTTTAGCTTTTCGGTTAGATGGTTTATATGAATTACTCCGTGAAATCGGTGAGAGTGTAGAAGTCCAACACGGTACAGTAACGGTGATTAGGCTAGCAAAGCCAGCCTTCTAGCTTGTCCATAGAGTGTATATAAAAAATCAGAGGCGTCGAAGGACGCAGAGACGTGAGGAGCAGACGGACTAACTAAGCCCTCCGGCTGAGGCTGGTCGCCGAATAGATTTGTAATTAAATCATAAAAATCACCGAGGTTAAGCAATAATTGTTCGTTTGACCAAATCTTATTGTAGTTTATTTCTATTTTTTAATAATTTGTTCGGAACCCTCGGTGGACGAGTCCGACTCGCACTTGTGTTTTTTTGAATTTTTCGTTATTTGCCGTTATAGAAGCCATAGTAAAGTGTTTTTTTTTTTATTATTTTTGTTTCAAAATTTAATTATAATGGTTAAAGCTGTGGACCCCTGAATGAGGAGGTACTTAAGAGTAGGTAAGGATATTTTATAAGTAAGTATATACATATGTATAGAGACAGTGATAATAAGAAGTATTAGAGTTAACTCATTCCAGATCGGTGCAAAGGGGGAAGTCTTAATATTTAAACGGTTCTGTGAGATGGACGGATGGATGTAAGAATAGTGGAGACTTAGTAATTAAGTCCCGTTTTGCATCCTACGAGTACGGAACCCTAAAAACAAACATGAGAGAACCTCAATATCAGGCACGTAAATGATCATAAAAGTCATGTTAAAACAGTAGTTTTCCTTTTAGAGCCGGGATAAGATGATATCTCAAATGCAATAAAACTATAAACCTCTTATAAAACTCTTGACCAGAGGCCAAACTGAGGGGCAACCCCTACAGTTATTATTAGTCAGGGTTGAACTGGTGTTCCATTCGATTTTCTACACTTAATTTTGTCATTGTTATAAATTATATATATAATATTGGTGGTTCCGTTTGGTGAGCATGGGCTGCGGCGGCGCGAGGAGCGGCTGCTCTGCGTGCCCGGCGCCAGAACCAACTTGCTTGCGGAAGCGCCGCTAACTAGAGCTATTAAGTTGCTCAATAAAATTTCAGAAAAGACGGACGTTTTCACGTGTTCTCTGGGTGAATTCACAAGGATAACTTTGCAAATTTTATGTTACTATTAGGTTTGTGGTTAATTAATTGTTTTTTATGGCTCTTTGTCCTTGTTTCTTTTTTCTTTTTTTTTGTTATTGTGTAAGATGAAAATATATGTAGGTAAGTTAATTGTTGTTGGTATTGGATGTGTATGTTGTATAGTAATTATGATGTCGTATATGATGTGTTACTTCACTATTGAATTAGGTCCAGCCTGTAATGATAGTGTAAGTTCCTTAATAAATAAATAAATAAATAAAATAAAAATTGGTCGTCTATCCAAAGAAGAGATAACTTTGCAATATTCTAGGCACCCTATCAGATGCAGTCCTTGGATCGAGTTTTTTATTTATAGTTTTTAAATGGCGTTAGGTCTTTTATTATCTAATTAATGTTCACTTTGCATGGTAAGCAGTTTAAGACATACCAAGGTATTACCCGTCAACGGGCGGAGCGAGCTCAAACACGTTAACAATTGTAAGCCGTAAATTAGGAGCTGACCGGGACGAAGGAACCTTAAAAGCTGACGACATGTAGATGTTCCTTTTGTTGGAAAAGCAATGAGAAGGTCAAGTTTGACGATCCATCCATTCATCCATCAGCCTGTTTCTTCCACTGTTGGACATAAGCCTTTGCAAGATTTTGCCACTCTTGGCAGTCCTCTTGGAAGAAATGCCCATACTCACGCGCGCTGGGCAGGCTGTTTGGTGAGTGTGGTGCCGAAACCCTTGCACCAGTGACGCCGCTGCCCATCACCAGCCTGTTTTATATAAGGCCCGACAATATGGTATGGATATACCGCCATCCATCGGTCCCAGCAGGCAATGGTGGGCCACCTGGTTTTGCGTGAGAGCTGTTCTCTTACTCTCCTCCGAATAATTTCGGGGGGATTTCGAGTAAGATGGTGGTACCGCCACGGTCGAGCCCAGCATCAGTTCTACCACCTAAAGTTTGAACATAAATAAAAAAATAAAAGAATTTGAAAAATAACTGTACTCTGGGTGGGCCGTGCCCACTCTGGCGTCATACGAATAATGATTTTTCAAAGTGACATTATGTGAAAAAAAAATCATATTTTTATTGCCAAACTTGACCTTCTCATTGCTGTTCCAACAAAAAGTTTTATGTACGCCCCTGGTTCCCTGTAGCAGACGCTTGACCGATTTACAGTCGACAAATCTCTCGCCTGATCACCTTAAGGGCCCATAATACCTCAATGCGCAGTCCTGTTATAACGCTTCTGCTTCTTCTTCCTCTTCTATCCTACTCTAATCAGATGTCGCGCAAGCAAAAACATCAGTTATCTTGAAATCGCGGCTACACTGATGGTTGTTTCATTTTTATGGAACAATCTGCAGCTGATTTATACTAATATCAGTTATATTAGGCAAAGTTTCAGATCTAATTTCAAGTATTCATTGAATGCTGTCGGTTTATTGTACGGTTTGGAGGTAACTTTGTAATTTTTTTCTATCGAGAAAATATGATGGAACAAGTTTTCACAACAATACGGACACAGTTTTAGTCCTCAACTTTACCATGTATCAATTTCAGAGTGATTGTCGCAGTATTTGTTGGTATAAAATAGGATCATGCGAAGCGAAGTGAGGTATTATATCTACACCCTTATGGACCAGAAGTGCAATTGTGTAAGCCAACCGTATTCAAATTGATTGTCTAATGGGTATTCGGCTAAGCAAATTAGCCCGTTTGAAATGGGACATTTTTGGCTATCAAATAATACAATTGTCTTGTTTGGTTGTTGACAATCAAAAAACGTACTATTTCTATTGTCAAACGAATAGCCATATGGCAATCGAATTTGAATACGATTGGCTTACACAATTGCACTTCTGTTTTGTGTGCAGTGGTCTTTTAGTGTTGTAAATATTATATAATAGGGACAGGGCAGTGACCGCCTTGCTAGTTTTTGTCCGCCAATGGTCATTCACGCTCAACTATAATGATTTTTTTGTAATTCTAAATGTTCATTCTTTTAGGTTTGCTACTCATTAACAAGTAAATAATTGATGGACCCAAAAACGTCATAGAATGTCATAAAACAAAAGTGTTTATTCCCTTTTTGGTTAGCTAAGAACCTCACATGCAAGCGACAAAATTTTGCAACTGATCAGGCGGAGTATTTCTGACTCTACTCGAGACGCCCCGTTGCGGTCAGCTCCCAATTTGCGGACCTGCGAGTTTAGCATTGAAATGATTTCATGTAAAGAGCCAGCGGGTAGACGGGGGCCGTACGCTACTCCCGAAGATCTAATGAGTCCAAATATGAATCCTTTAGTTGCCTTTTACGACATCCACGGTAAGACATGGAGTGACAATATTCTATTTGCATGGCGCTCCCACACACCATTACTAATAATAAGGTAGTAAAAATGTCGTGTCTGTACATTGAATATTATTTCAAAATTTTACATGGAACGGGTCTGTTGCCGAAGTGTTGGCCGTTGGGGCCGAAAGGCGTTAGAATGGAGACCACGTACAGCAAAGCGTAGCGTAGGCCGACCTCGTGCCCGCTGGACCGACGATCTGAAGGAGGTTGCGAGTGGCGGCTGGATGAGGAGAACGGAGGACCACCAAGAGTGGCGTAATATTGGGAAGGCCTATGTCCAGCAGTGGATGACGACAGACTGATGGATGGATGGATGAGAATTTTAACCTTAGAATTTTTACCCGTCCATATGTTTAGTACGTTCCATTTTAACTCGAGTAATATACCAAGCAACGTATTTGGATGCAGTTTTCTTTATCAGGATCAATGTAGTATTCCGGCAGGTCAACATATAGGCTATAGAGGATGTTAATTAAATAACGCCCAAGCCAAACACGGGGCAGATAATGAATAAACGCGGGCGGAGCCACGGGCGAAAGGCTAGTTATATTTTTATTATATATTGTAGATTGGATAGATTTTGAGATTAAATTTATGTTAGTAAAGTTTGTTGTTGATTAAAAATGATACAAAGTACTTTGACACTAGAATTTCAAAATAATACGATATTCATGGTGTTTGTTCGTTTGATTCGTTTCGATTTTTATATGCATTGGTATTTTTTTGATTTTCCCCTCTGCTTTCCTCTGAAAAAGTTGTTTATTTTATTTAATGCTCACTAACTATAACTGAATAGATGTTTCATAAATACCGTGGTTTTGTTTGCGCACAAAAATCATTGACAACCCTAACTAGACATTCGGTATTTCGTAGAACTACGAGTACCATTGAAACAACCCCTAATTGTCTAAGTAATATTCGAGAAGCTGACAACCGAACCAATATTGCGGTTCTGTAGAGCTGAATGCATAATTCATAATGACCGCAGTACATTCAAACTCAAACGAAAATATTTTTTTTGTAAAATAGATAAAGTAAACGTGTTAAAAGTCAAAATCAATCTTTAAAAAACTAAGACTATGATTGGAAAAAAAATATATATCTTCACGACATAAATCCCCGAGGGGGTGTCAGAGGTGTTCCAAGTGTGAAATGTGAAATGCAAGTCACAGTCCACATTCAGTTCACCCGCGTTTTACGGAGGATTATTACGTCCAAACGTGATGGGTGGTAAACTCTATCGCCGTTCTTCGGACACAAATACATGCTTGTTAGGCATCGAAATCTTAATATTAGTATTATTTTTTTAGGGCATGCAGGTTTCCTCACGATCTTTTCCTTCATCGTTCAGCAAATGGTAAGTATGAAATACTCTGCAGATAAATTCCGAAAAACTCATTGGTGCATGCCCGGCCGGGGATCGAACCTGGATCTCAAAGATTGAGAGGATAGCGTTCTAACCCTGAGCTACCGCCGCTTAGCAATAATAAATTTAATACGGGAAATATATAAAATTTGTATTAAGGTTGGTTTACTTAAATTTAATAAAATTATACATACACCTGCATAGAATAAAGAAATATAGGAATAAAAATAGTATAATACATAATATAATGAACAAATAAGTTGATAAATAAACTAATTAAACCATGAATAAATATAATGCCTAACCATCCACCCATTCGAGTAGTCTTGCTAAGAAACTTTGAAGGATCATTTGTCTTTTTATTTTTCATTTTTTTAAAATCTTTAACATAGCCTGAAATTATGTTTACATAGCACAAAACCATTTTTAAATAATAATATACATTTTTACGCTGTATATACGTATATAAAAATATAAGACAGCAAGAACTATGTCATAAAAAAAAAATATCTTTGTCAACCCGTTTCATATTGTTTATTACCTGTAACAGCAAAGTCAGTTTATATATTAATATCAAACATTGGTAAAATTTGCTAATTAGTAATTACTATTTTAACAAAAATAGTTTTTATTGAGTACACTGTGCTTTATTATCATTATCGTATCAATAATCATTGATTTTATAATGAGATTTTTTTAGTTGTCCCTGCTTAAAACCTAGTAAAAGAGATAAAACGGTACCAAACTTAGCGGCACCCAGGAAGTTCGTCTATGTCTGTCTATCTAACGACAACTTTAACGTCCATTAAGAAAAAACAAAATTATTATAAAAATTTATAGAAATAACTCTTAAACTGGTTCACTGGGTGGTATTTACACCGAAACTGGAATATTTATCAAATTAAATCATTATACACGTCAAAAGAAATATTCAATTGTTTTATACAATACCTAACGTCAGAATTCAATGGTTAAAATTCAATAGTTTTCAAACAAATTATGAATTAATTGGTTCTTAAGGTGTATTTAGTTGGTCCCTATCATACCAAATAAAGAACTAATCCTTGTTTTTGGGATATCCTAGCCATCACGCGCAAATATATCCATACAAATTCAAATACAAAATTGTAATAAAGTTAATACTTGCGATTGTCGGCACTTGGTGAAACATCATCATGGTTGAAGAAAACATTTGTACTGTTTCACAAAATTAATATAATTATACTTCCGCCTACTTTCTTCTGAAAGGCATTTTCCATGACAATGTCATCCTGTTTTCACATTCGTGAACAGCTTTTGTGATTTACATTTACTAATTCCTGGAAAATGCGGTTCAGGCGAAACTAGTCGGAAATATAATTTATAATAATTTTGTGAAACAGTACAAGTGATTTCTTCAATCAACAAAATTGTGATGTGTCTATGAAATGTTTTTATGATGTTATAGGCTGAGTCTAGTAATATTAGAGCTACAAATCGGGTTTTAATAAAATAGGTATTAATAATATAGGCTAAATCTCAATTCGAGCAAGACTTTTTCAAGTTGTTAAATAGCAGTATTTTTGGGAAAACTTTAGAGGATACTGAAAAAAGGTTAAATGTGAAGCTAGTGAACCAATGGTCTGTAGTTGATAATAAAATAAAAAAACCTTTTTGTGCAGAACAACTTATAGCCAGACTTATTACCATAGCTCAACTACTTTCACAGGAAATTTCGTTGCAATACAATTAAAACCCGAAAAAATTAATCAAGATAAAAACCTATTTACACAGGGTTTTCAGTCTTAGAAATATCTAAAAGTCATGTGTATGACTTCTATATTATAGTGTTATGAAACCTTTTTATGGATATAACTTGAATACGGCGTACACGGATCCGGATAGTTAATTATTTTGTGTGCAAACAGGGGACGTCTACATTGATATTAAATTAAATTTTCTAAAATGTTTTGACACTAGTAATTATGAGGATAATAATGTTTACGATATACCTAAGCAAAATAAAAAGGACCCTGGATTATTTCAAGATGAGTTAGGAGGACAACTTTTACACAGAAAAAAATAGTCTTCCAAAAATAGAAGACCAATCCATCGCTTTTGACTCAAAAGGAAAAAATCCATTCTATTATGATGGATTTTGGTGGGTAATTGTAGGGGGGAATATTAATGTAGAAGATTATCCCATCAACGTGCAACATTTCCTTCGCAAATTTTCGTCTGTTTTAGATGAAAATCCAAAAAATCCTTGTGAATTCCGACAGGAAAATTGCAGTTTTCTGAATTGGTGGGTAATTGTTGGAGGGAAGATTATTCCATCTTCTTGCAATCCTTCTAATTTGGTAATTTTTGTCTGTTTTAGTTGAAAATCCAAAAAATCCTCGTATATTTTGGCAGGAAATCTACAGTTTTCCGAATTGGTGGGTAAAGGTTGGATGAAAAAAGTTATTTTTTGGTAGGAAACACAGTCCGAAGGATAAACTCAGAAGAAAAGTCAGGAAATTTCTTTGAGTGTAGTGGAGTTTGTTGGACTAAGGTCTAAACTTTATCCTTTATACTTTATTTATCCGTGTCCATATCAAGTCTCAAGCGATCGAAGATCAGGTAGGTATGACAACTTTTAAGTAACATCCTATCTACAGATCGATTGCCCCAATATCGAGTAGTATGATGTTATTTATTGAAGAGTTCCACTGCCTATCTCTGAAGACCTTCATCAGATCATGAAGAAACTTTTGTTTTCTTTTTGTAATTTTTCTATTCCTCCTTATAACCATAGCTCATTCGTGCCTTCAAAGAGACCAAGCATCATGAAGACAATAGATAACCATTTTACTTGACCCTTGTCCAGTAAGAGTTTCAATTAAACTGTAGTTCAAGCGATAACTTTTGTTCTCGATGAGATATTGTGATAATTTAAAGCTTCTGGGACACTACGCTATAAAACAGTAAATATTTCATTAAAATCCGTTCAGTAGTTTACAGCTTTATTATATGTAAACATAAGCCTAACACTCGTATACTTTTATGAAATATTTTCCTTCTTTATGTAAACGCGTATGATTACTTACTTATTTTAAGTTATTTTTTTTTGTTACGATAATTTTGCCGTAAGAAATCTCTCTTAAGAGATAAGGTTGCCAAAATGCATCCATTTTTACTATAATTTTGTGTATATTTTTGTTTCCATGTGTACACATCGTATGCCACACAAGAACTTTGACTTAACATATTCTATGTCTGCTTAATATCCTCGGCATCACATTGGAGGACAAATTCACAAATGAGAGGGTACTTGAGCTCGCACAGCTACTCAGCCTCACAGAATTGCTTAAATGTGCATTGCATGTGCTAATGTGTCATACTTTGCGAAGTCACGAATACCAAGAGAGACGTGGGTAGACCTCTGCTGCGTCAAGAGAAATATGGCGGCTTTTGAGATCGAGCACACGGGCTGGGAGAAGCTCGCTGTGGACAGGGACACCTGGGGGGACCATGTTAAGGGAGAATGCAGGTTACATGACCAATCGTGGTTCAGCCTATTGGCTGACAAACGCGAAAGGAGGATTCATCGCGACCTTGCGCTCCCACTCGACGGAACATTCATAATCTAACTTTTGCGGGAGATTTTAATGCCGCTCTCTTATTGGCTTTAGCCACACCAATAAGTGCAAACAAACGGGCACTGCTTCAAATCGTCCTACACGGACGCAATGGTTTTTGATGATGATGATGGTGTGTACTTAAAAATAATAATTTTATGATGAAAGTTTATCTCTATTAAATTCCTAACAATTATCGGGTTTTGTGCAACAAGTTAAGTGCTTATGCAAGCAAGATCGTCATTGTCAAAATTGATTCAACAATCAAATGCTAATGGGCATACCTAGAAGCTAGATAAAAAAAACAAGCAATCCAAGTATAGACTGGTGGTAGGTGGGTATCTATTTTATGTAAATTGATTAAGCAATATATCACCCTAAAAAACGAGTATACGAGTATATTTATCAATTGTTTAGTGTAAATTCAATAGCTTAATTGTATTAAAAAAAATACAAAGCGATATCTAGAATAAATTTGCTTGTTTTTTCCATAGTTTAGCCTAATCTATGGCACGAAAACGGCGTAATTAGTAATTAAGGTAAGCTTGAATGTCGTCATTGGAAGCACGGAAATATTGTTAGTAGGTATGAGTTACGATGAAAGAATTATCACATCATACAAATAAGGTGAAGCTGAAGATGGTAATTGCAATAATTTGAAGTATTTACCGTTGCGGCCGGAAGCGTAGTGTAGGCCGACCTCGTGTCCGCTGGACCGATGACCTGAAGGAAGGAGGTTGCAGATTGCGGCTGGATGGAGGAGAACGGAGGGGCGCCAAGAGCGGCGAAGTTTGGTATAAGGTTTAAGTCCAGCAGTGGACGAACGCAGGCTTATGGATGGATGGATGGATGGATGGAAAGTATTTACAATTACCTTGAAAAGGGCTACTAGTCACTTCTCCGAACCAGTAACCTCATATAAGCAGTCGATCTCCACTCTTATTCATCTTATCAATTTGAGCACAACTTGAACCACTTTTCCCAAGAATCATACCCGCAGACACCCTTTGTTTGGGAAATAATTGAGCTCCAAACAAAAATGCGTGAACCCTAACGCACCGATATACGGGCGAGTTTAGAGAGAGCGTCGTCCGTGAAACAGCTGTTCCGGTGATTCCGGTGCAGCGCTCTAAAATAGACCTTCCCTACGAGATAAAGTCTTTTAGTTATAGTTGAATATCTTTTTTTCCGGAGATTTGCGCGGTTTTTTTTTCGATAATTTGTTCAGTATGATCAGTAGGGTAAGTGGTTTTATTTAATAGTCGCACTCTATTTACACCCTGTATAATCTTATGTCACTCTACTTTCATTTGTCTTCTTTTTTAATTGCAATTAAAAATATGATGGATGTTTAGTAATGCTAGAGCTTACAAAAATATTTAATTCTGAATAAGTATTAAAAATTAAACTGCATTCGCAAGATTCCGTGGACATAATATGTTTGTACAAGACCAAATCAAACAACTTGTTTTTTTTTAAACCTCTGTGTAAAGCGCTCACCTGCTAACCCAGGGGTCTTGGTTGCAACCCCCACGGTGCTCATCAAATTTGTGTTCGGTCTACGTGTTTCGGAAGGCATGTTAATCTACCTGTCCATTTGTGCTCGAAGTAAGGCGATGGGGCTCAAACAATCACTTTTGGGACGCAATAATCCACGGTGAAAAGGGGTGTGTCATGTATGGCTAAAACAACATGTCTTATTACCACTAATTGACTCGTGTAGTCATTTAGCTCCATCAATAAAGATCTCATTGTATATTTATTGTGTGTTTTTACCATTTTTTTTTTAAAGATTTTTATTATTTTACTTATTATTCCTATTGGATTACCTACGTTCGTTGGTTTGGTATACCTTGGAGTGGTTCCAGATTGCAAAGAATATGATCTGATCTTGTGACTGCCGGAATCTTCATTGGCATAATTTGCTCTATGAACAGGATGCTGAGTGACAAATTGACTTGTACGTTTTGTTTTACTTTCAAGTTAACTTTCAATACAACAATAGCAAAATAAAAATGCCATCAGAAACAAAACTTCTAAAAAAAAACAAAGTCTATCAAATCAACTCAAAATATTTATTTTGTAAAATAGATACATAAAATATACTTTCTACAAGTCAAAGTTAATCTTAACAATATATTCTTTAGAATCATAAGCAACACACACACACAGTCTCTAAGAAAAGTTCGTCAGAAAGTTTCCGAACGTGCATAGTAGCAAAAATCTTCAACCAAATTAAGACATTATGTCGTTAACATAAGATGCAATGTCAGTTGTACAAAATCGTCATTCGAATTTGTCACCCCATAGCGGTGACAAAATGGATCGCGGACACTTTTTGAGCGAGATTGTGAGTCTTGTTGTTTATGAGAGGTCAATTATTTAAAATTATTAGGTTACTAAATAATATTTAGGTTAGGCTACTAAAATGTAATTAAGTTATACACCTGCATAGAATAGAAAAATATAGGAATAAAAACATTAACATTCTGTGTAAAAAATACCGAGAATTGTTCAATAAAACCAAAAACGTAATTTATTCCTCAAAATTTATTTTGTCGCCTTCAAAATCAACCCCTTCCCTTGCAATACAGTTATGCCAGCGCTTGATCCAGTCCTCCATACATTTTTTGTAAGCTGATTGGGGTATGGTCTTCAACTCGTTCAGCGAATTTTCTTTCATAGCTTCAATGGACTCGGAATGCCTTCCTCAAAGTGGTAATTTTAGCCGCGGAAACAGGAAAAAGTCACGACGCAGCCATATCAGATGAATACGGCGCTTGGTCGATGACATTCGTCGAGGTTTAGGCTAAAAACTCTTCCACAATGATGGCTTTGTGCGATGGTGCATTATTAAGGTGTAAAATCCACCAATTTTCGTTCCATAAATCTGGCCGTGTTCGGCGGGTATTCTCTCGCAAACGCCTCATGACGCCTAAATAATATTGTTTATAGCACACCGTGCGTAAAATGACCACTTTACGCACGCTGCGCTTGCGTAAAGTCGGCATTTTCCGCACTTTTGCTATAAAATATTATACGATATTTACCGTTTGTGCCTCTGGAAGAAATTCGTAGTGCATTACACCGCGGCAAACGAAGAAAACTGTAATTTATGATTTCCCGATACTTTTTACACAGAGTAGTATATACATAATGCAATGAACAAATGTACTGAAAAATGAACTGAATAAAACATAAATAAAAAATAAAGCCTAACCATCCTCACCATTCGATTAGTATTACCAAGAAGAAGGGCAAAAAACTTAGCAAACATGTCTTTTTTCAATTTTCCTTTTTTACAATACAAAATCTTATTCTATGCAATTTTTTTATACCTGCATAAGTAAAGGCATAAAAAATTAATATAAGACTGCAGGAATTATGTCACGAGAAAAAATGTATCTTAGTCAACCCGTCTCATTATTGTCTATCGCCTTTAACAACAAAGTCAGTTTACATATTAATCAATTTTAAGCCTTTAGAGGAACCATACAGTCTTAAAATATGCTAATTACGAATTACAAATTTGAATAAGGCAATTTTTATTAATAACTGTTTTGTTTTTGTACACGTGTATGATTACTCTTTTGTTATATATATTTTTTTACTCTTTCCTTAATGGTTTGCTGTAAGAAATCTCTTATTAGAGATAAGCTTACCCATATGTACATACCTTTTTACTGTTACTTTTTGTATTAATGTTTTGTGTACAATAAAGAATAAGAATAAGAATAAGATTATTATTATTTATTATACCATGCTTCATTATCGTCCAAATAATCATTGATTTTATAATAAGCTTTTTTAAGTAGACCATGCTTAATATATAGTTTAAACTTATTTTCAGGCAAACAAAGGATCTCCTCTAAAAGTTTATTGTAAAATCTTATACCAAGTGCCCACAAAAGAGGTACCTACTTTGGCAAGTCTTAATTTTGTAAAAGCTAGTTTATGTTTTTTGTTTCTGGTTTCAACAGAGTGGTTCACACCAAGCCTCGGTAAATTATCAATATTTTTTCTGACATACTAATAACTTTATAAATAAATTCACATGGGACCGTAAATATATAAATTTCTTCAAACTTTTCTCTTAATGAATCTCGGTACTTCATGTTATGAAAGCACAAAGCATTGATCTAGTGCCCCCCGCCAAGACGAGCCAAAAGCGGGCGGGGCTCTACGTACCTTTTCTCGAAGCGTTTCGTCGTATTTTCGAACCCTCATAGCTTCGGTCTGGATAATACTAGAGATACCAAATTCTCGAGATAAGATGCAATAAGCAGTATAATTATACACAATAAGTTTTATCTAACGACAGCGGAAAATTTACGTTGATATGTTACGAAACTTCGACACAAGCGGACGATTAGTTACAGAACGATGAAAACCTCGAGTGGAAACTCTTATGTTGTTTAAACACAGTATCTATCATTCAAGATACTATTTGCGATTAAGGCTCGTTTCTTATGTACTTATATTATGAGTGATTATCGCGAAAGTATAAAGTTTTCTATCACTGCTATCTGCTAATCTTGAATCAATAAAAATCGCAGAGGAAAGTTAGACTTCGATAGAATCACAGACAAGTAAACCGGCTGTAAATGGACAGGTATCATTAAATGAAACCATTTATATCCTACTGATCATACTGAAAAATTTAAAATTGTACATAAACGTGACGGCGGATTAAACAAATGGTCCTGCCTGTACGAAATACATGCATGTTCCTTTGGAAAAGTTTCATTGAACATCCATTGACACACTATATAGGTAGGTACTTAGTTTTCATAACTGAATGCACAGCAATCTGTTTCAGCAAGTTGTTTCCAATCGTGGATGACATTGTACCATTAATCACTCATATTTGTAACGTCTCTCTGGCTACCAATGTCTTCCCTTCTGCTTGGAAAAAAGCTCAGGTCATCCCTCTGCCTAAAACAACCAACCCCGTCTCTCTTTCTGAATTTCGACCAATCTCCATTCTTCCAATATTGTCCAAAATCATTGAACATGAAGTTCATAAACAGCTATATTCATTTCTCAATGAAAACAATATTTTAAGTAATTATCAGTCTGGTTTCCGTCCTTTCCATAGTACAGTCAGTGCACTACTAAAAGTTACGGATGATATCAGATTTGCTATGGACCACAAACAACTGACTCTAATGACTTTGCTTGACTTTAGTAGTGCGTTCAACTCCGTTGACTTTGACATTTTACTTGGCATTCTTCGCTCCTATAATATATCTTCCCCTGCGCTCGCATGGTTTGACTCTTACTTGCGTGGTCGTTTTCAGTCTGTCTATACTGACGTAGCCTCCTCGGACTGGTTAGATTTACGAGCTGGTGTGCCCCAAGGGGGAGTTCTCTCCCCCCTGCTTTTTTGCGTCTTCATTAATGAGATCACTCACAATCTTTCCTCACATTTTCACCTCTATGCGGACGATCTTCAGATTTACACACATTTTGATGCTATTACTGATCCACTTAATAAGAATGCCAAGCTTGTAAATGCAGAACGAGCAATTACTGCCATGAATACTGACTTAACTGCTATTCACCTGTGGGCTCAAGAGTTTGGCTTATTGGTTAACCCTGTTAAATCACAAACCATTATTATTGGTAGTAAGCGGTTGAGAGATGGCCTTGATTTTGAGTTGCTGCCTAATGTCTCCTACAATAACGTCCCTATTCCATTTTCTGACAAGGTCAAGAATCTTGGCCTTATCATGGACTGTAACTTGTCTTGGCAAGCTCAAGTCAACGAAATTAGCAGGCGTATTCACTTTTCGTTCCATTCCCTAAAACGATTTCAATACTTCTTACCATTTAAAACAAAGGTTATGCTTGCGCAGACTCTGCTGTTACCTCTTCTTGACTATGCCGATGTCTGTTTTATGGATGCCACTGAAGAGCTAGTGAATAAGCTTGAACGCCTCCAAAACCTAGGTATTAGGTTTATCTTCAGCTTGCGCAAGTATGACCATGTGTCAGATTTAAGATGTCAATTAGGATGGCTTCCGATTCGTTTGCGAAGAAATTATCACATGCTAGCCTTATTGTTTAACGTTCTGAACAATCCCTGTGCCCCTCAATACCTCCGTGATCGTTTTAAGCTTTTACCTTCCCGCACTAGACCTCAGAGAACTTGCGACACCAGGACCCTACATGTACCTTCCTGTAATACGGATTTCTACTCCAAATCCTTCACAGTTCAAGCAGCTCGATTGTGGAACAATCTGCCTAATAGTATTAGAGACAGCCCATCTGTATCGTCTTTTAAGAGAAAGCTTAAACAGCATTTTCTCCCCAAGAGCTAATATATATAATTCTTTTGTCTGACTACCCATTTAAACTTATTCATTTTGTTTGTTGGAATATTTGTATGTTTATTTAGTGTCTTTTGTTTAAAATATGATAGTTTATTCTAAGTATGTTCATTTTGAGTATTATACGTACTGTTTATTTATTGTATATAACTATGTGTGTAAAAATATATGTATATTTGTATGTATTATTGCTACACATAAGTATGTATCTATAACTTAAATTTCTTTTTTCTATTTAGTTTTCTGTATTTAAAGTTGTGCACATTTATTTGCTCACCATTCTCACTACTTTTTCACCACATTAAAGGTTGGCATGAAGAAATTTCTTTAGAAATAAGCTCGCCCTTGTACAAACTGTTGTTCCTGTATATATTTTGTTACTTAAGTTTTTTTTTTGTGCAATAAAGAATAAAGAAAGAATCTCATCGTTCTGAACAGATCTATAGCGACTTACGCAACAGCTCGTACTGGGGGATCATCCAATTAACCCTAAGTATGTTCCCGGTGAGGTTTCCCTTTGGCGAGGAGTCCTCGTACTTCCAGATGATTTGCTGCGGGAGTCGACTGAGGACCCTCACTAGCGCTGCCTCGCGGTTCTCAGGAATGGTGGCCGTCTTGATGAGACCGATGCTCCACGAGAACAGGATCACGCCTTCTTGCAACTCGTCGAGGAATCGCTCCATGAACTGGAATGGGAGTAGATGGGGTCTGAATGTCACTATGTGGGAAAGTTACCTTTGTCTTAGTTGACACCTCCACTACTTAAGAGCGTTCGTTTTATCTTAATTGGCATTTTCGAGATCTTGGGGTCGATTCCGGAGAAACAGTCGAAGTGAAATTTTTAAAACTGGAGCTAAACATGCATACAGTGCGACCAACTTATCTGTTCAGTAAAATCACTCGCCGTCTCTTTCTAATTATACTCTTTTCTACCGCACTGGAACGCAGGGCGTTGGCGGTGAGGTGTAACATGTTGGTACGTAGGTTTGGGCGATGCACAAAAAACGTCAAGATAACCTTATTTAAGGCATTTTGCCAATCTTTTTATACCTGCAGCCTGTGGATCAACTTTACACAAAAATCTTACAGCGCCCTGCGTGTCCAATATAACAATGCATTCAGGATGCTGTTGGGATTGCCTCGATTCTGCAGTGCTTCGGGGATGTTCACTGAATCTTATACAGACGGCTTTCATGCGATAATTCGTAAGAGGGTGGCATCCCTGTTGTGCAGGGTTAGGGGTAGCTCTAACAGCCTCCTGAAAGTGTTTGCCGAGAGGACGAGCGGTCCCATCTTGCGTCACTGGGTGTCATTGCATACCACTTCGTCAGTGGCACAAGATTCAGTTAGATTAAGTTAAATTAATTACACCATTATTGTAATACTAATATAGTTTTTAAGACCTTGTTACTAACAATATGGGCACTGCCTGAAATAAAGATTACATTATTATTATTATATTATAGAAAGAGATGGGTGGATAATCCAACTGAACAGATAAGTTGGTCGCACTATAGCTTCCTTTAATTTCAAATTTATATGTTTTAAAGAGTAATCATTGTTATTTTTAGTATATAAGTTTCGACAGACTGCTTGTTTAAAATTAAAAAATTGCCTTCACTTTGCAATTTTTTCGATCGAGCCAATTTTTCTCTATCGCGTTTTGAGCTTTTGCATCGCCTTGGGATAGGCTTTGTTTATAACATGTATTTATTTCAGAACCACATCTATTGTAGTTTGGGAGTACTACTTGTTAAAAAACTCCGTTTTTACTATCTACGTCGTCTTAAGTTGGTAACTGTAACTTATTCGTTTTGATTGGTGGGAACGCAAGCGCTTGGTGATACCACGCTTGGACATGGTTCTGGGCAGAGTTACACGAATGACCGACGGGAGAAGACATCCGATTTTCGAAATGGAATTAGCTAGTGACTTATTTTCGAGACTTTTGGTTTGGTGCGTGGTCGAAGTAACTGAGTGCGAAGAAACTTGTCTGTCCCCACTATGAGGCTTTAGTTCTTGATTGTGTTCTTTACTGTAATTTCATCATGTCCGATACCCAGGATATCGCCTTTTATCTAGTGCATCGCGTTGTGTTTAAAGTGATTATCAATACAGACATTGTGAATAAAAAATTAAAGACTGCAGGAATTATGTCAAGAGAATAAATGTATCTTAATCAACCCGTCTCTTAAAGTATATTACCTTTAACAACAAAGTCAGCTATCATATTAATGCATTTTAAGCCTTTAGAAGAATCATACAGTATTAAAATTAGCTAATTATTAATTACAATTTGGATTATAATTATAATTATTTATTACAACATGCTTCATTATCGTCCAAATAACACTCAAAAGTCCTCATAGTGTATGTAAAGAATACATACATAACGAACATTTACCAGCTAGTTTGGTGGGTGTTAACATACTCCAGTGTATGTTAAGATACAGTCTGTCAAAAAAGAGTTGAAATGAATATTGAAGGAACTATTTTTCTATCGCCTTGTTACACCAAACAAACGAGTACAAAATCTGTTAAATCAGGTTTAACGCGTTGTTATTTCATAAATATATTATCTAAATTATACTACTTGAACGTTTAAAGTTCAAAAATTTTTATTAAAGTTCAATATTCATTTCAACACTTTTTTGACAGACTATACGTATCTTAAGATACACTGCGCTTCGGACAATCACAGTAACATTATATACGGTTTTGGCGTCATCAGATCAGTCAGATCGACGGACAAACGATCACGGGTTTATCCTTTCAGGGTATGGAACTCTAATCAATAATTTTCGTTATTGCTTTCTTTATTTTCCTTAAAGTCTCGAACTTCCCATTTATATTATAACTTAATTCGTTGTCGTTATTTTATAGATATTCGGTACTTTTTATAGAGTTATAAGACTTTTTCTCAAAAATACATTGTAAAATTACCATTACATACTGTAAAGACCTATCAGAACATACTTCATCCTGGCGAGCTATTTAAAAGTGAAAAAAGGTAAAATTAACAGATATTTTAATATTTTCGTTGGATGTGTGCATATCGTAGCCTGCATACCAAATTTCAGCTTTCTAGGACTTCAGAAAGTACCCTAGAAGTTTTGCTGATCATCAGTGAGTGGTGAGTGAGTGGTGAGTGAGTGAGTGAGTGAGTGAGTGACGAAATCGACTTATTTTAGGTTATAGTCTCAAAAGTCTCTGAGCTAAGCCGCGGACAGACGGACGGACAGACAGATGGACAGACGGACGGACTGACGGACTTGGTGAAACTATAAGGGTTCCTTGTCTTACTACGGAACCCTAAAAAAGGTGTATCCGCATAATATACGATCTAAAATCGAGTACAGAATCTTGCCAGCCTTCTTTCATTGAGCTTAAAATACACACTCTAACGGCTGCTTATTTTGAAAATATAACCTGAGGCAGCGCTCCATAGAGTTGACATCGGTTATAGTAGAATAAAGAAAGCTTACACCAAGTTTGGCATTCTAAAATATTCCCGATCTCAACACTCAATTCGGTTATGTTTTCGAGTCAACTATATTTCTAAATTATTACTTATCACAACACACAATGGGTACTACCTATTATTTATTCCGCTTTACACGCTTCTAGCGGTATCAGGAGCTGCTACGTAAGGTTCGATTCCTAGCCGGGCAGGTGTCTGCCTGTTCAAATGTTCAAATCCTTGATACAGAACAGTTTTTTATGGGCATGGAGAGTTATGAATGTGAAGTATTTATTAGTTTATAGGGTACTTAACTGTGTAAAATAATCAAATACGTTAACGATGTATCGGTTCAATCCTAAGCCATATGAGTAGATAAATAATACCATAAATAAATGAGAAAGTTTGCGTATCTGTTACGCAATACGCAATTGTTTGTTTCCTTCGTCTTCACGAAAATGAAGTTATCCATAATGTCCTACAGAAACAGCTCTTCAAGAGGTAGTCAGCTAGTTACAAAATTTTGGTAGAAAAGCCCAATTGACGTTAAACTATGGTCGCGAAATGCCATTAATCACATTTATTTATTACTTTTTATTAAATAATAAGAAAAACAATCATTAGTTGTCTAAAAATATTAATTGAAGTAAAATTTACACAAAATGGGATCTGTACTTAGTTTTATAGTTTTCTTTATTTTGAATTAAAAAGTAAATAAACAAATTATGACCGCATCATCTGTGTGGGAAAAAGAAAGGACAACCTAATAATGAGACAGGTAATATCATGATTACATGGCGCGGTGTTGAGGCCGGGAAGATTTTGAAGTGCGTAAGCGCAGAACTCTGCATTTGAATTTATAACTGACGCCAAAGTACGGTGCTGAAGCTGGGAATATTTTAGAGTGCCAAAAGTGGACTCTATGCACTCTAAAATATATATATAATACGATGCCAACGCGATCAATTACGTCACATATTTTGAGACGAGTTATAGTTTAATTGTATAATTAAATTGTATAATATTTTTTTAAATTGCTGGGTAATTTTAATTTTTAATTAGTTTAGTTGAGATATAAATTGTTATTTAAGTTTTAGATTTGATTCTTGAAATAAAAGAAAGACCGTTTAAAGTAATGAATATTATGATGGTGTACTTTAAAATATTCCCGACGTCAGCGCGATCTGTAACGTCATAAGTGTTGACATAAGTTATATTTTCAAAATATGCCTCACGGCTTTGTATGTTATTGAACTCTGTAAGCTTGTCAAGCGCTACCCAAGTAAAATCCCTAAGCCTCCAGGCCCTAGTGCCAGACTTCGGGAACGCTTCGAGTTTGACCTGGAGCTTTCTAGCATGAACACCACTTCTCATGCGAGGTTTACTAATCTGGCTTCAATCAAACTTTGTAATAGTATACCAATTGAAATAAAATGTCTGCCTGGTAGTAAATTAATTTATAGCACACCGTGCGTAAAATGACCACTTTACGCACGCTGCGCTTGCGTCAAGTCGGCATTTTCCGCACTTTTGCTATAAAATATTATACCATACTCGTGCGAGAAACGTTTCATCGCTCTCGTACATTACTATTACTATCATGAATTATTCATGAACAGATTAAAAACTGGCTAAAATGTTTCCTTAAAATTTCAAAGACTTATATAAGGCTAGTAAAAAATTTATTGGATTATTATGATATACAGAATGAAAATACAATATTTATAACTTGAAATTATGTATACATAATAATTAATGCTGAATAAATATTTATAATGTAAAGTTAAACTCATGTGTTTAAAGATATCTGTATAGTTATAAGAATAGTGTCCTTTAACTCTTATTAATAATAAAAAAAAAATTTTTTTTGAAATATATTTCGGCCCACTATGGGGCCGGCATCAGTCGAATACTTAAGAATAGTGGTTATAATTAATAGTAAGAATCTTATGTACTACACCTTATAGGTAAAATTATATTGAAACTATTATAAGATCTGTAATGTGATTTATCTGCAATAAATAAATTGATTGAATTGATTTTACAAAACAAATAACCCATTTTATTTGACATTTCGCGAAAATATTCATTGAACAGACATGACTTATTGACTACTTTAGTATTAGTATATATATAGAGTTTTATCGCTCGAGTAACTATTTACATTTACATTAATTATTTAAATTATTGGCTGAAGCGTATTTAAACGTCCACATGTCCATAATCCGACATTGTTATTATCAGGAACCGTGCATTATACTACCTTGTTTTTATAATTTTAAAAACGTTAAAATGAAGATCTTTCCAGTTTCATTTCTTACCGCTCTGGTAAAAAATTTAACTTATTTTAGTGGTACTTTTGTCGGTTTGCCTTTTGAGATTATCATTTTTTATATAGCACTTTAAAAAGTCAAATATTCCAAAATGTTGTATATTATGATTTATGATTAAATTTTATACTTGTCATTTGTATACGTTATTTGCCATTTGTATATTCTTATACTCGTAATTATTCTTTACTAGCTTTTGCCTGCGGCTCCGCCCGCGTGTTATTCGGTTTAACGACATGCTTCTTTCCGGGATAAAAAGTAGCCTATTTGTTAAGTTAGGATAAAAGCTATATCCATTCTAAATTTATCCAAATCCGTCCAGCCGTTTCAGCGTGAAAGAGTAACAAACATACACACACACACACACACACACCCACATACCCACACACCCTCAAACTTTCGCATTTATAATATTAGTGTGAAGTGTGATAGTGTGATTCTGTAAGATAGATCCGAGCAACGATCTACTTATAGTTTGAGTTATGCTATTGTTTTAACATTTCTAACAATTAATGCTGTACTAGACTCAGTAGTGGACTGATTCAACGCTAGTACTGTTTTATTATATTTATCGGTTCAAATAAATCAAATGTTCAGTCATTTACTTAAAATAACACTTATTTATATCGTTCCAAATTTAAGGGGAATAAAAACAGAAGCCTTTGTCTTCGGCACAGTTTAGTAATTATTATTTCGACTTGAACATTAATTTGGAGGACACGTGTTCGAATACCGTAGGCATTTGTTGTTCTATCTGCGTGCTACAAAAGACACGTTATTTACGCGTGTCCAATACTTATGCCCGAAATACGGCGATATTGAGAAAGGTTTGTTTAAATTTCCCAAAGTGACCAAAAGATAGCATTCGTAAAAAATAAATAAAATTATTATTTCGCGACGGAAATGGGGTCTAGGGGATTTTCGGGTCAGTTTTCATGAATCTAAATTAAGGAACACCATACTGCAGCATGGAGTTCGTGCCATTTTTGTATGAAAATTCCCCTTTGAAAGAAAAAGATTGTGTATGAATCTTCGACCCCGAAGTGTCTTCGTCTTGAACTTATGTAAAATACAAATATATTTATTATTTTTGTCTTCTGCAACAATGAAGAAATGGGAGGCTATCAAAGGTATCAGTTTTAGAATGCTACCTCAGAAACTTTAATAATAGATGGTGTTACGGACTCCTTCGCGGCTGGCCACAAAACGACCATTACTTTAGATTTGACACTGACTTGGACTTGAGATTGGAAAATTAGCAAATGGACAGGCTTCTTTTCTAAATAAAATAATTATATTTATTGATTCACACTTTCGATAGATGGCAACATCTGATCATGGCTAGAATCCATTTAACTAGTCAACTCGCTGGATACACCAGTTAACTTGCGACTAAACTGATTCAAATGTAAACAAAACTTTATTTCCGCAGGTATTGTGCTGTCTGTACTTTGAATATTCGCAAGCTAAATCGGGTAAGTTGTTATGGTTTTTAGTTGTTTCAATTTATAACCCGTTTTTAAAGACAGACAAAAACAATGATGTAGGGTATAGTTTCGGTATATACAGGCAGCAATTGAAAAATGCCACAAGAATGCCATCAAAAACAAAACTTGTAAAAAAACAAGTCTCGCAACTTAGTTCTTCTACCGTAAGAAGTTGTGAGATCCATGTAAATCAAAGTCGATTAATTTATTTAGTCCCTACTTAAGGGACCATCTGTCTTAAGTTATTGAATAATTTGCTAACCTAACAACATCTTATAGTGAACATATCAATATTAAAAATCTTTTATGTTTTAAATAAAAATTTTGACTCAGCCATCGCATGAAAACACAATGTATCTCACAAGTAACACATATTAGGTATATTAAATTACATTATTTAGTCCGAAATTGCAAAATATTTTAGTTTTTCCTTGATTTATACACTAAACACTAATTATAATACAAATTTGAAGCTTTTATGTCTGCTAGAAGTGCCTTAGAGTTTTGATGATCGGTCAACCAGTCAGTCAGTAAGTGAGTGAGTGAGTGAGTGATAAAATGGAGAAACTTTGAGTCGTTATAATTCTTTAACTACTGGTTCATATTGAAATTTACCGTGTTTAACTTATACAACGCCTGTTTGGTTACCGAAAATTCAGGCTTCTAGTTTTATCTACAACGAAGTTATAGGGGGTCGAAAATGGCCTGAACTGCTTCGAGAAAAGGATGGTACGGCGTGCCGCTTTTTAGCTTGACTTGCCATGGGCACTACCGTGCCCCCAGATTATCATCACAAGGCATTTATGACGCGATAAACAGACGCGTATGAAAAGTAAAGCGTGTGAAAAATTTTGCTAGAATCGCTGTCCTGGACGACAATTCTCGCAAAATTTTTCACACGCTTAGCTTTTCATAAGCCTCTGTTTATCGCGTCATAAATGCTGTGTGGTGATAATTCTATTAACTATAACTGCTTAAAAGACACGTAAAGCATGTTATGAATAGGTACAATAGGTTTATATTTTAAATGCGTTTCTTCATAAAGAGCTTGTAAAAATCAAATTGTTGCATGTGCGAGAATGGCCAACCTGGCCGTCAATTCTGGCACCTGCTCAAAAATTGCAAAGGCAGATTGCGGGTGATATTAAAAGGGATTTTGTACAGATATGTATTGATTTTATTTTATTGAAAACTTATCGTGAGTATTCCTTTTATCCTATAGCTTCTATTTGATGTGGTTTAGTCACTTTAATTTCCATCCTGTGGCATATATCAAACTTTAAACAAATATCGCAATAATGCCGGAGTAGTCTTTGACGGCTATTCCGGCACTATTTTGCATTCGCAATATCAGTCATTCGATATTTGTTTAAAGTTTGTTAAATCCCATGCGATGAAATAGTGACTAAACCACACCAAATAAAAACTATAGGATATAAGGAATACTTACTATTAGTAGTTTTCAATCAAAATAATCAGCACATATCCGTACGAAATCCCTTTTAAAATCATCCGCAATGTGCCTTTGCTATTTTTGCTTACGTACCGGAATAGCCGTCCTGCCCCCGGATTCTGTATCGTCAAATCAGTTTCCAAACAAAGTGCCTATAGTCAAAAACATGCTAGTTTCGAGTTCGTAATGAGGATTTCAAGATACGAGGTTAGATAAAATAAGTTACTGGTATGTGAACTCCCCTTAATATATACCTATTGTGATCTTATAAACTGTCAATACCTTATCTTTCAGATGCATGCAAGCTGCCAACATTAAGTGGCATATGCACACTGGTTTTACCGGTGTGGTTCTTTGACGAGGAAGACGGCAATTGCAAGCGAATTTTAGGCTGCGGCCCCAATGTTTTCCGTACCCAAAGACAGTGCATAGATACTTGTGTTGACAATGCTTCTGAGACTACCACAGTTTCTGGTTCTGTGGAGTCTACGCAGACCACGGGTGGGGATATATAAAGGACCTCGACAGCCGAAAGAAAAAATCAGTACATCAAAAAAAGCCTCTGTAATTTTTTTTATTGGTTTGAAAATGTATGATAAATAAAGTGTTACTTAGGAACCGACTTCAAAAAAGTAAGAGGTTCTCAATTAGACTGTATGTTTTTTTTGTTCATGTTGCTCCATAACTCCGCCATATCTTAACGGATTTGAAAAAAAAAAATTTTTGTTTGAAATCTTGCTTCCAGGTAAGTCTCATTTCAGTTTGGTCTTGATCAGCCGATGATCTTCAGATATAGGTGGCAGCAGAACTTTTCAACGGTTGATGGCATTCAATTGATATTAGGAAAATGTCTCCGGCATTTCTCAAACGACCCGATATTTTCTTTTTTGTTTGGAAGAATTTGTTTCCTGGTAAGTTCCATTTTAGTTTAGTCGTGATCTGATGATGGTCTTCAGAGATATGTAATGGAACTTCTCAATGGATGACAGCATATCACTTGATATTGGGGCAAACGCTTTATATCAGGATGCTGATTGCAGGTGTTACTTTAAAACTGACATATATATACTTGACCTTCGATCCTGGCCTCATCACCATAGAACTCGTAAACGCATGACAGTAAATGATTCGAGATTGGGGGAATCACTTTGTATTAGTGTGTCCATTGCAAAATATTATTTGAAAATTGACATAATGAGACCTGACCTTCAATCCTCGGCTCATCACCATAGAACTCCTCAACGATAACAGCACAAATCACGAGATTTCGGCAATTACTTTGTGTGAATGGGCTGATTTCAGGGTATAACTTGAAAATTGACAGTATGCCCACCGGACCTTTGATACTGGTCTCATCACTATAGAACTCCTCAATAGATGAAAGCAGATAACTCTGAATTGCGGCAATCGCTTTATGTTAGTGTGCTCATTGCAGAATATTACTTGAAAATTGTCATTATGCCACGAGACCTGTGAATTTTAAAGATTCAAAGATTCAAATTGTTTATTTGTAAAATAGATACATAAAGTATACGTTTTACATGTCAAATATAATCTGTATAAAAATAATATTTTATGATGAAACAAATTATATGATACGGGAAATATATAAAAAAACTATATTTAAGTTGGGCTACTAAAGTTATACACATGCATAAAATAAAAAGACTTATTGGAATAAGAATATTATTATACCTAGATAATGCAATTAATAAATAAGTTGATAAATAAACTGAATAGACCATAAATAAATATAATGCCTAGCTAGTAATATATACATTACATTATATATATTACATAAGTAAAAAATTTAAATATTGTATATACTACATACCTACATAATGCAATGAATAAATAAGTTAATAGATAAATAAACTATAAATAGATATAATGCCTAAATCCGCCCATTCGATTAATCTTGCTAAGAAGAAGGGCAAGAAACTTAGCAAGATCGTGTCTTTTTTAATCAGTATTTTTTTTTCTCAATATGGCTTAATACTATTTTTTTTTAACTTATATAAAATAATACTAAACAATATATTATAAAAGGATAAAAATTTAAAAGACAGAAGGAAATTGTGTCATGAGGAAAAAGTATTTAAAAGGTCTGACAATAATAAGTGAAAATAATTCTAGTGTAGATCATGTATCGTTAACTGATCACTTCCAGAAGGAAAAAAATTGTTTTTCTCAAATAATTTTGTCACTTCCCAGTTCCCAGTACAAAGTGGTTGAATCAGCTGACTAAATTTCTATGGAAAGGCAAAAAAAAATTGCGCAGAATTTTTTGTTTTCGGTGGAATGTGGTCTTTTAGAGATACTCTACCATCTGGTAATTTTTTTTCGCTTTGAATTGTAGGACCTTATATATCTTAGTCTACCTATCTAATGAGGTAGTAAGTTATAATACTAAGCAAAACATCATCCACCTGTCTCATATAGTTTATCACTTTTTTATAGTCAGATTATCAACTAATAAATGCTAAGTTTAAGTTATAAAATTTTCATGTCATTATGTAAAAAGAAATGTCAAAATTATAATAAAAAAACAATATGAAAATATTAGTCTATATAAATGAAATTAAACTCCAGAAATGAGGTAATCAGAGTGCTCACTGTAGTTTTTTACAATTTTACCCGTCAATACTTTAAATTGTGAAATAAATTTATTTTAACAAAATAATTGCCGAAAATATTATAACAGACATTCACAAAAAAGTTAAAAATAATTACATACTGACCGATGGTACAAAAATAACACTTTTAAAAATTCAAAAAGTTTATTCGTGAAAAATATCCATAAAGTATACTTTTTAGAGAACAAAAATGTATCTTTAGAAAAAAAATACCTTTTTTTATTTAAAATGATAGATAATAATAAAACGGTAAATACATCGAAAAAATTTAGCACTTAACTGGCCTTACTCTACAAACCCTACATTTTGGTCAAAAAGAATGGCTTGGCCGTTTCACGAAACTATTCATGACATAAATTATAAGTCCATGGGAGTGTCTGTTTGACGGCCGCGAAATGGCTAAGCCATACTTTTTGACCAAAATGTAGGATTTCTAGAGTTAGGGCTTGGCTCTACATGAGATCTGATCTGCGGGCACGGCAGTGCCCCTCGCCAAGGCGGTCAATTTATTTATAACGATTCAACCATTAAAACAACCTACTCGTAAATTTATTAAATCCTAGAAAATGCCGTTAAGGCGAAACTAGTCGGATAATAAATATAATAATTTTTTGAAACAGTACAAGTGTTTTCTTCGACCATGATATGTTTCACCAAGGGCCGACAATCGCAAGTATTAACTTTATTAAAACAACCGTTAAACTGCCGAACCTTAGGTCTTTATGTAGGCTTAAATAATACTGTGTACAAATTGATAGCACCTACTGCAGAAAAGGTGATTAGCTTGTATCTCAGCATACAGTGCCTCTATCCTCAGGTATGTGTACTACTGATCCAAGACGTAGGGAACAATTCAAACTTCAAATATAAATAATAACTAAAATAACATATCTACAAGTACTTAAATGTTACATTAACTTGAAAAGTGTAGGAAGTTTACTGCTTCTGCAGTAAATGCACTATTTTTGCACTACTTCTGCAGTAAATGAATTATTTTTGCACTAAAGCCGCAAATCTCAGGTGACCGGTTCATGACCATCTAGCATAGAATAGTTTTTTCGGTGCAATTTAGTTTTTAAACGCCCAATAAACGCGCTGATAAGCCGCAAGTTATGAGCTTGGCCTACACGTACTAAGCCACCCAATTAGTCAATTGATACGGTCACTATAAGATGTTGTTGGGTTAGCGAATTATGTAATAACTTAAGGGGGAATATAACGCAAGCAGCAACAAAATTGCAGACTTCGGATGATTTTGTTGGGACAATCGGGATAGACACAGCCTTGAAAAAAAAATGCTATTGGTTGAACTTTAGGAAAGTTAGTTTGAACAAACCACGATAATCGATTCACATTAAGAGCCGCAATATATTTTTTTGTGGCGCTCTATTTAAGAGTCTTTATCGATTTTGTCTCAGGAACCACTTGCGTGATTTTGTTTTCTTTTTGTATAAAATTGGTCTCAATAATATCTAGTTAGTTTGAAAAAATCATGTTTCCATACCAATTAAAACACTAATCTTTTTCAAAAATACTCATATTTACTGACACACTCGCGCGCAGGCGAGTTATTACCAGTCCACGCCCCGCGTTGGAGCCGGTTAGACGTGGAATCTGTGTTTTTTTCTTCAAATGAAAAATATCCGCCAAAACTGCTCCCAAAAATATTGAAATTTATTTTGTAAAATAATCATTCGAAGGACATCATAATAGTGCGGTAAAAAAATCAAGAATATGTGTGAATGACTGATTTCACTAAATTGTGCCACACATATAACAGACCGAAGCTGAATAAATTCTTACTGTTATGCGGAAAACTACAATGTTACTACATATATCCAAGATGATTTTGTAATTGTTACGGACCCCCAAATCCGTAATAGTACTCATTTAAACAAACAACTTTTACTATGAAAACAACACCAAAATATCGAAAAAAAAAAACAGCTATCTCAGCATATTTTGGTTGAGAAAGTACCTCAATATTTTATATTTTATTTGACACAAACAATTGTTTTCAATTGTAAAACATTTTCATATAAACACAAATACTATATCAGCAGTTCACGGGTCGGAGAAGGTTTTATTCGGCCAAATTCATACTGCTTGATCAGATCAGTATCGAAGGTTTTTGACCCTTTTCTGAAAATAACAAAATAAATTTTGTCCTCCAGTACTGGGGCACGGAACCCTAAAAACCACCATCAATTTCAAAAACGAAAATTTATTACAGTGCATGGCAAAATTATTAGATCGTTATCCTATGTCGGTTCGGTACATATTTCTTAGGGTTCTGTTCAGAGTAAAAAAAAACGAAATTCTTTTCGGATAAATTTGTTGTCCGTCTGTTTGTCTGCCTGTTCCTTTGTCAAGACAATCTTTTCTTGGTCAAGATGAAGATATCATATACCTACCAAAATTAATTCATACCAATATTTACGACCGTGTTGCTGTAAAAAACTTACTTCTTGCTGTAACTCAACGCGAAAAGTTTTTATGGTCTTTTATTTAATGTTTCACGTACAAATTTTTTCACAATGCTAATAAAGAGTGCAAGTCTTTGACATAATATGTTGCATTTAAAATTCAGCACAAAAATAAGAGAGAACAATGGAAAAAATCTGAATTATCGAGTAATATCTAAGTATTTATCGATCTAGTTCCATGAAAGGTATTGTGTCCCATCACGCTCACACCAGTTCTCTCAAAATTATTTGAAAAAGCTATGTACAATAGGATGATACATTTTTTTGGCAAATATAAAGTTTTAAAACAAGAACAACATGGCTTTCAGAAGCAAAAATCAACGACACTCGCTGCTTTTAAACTCATTAACGGCATTACTCGTAACGTAGATATCCAAAACTTTACAACAGTGTTGTTCTTTGATGTGTCAAAAGCTTTTGACTTTGTCTCGCATAAATTGTTACTATCCAAGCTTGAAAATTATGGAATAAGAGGTCCAGCAATACATTGGCTGAGGACATATTTAGAAAATAGAGTACAATGTGTAGAGATAACCAGACTAATAAAAAATGAAATCATATGTCATAGATCACAGTGTAAATATAATAAATTCGGTGTCCCTCAAGGAAGTGTGCTTGGCCCACTTCTTTTCTTAATTTCCATTAATGATCTCCCTGACATAACTAATCAAACATGTATTTTATTTGCAGATGACATTTCTTTGATCATTACTTATAAGAAAAATGTTTGCTAATACTATTAAACATGAATCTGACATTAACAATACTGTGTTATCCGTAATTAATTGGCTTTATAATAATAATTTGCAAGTGAATTTAAATGAAACAATGTATATTAATTTTAATGACTATAGAAATGACATAACTTTAAATATTAATCATAATGGACAAATAGTAAACGAGGCAAAAAATGTGACATTTTTGGGTATTATTATTTATAAAGACTTAAATTGGAAAGAACACATGCTAAAAGTTTGTAGCAAATTAAATAGATTTGTTTTTGTGTTAAAAAAGCTACGTAAGACAGCATCTAGTTGTACTGCCCTCACGGCCTATCAAGGATATGTTGAATCTGTTCTTAGATATGGACTTATTATTTGGGGGAATGGAACGGACTTACAGAAGGTGTTCATAGCACAGAAAAAATGTGTTCGTGCGATTTGTGGTATAGCACCAGACCAATCATGTAAACCATTTTTCAAAATATGTAATATACTCTCACTGCCCTGCCTATACATTTTTGAAATTTGTAAGTTTGTAAAACTGCATTTGGATTTATTTGCAAAAGCAGATAATTTTTATCAAAGAAATACGAGGAATCCTAACCGACTAGTGGTTGACTTCACACCGCGAACAACACTTTATCATAAAAATTGTTCACATATGTGCATAAAAATCTACAATGGCATTCCTGAAGACCTTAAGTCACTACCAATAAATAAATTTAAAAGTAAGCTTTTCAAATGGTTGCAGGGACATTGCTTCTATTCAATAAAAGAATTTATGGATCATACATACACGAGGCATTAGAAACCATACCACTGTAATTGTATTTAATTGTAAAATTGTAAATAATATATGACAAACATAATTTTTAAATATTTGCATGCTATAATACTAGCTGATTAAGGCGTTTATCTTCTGTATTATAATAACTTCTAGTACCCTTATCACAGCAAATAAATATTTTCTTTCTTCTTTCTTTCTTTCTTTCTTTCTAGCAAACAATGGAAAAAACTAAAAATTTTGCTCTATACTATAAAGATAATATTCGATCCAAATCGACTGTCTATTTAGTATAGTTGAAAGTTTCTTTTTTTACCACAATGGACTTACTGGAATAAATAACTGGCCATCACCACCCCTGATGAAAAGGCTTAGTATGAAGAGCGCTCGTCCAGAAACTGGGAGAGTGACAGCAGACGAGGTGTTAACTAGTCCTTCCAGGGACTTCTGCAAAAATCTACGGAAGTCGGCAAAGGACGAATGATTGTTACTGCACAACTGCATGTAACCTCTCTCGGTACGAGATGTAAATAAATTATCTTATATTTTTTATTTTATTCAATAAACGTAATTTTTAATATTGTAGTTTTTGTAGGATGTCAAATCACAACTTTGTCTTGGAGGATCAACGTCTTCCCACAGATATAAATTTTGACGAACATGGAACATCTACACAAAAATACTGGCCAAGTGCGAGTCGTACTCGCGCACAAATGGTTCCGTACCATTTTCTATAAAAATATAAAAAAAAAATCAAGTCTGTTGTATGGGAGCCCCCTTTAATATTTATTTTATTCTGTTTTTAGTATTTGTTGTTATAGCAGCAACAGAAATACATCATCTGTTAAAACTTCAACTGTCTAACTATCACAGTTCATGAGATACAGCCTGGTGAAAAACGGACAGACAGACGAATAGCAGAGTCTTAGTAATAGGGTCCCGTTGGTTAACCTTTGGGTACGGAACCCTAAAGACAACGAGGTATTGGTAATTTATTTTATTTTTATGTAATGGCAATATCATGTTTCTGACAAAATGTTTTATATATAAAGTACGTATGAAATAGTTTTTTTATATAAAAAAGGAAACCTTTACAGTAATATTACGTCGCGTCTTTTAAATTATAATATATTCAATGAGTAATATATTTCCGTATCAGATTATATTTTCTGCAAAAACTTAACATTTGTATTTTTAGACAAAAGACGACATGGAGTATTTACCCGTAATGATAAATGATGCCACTAGCAATGCTAGTGATTCAAAGATGTTGTCTGATATCACTGATGATATCAATCAACTTTCAGTAAAAATCATAATCTGAAAATGCTAAAAACATTTGAAAAACAAAGATTCAGGAAAAAGTTGATATCCATTGATTGATGAAGAGTATCCATTCCTTGGAGCCACACCTGATGGTATCATCGAGTCAGAAAATATGATTGCAGAGATTAAATGTTTACTTAATTTACGTTTAAAGTAAGCAATTGACAAAAAAAATGGATTTGGATGGTTCAAAATGGGATTACCAAGATAAATAAAAATCACCCATGGTATTTTCAGAAACAGGGTCAACTGTATATCTCTCCAAAATGCATGTAAATGTGGTCATTATTTTGACAAACTTGTTTGAGCAAAGTCAACCTTGCCGTTCTGTTCGTCCATGAATGGAGCTGCGCTGTCGGCCATCATCAGCGCGACCAGCAAAGTAGTCATTATAAACCGCGGCAGTAATGTACTATTTTGTGGTATGGAGTGGAGAAGACAAGCCTTTAAAACCCGAGTACCTATGTTAATAGAGATGATAAGTTTTGGAAGAAAAAAATTCAGGTTGATATTCCAAAGCCAATAAAGACTTCGTCGCAGGACTTCAGTGGTGGCATGGACTCTAGCCATCGACAGTTCTCAAGATGGCAGTTATTCGTAAGTTCAAAATAATTTATTTGGATTAATTTTTCGGAAAAACTTACTCTGCCCCCTGGACTTTAAAAAATCATACAAACTTTTCCAAGATACAACGTTTTAATTTGGAGTGATTTAGTAATTGAAATATAAATAATACTTTGAAAAGCACTAAATATTTAAACTTTACATATAAATTGTATTATTTATGAGTTGCGCAAATCTTTCAGTTTACCCCACGTATTTCATTAAATCAAAGCCATTCCTATTTTTAAACTTGATGAGTAAGATGAATCGTTTGAGTTTTTAACAATGGCTTTTCACAAAAAAATACAAAAAATTATCTTTTTTTTACATTTAAATAAAGAGGTGGAAAAAAAGGATTTATTGTAAATCATATTTATTTTTAAAATACTGCAGTTAACTATTTTTACTACACTGTTACAAACTTCATGTCAAAGTATATAGCTTTTTATAGAAGCCCTCATAGATTTTGTATTCATTCCTTCCATCAGAAACGTTCCAGTGTAATTTTTCAATTTCATACCAAATGAATGACTCATTTTTGAGCTATACTACAAACAGACAGACAGACACGGGATATGCACGTTAAGGGTTCAACTTTTTGAAGAAAACCAATCACAACTTTCTAAAGAATTAATTGGTCCGATTTATTTTCCCGCAAGTGTACAACTAGCAAAACAGGCGAGTAAAATATTTAAAGCCCGGATAATAGTTACAACTAACCATCATGGTATTATAAATAATATCTCTAATTGAGTGTCTGAAATGTTCCGAGTGTCAACCAATAAGTCAAACACTCAAAAAACTACTTTTAATAGACCATAGACATTTACGTCCCTAGGTGATAGCGAGTAGAACCAACGCCGTACTTCGATCGATAAAAATACACACTAAATAGACACATATACACAAGGTGACTTTCGTTTTTCGCCAAATTCACAATGGACACTCGGTAAGTAATGATATTGAAACGGCTACTCACGACGTATTTGGTAAGTTTTTGCTCGGTAAGTAGTCAAATACGCAAAATAAAATTTAGACTTCCTATACTAATTGAGCCGAGGTTGATCTTGAACAAGTATAGAGGCACAAAAAATATTTCTCGTGTTTCACAGTTTGGTCCTAATATCTTACCGAGTCTCCAGTATGAATTTGGATATATAAAGTCACCTCATATACATATACTCGCTCCTCAGATGCTACAGATTTCCAGCTGCTGCGATCCTGACACACCTCGTTCTCTTCCACATCCATCAATCCAGTCATAGAAGCTCTTCTTTTTCGGGCACTTTTAGACAATATTAAAACCCCAAATTAAAAATAAAATTATCTTTGACTCTACGTTCGTCGTCCACTTTACACGTATTGTCGCTCGTATAGCTATGGCAGACGCGAGCTCACAGGGCGGAGCGAATTTCCCCCCGCGCGCTTAGGTCGAATGCATTAGCTACGCCCAGAACTGATTTTTTTCTTGCCTTACCCATGCCCTTCTTGAGTAGGGACTGAATAAATTAACCGACTTGCATTTACATGGATCTCACTACTTTTTACGGTAGAAGAATTAAGATGCGAGACTCGGTGTTTTTTACAAGTTTTGTTTTTGATGGCATTAATTCTTCTATCATTTGTTCTGAAATTAGCGTCGAAGTTTTTTCATTTTTTTTATTGTCAAATTTGTCCTTCTCATTGCATTTCCAGCAAAAAGTTCGATGCAAGCTACTGCTATCCATCAGAATCTTCACATTATTCATAGTGACATGGTCATAGTTAAATACCTATAGTGTGAGTGACCCAAGTAATATTTGATTCGGGCCTAGGTTGTAAAAAACGCCTTTAGGTTTTATAAGGCTTGTAAAAACGTTAATGCTTTGCTATCTGGACATATTAAGTAATTTATAATGATTAATAAGTCCTAAAACTAATTGTTTATTATTACAAACTTGAAGCCGCTGACAAGAGTTTAAATTAACGTTATTTTTACTTGTGTTTCAAGAGCATATAGTACCAGGATCTCATAGTTGTCGTAGACGTAGATCTGTGACGTCAGAAGTGTTGACATAAGTTATATTTTCAAAATATGCCTCACGGCTTTGTATGTTATTGAACTCTGTAAGCTTGTCAAGCGCTACCCAAGTAAAATCCTTAAGCCTCCAGGCCCTAGTGTAGTGCCAGACTTCGGGAACGCTTCGAGTTTGACCTGGAGCTTTCTAGCATGAACACCACTTCTCATGCGAGGTTTACTAATCTGGCTTCAATCAAAATTTGTAATAGTATACCCATTGAAATATAATGTCTGTCTGGTATTAAATTAATTTACTACCATGAATTAAACAGATTAAATGAACAGATTAATAACTTGCTAAAATGTGTCCTTATAATTTAAGACTTCTATAAGGCTAGTAAAAATTAAAATGGATTATTATAATATATAGAATGACAATACAATTATATATAACGTGAAATTATTTATACATAATAATTAATGCTGGATAAATATTTATATTTTAAAATTAAACTCATGTGTTTAAAGTTATCTGCATAGTTATAAGAATAGTGGTTATAATTAATAGTAATAATCTTATGTACTACCCCTTATAGGTAAAATTATATTGAAACTATTATAAGATCTGTGATGTGATTTATCTGCAATAAATAAATTGATTGAATTGATTTTACAAAACAAATAACCCATTTTATTTAACATTTCGCGAAAATATTCATTGTACAGACATGACTTATTGACTACTTTAGTATTAGTATGTTTTATCGCTCGAGTAACTATTTACATTTACATTAATTATTTAAATTATTGGCTGAAGCGTATTTAAACGTCCACATGTCCATAATCCGACATTGTTATTATCAGGAACCGTGCAATATACTACCTTGTTTTTATAATTTTAAAAACGTTAAAATGAAGATCTTTCCAGTTTCATTTCTTACCGCTCTTGTAAAAACTCTAACTTATTTTAGTGGTACTTTTGTCGGTTTGTCTTTTGAGATTGTCATTTTTTATTAAGCACTTTAAAAAGTCAAACATTCCAAAAAATACAATATTTTTTTTTTAATTTATGTATTTATATTGTTGTATAATAAGATTAAAGATTAAATTTTATACTTGTCATTTGTATACGTCATTTGTCATTTGAATATTCTTATACTCGTAATTATTGTTTACTAGCTTTTGCCCGCGGCTCCGCCCGCGTGTTATTCGGTTTAACGACATGCTTTTTTTCGGGATAAAAAGTAGTACTTGTGTTAAGTTAGGGTATAAGCTGTATCCATTTTAAATTTCATCCAAATCGGTCAAGCCGTTTCAGCGTGAAAGAGTAACAAACACACACACACACACACCCTCAAACTTTCGCATTTATAATATTAGTGTGAAGTGTGATAGTGTGATTCTGTAAGATAGATCCGAGCAACGATCTACTTATAGTTTGAGTTATGCTATTGTTTTAACATTTCTAACAATTAATGCTGTACTAGACTCAGTAGTGGACTGATTCAACGCTAGTACTGTTTTATTATATTTATCGGTCTTAAAGTTCAAATAAATCAAATGTTCAGTCATTTACTTAAAATAACACTTATTTATATCGTTCCAAATTTAAGGGGAATAAAAACAGAAGCCTTTGTCTTCGGCACAGTTTAGTAATTATTATTTCGACATGAACATTAATTTGGAGGACACGTGTTCGAATACCGTAGGCATTTGTTGTTCTATCTGCGTGCTACAAAAGACACGTTATTTACGCGTGTCCAATACTTATGCCCGAAATACGGCGATATTGAGAAAGGTTTGTTTAAATTTCCCAAAGTGACCAAAATATAGCATTCGTAAGAAAAAAATAAAATTGTTATTTCGCGACGGAAATGGGGTCTAGGGGATTTTTGGGTCGGTTTTCATGAATCTAAATTAAGGAACACCATACTGCAGCATGGATTTCGTGCCATTTTTGTATGAAAATTCCCCTTTGAAAGAAAAAGATTGTGTATGAATTTTCGACCCCGAAGTGTCTTCGTCTTGAACTTATGTAAAATACAAATATGTTTATTATTTTTGTCTGCTGCAACAATGAAGAAATGGGAGGCTATCAAAGGTGTCAGTTTTAGAATGCTACCTCAAAAACTTACATAATAGATAGCAACATCTGATCATGGCTAGATAAGAAAAAATCACATAGAAAAATTTTGATCAAAGCTATCTAGATTTACATACGCCCTATATCAACTTAAAAAAATTACTGATAAAAAAACAGCTCTTAGCGCTTATTATGCCTACGCACATGCTTGGCTTCAATATGGTGGGATTTTGTGGGGAAATAGCGTAGATGTTATAAAACTGTGATACGGAACAGAAAGTAAGTGTAGTGGAAGGTGAAGTAAAATGAAGTTAAATTAAATAATTTCCACTCAGAAAAAGTTTTTTTATAGCATTATGTTGTTCGGAGACCTATACTATTATGCTATAGTATTTATTTTTTTAGAGACGTTAATGAAAAATATTTTTTATTATGCCAGTAGTTTTGAGTTCGTAATGAGGAATTTACGATATGAGATTAGATAAAATAAATTACTGGTATGTGAACTCCCCTTAATATATACCTATTGTGATCTTATAAACTGTCAAATCCTTATCTTTCAGATGCATGCAAGCTGCCAACAAGAAGGAGCCAATGCAAAGTGTTTTTACTGTGTTCTTTGACGAGGAAGAAGGCAAGTGCAGGCGAACTTTAGGCTGCGGCGGCGCCAATCTTTTCTTTACCCGAAGACAGTACATAGATACTTGTGTTTACAATGCTTCTGAGACTACCAAAGTTTCTGGTTCTGTGGAGTCTACGCAGACCACGGGTGGGGATATATAAAGGACCTCGACAGCCGAAAGAAAAAATCAGTACATCAAAAAATGTGACGGTGTGCCGTATTTGGACTTGAAACCTCTGTAATTTTTTTTATTGGTTTGAAAATGTAAATTAAGTTTTATTTAGAAACTGACTTCAAAAAAGTAGGAGGTTCTCAATTAGACTGTATGTTTTTTTTTGTTCATTCTGCTCCATAACTCTGACATATCTTAACGGATTTGAAAAGAAAATGTTTTTGTTTAAAAGCTTGCTTCCGGGTAAGTCTCATTTTAGTTTGGTCTTGATCAGATGATGATCTTCAGATATAGGTGGCGGCAGAACTCCTCAACGGATGATGGCATTCAATTGATATTAGGAAAATGTCTCCGGCATTTCTCAAACGACCTGATATTTTCTTTTTTATTTGGAAGAGTTTGTTTCCTGGTAAGTTCCATTTTACTTTAGTCGTGATCTGATGATGGTCTTCAGATATATGTAATGGAACTCCTCAATGGATGATAGCATATCACTCGATATTGCGGCAAACGTTTTATATCAGGATGCTGATTGCAGGTATTACTTTAAAACTGACATATATATACCTGACCTTCGATCCTGGCGTCATCACCATAGAACTCGTAAACGGATGACAGTAAATAATTCGAGATTTCGGGAGTCACTTTGTATTAGTGTGTCCATTGCAGAATGTTATTTGAAAATTGCCATAATGACACCTGACCTTCGATCCTGGGCTCATCACTATAGAACTCTTCAACGAATGACAGCACAAATCACGAGATTTCGGCAATCACTTTGTGTGAATGGGTTGATTTCAGGGTATAACTTGAAAATTGACAGTATGCCCACTGGACCTTTGATACTGGTTTCATCGCCATAGAACTCCTTAAAAAAGGCAGTTGTCTCCGCGACTTCAAAACATTACGTTATCTTGCAAAATGAACTGACATTTTGTAACAAGGCTTTGCCCGCGGCTTCGACCGAGTTTATTCAATCTTTGCCCCGTTTTCGCTTTGAGTGTTATTACGATGATAATTAAAAACACCGCATCCAAATCCGGTGAGTGGTTCTCGAGTTAAAACGGAATATACATAAAGACAAAAAAACAGAAAGCCCAAGAGACAGACAGACGAAAATTTAAAAAATGGTGGTATTGACCTCAGTACAATAACTACCAATAACCTATTTAATTTAAAATTTCGCGTAAATATTCAATGTACAAACAAGACCTTTTTACTACTTTATTATTAGTCCAAACGCAAGTCCTCTTAAAAGCACGCGATTGTGCGCAGCGGTTTTTCGCGACTGGCAAGTCCTACTCCTGGCAATAACCTTAAAGCTAGGAAAACAACCTTGTCGCCTTAAGTAGCTCTGCGAGATTACCTTTAGCTGTTTTTTTGTAAAACATTAAGAGCTATTAGCTGTTACAGTTCCGAGAAGGTAATTTTAATGCTTTCTAGTAATTTCCTAACGTCAGCCATATTTTTTCACGGAAAAAAAAATCGAAACAAAAAGCAATATTTTCATTCAATAAGGCAAAATTAAATAACGTGTGCTATAAGATTTAATATACATGTCTTTGATATGCATAGAAATTTAATTTCTAATGCAAGTTACCACCAACCACCTAATTTTATAATTTATATTTCATTATATATCTTCAAAATGTTCAACTCCTGAAAGGCCCGTCTCGTATACAGCACTATCATCCTAAAGTTTCACGATAAAGTACCAGCCGCACTACTTTCTTAATTTTCCTGGCTTCAGCAATCTATTTATCATTTTTGATAAATACAGTCCGCCCCCGCTGCACCTGAAATAAAATAGAATAGAATATATTTATTCACAAAAAGTGGTACACGTTTACACTATTCATGCATAGTAGTTAAAAGAGGGTGTTACAATTTTGGGATAGTGTAAGGGGTTAGGAGCATCCGTTGCTAAGTAGGTTTTTAGCCTGTATTTCAGCATATGTATTCAAGCCTCTATCCTCAGATATCTGATACATTTATTAGCTACATAGTAAAAAACCGGTCAAGTGCGAGTCAAACTCGCATACCTAGGGTTCCGTAATTCAACAGTTTTGGGAACAGTCAGGAAGAAGGTATTTAAAATCTTGCCCATAACTGTTTATGATATGTAACTAAAAAAAGAATTGATTGTACTACAAAAGGGAGAATAAAACTATGAACTACTTGTTAGGTCAGAGGCCAACCTGAGGGGCAACCCCTAAAGTTATTATTAGTTAGGGTTAAACTGGTGTTTTATTCTATTTTCTACACCTAGTTGTGTCATTGTTATGAATTGGTCTGGCTATCCAAAGAGGTAACTTCGCAGTATTTTGGGCACCGCCGGTAGGACAGCTTCTTGGATCGAGTTTTTTATTTATAGTTTTTAAATGGCGCTAGGTCTTTTTTATTTTATTTATATTTACTTGTTATGGTGGTGTTAGCCAGTGAATTTACACCATGCCAAGGTATTACCCGTCAACGGCGGAGCGAGCTCTAGCACGTTAACGATTGCTAGCCGTAAATTAGGAGCTGACCCGGACGAAAGGAGCTTATGGCAATAGGCTAGGAAAAATGTTACTACACGTCCAACACTAAAAGAATAATGTCAAATACTTTACTAGCTTTTGATAGAGGCGATTATTGGTTTGCTTATTGACCTATTTGTCTAGGACGCGTAATAATAATATACAGCAGATTGTTGGGTTTCTAGTTAATACTGAAATGCCTACAACGCAAATAATTTTTGGATTTAAAGTAGATTTACTTGTTTGTATTACCTATTTCAAGAAAAAAAAAAAACAAATGATTCCGGTCCCTGCGTTCTTAAAAGGAAATTTTAAAACCAAAAATTATAGGGTTAAAATATATTTTTTAAGATATAAGTACCTATCTATAAGGTGCTCTAAAAATCTCTGCCACGGCAGTAATGGGAGAGTGTATTGTGTATATAGATATGAGGTCGTAAATTTTTTCATACAAAAAAATGTGCCTATAGGTTAGAATTGATTTACTTGCATGAAACCGTCCTATAATAACACAAAACAGTTGGAAAGAGATAGAAATGATTTTCATTGATCAAACGACACAGCGCTCGTAGTTTGTGAATCACTTTATGCCGAATAAAGTAAATATTTATTTATTTACTTTATTTTCTCAAACATAAATAACTATTCCGGGGCACAAAATTTCTTCACTTTTGTAATCTACATACACAACACCATCTCCCATTGTAGCCGTGGCAGATATTTTTAGAACACCTTATATTTTAATGTTTTTTTATATATGTAGTACGTTCGCTTAATAATGGTAAACGAATCCAATATTTCTTTTCAATATAAAGTGAGTCCTAATATCTTCAAACGAATTTTGAAATCTGGCGTTGTTCACGTTCTAGGCTCAGGTACAGCCTTAAAAGCTGACGACCAGGGAGTGTATTTTTTAATCATTCGAATTTCAATTCGCATACGAATCCGCATGATTCGCATACGAAAACTTAAAACTTAAAATCAGTATTTTTGAAAATTCATTCCGTGAATTCTGCAACGAGTGGTCTGACCCACTCGTTTTCTGATTTCTACTAGTAGAATATATGCAAGAACGACATGACTGACATTGAATTGACAAGTTAAAATGTTTTGATGCATATTTACATTCTTTATTCATATCCATTATATTCATATTAACATTATATATAATTTTTATATTTATTTGTGTAGTATAAGTTCTGTTGTAAAAATCCTTTTGTATGCTTGCTGCCAACCTATTTCGTGTATTCTTTCACTACACCTACAGGTTTGCTGGAAGAAACCTCTTGAAGAGGTAAGGTCGCCTTTGTGCATATTTTTCTTTTTGTAATCTCAGTTTAAGTCTCTATGTGTGTACAATAAAGGATATAATAATAATTATTATTGTAATAATAATAATAACCTAAAATAGAAGTAAAAACAGACAACAGAAACGAAAACAATCAAAAGAAAAGGAAAAAACAACGTGAGAACGAAAACGTCGATGAGAGACTGACATTATAACTTTTTAATTTACGTTCCGTTCACCTCCATTCATTACCGGTATTTAAAATCAACGAAATATTGCTTTCCAGTTCTTATTTTTTCTGCGTAAAACGAAAACCGTTTCATAGATTTCTACTTATTCAAAAAATACCTAAAATCTTGACCAATCGAATTGAATTTCGCACGTGAATTGTTTTCGAACGTGATTCACGGCGAGTGATTCAAAAATACAGCTCCTGTACTAGTTCCCGGCAGCAGACGTTTTACCGATGTACTCGGAACGCCCCGTCTCGGGCACCGCCCAATTTGCGGACCTGCGAGTTTAGCATTGAAAGAGCCAGGGCGGGTTTACGGAGGCCGTACGCTACTTCCAAAGACCTAATGAGCCCAATTATGAATCTCTTAGTCGCCTGTTACGACATCCACGGTAAGACATGGAGTGATAACATTCTATTTGCATGACGTTGCCACACACCATTTTAATATACAGGGTGTGAATGCAAAGTCAAGAATCCCTTTAGGGTATGAAAGTATACACGATTCTGATGTCATTACGAGAAAAAAATATATACCTTGAATTTTCATCAAAAATTACACAATTTTTCTAAGCTATGGCTACGCAGCTCACCGGCCCCCCACACACCTAATTGCACCCCGCAACCCGCACCCCTCATCCGAGTGGCCGGCGACCGTGTGGGTGTCCACGCGATTAGTGTATTTTGAGTAAAGAAAATCGTCTTATTATGAGGTATTGGTACTTTATTTAAAGATCCCAGTATTTAAAATAATATCTTTACCGGTCATACTAACATACCCTTAAAGGATTCTTGCCTTTGCTTTTACACCCGGTATAAATAAATATATTTTTACTCTTTTTGAGTCTTATTGTTTATTTTGTATTGCTATTAACCTTGAAAAATAAAATATATTTGTATGTACCCGTATGGTATGGATACGTATGGGGCCATCATCAGTCGAATGGAACACAATATTGAAAAATAAATAAGCAGGTAAATGAATAAAAAAGGAAAAGTGACACGTGTTGAAAAATTTGGAAACTTTTTCTTAATAAATAAGTTTATCTATCGGATAAACTGCAAGGTGGTGTTTACATATCCTATAAACAGCGCGAAAGCTTTTTGTTTATTTTTTGAATTTTGTAAATAGCTTTAACAGATTTTAAATTTACTGATATTTTTTAAATTTCCCCTTTTACAAGTTTTTTATTATATTTAATGCTCACTAAATAGCGCGGTTTTTTATGCGAAAACCATTGACAACCCTAACTAGACATTCGGTATTTCGTAGAACTACGAGTACCATTCAAACAACCCCTAATTGTCTAAGTAATATTCGAGAAGCTGACAACCGAACCAATATTGCGGTTCTGTAGAGCTGAATGCATAATTCATAATGACCGCAGTAAATTCAAAATTAGCTAAATCATGTCTTTTTTCATTGTTTTTAATCATTTTTACATTGCACAAAATCATTTTCACATTATACATTATATTAGACAAAATACATACCTACTTATTATAGGCATAAAATATAAGACAGCAAAAATTATGTCATGAGAAAAACTATATCTTAGTTCACCCGTTCTCATAATGTCCATTACCTTTAACAGCAAAGTCAATTTATTTATAAGTATATTAATTAACTTTAAGCCTTTAGAGGAACCACACAGCGGTAAAATTTCCTCATTAATAATTACTATTTGGATAAAGATTAATTTAGTACACCATGATTCATTATCGTCCAAATAATCATTGACTAGCTTTTGCTCGCGGCTTCACCCGCGTTGAATAAGTTTTTGTGTACTCCTATTAAGTCAATATTTTTCGAACTGTTACCTACAGTAAACGTAGCTGGTGAAATGGGTGTGTTATGTGCTCAGTATTTCCCATGTTGTATGTCTCTTTTATAGTTTTTCCATGGGAACTGATTTATGGGATAAAAAGTAGTTTTTGTCCTAGGTATTCTAGATCTAGAACTTTATTTGTGCAAAGTTTGAGCCCAATCGTTTCAATAGGTACGGAGTGAAAGGGTGCACATCACTTTTCTACAGCAACTTGAACCCACATTTTCATGCCATGGGAACATTGGCCTCTCATAAACAACTACACTCACATACTCACCCAAAAAGTTTCCGCGATGCATCTTGTCACCGCTATGGCGTGACAAGTTTGAATGACGATTGCGTACAACTGACATTGCATCACATCTTAATTTGGTTGAAGCATTTTTGCTATTATGCACGTCGCACGTTCGGACGTTTTCTGACGAACTTTTCTTAGAGACTGTGTGTCTAGTTGTTTATGAGAGGTCAATGCATGGGAAATGATTTATGGGATAAAAAGTAGACTATGTCTTATTTCAGGTCTAGAACTACATTCATGCCAAAGTTTAGCCCAATCGGTTCAGTAGCTACGGTGTGAAAGAGTAACAAACATCCATCCATCTATCCATCGATACATCCAAACTTTTCATTTATAATATTAGTGGGATGGGATTTATAACAAGCTTTTTTTAGTAGTCCCTGCTTAAAACTTAGCAGAAGAGATAAAACGGTACCAAACTTAGCGGCATCCTTGAAGTTCGTCTCTGTCTGTCTATCTACCGACAATAAAGAATATGCATGAAAATTTTTTAATGCACTAATCGTTAATATATGATCAATTTAGGGATATGAGTAAGAATTTACAACTAAATTATCCATATTTCATAGTTATAAAATCAAAATAAGTTTCATAATAATCTTCTACAATTCAAACGGCTGCCATTTTAGCGCGCATCAAGTGACGTCACATGATACTGCTTGCGGTGTATGGCGAGTGGCCGGTTTTTTCATTATTTTTGATTTTAACAACCTATTACAAAATATTTGAGGGTATTATTTTACATTTATTAATTTTGAACTTAATATTTTATGATGAAATGTACTCACTTTGTCACAAAAGTCAGTTAGCCAATGGTGACGCGTTTTGCATTTGCGTTTCATTTCATCAAAATGTTGTATTTTTTTAATGGAAATAATTACAAATATTAAATAATTTGGTTTTAAGGGTGGCGTTTCTTACACCAGACAGAAGTGAATGTATTAAGTTGGTCCCTGTCACACCAAACCAATAGCTAATCCTCGTTTTGGGCTGTCCTAGCCATCACGCGCAAACCTCCATACAAATACAAACACAAAATTGTGAGGTGTCTGTCTACGTAATGTTTTTATGATATTTAGACTGAGTCTATTGATATTAGAATTACAAGTCGGGAAATTTTAATCATATCATACAACAAACCCCCAAAAACTTATGTTTTACGGTTTTTTTACTAACAATGTAGCTGAATTTGTTCTCACGAATCGAACATATAATCTTAATTAATAATATGTTTAGAAACCTTCACAATATTGCCAACATTTTGTTTCTTAAGACACACGTTTTCAATTTCGTGCCCGCGACGAAATCGGTGCCGTTGTATTATTTATTGCCTTCGCATCGAGCGTGCACGAAATAGCGAAATAAGATAGCATTACATTTGGTCACGCTTACGACTTAGTTGTTGCGCTCATGACGAATGTACTTAAGAAACATGGCCTTTTAAAAATGCTAAAAATTTATGTTGCTACTCGCTACTGGATGCTACAGGATTTAATTATACACTCAAAAATGTATTTAATGAAAAAATTATATGTCCTTTAATGCTCTCTTAACAACCCTTTTAGCTTAACTTAGGTCTTATATTATTTTGAATTTCTTTTCTGTCTGTTAATAACGAGAGACCATTTTCACGATGACATTTGAGAAAGTTACACAAAGTTTGGTGCTTTGAAATGTAAATCTCAAGTTCACTTTTTCAAATATTTGTGTTTATAAACATTCAACTAAATATATTTGGACTCAAAGTTAAAGCTCATGAGCCCTTTGAACCCCACATGAAATTGTGGAGGCTCTCATAAAGCTTTCGGTCAATGCTTTCGAATGGAGGCAAAGATATTAGAAGTATTATTCTTCAAATGTAAAATTACGGTGACATAGGTAGTAAAAAATTTGATTTTAAAACAGGTAATGCTCCCATACTATATTAGATAGGGTTCTAAAGAAAAAAGTCTCATAAAAGAGGCCTTTTCAAGACGATAGCAGATTATGTAATAGAGTGAAATTCGTGCATCGAAAAAAAATACAAAATAAAGGTCGTTGTTTCAGTTCAAAGCAGTAGTCCATAAAAACTAATTTGTGAAAACGGTCTTGTGTGAATTTATATTAAATTTTTTTCATTAAAAACAGAGTTATCCAACGTTTTCTTGATTCACCGTACTACATGGACGCGCACTTTTTCAGATATGTATATGACGGCGCGATGAGAAATATTTGATTAATCAAGCAGAAGTCGCCAAAAATAGCAATCTACATAACTATTAGCCATTAAACTATTTGTTGATTCGATACTCTTAAATAATTCATGTTTTGACTTTTCACATTCTAAAATAAAATCATTTGTGATCAGCTTCCTGTAAATAGTGTTTTACAGTAAGAAATAGGAATACGTTTGACTTCTTTATTCTATTTGTAAAATAAATCCGCGCTTTAACAGAACTTCCTTTGAAAACCGGAAACACGTTTGTATTTATTGGATTAAAAGTAATGTTTTGATTTTCATTTTAAGATAAATAGGATTGAGCGCTAAAAACGTGTATCCGGTAAAAAGTTAACTTTGTATTGGAGGAAGACAGAACTTCCTTTAAAAACGGAAGCCAGTTTATGATTTGTTGAATTATAAGTAATATTTTGATTTGTGGTAGATTATAATGTTTAAGTAATTGAGACTGAGCGCCAAAAATGTATATCCGGTAAAGTTAACTGTATTTGTAAGCTATTTTTGGTGGCAGAAATTATCTGGACTTGGTTGAGGGAACAACTGTTGTAATTGTGGCCAATAAATCTAGTTTGTTAAAATACTCTTGACTTTATTCTTAGTACGTTAAAAATGGGAGCCGAGGGAACTGAAGGTCACCCTGTACAGTTAGCCGAAGATTTTACATCAGAAGTTGGAGCCGAGCTACGCCCGTCGATGGATAGTCAAGGTCAGAGTATTCAGAACCCTAATTTGTCTCAAAATGATCAGTGGAAATTAATTTTCGACGCTCACCAAAAGACTATGCTCGAATGGTTAAAAGCTATCAAAAATCCATCCCCGAAGAACGAGAAAATATGTTTGCCAGAATTTAATCCCGAATTAGAAGACGCAAATGCTCTTGCGTGGTGCAATACTGTAGATTTGTGCATGCAAGAACATCCGCTATGCGGTGGAAACCTAATTATTACAATGAGCCGTGCTCTAAAAGGCTCTGCATCTATGTGGTTGTCCCAAAATAGTTTCGAAGGAATTACCTGGCCTCAATTTAAGGACCTTTTTCTGGCACATTTTGATTCTGTTGAGACACCGGTTGCTACACTGTATAGAATTCAAAACGGTAACCCTAAAGAGGGAGAATGTTTATCAGCTTATGCTAATAGACTATTAAATTCTCTGATGCTACGTTGGAAATCTATGAATGTAGAACAAATAGCTATAGCTACAGTACTTGCCCATGTTTCCAAAATTGAACCAAGATTGCAGAGGACAGCATTTACTAATAATATTGAAACAAGGGTTAAAATGCAACAAGAACTCATGGCCCTAGCTTACAGAAAAAGACCAGCTGAAATTAAATCGAGTTCTGGTTTTGATTTCAAAAAGCCAAGATTTGGAAGTTTGTTCAAGAAATGCTCCGTCTGTGACAAATCGGGCCACAATACCAATGATTGCTGGTTTCTTAAGAAAAATTACAGGCACACACCGCCAGTTTCAGGAAACGCCAATGCAGCACCAGCAACTTCCGGTCAGAGCTTCCAGCCGAGGTCACCAGCTTCAGTGACGTGCTTCCACTGTCACGAGCCCGGTCACATCTCCCTGCGCTGCCCTAAACGGCAACCTGAGTCCAGAGTCGAGCATCGCGTTAACTTATGTACCATCGAGCTAGCTTCGGATCAACTCTTAAATTCCGGTGAGAAGTTTTCATTTTGTTTAGACTCTGGTGCAGAATGCTCTCTGATTAGGGAATCCATTGCTCAAAAATTTGCGGGTAAACGATACAATAAAATAATAGACCTCTTGGGAATAGGGAAATCAAGTCTTACTTGTTCTTCGCAAATTCTAGCTAAAGTAAACATCCAGGATTATACCGTAGAACTGTTGTTTCACGTGATCTTACGCACGATATCATGGTCGGTCGTGATTTGATCAACATGGGGTTTTCTGTAGAAATATCACGCGATCGAATAATTTTGAGGAAGACTAAAGTAGTTAGTGTTTGCGAGATTGGTAGCAAAGTTAAAGATTTTAATGAGATCGATACAGATGTGTCCTTGGATAACAAAAGTAAGTTGATATGTTTACTTAAACATTATTCGGATTATTTTGTGGAAGGTACTCCAACCGGGAGAGTAACAACCGGGCAAATGACACTTCGCCTTAAAGATCCCAACCGTACTGTACAGCGCCGTCCTTATAGATTGAGTCCTGACGAAAGACAGGCAGTTCGTGATAGTGTTAAAGAATTACTTGAAGCGGGTATCATTCGTCCTAGTTGTTCACCTTTTGCTAGTCCAATTATAATGGTTAAAAAACGAGATGGTTCGGATCGGTTATGTGTCGACTATCGGGAACTGAATAGCAACACCGTTGCCGATAGGTACCCTCTTCCATTAATTGCAGATCAAATTCAGAGGCTGGTAGGTGCTAATTTCTTTACGTCCCTTGACATGGCTAGTGGTTATCACCTAATTTTGGTTCATCCAGATTCTGTAGAGTACACCGCATTTGTAACGCCGGATGGCCAGTACGAATATTTGTCCATGCCCTTCGGTTTGCGAAACGCTCCATCTGTTTATCAGCGTGCAATAAATAAGGCTCTAGGAGAGCTAGCTGAAACGTTTGCAGTCACTTACATTGATGACATAATTATCCCCTCACGCACGCCTGAAGAAGGTCTACAAAGACTCCAACTTGTCTTGGAAGCTTTGACAAAAGCTGGTTTCTCATTAAACATGAAAAAATGTGTTTTCCTCAAAACTCGTATAGAGTTTTTAGGCTACGAAATTTGCGCTGGTGAAATAAGACCTAATCCAAGAAAAATCAAAGCTCTCACTGAATTGACTCCCCCGGAAACCGTCACGCAGTTACGTCAATTTATCGGTTTAGCCTCTTATTTTCGGCAGTTTGTGCCAAATTTCTCCCTTATCGCAGCCCCACTCTACAAACTTACCTCCGGGAAAGGTAAGGTTCAATGGACACAAGAATTGGAGGATGTTCGTTGCAAAATGATTGATATCCTCACCAACGAACCAATCCTCAGTATATTTGATCCATCCCATCCAATAGAACTACACACGGACGCTAGTTCCGACGGTTATGGGGCGATACTTTTTCAAAAGGTAGAGGGAAGGCTTCACGTGATTGAGTATTATAGTCGAAGAACCACAAGCGCAGAATCACGGTACCACTCTTACGAGCTTGAGACTTTAGCTGTTGTCAACGCAGTTAAGCATTTTCGCCATTACTTGCAAGGTAGGCAGTTTAAAGTCGTCACTGACTGCAATGCAGTTTCATCCACCAAAAAAAAGATTGAGTTAACTCCACGAGTACATAGGTGGTGGGCTTTTCTTCAATCTTTCGATCTAGAAATAGAACACAGAGAGGGTAAAAAAAAATGGGACATGTCGATTTCTTATCTCGAAACGCACTACCAAACGAACCCATAAAAAAAATCCCCCAAAAAAAAGTAAATCTTACGGAGATTTCGGATAATTGGCTACAAGCGGAACAGCAAAAAGATGATGAAATTCTTGAAATAATAAAAAAAATACAAAATCATGAGCTTGACAATGATATTGCAAACACATACGAGGTGCGACGAGGGATTTTGCACAAAAAAATAGAGCGGAATAATCGTAGTAGATGGTTACCTGTTGTACCAAAAGTTTTCCAATGGGCGGTAATAAACCATGTTCATGAAAGCGTCATGCATTTGGGTTGGGAGAAAACTCTGGAGAAAACATTTTCTCATTTTTGGTTTCCAAAAATGTCAAAGTATGTTAAGAAATTCGTGGAAAATTGCATAACCTGTAGACTGTCCAAATCTCACTCTGGAAAGGTTCAAGCGGAGTTACATCCCATTCCTAAGGTGGGCATACCATGGCATACTTTGCATATTGATGCAACGGGGAAGTTAAGCGGTAAAAATGATATTAAAGAATACGTCTTCGTTGTTATTGATGCATTCACTAAATATGTGGTCTTACATCACACCAAAAATATTGATGCGAGTAATGCCATTAAAGCTCTTAGATACTGTGTAAATCTTTTTGGAGCCCCTAACCGCGTTATTGCCGATCAAGGTAGGTGTTTTGCGAACAAAGACTTCAGGGAATTTTGTACTATACACAACATAAGTCTTCATTTAATTGCTACGGGTACTAGTCGAGCAAACGGTCAGGTAGAGCGTGTAATGAGTACCCTAAAAAACATGCTTACTGCGGTCGAAACAGGAAATAATAGGTCATGGCAAGACGCGCTGCCAGATATTCAGTTAGCAATCAATTGTACAAATAATCGCGTAACAAAAGCAAGCCCATTAGAACTTCTAATTGGAAAGGTTGCTAGACCCCTCGACCTCATGACCATCGACACCGACGAGACTGAAATAGATTTATCAAAAATCAGAGAGCAGGCTGCACATGCGATGGAAAATAACGCGATTGTTGAAAAAAGGAAATTCGATCAAAATAAAGCTAGCGTAAAAAAGTTCTCAGTAGGTGATTTTGTTTTATTAGAAAATCACGAGAGGCACCAAACAAAACTAAATCCGAAGTATAAAGGGCCATTTCAAATTATTGAGCTACTCGATGGTGATAGGTATACGCTTAAGAGTCTCGACTCAAAACGGACATACAAATATGCGCATGATCGCATACGCGCAATGCCTGAAAGCTATGTTCCTAACGAGCTCAATAGTGCCTTAGAAATAGAACATTATGGAAGTTCGTCAGAAGCATCAGGATGTACCGACGACGGCATAGGTATGAACATTGTTTTATTGTTATCTGTGTATTTATTTGTGTTCTAAAAATATATGGAAAATGTGTTTAATTAAAAAAAAAAATAGAAGTGACATGATGTGAAAATGAAATGAAATGCAAAATAATGGTAAACCCCACTATTACTATCCGTTTAATGGCTCTCTTTGACTTTTCTCAGGTAGTACAGAATTTGAGTAAAGGATTTGCTTTTACGGGGGTCCTCATATGTTTGGACCCGCCGGAACAATCTACCTCGAAATTCTCATCGTTTACTTATCATGAGTAGTCCATGAGTTAATGTCGAAGCTCCCTTTGACTATTTTTGGGTGGTACAGAGTTTGAGTTAAGGATTTGCTTTACGGGGGTCCTTCTATATTTGGACCTTCCGGAACAATCTACCTCGTATAAACTCTCATTGTTTACGTGTCCAAGAGTAGTCCTTGAGTTAACGATATACGAAAATAGCATTAGTGTGTGGTTACTTACATATCAGCCTATGTGGCCAAGTATGAATTGAAATATTATCAATGGTTCAAGTAACATCATAAGTTAAGGGAAGTAATGAAATGAAAACAATCCATGTGACCAAGTAAAGAGATTTTTTTTTTTTACTTAATTAGCCTTTATTAAAGGTTCATGACCTATAATTCACAAAGGAAATATCTTTTCAGACTGCCAGGAGTCACACGAGGACGTGTGAAGCGCAGGACGGCCGTGACGGCGCGATGAGAAATATTTGATTAATCAAGCAGAAGTCGCCAAAAATAGCAATCTACATAACTATTAGCCATTAAACTATTTGTTGATTCGATACTCTTAAATAATTCATGTTTTGACTTTTCACATTCTAAAATAAAATCATTTGTGATCAGCTTCCTGTAAATAGTGTTTTACAGTAAGAAATAGGAATACGTTTGACTTCTTTATTCTATTTGTAAAATAAATCCGCGCTTTAACAGAACTTCCTTTGAAAACCGGAAACACGTTTGTATTTATTGGATTAAAAGTAATGTTTTGATTTTCATTTTAAGATAAATAGGATTGAGCGCTAAAAACGTGTATCCGGTAAAAAGTTAACTTTGTATTGGAGGAAGACAGAACTTCCTTTAAAAACGGAAGCCAGTTTATGATTTGTTGAATTATAAGTAATATTTTGATTTGTGGTAGATTATAATGTTTAAGTAATTGAGACTGAGCGCCAAAAATGTATATCCGGTAAAGTTAACTGTATTTGTAAGCTATTTTTGGTGGCAGAAATTATCTGGACTTGGTTGAGGGAACAACTGTTGTAATTGTGGCCAATAAATCTAGTTTGTTAAAATACTCTTGACTTTATTCTTAGTACGTTAAAAATGGGAGCCGAGGGAACTGAAGGTCACCCTGTACAGTTAGCCGAAGATTCTACATATATATATATATTCAACACTCTTTCGATGTGCAAGGGGACTGCCTGTACGCTCGCTGTGCATGGACCTATTTCTCGTTGCGCATTCGCGAAATATTATTTTTTAATATTTACCGCAAATCGCGCCCGTGCCTCAGCTGCGCGGAGAGGATCATCATTTACCTCTAGAGCGCCTGAGTTGTGGTGCTGCTCTCTGCGCTTCCTGCCTCGGCCTTCTACCAGCGGAAATCACCGAGGAAAGGGGCATGGGGACTGGCATTCGCCACGACTCATAGGTCGCACGCGTATCACCCCCCCGCAGCCACCGCTCACTCACAATGAGCGGCAACAACAGCCCTTCTCAGGGCTCGGACGCCACAAGCCTACGCTCCACTCCCAGCGAAGCCTCCAGCTCAAGCCGTGCGCACTCATCCCACGACCTGAACGCTGGATCTGAAGTCGACGTGTTCGTCATGTCCACCAGCACGGAGTACGCCTACCCATTTGTCTTCGAGCATCCCGTCTCTCCGAGATGTGGGCTCGAATGGGACGAGATGATTACATCTCACCTCCGTCGTAGCAAATACCTCTCGGAGGGATTGCTAAAGACAATGGAAGCGTACCTCCGAGACCACCGTCCCAACGTGACCGCCAAAAAGGACCCAGCTGCGCTCGAGACCTCGCAACTAGTTGCTGAGACTCGCCAACCCGTTGAGCTCGCCGCTCAACCTGCCGCCCCTTCCTCCGAGGGAACGCAAGTGCGCCAGGACCGGGAGCAGTGAGGAGACCGAGGGGAAGCGCGCCTGCGGCGCACCTTCTCCTGCCTTCTCAAGCCCGACGTCAAGACTGCCACACCCAATAGCGTCGTACGCCCAAGCAGCCGCACGCCAGCCGCCTGCACCACACACTGCGCCAACCCGCCCACCCAGAGGTCGCGCGCCGTCCGACCGCGTCCACCCGCGAAACGGGCTGCCGCACAGCCCATTTCCGCGCCGTCCGCCTCCACGGTGCCTCCGCCCGCGACGCCCTCCGTCGCGACGCCCTCCGCCGCGACGCCCTCCGTCGCGACTGCTCCAAAGAAGCCGCGGTATCCTCCCATGGTCATGGATACGCTGCCCAACTGGCGGCTGCACATCAGGGAGATGACGCAGCAGATAGGACGAGCCCCGAACGCGCGCGCCTTTCAAAGGCGCTTTGAAACTTGCGTTTCACCCCAGTGGATGCCGACGAATTCCGAATTGTGCAGTCGTATCTAACACGACTCACAACAGAGGAAGGCGTCAAGTGGTTCTCTTACTCGCCACCAGGACCCTCAAGACAGCCATCCGTGGTCTCTCGGCGAATACCGAGCCGGAAGAACTGATGGAAGCCCTGTCCGAACTTGGACTTGAGGTGGAATATTGCAAGCTGATTAGGGCGAGAGCTGGGCGCCCCGGCTGCATATTCTTCGCTCAATTCAAGAAGACACCCAACCTGACGCCGGCTGTGTATGATATCACCGAAATATGCACATGCCAGGCATCAAAGTCGAAGCCTGGAGGGGGAAGCGGGGGCCTGCGCAATGCCACAGGTGCCAGCAGTTCCGCCACTCCTTCCATAACTGCCATTGCACCAAGGCCTGCGTGCGCTGCGGTGAAGAGCACCTGGCCAGAGAATGCCCACGCCCGAGGGAAGAGCCTGCGACCTAAGCAAACTGCGAGGGTCCTCACGCAGCGAACATTACCTCCTGCCCCGTGTTCCGGAGGGAGGCCCGGAACAAAAAGGCGGGAACCGTTGCTCTAACGGCGACCGACCCCAAGCCTAAGGAGCTGCCCACCTCCCAACCGCAACCCCGAGAGACGACGGCGCCGTCCTCGCTCGTGGCCGAGGTGAACCCGCCTACGGCCAGGAACAACGCGCTGAAGTCTTGAAGGAAGAGGCCCAGGAGGAAACCCAAGAAGGCCAGGGTAGAGCAACCCCCCCCCCCCCCACGATGACCATGGACACCGCAGCACCGACGGAGTCCACACAGACGTACCAGGAGGAAGAGGAGGAACGGGACGAGATGACGAGGCTTCTCGACATCATCCTGACCAACCCTACCTACCTACGGCAACTGGAAGAGAGAAGAGCAGCCGGGCACCTTGTAGCTCCTCCTTTGTGAGTCGAACAACAGGCCACCGGACACTCCACCGGACGCCTTCGGGCGTCATCATCACAGACCTGCTCATAGTCATGGGCAGCGGTAGCTACTTCAGACAGGGGGCTCAGCCCCGATACTGACTCCCCACGCCCCAGAAAGGGGTTTGTGAGAAGACTACTTCGTCGATATGCAAGGGTGAAGTGGGTATATTTTGTAAAACATGCTGTGAGAGTGCAGGACGAACTTATCTAGAATCGAGCGTGAGTGAGTAATATAGACATAGTATAATATAAGCCTTATCGAATTCAATTTAAGCGATAATCTGACCGAAACTTAATGTAAAGACAATTCTTACACCATATTCCAAAAAATTCGTAGTCAAGCTTAGACCATTTAACACGGGACCTGGCAAAGCGTGACTCTTAGAGCATAGTAGGATTTTTTTTAATGTCGGAATCTAGCTTATCTTCCAATAAATGGCATTGTTCTATTGTTAAGTTCCACCACTAATTAGCAGTGCACAGCGAAACGCACAAAAAACAAAATATTCTATGTTAATAGCAGCTTTAACACCTGAACAAAAAGGCTCAAATTTTAACGGCTAGCATTCTAGATAGTACTTTTTGAAATTGAAAGCGGCAGAAAGGTACAGGTGTGATACAGGGTGTTTAAGATTTTTATGTAATTTTATATGCATGTTATTAATAAAACAGTATTTAAGTTTAAAAAAAGTTCATTTCTCTCTTTAAAACTTTTATTTAACACACATTTGTTGTTTATTAAAAAACTATGTTTTCTTATATAATTCCAATAAAAACCAGTAAGTACCCAAAAATACAAAAAAAAATTGTATGGCTGCAATCTACGGTAATTATTGAAGCTACATTTAAAATTACATACATTACATTTTTGTACCTCTTATTTCCGCTAAATCAAAGTCCATATACACAGCCAGGGTCAATATCGAACACACTTTTCACAAAAATCCAAATAGTAAGCAATTGAAATCCTATAAACTTAAGCCAGGGTCAAATTTATGAAATATCCAGAATAAAACACAGAAAAGTATACTATATTAAGATCTGAAAGCCATTACTTAATCATCCTGTAACTGACACACAAAATGGCTGCCGCTTCCAATTTCAAAAATGGAATCTGAAATGCATTGGCAACTTGGCGTTCAAATTTGAGCCTTTTTGTTTAGGTAGTAAAGTTGCAAATGTTATCAAATATCTTGTTGTTTATGCGTTACGTTATGCACTGCTCATTTAGCGGTCGAACTTAACAATGGATAACAATGCAATTCATTGAAAGATGCGATCATAAGAGGATTCCGACATTTAAAAAAATCCTACTATACTGAAATTATTCTGCCGTTTTCCACGGGAGGGGAGGTAAACACGCACAGCACACATTTACTCATTCACGCACACTCCTGGGAAAAAATATATGTCACACTAAATCTAAAGCTGCAACACAAACACAAAACGCGCACACAAGCAAACTTACATGAACAAATCGTTCATGTACTTCGGCAGAGGGGGATTAGTGAGCTTGCCTTCCGTGTTATAATAATATGGTCTAAGTAGTCAAGAGATGGAAAATTATCCAAAATATATTCGTTTCAGGTTTTGTAATGGTATGATCCACATTCCAGACATTAAACGTGATAAATAAAAAATTTGGCGGGCTTTTCAGTTTTTTTTTCTTATATGTGTTAGTTTCAAATCATGTTTTCAAAATAGGCAAAAGATTTTTAATATCTTCGAAAACAATTATTATGTATTTTTGCAGTTCTGTATTTAGATCTGGTTTTATAAAGCACTTGTTTAAGGTTTGATTTCCCAATGCCCATTTCGCTTTAAGAACTGTCTAATATGAAAGTGATATTTTAAAATTATTGGACTCACAAGTAGAGAAGAGTAGCTATGCTATGATGACAGATAGACAGATAGCCAGCAAGACAGACGGACAGACACAAATATGGATAGACGGCACACAAGTCAAATAATAAAGGAACCCTTAAAATACCAAGAAAGCGCAACATAAAAAAACCAGCCAAGTGCGAGTCGGACTCGCGCACGAAGGGTTCCGTACTATAAAAACGGAAAAAAAATCATGTCTGTTGTATGGGAGTTCACGGGTCCGACTCGCACTTGGCCGGTTTTAGTATTTGTTGTAATAGCGGCAACAGAAATAAAACATCTGTGAAAATTTTCACTGTCTAACTACCACGGTTCTTGAGATACAGCCTGGTGACAGACGGATGGACGGACGGACGGACAAGGAGCCTTAGTAATAGGGTCCCGTTGGTTACCTTTTGGTTACGGAACCCTAAAAATTGATTTTTATCCCTTCTGACATCATTGTAATGTAACAATAATAATGTTCAAGACGTGGCTTAACCACAAGACGGTCAAAAATGAGTTATTTATACAAAAACGATAAGTTGGTGCCAAATTTTCATATAGGTATCAAAAACATTCCAAGCTATCGGTAATGTGTGCGAAGATATAGCTGTAGTATTCCAACCCAGATCATAGAATCACCCTTTAAGAAATGAACTTCAAAAGTCAATATCTCAAAACTAGCTTCGTGTGGTTTGGAACGTTTTTGCTAAACTACGTCCTCGTTGTGAATTCCCGACAGAGTTTTGTATGCCATGCAGATATACATAGATAGTAGATACTCGTACATTTCCTAGTCTACCATCAATGCTGCGGCCTGCAGCAGCCAGTCACGGCGTGATTATGGCATTTGAAACTGCTGAAAATACAGGGAAATTAAAAATAATAAACATATGCAAATGCAATTACTTTTTAACACTTGCTGTGCGAGGTTTGGGAGGTTTGTTTTAAGCATGTGCTCTAAAGTCAGTACAAAGGTTCAGTACTTCCCCCGGAAAAGGGCGCAAAAGCGGATGTTGTCGCCCCCGCTCCGGTACCGTTTCCGTTGGGGTGCTTCTATTTGTAGACAACGGTTGGTAATGAAAAAAGTGGGAAAAGTTGTCTGAAGAGTTGCAAAAATATGGCTTTTTGACTGGCTTTTAAATGGTGGAATTTCGAACTTCGGATGGGCTTTAATATTTGAGCAACCTAATGATACCGGATCATTCAATTAATGTATCATTTAAATCACTAGGAATCTAAACCACGAATAGTTTAGTAGTACCATTTATAGGTTAAATGACTTATTACAAATTTCATCGCTTTGGAAACTCCAAAATTTTTAGAGTTCATTACAAGATAGGAAAGTATAGAAACCATAATTCTCTGAGAAACTTAACCTCAGGCAGGGCTCGAACCTACAACTCTGCTATCACTGGCCAGTGACTTATCCAGTTTGCCCACTGAGATCTACTAGACTCTTCAGATTTTTTTTACTACTTGATGCATTGAACGTTCACGAGGGCGTTTATATTTTGCCTGAAACAGTCAACAGTACATTAGGTGATTTCGTAACGCTAACACTGTGTCAAAACATGTTTTTATTTTAAAATTTAAATAGAAAATACCAATGTAATACACAAGTCAATCAACATGCTGACGTAATTAATGACGTCAACTGGACGGCATCTAAAGATGTCGCATCACGTCAATACAGACGTAATATAGATGTCTTAAATTTGTGCGTCATTAAATACGTGATTAGCGTACGTGATTTTAACGTCAAGCGTAACGTTAAAAGCACGTCTAAATGGCATTATGTTTTGCATTTCAAATGACGTCTAAACTCTAAAACTATAATGGTACTTGTTCGTCTATACAGGAACAAAAAACGAACAAGTGTGAGTTGGCCTCGCCTTGCACATACAGGTTGAAAATGAACCAACTATCTTTATTGAACTCTTTGAATCAGAATTCAGAATCAAGAATACAAAACCGTAAAAAAAAAGCTTTCTTTTTCCATTTTTGTTTTGGTTTTCAAATTTCGAAAGAATGACTTACGTTACGGCGGAAAATTATGCACTAGGCTATGTACACAGGTTTTGTAGAGCATCATCTCTGTCACCGGAGTATTAATGCTTCTTTGGCGGTCGATATCTATTTTTTATTATGAATCATGACAAAAGTAACAAAACATGTATTTTTCATATCGAACATAGAACAGTTTCCTATGTTATAGCTAGGGGGTTCATTTTCAACCTATATAGGGTACCGTACCAAAAACATACTGACATTTTACCCGGAACCCTTTAGTAATGAATGACATTTTGAAAAGATTTAATAAAGTAAATTAACGTAGAACTAGCTTTATACCGGCGCCATCGTCTGTAGACAGGAGATAAGTTGTACGTAATTTAAAATACTCTCCTTACATAGAGCTCATGTTAAAAATACGTTGCTTTAGGAAACACCACGTAAGTCTAATTGCATTAGATGCCACTAGCGCCTCAACTTTAAGGGTCCGTATAAGGCTAGATGCCCAACTTCAAATGAGCATATCACATTGTGTAACTTGGTTAAGCAAGATAATAAAAATAACATAGACAGTAAACTATATGGCTGACGGGCTGATCTTAGAAAAAACGCAAAATCTTTAAGTTCGCTCGATAGAAAAAAATTACTAAATAACATCTCAATTTCATGTTTTTTGAGTGTTAAAGGACCTTCCTTAAATCATAAAGCGTTGAAATTTGTATTAAAAGTAAGTTAACAAATTTTGTTAATTTGTATTCAAAATAAGTTACCTTAATTTTGTTAACTTATTTTTAATACAAATTTCAACGCTTTATGATTTAAGGAAGGTCCTTGCGCCCACGAAAATCTGCTTTTTTATTTAATAAATAATTAAATGACATCGTTGGCTTATCTTAGAATATTTTAAAAATTGCATCTAGAATTTGACTTATTAAAAAAAAACGCAGATTTATGTGGGCGCGTGTTTCTTTTTGATCCTAACAGCACAGAATAACAGCCACGGCTGAGAGCGCGCTATTTTAAACTAAAAGGAAACGTAGAGTTCAGTTCTGATTGATGCAAAATGAGGTGCTTAATATGACCGTATAATATATAATAGTAGGCAAGCAGAATGTAAATGAAGTGAATTCCACTTACACAGGTTTGTCTCTATCACAGCAGCCAGTGTGCCAATCGCATTGACCAACGTGTACAAGGGCCTTATGGGGAACGTTTTGATCCCGGGGCAAAATGCACAACATATGATTGAATAATTATAGAAATAATTTTATGTATTACATTTTTAACTAATGTCCACAACAACTTTTAAGTGCGTATGGATATTCACGCGAACTATAATCCAAAAAATTCTACTAAAAACCTCTGATAATTATTAAACAATAATCGCAAAATAAGCGTGCCCGTTGGGTCGACGATCTGAAGGATGTTGCGGGTGGCAGCTGGATGAGGAGGCCGGAGGACCGCCAAGAGTGGCGAATTTTGGGAAATGTTTATGTCCAGCAGTGGATAAACACAGGATGATGGATGGATGGATGATGTGATTTACATTTTGTAATGAGGCCGCATTAGTTTATGACATTATCCGTAATACAATACATTTTTAATGTTTGCTTGTTGATATGGTCAACTTTATTTTGTATTAGGGTTCCGTACCTAAAGGGTCACCAACGGGACCCTATTACTAAGACTCCGCTGTCCGTCTGTCACCAGGCTGTACTGTATCTCATTAACCGTGATAGTTAGACAGTTGAAATTATCACAGAATATGTATTTCTGTTGCCGCTATAACAAAAAATACTAAAAAACAGAATAAAATACCTATAAATATTAAAGGGGGCTCTCATACAACAAACGTGATTTTTTTGCTCGTTTTTGCTCGATATTGATAACGACAATAGGTAGACGCATGAAATATTCACAGAATATTTAATTATATATTCACTTTAAAAATAAACAAACATGTATATTTAGGGGGGGCTCACATACAACAGACATGATTTTATAGATAATGGTACGGAACCCTTCGTGCGCGAGCCCGACTCGCACTTGGTCGGATTTTTGAAAATTAATATATATCTTGTAAGTCGAACTTGTACGTAAAAAGACTTCATTATTTTTGTGTCGTATCTCAGTGTATTTTGGCAGCATAAACGCATTAATAACTAGGCGTTTAGTGTATGGCTTGTTAGTGAATAATTACATAGATAAATTGCCTTGCTAATAAGATAAATATATCCGTTCAATTTGAGCAGTCTCACGAACCTCAATAAGAGTACAAACTTTTTTAACCCTTTTCCTTTCCCGTTGCTACCGTATACCTCAGTCCAAATAATATAAAGTCAAAGGCTAACTCTGAATAAATTGCCTCGAGGGCACCGAAGGCAGTGTTAGCAGCCAATTTAAATAAGAATTTCCCCTAAATTTCCTCACATCGTGACGAAAATACTTTTTAATTCACATGGGAAATAATTGGAGGCAAGCGGGTCACACATCAGACCAATGTTAGAGTTAAATTATTTAATGCTATGTCTGTCTCTCAGAGGGATAAGCATAGACAAAAATCTCCATTACAGGCTATTGATGACGGATCTTTCATTCTGCTATAAATTTATGAGTGAATAATGGTATTCGAATACGAAGGGTCGATAGTGATGATTTGGGCATAAACTGTACATTCACACACTTGTGCTACTCTTCAAAGACGATTGTAACATGATAAGAAAGTGCTCTATCGGTGTACTACGGTTCGAAAAAACTTCATTGCATAATGTATAAAGTCTTCTGAGAATAACTAATAAATACTAGTAGTAATTAATAATTTTGAAATAAATAATAATATTTACACAAATACTATTTTGAAGGGCCCGATTTTGTCATCTATATTAAATACTATTATCAAAGTAGTCAACGATATTATTTTATTATTAGTCTTGTATTTTTTATCTTTTTTGTATACGTACAGGTAGAATATTTTTGCTCTTTTTCTTAGCAAAACTATTCAAATTGGCGGGGTCAGGCATAATATTTATTTATTTAACGTATTAGTGTTAATTTATATTTTATCTATTTATCAAATTTGTTGTATAAATGACATTTATTTTTTCATAAAAAAAATGAGTTAAACATTAATTATTTTTCATTTAATTCTATTTTTAGTAAAATTGTTTTTAATCTGACTTGTAATACGTATATAAAGGGACTTTAATTTATGCAGCCAAATTCTTACTGAACACTCAGTAAGTGCTCAGTAACAAGGTTCGATGACCCTTTTTGTGAAATTCGTAAATTATTCTTTTCGTGTTCCTTACAAACGCAAGCCCAGCCCCGAGTCAATTACTGTGGGACGTCAAGATTTTATTTTGCGAAATCAGCAAAACATGTTATTGATCCGTGTTACTGATCACTTACCAAGCCTCCAGTATGAGTTTGGCTGCATAAATTAAAGTCACCTTATATATTATGTACCTATATTACAACTCACGACCGTAAATAAAAAAATGAAAAATTGTCTGTCTGTTTGTTCCGTTTTAACACGAGAACCGCTCAACGAATTTGGATGCGGTTTTATTTATTATCTTTGTAGTTCATTAAATAGACTATAATGTGTGTTGATAAAATAACACCCTAGTTAAAAACGCGGGCGAAAGGCTAGTGCTACATAAAAAGCTTGATTGCTGACGCGACTTCAAGAAAAATTAGGTAGTGGCGCATTAAACAAGGATTAATTGACCATGTGTTTTAGGTTCATTTTCGTTCAGCACAAAGTTCAGGGTTAGGTTGCTGATGAGGTCAAGAAGTAAAAGCGGATGTATAAATTACAGAGGGCAGAGGTGCATGCATAATGAGATTTAGGGCGAGAGGGCCTGAAGAGATTTTGATTGCGCTGGAATTCTATCGAGATTCGAGGTTGTATAAATTATTTAGATAATATTAATAATGATGTTGTGACTGTGCATTTAGTATTTTGGTGAGTTTTTAATAAAATCGGTTATTAGTGTTGTACTGAAGCTAAAACTACCATTCTTAGGTTTTTTTGTCTGTCTGTAAGTTCTTTTTTAACTGGAAAACTAGTCAACGGATTTGGAAGCGTTTTTTATTACGAGTGACCCTGGTCTACTTATAGGCTATTAGAGGTGTTCATAAAGTAACGGCCAAGCTGAAAAAGTGGCAGAGATTGAAAAAACGTGGGTGGTGCTGCGGGTCAAGGCTGGTTATTAAGGCTACATAAAAGGTCAGATTGAGTACCTCATTTTGCATCACTCAGAACTGAACTCTACGATGTTTTCTTTTAGTTTAAAATAGCGCGCTCCCAGCCGTGGCTGTTACGACCACCAAGAAACACGCGCCCACAAAATCTGCGTTTTTATTTAATAACTCTGCTTCTAGATGCAATTTTAAAAATCTTCTAAGACGAGCTGACGATGTCATCTGTTAACTTATTTTTAATACCAATTTCAAGACTGTATCATTTAAGGAAGGCTCTTTAACACTCGAAAAACATTAAGTTTAGAGGTAACTTCGTAATTTTTTCCTATCGCGGAACTTAAAAATTTTGCGCTTTTTCTAAGATCAGCCATATGAATACTCTACTTTGACACTACTGATTAAGGCGACGCCACGAAATTTTGGCGACATGGATCTCCATTTTTCTCAGCAATAAAAAAACATATGTAATTACCAATTTATATACTAGATTAAGCATTTTATTGACATCATTTTGCCCGTAGATTTAGTTGATTGATTGATTTTCATAGCAGAGAAAAAAATATTTAGAAAACCTCTTTTAAAACAGAGATTTCTATTTTACTGTCAAACGGGAGCGAATGAAGCTTCTAGGTTTTTTATTTAAATTAGTCTACAAATACACTTCAATATGGCCGATTGGATTTATTAAATTACTTATAGTTGTCATTTTAAATGAAAAATACTGTTTTGCCGCATACGACCTTACGGCATAAGCTAGTTCGTGAGCGCATATTTGTATAGAGTAAGTCCCCCTCACTCCACTCCCCTAAGGCGCCTATTTGAAATTAAAAGTTTATCAATGCCTCGCCTTAACTAAGTTACACAATGTGATATGCTCATTTGAAGTAGGGCATCTAGCCTTATACGGACCCTTAATAAACCAGCCGAAAGTGGGTCTTACTTGACTTGTACATTAAATGTTTGACATTGCATTGGTTAGCCAATAACGCTACAATACATATTATGTACTTCAAAATTACCAATTTATTGAATTGAATATTCCATATACATTTTCCTGGAATATTTTATGTCCGTCTCTGTGGTTCAGTGGTTTGAAAATTTCGGGCACCAATCTTTTAAGTCACGCGTTCAAATCCCTTGAGGACACATTTGTGTGTTGGATTGTGTGCTTTGGAAGGCTGTGAGTCCATATTTGTACGGCGATAGCGACCACCACCTATCATCATGCTGGGACGTAATAATCGTCGGTGAAACGTGGATGTACTAGTGTGGACTGTGAAACTCAGAAACACTTTAGACAATCAATTTGGGGATGCATGTGGTGATGGTGTATACTGTATAATATGTCACGGTATAACGGCGTAAACTGCTTTTTTATGAAAAAGCTGCTTTTTCGTGGAAAAACGAATGTTTCATAAAACAGATGTTTCATAAAAAGAGATTGAAACTATTACGAAAGACTTTGAACAAAAATTTAAAAATAGGTGAACGATTTAACGAGCGAAGCGAAGTGGAGCGAGCCGACCCCGTGTTATCTGTTTTTGGTCCAGAATTCGGTTTTCACGAAAAATATGTTTATATTGTGAAACAAGTTGGAGATAAAATTACTTATTGAAGGCAGAAACTTTTGAGTTGGCGAAGGCATGAATTAATGCTACTTCGGAAAATAATTAAGGTTATCTGACATTTCATGTGTACAGGTCGAAAATGAGCCCTAGAGGGAAGAAGCTAGAGCTTTATTGAACCCATCAATGAATAAGAGAACACAAAACAGAAAAATATTTTTTTTTTTAGTTTTTTGCAATTTACGAAAATATGGCCAACCTGCGCAACGCAACATGTGACTGACAATAGACCACACATATTGCCGGCGGTAAATAATGCACAATAGGCTATGTACACATAGGTTTTGTAGAGCGTCGTCTCTGTCACCGGAGTATTTGTGCTTCTTTGGCGGTAGATATCTTTTTTTTAAATTATGAATCATGACAAAAGTAAAAAAACATATATTTTTTTTCGAACATAGAACAGTTTCCTTTGTTATAGCTAGAGGATTGATTTTCAACTGGTAGATAAGTTATTATTAATAAGTCGGTTTGGCTGTAGTTGTAGTAGTACGTAAACATACAAGCATGTTTTGTGTACGTGGCATGTTCTGTAGCGCCTCCCAGGTACACACACACTATAAACATGTGTGCACGCACTACTGCACCACAACCGTAGCCAAACGGACTTAGTGAGTAAAAATATGTGTACAGAGATTATTTTACATTTAGCTGCCCCCTAACATGATACATTTGAGTACACGATCCAAAGTTGATTAAAAGAGTAACAGAAACTTGAAACATTGTGTTAATGAAAAGAGTTTGTCGAAACAATTTTATGATACCTTTTGCATACGGCTTCGTCCGTACTGAACATTGATTTACCGCCTTATTGTTGTGAATAGATTATTACTGGTTCGTAATTTTTCCTATTAACATACCCTATGGGAGGCCTTCACCTAGAAATGGGTGCCCCAGTTAATTAATTTGCATGCAATCAATTTAATGCCATTATTTTCTTTTTAATATCAAATTATATTCAATTATAATAAATAACATAATGTTATTGTAACTTGACATGACATCATTATCTTAGATATTTTATATTTTAATTATTATTCAATTATTACTATTCTAAATTACATTAAATTATGATAACTAATTATACTTATTGTTAAACTTGATATCTGTAATTTGTATAGTCATTAATCTTATTTTTAAGAATTTATGTTATAAATTAATGCACGTTAAATAAAATTAATGATATATAAGATGCTGGGAATAAAAAGGCTTCTTATTCTTATTATGGGCATATCCCTAACTCAACAAATCTTAGGGTAAAGAGTTTACTGTTTTTTGTATGAGTATCGTAAAAGTGGGCTATAGAAAAATTCATTTTAGTCACAATAACTATTCATAAAAAAATATTTAGATGTCCATGCAAATAGTAAAATTTTTGGGAAATAGTAATATTCATTGAAAAATCTAAGTTCTGATAATATATCCTAAGCCTTTCTGTATACACCTTATACTATACACATACATTGTAAATTAATTTAGGGATAGAGAGACTGACAGAGATAATTTAGTTGGGAAACTAACATTTCCTACAAAGGGTCGAACCTAATATCTCCACATACCAGCAATGGCTCAACAAGATTGGACTGAACAATTTAAATCAAAATCCCTCGTTTTATTGAATTACATTGTAACCTCAGGGGACCGGGTAACTTTAACTGGATATTACCTTTACACAATTATACTACTCTGTGTAAAAAGTACCAGGAATTCATAAATTACAATTTTCTTCGATTGCCGCGGTGTAGAGCACTACGAATTTCTTCCAGAGGAACAAACGGTAAATAATAGCTATTTATGCAACGGTTACGTTATGGACGGTCTTTTAATACGAGTGCCATTTTTCGGTACAAGCGTAGCGCAGATATAGACAAATAAGTATTTTGAAAAGAAATTTAAGTACACTGACTATTGTTTATGTATATGTAAATTTTGTATAGTACAATTATTAAAATAAACAGGAATTGCAGAATTACAGGCTGAACTTGTAAATGGGCCTGGAGACATTGCGGTACATTAATGTTAACTTCGTTTAATGTATTTTGAGATTTCCTCAAAATATACCAACAAGACGTTTTCAGAAAATGATGTGCTTGGAATATTGTTACGTTCCCGCCATATCACGAAATCTTCATAACATTTCTCATATCCTCGTACATGTCATGATTTTTCTGGTAGTAAATTATTTGTAGCGGCAACTGCTCTATTTGTTATATCTGGTGGAGTTTTTTTAATATCACTTGATGTTGAAGACATTTTTAATAAAATTTGGAATAAAATTTCACTCAGAATTTTTTTCCCGCGTTTTTTTTTTCAATTTTTTTATTTAGTCGTTTTTAGGTATAAGGCAAAGATCTTGTAGCCGCAACAGTCAAAGTATACAATACTTTTGTTCTAAACTTGTTACATTTTTAAAAACATATTTTACATTGTCTCGATTTTGAAGTAATATAGGTACTTGGCTGTATGTTCAGAATGTCTTTGCTTGTGTTTTAGAATTTATGACGATTCGCATAATGCAACCCGATGTCGTAATGGGTATCATATTGAAACCGCTGTCAATTTTGTAATTCGAATATAGCGAAACAAGATAAATTACTTTACTGGTTTTATTGAACAATTCCCGGTACATTTTACACAGAATGTAATGCTATTTTCGTCGATTTGATGATTTATTAGCTGCGGGCCAGTGCATTATTTTTGATGCAACAGGATGAGGAACCGACCTCTTTTCTTCTACATAACTTAAATTAATTCTAAATTTATATACTCTTCGGGTTACAAAATTTTATATAGATTTATTAAAATGTTCTCTGACAAACAGCCACGCAAAAATATGCAAGGTTTACAATTTGCTATAAAATATCATAATTTATAGACATATATAGACACCTATTCTCGTGTAGTCAATATTAGATTTAGAGCTGCCATAACCTAAATCTTTTCGTTGCAAAATAGTCTTTAACGCAGAAGGATAGAAGTTAAATGAGCTTGTATTATTTTAGGTTTTAAACTCTAAATTTAAGGTTTGCTGCACGAGAATAGGTCACAGTGTTTTCCAAATTGTTAAGGTTACAATTATTAATCCATCCATCCATCAGCCTGTTTCGTCCACTACTGGATATAGGCCTTTCCAAGATTTCGCCAGTTGGCGGTCCTCCTGGAAGAAATGCCCATACTCACACACGCTGGGCAGGCGGGTTGGTGAGCGCGGTGCCGAAACCCAGTGGCGCCGTTGCCCGTCACCGGTCTGTTTTAAGGCCCGGCAATTTGGGGTGGATAAACTGCCATCCATCGGTCCCAGGCAATAGTGTGCCGCCTGGTTTTGCCTGAGAGCTGTCCTCTTACACTCCCCCGAATAACTTAAGGGGGTTTTGCGAGTGAGATGGTGGTACCTCCACAGTCGAGCCCGGCATTAGCTCTACCAGTTTCAATTATTAATAGATTGTCTTATTAAATTGAAGAAAAATTAGGAAAAAATGAGACATAAATTATAACTTTGAAAACTCACCAGCTTATCAAGTACGTAAGCATCGATTCGATAAATTTCACAGATAAACTCGATGAATTCTAAACAATAACTCTTAATACTATGAAATAAGAGCTACACTTTTGTTTATCGACGTGATTTCGAGTCGATAGCATGTTCATACTTGGTACCCAGATTTTTCTTTAATGCACCTCTAAGCAAGCCAGATAAATTTTACAACTTTTACGGAAGCAGTGTCAGGTCAGTTGTCATGTGGTCACTTGATACCTAGGTTTGAATCCTGCAGCCAAGCATTATCATTACGTTTATCGGAATTTAATTTCGTGCATAGTACGTGTACGAGTATTTATTCTTGCGGAAAGGTGAAAACATTGTTGGATAAATCTGAATGCCATAAAAAGCATGTATGTATTTGTGCCCGAAGTACGGCAATTGGGCTCACTCTCCCATTGAGTCATCCACAAAGCTTCATTTTATACTTGAAGTTGGGATTTATCCGATTATATACTCGAAGACACACGTAATCTTGTCGAACCATGGGTGAAGCCTGCAAATGGCCGCCTACTGTTTCTGTGTGCGTGTTTTTGGAGTTGCCAAATAAAATGTCAATTTGTCCCCTGTATTTAAACCCAGCAAATAATGTTTTCATTGAAACACTACCTCAGCAAAAATTATGATATTCTAAACCATTGATTTTTAATAAACAAATAACACTGAGAAATTATATATAGGTACATAACAATTCCAAAATATTTAGCCGAAAATGTATGTAGCAGCTGAATTTATTTTTGCTGTTTCGTTTGGTTTCATTGTGAAAGTTGTTCAGTTTCAAAAGTAGTGTCACCTCTGGAAATTTTCCTATTCTTCTAAATATAGAACTGTATTTATTTATATTTTTGTAGAGCCTTATCGTGTAAGAGCGACCGGAATCCAAAAACAATTTTGTTTCATGGTAGTGCCTTACTACAAGTAGCTTATTTATTATTTTCGGGTTCTGGTTGATATTTGGCAATTGGGAGAAGGTTGTAAAGAAATCGCGTAGTTATGTAGAAGTGAATCTCATTGTAGATGGAAATCTGTAGTCAGATTAAATAAACTGGTACAGTTTTCTCGCACGGGAAAATATCATTACTTAAGTCTGGCTCTAATAACCTTTTCAAGCTTAATTAAATAATTATAGATTAAAATCTTTATTCATAGCTTTTTAAATTTTACCGGTTGAGATTGACAGAAATCCATCTCCCACATTTTAGGTTATTTTTACATATTTATCCATTGGCAACACTGACCAATTGTTGAGGTTTTATGTTTTTATATTGAGTTGATTTATTTATGTAAAAATACGGTACAGAATTGAAAATAAATAAAAAATTTAGTACCCAATTTACCTACCAATAAAAGGTGATTCCCTGTTGTTTTTTTTTAAACAACTATTATTTTTACAAGATTTTATAACGCAAGACGGCTTGATACTATAATTTTCAAAACAACCTCAACGCGTCTTTTCAGGTTCACAGCCTACTGGCGGCTTATCGTCTTACTATGATGTGAATGGGTGCGTGCTGGCTCGTGCGTACAAGTAGGCTGGCTTACTAGGGGTGCTTCACTTGTTTTGTTAGCGAAATTACACCCACATTTTTTTCAGATCCGTGACTCGAAGGTGAATTCCCTATCAGGCTCGAATGTCAACATCCGGTTCGGTTGCGGAAGAATAAGACAAATCTATACGAGGGAGTGTAACAGACTGTGTTCTACCTTCAATAGGTCCTGCTTACTCGTATTGATCTGTCTCTTTTATCTGGAAGTCGAAGCTTGATCCGTTATACTTGAATGCAAATCCTACGAAAGTATGCTTTGTACTGACAGCAGCATCAATATTCAAGTGCATGAGATTGTAAGGAATTAATTATCTGAAAGAGAGTAATGGGGAAGCTCTTAGCTGTAGTGGCAATCCAATTAATAGAAGAACTCGATTTGTGCAATCTAGAAATGTTTTGAGACGGTATTCTTGCATTGTCTACACTGCTCGAAATAACGTAGTTTTTGCTTTGTACAGAAATGCTTGTTGCGTGTATAAGGTGACTTTAATTTATGGAGCCAAATTCTAACTGAAGACTTGGTAAATGCTCAGTAACAATGTTTGATGACCCTTTTTGTGAAATTCATAAATTATTATTTTCGAGTTCCCTACAAACGCACGCCCATCCATCCATCCATCCATCAGCCTGTTTTGTCCACTGCTGGACATAGGCCTTTCCAGGATTTCGCCACTCTTGGCGGTCCTCCTGGAAGAAATGCCCATACTCACACACGCTGGGCAGGTGGGTTGGTAAGTGCGGTGCCGAAACCCTTGCACCAGTGACGCCGATGCCCATCACCAATATGATTTAAATAAGGCCCGGCAATAATTGCAATTATTGGGGATGGATAAACCACCATCCATCGGTCCCAGGCAATGGTGGGCTGCCTGGTTTTTTGCCTGAGAGCTGTCCTCTTACTCTCCCCCGAATAACTTCGGGAGGATTTCCGAGTAAGATGGTGGTAACTCCACAGTTGAGCCCGGCATTAGTTCTACCAGCACGAGTTAATTACTATGGGACGTCATATTATATGGGATTTTATTTTGCAAAATTTGCAAAAAGTGTTATCGATCCGTGTTACTGATCACTTACCAAGCCTCCAGTATGAGTTTGGCTGTATAAATTAAAGTCACCTTATAGATAATGTTATTTTTGTTGTTATAGCCATGGAGACTTGTAAGTGATCTGTAAAGGTTCAGTTACACTTTCTGTGAAAGACGCAAAATAAAATTTGGCAACAAATAATTTCCCAGTGTTTAGTCTTAAACTAGTAATGTCTTTCGTATTTTGCAAAAAGGAGCACCGAATTTTCGTCCTGATCACTTACCGAGCCTTCAGTATGAATTTAGCTATCAATCAAAGTCAACTCTTATACCAGTCTTCCATTCAAACGTCAATGACGGGCATAAAATCAATTTCTATATACTCTAGGGTGGAGCGCGATCCACTTTTTTCGAATTTCATATCGTAATAGTGAAATTACGTTATATCCATCTAATAAGAGCTCACATAGAAAATATAAAAAATATTGGACCTCATCTTCTGCCCCCGCCGTTGATTCAAAGTTTTACAAAATGTATGAAAAAAATAAAAATAAAAAAACGTCTTGAATTTTTTTTGTATTTTTTTTATTGTATGTTTATGTTAGTATTACAGCAAAAATAGTAAAAAAAAAAAATGTGTATTGAGGCCGCACGAAAGAAAAAACCCGGTAAAATTGCCACAAATGGGAAGTTCTGTAAAATAACACAGTTTTTATTTTATTTTAGTCGTGTTGAGAGACGAATACTTTTTGTAATATTTTTTAAGATATACTTATAGAAGGCTATAATGATAAGAAAATACAAATGGGAAAAATACGAAAAAAAAACATTGAGTTTTCTAAAAAAATCTTAAATTTTGAGGCTAAAGCGGAGGCAGAAGGTATTATTCAAATAAGATAAAATTAACATGTATTTCTGTTTTGGTGCGACACACAAAATTCTCACTATTAGAACAAGAAATAATAATAAAAAAAATCCCCATACATCCGTGCTCCACCCTAATATACTCCCAATGAAATCGCAAGTTGGACGTTTTCCGTATAATAGAAAAAAATCTTAAAGTGGATTAGACTAGTAGATTAGATCCTTTCTTAGATTTCTTGAAACATATAGTTTTGACTGTTTGTATACATGCTCGCAAATCAAGTTGAAACTACTTCACGGATTTGATAGGGGGTTGAACTGTTGTATTATATTTATATATTTATATATATTTTATACACCTATGTAAGTATTTTAGTATGTAGTACGTACACATATGGTTACCTATTTATTTTTTAAAGCACTCCTATACTCATTCGGTTTGCTATAAAAAATCTCTTTGAGAGATAAGCTCGCCGCTGTACTCAAATTATTGTATCAAATATTTGTAATCTCCTTTTTTGTGTACAATAAAGAATAAGAATAAGAATATTATATATACTAGCTTTCGCCCGCGACTTCGTCCATGATCGGTCCCCTTAGGGGGCGAATTTTCAAAAATCCTTTCTTAGCGGATGCCTACGTCATTACGACTATCTGTATGCCAAATTTCAGCGAAATCCGTTCAGTAGTTTCGGCTGTGCGTTGATAGATGAGTCAGTCAGGTTTGCCTTTTATATATTCAGCAAGCTTTAAGTTTTAACTTAGTTTCTTCTTTTCCCACTAGATGGCGCAACGTGTATCTACATCAAGTTGCCTTTTACAATATTTTAATTTGTTTATAGGACGAACAACTAGATGGCACTGTACACTAAGACACGTAATATGACCTGCATGCGGATGTATCAGGCAGAAGAAAAAAAAACTTTATGACTGCAAACAAGAGCATTCCTCTGCAACTAAATTATATTCACAAAAAAAACGTCGTCACGACTTGAAACACTGAGGGGGTGTCAGAGGTGGTTCCGAGAATGGACTGTAAAATGCAATTCCACAGTCCACACTCGACCCATGTTTTATTAACGATTATTAGGTCCAATGTGATAGGTGAGTGAGCCCATAAAGCCGTACTTTGGAGACAAATATGGAACCACAGTTCAACGTGCTGATCTGAAGTCATGACCTGCAAATTAGAGGGAGATTACTTGAATAGTTGCTCTCGGTAACGGACGCGTAAGTTCAAATCAGGGTTCTGTAGATATTGGAGTCCCAAAAGGTTCCGCCTTAGCTAATCTATCATTTCTGTTACAGGTCAATGGCCTACCCAAAGCAGTAAATGGTGACATGTATGTCTTCGCAGATGACTCATGCGACATCTTAACTAGTAATTGCAGATCAAATCTCCAAAGTGAAATAACATCTGACATAAAACTTTTACAAAACTGGTTTAACGCCAATGGACTTGTTTTAAATCTGTCAAAAACTCAAATATTATATTTTAACCTAGGCGGCCCAACCCCGTGTCCAGTGCCAAATTCTTAGGTGTAACAGTTGACTCTGGCCTCAGGTGGGACGTGAACCTCAGCACCCTCTGCGGTCATCTAAGCGGAGCCTGCTTCGCGCTGGGTCGGCTAGCGGCGATACTTCCAATGCATGTAACACGAAATTGTTATTTTTCATTATTTCACTCTGTTATATGTTGTGTTAGAATTCTCCGGCACTGCTGCCGAATGTAATCGTGCATTTGTATTGCAAAAACGAACAATAAGAATTATATCTCATATTCCACTTGACACCCCCGCACAACCATTATTTAAACATTTGAAAATGTTAACCTTACCGTCATAGTACATCTATTTATCCATCAGCCTGTTTCGTCCACTGCTGGACATATGCCTTTCCAGGATTTTGCCACTCTTGGCGGTCCTCCTGGAAGAAATTCCCATACTCACACACGCTGGGCAGGCGGGTTGGTGAGCGCGGTGCCAAAACCCTTGCACCAGTGACGCCGCTGCCCGTCACCAGTCTGATTTATATATGTCCCGGCAATTGGGGATGGATATACCGCCATTCATCGGTCCCAGGCAATGGTGGGCCGCCTGGTTTTTTTGCCTGAGAGCTGTCCTCTTACTCTCCTCCGAATAACTTCGGGAGTATTTCCGAGTAAGATGGTGGTACCTCCACAGTCGAGCCCGACATTAGCTCTACCCCCTAGTACATCTATTATATTGCTAAATTTGTTGGAAATAACCTCGATCTATTTAATCACAATGCAAGTCAACATTCTTATTAATTTTTACCAGAAAGCGTTTTGATCTCATCATACCGTTCTGTAGGTTACAAAATCTATTTTTGTTGTCGGTCCTGAAATCTACAATTCAATCCCTACTGATATAAAATTATGTAATAATATCACTTCATTTGAAACCAAACTTAAAAACCATCTTTATGAACAGGCATTCTATAAAGTCTATGTAAGACTTTATAGAACAATAATGTAGCAATAATACATTGTAATAATAATAATAACGATGTAAGAATTATTTAGTTTATAAGTTTGACCCGTAAATGTTTTATTGAATAAAGAGTATCAGTATGAATAAGCCACAAAAACGCTCAATTTGTTTAGGTATCTCCATTATCATGTATTAAATCAAAACTCAACACTTACTCAACGGTTGGTAAAGGTTTACGACGTCTTCGTCGAGAATCCTTTTGGAATATTGAATTTCAGGGTAAGTGTTCAGACGAAACTTCAATAAATATTGAAATTTGCGGCCGTTACGTTATGGAAATGCCATTCAGTCCGTGAACTGATAATTTTATTAAGAAGTCGAACGGATTCAGATCTTACTGAACGAGTCGAAACTTATCAGAAGGAATAAACTGCTTTAATGCAAGTCTAGGATAGGTTTCAAGTCCAAGCTTAAAGCGTATCTTCTCTCGTTACAAAAGTCCCAACATTAGCTAAGCATTTGTGGATTATATTGTATATCTAGATTAAGACTTATTTATAATAATTGCCGTATTTATTATATTACTATACAACAATTATATTCATTATCTAAGTAAACATATATCCTGGAATTTAAATTATTAATTATTTTATAGTCATCAATATTATGTATGTAGAACTCTCGCACCGTTATTTGTGTTCGTGCGTCACCACTATTAGGCTCTGGCAGAATAACAGCGCTGCAGTTTGTACTGAGTACATTGCAGCACATGCTGAGTTTAGAGCCCTTTTTTGCCACGACACATGATACATTAATTACATAAGTTTAATGTACTGCGTCTCATTGTTAAAAATTGTTAGAGGTAAGTCCTTTTATTTTGTCATGTCATGTGTTTTGTGTTGTGGTGATTAATACATGATTATCTTATCTTATCTTATCTTTGGTATTTCTTGTGCATTCGTAAAAAAAATACTTTCTAAAATTTCTAAGCTTCATATATAAATGGGATTTAAAAAAACAGCGGTGGTTTAGTTAAAATAACTCTCTTTATTTTGGTTCACATATATAAAAAACCGGTCAAGTGCGATTAGGGACTCGCGCCCTGCGGGTTCGCACAATCAAGGTTCGTAAAATTAAAAGCTTACAAACATAGATTTAAAGGTAAGGATTTGGGTGAACGAACAAGTGCTGCGAATATTTTTCATACAAGAAAAGACGAGCGCCATCTATTAGAACTTGTTATCACTAAGTTAATGACGGCCTACGTTAGGTACTATCAGCAACCAGTGTGACCACATATGGTAGACTTTTACTATTTTGGTATATTTTTTGCCTATTTTAGTGGCGGTTGCTGGCTCAATGAACAGGTGTTGCACTTTACCGGTTTATTGTAGGTTATGTATTCTAATTATATTTAAACTCCCGCGTTTCGTACACATTATAATTCATAATATTTAAAGGGGTCGACAGTGACCCAATTTTTATGTTTTGTGTCCTTTTCATAAAAAAGCTAAAAATTGGACCGCGATCATTCGCGGTAGACCCATTTAAATATTATAATGAGAAAAGTTGTAGGTTACCTAGTAAAAATCATTAATTTCAACTTTGATTATAATAGTCAAAGAATTTAAATCCATCCATCCATCCATCAGCCTGTCAAGATTTTAAATATTTACACCCAAATGAGTCTGGTGACTCTAGGCCTATTTTCAGTTTAATTGCCGGAATGAATTTATTTAGTCACAACTTAAATAGGCTGAAATTAAATCAACCGACCAAATTCATACTGACTCGATTAGTGATCAAGAACTAGGTGCAGTAATCCTTTTGGCCAATTTCGAAAAAAACATTTTTTGCTCCCTTACTGGTACGACTAGTTTAAGTACAATTCCTAGTGCAGACACTATGGGCAAAACCTTTTTTTTTTACCTGGAGGGTCATTAAACCTTGTTTCTAATGACTAATCGAGTCTCTAGTATGAATTTTGTCGGTTGATTTAGTTTCCTATAATGTATAAGGTGACTTTTATTTATAAAGCCAAACTCATACTGGAGGCTTGTTAAGTGATCAGTAACACGGCTTGACAACACTTTTTGCAAAATAAAATCTTGACGTCCCATAGTAATTGACTGGAGGCTGGGCTTGTGTTTGTAAAGAACGCTAAAAATAATTTACTTACTAATTTCACAAAGGATCATCGAACCTTAAAACTGAGCACTTAGCGAGCCTTTAGTAAGAATTTGGCTGCATAAATTTAAGTCACCTCATATACATATTTTCTATCTCTAATAGAACGAACGATACAAATTTAATCACCTTGTGTCCATGGAATTTTTCTAAAGAGTTGAAGATTTGAGATTTATTACTTTAGATTTATACAGTAGCATAATGTAGCATATGACACGTCCCCCCCTTATCACACGATGTCAACTTTGTTGATCCCCTCCCTACCCTTTAACATGCAACGTAATTTATGGATAGCCCCATATTAGTGATCAGTTTATTATAACTTTTATGAAAGAAATGAATGAATGATAAAATAAAATAAGAATTACTGCTGTTTCATTTTACAAAAACCTCATTGATCTGATTACTTTCGAAACTTAGTATTTTCCATGAGTTTGATAGCCGGATTTCATCCGCCTACCAGTGACAGCAGGATAGTATGAAAAAATTCAATGCGTGCAAAAGAGAACGTGTCCGGTTCGTCGGGCGTCGTCGTGGTCGACGTTCAAACTGAACGGAGCCGTGGTAGGTTTTGGTAAATTTGGGAACGGTAACACTGTGACGTTCACTATGGCGAACAAAATGACGTTTGTGAAAAACAAATCCATTCTTTGATTAATATTAAGTGCAAATAGTGCAATTGACAATATTTATAACTTATGGGTGATAAGAAATGCCATCTTTTTGTTTGTTCAGCTTCCTACTGTCGCTTGGACAACCTTTCACTTACTCAACACGGTATTCTCGTACAGAGTTTGTGCACAAACGGAAACACATCCGCAACCGACAATGTTACCAGCGCGACTGAATGAATTTCGGTGCTCACATCAGTTTTGAGCACCATTTACTTGGTGACATGTTAGCGCGCTCATAACCCTGTCCCTACCTTTATATCAATGCTTACGAAATACATTAAATAAAACTGCAAAATTCTATTAGTTGAGTATTCGGGTACGTAGCCCTAAAACCACATTACAAATTGGTATTATCAGTATCTGTTGTTTAAAAACAGTATAAAATATAGCACATAATAAACTAGTCTCGTTTTTGCGATAGACCCCTTGACTGACAATGAAAACCGCCCCCCATCACGTTGTAATCGTAGATAAAAAAATCGTATTTAATGAGCTCTAGAGTATGACACTCCAAATGCCAGGAAAAAAAATCTCCCTTTTCATGTGAAACCCCCTGAAAATAATAACATTTAATTATTATTGACTGGTAGAAAATGCTTTGTGCATTAAGTCCGCCTTTTTGTACTTATTTTTTGTGCAATAAAGTATTTATGATGATGATTATTTTAACATTAACAGAGCTCCATTTGTCGTATGGGTACGGAACCCCAAGAATTATACACCAATGAGTTTTTTGGAATGTGATTGACTCCGATCGTTTTCGGATGGTTAATATAAAATATATTCGGAATTTAATTGCAAACGGATACGCTTTTTACTATTTATAACAGCATAAGTCAAATTCGTCTTAATAATATGCATTTGGTAGGTTTTAAGTTCTTTTTGTCAAAAATACATTGTCATATATTATTTTCATTACATACTGTAAAAACCTATCAGAAAATACCTCATCCTGGCGGGCTATTTAAAAGTATCCAGGAAATCTGAATAACTTTCCGGGAAATTCGTATGATTAGCCATTACATACCATAATTATGTTTTCACACCACCTCCTCGACAATGTCCAATTACACATCATGCAACCTCAATGTAAAGTAAATCATTATTATCTTAAGGGATATAAAGTTGTATGAAACTCTCTCGGGAATAAAGTGATTTGAATTTGGAACGTCAAATTCGTGTGGAAACTCGTGGAAAACTCTAGGTAAAAAAATGGTTATATGGCATTGTAAAGAGGTTTGTTCGAAAATCAAACTGGCCACCATAAGCAGAATAAAAATAATTAAAAAGGTGCGTTTACAAAGAATTTACGGTATTTGGTGCTGTGATTGTCAGTGAATTTATTGCAATAGTCATGTTGATAAAAAATGTCGAGTGATAGTGATTCTTCTCTAGAGTTTAAAAAAACAGACGCTTTAGAGATTATTAATAATCTACTACTGGAAAAATCAAAACACACACGAATAGCATATGGCAAAAATACTTAATTTATGGACCCCTGGCTTTTTATTGTCTCGCAGAAGGTGTGAAAAGTAGAGTATGCTTCTCTGGAATAAAACCTGTCTTCGTCTTGGCAACTTGAACCCCTCGCTTCACTCAGGGCTCTATACAACTCCCTCTTTACGCTACGCTAAGTCACTTTTGATATTACCTTGTAAGTTTATTTTATTTGATATATCTCATTATCATGAAAAACATGGAAACGTCTCATTTCATTTTTGAGAAAAGCACTATACTTGCTTCGACCATTAATTAGCAATCCACCTCGTATATTGTGTAAGTCCTGGTCTTAGCAGTAATGGACTATTTACGAAAGAAGTTTCCTGTCCAAGTATTAGTTGCATCAATTAATAAATATGAAAATGCCTTAATACGCAAAACTTCTTCCCTGCAAAAAACTCAAGTCTATTTTTTCTAAATCTTAACAATTTTTGTCTGGCTGTCTGTCTGTATGTATGTTCCGTTTTAACTCGAGAACTACTCAACAGGTTTGGATGCGGTTTTCTTTATTATCATCGTAGTGACCCTGGTCAACATTAGATACTATAAAGGATGTTGATCGACGCCCACGAATTTAGACCAAGCCAAAAACGAGAGAGATTGAATAACGCGGACGGAGCCGCGGGCTAAGGGCTAGTCGAACATAAAACAGATAATAAAGCAGTAAAATAGTAGTATCTGTGCACTGAACATTTTCTTCAAATTTAAAATTAAATGGGTATGTACTTGTACAAATCAATATTTTTTTTAAATTGTTATTTATTTATTTATCAAATCCACTTACTACTATCATTACACGTAATTTCCCTAATGCGACAGCGAAGTTACAAAAGAGATACTAACTTAATACTGTTCAGCTTAATTATATAACATAATACATAAAGAGGGTCCTTCGTGAACCCCTGTTGTCCGTCTGCCTATCTTTCTGTATCTCTGTCTGGATTTAATTCGATAACCACTTTCAAATCCGATAACGGATTTGAATGCGGTTTTATTTATTATCATTGCAGGGTTCCTAGCCAACATATATGCTATAGGGGTTGTTGATAAAATAACCGCCAAACCGAAAACTGACGATAATAGTATTTAGAAACTTTCACGTGGGCAAAGTTGTGGCAAAAAAATAGTGCAACATAAAAAAGATTGAGTTTATACTGTAGTTATGTTATAATTTTATAAAAAAGAGATTTTGTCTGTCTCCTAAGAACTTACTATTTTGACTATAATTACTGTTTTTTTATTAGTTCTTCATTGTGCTTTAACGAAAAGTAATCCTTTTTTAAATTTTGTTTCTCTTCCGCAGTCCTTCGTAAAATGCAAATATTCTGTGACGGCTGCCCTAAGAATGCAAATTTTGTAGAATTTTCCACACAAAATATTTCTTGACTCGGTAATAATTTGCATAAAACCATGTGTACAGTAAATTCTTGGTGCGTCTTCATTCTGAATAGTAGTTTATGAAACTGATACATAAAGTGATTATTAAAACATGAGTGTGCGTAACTACGTGGGGTCAGGGGGGCAGGCATATTTAGTATTTTGGTTTTTATGTGATCTCTGTGTATGGAGGATTATCTATACTTATGTTATTACGATCATGATGTATAATTATAATCGAGCACTTTACTTGTTGATGGCTTTATGAAATGGAGCCAAGGGCCGCCCCCTCCAGGTATAAATCCTAGTTACGGCAATAGTGTGAAATAATAATGAAAACAGGTTAGTAGGCATGAGTTTAGATAAAGTAGTGTATGAAACTGTACATAACAAAGGTTGAACAAAACACTTGTACTGTTACAATTATTATAATTCTTATTATTAACATTTATAATAACATTAATGTTTGCTAAGTTTCTTGCCCTTCTTCTTAGCAATACTAATCGAATGGTGCGGATGGTTAGGCATTATGTATATATAATATTTTTATTCCTAAATTTCTATATTTTATGCAAGTGTATAACTTTAATACATTTTAGTAACCTTAATATTTTTTGTATGTATTTCCCGTTTTTATTTATGAACTTATTTCTTCATTGCATTATGTATATATAATATTTTTATATTTTTATTCCTAGATTCCTCTATTTTTTTTTTATTTAAAAACTTACGTTTATCATTTATTTATGCAGGTGTATATTTTATTTCCCGTATTATTATATATTTTTTTTATATTCTAGAGATATATTATATTGTTAAAATTAACTTTGACTTGTAGAAAGTATACTTTATGTACCTATCTATTTTGCAAAAATAAATATTTTAATTTTTTTTTTGATTTTGATATTAAATTTTTAACTATATTACAGAAATCATTGTAAAAATAATGATGATGATGCATTTCACTATATATTTTGGAATTCACTGTGGATGTCTGGATCTCGATGTGCGTGTTTAATGACGTGTAATAATGTGTGAAATGTTTACGTGGTATTCTTACTTCTAAAAATAAAGTAAGTTATTTTATTTCATTATATTGTATCAACAAAATTATTAAATCAGTTGTTCTTATCTCTTATTTCAGCAGAATTGGTTTTAATTCTTTCATTGAATCAATTGAGATTTTTTTTCCTATTTAAAACTTTACAATTTTTTTGGGAATAACTTAAAAATCAAATTCTTGAAAAAACAGGAAAGTAATAAAAATCATTTTTTTTATTTATTGATTTTTGGCCGTTAATAAAAATAGGTCGGGGTCATTTAGGTCAACCGGTTGATATCACATGAGCGGTTAAATAGTCCTCAAAAAACGGATTTAGTATAGGTTGAAATTAAATAGCAGCTTAGTAACACGTATTATGACACTGGGTACTTTTTGAAAATAATAACCACTTACAAAATTAACGCTTGGCCCGTGGTGCCGATAATCTTACTGAGTGATTTTTAACTTCAGTATGTTGTCAGAAAGTCTACATTAGAACGCTCGCTTCTCACGCTTCGGCACGCGTTTTCAGTGAATTTTTGAGGTTTTTCTGGATTTTACAAAAAAGTATTTGTGAGCATTCTTTGTATCCTATAGCTTCTATTTGATGTGGTTTAGTCACTCCCATTTCCATGGCATTTAGTCAACTTTCCTGGAGTGGGGAAAACGTTTTTAAAAAGAATAAATTTTGGTTTAAGAGCGTGTATTTGCTCTGACAGAAAATCTAAGACTAACTTATTATTCTATGCTTATTACTACGAAACATTGGGATGACCAGGCAGGAGCTGGCCTTATCAGTATCCGCTTGCCGACTCAGCACCGAAACTCCTAGAAGATAGAGTGGCCGTGAGCTTTATCGCTAGAGTCGCCAGGCGTAACTATTTATCAAACTTAAAATAAATATAAATATCTAATGACTGATATTGCGAATGCGCAATAAATACAGGAATTACCGTTATACACTGTAGTTATTATTTTATGTGGTTTTGTCACTCTAATTTCCATCGCATGGCAATTATCGAATTTCAAGTTATTTAAAAGTTAATTAAAAGTTTTAAATTTGATAAATGCCATGCGATGAATTATTGGAGTGACTAAACCACATCAAATAGAAGCTAAAGGATATAAAGAATGCTCACTTTAAGTTTTCAATCAAAATAACACATATCGATGTAATAAAAACGTTATTACTCGATTATTATATTAAACAGTTAAAATCAAATGTATCACGTCAAAACTCGTGTAACATAAGTTGACCAGTATGAATAGTGGAACCAGTTGTTTTCGTTTTATAGTAGAACATAATTTTGTTATCTACTCGTAGGTTCCGGTAAAATTAAGGACGTGAGGTATCGCTTTTGTAGGTATCGAGGAGACTTGGTCCGCTTGTGCTTATGGTGCTTTCGGCACAGTTATTTGGAACATCACTAGTTCATACGTCACTATAGTTCCTGCCACCTGAAATGAAAAATATTTTTACTATTTTATTTAAAATATTTTGTAAATATATTGTATATTGTATGTATATTAACCCTGCCCTGCCGTCACAGACAAGATCTTGTCAGTGCCTGCCGTGTATCCATCTATCCATACTTGAAGAGCTTATGGAAAGTGTCTTGAAATTTGTTTTGCCATTATAATACATAGGTAACACTAAAAGTTTCCGGAACTGGCCACTTAAATAAACAATATTTAAAAATTTATTGCAACATTTGAAAATAGAACTCTTTGGCTGTAGAATGCAGTTTGTTTCATCTGACTGTCTTTTGTTTTTATCTTGTGGCGCCATTTAAAAAATTGTGTGTCTGCATCAACATGGATTTAACTCGGGAAAATTTTCGTAGTATGATTTTCTACGATTTTAAGTGTAATTTGACAGCTCAACAGAGCATCGCTCGGCTTGAAACAGCTTTTGGAAATGAAGCACCATGCAAGACGACTGTTTATAGCTGGTTTGCAGAATTCAAGCGTAGTCGTATCAATCTCAGTGACGAATCTCGCGATGGTCGGCCGTCCACCGCTGTGACCAACAAAAACATCGATGCTGTGCGCCGTATGATTGAAACAGACAGGTATGTGACCTACCATGAAATTCGCGCATCCTTAGAAATAGGCATGAGTCAAATACAATCAATCCTACACAAACATTTGGGTGTGAGAAAGCTGTGCTCGCGGTGGATCCCACACAACTTGACCGAGGCTCAAAAAACGGACCGCGTCACTTGGTGCAGTGCCATGCTTACCAGATTCAACGAAGGTGCGTCAAATTTGGTGTGGGACATAGTAACAGGTGACGAAACATGGATTTATTGCTACGATCCCAAAACAAAGCAGCAATCGAGTGTATGGGTCTTTCAAGATGAGCCGAAACCAACCTGGCGCGCGTGAAAAGTGCATCTAAGCGGATGATTGCTTCTTTTTTTAATAAAACTGGACACGTGGATACTGTTGCTTTAGAGAATCGTCGTACCGTGAATAGTGACTGGTACACGACCATTTGTTTGCCGGAAGTTATTGACGAACTCTGTAAAAATAACCGTAAACGCCGTATCATCCTGCACCACGACAATGCTAGTTCTCACACGGCCAGACAGACAAACGACTTTTTGAAGACGAAAAATGTAGAACTCATGAGTCATCCTGCATACAGTCCCGACCTGGCACCTTGTGACTTTTTTCTGTTCCCAAAAATTAAGAACCAATTACGCGGTCAACGATTTTCATCACCAGAAGAGGCTGTCGAGGAGTATGAAAAACACGTTTCAGAGGTCACCACAGGGGAGTGGCACAAAAGTTTTCAAAACTGGTTTGATCGAATGAAAAAGTGCATAGACGCCAAGGAAGATTATTTTGAAAAACAATAAATTAATTTTGTACCTTTAATAGTATTTTTTCATATTCATTCCGGAAACTTATAGTGCGTCCCACGTATAACATTTTACATATTAGGTTTCTTTTGTGATGGCCTTTAGGAACACAGAAATTTTTCCTCAAAAAGTTTGGTGCCAAAAAGGGCATCGCTCAGCGTATTGCTTTGGTTTCGAATCTTCACAGCGCTGTTTTTAGCACGTCCTTGTTCTCCCCGAACACAAGTAACTTGTATTTTTGGGTTTTTGATTAATACAGTTGGATCAAGTTAATCGGTCAGAAATTAAATTAGAAAATAATTTTAACTCCCAATATTGTTTGATTCAGGGTCAAGCTTTAATATTTTTGAAAGCAGAACTTTCTTTGTATTTTTCCAACAAGCCTTTTAGATATTTTAATTACGGATAGGGCTCACTTATTTAACACTATGCAGTACAATAAGACACAGGATGAACTTTCAATGAGATAATGATACATCATCATTAGGACTCTCAGGACATCAGTGTGTTCTCTCCGTAATTACAACATTTGTGATGTTAACTCATTATAATTTTAATTAAAATAGGCCAATAACCCTGACTTCTGATCACTTACCTAGTTTCCAATATAAATGGACTATATAAATAGCTTTTTCTTCACTTATGATAGAAAATAAATGTATTAAAAAGTGTTATAAGAACTTATGTACGTACAGTAAGAAGCAGTCCGCGCGTAACAGTGAAGAATTGCAGACCACTTAGCGCCACTTTGTCACTATGTACTTGCGACAGGAACCTTTGCACCTGGGAAATAACGTCATTATGGCTTGAATTAACACTTTTATTAATGCACTGTTCGTGAATTTTTACTATTTGTGGAAACCTTGATTAAAAAGGAAAATTGACGACATTTTAATTAAAATATTAAAAAGCAAAAAGACATGTAGTTAATCTAAATTATTTAAGTTATTACTATTATTATTGAGGTGGTAGAGCTGATGCCGGGCTCGACTGTGGAGGTACCACCATCTTACTCGCAAATCCTCCCGAAGTTATTCGGGGGAGAGTAAGAGAACAGCTCTCGGGCAAAACCAGGTGGCCCACCTTTGCCTGGGACCGATGGATGGCGGTATATCCATCCCCAATTGCCGGTGCTCATATAAAACAAACTGGTGACGGGCAGCGGCGTCACTGGTGCAAGGGTCTCCGCACCGCGCTCACCGACCCGCCTTCCCAGCGTGTGTGAGTATGGGCATTTCTTTCAGGAGGACCGCCAAGAGTGGCGAAATCCTGGAAAGGCCTATGTCTAGCAGTGGACGAAACAGGCTGATGGATGGATGGATGGATTACTATTATTCAAACTCTTGAAAATCTAAATATGTATTTAAATATAAATCTGTTTGAGTCAGTATTTTATTTATATTGCTAGGATGAATAAACATACAAAAGCGTAAATGAATTTATAGTATCTTGGAAAATAAAGTTCGTCAAATTGATTCTGCATTAACTAGTAATATTTTTTGTAAAATTAACGTATAATAATCACTAATTCTGTTTGGCAATATAATTTACTATTTAGCTTGCCCTTGCAGGTTTTTCCTCGAACTCTTTCGATCGACAATTCTTCCTCACCTCATTGCAGTAAGATTGTGTTGGCACATCATACAACACTGTTGCTGGGAAGGTGGATGCAATATGAACCTGTGATGCAATCAGAGATACAGCCACCGATCTGCCGATGAGGTAGATGAGGGAGTATGTGAAGTACACTCCGGTTATGTAGCCTGCCATTGGGCCTGAGCTGTAACAAGGTACATCATACAATACTGATTCTGGGAAGGTGGATGCAGGGGCTTCTAATACAATCAGAGACACAGCCACCGATCTACTGATGACGTAGATGAGGGAATATGGGAAGTACATTCTGGTTATGTAGCCTACCATTTTGCCTGAGTGAGTGCAAAATACTGGCAAAGTGGATGCAGTATGGGTCTGGATGCAATCAGGGACACAGCAATTCCTCTACTAACAAAGTTCATGAGGGAGTACAAAAAGTACACTCCGGTTATGTAGTCTACCATTGAGCCTGAACTACAACAACGTAAATTATGCGCTAGTGATGCTGGGAAGAGGTAGATGGAGTATGAACTCCTGATGGAGTCAAAGATTCCAAGTTCAAAGGTCGTAATAAAAATAAAACTTTTTATAAATTTTTGACATGGTCGAAATTAGTTTACCTATATGTAAGATACAAATTAATTTTAGGCCATTTTCTAGACTGAGCATAAATATTGGTTATATTTAGGAATTCAATACTTTGTTGATCATACTGTATGACTAAGTATATCAAAGAAGCATTACAAGTAAATTAAAAAACCCTGCTTCCCCTTCATGGCAGGTTTACTATAAATGTATTTCTATGTTTCTCAATAATTTGAGTGAGAAAGTTGTTTTGTATGATCAGTATAGGATGTGGTATTCATTAATATTATTTTTCTGTTTACAGCCGTGGTTGTCAGGTTCCTATAAGTACAAAAACATATTTTTAACTCACTTAGGGTGATTTATACATTTATTTTCGCCTTGGACTCCATTCCTGAAACAAAAGGTATTTTTTATTCGTTTTTAGAGTTTATTTTTATTCAAACAATATAAACCGTTGGAAATTATCAACAAGCTATCATGCACGTTACCTTGCAGGCAAAAGGAAATACCGACTGCTTTTCAACGATAAAGGGAACTCTTTTATACATACAAACATACCTACATAAATATAACCACGCCTGAATTCCGGAGGGATACTACAGATTACAGATAGATTTCCATCTACTTAATTTTTTTATTTATGGTAAAATACCTGATAAATAACTTAATTTATTTTCTTTTTCAATTACCGGTTTTGTCAATATTCTACATTTAAAAAAATCAGGTCTGTAACTCATTCCGTCTTAACTCTAGAGCTCCGTAACATACGGATGGATGAACAGACATGAGAGTGACATTACTAGGGCTCTGTTTTGGCCTCCATACTTACTCATGAGTAAAAAACACTAAATTACGAGTAAAAAGCACTTATGATTATAAAACAGGGTAAAAAACTTACTCAAGAGTAAAAAACAGCTACAAGCAGATGAAAAAGAGATTGTTAGCAAAGGACATAAAAACAAGCCCGCTGATGACTTTGTCCACTTTCCTCACCAGCTGGGTGGCACGACCGTATTTTTCTCGGGTGGATTGCCAGAACGATTCTGGTAGCGGCTGGAATTAAATCGTCGAAAATAAAAAGAAATAGCGGCCAGCTGAAAGGTGATATAGATGATTTATCAATTTAAAATTTACATAGCTCCAAAGGAGGTATTAGAACATAAAATAACGAAAAAGAACAGTCTTTAGAGTAAGTAAAGAGCACTTAAAACGCTAAAGCTTTAACCGGCCAGTAGCGTTTAAAATTTCCTTTTATTATATTCTCATTATATTATTTTCCTTTAAATATTGTTGCCATATATTATGTCTTATATATCTTAAGGTTAATGACATGCTGAAGAAAAGTAAAGTTCAAACAACTCGAAAAGTGCTCGTTATATATAATAATAATATAGTAATAATCGTAACATAGGACTAACCTTTCACCTACGGATTTACCCCCTTTTATTCAGTTTCCGTCCCGTTTTCGGTTTTGGCGTTATTTTATTAACACCCTTATAGACTTTATGTTGACCAGGGTCATTATGATTATAATATAAAAAAATCGTATCCAAATCGTTGAGTGGTTCTCGAGTTAAAACGGAAAATACATAAAGACAGACGGACAAACAGACAAAAATTCTAAACATCGTAGTTTTGGTTTCTTTTTTGGCGATACCGATAATCCTGCACTGCTTTTGTACTGAACCGGCCCCTTTTTCACATTTATGTTTTTGGTGGGACATAATTTATCTCTGTAAAGTTGTATTTAAACACGTATTACGGGTCTAACGCATAACTGAGTCTGTTCCTGAGGTATGGGAGCGGTACGGGAAGGGTGTGTTCAAACGACACGTAGCTTCAGTCGGACGCCAGCCTTGCCTCACTTGTCACCCCTCCCGTGCCGCTCCGATACCTCAGGAATAGACTTAGTTATGCGCTAGACCTGTAATGGTCTACATCACTAGGGAACTGCCTGTCTTCAGAAAACAAACTAATAGATGGCCTTTGCCCAAGTGAAGAGTGTAAGAAAATGGAGCTACTTAAATAGAAATAGTTACAAACTCAAATTACTGACGAGTTGCTTGAGCGTCACCGCCCGCCCATACATTCTCATATGAAGTTCGCACACGACTAGTCACCAACCAGTTTGTAACGCGTTACCAACTGATCACGCGCGACCCAAGTTTCCTGATTTTTTGAAAATTGATTTGATGAAAAATGAACGAGCAAACAAGAAATATTCAATTTGTGCAGGAAACTGACTGAAACCTTGCAACTTGAGTAGCCTCATTTAAAGGTACAGTTTCTAACTGGTTTGTAAATTGAATTACTGATTAGTTCCGTTACTTTTGAGTAGCCCTTCGCCTTAGAGTTACAACAGTGATAGATTTTATAAAATCGGTTTATTAGTTCCACAGATTACCCACACGAATGTACTTAATTAATGACTACGTCCCTACGGAACTGCCCGTCCACACCGAATAAACTATAGCCTATATCCAAGTAAAGAATCTAACCATCATATACCGGGTGTAAATAGAGTGCGACCATTAGCTGTAAGAAAGTTAAATAAATAAATAAATAAATAAATAAATAAAAAATAAATGAAACCACATATTCTACAGACCCTACTGAACCACTTTTCCCAAGAGTCATACCCACGGATCCCCTTAGATTGGGAAATGATTGAGTTCCAAACAAAAATGCATGAACCCTAACGCACCAACATATGGGCGAGTTTAGAGAGAACGTCGTCCGTGAAACCTGCAGCTGATTAAGGTCAACGCTCTCTCTAACCTCGCCCGTATGTCGGTGCGTTAGGGTTCACGCGTTTTTGTTTGGAACTCAATTATTTCCCAAACTAAGGGGTTTCACGGGTACGACTCTTGGAAAAAGTGGTTCAGTAGGGTCCGTAGAATATGTGGTTTCATTTAATGGTCGCACTCTATTTACACCCGGTATATGATGGTTAGATTCTTTACTTGGATATAGGCTATAGTTTATTCGGTGCGGACGGGCAGTCAGACCCGCATACTTAGGGTTCCGTAATTCGACAGTTTTGGGAACAGTCAGGAAAAAAGTATTTTCAATCTTGCCCATAACTGTTTATGATGGTAACTAAAAAAAAACAATTGATTGTACCACAAAAGAGAGACACAAATATTTTTATACCGTACTCGAAATAAAAGTCGAGGATGAAAAATTTAATTTTGTCATTTTACTATCTTGAATGTCTTAACAGCAATATTTTTCCTGTAATCTTTACATAATCCCAAATCTACATTATTTTTTATTTTTTTTTGTCTAACAGTTTCGGAAATAAGGGGGGGACATGTATTTATTGTGGTTTTTCAAAGATTTCTCGAAATCGGTACCAGTAAAAATAGCAAAATATGCATATTTTTATGATCAGCTCTTTAATATCTACAATTTGATACCCATATTGTATTTTTATCAAATATATAACGTGTGTTTTTTTTAGAGATATAGAACTTTGAAATGGAATAAAACAAAGATGATTTTTTTTTATTGATATGATATTTATTTTATTCGAAAGACAATCTTCTGGCATTATAATTTAAATATGATTTCTAGCATATGTCCGCCACGGCTGGCTCGGACGTAGTCTAAACTGGAGGTCCAATTTTCGATCACTTTTTCCAACATTTGTGGCCGTATATCGGCAATAACTCGCCGAATGTTGTCCTGCAAGTGGTCAATTGTTTCGGGCTTATCGGCGTAGACTTGCGACTTCACATATCCCCACAGAAAATAGTCAAGTGGCGTTAAATCGCACGATCTTGGAGGCCAATTCACGGGTCCGAAACGTGAAACTATGCGGTTACCAAACCTTTCCTTCAATAAATTAATTGTGGCACGAGCTGTGAGACATGTTGCGCCGTCTTGTTGAAACCACAACTCTTGCACATCATGGTTATTCAATTGATGAACGAAAAAAGTCTACGCCGATAAGCCCGAAAGGATTGACCACTTGGAGGACAACACTCGGTGAGTTATTGCCGATATACGGCCACAAATGTTGGAAAAAGTCATCAAAAATTGGACCTCCAGATTAGACTACGTCCAAGCCAGCCGTGGCGGATATATGCCAGAAGTCATATTTAAATTATAATGCCAGAAGATTGTCTTTCGAATAAAATAAATTTCATATCAATAAAAAAAAAACATCTTTGTTTTATTCTGTTTCAAAGTTCTATACCTCTAAAAAAAACACCCTTTATTTTTTTATTTTACATTTATTTTTATACCTATTTCTCATTTGTGTTCACTTTTTTTTATTGCTATAATTTTCCTGTAATTTGCCAGTTATGGCCTATAATCGTGATATTTTTTATTTTTTTCGGTCCACTAGTTTCGGAAATAAGGTGGGGGGGACATGCATTTTTTGATATCTTGAACTTGGTGCCAGTGAGTATAGTAAAAGTATATATTTTTTAAATCAGCTCTTTAATATCTACAATTTGTTACCCATATTGTGTTTTTGTAAGACATTTTTTTTATTTATTTTACATTTATTTTTATATTTCTCATATGTGTTCAACTTTTTTTTAATCACTATAGTTTTACTGTAATTGGCCAGTAATGGGCTATAATTGTGAAATTTTTAATTTTTGTTGGTCCCCCGGTTTCGGAAATAAGGGGGGGACATGCATGTTTTTGTGGTTTTTCAAAGATTTCTCGAAATTGGTGACAGTAAATATAGTAAAAGTATATAGGTATTTTTATAATCAGCTCTTTAATATCTACAATTTAATATCCATATTGTATTTTTCGTTGTTTTTCTCTCTTTTATACTGGAAATATTTTGAACAATTAAAAATTTTTCTTTTTTATTACACCATAGTGTGTAGGCAAGTGAATGCTATTTTTGTAGAGAATTTCAAATCTTTACCTTTAACGGTGCTAAAGTTATGTGGCTGTGACATACGGACGGACGGATGGACAGCGGAGTCTCACCATAAAGGTTCCTTTTACCTTTCAGGTACTACGGAACCCTAAAAATAGTGATTTTTAGACGTGAATATTAGACGACGTTACGTGACGTTGAAAGACGCGAGTATTAAAGTTTCATTTATGAAATTTAGGATTTTGCGTACTTGCGTGGGCCTTAGCAATATACAAACATATAGGATAAATGCAAAGTCAAGAATCCCTTTAGGGTATGGAAAGTATACACGATTCTGATGTCATTACGAGAAAAAAAATATACCTTGAATTTTCACCTAAATATCCTTCATTTTTCTAAGCTATGGCTACGCAGCTCACCAGCCTCCCCACACACCTAATTGCACCCCTCATCCGAGTGGCCAGTGACCGTGAGGGTGTCCACGCGATTAGTGCATTTTGGGTAAAGAAAGTCGTCTTATTATAAGGTACTGGTACTTTATTTAGAGATCCCAGTATTTAAAAAAATATCTTTACCAATCATACTAACACACCCTTAAAGGATTCTTGCCTTTGCCTTTACACCCGGTATAACATTGCAAATTCATAGGTCCAATAGAAAATGAGTAATGGGGCGGTCGAATGTATAAAAAAAATATTCGTGTTATACAGCACACGGTTGGTGCGCCGGCCTTGCGTATCTAGATAAACTTGCTTTTGCCCGCCGCTTGGCCTGCGTTGATTATTGTCTTACCTTAATATGCCCTAAAAAAACAAACTATAGCCTATGTGCAAGTGAAGAGTCTAACCAATAAAACAGTGAAAAATCTTTCTAATTTACTTAGTTTCGATAGTAATTAAAAGAGGAAGAATTTTTAAAATCGGTTTGGTAGCTTCAGAGATTACTTACTTGCGCAAATTTGATTAAGGGTATGTCCCTAAGGAATTGCTTGATCCCAAGGAATTAACCTTATGTAGCGTTCTACAAGTGAAAGAATTTTTAGGATCGATTCAGTATTTCCAGCTGAGAGCAAATTTTACCTCATGTTGTAGATGACAAAAATAAATTATTACAGCGTAAAAATATCACTAAAATGCATTACTTACAAGTTTTCAAGTATACCTATACATAGGGAAATGAGTCGACGTCGTCGTCCGTAAAAATTGTTCTTTATCTACTTTGAATGTTTGCGCCCAAATAATGTGGAAATATTCACATTTACTCTTACATTAAAAGGTGAAACAGGGAAACTAAAGCAATGTTACCAAAATTAATAGTACTCTGCATATTTATTGGCTTCACTCAGCATGACTTAAAAATATGCTATGTTATACTAAAAACATAATGTTCATTTTAACATTATCTCATAGCATATTTTCCCGTGATAAAGACGATAAGTAAGTACTTAACTCAGTTATTCAAATCTGACTCAATATTTACCTTCCCATGAGCGGAGCGCAGTTTCTCATTGACAAGTTGCAGCCGTGAGGTAAGATAATAGCTCATGCAGATCACGAACAGGTCAGAGAAGTTCCAAGTGAACGTGGCTTGGATCTGCAAAAACTGCCCAAAGTGGCAAAGGGGATTTGTTATTTATTTTCTGTCATTTATATTTGTCATCAACTACTATCCTCTGATCTAAACATTTTCATTCTCAGATAATTAAAAGGTGTGCCCAGGTTTGATAGAATCTAATATATATTATTATACTATTAAATTATTATTATTCGGGCGGAGCGACATTAGGTGAGGAGAAGTGAAAGTCTTAGGTTGACATGAAAGTAAATTCGGGAGCCGAGCGAAAGTAAATTTCTAGGTAAAGTATTCAATTAAACAGTTGTGAGGGCAAACCTATTAGTATAATAAATACTGACCTTCTTTTGATACTTGTCAAAATATTCCGATGATTATACATGAATATTAAGGATTGGTTGGTGACTATTATTTTGGGTACGAACCCTATGAATGAAAATATTAAAACCCATTAAATTGGCAATTGCCTAAATCATACCCTTGGCAAAGTACGGCTGACATACTCGAGGAATTAATAATTTGTCTTGTTAAGTATTCCAATGGTTTATTTTCATTGTCAGCCACCAGTACAATTATCACATATAAATTAGAAAATAAGTAAAAATAACATTACAGCTTTGTTTTATTATATTTTATGATTTGGAACTAATACGTTGCTGGTAATAGTACTAGTCCGTATTTACAACTTTTACTATAAAATCGTAACTAAAATTGAAATAATTACCACTTATCAAGTGAGTATTACATTTTTGTTCAGAACTTCTGTTTTTTTAGCTTTTTTAGGGCTGACCTGGTAAGAGTTGGTCATGTAGAAAAGTATTATTACCATCTCAACCAACCTGGAATAAGACACCAAGCAGCAGATGGTATGGAACCAAAATGAAAATCCAATCGTACTTGTCTTTGAGAAACTTTTCGTAAGAGTCTATCGGCGGATTTAGACATGCTTTTGCGCCATAAATGTCTGGTAAAAGAGCAAGGATGTGTTCAACTGGAATAAGACAGAAAATTTGTTATGTCATATTTTTTATCAAGAAAGAGATAAGTATTATTTTAAGCATATTTAAATTATTAGTCGAGCAAATAAGCCGGATAAATATTTTAAATGTGGAAGAAAAGTGAATCAGCACCGATTAAAAAAATACTTATATCCCGTATTCTGTCAGGAACATTCATCCTTCCGAAAATGAGGAAGTTAAAATTGACCCCCCAAAAAGTAGTAGAAAAAGAAATTTAGAAAAAAGGAATTTTTAAAAGATGCCTGGTACTTTTTAGGGAGTTAAACCCCCTTTACTTCCTCATATTCGGAGGTAATGTAAAGGACAATGTGAATGAATGTTTCGGGGGTGTAAAGAACACGGGAAAGAAATAATTTTTGGAATCGGTGCTGTTCCTCCGCTTTTCCAAATTTTTCGGCTTATATAATGTGATCCGCTAATATTGGACCGATTTTATTAATATCATGTCCAGAGAGTTTTAATGAAGAAAGACAAAGATAGCAAAATAAATATCATAAACACTTTTTAAAATTTTGAAATATTCACTGTATCAATACGTTTTACCATAGACTAAATAGTACAAGTACTTGTACTATTTAGTCTATGGTTTTACCGAACATTATTGTATGGTATCTTAATTATGCCAATGCAAATTCACGTACATTTTTGAAATGATGGCACTACTCTTAACAGCTTTTTTATTGCCAAAAGATAGCTGGTGAAAAATACTTAATAGTATTAAGCTCGCCTATTCACAAAATTGTGTCTTGTATAATACATTATTTTATTATTATTAATATTTATTAAAGCTTTTTGTTTAATTAAAGTAATTCGATTATTTTGTGAAACCGCGACTCTGAAGTTCACATTTTTGGCATTAACTAAACCATAACTTTTATAAGGAGATGTTAAAAACTGCTATGATATAAGGTCATATACAGAATATCGTGAGATAATTAATTCTGGGTCGACAGCAAAGGTTATTTAATATAATTGGAAGTCTAGCCTAGCCTATCGGCAGACAAACCAAAACCAACGCTTAAACTATTTACCAAAAAGTTGTAAAACGTAAACTCAAATACTTACACAAAGCAAGACACAGCAAAACAACACAAGTAGCAACACACTTGTTGGCCAACTTTCCATCGAAACATGGATCCAGTTCCTCAAGATTGGCAATATATCTCACCAGTCTGGGCCAGGACTTAGCAATCCTTAAGAAAATTGATGTCGTGATGCAGGTTGTGCCGTAGAATACTATTGCAGCTATAATAAAATAAAATTATGTTTTTAATGCCATTATCTTCAGAATTATTTTCAACATAATAATTACAACTGCAGCTCTAATGACATGCAAAAAAATGCAACAATACTTTTAACAATTACAATGGATATCAAACATTTTAAAACACAATTTCTTGATAGTTAGTTGAGTATAACCAGAAAATTTGATAACAATTTTAGTATATTTGAGAAGATGACTAATTCAAGAATAATAACAATAAATAATACAATACTTACCACCAGAACCTAAATTGGTATAATTATACACGTTGTAAATAGACATTGCCGTCATAAAAATCTGACAACAAATTATTACGACCGTGTAAAAATATTTCCAAGAATTCTGTTTATAGCTGAAACAAAAAAAAAGCGAATCCATTCCAATAAGTGTCAATTTGCCGCATTACATTATAGGTTTATTGAGGATATGTTGATTTAGTACATCACTGCCGCGGTTTATAATGACTACTTTGCTGGTCGCGCTGATGATGGCCGACAGCGTAGCGTAGCGCAGCTCCAGGCCGACACAGCGTGCAGCACTTGATGGACGAGCTGAGATAAAGGCCGATAATGTAGGTAGAGGCCTTTACAGCGTGGACAGCAAGGGCTGCAATGATGGCCAAGCTGGAAGGCCTAGAGCATAGCTAGGCTAGCTTGAGGCAATCATAGCGTGACCAGCAAAGCAGTCATTGTGGGCCAAGGCTTGTATAGTGCTTTACTCAAAAATGCAAGTACCTAATCTGAATAAAACCACCAAGTAATTAATAAAAAAGATTTTTATCTCATATTTGGCTGTATAGTTCCAACTACCATTGCTTGAAAAAAAAGTAACAACACCGTCAGACATTAAAGATGAAGCTAAATTAGTGGTTGAAAATTTGATACCGCGAAACTCAAAGGAAAAATATAAGCTTGCTTAATGAAAAATTTGTGCAGCGGAATATCACAAGGAAATCTAAATCTTTATCCGAAAATATTTTTTGTACCTATCTGTATAAATACAAAAAGCTGTGTTTTAAATCTTTTGCATTTGATTTCTTAAAGCGTTGAAACGTCAAAATAGCGGCCGGCAATGTTTTGCCGGCTTGTTAGAGCGGCCAGCAAGACTTTGCCGGCCGCTCCTTGAAACAGAACGGCAAGGTCGACTTTGCTTAAACAAGGTTGTCAAAATAATGACCACATTACATGCATTTTTGAGTAAATTAAGATTATGAGAGAATTTAGTTGACTGGAGCTGAAATCGACTCTACCGGAACGAACAACATGTTCCTCAGTCATTACATTAGTCATTAGACTATGTCAACACCCCGCTCCATTCTGAATTTAAGCCTGCAATCAACGACTGGTCGAGCTTACGCCAACGCGAGCGTAAGCAAACTAAGACAATGCAAGCGCTACTGTCTAGACGTTCGGCAAGTTATCGAAAACCAATGCAAATGGCCAATACAGACGAGTTTTGAGAAGAGATGCCCACACGTTGGGCGTCCTCAGTTTGTATTGTGCATTGAAACGATATGGACGACGTCGAAGTTATTGCAGCTGCTGCTATTTATTTAATGAGCGCCTATATTAAGATGGCTAATATAATCCTACTAATATTATAAATGCGAAAGTTTGTGCGTGTGTGTGTGTGTATGTTTGTTACTCTTTCACGCTGAAACGGCTGGACGAATTGGGACGAAATTTAGAATGGATATAGCTTATACCCTAACTTAACACATAGGCTACTTTTTATCCCGGAAAAATGCATGGTTCCTGTAGGATAGATCAATATCATTGAAAAATCAGGTGTCTAATCAGCGCGGTCAAATTCGTTTGTGGTGAATTAAGACAAGGCTTTGTTATTTCATACATAAGGTGTCTAATTAGCGCAGTCTCTAATCGTTTGTGGTGAAATAAGACAAGGCTATGTTATCTCATCACACTTCATACTAATATTATAAATGCGAAAGTTTGTGTGTGTGTATGTTTGTTACTCTTTCACGCTGAAACCGCTGGACAGATTTGGATGAAATTTAGAATGGATATAGCTTATACCTCAACTTAACACATAGGTTACTTTTTATCCCGGAAAAAAGCATGTCGTTAAACCGAATAACACGCGGGCGGAGCCGAGGGCAAAAGCTAGTATATAATATAATTATTATGTCAGTGTATACCGCACTAAATATATGTATATACTTCGTCATTTGTAGAAAGCGACATTTTGTGCGCGGACAAGCATGCGGCCGTGAACACAATTGGCTTGGTAGAGCGCGTGCGAGCGCCTTTGATTTGTGCCGAAAAACCGACACGCTCCGAAGTGCGGCAAGTGGTCGCGTGCGATTGCATGTTGTGACAAGCGACACCAAATGATTTATACACGTTGCAGGCTTAATAAAATGATCCCTATCTTCTACAACCTACAACTCTTCTAGCCCCTAAACTGTGGGCCCAAACCACTTTAGATCATCCATGTAAAGACGATGCAGTACGCATTGCTCCTCTGAATTGGAAAGCCCGTCTCTAATTTCTCAAAGCTAGCTAAGTGGGTTCAACAACTAGGAGTACCAAAGCAGGCTCAGATAATGAACTGTGCTATCAACTTTGTACAGTTTAAGAACCCTTAGAAACCGTGAGTGAGGTGTTGTTGGTATCAGAAATCACTTTAAGTATGTATATGAAAATGTTCGATGGTTAGCCAAATCGAGGCCTTCACTAGAAGTAGTTATTTGTTTTATCGTCGTTTCCACCCCAAGTTTGCTACAAAACATTGGCGACAAGCATGAGATTTTCTTGTTCGCATGATATGTGTCAAGCCAAGCGTAGGCCTAAATGTCAAAAAGAGCCAAGTACTGGGACAACCTGTACCAGGAGAGATCAACACTTCACAGGCTTGTGAAGGTCAACCTACAAACGAACTATTTTGTTTTAACGACGTGCAAAATAAAAGTGATGCATAAGATGACATAGGTCAATGAAATTTTAAAACAGTAGAACTCATATACTACTACAGGAAAAACACTTTATATCGTTATTACGAAGACAATAATAGACCTCAAAACGTGATAGAGAAAAAATCACTGCATCAAAAAGCATTGCAAAATGAAGGCTGTATTTTTCAGTTCAAAACGTTCGCCCTTCCGTCTAAACTAATAAAGTTAAAATAACAAATGAATGTTGAAAATATATAAACCTATTATCAAAAACATAAAAAACGTGTTTTTTTAAGTTCTGGTCTGAATTTGTATTAAATATTATTCACTAAAACATCGCTATCCATCAACCTTTTCTTGATTCACCGCATTACTCGGCCGCGCACTTTTTCGGATATGTCTTTCGTTGTGCGATGGAAATAATGCGCTATAACCAAAAAAGTGCCAAGGTATACAAAATCCCTTTAAGTAGATAGACAGTTGGAAAGGGTCTGAATAGACAAAAATAAAAGCGACCGCGTCAATGAAGAGTAGCTCGTAGCTGCGATAGCTACACTTTCGTTGGATGGGATACATAAAATGCCCTGCCCCGAGTTAATCTGCAAGTAACTTGTCGTGCGATATTGTGATATCCATTAAAAACATCCAAGAATCAATCAATCAATGTATCCACACGATGTTAGAAATATTTGTGAGAGTCGCCTTATAGTGACGGACCGGTCCCAGTATAGTTAGGCGCATTTTTCGAGAAGAGCTTACTTGTGCATGAGTTCCAGGGGGGCTAGCATGGTGCCACTTTAACACCATTTGACAGTAAACCCCATACATTTACTGTCAAAATGGTGTTTGAAATGATGTTAAAGTGGCAACCATGTTAGACCTGCTGATGGAGGATTTCGGCAAATTGGTAATGCCTGTGCAAATACTTAGTTACGGCAGAGCGGAACAACTGGAAATAGTATTTCTTGATTGTCCGGGTTGGGCACATTATATTTTAGGGTCCAATCCTTAATAATGTTTTTTGTATTTATGTTATTAAAGTTAAATTTTCTTTGGCTATGGGTAAGTGCTTTAATGAGTAACGAAAAATGGTTAATGAACGGTGTTCCATAAACTTACTTCACATTTAACACGTTATTGCCAGTGATGCCAAATACCGGCAGAAGAGCAAAACATTGTCCAATCAACAACGTTACTTTTAAGCATTTTTGAAACGTCACGGTGTTATTCTTCGAGGTCATTCTTAGATGTGGTATAATCTGAAACAGGAAAATGTTTTTTTTTAATGCGAAAGTTATTGCATGAATCTCCAGGGTCATTATGTACCATCACTAAATTACAAATAAAATCTGTTTTGACTATGTTAAATAAAACAAATAGCTTCCTATCAAGAGGCTTGTTTGTCAGTTTTGGCTTTAATAACTAACAAACTAAACTTAACATAACTAACTTATTGGTTTGATAAATATTAATAATATATTTGTATTATTCTAGTTAAAATATGCACATAAATGTATTAGCAAGATATATATTCCATGTCCTTCTGGACTCGACATGAGTTGCATTCATAAATATATTTTGCTTATACATTTCTGTGCATATTTTAATTAGAATATAAAATATGCACATAAATGTATAAGCAAAATATATTTATGAATGCAACTGATGTCGAGTCCAGAAGGATATATATATATATAAATATTCATTTTATAAAGAAAAGCCGAAAGGTAAGATATACATTATATTATTATTGGTTTGTTGATACACACATTTAACAAACACACACATCTCATACACACACACTCACACACCTTATTAAAACCTTAAAGTCAATTTTTTTTTAAATTCATTACTAGCAAAATTTTTATATTGTATTCAAAATTTACCTATACAAAATTAACTTGTTTCCAGTCTAATACTACTATAATCTCTTGAAAAATCAATTGTAATTCTTTTTCTTTTTCTAAATTAGTACTAAATTTACTAGTTATTGACATATTTAATATACCTAGTTTTTATCATTAAGAAACTCTTAAATGCAATTCCAAGAGGAAGTGCGGGGCCCTGATGCTAATATTGTTTTATATTATGTAATCTTGATGAATAAACTTATTTTATTTAAATTTTTCAGTGTTTTTATGATCCAATAATCAAGTTTAGTTAAAACAGGAAACTGATATTATGTTGCCCTCATATGGAGTGTTACTTACGGTTAACAAGATTTTGTTCAATTTGTTTCAAGATTTTGTTCAGCTAATCAAATTACGTTTTTGGTAGTCAACAACAAAACAAGACAATCGTATTAATTTGACAGCTGAAAATTTACGATTTCAATAGTCAAGCGGGCTACTTTGATTAGCCGAATAGCCATATGACAATCAATTTGAATTCGATAGGTATATTATTATCAAAAAATTACTAACATCACATACATAACATCAAACTTCAACCACGAATATGGGTTTGCTGTAAGTGGGGTGGTACCAGGGAATATCCTTCCCCCCTCACCTAGGCCCGTTTTTCATTATTTCACTAAACTACTTCCTGTTTATATTCTGCAATTTCTTACAAAGACTGCAAATGCAGCCATTTACTTACCCGACCAACATTTAAAGCAGATAGTAACCATTCAACCACATATTTTTAATATTGATATGGTCACTATAAGATGTTGTTAGGTTAGCTAATTATGTAATAATTTAAGACAGAAGGTCCCTCAAGTAGGGTCTGAACAAATTAACCGACTTGGATTTACATGGATCTCACAACTTTTTGTAGTAGAAGAACTAAGTTGCGACACTTGGTTTTTTTTTACAAGTTTTGTTTTTGATGGCATCTCATTTCTCTTTGTAGATAGTCCTACTTTTTTTCCTTTCCGGTACCTTATACTTACAATATATTTATATGGGATATTATTTATGAAGTTGGTGTATCTACAGCACTGGATCGAAATTGCAAAATATTTTAGTTTTTCCTTGATTTATACACCGAACACTAATTGTATTCTAAAAGTGAAGATTCTATGTCTGTCTTAGAGTTTTGATGATCGGTCAGTCAGTCAGTCAGTCAGTCAGTGACTGAGTGAGTGACGAAATTGAGAAACTGTGAATAGTTATAATTCTTAAACTACTTGTTCAAATTAAATGAAATTTGAATTGTACCGTGTTCATACAATGCCTGCTTGGTTACTGAAAATTCAGGCTTCTAATTCTATCCAAAACGAAGCTATAGGGGGGTCGACAATGGCCTGAGCTGTTTCGAGAAAAGGATGTTACGGCCGTGCCGCTTTTTAGCTCGACTTGGCGGGGGCACTGACGTGCCCCCAGATTACAAAAATATAATTTTTTCAAAAATGAATTGTAATATTACCATTAAATACTGTAAAGACCTACCAGAAAATACTTCATCCTGGCGAGCTAACAAAAGTGTCCAGGAAATCTGAATAACTCTCTATGTTTATAAGAGACTAAAGGCCAGTTTCTGAATTAAGAAAGTCTCGCTAAGTGGATACATAAGTGACGAATTGGCCAATCACAGCGCTGCATTTGAAAGTTAAGCACTACTTAACTAGAAATTCTCAATTGTGAAATCGGGGGTAAGGAGGCTTTTCTCGTTGTTTTTTTTTATTAGTTCTTAGCGTTCCTCTAGATGGCGTTGTCCATGAAGAAGGCTAGATGGCTGCATTACATGGTGGTAAATACCTTTGCCCAGCCGGCACTAATAAAAAAAAGTTGCGTAAAAGCGGGAATTTATGTTACTATAAGTTTTAGTTGAAAGTATTTTGTGCAAATAAATTACAAAATGAGTTCAGAAGCGGGCTCTGATATAGATTGTACTGCACTAATGCTTTGCTGAAGAAATCAATAACAATAAACGTGACTAATCGCCCAAATATGAGCAAGTAACTTTTAATATTTCCTAGTCAGTTTATTATATTTGATATAACTCATTATCATGAAAAACATGAAAATGTCTCATTTTATTTTTGAGAAAAGCACTATACTTGCTTCGTCCATGAATTAGCAATCCTGGCCTCGTATATAATACTCCTCGCCCTACGGGCTCGGACTTTTAACTTACTCGTCCAGGATTGCTTATACATATTTTATCTTCAAATATTTACCAATTTTTTGTCGCACTAAAGAAACACTTTCACAACTATGTCGTAACTAAAAATTACTGTCAAATTATTTTGTATTTTGTTGATTTACAAACAGCGACCTTAATGAAGAAAGCTGTATATATTTATATATAAAAAATTCCTTTAATCAACAAAATACCTATCATTTAACGTTACATTTTATAAGTCAAGAACACTACTGATTGCGCGCTGGGTCAGAAAAGGTATTTGGACTAGGTATGGCGATAGATTTTAGTGGTTTTATCCCCAAATAACACGGTAACAAAGAAAGGAAATTAATGGTTTTGAAGGAAGCTCACCGGTGATCCGTTTTCAGCAAAATGTCGCTTCTTCCACGGCGGGGGTGGCCACCCACAGATGACACAACACAATTGCACCTTTCTATATATTTAGATATAGTCCTACGAGAGTTTTCAGCTTAATTTGATGCACTTTTCCTAATTATAAGATGCGCGTGCGCGGAGGTAATGTCTCCATTTTTTATTAATTTTCTCGACTGCTGCGGGGCGCGCGGCTATTGGTGAGCCAGCGAGCGAATCAGCGAGCTAAGGGTTGAGGGGAAAAGAGACAAGGATATGCGGAACGCACTAGGTGTGCAAAGGACAAAATACAGTTACCGTGTTATTACAACAAATTCGGAAAACTTTATTTAATTATATTTGCCACTTAAATTGGCGTAATCATCCCCCCGGGCTTGACAGGATGGAATCCTTCAAGTTTATGAAATATTTAACATTAATTACTTTAAATTATTATTATTTATTTATTTTATTTTACTATGCAATATAACTTTTATTTTAAGTTTTAATCTAATGAATTTACGATATTCTGTGGACTGTATGTATTTAAGTTTATTTATTGACTAGGTAATTTGAATACCTTTCCAATCGACCTCCGGTAGACGCCCGATTTAGTTCGAACATCTAAAACACGGACAATGTTATCAGTCTTGTTTGGATATGTTCGCTCGACCACACCGATAGGCCAATCTAAAGGACTGCTGTTATCAGATTTTAACAGAACAACAGTCCCTACTTCAATCGGTTCACTATGAGTCAGCCATTTACTACGGACCTGCAAAGTGTTTAGGTATTCGACCTTCCATCTTTTCCAAAACGACTGAACAATTTGGTCGACTACACGTTTTCGTTGGAGAAGAGTGACATTTTCGTTAGTCAAATCCTCAGACGGGAGGGATTTCAAGGGCGTCATCACGAGAAAATGCGCGGGCGTCAGAGCTAGTGGCTCAGCAGGGTCACTACTCAGTACCGAAAGGGGACGCGAATTTAATATGGCCTCGATTTGCGCAAGGACCGTGGTCATTTCCTCGAATGTCAATAACTGACTCCCTACTACTTTTGTGAGGTGATTTTTGACACTTTTAACATTACTTTCTGCCATCGAATTAAAGTGTGGACTCAGCGGTGGAAAGAATTTAATCTCAATCCGATTATCGCGCACCACGTTAGCGAATTTGTCTTTATAATCTTCCGATTCTAACAACTGGTACATTCCTTCTAAGTAAGACTTCGCTCCGATGAAATTCGTACCGTTATCGGAATAAAGGACCGCTACGGGACCGCGTCGCGATAAAAATCTTTTGAACGCATTCAAAAACGCTTCAGTACTTAAGTCGGATGCAAGTTCGAGATGCACAGCTTTAGTTACCAGACATACGAACAAGCACAGGTATGCCTTCATGCTATGTACCCCAAGACGCCGATAAGGCACTATTAGTAAAGGACCTGCATAGTCCGAAGAAACGTGACAAAAGGCTTTTAAATTAGTATTTTGAAACCTACAAGCAGGCAAATCTGCCATAAAAGCCATCGTGTTCCTAGGATTGGCCTTGAAACAGACATTGCATTGTTGCACTCGTTTTCGAACGATACTACGGGCAGACAATATCCAAAATCTTTGCCTTAATAAAGACATGAGTAATTGAGGACCTGTGTGCAGATATTTTCTGTGATAATAATCAATTATTAGATTTACTATGTGATCTTTCCGAGGGAGTAGCATTGGATGCTGACTGTCATAATTCAAATCCGCATGGACTAGTCGCCCACCTACCCTGAAGACCCCTTCTTTTATGAAAGTATTGAGCTTCAAGAAAGCAGGGGGTAATTTATTTCCCACAAGCGCAATTTTGATCTCATTAGAGAAGTGTATTTTCTGTAGGTCTTTAATTACATATTCTTCAGCTCGATCTAACTGGGGAACTTCAAATTTCTGAGGTAGTTTTTTCACAAAACGAAGAACATAGATCACTATTCTCAGTAATCTAGACCACGAGGACACCCTAGAAGCGAGCTCATAGAAGACGGGCGCAGAAGTCGGAGGGGTTGCAGAGGTAGTAGCCAAGACATGGACCTTTATTTCAGGTACTTCATCTTTTACCGCTGTGGGATCAAAGCGATTCACTGGCCATTCAGACACGGGCGTACTTACGAACGGCGGCCCATGGAACCAAAGAGGATGCTCGAGCAATTGAGCGGGAGTGAGTCCTCTGGAGAGGCAATCAGCGGGATTTTCTTTCCCACTTATGTGATAGAAGTGTCTAGGATCCAACTCATTATGAATTTTGGCAACCCTATTAGCGACAAAAGTCTGCCATCGAGTGGGACAGGGATGAATCCAAGCTAGTGCGACCTTGCTGTCTGTAAACGCATGCACATTGGATATTTGACATCGAGTAGCATAGGCGTCAATGACGACACGCATTAATTTAGCGAGTATCAAGTTCGCGCACAACTCCATTCTAGCCAGAGTTATTACGGTTTTTGACGGCGCCACTCTCGATTTAGCACAAATCAAATTGACTACAGAACGATTTTCGTTCGGCAAGTAAACATGTAAATACACTAGGCCACCGTAAGCGCGTTCTGAGGCATCCGCAAAGCCTACTATTGAGACAATGCAGTCTCCATTCACGCCCATGTGCCTCGGTAATTTTATGTTTTGAAACAAGGGCAATTCGGACTCAATCTGTTGCCAAAAAGTCACATTGTTAGGAGGGGGAATATCATCCCATCCGATATTATTTTCCCATAAGGATTTTATTATTAATTTTGATAATAGAGTTACCGGGGCCACGAATCCCATTAAGTCCCACAACCGGGCAATAGTCGACAGGATATTCCGTTTAGTACACTCGCGTGATTCGACCTTGACACTGAAGGTAAACACATCTTCAGCCGGCAACCAAAGAAGACCAAGTATTTTTAGGTAACTTTCCGGGCTGAATTCAATCGCCTCAGTGACACGATGAGACGCGGGAATGCTAGACATCACTCCGGGCGAGTTACTAGAGAATTTTACTAGATCAAACCCTCCAGCTGCGAACAATTCGATCAGCTGATTTGAAAGTTCGACACCCTCGGTGGTGGACGAGCAACTAATGGCTAAATCGTCCATGTAAAGCTGTTTCTCGGCTACCGAAGCGGCAGTCGGGAAACGCTCGCGCTCATCGGTGGCGAGTTGGCGTATAGTACGTATAGCTAGGAAGGTACTACAGCACAGACCGAACGGGACGCGGGACATCTCAAACACTGTAATGTCGTCGGTACTATCAAACCTATACAACAGACGGAGAAATCTCGTGTCATTTTCGTCAATTAAAACGCGCAAGTACATTTGCCGTATGTCGGCGCTTATCGCCACAGGTAATAATAGAAAATTTAATATTATCTGAAACAAATCATTTTGTAGATTCGGGCCAGTGTACAACAAATTATTGAGCGATGTTCCACTACTTGATTGACTGCTGGCATTCATCACTATTCGTAATTTGGTAGTACTTTTATCTTCACGAACCACCGCGTGATGTGGTATTACGTATTGATCATTAGTATTACCTATCTCAGAAACAGTACCAACGGGATGCATATAATTTTTCTGCAAGTATTCTTTGAAAACGTTGTCATACTCCACCTTCACGGTTGGATTCGATAACAATTTACGCTCCAATGATAAGAACCTACGCTCGGCCGTACGCATTGAGTCTCCTAAAGCGGAGGAAGGGTCGCATTGAAACGGCAGCGAGACGACGTACCGCCCGTTCGATTCTCGACGCGTGGTGTCGCAATAATATTTTTCGCAAGCTTGTTCGTCTTTAGTTAGGCTATTGGGCACATTAGGTACCTCTTCCAATTCGAAAAATCGATTCATGCAATTTTCCAGAGATTCATCCATGGTACAATACGAACGAACAATATTGCAACACACGGGGTTAATGACAGGGGCCTGACCAATTATTACGTAACCTAATAAGGTTTCAATTGCGACAGGTTCGCCGGCTCCGCGAGATACCGAATTCGGACCTAAGATTCGAGCAAATAAATCCGTCCCCAAAATGAGGTCAATATTCGCGGGGGTGTAGTAATTACAATCCGCCAATGGAATGTTATTTAAATAATCCAGGCGCGCCGAGTCTATCTTCGCGGTAGGCAATTCATTAGTGATACGATTTACGACCACGGGCTGAATAGTGAACCTAACCGAATCATCGAAACGAGACCGAATGGTCAGGCAAGTAACTCCTTCTACTGGATTAGTGACGTCACCTACACCTGACACATATTTACTCTGCGGCTCATGTAGTTTTAAATTCAAGCGTTTGCAACATTCCGACGTTATTAAATTTTTCTGTGACGCGCTATCGATTAACGCCCTTAACACAAATATATTTCCTTCGGCATCCACAGTATTGCATTGTGCGGTGCCGAGCAAGACAGACGAGGCGAGACTCGATCTCAGGACATCACCGGCGGTAGCGGCGCACTCGCCGACCGCACAGAGCGATACGGCCGCGGCCGCCGGGCCGGACTCGGACGCGCCGGGCGCGCTCTGCGTCACGATAGCCGTGATCGTATCCGCGTTGTTATAGCTACCTACCGTCTTGCTACTAGGAAAGTGTAGTAAGCTATGATGACTGCGATTACATTCTGTGCAACGTTTGGAATCTTTGCAATTCGCAATGACGTGTCTGTTATTTAAACAATTTACGCAAGATTTACTAGATTTTATTAATTTGTAGCGATCATTAGGGATCATTGACAGGAACTTGGGGCACTGAGCTAACTGAGAATGATCACTCCTCCCACAACACAAACAATTATTTTCCTGTACATTTACAAATGTTTTTACATTATTATTATTAGTGAACGCGCGTGCACCTGATCCCACTGACGATGAAGGCGTATTATAATTTTTACGCGACTGAGTATTACCCGCTTTCGTGTTTGTTGACATCGCGCTCGCGACATTATGCACGCGTTGCAAAATATGAGATTGATTTCGCACAAAGTCAATGAACCCCGAACAACTTGAGATTTCATCAGTACCATTGAATTTAAGCTCAAATGATTTGACTGTTTCTAATCCCACTTTTTTGCACGCGATGTGTATGAACAAAAAATCCTCTAAGCTTTGTAATTTTAATTGTTTCAAAGCGGAGTGAAGTGATGAAAATTTATCAATGAATTCCTCTAATTGCGTTGGAGAATTCTCATTAACATTCGGCAAATTCAACAGTTTGTCTAAATACGAAGCCGCAAGTATTCTTTCGTCATTGTATTTAGTCAGCAAAGCTTTCCAAATAACACAGTAATTTTCAGCAGTGGGTGCAATACCTTGGCAAATATTTAAAGCTTTGCCTTTTAATCTACCAATCAAATACTGTATTTTTTCACCGTCAGTAAGATCCGGTTTATCATGAATAGCTGACTTGAAAGTCTCGTAGAAAATGGGCCATGATTCATTTTCACCATCAAAGGAACAGAGTTCTAATCGCGGCAACTTTAATGAAAGTTTTTCGCATTTGACTAGGGAACCCTGTCCGTCGCGACTAGTACTTTCAGTCATTTGCGACTTTAGTTGATGAACTTTGTATTTAATTTTCGCATACAATTGCTCGAATGCGATACACGAACTATAAGAAGGCGGAGGGCCATCAGATATGGATAATTGAAAATTATTTCTTTCCTCAATAGTTGCCAAAAAGTCGTTAGGCAGTAAATCGATCGTAAAACTATCCGCCAAAAAATCGTCAATCTTTATTGGATCATTGGCCAATTTAGCAATAGAATCATATATCCCTTGTGCTCGACCAAACAAGTTTATTCTGTAATTTTTGAATACTACGATTATTTGTAGACGGTTCGAGAGGTGGATTGGAAGTCATTTTGCACAATATGGCGGTTACCTCGTGTTTTCACACAATACCTAATCAAAAATTTCCAATGATTCGCGATCGATAGGACCAAATGATTGCGCGCTGGGTCAGAAAAGGTATTTGGACTAGGTATGGCGATAGATTTTAGTGGTTTTATCCCCAAATAACACGGTAACAAAGAAAGGAAATTAATGGTTTTGAAGGAAGCTCACCGGTGATCCGTTTTCAGCAAAATGTCGCTTCTTCCACGGCGGGGGTGGCCACCCACAGATGACACAACACAATTGCACCTTTCTATATATTTAGATATAGTCCTACGAGAGTTTTCAGCTTAATTTGATGCACTTTTCCTAATTATAAGATGCGCGTGCGCGGAGGTAATGTCTCCATTTTTTATTGATTTTCTCGACTGCTGCGGGGCGCGCGGCTATTGGTGAGCCAGCGAGCGAATCAGCGAGCTAAGGGTTGAGGGGAAAAGAGACAAGGATATGCGGAACGCACTAGGTGTGCAAAGGACAAAATACAGTTACCGTGTTATTACAACAAATTCGGAAAACTTTATTTAATTATATTTGCCACTTAAATTGGCGTAATCAACTACTACAAAAACAGAATTACGTAAAAATCTAATAGTAACTGGTAATGATTACCATAAAAATCTTACCGAATATTCATCAAAAACAAAAGACTGAGAATCTTCTACAACAACATTCAAAAATAAAGCCCGTTACCGAATTAAGACGACATGGGTAGTAAAATAGGAGTTTTTTAAACATTTTTAACTAGGTACCTCATAATTGCAACAGGTTCTAAAAAAATACATGCATAAAGACGTTTTTCAAGACAGCGACAAAGCCCAAAAAGAGAAAATTTCGCTCCATCGAAAAAAATGCAAAATGACGACACGGCTGTTTATGCACTTCAAAACATTATTCCATGCAAACTAATAAAGTAAATATAAAAATGGTGACTCTTTTAAACATATATACCCTTTATTTAAATCAAAGCTGAGCGTTTTTCTTCCAAAACGCTACTGTGTGAATTTATAATCAATTTTATTAATTAAAAACAGCGTATTCCGATCTCTTCTTGATTCACCGTACTACTAAGACACGCGTTTTTTCAGATTATGTTTATTTCTTTCGTTATGCGGTGGACCTACAGCGCCTTGAAAAAATCTCGCTGAGCGATACTTAGTGATAAATAAGTTTATCAGAGACTTGCACCCTTAACTATAAATTCTCAAATGTGAAATCGCGGGCCCGTATTACGTAGCTTAATTAAGTATAATGCAAAGGATAACTTGAATTGTGAAATGCAACAAACTACAATGCACTTTAAAATGTTTACTCTTTAAAACAAAACAAACCTGAGTCTAAAACGTAAACAACACGCAAACTTAACTCTATTGTTAAGGTAAATTATGGGTTGATACACAGATACCAGTGGTTGATCTGATTAAAGTAAAATTATCTACAGGACATGTGAATAAGCAGGTGTAGTCCACATGAAGAAGACGCTTGGAATGAACGATTAAGAAATTCATTGGCCACGGCGCAGAATAATTTGCTTACCATGACGGCAAACGTATTAATTTTTACTTTATTGGATTTAAAATAAGTAAGTAATTTAATAAAATAAAATAAAAACCAGCCAAGTGCGAGTCGGATTCGCGCTCGAAAGGTTCCGTACCATTATCTACAAAAACCGTAAAAAAATCATGCCTATTGTATGGGAGTGCGCAGGTCCGACTCGCACTTGGCCGGTTATAGTATTTGTTGTTATAGCGGCAACAGAAATACAGACTATTCACTTCAAAGAAGTCCCCTGGCTTAGGAAAGGGTAGCACTGGTTAAAATGTTGCCAATGGCTCACGTAGCGTTCACCCTACAACACATTCCTTATATTTACTTAACTGCGTTTTTAGGGTTCCGTAGTACCTGAAAGGTAAAAGGAACCTTTATGGTAAGACTCCGTTGTCCGTCCGTATGTCACAGCCTCATAACTTTGGCACCGTTATAGATAAAGATTTGAAATTTACTACAAAAATAGCAATTACTTGCCTACAAAACAAGATGTAAAAAAAAATTGAAAAGTTTTAAATTGTTCAAAATATTTTTAATACAAAAAAGAGAAAAATAAAAAAAAAACCTAAAACTACAATATGGGTATCAAATTGTAAATCACAATTATAGGCCATAACTGGCCAATTACAGGAAAACTTTAGCAATTAAAAATAGTTGAAGAAATATGAAAACTATAAAAATAAATAAAATACAAAAATTTATAAAAATACAATATGGGTACCAAATTGTAGATATTAAAGAGCTCATTATAAAAATACATACTTTTGCTAAATTTACTGGCACCGATTTCGAGAAATCTTTGAAAAACAACAAAAAAATGCATGTCCCCACCCTTATTTCCGATCTGATGGACAGAAAATAATGAAAAAAATCATGGTGATTTGGGATTATGCAAAAATTTCAGGAAAAATAAAGAGGTTGAGAAATTCATGCTAATAAAATGACAAAATTAAATTTTTCATACTCGAGTTTTATTTCGATTACGGTATACAAATATTGTGGGGTACAATCAATTCCTTGCCGGTTTTCATAAACAGTAATGCGCAAGATTTTAAATACTTTTTTCCTGACTGTTCCCAAAACTTTCGAACTACGGAACCCTAGGTATGCGAGTCTGACTCGCACTCGACCGGTTTTTTAAATATATTTATTAGACTACTCTTTATTGAAAATAAAATGTACAGAATAAAAAAACAAAATTATCAATTATTTATTTATTGATTTGTATTTCGCAAACAAAAGATTCAAAGAAGATTCAAAGATTCAAAATGTTTATTTGTAAAATAGATACATAAAGTATACGTTTTACATGTCAAATCTAATCTGTATAAAAATAATATTTTATAATGAAACAAATATGATACTTACGGGAAATATATATAAAAAAACAACTATATTTAAGTTGGGCCACTAAAGTTATACACATGCATAAAATAAAGACTTATTGGAATAATAATATTATTATACACAATGCAATTAATAAATAAGTTGATAAATAAACTGAATAGACCATAAATAAATATAATGCCTAACCAAATATGTACTAACTTAAGTAAAAAATTAAAATATTGTATATTCCTACATAATGCAATGAATAAATAAGTTAATAGATAAATAAAGGCAATAAACATATATAAAGGATAATAGGCAAGTACATCATGGAGTCCCTCAAGGAAGCGTATTAGGACCATTACTTTTTTTAGCCTACATTAATGACCTTCCAAAATCGACTTCTTTTCCCATGATTTTATTTGCTGACGACAGCACGGTTATATTTTGTAGCAAAACTAACCAAGAATCAGCAATAAATGACACCTTAAGATGTATAATTGAATGGTTACAACGTAATAATTTAAAAATTTATTTGAATAAAACTAAAATTATGCAATTTCAACAGAGACTTTCACCTATTTCACTTGACATCTCATACTTAAGTACAAAAATTGATAACACCGAGATAACTAAATTCCTAGGTTTACATATTGACTCAAAATTATCTTGGAAACCACATATTGACCACATTTGTAAGAAGCTTTATCAATTTTCATACGCATTGTACATGTTGTCGAAGGTTGTTAACAAAAAAGCAGTTCTCAACGCCTACTTTGGGTATGTCGACTTAGTGATTAGGTACGGTGTGATATTCTGGGGTAATTCAACTGACAGAGAAAAAGCTTTTAGAGCACAGAAGAGATGTGTAAGAGCGATAGAACAACTTCGGAAAACAGATCACTGCAAGGCTCATTTTATACAGCTAAAAATTTTAACCTTACCCTCCTTATACATTTATGAGCTAGCAGTATTTGTTAAAACTAATAAACACTTGTTTTTAAATTTTAAAAGTATGAGGCATCAAAATATGATAGCGTGCAATCCCTCAAAAATCGGCTTCTTAAAAAAATGTTCTGGGTATGGGTCCTAATATCTATAATAAATTGCCAGCTGCTCTTCGTGACATTAACTGCATTAACATTTTTAAATCAACTTTGATGCATTTTTTATCACGAAAAGCATATTATACCATTAATGAGTTTTTAGAAGATAGGTAGCACAACCGATTTATGATTTTATAAAAATTTTGTGAAATTGTGACATTTCAAATAATGGTTTTTTGTAACTTTAATTTAGTTTTATTTGTATTTCTACTGTGTATATTAATTTTAAGAAACAATAATATTTGTATGCCACTAAGGCGCAACATAGCTGGACATCTCAATCTGTAAATATCTTATAAGACCTATGTTGAACAAATAAATGATTTGATTTGATTTGATAGATTTAATGCCTCAATCCGCCCATTCAATTAATCTTGCTAAGAAGAAGGGCAAGAAACTTAGCAAGATCATGTCTTTTTTATCAGTATTTTTTTTCAATATGTTTTAATTCTATTACAGTCTTTTTAACTTACATAAAATTACACAAAACAATGTATTAAACTTTAATAACTAAAGGATTAAAATATAAAAGACAGAAGGAAATTGTGTCATGAGGAAAAAAAAATACATTTTAGTCTACATGTTTAATGAGGTAATAAGTTAAAATACTAAGCAAAACATCATCTACCTGTCTGATATGTTTTATCTTTTTTTTATAGTCAGATTATCAACTAATAAATGCTAAGTTTAAGTTATAAAATGTTCATGTCAATATGTAAAAAAAAATGTCAAAATAATAATAAAAAATCAAAATAAAAATATTAGTCCACATAAAAACAAACGATTTGAAAAACACAAATCAGTTAGAAAATTAACGAACAGTAGTATTATGGCTAGGATCAATATTCTCATGACACCAAGCATCATTATCGTCCAAATAGTCATTGATTTTATAATATGTTTTTCTCAAGAGTCCCTGCTTAATATATAATTTAAACTTATTTTCTAAAAAACAAAGGACCTCCTTTGGAAGTTTATTGTAAAATCTTATACCATGTCCTACAAAAGAGGTGCCTACTTTTGCAAGTCGTATTTTTGGAAAAGCCAGTTTATGTTTCTTCCTAGTGTCTATAGAGTGATGCTCACCGAGCCTTGGGAAAGCATCGATATTTTTTCTGATATATTTAATAACTTGGTAAATAAATTCACAAGGAAACGTTAAAATATTAATTTCTTTGAATTTTTATTTTAATGAATCCCGGTGCTTTATATTGTAAATAGCTCGAATTGCTCTCTTCTGCAAACCAAAGACTGCGTTTATATGCGCAGCTCTACCCCACAGCAACATACCATATGACATAATGCTGTGAAAATAACTAAAGTACACCAATCTAGCAGTATCCTCATCAGTAATTTGCCTCATCCGTCTAACAGCGTATGCGGCTGAACTTAGTCTACCACAAAGGCCTTCTATGTGGAGACCCCACTGAAGACGAGAGTCTATAGTAATACCTAAAAACGTCGTTTTGTTGACTAACTCTAGCTTGTACCCCTGCAAAAGTAGATCAGCATCTACTTGAATTACATTTGGTAAAGTAAATTTTATACATTTTGTCTTTTTCACAATACCTATGATCTAATGGTATGAATATCTATACATGTATCTCTGTACTAAAACGGCATTTTTATTTCTTGTTCTAGCTCGACGAAGTTTGTTCTAAATCGTCGAGCTCCCTTTTTAGGGTTCCGTAGTCCGACAAGGAACCCTTATTGTTTCCCCATGTCCATCTGTCCGCGGCTTAGCGCAGAGACTATTAGTACTAGAAAGCTGTAATTTGCCATGGATATAAATATTAGTCACGCCAACAAAATGGTCAAATAAAATATTAATTTTTTTTTTAAGGTTGCCTCTCGTACAAGTAAACTGGAAATGATTTTTTTTTCTCGTCTATCCCATAGTGTGGGGTATCGTTGGAAAGGCCGTTCAAAAACATTGTGGGTAGTTGAGAACCATTTTTCGATTTAGGGATCCGTTGGTGAAATATTAAGCTTTAAAGTGAAAATTTTAGTTAGAGTGGAGCGTCCCCCTCCACCCGCTGCCGGCTAAACGGTTGCTTATAGAAATGTGAAAAAATTCACAGAAGTAGTATATATAATGAATTTAAAAGGAAAACTATCACAGCTAAGTAGGCTTTACAGGTTTACGAGTACAGGTCCCGCCAAACTTTTGGCCCCCTATAATGTATGGGACCAGAAGTTTGGCGCGGTCTGTATTAGTAGACCAACGTTTATGTACCGGGCAACTACGGAACCCTACATTGCGCGTGGCCCGACACGCATTGGCTGGTTTTTTTCACGTTTTTTACGATTTTTTCCAGGCGACTTAATGTGAACGCTTTTTTCCGATATATTTGCCTGCAAAAGTCAACAGCTAATTATTATTTGCCTATAAAATTGGCGTTATGTTTAAAGCTGGTAACCCTATTTTACTAACCCGTCATGGCACTGACACGAGATCGAACCTGATCGAGAGAAGTCACGGTGCATTGTTTGCTTTGCATTTTCTCTTTCACAAAAGGCGTACCTTCAACACAATCTCTTTTGCACTATTGTTCAACGGCTTCGGCAATAATAATACATAATTTATCAAATAATTTTGAAAAATCTGACTGACACCAACATGACAGCTTAACCTTGACAAGCAGTGATGCCAACATGACGGCAAGGGACAAGTTATGATGAATGGTCTGTACGTCATCTGTGAAAATATCAATTGTCTTACTATCACGGTTCAAGAGATACAGCCTGGTGACAGACGGACGGACGGACAGACAGACAGCGGAGTCTTAGTAATAGGGTCCAATTGGTTACCCTTTGGGTACGGAACCCTAAAACTAAGAACATATTGTATTGGGAGGCGAACCAACCGTGGGGTTATTTCTAAGAACGCTAATGTTCAGCAGTTGATTTAAAAGACATTGTTAAATAAAAGAGAACTTAACGACAGAATAATTATTGTTATTTCAGAACCAAATCACACGTTTTCCACTAAATTATCCCAAAAGTATGTCGTCGTTCCGGTAGCTGTCATACCGTAAAGTAAGGCCAACTAGACGAGATAAAGAATGTAAACAAACTTTCAGGGATTCAAAAATGTTTTATTTGAATAAATTATATAAAAATTTAAACTTCATAATCTAATTGTTGTTGTCTGTATTAGACGAAGATGATTCGTCAGAAGGGTCCGAATCACCCATATTTATGACAAAACTATCTATTGTATTATCAACCATGTTGTCAATTTTGGTATAAAAATAAAAATTCGAAAATAATTAATTTCTTAGCTCCTCCCAACAAAGTGTGAAAGTTTTTTTTTTTCTATTTTGGCCATGGCAATAATAACGCTACGAATCGATGTTTTCGGTGCTTCGAACGCAATCCAAACAGGAATGAAAAGCGCGATAGTAGGCATCGTGCTACGAAATCAAATTGTTCACAAAATGGCGGACCAAATGAAATGCGGTCTGACAGCTTACCTGGACGACACGATACACGCAACGACAGCTGTCGTCGACCAACTGACGCTATAATGCGTACGAGTGGTACGAAAGATAAGGATAGAGATAACTCAGTAACGGTCCGATTGTTTACATTCTTTATCTCCTCTCATTGGCCTTACTTAAGTTCCTTCCGCGTTGCCGCGTTCCGAATCAGGCGTCCGCCCCATGCGTCACTCGCTGCGTTCGGTAACAAAATGCTTGCGTTTGAGACATTTAATGTGCAAGTAACGGTGAGCCACACACAACACGTTTACTCTTGGTTATATTTTACTGATGCATCAGCAGTATAAATTAGGATGGTATAGCACTGCATAATAAGGCATCGCTTATCTCAAAATTCTCAAACTCGAATAAGGTTTTAAGTATCGTGGCTGATGAAGTATATGATTTTATACTCTTATTCAAAACAGTGTCAAATGAATTTCAAAATAATTCTTTCGTAAAAAGGTGGGGATTTAACGTAGTGAATACAAGCATTCATAAAAGTTAACACCATACATAATAAAACATTATAGTCAATTCCTAACGACATACATCCCCGAAAAGGAAGGGGAGAGTGTTTACTTTCACCTTGAAGCAAGCAGCAATTAGACAAATAGTATGCAAATAAACTCCACACAACTTATTTGTGTATTATCGGCAGGGTTTGAAACGCGGTCTTAAGATCCCAGAGTCCGGCATTATACCGGCTGAGCTACTGGTGCTTTTTATACAATCATGAGCAAATCATACATAGATGATAATAAGTGTTTATGAAATAATCACGTGTGATGATAATTTCAAAAGCATAAATAAATACATTAAGGGCCTATTTCACCACTTATTGAGTAATGATATCCAGAAGATAAGTAAGAAAATGGAATGTATTTTGTATGATGTATTTAAAAGCTCCAGTATACAATGAGTCATCATGGACCACGCTCAACCATGTGCCACCACGATGAGCCATCGTTAAGCCACTGTTTACTTAATAGTCAATTACTGTATGACGTTTTTTGGAAGGTGGACGTCGAGACAGTTGTGGCATAAATTCTTAAAAATAAAGTAGTATTGGAATTTTATAACATTGCTCTAACTAACGAAATATTGACATGTTTTCACAGTCAACGTGTGAGACTAACCAATCCATTGTGTGAACAATTTAGCCACGATTCCTTTGAAGTGTGTTGCAGAAACTGCTATTATCGCCATTGGTCACAGAGATAGGCCATTGTTGGCCATTGAATTGAATACCAGTAGCTCTTGTACACAATGGCGAAAGCCTCTCGTGGGTGATCATAGCCCAATTGTGCCCCAGCAGGACACATAAATTACTGGTCGACAAAATTGTAGGAATTTTCTGTCACAGAAACAAATTATCGAAATTATTTTAGAAATTTGTGTGCTGAATCCTTAGAACAATATGGTCTAAGTCTGAATCCGAATATGAACTAATGTTATTTGTCCTCCCACCCATCGGCTGCTACGACTCTACGAGCTACGAGACAGGCACTGACGTCATAGAGTCAAAGGTACTTATTGGCCACCCGAACAAAGATGCCGCGCGTACGTAGATCTCCTCCGCCAACCGCAAAGACAACTAAAGCAAAAGCAACTGCAAATTCCTCGAAAGATCCAGGTTCTAAATCTGCTGAGAAGGTGATAAATAGATCTTTGTCAGACACTGACCTAACACAAGCAGAACAAAGAACTAAATTTTCACCCATTTGCATGCTCACGAGCCCTAAAATAACGAGAGATGACATATTAAATACCGATCTAAATGATTTTAAAGATGAGATGAAAAGTATGATTACCGCTCTGTTTTCGGCCCAAGACCGCGAGATTAAAAAAATCATCCCTGCCCTAAAGGAAATGCAAATTACTGTTCAGAATATCGAGACTGCTGTTTCTTTCTTGACAGCGCAAAACGACGAATTTAAAAACAAAATAGAGTCCTTGGAAAGGCAGGCCAGCGAAGATAAAAAATACATCACATTACTTGAGGATAAATTAGAAGACCTTCAGATAACAAGCAGAAAATCGAACTTGGAATTGAAAAACGTACCTAAAATTAATAACGAAAGCAAGGAAGACCTCATCGAGATTATGCTGAAACTCTCCGAAAACATTGGATGTAAAGTACTCAAGGAAAATATCAAGGATATATACAGGGTCCGAGGTAAAAAAGAAGGTGCTAGAAACTCGCCTATTATTGTTGAAACTACTTCTACTATACTGAAAACTGAATTTCTGAAGGCGAGTAAGTCTTTCAACATAAAGTCCAAGAACAAACTGTCTGCTAAGCACGTAGGACTTCGTGTCTCTGAAGACACTCCCATTTATGTGTCGGAGCAATTAACTGCAAAAGCATCTCGATTACATTTTCTTGCCAGAGATTTAGTAAAGACCAAAAAATTTAAGTTCTCCTGGACCGCCTACGGCAAAGTCTACCTAAGAAAATATGAAACTTCCCCTGTCATCACAGTTAAAACCGAAGGTCAGGTGCATCAACTCTCCAATGCAGCTTGACTCATATTGGTAATGCTAACTTACTTAATAATATCTGTAAAATTTGAAATATTAATCTCAATACTAATAACTTATATTATATTATACAACTACGTCTATTACTATTATAATATTACACAGTACATAACACGAACTAAAATCAATAACAACATTAAAACTTGTATGCACGAAAATAAATACTTCTCCGAAAACCATTGTCTGATCTTGGCTCCTATAATGCTACGTAAAATGAACTCAATGGTAGCCTCGGGTGTTTTGTTGGCTGTCATTGGCAGTACTATTTATATACTGGTACACCAAATGGATATATTTGTCTTTTGCTTAACTGTTAATATCACATATCACTTTCTAACAAATCATTGAAGCTATAAAAATTATAAAAATGAATGATCTACAAGCAATTAACGAAATAGACAACTTAGAATGGGCCCGCTCTGTTGAATGTGACTCCACAGATTTATCAGCACACATTAATATAAATAAAAATGATCTAAAAATTATATCGCAGAACATTTGTAGTATATACAGTAACTTTGATGACTTTTTACTCACCTTAACTAGCTTTACTTTCGATGTTGACATAATAATTCTAACAGAATGTCGTTTAAATCTTCAAAAACCGATACCTCAAATAAACGGATACAATTATTTCACCACTACTTGTCCGCATAACCAGAACGATGGAGTAGTAGTATACGTGAAAGATTATTTGAAACCGAAAGTAAAAGAACTAAAGCTGCCCCAGACGTCATGCCTTCAGGTGGATGTTTTAAATAATTCAATCTTATGTATTTATCGATCTCCTTCAATACCAAATGCAGAATGGTTCATAAACTCTCTAAGGTCCTACATTGAAAATTTAGATTCAAACAATAACGTAATTATCGCTGGTGACATAAATATCAATATACGGCCAAAGTTTCCGGAGACAACTACCGAATACAATAATAAAACAAACTATTTAAATATGCTATCGTCTCTTGGAGTTCATGCTGGGCATACTTTACCCACACGCAAAAAAACTTGCCTAGACCATTTTATGCTCAAATTGAATAGTAATGAGGCGGCATTTATCGCTATAATTCACACTTCTATTACCGACCATTTTACGACTTTCCTTTCTCTATCGAAAATTATTAAAAATCAAACCTCAGCCAAATATCAAAAGAAAATAGACTATGAGAACGCTTATAAAGATTTACAAGACAAAAATATATGTAAATTGCTACTGAATAACGATCCAAATGAAGTAGCTGACACTCTAATTAACAAATTGCATTCTGCAATACAGAACAACACTAATATTGTCACAATCCCTAAAAACAAACGCATCATAAAACCGTGGATTACTGGAGGTATTCTACGTTGCATAAAAAACAGAAACAAAATGCAAAAACAAACTAGGAACGACCCCCACAACGAAGTACTAAAAATCACATATTGTCGCTATAGAAACTACTGCAATAATCTTATAAAAAAACTCAAACGAAAACATGACAGGGATAAATTAGCCAAATCAGTAAACAATAACAAACTATTATGGAAAAACATAAAAAACCTAACTTATACTAATAAACATAAAAATCCACACACAGACCTAATTAATTCTTCCTCATCAGTTAAAGACTCTGCAAACTTGGTAAATAATTACTTTGCCAACATCGGGAAAAATCTTGCACAGAATATAAAGTCTCAAACAGCCAACTCTACACACACTTTTCTGAATGATCTCCCTATAATGCCCAATTCTTTTGTACTTCTAGATACTGACAACTGTGAAGTAAACAACATACTTACCAACCTAAAATCAAATAGTGCCCCTGGTTGGGATAATATCCCAATACAATTTTTAAAATATGCTAGGTTTGAAATTGTCCCTATTATAACTCATCTGGCTAACCTTTGCTTTCAGAAAGGAATATTTCCAACTGCTCTTAAAGCATCTATTATTACCCCAGTTTTTAAGGGTGGGGAGAGTGACGATGTTAGTAACTATAGACCTATCTCAGTTCTTTCTGCTATCTCTAAAATCATCGAAAAGTTGCTTAACGCTCGACTATTAAGTTATCTTAGTAAATTTGATATATTATCTCCTTCTCAATATGGTTTCCGGCGAGCAATATCAACTGAAGATGCAATAACTGATTTATGTACTTTTGTTACTGAACAACTAGATACAGGTCACACATGCTTAGGAGTTTTTTTGGACCTCAAAAAAGCTTTTGACACCGTTTCTTTTCCCATCCTTGAACGGAAACTAGAATTAATCGGAATAAGAGACTCTCCTTTATTGCTCCTAAAAAATTATCTCTCAAATCGTAGACAAAAAGTTAAACTGGGTGACACTACCAGCGAGAATGTCCAAGTTTCATACGGTGTCCCACAAGGAAGCGTTCTAGGCCCTACATTATTTTTGATTTACATAAACGATCTCTGTAATATGAAATTATGCAATGCAAAAATATTTTCCTACGCCGATGATACTGCTGTGGTCTTCACTGGTGAATCTTGGGATGAAATTAAAATCAATGCTGAAAGTGGCTTGAAGCGGGTAGGTCAATGGTTAACAAATAATCTCCTTACACTAAACCCCTCTAAATCTAACTACATCTGCTTTAGCATAAATAATAGACGTCAACCAAACAGGGACTTTAATATTAAGATACACAATTGTGTTAATATCTTAAATGGAAATTGTAATTGTCCCAAGTTGGAGAAAGTGTCACAAATAAAATACCTTGGAGTAATTTTAGGCGACAGGTTATCATGGTATCCTCACCTAGATCAAGTTGCAAACAGAATAAGAAAGCTCAGCTGGATATTTGCAGCACTGAGACACATTGCACCACCCAAATCACCAGAAAACAAAAATAAAGACTTACTAAGCACAATTTATTTGGCTTTGGTGCAGTCTATCTTAGTTTACTGTATTCCAGTCTGGGGAGGTGCAGGAAAGACCAAATTTTTAGATCTAGAAAGAGCCCAGCGTGGACTTTTGAAGATAATGCATTTTAAAAAAAGAAGATTCCCTACTAGTAGCCTTTACGAATTATGCAATTGTTTATCCGTGAGGAAACTGTATATACTTCAAACTGTTCTAAAAAAACACAAAGATATTGATTATGATGCAAGAGTAATTATGAAGAGAAAAAAATACAATGTAGCTAAAATTCCAACAACTAAAACCGAATTTGCAAGCAAACAGTACTCAAAACGATCAGCATACCTGTACAATAAGTTGAACGCTGAATTGGACATTTATAGTAGTCCTTATTACGAATGTAAGAAAGCAATCACAAATTGGTTACAACCGCTAAACTACGAACAGACGGAGTGTTTATTGACCCGCATACAATAACAAAATAGTCAACATACACATGAATATATTAATATTATATAATACCTGTATACCTTTACTTTTATCGTTGAAATAATATAAATTAAAAATAGAATCTTATTTATTTTGTTCTACATTTCATATAAAAACTAAACAAATATTACATATATGTATATTTAAAAATACAGACTTCTCACACACAAATATACCTACATAACATATTTATAATATCTAACAATAGCTATCTTTATTAAACTTCTTTTTAAAAATTCTTGTTTTCAAAATCAGTGAATTATGTGAAGATATAGAAGAGCGGAGTCACCTGATACAGGCATTGTATGCTTAAAAGGTGATTTCAACAACTCGATTATTGTAAACTATTTATGTTTTACCAATAAAGATATTTTGTATTTTTGTAATAAAGATATTTTGTAAAGTAAAAAAAAAAAAAAAAAAAAAAAAAAAAAAAAAAAAAAAAAAAAGAACTCAGAATTTTTCTATCGCGTCGTAATATATATTATGTTTATGACAGACTGGATTTTGAAAAATCGCTTGCTTTTACTACTTCTGGTGAGGCTTTACGCTTAGCACAGTTAGTTTTTCGGTTTTAATTTTCAATAATACTTCCTCTCAATAGTTATTTTTAATAGTAGGTATGATAAAAAGATTCACGTAACCAAGCCTAATTTTTGATTTAATGTCTCAAAACGATCACACCCAATTTTTCATAGTAAAAACTTGGTATGAAATGTATGGACAGAACAATCTCCCACAAAATTTTTTTTTTTGAAATATAAGGTTCAATCGCGAATTCTGTTATTTTCACCTTGATAAGTATTGATTAAGGACTTGTAATAAAAAAAAAAAAATGTTCAGAAGCATTAAAGAAACGTAAAATTTCAATAATTAAAGTTGATTTCACAAAAACTGAGACCTGATAGAAAAAATCTGAGTTCAGACTTGGATTCAACACACAGTTTTCTGCAAGAATTTCAAAATATCGTTCTGGGAAAAAAAATGTTGACCAGATCAGGCCTATTAATAAGAAATGGTGAAACAGGATTTAAGAATTTAGAAATTTTGTTTTTAACTTTATGCAGGATATAACAAATACTGAAATGGATAAAGCTAGGATAGAAGATGAAGGTAAGTCAAAAATAAATAATAAAATTGTATCTAAAAGTAAAGTCGTAGGCAATGTTTTTAAAATAATGTTTACTAACGTAGGTACCAGTAAGCAAGAAACAATTAAGTAGTCTCCAAAGATTTATACAAAAATAACATTCCAAAATGTAATGAACGCTTAAAATTTATGTATTTCACGCACAATTGTTGCAAAACTTTATTTTTTATCCATGAAAACATAAGTATGTATGCATATATTTACTTTATAACAGCGCCTTAGCATGCATATTGTTGATATGTATGTTCTTAGGGTTCCGTACCCGTATTATGTGATGGTACGCAATCCTATGTGCGCGAGTCTAACTCTCACTTGGCCAAATTATTGGAAATAATAAAGACTATTTTTAAGTAACAAGATTATCTGCCAGCCAGTATAATACATTTTCAGAACTATAACAAATAAATAGTTAAAAAAGTAAATAGTTAAAATCAAATTTTAATGTATCACTTCAAAACTCATGTAACGAAAGTTGATCAGTAGAACTAGTGGTTTTCGTTTACATGTACATAACTTTGTAATCTAGGTTCCGGTAAAATTAAGGACGTGAGGTATCGCCGTTGTAGGCACCGAGGAGACTTGGTCCACTTGTGCTTGTGGTGCTGTCTGCACATTTATTTGGAACATCACTAGTTCGTACGTCACTATAGTTCCTGCCACCTGAAATGAATAATATTTTTACTATTTCATTAATTTTATTTTGCAAAAATATACATTAAGCCTGCCGTGTATCCACACTTGAAGGGTCTTATGGAAAGTGTCTTGAAATATGTTTTGCCATTAAATACCTAATATAAATTTTTACATTATAGCTTTCGTTTGTGACGGTCTTTAGAAACACAAAGATACTGTCTCAAAGAAATAGTTTGGTGACAAAAAAGGCACTCAACGTATTGCTTTAGTTGCGAATCTGCATAAAGCTGTTTTCAGCATGTCCAAACACGCCCTGAACACAACTAACTTGTCTTTTTGGGTTTTTGAATAATACAGTCGGATTAAGTTCATTGGTCAGTTAGCAATGAAATGAGAAAATAATTTTAACTTCCAACGTTTATCTAAAATATCTAAATATCTAATAGACATCTTGGTAAAATACAAAAAAAATCTGCCTTCAAAAGTGTTAAGGCTTGACCTCGAATTAAACAATATTGGAAGTTAAAATTATTTTCTCATTTCATTGCTAACTGACCAATGAACTTAATCCGACTGTATTATTCAAAAACCCAAAAAAACAAGTTAGTTGTGTTCAGGGCGTGTTCGGACATGCTGAAAACAGCTCTATGCAGATTCGCAACTAAAGCAATACGTTGAGTACCTTTTTTGTCACCAAACTATTTCTTTGAGACAGTATCTTTGTGTTACGGACAGGGCTCCCTTGTATAACTGTGCATTGCAAGGAGACACAGGTTGAGCTTTCGATGAGATAATGATACATCATCATCAGGACTCTCAGGACATCGATGATTCTTATCCGTTATTACAGCATTTATGATGTCAACTCATTATAATTTTAATAAAAATAAGTCTAATAAACCTGACTTCTGATCACTTATCTACTTTCCAATATAAAGTGGACTATTACCTATCAATCACTTTTCTTTCACTTATGTTAGAAAATAATTTTATTAAAAAGTGTTAAAAGAACTTATGTACGTACAGTAAGAAGCAGTCCACGCGTAACAGTGAAGAATTGCAGACCACTTAGCGCTACTTTATCGCCATTTACTTGCGACAGGAACCTTTGCACCTGGGTAATAACGTCATTATGGCTTAAATTGACTCTTTAATTCATGAACCGCTCGTGAATTTTCACTATTTGCGGTAAAATGGATTAAAAATAAAACATTACGATTTTAAATTTAAATATTAATAAGCAAAAAGACATTTACTATAGGTAAACTCTTGAAAACTAAAATAATAATAATAAAATCATAAGAATATGTCAAGCTCACCGAGGTTAACCTATCGGGTATGACGTTGTAAAATGAAGCAATTACTACTCAGATTCTTGAGTCTCGAAGGAATGGTCCAGGTTAAATCAACGTTTTATCAATATTCCAAGGATGAATAGACAGACCAAAGCATAAATAAATTTAAAGAATCTTGGAAAATAAAGACATCTAGTTGATTCTGCATTACCTAGTAACACGTACAGAATGCCCAAACAATAGTGTGTATTTCTAAAATTTACGTAAATTAATTGCAAGTTCTATTTTGCAATGTAATTTAACAATTTAGCTTGCATTCGCATATTTTTTCTCGAACTCCCTTTCGATATAGGTACACTTTTTCCTCACCTCATTGCAGTAAGATTGTGTTGGCACATCATACAACACTGTTGCTGGGAAGGTGGACGCAGTATGAACCTGTGATGCAATCAGAGATACAGCCACCGATCTGCCGATGAGGTAGATGAGGGAGTATGTGAAGTACACTCCGGTTATGTAGCCTGCCATTGGGCCTGAGCTGTAACAAGGTACATCATACGATACCGATTCTGGGAAAGTGGATGCAGTGTGGTCTTCTTATAAAATTAGAGACACAGCCATCGATCTACTGATGACGTAGATGAGGGAATATGGGAAGTACATTCTGGTTATGTAGCCTACCATTTCGCTTGAGTTGTAATAACCTCAAAGGTAGATGCAATATGGGCCTGGACGCAATCAGGAAAACAGCAACCGATCTACAAACAAACTACAAAAAGTACACTCCTTCGAGCCTTAACTATAACTCAGTACCTACATTATACAATGAAAGTGACTAAATAGCCGTTAGCGGCTTCCTTAGTTCTAATTCTATTCGACCGCTAGGGATAGGTTGCGACGACGAGCGAAGCGAGGAGGAGCGGTTAGGTTGACATGTAAGTACATATAAGGGAGCCGAGCGAAGCGGAGGGGAGCGAGGCGACCCCCGTAGTTTTAACAGAATTCATGATATGCAGAAAAAATCATTTTCCGAGCAATTTCCGATGACTGACGGTTCAATTATTTACAAAATTAAAGGACCGCCATCCTTTGTGCTAAGGAAGATATTCCAACAGCAAAATAATGACATACGGTTCATTAATTTTAAAAATCAAAGGACCGCTGGTGACCCTTTAGTCACTTCCCTATACAATACCGATGCTGGAAAGGTAGATGAAGTATGGACTTGTGATGGAAATAGAGATGCAGTTATTGTTTTGGAAAGTGGGGCTCGTCTTAATAAACTTGAGCTAGATAACTTGCCCCCAGTTCACTTTAATGCTGGGAAGGTAGATGGAGTATAGACATGTGATGCAGTCAAAGATTTTAAGTTTATAATTCGTATTTAAAAACAAAATTTTCTTTTTTAACTTTTAAACATCGTCGAAATTAATTTATAGACGAGATACAAATAAATTTTAGGTGCTTTTACCTAGACTGAGCATAAATATTGGTATATTTACGAATGAAATACTTTGTTGATCATACTGTATGACTATATCAAAGAAGCATAACAAGCAATTCAAAAAAACCTGCTTCACCTTTAAGGCTGGTTAACTTTTAATATATTTTTATGTTCCTCAATAATTTTAATGAGAAAATTGTTTTCTATGATCAGTAGTGTTACTTTTCTGTTTTACCCCGTGGTTGTCAGCTTACTCACCTTGGGTGATTTATACATTTATTTTCACTTCGGACTCCATTTCTACAAAAAAACATCAAAGTTATTTTATTACTTTGTAGAATATTATATCTATAACATTATTAAAAATATATATACGTTTGGAAATTATCCACCAGCTATCATGCATGTTTCCTTGTAGGCCAAAGGATACACAGAATGCTTTTCAATGATAAAATTCATCCTCTCAAAATGTCCAAACCACCGAAGCATTCTTTTTATATTCTAGTCAACTCATCTTCTTTAAGGACGCAACGATCCCATATGTTGAAATTTTCCACTACCTACATTATGATTCAATGTCAATACACACATACTCCATAAGGAACGCAATTCCACTGTATCTACTTGGATGCTTATCTTGCCATACACTATATTCACTACCATACATAATTGTAGAAGCCAACATTTCATTATTCATTTCTTAAAGCCTAAATAAGCAAGTTAGTTCTTAATTTTCTTATTTATAGTTTTAATAGTTACGCCGTAGTTTGGGCACCTTGGAATAACGAACGTTAATCTCAAAATATTCAATAGTAAAAAACACTCACTCAAGAGTAAAAAATAGCTGCACGCAGATGTAGAAGAGATTGTTAGCAAAAGATATAAATACAATTCCGCTGATGACTTTGTCCACTTTCCTAACCAGCTGGGTGGCACGGCCGTACTCCTCTCGAGTGGATCGCCAGAACGATTCTGGTAGCGGCTGGAATTAAAAGTAATGAAAATCACTTATCACCATAGTAAAAAATATAATATCAAAATCAATTGAGTAGGTGCACGAAAGGGTAATGTTGGTGACATGCTGAAGAAGAGCCAAGTCAAAACAACTTGAAATAAAAGATCTCGCTTTGAAAATTGAAAAGATATCAAAATGTTTGACAAGTATTGTTAATATAAATATTCTGCAAGTTTAGTATCTCAAGAATTTGCGAGTACCTTATTTATGATATTGACTTGATATCTATAAAAACTCCTAACACCATTATTTTCTAAAGGAAAATGGTATTTCGTGGCCCGCGTTTTTTGTCGTTTCAAAGGCGTGTTCAAGAAATTAAAGCACGCGCATTGAAACTCTTGTACAAAATTGCATGATTATTTAAGTCCGTGGGATGAAGTAAGTTTTTCGGAAAAATAAATCTTATGAACGGGTTTGAACGTACAATGACTGCCATCTTACAAATCAATGGCTGTGTTTGGCCAATGTGCTGTCAAAATACATATATTAAAATTTTTGCGATCCGTATTTTAGAGGTTTTTTTAATATAAACGTATAAGTTAAGTACTGTACTAGTGTACATATCGCCACCATCTGGTTAAATCAGCTTTCTGATTGGATGCCTAGGATGCTAACTAAATGGCGGCATTCAATTAACTGCCTAGGCTTCTCGTTATTTAAATTAAGATACCTCAAAGTTCAACGAGATGGCTTGTCGAAAGTTAGCCCTTTGGACACAACTGAAACAAAAACCGCCGCGTCATTTAAATTTAGTTATTTTTTTGCCACTATAGGGATTTTAGAGCGCCTTGTTATATTTTTTTTCTACAGGTCGTGAATTCCGTTAAAACTACGGGAGTTGCCTTGCTCCGCTCCGCCTAACCGCTCCTCCTCGCTTCGCTCGTCGTGACGACCTATCCCTAGCCAAAAGGCTAAACGTCGTTCAGCGCTCTCGTTAAACGTTGCGTTGAACCATTTGGCTGAGCAACCTTTAGGAATTTAATTGAATGCTGCCATTTAGTTAGTATCCTAGGCATCCAATCAGTAAACTGATTTTACGAGATGGCGCTCACATATATAAGGTGAAGCTGTGTAACTTTCTACATATTAATGCACAAATAATGTCACAAAGAAGCACATATTTCATTTCTCCATAATTTTAAACCATTAATGGTTTTGATACAGCTTTTATTTCTCCAGAATCCTTTACTTTTATCTTGATTTAATAAATTGAAGATTACGGATTCATGGAAATGACACTGGCTAGACCTGCCATTCACATTTTCGCTCAAATTTTGCTGGAAATATTCGTACAATTAGGAGGTAAAGAAAATAGGAAACTAATAGCAATTTCCCAGTATTTAATAGAACTTAAGTGAGGATGATTATTTTAGTGCATTTACGAGTTCTTTACTCATGGACTCACTGTTACGTGAAAATCCGCAATATAAAAAATAAACGGAAACACAAGCTTTCCTGAAAAATACTATTTGCATCAAAAATGTCACATTGCACATTTTTCCGTGACATGTTGTTATGTTGTTACTTTTTTGTTTTGAGTTAGTTACCCAAATTGACACTCAACTCAGTTATTCAAACCCGACCCAAAGTTTACCTTCCCCTGAGTGGAGCGCAGTTTCTCATTGACAAGTTGCAGCCGTGACGTCAGATAATAACTCATGCAGATCACGAACAGGTCAGAGAAGTTCCAGGTGAACGTGGCCTGGATCTGCAAAAACTGCCCAAAATGGCGAAAGTTTAGAGTGCGGAGTAAGTCTGGCAATTCAAAATTTTCTTAATTATTAAATAAAACATATTTACACGGCATGAATCTCCAGGGCGTGTCAGAGGAGTTCCCAAGTTTACACTGTGAAATGCGAGTCACAATCAACACTTGGTACACCCGCTTTTCACTGATGATAATTATAATTAACTAATACACATAAAAACATACTGGAAACTTGACTAGTGATCATGATCACGATTTAGTGACCTATTTGTTTAGTTTATTTTTTGTATAGTTTAGCACAGTCCAATTCAGATTATAGGGAAAAAAATGTGTTTTGGTATATGTTTCGATAACTATATCCACTAATATTATAATTTTCTAAAAATATGATATGTTCAGCGATGGGCTTGTTACTTTTTTATTATAATGTATTGATTGATTGATAAATTAAATGTAAGATGTACTAAAACTGGTTTGAGATATGGTATAGACCGTTTTTTTTCTAGATTCAAAGTATTTTATAAGAGTTTGGCTCTTAAATTTACTTTTTATTCTAAACTAACCTGGAACAAGACACCCAGCAGCGGATGGTAAGGCACGACAATGAAAACCCAACCATAAGAGTGCTTAAGAAACTCTTCGTATGAATCTATCGGCGGACTGAGACATGCATTAGCTCCGTAAATCTCCGACAAAAGGGAGAGCATGTGTTCCGCTGGAATAAGATCAAAGTATTTTATAAAGCATTTTATCAAGCAATAGGTACTCTTATAATTTGAATAGCTCAAAATATTTTAACTCGATTTAAAAAACGACTAAAATAAAGTAAGATAGCGAATGATAAAGCGGCAGAAACGGGTTTTTGTAAAACAGGCCATGATTTTTAATTTATAGATAGAAAGACCTTTTACCGAACAAAACTGTTTGAAAAAACGTTATAAAGTGAATAGTTATATACTTACACAAAGCAAGAAACAGTACAATTGCACAGGTACCAATACATTTTTTAGGCAACTTGCCATCAAAACTTGGATCCAAATCTTCAACCTTAGCAATATACCTCAAAAGCTTGGGCCAGGACTTGGCAATTTTGATGAAAATCACCATCGTTATGCTGCATGTGCCATAGAACATTACCGAGGCTGCAAAGCAAAAAAAAACAAAATTAGGGAATGTGGGAAAATTACTTTTTAACTAGTTACAAGTTAAAGTATAAAATAAATAAATTAATGAATATAATACAATCTAAGCATAAAGCTATCCAGACGTTAATACTGTCGGATGTATATACGGTGAAATTAAATTAACCGACCAAATTCATACTGGAGACTCAGTTAGTGATCAAGAACTAGGTTCAGTAATCCTTTTGACCAATTAAAAAAAAATGTTTTTTTTGTCCCTTATTGGTTGGACTAGTTGTGTAGAGAGGTAAGGGGGAATAGGAGAGGAGGGGGGGAAAGTCCCCTGCCCCCGTAGAAATACCCCCCTGTCCGGAAGTACTTAGTTTTTGAGTTATGTTATTTTTTGAAAAATTATAACCTCATTTTTTTGTGCCTTAAAACATTAAAGAGAGGGAGGAAAAGGGCGTTGGGGGTTGGGGAGGATGGAGAAATGTTCCCTGAAGTCCCTCCAACAAAAATCTAAAGGTCTCTAACAATTTCTTGTAAAATCATAACCTCACTTTTTGTGTCATTTTCATTAAAAAAACAGTGGAAAAGGGTTGAACTAAAGACAAACAATGCCCCTAAACTTCAATCGTGACTAAATTCAAGTACCGGACGTCTATACAGCCAACCCAGTTTGGGTACAATTACTAGTGCAAGCACAATAAGGCAAAAAAAAAATTTTTTTTTTAAATTTCACCTGGAGGGTCATAAAACCTTGTTCCTGATGACTAACCGAGTCTCCAGTATGAATTTGGTCGGTTGATTTAATTTCACCATGTGTGGGTGTAATATAAGTACAAGATAGCGCGCGAGTTCATGTCCATCCTGGGGAATGCGGTAGTGCTGTGACACAATCAATTATGGTAATGTCGATAATTACTAGCGATTTTGTCAACAGCTGTTGACAATTTGGTTTATTGTAACTCAAGGTAATTTTACAAATTATGAAATGAAATAAATATGATAAGACTTACTTGATTATTGCCAATAAAGAAAAGTATTTTTTTTTAATGCAATTTAATCACTATCAGATGCAAAGACAACCGACAGAGATCTCCGCCGTCGCTGACTTCAATTACGAATTTGTCGATCGTATTTTCCATTAATCCATCTTTTCATTTTCAGTATCGATAAACAATTGTTGTATCACAACCGTCAAGGACGTACGAAGGATGAACGTGGTAATATAACCTCAAATTGTAAGGTAACATAAGGCTCATTATATCTTTAAGCTTTGTGATTGTACAAAATAAGACTAATTCGAAAGTAAGTTTGGACCAGAGGTGCAGTTGTGTAAGCCAATGGTATTCAATTGATTATAATTATGGTTATTCGGCTAAGCAAATTAGCCAGTTTGACAATTGAAATCGTATGTTTTTTTTTGTTAACAACAAAACAAGACAATCGTATTCATTTGACAGCCAAAAATGTGCGATTTCAATTGTCAAACGGGATAATTTGCTTAGCCGAATAGCCATAATGATAATCAATTTGAATACCATTGGCTTACACAATTGTACCTCAAGGCGGGTATTCTGACACGTGCGCAAAAATTGCAAAGGCAGATTGCGTGTGATATTAAAAAGGATTTTGTACTGATATGTATTGATTATTTTGATCGAAAACTTATATTTTACTTATATTTCTTATAACATTTCTTAAATCCTATAGTTTTTATTTGATGTGGTTTAGTCACTCTAATTTCCATCGTATGGCATTTATAAAACTTTAAACAAATATCGAATGACTGATATTGCGAATGCGCAATAACGCCGGAATAGCCGTCCTGGTTTAAACTTACTTTCGAATTAGTCTTATTTTGTACGATCCCAAAGCCTTATGTTACCTTACAACTTGAGGTTATATTACCGCGTACGCATCCTTCTGTTATGTGTAAGTAGTATTATTGTACGGTTTTAAAAAAAAATAGTACCGTAGAAAATATATAAAAGATAATACTCACAAGCAGTTCCTAAATTCGTAAAAATATACACGTTGTAAAAACACATTAATGTCATAAACGTTTGACCACAAATAGATAGAACTGTGTAAAAACTTTTCCAAGAATTTCTAATGTATCTGGAAAAAAGAAAAAGTTATTACAATTTAAAATATTCCATTGATGATTTGGATTATGCACGTGCCAATATAAAGGTATGCTGCACACACAGAGTTACAGTAACACGCAACGCTTTTTTTTTTTTTTGCTGTTTTTTATGTTTAGTAACAAAACGACATCAAATGAAAAATATATTGAAAATTGAAGAAATTTCAATGTCCTAGAGAAAAATTTAGTTTTTCGCGCGACTTAAATTTCAATCCGCTTTTTTTGTTTTCAAAGCATAAACTTGACAAATTCTTGGAGTGTTTATTTGTCATTTGAAATTGGTAAGTTAACAGTGGATAATGAATGGTGTTGTAGAACTTACTTCACATTTAGCACGTTCTTGCCAGTTATACCAAATACCGGTAGAAGAGCAAACATCTGACCGATGACCAACATCACTTTCAAACTTTCTTGAAACGTCGCGGTGCCGGGGTTAGTTTGAAACGTCGCGGTGCCGGGGTTAGTTTTAGATTTTATCGCCATTTTATACGTATGTGTGGGGTAATCTGCAATAGATTTCGTTTTACTTTTTCCCTTGTTAAGGTGGTAAAGCAGAATCTCGGTGCAAAAAACACATCATAATATTGCTTTCACCTCAAAAGCTCGGAAAGGCTCTGTTTATCATTCGAAATTTGAGTGGAAAAGCGCACTTTATCCGCTAGCGTGGAAAATGTTTTTAAAGTTCGAATATTTTTATTCAATAAAGGTTTCGTACAATAATATTATATATAGGATGAAATTCAATCAACCGACCAAATTCATACTGGAGACTCGGTTAGTGATCAGGAACAAGGTTCAGTAATCCTTTTGGCCAAATTCGTAAAATGAATTTTTTTGCTCCCGTACAGGCTGGACTAGTTCAAGTACAATTTCCTAGTACAGGAAAAACGGGGCAAAAAAAATTTTTTTTTGGAATTTCACCTGAAGGGTCATTGAACTTTGTTCATGATTACTAACCGAGTCTCCAGTGTAAATTTGGTCGGTTGATTGAATTTCACCTTGTATAGAAGCTCATTAAATTGGTTTCGTAATAATCTGTATTCTCTGCAGCCAGTCCACTGAAATGCAAATACTTATTTCATGTCATGCAACAGCCTTATTTAAAGAATAATCGCAATGGCCAACATTATACTTGATTAAAAACAAAAACTTTAAAATTTCATTCTCTTTATTCAATTCACTTTCCTTCCATTATTTTGGTTTGTTTTTTGATAAAATCGAAAGAAATCATCAAATATCAGCGAGGCTAGCAGCGACGAAGATATCCATTTAACACCTGCAGAATTATTGCAAGCGTTACATAATGCCGAGTTGAGTTTTCTTCCGGAAAAATCACGCGAAAAATACATAAAAGCGTACAATTTGTTCAATGCATGGAGACATTCCAAAGGCGCGGAAACGTTTTCGGAGACAATAATGCTATCATATTTACTTCATTGAACTATCTGAAACAAGAAAATCAAGCACACTTTGGAGTATTTACTCGATGCTTAAAGCCACAATAAACTGTTTTTCTTGCACCTAACATTTTCCTCGCTTTAGTGAGGTGAAAAGTTGTGTGTTTCGCTCGGCAGCAAAGTTTAAAAATCAGACGAACTTACCTGAAGTCTGATGTTAATTTTATTAACGCTTCCTCCGTAGATATAATTATTAACAATGTAGTATTCCTTCCACTTTACAGGCAACGCGTATTCAGAGTAATCGATAAAAAAAATATGAATCAAAATTTACCGGTTGTCTATGCTCTTGCGCATGAGGACATCCCTGTCCGTGTCACTTTTTTAGAGTTTATAGTATGTTATAATATTAAGATGGAATGCTGGCATAGGGATTTATCTAAAACTTAAACACATGATAAGGCCACGTTCCATCTTTCTGTATAAATAATGAGTGGAGAAAATAGTTTATTGTTTCACTCCTAATGTTAGCTTCTGCCCTAATATTGCCGTTGTTGAAATAAAAGGGCGGGTAAGTGGTGGGTAATTATATCTACGGAGGAAGCGTTAATAAAATTAACATCAGACTTCACTTAGGGTAAGTTCGTCTGATTTTTAAATTTTATAACACGCTTTTGCTTTGGATGTGGTGGCATGTCTTGTGCTATGTGAAGAAAATACTTCTGTATTTACGCCACTTTCCTTGAGAACTTGCTTTATCCATCGGCTTATAGTCTGGGACGTAGCCTTCTTAAATGGTTTGGCATGAGTCACAATTAAGTAAGGTTCGTCTCCTCGCAAATCTTGAGATTTTTGTAAATATGTTTTCAAGGTAGCAGCAGGACAGATGTTCTCGTTTTCGAAATATGGAATGGTTAATACAGTTTTCTTTCTGGTTGATGCTGAAGTCTTAAGAATGTCTGATACCAGAATTGTAATACAATTAGTAGAAAAGTGTATATCTGAAATCATAATTGCTGCCAAAGTTTGTACTCTTTGAGCTGTTGTGAGAGCCAACAAGGTGACTAATTTCTTTGATAGCTCCTTAAAGTTCAGGTCAATAGTTGGTTTCTTGCCAATAAATTCTAGTACAATAGCAGGGTCCCAGGTTTCATTGTATTTTGGTAAGGGAGGTCTCTGCCTGTATGCTCCTATAAGGACCCGTTTAACATTCTCATCCCTCCCTATTTCAGAGCGTATTAATGGAGACAGAGCTGATCGGTGATTATTGAGAGTTGAATAACTAGCTCCAGCACTGAAACTCTCAGCAAGGAATCCTATGACTTGTGGATTTGATGCTCTATATGTATCTATGTTCCTGGTCTGACAATATTCCCACCATTTCTTATAAGAACAGTTATATTGTTTCAGCGTACCTGGCGCCAGAGATGTCAGTATCACATCCTCGGAAGACGGAGGTAGTGATCTTAATTTTAGTGCTGTCCGGAGAAGATGCCCGCAGCCAGGGTAAGCTGATGACTCAGGCGGTGGTGTGAGCTGAAGGGAGATAATAGGAGTTTGCTATTAGGCTGAAAATATATGATGTCTGTTATAGCCATTTGTTTTATCAACGGATACCACGGCTGGGAAGGCCACTGTGGAAAGACCAGTATCCCTGTGGCTGCTCTTATTTTCTGTAAACACCATGCGACCAAAGAGAAAGGAGGAAAGGCATAAAAGAAAAAACTAGTTCAGGCTAATGTAAACGCATTGATCTCAAATGCAAGTGGGTCCCTCTTCCAAGACACATATTTGGGGCATTTGGCATTTATCCTTGTGGCAAACAGACCAATGTTAGGTTTACCGAATTTGGATATAATATCTTGAAAGGCAAAGTCTGCTAACTGCCATTCAGTATCAAAATTATTATTCATAGACTCTTTATCTGCTTCTTTATTTTCTGTAGATTTTATATAAGATGCAGAAAGCCAGATGTTTTTGCTTCACACCATTGCCAAATCTGTCTTGTAATCTGGTTAAGATGAACAAATTGGGTACTACCCATCTTGTTAATACAAGATAATGCGGTGGTGTTATCAACCCGTAACAAAATATACCAGTTTGTCAAGTCTTTGGCAAAGGACGTAAGGCCAAAACGGGCAGCTATTAACTCAAGTTCGTTAATGTGCTTAGTTTGTTCATCTTCATTCCAGAAACCTCCAATAGACTCGCCTAAGCAATGTGCTCCCCAGCCACTTAATGAAGAGTCTGTGAAGATCTCCCGGTGAATCTTTTGGTAGCCAAAGAATTTTACTGTTGTCAAAATGTTGGAGTACCACCATAGTAGATCTGGGGTAATGGATTCAGGAATTTCCATGTCTGAATCATAATTGTTGTTAGATTTCAATAAGGCTAGATATCTTTCTCTTTCTAATAATTTGGTGTACAACCAACCATAAGGTACAGCAGGGCATACAGCAGTTAGGTTACCTAAGAGGTTGGCAAAGTCTCTTATCTTACAAATATTTTTATTGAGGTATCTATTAATTAGGTCCTTTATTTTACTTCGTTTTTCTACAGGTAGCTCAAGTGTAAGGGTTTTTGAGTCAATAATAAATCCTAGGAACTTACAGCGAGTCCTGGGAATCAAATTACTTTTTTCGTAATTTGGAATATACCCTAGGCACTCTTAAGTACTAATTATAAGTATAGTGTTATTTAAACACTCTTCAAAAGATTGGGCCATGCATTGAATGTCATCTAGATATGCCACTGTTAAGCAGCCCAAGCTTCGTAGGTAAGACATAACAGGTTCAAGAATTTTAGTGAAGATACTTGGTGCTGTGGTGAGACCGTAAGGTAAAGCAGTAAATTCATAGTTTCTCATATTTAAACCTTAAAAACTTTCTTTGATTTTGAGCAATATTTACTAATAAATACGATTCCTTCAAATCAATTGTGGTCATGTAATAATTTTTATCAATTAGTTTCATTGATGTTCGGATATCTTCCATTTTAAAATCGGTAGTAACTAGATATTTATTTAGTGATTTCAAGTTTAAAATGAAGCGATATTTTCCATTCTTCTTTGGTGTCAGAAATATTTTTGACAAAAATTGGCCTTCAACAGGCTGACAAACCTGGATAGCACCAAGGTCTAACACATTTTTCAAGGACTCAAGCATTTGTGATTGTTCTGTACTTGAAAGTGAATGGGTTATAGGGCAGACAGACTGCAAAGGTATGGTGTGAAAGGGTAATTCATACCCATTCACCCATTTGAGTATAACCGGATCTTTAGTTATCTTCATCCAACAATTAACAAAGTGAGAAAGATGACCAGCATGTACCTGTTTCATCGGTTGTTGTTGTAGCGAGCACGGTTGTAATTCCTCACGGGACGGCTCTGCTGTAGATGACTTGGAACTGGACGAGACATTTGGGCCTTCTTTGCTGTTGGAGCTGCTTGATATGTCTTCGGTCCCCCCCCCTTGGGCCACTGCTTTGGGATAGCGGGGGGACCATGCCAGTTTCCCGTCTGTCGTTTGGTGGTTGATGGTCGGTTCGGCACTTGCCCTATTTTCTTGATTGTGTTTCCTGACTTCACAATGTTTTTGTTGTTGTTGATTTTTTCTGTGAGATCTTGACCAAAGATGTACTCATCTCTCTTTAAATCTTCTGTCATCTTCAAAGAATTTTTGTCAAGAATTGGTGACACCAGTGCTTTTCTTGTCACAGTTTTTTGATAGTGTAAATCAGCTAATAGTCGGCCAGCATCAGCCAAGAATTCTAGCATACTAATTGGTTTCGTGGACTTTCCCTTCAAAATTTTGGACATAGTTTGTCCTATTAGAGACAATGCCATACCTAGTTGGTTTTGAGCAATGCACATAGTTTTATGGGGTGATTGATGTTGATCGCCACAAATACTCCCCCGCCGAGACCGTGACTATGGTTATGGTCGATAGTAATCTGGGAACCACACCGTTCGGCCACTTCTCGTCTTTCTGACGGGTATTCTCTCTGGTTCAGCTTCTGGTTCCGGTTCCCATAGCAAATCATTTGATATAGATGTTCAAGGCAAGATGCAGACTGTCACAATCGACAGGCTGAAACCTGCTTTCATGCTACACGAACCGGAACCAGAAGCTGAACCAGAGAAAATACCCGTCAGAAAGACGAGAAGTGGCCGAACGGTGTGGTTCCCAGATTACTATCGACCGTAACCATAGTCACGGTCTCGGCGGGGGAGTATTTGTGGCGATCAACATCAATCACCCCATAACACAGATAAAAAGTTATGCGGACTCCTCATACGGTGTGTACAACATTTTATCTTATGCCAATGGCTATGTCGTCATACGAACTGCATATCGCGTGATAAAGACGCGAGCACCTATGAGGCGGCGGCATGACGCGATCATCAACCAATCGGAAGACTTCTCCCCACCGATGTAACTCCAACTGGAAAGAGGTCGCGACGCACGCGCAGCCTGCCGGCTCCGACACACGCGGTCTTGCCTTCTGTCGCTCCACTGTATTGTCTAAATTCGTTCCGTGTTATTACGCAATATTCGCATTTTTATTCATTACCATTGTAAACTAAATTCTTCTAAATTTTCTAATGTTCATCTGTCATTTGGCTTAAATTCAACTATCATTTTTTCCCGTTAATTCCCTTAAGGATATTGTAATTTTCAAGTAAACAGAAATAAATCTTTTGTATAGTTTTCTTACGTGTTTATGTGCAGTAGCAGAACCCTACCTATCAAGAAAACTACAGTTTTATCCTTTAATTTAGCCCCTTCAGAGATGGCTGCAATCACCTCTGGGTTTAAGGAGGGTGGTTTCAGTAATTTGCAGCTACTTGGCAATTTGTACTTGCTCAAAATATCTTCCTTGATTTTCTGTTCGAGCCCTTCTTGTAGTGGTTTGTTCCAACGAGCTGCTATGGCATCATTAAGGATATTGTCAGCAAATATTTGAGGGCTTTCCTCTTCCTTCCCCAAGGCTGCAATGAGTTCCAATCCTAAAATGGAGAGGGAATGTTGAAATGTCTGAACTGTTTTATGCAGTTAACTTCAGATATACTGTCCAGAGTGTCACGCACTTATTGTTGCAGTATTCGAAGTTTCACATCAAAAGCCATAAACTAGTGTCACGCACCATTTTAGGTAAGTACCCAAAAAAGATATCGCGTATCTAGTTTGGTCTTCGTGTTTCATATCGCGTACTACTACACGGCATACGTATTTCATGATTTTCAAAAACATTAACGTAGCATTGTACTAACCTTCTATATTCTCTTGAACAGGGCTTGGATTTTGTTCGGGGCTTCGAAGAAGGCTTGGCGGAACACTGCAACTGCGTGGGAGGCTGTGCGGTGGCGAGCGCGATCGACTACCGCTTGCGTTCCAATTCGACAAAGGGCTGCGACTCCGATTTGGGCTATGAGACTGGCTATGATCAGAAGTGCGGAGGCGTCCTTGAAAGGGGCTGCGGCTGTGTCCAGAACTTGATTGTCTTGATCGGCGGCGGTAATGGTGTCGTCGGCGGCGTGGGCTACGGCTACCACGCGATCGTTTTCCCTCTAATCTTCTTAGTTTGCGGTTATACTTTCTTCTCTTGCGGTCCATGGAGTCATCCCGAGGCATTTTGTGGCTCTTAGTCAAGGTTCCTTGCACTTTTCTTGATTTTTAAGTCGTTTCGAGAAAAGGCAAAACGTGCGTTGCCCGCGCGTGAAAAAAAAGTGACATTTCATGGACAGGGATGTCCTCATGCGCAAGAGCATAGACAACCGGTAAATTTTTTTATATTTTTTTATCGATTACTCTGAATACGCGTTGCCTGTAAAGTGGAAGGAATACTACATTGTTAATAATTATATCTACGGAGGAAGCGTGTTATAAAATTATTTAGCGTCTCGTACCTTTGAAACATAACAAATAACTATTTCCGTACTTTGGGATAAAAAGTATGCAAAAATTTAAAGCATTAGAAATTTATTTGTAATAATTATGGTTTCACATTCAAATTCTATAATTTTATGATTGCATTCGATTAACAAACTTACAAGCGTATTTATCGTTGTAATCGAATGTAATCAAAATTTAAGGCATAAAATAACATAATTTTAATGCGAGAATCCTATTATTAATAAACAATTTCCGCTAATTGCTTTAAAACGCTATTTTGCATACTTTCTATTCAAAAGTAAGGTAAACAATATTATGATGTGCATTTTGCACCAAGGTTCGGTTTTACCACCTTAAAATATATGAACACGTTATTGACAGACGGGTCCATTTTACCAGCTTAGATACATTTTTAGATATTTTGACAATTAACAATTGCATAAAAATCGAAGGCACCGGGGGAAAATACTTATACAGCCAAGCCGTCGACGGGCTCGTATTTGAACTTTTTTTTTCTTACAGTCTTTGTGTAGGAAAAGTGCAATAGCCCATGCAACTGAGTAAGTTAGTATGTAAATAAGTTTATTTAAAAACTTTCTTCTTAAAATGGAAATGCAAAAATAAAAAAATTCACAAGTTTTGAAAAGGTCAAAGTGAGTGCCTTAAACTATCATATTGTTATATAATACTTTAAAAGGTCAGTTTAAGTGAATAAAATAGCATGTTTGATAGCGATAAATAGAAAATTTTAAATAAGAAGCTAATTCATTAATATAAAATTTGCTTACTGCTAAATCGAAGAAAAAGTAATAACAGAGTGTATATTTTTTCCATTAAACAACTTGTTCTTTAGCAACCGCACTTGTTTTACTCCACATTGAGAATAGCTAATATGCCTCGGCAGAAACGCGTATTGCCTGAATCGTATAAATCGTATTATAGGAGGCCTCGACCAGCAAGTTTTTGAATCATAATTTAATCGATATTTTATAGATATTTTAAGACTGGAAAAGCTTACTAAAGTAATTGTATGAATGGTATATATTACAAGTACACAAATACATACAACTCTTATTTGTGAAATTCACACAACACGGTAAACTCGACTTTATTTTTCCAAAGGTAATTTCTTTGTTTTCCTTTGCTGCATTGTTAACAGCAACTCTACGACTTTCTACTAGCATTATTTTCCTTTGGAGGACTGCAACAAAAACATGTCTTTAGTTTATTTCAAATTAAAATTTCTATGGTTCCTTATCATGGAATAAAAACCGGCCAAGTGCGAGTCGGACTCGCGCACGGAGGGTTCCGTACCATTATCTATAAAAACGGCAAAAAATTATGTCTGTTGTGTGAGCCCCCCCCCCTTAAATATGAATTTTATTTAAATTGAACTATTTATTTTTAAGGTGAATATGTATTATGTAAATATTCTGTGAATATTTCAAGTGTCTACCTGTTGCCGTTATTGATATCGAGCAAAAATGAGCAAAAAAATCACGTTTGTTGTATGGGAGCCCCCTTTAATATTTAATTTATTCTGTTTTTTAGTATTTGTTGTTATAGCGGCAACAGAAATACATCATCTGTGAAAATTTAAACAGTCTAACTATCACGGTTCATGAGATACAGCCTGGTGAAAGACGGACAGACTGGCGGACAGACAGACCGACAGACAGACGGAAAGCGGAGTCTTAGTAATAGGGTCCCGTTGGTTATCCTTTGGGTACGGAACCCGGTCAAGTGCGTGTCGGGCAACGTGCAGTGTGGTTCCGTAGTTGTCCAGTACATTTTATTAAGTTGGTCTATTATTAAAGGGGGGTTATTCCATTTTCCTATTTTCAAATTCATTTTAAACCAATAAATAGCAATGATTTAATTTTGTTAAAAATATATGTCATATTTAACTCTTTGATCTTGATATTTCAGCCGTTCGATACACGATTGCTTACATTTTGTTTGATCCAATTAAATCGCAAACATAGGTCTAAACTATGATCTAAATATCATTTCATCGGAGCTATGTTAAGTTTTGGATAATAAAAGTTATACTTAATTAAACGTCGTAAGAATGTGATACAAAACGGCCGTCATATTAAAAACCCATCTTTCTATTTCCAAAATAATAAATAAAAACACCTCGAAACATCGAGTTTTCTGAGCAGCCCGCTTCCGCTGAGCAGGATATACATGTGTAAAATGAAAGCGTTAGAGCAGGACAGATTTCTCTGGATAAACTCGCCTTAACAGATCGCACCAAACTTCTTGTCTGCTTGGAAGTTGCACTTCCGAAGAACGGCCCATACATTGTCGTTTAGATGGGACTAAAAGATTGGCGCAACCTGTACGCGTAAACGCGTAAACCTGTAAAGCCTACTTAGCTGTGATAATTTTCCTTTTAATTTCATTATACAATATACTACTTCTGTGAATTTTTTCAGATATTCACGCTTATAGGTGGTAGAGCTGATGCTGGGCTCGACTGTGGAGGTACCACCATCTTACTCGCAAATCCTCCCGAAGTTATTTGGGGGAGAGTAAGAGAACAGCTCTCAGGCAAAACCAGGCGGCCCACCATTGCCTGGGACCGATGGATGGCAGTATATCCATCCACAATTGCCGGACCTTATACAGACTGGTGAAGGGCAGCGGCGTCACTGGCGCAAGGGTTTCGGTACCGCGCTAACCAACCCGCCTGCCCAGCGTGTGTGAGTATGGGCATTTCTCCCAGGAGGACCGCCAAGATTGGCGAAATCCTGGAAAGGCCTATGTCCAGCAGTGGACGAAACAGGCTGATAGATGGATGGGTTCATAAACAACCGTTTAGCCAGCAGGGGGGGGGAGGACACTTTTAACAAAAAATTGCACTTTAAAGCTTAATATTTCGCCAACGGATCATCCTAATTATTTAACCTCCACCATAGGTAAAACACTACCGCCTGAGTCAAATAATCGATATCGATACATTACAAGTAGCGTTGCCATCCGTCCGGGTAAAGCCGGACAGTGTTAGGCTTTTTGACCTCTTGTCCGGCCAAATTTGACTGCGTCCGGCCTCTCCGGCTTTTTTTAGGCTTTTTAATTTTCTTACTTTTCACTTAACATGACCGTGAGTCTCACCGGCTCCGCACTAATACAAAGACAAAAGACACCAAACTTTTGGCTGGAGGACTTTAAAAAATCTTCTAGAATAGAGTGAAGTTTCCGATACAATAAATATTCGTCAAATAAAACTGATGGCAGCAAGTGTCTCGACCAGTTGCCAAATCTGGGAAAGTTTTTGGAAGAGAAACGAGAGGATATTAATTTTAAGCAATTGTTGGCCCATAATAAATAGGTCATATATTTAAATAAACTTGACGTGTAAAAACAAAGAAAAATATGTAAATGATAAGACTGATTATGACTTGTGTTTATATTTTTTTTTTTGTAAAAATTAATTTTTTGGCGTCTGGCCTTGGGGCTCAAAAGTCCGGCTTTCTGATTTTTAGAGATAGCAACGCTAACTACGAGGCTACCACATCACTACCTCATATGCTATATAACTTGCCTTATGTTTTCCTTGTCGGAATACGGAACCCTAAAAAGGGTAATTTCGAAACATATCTCGGCATCAGTCGAATGAATGAAAAAATATAAAAATGACATAACATGAAAAAAATAAAACCGTATGAATAAAAAATTTGACGTCATATGCTTATTGAGTCGAGATTGTTTTTGAACAAGTATTATTAAAAATATTTTCGTATTTCACAAACAGGGTCGTTGATCCATGGTCCGTGCCACTTACTGAGTCTCTAGTGTGAATTTGGCTATATTATAGTAAACAGAGGAATCTACCTTTCACACTATAGTGCTTAAGGTGGTAAAACCGAATCTCAGTGCAAAATGCACATCATAATATTGATTTACTCTTTTGAATAAAAAGTATGCAAAAATAAAGGGTGTTTTTTTTAGAGGTATAGAACTTTAAGTTGGCATCACTTTTTTAACTGGCGGCCATTTTGTCAGCTGTCAAGTGATTTATGTTTAGTTTGGTTTGGCATTTCAACATGAATAGACTGACGCCTGAACAACGCTTCCAAATTGTGCAAATTTATTTTGAAAATCATGGTTCTGTTCGAAAGACGTATCGCGCATTACGTCCAATTTACGGTCAACATAATCGTCCATCAGAGCAATTAATTCAATTAACTATGTAACATTTTTGCGCCACGTTTACTCTAAATGATAAGACGCATCCACAGAGAAGTCGTACAGTGCGTACAGAAGAAGTCATTGCTGCTGTAGAGCGTAGCGTAGAGGAAGACCCGAATCTGTCTATCCGCCACCGTGCACAGGAATTGGATTTGTGTCCATCCACTTTATGGAAGATTTTGCGGAAAGATCTTGGTTTGCGTGCTTACAAAATCCAACTCGTGCAAGAATTGAAGCCTCGCGATCACCTTGCAAGGCGTACATTCGGTGAATGGGCCCAAAATAAGATTGCCGTCGATCCCAATTTTCATAAGCGAATTTTGTTTAGCGATGAAGCTCATTTTTGGTTGAATGGATATGTCAATAAACAAAACTGCCGTATTTGGAGTGATGATAATCCTCAAGTGTATGTTGAGACACCTTTACATCCAGAAAAACTGACTGTGTGGTGTGCTTTATGGGCTGGTGGAATAATTGGTCCGTACTTCTTTAAAAACGATGCTGGCCAGTACGTTACAGTCAATGGTGACCGCTATAGAGCGATGATTACTGACTTTTTCGTTCATCAATTGAACAACCATGATGTGCAGGAGTTGTGGTTTCAACAAGACGGCGCAACATGTAACACAGCTCGTGCCACAATTGATTTATTGAAGGAAACGTTTGGTAACCGCATAGTTTCACGTTTCGGACCCGTAAATTGGCCTCCAAGATCGTGCGATTTAACGCCACTTGACTATTTTCTGTGGGGATATGTGAAGCGCAAGTCTACGCCGATAAGCCCGAAACGATTGACCACTTGGAGGACAACATTCGGCGAGTTATTGCCGATATACGGCCACAAATGTTAGAAAAAGTCATCGCAAATTGGACCTCCAGATTAGACTACGTCCGAGCCAGCCGTGGCGGACATATGCCAGAAGTGATATTTAAATTATAATGCCAAAAGATTGTCTTTCGAATAAAATAAATTTCATACCAATAAAAAAAAACATCTTTGTTTTATTCCATTTCAAAGTTCTATACCTCTAAAAAAAACACACTTTATAATTAAGTTTTCACATGCAAATGCTATTATTTTATGATTTGCATTTTGATTGCACACGATTAACAAACTTAAAAGCGTACTTATACATAATATTCTATTAAATTTATTTATATATTATATTTATTTTTATTTATTATGATGTGCATTTTCCAACCGGGATTCTGTTTTACCACCTTATGCGTTATTATTGTTACGAATCTTAAAATAATACTCTCGACAAACAATTTATATTTTTTTATGAGTCAATTTATCTTAACGCATTTCTTTCAGCAAAAATCCTACATCAAGTAACTCACGAAAACAGCACAAAAGACACTAAATTAAAGGGCGTGTCAAAAGACCCTTTAGTAATTTATACGTGGCCATTAAACAAAACAAATGTTTCTGTAGTGAGGTTTTAAGAGAATTTTATAGACACTAAGTACAAGTTTTACGGGTAAAAAGATTGATTAGAGGCCTTTTTATTTACCGATGCCAGTATCAGCAATAGGCACTCATTCACTATTAGAAATCGACGTACGCTTACACTTTCGAAAACGCTTACACCTTTTTTATCTTGAAAATAAATTTCAGACAATTTTCTTTTTTTCTCTAATGAAGTTATAGTTCTCAAGGAGTTATTATATCTTATGACATCAAAATAGAGATTACATTACAGTTTTGCTACTCTAATCCGAGCAGATAGGTTGATAAATCTGTAAATCGAATCCCGCCAAAAACGTGGAAAAGGGGCCGGGTTCAGTACATAGTTAATTATATATATAGTTATTTGATGAACAAAAAATCACTTGTACTATTCCACAATTTATTAAATATTAATTTCCTGACTGGTTTCGAATTTACGGCATTTTCAAAGGAATTATGTCAATCTAAATTAAAATGTTTGCATGAGTAGAATCAATGACACTAATACTTTTTTGTAATGAGGGTAATCGCTCTTTATCTGTTCTAGTAATACCAGCCTAAGACTGTTTGCCTAATAAGTATAAAATGCTGGTCTGCAGGTGCGCAGAATTTTAAAAAATTTATATGAGCTATCCCCTATTCGGGTCAAGAAGTTAATATTTAATAAATTGTGGAACAGTACAAGTGATTTTTTGTTCATCATGTTTTCCAAGTTCCACCAAGTACCAACAATCAATAGTATCAACATAGTTATATAAATAGTTAAATAATATGTAAACTGACTTTGCTGTTAAAGTTAATAGACAATATGAGACGGGTTGAGCTAAGATCAATATTTTCTCATGACATAATTCCTGCGGTCTTATATTTTGTATGCCTTTACTTAAGTAAGAAAATTGAATAGAACAAGACTACGTTAAAAAAATTTGAAAAATAAAAATGAAAATTGAAAAAAGACATGGCTCGCTAAGTTTCTTGCTTTTATTCTTAGCAAGACTAATCGAATGGGCCGTTATTTTTAGTTTGTTTATCAACTTATTTGTTATTTGCGTTATGTTTATATATTTTTTTCTATATTTCATGCAGGTGTATAATTTTATTACATTTTAGTAGCCGAACCTAAATATTTTTTTGTGTATTTCCCGTATTATGTAAATATAATATTTTTATTTATATATTTCTTCATTTTATTATGCAGTTGTATAATTTTATTACATTTTAGTAGCCAAACCTAAATATTTTTTGTATGTGTTTCCCGTATTATATTTTTTTTCATATTCTAAGGTATTTGTAAAGATTAACTTTGACCTGTAAAAAGTACACTATACTTTACAAAATAAATATTTTGATTTTGATTTGATTTTGGTTGTACAAAAGTAACGCAGAATTGTCGGCTTCGCCTAATAAAGAATTGAGATCAAATTGGGTGCCGAGGCTTATGTAGGTTCCTTCAGTCATAATAATGTACAACGTTCTTCAGTTGTTTTAAAAGAAAGTTTGTTAAGGTCCTTGCTACTGAATATGTATAACTTGGCGAGTTTTCACAGCCAAAGTCCAAACGTGTTAAAGTTACGTAATACTCTAGTGATTGAAAATATAATTGTATAAAATTCAAACCGAAATTTTGCATTTTTTCCGGAATTCGTATATCCCACACTGTGTGTTTTTCTGAATAGAGTAAAGGTGACCGCTGCAAGCGTGACCCTGCAATCAGCACCATGCATAAGCATTCCACAATTTGACTCAAACGGGATAGGAGGCAAACCACAAAACAAAATGCACAAAGAAAGTTACACAGCGCGAGACGTTTAAATAAATATTAGATTTAAGTTTGACTGATCTTTGCATATATATTTTTAGTAATAATAATCGACGATTTAATTTTGTTCATGAATAGTACTAAAATTTTAATTCTATAGTTCCGCCTTTTCCTGAAGCATACTATTGTTGCCAGTAAAGAAAAGTAAGATGAAGAGGGCAACACATATTTAGATAAAACTTGGGTAACTAAAAATTACAGTATGAAACTCCAAGAATATGGTTTTAACTTTGCTTTGAATGGCTAGGGAGGGCGTCCTTTGAACGCCACAAAAGAAGGCACCTGTCATAGTCCATAACATTAAGGCCAAATTATCAAAATATAGTTCGGTTTAATTTATTTAAGGGGGTACCTTTTTACCTCGGTACAAAATGCATATCATAATATTGTTTTCCTGACTTTTGAATATAAAGTATGCAATAAATGTATTTTAAAGCAACTTGCGGAAATAGTTTATAAATAATAAAGTTTTCACAAAAAAAAAAACGTATTTTAATGTATTACATTTTGTTTGCATCAATTAATAAACTTAAAAGCGTGTTTACAGTTGTAATGTAATGCAGCTAAAATTTAACGCATACAATTGAATAATTTCCATGTGATCAATTAACTTTAACAAGCAGTTTACGCGAACTGCTATTAAACGCATTTATTGCAAACTTTTTATTCAAAGGTAAGAAAAACAATGTTATGATGTGGATTTTGCACCGAGATCCTCCTTTAACACCTTAACACGTGATCACCCTTTTCATTGTTTACATAGTACTTGTAATTGTTTTGTAATTTAGCGAGTTAATTTATATTTTTTACAGGTTTTTGTTTATTTTAATGTGTATATCTCACATATTTGTTAATTTCAGTGAGTTTTAGTCGCCATCATTCAGCTATAATTCATTTGGAGTGCTGTTCAACTGATTACCAAAATTTAAGATTTCCAAACTTAGTTTATAGTGAAAGTGGGGCCTTAACTTCTGAATTGGCGCTTGCATCACGCGATTAGTGTTTTTTTTGGATTGGCTTACCATCGTCGTTATTCCACCGTTAGCCACCATAAAATACCATAACTAATCCATGGACCTTTTCGTGGCGTTCAAAGCCGTACAGTCAAGAAAACGAGATCTGATAATTGCGTTTAGAGTGTGAAACGGCTTAATGTGCCCGTCTTCTTGACTGTATATTCTTTATATACATATATAATTTCCTTCCCGCGAGACTGTTTGGAAAACTTGGTCTCAAAGTGCCCCACAAACCAGCTGCTTTAAAAGCATCCGGGATAAAAAGTAAATAGGTATTTTATCTAAATAAATACCAATTGTAATGGGGTATCTGTAACGTCAACAGAAAAGTCATCACGAAAATTAACAAAAGTTGTGAGTAAACAAGCTGTTTTTGATTTGTTTACATTTTGGCCATAAATAATACATTTTATAATTTCAAGTTTATTTCAACAGAAGAAAAAGATATTATTTGTTTTGGAAAACAACTTGGTTTGGTAATCAAAATTTAAATATTTTATGTGTTGTGATGACTTGTGTTTCACACATTTTAAATTTGATATTAAATAAAAATTAAGTGCAATTTATCTTCAGTCTCGATGAAATATCGGTTTGTTTTAAACTATTCCTAAGAAGCACCACTTTTATGGTTAAAAAAACATGTCCCCTATTACAAAGGCCCTTACAAAACTCATTGCTTTCTATAATGATACATTAAACTGTTACCCATTAAATGTACGGAAAATTATCAGTTATCTCAAATCTGATCAATTTAAATTATTTCTTTACGGGAGCATGAAAAAGGTTGAATCTTTGAATCTTGAATCTTTGAATCTTTGGTCTTCCTGAATGGCGTAAACTAAGACCGACGCCTCGGGGGTAACGCCGCGACGCGACACGACGCCCCGGCGCAGCGCATAGTTAGGGAAGCCCTGCACTAGAATACTCTGACAGACATCCGTGCCAATATGACTATGTATAGATAGGTATTACTAAAAGAGTAATTGCTGGGTATGTAAGTGATGAAACTAGTCCCAGCTTCTTTATCTTCTTACACAGAATACTAAAATGATGAAGAAAAACTATTTGAATGGAATTTTATTAGGGTTTTTTAAGGTTTTTGCCAGGTTTTTCCTGTTGTTAAAACCCATAAAACCCAAGCCAATGAAAACAAAATTATCGGAGCCGATTATTACGCCGAATTTTTCCAACAGTAAAAGACGGTACTTTCCGTGAACGAATTTGTGGGCAAAAGTTAGTTCCAAATAAATATCCAATCATACATTCCTTAACCATTTCACTTTATTTCATACATCGGCCATAAACAAACGCAAGGCAAGAATCATAAAAATATAGACGCAAACGACGGCAGAGCGCAGAAGTGGCCATATATTTTATAGGTTTATTTTTTATTAAAATGTCCTCTGAGCGAATATTTTTGTTACAAATACTTGTCGTTTGCATAAAAATGAATTGGTATGTGGAAAGTGGGTTTATAAAACGAGCCGTAATTCCTCTGCACAAAGTAGAAGAAGATATCAAAATGGATGGAAGAAGAAGTTTTTACCCTGAATTGAGTTACCGGAAGACAAGAGATGTAAACAAATATATGCTTCCCGAAACTAGAAGACATCTTAAGGAATTGAAAGACATAAATCTCACCCATCACATGGATTATACTAAAAAACAAACAGTTGATATGGAAGAAGATATTAGTAATGGAATTGGATTCGATGTAAAATATCCATTGCCATTTATATAAATATATAAGTTAATTTTGTAGACTGACGTAAAGAATCTGGTTACACCGTGATTTACTTTGAACAATGTAATATATGTATAAGGTCTTACAATAATAAGTGAAAACAATTCTAGGGTAGACCATGTATCGTTAACTGATCACATTCCAGAAGGAAAAAAAAATTATTAAATTAATTTTTTCACTTCCCAGTACAAAGTGGTTCAATCAGCTGACTAAATTTTTATGGAAAGATAAAAAAAGTTCGCGCAAAATTATTATTTTCAGTGGAATATGGTCTATTAGGTATACTCTTCTCACAATTTAAGAGCTGTGCTCTTGTCGGTGGAGTCTTCCCCATTCACTTCTGCACCCATTCTCTTTGACTTCTTCTTGATACGACATGACATTTACTTTTTTTTACTTGATCCATGAATATTCTCCTGGGCCTTCCTCTCTTTTTTTTCCCTCCACTTTTCCTTCAATTATGTTTTTGATATAATTGTCGTGTCCTATCAGATGTCCAAACATCTTTCCCCTTCCATTATCTTCATCAAATTTCGCTTTTCATTAACAATCTGCAGGACCTCTTCGCTGCTCTTCTTTTCCATCCAACTAATTTTTTACATTCTTCGCCCTATCATGTGTAAAAAAAAACACTTTGAATTGTAGGACCTTTATATATTTGAGTGAATAAAGTAAATTTGTTGTATTAATAACATTATTCTTTTTCATTTATACTGAATTTTATTTATTGTTTTTTCGTTTCAGCCTTTTCAACAATTTGGTTTTGGATCAGACACTGTTACAATAGGATCGTCTGATATAAGAAATAAGAGTTAAATAAAAAATTAGTAACAACATACTTATACGTCTTATAAAGGTAACAACGGTAAAAGCGTTAGATAATCACATGAGATAAAGCAATCAATTCGATTCGATTATTAAAATTTATTAATTATTAAAATAAGGTCAATGAGCAACCAATAACCGCCTCTATAAAAACTGAGAAAGTCTTTACCATTGACCTAAATGTTATGGTCAGGTAGTACATAATATTTGAAGTATAAAAATACCGTTTATTATTATATTTATCTTATGATACAAATATCACATGTTTTGTTTATTTACTAATTAAATACATTGGAATATGAGACGGGAATGTGCAGAATTTCCGTCACAGATGAGTTTTTTTTTTCCGAAACGTGTGTAAGAAACATACATTTATTTTCTTATTTTGACTAAACAAAATTAAAGAAACGATGTGATACCAAATTGCCTTTGTGTGTAAAATATAATCATGTGTGGGTGTAGTGGTCAAACACTATATGTTAAGGAAATACTATCGATATCAATAATTTTAAACCCAAATACCAGGCACAGCAATATTTTTTTATCAGTACTTAAGTTCAGGTCAGTACAAAAGATGCGCGTGAAGGTAGCTGACATCTGCGCAATATGCTTTTTCCCATGGCTCCAAAAATGCGTTATTGCAACGAAATTCATTAATTAAAACGTCGGCTTCTGTGCTGGCCCAAACAGTATGTTAATAAGTTTTAAAGCATACAATTACAGCATAAAATATAATTTATTTTTAATTTTTTTGGGTACACTAGTACTACAAAAATACGTTGCATCGATGTACCTGCGCAGTATGCACTTTTTATGAAAGGCGCGAATTTTTGACATTCTTCAAAAAAGAGAAGGTTTTCAATGCAAATGTATTTTTTTGGGTATGTTACTCCATGACCCTAGCATTATCATAAAATATTTAAATGATAACATATTTAAAGATTTTGCTTCCTGTTAGGTCCCATTTTAGCTTTGTCGTGATCTGATGATGGTCTTCAGAGATAGGCAGCAGAACTCCTCAACGGATGACAGCAATCACTCGATATTGAGGCAAATATCTCTGGCATTTCTTAATCGATTTGGATTCTTTTTTTTCGTTTGGAAGAGTTTGCTTCCAGGTAAATCCCATTTTACTTTGATTGTGATTTGATGATGGTCTTCAGTTCAGAGGTGGGCAGTGTCCTACATTACCATGTTCGACCATCAATGCCTACCTTGGTGGCCGATGCAGTAATCTACCATACAGTGGTTTATACTAACCAAACATTATATGTATATGACTCTGCTATACTACAAAAGAAAGTTGTAACGATAAATTTAATAAACGGTTAAGCTGAAGATATATATAACAACTGTTAATAAAACGAAAATAATAAAATTATTGTACTCACCCCTCTGCCACAATTCCGGTCATCCAAATTTATTTATTATTTGGAATGTGATGAGGATTTATAGGTTTATAAGTCCACCATACAACTTTGACCATGAATTACTGAAATATTATGACAAAAGAGTTTGTTTACAAACATGCCTGAGACCTAACGGGTGTTTAATTAATCCGTTTTATAGTTCTTATCAGTAAAATTATTGTTGTTTGGAGTATGATGAAGCAAAGTGTTTATTATAGAAGGTATTATCAGGGCAAGCTATGCAGATCAACTTTTCACTTTTATTATTGCTGTTATGAGAGCCCGATGGCCCATTGATTTAATTGATTTTTAAAAGTCTTTACTAAAATATAAAACACAAATATAGGACCACCTACACTGGGACGCTTTCAAAAGGCATACATGAAATAACATAATAGTAGTTTATGAAACTGGTACATAAAAAGGCTATTAAAAACACGAGTGTTAGATTAAAAAACGAGCCAAAGGCGAGTTTTTTAATAGAGCACGAGTGTTTTAATGCCTAGTTATGTACAGTTTCATACACTACTTTATCTAAACTCATTATAACCTGTTTTCATAACCTTGATAAAAATTTTCGTTAGCCATTTTTAATTTTTCTTGTAAAAGCTTGTTCTAAAAGTGTACGTAATTTCCGTCGCTATTTTCAAAATGTCAGGTGGAGTCAAATATTATCGCCATCCTTGCTGTCAGTAATTTTAGGGCAAAATAATTCTTTTGACCCATAAAACCACAATAAGTAATGAATTTCCTCGAAACGAAAACTAAAGCACACATAACAAACAGTTCATCCATTGACAGACCGAGTCCAACGCGCCGTGAGCCATAGACAATACCTGGCCGAAAATAAAGTTGACTGTAACCTCATTACTGTTTTGTATGTATTGGAGAACATTATATAAAAACCTCTTAAACCTCAGACATGGTTGTATGGGCTAAGTTCCCTTTGCCTTCCTAGTTAGTATCACATGTACTGTAATCTCAGAAAAAGTTTTTTTATAGCATTATGTTGTTCGGAGACCTATACCTACTATAATTTAACTTATTATTTATTTAGAGACGTTCATGAAAAATAATTTTCATTATGCCAGTAGTTTTGAGTTCGTAATGAGGATTTTACGATATGAGGTTAGATAAAACATTTTATAGGCTAAGACACCTTTCTAAAACTTATTACTTAAAAGTATAAAATCTGTTAAAGATATACATATTAACCTGTTTGTAATTACAAACTTAAATTAAAAACATGCTCTCTTTGTTTATCTAACATTTTGTTGCATAATTAACAATATACAATATTTAATAAGACATATATTTCAGAATAGTATCTAATATATCGTAGGCTATTGGAATACCTCGGCTATTCGAGGTGCACCGAGAAAAATGTTGTAACGCACTCTTTGAGTCAAAAAACATTACTGTTTTTTCCCAGGCAAGCTGAGAGTATATGATAAGCATTCTAGAATTGCCCAAATTAATATTAATAATTTAGAATTTTATATTGGTACTTAATTGCGGATCATAAAAGGCTGCACCTGCCCCATCCCTGTCTTTCGATCCATCGGTATAAAGTTTATAAAATTATGTATATTTTCCTTGCATCATAATCCTTTGAATAAGAAGCACCAAGACATTTTTTAGGTAATGCAAGGACGTACTAAAGTCGAATAGATTTTTAGTTTCGTAATTGAACTAAGCATACTACGTCTATCAAATACAGGACTAAGGGCATTCAGTGCTCTAGTACATTCAAGACGAACCGAAGCAATATGTTGGGTCCAATTTGTTTTATAGTCCATTGGGACGCCTAAATACTTAACCCGCTTTTGTCACGGTATTTGAAAACCAACAAGGTGGTAGAGCTAATGCCGGGCTCGACTGTGGAGGTACCACCATCTTACTCGCAAATCCTCCCGAAGTTATTCGGGGGAGAGTAAGAGAACAGCTCTCAGGCAAAACCAGGCGGCCCACCATTGCCTGGGCCCGACGGATGGCGGTATATCCATCCCCAATTGCCGGGTCATAAATAAAACAGACTGGTGACGGGCAGCGGCGTCACTCGTGCAAGGGTTTCGGCACCGCGCTCACCAACCCGCCTGCCCAGCGTGTGTGAGTATGGGCATTTCTTCCAGGAGGACCGCCAAGAGTGGCGAAATCCTGGAAAGGCCTATGTCCAGCAGTGGACGAAACAGGCTGATGGATGGATGGATGGATTTGAAAACTATTATATAATGATAAGTTTTATTCGAGGTGGACGTTTACGAGAAAACATAATAGCTTTTGTGTTAGATTCATTCAATTTCAATTTCCATTTGGCCCATTGGTGCATCCACAAGTGACATCACTTAACAGTGGTGGACCACCTGGTTGTGCCTGTCTGCGAGCTGTCCTCTTTACTCTCCCCCGAATAACTTGGGGAGAATTTGCGAGTAAGATGGTGATACTACCACAGTCGAGCCCGGCACCAGCTCTACCACCTCCACTTTAAAATTAATATCTTGAAAACGTAATTATTACTAAGCAATTTTCGTGAATACACATAATAGTAGTTTATGAAACTGGTACATAAAATAGTACATTACGATACGAGAGCGATGAAACGTTTTCTGACGAGTGTGAGTTTGCGGCACGAGCCGAAGGTGAGTGCTGCAATCACACGAGTCGAGAAAAAGTTTCTCGCCCGAGTATCGTATAATATTTTATAGCACAAGTGCGGAAAATGCCGACTTTACGCAAGCGCAGCGTGCGTAAAGCGGTAATTTTACGCACGGTGTGCTATAAAGGTTATTGAAACACGAGTGTTTTAATACCTAGTTATGTATCGTTTCATATACTACTTTATCTAAACTCATGCCTAACAACCTGTTTTTCAACAATCTTGATAAAATTTGTCGTTAGCCCTTTTTGATTTTTCTTGTAAAGGCTCGTTCTAAAAGTGTTCGTTATTTCCGTCGTTATTTTCAGAATGTCAGGTGGAGTCAAATTATCATCACTTTCACTGCTAATAGTAATTTTAGGGAAAAATAATACTTTTGGTTTGACCCATAAAACCACAGTAAATAATAATTTCCACGTAAGCTATGGCGCCAAAATCCAACAGTCCACCACGCATGTGTACGCGTTGCGCGCGCCGGCAGCCATAGACAATGCAGGCCGAAAATAAAATAAAATTGTGACCTCCTTTATCAAGCCGCAATATTATTTAGTACGTGTGAGAAAATATTGTATGATAACCTCATTGGTATTTGATATTAAACATCAGACATGGCTGTTTGGTCTAAGTTCTCTTTGCCTTCCTAGTTAGTATCACATGTACTGTAATCTCAGAAAGAGTTTTTTTATACCATTATGTTGTTGGGAGACCTATACTATAATTTAATTTTTTAATTTTTAGAGACGTTCGTGAAAAATATTTTTCATAATGCCAGTAGTTTTGAGTTCGTAATGAGGATTTTACGATATGAGGTTAGATAAAACGTATTTATTGCATACTTTTGAAAAGCAAGGACAACAATGTTATGATGTGCATTTTGCACCAAAAGGATGAATGAATGAATGAATGAATGAATGAATGAATGAATGAATGAATGAATGAATGAATAAACACTTTATTGCACAGAAAATGAAAATAAAAACACAGAATACAGAAAAACAGAGGGCAAGGGCGGACTTATTCCTTAAAGAAATTTCTTCCAGTCAACCGATGGTGGTATTAGGAAAATAAAAATTTTACACATTAGATACTTAATGGTTTTTGTGCAAAAAGAAAACAATTTTCTTCAAGCCTATTATTTAAATGTAATACAATACATACAAATACATACATATATAAATAATAAATACATACATACAAACAAAGTAGCATAGTCAGTCGAGTAATTCAGAGAGAACGGTAATAATTTTTCAGGTTATATCTAAAAGAGGACACAGAAGGAAGGTTTCTGAGGGTTTGCGGAAGTTCATTCCAAAGTCGAACTGCATTGACCGTAAATGATTTTGAGAAACGAGCAGTGGTATGCGCAGGTATCGCCAAATCGATATTATGACAAGACCGAAGCGCTCTGTTGCTGCGTTCAGTGCGTAAGACAAATCTATTTTTCAAATAATTAGGGTAGAGGGGGTTATGAATAACATTGTACAGGAGGGAAAGAACGTGTACGTTCCTGCGAAAACGAATGGGAAGCCACTTTAGCCTGCGACGATACTCAGAGACGTGGTCATACTTGCGCAGTCCGAAAATATATCGAATGCACAAGTTCTGAAGACGCTCCAGCTTATCGAGCAGCTCTTCAGTGGAATCTAGGAAAGCGACATCGGCATAATCCAGAAGTGGAAGAGGAAGAGATTGTGCTAACATTATTTTCGTATCCAATGGCAGGAAATTCTGTAGGCGCTTAAGCGAATGATATTATATTATATATAAGGATTATTTTCAGTGCAAATTTTTCTAGCTACTAAATATACTTATCAAATATCAGATGATTGAGGATACATACGTATGTTTCCATCCATCCATCCATCAGCCTGTTTCGTCCACTGCTGGATATAGGCCTTTCCAGGATTTCTGGGCAGACAGGTTGGTGAGCGCGGTGCCGAAACTCTTACACCAGTGACGCCGCTGCCCGTCACCAGTCTGTTTTATATATGGCCTGGCAATTGAGGATGGATAAACCGCCATCCATCGGTCCCAGGCAATGATGGGCCGCCTGGTTTTGCCTGAGAGCTGTTCTCTTACTCTCCCGCGAATAATTTCAGGAGTATTTGCGAGTAAGATGGTGGTACCTCGACAGTCGAACCCGGCACAATCTCTACCATATACTACGTATGCTTACGTCAGATAAATGCTGAGTCATTCCAATTTTTCTATTTTTTTCATGTTTACATGTTTATATTTTGTGTACGAACTCTTTTTACTTTTTGCTTTATTATATAAACATTTGATTGTACTCATTTATTTCGTGTGTTTGGCTATAAATATTGCTTAATCTTATTATTGAAGTTGCATTATCTTCTTTTTTAACTAGCAAACATATATTTCTAATCGGCAACCATAGCGTTTTTTAAATAATTCTTTGGTTCATTGCTATAATGCTTAGGTGGTGAGACCTCATATACGGGCTGGGTTTTCTTTCATTTTTACCAAGGAACCTTGAACACAGAAAAGTATTTAGAATTACTTCAAATTTTAAGAAATGAGGAAATCTTTCCGCGGCGGAGCAAGAAAACTTAATGTTCCAACAAGATGGAGCTCCGGCACATAGTAGTCGGAGAGAAGCAGATTTTCTAAATGAATGTTTTCCTACTTGGATTGGTACGAATGGACCGATTAGATGGCCAGCCAGATCCCCGGACCTTACACCATTAGATTTCTTCTTTTGGGGATACGTGAAAGATATGCTATACAAAAAGCGATACGAGAACATGGGCGAGTTACAAACAGAATTGTGCCATATCATATCGAGTATTCACCATAAAATGATAAGAAAATCAACAGGCAGCGGACTCATTAAAAGATTGGCGGTTTGCGTAAGACAAGAGGGATCACATTTAATTAATTAATTTACAAAAAAATACCCACTTAATTGACTACGGCAGTTTCATGTATGTTTTTAATTTGATTAAAATGATTAATTACACGCTGTTCCTTTCTTTTATAATACTATGTTACTTAAGAAGAGTTATTATTTTTTGGCCATTCTTTCGATTGGCATCATAAAAGTAAGGTGTTTTTTTTTACATTTAAGTCGGTTCGATTTCCAGACGACGCAAGTAATTTTTAGAAAATCTTTGAATGCATAATTACTAACTTTTAAAAATAACATAAAGTCTTCTTTTAGCAAAATACCCTATCTACGATATTTACGGTACTTTCCCTTTATGTCCCATAATTTTGGGACGCCCTGTAGATATATTAGACACCACAATAAAATATGCACATATAGAAAATAAGCATTAAGCCTTTCAAAAAAGCCGTAGGCCAAATCAGGGTTGTACTCTAGGCACAAAAGATCAAAGGCACCCGAAACCAAACAGTGAACTAAAAGAGTTTGAATGTCTTGATTGACGAATGTTGGAAAAACAAAATATATGGAGTAGATGGAGTTGCGTAATTACACCTATCCCTTTGCTTTTTTTTACAGATATATTTTTATATATTTACATTATAATACATAATATTAAACGAATGCGTGAGAACACCTAAGTGTAAGAATTTATTAAACGTAATATAAAGTTTATATCTTTTAAGTGTTATTATGTACTCGTATTAAAGTGGGTACTTTATACCTTAAGTGTTGGTCGGTAAAATAAATAGCTGCGGTTATAGTCTTGTATTTGTAGTAAACATCACACATACAGTAAAAAGGAAGTAACGTTGTGAAATAATGAGTAAGTAGCCTGAGGAACTGGAATGCTTGTTGAGGTTTCAGTTTTGGTTTTAAGAAATAAGCATAATAGTTTGTAAGGTGGATCGGAGCCACGGTATGGATTGCGGATAGTCTTACTATTGTTTAAGCGGTATTGAGAATTGAGAGGGTTAAATCTGTTGAAAACTCGACCATTGTGCACTTTATATTTGAAGTTGATTGTCGAGATTGTCAACACTTTTGGTGGAAATTATCATACACTAGCTTTTGCCCGCGGCTCCCCGCGTGTTATTCGGTTTGACGACATACTTTTTTCCGGGATAAAAAGTAACTTATGTGTAAGTGAGGGTATAAGCTATGTCTATTCTAAATTTTATCCAAATCCGTCCAGTCGTTTCAGCGTGAAAGAGTGACAAACATACACACACACACAACACACACACAAACTTTCGCATTTATAATAATAGTATAATTGTTTTGTTGAAAACCTTGTACTTTACAACAAACTGAATTTACAATTTACTCTACGCAACTGGTTTCACTATTCAACCATTATCAAGGGCTTTAACATAAATAGCAAATTTAAAAAAATAATGTTTATAAAATATGTATTTAAGTTGAAAATGCCTAAATTGTGAAACCGGTTAGCAGAATATATTGTAAGTATAATTTATCAAATAATACAAGTGTTTTCATCACAAAAACCTAAACATTTGACAAATTTTGACTAAAATTAGAGCTAAAGCCAAAAATTACAAAAAAAATACAGAGCACAAGTGAAAGGGTCCGCCTTAGAAGGACGCATGCTGAACAAACTATTAAAATACTAAAGAAGAGTCAAGGCAAAAGCAACCGTAATAAAAGAGCCCTTATAACTCAATTGATAATTGTGAAATGAGCAAACGGACAACACCAGGTTTTTATATATTTCGCCACCAGATGGCTAATTCAGCTTTCTATTTAGACGCTTAGGTCGCTAATTAAATAGCAGCATACAATTGAATCCCTAGGCTAGAAAGCTAGACCTTTGGAAATGGTTTAACCAAATTAAAAGAATCACGTATTTTAATTTTAGTTATTTATTTTGCCCTTAGACCATATAACACGGGACAAGGCAAGCGCACTTATCCCCCTCTGCCGAAGTACATGAACAATTTGTTCATGTAAGTTTGCTTGTGTGCTCGTTTTGTGTCTGTGTTGCAGCTTTTGATTAAGTGTGACATATCAATTTTTCGCAGGAGTGTGCGTGAATGTAAAATAATAAATGTGTGCTGTGCGTGTTTACCTTCCCGTGGAAAACGGCAGAATAATTTCAGTACTAAGAGTCGCGCTTGGCCAGGGCCCGTGTTAAATGATCTAAGATTTTGCCACTACAGCGCTAGCAGCCTTTAACAAATATGGCGTGATTTTTGTTAGACAATTGTGTATTTTAAAAGTTTAGTTAGGGTTTTGCAATTAAAAATAAATAGAATAATTATTTTTATGAGAACTTTCACCGTTTAACCTTTTTTTTTTTGTTTTTTTTGTAACTAAGAATTTTAATGTATATTTTACCTATATATACTAAACACCGGCTTTACTTACTAAGTTTGAATACCTTCACTTTCCCTGTGTCAGTATTTTCAGATTTCAAATTCCACCGACTTTGTCATCTCTTGACCATGCTAACAATGTTTCATAATAGCATTTACCTAAAGGCTAAGTGCTGTTCAGCCTTTTGATTACACTTTGCTTTCAACTATTGGGCTGTTTAATTGGATGCCACCATATAACAACTTCAATGGCCTTCCAATAAAGAAGCTGATTTTATAATAATAAATAATATAATAATAAATTTCATTTATTTTGGATGACACTGATCCAAATTTGTTTATTATAAATTTATACTATAACGACATATACAATTGTGCGGGATCGTCCTGATAGCCGTTAATAAATTAATAATTTCGTCAGGTTCCGACACTGACACCAGGATAGCGTATACAATTCTCAAAATGTGCGACAAAGATGGCATTAGAACCTGTGTCGAGACCCCTAATTTATGAACGCAGCCCTAAAGGGCGACATGTGTTGGCGGGGACGAGGTACTCTAGACGTTGGCGGGGGGAGGATTGTGTAGCGGGAAAAGGAAGAGCGTGGAGTTGCGCGTCACTCACCAATATTTACAGCCACCGCGCCACGCGCGCAGTCGACGCTACCTCGTCTCCGCCGAAGCCTGTCACCCCATGTGACGGCCGCGAATGATCAGTAAAGAATTGGGTAAACATTTAAGCAAATTTTGAATTTTTACCTTGGTTGACAAGCGGATACCTTGACTTAGTCTTAATTATTTAATTGCTATACATACTTATGTGGAACATACGAAATCTATATGAACTGCCATTAACATATTTTGAAAGATCTTATGCCTATTTTCTATAATTCATTTTTACATACATGAACACGCTTGCGAAGTGGTTAAATTTGTATGAGCAGATGAGATACTGCAAGATTATGGTTCATAAATAAAGACTAAAAATAAATATACATAGGTACTATACATAACGCTTCAGTTCATTTAACTAAAACACTTAATTCTGGTCACAGAAAAGAATACTCGTAAAAAACCTTTGCTTCATTTTAATTGCCTTAATAAATCCCTATCTCCGCATGCCATGATTAATTTTCATTAAAAAAGACTTGAAAAGAATTTGTCACAAGATAACGGCCTTATGTCGACTTGTTCTTTTAAATTGCCCTAGGAAACTTCGTATTTTTTTACTTTTTCTGTTATTTTTTTTTCTAATTTAGAATTATTGCTGCTAGCTGTATTTAAAACAATTTGGTGAAGTGCGGGTCGGACTCGTGCACAAACAGTTCCGTACCACTACACATTATAGGTACGGAATCCACATTATGGTTTATATAACAACAATAAAGATGCTATAGCAGCTTCAAGGCGACAAAAAATAAGCCGCTAAGATGATAGCAACTGACAAATAACCTGGCATTGGCATTGGCACCCTTTGTGTACGGAACCCTTGAATTTTATTATTTGTTATACTTTATACTCTAAAGTTTTATACTTCACTATTAAATTTTAAATAAGTTTAAAGCTTTTTACCAATTTTAGAGTATAAACAATAATTTCACAAATTTTGAAACTTGTCTGTGAAGAGAAGTTAAGAAAGCGGTGAAATAAATAATATAAAAACAGTGTTACTTGTGTGGTGACACCTCTTGTTTTTAATTTTTGTTTTATTTGCCTGGATAGAGACCACAATAACACGTATTCTGTAAAAATTTCAACTGGCTATCTATTACGGTTGAAGCTGTAGACCCGTGACAGACAGACAAACAGACAGACAGCGGAGACTTAGTAATAGAGTCCCGTTTGGCACCCTGCCAGTACGGAATCCTAAAAAGCCAACTTTTACACTGAAATAGCTCTGAAAAGTGATGGCGTACACAATGCAGGGATTCCGTCGATACATATTTAATCAGCATGCATTTATGTGATATGCCACAACCCCACATGAGTTTGACACCCAGCAACACATCCTCACGTAAATATCACACTTCATAGCCCACATAATTTATTCAGAATATACGTTAAAGTCACCGACGACGACTTAAAACTTTCCGTGACATGACATGTGTTTAGTGGAATTGTCTAAAATGTTTATGTATTATAATAGCACTTACCAGCTTTTAGTCACACTTAAGAAGAATAATATAAAACTTATATGTTTTTTATATAAATGTATGTGATTTATGGCATAAATGGTTGTGTTATTTTATGCATTATCATACATTTAAACACGCGTTAAAGAAGTTCTGCTGGATCATTTACAAAATAATTAATAAAATAAGACAGGTTTGCTAAAAACTTTAACTGACATTAAACTATGGTTGTGTAATGCTATAACAATAAATCACAGTCATTCAATACTTTAAATTAAAAAATAAAAACAATCAGAAGTTGTGCGTTTTGGAACGAGAACGATGCGCATCCACCTTAAATCAAAGAATCACTTTAATAACTATCCCGTAGGCTTAAACTTTCAAATACGAGTAAACAACTTTTTTGTTGGCAACAAAACACAATAATTTAACTGTATATAGATTAAGAGTACTATAGGAAACAACAGAATTTAGTAAAAAGCTAATATTAACTGAAAGCGATAAAATCTGCATTTATTTTTCATGGACACAAAATATCCAACTAATTTGAAAAATAAAAACCAAGTTTAACATGTAAAGTGCGGGTTGGTTTCATTTCGTTATATTAAAGTTGGATCCAGTTTCTACCAATTAAAACATGAAAATATCAGGCTACCAAAAATGATTTTCCGGTTTGCTTATTTACCCGTTTACTTATCGGTTTTATATATTAATTTGAGAACAATGGATATACATAGAGCGCGGTTGCGTTTTGTGAAATAAGCCTAGTTAAGGAATCAACTCATGGTCTGTGCTCATAAAAACAAGACAATAGAATCACTTGTTTCGATCTTTGACTAAACAAACGAGCAGTTGAAGTATTAAAATATACAAATGACAAGAAATTAACGAGGATCTTCTTTTCGTGCCGTTGGAAATGGTCAATTCTACTCTTGCGCAGCCCAAAAGAAGACAAAAATGCGTTTTGTTTGTAATACAATTCAGACAGGAATATACACAATTATTAAAATTTAAAAGGACGGTTCAGTAGGGCTATTTACTTGACCGTAACAATTTTTTTGGCATACCAGTTTTTATTTCCTAGAAAACAGGTACCATTTAAAAGTACCAGAAATGCTTTTAATCCTTAATAGGGCTAGAGGAATAATATTCCCAAATTATGTTTCGTGTTGTAAAAGAGCAATAGGAAAACTTTTTCCAACAAATATCACTGTCACCTATTTAAATTTTGGTATTTAATAGAAATTATATATAATTGACATATAACAAAATTTATATACCTAATCAAGTATTCAATCCCACATAAAGTGACGTTCCATATGGGCAAGAGGGTATACATATTTTCCCACTTGGCTAACTGAAAAACTGAAATTACAAAAGCGTTTTTTCTGTTTTTCAGTTATCAATCCTATATCTGTATGCATTCTTAATGACATATTTGCTCTGAAAAATTTTTGAACATGCTTAGTATTGCCATGCCCTATTAAGGGTTAACTTGAAGTCCTTTGTGGATGACAATGGGGTGCAAAGCATTTTATTTTTTTATTTTTAGACTGCCGGTCATTCTAGACTTTTTCAAGCCTACAAAAAGAAAAGAAAAAAGGGTGCCTATTTTGAGAACAACAATAACAACAAAGAAGCAGAACAAATAAAATGAAAATTGATAAAAATGCTATTACTTCTTTAATTATCACAATAATCATTATAAATCCAGTTATTAGTGAGACAGTACAAGCGTTTTAATCAAAATAATGATGGGTTTTTGGAATTCGTACCCAAAAGTTGGCAAATGGGACCATACTAAGCTTTCATGTACAGCTTCAGCCGTAATAGGTAGCTACTAGATATTTTTACAAAATACATATCACTATGGCCTCTATCACGTTAAATAATAAAAAACTCTAAAATTTAAATCCAACGGGTGTCCCCACACAAAAAAACCTTCATTTTTTTTTTAATAATATGGAGAACATACAGCTTTTATATTTTATACAATATGGAGAGATGAACACAAATAAGCTTAAATAGTCTCACAGGTAGCTTAAATAGTCTCACAGGTTTTGCGACTAATATTGTTTCAGCTCTATCCTAAAAACGATAATACCTACAAGTTTAAAATTTGGTCAAATTGTAAAACAACCAGAAAATAAACTGAAAGTAAAACAACAAGTAATAAAAATAAAAGTTCCTTACTCAGACGTTGCCGAATTGTTCGTCAGGTACTATCATTTTAGAAAAATGATTTTGGTCCCAATGGCATCTATTTCTACAATTATTGTTATTTACTTAAATGGATTCCGTTACCCGTATTGTGTGTTGATACGAAACCCTTTGTGTGCAAATCTGACTCACACGTTAAATTATTTCACTAAGCGCCGACAATTGCAAGTTTCAATCAAACAAAAAATCAAAAAGAATTATGCACACAATGAGTATGAAAATGCAACACAAACTGTAGTAATTCTTAAAAGGTTAAGTATACAACCTGGCTGTCAATACAATTGATTAATAACTTAGTCTTAACTAGTCTTAGATAGTCAATTTTATTATGAATGAACCAATTGAAAGAGACCCAAAAGTCTCCTAACTTTACATGTTCAAAATTACACGAACCTCAGACTAAAACGTAAACAACATGCAAACTTATGGTAACAAAATAACAGACAATTAACCTTAACTCTATTATTAAGGTAAATTATAGGTTGATCTAATCAAAGGAAAATTGTCTACAGGACATGTAAACAAGCAGGTATAGTCCACATAAAAAAGGTTTAAGGGTAACGGGGAGGCGCTTATATTGTAGACCGTATCGTTTTGTTTTTACCTGGTTTTGCTCTTTCACTGCTGCTTCGGTTGTACAGGGCTCATATAATTGAAACTGAAAAGTATAGGATATTTTTTGCTTATTTTTCATTCAATATTTAAGTTTTAATTTCTTACTCGAATGTAATCGGAGTTAATTCGAAACGCGATGCAGTAGTCCGTTGGCCACATCACGAAGTAAACTGCAGGCTAAAACTCGTTGAAACCATTTTTTTAAATATAAAATTGAAAATAAACTACTTTAACATTACTTTAATCAAACCAAAATAAAAAAGAGAATGCAGGGTGGATAAAATCCTAAAACCGCTGATGTGCTAACACTGATACAAAAGTTTATTCTTATTTATAAACCGAAAAAATGACAGCATCAGAAGCGTAAACTAACACCACTACAAATATGGTGGTAACTTGTACAGAACATCGGTATCCACAAACAATCAACCGCTATCACAACATTCAATCTACGATGTCGAACGTACTACAAATGTTTTTATTGGTACCACGTAGTGTTGTGACGTACAAACTACAAAAACAACGACGCGAAGCTTAACTTTTCATGTTTTCATAGCCCACTCGGTCAATGTAAAACAAACTGAATAGACTATACTACCTGCAAAGTGAAAAGTTGAATCACAAAATAAATGGTATACTTACGTCCAGTGATTTGTGAGGAGGGCGTAATGGTAGCTTGGAATAAGGTCGATGTCAGTCCAATCAAGGAGGTGAAGAATGACAAAAAGATGAGGAAAATTAAAAGTATTTCTTGGATTCGTACAAGAAGTAAACCATGTTTTTTATGTTCTAAATTGAAGTAGAGGTGCGCGCATGTCTAACAGCTTTCATTGTAGCCACAAGTACCTATAGAAGCGGCCGGACTGTTGTCTTGTTAGTAGTAATTTGCTTTTTGCTTCTTGTTATGACCTCTAAAAGAGCAACGCTTTATTCTAAGTACATATATACATCTATTCTTTTTATTTTTTACCGGCTCTTAACTTGTCCCTACTAGTAAATGATTTTGTTGTTCAAAATTTAATTATATTATATGAGGAGACATTAGTTTATGCAGTCAAGTACATACTGAGTAAGCAATCGGTATTAATGTTCGATGACCCGTTTTGGAAAATTCGACATTTGTTTTTTCCTGTTCCCTACAGACGTAAATAATCCCCGAGTCAATACAATAGAAAGTGAAAACAATAAAGACTTTATTGATTATGTAATACTGATCACTTAGCAAGCCTTCAGTATTAATTTGGCTAAATAAATTAACTTCACCTTGTACAGGTACTTCATAGATTTACGATTAACTGAAGGAAATAAATTGATAGTGTGTGAAATTAATGATTTCTCTATATTATAATGATCTTGTATTTCACAGAAAATAAAATTAATGTTCAAGAACGGACTGTAAATACAAAGGTGGCTACATTTCAAGATTCTTTGAAAGTTTTGCTGATTATTGGACAAGCTTTTTCTTTGTTGCCATTCGACGGAGTTTCCAATAAAAATGCTTCTTGTGTTCGGTAAGTTTTTAACAAGCATATTATTCATTTCTTTTCTAAGCCAGTAGCATCCATTGCTTGTTGCTTTAATAGTAATGTCAATTTTACATTATTTTAGCTCGTGGTAAGTTAATAAGACTAAAACGATTGAAATTTAGTTAATATTTTTATTATGCTAATAAAAGATAATAATTGTAATTAAAATTATAATTATAGCCTTTTATAGGCCAGTACTGTTATTATTGAAGTTCTCCTTTTGTCATCTTGTAAAACATAAGCCAACCTCTGTTTCGAAATAAGTTTTTGCCGGATGTCTATTTTTCAATGCCAAAAAGTTTGATTCCTAGTAAGTATACGGGTACATACTCATTCCATTAACGAGACTAGAAATAAGTTTGACATAATGGAAATAGAAAACTATAAAGGGGATATAAGGAAACTATGGACTATAAACTATAACTCTCTGTTAGGAAAAAATACTCGATCATTGGACGATACTATAAAAAACAATATGGATTCAAGTGTATCTATGTCTACCATTTGCGATTCTTTTGCAAAAACTTTTTCGGATGAGATTCAGAGTATAAGGTATAACTGTAACACGAAGTTCTTAAATCGATCCGAATATGTTGTTAAAAACAATAAATCAGTAAGATATGTGCCGGTAAAGGCTAAACAAATTAAAAAAATCATAAATAATATGAGTATTAAAAAATCATCAGGAATAGATAACATAAGGTTAATAGATTTGAGGCGCGTGGTAGACGAGATAAGCCCAGTCTTGGCTAAATTAACTAACATGTGCATTAAATCGGGCACCTGCCCGGAACAATTAAAAAAAGCTATAATTAGACCGATTTATATAGGAGGACAAAAAAAAGAATACACGAATTACAGACCAATAGCGATTTTGTCTGTTATAGATAAAATACTTGAAAAAACTATATTTTATCAAATGAGCAATTTTTTAGATCAACACAACGTTATAAATAATATACAGTTTGGATTTCAAAAGAAAAAAAGTACGACACAACTTCTATCAGAATTTACTAGTGATATAAATAATAGTTTAAATGACAAAAAATGTGTATTAGCTGTCTTTATCGACTATAAGAAGGCGTTCGATACTCTTGAGCACGAACAGTTGTTGGAATCATTGTCGGAAGCAGGAATCAGTGGCCCCAGACAGGCATGGGTGCGAGATTGGCTGCGGCGGCGCGAGCTGGTGGTGCGCGTGGGAGGCGCTACCAGTAGCCCGCGCCCTGTCATCATCAGCGGCGTGCCCACTGGCTCCATCGGTGGACCCCCTTGTTATTTACTCCATGTAAACTCACTGCCTACAGTAATATCAAAATGTAAAAAATATATATTTGCTGACGACTTATGTATGACCTATGACGGATATAACCTTGAGGAAATGTTACTAACTATCCAAAATGACCTAGACAATGTTACTAAATGGGCACATGACAATGTAATTATTATAAATGCCAATAAGACTAAGTTTATGCATATAAAATCACCGTATTCTCATAGAAAAGACAAAATGTGTATGATCAAAATACATACTTATGAATGTTTACATCAAAATATAAACAAGACGAACCAAATCCATTGTGGTAACTGTGACTGCTTAGAAAAAATTGATACTTTTACCTATCTCGGCCTTAAAATTGATTCAAGTTTCAGTTGGATAAATCATATAGAATCGGTAATGGATCGGCTCAGGAAACTGTTAGGCAGATTTTATTATCTTCACTTTAAAGTACCTAAATGTGTGTTAAAATGTCTTTTCTCTTCCCTGGTTGAATCTATAATTGATTATGGATTGGACAGTTATGGTCTGACCTTCGAGTCTCATCTGAAAAAGATTGAAAAATTACAGACAAGGTTTTTAAAACTGTTGGTAACAAAAAAAGTCAAGGCAAACTGTAAAGGAGACTATCAAAAATTGTTTAAAATATGTAATGTAATGCCAGTTTGTAAAAAAGTTGAATATTTATTAATTAAGAATAAACTTAATAACTATGCCACGTATAAGCGAGAACCGGCCCGCGGGGGGCAAGTCACGCGCCGCCGTGCGGAAAGGGGAGCGGGGCGCAGTGGTTGGCTTGCCTGTCGCCCGCCGGTAAACAACTATTACGGTCGTAGGTTGAAAGGACCATTGTTTATTAACTTAATAAATAAATTACCAGATTGTGTTGTAAATGAGAGAAAGCTTTTCAAAGCTAAAGATTTGCTAAAAAAGTATTATCTGTCATAATTTACTTCAAACTTATGTATCAGTTACCAAGTATTATTTATATTAAGTATTAAGGTGTGTTCATAAAAGACAAAAGTAGTTAGGGTTGATTTAATTTAAGTAAAACTATTAAAGCTGCTACGTTTTCGCAGACAAACTGCAAAGTTTTGCGAAATTTATGTACCTAGTATAAGTAAATTACCTGTGTGTCAAATAAATAAAAAAAATAAAAAATACTCGTATATGCCATACATTATGTAGTTCTCTGTATATCTTAAATTAAGTGGAGAGCATCATTGGTGAGCATAAATATTATATGTATAGGTATAGTCTACTATATGTTGGCCAAGCCTCAGCCAATCGATAGGCAAATCTATAGAAAGCAAGTGCTACCGTACACACGTTGGGCAACCTCGACGAAGTCAAATGCAAACTACCAATGCCGACAAGTATTTATGCAGCTGCCCACACGTTGGCCGCTGTAAGTCTTTTCAGGCATTGAAACGGACGACGAATAAGTCATTGCAGCTGCTGTTATTAAATGAACACGTATAATTATTATGTCAGTGTATAAACAAACTAACGCAAGTTACCAATTGTTTGAATTAGCTACAAATGTGTAGGACTTATTTTTTCATCTTCATGCTGTGTATTTTTGGGGTCCCAAATAACAGGTTAACTCTGGTAAAACTCAAACAACTTGAAAATGTCGTCATTTGGGGTACATATTATCGCTACATTCGACAACCGCATACTAAATAGCGGATGAATTTGTGCAGGCGAGCGCCACACTGCTCCGAAGTGAGATGAATTATGAAAAGTCAAGCCAATAAATGAACTCTATACACGTTGACGCTTGCCTACACTCGCCAGATAGGCAAGTGACAACGAGCAATGGTCAAAGAAAAAAGGTTCAGCAAAGTTTAGAGAAATAGACTGTCTATACGTTGGCGCTTGCCTCCGCTTGTCCAGCTTCGGCCAATATGTAAAGTAGGCATAATACAATATGCGTTCAGACTATGACGTAGCGGGTCTACAAAGTGGGAAAACTATGGGATCGTAGCACTTGCTACGCCATAGCAATATGAAGACGCGAATGTGAAACTTGGTCATCATGTTTCAAAAAATGCTTCTGGCTGTAAAGTAGATACACACTTTTATAGTGAAGTGATAAATAATAATGATTTAAAAAATCATGTACTCAATAACTTTGCGACCAATAACAGGTTCGCCTTATATTTATTTTACAATGGGAATTATCATCTGGATTAACTCGCAATATAAAGAGTTCTTATACCATAATAAAAAACTTAACGGGTAGTAGTCATTGTGCCTGGAAAATCATTAAATTTTTCCCATTTTCAGGTTTCGCAAAACATCATGGAAGTGCGCATACGCATTTATCTCATTTCTCGGACAATTTTTTATTATGCTTATGTGCATGTACGAAGTGATCACAACAGACTCGTCACTGAAGGCAACAAGTATGTATTAGGAACCGTTTTGCGGGCGGTTTGTAAAAATGAATCAAAAGTGAACACTTATTTTCATGTAATTACGTATATATATTTAAATACCATAATATATTTATACTTAAATACCTATGTATTTTGTTTCCATTGGTTTCTGATATATACTTAATTACTTGTTAAAAAAGTGTACATTTTTAATCAATTAAAATTCATCAATTTTTACCTTATCTTACGGCTTTTAAGAAATAAAAAAAACAGATTTATTGCCAAAAAAGAAAAAGAAAAAAATATATTTGTAACACAACTTGAATGTAACTATAAATAAAAATACGTTTGCTTACTTATAAATTTTTGGCAACAGGTAGCATGCTCAGTTTAAAAAACTTACATTTATTAGATTCTTTCATTAATTACATCCAGAATAAAAATTGAAAGTGCTTTTTTGGCGTATTTATGTTTAAGACTGTAACAAAATATAGAACGTACCAAAAAAGAATATTAGTGTCGAATAATTCAAAGTGTGGGTCACACCTCACGTGATTTTAGTGAAACAAACTTCTATTTCCCTTGGCCAAAGAAAAGATGTTCTTTAGAAGCTAAACTGTATAAATACGTTTTCGAATAGCTTTCAACTTTCTATATGAATATTGAAATTTTTTAGAATATATATTGGGGCATAAAATTTATTGAGTCCTGTAATGGTGAAAATTCTTAAAACTGAAAAGCTTAAGCTTAAATAAATAGTAAAATGCTTTTTAAAACGATTACATAAATGCTTAAAACTTAAAAAATCAAACATTGAACACCTGTAAGTATCTATGTGAGACATAATTTAATAGTATTATTTTCTCTGTTGCGTTGCTTTTTTTTTCACTGCCAATATCAGTCGTTCGACTTTTGTTTACTGTATGATAAATGACATGTGATGTAAAGTGAAGTGACGAAGCCTCATCAAATATAAATAAGGAATATACGAAATGCTCACAGTAGGTTTTCTATTAAAAAAATCAACAAATATCCGCAGAAAATTCCTTTAAATATCACTCGATATGTGCCTTGGAAATTTTTCCGCAAGTGCCAGAATAGCTATCCTGGTATGAACTTTATTTAAAAGTCATTCCCGTCGATATTTGTACCGTCACACATCGAGCGGATAATGTAGCTTATTACCTTTGGACGAATTCGTCCAAGTTATTACCGCATCATAAGTAATTAAAACCGGTTGCATAAATAAATTTGAAGGAGTTGTTGAGGTTAGTGCCATGATTTCAAAATCGCTTAAATTGATTTGTCGTGGCCCTATCATAGGATTGTCCATTTCATGATCTGTGTGGCTAGGGCTAGCACGTGTCAGAGATAAGGCGTCTATTCATACTCCTTGCTCTCATGCAAATTGCTTTTTTCAATGTGCGAAAGACACTGTAAAGATGGCGCGTGCTTGTTCCCCTGATCGGCCATATCATGAAATATGTTAAAGCTAAAGAGGTAGCCGTGCTCTACTCCGCTTCGCTTGGCTCTCGAATTTATTATCACCAGCAAACTAGCTTCGCTTCGCTCATAGTTGCACCTTTTTTTAACTTTTTGTTGAAAGATTATCGTAAATATCTTACTACACACTTCATAACCTGGCCAGTTTTACGATACGGACAAGACATCATATATAATGTTTACGATGTAACCCATAGCTGTTACGGAATAATACATTTTATGAAACGATTCGGTAGATTGTTCCGAATGATATTGATGATTTATTTTATGTTCATAGCATGTATGTTTCTTCGAGCTGAGGACCGATTGTATTGAAATGGTTGACAATAAAAAATTGTTTAATACTTGTCAAATTCTTGTTTAAGCTACCTTATCTGTGTTGATTTACGACTACGGCACAAATAACAACGAAAATGATGTGGGCGTTACAAAACATTAACTTTTATTTAATATATTTATTTAGAATAGTATAGATATAAAGATATAGAAGAATAGATATATAAGATATAATTGCTATGTTTAGCCTTTTATTTTCTTTAAATATTACAAGTTACAAGAAAAATAAAATAAAAACACAATTTTCAAAATATTTCGGCCTCTTCTATAAGGCCGTCATCAGTTCAATCATTACTGGTGACGCCCTTATAGAAGAGGCCGAAATATTTTGAAAATTGTGTTTTTATTTTATTTTTCTTGTATTTAGAATAGTGTTTCATTTGGAGGTTATAAACTGGTGAATTTACTTTTACCAGAAACATTTTTTTGTAGATTGATATGTTGCTTTATATTAATTATATGAACGGAGTATTTTACGCATTATTATTAACAATTTTTACTAATGAGACAAACTTGTAAACTGAAAAATTAACTACTGTTTCATACACTTTGTTCAAGTAATTTTATATATTTTTTTTCTTTTGAGGTACTCGTAAGTCTACATTTTTATTATTATTATTATAAATATATTGTCACGATATGAAGGGGGTGTCAGAGGTGTTCCGGGTGTGAACTGTGAAATGCAAGTAACAGTGCACACTCGTCATAGCATTTTATAACATCTAAAAATGCGGGGGGGGTTACGAAAAACGACCGAATATACGGTATGAATTTTTAAAAACGACCGAATATACAGTATGAATTTATTCCCATAGAAATACGTCAACTTATATTGATAGTACTAAAAATGCGGGGGGGGGTTACGAAAAACGACCGAATATACGGTATGAATTTTTAAAAACGATCGAATATACAGTATGAATTTTTAAAAACGATCGAATATACAGTATGAATTTATTCCCATAGAAATACGTCAACTTATATTGATACTAAAAAAACTACAAAACCGAATACTCGGTATGAATTTTCCCCATACGAGTAAAAAAAAACATAAATACTACCAAAAAGGCAAAAATTCATTCCCAGTAGTAATAGAGGGGGGGGGGTTATAAAAAAACGACCGAATACCCAGTATGAATTTTCCCCATACGAATAAAGAAAAACCATGAATACTACCAAAAAGCCAAAATTCGCCAGCTCAATCCCATACAAGAATACTATACAAAACAGGGTTTGGGAAAACGCCAATCCCCCGCCCTAAAATAAAAAAAAATTTAAATGTAGCATTTTATCTCCAGTGTGAATTACTATCTAATAAAATACTTAATTACGCTGACCACTTCTATTGGTATTTAAGTCTATGTAATTTAGCCTATTTATCATTATTATTATAAATATATTGTCACGATATGAAGGGGGTGTCAGAGGTGTTCCGGGTGTGAACTGTGAAATGCAAGTAACAGTGCACACTCGTCATAGCATTTTATTTAAATTTAATTTAGAATTCTTTATACCATTATATAATAATTCAATTTTTTTTAGTCGGGCTCTATTGTTAAAATTGTTTCTATATAGTAATAGGTATATTTCCGAAGTATCTGTTTGGAGGGAAAATTTTATAAATACCATAACATAGTTTGAAAATAACCCAACTCTATTTATTAAGAGGTTATGCTGATGTATTATTCTTTCAGCTTCAATAATATTCTACATAACAACGCTAATAACAATGGGTATGTTCTTCCAAGCAGCGAGAGATTGGCCAATGCTCGTCCAAGCAATGGCCAATACAGAAGAATTGGACCCAACCTTTGATAGCCGGCTATCTTATAGATGCAACATTACTTGTGCTGTGGTTCTGAGTCTGGCTTTAAGTGAGTATTCAAGATTCCGTCAAAAAATAAAACTTCTATAGCGAAACTTTCTAAAAAAGCTATGAATTTCTACACTTTGACACTTGGCTATTGGCGTGACTAGGCTGGGAGTACCGGCTCCAATTCATGAAGCCATCAACATACCTATATATCTGTTGAATCGAGACGTGGCACCACCAGCCGACAACGATTATTTTGGAACGAATTACGAATCGGATCCGAACGGAAATGTTTTCACTGTCTATTATTTCTTTGAATTATAATTTGGTAACGTTGCCAACAGATGGCGCCAAATCCCCAAAGTGAGTCGATAGAATTAGTCATGTTTGTCTATGGTGATATTTTATTTTGTTTTGTAAAGTTGGCTAGACTGATGAAGTTACCCAATCAGATTTGAAAGATTTGTTATGTTAAGTTGGTAGACTGTAATTTATTTGCTTTGATTAGTGGAAACGCAATCGTTTGGTTTTACCGCGCTTGGACATGGCTCTTGGCAGAGTTACAAACGACCGACTTGAGAAGACATCCTATTTTTGCTAATTCCAGCTAGTGAATTATTATTGGGACGTGGTCGAAGTAACAGAGTACGAAGAAACTTGTCTGTTCCCACGTGAGAGGCTTTATTCTCAATTGTATTTTAACGGTTATTTCATCATGTCCGATACATCGATTATGTGATCGTAATAAGATAAATAGAAATAGCCCTCTATACAATGTAATCAAATTTGAACCAATAAAAAAATGTATAAAGCATCTTTTATACAAATCTTGGTTCTTTATTCTTTATTCTGGCATGTAGAAAATATTTGGGACCTAAGAAAAATAAGGAAAGTTTTTGATGACGACACAAAATATTTTTAATTTTGTACATAAGTATTTTTATGCTATGACTACGCGCTACAGCTTCATAATTTTCCTGTTAGTATGGACGCATAATTATATGCGACTGAGGACGCAAATTTGTTATAGAGGCGTACCTACGCACTTTGCGTGCGGCATACAGTTTATATATTTTTGCGCTTTTTTCAGTTGAACACGTCCTGTCTTTACTATCAGCGTTTGCAGCCGTAAACCACTGCTTCCCAAACTCGCCAATTTACGAGGGATTCGTTAAATATTTCTACCCTTGGGTTTTTAATTTTCTACCATATACACCAATACTGGGGATATGGACTCAGGTAATTTTATTCTATTTATGTAGCTGATTCCAAAGGCAAAGTTTAAATAGTGCTTTATTGGAGAAATTGCACAAATTATAGTTTTGACAGCATTAAAAGAAACACCAAAAACTTCAGAATCAGCTCCATTATTTAGTTCTAATTGAATCACGTGTGCCTTTATGTGTACATTAAATATACTTTTAATTAACTTTATGTACGTAACATCGGTGCCCCTAAATAACGTATATAGGTGCGTATCACACTACTCACAGATTTAAATGGATTAAACAGGCTTAGTTTTTCAAGTGGGTGGTTGGCCAAATCCGAAACTACGTACAGTAGAAATTTTAAAAAATGTCGGAATCCGTTTAAGGTCTTATCTTCCAATGAATGGCATTGTTATCTATTGTTAAGATCGACTGCTAAATGAGCAGTGCATAACGAACGCATAAACAACAAAACATTTTATGTTAATAGCAACTTTACCACCTAAACAAAAAGGCTCAAATTTGAACAGCAGGGCATTCCAGATAGTACTTTTTGAAATTGAAAGCGGCAGTAAGGTACAGATGTGATACAGGGTGAAACGATTTAAGATTTTCACATAATTTTAAAGTCGTTCGCAATAGAATCCAACAATCATGTAAACAAATATGGCGGACTGACATTGACAGCGTATTGTTTATGCCCATAGTGATGTCATAGTGTTCTAATTTAATTTTAATTAAATTTATTTTTCTAATTATTTTAATTTTAAGTCATAGACTATGGCCCATAGTAGGATAGGTACTAAAATAAAACTGACTAAATAGATTAAATATATAAGCCATAGACTATAAAATAAAACTGATTATATGTAAAAAAAGTGTTTATTAAAACAAATTTAAATCTTCGTCTTCGTCATCATCACTATCAGAAGTGTCGCCGGTGACCGTTATTATAAATGGAACCACTGTGTCATCGCTTGCCGTGTCTAAAATGCCGTCGAGCTTTTTCATTTCTTCCTCTTCCTTTAGGACGTGACTTACGCATTTCGACCATTGTTCGGCTCCGATTCTCGCCAACCCTTCGTTCAATAAAGTTTTTATTTCCGCCATTTTAAAAGATTTGTTATTTCTCCCAACATACGACTTAACCTGTGCCCAAATGAGCTCAATTGGGTTGAGTTTGCAGTGGTAGGGAGGAAGGCGAAGAACAGTTATTCCTTTCGATGCGGCGAGCTCGTCAACGTATTTTGTAACATAATTTTTTTTATCAAATTTTGTGAGTAACCGTGCTTTTATTTCACTTGTTTCAAAAGCTATATTTTTGCTACGTAACCATTCTTGTATAGCATCCTTCCTCCAGCTCATGTTGGGCACTCGTTCGAGTTGGCGAGAATGGTATGGAGCATTATCCATTACAATTACAGATCCCGGCAGAATTTTGTCTAAAACCATCTTAAACCTGAAACAAAAAAGATAATTTTCTGTCATAATGTAATTTTATATTTAATAATATTAATTTTATATAGTGTTATCATAAATATACAAAAATACACAAATGAAACCTTACCATTTCTCAAAATTATGAGCATCCATTTCCCCGTGATAATCGCCACCTGACTTTTTTGCTTCAAAAACCCAATCTGCGCCTTCTAAAAAACCATCTTCATTGCCTATATGTGTGATAATCAGCCTCTTTCCTTTCTGAGGATTTTTTAAGCCACTTGAAAGGCCTCCCAAGAATGCCTGTCTACTACTCTTGATGTCATTATCCATCCACACATAATTGCAGGTGTGCCCTAAGTAAAAAAAAAGTTTTAAATACATAATTATGTCAATAAAAACATTATTTATATTTAAAATTAAGCAAACTTGTAACCTATCACAATTTAAAATAATGTGTGAAATAAGTATCTTATCTATCACCATTGTCTCAAACAAATGTTTTTAAGCAACCTGCGGAACACAAAAAAAAATTAAGCATTTAAATATATAAAAAGCTCTCACCCTCATTAAGCCATGTTTCATCCAAATAATAAATCTTTTTATTTTGCTTTCTGTATTCATTGATTTTCAACAAATAATTCACCCTCCAAATTTGTAAGTCAGGTCTATCTAGCAAAATGCTTTTTCTTGATCGCTTGCTGTATGTGAAGTTTAATTTCTTCAATATTCTATACATTGTACCGAATGTAAAATTTGGTAGGCTGTCATCTTCATTGACTGCTGTCAAAATTTTGGCAATGGTTGGCAATTCCCCATCAAAGTAAAATTTATGAACCTTTCTTCTTATTGCAGATAAGATAAAATCATCTAACTTATCAATTATGGCTCGATTTGCAGGTCTCTCCTAAAAAACAGACAGAGAATGCTAAATGGCACAAATCATAACATAACAAATAAAGTAAAGCTCAAAAGAGTAAAAAAAAGGCTGGCTAAGTTAATATTATAAATACCTTAGGCTGGGGTACTTCTTGATTTTGTGTGTAATGTTTCATTACGTCACGAACAATATATTCTGAGACGTCCATTATTTTTGAGGTGGTTTTATATAATTCCATTTTTGATGGGTATGTAGGAGAGGTTTTCTCCAAGTGATTATAAATATTCACCAAAAATTTTTTCTCCCTTTGCGATAACTGTTTTTTAACAGCCAATTTTGGTTTTTTGACGAACCTGGCTGCGGCTCGCTCATTATAACCTTAAAAACAAATATAATTTTACACACATACATTTCAGTAATTGTGATCTATTCAAATAATTAGTTACGAGGGTAATACAATATTAAAGTGCGTCTAATAGATTTCCGTTGTAGGTAATAGATCTAAATCATTCTTACCTCCTGATTACTCCTTGAGAAAAAATACCAATCGTATGCTATATCAAAGTCCGTGATGCCGTGCAAAGGTCGTCGTTCCAAGAAAAATATGTCCAGCCAAATCGTAAAGCAAAACAAAAGTCCAAACTGAGAATGCAAAGTCGTAGAAATCGGAAACAGAAAACGGAAACAGAAAACACTAATGCACAGCGAACCCACAGAACAGTGAATGACTGTGAATGACAATTCTAACAAAATGGCCACCTGTCAATTTTTAAAAACTAACCATTATTTTTATGGCTTAGGATACAATCCGTTTTGGTTAATTATATTAAGCTCTTGAAAAAAAATTTTTATTGTATTCAAATAATATTAAATTAAAATAATTTGTTAAATTAAAAATAAAAGATAACTTCAGATTACGAACAACACTAACTTTTCAATGACTTATAGAGTTCGATGAGTAAAAAACTAAGATAACAGCTTGTCAAATACTTCGAAATTTTTACGTTGCAAATGTTTTAACAAATTTAACTTATAAATACAAGTTAAATCGTGTTGAAGATAATGTGAAAACAATGGTGCGTTCGTTGAAATCAGACTATGTTCATAATTGATCGTCAAATGTATGTGATTACGGAGTAATCGTGACAATTTGGTTTGTTTACATGATTGTTGGATTCTATTGCAAACGACTTTATATGCATGTTATTAATAAAAACGTATTTAAAAAAAAAAAATATTTAAAAAAAAAGTATTTAAGTTTAAAAAAGGTAATTTGTTTATTTGTTCAATGCTCCTAAATAAGTATACAGGGGCGTATCACACTATTCACAGATTGAAATAGATTAAACAGGCTTAGTTTTTTAAGTGGGTGGTTGGCCAAATCCGAAACTACGTAGAATTTTGTTTTAAAGTCCGAATCCGCTTAAGATCTTATCTTCCAATCAATAGCATTGTTATCTATTGTTAAGTTTGACCGCTAAATGAGCAGTGCATAACGAAACGCATAAACAAAAAAATATTTTATGTTAATTGCAACTTTATCACCTAAACAAAAAGGCTCAAATTTGAACGCCAAGTCGCATTTCAGATTCCATTTTTGAAATTGGAAGTGGCAGCCATTTTGTGTGTCAGTTACAGGATGATTAAGTAATGGCTTTCGGATCTTAATATCGTATATTTCTCTGTGTTCTGGATTTTTCATAAATTTGACCCTGTTTATAGGATTTTGATTGCTTACTATTTGGATTTTTCTGAAAAGTATGTTCGATAACGACCCCGGCTGTGTATGTGGACTTTGATTTAGCGGGAATAAGAGATACAAAAATGTAATGTATGTAAGTTTAAATGTAACTTCAATAATTACGGTAGATAGCAGCCATATTTTTTGTATTTGTTGATACTTACTGGTTTTTATTGGAATTATATACCTATAAGTAAACATAGTTATTTTATAAACAACAAATGTGTGTTAAATTAAAGTTTAAAGGAGACAAATGAACTTTTTTAATTTTAAATACTGTTTTTCTTAATAACATGCATATAAAATTATGTAAAAATCTTAAATCGTTTCACCTGTATCACCCTTGTACCTTGCTGTCGCTTTCAATTTCAGAAAGTACTATCTGCAATGCGTTGCCGTTCAAATTTGAGCCTTTTTGTTCAGGCGTTAAAGTTTCTATGAACATAAAATATTTTGTTGTTTATGCGTTTCGTTGTGCACTGCTAATTAGCGGTGAAACTTAACAATAGAACAATGCCATTCATTGGAAGATAAGCTCTTAAGCCGATTCCGACATTTTAAAAAATCCTACTATATATTAAAAAGAATAACGAAAAATACATAAAAGAGTATTGCAGCCGATTTTCCAAAACTGCATCATAAGATTTTTGAAACAATAATTTCCATAGCCGGATATTTAAGCAGTTAATAAAAAAAACACTGTATATGTATGCACCATCCGATAATGTCGCCATATTTATATACATTTTATATTTTACATACACCTTTTCACAGAAATTTAGTCGGCTGATTGAACCAATTTTTTGTATTGAGAAATGAAAAAAATATTTAGGCAATAAATTTTTTTTCGTTATCGCTACCCAGTCTACCCTATAGAATTATTTTCACTAGTTATGTAGGACTTTATATACGTTACCCGGGGGCATCCACTGCTCGTGTATTATTTTAATAATATAAACATGTCCAAAATTTAATTGTATCTGTAATTATTGAATAGCCTAGCTAATACAGTGCCCGTAGCATGACTGTAGTGATTACATGATTTTATTCTTACTAATAAGTTGATTATCTATTTCAGTTTTTGCACTTTCAAGCAACTTTTATTTGGAACTTTTCGGACTTGTTTGTTATCTGCATAAGCTTCTATTTGACATCAAGATTAGAACACGTGAACAAAAAACTACTTGCTGCACAAGGAAAGGTAACTAGCAAATAAGTCTATTATTAACTTTCGCTTTAGCTAAAACAGAATACCATCAGCGCTGTGAATTTTTGCTTCGTTAATGTAGCTGTAAAAAGGCTCTAGACTTAGAACACATTTATTTACTAAATGTACACATGCATTGTACACCCAGTCACCCGCGCCCCGAGCTACGCGCTACGCATACCGTATCTCGTAGAGGTGAACGCGTTTATCTTTTGATACTTGATAATGCCACCTTTTCTTTATACTTTATTGCAGCCTGTTTGTGTTTCTTATGTTATGTGTAGTTAGTAACATGTAGTAAGATCTAAGGACATATTGAGTTATTTACCTATATTTTTTTAAAGAAAATACTGTAATGAATTTTTTATTTCTATGAATTAGTTTGTTTACAGATTTTTTAAATTAATCATATCTCTAAGCAGCGGTAGCTCAGGGGTAGAACTCTGGCCTCTCATCTTTCAATCCACGTTCAATACCCGGTCGGGCATGACCCAAGGAGTATTTAGGAATTTAAAAAACACTTTTCATCACAACAATGTTTGATAAATTCCACCAAGTGCCAACAATCTCAACTATCAACTTCCTATGTGCATAGTATTTGTTCTTACTTTCCACTTGCTGAACAGTGAAGGAAAACATTGTGAGGAAACCTGCATGCCCTAAAAAGCGTGTAATTGTGCCCGAAGTACGGCGATAGGGTTCACCACCCATTTAATAGTTTTATTCCGTTTTTGGGCTCCGCCAAAAAAAGAAAACCCAAAAAGCGAATTTCCAGTGTATGTCGTATGGCAATTCTACACGCCAGTCTCCCATAGGGTAAGCAGAGACTACAGATTTTGCTTTTACATTTATTTTACATTTTTATTATATAACTTCGGCTCTTCCGTGTTTTATTTATTTTTAATACCTTCAAAGCTGACCAATTGCTGTTATATATTTGTGACCAGTATCTCCCTGAGCTCTTCTGGAAGTCTACCCGTGAACAGTATGGTCGAGCCACTCAGCTGGTGAGGAAAGCGGATGACGTCATCAGCGGAATCGTGTTCATGTCGTTTGCTATCAATCTCTTCTTCATATGCTTTGTGCTGTATAACACTATTGAGTAAGTATTTTTAAAGACCGATTAAGATCGCTCGCCTTTTGCCCGAACTTACGTAAAGTTATTTTCATGAAAAAAGTCCCATAGATTAAGGCATAATTTTGTTTTTATTTATTGATAATAAGAACTGTGGCAAGGGACTTCTTTCGTAAAAAAAACTTCATGTATTTTGCGTTTAAACAATAATAGGAATATCAGGACGCCATTTTGCTGTCACTTTCTCCCTCGCACCTTCGCCAGACAAAGCGAGAGAGAAATCTATGGGTCCGTTGAATAATTAACTCGACTTAGCTCCAAAATGAGTTTTTTCCGTTGTTATTTTCTCTAAATTTCGATATCTTTTTATAACACTGGTTAAAGACATATTGACAAAAAGGTTTAACTTTTTTTTTCCACATGACGGTGGCGATTTGGATAGGATTTTCTATTTAGTTTAGTTAATTTTGTAGGTTTAACAAGGATTTTAGGTTAGTTTTACCCTTTTTAATTTAGGTAAGTTTTATTAATATTCTATATTTTATCATTATGTGTGTTAATTAAAAAATAAAGAGTACAAATACTTTTTTTGTGGTACACTGAAATACACATGTTATACTGAAATATCACATCTCGTGAAAATATATGTAACTTTAACTACATCGCTTTTCACGTTTTTTTATCTTTTTTACACGTTTATTACGTATGGTAAAGGCACAAACTCAAATCATAGTGCATAATATTTTTGCTGTCAAATGGTTTAAATCAGCTTCTGAACCATCCGTCCATCCATCAGCCTGTTTCGTCCACTGCTGGACATAGGCCTTTCCAGGATTTTGCTACTCTTGACGGTCCTCCTCGAAGAAATGCCCATACTCAGACACGCTGGGCAGGCGGGTTGGTGAGCGCGGTGCCGAAACCTTTGCACCAGTAACGCTGCTGCCCGTCACCAGTCTGTTTTATATAAGGCCCGGCAATTGGGGATGGATGTACTGCCATCCATCGGTCCCAGGCAATGGTGGGCCGCCTGGTTTTTTTGCCTGAGAGCTGTTCTCTTACTCTCCCCGAATAACTTCGGGGTGATTTGCGAGTAAGATGGTGGTACCTCCACAGTCGAGCCCGGCATCAGCTCTACCAGCTCTACCAGCTTCTGAACGATATATCTTAAAGATAGTTTGTTTTCTATCGGCTAAACGGATACATAGTAATAAAACTTAATGCTGTCTACATGACAGTTTGATTTTGTAAACCAAATGTGAAAGGCTTACGAAAAAAAAATGCTTTATTCAAAAAAAAATATTTTTCGTCTCTCATGTAAATTTGAGTTTTTTGGGTTAATTTTTTTGTCACCGGAGGCACAGGTTTGTTTGCATTAAACCAAATTAACATTGAGAAACTCGATGTTTAGTTTTCAGGCTCTCAATGAAAAGCCTTATTCTTACGGGCAGTTGGGGGCTGTTCCTTTATTAAGTAAGACTGCTTCAGCCTTCTTTTGACCCCTTCTTCCTACCTCTATGGAAGTCATAATTAGATTTGTTTGAACCATCTCTCCTCCCATTCAGTCTCCAATTTTTAAGGAAATATGAATAAAAACCCAAACTTATTGATTAATTTATGAGTAGCCGTACAAAACAAGACATTGAAGTGAAAATAAGCATCCATGAACCTAGACTAACCCAAGGGCTTATCAATCAATCAAATGAAATAAAAGATCAAGTGAAATATATCACATAACCATTATATATTTAGAGAAACCCTGATTCACTCACTAACTCATCAACGCCCAGCCCAAACCCTTAGACCAAGAAACTCCCTCCTCCCCTAAATAGTTTAAGGAAATAAATGAACATAGCTCTTTGTATTTGTTATTTACCTACTAAAGACGACGAAAATATTACAATTGGATATATTCAGTCAAATAATGTGCATAATTTGTTTCTTTCAGAAATGGATTCAAAGGAAGGGTTGATTGCAAGTCTCAATCCACTGAAGCCAGGTTAGCTATTTATAACACTTAATAAGCGGCACTTAGCTCAGGCGGTAGAACGCTCGCCTCTCCATTTTGAGACTCAGGTTCGATCCCAACCGGGCATGCACCAAGTCTGAAGTATGGCTATAGGGGGCGTCCATTAATTACGTGAGGTGATTTTGGCGATGTTTGGACCCCCCCCCCCCTTTCCCTCCTTAGTGAGATATCGTGAGATTTGGCTTGACTCCCTCCTTCCTTCTAATCTCACGTGAGGTTGTTCAAAATACGTATTTTCATTGTAAATACGTTAATCTATGTTTTATCGCGTGTATTAAAAAAAGAAAAATAAATAAATCATTGGTTTAATAATTTTTATTTAAGACTAGTTAGGATTAGATAGTACCTATTTAAGATTACTCAGATCGTAGTCTAGAATCACAGTGAAAAAATTGAACAATAAAATGCTTACATGCCGCTATAAATATAAAATTTTCAAAAATATATTTTAATATTACCATTACCATAGACTAAATTTGTACTATTTCGTCTATGCCATTACGTACTGTAAAGACCTACCAGAAAACACTTCATCCTAACGAGCTATTAAAAGTGTCCAAGAAATCTGCATAACTGTCCAGGAAATTCGTATGAAAATCCATTACATACCATATGTTCACAGAGTACATTTCAAATGTTTTCTTTTTAAAACTATCCGTGTCTATGTTTTTAAGCGATCATAAAGTTTTAAGCTGCCAATTTACAAAAAAAAAAATTAATTACAATTTCATGTTTAGAATGTAGGTAGAAATGTTTGCTATATTTTATAACTGCAAATAACAATAACAAAAATATGTAATTTTTTGTGATTTTATAGGTATATTTAAAACCATTGAATACTTAAAATTTAACCTCGAGCATTGTCCATGAAGAAGGCTGCATCGCGGTAAATACATTTACCCAGCTGGCAATAATAAAAAAAATTGCGTAAAAGCGGGAATTTATGTTGCTATATGTTTTAGTTGAAAGTATTTTGTGCAAATAAATTACAAAATGAGTTCAGAAGCGGGCTCTGATATAGATTGTAAATGCTTTGCTGAAGAAATCAATAACAATAAACATGACTAATCGCCCAAATATGAGCAAGTAACTAACTTGTAATATTTCCTAGTCAGTTTTTTTTATTTGATATAACACAGTATCATGAAAAACATGAAAATTTCTCATTTTATTTTTGAGAAAAGCACTAGGTGTTCTTACTTCGACCATTAATTAGCAATCCTAGCTGGCCTCGTATATAAAACTCCTTGCCCTACGGACTCGTCCAGGATTGCTTATTTCCTGGTCTTAACAGTAGTGTACTATTATTGTGTACAATTTATAGTCATATTTTAATATAAACGTTTCGCTCAATTCAACCCAGTTATTTCGCAATTTTACATTGTTTCTTGCAAAAAAAAATTACCTTATACTTGGCAGGACCTCCCTCTCCCCCACGTTATTTATTGTTTGTAATAAGATAGTTTAGTTATTTATTTTATATAGTTAGTTGTGAATTAAGTTTTCATTAAGTAATTCATAAGCTTACACATTTTTTCACATTTACACCTTTTTTCTGTTTCCCGTTGACTTAACAGATGTTATTTTGACTTCACAGCACGACCCCACTGAAGGGCTACGAAACAGCGACATACTACTTCTTCTCCCTGGTGTACCTGATCACCAGGTCCATTGCAGTATCCCTAATAGCTGCTCAAGTTAACACGGCTTCCAGCGTACCAGCACCGGTGTTGTACGATGTACCGTCACCAGTTTATTGTACTGAGGTAGGTTTGAAAGAAAGAAAGAAAAAAAAAGTCGGTTTCAATCGAAGTTTGACTTTATTATACACACAAACGACATGAAGCTCCGAGGTGTCAGGTTACGAAGATTTTTTTTTCTCTGACATGAACCATAACTGGATTTGGGTAGTTTAATATAATGTTGGTCTTAGCTGCTTCTATTGACTATATTATTTACGTAACCTAATTCCTTAAAGACATTTTTAATATTTAATCACATTTTAGATTCCAGGGTCGTCACTACCGTCCGGTTTTATATGTAATATTGCCAGATTCTTCAAATAATGAAGAATAAATTTTGGTTTCGTGGGGACTATCCGCTTAAGGTGTTTGCGCTGGGATTGGTTACTTATCTATTCTGTTGACTGTACCGTTACGCCGGGTGTACTAGATAAGGACTTTAAAAAAAAATTATAGCCATATGTTTTTTAATGTTTGAAACTCATGTTGATAAATACAATATATAAATATTTAAAAACGGATGTTGCCTCCTTGCACAGATAAAAAAGTGAGTCCAATCCGTTTTTAAATATTTATGATGTCAACTCACTCTAATTTTAAAGTCGTTTGCAATAGAATCCAACAATCATGTAAACAAATATGGCGGACTGACATTGACAGCGTATTGTTTATGCCCAAAGTGATGTCATAGTGTTCTAATTTAATTTTAATTAAATTTATTTTTCTAATCATTTTAATTTTAAGTCATAGACTATGGCCCATAGTAGGATAGGTACTAAAATAAAACTGACTAAATAGATTAAATATATAAGCCATAGACTATAAAATAAAACTGATTATATATAAAAAAAGTGTTTATTAAAACAAATTTAAATCTTCGTCTTCGTCATCATCACTATCAGAAGTGTCACCGGTGACCGTAATTATAAATGGAACCACTGTGTCATCGCTTGCCGTGTCTAAAATGCCGTCGAGCTTTTTCATTTCTTCCTCTTCCTTTAGGACGTGACTTACGCATTTCGACCATTGTTCGGCTCCGATTCTCGCCAACCCTTCGTTCAATAAAGTTTTTATTTCCGCCATTTTAAAAGATTTGTTATTTCTCCCAACATACGACTTAACCTGTGCCCAAATGAGCTCAATTCAACCTTAGGCTTGATTTTGTGTGTAATGTTTCATTACGTCACGAACAATATATTCTGAGACGTCCATTATTTTTGAGGTGGTTTTATATAATTCCATTTTTGATGGGTATGTAGGAGAGGTTTTCTCCAAGTTATTATAAATATTCACCAAAAATTTTTTCTCCCTTTGCGATAACTGTTTTTTAACAGCCAATTTTGGTTTTTTGACGAACCTGGCTGCGGCTCGCTCATTATAACCTTAAAAACAAATATAATTTTACACACATACATTTCAGTAATTGTGATCTATTCAAATAATTAGTTACGAGGGCAATACAATATTAAAGTGCGTCTAATAGATTTCCGTTGTAGGTAATAGATCTAAATCATTCTTACCTCCTGATTACTCCTTGAGAAAAAATACCAATCGTATGCTATATCAAAGTCCGTGATGCCGTGCAAAGGTCGTCGTTCCAAGAAAAATATGTCCAGCCAAATCGTAAAGCAAAACAAAAGTCCAAAATGAGAATGCAAAGTCGTAGAAATCGGAAACAGAAAACACTAATGCACAGCGAACCCACAGAACAGTGAATGACTGTGAATGACAATTCTAACAAAATGGCCACCTGTCAATTTTTAAAAACTAACCATTATTTTTATGGCTTAGGATACAATCCGTTTTGGTTAATTATATTAAGCTCTTGAAAAAAAAATTTTATTGTATTCAAATAATATTAAATTAAAATAATTTATTAAATTAAAAATAAAAGATAACTTCAGATTACGAACAACACTAACTTTTCAATGACTTATAGAGTTCGATGAGTAAAAAACTAAGATGACAGCTTGTCAAATACTTCGAAATTTTTACGTTGCAAATGTTTTAACAAATTTAACTTATAAATACAAGTTAAATCGTGTTGAAGATAATGTGAAAACAATGGTGCGTTCGTTGAAATCAGACTATGTTCATAATTGATCGTCAAATGTATGTGATTACGGAGTAATCGTGACAATTTGGTTTGTTTACATGATTGTTGGATTCTATTGCAAACGACTTTAATGAAATACAATATATTGTAAACTATACAAAAAAATATAAAAATCTTTAACAAAAGTCTGCCATCCTTAAGCGTGTGCAGTTGCGTTTCATAAAATTTTACATCTATCCATCAGTCAAGCTGTTTCGTCAATTGCTGGACAATTAATACGCTACACAATTAAATGAAATATAATAATAATATATATGCTCGTTACTAATAAACGAAGCTTAAACCATGTACTATTTTTAATGGCCAAAAAACACTAGAACGGTTTGCGATTTAAGTATACACAAGTATTTAATTGGAAAACGTGACGTACTCGATACTGGGGAATCGATTCATAATAACGTTAGTTTCCTGATCAGTTTGGAACGTGCTAAGTGCAAACGATCAGGTATCAAGTAAAAGTACAACTAGATTCTGTTGCGCTCTAACCATTTTATTTTCCCATATAGTTTCGCCATGTCCGTCTGTCCGCGGCTTGGCGCAGAGACTATTAATACTAGAAAGCTGTAATTTGGCACGGATATAAATATTAATTACGTAGACAAAATGGTAAAATAAAACCCTGAAAAAAAAATTTTTTTAACGGTTCCTCTTACACTCGTGAACTGGGGATGAATTTTTTTTTCTCGTCTATCCCATAGTGTGGGGTATCGTTGGATAGGTCGTTCAAAAACATTGTGGGTGTGTCAAAACCATTTTTCAATTTAGGGATCCGTTGGTGAAATATTAAGCTTTAAAAAGAAAATTTTAGTTAGAGTGGAGCGTCGGCGTCGCCCCCCCCTGCTAGCTAAACGGTTGTTTATAGAAATGTGAAAAAATTCACATAAGTAATATATATAATGAATTTAAAAGGAAAACTATCACAACTAAGTAGGCTTTACAGGTATACAAGTACAGGTCGCGCCAATCTTTTGGTCCCCTCTAATGTATGTGACTAGAAGTTTGGACTTATAAAATGTACCGGGCAACTACGGAACCCTACGTTGTGCGTGGCCCGACACGCACTTGGCCGGTTTTTTTTAAAGTAACCATACATACATTTGTAATTATGACCTGCTCAGAAAATAAAACCACTTTAGGGAATACTTTAGAAAGGCTTTAGAATGGAGACCACGTACAGCAAACCGTGTAGTGTAGGCCGACCTCGTGCCCGCTGGACCGATGACCTGAAGGGCGTTGTGGGTGGCGGCTGGATTAGGAGGACGGAGGACCGATATGAGTGGCGAAATTTGGGAAAGGCCTATGTCCAGCAGTGGACGAACACGGGTTGATGGATAGATGGATGGGTGGATAGTAGAGAATACCCCTACAAAGCCATGGAAAAAATAATTTTGAGAAAATATTTCCGTTTACAGAAATTTGTTTACTTGCTCCACTGACCTCTAATAACACAAGTACTGGACTGGCTATTGACGACCTGCATTACTACATGTCAGTGACCTGCACCGACGTTGCTGATTTTCGAATCGCGTCAAGCACAGCTGACTATGCGTAAAGTTAGTACGTTCACACTTGTGAGTGAAACTAAATTAATTATTAATTTGTAGATGTATTAAAAGGAATGTCGAAATAAAATTTAGGACAAATAATTACTTATAATATCCACTATACGCGGTTTCATTTTCTGATCTAATCATAATAATAACATGTGAACCTACCTCACGTCGACAAGACAGCGTCGAACGAATGGCTCAATCGCGGTGAGCTCTTCCCTGAGACGGAGGGTTTTATGCTCGCCATCCAGGACCAAGTTGTCGAAACACGCAATTACCAAAAGTATATAATGAAAATACCAAACACGATAGATACAGTCAGTGACACAAGAGCGTACGGGGTGAAAATAAAAAATGGTGGACCAGGGGAAAGGGGGGATGCTACTAATGTATACAGCGGAGCAACGACTCTGATGCACAGTGCATGGTCTCGGGAAAAATATGATTGTTGAGTTCTATCTAGGTTTTGCTATGTAAAAGTGAGACCTAGTCTCAAGCCTAACCTTAGGTCTCTATGAATATGAGCGCAAAAACTCTTTACTGTTAACCTGTAAGTGCACCTTGTTGTAGCATTGGTTGTAGGTAGCAACATCGATATCAGTAAATCGTTACAGCATAAGAACGGCCACCCGCGACGGCGATAACGCTCTTATCGCTGAACTTAAATGGTATTTATATTAATTTCCTCTCATTCAATTAAATATGTTATCGGGCTTAATTAACCGATCTCATCCTGTCCGTGGGGTTTATTGAAATATTAATAGTTCGGAAAAATGAAACAATACACCATTGTTCGATAAGGTTTGACGTCATACCTACGGTAAGGCATACCTACGGTAAGGCATACCTACGGTAAGGTTTACAGGTACACCTGCGGAGGTAATTAAGTGTTCATCACCTAACGATGGTGTGCATGGACGATTCAACAAAAACCCAAGTCTCTCGGGTTCGCTTGGTAAACTGCTTTGCGGACATGAGTGCACGCTGCAACGCTGTAGTGGGATAGCTTGTCGGAGCCGAACATCCGAAGAACATACAACATAGTCGAGTAAGACTGCAGGTCACGTAGCAAGACTGCGTGCATACTCAGCATGCCGGGGTGCTTGCAGTTAGAGTTGAAACAATCGTTGGTTGCATTTGTACCGTAACGAGCACATACTGAAGCTTACCTATACTTTTTTCCATACGGAGCATGATTGTGCTAGCTAACAGAAGTTAACACAGTGTATGATATGACTCCCGTAATAAAATGTAAAACTGTATGCATTATCCTTATCAATTTTTTCCTTTTCAGCTGAAAATAACTGGGTATTGCCGATATATGCATGTATTACCCGTTGACATCATCGATATTGCGCCATTTTACCACAAAATACGTTTCTCTACCTAATTTGCTTATCAATTCTGTCGTTACTGCGGTACACCATGATGTCACGGTATTTGAATTATCCCTCATTATAACGAGCTTATTCAAGTGGGAAAAAATTCGCGATAATTATGGAACAACGAGTCCTTGTTAGGTAGTTTTCGGGTTAGTATAAATGGAGGAAAGTACATATACAATCAATCATTAGCACATATACACTCGCCATAATCACAAGGCTGTGTACAATCGATCAGTCTTAACAAAATCACCATGTCATCATTCACAAAATCATCATCCACCATGAGCGGAAACTCTGGAGAAGCCGTTCATCGAGACAACGGGGAAAAATCTCGGAAGGAGCAAGAGCGGGCGGAAGAAGAAGCAGAAAAGCGCAGACAAGACTTCGAGCGTGAGGAGAGAAAACGTCAGAAGGCAGAGCAGCGGCGACTGGACAGGCACTTGATGCAGTATGCAGAAGCTTTGCGTCAGCAGGCATCGTGGCGTGGAACTCTCAACCGGCCGAAGTAGTGCTAATCATAGATATGATCATTTGTTTATATAATAAGTATTAGGTATTTGTGTACATCAGTATTGAGTATATTGTGCATGTGAGTGTTTGTTTTTGAAAAAAAAAAAAAAACTTGTTCCCAATACATAGTTATTTCATTTCAAAATGCATGCCGACTTACAAATGTCACGACATACCAGTTTCCTTCATGATACTAGATATTTAGGTAGTTAGTTTAATAATGATAATAATATATTGTACTAGTTCTATCCACTAAGATGTTGTACAATCTACATCCATGCATAGATAACCGTGGTCACTACACTTTGTAACACGATAGAGGGGCACCGCGACATGCTATGCAGCGATAGGTAGGTACGGTGCAGTGTTTAGGTAAGGTATCTGTCATACCATAGTCCTAACATTACAGGAATCATGAAAAGTATACATATTTAGAATTATAGTCTAACCAAACCTGTAACACCTATACAATGACAAATCTTAAGTATAAGTGAGGTGTATACGTGTATGAAGCACACGTGTATGTCCCGGTAATTTTCTATGGTCACTCATCAGTTTTGATTTCGTTTTGAAATACACGCCGCCAGTCGGATACAGATCATAAAATGAATATAGCACGGGTTTTCCCGAATATTTCAAGACAGTGCCAACTAAACGTGGGTTGCCGTAATACGCTCGAGCTACTTACGTTCGGCCGGCAGCCTGTAATATTATTTCGATGAAGGTCCCGTCGTCTTATCATATTTACCTATCTTTTGAGTAGTGACACATAGTTTGTTCCATATTTAAACGATAGCGTGCCATGTGGTCATACGTATTATCGGTCCATAAGGAGTTACAGATGTAACGCTAATTGCCGCCGGTCTTTGTCATAATACTGTTTGCGGCTTACATGCAGTTATTCATAGATATAAAGTTAAGAAAAACCTTATTTAGACGTCTCATATTCCTGTATGGTCGGCTCCATACCTAAACGTCGTAGATACACGTAGTCAGAGGCGAATGCACACTCAGGCCTTGCTCAAGACATATGATAAGCATATGCCAAGCATAGTTTGTGATAACGGAGCTTTGCATCCCATGTGCACATAACGCTAATCATCACGCCTTGCAACTTATCTGCGTTAGTGATGTGACGTGCTATGCAGCGGCTAGTAGCACGTTACCTAGACGTTACATCTGGTGCAGTCCAAGCTTGACTTGATTGTATCTAACATAGAGTGGTCACGAGAGAAACTAAATTTCAACTTGAAGCAACGTCAGAGGGAATGATCTCAGTACCTTACCTGCACAACTCTCCATCATCCTACACTCATAGGGGTACAAGAAAAAAAAAGTAAACATATTATAAACACAAATATTTATTTTAATAAGCGAACGTCACATTGCAGCAGCATTGCTGCACTATTTAGCACTATTATCACTGATGTTGCGAGCCGAGTGCAGCAACATTTCTGTGTCCGTCCGGTCACCCGTCGAATAGTATTCGAGGATTTGCGGATCACCTTCATGCACTTTCTGGATGACCTCTCTAAAGATTTCTTGGGATTCTTTCAGCAGAATCGCCGGGACCATGTACTTGGTTATCCACGCAGAGACGTGCGCCGTGCAGAAATGATGAAAGTGCTGTGGGATCCTGCACTCACGTCCCGGTGGTACCACTACATTAGGCCTCTTGCCGCAGGAACAGGTGTCCCCGGCGACCGCCTTGCACTTCGAAAAGCGAATCTTCTTTTCAAAAAACTCCAGTATAGTGGGCACCCTCACGAGATCCCTCTCACCTGGCGGCGGCCCCCAAAATAAGGGCATGAGCCAGTCCCAGTTCACCATCAGACGATCTTCTTCTGGCCTCGTCGGATCAAAGTTGTAGCGGACGGGGCATGGCTTCCCGTTAAGGAAAGTCAGGTCGTCCAGCTGTCGTTCCGCCCGAAGAAACTGTTTGTATGCTTTATTGAATTGCAGAATTTCGCCGGGGCTGAAAGGGGCCTCCTCGGGTATAGAAGGCCCGCGCCTCGTGAAGGTGTCCACCGGGAAACTGAGTATTCTGTCTTGGGACTGCATCTTGAGTTCTGGATGGATGTCACGGGACTCCTAAGTCTATATGATGTTCTTGCGGTAATGTTGACCGTGTAGTGTCTAGCGACTGACTGCCCGCATAGCAATTTATACCACTCCAGTTGTTTATCGTACCGAAAAAAGAAAACAATATAGGGATAATATCGATTTGGAATTCCCACAACCTCGCGTGCGGGTTATCGTTCGGCGCGGTAATTGGATCATTCCTAAAATAAACGAGTGAATATTAAAATATTCTTGGACCACGTCAGTCAAACTTTCATCCTTATGAAAATAGATGATTTACAATTCATCCTGCGCTCCCATACTGGGGCCCCGGGAGTCACTTACGTGTTCACATAGTCACTATAGATCGTATCTCATACCTACGATAAAAATTACGCTACCAATTTGGGACATCGATAACAACGTTTAATTGCTGTACTCGATGCATGGTCTTAGCTCGCAACACCATAATATAAATGCCGGGCATTCACAGGGAAAACCAGTTCGAAAGTTTGTACCTTTAGTATACAGGTAAAACATACCTATTAAGCACATACGGCATTGTGTGCGCGATAAGATCGTGTCTTAACAACGACAATGATGCAAATCGGATGCAGTTTTAGTAGGGTGAAACAACTAGTATGTGCTTCTTGACCGAATACTGATAACACAGAAGATATAAACAAAATAGACTGGGTTTCTCCAAAACGAGAAACTGTTAGGTTATCGGGCGACTTAGTGATAAGGTATTTAACTCGTGTAAAAGCAATGCTGAGACCACGTCAGCCGATATTTAGATACACGTCGCACTTAGGTATCATCCCACTTTAGTACTCCTGTTTGAAAAAGAACTACAATTATAGCACTAGTGGATCTTGTGAGTGCCCACTATGAATGCTGTGCTGCACTCCAGCGTCATGCTCACATTATGCAAAAGTGGCAAAGCGGTGTATGGCCTATGAGATGCGGGTGACCGCTGCATGGCAACAAAGCAGATAATTCTAGAAGAAGTATGTTTATTCTAGGCGTTCTAGGTATCGTTCTGTGAGAACGTGAGCTGTAGGTTTTTGGCAATTCGGCCCCAGCTTGGATGCTGATGCTGCGGCCCCAGCAATTCATGTTACCTGCTGCTTTGACCCATACTCATATCACTTTAGAGGCGGCACATACGAAAAAAGTCAAAATTTTCGGAAATGCATCTGACCCCTATGCACTATAGAATCTTCATCACTGAATACGAAAATAGTACCCTTGCCTTACCTAGATGTTTAATTTTGAAGTTATAGACCGTACGCTACCGTGTCATTGACTGTACTTGTCGACGGTGCAGTAGAGCTTCAGAAACAATACAGCACATAACTGGCGCATGTTCATCAATAGTTCAGACTGACTATAAATTCCGACATGACCAGTAGAGTGGAGCGATTTTTGCCTTTTTTGGATTTTCATTTGGGCAGGGTGCGGAAAAGTTGCTACAAGAAAACAGATAAATGAAAAAAATAGTAAAAAAAATATCTTTTAATGTTTTGTACTGCCCCAAGGGGGTTGAAGTTTAAAAAAATGTATGAAATGAAAACAAAAATTTTGTTTTTAATTATTTTTTTTCCGTTAAGTCCTTGTGTAAGTAATTTACAAATGAAAATTTCATGAAAATTCTGTTGCGTTCCGAAGTCGTAAGATAAAAAAAAAAGTGATAAAAATGCCTCAAATGGGTAATTCTATTAATATGCACAGTTTTTATTTAATTTGAGACTTGTGAATGGACGAATATTTTTGTGATTATCTTTATGTGATAAAATTTATATGGCTTTAACTAAAAGAAATATAAAAAATATTAAAAACAAAAATATTTTTTTTTCCTTTCATTCATTTTGTTAAACTTCAACCCCCTTGGGGCAGTACAAAACATTAAAAGATATTTTTTTTACTATTTTTTTCATTTATCTGTTTTCTTGTAGCAACTTTTCCGCACCCTGCCCAAATGAAAATCCAAAAAAGGCAAAAATAGCTCCACCCTAATGACCAGATTGCAAACATAATTCATCAAAAACTTGCCATACAACACAAACTCATTACTACCCCCCCATTACCATATTACAACTACAACGCTGAAAGTATTCTTGAGAACCAGACTTATAAACTCTATTTTGACAGAGCCGTACTAGGTAACTGACAAAACTGTACATTACAATAGACCAGATATTACTCTTATTGACAAAGAACATAAGACTGCACAACTGATCGACATCGCCGTTCCCAATACGCATAATTTACAGACTACAATTGCTGAAAAACTAAGTAAATACACAGATCTGAAAGACGAAATAACACGCATGTGGAAACTGCAAAAAGTAACCATTATACCCATAGTATTGTCTGCAACTGGAGTCATACCCAAACAATTTCATCAGTCTCTCCATTCCCTAAATCTTCCAAGACTTACGTACTACAGCCTACAAAAAGCAGCCATCCTAAATACATGCCGGATAACCAGGAGATTCTTACAAACCGACCAACTTTATGCCACGTCCCAACAAGAACAACCACAAACAACCCAAAACAATGACACTCACTTGGCCTAGGCCCGTAAGTGCTCATACTACCGGCTTCTTGAAGCCGAGATGAAATTGCTCATAAACAGAATAATAATAATAAACATCTGTTCATTTCAGAAAAAAATTCAAATGTTTACTAATAGGGGTTAAACCTTACAATTTTAAGATTAAATTCTTGATGGTTACCTTATCTCACAGGCTTACAAATAATACTTAGAGTTAAAGTTTGGATGTACATCCTCCTCAATGATGTATTTGTCATGAGTATAATACCTCTTTAAGATATACAGAATCTGCTTATGTTGTGTGACTTGGAGGGTAGATTGTGCTTCCAAACTCTTTTCCCATATTCATTGTTATATTTAGGTACTTCGAATATTGGGGTGTTAGGTAAAATTCTTAAATTACTAGGTAATTTAATTATTACACCTGTATGTCACCTTATGATGGTGTAAACAGCTTTTTTTCGTGATAAAGCCGGTTTTTAGTGAAAAACGAAACTATGGCGTAAGGGTCGACCCATTTCGCGATAATACAATATTTTTTGACTTTTTGTTTTGCAAAAAGCGAGATTAAAGCAATTACCAATTTAAGTCTTTCAACAAAAGGTTCAAAATAACCTTTGACTCTTTGACGACGAGCGAACAGGGGAAACAGTGCGGAGCGAGGCGACCCCCTTAGTCTGAACAGAAAAAAATATCGTATGATTGCGTTTTGAAACCGTATATGCGCCAAAATTTTTTCACGTAAAAGTGCGGTTTTTCTCAAGAAATAATTTTCGTCTGCACACTACAACATACAAAAACCTAACATATCGTCATTTCTGACATAATATATCCAGTAGGATGCCAGTCGGACTCTACTTGAGAACCAAGTAAATCCTGTCCGGTCATGCATAGTATGTGCATAGTACTTACCTTTGCTGACGGTAAACTGTCTAGTTAACCTGCATGCCCCAAATAGCTTGTAATTATGTCCGAAATATTTGTATCAACATGCCCCTGTCAACGCGGGACTTAAAATTTGTCTGTGAAAAGTGGATGCACAAGTGTTTAATATCCTTCTGGTAGTCCACACTTCTCAGAGTCCTTTCAGGTATAAATGTTGTCACGGTATGTTGTTATTGGTATATAAATTTACTCCAGTAAGAATTTAAAATAATTATTTATACTCGTAATTAAGGTCACGTGGTATTTTTCATGTTTTCAGGTGCAAAGATTCCTGGATCAAGTAAATGGGGACAATGTTGCACTTAGTGGACTGCAATTCTTCAGTGTGACACGTGGTTTACTCCTTACGGTAAATATTTAATTTTAATTTACTTTTGTAATATGATGCTTTTTGTCCCGGGCCTTCGAAGTAAAAAAAAATCGAATGATTTTATCGTTTAGTCATTTATCCATCTCTTAACGCGTGTGTCATAGAGGGAAGTATGCTCAAACGATAAACCTTAGAGTATGTATACTCTCAGCGATAAGCGTTCGTCCGAAGCCCGTAAACCTTCCTTTTATACGCCTATGGTACAGCCTAAATGTTACAGTATTTTTTTGTTTCAGGTGGCTGGCACAATAGTCACATACGAGCTAGTGATGGTTCAGTTCAACGCACCTACTACACCGCAGCAACTTCCTCTAGGGGTCACGACGATAGCCCCCTTATTTGCTAACGTTTCTGAAGCTTAATTTTTTTTATTTTTCTTATTCAGGAAACACTCAGTCACAAAGTTAAGGTGGTAACGGTGGATATCGTTGCAAAATGCACATCATAATATTGTTTTCCTTACTTTTGAATAAAAAGTTTGCAATAAATGCGTTTTATAGCAATTCGCACAAATTGTTAAAATATAGGTTATAATAGTTAGGTGATCACATGAAAATTATTTAATTTTATGCGTTAGATTTTAGCTGCATTACATTACAACTGTAAACACGCTTTTAAGTTTGTTAATGTAATGCAAAGATAATGTAATACATTAAAGTACGTATTTTTTTGTGAAGACTTTATTATTAATAAACTATTTTCGTAAGTTGCTTTAAGACACATTTATTGCATACTTTTTATTTAAAAGTAAGGGAAACAATATTATGATGTGCATTTTGTACCGAGGTAAAAAGTTACCCCCTTAACAGATAACAGTGTACAAAAAGCACAAACAGACCTATAGTTCCTTTAAAGTTAATTTTTAAACAGAGATAGCAAATAACGGGGCGATTATGTACTAAAAGGAAAGATATTATTACATTAACCCTCAATTCACTAGGTGAAATATACTTACGTAATTACCTAGTATGAGTCCCAGGGACTCATTTGTTTTTTTTCTGAAATTAAACGAATATTTTTCAAAGCTTTTATATTTTATATTTATTGTTATTTTCTTAAGAATTAGTAAGAAATTTCAAAATGAGGAACACTTTCGAGATCACGTTGAAAATTATATAAGTCAAACCAAAAAAATCTTCATTCAAATCTTCATTCAAACAATCTTTGTTTTTTTAAAGTTACCCAAAAGAAATAAATTTTTTGAAGGAAAAAAAATTGCCAAAATTAAAAATACATCCTACCATACAAAATAAAAAACGTGCAATGGTTCTCTACCTACGAGTATACGCAGCGTCGGCATATCTTTTTTGAGCAAGCCAAGCATATTGGCTTCACAAATTTGCATATTTTCGCATTTCATTTGAATTGACATTAACCAAACAGATGGAAATTTTTGTCATTGACCTCTTGGATTATTTTAAAGTCAAACTAAAACGATAATATCGCTTAGCAAATGCAATTTTTGACAGTTATTTTTGCACTGAGCCATTACTTGGCGTTTTGTGGTATAGGTGGATGAGGACTTGCGGTCGTTCAGAAATTCTAAGTAAGTTTCAGTTTTTGGTCTGCATGTCACATTTGCGAGTAAAAGCGGGGAATTACATTTTCAGCCTTACATTCTTATAATTACGTCAGCGCACGTTTTCACAGAAGAGTTTTAGTATTAAAAAAAATGTAATACCTACGTATAGTATAATTTATTGATATAATACTTGCGTCTTGGAGGAATTGATTTTTTAAACATATTCGTTGCTCCAGACAGATATTTTTGACAGATCGGCATTTGTCGTAGCTATGGCTTCTGGAAAATCTTCTAATTTGGCCTGAGTGTAAATTTGGAGATCATCTGCGTAAAAGTTTCAGGGCAAAGAAATAAACTGGGATAAATTTTATTAATAAATATAGCGAAGAGAAGAGGAGATAAAACGCCACCTTGAGGAACACCGGCAACAGTGTCGCACCATTCAGAAAAGGTATCATCAATGCGGTTGCCAGCGTCCCTGTAGATAACTACGAAACCAGTCAATGACCGTTGGAGATATGTTAAGAGAACGTAGCAGATCCAGTAGTATTTCAAAGTCAACTGTATTAAATGCGTTAGAAAAGTCAAGTAGGGTCAAAACTGTGAGTTCTCCATCATCCATTCCTTTGCGTATGTGATCAGTAATTTTTAGAAGGGCCGTAGCGGTACTATGACCAGGGCAGAAACCTGACTGATGGCTGGTCCACTGCTGAACAAAGGCCTTTCCAGGATTTCGCCACTCTTGGCGGTCCTCTTGGAAGAAATGCCCATACTCACATACGCTGGGCAGGCGGATTGGTGAGCGCGGTGCCGAAACTCTTGCACCAGTGACGCCGCTGCCCGTCACCAGTCTGATTTATATAAGGCCCGGCAATTGGGGATGGATATACCGCCATCCATCGGTCCCAGGCAATGGTGGGCCGCCTGGTTTTTTTGCCTGAGAGCTGTCCTCTTACTCTCCCCCGAATAACTTCGGGAGGATTTCCGAGTAAGATGGTGGTACCTCCACAGTCGAGCCCGGCATTAGCTCTACCACCTTAAGTTACTAGACCTACCTATTTTGTACAATTCACAGTATGTTGCATCTTGGCCGGCAGAACCCAAACATGTCTCAATGGTGGTCAAGCCGCAGTCTCAGACCTAAAATATGACAACTGATATTTTGGGTATTATCCAAAGCTTGACCCCACCAAAATTCAAGGTCTTGCTGACCACTAAGACAAGTACTGGTGAGCGTTGCCTATATAGCCGGCCAGCCATCAAGCCGTGCACTCCCCGCGCGCCCTGTCCTCTTCTCCTCACCCTGCGGGCTTATGTTCGAAGATTTTACAGGGAATTTAGGACATATGCTTCGTCGTGACGTCACTGAACAAATAAAAATGTAATCTCAAGGGGGGTCGAACGTCGGTTACACCCAAAATATCTTATTTTAAAAATTAAATAAATAACATTATGTTAATCAAATTAAACTAAAGAAGAAAATTTAGAGTGAGGAAAATCCTAAAAACGCTAATGTGATTACACGGATACAAAAATTTATTCTTATTATAAACCGAAAAAACCGGACAAGTGCGTGTCGGGCCACGCGCAATATAGGGTTCCGTAGTCGCCCGGTACATATAAGTGGGTCTACTAAATACAGACCGCGCCAAACTTCTGGTCCCATACTTTATAGGGGGCCAAAAGTTTGGCGTGACCTGTACTCGTAAACCTGTAAAGCCTACGTAGCTGTGATAGTTTTCCTTTTAAATTCATTGTATATACTACTTCTGTGAATTTTTTCACATTTCTATAGACAACAGTTTAGCCAACAGGGGGGGGGGGGACGCTCCCCTCTAACTAAAATTTTCACTTTAAAGCTTAATATTTCGCAAATAGATCCCTAAATTGAAAAATGGTTTTTACAAACCCGCAATGTTTTTGAACGGCCTATCAAACGATATCCCACACTATGGGATAGACGTGGAAAAAAAAATCATCCTCAGTTGACGTGTATGAGAGGAACCCTTAAAAAAAATATTTTCAAGATTTTATTTTACCATTTTGTCGGCGTAATTAATATTTATATCCATGCCAAATTACAGCTTTCTAGTACTAATAGTATTTGCGCTAAGCCGCGGACAGACGGACAGACGGACATACAGACATGGCGAAACTATAAGGGATCCTTTTCGGACTACGGAACCCTAAAAATGACAACATCACAGCAACGTAAACTAACACACAGAACATCCGTATCTGCAAACAATCTGCCGCTATCAAAACATTCAATCTACGATGTCGAACATCCTACGAATGTTTTTATTGGTACCACATAGTGTTATGACGTACAAAACACAGAAACAACTACGCGAAGCTTGACTTTTCATGTTTTCATAGCCCACTCGGTCAATGTAAAACAAACTGAATAGACTATACTACCTCCAAGGTGAAAAGTTGAACCACAAAATAAGTACACTTACGAGTGCGTCCAGTGATTTGTAAGGAGGGCGTAATGGTAGCTTGGAATAAGTCAGTCCAATCAAGAGGGTAAAGAATGACAAAAATATGAGGAAAATTAAAAGTGTTTCATGGATTCGTACAAGAAGTACCATAAACAATATTTTTTATGTTCTGAATAGAAGTAGAAGTGCGCACCTTCAATTAGCTTCAGCTTCAATTTAGCCAAAAGCCTGTTGTTTTGTTTGTAGTAATTTGCTCTTTGGTTCTCTGTAAGAACAACGCTTTATTATAAGTACATAAATCTATTCATTTTGTTTTATTTTTTACCGGCCTTCAACTTGTACATGTTTCAGGTGTTCAAAATTTTGTTATATAATAAATAATAAATAAATTGCTTTATTTCAGGCAACAAGGCCCATAACAATAAATACCTTATACTACTAATACATATATTTTTATACTAAAAACTAAGACTAACAATATCATTTTGGCACAGCGTCACTGTACCGGTCCGGTGGTGTAGATGGAAGTCTACCGCGAAAACGACGGTATACCACACCCTTCGGCCAGAAGTCCTCCTTCATGAAGGTGGGCAGCCTGCTTGTCGGTATTCGTGCCACAAACGCTTTGAAACTTGCGTTGTGGCGCGACTCCAGCGGCTCCACTCTCAACAAGAAGTTGGTCTTGCTCTGGATGTAGTCGACGATGTCCTGCGCCTTAGTGGTGTAGTGTAGGCGGGACAGGTACATCGCAGGTGCCACAACGTTTTGGTTTACTCTCTTAAAGCGCCACCTCTTCTTGACCTTGACGAAGCCATCTTCATCACAGTAATCAGTGGAGGCATCTAATGTAGCGACGGTCGGTGGTCTCTCAGACGTAGGCCGTAAAGTCGGGGCAACTGGTCGGCTCTTGACGATGGAGGCGTAATTTTTCTGAGAGGAGTTCGCCTTTTTGGTTGGTCCCGCTGGCGCGTGCAGCACTGCTAGCGGTCGCGGAGTGCGAGGGGTGGCTACAGGGGCAGCGGGGACGGTGTCACGAGGCACGCACGATCCACGTTTCGCTGACACGGAGGCCGGCGGTGGCGGCGGTGGCGGCGGCGGTGTCAACACGGCTGACTCGATACTTGACTCCGATATGTCGATGCAAGCTCCGCGCCGCGTGTTGATATGCACGTCATCAGATGACCTCAATGAACTACCCAAACTTATGACTTCCTTGCGCAGCTCAGAAACGGTGGTTTCCGAGGCCTCGAGCCTTACCAGCACATCCGCGAGACTGGCCTTCAGACTGACGATGTCCTTAAGAAGGCTGGTAACATCGACGTGGTCAAAGCTGACCGGAGGAAGCTTTTTCAGCTCCTTGGCCACAAAAGTCGGCACGTCATCCGGGTCAGTCGCCTTCAGGAGCGTGATGATGTCCTGCAGACTTCTCTTGGTCCGGTCGCGTCGGCGAGACACCATCTGGTCACTCATGTTGAGCGACGTGTAGAGCAGCTTCTTGGCTTCAGATATATCATCTTCACTGAAGCTAGACGAACATATCTGGATTGCGCTCACTTCATCCATTACGTCCAACTTCTGTTGCAGGAACGCAAGGAGTTCGTTAGCAATGAGCGACTGCTCCACACGTATCACTAACAAAAGAGCGTCGGCTTACGCCGCGCTAAGCATTTAATTACATATAAATATAACACGTCTGTTTCAGCTTACGCTAACTGACTGAATATATGGGGTGACATTAATTAATTTGTCAAATTCATACAGAGTGCTATGTAAGTAATCGGTATCAAGGTGTGAATACCCTTTTTGAGAAATTCGATATTTGTTTTTTTCCTGTTCTCTACAAAGGTAAATCATCCCCGAGTCAATACAATAGAAAGTGAAAATATTATTTTTCTAATTTCTCAAAATAAGACGTTATTGATATGTAATATTGCTACTTAATTGAAATAGGCGTTACCTTGCGGAAGTCCATCACTAAGTAAAGGATATATGAATATAATTTGCAATATTCCGCTAAACAATTCTTGTCGTGCTATTCAAAATGCAGACTCGTGCACCGCCCGCCCGCCCGCATAAAAACATGCAACAAGCAAGCGATACAAGCAAAGCAATCTAAAATAACAAGCAAGAAAACTTATCGACACGTGTTTCGCCTCTGAACGAGGCATCCTCGGGATGTGTTGCTAGCCCGGCTTCTCCGCAGCAACTGATGTGTTGCTCGCCCAGCCGCTCCGCAGCAACTGATGTTGTTCGCCCGACAGCTCAGCAGCTAGTGACGAGCCGCCGACCAAAACTCGCCTTTTATACACCGGCCTGACTAGTTGTTTGGTGGGGAAAAATGGGGAGACGAAAACATGCGTAACAGTGGGGTAGTGGTAAAGTTAGTTTGTTCGTTTAGTAAATCAGGGTTATTCTTGTTTTTTAGTATTTCTAATTGTTCTAACACACACATTCTTAAACCTTTTTTACAAATATGTTTTACTTCAAATGAATGGTTATCAGGCAAACTATGACCGGACTCTAATAGATGTTTTGCAAAGTGTGATTTTTCAGGATGATTATTTCTATGGGCTGAGATATGTTCTTTGTACCTAGTTTCAAAACTGCGACCTGTTTGACCTACATAGACACCGTTACAATCATTGCAAGACAATTTGTAAATACCAGACTGTTGTTTTTTATCTAATTTGTCCTTACCATTGCAAATACGCTTTATCTTATTTTTGGTTCTGAATGCAACGCGAACACCACAACGCCGAAAAATCTTCGCAACCCGTTCAGAAATTGGACCTAGATAAGTTATGCTTGTTTTATATTTCTGAACACTCGTACTTTCAGGCTGTAAAGCAGACAAACTGTTTCTAATAATGATATTCTGTTTTTTGTGGACTAATCTATCAACCATTTTTGCACTATACCCGTTATTCACAGCAATCTGATATATTATGTTGAGTTCTTTTTCAAAGTTGTCAGGACTTAGAGGCACCGTCATCAATCTGTGAACATAACAACGAAATGCTGCAAGCTTATGTTCCCAAGGGTGACAAGACGAAGAAGGTATTACAGTATCGGTGTGTGTTGGCTTGCGGTATATTTGAAATTCATGTTTATTCTGTGCCCGAGTAATCGTTAAATCTAGAAAATTAAGGGAGTTTTCTTGTTCGACTTCTAATTTAAATTTTATTTTGGGGTGAATTTTGTTCAATTTGTCAACAAATACATCGAGCTGTCTACCAGTACCAGTCCAGCAAATAATGATGTCATCAACGTATCTGTAATAATACAAAATATTCGAACTACTGACAATGTGTTTGTTCTCAAAACTATCCATGAAAATATCGGCCATTAATGGACTTAAGGGTGAACCCATCGCTAAACCTTCTTTCTGCATATAGAATCTATCATTGAATTTGAAATAATTTTGACGCATGCAAACTGATGCAAGGCTAATGAGGTCATCAATTTCGTTAGTGTGAAGACGTTGTTTTTCTAGTAAATTTCTAATAACAATCAAACACTCATCGGAAGGAACATTGGTAAACAAGCTATCTACATCTAAAGATATCAACTTCGCATTAGAGGGCAAATGGACATTCTGAATTTTTGATACTAAGTCATCTTTGTTCCTAAGACAATAAATGGGCTTGAAGGCAGTTTTTTCTATCAAAATATGATTTAACCGTTTTGACAAATCATAAGCTGGAGCACCTATATAAGAGACAACCGGACGAACTGGAATATTATCTTTATGAATTTTTGGCAAACCGTACAAAGCTGGAGCTACAGGGTTCATAGGAAGTAATTTTGCTTTATAGTGAGAATTGTCTGGAAAAACAAAGGAGGTGTTGTTGACGGCTAATTTTAACTCTGCTTGAAATTTCTTAGTTGGATCTGAATTAAGAGGAACAAAGGCGTCACCCTGAATAACATCATTTACCTTTATATTATAGTCATCACGATTCATTATTACTGCTGTGTTGCCCTTATCGGCCTTGGAAATCACTAAGTTATTTTCGTTGACCCTACTCTGAACAGATTTAAATATTGCTAGTTCCGGATTAATTTTGAGACTTGATGAGACAACGGACTCTTGAATTTCATGCGTAACCAAACTCTTCACAATATTGTCTTGCTTAGAAACAATTGCAGTAATCTCAGCATCAACAGCTAAATTTTCTAATGAATTTTGGGACAAACTAGAAGGAATATTATATTTTAAACCCTTTTCTAAAAGAGACATCTCAATATTAGGAAAAACAACATTAGTTAAATTTTTTACTCGAGGGTAGAATGAAGAAGTTGATGAATTTTGCACGGGCTGTCGACTAAAATCGTTATTACACTGTATTAATCTATCTAACTTACTTTTCTGAATGAGATACTTCTCGTGCACAACCTTCGATGCCAAATCTCTAGCCTTTCTATCCAAGCTGTCAAATTCAGTGCTGTGTAAAGAAAAAGTTAATTCAGTATGGAGAACTTTGAGATGAGTTTTAAGGTTATTTCTTACCGAAAACCAATACCTTATTTCTTCATTCAACCAAGCCAATTGTGCTCTTCTAATAGCTAAAAATGAAGACCTAGTGTGTGTGTTACAACGAATATTAAGTTTTATGTAGTTGGGGATAACTTGATTTTTCTTACATTGTTGATTAAACCAAACATTCTGTGCGGCTACTCTGTGTAATTTGGTAAGTTTAACATACAATTTCGCCTGTTCAGCTATGCTTGCTGACCTAAGATGATTAATTGAAATAGGCGTTACCTTGCGGAAGTCCATCACTAAGTAAAGGATATATGAATATAATTTGCAATATTCCGCTAAACAATTCTTGTCGTGCTATTCAAAATGCAGACTCGTGCACCGCCCGCCCGCCCGCATAAAAACATGCAACAAGCAAGCGATACAAGCAAAGCAATCTAAAATAACAAGCAAGAAAACTTATCGACACGTGTTTCGCCTCTGAACGAGGCATCCTCGGGATGTGTTGCTAGCCCGGCTTCTCCGCAGCAACTGATGTGTTGCTCGCCCAGCCGCTCCGCAGCAACTGATGTTGTTCGCCCGACAGCTCAGCAGCTAGTGACGAGCCGCCGACCAAAACTCGCCTTTTATACACCGGCCTGACTAGTTGTTTGGTGGGGAAAAATGGGGAGACGAAAACATGCGTAACAGTGGGGTAGTGGTAAAGTTAGTTTGTTCGTTTAGTAAATCAGGGTTATTCTTGTTTTTTAGTATTTCTAATTGTTCTAACACACACATTCTTAAACCTTTTTTACAAATATGTTTTACTTCAAATGAATGGTTATCAGGCAAACTATGACCGGACTCTAATAGATGTTTTGCAAAGTGTGATTTTTCAGGATGATTATTTCTATGGGCTGAGATATGTTCTTTGTACCTAGTTTCAAAACTGCGACCTGTTTGACCTACATAGACACCGTTACAATCATTGCAAGACAATTTGTAAATACCAGACTGTTGTTTTTTATCTAATTTGTCCTTACCATTGCAAATACGCTTTATCTTATTTTTGGTTCTGAATGCAACGCGAACACCACAACGCCGAAAAATCTTCGCAACCCGTTCAGAAATTGGACCTAGATAAGTTATGCTTGTTTTATATTTCTGAACACTCGTACTTTCAGGCTGTAAAGCAGACAAACTGTTTCTAATAATGATATTCTGTTTTTTGTGGACTAATCTATCAACCATTTTTGCACTATACCCGTTATTCACAGCAATCTGATATATTATGTTGAGTTCTTTTTCAAAGTTGTCAGGACTTAGAGGCACCGTCATCAATCTGTGAACATAACAACGAAATGCTGCAAGCTTATGTTCCCAAGGGTGACAAGACGAAGAAGGTATTACAGTATCGGTGTGTGTTGGCTTGCGGTATATTTGAAATTCATGTTTATTCTGTGCCCGAGTAATCGTTAAATCTAGAAAATTAAGGGAGTTTTCTTGTTCGACTTCTAATTTAAATTTTATTTTGGGGTGAATTTTGTTCAATTTGTCAACAAATACATCGAGCTGTCTACCAGTACCAGTCCAGCAAATAATGATGTCATCAACGTATCTGTAATAATACAAAATATTCGAACTACTGACAATGTGTTTGTTCTCAAAACTATCCATGAAAATATCGGCCATTAATGGACTTAAGGGTGAACCCATCGCTAAACCTTCTTTCTGCATATAGAATCTATCATTGAATTTGAAATAATTTTGACGCATGCAAACTGATGCAAGGCTAATGAGGTCATCAATTTCGTTAGTGTGAAGACGTTGTTTTTCTAGTAAATTTCTAATAACAATCAAACACTCATCGGAAGGAACATTGGTAAACAAGCTATCTACATCTAAAGATATCAACTTCGCATTAGAGGGCAAATGGACATTCTGAATTTTTGATACTAAGTCATCTTTGTTCCTAAGACAATAAATGGGCTTGAAGGCAGTTTTTTCTATCAAAATATGATTTAACCGTTTTGACAAATCATAAGCTGGAGCACCTATATAAGAGACAACCGGACGAACTGGAATATTATCTTTATGAATTTTTGGCAAACCGTACAAAGCTGGAGCTACAGGGTTCATAGGAAGTAATTTTGCTTTATAGTGAGAATTGTCTGGAAAAACAAAGGAGGTGTTGTTGACGGCTAATTTTAACTCTGCTTGAAATTTCTTAGTTGGATCTGAATTAAGAGGAACAAAGGCGTCACCCTGAATAACATCATTTACCTTTATATTATAGTCATCACGATTCATTATTACTGCTGTGTTGCCCTTATCGGCCTTGGAAATCACTAAGTTATTTTCGTTGACCCTACTCTGAACAGATTTAAATATTGCTAGTTCCGGATTAATTTTGAGACTTGATGAGACAACGGACTCTTGAATTTCATGCGTAACCAAACTCTTCACAATATTGTCTTGCTTAGAAACAATTGCAGTAATCTCAGCATCAACAGCTAAATTTTCTAATGAATTTTGGGACAAACTAGAAGGAATATTATATTTTAAACCCTTTTCTAAAAGAGACATCTCAATATTAGGAAAAACAACATTAGTTAAATTTTTTACTCGAGGGTAGAATGAAGAAGTTGATGAATTTTGCACGGGCTGTCGACTAAAATCGTTATTACACTGTATTAATCTATCTAACTTACTTTTCTGAATGAGATACTTCTCGTGCACAACCTTCGATGCCAAATCTCTAGCCTTTCTATCCAAGCTGTCAAATTCAGTGCTGTGTAAAGAAAAAGTTAATTCAGTATGGAGAACTTTGAGATGAGTTTTAAGGTTATTTCTTACCGAAAACCAATACCTTATTTCTTCATTCAACCAAGCCAATTGTGCTCTTCTAATAGCTAAAAATGAAGACCTAGTGTGTGTGTTACAACGAATATTAAGTTTTATGTAGTTGGGGATAACTTGATTTTTCTTACATTGTTGATTAAACCAAACATTCTGTGCGGCTACTCTGTGTAATTTGGTAAGTTTAACATACAATTTCGCCTGTTCAGCTATGCTTGCTGACCTAAGATGATTAATTGAAATAGGCGTTACCTTGCGGAAGTCCATCACTAAGTAAAGGATATATGAATATAATTTGCAATATTCCGCTAAACAATTCTTGTCGTGCTATTCAAAATGCAGACTCGTGCACCGCCCGCCCGCCCGCATAAAAACATGCAACAAGCAAGCGATACAAGCAAAGCAATCTAAAATAACAAGCAAGAAAACTTATCGACACGTGTTTCGCCTCTGAACGAGGCATCCTCGGGATGTGTTGCTAGCCCGGCTTCTCCGCAGCAACTGATGTGTTGCTCGCCCAGCCGCTCCGCAGCAACTGATGTTGTTCGCCCGACAGCTCAGCAGCTAGTGACGAGCCGCCGACCAAAACTCGCCTTTTATACACCGGCCTGACTAGTTGTTTGGTGGGGAAAAATGGGGAGACGAAAACATGCGTAACAGTGGGGTAGTGGTAAAGTTAGTTTTAAACGAACAAACTTACTTTACCACTACCCCACTGTTACGCATGTTTTCGTCTCCCCATTTTTCCCCACCAAACAACTAGTCAGGCCGGTGTATAAAAGGCGAGTTTTGGTCGGCGGCTCGTCACTAGCTGCTGAGCTGTCGGGCGAACAACATCAGTTGCTGCGGAGCGGCTGGGCGAGCAACACATCAGTTGCTGCGGAGAAGCCGGGCTAGCAACACATCCCGAGGATGCCTCGTTCAGAGGCGAAACACGTGTCGATAAGTTTTCTTGCTTGTTATTTTAGATTGCTTTGCTTGTATCGCTTGCTTGTTGCATGTTTTTATGCGGGCGGGCGGGCGGTGCACGAGTCTGCATTTTGAATAGCACGACAAGAATTGTTTAGCGGAATATTGCAAATTATATTCATATATCCTTTACTTAGTGATGGACTTCCGCAAGGTAACGCCTATTTCAATTAATCATCTTAGGTCAGCAAGCATAGCTGAACAGGCGAAATTGTATGTTAAACTTACCAAATTACACAGAGTAGCCGCACAGAATGTTTGGTTTAATCAACAATGTAAGAAAAATCAAGTTATCCCCAACTACATAAAACTTAATATTCGTTGTAACACACACACTAGGTCTTCATTTTTAGCTATTAGAAGAGCACAATTGGCTTGGTTGAATGAAGAAATAAGGTATTGGTTTTCGGTAAGAAATAACCTTAAAACTCATCTCAAAGTTCTCCATACTGAATTAACTTTTTCTTTACACAGCACTGAATTTGACAGCTTGGATAGAAAGGCTAGAGATTTGGCATCGAAGGTTGTGCACGAGAAGTATCTCATTCAGAAAAGTAAGTTAGATAGATTAATACAGTGTAATAACGATTTTAGTCGACAGCCCGTGCAAAATTCATCAACTTCTTCATTCTACCCTCGAGTAAAAAATTTAACTAATGTTGTTTTTCCTAATATTGAGATGTCTCTTTTAGAAAAGGGTTTAAAATATAATATTCCTTCTAGTTTGTCCCAAAATTCATTAGAAAATTTAGCTGTTGATGCTGAGATTACTGCAATTGTTTCTAAGCAAGACAATATTGTGAAGAGTTTGGTTACGCATGAAATTCAAGAGTCCGTTGTCTCATCAAGTCTCAAAATTAATCCGGAACTAGCAATATTTAAATCTGTTCAGAGTAGGGTCAACGAAAATAACTTAGTGATTTCCAAGGCCGATAAGGGCAACACAGCAGTAATAATGAATCGTGATGACTATAATATAAAGGTAAATGATGTTATTCAGGGTGACGCCTTTGTTCCTCTTAATTCAGATCCAACTAAGAAATTTCAAGCAGAGTTAAAATTAGCCGTCAACAACACCTCCTTTGTTTTTCCAGACAATTCTCACTATAAAGCAAAATTACTTCCTATGAACCCTGTAGCTCCAGCTTTGTACGGTTTGCCAAAAATTCATAAAGATAATATTCCAGTTCGTCCGGTTGTCTCTTATATAGGTGCTCCAGCTTATGATTTGTCAAAACGGTTAAATCATATTTTGATAGAAAAAACTGCCTTCAAGCCCATTTATTGTCTTAGGAACAAAGATGACTTAGTATCAAAAATTCAGAATGTCCATTTGCCCTCTAATGCGAAGTTGATATCTTTAGATGTAGATAGCTTGTTTACCAATGTTCCTTCCGATGAGTGTTTGATTGTTATTAGAAATTTACTAGAAAAACAACGTCTTCACACTAACGAAATTGATGACCTCATTAGCCTTGCATCAGTTTGCATGCGTCAAAATTATTTCAAATTCAATGATAGATTCTATATGCAGAAAGAAGGTTTAGCGATGGGTTCACCCTTAAGTCCATTAATGGCCGATATTTTCATGGATAGTTTTGAGAACAAACACATTGTCAGTAGTTCGAATATTTTGTATTATTACAGATACGTTGATGACATCATTATTTGCTGGACTGGTACTGGTAGACAGCTCGATGTATTTGTTGACAAATTGAACAAAATTCACCCCAAAATAAAATTTAAATTAGAAGTCGAACAAGAAAACTCCCTTAATTTTCTAGATTTAACGATTACTCGGGCACAGAATAAACATGAATTTCAAATATACCGCAAGCCAACACACACCGATACTGTAATACCTTCTTCGTCTTGTCACCCTTGGGAACATAAGCTTGCAGCATTTCGTTGTTATGTTCACAGATTGATGACGGTGCCTCTAAGTCCTGACAACTTTGAAAAAGAACTCAACATAATATATCAGATTGCTGTGAATAACGGGTATAGTGCAAAAATGGTTGATAGATTAGTCCACAAAAAACAGAATATCATTATTAGAAACAGTTTGTCTGCTTTACAGCCTGAAAGTACGAGTGTTCAGAAATATAAAACAAGCATAACTTATCTAGGTCCAATTTCTGAACGGGTTGCGAAGATTTTTCGGCGTTGTGGTGTTCGCGTTGCATTCAGAACCAAAAATAAGATAAAGCGTATTTGCAATGGTAAGGACAAATTAGATAAAAAACAACAGTCTGGTATTTACAAATTGTCTTGCAATGATTGTAACGGTGTCTATGTAGGTCAAACAGGTCGCAGTTTTGAAACTAGGTACAAAGAACATATCTCAGCCCATAGAAATAATCATCCTGAAAAATCACACTTTGCAAAACATCTATTAGAGTCCGGTCATAGTTTGCCTGATAACCATTCATTTGAAGTAAAACATATTTGTAAAAAAGGTTTAAGAATGTGTGTGTTAGAACAATTAGAAATACTAAAAAACAAGAATAACCCTGATTTACTAAACGAACAAACTAACTTTACCACTACCCCACTGTTACGCATGTTTTCGTCTCCCCATTTTTCCCCACCAAACAACTAGTCAGGCCGGTGTATAAAAGGCGAGTTTTGGTCGGCGGCTCGTCACTAGCTGCTGAGCTGTCGGGCGAACAACATCAGTTGCTGCGGAGCGGCTGGGCGAGCAACACATCAGTTGCTGCGGAGAAGCCGGGCTAGCAACACATCCCGAGGATGCCTCGTTCAGAGGCGAAACACGTGTCGATAAGTTTTCTTGCTTGTTATTTTAGATTGCTTTGCTTGTATCGCTTGCTTGTTGCATGTTTTTATGCGGGCGGGCGGGCGGTGCACGAGTCTGCATTTTGAATAGCACGACAAGAATTGTTTAGCGGAATATTGCAAATTATATTCATATATCCTTTACTTAGTGATGGACTTCCGCAAGGTAACGCCTATTTCAATTAATCATCTTAGGTCAGCAAGCATAGCTGAACAGGCGAAATTGTATGTTAAACTTACCAAATTACACAGAGTAGCCGCACAGAATGTTTGGTTTAATCAACAATGTAAGAAAAATCAAGTTATCCCCAACTACATAAAACTTAATATTCGTTGTAACACACACACTAGGTCTTCATTTTTAGCTATTAGAAGAGCACAATTGGCTTGGTTGAATGAAGAAATAAGGTATTGGTTTTCGGTAAGAAATAACCTTAAAACTCATCTCAAAGTTCTCCATACTGAATTAACTTTTTCTTTACACAGCACTGAATTTGACAGCTTGGATAGAAAGGCTAGAGATTTGGCATCGAAGGTTGTGCACGAGAAGTATCTCATTCAGAAAAGTAAGTTAGATAGATTAATACAGTGTAATAACGATTTTAGTCGACAGCCCGTGCAAAATTCATCAACTTCTTCATTCTACCCTCGAGTAAAAAATTTAACTAATGTTGTTTTTCCTAATATTGAGATGTCTCTTTTAGAAAAGGGTTTAAAATATAATATTCCTTCTAGTTTGTCCCAAAATTCATTAGAAAATTTAGCTGTTGATGCTGAGATTACTGCAATTGTTTCTAAGCAAGACAATATTGTGAAGAGTTTGGTTACGCATGAAATTCAAGAGTCCGTTGTCTCATCAAGTCTCAAAATTAATCCGGAACTAGCAATATTTAAATCTGTTCAGAGTAGGGTCAACGAAAATAACTTAGTGATTTCCAAGGCCGATAAGGGCAACACAGCAGTAATAATGAATCGTGATGACTATAATATAAAGGTAAATGATGTTATTCAGGGTGACGCCTTTGTTCCTCTTAATTCAGATCCAACTAAGAAATTTCAAGCAGAGTTAAAATTAGCCGTCAACAACACCTCCTTTGTTTTTCCAGACAATTCTCACTATAAAGCAAAATTACTTCCTATGAACCCTGTAGCTCCAGCTTTGTACGGTTTGCCAAAAATTCATAAAGATAATATTCCAGTTCGTCCGGTTGTCTCTTATATAGGTGCTCCAGCTTATGATTTGTCAAAACGGTTAAATCATATTTTGATAGAAAAAACTGCCTTCAAGCCCATTTATTGTCTTAGGAACAAAGATGACTTAGTATCAAAAATTCAGAATGTCCATTTGCCCTCTAATGCGAAGTTGATATCTTTAGATGTAGATAGCTTGTTTACCAATGTTCCTTCCGATGAGTGTTTGATTGTTATTAGAAATTTACTAGAAAAACAACGTCTTCACACTAACGAAATTGATGACCTCATTAGCCTTGCATCAGTTTGCATGCGTCAAAATTATTTCAAATTCAATGATAGATTCTATATGCAGAAAGAAGGTTTAGCGATGGGTTCACCCTTAAGTCCATTAATGGCCGATATTTTCATGGATAGTTTTGAGAACAAACACATTGTCAGTAGTTCGAATATTTTGTATTATTACAGATACGTTGATGACATCATTATTTGCTGGACTGGTACTGGTAGACAGCTCGATGTATTTGTTGACAAATTGAACAAAATTCACCCCAAAATAAAATTTAAATTAGAAGTCGAACAAGAAAACTCCCTTAATTTTCTAGATTTAACGATTACTCGGGCACAGAATAAACATGAATTTCAAATATACCGCAAGCCAACACACACCGATACTGTAATACCTTCTTCGTCTTGTCACCCTTGGGAACATAAGCTTGCAGCATTTCGTTGTTATGTTCACAGATTGATGACGGTGCCTCTAAGTCCTGACAACTTTGAAAAAGAACTCAACATAATATATCAGATTGCTGTGAATAACGGGTATAGTGCAAAAATGGTTGATAGATTAGTCCACAAAAAACAGAATATCATTATTAGAAACAGTTTGTCTGCTTTACAGCCTGAAAGTACGAGTGTTCAGAAATATAAAACAAGCATAACTTATCTAGGTCCAATTTCTGAACGGGTTGCGAAGATTTTTCGGCGTTGTGGTGTTCGCGTTGCATTCAGAACCAAAAATAAGATAAAGCGTATTTGCAATGGTAAGGACAAATTAGATAAAAAACAACAGTCTGGTATTTACAAATTGTCTTGCAATGATTGTAACGGTGTCTATGTAGGTCAAACAGGTCGCAGTTTTGAAACTAGGTACAAAGAACATATCTCAGCCCATAGAAATAATCATCCTGAAAAATCACACTTTGCAAAACATCTATTAGAGTCCGGTCATAGTTTGCCTGATAACCATTCATTTGAAGTAAAACATATTTGTAAAAAAGGTTTAAGAATGTGTGTGTTAGAACAATTAGAAATACTAAAAAACAAGAATAACCCTGATTTACTAAACGAACAAACTAACTTTACCACTACCCCACTGTTACGCATGTTTTCGTCTCCCCATTTTTCCCCACCAAACAACTAGTCAGGCCGGTGTATAAAAGGCGAGTTTTGGTCGGCGGCTCGTCACTAGCTGCTGAGCTGTCGGGCGAACAACATCAGTTGCTGCGGAGCGGCTGGGCGAGCAACACATCAGTTGCTGCGGAGAAGCCGGGCTAGCAACACATCCCGAGGATGCCTCGTTCAGAGGCGAAACACGTGTCGATAAGTTTTCTTGCTTGTTATTTTAGATTGCTTTGCTTGTATCGCTTGCTTGTTGCATGTTTTTATGCGGGCGGGCGGGCGGTGCACGAGTCTGCATTTTGAATAGCACGACAAGAATTGTTTAGCGGAATATTGCAAATTATATTCATATATCCTTTACTTAGTGATGGACTTCCGCAAGGTAACGCCTATTTCAATTAATCATCTTAGGTCAGCAAGCATAGCTGAACAGGCGAAATTGTATGTTAAACTTACCAAATTACACAGAGTAGCCGCACAGAATGTTTGGTTTAATCAACAATGTAAGAAAAATCAAGTTATCCCCAACTACATAAAACTTAATATTCGTTGTAACACACACACTAGGTCTTCATTTTTAGCTATTAGAAGAGCACAATTGGCTTGGTTGAATGAAGAAATAAGGTATTGGTTTTCGGTAAGAAATAACCTTAAAACTCATCTCAAAGTTCTCCATACTGAATTAACTTTTTCTTTACACAGCACTGAATTTGACAGCTTGGATAGAAAGGCTAGAGATTTGGCATCGAAGGTTGTGCACGAGAAGTATCTCATTCAGAAAAGTAAGTTAGATAGATTAATACAGTGTAATAACGATTTTAGTCGACAGCCCGTGCAAAATTCATCAACTTCTTCATTCTACCCTCGAGTAAAAAATTTAACTAATGTTGTTTTTCCTAATATTGAGATGTCTCTTTTAGAAAAGGGTTTAAAATATAATATTCCTTCTAGTTTGTCCCAAAATTCATTAGAAAATTTAGCTGTTGATGCTGAGATTACTGCAATTGTTTCTAAGCAAGACAATATTGTGAAGAGTTTGGTTACGCATGAAATTCAAGAGTCCGTTGTCTCATCAAGTCTCAAAATTAATCCGGAACTAGCAATATTTAAATCTGTTCAGAGTAGGGTCAACGAAAATAACTTAGTGATTTCCAAGGCCGATAAGGGCAACACAGCAGTAATAATGAATCGTGATGACTATAATATAAAGGTAAATGATGTTATTCAGGGTGACGCCTTTGTTCCTCTTAATTCAGATCCAACTAAGAAATTTCAAGCAGAGTTAAAATTAGCCGTCAACAACACCTCCTTTGTTTTTCCAGACAATTCTCACTATAAAGCAAAATTACTTCCTATGAACCCTGTAGCTCCAGCTTTGTACGGTTTGCCAAAAATTCATAAAGATAATATTCCAGTTCGTCCGGTTGTCTCTTATATAGGTGCTCCAGCTTATGATTTGTCAAAACGGTTAAATCATATTTTGATAGAAAAAACTGCCTTCAAGCCCATTTATTGTCTTAGGAACAAAGATGACTTAGTATCAAAAATTCAGAATGTCCATTTGCCCTCTAATGCGAAGTTGATATCTTTAGATGTAGATAGCTTGTTTACCAATGTTCCTTCCGATGAGTGTTTGATTGTTATTAGAAATTTACTAGAAAAACAACGTCTTCACACTAACGAAATTGATGACCTCATTAGCCTTGCATCAGTTTGCATGCGTCAAAATTATTTCAAATTCAATGATAGATTCTATATGCAGAAAGAAGGTTTAGCGATGGGTTCACCCTTAAGTCCATTAATGGCCGATATTTTCATGGATAGTTTTGAGAACAAACACATTGTCAGTAGTTCGAATATTTTGTATTATTACAGATACGTTGATGACATCATTATTTGCTGGACTGGTACTGGTAGACAGCTCGATGTATTTGTTGACAAATTGAACAAAATTCACCCCAAAATAAAATTTAAATTAGAAGTCGAACAAGAAAACTCCCTTAATTTTCTAGATTTAACGATTACTCGGGCACAGAATAAACATGAATTTCAAATATACCGCAAGCCAACACACACCGATACTGTAATACCTTCTTCGTCTTGTCACCCTTGGGAACATAAGCTTGCAGCATTTCGTTGTTATGTTCACAGATTGATGACGGTGCCTCTAAGTCCTGACAACTTTGAAAAAGAACTCAACATAATATATCAGATTGCTGTGAATAACGGGTATAGTGCAAAAATGGTTGATAGATTAGTCCACAAAAAACAGAATATCATTATTAGAAACAGTTTGTCTGCTTTACAGCCTGAAAGTACGAGTGTTCAGAAATATAAAACAAGCATAACTTATCTAGGTCCAATTTCTGAACGGGTTGCGAAGATTTTTCGGCGTTGTGGTGTTCGCGTTGCATTCAGAACCAAAAATAAGATAAAGCGTATTTGCAATGGTAAGGACAAATTAGATAAAAAACAACAGTCTGGTATTTACAAATTGTCTTGCAATGATTGTAACGGTGTCTATGTAGGTCAAACAGGTCGCAGTTTTGAAACTAGGTACAAAGAACATATCTCAGCCCATAGAAATAATCATCCTGAAAAATCACACTTTGCAAAACATCTATTAGAGTCCGGTCATAGTTTGCCTGATAACCATTCATTTGAAGTAAAACATATTTGTAAAAAAGGTTTAAGAATGTGTGTGTTAGAACAATTAGAAATACTAAAAAACAAGAATAACCCTGATTTACTAAACGAACAAACTAACTTTACCACTACCCCACTGTTACGCATGTTTTCGTCTCCCCATTTTTCCCCACCAAACAACTAGTCAGGCCGGTGTATAAAAGGCGAGTTTTGGTCGGCGGCTCGTCACTAGCTGCTGAGCTGTCGGGCGAACAACATCAGTTGCTGCGGAGCGGCTGGGCGAGCAACACATCAGTTGCTGCGGAGAAGCCGGGCTAGCAACACATCCCGAGGATGCCTCGTTCAGAGGCGAAACACGTGTCGATAAGTTTTCTTGCTTGTTATTTTAGATTGCTTTGCTTGTATCGCTTGCTTGTTGCATGTTTTTATGCGGGCGGGCGGGCGGTGCACGAGTCTGCATTTTGAATAGCACGACAAGAATTGTTTAGCGGAATATTGCAAATTATATTCATATATCCTTTACATATTGCTACTTATCAAGCCTCCGATATGAATTTGACTGCATAAATATAATGTCACCTTGTATAAATACTTCATTCAATTATGATAACCTGAAGGAAATAAATTTATAGTAGGGTTGTCAGTCAATCATATTTGTCTAATTCCGTCAGTAATTCAATAAATAAGTTGAGAGAACCTATTGAGTAGAGAAAAAATAATAATAAAGAAATACATTTCATCATTTATTAATATCAAAGCACGTGTATTTTTCAATTCTTATGTAGGGAAGTCGTTGATGTGGTGGGTAAAACAGTGGCGAAGGGTCCATATAACACGAGTCCTATCGGCTTGTTTAGGAATGGCATCCATACTACATTTCTTTGTTCCGTGCTCTTCGCTTTGTCAAACGTTCCCATAAATCTCAATACGATAAATACACTTGGCTGACAGGGAGTTGCAAAAAACATTTTGTTTTGTTTTCCTTGGTTGCTTTTCTGAGTAAGGCGATTTTTTTGTCGGGCATCCTTTTTAAAATGTTCTCCCTTCACCACTGGTATGGAATTAATTATTTATGTATGTTATAATGATCTTGTATTTCACAGACAATATAATTAATGTTCAAGAACGGACTGTAAATACAAAGGTGGCTACATTTCAAGAGTCTTTGACAGTTTTGTTGATTATTGGACAAGCTTTTTCTCTATTGCCATTCGACCGAGTAATCAACAAAAATGATTCTTGTGCTCGGTACGTTGTTGACAAGCACATTATTCATTTCTTTTTTATGCTAATATCATCCATTGCTTATTGGACAATTTAATGATGTGCATTTTACCTTTTAGCTCGTGGTCAGCTAAATAATATGATAATGATTGAAATTAATTAATGTTACGTTTTATTAACCCTATTAAGCAATCAATACATAATAGGTTGGGGAAAAAATTTCTTCGCATTTTATATGAAAATTCAAAACATTTTTTAATAAAGTTTATTTAAATTTAAATAAAGTATGTAGGTGCCATTTTGTTCAATAACTTTCTGCCATCTTGTAGGTAGGGACATGATCCCATTGCTATAGAAATTCTGGGGCTTCTGAACAAAAAACCGTGACATGTGATTTTGGCAGTCCTCTCGTGATGTTAACCTGGCACTGCCTAAAGAATTCTGAAGAGAACGAAACAAGTGGAAATCTGAAGGTGTAAGGTCAGGACTATACGGCGGATGCATTAATACGTCCCAGCCAAACTCTCTTAATTTTTGCTGAGTGGCTAAAGATGTGTGAGGTCTAGCGTTATCATGATGAAAAATCACACCCCTTCTGTTGACTAATTCCGGCCGCTTTTTCTCAACTTCTTGCTTTAATCTCATCAGTTGTTCGCAGTTGAGTTCAGAATCGATGGTCCTGCCTGGCGGTAACAGCTCATAATGAATAATGCCCTTCCAGTTCCACTATACACACAGCATTACCTTGTTGCGAGATAACCCGGGTTTAGTTATCAGGTTTTTCAAAAATCGTTCGGTTTCATTACGTCGTAATAAAGAATCACACGGTTCATTCAGTGAGCTCATGAGGCACCCAAATATCGAGCTTTTTTGTGTACCCAGCTTTTTTCAAATGCGCCAAAACTGTTTTGTGGTCAATCCCCAGTTCTTCAGCTACATCTACTGATATGCCGATCTTGCTCCACTTTTTCAAAAATGGCATCCATTTTATCCGTAACAGGGCGCCCATAACGAGGTGCATCTTTGCCATCAAAATTTTCGGATTGAAAACGCTTAAACCAAATTTGTGCTACTCTCACAGACACTGCACTAGGTCCATAAACATCACAAATTTTTTTCGCGGCTTGCGTTGCATTTTTGCCTTTTTTGTAGTAAAATTTTAAAATGTATCGAATATCTTCACTAGATTCACTCATCTTAAGAAAAACAAATGAAAATCAGACATTTTACCTAATTTGAATTTGGAATTATCTTTTTTAAATTTTAAACTTTTTAATAAAACCAAAACCAGCCAGATACAAATGGTATAGCCAAAGAGATTTTATTATAAGTTCATACATACTATTTGCGAAAAGAGTTTTTCCCCAACCTATTATAATAAAACAGTAGAAACCGTTGTGTCTGTAAATTGAAGAAAATTAATAGAAATAGAAAGGGGGTGACTAGAGAAGAGTAATAGAAAACAAATCAACGATTTTTAGAATTCTATTCTGTTTGTCTGTCTGTTTGTTCACGCACATCTCTAAAACTACTTAACAGATTTTCATAAAATTTCAACAGCTGTATATAGCTTAATTTGCAATAGAATATAGGCTTTATTTCATTTAAATCGGAACTCGCTATCGTAAGTTATCGTAATTTAAAAATTTTTTGGGATTTACTTTTCTACTGGTAGTAATTACAAGTTATGGTACGGGATCTCTTCAACGGGTACAGCAGATCCTTCGAGTTTGGGCTTGTTTGATTGGTCTTTAATAGAACTTTGGTAAAAATATGGTGACCGTTGCATAGTGTCTTTCAAAAAATCATATTCCTTTGTTTTCCTTATTTCCACGAAAAGCCATTCGATGCGGGCGGAGCCGTGGGCAAAAGCTAGTTTAAAATGATTCCATATCGTGGTCCAGACCGTGGCTGGTCTTACAGAATATATATTTATACTAATAACAGTAAAATTGTCGTGTCTGTATATTGAATACTTTCCAACATTTTAAATGACATGTACTGGATCTCTGTTATTCAATACCATAGATATAGATCTAAATACACGACGCAAGTGCATCAAACTAGGAAAACCAAGCTTGTCACATTTAACTATGAAAACGGTTGACAGTGGTTTGAATCTTAGAAGGAATTGTAACACTTAAGACATTATACATAAGACTCAAAGTTTTAGGAGTCAATATCCATGAAAGAAGAGCATTGCTCTCCCTTTTGGCCCGCGAAAGTACATACACTCGCAGCATCTATTTAGATCTATATCCGTGTTCAATACCAAAAAGTTTGATTACCAGTATACGAGTGTAGTTCTATGTATAGGTATCATAATTTACGTGCACAGCATCACTGGTAAGCATAAATAATTTGTGACTATGTATAGGTATAGTTTACTATGCATGTTGGCTAAGCCTCAGGCAACGCGAACTTAGGCAAATTTATAGAAAGCAAGTGCTACTGTATACACGTTGGGCAAGCTCAACGAAGTCCAATGCAAACTACCAATGCCGACGAGTTTTTATGCAGCTACTCACTCGTTTGCCGCTGTCAGTCTTTTTAAGCCTGCAATACATATTGGTCGAGCTTACGCCAACGCGAGCGTAAGCAAACTTAGACAAGGCAAGCGCTACTGCCTAGACGTTCGGCAAGTTATCGAAAACCAATGCAAATGGCCAATACAGACGAGTTTTGAGAAAAGATGCCCACATGTTGGGCATCCTCAGTTTGTATTGTGCATTGTAGTTTGTAGTGCGCGGACAAGCATGTGACTGTGAACACAATTGGCTTGGACGAGCGCGCGCGAGCGCCTTTGATTTGTGCCGAAAAACCGACACTGCTCTGAAGTGCGGCAAGTGGTCGCAAGTTGTGACAAGCGGCACCAAATGATTTCTATACACGTTGGCGCTTGCCTTTACTTGGCAACGCTCGGCCAACATATATTGCAGGCTGAAGGCGTTGAAACGATGTGAACGATGCAGAAGTTATTGCAGCTACTGAAATTAAATGAACAGGTAAAATTATTATGTCAGTGTAACTTACGCAAGTTACCAATATTTTGGATTTGAATTAGCTACAAAGTATTGAGTACTTACTTTTTTATCTTTGTGCTGTATATTTTTGGGGTTCTAAATAACAGGTTCATTCATTTAAATTTCAAAAGACTTGAAAATGACATCATTTGTGGTACGTATTATTGCTATGTACGACAACCGCGTACTAAATGGCGGACCAATTTGTGCAGGCGAGCGCCACACACTCCGAAGTGAGACGTGTGGTGACGAGTAACCGCGAATTGTAACAAGACACGCCAAATGAACTTTATACACGTTGGTGCTTGCCTACACTCGGCCAGCTAGGCAAGTGACAACGAGCAATGGTCAAAGCAAGGGTCCGGCAAAGTCAAGACAAATAGGCTGTCTATATGTTGGCACTGCCTTCACTCGGTGAGCTTTGGCCAACATTTATAGCAAGCGTTCAGACTACGACGTAGCGAGTCTACAAAGTGGGAAAACCATGGGATCGTAGCAGTGGCTACGCCGTAGCAATATGTAGAAGCGAATGAACCTTAGTCATCAAATTTATAAAAATGCATCTGGCTGTAAAGTAAACACCTTCAATTGTAAGGAGATAACCGGGTCACTTTATATAAATTTTACAGTGGGATATTTTATCACCTGGATTAACCTGTAATATAAAGAGTTCTTGTAACATAATAAAACACTTCACTTTGCGTCTAATAATAATTGTGCTTGGAAAATGCTTGATTTTTTTCCCATTTTCAGGTTTCGTAAGACATCATGGAAGTGCGCGTACACATATTTCTCATTCCTTGGGCAATTATTTATTCTGCTTATACATGCACGTATCAAGTGATCACAATCGACTCATCACTGAAGGCTACAAGTATGTATTTGGAACAGTTTTAAAAATTAATCAATTGAACACTTAAATTTACGAGCAATTTTATCGGGAACCATTGAAACTTTGTGATGACAGAATACACAATACAATACAAATAGGTATTTAAAGTTTGTAGCGGATTAATTTTGCTAATTTGAAATGTATGTTTTCAGTTTTGATTAATTACAATTTACCATATAATATCATTATCTATACGGCTTTTAAGAAATATAGAAAACAGATTTATTACCAAAAAAGAAATAATTAAAACAAAATACGTTTGCTGAATTATATTTTTTTTGGAAACAGGTGGCGTCCTCAGCTGTTCTGATTTAGATTAAATACTAACAGCGCCTTTTTTAACATATTTATGTTTAAAACTGTAACAAAACAACGAAAATACCACAAAATAATATTAGTGTCGAATAATTTAAAGTGTAGGTCACAAGTAATTTTAGTAAAACAGACTTCTTTTTCTTTTGGGCTAAGAAAATATATTCTAAAGGGGTTTCAGAAGCTAAACTGCATCAATATACGTTTTTGAATAGCTTTAATCTTTCTATGTGAATATTGCAAAATTTGGGTATAAAAATTATTAAGTCCTGTCATTATGAAAATTGAAAACCTTCAAAGCTAGAACCTACAATAAATAGATAAATATCTTTAAAATGTTTTTAAAAACGAATAAAATGCTTAAAGTTTCTTAATTCAAAGGGACAACTTGAAATTTATACACACATACGTGGACGCACTATAAGTTTCCGGAATGAATATGAAAAAATACTATTAAAGGTACAAAATTAATTTATTGTTTTTCAAAATAATCTTCCTTGGCGTCTATGCACTTTTTCATTCGATCAAACCAGTTTTGAAAACTTTTGTGCCACTCCCCTGTGGTGACCTCTGAAACGTGTTTTTCATACTCCTCGACAGCCTCTTCTGGTGATGAAAATCGTTGACCGCGTGATTGGTTCTTAATTTTTGGGAACAGAAAAAAGTCACAAGGTGCCAGGTCGGGACTGTATGCAGGATGACTCATGAGTTCTACATTTTTCGTCTTCAAAAAGTCGTTTGTCTGTCTGGCCGTGTGAGAACTAGCATTGTCGTGGTGCAGGATGATACGGCGTTTACGGTTATTTTTACGGAGTTCGTCAATAACTTCCGGCAAACAAATGGTCGTGTACCAGTCACTATTCACGGTACGACGATTCTCTAAAGCAACAGTAGCCACGTGTCCAGTTTTATTAAAAAAAGAAGCAATCATCCGCTTAGATGCACTTTTCACGCGCGCCACTTTGGTTGGTTTCGGCTCATCTTGAACGACCCATACGCTCAATTGCTGCTTTGTTTTGGGATCGTAGCAATAAATCCATGTTTCGTCACCTGTAACTATGTTCCACACCAAATTTGACGCACCTTCGTTGAATCTGGTAAGCATGGCACTGCACCAAGTGACGCGGTCCGTTTTTTGAGCCTCGGTCAAGTTGTGTGAGATCCACCGCGAGCACAGCTTTCTCACACCCAAATGTTTGTGTAGGATTGATTGTATTTGACTCATGCCTATTTCTAAGGATGCGCGAATTTCATGGTAGGTCACATGCCTGTGTGTTTCAATCATACGGCGCACAGCATCGATGTTTTTGTTGGTCACAGCGGTGGACGGCTGACCATCGCGAGATTCGTCACTGAGATTGATACGACCACGCTTGAATTCTGCAAACCAGCTATAAACAGTCGTCTTGCATGGTGCTTCATTGCCAAAAGCTGTTTCAAGCCGAGCGATGCTCTGTTGAGCTGTCAAATTACACTTAAAATCGTAGAAAATCATACTACGAAAATTTTCCCGAGTTAAATCCATGTTGATGCAGACACACAATTTTTTAAATGGCGCCACAAGGTAAAAGCAAAAGACAGTCAGATGAAACAAACTGCATTCTACAGCCAAAGAGTTCTATTTTCAAATGTTGCAATAAATTTTTAAATACTGTTTATGTAAGTGGCCAGTTCCGGAAACTTTTAGTGTTACCTATGTACGAGCAATTAAAAAATCTAACACATTGAGAATCTGTAAGTACCTATGTGAGTTAAAATTTAATAGTACAGTGTAGTGATAATATAAAGAGAGGTGACTAAGCCTCATCAAATAAAGATATGGAATATACCGAATGCTTAAATGCTTACAATTTTCTACTTCAGAAATCAACACATATCCGACCAAAATCCCTTTTTAAATCACCCGATATCTGCCTTAATAAATTTTCCGCCCGTGCCAAATTAGCTGTCCTAGTATGAACCTTATGTCAAAGTCATTTTCATCAATATTTGTACCGTCACACATCGCGCGACTAATATAGCTTATTACCGCATCAGAATTAAATCCGGTTGCAGAAATAAATTTGAAGGTTAAGCTCGGTCCAAAATAATCATTAAAAAATAGTCGCAAAATAATATATTTCATTTTACAATAACATAAACAATCATAAATTTTGTATTTTGCACCGAGCTCGAAACGTTCCCCTTTAAAAAATTAATTTTAGCAATGGGGAAGTTGTTGAAAATAGTGCCCTGATTTTAAAATCGCTTAAATTGATGTGTCGTGGCCTTATCATAAAACTGTTCATTTCATGATCTGTGTGGTTAGCACGCGTCAGGGACAAGGCTTCTATTCATTTCAATGTGCGAGAGAGCAAGTATGATGAAAGATACATACTGTATCGACGGCGCGTGACTGTTCTGTAAGGTTCTGTTAAACATGGTAGCCTCGCTTTGTTGCACTTCCCATGGCTTTCCAATTCATGATCACAAGCAAACTAGCTTCGCTTTGCTCACCGTTGCACTTATTTTTATATTTTTGTTGAAAAATTATTGTAAATGTCTTACAACACACTTTATAACATCGACAATTTTAGGATATGGCCACGACATCGTATATAATTTTTTCTCAAAAATGCATTGTAATATTACTATTAGGTACAGGTTTAAAGACCGACCAGAAAATACTTCATCCTGGCGAGCTATTTAAAAGTGTCCAGGAAATTCGTATGAAAATCCATTACACAATATGTTCGCAGAGTACATTTCATACGTTTTCTTTTTAAAACTATCCGTGTCTATGTTTTTAAGAGACTAAGGAGTTTGGCGATCATAAGGTTTTAAGCGGCCAATTTAAAAATAAAAATGAAATTAATTACAATTTCATGTTTAGAACGTACAAATGTTTGCTATACCGGGTGTAAATAGAGTGCGACCATTAAATAAAACCACATACTCTACTGATCATACTAAACAACTTTCTGAAGAAAAATTCCCGTGCAAATCTTCAGCGAAGAAGATATTCAACTGTAACTGAAAGACTTTATTTTGTAGGAAGAAGGTCTATTTTAGAACGCTGCGCCATAACAGCTGTCTTACGGAAGATGCTCTCGTTGTTTTTTTTCTTAGTTCTTAGCATTACTCTAGATGCCGTTGTCCATGAAGAAGGCTGCATGGCGGTGAATACCTTTGCCCAGCTGGCAATAATAAAAAGAAGTTGCGTAAAAGCCTTATGTTGCTTTATATTTTAGTTGAAAGTAATCACTAATGCTTTGCTGATGAAATCAATAACAATAAACATGACTAATCGCCCAAATATGAGCAAGTTAGTAACTTGTAATGTTTCCTAGTCAGTTTATTTTATTTGATATAACTCATCATCATGAAAAACACGAAAATGTCTCATTTTATTTTTGAGAAAAGCACTATACTTGCTTCGACCAATATATAGCAACCCTGGCCTCGTATATAAAAGTCCTCACCCTACGGGCTCGGACTTTTACCTTACTCGTCCAGGATTGCTTATTTCCTGTCCTTAGCAGTAATGTACTATTACGATGTAAACCCATAGCTGTTATAGAATAATAAATTTTATGTAACGATTCAGTAGATTGTTCCGAATGATACTGATGATTTATTTTATGTTCATAACATTTTTTTATGTTTCTTTGATCTGAGGACCGATTGTATTGAAATGGTTGACAATAAGAATTTGTTGAATAATTACTTGTCAAATTCTTTATAAATATGAACCACCTTATCAATGTTGATACGACACAAATAACAACAAAAATGATGTAGGCGTTACAAAATATTAACTTTCATTTGTTTATTTAGAATAAATTTGCGGAAAAAGAAACCTGCTGTTTCATACATTTTGTTCGACTAGGTACTTTTCTTAGGAACAGATTTTTTTGCGATTTTAGGTTGGGCTCCATTGTAAAAATAGTTTCTAGTAATGAGTAGGATACCCCGTTTAGAGGGAAAAGTTTATTAATACGATAACATAGTTTGAAAATAACCCAACTCTATTTATTAAGAAGTTATGATGATGTATTATTCTTTCAGCTTCAATAATATTCTTCATAACAACGCTAATAACAATGAGAATGTTCTTCAAAGCAGCCACAGATTGGCCAATGCTCGTCCAAGCAGTGGCCAATACAGAAGAATTGGACCCAACCTTTGATAGCCGGCTATCTTATAGATGCAACATTACTGTCGTTCTGAGTCTGGCTTTAAGTGAGTATTCAGGATTCCGTCAAAAACATGAAACTTTTGAAGTGTAGAATTTGTTTTCACTTTGGCACTTGGCCATTGGCGTAACTGGGCTGGGGTACCAGCTCCAATTCATGAAGCAATCAACAAATATTTATTCTCGATTGTGTGATCATAATAAGATTAATTGAGATAGCCCTCTATACAAAGAAATCAAATACAAATCAAAAAACAATTCAAATTGTATAAAGCATCTTTTTTATATAAATCTTGGTTTGCAATCGCTCCAGATACACCAGACAACCTTTCGGCCCTGGCTTCCAAACATCCACCTACGGCCGCGACTACCCAGCTGCCGGACCCACCCGGACCTTCTGATCTCACACCCGAGGCGACAGTGGAGGAGACGCTAGCCGCCTTGATGTCGTTCTGGAAAGGCTTGGCTGGAGGTCTCGACGGTCTCACGCCTCAATACTACAAGGACTTGGTGTGCGGGACCGTCGGAGAGACTGGCCGGGTTCTCTTAGGTGCCATCACGCGGTTGGTGAACCTGATGCTGTCGGACAAGGTGTGTGAACAGATCTTGGACATTTTATACGGTGCTAACCTATTTGCACTCAATAAAAAAGATGGCGGTATAAGACCAATCGTTGTCGGAAACACAATCCGTCGTGTAGTGTCCAAGATCTGCAGTAAACATATTTTGCCTGACCTAGCCTCAAAATTTCAACCAGTGCAGCTGGGTTTTGGAACTGGCGTGGGCTGTGAGGCGGCCGTTCACGCAACTCGCACTTTTCTAGAAAAGAATTTTCTAGGTACTTCTGAATGCCTTCAATTCGGTGGACAGAGGAGTCCTGTTGACTGAGATTAAGGAAAATATTCCGTCAATTTATAATTATCTTTATCAATGTTTCGGCAAACCTTCAAAATTAATTTTTCAAAATACGTTCATCAATTCTGCAGTCGGCTGTCAGCAGGGCGACCCACTTGGATCGGCAATCGTTAGCCTGGCTATCCACCCAGCAATAGTGACTTTGACGTTCAAGTTTAATGTATGGTACATGGATGACGGGACCTTAGGAGGCGAAGCGACTACAGTGTGTAACGATCTTGAAACACTCATTAATACATTTAGAAAACTTGGCCTCGAACTTAACTTCTCCAAATGGGAGCTTTTTGTTTCGGGTTTCATTTCACAAGCCGCAAAAAATGATATTATTTCAAAATTCAACACCTCAGCACCCAACATAAAAATTGTAGAGAAGGAGACGCTTCGCCTCCTGGGGGCCCCAATCCTGAATGATGCGATGTCTGAGTTTGTGAGCGACCAAGTTGCTAAGTTTACTCAGTCATCCGAGCGCCTCAGTAAAATAAACCCTCATATGGCCCTATGCATTGTAAGGCATTGCTTGTTCGTTCCCAAACTCACTTATGTACTGCGTTGTTCACCAATATGGAGGTTCCAGCATTTACTTGAGATGCTAGACAATGTATTAAGCCACTCCCTTACCACGGTTTTGAACTGTTCTTTTGACGACAGGAGCTGGAGCCAGGCTACACTCCCAGTCCATTTCGGCGGTCTGAGTGTACGTAAGATCTCGGGCATTGCCCTCCCGGCATTTTTGTCTTCCGTTTATAGAACGAACATCCTCTATGGTAATATAATAAGCCCGTCACTCGTTGACGTAGAGGTGTCGTACATGGCGGAGGCCAGAAGTGCTTGGTCACTTGCCTGTCCAGGTGAAAAACTGCCCATCGTTCCTGTATCTCGAAAATTATGGGACGAGCCTCTTTGCAAACAGATCCAGAAGCATCTTCTGTACACCGCTTCTGATCTTGCAGATCGTGCTCGTCTTTTCACTACCGGTGAGCGTGAATCTGGCCTCTGGCTGCACGCTATTCCCTCTGCCAACAACTTACAACAAGCTCTACTTTAATGTACAAGACAACTTTTAGTCTTGCCATCTGTCTGCGACTCGGTACTAAGACTAACGAGAGTCATCGCTGTCGTTGTGGTGCGAGCGTTGACCGGCTGGGTCATCACGGTCTTTCATGTCAGCGTAGCGCTGGCCGTTGGTCCCGCCACGCCAACCTTTATGACTTCATTCGGAGGGCCCTTGCAACTGTCAACGTGCCGGCAATTTTAGAGCCGAACGGCATCGCACGTGACGATGGCAAAAGGCCCGATGGGATGACACTCATTCCGTGGCAGAATGGTCGCTCTCTGGAGTGGGATGCAACGTGTGTCGATACCCTCGCTGCGCCTCACGTCCAGTGGACTGCTACCACGGCGGGTGCTGCGGCGGCAACGGCTGAGCGCAACAAGCGGCGCAAATATGCAGTTCTAGGTGAGGGCTACATGTTTGTGCCGTTTGGCGTCGAGACATTTGGGCCGTGGGGGCCTGATACTCGACAACTGTTTAAACAACTAGCATAGCGTCTGGTGGATGCGTCTGGTGGATGCCTCAGGAGATCCAAGGGCTGGAGCCTACCTCGGGCAACGCATCAGCCTTGCCATCCAACGAGGCAATGCCGCCAGTGTCTTGGGTACCCTGCCCGGCGACAGCGATGACTTGAATAAAGTATTTTATTTAGTCTGACCTTTATCGGGGTTTTGCTTTGGTTTTATGTGTGTTGTGTGTATTATCTGTGTGTTATTTTTTATTATTATTTGTTAATCTTTATTTCTAATTGATGTATTGTATATTATTTGTATTATTAAATCCAAATTTAATTATGTATATAAGAATCTTGGTTTATTGATCTTTATTCTGGCATGTACAAAATATTTGGGATATAAGAAAAATACGGAAAGTATGTGATGACGTCACAAAATATTTGTAGGTTTTTACCGCCAATTTACGAAGGATTCGTTAAATATTCCTACCCTTATGTTTTCTATTTTCTACCATATACACCAATATTGGGGTTTTGGACTCAGGTAATTTTATTGTTTTAATTAGGCTGATTCTAAAGGCAAAGTTTTAATTGAGTTTTTTGGAGAAAATGAGAGCTAATACAAATGAGACCTTGATGCAAAAATTTACGTTTTGACAGCATTAAAAGAAAAACCAAAAACTTTAGAATCAGCTGCATTATTTAGTTCTAATTGAATCACGTGTGCCTTTATGTGTACATTAAATATGCTTTAAAATAATTTTATATACGCGTACCATCAGTGCCCTTAAACGTAAATGGATCATATACGTTACCTTGGGGCATCGACTGTACGTGTTTTATTTTCATTTTATAAACAAGCCCAAAATTTAACCGTGTTTATTATAATTTCCGGTTTTAAATTTATTTTATTTTATTGTCACACTAAAATTGATGGGTAATAATAATTAATGCAGAAATTTACATAAACGAGGTTATATTGTTATATTCACAGAGCAATCAAATTAAAACGAACATACAGATTCATAGACACAAGCACATTTTGCCACCTTCGTAATTTACCAAAATCAGGTTGTATGCATTATGCGTAAAACAATACAAAAAAAACTTTATTGTACATACAAGATACAATTTTCGTATTAGTTGATCTTAAAGCTGTTTAATATTTTCCATCAGCTAACCGTGCGACGCGTCATACAAAAACAAAAATTGGGCTGCTGGTCTAATTCAGGACTAAAACATAATTATTCATGGGTCAAATAATGTTCTGCAAAGTGCAAAATCTAACACAAAAATAGCCCAGCTAATCTAGTGCGCGTAGCACGACTGTAGTTACCATGTCATGTTCATATTCTTTTTCAGTTTTTGCACTTTCAAGCGACTTTCATTTGGAACTTTTCGGACTTGTTTGTTATCTGCATTAGCTACTATTTGACATCAAGACTAGAACAGGTGAATAAAAAACTACTTGCTGCATACGGAAAGGTAACTAGCAAACCAGTATTTTATTTACTTTAGCTTTGCCAAATCAGAATACCAGCGCTGTGGATTATGGCTTCGTTAATGTAGTCGTAAAAAGAGCCCTAGTCTTAGAACAGCTTTTGTTTGCTGCAATACATAATCTTAATAAGTTCATTACTTTTCAATACAAGTGCTCGTAAAGACCTATTTTATATGCCTTCAAACTTTTGTCAAGGTTAACTTTGCCTCACTAGTGTATTATTTTTACTTTTTACTGAAACAAAGTTGCCAGTCTTTTCTTGTGTACCATAGAGAGACTTCACAGAAATGAGTTGGTTTCAGTTTGAATGCGTTCGTAAGCTGCGTTCACTTTGATCGTCTGACGACAATCGCCTACCACTGACAGCAGGATAAGTATGTTATGTATGACTGAAAGCAGCCTTTGAACGCATCAAACTGAAAGTAGCCTATTTCCGTTAAGTAGGGCAACTTGCTTGCAAAGAAAAAGAATGTCTGCCTAAATTTCATTTGGACCATTTATTGTTAGTTTGTTTCGTTAATTATGTTTCATTTATTTACTCACACTATGCATTGAAAAACGTAGTATGGTGCACCTGGATAAGGGCAATAACTTAATCGTAACGGTTAAAACATTCGCTTATCGCTCGTGTTTCAAATCGTCCTTGCAAGCTATTGTCTCCTTACCGCACTAATAGCATAAACTACATTGTACTAACAAGTTTTCATCCAAAACATGACTTTATGTATTTGTTTCGTAACCTTAAAAGCAAGTTTTAGTTGTCTGTCCATTTGTCACAACGTGTATTTTAACTTGCAGCCTAGGGTTGGAGTTTCGGGTTTCTAATACGGAGGTCACTAATTAAAATCTATTTGGTTCAGGACCAACTGAAAAATTGTAGTACGTAGTTAAGAAAGAGGAAGGGTGTTGCTTGCGTACACAGAAAATTGCGCTCGAATCCCTTCATGCGTTCCAAGAGTGGTATTTAAAATAATTTTAAGTTTATGTTTAATCTTTTTAATATGTGTATGTTTCTCTTGTAGGGCCATTAATTCCGAAATAAGCAATTCAGCTGCCTCATTTACATCTGTTTTACATAGTACATCGTCCCATGTCTTCATCCCAATTTCCTGTGTAAGATTTTCGTAGTCAATAATTTTTCTTTCTTTTGTTACTTTAAATTTTTTTGCGTTAACTACAATACATACAACCAATGAGTGATCAGTTGTGGTTGCGTCACAGACAAGCGTAGTTATTTATTTTCTTGATTTAGCCATGACATGGTCTAGGCAAGCCTTTTCTCTTGTTTTGAGTCTGTTTGTCGGGATAATTTCCATTCCTGCCAGTATACCTTTATATTCCAAATTTTGGCTGCATAAATTAAAGTTACCTACCTTATATTCATCCATTCATCCATCAGACGTAATAATTTCACTTTTTGCTGATTTCGAAAAATGAAATTTTAACGCCCATAGTAATTGACTCAGGGCTGGGCTTGCGTATGTAAGAAACAAGAAAAAAAATTATTTACGAATTTCATAAAAAGGGTCATCGAACCTTGTTACTGAGCACCTACCGAATCTTCAGTAAGAATTTGGCTGCATAAATTAAAGTTACCTACCTTATATTCATCCATCCATCCATCAGCCTCATTCACTGCTTTGATCCGTGTTACTGATCACTTACAAAGCCTCCAGTATGAGTTTGGCTGTATAAATTAAAGTCACCTTATAAAACCAAAAGTTACGTTAGCTACGTCTACTTAGTTTTATTTCATGAAAATTAAGCAGAAGCTTAAGATCTACGAACGCTACAAGCTACTCGTATGGTACACAACTTAACTTGTGATATTAATCTTCTTTGTAAGCATCTTTCACTTAATGACCAAACTTGGAAAACACAAAAAACAAAACAGTCATACCATCAAAATGATTCAATATAATAAAAGCTATGGACTTGCGTCCCTGTCAGAGACGTTTTAGGGTGATATTATAAATTATAACGCATTACCTGTAGGTGGCAGAGCTGATGCCGGGCTCGACTGTGGAGGTACCACCATCTTACTCGGAAATCCTCCCGAAGTTATTCGGGGGAGAGTAAGAGAACAGCTCTCAGGCAAAAAAAACAGGCGGCCCACCATTGCCTGGGACCGATGGATGGCGGTATATCCATCCCCAATTGCCGGGCCTTATCTAAATCAGACTGGTGACGGGAAGCGGCGTCACTGGTGCAAGGGTTTCGGCACCGCGCTCACCAATCCGCCTGCCCATTTCTTCCAGGGGGACCGCCAAGAGTGGCGAAATCCTGGAAAGGCCTATGTCCAGCAGTGGACGAAACAGGCTGATGGATGGATGGACCTGTCACACAATGATAAATTCCCGCGCATGGACAAATAAATATTTCTCACCAATAAATGTCCATATTTTTCAGGTTCAACTCGTTACTCATTTTTTTTTATATTGGGTAAAAGTAGTTCAATAAGATCATGAGAAATGTACTCACGGTTATCGGCACGAATATCAAAACAATCTACAATGGGTGGCCAAATTATTAGGGACAATGTGAATTTACTGAAATATTCATGTTGGAGTGATTTTAATGAGGGAATAAGTGTCTTAATGTCTATCAGTTAATATTTATTCGTAAGAGGGATTTTTATTGACAAAATAAAAACAACATTAAATAATAAATTATACTTATTAGGTGTTATAAAATAAAAAGTGATGACTGCACAATCTAAGACACTTTTTACTTAATATTTGGTAATTCTACCCTTTACTGCGATCACGGCTTCCGGGCGTCGGGGCATGCTCTTTATGCAGACTTTTTCCATATGACGGAGATCGACGTCATGATGCCAAATTCTGATAAGGGTTTCAACCATTTGCTCTTTGGTGGTGATGACTTCTTTGGCAATCTCCTGTTTCGTGAGCTCCCCAATAGGTTTTGTATGGGGTTCATATTTGGCAAATTTCCTGGGCAAGGCAAAACACACGCGTTTTTATCAGCCAGGAATGCAGTAACACTCCTGGCCTAATGGAGTCGTGCCTAAACAAATACTTTTCATTATCAGGAAACCATTCTTCAATTAGAGGCAGTAGCTGACTTTCAAGTACTCGCTTATACTGGTCATCTCTCATGGTTTTTCCACGATGTAGAGGGGTCCCATACCCTTGGCTGAGATAACGGACCAAACCATTACGCTAACAGGGTGTTTAACCCACTCGAAAAGGCAGTCCGAGTGGAGCTGCTCTCCTGGACGACGTCGGACAAAGGAGCTTTTGTCCACAGAAATTTGAAAAGTTGACTCTTCGGAAAAGCAGACCTGTAAAATATTAACATTTTACAAAAAAACGTAACTCAGGGTTCTAACAATTTTATAATTGTTATATTGACTTGAATCCAGTCCTCAACCGTCATGTTCCGATGTTCCCTTCCCATTGGAATTGCTTTTTTATCAAGGCCTCAGTCAGCCGTGGTTTTTTGACTGGGCGACGACCCATCAGGTTCTTATCAGCAGATCGTCTCCGAACTGTCCTTTTAGAGAGGGTGATTCCTTCCTCGTTTATGATTGAAGTCAGTCGTGCCGCGCTCTTTTTACGATTTTGAAGACACATGTCCCTGATTTTACCGTCATCACGGGTGCTAAGGGTTCTTTTTCTGCCACATTTTCTGACGCGGTTTACTGTTAGATGCAGTTTATTATCAATTTTTATTTTAAACCTGCTGACCCCTAACTTCGAAACACCTCTGGGAATATGGAATGAAGTAATAGGGTATCTATCTCCCGAGATTTTCTTGGGGGCATGTCTGAAGACTTCCCCATACTGAAAAAATAAAAATACGTAGTATCACGGTTACGCATCAGCCAAATCGAAATAAATGCATTAAAATTAGCAAAACTTATAAATTATAACATAAGACTTACGTTTAGATAGTCTTAGATCAAAAACACTTAATACAAATAATTGTTCCAGAAACTAATAACCCATCTCAATAGTTTTCACCATTTAGTAGTGAAATGACAAATTTTCAATTTTTTTCAAAAACAATATTGCAGACTCAAAGTGTTGGCACATAAAAAAAAATTAAACAAGGCCAGAAACAAAAACACAACAGAAAAAACATTTAGAATATAGTAATTTACTCACAAAATACATATAAGATGAAAATTACAAAAAATAAGGACTGTCCCTAATAATTTGGCCATCCACTGTATATGTTCTATACTAGTTATTAAGTAGTAACCAAGTCGTATTTATATGTACATTAGATATTAGTAGTCTTTGTGACTGGTCTTAAAACTGGCCGCAATGTTATTCTTTTTTTCCCTTGACTTTTCTTTCTTTGATGTTTTTCATAAACAGTTATGTCAAATCAAGTGTATGTCATGCGTATGTCCTATCATTTTCCCATTTAGGTACGAAACCCTAAAAATGTTTATAGCAAAATGAATTAAAAAGCGGTGAATATGATAATGGAAGTATTAAATCCGGATTAAAATATAATCTTGTTTACGGAAATGGACACAACTACTGCGTAAAGTAAGACAGGGATGAAAGCTCTCTCTTGCAGGATTTCCTTGTTACAAGTAAAGAATTATGAGTTGGAAATTGTACATTATATGTAAATTTGAGTACCATTTTCCCTTTAAATAGGCTGGTAATATGAGTTTAACTTTACAAACAGCTCTTAAAGCTATTAATGTGCTGTTAATTTAGAAAATAAAAATGTTGTTGTTTACGAAAATAATTATAAAAAGTTTGCTCAATTAAATGCCTAGAATTAGCAAGGAATATCTTTAAATAGGAGAATTTTCTTAAACAACATCTGTTTGTTGCTAAAATTTAAACCGAAACACGTTTTAGTTTATAGGTGGTAGAGCTGATGCCGGGCTCGACTGTGGAGGTACCACCAATCTTACTCGCAAATCCTCCCAAAGTTATTCGGGGGAGAGTTAGAGAGCTCTCAGGCAAAACCAAGCGGTCCACCATTGCCTGGGACCGATGGATGGCGGTATATCCATCCCCAATTGTGGGGCCTTATATAAAACAGACTGGTGACGGGCAGCAGCGTCACTGGGGCAAGGGTTTCGGCACCGCGCTCACGAACCCGTCTGCCCAGCGCTTGTATGTGTATTTCTCCCAGGAGGACCGCCAAGAGCGGCGAAATCCTGGAAAGTCCTATGTCAAGCAGTGGACGAAACAGGCTTATAGAAGAATGTTTTAGCAAGGGTTTAAATTTATTTTGTTAAGGTACGTAATGTTTTATTTTTCAGATGTCACAGAATTGTTGCAGCTCTTAAGGTCTTGAGAAGTGAATGCAAATTACCATATCCCCCTTCTGCCCCCGGAACAGTTGCACAGCACAGTTTCAGTCTTATGATATCAGTGTCAATATTCAGTTCGTTCAAACCACGGTTAAATGTTTGAACGCAACGCTTATATCTTCGTTTATCATTGTGATGTCAAATTCCCTGCGGGCGTTGTCCTTTTATTTGAATATATAACCCAGATTCCGTCAAAAGGAGTTAGATTAAATAGGAATTTTCTGGAAGAGCACGCTCTATCCTAAATCTCACCAGCTCTTTCTATAAAAAGCGGTTGGCTAAGTCGATTGTAAACAATAAAAAAATATGGGCTACAATCAGCCGAACATAATAATTGTGAGGAAATAACAAAAATGAAGCTATGAATAAAGATATGATAAACTCTTCTAAGCTTTATTTTTCATTATTTTATTCAGAGTACTCGTTAGTAATTATAAAAAACAACAAAGTAAATTTTTACTCAATACATTTCGGCTCACGGTATGGGGCCGTCGAATAGAAAAAAAATAAAAAATAATATGATATAAAAACTAAGCTGCATATTTTGCGTAGCGAGCAACCATTGTAGTTCGTAAGATGATATCACTAGTAAAAATGAAGAAAGTTTCGTTTTAACTAGTTTTATTTTCTACAACGTTTTATGTGACTTTGTGCAAGATATAAGGCGTTGGGGCTGATACTTATACTTTATCATTTACTTTTCAACTTCATGAAAAACTTTCTTCACGCAAAATGCAGAGTATAATTTATAATCCTATGAGTTTTGTTCTTGTTATTTATGTACTTATTTATACAAATAATTCAAATATACAAGAACATAAAGCTGATTTTGATGCTGTATTTTTATAACATTGAAATATATATAGCCACGAAAAAGAAAATGTTAGGTACACAACTTTTAAGTTATTTTAAGTTACCAAGAATAAAAAATTAAATTAAAAAATCTTCAAATATTTTCAAATACGTTTTTTTACGCGAAAACGGATAATGAACCATTTGAAATTTTCAATGACAAAAAGAAGGTTTTTAATAGAGTCCAAAAATAAATTTTGTTAGATATTACGTTTTACTTCTTTTAGTAAACCGTTTTTAATCCGTTCAGTAGTTTGAATTGCGAACACAGAGAGACAAAAACGGTTGATAAATTTTAAGGGGCCTTAGTTACAGACATTTCCTCTGAGTTTTTCTTTTTTTCGCTTTTTAGGGTTCCATACCCGAAGGGTGCCAAACGGAACCCTTTTACTAAGCCTCCGCTGTCCGTCCGTCTGTCCGTCACAGGATCTACAGCTTCAATCGTTATAGGTATACCTACTAGTTGAAATCTTCACAGATTATAGCTTTAGCTTTTATCAAGGCAAATAATAAAAATTTTGAATAATAGGGCCAAGTGCGATTCGGATTTGCGCACAAAGAGTTCTATACAACCACATAATAAGGGTATTGAAGATCGCTTTGTATGTACTGGGGGGCTACTCAGAAGTAAAGAAAATCGATTGATTTATCGCTTGGTCATTTATCTATCTCTGGTGTGTCATAAAGATACGGTACATCTGAAAATAAAGTTAATTATTTATAAAACTACAGTACAGCCTGTTATTTACATGTTTTTTTCATTACAGTTGCTCGTAAAGATCTATTTTATATGCTTCAAAACTGTTGTCAAAGTCAACTTTACCACACCAGTGTTTTATTTTTTTCATTTGTTGTTATAAAGTTGCCTGTCTTTTCTTGTGTACCATAGATAGACTTGACAGAAATGAGCTACGAAAGCAGTTTATTTCCGTGAAGTTGGAAACTTGCGTGCAAAGAAAAAGAATGCCCGCCTAAAGTTCATTTTGATAATTTATTGTTTGTTTGTTTATTTAATTACATTTCATTTACATATTTACTCACTAGCTTTTGCCCGCGGCTCCGCCTGCATGTTATTCGGTTTAATGACATGCATTTTTCCGGGATAAAAAGTAATGTGTTAAGTTAGGGTATAAGCTGTATCCATTCTGAATTTCATTCACACCCGTCTAGCCGTTTCAGCGTGAAAGAGTAAAAAACCTACACACACCCACACACACACACAAACTTTCGCATTTATAGTATTAGTACGGAACCCTTCGTGCGAGTCCTACTCGCATTTGGCCGGTTTTTTCATCTATCTAGGATTTATATTTTGGTTTACTATTAATATGTGTGAAATAACATAGCCTTGTCTTATTTCACCACAAACGATTAAGGACCGCGCTAATTAGTCACATGATGTATGAAATAACAAAGCATTGTCTTATTCCACCTTGATATACCCGATTTTTCAATGATATTGATCTATCCTACAGGAACCATGCATTTCTCCGAGATAAAAAGTAGCCTATGTGTTAAGTTAGGGTATAAGCTATATCCATTCTAAATTTCATCCAAATCCGTTCTCAGCGTGAAAGAGTAACAAACATACACACACACTCACACAAACTTTTGTGAGTTGTGAGTTCATGAACACATGGGTGAGGGCAATAACTTACTCGTAACTTCGTCTTAAGCTATTGCCTCCTTAACGCACTTATAGCATAAACTACTATTTTCGTTTCAGGTGGCTGGTACAATAGTGACATACGAGCTGGTGATGGTTCAGTTCAACGCACCTACTACACCGCAGCAACTTCCTCTAGGGGTCACGACGATAGCCCCCTTATTTGCTAACGTTTCTATAACTTAAATATTGAATAAGAAGGTTTAGGTAAACAAGCTGTGAGAAAACTTTTCTCATCATTTGCATTTACATTTACCAAACATTCATTGACCTCTTGTATTATGTTAAAGTCTAACTACAACGATAATATCGCTTCGCATATACAAATTATGACAGTTATTTTTGCACTGAGCCATTAGATAGCGTTTTGTGGTATAGGGTGGGGTCAGGCGTACACTGACAGTAGGTGTTGGTTAGGCTGTACCTGAGCCTAAAACATCAACAAAGCCAGATTTTCGAGGATTCTTTTGAAGAAATTAGGACTATCTTAATAAAAAAAAGCGGGGAATTTAGTGTGATCAATGTTTTCACAGGAAAGTTTTAGTGTTTTAGATTATGGCAACCCAAATTATATTATAATTGATTGATTATGATCATAATAATATGGAATAATAATTTCTGGTCTCTACAGTGTATATGATTTCTAACTTAATAACAATGTCATTGCGGAATAGAAATCAAAAAAGTAAATCTGGACGTGAGGAGCTCTGAACCGGGATTTGAACCCGGGACCTCTTACTTACCGGGCGGTTGGTCTACCAACTGAGCTATCCAGTTCTCAACACGACCTGCGAATTTACGTATCTGCTTTCCCATACCGCAACGATATGTATAGATATTCACTTAATAATATGTAAAACGTATACTTTATGTATCTATTTTACAAATAAACATTTTGAATCTTTAGTGAGCGCAATCAAATGATATACATTTAATTTGTTATCCCCTTTCGATGGGTAAATCGCCAAGTGTTTAAAATATATAGAAATTTATTTTTATCTTAGTTTAATAACAATGTTTTGTTTTGAATATTATGTTTCTTACTTGATTGTGTAAGCAATTTAAATAAAATTTTTATAATGTCAAAATTCGTTTGACTCCTAAACAATCAGAATCATAATTTATTAGGTCATAATTTTCAGGCTGTCAAACAAATTTCGACCTTATTGATACTTTGCCAGCTTATTGGTTTCAAATGTTTTTCAGGGAGCATAAAATAAAATGTTATTTCGTAGTATGACGTGTCTTGATTATTTAAGTCCATAATATAAGTGTTAGCAACTTTTAACATATTTTTTATTTGACATTGTTGGCAAGTCAACACAACGCGTCATGAGGCCGGCAATCCGTGACAGTTGCAAAGATTTTTTAACAGACAATATCTCTTCGTATGCATACCATGTTACAAAGATTTAAAATAGCATCTTAAAAAAAAGTTGGTTGCACCTGCGTTACTCCTGCGTTTTGTATCAAAATTACGTAAGGTATTCATATTCAAACACATTTTTTTTTTTAATTTAAGTATTTACGAAAAAGTAAGTAATTTTGGTAAATGTATCCAATGATATTAACAGACCATAGTCGATGTCTAAAATGTTAACACTGTATATGCTCAGATAAAGAAAAAAAGATAAATATTCTTTTCATATTATATTAAAGAATAATATTCTTCTTCCAAGATATTATTTTAATTTGATCTAGAGGACTTTTTCGTACAACTTGGCTGACGGCCATTGACTGCCTGCACGCGCAGATATGGTTACGATATTTTAAACAGGCTTAAGATATTATTATGTTATAGAGCAGGATATTTTATTAAACGACTACATTTGTGTTGAAAAACTTCCTACGTTATCGTCCCCATGTACATACTTTTCTCTGTATACAAACTAGTAATTTTTTTTTTTTTTTTTTTACTATTGAAATGCTGAGAGGAAAATACAAGATAATTTTCACGGTGGAGCTTTAAGTATTTAAATCCTAGCTAGATTCGTCAAATCTGTGAAACTTTCATAATTTACATCATCGTTCTATTTAAACTTTTCAGTATAATTAAACTAATATTTTCAGCAAAACTTTCTCTACGTTTCCTCCAATTCCAATAAAATATTCAAGGCCGGAGAAGTTCAAAATAATGTTGCCGAGACTCCAAGATTTCAATTATCATGAAAACGGGATTAGAATATTAAATCATTGTGATGTTTCAATATTCTGAAAGGATTGCCGCTTGGCAACTTTCCTGTCTGACGTTTTTTAGATTATGTTTTCGTTTTTTCTAAAATAAACTTACAAGTTGTCAAAAATCTTAACCTGCTTTGAGCGTTTATATATTTTTTTTTTTCGTCATAAATCTTTTTATTTGTTTGTTACACAAATAATGGTTTATAAAACAGTTCTAACTCTGCAATAATCAGTTTCATGGTTCTGCAGTACTTAACACATTTCATATCGATATTAAAACAGTGCAAGGAACGGATCCAAATTGTTTGCGAAGAATTATAGAACTTCAAGTGCAATGCACTTCTGATCCCGATGGTACGTACAAGAAAACTACAAGATAATAATTACCTAATTAGTTATTTTTGTATTGGGCCCTTCTTAGATAAAATACGACAATACAATCACTATTACTTCATGACTGACCGCTATCTTTTGTCGATGACTGTGATTGGCCACTGAGTTGTTAAATTGTCTGATTTGTATTATTAACCTTTTTGTACTTTACTACTGTACATGCAGTTAAGCTGTGAAACTTTGTACAAGCTTTGTTACTTTGTACCAATTCATGTACAAAGCATGTCACAAAAAAGGTAAACATATCTATACATTTGGGGGCCATAGTACGAGAACTTTGTACAAATTTATGAACAGAGCATATCACAAAAAGCAAATATTTCTCGATATTATGTTTTCTCAACGATGGATATACCGTCATCAGTCGGTCTCAGGCAATGATGAGCCACATGGTTTTGCCTGTTTGAGAACTGTCCTCATACTCTCCCCCGAATAACTTCGGAGGGGTTTCCCTACTAGTGGCATTTTCCGTTGGCCTTCATTCAACAACGATCGGCAAACCGTTGGGTTATAGTTACTTAGCTGGCCATCATAGATCCAACATTGGCCCAATGATACTAATATTAGCAATATAGCCACCCGATAACTAACAATGGGCCAACCGCAACTTCTACTACCGCGTTGGGTGAACAATGATCGGCAAACCGTTGGGCTATAGTTACTTAGCTGGCCATCATAGAGCCAACATTGGCCCGATGATACTAATATTAGCAATATAGCCACCCGATAACTAACAATGGGCCAACCGCAACTTCTACTACCGCGTTGGGTGAACAATGTTGGTATAAAGCATTGTTAACGACGTAGGCGCAATGTCGTAAACTGTACGTATGAAATATTGACCAATTTAAACAGAAATAGGGACACATTTTTAAAGCACTTTTATCGTTTTGTTTCGATGTATGATTTTATTCACTTCCTCAGTTCAATACGAAAAAAATGTTTGGCAACACTGTGTAGGCCCTACGGTCACAGAATGCACAATATTTTGCGGGACAAATGCGGGGGTAGAGGGGATAGGCAGCGCGCGCGCGGGTGCTCAAGTATATCAAAATTAATAGAACTAAATGAAGTTTGCACAATTAGAAAATACTAGGATATTACAAGAATATAATAATTAAAGGTCCAAATAAATACTACATATTGTCAGGGTTGAAAAAACAGTTTGCTAGGTTCCTTTCCATAGAAGTGGTACTGGTGAAGAATATGTCAATATAAAGAGATGAATTGTTGATTGAGATGCGTGCTCTTTGTATAAACAAATTTCTTCTATAGTTTGCAATCGCGGTACATGTACATTTAAATGTGTTTATCTTTAAACGTGTCCAAACCTAGTTAGTGCGTTTATCGTAAGCGCGATTATTAAGTATCTGAAGTACCGTACCTTTTTTATTAAAAGGTACTTTACAGTGGTTATGAAAAAACATTCCCGGTCCTATGTATGTCACGCCAAATTTCAGGGGGGGACAAATCCCACCTATCCCTCCCCCTGGATACGTGCTTGTTCCTGGCTGTTATCAATAAAAAAATATTTATTCAGGTACCTATGTTTGTACGTTCGTAACTTGTTTCCCCCTCAAACGTCAAAGAGATCAGTGCGGGAGCAGTCATGTGAGAGGGTGAGAAGCACGCACCCAACATGACCAGCTGTAGAACAGTAGGGTTACTAAAGAAATATACAGGTTGAATACTTTATTAGCTTTATTGAAATCTAGGAATCAGAATAACTGAACACAAAATCGTAAAACAAAATATCGTTTCTTTTTGGTTCCGAAATGTTGAATGAATGGCCAACCTACACGACGCGACATGTGACTGACAATAGACTGTATATATTCCCGGCGGTGAATAATGCACATAATGGCTATGTAGCTTCAGCTCCGTAGAGCGTCGTCTCTGTCACCGGAGTATTAGTGCTTCTTTTGACGGTAGATATCTTTTTTTAAATTATGAATCATGACAAAGTTTGACAAAACATGATTTTTTTATTTCGAGCACAGGACAGTTTCCTTTTTTATAGTTGGGGGTTCATTTTAAACTTGTATATAAAAAATAACATAAAGTGTAGAATGTAAAGAAATAAAATTCTTTAGAATTAATGACACATGCTGATTTTTTTCGCAAGTCCCGGTCAGAGAGATATTTACATCCAGATTTTCTTTCCTTCTGCGTCTATTCCGCAATGATAAATATGTGAAGTCAAAAATTTTAGTCTTAGGTGAAATTCAATGCGGCTGGCAGTCTTATGTATCATACTGTAGTAGTACTAATTCGTATGTTAATATCGCCGCCGCTACCTGAAACAAAGAGTTTTTTTACATGATGGTCTTATGCTTCGCCACTAGCAAACATTATGGAAAAAATATTAAATGAGGTCTGGCTTAGTAGTTAATTATTAAGACGAGAAACTAACATAGACTACAAAAATACTTCTTGATATAAGCTCTAACAAAAAAAGGCATGAGGATTAAACTTCTATAAAATTAATAGAGATTGTGTTGACTGTTGGGGAAATCTTTCTCCATTACGTTACATAGTTTTATTACATTAAGAATAATCAGCGCAAATTTTTTCGATAGTATGTCTGACACAGTCCAAATTAAAAAAAAACCGGTCAGCTGCGAGTCAGACTCGCGCATGAAGGGTTTTGTACCACTATCTATAAAAACGGCAAAAAAATCACGTTTGTTGTATGGGAGCCCCCTTTAATATTTATTTTATTCTGTTTTTTAGTATTTGTTGTTATAGCGGCAACTTTCTTTGAAAATTTTAACTGTCTAACTATCATGGTTCATGAGATAGCCTGGTGACAGACGGACGGACGGACGGACAGCGGAGTCTTAGTAATAGGGTCCCGTTGGTTACCCTTTGGGTACGGAACCCTAAGAAAAGAAACATGTTTTTGTACGGAGTTAATTAATTTAATATTCAGGCCACTGCTTTTAGTGAACAGGTATCCTAGTAAGTTTTAACTAAAACATGAATCTAAAAGCTAACAAATTCCCAAGAGGGTAATTTTAAGTGGATTGTCGGTGTTTTTACCTACTTTACCGGTTGTAATTTGGAGTCGACGTGATACATTTATTAGTAGAAACCTTTTAGGGTCTTGTAATAAAACGTTGAACCGCAAAGTGACTCAGTGTCTCTCCTTCTGCATAAATAAAAACACTGTAATGCCAATTGAGTTGTTATTTAGTTCATTAGAGCAAAACCAGGTAAGGGTTCTGGAAAATACGCATTGACTTAAGGGAAATAGGATGCTACACGCACATAAAATAATTCTGCAAAACTACCAAATGGAAAGTGTGACGGTGACATTGAAAGAAAGAGTGAATGGGGGAAATGAAGTCAACGGAACCTTGCACTTCATTATGGGCAGACAGAGTCTGACTGAAAAGGCGTCATTGGCGGTTCATAATAGCGTGTTCGCTCCTACGCATATGTATGCTAGTGAATGTTGAGTGTGGCAAGATGACCATCGAAGTAGATTTAATGCAGTTGGAATGCATTCCTTACGGAGTATATATGGTATGAAATTGAAGAAAAGAAAGAAATTAAAGAGCTTTATTTCAAAAACTACAGTAGTTATAACAAAAATTGATTGAATTTGAATAACTGAATGATAGAGTGAAAAATATCGACACACGAGATCGTCGCGGCCTAAGAGATAACAGTGACCAGAATAGTTAAAGGAATGCTTCGGTGGCAAACACTGAAACAAATAGCTTCCAAACAAAAGGCTTGTTTGTCTTGTTTGGCTATTTTAACTAACTTAATAGTTGTTTGTTTTCAATGTTTTATGATCAAGTAAACAAGTTGAGTTTGTACAGGAAACTGACATCTTGTTGGGCTCATGTGGAGTTAAAATAGTTGTTAAAATCTTGTCCAATTTGCTTTTTTTTTAGTGTAGGCAAAAGAATTTTATGCTGTGCATAGTGGAATGTAAAGCACGACCGGCAACCCTGGAAGGGGGCAAATATTTTTTTATTATACATCGTATTTTTGACCCATCCGAGCACATTATGAGCTCACCATACGATATTTTCTGGACTTTTTGTCCCGGATAATTAAAATCTAGATGGAAAATTTGTTAATTTCCGTTAGAAACACAATGCATGCATCAGCTTGTTTCGTCCACTACTGGACGGAACAGCTTTTCCAGGATTTCACCACTCCTGGCAGTCCTCCTGGAAGAAATGATTATACTCAATGAAACACAATAAAACTTAAAAATTTCTTGTTAAACTATTTTTATTATGGTTATTGCTCGATGAACCCTCTCATTTTTCTCGCACTCGCACCAAAATTTAACAACAATGTTCGTTTCTTTACTTGGATATTTTTCATTTTGGATTGTGATACTTTGTTCTAGGGAGACAAAACGTGAATTTATTAAAATTGCCCTTAGTTCATACAAAATAGATTCCAAAGATGCTAAAAAACAAGTTTAAAACGTGTCCGTAATATTTTGAAAAAGGGAATTCCATATGTATATAAATCACTATTTACCTTTTATTACTATTTATTTGACCTTTTTTTTTTGCATCTAACAACACTTTTCTTCATATGGCGAGTCTATTTAAAATTAGTTGAGCTGTCAGTTTGTGCTAGAAATCGAAAGAAAGTGACTGCGTCGATCAGTGCAAAAAACTGATTTCAAACTACGTTACCAAGATTTTAATATAAATCTTGTACATTTTGTTATTGTCCCTCTGTAAGCTCTACTTGAGAGCATTGATATTATCTAAAAAATGAAATTTACGGAAGAAAAGTCTGTATTTAATCTAAAAGAGGGTTTAATTTTAATTGGAATACTGTTGGGTGCTGATTCTGTTACTCCTTTTATGTTACGATACCGGTGGTAATGTTAACGGGAAGTTAAAATGTAACGTAAAGAAACATAAAGCTGCGAGCACATTGAAAAGTTTGACTGTGATCATGAAATAGTACCTACATGATGTTTTTTTTTACTTTTGAGCAAAGCCATAACTCACAGTGAGCCATTTAAATTAAAATAAGATATGTGATAAAATAAAATTATTTTTTATGTTATGTATTACAAAATATGGATAAAAGGATAAATGCCTATAATCCATCCATCAGCCTGTTTCGTTCACTGCTGGACATAGGATTTCGCCACTCTTGGCGGTCCTCCTGGAAGAAATGCCCATACTCAGACACGCTGGGCAGGCGGGTTGGTGAGCGCGGTGCCGAAACCCTTGCACCAGTGACGCCGCTGCCCGTCACCAGTCTGTTTTATATAAAGCCCGGCAATTGGGGATGGATATACCGCCATCCATCGGTATCGATAGTATTAAAAATATATATATATATATATATATATATGTTTTATTTCGTTTAAATAGGTTAAACTAATATAAATAGTGGCTGGTGTCTCCTTGTGAGCTTGAAAGGCTTGAGTTGGGAGGCACCGCTCCTCTTTAGAAAACTAACTATACCTAAAAATAACATTTTGCTTAAAACTACACACAGGAAATACATTAAGGTAATTATATTTAAGTTTAAATTCAATTTCAGCATTAAGTTTAATTTAGCCATGTACGTGTATGGCTTGTGTAAGGGGGTGCATCTGTGTGTATGTGTTCGTACGTGTGTGTATTGCAAACATATAATCGATACTATCGATAGTTTTATGGAATTTTCGATATCGATACTATCGGTAGTATCGATATAATCGATACCATCGATAGCACTATCGATGTTGTTACTTTTTTCCAAGGTCAACTATCGATACATCGACTATCGATAGTCATGCAACACTAGGACATTGGTCTTTCCAATATTTTGCCACTCTTGGAGGTCGTTCGTCGTCCTCATCCAGCTGCCACCCACAACCCTTTTCAGATCGTTGGCCCAGTGGCCCACGCTTCGCTTTGGCTGTACGTGGTCTCCATTCATGGGCTATAGGAGAAGTAAAAGAGACAGTAATAAGAATAAGAAACTAGATAGCGCTGGTTCGCGCGCCTGGAACGCGCGCCAATATTCGTCCTTTTGGAGCGCATAGTCGATCGATACGCGGCTTTAGATTCTTTCTCGCGATTAGAGATTTTCTTAATTACATAATGAGGTATTATGGTCTAAGTGGATCCATGTATTATTGCAGTCTTTATTAATAGGTGCATTATTTATTTTCATTTTTATCTGAGCCTTTCAATAGAGCCTGCAGTTAAAGTGCTATGCACGATTTTTAGGGTTTCGTTTTCCGACAAGGAACCCTTATAGTTTCGCCTTGTCCGTCTGTCCGCGGCTTAGCTCAGAGACTATAAGTACTAAAAAGCTGTAATTTGGCATGGGTATACATGCATAATGGTAAAATAAATTCTCGAATAAGTGAATTGGGGATGTTTTTTTTCTTGTCTATCCCATAGTATGGGGTATCATTATATAGGTCGTTCAAAAACAATTGTGGGTGTGTGAAAACTGTTTTTCGATTTAGGGATCCGTTTGTGAAATATTAAGCTTTAGAGTGCTAATTATTGTTAGAGTCAAATGTCCCCCCCCCTGCCGGCTGAATGGTTTTTTATGAATATGTGAAAAAAATCACAGAAGTAGTAGGTATATATTATGAAGGTAAAAGGAAAACTATCACAGCTAAGTTGGCTTTACAGATTTACGAGAACAGGTCGCGCCAAACTTTTAGTCCCCTCTAAACGACAATGTACGGACTAGAGGTTTGGCGCGATCTGTTTATAGTAAACCAACTTATAAAATGTACTGGGAAACTACGGAACCCTATACTGCGCGTGGCCCGACACGCACTTGGCCGGTTTTTATTTCTGGTCTACTGTATCAGTTCTATTCTTTACTATAATAATTTGTAGGATTATCCAAAATTCTGGTAATACTTACAAAAATTTCGATTTAAGAAAAATTTTGTACGGTATTTATAAAATCTTGTTAGCTTAGTTAAAAAATCAAAATATGTAATGGGCATAATCATGTATATAATTCATATTCATATTCATATTCTTTATTGCACAGAAAAGTTATACGTACAAGCAGTCATAAATTAAACGTGCTATAGGCGAGCTTATCTCTGAGAGAGATTTCTGCCAGCAAAACCTAGGTGCTAAGGAAATATTAACTAAAAGTGTGTGATCAAATGTGCACACATAAAGAAACAAGTGATATAAAAAATAAAAATGTGGAGATAATATGAACTTAAAACTACCATAAATATACCTAACTTTTAAATAAATACTTACATAATAAATTAATTAATAATTACTTAAATATAAAAAGAACAAACATACTTAAATACTGTAATATAAACATGGGCATAAACCTACATAACAAAAGTATTCATAAATATATGTTTAAAACAAGAATTTAGTATATACCAAATATAAACATAAATACATACAGTGTATATACCTGCATAAATAATAAATAAATATATATTTTAAAGGGAAAAATATTTATAAATAATGCTCTTTAAGCTTCTTCTTGAATAGGCTGATCGTAGGACAGTCACGAATCGTATGCGGTAGGGAGTTCCAAAGTCTGATGGATGTCACCGTGAAAGAATTTCTAAAAGCACCCGTGTTATGACATGGAGTTTTTAAAAGAGATACTGTGTGTGGTCTGTTCTGTTTGTCATTGGAAAGAAGGTAGTTAAAGCGTTCACGCAAATAGGGAGGGGTAGTAGGGCTCCTAAGGATATTAAAGAGGCAACATAAAATGTGAAAATTTCGTCGTTGACGAATAGGAAGCCATTTCAGCTCCTCTCTATAATGAGACACATGGTCAAACTTACGCAGTCCGAAAATAAACCGAATCCCCAGGTTTTGAAGACGTTGTAGTTTGCTAAGCAACTCTTCATTGGCATCTAGGAAGCATAAATCCGCATAGTCGATGGTTGGCAATAGAAGGGTTTGTGCAAGAGTTACCTTTGTTCTATGGGGCAGAAATCGCTGGAGACGCTTGAGGGAGTAAAAAGTGGCAAAAACTCTTCTACTGACTTCATTCACGTGAGCAGTCCACGATAAGTTACAGTCAAAAATGACACCAAGGTTTTTCACAGTTTCAGCGTATGCAATGGGGATACTGTTATAGGAGACCTGTGTCAGGGTAGATTTGTTCAGGAGGTTGGTCATGTATCTACTACCAATGATTATCGTCTGAGATTTTTTAGGGTTCACTAAGAGCCCATAAGATTCAGCCCACTTCTGCACATGACCCATATCCTCATAATTATAATTTATTATTATTATAATATTATTATTATGCTATACTTTTGCTATTAAAGTGCACCAAAAGTTTTGTTTAACAAACCAAAATACTTTAGGAATTAAAAATAGTCTACTTGTCAAATTTAATACAAATACATCTAGTAGAGCTAAAAATAATCTAGTGAACATACCTAGTTTTCTTTATCCGTGTACAGATAGCACGCGAGTTCATGTCCATCCTGAGGAATGCGGTAGTGCTGTGACCTAATCAATTATTGTAAATATCGATAATTACTACTGATTTTGTCAACAGCTGTCAATGTGGTTTACTGAAATTTTTTTTAACTGATATTTGGCTCATTTTTTGTTTGATAAACACTTGTACTTGTCCACTTATTTATATTAATTTCCCTTACCGGTTTCGCTGTTAAAGCATTATCAAAGGTTTGTTTGGTTGTTTACGTACAATATATGAATCGCTTGGCATGCGGGTAGGACAAACAAATTCTACAACAGAAACATTTGAGTATTTTAATTTCTTAATATAACGTTGTATAAAATACTCATAAGTTTCCATAGATACACTATCCTAAATATCCAACGTTGTGGCAAGGTTTGGCAATGGTAGAATTAGTTATGGGGTTGTCATATAACAAAAATAAAGTTAACACGGTAGAAGAAAGAAAAATCAAACAAAAAATGTTTCAAAAGTTCCACCAAGTGCCAACAATCACGAGCATCAACTCCATTGATATTTGGCTCTTTAAAGCTTTTAATTTTTTATTTATTTTACATACATATTTATAAAACATACAAATAAATAAAAATTCAAGATATAAGTTGAGTATATGATGCCGGGCCCAGATCGGACCCGAAATATATCTTGATTTTTTATTTATTTGTGTGTTTTATAAATATGTTTTTTGTAATTGTAACTAAAGGTAATTTTTTAAATTATAAAATAAATACGTACGTGATACCACCGTGATACGTACGTGATACGTACTCACTTGTTTATTGCGAATAGAGAAAAAAAAAATTTTAATGCAATTTAATCACTATCAGATGCAAAGACAACCGACAGAGCAGAGTCGGAATCAATATCTTCGCCATCGCTGACTTCAATTACGAATTTGTCGATCGTATTTTCCATTAGTCGGTCTTTTCACTAGCGACTAATTTTCGTTATCGATAAGCGCGCGTCATAACTTTCGAGCACAACACTCGATGTCCTCGATAATGCGGCGAGGTGGGTTAACGCGGGGCGAGCTGCCCCCGCACGTCACATCTGGCCTCAATGGACATGAACTCGCGCGCTATCTGTACGTGGTACGATGTCATAACCTATCTATACTATGTTATCGCTTCTTTTTCTTCTTGATCATTGCTTACTGCAACTGCGCTATGCGACCTCAAAGAAGAACAAGTATGACTACGTTAGAGGCGGCACACACCTCCCAGCGCTAATTTAGCTTCGCCCGCTAATTAAAAATACAGCTTGGAGTACGCACTATTTGTCTGGCAGCCGTTCGTTGTTCGTTGCATGCACACACACACACACACACACCCTCTCGCACCCTCACTCATACTCAGACACACAAACTTGTGCGGATAGACTATTGCTAGTGTAGTAGTAGGTTATTAATGTTTACTCAGTACATATAACCAGATGCCAATAAGCAGTGATCAGAATCGATTGCATTTATATGAAAATATGGAAGCGGTTCCTTTAAATGTTTTTACCGGTATGACAATACTGGTACTCCAAGATCATATAACAGGTAACTATTATCATCATCAGCAGGAAGAACTCCGTTGCTGGACATGGATTTCTCACTTGTTCAGATCCCGATCTGACTCCAACCACTAGTTTCCTGCGATCGTTTTAATTTTGTAGATCAACTTAAAATATTTTTTATGTGGCAATATATAATACTGGGAACCAATACACAGTAATTTAAATAATTCAAATAAAAGTAAATTTAATAAAGATTTATAATTCAAATAATAGTAAGTTGAATAAAGAATATTTGCGATAAAAAAGTGGCATCCATACTAGCCAACTCTAATGTTTAGGTAATCATGCATCACAGCTACACGTACGAGTATACTTCGTAGCATAATCCGGGCGAATAAACTCGTGCTACGCTTTGCGATGCTACGCTACGAAGTAGGATTATAATGAACAAGTAGTACATAAAAGGATACAGGTCGCTATTTTTGCTTGGCTTTTGTTTACCAAAATCGTGATCGCACCATGTTGCAAAGCCTTGTATGAATTCATTTACTTTCTAACCCCTTAATTAAATTCATACGTTACTTCCCTATGCGAATCTATTATTTCAAAATATTACCTTCAGCAACATAGTCCGGTCTAAGAAGAAGAATCCCTTTCCACTGAGGGCTACATAATCTTTGGAAAGCTGCTTTTCAAGTCTTCTGGCCTGGAATAATTTAAAAATAGTATTATTGTGAGTTAATATGGTGCATTATGCATTATTGAAAAATATTTTTCATACAACCTGCCTGATAATGTGCAATTTTATATTGGTATATCATGCAAACCTACACAACATTAATTAAGTCCCTAGGGCTTAGCTTCTTGAGAATTAAAATATATTTTTCAGAGCTTTTCCTACACGTGTGCTATAAGACCTACTGGTGAACGGAATCTTAAGTTTCTAAGTCAACTGGCAGTGGTTTTCATCGTAAACCAGTTTGTACAAATTGATTACGTAAAGTGTCACACATAACTTTTTTTCGCGTCGAGGCAGAACAATGTCTTGACCACAGACATTTAATATAGGAAGCAGACTAAACATGCTCGTACCTCTATGGTCGCGTGGCAAAAACACACACATAAAAAGGAGTTCTCACACATATACATCAGCATGGGCCGAACTTAGGGGTAGCACTTTTCGACCTGACTAAGATAAGCACATTTTTACCAGTATTCGGGTACGGAACCCTAAACAATTTATAGTAAACTAGCTTTTGCCCGCGTGTTATTTGGTTTAACGACATCCTTTTTTCCGGGATAAAAAGTAGTATATGTGTTAAGTCAGGGTATAAGCTATATCCATTATAAATTTCATCCAAATCCGTTCAGCCGTTTCAGCATGAAAGAGTAACAAACGTACACACACACACAAAGTTTCGCATTTATAATTTTATTGTGATTGTGATAACAACATTATATGTGCCATAGCAACATCAAGGTGATAAAAAAAAGGCGCTGATAAACAATTCGGGGACATTTTTAATACGCAATCCGATTATTCACAGTTGTTGTTTTACTCAGTGTATGTACTAAAATCAAGCCTTCTAGCCTATCCAGATATTGAATAATTAATTATGTATGTTTGCTGAAATACCGAGTCAGTTGTCCCACTCAACCCCCGTTAGATTATCACCACCACAGACAATATTGAAGTAGACCCAGCAAGTTAAGCGAGCCTAATTGCGTGCCCAAACTCCGATTTTTTTTTGGAGGTGAGTCCGACTAAAACCTACAACTTGGAGTCTTAAGTATTATGTCTTAAGTCTTACAATTCCTTCTAAGATTCAAACAGGTGTCAACCGTTTTTATTGTAAAATGTGACACGCTTGGTTTTCATAGAGTGTATTGGGTCAGATACCTTTTATATATATCTAAATATATATACCAGATACTCGAGTAAATTTCATCTAGATTTAGATATTAGATACTGGGTTAAGATTGTATCTAGATAAAGATACCAGATTCTTCAGATACTTGCTTAGATACTTAATTTTATTCTCTTAGTTCATAATAACAATATTATTATGAACTAAAAGAATAAACTATTGTAATCATATTATGTTTTCTATAATTTTTTAGTATATTTGTGGGTTTTTGCTTTGAAATTATAAGGCATCCAAAAAAATATACAATAAAAATCAGGGCTCACCTTTAGAAAGGGTACACAAATACTGTTTTTAGGGTTCCGTACCCTAAAGGGTAAAAAGGAACCATTATAGTGAGACTCTGTTGTCCGTCCCTATGTCACAGCATCATGACTTTTGTAGGTACCATGGTACCATTAAAGATAGAGACTTGAAATTTTGCACAAAAATAGCAATCGTAGAATAAAGTATTTGAAATATTCAAATTTGCTCAAAATATTGTCTATAAAACAGAAAGCAAAAATAAACATTATATTATATATAACCTAATACTGGTATCAAATTGTAGTTATTAAGAAGTAGATTGCAAAAATATATCAAAAACAAAACTTGTAAAAAAAAAACAAGTCTCGCTACTCAGTTCTTCTAACGTAAAAAGTTGTGAGATTCATGTAAATCCAAGTCGATTAATTTATTCAGTCCCTACTTAAGGGACCTTCTGTCTTAAGTTATTACATAATTAGCTAACCTAACAACATCTTATAGTGACCAAATCAAATAAAAATCTTTATGTTTTAAATAAAAAGATTGACTTGGCAATCGCACTAAATAATCTAATTTAATGTAATATGTATTACTTGTGAGATACATTCTGTTTTCATGCAATGGCCAGGTCAACTTATTTATTTAAAACGTAGAAGATTTTAATATTGATACGGTCATTATAAGATGTTGTTAGGTTAGCTAATTACTTAATAACTTAAGACAGAAGGTCTCTTAAGTAGGGACTGAATAAATTAACAGACTTTATTTATTTATTTATTTATTTATTTGTGTATTTATCAAATTACAGCTATCATTACAGGGTATTCCTAATGCAATAGTGTAGTCAATTAACTCATTTAATTCTTAACATTAGACACATCAACACATATCAAACATTTTCACCATAACATAAAATATACATTGTCATCTTTACGAATTCGCTCAGAGAACAGTGGTATAGGTCAATTTTGTCCGCCACCAGATTCAGTAAATGCATTGCACGCGTCAAAGGTGCTTTCCCGAGCAAATTGGTCCTCCCGTTAGGCACCGCGAATAGACGTGGCCTCCTGCGCCTGTGCACATACTCATCGGGTACGCATAATTTCACCCCCTCCAGTATAGCCGGATTAGCCAGTTTACCTCGAAAAACCTTAAAAATGTATAGTGCAAGTGACATATTTCTTCTAACTTCCAGCTTGTTGTATCCAACCATGCCCAGCACGAATAAGGTTGGATACATCAATGGATAGAAAGGGTAGACGCCGTACATTTTCCAGTACAAATATCTTGTGAATTTGTTTTGTATGCGCTCCATCATTTGACAGTACTTTGTCTCGTGTGGAGCCCACACTGTGGCATTGCACTCCAACTGGCTTCTGACTTGGATTTACATGGATCTTACAACTTTTTACAGTAAAAGAACCAAGTTGCGAGCTCGTTTTTTTTACAAGTTTTGTTTTTGATGGCATCTCATTTTTTTTGTAGATAATCCTACTTCGATAGTCCTTCCTTTCCGGTACCTTCAACTTATAACTGAAAATTGAACTTTGTAATCCTATATATTTACATGGGATTACAAAGTTATTTATGTAGTTTGTGTATCTAGAGCACTGGACCGAAATTGCTAAATATTTTAGTTTTTCCTTGATTTATACACTAAACACTAATTGTAATACAAATTTGAAGCTTCTCTGTCTGCTAGAAGTGCCTTAGAGTTTTGATGATCGGTCAGTCAGTCAGTCAGTGAGTGAGTGAGTGAGTGAGTGAGTGACAAAATTGAGAAACTTTGACTAGTTATAACTTTGACTATATGTATGTGCTATAAGCAGATTTTGAGAAATCTTTGAAAAAAAAAATTCTTGAAACTAGTATACGAAAAATATGAAAATTCTGTTATTACGTGAAGATTAAATGAAATCTACAGCAATTAAATAATTTTAAAATACGATTTATGAAATATATTATATGAAAATGCAACATGTGTACCAAATTGTAGGTACGAGTATCAAAGAGCTAATTGTAAAAATGTATAGTTTAACTTTATTGAGTTTCACCAATATAATATTTCGGTGCGGAGCAGCTATCATTGTATCTTTACTGAGTATCTGGGAGTGCAGATAATAGATACCAGTAAAATTATCTAGATTCTACATTCAGACACTAGATAGAAAATGCATCTAGATACAGATAAAAGATACTCGGAAAATATCTAGATAAAGTATCTAGATACTATTATCTAGATACGACCCATCACTGCATCTACCACAGTATATTATGTCTGTGATCACCACACTTAACTTCTATCTAATCCAAATGTGAAACTTGAGATCAGGTCCCACAAGATGGTTCCATTAAAACATGTTTGTTCATCAAGGGATTGTAATTTATACAATACCTTAGTAAAGAATAAATTAAATCACTCACCAACGATGTTATAAAAATCTTGGACTGCCCATTGTTTCAAAATTTTAACGAAATTATACCATCAGTATGGATGTCAACAAAATATTAGTTTACTAACCAATGGAATATTATTTCTGGCACCTTTCTATACGACGCAGTTGCACACAATATCTACAAACAGCACTTAACCATTTATTTGCTTTAAAATATTCACATTTGTTTAAAAAATAAAAAAAATGTTTTATAATGACACCATTGAATGTAGCTTGCTCGATGCGACATTCAATGGCAGTCGGCCACGCATGTCAATCTGACAATGTTGTGGTTAATGTTGAAATACGAAAGGAGAAAAAAGGAAGAGTTATGTTATAGCTTGGATCATGAGCGGGATACACGGTGTTTCTAAGTCAATGTGTGCGAATAAAATATGTTCTGTCTGCTCCTCCCTTATATTGTATGTCTGTGGTCTTGACAGACACAAATTGAAATGTTCCGTTTCATTATTTTGAGGTCCATACCCAAAAAACAAAAAAGGCGCTAAAGCCGCAAAACGCTGAGCTGATACTTATTGTTTCTCGTAGCCTTGTTTTTTATTGTCTTGCAGAAAGTTCCAAAAGTATTTTCGTTGGGGATAAAGCTGTCTTGGTATGGGACAAGTTTGAATCCCTCGCTGCACTGAGGATACAATATGGCGCCCGTGTCGTAAGAGACTCCTTTATCCCCTGCGCGCATAATTTACTAACTACTGGTGATATAAAGCCGGTTACATAAAGATATTATATCGATAAAAATCATTAAAATATATACGATGGACTACAGAATATATGGAAAGATTTTGAATTTTTACGAAGAAATTTAATGAATAAATACCAAAACAAGGTCCAAATTAAGACAAAATCCGATTTATTTAATTGAGTTTGCAATAAATAAATAATCTCTGTCCAATAAAAGATATTATAATAACAAATAAGTTCACTTGATAATTTTTGAAGCATAATTGTAATCATTTAACTATTATTTTCTTTAAATATTGGTATTAAAAATATAAATAAAATAAAAACAGAATTTTCAACATATTTCGGCTCCTTCTATTATGAGGCCGTCATCAGTTGAATAAATTACAGTTAAATAAAATTAATTTATGTACAGGTAATACAAAAAATTACTATTAGGTATATTTGAGCGCCTACCATTACCGTGCATCTGTTAAAACTATAACATAAATATTTGACCAAGTGCAAGTCGGACTCGCGCACAAAGGGTTCCGTACCGCCACACAATACCGGTAAGGAACCTTAAAAACATTAAGTAAGTATCAAAAAAGACATGCCAAAGCAACACTAAGGCTACAAAAAACAAGGCACTAAAATAGTAGCGTGTGATAAAAAATTTGGCAACCTCTGCGTACGGAACCCTATTTTTTTAAGATTTGTTGTTTTACTTTGGGGTATGTTCTAGAATCTGACTAAATTTCAAATCTGTGTGTAAGTAAGAGGCAAAACAAATAACATTTAAAACTGCAACCTTTTCGATGTTTTTTGTATGACGACCCCTTTTGAGTTTCTATTTCTTGAATATTTTATCATTTTTTGTGATAGAGGCTACAATAATGTGTATTGTGTGAAAATTTCAATTTTATACCTATTATGGTTGAAGCTGTAGACCCCAGACAGATGTACAAACGAACAGACAGACAGTGGAGGCTTAGTAATAGCGTCCCGTTTGGCGCCCATCGGGTACGTAACCCTAAAAATCAAGGGAGTTTCTTCCCGTAGCAAGAGTCATTAGCGATTCCTCAAGTAAGCAAGGACTTGAGTTGAAAAACTGCATGCATCAGTAATCTTGAAGTTCGGTTATAAAAGCTGCTCCATTTATCTAGCTTTATCGAAACTAGAACTTTGCAGACACTAAATTAGGATTTCTGGAGCCAGTTGCAATATATCAGTAGACTCAATGCTCAATGCAATCGATAGACATATTATGCTGTTGGCTGAACAAAGTCTTCATTAGGACATAATGTACTGTTGGCGACAGGTCAACATGGCAGTTTTCTAGTGATGTGACATCACATACCAGGTAGTCAAGATCGATATTTTTTTTGGTACGCAACAAAATGAGAGTTAAAACATTATTACCTTTTTATTTAAAGTAACATTTTAAATTGCTACTAACACTTAAGGAGTTTGTTCTGAAAGGGAATATTTTTCTGGCCCTAGTTCTTTTCGATATGCCGGTGTAAAACACAGTCCTCTCCGGTGTCTGATTGACAGAATATTTATCACAATTTATTTTTCCGTTCAATGTCACAATTTTACAAAACTTTACTGCCTAGTTCTCGTGCTTGAGAATTAATTATTGTTTTTTTTTATTTTAACATGTGACGAAGAGGCAACCGAGGTCATTTTTGATATAAAACTAAAAGCAATAACGTGAGGTGAGCAAGATCTAAATCGATAAACGCGGTCGATGCCGACTCATGCAGCACTACGATTAAGATGGCGCGGGTGATGTGCGGGTGTGCGGGGCGTCACCCCCTCTGCGACTCACCTCCTACCCCGATTGCCATGTCGACCTGTCGTTATCAGTAATTATTCTTATCTGTTTCTTAGCAATACATTTAATAAATCAACAGGGTGTTAAAAAACCATCAGAATAAATATCTCCAATTTCATACTGACATTGAAACGGCTGGCTACTCACAATTTTATAGCTAGATTTCGCAAAATTGTGAGTAGCCTTTTCAATATCAGGATAAAACTAAACCACGAATCTTTTAGTAGTAAAATCTCTATTTTCCTTTTGTAAAAGGAAAGTAACAAATATTGAAAGTAACAATTTTATCAAATAATAACATATTTAAGGTTTGTACTTACTAAAAAGGAGATAAAGTGAGTTACTAAAAATAACCGTCTTACACAGCCTATACGTGACCATCTTTAAAAAAACCCGTAGAGTCACAGTCGTGACGATCGTCACGCCTAGGCCAAATTATAAATAAAAAATTATTATTGTTAGTTAATATATTATAAACCTAGTGATATGGGTATTTTTCGAAAGCTATTAAGATGAGCAATAAAAGAAAATTATAATAATATAAAAAAAAGTTGTGGATGTTCTAGGCTCAAATCTTTTTTTTTTTAAATATATGTATAGAGTTATATTTTTTTTATATTTTTTATTATTCTTTATATTTTTTTACAATATTATAAAATTTGAATAGTCATATATATATATAGCATACATACATATATTCAAATATATAACTAAGATTTTTTCAAGGAGAAAGCCCCCCCCCACTTTCCCCAAGAAAAAAAAATGTTTTCTTATAGGAAATTTTATCTAGTTTTATAAAAACAAAACCGCATTAGAATTAGAATTGGACAACTAGTTCCGGAGATATAGCCAAAAACAAAATTGGCGGGAAAATTTGCAAAGTTGCAAAAATGCACGTAATCCAACAAATTTCGATTGGAAAATGATCCACTACTACGCGTACTTTGTAACATATTTTTTTACGTACGAGCAGGTATTGATGAATGCAATGATTCAGCAAAAATATTGCGAAGTTTCTGCCTAATGTTGTGGTTATACTCAAGGGAAAATTATTTCATTATAAATCGTCATAATCTGTAAGGTTAAATAATATTAGTACGTGAAATTCAATTTAAAGGTTATTACTCGTCTATATGAAAGAAATTTTGTTATGGAGGATAATTTTTTTTTCTATTTTTAGGGTTCCGTACCCAAAAGGTAACCAACGGGACCCTATTACTAATGCTCCGCTGTCCGTCTGTCTGTCCGTCTGTCACCAGGCTGTATCTCATGAACCGTGATAGTTAGACAGTTGAAATTTTCACAGATGATGTATTTTTGTTGCCGCTATAAACAACAAATACTAAAACCGGCCTAGTGCGAGCCCTGCCATACAATGGACATGATTTTTTTGCTGTACGGAACCCTTCGTGCGCGAGTCCGACTCGCACTTACCTGTTTTTTTTTCAATTAAATTTTTTGGTTCGATATCAGACATACATAAATCTACAACGAGAAGGCAAGAATAGCCCTCATAGAAAAGTTATGAAAATCATGACTTACTGTCACCTCACTGTTGTAGCACTGTTTTGGGCACGACGCAACGGTGCATATTGATGTCTTTGGCGGTGAAAACGACTCTCCAAGTATGGTAGTACAACCAGGAGAGAGAGGACAGGTAGTACAGCTTGTTTATTATTAATTACCTCAATAATATAACAACGTTCAAGACACGCGTGGCAGCGAAAACGAAGCTGCATGCGCGCAAGTACAGCAAGGAGAGAGAAGATAAGTAGTAAAGCTTGTTTCTTACCTCAATATTGTACTGTATTGTATTATCACCGTTCAGTACAAGCGTGCATGTGTTGAAGGGCGGCACGAGAGTGCACGTTGATGTCTACTCCAGAGCACGACGCTGCACGCGTGGTTGTATAGCAAGAAGAGAGAAGATAGATAGTGCAGCTTGTTTATTATCACCTCAATATTGTAGCACCGTTCAGGACACGCGTGCATGTGTTGAAGGGCGGCACGAGAGTGCACGTTGATGTCTACTCCCGAGCACGACGCTGCACGCGTGGTAGTATAGCAAGAAGAGAAAAGATAGGTAGTGCAGCTTGTTTATTATCACCTCAATATTGTAGCACCGTTCAGGACACGCGTGCATGTGTTGAAGGGCGGCACGAGAGTGCACGTCGATGTCTACTCCCGAGCACGACGCTGCACGCGTGGTAGTATAGCAAGAAGAGAAAATATAGGTAGTGCAGCTTGTTTATTATCACCTCAATATTGTAGCACCGTTCAGGACACGCGTGCATGTATTGAGGGGCGGCACGCGAGTGCACGTTGATGTCTACTCCCGAGCACGACGCTGCACGCGTGGTAGCATGGCAAGAAGAGAGAAGATAGGTAGTGCAGCTTGTTTATTATCACCTCAATATTGTAGCACCCTTCAGGACACGCGTGCATGTGTTGAAGGGCGGCACGAGAGTGCACGTCGATGTCTACTCCCGAGCACGACGCTGCACGCGTGGTAGTATAGCAAGAAGAGAAAATATAGGTAGTGCAGCTTGTTTATTATCACCTCAATATTGTAGCACCGTTCAGGACACGCGTGCATGTATTGAGGGGCGGCACGCGAGTGCACGTTGATGTCTACTCCCGAGCACGACGCTGCACGCGTGGTAGCATGGCAAGAAGAGAGAAGATAGGTAGTGCAGCTTGTTTATTATCACCTCAATATTGTAGCACCGTTCAGGACACGCGTGCATGTGTTGAAGGGCGGCACGAGAGTGCACGTCGATGTCTACTCCCGAGCACGACGCTGCACGCGTGGTAGTATAGCAAGAAGAGAAAATATAGGTAGTGCAGCTTGTTTATTATCACCTCAATATTGTAGCACCGTTCAGGACACGCGTGCATGTATTGAGGGGCGGCACGCGAGTGCACGTTGATGTCTACTCCCGAGCACGACGCTGCACGCGTGGTAGTATAGCAAAAAGAGAGAATATAGGTAGTGCAGCTTGTTTATTATCACCTCAATATTGTAGCACCGTTCAGGACACGCGTGCATGTGTTGAAGGGCGGCACGAGAGTGCACGTTGATGTCTACTCCCGAGCACGACGCTGCACGCGTGGTAGTATAGCAAGAAGAGAGAAGATAGGTAGTGCAGCTTGTTTATTATCACCTCAATATTGTAGCACCGTTCAGGACACGCGTGCATGTGTTGAAGAGCGGCACGAGAATGCACGTTGATGTCTGCGGCGGCCAGGACGACGCTGCACGCGCGGAAGCACAGCCAGGAGAGAGAGGATAGATAGTACAGCTTGTTTATCAGTGATGGGTTTTCGCCACTGTAAAATTATACCACAGATGAAAAAAAAAAGTTTGGTTCCCTATGTCTCAGCTTTTCGGCAATGAAGGCAAATTGCATTTGTATTGTACGAAATTATTGAGTAAGTAATCATAGAAATACCGTAAAAATAACCTGCCACCTTATTGTCTAAATTTAACATCTATTGATCGCTTTGTTTTTGATTAGATAGAAATAACATCACACATAATTTTCAGCCAATCATTATGCATTTGGAAGCGATAGCTTATAGATGTTGAATTTAGACAATAAGAGAAATAGACATAAAATTGTTATATGTTTGATTTCGGAAAGGCCTGGAACCCATTGATCGCGCTCATGGGCGTCGGACGACGAAGGTCTAGGGTGGGGCGACCTCTTTAAATATCTACGGGATTTCTAGTTGAAAAACAAAAAAACGTTTTTTTGTGCAAACAAACACTGCCGATCGGCCTTGTCTCTCGTATGTCCGCTCTATGCGTACTTTAGTACTATTTTTTACTGTCCCATTCAGCTGCCCCCCCCCCCCCCCTGCCCACCCTATCCGACGCCCATGATGGCGGTATATCCATCCCCAATTGCTGATCGTTATATAAAACAGACTGGGTGACGGGCAGCGGCGTCACTGGTGCGAGGGCTTTGGTCAAGCTCACCAACCCGCTTGCCAAGTTTGTGTGAGTATAGGCATTATTTCTTCCAGGAGGACTGCCAATAATGGCGAAATCTCGGAAAGGCCTATGTCCAGCAGTGGATGAAACATGCTGATGGATGTTTGATTTTATCGCCTTTCATTTCATCATTAGTCGTCCGTAACCTTTATCATACGTACCCAATCCCAAGAAACAGCTGTAAGCATATGAAGTAGAAATTGTTTAGATTGGACAGTAAGATGAGTCCCCCGAGCTCTTTGCTTACTCTTCTAACGAGATCTGCCTGTCTGACGTAGGCTTCTCTGATTCTTCTCCAAGTATGAAGTCGAACTAAATCTTCGTTCTCCCGCTGAAAATGATAATTTATTGAAAATTCACAGTATTACTCGAATGGTGGTCAAAGTTTTTAAAATTGGCGTCTGTGGGTATTTCGATATTCATTGATAATTTTTTTTGTGAGTGACTTACTATGCTGTTGGCCTTCTGGCCTTAACAACTTAACCGGACAGTCTTCGTATGAATTCAACTTTACCTTAATGTCACCTTAGACATATTAGGAATATCCAATCCAATACCTTATCAATTATCATATCATATATTTATGTCTTACTCTCCAAAAATATGAAATAATAAATAGTAAATAAAATATCACGGGCAGCAGCGTCACTGGTGCGGTTTCGGCACCGCGCTCACCAACCCGCCTGCCCAACGTGTGTGAGTATGGGCATTTCTTCCAGGAGGACCGCCAAGAGTGGTGAAATCCTGGAAAGACCTAGGTCCAGCAGTGGACGAAACAGGGAGGATGGATGGATGGATTTTTATAATCTTGTTATGCATTTTTATAATAAATAGTCTAAATGTAAAGGGACTTTCGTTTATGCAGCCAAATTAAAACTGGAGACTCGGTAAGTGGGCAGGACATCAATTACCCTTTCTGTGAAATACGCAAAATAAAATTAAGGCTTACTATTTAATTGAGTCGAGGTTGTCTGACTTACATTAAGCCAATTGATGTTGATTAGTTTGTCCCTCAAGGTGGATGCGACGAATCTCGTTCCAAAACGCATAACTTTTTGATGTTTTTCCTATTTCGAATAACAAGGTATTAAATAAATGTGATTTGTGGAACTGCGCGAAAATTAGTTTAATGTCAATTTGTCTTTTCAAGACCAGTCGTTTTGTTTTATGTATTACGTTGTAAATAACTATACACAACAATAAAATAATGACTTAAATGAAGTAAAGTCTTTTATTTAATTGAACTTTAATTTTTATTTGATTAATCTGTTAGTTAACTTTTTAAGAATGTATCTCTGCTCTGCAACCGAAGATATAAAACGAAAGACAGGGATAGCGACGGGCTCCACCATCCCTTCACTGGACCAGTTTTTGTGTCAGCATGCTGAAGCTGTTCGGCTCTATTTCAAGGAGCTGTCCTGGCTGGGCTGACTGACCGGGGGGAAGTGCACAATACTCACGATCACGGAGAGTCAGTGCAGGACTCATCGCCCCCGCCACGAATTTAGAAGAATGTAGGTATATGTTTTTTGTATAATTTATTGTAAATAATTATAATTATACCTTTAAAATTAAAAACTGTATTTAATAATTTTTATAAAAGAAACAATCACAAGTTGTGAGCTTGGGAAGGAGACCCGTCACACACACCTAAAGTTAACAAGAAATCTTTTTGTATCGTAATCATAAAAGGCTACTATTGTAGTATTGAATATAATTTACAACTGACCAAGTTCTGAAATTCACTGTTGCCATTCAACTCAGCTTTAATATACTTCTTTAGATAAAGGTTCAGTCTACGATACCCTGAAGTCAGGCCAATGCTAATCAAAATAATTATGGAGTCTTGAAAATTCCACAAACAAGTCGCAGTTTTGCTTAATAGAAATATCGGGATACCCAGCCATAAGTTAAATTCTTCTGAAAAAGAAATAAATATATGTTATAATCTTAACTCTTTTGAGAGCGTGCACTTTTTGCAAACTGGAATGATAAGTCTCTTACTGTCCCACGGCAACTAACGTCCACGCAACTAAACGACATTAAAATAAGATTCATACCAGCGCGTATTGCAAAGTGGCTGTTACGCGTCGATGGCACGGCTAAGGTGGTAAAAATGTATGAATGTATGAATTTGCATTTTTCCCACCTTAGTCGTGCCGTTGCCGGTGGATTGCCGGTAAGTGGAAAAGGGGCCGATAGCGCAAAATATGAGAAAATAATACTTTACAAAGACGCGATGGACGTAAAAATAATTTTAAACAATAGTTTTGAAGATCTATAAATTGTCTTAACGATAGTAAAAGGATCATTAAAATTGTTTCAAGCATTCGGAAGAAAGAAGGAGAATCATAGGAAACTTTTTTGCCAAAAGTAAAGACAGTTATTTTTTTATTTAACATGGAATTACTTTTTCATTATGTTACCTAGTCAAAAATTTCCTCTCCAAGCTCAGATGTTATTTGACGATTAGCATCCGAGAAAACTGGTCATCATAAAATAAAGTGAATTCAGCTGAAATAATGATGATTCACATAAAATAGGGAGCATACGGACATCACAACAAAATACAATGAAACTACTGTTGCTGCTGCTAACGATATAGTATGATGGCCTGTCACTATGACTTTAGTAAAAGCGCTCCGTAATAGCTTTTATGGTGACAATAAGCATACCGTTGTGTGACGGACCTCTTTTACGGGGATGGCATGATGTAACACCAAAATAATAATCTTATTTTCTGTGACTAATTTTTATGGTGATCAATCATCATAATATTGCCTTACTTACCTTACAAACTCGATTATTTTCTCAAACGTTTTAATTACATTATAATATTTTCTTATTATCACCTAATTTAAAAACAATTCACCGTATTTAATTTTATGTAATGCTATTTTGTAATGAAGCCAAAAATACATTTTTCTCTGTGCATCACATGCGTCTACGTGTATTTTAATTTAAGTGTGAAACGATGACAACAACATCAGTACAATTGATAAATCCGTTTCAAAAACATTTTAAAATGATTTTATCTTTTATTTAATGTAAAAATTAATTAATTAATATCTTACCTTTCCGCAATAAGAACCCGTGGGAAGTCAAGATGTATCGTTCAAAATACTCCCATGAAGGAAAATCGAATCCAGTAGCTGACATCATACTCAGGGAATGTTCCACTGTAAAAAAAGATCAGGTAACGTGACCAAAACAATTATCTCAAAGTTTGGGTAGCTCAGACAGTAGAACGCTGGCCTCTCAAGACCCAGGTTTGATCCCAACATGCGCCCAAGAGCTTTTTTGGAATTTATTTATATAGTACTTTTGTTCATTTTATATGTAGGTACTTATATTGAACCGGCTACTCACGATTTAATAGTCAGATCTCACCTGACTACCTATAGTTTCACTGTATTCATACAGTTTCTTCGGAGGCAAACATGGCTACGCGGCGGTTCCCCGTTTGACACTGGTCTTCCATCACTTTTCAGTGTCAAACGGGGAATCGCCGCGTAGCCATTTTTGCCTCCGGAGAAACTGTATGAATACAGTGAAACTAGTCAGGCGAGATCTGACTATTAAATCGTGAGTAGCCGTTTCAATATAAGTTTGAATCTAAACCACGAATATTTTAGTACTAAAACTTCTCATATGTGAATGGTAAAGAAAAACTTCGTGAAAAAATCTGCATGCATAAAAAAGCGTGTATATTCTTGCAATTGAACTCTCCACCCATCACTTTGGGGCGTAATATTCGCCAGTGTGGACTGTGACTCGAATTTTGGGGATTCATATCGTAACGACATATACTATTTTTTCTACAAGATGACGCAAACAATGTCTCTTACCAATAGAGCAAGTTGCAACCAAACTGATAACGAACACGAGCCTCGTTCTCAACTTCCCATCTGGTGGGAAGTAGGCTCCTGAGGTTTTCTCAGTCATGGCCCAAAAGTGTGACGTGGTCTTCCAAGAGTTGGCAAACCTCCAGGACAAGATAGTCGAAGTTACTGCGTTAGCGTAGAATATGGATCCTGATAGGCGTGCTATTACACTACCTGAAACATTTTCATAGATTACATGTTTTCTATGGCCGCCTCTGTGATGTAGTGACTCAAGTAGTCGTCAACTTATCCGGAGGTCATGCGGGTTCAAATCTCGCAGGGTCATATTTTTATTCTATCTACATGCATCGGAAGGCACGATAAGCTGTTGGTTTTGTGCTCGATCAAAGTACGGCAATAGGGCTCACTATCACGCTCGGACTTAATAGTCGTCAGTGGAACGTGGGTGTACGGACTGTGAGTTGCCTTCCCTGACAACCGACAACGCACAAACTTAACCGCTGAAAAAATACGAAAAAGAAGATTCATAAAAATTATAACTTTTGTACTTTACTACGAAAGGATTTTTCTAAATTAGCCTCTTAAGAGGGTGAAACGGGGTGTAAATTTTTGAATCAAAATGTGTTTCCAATGCGTACATCGGGCTGTTTATATCGCAAATAGACGCAGAAGTCGCGGACGTCCTCTGGTCTTTAAATATACAAGACTGAGTCATAATGAGCAATTTTCCCAAAGAAACTAACTTGCGCAAATGCTTTAAAAAGCGTGGATTTGTGCCTGAGTTATGGCGATAAAACTCACCCCCTACCACGTCAAGACATAAAAATCGTAAGTGAAAAGAGGGCTATTCTAGTGATAAATAATCCTCATGATTATATTCCTCATAGTCCCATCACGCTGGGACTTACCAATATCGTCGGTGAAACGTGGATGTACGTGTGTGGACTGTGACTTGCATTTCACAGTCCATACTCGGAAACACACAGGAAGTCATGTCGTGACGATGCAACTATTTAATTTAACACATCTGCTACTTATGGAGTGTGTAAACTAGAGTGGGTTGTGTAATACGCACAGTTGTTTGAATTTAGATCACGCAAGATAAAAATGGGTGATAGGGGTGTAAATGCACACTGTTGTCTGGGAGCTGAACACACGTTATGTGTTTTCAGAAAACTTAGTAGGCAAAGCACCTAGGATGTAATTGTGCACGGTCGGTATGATAGAGATTACACGACTGGTGTTTTTTCAGCAGCTAAAGTGTTGAATACATACGTCCTCCAGCTGTGGAAATTGCAATTCCAACAACAGCTCTGTACAACTTCCACAATGCTCCTATTTCCATAGTAACTAGCATGCAGAACAGGAATATGCACCATATGAGGGAGAAACCATCTCCATATGGCGGGATGCCGAACCATCGTGCAAAGTGAAATACTGAGCGGATTATTCTGAGAAAGTCCTTAAAAGAAAAATAATAATGCAGGTTATTTATTTCAGAAAACGCAGATTTGAAAGAAAGGGTTTAAAAGTATGAGGTGTCTATTTAATACTACTCCTGAAGAAGAAAAATTCTTTGAAATTTAATTTTCACAAAACAGACTATTCTGTTATAAACCACGAATTAAATGCATTTGATTGGCAAACACACTTAAATTTATTTTCAGGCATTGACGATATGGTGGATGAATTTTATCGAATTTTGAACAGTATCATTACCAAGCATGTTCCACTTTCTAAGCTAAAAAATTATAAATATCGCGTGTGGTACTCTCGCAACCTCATTAAGTTATTAAAGGAGAAGGAAAAACTCCGGCAAAAATATAAAAAATATAAAAACCCATTAGACCATTTTGACTTCATTGAAGCAAGAGCAAGATGTCATTATCTAATCCGGGATTGCTACGCCAACTATCTTAAATCAATTGAAAGTTCAATCTCCAGGAATAAAATCAAGGCCTTTTGGTCTTTCGTAAAATCCAAACGAAAAAGGGCTGAAACCATGCCCAACATCATGAAACTGAATGGTGTCGAGTATTCTGCTCCTTTACCTATATGTAATGCTTTTGCCGAACATTTTTCTTCAGTGTTTGACAGTGATCAGACTTGTTCAAATTTCCAGCTAGGAAATCCTATTCCAAATTCAAATACTCTAGGTTATTTCAAAATAACACCAGAAATGATAGAACAAAATATAAAAAAGCTCGACAGAAATCAAGGAGCAGGACCAGACAAAATACCAGCACTTTTTGTAATCAACTGCTCAGTAAGCCTATCTCAACCCTTATATATTATTTTCAACAAATCTCTTTCTGAAGGGGTTTTTCCCCGGGTATGGAAAATGGCAAATGTGTTGCCTATTCCAAAGGGGGGGAATGCAAATGATATTAAAGACTATCGGCCGATCTCTCTACTATGCATTCTAGCAAAGCTTTTTGAGTCGCTAATTTGCCCTTTACTGACAGGTCACGTCAAATTGCTTTTGACTCCAAACCAGCACGGCTTCCGAAGTAAAAAATCAACCTGCACAAATCTAGCTTGTTTCGTTTCTGATCTTCAAAAGACTGTTGACGCTGGTATGCAGATTGACGTAATTTACACTGACATAAGTAAAGCCTTTGACAGGGTAAACCACAGTCTCCTTATCCAAAAGCTCCAAAACATTGGTGTATACGGAAGTCTTTTGAGCTGGTTCTCATCTTATCTCTTCTCTAGAAGTCAAAGAGTTGTTGTTTGTGGCTATGAGTCCGAGATTTTTGCCGCACCATCTGGTGTGCCTCAATGCCCCCACCTCGGTCCTGTCATGTTTTCAATATTTATCGATGACCTAGCCCACGAGATACACCATTCCAAGTTCTCTCTCTTTGCCGATGATCTTAAGGTTTATAGGATAATTAACAATTCAAACGATTCGTCCCTTTTACAAAATGATTTAAATCGAATATCTCAGTGGTCTGTTGCCAATAAATTGCTTCTTAACACGAACAAATGCAAACACATCAAGTTTACCCGAAAAAAGTCCCCGATATCTACACATTACTGCATTTCTGGTATTGATCTCGAAGAAGTAAACGAGATAAAGGACTTGGGTGTTATTATTGACAAAAAGTTATCCTTCATTGCTCATATTGACAATATAGCTAAAAGAGCTTTCAGAATGCTTGGATTTATTTGGAGGAATTGTAAAAAATTTAAAACAATAAGTGCCCTCTAAATAACTTATAATGCCACTGTACGTAGCATACTTGAGTATTGCTCAAATATTTGGAATCCCCACTACCGTTGTCATAAAGTGAGAATCGAGAAAATTCAACGACGATTCTTGTTTTTTCTTACAGTTCATCAGAAAAAATTCAAAGAACTATGCTCTTATGAAAAGCGGTTGGAATTCTTCCAAATCAGTTCTCTCGAAAGCCGTCGCTGGATGTCGGACCAGATATTTCTGTTCAAAATTTTAAGAGGCCTTGTAGATTGTCCGCAAGTGTTGGAAAATATAAGTTTTTTGGTTCCACGACAAAATTCTAGACTGATAAATCGTCGTACACTGGCAATTAAAAAATCTAAAACCAATCTTGGACAACATAGTATTGTAAATAGAGTTTGCCGCGAACATAATGTTGTTGTAAAAGTTAACAGTAGTATCGATATTAACTTTACGTCGTTTGATTCTTTTAAGAGATTACTACTTAAATAAATTTCTGTATGTTTTAGGTATTTACATTTTCTTTTGTTTTGTTTTTTTCGAATTTGATTTATTGTTGCATACTTTTCTTATTATATTGTATATTTTCTTTTTATTACTTAATATAAAAGTAAATATGAATAAATTAACTTCTATTAATTAATAACATAGGTATCTAATAATTATTGTTAAAGCTCCCAACGCTGGTGGGCGGGGGACGAGACATCTCCGGAGTCGAGACGGGCACGTCTCTGCTTTCGCCCGCCGGCTTCACGCGTCACTCCTCTCTTGTTATCATGCTGTGTTTACCTTTAATTGGAGTTACACTCTACTCATTCTATAGGCTAATTGTAATTGTACGTTGAAAGTGTATCATCTGTTGGTAGACCAAATAAATAAATAAATAAATTAATTGTGGCCACACCATAATAATTTCCAAAATTTTGCCATTCTTGGCGGTTCTCCTGGAAGAAATGCTCATAATCAAACACGTTCAACAGGCGGGTTAGTAAGCGCAATACCGAAACCAACCAGTGACGCCACTGCTCACAGTCTGTTTTATATTAGGGCCAGCGATTATGGTTGGTCATACCGCCATCAATTGGTTCATCCATCAGATCATCAGGCATGATGGACTACCTGGTTATGCCTGTTTAAGTGATGTCTTCTTATTCTTCCCCGAATAACTTTGGAGGTGTTTGCGAGTAAGGGTGGTGGTACCTCCATAGTTGAGCCCGACAACAGGGGAGAATTAGAGGACTGCTCTCAAACAGGCACAAACAGTTTGCCCACCATTACCTGGGTCCCTGGGGCCGATTAATCCATCGTTTCCGGGCCTAATACAAAACATACTGGTGTGATGGGCAGTGGAGTCACTAGTGCGGGGGTTTCGGCACCACGCTCACAAACCCGCAAGCCCAGCGTGTCGTAAGAGCAATTATTTAAGGAGGACTGCCAAGAATGACGAAATCTTGGAAAGGCCTATGTCCAGCAGTGGACGAAAAAGACTGATGGATGGATGGATAACAAATTAGTTAAATAAATTAGGGACTTAACAATTTAAAGTAAATGCTTAAAAAAAACTCAAACATGTGAATGCTATAAACTTTGGTAAACCGACATAAGAATATCAATATCCAGGTATTATAAGGCTGTCCGAGATATCATGATATGGGTGACAGTTCGTAATTTTCCGTTTCACCTATACTACTCACACCATACTACTTAAACACCGGCACAAAAGAATATAATAGGTTTTAGAAATAATGTAAATAATTATTGCAAAAACAAAATAAATAATGCCTCTATAAATCGGAACAAAAATCTCAGTGTATTCGTTAAATTTAACGAAGAAAAGATTCAGTAAATAATAATGTCTTTTTACTACGTGATGCGTGGATCGGAACGCTAACCCATAGGTACGGACACTACATAATCGAAAATATATCGATGAATCGGTGCGGACATCTTATAGGATCGCGTCAGTATGAGAACATCTTGTATAGGGTTTATGTTTTAGTTGCGGTTGCTTTACCTGCTATTTGTTTTGACGCTTGTTACTGTTTTTGTTGATTTTTTGTTTTGTTATTGGTAAAATTCCGAGAAAAACAAACAAAAAATCTTTGAACTCTCAAGCTCTGGAGTTTTGGTTCGTTTAATTTAGTAATTAACAAAAAATAGTTTGGATAATCAAAGATCAATCAAATGAAGAATCGATTTGATAGCCCTTGTTAACTTTCTCGATACTAAAAAAAATCGATTATATTTCGTTAAGGTACATCACTGTAACTGTCAACTTTGAATATCATGATATCCTTATAAGTCATGAGCAGATTAAATCTGTCACAAGGTGGAAAGTGGTAATTTACTATACTGATTTTGATGTTATTTTCTTTCGTGTTGGTAAGATTTAAAATATGTTTTCTATAGTTTTGCTGCATTGCTTACGAGATAGTGTTTTTTAATTACTATTAATAATTTTTTTATTTACGCTTTTTAAGTTTGACTTGCGTAGTCACGTTTATACACTCGAGAAAATCTTTATATACTAATAATAAAGCTGTAAAAAAGCCGTGTTTGTTGAATATTTTCGTGAAATTTTAGATGAAATTGGTTATTTGTATTGTACTGCCATTTTTAGAATTTTTGTCTGTCTGTATGTATGTTTCGTTTTAACTCGAGAACCATTCAACGGATTTGGATGCAGTTTCTTATTATCATCGTTGTGACCCCGGTCAACAAATAGGGGTGTTCGTAAAACAACGCCCAAGCCGAAAACGGGGCAAAGATTGAATAAACGCTTTCAACTCGAGAACCACTCAACGGTTTGGATGCGTTTTTTTAATTATTATATGTGTGGTCAACACATGGGCTATAATAATAATAATAATAATGTAATTTTATTTCAGACCAAGTCCATAATTTGTTTGTAACAGAAATGCTGAAAACTATATTAGTACACACATTAACAATTTAAATATTCATTTTAAATTAAACATTAGAGCTCTGGACCCCATATGTATGAAGTTTCAGTGCCGCACAACTGGACAATCCATCCGATCCAATATGGTGTTGAGAAGGCTGCTGGGACTGTCTCTCACGCGCCGCATCAGGGAGGCTACTCTTTTGCGTACTATCGACTCAAAGCTGTCAATACGAGCCTCGGTAAACATGCCTGATGCGCTGCAGAAGCGAGGCAGTCCCATCAATATTCTGAGTCCATTATTATATTGGACGCGCAGAACACTGAGCGACTTGCGAGTACAACCAACCCACAGGCTGCACGTATAAAATGTCTGGCAGTATGCCTTGAAAGGGGTGATTTTAACTTCTCTTGTTAATCGTGCAAACCTGCGGGCGAGCATGCTGGTCCGTATTGACAATGCTCTGCGCTCCCTCTCAACATCAAGATCATCAGAGAGGTCCTCGGTGACCCAGTGCCCCAGGTATTTGAATTTAGTGACTCTGCTCAACTCACTATCTCCAAGTTTATTGGAGGCACAAATTTGGGCAGTTTGTTACCCGCCTTGAATATGAGCAGTTCACTTTTCTTGCAGTTGTACCTCAGGCCATGGGACTCCGCGTACCCCTCACATACTCTTATTAAAGTCTCGAGAGCTCTCACCGAGGGGCTCAGCAGCACCATATCATCGGCGTAGCTGACGTTGTTAACAAATACACCATCAAATGAACATCCTACACCCGCCCTGCTGAGCTCCTCGATCAGACCGTTTATGTAGAGGTTGAAGAGACGTGGAGAGGTTAGGCCACCCTGTCTCACCCCGCACTCCAACCCATATCCTTTTGAGTATGAGCCAGCCCATCTCACACTGTTCATTTGGTTAAGGTACCAAAATTTTAAAATCTCGATATACTCTTTGGGTGTGCTAGTGTCCCTCAGGAGTTTATCCCATAAAATTTTATATTGGACGATGTCAAACGCCTTCGACAGGTCCAAAAAACAGGCATATACTGGCGTTTTTCGCGTTACATAGTAATGGATAGTGTGCTTGAGGCGCAGTATCGCCGTTTCTGTTGAAAGTCCCGGCCTAAAACCAAACTGTGCTTCATGAAGGTTTATATGCTTTGCAAGCTGGTGGTCTAGCAAACTATCCATCACCTTCGCTATTTTGGTACCAAGAGATATTGGTCGGTAATTATTCCTGTCAGAAGCGTCCCCCGTCTTGTTTTTAATAATAGGTACAACAATGGTCTTCATAAACTCCTGAGGTAAGTATGCATGACCTATACAGAAATTAAATAACATGGCCAGCACCCTCGGTAGATGTACACCCGCGTACTGCAAGTGTTCGATACTGAGGCTATCGTGCCCCGGTGATTTACCTCGCGTCATATTTTTGATTACCCGCGCAATATCCTTAGCGGTAAAGCGAGCATATTCACCACCTGACACAGTCCCAGCATCGAGCTTTTGCTGCTGCTGCACCGATCCCAGAGGAGATTTGACTTGAAAATGTTCTTTGAACATTTCGGCAATTTGACTAGGCTGACATTGACCCTCTACACTTGCGGGCACACACTTCCCAGCCTCCAGTTTCTTAGTGTGCTTCCAAAAGCCCCGGAAATCCTTCGCGTTATGGTGAGTTGCTAGTATGTCCATTTTTATTTGATTTTCATTGTCCTGGCACCATTTTATCTTGGACTTAAAGCGCTTTCTAGCTTCACGCATTCTTTTGTAAACTTCACCAGTACTAGGTTTACCATTAACTATCCAAATCTGGAAACTGAGTCGTGCTTCTCGTTGAGCCTCCCTAACATATCTATTCCAGCCTACAACATGTTTTTGCCTGCCTCGCTGTCGCACGTCATAGCTAGTTTCAGCAGCCTCTCTTAATACTTTAACAATATCATGATACAATGTATCTTTAATTACCCTATGCTCTATTTTATTACATAAACGATCAGAACAGTGCCTAAATTCTGGTGGAAAGTCAATGTCTTTAGGCTTACTACAGCAATCTTCAGCATACTTATTAATCTGTTCATTGTCCCTTTCACCCCATCGCACTTTATCACAAACATTTTCAGAGTACAGTATTTTTGATGTTAAGTTACCTAGTTTACATTGAACTTCGAGCGGTGGGTGGTCCGACCAATAAACATCGTAACGTACCTTGACATCAGACACACACTGCGAAGCTGCCTCCATAGTTAGAGCATGATCAAGCCACCTTTTGCAGTTTGCATGGCTTTCACTTTTAAAAGTATACGTATCTGACGAAATTCCCAGCCAGTCTACGTGACTACACAATCAGCTCCGCTCTTCACAAAAGCTAGACATTTCTTTAAAAAACAATTCCACATTAAAGTCACCCAAAATGAATGCTGATTCAACTTCACTACTTTCAATCACTGCGTTTATTTCACTCAGTACCTCCGTGAATTCCATTAAGTTTTCCGCATTGTCTGTAGGCATATACACAGAGAAAATCAAAGAAAAACGATCAGCCACGCAAACCTTAATCGCAGTTAATCTAACATTATTACACGGAATCACTGTTACGGACGAAAACACACCCTTCCGTCACATAATTGCCACACCCCCGTAGGGTCGGCCTCTCAATAGACCAGCCGACGTGTCCACTGCTGATTTGCTGGTATACTCAAAAGCCTGGTCTATAGTTCCAATAAATTTCACATCGTGAGGCAACAACCACGTCTCCTGAAGAGCAATCACATGAGCCGTTTTGCATAGCTCCCGGACACCGTCGACAGATCTAGTAACAGACTTGCAATTAAAACAAACTAGCTGTGTTAAAGTTTGATTGCTACTTTTCATTAAATTGATTATTAGTTGCCACCGTTTTCTCTATTGTCAGCGAATTCCGTGAGTTATTCGCCCCAAAATCAATAAAACGCCGAAATGAAATGCCCTCAGGCCACAGGTTTTCATCTAAAAAGGTAGAAATCTTGTGCTTACGAACAAACGCTTTAAAAGCTTTATAATCCCTTTGGCGCTTTATTTTCATCTCAACCAGATTCACAAGTACATTAGTTTTAGTCTGAATGTATTTCGTAATGTCAGTACTAGTAACTTCGAAGCCAACATTGTTTATAAACAGTGGAATTTTCACGTCTGCCGCTTTAAATTTACCAGTTGGGTCTTTGGCCTGACCTTTTGTTCCAACAAACTTATTTTTAAGCTTGTTTCTCTGTACCAATATCCAATTTCCATCCTGCTCCTTATCCCTAAATTCACCACCAGATCCCGCTATCTGAGAGAACGTTACATTATTAGGTGCATTCTGTGTCATACACAACGGGTTTGTCTCTAAACTTGCCTTCAAACCGTCATTAGTAACCCAGGGTGAGGCCCCTTGAGCGCATACCGTGGTTTCAGGCAATGTTTTCGCTAACGAAACCTGGGTGGCTTCCACGCGCTCGCAATCTTCACAACTAGTTTGAACTATCTGTTGCGGGGGAGGGACAGCTGTTCCCAAACACGTTTTCTGCGATGGCGGTAGCGAGACGGCTTTATTTTGTGACTGCGACCGTTGACTATGATGACTCATGTCAGCTGTATCTAACCTTTGTTCTGGAGAACTCGTAATGTTTGGCGATAAATTATGCGACAAATTCATAATACCAATAGGCCCACTGTCAGCTTCATAATTATTATACTGGTGTAAAGTATTGTAAGCGCCTCTTTTCGTATTGACAAAATTTGTCGTCTCGAAATTATTTACCAGCGAAGCGTTCTTTAAATTATTAAGCTCTAATTTTACTTGATTCAGCTGCTCAACTGTCGCGTACCGCTCCTGCACAACTTGAAGTTGATCCTTTACTAAAATAATATCTCTTAATAATCTTGTTGCATCCAAGTGGTCAAACGTAACCGGAGGTAGTTTTCGCAATTCTCGAGCAACGAAAATTGGCACCAACTCCGCTGCGGTGCACTTAATAAAAAAAATTATATCCTCAATAACTCGTTGCAATTTGCCTTCTGCTTTTCCTTTTCGCTATAAGGAGTGTTCATAAAAAACGCCCAAGCCAAAAACGGGGCAAAGATTGAAAAAATTCTTTAACTCTGGAACCACTCAACGGATTTGGATTTAGTTTTTGTTTTATTATCATTTTAGCGACCCTGATCAACACATAAAGGTGTTTACAAAATAACGCCCAAGCTGAGAACGGGGCAAAGATTCACTGAACGCGGGCAAAGGCTAGTGTATTTATAAAAAGAAACAAATACAAATAATAATGGGTTCTTACATCGTTTTCTTGAATTCGAGGAAGCAAATATTTGTTTCTCTCATACATTTTGTTGATTTTAACATCATCTTCGTCACCATCCATTGTTACAAATGAACATTTTTATATGGAAAAAAACAAATACGCATTGCAGCTATATATTTACTAACGCTGTTGAAAGTTTCAAAGTAGATAAATAACATACATTGAAATTAATGACCCGTTACAAAATTGCACTTGGACAGACAAATAAATTATTGTTTATGAAAAAGAAAATAGTAGCTTCATGAAAGCAATGGTTATCAAAATGAGACGTTTTATGGCACTCGTGATACCCGAGAAAATTATTCACCTAATTTAAATTGACGTATCGTACATTTGTGTCAAACAGGGACCGGTAGTGTCCCTTTTAAGGGTTTTCAATGAGGTTTTTGATACCAAACTTACCTCTAAAGGTATTTAAGTTTTTTTTTAATGTATGTTGTACCACGACAAATTATCCTGATAAATAAAACCACAATTAGCACCAACGTAACAAATATAATGGTATCGAAATTTGGTTAAGTCGGAGTAAATTTTTTTTTTGTATGTTACTCCATAACTCTGGCGAACCTTAACCGACTTGAAATTTTTTTTTTGTTCGGGAGTGTTTGCTTTCATGCAGGTCCCAAGTTTGGGCATGTTCTGATCATGGACTTCAGAGATAGGCAGCAAAACTCCTCAACGGATGAAGGCACATAACACGAGATTTCGGCAATTACTTTGTGTGAGTGTTCTGATTCCAGGGTATTACTTGAAAATTAACAATATGCCACGGGACTTTTGAATTTGAAACTCCTCAAATGAGGCAATCAGAGTGCTCACTGTAGTCTACCCATTTTTCACAATTTGACCCGTCAGCTTAAAAGCGTGAAATAAATAAACTTTTAACAAAAAAATAATAATAACCGACTTCAAATATTTTAGCAGCATTCACTAAAAAGTTTAAAATAATTATATACTGACCGATGGTACCAAAATAACACTTGCCGACTTTTTTTTTCCTGAAACATATGTTGGTTCCTGTTGTAAGCCGCTAGGGGCGCTGCACAATTTCTCATATAAATATTTTACGCAGACGTTAACGTGTATGGTAAGAAAACTGTCATCGACGTGGTCGTCGAGGTTGAAGTCTGCGAGCGCGCCACGTGCGGTTGACGTTACTTGACTTTAATTCTGTAAGTTTTCTTCTTTAATTTTAGATTGTAGTATATCCATCCATCCATCAGCCCGTGTTCGTCTACTGCTATACATAGGCCTTTCCCAAATTTCGCTACTCATATCGGTCCTCCGTCCTCCTCATCCAGCCGCCACATAGTGGCTACGCTACGCAGACGGTAACGTGTATAGTAATCGAAACTCATGGTGGGCCTAATGTTGTGATGACAAGACTTCTGGAGGAGTAAATGTGGTAGTTCTAAACTCCAGCTATACTCGAGCTGGCTCATATACCGGTTAAAATCTTGTATCGTGACAGCATCAAAGGGGGTTGTGAAGAGGACGTGGAAGTGGGGGATGTTGCACCCCCCAGCAGTTTTTCAGATATGATTTTAGATTAGTTTATACGTTTTTATTTTTTCGTAAATTCGTAACCTCACTATTTTCTAACATTTTACTGGATTAAAAAACCAGACACTTCTGCGACTGCTTCGGTGCTACAAAAGTACAGCGCCTTCGCCCTTGCGTAACAAAGTGCAGGCACCCATGCTCACCTCCGCACCTCCGGCTTTTTACATACACTCTAGGGGTAGTAACCACAAGACTGTGTAGAGTTGGGTTGCGCTGATTCGGTTTTAGAGCTTGATAAGTTTTTTGGGTCGTTCATTTCTTTAACTTGAATAAAAACTGTGTAATTTCATAAATATCGTTTCGTTTCACCCATTATTACCTATTCTGACAGATGTTACGTGACCACAACAAAAAAAAATATCGATGCCTATCTCGTTTAGTTTTATGTCATTTTTCCTAATTTAATATTTTTAAAAGAAAAAAAGCATTCCCTAGAAAAAAAAATATTGTGCAGGGTGTGCGAGCTGGACCCCGAGAAACCCCCCATTTATATTTATCTCAAAATTTGCGGTCATGATATAAGATCCAACCCTAGATTTTCGGTATTTTAAATACGCCCGCGCGCGATTTTATTAGTTTAATATTCAATTAGCACTTAATTTTATTAATCAATTATATAGTCCAGTTAATTCACTTTTGTCAAACGATAGATACAGTCACGAAGCTAGTTTTTTATCAAGACAGAATTCTCCAAGAGCTTACGGGACCTTGACTGATGAGTGACAGAAAATAATTAAATCGGTGTTGCCACCGCGCGTAAAAAAAAAATATTTTTTTCTAAACATGTGTTTTAAAACAAACACCATGAAACCAGTGTTCTGATACAAAGCTTTTGCCTCAATATCGAGAGATACGTTTCATCCGTAGAGGATCCTGCCTATCTCTGAAGACCATCATCAGATCACGCACTAAACCAAAACGAAAACTTCATGAAAGCACGTTCTTGAAAAAAAAAAGCAAATCGCATTGTAAATAATAGAGTTACATACGCAAAAGAAAAAGACAGTCGTATTGAAAAACCTCTCTTTTTCTGAAGTCGGAAAAAAATACAATCAAATTGAGAACCTCCTCCTTTTTTGATGTCGGTTAAAAAGAAATAATCAATGCGTTTTAATGAAAAATAAAGAAACAAAGGACCAAATGAGGCAATGAAATCAATCCATATTGATCAAACAGTCTCCCATCAGATGGAATCTGAAATATTCATGAAATTCGATTCGATTTCAATCAGTTATTTCGATGCACGAGTGATGCATGTGAATGACGTCACTGTGACGTGTCATCAACGTCGTTAATTTATCTTGATGGACGCTTCCATTTATTACTTTTTACTATTTAAAAAAGCCAATGAGTTATAAAAAAGCCCTTTGAAATAATGTACCAGTTGCCAGAGTGAGAAGTGTGTCTTAATGCTTCATCATAGCTCAACACCCAATTAAAAACTTACGAAAACTAAACTTATTAACGCGACAGGGATATACTGTAGAGTGTCAGAAGTGTTTTCCGAGTGTGGATTGTTCATTGACGCGTTTTATTGACGATTGTTTCGGCTCTATCGCCATTCTTCAGGCATAAATACAGGCTTTTTATAGTATCAATAGGTTTTTATGTTATTATTATTATATCCTTTATTGTACACACACAAAAACTTAAACTAAGATAACAAAAAAAGTAAAAAATATGCACAAAGGCGAGCTTACCTCTTCAAGAGGTTTCTTCCAGCTAACCAGTACTGTGGTGAAAGAATACACGAAATAGGTTAGCAGCAAGCATACAAAAGGACAACAACTTATTCTATACAAATAAAATAATAAAATTATAAATTATAGATATAAATATAATGGATATAAATGAATAAATACAAATATATATTAATATATACTTAAATAATTTAAAATACATACTTAAATATTACTCATACGAGAGGAAGTGCTCTTTTAATTTACGTTTAAATGAAGATATGTTTTAACAGTTTAAGGCTGCATGTAAGGTCAGATTGAGTACCTCATTTTGCATCAATCAGAACTTAACTCTGCGACGTTTCCTTTTAGTTTAAAATAGCGCGCTCTCAGCCGTGGCTATTTCGACCACCAAGAAACACGCGCCCACGAAAACCTGAGTTTCCACTTAATAACTCTGCTCCTAGATGAAATTTTTTAAATATTCTAAAACGAGCTGACGCTATCATTTGTTAACATATTTTGTATACAAATTTCAAGGCTGTATAATTTAAGGAAGGCCCTTTAACACGAAAGACACGAAATTTAGAGATAACTTCTTGATTTTTTTCTATCGAGCGAACTTAAAGATTTTGCATTTTTTCAAAGTTGAATCTATCAGCCCTATAGTCTTCTATCTATATTATTTTTATTGTACCGAATAACTAAATTACACGATATTATGTGCTAATTTGAAGTTATGCATCTAGCCTTATACGGACCGTTAAATTATATGCATATATTCCGAGAATATCATGGTACACCCTTGAACAGCAAGATTCGAAGCTGAGGTTGATGGTCCCACTCAACGATGTTCCAAGCCCGTCCCGCTATAAAAAGCAATCTTTCTGTGTCAAAATCTCCCAAACTAAATGTAAACACCGGCCAAGTGCGTGTCGGGCCACGTGCAGTGTAGGTTTCCGTAGTTGCCCGGTACATTTTATAAGTTGGTCTACTAATACAGATCGCGCCAAACTTCTAGTCCGCTCGTAAGTTGCTCTCCCGAAGAACGGCCCACACATTGTCGTGTTTAGAGGGGGCTAAAAGTTTGGCGCGTAAATCTGTAAAGCTATGATAGTTTCATTATACAGGTTGACTGGTAATTAGATGCAATCCCTTGTAGGGGTTGTGAAAAAGAGAAATTGCAGTCGATTCGACCATAAAATGCCTCATGCAAAAGTGAACCATTTCTGACATATTTTGAATTTAAGTTTTTTTTCTAAAAAATGATACGAGTATTAAGAAAACCAGCCATTATTATGGAGAAACTGTGCTCCAAAACAATTGAAAACTCTTAAAAATTACTTAACATTTACACAAAAAAGCTCAAAACCAAAAAGTCTCTATGCAATTAGTATGCACTCACAGTATTAGCTTGAAAACATTTCCATTTTACTAACTTCTGAATGAGGTACAAAAATCTCAAATTGATACAGGAATGACAAAAACATGGCCAAACAATAGGAGCAGGTAGAAAAATCATTAACGGTTAAATTAGGAAACAATGGATTATAAACTTACACTCTGTATGCATAAGATTTGTTTCTAATATTGTACCGGCTCCTATTGTTTTGGCCATATTTTCATAATTCCTCTGTCAATTTAAGACTTTTGTACCTCATTTGAAATCTAGTAAAATGCAGATGTTTTCAAGCTAATATGCACAGAAAATTGCATATGGATTTTTTGTGTAAATCTTTTGCAATTTTCAAGAGTTTTCAATTGTTTTGGAGCACAATGTCAAGGTTTACGTCAATAATGTGCATTTTATGGGTCCTGTTTATTGGTTGGGATGTTATCAAAGCGAAACAAATAAAAAAATTGTAAAGTAATGGCAGGTTTTTTAAAGTTTACTTAAGAAAAAATACTTAAATTCAAAATATCTCAGAAATGGTTCACTTTTAGGCGTTATGTGGTCGAATCGACTGCAATTGCTCTCTACAACCCCTTCAAGGGATTGCATCTAATTACCAGTCACCAGTCATCCTGTATATTTTTCACATGTCCATAAAAATCGTTTAGCGCTTTAAAGCTTAATATTTCACCAAGTGATCCCTAAATCAAAAATGGTTTTGACACACCCACAATGTTTTTGAACGACCTATCTAACGATATCCCACAATATGAAATAGATGAGAAAAAAAAATCATCCCCAATTTACGTGCACCTTCAAAAAAATTTTAACGATTTCATTTTAGCTTTTTTTTTTCAGTGTTATTATTATGTACACTCATGCCAAATTACAGCTTTCTAGTATAATAGTCTCTGAGCTAAACTGCGGACAGACGGACGGACGGATGGACAGACGGACATGGCGAAACTATTGGGGTTCCTTGTCGGACTACGGAACTCTAAAAACAACTAAGCTTTACAACATTTCAGAAAAATGGCTGTCGGCGTTTTCGAGTACGAATATCAAGACAAATAAATAATTATGCATGATGTCACGGCTAAATAAGGTTTGGTGATGAACTTAAATTATTGTTGGAGGACTAGTTATGTTAGATCGTTATTACTTTGTCCATTTTAATTTTAATTTTCATATGCTTTTCTCTGATTATTGTCTTATTTTTGTATTGTCTTATTCTGCAAATAATTATTAAATTTTAGTAATAAGAATGATTTTGTATGCCTTGTGGTTCAACATAGCTTTGACTCAATATATTTAACATCTTATTATCACCCATGTTGAACAAATAAATATTGATATGATTTATGATTTTATGAACTTAAAATTTGCTGGCTAATCTTTAGTTTCGATTAAGGCACTAGCTAATGTTACTTTGTTTCATCTTCAGCCGGCTAAACTTATAAACAACGCCTAACTAATGGATCAAACAGTAATAATAAAAAAAAAGTCAAAAATAGGTACAACGATGAGCGAAACTTAGATTTTCATGTTAAGAAAAATGGGAGCCGAAGGAACCAGAGCCGAGCGAGGCAGCCCCCTGGTTTTATTACATTAGTGATGTACGCAAAAATCCTCCTTGTTTACTGTACATATTTTTGTGGTAGAATTATTACTACATTATTTATATTTTTCTGTTTGTTTTTATATTTTAGCCACTCGTTAGTGGTTATTCTTAAGTTTAGCCGGCTAAATATAAAATAAACAAATTGTTTTCGAACTGATGCTCAAAACTAAAATTCTGATTAACCATTTAAAATTGAGGTTTATCGTCAAACCTATCATTAGCCGTAACATATATATAATAAATATGATTCGAAACAATCAAAGGGCCTTCGATTTTTAAAAGTTGATTTAAAAGGTTTGATTCCATCGGCATTTGACTTTAAATAAATAATTTTAAATGTGTTTATTTTTATTCAAATAAACTCTCATTCGTTATTATTTTATTTTTTTATTTGTGAGTTTTTGTAAGCAATATAGGTCATGTGTTTATAAACAATGGTGCTGACAGTTTGACACACTCTGAAATACATTGAAATTAAAAAGGATCTCAAATTATTTATCTACCTGTCAAATGGGTAAAATAATATGACAAAGACTAATGACAGAACAATCCACGGATATATAGGTATACGAGTAAGTTTATTTACTTATATGAACTTAAATATGTTGTTTTCATTTGCCATAAATTTCAACATTTCGAAACACCGTAGTTTCACGATTGCTCTTGACGAAATTGTTTTATGAAAACAAAATCATGAAAATTGAAGATTTATCTAAAGGAATTCTGGGTAAATATACTGTCGATAATTGAAAAAAATAAAAACGTTAAGAAGATTTTCATGAAGAAAAGTAAATGTTTGCATGATTGTATTTTTACTAGATGTACTATAGTCTCTAGAAATATTGCTCCCTTTGCTTGGAAAGATCGTGGGATTAATAACTCACGAAAAGACATATTCATTTTGAACTAAGTCCTGAATACGAATACATTATTAAATACAAAACAACATTAATTATTTCAGTATAACCATGAACAATGCAAAAAAAATTATTAAATTTTAGTCAAATTGCTGTAAAAAATGTTACTTCTTAATACTTAAATTATAAAGGTGCAAAATTTATTAAATTTTCAAGATGAATTTTTCGTAAAAATATTACTTCAACAAAAAATTGCAGCGCAAGAGCACTATAAAGTGTAAGCAAGAGGGAGCAAGTTCAAATCCAGGCCCAAGAATTTTTTTCAAAATTTTCTGCTTAATTCTTACTAATTGATCTCTTCTAGTTTGTAACGCACTCTAAATAATGTTTAGATTATCCAAAGCGATGAATTTTGCTATAAATTATATAATCTTACTAAAAATAATATTAATTAGTACCCTTTGCCCGCGGCTCCGCCCTCTTTTATTCAATGTCTGCCCCGTTTTTAACTTTGGGTGTTTTATTATCAACAACCTTTATAGCTAATAATGTTGACCAGGGTCAATACGATGATAATAAAGAGAACCGCACCCAAATCCGTTGAATGGTTCATGAGTTAAAACGGAACATACATATGGTCGATAGCCTAAACTAAGAACTCGATAAACGACATTGAAATAGGGTAAGTCCAGGATAGATGCCCAATATTTCAATCTTCATCTGTATTTCTTTTATTAAGAAGATAAATGTTTATAAACTTTACCAGCTTGTTTTTTTATTTGTTTTTTATTATATTGAAGTATATATGCACACAAAAGAATTAAAAAATATTATTTCAAGATATATTTCGGACCCTACTGGGCCCGGCATCAGTTGACTATATCAACATATATATAGCATATATATATAGTGATTACTTATTTATATAGATAGTTTCTAAGGTTATTTGTGTATGTTGATTTAGTATTATTTAAAAGAAAACATTATTAGTTATGCTATAATTGATTTTTTTGTACTTTATTTGTTGGATATAGCCTCAAGTCATTGAGACCCTATTAATGAAATAGGTAAGGGAATTTAAACAAAATACAAAATTTTCAAGATTTAACTATTATTATTTATTTATTTATCTTTAGAGCATTTTTGACGGAGTACCGAAAGTCCGTTATATTTCATTAACTCCCATCACATAATTTCTCAATTTCTTCCATAGCTACAGCTAGATCTTTTTTAGTCCAGGAAACACCACGATCTTGCGAATAACTTAATATATGTTATATTTTTTTTTTGTATAGAAAAAAACTTCGTGATATACAAACATAACAAAATATATTATACTTTTTCTTAAAGGATTAAGGCCTTTGCCAATAAAGAAAATCTAAAATACACAAACACTCAAAAAGGTACAAACAATACAAGACTGAATAAATAATAACGTGAAAACAAAATACTTAATATTAATATAAAAAGATACAGAAGATTCTTGGTACACTACTAAATTATTTGGTTGAAACAGAAATTGCCACGAAACGTTTTATTTTTAGGGGAACCACGTGCATGACTCTGGGACGTCGCCGATACACTGAGGTGGGATAGGGGTGCGCTTTCAAATAAATTGTGTCATGGGTTTGTCCACTATCCGGGAAGTGCGAGATTCTGACATTGGGACAATTATTCCACTGCGGCATCTATCCTGGAATTACGCTAACGTTAATATCAGCTTGTATTGCAAAGAGGCTGTTACGACGATCGCTGCTTCTCCATATAGCGCTAAATATGTTGAAATAATAATTTTCACATAGACAAGATTAACGTTTTATTAGTCTATAAATTGTCTATAATTTGGTCAAAGAATCATCAGGCGTTCAAAAGGAATAAAAGAATCTTTGCGAAATTTAATTGGAAATTTTAGAAAACTTTCGTTTTTTCTATTGTCAAAAAAAGTTTATTTTAATAATCTTATTATGACTATTATATTGAAAAGAATTTTTTGATTATAATTCATATTTTAATCGCACATGCGAACGGTATTATTTGACTAAAATTCTAAATTTTTTGTCAAATGTCAAATAGGAAATTTTAAATTCAAGTACTTATATATTAAAATTAAAAATATATTATGATAAAGATTTAAATTGAAAGTGTACAATTGAAGTCAAAATAAACCATCACTCTTTATTTTTTATTGGGGCGCGTTCCACTGGCCTCCAATGATCTAAAATAGGCTTTTTATTTATTTATAGCATTCCCACTCTGAAAAGCTTATTTTATTCACTGAAAACCATAGAGTTGAAAACAGTGAATAAAAAGGCCTTTTAATCACTATTTTGTTGTTTGAATTTAGAACACACCAATACATTCGACCTCCATTTCAATGCTTATACAACCTCTGCGCAAAAAATACTCGATACTAACTCCTTGCGCAAGGAATACTCAACATACAAACTCTTTGTGCAAATAACTCCTCGAGATTTGATTGGTCGATATTTGTGACAAGGAGTTTAGCATTAGGTATAAAAACTGTTTTGTGTTCTTTGCTGCCATTACAGATAAAAATGTATATTTTCACTTTTTTTTTTGTAGTTATGGTATAAAGTTTATTATGCAACTCTTGAATAAAGTACGGATTTATGAGGGCCATGAATGACTCGCGTCGCACAGGATTCTAACACTTGAACGGTCCTACGGTCGTGATTCAGTCGTTAGAATCCTTTACTTGCACGTGATTCATCTATGGCCCTCGCTTTAAATGCGTCCTTTATTGACTAATTGCATAATATACTATTTACCAATGATTATAAATAACTATCTCACTTTTTGCGCAATAAAATGTTTTGTCATTCATTAATTCATTTAATTTGGCCTAAGTGAGCATGCCCAACGCGCTACAGTAGCGTGTTTGTCTCAGCAAATTAAAATGAGTATTGAAGTATTTTTTTACAGCATCCCAATCAAACTGGAAACTCTACAATGAACTTGAAAACAGGCACTATTGGGCTTTACAGATGAAAACGTCTGCGGAACTACAGAGGTCTGATTTACCGTTTTTCAATTCAATTCCAATTCAATTTATTTATTTCAGTTGTAAAACAGCGCACATAACGCAAAAAACGTCACAAAGGTGGATCTTACAAAAAACACAAGTAAAAAAACAAAGCAAATAATACAAGATATCGGTACCTTATGAAATATTTATGTATATTATAATTTATTAATCTAATTTATCATTCATTCGTCGTTCAAGTATCCTCTTAAACGTATTCATCTATATCTTATATAAAACCCAACGTATTAGGTAAAAATATAATTTATTTATTTGCAGTTCTGATGATGGTAATGAACCGACACAAAAAAACGTATCCCAATGGAATCCATCCAAAAGAACAAGTAAGTTAACACACATAGGTCCTTTGAATATTAATTTTTGCATAAATATACTTAGAAAAGAAAGTCACATGTAACTAAACATATGTGAGATTTAATTCAGGCAATTCGGGCTCAGTATTATTTCCAAATTACAATTAAAATACAAAAAAACAATATATCATATTTATTTATATTATGACACGAATATCAAAAATGCAGACGTTAGTTATTATGCTATAAGTGTTAAATAGTTTATTCAATTTAGCTTATGCCTACGGCTTCGCCTGTGTTGAAGTGTCTTTCAATCAATGTAAATTTTATTTGCGGGTTAGAGAAAATCTATTGTTAACATTTTTAAACGTGGTGGTTATTTTATGAACACCCGTACAGCCTTTATGTTGACCAGGGTTATTACGATGATAATAAAGAAAACCGTATCCAAATCCGTTGAGTGGTTTTTTAATTAAAACGGAACAGTCAAAAGACAGACGAAAAAAAAAAATAGTTTTGACCTCAGTACGATATTACTAATAAGTTAGAAACCATTTCATTTAAAATTTCAGAATTATATTCGATGTACAGACACGACTTTCCTTCTACTTAAAATTTATTTTTATAGATAATATTTTTATTTTATATTTCAAATACAATTAAACTTAACGAGAGCTACAAATAATTATTTAATATAGTCCATGAAGATTTAAGCAATGAAAAAATGGGTAAAAATTATTTATCTACGTCTAATCATATTCATCAAATTTAAAAGTACTGCTCGAAAAGTTTTAGGTCAAAACTTTAATGTGAATAAGCCTTAAATGGCAAACCCAAGAAAAGAGGATCGTGAAACAAAACACTTATGGATATATGAATATAATTTGCAATACTCAGCAAAATAATTCTTGTCTTGCTATTCAAAATGCAGACTCGTGCACTGCCCGCCCTCCTGCATTCACACATTTTATCGCATGCTGCGGAGAAGCCGAGCTAGCAACACATCCCAAGGATGCCTCGTTCAGAGGCGAAACACGTGTCGATAAAATTTCTTGCTTGTTATTTACGATTGCTTTGCATTTGTGCTCGTATTGCTTTCTTGTGCACGTGGCACAAAGGTGGTGCACGAGTCTGCATTTTGAATAGCATGTCGAGATTTTTTTAGCGGGATGTTACAAATTATATTCTTATATATAAATAAGTTAGTGATGGACTTCCGCAAGGTAACACCTATTTCAATCAATTAACTTAATAAGTACTTACTCGTATTTTTTTTAGGATTCAACAGAGGATTGGAGCCACAGCTAAAATCAAAAGTTGTAACTTTTCAGAGTTGCATGAAGTTACCATTATTTATTGGACAGATAGTTGGTTTAAATTCGGTTATTGGCATATTGGAAGACGATACTTCTAAAGTGCGGTACGAATATGTGTATTTTGAAATACGTTTTGAAACATTTATAAGACGTCAGTAAATCCCCGAATTCAGCTTATCATAATTCGTGCGACCGACTGTAAATTTTTATAAAAGTAAAAAGGTAGGTGCGAAGAATAGCGGAGTAAGGATGAACATGTTAAGGCGCATGCCTACGCTAAAATAGCAACTCGATGTGTGTCAGTACAAAATCAACGGAAAAGACATTGAAATAACATTATCACTGCGTATTGCAAAGTGGCTGTTACAACGATCGCTGCGTCTCCGGATAGCGCGAATAAGAGAAATTTAAACTTATCACATGGACGCGATAAAAAAGTTAAACAATAGTTTTGTAAAAATATAAATGGTCTTTAGTATGGTGAAATAATCATAAAAATCGCCTTAAGCATTCGGAAGTAGTAAGAAAATTCTTGCGTAAATCACAATAAACTTACGATAACTTTCGATTTAAAAGATCAAAGATTGAAATATAACATATATTTTTTACATAATTTTATCTTCGCTATTTATTGGCTTAAACTGAATTTGAAAAGAGACGAAATCGGGATAACATAATATATAATATTAAGTTACATGTGAACAAATTTGGGTAGCTGAGCGAAGCGGAGCGGAGTGACGTGACCTTCCTAGTTTTAAAAGAATAATAATAATAATAATAATAAGAGCTTTTTATTTGTCTCAAAAAACACAATAAATTTTATGCACAATAATTTTATACATGAAAAGAGACAAATCGGTCTAAGACTCGGCTTATGACAGTCTGTTATTTAAACAAAAAGCCGCCGATTTTCAGCCTTAGCCTTTAATTAACAAGAAACACACAAAAAAGAAAGATAATAAAAAAACAAATTAAAACACACAGAATTTAGAAAGCAAAAGTACCAAAATTATATAAAGTTAAACAAAGTTAAGACAGTTGACATTACACAATTTATATTATTAATACGATCTGCTTGGGGATTATGATTTACTGGATTCTACCATATAGTGTATGAAAACACCTGACTAAGCACTTCTCATTTCTTAATGTTAAAATAGAGAAAACTAAACATTTATATCCTATCCGTCTCTCTTTTTCAACTCCAGACCATACTCATAACTCTATATAAAAAAAACAAAGCATAGCTACCTTAACGTTCAACGTAAGAACTTCAACAAGTAATCGACATCATTTCATTTCAGGTAACCATTTGTTTTCAATATTTATACTGAAAGTCTGCGTAAGAATAAAGCTTACGTTATTTTTTTATTTTTTTATTGTGTGTTTTTAATGCTTATTTTATTTTTTTCTTATTCACTCATTTTAAAAGAACGTAAGTCGTCGCAACTGTGGATTTCAAACTCGATGTTCATTGCCAAGGGATTAAAAAAAAAGAACTTGGCATGTTTATGTTCACTGTCATTGTCAACAGTCACAAATATTTTTAATATCCTTCTTCATGTTTTTCGTGTAAATGTACATAAAGTGTAAAAATAAATAAATAAAAATAAATAATGACATGACAGTTGTTTTTTTTAAATACGGAATGAACTTTTTTAAAATCCTGTGTTACCAAATTTTGTATATTTTTTTAAATCTCTTTATTTGATAATGATTTAATTCTGAAAACAACATATGATGCTCAAAAGGCCAATATCTCGAAATGGTTTTTAGTTTTGTACCAATTATCAATTTGTTATTTTGTCAATTATAGAGATTTTATACCTATTTCTTCGTAGGAAATAAAATGACGTTTTGAGCACGCTGCTATAGTAAATATTAACATTAAAGTAGTAAAAAGAAAATGTATTTGATATTTAGTAATGTTTCCATCGCTACGTAAAGAACTCGAACAGGTGTGCTGTGAAGTAAACGATGATAAATGACTTGTAGGCGACGATGCCAGGCTTCACTGTCAAATGTATCGATAAAATATCGAATTCCCAAATAATGTTCTAAGAAATTCTGGTAAAAGATACTCCACAGCAATATAACGTTAAGATTATATATTCATACATATACCTATAAGGTGACTTTATGCAGCCAAATTCTTTCTGAACACTCGGCAAGTACACAGTAACAAGGTTCGATAACCCTTTTTGTGAAATACGTAAATTATTCTTTTCGTGTTCCTTACAAAATCAAGCTCAGCCCCGAGTCAATTACTATGGGACGTCAAGATGTTATTTTGCGAAATTAGCAAAAAATGTTAAGGATCCGTACTACTGCTTACTAACCAAGCCTCCAGTATGAGTCTGGCTGTATACATAAAAGTCACCTTATATATTTACATACAGACAGGACTACTATATATGTTTTACAAAGCAAACTCTTTGCCCTTTTGCATATTATATTTTTGTGTTAGTATCAGTGAGGCAAGAACATGTAAGAAATCAGCGATTTCTGTTCGTCTGTTTGTCATAAGCTTCCCGAAAAGACGAATTTGAGATGATCGTGGACACAGTGGATACAAGCACTTATCTATTTAACAAACTACTTAGGGCCATAGCTTAAAAGTTTTGGTAGTAACCAGCAGCCGTTTTGATTTTTATATTGGCTTGGATCTTAGGTAACAAACCAACGAACAAACAAACTTTCACTTTATATTAGAGGCATATAGATTGCAGCATTTACAGCTCAACAAACACACACATTTTTTGTTGTATGAAATATATTTTAATATTCTTCTTGTATTTTGTGTGCTCAGATTTTCTCTGGCATAATATCGTCGTACATATCTGTCAATGGGGTCCACGCTTAAAAAAATGTTATTTCGGCTTTAATTTTCAATAATACGTCTCCTCAATAGTAATTTCAGAGATTCATAAACTCAAGTATAGTTTTAACACAAAACATCACACCAGGTTTTTCATAGAAAATTTTTGTATACAATATACGGACAGAAGCTCCCACTAATTTTTTTTTAATATAGGGCTCTATCACAAATGTTGTAATTTTCACCATGATAAATATTGATTACGGGCTTCTAATAAAACAAAATAATCTATAAAATAAATGGGTAAGTTCAACATCTCTTTAAAAGTATTAAAAAATTTAGAATATTAATTTAAAGTTGATTTAACAAAAATTTAGAGCTGGTAGAAACGATCTGAGTTCAGATTTGGATTAAAGACTTTAACATATAAATACCGTATACGCAGTTCAGTGTTTTAGAGGAGCCGATTTAGTGACACGTTGTTTTTTTTTCATATAACGATAGATTTAAATATTCTAAATACTAGAGTAAAACTCCCGGCGCGCTGCTGTACTTAGTTGTGATAATTTTTCAAAGTTACCATATTTTGTAGGTGGTAGAGCTGATGCCGAGCTCGACTGTGGAGGTACCACCATCTTACTCGCAAATCCTCCCGAAGTTATTTGGGAGAGAGTAAGAGAACAGCTCTCAGGCAAAACCAGGCGGCCCACCATTGCCTGGGACCGATGGATGGCGGTATATCCATCCCTAATTGCCAGGCCTTAAAACAGACTAGTGACGGGCAGCGGCGTCACTGGTGCAAGGGTTTCGGCACCGCGCTCACCAACCCGCCTGCCCAGCGTGTGTGAGTATGGGCATTTCTTCCAGGGGGACCGCCAAGAGTGGCGTAATCCTGGAAAGGCCTATGTCCAGCAGTGGACGAAACAGGCTGATGGATGGATGGATATTTTCAAGTCAGGACAAATAAAAAAATATATATAAACTCACTAAACTTAATCACAGCAAAAATATGAATATTTTTAAAATTTTGTTTTTTTTTATTTTCTCGACTATAAAGCAAATCTGTGTCGGGGCAGTTTACCTAAATATTGGTCTTGGCTGTTTACATTTACAGTATTTTTTTCGTAACCAAACTTGTTATCCAAGAGATATGGGCAATTTTAATATTTAATCACAATTCCGGATCTAGGGTTGTCACTACCATCCGGTATTTTCCGGTAGTTTTACTCTAGTATTTAGAATATTTCAATCTATCGTTTTATGGAAAAAAAACAACGTGTTACTAAATCGGCTCCTCTAAAACACTGTGGTTCGGTATCAAAATATTATGCTCACGCAGCGGAAATTTCGTCTCGCTCGCTGTCACTTGCGGTAGACCTATTGTCTCGCATACTAGCATAGGATTTGTGGCCCATAGGCCAACACTCAGTGCAAAATTTTTCAATGCGGTACACTATAGCTATATTAAATCTAAGTTCTTCTAGAGGTACAAAATGCGTCATAACCAGCTGAAAATTAGTACACATGTCCAGTATAAGGTCTAGAACAATGTCTAAAAATTCCTCGCACCTCCCCCACTTGCGTTCCAAGATATACAGAGTGAACCAAACAAATGCCCCCTGGAGGGAAAGTACCTTAAATATTAAATATAGCAAATTTTACTTAAAGGAACCTTTATTAGAAAAATGTTTTTTTACTCCTATCTATATTAAATCTTTAAAAGTTTTGTTATTAAAATGTAAAATTTCATGACTTTCCTTTAAATTACGATACTATGTTACTCAGAAGAATTTGGTTCATATGTTTGACCCTTTCAATCGGTATCATAAAAATACAGGTTGTTTTTTTTCACATTTGTCCGTTTCGATTTCCGGCTTTTGCAGGTGATTTTTGAAATTCTTTGAATGCAGTTTTCCTTAACTTTAAAAATAAAATAAAGGTTCCTATAAGTAAAACAAAGAAATCAATAAAACCTAATTTTTTGAGAGTTTTATAAGGTTTTACTTATAAAAGTAAAAATTGGATAAATAAAAGAACTATGAAATTAATACATTATACCTATAAATCAATTTAATACACATTCACATAATACACAAATAAAAGTATATTACCTAAAATATTGTTTAAAACGAATTTTAACTACGAGCTGTCGTGATCAATCAATCGGTACTTCTATGTCGCATTTTAACCAGGGAGTAAGTAATAAAACTTAGTCAATGAAACAAAAAATATTTTTAAAATACAAATATTACAATGTTTCTATATCGAAGTTTGAACATACTAGGCCAAGGCATTGCCGACACATTGCTGAGCATGCCAAGCCTGCTTTTCGGCACTCACACTAGCGTTCACACCTTTTTTGCAGCCGCAGCTGAGCAGATGTAGTAACTGATCAGGCGCAGGGGCTAACTCTGTTGTAACCGGCATTAGAGTTCGGCCACTCTTGATCCAACCCCATTCACAAGGTGGGAGATCTTTTTCCATCCATCCCTGTACTTGCAAATAACACGGTATGAGTGCTGCCGTGTTGCATCTTTTGTTGGTGGAAGCGATGACAACTGGAAATTATCCTTCACCGATTGTCGAGCAACTGTCTGTTTATACAAGTAATACCTCAACTGATCCAAATCAATCTTCAGACTGGATTTATCATAAAGATGTAACACAAATACTTCTCCAGCACTTGCAATATCGTCTTGGTTGGCTTGAGGTTGAGGATCATTGAATATTGACACTGTCTTTTGCAACTCGGTGCTTTTGTAAAAATATTGGAATGTTTTTATTTTTCCTTTTCTGAAAAAGGCCGATGTCGTATCACAACCGGATATTGCATGTGCAAAAAGCAACACATGTTTTAGATCTCCTATATTTTTCTGATTTTTTTCAATATTATAACATTATAGTATAGGTAGCACGCTGTCCGTTTCCCGGTTTCAAAATAAATATTTTTGAAGCGTTTACATCAGCTCTTGCTATCAATATTGTTAAAATATCGGTATTTGTAGCAACAACCGTAACAGAAGAGAAATTTGTATACACACCGATTGCTGTTTCAACGATGAGTGTGTCTGCATCAGCTTCAGCTTGGTGCACGACCATATTACTGGCCCACAGCTTTTGCATCAATATTTCTATCAGCTTTGCTTTGTCCTGAGTTACATAGAAATTCCTCTTTTCCGGTAATAATAGGTAAATGATTTTCCACTTTTAAGTCCGCACATGATTTACCTACAGACCGCCGCTTTTGTTCTTCAATTTTTGTACTTCTCTCGCCTCTGTAACCATCAAAAACTGTAATGCCTGATTCTCCATAATTCTGCACAATATGTGATGCATAAGTATTACAAACGTCTCCTTAGGTTGCAGGACGAGGTGGCCATTTCACTGTATGCAGGAGATATCCACCATCAAGAACATGGGATGTATCTGTTTCAAGGGTTGATGAACATGGGAAGAATGATTCAAGCTTTTTTGCATGTTCAGATTTATTTGTCTTCCGGAATGAGATATCATCGAATAAGCAGGGTGGATTCGGTGCGAGTTCATACTTAAAAGCTTCTTTTTGACAATCTTCACTATTCATCACACACAATCAGTATTTTAATAAAGAGTTGTTGTGGATTCACTTCTACCCTAGCATTACGGACAACTATGCTGCGATTCATATAACTTAAAGGATTAACTTTCCCTTTAACTGCATCTCTCCAAAATATACGCAAGCAACGAACGTGGAGAGGAGTTAAAGTATCACACGACGTAATCGAGACGCTGCCAGCGGCCAAATGAATGAATGCTCGTTCGCTCGCAATCAAGCGCAGTTGCGGCGCGGAGAGGCTTGAGGTGGGGGGGGGGGGGGTTATAAAACGGAACGCAAGTGGGGGAGGTGTGAGGAGTTTTCAGATATTGCTCTAGACGTTATATTGACCATGTTTGCAAATTTTTAGCTGGTTATGACGCATTTTGTACCTAAACCTTTAATAATCCTGGGCATGTCTATTGATAGAAGTCTTTTGATTTACCATACAATTTTGTATAAGAATAACAAAAAAAATATTCAACCCACAAAAAACCATGTTGTCCTGTTTATCTATATCCTTTATTTAGGTTAAGATATATGTAATATAAGTTTTATATACAAAATAGGCTTTTGATAAATTATATAAAACATTCTTTTTCTTATAGATTTTCGTGGAAATCCTGGAAAGTTATATATTCTATAATGATGTGTTTCGCACAAGGAGTAGCCACTTGGCTTTGCATTCAAAGATTGATTAACAATACTGTGACCTACAGTTTACTTGGTAAAGTCACACTTGGAATACAACGCGCCTTGCGGCTGCAGCTCCAACACATATCAATATTACTTTATTTAGCACTTATTATAAGTGCCGCTACAACGCAACGTGTAAAACATTACATTATTTCAGGGTCTCTTAAGTACTGGATATGTATATATACATATATATACACAACCTGCAATCCGCGTTGCATTCAAAGTGGTTTATACAGGTTGAAAATGAACCCCCTAGCTATAACAAGGGAAATTGTTTTATGTTCGAAATTCAAAATTCATGTTTTGTTACTGTCGTCATAATTCATAATTAAAAAAAAAACGGTGTGAGTCGGACTCGCCCGCCGAGGGTCCCGATAAAGAATATATTTTTTTATGATTTAATTATAAATTCAGATTTTTCCTTATGTCTTCTAGTATGACGGTATTACTTGTCAAATTTCATATTTCTAGGTCAACGGAAAATACCCTATATATTTTGATTCCCTTGAGAGTGTCTAAATATATGTTTTTTGCGGCATAAGCGGCCGTACCTTTTTTACGTTAACTTAGAAGTTTGATTTTTGACAGCTTCATAAGGGAATATAATCTGAGTAGGTATATGGTTTTAATTTCAACTCTACCTCCACGCGTTTCCGATATAAAGGGTCATGACAGACAGACGGACAACAAAGTGATCCTATAAGGGCTCCATTTTTTCCTCTTGAGTTACGGAACCCTAAAAAAGATATTGACCATCATAATAAGCACTGATACCCCGGTGACAGAAACGACGCTCTACGAAGCCGAAGCTACATAGCATTATGTGCATTATTTACCGCCGGGAATATGGACTGTCTATTGTCAGTTACATGTCGCGTGGCATTGGTTGACCATTCATTCGAAATTGGGAAACCAGAAAAAAAAGTTACTGTCTTGTATTCTATGTATCTATTATTGATTCTGATTCATAGATTACAATAAAGCTAGTGGGTTCATTTTCAGCCTGTATTTTAAAACAAACAGTTAATGAAATTTAAAAAAAGTTAATTTCTTTGCTTATGATATTTAAGGTGTTGTAAATAATTATTAGAACATAATCTAAAATGTTTTTTACAGCTTACATTTGGTTTTACGGTTCAGTATTTTTCCAAACCGCCCTGTTTTTGAATGTTTCTTTGAAATGGCCAGTTTTGGTACGAGAAGTGGTCACTGCAGAATCATTTGACCCATTAACGGACTTTAACTTGAAGTTTAGATGTAACATGGCAGCAATTATATCTTTTACACTGGCTTCTGGTATGTATGTGAGAGCATCTATCCAAATCTGTTATTTTTTTATTTTTACGCTTGTACAGTGGTAACCGCATCAAGTTAGACACTTCTGCTGACTTTGCACCTAACTTAAATTCTTCTCTGTAGGGGCTAATGTCGTACTGCAAGTGTATAGCTTGATGTGGTCTCCACTGTACATTACGTTACTATATCGCGACCAAGCTAAGTATGCACCTCGCATCCATTACGTCACACTGACGCTTAGGTACGGTCTGCAAAAAAGGAGACGAAAATTCATAAGACGCGTATCAGCGACAAAGACGCTGACCATACTGACTCGACATGGCGATAGCGGGAAGCCGAGTGGGGAAGCGGGCGGAAAGGCATTCCAGCTAGGTGCAAACTTAGTTGTGTTGTACATTGAAAGTGCAAATACAAAGAGCCAAATATACGAGCGCACTGTTTGAGTGACAGTCAACACTTCCAAACATCCTCTAAGGCAGTGTTCCGCAAACTTTTCGTGTTCAAGGTACATCTAGGAAAACAAAAATTTTTAGAGGTACACCACAAATTAAAAATCAGTTTTTAAGTAATATTAATCAATATTTATTATTAATCTTTACCTTTACTTTCTTACTTACTAAAAATAAGTTTACAAGATAACCTTATTTTTCCGACGCACGCCAACTAATGGCCGCGGTACACCCTTTGCGGAACACTGCTCTAGGGAGCACAATAACATGACATGTCTTTTACAGAATTTCTCTTACTAGCCCAGCGGAAATACTATTAAAATCCATCCATCTATCAGCCTGTTTTGTCCACTGCTGGACAAAGGCCTTTCCAGGATTTTGCTACTCTTGGCGGTCCTCCTGGAAGAAATTCCCATACTCACACACGCTGGGTAGGCGGGTTGGTGAGCGCGGTGCCAAAACCCTTGCACCAGTGACGTCGCTGCCCGTCACCAGTCGTTTTATATAAGGCGCGGCAATGGTGGGCCGCCTGGTTTTGCCTGAGAGCTGTTCTCTTACTCTCCCCTTAATAACCTCTTAAAATTAATAAAAAAATATAATTTAATTTCCAAACCCTACTTTGTTTTACAAATAAGTTCTATTGTAGCGATATTTACTAAGTGTATACTTTTCTAACTGATATTGGTCGAGGACTAGATAGAAGGCGAATCACTTTTGTAAATGTTCTTCAGTTCAAAGGCGGTAGTAAAGCAAGCTTTATTTTTTTTATAATAATTTCAAAAATGTAAATAAATTTAAAACACTATTTGCAAAAATAAAAACTCTTAGTAATTTAATAAATGCATATCCAAATTGTTATTTAATCATAATGTATGCTATACTACCATCTTTGTACATATAAACGTTTATGTGATTCGACATTTTTTTCCCCCTTTAAATTATTTCACACAGTTCATTTAGACAAAATACCTATCCCTCGATCGAGATTTTTCTTTGATGCTCTTTTACATGGTTAATTCTGTCCACCCATCAATCAGCCTATTTCGACCACTGCTGGACATAGGCTTTTCCAAGATTTCGCCACTCTGGGCGGTCCTCCTGGAAGAAATGCCCATACTCATACGTTAACTCTGTCCATTAAAACCCAAAAAAGCGACTCGTGAATTAATAGTTTTTGCAAACTAATTTCTAACGGACTATTACACATCTAATCGATTTTTATTATTTTATGTTGCAGTGGAGCACATTTTTGCTATTATATCGCGATCCACGGAGGTATTGGACTGTTATTCTGATTCCGATGACTTATACCGGACTTACACAGAGAATTCCTTCCCATTTCTCTTTGAAGGCGGTTTTTCATATTCGTTGCAGCTTGGAATGGTGTTACAGGTTGATGTTCTCTTTATTTTTTTTGATACCATACAAATGGCAGATATCGCGAGGCGAATTAGCGAGCGCACTGTTTGCACATTCGTGTTTCACCTCGCTATTCGCGCAAATGTGTAAATAAGGCGTAACATCGCATTAAAATATTCATGCTCGCTACTCGCCTCGCCACTCGCGCAACATTTGTGTAACCATTCGCGAGATGGTACATTTTGACACTCGCACGTGAACATGGATTTATTTTTATATAAATCATTGAGTAGATTTATTATGAGAATGAATTTTTCTATTCAACAGCCATTTTTTGTCCACTTTGCTCTTTAGCACTTTTTTCTTTGTATTGCCTTTCTTGTCACTAATAAACACTGGAAATATACAAGAAGAAGCAATAATTATTCATAAGGAAACATTGTTTCCACGCTTTCGATCAGAATGTGGTTTGTATGTACGTAGCTGTGTCGTGACTCGTGCTGATCCGTTTTCAGTCAGTTCATGCGAGTAGCTTGCGCAGCCGAAACTGTGGTAAATCTTGCACGTGTGGTAGGTGCTTTAGAGCATACATAGGTATAAGCTTTAGTCTGTCGATAGCCTAACTTAATGGGTTTGGTCATGAGCACAGATACGAGTTGGAAGATCTAAGAAAGGCAAGACAGACCATAGTCCATGGTAAAAGACAGACCATAGTAAGGAGCAAAGTTTTTATGAGTCATCTGTCAAAAAAGACGAAGAATTTTTGTTTATGCAGAAAGTTTTGAAGGCAGACCGTAAAATTATCTGAGGGCACGTCAAGCTAAAAAGCGGCACGGCCGTACCATCTGTTTGTCGAAAGAGTTCAGGCCATTTTCGACCCCCAATAACTTCATTGTAGATAAAACTAGACGCCTGAATTTTCAATAACCAAACAGGCATTGTATAAACACTGTACATTTCAAATTTCATTCAATTTGAACGAGCAGTTTAAGAATTATAACTAGTCAAAGTTTCTTAATTTTGTCACTCACTCACTGACTGACTGACCGATCATCAAAACTCTAAGGCACTTTTAGCAGACACAGAAGCTTCAAATTTGGAATACAATTAGTGTTTAGTGTATAAATCAAGAAAAAACTTAAATATTTTGCAATTTCGGTCCAGTTTTCTAGATACACCAACTGCATTAATAACGTTGTAGTCCCATATAAATATATAGGATTACAAAGTTACAGTTGTAAGTAGAAGGTACCGGAAAGAAAAAAAAGTACCTAGGACTATCTACAAAAAGAAATGAGATACCATCAAAAACAAAACTTGTAAAAAAACCAAGTCTCGCAACTTAGTTCTTCTACCGTAAAAAGTTGTGAGATCCCTGTAAATCCAAGTCGGTTAATTTATTTAGTCCCTACTAAAGGGACCTTCTGTCTTAAGTTATTACATAATTAGCTAACCTAACAACATCTTATAGTGACCATATCGATATTGAAAATCTTTTATGTTTTAAATACGAATACAATACGATACAAAATTATCTATTGAACCATAAAAAATTCACTAGCATGCTAACTTATAAAAGAATGAGCTAATATATATAATCAGAGAAAAAAAAAACAGTCCCTATCACCTACAATGACCTAAAAGGCGGTCTCGAGAGTGATAGTTACCATAAAGCGGCCAACAGCATTTAAGATCCAACTGACTAACATAAAAAAAGAGGAATTCAGAGGTATGGGCGGTGTCAGGATGCCGATGGTTAGAGTCACATGCCATGTGGTCGCTGATTCGTTGGTCTTGTAAATAATAGCAGAGTCAGATGGTTCACAATGACTGTATCAGGGTTGGAAAAAAAAAAGGATTTTTAAAAGTTCAAAACGTCTTACTTAAAATAAAATTTAAAAAAATCATGTTTTAAACAAATATTTACTGATGCTTTTTTTGCGGCTGTTTTAAACATGTTGAAAACATTTTTTGGGTATCGTATTGGTAACTTACGTTGAAGTAAAAATAATTAAAAAGCGTTTTTTGAATGTTATCAATTATCATAATCTAATCATGTATTGAGTGAAAAAATAATAAGTGCTTTCCCAATATACACGAAACATAGAAATGCTTGAAAATACAAGTACTCACCGACACCGCCCGTTCTCGTCTTTATTTTTGGGGGAAACCCCCACCGGTAAAGGAATTCTAACCGCACCGATTAAAAGAAACAGGATGCGTTAAAAAAAGAGTAATAACAACGACACGTTCAATATAAGGCAAAAATAATAATTTATATGGTAAAAAACGGTGTTTTATATATGAGTGTTAAACAATAATTGGTAGGTAAATCCTTCCCCAGCCAGGCTGTATTCGACATTCTAACGCCCTAAACCTATCTAACCCAGGCTAGCCTTTACCCAAAAACCAGAAGATACGTGCACTTTCACGGTATAACTGGCTGTTCATTCGTGACGACAGGTTATTTCCTTTACGACCGAGTCGAGTTTTAAATTCACTGATTTTTATTGACCGATTCAAATTAACTTAAGTTCTCGTTTCTTAACTATAAATAACTACTTTAGTTATGATTTAAACATTATAAAACATAATTTAATAATAATACTCCTAGAGATAAATTTATGTGCTGACAGTTTGAAGCTTTTCGTGACCAGACACAATGGCATTCCGGTGTTGCCAACGCTCGATTACAAAATATCTCATATTCTAAAAGCTGCGTTATAAATCGAACAATGGGTATCGGACATTATGAAATTACAGTAAGAACACACAATCAATAACTAAAGCCTCATAGTGGGAACAGACAAGTTTCTTCACACCTATTTACTTCGACCACGCACCAAACAAAAGTGTTTTGCTAATTCCATTTCAAAAATCGGATGTCTTCACCTGTCGGTCGTTCGTGAACTAAGAATCATGTCCAAGCGCGGTAAAACCAAGCGCTTGCGTTTCCACCAATCAAAACGAATAAGTTTCAGTTACCAACTTAACATAACAAATCTTTCAAATCTGATTAGTTAACTCAATCAGTCTAGCCAACTTTACAGAACAAAACAAGATATCACCACAGAAAAGCTTGATAAATTCCATAGACTCAGTATTGGCGTATAGTGCCATCTGTTGGCAACGTTAACAAAGTGTAAGTTAAAGAAAGAATAACATTTTCGTTCGGAAATTCATTTGATGACAGATCCGATTCGTAATTCGTTCCAAAATAATCGTTGTCAGCTAGTGGCTCCACATCTCGATTCGACATACATATATTGAAAGTCTTATGCAAAAATAAAACAAAAACATAAAATAAAAGCTATCTTACCGTATCTGTTTGAATATGTGTGTAAATATATGGGAAAAAAGTGTGTTTATAAGCGTACTGTGTGAGGGTGAGTATGTGTGTGTGTGAAGTTGGAAGAAATAAATAGACTGACTTGGCAATCGCATTAAATAATCTCATTTAATATAATATGTACTACTTGAGAGATATATTGAGTTTCCATGCGATGGCAGAGTCAATCTATTTATTTAAAACATAAAAGATTTTAAATATTGATATGGTCACTATAAGATGTTGTTAGGTTAGCTAATTATGTAATAACTTAGGACAGAAGGTCCCATAAGTAGGGACTGAATAAATTAACCGACTTGGATTTACATGGATCTCACAACCTTTTACAATAGAAGAACTAAGTTGCGAGACTTGGTTTTTTTACAAGTTTTGTTTTTGATTTATATTTACTGTTAATAGCATCAGATTGCTCATATTATACGCAATAACCTATTTTAGCGTAAAAGATCGGTAAGAAGGGTCCCTTGAGATTGCTTTGTATATGCAGTTCATTTTATGTGACCTGTCTTAAGTTAGGGGTAATTGGTTAACGATTTATTAAATGGTTGTTCTCGTAACCGAAATTCGGTTACTGAACCCAATAACGAGAAGTTTTATTAAGCTTCTGGTATATTTAAGCCTTCGTGGGTTCAACAATATTATATTCAAGGTTATTTTTGAGTTCCTAATATTTTGGCGTAATTGCATTCACCATAAATGGGGGGACACTACAAGTATTTCGTAGAAATTTGGAAAGGGAATGTCAATGATGTTTTTGCTATATAAAAATGTAATGTGAAGGTAAAAGAGAAAAGTATAATTGACTATTATATATTAATTCTTATTTACTCATTTAATTCAGCCTATTAAACTTATTTTAATAACATTTATAGTAAAATTTGTCTCACATGATGCTCACAGGATTACAAATTTGAGAAAGATAATACACGCATCTTTACGTCAAGATAGAGGAAATAACAAAGGAATTTAAGTCACTCGGTTGACAGTGTTATTTTTTGTAAATCAATTCGAGTACATAACCAGCGTATCAGCCATTTATAGCTCAGAACTCAGTGCAGTATAATGAGGTAGATTCGTTTTGATTTAGTCCCTCTAAAAAGACAAATTTTTAGTTTTTCTACGTTCATGACGAACGCAATTTCACGAAAATATGGCACCCATGGAGCAAAAGGGAAAATCCGATATTACGTCACGTTTTTAAATCCATGTGTCAAATAGGGTATATTCAAGCAGATCATAATTTGAAATATTATTTGCATTGTCGAAACCCGTATTTTGTACGATGAACCACCAACAGTTTCGGCATGCAAAGACTATCTATCTCTATTTAACTCGAGATTTAACTATAGTGCCATCCATTGTATTTTAAAACAAAATAAACAGACTCAAGAATACGAAAATTTTGAAGACAATGCTGTCAAACAATTATTGTCCCAATATTTTGTCGTATGACATGAGTGGTTTTTTAATAGGTTTTTGCATGTTATATTTTATTTATTTCAGATTTTAAATTTTGCATCAACTTTGAACTGGAGCTATGCAGACATTTTCATTATCTGCAACAGTTTCTATTTAGAATCAAAATTTGAGCAAGTAAATAAGAAAATTATCGTAGGATACGGAAAGGTAAGCAGTTTATAATTTCTAAATCTGGGGGCACAGCGGTGCCCCTGCCAAGACGAGCTAAAAAGCGGCACGGCCGTAGCATCCTTTTCTCGAAACAGTTCAGGCCATTTTCGACCCCCTTTAACTTCGTTGTGGATATAATTAGAAGCCCGAATTTTCAGTAACCAAACAGGCATTGTATAAACACGGTATATTTTAAATTTAATATAATTTGAACCAGTAGTTTAAGAATTATAACTAGTCTAAGTTTCTCAAATTTGTCACTCACTTACTGACTGACTGACCGATCATCAAAACTCTAAGGCACTTCTAGCAGACATAGAACCTTCCAATTTAGAATACAATTAGTGTTTAGCTTAGATTAATCAAGGAAAAACTAAAATATTTTGCAATTTCGGTCCAGTTTTCTAGATACACCAACTGCATAAATAACTTTGTAATCCCATATACGGGATAACAAAGTTACATTTCAGTTGTAAGTAGAAGGTACCGGAAAGGAAAAAAGTAGGACTATCTACAAAAAGAAATGAGATGCCATCAAAAACAAAACTTGTGAAAAAACCAAGTCTCGCAACTTGGTTCTTCTACCGTAAAAAGTTGTGATATGCACGTAAATCTAAGTCTGTTAATTTATTCAGTCCCTTCTTAAGGGACCTTCTGTCTTAGGTTATTACATAATTAGCTAACTTAACAACATCTTATAGTGACCATATCAATATTTAAAATCTTTTATGTTTTAAATAAATAGATTGACTTGGCAATCGCAATAAATAATCTAATTCAATATAATATGTATTACTTGTGAGATACATTGTGTTTTCATGCAATGGCCGAGTTGGTTATTTCTTCATTGGTTATTTCTTCTTGTAATAAACTTTTTCTTTATTACAGCTTTTGCCATCTTCATTTTGGCGCGAAAGACGTGAAGAATACAATAAAGTCTCGTTACTGGTACGCTCCTTTGATGAGGTCATGAGCGGTGTAATCTTCGTATCTTTTTCAATTAACCTCTTCTTCATCTGCCTTCAGCTATATTACACTCTCAAGTAATTATACAACATAACATTGGTTTATTAGGGTTCTGTACCTCAAGAGGAAAAAACGGAGCCCTTGAAGGATCACTTTGTTGTCCGTCTGTCTGTCCGTCCGTCCGTCCGTCTGTCTGTAAAGACCTTTTATCTCAGGAACGCTTGTCGGTATCGATTTGAAATTAGAACCATTATACTCAGGTCTACAGTACCTTGAAGCTGTGAAAAAATCAAACTTCTAAGTTAACTTAAAAAAGATACGGCCGTTTAGTCCGCAAAAAACGTTATATTTCGACACTCTCAAATGTATAGGGTATTTTCCGTTGCCTAGAAGGAACTATGAAATTTGCCAAGTAATACCATATTTTACAACAAGTATAGGTAAAAATCTGAAAACTATACATCTGTAATTAAATCATAAAAAATATTGTCTTTGACGGAATCCTCGGTTGGCGAGCGTGACTACGCATATGCTACTAAACATAGCTGTACCTGTATGAAGAGAATAGTGTCCATCGGTTCAGTTTTTCAAAATAACAAAGTATCAGCAGCTAATTCAGCGGCATTAACTTAACAAGTAACATAAACGTGATGGTTGGGATTTTGTCATCGATAATTTTATAGTCTTACCTTTTTATATTATATTAATACATACTAAATGTTGCCATACTATATTAACAATAATTTCCTTTCTTTCAGAAATGGCATAGGATATACCAAACCAAATGAGAATTGCTCTAAATTTCCTAGTGGGTAAGTTTTAAGTAAAATCACTGTGTAATATTGGATTTTTTACAGTCCAATATTCTCCAGTATTTAATAGAAGTAGGCTTGATGTACCATCTGGGTGATATTGAGCTAAAATATAAATCTAAGGGCTTCTTTTCCAGCTGTATTTTTGAGGGAAAAACCACTCTTTGTTGTTGCTTTTGAGGACCTCCAAAGAAAGTAATTTTGCGAATATATCGACCCTGGACAGTATTTGTCGTCTTGATTAGATATTTAGGCAACTGAGTAATTCCCAATTAAGCACGTAACTACTGTAGAACGGAAAATAATTAAATTAGTTATGTGCGCTAATGTGAAATCATCGAGTGATGATGACAGCTATGAATAGAGATGGGATAAATTTCAAATAGCATTGGTAAAATTAAATTCAAATGTGAGTTTAGTAAATAAAATATCGATTGATTAGATATCTCATGCAACATGCATAATAAATAATACAAAAAATAAATAATCAAAAAGCCAAATCTACTTATAAAGAAACCCTGAAATATAGAAAGTGACTGATTTACAATAAATACTAGCTACACACTGTGTCTAAAATTCTTGAACAGATGGTTTCCAACCAGCTCACTCATTATCTGGAGAAAAAAACAATTTTGCCTCTTTTCAGTCTGGATTCCGTAAGAGCCGTGGAACTGCTACAACGCTACTCGATGTCGTGGATAATATCGTTACAGCGCAGGACAATGGAATGGGATCTGTTTTAGTGTTGCTGGATTTTTATCGGGGATGCCTGAGCGCGTTATGGTTTTAAGGTTCCACCACGAGCACATTTGACTCCTTTTATTATAGTATGTTCGAGTTATCATGATATGGGTGACAGTTCGTAATTTTCCGTTTTACCTATACTACTCACACCATACTACATACACCCAGGTACAAAATAAAATATTAGGTTTTAGAAAGAATGTATATCACATTATTGCAAAATCACAATAAATTATTTATGTATAAATGGAAACAATAATCAAAAAAAAGATTCAGAAAATAATAATGTCTTTTTGCTCCCAGATGCGTGGATCGGAATGTTAATCCATAGGTACTGACACTACATTGTCGAAAATACATCGATGAATCGGTGCGGACATCTTATAGGATCGCGTCAGTATGAGTTCATCTTATATGCGGTTTGTGTTTTCGTTGCGGTTGGTTTACGTGCTATTTGTTTTGAGGTTTGTTACAGTTTTTGTTGATTTTTATTTTGTTATCCTTGTTTGTTTTGGTGAAATGCTGAGAAATACAAAAAAAATCTTGAACTCTCAAGCTTGGGAGTTAATGGTTCGTTTAATTTAATTAATTTAGAAATTAACAAAAAGTAGTTTGGATAATCAGAGATCAATCAAATAAAAAATCGATTTGATAGCCCTTGTTAACTTTCTCGATACTAAAAAAAATCGATTCTATTTCGTTGGGGCACATAACTATAACTGTCAACTTTGAACTGCCACCCATATCATGATAACTCGAACATACTATAATAAAGCAGACTGGCTCAAGATGGCGGCTCGCAGACAACTTCACCTGTCTTATCCATAAAGGTCTTGTCTTATGTTTGGTGTCGTGCAGAATCAAAAGCCTGAATACATGTTTAAGAAGCTAGTTTCCTGGGCATCCGATCAGCAGACTTAGCACGAAGAGTGTTGCTACAAATTTGCTCTCTCATCCAGGTTCCCATTCTGCCGCTGTTTTTTGTTATATCTTTGTACAATATACCGTATCTAATATATTATTTAAGTATAATCTATGTCTCGTATATACCTACAGGTAGTTAGTCATTTAATTATGCATTTATATTTAATAAATTAAATCATATTTATTTTATTTTGCTATTTTGGCCATAGCTGAAAAAGGGCGTCGTAAGTTCATAGAGCTTAGGGTCAGGGACCTTTTTGTTGCTACAATCGTTTTATTTATGTTTCATTATTTTCATATTCTTTCTGTTTTCTTTGTTTATTGTATACTTAATGTTTTTTGTTTTCTATTTTTGTATTTTATTTTTGTACAGTGTTTGTGTAGCGAAAAATAAAGGTTTTCTTTCTTTATTTCTTTCTATCGATGTTTTAATTTTTTTGTAATATATATTGACTCCACTTTGGTTATTTTATTTTTTGCTTATTTTTTGTACAACTATTCTACATTCACCTTTATTTATATTAATCTAACTAGCTTTTGCCACGGAGATCCGCCCGCATTCATTCAATATTTGCCCAGTTTTCGGCTTGGGCGTTATTTCATCAACACACCTTATAACCTATGTTACGGAACAATTAAGTAGCTATGTCTTGACCATGAGTCACTACTATGATGAAAAATCCACATCCAAATCCGTTGAGTGGTTCTCGAGTTAAAAGCGTTTATTCAATCTTTGCTCCGTTTTCAGCTTGGGCGTTATTTTAGGAACACACCTTATAGCCCATGTTTTAATTTAGGTAGCTAGGATCACTACAATTATAATAAAAATAAACCGCATCCAAATCCTTTGAGTGGTTTTAGAGTTAAAACTGAAAATATGGACAGACAAATATTCTAAAAATTGTAGTTTTGCCCCCATTTCATTTAAAATTTCTCGAAAACATTTAATGTACAGACACGAATTTTTACTACTTTATTATTAGTATAGATAGATGACCTCGACCATAAAAATAAGTCAAAATTAGTCAATATTGTGTTACTAGGGAAATATTTTTGAACAAAATCAATAAAAAAAATACAAAGTTATTATTCGGTACATTCACAAATGTTTTCTGACCTTGGCGAACAAACAAACAGCATAAAAAAAATATTAACTGTGTCGTATAATAGTCTCCTTGTTTAATTTCAAGTCTGATGGGGGGCTATGAGCGAGCAGTCTATCTTCTCTTCTCGACTGGTCTCCTAATGACGAGGTCCCTAGTTACCTCTCTAGTTGTTGCGAGAGTACATTCTACTTCATTAGCCCCCGCACCTGCCCTGTACTCTGTGCCTTCACCAGCGTATTGTAAAGAGGTAAGACATACATTTTGAGTTCCCCAATCAGTTAAAAATGGGTAATATTTAGTTAGAAGATGAATTCACAGGGAAAAATGAAACTGCAGCGTAGAGCCAAATTTTACTCTTAAATAATACCTCACTTCGCTTCGCATGATCCGGTTTTATACCAACAAATACTGCAACGATCACTCTGATATTAATATAAGTTAAAGTTGAGAACTAATGCTATGTCCCTGTTGTTGTGAAAACTTGATTCCATTAAATTTTCTCGATAGAATAAAATTACAAAATTACTTACAAACCGTACAATAAACCGATATCATTCAATGAATACTTGAAATTAGATCTGAAACTTTGCATAATATAACTGATATTAGTATAAATCAGCTGCAGATTGTTCCATTAAAATGAAAAAACCACCAGTGTAGCCGCGATTTCAAAATAACTGATGTTTTTGCGTGCGCGGCATCTGATTAGAGAAGGATAGACAGTTAAAAAGCAGAATCCTTGGAGCAGGACTGCGAATTGAGGTATTATGGGCCCTTAAAATGGCAATATAAAGCATTTTTCATTGGTAATTAATGCGCAGAATGGTACAGACATTAAATACACTGATATAAATCGATCTCATTATTCGATTTGCACCGCTTTCCCAACACTTCACTTAATTTTAATCGTCATTATTTTTTGTATAGGCAATAAAAAGGGAAGTACAGGTGACAGCATGACTGGCTACTTTGGCTATTGGCAGTTCTTATTGCGGCGTCGATAGCCGTTAAAACCGTTCATAAATAGAACCTTTAACTCTAGGTGACTACTGAACAGAAGTTAATTTGTTTCGGAAAACATGTTAGATCCACAGCCAGTTAGTCATATCATCACCATATCATTTTATTTCGGAATTAAAACAAAAACTAACGTGAAAGCTTTTTCGCTTTCCTTTTTTGAATTAATCAGAAGATTTAAAAATTGTCAAATAATTCTCTATTCCAGTTGACTACTACCATATTTCATAATTTTTAATGGTATTTTCTTTGCAATAAGGCCAAATACAGATAAATATCTCGCTTAACTCTGTTTGCTTTTTATTGATCACTAAAATGTTCCAACCTTCACATATCTATGCTATATTTATAATCCGTCCATCCATCTATCATCCCGGTTCGTCCACTGCTGGATATAGGCCTTTCCAAGATTTCACCACTTTTGATGGTCCAAGAAGAAATTTATATTTTGTTACTTCATTGACACCTATTCTCATGTAGCAAATATTACATTTAGAGCTGCCATAATGTTAAACTTTTCATTGCAAAATGGCTTTAACGCAGATTGATAAAAGTTAAATGAGATTGTATTATTTTAGATTTTTCAACTCTAAATTTAAGGTTTGCTGCACGAGAATAGGTCACATTATATTGTTAATAATTTAGCGTTGTTTGTTCATAAAATATTATGATTAGATAAATAATTTTAAATCACCAGCCGAGCGAAGCCCGGTCCACAACTTCTATAATATATTTTGGTTTTAGGTCCAAAGATTCATTAATCAGATACAAGGCAACACTGTGGCATTGACTGGACTTAATTTTTTCAATGTGACCCGTGGAGTTGTTCTAAGCGTAAGCAATTTTGTCGCATTTCTTATGCTATCGTATGTATGTTAAAGGAACCCTTATAATTTGGTTATGTTTGTCCGTCATATTCTTAGAATTCAAATTATCCAAGAGCTAAAATGCTAAGTTTTATACATAAAAACTATTAAAAATGCTGCCGTCACAATTATTACAGAAAGTTAAAATTTTAAATTTAAAAAATAATTTGTTAAGTCATTTAAAATTAAGAATGTTGATGGTTATGATTTTCGGCACTTGGTGGAACTTATTAGACATCTTTGTTTTAATAAGACACTTGTACTTGTCTACGAAACTATTATATATTTCAATACACCCAACTAGCTTCGCTTATAAGAATTTTCTAGGGTTTTTTTCCCTTAGAATAATAGTTTTGTGGACAAGTACAAAGTGTCTTATTTGGACAAAGATGTAAAATTAAGAACACTTAACCACAAGTTTACTTTTCTTTTGCAGGTGGCCGGTACAATCGTGACATACGAACTTGTTTTGCTACAATTTGGAACAAATAATAATTAATCAGTTAATCAGTTATTCTTTAACTTTTTCCTAAATTAATCCTACTTATTTCCATCTAAGTAGAAATAAGTAGGATTAATTTTATACTTTTGGATGTTATTTAAACTTGCTCTGATACGGCACCTGACAAGTTTCTTTATGTTTGTCTCTTAGAGCCATTTGCACTAGAAATAGTTTAAAGTTTTTGTCAAATTGATATCTATTTGCAGAATCGAATACGATTTTAAATGTTGTGTAGTCAAACCTGAGACTTGGTGAAAGACACGTCTTATCACATAATAAGATTGAGTGGCAACTGCAATTACCGTACACGGTGAACAGATCGCATCAAATATTGTTTATGATAATAAAATTATGATGTTGAGGCCGTCCTAACGCCTGCTGGGCTCAGGTGAATGGTAGGTTCTCCAATTGTGGCTATTACATCCAATTTCCATGGCTTGGAGCTTTCGTATCCTATTGTCCCAGGGACGTCCTTCCATAAATCTTTTGCTTCTAGTTATAGTGTTCACATTACTAGTGACATCAATGTCTGTTGCATCCGCTGTCGGTAAGTGGATTCTTATTGTTATTCGTTAGCCTAGGATTCAGTTAGAAAAAATAAATAATTACTACATCAGCACAATTGTCAAGGGTTTTCAAATTGTAGAACTTTATACGAAAAATAACAGGTTTTTTGGAATTTGTAATGCATAAATTTTTAAGTATTTCTGTATGCCTGCAATAGGTCATTACCTATGAAGTTGCCAAAATTTTCTTAGAGATTCATGATTTCATAATTCCTGTAAATCCATTATTTGTTTTTTATTTGAAAGTTGATTTCAATATTTTATATCTTGGTATTAAATTTTGTTTTTATTTACAGTTTGATTACTAAAATTAAGTCTTCAAAGACAGTCCATTTTCATGATAAGATTTTTAACATGTGACACTTTTCAAAATTTAAATTGTAGTTTCTGTTAGCTTTAATGTTGTCTCATTCGTATACAATTGGATTTGTCATTCCTAAAATAAATGTAAAAATGTTTGTATACTTTACTAAAAACTGAGTTTTCTCCACACAAAACAGCAATTTCAAAGGAAAAGACCTATCACCTAATCACTTGTATCATCTTGCATACTTAAATTATGTTCACTAAATGTACAAAATAGGATGATTATTTAACACATGTTAACATTTTGAAACTAAACTGTAATATAATAAATTTTGTACGTTTTTGTCACCTGGGGATTGGAGCTCAGCCTTTAATCTAGTTGAAATTAATTGTATTTTTGTTTAGTAATACAATATCTTAAATTGTGTACTGATCGTGAAAACTATTGCAATTCGATGTTTGAAATAAATAATAAAATGCCTATTTTATATTTCATTTACCTATCCAATAAATCCATTTTTTTATCGTATGTAAAATAAGTGCTTTATAGCTAACAAAACAAAACGAAATTTTGATCGTATTTTCAAAATGGTGTTTTTAGTAGTAACAGCAGTCATGGCCTACGTTTTAAGAAGTCGTAAGTGTCATGAGTAAACTTGTAAAGAAGGGGCTGGGTTTGTACAAAAGTGCAGGATAGTCTGCATCACGGGAAAAACAATCGAGATCTAAATGGGTGCCAAATTCTAGGGACGCTACTTACGTCAAAGTTGCAGGAATGTGCAAAGTTCTTCACTTGATTTCAAAGAAAGTTTGTTAGATTCTCAGCTTCTGATAATTTAAAACATTGTTGTGATGAAAACACCTGTACTTTTCCACAGATAATATTTAATACTACATTACCCAACCGGTTTCACTATATAAGCATCATCAAGGGCTTTTAAATTAACTTATGTACATAATTATTTAAAAGAAAGTTTCTGTTGCTAGATGTCCGTGCAATAAACGATAAAAACGATATCTGTGGAAAAGTACAAGTGTTTTCATCACAACAGTGTTTGATAAATTCCACCAAGTGCCGACAATCTCAACTATCAACTTCCGATAATTAAAAATTTGACAAGTTTTCGTAGTCAATTATTTGCATATGTGATGTAACCGTGGAAACTTTAGCTGTGAAAAATTGCAAAGTTCTATGTAATATAAAGTACACATATATTTACTAAAAATAACAATACATTATTATTACATAAACCATTTTCCATCATTTTACTCCATCCACGAGCCTGTGTTCGTCCACTGGTGGACATAAACCTTGCCTAGATTTAGATACTTTTAGCGGTCCTCCTCTTCCAGCCCCCACCCGCAGCAAACGTCATTCAGGTCTTCGGTCCAGTGGGCACGAGGTCAGCCTACGCTTTGATTTGCCGTACGTGGTCTCCATTCAAACGCCCTTTAGCTCCAACGGCCATGACATCAGCGACATATATGGCCGGCCCACTGCCACTTCAACTTACAGATTCTGCAGGCTATGTCAGTCACTTTCGATCTCCGACGGATCTTCTCGTTTCGGATTCTATTCATCAGAGATACCCCAAGCATAGCCCGATCCATAGCTCGCTGAGTGACCTTAAATCGGTAGATCAGGCCCTTTGAAAGATTCTACTACGTCTTAGCGCCGTACGTCATCACAGGAAGGACGCACTGGTTGAACATCTCCTTCAAGCACTGCAGTATTGACGACGTAAATATGTGACGCAAATTACCAAATGCTGCTCATCATTTTATTACTTAATCCTTCTAATATTATAAATGCGAAAGTTTGTGCGTGTGTGTGTGTGTGTGTGTGTGTGTGTGTGTGTGTGTGTGTGTGTGTGTGTGTATGTTTGTTGCTCTTTCATGCTGAAACTGCTGAATGGATTTTGATGAAATTTAGAATAAATATAGCTTATATCCTAACTTAACACATAGGCTACTTTTTATCCCGGAAAAATGCATGGTTCCTGTAGGATAGATCAATATCATTGAAAAATCAGATGTCTAATTAGTGCGGGCTTTAATCGTTTGTGGTGAAATAAGACAAAGCTATGTTATCTCATCACACTTCACACAAGTTTGTGTGTGTGTATGTTTGTTACTCTTTCACGCTGAATCGGCTGGACGGATTTGGATGATATTTAGAATGGATATAGTTTATACCCCAACTTAACACATTGGTTACTTTTTATCCCGGAAAAAAGCATGTCGTTAAACCGAATAACACGCGGGCGGAGCCGCGGGCAAAAGCTAGTAAATTATAATTGTATTGCCTTTAAGGCGACTATACAATACTCAAATACGAAAGCATTTTTCAAGAATAAGACTCGACAACACTTACCGGAATTGCAGAATATTACTTAATTTCTTCTAGTTGTGTTTTTCTGAGTAATTAATGAATTCTCGTCACTATGTATATATCGTCGGCAGACCGTAGAATTGGGCATACATATCATGATTTACCCATATCGTATTTCTGTCAAAACTAGGGGTTCGCCTCGCTCTGCTCCACTTTGCTCGGCTCCCTAATTTTATGATCACAAGCAACCTAAAACGCTCCTCCTCACTCCGGTATGCTTCACTAGTCGTCACACCTATTTTTCAATTTTGGTGAAAGATTTTCAGTTTCATACTTTACAATCTGCTCAATTCTACAATCCGCCCACGTCATGTACAATACAATTATTATTACGTATACATTTATATGTAAACACCGCTATGTACTTTAAATATTTTTTGTGAACTAAAGCTTTTCATTAAAAGTTTTTAAGTTGTAGCCTCATTATTTTTACTATTTATGTACTATCATTTAAACTTTTTAATGTTTTGGCACTGCCTTCAATAATTTCCCCATTGCCGTTAAACCTCAACTACAGTTTAAAAATCCATACAGTTGTCAAACGAAGGTGTTCGGACGGAGCGGTTGTGCGGGGCTTGCTGGGCGAGAGTCCAAACTGCTTGTTAGAAAATTTTATGTAGAATGGTGGCTTACACCTCGCGTCTCGCTCCGCAGGCCCCGCACAATTGCTTTGTCTGAGCGCTTTCGATAGACAACTGTATAGATTTTTGTGCCTCAACTATACGTTTCTCAATAGATCATACTGAAGCCGCAAACATGATGCCTAAAGCTAGCATGAGACCTCGGTACGATGATGCGTGTGACAGTGTGTGTCAGGATCTACCGAGAGGAGACACTGAGCCTGTTTGCATGATGTACAGCAGATATAAAAAAGGCTTTCAGCTTTTCGTCAACATGTGTCATGCCAGGCGGGCCGTGTGTAAGGGGAATATGGGTAAATATAGGTATTTTACGTTGGGAAATGCAACATTATACACGTTTTTCAGAAAATCAGATTTAAGTACAGAACTGAAAAAAATACATACTGTTTTCGATGATATGAGACATAATGGAAAAACATTTATGTCTGTAATGTGGATCGTATCATTATAAAACTTGATACGAATATTTTGTCCATCTTTTGACTACGAGTTTTTTTTTTTAATAAACCCCAAGATTTTCTTTTTTTATTAAATTCGATTGTTGCTTACATTAAATTTGTATACAATGTCTAACTTGCTCACTCACGTTAGACTGTAGGTAAGTTCGTCCTACGCTCCCACAGCATATTTTTCCAATGTCCACTTCAACTTATTGTAAAAAATGTCTAATGCTATGGATTTGCTTTGCCTAAATATATAGATATTGGGTCTGGGGTCGGTTCGTGCGTTGTCATTTTTCATGAACAAGCTAGTTGGGTGCGTTTCGTGCGTTTTCAGTCATGTATAAAAAAAGCCTTCACCGTTGAGTGAGGTTCGGGCATCCAGTTATTATTACTGATTTCAATGGTCCCGTCTCGTGCGTCGTAGTTATTTCTGTAGACTTAAGAAAACACAAGAATTCCGTAAATAAATAGTTAAATTATGAATTGAACAAAAGAAATAAAGTTTCATTAATATTAATTCTCGATTCTTCGATGTCTTTATTTTTATTTTAAGTGCACATATTAACTGTTTTTATTTCCCAATAGATTATTCAATAGTATCTAACTCTATGGTTTCTGCGGCATTGTTTATACAAAACCGCACTAGATGGGCTCATTGAAATCAGTAATAATAACTGTACGCCCGAACCGCACCCAACGGTGATGGCTTTTTTTTCTACATGATTGAAAACGCACGAAATGCACCCAACTAGCTTGTTTACGAAAAATGACGACACACGAACCGACCCCAGATCAGATATTGATACTTATAAATTATTTTCAGTTTTACACATGGTTCACCCCCAAAGATGTATACTAGCAAATCAGTTTTTCATGCCGATCGCTTTTTAATAATATATTTAACTATACACCGCAATTATATTACTATAAGTAGTACAGAAATGGGGAGTGGGGGAATAATAAAATTAACATATATTATCAAGCTGGTTACATTTGACAGTTTTTTTTTTCGTCTGACTATTGGAAACAGAAGGTACAGAAGGTAATGTTACAGAAATGCTCCCGCCAGTAGATATCATGACATCCACATGTCCATCTAATATAGCAATCGTACATTAGGAAAAAGAAAAATATAAATTCCAAGAAAATCTAAAAATAAAGCATTTCCTTTGATTTAATACATCTTACTAGCAACACTATCGATTAACGCCATAATACAGGCTATTACAGTTTTTGAAAAATGAGCGAGTTTTATTCCCAGCTCAGTTATTTAAAACGCTTTGAATTATATTTTTATTTTCTCCAAAATCGATTACCAAAAGTCCTTTTGATTTTGATTACCAAATCTCCATCTCTTATTGTTTAGATTTTTCCTAAACTGCGCTCTATAATACGTGCTACCTGTATATAAGGTACGCTTATGTAGCCAAATTAATACTGGAGACGCGGTAAATGGTCAGAAACAAAATCCAAAGACCCTTTCTGTGAAATACGCAAAATAAAATGTAGACTTCCTATACTAATTGAGTCGAGGTTGTTCTTGAATGAGTATAGAAGCATAAAAAACTACTTTTCATCTTCCGCAAACAGGCTCATTGGACTTTGGTCCTGAACACTTACCGAGTCTCCAGTATGAATTTGGCTGTATAAATGAAAGTCACCTTTTACAGGATGAAGTTTATTTATGCCACCAAATTCATACGAAGACTTGTTAATTGACCAGTATCACGGATCGATAACACTTTTTTCAAATTCCACAAAATAAAGCTTGGGACTGGGCTTGCGTTTGTAGGGAACATGAAAATAATAATTAACAAATTTTATAAAAGGGGTCATCTAACCTTGGTAGCACTTACCGAGCCTTCAGTACAAATTTGGGTGCAAAAATAAATGTCACTGTGATTTATATATGGTTGGACAAGATTCTGTTTCGTCTGTATTTTTCAGATATGCATTGGCGTGGGGGAAATGGATGCTGCCTAAGTGCCAAAGGATGCTCTTTGCAGGGAGGCATTGTTACTGAGTGATTCCCGCCTGTAGATATGACATCCACGTGTTCGTCTAATATAGGAATCGTAATATAAGAGTAGGTTTACATATTAATTTAATTATTCATACGAAGATTACAATTGGAATTAGTTTGATAATATCATTTGTTTTCGCGTCTGCAACAATAACATAGTATAAATAACAAATAGTATTCTATCTCCATACGAACGGGCTGAAACGAACCCCCCCCCCCCCCCCCCACAAAAACTTGGTACAATCCGGTTTACGATAGTCGCGGTCGCACTTCAGTTATGTACGCACGTTGTCACTGGACGCTCCCGCGCATTTTCTTGAATTATGGCACAAAATTACAGAAAATGTTGTGCATTGTATGGTTGCTTAAATACAACTTTTATAATAATAATAAGGCATTATCCAATACGTAAACAGTCAGTTGGCAGCCCAAGGGCGTGTTTAGGCGCCGAGCGGCCGTAGGTATTGATTTCAAGGATACTGCCTAGTTAAACTACTGTTGTTACCTATACTGTGACAATAGCGTCACTAGAGATATTATCAAGTGATTCAATTGTGAAAACTTAAATTATAAAATATATCATTAAGATTTCTTAAGTGGTTGTGGAATATATAATGAATTAAAAATATGAAGTTTTTGCTTTTGATTTACTTGTTTTATTTATCCAACTGGTTTCACTGTAGTGCATTTTCAAAGGCAATTTTCACGTTAACCGTTTTAATTATTTCCGTTTTTACAAGAGTATGTTAGTATATCCGGACCAAATCTTGCAACTGAATTTCCTTCAAACGATTGAGCTCAGATTTTGCACTCATATTTTGGTCTCTATGGCAATAAATATTGAGCTCAGTATTGTCATTCTAAATTTAATATGATGGGATGGACGCAATAATATTGTTATTTATTATTTCTAGACGAACTTGACTGAGATAACATCATAAAAATAGGATTTGACGAGAAGAATTATTTTATTTTTATTTATTTTAATTATTCAATAGGAAACAAATCTTATACCTTTAACAATGCCCTGGAAAACTGTATAAACAATTTTCCTGCAGGAAAGAGTCTCGAGATTAACAAAAAAATACATTTTGCTTAACTTTTTATTTAACCTCGTAAGGTCCAATGTGCTTGAGAAATAACACAATACATTATTCATTACGGCCCGGAATCAATTTATAAGTGTTACTACTAAACACCCAATGTACTTCCCTGAGCACATATTTGAATTTCGTTGATATTTTGAATTTCGCAGTTGTCTAGCCATTTTGGTTCTTGTTCCTGATTGGTGGATCTTTTAAGACCGGGTTTAATCAAACAACGTGAATGTCCAATCAAATCATTTTTGTCAAATACCATTCAAAATTCTCTTCGCCAAACCACTGTGGGATCCGAAAAGTTCCAAATGGAACTTCAGAACCAATTTGCCATGTTGGAAACCACTGAGGACGTTGACCAGCTTGCTAGCAATTTCACGAATGTCGTGCGCGAGGTAGGCAGGGCCTCTTTTAAGCCGGAGCGAAGGACTAAGGAGTCCAAAATTTCGAGTGGAACTCTGGACCTGATGAGGCAGAGACGGGACATGTCTTCAGATTCTGCAGATTACTCCCTTCTTAACAAGCGCGTTAAAAGGCAAATTCGTTTTGACCAGCGCCAACATAACACTCGCGTCATTGAAGACGCGATCCAGCGAAACAAAGGCTCAAAAGTTTATGCCCAACAGTTAAGAAGGACTCAAACTCAAACTCAAACTCAATTTATTAATAAATAAAATTATTTACAGGTCAATTGTTAGGTCAGGTTATATGATATGACATTCGTTATTTTATTACAATAAATTATACTTAACGTTAAAAATATTATACTTAACATTTAAATCTTTAACAAATTATATTCATTATGATTATAGTATTTTACATTTTACATTATTTTCTGAAATTTAAATTTAATTAATTTTTAGTTTATTTTGTATTTGTTGAAGTGTAATATTCCTTAATACTATAGAACGATTTTTCAATTAGCCATGCTCTTAGTTTAGTTGAAACCAATCTGACAAAGCTGAAGACCTCTGACAATAGAACCGTTACCTCTAGGCCAGAGATTCTCGCCGAAATCGAGAAGTTTTATGGGCTCCTTTATTCTTCACACGCTCCCAAGCCAACTGCTCGCGATAAAGATGACAAACGTGCACCTCTAGTCCGCCACTACACCGATGAACTCCCGGATGTCGAAATGGGTGAGATTAGGATAGCTCTTGAACAGCTGAAAAATAATAAGGCGCCGGGCGAGGACGGCATCACAACTGAACTCCTGAAAGCTGGAGGTTACCCCATACTTGGACAGCTACAGGACCTCTTTAATGCCGTTATTCGTACAAGTACTACCCCAAAGGAGTGGAGCAGGAGCCTGGTCATTTTATTCTTCAAAAAAGGGGACCAAATCCCACTAAAGAACTACAGACCAATCGAACTCCTAAGCCACACCTACGAGCTGTTCTCAAGAGTTATCACGAATCGTCTCGCTCAACGATTCGAGGACTTCCAACCTCCAGAGCAGGCTGGGTTTCGAAAAGGCTACAGCACCGTGGATCACATTCACACGCTAAGGCAGGTTATACAGAAAACCCAAGAGTATAATCAGCCTTTATGTCTAGCGTTTGTGGACTACGAGAAAGCTTTCGAATCCATCAAAACTTGGTCTGTTCTGCAGTCCTTGCAGCGATGCCAAGTTGACTGGCGTTACGTGGAGATGTTGAAATGTCTGTATGACTCCGCTACGATGTCCGTCCAAGTACAGGGTGTACAAACAATACCGATACATCTACAGCGCGGCGTGAGACAGGGAGATGTTTTTTCCCCAAAACTGTTTACCGCCGCGCTGGAGGACGTCTTTAAAACACTAGACTGGAATTGACGAGGCATAAACGTAAACGGAGAGTACATTTCACATCTTCGCTTTGCCGACGACATCGTGATAATGGTGGAATCGCTGCAGGAACTGGAGGTAATGGTGCGCGGCCTTAGCGATTCTTCGAGACGAGTGGGCCTGCGGATGAATTTGGATAAGACTACGGTCATGTCCAACTGTCACGTCATCCAAGGGTCACTAACAGTCGACAATGTCAGCATCGAAGTTGTTCAGAAATATGTGTATCTGGGTCAAGTCATACAGCTGGATTAAAACAACTTCGACACCGAGGCTGACAGAAGGATATGCTTGCGTTGGGCAGCATTCGGAAAGTTGCGTCACATATTTACGTCGTCAATACCGCAGTGCTTAAAGGCTAAGATGTTCAACCAGTGCGTCCTTCCTGTGATGACGTATGGCGCTGAGACGTGGTCTCTTACAAAGGGCCTGATCCACCGATTTAAGGTCGCTCAGCGAGCTATGGAGCGGGCTATGCTTGGGGTATCTCTGTTGGATAGAATCCGAAACGAGGAGATCCATCGGAGATCGAAAGTAACCGATATAACCTGCAGAATCAGTAAGTTAAAGTGGCAGTGGGCAGGCCATATTTGTCGCCGAGATGATAGCCGTTGGGGCCGAAAGGCTCTAGAATGGAGACCACGTACAGCAAAGCGTAGTGTAGGCCGACCTCGTGCCCGCTGGACCGACGACCCGAAGGACGTTGTGGGGGGCGACTGGATGAGGAGGACGGAGGACCGACATCAGTGGCGAAATTTGGGAAAGGCCTATGTCCAGCAGTGGACGAACACGGGCTGATGGATGGATGGATGGATTCAAAATGTCGGATATGGAGCGCTCACGGCGTCAAGGTAAATGAAATCTCAAATAATTCATGTAATCTGGGACTAGTGAAATTAATCAGATATGATAATTAGTTAGTATCAATACTAATTTTTCATGAAATATATTTATTTTGCATTAAACTTATTGTGTGTTATGTTAATTTGGACCTAAATTAATATGTGATTGTACAAGAACAATGGGCGTTAATTCAAATTTTCGACTGATTGTTTATGTGCTTGCTGGAGAACTTTGGGCCGATAAAGGTAATTATTAGGGTTTGATTTTTTTGGACCCTAACCCTGTTGTAACATTAAAAAACATTAAGGAACACTTAATGCACGGCTTAAACTCACATTTGACCAATAAGTGTTTTTTTTTACAGAAAAGCTTATTTTTAGATATCGCACCAAGTGGTGAAGATTTTGGTTACTTCGAAATACCTGTAAAAAAGATGATCTAGAATTCGAAACAAAAGGAACAGAAAGTGCTCATAAATTCATCAGAGCTAATGAAAAAAATGTTATAACAAAATACCTTAACAATAAGCCAGTTACTTAACTATCTTCAGAAGAGGTTAATAAAGAAACTGCATACCTATGTCAGTTTTGGTGCAAACAGGAAAAAATACTTTTTCTATTAATAGGCCCGGGACAATACGGGATTACAATAGTAATATAGCAGGAGTGGATTTAGCCTCGTAAGGCCCAAGCTCATTTTAGCAATTTATGATTTTCGACCCACTGTTCTTCACGGAGAACATATTTATTGTAATGCATACCGCCCAAATATAAACTTGTCCTCAAAACTATTTTTTTCCTAAGCCTGTAATTTTTTCATAATATAAATACATGTATAAATATTAATAATTCAATGTTTAAAGTTCAAAATATTTTGTTCCCGCAGAAGGACATTGGGTCGCAACTGCAAGAATAGGTATTTTTTATTTGTTCTCTCTGAAGCACATTGGTTTGTTATTGAAAAAATTAATACCTACTTTTATGTTGAAATAATTACCCTTTAGTAAAATCACACAAAACATATTTTTCCCCGAAAATAAAAATTTTTGCTAAATTAGCCAATAATCAAAAATAAGACCTCACCTGCAGAATTATGCGCATTTTTTGCAAATTTGCAAATTTTCCCGCCAATTTTGTTTTTGGCCATATCTCCGGAACTAGTCCAATTCTAATTCGGTTTTTTATTTCTAAAACTAGATAAAATTTCCTACAAGAAAACTTTTTTTTCCTCGGGGAAAGTGGGGGGGGCTTACTCCTTGAAAAATCTTAGTTATATATATAAATGTATGTATGTATACTATATATATGTGTGTTCGCGCCACAGTCAAGCTGAACGCGCTTTGTTCGCAGTTTTATAATCTGCACATTTAGAGACCGCTCTAGCGGTGGAGTAGTAACTTTGTTTGTTTTTTATTACTGCTTGTCTATGATTTGATCGACATGGTGTGGTGATTTTGCTCTCTTCCGTGTGGGTTTGTGAGAAAAATTGGGTGCCTGAAAGGTTTTAATAGATTCCTGCTTTGGGGCCAACTGTGTGTAAAAATAAAGGTCTTCTAGTGAAACCTTATTGGGGAATTGTTCTCGTAGAAGCCGAGTTAATTCCATGAAGATACTTTGGTTATTGCGTCAGAATTTTGGTGACACGTAGCAAATGTCCGCGGCCACATTCCTTTGAATTCCTGCTGTTCCTTGCCTTTGTCTTTCCCCTCCATAATACCGGCTCGGCCAGCAGCTGGAGCAGCAAAGCGGCACAAGTAGTGGATAGCGAGGACCCCAGATTTTGGACTTCTGGAGGTATCTTGACGCCGTCAATATTTTACTGGACTTGTGTGAGTGTCATTTTATTACTAAATCTTTCATCTGAAAAACCATGTTACTGTCCGCTGGTATTGTGTAATCTGGCCCAGCCGAATTATTCTCTGTGCAGACCAGACAGGTAACAGGGTCTTTCATACAATATGTCTATTAAAATTTTATAATATTGTAAAAAAATATAAATAATAATAAAAAAAATTAAGAAGTATAACTCTATACATATATTATATTACAAAAAAAAGAAAATTTGGGCGTAGATTTACAATCCACAATTTTTTTTAATATTATTATAATTATTCTTTTTTTTTCTTTTTTGTTGCTCGTCTTCCTAGCTTTGGAAGAATACCCATATCACTAGGTTTATAATATATTAACTAACAATAATACTTTTTTTTTATAATTCGGCCTAGGCGTGACGATCGTCACGACTGTGACTGCCTTAGCGTGTGAATGTGGTCCACGGTGCTGTAGCCTTTTCGAAACCCAGCCTGTTCTGGAGGTTAAAAGTCGTCGAATCGTTGGGCGAGACGATTCGTGATAACTCTTAAGAACAACTTGTAGGTGTGGTTCAGGAGCGCAATTGGTGTATAGTTCTTAGGTAGGATATTACCCTTTTTTGAAGAACAAAATGAACAAAAAAACAAGAAATAACTTCAAATTAAAGAGTCATCAAATATAACACGAGAACACATATTTACTAAAAGCACATAGCAAATAAGAAAAAGTTCTTGTTCTAAACTTTAGTAATAATTAAAACAGAAATACAAAAAATATGAAGTGATTTTTTTTGGCCTTTTTAATTCCGTATTTGAATCAATGCTTTTTATTTGATATAAAAACATAATTCCTTATGAAATTTAAACTGACAGATGGATCATGTGGTATGAAAAACGTTTGGTATCTGTATGGGCAAACAGCAAGCAAACGATCTCTTATGTTATAAAAACTTGTACATAATACAGGGTGACCCAACCCAGATTTCAAACTTCAAAAAATAATTAAAAAATATCGATTGTACATATAATAATTTTAATAGTCTTAAATAAAAGTCTACAAATGCGAGGTCTGTTTCGATGGCGATGCATTTTATTTTTTGTTGAACCCGTTCGTTTAAACCTTTGTACCCATGTTCTTTTTAGTTGAATAGTTGGCGCATCACTCAAACGCCTGATATTGTAAAGGATATATGAATATAATTTGCAATATTCCGTATATTTATATATTAATATTTATTTATATAATAATATTTATATATTCATTATATTCATATATCCTTTACTAAGTGATGGACTTCCGCAAGGTAACGCCTATTTCAATTAATCGCCTGATATTGTACCGACTGGAAAATGTGCGTCGTGCTTGTGTGTACGATTTTCCGTTGCTTAGACACGCCTCCACTCCAAACGCGCGTTGCGCTCCCGACCACGGCGCCATGGCGACTAAAAATTCCCAAACGGTCAGCTTTCGAACGCTACAACTCCCCTCCCGCTAGCCCCTCAACCCGCAAATGTATTAATGTGGAAAGTTTAAAAAGTTAGCTGGGTCACCCTGTATAATTAAATTAAAAAAATTCGAAATATTTTTAAGCAGTGTCTCTAAGGCCTACTTGCGGCATGGTCAAGAATAAATTAACCTAAGGAAAGGCATAGAAAAAATAATGGTACCTACTACGCCCTGTTTACTTTCGTTAAGGATAAAGAGATCACAACAAATCTGGAAACGATAAGGGAAACGGCTTGATCTGGATTCAGAGGATAAAGGGCACTTCTATGATGCCTATGTCAGTCAGGCTGCACGAAGTGGTTGCGTAATCTATTTTTGGCAGCTGAAAAACTAGTTAAGGTGATCGGAAATAAGATGATTAATTGAAATAGGCGTTACCTTGCGGAAGTCCATCACTAAGTGTAAAGGATATATGAATATAATTTGCAATATTCCGCTAAACAATTCTTGTAGTGCTATTCAAAATGCAGACTCGTGCACCGCCCGCCCGCCCGCATAAAAACATGCAACAAGCAAGCAATACAAGCAAAGCAATCTTAAATAACAAGCAAGAAAACTTATCGACACGTGTTTCCGTTGCTAGGGGCTAGCAACACATCCCGAGGATGCCTCGTTCAGAGGCGAAACACGTGTCGATAAGTTTTCTTGCTTAATATTTAAGATTGCTTTGCTTGTATCGCTTGCTTGTTGCATGTTTTTATGCGGGCGGGCGGGCGGTGCACGAGTCTGCATTTTGAATAGCACGACAAGAATTGTTTAGCGGAATATTGCAAATTATATTCATATATCCACTTAGATCGGAAATAAAACACAATAGGGTAAATGGCTGATGTGCTAGTTGTACTCATGCCAATTGTGTAAAAACTGACTAAATATTTGATTGCGTTATGAAGTAATGCCCGTTAAAAGATGATTTTCCGCGACAATATCAGAGTGCCGATTGGTAGAAATCAGAAATGACAGCATTTTAGATCAGACATAAACAGATGTATGATATACTTGTACATGTATTAAACGTGTAACAACAAGATCATTCGTCTGTTGGCGGAAAGACTTATATCAACCAAAATTTACAAGAGGTGGTTGAAAATAGCACCATGATTGTTAATTTAAAAATAATTGTAATTTATTGTATTTTCTGTTGAAAGCGTAAATATGTATTTCAATGTAATTTAATTTAATGTATTTCTATTGTACCCATATTAATTGTAATCTATGGACATTGTACTTAAATAATTATTATTATTATAAATCTAGTAGAAACGAGGCGTCTCGGTGAGACATAAGTATAGTACATTAATGATGATAAATTTTGTTTTGTTAGTGCCTAGAATTATTACAATAAATAAGATTGAAATATTTACTTTTAAGATTTTTGGTACAAACTGAAGATCATACAAAATACCTACCTATATATCGTGACGAACAAAAATCTGCCGGCGTACAAATTTCAGAGTATATATGTCGCAGTCATCTGGTTGAATCTGCTATTCGATTGAATGACTAGTGCGTTCCTTGAATGACGAAATTCAATTGAATGACTAGGCCGAACGTTGATTGAACAAGCGTCACTCAACGTCCAACTAGTTAGCGGATTGTAACACAGCCCTATGAACAGAGCGGACGTAAAATCAGTCAGGTGATTCAAATTTAGTTCATTTTTTTCCACTGCGGCGCTAGTAGTCACCAAAACAAATATGGCGTCAAACAGCTCGCATAGATAGAACTGTGTTTATATATTTTTCGATTAAATTTACTTTAAAGTGCGTTATTTGTAAATGAAACTGATCCTGTGATTTTAAGTATTTTTTTTTATCTAAACCCTCATTTCACTAGGTGACAAAGACTTAATTTAACAACTTTTTGGAGTCCCAGAGACTCTTATATTTTAATAAATTACTTTTGAAATAATATGATCAATTTTTCCATGTTTTCCACTTTTTTATACGAAGCAAAAATATGAGATTAAGTAGAGCATTGGAAATCATGCTACAATCTTTTATTATTTTAAGCTCAGCAGTTTATAAATCAGTAACTTTTTAATTCTCCCAAAATTCTCATGAGCATCCTACCTAATAAGCAAACCTATTCTTTATGGTCACCCTACATGGGACCCCACTATAGACGACCTAAAATTTTGGCGGCCAATGATGAAACTTACGGCAATCGACAGTAATATCGTAAGGTTAACTTTTAAGTTGCGAACTCATGGTCACCCTAACCAAACATTACAAAGTCGGCTATATCCCATTCAACGACTTCGCTAAATGACGTTCAGTCAAGATGTTGAACGTTACATTCAACGACTTGACGTGTTGTCCTTTAGTCATTCAATTAAATGTCGTCATTCAATAGACCCGCTAGTCATTCAATCAAATAGCAGATTCAACCAGATGACTGCGACATATACATAATGTAGAAACATAAAAGTAATAGCAGCAGTAATTTATGATTAACAAGATCGAATGCTTTACTCGTATTAAAAAGAGTGCTACTACACTTTTATCGAGCTTGTATCTATGCATTCGGCGAACGATACCATTATCATGGGACCATTCAACGACTGATCTCTTTCAATAGAACTTGTAAACAAAATAAACAAACCGTATTCTCCCTTTTTAGGGTTCCGTACCCAAAGGGTAACCAACGGGACCCTATTACTAAGACTCCGCTGTCCGGCTGTCTGTCCGTCTGTCACCAGGCTGTATCTCATGAACCGTGATAGTTAGACAGTTGAAATTTTCACAGATGATGTAGGTATTTTCTGTTGCTGCTATAACAATAAATACTAAAAATCAGAATAAAATAAACATTAAAGGGGGCTCCCATACAAAAAAACCGTGATTTTTTTGCCGTTTTTATAGATAATGGTACGGAAATCTTCGTGCGCGAGTCCGACTCGTACTTGGCCGGTTTTTTTTTATCTTTCGCAGGATCTCGCTGAATATAACTCCAATTCATATGGCACTATTTTTTGCTTGTCTTGCACTGCATTCAAGTATGAAATCACATCACGTAATCTTATAAATGCGAAAGTTTGTGTGTGTGTGTGTGTATGTTTGTTACTCTTTTACGCTGAAACGGCTGAACGGATTTGGATGAAATTCAGAAAGGATATAGCTTATATCCGAACTTAATACATATGCTACTTTTTATCCCGGAAAAATGCATGGTTCTTGTAGGATAAATCAATAAAAATCATGTGTCTAATTAGCGCGGTCTTAATCGTTGGTGGTGAAATAAGACAATGCTTTGTTATTTCATACATCAGGTGTCTAATTAGCGCTGTCCTTAATCGTTTCTGGTGAAATAAGACAAGGCTATGTTATCTCATCACACTTCACACTAATATTATAAATGCGAAAGTTTGTGTGTGTGTATTTTTGTTACTCTTTCACGCTGAAAAGGCTGGACGGATTTGGATGAAATTTAGAATGGATATAGCCTATTCCCTAACTTAATACATAGGCTACTTTTTATCCCGGAAAAAAGCATGTCGTTAAACCGAATAACACGCGGGCGGAGCCGCGGCCAAAAGCTTGTATTAAATAAAACTTGGAAAATTAGGCGAACTTTTTAATAATATATCTGCTGCGCCAACACGGGCTGTAAGTTTTGTTATTCATCTTATGTTTTTAATGTCTTTAAACGTAAGTCGTGCTCGTGTAATTGACGAACGATAAGATTGTCGTTATTTCATTGCGGTATAGAAATGCAGAACAAAAGAATGTCTGAATCTGAGGAGTTCTAATCCCGGATCATCGGATATAATGCGTGTCTCTCGCTATCTCACTCGACTCGTCACGCACTTGTCATTTGAGGGGGAAATGAACTGCATAAATAATAACAATTATTGTAACAATACTTCTTCAAAAATAATTAAAGGAACTAATTTGTTGTTATAATATCTTCAATTTGACTACGTTTCAAAATGTTTATTTGCATATTTAATTAATTAAGTCAGAACTTCGTCTTAATTTGGATCTTCTTTTGATATAAAGATTTTGATAAAAAATATTGATAATATCTCTGACACCCCCGCGTTTTTAGGGTTCCGTACCCAAATCACGGGACCCTATTACTAAGACTCCGCTGTCCGTCCGTCCGTCCGTCTATCACCAGACAGTTGAAATTTTCACAGATGATGTATTTCTTGCCGCTATGACAACAAATACTAAAACCGGCCAAGTGTGAGTATACAACAGACATGATTTTTTTGCCGTTTTTATAGATATTGGTACGGAACCCTTCGTGCGCGAGTCCGACTCGGACTTGGCTGGTTTTTTTAATACTAATTGTCCCATCTTGTTCCATATAAAATATATAATTTCTAAATATTTTTTTCAATTTAATAACTAATTTAACATCTACATTAAACCTGATCTATATAAGGGCTTTTCAAGTTGGTCATCAGTTATAGTCGGCTTATGTTATACCCTGAATGCTGATACCTATTTGTACCTACTTGGTGTCATCATCAGTAAAGGTTTGAAAATAATTTATACCAAATAAAATAAAAAAAATACAATAAAACAGGCAGTCCGTATCATTCTTGAACTTATTCAACAAAATATTTGAAAATACAACTTGACGTTATTATAAATCAAATTATGCTCCGAAAGGACACATTATCAAATCAAATAACGAAGGTGACTTTGTGACAACTATATTGGAAATAACGAACGCTTTAAAAGATAACATTTTTCATGTGACACCTATCTGTTAAGTTGTTCCTATAAACAGGTTGGTGAACAACATAAGCTTATGTTTGTTTGTTTTGTCACAGCTGTGACAATTGTGGCATGGTACGTACCTTCACATAGAAACTGTTATTTAGGGCACTTCACGTGCTAAAGGACGAATACTTTTTAGCCACCTCTTTAGTTAAGCTTTTTTAGTATCTGACTCTTTGATTCTGAAGTCAATTTAAAATACCCGGTTGGATACACCAAATCATCAAATCAATATGAAGCCAGTGAAAGTAAAAGTTGAACCAAAGCATGAGTTAGAGGATAGATTGAATATTTTTAAAAGCAATTCTCAAGGTCTTCATTCAGTTGTAAGACATACGTTGCTGTCTAGTCGACTTCTTGGTCTGTTACCTTTGTCTGGTTTGTTACATCCCAGTAGCAGTAACTTGAGGTGAGTATATTTTAGTAAAATAATTTAGTGGGCATTTGTATGAAACTACCTGTCTGCGTTTATGAATATTTGTATTTGTTTGATGAGTATGTGTATGACGTATAAAAATATATAAGTACTTATATCTGAACTGATTAGGTTTTGTGGAATTAAGTGGATCATTAACGCAATAAATATGTATTTTGAAATCGGTCAAGTGGTGGTAGAGCGCTCACCTGTTGAGTGTTCCAAAAAAGTGTATATTTGCGGGGCGAATTAGGCATTTTAGTCTAAGCGCTAGGTCATGTCTCGTGTTGAGTTATATGTGCCCTAAGTTTTATTGCGGGGCGTTGTTAAACACCTACAGGAGTATTAAAAAAAATTGGTCACATGATCCAGATCATGGACCTTTGGTCGCCATTTTAAAAAATGGCTGCCGAGTGGTACATTATTTTTCAAAGTATTACTCGGTATCCAATGGTCCAATTTTGATTTTCAATGCTTAATTTACTCCTTTTGTGAAGGCAAACATATTTGGTTACTACAAATTTTTTGTTAAATCGAGACGTTATTGAGATAAACTAAGGTGTTTAATATTTTCAGTTCGCGACGGAATTGGGAAAATACTCATTGCTTTTTTATTGTTGTTAAAGCTTGGTCTGTTCTGCAATCCTTGCAGCGATGCCAAGTTAACGTGGAGATGCTGAAATATCTGTATGTTTCCGCTACGATGTCTGTCCAAGTACAAAGCCTTTTCAAACTTAGCCTGGTTTGGAGGTTCAACGTCGTCAAATTTTTGGGCGAAACGATTCGTGATAACTCTTGAAAACAGCTTTTGGGTGTGGCTCAGGGGAACAATTGGTCTATAATTATAAAGTAGGATTTTGTCCTCTTTTTTGAAGAACAAAATGACCAGGCTCCTGTTCTATTCTTTTGGCGGGGACCCAGTATGAATGACGGCAAAAAAGGTCCTCTAGCGGTCTGAGTGTTATGGAATCTCCAGATTTCAGGAGTTCGGGTGTGATCCCGGCACCTTTATGTTTTTCAACTGTTCAAGAGCTATTCTAATCTTATCCATTTCGATATACGGAAGTTCATCAGTGTGAAGGTGCACGTTTGTTGTCTTCATTGCAAGCAGTTGGCTTAAGAGCGTATGAAGAATATGTGTGATGGATGGACAGACAGCAGAGACTTAGTTAAAGGGTCCCGTTAGGCGCCCTTAGGGTACGGAACCCTAAAACAGAACTAAAGTTTGCATTCAATTTCAACAACACTAAAAAAGCAATTCACAATTCCTTCGCAAACTGAAAATTTTAAAAACCTTAGTTTATCTGAACAACGGCTCGAAGAACAAAAGATGTGTAAATAACCAATTATGTTTGCCTTTACAAAAAGAGTAAATAAGCTTAAAAAAATCAAAATCGGACCACTGTATACCGAGATATACTTTGACAAATAATCTACCAATTTGGGGGCCATTTTTAAAAATGGCGATTATACGACCACGATCTGGACCATGTACCATAACTGCACACGAGACATGACCGAGCGCCTGCACTATTTTAACATTGTGTTTTATGTTTATATTGCAAGCTGATATTTTCGTAAGGAGCCACCCTGAACTCTATGAAAAAGTTAAACATGTTTGTAAATTTAATAACAGAAATAAAGAAAGACTAATATTACCATTAATGAAAACCGAACTACGTAGGAAAAGCTAGTATAAAAATATTAAACGATAAAAATATTTAATAACATTCCCAATTCAATTAAAGAGTTTTCAATTCCACTACCTCCATTTTTCAGAAAATTCCCTTTATTGTGGTTCGAAAAAATACCCTAAATACCCTATTGTTCAATAAAATCATTTCTAGAATTCAAATTTTGATATTGCATATGAGTTCTATATACATTTTATATAACTACCTACAGGGTGTAATCATGACGTGCTCATTAAATTAAACCACATGCTCTACTGATCATCCTGAACCACTTCCATAGAAAAACTATGGAAAAAACGCAAAATAAAAATTCACTTCCCCAGACAAATTTTTAATACCTCCTTGTCATTTTCAATGGGAACTTTCACGTTTTATCAAAAGTTTTTCTATGGAAGTGGTTCTGGATGATCAGTAGAGCATGTGGTTTAATTTAATGAGCACGTCATGATTACACCCGGTATATAAAATCAATGATATTGTCTGACATATGTTTATTTAATTGACGTTTATTATCGTTTTGTACATTATTGTAAATTTAATTGCTTTGTATAGTTTTATTTCGTTTTGAGCCTAACATTTTTGCATGCCCATATTTTTGGTTCGATATAACTAATCAAAGAAACTTTGTAACACCTAAAATGTAGCTTATTTATTGCAAATAAATGAAATCTGAATCTGAAATCCAACTCAGAGGTCATGGGTTCAATTCCCACGGTGCACATTTATTTGTGTTCTGGTTTTTATGGTTTGAATACTCGACAACTGTTCCGCAAGCCGTGGGTTTCTGAGTTGTCCCGTTCAGAAACATTTGAGTTCGGTCTGCTCTGCATATACCGAAAGGCACTTTCGGCTGTTAGTCCAGCTCTCCCATCGTCTAACTTCAATATCCATCGCTATAGTCTTCAAAAGCGTCGTGATTGGCCAAAAATGAAGTGTGATGTCATTTCTAGCCAATCGCGGTGCGTTTGAAGGCGACTGCGATGAATGTCGAAGTTAGACGATTGGGTCCCAGTTTGCGCCCGAAGTACGGCGATAGAGCTCACCACCCATCATATTTGGGACGTAATAATCGACGGTGAAAAGAAGGTGTACCTACTGTAGACTGTGTCTTGGACAGTTCACACTCAAGACACACCTGTGACTCAAAGATTAATGTCGTGCTGATAGTGTGTATGTGTGTGGATGTGATTGTCTAGTATTTTTAGAGGTAGTTTAAGTATGACGTATCTCATATATATTATTTTAAACAAAGATAATATAATTGCTATATTTAGCCTTTTATTTTCTGTATAAATTGGTAGCAAAATATAAATAAAATAAAAACAGAATTTTAAATATATTTCGGCCTCTTCTATGAGGCCGTTTTCAGTTGATTAATGTCAACTGTCATTTATTCAACTGAAGACGGCCTCATAGAAGAGGCCAAAATATATTGAAAATTGTGTTTTTATTTTATTTATATTTTACTACCAATTTTTAAAGTATCTCTAATATAGTAAGGTGTGTAAAAATAAATACAGTCGAATTGAGAACCTCCTTCTTTTTTAAAGTCTGTAAAAAGGAAAAAAACGTTTATTTAATTTTTTAGGTTAGAATGCCCATTTTCTTCCAAGTTCTCTTACGATAAGATTGATTTCAGGTTTTCTCTATGGACACCCTATGTTCTTATATATTTCATGAGTGTCTTTGGTCAAATTTTCATGAGTTTCCTGAACATATACCACTTTATTTTGAATTGCTGTTCACTCATCCACGTCAGTAAGTATTTTTTTTTACTTCCTTACACTGAGTGAATAGCCTTATCTGGAACTATATTCAACGTGGGGGCCCAGGGGAGGGGGAGGAAATATTGGAAGTTATGGCTTCCCTCTTAAGGCGATGGCTATTTCTGTTGACCTTGTAAATCCGTGATAAGATCCATTTTAATTCAGATTTATTTATTGATTTATTCTTATCGCATTGAAAACAATAGGTATACAAATAAACATGTCAGAAAAAAAAACAATCCAAAAATTATAATTTTGTATGTCGAGTTGTTTTAGCTATTTGAATGCTTTACGCATTCAGAAGTAATGTTAGAAAAAAAAGGATCAAATTTAAAATAAATTAAAAGCTATATACGAGTATTAGCAGGACTGAAATGGGTAAATAAGTATTTTGAAATTTAATCAATACTAAATACCCAAACTAAGTAAGATTATGAACTGTTTTAATAAATTTATAAAGAAAAGAAACAAATTGGAACCTTTTCATGTTAAAGAAATTATAACAACAAATTCCCGTTTCTTTGACAATATTTAAAAAATTTTGTTAGTCATTGTATTTATATATTTAGGTATATAGAAGTGCATTCGCAGCTTGATTCTCCTTCTAACGACTGGCGACGACGGAGTGCGAGTTGCCATCGAATGACTTTACTACCGCGTGAATCAAGTTAAGCTGGGTTTCCAGCGCGTGTTTTATCCTACACACTTCACCAAAACGTCTACACAGTATAGTGTTCCGCTACATATTTGTATTTATAAGCCCTGTGTCTCCTGCATGCTTATCAGTAAAAATTTGAAGCGAAACAATGTTGTGTGTACACGTTTTTGTTTAGTGTGTAGTACAAAACGTGCGCTGGAGACGCGGCTTAACTCTATTCACGCGGTAGTAAAGTCATTCGATGGCAATTCGCACTTAGCGTCCAGTGCGGGATGAGTCGTGTGATAGTGTGAGACGCACAAACACAAGGTCACCAGTAGAAGTCGTCACTTTATAAATAAAAAATCTACATCTTACTAATGATAAAGTAGTAAAAATTCCGTTTTTTAATTTTTTTTTATTATTTTATATGAAAAAGGGTTATTAGTGTTTTACTAAAGCCCAAGGTACCATTTGTAGATTTTTTTCTGTCTGTGTATGTATGTTGCGTTTTAACTCGAAAACCACTCAACGAATTTGAATGCGTTTTTTTATTATCATCGTAGTGACCCTGGTCAACATATAGCCAATAAGAGGTGTACACAAAATAACGTTGAAGCCGAAAACGGGGCAGAGATTGAATAAACGCGAGCAGAGCTGCGAGAAAAATCTAGTAAAAATAAAGAGCAAACAGAAAAACTGAAACTGTTTAGTTAATTCCTCAAAATCATTTGTCAAATAAAATAGGCTAATTTTTCTTCTCGTGCACGTATCAAAAAAGCTTGAAAATTGAAATATTTGTTTTCTTCCAGCAAATATGTTATTCTACACCAATGGTCTTATTGCAACATTGATGCTAATTAAAATTGGAATAGCATGGCCAAGAGTTTTACGTAAAGTGGAGTCAATAGAACAAGAGCTTCCTCCGCTCACGAGAAATTTATCTAAGCCTTGCACATTACTGACAATATTTATATTGTTGATTGCTTTGAGTAAGTTTAAAGCTTTCTGTATTTTTGCATTGTCCATAAAAAATTTATTAATTAATACTCCAAATCTTGACACCTTTGTTCTAATTCTGCCGGTACAGCGTATTTCAAGGAATCTTTGTGAATGTTATTTGAATACTTACCACTTGATGGTAAAATAATATACTGCAAGGTTAACCTGCATACCCTTTGTTCCCAAGTTATGGCGATAAGGCTCCTCTTATAGGGGTGTTACATACAAGTGTTAACTGTTTTACTGACCATGCTTAGAGTCACCTCTGACTACCCTCTCTTGACTATATTTTGGGACGGTATGTTTTGTTTTTTTTATGTTTATTATAGCAGTTTCCATCCATCCATCCATCAGTCTCTTTCTTCCACTACTGGACCTTTCCAAGATTTCGTTTCTCTTGACGGCCCTCCTAAAAGAAATGCCCATACTTACACACGCTGGGCAGGCTGGTTGGTGAGCGCGGTGCTGAAACCCTCGCACCAGTGACGCTGCTGCCCGTCACTAGTCTGTTATTTTCATAAGGCCCGGTAATTTGGGATGGTTAGACCGCCATCAATCGGTCGCAGGCATGGTGGGCCACTTGATTGTGCCTGTCTGGGAGCTGTCCTCTTACTCTCCCCCGAATAACTTCTGGAGGGTTTGCAAATGAGATGGTGGAACCTCCACAGTCGAGCCCGGCACCAGCTCTACCACCTGTCAGTTTAATCTGTTGTAACGTATCACAACATGATAATGCTTTCGGATTGAAATTGAAACATGTCGCGTACCGGATAGGTTGTATTATAAATGTACCTATATACGTAAGTGTGATCCATCACATATTTTACTTACCGTGACAATAATGTAAAAACTATGCTTGATTTAACACTATTTCGTATTGTACTGCTTAAACCTGATACTTAACTACTCTTTTGTTATTTTCAGTGGAACACCTTCTCAGCATTTTATACGGCCTCAGGGTTGCACATATTTGTGATCCTGACAACTTTTGGGAAACTTACTTTTCTCAAAGTATGCCTTGGGTATTTAGCTATATTACGTATACCCATTGGAAGGGAATTGTCACCGAGGTAATATTACAATTTACAGTAATCTTTGCGTGTAAAAAACATGATGAAAGAAGAATGTGTAGTGTAGTGCAACAGTTTTGACAGCTCGACGACCAATCACAGCCGCTTTCCAGTTATCAGAATGACGTCGCGTCGCAGACGTAAAAATTACGTACTCTATTATGGAAGTGACTAAAAGACCGCAGCAGCCCTTTGATTTTTTAAATTATTGTACCGTAAGTCATTATTCAGCTGTTGGAATATCTTTCTTAGCCCGTACTAATAAAGTTCAATTTGCAATGTACAGTTTGGAAAGTTTAATTATTGAACCGTAAGTCATCGAAAAGTATTCGGAAAATGATATTTTCTGCATATCATGAATTCTGCTTAAACTACGGAGGTCGCCTTGCTCCGCTCCGCTTCGCTCAGCTCCCTAATATGTACTTACATGTCAACCTAGCCGCTCATCCTCGCTTCGCTCGTAGTCGCAACCTATCCCTAGCGGTCGAATAAAATTAAACATAAGAAGCCGCTAACGGCTATTTAGTCACTTCCTTCTATTACTAACTATAATAGAACGCGGCTATGAAGTCAATCCTGACACATGCCTCTAGGGTTGTTATACGTTCGATCACTGTATCGATAAAATTCGTCAAGTGTGAGTAAAGTCGAATGCAGTTATCAGATGTAAGTATATGAAGAAAGTGAAAAAAAAAACATCTAGGTAGAGATCATAGAAGTAGTTTAATTACTTAATACTTCTATGGTAGAGATAATATTTATATTCTTTACTTTATTATGTATCACTTTCCGAAGCACCATCACCATTATCACTACTGGAATCGTTTGTATTAATAACTAACTCAAAGTCATTATCTAAAATATTATCCACTTTAATGTCTCTGTTGCAATCGTCCCATATTTTGGCTTTAGTTTTATTCACTACCATTTTCCAATTATTTTTGGTTACGTGATTGCACGCTTCTTCTAACAATTTCATCATTTTCGCTGTGGAAAATGGAGGTTCAGTATTATGGCGTGCCGCATGTCCTTTGATCTGTGCCCATATCAATTCGATGGCGTTATACTCGCAATGATACGGCGGTAAACGAAGTACTCGGTGCCCATGTTGCAGTGCTAGTTCATCAATGACGTATCGTTTTACTCTCGATCTGTGAATATTCATCAATCTAATCAAATCTCCTTTCAACATAGACATACTTGCGTCTACACCTTTTTTTTGAAGCCATGCAACCAGATGGGCTTTTTTCTCAGAGTTTGAAGGTGGCTTATCAACTAACATGGAGTGATAAGGTGCATTATCCATAATAATAACTGATGGCTCAGAAAGGCTAGTCAGCATATTAGTGAACCATTGGGTAAACTTCTCACCATCCATTTCTTCATGGTAATCACCTGTGGTTTTAGACGCAAAGGCCAATAAACAGTTGTCTATAAAACCACAGGCGTTGCCAGCATGACAAATAATTAGTCTGGCTCCTTTTCCGGAGGGGACTTTGGATGCCGATGCCGCCGTATCGTCCGTCCACGAGCGACCAACTGTGTGATTCGCATTTAGCCACGTTTCGTCCAAAAAAACTACATTATCCCAATCATCTATAGCTTTCGCCTCGCGTAAAAAATCAGTCCTTTTCATGGCAATATCCGATCTTTCCATTAGCACCTTTCGTTTGTTGCATTGTTTATATCGGAATCCAATGTTTTTCAAAACCTTTGACAATGACTTTTTTGATCCGGAAAATAATCCAGTTTCCTTTAATGTCTGCACTAAATTCGACAACGTTGGGTACTCTTTACGTAAATAATAATTGTAAATATGCCTGCGGATGGCGTCAACGTCAAAATTATCTACATCGGTAAGCTTCGCTCTTTTTCTCTTGTTGGGAGAATATAGAACATTATCTTCGATGCCAGTCTCACCCAATTTTTCTTTCGTGATTTTTATAATAGTTTTTTTGCTGATATCGAGAGCATCTGCAACTCGATCCAACACCGATGTCACGGGCAATATCGGTCCGCCGTTTTGAGCTTCTCGTTCAAAAAAGTCACGAACACGTATGATAAGCTCACGAGACTGACTGTTAAGAACGAATTTCTTCGATCGTTTTGGCATTTTAACAATTCCAAGTAGTAAGCATTTCAAATTCCAAGTTCAAGCCCTTGCTTCAATCTGCCCCTTGGTCAATGGGTGAGATGGGGGATGGCACTAGGTATTAATAGCCAAAAACATGCACAAGTTTAGCACAATCAAAAGTATCAACCTTTGGAAAAGCGATCAAGGCAATACTTAAAATTGTTTTATCATACCTATTGACGTGTCATTGAATTAATTGACAGGAAATATTGTACTTTACATTCAAATTCAAAAAGTTTTCTCTAGGTAAAAAGAGTTCAATTCCCAGAGGTTAGTAATAAAGAAACAAACTCATTTATTCATTAATATTTATAATTAACTGAAGGAGAATATTACTAATATATCTAATTTTACGTTTTATTTACAATAATGCACATCATCATAAAACATAACAATATTTTTAGCTATACGAACTTTTTAACGTGTATCGATATATTGTCTGTGATATTATTGCCACTCACTATTCTGTCACACGCAATAAGTAATTATGTAATTTTTTCCTATGTGGTTGACATTGTCATTATTCAGAAACTTCATAGTTGCGCAATGTGTCAGGATTAACTTCATAGCCGCGTTCTATTATATGTCAAAAAGACATCATTAAAAGGTCATGTAACGCTGACCCAAAGTTGAATTATGAAGTACGTTTCAATGACGTCATTTTATAATATGGGTTTAACCTCGAACACTCGACGTAATAATATTTATTAGTAGTAATATTTCAAAGATTGTACATATAAATGCAGGGTGTCAAATAGATAACTATCGTCACGACTTTAGTCCCTGAGGGGATGTTAGAGGTATTTTGAAGTGTGAATTGCGAAATGTAAGTCACAGTATCCACACTCTTCAGTCCACACATTACCGATGGTTATACATCCTAGCGTCATGGGGGGCGGGCGGGGGAGCCCTAAAGCCATAATACTTACGTCAGTTACATCTATATAGTGCTCGACCAATATCAGTAAGAAAATTAAATATCGATATATCTATAATATAATTATATCCCTAGATACAATCTAGTGATATAAGTATCGTACTAAACTAATCTAGTTAAATAGTTATTACACAGTACCCGTAACATAATATACTGTTCTCTATTTGTCGATGGCATGTATACGTTTAGGAGCCGAGCGAAGCGGAGCGGAGCGAGACAACCCCCGAAGTTTTGTATGGCATTAACGATTTATATTGTCCTAATGATGACTAAGCCGGTTGCATAAGTATGTATAATATAATAGGTAGATTTGCTGTTTTCTCGACAAATTGCTGAATCATAAATTGTAAGAGCCCTAAATATTGCAATTGCATTTGGGAAGTCGAAGGAATCAAAATCCTCTTAGAACAATGTTTTAGACGAATAAGCCACTATTCCTCCAAGGAACATGTGCCAAAAATTGGAACGAGAAGCAAGTAAGGGTGTTATTTTGATTATCTGTAGCTGACTGGAAGTGCATCAATTTTCATGGATTGTATCGAAAGCGTCTGGAAATACGACCTTTGCCGAAGAGTGGCAAAGATTCCTACGCGCTTTATTTAAATGGTACTACTGTACCAATATTATTTAATTTCATGAAGGAAAAGAAAACTTTAATGATAAGCTTAAAAGTTATAAACGGATGGTCACTAATTGTTTATTTTTCTTATTACGTAGTTTGCTTTTTTTTTAACCGAACACTTACAAATACCATCAAAATTTATTTTGCAAGGTCCCTGCTCCTTGGCAATCGTACCCGTATATATTTGATTTAAGATATGCTACGTCTGACAACTAGGTCCAGTGGCGAAGGGTCCATATAAGACGATTCCCATCGGCTTGTTTAGGAAATGGCATTCATACTATATTTCTTTATTCCGTGCTCTTCGCTTTATCAAACATTTATATAAATCTCAATACGACAAATACACTTGGCTGACAGGGAGTTGCAAAGTACAAACATGTTATGTTTTCCTTAGTTGGTTTTCTGAGTAAGGCAATATCTTTGTCCGGCTTCCCTTTTTGAAATGTTCACCCTTCGCCACTTAGGTACTTCTTCATTTTTGTGTTTTAGATTTTCAACGTGCAAGCAACTTTTTTGTGGTCTTTCAATGATTTGCTCATCATGACATGCAGTATCTACCTAACAGAACACTTTCTTATTCATAAAAAGTTTCTAAAACAACACATAGTAAATGTAAGTAAATTTATTAATATATATTATTTAAATGTAAGTAAAAAGACTGAAAATCTTGTATCAAATCTTCAGTGTATTTTATGGTAGCTCCTTTGTCCGACTGTAGAATAATACATACTTTATATGAGAACAAAAAATGGAGAAATATGATAGTGTTTTATTTTGAAAGATGTAACTGAGTATAGTCTTTTTTTTAATAATCTCCAAGAGTTGTTTTAAGGTAAACGCACAGTGGGCTACAGCGCACGAACCATTCAGAAGGTCTTGTTCATCTACCCGTGCGTCCGAGGCTGACGTGTGAGCGCTTACCTTAAATATTACTCCTAATTATTTCTTCGTTTAATATCGCCTTTTACTGATAAATAAAGTCTATATAACCTTAAATTATTTTTTTCTGCCAGGAAAACTATTACCTGGATGACTTTAGGATTCAGTACTTGAGTATTGTGAGCCTAGTAAGACTCATAAACAAGCAGATTGGTATTTACATAATTTCTTCTTTTGCTTGTAATTTGTATTGGATTTGCTGGCAAATGTTTAATAGTTTGAAGTAAGTCACTTGCAAATATAATATGTTATGGTATTTTCTAATGCTTTGATTGTAAATTATTTAAAATCAGCTTCAAGTTTGTGTAGATTTGAGAAAGAAATTTCGTTTTTTTGCAGTAAAAACAATACAGGACATATATTGGCATGCAGTGAACCACATAATCAGTAAGGATAATTATTATTTCACCCATATTTTCACTTCTCTTTTTCTAAATTTAATAAGTTACAATACATCTCTGAAAATGTTCAATCTTATACTTTTTTACCATGATATCTTTCTCGATTCTATTTTACTGACACCTATGCACTTCAGATCTGGTTTCTTTAATGATACTTGGTGTAGCTTGGTTCAGCCGCCGTTATGTATGATCTCTCAATCTCTGGCAATGAGAGAAAAAGAGATAAGAGTGTACAAAATGGCTACTATAATACGGCACCCGTCTCTTAGGAAAAACACAGATTTAATAGTTTTACTACAGTCGGTATTTTATCAATTATTTGACGTTTTATTGGTTTTGCCAACTTGCAATCGGCCTTAGAAACAAGCAGTTTTTTTAAAAGAAATTAATGGCTTGTTAGGCATGCCCTTCCTGCGTCGGGTTGCCTTCATGAATTATATTATATTATAATATAAGTTATCCCATGTGTGTTGCTTTTTCACGCGTCTTGATTGGAATGGTTAACTTAGACAATGAGCAAGTCTGTTTTCATGATTCACTATCCTGATTCTGTAAGATTTAGTCCTGCTATTTACTTCTTTTTTTTACAGTACATAGGAAATTTGAGCTATTTTTGAACGATTTATTATTGTGAACCATGGAGTATTCACTATAGTTTTTCAGTATACTATTTTAGGACTGTTCGCTTTAAGACGTATCGGAACGCACATTGTATGTGTCAAGTTATTTTATTTTATTGATATGGCAACACGAGTTGTCTTCGGGGGAATTGTCAAAAATCGTGAGACGGTTTTATTGCGTTTTAATTCAACAAGAGTTGCAAAAGGTTATGTGTTTATATTTCAAGGAAACAGATACTTAAAATAGAAAAATGAACCAGTTAATCAGTATTAATTGTGATCCGGGAAGTGTACGCGAAAAGTTTCGTAAATCCGATGATAGTGGAAGGTGATGGGAAACGATTCTCTTTACCACGTTTACTGAAATCGTGATACCTTTAACGGGTTGGGCTGGCCCAGGTTTATAGGGTTGCGTTTAGGAATCTATATCTGCAAACTGCTGGCTGGGCTGGTCGTTTGTCAGAAATCTCCGCGCCGAGGTCAACGTCAGAAGAGAGGAAACGCACACCCAGGGGACCTGTGCTTTCCTCTGAACCAGGGCTGAGTCGTGACCCGGATCCAGTGCGGAGGACCCGTCCAGGATGAGAAAGTGAACTTTAATGTGAGTGTTTTAACCATTTACCCGTGTAACGGGATTTAGTGTTTAAGGCCCCCTCGTGTGGAAAACCCCTTTCTGGCAGGTTTTAGTTTTTGTACAATATAAAAATGGGTCCAGCACGCGAAACCTAAATTACACCTGTCGAGAGGGGGGTTTATCATACAAGGACCGTTGCAAAATTTCAACATTTGATTTCTTTGCTGATCCCCACAGCTTCATTCCATAGGTCTAGACTGGTTTCGGTACTGATTCGTAAAAAAGAGTTTTGTTGTTTACGGATAATTTGGATTGTCTTCCGAGTAGCAATTGTAATGATCAAAATTTGAGATATAATTCATCACGTTTCTTCTCTATGTGAGCCTTTAAAGTTTGTTTGCGATCAAGCTGGAAGCCAAGATATTTTGCTAGTTGCTCATTTAGCAGTGTACCTGATAATCTGATATTGTATCATTGATTTCTAAAAAGAAAAATCGGTTCTCCGGTTACGATTTCAACAGAAAGAAGATTATACCTATAATGGAAGTCCATTTTGCCAGACTTTATCAAATGCCTGCTGAACATCTATCTAGGAACACTCTTAAACAGTATTCTCTTTTTTGTAAGGCATATAACATGTTCGCGTACTCGGTGGACTTGTTCAATCGTACAGTGATTATTCCTGAATCCAAACTGATGTTTTGGAATAATATTATACTTGAGGCATTCCTTTAGTACTAGAGACTATTTTCTCAAGTACGTAAGCTTATTAGTAATAGTATAGTAAGCTTATTAGAATAGTAAGCTTATTGGTGGCCTGTATGACGATGTCATAAACTGTGGTTTTCCAGGCTTGGATACCATTGTTACTCGTATTTGGGAAACTTTCTAAATACTGGGATCTGAATATGTTTTGAGAATATCATTGAAAATCGATGTAATAAAGTTTTGAGAATATCATTGAAAATCGATCAATACCTTTCTTGGTAGTTGTTGCAGTACTTCTGCTGTCATGAGGTCGAATCCGAGTGCTTTCCAGTTTAAAAATAGTACGTTGTATTTCCGCACACGTACAACTGTGAATAGGTGGATTGAGTTGAAGGTCGCTTTTCCGAAACGATTTGACTTCATAGTGAGTACTCTCAGTCCCCAGGTCATCATTTGGTGTAAAAAGATGGCTTTTAAATACTGCATAAGCTTGCAGAAGTCTACTTTCTTCATCTGTTTTAGCTAATGTATCGTTGAACATTTTTAGTGGATGTTGTGCTTGCTGTGGGTTTTGAGAGGACTTGACGTTTCTTCCACAATGAATGTTCGCTGTTGGCTGGTGCTGACGGGGTCATGTTTTTTAGGTCAAATTGAAGCGTGTTATTTTCTAACTCATTTAGAAATTATTTTAACTCTGCTACTGCCTTGTTGAACGCAGTTTTGTCAGCTTGGTGTCTAATTAATTACCATATCCATTTCATTGGATAACTCTAATTAATTTATACTGGAGCCAAATTTTGATGAAACACGAAAAGTGAAAAAAAGACATGATCTTGCTAAATTTATTGCCCTTCTTCTAAGCAAGACTAATGGAATGGGTGGATTTAGGCATGTATTTATAAATATAACGTATTAGAATTTAGTATATGGGTAGTTATTAGTATCATATCATATAATACGTGGACGCACTATAAGTTTCCGGAATGAATATGAAAAAATACCATTAAAGGTACAAAATTAATTTATTGTTTTTCAATATAATCTCCCTTGGCGTCTATGCACTTTTTCATTCGATCAAACCAGTTTTGAAAACTTTTGTGCCACTCCCCTGTGGTGACCTCTGAAACGTGTTTTTCATACTCCTCGACAGCCTCTTCTGGTGATGAAAATCGTTGACCGCGTAATTGGTTCTTAATTTTTGGGAACAGAAAAAAGTCACAAGGTGCCAGGTCGGGACTGTATGCAGGATGACTCATGAGTTCTACATTTTTCGTCTTCAAAAAGTCGTTTGTCTGTCTGGCCGTGTGAGAACTAGCATTGTCGTGGTGCAGGATGATACAGCGTTTACGGTTATTTTTACGGAGTTCGTCAATAACTTCCGGCAAACAAATGGTCGTGTACCAGTCACTATTCACGGTACGACGATTCTCTAAAGCAACAGTAGCCACGTGTCCAGTTTTATTAAAAAAAGAAGCAATCGTCCGCTTAGATGCACTTTTCACGCGCGCCACTTTGGTTGGTTTCGGCTCATCTTGAAAGACCCATACGCTCGATTGCTGCTTTGTTTTGGGATCGTAGCAATAAATCCATGTTTCGTCACCTGTTACTATGTCCCACACCAAATTTGACGCACCTTCGTTGAATCTGGTAAGCATGGCACTGCACCAAGTGACGCGGTCCGTTTTTTGAGCCTCGGTCAAGTTGTGTGGGATCCACCGCGAGCACAGCTTTCTCACACCCAAATGTTTGTGTAGGATTGATTGTATTTGACTCATGCCTATTTCTAAGGATGCGCGAATTTCATGGTAGGTCACATGCCTTTCTGTTTCAATCACACGGCGCACAGCATCGATGTTTTTGTTGGTCACAGCGGTGGACGGCCGACCATCGCGAGATTCGTCACTGAGATTGATACGACCACGCTTGAATTCTGCAAACCAGCTATAAACAGTCGTTTTGCATGGTGCTTCATTGCCAAAAGCTGTTTCAAGCCGAGCGATGCTCTGTTGAGCTGTCAAATTACACTTAAAATCGTAGAAAATCATACTACGAAAATTTTCCCGAGTTAAATCCATGTTGATGCAGACACACAATTTTTTAAATGGCGCCACAAGGTAAAAACAAAAGACAGTCAGATGAAACAAACTGCATTCTACAGCCAAAGAGTTCTATTTTCAAATGTTGCAATAAATTTTTAAATATTGTTTATGTAAGTGGCCAGTTCCGGAAACTTTTAGTGTTACCTATGTATACTTGATATATCTAATGTATTACATTATTGTATCATTAAATATACATTTAATTTAATTCATGTACGTGTATTAACTTATAAAATATAAGCAAACCCAAAACCTTATTTCATTTATATTGTGTTTTCTCTGTTCAATTTAATTATTATATCCTAACGTGCGAGAAGTATATTTATAGGTAAGTACCTAATTTGCAAAAATAAAAAATTCATTTCATTTCAATGTTACTCAAATTTGAACAACCTTGCCCCGATAAAAAACAATTTTAGGATAGACGTGATTTAAGAAAAAGAGCTTTGGTTACAAGTCTAGAAGCAAGTAAGATAACTTTTGATAAAATTCATGACCTAAATGTCTTGATAATATAAAATCTCGAAAAATTTTTAAGATGCCGACTTTAATATAATGGCCTCCATTTTTCTTTTTATAATTTTGACTAACCTGTTTATTTATGTTCTAATTTGTTATTTTTGTGTATGCTGGCATACCTTTCAACTATTTCTTTATTTCAGGTCATTATATAGTTCAGAACATACGGCCTATTTTGCCTTTTCCTTCACATTCTTATTGATAAGAACTTTATTAGTATCGTTATTGGCGGCAAGGATTAGATCGTCTTCATTGGCACCGATGCATTTATTATTTGGAATTCCGTCATCGAATTTCACTGGTGAAGTAAGTTACTTTATACGAACACTTCTTGTCTACGATCCCTAGATACGGCAGTACATTTAAAAAATGTGGTGGTGTCGACTTTTCTTCTTCAAAATAGTCACCAATTTATAAATTTTAGGGACATTTATCACAATAATGCATTCCTACTAACGACCTGGGGGGCAATTCTGGCGCAATTGAAAAAAAACTCGATATCGAAAAATCAAGCGAGAATTCGTAAATCTCGATTAAAAACATAAAAATGACATTTTAGCGATCTCGTTTCGTCAATTTCTCGAACTTGAATTGCCTCCCAGTTTCACTTCTGAGCTCTTCTCGTAGATAAACATGAATCATCTCGCCCAAATATTTGGTGAGTACCAGCCCCTGAAGCAGGCTGAGTTTCGCGAACGCTTTAGCATATACCTACACACAGTGCGGCAGATTCTACAGAAAACCGAAAAGTATAACCGTCCACTTGGTCTGGCGTTCGTGGACTATGAGACAGCGTTCGACTCCGTCGAACCATGAGCTGTTCTGGAATCCCTGCGGCAGTGACAACAGCCATACATTGAGATAATGAGATATCTGTATGACACCACGAAGTTGATCTTTGAAGTTCAAGAACAGCAAACAGTACCCATCTAACTGCAACGTGGCGTGAGACAAGGGACTATGTTATATCCTCTAAAACTGTTGACCAATACGTTGGAAGATGTCTTCAAGACACTGGACCGGACTTAATGATGCATTAATATCAATGGCGAGAAAATTTCAACGGTTTGATGGCGGAATTGTTGCAGGATCTCATCACCGGGAGGGATGCTCCACAACCACAAAACTGCTTCTCGATAAGTTGGTCCTCAATATGAATTTGGACAAAACTATGGTCATGTTTAACGACCGGATCATGCCAGCTGAGTAATGTCAGTGAGGTGATGCTTGAAGTTGTCCAGGAATACGAGTATGTCTACCTAAGGCAGTTGGGTATATGTTACTTTTTACAAAGAGGCCGCAAGGAAGAAGTTGTTATATATTCTCTTTGGCCATTCTTCTGTGCTTAAAGATGAAAATCTAACGTAAACATGTTTAACGTTGAGTATATTTTATTTTAATCACAGAATTTACTGTGCAGTTTAGTTGTGCTTGCGATGTTTTTTCAAAGGAACTTAGCAGTAAGCAGGATTCGATGTTGATTCTTTTTTTATTCCAATGTAATTAAAACTGCCTAAAGAAAAAGTAAAAGTAAAATCCGTCCTTCCTTATCAAAGGTGAATGGGATGTCTAGTATTGCAACTTGACTCAGTGTTATTTTCATAATTTATAAAATTTATTTAAATGTAAAGGATTCTGCCAAAATAAAAGCTGTATCAAAACCATAAATTAGTAGTGTGCATTATAAACTAGAAAAGATAAATTAGAAACAAAAGTGATAATAATAATAATAAAATAATATTCAGAGTATTTCAAAGCGATGGATTTCGCAATAAAAACATAATCTTAAAACCATATATGTCTAAAAGTCTGGAGAAACGAGATATTTGCTTTTTGTGACATGCTTTTTACATGAATTTGTACAAAGTTACTCAGTTTGTACAAAGTTATACAGCTTGACTGAATGTACACTACTCTTAGAATCGGAACGAAAAAATAAAGACATTTTGACAGCACATTGGTCAATCACACAGACGTCGAAAATTCTTAGATTGTAAAAAGGCAGTTATTGTACGTTCCAAACAGTTTTTTGGATTAATTTGTCCAAAAAACTTATTTTCTATATTTCCTGAACATGCCATTAAAACGAGAAATTTGAGGGCTGCGAACTGACATGATCCTTTCCTTTTTTATGTTGCCAATTGTCGCGAATATAAAGGATTGTCGCATATAAAAAGGGGTGAGGAATGCGAGGCTAGATTTGCGAATAAAGAGAGAACAATAGTTGTTTATGAGTTTTCACTAACTGGGATATTGCTCAGCCAGCGGAGGTTAAACTTTTGATTCAAAGGTCCTCTTGGGGAGTTAAAGGCCTGGTGTATTACTTATTTGGTGCTAGAGATTATGTGCAAGGAAACAACGAATCACAAGGTTTAGAATTAAGGGTTTATTTCCCTTTCTGGGTACATAGTAGTGATGCCGCTAGATAAATACAATGGGTAATTATTACATGGCAGAAATGGCTGCCATCGGAGCAATATTTCTCCTTAAACTAAAAAGTTTGCAATGGTGCACCATGCTACGCTAACCCGGGTATTATAAATGTTACTCACGAACATAGTCACACTCGTAGAGGAACACACACATCCTTGAGGACTTGATGACAACACGTGGCTACGACACCGCGCGCATTGGCGGCGATTGTCAGTATCGACGACCCAGGCTCGATGGAATGATGATGCCGATGCTGTAGAGATGCAGAGGATCGGCCTTGGCATCGCACATGGGAGCACACAGGATAAATCCTGGCTTGCGGTCAGATCCTTACACTGGGATCGCCCGGTATTTTGACGATCGTAAAACGTGTGACGCTCGCGTGCTATTGCGTACTAGAACTCGTGCACTCACAAACTGTCCAGCGTCATGGCGGCGGCGGCACGCGGGCACGAAGGATCCCCTTGGCATAGCGCGTGGAGCACACAGGATAAGAAATCCTGGCCTGCAGTCAGATTCTTCACATAGCGGAGCTCGCGTCCCGTTGTCATTCGTCCCACCACACCGTTCAGGATCATGGCGACACCATGCGGTCTTTTTTTCCAAGCACCGCAGTGCTCGCGTCTATCTCCAATCAATCCTCGATCCAAAGAGAAAAAGAAAATTCCAGCTTTTTCTTTATCTGTCAAAATCCAAAAAACTTGCGTTCCTAAACTAACCATCTAGGTTTGACTCCGGGCAAGCAGCTGTCGGTAACATTATACAAATACTACGGAATAAAAAATTATATATTATATTTAACAAGCTTGTTAGTCGCGAATTTCTTACAAAAAAAAGGCTAACATAGTTAGACAAACACAGCCGGGGTAGCCGACAAAAAAAACTAATACTAATCTAAAAGACTAAACTGAGTCCTTAACTATGTAAAACTAAATAAACGAAAGGAAAGTATCTAAATAAACTTTATTATCTTACAAGTTATGCGTCATGCGCTCGTTAATTGATAATTTGTAGAAGTGTTAATAGAATTGGCAAAATAAAATTTTGTTTAAAATTAAGAATATTTTGATTTGCTATAATAAGTGTAACCAGGTACTAAGTAGGTATATACAAAAGACCTCCCTATTAGATATTTTTAATTTAGCATGCAAATATAAAAAGTGTTTATAAAGTATCTTTACCACATTCCCTGGACGTTATTTACTGTTCTGAGTATGTCATAATAACACCCTGTATATCACACCAATTTAGGCAAAATATAGTAAGTGACAATACGTTTCTTACGATATTTTGCCTGAATAGTCTCGATATAGCTAGTTACAGAAATTTATGTTATATATAACATTTCCGAAATAGCTTTCATCTGAGATACGAAACAAAAAGCAACACTACCAGAGAATTAATAACATTTTGTCATTTTAGATACAAAGATACATAGATCAAGTGAAGTACACAAAGGTTGCACTGAGTGGTCTGGATTTCTTTTTTGTAACACGAAAGATGATTTTAACGGTATGTATAAACGTAACCACTAAAACAGTTCTGAATACGCTTATTTAAATGTAAACAATTGACAATAATAAGATAATATTAAACCAACAATTTGTGGTGCAGGAATTTATACTCCAACACAAATATCTACTGCTAACGTTTTACATCATCCTCGAATCACGTCTAAGATTTTTTTTTCTATAGTGTCCACGACGTATCATTACAAATGAACAACAGTAATTAAAAAAGTTTCATAATATACGTTTAATTTGAAAATAAATATGCACCGTGGGGATTGAACCCACAACCTCTGGGAAAGTAGTAAAGTGCTCTATCACTCAGCCACATAGAGTCCTAATTATGTACTTATTTAAGTTAACTATAATTTAACCCTTATGGTGGTAACGGAGGACTTCGGTGCAAAATGCACATCATAATATTATTTTCCTTACTTTTGAATAAAAAGTTTGCAATAAATGCGTTTTATAGCAATTCGCGCAAACCGCTTGTTAATAGTTAGGTTACCACATGAAAATTATTCAATTTTATGCGTTAAATTTTAGCTGCATTACATTACAACTGCAAACACGCTTTTAAGTTTGTTAATGTAATGGTATCAAAATTCAATACATTAAAGTGCGTATTTTTTTGTGAAGACTTTATTATTAATTAAATATTTCCGCAAGTTGCTTTAAAACACATTTATTACATACTTTTTGTTCAAAAGTAAGGAAACAATATTATGATGTGCATTTTATACCGAGGTAAAAAGTTACACCCTTAAATGCATGTGATTTTATTTTTGTACGAAATTGGAAACAGTGAAAGAAAAACACCCAAAATATGTGAAAAAATAATTTAAAAAAAATTTTTCATTAAAAGGTTGCTTATACAAATATGAACCAAAAAAAGATTTAAATTTAAACAGCGGGAAGTTTGTTAATGAGAGCTTTTGGAAAAAATCCCAATAAATGTCCTGTTTGCATATATTTTTATAGATTATATAAAACACAAAAGAGATTTAAATTTTTTAAATTTCAATTTAAAACCTTTTTTGTGTTTATTATCAAAAATCTATAAAAATATCAGGACATTTATTGGGATTTTTTTCCAAAAGCTCTCATTAACAAACTTCCCGCTAAAATGCGAAAAAATACAAAAACACAGCTTAAAAAAGGAAATTAATTATTTTGAAGAACAATAAAATTATTTTTCAAATATTTCTGTATGGTTCACTCCACTGTGTTTCCGCGGCTCGCCGTACCCGGCTCTTTTCTGCACAGAATTTGAATTCAGTTAGTATTTTTGATGAGCAATTAAAATTAAAATTATTACACGTTTTTCAATTACACATTATAGGTGACATTAATTTATGCGGTCAAATTCATATTAGAGACTCAGTAAGTGTTTATAGTTCAATGACTTTTTTTGCGAAATTTGTAAATAATTTCCTTAGTGTTCCCTACAAACTCAGCAAAGTCACTTTTTTTTGTGAAATTAGCAACGAATGTTATCGTTCCGTGATACTGATCCCTTACCAAGCCTGCAGTATGAATTTTGCTGTAAATTGTCATCTTATGTACTGGGTCTAAATGGACCAGCTTGATTTTAATGAAATCACATAGAAAACCACTCCTGATCATACTGAAAAAATGTATTACAGAAACACCAGAACAAAAATACTGCAAATTTGTTGTGGGCAAAATATATATTATTTTCATTTGGTTAAATGTTGTTGAGTATAAACAGTAGAGTATTAAGAAGTCTAATGATTTACAGTTTACTGATATATTGATTGATTAACTTTCATATTTTTATTATAATCTTTTTTTTTAGTTTTGCCAAAAGTATTCATTGTTTATTCTCATTCCAGTTATTTGGAACAATCGTCACCTACGAACTGGTTCTGCTGCAATTCAATGTAACATCGTATGATCCCTCTGGTACCAACTCCTGTTATGATAATAATAGCTCCACATAAATAATTATCTTTATTAGTCATCGTTGTTGTAATTGTTTATTGCATAAACTTGCGTGAAGTTTAAATTTTAGTTTGATTTCAAACAGCTGAGAAGGCTGATCACTTAGCTGTGATAGTAACAGTTTCAAGTTAAAATATGTAGATGCAATAAATTATACAATCTTCTACTTTTTATTCCACTTATATTTGTTTTTATTTTTACTTAGGCTTACTGGTTTGCTTGTTCAAGATGTTTTCTTCCTACTTTACATCGTTATTATAAAATTAATAATTTGTTGTGTAATACGAAACCGGTAGCCTAAGTAATAATAAACATAAATATTTGTGGAATAAAAAGTACAATAATTTGTGCTTAATTTATTGGAGGTGATATTTCACCAAGAATCATCAATCGAATCCATCCAATATTTAAAACAGATAGTGTTGTATTAAAATCGATAGTCTATCGACAGGCTATCGATAATATTGTGACCTTGGAAAAAGGTAACAATATCGATTGTGCTATTGATGGTATCGATTATAACGATACAATAGATAGTCTCGATAGCGAAAATTCTATAATACTATCGATAGTATCGACTATATGTTAGTAATACTATCGATACTATTGATAGTATTATTTACGTTTATCAATTAAACCATCGATTATATCGATACTATTGAAAGTATCAATTGTTTTGCTCCATCGATAATCCATGAAAATGCAATACTATTTGCTTTGTCTAATTGATTTGTTTGTAAACGCGGTAAGCATAATAATATTTACGTTTAAAGTATTAAAGTTCTATTGGTTTCGTAACAAAATAAGAAAGATTTTGAGAACTGTAATCTGGCAACTCTTGCCAGCCAAATTCGAGCGAAGGTTTGTTTGAAAAAATTGTTAATCATTGTGCGTATCTATCTTGTGAATTTTAATATAATAATATGTTGATAATCTGACTATAAAAAAAAGATAAACTATATGAGACGGGTAGATGATGTTTTGCTTAGTATTTTAACTTACTACATCATTAGACAGGTAGACTAAGATGTATTTTTTTTCCTCATGACACAATTTCCTTCTGACTTTTATATTTTTATACTTTAGTTATTAAAGTTTAATACATTGTTTTGTATAATTTTATGTAAGTTAAAAAGACTGTAATAGTATTAAACCATATTGAAAAAAAAACTGATAAAAAAAGACATGATCTTGCTAAGTTTCTTGCCCTTCTTCTTAGCAAGATTAATCGAATGGGCGGATTTAGGCATTAAATCTATTAATAGTTTATTTATCTATTAACTTATTTATTCATTGCATTATTTAGGTATATACAATATTTTAATTTTTAACTTTAGTTAGTATATATTTGGTTAGGCATTATATTTATTTATGGTCTATTCAGTTTATTTATCAACTTATTTATTAATTGCATTAAGTATAATAATATTATTATTCCAATAAGTCTTTATTTTATGCATGTGTATAACTTTAGTGGCCCAACTTAAATATAGTTTTTTTTAAATATATTTCCCGTAAGGATCATATTTGTTTCATTATAAAATATTATTTTTAAACAGATTAGATTTGACATGTAAAACGTATACTTTATGTATCGATACTTACTATCGATTGTATTACTCAATTTGGGCTACCATCGATACCACAATCGATATTGTTACTTTTTTCCAAGGTCAACTATCGATACATCGACTATCGATAGTCATGTAACACTAAAAACAGATCCTGCTTCTGTATAACACCTAGTTAGACGATCCTTGATCACTGTATGTAAGTATTGGCTTCAGAGGGGGAAATAAGTTTGTTTTAACTTGTCTGAACTTGTCTTTGGATGACTTCGCCGTAATTATATACTTGTAGTCGTCACCTTCTTTCTGAGATATTTCCAAAATCTAGGTTATGGCGGAGGTTGCAGCGATTTTCTATGAGTCCTTGGCAGTCCTTGCTAGTCCTTGTTATTGCGGCTGATGTTGTAGGATGCTATTATGTAAAGCAATAATGTTTACAGTTAAGGTACCAATTTGGGTTGCTTCCGATGAACAGGCCAGGTCCCCGGCGATAATGTTCCAGTCAGGTTCCTTTATTTTTTTCGCTGTCACTAATTTGGGGGTTGTTTTAAATCAAATGTATGTACATAGTATACAATATCTAATAAAAATGTTAAATGTCAACGTCAGAGAAAAATCATACATTTTTTTTCAATTATATTTTGTCTCTGCAAATATTTTGTCTTCTTTGTTTTTGCAAATGTTAACGAACCAGTTGGTAAATATTTATAAAATTACTACTTATATCTTCATAATCTTACATTGCCGGACAGTGTGTTTCTTACTTCGCTTAGATCATTTAACACGGGACCTGGCAAAGCGCGACTCCCTCTACTGAAATTAGTCTGCCGTTTTCCACGGGAGGGGAGGTAAACACGCACAGCTCACATTTACTCACTCACGCACACTCTTGCGAAAAATTTACTTAATCGAAAGCTACAACACAAACAAAAAACGCGCACACAAGCAGACCTACATGAACTAATTGTTCATGTACTTCGGCAGAGGGGGATAAGTGCGCTTGCCTAGTCGGTGTTAAATGGTCTAAGGTGCTCCGCCCACTACCCATACAGAAACACCGGAGACCTCCTCGGAAGATCCCACCACGTCTCACCGCGGCCAAAATAGCTTTACCCTGTGCCTCTGCTAAAGACACATAGTGCGACATAAACATTTCCATGCTCCGCTGATCATCCACATATCTATACTGAAGACTTTCTTGGACAATTCTGATCTTGGAGGAGAAATCCAACTGGAGTGGAGCCGCGCACTAATTTCTATGCAAAAAAGTCTGTCATTTTCGGTCGGGGACGAGGCAGCGTTGCGATGCATGCACACTACAAAATACTCAAACTATAGCTTAAACTATACGCACACAATCACATTCACACACAGGGACATCTATCGTTTTTATATAACCGGTATGACCGCCGGGCTCATACCTTTGGCAGAGGGGTTCGCCTGTTGGTGGCCTGTCCAGTTGGTTTGTTCGTCCGAGATTCTGATAGATCACACTATTTGAAAAAAGACTTACCCACAAGCCGATAGTGAACCACATCGTGCTCTACATCTCGTCCTGTCAGCGCTAGAACAAACTGCAGCCTTACGGGATTACTATCCAGGATTATACATAGATACCTAGGTACATATTTTTAAGAATTGTATAAATTTTAGTTTATATTTTAAGAATAATTTATGTACTAGGGGTTGCTTTATTTAAAATATTTTTTATACTTACATATATTAAATGTTATTTATAAATTTACCTACATAGGTACTATTTGTATGTGTCAGGCCAATGACCACTGTTCCAGCGGTCAGTTAGCGTCTGCGACGGCGGCGGCGTCGCAGGAACTCGTGCGGTGTCCGGATTGTTCCCCATCTCGGAAATTTAAAGGACAAAGACGCCTAATGTTTTATATAAGCAGAGCACACAAATATTGAAATACCGCGAGCGCAAATTTACATTTTTGGCAGGAAATCAGCAAATATAAAAATGTATTCCCCCCCGTAAAAAGGATACAACGTGGTGCTAGAAACACTGTAGCGTCCTCTCTCAGATCATGCATTCGGAATGTCTTAAATAAAAATGACAAACTGAGCTAGGAAGAATTTCTGACTTTCTCATACCGAACATTGCACGTTCCAAGAGAAAGGGAAAGTACGGCTTACTGACTCAAAATATTAAAAGATCCTAATGATTTATCATTATCACACACATAAATTAATTCAAAAAATAAACATTCTAATACTGCAAATTTAACGAAAAGAATCTTGAAAATGAACGACGGAGTTGTCAAAGGAGCAGCCCAGCTTTTCTTTTCCAGTGAGGTCGTTGCCCCAGATACGTCGGAAACATTATTCGCGCTAAATTAAAAGCATCCTCCTCCAGCGGCATCTCTTCAACTGCCGGATCCACCTGATGCTTCCGAACGCACTCCGGAGACGACGGCAGAGGAGGAACAGGGTGCGATCGCATCCTTCAGGAACGGTTCAACCGGCGGAATTGACGGGCTTATAATAGTCCACAACATTATAAAGATCTTATTTGTGGATCTACGGGTGAAGCTGGCTGGGCCCTCTTGGAAGAGGTGACACGCCTTGTTAATCTTATGCTATCCGGTAAGATGTGCACCAATATACTTGGTATTCTCTACGGAGCCATTTTATGTGCATCGGTAAAAAAAGATCATCCATCCGCGTGGTCTCGAAGATCTGCTGCAGGCACGTCCTACCAGATCTGTCAAGTAAATTTCAACCCGTTCAACTAGGCTTTGGGACCAGGGGGGGTTGCGAGGCAGCGGTGCATGCGGCCCGTACAGCTTGGCAAAAAAGAGTTTGACGCGATGACAGATGAAACTAAATATTTTGGTCGTAGTATACAGTTTCGCTCGTAGTGTGTGGTATGACTAAATATGTGGTATAGCGCCCTCATTTTTTCCATACTCTTTTTTGCCAAGCTGTACCTTCCTAGAGCGTGAAGCTAAATTTTAGCAAGAGGTGTGTCCTGATCGTTGTACATGTAAATCTGTAGACATATTAAACTGACATAGTTTTCATGCTGTGGATGAAAAGCAATACTTTAGATTTCAGCTGTGGCAATACTTTAGATTTAGTATTTAGTAATTCGGCCTTGGATGTGCGGCAGTCACCATCTCCTTTCGTTAAGGAAGACATCTATCATGCATCTCTTGAGATTGAAGCAGTTGATATTCTCTCGGCACCGCTACCTCAGGCAGACTCGTTACGGTTTAGGTTTCGCCAGGGTGATTATGATGCCATACGTGCTGTTCTTGGTAGCAAAGATTGGAATGTGTTGCTTGAGGAGGGTTCGGTCGATGAGGCTGTCAGTGGCTTTTACGATGTTATTAGCTTTGCTATTGAAACACATATTCCTATTGACAAACGTGATAAAAAACATTTCTATCCAGTTTGGTTCAGTGAATCATTGAAGAAAGTCATACATGAAAAGAACAATGCTCATGCTAAATGGAAACGTTTTAAGAACCTTCGTGATTACTATGAGTTTTCTTTATTACGTAGACGCCAGAAAAAAGTTCAAGATGAATGCTTTCAGAAATATGTTAAATCTATGCAGGCCCGCATCAAGTCAGATCCCAAGCATTTTTGGTCATATGTCAAAGCTCGCCGTGGCAGCTCTATCTATCCACAGACAATGGAATATAATGGAACTCGTTTTACTGATTGACCTAGTATTTGCGAAGGATTTAATGATTTTTTAAATTCCGTTTTCAGTAAACCTTCAGATTCATACACTGAGCATCCCTTAGCACCACCTTATTGCGATGATGGAAGTACAGTAAGCTCTCTCAGTGTTTCTTCCAATTCAGTACTAAATGTGCTTGAAGGTTTAGACATAAATGGTGGAGCTGGCTGCGATGGTTTACCATCATATTTTATTGTAAAATGCTCTAAAGAACTCTGTTTGCCATTAAGCATTATTTATAACCGTTCTCTTGCCTCTGGTGTTTTTCCTTCAATGTGGAAGCAGGCACAAGTAATACCCATACACAAAAAGGGTTCACGAACAAAAATATCTCATTATCGCCCTATTTCAGTTTTAAATATCTTTGGGAAAGTATTTGAAAAAATAGTGTATGATTGCATCTATCCCGTTTTATCAAGAGGAATTCCACCTCAACAACATGGGTTTTTAAAGGGTCGTTCAATAAACACTAATCTAATGGAGTTCATAAATTTTGTTATTCTTAAGATGGATAAGCGTAGGTAGGTTGATGTGATCTACACTGATTTTGAAAAGGCTTTTGATCGCGTGGATCACATCATCCTGTTGCGCAAGTTATTCCATCTTGGTATCCGAGGCAATCTCTATAGATGGGTATCTTCTTACGTCTCCAATAGGCGACAAGGTGTGGTGTTAGGCGGGTATAGATCCAACTTTGTCAATATACCATCCGGCGTTCCACAGGGATCGCATTTAGGCCCACTTTTGTATAACGCCTACCTCTACGATATATATTCAGTATTTCAGCATTGTCATTTTCTGCTTTATGCTGATGACAAAAAGATTTTCTTGGACGTTTCAAATGAGGAAGACTGCGGCAACGACCTCACTGGAAAAGAAAAGCTGGGCTGCTCCTTTGACAACTCCGTCGTTCATTTTCAAGATTCTTTTCGTTAAATTTGCAGTATTAGAATGTTTATTTTTTGAATTAATTTATGTGTGTGATAATGATAAATCATTAGGATCTTTTAATATTTTGAGTCAGTAAGCCGTACTTTCCCTTTCTCTTGGAACGTGCAATGTTCGGTATGAGAAAGTCAGAAATTCTTCCTAGCTCAGTTTGTCATTTTTATTTAAGACATTCCGAATGCATGATCTGAGAGAGGACGCTACAGTGTTTCTAGCACCACGTTGTATCCTTTTTACGGGGGGGAATACATTTTTATATTTGCTGATTTCCTGCCAAAAATGTAAATTTGCGCTCGCGGTATTTCAATATTTGTGTGCTCTGCTTATATAAAACATTAGGCGTCTTTGTCCTTTAAATTTCCGAGATGGGGAACAATCCGGACACCGCACGAGTTCCTGCGACGCCGCCGCCGTCGCAGACGCTAACTGACCGCTGGAACAGTGGTCATTGGCCTGACACATACAAATAGTACCTATGTAGGTAAATTTATAAATAACATTTAATATATGTAAGTATAAAAAATATTTTAAATAAAGCAACCCCTAGTACATAAATTATTCTTAAAATATAAACTAAAATTTATACAATTCTTAAAAATATGTACCTAGGTATCTATGTATAATCCTGGATAGTAATCCCGTAAGGCTGCAGTTTGTTCTAGCGCTGACAGGACGAGATGTAGAGCACGATGTGGTTCACTATCGGCTTGTGGGTAAGTCTTTTTTCAAATAGTGTGATCTATCAGAATCTCGGACGAACAAACCAACTGGACAGGCCACCAACAGGCGAACCCCTCTGCCAAAGGTATGAGCCCGGCGGTCATACCGGTTATATAAAAACGATAGATGTCCCTGTGTGTGAATGTGATTGTGTGCGTATAGTTTAAGCTATAGTTTGAGTATTTTGTAGTGTGCATGCATCGCAACGCTGCCTCGTCGACCGAAAATGACAGACTTTTTTGCATAGAAATTAGTGCGCGGCTCCACTCCAGTTGGATTTCTCCTCCAAGATCAGAATTGTCCAAGAAAGTCTTCAGTATAGATATGTGGATGATCAGCGGAGCATGGAAATGTTTATGTCGCACTATGTGTCTTTAGCAGAGGCACAGGGTAAAGCTATTTTGGCCGCGGTGAGACGTGGTGGGATCTTCCGAGGAGGTCTCCGGTGTTTCTGTATGGGTAGTGGGCGGAGCACCTTAGACCATTTAACACCGACTAGGCAAGCGCACTTATCCCCCTCTGCCGAAGTACATGAACAATTAGTTCATGTAGGTCTGCTTGTGTGCGCGTTTTTTGTTTGTGTTGTAGCTTTCGATTAAGTAAATTTTTCGCAAGAGTGTGCGTGAGTGAGTAAATGTGAGCTGTGCGTGTTTACCTCCCCTCCCGTGGAAAACGGCAGACTAATTTCAGTAGAGGGAGTCGCGCTTTGCCAGGTCCCGTGTTAAATGATCTAAGCGAAGTAAGAAACACACTGTCCGGCAATGTAAGATTATGAAGATATAAGTAGTAATTTTATAAATATTTACCAACTGGTTCGTTAACATTTGCAAAAACAAAGAAGACAAAATATTTGCAGAGACAAAATATAATTGAAAAAAAATGTATGATTTTTCTCTGACGTTGACATTTAACATTTTTATTAGATATTGTATACTATGTACATACATTTGATTTAAAACAACCCCCAAATTAGTGACAGCGAAAAAAATAAAGGAACCTGACTGGAACATTATCGCCGGGGACCTGGCCTGTTCATCGGAAGCAACCCAAATTGGTACCTTAACTGTAAACATTATTGCTTTACATAATAGCATCCTACAACATCAGCCGCAATAACAAGGACTAGCAAGGACTGCCAAGGACTCATAGAAAATCGCTGCAACCTCCGCCATAACCTAGATTTTGGAAATATCTCAGAAAGAAGGTGACGACTACAAGTATATAATTACGGCGAAGTCATCCAAAGACAAGTTCAGACAAGTTAAAACAAACTTATTTCCCCCTCTGAAGCCAATACTTACATACAGTGATCAAGGATCGTCTAACTAGGTGTTATACAGAAGCAGGATCTGTTTTTAGTGTTACATGACTATCGATAGTCGATGTATCGATAGTTGACCTTGGAAAAAAGTAACAATATCGATTGTGGTATCGATGGTAGCCCAAATTGAGTAATACAATCGATAGTAAGTATCGATACATAAAGTATACGTTTTACATGTCAAATCTAATCTGTTTAAAAATAATATTTTATAATGAAACAAATATGATCCTTACGGGAAATATATTAAAAAAAAACTATATTTAAGTTGGGCCACTAAAATTATACACATGCATAAAATAAAGACTTATTGGAATAATAATATTATTATACATAATGTAATTAATAAATAAGTTGATAAATAAACTGAATAGACCATAAATAAATATAATGCCTAAGCAAATATATACTAACTAAAGTTAAAAATTAAAATATTGTATATACCTAAATAATGCAATGAATAAATAAGTTAATAGATAAATAAACTATAAATAGATTTAATGCCTAAATCCGCCCACTCGATGATTCGATGAATCTTAAGCCGAAGGGCAGTAATTATTTATACTGCGGTCATGTTAAGCAATCTGCATCTGTAGTCCTTACTGTATTCATTCTTTTTAAAACAAAACTGAAACAATTTTTCTCAACAGAGTAACCATCAAAGTGGAACTCGAATATTCAGTATTATATATATTTCATTAATGTTTATTTATTTTATATAGCTATGTATATATGTATGTATTTTATAGGTACGTATTCATTTAATTTGAGTGTGTTCATGAATTATAAGTATATGTAAGTTTATGCCCTAGTTATGTAATTTTTTGTATTTTTTTCTTGATTTTCTTTTTTTATGATTAGCATTTACACCTTCCATGTTATTTCTTCGATATATACATAATATATTTGTATGCTCCCAAAGGTTGCCTGGAAGATATTGCTTTTAACAATTAGTGCCGTCTTTTTACACCATGTTTGTTTGTTCACTGGGAAAAAAACTCGGTTTTTGTAATAATAGTCGGTTGCGCAAACAAAGAAAAACCAACCGATTCAAGAACCGTGTCCTGGTTAAGCGAAAGGACACGGTTATTATAACTAAGTTGTCAGTTGCAGCAACCAACTCGGTTGCACTTTAACAGATTATTTTATTTAACAAAACAAGTTCACTTGGTTACAGGCAGAGTTGGAAGTGTGATGACTGAGTACTCGGTAAAATTAACAAAGTAAAGATTGCCAAGTTCATTTTAAGGAAACTGATTACCCTGATAAAGGTTTTTTACTTTTTTAAGTTAACCATCTAATAAGTTGAAAGGTGTACTCACCAAAAACCTCGGTTAAAGTGAGACAACCAGAATCGGTTTATGATAACTTAGTACTTGTTTAGCAACCTCCTGGAGACTTACTTATGGGCAGAAGTTGAAGTGTAATTACCGATTACTCCGTTTATTATAATAACTTTAGTTAACAAAGTAAAGATTGCTTAGCTCACTCTAATGAAACTGATTACCCCCATAAAGGTTTTTTACTTTGTTAAGTTAACCATGTAGGTATTTAATAAACAAACTCGCTTGAGTAAAAACACCAGAATCGGTTGATGATAACTGTTAAGACTTCAAGTTTTATGTTCTAAGAATACATTGTAAATGGTGTTGTACGATTATACATTGCGGTATCGATATTTCTTGTTCTAAATTGTTATAGTTTAATAATATTTTATTCTCATACAAACCTTTAAGCCCTATATGTTATACTAATATTTGTAGGACATTTTTAGGGATTTGTTCATGGTCCTTCGACTGTCGGAAAAGGCAGCTAGAAGTTGACTTTGTACTGTCTAATTGGTACCGACTGGGTGTGTTGTACTGCTTATGGTGCTTTGAGTATTGGTTTAACCGAGTAACCTTAGTCTGATGCAAATCATTGACAGAGTTCATATCACTTAACGTACCTACAACGTTTTTTTTTAGTTCAAAAATGTTTGCAGCTTAACCGTATACCACCAGCCTGTTACCCGTAACTGAGTGTAATCGGTTGCAAATCGGGAACTGATTTTACACGGTTTATGTTAACCAAATTTCGCCCTCTTTTTTTCCCCTCTTCTTCTGTCTCTTATATAATTTTCTTAAATGTGCAAAAGTGTTATAAACATATAAATAACTCCTGTGTACTTTGCTAACGCTACAGAGAACTTTTAGAAATTTTTGCATATTTTATATGTACCTATGTATGAAAGAGAATCACGTCAAAACTTTCACTGTCTTATAGCGTAGTGTCCCAGAAATAATATTAGCTTGTTGGCTATAAGCTTTAAATTATAAACAATATCTCATCAAAAACAAAAATTATCGCTTGGATGCAGTGCTGTTTAATTGAAACTCTTACTGGGTAAGGGTCAAGTAAAATGGTTATTATATTATTGTTGGTCACTTTGGAGAGAAGGCATAAACGGTCTATGGTTCTTAGAGTGGAATAAAAAAACTGTAAGAAATGTAATTACAAATGTATTTTACAAACTGGACTAGCAATTGATGTAATAATATATAAAACATTAAAATAATGTAAGGAACTCACTTGTTTCAAAATAGTTCCGTAATTACTCGCATGGGATCACGGCTCAAGAGAGCAATGACGTATCATTTTACTCCCGTGATCTGATTGCCACTGAAATGCAAACTTTGAGGCGAACTAGGAAGCTAGCAAGGGCGCGGGGAAATTCGGAATGCGGCAAGTACTTACTTGCACGGGTTAACAAGAAATTGTTACTAAGACACCTTTTGATTTTTGTTGGAGGGGCTTCAAGGAACATTCCTCCATTCTCCCCAACTCCCAACCTCCTTTTCCTCCGTCCCTTTAATGTTTTTAGGCACAATAAAGTGAGGATATAATAAAAAAAAATTACATAACTCAAAAAATATGTACTTCCAGTCGGGGGACTCCCCCTCCCCCCATTAACCCCTCTACGCAGGTACCGGACGTCTATAGTTTTACCTTGATATGTATACCCATGCTAAATTAAAGCTTTCTAGTACTAAGCCGCGGACAGACGGACACAGTAAATCGTATAAATAAGTATAATTACTCATAATTACATCAAAATCATGTAAATAACTTTATAGCACACCGTGCGTAAAATGACCACTTTACGCACGCTGCGCTTGCGTAAAGTCGGCATTTTCCGCACTTTTGCTATAAAATATTATACGAAACTCGTGCATAATTACTCAAGCGAGAACAACTATAAAATAAAAACTAGACCGCTGTTTAAAACTGAACAAAAAAGAGCAAAACAAGTTGAATTTGTTATGACACTTGACAGACTTGGTCAAAGTCAACGCGTTATTCATGCAGAAGATGAAAGGAGATAGATTATCATCCCTAAATGTACAGGTGACATTTTGTTTACAGTAGGTACATAATTTCAACAGTCCCCGGAATGCGGTGAAAATTCATACTAACAAAAAAACAATACCTATATTATATATACATTTCAAAACGTGTGTGGATGGGATGGAAATCTTTTCTCCGCTGGATGAATGGCGCGTAACTTTGACTAAGTATTCGAGTATTTGGAGTATTTATTCAACATGTTATTCGTTATAACAAATACAACTTGTTTTAGTATTTATTTTTTTAAGTTACTCATTTTTTTATAAATAAAAAAAAGATAAGTAAAAAGAAAGTAAATTATTTCTTAATATTAATAACTGATCTTAACCCATTGCAGGACAGAGCCACACGCTACGTTCCTACTTGGTTTCGGTAATATTGTACTGCCAATACCAACTCCAAGGTTACAGATAGGTTATAGAAAGGAGGTCCACTGTAACTTAAACTAAAACTCAAATTTTAATTCAAGTCATCACTTTTCCACTTAAGGCACTTACATACGCCAACGACCTTGAGTCGACCTGTGTCGGTACGAATACATAGGTAACACTAAAAGTTTCCGGAACTGGCCACTTACATAAACAATATTTAAAAATTTATTGCAACATTTGAAAATAGAACTCTTTGGCTGTAGAATGCAGTTTGTTTCATCTGACTGTCTTTTGTTTTTACCTTGTGGCGCCATTTAAAAAATTGTGTGTCTGCATCAACATGGATTTAACTCGGGAAAATTTTCGTAGTAATTTGACAGCTCAACAGAGCATCGCTCGGCTTGAAACAGCTTTTGGCAATGAAGCACCATGCAAGACGACTGTTTATAGCTGGTTTGCAGAATTCAAGCGTGGTCGTATCAATCTCAGTGACGAATCTCGCGATGGTCGGCCATCCACCGCTGTGACCAACAAAAACATCGATGCTGTGCGCCGTATGATTGAAACAGACAGGCATGTGACCTACCATGAAATTCGCGCATCCTTAGAAATAGGCATGAGTCAAATACAATCAATCCTACACAAACATTTGGGTGTGAGAAAGCTGTGCTCGCGGTGGATCCCACACAACTTGACCGAGGCTCAAAAACGGACCGCGTCACTTGGTGCAGTGCCATGCTTACCAGATTCAACAAAGGTGCGTCAAATTTGGTGTGGGACATAGTAACAGGTGACGAAACATGGATTTATTGCTACGATCCCAAAACAACGCAGCAATCGAGCGTATGGGTCTTTCAAGATGAGCCGAAACCAACCAAAGTGGCGCGCGTGAAAAGTGCATCTAAGCGGATGATTGCTTCTTTTTTTAATAAAACTGGACACGTGGCTACTGTTGCTTTAGAGAATCGTCGTACCGTGAATAGTGACTGGTACACGACCATTTGTTTGCCGGAAGTTATTGACGAACTCCGTAAAAATAACCGTAAACGCCGTATCATCCTGCACCACGACAATGCTAGTTCTCACACGGCCAGACAGACAAACGACTTTTTGAAGACGAAAAATGTAGAACTCATGAGTCATCCTGCATACAGTCCCGACCTGGCACCTTGTGACTTTTTTCTGTTCCCAAAAATTAAGAACCAATTACGCGGTCAACGATTTTCATCACCAGAAGAGGCTGTCGAGGAGTATGAAAAACACGTTTCAGAGGTCACCACAGGGGAGTGGCACAAAAGTTTTCAAAACTGGTTTGATCGAATGAAAAAGTGCATAGACGCCAAGGGAGATTATTTTGAAAAACAATAAATTAATTTTGTACCTTTAATAGTATTTTTTCATATTCATTCCGGAAACTTATAGTGCGTCCCACGTTTAGGTATATTTTTTTAGTTTTGGGCCACTGCTGAAAGAGGAGTAGGCCTTCAAATACAAGTCCAAACTGCAGTTGGGGAATGTGAGCACCTTAAGGGCAGCGTATTGAAGCGCTAATGTGATTGACAAACTTCAACTAACACCAGTGCCTACGAGCGTCACGTTTTACTGCAACAGTCGCAATTACAGTTATATTTATGGCACCCACCTTATCCGCACTCTGCCTACCTGTGTGAGCAACAACAAGGGTCAAGATAGGATAGCCGCGAGCAGAACCAAGCCACAGTGTAAAAACTAAACTATGACCAAGCGTTGCTTCTCCGCTGCACAGTGTGTCTTGCAGAACAAGCTAGCTGGCTAGCTTGAAATATACCGTGTTTATACAATGCCTGCTTGGTGACTGAAAATCTAGGCTTCTAGTTTTATCCACAACGAAGTTATAGGGGGGTCGAACGTGGCCTGAACTGTTTCGAGAAAAGGATGGTACGGCCGTGCCGCTTTTTAGCTTGACTTGGCGGGGAAATTGCCGTGCCCACAGACTTTGTAATTTAGTCTTGCACTTTTATGTATGTTGTGTAGACTCGTATGATTACTTCGTTTATGTAACTTTTTCTTATTAAGATAATTTAACTGTAAGAAATCTCTCTTAAGAGATGAGGTTGCCAATGTGCACCCATTTTAACTATAATTTTGTTTATACGACGTGAAATTTGTTAACTGGTAAATTGACACCCTTCAATTAAATCAATTTTTTTGGGCGTCAACTCGGCCTCACATACAAAGTACAGTCAATCTAAGAAAAGATTGGATCCAAATGAACGAAGTGTTAAAGATGGCTGCTCTCAAAGCAATCCTTAGCTCTTGGGATACCTTTATGACATGAGTGACTTATGATATGAGCTCGCAATGTATTTTTGGTTTTGTTTATGATAATCTGCATAATTAACGAATCTTTAAAATTTTGAATAATTTTATAAATACTGTACTGCCGATTTTAACATTTTAGTTATTGAATTTACTTTTTATCCTTGATTTTATTTATTTTTCAAATGTGTTCTAGTTTATTTTAAGCCGATGTTTGGCTTAGACTGAAAATCGGCAGGTATTAACTTGCATTATGCCGAGTCTTTGACCATTTTGTTTTTCAGATTTATTTTATAATATTTTATGTCAATATGTTATAATAAAATTGTCACCATCAGTGAAATAAAAATAAATAATAATACTATGTGACAAAATGTTCAAATGATGTAGAATTCAATCATCTACGTGTAAATATATAAAAATATATAATTATAAAATTGAAAAACTAAATAAGTTGATAAAAAATATATATTATTTGATTATTTCAATATGTGTTATTTTAAAAACAAATAAAGTAAGTACTATTCTATTCTATGTATGTAGTTATGAAATTACATTTTTATTTACTAGACAACAAATTGAAGTCCAATTTATAGTTTATTTTAACCTTTGTAAATAGATTATTTCTGATAACGATCCTGATTGCATGTCAACAAATGATTTATTAACCTAACGATTAACATGTTTCATTCGAAGTTTGAAAGCCAGCATTTGCTGCAAATAATTATGGCTATCACCATTGGGGACAGGACTAATTTACAAAATAATTCTTCGAATGATGTAAGTGTTCATTTCATTTTATATAATTATCTACTGTTTTATATATGTACATAATATACTCACGCCTGTTTCCCAGAGGGATAGGGAGAAACTACAGATTTCCATCTGCTACGTTCCTGACACACCTCATTTTCTTCCAAATCCATCGGTCTAGTCAGACAAGCTGTTCTATCCGGGTACTTTTAACTTTTCCCTTATTCATACGTCGTCAATTTGGCATACATCCTTCTAAGGTGGCTTAGTCGAGCTTTGCGCAACATATACCTATATATCTTATGTCACTTTACTTTCTACTTTCATTCGTCCTCTTTTTATTTGCAATTAAAAAATATGATGGGTGTTAACTAAACACCCATCATATCCTTTAAAAGATATATATGACTTAACACTGTTTAGTACTGCTAGAGCTTACAAAAATATGTAATTAAATTAAACTGCATTCGCAAGATTCAGTGGACATAATTTTCTTTGTGCAAAACCAAATCATACAACTCGTTTTTTTAAACCACTGTGTGAAGCGCTCGTCTTGGTTGCAACCCCCACGGTGCTCATCAATTTGTGTTCGGTCTACGTGTTTCGGAAGGCAGTTTATCTATCTGTCCATTTGTGCCCGAAGTACGGTGATGGGGCTCAGCAATATTCACTTTTGGGCATAATAATTGACGGTAAAAAGGGGTATGCCAAGTTTGACTGAAACAACATCCACCAATTGACTCGTGTAGTAATTTAACTCTATCAATCAAAATCTCATTGTATATTTATTTTGTGTCTTTTTACCACATTTTTAAGAAAAAAAAAAACCTTTTTATTATTTTATTTTTACAATATTTTACAATAGGACTTCATTCGTACCTACGACCAACTGATTGGATACCTACGTTGGTTTGGTGTACCTTGGAGTGGTTCCAGAATGCAAAGAATATGGTCTAATGTTGTGACTGCCGGAATCTTCATTGGCATAATTTGCTCTATGAACAGGATGCTGAGTGACAAATTGACTGGTACGTTTTTTTTTGAAATGGTAAATGGTGAAGAACGGCTAGAATACAACAACGGCAAAAAAAAATAGGAGGAGTAATGAGGAGTAGAGAAACGCAAAATGTAAAGAAGAGATTGCCTGGATTAAATTTTCCTCAAATATCTCGTATTTTTCTTGTACACTCTAAATTTGGACATTACAGTCGAGGCGGAATTGCAGGCAAGCCAAAGGCTGATTATTACTGATTACTGATTACGCTACAGAAGAAATAAATACTACCTAAAGAATATTCACTCTTTAAAAAAGTAAATAAAAAGTTACTCTCGCCACGCAGCAATAAAGTGCAATTCAGCTTGCACAGCGCTGCGTAGCTGCAATTTTATTCCTTTACCAGGCTCCTCTCTTTCTATTGCGTAAAAATATCCATTGGCTTATCTTAAAAAGGTAACTTTTTAATATGAATCGGTAGCACGTGTTTTACTCAAAATATGAATCACAATTAAGAATATAATTTTTGCTTACTTTTGTGATCTTACGTAAAACAATCTAGATCCCCTCCCACCCCCATGTAAGAAAAAATAAGACTTGTTCAGACCTCATCCCTCCCCAAACCGTCAGTAATAAATGAACAGCCTTTTGCTTCTATTAGACTTGGCTGAGTGGAATATGCCTAATTAACTACGCTAAAAACATAAGTAGGAAAATTGGATAAGAATCTTGGAAGGCGGAAAATTATCGACAACGCAACTTAAATAAAACTTTTTCGAGTATAGAAAGTTAGCTAAGTTCCCGAACATTGGTGAAACGTGACATATTTATCCCTTAATTATAAATTATAATGCTTGATTGAAGAAACTTTTCATGATCCTATTTTTAACGTCCTTTTAGGCAAAGTTTTCCTCAAGTTAGCAGGGACAGCAAAATACATAAGTTCTTTTCTTGCACTGCTGATGATATACCGTCTTCGATTATTGTGGCCATCTCTGACAAAATCATGGGAAACCTCAAACCATTGTTGTGGAAGAATTGGTTCACCAAACAATTTACTCAGGGTAAAGCTTTTCAAGATTGCTATAGGATTCGTGGTTTTCAGTACAGGTATGTTTATTTTTTTAAACTAGTGTCTCTAATTCCGTTATAATCATTTAATCTCCTTTCATTGGTGTTGATAAGGAGATATTTAACAGTTACTACATACCCATCGAAGCAATCCTGGTATGAATTTCTTAATGGTGTTCTTGGATCGTTCCGGGGATAATTTCTGCAATATATTTTTTAATTGGAATCAGGGATATTAAATACTGCTAGAAATCAACTTTGATACCTACTTACTTTATATTTTGAGTTGCCAGAAGTAGAAGTTGGTTTAATGTGCAATATTAACACTGTGCATTACATACATGCACGTATTACAGGCCAGGTTTTAATGTAAAATTAACAATCTAAACCAATCCAATACAAGAAATATACCAGAAATAAATTTGCCTTGCTAAAATTTATAAAATGATTACATAAACTGGAAAGAAGAGAATAAATTTATTTATGTATAGGTAATGCAATATGGTAGAGCTGGTGGTGGCTCGACTGTGGGGGTACCACCACCTTACTCGCAAATCGTCCCGAATTTATTGGTGGGAGAGTAAGAGGACAGCTCGCAGCATACAGAACCAGGTGGCCTACCATTGCCTGGGACCGATTGATGGCGGTCTAACCACCCCAAATTGTCGGACCTTAAAAAAACAAACTGGTGATAGGCAGCGATGTCACTGATGCAAGGTTTTCGGCACCGCGCTCACCAACCAGCCTGCCCAGCTTGTGTGAGTATGGGCATTTCTTCCAGGAGGACCGCCAAGAGTGGCAAAACCTTGGAAAGGCCTATGTTCAACAGTGGACGAAACAGGCTGATGGAGGATGGATTAATGAAATGCAATATGTGTGTTAAATAAATGTACTGACCACATTAAGTACAACGTAAGTTAAATATATATATGTCCTACTCGAACCATTCAATTAGTCTTGCTGAGAAGAAGAGTAAAAACTTATTTATTTCAGTGGAACGTTTCTTTACGATCTTAACATCAGAAAGTGTTCGGATAACGTCGACTCTTACGGAATTCCTACGAGACTACATAATAAAATCTCAGAATTATATTATATCACCTGGTAAGTAAATGTGTCATCAACAAGAGAGATAAGGTAACCAGATCTAACGCAGCTGTAATATTCACATGCTACGACACATATTTAAAAGTTACAAACTGCTGTGCCTGCGACCATTACATAGATGCATATATTTACCGTTCAGAATCATTGACCTCTCATAAACAACTAGACACACAGTCTCATAGAAAAGTTCGTCAGAAAGTGTCCGAACGTGCGACGTGCATAGTAGCAAAAATGCTTCAACCAAATTAAGACGTTATGTCTTATTAAGATGTCATAGCGGTGACGAAATGCATCGCGGACACTTTTTGAGCGAGATTGTGAGTCTAGTTGTTTATGAGAGGTCAATGTTCAGAATGCGTTGTTTCTTACGCTTTTAAACTATGGCGTAGTAGTGATATAACACGAAAGCCAGTACACACATTTCGCTTTGCGGTCTTTTTGAGTTAGCCATAGCCCCAACACGTGGCTGTTTTCTTATGTGCCAGCACGCGAATAACGTCGTGGTCGGTTTTTTCGTTCAATAAGCGTTTTCTTTCTTTGAAATTACATTGCCAATATTATTTAGATGAAAATGTAAGTATTTGTTTTTGGTAGTGTTGATTCGAAGAAATTTCAAACAGGAATAATTTCGTCCGTGCCTTCTGTGTAATATAATCACTAGCCTAAGGGTGTTAGGATCAAAGTGGTTATTTTATTTTATTTTTTTACTTCTTGGCCTTTATTTTTTTTTTGTTGACACTTAATAAATTTAACCTTAGATACGCTATTACCACAGTTTTAAAATCCATACAGTTGTCCAACGAAATCTTTCGGACGGAGTGGTTGTGCGGAGCTGACAGGGCGAGACACCGAACTGCTTGTTCTAAAATTGTATGTAGCTTGGTGGCTTACCTCTCACGTCTCGCTCCGAAGGCCCTCAGCGCTTTTGTTGGACAACTGTATGGATTTTTAAACTGTGCTTTTACATGATGATTACGAAAGGACCGCGATATTCGTAAATGGTTCATTATCGTAAGTTGAAAACTTACCAATCTGAGAAATTTACTAAGTGAACTAAACCTTATTCCACACAAGATACCAGTGTCGTGATACCTAATAGCAAACTTACTGAAGTTTCTTTAATTTTTTTATGTTTATTTAAACATACATAATATTATATCTAAAGCAAAATATTTAAGAGGTGGCCACCATTGGCCGTACATTAGACTTTTTGCTGGAAATGCAATGAGAATAAAAAAAATTGACAATAAAAAAAATGACTTTTTTTTATGTGGGTTTGAAAAATCATTATTTATTTGACGTACCCAAAACCTTTGACAAACTGATGTATTTGTCGGAAAACAGCGAATAATTCAATATTTTGGTATAGTGTCCTAAATTTAAATTTTGTAGGATATTACACTTTCTGACAAAAAATGTGTATTTCAATGATATGAATTCTCTCGACAGCGCTAACAGGTAATTCATTTTATTTACAGAACAGTATACAACAGTTTTCGGAGTGATTATATTTCAACAAATTCTTATCACAACTTTGATATCGAATCTCACCGACTTCACCATCATAGCTTTCAGCTTGGCGCTTGCTTCTCGCCAGAAATACCTTAATTACCTTTTGAAAGGTCTTTGTGAGAAACACTCAAACAATTACGGAATGCATGAGGTATGAGTAAAATTAGTAAATTACAATACATAGAGGTCGCAGATTCAAATCGTGGCACGAGGAGTTTTTTCCAAATTAATGTTCTTTTTTGGAATTAGCTTCTAATTGATCTTCTTACACTTAATGCAATCTCATTATTTTTATCAGTTTATCATGATATGGGGTCCAAGAAAAGGGGTCTTGGGAGAAGAACAAAATGATCTTATAAAAGTTCAGTTTTTTACATAAATATATGATAGATAGATATGTACATATACTCACGCCTGTCTCCCTTTCATTACAAAAAATGATAAATTAAGTTTCTATGCATGACATATAAGGTGAAATTAAATCAACCGACCAAATTCATACTGGAGACCCGGCTCGTGACCAAAAACAAGCTTCAATTACCCTTTTGGTGAAATTCGAAAAAAATAATTTTTTGCTTTCTTACTGCCTAGACTAAGATTGTATTTGAACTAGTCCAACCAGTAAGGGATTAAAAATTTTTTTTTTTTAGTTTCTCCAAAATGATTACTGAACCTAGTTCCTGATCGCTAACGAAGTCTCTAGTATGAATTTGGCCGGTTGATTTAATTTCACCCTATATATTTAAAACAGGGTTGTCTACCGATAAATGTGAACAACTTATATTATTAAATCGTGAAAAACAACAGTTGTTTTATAAATATTGTTCGAGTACGTATTTAACTTTTCTATGGAACAGCAAATATTTTTGTCACGATTTCAGGGTTTGCCCACAGTAAAAATTGTTTATATTAATGGATAGAATACCTGATTTTAAGGAAAAGTGTGGCCAAGTGTAAGTTGGACTCGCACACATAAATTCTGTACCACCAAACTAAAGAGAAATGAACCCTAAAACATGATAAATGATAACAATATAGATGTCATAGCAACGTTAAGGCGTCAAAAAAGCCGCTAAAATTATAGAACTTGTTAAATTATGTATATTATTATTAATTTTCGGCATCCTTTGAGTAAGAAAACCTTTATTATTTTACTTTTGAATATGTAAAATAATCTGACCAGAAACTTTACCATCCTTAATACAGAGCTGGAACAAATAACCTTGAAAAAATTGCATTAGTTTTTCGTAATTTTATTATTTGTCGTGGTATTCTGTAAAAATGTCAACTGACTACCTACTTCTTACGGCTGAAGCTGTAGACCTCTGTGATAGACGGACGGACAGACAGAGAGACAGAGAGGCAGAGAGGCAGACAGAAAGCAGAGGCTTAGTAATAGCAAAATACATAATTTTCAGATATCATCAATAGCGGTGACCACACATAGCAATATGACCTGGCGTAAAATAAGAGAAGCATTCGTCCGATACACACATTTAGTACAACAAGTTGACAATGCAGTTGGGCCTCTAATATTGTTGTCAGTCTTCTCCAATCTTATATATATTATGATGATAATTTTTGCGTAAGTGTTTTTGCATAATTAAGCCGTATTAGCTTCATCGCATAACGAAAGAGATAAACATATCTGAAAAAGTGCACGTCCGAGTAGTGCGGTGAATCAGTAAGGGATTGCAAAATGCTGTTTATTTATTTATTTGTTCCACCAACAGAATTACATACAATACATACTTGGCTTGCATTTACAAAGTTTTTGTTGTCATATATATCCAAATTACAGGTAGAAACATCGTTCTCAATTTGCAGGACAGAAAATAGTGACTAATTACGCGACAATTTTTTTTTTCTTATATATCTAACATGAATTAGCAAATACTCAAAATAAAATAGAAATGACTAATAAGACCCTTAATTACAACACCTACCTCTAAGTAAATATGTACATAAAAATAAATGCTATTATACTAACAAGCTATGGATAAAAAAAGTTCTAGTTTACAAACAAACTAAAACAGTACCTAATAAATGTGTTTTTTATAATAAAATAATATAGTAGTAAAAATGTCCCGTCTATACCTATACATTTAATATTATGGTGGATTTTAATTGAAATGGGTTATTGGTATTCTATTGAGGTCAAAACTAAAACTTTTTGAATTTTTGTCTGTCTGTATGTATGTTCCGTTTTAACTCGAAAATCACTCAACGGTTTTAGATGCGTGTTGTTTATTATCACTGTAGTGACTGTGATTACCATATATTCTACAAGGGGTAAATAAACGCCGTGACGAATATGTAATAACTTTTATCTTTCTTGAATACATATATAAAAGACAAACCTGACTGACTCATCTATTAACGCACAGCTGAAACTACAGAACGGATTTCGCTGAAATTTGGCATACAGATGTTGTAATGACGTAGGTATTCGCTAAGAAAGGATTTTTGAAAATTTTACACCAGTGACGCCGCTGCCCGTCACCAGTCACCAATAAGTTGATAAAGTAATGAATTAAATTAATCATAAATAAAAATATTGCCTAACCATCCGCCCATTCGATTAGTCTTGCTAGGAAGAAGGGCAAGAAACTTAGAAAGCATTTCTTTTTTAAAAAATTTTTTTTTTTCAACAGTTTTTGTTACGTAGTTTGGCTCAGTGGCTTTTACGGGATTAAAATGAGACCCAAACTAAAAAAAAAACATAAATTATTGTGGAATAAAACATTATTTGTGAATAAAAAGTACATGAATTTGTGTATTATTTATTGAAGATGATATTCCTTCCAATAGTAACATGAGGCTTTCTATTATTTATAATTTTCTTTACTTTCAGTCTGAATTACAAAGCAGATAAATATGTGGTGGCATACTTCCTCTATGCCTTGGCTTGGCTGGGAATAAGATGTTCTGCTGTTTTACTGACAGCAGCTAATGTCCACGACATGTCACAGAAAGGTTTGGAATATCTGAAAACGATAAACACGACCAGTTATGACGTGGAGGTAAGTAAATTTACATCTATCTATAGTATGGATTTTTAATGATTTGTATAGATTAGTAAGAAAGTCGTGTCTGCTTGAACTCGAGATCTATTTGACGGAATTAGAAGCGGCTTTTTATTACCATCGTAGTGACCCTGGGTTGTTCATAAAATACCGCCTAAGCCAAAAACGGGGCAAGCCATTGCGCAATCTTATGAAGTAGGATATAGAGTGGTGCCGGGGCAAGTGCGAGGAGCGAGTGGTGAGTAACCTGAAGCGTGCAGTTGGTGAGGCACCAGTACCAGTGCTGGCGCTGTACGACGTACGGGAGCCGGCAATAGTGTCGGTTGATGCTTCGTCCCGCGCAGATTATATTCCGGCAAAGTTTTAAATTTTAATATTTTTTTTTTCTTTTTGTTTTTCTGCAGGTATGTTTCGTTTCCATTCGAGAACCACTCAACGGTTTCGCATGTGCTTTTCTTAAGTATCATCGTAGTATTGCTCAACGTAACGTCTGTTGATAAAATAACTGCCAAGCTTAAAACTGTAAATATTGATTTATATCTTATGCGCAAATAAAATATACATTGATTGAAATTATAACTACGCGAGCGAACCCGCGGGTAAAAGTAAGTTTACATAACGTAGTTACACTACCGTTAAATTTTATAAGTGCAGTAAGCCTGGAAGTTTGTTTCAAATAAAAGGATCTTCAATTTCTAAATTTAAATTTGTCCGCGGCTTGGTTCAGAGTAGTCAGAGACTATTAGTATTAGAAAGCTGTAATTTGGCTTGGGCATACATATTAATCTCGCCGACGAAGTGGTTAAAATGAAATCTCTAAATATATATATTTTTTAATGTATCATACAGTAAATTGGGGATGAATTTTTTTCTCGTCTATCCCATAGTGTGGGGTACTGTACTGTACATTTAAAAACATTATGTGTGTGTTAAAACTATTTTTAGGGCCATATTTGTCGCTGACATGATGGCCGTTGGGGCCAAAAGGCTCTAGAATGGAGACCACGTACAGCAAAACGTAGTGTAGGCCGACCACGTGCCCGCTGGACCGACGACCTGAAGGACGTTGCGGGGGGCGGCTGGATGAGGAGGACGGAGGACCGACATGAGTGGCGAAATTTGGGAAAGGCCTTTGTCCAGCAGTGGACGAACACGGGCTGATGGATGGATGGATGGCGAAATATTAAGCTTTAAAGTGCTAATCTTTGTTTGAGTCATGTATCCCCTTGCCAGCTAAACAGTTGTTTATGAATATGTGATTCACTGAAGTAGTTGAAATAATGAAGTTAAAGGGAAAACTATGACAGCTTGGTAGGCTTTACAGGTTTACGAGTACAAATCGCGCCAAACTTTTAGTCCCCTCTAAACACGACAAAATGTATGGGCCATTCTTCGAGAGAGCAACTTCCGAGCGGAATAGAAGTTTGGCGCGATCTGTATTAGTACACTAACTTATAAAATGTACTGGGCGACTACGAAAGCCTACACTGCGCGTGGCTCGACACGCAATTGGCTGGTTTTTATGTTCCCAGTCATTAAAAATACTCCTTTACCCACTTTTTTCCAAAAACTATCCCGTCCTGTTTTGAAATGCAAGTTGCAAATTAAGAGCAGTAGTTGGAGAAAAAGTACCGTAAATATTATTTTCTTTTAGGAAGATGTACAGCAAAATTATAACAATATAAATGTTCGAATACATCTAAATGCCGATACAAAATCTCCACCAAATAGATTTAACGAGTAATGATGGCGTCAGCCCTTAGACCGTGTTATATGGTCCAAGCGTCAGCCATTCAAACTGTACATTTAGCAAACTTAATTCAGTTAAATATAACATTATGTATTTATGAGTACAAAACGAAAAGCCTTTAAAAATAAAAAGTGGCAACAGACTTGATTTTAAAAATGTTGAACTGTCAAAGCTCTTTTAATTGATTAGGTGCTCGTACAAAACAAATCTAAATCAGTAGAAATATGAACAGGGTACTTGTTCTTTAAATAAATGCATTCTGTCTGTAATTCGTATTGCATGGGTGGATATAAAGAAGATTGGGCTGTCCCGTGCTCTTTTTATAAACTCTTAGGTTAATTTAGAGATAAAAGTCAGGGCTATCAACCGATCCGTTGGCAATACTCATGAGGAAGCGAACGTCAGATATGAGTATATTATGCCTTACAGCCAAGGGTAGGAAATTATATCTCCTAAATCGGTGATCACAGTGAAAGGAATATTGATTGATGCGTCTTGTAGTCGAGAAATTTCAGGAATCTTTTCTGTATACCATCAACAGGAGAATTATATTTATTATATTGTTTTTTTATTTATTAATATGTTAAAGTATATATGTAGACAAAAGAATAAAAAAATAATAATTTGAAGATATATTTCGGACCCTGCTGGGGATAATAATAATTATAATTATAATAATTATTATATCAACTGATGCCGGGCCCTATATATTTCGGATATATTTTCGAAGATATATTTCGGACCCTGCTGGGTATAATAATAATTATAATTATAATAATTATTATATAAACTGATGCCGGGCCCAGCAGGGTCCGAAATATATCTTGAAATTATTATTTTTGTATTATTTTGTTTACATATATACTTTAATATAATAAAAAACAAAAATAAAAGAACAAGCTGGTAAAGTTTATATACATTTATTTTATTTATTATATTGACGATTCCAAACTTGCGATACGTATTCCAGGTGATAAAACGAGTGTTCCTCAGGAAATTAAAAAAAAAAAAACAGAGAAATGAATTTACATTTGTACAATTTATTTACAAGATAATCATAATTTAGACTTTAGAATTTAGAGTTTAGAATTAAAAAAGTATGTACGTACAACGTTACAGTGACTACGGACAAAAGCGCAGTATAGTATTTTTATGGATTTAAAATTGTTGAAGTCACTAAGTAGAAGTTCGAATTGCAAATAATGTGATATGCTTATCAAATATGAGTTTAGAGTGACAGGTCATGCCTTAATCTTAAATAATACTCGCATTTACTTTTTTGATACTGTAATCCTTAATTGAATAACCAGTGTCTAGGTCAGAATATCTTTGATATTATCTTTTACTCAAATAAAATATTCGTTTAGTTTTTGAAATAAATTAATGATAGATTTTTTATTTAAATTATTGATTAAATTATTTTTTAAATTTTAAAATCCGTGGTAGCGAAAAGAAAATGAAAAAACAAATACATTATTCGTTTTTAGCTACATAGATAGAACACGTGTATGGCGTGACCTGCCGTGAACATTGACCTATAAAATAGTTATAATATGAATCACCCTAATGTATGTATACAATTAAAGAAGAAGAGAACTAAAGATTGCAAAACACACAAATCGATACAGATTCAAATATTACATCGATTATTCGTGAGATATTCGAACCTTACACTGAAATTCCCAATAAACTTGGGTACGGAACCATGTTATTTATGTGCTTACACCCAGGAGCACAGAACATTGCCTCCAAGTAATTACAGTTTGATAGTTTGCATACATTATTAATACCTAACCCTAAATCTGAGAGAATGCATTATCAAAGTGATCAAAGTTATGTTGCCAGTTGGCTGAAGTATGAAGATTCATAAATACTGGTGACATGTGATGTATCATCTTAGGAAGATATACTGGCTTTCTCATTTATTGTGTACAGCCTGCAGTTCAAGCTCCCTATTTGTATACAATTATCCTAGCTATGAAATCACAATTAGAACTGCCAATCAGCAACCTGTCGTGCCCCAGCAGTCCGTGTATATATATATATGGTATATGGTATACCATACATGACTCCTGGTGTCTATAAAATACAGTGCAGCTGTGGAAGTGTATATATTGGCCAAACAAAGCAAACCATAGCCGAAAAGGTCAAGGAACACATTACAGCTGTAAAAAAGGGGCAAATAAATAAATCAGCGATTGCAGAACACCTGCTAAGGGATAGAACTTCATGACCCAAAAACCCTTTCTACTGACCGCCACTACTACCCGAGCGTTGTGCGAGAAGCAATTGAAATTAAAAAACACCAAAAAAAAAAACCACTGCGAAGACGGGTTTAAGTTATCTTCGGCATGGAGTTCAGTCATACAGAAATTCAAACCTCGCGATTTATCTTCAAATATTTGCCTCGATACTGTTATTGTTGTGTGTCGTGTGTGACGAAAGAAACAAATAATTAACAAAAGACAAAGTGCGGGTAGGAAAAAGAAAAATAATATGCTACCTACCGCTGGCTCACCAAGGACATTTTTGCTGCTACTCTCGTCAGTTAGCCTGTGACCACGACAGCCTACAGAGGCGTCGAAACGTCAAGCACATATCTATTAAGGTATGTTGTTAGTTATCGCGAGTAAGACCCCAATACAAAGTTAATGATGTGTGAAAATCGCGAAAGTTTAAAGTTTACTAATTTATGTTAAGTTTCAAAACTAATATTTGATTGGATAAAGCCTTTTGAGGAAGAGCTCTTACTGGCTTATAAGAGCCTAGTCCAGGGATGGCGAATCTTTATGGATCGACATGCCATTTTTTCTAAAAAGTGTTTAATGAGGCTATAACTTTGACTTAGTGTTTATTGGGAATATAATAAATCTAAATTACAACAACTCAAAACTCTTCAAAAAGTACAAAAAAACAACAGTTTCGATTGGTAGCGTGCCTGAAATATTTTGTCGCGTGCCATCAATTTGGGTTCAAAAATGAAAGCCTATGAATGTCACTGTGCTGTCTGTCTGTCTCTAGCTTGTAGACGGAAAGAGTTACAGACCTAAATGTGGTCAACGGTGACAACGGTTCACTAATTGCTTCAAGTGTTGAGTGAGAAAATTTAAGCAACTTGGTTTTATCAATATTAACATGCATCCATTAGAAGTTAACCATTTATGATAAATTAATGCAAGTCATTTATAAGTTGATTGCCGAAAATTAGTTATTTGTGAATGAATTCGGGAGAAACTTAGAGGGAGAAAAGGCGCTGCTTAGCTGCTTTATCGGCGCGCGTTGACCAAATGGCTTTTATGTTATAAAACTGGTTGTTTTTATACTGGAAAACTGTATCAGTTTAATCTGACTACAGATTTCTATTTACAACGACCCTGACACACCTCTTGGTAAATTGAGCTTGAAAAAGTGATTACAGCCAGGTTTAAGCATAAATAAATTTAATACTATGGTTTAAGCAATGATTTTTTCCAATCGGGAAAACTATATCGTTTATTTTGACAACGGATTTACATCTATAAGAATCCGGACACACCTCTTCCTAATTTTAGCTTGAAAAGATGAATACAGCCAGGTTTAAGTAATGTTTTTTTTCCATACGAGAAAACTGTGTCAGTTTGTAAAATCTAACTACATATTTCCATCTTTGACGCATCCTTTGCAAATTTTTGCAAAACCCGACTTCAAAAAAGGAAAAGGTTCTCAATTTGACTGTATTTTCTTATAAGTTTATTTTTAATTTTACATATGGTTAGAGTACCATCATTCCATCATTTTGTAACCGATTTGTAAGATTGCTTTTTTTTGGACGGCTGTGCTTCCAAGTATGTCCGGATTTAGTTTGATCTTGATCTAATGATGGTCTTCAGATATAGGCAGCGGAACTCCTCAACCGATGACGGCATATCACTCGATAATTAGGTAAATGCTTTGTACCAGGTTGTTGATTACAGGGTGTTATTTGAAAATTATCATAAACCCATCTGACATTTGATACTGACCTAATCACTATAGAACTACTCAATAGAAGACAGTACTGTAGCGCGCTTGGGACCGGAGTTGTTAAGATAAAGGTCTTCTTCACTTTTAAACTATTTATTCAGATCTCCTATAGAATTTTTCATATAATCAATGCGCTATCGGGAGCTCCGGGTCGATCTGTTCTGGGACTCTCCTCGTTTCTTTGTATTTTTACTAGACATTCTTTTATTTTTAGAATACTTCGATAAAGCTATCAATCCGACGTACAAATGAACATAAAGTTTACTGATTGCCAACCAATAACGAGCCTAAGGAGTTCTATAATCTAGTCATATGACCTCCTACACTATAGTACATAACTTGAGATTTCTCGAATTACCTTATATTAGTGTGTTTATTGCAGGATTTTGCGTGAAATTTGTCATTATACCACCCGACCTTCAATTGCTCCAATTTTCAGATTGCGGTAATAACTTTGTGTTCGTGTGTTCATTGCAGGATATTACTCAAAAATTGTCGTGCCACCCGAATTTCAATCCTGGCCTCATCACCATGGAATTCTTTGACGGATGGCAGCACATAACTCGATATTGCGGCAATCACTTTGTATTAGTGTGCTCATTACAAGATATTACTTGAAAATTTTCCTTAAGGCACTTAAACTTCGATCCTGGCCTCACCACCATAGAACTCCTCAACGGATGACAGCACACAATTCAAGACTGTGGCAACCACTATGTGTTATTGTGTTGATTACTGGGTATTACTTGAAAATTGAAATTATGCTACCTGAAATTCGAATCTTAAACTAGCTTTTCTTTGTATGACAGCACACCATTTGCGATAGGAAGAATTGCTTTGTTTCAGGGTGCCGATACAATCGTATTATACTACTATAATACAATCGTATTATACTACTTAAATATTATCAGAATATCACCTTGATCTTTGTGTCATATTCACAATTTCACCCGTGGTTATAATCGATACGACATGAATTCCCGACGGGGTGTAAGAGGTTTTACCAAGTGTAAAAATGAAATGCGAGGCACAGTCAACAGTTGGTATACTCGCTTTTCACCAAAGATTGTTACGTCCTGAGCGTAATGGGTGGAGCCCTATCGTCCTACTTCGGGCACAAATAGACCAACAGCTTATTGTACCTTTCGAAGCATGCAGACCGTACACAAATTAATATGCGCCATGGGGATTGAACCCACGACCTCTCTGGGTGAGCAGGCTAACGCTCTACCACTCGGCTACAGAGACGGTCACATAAAATTATTTTCATGAAAACCAAAGTCAAATACATATATATATATTTATATATATCTACCTATACTAATAAATCAAGTAGTAAGAAAGTCGTGTCTGCACTACATCGAATATATTTTAAAAATTAAAATTAAATGTGTTTGGTATTGTACTGAAACAAAAACAACAGTTTTTTGAACTTTTGTCTGTCTGTCTGCCGTTTTCTCTATCTGTTTGTATGTATTTGTCGTTTTCGACTCGAGAATCACTCAACGGATTTGGATGAGGTTTTCTTTATTATCACCGTATTCACCTTGGACAACATCTTTACTAATAATAAAGTAGTAAAAAAGTCTTGTCTGTATTCATTGAACTTTTCGCGTTGTATTTTACTGCGGCCGAAATGTAACCACAATTTTATAATTTTTACGTCTGTCTGTTTATCGGTTCGTACCTATGTATGTTCTGTTTTAACTCGAGAACAATAAATAAATAACACCCAAGCCCAAAACGGGGCAGAGATTGAATAAACGCGGGCGGAGCCGCGGGCAAAGCTAGTCTTGTATATTATTATTTCATTTAAAAATTGCAGTCTATTTACATTATATCTATAATATAAGATTATATTATATTAGGTATGAAAGCTCGAATGGTGGTATAGCTAATTTTTGACTTCCTGACATAAATTGGTGAAAGCAGGATTTGTCCGTTGTCGCACCTATTTTTAATGTTTTGTTAAACATAAACTTGCCTTGTTTCAGCATTTACCAAGACCGTGGTAAATTTTCAGGTGACTGCTGGTCTTCGACCATTTAACACGGGACCTGGCAAAGCGCGACACTTAGTACTGAAATTATTCTGCCATTTTCCACGGGAGGAGAGGTAAACACGCACAGCACACATTTACTCATTCACGCACACTCCTGCGAAAAATTGATATGTCACACTAAATCAAAAGCTGCAACACAAACACAAAACGCGCACACAAGCAAACTTATATGAACAAATTGTTCATGTACTTCGGCAGAGGGGGATAAGTGCGCTTGCCTAGTCCCGTGTTAAATGGTCTAAGCTGCTGGTAAAAGTCTTAAAATAGCGAACAATTCGCACTCTTACCATCATAACTTGGTAAATCTTAAGTTTAACCATAAAATCTTAATATTAACCAAAATTTTCAATTTTATATATCTATAATACATATTATAGTTAAATAAAATAAATTTAAAATTATTAAAAACTCAAAATATATTTCGGGCCTAAGCTGAACCCGGCATCAGTTGAGTATACATTATAATTGTGTTATATTTCAAACAGGAATTCATTTTAATAACAATGTAATTATAATTAATTTCTCAATTCAATTGAAATGTTACGTCCCATCACCAATTTCAACAATACATCAAATTTCAGTTTGATTTGTGTTTCTCTTCTGCTAACTCGATAGCAACGTACAAAGTGTGCGAGTGTTGTCTTCATTGACATCATTGCGTAGTTGCGTCCTTAAAAAAAACATTAAGATAAATTATAATAATATTTTGGACAATTTACCGACTGTCAGTTATTCATTAAGAAGCAATTCTCGAAGTAAAATATTGAAGAATCATATTAACTTTTTTAATTATACCCTGTTGGATATTATGCTTTTTAATCACCTTATATAACAAAAAAACATGAGTATCAAAAAGGTTGAAATTCATTTGACACCTTAGAAACTGTCCAAATTTTTTAGACGTCATTTCTTAAATAACAAACAAATTTCGCATTTTTCCTACGTTTTGAGTTTTTATCCAATAAAAACGGAAAAATACGAGTATTTATCCAAAAAGGGATAAAAACTGAGTAAATACTATTTGAGTATTTATCCACCGCCCATCTCTCACATTTTACATAGAGTCAGAATATTAAACCGTTGAAAATATAAACATAAAATTTGGAACATGGTTATATTCTCCAAGGGTTACCTAAAGGCATAAAGATTTTTCAATTTTAACCCCTTAAGAGGGTGAAACGGGATGTAAACGAAAACATGTTCCTAATGGTTGCAACGGGCGGCTCACAAATCAACGAGGACAAAGTCACGGGTGTTGTCTTTTTCTAATAGGCTGTCCTATTTTACTACGTACATTTACTCGTGAAAGGGAATAACAATGCTTTTTAAGTCTGTTTCTACAATTTCTGATTATTGGACAGTCGCAGAATCTCCAGAAATGTGAGTTCCACTATCTGATAGCCACGACGTTGAAGGATCGGCAAAAGGAAACGTGATGTATGTACTTGAGTTAAAGAAGAGAGACTATTGAAAATTAATATTAAGCTTCATCGACTGCTGGTTCAAATATTGTAATGTCTGCCTGAGGGCCGGCCGGTACCACACACAAGATAATGTGTTTATCCATATCATTTCAGGATGGCTCAATTTAATATTTAATCATTGTTTTATTATCTTGCGTATTTCTTTGGATTTACTTCTCCAAAATTGAAAGTATCATTTTACCCAGGCACGAACGCCGTCCAAAGCTAAAGGACGCGAAGTCTGGCAGTGAGTTGTCGAGCCATCTGTCTGGATTGAAGTTTTCTACGTCATGGCCCCAACAGTCACTTCTGTGGATCCCCGATAACAACACCACGATTACACTGCCAGATGGTAGAACAAATTTATCTGTAAAAAAATATATCGGTTTTATATTCTCTTTTTATCAAGCAAAACGTAAGTCCTCTTTGCGTGGGCTTATTCTACTCTCTACCAAAGTCTTTTAGCATTATAATGTGTAATTTGAAGCTAGACAAAAAGGTAAAAAAAAATGTGGTTTAATTTAAAAAACTGTTTACCTTTATCCTATTCACCTAATTCTACAGCTAAAACCCAAACAATTTTTACTAGACGGAGCCTGTTTGGAATGACTGTAGCCAAATAACTTTGCTAGCAGTGCATTTTTTTCTTTGATTCTCCTAAAACAAGTGACTGCGACACAGTTCGTGACCGCGATGGTATCTTTGATTAACTATTAGATACTAGCAAAAAAACATTTAGCAAGGATGAAAGAGAGTTATTTTAGATATCAAAGAATACAGAATACCTTACCTTGCTTATACTCCTGTGTTACATTTCTCGCTATGAGAGGAACAGTAGAGTACAACCTCAATGATTCTTTTATAACTGCTTCCATGTATACAAATTTTGACAAGTGGTGCTTGTTGACATTGCAACTAGAATCAGCTAACACTTCCTGTATCCTAAAAAGAATAACTTTTTAATTTTTTCAATTGTCAACAACTTCCGTCACAGGTTAGGTATTTAATATACCGGGTGTAAATAGAGTGCGACCATTATAAAACCACATACTCTACTGATCATACTAAACAACTTTCTGAAGAAAAATACCCGCGCAAATCTTCAGAGAAGAAAATATTCAACTGTATCTTGAAGGCTTTATTTAGTAGGAAGAAGGTTTATTTTAGAACGCTGCGCCGCAACTCAAATATTTCCTCAACTTATAGTTAGTGCGGGTATGTTTCTTGGGAAAAGTGATTTAGTATGATTAGTAGATTATGTGGTTTCATTTATTGGTAGCACTCTATTTACCACCCGTATACTTTTTTTTCTTATACTCTTTTACGAAATTTGGCACCCCGAAATACATGTGGTGTACGATGACCTCAGATAAATATCCATCTAAGACGACGACCATAATGAACCATATTGACTCAAGTACTGTCGGAGCATTGTCGTCGTGAGGGGGTGGCTAGATGCAGTGGCCATTTATCAGGAGAATTTTAGGACAAATAAAAAAGGGCATATCTCCTTCTTTAATTGGTATTTTTTTGTATTCTGAATATTGGAATGAGTATCATGTGTATTCATATGTGATAATGTAATAAAAAAATTTGAACAAGTCAACACACTGTGTTAAAAATAAATAATATCGTCACAGAATGTATTTTTAAGGATATCAGTAAGATCATTGTTGAGTATTTGATTTTAAAAAAACAGTCAAGTGCAAGTAAAAATCGCGCCTTGAGAGTCCCGTATTTTTCAAATAAGTTAAAAGAACAACAAATACAAACTTATTATTAACTACTAGCTTTTGCCCGCGGCTACACCCGCGTGTTATTCGGTTTAGCGACATGCCTTTTTCCGGGATAAAAAGTAGCCTATGTGTTAAGTTAGGGTATAAGCTATATCTATTGTAAATTTCATCCAAATCCGTCCAGCCGTTTCAGCGTGAAAGAGTAACAAACATACACACATACACACACGCACACACACACACACACACGCACACACACACACACACACAAACTTTCGCATTTATAATGTTGGTGTGATACAACTTATGAAATAAAAGTGTTAAATAAAGTGATGTGTTCGGATACGGAATCGTAAAACTGCATAATGAATGAGCATTTTTGATATTTTGTTTAAATGCAGTGTATGCTGCTTAATAAACAAAAATGGTCTAAAATTGGCAAGTTTATCTATGTCTAAACTATTCATCTATTCACTCATAATTAACTATTAACTTCAAACGTATGTATCAGTTACCAAGTATTATTTATATTAAGTACTAAGGTGTGTTCATAAAAGACAAAAGTAGTTAGGGTTGATTTAATTTAAGTAAAACTATTAAAGCTGCTACGTTTTCGCAGACAAACTGCAAAGTTTTGCGAAATTTATGTACCTAGTATAAGTAAATTACCTATGTGTTAAATAAATGAAAAAAAAACTAATCATACATTTACAGTAAGTACCTAGTGTGCTATCTTGTCTATGATGGTACATAAATAAGGCAAAAATAATTTTTAAATTCAAACATGAGCCAAATCGGTCAAGCGCGAATCGGGCGAGCGCGAGTTCACAGTTCGGGGCGAACTACTAGTTCATACTAATATCTATACTAATAATAAAGTAGTAAAAAAGTCGAATCTGTACAGTGAATATTTTCGTGAAATTTTATATGAAATGGATTATTGATACTGTACTGAGGCCGAAACAACAAATTTTAGAATTTTTGTCTGTCTGTTTGTTCCGTTTTAACTCGAGAACTACTCAACGAATTTGGATACGGTTTTTTTATTATCAATGTGGTGACCCTGGTCAACACATAGGCTATAAGGAGTGTTCATAAAATAACATCCAAGCCGGAAACGGGACAAAGATTGAATAAACGCTTTTATAACTCGAGAACCACTGAACGGATTAGGATGCGGTTTTTTATCATCTTTGTAGTGACCCGGTCAACACATAGGCTATAGGAGTGTTTATAAAATAACGTCCAAGCCGAAAACAGGGCAAAGAATGAATTAACGCTTTAACTCTGGAACCACTGAACGGGTTTGGATGTAGTTTTTTGTTTTATTTTCATAAAACATAACTTTTTTGTTTTATTATAAACATAAAACGAGACAGTAAAAAAAATAGTAAAAAAAAACAAAGAAAACATGAACAAAATATTTAACAAATCAGAATAATACACAAATGTTGTGGCATGCACTGTAAAATATTAAACTGGCCCTGGCTCAGTAAATGTTGGAGAATAATCTCTAACGCTGGTTTTCAGCCCCATGGTACTCTTCATAGAACCCGTACCAACTCGAATGAAAATAAAATAGTCGATGTTGACTTGTCTAATTAAAAACTAAATTAATAAGAAAGTTAGTTTACAAATGATAAAAGTTGGTATTTAATAAAAAAGTACATAATACAGAATAAAATGTCAATATGGTGTCAATGCATGCAAACAAATGTGTTTACAAGTGTGCACATACTGGAAACAGTTATCGCAATAGTAGTATTGTACAAATTATCGCTGAATCTTTTGAAGAGTTGATTTAGACGTGAGTAATATAAGGGGAGGTGGAATATTGTTCCAGCACTTGGTTGGGAGATACCGGAAGCTACCTTTAAAAGCCGCAGTTTTGTGTGAAGGAGTGAGCAGTCGACATCCAGTTCATGTATTGTATGAATGTCAAATATTTTTTAAATTAATAAATAAAGCATCATTTATTTTTCCAGAAAAAAATTGGCTACGGTAGTGCCCAAACAAAATTTGCAAAATTAATGGTATGTCACCAACACTTCTTTTTCGTTTGAATCAAGAACTATCGTGACTGGTGTTGATAATTTAGTTTATTGTAAGTTTGTTCTTAACTTTAAGGTGAATGTATAAAAGGTATACTCAAACTGCAATATTAGAACTGTATTTTATTTAAGCTTTATTCTTGTACGTAATAGGCACAACATAATAAAAAAAAATTGCAAGTTTCATTTTTCAAAAATCTTTGCTTTTGACAAAAACAAATCGAAATTGATAACTTTATATAAGTTTCCTGTGATTTGCGCAAGAAATTTTTTACTCCTTCCAAATGCTTGACGCAATTTTAATTATTCTTTCACCATACTAAACAGAATTGATAGATCTACAAAAACCTTTTTTTTCGGTCATCACGTTAATTTAAAAAGTTTTATTTTCTCTTATATTGCGCTATCCGGAGACGCAGTGATCGCTGATATGAATGTTAATTCAATGTCGTTTCCGTAAATGTTTGTACTAATACATATCGAGTTGCTCCTTTAGCGGAGGCATGCGCCTTAAGTTTATTAACGGTTGGAGAACGGAATACTAATAACTACTCACTCAGCGTAGACACGGTCTTGAGCATCGGGATGTGACGCTAGAAGAATTAGAATAAATAACAATGTTCTTGAAGTAGTGTCTGATCCGGCAACTATCATGGTATCCACTTCTTCAGTCACTTCATTGTCCGTTAGTAGGCCCTCAGACTGAAGCTCTAGAAGACAATCTAAAAAGCCCTTCAATAAATGACCTGTAAAACCAAGAAAATATTAAATGTGGTTGGTAGAATTTAAAATTTATATTCGGCTACAAGAATTATGGGCATTCTATCGAGGGGTAGCGTTCTGCATCCCGTTGTATATTTAAAGAACTTTATATAAATTATTACAGGTACTGAGAATCGAGTGCATCGCCACAGCTAAAATAAGTTAGTCAGTCTACACGTGGGTACGACTCACTCTTGCGTAGCTAGCTACCTAATGTGGCTACGAGATGGGAAAATCGTTCCCGTTTGGTAGCTAGCTACAAGATGGGAAAGCACATTTACCATTTCGTAGCTAGCTACCAAATCTGGTTACAAGATGGGTCTAAACTCTTTTCGGGTGATTATAATTTCTGGTGATTTTATCTTACTTTTAAACCAATCAATGAAACGAAATTTAGATCATAATGATGATCTCCAATCACTCTTTTAAATTCTAAGTAAAACAATTATTTTGTGCGGGTAGAAAAATAATTGTTTACAACCACCGGCCAACCAAGTTTTTATAGAAAATACCCGTAGTTAATGGAAACATTGTCATCCTGTATTTAGGCATCATTGATAATTTTGGAACAGTTTGAACCAATTATGAATCTATGTATCTCTCTGTTTGTTACTGTTTCACGCTAAAACTCTGAACCAATTTCTCAGAAACTTAGGATAAAATTAAAAGTGGAGAACAACATGGGATCAGTGATTTATTATTTCGAAAACATGAGCCATCTATTTGCCTTCGATGGATAACACTCGCAAAACTCGTAAAATCAATCTATCCTATCGCGTAGAGCGCTACGTAGCCTCCCTTCCTCACAGAAGGCAATGGATAATTCAGACCACTTAACTGGTTATTTTTGAAATGTCCGCACTCGGATTTCCTCGTTTAAATGTATTTGCATACTTACGCCACTTACGCATGAAATGTGACTCCATATTGTTTGTTACATTTGTTGGAGTAATTTTTACCCTTATCGAACGATTCAGTTATATTCATCGTTAAGTAAATATAACTCACTTGGCAAAAGCGCAAGTTGACTCCATAACGGTTTCCGAACGTTTTTTATTTTGCCTATTTTGATTCCCAAGTAAAGTATTTTTGGCCGGGTCACGTTTCCCAATGAAACTATTTCTGTTTCTCTGAATTGGAATTCTGCTAAAGTGTCTTTGGCGAGGCCGGGCCGCGTTTGCAACTAAAAATATTTCTTGTTCTGTGAATTCACCCTCTGCTAATTATGTAATTGTGATATTTGGCTAAAGTTTATTTATAAATGTTTTGATCCCCTAATAGAGAATCTTCGGCAAGCCCAAAAGCCAAGCCATGATTTCGAACGAAACAAATTCTTATTCTACGAATTGATCCTCTGCTAATGTGTCGTTGGCAAGACCGAAAGTCGAGCTACGTTTCCAGGTGTTTATTTTTTATAGTTTTACCCACTGCTTCACCCGCATTGAAGTAGTGTTGTGTCCATCTTTCAGCCCATGTTCATCCACTGCTGGCCATAGCTTTGACATAGGTCTTTCCCAAATTTCGCCATAATACCGGTCCTCCGTCCTCATCCAGTCGCCACCCACAACGTCCTTCAGGTCGTCGGTCCAGCGGGCACGAGGTCGGCCTACACTACGCTTTGCGGTACGTGGTCTCCATTCTAAAGCCTTTCGGCCCCAACGGCCACCATGTTAGCGACAAATATGGCCTACCCACTGTCACTTCAACTTACTGATTCTGCAGGCTATCTCGGTTACTTTTGATCTGCTACGGATTTCTTCGTTTCATTTTATCCATCAAAGATATTCCTAGCATATCCCGCTCCGTAGCTCGCTGAGCGACCTTAAATCGGTAGATCGAGCGGTATTTTTGAATCACTCACCGTGAATCATATATCCATGCACGAAAACAATTCACGTGCGAAATTCAATTCGATTGGTCATGATTTTACGTATTTTTGAATCAGTAGCAATCAATGTAACGGTTTTCGTTTCACACAGAAAAAATAAAAACCGGAAAGCAATATTTCGTTGATTTTAAATACCGGCAATGAATGGAGGTGAATGGAGCGTAAATTAAAAAGTTACAATGTCAGTCTCTCATCGACATTTTCGTTCTCACGATTTTGTTTCTTTTCCTTTTGATTCAGTTATCGTTTCTGTTGTATGTTTTCACTTATATTTTAGGTTATGCATCAACAAATTTTTATTTGTCAATTCAATTCAAACCACTTGGTGCAGAATTCACGGAATGAATTTTCAAAAATACTGATTTCAAGTTTTCATTTGCGAATCATGCGGATTCATATGCGAATTTAAATTTGTACCTCAGAGGTAGACAATAGTAAGTCAACTTTTTGAGAATGTTTTTTTGTACATCAATGAGATTGCAAGGACCAAAACGTTACAATATTATATTAAAATCGAAGCACTCACAAACAAACTTTCTTCTGCCATTCTCTTCCACACACTCATCACGTATCCTATCCCAGTAAGTTAAGTCAATAGTCATTAGTTTAAAAGATAGCCAATTTAAACGAACTTATCTACAAGGTAATATAAACGCTTATTTCGTCTATTTTTACATCTCCTGTAAAATTTCCATTTTGGCGCTTACTATTGTCTACCTCTGAGGTACAGAAATTAGAATTGTTCAAAAATACGCTCCAGATTTTAAGTTTTCAATGCGATTCATGCGGATTCATATGCGAATTGAAATTCAAATGATTCAAAATACGCTCCCAGGCCCTTTATAAGAGACCACGTCAACGCCATACGTCATCACAATTGCAAATATGTGTTTCACAACTTTACGAATGCTGCCCAACCCAAGCATATTCTTCTGAGATGGAGGACGTCTTAAGAACACTAGATTGGAATGGACGAGGCATAGACGTAAACGGAGAGTACATTTCACATCTTCGCTTTGCCGATGACATCGTGATAATGACAGAATCGCTGCAGGAACTGTAGGAAATGGTGCGTGGCCTTAGCGATTCTTCGAAACAAGTGGGCCTGTGGATGAATTTGGATAAGACTAAGGTCATGTCCAACTGTCACTTCATCGAAGGGTCACTAATCATCGACAATGTCAGCATCGAAGTTGTTCAAAAATATTATATGTTTATCTGGGCCGAATCATACAGCTGGTTAAAAACAACTTCGACGCCGAGGCTGACAGAAGAAGTTTTGTATACTCCAATAAAATCTGTCAATATTTTTGGACCGTTGATTTTATGGTACCTGTTTGAACGACCGACTTTTTTGTGCCTGTTTTGATCCCGTAGTCAAGAATCTTAGGCGAGGCCAAAAGCCGAGCCGCGCTTCTGAACCAAATTATTTCTGGTTCTCTTTTTGGTTCCCAGGTAAAGCGTCTTTGGCGAGACCACAGGCCAAGCCATGTATTCGAACGATATTATTTTTTGATTACTGATTTTATCCCCTGGTAAAGTATCTTCTCATGAGTACTGATTTATATTATGAAAAGTAACTTAAACTGATTTATTTGAGGGATAAAAGTAACCTAAATCTTATTGCAGGTCTGGAACTGCACTTCTGCAAAGTTTCAGCCCAATCAGTTCAGTACGTACGGCGCGTGAAGGAAGAATGACATATCACTTTTCTATAATAACATTACACCACATTGCCATGCAATGGGAACTGATTTACGGAATAAGAAGTAGTTTATGTCCTCATCCAGGTGTAGAACTATATGCTGTGCACACTTTCAGCTCAATCGGTATAGTAGGTACGGCGTGAAAGAGAAATACGTCACTTTTCTGCAAAAACTTGACACCCCAATTGCCTTCCTATGGTACCTAACTGATTTATGAGATAAAAAGCAGCACATTTATGCAAAATATCATCCCAATAGGTTTCATAGGTACGGCGTAAAATAGTGACACATCACTTCTCTATATAAATTTGACAGCCCATTACCATCCCATGAAAACTGATTTATGGGATAAAAATTATTCCAGGTTCAGAGTTACATTATGCAAAATTGCAGCCAAATCGGTTCAGTAGATATGGCGTGAAAGAGTGAAAAAAACATCCATCCATACATTCAAACTTTCGCATTTATAATATTACAAATTTTACCAGTTGGGGTTTGAACCCGCGACGATCGACTACGCTACGGTGGCGAACCTTCCACATGTCTCACTTAAATTCTCATTGCGCTGCTCCCCTTGTGATAGCGTGATGATACTTACCCCCGATTTCACAATTGAGAATTTCTAGTTAAGTAGTGCTTAACTTTCAAATGCAGCGCTGTGATTGGCCAATTCGTCACTTATGTATCCAATTAGCGAGACTTTCTTAATTCAGAAACTGGCCTATAGCCTTAAACCTTCCCGAAGAAATTCTTTATCTTTCAGTGAAAACTGCATCAAAATCCATTGAGTGGTTCTCAAGTTATAAGCGAACGAACAGACAGACAGACGTTGTATTTTATATGTATAGAGAAGATTGGGAAGTGGGATAGTGGGAACTTTTGCATTTATAATATTAGTGGGGTAGTGGGATGGGATGTGATTCTCTAATACGTACAAAACAATATTTTATAATTTCATTTTATTTTTTAATCTTACCACCAACATTATGAAAACAGGCTTAAGTAGATAACTACTTAGTGCATGAATTTAGATAAAGTACATAGTGTATGAAACTTTGCATAACTAGGTTTTAAAAACTCTAATATTTTTATTCCTATATTTTTATATTTTATGCAGGTGTATAACTTTATTACATTTTAGTAGCCAAATCTTCATATTTTTTATGTATTTCCCGTATTTTTTTATCAACTCATATGTTCACTGCATTATAATATTTTTATTCCAAGATTCCTCTATTTTATGCAGGTGTTTATTTTATTTCCCGCTTTATTTTATATTATTTTTATATTCTAAGGATATATATTGTTAAAATTAACTTTAACTTGTAGAAAGTATACTTTATGTATCTATTTTGCAAAATAAATATTTTGATTTGATTTTGATTTTGATCTACAATAACCTCTGTAATTTATGTACCAGTTTCGTAAGCTACTGTTTCGGGGAGGCCGAAAAAAGTGTCCATTATATCAGACTTCGTAATTTTTTAACATTTGTATTTATACTAGCCTTTGCCCGCGGCTCCGCCCGCGTTTATTCAAACTCTGCCCCGTTTTCGGCTTGGGCGTTATTTTATAAACACTCCAAATAGCCTATATATTGACCGCCTACTACGTTAATAATATAAAAACCGCATCCGAATCTTGAGTTTTTCTCAAGTTAAAATGGAACATATAAACAAACAGACAGACAGAAAAATAGACAGACTGAAATATACAAATTCTAAATAAAATTCTAAAATTTCTAAAAAAGTTTTGACTTCACTATAATTCTAATAACCCATTTCATTTGAAATTTCGCAAAAATATTCACGTCACGACTTTCTACTACACCTAGTATATAGTTGTATTATTTTTTGATTTTATGATCGAAAATGGCACTTGGTACCAGAGATTAAAAACAGTACCGATAAATTAACCGAAATAAATAGCGATAGCCCTCATGGCACCCTTTTGAATTCTGTACCGTTTATTTCACCGTTTTCCCATTTTGGCACCGATATAAAGACGATTCCATGCGTGATGGGTATAAGAGGGGTAAGTGAGGGGGTGAGACGGGAGTACGCTGCGCATCACAACCGCTCGCCACCGCGCCGCCGCGCCGCCGCCGCTCGCTCAATCGGTTATAATCAGTTATAAGCGGTTAATTTTCTGTTGCCGTTACTTTTTTGTAAGGCGGCAGTGATTCAACGTAAACCCAAATTCCTAACCGGTTTTAAGCGGTTAAATGTCTGTGTATTGTTTTTCGGTATGACGTCATTTCGGTGAATAAAGGTATCGTAAGTAAAGGATATATGAATATAATTTGCAATATTCCGCTAAACAATTCTTGTCGTGCTATTCAAAATGCAGACTCGTGCACCGCCCGCCCGCCCGCATAAAAACATGCAACAAGCAAGCAATACTTGCGATTAAAAGCAATTTTATGCTTTGCACGAGTCTGCATTTTGAATAGCACGACAAGAATTGTTTAGCGGAATATTGCAAATTATATTCATATATCCTTTACTTAGTGATGGACTTCCGCAAGGTAACGCCTATTTCAATTAAAGGTATCGTAATTTATGAGTTATTCAATCCCTGCTTGGTACTCGAGTTTGCATTGTGAATGGTACGAGTATGAATTCAAAATACGAGTTTGAGAACAATTACAAAGGTAGCTTACCAGAATTTTTTGTTTCCTTACTTAAGTCTTCATTTAATTCAGCTTTTCTTGTTCGTAGCACCTGTAAACAAAAGATGGCCTTAATAATACTATAGCACTTGGCTGAAAGTAAATTTTACCACTTTAAGAGATTGTTTACAGTTTAAGGCATACAAAAACAAGATCTCTTGTAGATTCACTTTGTTGGTAGTCTATCCTGTCACTCAAGATTCTTTTTCTAAGCCCCGTGAGGGATATCAAGTTGAAACTTATACTTCCAACAAAAGTTTACGGCCCCATGATGCTGTAAAAAAATTAAACTTCTAGCTCACTGCAAAAAAAGTTATTGTATATTACGTAATCAATTTCATAAAAATTGGCTGGTTGAAATTTTACAGGTAGCCTTCGTTGAGGGCTGGGAGAAGAAAGGGGGAGGAGGAAGGTGGGAGGATTATCCACGTGAAGTTCCCTTCTACCAGAAATGTATAGTTATTAAATTATGTTTTTTTTTTGTAAAACCATAACCTCACTTTCTAGCGCCTAAACACATAATAGGAAGGGAGAAAAAGGAGGTCAGGGGGTTGGGGAAGATGGGGTTTTTTTTGTCACCACCCTCTTGACGAAACGATGCCACCAAATAACTCGTCATATTTCGGCATGACTTCATGAGAACTCTTACCGACTTCCATAGAGTTTGCAGATGTCCTTACATATACTGAATCGCCAGCAATTTATCTCTTTCTGGACGAGTGCACTACAGCCTGAGTCTTGTCCAAGCTTTCCATCAGCCATAGTAATGTCTAAACTCTGGAGAGAGGTCACATTAAGCTGCAAGGGTGATGCCGTTTTGTTGTGTTGTGTGATAGCAATGACGTCTTTTGCTATCCAGAAAGTTAATGCCATGCCTTCTTAAGGGACAGACGTGACTTTACAAACTAGATCAGTCACTTGCTTAGTACCTAGTGGTGAGGCGACGTCATTCCGCTTACTGATAACATGCCATTATGGTGCTTCCTGTACGAGCCGTATTGGAAGTCGTACAATGTAGGCATTGCGCAATTTGGTCAACTCGACCCGCATTTATGTCAATGGCCTCCATCTTAGATCTGTTGGGTCTTCAATATCATCATGTCTTCAACATAAAGGTAGCGTCAACGTGATTGAATTTTAAGTGTGGTCTTGCCTGCTCCGTGCGTTTTCAGAATTAGTTTTCTTTAAGACGTGAAAGATATGGTAGGTATAGCCTTTTCTTGTCAACACATCGTCTTGTTGACGCGATTCCTGGTACATGTTGGTCACGGCCGTTAATTAAGGATGATCTTTTCTGGTGAGGATCTCAGTCTCGATGTTCGAAATTTGCTTTGGTACGAATATAAGGATAAGCAATAGTGTAGGAAATAAGAACTAAAAGTAATAAAAAGTATTACAAAAAACTGACGGCTTAGTATATCTAGAGAAAATACGTACTGGGTCGTAAGGAGCTGTTGTTCTGGATGAACGTAGGACTGATGTTCCATTCAAAATAAAGTTATTATGAGGGTTAAAAAACCGACAAATCAGTTTAAGTTGATCATACGTTTAACTTACATCAGAAGACATCTTCTTCAAGACTTTTACATATTTCTCTTCTTCTTTCTTGGTCTTAGTCCAATTATATAGGAATGTTGGATGCATAAAAACATTTTGCCATCTTGTGCACATAATTTCAAATATTTTGGCAAAAGCATATTTGTACTCATCGCTGCACTTTTGTAGTGTTTTTAATCCAAACGCAGTTTCTGAAATACAAAATGTAAAATAAAATTAAAAAATTTGACTTTTGGAACCCGACTGGTACAATAACTTATTGAGGAATAGTAACCGGAATAGAAAAGCTTATATGACTAGATTGATATATGTGAAAGAGGCAAAAGTGATGGGTCAGGTCAGAACCAAAGATGAAAATCTGTATTCTCGTCCTCGGAGACAGGCGTAAGTTTATTTAAAAATATATGTAACTCTTAAAACAGAAAAAATACGATGGGAGGTATACCGGTGTGAGATCAGGTTGATGCTACTACTTTACCATCTCCCATATTAACTTGATCCAGTTACATAAACAGCACTCGCAATGTCTTCCGTCACTTTTCTTTTGTCGTACGAAGCATCAAGCACGTGAGTTCACGGTAGTGCCCCAACAAACAGTTTGGTCATGTAGCCGTACACCTATATGCCTACTAATTTTATAAATGTTAAAATATAGTAATATTGCTTACACTTTGTCTTAAAGTGGTACATAATCGGTCTGCGTAGTTTTGTTTCCTGGCATATAATAATGTCTTAAAGTCGTCTTTTCGTCTATATTATAAGACACTTATAATCTAGTCCTCACAACGCCGTCTATAAGCGTGTAACGGTCTCGATTGTGTCGATTATAGAACGTTTATACGACCAGTGGTCGTTTATACGTCGTGATGCTAATAATTAGAAAACAAAAGTAAAGAGTTATAATAATAATGGTACTCTCTTGGTACAGGCCATGACGAATTCATAGTTGCCATGAACCAGCTCTCGCCTGATTTGATGGCCATCAATGAGACATGGGTGCAACCAGGTGAGGAGGGTAAGGCTCCCGTTGTTAATGGTTATCGGATGCGTCACACATCTCGCATACTTGGGCGAAAGAAGGGAGGTGGGGGGGTCGCTTTCTATATCAAGAATGGTATTCCGGTTCGGGCTAGAGCTTACCCCAGTGCTGATAATATCGAGCAAATGTGGTTTAGTCTAAAAATTAATACAACTCGTCTAATTATAGGAACTGCCTACCGTCCCAATTGGGTTAACTCAGAGTACTACCTCGATAGCATTACTGATTCTATTATGTCTTTTTCTAACTACGATCACATTGTCTTCATGGGAGACTTAAATATCGACTGGAATGAGCAAAATAATGGTAATCTACAACGGCTAAAGCAATTTTTAACATATACAAACTTAGTCCTGGTCGTGAATGAGCCGACTCACTTCACTGAAACAAGCACGACACTGATCGATCTTATATGCACTGATGCTCGGATTAGGTCTGTGAAGGTGCACCATAATCCGGATTTGGGTAGACACGCGATGATCCTTGCTGAGCTCAACGTAAAAAGGGAGCGCATTCCGCCAAAGAAAATTTCATACAGATCAATCTGTGATATAGATCAGAAGCGCTTCACTGAAGCTCTTAATGTAATCGATTGGGATTCTATCTCCTGTCTAAACGATCTAAATGTAATGGTGGCTAGTTTCAATCAGCAGATAACAGAACTTTTCGACTTGTTTGCACCAGTAAAGACAATTACCGTCCGTGATCGTCCTCAACCGTGGCTCACTAGTACGGTTAGATTAATGATGCGCCTCCGGGATGGGGCTCACGCTCGGTATCGTCGTACTAAGCTCGATGCCCATAAAAGATATTATAAAGAATTGAAACACATTGTTATAGTAGCCATGGAGAGTGAGAAGCGTGCGTTTTTTGAACAACAAATAAATTGCAATCTTAACAATTCCAGTGCTTTATGGAAAAATCTTAAGCGCTCGGTCCTACATGACTCCAGAAAGCAAGGTCTGCCTGCACATTTTGATGATCCTAACAAAATAAACAAACACTTTTTAGATATACCTGGTAAAAACGAAGTCACACTTTCAACTCTGTCATACTTTGAGTTGCATAGACATAGTTATAATGGCTTGAACTTTAAACTTGAGACTGTTAATGAAACATACGTGGGTAAAATCATTATGAAACTGAAATCGAGGGCGGTGGGTACGGACTTCATTGGGCTGGATATGATTGCGGCTACTCTTCCTGGCACGGTTGGTATATTAAGTACCATAATTAACAAATGTATAGTTTCGAACACCTTTCCTGACCTTTGGAAATTAGCCAAGGTCATTCCTCTACCTAAAAATAACGATCCCGTTGATATCACTGATCTTAGGCCAATAAGTGTTCTGCCCACTGTGTCTAAAATTCTTGAAAAGATAGTTTCCAACCAGCTCACTCATTATCTGGAGAAAAATTCAATTTTGCCTGTTCTACAGTCTGGATTCCGTAAGGGCCGTGGAACTGCTACAGCGCTACTCGATGTTGTCGATAATATCATTACAGGGCAGGACAATCGAATGGGATCTGTTTTAGTGTTGCTGGATTTTTCTCGGGCATTTGACTCGATCAATATTCCTCTTCTACTTGCTAAGCTGACGTATTACGGTTTTGATCACAATACGGTTAAATGGTTTGATAGTTACTTAACCAATCGTAGCCAGCTTGTCGAAATTTCAAAACAGGATGGCAAAAAGCTTGTTTCTTCTGTTTCCGACTTAAGGAGAGGAGTGCCACAAGGTTCCATTCTTGGGCCGCTTTTGTTCATTTTATATAGCTGTGACATTGTCTCAGGCATTAGAAACTGTAAATACCACATTTACGCGGATGATTTTCAGTTGTACGTATCTTTTTTGCCGGCGGATACTGTGTCTGCAATAGCTTTGCTCCATGAGGACCTGGAGAGAGTGGCTGAATGGTCTGAGCGGAATTGTTTACTTTTAAACCCCGCTAAAACCAAATATATGATTATGGGTAGCAAGGTTCAGATCAAAAAAATAAGTACATTTAACCCTTTTATAACTATTAAAGGGCAGCCAGTGGACCGTGTATTCCAGGCTCGAAATCTAGGTCTTCTAATGGACTGTGAGTTACGTTTCGAGAATCATGTGATTGAGACCGTACGAAACTGTTTATATCGCCTTAAAGTGCTTTACAGGATCCGTCATCTTATTTCTGAAGATCTGCGTGTACGATTGTGCGAGGCGCTGGTGCTATCAAAGCTTAATTATGGTGACGTGGTTTATAATAGTTGCCTTCTTGCCAGATCTAAAGCACTCATCCAGCGTGTCCAGAATGCCTGTGCACGCTTTTGTTTTAAGGTTCCACCACGAGTACATGTGACTCCTTTTATCAATAAAGCAGACTGGCTCAAGATGGCGGCTCGCAGACAACTTCACCTTTCTTGTCTTATGTTCGGTGTCGTGCAGAATCATAAGCCTGAATATCTGTTTAAGAAGCTGTCCTGGGCACGCGATCAGCACAGACTTAACACGAGGAGTATAGCTACAAATTTGCTCTCTCATCCAAGTTCCCACTCTGCCGCGTTCTGTGGCAGTTTTAAATATAGTGCAACAAAGTGCTGGAATAATATTCCACCACCAATACGCAATCTTAAATCACTTACAACCTTTAAACTTAAACTTAGGCTTCATCTTCTGTCCCTTCAAAGGTCTTTCTTTTAGGTATGAATTTCCAGCACTTCTGTTTTCTTCTGTTTTCTTTTTATCTTATTTCCTTCAACTGTCCTGTGTGTTATCATCAGTCTTATTTTTGTTCTTTCTCGTTACTTATTCCGTAGTACGTCTAGTGAATCGTAGCTGTTTTTCATCTCAATTATGTCTTGTTGGCGTTTTTGTGTAATCGTGTTCGTTACGTGACACCCACAGCATGTTCAGTTCAATTTTATTTTTTATTTTATTTTTAGCCTTTTGTCCTTGTTATATCTTTGTACAATATACAGTATCTATTTACAATATTTATGTCTCGTATATGTATCTATAGGTAGTTAGTTATTTAATTATGCATTTATATTTATATTTAATACATTAAACCATATTTATTTTATTTTATATTATTTTGGCCCTGGCTGAAAATCAGCGTCGTAAGTTCATAGAGCTTGCGGCATATACTGAGCAAGGGACCTTTTTGTTGCTACAACCGTTATATTTATGTTTCATTATTTTCATTACTTTTCCGTTTTATTTGATTTTTTTTTTTTTGTTTTTCGTATACTTAATGTTTTTTGTTTTCTCTTTTTGTATTTTGTTTTGTTTTTGTATGTGTTTGTGTAGCGAAAAATAAAGATTTTCTTTCTTTTCTTTCTTTCTTTCTTTCTTTCTAATAATAATAATAGTAATTTTATTTCAGACAATTTCAAGTCCATATATGTACATATACAATGATATCTAAACTACGTAAAACTAACACATGAATAAAACAGATCTAAAAACTAATACTTAATACTAAAAACAGATTTTGTTCTTAAAACTATGTAGTTTCCAAACAAAAGGACTATCGTATCTCTCAGCAATTGCTTTGAGGATACAGCTACCGCTCTCCCGCACTCTACTTAGCAATGAGGCCGACTTCTTGCGCCAGATTGCATCAAAACTATCTGTGCGCGCCTCAACGAACATTCCTGATGCAGTGCAGAAACGAGGTAGACGAAGCAGTGCCCTGAATGCATTATTAAATTGGACTCGCAGAGCATTGTAAGCCCTTTGTGTATACTTAAACCACAGACCTCCCGAGTACAATGAAGTGCAGTATGCCATGAAAAGCGCTATTTTGACTGCGGTTGTACATCTAGCAAATCTGCGAGCAATCATATTCGCCCGAACCGACAATGCTCTGCGTTCCCTCTCCATATCTGCATCGTCATTCAGGTCATCGGTCACCAGGTGCCCTAGATACTTGAACTGGTGTACTCTATTGAGTGGAACACCCTTGAGCCTAAGTGGTGGAATAAAATCAGGAACCTTGTTACCTGATTTAAAGACCATGAACTCCGTCTTTTTTACATTATAAATTAGACCATGAGAGACAGCGTAAGACTCACATGCTGCCATTAACTTGCGGAGTGCACTGACTGAGGGGGCCAGCAGCACCATATCATCAGCGTAACTGAAGTTGTTCATACACACACCATCGACATAGCAGCCAACATGCATGCTGCTGAGCTCCTCAATCAGCGCGTTCACATATAAGCTAATAAGTAGGGGCGAACTCAACCCTCCCTGCCTCACCCTGCATTCCAGCCTGCTAGGCTCTGAAAATTCACTGGCGCACCTAACCCGATTCTCTTGATTCAGGTACCAGTACCTCAGTAATGAGGTCAACTCTGATGGTAAATTCACTTCACCCAGCTTCCGCCACAGTATATCATACGGAACGAGGTCAAACGCCTTGGAGAAGTCCATAAAGCATGCGTATACTGGCGTATTTCTATCAGCATAGTACCTGACAATGGCGGACAAATTATTTTTGAACAGACAATTTATAAGTATGGTAGAACTATAAAAAGCATATAACATGGTACAGATTTGAATTTTATGAAAAAATTATAATATTAAAGAATTTTGGGAACGCATGAAAAAATTACGCTTATACGATGGGGAGATGTATAAAGCCGTCTTTAGGTTATTCATTATATAATAACCTTCTAAAACAAGGTGACGGGACGGGGACGTCTACCGGACCACTAGATTGTTTACTGGGGCTAGTTGCTAAACTCAGATTCAAATGCCTATGATTTCTATTGCTTCTATTCCCATTAAAATCTTTAATCATTAATCTCTCTCAAGTCGCTGTCAGATCTAAAATATTATTATAACACAATATTTAAGACGCACTAAAAAAGTCAATCTCGTCTGATATTCCTTTCAGAAAAGGTATATGAGGCCCTGTCTGCACTAACAATTTGTCAATAATATTGTGTGTATGCAGTTCGCCTAAACATCCAATTACCTCATTTATTCGTGATTGATTTTGAAATTTGAATCACATGATCCCAATCCGCAGATGGTAAGATAATGCACTAAGGGAATAAAGCAGTGTCTTATGTCGCGGGCGGCATATTGATACCTGAGTGTAACGATTGTATAGAGTCCTGAGTGAAGCGAGGGTTTCAAACTGCCCAAGACGAAGACAGGCTTTATTTCAGAGGAGCATACTCTACTTTTCACACCTTCTGTGAGGCAATAAAAAGCCAGGGCTCTATTAATTAAGTATTTTCGTCATATGCTTTTTCGTATAATGTGTTTTGATTTTCCCGGTAGTAGATAATTAATAATCTCTAAAGCGTCTGTTTTGATAAACTCTGGAGTAGAATCACTATCGCACGTCATTTTTTTATCAACATGAATATTGCAAGAAGGTGTTTTGTGCATTTGTGGATTTAGAAAATGCTTACTATAGAGTGGTGAGAGATGATTTGTGGACAACACTGTCTGTGTATAGAGTGAGTAGCTACCTGGTGCGGGCCCTGAAATCTCTCTATGAGAATTCCAGTGCTTGCATCAGGATTAACGGGGCATACACTGAATGGTTTTACATCTCTAGAGGAGTTAGACAGGGATGTGTAGCGTCACCGTGGCTGTTATATCTGTTCATGGACAGTTGTTTAAATGTTTTGAAAGAACGTGAATGTGGACTGAAGTAAGGGGAGTTACTTATCAAATGCTTCTTATATGCCGATGACCAAGTTCTCCTAGAAGGACGTATGCCGACCAAATAAGCGACATACTGAAAAAGGTATAGTATTGATGTAACACAAAGTAACCTATTAAAATACTTTGAATTTATGTTAAAACTAAGTGTTCATAAAATCATACTCTGTGAATTCCCTTACTCAGAATCACTAAAGGGGTCACAAAAAAATAATTTATATAATTTAAATATTTGCATGCACAAATTTTCAGTTAGTCACAGTGACAAAATAGAATATTTTGACACGAATTCGTACATTCGAGATTTTGTTTTGACAAATGGTACTCTATACCTTCCAAATTTTCTTAAAAAACAAATGGGTACTAAGTTAGCTAGCATTTTACCACGTAATGAATCTGTTACAATGTGTGTAACAGGATTTTTTTCAATACCAGTCATAATTGATGGTATTTGTAATAATAATTCTTTTCATAGTTTTGTCCCTATTGACAAAGTTAGTACAAGTACTAACAAAATTGTACCAAATCCTTTTTAGATTTAACGACAACGGGAAAGCCTTCTGTATATAAACTAGTACATCAAAACATACAAGGTGGCTTCCTCGGCAAAATACTTTCAATGGAGTTGTTCCTAGAGGAATCAAAAACAGATATTTTGTGTTTAACTGAGCACCATTTACCGGAACATAATGTGCAATTTAATGTTAATAATTTTAGTGTCCTTAGCTGCTATAACAGATTAACTATAGAAAAAGGTGGTTCTATGATTCTAGTCAAGAATAATATAAAGTCAAAAGAAAGAAAAGACATTGTAAAACTTTCTGTTGAACACCAAGTAGAGTTGGCTTGTATCGAAATGAGTAAATATGTAATTCTTTGTGTCTACCGACCCTCGGGACAAGATTACAATATTTTTGAAAAAACAATGGAAGAAGTGCTAAAGTTACTATTTGATACGAAGAAAAAAATTATCGTCTGTGGAGATTTTAACGTAGATATACTAGAAAAGTCGGTTATGACCACGAAATTAATTCAGTTATTCAAATCATTTAATTTGTCTAATGTGTTGTTAGAACCAACTAGAATTACCCAAAATACAGCAACTTGTCTTGATAATATATTCTGTGATTGTGACTACTCAGACAATAAAGTTATTAACCGCTTGCAGTCTGATCGCAGTGGCCAAACTGTAACTTTCATACAAAGTGTGAAACAATTGCCCAAAAAAACATTTTACAGGCCTGTTACAACTCACAGACTAGAATGTTTTCAAGCAAACTTGGAACTTAAATTACCACATTTTAATCTTCTCCAAGATGATCTAAATGCTCTCTTTGCAGACCTGTTTAACATAGTTTCCAAAGAATTTGAAAATACGTTTACATTGCGGAAAGTTTCTAACAGTAATAAAATCACTTTTAGTGACTGGGCAACGCCAGGTATTTACAAAAGCCGAAATCATTTATACGCTATCCGCAGGGAAAAGCAGGCCTTCTTTACATTTCATGTGAACAATAACATAAAAAATTCTAAAGCCTTATGGGAAGGTTTCCATAAGTGTGTAAAACTTAAATCAAAGCCGGATATACCAGACCATTTAGCTGATCCTAATGCAATCAATGATAACTTCCTGAAGCTGCCTGTTACTCCTCCTATTTCAGGGATAATAAAATCACAATTTGAATCAAATAAATTTTGTAGGGGGAAAGAGTTTATGTTACAGACTGTTAGTGAGGATATAGTCTTAAAACTACTCAAGGAAATTAAAACTAAGGCGAAAGGCCACGATGAAATAGGTATAGATATGATAATTTTAACGCTTCCCTATTCTTTATCTGTTGTTACAAAAATAATAAATAAATCAATTACAGAGTCAGTCTTTCCTTCGGCATGGAAAAAAGCTTTGGTAATTCCGTTTCCAAAAAAACCAGCCGTTAGTGGGTTTGATGACTTAAGGGCAGTTAGTATACTACCAGTTTTATCTAAAGTTCTGGAAAAGGTAGTACTTCTGCAAACGGAAAAGTATTTGCAGGAAATAAACGCAGTACCCAAACTGCAGTCTGGATTTAGGAAGGATCACAGTACTTCCACTGCCTTACTGGATGTGTGTGATTTGATTTTTGGAGCCATGGACGACAGTAAAGTTACACTGTTAGTTTTGCTGGATTATTCAAGAGCGTTTGATTGTCTCGACCATGAACTTCTTCTGTCTAAATTGAAATATTACAACTTTTCTGACAAAACGTGTCAATGGTTCCACTCCTTCTTATCTGGACGATCACAACAAGTAAGGTTAAATAAGGATGATGGTTCTGATGTGAAATCTCAAATAAAACGTTTGTCTAAAGGTAGTCCACAAGGTTCTGTATTATCTCCCTGTTTGTTTAATTTGTACTCAGCAGATTCCCCTGATTGTCATCTGGATGTGCCGTATCATATGTATGCAGATGATAAACAAGTTTATATGTCTTGTAAGCCTGAAGATATAACGTCAACAGTTAGTCAATTCAATAACAGTTTAAAAAATATAAGCAAAGGGTCATTAGAAAATGGTCTAATCTTGAACCCTGATAAATCTATGTTTATGATAATTGGTAGTAAGCAACAGGTGGAGAAGGTAAAGCCCATTGTCTTGTCGACTTGCCCTTTGGTATTGGATGGAAAAAAAATACAGCATGTTAATGAAGCGAAAAATCTAGGAGTCACCTTAGATAGTAACCTTAGCTTTGAAACGCACATTAACAAAAGGATTAAGGCAGCATTTATTCGTTTAAAAACATTGTATAAAATACGCGAATACCTCACGGTAGAAGTGAGGCAAAGAGTATGTGATGCTTTAATACTGTCTTTATTCGAATATGCTTCTAGTGTCTATGGATCAAGAATCACTCAGAAGGTCAGCAAAAAAATTCAGAAAGTTCAGAATGCGTGCACTCGTTTTTGCTATCATTTACCCAAAAGAGCTAGAATAACTCCATGTCTTAACGAAAACAGGATACTCAACATGAAACACAGAAGAGAGTTGGCGCTTGCATGTCAAATTTATAAAGTAATTAACACTCATAAACCAGTATATCTATGGGAAAGGCTGTTCTGGGCAGGGCACAGTCACAATTTCCATACGCGGTCGCGTGGGCGCTTGTTGATGGGCACACCGCATCGTGGCGCGGCGTTCCGTGGCTCGTTCCGGGGCGCCGCGACGCGATGCTGGAACAACATTCCTCCGCCCATTCAGTCAGCAGCTACAGTAAAGGCTTTCAAACTTAAATACAAACAGCACCTTCGTGACAAGCAAAATAATATGTAAAAGAGAAAAATAAAACTGCAGTTGTATTCACATCTAAGTATTGGTTCTTTTTATTGTATAAATTAAGTACTTAATATTTGTTATTTAAAAATGTAAACATTAAAACATTGACGTAAAGTATATCAACGCATTAAAACCAGATTGTTATTTAAAATTGGGGGGGTTAAAGTATAGGTTTTCCGTTTAAGTTTCTTCTTTTTGACACATGACGGTATTAATAATTTGTCTTTGTTTATTCTTAATTTTTTAACAAGGGATCGGCTTAAATTCAGCGACTTCTTGAAGTCACATGCTGTGCCGGATTCCTTTTCTGCTGGAAACAATGGTTGTAGTTGTTTTCTTTTCTAAAATGTTCATTGTTAAGTGTTAAATTAAAATAAGTTAAATTAAAATAAATATTTGATAACTTTGTATCATCGAATATTGTTTTGCATTCTGAGCCATGTATTTATAATAGAAAAGTTTTTTGTAAAGTTTTTTTTCGTTTTTGGTGGAATAAAGTGTTTTGTATTTGTATTTGTATTTGAATTGTACGACATAAAATCCTACAATAATAATATTGAATTTATTGAACATTTGAAAATATACTCACGTACTTTCAAATTAGTGTGTTTAAAAGCAAAAAGTATATTTCTGAATAAAAAACTTAAAATGGCCGATAACAAAGTAAAAGCAGTATGGAATATCATAAATACTGAAACTGGGAAGAGTAACAAACGGAATAATGAACTAAAATTGAATATTAACAATGAAGTTTTTACAGGAGATAAAGAAGTTGCGAAGGCCTTTGAACAATTCTTTACTGAAATTCCTTCCTTGACAACTAAAGGCTTAAATTCAAGTCCAAGACTTGCACAGGATCTTTTGAGTGATCACGTGCCTCAGTGCCATTCTGTATTTGCTTTTAAGCATATTAATTCACAAACTGTTATTAAAGCATTTAAATCTCTTAACTTGAAAAAAAACCGAGGACTTATGGGGCCTATCTGTTAAATTTGTAAGCTGTATTATTGATTTAATAGCTCCATATTTACTTTAATCTTTAATAAATGTGTAGATGATGGTGTCTTTCCTGATTTAATGAAGTTGAGTAAATTGATCTCTCTTTTTAAATCAGGCGACAATGAAGACCCTTCCAACTATAGACCGGTCTCAGTTTTACCAGTATTTAGTAAGATTTTCGAAAAAATTGTTTTTAATCAATTATTATCTCATTTTAACTTAAATAAGTTGTTTCACAGTGAACAATATGGGTTCACTAAAGGGAGGTCAACCACTGATGCAGGAGTTGCTTTAGTCAAGCACATATTTGACGCTCGGGAAGCAAAGCAGGATGCGTTCGGTGTATTTTGTGACCTCTCAAAACTTTCGATTGCGTTAATCATGAAACACTTTTATGTAAATTAGGTCACTATGGAGTAAAGGGTAAATCCTTGGCGTTATTTAAGTCATACTTTAGTGACCGGATTCAAAAGGTAGACATTAATGGAGTAAAGTCATCTGGAGCATTAGTCAAAATGGGTGTTCCGCAGGGCTCCATATTGGGGCCCCTATTGTTTTTAATATACATAAATGACCTTCCTTACTTAGTAAGAGACTTATCTGAGATAGTTCTATTCGCAGATGACACGTCACTTATTTTTAAAGTGAATCGACATAACGATATTCTTGATGACGCGAATTCAACTCTCTGTCTGATTCTTGATTGGTGCACTGCAAATAATTTAGTTCTAAATGCAAAAAAGACGAAATGTATAAAGTTTACTTTACCAAATGTAATTCAAGTAGATGTCAGTTTATTTTTGCAGGGGTCCAAGCTGGAGTTAGTTAACGAAACTAAGTTTTTAGGTATTACTATAGACTCTCGTCTTCAGTGGGGTCCCCACATAGAAGCTCTCTGTGGTAGACTTAGTTCAGCCGCATACGCTGTTAGACGCATAAGGCAGATTACTGATGAAGATACTGCTAGATTAGTATATTTCAGTTATTTTCACAGCATTATGTCATATGTTGTTTAAACCAGAAACAAACATAAACTAGCTTTTCCAAAATTAAGACTTGCCAAAGTAGGTACCTCTTTTGTAGGACATGGTATAAGATTTTACAATAAGCTTCCAGAGGAGGTCCTTAGTTTGCCTGAAAATAAGTTTAAACTATATATTAAGCAGGGACTACTTAAGAAAGCTTATTATAAAATCAATGATTATTTGGATGATAACGAAGCATGGTGTAATAAATAATAATAATCTTATTCAATATTGTAATTAATAATTAGCATATTTTAATACTGTACGATTCCTCTAAAGGCTTAAAATTAATTAATATGTAAACTTACTTTGTTAAAGGTAATAGACAATATGAGACGGGTTGACTAAGATATATTTTTTTTCTCGTGACTAATTCCCGCAGTCTTATATTTTTTATGCCTTTACTTGAGTAGGTATGTATATGATTTTGTATCATATGTTTGATTTTGAAAAAAGGAATGTTTGCTAAGTTTCTTGCCCTTCTTCTGAGCAGTACTAATCGAATGGTGCGGATGGTTAGGCATTATGTATATATAATATTTTTGTTCCTATATTTCTATATTTTATGCAAGTGTATAACTTTATTACATTTTAGTAGCCCACCCTTAATATTTTTTGTATAAATTCCCCGTTTTTATTTATGAACTTATTTCTTCATTGCATTATGTATAAATAATATTTTTATATTTTTATTCCTAGATTCCTCTATTTTATTCATTTTTTATTTATTTATTTATTTAAAAACTTACGACTATCATTTATTTATGCAGGTGTATATTTTATTTCCCGTATTATTTTATATTTTTTTTATATTCTAAAGATATACTATATTGTGAAAATTAACTGACTTGTAGAAAGTATACTTAATGTATCTATTTTGCAAAAATAAATATTTTGATTTGATTTTGATTTTGAGGGCAAAGTGAAAAGTACCCGGAATTGAAGAGCCTGTATGACTAGGGTGATGGATGTACGAGATGCAAAAAAAGGTGTGTCAGGATCGTAGCAGATGTAAATCTGTAGTCTCTGCCTACCCCTCTGGAGACAGGCGTGAGTATATGTATGTATGAATATTGCAATAAAATTCACTGACAATCATAGCACCAAACACCGTCTTTTGTTTCACATTCTTTGTAAACGCACACCGTTTTCTTTTTTAAATTCTGCTTATGGTGGCCAGTTCAATTTTCGAACAAACCTCTGTACAATGCCATGTGAGCATTTTTTTACTTAGAATTTTCCACAAGTCTCCACACGAATTTGACGTTCCAAATTTAAATCAATTTATTCCCTAGGGAGTTTCATACAACTTTATATGCCCTAAGATATAATGCTTTACTTAACGTTGAGGTTGCATGATATGTAATTGGACATTGTCGAACCTGCTCGAAATAATTTTTGCATACTTACGAAATACAGTTTCCGTGGCAACGTCGTTTAAATAAGGAAAAATATCAAATTCATCCTTGCCAAGTTCTTTTTCAATTTTGGTCAAGAACTGTACGGACGCTGCATTGAAAACTTCTAAAAACCCATCGAGAATACGTTGACTGAATGTTGAGGTCAATAGTTTCCGATGCTTTGTCCATGTAGACACTAAAAAGAGATGACAAAGACGTTAAATTATGATGTGGACGATGGTCTGTAAACCTACAAACGGAAGCAAAGTGAAAGCACAAAATGTCAAAGTCGTCAGTGCTAAAGTGGCCTAACTTTTGCCACAATTGATTTATAAATGTATATAGAAAAAATATGGGACGCTTTGACGCTGGCTTCTTATACTTGACGTCTATATAATATCCTTCAAGTTGCTATTTCCACCAAAAACAATAATATCAATTACGATATGAATGTTTGAGGGGGTGTCAGAAGTGTTTCCAAGTGTGAAATGTACAATACAATGTAAAATCCACACTTGGCACATGAAATGCAAATCACAGTCCACTTTTAGAATATTACGTCCCAATTTTGAAGGGTAGCAATAACACCGTACTTCGTGTTTTAGTTTATAATCATACAAAACGTTGGTTTGTTGGTTGTCAAATGTAAGTACGATTTTTTTATTTGAGATGTTTTATTTTGTTACCTACTCTAATTCAATTTCTTAGACTTAGAGATTTCCTGTAGGTAGATCAGGTGACTACGAATATGTTTTGCTATGTTACTAATTTGTCGTTTTAAATTTTGCTGTTTTCTAGTTAATTGAGCTCTCGCTATCAGTTTCGAGTTTTTTTGTAAATCTCACTGGCAGTGTTCTTGAGTTAGCTCGGTCTTCACCCGTGTTATCATCATCAGTATGGGCACTCTTGAGTACAGTCTACATCCTTTTAATAATTTTATTATTATGTAATTAAGTTATTTGTTAATATTATTCATTTATGTATTAAAAATCTATGGCTCTAATACTTGTGTGTGAAAGCTGAAATAAAAAGTTTTGTTTTGATTTAATTTGATTTTATTATAAAAATAAGTTAATTATCCCTCGTTTTTAGTTATTGATCCAGGTATAAGGTGGTTTACTGATTTTCTTTTATTTGGCCTTGTTACTAACTGTAACTGCACTGCTTTGTGTAGTTTGGTGTTCCTCGCAGTGCTTCTAGTGCGTAATGGTGTTTCCTGTCAAAATTTTCATGAATTTTCTTATGTTCTGGTTATTTCCAATCATGGTTTATGAAATCTCTCATAACATTTATGTTATCTTTCATATCTTCTCGGGTTTAACCTGTTAGCTCCATCTTTCAGGATTTGTTAATGAATGGTAGCAGGGACTTTGTGTTTCTGGTTTACTGTTTGCATCGTTTCTTAATTTTGCTTTTCCTGTTTCCACGAAATACTTATTTACCTTTGAAATTGCTGTTTTCTGTGGAGAATTTTAAGAAAACTCCGTTTTCAGTAGAAACTTTTTTCTATTTATTTAAGAAATGACAACACTAAATTTTATAAAACAAAATGTATATTTATGAGACCACAATAGGCTAACAGAAACTACAATTTAATATTTGAAAAGTGTCACCTTTTAAAAGTTATTACGAGTCTTATCATGAAAACGGATGACACTTAAGACGAACTGTTTGTAAAGACTTAATTTTAGTAATCAAACTAAAATAAAATGAAAAATTTGATACGCAGATATAAAACCATGAAATCAACTTTCTAACAATTAACAATTAATTTCAGCAACTTCAACTTCAATATTATTATATTTGTGCCTAGCCTAGGTATTTAATTTAATTTCATCAAATGTAGGTAGATTTATGATCTATTTCTAGGTGGTAGAGCTAATGCCGGGCTCGACTGTGGAGTTACCACCATGTTACTCGCAAATCCTCCCGAAATTATTCGGGGGAGAGTAAGAGAACAGCTCTCAGGCAAAACCAGGCGGCCCAGCATTGCCTGGGACCGGTGGATGGCGGTATATCCATCCCCAATTGCCGGGCCTTATATAAAACAGACTAGTGACGGACAGCGGCGTCACTAGTGCAAGGGGTTCAGCACCGCGCTCACCAACCAGCGTGTGTGAGTATGGGCATTTCGTCCAGGAGGACCGCGAGGAGTAGCGAAATCCTGGAAAGGCCTATGTCCAGCAGTGGACGGAACAGGCTGATGGATGGATGGAGGTAGATTTATACCATTCAGAGTTATGTAGGTCGTTTTCTGTGTAGCTGTCTAGTCCTTGATTAGTATTTTGATTTTGTTTCGCTTATTTGGAGACTGACACTAGCTAGTATGGCTTAAAATATGGTTAATTATCTGTTATAAAAACATCGTTTACAAATGATAAAATCAGAGAGATATCTAGATCTTAGTCTAGACTGATTATTATTTATGGTACCTCATCAGAGGTTTCTGAAGACATCATCCATAATAAGTTTAAAAAGGCAAGAGGACAAAGTTGTTTATGTTTACCCCCGTTCCTTTGATAATGGCCAACAATATTTTTTCCCGGAAACGATATTTTGAAATTCCTGTGTGCTGAATCCAAATCTGAACTTAGATTTCTTCTATCAGGTCTTAATTTTTGTGAAATCAACTTTAAGTATTGAAATTTTTCGTTTATTTAATGCTTCTAAACAATTTTTTTACTTATTTTATACTATAAATGTATTTTATATATTTATTTTTGATCATTAGAAGTCCTTAATCAATACTTATCAAGGTGAAGGTGAGAAAATTCACGATTACCCTTATTTTTTCAAAATAAATAATATTTTGTGAGAGCTTGCTCTGTCCAACATTTTGTTTTGAGACATTAAATCAAAAACTAGTCATAGTTACGTGAATTTTTTTATCGTACTATTAAAAATAACTACTGAGAAGAAGAATTATTGAAAATTATAGCCGAAAAACTAACTGCACTAAGCGTAAAGCCCCACCAGAAGTAGTAAAATCACGAGATTTTTCAATATTCAGTCTGTTTCAGACAAATATTACGACGTGATAGAGAAAATCTTAGTTCATATTGGGATTCAGCACACAAATTTCTAAAATAATTTCAATAATTCGTTTCAGGGACAGAAAATTTGTACAATTTTCTTAACCAGATATCCAACTGCTTTGTTGGCCGTACCATTTGAACTTTCCTTCTTTCAAGTAAATTTTGATTATTATTAGTTTTGGCACTTGGCGAATCATCACAAACATTTTATATTATATTTTATAAAATGTTAGAACAGAAAAGTAGTGTACATGAACTTATTTTTCAAGATTGTAATACTTGTCACATACAACAAACTAGCAGAGCGTTTGAGACTTGTTTTATAGAACATACAGATGTTGGCGCCTCAAAAAGACGGGCTCAAATTTTGTAAACCACCTTACATCTGAAAATAGTTTTGGGTCGACCGTGTCACCCACAGAACAGAAAATCTTCTGTGGCGTCACCGTTGTCATAGTAATTGTGGTTACATTAAATTATTGCAGTCTTGGCATGCTTGCACTTTTGTGAGTGTTCATTCCAGAAATCTGCTGTACTTATTTTTTGGCCGTTACTCGCACCCGTCGTCGGTTAACCCTTTATTTGTTTATTCAACAGTCGATAAAACACTACTTCTGATGAATACAGAATATTTTACGGATCCTTGGCAATCGAATGAACTGGTAAACATAGAACAACACAAAAAAAAATGCGTCATCTGGCTAGCCGGGCCGTTTTGTCGCCGCCGTTTCGTCTTGTGTGACCTGAATCATATATAGTATAAGTAACAAATAGTATTCTATCTCCATACAAGCGGGCCGAAACGAACAATCGCCAAAACATAGTTCAACTCGGTTTACGACAGTAGCAGTCGCACCACAGTTACATACGCACGTTGTCTCTGTGGCGATCCCGCGCATTTTCGTAAATTATGGCATGAAATTGCAGAGTATGTTGTGCATTGTATGGTTTCTTAAATACAACTTTTATAATAATATTATAGCATTATCAAATACGTAAACAGTCAGTTGGCAGCCCTAGGGCGTGTTTAGGCGCCGAGCGGCCGTAGGTATTGATTTCAAGGACACCGCCTAGTTAAACTACTGTTGTTACCTATACTGTGCCTGAATATACCAAAAAAATTGTGATTTTAGCAATTTATTTCGTAAGGCCGATATCAAAACATTGCAGAAGCTCATAGAATACTTGTACAAAAAAACATTCAAATATCCAGTGACGAGAACCCATTTATTTTTGTTTAAATTAACTCGAGACGCACTTGAGAAGACGCGGTATACTACGGAAGTCAGACTTGTGCCAACGCTCGTGAATGGTATCTAACAAGGGTTTAGACTCGAAGTGCCATTTTATTTCACTGTTTTGAGAGGGCAGTGTTTCCGTCCGGTAGGACCAGGACCACCAGTGCGACGATTTAGGTCACGATGTCACGAAGCACGTTAGTTTTCCTAAAATTATCCGAGAGTTTTATAGTTCGACCTCATAAGTAACATTATTTTTAACTGGTACAAATATTAGCAATAAAAAATCCGAAAACAATCAATTTTATTGCCAATAATTGAACTGTTGCCAATAGTATTATGTGTGTGCTAGAAGCTTGCTAGGAGTAATGAGGTAAAAGATAAAACTTATTGATGCAATGTGCTTACAATCCGATGTGACCAGTCCTTTACCGAGCCAAGATTTTGCAAACTCGTATAGGTAAGGTTTCTCGTCAAATGTGTGAAGCATTTTGTGTGCCATCTTCGGATCTGTAACGACTGCAAAGTAAAAATAATTAAAACAAAATTCGATATACACACGCTCAAGCGCTATAGTATAATATATTTTTATAAACATTTTGGGGTTCCGTAAAAACATGGCAAATAACAACAATAAAGATGTAGCAACGTCAAGGCGACACGAAACAAGCCGCTAAAATGGTAAATCCTGACAAATAATTTGGCTCCCGGTGAGTACGGAACCAAAATTTTTAACTCGTGCAACCACTTTGCACCGACGAGCGTAAAACCTATCGCCGTACTTTGAGCACAAATTTTAATGAGTTATTGATGACTTGAAACAAAAAGAGTAATATCTACTGTGGATATATTACAAATAATCTTACAGAAATATAATTTTGGTCCAATCCACACTTTTACAATGCCACCTCCATTGATAGCACTAGTTTGAACGTTCTGAATAAACTCCCATAGATCTGAAAAATAAATTACGTTTTACTTTTATAACGTTGCGAAGTGCGTGTCTTGCACTTATGAAGGCTACAATTACTTACTTACTGGTGACCCCGCGCGTCTCATTCACTCGTACGACTCTTTCCGCTAGACGGAGAGTTAAGTTGTGAACGCACTAAAATATACTTAAATAATTAATTACAATTATCAGAACTAAAATTTTTCAAAAATATTCAAGAGAAATCATTTCTTGTCATAATAATATCTTCAATTTGACTAAGTTTCAATTTTTTTCCTTGCACACTTAATTAATTGACCGAATATTCGTTTTAAATTTGACCTAGAATTGGTATTTACTTAGTTTAATATTTTGTTTTTATTAAAAATTTCTAATCAAAGCACATTATTTCAGTTAAGCTGTAGTTTATCATATATATTTTTAATTTTTATAAATTTAATAATATAACCAGCCACCAATTTTGACATTCGAGGTCACCAGCATATATTGCCCTCTTAAGGGGGGATTATCCCGATATTGTCTCTTTGCAAATATTAATAATATCGTGTATGTATTATCAGGCAACTATTAAAAAATTATTAATGGCCGTAATAAATTTTAAACCGTGACGTTGTGATAATTACATTCCAAAAAAAATATATCATATTTTAAAGTGTAAAAACACTTGTTAATTTCCACAAGTACTTATTTAATCACTGCTAAACGCTTAGATGATCATGATTTAATCCTTCGCTCTGAATGGAGGAAAGCCTTGCGACTTTGCGTGAAGTTCTCCCCACAATGCAACCACGTAACCAAACCAAAGAAAATCGAGGACAAGATATAAAGATTGGGGATCTGGTTATAATAGTTGATGAACTGCTCCCACGAGGGACCTGGCCGCAAGGACGAATAGAGAAGTTATACCCAGGAAAATAAAGTTGCCATGACAGGGGGTACGCTCCGTCGACCTCTTAAAAAACTGGTGAAGCTTGCCACAAACTTGCCACCTAAGGTTTTGTTTTGTATAAGGTGCAGTTCTGCACGAGGGGCAGGATGTCACGAACTCCTTGAAATATTTTATAATCCTTTTCATTTTATGGTTTGGCGTAATTTTTAAAATACGAATATTGTTTGGGAGTTCCTCCGCTGCCGGCGCGGGCACACGAAATTAATACTGTATTACCGAATGGATATGGAATTTAAAAATGTCATTAACTCGGCATCGGCAGTCACCGGCAACAAGGAAACATCTACTTGAATATTAAAAAGACGGGAAATTTCCTTATGACATTTGAAAATAAAATAAAAAATATAAAACAATATTTCGCATAAAAACATAACGTGCTAGTAAACTGGAGATCCTGAACAATTCAAAAATGTATAAGTATAGACTTAAGCATTCCCTTGAAGAACTTCGAAAATATCTGAAGTTGAACTTCCATTATGCGCTCAAGTTAATATGAAATTATCGATGTTCAAAGTTTAGGTGTAATTGTATAAACCTAAAACTGATTATTATTATTATTATTTATCATCTCAAAACATAAAACAATCAAAACGGTTTTAGACACACGAATTTTATCCGACCTATTTATGAGATGAAACGCACCGTTTGACCACTCGGTCTCCTTTTTTATTAGTCTATGGACCATAATATATTTTTCAATGCAAGTGCTCGTAAAGTTCTGTTTTATAAGCGTCTAAACCGCACGAGTGTTTGATGATTTAATTTTGTTTTTTTTTTTTTTTAGTTTTGTTTTCCCTACATAGTGGGAAGGCAAATGAACTTAGCTCATACAGCCATGTCCGAGGTAAGTTTTATTTTTTTAATTTATCGAATACAGTTGCCAGTCTTATCTTGTGTTCCATAAATAGACATGACAGATTCAGTTTGATGCGTTCAGTTTGATTGATGAAATGAAATGAAAACTGTTTAGACGACATTTTGAGTAGGTAGTTACTTTACAAATTGAAAATTCTGATGAAACTTAACCAACCAATCTTTTGATATAATATATAAAAAATAAAAATACATCGTCACGACATGAATCCCTGAGGGGGTGTCAGAGGTGTTCCGGGTGTGAACTGTGAAATGCAAGTCACAGTACACACCCGGTACACCCGCGTTTCACCGACGGTGAGCCCTATCGCCGTTCTTCGGGCACAAATACACGCTTTTTAGGGCATGCAGGTTTCCTCACGACGTTTTCCTTCACCTTTCAGCAAGTGGTAAGTATTAAATACTCTGCAGAGAAATTTCGAAAAACTCATTGGTGCATGCCCTGGCCGGGGATCGAACCTGGATCTCAAAGATTGAGAGGCCAGCGTTCTACCCCTAAGCTACCGCCGCTTTTTTTATAATATATAGGTAACAAGAAGGATACTGAATTCTTGTTAAAATAAACTTCTTGGTAGGTAACCTCATTTAATCGTAATATGAATACAGTGCGACCAACTTATCTATTCAGTAAAATCATTCGCCGTCTCTTTCTAGTGCAGTAGAAAAGAGTATAATTAGAAAGAGACGGCGAATGATTTTACTGAACAGATAAGTTAGTCGCACTGTAAGAACTTTTTGACAAAAAGGTTTTATATGCGAGTTCGCGAAATGATATTGGCCACTTGCATTCTCTGTACATTATTTTAAAAAAATACAACATTATCGATCGGTCTTCCTTGATAACAACATTCTTTGTATATAAAGAATAATTTCGGGCAGCCATTGTTGTTTACATTATTCTAATAAGCTGGTGGAGTCGAATTATGTTATGTATGACTGAAAGCAGCCTTCGAACGCATCAAATTGAAAGCTGTTTATTTCCGTCAAGTGGGTGCTTGCGTGTAAAGAAAAAAAAATGCCCGCCTAAAGTTTTTTTGATGTAAGTATTTATTGTTTGTTTGTTTCTTTAATTACGCTTAATCTATTTACTCATACTATGCATTGAAAAACGTAGTATGATACACGCGCGTAAGGGCAATAACTTACTCGTAATGTTTAAAATACTCGCTTATCGCTCGTGTTTCAAATCGTTCCTCGTATAAGCTATTGCCTCCTTTACGCACTCGTAGCATAAACTACCATTATCTAACCTCATATCGTAAAATCCTCATTACGAACTCAAAACTACTGGCATATTGAAAAATATTTTTATAAACGTCTCTAAAAAATTAAAAAATTAAATTATAGTATAGGTCTCCAAACAACATAATGCTATAAAAAAAACTTTTTCTGAGATTACAGTACATGTGATACTAACTAGGAAGGCAAAGGGAACTTAGCCCAAACAGCCATGTCTGAGGTTTAATATCAAATACCAATGAGGCGAGGTAACGCCTATTTTAAATTAATCAACCAATGAGGTTATCATATAATATTCTCTAACACGTACTAAATAATATAGGAGGTTACAATTAATTTTATTTTCGGCCTGCTGCATTGTTTATGACTGCCGGGGCGCGCAACGCGTACACATGCGTTGGATTTTGGCGCCATAGCTTACGTGGAAATTATTATATACTGTGGTTTTATGGGTCAAATCAAAAGTATTATTTTGCCCTAAAATTACAAACAGCAGTGATGGTGGTGGTGATAATTTGTCTCTACCTAACATACTGGAAATAACGACGGAAATTACGAACACTCTTAGAACGAGCTTTTACAAGAGAAATCAAAAATGGCTAACGACAAATTTTATCAAGATTATTATGAAAACAGGTTGTTGGGCATGAGTTTAGATAAAATAGTGTATGAAACTATACATAACTAAGTATTAAAACACTCGTGTTCTATTAAGAAACTCGACTTCGACTCATTTTTTAAATTGACACTCGTGTTTTTAATAACCTTTTTATGTACCAGTTTCATAAACTACTATTATTTATTAATGTATAATAATATAATTTCAACAACAGTTCATGTAGAACACCTTGTATGCTATCATTTATTTTAGAAAACTCTGATTGCCTCAATTACAAATGGTGCGATGTCCTCCATTGAGGAGTATCAAATTCAAAAGTCCCGTTGCATGATGACAATTTTCAAGGCATATCCTGCAATGAGCACCCTAACACAAAGCGACTGCCGAAATCTTGAGTTATTTACTGTCATCCGTTTAGGAGTTCTATCGATGAGGCCCGGATCGAAGGTCGGGTATATGTCAATTTTCAAGTAATAATTTTCAAATAAGCGGCCTGGTACAAAGCGTTTGCCGTAATATCGAGTGATATGCTGGCATCGGTTGAGGAGTTCCACTGCCTATCTCTTGAGGAGTTCTATGAAGATAAGGCTAGGATCGAAGGTCGGGTAGCATAATGACAATTTTCAAATAATATCCTGCAATAAACACTAGGGTGGAGCACGGATGTATGGGGTTTTTTTTTTATTATTATTTCTTGGTCTAATAGTGAGAATTTTGTGTGTCGCACCAAAACAGAAATACATGTTAATTTTTATCTTATTTGAATAATATCTTCTGCCTCCGCTTTAGCCTCAAAATTTAAGATTTTTTTAGAAAACTCAATGTTTTTTTTTTTCGTATTTTTCCCATTTGTATTTTTTTTATCATTATAGCCTTCTATAAGTATATCTTAAAAAATATTACAAAAAATATTCGTCTCTCAACACGTCTAAAATGAAATAAAAACTGTGTTAGTATTTTACAGAACTTCCCATTTGTGGCAATTTTACCAGGTTTTTTCTTTCGTGCGGCCTCAATACACAATATTTTTTTTTTACTATTTTTGCTGTAATACTAACATAAATATACAATAAAAAAAATACAAAAAATATTCAAGACGTTTTTTTATTTTTATTTTTTTCATACATTTTGTAAAACTTTGAATCAACGGCGGGGGCAGAAGATGAGGTCCAATATTTTTTATATTTTCTATGTGAGCTCTTATTAGATGGATATAACGTAATTTCACTATTACGATATGAAATTCGAAAAAAGTGGATCGCGCTCCACCCTAATGAACAACACACCAATACGAAGTGATTTCCAAAATTTTGAGTTATTTACTGTCATTCGTTTAGGATTTTGTATTGATGAGGCCCGGATCGAAGGTCGGGTATATGTCAATTTTCAAGAAATAATTTTCAAATAAGCGTCCTGGTACAAAGCGATTGCCGTAATATCGAGTGATATGCTGGCATCGGTTGAGAAGTTCCACTGCCTATCTCTGAAGACCATTATCAAATCACGACACAACTAAAATGGGATATTCACGGAAGCAAACTATTTCGAACAAACATTTTGAAATCGTTTAAATTATGCCAGAATTATGGATTAACGTATCCAAAAAAAAACAGTCGAATTGAGAACCACCTCTTTTTGGAAGTCGGTAAAAAAAATATATATAAAGTTTACTCTCACCGCTTCCAACCATAGCATGGTGCGCATGTCCGATGAATGGTAGTTCTCCTGGGAATGTGGGGACGCTTGCTGACAATCGCTCCAGGCGCCATTTTCGTAGAAACCACCATGCGCAAGCGCAACACAACAACAAAATTATTAACATCACAATAATTCAATTCCAAATAAAAATATATTTTTTTTATATTTAGAGCCTTTACCTAATCTGTACAATCTAAACTGGTAAGTGTAAGCTTCAACTAGGTAACGCAGTTTATATAAGAATTAAAATGTATAGGTACAGTTGGCTGCAGTTGGAACTATTACTTTTATAGGTACTATTTAAGCATTATATCTCACGCTTAAGGGCTTGCCTTTGGTCCTTCAACAGATTTTGTTTTAAAATGCTGAGTCAACTACTTATCTGATCAATGTTAAACTTGGACACGTGTTTTTTCAGACCTTTGTCTTTCCGTTGTCAGGTCGGTTACCAAATTGGACACATTTCACTCGAAAGATTTTATTTTTGAAAATTATGCCTTGTTTAAGTTATTAATTCGTTTTATGTATGGCTTGAGTTTTTGTCGGAAATTACTGCGATAACAAAAAAACATGGTTTATTTTCCGATGTCAGGGGAAAAAATTCCTACATCAAATACTTTTTCGTAAAATCCAAAAAAACAATGAAAATTCACTGGTTTTGCGTGCCGGCAACGCGCGAAGAGAGCGTTCTAATGTAGACTTTCTGACAACATACTTGAAGTTCAAAATCGCTCAGTAAGATTATCGTGCACCATGGGTAAGGCCTTAACGATAAGTCAGAACTGGCCACAGGTAGGCTAAGCATGCTGGCAACTGTACATTTGGCCAAGTGCGAGTCTTACGCGGCGAAGTGCTGAGTAATGACACGTTTATACATGTATTATTTTATAGCTAGTGCCATCTATAATAAATAAATCGGCCAATTACACACAGAGTTCTGTACTGCCATACATAGTAACCTCCCCTTGGATTTTGACGTTTGGCACACTTTGAGTACAGAATCGTAAAAACAATATTATGGTAAATAATAGCAACAATAGAGATGCCACAGCAATTATCGAAGCAAGAAAAATATTTTTATGCCTATGCCTATTTGGCACACCCTGAATATGGAACTCAAATTTTTATTATTTTGTTGCTTTGCTACAAAGTATGATGTCTTTCCTACAATTTGACCAAAGGATTATGACAAGTGGCGGCCCATAATTTTCTCGTTTTAACGGCATGTTTAAAAAATAAAAGTACGTTAGTTATACAAAGCGCAAAATGTAGTATATGAAAAATTTTTATGATTTTTTAAAGTCCCGGGGAAAAAGTAGGTGTTTCGGAAAAAAATATCCAATAAACGGTTTTGAACGTAAGAATGCCTGCCATCTAACAATCTAAGAATTGTCGACGGTCTAAGAATTGTAGACATAGGCCTTTCTAGGATTTCGCCACACTTGGCGGTCCTCCTGGAAGAAATGCCCATACTCACACACGCTGGGCAGGCGGGTCGGTGAGCGCGGTGCCGAAACCCTTGCACCAGTGACGCCGCTGCCCGTCACCAGTTTGTTTTATATAAGGCTCGGCAATTGGGGATGGATATACCGCCATCCATCGGTCCCGGGCAATGGTTTTGCCTGAGAGCTGTTCTCTTACTCTCCCCCGAATAACTTCAGGAGGATTTGCGAGTAAGATGGTGGTACCTCCACAGTCGAGCCCGGCATCAGCTCTACCACCTAGTTTTGATTAGTAATTGTTGTTAGATAGTTTTGATTAGCCAATGTAAACTGACAAATTATCTTTTGCGGTCCGATTTTGGTAATTATCAATTAGGTACTATGTAACATGCAGTCAAAGCTAAGTAACCGTATACCAATGCATGTATTAGGTCCTAACATACATTCTGTGTAAAAACTACCGGGAATTGTTCAATAAAATCAAAAAAGTAATTTATTCGTTAATTTTTTTTGTGGCCTTCAATATAGGCCGTTTTGCTTGCAATACAACTACGCCAGTGCTTGACCCAGTCCTCCAAGCATTTTTTGTAAGCTTCAAAAAATTGTCTTCAACTCCTTCAGCGAATTTTCTTTTATAGCTTCAATCAACTTGAAATGCCTTCCTCGAAGTAGTAATTTTAGCCTCGGGAACAGGAAAAATTTAGACGGATCCGTATCAGGTGAGAACGGCGCTTGGTCGATGACATTCGTCGAGTTTTTGGCTAAAACTCTTGCACAATGATGGTTTTGTGCGATGGTGCATTATGGTGTAAAATCCACGAATTGTCGTTCCAAAAATCTGGCCATTTTTGGCGGATATTCTCTCGCAAACGCCTCACGATGACGCCTAAATAATATTGTTTATTTACCGAACTACGCCGCGGCAATCAAAGAAAACTGTAATTTATGAATTCCTGGTACTTTTTACACAGAGTAGTATTTTATCAAATTTGCATTTTATATGAAAAAAAAAACAAAATTAAAAATAAAACTATTAAATTATATATTAAAATAAATCAAAGTATGTTCTATTGCTAACAATGAACTTTCGGCATTTCTGAATAAATTGTGGCAGCGAGAATAAATAAAATCATGAAAAGCGGTTTGGAATGCATCATCGAAATTGTTTATTTGTTCCTTGCAAGAAGTCCAAATTCTGGAATAAGTGGTATTCTGTCCGAACAAGGTCCAGGGAGTATAGCGGGTGTCAGAGACATTCCAATCGCAGTCTTCTAATTTGGCGACCGTCACTCGTGCAGTGTTTGGCCTAGCGTTGTCCTAAAGCAGCAGCAGATCAGCCTTGGTTGTTTAACGGATAGCTTTTCCATAATAGTTTGCGATTGTTGAAAATACAAATCTGCCGTAATTTTCTGGCCAGATCTTAGGGGGGGGTTATCCCATTTTGTCTACTTTCAAATCAATTTTAAACTAATAAATAGCGATCATTACATGTTGTAAAAAATATATGTCATATTTCATTCTTTGATCGTAATATTTCGGCCGTTCGATACGCGATTACTTACACTTTGCTCGATCCAATTAAATCGCATTTCATTACCTGAATATCATTTCATTTGAGCTATATCAATTTTTGGACAAAAATAGTTACACTAAAATAAACGCCGTGAAAAATTTGATATATAACGGCCGTCTTATTAAACACCCATCCCTCTAGGCTTTTAGGCGAGCAAACCTCACAAAACGCGAGTCACACTTTAGATATTACAAAGACCTTAAAAATATAGTAACGAGTGCAATCAAAAGAGAAAAAGAAGCATTTTATACAAATTATGTGAACAATAATAAAAACAACCCTACAAAGATGTGGAAGTACTTCAAACAAACATCGGTTTTAGGTACAAATAAAAATAAGCGATTAAATATTCCTCAACATCTTAATGATCCCGATCAAATTAATGACTTTTTTTTAGATGTTCCTGGTGACCCCAAAGTTGACGAAGAGTTGCTGAGTTTTTATAGAAAGAACAAATTTGGTTTAAATGAATTTAAAATCGAGAACTGTACCGAGGATCAAGTTCTAAAAATAATTAGATCAATAGGCACTAGCGCTTCCGGTTATGATGCTATATCGATTACAATGATAAACATGACTTTATCGACAACTCTACCTATAATCACCGATATGGTCAACAGATCAATATCTGAAAATACTTTTCCTAATGCCTGGAAATTAGCAAGGGTTAAACCTTTACCGAAGTGTGCATCAGTAGAAAAACATAGAGATTTAAGAGCTATTAGTATATTGCCTGTGGTTTCTAAGGTCCTTGAAAGGGTTGTGTGCTCCCAACTAACAAAATATTTAGAGAAGGAATCAATTCTCCCACCTTATCAGTCGGGCTTCCGTAGTCAACACGGAACCGCTACGGCTCTGGCTCACGTTACTGACGATGTTCTAACAGCTTCAGATGCGGGTAAGGGCAGCATTCTAGTCCTGCTGGATTTTTCTCGGGCCTTCGACTGCCTCAATGCTGAACTATTGATCGCTAAAATGTCCTATTACGGAATATCTGAATCAAGTTGTAGGTGGTTCCAGTCTTTTCTCACTGATAGATCCCAGTACGTTGTGACTGAGGATGAGCAAGGGAACATTATGCAGTCACACATAAAACAACTAGCACGAGGTTGCCCACAAGGATCAATCCTTAGTCCACTCCTTTTTATTTTATACACTTCAGATTTGACCAAAAATTTAAATCACTGCAAGGTCCACCTATACGCGGATGATACTCAACTCTATCACTCGTTTAAACACCAAAATACAAAGGAGGCAGTGCAGCACATTAATAATGATCTACAGGTCATATTTGAGTGGACTAAAAGAAATGCGCTGGTTCTGAATCCTTCCAAATCAAAGTTCATGGTCCTTGGAACAAAGCGCCAATGTGAACAAATTGCCGAAAAATTGCCTCAAATTGAGATTGACCATAAAACCGTAGAAAAAGTTGCATCTGCGAGAAACTTGGGCCTACAAATGGATAACGAACTTCGTTTTGTTGAACATGTTAATAAAAAAATTCAAAATGCTTTTTACCGCCTGAAGGTTATGTATGGTATTAGGGACTTCCTGAAACAAGACGTTAGAGTAATACTTACTGAATCCCTTATTCTCTCAATATTCAATTATTGTGACACCGTGTATGGACCAAGGCTATATGGAAAGACCAGTCGGGCTATACAGCGTATCCAAAACGCATGTGCACGTTTCTGCTACGGGATACGCAAGAGAACGCATATCACTCCTTATCTAAATGAGATGAAAATACTCAAAATGGAGGGACGGAGAGAAATGCATCTCGCAAGCCTCGTACATAAAGTTGTACACACAAAGCAACCGAAGTACTTGTTTGATAAATTTGAATGGTTAGGAGATTCACACACTAAGTTTACTCGAAGTAAGGTACAAAATAAAATGTCTATTCCAAACCACAAAACTGTTAATTTTAGAGCAGGGTTCAAATTCGCCGCAGCTAAGGTTTGGAATGACCTACCACCACCGTTACAGGAAAAAGTACCTTACTGTACACTTAAAACTAAACTTAAATCTTTTTATTTAAACAAACAAATTTCATTGACAACAGATCGATATAAAATATCAAGATCAGCAAAAAAGAAAATCAAAAAGGTCAGTCAGTCTAATAGGCTGTAATTGTGATTCTCTTTTTTTCTTCTTTTCTTCACAATGTGCTTTCCATACAAAATTATATAGTTACCATTTTTTTTTCCTCTTCATGACAGATTGCACCCTTTTTGCACAACGCACATGCACTCGAATTTATAAATTATGTATTAATTTATTCCTGTTGATATATCACGTACTAGCACTTATTCTTTTAAAATTTGTTGGTATTATATTTTATTTTGACAACACTTTTTTTACAACTATATAAACTTTTATACCTTTGTGTTTTTTTATGGCATTTATTTACATTTATGTACTTAAATTAAAGTATTTACATGGTACTCACATGGTAACACTACATACCTACATATACATAAGTAGACAATTTTCAATTTATTAAATAAGTAAAAGCACATCATACATGTGTATCAATCACAATCAAAAACAGTGATATGTTAGGTGTTGTTTAACTTTATTTATTGTTCATTTATCCCTTTAACAATGAGGTATGTATGAGGTATGTATCTATATTCAGAGTTTTTTTTTTCGTGTTATTTATTTCTTTTTGTGTTTAATGTAACTGTTTCTTTTGTAGACGCACCCTCTGCATTTGTATCAAAAAATTATTTAATTTTACAGGGATGCAGTGAAAAACAGCGCTGTTCGAATCATTGCTTATGATCCGACAGCATTGCTGAACGCATGACCTTTTGTCAAATTAGCTTAAGATTTTATCTATTATTATAATTATGTTATTTTTTTTTTTTTTCTTGTTTGGCAATAAATGATATTTTTCTTTTTTCTTTCTTTCTTTCTAATTCTAAAATAATAAATAAAAATACATCGAATCCGCGAGTTTTCTGAGAGGGCCGTTTTCGGCTGAGCAGGATGAACATGTGTAAAATGAAAGCATTGGAGCAAGACAGATTTCTCTGAATAACCTCGCCTTAAAAAAACTGTAGAGAATGTCACCAGCACAGGTCCACCAAATACTCACCAATTATTTCGTTTTTGAGTCAATTTTCGCTTGGGGCAATATTTCTATGGTTCTCCTGGGTGCAACAATTATGATGAGAGTTCTAGATTATCGTACAGGATCTATTTTTGTCACAAGTAACGATACGATTAAAAATCCCCTAATTATTGTGCCGATTGAGTAGTTAATGCAACGCAGCAGTCAATGCGTCTTTATTTTGTGTGCTTCAGTCAATTTACTTTTCCAATTTTTTTCGAGTGTTCTTTTCAATTTAAATGGGTGGTAGAGCTGATGCCGGGCTTGACTGTGGAGGTACTACCATCTTACTCGCAAATCCTCGCGAAGTTATTCGAGGGAGAGTAAGAGAACAGCTCTTAGGCAAAACCAGGCGGCTCACCATTGCCTGGGAACGATGGATGGCGATTTATCCTTCCCCAATTGCCGTGCCTTACATAAAACAGACTGGTCACTGGTGCAAGGGTTTCGGCACCGCGCTCACTAATCTGCCTGCCCAGCGTGTGTGAGTATGGGCATTTCTTCCATGGGACCAACAAGGCAAAATCCTGGAAAGGCCTATGTACAGCAGTGGACGAAACAGGCTGGTGGATGGATAGATGTTTTTTTTATCACTCACATCGAAACCTGTCGCTAACACAGACGTGGTTTGAAAATGAAAATGTGGTTACCGAAAACGTGCCGTGTTTTCTTTTTCTGTAGCTGCTCTATACACATCATTGATTCGTCGAGCCGTTTCTGCAACGCTGTGCTTTGGTGCCGCGATGGAACTCGTATTCGCAAATAACGCAATATTTTAAATTTTCCATATTGTGAATAGAACGATGTCAAAGAAAAATCAAACTACGCAAAAAAATAAATTACTAAATTCAGAACATAAAACCACCGGATTAAATTTGAAATAGATTTTAATTTGGAATTATTAACTAAACGCCAGATATTTAAGACCTTAGTGAGTGGCCAATTCGACAAAACGCCAATTTCAAATGTAACCATAAACGAGTATAAAGCATGTAGGTAATCAAAAATAAAATATTTCGTTTTTCCATACTTTTAGACTTTCAAGGTTTTGATACAGCTTTTTTTTTATCTTTTAAAAGTAACTTGATTTAATAAATTTTACATTATGAATTCATAGTAATAAATAACTAATAATACTGAGTCAAGTATCAAACCTACCATTTCCAAACTGAATTTTTACCGTTTACGTTAATTTTTTTTATTTCTAAGAATCGTTTGTCTTAATTATAGAGTCCCGTTTAGTGGATAAACGCAAAATTTTCGGATTTTATTCAAAGATCTTAGATAATACTTAGTAAACCCATGTAAACCCAGTTTTACTCATTCTTCTAGAATTAACTGTGGCATAATATGAATTAGCCATACTAGCTTTTGCCCGCGGTTTTACCCGCTTTGAATTAATTTTTATGTACTCCTATAATATCAGTCAATATTATTCGGACTGTTAACTACAGTAAACACAGCTGGTGAAATGTGTGTGTTATGCGCTTCTGTTTCCCATTTTGTGTGTCTCTTTTATAATTTTTCGATGGGAACAAAGGGGAAAAGTAGTTTTTGTCCTATTCAAAGTCTAGAACTATATTTATGCAAAATTTCAGCCTAATCGGTTTCGTAAGCATGGCGTGAAAGGGTGACACATCACTTTTCTATAGAAATTTGAAAGCTCATTTTCACCCCATGGGAACTGATTTGTGGGATAAAAAGTAGCCTATGTCCTATTCCAGGTCTAGAACTACATTCATGTAAAATTTCAGCCCAATTGGTTCAGTAGTTACGGCGTGAAAGAGTAAAAAACATCCATCTATCCATACATCCAAGCTTTCGCATTTATAATATTATTAGTGGAAGTGGGATATTTAACAAGATCTAGGATGAAATACACTCGCTCAGACAGTGATAATGTGAAGACAGGCGAAGCCTTACTATAAGTATATCTATAAACTTCCGCAAACTTTACGGAAGTCGGTAACAAACAAAGAACTGAATTGATATCACACAACTGCCTACCACTCGTCATACTCGTATATTTTCCGGGACGGTTCTTCATGACGTCATGCTGGAACAATTCTGGTCGCTGGGGGTTTGCTTTTGCCACAAGGATGGTGATATGCCACGGCCGAATCCTATATATCATCAGTTGAAGTAAAAGAATGTCAGTTCGTTGAGTCTTGGTCTAACCTTTATGGGTGCGCCAGGCTTATACAAGACTTCTTTCATGCACCGTACATTTTTATTTTATTTTATACTCAGTTTTATCATGATTGAGCAACCATTCAATTGTCCATTGAACTCATAATAAGAAAGGAAAGAAATAAATAAAATATATTTGGAAGTGACTAAAGGGCCGCTAGCGGTCCTTTAATTTTTAAACTTATTGAACCGTAAGTCATTATTTAGCTGCTGGAATATCCTCCTTAGCATGAACTGATAAAGTTCAATTTGCAATGTAAAGTTCGGAAAGGGAAGCGGTCCTTTAATTTTATAAATTATTGAACCGTAAGTCATCAGAAAGTGCTCGGAAAATGTTTTTTTCTGCATATCGTGAATTCTGTTAAAACTACAGGGGTCGCCTTGCTCCGCTCCGCTTCGCTCGACTCCCTTATATGTACTTACATGTCAACCTATCCGCTCCTCCTCGCTTCGCTCGTCGCCGCAACCTATCCCTAGCGATCGAATAAAATTAAAACTAAGGTAGCCGCTAACGGCTATCTAGTCACTTTTTAAATTTATTGACGCGTATACAAAGAAACACTTAAAACTAACACAGAGTAATGCATAGAATAAAAAATAACAACATGACAAAGGGATATAGCTCAGTTATGTGCCATCCAAAACATGCTTATGTGTCTATCCATCCATCAGCCTGTTTCATCCACTGCTGGACATAGGCCTTTCCAAGATTTCGCCACTCATGGTGGTCCTCCTGGAAGAAATGCCCATTCTCACACACGCTGGGCAGGCGGGCTGGTGAGCGCGGTGCCGAAACCATCGCACCAGTGACGCCGCTGCCCGTCATCAGTCTGCTTTTATAAGTCCTGGCAACTTGGAATAGATATACAGTCATCAATCGGTCCCAGGCAATGGTGGGCCACCTGGTTGTGCCTGTCTGCGAGCTGTTCTCTTACTCTCCCCCGAATAACTTCAGGAGGATTTGCGAGTAAGATGGTGGTACCTCCACAGTCGAGCCCAGTACCAGCTTTACCACCTATTATGTATACATCATACACTATTGCCACTCTTGGCGGTCCTCCTTCCTCCTCATCCAGCCGCCACCCCCAACCTCCTTCAAATCGTCGGTCCAGCGGGCACGAGGTTAGCCTACGCTACGCTTTGCTGAACTGGTCATCTCCATTCTAACGCCTTTCGACCCTAACGTCCACCACGTCGGCAACAGATAAAGTCCGCCCACTGCCACTTCAACTTACTGATTCGGCAGACTATGTCGGTCACTTTAGATTTCCGGCGGATCTCCCCGTTTCGGATATTATGATTTTATCCGAATATTTTATTTATTATGATGTTATGTTATACAATAGATATGTTAGTTATGTTATATGATGTATGTTATACAATAGATATAATGATGTATGCATAATAGGTGGTAAAGCTGGTGCTGGGCTCGACTGTGGAAGTACCACCATCTTACTCGCAAATCCTCTATTGTAATGTTATTTAAACATCATAATAAATAAAATATTCGGATAAAATCATAAAATCCGAAACGGGGAGATCCGCCGGAAATCTAAAGTGACCGACATAGTCTGCCGAATCAGTAAGTTGAAGTGGCAGTGGGCGGACTATATCTGTTGCCGACGTGGTGGACGTTAGGGTCGAAAGGCGTTAGAATGGAGATGACCAGTTCAGCAAAGCGTAGCGTAGGCTAACCTCGTGCCCGCTGGACCGACGATTTGAAGGAGGTTGGAGGTGAACAGTTGTTTGAATAGTTGTTTATTATACGATCCATCCAGCGGTGAACGATGACAGGCTGATGGATCGGATAATAAACAACTATTACAGGGTCAAAATTTGGGCGTACGGACGCAGAAGTAAATTACTCTAATATAAGCTGTATTTTATATTGGCCTAGATATCTGATAATGTTTGACCAAGAGCCTCAATTTTTCAAAATATCTGTCGTACTTGAGATTTGTTTCCAAATTGTTCTTTTCTATCTTGTTATGCACTCTAATAATATTTCAATTTATCTTCATATATTTTTGCTGAAAGTTATTTCAATAAAACATTCCAAATTGCTGCTGAGTTGCAAAATGTTGCCAAAGCCATAATAATAATAAAAAATTGCAAACCAAATGTTTACAAAAATTTACAAAACGACCAAAACTGTAACAACTGTAACAAAATTTTAACACTCCCTAACATGTTATTTTGGTGTATTTTAGACTTCCTCGGCTCGTTTACGTTTTTGGAAGCCTGTTTGTTTTGCTATTCAATTAGCAATAAAATTGTTTATTTAAATAAGACACCGTTTTTAATAGGTTTTACAAATAGACAACAGTCATTATATTGTCATCATTTTGAATTCAGAACATCCTCAATTTGTAACACTTTGTAATTAAATAAAGACAACATCTTAACATTAAAGCGACAAAGTTACAAAAATTGACGTAATTTAAGACCGCAAGTACTAAATTCACCTTTGATCTTGTCTCCATAAATGGGGAATTAGTAAACAATATTGTTAATTGTACGTCGTTCACAACAAACTGGTCTCATTTACAAAGTCGTAAGTAGCCTGCTTGATAAAACACGTATTATATACACCTAATAAATTATTGAGAGGCTATGTAAATAAAACAGGGGTGCCTTTCTGGGTATTTCATGAATTACAATTGATTTTGATTGAAACTCATTTATTAACACGCCATAAAAACACAAACATAAAATAAACATCCACCAAACTTTACGGTTTGTAGGCACAAAAATTGTTATCAAATTCGAACCTACCATAAATTGAAACAGGCCCTTTTGCATTTTTTTTTAAATGTAGGCTAAATCATGAAGATACATACTGTTCTTTAACTTTCAGGTGGTATTTTTTACAACGAAATAATTTTTTGAAAATCATTTTGTAGAAATGGGAATGTGACGTAATAGTCATACCGTTTAGGCTCAATAGGCAGAGTTCCTTGAGAAAATGAAAAAAAAATGGGGTAATACCTGAAGATGGGATTACTGAAAATAAAAAAAACAGACGTCCGTTTTGACATCACTTTTTTTTTCTTGTGGGCAATGGCCTATATCCTGTAATACCTAAATGACATGACTAGTACGCCATCAAAGCTATTTATTCAGTTCCTGAATATTTTCATGTATATCTTTTGTATTTCAAGGAGAAAAAAATTTATACTTTAATATGAGATTAAAAAAGTCTATTCCTTTCAAAAAATCGACAATTAGGTGGTGTTATTGTTTTCTGGACCATTCGAATTCTGGTATTCATATTTTGAATTTAACTAGGGTTTTAGTTATTTGAAAACATAATTCCTCGATAGAAATAATTATTATTAATAATAATAATATTATATATCCACAAAAGAAAAAAAAATTACAAGATATATTTGAAATTAAGACAAATAATAAAGACATAGTGACAATGAGTATGTATTAAAAACGTACGTAAACAACCAAACAACCTTTGATAATGCTATAATAGCGAAACCGGTAAGGGAAATAATAAAAATAAGTGGACAAGTACAAGTGTTTTTCAATCAAAAATAGATTAAAAAAAGAAATCTACCTACTTTCTTAAAACATAGACTTTTTAGAGACTAGGAAGAGAATAGAGGTGAGGATGAGTATGTGAATGAAGTAAGGAGAGAGGGTGTTTGAGGGTGTATGTGTGTGTGTTTGAGAGGAGATGTAAGAATGTTTGTATGAGTGTTAATATCAGTGTATAAGGGTGATTTTATTTATGAGTCAGGCTGTTTGTTTTGTATATACCATATGGGACCAGTTCCGGCATTATTTCGTATTCGAAATATCAGTCGTTAGACTTTTGTTTAAAGTATGATAAATTCCATGCGATAGATTCTGACACGTGCGCAAAAATTGCTATGGCAGTTTGCGGCTGATTTAGAAAGGGATTTTGTACTGATATGTATTGTTTTTTTTGAGCGTCACGTCAGTCCCGCCTGAGCTCTTGATTAGTGAGATCGATTTGAAGAGCTACCTAACTATACCTAGTTTATCTGGAAGAAGTTTGTCGAGTTATTGCTGTGAAAAAGTGATTGTGTAATAAAAAGTATTTGAAGTCAAGCGTTATTATTTTATTTTGGGTCAAACTATATAATATTTCAAAAAACATAAATAATAATAATATGTTCAAACTGCCTGCCACCAAGTCTAATGCAAGCGCGACATCTTCTTAGAAAAGATCTTTTTATCCTTCTTGCAAATCCTGCAACATACCTTCACCTTTATGCAACCCCAGTAGAAAAAATCCAGAGGATCAAATCCACAGCAAACAAAGTAGTGTAGCATACTGACAAATAAAAAAAAACAGTGATTACTCTACCTTATGTCAAATGCATGCACGATTTTATAATGACTTATGCATGATTTTATAAATTTATTTTATTTTAATAAACAACTGTCACTTATGTTGAACAAGTGTTTTCAGTCGAATTCCTAAGTATAAAAATATTTTCAAAATGAGCTCATTTTAGAGTAGAATTGCAATATATTTTTTTCGAAGGAAAAACATAGTCATAGTCAATTGCCATACTAAATATTTATGAAAATACACTATATTACCTATTATTTAAAATTACTTTCTAAACAAGTAAAGGCCAACAATAAGAGCTAAAGAATGTAAACACATTTTCAAGGACTCAAAACATTTTTATTTGAATAAATTCTATAAAAATTTTCAACTCCCAATTCTAATCGTTGTCGTCTGTATTAGACGAAGATGATTCGTCGGGAGAACCGAATCAGCCGTATTTATGATAAAACTATAATATCAGTCATGTTGTCAATCAATCAAAAATCAAAAAGAAAAACTAACAGTAAAAATCAACAAGAAAATCAAACAGTAAAAATAAACAAAAAAATGAACAGTAGCGGATTTCTAATAACAAAAAACTTAACAAATAAGTAAACGGAAGAATACGTATCACTTCGAACGCAATCCAAACAGTGTAATGAACTTGTTCACAAATTGGCGGACCAAATGTTGGTAACTGCGGTACTGACTGCTTACCCGTACCACACGACTCATGCAACGACAGCTGTCGTAGACCAACTCACGCCATTTTTCGTACAAGCGGTACGAGAGATAAGGATAGAGATAGATAGATTTTATCTCGTCTAGTTTGCCTTACTTCAGTACATTTTTTTCCCAGTAGTATGAAGAGTAGTTACCAAATAAAAAAGTGCCTTGTCGCCAAGGTATATTAGCTTTATTTTGGACTAGGATCAATAATAACAGGGCTATACGGGGTTGCTATGCAAAAATTTTCATCTTGGAATATGGATTAGTGTAGCCGTGGTACTTGAAAGTCAATAAATTTCATGAAATTCTCATAACTCGAAAAATATCGTAATTTTTTTTCTTAACTCGAAAACTATCGACTTTTTATTGAGGTAATATTTTGTTATTCTGATTAGATAAGAGCTGGCCTATGACCCCTCCAAGGGCTGACGTTGACTTTTGGGACAACCTGCATATAATATATATTTTGTGGGCATATCGTAGACTTGGGCATGTAATAATGAAGTATAAAATGGAAATTCTTTCAGGTGCAAGGACGAGTAGAGCGAGGCGACCCTTATAGCTAGAGAGCTGACCATAATTATGATTTACTGATGGTGATGGTTACGGTCTGCTGAGCCTTATATATTTATGATAGTAGGTAGTGCCGCGAATTTCGTATTTTTCGGATCCTTTCAACATCCCCAACACAACCAAATAAGTTTTACATCGTTTCCAGAACCATCGCCTCATACTTTTATACCTCGTATCAGGCGAAAATTGGTTTTTTCGGCATAACTCCGGATTATGACCACTCGCTGTGCCCAAACTTTGCAGGATGAGTTTTTAGGATCACCAGAACCATTACTCAGTGACAGTTCTTGAACGCCTCCCCCCGCCTTCCCGAGGGGAATATACCACCTAGAAATTTGCGGACACTTTCAAGCGACTTGGGGCGCTACTTACTATCATTATTTAGGGCTCAGCAGAGCGTAACCATAACCATCAGTAAACCATATGGCCAGCCCTCTAACTATAACAGTTTCAACAGAATTATGACATGCCTCTTAGACAGATCATGATATGCGAAATTCCACGGTGTGCCGAAAGCGAAAGAAATGCTTTATTTATGCTTCTGATGTGCGTTATACGTTAAAACTTATATATTTCCAGATTAATTACTTAAAAATTCTTCACCAGTGACGATGCTATGAACAAATAATGCTGGCACGGAAAACTTTTTATCCATATTTTAATCCATTTCCAGGTGCAAAGATTTCATTTTCAGTTGTCTAAAAACGAGATAGTACTCAGTGGAATGGGATTTTTCAGGCTGAAGAGAAGTTTGATGTTGAAGGTAAAGATTTTTCTTTGTACCTATGTACGGGTAGGAAACTTATATAAGGTGACTTTAATTTATGCAGCCAAATTCTTATTGAAGACTCGGTAAGTGCTCAGTAACAAGGTTCGATGACTCTGTTTGTGAAATTCGTAAATTATCCTTTTCGTGTTCTTTGCAAACGCAAGCCCAGCCCCGCGAAGATTTTAATTTTCGAAATTAGCAAAAAGTGTTATCGATCCGTGTTACTGATTGATCACTTACCAAGCTTCCAGTATGAGTTTAGATGCATAAATAAAAGTCACTTTATATAAGAGCAACGAGAATTTCGTCATAGTTTCAGAGTAGTAAATACTTATAATAAAGTTATGAAAAAGTCGTGTCTGTAAATATTTTTGCGACATTTTGAAAGAAATTGGCTTTTAATTCGTACTGAAAAATAATAGTTGGCGAAACTCAAAACATGGGCAGTACTCGCCTGCATGAACAACTTTTTCTATGGGGGCTATTTTTTTTTCGCCTTCTCATAGTAAACCGGACGGCTGATAAGGACAATTTGTATGAGAGGAAGTGAAAAAATGTTGCGGATTTCGCTAAGCCCCGATAAAAAAAGTTATTCATATAGACCAGTACTACCTATATTTTGAATTTCGCTAACTATTCTTATTTAACCCTGTATATGTCTCTTTGTCTGACAGTTTTATGTTCTGTTTTAATTACATACTATAAGTAAAAATAAATCTTAATCACTTGTGTTCTTAAGATATAAAGTGAGTGAAACTGTAAATATGTACACAATTAAAACTTCTCAATATATATTTTGGGCGCAATTAATAATTTCATTTTATATAACTTAAAACAAAACTTATTGAGAGCCTTTACAGCATATTATTATTATATTTTGTGAAAATAATTCTGTTGTAGATTGTGTATCTTCAACTGATTACATTCAGGAAGAAAAAAAATATGTTGGCAATCTTTTTTTTTTCTTTCCTGTGTCGGTCGGTTGACTAAACGAAAAGAAAAATGTTTCGTTGGAAAATGGCTTATTAGCGATACTCTATCATATCCTAAATTTTTCTTACTTTGAATTGTATATACCCACATCACCCATCACGCTGGGACAAAATAACCGTCGAAGAAACGTAGATGTACGAGTGTGACACTCTCATAAACCTTTTACACCCTTCGGAGGTTTTGTCATGATCAAGTTTTTTTTAATAATTAAATAAAATTATTTTGAAAGTAAGGAGCAAGCCAGACAGAAGCGGCACGGCGCGCATGAAATTTGAATGACGCCCGCACGCTCGATGCGCATTGCACCGCTTCTGTCTGACTTGCGCCTAACAGTGGTTTCACAATTTAAAAATATTTGTAAAAATATAATTCCTATAAAATTACAAACAATTCAAATATAAATTTGGCTGTTGATGAACACACACTTCAAATCTACTCTTTCGTGTGTGTTTAAGAAGAGTGAAAAGAGATCAACCGTGGATACACCATCCGATTTATCAGGATTATAACTATAGGATCCTAATTAGGACGCGTGAAGAAACAGAACATCCTAAACGCGATTACATTGTTCTAAGTCCCATCCTATCCTAGTTAGGATGGCAATAAATCAAATGGTGTAATCACGACTTCATTCTTAAATGATAAGATTGATAAGAATAAGAAGTATATTTATAATATTTTCAAGTGTCCAAGTGGTCAAATAATTCTTGTCTCACGTATTTATTGCATCTTTTTATTTTTTACAGGCATTGTCAGTAATTATAACGTACGATTTAATTTTCTTACAATATAATGATCGTTTATCGCAATAATAAATTGTGTATTTGAAACCAAAATATGTATGACAATCGATCCGGTTTCACCAATGTTGGATTATGCAGGGAATGAGTTTGAAAATGCAACACAGTTTATCTAATTATTAAATAATAATAAAACAGCTTTAAAAATAATGCGTTTTTTTGTTCTAATCAATAAGCAATGGTATACAGTGCCACTTTTTTATCGGGCCAATTAGATTATCCATGCACCCGTCTCTTTGTGAAGGTGGACGATACAACTGAATAGATAAGTTTGTGGCACTGTAGATTTTTACTAATAATAAAGTAGTAAGAAAGTCGTGTCTGTACATTTATTATTTATTTTTACTAAATTTGAATCGAAATGGGTAATTTATTAGTTTTACATTGAAGACAAAATTAGAGTTTTTAAATTTTGTGTCTGTTTGTTCATGTTCCGTTTTAACTCGAGAACCACTTAGCGAATTTGGATGTGGTTTTTTAATTATCATCGTAGTGACTCTGGTCAACATATAAGCTACAAGGAGTGTTCACAAATAAGCCTAAACTGAGTATAGATTGAATAAACGTGGACGGAGCCGTGCGCGAAAGGCTAGTACTTCACAAATTAAAAAGCTGAAAGCCAGTAAATGCACTTGTTTTACTTTTTCTCATGAGCAAATCCTTAAAATTATTTCAATACAGAGTCCTGCGCTGTCATTCCTTGAGGAGTTTCAGGGTTTCAGAATCGAAGAACACTTGCTCCACTGTCACTGTCCTGTATACCTGTCCCACCTGGGTATGATGTTTTTCAAGTAATACCCGGCAATCAGATCCGAAAATAAAATGATTGCCACAATGTCGAGTTATGTGCTGTCATCCGTTGATGAGTGATAAGATAAAATAAAACAAGTTTCTCAAGTCAACCTTTATAAATCTTATTATCTAATCTAAACGATTACCTATATCTAAACCAAATTTCAGTTCTGTTAATCAATTGTATTCTGCTGTTTAAAAGTGCTATTTGATGATAACACGATATTAGCTGCACCTAGGCCACGAAACCCAAAATATTACACCCGTAAAAAAAACAAAAAGCAACATCAATCAACAGATATTTATCACGTTTCTTGGGGATTTACCCGTTACGTAATAAAATACGGTTATGGTTCTTTGATAGTGTAGTCGGCCTTAACAAGGTCAGGAATAAATCTAAAGGGTGGAAGAAATAAATCCATTAGGCCATTTCTCTGTATGCAATGGCTCAGACCTTTGCATTTGGACCAACATTTTTTAGGTTGACATAATTATATGTAATAATAAATGCTAATAATAAAGTACAACAAAAGTCGTATCTGTATATTAAATGTATTTTTGCGAAATTTTTAAATGAAATAGGTTAATTATTATTTAATACGTGAGTGTTAAAACCGGTATTCAATAATACATAATTTGTAGTAACGAATTGGGTTGCTGTTAGACCAGCTAATGAGGCAAAACTAAATTAACTAAGTAAATCTCTTTTTAAAATAAAGGCTGCTATGAGTGTTTGTGAAATAACCGTCAATCCGTAAGCTGTCGATAGTAATATTTATCTTAAAGACACTTCCACTCGAGCAAAACCGCGGGCAAAAGTTAGTAAACAAATTTATGAATTAGATGTGATTAGTGAGAGCCGGAATTTCATCGTCGTGTGACTATGTACTTATTATTTATTATATCTTTGGTAGATACATCTATGTTTACATAAACGTATATAATAAACATAAACACCACATCACTCTGGTCTTTATTTATAGTGTACATACATACACTTAACTCTCACATCCGATCACCCACTTGCTTGCTTCTCGTAAATCTACTCTATTATCATCATAAGCATAACTCTACTGCTTCTCCGGATTTGTAATATTTTGTAACCAAATCATAAGAAATTATTCGGTATATCGCCCCTTAAAACAACTTTTTGCTACAAACAATGTTCACAAATTAATATATAAGGTGCTCTAAAAATGTCTGCCACAGCTGCAATGGGAGATAGTATTGTGTATGTAGATTACAATAGTGAAGAAATTTTGTACCCCGGAATAGTTATATAAGTATGAGAAAATAAAGTAAATAAATAAATATGTACTTTATTCCGCATAAAGTGATTCACAAACTACGAACGATGTGTCGTTTCATCAATGAAAATAATTTCTATCTCTTTCCCACTGTTTTGTGTTATTACAGGACGGTTTCATGCAAGTAAATCAATTCTATCTAATACGCACATTTTTTGTATGAAAAAATGTATGACTTTAGATAAATAAAATATCGTTACTATTGTAATCTATATACACAATACACTCTCCCATTACAGACGTGGCAGATATTTTTAGAGCACCATATATACATACAAACTTATATTTTGATATTATAGTATGTAGCTTTAAAATAATATAATTTTATACAGTCGTGATTACGAACATTTTAACATTTTTCGTATTTGTAATCACGACTATGGAAAATCCTATTATTTTGAAGCTTACATATATTAAGTTAGATTTTGGGCGTTATCATTATGTCTCATGGTTTAGGTACAAAATATTACAAATCCAGAGAATAGAACAAAATTTCTGCTACGGTTAGGCTTAGTATGTAATGTAAGTTTATATGTATTTCTTTTATTATTTTGATTTTGATTATTACTGATAATGATAAATATCTGTAGCGTTAAAATATGAGAACTTGTTCCGGTGAAAGGCGCGGGGGGCCATAACACCCGTCATTATTAGGGTTCCATATCCTAAGGGTACCAACCGAGATCGTATTACTAAGCCTCAGCTGTTTGTCTGTCTTTCCGTTCGTCAGTCACAGGGGTCTACAGCTTTAGCCGTAATGGGTAGACATTTGAAATTTTCACACAATACGTGTTGCCTTCTACCACGTGAATAATAAAACTGAAAAAAATTTAAACCAAAAAATCGTTACCCACATTGCAGGTCAGATTTATTAAGACTTTAAACCGTCTGGAAGAATAAAAAAGGGCTCAACAAAAATGATCAGATAGGTTTCATACTTTTTGCTCAGATACAGCAGAATTCGGTACAAACAGTCGTAACTCACTGACGATCCTGCGTCGCTTACGAAAATAAGACCGAAGTGTACGGTACTGGGGATTTATTAATCTGACGTTATGATTAATTATTATGAAGAATAAATGTTTTATATGCCTTTGTGGTCTAGAGGCTCGCAGTAGCGTGCATTGAACTTTTTGCTGGAAATGCAATGAGAAAGTCAAGTCAGGAAAAAATTTAAAGGTCACTTTGAAATATCTTTTCTGTATGAAGCCAGGGTAGGCAGTGCCTACCCTAGAGTAACATGATTTCATACAAAAATGTTTTTTTTCAAACAAACTTGACTTTCTCATTGCATTTCCAGCAAAAAGTTCAATACACGCCACTGGGTTCGAAAATCCAAAAGTCGTGGATTGTAATCCCCATGGACCTAAAGAGTTTAAACGAGTGTTATGTGAAGTGGTGTCCCAATCCTACTAAGACTGACGTAACCGCTTTTCACCTAAATAACTGCTTGGCTCACAAAGAACTTGAAGTGATGTTCTGCGAAAAGAGGGTGCAGCATAACTTCTGTCCGAAGTACCTAGGCGCCATCTTGGACCACTCGCTTACCTTTAAGCTGCACCTGGAGAACGCTGCACAGAAACTTAAGTCAAAGGTAAACCTAATAAGTCGTCTAGCTGGCACCACTTGGGGAGCTCGCGCTGATGTTCTGCGTACCTCCGTTCTATCCCTGGCTTACTCTACGGCTAAATACTGGTCTCTAGTCTGGTACCGGAGTGCACATACTGGCAGGATCGACATACAGCTCAACAGACTTTATTTTTATTTTTTTATTACACTTAATATACATTTACACAAAAGCATAAAATAGGATATTAGGAAACAATTTCATATTGTACAAAGGCGGCACTTATTGCTAATAGCAATATCTTCCAGGCAACCTTTGGGTGGAAGAGATGTGAAAGAAAAATATAGTATGCGCATCATCACAGGTACCATCCGACCCACACCTACAAGCTCTGTCTCACATAGCGCCTCCCAATTTGCGCAGAACACAAGCATCAGCGATGGAATGGGCAAAAGCTAATACCTATCAACTAAGCTCCACATCCAATGCCTATCACCAAGACACTTAACCCCCTACCGCGTGCTGGGCTTCCATCGGTTAAGCCTTTTTGGTCTGATCCCATGCTACAGAAGCCTTTCGATATAAACGTTGAATGGAGAAGAAACTGGGCGGCTCAGGATCGTCCAACTGCTCCCATACCAGACCCGTCTGTCCCACCGGAGGGTTTCAAGGTACCCCTTAGACCTGGGCAACTCTGAACCGGCTACGTACGGGTGTAGGTCGATGTAACTACCAGATTCACAAATGGGGCCTAAAAATCTCTCCAAGCTGCAACTGTGGTGCATCAAAGCAAACCGTAGACCACATTGTTGATGAGTGCCCAACCCGTTGCTCTTCAGGAGGTCTTGTCAAGTTACATAACCTCACTCCGGAGGCGAAAAAATGGATTACACAACTTAATATACAACTTTAAATAATTATGAAAAATGCAGGAATAAATGAAGAACATACGTTGATGGTGATGATCCGTAGAGACACATTTGTGTTTTGGAAGCTGCAAACCCGCCTTTATCAAAGTACGGTAATAAAGGGCTTACCATCCATAACGGTAGACGTAATATTCGTCGATGAAACGCATGTACGAGTGTGAACTTTGAAATACCTCTTTTATAAAAGGTAATTTTAGTACATTCGCATTGGAGACTCAGTGAGTAATCAGATCCAAATTTCAATGACTTACTTAGTTATACCGCGAAATTAAAAACATATTTAATCAAACGTAACCCCGAGACTGCTCAAACAAAAATTTAATTTTTCAAATTTCGTGGGTGGCTCATCGAAATTTGTTAGATATCCTGAATAAAGTAGGCTTTATTGACCTACTCGTATTGACTGATAGAGATTACGTCGGAAGTTCTGCAAGTTCGGTATAAATTATTTATTAAATTAGTCAAAAGTACCTTGTTGACTTACAAAAGTCCTCGTCTGACTTAGAAACTAGTTGGTAGAGCAATTGCCTGGTAAGCGAGAGGTCCCGGGTTTGAATCCCGGTTCAGATTTACTTTTACTTTTTGATTTTCTATACCGCTATTTTTGTTATCACCTTGCGATGGATAAATCGCCAAGTGCTTAAAATACATAAATTTATTTCTATCATAGAAACTTTGGGTTTTGCGTTTACTTTTTTTATCTGTATGAAATATATGCATTGTTGTTTCCTTTGTTTGAAACCTATTACTCGCCAATGATTATAATACAAATACAAATAGTTCATTTTTACTACATAGATCTAATAAAACTATACAGTGGTTGGAGTCTCCTTGTAAATAAATAATTACCTGCAGTAGGAGACCCTGCTCTTCCAAAGCTATTTTACATCTTATAATTAAGATCAAGTTGAGAATTTTAAAAGATACATAAGCAAAACAAAAACAAAAAACAGTCTTACATGTTTCTTAATTAAGTGGTATACAACAACTAAAGCGCACTGTGTGCTAAATATAAATTATCATAAAATGCATGGTAATTAGTTGAAATGGTAATGTTAAAACGTAAGATTTTACTAGGTGGGAGAGTCCTTGCAACCCGACCCCCCCACCCCTCCTCATTCGAGGGATGGTAAGAGAACAGCTCTCAAACAGGCACAACCAGGTGGCCCACCATTGCCTGGGATCAATTGATGGCGGTATATCCATCCCCAATTGATGTTCAACTTGCATATGTTATTCGTAAATGACTTGTCCCGTCTCGTCTCAATAATAACGTATCTAACAATAAACATAAAACCCGTCGGAAATATCTAGGCACCCGAAACCCCCCTCGCGCAGGCTTTCCCTAACTTTGCAGGTAACCTGAGGTGCCTAGATATTTTCGAAGAGATATAATATCAAGATTGAGCTTTACTTGTGAAACGAACGAAGCAGACCTTATTCAGTTTTTTACTCAAGTATATCAGCAGTTTATTACGAAGAAAATCGTTTAGTTATACCTTCACCGATCATACATAAGAACCCTTGTCCGAAAAACAATAAACCGGGTGAACCCTAAAATTTTATGTCAATTGCCTGCTTACCCGAAGCTTTAAGAAAACTGAAAAGGGCTTCAATTGAACCCGTAAAGAAGATTGTAATCCCGGGGCTTCGATGGGGCCCAAAATAAATTGATGTTTTGATAAATTCTTACGGATTTAAAAATGTGGCGTGTTTGTTTTTAACTAAACATATTTAATTTCTATGGAGACATGTTTTTACGATAATATAATAATTATAACTAATACCTTTTATACGTAGTGCTTGCATAACCAAATGTCTGATTAAAAACTCATATTGCCGTTGAATTTCTTAAATGTATTTGTTAATTAGTGTAGGTGGTAGAGCTGAAGCTGGGCTCGACTGTGGAGGTACCACCATCTTACTCGCAAATCCTCCCGAAGTTATTCGGGGGAGAGTAAGAGAACAGCTTTCAGGCAAGCCCAGGCGGCACACCATTGCCTGGGCCCGATGGATGGCGGTATATCCATCCCCAATTGCCGCGCCTTTAAAAACAGACTGGTGACGGGCAGCGGCGTCACTGATGCAAGGGTTTCGGCACCGCGCTCACCAACCCGCGTGCCTAGCGTGTGTGAGTATGGGTATTTCTTTCAGGAGGACCGCCAAGAGTGGCAATATCCTGGAAAGGCCTATATCCAGCAGTGGACGAAATAGGCTGATGGATGGATGGATTTCTTAATTTATTTTATTGGACTTCTGACTCTTATCAACTGTTTGATAGTATTTTTTATTTTTTATGTGCTGTAATTATAATTTAGATATAAATAAGTTACATCAAATAATCACATATATATTACATCATATGTATGTATATACAGGGTGTAATCGTTAAGTGTGACCAGGCGATTATTCCGTAACTATTAGAGATATCAAAAAAATTAAACTAATATCGAAAGTACGTTACCAAATCAGTAAAATGATATCAATAACTTTTTTTAAACGAAACGAGATGTATCCAAAGTTATGACATTAAACACTCCCATATATTTAATATGAGATTAGAGAAAGGTTTTAGTTTCCTTATTTAAAGTCGTCTAGTACTCATTTTACCTTAATCTCATTTTATGATTACGTATGATATAACAATGGTGATTTTCAAGTAAGTACACGTGTCAATTAATTATATCTTACCACTTTAAATTAGTAATTAACCTTGTTTCAATATCGCATTAATTTGAACTGGCTGAAAAGCAACACCCTTCGAACATCTGCTTTGAAGTGGGGTCCCCACATAGAAGCTCTCTGTGGTAGACTTAGTTCAGCCGCATACGCTGTTAGACGATAAGGCAGATTACTGATGAAGATACTGCTAGATTAGTATATTTCAGTTATTTTCACAGCATTATGTCATATGGCATAATGTTGTGGGGTAGAGCCGCGGATATAGAAGCAGTCTTTGTCTTGCAAAAGAGAGCAATTCGGTCTATTTATAACATGAAGTACCGAGATTCATTAAGAGAAAAGTTTAAAGAAATTAATATATTTACGGTCCCATGTGAATTTATTTATCAAGTTATTAGATATGTCAGAAAAAATATTGATAGTTTCCCGAGGCTTGGTGTGCACCACTCTGTTGAAACCAGAAACAAACATAAACTAGCTTTTCCAAAATTAAGACTTGCCAAAGTAGGTACCTCTTTTGTAGGACATGGTATAAGATTTTACAATAAGCTTCCAGAGGAGGTCCTTAGTTTGCCTGAAACTAAGTTTAAACTATATATTAAGCAGGGACTACTTAAGAAAGCTTATTATAAAATCAATGATTATTTGGATGATAACGACGCATGGTGTAATAAATAATAATAATCTTATTCAATATTGTAATTAATAATTAGCATATTTTAATACTGTACGATTCCTCTAAAGGCTTAAAATTAATTAATATGTAAACTTACTTTGTTAAAGGTAATAGACAATATGAGACGGGTTGACTAAGATATATTTTTTTTCTCGTGACTAATTCCCGCAGTCTTATATTTTTTTATGCCTTTACTTGAGTAGGTATGTATATGATTTTGTATCATATGTTTTATTTTGAAAAAAGGAATGTTTGCTAAGTTTCTTGCCCTTCTTCTTAGCAATACTAAACGAATGGTGCGGATGGTTAGGCATTATGTATATATAATATTTTTTTTCCTATATTTCTATATTTTATGCAAGTGTATAACTTTATTACATTTTAGTAGCCCACCCTTAATATTTTTTGTATGTATTTTCCGTTTTTATTTATGAACTTATTTCTTTATTGCATTATGTATATATAATATTTTTATATTTTTATTCCTAGATTCCTCTATTTTATTTATTTTTTATTTATTTATTTAATTAAAAACTTACGACTATCATTTATTTATGCAGGTGTATATTTTATTTCCCGTATTATTTTATATATTTTTTATATTCTAAAGATATATTATATTGTGAAAATTATCTATTTTGCAAAAATAAATATTTTGATTTGATTTGATTTGATTTGAATATAACATTTAGTACTTTCTAAGAAATAAATATTATTCAATTAAAATATAGTTTTATTACTTTGTTAAGTCAATAAACAGTTTCCTTTAATATCAGTACTAAGCTAACATAACCTTTTAAAGTAAGGAAACTAAAACCTTTCTAATAATCTCATACTAAATGTATGGGAGTGTTCAAAGTCAGATTTTTGGATACTTCTCGTTTGATTTTCAAAAAGTTATTGATGTCATTTTACTGATTAGGTAACGTACTTTCGATATCAGTTTAAATTTTATCTGTAATAGTTACGGAATAATCGCCTGGTCACACTTAACGATTACATATACCTAATATACATTACACATCCTACTGACAAACCAAACCACTCAAAATTTCAAGTAATTTAACGACCAAATCACACCGAAATTAGACAAACAAGGCCACCTATCTAGCCTACTATCACCAACATTATTATGCAAGAAGAGCAGTAATTAAAACATTAGAAAGACCGCTACAGAAATCATCCGATAAATGAAACTTATTTATTTAGAAAAAGTTTACAAATCTCTCAACAAGTGTCATTTTCACTTTTTTTTACTTTTTTTATTTTTGTTTATCTACTTGTCAGTATGATTCGACTGATGACGGCCCCATACAGTGGGCCGAAATATATCGAATATAATAAAATAAATGTTATTTTCTTCATACTTAGTGCTAAAATATATAAAGGCTCAAGAAGAGTTAAATATATAGGAGATGACTGGTCCATATCAGTTCAAAGACAGCGAGGATCGTTGAAACTGTTTATTTAACTTTTCACATAAGTAGGTACTTCGTAATAAATAATGTTACTAATTTTAACACAACAATAATTAACAGTAAGGAGAGTACTTCAACAGCGATACCACACGCGCAACAGTTCACGCACAGAATTAGAATGCCTCATTCAAACCGATGCGCCACTTTTTATAGGACGGCCTAACGACTGCCCCACCCCAGCTGGGTCGACCGATGACGAGTCACGTGATGCGCTCGAACCATTGCACGTGCGGTTCACAACAGGCCTCGTGAAGCATTCTCCTTTGTTGCGTCACGATGACGCCACCCGTCACGGCCATGCTGACGTGCGAACGTCCTCGTGCGCTCCACTGCATTCAATCTGGGGATGTGACATGATAAATTACTTATTGTTTGATCATCCTGACATTCTTAGTTCTAAGATGTAATATGTCTGGACCGGCTTAACCCTTCAGACTGTTTCATAATCCCTTCAGCTTCAGTAACTGGACCGGATATCAATCCCTACAGCTTCAATTGGACCGGATTAATAAATCCCTTCAATAAAGAAGCTGGACCGGATAAAAGACATTTTTAAGCTAGACCGGACTCGCTTGTCCCTTTAGCAGACTTCATTGGTCCGGCTACAGGCCCTTCAATGAACCTGCATTCAGGCATATTACTACTTGTTATTACTATGTGCAACAGCTTTAGTGACCACTTCGACAGACTCTGGCAAATCGGACGCTGTGTCTTCACTATCAATTGATATGGTCCGTGATCCACTACTAATGTTCTGCTCAGTGTCAGCTGTCAATGTGCATGAGTCTGCCGACACAGTATTTTGATCTGAAACACATGGGTTCTCACTGTCTGCTGATAAATTATTATCTAAGTTTTCTGCTACTTCAACCAAACCAGTGGGCCCATGTGGCACTTCTCGCAGATTTTCGTGGGAATACTTATATAGTCTATTAGAGCCACTAATATGTCTTAACTCATAACGATCGTTACCTAAAACAGCTACTATTTGAAAAGGGCCTTTGTATTTTCTGTCTAACTTCATTTGATGTCTTTCTTCACTCTTAACAAAAACGTAATCGCCAACTGAGAAAGGCTTAACTTTTGCCCTACCTCTATTAAAGCGAATTGTATCTGCTTGAGAGGCTTTTTTAATGTTGGTGGAAGCTTCTGATTGGGCTGTTTTGAGATCGAGCCTCGATGTATTCTGAGAATCAAGTGAAATTTTTGATAATTCTAATGATTTTCCCGAAAAGCCAAACATTAGTTCTAAAGGGGTAAAACCTGTTACTCTACTATGCGTACTGTTTAGAGCCAATTGAATATCACCTAAGTGATCCTGCCACGAGCTATCAGTGTCGTTCTCCACAATAGTTAGCAAACTTTTGAGGGTCCGCATGATGCGTTCAACCTGACCATTTGCTCTACACGACCCGGTGGCAATAAGATGTAACTCAATATTGTTATCCTTGCAAAATTTTTTTGAAATCTGTGTTGTCGTAAGAACGACCGCGATCAGCTATTATTCGTTTGGGGGCTCCAAATAAATTTACTGCGTGTTGAAGGGCTCGGATTGCATTGGACGCGTTAAGTAACAAAGTGTGCTCTAACAGTACAAATTTTGTGAAGGCGTCTATGATCACTGAGCAATATTCTTTTTGTTCACTTTTACCACTAAGTTTTCCCGTTAGATCCAGATGTAATGTGTGCCATGGGACAGGAGGCTTAGGAATAGAATGTAAACGAACTTGTTGTGCACCGGACGGACCCTTGGATGCTTTGCACACCACACAGGAATCTACAAATTTTTTGACATACTTTGACATGGTGGGAAACCAATAGAGATCGTAAAGTTTATCGAGAGTTTTGTCGTAACCAAGATGTTTTATTTCCGTATGAACGTGATTTATCAAAGACCAAATGAGCGAACGTGGTACGATGGGCAACCATTTTGTGCTTTTGCTGCGTTCTATTTTACGATAAAGAATGTCATCTCTGATATCGTATGTGTGTGAGATTTCGGGGGGTAACTCATGCGATCGCAATTTATTTATAATTTCCGAGAGTTCACTATCACGCTGCTGTTCTACAGTCAGCCAGTTGTTTTCTAATTCAGAAAAGTTAACAATCTTGTAATCTGTAGATCTTGATTTTACCGATCCATTATCAACCAGGGGATTGCGTGAAAGAAAATCAGCATGTGCCATGGATTTTCCTTCTTTGTAAATGATGTCAAAATCATAAGATTGTAGGATAGCCCACCATCTGTGAACACGAGGGGTAAGATCTTTTTTTGAATGAGAAGCCTTTAAGGCATTGCAGTCGGTGAGAACAGTAAATTTGCGACCGTATAAGTAATGTCTAAAGTGTTCCACTGCTTTTACCACGGCTAGTGTTTCTAACTCGTAAGAGTGGTAACGAATTTCAGTATCAGTGGTTTTTTGGCTAAAATAAGACACTACACGGGGAACGTTATTATCTTTCTGGATTAGTACGGCACCGTATCCTGCACAACTAGCATCTGTATGAAGTTCAATGGGTAACGATGGATCAAAAATTTTGAGGACAGGCTCGGTAACCAGATAATTTGTGATCTCTTTGTGAATTCTGTCATGTTCAGGGGTCCATGATATTTTGCCCTTACCGGCAGATGTAAGAGGGTACAAGGGCTTCATCAGTTTAGAAAAGTTGGGAATAAACTGTCTGAAGTACGATGCCAAGCCTATGAATTGCCTAACTTGGGTCGCGGTAGTAGGTGCTGAAATATTTTGCAGAGCTTGAATTTTAGAAGGATTTGGTCGAATTTCTCCTGACGATATTACATAACCCAAATATTCAATTTTGTTTTTCATGAAAGAGCATTTATGAACATTAATAGAAAAACCTGCTTTGGATAGAGTATCAAGTAGCTTGTCTAGGCGTTCTAATCCTTCTTCGACTGTTTTAGATGCAACAAGTACGTCATCCATGTAAACGAGGATCTTATCATCTTTCAGAGGTTTAAGCGCGGTATTAATGGCTCTTTGAAATACTTGAGGGGCATTTTTCAACCCGAACGGCATCGTCAAATATTCGTAATGACCTGTAGGAGTTACAAATGCGGTCTTTTCGACGGCTTCCTTATGAACACTAATCTGATGAAAGCCTGAGGCCATGTCAACAGTAGAAAAGTAATTGGCTCCATGTAATTTATCTATCTGGTCATTGATTAATGGAAGAGGGTAGCTGTCTGAACGAGTATTGCTATTGAGTTCCCTGTAATCCACACACATGCGATCGCCACCGTTCTTCTTCTTCACTAATAAAATTGGACTAGCGAACGGGGAACAACTCTCGGTAATGATGTTGGCGTCTAATAAATCCTTAATTTTTGCATCAACAATCGCTTGCTCAGAGGAAGATAGTCTGTAAGGGCGTCTATGTACAATTTTTGTAGGATCTATCAAATTGATTTTAAGTTCACCTGTAGTGACGTGAGTGGTAGGGAGGCCATCTATGAAACTCTTCGAGTACTTCTTTAGAATATTGATCAAGGCTTCCCTGTCTTTTCCCTCAAGATCTGTATCGATTGAGTCAGCGTCAAAAGGGTCAATGGTCTTTGAACAAAAATTTGCACCTTTGGACTTTGAAAAAGCTAACTTATCGTAACTTATTTCAATGGATATATCGTTTTTTAGAATATCACGACCTAACAAGATGTTTTCACTAAGGCATTCATCAGGAAGTACGTGGAAGGTGACATCGAATGAAATTCCTTGAATGGTAATAAGACATTTGACCTGTAGCTCACACAATACATTACTACCGCCTATACCTTTCAGCGTTACTTGTTCATGAAGCTGCTCGCCATTTAATAAATGAGAGGAACTTTACTGCATTAGGCTACATTCAGCACTAGTGTCAAAAACAAAAGGTAAATTAATACCACTTATCTGTAGCATTCCTCGCGCAGTTTTCGTGCACTGGTTCACTTGCTTGCTGGTGCTGTTTGGTGCTCTGCTGCTGCTGGCTGTACCGTCGTCTTTCTTCTTGTAACGCATGGGGCAGGTGTTTGCCACGTGTTCGGAGCTGTTGCACACGTAGCAGGTCACAGTGGATTTATGTTGCGGAAGTGTCGCTGAAACAGGCATGGGTTTAGAAAAGAGTCGTAGTTTATCCCAACATTTGTTTCCACGGTGACCAGTTTTGCCACAGACGTGACAATTTCCACGAAAGTAAGAGTTATTTCGAACTCTTTTTGCATTGATTTCATATGCAACTGGGTCTTCATTTCGTCTCTTAAGTGTAAAACTTCTCAGGGTGCGAAAGAGGCTATACTTTCCGTGTATACTGACGGAGTTAAGTTCGAGGCGTATTTTATCGTCACACTGAGATAGAACTGATATGGCGAATCCTGTAGCGACTTTTTCAGGCAAATTGGCATCAGGTATCTTCTCAATAAGTTGCCACAAGCGCATTCCTGCTTCAGCAGGGCTTTCTTTTCCATCGAGTTGAAACTTCATGATCTGATCGAAATAATCTTGCATCATCATCGGTTTTGAAAATTTTGATAGCAGCAGTTCTTTGATTGATGCCCAGGAGATATCATCAGGTTTTATTTTGTAAGGCACACCGCAGCTCGCCCCTTAAGAGATTGAGTTAACGCTAAGACCAAATCAACTCCATCCAATTTCTTTTTATCCAGGATTATTTCGGTTAGCGCACACCAATTTTTAATATCCGCATCAGGAGTATCAGGATCAAAGGCAACCAACTTTATTTGTGGGCTCGGAATGGCTTGATGAGATGTCATGGCACTAGCAATTTTTTCAAATATCGCTTCCATCCCCGAAGAAAATAATGACATTTGTTGAATTATCGTGTTATCTGCAGAGCCATTCGGTGGACCTGAGTTCGTCACTTCTGATATAGGAGATGACTGGTCCATATCAGTTCAAAGACAGCCAGGATCGTTGAAACTGTTTATTTAACTTTTCACATAAGTAGGTACTTCGTAATAAATAATGTTACTAATTTTAACACAACAATAATTAACAGTAAGGAGAGTACTTCAACAGCGATACCACACGCGCAACAGTTCACGCACAGAATTAGAATGCCTCATTCAAACCAATGCGCCACTTTTTATAGGACGGCCTAACGACTGCCCCACCCCAGTTGGGTCGCCCGATGACGAGTCACGTGATGCGCTCGAACCATTGCACGTGCGGTTCACAACAGGCCTCGTGAAGCATTCTCCTTTGTTGCGTCACGATGACGCCACCCGTCAAATATATATTTGTTAATATAAGTTGATTTTATTTAACTTAATTTAGTAGACAAACCCTGTGTAAATATCTTTATTTAATTATCTAAAACTTAAATAACAAATTATCTAAAAATAAAACTAACTACCAAAATAAATATATAAAAAAACAGAAAAAGAATACCTAGCTTAAATAAAACATAGTATGGGTACCTAAACTATGTAAAAAATTGAAGCCAGATCGCTGCCGTCACCCGGCAGGGTACCCAACAGGCTGGCGGCATTACCTCGCTGGATCGCGAGGCTTAATCTTCGGCTGAAATAGGATCCAGCCCTTAAAATAAACGATTGTATTTCTGTATTTCTTTATAATGAAGTCACGGAAAAGAGGGTCATGGGCTTTGTAAGAGTTTTTGAAACAAGTAAAAAACTATTGAATATACATCACCACAACATCAATCTCCGAAGATAAAATTCAAGTTACAGTCCAGACTCGTACACCCATTCACCCGTTTCACCGAAGATTATTTTAATATCGACAAACTTGCGGCACAAATATGATTTTTATTCCTCTCTTACAGAACGATACGATGTGCTATTGTCACTCCAGATTTAGTATTCTCCGTTTACAACACGTTCTGAAAGGCTGTAGGTTTATTAACATATTGTATGTTAACATGCAAATAACAATGATAGTTGTTATTTATGGGTCTTACAGTTTCAGGCTTGCATTTTAATTACCTTCTAACAATCTCAGGTAAATAATGATGTTGCTAATTAGAATGTTTTGAATACATTTTTATGCAGGTATTCATTGAAAACTCTATTAATTAAGGTTGAAAAAACTAAAACATTTTGAATAAAATGAAAAATTGATTTGCTTCTCATTTTATAAAATACGTACACACGAAACTTTAAATACGTACACACGAAAACTCCACTTCGAACTTCGCCCTACGCGTAATCGACTTCGCTTTGTAACTCCATCCATCCATCTATCAGCCTCTGAATCGTTCACTGCTGAAAGGCCTTACCAAGATTTCGCTACACCTGGCGATCTTCTTGAAAGAAATACCCATACTTACACACGCTGGGCAGGTGGGTTGGTGAGCTACACCATGCAGCTGCCTTTCATCACTCTATTTTATACAAAGTCCGGCAATTGGGGATGAATATGTTACCGGCCAAACCCGATTTTTAGGACAAACTACTTTTTCTAGACCAAAATAGGTGCGACGAAGAGCGAAGCGAGGAGGACCGTGTTAGGTTGCTAGTGAATATTAATTAAGGAGCCAAGCGAAGCAGAGCGGAGCGAGGCGACGTCTTAAGTTTTAACAAAAATACGATCTTACTAGCCATATCTTGCTATCGATCTTAGTTTGGCCTAGGAAAAACTAGTGTCCTAAAATCGGGTTTGGTCGGTAACAATATACTGCCATCTATCGATCCCAGGCAAACCTCACTGGTTTGAGATATTAAAATCTCAGACATGGCTGTATTGGAAAGTTCCCTTTGCCTTCCTACTTCGTGTGATTGTACTTTAATTTTTGAGATCTTAATCAGGATTTAACGATATAATGTATATAGATAAACAAGTATTTATAACGTTCATCTGTGTCTTTTCTCAAGAAAAAAACACGTGGAAATGAAAAGATAATTTCAGGTTTATTTACACCCGGTAAAAGGCACAAAAACTAAACATATTCATTCCGTAACTAACTTTCCCCATATTTTTGTGGCAAGAAACATTATATGAACAAATTAATATTATTTTACTCAAAAAACACTCTTACACAGTTTCATTAAGAGTTACAAAACTGCAAAGGAGAATTTGTTATTACATTTCAAAGGAACAGATTATCTCTAAAGATTGATTAAGTCACCTTCTAAGAATTCATGAGCTATTTTGTGTAAGTAAAAGTGATTACCTTTTTTCATACATGCTACTAAATAGTTGCTTTTTTATTTTTTTTAAGTGCGTATCGGGCCACGCGCTGGGTAGGGTTCCGTAGTTACCCTACACAATATGCGGACTGGTCTACTAATACAGACTAAAACTTCTATACTTCTATACTATATTAAGAATAACTGTCCTGGAAATTCGTACGAAAATCCATTACGTATACCATAATGTTCACAGAGTACATTTCATATGTTTTCTTTTTAAAACTATCCGTGTCTATACTTTAAGAGACTAAGATTTACAAAAAAAATATATTATAATATATGTAATAATATATATAATAATTACAATTATTGTTCTACCAGAATTACAATTCATGTTTGGACTGTAGAAATTTTTGCTATCTTTTTTAATTTGCAATAATAATAACAAAAATATGTGATTAATATCGATTTTCTAGGTGTATTTAAAACCATTGAATACTTAAAATTGAACCTCAATGAGAATTTTTCTCGTTGTTTTTTTTCTTAGTTCTCAGCGTTCCTCTAGATGGCGTTATCCATGAAGAAGGCTGCATGGCGGTAAATAGCTTTGCCCAGCTGGAAATAATAAAATGTTGCGTAAAAGCGGGAATGTACGACTATGTTACGTTATATTTTATTTGAAAGTGTTTATCCAAATAAATTACAAAATGAGTTCAGAAGATGGCTCTGATATAGATTGTACTCCACGAATGCTTTGCTGAAGAAATCAATAACAATTAACATGACTAATTCCCAAAATATCAGCAAGGAACTTTTAATATTACCTAGTAAGTTTATTTTATTTGATATAACTCAGTATCATGAAAAACATGAAAATGTCTCATTTTATTTTTGAGAAAATCACCTATACTTGCTACGACCATTAATAAGCGACCAGGGTGTCATAACTTACTCGTCCAGGATTGCTTAATTCCTGGTCTTAGCAGTAACGTACTATTTTTCATGATTTTATTTTACCATTTTTTTGACGTGATTAATATGTATAGTCATGCTAAATTACATCTTTCTAGTACTAGTAGTCTCTGAGCTAAGCTGCGAACTGACGAACGAACGGACAGAAGGACATGGCGAAACTATAAGTGTTCCTTGTCGGACTACGGAACCCTAAAAAGAAGATAAGATGAGCCTCTTTTTATCCTAGGGAAAAAATAAATGTATGAAAATCCATTTCTACCCTAGGGGTAATGGATTTTATACATTTCTACACGCCAAACTTTTATAAATAAAGATAAAGACCAAGGGGAAAATGTCATACAGCCAAGGTTTTTTAATTCCTTTTTTTCAACATTTTAAACCATTCTAGAGGCAAACCATTCTGCTCTGTCTCACTCTGTTGATCTACCTAAAGAGGGACAGAGAGTGTAGTTATATTGAGCTTTCAAAGCTCGATATGGTCTACTATGCTAGGTACCCTGAACGACCGTTGGCATCTTAAGTACCAGCGACTTTGGCTCTCACTTTCTCACACAATTCATCCCGCACCGATCTCTTTTAAAACGCGCTCAAATATAATCTAAATAAATAATTGTTATAACTCACTTTTTAAATTTATCAAAAAAGATCATTTTTAGAATTCCAACCCTCAAAATTAAAAAAAAAAACAGAACCCCTACATGTTGGTATCCGTCTGTCAGTCAAGACTCTTCCTCGGGCTTCATTTCATTTCATTTCATTTTCTTTATTGGGAAACAAACAGTTATCATTTCTTACATACGTAGTGATAATATTATAGCTTACAATTTAACCAAAAACAGTTTCCACTTAACAATTTTAAAAACAAATAAAATTAATGCACGACAAATACATAACATGCAAAACTAAAAACATCAACACAAACAGTACAGCCAAATGGCTTTAAAAGTTAATTATATATATTTAAAAAAAAGAGAATCAAAAGTAAACAAGCAAAGGAGCAAAGGAAAAAAAATAAAATAATACATGCTTAATTTTTTTTGATAAAAGTGTTATATAACTCACTCTTGAATTGACCCAACGAAAGATGCAAAATATCAATATCACTGAAGTCCTTATTGTAAGTATCACAAGCCCTGATTAAAAATCTATTTTTAACATACTTTGTACCGGCAAAAGGAACGCTGAACAAGTTTCTTTTACGAGAATTATAAGTTTGACACTTGAATCCTATTCTGCTTAACAGATAAGGAGAGTCCAAATAGTTATTTAAAATTTTTAAAAGGAAAGTTTGATCACGACAAGTTCGCCTGTCTTCAAGTGAGCAGATTGACTGATGATTGAAATTAAAGTTTAAGTTACCTTTTTGTTTGAAATTCAAATACTTGATAAATTTCTTGTGAATTTTTTCAATTAAGTTAATATGTATGTTGTAAATGGGATTCCAGACAACTGATGCGTACTCCAGGCAAGATCTTACATAGGCATTATACAAGATGTTCAGGGTGCTTGAATTTTTAAACTCCCTACCTTGTCTAAGTACAAACCCAAGCATTCGATAAGCTTTAGCAGTACATTTTTCAATATGATTTCTAAAAGAAAGTTCCTTATCTATAAGTACACCAAGATCTTTTACTTCAGTCACCCTTTTGAGTTGTGTATTTAACAGAGAATAATTGTAATCGAGCTCGGAAACCTTTCTAGAAAAACTTATTACGCAACATTTATCTAAATTTAAATGAAGTTTATTAGTGTCACAATACCTACCTAAGTTATCTAAATCCTTTTGCAATAATATGCAGTCTTCGTTACTTTTGATAACGGAATAGATCTTTTTGTCATCTGCATACAATAAAACATTAGAGAATTCAATATATTGAATTATATCATTGATAAATATGTTGAACAAAAGTGGGCCGAGGTGTGAACCCTGGGGAACACCTGAGGTGATGGGGACAAACGATGATACGTATCCCTTTATAGTAACTGCCTGGGTTCTTTGCCGCAAATAAGACTCCAGCCATCTAAGAAGATCACCGTGTATACCAAACCGCTCCAATTTTATAATTAAAATAGAGTGACAAATTTTATCGAACGCTTTGGAGTAGTCGGTATACACGGCGTCGACCTGGTATCCGTCACCTAATGCAGTCAAAACTCTGTCAGTTACCTCACAGAGGTTGGTTTCAACCGATCGCTCACTGATAAAGCCATGTTGCCGCTCTGTTATGACTGGTCTTATAATAGGAAAAAGGGCATCATAAATTATTTTCTCAAACATTTTAGCGTTTGTCACCATTTTTAAAAATTGGAACTATAAAAGACTGTTTCCAGCATTTGGGAAAGGTGCCACTTTCTAAGGATTTACGAAAGAGAAATGACAAAGGAATTGCAAGATTTGAAGCACATCTTTGCAAGAATACTGGGTGAATTCCATCGGGTCCTGCTCCTTTTGAAACATTGAGAGCTTTTAAATATTTTTCGACTATAGGAACATTAATCTCAACCGATCCTACAGTTAGAATGTGATCATTATCATTATTAGTATTGGAACAGGGAAAATCTGGTTCAAATACATTTACAAAAAATTCACTGAACAACTCAACCACTGCCTTGCCATTATCTGCTACACGATCGTCCAAGTATACTGAACTGGGAAAGTCTGTAGAATTACACTTCTTAGATTTAATGTAAGCCCAGAATTTTTTTGAATCTTTTTAAATATTTTCTTCAGCTCTTGATATGTAAAAGTTATAACAGGCAGATTGAGCTTCTTTTTGTTGTTGACGCAGCTCAGAGAAGAGATCATAGTCACTTTGTCTGCCGTAAACCTTCCATCGGCGGTGTACTCTAAGTTTTTGATTAATAAGCTTAATTAAGCCCTTAGAATACCAGATAGGATATCTACGACCAGAAGATGGAATCTTAGTTGGAACATAACGATCGATAATATTACTCACGATACCATAAAATCTGTCTACTGCTTCTTCAATATCGTCTGTGACAACTTCGGTCTTCCAGTCTAACTGGGCAAATTCTTTATTTATAATTGCATAATCCGCCGCAAAAAATTTACGAACGGATCTCTGAGCGGGTGGTAAACTTCGCTCCGTATAGTTCACCTCCGCTGTTACCATCAAAGATGGATGATGCGCATCTTCTGGCAAATAGATAGGTGAGCAGCGTGTCACTTCACAAATACAGTTTGAAATGACCAGATCCAAGTAACGGTTATTGCTATTAGGTACGTGGTTAAATTGACAAAAATCAGTGAAATTCAAAAATGACAACATGTTATGTTCTAAGGGTCCACTTGATGGGTTTATTAGATCAAAAGATCCATTATTTTTAGTTGAAGATGTCCAAATCGCATGAGATATGTTAAAATCGCCCAAAACAATGTAAACATCGTCTAAATTAGACAAAAATAGGTTTGACACAAATTCGAAATAATGCGATTCAGACTGTACTTGCGAATTCCCATGCGGGAAGTATCCACAGAAAATTCTAATCTTCTTAGATCCAGTTGATTGGTTGGTATTTATCACGACGTGAGCAATTTCTGCATCAACTAAATACGGTGGCTGGGCGCTCGCGTCCCTCGCGACGGCATCAAACTCTCGGCGGACAGCGATCAACGCCCCCCCACCCGCCTGCATATTGCGCGCCTCGTAATCACGGTCACATCTAAATACTAAATATCTATCGTCAAATACCTCTCTATCGAATATGCCTGGCAACAGATATGTTTCAGTCAAACAAACTATGTCATAAATATCCTGTAATAACAAGTTATGCAAGAATAGCTGCGTTTTAGTCCGTAACCCACGGCAATTCTGGTAATAAATCCTAAGATTCATAATAAAACAGGTTTGCACAAGAACATATTACTTTGTTTCGTATAAGAATATGCTAACTCAGTACGCCTTGACAGTCTTCTATAAATTGCTAATAGTATTAACAACTCAAACTGCTTAATTGTAATAATTGTTAATGTATTTATCGTAAAAACACAAACATTATGCCTTTCATAAATAAAACCACCAATAAATTGAACTAATTCTCGAAAATGTTGTCCTTCAGTTATAAAAGCGTTGTTTAATTTGAGTTTTTTAGTTACTTTAGACCTTATAAAGCAGTATCCGTAAATGGCATAGTTTCTGCCCATTAAATAAGATGCACTATGACTGTTAAATTCAATCGAAAACCCCATAAAATACTTACAAAGCACTATGACAGCAAAAGATATTGGCGAAATGTAATGGGGCATATAGGGACAAGTATATTCATTATTAATTAGTAGATTATTATCAAACAGAAGGTAGGCTAACAAAATGTGCGCGGCAACGTGATCAACAACTACGAGCGGTAAAACATTCGAGATTGAACTAACTGGGTTGGTTATCGGCTCGAAGCTATCAGTGTTTCTCAAACCTTGCAATTCCTTCTTGTGATCAACATAATTTATGAGTTCAATGACGTAACATTGAATCTCTCGTTGTAGGTCAAATATATTTAAACAAGTATAACATAAAAACATTCCAGAACAAAAATTCAGAAACATATAAACATTTTTAAACATACAACATGAAATAATACCAACTACTTTATCTTTTTTAGATCCTCCTCGTTATTGATATGAATAACCGATGATTTTAAGGTACGCCGGACCATTATAGTACAGTTTTTAACCCAGCAAGTAGCATAGTTCTTCTCCTTGACTAACGTCTTGCTTTGTCGTAGTAGGCTTTTATTCTTTGCAGTCAAATGGTCATTTGCAAATATTCTACTTTCATTTCCCGTAAAACCAATATCCATAGCTTTTAAATTCTTCAGTTTTCTAAGAGAAGCCAGAAAATCATCCTTTCGAAAACGGGCTTGCATTTTTATTATTATCGGTTTCGGTCTCTTAGTCTTTGTTTCATTTTCGGGCGCTGCAAGATTACCTCTGGCCGCAACTCGGGTCACAAAATTGATATCAACATCAGGTTGCAGAATAAAACTGCATTTTTGAGCTAAATTTTTGACAATCAGTAACAGGTTTTCACCTTTTTTTTCCGGGATGCCAATTAACTCGATGTTTGAACGTCTTGCCCACTGATCTTTCCTGTCACTATCTGCTATAACGCCATAAACAAGTTTTTTGAGATCTTCTATTTCATCTTTACACCTGCCAAATGACTCGACCTTGCTCTCCATATCTATTATTCTACTGCTCAGGTCATCCATCCTTTCATTTAAAGAAACCTTAATGCTGCTGATATCCTCCTTAACCTGCTTCAGATCATCTTGAACCCTCTGTAGTGATTCCATCCTATTTTCTATACTGCTAACTTGACTTGATAATCGTTTAAGAAGGGTGACCAGACTTTCGTCATTCTCGGCTTGTGCAGTCCCGGTACCGGTGACAGACCCTGCAGGACGAACAGGAGTGGTGTTTGACTTTTCTTTCAGATTTCCTCCTGCTGATGATCCGTCATTAGTCTTAATTTTTGTTGTTTTTTTTGACTTACATTGAGCACAGATCCAGGAGTTGCGAACAACCTCGTCGGAATTGACTCGTAGGCATTCCACATGGAAATGATCTTGACATTTGGTGCATTTAAGCCGCTTTTGCGTTACCGCTATGGCACCTTTGCATGTAGAACACTCCATTGTTGTCAGTAATCGAATATTCGTGTCCGAAAGATTGAGGGCTGCCGATTTACGTATGAGTCACACACACACAACGCTGACGCGAAGCGAGCCCGATGCTTGGTTAGAATTTATTTAGAAATTGGAATTATGTACTTTCCCTGATGTCTCTCAAGATAAAACACTTTTATACTTTCACTGCTACTTAGATCGGAACTTTAGCTAAATGCAAATGTAAATTAAATTAAGAAAAAAACAGTTTAAACCACTTAAACAAAATTAAATTGACAGAGCAGATTATCTGCGCTGTTGTCGTTTCGCCGTGCACGTTAGACTGTTTGTGTTTGTGCACGTTTCATTAAAATTAAAGGTATCAAATTGGAATTAAAACCACTACAGAAAATTAAGTTTTTGTCCTTTACGAAATCAATTTCATACGAATAAGCTCACCATAAAAACTTCCAGGATTCAATATTAGAATTCGGTTCTCAACTCAATTAGGTCTAGATACAGCACACGTCTAGGAAAAAATCTCAAACTAGCTTGTTTTAAAATTAGGGTTTGGCTAGTTACTTATTTTAAATATTATAATACATAAATAGCGGCACTTTATTACACTGCAAAGTTTCACAGGCAAAAGAATTATTATACCTGCAAAGACGTGGGCGCTGATTGGTCTATAAATAATTTTGATTGGCATTAATCATGTCTACAAAGATCAACACTTTTTGATTGTTGATTGCTGTTGATTTATACTGAAATTGTTAAAAGTTTATTACAGAAACTTTATAGACGTAATAAAATCCAGACTAGAGCGTTACCGAAGTCGGACTTTAACTTGGTTATTTGATTCCTAAGGAAATTTAATTAAAAACAGAAAGTTAACTATTTATAACATAAAACGGATGAAGCAAATAAAAGTTAAAAAATTCAAATACTTACATACTTCTATTTATGTTGTCTTAAACGTGCTATAATTGTGTATATTGTGTAAGAAGTTTATTTTGAGTTGTATTCTAGTTATTAATATGTCTAGGAATAATAGAATAGGTTCGCGGCAAGAGCTAGTATAAAAAAACAGGTATATTTTCGACACAAAGGCTTCGATAGGCTTAACTACATTTAATTTTGTAAATTATATAAAGTTAAAAAAGAATGTAAAGTTACCTACAAGATTCAGAACAAAATTAGAAGAAACATTGTATCACACATCAAAATATAGTTCTCCGCTAAATACAATATAAGGTGATGATGTCAGTATATTTAAAAATTTGGCAAAACATAATCTGCCTAGGCAGAACGTGTTTGTGTTACAGCTATATCGGGGTCGCCTCGCTCCGCTCCGTTTCGCTCGATTCCCTAAGTTTATTTACATGAAACCTTACCTAACAAGTTCTTCCTCGTTCCGCTCGTTTTCGCGTCTATTTCTTACTTCTGGTAAAAGATTTTCGATTTCACACAAAACAAATCATCATGCCGGATTTTACGATGTGCCGACGTGATTTGGTTAACAACTTGCGTCACCAACCAAAAACCAGCTTAAAAAAAAAACAATGAAGAGGGGGTTATCCCGATTTCGTCTCTTTTCAAATTAATACTAAGCCAATAAATAAGGAAGATAAAATTTTACAAAAAGTATATGTTACATTTCACTCTTTGATCTTGATATTTCGTTCGGTTGATACACGATTACTTGAATTTTCCTCGATCCATTTAAATCGTAAAGATAGGTCTGAACTATGATCTAATTATCACTTCATGTGATACATGAATATCTATGTTATAAACTTATACTTAAATAAACTTCTTAAAAAATGTAATATAAAACGGCTGTCATATGAAAAACACATCCCTCTAATTCCAAAATAATAAATAAAAACACCTCGAAACCGCGAATTTTCTGAGCGGCGCGCTTCCGCTGAGCAGGATAACCATGTGTAAAACAAAAACGTTGGGAGCAGGACAGATTTCGCCGGATAACCTCGCCTTAATGAAGGAGATGTGCCCTTTTTAGTTGTCCTAAGATTCTCCTGATAAATGGTCACTGTAGCGCGAAACGCCAGCACCCAAGTACACGCACTTACTCATGTGCCCTACCCCACCTCGACGACGTCGTAGGGGGTGCGAAAATTTCGTAAATAAAATTAAGGAAAAAAAACCGGCCAAGTGTGAGTCGGACTCGCGCTTAAAGGGTTCCGTACCATTATCTATGAAAACGATAAAAAAATCATGTCTGTTGTATGGGAGTGTGCAGGTCCGACTCGCACTTGGCCGGTTTTAGTATTTGTTGTTATAGCGGCAACAGAAATACATCATCTGTGAAAATGTCAACTGTCTAACTATCACGGCCCATGGATTATTATCTAAAAGACGGCAAAAATCATGTCTGTTGTATAGGAGTGCACGGATCCAACTCGCACTTGGCTGGTTTTAGTATTTGTTGTTATAGTGGCAACAAAAATACGTCATCTGTGAAAATTTCAACTGTCTAACTGTCATGGTTCACGACCACGCCCGTGTTTTATCATTCTCAACCACAGTGAAATGAAAATGTTTGTCATACACACTTGTCATGAAAAGCTGACGTAGTAAAAAATATTGCTTATTTCGACGGATGTGCGCGTTACAAAGCGCGACAAACGAAATCACGCGTTATCATGCATACTACGTCTACGCAGACTACGTCTGCAGAACTGAACATTTCTTACTCTGTTTTGCAGCTGAAGCATTTAGTCATTTGACTCTTAGCGACATTTTCTCAAATCAGAAATTGGGCTTCAAGAACTGATGCCATCATGATTCACTCCTACGGCTTATGGAGAATTTGAAGGAAACTTATTAGTTTTCAGTACAAACGTTTTTCCATTTTTTTTGGGAATGACGAATCCAATACTAAATAAATTGCACATGAGACAACATTAAGCTAACATAAACTACAATAAATTTTTTGAAAAGTGTCTCTTGTTAAAAGTTATTACGAATTTTATCATGAAAACAGGTGACACTTAAGACGAACTGTCTTTAAATACTTAATTTTAGTAATCAAACTGAAAATAATAAAAAAAGTTTAATACTAATTTAATAAAACCTTGAAATTAACTTTCAAACAAAAAACAAATAATGGAAATAGCTATTGATTTACAAGAACCATGAAATCATGAATCTTTAGAAAATTTCGGCAATTTCATAGGTAAAGAAGACCTATTATTTACTTGGTATCGACAGTTTTATTAATTTTTTAAGAAGGAATACTTAAAGAAACTACAACATTTCGTGCCATCTGAGTACAAACAGAACTTATAATGACGAAATCGCGTGATCTAATCGTATCACTTTCAAAGACTTACTATAAATTGGTAGTAGAAAAGAGTAAGTCCTTAGAAAAATATAAAAATGTAGGTATGTGTTCCTCGTGCTATTTGGTTTTCATATTAATTCGTGTGTAGGAAAAGGGTTTACTCGTTAAAAAGAAAGATCAGCATTGTAAACACAAAATCCTTTTGTAAGATCCATTTAAGGAATGCAACAATAAACTTACATATTTATTTTTTTAACATTTTTGGGGATTTCGGTTTAGGGCAGGCCTGTTAGACTTCATCTTGCCTTCTCTGGACCAGATTTTGTGGCCGTTCGGCTCTACTGTAAGGAGTTGTCCTGGCTGGGCTGACTGACCGGGGGGAAGTGCACAATACTCACGATCACGGAGAGTCAGTGCAGGACTCATCGCCCCCGCTACGAATTTAGAATTTAAATATCACGTTAATTTGTGGAACAGTACAAGTCATTTTCTGAAAATATTTTGAATGGTAGATAAAATTCGCGGAAGTAGACGTCATGGACCAAACTGAAAAATTCAGGTAGCATATATTCACGAAACAAACAAACAAATTGTATGGCATTATTCTGCCCGCTTACCGAGCAATTTTATTTACCCAGCATTTTATTTCAAACCCTTAGATACATTTTTTTAACTAACAATACAAAGAAACATAACAAGTGTAAATGGCGGCCATATCAATAAGTAATTCCTTCTTGACTACCTTTGGATGGAATTAATATTGTTGTACGACAAAACGAGAAGGCGTTGTACATAAAACACAAAATATACAAAAACTAGTCTCAAACACAAATACCTTAACAAAATAGTTGCAGAAACTAATATAGATATCCATACAACATACATAACTAATACATAAACTATAAAAAACCGGCCAAGTGCAAGTCGGACTCGCGCACGAAGGGTTTCGTACCATTAGTAGCCCAACCTTAATATTTTTTGGATGTATTTCCCGTATTTATTTATCAACTTGTTTGTTCGTTGCATCATTTATATATAATATTTTTATTCCTAGATTTCTCTATTTTATGTAGGTGTATAATTAATTTTTTGTAGCCCAACCTAAATATTATTTGTATGTATTTCCCTTATTAGTATATACATATTATTTTTTTATATTTTTTTATTCTTAAGATATTTATTGTAAAGATTAATTTTGACTTGTAGAAAGTATACTTTATGCATCTATTTTACAAAATAAATATTTTGATTTGATTTGATTTGATTTATCTATAAAAACGGCAAAAAAATCATGTCTGTTGTATGGGAGTGCGCTGTCCGACTCGCACTTGGCCGGTGTTAGTATTTGTTGTTATAGCGGCAACAGAAATACATCATCTGTGAAAATTTCAATTGCAACAAAACGACGTTTACATTTTCCACAGTAAAATTTAAATATCACCATCTACCTAAAGATCCTAATCCAAGCCATATTAAAACTGATTAGGAACCGAACAAATAATAATTTTGCTGGTAGTCTCTTATTCGGCTTCAGTTAGGGTTACCAGACGACAGGAATTTCCCGGACATGTCCGGAATTTTAGCTGTCTGACAGGGAAGCGGGGAAAACCTTAATGTGACGGGAATTTTTAAAAAGAAAGAGAAAAATAATTATTAAGCAGTCAAAAGTTAGATTATTTGATTCATCTAATCACTGGCCCCCACGCCTTAGCCCGCCCCGCACACACCACACCGCACCGCACACACGCATAATGTGACCTATTCTCGTGCAGCAAACCTTAAATTTAGAGTTGACAAACCTAACATAATACAAGCTCATTTAACTCTTATACATCTGCGTTGCAATGAAAAGTTTTAGGTTATGGCAGCTCTAAATCTAATATTTGCTACATGAGAATAGTTGTCATTGTCAAGCAAATGCGAGAGTTTTTACAATTAGAAATTTCAGAGTCAAAATATCAGGCAGTTTATCAAAATGTCAGGGATTTTGCCAGGAAAACTCATTTTCGGATCTGGTAACCCTAGCTTCAGTTAGATTCTCCGATTCCAGTTTTTTTTTATTACTAACCTTTGCCCGCGGCTCGGCCCCCGTTTATTGAATCTCTACTCTACCCCGGCTTGGGCTTGGGTTTTACAACATGGGCAATGCTACTACAATGATAATTAAGAAAACCGCATCCAAATCCGTTGAGTGATTCTTGAGTTGAAAACATAAAGAGAGACAGATTGACAAAAAATGTAAAAATGGTAGTTTTGGCTTTATTACAATACTAATATCCAATTCAATAAACAACTTTGAAAAAATATTCAATGTACAGACACGAAATTATTACTACTTTTTTATTAGTACCTATATATAGAATAGAAAACATATATAGAGAAGTGATAATTGTTCAATTATAAGAAAAAGATGTTTTTTATTTGTAGATTTTATTCGTACTATATGTCATATCATTGGCAGTAATAAGTGTAAATTTTCTCCTTCTCGACTCCTTTTTTAAATTTTCAAATTAAAGTTAGCAAAACCTTGCGTTTGAAAGATTTTATAGGCTATAGTAACACGTATTCCTTGAAAATTTCAACTGACTACATATTACGCCTGACTGATGGACAGACAGACAGCGGAGGCTTTGTAATAGCACAAAATAGATAGGTACAGAAAGCCTGCTCCCTACAACCAGCGATTTCGAGCGCACGCACACATTGACGTGTACGTACGACGATTTTGGTAGGATTCGGTAGAATGCCAGTACGACTAGTCACGAGTGCTTGCGCTTTGCGATACATGTGATGAGTAGGTATTTAAAATCAAGGTCAGTCATAGCTAGCCTTCTGTACCTATCTATTTTGTGGTAATAGGGTCCCGTTGGGCCATACCCGAACCCTAAAAAGTATATTAGTTCAAGTCGTGATTCCTCAAAGAACATACTCAACTACTGAAATATTAATAATATCTTTCATGTTTAAGGTTCCAATTATTCTGAACAAATTTTAAATTAAATACTTATACCTAGTATTTTGGTATTTTTCTAGTATTATTAGGTGGTAGAGCTGATGCCAGGCTCGACTGTGGAGGTACAACCATCTTACTCGCAAATCCTCCCGAAGTTATTCGGGGGAGAGTAAAAGAACAGCACTCAGGCAAAACCAGGCGGCCCACCATTGCCTGGGACCGATGGATGGCGGTATATCCATCCCCAATTGCCGGGCCATATAAAACAGACTGGTGATGGGCAGCGGCGTCACTGGTGCAAGAGTTTCGGCACCGCGCTCACCAACCCGCCTGCCCAGCGTGTGTGAGTATGGGCATTTCTTTCATGAGGATCGCCAAGAGTGGCGAAATCTTGGAAAGGCCTATGTCCAGCAGTGGACGAAACAGGCTGATGGATGGATGGATGGACCTAGTATTTTTGGTGTCAAAGCCCAAACCTAACTCTTTTAGTCAAGCTAGGATAAAGGAATATTTTTTGCTAATTGCAGGGTATTACTTGAAAATTGTCATTATACCACAGGACCTTTGAATTTGAAACTCGTCAATGAATGACAGTGCACCATTTGCGATTGATGCAATCAGAGACTCACTATAGTCTACCCACTGATCACAATTTTCCCCGTCAACACTAAAAATCTTGAAATAAATAAACTTTTAAGAAAACAATTATATCCAACTTCAAATATTAAAGCAGACATTCACTAAAAAGTTTAAAATAATTACGTACTGACCGATGGTAACAAAATGAAACTTTTGCTGACTTCTTTCTTCTTGAAACATATGTTATCTAGAAGTCAGCGCATTCCCCATGTTATAGAACACAAAAACCGATATGAGAGCGCCGACTTCTAGAGAAATATGTTTCAGGAAGAAAGAAGTCATCAAAAGTTTTATTTTTGTACCGTTGGTCAGTATATAATTATTTTAAACTTTTTTGTGAATGTCTGCTATAATATTAGAAGTCGGTTAAATTTTTTGTTGAAAGTTTTTGAGACCAATTATTGGAAGGATACCGTGCGGTAACAAAATTTCTAAACAAGTAACAAAACGTAGCGAACACTCTGCTCCCTATAATTTCAATTCGATGTTATCGACACATGGTAAATATGGCTGAACATGCAATTTGCCATTCTACAAATAGTTATTCAGCCCGTAATAGTTAAACTGAAGTTTTAATAGAAGTGACCTGGCAATTGAAAACTAGCCTTGTAACAAGCAAACAACAATTTCTATAGTTTTTACAAGAAGTAAATCAATGATAATGAAAGAAATCGACCAAATCTACGAACATAATAAATTACACCTGACACACCTCCCACGAAATGACGTAAGTACAATTTTTTTAGGGTGCCGTCCAATACGATACCCCTATAATCTTAATTATAATATATAATTCCATCCATCCATGCATCAGCCTGTTTAGTCCACTGCTGGACATAGGCCTTTCCAGGATTTCGCCACCCTTGGCGGTCCTCCTGGAAGAAATGCCCATACTCACACACGCTGGGCAGGCGGGTTGGTGAGCACGGTGCCGAAACCCTTGCACCAGTGATGCCGCTGCCCATCACCAGTCTGTTTTATATAAGGCCCGGCAATTGTGGATGGATATACCGCCATCCATCGGTCCCAGGCAACGGTGGGCCGCCTGGTTTTTTGCCTGAGAGCTGTTCTCTTACTCTCCCCCGAATAACTTCGGGAGGATTTGCGAGTAAGATGGTGGTACCTCCACAGTCGAGCCTGGCATTAGCTCTACCACCTAATATATAATTGTAGTTAAATAATAATATAATATATGCTGAAGGTATATATCAAATTAAGTATAGAATAGACGATCATGCAAGTTTATTTATGTTACGATGACGCGCTAATAGAAGGGTTTCGATAGGTATCTTCGTGAGTTGAACGATCTATATACTCCCGGAGTGTGAAAAATAGGGACCAATATGTATATAACTAAATTGAATAAGTTAAACTAAGCAAAGGTGCTTGACTTGCAGTTCAAATTTAATCAATAGTTATATGTGGGGATTTGTTTTCTTCCTCAATAAGATATTACCTTTGCTAACCCAACAAAATCGGTTACAGTTTTATTTTAAAATATTACGAGCCAAATAAATCAATTCTAATGAGCATTTATTTAAATTACTTAAGAATAAAACGAATACTTTAGATACATATTTATTTTGACCCATAGGAATAACATCACGATGAATAACAACACTTGTACTCGTTTCACAATAATTATATATATGTTAATCCCAAACGGTTTCAGTATTACACCATTATCAAGGGCTTTTAATAAGTAACACATTTTGCAGGATATCAAGACTCGTATTATAGGTACATTGGTTCGACGTGCAAACAATGAATGTCGTTAAGTGCCGACAATCGTAAGTTTTAATCCATAGGAATAAGGCAATAAGGCCAGGGAATCGTGGCACAACTGTTACTAATACGGTTATGGAAAAAGTTTTTTTTTTCATGTTTATATATGGAAAAGTCAAAGCACGATTCTCTGGCCAAACTCTAAAAGTAGGCCGAAAAATATATCGAAAGTATTTGAAAAATCATGTTATATTCTATCCGAAATATATGGGAACTTTCACTATAACCACTGATTTTCCGAGTAGACAAACGGTCAGCTTTGTAGAAAATATTGAATCCTATGAAAACTTGTAGGAATTTAGATTGCACCAGCATCGGGCTATCACTCTACTATTAGTGGTATCATCATTATTTTTACCCGCAGCGGTCTGCGCTATTTCTAATTATTGTTGGGATACACTCAAACTGAACGCACTTGCAGATCTTAAGGATGTTTTATTCTCATGAATATTTTAAATTTCTATTAAGTTACCGGTAAATTGGACATTGTCAGATTTACTTTCTCTTTCAACACATTAAAATAGTCGAAGGAAGAAGTTTATTCACACTGAAAGCTTTCTAAACTAGATACTTTTCAAGGACTCATACTCCTGGTGGAAGAGTTTGTTTTTTTTTAACCTCAGAAAGTTTTATTTTATTTTATTTGTAGCTGGGCGGTTTATGTTTTTATTTCTTCGATGTCAATCGTTAGTCTATCGAATACTTCCACCTTTGTCGAGTGCTTCAGCATCCATCCATTGATCATAGCATCCAGTTTAGCTTTGATTGAGTTGGTACGACAATATATGAATCTTTGTGTACCTTTACCTTTTTTCTCAAAGTCAAGTTAAGTATGTACCAAAAATTGGAAATTTCAGCTTGACTCGTGCTCTTTTTTACGTTGTGAGAAGAATCTTTTTGTTGTTTATATGTGAGTGCATTATAGAAGAAAGAAGGCGAGGTAAATCATATGCGTCAGTATTGTGAGATGGGGTTTTTAAAAGTGAGTCAGTGTAAGGGCTGTGCTGCTTGTCTCTTGAATAGAGGTAATTATCGACACGCAAATACAGAGGTTCAGAAAGGCTCTTGGTAATAATATATATCCATCCATCCATCAGCCTGTTTCATCCACTGCTGGACATAGGCCTTTCCAGGGTTTTGCCACTCTGGCGGTCCTCCTGGAAGAAATGCCCACGCTGGGCAGGCGGGTTGGTGAGCGCGGTGCCGAAACCCTTGCACCAGTGACGCCGCTGCCCGTCACCAGTCTGTTTTATATAAGGCTCGGCAATTGGAGATGGATAAACCGCCATCCATCGGTCCCAGGCAATGGTGGGCCGCCTGGTTTTGCCTAAGAGCTGTTCTCTTACTCTCCCCCGAATAACTTCGGGAGGATGTGCGAATAAGATGGTGGTACCTCCACAGTCGAGCCCGGCATCAGCTCTACCACCTATAAATAATTAATATATATATAGCATATTATAGTATGACATCAGAGATTTTAAAAGTACTTTGGTGTTGGGAATGAATCGTTTTTTGTTTTCAAGCCAAATAAACAAAATCGACGGAATCCGTTGTTTGTGGCACCAACATTACATTTGATAGACATTTATGAGCCTAACCACTTTGTTTCCTAACTAAATTTGTGACGAAACATTGTTTATTTTATATTATTTGGTATAGTTTGCGTGTGAACGCACATGATATAATGTAGCTCCCTGAATCCTACCTTTTTAACGTACCTGTTTAGTGACTAGACATTGTCTAGTATTAATAACTTTGGAACAAAAATTGTTAAGCAATTTTGTGAAAAATTACATGTTTTTATTATAAAAATATGAGTGTTTGTGCAACATGTTTATTTTCAGCAGAAATTCAATCAAGAATTTTCACGGTTATTTTTGCACAATGCATACAGTACTTCTGTCCAAGGTAAAGAAGGTACCTGGGCCATGAGAATTTTAAAACTAGAACAACCATGGGATGTATTGATATACGAGAAAATTCTTAATTGAGATCCTGTATTACTTTTCCTGCCATATGATTATGTATGACTAAGAGATGAACTGGTGGTTACACCCACCATGACTGCAGCAAATTTTCTGTTCTTCTTAACTTTGTTTCATCTCTTGGTTAAAAATGTACTATTTAAACTGAAGTGAATTTTTAGAAACGCAGATTTGCTCTTATCATTTAATTTTCTTATAAAATATTTCAGGATTTTCTCCGAACCATAGAGTCAGTCTTCTGCGTTGCAAGGTTCTTTGGAGTACCAACTACTGGTGGTACGTTTTCTATGATCTGGTTTATAATGCTGCTGTTTTTACATATGGCAATGGAGACAGGAACTATATATAAAGTTGCCAAGACGGTTTTGGGAAGCACGCTGTTTTCAACAGGAAATCGTAAGTGAAATATTTGTAAAATGTGTGAAAAGCTTGTAACGGCTTATTGAGCGCTCCGCAGAAAGTATCGATCTTTTTTATCCTAAAAGAAGATTGATGCTCGGCACTAAATGTTATTTAGTCGTTGGTGTAAGAGGGTGACATTTCATTATTACTTGGTACATACTAAAAAACTATGTCACACAATCACGAACTATGATTTTTTTGTTTTGACTTGACTAAGTATGATTTCAACTCATACCAACAATGAAATTTCCAGCAAAAGTTATAATGCCTTTGTTTACCACTTTGTCCTTACAATGGGGCTAGTTTCAATTAAAATGCTAGGAAACCGTGTTGGCAACTTCTTAAAAGCAGTCAATTATCATTACGTTGCGTTTCAGGTAGCGTAGCAGCAAGACTGTCAGGAGCAATATTCTACGGCAATGGACTATTATCTCTAATTCTCTTCTGGAGACTCAGGTCAGCGTGGACGAAGTTGACTCACGAGTGGTGCCTGGCTGAAAGTTCCACTGGACTGTACTTCCCTCCAGATAAGCACTTGAGGAGACGACTTCTTGTTGTCATCGGTGCTGTGTCTGTTTTCTCGTGTCGTAAGTTTGGATTGATTTTACTCTTAAAGAAATATTATTATACTAGCTTTTGCCCGGGACTTCGTTCGCGTGGGTTTCGGATATAAATTCGAATCAGACTTCCCATAGATTTATATCAGCCTTTGCCGTTTGCGTCTATTTAATCTTTGCCCCTTTTTCGACTTGTGCGCTATTTTATGAACACCACTTGTAGTATATATGTTGACCAGGGTAACCACAATGATATTAAAGAAAACTGCATTCAAAGCTGTTGATTGGTTCTCGAGTTATAAAAACATTTATTTAATCTTTGCCCCGTTTCCGGCTTGGGCGTTATTTTATGAACACACCCTATAGTTGATGTGTTAAAAAAGGTGACTACAATTACAATAAAGAAAACCGCATTCAAATCTGTTGATTGCTTCTCGAGTTATAAAAGCGTTTATTCAATCTTTGCTCCGTTTCTAGCTTGGGCGTTATTTTATGAACACCCCGCATAGCTTATGTGTTGACCAGCGTCACTGCGATGATAATAAAAAAACAGCATCCAAATCCGTTAAGTGGTTTTCTAGTTAAAACGGAACATGCAGACAGACAGACAGACATTCTAAAAATTGTTGTTTCGGCCGCAGTACAGTACCAATAACCTATTTCATTCAAAATTTCGCTAAAATATTCAATGTACATGCACGACGTTTTTACTACTTTACTATTAGTATATAGACTAGATTTTGCCCGGGACTTCGTTCGCGTGGGTTTCGGATATAAATTGGAATCAGACTTCCCATAGATTTATATAATAGCCTTTGCCGTTTGCGTCTATTCAACCTTGGCCCCGTTTTTGGCTTGGGCGTTATTTTATGAACATCCTTTGTAATCTTTGTGTTGACCAGGGTAATTACGATGATAAGAAAGAAAACCGCATGCAAATCCGTGGAGTGGTTCTCGAGTTAAAAAGCATTTATTCAATCTTTGCCCCGTTTCCGGCTTGGGCGTTATTTTATGAACACCCCTTATAGGCTATGTGTTGACCAGCGTCACTACGTTGATCCAAATTCAGATTTGTTTGTAAATTGGCTAGAGATTACATATTTTTCCGATTTAATTAATTAAATTATTACAAAAAGAGTGTAATAAATAAATAAAAAACAGGTCCAAGCAATTCTATAGCGAATTAGTTTTTAGTAGAAAGAAGCCAATTGAAATTATTACTACGAAATATTTTGATAAGACACCCAAGGCTTAGTAGGTCCATCGCACAATGAAAGAGATAAACATATCTGAAAAACACGTGTCTGAGTAGTGCGGTGAATCAAGAAAAGGTTGGATAATGTTGTTGTTTAATGAATAAAATTAAAACGAGATCGTTAAAAAAAAACGCAATTCTAAATATGTTTAAGATAATATCGTAGTCCGATGAGAAACCCTTATTAGTTTCGCCATGTCCGTCTGTCCATGGCTTAGCTCAGTAACTATTAGTACTAGAAAGCTGTTATATGACATGAGTATACATATCAATCACACCGACAAAACGGTAAAATAAAATGTAGATTTTTTTATGGGTATCTCCCATTCTCGTAAATTGGGGATGATTTTTTTATCTCGTCTATTCCATAGTGTGAGGTATCATTGGATAGATCGTTTAAAATCATTATGGGTGTGTGAAAACTATTTTTCGATTTAGGGATCCGTTGGTGAAATATTAAGCTTCAAAGTGCTAATTTTCGTTAGAGTCCAGTGTCCCCCTCTGCCGGCTAAACGGTTGTTTATGGATATGTGAAAAAATTTACAGAAGTAATATATGTAATGAATTTAAAAGGAAAACTATTACAGCTAAGAACGCTTTACAGGTTTGCGAGTACAGGTCGCGCCAAACTTTTAATTCCCTTTAAACACGACAATGTATGGGCCGTTCTTGTAAATGTATGAGACTATGAATTTGGCGCAATCTGTATTAGTAGACCAACTTATAAAACTATAAGCAACTACGGAAACCCACACTGCGCGTGGCCCGACACGCACTTGGCCGGTTTTTACTTTATTTGTTTAGACAGACTGCTGTTCTGAACTGGCAAAAACAGCCTTCATTTTGTCTTTTTTTTCTTTCCATGAATTTTTCCCTATCAACTTTTGGGCTATGCTATCGTCTTGGAAAAGGCTTACTTAATTTATAATAAGTATTTCTTACTAGCTTTATCCTTTTCGGTACTACGTACTGTCACCCTAAAAGAGCTTTTAAAATTTCAGTGGAACATGGTTTGAGCATGGTTGCAGCAATCGGCTTGGACTGCCCTATTGCTATGGTTTTCAGAACGTATGTCTTGAATTCCCATGCCTTTCTCATCATACCAAGTAAGTATTCGGTATAGGCCGAGAGCCTAGTCACATTCAATGAAACGTAGCATGTAACAAATAGTATCGATAAGATGTACATAATATGCTAATAACCCGATTTTAGGAAAAACTACTGGCTTTCTTCTACGCTGAAGGATTTCCAAAAAACTATGCGAAACTAGCTTGCCGTGAAAGTTAGTTTGGCCGGTAACATATATAAAAATACGCCTTACATGAAATGCTACAATTTTTTCAAAATATGACGTACTTGTATGTTCATTTCTGCATTGAGCTAGCCATTTACGGACAGACATCGAAGCTTGGTTATATATAAGGTCCTACGTGAAAATATTTCTAGGGTAGATCATGTATCGTTCACTGATCAAATTCCAGAAGAAGAAAAAAATGTTTGCTCAAATAATTTTTTCACTTCCCAGTACAAATTGGTTCAATCAGCTGACCAAATTTCTATGGAAACATGTTGGTATGGAAAAGTAAAAAAAAAAGTACGCGAAAAAAATCGTTTTTTCTGTGGAATGTGGTCTATTAGGGATATCATCTGTTGAATTTTTTTCGCTTTGAATTGCACGACCTTTTATAGAAGGGTTTCTAATTTTGATGAAATAAATGAAGTATTCCTTTTTTGCCGCAGCAGGTGTAGTGTCTGATCAAATAAAAAAACAAACAAATCCTTAATTTACAAAAACAGCAAACGTCCCGTAAAATAGATTATTTTTGTACATTTATTCAGAATTTGCATTATTTCAGGTGACTATTCCTTTCCTTTGGGTATGGCATTGTTCATAGTAAGCAAAATATCGACCATAATGTGGAACTTTCAAGACTTGGTGCTCATTCTCATCAGCGTCGGTCTGTCGTCTCGGTACAAAAGACTCAATAAATATGTTCACCATAAAACAACATTAGATGGATCTTCAATACGACACGTAAATGTGAGTAAAAAGTTAATTCCTACAAAATATATTTTAAAAAGTTTCTTTGTCAATTACATTTAAAAATGTAAAAAAAATCTCAAATTAAACATTTGGTTACCCAAAAACCTGCACAACATTCGAGGAGTACAGAAAAAGTACAGAAATTAAAGTTCTTAAAAAGATTTTTGTAACAGCCGTGGTTGTTACAATCATACAATCAAACGCAATTATCGACCCTTCGAGTATCAAAGGTAGTAAAACCAAAACATAATTTTACAGGAATGAGGAAAAACAATATTTTTCATTTTTTTTCTTTATATTTTTTGTTGTATACGAACATTAAATGTTGTATAAATTTAATATAACACAAATTTTGTACTGTCAAAGTCGACCAGTGATAACTTTTGAAATATTTAAGATGTAATCAAATACATGGTTTTTACTTCAAAAATAATGGTTTTCTCTGGTTTTGAAAACTTAGTCTATTATTTATCTAAGGAGATGCAGATTGGTGCTAAGTTTTTCATAACTGTGTATGAATACAACATTTTTAAAGGTGTATATGTCATAAAAGACCTGGTACATAACTTATTTTTACTTTATTTTGTTGTGTAGCGATGACAGTACAAAGCCCATTAACACAGTAATAACACCCATAATATTAAATTTAAGTTGTGATAAAAACAGCATCAAAAGTACACAAATTGTCTCACAAACTTCAAAGTTATCGAATCGGGGAAAATAGTTATTTGTTATGCAAGGCTGGAAAGTTAATTATTGGCGCGAGTACCTTGTATTAAAACCTGAGCAAGCGAAGGATTCTAGGATTTAACCCCGAGCGAAGCGAGTGGTTCAAATATTGAATCCTGAGCGTAGCAAGGGTTTCAAAGGTACGAGACGCTAAATAACTTTGCTGCTGAGCGAAACACACAATTTTTCGCCTCACTAAAGCGAGTAAAATGTTAGGTGCAAGAAAAACGTATGCTTTTATGTATTTTTCTTACGATTTTTCCGGAAGAAAACTCAACTCGGCGTTATGTACCGCTTGCACTAATTCTGGTGTTAAATTTATATCTTCATCGCTGCTAGCCTCGCTCATATTTTATGATATCTTTCGATTTTATCAAAAAACAAACCAAAATAATGGAAGGAAAGTGACTTAAATAAAGAGAAAGAAATTCTAAGTTTTTGTTTTTAATCAAATTTTCTTGCTGGCCAGTGCGATTATTCTTTAAATGAGACTGACGCATGACATGAAATAATATTTGTATTTCAGTGGACTGGCTGCAGAGAATATAAACTATTACGAAACCGATGAGGTTCTATATATATGTAAATTATTGTATGAAACCTTTATTGAATAAAAATATTCGAATTTTAAAAACACTTTCCACGCTAGCGGATAAAGTGCGTTTTTCCACTGAGATTTAGAATGATAAACAGAGCCTTTCCGAGCTTGTGAGGGGAAAAATATATTATGGCTCTATAGCTCTCAAAGATTTTACACTAAAGAAACTAGTCAAACGCGCATAGGTCTCGCGCCTTGAGGAATTCTAATAAGTTTGTAGACTTAAGACGACGTAGGTAGTAAAAACTGAGTTTTTGAACAAGTAATACTCCCAAACTACAAAAGATATAGTTCTGAAATAAAAACATGTTATAAGCAAAGACTTTTCCAAGGTGTAACAGCCCAAAACGTGATAGAGAAAAATTGGCTCGATCGAAAAAAATGCAAGTGAAGGCTATTATTTCATTTCAAACAAGCAGTCCGTCGAAACTAATAGAGTAAAAATAACAATGATTATTGTTTAAAACATATAAACCCATTATCTAAACGATAGTATAGCGATTTTTTTTAAGCAGAGTTGTGTGAATTTATGTTAAATTTTATTCATTGAAAAACAGTATTATCTACTCTCTTCTTGATTTACCGCACTGCTCAGGCGCGCGCTTTCTCAGATAATGCATATCTCTTTTGTTGTGCGATCGACCTACTACGCCTTAAATAAATGGTAACCAATATTAAAAACTTTATTGTAAAGTTTTCTATTACACATTAGGTATCGTATAAAATATACCTATGAAACAAAACTGCAAATGTAAGTTAGATAAGTGATTAATTACTTCCACTTTTGGATTTGTTCCTTCACTTGTGCCAAGAACTATTAGTGAACTGAATTTCAAGGGTGCGGTTATCACTTTAAACAGAATAATCTACTTCAGCTGAAACCGCTAGGTTTTTTTACCGCTGGGTAATTTTGTAAATGACCTGTTATACACTTTTACCGTGACTTTAAATCACCGTAACGAGCCGAAGATGTGTATAAAATAACCGCAATATGAAACCGCAATACGTGCTTAATAAATGATCCCACACCTATTTATGATATGAGATATGTATGAAAACAGAAAACGCCTGGCAAATCCAGTTGCGCAAATTATTGTTTTGGCTCAGACAGCCACAAAAGGCGCAAAAAACCTGTATTTAGAAACAGAGGTCACTCGGTTACAGACTGTCGACCAGCGCGGGCGCCGACCGTGTTCAACACTGCAGCGCCCTCTAACGGATAAACGTCGCGTTCGCGCGAACATCAGCTATCGTTGTAATGTCGTTCACGAAAATAAACGAAATAAACCGAAACAGTCCGTATGGACTTCGTGACCGACCATAAACCACAACACATTTAACCGGTCCCCATAGTACTTAGCATTGTTGTTCGTTGTGGCCTGAAGTTAGCCGCACAGCACGTTTGACAGCCCATTTTTTGACAACGATTTTTGACATTTGATCAGGCTCGTGACCGAATCGTTGGTGTTTATTGCAGTTATTTTTATTTATTTATTTATTTTAATTAGATACATTTGCAGAAAATACATAAAACATTGATGGTGGGAGATATTATAGGTACAGTTCTGATGTACGAGGGGTGGCTGAAAAGTAATCTACCTGACTATGAAAGAAAATACATGGATTAATAATTTATTTTTTATTTTTCAATATAGTCCCCTGCAACTGAAATGCACTTACGACATTTGTCAATAAGTGACAGCATACCATTAAAATAATAATTATTATTTTGTTCGTCAAAATAGTCATTCACAGCGTCCTTCATCTCTTCGTCTGTTGAAAATCTGCGCCCTCTCAAATTTTTCTTTAAATTTTTAAATAAGAAGTAGTCAGAGGGAGCCAGGTCTGGACTATAGGGTGGGTGGTTGATCTCTGTAAAGCCGTTTTTTGTCAGAGATGACCGCGCCTTAAAGGCCGTGTGCGCGGGTGCATTATCATGCAAAATCAAAACGCCTTTGCTAAGTTTGCCCCTCCTGTCTTCTTTTATTTTTTTGCGTAGCTGGTCAAGTAAGTTCGCATAGTATTCAGCATTCATCGTGGTGTTTTTTGGCAGGTAATCTATCATAAGAATCCCCTCAACATCCCAAAAAATGGTTGCCATTAGTTTTCCCGCTGACAGCCGGACCTTAAACTTCCTTGGTGGTTTTTCCCCTTTAAATTTCCATTGCATCGATTCTTGTTTGCTTTCGGGATCCCACTGACGAATCCAAGTTTCATCACAGGTCACTATTCGCAAGATAGTTTCTTCCTCTTTATCCTTTACCAAGTCTAAAAATGACTGACAACATTCCACACGCCTTTGCTTATCGAACGGGGTCAACATTTTAGGCACCCAACGTGCGCTCACCTTGGACATTCCCAAATGTTCATGAATTATTTCATGAACTCGTTCCTTGCTAATGCCAACATCTCTAGCTATTTCCCACTGCTTAATTCGCCGATCGGCAAGGATCAGTTTCTTCACTTTTTCCACATTATCTGCGGTAACTGCAGAAATGGGCCTTCCACTACGGGGATCGTCTTCTAAGCTCACACGGCCTTGTTTAAACTGCTTTGACCAAAACTTTATTACAAATTCGGAAGGACATGAATCTCCGAACACCTTAAACATGCGCTCTCGGATCTGCGTCGGCGTATTCCCTTCTTTACCGAGGAATTTAATCACAGCGCGATACTCAATTTTATCCATTTTTAATTTTATTGCAACTTGATAAAAACGAAGACGCGCCAAAAAAAAATTGAACTCGTAGAAACAAATAAGTGTCATAATTTTTAAAAAAGGAATAAACAAAGAATACGAGAATATAGTGGCCAGTAACATTTTTTAAACTTTCTTTAACAAAGGAGATTTTATATCAGCCACCCCTCGTACATTCCTTATAAATGTATACATCCTTCGCAATTAAAATATTTAAAAACTATATGAAAGAAAACAAAGATAAACTTCTGAAAGTTCTAAACTTCATACACATGCATGACAGTAGAGCTTAAGATAAAATATGAAATTATATAATTATCACTATGATGTAACATTAACAATTTTTTGTTTGTAGCAGTTGAGTGAGTCGGAGAAGATATCGATGTCAGGATCTTTAGTACAAATGGTTGTGTAGCTTTGGCAAATTCTGTTGATGGGGGAATGTGTGCCGGTATTGGTTCTGGCTTGGGGTACCTTTAAAATTTTTGTAATGGGTTGTCGTGGAAAGTTATAGGGAGCTGTTAAAGAAATTTTCCCTAAAATATCGCTGCAAATGGTTTTACCATTGATGGTTTTATGCAGGAAAATGAGGTCATGCATAGTGCGGAGGTTTCTTAGTGAAGTCATTTTAAAAAATTTTAGGCGTTGGTCATATGGACATCTGTAGGAGACACCTGAGGACTCGAAAGCAAGATGTCTTGTGTAAGCGCGCTGTAGGCATTCAAGGCGTTGTGAATGAACGGCGTAAGATGGGTTCCAGGCAGAAGAGGCGTATTCCAGCGAGCTGCGCACCAAAGTATTGTATAACAACATTTTTGTACGGGGGTTGAAGCCTTTCTTATTGCGTTTAATGAACCCTGACATTTGCGCAGACTTTTTTGCAATTGCATTGAAGTGGGGGATAAATGTGAGCTTAGAGTCCAGAGTGACTCCCAGGTCTTTAATCTCACTGACCTATGTCAGTTCTTCGCCATTCAGGTGGTAGGTTGAGATAAGAGGCAATCTTTTTTTGGTAAATTTAATATAGAAGCATTTCTTAACATTTAATTTCATTTTATTATCAGAACACCAGTGCTGTAATCTATTTAAATCATCTTGTAACAAAGTGAAATCGCTGGGGCAATCAACGGGCATGAAAATTTTAAGATCATCTGCGAATATTAAAAATTGACAATTATGAATTTGTGAAGCGATATCGTTAATAAATAGAGAAAATAGAATTGGACCTAGGTGAGAACCTTGAGGTACCCCGGAGTTTGCATAATATAAGCTTGATTGAAAACCATTAATGGCTACGACTTGTGAGCGTTATTCAAGGTAAGATATAAACCAATGGAGCAGGGATCCATGTATTCCACTTGCTTCGAGTTTGGCGATGAGTAGAGGGTGACAGACTTTGTCGAAGGCACAGCCGAAGTCTGTGTAAACTGCATCAACCTGGAGGCCAGCATCGATTTGTTGTGAGACGTTGGATACAAAGGAGACCAAGTTTGTTTCAGCAGAACGACCCTTTTTGAAACCGTGCTGAAAGTTGCTAATGATGGGGTCTAAGTGATGGGTGACGATGGGACAAACCACGGACTCAAACAGTTTCGAGAAGCAAGACAGAATTGAGATAGGTCTATAATTTTTTACATTACTATTATCGCCATTTTTAAGTATGGGTATTATCCTTGACTTCTTCCACTCGTTAGGAAATTGGCCTTCGCTCAAAGAACGGTTAAATATTATGAATAGAGGATAGACTAGGGATGAGGCACAGCGTTTGACAAAAACAGGGGGTATGCCATCTGGGCCTGGACCCTTGAATATATCTAATTGCTTAATTTTGTGCATAATTTCTTTTTGACTGAACTGTAAATTACTTAAGGTATTATTCGAGTGGGGTGGTAAATTTCTTTGGTGATGATTAGGGTTGGGTGAATAAGTAGAGGAGAAATGAGTGGCGAAGAGATTGGCGACTGCGGGACCTGTGTCAGCAGTGCAACCGTTTAGGTGCATGTTTGCAGGTATTGACGACTCGCCTTTTCGTTTATCTTTAATATAGCGCCAGAAAGCTTTGGGATTACTTTGAAGATCTTTTTCAAGGTTATGTTTATAGTCTTTGTAACATTTGTTTTGTAATTTATGGCACCTGCTGCGTAGTAATTCATATTCAAATTTGTCTCTACGGTTTTTAAATTTACGGTATTTTATTCTCATTTTGTCTTGCTCCGAGATAAGTTTAATTAGCGCTGCTGTATACCAGGGCGGATATTTAGATTTCCTCTTCTTTCGTTTAGGAACGTATTTGTCTACTATTTGCTGTAAATGGTTATAAAAAGTTTGGACCATTTCATTGACTTCGGTGCAGTTATTTAATGCATTGTACCAGTCAGTGCTGTTAAGTTTTGAAGCTATACTTTGGAAGTCAGCCTTGTAGTAGTTGAGATCAGATAAGATACTTAAGATTAGTAAATGGCAATTTCATTAACAGATTAGGGTGCTTTACGTCGAGTTTGCTAATGAGATCACTCGGCGGTACAACTGAAGCATCAATTATATTACTTAAAATTAAATCTAATTGTCTATTATCACTATTACGTATATTATTGTACTGGTTCAGGTTATTAAGACTTATGAAATCAACTAGAGTGTACCCTAAGCTGTTGTTGTAATTTGTAGGAACTGAATACGAGTAATAATTGCTCTTTTCTCAGGAAATGAAGTTAAGATTAAAGTCTCCTAGTATGACAATGTCATCGACATAACTCATGATATCATTTGCATTATATGTGAATTTTGTTAGAATGTCTGGCTTTACAGGAGGCGGAAGATACACGGCAAATATGTGAATGTATTTAATGTTGTTGTTTACTTTTAATGTTAACCTGACCCAGAGGTCCTCGCAGTCACTTTCCCAGTTTTGGATACGGGCTGAGTCTATGTCACGAGATACAGCTATCAAGACGCCACCTCCGTCTTTTTTAGAGTTTGGTGTAGAATCGCGGTCTCTGCGGTATACAATATACCTATCATCGATAAATTCTCTACTGCAAATACTTGAATTTAGCCATGTTTCTGTGAGTACAATTACTTTATAATTACATAATAAAATATTGCTATAAACTTCGTTAGTTTTTGTTCTAATTCCTCTAATATTCTGATAGTATATATCCATTACTGGGTATTTTTATTATTCGTAACAAATATCACTGTGTATAAAAAGGGAAAAGAGTTAAGAAAAGTCTTACACCATGAGCTTCAGGCTGTCAAAGTTACGTATTGGTATGGACTGGGTGGATTCGTCCTTGCGTACGTTTACACGTCCATTACGCACCCATACGAATTTGTAGTCTCTTTGCTTTGTTATTTTGCGGGCTTCAGCATGGAGAGACTTGTTGGTAGGCGTTAGGTGCTCGGCCACATAGACGGGAGAGCTCGGTCCGTCAAGGCCTAGGTTCCGGGTGCTTGTCTTGTTCTTCGGGTTCTTCTTATTGTATTGAGCTACGGCTGCTAGCAGCGTGTCACGCTGGCGGGAGCTGCGGAGCCTGGCGATGACTGTGCGGGGACGAGTATTGTCCTTATTCAGTTTAGCCACTCTAGTAATCTGCAGGACATCCTCTTCGACGATCGGGCAGGCGATCGAGCTTGTTAATTTCACGAGAATGTTGGTCAGATTTTCGGTCTTGTGCTCAGGTATACCATTTATTTCGACGTTGCTGTCACGCATGTGCTGCTCCACAAGATGTAGACGCCCGGACAAATCGGAGATAGTCATTTTAAGATGATCGTTGTCAGACTGTAGCTGCTCAATGGTGGCGCACTTGTCATAGATGGTGGCTTTCATAGACTCAAACTGGTTGTTGAAGAAGGTCATTGACGCTTGGAAGCCAGCAATCAGCTCGTTCGTGCTTTTCAATTCAGTCGAGATGAGGTCCTTCATGGCTGCCCGCAAAGTCGTGGTCAGTTCCTCCTGTAGAACCTCACGCAGTTGTTCAATTGTGACGTATTCCTGAAGGGTCAGTTTCGCTCTGATCGTAACGTTGTTTGGCTCCGCAGGGTGACGCTGAGGTGTTTCTTGTCGATGAGCTGCTGTAGGTTGTCCAGTTAGACATGGGCCACATTTCCATTTACGCTTATGGTCCTGCGTCATCAGGTTGAAGCGTTTAATCCCAACGTTACCGCAGTCGAGATCGAATCTCAAGTCGCATGTGGAACATATTAAGAACTCACGTTTAGGCAGCGCGTGAAAGCATTTGAAACAGTTACTGTTCGAAGCCATCAGGATTAAATTTTTGGTTGATTTCCCGAACAAAATAAATATTTAAAAAAAATAAGTTATTGTGGACTCATAACCACATTCTAGTTAATGAGATTGGAAGTGCCAACACCGTAATTTACACTGACAGTGGGTGTTGGAAGTGCCCTATTAGGTATCAACAATTGTAGGAAAATGTGTTACGACAAATATGTGAAGCGATTTCTCGTACTCTTCTTAATCTATGTACCTAGTAGGTATACAGAAAGAGTACAGATAAAATATACCGCATTTCATAATCGACCTTTAAAACCTGTAAAATATATTTATTACACATACAGAATATACAGATCAATAGAGCACCAAAAACTGAGCAGAGTCGATTTTGGTCAAAATGGCTTTTACGAAATTTGATACCCGAGGGATCGAATGTGACTCGTAAATGTAATTTCACCAAAATATTGGTTGGTAATAACAAAATAAATATCGCGGCAAGAAACTAATAAAGTAAAAATAAAAATTATTACTATTTAAAACATATAAACCCATTATCTCAACGATAGTAGAGCGATCTTGTTTTTAAACGGACTTTTTTTATTCATTGAAAAACAGCATTATTATTTTCATCTTCTTGATTTGTTTAAATTCATTACAATTTTTTTCAGGAAGACCATGACTACTTCATGGAATTACAAACATGGAGAAAAGTGCGCGAGGCATACGTCCGTCAAGCAGCCCTAGTGCGGAAGGTTGACAACGAGTTGGGAGGTCTGATTCTCTTGTCTAATTCGAACAACTTCTACTTCATCTGTCTCCAAGTCTTCAATGGCGTTGGGTTAGCATTAAAAAGATTATCCGCTTAAAAAACTGGCAAGTGCAAGTCGAAGTCATGTACGGTACCACTAATACATCACCAATCAGAGGTTATAAATATAAATATAATTTTCTTCAAAAACCCAGTTAATGGCTTTTATTTGTTAGTTTTTATTTTTATTAATTAACACACATAAATAATATTTAAAAAAATGTGCTATATTTCGACCCCTTAGTAGGGTTGTCATCAGGCGAATGGAAAAAAAATTATGACATATACATGAAACGTAACAAACACTGACATCTATTGACATAATTAATTACAAACTTTTTAGAAAGGAGTTGCTAATAGCTGTTGTAGTTGCTCAGAGTGCTCCGATCGTGAAATTATAAATAAAATAACTGTACATTTAGATTTCATGTAGGTTTATTAAAAATTGTCGTTTGTTAAGTAGTCAGGTTAGTCAGGTCAAGTCGTGTGGGTCTGTTAGTGTTGTTTATTCAGTCCATGTCCATAATGAGCTCCAAGTGACCATATAAATGATGTCTCCCATGTCCTTAATTCGATGTCAGTCAATGGAGGTGAAAATAATTTAATGATACGTAAGGTGAAACAGTCATTAAAGATCAGGTTATGGAGTCGCGTGTGTGTAGGGATGGGAAGAATGTTGTTTTGTATGCGGTCTGCGGTGTGTCGGTGTTGGTTCATCCTTTTATGTATCGGGTTTTTGGTCTCACCTACATAGAATGCCGGGCAATGATGGCATTCCAGTAGACACAGTTGCTAGTTTTGCATGATGTGTTTGGTTGTGTTCTGTACGTGTTTGTTGTGTGGTGAGTATTGATGTGGGTAGCTGTATTGATAATGGGACATGTTTGCACCGAGGCTGTTGGCAAGGAGATGTACCGGGTGATGAGTTGGTGAGATTGATGAATTGTTTTGTGTTTGTTTTGCTGAGTATGTGTCTGAGGTATGGGTTTTGTCTGTAACTGATTTGTGGATTATTGGGTAGTAGTTGTCTGGTATTGTGTTGTCTGAGAATAGGAAGAGATTCGTTAATGAGTGTTTTGAGTTTGTGACTGCCTTGGAATTATGTGGTGATTAGACGTGTTGGTTTGGAAGTGTTTATGTTTCTTGATTGTCTGTGAAAGCGTGGTCTGTGGTGTAAATGTTTTTGGAGAAAGCGGTTTGGGTAGTTTCGTTTGAAAAGAGCATTATGAATGATGTTATGGTAGTTGTTAAGTGCACTTTGGTTGTTACAAATGCGATGGCCACGGAGGTAAAGTGAATATGGTATGGATTTTTTATGTGAGCAGGATGGCAGCTATTGAATTGTAAATATTGCAATTTGTTAGTGGGTTTGAAGTCTACAGAAGTGTCGATATGGTTGTTTTGTTCAATGATAAGGTCTACATCTAGGAAAGTAATTTTTTCAGTGGATATGTTATGGGTGAATTTCAATGAGCTGCAGTGATTTAGTGGGTTCAGAAAATGTGTCAATGAGTCTCTGTCGTGCGGCCAGATCATGAAAATATCGTCGATGTATCTTTTCCAGATAAGAGGCTGCAGAGGTTCCGAGGCCAAAAAATTGGTTTCTATGGGTGCCATGAAAATATTTGCAAAGCTAGGAGCCATCCTGGTCCCCATAGCTGTACCTTTTGTTTGGTGAAAGAGTGAGTGCTCAAAACTGAAGAAATTGTTTTATAATGTAATTTCTGAAAGTTTGATAATGAAGTTTGTGGATGGTTGGTGGGGTAATGGGCGGTCATTTAGGTAAATGCGGAGAGATGAGAGGCCGGCGTCGTGGGGAACAATATTTTTTACCTTAATATTTTTTGTATGTATTTCCCGTATTTATTTATCAACTTATTTGTTCATTGCATCATTTTTATTTTATTCCTAGATTTCTCTATTTTATGCAGGTGTATAATTAGATTTTAGTAGCCCAACCTAAATATTTTTTGTATGTCTTTCCCTTATTAGTATATATATTTTTTTACATATTCTGAAGATATATATTATAAAGATTAACTTTGACTTGTACAAGTATACTTTATGTATCTATTTTACAAAATAAATATTTTGATTTTGACTAGTAATAGTCGACAAATTTAATTTTGCACTTATATTTCAGATATTTTGAAGTTCGTAATTTTTATTCGAATCAATCCATCCATCCATCAGCCTGTTTCGTCTACTGCTGGACATAGGCCTTTCCAGGATTTTGCCACTCTTGGCTGGAACTGGAAGAAATGCCCACACGCATTGTACTCGCACGCTGTACTCACACGCTGGGCAGGTGGGTTGGTGAGCACGGTGCCAAAACCCTTGCACCAGTGACGCCACTGCCAGTCACCAGTCTGTTTTATATAAGGCCCGGCAATTGGGGATGGATATACCGCCATCCATCGGTCCCAGGCAATGGTGGGCCGCCTGGTTTTGCCTGAGAGCTGTTCTCTTACTCGCCCCCGAATAATTTCGGGAGGATTTGCGAGTAAGATGGTGGTACCTCCACAGTCAAGCCCGGCATCAGCTCTACCACCTCTAGATTTAAGTCTATTAACTTATTCTAATGGTACGGAACTCTCAAACGCAGGTCCAACTCGTACTTGACGGGTTTTATTCGAGGTTATTTGTATGAGGAGGCTCCTTGGGCTTAATTTATTTTTTATTTTGTATCGTGATAGAAGCCATAATAACACGTATTCCTTGAAAATATCAACCTATTACAGCTGAAGTAAGGTCTGACAGACAAATAGACAGAGGAGACTTAGTAATGGGGTCCTTTTAGCACTCTTCGGTTACGGAACTAGAAATAGAAAATGGCTTTAGTTCAATGTTGTTATTCTACTTTATTTCGAGTCTTGAAGTTTGTATCCAGTAGGGATTGGAATAAAAAGAAAAGTATGACTCTAGGTACCATTACAAATTCCAACGAAAGTCGCTTAATTCACAAAACTCGAAAGCAGAGTCTTGGTGCTGATAATCCGTGCCCGATTTCAAAGGATGCCTCAAAAACGAGAAATGTAGACGTAGTTGCGGGTAAATAAGCACACAAGTATTGTATAGAACTGGAACGTCTAACTTAGGTCATATTAGTTCATTAGCTATTGTGGTAATCATGCTTTAATTATGTTGAGTAATAGGTTTATTACTATTTTTATATTTATTTTAAATTATTGCTTCGTTCTTATTTGTAGGTAATTCCCACAGGCAAATAATTATAACTAAGTAGCAGATCAAACATAAGGATTAAATAGCGTGGCAAGTTTCCATACAAAACATTAGGTTTCCATACAAAATGGGTTGTTTTGACTGGCTTATACTTGGAACATATTTGTTAATGCCTAAATTAACCTCTAGTATATATTTTGTTTGGAAACAAGCAATATTTATGTTTAAAAGAGCCCGTAGTTCACTGAGCTAAAATTGCCACGCGTCGACTCTATGCGTTTATTATTAACGTTAGGTCTGCTACTATATTAAACGTCTGTGGTAATTCTAATCGTATTATTTACAAGAAGCAAATAAAGCAAAAACTTGTTTTTTTTCTTACTTAATTTTTTTTTCTCAGTGGTCAAATGGGATTCTCAATAAGCAAAGTCTACTTCTTCGTGTCGATCGCCTGGTTGATCATCCGCGCAAGTAGCGTGGTGTTGGCGGCAGCTGATATCAATGTGGAGTCTAAAATAGCATTAAAGTATTTGTATACGTATCCCAAAGAATGTTTTAATGTCGAGGTAAGTGGTGTATGCACTGAGTTTGAGTAATTTTTCATTTACTGATTACAGGTAGCTCAACGAGAGGTAAGGCGAACAAAGTACTCATAGAGACACATTTCTTGAATTGGGATGGTTATCTTTTTCTCATTTCTGTGTTAGAAGTCTTCGCCTCATCTAAGAATACTCTTAATTTAATTCAGTAGTGACTCATAAGCCTGTGGTTTTCGCCTCAACTCTTATTGAGCGACCTATACTACAAACACGCCTAATCAGTAAGACCAAGATCTTACTAATTGCTGAAACCTTTCACTGTAACTAATAGTAGGCTTTGGCCATGGATTTTCTACCAATTGTCTCGTCGTCAACGTCATACAAGCCGTGAAAATTATGAAGGCAGGGGCAGTACTAGTCGTTCATCTATTATAGACTTCTGTAGATTTTGCGGAATTTTCTTGTACATCTGATTAACGACTTCTTTTAAGGAGACTTTCTGGACAAGTGCTTCATCCTAGGCCTCATCTACGCTGTCCATCGGAGGCGCAATTGTGTAAGCCAATCGTATTCAAATTTATTGTCATATGTCATATTGTCATTGTCGGCTAAGCAAATTAGCCCGTTTGACAATTGAAATCGTACATTTTTGGCTGTCAAATGAATATGATTGTCCTGTTTTGTTGTTGACAATCAAAAACGTACGATTTCAATTTTCAAACGGGCTAAATTGCTTAGCCGAATAGCCATAAGATAATTGAATTTGAATACGATTGTCTCACACAATTGCACCTAAGGTATGGTAGTGGATTGATGTTAAAAATAGAAACAGTTTGCAAATTTGAATAATCCTATCCCTAATTATGAGACCCACAAATAACCGCGTACATACAACTCAAGTCTCTAAACCCACCAAAATCAACAAAAATTGGAACAAAATAATATTTTATATTTTTTAATCATATTTTATTTTATATTTCATCATTATTATTCAAAAATCACAATCATCAATATAAAAACCAGAAACGTTTTATTTATTTATTTAAGAAACAAACAGCCACATATACAAATTATTACAAGTGAAAATATTCAAATTAAGCCTAAAGTCTCCTTAATTTACAAAAATGTATATTTCTAATAAGAAGTGAAGTTAACTAAACATAAGTAAGTAATACACTAGTTACAAAATATGAGCAACAAATAATGTTAGTCAAAAACATCTATCTGCAAGAAATTTTTTTCATGGCAGATTTTTTAAAGGTGGAAAAAGATACACAAAACATGTCGACATCTGATAAATGGTCATTATATAATCGGCAAACACGCCTAACAAAACTATTTCTTGCATAGCACGTTTTACAAGAAGCAATACTAAACAAATTCTTTGTATGACATGCACGTTCACATTTGCGAGGTATTCTAAAGCTGATTTTTTGTAATAAATCCGGGGTATCTATCAAATTATTATTAATTATTTTGTAAAGCATACAAGCGTCAGTGTAGTCTCGCCTGTGGGATAGAAGTTGAACTTTGTGTCTATAAGCTGAGGTATAATAGTCAAGATAAGCATAACCTGTTCTGTAGTCGAGGGCCTTCACAAACTTTTTCTGTAATTTCTCAAGTCTATCAATATGAGTCATATAAAATGGATGCCAAACTGAACAGACAAACTCCAGTCTACTACGAACAAAACTATTGTACAGAATTTTATATGTTAACGGGTTTTTGAACGGCTTTCCAACTCTCAAAATAAAACCCAATTGTTTGTAAGATTTGCTGAGTATTGTATCAATGTGTGGCACAAAAGTAAGTTTAGAGTCCATGATCACACCGAGATCACGAATTTCTGTTACCCGTTTAAGATTAGTGTTACATAGTTTGTAATCGTAAAGAATCGTTTGCTTTTTCCTACTAAAACTAATTACACTACATTTGTCTGGATTTAAGAATAGGTTGTTTTGAACACAAAATCTTTCAAAATTAAGTAGGTCAAGTTGTAATTCATTACAATCACTAGGATTACGGATAATTCTAAATAATTTTGTGTCGTCCGCATAAAGCAAGGAGTCCGAATGTTGTATATTATTTGTTATATCATTTATATACAGTGTAAATAACAGGGGTCCCAAATGGGATCCCTGAGGAACCCCTGAGCTAGTTAATTTATAATTAGAACAAAATCCACCAAGTACAACAGCTTGATTACGTTTTATAACATAAGATTTTATCCAACGCAACAGGTCACCATGTATACCGAGCCGCCAGAGCTTAAGTAATAACATATTATGAGATATTTTATCAAATGCTTTGGCGAAATCGGTATACACGGCGTCCACCTGACATTTATTATCTAAGGCATCAAGAATAAATTCCGTAAAATTAAGGAGATTACTCTCCACACTACGACCCCTATAAAAACCATGCTGACTGGGAGTAATACAGCGACGCACAGCAGAAGATAACTGATCAGTCACTATTTTTTCAAGGATCTTTCCTAAGTGACACAGTTTAGAAATAGGTCTGTACTTTTCAATATCGCTGCTGACCTTGCCCTTGGGGATTGGTGTGATCCATGCTCGTTTCCAAATGTTAGGAACGTGTCCATCTCTCATTGACTTTGAGTATAAAATAGTGATGGGCAAGGTTAACGATAGTGCACACTTACTGATAAAAATAGGATGAATCCCATCTGGCCCTGCACCCTTACTAATATTTATTGATTTTAAATACTTTTGAACGATATTTTGAGTAATCTCAATATGAGACATACTTAATACGGCAACAGAGGAAGCTTGTAAGCTATCTAAATCTAAGGAGCTTTGATTGGATTTTTCAAAAACAGAGTTGAAGTACTCGTTAAATTGATTGCAGATACTGTCACCACCCGTAACTTGAATACCCTTGTAAGTCATTGTATCCGGAAAAGAATTACGTGGAAATATTGATTTAATATAACTCCAGAAAAATTTTGGATGGCTTTTTATTTTTTGTTCCGAGAATTTTATGTAATTATTGAAACATTCCTGTTCAAGTTTCCGAGCCCTCTTTCTTAAAATTTTAAAACTTTCATAATCTAAAGGATTTTTATATATTTTCCAAAGCTTATGGTATTTTTGTTTTTCTTTTAAAACTTTTCGCAAAGGTAAACTATGCCAAATAGGATACGAGGGAGTAGACTTTCGTATACGGGAGGGGACAAACTTTGAGATCAAATTATTTAATATACTATAAAAAATTTCAATGCAATCTTCCATACACAAGTTCGAAAACAAAGTATACCAGTCTATTTTTGACAGTTCATTGTTTATTTCATCATAATTACCTAACTCAAATTTGTATCTGTAAGTGTCCATAGACTTAAAACGTTCAAAATTACTTAAACCAATATCGATTAAAAGAGATTTATGATATGGATCTTCTCGCACAAGTGGACTATCACAACTATGTATATAACATTCGGAGCTTGACAATATTAAATCTAAGATATTACCAGATATATTGTCAAGGTAGTTGTATTGTTTTAAGTCAGAAAATGATAAAAATTCACTAAGAGATTGAACAGCAAAATTACCACTACATGTTAAAAGCAAATCACGAGCATCACTACTGGTAGTCCACTTAGCGTCAGATATATTAAAGTCGCCAGTAATTAAGAATAAATCATTCGGCAAATCGTTTATTAATTTCTCTGCTATATCAAAAAATGATAAAAGGGCTTCTTTATACATCGGCCCTTGGGGTAAGTATAAACATCCTATATTTAAAAAGTGTGATTGCTTTTGATCAAGCGGCAACGAGACCCAAACGCAATCCGCGGCGGCGGCAGGCGGCACCGGCCAAGCGCGACGCAGCGGTCGCAGCCGGCTATGCACAGCCACGGCCACCCCGCCGCCCCGCTCGCAGCCGCTAGCCGCCGCCGAGCGGTCACAGCGATACACTAAATACCTAGCATCAAAAAATTCTGCGTCGTAAAAATCATCCGTCAGCCAACTTTCCGTGATACATATAAAATCATAATGGGATTGAATTACCTGGGAACAAAAACTTTGCGATTTTGTACGCAACCCCCGTACATTCTGGTAATACCCACTCAAAACTGTATTAGACATTGCAGATGGAAGAGAAAACAACATTCTTTATAATATACAGTGACGTATGCATGTCAAGATACAAAAAGAAGTATAACCTTAATAGGAAGTAATAATAATATGATTCCGTGTAGTCGAAATAAGTGCCTCGCAAACGCCAACCCACAATTACAAGATCAAAAACTATAACACTGGTTTTTCTTAAAACTGAACAATAACTGAAAATTACGAAAAAAAGTATAAAAATACAGCAATCAGCTGGAGTATTACATATTTTACAACACAAACTAAGTTTAACACTGACCATGATCATTAGAATCATTACCACCAAAAAGTAAAACAAGTTAAAAAGTCATTTTACATTCAAGAGGTCAGAATCATTATTTATATATATTATTTTTGAGCTATCATTCTTGCGCATCATAATCCTACAGTCCCTAATCCACAAATGGGCGTAATGCAATTGAGACTTCAGCTCACGAGCTTTCTTGAGCAACAGTTTGTTTGACGGAGTCAGGTGATCACAAACAAACAAATTGTGCGCGACTCCGGAGTGGCCGATGTCCGCGGCTGTAAGGCCTCGACGTGCGCGCACTGCCGCCAGCAGGTGATCCTTGGCTAGTCTTCTAGTAAACTTCACAATTATAGCAGGGGCTCTCGATTCCGCAGGGCTCGCATTGCCATCATGTTTGCTTTGAAAGCGACGTACGCGATGGATCGAGTCGACGTCCCTGTTATCCAACGCAAAGCCAACCTTATCGCAGATAACTTGCAGTATATTATTTAGGTTTTCACCCTTAACCGACGGTACTCCCGATATCTCGATATTATTCATTCTGCTGAATTGCTCTTGAGAATTATTTTCACTCTTGAGGGTAGCGATAGTTTCGTTCGCGGAGATTAGATCGGATTGTAGTTTAGTAATCATAGGTACTTTGTTTTCCAACAAAATCAAACGATCTTCGACGTCACTAAATCGCGTCTCCATTTCACTCAACTTTGTGTTTATGCTTATGACACCTGTCGACACATTCTGAATCTCTGATTTAACGGCATTTAACTCGGCGCGAAGTGCTTTCAGTTCTTGAAGTACTTGCAGCATATTAGAGTCTGAAGAACTGGAAGTCCCTCTGCAGGTCATGCAGCGCCAGGCAGCCTTTTTTTCAGCACCCATCTTACGATAGGTAGATTCGGCGACTCCAGCGCAAAGGAAATGGAAACACCCATCGCAATTTCCACACTGTACGAATTCGGTTACAGGTTCGTTGCACTTAATGCAAAGCATGTTTAGTTCGTAGAGTAAACAAAATTACTATATAAGAAATATACGCGCGTAAGAAAAAAGGGCGGTAGGTAGGAGGTTTTAATCGCACGGGTATTATCGCACTATCACAGAACCGATCGCTACCGCGCGCCAACGCTGACTTATATTTATATTTTATGAAAAAATTGTTCGACTGCAACCGACACGGCTGACGTTACTCGTACTGTCATTCGACGGTTGCGCCGCTGACGCTAACGTATATCGAGTGCCAAATTCGTGGTGGGCCTACTGTTGACGCTTACCAACTGAGTGACGCTCGTCTGTTAGCGCTCAAGCCCAAAACTTATATACCTATAATATAGGTCTGAACCCAGCATCAACTTGATCACTTTCGGGTATCCTCACATAACTGTTTTTAGTGAAAGGTTACATTAGAGCCGTTACTGTATGTAACTGTTGTATGTATTTCATATTTAATTTTCGCGATTTCACTACTATCACCACTAGTTTTCGTTTACTATCACCACTAAGTACCTACCGACTTAATTTGTTTTCCAAACTATGAAAATATAACCGCGGAATAATACGCGTAGGTACAGAATGTAATAATCTTTCTGTTACAGCCTATTGTGCTTGAAAAGTTGAAGTTATATGTTTACGTATAAAACAATACTACATAAATTTATTTCTAACTCGCCACGACGCGTGAATAATATTGCCGTTCGCGATCTTTGTAGGGGATGGTAGAGGGCGCGGGGCGTCTGCGCAGAGGCATGCGGGGTGCAGCGCCTGTAACTCCCCGCGGGGGAGGCCGATTGCTAAAGGTCGTTGGCGTGGATAATCACCAGTATTCCTCAATGACTAACGCTGCTGCCCATTGCGCAGGCATCCATTTATCTCAAGACATCCTTCATTATTGGGAAACATAAAAAGTATACACTTAAAACCCATTAAGATTTACATTCTCTGCAATAATTTTAATAAAAAATACTTTTCTTGTATTGTAGAGCAAGAATATACAAAGTAGATTAGTATTTTCAAAGAATTAACCAATTTTAATCTAAAAACAGCTTGCCTTTGGACAATATTTTATGCTGATTCTTGTACTTGTATAACTTTTAAACATGCTAAGATAAATAACATTCGCAAAAGGGTCATTTTCGGATAACGCTGGGAAGAGGCACCGCAAGAGAGTCAAAGTTTTAGTTCCTATAAAAACTATAAGAGAGTTTCTTTGAGATATACAGATGTATTTATAAAAATGTTCTTGGATAGGCAAAACATAATTCTGACGTCATTATCACGAATTCTAGACGTATCAGCACAAAAATCGATACCCAAACAAAACATAATGTCACATCTTTCTTGTCAACAAAAAAAGCTTGACATTTATTTCCGTTCGTGAATCACTGCAATTGACTACTTTCCTTTTGAAGCTCTGATGGCGTAGATGTGACGCCACAAATCTACTCACTTATAAGATAAACTTCTAACAAAAAAAAAATGGACTTCAAATATTATAGCAGACATTCACTAAAAAGTTTAAAATACGTAATCTGGGTGCACGGCGGTGCCCTTGCCAAGTCGAGCTAAAAAACGTCACGCCTAACCATCCCTTTCTCGAAGCAGTTCAGACCATTTTCGACCCCCTATAACTTAGTTGTGGATATAACTAGAACGTGAATTTTCGGCAACCAAGCAGGCATTGCATAAACACGGTATATTTTAAATTTCATTCAATTTGAATCAGTAGTTTAAGAATTATAACTAGTCAAAGTTTCTCAATTTAGTCACTCACTCACTGACTGACTGACTGATTATGAAAAGTCTTAGGCACTTCTATCAGACATTGAAGCTTCAAATTTGGAATACAATTAGTGTTTAGTGTATGAATCAAGGAAAAACTAAAATATTTTGCAATTTCGGTCCAGTGCTCTAGATACACCAACTGCATAAATAACTTTGTAATCCCATATATATATGTATAGTTGTAAGTAGAAGGTACCGGAAAGGAAAGAAAGTAGGACTATCTACAAAAAGAAATGAGATGCCATAAAACTCAACTTAGTTCTTCTACCGCAACTTAGTTCTTCTACCGCAAGAAGTTGTGAGATCCATGTAAATCCAAGTCGATTAATTTATTCAGTCCCTACTTGAGGGACCATCTGTCTTAAGTTATTACATAATTAGCTAACCTAACAACATCTTATATTGACCATATCAATATTAAAAATCTTTTATACATTGTGTTTTCATGCGATGGCCGAGTCAATCTTTTTATTTAAAACATAAAACATTTTCAATATTATCTAATGAGGTACTTACTACAGGCAAAACTGAATAATTTACATATTTTACCCAGGTATGAACACTCGTGTTTTTGTTAACGTTAGGAATATTCAATAAATTAAAAATTACTTTAAAAAATACCTTTCCTTGGAATACGATAGGAGGACAATTTCAAAAAATTATTCAGTGAAGCATTCACCAAGACTGAGTTTTTTCAAATTTGTTTTCTCATGGTATCTAAAGATTTCCCGTTTATTAATTATTTTAACACATTTACGATTTAATATCATTAAATTTACATTTATATAGATATTTTAACTACTCGATTCACAGGTTAGAACCGTTTGCAAATTGGCAATTGACAAGTCACGCCCGAAACTTACCACAAATACAAAAAAACATATCCTACAAATGGGTACAACAATTTTTAACAGAGCAGATACTTACAAATCTAAAACACTTAAGTATTTGCGACACTGGTACCTAAGAAGGCGGCATAATGGTTAGCAGCCGGTTTTACCGGTCTCATGTGCGTTTCCGATTAGTAGCCTTATCTTAAATAAAATACTTCACGCATTACTTTCTGCCATAATAATGTGACTATTTTACATTTAAAAATATTTAAAATACAAGTCCTTAAAGACAAGTACAATCAAATTAAGCCTTATACTTTATTGATAGTTCTGAACAACTTTTATAAAGGAACATACAAGAGAAAACGAAATAACTTCACAAAGGAACATAACGATATAAACAATTGAACTAGCCTACACAAATCATGTTTCTTAGGGAAAGTTGCCCATTATTATCAGTACAGGTGGTAAAGCGGATTTTCAAGCAAGCTCTTACTGGACGAAACTCATACATTTTGTTGTATTTACACTTGACAGATTTAAATACAGTCGGCCACCCTTATGCCTGGCCAGCTATAATAATAATAATAAAATTATTTATTGCACAAAATACAACTACTTTACAAAGGCGATCGCACGAGGCCAGTAATATTTTTATCCTTTGGCAATGAGGAAATTATGGAATTTTTTTATTAGATAAAATTGTACATCAATGTAACCATATTTATACCAATAATAATATAGTGAGAAAGTCTTGTCTATATATTGATCATTTTTGTCAAGTTTAACTCGTAATTGGTCAATAGTATCTATTGTATTGAGGCCAAATATACCATTTTTTAAATTTTTGTCTGTGTTTCGTTTTAACATGAGACACATTTGTATGATTTGAATTTTTTTTTGTTGTCATCTTAGTGATCCTGGTCAACATATAGACTACTACCCTTTCGCTCGCGGCTCTGCCCACGTTTATACGTTTTTTGTGTAGTCCTATCGAATCTGTTAACATTTTTTAGATCAATAATTTTATAGTATGTGTAAATTTGGCTTGAAATTTTGGTTCTCTGGAAAATAATTTTATACATGTTTATGTCTTTATGGAACTGCCCGCCCTCAGGTTAAAAAAAACTAAATAGCATATGTTCAAGTGAAAAGTCTAACCACCACAACAGTCAAATAATTTCAAAATAGATTTAATAGTTATTAATGACTATTTCCATAAAGAACTCCCACACCCAGGAAACAAACTATAGGTATAGTCTGTGTTCAAGTGAAGAGTCTAACCACCACAACAGTCAAATAATTTCAAAATGGGCTTAATAGTTATAAATGACCATTTTCCATAAGGAACTGCCCAAACGCAGGAAACAAACTATAGTCTGTGTTCAAGTGTAGAGACCAACCATTAAAACAGCAAAATAATTTTCAAAATCGGTTCAGTTTTTCTAGATATTACCTGCGCTAATCCATAAGTAACTGCCCGTATCCAGGGAACAATACAGCCTGTGTCAAAGTGAAGATCCTACCATTAAAACGGTGAAATAATTTTCAAATTCGGTACCGTGATTGTCCATAGGGAACTGCATATCCCCATCGTAAAAACTAGCCTTGGTCCATTGGAAGTGTTAACCATTAAAACAGTGAAAGGAATTTGAAATCGGTTTAGTAGTTTAGTAGACTAACCGCTTGAATTTAATAAATTCGCTTTGTCCTTATGGAACTGCTTGTTTCCAGAAAATAAATTATAGCCTATGTCCAAGTGAAGAGTCAATTATTTCAACAGTAAAAGAATTTCCAAAATCAGTCCAGTAGTTCTAGAGATTATCCGTACGAAAAAAATAAACGCAAATATCTCTAGGGAGTTGACATAAGTAGTTTTAACAAAATAACCGCTAGGCTGAAAAGTGTCGATAGTTTTAAATGATACACTGATTACAAACATTTTCACGCCAGCAAAGCCGCGGGCAATAACGACTTTAAAGTAAAGCTATAGTTTATAATACAATAAATAAAATAGTAACACAAATAATAATACATGGCATTATATTATATCATTAATATTATTGTAGTACAAACCAGAATTCATTAATAATACATACTCATACATAATATAAAAAGTCCAGAAATAAATTGAGTACCTAATATTCTTTTAGTATGATATAATAACACTGAACAATCTGCAACTCGGAAAGTGTTTTCTCATCTTGTTTTGAAGACTAATGTTGAACTGCCATGGCATATCTGGATGTGTTTGTATTTGTGACTGTACCTTTTCGCTGTACATTTTCAAATTATTTTTCTTTCCAGGTGGCAAGACTAGAAAACCAGTTGAGCAGGGATTTTGTAGCTTTAAGTGGAATGGGTTTCTTTATTTTGGATCGCACAATGTTGTTGGAGGTAAAGCTTCGTTATTTTTATAATGGATTCTTTTTTTGCGTTTAAAATGCGCGTTTTAAGGGAAAGTCTTGTATTGAAGATTCAAAACCAGAGTTGTCACTTGCGTGTATCATGAAACCGTTGAAAGTTAAGCTCTGAATAGTTGCCAAGTTCTGTAAACTTTCCGTTTTTTAAGAGAATAGCGTTGCACATTACTGCGGTTATAACTTAAGGACAGCCGTCATAAACGTCAACTCAGTTATGGGCGTGACCAAATGTCATGTTTGATTGTTCACCCGCACGATCAATGAAAACAAAGTTGGAAACGTGTGCAGAAGAAACAAAATTCTGGAAATAATGTGAAGGTTTTCAAACATATTATTGGTTATATAGATTTTATGTATATTTTTGATGCGAAATTTGTGCACATTTTTTGAATTCATCAAATCAAAAAAAATAAACACATTCGGCTACAATTTTGGTAAAACACAGTTTAATTAATGTTTTTATAGGATTTTCTGTTATATCTATGATTAAAACTTCCCGATTTTACTTTGGCATAGACCTATATAATGTCAATGAACTCAGATTAAAATATGGCTAGTAATAAAAGCTCCGAAAACTAAATTAAAAATGAGGATGTTCAATTTATAAATGTTTTATAAATCACTGCTTTAAATACTAAGTTACCGAAAACTTCTGTGCTAATACAACTACCGACGACTACCAACTACCGAATGAAATACTGAAAATTCTAAAAACTTAATTAATCAAAAAGCTGACATAATATTTTACCAGCTGAAAATGAATTTCAGCGAAAACTATTGTTAGCTTTTTTTGTCGTAGATCTCCGAATAAAAATTCAAAGTTGCCTGACCATATCATGAATTCTGTTAAAACTTAAGGAATTGCCTCGTCCCGCTCCGCTCTGCTCGGCTCCCAATATGTATTTACATGTCAACCTAACACGCTCCTCCTCGCTACGCTCATCGTCGTACCTATTTTTCACCTCAACAGATTTTTTTCGTTAATTTAGTATTTCTTTCGGAAGTTCAGTAGTTTGTTTGGAGGTTCGTTATTTAAACCAGAGGTGCAATTGTGTAAGCAAGTCGTATTCAAATTCGATTGTCTTATTGGTTATTCAGCTAAGCAAATAAGCTCGTTTGACAATTGAAATCATACGTTTTGGGCTTTCAACAACAAAGCAAGACAATTGTAATAATTTGACAGCCAAAAATGTACGATTTCAATTGACAAACGGGCTAATTTGCTTAGCCAAATAGCCATATGACAATCAATTTGAATACCACAATTGCACCTCAGGTGGTCGTAAGGAATTTTAGTTTGCTATTTTTAATTTATTTTGTCGGTAGATGTTACACAGTTATATTAGAATATTTTTGGTAACTAATTTTACCGCTAGTTAGATGGTATTACAGTGTGCAGCAGTTCACTGGGATTTAAGTTGTTTTTCGGAGGGTTTATTATTATCCTTAAAATATTATAAAAATATTCCGTAGAAAATTTACCATTTTGTTTTTGCGTTTGTATTGTTTGCGCGTGATGGCTGTCCTCTATCGAACTTGGCACCCTATTGAACTCAATCCTTTTTTCGGCGAAGGCGATAATCCTGCACTGCCTTTGTACCAAATTTTTCGCTTTTTTAACATTTTTGTTTATGGTCCGCAATAAGCAAAATCGGCGCGGCGCCGGCGGCGGGGCAAAGTTGGCTTCCACAGAATATTTTGACTGCGCCGCTGTCGCTAAATGTGCGGTTTGCATACATAATATACAACATAAAGTTTTTCAAGCACCAAATTTCTTTTTTTACAGGTGGCAGCTAACATAATAAAATACGAATTAGTCTTACTGGAGTTTGATGAACAATAAAGTTTACATAATAATTTGATACACATTCCTTCACATTCAATAATTTTGAAAGACGTGAATTAATTATATATTTTCTTATTATTGAAGTATTGTTTTGCTTAAATCCTATTTTGTATCCCGGACCGAATAATAGTTGAATTCAAAATTTGAAAAGTGATTGATGTACCTACGTATGTAATTTGTTTGTTTCTTTTTTGGTGATGTGAAAATGAAGTAATATTTCATTGTATTGAACTGAATTATATACGGGGAAATACAAAATTAATAAAATGATAATTTTACTGAGTAAAATATATCACACTAATATTATCATCATACTAATATTATAAATGCGAAATTTTGTGTGTGTGTGTGTGTGTGTGTGTGTGTATATATGTTTGTAACTCTTTCAAGCTGAAACGGCTGAACGGATTTGAATGAAATTTAGAATAGATATAGCTTATACCCTAGCTTAACAAATAGACTACTTTTTATCCCGGAAAAAAGCATGTCGTTAAACCGAATAACACGCGGGCGGAGCCGCGGGCAAAAGCTATATATAATAAGCTATATAATAAATGAAACTAAAATTAATTAAATAAATGATTATTATTGGAAAAAATAACAAAGGAAACATGATAAATATCTACAGATATACTGACAAAGGAAGACGCGCTAATCGAACAGCAAAAAAACTGAAGTTTTGCATTTATTAAGAGTAATTTCATCTTCTACACGACGCATTTTTTGGAGTCGAATTTTCGTCTAAAATCGCTAAATATCAGTTTAAAAAAAAATCATTACTCAATTTATTCATATACAAGCTTTTGCCCGCTGCTTCGCCCGCGTCGAAGAGATTTTCCTGGAAATAAGTAAAACAAAAGAATATAATTTTTTTACGATTATATGCAACGGTCACCATGTTTTACCAAAGCGCTGATAAATACCAATCGAATAGTCCAAACTCGAATGGTCTGCTGTTGTCCGTTGATGAGATCCCGTATCCATCTTCCAGTCCTGTCATCAGACCCTGGTCATCATGTTTTACCAAAGTGCTAATAATGACCAATCAAATAAGCACAAACTCTAGGGGTCTACTGTTTTCCGTCAGAGATATCCAGTTCCAGACCCATCAGCAGACCTTGGTCACCTTTTTTAACCAAAGAGCTAATAAAGACCAATCAAATAAGCCCAAATTCCAAGGGTCTGCTGTTGTTCGTTGAGGAGATCCCGTACCCATCTTCTAGTCCCATCAACGGACCCTGGTCACCACGTTTTACCAAAGTGCTAATAAATACCAATCAAATAAGCACAAACTCGAAGGGTCTGCTGTTGTCCGTTAAGGAGATCCCATACCCATCTCTCAGTCCCATCATCAGACCCTCGTTACCATGTTTTACCAAAGTGCTAATAAAGACCAATCAAATAAGCCCAAACTCTAGAGGTCTACTGTTGTCCGTTAGAGAGATCCAGTTCCAGACCCATCAGCAGACCTTGGTCACCTTTTTTAACCAAAGAGCTAATAAATACCAATCAAATAAGCCCAAATTCGAAGGATATGCTTTTGTCCGTCGAGGAGATCCCGTATCCATCTTCCAGTCCCGTCATCAGACCCTGGTCATCATGTTTTACCAAAGTGCTAATAATGACCAATCAAATAAGCCCAAACTCTAGGGGTCTACTGTTTTCCGTTAGAGAGATCCAGTTCCAGACCCATCAGCAGACCTTGGTCACCTTTTTTAAAGACAGAGCTAATAAATACCAATCAAATAAGCCCAAATTCGAAGGGTCTGCTGTTGTTCGTTGAGGAGATCCCGTACCCATCTTCTAGTCCAATCGTCAGACCCTGGTCATCATGTTTTACCAAAGTGCTAATAATGACCAATCAAATAAGCCCAAAATCGAAGGGTCTGCATTCTTACCAAATTTTACAAACGTTCGGGAATTATTATTTGCTACATAACTTCTGATTACTGCCAGTAGAAAAGTAAATTCCAAAAATCTTTAAATGACGTTTTCTTTTTTTCTGCGATCCGATGTTAATGAAAGAAAGCCCATATTGTATTCCAAATTAATTTCTGTAGAGCTATGGAAACTACATGAAAATCCGTTCTGTAGTTTTAGAGATGTGAGTGAACAAACAGACAGACAGAGAGAAAATAATTCAAAAAATCGTTGATTTGAGTTCTTTTACTCTTCTTTAGTAACCCCCTTTCTATTTCTATTACTTTTCTTCAATGTACAGACACAACGGTTTCTACTGTTTTATTACATGTATTGATTAACAGTAAAATTGGTTTGCGCAAGATAACAATCATAAAACAAACTTTTAAAAAACATTTCTTCCATCATTCTCTTCCACTTCTAAAGTACCAGATCATCTGCTAAACTAGAATTTTAAAATTCTCGCTCAGTTTTAATTAATCTACAAAAATAGTATACTAAAAGTTATGACTAAAACTGTTACAAAATAATTGTTATTCTTATTTTTTATGACAAGAAGAACTTAAACTTAAATTCAAACTAAACTCACCGAACATTTTATCAGCTGTAGATGCAAAAATGAAGTTAATTTGAATAACGTTGCGTATTTTGGCTTCTATTCATCCATTAACCTGTTTCTTCCACTGCTGGACATAGGCCTGTCCAAGATTTCGGCGGTCCACCTCCAAGAAATGGCCATACTCACACACGCTTGGCAGGTGAGTTGGTGAGCGCGGTGCTGAAACCATCGCACCAGTTACACTGCTGCCCATCCACAGTCTTTTTTTTTTGTAAGGTCTGGCAATTTGGGATGTATAGGTATATACTGTCATCCATCGGTCCCAGGCAATTGTATAACACCTGGTTGTGCCTGTTTGCTAGCTGTCCTCGTACTCTCCCCCGAAACCTTTAGGGAGGGTTTGCGAGTAAGATGGTGGTACTTCCACAGTCGAGCTCGGTACCTGTTTTTCCAAAAGGCTAGATTTCGTAACTTTTTCTATCCGAAGCCTAGCCTAGACCTAGGCATCCAATTATGAGGCTGATTTAACTATACTTCAGTAACATTATTTGTAGTATTTAGATATATATTTACAATTCATAGATTAAACTTTATTTTGGTACACATTACACAACGAAATATCATATAATTATATAAAAATTAAATTTCAGATGTAATGCCGCGTGTATTTTAAAATTGGTACATGTAACAAAAATTAAAAGAATTGACAAAAAGAAAGTAAAAAGGATACACAAAAGTAATTTCTCTTTGACTTTGATGATACCTTAATTCTACCAGCATGTACGTACATACATAATTATACACGCTAACATTTGTGTTTATTCCGTTGGAAAAGGTTCATAATTAACATTTTCATGATTTGGCCGCACAACTAAGCATAAACAAATATGACATACTCAAATTCACCCGTGAAACCTCAATCGCCAATTTAACATTTTTAAATAATAACGTAACCCTCCATACCAACAATCTATTCATTGTAATTCAACCAATAAACTCGCTTTCTTTATCTTTGCCTTCCCCTCTGATAGACAGGCGTCAATATATGTATATGTATGTAATTACCTATATATATACATGCAAATTAAATGATAATATCGCTATCTATTTAAATATGGCTCATTCGTTTCCGTATGACACAGTTGGGCAGTGATAACGCAAGTGGCTTTGTTTAAGCTTAAGAAACGCATTTTTGCGAGATTTTAGCCATAGCAAGATCGGCACTGTTGCTTAACAAAGTTTACCCGATGAGATCTCTTGATGAGCCTTCTGTAGCAGATAGCTCTCAAGAAGAGATAAAAGCTCGCCAGGACTGCCAACTTGTTGCGTCATCCCATAGAGGTTACTTGTTCCAATGTGCAGTGGCGTCCTAACCAGCCACCGCCGTTGGAAGCCAGATTTGTCCACTCCAGAAATAGTAACAACCCGCCACTGCCGATTGTGCTTATACCGCTCCACAACCGCTGAAAGCAAACAACGATGACTTGCATCTTCATCTGCTTCACAAGAGCCGACCAAAAGAAGTTATCTTAGGGTCAATGAATATAACATTAAAATATTATTATGTGCAACCGTGACATAATAAGAATCATTGCGGCACGAGTGCTTGTTGACAAACCAAAGCAAAGCTGAATTTTGTAATAGGCTGCACGAGTGTCAAATGGCTATATATGTCCAGTTGGACATATAACTTTATTTAAGACCATCAAAAATATCATGTTCGCGTCACATCAATACTATTAATAAATTAGTACCCAGGAAAGTCGTTTCTGTACATTGATCATATTTTCCATATGATCCGTTTTAACTCGAAATCGAGAACTACCAAACGGATTTGGGAGCGGTTTGCTTTATTATCATTGTAGTGACCCGGATCAACATAAGTTTATAAGAAGTGTTGATAAAATAATGCTTATGACGAAAACAAGGCAGATATTGAATAACCGTGGGTGGAATCATGGTTAAAGGCTGGTTATTTATAATCTCAACAACTATTTGGTGAAAAATACGAAAAATAAACTTTTAACAAATAAAAAGAGTTGATGCTTGTGATTGTTGGCACTTGGTGGAACTTTTGATACATTTTTGATTGAAAAACACTTGTACTTTTCCACTTATTTATATTATACGTTACGTAAACAACCAAAAACCTTTGATAATGCTATAACAGCGAAACCGGTAAGGGAAATAATATAAATAAGTGGGCAAGTACAAGTGTTTTTCAATCAAAAATGAAAAAAAAAAGACTTCAAATATTATAACAGTCATTCCCTAAAATGTTTAAAATAATTACTTACTGAAAAATGGTACCAAAATAACACCTTTACTGACTTCTTTCTTCCTGAAACACATTCATGTTCTCTAGAAGTCGGCACTCTCAAGTTGGTTTTTATGTTCTATACCATGGGGAATTCGCCGACTTCTAGAAAACATAATGTTTCAGGAAGAAAGAAGTCTGCAAAAGTGTGATTTTTAGTATGTAATAATTTTTAACCTTAGTGAATGTCTGCTATAATACGAGTATTTGAAATCAATAATATTTTTTTGTCAAAAGCTTCTAAATTCTAAATTCGTGGCGGGGGCGATGAGTCCTGCACTGACTCTCCGTGATCGTGAGTATTGTGCACTTCCCCCGGTCAGTCAGCCCAGCCAGGACATCTCCTTGAAGTAGAGCATGCTGACATAAGAACTGGTTCAGTGAAGGGAAGGTGGAGCTCGTCGCTATCCCTGCCTTTCTTCTTGTATCTTCGGTTGCAGAGCAATAGAGCAGCACATGCTCCACTGTCTCTTCCTCTAAAAGGCAACCTCTGCATAGAGGGCTATCGGTGCCACCTATATTGAAAAGGTGCTTATTTAAGTTACAGTGTCCAGTTATGATACCTACCATGTCCCGCAGGTCGGACCGTTTTAGTTTTAGTAAGTATCGGGTTACCCTACCATTTGAATTCGGCATCATTAGTCTTGACAGTCTACAGTCTTCTCGTTCTGCCCACTTACTGTTGTGTGCTTATTTTACGCTTTTTAGCGTTGACGGATTAAATTGTGAAAAAATTGGTAGACCACTGTCAGCACTCTCATTGCCTCAATTGCAAGTGGTGCGCTGTTCCAACTTAAAGGTCCCATGGCATAATGACAATTTTCAAGTAATATCCTGCAATGAGCACACTAACACAAACCGATTGCCGCAATTTAGAGTTATGTGCTGTCATCCGTTGAGGAGTTCTAGCTAGGGTGATGAAGTTAGGATCGAAGGTCAGGTAGCGGAATGACAATTTTCAAGTTATATCCTGCAATTAACACATTCATACAAAGATAGAATAAAAGTTATATGGTGATGAGGCTAGGATCGAAGGTCAGGTATATGTAAATTTTCAAGTAAGTATATAACATCCTGCAATCAGCATCATGTGCATCCATTGAGGAGTTCCACTGCCTATATCTAAAGACTACCATCAGATCACGACCAAACTAAAATAGGACTTACCTAAAGAAGCAAATTCTTTATAACAAACACAAATATTTACATCGTTTAATATATGCCAGAAGGCAAAGAGGAACATACCAATAAAAATGCCGTCAAATAAAAACCTCCTTTTTTGAAGTCAGTAAAAAAACACGGGATTCTTTTTTTTATTTACTTATTTATTTGTGGAAGTTGCAGATATATTTTTCGGTGTAATAATAAATTGAACCAATCATAGCGCAGAATCACAGTGTTATAATTTTCATTAAAACAGTTAGGTTATTAACATTGGACAAACAATGTATCACCGTCTTTGAGAAAGAGTAATAGAAAGAATGAAAAGATTTATTTCAGACCGAGATCCATATCTTAGTTAGTAACAATGTATGCTTATATACTATGTTAGTATCTTGATCTAAACATAGAAAAGGTAGTGGAAGTCGTTGTTGCAGACATTGAACCACGTGAACCTTATGCCAGAATCCCAGAACAGGACTGTCACAACAATCAACAATGCCTTCCAAGAGGCGTTGGAGCTGCCCCTTAAACGACTCGTAAGGGACACCCGTTTTCGGACTATAGCTATAAAGCTATCAGACTGTGCCTCCGCAAATATTCCCGATGTACTGCTGTATCGTGGCAGCCCCAACAGCACCTTAAACGCATTGTTGTATTGGACATTGAGGGTACTGAATAATTTCTGCGTATATCTAGTCCACAGACTGCACGTGTACATAAACTGACTGTACGCCTCAAACATTTTTACGTTATCAGTACAACATGCAAATCTGTGGGCCAGCATATTGCTTCTTACAGCCAGCACCCTCCGCTCCCTCTCGATGTCCCACATCATCATTTAGATCCTCCATGACTCGGTGTCCCAGGTACTTGAACTGACTCACTCTCTTCAGAGGCGAGCCGAGTGACAGCGAGGAGCTATCTCTTACGTTTTATTCCTTGCCTTAAACACAAGCACCTCACTCCTTTGCGCGTTGTACCTGAGCCCGCGGGACACAGTATCTTTCGCAAATGGCCAATAATGTTATGAGACCATTGATCTAGGGGCTCAGCAGCACCATGTCATCCACGTAACTGATGTTGTTGACTGGTTTGCCGTCTATGTAACATCCGACCCCGGCGCTGACCGTACCATAGCTCATCAGGGAGACCTGTATCCTGTCCAATTTTGTTCCATAGCACTTTGCATGACATGCCCAGGAAGCAAGCGTATACTGGTGTCCTATTGTCGGTGTAATACTGACAGTGTGCCTGACACAGAGGATCGCGGACTCAGTCGAGAGCCCTGACCTGAATCCGAACTGGGCACACTATCCAGCACATTTGCTATGACCGTCGCCAGAGATATCGGCTTGTAGTTACTCCCATCAGATACATCACTTGTTCTATTCTTAACTATAGGAACAACGTAGGTTTTTATGAGGTCCTGAGGTAGGTATTTGTGTGTGATGCAGTAGTAAAATAGCATAGCCAACATCCTCCAGCTCGTCACGATCGGAGATTTAACTCGTGTCATTTGTTTTATAATCATCGATACTTCAGTTGCTGTGACACGAACTGGATTAGCTGACCCGGAACAAGCCTCAGCACCTGAACCTAGCGGTGATTCGACATTAAAATGATTTTTAAACAGGTTGGTGATCTCCCCGGCTCGCTTACTCCATCCACGCTCACAGGAAGGCTCGACCTTGGATTCAAGTTTTGGGGTTCTTGCCAAAGTTTCAAGTTTTGTGGTGAGTAATATCCAACTTTATTTGTTGTTTATTATTTTGACACCACTTTAACTTGGCCTTGAAATATGTTCTAGTGTTGCATTTCATGTTAATAAAACTAAAACAAAAAATACTATTTAAAAAAATGGATTGATAGTATAAAATTGAATTACTTACTTTTTTATTTAAAGTTAAAAGTAAAATCATTAAAATTATAATTCATAAAAATAAGGCAATTATCACACAATATGCAAATAAGACATTAGTATCCACTCGACATCGATTCGATTAACAAAAATGTTTCACTTATTTATTTTTAAATTTACCGAATCGATGGTTACGCACATGTGCTGCTGCGCTGTTCAGGAAAAGAACCAGACCATGGCTAGGAATTATATTGGTATAAAAAGGGATCTCATAAATTTTGAACAGTTTAGAAAAAAAATGCACTTCCGAGGGGAGTGAGTGGTACCAGAAGGTCCCCTGCTCTTTGCCTCTCCCGCCCGCACCCCTTATTTCAAATTTGGAAGTCTGGATTTGACGTTATTAACCAATAAAATTTTAATTCATACATTTTGTTTCATTATAAAAAGTGTTCTGATTTGGTCTGTACTAATCCGCCTTCTCAGACCGAGTTTTCCGTAACATGTAAAGTGTGTTCTGTGGGTCCATGTTGGTTTCAGGATTTCTATATTATGTTTAAGCCCTAGACTAATTTTTTTTAATTTTCAACTTTATTTTGATTTCGTATATTTCTCATTCTCACCTTTGCGAGGTATCTTGACTCTCAACGGTCTGAAGATAGCTTATTCTTAAATTCCAGTCTTTATTACCTCGGATAAATGACAAAAGTCTGGACAATAATAATTTCAAGTCTCTGACAATAACGCCGTGACATAATTTCAAGAAAACTGCTGTCACGATCCTCTATAGGTACGAAACTCTAGGTGCATAAGTCGGGTTATGCCCGAATTCCTCCAATCCATTGTTTCGAAAAGGTAAAAATGCCATACATCAGTTCCCGATGTCCTCCATAGATTTTATTATTATTTTAAAGTATTTTTTTCGAGTCCCGTTTTCCTTCACGACTACTGAGTACAGTCAGGTAGTTAAATTGTAATAAATCAAACAATCAAATTTATATTAATTTAGTATGAGACCAAAAAGAATCTTTCACGCTAAACGGCCGACAAATTGGAATGACGTGAAATTTAGAACACTTGTTTTCCAATCAGACATTCAGGTAGGTGTTTTGAGTCATGAGAATCTTTGTGACCACCTGGGTTGTTCAATTTATTGTTTTTGAATGTCTACTAAATGAATGATAAAAAAGGCAACTTTTTTGCTATGCTTTATTATAATTATGATTAAAGTCTACAAATAGATATTTCCAAAAACCATACAGTTAAAGGATTGAAAAAAAAACCGGTCAAGTGCGAGTCAGACTCGCATACCTAGGGTTTCGTATTTTGACAGTTGTCCCCGAAAATTAACAAATAAGTAAGAACGAAGTGATTTGAAAAAAATAACTCTAGATCGTTTCGTCACAGCTTGTGAAAATGTAACTTATTTTTAAAATATAATATTTACTTTGAATTTACTTACCCTCTCCACCTACAATATCAAATTCGGAGAGGCCACTCGGCCCAGCACAACAACCGTCATCGTGGCCAATGTCCATTTTTAGGGTTCCGGAGTTCGACAAGGAACCCTTATAGGTTCGCCATGTCCGTCTGTCCGCGACTTAGCGCAGAGACTATAAGTACTAGAAAGCTGTAATTTGGCATGGATATAAAATTATTACTTCCATCCATCCATCAGCCTGTTTCGTCCACTGCTGGACATAGGCCTTTCCAGGGTTTCACCACTCTTGGCGGTCCCCCTGCAAGAAATGCCCATACTCACACACGCTGGGCAGGCGGGTTGGTGAGCGCGGTACCAAAATCCTTGCACCAGTGACGCCGCTGCCCGTCACCAGTCTGTTTTAAGGCCTGGCAATTAGGGATGGATATACCGCCATCCATCGGTCCCAGACAATAGTGGGCCTCCTGGTTTTGCCCGTGAGCTGTTCTCTTACTCTCCCCCGAATAACTTCGGGAGGATTTGCGAGTAAGATGGTGGTACCTCCACAGTCGAGCTCGGCATCAGCTCTACCACCTTATTAACATATTAAATATTACTTACACCAACAAAATGGTAAAATAAAATCTTGAAAAAAAATTTTTTTAATGGTACCTCTTACACGTAAACTGGGGATAATTTTTTTCTCGTCTATCCCATAGTGTGGGGTATCGTTGGATAGGCCGTTCAAAAACACTGTGGATGTGTGAGAACCATTTTTCGATTTTGGGATCCGTTGGCGAAATATAAAGTTGAAATTTTAGTTAGTGTGGAGCGTCCCTCCCCTGCCGGCTAGACGGTTGCTTATAGAAATGTGATAAAAATTCAGAAAAGTAGTATATATAATTAATTTAAAAGGAAAACTACCACAGCTCAGTAGGCTTTACATGTTTACGGATACAGGACGCGCCAAACTTTTGTTCCCCTAGAATGTATGCGACCAGAAGTTTGGCGCGTTCTGTATTAGTAGACCAACTTTTATGTACCGGGCAGCTACGGAACCCTACATTGCGCGTGGCCCGACACGCTCTTGGCCGTTTTTTTTAACTTCTTAGCACCTCTGCACTCAACAAATAGTCACTCTTATTCGCACAAAACCAAAAAGCCAACTTAATTTGACTAATAAATCCTTCATTTGGCGATTGCCAAAAGGACATGTTGAACGCATTTATTGTGCGATAACATACTTTACCTTGATTGCCCGGTTAGGTTTAGCCGTGTATTAACAAAACTGAAACAATAGATCGCGCTCTATTATGCTTCGTCCCTCTCACTATAATTGTTTTTTAAAACTTGTAACAAACAAATTATGATACTTGAAGAAATAATAAGAAACAAATCCACTAGCTCTTACAGGACCTTTAGGTATACTATAAATTAAATATCCATTTATGACTTTTAGTCACCGATTGTACCTCATGGTGACGCATGGTAGTTCAGTCATTATATCCAAAAAACTGACCCAGTCAGTTCTTAGATTTTTTTTTCGTAGGTCCCTTGGGTGTCTCACCGGGAGTTTAAATTCAAAAAGAAGACTGAATCGAGCTCTTATGTATATTCGAAAACGGTTTTAATAACTCGGTCATTTTTGATTTTATAGTAAAACCGTGAGAACAAAAATTGTAGGAAATTTGATTCTCTACAACATTGTTTCTCTTCATTCATGCCGTATAGGAGATGATGATATTATTTTGAATTTGTCGCGTTTTTCAGGTTTAATTTCCAAAATATCGATTTTGGGGAAAAAAGGTGGGAATCAAAATTGTTGCAAATTTGATTCTCTACAAGTTTAGTCCTCTTCATTTATGCCGTTAAGTTGAAAATAAACGAGATGATGAAAATATTTTGAATTCGTTACCTTTTTAAATTGAATTTCCAAAATATCGATCGTAGAAGAAAAATTGTGAGAACCAGACTTGTAGAGAATCAAATTTCCTACAATCTTTGTTCTTACAGTTTTACTGTGAAATTAAAAATGGCCGATTAATTCAAGAACCGTTTTTTTGGAAAAAAAAAAACATGTTTTGAATACACACAGGAGCCTGTTTCAGTCTACTTTTTGAATTTACACTCCCAGTGAGAACAACGAGGGACCTACGAAAAAAAAAATCCAAGAACTGATTATTCACGGGTCAAAATCTATAATGACTGAACTATGGGGGAGAATGGGAGGTAATTTATTAAATAATTTTTGTGTGGAGGATATCGGGAATTAAAAATCGACATTCTTGAAGGTAATTAATAAGCCATAAGTCAACCTGCTCTCTTATCCGGTTTGTTAATAAAATTATCTCTAAAACTGTGTTTATTTAAATACTTAATCGAATGAAACGAACTAATGCTTATTGTTTGCTAGACTTGTTTCACGCCTACAAAGTCGAAATAAATTACAAGAAAGGATATTTAAATAAAATAAATATAATGCACCCATTACTTGTGGAAGAGTTAGACAAAGAGAAAAATGAAATTCTACGGAAACATTTCCCTGGTAAGTATTTTCAATAAACACTGTGCATCCTATGCTGACTTTTGAATTATTCTCCGCTACTGACGGACCAGGGACCTTATTTTAATATCTAGTTTAGTCGATAGATGTTGAAGTAAGACATTAAGGGGGAAAGTTTCGAGCTCGGTGCAAAATGCATAACTTATGATTGTTTTTCTTACTATTGCATAAAAAGTACTAAATAAATGTGATATATGGCATTTCGCGACCATTGTTTAGTGTCAATTAGGCATGTCTACCAAAATTTTGTAATTTTATGTATAACGTTGTAAATGAATGGGCATACAAATTTAAAACACGCCTTTAAGTTTGTATAAAAGCGTGTTTTAAGTTTGTATACCCATTCATTTACAACGTAATGCATAAAATGACGCAATTCTGCTAAAAACCCCTGATAACTATTCAACAATAGTCGCAAAATAAGATGAAACTTATTTATTTCATACATTTTATTTTAAAATAAGGTAAACAAACTTATGTTATGCACTTTGCACTGAGTTAGAAACGTTACCCCTTAAGGAGGTTGGGCAACAACTTGCATCTACACATTATGGACCCGGACTCAAGTTAGAAGTCATATTTCATCTACGAGTATATTGTAATCTACAGATTTAAAATAAATGAAGGAAAAAAATATTTTGGAATCGATTACTGGCCATAAAAGATGCACTTTTTTATTTTTAGTAAAAGATGCACTTCTAGATTTATTAGTGTTACTATTGAACCCAGCGACCTATAGATACTTATAGACTTGTAACCAACGTACTAGCTAGCTTTTCAATATGACACCAAACATGTATTGTCATTTGTGTGTCTTGCATGGTGTAAATGTTTACATTTGTGTTAGTAACGGTTTGTAAAATACGCCTTATCACGGCCATAGAAAGCCTATTTTACAACGAATTTTTATACTGGCCGGGTGCACACGCTTGTTTATATAAACAAAAAGTTGTGTCACTGTGTGACTCAAAAGTACAGTCACGGCATGCACAATCTATATTCTCATACAAGCCTACGTATTTTTTAAAATATCTTAACGTAATATTGTTTTTAGATGGAACAGACCCAAAAAGTCGTTTTTACTTGATTACGAGTGGCTGACTTAGCAGCAAAATTAAATAAGTGACCCAGTTCTATGTAGTAACAGATAATTTATGTGGATACAGTCGCGGGTGACATTTTTAAATACACGACACTTTTTGAGATCTGAAATATTGTTCTCTTCATTCTTTTGTGAATTCACATAAAACACAACGTGTTGGCTCAACAACTTTTCATGACTAAATCATGAGCATATGTAGTTTATGTTCTTCCTATTTCAAGCCTAAATAATGTTATTACAATAGCGATGGCAGTTTTTTTCTTAATTCCATAGAAAAAGTATTAATCCTTCGTTTTGATCAAAAAGGATAAATACTCGTATTTTTCCAAAAGTGGAAAAATACTGAGTAGATACTATTTGATTATTTATCCACCGCCCATTTCTATAGATAGTTTCATCATAGAAAATACACAAAATCAAACTATCATAATGACTTATTTCCGTAGCAGTAGAATATTTTTTTCACTAAGTTCATCCTGGATTTTCTATCAAGATGGATATGTTTATTACATATAAAACGATATCCTATTACATTTGCAATGATGTTGGGTATTATTTCAGCACCATTGTATTTTTATATATTTTATTGTGAGATGTTCTCTCGACAAATGTCAACGCAAGAATGAGGTTGGTAAAACGTCATAGAAATTTCCGGCTCTTATTTCATGGGGCCATATTTTGTCTTTGGTTCTATCTCCATAAGTATCTATAGCTCGTTGATTGAACCTCGGAAAAAAAATGTTTTAAGGCCTTACCGTACCGTTATGTCATTGCTCTACATAAAAAAGTGTTACTTTTTGCGAATGGAGAAGTTTGTGTCTTGGATCCATTTGATATAACTTTTCAATTATATTATATTTGATCAGGTACTGGCACAGGGTTCTCTTACTTTGGTGCTGAAAAATGTCTAATGCCAGACCAATACAAGAAATTTGCAGATGAGATAATAAATATGGAAATTCAACCGGATGATGTATGGGTCATGGGAGCTCCAAGGAATGGTAGTTGATAATGATTATTGTTTTTCATATACAGAATGTTAATACATTAACATATGTATTAATACGTTAATACATAATTGACTATGACGTGTTCCGAAAATTAAACCACCTACTCTAATGATCATTCAGACTCTTATGGCTTTTGCAAATCCTTTTTTTTTTTTGTTTTGCCATAGAAAATGACAAGTAAGTACAAAATATCCAAAATAAAAATATTTCAAAGGAGATACTTTTTGCATGTGTTTCAGTATTATCAGTAGAGCAGTTTTTTTCTGGTTACGACATTAATAAACCCACAATATTTTTTCTACAAGTTTTTTTCATGCCGGTTTTTTTAATATTTTATTTGTTTATACTATTTTCAGGCACCACTTGGACAAGAGCTATGGTTTGGTTGATCAATAATAATTTGGACTACAGGATCGCTGCCGAAAAGCCTTTAAAATATCGTTTTCCGTGGCTTGAGTAAGTTTTTAGAGTTTAATAAAGGGTACCATTATGGTACTTGTTTAAAGAATTCTTTGTTCAACCGTCCGTCCTTCGATCAGTACGTTTTTCACAGCTATATAATTTTAGATCCGGTAAGGCTTGAAACTTGAAATTTGGTATAAAACGGGATACAGCACTTACTCCTATACTAGTGTGAAACGTAAAGCTGAAAAATACCTAAATTTCTAGAAATTTCAACTTCTTATCTGGGGGTAAGGTACTGTAACAAAATAAAGACTCTATGCGAGTACTTATTCGTCATTTATTTATATATTTATTTATCTATTTATTTATTTAAATATTTATCTATATATTTAAATGTTTATTTATTTAATATTATGGCCATAGTAATTTGTGATCATCGTCTAGTATATATTTTGGTAGGACGTCTACATTGTGTTCATAACGGTTAAAATAATCAGAGAAATAGAATTTTGATCCGGACATCGTAATAAATGGGTACAGGTACACAAGTTCAGAATTTATCAAATGAAAAGAGAGAAATCGTAAGATTGAAGTATTTCATGCGACTTAGCTGAATAAACCGCTCCTTCAGGAACAACAGGTTTCAGCAACTCCCAGGGCTCCAACAATTACACTGTATTATTATTATTACATACCGTATCACCGCATAACACTTTAATTTGACACGTTTTGATACAAAGATGATAATACATCCGCGCAAATACGAAATTTGACGTAAGCCGAAGATGAATTCAATGTGTAAACATAATGTGTTATATAATTATTTTGTATATGTGTGTTAGGTATAATATTAGGGATATATATATGGTTTTATAAGGAATATTGAAGAGTCGTCGATACCCGTAGCGTAGCTGCAGCTATAATTAAAATTTGAGGGAATTCGAGATTCTTGGCAAATCCTGAATGAAGTGGGGGGCCCTAACGATTTAGAAACGACCTCCCTGCCAAACTTTAATAGTCGTGCCCACGTATTACACAGAATAACACGCTTTCAAACAAAATCCAGCGCCAATCTAGACTACCATTTAAACCCTAAGTCCCTAGAATTTTACTCATTCATACTAAAAACCCTTTCAAAACAAATTGGAGATCAATTTTCACACATCTCTCCTAAAGACCTGGCCAAGTCAGTTTTAAGTTTTCTAACTTACTAAGCTTGACTGGTGAACGCAGAGGTTTTCCAAGCCTCGTCAAACGGTATACTGTCGATACTAGGAAAGCTGTGGTTTCAGACGCAAACATGATGTAGGGCTTCACCCGCACAGCTAACTGCTTTTCCGTTCCCGGTCGCACACCTTGCTTTAGCCTGAAAAAGACTCTGCGTTCCTAAACCCCTTGGTTCCTAAAATAATCGTAGATACACGCTCCATTTTCACAAAAGATTCTAAAATAAAACCTAAAGACAGAAGTTTGAGAACAGTCATGTGGAAATTTTCTGCCCTGGATCTCGTTGATCTAGCTATAAATAAAAAAGGAAAGCTAAAAAAAAAGAAACACCTGTATGAAGAAAACCTAAGTATAGGGAAAAAGGTAAGAATTGTTTCTGCTAGCTCCTTCACCTAAAATTGTCGTAATTTCCACAGACCGTCTATACTAGATCAAATATAAGTATCTCTGCCAGACGAAGGAAAGCTAAAATAATAATATAATATAATCTCCTTCAGGACCTAGAGAGCTATAGGGATAAAGGATAAATATAAAACGTGTTACATAAATAAATTTCTGATGTAGATACTTGATATTTATAAATGTTGTACATCCGCAATTTTCGCGACGCCTCTATAGCGAAATAATAATATTTTTTTCTATTGAGTTTCATGAGAAAACCGTTGCGGGAAAAATTTAAATTAGCTAATTCAGCTTTACACAATTACGAACGCACTTTACCGACGCATTGTAAACACTTTCAGACTATTTAAATAACGAAGCTTTATTTATCGCAATTCCGCACTTTCGATGAACGTACACGATACTCGACACTCTTTAAACCGTTACACGACTCGTAGGTTTTAAACTCCGAGGTTTTATTCCGCGATTTCATGACTCGTTCGCGCTTCGAGATCAACGCCACCCTCCGATCCGCGCTTGACTGTCCTTAAAAAAAACCCTGATTTCCTTTAAATCAGCTCCTTCTCCCACCCAGATTATTTCAGGTTACGCCCCCGTAGACACATTAATTTCCTATTTTATTACCTGTCAAAACCTATCTGAAGTGTATTTACCAATCTGAAAAAAATCCTGTCAAATCAGAATTAATGGCATGATGGCTCTATTTTTTGTAATGGCGAAGAACATAGAGGTAGGAATAATATTGTCAACAGTTTCCAAGATGCAAATGAGGTGGAAAGAACAATCGAATAAATAAAAAATGTAATATATTTCTAGATCAAAGAACTCCACTCCTGTTTCTCTGCATCGTAAACAATTTTGAGCTCTCTTAGGAATCCTTTCATCAATAAAACTGGAAGACAGTACCAGTCAAAACTCCTAAATTATATGTATATGTTTTATTATTATTATTCAACGTTCTTACATAAGAGATTACATCAATTTTACGCTTCTGATTTTAAGTATAATTTATTTATTTTTAAACTGTCTGCTATGCCGCTTCCTACCTCAATGTAACTTTCTGGGAAGTGCTCTGCTTTCTAAAAAATATTAAAATGTTTCTGAAATCTAACCTTTGACGTCCTGTCCAAATGGCAATAAATTCGTTTGGTTTATGACCTGAGAACTTTGAAAAAAATTATATCGGCGCCACAGGAAAGCTTGCCCACAGAAAGAGTGTAAAATTATCGTTTCCTCTCCAAACAATACGACACTTATGTCGCTATGGCTATAAGGTTTCAAATGCTATGGAATCCGTATAGATTTGGCATAGTCTACCGTATCACTTCTTAGGAGGCGCAATGTATTCCAAATTTAAAACATCGCAAGGGATTAAAGAAACACTCTATTTTGAAGTCAAACACAGCTGACATAGGATCGAAGTCGATATTATGATAATAAATTTTGGTCCCGCCCCTGGCTGAGTTAGTTGAAATTCACATTTAGACGGGGCCAGTAGTTAAATAAATAATTGAATATTATGAGTAGGTACTGTAGCCAAAAGTATCAACTTTGTGTACCAGAACGAACCTCGGATCGAGGCGTTCCGTTAGCACTCGCTAACATTTTGTGGTAAGGTGGTGCCACTACCTTCGGATTACTATTGATGTCTTGATATTAGCTGAGGGTGGAAGCGACATCTGCTTAATATGTGGGAAACTCTTGAGTTCGGAGGTAGATTAGGTTCATTGAAAAGAATGTTACAACAAACATAAAAGTATCAGGTGTTTAGGTTAGATGGCATTACTTCCGGGATTAGAAAATGAAACAGACCTTATTTCCTTATTTTACTCAGGAAATGAAGAAATATTATTCAAATAAATTCCGGATGTTTTATTCTTAATGTTTGGAAGCAGGGAAAGAGTGAAAATTACGTGAATCGAGTAAAGATGTTGTTTCTATACTAAATTACGCGAACATTAAATTCGCGCCGAAAACGGGTATTTCATGGCTATGTATCATGCATGGAATTAAAGATTTTCGGGTGTCTACAGTTGCTAAGCGAAATGGGTCCACTAAGCGAGGAGAAGAAATGTCTTTTGAGGAGAGAGATTTGGGGGGCTTTACACAAGTAAGGAAGGCAGAAGGCGGGCTATGGGGGCGCAGTAGCGGGAAATTGGGTAAACTTCGATTCAAGAAGTTCCGTCATAATTCGCTGTCTTTCCGTCATCATGGCGCTGTTATTGTTAACTTGCCAGAGCCCGCTAGAATTTAGTATTGGGAGAAATGGGGGCGACACTGCGCATCTTGCAATAAACTCATGAACCTTGGCATAGTACAGATTAGGTGAATTGGTTTTAAGGCTATGTCAAAAGTGCCACTTGTTTCAGCTAGGTGGCGTATTTAGCAAAGTAGTAAAGGAAACAGATTCCATTTTCGTATTTTAATACAAAATAAAGTAAAACCTGCTCAAATGAATTTTAGATATTTTCATTATCTTAATAATTGGTGGTAAGGAAAATTAGAATCACGAAAAATACTATTTCAAGCTAAAAAGGAAAACATTATGATTGCTGTAGTCCGGATGTCGGCGTTGAGATTTCATGACCATATAAGGTAATACGGAAATGAGAGAATGCGTGGGCCGTGGATACGGGGAGTGACAAGAAGTGAGCGGGGTATGGAAGAATCGGCGTGGCTTGGCGCCGGGAGTGAGTCGATAAAAGTGGTTGTAGGGCGGGAACGGCTCCCAGTCTTTGGAGCCCAGTCTTCGGAGGTCAGTCTTCGGAGGCAGTCTTCGAGGTCCGTCAAGCGAGGTACAAGTGCAGTAATTAGTCACGAATTTATTTTCATGGGTTTTAATTTTATCAGGGCGTTTGTTTTATAGTCATATCTATTTGCTCGGGGTTATTTTCTTCAAAGTTCTGTCGGAATTATTTAGAATGTGGGATACTTTTCGAGAAAGTGCAGTTTAAATTTAGAGATCCGCGAGTGTTTGTTCGAGGCGTTTTCCGTAAAAGGACGAAGATGTAGATCGGTTATAGGGCATTCCTTTTGAGGCTTGTTTCAAATGATTTCCTAAGAATTCTGGGGTCTGCTTTATATTTTAAATAATATAAGGTAAAGCTGGATGTTGCGGCTGTGAAAGGCTTTGAGCTCTAGGGCTCGGCTGGCCGGGGGAAGGATGGAAAAAGCCTCATTAAGAATCGTGGTTAATTGTGTTATATCGTTCAGACCAGTTCTAGGGACGCGGATATCAGGCCTGGGCGTGGGGTTTTGTAGTTTATTAGCGCGGAAGTTTGAAGGGTTATTAGCGCGGGAACTACTCGGTGTTTCGAGCGTGGCAAAGGTGGGAGTCTCTGGGTTTAGTTTAGGGGTATTTTTAGTAGGCTTGACGGCTAATAGGTAGGGAAAATATGTGATGCTAAACAAAGAGACGTCTCTTTGGGGATTTGATACGAGGGTAACCTAACGGAGTCGACAACTCGTATCTTATCCTTCAACCTCTCCGGAGGGGCAGTCGTTTTGAGATGACGCTGCAGCGGTTTAGTTATACCGTATAATATCTCCCATTTCTGACGTTACCATGTGATGTTGCCTGGGCGATCACGAGAGAAGTGTGAACCGGACATTGCCCCTCCAGGTTATCATCCGTGGCGCAGTTTTGGTCTTTATATATATATTAATATATTTATCACACAACCATATAGGGAACTTCCGGTCAGTTGGGTGAGGCCCTTACCTTGAATCACCCGCTGACTGGCACGGAGAGTTTATAGGCAGTAGGTACACGTAGAGGAGAAAACTCGCCTCGCTTCTTTATTTTAGACTAGTTGAGGGATGTGATTTCCGCTGTGACTCTTTGGGAATCACCGCACAAACACAATTAAATGTAAATGTGAGATTTTATCTCTAGTTTTGGGTTTTACACATTTGGCAGACTAGGAATTCTCATTCTAGGTACAAATGATAGGCAGGTAAAGTTTGGATAGTCAATTTAGTCAAGATATTTGTTAGGATGCATTACACAATCACACAATTAAAAGTAAATGTGAGATTTTATCTCTAGTTTTGTTTTACACCAAAATAGGCTGGGAATTCTCTTGGCTATTCCTGGGCAGCCAGATCAGTCAAGGAACTTGCGGGAATGCTAGGACGTTACAAGGAATCTTAGGATGCTAGAATTTCACGTAGGGTTGCAAGAAGGGACGATAAATTGATTAGAACACAGTCAGGTATTATAGAAAAATGTAGGACGGTAGAATTGTGCTCAGAGAAAGTAGGGTTCTGAAGGTTGTAGGGTCCTGGTAGTGTAGGTTTTAGTCAATTATGTCTTGGTGTTACACGTAGGTACGTTCAGGTTAGGATCCGTAGGCTTTGAAGGTTTTCAAGGGGGTAATTCTTGTAGAACCACGGACTGGTGAAAATTAGGTCAGATAGGTAGGCGGATATCGGTTTAGGTTCCAGATTTTAGTTTGAAAAGAATAGGCGAATTTCAGAAGTTAATAATGGCAGAATTTGTTTAGATCAATCTTGTAACGACGTGTTGAAAGCATTCAGTGGAAAGCCTCCCTGATTGTCTGGTCGAGAAAGCCCTTTAAATGACTGAAAGTTATTTTGTTGTGAAGTAAAGATAAGTAATGTTTTGCTCTCAATTCTGCTATCACATGGATTAAACTTATGATCATTGTTCTCTGAATAGAGAAAGTTCGACCTCAAGCTCAGAAACACTCCTACTTACATGTTCTAAGTCTTAATTACAGTACTTAAATAATTCTGGAATAATAATTTCCTTATAAAAAAAGATGATTTCATTGTAAATAAATTTACCAAAGTAAGTAGCTTGGTTTCCATAGAAAAGGAATAATTTCTATTTGTGAATAATATTGCCTGAAAAATAAAGGTAATGAGTAGATGCATTTGTTCATACTAAGGGAAAATCCCACCCTTTTAGCCAAGCAATGCCGTGCTAATAAGAATCTTCTGTATACCAAACGGAACAGAAATCTTAATTCGTCAAGTGTGAATAGATATATCTCTCCTTGAATTAACATTCTCAAGTACAATGTGGCCGAGAGATAGCCTTAAATACTGCTGAAACTATTCTGGATCTAACAAGGAAACCAGCTAGCTGAAATTATATCTATCTCAGTGAGACATCTTTCATATCTGTATGACTGAATTAATCCAGTATTGACTGCTAATAAGTTTCTGTTAGAATAAACTACCTTGCAGAATTCAGTAGGTTCAGAGCTTAGACATCTGATAAGGGGAAGTATGCAGCTTTTATTGAAGTAATTAATATTCCACAGTAAGGTCACGATATTTAATTACGAGTAGGTACTCCTTGAGGTTTCTTAGTGATTCTTCCTCCAAGGTGTGTAGACAAGGAATCACTGTTCTTAGGTTTTCTTAAAATAAATAATGTACAATAAAAACAAACTAAAGTTTTATCATTGAAAGACTACTTAAAGATTTTATAATGAGACTATAGTAGTGTTTGGTAGAAATTAAAGACTTGCCAACATGAACGATTTACTATTACAAAGTAACAAATCTTACAAATATTCAGTATAATAATACTGCCTTATCAAATTACAATATCTAAGTACTTAGTGCCCTGTAGCACGGTACAAATAATGTATCATCAAACTAAATGCAAAATTAAAGCCTATAATAATATAAGGTATTAAATCACAATTTCAAATAAAAGTAAATAAAACCTTTGTTAAATAATTAAATCACATTTTCAAATAAAACTAAATAAAACCTTTGTTCAAAAAAATTCACGGGTTATTCCCCATCCGAAAGGATGTTTTATGTTCGACTTATACTCTTATTATCTAGGAGTATAATCTTCTCATCTATTACTTTACTTAAGCAGAACCATAGAAGCTTTTGCTTTTACCGAACCCAAATTAACTGGTAGGGGCTATTAAACAAAAAACATAAAATTGCGGTATCTTCTAGATGAATTATATTTAGTTTCAGTTACTCCTCTCACTCTCTTGCATAAGCCTGGTCAATAGCTGATATTCTCTTGGATAGTTTCAATTCAGTATTGACATCATATAATAACTTAGCGCAGATGTTATTCTATTTACTAGGGTCAGAGGAACTATTTACTTCTCGGATACTTTAGGTAATTTAACTAGACTTATTAGGAAATGTTGAGTTCGGATTCATTCTTATTATCACTAAAAGAACTAGGGTTACTTAAATACGGTTCACAACGAGGGGTCCTATCACAGCTGCTAGACGATCATTTGGCCTAATACTAGACTAACACCCTCCAAACCTTGTTTGTATTTATAACTAGTTCAAGCTACATGTGAGAAGGTAGAGTGGGTAGGCAGTGAGACGGAAAGTGTAGTTAGCAGAAAAGTTGGTAGGTAGGTGAGGTTAGTGTGTTAGGGTCTTAGATGTGGGGGGGAATTGTTTCAATTAGAAGCCGTGACCAGAATATTACCGTTTTTGCGTTTATAATATTAAAATTAACTACTAGGACATATGTCGGAATAAAGTTTTAACATTATCATGGTTGTATTGTTGTATTTTGAATTCATTTTAGCGGTTTTGTTTCATTAAAGCGCTGTGATCATGTTTTCAGTTGGCTTGAATAATTTATAACATGCAGCATAGTGACTTTTAATAGCTGGGATATTGTATTGCGATTTCTAGTATTTATTTGGTTGGAGTGTGTTAGTCTAGTTCAATTGTTGCACGTGAGACGGAGGTGTTTTAAGAGTGATATTTAGTTTCTATGTAGTAAATTCATTCAGCGGTAACACAGATGCACATTATTATCTTTTCCTTAGTGTGATTGGGCGAAGCGAAGTTCTTGGTTAGGAAGTAGACTGGATTATCCACATTGCATACACCTGCGTAGCTTCTCAGGCGAGATGGGTCATACATAATATGCATATAGGGCTTTTAGAACTCAACCATCGTAGGCTGTATCTGAAAAGTAGAAAAAGATAATTAATTTCGGGCGAATGTATGGAGAATGTCTGTAATGTTGTGAATAGTTATGCCTATTTTATCATTAAGAAGCTATAGCATAAATTCACTTTAATATAAAGGGTTGTGTTTGACATTGTAGGACTAATGAGCATTGTTTATTAAAGTAGCCTAGGTAATTTAGGCCACTTTTGGATTGCAATACTATAGATGTTTGCTCAAGATAGCAGTACTAATAACCAATATGAATGACCGGTATAGGAAAACGTAGTTTTAATGCGTTCTTGATGATTAGGCAATTGTAAAACAGGTTTGAATGAATATACGTACCATTGTATGAGATGAGTTTGGCTCGGTTAATTGGATTATCCTTGGTAATCTGTAGTTGTAGGTTTCATTGATATCATCAACGCCATGTCCAATTTTGCACATGAGAATCATCCTGAGTTGCGCTAGGGTCATAATAATGTTGTCCCGAGCTGAAGGTGCATTCCATCTTCATCTCAACGCACGCACAAGTTAGTTAATTTATTATTTATAGAGATATCAGAGATATCTCATTTGTGATGGTTTTGAACTATTCAAAAGTGGTTTGTTTGTTTTGACTGTCATTAATCGCATTGATTTCTTTTTTAGTATTCCTTAACGGCTCTGGACTAAAAGTCCATTTGTCCATATTTGGGGGTTTTTGCGTTGACCGGTCCGATGTCGGGGTCGTACGCCGCCGGTGCGATATCGGGGCAAGTAAAATGTATGGAATGAGTAGTCTTTCACATTGTCCGATCCAGTATCGGATATCGGAACCGACACCGATATGTTGGCGGCACTATCGGACGCCCGTGAGTCGTCGGACGATAATGTTTGTATGTTGATATACGTATATCTAAATTGTCTCTGTGTGCGCTTGCATTTCCGTAGGCCCCAAAGCCATTCGAATATGTGTGTCTTGTTTCTTGATATTGGTTGTCAGATAAATTGGCAAATAATCATATCGTGGATTCACTTGTAGGAAAGTAATTAAAGAACTTTCTCAGTGCGTTTTGTAGCTCGCTAAAAAGAGTATAAAATGCTCTCTTTGAATATTTAGCTTCCGCAATGGGATTTATCCAAAATTGTCCTAGTCTTCCGTAATGACCTGTCCGCACTAAAGCTATCGAGCAAATGGCCATATCGGAGCGATTTTGTCGGGTAATGCGAAAACAGCACATGGTGTCGGCTATCGGATGTTGGCTGTCGTCGTCCGGCACCGGTGTCGGGTTGGATAGTGTGGAAACGTTCTTAGTCTCATGGAACGAAAGCGACGCGTGCGTTCAAAAACAAAAGCAGTGTTAGTGGACAAGTCTAATTGCTTTAGAAAATGTTTTTCATCTTCGTGTAGTAAATACTTTGTTTGAATTATAGGGGACTGCTTGGCAGCACTGTGGTATTATTTTAGTACTTTTCGAAATTATTAAATTGTTTTACTAGAATAAAGTATAGACGTGGTTGGTTATGTACGTCGGGCTAAAAAGATGTACAATCGTATGTACGGAGTAGGGTTTACATATTTTAAGTAGGATGAGAGGAATCGATTGTGTTTTGCTCTCACTTATTTAGTAGTGAGTTAGGTGCACAAATACTTAGGTATAAACCTGCAAACCTGAAGTCAGCTAGGGATGACGTCACACTTCGGAAACAATCGCATGAGTTTACATTGCGGGTCGGTTAGTAAACGTGGTATACATTGCGACTCGAGTAGAAATGAGATATTATGTGTTTTATTTTATAATCTTATTACGAACACATAATAATATGTAGTAGGAAGGGGATGAATAAATGTTTAGAAATATCGGGAATATTTACTGACGTTAGACTGAGCCGTAGAGTTAATATTAAAATTCGTTGTCCCCTTTTAGACCGAAATATTTCTGAAAAATATCACTATGATGTCTATGTGAATCATAATTTCGGTAACTAACAACATGAAATTCTATATAAGGATTATTTATGATCATATTAGTTTGCTCAATAATATTTAATCAGGCGGGGATATGGGAATATTATAGGAAGTTTTACGGTTCAGATATGGTAGTCATCCATCCATCCATCCATCCATCTGCCCGTGTTCGTCCGGTGCTGGGCATGGGCCTTTCCCAAATTTCGCCACTCATGTCGCCGCCGCGCCGTCCTCGACGTCCTTCAGGTTGTCGGTCCGGCAGGCATGTTGTCGACCTGCGCTGCGCTTTGCTGTACGTTGTCTCCACTCCATTGCCTTTCGGCCCCAACGGCCATCATGTCTGTGACACCTAGATACCTAGTTTGCGAATGTACGTACACTGTTAGGCTGTGGCAATGTTAGTGATGAGTTTGACCAATTTGTGTTATCCAACAAAACGGAAATTGACTTATTATTTCATTTGCGTTTAATGTTACAAGATAGGTTGTTCGGTCGAGAATTGAGTTTTTCTGAACGTGTTTATGCTGCGTTCTGGTTCTTCATTTCATTATGAAACGGATAAATTTTATCCAAATCCAAGCATTAGGGTCGCTCTTATGATTATTACGATCAAAGGAATCTATCATCTACATGATGTTTTCCGTGGATAGTCATCTGTATGAAGAATATGTGAGTAGATGTGTAGGGTGACAACAAAGCTTTTCTGTTCAATTTGTCCTTCTTTTACTTTTTTTGATTATTCGCTATTTAATGTTTTGATCACATTTTAATCTCAAACATAAACGACCGGTCTAGAACAGTTAGAAATGACTTTCATCCCAATGGGTGGTAAACCAAAATAATCAAACTAATTTGAAGTTTTTATAAGTAGTGCTTCCTTTTGACAAGTCTTAGTAGTTACTGGCATTATCACAAACCGGTAAAAGAATAACATTAGTTAGACAACGGCATGGACGGGCGAAGAATGCCGTCACATGATTTACTTGTATAATTTGTTATTGATATGACGAATGTACTTCGATGACTGTCGTCGCCTATATTAAAATTATACTAGCTTCAGTTTGTCCCGTGGAAATCATCTGCTCACTTTTAGTCAAGAAATATTAACAACATTGCAAAGTAATCGGACTGTTACGGGTTTTATTTATCAGGTAGAACGGTTTTGTATTGCCCACAATCGTTTAGCAATAATAATATCCTAGTAATGAATGGGTGGATGAATGTGAGTCTTGTTCCGCACTCCTATCGATGAAAAGTTTGAAAGAATGAGGGTCGCTCGGTAAGGTTGCGTAAGAGTTCTTTGCGGACGGATGGTAGATGCACTAATAGAAGAAGGAGGTTTATGAAGGTGATCGTTGTTAAATGTTTTTATGTTAGATGACGTTCATTTATTTGTTCAGTGATGACGTGGTAGTCCGAATCGGTAATATTAGCGAGACTGAGGGAAAACTATTTTAATTTTGCGGTGACGCTTTGCGATGTCGTTATAACTTTTGGTTATATTTTGCAATGCGGGGAAACAAAGGCTTTTACAAAATAAAATAAAAAAATCTTGCATCGATATGAGAAGTGAAAAGGGGTTCGAGTGTTCGATCCTTGTAGTGTGATAAAGAATGGGTAATGGATAAATTACGAGAAAACAATTTCTTTGGTAGCGTTATAGCGTAGGTGCGGAAAGTGAAATGTGATGATGGGCTATGACGATAAGTTACAAGAGATTAACTTCATTGGTAATGTTATAGCATAGGTGTGGTGAGTCAATTGCGGGAATATGCAAGAGCTTGTTGCTTACTAAGGCATGAAGGGCATCACACTAATATTATGAATGCGAAAGTTTGTGTGTGTGTGTGTATGATTGTTACTCTTGCACGCTGAAACGGATTTGGATGAAATTTAGAATGAATATAGCTTATACCCCAAATTAACACATAGGCTACTTTTATCCCGGAAAAAAAAAATCATGTCGTTAAACTGAATAACGCACGGGTGGAGCCGCGGGAAAGAGCAAGTAGTTAATAAAAAGTAATAAAAGTTTTGTGGCAAGTTTAGAAGTGTGGAAAATGAATAAGTATGTTTCAAAGTTATTGAGAAAAGGGGGGTTAAGTTGTATGATTTGAATGAAGTTATAAGTAAATAAATGGGAAATTAAATTCTGAGATAGTGGTTAGGCAAGTAATGATTTTATATAAACTTCTATGCTGAGGTTAAAACTGGCGTTGAAAGGATTTGTAGTTCAGTAAAATGGAAGCTAGCGGTTATCGTCGGGTACTAAGCAATTATAAGAGAGAAATTATTAGGAATTGATAAAATGGGACACCTGGGTAGGTTATCAACGAATCGTATTTACTCGTATGTATGTATAGAGAGTTTCGTTTCAGTTAAATGAGATCCCCTTAGAAAACTTTTGCATTAATAATAAAAGATAAACAATATAAGATTCGGGTTTTGAAAATAAGTAGGCCCTTGTGTACTCATAGTATTCACTTTTGATGTGATCTTAAGAATGAGAGAGAAGTATTTTTGGGTAGCGACGGAAGGGCACTTTTAGTATGAATACCTACATTTAATAGGGTAGAACTCAGAGTGAAATTTAGGTCAAATAAGCATGGGTTAATCAGGATGGATTAGTACGCGGACTTAATAAATAGATCAGGTTATTCTAAGTTGGTGGAGTTTCAAGTCATTGAAGTATGTCAAGTCAATCACATGGTATTAAAATAGCTAAATTGTTTCATCATAACTTTTTTCAATTGATGGTAAACTTTTCTTTGGAATCGGTATGTAATAGAATAAACCGTATAATTTGATGGTCGTAAGAAAGTAAACTTAGCGAGAAAAGTATACGTTAGAGTTTCAGCGTTAGATATTCGGTATTTTGTAAAATCTGAGAGTCGTGTGTATAGAGTAGTGTAACCACATTTTACATACCTATATTATTCTGAAACTAATTAAAGTAAATAAATGACTTACAAATGATGAGTGTGTAACCTTGCACAATTTATAAGAGTTCCACGGACGAAGTGGGAATTTGTAGCTTACTATACTTAACTATGAGAATTTGCCAGATAGAATGAATGGTAATATCTGACAAGGTGAAGTCAGGTTTACAAGCTGGAGGGTCGGAGTTTTAAAAGGATGGTAGTCTGGGAAATTTATGGATAAAATGAGAACTCGAATGTACTTCAGAATGTGTCAAATAGGAGTCAAGTTAGGGTGAGTGAATTTATAACGCAGGGTTCTGTACCGGCGCTGTGATATACGAAATCGAAGAACTAGTATGACCTCGTAGAAAGGAGTGGAAGAGGCGAAAGAGGTGTGTCGGAATCGTAATGGATGAAAGTTGACAGTATTTGTCTATCCCTTCAGGAGATAGGCGTGAATAAGTATGTTCGTCTGATGTTTGAACGGTGTCTATTTTCTAATCCTCGAATACGATAGTTGCTTAAATATAGTAGGGTACTTGCGGAATATCACTTAATTATATAGAATTTGTGAAAATCAAGAATAAATTTTTGTTTATAAAATAGGAACTTGCATGATTAGAATAATGGATGTGGAGGAGACAAAGAATGTGTGTGTTAGGGTCGTGGCAATCGGAAGTATTATGGTCTCTACCTGCCTCTTTGGGAGACGGGTGGGAGTATATATGTATGTACTTGTATGTACTATGTTTGTTACAAAATTAGTCAACAATGTACTACAGACCTTATTGGCGCGAAGGCTACGAACAGTAGAGATAGGGCCTTAACAGTTTTGTGACGGGAGAGCGTACTAATATTCATTAGTTAGTGGGATTTTATTGTTACCCTAAAGTACGGAACTCTAATCAAAAAAATTATAATTATATATGAATTTCGAGTAATATTTGATGACAGAGATAGCGTTTGACGGTTTAATAGAATGTTAGAAACAAGTGGGTATTATGGTAGAGAGGAGAAACGTTTCGAGCGAATAAACGGGTTCCATATATTGGTGTAAAAAATTAACCTAATATACATGTCGAGACATTCGTAGTGGCTAATGACCATGAAGACGTCTTCAGTCGAAAACCAGGGGGGTCGGGTTTAGTTAAGAGGTTTAGATGGCTTAGGTGAATTTTATTCTTTTCACTTTTATCTTGCTACAACTAAATATTTTTGATAACGGTATTCACTATACGGTATATGTTATATTCAAATCGTAGTCTACGGGTGAATAAACTTTACATACCCTGTAGTATGAACGTGCAGCGTCTTATTAAAATCACATGTTCGCCTAGGTAACATTTAAATTAAAAATATGGTTTTGAGCCATTATGAATTATAGGGATTGATTGCCCCATGCGGTATAGGTGAATTAATCTGTTTTACCGAGTGTTAAATCTAGTGGTTTAGAGGATGAGTTGTGACTATACTGTGATTTACAGATAGACAGAGGAATTCTACCGTGAAGGTTTCATTCTGCACTTCGGTTGCAGGACCTTAATTACAGCGATCAGCTTTATATGCAGTGACGCAATATTTCAAAGACGTCAATTCAAAGGGAAAATATCGTGATTTGTAGCGGAAATTACGAGTAAAGGACGGATCTAAAGACATGTGCGCATTTACAATTGTAATATTTACATTTCTAATTAGGGAAGCTTAAACTTATTCCGGAGGAGAATGCTCGGTACGTTCTCCCTTTTTCTTGATGAATTCTTTTTTTTGTATCTTTCTTCATTGTCTACCGCCGTACTTACCTCTATGATGTTGTAGACATTACACCACTATAATTCTCTCAGTTTCGGGTTGAGTTGTTGGGACATGCAATATGCAAGTAGACAGTTCTAGAGTCAGGAGAAATTATGTGAGGGGCGGAATAACTTGAGTATGATACAATTTATTTACTTGTACGTAGGCTACGTAGGTTACGGAGGCTAGGATTGTTTCCATTATCCTTTTAAAGATTAGATAAAGTAGTTGACCAAATAGTAGACTGTAAATCTTTACATTTTGACGAGGGCCTAGATACTTTTGTAAGCTAGTGCCTGAATTTAGTTTATTGCTTGAGAGTTTTATAACAACTTGTATATGAGCGGGAATAGGATAATTTAGGGATCGAAATATTCTTATCGAGTATCTTCGCAATTAGTCGGGTGCAACGTGTCACTTATGAGTTTTGGTTCTGTTTCATCGTTAATTCTATGTACAGGATGATCTGATAGGTACGTCATTTTTACGGTTGTATCTATCTAATTAAATCCTGACACATTAGACACAAAAGTATACCGTTAGCTCAAGTAAATGGTTCCTCGTCATGGAGTCTGGTTTTATGATTAGGCCCCAGGGTTTCCAAAGTCACAGTTAGTGCCAGAATGCTCTTATACGTCTTACCCCTTAAGGTTAAAACCCATGTAATAGAATGATCAAATATTTAGGAATATTACAAAAGAGAAAAATTACAAAAGGTCCAGGAATATAGAGAAATTAAGTCGTTGGGTTATTTCTAACGGCTTGTGAATAAGGCAAGTTGTTCAGGTTGATAGCGCGGGAAATGTCTCAATATTAAGGTTATAATCAACATTAAATTTAGCTAAATTAATTGCGATCATATCAACGTAAGCAGCAAAGCTACGGAACGTAAACAATTAGGTAGATAGGAAACTGTAGGGACATCTTTTTTATTTAGGTTAGGGAGACCTAGGGAAAGTTTTAATTGTAGGAAATGTTGGTTTGAGCCAAATTATTTGATGTGATTTAGGGTTAAGGGTTGAAACGGCTTACACGCTACATGCTACAGAGCCATTGGGACGATTAACCTGGTCAAACAGGAAAATCTGTATTGAATGAGCTGGTGGATCCTTAGAGTGGCGAGAAAGAGAAATCCACGCGTGGTACATTTGGGAAGTATGAAGAAAAAGGGGAAAGAGGATTTTAATGGTATCGTAGTATAATAATATAAAATTATACTATAATATTTATTGAAGTGAATGCAGGTTGTAAAAGAGGGCTCTAAGGAGGCAACAGTTTTGACAGTATAGATGAAGTTATTGTAGCTTGGACCAGAGGCACTACACCTTGCAAACGGTTTATTATGGAAAATTGGAGTAAGGTTAAATTACGAAAAGAAGTACATGATAAACCCGCACTATACAGAAGCTCGTACTCCCTTTTCGGCAACTGCACGCTCACCAGGAAACTTATGGGGCTTGCAAGGGGAAGGGCTCTAGCTGAAATGGTTAAATTAAAGGATAACCTTTATGAGGCGGTTCATCGCTTGGTATCTGGTGGAATTAGAGATAGTCCATGGCAAATCTAGTGTTAATCGAAAAATTGGATTGGGTTAGAAGGCCATCTTATTGCCACTAGGGCATACTGGATTCACAACCCGGTACTCTCGTTTCGTCAGATTTCTTGCAATCGAAGTAATAGTTATCCATAATTAAGTTATTGCGAGGTTGGAGTCCGGATACTTGCGGGATTCTGTTAGTGGATTGGTTTAAAAACGCACACACCCAACTACATTCTGGAAAAAGCCATAATAATTTGTTTTGTAACCAGTGGTCTCTGCATGTTAGCGAGTCTGAAGAGAAAATTTCCTTCGGCTGAACTAATGTACGCTACGTAAATTTTGAGGGTCGAGCTGTACCAGAACGAACCTCGGATCGAGGCGTTCCGTTAGCACTCGCTAACATTTTGTGGTAAGGTGGTGCCACTACCTTCGGATTACTATTGATGTCTTGATATTAGCTGAGGGTGGAAGCGACATCTGCTTAATATGTGGGAAACTCTTGAGTTCGGAGGTAGATTAGGTTCATTGAAAAGAATGTTACAACAAACATAAAAGTATCAGGTGTTTAGGTTAGATGGCATTACTTCCGGGATTAGAAAATGAAACAGACCTTATTTCCTTATTTTACTCAGGAAATGAAGAAATATTATTCAAATAAATTCCGGATGTTTTATTCTTAATGTTTGGAAGCAGGGAAAGAGTGAAAATTACGTGAATCGAGTAAAGATGTTGTTTCTATACTAAATTACGCGAACATTAAATTCGCGCCGAAAACGGGTATTTCATGGCTATGTATCATGCATGGAATTAAAGATTTTCGGGTGTCTACAGTTGCTAAGCGAAATGGGTCCACTAAGCGAGGAGAAGAAATGTCTTTTGAGGAGAGAGATTTGGGGGGCTTTACACAAGTAAGGAAGGCAGAAGGCGGGCTATGGGGGCGCAGTAGCGGGAAATTGGGTAAACTTCGATTCAAGAAGTTCCGTCATAATTCGCTGTCTTTCCGTCATCATGGCGCTGTTATTGTTAACTTGCCAGAGCCCGCTAGAATTTAGTATTGGGAGAAATGGGGGCGACACTGCGCATCTTGCAATAAACTCATGAACCTTGGCATAGTACAGATTAGGTGAATTGGTTTTAAGGCTATGTCAAAAGTGCCACTTGTTTCAGCTAGGTGGCGTATTTAGCAAAGTAGTAAAGGAAACAGATTCCATTTTCGTATTTTAATACAAAATAAAGTAAAACCTGCTCAAATGAATTTTAGATATTTTCATTATCTTAATAATTGGTGGTAAGGAAAATTAGAATCACGAAAAATACTATTTCAAGCTAAAAAGGAAAACATTATGATTGCTGTAGTCCGGATGTCGGCGTTGAGATTTCATGACCATATAAGGTAATACGGAAATGAGAGAATGCGTGGGCCGTGGATACGGGGAGTGACAAGAAGTGAGCGGGGTATGGAAGAATCGGCGTGGCTTGGCGCCGGGAGTGAGTCGATAAAAGTGGTTGTAGGGCGGGAACGGCTCCCAGTCTTTGGAGCCCAGTCTTCGGAGGTCAGTCTTCGGAGGCAGTCTTCGAGGTCCGTCAAGCGAGGTACAAGTGCAGTAATTAGTCACGAATTTATTTTCATGGGTTTTAATTTTATCAGGGCGTTTGTTTTATAGTCATATCTATTTGCTCGGGGTTATTTTCTTCAAAGTTCTGTCGGAATTATTTAGAGTGTGGGATACTTTTCGAGAAAGTGCAGTTTAAATTTAGAGATCCGCGAGTGTTTGTTCGAGGCGTTTTCCGTAAAAGGACGAAGATGTAGATCGGTTATAGGGCATTCCTTTTGAGGCTTGTTTCAAATGATTTCCTAAGAATTCTGGGGTCTGCTTTATATTTTAAATAATATAAGGTAAAGCTGGATGTTGCGGCTGTGAAAGGCTTTGAGCTCTAGGGCTCGGCTGGCCGGGGGAAGGATGGAAAAAGCCTCATTAAGAATCGTGGTTAATTGTGTTATATCGTTCAGACCAGTTCTAGGGACGCGGATATCAGGCCTGGGCGTGGGGTTTTGTAGTTTATTAGCGCGGAAGTTTGAAGGGTTATTAGCGCGGGAACTACTCGGTGTTTCGAGCGTGGCAAAGGTGGGAGTCTCTGGGTTTAGTTTAGGGGTATTTTTAGTAGGCTTGACGGCTAATAGGTAGGGAAAATATGTGATGCTAAACAAAGAGACGTCTCTTTGGGGATTTGATACGAGGGTAACCTAACGGAGTCGACAACTCGTATCTTATCCTTCAACCTCTCCGGAGGGGCAGTCGTTTTGAGATGACGCTGCAGCGGTTTAGTTATACCGTATAATATCTCCCATTTCTGACGTTACCATGTGATGTTGCCTGGGCGATCACGAGAGAAGTGTGAACCGGACATTGCCCCTCCAGGTTATCATCCGTGGCGCAGTTTTGGTCTTTATATATATATTAATATATTTATCACACAACCATATAGGGAACTTCCGGTCAGTTGGGTGAGGCCCTTACCTTGAATCACCCGCTGACTGGCACGGAGAGTTTATAGGCAGTAGGTACACGTAGAGGAGAAAACTCGCCTCGCTTCTTTATTTTAGACTAGTTGAGGGATGTGATTTCCGCTGTGACTCTTTGGGAATCACCGCACAAACACAATTAAATGTAAATGTGAGATTTTATCTCTAGTTTTGGGTTTCACACATTTGGCAGACTAGGAATTCTCATTCTAGGTACAAATGATAGGCAGGTAAAGTTTGGATAGTCAATTTAGTCAAGATATTTGTTAGGATGCATTACACAATCACACAATTAAAAGTAAATGTGAGATTTTATCTCTAGTTTTGTTTTACACCAAAATAGGCTGGGAATTCTCTTGGCTATTCCCGGGCAGCCAGATCAGTCAAGGAACTTGCGGGAATGCTAGGACGTTACAAGGAATCTTAGGATGCTAGAATTTCACGTAGGGTTGCAAGAAGGGACGATAAATTGATTAGAACACAGTCAGGTATTATAGAAAAATGTAGGACGGTAGAATTGTGCTCAGAGAAAGTAGGGTTCTGAAGGTTGTAGGGTCCTGGTAGTGTAGGTTTTAGTCAATTATGTCTTGGTGTTACACGTAGGTACGTTCAGGTTAGGATCCGTAGGCTTTGAAGGTTTTCAAGGGGGTAATTCTTGTAGAACCACGGACTGGTGAAAATTAGGTCAGATAGGTAGGCGGATATCGGTTTAGGTTCCAGATTTTAGTTTGAAAAGAATAGGCGAATTTCAGAAGTTAATAATGGCAGAATTTGTTTAGATCAATCTTGTAACGACGTGTTGAAAGCATTCAGTGGAAAGCCTCCCTGATTGTCTGGTCGAGAAAGCCCTTTAAATGACTGAAAGTTATTTTGTTGTGAAGTAAAGATAAGTAATGTTTTGCTCTCAATTCTGCTATAACATGGATTAAACTTATGATCATTGTTCTCTGAATAGAGAAAGTTCGACCTCAAGCTCAGAAACACTCCTACTTACATGTTCTAAGTCTTAATTACAGTACTTAAATAATTCTGGAATAATAATTTCCTTATAAAAAAAGATGATTTCATTGTAAATAAATTTACCAAAGTAAGTAGCTTGGTTTCCATAGAAAAGGAATAATTTCTATTTGTGAATAATATTGCCTGAAAAATAAAGGTAATGAGTAGATGCATTTGTTCATACTAAGGGAAAATCCCACCCTTTTAGCCAAGCAATGCCGTGCTAATAAGAATCTTCTGTATACCAAACGGAACAGAAATCTTAATTCGTCAAGTGTGAAAAGATATATCTCTCCTTGAATTAACATTCTCAAGTACAATGTGGCCGAGAGATAGCCTTAAATACTGCTGAAACTATTCTGGATCTAACAAGGAAACCAGCTAGCTGAAATTATATCTATCTCAGTGAGACATCTTTCATATCTGTATGACTGAATTAATCCAGTATTGACTGCTAATAAGTTTCTGTTAGAATAAACTACCTTGCAGAATTCAGTAGGTTCAGAGCTTAGACATCTGATAAGGGGAAGTATGCAGCTTTTATTGAAGTAATTAATATTCCACAGTAAGGTCACGATATTTAATTACGAGTAGGTACTCCTTGAGGTTTCTTAGTGATTCTTCCTCCAAGGTGTGTAGACAGGGAATCACTGTTCTTAGGTTTTCTTAAAATAAATAATGTACAATAAAAACAAACTAAAGTTTTATCATTGAAAGACTACTTAAAGATTTTATAATGAGACTATAGTAGTGTTTGGTAGAAATTAAAGACTTGCCAACATGAACGATTTACTATTACAAAGTAACAAATCTTACAAATATTCAGTATAATAATACTGCCTTATCAAATTACAATATCTAAGTACTTAGTGCCCTGTAGCACGGTACAAATAATGTATCATCAAACTAAATGCAAAATTAAAGCCTATAATAATATATGGTATTAAATCACAATTTCAAATAAAAGTAAATAAAACCTTTGTTAAATAATTAAATCACATTTTCAAATAAAACTAAATAAAACCTTTGTTCAAAAAAATTCACGGGTTATTCCCCATCCGAAAGGTAAGGGCTTTTATGTTCGACTTATACTCTTATTATCTAGGAGTATAATCTTCTCATCTATTACTTTACTTAAGCAGAACCATAGAAGCTTTTGCTTTTACCGAACCCAAATTAACTGGTAGGGGCTATTAAACAAAAAACATAAAATTGCGGTATCTTCTAGATGAATTATATTTAGTTTCAGTTACTCCTCTCACTCTCTTGCATAAGCCTGGTCAATAGCTGATATTCTCTTGGATAGTTTCAATTCAGTATTGACATCATATAATAACTTAGCGCAGATGTTATTCTATTTACTAGGGTCAGAGGAACTATTTACTTCTCGGATACTTTAGGTAATTTAACTAGACTTATTAGGAAATGTTGAGTTCGGATTCATTCTTATTATCACTAAAAGAACTAGGGTTACTTAAATACGGTTCACAACGAGGGGTCCTATCACAGCTGCTAGACGATCATTTGGCCTAATACTAGACTAACACCCTCCAAACCTTGTTTGTATTTATAACTAGTTCAAGCTACATGTGAGAAGGTAGAGTGGGTAGGCAGTGAGACGGAAAGTGTAGTTAGCAGAAAAGTTGGTAGGTAGGTGAGGTTAGTGTGTTAGGGTCTTAGATGTGGGGGGGAATTGTTTCATTTGGTTGCTACAGTACGATATGTTTTTTCTAAAATTACTCGTGTTTCCTATATGTATATGAAAAATAGAAACCTTTATCTCAGACACAAAAGGAATTTAAAAAAAACTCATGCTATTATACAAGTTGTTATGATGATAACCTTTTTCCTTAAAACGTGGTGTTCTATCCATCAATATGAACAACTTTTACTACAGGGCCAATCCTGAAATCACGAAAATAAAATCAGCTGTTCCATAAAAAATGTAAATATGTACCTACTCGAATTAAGGCGGTAACTTTTTATCTCGGTACAAAATGCACATCATAATATTGTTTTCCTTAAATTTGAATCAAAAGTTTGAAACAAATGTGTTTAAAGCAACTTGCGGAAATAGTTTATTAATAATAAAGTCTTCACAAAAAATTTACGTACTTTAATGTATTACATTTTGTGTGCATTACATTAACAAACTTAAAAGCGTGTTTACAGTTAACGCATAAAGTTTAATAATTTTCATGCAATCACCTAACTATTAACAAGCAGTTTGCGTGAATTGCTCTAAAACTTGCAAACTTTTTATTCAAAAGTAAGGAAAACAATATTATGATGTGCATTTTGCACCGAGATCCTCTGTTTCCACCTTAAGTATGAAACAGGTGTTATTTGCTACTTCAGGGTTGGCCCCATTGTAAAAGTTGTTCATATAGAACATGTTCATGTAGAACACCCCGTTTCAAAAAACAAGGTACTCATCTAACATCCTAAATAGTTAATTAAACTTTTCAAAAAAGTTGTGATTGTCAAGAAATATTTATTTGATTTGGGAGTATAAAAAAAATATTATGCTTTAAGAAATTTTAGGCACCTTATAATAAAAACAACACATATTGTGTGAGTAATGCCAACTATTTAAGTATGTTCTGTGGTATATATCGTAGGGATTTCCTCAATCAGGGGGGCAATTCCGGCGAAACAGTCGAAGCGAGATTTCTAAAACTTGATCATAACATGTGTGGAGTTCGACTGATAAAATGGGTTTTTACGATCGAGAAGTCTAATTCGACAGACTGACAATAGGCTCACTGTCTATCAATGGGCTTTATCAATAGAATTGAAAGCCATGCGGACGCAGAATTTAAACCAGAGGAGCAATTGTGTAAGCCAATCGTATTCAAATTGATTGTCATATGGCTATTCAACAAAGCTAATTAGCCTGTTTGACAACCAAAAACGTACGATTTATATTGTCAAACGGGCTTATTATCTTAGGCAAATAGCCATATGACTACAGAATTTCAATACGATTTGCTTACACAATTACACCTCAGGACCTGAAAAATTATCTAGTAAATTACGTAGATAATAAAATATATGTACTTCATATTATAATAAACAGAAAATGACTTGTACTCTCCCATAAATTTATTATTAACTTCTTTACTGGTTTTGCCTTTATGTCTTTTCAAAAGATCTAGTTCGGTCAGTGGTTTTTTGCTTTTATATAAATTGAAAATACATAGATCTAAAAGCTTTCTTTTTCTCTTTCAAGGAAAAAAATATTCACCGTGGGGACAAGAACTGAAGTAACTCCACCTCGGCATATTTTTACCCACTTACCTTTTTCGCTCCTCCCGGAGAATATTTTGGAAAAATGCAAAGTAGTTTTTGTTGCTCGCAATCCTAAGGATGTGATTGTGTCCCATTATCACGCAGCTAAATCATTTGCTCTACTATCATATACAGGAGACTTTCAGACATTCGTGGATCTTTATATTTCTGATCAAGGTAGGCATCTTAATTTAATGTGAAAAGCTTGTGATTTTTTAATTAGATATAACATTAATATACAATGTATTAATTCTAGTTAAAATATGCACATAAATAAATTAGCAAGATATATTTCGAGTTCTTCTGGACTCGGCATCAGTTGCAATGACAAAGACAAATAAATATAAATATGACAGGATAAAAAAAAAAAAAAAAAAAAAAAAAAAAAAAAGGAAGAAAATAGTAGTTTTGTGTGCCTGCTACACAGCACAAGAAGTTTAGATTTGGCTCGAGAGGTTAGCTGTGGTTTGATTTAATGTTGTTTATTGAGGCCTGGTCCAAAGTGGGCACCAAGCGACCAGATGAATGAAGTCTCCCATGTGCGAAGCTGGATGTCTGTGAGAGCTGGATGGAATGACTTAATGACGCGAACTGTGAAACATTGGTTGAAAGGTGAATTGTGAATACGTGTGTGGGTCGGTACTGGTAGAGTGTTGTTGTTTATGGAGTCACATGTATGGCGATGCTGATTGATGCGGATGTGGAGTGCGTTTTTTGTCTCACTCCACATCCGCATCAATCAGCATCGCCATACATGTGACTCCATAAACAACAACACTCTACCAGTACCGACCCACACACGTATTCACAATTCACCTTTCAACCAATGTTTCACAGTTCGCGTCATTAAGTCATTCCATCCAGCTCTCACAGACATCCAGCTTCGCACATGGGAGACTTCATTCATCTGGTCGCTTGGTGCCCACTTTGGACCAGGCCTCAATAAACAACATTAAATCAAACCACAGCTAACCTCTCGAGCCAAATCTAAACTTCTTGTGCTGTGTAGCAGGCACACAAAACTACTATTTTCTTCCTTTTTTTTTTTTTTTTTTTTTTTTTTTTTTTTTTTTTTTTTATCCTGTCATATTTATATTTATTTGTCTTTGTCATTGCAACTGATGCCGAGTCCAGAAGAACTCGAAATATATCTTGCTAATTTATTTATGTGCATATTTTAACTAGAATTAATATATATATAAATATTTATAAAGAAAAGCCGAAGGGTAACATATACATTTTATTATAATATACAATGTGAAATTTAAGTCATTTTGTTAACGAAAACTGGTGATAGTACTCGTCTATATGAACAACTTTTAGTATGAAGCCAACCCTGAAATCATGAAAAAAAATCAGCTGTTTTATACATTTGGGTCGAGTAGGTGTTTAACTGTTCTATGGAAACTAGGTTTTAACTTAGGTGAAACCTAGGTTCAGTAATCTTTATGGCCACATTCAAAAAAATATTTTTTTGCTCCCCTTCTGGTTGGACTAGTCCTAGTCTAGGCAGTAAGAAAGCAAAAAAAATAGTTTTAGAATTTCACCAAAAGGGTAATTGAAGCTTGTTTCTGATCACCAACCGAGTCTCCACGGTGAATTTGGTCGGTTAATTTAATTTCACCGTGTATAAATCACATTTTAGTATTTAAAGTTTGGATTAAAGGGGTCTTTTTCTACAAAAATGTAAGTTAGCATAGATAGGTAATATAAAAAATAATGATGGTTAGCTTTAACAATATAACTTAATTAAAGTTAATAAATATTGTATTTCAGTGCCACGCTCAAACTTTTTCCCGCGTTTGAAAATGGCGTGGGCTCAGAGAAATCACCCAAATTTGTTGTTCCTCTTCTACGAAGACATGTTGCGGGTATGTTAAAAAAAATTATACTCATTATACAAGTTTACTATCAGTATAGACTAAATACTATTTAATCTATGCTATCAGTTTCAAATAAAAGAGGGATTGGACTTAAGACATAGAGCCCATTTTTGCCACGACACATGATGCATTATGTTGTATGTCATTATTAAGTTTTAACGTACTGCGTCACTGCGTCTCAATGTTAAAATTGTTAGAGTTCTAGTAGGAATTTTTTTTAATGTCGGAATCGGCTTAAGAGCTTATCTTCCAATGAATGGCATTTTCTATTGTTAAGTTCCACCACTAATTAGCAGTGCACAACGAAACGCTTAAAAAACAAAATATTTAATGTTATAGTACAGGTGTGATACAGGGTGAAGCGATTTAAGATTCTTACATAATTTTATATGCATGTTATTAAGAAAAAGAATATTTAAGTTTTAAAAAGTTAATTTGTCTCTTTGAAACTTTGATTTAACACACATTTGTTGTTTATTAAACAACTATGTTTACTTATACGTATATAATTCCAATAAAAACCAGTAAGTACCTACAAATACAAAAAAAATTATGGCTGCAGTCTACGGTAATTATTGAAGTTACATTTAAAATTACATAGGCTGGGGAAAAAGTTTCTTCGCATTTTATATGAAAAATCATAACATTTTTTAATTAAATTTATTTACATTTAACTACAGTATGTAGATACTATTTTGTTCGATAACTTTCTGCCATCTTGTAGGTAGAGACATGATCTCATTGCTATAGAAATTCTGGGGCTTCTGATCAAAAATCCGCGACAAGTGGTTTTGGCAGTCCTCTCGTGATGTTAACCTGACACTGACTAAAGAATTCTGATGAGACCGAAACAAGTAGAAATCTGAAGGCGCAAGGTCAGGACTATACGGCGGATGCATTAATACGTCCCAGCCAAACTCTCTTGATTTTTGTTGAGTGGTTAAAGATGTGTGAGGTCTAGCGTTATCATGATGAAAAACCACACCCCTTCTGTTGACTAATTCCGGCCGCTTCCTCTCAACTTCTTGCTTTAATCTCATCATTTGTTCGCAGTGGAGTTCAGAATCGATGGCCCTGCCTGGCAGTAACAAACAGCTCATAATGAATAATGCCCTTCCAGTCCCACCATACACACAGAATTACCTTGTTTCGAGATAACCCGGGTTTCTCCAGAGTCTGTGAAGCCTGACCAGCCTTTGACCACGACCTTTTTCGCACGTTCTTATCGTACGGGATCCACTTTTCATCAAAAGTTATCAGGTTTTTCAAAAATGGTTCAGTTCCATTACGTCGTAATAAAGAATCGCAAATGAGTAGTTCATTAAGTTTTTTTCAGTGAGCTCATGAGGCACCCAAATATCGAGTTTTTTTGTGTACCCGGCTTCCTTCAAATGCGCCAAAACTGTTTTGTGGTCAATCTCCAGTTCTTCAGCTACATCGTAACTACTGATATGACGATCTTGCTCCACTTTTTCAAAAATGGCATCCTTTATATCCATAACAGGGCGCCCAGAGCAAGGTGCATCTTTGAAATCAAAATTTTCGGATTGAAAACGCTTAAACCAAATTTGTGCTACTCTCACAGACACATCAACATCTCAAATTTTTTTCGCGGCTTGCGTTGCGTTTTACCTTTTTTGTAGTAAAATTTTAGAATGTATCGAATTTCTCCATTAGATTCACTCATCTTAACAGTAAGAAAAACAAATGAAAATCACACATCTTACCTAATTTGAATTTGGAATTATCTTTTTTAAAATTTAAAGTTTTTATTAATACTAAAACCAGCCCGATACAAATGGTATAGCCAAAGAGATTTTATTATAAGTTCATACATACTATTTGCGAAAAGAGTTTTTCCCCAACCTAAACATTACATTTTTGTATCTGTTATTCCTGCTAAATCAGTCCATATACACAGCCGGAGTCGTTATCGAACACACTTTTCACAAAAATCCAAATAGTAAGCAATCAAAATTCTTTAAACTTAAGCCAGGGTCAAATTTATGAAATATCCAGAATAAAACACACAGAAGTATAGGTACGATATTAAGATCCGAAAGACATTACTTAATCATCCCGTAACTGACACAAAATGGCTGCCGCTTCCAATTTCAAAAATGGAATCTGAAATTCGTTGGCTACTTGGCATTCAAATTTGAGCCTTTTTTTTATGTGGTTAAGTTGCTATTAACATAAAATATTTTGTTGTATAAGCATTTCGTTATGCACTGCTCATTTAGTGGTGGCACTTTACAATAGATAACAATGCCATCCTATGGAAGATAAGAACTAAAGTGGATTCCGATATTTAAAAAAATCCTACTATGAGTCCTTTTATTTTGTCATGTCATGTATTTTGTGTTGTGGTGACAAATAAATTCTTATCTTATAACTCCACATGAAACCGACCTACCACTCTAGACTTTAAAAGTACAGACAGAAACAAAAGTCAAAACGAAATGCTTTTTACGGTTGTTATCAAAATCAAATACATACAAAAGTTACAAGCGTATAAAAGTATTGGATTTTACATTAATTTTGATGAATGTTTATGTACCGTAATGTCCTAGAAGCGATACAACAAATCCAATAATTTAAGTTTCACAGCATAGTGTATTTTATACTATTATTTTCTCCTGAAATCATAGGAACCTCCAAAACCATTCTCGAGTTTTTTCAAAACATGAACGTTGTCTCGCGTTAGCTTGCCTCTCACACCGTGTTCGGTTAGTTCCGTACGAGCTCGGGAAATAAACGTTCGGGCCAACCAATAACAGTCAGTCAGTGCTCTATAATCCGAAGTTGCATGTAGAATGAAATAGCAAGCATAGCGACCCCGTGTGCGACTGACTTCAAGCCGCAGACTACTGGCTTCTTGAGCAAAACTGTAGTTCTCAACGTTTCTCTACAATTTGAAAATGAATTAATATGATAACTGGATACGAAGAAAACTATATTTTAATTTATTTTATTTTACTTTATTAGGAACAACATACAGCAGATTTTGTAAATATAAAATATCACATTTGAACAATAAATACGGCCAATAACAGTTGTTCGCCATTAGACTTAGAATTGACGAAACAGACATATTAATTGGACATGGAAAACAAATGGTGCAAAAAAACTAAAACTATACAAAAAAGAAAAACAATAATGATATAGCGAATTCGATTAAAAATGTAAGGTGAGTGTGTGAGTGATGATGACTGATAAGTGAGAAGGGTGTGTATTGTGAGTGAATGTGTGTGTCGGGATTAATGTATATATACATAATATATATGGGAGAGTAGGGAAGAGGTAAGGATGTTTCTTTTATTGAATTTGTGAATTGTTATTATGAAATAAATATATATAATTTAGCTATATGAAGCCTTTAGTTTCCTTTAACTTGTATTAATAATAAAAAAATATTAATTTTCGAAATATATTTCGGCCCACTATGGGGCCGGCATCAGTCGAATTGTTATTATGGTATATGTTAAAAAAATACGACAAACGCTTCTTATACGCATAAATTTATGAACAATGTGTTAACTAATTGTACCATCTTTCGACTTGTTAGGAATTAACAATTAATTTTTATATTCAGGATTTTAAAACCACAGTTCAACAAATGTCAAACTTTTTGGGTAAGCAGTACACCGATGAGCAATTCAAAACACTTTCTGAGCACTTGAAGTTTGAGAACATGAAAATTAGTTCAACTTATGCTTCTTACATCAACCCGGGAACCGAAGACTTCTTTAGAAAAGGTAAAGGTTTTGAAATAAATGTCAATAATCGGATCTTTCAAATATATGAATTATTAATATTTATCGGATAGGTATATAAAACTAATATTAACAATTGAAATTATACATAATAAATATTTTGTAATATTTTTTATTTTATTTATACAAAGTGAAATTTAAAAGTCATTTTGTTAACGAAAACTGGTGATAGTACTCGTCCATATGAATAAATTTTACTATGGAGCCAACCCTGAAATCGTGAAAAAAATATTAGCTGTTTCATACACTTGGCTCGAGTAGGTATTTAACTTTTCTATGGAACAGTTGTTATTTTTTTACGATTTCAGGGTTGGCTCCATAGTAAAAGTTGTTCATATGGACGAGTACTATCACCAGTTTTCGTTAACAAAATGACTTAGATTTCACGTTGTATAAGTATCAAATAATTACAACAACACAATGAAATTGTTATTAAAATACACGAATAAAACTGACGAAAAATACTGTATATATTCTTATGCTAGGACAGTTAGCACACCCGCTAAAATCTACTATCCGTCTCGATTAAAACTAGGACTGTGATATTTTAGCACGCTATGACACAGGTGAAGCCCTAATGTTACAAATAATTTGATTTTGATCCCGCTGCGACGTTTCATACGATGTGCATTGACTTGTGGTACCTAAGTAATAAGTATTCGTTAATTTGTATTTTCACACATAACTAGCTTTTGCCCGCGGCCTCGCTCGCGTGGAGGCAAGGAGTATATCGACAGCTTTAGGCCTGGTGGTTATTGTGGGGTATTATGGGGTATTATTATGGTATATACCCTTTATTAGGGTTCCATGCTCGAAGGGTGCCAAATGCGTTGTTGAAAATAAATAATTTTCAATTTCAATTTCCATACAAAATTTTACACTCACCACTTTATGGGGTGAGTTTTGAAAAATCCTTAGTACATCTCTATACCCATCAAGAAATTGTGCTTTTTCAATTAGTAAAAAAGCGTATTAAGATAGATAAACGCGACTTTTTTACTACTTTATTAGGTTTTCATATCGGAAAGGTGCCAAATCCGTTATTCCAAATAAATAATTTTCAATTGCAGCCTGTTAAAGTATAATTTATGATGGTGTCCTATACGTGTAGCTAAATTAAGAGCTCTATATAAGGTAAATGTAATATTTTATATTATTATTAAGGAATTTTGAAAATCAAAAAATATAATCATATTCAATTTCCATACAAAATTTTACTCTTCGTTTCAACGTTTTTTATGGGGTAAATTTTGCAAAATGCTTAGTGCATCTCTACACCTCAAGAAACTGTGCTTTGGTAGTTAGTCAAGTAGCGTATAATGATAGTTACAAGGTTTGTGCGACCAGCGACGATAAAAACGAATAATAAACCAATACCTATACTATCACAAAAATTTGGTTATTCAACGTTTTATTTAAATTTTAAGCAACATCCGATATAAACGCCAAGACCTGTGAGGATAAAACAAAAATACGAAAATTACGTATTCAAAACGACGATATCATTAGACGTGTTAAAAGGAAATTATTCACCGGTAGATAAGTTCAGTTTATGCATTCCCTGGCTGAAAATAAAGTGTTATTTACTTGTTTGGTGAAATGTTTTCTTTCTTAAACCGATTTAAAAAACCTTGATACTCAATGCCTTGATCGATGTGCATCGTGGGGTTTGGACTTAGGATTAAGTAAATTTCAAAATATGCATATTCTTCTTACAGGTAAAACTGGTGACTGGAAAGAACACTTTGATGAAGAAATGACAAGAAAGGTGGATAAATGGATATGTGACAACTTGGCTGGTACCAATATCAAGTTTCCAGAAGTTTAAAACCTTAATTTCATTTATTTTAATAGTGTGTATTTAGATACTAGATAAAATAATGTTTTAGAAATATTATCCACCTTTGTCGATTTCTTGAACCATTTTGAATTGTATTTGTTTTTGTGTAATATGGTGTTTATCTCATGTTTTGCATTATCAAAATTAGAACAGAAATAGTTGTTATTCGTTTAAAAATGTATTGTTTTTATTTTCATCACATCTTAGAAAAGGTTGTCGTCAATCTTTTAGTCCAGCCAAAGCATCTTTAATATTCCTCGTCTATCCTTTAATCGCCTTAAGCATTCAGATTAATAGCTGTCGATTTTCAGTCCAAGCCAAACATCGGTTTAAAATAAACAAGAATACATAATTGAAAAATAAATAAAATCTCTGTTATAAAGCAAATTCAATCACTAAAATGTTAAAATAGCCAGTAAAGTATAGAAATTAGTCATTAAGTTATTAAATAGGTTATCATAATGAAAAACAAAAAATAAATTGCAAGCTCTTATGTCACTCATGTCATAAAGGTATCCCAAGAGCCAAGGATTGCTTTGAGAGCAGCCATCTTTTACACTTCGTTCGAGAGGTAATGAGAGACTTAGAGTCAAGTACGGTGGTGGTAAGACATTCCAGCATTTATGAAGATGCTGCGATCTTAAAGCAACCCTTTGTACATTTATGTGAATGTTTTGGGACAAAAAGCGTTACGAAGTACGCTATTTGACAATTTCAATTTGTTTTAAAACACAAAGGACTTTGGTTTTTGAACAAGGTAAACAGAAAACATGCAAGCTTTAGTGTCCTCGTATTAGCCCGGGCAGTAGCGTTGCATTTTAGGTAGTGATTTTAAGCCGATTGATTTCCATCTTTTTCAATAGATCTGGAATGGCTAATAACAGAACCAAGCATCAGCTGACGCACCCGCGGTGGGTGTGAATGTGAGAGGCTGCAAAGTGGTAAAAAAAAAGTAATAGCACGCCGGCTGAAACTTTTTTCACAGATAGTTGACAACATACTGAGCTGAAAAAAAATCGCCTGCTGTATCGTGGATTCGTTCGTTTTTTTTTTGTTATTACTTTCGCAACCTCTCACATCCAGACCCACTGCGGTTGCGTCAGCTGACGATTTTTTTTCAGCTCAGTATGATGTCAACTATCTGTGAGAAAAGTTTCAGCCGGCGTACAATCACTCATTTTTTTTACTCCTTTCGCAACCTCTAACTCCTAAACCCACCGCTACTTGAGCAGCTGACGGTCGATTACATATCAGTCATGTGAGATCTACGATCGATGTCAATATCAGCCGGCTTACTATGACTTTTGTATTTGCAACGGTACCTTCCGGACTATTTATTATGCCCTGTTTAAAATTTTAATAAATATAAACAAAATAAAGTGATATTCTATCCCTTCTAGGTATAACATGTATGACTATGACAAAAACGCATGCACGCATTCTGGACACGTATACAACGTGAAATTTATGTCATTTTGTTTACGAAAATTAGTAATAATACTAGTCCATATGAACAACTTTTACTATGGGGCCAACTCTGAAATCGCGTAAAACAACAGCTGTTTCATACATTTTGATCAAGTAGGTATTTAACTTTTCTATGGAACAGCTGATATTTTTTTCGCGATTTCAGGGTTAGCCCCACAGTAAAAGTTCTTCACATGGACGAGTACTATCACACTTATCATTAACAGAATGAATTAAATTTCCTGTTGCATAGTAGCCGTCAAAAACAAAACTTATAAAAAAAGCAAGTCTCGCAACTTAGTTCTTCCACCGTAAAAAGTTGTGAGATCCATGTAAATCCAAATCGGTTAATTTATTAAGTCCCTACTTAAGGGACCTTCTGTCTTAAGTTATTACATAATTAGCTCACCTAACAACATCTTACTTGACACTAATTGTATTCCAAATTTGAAACTTCTGTCTGCTAGAAATGCCTTAGAGTTTTGATGATCGGTCAGTCAGTCAGTGAGTGAGTGAGTGACAAAATTGAGAAACTAGAGACTAGTTATAATTCTTAAACCACTGGTTAAATTGAATGAAATTTGAAATATAGCGTGTTTATACAATGCCTGCTTGGTTACTGAAAAATCAGGCTTCTAGTTTTATCCACAATGGAGTTATGGGGGGTTGAAAATGGCCTGAACTGTTTCGAAAAAAGGATGGTACGGCCGTGCCGCTTTTTAGGTCGAGTTGGTGGGGCCAATAAATACACCCTTATCTGGGAGTACTGCAATGCTCTCAGATAAGGGTGTATTAATAAGATTAGAGTGAGTTGACACCATAATATTTAAAAACAGATAGGACTCACTTTTTTAACTTAGCAAGGAGGCACAGGTCGAGCTTTCGATGAGATTATGACTCATCATCATCAGGACTCTTCGGGAGTACTTTTGCCCACGGCGGTCAGTCGAGTACTAAGCTTCCTCCCCTCTCTCGTCGCCGCTCGCCTTTCCGCTCTTCGGCTGCGTTCGGAGGTTTCCGGTATCGAAGCCAGACTCGACCGGACATTTGATAAAGTTTTCACTACTACTTCCGGGTCACGTGTTTCACTAGGTCCAGTCACACAGACGGCACTGATAATGTCCTCAACCACTGTTGGTACTTTTTAGGGTTCCGTAGTACCTGGAAGGTAAAAAGAACCTTTATGGTGAGACTACGTTGTCCGTCCATCCGTCCGTCCGTCTGTATGCCTCATAACTTTAGCATCGTTAAAGATAAAGACTTGAAATTTTCTACAAAATTAGCATTTACTTGCCTTTATAATATGGTACAAAAAAAATATTGAAAAGTTCTAAATTGTTCAAAATATTTCTAATACAAAAGTGAGAAAAATAAAAAATAAATTCTTAAAAATACAATTTGGGTATCAAATTGTAGATATTAAAGAGCTGATTATAAAAATGTATACTTTTACTATATTTACTGCCACCGATTTCGAGAAATCTTTGAAAAACGACAAAAAATGCATGTCCCCCCTTATTTCCGAAAAAAATGAAAAAAATGAAAAAAATCATGGTAATTTGGGATTACTAAAGATTACAGGAAAAATATAGCGGTTGAGATATTCACGATGATTTCATCTACGAGTTTTATTTCGAGTACGGTATAAAAATATTTGTGTCTCTAGTTGCTATACAAAAGAGAAATGTATACATATATACGATAACCTAATATTGATTGACTTCACTCAGAACTAAATATAGAAGACTTCCCGCTACTAATTTCTAATAAGATCTGGTTTAACTGCCTATCTTTTTAATGAGTCAACAACTCGTGAAGTGAAGACACTTCCATAAACAATATATATTCTAATGTTAATTTAAAATGTGGTACAATCAATTCTTTTTTTAGTCATCATAAATTCATCATTCTTCCTGACTGTTACCAAAACTGTCGAATTACGGAACCCTAGGTATGCGAGTCCGACTCCCACTTGACCGGTTTTTTGTCATACGAAGCGTCAAGCACAGGTTGCCAAGTTGGTGCTAGATGCAAACCTAGGTCTCTGTTGAAATTCGGATGCCTACCAATTGTCTCACCTATGTAACTGTGCCCACAGTCACGAGGTATTTTGTATACTCCTGGGCGGCTATTCCGGCATTATTGCGCATTCGTAATATCAATCATTAGATATTTGTTTAAAGTTTGATACATGCCATGTGATGGAAATTAGAGTAACTAAACCACATCAAATAGAAGCTATAGGATATAATTCTTTATAATACATCTCTCGCATGCTCTAGCTCAGCTTCCACATACTGTAAGTCGCACAGGCGTAGCGCTCTGTTTATCAAGGTGTGAGGGACCGAGGACAAGTGAGAAGGGTGATTATAATTTAACGGTTATTATAATTTTCACGGCTGTTTGTAAACTAACCTAAGCTAGTGAAATTATAAACTATTGGATTTTATAATGTCACACTGAGATACACCGGGTGTAAATATACTGCTACCATGGGAAATAATTAAGTTCCAAACAAAAATGCGTGAACCCTAACGAACCGACATACGGGCGAGTTTAGAGAGAGCGTCGCTCTCTCGATACTCGCCCGTACGTCGTCGGGGCGTTAGGCGACAAACAAGGAGACGCGGGGCGTCAAGCGCCGCGGTGCGCGAAGCGGGCCGCCGGAAACACAAACATACACCGATGTATGGAGCGTTCAAGGAGAAGCGTTTTTGCACGCGTTTTCTTGAATTGTAGCCTCGCATGCGACGGGGGACGCGGCAAATGAAGCTACAGGCGACGCCGCGATTGACGCGGTGGGTAAAGTAACGAGTGATGCAACGGGCGCCGCCGAAGTGAACGACGCCGTGTGCGCCGCTGCAGAATTCGCGGCGGATGCAGCGGCGTAAACTGCTATTCCGTATGCCCTGCTCGTTCATAAACGAAACTACTAGTTATTATACCATACGTTTGTTTTTACGCGTCAACTGCGGCGGGCAGCGACACGCGCTGCCTCTCCATAAACGGAGAAAACGCTTGACGTCACGCAGCCCGCTTCGCGCACCGTGCCGCCTGACGCGTCGCGTCTCCTTGAACGTACCCTTAGAGTTCACGCATTTTTGTTTTGAACTCAATTATTTCCTAAACTAAGGGTGTCCGCGGGTATGATTCTCAGGAAAAGTGGTTCAATAGGGTCGGTAGAATAATGTGGTTTCATTCAGTCTATTTACACCCGGTATAAATAATAAATAGAAACAATAATATTTGACAAAGAGAGGATTATATTTACATCACCACGGACTGTGATAGACAAGATTGTCTGTGAGGGACATAGACAATCCAGTGTCAGTCGGCCATATATATTTTAGGCACAGAGGAATAATTTTGCTATGTGTTTTTAGGCCACAGTAAAAATAAATGTTGCTCGTATGCCTTGCGTATACTTGTTTCCCTTGAAACAATATTAAATGCTACGTCTCTGTCACGATTATAGAAGTTTTGAAATTTTGTTATAAAATTAAGCAAATTTACCTCAAAAGGAGCAATAAATCACAGCTCCTATTTAGTAACATAGCACAATACTATAGAAGAGCCAACGAGAGATGGCACCTATGACAGCTGCGTTTAATGATGGGGTGCATTTTAATTTCGGCAAAAATAAAAATCAAGTGCGACTAGCGACTTGAGAAAATAAAATATCGATTCATTTGACACGTCATACAACATGCATCATAATAATACAAATGGCAAATGTGCATTTGCTTACATTAACAAAGCAGCCATAAAATCTAGAAAACTGATAAAAAAGATATAGTTTGTGAACGTTATTTATTGATTACAATTCAGCCACTAACATTCCTCATGATCCTTTGAGTTTTGAAAAAATTAGAAACTTTTGCTATTAAGTCTTTATAAAATCGAGAAATTATGATCGAAACGAGTAGTACGTCACTTTTTGCTGCCAGCAACAATGAAGTATTAGAATATTTTAGTGACACTTACCCATAAACAATTACGAAACTTGGTAGGCATTTAAACGTCATCGGTGCCATCTCTCGTTGGCTCTAGTTTAGGCTAGTTAGACCTGAAGTGTTCTTTTGCATAGTTCTGTAGCTGTAGGCCTACCAAGAGTTTTGGTCTCTGCGCTAGCGACTGCAAAACGTTCATTTGGTACAGTTACTAAAGATAATATTGGTTTTTGTATGATTGAAGAATGAAAGAAAAATAACTTTTCGGAGACATCCTAAGTCTAGATAAATACTATGCTGTGAAATGCACGACGCATTAAGGCGGGCTTATCCGTAAAAGGCGCGCGAAGCTGTAATTTCAAAGTCAAATAAATGCTCAGAATATAATTTATAAATTACCAAAAAAATACACAAGATAGTTCGAACCTTTCTCTAGGTCCTGCACGCACGTGTGACACGACAGCATAAACTTTGCTCGATAGAAATAAATCACGAATGCAGCATGTAAGTGATATCTTCCAAAGCATGGCATTTCCATAATTCCACTCTTTTATTAACAAAACGTATCTAATAATATTCCTCTTTAAATTATCTAGGTCTTGCACGCAGCTAGGCTTTAATAAAGTTATCACTTATTTTTTAAACAATTAAAAACCGATGAAATTAATGTTCCACCGCGGGTCCGCTGCTTATTCCACGCCGCCCGCTCCTCGCCAGTCGCAATCTGGCACTTGCCAACGTTGGACCTGTGACAATTTTTCCTGTGCACGTCTTTGTACGCAAAATATCGATAGTGGTATAAACTGCGGATAAAATTTAATGGTTTTGAACCTAACTGATTGTTAGTAATGGGTAACGATAAAAACATAAAATATAAAAACTTTAACCACACATCTAAACCGATCTCTATGTCATACACCACAAAGGCCAGTGGGCATCGTTTTGCAACGTTTTTATGTAGATATATTTTAGTGCGCTGAAAGCCATGTACTTAGTGATTTTAATTTATACATCCAAACTCATGCCTAGTACAGTCCGTTTCAGAAAATAGGTAATATGCCGTAATGTTATAGTGTGGTGATGGATTGGATGATATTATTTATGCTACCAACATAACGTCATATTACCTATTTTCTGAAACGCACTCTAGTGACTAAGTAAGTGATCAGTATCAAAGGTCAATGACACTTTTCGTGAACTTCAAAAAATTCATTCTGATATCCAGAACTGACTGACTGACTGCGCTTGGTAATTAAAGAGACAAGAAATAGAAACAGGTCAAGTGCGAGTCAGACTCGCGTACAGGGTTCCGTAATTCGACAGTTTTGGGAATTTTGTCATTTTGTTTTCGTTAATTTCTCAACCGATATACATACATACATATTATATACGGACGGACTGACAACGGAATCTCACCATAAAGGTTCCTTTTGTACCTATTATGTACTACGGAACCCTAGAAATATTTTGAATTTACCAAAAAGATACTAGACACTTACTGACTCTCTAGTATGAATTCCGCTTAGGAACTATTTCTCAGGGTTTTTCATTTCTCGGGTCTCGAGAATTCTCGACCTCGATTTCTCGGGTCTTCCCGGGAAATCGAAACATTTACATTTAGTACTTTTTTCAAGTTAAATTATTTAAAAAAATGACGGTAATACACATTTTAATTAAAAAGAACAAAAATCAATAAAGTCTCTTAAATAACTTCAACTATAATAATAAAAATATATATTTTTAAACAGAAATTTATAAAACACATAATTTGATGAAAATAGAAATTTCTTAGCAGAAATGGTCAAAACCAATCGACTTTAGTAAGAAATAAAAAAAATATTAGAAACTTTCTGTTCCAAACAAAAATAAACAAAAATCTCTAAAAATAATCCACTTAAGTTGTATATGAACTGAAAGAAAGTGTAAGATAGGTAGGAACTTTTCTCTCTTCAATAACAAAGACAAATATAATTAAATATCTCTTCGAAGAATCAACTTTATTATGAACCGAAAACTAATCACGTATAAATTAATTTTAGTAATTTCCCTGAGTAGTTTTTTATCTAAAGATTTTATATGTTCAACTTAAAATTTCAATGTCTGCTACACACATTCAGAACCATTTCTAGATCTTTTTGGCGCTGTCACGTCGGAACTGGTCGATGCTTATGATGATGATGATATTGTACACGGAAAGAATGTGCGATGTCAATTTTTTTTTCTCTTTCAGATTTTGATGCCATGCTGTTCAGATTGCGTTGAAGTATGGTATATCATTAAGAAACACGGAAAAAAATGCGCCTAGTCATGAGCATTATCTACGGAAAGATTTTGTAGAAAGGATAACTGTATTGAATATAGACTTGTTTGTAAGTTTATAAATGGAATTGTGAAAATATTGAAATGAAATGAATACTTTATTTCTGCAAGATAGGTACATAAACACACTTTTCGCACGTTAGGATTTATTAAATAATAAAAAAAATGTTAAAAGAGGAAATATATTAAAATTGGTGTTGGGTTTGCTTATATTTAATAAGTAAATACACGAACATGGACTAAAATAAAGGGATATTTAATGTATACAATTATGTGTATACGATATGATAAACTAATACGTTACATATATAAATACATGCCTAACTCCGCCCATTCGATTGATTTTATTGACATGGCACGTTCTTTCCGTGTATCCTTTAACAGAATACAGAATACAGAACTTTATTCATAACGGTCAGTTACATGTCATATTGTTATTAAATACAAAAAAATTGAATAAAACAATAATTATTAAATTACAATTGAATTAAGTTAAATAACTAGTCACACAGTAATTTATCTAAGCAAATTTGTCATACACAGTGTATGAAATGTAAAATCATAATGTCATATACATAATAGGACAAAAACAAAAAAAAATCGTTCAATTCGTCAATTCGTGTAGAATCCCCAGGTTTTACTTCAATATTGTGTACATGAGCTAATTGCCTAACCAGACTGCTTTTGTTCGAACCTTTACAAGCTATGGTCTTGGGACATTTCAAACAGTAGAATATTTCCAAACTTTGGAACTTTTCATTTCAGTTTAGATCTCGAGTATATATTACGTTTTTGGTCTTACCTAATACAAAAAAACAGCAAGTAATCAGTATTCATCTCAAAACAGGATCGAAATGCAACAAATTAATAAGAAATTTACTCTTTATAATTTTTGTGTAAAACTTGAAAACAATCAGCTGAGTTAAAAAAAAATCCACTTAAAATCTTACCTTTTTTATAGTTTTTATTATATCTGTGCCCTTAACACCAATTAAATAATTTTAAAAAAATCCTCAGGACATCTCGATTCTATGACTATGGTCTAAGAAGATTAGGTAAATAATGTCCTATTTCAGTCTGTGGTGATGATATTAAAAAACGATCCTTGGCATTTAGCTGAGTAATAAAATCAAAACTATACGTTTATTGTACGAAACTTACCAGTCTACACTGCACTCAATCAATCGTTATATCTTTCATCTGTTGCGTGCTATGTTCGGCTAGAACGCGGCGAGCGTTGAAACGTAAATGACGCGATGGCGGGGTGCGGGCGCGGGCATTTGTCAGTAACAAAAGATATCGACAGCCACCTCCCATCCTGTCGAAGGATGCTGCCGCCGCCGCGCGACGAAAGACAAAGAGTTAAAGGGCAAAATAGGCGATATCTGGATACTTTCCATTGCTTTCTTGTAAGATCATAATGTCTCGCTTTCTCGACTTTTCTCGAGCTGAATTTCTTGGGATCGAGAACAGCCCAATTCCCGGGAATAATCTCTTCGCTGTACTTCATTTTTACATTGTACATCTCATAATTTTTTCTGTGTCATTCATTTTAACATAACAAATATATAAATTGTTGAGTGAAGTCGTATGTAAAACCAATAATTATAATACTTTACCACAAATATACTACTTATCTAAGATAATATAAATATTTAATACTTACCACTTGCAGAACGGTGAAGGAAAACATCGTAAGGAAACCTGTATGCTCTAAAAAGCATGTATTTGTGCCAGAATCACGGCGATAACGCTCACCACCCATCATTTCGGGACGTAAGAAATAATCGGCGGTGTGCATTTCACAGTTCACACTCGGAGCACCTCTGATACCCCTTCGGGGATTCATGTCGTGATGATATATTTATTATTTACCAAATATTTTAATTTATTTTCCCTCACTTATCAATCTGACCTAATCTATTTATCCAAAGCACAGAATTACTCTTCACACTTTTGTATCTTAGCGGTGATCAGAGGTGCAATTGTGTAAGGCAATGGTATTCAAACTAATTGTCATATGGCTATTCGGGTAAGCAAATAAGTCCGTTTGACAATTGAAATCGTAAATTTTTGGCTGTCAAATGAATACAATTGTCTTATTCTGTTGTTGACAACCAAAATGGTACGATTTCAATTGTCAAACGGGCTTATTTGCTTAGCCAAATAGTCATATGACAATCGAATTTGAAAACGATTGGCTTACACAATTGCACCTCAGAATTCGGACAAACAGTATACGCACCAGAATATGGCCGCGTGCTGCTGTGAACGCAATAGGGCGTCCCGCTGAGGGGTAAAACTGCGTCCACCACTTCCCCTACTTCACCACCTCAAAAACCTAAAGTGCAGCGTCTTACAGCGCCTTAAAAGATACGTACGACCTTTTAAATCGCATATTCTGAACACAATTTTATTAATAAATATCTTTTTGGAATTAAAAACATGGAGAACAGAGTACATGCCCAAAATAACTTGTCCATTATGGACTGGAACTCCTGTGTGGAGCTCGCCATGAAGGCTGCGTTGTCGGCGAACATGGTGATATATTATACTTAGGTCCTGACATTTTCGCTTAGACCTGAGGACAGTCAGTTTGTAGAGTCACACCTGTCGAGCAATCTCTCATTTAGTGTGAGGATCAATTCTCGCATCCGCAAGGCAGCTACAATATTTGCGAAGCTCGGGACAAGAATATAGAAAAATAAACCTCTTACAATTAGACCAAGACCAAGACCTATCCAGGCCTGCATTTTGAGCATAGTCTTCTATGGAGCCAAAACCTAGACATCGTATAGATATAAAATTCGATTAAATATAATTCTATATGCGCTGTCTGCTTAACATCTTTGGCATCACATGCGAGGACGTGTCACGAATTAAAGGGTATTTAAGCGACGCTTGTGCTGGCTGGAGCATGTGCAGCGCATGAACCCTACTCGGCTGCCAAGATGCGTCATACTTGGTGCAGTCAGGAATGCCAAGAGGCGTGGGTAGACCTCTGCTGCGTTTCAAGGACTGCGTCAATAGAGACATGGCAGCATTTGAGATCGAGCACAGCTGGAAGAAGCTCGCCGTCGCGTCGGCATAGACAACTTGAGGGACCGTATCAAGGTGGGATGCAGGTTACACAAGCAATCGTGTTTCAGACTATTAGCTGAGAAACGCGAAAGGAGGTATCGTCACGATCTTGCACCCCCACCTGACGGAGCATTCAAATGTAACCTGTGCGAGAGATTTTGCCTCTCCTGTATTAACTTAAGTGCAAACGGACACTGTATAAAACCGTGCGACACGGACGCAGTGGCCCTTAAAGATGCCACATTTTAGATATTATTTGGTAGTTACTTAAAAATTATAAATAATAAAAACATATAAAGAGAGTTTTGATATAATTTACATCGGGCTCTATAATGTGGTTAAAATATTAAAAACAACTATATTCAATTATGATTGCTTTCAAGCAAAATTAATCGCTCTAATAATTATTAGGAAACAGCTTTAACGTAAATTAAATTATGTAAATAATATGAACAAAAATATACTTTACTTTTCGAGTTGTAGGTTGCTTGCTTCAAAATTGTAGATTGATATTATAAATTTCGGTTTGAAATCGTTATACTGCAGTTATCTTTATACTTTGGTTTAAAGTAATGTGCGGCAATTATCAGGCAGCCTTGCCGAAAATTGTCTCAGTGAAATTGGAGAAAACATTTGTATGCAGATTGACACATTACTTCGAATTAATGTTTCTGGAGCCGCTATTCTGCGAGGATTATTTTGCATAATAAAGAGTTCAAATTAAAATAAATAATTCTTTAGTATTAAATCAGGATATAAATAAAAGTTAAATAAATTAATTTAAAACACTAAATTATTCTACGAAATAAACTAAACTAAAACTACCTAGCAAAAATATTAAATTAAATTAGATAAAAAATTAAATAATTCAAAAATAATAAAAACTAAATCATTAAAAATAAATGGTTCTTAGTTTGTGGGAAATATTAAAGCACCTTTATTGTAGGTCCGTTCTCAATGGGTAACAAGGGAAAATAACGGCCTATTTAAAATAGGTACTAATTTTTGTCTTAACTTTTATCTTTCCCGTAATTGCCGTTAATTGCCAAACAGATTTCAAAATTAGAAAAACATTTTTTTAAGTATGATCATAGACAAAATTATCGTTAACTGTTCGTCCATGCAATTTTGGATCATAGCAAGATTTTTTGAATTATTATTTTTGAACTTTGCATTTCAATTTGTTCCTTAGCTAATAATAATAATGTTTACTGCATGCAAAAAAATTTGAGATTACAAATAAGATTGAATTGGAAGTTTGATTCATAAATTAAATTGTAACTTTGATTGTTAATTTGCAAATTTTCAAATAATCGCTAGTTCGCTCCCACAGTAGAATTTCCTGGATGGTAGGGACTAGTCTCCTCTGCTTACCTTCATAGAAGAAAAAATCTCTATACATATATAATACAACGTCTGTCTGTCTGTCTGTCTGTCTGTTCGTTCGCTTATAACTTGAGAACCACTCAATGGATTTTGATGCAGTTTTCACTGAAAGATAAAGCATTTCTTCGGGAAGGTTTGAATCACGCTATGACAAAAGGGAGCAGCGCAATGAGAATTTTAGTGAGACATTTATGGAAGGTTCGTCGCCGTAGCACAGTCGATCGTCGCGGGTTCAAACCGCGACTGGTAAAATTTGTTTTCACTTTTTATTTTTTATTCTTCTATTTTATTTTCAGAAAAAATATTTCCTTTTGTAAAAAAATATTAAAGCTGAAATTATATTTCTTGACTGAGCAAAGACCAATAACTAAAATATTTTTATTTTCAAGTGCTTAGAAAACGCCATCTCTAGGAAGCTATCCTGGATAACGGCTCAGTAAGCTGGCGTTGAAATCGTTAGTAAGCTGGCGTTGAAATTGTTTTATTTTAATACACTAGATGGCGCTGCATGTTTCAAAATATCGAATTTGACGCAGTCTGGTTCAAATCAACTCACGTTAAAGTTTGTCTACACTATTATAAAAAGAAGAAAGATTTGTTTGTTTGTTTGTTTGTTTGCATATAATGGGTAATTCTAGAACTACTGAACTGACTTTAAAAATTCTTTGAGCACTCAATAAGATTTTAAGTTAATCATGTGTTATGTACACCTTGCGTAGTCGTACGTATGTAGTCTCATCGTCGGGGTTTCAATCATCCACTGGTTAATGCTTTTTTAGGGGACCTCTCAAGTTTAAGTTTATTTGATCGGTATTGATGAGTATTTTTGTAGAAAATGGTGACCAGGATCTAATGACGGGACTGGGAGGTGGGTACGGGATCTCCTCAACGGACAACAGCAGACCCTTCGAGTTCGGGCTTATTTTATTGGTCTTTATTAGCACTTTGGTAAAACATGGTGACTAGGGTCTGATGATGGGACTGGGAGGTAGGTAAGGGATCTCCTCAACGGCCAACAGCAGACCCTTCCAGTTTAGGCTTATTTTGTTGGTATTTATTAGCACTTTGGTAAAACATGGTGACCAAGGTCTGTTGATGGGACTGGTAGGTGGGTATGGGTTCTTCTAAACGGAAAACAGCAGACCCTTCCAGTTTAGGCTTATTTATATGGTCTTTATTAGCAGTTTGGTAAAACATGGTGACCAGGGTCTGCTGATGGGACTGGAAGGTGGGTACGGGATCTCCTCAACGGACAACAGCGGACCCTTTAAGTTTGGGCTTATTTTATTGATATTTATTAGCACTTTAGTAAAACATGGTGACCGTTGCATATTGTCGTTAAAATAATCATATGCTTTTGTTTTCCTTATTTCCACGAAAATCTCTTCGACGTGGGCGGAGCCGCGGGCAAAAGCTAGTTAAAATATAAATGTAACATTCGTACCAGCTAGAATTACATTTAATAAGAACGAACTGAGTTTCTTAATACAATAATCATGCATTCCGTTACAGTTACATGGTAATCGAACGTTTGTATAAATTGAATATTTTTATATTCATTTATTGAGTGTTTGAATTAAAAATTAAATTGAATTATTCTTAACGTGGTTATTTTTGATTAATTTATTTATTATTATCTGAAAAAAAGAGATGAAATTAATAATAAATAAATACTGCTTTTATATTATTGTTTTATATGGGGCACCCACTTGGGTTTCAATTCTTTCCTATTTTTATTTTTAAGACTCACAGTAGCACGTACTCTGTCAAAATTTCAACTGGCTACCTATTACGACTGAGCTGAAGACCCCTGTGATAAAAGGACAGACGGACGGAGAGCGGAGGCTTTAAAATTTTCGATTATCGATAAATAGCGAGTCTGGTAGACTGCTTTAAGTATAAAAAGAAATTCATACCAGAAATTATTTTTATAGATCGAAAGAGAAGCACGGAGGCCGAACAAAGGATATTGTTAAAATTCATAGATCAAAATAAAAATTTGTCGCCTTAGTCGCACAATGTTTTAAAGCCTAGCCATTTTGTGTTTTTTGGTGTGTTGATCGATCAAAACTTCGCAAACGTATAATAAATTCCACACACTTTGTACAACAGAACAATATCCACGCCCTATCGAACTCTATCACGACCTCCTTGGGTCGGTGATACAGCTTTCTAACAAAAACGTCAAGAAGTTGAAAAAACCGGCCAAATAGGTGTCGGACCACGCGCAGTGTAGGGTTCTGTAGTTGCCCGGTACATTTTATAAGTTTGTCTACTAATACAGATCGCGCCAAACAATGTCCCATTTAGAGAAACGGCCCATACATTTTCGTGTCTAGAGGAGACTAAAAGTTTGGCGCGACCTATACTCGGAAACCTGTAAAGCCTACTTAGCTGTGATAGTTTTCCCTTTAAATTCATTATAAATACTACTTCTGTGAATTTTTTCACATATGCATACTTGACTCTAGCAAAAACTAGCACTTTAAAGCTTAATATTTCGCCAACGGAAAATCCGCGAGGTACACGCTCTATCGAGCTCATATTGACATCTATGCTAGCTGTGTTGACCAATGTTTCTCGTAGCGGTTTAATTTGTGCCAAATAAAAGTAAAACAACATCGACAAAGGAATTGCATTTTGTACAAAGCAAGTGTATAAAGCGGTAGTTATCTTTGGCTTGAGTCTTATCAGTTTAAAATTCTTACGAAAAGAACACAAATATAATGATTAGCTCATAGCTCAAATTTTGAAGCCTAATAAAACAGATAAAAACTTCTTTTTACTTGATAGTGTAGTGGTTTATATAAATAATGTGTCCCAAATATTTTAGACGAGTTTTTATTATTTTGTTTTGCTTAATCAACTTTGGTGGTAACGGGTTAGTATTTATTTTATTTTATTTCCACTTCAATTATAGTTTTATATAAAATTTCGGACGAACATTTTTATCCGTACAGGTATTTTAGAATTTTTTGAGTTTTCGTGTTTTATAATCGTTTACGTACTTTTTTCTCTCAAATTGAACTTTTCGTCACTCAGGTGATTTTTGTGAGTCTGCAGCCTGGTGCCACCAAGTGTTCTGGGCTGTCATTTGTAATGTTTAAGGCGATAACTACTGCTGGTGACTCGTGCGTGCGTCTCACTCACTTTCTCACACGACTTGTCCAATGCTGATCTCTTTGTTCTTCGAGAGGAATCAAGGTGCGACCGCGTTCAAAACCTAAATAAATAATTACAATTAATATAACTACGATTTTACAAAAGTTTTGAATTTAATTAGGATCTTGGTCTTAAATTGACTTAATTTGGAACTTGTTTTGGTATTTATTTTTAACTATGTAAATAAATACTTGAGTTTCTTAAGTTCTTGATAAAAAATAAAATACCAATTAAACCATCTCATTCTAGATATTCTTTGATGTATGATGTTTTTTTTTACTAAAATACCGTCCGATTTGGGATTGATAGAACACCAAAAACCTACGTTATGGATAGAAGATACGAGATACTTTTTTAAGGAGCGCCAAGCTCTAACCATAAGGTCAGTAATTTGCACACCGATGGCTCTAAAAATTCGAACGGTGGTGCTGGTTGCAGCTACGTCTCACCTGAACTAGGGCTCGGTAAATTAGTTCCACTCAACAAGATAACAACGGTTTTCCAAACGGAGACAGCAGGTATACTCCTAGAAACTAAGGCTGCAATCGCGATTTGCACACGTGCGACATAGAAGAGGTTACAATAACTACAGACAGTGCGGCTACACTATCAGCACTAAGCAAACCTGTAAGTAGATCTAAAATCATTGCAGATTGCCGTACAGAACTGCAAAACCTGTCAACCTTGTGCAAGGTAAAGCTATGCTGGACTAAAGCACACAACGGAAATGAAGGTAACGAAAAAGCAGACTCTTGCTAAACTAGCATCTCGTATGAAGGTAACGGCTCAGGGTATCAACTTGTGTCGACCATCGGCAGAAGCTATCAGGGGAGAATTGAGGAAACACACTCTGACTGTACACAAAAGGAAGTGGGCAGAACGAAAAGACGACGACTGTCACGACTAATGATACCAAACGGAGAGTCAGTGCAGGACTCATCGCCCCTGCCACGAATTTAAAATCGTCTGATTTAAGCCGGACCTTATCGTGAAATTTCAAGGTCATCAGCAGTAGTTGTCCCCTTAAATGGTTAGCCACACACATACAACATTATTAGCAAATAAAAACACATTACTAATTGTTTAACGATATTTTGGGATTTTTTGCAAGGTAATTTCATGCGTATAATATTGTACCATCGACGTCTAACAAATCTAAGGAATAGTGTTTACGAAAAAAAATTGCTAAGTACTTACTAATTTAGCAAAATGTAATGTAATGTTTGAAATAAATAATATTATGAAAACAAAACCGGTAACTTTAACTCAGATTGCAATTAGTAACCCTTTCGTCACACTCGGCTTTAAACTATTTCATGTAGATAGCATATACCGACTCGTAGCAGGTAAAATATAATATTTATATTGTTTAAAGGTACAAATGGCGAAGGTACTGTATCAACAACGGTCAGATGGACATAAAACTGGTGATCGACCAGGATGCTGGAGCTGATGATGCATTTGCTATATTCATTGCTCTGCTTTATGAAAAATATTTTTGCGGGTAACTAAATACTTCAAATTATATATGTCATCTTTACTTTGTGCATGCATGAAGCATATAACGCCATCGTGTAATTATATTTTCATGATTTTAGGGTTTCATACCTCAAAATGGAAACACAAAACCCTTAGAGGATCACTTTGTTGTCCGCTTGTCTGCCTGTCTGTCTGTCCATCTGTCAAGACTCTTCGTCTCGAGACCCGTTAGAGATATCAAATTGGAACTAATATCTCCTATTCTCCTACAGATATGTCTTGGCCCCATCTAGCTGTTAGAAAAACAGGTTTCTAACCTAACGCGAAAAAAGTCATTGCCCTACGTAATCGATTTCATACAAATCGACTCACCATGCAAGCTTAATAGCGTTTTTCTAGTCGATTGATTTAAAAAAACTTGAAATTCAAATTTATCCGAATTAAAAAAATATATTAATTTCAAATTGCAATAGGTCACAACTTGGTCACAACCAACATGTCAAACCAGAATAATCTTTTAGAAAAAGCAATACTTAAATATTTTTGTATGCGTCGATCGGTTTTGCGGCATAGGGGTTTACTGACGCAATGATTTTGACATACATTAAAACAGGATAGCTAAATTTGTAGTTTAATAAGTGGAACAAGGATAGCTGTGCTTTACTTATCTTTGGAAAATTGACAATGTTAATAAGTAATTTTCCAATGTAGTAAAATAAATAATTTTGATTAAAACTTTTTATTTTGACTTTACTTACTTTACAATTCCCAGATATTCCTTAAATTGCGGTAAATATAACAATAGTTGTATAATTTATCTATTATATGAATTATATGTCGGACAGTAGATTTGATGTTTTGAAATTACAATTTTACTGTTTTCTGCTGTTTTTTAAGTTCCATTTGCTGCTTTTTGCTTTCCTGACGTTGGGAACACTGCTACTAATGAAATTTCTAATTATTTCATAAGATTTGGTTTAACTGCCTATCTTTATTTTAATAATGATGAGTCAACAACTCGTGAGGACATTGTCACAGACAATAATATATATTTTCTGATGTTAATTTAAAATTTGGTATAATCAATTCTTTTTTTTTTGTCATCATAAACAGTTACGGGCAAGATTTTAAATACCTTCTTCCTGCCTGTTCCCAAAACTATCGAATTAGGGAACCCTAGGTATGCGAGTTTGACTCGCATTGACCGGTTTTTTAAAAATGAAATGTTTGCTTTTCAATAAAATTGTCATGACAATTCTTACTTTTTGTTACGTTTAATTCCCATTATAGTTCTGTATTATAGTTGTTTAGTACAGTATTTCTGAAAAAGATTTTATTACGTATTTGAAGTTTGTAAAATACTGTGCAACTCTGTTAATTTCAGATTTACTGTGGTAGCCATAACGACCAGCCATGGAAACGTGGATGAACCACAAGCCTACAGAAATACCCAACGAATTCTGAATATTGCTAATAGAAGAGATGTGAGTAGTAAATTGGATATAGACAGCACGTAAACTTTATTATAAAGGTGACTTTGGTTGGAACAGCCTAATTCATAGTGGAAACTCTGTAAGTAGTCAGGACTAAGGTTTAAAAACATATTTATACAACACATATTTTCACACAAAAATGTGTGAAATACGCAAAATAAAATTAAAATTTCCTATACTAATTTAGACGAGGTATATTTTCAACAAGTATAGGGACACAAACAACATTTTTCGTAGTTTGCAAATAGGATCATCATTGTACCTTGTTTCTGATCACTTTCCAAGTCTGCATTATGAAGTTGGCTTTATCCACCAAAGTCACTTTCGATTAGATCAATTTCCACTCTCTTTGTCTAATACTGATAAACTCGGGGATGTTGTTGGGCTTTTAAACAGTATGGGATCACAAAACAATAATTTTCTCTAAAACGCGGCTGGCTTCCGGGGCTGTTATTTTAACCAGCAATAAGAAAAATCAGAGATAGCCTCAGACTCAGAGCTAAATTCAAACTAATTTACACGTAGCTGTGCTGCGAGTTGTGTGTTCCTATCATGAATCATGACCATCAGTGTAATAATTAATTCACATAACTGCAGTACTTGAGTCTTCCAATTCGTTGTAAGATGGAATGTCAGAGATATTTTAAAAAATTCACGGTTTTTTCCAGATACCAATTTACAGGGGTTCAAACGAATCTCTTATACAAAGCTATCCATCAGATGAATTTTTTGGCAAGGACGGTCTTGGTGATAATGGTTACAGTGACTCTTGCAAAACAATACCAGCGCACGCCGGTCACGCTTCATTGGCTCTCATTGAGCTGTCAAAAAAATATAACGGTGTGTAGCTAAAACGAATAAAGAAGAAATTTCAAATCATTACACAACGACTTTATCATAATCATCATCGTCATTCTCATCATCATCGTCATCGTCATCGTCATCGATATCGTTATCGTCAACATCAACATCATCGAGTAAAATATAATTTCGTTACTTAGTTTTTGGTGCCACTTGATAGCACTCATTGTTTATGTTTTCTTTTTTTCTCAGGTCAGTTGGTAATAATCACACTGGGTGCTCTAACAAATATTGCACTTGCTGTAAGACTTGATCCTAAATTTATAAGGAGATTATCTCATCTCTACATAGCTGCTGGAAATATTAAAAGTGAGTTTACATTTATGTAGGCAATTGGGAACGAGCGAGTTTTTTTTGTCCGTGATTATATATGATCCCGTTTCGGTAGTCCAAACACCTGACTGCCTCTTTGGTCTAGTGATTATAATGCATTGACCACTAAATTGGAGGTCTCTGTTAGAAACCCCATATGGGCACATTCCAGTTCATTCTAGATGTTTCGAAAGGCACATTAAGCTTTGGTTCCATGAATATTTATTAAGCTGTGGGTTCATACATTTATCTACTAAGCTTTCTACATACATATTTATGTCCAAAGTACGATGAGATATCTATGATCCTAGGACTTAATATTCGACATAGTAAACGTATTAACATTATATCTTAGCGGTGTAGAAAAGAATGAGGAAAGTAAATATTCATGTGAGTAGATCTGAATCGGATTTAACCAAATTTTCTTTTCTTCCGCTTTTATTCTCTTCTGCAAGGTATAATCTCAGTGTTTTCTAAACACTTGTTTAAATAGATTTTTAAACTTTGCTTCGGGCACAAATACATGCTTTTATGGGCATGCAGGTTTCCTCACGGTGTGTTTCTTAACGGTTCAGCAAGTGGTAAGTAATATAGGTAAGTACACAAACACCGAGAACATAAATTCCGAAATAGTACATTACTGCTAAGACCAGGAAATAACCTACGGGCTCGGACTTTTAACTGAGTCGTCCAGAATTGGTTATTAACGAAGCGTGCTTTTTTCAAAAATAAAATGAGACATTTTCATGTTTCTTATGATAATGAGTTATATAAAATAAAATAAACTGACTAGGAAATATTAAAAGTTACTTACTTGCTCATATTTGGGTGATTAGTCATGTACATATAATGTTATTGATGTCTTCAGCAAAACATTAGTGGGGTACAATCTATATTATATCAGAGCCCGCTGCGGAACTTATTTTGTAATTTATTTGCACAAAACACTTCCAACTAAAACAACATAAATTCCCGCATTACCCAACTTTTTTTATTATTGCCAGCTGAGCAAAGTTATTTACCGCAATGTAGGCTTCTTAATGGACAACGCCATCTAGAGGAACGCTTAGAACTATTAAATAAAAGCTTAGAGAAAAACGCTCATTGAGGTTAAATTTTAAGTATTCAATTGTTTTAAATATACCTATAAAATCAATAAAAAAAAATGGTTTTTGGTTATTGTTATTGCTACGAAACATTTCTACATTCTAAACATAAAACTGCAATTCATTTTATTTTTATTTGTAAATTGGCCGCTTAAATCCTCATGATCGCCAAACTCCTTACCTATATATAATTAATGTAATATATGGACCTCGTCTGGAATAAATAAATGTATTATTATTATTAAAAACATGGAGAGTTTTGAATAAGAAAATATTATATTAAATGTACTCTGTGAACATATGGTATGTAATGGATTTTCATACGTATTTCCTTGACAGCTATTCAGATTTCCTGGACACTTTTAAATGCTCGCCAGGATGAAGTATTATCTGGTAGGTCTTTACAGTATTTAATGGTAATATTACAATGTATTTTTGAGAAAAACTTATTTGATAATCTCAACCTGGGTCTCAAAAGTCAAGATTGAAGAGAGACCAGCACTCTACCGTCTGAGCTACTGCCACTTTTATACGAAAAACCACTTAAGAACCAAATGTTATGTTAAATAAGGGAGCCTGGCTGTGTAGGTAAAATACAAAAAAATTAAATAGGCACTTTCATTATCATCAGTAAAGAAAATCTCCATATACATTTTATTATACAGTTTCTTTAGGATTCTCGTTCTTATTAAATGTAGAGTTCAGATCCTAATAAATGTTAAGAATTTTCGCTAAGATCAAAATCCTGTACCTGTTAAAATAATGGGTCCGTCTTAAAACCTCCCATAGTAGATACTAAATACGTCGTCGTATGATGGAGTAAAGTGTTTTCGTGAAAACCGAATGATGGCAAAAATTGTCCTATTACACTATCACACAGAATTATTTCGCTTTTTCACGAAAAAATAGATAAGATAAAGCGTTTTCCTTTTATGCATAAGATAAAATCTTTTACACGGGTGAAAACATAAGTGGGGTGAGAATCTCACCGTGAGATACGAGCGGGTGTTTTTTCTACGCTTGATTTTATTTACGGATTTTTGCGTTTATCACGAATTCTGCTAAAACTTATTCAGGTTCCTCTCGCTCCACTTTGATCGTAGCACATAATTATCTGACTTGACTGTTAACAGAAAGACTTTTTTTGTTGTTTTAAAATTAATCTCGCTTTTTCGTTAAAATGAGAGATTTTATCTATAACTAGTTTTTTGCCCGCGGCTCTGCCCATGTTTTTTTATTCTCTGTCTCGTTTTCGGCTTAGGCGTTATTGTATGTACACCCCTTAAAGCCTATATGTAGAACAAGGTCACTACAATTTGAATAAAAAACTGCATCCAAATATTTAAAAAATATTTTCTCAGAATACTCGATCCGTTATAAGATAAAGTGATTATTCATCTCCATACAAGAGCATTCAATTTTGAATTAATAATTTTAGGACGACGCGCTTTTTGCGTTTTTTGAAATGATCATTTATTCATAGTCTTTCGCTTAAGAATAATATGCTGTCTATGAAAATTAGTTTAGTTGAATGATTTAAATAACATACTGTATTTTTTATTCAAGAAAAGAAAAGGTTCTACGTTTATAAAGAATCTTTAAAAGTCATTAAAACTCCTTACGACACGCCTGCCCAGCGTGTGTGAGTATGGGCATTTCTTCCAGGAGGGTCCTCCAAGAGTGGCGAAATCTTGAAAAAGCCTATGTCCACCAGTGGACGCAACAGGCTGATGGATGGATGGATGGATGTCACGAATAAACTTATAACAATATTCTAGAGATTAAATTGACACAAAAATGCTTTCCACAAATTTTGCACGTTTGCTAGCGTAAAATCCTCTGCTTGAAGTTGGTAATGTATGAATGGAACAATATTCTCAGTTTTGTTTTTTACCGCGAATAAAGGAAGTAAACCTTTTTTCTTCAAAAACTTACAATATTATAGAAATACGAAATCTTCAAAAACAAAAAGCTGCTAGATCTTGCACGTCAATTTGCAAGACCGTCGATTTTTCTTTATTTCTCACGAGGTGTTAAAGTTTAACTTAACGTTCAACGTTCCTTTTTCCAGACACTTTGCCCATCATTATAAGTTGCAGGAGTTCGTATGTCTGTCTTAGTTCATGGGGCCAGTTATGCAAGTTTCCTCTTTTTAATAATCTGCAGTAATCGGCGATTTTGACTGACGGGTCGTAAAATCTCCTCGTCAGTGACTTTTTGCTTCCAGCTTATGCAAGCTAGCAGACTAAAATGCATCTAATCATGCATCCCTCACATCCGTAACTATAGAAATAGTGGCCATAATGACCCTGCAGCAGACGAGTGCGCAATGGCATTTTGGGCGATTTCGATGCGGTTTTTAATATTTTGATCGCTGTCCCAGTCTTCAGTCAGGCTTTAACACCATTTGACAGAAAATATATGGGATTTACTGTCAAATGGTGTTTGAAATGTTGTTAAAGTGGCTCCATCCTAGGCCCCCAGGTTCTTATACTTGCGCACTCGGTCCAGTTTCTGACCCTCCACTTTTATAGTGTGATTAAGATGAGTGTTCTTTGTGATAAACAACATTTTGAAAAAATGTTCAATGTACAGCTATGACTTTTTTGCTACTTTATTATTAGTGTAGATTTTGGACGTACAGCCTTTACGCCATAAATGTGTTTTTCAGGTTTACGAAAAAGTAATTCATTAACTAAGTGCTCAGAAAATCAAACCACATGCTCTACTGATTTTGCTAAAGAACTTACAAAGAAAAACTTTTGAATCAACGGGGAAAGAAATTCACTTCCCCAAGAAAATTGTGAGTAGGTATAAAAATAAATAATATATATATTGGAGCGGCAAAGGATAATAGGAGAAGGTGGTCGATCATCTTCTGGAGTTTCGCTCGCTCGCTTGTAAGGCCGGCCGGTCCGCTCCCACCTCGCCTGATTCACGGAGTGGTGCGTTGACGTCACGGCGCAGGTGCAGCCGCAGGTGTTTGTGCCACGTGGTTTTTTCGGTTGTTTTTAAATTGACGCCGACATATAGGTATAAATTATTATGTGAACGTGAATTGTTTTTTCGGGATTTTACGACAGTTTTTCTATACAAGTTGTTTAGGGCTTGTCTTTGGTCTTTCAACGGTTTTTGTTTTAATATGCTGAGTCAACTACTTATCTGGTCAATGTAGAATTTGGACACTAGTTTTTTCAGACCTTTGTCTTTCCGTTGTCAGGTTGGTTACCTAATTGGACACACTTCACTCGACAGATTTTATTTTTGAAAATTATGTCTTTTTAAGTTATTAATTCGTTTTATGTCTGAACGGTGGTTTGCGTTGTGGTAGGTGGTAGAGCTGATGCCGAGCTCGACTGTGGAGGTACCACCATCTTACTCGCAAATCCTCCCAAAGTTATTTGGGGGAGAGTAAGAGAACAGCTCTCAGGCAAAAAAACCAGGCGGCCCACCATTGCCTGGGACCGATGGATGGCGGTATATCCATCCCCAATTGCCAGGCCTTATATAAATCAGACTGGTGACGGGCAGCGGCGTCACTGGTGCAAGGGTTTCGGCACCGGGCTCACCAACCCGCCTGCCCAGCGTGTGTGAGTATGGGCATTTCTTCCAGGAGGACCGCCAAGAGTGGCAAAATCCTGGAAAGGCCTATGTCCAGCAGTGGACGAAACAGGCTGATGTATGGATGTCTAAACGGCTTGAGTTTTATACCTGAAAAACCTGCAATAACAAGAAAACATGGTTCATTTTCCGATGTCAGGTGAAAAAAATTCTACATCAAATACTTTTTTGTAAAATCCAGAAAAACCTCGAAAATTCACTGATTTTGCGTGCCGGCGCGGCGGCGCGGCGTGGCGTACGAAGCTAACGTTCTAATGTAGAGTTTCTGACAACATACTGGAGTTCAAAATCGCTCGGTAAGATTATCGTGCACCAGGGTTAAGGCCTTAAGTACCATTAATAGAGCATGTGTTTTAATTTTCTGAACAGGCCTTCAAAATACCGTGTAAATAAAGTGACTTTTGTTTATGTAGCCAAATTCATACCGGAGACTTGGTAAGTGGTCAGAAACAAGGTTAAATTATCCTTCCTGTGAAATACGCAAAATAAAATTTAGACTTCCTTTACAAATCACGTCCCTTCAAGCCCAAAATGTTGAATTCCTAAAATCGAAGTTGTCCTTAAACAAGTAAAGAGGCAAAAATCATCATTTTTCGTCTTTGGCAAACAGGGCCATTGAACGTTGGTCCTGACCACTTACCGAGTCTCCAGTATTAATTTGGCTGCATAAACGAAAGCAAAATTTTGAATGAAATGGGTTATTATTATTAAGAATCTCTGAATGTGAATGTGAAATTTCTAGAAAGAAGTAGCAGTTTACGAGTACAGTTTATAAATAACATAATCACAGTAATAATGGTTATCATAGACAATCATCAATAGAAATGTTAACTTTTACTAAGAGCGGCGTCTTTCAGCATTTTAGTTATAAAATATAGGTGATTTATGAAAACCTCGCTATTTAAAAATAATTTATTACTATATATGTATACCTCTATGGGCAATAAATTCAGCAAGATTTCAATATTTATTCTGGGCAGAAAGAATGTTTATTTTAGTGGCAGAACGTTCGTAGCTCTTAAGGCTGCATATAAGGTCATATTGAGCACCTCATTTTGCATCAATCAGAACTTAACTCTACGATGTTTCATTTTAGTTTAAAATAGCGCGCTCTCAGCCGTGTCTGTTACGAACACCAAGAAACACGCGCCCACAATAATCTGCGTTTTTATTGAATAACTCTGCTTTTAGATGAAATTATTCAAATACTCTAAGACGAACTGATGATGTTATTTTGTTAACAAATTTTTTAAACAAATTTTAAGACTGTACGATTTAAGAAAGGTCCTTAAACATCCGAAAAACTTGAAATTTAGAGGTAACTTCGTATTTTTTTTCCTATCAAGCGAACATAAAGATTGTGCTTTTTTTTAAGATGAATCTATGAGCCCTATATTCTACTGTCTATGTTATTTTTACTAGACCGATTAATCTAGTTACACAATGTGATATGCTCATTTGAAGTTGTGCATCTAGCCTTATACGGACCCTTAAATCCCTGAATAGAACCTTTTTTTTTTCAGATGATACATCTCTAAACCCTGAATTTAATGCGAAGGCAGACGTCGAAGCTTATTACATCGTGGTTCAAAATGCTTGTCCAGATTTCGTTACTTTAATACCATTTTCTCAAGTAAAGCAGTCGTTAAACATAAGCAAGGTAAAATATTCAAAGATAAGATGTTTTCTGGTAAATTTTACAAAGTATTTGTTTTCAGTGAAGAAATATGATAAATAAGGACTGTTAGCTTTTTATGAATCCTTATGGGTTTTACTTAATGTACCAAAAATACTTTATGATAATTTTAATGCAATTCTTTTATCCGTATATTTTTATTATTCATACATTTTCCAAGAATTTACTATACTAAATTTGTGTTTTTAAACGGGGCGAGACTGGCAAAATGGATATTATCATTAGGTAGCATAAAAAAAATCACAAACATAGCACTAACATTTTAAAACACGTCTGAAATATCTCAGCACCTCGAAAGAATGCACTCCACCCGCCCCCCGCGCCGCACTTCATCCCGGTCTTGATAACTGGGGAGAAGTGCGTGTTATAATATAAAGGATTAGTGCGGCGCTTGTAGGACTCAACTTGATTTTTTTTTTTTCAGTGTTGGCGCACCCATATTTTTGGACGTTTAAACACAACACTTGTAAGGGCTTTGAACGCGTTTGAAGAAATTTCTTTAAGCAAGACCAAATCATGGAGTTTGCTTGATCCAGCTGCTATCAGTTTAGTCCTTGATAAGTCTCTCATTACAGACACAGGGTATTCCAATCACAGTATAATTTTACCCGGTTAGATTCTTTTTTTTACTTTTTTGACAAACCTATTTCTGACAAATGATACACAAATTATAATACTTATACTGCACAGATTTTAAGGGTTGCAGTGTTGTGTTGGATAATTGCACCACATTAAAATTTTCATTTTTATTTCTTTAAATAAGCGAAGAGATTGATTAATTATTTATAAAGATAGTTTCTATGGTTCTTTGTTTATGTTCATTTGGTTAGTCTGGAAACAAAATCTTTTTTTTTCTAAAAAAATTTGGAATATTATATTCCTTAGTTTTATGGAATATATACGTCAAGCATGGTATTAGGGTCCCATTGATGAAATAGGTAAAATGTTTTATATATATATTTAAGATAAAAAAATTATTTAATAATCTTTAGAGCAATCTTGACGGCATACCGAAAGTCCGTGATATTTCATTAACACATCATACTACAGCTAGATCTTTTTTAGTCTAGCTAGTCTAGCATAGCAAACCATATCGAGCTCGATAGCGCTTGATAAAGTGCATTGTCTCACTCTGTTGATCTACCCAAAGAGGGACAGACAGTGTATAGGTATATCGAGCTGTCAAAGCTCGATATGGTCTACTATGCTAGGTACACAGGTAACTTTTTTTTGCCAGATTTCCATTATTATGCGTGTACCCGTGTACTTTGTGCCTAAAAGGTACAAAAGGAACCTTTATGGTGAGAGTCCGTTGTCCGTCCGTCCGTCCGTCCGTCCGTCCGTCCGTCCGTATGTCACAGCCTCATAAATTTAGCACCGTTAAAGGTAAAGACTTTGAATTTTCTACAACAATAGCATTCACTTGCCTTCATAATACGGAGTATGAAATAATTTGGAATTGTTCAAAATATATCTGATATAAAAGAGAGAAAAATAAAATGAAAAATCTTAAAAATACAATATGGTGGGTATCAAATATAAAGTTATTAAAGAGTTGATTATAAAAATACTAGCTTTTGCCCGCAGCTCCGTCCGCGTGTTATTCGGTTTAACGACATGCTTTTTTTCCGGGATAAAAATTAGCATATGTGTTAAGTTAGGTTATAAGCTATATCGATTCTAAATTTCATCCAAATCCGTTCAGCCGTTCCAGCGTAAAAGCGTAACAAACATACACATACCCACACACACACACACACACACACACACACACACACACACACACACACACACACACACACACACAAACTTTCGCATTTATAATATTAGTGATATACTTTCACTATATTTACTGGCATCGATTTTGAGAAATCTTTGAAAAAACACAAAAAAATACTTTTCCCCCCTCTTATTTCCAAAACTGGTGGACCGAAAAAAATGACGATTATAGGCCATAATTGGCCAATTACAGGGAAACTATAGCGATTAAGGGGAAACCGGTTGTTATACTTGTCGTTTTGTTGGTATGTTTGGAAAAAAACTAGGTACACTAAAAACTGTTTAGGAGTATTTTCAATTTCTTATATTATTATTAAATATATTATATGTGTTAATTTGTAAAAGATGTTTTAAAAATTCAAAACGATTATCGTCTAAATTTATATTCTATTGTATCTGTCTTAGAACTTATTATTAAAAATATTTTAGATTTTAAAGTCTTTTTAGTAATAGATTGGCGCCAACCAGACACTGCGTTTTCTTCTGTCGGGTTGTATTTGTTTCGATTTGCAATAAAATTGCTTTTATTTTATATTTCATCTCATTTTTCGCAGGTGTATTAAAAAACTTTCTTTGATACATGTGCGAAAGTGTTGAGATTTTTCGTCCCGACTGTTTTTTGCTTCGACTGCGTCTCGGCAAAAAAAGTCCATCGTGGCTCGAAATATCAACCATTTCGCACTAGAATCAAAATGTATTATTTTATTAAAATATACAGAAGATACATTGCGCACTAGTGAATTAATTGGGTAAACCAGAAATTGACGTAAAAGGTTTTATTTTTTGATGCAAACCACGTGAAATGACTCTGGAACGTTGCCGATGCACTGAGGTGGGAAATGGGTGCGCTTTAAAATGATCGTGTCACGGACTAGTCCATTTTTCGGTATTGCAAGATTTTGAAATTGGTGCAATTATCCCACTGCTGCATTAATCCTGGAATTACCCTATATTTAACACGGTCAAGCCAACAAATTATCCATTTTAAGAGTTATTAAAACATAATCATTCAAAACAATGAAACAGTACTAAAAAAAAGTGAATCCCAGCTTTATTTTGACTTTACATTTGTTGGAAAAATAAATAGTGTCTCTTAAATTTTGTTGTTTTATTTCAGGTGAAGAACGAGGAAAAAACATTAATTCTATTGTACCTAAGGAGACCGCAAATGTGAACACTTTAATGTCAATGTCTAGTGATCAATACAAACGATTTTTGGTCAATGTATTTTCCCAGGAGCAGGTGTAATAATAAATTTATTGAACAACTAGCGACATCTTTTGGTATTTTCCCTAACCTTTACTACGTTAAAAAACTTTCAGGTTAGACTGTTAGCTGAAGTAGAGTAGGTATTGTGCAAACTTTACAGATGGCTCTTAATGGGCATAGTATGAGGCATGGATAAGTTTATTCGTATCAAAAAGCATTTTAGTTGATCAGTAACATGAAAAGTAAAGTATCCGAAAAATTTTACTTCCTTTAAAGGGATACTCATGAAATTATAGTTTTGTTTAACAATTATTAAGTATTGTGTGTATTAACTCCTCTACCCCTTTACCCAAAGGTCATGGGCTTGACGACTTGCCTCGAGGATTCATGTCGTGACGATATTATCTGAAATGTTTGAATTATAAAAATAGCAAACATCACGCTTGAAGAAATACACACGCAAAAACTACAAGAATAAAATAAAACTTATAAAAACATTAAGTTGACGTTATACCTTTTCGCGAAAACATGCAAATGGTATTCCAGTCTGAAGAAAAGTTCCTCAAAAATTACAGAGATGGCACTAGTGTTTGCAAGATATGAAAGCGGTTTGGGTTTCGTAACTACTCTCAACAATCAACAAGTACTCTGTTATCGCGTTTTCATATTTTTAGTGACACGCATCGTTGTAATGTAAGCGTTGATATATGAGTAGGTATTTGGTTGGAAAAACTTATAGTTATGTAGTCGGCACGGTTGTTTGACGACAACATTCTTTAACAGGGTGCCAAAGCAGGGCATTTTGGAATTGTACCTGGGGGGCGGCTCTCGACTCTAACTTATGAAGCCATCTCGTGATATGTATTTCTGATAGTAATAACTAATAAGATAAATAGAAATTAACAATATTTCATTGTAGTATAGAAAAGTAGAAGGAAAGTAAATCTGGATGTCAGGAGCTCTGAACCGGGATACGAACCCGGGACCTCTCGCTTAAAAAATTGAGATAATCCTCCATACAATGAGATCATCTAGAAACCTAAAACAAAAGCAAATAACGCCATAAATTGGATGAAGTGTCTTTATATTATATTATTTTTATATCATATATATTTTTCAATTATGTATATAAGTATATTAATTAAATTAATTTCGACTCGATACATTTATCACATAATCTTTATTTAATTAAAATTTTGACTGATGCCGACCATACTAATGGCCAAAATATATTATTTCAATGTGTTTTTTAACTTGTCTATACATGATTAAAAAAATATGTATGATATAAAAATAAAAGCCAAAAAAGTATCATATTCTTTACTTTCTTTATATTATATTAATGACACTCGTATTTCTTTCGACCCTGTGAGGGGGGGGGGGGCAGATGGTACTGTGTAGATTTATTTATTTATTGGATGCTCAGAGGAAGCTTGGTTGGATTTACAATCAATGATTGTTGTCAATATACTTCTCGTAAAGTGAACCTTGACACATCTCATATCTGAAGATATCACTATCTGTCAGTACATTCAACATCAAAATGTAAATGAAGTTCAGTCAATGATATACTAAACATGAAACTCATTTATAATTCATAAGTATTTTATATAATTATAATTATCATTATAACCAAGCCAAAGTTTTTTCGATTAGTCTTGCCAAGAAGAAGGGCAAGGTCTTTTTTCAATTCTCCTTTTTTTTTCAAAAATTTTTGTAGCATAGTCTTATTCTATACAATTTTGTTATACCAGCTTATAAAGGCATAACAAATATAAGACCGCAGTAACGAGAACAAATTGATCTTATTCAACTCGTCTCATATTGTCCATTTATTACCTTTAACAGCAAAGTCAGTTACATATTAATTAACTTTAAAGGGCTTAAAGATTAGCCTTTTGAGAAATCATACAATAATAAAAATTTGCTTATTTTGAATTAAAATTTTGATAAAGATTATTATTTATAACAAAATGCGTCATTATCGTCCAAATAATCTTAGATTTTATAATAATAAGCTTATAGTCCCTGCTTAATGTATAGTTTAAACTTATTTAACTTAACTAAGAACCTCACTTGGAAGTTTATTGTAAAATAAAATCTTATACCATGTCCTACAAAAGAGGTACCTACTTTGGTAAGTCTGAATTTTGGAAAAGCTAGTTTATGTTTGTTTCTGGTTTCAGCAGAGTGGTGCATACCAAGCCTCGGGAAATTATCAATATTTTTTCTGACATATCTAATGACTTGATAAATAAATTCACATGGGACCGTAAATATATTAATTTCCTTAAACTTTTCTCTTAATTAATCTCGGTACTTCATGTTATAAGTAGACCGAATTGCTCTCTTTTGCAAGACAAAGACTGTTTCTATATTCGCGGCTCTACCCCACAACATTATGCCGTATGACATAATGCTGTGAAAATAACTAAAATATACTAATCTAGCAGTATCTTCATCAGTAATCTACCATAAGCGTCTAACGGAGAGCTTTATGTGGGGACCCCACTGAAGTCGAGTCTAAAAACTTAGTTTCGTTAACTAACGCCAGCTTGGACCCCTGCAAAACAAAAATATTATAATCATTATTAGATAACTTGTTTAACACGAAAAAAAAGTTGTCTGAGAATACATTATTTCCGTTTCAATTTACTGTTTTACAAAGTAGTTCACCAAAGAGTTTCAAAAAGTGTCATACGTCGTGTAAAGTAATTTTTTTTTGCACGAAGGAGGAAACTGACAGCCATTTCACATTTTTGCGAACTTTTGAATGTTGCAATGTGAAATAGCTCATGCATCATAGGAGTTAAAAGCGCATTTTCCACTAACTGTCAGTTTTCTGCTTCGTGCAAAAATGTACATAAGACATTTACCAAAGAGTAAAATAAAATACTGGCTAGTTAGAACACACATGCTTCTTATTTTATGCATCGATATCGATAAAAACGATTACTATAAAATATCGATGGTAAAATTTATGCAATTTTACACATTCTCTAAACTGGAAACAAGCAACAAGTCACTGATATTAATTATTATTATTATTTATTTAATTCTTAGTGTAGTTTACATAAACCTAAATTTACTGCTAATCGTTGGTGTTGGTGTACAAATTCGCAAAATTTTAAATGCTGTGTAATTCTTTTGTTTTTGATTCTTTGCACATCATACGTGTGATGTCGACTGTACGTACAGTTCTAGTTAAATTTCTCGTAAACAACAGTTGTGTTATCGATTTATGTGTAAATAGAGCATTTCGTCAAAATGTTTAAATACTTACTATTTGTTGCATTTGTGTGCTTTGTCTCGTCTGTAAAATGGTAAGAAATATTTTATTTTTACTTGGTGCTGTTTGAAGTTGAAGTTATCGGTGCAGATAAATTATTATCAATAAAATTTATATGTATTTTTGGAAACGAAAATTTGTGATATTGATACAAAGAACTATCACGATAGAGACAAACTTGAAATTACGAGGAAAATGTACCTGGCTGTTCTTTACGTTTTGTTTTTGTAAAAGGTATTTTTAGGGTTCCGTAGTCAGACAAGGGACCCTCATAGTTTCGCCATGTCCGTCCGTCTGTCCGCGGCTTAGCTCAGAGACTATCAGTAATAAAAAGCTATAATTTGACATGGTTAAAAATATTAATAACGCCGACAAATTGTAAAATAAAATCTAGATTTTTTTTACGGTACCTCTCATACTCGTAAACTGGGGATGATTTTTTTTTCTCGTCTATCCTATATTGTGGGGTATCGTTGGATAGGTCGTTAAAAACATTGTGGGTGTGTGAAAACCATTTTTCGATTTAGCGAAATATTAAGCTTTAAAGTGCGAATTTTTGTAAGAGACAAGTGGGGGTGGGGGCCTGCTGGCTTAACGGTTTTTTATAGATATGTGAAAAAATTCACAGAAGCAGTATGTGTAATGAATTTAAAAGGAAAACTATCACAGCTAAGTAGGCTTTACAGGTTTACGAGTACAGATCGCGCCAAACATTTAGTCCCCTCTAAACACGACAATGTATGGGCCGTTCTTCTAAATGTTTTGGACTAGAAGTTCAGTGCGATCTGTATTATTAGACCAACTTAGAAAATGTACCGGGCAACTACGGAACATTACTCTCCACTACTAAAGTCAAGCAAAGTGATAAGAGTCAGTTGTTTGTGGTCCATAGCAAATCTGGTATCATCCACGACTCCTTGTAGTGCACTGACTGTACTACAGAAAGGATAAAACCAGATTGAAAACTAAATAAAATATTGTTTTTATTGAGAAATTAATATAGCTGTTCAAGTGGTTCCTGCTCAATGATTTTGGACAATATTGGAAGAATGGTGAATGGTGATTCAGAAAGAGAAACGGGGTTGGTTGTTTTAGGCAGAGGGGTGACATGAGCCTTTTTTCAAGAAGAAGGGAACACATTAGCCAGATAGACGTGACAAATTTGAGTGATTATACAATGTCATTCATGATCGGAAACAACATGTCTCGGCTCAGACCATCACTACCCACTGCCTTGGTTGTAAAAAAGAGAATGCTCTGTATGGGACTTTTTTACATTTATGTTTGGAACGATCTCCTTTAGACATAAGATTTTTAATGTGTGGGGACAACCAAGTAACAGGAAAGTGTTTTACACTGACCTCATAGGACCATGGACGTCGTAAATTTGTGTGGGAGAATTTAATAAATAACTCAACTTTTTGTCATCCACCGTCTCTGCATCAAAAATAATCGACCAGTCAGTCCCCCAAGATCATCCTTGAGGCGTTCAGCATCCTTTCCTTTGAAATAACGCTGCAAAATTACCTTGCTGCGTTAAAAGGGCGACATCTATATGTCAAGTAAACTAATAGTGCAGTCATGAGTCCACAATAAACTACAATTTTCTACAATAAACACCAACGATTCGGACACGAGCCTCATCAAATGTCAAAAATCGTTGGGAAAAATGGGCTGTCAAACGTGTTGTGCGGCTAACTACAGGCCACAACGAACGACCATGCTAAGTACTACGGGGGTCGGTTGAATGTGTTTATTTCGTTTATTTTCGTGACCGACATTACAATGGTAGCTGAAGGTGATTATTCTGTTGGAAGTCATAACCGCACCCTAAGTCATAATAGGAAAGGAGGTCGTCATTAGCGCATGACAACACAAAAATTTTGGATTAGAAACAATTATTAAATCTAGCAAAGAAGGTGGACTATTAGGGGGATGATGTGTAGCAGAGAGAGGGAGAATGATAACACTTTTCATATCACTTTAAGGCCGTACTTCACTGCTAGGCACTTCAACTTTGGAAAGTAGATTTTGAAAAATACTCGTTTAAATGTTTTGAAAGTAATCAAACGTGTCTTAGGAAATATAATTAGTTTTTTTATGTATTAACATCTAACGAAGAAGTAAATATAAAAAATAAAATATTAGTAAATATTTTCGAATAGAATGTTGTATGACCAATAAAATGTTGATAGCAAAATACATAAAGATTATAGACTGTATCAAAAACTTGCAGAGTAATGCCAAAACATATATTTAAAAAAAACTGATTACTTACTTGCAGCAAGACCTTTTATAATATATTTGTTTATTTGTGGCAAAAATAACAGTTGAAAAATTTTTAAAGGGAGTGCTTCCGCTGCCAGCGCCGGCACCCAAAAATAACGCCGTTGGGAACCGCCGGTAGCTGAGATAAAAAACATCGGCTGCCGGCGCCGCCGGCACCCATAATGGGCACCGGCGGTACTGACGGTAGAAATTTCTTACGCGCAAAGGACATTTTTCAGAGTGAGGTTGTGTATGTATTGTGTTTGTTTTTTTGGAAGAACTCTTATATACGTATACTCAAATATGTATACATTTTAGGGGGGAGGGGATGGGGGAGGGATAGCACTACCACCCCAAAAGGAGGAGTGTGGGAAATAATCATTTTTTATGCAATTTTAAATACAAATTTGAGTTACTGTCAAAATAAGGGACGTCGTCGCCTCGCTCCGCTCCGCTTCGCTCGGCTCCTTATTTTATCTTACATGTCAACCTAACACGCTCCCCCTCACTTCTCTTGACGTCGCACCTATATTTTTTCTTTGCTCCTATAAAGTAAGACAAAATTGAAAAACCACATCACTCTTCGTATCATGTAGATTACTATGTAGGTATTTATCTTCTATAAAAATGCTACAAAATGCGTTACCGTACAAACTGGCAAAAAAATAAACAAAGTTACTCAATTCAAGGTCGTTGGCGTTGGGAGAAGTTGTCATCCTTTATTCAGAATTTTCTGGTTTTTATGAAAGTGTCACAAACAAGTATGTTTCAATTCCGTTAGTTGGACAACATTACTTTAAATACATTTAACAAAACAAACTTGAGCTTTTTTATTTTTTTTATTTAATATGGATATTTTTTCTATAAATCAATATTAATCTACAAATTTGTTTCTAGAAATAATGTTTGCTTAGGTGTACTACAACTGAATTTTTAGTCACAAAGAAACTAACAAACTAGAGATAGTACTCGCCTATATGATGAACTTTTACAACTTTTTTATTTTATTTATTTCAGTGCACTTAATAACAAAACAAAATTAATAATTGACAACGATGCCGGTGGGGATGATGCCATGGCAATATTTCTGGCTCTTTTAAATGAAAAGTTTGATGATGGGTGAGAGTACCAATTATGTACACATGTAAGAGTTTCGCCGAAAATTTTCCAAAAACTTTTCTATAACATACTTACACTGATTAAGGAAAGGCAGAGATATGAAAAACATAATGAAATAATAAAAATAACAAAAATCATCGCAAGGTCTCGTTTTTATCTAGAGTTTGATTACGAGATGTGTTCATAGTATTTTGTTTTGGTTAGGAAAAAAAGGGTGCTGACGTTTTATTTACTGCTCTAAAAATATCACAATCATTTTAATCGTGGTAGTTTAATATAGATCTTTAAATTTACTTTTGACTAGTAATTTCTTCGTTAGTAAATTTATTTGGTATTTAATAATTTATTGTTTATGTTATTTTAGACCAGAACTGATTGCCTTGACTACGACGAATGGAAACACAAAAGAGGAAAACGTTAACGTAAATAACCAAAGAATTTTGAAGGTTGCTAAACGACAAGATGTAAGTGAGAATGATTACGCTATCTTTGGCCAGTTTGGCGTGCAAACCTGCTAGTGACTTAGTGTATAGCGCCACAGCGCCATATGGTTATCCTATCCTATGATCTAAAAACCTCTCCGCATCAATTATTTATCATTTCAGTCTTCAGATTTGGCCCGTGGATGACATTGACAGCGTAGTCCTGGGTTCATATCCCATCATCATTTTGTTGGGACGTATAGCACGAATAACTTTCTCCACCTGGGAGCGGAGTGACGTGCCGACGAGATTGTAAATACACATTCAGACGTCATGGTTTTGGTATATTCTGCTTCACCGTATTAATCTAGACATCATGCCAACATGTAAGGGGATCCAGAAGGATCCCCTCGAAGCCTCCCTACGCCCCACTAGCCTCGAACCATACCACGCCAATAGATACTTAAATACTTAAGGTACATATGATATGAATATAATTTATAGGTTACAGAGGTTGGCAAAATATCCACAGTGAATATAAGAAAACATACCTCAAAGGTAACCCCACGTTTTCGCGGTCTTGTACCTTTCTTCCCCATCTCGTATCCACCAAGGGATGTAGTGGAAACTCTGTGAAGGATCCTCGCTACGATCCAGGCTAGCTCCACCTTCCGGGCAGCTCTTTTCTGCCATTCCGCCTCTCCCCCTTTTCCCGCCCTGAAAAAATCTAAATCACTGCGTTAGTGTTGCCAATACACAAAAACATTGTTTTATAAATCGATTCATTTGCTCACCGATTCTTCGGAGTCGTACTTTCGCGTTTCTTTGCGAAAGGTGGTGCAGTTGTGAAACAAGGGTTACGTTTTTAAGCTCGATAAAAAAGCCATGTTAGTTCCGATTTTGGTCACGACCAATCCACGCGCCAAAAGAGCCTTGTTACACTGTTCCGAAGTCCGTATCTTATCAAATTTTTGACGTTTCATTTTACCACGGAATTAGGGCATACATCGTATCAATTGTTTGTCTTTTAAAGTCAGAGCAAGTTCTTTAAAATTATGATGATCTTCATCACAATACAACTTACTTAGTGTTTAACTAAAGTTTGAAGTTTCTTTGGGTAACTCTCATATTAACTTTTATTTTGATAAGCCGTCGTAATTTGAACGAACTTGCCATATTCCTGCCCAAGTCTAATTAGTAAAAAAATGCTTCAACTTTATAAGGTCGCGCAACAAGAGTTGAGAAAATAAACAAAGGCTTGTAAGTAATTATTGAATTAACTCTTATCCTACTAATATTATAAATGCGAAAGTTTGTGTTTGTGTGTATGTATGTTTGTTACTCTTTCAGGCTGAAACGGCTCGACGGATTTGGATGAAATTTAGAATGGATATAGCTTATACCCCAACTTAACACATAGGTTGTGTGTGTGTGTGTGTGTATGTTTGTTACTCATACTTGCTGAAACGGCTTAACGGATTTGGATGAAATTTAGAACGAAAATAGCTTATACCCCAACTTACCACATAGGCTACTTTTTATTCCGGAAAAATTCAAGGTTCCTGTAGGATAGATCAATATCATTGAAAAATCAGGTGTCTAATTAGCGCGGTCCTTTTCATTTGTGGTTACATAAGACAAGGCTTTGTTATTTTATACATCAGGTGTCTAATTAGCGCGGACCTTAATTGTTTGTGGTGAATTAAGACAAGGCTATGTTATCTCATCACACTTCACATTAATATTATAAATGCGAAAGTTTGTGTTTGTGTGTATGTATGTTTGTTACTCTTTCAGGCTGAAACGGCTCGACGGATTTGGATCAAATTTAGAATGGATATAGCTTATACCCCAACTTAACACATAGGTTACTTTTTATATCGGAAAAAAACATGTCGTTAAGCCGAATAAGACGCGGGCGGAGCCGCGGGCAAAAGCTAGTAAAGACTATTTTTAGACGAGGCGAACAATTCTGACACAGAAATCAGAATCTTCTTCTATTTGAAATTCTTCAATAAAAAATTATCAGTCTAATTCAACAACTACGAGTACTATGTTGTCCTCAACCATACCATACGTACTTCTTTTTTTAGGGTTCCATACCCAAAGGGTATCCAACGGGACCCTATTGCTAAGACTCCGCTGTCCGTCCGTCCGACCTTCTGTCACCAGGCCGTATCTCAAGAACCGTGATAGTTAGACAGTTGAAAATTTCACAGATGACGTATTTCTATTGCCGCTATAACAACAAATACTAAAACTGGCCAAGTACGAGTCGGACCTGCGCACTCCCATGCAACAGACATGATTTTTTTGCCGTTTTTATAGTAAATGGTACGGAACCATTCGTGCGCGAGTCCGACTCGCACTTGGCCGGTTTTTTGTATTGCATAATCAAAAAAAAAATGGTACTACTTAGACACACCAACGGTATTAATAAATTAATTTAGTAAATCGTTCGATGGATAGAATGGCTATGAATACTCTGTGTATTGTGGCTTTACACATAAATGGAACATGTTTATTGTCGTTTCAGGTTCCGATTTTCAGAGGAGCTCAAAAATCTTTGTTATCAACACCGACAACGGTAGATTTCTACGGAACAGACGGTTTAGGGGATAATTACGAAGTGCTCTCTGATTTGGTTGAAGCCCAAAACAAAAGCGCTGTAAATGCTTTATTAGAGCTGTCTAAGACTTACGAAGGTCAGTATTTTAATATATGTTTGCTGTTTTTTTATATGTATATTTGCTTTTCAAACAAATTCAGTTTATAAAAACATAAAATTAAACCTAATAATGATATAACCTATCTTAGAAAATTATACTTAACTACTAATATGAAATAAATACGCCTTAAAGAATTATAATTATATAAAATATACAACCAGTGCGTCCTTCCTGTGATGACATATGGCGCTAAGACGTGGTCTCTTATAAAGAGCCTGATCCACCGTATTACGTTCTCTCATCGAGCTATGGAGCGGGCTATGCTTGGGGTATCTCTGATGGATAGAATCCGAAATGAGGAGATCCGTAGGAGATCGAAAGTAACCGATATAGCCTACAGAATCAGTAACTTGAAGTTGCAGTGGGCAGGCCATATTTGTCACTGACATGATGGCCGTTGGGGCCGAAAGGCTTTAGAATGGAGAACACGTACAGCAAAGCGTAGTGTAGCCCGACCTCGTGCCCGCTGGACCGACAACCTGAAGGACGTTGTGGATAGTGGCTGGATGAGGAGGACGGAGGACCGACATGAGTGGTGAAATTTGATGGATGGATAAAATATTATATATATATATGATTGTTATGTATTTAAATAAAAACATAAAAATGCCCCCGAAAAGGTGTACACTCGTTTATGTTTTTTTAACGATTTTTTCTAGTAGGCATAATCAGGCATATAACACCCCTTCCCTGGTAGCATTTTCTGTTGGCCTTCATTCGCCAACGATCGGCAAACCGTTTGGTTATAGCTAGTTAGTTGGCCATCATAGAGCCAACATTGGTCCAATGATACTAATATTAGCAATATAGCCACCCGATAACTAACAATGGGGCAACCGCAACTTCTGCTACCGTTGGGTGAACAATGTTGGGATAAAGCATTGTTAACGACGTAGGCGCAATGTCGTAAACCGTATGATTTTATTTGTATTAACACGATTATTTTATAAACTGTGCGTATGAAATATTGACCAATTTAATTAAAAAAGGGACACATTTTTAAGCACTTTTATCATTTTGTATCGATGTATGATTTTATTCACTTCTTCAGTTTAATACAAAAAAATGGCTGGCAACACTATGTAGGCCCTACGGTCACAGAATGTACAATATTTAGTGGAACAAATGCGGGGGTAGAGAGGATAGGCAGCGCGCGTGCGTGTGCTCAAACAAGCGTCACAGCGTCACGTTCTTTCTGTTAACATTAATTAGGTACCCATTTATTGAGTCATTCAGTGCTATTTAAACCCTGGGTTAGTTCTAAGTAATTACAATAAATTCTATTGTATTTATATAATTAGTGATATAAAATTATACATGTTATGTGATTATATACAATTTTGTTTGTTTTTGTATTTTTAAGTTATTCATGTAAAAGTTTCAAAAACTCACAACTAGATGGCGCTGATGGTAGTTACGTTTTAATCGTTTTGTTTTTGTCTAACTATGGGATGTCAAAGTCAAATAGTGACGGCATATGTCAATATTGTATTAGAATTACAATGTGAGTTATTATTACCTGAGAGCTAAGAATAAATAACACCGAGTGACCTATTACGTAAAGAATATTTGAGGCATTGAGAGCAAGAAAGGCTAACATTTCCAGACAAAATTAAAAATCAATTGATCCCATTGTTGGGTAACTTTCAGTAATATACGTAGGCCCTACAATGCAAAGCAACCAGTAGCCCAACTAAAAAATAGTGGCCAAACCTATCTGTTGGCCAACCACCTAACGATAGCTATGTAGGCCAACCGTGCGCCAACAATAAATGCTACTAGGTTTATAGCTTATGTGTTAACCAGAGTCACTATGATGATAATAAAAAAAGACACATCCAAGTCCATTGAGTTCATCCTATCAGGATAAAGTGCAAGGTTGGATCCACTAACCTACATACCATTCGTATTTTAATGCGAAATAAAGTTTTGCTTCCTTTGCAACGATACATAGATGAAATCATATCGATTGGCCACCATAACTTCCTTCCTCTTTAGTTGAGTATATAAAGGCTCTGACATAACTCCCTGATTTTTTCTTTTTGCAGGACAATTGATCGTGGTGGCCTTAGGAACAGTTACCAATATTGCCATAGCAATCAGTTTAGATTCAGATTTCATGAAGAGACTGAAACATCTTTACGTTGCTGCTGGACATATTCATAGTAAGTAATTAACAGATTTGTAATTACGATAGAATTTGTACATATTTTGGAATTTGCATTTTAAGGAGGTAAACATTAAAAAAATTGAAGTTCAATGATTTTTTTTTTAATTTTCGTCTGACTTGTCCAAAATTTAATTCAGAAGTTATTAGAAAACATAAAAAGTATTTTTAGAACAAAAAATAAAGTAAAAGTTTAATCATAATATTGGTTAAGATATAGCATATAAGATAATGGTTGCCAAGTTTTTTATCTAGCGTTCTCCTTCTGAGATCAAATTCACGAAGACAATTTCAACAGTAGTTACACTGCTAGAGTCTACTTTTACATCCTTTGTTTAAAAATATTTTAACATCTTGTACAGATAAAATTAGACATACTTAAAGGTAGCAGGTGTATGGAATAAGAATATGCTCTATTCTCAGGTGACAGATACCCATACGCTGAGTTCAATGCCCACATGGACGTCGAGGGCTACCACATCATTGCAAAAGCTGCAACACCAGACAAAGTCACAATGTTCCCTTACTCACAAGCCATTGACTCGTTGAGCATAGATAAGGTAAGCTAAAGACGAACTCACTTACTTTTTAGGACTCCGTACCCTAAGGGTCCCAAACCCTATCACTGAGCCTCCGCTGTCTGTCCGTCCCTCTGTCACCGGGGTCTACAGCTTCTGCCGTCATAGGCAGCCAGTTAAGGTTTTCCCAGAATACGTGTTACCATAGCTCTACTACTATTATTACAATGGCACATAAAAAAAAGTACCAAAAAGTACGTACAATTGCAATTTTTTACGATATTTTAATAACAAAACTCTTAAAGATAACACAAAATTCAACACTTTTAAAAGTATGAAAAAGACGCAGAAAAAACATACTACATATACAAAGTTACATCCTGATTTGATCCTTACGATTAACTGTATCGATGTGCCATTTTAAAATGTTGTTCAGAAAAATGAATAATACGTTTTTGCTGCGTCTGTTCCGAACTTCTAATAATATTGAATTTTGGAATACCTTTAAGAGTTGTGTTATGAAAATGTTAAATTTCATGGTCTTCCTTCAATTCGCGATACTATTTTACTTCGAAGAATTTGGTTCTTATGCTTGATACTTTCGATCGGTATCATTAAAATACAGGCTGTTTTTTAACACATTTGTCCGGTTCGATTCCCGGATCAAGCAGGTGATTTTTTTTAAATTCTCTAAATGCAATTTTCCTTAACTTTAAAAATAAAATAAATGCTCCTTTGAGTAAAATTTGACATCTGGAAAGTAAAACAATTAAATTATATCCCGTCAAAAACATTTCATGTAAACTAGGTCGCCAGGACTCAGAAGCTCATAACGCTTTCACGGTTAAACAGTTATGAGGTCTCATGTAAAACCAAGCCCTTAACTCTACAAGCCCTAACTCTACAAACAAAATTTTGAAAAGGTTTTATTTTAATGGTTTGGCTCTTATCTTTGACAATTTGGACATAGGCTTTAGTTTGTTCCCTGGGAACAGGCAGTTCCCAAAAAACGCAGCCATTAATTGAACTCAAGCGATTAATATTTGGAACTACTGGAACGGTTTTGAAAATTATTTCACTGTAGTAATTTTCAGACTGTTCTATTGGACATAAGCTATAGTTTTTCCCTGGGGACGGACGGGCAATTCCCTAGGGAAATATACATTATTAGATTAGACATAAAAACATATGTTCATGAGAACCAAAAGTTATAGTCAAATACGTACTATAAAATGATTTTTCCGAAAAATAGATAGATAGAACTACAAAAAAACTCATCAATGCAGGTAAAGCCGCGGGCAAAAGCTAGTACTATCATTTTCTTTTCGTTTTAGGAATGGCGTCTTAACGTCTTCGGTGCGATAGACACGGACATTGTAAGGGCTCAAAACTCATACGAAAAAATTAGCATGGATAGATACGAGACTTGGCACGCCCTTGACCCGGCTATGGTGGCTGTCGCTGTCAACCCTGGTTTGATTGATGAGATCAGATATTCAAAGAACTGTATTGTTCTATGCGGTAAGAACTTTTTTAGATTCTGTCAAAAACAGAAAGCCTAGGCTATAACTGAGCTAAAATACATAGACAGACATAGCGGTTAATTCTATAAAAATATGTAGACCTGAAGACTTAATATTCCAATATTGCACAAAGTAATGGTTGTGATATATGTATCGAGTAAAGTGTAAAGTTTAATACCGACCCAACTCAGAAGTCACATCGGCGAAACCTAATAGTCCCTGAGTTAGATAATTTTACAAATGGATGGTAGCGTTGCATTTTAGATTGTGATTTTACGCCGATAGATCTCCATCTTATTAACTAGATCTGGAATGACTAATAAGAGAACCAAGCGTCAGATGGTGCATCCGCGGTGGGTATAGATGTGGGAGGTTGCGAAAGTGGTAAAAAAAAAAGTAATAGTATGCCAGCTGAAACTTTTCTCACAGATAGTTGACATCATACTGAGCTGAAAAAAAATCGTCAGCTGCATCTTGGAGGGGGGATGATGCGTCAGCTACTCGCATGAACTTGTAAAAAACAAGTAAGATAAAGTGATAGTACGCCACATGAAATTTTACTAGGTGATTCTTTAAATAATTAAAAGTACTATAACAACAATCAGCTGCATAGCAGTGGAAAGACCGTCAGCTTTTTTTCGGCCGTCCCGATTTGAAAACCAAAATCCCGATTGTTATATCGTTCCGTCCCGAAATCAGGCACATTGGACTGGCAACACTACTCTCAGGGCACGTGTCCTACTCGCACTTGACCAGTTATTTTTGTTACAGGTGAAGACAGGGGACTTAACACAAATACCTTTGTAAATTCAGATAAAGCGAATGTAAGAATTATCTATGCTGTGAAAATGGAAGAGTATAAAATGTTTCTTGTAAAAATATTCTCTGCTGATGAAACCGTACCAAAAAATTCTATAGTAACATAAAATGTTTGTATTTTTCTATAACGAATGACACAAACAATAATATTTTAATTATTAAAAAAGTCTAATGTGGAAAGAATTGTAACGATTACAAGATATATTAATCTGTTGAGTTCTCAGTATGGCTACAGCAATAGATAGCAATATCGTGGCTTGAATTTATTTGACATGTTTATTAAATGCTCTGGAAACACCCGCGCAAATGTAAATTGACTTGTTCAAAAGCACAAGTATCCAGGGCCGTAAAATTATTAACAAAAAAGAAAATGTAAATTGTAATTTTTTCCAAACCGATTTAATTAATAAATTTTTGTTGTATTTACTTCTACTGCACCCAATGGAAAATTAATTATCAATTAGCATTGACCTCTCATAAACAAATAGACTCACAATCTTGCTCAAAAAGTGTCCGCGATGCATTTTGTCACCGCTATGGCGGCGTGACAAAACGATTGCATACCACTCACATTGCATCTCATGTTAACGACATAACGTCTTAATTTGGTTAAGCATTTTGGCTATTATGCACGTCGCACGTTTTCTCATGAACTTTTCTTAGAGACTGTGTGTCTAGTTGTTATGAGAGGTCAATGTTTATGAGAGGTCAATGTTTATAAAGTGTTAATTAGGCATTAATTGCTTAGTAAAATGTTGAGATCAAATAGATATTTCAATATCTTTTTCAGTGGTTCCTTACGATCTTTGTTCACATAATTGCCGGATTATATTGAAAGGGACTTTAGTGCCAGTTGTTAGGGCTTGGTGCCTGACTCATACATACACATATAATAATAGCTGACCCGGGGGGGTATGATTTTTGTTTTCCAAATCCGTATATGGCACGAATACTATCAATTACTTACTTACAGCTTGAGAAAGTGGGGGAATGCTGTGCGCTGCTCTGCGTTACGACGCCGCCACGCAACGTGCCGCACGGCAGAGCATTGCTGGTTAGGTACCATTGTTTTGAATTCTAAGAAAACATATTTTTATCTGAGTAGTTCTTAATGGGTGTATCGAATTGACACCAAATTGCGACTTCAGATTCCGGTTTCCAACTTTCGCGAGTCTGAAGTAGAAAGGAGTCTGAATAGAGATGTAAAATGAAAAAAAACAAAAAACTTGGCAATATTGATTTTTTTCAGGAAATGAACCTATGAAATAAACCAACTAAGCGTTGATGTTAGGGAAATCCCCGTCCAAAAAGTGTCTACTGTGCCGATGTAAAACGTTTGATTTGCTTTATTGTCGACATTTACGTTATTAAGTTAAGTCGTATAAATTCGCTTCCACGTGTAGAACTTAAATTATTTTGAGTCATTTATGGATAGGTAAAAACCATTTTTCGTTTCAGGAATCCATTTGCGTAATGTTAAGCTTTAAAGTGCTATTTTTTGTTAGAGCCGATATAATTTTATACTCTTGAAAAAAAAACCTACTTCAGTAAAAAAAACGTTTCTTTTCATGTTTTTTTTCATCGATTTTTTTCATGCCAGAAAAAAAACATTTTTTTTTTTACATCTCTAAGTCTGAAGCTGAAATTCGGAATTTAGAAGTTGGAAGTCAGAAGTAGGAAATCAGTACCTTAAGTATTCAATAAATAATGTGTTTTCTTTAAAATTGCTCTATCTGTATTGTTCATTGCAAGGCGCTGCACTGCGTTGCGCCGCGCTGCTCAGCGTATATAGTATTACAGATTATCATTGTTTTAACTTGTTTACTCACTTCGGTACCTACTTGTAGTCATAGTATGAAATAAATCACTAATTATAAACTTTATATGAGATATATCTCAAGTCTGTTGGACGCACGCCCATTTTGCTCATCATCCTTTTAATGACTCAATGGTGTCTAGCAAGACAAAAACGCTTTGATACTTAAAATACTTGTATTTTTAATTTATACTGTCAATCTATTTCAAAGATATGGTGAGATGGTGGAAAGAAGAGTTCATTACTTAAACCAATTCTACAAGGCACTTACTTAAAAAATAACTTCTCGTGCTCCAAAAAGAACTGGCTACTCTATGAAGTTTTATTTTTCATGTTTATTATTTGTGAAAAAATAACTACAATTTGACCGCAGAAATTAAGAAAACGATTAAAACAAAGCTAACAACAGCGATCATGACAGTGACATTATAAGTTTTCAAATTGGCAGTCTTAAAGAAACGTTTAGTTCCCTGAACACTTTAGACTTTTGAGATACATTTGTAGCTATTGCATGAGTTTAGATAAAGTATCGTGTAAAACTGCACATAACTAGGTATTAAAACACTCGTGTGATGATACTAAAAATCTTGCAAGGGCCTTGTTCTTTAAACTCACACTCTTGTTTTACGCACCGCCTTATGTTCCAGTTTCATACTATTATATTCACAGGCATATAATTATTACTATATTATGCGCCTGCGATTATATGGTTTTCAAATGTTCTATAATACCATCCTCATGTAAACCAAAGACATAATTATTACTATATTATACGTCTATGGTGTAAACACAATGCTTGCTGTATGGTTTATGGTGGAATAGGTAACAAAGCAATTATACTATGTCAATTGATTTACGAGTATGTCTATTGAAAATGTTACGGTTTAGTGTTCATATAATGACAGAATAGTATTCATAGATTTATTTAAAATTAAATTTTCTTACAAATATGAGTGTAAAAATTAAAGCTCGTAATAATAGTTATACAATCTGGATCTTTTTTATAATACATATACAAGCAGATTGTCTTGGATTTTCTGACAGGTAAGAACTTTATTAGTGGTTAGTAGCATTATGTTGATTAATCCAAACAATAGAAAATATTATCAAAATAACTATTAATCATAATTAACTATCCTTTTACCTACGTGCAACAAATTTTTCTATGTGGATGCTCAAGTCATGTAAAAAACCTACGCGCCAAATTTCAAGTTCCTATTTCCTTTTGTGATGAGTGAGTGAATAATTACAAAAGCTTTTCCCAGAGACGAAGATTTGAAAATGGTAATAGACCATGATGCTGGAGCAGATGATGCATTTGCATTACTTATGGCTTTACATTATGAAAAACATTATAAAAGGTAAATAAGAGAATACGCAATGCACTTGATAGTTAGTATTTTTCAACAATTAGTAGTTTATTAGAGGATGTAGAGAGAAATAGTAGAATGACAAAAAGAATAATAAGAAAAGAAAAGAATAAAAGAATATAATATGGTGCGATAACCGAAATGGTCAACTAATTCTATCATCAATGAAACTTTGAATATACCTGAGGGACTATTTTGCGAAAATCAGCTATATGGCAGGCTGTATCAGTTTGTTTTAAACGTTATAGATTGGAGAAAAAAAGACTGTGACTTAGTATCCAGACTTCTGAAACAAAGGAAATTAAGTGTGGTAGGATGGAGAGGAAGAGAAATGGGATCCTTCAGTACAACTCCCCTACCGCAGAAGTGCGTATTTTTTATAATTAACCAAAATAATTAGATCCCTATCTTAGTAATATTGTTCCTAGTGTAATTAAGCTGGTTTTGTTTCAGAAATCTTTCAGTGTAGAACAAAACATGTAGGTAAGGTTAATATATTTACGTTTCCAACTTATTGAGACCATGGCTAGGACATTGTTGAGATATTGACACCTATTCTCGTGTGGAAAATCTTAGATTTAGAGCTGCCATAACCTTAAACTTTTCATTGCAAAATAGGCTTTAACGGATATGGATAAAAGTTAAATGAGCTTGTATTGTTTTAGGTTTTTCAACTCTAAATTTAAGGTTTGCTGCACAAGAATAGGTCACACTATGGATCCTAATTATTTTGATCATTTATAAAACAAAAACGCTCTTCTGAAGGAAGGAAGTGGTACCGTAGGTCCTAGTTCCCACCCTATGCATCTACTTCCCTTTTGGAAACCACAGCCTTTTTTCCCGTCGTCGATTTTTGCAAAAGCGTCCCCCTCTCTCAAGTAAATATTACATTTCCTGCATTTCATTGACAATAAAATTACCTGACTATTTTGGGTCGGCAGCTCTAAGTATCGACTATCAACTTTGATACTTTTGATCATTAAACCGTCAGCATTCATTATTGCATAACCATCTGCATTAACGGAACAGTTTACTGTGTCGGACAAGCGATTAACTGCTTTTTTATAACAATTGTAGACCAAATGTGATAGCTATACTGACAAACCATGGTAATGTAGATGAACCACAAGCCTTCTACAATACTCAAAAAATCTTACATATAGCAAATAGGAGAAATGTAAGTACAAAATATCTTTGTAATATTTCCAATGACTTTATATTTAAATAACCCAATGAGAATGCCACTTTTTAGGGTTCATTTTAGTGCATAAAACTGCAGGTTTTTGTCGCTGTTGCCGTTGTTCTCAGACAAATTCGCTTTTCTAAACACACTAACCTTCACTGTGTCATTCTGTCATATTATTTTTATAGATTCCTATATAAAAATACTAAGTTCATTTTATGCAGCGGGAATAATTGTGAGCTATAGGCTACAGACAGATCATATCACCAAGGCCGCAAGTACCTGTTACAAAGTTTTTTTCAGATCCCAATCTATAGAGGGTCAAATGAATCTTTGCTGAAAAAAATTCCAGCACGCGATGGATTTTTCGGTAAGGATGGTCTGGGAGACAATAGTTACGGCGATGGTTTTCGACAGATACATGAGCAGAACGGCCATGCTGCTTTTGCTTTGATTGAACTGTCAAAGATGTTTGAAGGTACAGTAACGGGTAAATTTGATGGAAGGTTAAAGAAAGAGTTAACCCTTTATTACTCGCACGAAGAAAATCACACAACTACTCGCACGGGGTCTCAGGTGACCCCCAATTGTACAGATTATTTTTAAGATTTATAAATAAAATAATTTTATTCTGAAACTACTTTGTATATACTATAAAAATGTTAAGAAACAAATGAATTAATATCTGGTTAGACAGAGAAAAAAGAAACTTAAAACGAGTAGCAAAAATTTATATTTTGTACACACGGTGAGATTAAAAGTCATAAATCATAATATGTTAGGAGCTCTCAGAATCACTGTCACTCTTGAAAATAGGTCTCAGAGTAATCGTTGCATACACATTTTGCGAAATTTTTGCATTTTGTTGCCACTTTTCAGATGCTGATATGTCTTCATCATTCAGACATATTTTCAAGAGTGTGATGACAGTGATTCTGAGAGCTCCTAAAATATTATTATTCACCGTGTGTGTAAATATACGTTTTTGCTTTTTGTTTTAAGTATTTTTTTTTTCTCTCTAAGCAGATATTAATTCATATTGTTTCTTACAATTTTAAAAGTATATTACATTTACTTTAAGCATATTACATCAAGTTATATTATCTTGCCTCAAATTATTTCGTAAACTTTCTAAATTAATAAAATAAAGTTGCGAATGAAATAGTGCCGATCCATTGTTTGATACTTACTTTCAAGCAACAAAAAACAACGAAAGCGAGATTTTTATAAAAATCGAGTGTTATTAACCTGTTTCTTATATACAGGTCGGCTACTTGTGGTATCACTGGGTGCTCTAACAAATATCGCACTCGCGATAAGACTTGATCCAATGTTCATTCAAAGACTATCGCAATTGTACATAGCTGCTGGAAATATACGGAGTGAGTAATTTTCAAAAGCATTTTTTGTAACAGTATCTAATATTTGCAGAACGAATGGTTATTACAAATACAGTAGCGTCTAAGCGCTTACAAAGATTACAAACCCGCCTACGCAGCGTGCCATAATCTTGAAAAGGCAGTGTTGAATGAACCAGGCTGATGGATGGTTGTTATAAAATTAAATTAATTAATTATACCTTAAGAATCTGTTAGTATTTTTCGGACCCATGATGTACTATGGATGAAATTATTAAAAGCGTTCGAATATTTTTCTGTTGATAGGAATAACCTTCTCCATAAACAGGAAGAAAACGCAGATTTTCTTGGCGGCGTTAACTATATTTAAAAAATAAAAAACATTTTAATTTCAGAAATACAACTGTGTACGAATAGAACCTTTGGACGCATATAAAAAATCTGTTATTACTCTGACATTGACCATACATAATATGAGTAATAACTGTTTCTTAACAACATGATGAACAAAACACTTTCAATACTGTAGTATGTTAATCCCAACCGGTTTCGGTATTACACCAATAATCAATAGCCTATCATCATCATTGGGTGCCGTCTTCATAATGATTATTTTATTTTATTCATAATAAACACTGCCTATGTCCAACTGTAAATTCTAATGATTACGAAAGTTAACAATAGATCCTAAATAGTTCAGTTGCATATCCCACTCTACTTAGTGATCCATGTCGTCTAATTTTTTTGAGATTTCTTTTTTTTTTTTTTTTTTATTTTATAACAGTATTTTACACAAGTATATACTTTACAATTTTCGCCAAACTGCTAAGCAGTTTGTTGGCGATACGCTCTTACATTTGATTAAGAGAAGGTACTTAAAATCTAATACTATATAGTCTTAAAACATATACATATTTGTAGGAAATCATTATGTAAGATATAATAAGTTCTAGTTATGTAAGGGAAGATAACAATATATTTTTTAATTTATGTTTTAGGGTGCCAATTTTTAACTTATTTTCTTCCAGTAGGAGAGGATATTTATTACAAAGCTTGGGAGTTATGTACTTCCGAGTTCTCTCTCCATAATAGTTTTTAGATGATGGCTGTGATAGTTTGCCAATTTTTACTGCTCTAGTGAAATGTCTATTTGGTTTAGGAACTTTATAGTCTTTAGTGTAGTAAATTTCCAAATCTATGAGATATTTAACTTTCTGGTTTACTGGGAGAATTTCACAAACTGTAAACAATTTTTCATACTCTCCCTTATATTTAGCTTTGATATTTTTACCTACTAAGTGTTTAATAATTCTCAACTGTAATTGCCTAATTAGATCCAGGTATGTTTTAAAAGTCAGTCCATAACAACTTAATCCATAGCTCAGAAGTGAGTCACATTCTTCGTTCACGTTCTGACATTAACTGTCTTAGAAAATACCTGAGGATTTTTTTTTATTTTTCCAAGGTAGATTAGAAATAATTATAATGCCCAAAAAACACTTCTGGGTTTAGATATCTTGGTTGTATCTAGTTATGTCGTGTAGTAGATATTTTACATAAAGTACATTAATTGCATACGTTATTATTACGTGGAAGTAAGATTTTGTGCATTGTAGTTATTTCTTGTCAAGTCACAATATGAAAAGCTGCACCTTTAATATATTTTTCTGTAACTATGATAGAAATAAATTTCTATATTTTTAAACACTTGGCGATTTATCCACCGCAGGGAGATAACAAATATAAATTTGATATTTTTCTGTATTTTTTTCCAGATGATACATTTATGAATCCTGAATTTAATGCGAATATGGATGTTGAGGCTTATGACGTTGCCATCCGAGACGCTCACCCGGATTTGGTTACTTTGATTCCATTCTCATCAGTTATATTTTCTTTGAAAATTTCCACGGTAAACTGTTAAACCACAATATACACTACATCGTCCGGACATCACCAAGTTATTTCCAACCACTGACTGTGAAATTCAAGTCACACACTCGTACCAACACGTTTCACAGACTTATTGCGTCCCAAGTCCCAACGCAAAAGAGTGACCCCTACCACCGTACTCCAGTCACAAATACGTACTCACAGAAAAACACGCAAAACATGAAATTGGCATTAGGATTCCAGAACAAGTCTGGAACATGTGTTCCAGACGTTCGATTAACTGCAGCATAGAGGTGGTAAAATTTTACTTAGTGGGAAAATTTCTTAACTAAAAAGTAAAACTTACGCACTAGATAGTTTTAGCCTGTCGCAGTTGCTAAACTGCCACTTTTGGGCAGTTAATTTAAGTCAGTTTCAAAATGGACGCTGAAGAGGCTGCAGTTGTCGAGTAAATCCACTTAATTTTGTTAAGTAAGGCGACGAACAAGGAGACGCGGGGCGTCAAGCGGCGCATTGCGCGTAGCAGGCCGCCAGACACCCAAACATACACCGATGTATGCAGCGCGCACCGCGCCGCCTGAAGCGCCGCGTCTCCTTGAACGTACCTTTAGGGTACCCTTAGGTGTTAGAGCTGGAGCTGGGCTCGACTGTGGTGGTACCACCGTCTTACTTGCAAACCCACCCCAAAATTAAAATTATTCGGAGGAGAGTAAGAGGACAGCTCTCTAAGAGGCATAACCGGGTGGCCTACCATTGCCTGAGACCGACTGACGGTTGTGTATTCATCCCCAATTGCTGGGCCTTATATAAAACAGACGGGCATTGGCGTCACTGGTGCGGAGGTTTCCAAACGTTCGCGTGTGAGTATGGGTTTTTCCTCCATGAGAACCGCCAAAAGTGGAGAATTCTTGGAAAGACCTATGTCCAGCAATTAACTAAACCGACTGATGGATAGATTGCTGACTTAATTAAAGCACAGGAAGAAAAAAAAAATAGTTGATATTATAAGTAACTAAAAGCTGTTAGTTTTATTGGTTTAGTGTGCGCTTTGTAAATTCAATTTATTTATTCGATAAATTCAATTTTTATAGTTTTTCAGAAATGGCGAAAAGAATTATTTGGAGCTTTAGATACTACCATTGTGAGCGCATTGAATGCCTTTGAAGAATTGTCAATTGAAAAGGAGGAAAAATGGAATATGCTCGATGCTGCTGCAATGGCTATGATCCTAAACAAAGATTTAGTTAGTGAAATGAAATATTCTGATCACAGTATTATTTTGTGTGGTAAGTTATAAATACAACATTACATCACGTAGCAGTTACCTAATTCCAGTAAAAAAAAAAACATTTTCATAGTCAATTATAAACTTTAGAAACGTTTAAACTTTAGCTGAAAAAACTTGCCAAGTTCAACATATTCAGTAGCAAGGACCGTAACAAACTTTATTTTAAAACAAGTGAAGAAGGGTGTACATTATTGCAGTTATCACTGAAGGAGCCAATCAGCATCCAATTTGATCTCACAATCCCTTTTTTGGGCATAGCCGACATTTGCCTGTGTACTAAACTCGACCCCTTTTTTAAAAAAAAGGTTAATTTTACGTTGATCCCAACCACTAACCCAGTCTCCAGTATGAATTTGGCTATATTATGCTTAGTCAACTTATATATTAAATATTTGTTTTACAGTTTGTATTGTGATAAAGCTTTCCCTATTATTCTTATTTAATTTAATGCAACTTGCAGGTGAGCATCGAGGGAAAACAATAAATTCTTTCGTTAAAATAGATAAGGCCAATGTTAACACTTTATTATCGATGAATAATGCTCGCTATAAGAAATTTTTGATTGATCTGTTTTCTACAGAGTGAGTAAATAGCCCTAACCTTAATTTAAGCCTAATTAGGTTATTTTAAGCCTGTTTTACCAGCTGCTGGTAAGTCCACAAAAATGGACCATATTTAATTTTTTCTGTAATGTGAAATATAGAATAAAGTCCGACTATTATAAGATGATCGTAAGTATTTTTTTATTATTTCTTAGCTCCAAAAATAACGTCACTGAACCTAGTCCAAGTCGTATAATAATTTACCCCATAGCATTGGTCCAAATTTGTTGTGTGACACCAAATTGTGACATCAGATTTTATTCAAAAGTTGACATTAGATTAAAGAATGCCGAAAGTAAAGTTTACATGTTATATTACATGTTATGTGTAACACTTACTAGGGGGTATCAAAAAGTAGTGAGAGCAGGCATAGCTCAGATATTTTGTATTATAAATAAAATAAAAAATTCTTCGATTCTCTTTTGTTTTTTTTTCTGAATGTATTCATTTGTTTGCTTCGTGTCGGAACGTGTTCCCTAAAATGGAGAAAACGAAGTGCTAGCCGTTATTAAATACCTCTGTTTAAAAAAGTGAACGACACAAGACATTCACTGTAATTTGGAGGCAACATTAGGAAAGTATTTTAAGGTGTACAAATAAAGTTGTATTGTTGCTGTTGTTGTTGTTGTTGTTGTTGTTGTTGTTGTTGATGTTGTTGTCTGTTCCGCCGTATTCCACTGCCGCAAGGTGGGCTTCTCAATTTCAAGTAGGGAGAACGAGCACGGAAGACGAACATCGTTGCGGCCGTCCACCGACATCAGTCACCCAAGAAAATGTTGTGAAAGTTGAGAAAATTGTATTGAGCGATCAAAGAATTACCATCCGCTACTTAGTTCAAGAAACGGGAATTTCATATGGAAGTATTCAATCCATATTGAAATAATCTTTGAATATGAGAAAAGTCTCCGCAAAATGGGTGCCGAGAATGTTAACCGACAGTCAGAAACAAAATCGACTTGACATTTCGAACACATTGTTGGACAAGTTTCAAGAAGATTCTGATATTTTTTGTCTTGTTTCGTAACAATGGACGAAACATGGGTCCATCATTTTGATCCCGAGACAAAACAGCTATCTTCGCAATGGAAACGGTCATCATCACCGACCCCGAAGAAGTTTCGTGCCGTGGCATCGGCTGGCAAGGTTATAGCCTCAATATTTTGGGACTCAGAAGGAATATTGTTGATTGATTACCTGGAGCCTGGATCCACTATTATCCAATTTTATGGTCACAAGATATGAGAAATACACAAAAAGACCTACAAGTTTAAATTTGAGATCACCATCAGAAGACAAAAACAAAAATTTTTATGCAGCTTTGATTCCCGAGTTGAGAAATGTCATCAAAGAGAAAAGCAGAGGGAAACTTCGAAGGGTCGTGCTGTTTCATCACGACAACGCACCCGCACACTGCTCGGCGGTTGCAATGGCTGCCATTCAGCAAGCTGGCTTCGAGTTGGTTGACCAGCCCCCTTATCATAATTATTTATAAACCAAGTATGTATCTTAAATATGTAATATAAATATTTATAATAAATACGTACAATATGTGTATATTATAATTTATAATTTATGACCTGTTCTGGGTGTAAATTACTTTTGAATGTCGAGTACCTTTTCAGTAGTGTCGTAGTTTAATTCTCTTAGGTAATTATTAATAATATTATTAAGAACGAATTTAGTGAGGGAATTTAGATCAACTCGTTTGCCAATTTTATTATATAAGTAGGGTCCTAGAAAGGAAGAAAAGTCTTGAGCAAAATCAGTCCTGTAAAGAGGGACTTTATATACCGTATGGGTTCTTCTTGTAGAGATAGGGGGGGCTGCTGGTACAGTATACTGCCTTATAATTAAACATTTAATATATAACTGTCACACGGTTAGCACAGAGAATTCCTTGTATAAAAGATCAGTAGGGTATAAAAACTTTTTAAAGTTCGCTACTTTCAAAACAGCTCTCTGTGATCTTTTTAATTGTAGCAAGTGAGTTTTCTTTGCGCCTCCCCGGCTAGTTATTCCATAAGATATTATTGATTGACACAGAGAATAGTATACAGATTTTAGTGTTGGGATATCACAAACATGCCTCATTTTTCTAAAAATGTAGATCAGTCTACGTACTCTTTTACTCAGTTGTTCTATATGTAGGGTCCACCTTAAGTTCTGATCAAGAGTAGAAAAAGAAATTATTAAGTTATCAATAGTCATTTTATTCTATCTCATTCTTACTACTATTTGATCCCTCCTTTACATAATAAAATTTAATAGTATCATCGGGACTAAGTTATGATTAAAATATGGCATAAAACCTATACACATAGCGTTTTATAAAGGTTCATACCACAATTTATTTTTGTTTTTTAATTCCTACTCTCGCTTGTATTCTATTCTATCGTAAAAATATGTGTAGTAGTATAAGAAACACTACTACTGTACCATAGTTATCACTTCAGTGGGACATTTTTGCCTAGAATAACACGAGTGTGAATTTACTAAAGAGTGTTTTAATTAGTTATGTGCAGTTTCATACAACACTTTATCTTAACTCATGAAATAGTTGCCTACGTATATTTTAATCCATAAGATCTTCATAAATTTTAAGCCCCAATTTTAGTTTCTTGATTTAACTTTTTACTGGTATAAAATTGTTCGACATTTTCGTTGCTTAGTTTCACTCGGTCATTTTTCTAAGACATTTGTGCCTAGAATAAAACTTGTGATCTGTTATAGCGGTTTTTTAAAGCATTATCTTGTTGATAAAACTACACCATAAATCATTTTATTATTCTTGCATAAGATAAGTTCGTAGAATAAAATTCAGAAATTAGAAAACTTACCCATTAAAATGCTTTTCATGTAGTATGGCCATGAACATAGCAATTACATCATCTGCTCCACCATCTTGATCTATTACTAACTTCAAATTGTCTCTAAAATTTTATAAATTAAATTGAAATTGCTTTCTGTTACTGACTTATGTTTCATACTGAGGATTTGTGAATATTTTTTAGTTTCCACTGTTTCCATCTCTGATTTGTCACTAGGACACACTTGCTTATTAATAGCATGCTTAGAGGGAGAGCGCGCTATATGAAGAAAAGAGAAGAGGTTGGTTCTAAGCTAGATGACTATTCTTTTGTTCTCTAGTGGTAAATGTATCCTAACTCTTATATGTAGCTGGCGCTTGGAGCTCTTCATTTGAATGAATGAAAGTGGGAAGGTGTCGGTTTCTATTTGTCGCTGCACGCTGATGCCGAAGGACCAAGTCCAAAACATTTTAGAATAGAACAGTTTGTTTTACTTTATTGGTTGATGTGGAAGAAGCGAAATAAGTGTGTTAGGGTCGTAGCAGATGGAGGTCTGTGGTCTTTGAGTACCACTCTGGAAGACAGGCGCAGGTATGTCTTAATAAAATTCTAAAGAGTATGTGATTAGCGAACCGGCACATTAAAATTGTAATCTGCTATCAATTTCAACTATCCACGGAACCAATGTAAATTATTTTGTGGAATAAAGAAAACATACCCCTTTACATAAACTTTATTTAAAGTTATTATTATAAAAACTTTTATTATAGAATCAAACATTTTAGATGTTTTAATTTCTGTCTTACTTTGCCCTTTGAAACACGAACAGATATAATAAAATAAAAATCTACATTAAAATGCACTCGAAATGTGTTATCTACATATTTAAATACTAGCCTTTCGCCCGCGACTTCACCCGCGTTTTCGGCGTGGCCGTTATTATAAAGCCTATTAGCCTATTACACGCGGTTCCGATCTTTGCCCTTTTTTGGCTTGGGTGTCATTTTATCAACACTCCTTAAAGCCTTACTATAATATGTTGACTAAGATCACTAAGATGACAATAAAGAAAACCGCATCCAAATCTAAGGGATGAGATAGGTCTTGTGATAAAACGAAACATACCTACATACCTACAGGCAGACAAAAATTCTAAAAATTGTATTTTTAACTTGAGCACAATATCAATTAATTACCCACTTAATTAAAAAATTCAAATAATTTTAAATTTACAGACACGACTTTTTTATTGCTTTATTATTAGTAGATATGTCGCAGTAAAGTAGTTAAATCAGAGAGTTAATTGAATCTCTAGAGAGTTAATTAAAGATCGACATTCAATCAAGTCGCTAGCATTTTGATTTAAATAAAGCAGCGTCGAAAACGTTTAACTATCTGTCTGACCGAAAGCCAGCGTGTTGATTGATTAATAATGTAAAACAAGATGGCGGTCACGACAACAGCTGATTACATTTAGAATGTTCAAACCTGACCTAACGTACTGTTTTTAAATACATTTTGACCTATCCATTATGCACCTATTTAGTATCCTACTCGGGGACGCCTCGCTCCGCTCCGCTTCGCTCGGCTCTGAGTTGTTTCATAATGTTCAAACCTAACCTAACCTAGTGTTTTTAAATACATTTCGACCTATCCATTATGCGACTATTTAGTATCCTACTCGGGGACGCCTCACAAAGGTCACCCTACCAAAGTTGAAATGCGCCTAGGAACGTTTAGGAAACTCGTTAAACGTTTCGTTCACTCACTTGTCTGACGGAACTTTAGCGACTTGATTGAATGTCGATCTTTAATTAACTGTCTAGAGATTCAACTAACTCTCTGATTTAACTACTTTACTGCGACAGATATATTGATATAAGAATGCATGTGGAATATGTTACGACCTATTTGCTCATTACTGTAGTGCGAAAACGTGGAGATAATGTAAATTACTTCATGGTGATAAATGTGTGACTTTTTTATTTACTAAAAAAAAACTCGTTAAATAAGAAAAGCGATCTGTCATTCAATGCATTTGTATCAAATAGATTTGATTTAACAAAATACAATTTAGATGTTATGCAAGTGACCCTAAGAGTTATAAGTATTATAAATAACATACTAGCTTTTGCCCGCGGTTTCGACCGCATTAAATTAGTTTTTATTTACTCCTATAAAATCTGTCGATTTTTTCGGACCGTTGATTTTATAGTATATTTAAGACCAAACGTACATACCATCATCTGAGAAAGGATTATGCCAACTATCTTCTGACAAAGGTTTATGCCGACTGCCACCTGAAAAGGGTTTTATACCGCCGCCGTCGCCGCCCTTATCGCTTATCGCACCCTGAACAAAAAAATGTGTAATACAAAGGTAAAGGAATCGTTAAATGTGGGTATAATAAAATAATCCGGGTCTAGTTATGCGATTCCCATGATACTTGTAAAGACAAATAACGGTGATAGCAGTTTATGCGTAGATTACAGGGCTTTGAATTCAATAAAGGTTTGTGATCGGTATTCCCTACCAAATTTTGAAGACCAAATATCAAAATTAGCCGGTAATTACTTGCTTAGATACTATCAATTAAGAATGATCCCGCGAGGAATGTCATAAATCAGGATTCGTAATGTCACAAGGGTATTTTAAATATTTGCGTGTACTCTTCGGTAACGCCGAGTCTATAGGGCATACTGATCAAAATTGATCCTCCGCGCCTACATCAGGTTTTCCAGAAACCTTTCTACTACGATCTACTTCTACCCTCACATGCTTCCTTTGGTCTGTATTTTAGCTGAATAACAATAAGTCGCGAATAGTCAATTCATTGGGTAGATTTCATGTCTATAGTGGATATACATGTGAAAATAGTAACATATTGTAGTGCTGGACGCAACACACTTACAAAACGGTATTGTATAATCCCACGCATAGCAATGTGATGAAACTAAATATTAAATTAAATATTACGATATCAGATTTGAGTGTAGGCCTGGAGATCGAATGAGATACGTTGACGTTTTTACCAAAACCCCATTAATATTGCAAATGTGAATAGGTTGTAAGTTATCGATTGGTTCTATGCAGTAAAGTGTCAAGACGAACATACCACTGTAACACATCATTGATCTTTCAGAAAATTTGTGTAGTGACAGGGATATAGTTATTAACGATGTTTTGATTGATGGCAGGCTTTATAGTAAAACTCTCGACGGTAATCGCTTAATAGTTCCTAGTTTCACCTGGTGGAGAATAGTGCAGATTATGTAGGGCTAAAATGATATTTATAGCTGATACAATAATATGGGATCGTCATGTTGCTGAAGTAAGTAAAAAGATATTTGCATCGATGCATTCCTTAAAGCGGCTGTAAAAGTTCTTACCATACTCCGCTAAGGTTACGTTGGTTAATTCTCTGCTGCTTCCCATTTTAGACTATGCCAATGTTTGTTTTCCCGATTTAACTGTAGAGTTATTAAACAAACTGGACCGTCTTCTGAATCTCTGCATTCGTTACATCTTTGGTCTTCGAAAGTACGATCACATTTCACAATCCCGCTCTGAATTGGGTTGGCTTAATATCAGGTTTCGTAGAAATGTCCACGTCCTTACCTTTCTTTGTGGAATTTTGAACAACTCTTGTTCTCCTCCCTATCTTAAAAATCGTTTTATTCCCTCAGAACTCTTTGGACGTCCTCTACGTCCAAGTAAAGCACTGCTTCTCCGTACTCCAGAACATTCTACTCGAATGTATTCCAACTCCTTTACTGTGTCAGCAATTCGTCTTTGGAATACCTTCCACTTCATATACGACAGGCTTCATCGGTGAGGTGTATCAGCACTACCTCGACTTACAGAACAATCCATTAGGTCAAGTATAGCAATTTTCCTAAAAATATTTGTTTAAATTTGTTTGTTTAGTATTGAGATTTAACCTCTCATAAATACAATTCGTGTTTATATATTAATACGTATTAGTGTATTTATTATTAGCATAAAGGTAGTATATGTATTTGATTAAAAGTATTTATAAGTTACCTATTTATGTATTTATTTTGTAACATTTTAGTTAATGTTTCCATAAAACTGTTTTTCTGATCGAAGCACTACCCTTGACTAGTTCCACATCGCCAAAGGTTAGCTGGAAGAAAATGCTAACTAGCATTAAGCTCACATATGTACACTTCTTTTGTGCAATAAAGAATTTTTAATAATAATAATACAAAACGATTATTAGTTCCCTAAAATGTCACTATTTATACGGAAATACGTTACATCCTGTCCCACATTGCACGTATGAGAAAGGGGAATATGGTAGGAAAGAGGGTAGATTGTATCCTACCCTAAAAATTCAGAGCCTATGAAAATGATACACGTGGATTATGGACTTTTCTGTAGTACAGAATAAAGAGTATCAATATATTCTGGTTATTACTTACTCATTCGTTAAATTCGTTATTGCAAAGCCAAAGTGTATCGTAAATTCCGTAGAAATGAAAAAGTTCATGAAAATGTCCATAATCTTGAAGCGTAGTTTCAAATCATTGGAAAGCATTACCAATCGACATTTTATGAGATTTTCCACAAAAACAATTTAGCACAAATTTAATGCTATTGCTTGTCCACGCGATGTTGATCGTGTAAAACGAACTAGCCGCATTATTTAAGATGCGTAAGTGAAATAGCATACAACTGGGATGATGCACTACCAGATGTTGTTTGGGACATGAATAACACTGTGAATGCTACAACTGGCCATACGAACTGATATTTGCTCGATCTGGTAGGTTTGTCTGCTATGTTCTGTGTGCTAAAAAGAATAAATGCATAGAAAGCGCGCTAAAGCCATATTCAGATTAAGGGGCCTTCTAAACAAATGAAACGTGATTACAACAAACAGCGTAAAAATAGTAGAGTTTATAGGAAGGGAGAATTTGTTTACGGAAGCAAGCTCTTACTAGCTATGTGGGTAGAATAAATAGAAAAATAACTGATGTGTATTCCGACCCCTAAATTAGCACCAAGGTAATAACTATCGCTATGCGAGGTTGCATCTGACGCATTGAGGTCCTATAGAAGCTTAGCCCCATAACTATGACAGATAATGCTATATAGTAAGCAATGCCCAGTACCTGCCACACGCTACGTTTCTACTTAGTTTCTTATAGTTGACCGCCAATACCAACACAAATTTGTCAAAAGGAGGTTCATTCTTATTAGCAGTTAGAAACCAAAGATCTGATTGACCTTTTACAAAGTTAACCAAATCGTTTCTTTTCCCATTGCGGGAGCAATTGTTGCAGGATGGCCGAATGTAACGAGCAATGCCAGGTGACGCCGAACCAGCCCAGCCAGCCGAGCCAGCCAAGCCAAGCCAGGTCACGTTCAGCTACGCCAAGCCATAGCGAAGCCCTAGCGAAGCCTTGCGCGCACCTAGCCACGCCCACTTCAGCCGTAGTGGAGGAAGCTACGCCTGCCGATATAAGCGCCGACTCAAGTTGATTGTGTGTCATTCTTGCTAAGCTCTATTGTAAGGCGTTACTATGCCCGTCGACCAAGCGAAATAAAATATCAAGAAAGTATCCACGAGTTTATTTCAAGCCCTTCGTTTAATACTATTTATTTATTATCAATTTATTTATCTGCCACAACACAACACAATTACATTATAAAACAAATTTATAAAATCAGGCATACAGAAAAAGGGCCCGAAATATATCTTGAAATATTTTTTTTGTGTATTATACTATACCTATGATATAATAAAAAACAAAAATAAAAAACACGAGCCATAAATGTTAATATAATATATTTATTTTGTAAAATTTAGTGGTACGAAAAGTATCGTTTGTGGTCCTGTAAGGTGTTATTTACACAATGGTAAGGCGAAGAACCCCAGCCGTAAGCGTTTTTTAAATACTCACCGTACTTTATACCAAACGTACGGCACAATTTGAGACTACCTTACTGTAAGTATTTTTTCACCTGTCACGTCAGTGAAATTATTAATCGTATGTTTTGATTATTACGACTTTCAAAGTAAATATTACCGTATTCATAACATGTTTGCATTACATCACTATAATTTATTGTTCCAAAACGTATCACGTCTTACCCCAAAAACTCACTTTTTTCGTGGGTGAATTTTTACTCCTCCTTAAACATTCCCCTAAATATTAAATCTCTATATGCAGCGGCTTGCGCTGTATGTTGTCTATCAGCGCAAAAGCTTTTATATGTTGATAATAATAAAAAAAAAAAAAAAAAAAAAAAAAAAAATAATTGATATGGTACGACTACACAAACGCAAATTCAAGCGAGCACTGGTAAAAGTGGCTAGTAGTTTCCAAATGTTCAAACCACATTGAGATTAGCTGTGACCAACAGGAATCGAACAGAGACATGAAAATCATTGGATGGCTTATCACATTCATCATCAGTAGCTTATCAAAGGATGGATGATACAAAACAATTTAATTTCATAAATAAAGGATAAAAGACTTATATTTATGAAAAATATTAAACGTCCGTTGAAAATACTTTTAACAAAAACTCCGTAAATTCGTCTTCCACAATTGAGTACACCATCCTTACGTTTGTTCTTTCTTTGTGTTCCCCTATAATGTTTGTGTTAATGCCTCTTTGTTCTCCTGGAAAAAAAATTGAATAACTGTAGAATTGGTTCTAGCAATTCTAGCTGGAGAGTAAATAAAAGGACAAGGGTGTTTTCAAAAACCAACCTGTTTTGATTAAAAGTAAACCTGTGAATTTAGTCAAAGATAGCATCATAGCTGCGCATTTTTAAACGACCAAAAAGAAAATGATGGAAGGTAGTTCGAGAAATATTGAGAAATATTGAGAAATATTGTGTAGGTAATTTTATACGCAACAACTTTGTTACTCTAAACTGTGATGGACTTACTTGATGAAAGTTTAGAGTTTATCAAGATAAATTAACGCTTGTAATTTATGCTAATGCAATAAAATTTAAGATGCAAATTCAAGCATCAGCCTCTTGGAAAAATAACAGTTGACACCTAAAACAGTGAAACATAATATTAAAAGAAGACAAGACTCACCACATAAAATAATACTATTGTTAGAATACTTCATTTCTCTGACAACCTCGCTTCTCAAGCAAATTGCCATGGCTGCTGGATCCAGTTCGCTCCAGGTCTCAGATAGTGGTATAGTTACAGCCTCAAAAGAGTTCATTGCTTCCATGACTATTGTGGATAGACCTCCCAGGACGTTTTCTCGCCATTTCTGAAAAACAAAAAGAATATTTGTACTAAAATTAATAATAAAACGTGGTAGGCTTGATGCCGAGCTCGACTGTGAAGATACCGTCATCTTACTCGCAAACCCCCTGAAATTATTCGGGAGAGAGGACAGATCTCAAACAGGCACAACTAGGTGGCCCACCATGCCTGAGACCGATTGATGGCGTTATATTCATCCCCTATTGGGATGCTGAGCCTTAATAAAACAGACTAATGAGGGACAGCGGCGTTACTGATGCGCCTGCCCAGCGTATGTGAATATAGGCATCACTCACTTCCAAGTGGACGACAAAGAGTGCCAAAGTCTTGGAAATGCATAATTCGCACCTCCAGTAATAAAGAGACTTAAGTGAAAAAAATGGAAATTTTCGTTTTCACCACAAAACGACCTAAAACCGCAATATTTATGACCCTTTATACAAAATACTCACTTTTTAGTATCGTAGTCCGATAAGGAACCCTTACAGTTTCGCCAGATCCGTCTGTCCGTCTGTCCGCGGCTTAGCGCAAAGACTATTAGTGCTAGAAAGCTGTAATTTGGCACGGATATAAAAATTAAACACGCCAACAAAATAGTAAAATAAAATTTTGAAACTATTTTTTTTAAGGGTACTTCTCATACAAGTAAACTGAGGATGAATTTTTTTTTCTCGTCTATCCCATAGTGTAGGGTATCGTTGGATATGCCGTTCAAAAATATTGTGGGTGTATGAATACCATTTTTAGATTTAGGGATCCGTTGGTGAAATATTAAGCTTTAAAATGAAAATTTTAGTTAGAGTGGAGCGTCCCCCCCCCCCCTGCCGGGTAAACGGTTGTTTATAGAAATGTGAAAAAATTCACAGAAGTAGTATATATAATAATAAAAGGAAAACTATCACATCTAAGTAGGCTTTACAGGTTTACGAGTACAGGTCTCGCCAAACTTTTGGCCCCCTATAATGTATGGGACCATAAGTTTGGCGCGAGCTGTATCAGTAGACCAACTTATATGTACAGGGGGGCTATTCCGGCATTATTTATCACTCGCAATATCAATCATTAGATATTTGTTTAAAGTTTGATACAATTAATAGGTACAATTAATAGGTATCTTTTACTATCACGGCATCCCGCACCCCGCTTTAGCGCAAAACTATCGGAATCAGTGTTGCGTCAACAGTGTTATAGAAATATCTAGTCAAACTTCGACAGGTTAGGATATGAGCCATTTTATCATATAGAATTAGGATAAGACTTTTGTTTACTTTTGTGTGATAAATCGACGTATTTCGAAATAGGTCTTTGTTTGCGTAAAATTCAGAGCAATTTTTGTCTTATTTACTGTGTTTCGAGTCTTTTTATTGCCAAATATAAACACTTCGTGCAGTATCTGTAAATGGGCCATTTTATTATTAATACAATCGTTATGATATATCTTTTGTTGTTAGCGTGACCAAAATTGGGATTGCCTGGTTTAAGATGAATTTACTATGGCTTAAATGTAAAATTAATAATAAGGTTGACACATTTGACATTTGTAAATTTTTTTTAATTTTTTTTTGTAAATAAAAAACGGTTAAGTAATTCTTTAATATTTTGAGAAATAAATGGAATCAAAGTGTAGTATCCCACGTGTCGCACAAGTTTTTCAGCGATTCCAAAAAGTTGGGGTTTTAGAGTTCGGTCCCTTTAATACTGGGCGTGCGATGACTTCTAATATTATTAGTGATTTTTTGTAACACGCTTAAGGCAACACTCTTCTTCTGTCACTTTAAAAATTGTCTAGCAGTGGACGAACAAAGCCTGATGGATAGAAAACAACAAACACGATATCAAACAGGCAAATACTTAAGCATATATTTTACATCTGCTACGATCGTGATACATGTTTTATTTTACTTCTTTCTAATTCTTCAGAATATAACGTGCTAGTTCGGCATCAAAAAAAAATGTACGTGCTTCAAAATATTTATAAGAGTTCTGTCTGTTACAATCTCACATTTCACCATCTTTTGTATAAGTTTGTACTTATTTTATTATTTTGACCTACATATTGACAAACACCAACAGTGAGGCTTTGCTTATAAAAAATGTCTTCCGCTCTGTGATGAAATGGTAATTTATAATACAAAAGTATATACACGTACCTACCCTGGGTATACTCAAAGAAGAATTAGTCTGTGAGAACGGTATGACTGTAACTTTGTCTGGAGTGGCATGTTCTACGGCTACATGGTATGCTTCTGCGTCTAATAATGCATTAAATTCTGGGTCAGGATAGTTAGCATCTGAAATATATTCAAAAGAACATTTACGAATAGGTTACCAATTGAGTTTTTTTGTATTATTAATTTTAATTTATATAATATAAACAACTGGTCAAGTGTGAATAGGACTCGCGCCTGAGGGTTCCGTACCACTCAAATAAGTTAACATATACTAAAAAAAAAAATGACAAACTTATCATTACCTACAAAATGTATGAAACAAAACTACCAAATTAAGTTGGTCGACTATTACTCGTTAACTTGTGAAGCCTACTTACTTGTAGCTGTGATAGCTTTTCTTTTAACTTCGTTTTAAACTACTAAGTACCGTTAAGTTTTTGACATGTCCAAAACCAACCGTGGAAAAAAATCTACTGTTTCATTATTCCTGCGTGGGAGACCCTACGGCGGGGTAGCCATACTTTGGAAAAAAAGTTTGTTTACGTCTGTCGTCGTGATACCGTGTAATAGTGTGCGTCTAGCGGCAATTAAAATCGAAATAGATGACCGCTCATTGTTGATTTTTTCTGTTTACATGCCTAATGATAGGGAGGTGAGCGAGAGTAGTGAAGAGCTGAAAAACTTGACCGAATTTTACGAATGTCTCGGTGAGATTAGTGCGGTCATAGAAAGTAATAATGTGGACTCAGTTTTTGTGCTCGGCGATTTTAATGCCCATCCTGGTGAACGTTTTGAATCGGAACTAAAAAATGTTTGCCGGGATCAAGACTGGAAATGTGCTGACATGGAAATGTTGCCTAGTGACACCTACACTTACGTCAGTGAAGCCCACGATAACTGTAGGCGGTGGCTCGATCACTGCATTGTTACGAGTGCGGCTTGGAAAACTGTCGTAGGAGCGGATGTGTTGTACGACGTATACTGGTCCGATCACTTCCCATTACAAATTGAGTGTAATTTAAATGTAGTGAGACCAAAGAAATTCGTATATAACGATAAGGTTAACAAAGTGCTATGGAAAGTAAGAGAACCCACTCAAATAGAAATGTATAATAATATTTGTAACGTAAAATTGAAAAACGTCGATTTTCCATCCGAATTAGCTCATTGTTGTGATAAGATTTGTAATAATAGTGGCCATGGTAAAATATTGGATAAAATGTATGCAGATATTATCTGTATATTAACTGAGGCTTCTGTGGCATGTTCCAATAGCGGAAAATGGTACAAAAGGCCTTATATCTCGGGGTGGAACAAACATGTTAAGAATGCTCACTGTGAGGCTCGGCTTGGTTTTCGGATGTGGATGCTTCACGGTAGGCCAAGGGCGGGACCCATTTATGATTATATGTGCAATACTCGAAAAACGTTTAAAGCAAAACTAAAATGGTGTCAGCAAAACCAATTGCAAATTCAAATGGATATCATTGCGACATGTCACAAAGTAAAAGATTTCAGTAGTTTCTGGAAGCAGACCAACAAACTGAACCCCAGGACCGCCCTTCCTGTGAGTGTTGAAGGTGAAACAGAACCCAGTAGGATAGCTAACCTATTTAAACATCATTTTCGGGTAGAGTCTCCCTTAAACGAGCCACAGTCGATGGTCGATGCTGAGGAGTCTGGTCTGGAACCTCCGGTTAGATTTAGTGCTAAAGAAGTTGCTAGCGTAATAAAGAATATGACGAGAGGCAAGTCTCCCGGACACGATAGCCTCAGCATCGAGCATCTTCAGCATGCGGGCGTGCACCTTCCTCGTGTTTTATCTATGTTTATTAATCTTTGTGTTAGTCACGCCTATCTGCCCACAGAGCTGATGAGGACGATTATTGTGCCTATTGTTAAAAACAAAACTGGCGATAATGCGGATGTCAACAACTACAGACCGATTTCATTGGCCACTATAATAGCTAAACAGCAAGACAGCAGCAGCTAAATAGCAGACAGTTTGCTCGATAGACACCTAGTGAAGCATCTCCATTTTCAAGATGGCCAGTTCGGTTTTAGACCTAATTTATCGACGGAAACTGCTATTATGTGTCTTAAACAAACTGTCCGCTATTATACAGACAGAAAAACACCAGTTTATGCGTGCTTTCTAGATCTTAGTAAAGCTTTTGATCTTGTCTCTTATCCGCTGTTATGGAGAAAGTTAAAGGACTCCAATGTACCCATCACAACTATCAATCTTCTTAGGTTCTGGTACGGAAATCAAGTTAACAATGTTAGATGGAGAGACGCAATGTCGGAGTCGTACAAATTGAAGTGTGGAGTCAGACAGGGTGGATTATCTTCGCCTAAGCTTTTCAATTTGTACGTCGATGACTTGATAGCACAGCTCTGTAAAGCCAACGTAGGATGCTCTATTGACGGACATATCATTAACAATATAAGTTATGCCGACGATATGGTCCTGTTGACGCCATCTATTGTAGCACTGAAAAAGCTTATAGGCATCTGTGAATCTTATGTGAGTGCCCATGGGCTCAGGTATAATGCTAAGAAAAGCGAGCTGCTTGTATTCAAGGCAGGAAAGAAAACACACACCTCCTTGCCAACCATCACACTTAATGATTCTCCTCTTCATAGGGTAACGCAGTTTAAATACCTGGGTCACTGGGTCACCGAAGATATCAGCGATGACGTTGATATAGAACGAGAGCGCAGAGCATTGGCGGTCCGCTGCAATATGCTGGCCCGCAGGTTTGCAAGATGCACGAAACCAGTCAAAATAACGCTGTTTAAAGCATACTGTCAGTCACTTTACACGGGCGGCCTGTGGGTCAGCTATACGCAGAAGGCCTTCAGTGCTCTCCGTGTGCAATATAATAATGCATTCAGGGTGATGTTGAGACTGCCCAGATTTTGTAGCGCGTCAGGCATGTTTGCGGAGGCTCGAACTGATGACTTTCATGCTCTCGTTCGTAAACGCATAGCCTCACTAAGAGATAGGGTCAATTGCAGTCTCAACAGCATCCTGAGCACTCTCAGGAATAGAGAGGACTGTCCATTGATGGGACATTGGGTATACCGCCATATGTCCGGAGCTGCAGGTTTGGGCGCTCCAAATTAAAATTATTTTAAATTGAAATTAAAATTTAAAGTAAGTATTTTGTATCTTATATTTTACATTGAATTCTAATTTATTAATTTTCATTTTTATCTTTATTATTGCCTGGTTTTTCTTTTTCATGTTTTGTTTTATTGTGTTGAAATATGGACTAATTTGGTCTGAAATAAATATATTTGATTTGATTGATTTGATTTGATTATTTTGGACGAGTAACTTTTCCGTAAAACAGCAGATTTTTTTTCTACGATTTTAGAGTTGGCGGCATTGTAAAAGAATATTTATGGTAACACCCATTATCGATCAATACATATAATAAAAGAACGAGCCCATGTCAGCACATGGGATATTTTTTTAATATTGTAGTGTTAGTAGGGTTAAGTTATGGAAATATATACCAAAACACTATTTTTTGAAATTTTGTGAAAATCTAGCCACTATAAGTACAAGTAAATAGGCCATTGTCCTTACCCCTTACATGTCCAGCGGCAATGTACAAATGTTCGAGTCGCCCTAAGAACTTTGGGTCCATCCGTATAGCCATTGCTATATTAGTCATAGGTCCTAGTGACACAACAGTCAATTTACCTGTAAAAAGTATTATAGAATACATATTATAATATGAAATTTCCGTTTAAACGTACTGGCCACTTTGAAATAAAACTAAACCAGCATGGTGTGAGATTCTGGAGTGAAATTTTGATGGTTGTGATTTTCGGCATTTGGTGGAACCATAGACGAGATAGTACAAGTATAGACTGACAGCTCCCATAGATCAGTTTGTAGCCACCAAAAAGGTCCAAAATTCTAACGAAATCTAGATGGCGTTGCTGAATTTTCTAACGAACACGCCTAAAAACTACCGATTGGTAGCGCTAGTGGCGCATCGTTGCCACGTACATAACAATATTCCAACTTCGATAATAGATGGCGCTGAAACAGCCGCACGTCGTATTCTTCTGAGCGCACGTCAGTCCAAATCGTTGTGTGTATTGTGCATGCGTGCTTTAAATTGTTTTTAGTATGTTTAATAACTTAAGAGAGAAGGTCCCTTATGCAGGGACTGAATAAATTAACCGACTTGGATTTACATGATATCTCACAATTTTTTGGTTGCGAGACTTGTTTTTTTTTACAAGTTTTGTTTTTGATGGCATTTTCTTGTCTTGCTACTGTTCGACGCAAAAATGACATGGCGTGCGCGCCATCTGGTTTTTTTATGCAAAACTATTATTGCCACGTGCTAACTTAGAAACCATGAGAGTTTAATTGCAGCATAGATGATTGCAGTCAAATAAACAAATCACGCTTAGTCGCAAACACATGGTGACATCTACTGTGGGATCGGGGCGTAAAAAATTTATTATGCCTTGTTATATGGAAGCTGCTGGTCTATACTTGTATTATTTAGTCTATGGTGGAACATTTTTCACGCGATAACTACATACATAACGATATACAACATTCGATTTTTTTACTTTCATTTGTTTTTCGATATATGTATCTTTTAAAGTAAAAATGCACATGTCGCCGCCATCTGGTGAAATAAGCTTTTTGATTGGATTCCTAGGATTCTAACTAAATGGCAGCATCCAACTAAATGCCTAGGCTTCTCGTTATTTAATTTAAGATACCTCAACGTTTAACGAGATGGCTTGTCGAAAGTTAGCACTTTGGACACGGCTGAATCAAAAGCCGCCGCGTCATTTAAATTTAGTTAATGTTTTTGCCACTATAGCGCTAGTAGTCCCATAACAAATATGGCGTCAACAGCTGATAAAGTGTTTGGGGATTTTGGTAAAATCACCTTGTTTGATTTTTTCTGCATATCGTGAATTCTGTTAAAACTACAGGATTCGCCTCGCTCCGCTCCGCTTCGCTCGGCTCCTAATTGTGTACTACATGTCAACCTAACCGCTCGTCACAACTTATCCCTAGCCAAAAGGATAAACGTCGTTCAGCCCTTTCGTTAAACGTTGCGTTGAACCATTTGGCTGAGCAACCTTTAGGAATTTAGTTGAATGCCGCCATTTAGTTAGTGTTCTAGGCATCCAATCAGTAAGCTGATTCAACGAGATGGCGCCCACAGACACATACATTGAAAATTAGAATAACTTTTGAAGACGAGTTCCGACATGGAACTAGCGCAGTAGAAACAGATCGCAATATCAATGCGGTGTTTGAAGACACCGTGCGTTTTTGGTTTAGTCTCTTTTGTAGGGGAAACTTCGACTTGAAGAATAAACCCCGAGGAAGATCAGCCACTAATTAATATTAATAATTGAATGCGACAGTGGAAGCCGATCCGTATCAATTTACCAAGGAGTTAGCGGCATGGTTTGGTGCATCCCCACAATATTGACCCATTTGCATCAAATCGGTAAAATAAAGGTAAATATTAGGTGTTAGAGCTAATGCCGGGCTCGACTGTGGAGGCACCACCATCTTACTCGCAAATCCTCCCGAAGTTATCCGAGGGAGAGTGAGAGAACAGCTCTCAGGCAAAACCAAGCGGCCCAACATTGCCTGGGACCGACGATGGATGGCAGTATATCCATCCCCAATTGCCGGGCCTTATATAAATCAGATTGGTGACGGGCATCGGCGTCACTGGTGCAAGGGTTTCGGCACCGCGCTCACCAACCCGCCTGCCCAGCGTGTGTGAGTATGGGAATTTCTTCCAGGAGGACCGCCAAGAGTGGCGAAATCCTGGAAAGGCCTATGTCCAGCAGCGGACGAAACAGGCTGATGGATGGATGGATGGGTAAAATAAAAAACTTGAAAAACAGGTGCCCCATAATTTGACTGATCCGCAGTGAGAAGCGCGCGTTGAAGCTTGTCTTACCTTATTGAACCGTTACAGAAATGAAGATATTTTGGGGTGAATGGTGACGTGTGATGAAAAGTGGATTCTTTACGATAATTGCAAGTGAACAACGCAAAAGCTGACTCCAGGTCAAACGCCGCAACAATGCCCTAAAGCGAGGCTTACCCATAGAATAGTGATGATAACGTTTGGTGGTCACTTCATGGTGCAATTTACTACAGCTTCCTCAAATCCAATCAAGCAATAACAGCAAATGTCTACTATTAAGAACTTCGAACAATGATGGCGATAATCGCAGCGAGACAGCCCCGATTGGTCAACCGATCTTCACCACTAGTGCTCTTTGATAGGTAAAGCAAGACCTCACACTGTTCTAAAAACCATTTTAACACTACAGGACCTACAATTAGAAATCATCCGTCATCCTCCGTACTCGCTGGACCTGGCCTCAACTGACTAAAATTTTTACCCGCGATATGGTCAATTTTTTCAATGATAAAAAAATTCTCCCTTTGTTGCAGTACAAAATGCCTTCAAAATGCAATTTTTCATTACTTAACAGTTATTTCATACTTTAACTCCTATATACATAAGGAATACAGAGGTATGGATGGGTGGTATCAGGATGCCGATGGTTAGAGTCACATGCCACGTCTGATGACAGGTTCAGGTATGGGTGTCAGAATGCCGACCAACAGATTCATATGCCACGTGGTCGTTGATACGTCGATCTCATAAATAATAGCACAGCCACATGGTTCACAATGTCTGTATTGATAATCTAATGTTACACACTTGAAATACAACGCGATGCACTAGATAAAAGGCGATATTATCGGTCATGATGAAATTACGGTAAGAACATAATCATTAACTAAAGCCTCATAGTGGGAACAGACAAGTTTCTTCGCATTCAGTTATTTCGACCACGCACTAAACCACTCTCGAAAATAAGTCACTAGCTAATTCCATTTCAAAAATTGGATGTCATAACTCGTCGGTCGTTCGTGTAACTCTGCCAAGAACCATATCCAAGCGCGGCAAAACCAAGCGCTTGCGTTTACACCAATCAAAACGAATACGTTACAGTTACCAACTTAACACAACAAATCTTTCAAATCTGTTTGGGTAACTCAATCAGTCTAGCCAACTTTACAGAACAAAAATACTCAGAACCGAGACTAAAATTATTGCTAGCTTAAAATATTACCACAGACAAACTATTGGCGTACAGCGTCATATGTTGGCAATCTTAAAGAACTGCAAGTCAAAAAAAGAATACACAATGAATGACATTTTAGTTCGGAAACTCATTCGATGACAGATCCGATTCGTAATTCGTTCCAAAATAATAGGTTGTCGACTGGTGGCTCCACGTCTCGATCCGACATACATATCTTTATGACATTTTATTTTTACCAACCAACATAGTATGCATATTGAGTAGCATAATAAACTTATCAGGTTTTTCTATTTTAAGTGTTTCATTTTGGATATAGTCCGAAAAATTATTAATGGATGTAATTTTTACCTTTTTACTTACTTGTTTTATTGTTTATACTTAATTAAATTCCCAGAACAGATATTATATTACTATATACAGGTGACTTTTAACCCAACCCTAATTGTATATTTATCAAACCATCAGTATAATAAGAAAAAATATTGATTTTAAAGTTAGAACCACATAAAGGTTTCCATAAAATCCCTAAAAATGATGGCCATGCAAAAAAGGTAGAGTAGGAGCGACGGTAATTTGTGTGCAGGTGTAGTCTGACTGAGTTTTCACAGATGTATAGTATACAAATATAATGTTGTTCCAATCAGAGCAATTTCCAATTATTTATTTTAGTTGAGAGTATTTTTGAGTTAGTCCGATATAACAATCAATCAATTATAATTACGAGTATAAGGTTTTCTAATGCTATTTGGAACCTCTAATTTGAATTTTTGCTCATCTAAAATGACTGTATTCTACGAATACTGCCTAAAATTGTTTGGATCACGTTTAAAGTCAGCCTGTATTTGAGTTATGTAAAATACCCATTATGTATTATAAAACAATAAGGTCCCAAGTAATTTAAAAACTGATATTACACTCACGTATTTTTTAAACAGTTGGCATGTAGTCGATAAAAGTAATTTGTATCCATTCAGATCCGTTTTCAGGATATTTTAATATGTCCGCTGAGGCAACTTGTTATTAATTACAATAAGGTTTTTTGATTAAGCTTCATAATTTTACCTACCTTCGTATTGTTTTGATAGATCTATCAAAGCGTTTACACCATGTGTTGTTTTTGCTTCTATAGGATCAAATACGGTATGAACTTGGGACTCTTCCAAACCATCTGCCCCATAATAATAGTTAGAATCAATTGTGTAGACCAGAGAACTGTTTGTGCCTCTGTATATTGGTATCTGAAAAGATAATAATATGGAAGCATAGAAGCACGGAAGATCTACCGTGATAGAAAAGTGTGAAGTAGGTATACCTATATTCTTTGTCACATAGTACAGTTTTATAATTTCACGGTTAAAATATAAGTAACTAGCTTTAGCCCGCGTTGTTTTAGTTTTTGTGTTATCGTACATACGTAGTTGGGATGAGAATTTTTTTTCCTCCTCTTGATGAATGACTAAGAATGTCAAGTAAAGTATTTTTCCGATAATTTGTTTCTACGTTCTAACAAATGCTTACAAATTGTTTGGATTCTTTTTATCTCACTTTATGAAACAGCATAATTTCTAAATCCTATTAGAATATCAGGCAGTGTCTTTGGCGAGGCCAAAGTTATTTTTTGATAACTTATTTGACCATCTAGTAAAATGGATGGATGGTTAATAATAAATAGTAACAAAAATTCGACGATTAAAACACGTATTTAATCTGTAATAAGAAATCAATTTAACCATCGTTAATATTCTGGTGAAAAAATGCGCAAATTAAGTCAATAGTTTATTTTATGCTGAATAATCTTGTTAACCTTCAAATTACGCTGTTTGTTTTTTTGGAGTCATTATTTTTTCGTATGGTATTTTATAAAATTTTGATTCGTGTAAAATACAGAGTATTAAGATGACAACTTTTTTCCTAAAAATGGGTTATTCTACCCATTAATACGAGTTTATGCAACTTCTACTGAGTGGCCAATCCCGAAAGGGGCCATCCATAAATTACGTCACACGAATTTCATCATTTTTGAAGCCCCCCCCCCTGCCTTGTCACAGGTGGTCACGTTTGTGTGTTACCCCCTTCCCTGGCGTGACGTAACATATTTTTCAATTCAATATTTAAAAATTATTTAATTAAAACAGCACTTCCAAAATTATTAACATTATTTAAATTAAATTTGAATTTTAAATTTGAAAGTAAAAGAACAATAAATACTCAAAAGTTTTTATAATACGCGAGATTTTCATATGTGACGTCACAAAGCGAATGACTCCTCCCCACCCCTTGTCACACGATGTCACACTTTGTTCACCCCCTCCGTCCCCCTCAACGTGTGACGTCATTTATGGATGGCCCCAAATCGTAAAAAAAAAAAGGAAATCGCATACATGCACGAAACTTACATCGCGTCTCTTTGCTATATCAAGAATTCGTTGAGTATTCAGAAACGCTTGGTCTTCGTTCACGTTTCCATTAGTTGTGACCAGACCAACGACTTCAGGACTGAAAAAATAATAAACATTCTTACAATTCTACTTATCATACTGAACATGATTTCTAAGGAAACATTTATTAATTACTACAAGAAAAAAATAAATTTCGACTTTCTGTACAAATTGGATCGAGGTTGATTTAAACAAGTATATATAGGTATATAAAAAAAAATACAAACGGAGTCATTGAAACTTGGTCCCGAGTTGGCCAGTTATTCTTCAGTATTAATTTGGCTATATCAAACAAAGTCACTTTATATAGGCTAGTGGTGTTGATAAAATAACTGCTAAGAGGTTAAATATTATTCGGTGATTAACTTACCCACTGAAATGTTTCTCGTAGAGTAAAGCCATAAATATAGCCATTGCGTCATCAGACCCACCATCTTGGTTTATTAGTAACTTATGATTATTTTTATTTTTACTGGAAACCAAAAATAATTAATCAAGTAAGCATGACATTACTGTAATATTAAACAAAGATTCTCAAATTTCATACAAAATAATATCATTTGAAAACTAACCCCCTAGCAATAACAAAGATAAACAATATGTACATGTTTTGTTACTTTTGTCATGCATGAATCATAATTTAAAAAACCGGCCAAGTGCGTGTCGGGCCACGCGCAATGTAGGGTTCCGTTGTTGCCCAGTACATTTTATAAGTTGGTCTACTAATACAGACCGCGCCAAACTTCTAGTCCCATACATTAGAGGGGACCAAAATTTGGCGCGACCTGTAGTCGTAAACCTGTAAAGCCTTCTTAGCTGTAATAGTTTTCCTTTTAAATTCATTATATATACTACTTATGTGAATTTTTTCACTTTTCTATAAACAACCGTTCAGCCGGCAGGGGGGCGGGGGGGTAACGCTCCACTCTAACAAAAATTTTCACTTCAAAGCTTAATATTTCGCCAACGGCTCCCTAAATCGAAAAATGGCTTTCACACACGCACAATGTTTTTAAACGACCTATCCAACGATACCCCACACTATGGGAGAAATTAGAAATTAAGATTTTATTTAACCATTTTGTTGAAGTGATTAATATTTATATCCATGCCAAATTACAGCTTTCTAGTACTAATGGTCTCTGAGATAGGCCGCGGACAGACGGACAGTTGGACATGGCGAAACTATAAGGGTTCCTTGTCGGACTACGGAACCCTAAAAAAGATATCAACCTTCAAAATAACCACTTATACTCCGGTGACAGAGACGACGCTCTACAAAACCTATGTGTACATAGCCTATGTGCATTATTTACCGCTCAGAATATGTACTGTCTACTGCAATAACATGTAGCGTCGCATAGATTGGCCATTCATTCGAAATTTGGGAAACGAAAAATTTTTTTTTTTTTACCATTGTGTTTTTTTTCTTATAATGATTCTGCTTCATAGATTTCAATAAAGCTAGATGGTTAATTTTCAACCTGCATAATAAAAAAATGTAAAAGGTACGGAAACATTAAAACATCAAAGGTTTTATAATTTTTAGGGTTCCGCGCCCAAAGGAAGGTCTGTCCATCCGTATGTCACGGGTCTCTAGCTTGCAGACGGAATGAGTTACAAATATGAAGTATGGATAAGTTATGTAAAATGTTGACCTCACACCGAATATTGAATTAAAAATTAAATTACATTTGCTATTCATGAAAGAGGAGCCGCAAAATTTATTATTTCATACTTGCATGTATTTTCAGTGTGTGGAGTGGCATTTCCTCGAACTCGTTGACTACACGAATATTTTTTATTTTTTTATTACCAAAGGTGAGGAAATGGGCGTCATCAAAGTTGTCAGTTACAGACAATTTTTATTACGGGGTCTCTTTTAAAAACAAAACTAGTTAGGAATTTAGAATTTTCTTTTTGTCATGCCACATAATGTATTAAACAAAAAATACTGCCAAGGCCGATTTTTATTATAGGATTAGTATTACGTACCCGAAACTGGACCAACTTAATTTTGCAATGCTATTTAATATACCGGATGTAAATACCATTAAATGAAACCACATATTCTACTGACCATACTGAACCACTTTTATCAAGAATCATACCCGCGGACACCCTTATTTTGGTAAATAATTGAGTTTCAAACAAAATGCGTGAACCCTAACGCACCGATATACGGGCGAGCTTCGAGTAAGCGTCGTCCGTGAAACAGCTCGGTGCAGCGTTCTGATTCAGATTTCAGAACTTCTGAAATAGACCTTCCTCCTACGAGATAAAGTCTTTGAGTTACAGTTGAATATCTTTTTCTCTGGAGATTTGCACGGGTTTTTTTTTCAAAGAGTTGTTCAGTATGGTCAGTAGAATATGTGGTTTTATTTAATGGTCGCTCTCTTTTAACACCCTGCATATTTTAAATAATGATAGTTTCATAATTTTGTTTAAAATCTTTTAAGTTAATTATTAACTTATTTGGATGGTATGGAACCCTTAAGCTAGGTTTAAATTTAGGCTAGTTAGAAGTAGAGTAACTAGCATACTATTTATCCGACTACTCTACTCTAGTAATTTTTGTCTAGTAGCCGTATACATTAATACCAAATAGTACGAACTGTGAAGTAGGTAAGTTAAAAAAAAAATGATGGATGCTGTTCGACGTCGTCACCGTTTGAGACGAAGATTATTTAATCCAACGACCTCGTTGTTGAATTAAGTTACAGAAGTTTTGGAAGAAGAAACATCAAAGGCATAAAGAATATGGGTTAGAGATTGGATCAAAAGAAGATAGGAGAAAGGAGCATCTGCTAATCTACTTAGAGAATTAGCAATAGAAGATCCCAAAGAATTCAAAATGTATTTAAGGTTGACGCCAGCTCATTATTTGTTCTTTTGAATTTAGTTCAACCGTTCGGTGCTTGACGATTTTGACTCGAAGGCTGAAGTAGAGTAGAGTCTACTTTACCACATGCGTTATCCATTCTACTCTCCCAGCTACTATCTTAAGTACTATTCTGTAACTGTTTACATGTTATTAGTACCTTTTATCCCTAGTACTCTACCGCCTACTCTACTCGTGTAAACTAGGCTTTAGGGCGTAGTTCTACTATCACTTGGCTGGTTTTTTTAAATCTTGAAAATGAACTAAGAGCCATTAAATAAAATAGGTCAGGGTAGCCCTTGGTCAGCTGATCGGTTAATGAAATGAAATGAATGATCATTACTTACAATAAAGTATAATATAAGTCGTGTCTGTTCAATGAATTTTTAAATGAAATGGATTTTAAGTGAAACAAAACCAAACATTTTTATAATTTTTGGTTTTCTGTTTGTCTGTCTGTTCCATTTTAACTCGAGAACCACTCAACGAATTTGGATGCGTTTTTTTATAATCATCGTAAATGTCCCTAATCAAAATTAGGCCATAAAGTTGGTTGATTAGATTAACTGCCGTGCCAAAACTGTCGATAATTGTTTTTTCTAACACACAAATAAAAGATACGTACATTGACTGAAATTTCAAAAAAAGGCAAATTATCATTACCGAGTCCCCAGTATGAATTTGGCTATATGAACCAAAATATTATACTTATAGATGCCAAAGCAACATCTGAGCGACAAAAAATAAGGAGCTAAACTAATAACGCCTGTAAAATAATTCGACACCCTTCGGAATCCTTAATTTTATTTGGATTATGTATTACAGTTTGACCAAATTTGAAACTTGTATGTATTAGGATAAAGCTAAAAGAAATGAAATTTTAATTTTACATGGTTTCTTGTGTGGTATTTATATTTTGTGTTTATCTATTACGGCTGAAACTATAGACCCTGTGACAGACAAACGAACAGACAGCGTAAGCCTAGAAATATGGTCCCGTTCGGCACCCAACCCTAAAAAAATACTTGCATCTTACTCAATTATATGTTTTTCTACTTTTTATTTACTAATTCTCAAAACATCTCAAATTACTTACGTATTAGGTAAGTTTAAAATGGCAGCCGCGAAGGGTATCAAAACTGCACCTATTACTGATACAAGCAGTCCAATATACTTGTAATTTGCCGCCATATTTTTTTAAATAAATACAGATAGTACCTTATAACTTAAGTCAAAACAATAACAAAACACGTGTATTTCACTTCAACGATAAAACTAAAATACGCCGGAGGATCATGTGCCCAGTGCCGGCGTTAGGGGGGGGCGTGATGGGACGACGGCCCAGGGTGCTAAATTTGGGGGGGCGATTGGTGGAGGTGGGATACTACCCCCACCAAACTTACATTCAAAAACAAATTTTGGATAACAAAAAAAAAGAAAATCAACAAAAATAATGAAAAAAAAAATAAAATAAACAAAAAAAAAATAAAAAAATTAACACTCGATTTTGATTTCCTTAAGTGGGCGCCAAAATATTCTTGCCCAGGGTGTCAGTCCCTCTAACGCCGGAGGATCATGTGCCCGCCCGCCTAATGACCGAAAACAACATGGTCCGCTCTTTAGGTTTGCATTCCAAAACTTACTCTTACTTCAATTATTATTATTTATGCACTGACGACAGGCCGTACGGTCCGAAATAGAATAACATTGCTCAAAGCCATGAATGATTTCAAGTGTGAGCGGGGACTGGTCCGTAATTTGTGAGCTAGCAAACGATGAGAAACATAGCTCATGATTCGGACCGCTTTATAAAAGATACCTCATAACCTGTTAACACAGAGTACAATACGTCATATACATATTTTTTATCGACTCCACAAACCCACAGATTTCCAAAGTTTAAAGCGAGTTGTGAATTAAACCTATGCCATACAATTATTAATGTTTACTCTGTTGTCTTGTGACGTTTTACATATTTGTTTGTCTTGTTTCAGGTGGTTCTTTGAAAGCATTGTTTAATTACTTATTATTTTTATTTACTTACAAAGAAATACCGTGCGTCGTATATCGGTACCGACCTAGGTAGCTAATTAAATGACAGCATTTAATCAAATGGCTAGAGGATGCTTAGCCGAATAGTTGAACGGAACGTTTAACCTGAAGCCTAAAAGATGCTTAGCATTTTGTTTAAATGGTTTTATGATGTATTGTTAGCGTAGCCAATGTACCATAAGGTAGTTGGAACTTAATTGTAGGTATATGAGAACACTGACACAAGATAAGTGCAGTTGTTAAAACTGAGTAAAAAGGCCGGTGTTAAGAGATAGGTTTAAAAATCAAAAACATTAAAACTACTTTTTTAAGAAAACTTCAAAAACGTTTATATTTCACACGATAGAAATGTTTGAGGAAAATGAATTATTCTTATTAATTTTAATTGTAAAACGTAACTAAATAAAAATATGCACGATTCTCTAACAAAATCACCAAACATGCTATCAGCTGTTGACGCCATATTTGTAATAGTTCTGTTAGCGCTATAGTGGTAGAAAAATTAATTTAATTTAAATTACACCGTGGTTTTTGGTTAAGTTGTTTCCATAGACCATTTAGGCAGCCAAAGTTGAAATATCTCATAACTTATAAAACCAAGTTTACTTATCTTACCATAAACAACCAACAGCCTAGCCGTCCAATTGGATGCCGTGATTTAATTAACGACCTAGGCATTCAATCGGGAAGCTGATTTAACCATCTGGCGGTGACAAAAACATAAGTGCAGAAGCAGGTCTAGAAAAAAAATTGATTGGCCAAGGGCATATCGTGTACACATGAGTTTAGGGTTTCGTAGCATATACTATAAATAAATTAAAACAGTATAATTTTTATATAAACATCCTACTTATCAGTACTTACAAGGAATTATGGTCATACATAAATGAACCCGCATACATTCGCACTTTTCTCCCTAAGGGGTAGCCAGAAACCACAAACATCTGTCTGATTTGTGCCCGACACACCTCATTTAATTCTTTCACAACCATCAATCGAGTCTTACAAGCTCTACTATTCCTAATGCTTTTTTTGCCTTGGGCCTCGTATTTATAACTATTAATTAACATTTTTCGCCCGACTATTTCAAAGCAATTTTGATTTGTAGATTTTTGTACATGCTGACACCAAAAATTTCAGATTTTTAAATCACTTGTTTTAGAAAAAGAAAGGACAGATAGGCATGCTCATATAATATACATAATTAGGAAAAGTTACCGATAACTTTAAAACCACACAAATCAAGTGAAGAAGCCCTTTGTCATAACTTTTAAAAATTCTCATACACATCGTTTGTGCGAAATTTGTCGTGAATAATTTGTAGAAATTGATTCCTTTATTTATTTTATTCAATCCATATTTCACACTGATAGAATTCACTCATTCATTCATTCATTCATATATTTTATTGCATTCCATAATGTATATAGGATGAAATTAAATCAACCGACCAAATTCATACTGGAGACTCTGTTAGTGATTAAGAACTAGGTTCAGTAATCCTTTTGGCCAATTCCGAAAAATAAATATTTTTGCTCCCTTACTGGTTGGACTAGCTTAAGTACAATTCTTAGTGCAGGCACTATGGGACAAAAAAAATTTGTTTCGAATTTCACCTTGCGGGTCAATAAACCTTATTCCTGATGACTAACCGAGTCTCCAGTATGAATTTGGTCGGTTGATTAAATTTCACCTAGTATACACAGGTGAAAAACATTAATATTATTAGATCATTATGGACCTTGTCCAGGCACAGCAATATAAGAGAGGACGGCATTTTATTATTATAGATTTATTATTTGTGAAGATCCTACAAGGCCGCGTATTGTAAAAAGAATACGTCTGAAACTAGCCGGGGATGAGTTTACGCATGTAAACAGTCGCGCATAAAAGTGCTTGCGGACACTACAAGCTGACTGGTGATATTGCATAATTATTCAACCTAATGTGGTAATTACGAGTAGGTACATAATGTGTAGGAAAATACAGTCTAGAAAAAAAACCTATTTCGCTATACAATTTTTATTTAAAACTGAATAACATAATTTCAAAAAAAACTTAATCAAAATCAGATAAGCGTGACACACCCTCCATTAGATCGCCGCGAGCTACGTGGAAGCCAAATGTGAATGCATTGTTGGTGCTAGTGGTGGCTACGTCTTCATCATTATTTTGTTCATCACTTGAGCTTTCATCCAAGTCATCTTCTGAGTCATCTTCGTCAACACGAATGGCAAACATTTCTGTCATTGTGTCCACAATGTGATCATTATTTCTGTACTGTTCTTCTATATCTATCACTTTCCCACACAATGGTTCCCATTCTTTTTCTCCTATTAAATTCACTTTTTCATTTACAAGCTCTGCCACGCGGTTAATATTCCAACTAACATTCTTTTTGGCCACGTATCCTTTGACTTGCGACCAAGCCATTTCTATGGGATTGAGGTCAGGGTGGTAAGGGGGCAAACGGAGCGTAGTATGGCCCTTTCCGGCTACTATATTGTCAATTTTAAATCTTTTAAACTGATCTTTATATCTTTTGATTAAGTTATATAATTCAGGCTTCAGCATTGTTTCGTTAAATGAAATCCCCTTTTCAGTTAGCCAGCTTTGCATATCTGCTTTTTTCGAACTAGATATCGGTGCAGCGTCAAGTTGCTTATTATTATATGACGCATTATCAATAATGAGAACTGACTTGGCTGTTAAATTGGGTATTAACTTTGTTTTTAGCCATCGCTCATAATTCTCGTAGTTCATGTTGTCATGAAAATCACCGCTTTTTGTGCCAGCTTTAAATGTGAGTAAAGCATTCAGGATGAATCCCATTTCACCACCAGCGTGCACTATAGCCAAACGGCTACCTTTAGAAATTGGTTTTTTGACGCCTTTATTAGAACCGTCAGACCAACTATGATGAGACGAAAGAGAGCTGTCTACATATGATTCGTCAGTATACACGATGGGTCTTTCTTCTTCTTTGTATTTTTTTATTCTTTAGAGGTATTCGATTCTTTTAAATCTGATTTGAGATTGTTCAATCAAAAGTTTTCTATTGTTCTCAGTTGTTTTCCATTTAAACCCCAAATCCTTTATAATTTTTCTAAGACTGGCATCACAACCTTGAAAGTTGATATCATTCCGTAATTTTATTCTTAACTTATTTATAGTAGGCAATTCTTTCTCGGTCACATGAAAATTGTGTATGATCCTTTTAATAACACCCTTGTCAAAATCATCGATATCTGTTATCGGTTTCTGTTTTATTCGTTTGTTCTTACCAGGAGTCCGAAATACGGTGAGAAACTCTGAATCTTTTGTATCATTTATTTTCCGCATAACAGTAGATACGGAAGTCTTCGTTGCCTCGGCGGTTTGTTTTATGCACTGTGTTAAACTTGTGTTTCTATCGTCTTTCTTCATTTATCACAATACATCGTTAATCATCTTTCTTTCTTTTCTGTGTAAAACCATCACGTTCAAAATCAATATACTTTTATATGCGACTGTACTTTGAGAGGAAAATGGACACTTGGACGCAGCACAGCAAACAAACGTCGACTGACGAGCCAATAGCGAAATGCGCGGGAAACAAACAGCCAATAGCTTAGGGGCGGAGCCGTGCGGCGGAGATGTTTGGGGATTTCCCCTGGTTTCGCCGTCGCACGCCCTACTCCTTCCTTACTTACCGCCAAAGAGACCGATAATCGTGTTGTGCGCAGGTTCATTGCCTAACTTCAGACGTATTCTTTTTACAATATGGGGACTGTACTATAAGCAACTTATTATGCTACATAAAAATATTTAAAATTGTTGCAAATTAATAGCTACCTACCTGTTATATGGAAGAGCAAGGTATCTTAGTATGTAAGTTTTGCGCAATAAAGGAATTTATTTGTATCATTATTATTATTATGTATTATTAATTTATTATTATTATTTTCATTATCATTGTTATTATTAAAGATTGATTATTAAAATTCCCAGTTTTATTTGTCAGTTTTCTTTTCATATATTTGTATTTTATAATTTATCATTTAAATATTCGTTGATAGTGTAATAACATTTTGTGGTCAATAGCTGTTTAAGTAATTAAAAAAATGGAATATCATTTGCTTCTTTTATTAAATACATTGGTAATTTATTATAAATTTTTATAGACATGGATAATGGTCCTGAGGAGTGCACTTTAAGCTGAGAGTGTTATATGTATCCGTGTCTATGTCTCAGGGTACGACTTGTTAGATCTTCGCGTTTTTTATAAAACTCGGGATACTTTCGGGCGAACTTACAGGTTTCAAGTATATACATACAAGGTAGTGTGAGAATTTCGTGTTGTATAAAGTGAGGTCTACAGCTGTCGGTTGTTTTTATGTTTACTAAAATTCTAATAAGCCTTTTTTGGAGAGTAAAAACTCTCCAAACTAACTTTAACTGGGCACTTTTTTTTTCACCAAAATTCACTACTCTAGAACCGTTTGGAGGAATTCCGTAACTTTTTTAGTAGGCAGATTTTGAAATATGCGTGCATACTTTATTAAATGAAAAAAAATCGATGTCTTCCATTTGACCTTTTTCTTTCTTGAACGCATCATAAACTCTGACAATAATAATAATAATCAAAAAGTGCATATGATGTCTATGATTATTATAATAATCATATGATGATGCTTGCCCTTTACCTCTTGATATTTTTGTTCTTTTGGAAGGAATAATTCATTCACATTGCTCCAAAACACTCTATCCCAGTAATATCATACTTTCGCAAGACTGGAACTTTGCAAAAGGCAAATTTATTCATTAAAATAATATATATTAGACATCATTTGAAAATATTTCTAACAAAAACTTCGTAAATTCGTCTTGCACCATTGAGTACACCATCCTTACGTTTGTTCGTTCTTCGTGTTCCCTTATAGAGTTTGTGTTTATTCCTCTTTGTTCCCCTGGAACAACAAATAAATTGAATAACGACACTGTATAATTTCTTCTAAAGATAATAACTAAAAGGTCAAGGTTATAAAAAAAAGTCTTTATAGTATTTCTTTGTCTAAAACAATTAAATCTGCTGCAGGGTTTAATTTTTTGGATGGCTGACAAAGTAGGGGTGGTGAGTTATTTGGTCAATACTGCGTAACTAAACTTACATATGCAAACTTTTTTATTCTCAACAGTGTTGGACTTACTTGAAGGAAGTTTAGAGTTTACAAAGATAAATTTACACCTGCTCACAAGAAAAACAATAAATACTTGAAAGCACAGTAAGAGTGAAACATAATACCGCAAAATTATAGACTTACCACATAAAATAATACTATTGTTAGAATACTTCATTTCTCTGACAACCTCGCTTCTCAAGCAAACTGCCATGGCTGCTGGGTCCAGTTCGCTCCAGGTCTCAGATAGTGGTATAGTTACAGCCTCAAAAGAGTTCATTGCTTCCATTACTATTGTGGATAGACCTCCCAGGACGTTTTCTCGCCATTTCTGAAAAACAAAACGAATAAGTATTTTGTTGAAGGGTTAAAATATTGTGATGTAAAATAGATACATAAGACATAAGACATAAGACATAAGACATTTATTTCATAAATATTATTACACGTCATTTTTTAAAAATATTACCTAATAGCGTAAATCAAAATAATAGTATGTCATGCAGATCAAAAATTATATACAAAATTGGGATCATTATTAAAATTAAAATCAAGATATAAATTAAAATCAAAAATTACAATTCAAATTTAAAATTATTATCAATTTAAAAAAAATAATCTTCAAATTTATAGAAAGTTTGCTCGATGAGATAGCGTTTCAACTTGAATTTAAAGCTGTTTAGGCTTGATGATTGTAAAACGTGTTCGGGTAGATTATTGTACACGTTTGGGCCCATTACGTGCATCAGTTTGGAAGATTTAGCGAGTCCGCATCCTATAACTGCCAGTCTGTTTGCGTGGCGAGTATTGTACGTGTGGATGTCTGCATGAGTACGATACAAGCCACGGTTTTCCCTGACGTAGACTGCAAACTGATAAATTATTATGCCTGGCAACGTCATGATACCTAACGATTTAAAATAGGGCTTCGCGGAGGTGTCACGCGATACTCGAGCTATCGCCCTTACGGCCCGTTTCTGCATTTTGAAGACGCGCTCCCAGTCGGCAGCGCGTCCCCATAACTCGGTGCCGTATTGTAGTACAGAGTGTACTGTGGCGAAGTAACATGATCGTACGGCTTCCTGAGGAACAGTCTGTGCGAGTCGATAGAGGGCGTAGCAAGCACTGCCGAGTTTCCCACACAGCTTATCAATGTGAGCATTCCAGGTAAGCCCTTTGTCAATTATAAAGCCGAGGAAGGTGGTCGTCTGTACCTGGTCAACTATGGTCCCGTTGACGTGCACTGATAGTGATCTCGGAGGTTGCCCTCGAAGGTAGAAATGGATGAACTGAGTTTTTGATAAGTTCAACACGAGTCCATTCTGCGCGAACCAGTTTGCCACAGCTGTCACAGTCTCGTTCAACCGCTGCTCCAGCTGATCGATACTAGGAGCACACACAACCGCGGCGACGTCATCTGCGTACATCAGTATCTCACCTGAGGATATAGCTTCGGGTAGATCATTTAGTAGGAGTGAAAACATGATGTTTGACAATGATGAACCCTGGGCTACTCCCATAGTGGTCGTTAAAGGGTCAGACTTAACGTCACCGCCGTCGCCCACTACCATCTGCGACCTATCGCGCATGCAGTCCGTCAGTAGGTCATGTTCTGTACCTACGATCCCATAATGGCTAAGTTTGACTGCAAGGGTTTGATGGTCAGCAACGTCAAACGCTTTCGATAGATCACAGAATAACACTGCGACCTGTAACTTATTGTCACGAGCGTATAAGACCTGAGACACGACCTCTCGTACGACCGAAGTTGTTGAGCGACCCGCGCGATATGCATACTGGCGGTCTGATAGTGCGTTTGTTGACTCTAAATATTCTACTAGGCGAGAACTGATACCGTTTTCGAATATTTTCGCGACACTCGGTATTACAGCCACCGGTCGATACCCATCGATGTCTTCTCGTGTACCCTTACCTTTAAAAATAGGAGAAATTTTACTTATTTTTAAAGCTGAAGGAAAGTTACCCTGTCCGATATAGCGATTGAAGACATCAGCAAGCAGTGGGGATAGTACCGGGGCAGCCATATGCATGAGGTCCATCGATATATCGTATATATCTCTCGTAGGTTTATGAGGTATCCGCGTCACGATGATACGATAGACCTCGTCGGCCGTGAATGGTCTTAGTGAGAGCGAGCGGTCGGCACTCGGCCGTGCAGCCCGCAGCGCTGCGGCGACGGCGGGTACGTCGGCTCGCGGGGCGCCGCACGCGACTGCTGCCCCCACAAACCGAGCGTTCATCGAGTTTACTAGCTTAAGCTTTGTGCGAAATTTGCCACCTGACGGATCTCTGAATCTCTCTCGCTTCTCTAAAGAAACCTTATTAATGTCAGGTCACAAAACAAACTGTATTTTTCGAGAAATACCTATATAGTTATAAAACCACCTGCCCTTTAGCTTAATAGGCTTTGCTGCTCTTTAATTATATGTAGATGGTCAGAGAGACGGACACCGTACAATGGTTATATTGCCTAATCTCGGGAAAGCCTTTGCTAAATAATACACAAGTTCCCAGGTTAACGTTTATTACGAGACTGCCTGCTAAACATAAAGAGCGCTTACCCTACCAAATACACAACACCTTCACCCTTATTTACTACTGACATAATACAAATAATTAGCTGCTTAGTGAACAATATTATTTTTAACTTAATATTACTGCTGGCAAACAAATAAACACAAACATAATATATTAAAAGGAAAAAAATATAAACAGTGACATATATTGTCTGAAACGTGAATATTACTTAATATTTAAAATAAGTACATAACCAAATTACAAATTTAGTCTATTTCTTCCAACCCATATCGTTTTGGTGGATTGCGATTCCTTATCGGATACCTACGTTGACGCATCTCGTGTTCAGGTTCATTGGTTACGGTTGTGGTCGAATTAGACGCGCGTATAGTTGCGGACGCATTGGGTGTACACACGGTTTGAGTGGTAGGGGCCAAGCCACCACCTCAGCTGGTGGCTCGTCATTATCTGGCTGAGGTGAACTCCCGCCACTGCTTCCCCTTACACTCTCCTCGCTCCGCTCTGGTTCCTCGCCGCTGGTCATAGGAATTGTTAATGACTTACGCGAGTTCTTACTGACCACATTTTGTTTTGTTTTATCAATGTTTTATCTCTCTAGAAGAGAGGCCCTTATCTGAGTCGCTCGTAACCCTCTGTTTAAGCTGATCAATATGTCTGTGAATTTCGGTTCCAAAAATAGATCTAACGCAGTAATCCGAATTCCCTAACTTTCTACTAACAGTACCCGCAACCTATTTATCAGGAGTTCTACTCGAATATTCTCGGTACCATACCGAAGCTCCCGGTTGAAGCTGACGGTGCGTGCCGCCCGCATCTGCCTCGCTGCGTGCCTGCCCCGCGGCGACTCGTGCCTCCCTTTCAGGTTTCAAATTGTCTAACCTCATACGAAGACTGCGGCTCTGCAGTATATTAGCGGGGCTATCACCAGTAGTTGTATGCTCGGTATTTCTATAAGCCAAAAGAAACCTACAAAGCGCTGTGTGTACATCTAAGTTTTGTTTTAACGCCTTCTTTATTACACGCTTACATATCTTGACGGCATTTTCGGCCGAGCCATTTGAGGGCGGATGAAATGGAGCCGAAAAGATATGATCAACGTGGTTATGACGCTAAAAAAATTGGAATTCGGAACTGAAAAACGGTGGGCCATTATCACTAACTATTTGTTTATGTAGGCCAAATCTAGCCCATAATTCCCATAATACTGCTATAACTGCCTGTGCCGTAGTTCTTTTCATAATTATCGCTTCAATCCATTTCGAACACGAATCAACAACGACCAGGTAAGTAGTTCCAATATTGGATGGATTCGATTGATGGTTCTTGGTGGAATATCATCTTGAATAAATTATACACAAATTCTTGTACTTTTATTCCACATATATTTATTTTTATTCTAACTTAGGCTACCGGTTTCGTATTACACATCATCGGGCCAACAAATTATTTTATATTTGCTTGTTAAAAATGTTTTCTTTTGTTTTCTTTCTGTCATGTTAAATAATTAATAATTTGTTGGCCCGATGATGTGTAATACGAAACCGGTAGCCTAAGTTAGAATAAAAATAAATATATGTGGAATAAAAGTACAAGAATTTGTGTATAATTTATTTAAGTAGTTCCATTTATAGGCCCTAGAAAATCTAAAAGTAGCCTAGACCCGACGGCCAGGGCCATGAGTGGGGGGCATGCCCTGGCGGCGCGTCTGCCACAACGGCGCATACTCCACATGCACGGCACTCGGCCTCTACAGCCTCGTCAATGCCTGGCCACCACACATAGCTACGTGCCAGTGATTTTGTTTTTACTATGCCCATATGGGGTCATGAAGTTCCGTAATTACTCTTTTCCTACTCGGCGCTGGTATTACAACGCGGTGACCCCACATAATACAACCCAATTCACAGTATAATTCATTTTTCCTAGTGAGGTACGGTTTTAATTCCCTAATTTCAACTTCTTCTGGCCACCCATCATTTATGAAACTTATTACCCGACTTAGGATCGGGTCTCGGCGGGTTTCTTTTTTAAGAACACTATAATCTAGCAACAGAGCGTCTGTTGAAAAATGCAGGTAAGTTTGCTCAGGGACGTCCTGTCATTCTGAGACTACCTCTTCTTTTTGTGACCTGATTAGTCGGGAAAGAACATCAGCGGTATTTTTGTCGGTTCTAACATACTCAATAACGAAATCATATGCTGATAGCTTGATTGCCTACCGCTGCAACCGACTAGCTGCTGCACTAGGAATGCCAATATTAGGTCCAAAAATGCTTACGAGAGGTTTATGGTCAGTTCGCAGCACAAACTTTCTGCCATATACCTGGTATTGATGAAACTTTTCGACGGCGAAAACAATCGCTAAAGCTTCTTTGTGTATTTGACTGTAATGAAGTTCGTGTGTGTTTAGCGACCGCGAAGCGTACGCGACGACTCGCTCCTCAGCGGCAGCGGCGTGACTGCCGCCCCCTGGCGAGCGTTGCGCCAGTATCGCGCCCAGACCGCGCGAACTCGCGTCTACAGTCAACACGGTTTCCTGAGATATGTCAAAATGAACTAGTGCTGCAGAACTGCACAAATACTCTTTAACCCTCATAAAAGCGGCGTCTTGTTCTATCTCCCATTTCCAATGTTTTCATTTTTTTTAAAGATTGTACAGAGGCGATAAATGTGTGCTTAAATTTTCGATAAACTTCCCATAGAAGTTTACCATGCCTAAAAATGATTTTAATTCTGAGACGTTGGTAGGGCAGGGCATGGTAGTAATTGCATTTACCTTCTCTGGATCTACCCGGACCCCCATTTGATCGATAATAAAGCCTAGATATTTGACTTCTCTTGCTTAAAATTCACACTTGCTTTGTTTTATTTTTAGACCGTTTTTGGACAAAATCTCTAATACTTCCTTTATTGATTTTAAATGACTTTCTAAGTCTTTGTTTTTAATTAATATGTCATCGTAGAATATCACTACATTTGGCACATTTTTAAACATATCTACCATTATTTTTTGAAAAATTCCTGGACTCGAAGATAGTCCGTACACTAATCTCGAATATTTGAACAGCCCCCTATGTGTGTTTGCACTTTCTAGAACCTTCTGATAGTTCGCATTGATTGTAAAGGACAGGTCTAATTTTGTAAAAAAATTTGTTACCACTAAGATCACTAAATAAATCCTCCATTTTTGGAACCGGAAATCTATTAACAACTAAGACTTTATAGAGGGTTACATTATAGTCTGCGCATATTCTCAAGCCATCGTCGGCCTTGTTTACCACAACCAGCGGCGTGACCCAGTCGGAGTGGACAACGGGCTCGATGACGCCAGCCCACAGCATCGCGTCGAGCTCCGCGTCGACCCGCGCTCGCAGCGCGTACGGCAGCGGCCGCGCGCGACACAATATATAGTCAGCTTAAATTAGGTAAGAATCTCGGAATTCCAGATACCCAGCTGTTAGTCTGTAAATACTTGTATATTGACACCCTAAAAGTTGTCTCAAAACCTACATATGGTAGGGTGTAAGCAACTATTAAATTTCAAGGTCAAAGGTAACAAAAATCGATTTCTTGCGCTTTTTTGGAAATATCTCATTTCCTATGGGTTTTTTGCTATTTGTATTTATTATCAATATTGTAGAATACAAAATTGTCTACAAATTTTGTTTAAAAAATTTTTTATACGGTGAGCCGTTTTCGAGATAGAGGGCGGAGAGCGCGCGGTCACAGCATCACTTCAGGTCAACCAGTGCCTCCAGTCAAAAACGCGCCATATACTAGGTGAAATTAAATCAACCGACCAAATTCATACTGGAGACTCGGTTAGTCATCAGCAACAAGGTTAAATGACCCTCCAGATGAAATTCGAAAAAAAAATTTTTTTTGTCCCTTAGTGCCTGCACTAGGATTTGTACTTAAACTAGTCCAACCAGTAAGGGAGCAAAAATATTCATTTTCCGAAATTGGCCAAAAGGATGACTGAACCTAGTTCTTGATCACTAACCGAGTCTCCATTATGAATTTGGTCGGTTGATTTAATTTCACCTTATATAGTTGATGAACTATCGATAAATCAAAGATTATAAATATTTGTCAATTTTTATTAACTTTAATATTATATTTTAACATTTTCTTCATGCATTAAATCTATATCTATTCAATAATACTGATAACCGTTTACTAAAATTAAAAAATAATTAAGAGAAAAACTTAAATCATAATATAATTATATTCCCATTTACACTAATGACATTTTAAATAGAAAATAATTTACTGCTCATCAACATTTCAACCGTGTATATTATCAAGTTCAAACTTGGTTAGGACATGATTTGGAACCCCAGGTATGGGGTTGGGCAATGCGAAACGATTTTCTGGAGCCTATCATGACAATTTTACCACCTGCTCCAGAAGATTTGCTAAATACAATTTTCTGAAACTGCAAGAGTGGTTGTGGTTCGCGATTCGGATGCAGGAAAGCGGGCTTGCAATGCTCTTTAGCTTGTGGCCAATGTAATGGGCAAGCTTGTCTCAATGCTCTACCATATCAGAGCGACATTAACGAAGATGGAACCTTTGACCCGAAGAACTGGAGACAAATGTCGTTGAAGACGATAATGAAGACCAGTTTGAAATTTACAGCAGCCAGAAGACGACGATGAAGAGGAAGAAGATGATTAAAATTATAAATTGTAGTTTTTGAACCCCTTATTCCATTTTTTTACTTTCAATAAAAATAAATGTATTTAATGATATTTTTGAACAAAAAGATTAACTCATAATTTATTTCTTTTTTTTTCATCATGTAAGAAGTTATTGATATTAATTAGGTTAAAACTCAAATATAATTCCTATATTTTCATTAACAATTCTGCAATTACATGGGCAGGTAAGTGTTGTTAAATAAATTAATACTGAATAAAAAGTGGATAAGTTAGGAAAAAAATGATAAAATATAATATAATAGTTAATAAAAATTGACAAATATTTATAATAATTGATTTATCGATAGTTCATCAACTATATATGGCGCGTTTTCGACTGGAGGCACCGGTTGACCTGAAGTGATGCTGTGACCGCGCGCTCTCCGCCTTCTATCTCGAAAACGGTTAACCGTATAAAATTTTTTTTTTTAAATTTGTAGGGAATTTTGTATTCTACAATATTGGTAATAAATCCAAATAGCAAAAAACCCGTAGGAAATGAGATATTTCCAAAAAAAACGCAAAAAATCGATTTTTGTGACCTTTGACCTTGAAATTTAATAGTTGCTTACACCCTACCATATGTAGGTTTTGAGACAACTTTTAGGGTGTCAATATACAAGTATTTACAGACTTACAGCTGGGTATCTCGAATTCCGAGGTGAACTTACTATGATGACTGGACTATATAGGTTCGGCCCCCGCACGGACACACAGCTCGGCTTGGCCCCCCGTGTATTTACCCAATGTACCGTCGAATAGTGAATCATGCCTGGAAATAATTTCGTTTATGATTTTTTTTTATCCAAATCACTAACAGATACATGGTTTTTAAAAGTGTGTAAATTTACTTTGGGTATTTTTACAGGTATATTTAATTCAGATAGCCACTGTCGGCCCAACAAGCTAGTGGTTCCCCGGTCTATCACATACAAATCCAGTGTTTTGATAGTTCCACTGTAATTAACAGCTACCTCTATGTAACCCAAAGGCTGAATAGTCGAACCGTCGTAAAACTTAAGCGCCAAACTACACGGTTCCAAGTCTAGGTTGCTAAATAACTTTTGATAAACACTATAACTAGTACAAGATAATGCCGAACCCGTGTCGAATTCCATACTTAACAAACAATTTCCAACTTTAACAGTTATACACACCGGTTTATATTTGTTTAACGACGTTTGGTGCATAGGTTCCTCCTCCTCGCTTCCTTCACACACGTCATCGTAGTCGTCATTGTCCCCGTAATCATCTTTGTTCAAAATGATACTAACTTCTCGTTCCTCTAGCGAGTGCAGTGGCGCTCGCTCTCTGCCCCCCCCGGCCCGCGCCGCGCAGTCCCTGCGCACGCCCTGCGCCCGCGCCTCGGAGCCGCGCTCGCTCGCCGCTGCTCCCGCGCCGAACCCGTCCACGCGCCCACCGCGTGATCCTCTTCGCTCGAAGCTACCGGCAGATTCCGCCGCTTCCCTCCCCGTCTCGAATGATTGTAACCGATTCGCTTGGATTTTCTGGGACACATTCTTCTTAAATGGCCAATTTCTTGGCATCCGCTACATATGTAGTCTTTATATGGACAGACAGTTGCCTGATGCTTATTATCCCCGCATCTCGGGCACACATCGTTGAACTTATGTACTCCTTCTGTTAGCTCCCCACCGCCGTATTCCACAACATTAGCATCCCGTTCAGCGGCTTCCAGCGACAATGCCAACGAAACTGCACGATTGTATGGCAAATTTTGTTCTGCGAATAGTCTTTGCCTGATAATTTCACTCTTAAGGCCACCAACCAATTGATCACGAAGATTTTCATCCAACGCTGTTTTGAAATCACAATATTTCGATAGCTTCTTCAATTCTGTGACGTAATCGGCTATTGACTCACCCGCGCGCTGTCGACAACGCCTGAATTTATATCTTTCTGCTAACTCTGATGGTCTTGGTTGTAAGTGGTTAGCTAATAATTCCAGTGCACTATTAAAGGTTATGGCTGATGGCTTCGAAGGGCTGGCTAATGTTAATAACAGGTCATAAGCTTCATCTCCCATAACCGAAATCAATGTAGGTAGTTTCAAGTCATCGGTCACTTTGTTCACGAGAAAATACATTTCTAGTCTTTCGATATAACCAGACCAGTTTCCACTTTGCATCACAAATTTACGCATTTTCCCAACCGACATTTTTATGCACTATACTGTCTGTAATTATAATAAAATTTGCAACTTTATTTTCTTAATCCTCGTACGCCACTGCTAAATAATACACAAGTTCCCAGGTTAACGTTTATTACGAGACTGCCTGCTGAACATAAGGAGCGCTTACCCTACCAAATACACAAAGCCTGGAGGTATCGAGTTGAAATTAAAACCATATAGGTACTATATAGGCATACAGCCCTTGAAGCTGTAAAAAAATAAAACTTCTAAGATAACGTGTTAAAAGATACGGCCGTTTATGCCGCAAAAACGTTTATTTCGACACTGTCAAGGGAATCAAAATTTATAGGGTATTTTCCGTTGACCTAAAACTATGAAATTCGGCAGGTAAAACCGACTTATACTACACGTTTTAAAGGGAAAAATCTGAAAACTATACATTTGTAATTAAATCATAAAAAATATAGTCTTTAACGGAACTCTCGGTGGGCGAGTCTGACTCACACTTGTCCGGTTTTTTTAATATTTATTATACAACTTCAGCTTACAGGCAGCTATGTACTGTTGGGCATAGGCCTCTTCTTCTCCACGCCATTTCCGTCAGTCTCTCGCCAGTCTCATCCATTGCTCACCGACAGCCTTGACAATATCTTCTCGCCATCGGGCCATCGGTCTACCCAATGAACGCTTTCCTGGCCTCGGCCGCCCCTCTTTTACTGCCCTAGTCCACCGTCCATCTTCCCGTCTAGCCAGATGTCCTGCCCATCATTTGCTTACCAACATCTTCGACTCGAGTTCGTTGTCGAATTTCGACGTTCGGTACAGATCCGTAAGAGACATGCCAAAAAAGCTTCGGTTAGAAAAAAAAAATCGCTCTTTGTTGGAATTGTGGTTCAAGTATGTACCTACCCTGGGTATACTCAAAGACGAATTAGTCTGTGAGAACGGTATGACTGTAACTTTGTCTGGAGTGGCATGTTCTACTGCAACATGGTATGCTTCTACATCAACCAATGCATTAAATTCTGGGTCAGGATGATTCGCATCTGAAATATATTCAAAAGAACATCTGAATTAATTTTAAGAAATCTTCATTTTAAATAATATAAATACAACATACAACAAGACACTATCGAGGAGGTTATTCGTAAAAGTTTTTCATATACCATGATAGCATTTGGCTATTTAGCTACTGAAAATCCAGCCACTATAAATACAAGTAAATAGGCCATTGTCCTTACCCCTTACATGTCCAGCGGCAATGTACAAATGTTCGAGTCGCTCTAAGAACTTTGGGTCCATTATTATAGCCATCGCTATATTAGTCACAGGTCCTATTGATACAATAGTCAATTTTCCTGTTAACGAAAGGATTATTAATAATAATATATCGTCACGACATAAATCTCCGAGGGGGTGTCAGAGATGTCACGGGTGTGAAATAAAATAAAAAATAAAAATGAACTAAAAAGTGAACTGTGTGAAATGCAAGTCTCAGTCCACACTCAGCACACCCGCGTTTCACCGACGATTGTTACGTCCCAACGTGATGGGTGGTAAGCCCTATCGCCATTCTTCGGGCACAAATACACGCTTTTTAGGGCATGCAGGTTTCCTCACGATGTTTTTCTTCACCCCGTTCAGCAAGTGGGTATTAAATACTCTGCACTTAAATTCCAAAAAACTCATTGTTGCTTATTGTTCTGAGATTGGTGCTCCAGCCGGATATATAATAGGTTGGGCAAAAACTCTTTTCGCAAATAGTATGTATGAACTTATAATAAAATCTCTTTGGCTATACCATTTGTATCTGGCTGGTTTTGGTATTATTAAAAAGTTTAAATTTAAAAAATTCCAAATTCAATTTAGGTAAAATGTGTGAATAAATTATACACAAATTCTTGTACTTTTATTCCACATATGTATATTTATTTTTATTCTAACTTAGGCTACCGGTTTCGTATTACACATCATCGGGCCAACAATCAACAAAATCTTTTGTTTTCTTTCTGTCATGTTAAATAATTAATAATTTGTTGGCCCGATGATGTGTAATACGAAACCGGTAGCCTAAGTTAGAATAAAAATAAATATATGTGGAATAAAAGTACAAGAATTTGTGTATAATTTATTCAAGATGATATTCCACCAAGAACCATCAATCGAATCCATCCAATATTTAAAATGTGTGATTTTCATTTGCTTTTCTTACTGTGAAGATGAGTGAATCTAATGAAGAAATTCGATACATTTTAAAATTTTACTACAAAAAGGTAAAATGCAGTGCAAGCCGCGAAAAAAAAATCGTGATGTTTATGGACCTAGTGCAGTGTCTGTGAGAGTAGCACACATTTGGTTTAAGCGTTTTCAATCCGGAAATTTTGATGTCAAAGATGCACCTCGCTCTGGGCGCCCTATTACGGATAAAATGGATGCCATTTTTGAAAAAGTGGAGCAAGATCGGCATACCAGTAGTTACGATGTAGCTGAAGAACTGGGGATTGACCACAAAACAGTTTTGGCACATTTGAAAAAAGCTGGGTACACATAAAAGCTCGATATTTGGGTGCATCATGAGCTCACTGAAAGAAACTTAATAAACCGTGTACTCATTTGAGATTCTTTATTACGACGTCATGAAACCGAACCATTTTGAAAAACCTGATAACTGGTGATGAAAAGTGGATCACGTACGACAAGAACGTGCGAAAAAGGTCGTGGTCAAAGGCTGGTTAGGCTTCACAGAATCTGGCGAAACCCGGGTTATCTCGCAACAAGGCAATGCTGTGTGTATGGTGGGATTGGAAGGGCATTATTTATTATGAGATGTTACCGCCAGGCAGGACCATTGATTCTGAACTCTATTGCGAACAACTGATGAGATTAAAGCAAGAAGTTGAGAGAAAGCGGCCGGAATTAGTCAACAGAAAGGGTGTGGTTTTTCATCATGATAACGCTAGACCTCACACATCTTTAGCCACTCAGCAAAAATTAAGAGAGTTTGGCTGGGACGTATTAATGCATCCGCCGTATAGTCCTGACCTTGCACCTTCAGATTTCCACTTGTTTCGGTCTCTTCAGAATTCCTTAGGCAGTGAGAGATTACCATTACGAGAGGACTGTCAAAACCACTTGTCGCGGTTTTTTTATCAGAAGCCCCAGAATTTTTATAGCAATGGGATCATGTCCCTACCTACTAGATGGCAGAAATTTATCGAACAAAATGGCACCTACATACTTTAGTTAAATGTAAATAAACTTTATTAAAAAATGTTTTGAATTTTCATATAAAATGCGAAGAAACTTTTACCCCAACCTAATATTATCCTAGCCCATAACGTTTTATTGCTATTCTATACATCCTACATAACAAAATACTGCATTTTATGAATATTTTTGTAGGTTGAACGATGGACAAAGTTATTTTAATTCCATACATCCATCAGCCTGCTTCGGCCACCGCTGGACATAGTAGGCCTTTCCAAGATTTCGCCACTCTTAGGGATCTTTTTGGAAGAAATGCCTATACTCATACACGCTGCGCAGGTGAGTTGGTGAGCGTGGTGCCGAAACCCTCGCATCCGTGACACCGCTGAACGTCACCTGTCTGTTTTTATATAAAGCCCGGCAATTTGGGATGGATATGCCGCCATCAATCGGTCCCAGGCAATGCCCCATCATTGGTTGTGCCTGTCTACAAGCTGTCTTCTGATTCTCCCCCAAATAACTTCGGGAGCCCGGCATCAGCTCTACCACCTATACGGATTTTAATTCGATTCTATTATTACGACAAATGTTTTTGTATGGCATCAAAGTCTGACCTACTTCCATAGGGATATAATATCAACAGGATTATTGAGTAAACGTCATAATTTTACCAACCTTCGTATTGTTTTGATAGTTCTATCAAAGCGTTAACACCATGCGTTGGGTTCGCTTTTATAGGATCAAATACGGTATGAAAATCGGAGTCTCCCAAACCGTCTGTCCCATAGTAATAATCCGAAACTATTGTATAGACTAGAGAACTGTTTGTGCCTCTGTAGATTGGTATCTGAAAAGATGATATACGAAAGCATAGATAAAAGAGATTGTGGCGTAAGTTATTTGTCAAATGTGTGATGTAGTGTGACATGGGTTGGATCTAAATGAACATGAGTGAGCGACGGCGCTAGTACAACAAAAACAAGCCAAAAATGTAAGATTTCAGCTGTCAAACGGGCTAATTTGCTTAACCGAATTGCCATATGACAATCAATTTGAATACCATCGGCTTACACAATAATAAGATTAATTAATAAGTGCAATTATCCCACCTCAGTATTTGTTCAGTCTTACTGTCAGTAATCTGGAAGGGTTCAAAGGTTCAAGGCTGGGTGGCAGAGATACCTTTCCCTAGCCCAATGCAAAATAAGAGAGAGTAGTCAATGATTGGTTATATAAGCGGTCTTATAATAAATTGGGCCATTTACAGCACACAGTGGATTTCAGAAGCCGAAAAAGTGACATCGTCGGGTTGAATCCAAAATCTGTTAGATCTAGTTATTTGATTATGTGTAGTTTTTTTTTCTAGGGCATTTTCCAAAATGTTTAGTATGATAATAAAAAAATGGGAAAATCCTTTATTACTCCTAACCAGTACCGTAGCCATTGTAAACCTGAGGTGCAAGTGCAATTGTGTAAGAAAATCGTCATCAAATCCGATTGTCATGTGGCAATTCAGCTAACCAAATCAGCCCGTTTGACAATTGAAATCAATCGTACGTTTTTGGTTGTCAACAACAAAACAAGACAATTGTATTCATGTGACATCCAAAAATTTTCGATTTCAATTGCCAAAAGGGCTAATTTGCTTAGCCAAATAGACATAATATGACAATCAATTTAAATACGATTGTCTCACACAATTGCACCTCTGATAGTATAGTACATATAGAATCCCACATGCTTAAAACTTTTCGTTTTCCAAAAATGGCAGAACACCCAAAATGTTCCTTTTAACTTTTTTTAACTAGGTTAGGGTTGTCACTACAAATCAAGATTTTATGGATTGAAAACATGTAGGTATCTACCTCTTGCTTGAGTTAAGATAAAGAAGTGTATGAAACTGCAGATAACTAGGTATTAAAACGCTCGTGAAAAAATACTATTGAAAAACTACTAGTGTTTTAATAACCTCTTTATGTACCAATTTCATAACCTACTATTAGTATACGAGAGACAATGATGGTGGACAATAAAGTCAGTACCTAATTATAGAATGGGAAGTTAATGAAGAGCTATAATATAGCTTTATATTATAAAGAAGAGGCTAATAATGAAGCTACGAAACTTACATCGCGTCTCTTTGCTATATCAAGAATTCTTTGACTATTTAGAAACGCTTGGTCTTCGTTCACATTCCCATGAGTTGTGACTAAGCCGACGACTTCAGGACTGCAAAAATACGAAATATGTGTAAATATATGAGTGGCCAATAAAACCAGCACATACTCTAATAATAACATAATTTCCACAGAACCATTTTTTTTATAAGAAAATATTTATTTATGAATTCAATCAATTGGAAAAAACGAACATTAACTCATTCAATTATTAATTTTTAGGGTAACGTACAGACCTAAAAAGTAAAAAAAGGAACCGTAATGGTGAGACTCCGTTGCTCGTCCATTCATCCCTTATTTCACAGCCTCGTATCATACCTCTTAAACCGTTACAGATAGGCTTGGAATCTGGCACAAAAATAGCATTAATATTTGCACTTGAGGTACTTAAAATTTTTAGAAATTCGATATTTCACGAATTATTGTTGTAAAATGTTTTATTTAGTACTATGGGTATGAAATTGTTAGTATTGTGAAAACTGCGCTATAATTACTTGTAATGATTTAGAGAAATCTCCGAAAAACAACAAGAATCTTATAAATTCTATCTTTTTGAAGATTTCAGAAGAATTAAAGCGATTAAAATTTTCAAACGCAATTACGATATCTTAAAAATAATATAAATAAGGTATATTCTTGCTAATTGTAATAGTATGTATATAGTTTTTAGGTATATTTACTTGCACTAGTTTCTAAAAATCTCTGAAAGACCACAAAATATTATCTCCCCTCCCCTTGCCTCCGAAAACGGAATCTCCAAAGTTACGAAAAAAAAAAATATCATTACGTAAAATAAGATCATAAAAAATACAAATGATATAAAAAAACAAAATGTACAAGATCAAAGTTTTATGTGTACAAGTATGTTTCTTGGAAAAAGTTGTTCGGTGTGATCAGTTGGATATGCAGTTTGAAAATTAACCCTCTAGCTATAACAAAGGAAACTGTTCTATGTTCGAAATGAAAAATAAATGTGTTTTTTTTACTTTTGTCATGATTCTTATTACAATAAACCAGTTAAGTGCGAGTTGGAGACATCTGCATAGACAATATTACATATTCTGTGAATATTTCAAGCGTCTACCTGTTGCCGTTATCAATATCCAGCAAAAACGAGCAAAAAAATCACTTTTGTTTTATAGGATCGTCTCATTAAATATTTATTTTATCCTGTTTTTTTTGTATTTGTTGTTATAGCGGCCACAAAACCTAAATAGCCTATGTGCATTGTTTACCGCCGGGTATATATACGGTCTATTGTCAGTCACATATCACGTCGAGCAGGATGGCCATATTCTTAAAATTTGAAAAATATACATATATATATTATTATGATTAATATTATAAATTATAAATATTATATATTATAAAAATTATAAAATTATTATTAATTATATTTCGTGTTCTATTAGTGATTCTGACTCATAGAGTTCAATAAAGCTAGAGGGTTCGTTTTCAACCTGTATTGTTACATTTAAAGATCGCTACCCATTTACGTGGTCTCTTACAAAGGGCCTGATCCACCGATTTAAGGTCGCTCAGCGAGCTATGGAGCGGGCTATGCTTGGGGTATCTCTGATGGATAGAATCCGAAACGAGGAGATCCGTCGGAGATCGAAAGTAACCGACATAGCCTGCAGAATCAGTAAGTTGAAGTGGCAGTGGGCAGGCCATATTTGTCGCCGAGATGATGGCCGTTGGGGCCGAAAGGCTCTATAATGCAGACCACGTACAGCAAAGCGTAGTGTAGGCCGACCTCGTGCCCGCTGGACCGACGACCTGAAGGACGTTGCGGGGGGCGGCTGGATGAGGAGGACGGAGGACCGACATGAGTGGCGAAATTTGGGAAAGGCCTATGTCCAGCAGTGGACGAACACGGGCTGATGGATGGATGTATGGATGACCCATTCACACCCGGTGTTATTTCTGTTTTAAAAGAAAAATATTATCTAGGTAGTCACTTACCCATTGAAATGTTTCTCGTAGAGTACAGCCATAAATATAGCCATTGCATCATCAGCACCACCATCTTGGTTTATCACTAACTTATGATTATTTTTACTTTTACTGAAAACCAAAAATAATTAATCAAGTAAGCAGGACATTATCATACTTTCGTGGTTCTTAATTCGCATTCAAAATACCTAAATATTATTCAAAAATTTAGAACATTTTATATACCTATATATTTTTTTTTAAGTCTATGATATAAACTGGTTTAAAGCCATTAAGTAACATAGTTGTGTGCGACCATGGGTAACCCGGGGTCAGCCAATCAGTTGATGTATCACTGTAGTAATTATATAAAAAAAAACATTTTGTACGATAAAAATATCGTTAATCTTTTTATATATACCTATATGTATGTATTTCAGTAATGTCATCAATAGTTTCAAAATATTCGGTGGGCAAGTATGGTGGAAAAATATATCACTTTTGACATCTGTAGAAAAAAATAAATCATCCGTTACTTGGACATTGATAAAAAAATCTGTGAAAATTTTCGAATTCATCATTTTGGGATTCAACATTTTGGGATTCAACATTTTGGGATTCAACATTTTGCGAATTCAACATTTTGGGTCGGAAGGGAAAAATTCAACGGCTCATGTAAGCACCTCAGTGGCGCAATGGGTATCGCGCTTGTTTTGATAACAAGAGGTCGCAGTCGCAGGTTCGTATCTTGAACCGAAGATTTTTTCCAAATTCTTGTCTTTACATTTGTTTCTAAATTATATTTTCTAGTTTGTAATACACTCTAATAATAATTTAAGGTGACTTTCGTTTATGTAGCCAAATTCAAATTGGAGACTCAGTAAGTGGTCAGGCCCTTTTTTAATGACCCTCTTTACGAAATACGAAAACTATTTTTGTGCATCTATACTTGTTCAAGACAACCTAAACTCAATTAGTATGGGAAGCCTAAATTTTATTTTGCGAACTTCACAGAAAGCGTCTTTGGCTGACCGAATGTCATATAAACTAAAGTCACCTTACATATCCCAGAGGGGTGTCAGAGGTGTTTCCGCATGTAGACAGTCACTCTCTTTTCAACGAAGAAATTTAACATCCAAACGTGATAGCTAAGCCCTTATCGCCGTACTTCGGACTAGGTTTGCCAACGTTTTTATGAAGAAATAACGTATATGCGTTTCAGGGAAACTGTGAAACGAGTACAAGTGTTTTGTTCATCATGTTTTTTTGTTGTCAGGTCTGTTACGTAATTGGACACATTATTCCTTTTGAATGAATTAAATCGTTTTTGGTCTAAACGGCTTGAGTTTTATATCTGAAATTACTGCTATAACAAGAAAACATAGTTTATTTTCCGATGTCAGGTGAAAAAACTCCTGCATCATATACTTTTTCGTAGAATCCAGAAAAACCTCAAAAATTTACTGATTTGGCGTGCCGGCAGCGCGCGAAGCGGGCGCTCTAATGTAGACTCTCTGACAACATACTGAATTTCAAAATCGCTTACTAAGATTATCGTGCACCAGGGGTAAGACCTTAACTTAGAATTTTGTTTTTTTTTCCGTTTGAAGCTTCAAAGGATTGTAGACTTGAGTATTTATGGTTTTAATTTCAACTCGATATCTCCACGCTTTACTGAGATAAAGGATCTTGACAGACAGACGGACGGACGGACAGACAGACGGGCAACAAAGTGATCCCATAAGGGCTCCGTTTTTTCCTCTTGACGTGCGGAACCCTAAAAATGGTGCGAAACATACAAATCTCTTATTTATATTTGGAGATAAAAATGAAAACATACCTATTTGAACTCTACTCAACGAGTTCTAGACATGCCATATAAGGGGAAGAAAAAAAAAATCCGCTCCTTTTTCATGTATGGAGAAAAAACCGCTTGAAAAATAATTTTATGTCCGGATTTTGGCATATATCTCCTAGTCCCAGATTTTGGGTCAATACTCTACGTATCCAAACATATAACGGGTGCATATTAGGGATTTCAAACCGCCCGGTCACCGGACCCGGTAGGTATGAAAACCGCGGCGCGGGAGCGCCAACTCGTAGAAAATTAGTATGGCAACCACTGCGAGCTGCGACGTTGCCGTTCTGACGCGCTAAGCGCCGCTCGCCATTTCTCCCTGAAAACGACTCGCTTCAATCACAACCGACATTGACTCTAAGAGAAGAATTAGAAAAGCAAATTTTAGGATAAAAACGAGAATTTTGTAAAAATGTAAATCCGGGACACAACAATAACTTAGAAAAGACGTTAAAAAAAGAGATGAGTCAGTATGAAGCGGAAGGTAAGAAAGGTCACCATTTAACTCTTATTCAAGACTACATGATCTCCATAACACCAACTAGTGTTGAAGCTGAGAGGGCTTTTTCGGCGGCGGGGTATATCTGCAGTAAGTTGCGAACTAGGTTAGGTGATAAAACTATGTATTAATACAATTTGTTTCTTGAAATTATTCTTTCAGACTGAAAAATAGGTAATTGCTTTGTCATATGCAAGTTAGATTATACCTTTTGTTTTGTTATTAGTTAAGACTATACCAAACCTACCAAAGTTGATTATTGTGATTATTGTTAATTTGATAGTTTATAACAAATATTACTTCGTAACCTTGAATCATTGTATTTTTCCATTCATATATAGCACATCTTCATAAAATACTTTAAAGGTTTCATCGTTAACAGATCGACCCGGCCGAGCCGGCCGTGTTGACAAACACACCGGGTTGCAATCCCTAGTGCATATGTAAATAGACTGCTACCATTAAATGAAACCATATATTCTACCGAACCTACTGAATCACTTTTCCCAAGAATCATACACGCGGACAACCTTATTTTAAGAAATAATTGAGTTTCAAACAAAAATATGAAACAGCTTTACGTTGACGCTCTCTCTAAACTCGCCCGTATGTCGGTGCGTTAGGGTTAACGCATTTTTATTTGGAACTAAATTATTTCCCAAACTAAAGGTGTCCGCGGGTATGATTCTTGGGAAAAGTGGTTCAGTAGGGTCGGTAGAATATGTGGTTTCATTTAATGGTAGCAGTCTATTTACACCCGTTAAACACATATCCAAATTCCAAATTTGCAACTCATTCCGTCCGTCTACAAGGTCCAGTGACATACGTAAGATCAGACAGCAGAATGACATTAAATAGGGCTCCGTCCGTCTTGTCCTTTGGGCGCGAAACCTTAAAATTACTTGCATTAATCATCTTGCTCATATTTGTCATGCTGTACATACTATTTCACAAAACATCTCAAATTACTCACCTATTTGTTAAGCTTATACTGACAGCCACTATGGGTATCAAAACTGCACCTATTGCAAATACAAGCAATCCAATATATTTGTAATTTAGCGCCATATTTCTTAATTAAATACAGATAGTACGTTTTTTAAGACAAAACAATCACAAAATACGTGTTTTTCACTTGCATGATAAAACCAAAATACGACGGCGAGTGAATCATATGCCGATTCTAACCTTTAATCTTATCATAAACTGAAATAATTATTAAGGAACTATGACTCTTATAATTTTCAACATAAAAGCGTATTCAATTTGACATAGGAGTATTTTCATCACGGAACACTGCCAAAGCGACGCGACGTATCGGCCAATCAGACGATAGTGCTCTACCAGCTGACAGAGATATTAACCAATCTTTGCGTTTGTATACAGAAGTGCAGGATCATCGACTTATAAACATAATTCCTGTGTGCAGGGCAGTGTTTCCATTCATACGGATTTATCCGTATTTCTTAGCTCCCGTACGGATAACTGTTGCATACAGTTTTACGGATTTAAAACACATCATAAGTATAAGAATTTAAAATAAAAAACAAGTTTGAGGTTACGAACGAGATGTGTGAGTGAAAGCATTGTATTAAATATTTACTGCCATCAAAGTCTCGTCTCGATTCCGGAAATCTAGTCATCATGCATGATACTGGATTTCAGGAAGTCTGTTTTTGACGGAAGCATCCTAACTATTTGTTGGTACGCAGTAAGTAGCCATATATACTTAGAATTATTAGGTTAATACTACTTATACGACAGAGAGGATTATGCATTAACTTAATTCATTGTTTGAAAGCGGTTGGGAGAGATACTTTTTTTATTTTTTTTTATTTTTTGTCTTTACAATTCAATTACATGTACTTCAGACTCACGGCGTATATATACGACTTCCCAAGTTCAAATTCAAAATTTATAATTTTTTCATTGATTCTTACCTTCCAAAAACAATAGAATAAGTAAAAAAATAAATATATATTTTAATTCATTATATATGTATTATACATATTTAAAAGGTTTTTAAAAGCCTTACCCAAACTTAATAAATTTATATAGGTACTTACATGAATAAAAAACATGAAAATATTGTATAAACATAATGCAATCAATAAATAAGTTGATAGATAAATACATTGTTATTATAAGCCTTAACTTCGCTCATTCGATATTTTTGCTACGATGAAGGGCAAGAAAGAAGCTTAGTAAGATCATGATTTTTTTTAACTTTCCCTTTTTTGGTTAAAAATTCTTATACCTAAACTATACAAAATACTTAACGTATACCTATTAAGTAAATGGATAAAAAAATACAAGACAACAGGATCTTATGTCAGAGAAAATAGTCCATCATTAGTTTATCTAATTATCACTGAAATACAGTACATCTAAAACTCAAGCCTAATAAAAGTATGAATCTATAGGGATTTTCTCTCATATTAAAGAAACAGATATTATACGGATTTATCATGACCCTAGATGGATTTTGCTCCGAATATGGTTGGCAACACTGGTGCAGGGTCATGTCTAGAAAGTAATTTAATTGGCTAAATGCATGTCGTACATACACATCCAGTACATGAGTTTAGGATTTCGTAGTATTTAATCTTCAAATGAATGAAAACGGTATAAATTTATTTTATTTTATTATTTAATATAACTTGTATGCTAGTTAACATTTTCTGAGCCATCCACGAAAACGCGCAGAGTTTATATGTGACGGCGAGGTATTCAATAGGTTTTATATTACGTGTATTTCTAATATAACTATTCTATTACTATAATTTGAATGTTTTTATTTATAATTTAAATATAATTTTGGTTTTTAATAAAGTGAAACTTGATTTTCTCTCTAAATTTATTTGTGTCGATATATAGTTTTTGTAAATTTTCGGGCAGCCCAGAATTTTTGGTAGGATATATCGCCATGTTCTCGTTCCATATGTGTTTTTGTTTTTTGGAAGGTTGTAGGTTTTTGAGCTTACTATTTTTCGCAGTCCTGGAGATCTTGTCTTATTATTAAGATCTGTTTTATTTTGGCTTTCATCATTTGAAATATTAAATTTAATTTTATTACAAAAATATCCTACTTATCAGTGTACTAACATGCAATTATGATCATACTTATAAATGTGGACTCGTTGAATGTGCACACATTATCAAGATGTGCACATATTAGAAGATTAAGTTTGTCATCAAATGATTTAGATATAGATTTTGGCCTTCCACGCCTACTTGAAAAACGAACACTGTATCTTTCAACCAATGGCGTAGTCAGAAACAACAGATATCTTAAGATAAAACCAATGTGCTAGCTACATTTATTTTGTTATTAATATTATATTTAAGTACTAACAAACATCAAAATTAAACATTGTATTTTGGAACAACTTTCATGCAAATCAATGTAAATATATTTTAAGGACTAACAATTAATACGTAAGAAAATTTATTTCTCATTTTAAGTGAACAAATGTATATTATGTTCCTATGAGAATAAACATTTAAACCTTAAAACGCGAAAAAAAAAATCCCATATAAAATGACAATAAGGTATTAAAAATTGATGGCAAAGTGAATTTTTATTTCGCGTTTTTTCAAAAGTTTTTCTATGGAAGTGGTTCTGGATGATCAGTAGAGCATGTGGTTTAATTTAATGAGCACGTCATGATTACACCTTGTAGATTTGTTACAATCCTGACACACCTCTTTTGCTTCTTCCACAACCATCAATCGAGTAGAAGAAGCTCTTCTATTCCAGATGCTTTTGAGTTGCCCCCTTATATTTTTGGGATATATACTTTTTTCAGCCCGACTTTTTCAAAAGAATTTTAATTTTAATTTTTGGAAATACTGCCATAAGATTTTTAAATTTTTTTAACTTCGCGTTGAATGTAAGGGGTAGGAACGCATTGAACATTTAAAAATATCTTCGATCATCAATATACAACAGATGATCGAAGAAAAATGTATTCAAATCTTATTGAGTTTTAAGAAGACCTTTTTAAGGTTCCGCGCCCATAGGGCAAGACGGAGCCCTGTCGCTCTGCTGTCTGTCGGTCCGTATGTCACGGGTCTTCTGCTTGCAGACAAAATGAGTTACAGATCTGAAATTTGAATACGTTGTATAAAATGTTAACCCAAAACCGAATATTTAATTAAACATTTAATTTATAAAAATTCCAGGAAGAAAAATGAACCGAAATAAAATATTTTTTTCGTACCCCAGCGTGTGGGGTGTCATTGTCTAGAACTTTTTGGGTACAGTACATTTTTATTTTTTAAGCTCCAAAAATGAATTTAAGTTGCGAATGTATTTTAGATAAGATGGGCTCTTGTATTCACTGTATCGTTAGTTTTAAGTGAATATCTAATTATTATTTTTTGCATGCAATGATACAATGTAAACCTTATGGCTTTTTAATTCTGCAAATAAACGATTCTGATTCTGATTCTGATCATAGCTCTAAAATGTTCCCGGCGCAGATCCATATTTCAGCGAGACACAATTCTTTGAATTAGCTCGCAAAAAACCTGGTATAGCGAGCGTGGTTGCAAAAAAGTTCTAATACTGAGTGAAACAAAAGGTCTTGGCATTTTGAGTTGGTAACAGGAGGCAAATCGTTTGTGACTGATTGCGATTTTGTTTGTCTTTTATCAATAAAATTTATTTTAATAATTAAACTGGTTTCATTTTATTAATAAAACACGGTGACATTAAATGATTTAAATTATTAAATTTTAATAAACTGACGATATTTCAGGGAATTATAGTAGCCATCATTAGTAACAAATTTTCCCAAGAAACATACAATGGTTGCAAACGAAAACAAAATTTGGGTCTCCCATAGTAACTTATAATCAGCTGATCGGATCATTGTCCTGAGAGATGTTTTATTTTCATTTCCGACCATTATGTGTTTTTGGGAAAGTTGTTCATATTCAGTAGGCCTTATCATACCCCAAAATGGTGGGAAAGCGGGTGATTACATACACGTCAGTATAAAATGGCCCGCCTGTCACGAAATGTGTAGGTATTATAATCTTGTTAATTCAGGTAGATAAAGTGAACATTTGAATTATTCTACAAATAAATCACCCTATTTGTTCGTGCAACACTCAAATTGAACGCGCTTCGTTCACAGTGTGCTAATCTATTTTTTGTAGACCGCTAGCGGTGGCATAATCATTTTGTTTGTTTTTAATTTTCTGCTTCTTGTCTATGATTTTTGACAGAAATGACTTGTTAATTTTGCTCTCTCCCGGTTTGATTGTGAAAATTGGTCGCCTGAAAGGTTTTTAGAGATTCCTGCTTCAGGGACATGTGTGTATAAAATAAGGTCTTCTAGTGAAACCGTGTTGGGAAATTGTGCTCGTAGAAGCCGGGCTAATTCCAGAAAAATACTTTCAAGATTGCGTCAGAATTTGGTGACACGTAAGCAGCTACGTGGCCACATTCCTTTGATTTCCTGCTGATCCCTCCTTGTCTTTCCCCTCCTTCTTACCGGCCCGGTCAACAGCTGGAGCAGCGAAGCGGCACAAGCAGTGGATGGACCCCAGATTTTGGACTTCTGGAGGTACCGTGACGCAGTCAATAGTTTACTGGACTCGAGTGAGTGTAATTTTATTTATTAATCTGGGTGAGGACTCTGTCTGCATACTAATTTCGTGCCAGGTATATGGTGTTTCTGATATACTATGGGCCCTATATAGAATCCCGTATATTTAGTTTGGCCGGACAGGGTTCTTTTCCATACATTTGTTGGTAGCAGAACGCGTTTGAGTTGAATATTATCAACACTATTATTAGGTAAATTTAATCAGGTTGTAGTTTCTGGGTTTATGAAAATGTAATTGCAAAGGTTTATGGTTTAACAAAACTAAATTGCAACATAGTAACAGCACTTACTAGGTTATCAAATGGTCAGTGACGGCCGTTTACGTATCACACACCCATTTCTTACCAAGTACGTGCATTCATATTGTGCATTACACCTACGATACCTATCGGTTGTAAATAAATAAAATGTATTCTATGGCAAGCCAAGGATCTGCCGCTTCTTTTGAGCTTACTCTCGTTCAGCTGTGTGTTTTTTTAGTAGGACATCAAATGAAAGTGACCAAACCGTTTTTTTGCTTTCCTGTAAAATTTGTCCAGAGGCCCTTGCTAGGTTTTGAAATGGCACAGCCGGGTTGCTTATGACTATGTGGAAAAACTCACAGAAGTAGTATATACTTACGTATATAATGAAGTAAAAAATAAAACTATCACAGCACAGTAGGCTTTACAGGTTGCGCCAAAACTTTAGTCCCCTCTAAACACGACAATGTACCTATAGCGGTTGTTCGAGTAAGCAACTTCCGAGCGGACTAGAAGTTTGGCGCGATCTGTATTAGTAGACCAACTTATAAAATGTACTGGGTAACTACGGAACCCTACACTACGCGTGGCCCAACACGCACTTGGGCGGTTTTTTTGATACAGTTTAGGGTGACGTACCTGAATACTCCACCAACCTTATTTTATAGTTTTGTTTGAAACATTTTCTAGTCAATGATAACTTTGTTACTTTTATTTAAATAATTTTTGTCTATTAATTTATTGGAATGGTACGGAACCCTCAGGGTCCTACTCGCACTCGACCGGTTTCTTATTAAACTCATGTTCTGAATAGTGCTTATCAGCAGGTGGTGTAACCGGCCCTAAATGTAGAAATAAACCTTCATTTATTTACATTATATAATACAGAGCACAGAGGGGAACATTTATTTTATATTATAATTATATTTATCATTTATATTTTAGTAAAGCAAACGCTACAGATACCCTTTAGTATAACATTTTATATGCATAAAAAATCACAGACATATAATTATTACTTATACGTCTGTTTAAAAAATGCAAACAGCTCCATCTATAGAAAAAACAGTGAAATTTTTAGCACTTGCTTTCATTATCATTGTGCTAATTTACGGACAAACGGTGCATTCGTGCCATGAGGATGTTAGGCTTTGCAATCCGTGAAGAGCTTCAAAAGTTTGTTTGTAGATGGCGCTGAATGCATGAGCTCCTGGGTACTGTCATAGACCAAACAATACTATACATAAAATTTAAAGTAAGACTCGCGCCTGAGGTTTCCGTACCATTCCAATAGGTTAATAGACTTAAATGATTAATTTAAATTTATTTAAACTCACGTGAGCTGACATACTAAAATAGCTAAATTTGCTGACACCGCTTTTCGGGACGCAGTTTGTTTTTTTTTTCTTTTGTGCCTTTTGTATAGCTTTAATTTAAATGCACGGGCAGAAGATGCAGTCTTATATTTTTAATTTAATTTAATTTTAGCTATTTACAGATCGCTTCAAAGTGATTCTTCTATTACAACATAAAATTCGAAAAAAGTGGAATTTCGAGTCACCTTAATGTTAATATTACAGTACTTACTGCCCCCACAAAAATGTCAAGTTAACATTCTGGAGGGGTATTCTCAGTCTGTCGAATTAGCCTTCTCGAACGTAAAGAGACCGTTTTATCTGTCGAACTCCATACATTTTCAGCTCGAGTTTTAAAAATCTTACTTCGGCTGTTTCTCCAGGATTGCCCGCCTTGGTTTGCAGTTTGACCATTGGGTAATGAACCTGATGAATGATAAACCAAACAAACATCCGTACATGAATATTTGATACCTTGTCTATGACTTCACAATGAGGTCCGAAATGCCAATTAAGAAAAACAGTACATTACGATACGAGAGCGATGAAACGTTTTCTGACGAGTGACGAGAAAAAGTTTCTCGCACGAGTTTCGTATAATATTTTATAGCAAAAGTGCGGAAAATGCCGACTTTACGCAAGCGCAGCGCAGCGTGCGTAAAGTGGTCATTTTACGCACGGTGTGCTATAAACATTATTAGAGTATTTCTAGGCTCCTATTTATCCCGAAAATGTTGAGGGTCCCTGCGTAAAAAAGAACGTTTTAATCCCGGAAAAACTCCCATGAGGGATAAGGAAACTTTTATTATCAGTTAGTTTTAAAATTATATGTCACTAAAATTGGTCAATATCCTTTGTGAAGCTAACAAAAACTAAATGAACGCTATCGAAGCCGCAAGCGCCACCTGATAAAATACATGAGACTTGTCGTTTCCAATATTTTTCACCTTTTTGTTTTGTTTTTGTCAGAATTAACATTTCCAATTTCTCGCTATTTTGGTTCTATTTTGTGCAAAAAATATTAAGTAATAAAATATGTAATTTTCTTTTTGGATGGGTAAACTGAGAAATACACCATCATTAAAATAGTTTCATTTATTCACTACTGCCTTCCAAATCACTTCCAGGCTGTACTTCATATTCCGAAAAGGGGACAAAATCATCCTGAAAAAAAAAATGGTCTCTCACACTAAAATAATAACTCTATTTCCTAATTCAGTAGAAAACCGCGATTTTTACCGAAACAAGTGTTACTTGTTTCGGTAAAAAACAATTTGGCAAAAGATGTATAACATGTCATAATATTATAAGAAAGCTAAATACCATTGAAATACCACTAGTCCTAGCGGTACAGCCCGTTTTTCCGTAAAATGCTGCAAATGGTATTAAAAGCATGAAAATTGGTAAAAATTACCTTGAGACCATAATTGTTTAAAAGAATAAAAAAAATTCTGTAATTCAGGTGATCATTTTATTACACATTAATTATTTGTCTAGTGATCCTTTGATATACAGGTTGACTTTCAAAGAAACCCCGATAATTTTAAAGGTCATTAAGAAACGTTAGTGAAACACATTTTAAATGTAAAAACAATTAAAATTAAAAGTCAAAATATTATTAGAAAATATTACTTGGAAATAAAATGTATGGTTATCCTAGCCATTCCCATACGAAAAAAGTTGAAAATAGTCCAAAATAGTGGGATCAATAATAAATATTACTTTGCGCGATCTAATTATCTTATCTCTTCGGGTGACCATGATTTCTTTGAATTTTGCGAAAATATTCAAAGGGCTCCAACTTTCAAAGATAATTATGAATATAATTTTGAATGGTTTTAATAAAACCAGTTTGTATTCTTCTACAAAATACTAAATTATCGGGGTTAGGTTAAAAGTCATTCTGTATACTGGCGTTAATATGATGTTGTAGGAGCCGGAAACTGGCGATAGTACTCGTCTATACGAGCAAATTTTACTATGGAGCCAAAATTGAAATCGCGAAAAAAAAATCAGCTGTTCTATAGAAAAGTTAAATACCTACTCGACCGAAATGTATGAATAGCTGATAATTTTTTCGCGATTTCAGGGTTTGCTCTATAGTAAAAGTTGTTCGTATGGACGAGTACTATCGCCAGTTTCCGGCTCCTACAACTTCATTTTAACACCCAGTATAGTTTCCAACGTTTTACTTTTTACCTATTTTCTAAGTCAATTGAGTGAAAACTTTGCAATAATTGGACGTCAAGTCAATACCTCGAGAACCGTTTGAGCTACCTGTACGAATTTGGGATTCTAACCGGACAAGTGCGAGTCGGACTCGCCCACCGACGGTTTTGTTAAAGACTATATTATTTATGATTTAATAATAAATGTATAGTTTTCAGATTTTTCCCTATACTGTAGTATAAGACGGCTTACTTGCCAAATTTCATATAGTTCTAGGTCAACAGAAAATATCCTATAAATTTTGATGCCCTTGATAGTGTCGAAATATACGTTTTTCCGGCATAAACGGCCGTAACTTTTTTATGATTACATTTGATTTGTCTTATGTTTTTAATTTCAACTCGATACCTCCACGCGTTCCCGAGATAAAGTCCATGGAGCTTTTCATTCCCTGAAGCGACTCCAGAACTTCCTCCCTCACAAAACTAAAGTCTCTCTTGCACAGTCTCTTCTCCTACCGCTTATTGACTACGCAGATGTCTGTTTTCTTGATGCCAATGTGGAGCTGGTCAATAAGCTTGAACGTCTTCAAAATCTTGGTATTAGATTCATCTATGGTTTACGTAAATATGATCATGTATCTCATTTTCGTCGTGAGCTTCAATGGCTCCCCATTCGACTTCGTCGTCACTTTCATATTCTAACTCAACTCTATAGTATAATCAATAACCCCCTTTCCCCTGATTATCTCCGTGTTCGTTTTGAGACCCTGTTTTCAACGAACAAAATTCCCCGATCACACACTGTTTCTCTCCTTAAAACCCCATTACATAGTTCTGCGTCGTTTAGCAAGTCTTTTAACGTTGAGGCTGTCAGACTCTGGAACTCGCTTCCAGCAAATATTCGTGATTGTCCCTCTATGAATATATTTAAAAGGCGACTCAAAGAGCACTATATATCACTCTCATGAGTATCTTTTAGCATTTTAATATAGTATCATTAGTATATATGTATGTATTAGTATTCTTATTTATATATTAATAAGTATATATGTATTAGATTATGTATTATATATTATTATATATAATTAAATTATTAATAAATGTACACTTATGTATGTCTACCTATTTACTATCTAATCCCCAGAGGTAAACTGGAAGAAATCTCTTCTTAGAGATAAGTTTGCTTTTGTACATGTTTATTTGTTTAGTTTTATTTAAAAATAAGTTTTTAGTGTACAATAAAGAATAAAGAATAAATAAAGAATAAAGATAAAGAGTCTTGACAGACAGACGGACAACAGAGTGATCCTATAAGGGCTCCGTTTTTTCCTCTTGAGGTACGGAACCCTAAAAAACAAAACCATAAGCGTGCGGGTCAAATGCATTAGACTTGCGCGTGATGGTTGTTCTTAATTCCGCACCGCCCAAATCTTTCCGTTGTATGGTTTTTAAAAATACATTTTGTTCTTAGGTGCAAGCCACACAGAAGCGGCGGCCGGCGTGGTGCACATCGAGCGCGCAGGCGTCATTCAAATTTCGTACAAAATGCATGGAAATAAAGTCGCAATTTCATGTAATGTAATACATTATAATAAATCATACATGTAATGATTAATTAATTAATGAGTATAAGTATGATGCTTATTTTTTTTTCTCGTTTGTTTTACTTGTATATTTTGAATTTCATTCCTACGAGACAACCTTAAATAAAATTGGCTAAAAAAGAATATGATTAAGTATATATTTTACTCTTTTTGAGCCTTATTATTTATTTAAAAACAATATTCTGTTGAAAAATAAACAAAAAGATTACCTGATTGAAGAACCACCACTTATTTTCAATCTTATTTCCAATAAACTCTGGTGCGCCTGGTAATAAGGCGTGAAAATCTGGTGCACTACTCTTGATTTTGACATGGTTAAAAAAATCCTGAAATTCACTCAAATAGTGTTATTTTCAAGTATACATCGGATTCGGGACACGTTATTTTTTATTTAATTTTATCAGCCTATTTCATCAACTACTGGACATAGGCCTTTCCAAGAATTCGTCACTCTTGACGGTCCTCCTGGAAAAATGCCCATACTCACACTCGCTGGGCTGGCAGGTTGGTGAGCGCGGTGCTGAAACCCTGAACTGCTGAACACCAGTGACGCCAATTGCCCGACACCAGTCTGTTTTATATAAGGCCTGGCGATTCGGGATGGATATACCGCCATCCACCGATCCCAGGTAATGGTGGGCCGCCTGTTTTGCCTTTTTGAGTGCTGTCCTCTTACTCTCCCCCGAGAGAACTTCTGGGGGGTTCGCGAGTAAGATGGTGGTACCTCCACAGTTGAGCCCAGCATCATCTTTACCACCTAGTGCTTGTATACAAAATGTAAAATAGTAAATGTACGAGCACATACCGGAAGCTATATAAATTTATATCAAAAGCATATTCATCTATCTATCCGTCCATCAGTCTGCTTAGTCCACTGCTGGATGGAGGCCTTTCTAAGATTTCACAACTCTAGGCAGTCCTCCTGGAAATAATGCCCGTATTCACGCCACCTACTACTACTACTAAGGTAGTAGGTTTTACCACCTACTACTACTACTACTACTAAGGTAGTAGGTTTTACCACCTACTAAAAAGCAAGATGTGTTTATCCTTATTACATAAATTTGTCTTTAAAATTTGTTCTCATATAAATTTATAACACTACTCTTTATTTATAAATTCTTTGTTTGAACTAAGAACAGTTTCTTTTATTTTATAGGATGGATCAATCAAAATAGATGCATATTTAAGATACTCTCAGTTAAAAGCAACATTAATTCAAAGCTTCAAAAATCACCTTATCCAAGAGATTTTTGCTGCTTGAGCTATCATCTTCTTCTTCATCACTATCTTCTTCATTGGAACCCTCATCATCATCGTCCTCTTTATCCACTTTTAATGACATAGATATTTTCTGATTTACTTTCATATTCTCAATCTCATCACTACTCAGGATTGCACGTCGGGACGCTTTATTTTTCAGACTATTCTGTAAGAGTAACTGTGCTGAGAAAATAAGTTGTAATCAATATATTTTATGTTACTACACCTAAAAGTTTTTAATGATCGACCATAGTAAAGGACAGACCAAGAGGCGCACCTGAAGTAAGTTGTCACGCAGAAGTGATCTTTTCGCGACGCCCCCCCCCCCTGTAAGTTACTGGCAACGACGTAAGCAAATGATTTTATTTCAACTGGTGGTAGATTTTGGCCGCACCTTATCACTACCCTCAAGACGAAGCCATTGCACCATGCCTTTATTTCCTCATAAAGCTTAGTAACTAATTGGATGCAATTTAGTAGTTCTCACATGATCTTAAGCAGTTCAAAACCGAACAGTTGTTTGTTTCACTGAATATTCAGCAGTGAACAACCAAATAATCCAATTACTTCGCTAAACTTTTAAGCAGTCCTCCACAACCGAACGGTTATTCACTGAATATTCAAAAGTCAACAATCAAATAATTCAGCTACTTCCCTCAAGTCCACAAACAGTCCACAACCGAACAGTTTTTCACTGAATATTTAAAAGTCAACAGTCAAATTGTTACGTTACTTCGCTTAACTCTTATGCAGTCCACAACCGAACAGTTGTTTTCTTCACAGAATATTCAGAAGTCAATAATAATTGGTTCAGCTGGTTTGTTAAACTCTTCAGCAGTCTAGAACAGCACAATTGTTCATTTCACTGAACATACAGTGTTCAACAATCAAATAGTTCAGCTAGTTCGCTAAATTCTGCAAACGCTCGTATCTGTGATGCGAGCTAAACTTTAAATGGTGCAACTCAACGAATTTAATACAACTAGAGTCAAAAATTTCGGTAGTTCCTGTTAGGTACACAAGTAACTCATTTTCATGTTGACTGCACCGTCAATTTGGTTGTTGGTATCTTACTTTTCTTTGCGTGCATCAGGTGCTTTACTATGTGTTAGCGCAAAAAACTATAAAAGGAATTGTTTTGGCTTCAGTATAATATTTTATATAGATTCTTGTCTGTCTGTATGTTCCGCTAAAATTTAAGAATCACGCAACGGATTTGGATGCGGTTTTCTTTACTATCATCCTAGTGGCGCTGGGCAACAAACAGACTAGAAGCAGTGTTAATAAAATAACCACCAAGATAAAAACTGTCGATACTACTCATAGATTTGACCTACATTAATCTTACGAGCAAAAAAAGATACATTGATTGTCTTTCACACTCCCACGCAAGCGAACCCGCGGGCAAAAGTTTGTAAAATAAATAAAATAACTTCATGCCCGCTTTATGTAGTGACTTGGAAATGTACAAGGAATACATCCATGGAAGTAAAAGAAAATGTATCATTTGTACAAAATCACTTAAGCTTAAATGATTCACAAATGAAGAGATGGTGTGACGAGTATACGACAGCTAATATTTACTAAACAAAAGTTATCACTGATCATAGCAAACGACAGATGCAAAAAAAAATCTATGACTGGTGTTTTTTGACCTGCATTTTTTGCATGATTCAGAGATTTCCTTGGAAAAAAAAACTAGGCTACTAAAGCTATTAAAGTCAACTCTCCATTCACCGTCTGTTTTTAATTACTTGCAAGTTTTGAAGATAACATGTTTCATCCATCCATCCATCAGCCTCTCATCGTCCACCGCTGGACATAGGCTTTTCCCAAATTTCGTCACTGACGTCGGTCCTCCGTCCTCCTCATCCAGCCGCCACCCGCAACGTCCTTCAGGTCGTCGGTCCAGCGGGTACGAGGTCGGCCTACGCTACGCTTTGCTGTACGTGGTCTCCATTCTGATGTCTTTCGGCTCCCATTACATGTTTATCTATGTTTATTTACACAAACCTTTTTATTGCGTCCATTTTCATTCACCCTAACAAAAAATTATAATTTTAAATTAATTATGTTTAGTATTTTAAAGTCAAAAACATCTATGAATGCAATACTTACAGTTAAAACCTTTTGTGTGAAGAATTTTAATTCAAAATAAAACATGTATCCAGCACCAGAATATTTATTTATCTGTTTAACATTATCAATGTTTTTAACAACGAATAATTCAATTGAGCAAATAAATTACCTCATCAGGTTGTTTGTCTTCATTTTTCAGAAGTTGCTTTCTATAATATAAGATACAGGTATTTTTATAACTTAATAATTTTGTTTTAATTTTATTAAATTACATTAAATTAAAATTATTGAATTAAAATTATTGAATCAAAATTATTTATTTCGCAACAAAAATATACAAAACTGAAAGCAACTGGCTCCCAAAAAGTTAAAACTGAGATTCAAGAGCCATGTATAAGAACGAGTTAATTTTGGCGCGAGAAACGTCATTTCAAAAAAATATTGCCATGTTTTTTTGTGGATGCCGTAAGACGTGACCCCTCATCAGCCATAAAAAAGTTTTATAAATTCAAATTATTTGACATTAATCGCACGTATTAAACATGCAAATATTATTATGCCCTAGATAATGCTTATAAGCGAAACCGGTCGGGTGTATTGAAGTTAAATTATAATCCTGTGGACAAGTACAAGTGTCTTATTTAAAAAGATGTTTATTAAGTTCCACCAAGTGCCGACAATCACAACCATCAACATTTTATATATTTATTGTAGGCCAATCTGCTTGAATATAATGCGATTTCAATCCATTCTCTCCCACATACTTCAAAAACAACAGTATTTATAATAGTGTACGCTAAATGCTTCCCTAAGAGTACAACAATGTCTTAAATCGCTACAAATTTTCCATTTATTCAGCATGTTTTGAGTAGATGAAATATGTAACATGAAATTCACAGTCATAGCAATAGTGTTTAAGTTTATCATCTACCCACAGCTAGATTATTGTTGTATTTTGACAGTTGACAGTGTGCCAAAATCCAAAAAAATTTTTCTCCAAACTAAACATGTAGAGTATAGAGAATACAAAATGTCACTGTATCTCCAAAACAAGAGCTAATCGGTAATTTTTATCGTAATTTTCGAATTCAACTGGTGGAAATACGAATGAGCTATTTTTGGGGCAGGAACATCTCCTTTGTTGGGCAGTGTAGTATTAAGGGTTATAAGTTAGGCCTACCATGAGCTTTTCTTCTAACTTTGTTTTAATTTGGGCATTACTAGCCTAAATAGTGTGCAGAAAGCGGCACTTTTCTGCTCCAGAGCAATGTAATGCAGAAAAGTATATATGAAAATCCATTATTGCCCTGAAAACAATGCAATAATGGATTTACATACATACTTTACTGCCGCGCCACCACTGAAGTCCCGCGTCAGTATTTATTGTCTGTGGAATATGAGCCAAAATGCCTTAATCCAGAGGACTTCAGTGCTGCTGCTGACTCTCTAGAGTCCCAAGTGACACGTACATAGAAAACTAGTTTTAAATCACCCTATCAGCACGCAGATGATAAGCCATTGGCCAATCTGCGCTATTTTTATTTTCGCAATAGTCTGAATGTAAACGTAAACCATAAACAAAAAAAAACTTGATCTAGCGTGCCAGTATTTTTCTACTAGTACTTACTTTTCGAGTGATTTTATAAGCAAACGATTACTATTTTTGAACTACCCAATCAGCGCGCCGATAATAATCATAAGCCAATCAGCGCTATTTTTATTCCTGCAAACAATTTAAAAAAAGAAAACTGGCTAAATAAGCGTATAAACATAAACAAAAAAAAAACTTCATCAATAGGCGCCAATTTACGCAATAATTTTTTTGTGAAAATTTAATTGTGATTCTTTAAAAATGGATTTTAGTAGCGAAAGTGACGACATATTAACACCTGAAGAAACGAAAAATGTGGCAAATGAACTAATAGATAATCTTTTGCCACCAAATTCCTGGGATAAATATTTGAAAATCCATGAGAATTTAATAACTTGGGAAACCGAAAAACGGGTGAAATACTTTTCCGAGAGCGTATTTTTGGCTTATTTTAGTGAGCTATCGAATAAAATGAAACCATCTTCATTTTGGTCTATGTACTCGATGCTAAAAAGCACAGTTAACACAAAGCACAATGTGAATATCAAAGAATATACAAAACTAGCTCAGCATGTGGAAACATTTTTGAATGAAGCACCTGATGACAAATATTTAGCATCAAAGGTTAGTTGATAAAAATGCTTTAAAACTTTTACAGCTATTTGCGATAGTATGAATAAAGATGTACATTGAAGTATTTGTTTCAGGTTGCTCTAATTGTTGGTACAAATTGGTGCTTGCAGAAGCTCAGAATTAAATAATATCTCGATCGATGACGTTGAACTGCATAACGAGATGCTGCTCATTAAAATTTCAAACACGAAGACAAAAAAAGACCGAGTATTTGTAATTCGCGATGAATTAGTTAAAATAGTATAGAAATACCAAGCACTACGCCCGACAGACATAACACCAAGTGGTTCTTTTTGAATTTCAAGTAAATGCACAAACCAAGTCATTGGCAGAAATAAGTTGGGAAGTATACCCAAGGAGATTGCTGCATACCTAAAACTACAAAATCCAGAAACCTACACTGGACATTGTTTCCGCCGTACATCTGCAACGCTGCTTGCTGACTCTGGTGCAAACTTGACAACACTTAAGCGTCACGGCGGCTGGAAGTCAGATCAAGTAGCAAAAGGTTACATCGAAGAGTCAGTAGAAAATAAATGCAAAATTACTCATCAAATAACGGAATCAATTAACATGCGTCAATCAACATCACCGCGTCCATCTACTTCTCGTAAAAATGTAGAGATCGAACGGAGCCACTCATGTATAGGTATATCTACGTCGTCACAAGTAAAACAAACAAATTTATATGTGCCGAATAAAAACGTCAACCTCGCCTTTAATAACTGTACGAACGTAACTATTAATTATTCCAAATAAACATTTTTTTTATTAATTTTACTTCAATTTTTTATTTGAAAGTTGAAAGAAAAGCAGATTACGAACCTCGCGAAAGTGACTTTTAATTGCACTCGTGTTATTAAAACCCTCGCCAAAGCTTGGGCTCCAAACAAACAACCGGTGCAGTAAAAAGTCACTTTCTGCTCGATGCAACAATCTACTATTGTTCACGATACACGTTAACGACTGCGTAAAATATTTATATGAGAAATTGTGCAGCGCCCCTAGCAGCTTACGAGAGGAACCAGCATTTCTCGTACAAATATTTCACGCAGAGTAACGTGTATAGTAAGCAAAACTCATGATAGGCCTACAAGGTCATTGGATCTTGGCCCCACCTGCAGATACGACATAGGAACCTATTTACTGGTGGTAGGCTTTGGTCATGGCTTGTCAGCATCTTCATGAAGAAACCATGCCGCCAAGCGACTCGTTCCGGACAGCGTTCTGGCATGACGTCATACGTAGCACTTTCGGGATAGTGGTTACAGGCAACTACCTAGTATCAGTCATTTTGGAAACGCCTCACCTGCAGCCACTCTCCCAGTTTCTGGGCAAGTGCGATTCATTCTAGGTCTTATCGAAGCTTAACATCAGTTACGGTAATGGCTAAGCGAAAGCGCAATGTAGATTAAAAAAATACTTACAAATTATAATCAGCATTTCGTTTTTCCTTTACGTAACTTGATAAAAGCTGAAATATTCAATACATATTATATGTAATTTAATTAATGTCATCAACATACAAGAAACCAGCACCCAAAATTCATACTAGCTTTTTTACATTTCTTGTGTTTGTTTTCTAATATTTTTATTAAATACTAGCCTTTCATCCGCGACTTAACGCGTTTATTCAATCTCTGCCCCTTTTTCGGCTTGGGTGTTATTTTATCAACAGCCTCTATAAATCTATATGTTGACCAGGGTCACTGCGGTGATAATAAAGAAAATTGCATACAAATTCGTTGATTGTACATACAGACAGATATACAAATATTATAAAATTGTAGTACAGTACTAACTAATAACTCATTTAATTTAAAATTTTTAAAAAACGTTTGATATACACACATGACTTTTTTACTACTTTATTATTAGTATAGATAAATACAGATTAATTCATGAATATGAAAAAATATACCCAAAATTTATTATACATTTCTTAAATATTGGTCGTTTTTGTTTTAAAATATTTTATATTTCTTCTTTCATTTATCTAAAACTTGTAAAAATTATTTTCTCAGTATTTTATCAACTAACATTATATTTCACCAAATAAAATTATATTATACCAACTTACGTTATCAATGTCTAAATACGATTTCCTGAAAAGCAAAAGTAAGACGGATGAGGAAACAAAATGAAATTATACTTTTGAGATTTAAATAAAAAACAATTGTAAACGAATCGTTTTTAATCCAAATAAGCTAGGATAATCGGGTAGCCTTCCATCCCTACTCTGAGCAAATTTAAAAAGAAACTGCTTATAAGTAGATATAAATGAAGAAATGGACGGCTATTCTCGCACATCCGACAATTTGCGAAGGCCGAACGCGGGTGATTTTTACAAGCTCTTTATAAAGAAACGTATCAAACTTTAAAAAATAAAACTTATCGACACGTGTTTCGCCTTTGAACGCCTCGAGGATGAGTTTTCTTGCTTGTTATTTTATTTAAGATTTTATTTTGCTCGTATTGCTTGCTTCTGCAAGTTTAATGCGGGAGGGCGGGCGGTCGGTGCACTAGTCTGCATTTTGAATAGCATGATAAGTGTTTAGCGGAATATTGCAAATTATATTAATATCTACAAGTATGTCCATAAGTTAGTGATAGACTTCCGAAAGGTAACGCCTATTTCAATCAATTAATTTTTCATTTGATTTTTAGAAAGAAGTGGTAATTGATTGGAATATTTGAAATTTTCCGGATTTTCATGGTATCCCTAGAAATATTAATACCCCCTGATATTCTCATATGTTTGGGACATATTACGTGTCTCTTTCAAAGGCCGTACGCGCTCTTTTTGCCGAGCGCCCGTGCGTTGTCATTATTTTAAAAGGACGCCCATATCCTAAGCGGCTTGCGCCGAAGACGGCAGTTCGGGATAGAATAAGCCAATGGTATTCAAATGTCATATGGTTAGCCCGTTTGACAGTTGAAATCGTACATTTTTGGCTGTCAAATGAATACAATCTTATTTTGTTGTTGACAACCAAAAACGTACGATTTCATTTGTAAAACGGGCTTATTTTCTTAGCCGAATAGCTATATGACAATCGAATTTGAATGCCATTATTACACAATTGCACTTCTGATCGGCCACACTATGAAATCTGATAAAACTAAAGGGGTCGCCTCGCCTTGCTCCGCTCCGCTTTGCACGGTATCCGATCACCAGCAATCTAAGAAGCTCCTTGCTTCGCTCGCCGCACATGTTTTTGACTTATTGTCGGAAGACTGTCGCAAACTCCTTATTTCGTAATTCATTATATGGCCAATTCTACGATATGACCACAATTAGGTTTACCATTTAGGAATTTGAAAAATCCCGACAAAAAGCCTGACGTTTCGATAAAAGTCCGGACTTTTTGCAACAGAAGATTTATTGTTTGATCTCTTAAGTTTATTGTTAAACAGTTTTACATTTTGTTATTAGATAAATAAGAAGTTACTAAAGATTAAAGACTTATTTGATATTACTTAATATGTAGTTTTATTACTCATATTCCAAAATCCGGACAAATTAAAGAGCGGACTAATATATAAACTAATAAAACTAATCCGGACGGGTGGTAACCCTAACCACAATAGACACTAGACATATACGCCGCCATTTTATTGTACATTCTAATGGAGTGTCTTATAGAGTAGGCGACATTCAAATTGTAACACGAGCATACTGAGTTGCTTATGTACCCTGATTATCGCGCCTTTGTTTACAGTACATGCCTTGTCTTGTCGGAATTAAATTCGAACTGCTTTTTAAAATCAACTAGCCTTTACACGCGGCTCTGCCCGCATTTATTCAATATCTGCCCCGTTTTCGCCTCGGTCGTTATTTTGTGAACACCTTGTTTAGCCTATAAAATATGTTGAGCAGGGTTACTACAATGATTTTTTTTATTTTTCTTTTCTTTTGTTTAAATTTTCATTTGTGTGATTACTGCTCTGTCGCATTAGGCTTAAGTCCCTGTAATGATAGTGATAGTTTTTTTATAATAAATAAATAATAAAAAACGCATCCAAATCCACTGAGTGGTTCTTGAGTTAAAACGGAATATAATACAAACAGACAGGCAGACCAAAATTCTAATAATTGTTGTCTTGGCCTCAGTATAATACTAATAACCCATTTCATTTAAAATTTCGCGAATATATTCAATATAAAGACAATGAATTTTTATTACTTTATTATTGCTGTAGATAAGAAGATAGTACCTATGTAATAAATAATCATTCAAATACCGATGAAGCTAGCACAGGCTGTCAAACTGACGCGCGTTATATATCTGTAATGTTACAAATTACCATTGCGGTATAGAAACGCGGAAGAAAAGTAAATTTGGATGTAAGGATCTGTGAACCGGGATTCGAACCCGGAACCTCTCGCTTACCGTGTAATTGTTACCTACTGAGCTATCCTCTGGACTGTGACTGTGTCCCACGTTTCACCGACGATTACAATATCCTAGCGTGATGGATGATGACTGGTGAGCTATATCCGTGCTTCCGGCACAAATATTCACCTACAAGTTAACGTGACTTCTGAATTCTAAATGTAATCTTAGAGGATTTGAACCCGTGAAGTGATCAAAACTTCCAATCACTGTTACAGGTTCAGAAGCGGTTTTGGGAAAGTATTCCAGTATAATCAGTTAAGGCGAGGAATTGGTACTCTTTTAATTTCAAATCGGCGCTTTGGGGGAGTGGAGTGAGGGGGACTTACTCCATACAAATATGCGCCACGAACTAGCTTATACCGTAGGTCGTATGCGGCAAAACAGTATTTTCCATTTAAAATAACAACTATAAGTAATTTTATAAATCCAATCGGCCATATTGAAATGTATTTGTGGACTAATTTAAATAAAAAACTTAGAGGCTTCATACGTCTCTTCATACGGCTTCATTTGTCAGTAAAATAGAAATCTCTGTTTTAAAATAGGTTATCTAAATATTTTTTCTCCGCTATGGAAATTAATCAATCAACTAAATCTTTTGGCAAAATGATGTCAATGACATGCTTAATCTAGTATATAAATTGGTAATTACATATGTTTTTAATTGCTGAGAAAAATGGAGATCCATGATGCCAAAATTTCCAATGCGTCGCCTAAGATGTTTAAATATTTATAATGGTAGAATGGACTGACAAAAAATATTTTTTTAACTTACTTTTGGGTTTCACGGGGTCTTTGAGACTTTATAAAGCGTAGTTTATTTAGAACTTCCGAAACAGCATCTCCGTTATCTCCCGGTCTAACTCTGAAAGAAAAAAAAGTATTTTTCAATGCAGTTTCCCGTAAAGTTTTCTTTTTTGTGTAACAAAATTATGCGGAAACCGACTCTTTACCGACTTTTAACAGTACTGAAATCCTTTATTTCACGCGTGAAATAAAGTATTTTTTTTAATTTTTTGACTCTATGGTGCATGGTGCAGGACATAAAATTTAAAAAATTACAAAGATGCAAGGAGGTTTTGTTGTCCGAAAAAAAAACAATTATTTGTAAGTAATTAATTATATTTCGCTCTAGCAATAACTAAATGATGATAAACACCATAACACATAAGATTCTTGATTATATCATTTAAAAATACGTGTTTTGTTTCCGCAAACAAAAATATTTTTCACATTATTGGCTGTATGCATACTGTACCTTTGCCTCAAGAAAAAAAAAAACTGTATGAAACGCGCGCTCTGCAAAGAAAGCACGCCATTTTGTTGTAAATAGGTTTTGGTGGAATAAAATTACTTTAATTTTGTGGTTATACCTCTAGTAATCTCGTAAAATGAGTTCTAATAAAGAAGTTATAGATTTAACTCCCACAAATATCGTCGAAGAAGCCGAAATAGCAAATGAAAATTCTTTGCCGCAAAAATCGAGAGATAAATACTTAGAAGAATACCAAAGATTTTTACAGTGGAAAATGGACAAAAACTGTTTCTCGTTTTCTGAGAACGTTCTTTTAGCATACTTCAACGAACTGGCATCAAGATATAAACCATCTTCATTATGGTCTAAATATTCAATGTTGAAGAGCACCATCAGCTGTAAAAATGACATAAACCTACAAAATTACCACAAACTAATTGCCTTCTTGAAACGACAAAATGATGGATTTAAATCTAAATAATCAAAAGTGCTTTCTGCAAGCGATATAGAAAAATTCCTAAATGAAGCGCCAGATAGCAAGTACTTAGCAACAAAGGTAGGTATATTTTTTACTAACAACGACGGTCAGTATTTTTACTACTTATTCTTTAGCTTACAAGTTAATTCTAAATTAATTTGTTACAGGTTGCTTTAACTTTTGGAATAACTGGAGCATGTAGACGAGAGGAACTTGCGAACATAAATGTGGATGATATTGAAAATCACGGAAAAATGTTACTAGTGAAAATTCCAAATACAAAGACCAAAATATCCAGATCTTTCACAATTCATGGGCAATTTTACAAAATTGTTGAAAAATACGAGTCTTTGCGTTCATCAAAATCAAAAAGCCAAAGATTCTTTCAAAACTTTCAAAATGGAAAATGTATTGCTCAATGCATAGGCGTAAATAAGTTTGGTGGAATGCCGAAAGAAATCGCTACATATCTTCGATTACCAGAGCCGGAATCATACACAGGTCACAGTTTCAGAAGGACATCCGCTACCTTAGTTGCTGATTCGGGGGCAGATATAACCACTCTCAAACGGCATGGAGGGTGGAAGTCGAATACGGTACCTGAAAATTACATTGAAGATTCTTTCGAGAATAGAAAAAACATATGTAGCAAAATAATCAGTCAGTGAATTTAACTGAACACAGACCGTCTACTTCAGATGAAAATATGATCTCAAATAAATTGCAGTGCCATTCTGCCTCATTTCATACTGACTGGACAGAACCGCAACCCTCTACTTCAACTGGCCATACTTTAACGAGTGAATCACTCTCGTCTACAAGAAAACATCAGGAAGTATGTAACAATAACAGTAACCTAAGCCAAACCATTAAATTAGCGGACAAGACCTGCACATTCAATTTTAACAATTGTTCAAACATTACTTTCAATTTCAACAATTAATTTGTTATTTATAATAATTTTTTTTTATTATACTTATTTTCTTGTTGTATTTCCTAGCAAAATGCATTGAAAAATGTTGTAAGATACTTGAGCGTAAGATATTCGTATAAAACCTTAATTTTCGCACGTGTATCTTAAATAACTATTTTTTTCGTTTTACCTATTAATGGCCCGGGGGGCAATTCTGGAGAATTTGAGTTTTAGAATTTAGGTTTAATAATAAATAATAATTTAATAAAATGGGTTTTAACGATCGAGAGGGCTATCCACAGACTGCGAGAATAGGCCTACAGAGGTATTGGTGTCATTAATAAAACAATTGAATACTCACAAATTGTAACTTCGATTTGGATTTTCCTCGCGATTTCTTGACAAAATCTGAAAAAAGATTTTATAATGTATAAAATATATAGGATGACTTTAATTTATGCAGCCAAATTCTTACTGAAGACTCGGTAAGTGCTCAGTAACAAGGTTCAAGGTTTGTGAAATTCATAATTTTTTTTTGTGTTCCTTACAAACGCCAGCCCAGCCCCGAGTTAATTACTATGGAACGTCAACATTTTATTTTGCGAAATTAGCAAAAAATGTCATCGTTCCGTGTTACCGATCACCTACCAAACCTCTAGAATGAGTGTGGCTGTATAAATTAAAGTCACCTTAAATAGACTTTTGCCTGTGGCTACGCCCGCGTGTGTTTAATCTTAGCCCCGTTTTCAGCTTGGTCGTTATTTTATCACTACCCCTTATACTACGATGATAATAAAGAAAACTGCACCCAAATCCGTTGAGTGGTTTTTGAGTTAAAATGGAAAAGACACTGACGAAAATTAAAAGAAAAATAGTTTTTTGCTACATAAAATACAAATGACACAGCTCACTAAAAATTAAAAAAAAATGGCATACACACACTACTTTTTACTACTTCATTATTACTGTAGAATACTTTTATAAATACAAGATGATGTAATATCACATTACAATAACTTCATCAAAGTATCGCACACACATGAGCAAAACGGTCTCATGCAATAAGTCAAAATATGATCCTTTGGTCTTGCAGTTGGGTCTCTTGCCAAATAACGAACCGTTCATAGCAATTTAGTTTGTTAATTTAAATTCATATAGATATTATACCAAAAAAAAAATGTTTTTACTGAATGATAATAAAATTAAACTTACCTCTTCAAGATCTAAGAAAGATTTTCTGAAAAGTAAAGAGAATAAATTGATATCATCTCAGTAATTGTTTTGTTTCTGACTAATACGGATGTCAAGACACAAAATATATATCATTTATCGTACCATTTTTCGGTTTGAATCGTTAGTTTTAATTACTTTTGCTGAAAAGTATAATCCTTTTTGTGCCAGAAGGAAGTTGTTCAACCTTGAATATTTAAAACCGGATACGATACGACTCACTTGTTTAACTGTGCAAGGAGGCACAGGTCGAGCTTTCGATGAGATTATGACTCATCATCATCAGGACTCTTTGGGAGTACTTTCGCGCACGGTGGTCAGTCGAGTACTAAGCTTCCCTCGCTTCTCTCGACACTGCTCGCCTTTCCGCTCTTTGGCGGCGTTCAGAGGTTTCCGGTATCGAAGCCAGACGCGACCGGACGTTTGATAAAGTTTTCACTTCTACTTCCGGGTCGCGAGTTTACAAAGGCTTAACTATAATATTCCATTATTAGTCGGGATCGTGACTCAAATAGCCTTTGTAAATTCGCTTCCGCGTCACGAGTTTCAATAGGTCCAGAGCAGGAAAGTGGTTGGCATCTGGCGCCAACTTGGCAACCTGTGCCTGACGTTTCGTATGAAAAATAAGTTCCAACGGTGATTGAGGACATTATCAGTACCACAGATAGATGCCGCGAGTGTATGTACTTCGCGTGCCAAATTGCGCGCCAAAAGGGAGAGCAATGCTCTTCCTTCACAGATATTGACTCCTCCAACTTTGACTCTTATGTATTATGTCTTAAGTCTTACAATCCCTTCTAAGATTCAAACCGCTGTCAACCAATTTCATTGTAAAATGTGACACGCTTGATTTTAATAGAGTTTGATGCACTTGCGTCATCTATTTAGATCTATATCTGTGATCAGTACCGTCTGTATGACTGGACCTAGTGAAACAAAAACAGGTGACCCGGAAGTACCTATAGAAGTGGAAACTTTATCAAACGTCCGGTCGAGTCTGTATACCGGAAAGAGCGCAAAAGCGAGCGGCGACGAAAGAGGAAGGAGAGGGAAGCTTAGTACTCGACTGACTGCCGTTCGCGAAAGTACTCCCAAAGAGCTCTGATGATGATGAGCTTCGATTTCATCGATGATGATGAGTCATAATCTCATCGAAAGCTCGACCTGTGCTTCCTTGCACAGTTAAAAAAGTGAGTCCTATCCGCTTTTAAACATTCATGATGTCAACTCACTCTTGTTCAACCTTCTTCTAAGTTAGTATTAGAACCCTAAAATAGGTTTAAGGTTTGTACAATCAAAACATAATTATATTTACTTACTTCAGATTTTTGTGGACTTTGTGTGATTTCTCGTGACGTAGTTGATTCATAACTTTCAATACAGCATCATCCTTATCTACCTGTTATTATTTATAAATAAACATTATTATTCAAATAATTTATTCTAAGTTTAAATGAATAACTAATAAGCTTTACCAATATGGACATAAAAAATAAAAAGTAACGTGCATTTTGCATCTATTATTTATATTATTATTGCCTTTATTAATTCACTAGCATTTATTCGACTAGCATTGCACTAGCTGCTGAGCTGTCGAGCGAACAACATCAGTTGCTGCGGAGCGGCTGGGCGAGCAACACATCAGTTGCTGCGGAGAAGCCGAGCTAGGCAACACTTCCCGAGGATGCCTCGTTCAGAGGCGAAACACGTGTCGATAAGTTTTCTTGCTTGTTATTTAAGATTGCTTTGCTTGTATTGCTTGCTTGTTGCATGGCGGGCGGTGCACGAGTCTGCATTTTGAATAGCACGACAAGAATTGTTTAGCGGAATATTGCAAATTATATTCATATATCTTTTACTTAGTGATGGACTTCCGCAAGGTATTTCAATTAATCATTTATTAATTCAGTTTAAAATAATTTTATACTTACTGGTTCGAGACTTAATGCTGAGACTAAATAACTAAAAACAAAACATTATTCGTAACATTTATACACAAAATTGTAAAAACTGATAAAATCATCCACGTTACTACTTACTTTGATTTTGGAGAAAATTTTGGTGGGGCCGGTAATTCTACCTATGTAACAAAATATTAATTTTAATAAATATGTACATACCAAAATATAGTATAAATGTTTTATTTATGATATTATTGTTTCTGAATGAAAGCACTTTAAATAGAAAAATTCACTCCTATTTTATTTACTAACCCTTAGTTGCACGAAACCAAGATTAGCATAACGGCAACTTAAAATTCATGTCATCCCTTACATTTCGTATGAAAAAGACAGTGACAGCATTAATTTAAAGTCGCCGTTAAACTAATCTTGGTTTCGTGCAACTGGGGGTTAGCCTCTTAAAGTGGTTGCTTCCTGCGGGAATTTTACGTATCTTTGACTCTTTGGCTATTCACCAAAAACTGATAAAAATGAACTTTCAAAATAACTTTCAATGGGTATTGTATTGAACTATTTGAGAATTGTGACATCATTTCAAGTGCGAACACACCCTTAGTTATGAAGATAATATGTATGTTTTCGACGATAGGCAGTCGTTTTGGCAACTGATTTTACGATACAGAATCAGGGAGCGGGATTCGTTCCCAAACTATATATGTATGTATAAACTATATATTTTTTTCTTATTTTTGAATACATCCATCCATCAGCTTGTTTCGTCCACTGCTAGACGTGGGCCTTTCCAAGATTTTGTGACTGTTGACAGTCTTTCTGGAAGAAATGCCCATTCAAACACGCTAGGCACGGGTTGGTGAGCGCGGTGGCGAAACCCTCGCACCAGTGAGTGACGCCGCTGCCCGTCACGCAATGCAAACCGAAGCAAGCAAACCAAACACAAATATTACCGGATTTGAACCCCTGACTTTCGAGTTGGTTTTCGAGTACTCAAACCATTGGACAATAAATGTGGTTAAAAATTCAACATGTTTTCACAATTTATATTACGGGGGATGGTCCGAAACCGCTCTCTATACAAACTTGTAGGAACCAACAACCACGACAAAAGCATTATAATTTCGTTGTGTTACTTTTTTCTACACGTTCCATCAATTCTACAACCGCGAAAGATCAATTTTTTCACAAAAAAAAAGTTTTTACAATCTTATTTTGCTATTTAACTCTTTCCGTACATTTTTTAAACAGCAAAATTTGATAGTAAAAACGTTTTTTTTGTGCAAAGACTGATAATTCGCGGTTGAAAAATTGATGGAACGTGTAGAAAAAAACCTGTCAAGTGCGAGTGAGACTCGCATAACAGTCAGGACAAAAGGTATTTAAAATCTTTCCCATAACTGTTCATGATAACTAAAAAAGAGTTGATTGTACCACAAAAGAGAGAATCAAATATTATATACACAAATACACCATACTCGAAATAAAACTCGTGGATGAAAAATTTAATTTTGCCACTTTGGTATCGTGAATTTCTCACCCGCTATATTTTTACTGTAATCTTTACTAAATCCCAAATCACCATGACTTTTTTCATATTTTTCGGTTCATCAGTTTCGGAAATAAGGGGGGGGGAACATTAATTTTTTGTGGTTTTTCAAAAGATTTCTCGAAATTAGTGCCGTTAAATATAGTAAAAGTCTATATTTTTATAATTAGCTTTTTAATATCTAGAATTTGATACCCATATAGTATTAAAAAAAACAAAACTTTTTTATATTTCTGATTGGTTATCAACTGTTTTTTATCGCTATATTTTTCGTGTAATTGGCCAGTTGTGACCTATAATCGCTATTTTTTTCATATTTTTCGGTTCACCAGTTTCGGAAATAAGGGCGGACATGCATTTTTACTGGTTTTTCAATGATTTCTCAAAATCAGTGCCAGTAAATATGGTAAAATTATATATTATATAGCTCTTTAATATCTATAATTTGACATCCATATTGTATTTTTAAGAATAATTTTTTATTTTTCTCACTTTTATATTGGAAATATTTTGAACAATTTAATTTTTTTTTTATACCGTATTATGTGAAGCAAGTGAATGCTATTTTTGTGGAAAATTTCAGGTCTTTATCTTTTACGGTCCTAAAGTTATGAGGCTGTGACATACGGACTGACGAGCGGACGGACGGACAATGGAGTCTCACCATAAAGGTTCCTTTTGTACTTTTTAGGTACTACAGAACCCTAAAAAGTTACACAACGAAATTATAATGCTTTTGTTGTGGTTGTTAATTCCAACAAGTTTGTATGGAGAGCGGCTTTGGACCATCCCACACAATAATAAGGAAGTAAAAATATCGTGTATGTACATTAAATATTTTTGTGAAATTTTTAATGAAATTAGTATTGTACTGAGGCCAAAACTACAAGTTTTAGAATTTTTGTTTGTACGTATAGGTATATTCCGTTTTAGCTTGAAAACCACTTTACGGATTTGGATGTAGTTTTAGTGGCCCTGGGCTGCCCCAGTATATAGGCTATAAAGGCCCGAGCGAAGCCGTGGGCATAAAAGATAGTAAAACACATTATTTACCAGGTAGTAATCAGAAGGCGTTCTTCTGAACGATCCGTATTTCACCCGGTCCTCAGTGCCAGGATATCTGCCGATAATATAAAAATGTTTAGGTTATATTAGTATATTATTATTTATAAATAATCTTAAATATTATTTATTTATGTCTCATTCGGTTTCCTTTATAATAGTGATAGATAAACAGTATTTATTAAAATAAACACACAATTTTATAATTAAAACAAAGTAACTACATTTCGTCAAAAAAAACAATAAATCTGATCGGCTTGAAAGTATACGCTTTCTCTAATAAAAAAAAGATATAACGTCTTGGAAGATTCTTCCTGTTTTCCAGACTCTCTGTTTTTTTTTTGCAACTACTTAAGGTGCATAGGCACGCCAACGTTTTAGTACAAAATTTAACAACCCGTTTCTCAGTTGTTTTTCGTTATAGACCAAAAGACCTTTATCATCTGGCACTGATATTTTAAAAGGGACCATTTTGCCAAAACTTTGAATATTAATTTTGATTTAAATATATCAAGCTGCACAGATTTACATACAAAGTTGTTTTCTTGCCTTAAATTGTACTAATACCAAAATTTTATATTTCAGCTAGATATATTGACTTCGTAAATGCCCGTGTTAAACTATAGAGTGCTACATATTTAGTACAAATAGATATATCGGGCACGGGCTCTTAAAAATTTACGATACTTATTAAAATTTTGAATGTTCTTATCTTATCATGTCTGCTTACGCGTGTTAGCCACCCGAACATATACCACAATCAATGTTTGCGCGTGTTAGCCACCTGATCATAAACCACGGTCAATGTTGCGTTGATGAAAATTACTTACAATTTTTAGGATACAGAAATACTTCCTCACGAAGCCCTTTTGGCTATTGTTGTAGTTGTAGTAGTGCTATAAAGTACTTTTTTCTAGTGTGCGTAACCTCGGTAGCGTCACTGAATAAATAGTAGTACTTGCAGCGATACAAAACGCGTCACACATACAAAATGCGCTTATCTGTCACTATAATCATAGTTTAAACACTTTGCTACAATCAAAGCCAAACAGAAATCGTGAGATAAAATATTCGTACGAGATTTTAGTAAAATTTTTACATATTTATTTTCATCGTACTGGTTATAAAACATAGTTTCAGACCCAACCAATGACCTTGGGTCAATACCCAATGAGTGAGTTACGCCACTGTAATTATTAGCATCATTAGATGCTTCTCAATAGTACTGTAAAACTCTAAAAACTGTACTGTATTCTATTCGCTCGTTTTGAAAACTATGTCGATATAAATAATGCACTGTATTCCCTACCCACTGAAGTAACAAAACCCTTACACGAAACTTTCGTGTCTGTTTGTCCGTCTGTCTTTGGCATAACTCAAAAAGTGCTAGGTTAATATTACAGGACTGGAATTTGGCATGTGGCTGAGAAATGTATCTAACTAAACCTCCGAAAAAAGAGTAAAAATTTAAAGTTGTCACATTTCAGGAGTCTTAAAAAAGTCACCTTTGGTTGAACAGATCACCTTTGAATTTTTGAAGCCAATATTAATTTTACCGTTAAAACATATTTTTAACAACACCTTGATACTGTTTCACAGTGAAAATCTGTTGTCTCGCCTACCCCTCTTGGAGACAGGCGTGAGTATATGTATGTATGTAATAGTACAATCATTAATAAGTACATTGTAAATGGCAAATAAATAATTGAATATCCTTAAAGACTGGACTATGAAAAAAGCTTACTTGGCGCCCAGAGTGGCGAAATTTCCATAAACTCCTGAGCCTTCGTCTAGATCCTTATGAGGGAACTTGACGGCAGATTTGAGCATCCCCAAGGTCGGCTTGATGAGGGTGTGTCCAGGGAGGATCGGCTCAGCTTCAGGGAGATGGGAGGGTCTTGATGGGTGGCCAAGGATCGTGCCTTCATCGCCTAGTAGACGTCGCTGGTAATCGGAGAGAATGAATAAATTGTTAGCTTTATGCAGTTATGAGAGGAGCCTACGCCCAGCATGCCGCTCAAAAAACCAAACGTGTTTAAAAAGCCGCTTACATTGCGAGTTTAACTCATGCATGGATGAGTATAATGCCTTTTTAGGGTTAGACAACAAGGAACCCTTATAGTTTGCCATATTGTCCGTCCGTTTGTATGTCTGTCTGTCCACGCCTTAGTTCAGAGAACATTAGTATACATATCACATTTACCAACAAAGTGGTAAAATAATAAAGTCCTGTATTTTTTTTATTTACGCTCCGCCCCCCCCCGACATCTAAAGTGGGTATGAATTTTTGGGGTGTCGTTGGATAGGTCTTTCAAAAATAATAATATGGTGGATGTGTGAAAACAATTTTTCGATTCAGGGATCCGATTCGATCAATTTCCGAAATATTAAGCTTTAAAGCGCAAATTTTTGTTATTGTCAAGTGGCCCCCCCCTGCCAGCTAAAAGGTTAAAAAAGGTTCATCAGCCTGTTTCGTCCACTGCTGGACATAGGCCTTTCCAGGATTTCGCCACTCTTGGCGGCCTCCTGGAAGAAATGCCCATACTCACACACGCTGGGCAGGCGGTTTTGTGAGCGCGGTGCCGAAACCCTTGCACCAGTGACGCCGCTGCCCGTCACTAGTCTGTTTTAAATAAGGCCCAGCGATTGGAGATGGATATTCCGCCATCCATCGGTCCCAGGCGATGGTGGGCCGCCAGGTTTTGCCTGAAATCTGTTCTCTTACTCTCCCCCGAATAACTTCGGGAGGATTTGCGAGTAAGATGGTTGTACCTCCACAGTCGAGCCCAGCATCAGCTCTACCACCTAGTAGTATATATACCTATATTACAAAGTAAAAAGGGAAACTATCGCAGCTAAGTAGGCTTTAAAAGTTAACGAGTAATAGTCGACCAACTTAATTTTGCAGTATTTTTTCATACATTTTGTATAAGTGTATTAACTTATTTGAATGGTATGGAACTCTCAGGCGCGAGTCCTACTGGCATTTGACAGGTTTTTTGCTAAAATGTATACTCGGAAATATTGGAAACAAGAGCACCTGCCACCCGCTCTTCGTGCGATCCCCTTTGTTGTCATCCCCGCATCCCTGTAACTTCACAGGCGAACTAACTTATCCGGCCCTGCTTTATTAGAAAATATTTTTAAATTCTTCGTGGGTGGGGAAACAAATATTTCATAGATATTTTCACAAATTTACAAGAAAACGACAAATGAACTAAATAAAACAGGTTTTTATATAAATAACACCTTTTAAACGATAACCTACTTGTCTAGGTCTAAAAACTGACCCCTGTCTTGACTTTTGAAAATAGATTCAAGTTAATAATAATAATGGAATTTTGAATTCTTTTGTGATGATGATGATGATGTTGATGATGATGATGATGATGATGATGATGATGATGATGATGATGATGATGATGATGATGATGATGATGATGATGATGATGATGATGATGATGATGATGATGATGATGGTGATGACGATGATGATGATGATGGGTAGTTTACTAACATTACTTCGACGACGATATTGGTCAACAGGGATTCCTATGTTTTCCCTCCTCCTTCTCTGAAATGAAATAATTGTTTATTCATCAAAAAGAATATAAGTCCAGTAAATATATAAAGAGGGTATAAACGGCGAATGAAAAAAGAATAGAAGACATGCGTCTTCTAACAAAGTGTCATTCGAAATTGGCACTATAGAGACACAAAAGGGTAAAAGGCTCATGGCTACTGTGCTCAGAATAATTTTGATTGATCTGAGGTTATGTGTGTCTTTGTGTCATGTCATGACATGACACTGGGCCAGTCTTACACACTGAACGCTATTGTATTGGAGCCGTCGTCGCCATACTAAACTGGTGAATACAGTTGATCGTGCGGTCATGTTTTAGCGCTAATTAGCGCTAATTTAGCGCTAATTATTCTTTTTTCCTTACTGGGTATATTTGACACAATATATAAAACGAGAACAGATCATACGGAATATTTAAACAACAAAGTTATAAAAGAAATAGACAGTAGTACGTTTTTTTTCCTTATGTGTATGTATTTTTATGAAAAAGTAATTCAGTATGATCAATAAAATATGTACCTATATTATTTCATTTAGTGAGATATAAATTCCGCTTTTCTTATAAAATATAAATTTGAAAAGTAAAAGAATTTAAAAGATAATATTAATCGCCGTTTTTAATGTTTTTTTGTAAATATTTTTGTATGACTTAATTTACCGTTAAAATTAAATTTTTGTTAAAAACGAAATCCAAGTAACAATATAAAAAATTACCGTTATGTGCTCAAGCTGCTCCTGTAAGCTCACTGCATTACAATAACATATATACTGTAACAAAAATTAAATACAAGCAGTTAAATATTTTTTCTAACAACTTGCTACCATCTAGCTTTGAAATTGTTTTAAATCAGATCATTGAATATTTTTGCGAAATTTTAAATGAAATTGTATGGTATAATATTAATACTAATAACATTGGTTTTAGTATTGTACTGTCAAAACGAAAATTTTTCGAATATTTGACTGTCTGTTTGTTCCGATTTAGCTTGAACCCTTTACCGGATGTCGATGCGGTTTTCATTATTATCGCCCTAGTGACCCTGGTCAACAAAAGGCCCCTTATTGCGTAATATGATTGCCAGATTTTTTTACATCTTAATATTCCATGGGAATTAAAATTATGACATTTTAGACACGGTATTTAAAGCAAAATCTCGCACTCCAGTGTTAGGTATTTTTTTAGTCTCGTGACGCACTCACATAGGTGATGTGATTTGCAGCGATTATGTAACGACTAAATACAAATGTGTTTGCATTTAGCATAGCAGAGCATTTTCCTAATATTAATTATGCATTTTCCGCGCGCGCGAGTTTAAATGACTGAACAGCATTACTAGCTTGCTAAAGTAAACTACTTAATAAAATAACTGCCAAGACCAAAAATTTCGAATTTATCTAAAGAAAAATTCACGTAAGCGAAGCAATGGGAAAAACCTAGTATTGTTGTCTGCGAATACTGTTATCATTGTTAATTTAAATACCTTCTAAAATCTGTCGTTTTGTTTGCCATGGCATATTAAGTTGTAAAAAGTTTACTTTCCGTGTTTTTTCAATCAGAAACAAGGATTTTTAGCCTACATATAATAGGTACTTAATTAAATTGGCCTTAGCTCAAATATTTCCCCAAAATACATTGCGGTGTAGACATTTTATAAATTAATTTACAAATGGGACGCAACTTGCGTAGACACGCTGGCGGCTTCACATGTTGAACAAAGCTGCAGGACCGCGCTGGTGACAGCATAGGCACTGCCGAGACCAACAAATGGAGCAAGTAAATGCACTCGAGAATTTTCGTCGTGCCTGGTGCTTGTCTCGGGTAACTGGAGGGCTGGTGCTTACCTTGGCCAAAGCATAAGTCTGGCTATCCAAAGAGTTAACGTCGCCAATATTCTTGGTACCCTTCCGGGGGTAGTGACTTCCCGAGTTTTTTAATTAAAATTTTTAGAGGCATTTGGATTATTTCTATAAATTACGATTGTATTTTGGACAGATTTTTAGCTTTAGTTATTTAATTTATGTTACTTAAGTTTCTTATTTTATAAATAGGCATTATTAGACCAATAAAACGACGAGTACGTTGGTCGTTTATTCATCAGATATTAAAGTACCTATACTGAATAGTAGTACAGGGCGGCTATTTTGGCACTATTGCGCATTCGCAATATCAGTCATTAGATATTTGTTTAAAGTTTGATATATGTCATGCGATGGAAATTAGAGTGACTAAACCACATTAAATAGAAGCTATAGGATATAAGGAATGCTTACTATAAGTTTTCAATTTAAAAAATCATTCGGTATCCATACAAAACCCATTTTCAAATCACCCGCAATCTGCCTGTGCAATTTTTGCGCACGTGCCAGAATTGAGGGCCTGTAGTTAAAATAATTGCATTTAGCTATTACAGCCTTGGTAAATACAATACAGTAAACACTTTATTAGACACCAAAACCAAAATGAAGTGACTACTTAAAAAGTAAAAGCAGGGTACATTGGCGGTGTGACCATTACAAAGCGACTTCTAGACAACCCTCAATAATTATATTAACTCACCAAATTAAATAAAACGGCTACTAGAATATTGATTTTAACCATCATTTTGACTCGATCCTCTTCAAATAAAATAAATAAAGTCGATACAGGTAGATCTAATCAGTTAAGTCAATAACTTTCTACTAATTAAATAGCAGACCTGCGTGAAATTGCTTCATACAAATTGCTATTGCTTTAATACAAAATATTACTAGCTGTATTAATATGATTAATACACCTCAAACCTACTTGTACATACACTATTAACAATTTAATGAATTTAAAAAAATCCAGCGAGGCAATGCCGCCAGCCTTTTGGGTACCTTGCCCAACGACGGTAGCGATCTGGCCAGCATAGGTATTTTACTTGCCTATTTAATAGAACAAGGGTTTCTCAAAGTGGGGTACGCGTACCCCTAGGTGTACGCCAGTTGATCTTAGGGGGTACGCGATAAAATTCAAGTAGACGTAGACTGTATTTCTCATGAATTGACAGCAATACAGGAAGAATATTCGGACCCCCACGCAGAGTGGTGAATTCCTTATGCCTTTCGTGACTACTTATGTGAGAGTGAGTTTTCACATCTCAAAGTAACATCGGAGTACATGAATCTACTGAATGTTAAATATGAATGCAGTTTAAAACTGAGGAAAAATGCCCCTAAAATAGACTCAATTTGTGACAAGAATAAAGCTTATACATCTCACAAATTAAAGGCACATTATTATTTATGGCTGTATATATTTTTTTATATCTTATTTTCTTTTATAGGCAGTTTTGTATAGGGTTCCCCATTGTTTGGGAAATTTCATAGGGGTACGTGGGGCTATAAGTTTGAGAAAGCCTGTCTATTAAATAGGTGTTAAAAATTTCCTTTTTTTATTTATTTTTATAATATTTAAATTGCTAGGTAATTTTAATTTTTAATTAGTTTACGATATAAATTGTTATTTAAGTTTTATACTACTGTAATGTTATACATTTTAATTTAATAAATAAATCGTTTATCGGAGTCTGAAAAAGTTATCAGCAGAATGCACTCAAGTTTCGGTAGTAGTAAATTTGTTAGTTTATACGAGTATATACAGACTCGTATAAACTAACAAATTCACTACTACCAAAAATGCGAAATTTTGAAAATTTAAAACAACCATTGCGTTGCGTTGCATCCTGTTGATTTGAGAGTTTTATATTTGGAATAAACAAACCATCAAAAACAAAACTTGTAAAAAAGATAATATTATTATTATACATATACATTGATTCATTCAATGGAAATGTAACTTTGTAATCCTATATATTAATATGAGATTACAAAGTTATTTATAAGAAAGAAAAAACGAAAAGCAATTTATTTTAAATACCTCCAACAATACACAAAATAGACATAAAAAATCACACACAATTAGAATTAACAAAGAGTAAGAATGTATAACAGAATAAATATAAGTAGCAGGATTTTAACATTTAGAAAAAGGTGGTAAACGAAAAGGGATTCAACTCAGCTTAGTGCTGCGGTAAGTACCACAGCGCTGTTATTCTGTTGAACCCTGAAACTAAAATTAAAACATAAACTATACCTATTCTAGGTGGCTTATATCTAAGGATTGAATTATAAACTAGGAATTGGAATGTGCAGGAAGTATGTATATATAATAAAATATATAAAAATATATATCTACAAAAAATAAATATATAAGAATATATAACAACAATTTATTAAATTTATATAACATACATTTTTTCTTGATTACAGTAAATTTATTTATTCGGTTGTGTATCTAGAAAACTGGAACAAAATAGCTAAATAGTTTAGTTTTTTCTTGATTTATACACTAAATACTAATTGTATTCTAAATTTGAAGCTTCTATGTCTACTAGAAGTGGCTCAGAGTTTTGATGATCGGTCAATCAGACAGTGAGTGAGTGACAAAATTGAAATTCTTTGACTATTAAATAAAATTTTAAATATACTTACCGTGTTAATACAATGCCTGCTTGATGACTGAAAATTCAGACTTCTAGTTTTATCCACAACGAAGTTATAGGGGGGTCGAAAATGGCCTGAACTGTTTCGAGAAAAGGATGGTACGGCCGGCCGTGCCGCTTTTTAGCTCGACTTAACGGGGGCATTGTAATTATAGTGAATTAATTTTACTACTGTAACTAACAGATTCGTGGTACAGATTCATAATGCTATTGAAACGGTTACTCACGATTTTATTTAGTGAGTCATTAAAGCCGATTTTGAAGGTTTTAATTTTAAGTTAAGAAACTTACTAAAAAACGTAAATTTAAGTGACAGCACTATATTTTGCTGTTCTGACGGGCACACCAACTAAAATTAGCAGGTGCCTTTTGACACTCATAAATTGAATTCACAGACAAAATCGGATTAATAGACCACAGATTCGAATGCAATATTACCGGTAATTTCATTCGGTCAGTATTGAAAACTTTTATATTTCTACTTCTTGGTAGAATTATGAGTATGTTGTATATTGCATCTCTGCGTGGTTTCACACACTGGAAGAATGTTTTTGGAAAGCTTCGTGATATAATTCCTCAAAAATGATTAAGTACCTACCAAAATTGATTAATATCAAAATTAAATATAAGGTACTACAATAATCCATCTATCCATCAGCCTGTTTCTTCCACTGCAGGACATGCCTTTCCAGGATTTCGCCACTCTTGGCGATCCTCCTGGAAGAAATGCCCATACTCACACACAGCTATTCTCCTAGGCTGAGATTCATTTTGAGTCCAAACTCAATGTTACAAACGTCACTCTAGTATGAGATCACGTCGCTTTTTGACGTTTGTAAGATTGAGTTCGGACTCAAAATGCACTCTGAATCTCAGCCTTACTCTCCCCCGAATAACTTCGGGAGGATTTGCGAGTAAGATGGTGATACCTCCACAGTCGAGCCCGGCATCAGCTCTACCATCTATGATACCTACAATAATAAGTGAAAATAATTCTAGGGTAAATCATGTATCGTTAACTGATCACAGTCAAGATTTTTTTTTTCTAATCAAATTTTATATTCACTTCCCAGTACAAAGGTATCAGCTGACTACTATGGAAAGGCAAAAAAAAGCACGCAAAATTTTTTTTTTCGGTGGAATGCGGTCCTTTGAGGATACTATATTTAACTGTTGATTTTTTTTCACTTTGAATTGTAGGACCATAAATAAATTTTTCTGTCAATTCATAGTTGTAGGTTATTTTTAAGGTTTTCATGCTGGCAGCACTAACAATTTTGACAGACGAAATGTTGTTTCTTGGAAAATCGATTCTTTGTACAGAAACTTTACGTATGATAATTGTTTTAGTTTTCAATAACAGAAAAAGGTCTACCAAGAAATAGACGGAGCTCATTTAGGAGTGTCTAAATGCCCATATGATTTTGTTGCATGGTATGTTTTGATTCCGATGAAATCAAACTACATTAAGCCTAGCTTTTTCTTCTTAAGGAAAGTTTGAATACAAGTCTCTGTAAAATGCTATGCGTTGTGCAAACCTCCAATGGACGGGATGCTAACCTCTTCTACCTATCTGTTTTCTAGGAAAGGGGGCAAATCCTGAAACTGTGAGATGTGGACCTCGTCTTTAAAAGCATTGGGGTGGCAGCACAGACTAGTAAGCCTTACTGATCTGTGGGTGGCAGCCAGTTTTTTACTCACCTACTTGTTTGTTTATCTTTCAAAGCCTAAACCTAACAGACGTCACTTTACACTTTATACTTACAAGCCTAGCATACCTGCCGGCAGCAAGCTTTTTAAAGTATTTTGACGGCTATGTTTGAATACCTCCTTCTGACGAAAATTTCTTCCAACTAATAATAAGGTTAAAATGTGCTCTGTGCATAACTCCTTCTTTATGCCATTTGAATTATGAACACTGTCCCAATCACTCAGGTCTTGAAATTGTGCTAGTCGCTGTGAAATTGAAATTAATATATATATACATATACTAACGCCTTTCTCCCAGAGGAGTAGGCATAGACTACATATTTCTGATTCTGACACACCTCTTTTGCTACCTACATCCATCTAGTAATACAAGCTCTTCTATTCTGGGTCTTTTTACTTTGCCGTTCTTCAGTATGTTGCCTATTTGGTTGGCATACATCCTACTAGAGTGGCCCGATCAAGCTTTACCTTCAACTTGTGCAGCATTAATTTCTTTCATCACTCTAATTCATCCTATCGATACGTGCAAACCTATTATATAATATATATTTTTCTATTTATCTACAGAAATCAGATTTGGTTCCTAATGGGCAGAACGTCTAGAGCAGTGTTCTGTATTAGTGGTATTCTGTGCAATGGGTTGGATTACACACAGACTGCAGAAGTTAAGGAGAATATGCATTCTGTTTGTTTCAAACGCAAAATGCACTCTGTTTAGTTGGCTCAAAAATAATTATTTTATAAATTAAACTTAATCTATTTATTTTCAGTCCAACGCATGGATCTGCAGCCACTGGTGAACTGCTACTGTTTCTTATGAGTAGAGATGATGAGTGACAACTGAGTCCTAGTTGATACAAGGCTGGTGTGCCCAAACATGACAGAAGACTATAGAAATCATGAGTCAGATAGATTGGAGCCACAACCTAGACTGATCTATTGTTTTATGATTTTGTATTTAAGTGATAATAATTAAATCTATTTTTTTTATTTGCCTAAATTTTATTAGTAAATTCACCTTGTTAAAGTTTCTATGATCAACACAAGAGTCAATCTATTCAACATTCAGCTCGGCTCACCTCGGCTGAATGGTTGTTTCCTGGTAAACCAAAATTTATGGGTAGCATGTCAGCCACGAAAATTTAGCTTTAAATCTGAGCTTGGATGAGTTGGACGAGTCTCAGACACCACCAAACGCCAGTGCTCCCTTAGATCTGCAGCCACTGGTGAACTGCTGCTGTTATTTATCAGTAGAGATCATGAATGACAACTGACTCCTAGTTGATACAAGGCTGGTGTGCCCAAACATGGCAGAAGACTATAGAAACCATGAGTCAGATACCTAGTTCTGAGCCACAATCTAGATTGATCTACCTATTGTTTTATTATTTTGTGTTTAAGTGATATTAATTAAATCAGTTGAGTAAATTTTTTTCATTTCTCTATTCTATTAGTAAATTAAGGCAATGAGAGCCAGAACAACCTATCTTTTCCAGAATATTGTCTGGAAAAGATAGGCCACTTTGGCTCTCATCGTCTCAATTTGACTCGGCAACATGTTGCTCGACATTCAGCTGAAAAGTCGATCTGTTCATTATCGAGTTGTTCTACCTCGGCTTAATGGTTGTTTCCTGGTAAATGAAATTCATCTGTCTTGTGATTAATGAATGTGGTGCAGAGGACAGCAGATCAAAAAAATTGCTGCTAGAGTATTGAGACTTCCAGAGTTTGGTGCTTTAACAAGCAACGAAGACTGTTTTTCAGGTAGCATGTCAGCGATGAAAATTTTGCTTCAAATCTGAGCTCTGAAGAGTTGGACGAGTCTCTTAAACTTCTCGCTAGCTTTATGTGGAGATGCCTATTGATACGCTCGGGTTCTCCAGCCAACAGGGATTCGCGAATATTTAAAACACTTCTAAATATATGTTTTCCAAACATTATTTATTGAAATAACTTGAACTGATACACAAATGAATCACTTTATTGCTTAACACACACGCATCACAACATAGTCAGAAAGCAATACTCGAATCCCTCAACATTCGTAACCCCACTCCTTTTATACATCTGGTATGAATATGCCTTACCTACATAATATCATAGATCAAAATATGACTATTTACATGATATTGAATTAATAAATTAACAAGTAATAAATAAACGAGCAAGACATATACTACGCTCAATAACTAATCAGTATTGTACTCGTCTAAGTAACAAACAAAACAATAAAGCGTCTTATTATCCCTCAAGGTATCATGACAAGGAAATGCTTTAATATTGGTAACACTATCTACGCATTTTCAATGATTCAACTAGAAATAAAAACTTAAATGTGTATCAGGTTTTCATGCAAATTTTAGATTTATTACAAAAAAAATCTATTTGCTTGAAGTGTTTACGTCTCGACTGATGTTTTTAAATACAGTACACATCTGTTTCTATTACCAAACTGTAGAATAATAAGGGAAATTTCGTCAGAAATTTTAATAAGTTTTTATGAAGGACCTCAAAAGCAACCTTATAAAATCCAACTAAATTTTTTAAATTTAATCAAATGACAGCTCTAAAGTGTGCCTTGAAATTACCAAAACACGTTAAAATCACTAAGTTGAGTAAATTATGGCTGTCAAACTAAAATTTTAGTTTGACGTTTATAAATGTTGAATTTCTTTAATTTATATTCACAAAAATCAATCTTTATTTGATTATGTAATATCCGTTTTTATTACCGGGTAGATACGCCATCTTGTTTTCTGTCTTCTTGTTGATCTGTGATAGGTGTCGGAGCTATAACCTTTCAAGTGAATTTAAAAAGGATAATATACAGTTCTAGTTTGAAATCCTTATCCAGATCGTTTTATTCCACACACTACCCATAAATCTATAGGTTGTGGGCCCAGTGTACATTTAAATTAGTGCATTTTAAAAAGTCGATTTTATTCTAAATCTGACCGCAACGAACTTGTTTAAAAATGGAAAATGCGAAGATGAAGAGAAATATTAAAGCATTCGACGGTGAAAAGTACAGTGTGTGGAAATTTAGGATTCGTGCGTTGCTAAGTGAAATGGACGTAATTAAAGTGATTGACGATGACCCAATAATACGTTGCAGTGAGTGGGAGAAAAACAATCGGATTGCGAAAAGTGTTATCGTGGAGTATTTATCCGATTCTTATCTTGGGTTTGCGAAGGAGGACAACACTGCAAAGGAAATCTTGAAAAGGTTAGATGAATTGTATGAACGGAAAAGTATTGCAACTCAATTGGCATTACGGAAAAAGTTTTTAGTGCTAAAACTACAAGGTGATTTACCCCTGATAAAACATTTTGCGATTTTTGATGACCTCATTACGGAATTGCTAGCATTGCATAATGGAGCTAAATTGGAGGAAACTGATAAAGTTGCTCATTTGTTGCTCACCCTACCCGCAACTTTTGACGGTGTCATTACTGCGATCGAAACGTTATCTGAAGATAATTTAACTCTGGCGTTCGTGAAAACAAGACTTTTAGATCATGAAGTGAAGCTGAGAAATGGATCAAGTGACACAAGTCCTAAAGTACTGCAAGTTGAAAATAAAAATGACGTAACTAGGAAGAAAAGAAAATTTGAAAATTTACAACCTACGAATAATACATATCAGAGAAACAACAAAGAGAAAAAAAAAATAATTTCATAAAGTGTCATCATTGCGGACGCAAAGGACACAGGAAGAACGACTGCTTCTATTTCAAGAAGATGCAACAGAATTATGGACAGGACAATAACCGGAGAGCTACCGAAAGAACAAGGACAGTTCAGGCCGTTGAGTTAAACCAACCAGGCACATCGAACGACTTCTCTGGCTTTGCTTTTATGACCGGAGATTACCAAGAAGAGGAAAGTGGAAACAAAATAACATTTTTGTTGGATTCTGGAGCATTAGACCACATAATGAACAGAGAAGAGCTCTTTACAAATTATACCCCACTAAAAATTTCGGTTGCTAAAAACGGTGAATTTATTACAGCTACCAAAAGAGGATCTCTACAGGTTACCAGCAACATGGGCGTTCAAGGAGTTTTGGAGGACGTGCTGTTCTGCCGCGAAATCCCTTACAATCTGCTATCAGTCTCGAAGATGCAAAGAGCTGGATACACGGTCATTTTTGGACAACAAGGAGCCGAAATATGCAAAAACAGTAAGACTGTCATGCGAGGTAGGTCGATAAACAATCTAATTGCCGTAGATTTTGTGGTTTCTGTCGATATGTCGTCCTGTTTCCCAAGTATGCAATAGGGACAAGAATTACAAAATCTGGCATCAACGTTTAGGTCATATGAGTAAACACAAGTTTTTAGAAATTAAAAACAACGATATGGTTGATGACGCTAATCAGATTGATACAGTGATGCCTGATGATGACTTGTGTGAGCTTTGCATAAATGGGAAGCAAAGTCGACTGCCGTTTAACCAGGCTAAGGACAAAAGTTATATAAAAAGACCATTATTTGTTGTTCATTCAGATGTCTGTGGCCCAATCACTCCACAACTATTGACAAAAAAAATTATTTTGTACTTTTTGTTGATGAGTATACCCATTACTGTGTGACGTACCTTCTAACATATAAATCAGATGTATTTTCTGCTTTCAAAGATTTTGTTGCGAAAAGTGAGGCTAAATTCAATTTAAAAGTAGCTAATTTATACTGCGATAACGGTGGTGAGTATTTGTCCACTGAAATGAAAAGCTATTGTGTTGAGAAAGGAATCACTTATCATTTGACAGTTCCAAGAACCCCGCAATTGAATGGTGTTTCTGAGCGGATGGTTAGGACTATTACAGAAAAAGCTCGTTCTATGATTAATGGTGCTAAATTAGATAAAGTATTCTGGGGTCATGGTGTATTAACTGCGGTTTATTTGATAAACTTGACTCCAACTAAAGCTTTAAAAGTTTCCAATAAAACACCATATGAAATGTGGCATAGTAAAAAACCTGAAATAAAATACCTAAAAGTTTTTGGCTCAGCGGTTTATGTACACAATAAAACGAGTAAAAATAAATTCGGTGATAAATCATGGAAAGGTATATTGCTGGGTTATGAACCAAACGGTTATAAAGTTTGGAACCCTGAATGCGAAAAATGTGTTGTAGTCAGAGATGTTATTGCAGACGAGACTAACTTTCTACAGTCCAGGCCCATACTACAGCCTGAAGAGAATGTTCGAAATTCTCATGACAAAACTGATATTACTGGCGGTAGTTCAAAATCAGTGTCAACAAAGTCTCGAAACTCTGACGTTCATAAATCAGATATTTCTTAATCTGATGAGTATGTGTGTCTTAATAAAATTCGCAGAACAAACCATGATATTATAATCGAATCGGAGCCAGAAGTTGATATACCTGATAGTTATTTACATAAAAATACACAAAACATAGAAAACAATTCTAAACTTAGGAGGAGTGATAGGTTAAAAGGTCAACCCCCTATTTCATATAATGAAAATAATCATGATGATTATCTCATGTATGCTCAATCAGTTTTTTGTAAAATACCGACTTCTTTTGAAGAGATAAAAACTTGAAATGATAGATCTAAATGGGAAAGCGCAGTTAGGGATGAATTAAAATCTCTTTCGGTAAATAAAACATGGAATTTAGTACCAAGGCCAGAGGGCAAAAACATTGTAGACTGTAAATGGATTTTTACTATCAAGAATGACGAATTTGGGAAACCATTTCGATACAAGGTGCGTCTCGTTGCTAGAGGCTTTAGCCAAGAATACCTAACTGATTACAACGAAACTTTTGCACCTGTTGCGAGAATCGCTAGTTTTAGATTCTTGATTAGTTTCGCGAATCAACTAAATTTACTTGTTCATCATATGGACGTTAAGACTGCTTTCTTAAATGGCGAATTAAAGGAAGAAGTCTACATGAAAGTTCCTGAAGGTGTATTAAGTAAAGAAAACTATGTCTGTAAATTAAATAAAGCACTATACGGAGGCGGCAAGGTGTTGGTTTGAAATTTTTGAACAATCGTTAAAAGAACAGGGTTTCCAAAATTCAGCAGTTGATAGGTGTATTTATGTCTTAAACAATGGTGATGTACGTAAAAATATCTATATAGTATTATATGTTGACGATTTAGTGATAGCATGCGCTGAAATTGAAAGAATGAATAACTTTAAAAGGTATTTAATGAGCAAATTTGAAATGACAGATTTAAATAAAATAAAATTGTTTCTTGGCATAAAAATCACGAGATACGATGATAAAATTACGTTAGATCAAAGTGAATACATCAAAACTGTCTTGAATAAATTTTAAATGCAGGATTGCAAACCTGTAAATACCCCTTTAGAAAACAAACTGAATTATGAGGCTTTAAATTCAGAAGAGAAATATAACGCTCCATGCCGAAACGTTATAGGTTGTTTGATGTATATCATGCTTTGCACTCGTCCTGATTTAAGTACAAGCGTTAATATACTGAGTAGATACACTAACAATAATAATAAAGAGCTATGGCAATGTCTTAAAAGAGTACTTAGGTACTTAAAGGGCACAACTGATTTGAAGTTATGTTACAAACGTTGTGATTAACGATATTCTATGTGGGTATGTAGATTCAGATTGGGGTGGTAATGATACCAAAGACAGAAAGAGTACAACTGGGTATTTATTTAAATTGTTTGATCAATGTTCAATAATGTGGAGTACAAGAAAACAAAATGACAGTAGCAGCCTCATCTACAGAGGCTGAATATATGGCATTGTTTGAAGCTGTCAGAGAAGCTTTGTGGCTTAAATCACTAGCAGTCAGTGTAAATATAAACATTGATAAACCTATAATTATCTATGAAGATAATAACGGCTGCATCAGTATTGCAAACAATCCAACTAATCACAAACGGACGAAACACATTGACATTAAATATCACTTCTCCCGGGAACAAATTGAGAAAAATGTAATAAAATAAAATTATATACCCACGGGTGAACAGTTGGCAGATGCTTTGACGAAGCCGTTACCTGCAGCTACTTTTCAAAATATGAGAAGCGAAATGGGTTTAGAATAAGTTTATTACGTCAAGATTAATTTATAGTGATAATGATTATTTAATTAAGATTTCATGAAGTAAATGAAATGGTCTGATTAGGTTTTGTTGGGTTTCCCTAATCCTTGCAACAAATGTTGGACCAGCATGTATTCCCAATAACACTAGGAGGTTGTATGCTCTGGTTAGTCAATTTAAATTGATTTATGTTTGTATAATTTTGAGATTAATTTTTGAGGGGGCGTGTTGAATTTCTTTAATTTATATTCACAAAAATCAATCTTTATTTGATTATAAAATATCCGTTTTTATTACCGGGTAGATACGCCATCTTGTTTTCTGTCTTCTTGTTGATCTGTGATAGGTGTCGGAGCTATAACCTTTCAAGTGAATTTAAAAAGGATAATATACAGTTCTAGTTTGAAATCCTTATCCAGATCGTTTTTATTCCACACACTACCCATAAATCTATAATAAAATGGTGACTTCAAAATGGCTCTTCGTTTTAACCATACTTAAGTTTAATTGTATGTCTGTCAACTAAAACTAAAGCCTTCAAAATCGGCTTTATTGCCTCCGAAGAAACTGTACGAATACAGTGAAACTAGTCAGGCTAAATCTGACTATATAAAAATCGTGAGTAGTCGTTTCAATAGAATTGCAGTGAAGTACTTCCATAGAAAAGCATTTGAAACACCGTGATACAAAAATCATTTTCCCATATACCTACATTTTTAAAACCTACTCGTAATTTTATATAGGTACGGCAGTAAATTTATTTTCACTTTTTCTCTTTGTTTTTTCTACGTAATACATGCAATGAATGTCAGCGAGAGAATGTAAAATCCGATAGTTAATGTTTTCACTGAGTAAGGTTAGATTAGTTTATAAACAACCTTAGAAAAACTTACCGTTAAGTTAAAATCTCATAAGTATTTTTTTGTTAAAGTAAGGCCAACGAGACGAGATAAAGAGTTTAAACAATCGGACTGTTACTGAGCTATCTCTATCCTTATCTTTCGTCCCGCTCGCTCGTACGCAATAACGGCGTCAGTTGGTCGACGACAGCTGTCGTATTTCCTGAGTCATGTGGTACAGGTAAGCTGTCAGATCACATTAACCAACATTTGGTCCGCCATTTTGTGAACAATTTCATTCCTGTTTGGATTGCGTTCGAATGAATCACTAAAAACATCGATTCATAGCCTATGCAGTGGCCAAAATAGAGATAAAAACCTTTACTGTTTGTTGGAATGAGCTCAGAAATGAATTATTTAATCGAATTTTATTTTTATATCTAAATTGACAACATAATTGATAATACAATAGATAGTTTTGTCATAAATATGGCTGATTCGGACTCTTGAATAGGGAGTTAAATACAGATTGTTCGAATAGATTTTTTTTTAACCCCTGAAGGTTTGTTTACATTCTTTATCTCGTCTCGTTGGCCTTACTTTAATATACAACGGCAAAATCTAAACTTTAAGAGATAGATAAACTTTCTCAAAAGACTCTCGTCGTTGATTTTAAAGAAAATTCATACTAGAGACTCGGTAAGCGGTCAGGACCAAGGTTTAATGATCCTTTCTCTGAAATACGCAAAATAAAAGTTTAGACTTTCCCTACTAATTGAGTCGAGGTTGTTCTTGAACAAATATGTATAGACACAAAAACAATTTTTTTCGTATTTCATAATGATCCATTGAACCTTGGTCCTGACCACTTACCGAATCTCCAGTATGAATTTAGCTATATAAATGAATGTCACTTTATATTTATACCATAAGTATGGCGATAGAGGTCTCAGCACCCATCACGCTAGAATCGTTGGTGAAACGTGGGTATACGAGTGTGGACTATGGATTGATATCATATTAATATTATTCTAATGGACTGTTACTTTAATTTCTGAGTCCATAGTAGTCACCTCTGACTGACGTAGTACAAATATTTGTATAACTTTTGTAAAATATAGAGTGTAAGTCTCTCTGTTTGTAATTACTTTAGCAACTTCCTGGCAAAGTATACTGGATGGCGGCGATGCACCGGTTGGTTGTACAAAATGGCGTTGGTGCATCCGTCGTGCGGAAGTGAGGGGCGGGCTGCATAGTGGCCCTGTCATGTCATAAAATTATTCTATGGAGTCTATGTGCTACAATTAGTACCTATAGCTCCTAGGTTACAACATAAAGACAATTTCTCTATGTATTACAAAGCGTTATACTCGTAACTTCATTGATGTAATATGCCTATGTCATAGTACATATGTTAAGGTGAGGGTATTTTTATGAACTTCTAAAATATATTAAATAGCTTCTGCCCGCGGCTTCGCCCACGTGGCCTACAGGAAATAAATTACTTATTTTTCAGAATCAAACATTATAAGCATATTTCCAGCCACTTTAAAACTATCAATTATAATACCATATTTTCAAAAAGACGATAAAGAAAACATTGATTTTTATCGCCCAATTGCCCTTCTTTCGGTATGGTAAAAATTTTTCGAAAAGGTGATTTACAAAAATCAAATAAACTTTTTTGAAAAATATTGTATTTTGGTTCCGGAGCAAAAAGGTTTCCGGCAAAACAAATCTACAAATATGGCTATATCAGACTTTTTGATTAAAATTATTCAGAGCATGGACCAAAACATAACAGCACTTTATATGGATTTATCAAAGGCTTTTGATTATGTTGACCACAATGTTTTAAAGAAAAAACTTAATTGCTATGGAGTAAGGGGTAATGCTGCTAATTTACTAGCTTCATACATGAGCAACAGGCAGCAAATAACAAATGTAACAAAGATTTGTCGTCATACAAAGTTAGAAAATACATATTCATCAAAATGTGGACAAATATCATATGGAGTGCCTCAAGGTAGCGTGCTGGGTCCCCTTCTTTTTATAAGTCATATTAATGTTCTCCCAGAAGTTACACCCTATCCAATGGTTATGTTTGCTGATGACAACACTGTCATTTTTAACAATGGTTGTGGTCAGCAAGTAGAAATAAATATTGCCTTAAAATCTAATATTGACTGGCTTGATTTAAATAACTTAAAGATTAATTTAGATAAAACAAAGATAATGAAATTTAAACAAAGGATAAAACCGGCTTCACTTGATATTTCTTATGCAAACAAAAGTATTGATGAAATTAGTGTGACAAAATTTTTAGGATTACTCATAGATAATCAGCTATCCTGGAAACCCCAAATTGAGGATATTTGCAAAAAATTGAACAAGTTCTCCTATTTATTGTATATGCTTGCCAAAGTTGTCAATATTTATAATACCGTTATAAATGCTTACTTTGGGTATGTAGATTCTACCCTTACATATGGTATCATCTCCACAGATAACGAAATGGTTTTTAAAGCGCAATAAAAGGTGTATACGTTCAATTAAACATATTCGAAAGACCGTAAGTTGCAAATCTCACTTCATTAAACACAAAATATTAACTATGCCATGCCTATATTATTATACATATGTATATATATGAAATGGCACTATTTGTCAAATGCAATCTCCATTTATTTGAAAAGTTTAAAAGTAAAAGATATCAGAATTTAATTGCTTCTTTTGCATGAAAAAAGAAAATCTTAACTAAGAGTTTCTTAGGGATGGCTTCTAAGATATACAATAAACTACCTAATACGCTTCGTGACACGCCAAATATTTTTAATTTTAAATGAAGATCTTGCTGAGTAAGGCCTACTATACCGTGACTGAGTTCCTACAAGACAATCAAGTGGAAACTTAAATTATTTTTGGAGGGCTAGTAGTCATATTAGATCATTGTTACTTGTTAATTTTAATTTTAATGTAATTTTCATATATTTTTGTCTGATTATTTTCTTGTTGTCTTATTCTGTAAATAATTATTTAATTTTAGTAATAAGAATGATTTTGTAGGCCTTTTGGTGCAACATAGCTTGGACTCAATGTATTAACATCTTAATTATTACCTCTGTTGAACAAATAAATATATTTATGATTTATGCAATTTTCGTTTTTCCTTCAAGTGCTAGAATCACCAGACTGCTCCTATTGTATTTTATTTTATTTAAAAGAGAAACAAATGCATTTTTTTACATGTACTTACTTATAACTTGCAAATATTAGTTCATAGTAATAGTTACCTCTACCTCGGAAAAATCATACCTACTTATTAATAGGTAAATTACTCCGCGCCAGGCACGATTTGCGCGCCATACGCCCATCTACTATGCCATGTAGGATTTTCAGAGCCCTATTTTAATTGAAGAGTAGGTGTACCAGCTTTCGAGTTGATCGACCCAGAGAATAAAAAGTTTCACAGAAAACTCAACCCCCCATTTCACCCTCTTAGGGGTAGAATTTCTAAAAACCCTTTCTTAGTGGATGGATACTTACACTTCACAAAGAACACAACCCTATAAATTTCATGTCTCTAGGACCAGCGGTTTAGTCTGTGGCTTGATTATCAGGACTTTGAATTTTATATCTTAGGGGTAGAATTTCGAAAAATTCTTTGATTGTAAATACCTATAGTTCACAAAAAACACACCCTCCAAATTTCATGTCTCTAGAACCAGCGACTCTGTCTGTGGCTTGATATATCAGTCAGTCAATCAGGACTCTGAATTTTATATAATATGGATGATATCAAGATTGTGGCATTGGTGTTTTACACGAAAATTTAAAATATCACTAAATTATCCTGTTGTTCTATAATGATCTGTTCGAAAATATTTTCTATAAATATTTGTATTTTTTCTGCAGCTTTTCCATAATGTTTCGAAAGCTTTATCTTTGGAAGAGAATTTTTTTTGGGAATCAACAGATTATCGAAATATTTTAGCTTGTTTTTTTTAACAAAACTGGTTAAATGCGAGTAATAAGACTCGTGCTTTGAGAGTTCCGTACATACCATTTAAAACACAAACATATGAACATTCAACTTAACCCGACATTATAAACATTATAAAGTCTATAATGTAGCCAAAAATTCTAATTATGTTGGGCGTTTATTAATTTTTTAATTATTTAGTGACCTGTTCTCGTGCAGCAAATCTTAAATTTAGAGTTGAAAAACCTAAAATAATACAAGCTCATTTAACTTTTATCCATCTGCGTTAAAGCTTATTTTGCAATGAAAAGTTTTAGGTTATGGCAGCTCTAAATCTAATATTTGCTACACGAGAATAGGAGTCTAAATATAGGTAATTTTGCCATTTTTTTCTGTATGTGTGCAATAATACATAAATTTCATCGGAATTTCAAATTTCTAAGTCAACTAGAAGCACTCTAAGGGTTTTCATTACGAGCTTATTTTGCATGAAATTGATTACGTGAAGGGCGAAACTTTTTGGAAGTGACTAAAGGGCCACCAGAGGCCCTTTGATTTTTAAAATGATTGAACCGTAAGTCACTACTCAGCTGTTAGAACATCTTCCTTAGTATGAGATAATAAAGTTCAATTTGCAATGTACAGCTCGGAAAGGGAAGCGGTCCTTTAATTTTGTAATTTATTAATGTAAATAATATTACGTCCCAACGTAACTGGTGGTCAGCCATATCACCGTACTATGGGCACAAATACACACTTTTCAGGGCATGCAGGTTTCCTCACTATGTTTCCTTCACCTTTCAGTAAGTGATAAAGTATTAGCAAATACTAAAGCCGATTCTGAAGGCTTTAATTTTAGTGTTGTCAAAATATTGCAAAAAAGTTCTTAAGTGTAAAGAACAGAAGCTAAATTACTTTGGAAAAAATTGAGTTTTGATACTACTAAAACTAAAATGAAAACCTGCAGAATTGGCTTTAGTATGCACATAAATTCTGAAAAACTCATTGGTGTATTGCCCTACCGGAGATCGAGCCAAGACAGTCTTATTATCTTTGGAATATGAACCAAAATTATAAGTTTAATCCATCGGACTGCAGTTGCAGTGTTGACTCTATATCAGCGAATCAAGTCACGTGACTTACGGTCGAATAAAATTAAAAATAAGGAGGCCGCTAATGGTTCTGTAATTTCCTTTACTAGTGGGTCACTAGTGGTCGAACAAAATAAAAACTAAGGTAACCACTTTCGGCCCTTTAGTCACTTCCAAACTTTTTTACGAGTTAAGTTAGAAGCCTGATATTTTAACATCACTATGGGGCCGTTGGAGGTATTAGTTTTAACTTGATATCATTAACGGGACCCGAGAAAATAGTCTTGATAGACAAACAGATAGACGGGCAACAAAGAGATCCTATTGGGGTTCTGTTATTTTTTAAATTTTATGTTATGGAACCCTAATATCTCCATAGATATTAAAAGGATCTGTTTTGTGAAGGTAAAACAAAACTGCTCCCGTATCTTTAACAACTTGATATTAACCTCAAAAACTCATCAAATGCGAGTAGGACTCGTGCCCAAAGGGTTCCGTACATACAGTTTAACAAAAACTTACTACACCATCAGATATCGATCGCCAATTTAATTTGTCACTTACTGTTTACTAAACTGTAAATGTATAACTTATCCTACACCATCCATCCATCAGCCTGTTTCGTCCCCTGCTGTTTTCTTACTCTCACATGAATAAGTTCAGGGGGATTTGCGACTAACATTATCCTACACGTATGCTATAAAACCTATGAGAACGGAACTTCAAGCTTCTATGTCAACTGCAAGCATACGAGGGGTGGCTGATATAAAATCTCCTTTGTTAAAGAAAGTTTAAAAAATGTTACTGGCCACTATATTCTCGTATTCTTTGTTTATTCCTTTTTTAAAAATTATGACACTTATTTGTTTCTACGAGTTCAATTTTTTTTTGGCGCGTCTTCGTTTTTATCAAGTTGCAATAAAATTAAAAATGGATAAAATTGAGTATCGCGCTGTGATTAAATTCCTCGGTAAAGAAGGGAATACGCCGACGCAGATCCGAGAGCGCATGTTTAAGGTGTTCGGAGATTCATGTCCTTCCGAATTTGTAATAAAGTTTTGGTCAAAGCAGTTTAAACAAGGCCGTGTGAGCTTAGAAGACGATCCCCGTAGTGGAAGGCCCATTTCTGCAGTTACCGCAGATAATGTGGAAAAAGTGAAGAAACTGATCCTTGCCGATCGGCGAATTAAGCAGTGGGAAATAGCTAGAGATGTTGGCATTAGCAAGGAACGAGTTCATGAAATAATTCATGAACATTTGGGAATGTCCAAGGTGAGCGCACGTTGGGTGCCTAAAATGTTGACCCCGTTTGATAAGCAAAGGCGTGTGGAATGTTGTCAGTCATTTTTAGACTTGGTAAAGGATAAAGAGGAAGAAACTATCTTGCGAATAGTGACCTGTGATGAAACTTGGATTCGTCAGTGGGATCCCGAAAGCAAACAAGAATCGATGCAATGGAAATTTAAAGGGGAAAAACCACCAAGGAAGTTTAAGGTCCGGCTGTCAGCGGGCAAACTAATGGCAACCATTTTTTGGGATGTTGAGGGGATTCTTATGATAGATTACCTGCCAAAAAACACCACGATGAATGCTGAATACTATGCGAACTTACTTGACCAGCTACGCAAAAAAATAAAAGAAGACAGGAGGGGCAAACTTAGCAAAGGCGTTTTGATTTTGCATGATAATAGTGCCAGTAAATATGGTAAAAGTATATAGTATTAAAAAAATTATAATAATTAAAAAAAAACAAGTTAAATATTATTAACATTTACTTTTTTATTTCCAATTTATAATCTTACTAAAACGGAACGTAGTCATCCTGAAACAAACATGTTTGGTTATTAAAATGGCACTCAATTGAGTTGTTCAAGAACAAACTGTTTTGTAGCAGAACACCATAAATTTAAGTGGCAGGAAAAAATCTATTTACATACTTAAATAGCATAAAGAAAATAAGACCAAAACATTCGCCAAATAAAATGCCCAACATAAAAAAATCTGAAATAAAATGTAATAAATTATAAAACTAAAGTGATTAAATAAATAAAAAATGTGCGTCGTGTTATATGTATATCAATACAAGATTAAACATATTTTTGGGCCATTGCCTAAATCTGTACAGGTATCTTCTAAAAAAGGTTTGGTCAAAGATTTTTATAAATACAAACAATTTGATAATTTGTGACGTATTGTTATTAATACATTGTTGAATAAATATATTCCAATTATTTTGATAATTTGCAGGTACGACGTATGTATAGTCGTAAAGTTACATTGAAAGATAGTTCCAAAGCAATATTACCAGAGGAAACTTATAAATAAATAAGGCTTTGTTATTTCGTATTGCTACAATAAAGTTAAAATATACATCCTTAATTGTATATGTAGTAACTTTACTTTTAGTTATTAATAATTTTAAAAAGTATTCAAATAATTTTACACTGAAACAAAAAAGGGTTCCTATCAAGAGGCTTGTTTGTCAAATTTGGCTATATTAACTAACATATTGGTTGTTTCCAATATTTTTATGATCAAGTAAACAAGTTGTACAGGAAAATTAATCTTGTTGTTACAATTACATCTTGTTGCGCTCATATAAATTTAAGATGTTGTTTACTGTTAACTAGATCTTATTCAATTTACAATTATATATTTTTTCAGTGTTTATGACAGCTATAGCTACATTTAAAAAAAATAAGAGTTTGTTGCTGGTTTATTCCATTTCATCGACCTAAGGTCTTTCAATTTACAAAACTAGTAAACGCAAAAAAGGCGCTAAAATTCAATTATATACACAAACGTACATGTTGTATATATAGACATAAACGTCTGCGGCCCATTCAACAACTACGCCAACTTGTCCCATTGGGACAAGTTACTGAATTTACAAATTAAAAAACAATCGTTCAGTAACTCATACAATACCGCTAGTTTAAAGTAATATCACGGATAAAAGTGTTCAGGTTGTAACTATTTTACTACTTGTTTGAATTTATAAGCAACTACGACGTAACAGGAGTCTTAAGAGTTCCGTACCCGAAGGGTGCCAAACGGGACCATATTACTAAGCCTTTGATGTCTAACTGTCAGTCTGTCTGACTGTCCGTCTGTCACAGGGGTCTACAGCTTTAATACTAATAGGTAGAAAGTTGAAATTATCACAGAATACAAATGCTACTATGGCCTTAAACGTAAAAAATAAGAGGATAGCCCATACAAGAAATCGAATTCCAAAAGTATTTTTTTTGCCAATCTTTCATGGTTTATCTTTATTTGTTTTGCTCTAACTAAGAGACGGTAATACATACAAGTTTTAAATTTATTCAGATTGTAGGACATACTCAAAAGTAAAACAAGATAGGGTTTTGTACGCAGACGGCGCCAAATTTATTGTCAGACGCTACCATTTTAGTGTGTTTTTCGTATCTTTGATGTTGATATGACATCTATATTGTTTCTATTTACCATAATGTTTTATGTGTGGTGGTACGGAATCCTTTGTGCGCGAGTCCGACTCGCACTTGGCCAAATTAATTGTAAAAACAGAATAGAGTAGCATTATTTTGATCTCTTTTTTTTTTCACGACGCGTGTCGTGAAATGTCGTTTGACATACAGTGAAACAGTGCAACAAGCAACACGTCATTAAATTTTAAAGTTATAATGTTTCGTTTCAAAATATATTGATGTGAATTTCACGTCAAGTGAAATCGAGGGTAAACGAACTGTTACCTGACAGTTGCACGAAAGTTTTTTGACATGCTTCCGAGAAAAGTAAATATAATACTGCTATTGCGATTTCTAATGGTATCTGTATACAGTTTAAATTCGCCTGACAGTTTTCACTTTGGAGTTTCCCAGTTATTGGACAAAATACAGAACGTAAAAAATTTATTCATCATTTCGAAAGGGTAGAAAGTGAAAATAATTTTTCTGAAAATTGCATCAGGGTCGTAAAAGCTCCTTTTTTTATTATTCATTATCATTCTCATCTGTTTGATGACAATCCTGCTCTTTTTTCGGAACTACTCCGACATAATTATAATAATTGCGGCTTGCAATCGTCATCGTGCTTGAGCTCGCTCCGCCGTCGACGTGTAATACCTTGCCAATACACCATGCCAAGTGAATACAAAATGCCAAAATAATAATAATGAATATAAATAGAATTATGGCTTGCAAATGCAAAGGCTGAAAAACTATATTTGTAGTTTAAAGCACTTCTTTTCTTTTCATAATGACTACAAAGAGCAATTCAGTTCAGTTTTAGTTTCCCTTCCTTGAATTTGATTTGTTGAGACTGACGTTTGCTACTCACATCCGTTCTACGACAATTTTCTCAAGTTTTTTTTTTTTTTTAAATTTATTAACTTTACTTTAAATATTTAAATGGACCAGTGCTGCTGTAACATCACATGTGATCTATCCCAGCATCACAATACGTTATACAGATAAATTAGCCAAAAACCAGTGTGCTAACTAAAGTAAAAAAAACTTTAACACCTATTTAATTTACTCAAATAAACCAACATAAGCAATAAAATTATACAATAACCATAAAATTGTGCAAACTAAGGTACAAAATCTTTACATTTATTTAATTTACTCAAATAAACCAACCTATGCAATAAATTAGTATACAAAGAATTTAGCCAATAACTAGTGTGCTAACTAAGGTACTAAAAACTTAAGCACTTGTCACTCAAATAAACCAACTTAAGCAATAAATTATACAAAGAATTTAGCCAATATCCAGTGTGCTAACTAAGGTACAAAAACTTACTCGAAAGCGGCTTAAAACGATACTCTTGTTTCTCTTTCTTGTCAATGAGTAAAATTTTGCACGACTATCACACGTTTGAAACGGACCATTAATAACATAAAAAAGAAAGACTTTTCGATGGGTCCGTAGAACATAGTCCTTTCTGATAATTCATAGATTTGAGTAGTGGTCATCCAAAGTTCGCTGGAGGCATTTTTTGTGATATCTTTACAAATAGAGGTCTGATTTCTCTAGAAATTGCATATGTTTTTGAAGTATGATTTTTTTATAAGGTCGTCCATCAGGTTAAGAGAATTAATCATAATTTACGAAATTAAGTGGTCTTATTTTGCAGCGATGCCAAGTTAACTGGCGTTACGTGGAAATGCTGAAGTGTCTTTATGACTTCGTTACGATGTCCTTCTAAGTACAGGGTTGACAAACAAGACCGATACACCTTCAGCGTGGCGTACAGTATAACAGACAGGAAGATGTTATTTCTCTAAAACTGTTAACTGTGTCTTTAAAACAATAGACTGGAATGGACAAGGCATAAACATAGAACTTTGTTTGTCGAATACGTATACAATATAATATATATTGACATAGAACATTATTTCTCGGAAATATATTCGTGTGTATGCGTAACATCTTCAAATATAACATTTTTTTATGGATATTTTATATAAGTTTCAAGTCTTATATAGAATTTATTGAACCATTAAACTTCAATGTTCATTAAACCTTCAAGTTAAGCTCAAAATTACATTTAAATGGAATGAAACAACTGCTTATTTAAATAGTTTAATAAATAAGTTGAAAAATTTTACACAACGATAAAATTTTCTTAAGATTTATGGTCAAAATTAGCAAAATAATTAGTCCAAAAATGGTATTACAACTAATTTAACAGTTTCCTTAACATAATATTAAAAAAATGAGCGCATATTTAGCGGAGTATTCCGCAGAACAATGTTTTATTGTTCCACGCAACTTTGTTCGTCGGAGTTATTTTCACATAGAACTTTGTTCAACTAAATATCTCAGAAAGTACTCCAAAAATAAAAATAAAAATTATACCAATCTCCAGCTTTCAACAAGTTGGTATCAAAATGCTAAAAATCGTAATTTCGTTCTACGGACCCATCGTTTTATTTAACCTCAAAAATATTTGTTTTCCTCTGTACTTTCACTACTCGAAAAGGATAAGCATAGTAGGACGAGTTACTGAATGTTTTTTTATTCTATAACTATTCCCATTGGGATAAGAAGCTATATGGGATGAGTCACTGAACGAGTCTTCTCTGCATTGTATTGTGGTATCTATCAGGTCAATTATTTGTAAATATAAAATCTTCAATACGTAAAATATCTTTAATTTTATTGTGTAATCTTTTATTTACTATATATTATTATAAAACATATTATAACGAAAATTACCTGGTTGAAGTACCACCATTTTCTAGCGAAGAACAAGTCAGCGCCAGACGTACCCATAGTGTCCCACACGGGAGCATATGGATTTATATTTATGTGATCCCCATCCATCTAAAAAAAGTTTTGACTATAAACTTGCGTTGCTCAACTAGAGTTATGGTAACCGCTGCGCAAAACTAGATGCAGATGGCATTGCCATCGACTCTACCAAACGCAAATCTATCCACAGTTAGCGCTGCTATCACTTGACCAAAAAAAAATGTAGATTTCACACTACCATCATTGTATTTGAATGAAAATCTTACATTGTATTTGTATTTATCTAAACCAGCCATCCATCAGCTTATGTTCCTCCACTGCTAGACATATATAGGTATATTCCCAAAACTTCTTGGTCGTCCTCAGTTCTTTTCATTCAGCCACCACTCGCAACGTCCTTCAGGTCGTTGGTCTAGCGGGCAGCGTTCAGTTTTCTTGGGCACGAGGTCAGTATACGCTACGCTCTAACGCCCTTCGGCCTAAACGACTATGATATCAGCGACAAATATGGTCTGCTCACTACCATTTAAACTAACTGATTTGGCGGACTATGTCGGTCACTTTCGATCTCCGAAATGGTGGTAAATGGTTTCGGTTTTATCCATCAGAGATATTCTAAGCGTAGCCTGCTCCATACTCCGTTGAGCGACCTTATATCCATGGATCAAGCGCTTTGTAAGAGACTACGTTTTTGCGCCTGACGTCATTACAGGAAGAATGCACTAATCAAGCTTTAAGCACTGCGGTACTAACAACGTAAAAAAGGTGATGCAACTTCCCGAATAAGGTCCTACCAAAACATGTACTACCCTCAGCCTCGGCGTTGAAGTTGTTTCTACTCAGCTGTATAACTTGGCCCAGATAAACGTATTTATGAACAACTCCGATGTTGACATTATCGACGGATACTGGCCTTTGGATGACGTGGCAGTTGGTCATGAAGTTATTCTTATCCAAATTCATCCGCAGGCCTTATCATCGGGAAGAATTGCTTAAGCAGAGCAGCATTTACTCCACCTAGCTTCTGCAGCGTCTAGTTGTCTTAGTTATCTAAACCAAGGACTTGAAAATCCATTTTCGTTTTCATTAGAGTTTATACAGTTTTAAAAGTTGGTATTCTAAAACAGTAATTATATCAATTACTAAAAACATGGTTCAGAACAAAATCATGAAAATGTTCTATAAGAATATAACATGTGTCATTAGAAAGGGTCAAGCGATATCAGCGCCATCCGTGCAATCTTTGGCGAGACGGGGATCTCTGGACCCAATTGTAATATGTTGAGATATGGTTTTAAAAAAGCGATATATTAATCTGTTTTAAAATAAAAAAAACAGCTTAATTAACAATCTGGGAGACGAGAAATCTTAAAAATAAGTTTATTGCACTGATGAAATAGGTATAGATTACTATAATCGATTACTGTGAATGATTTCAACAATTGAATATTAAATACTTGCACCGGATGATTGATTCAAAATTAATTGATTCTACGGAATAAAATACTTATAGGTATTATTCAACATAATTATACATTATTAAACATTATTCACCATAATGTCAACAGTTAAAAAAACAGAATATCAAATTACTTAATAAAAATAAATCTTAAAATCGATTCTCGCTTACAGATCGATTTATTACTTATGTTTGTCAAATGTATTTAATCTGTGCTAACAGTGACAACTCCCTGACTTTTAATCTATGATCATTGATCATGGTGCATCACTCACCCTGGCCGGGTTCCGAATGGCGCTGACAGCACTAAAATTACCATCAAACTACTCACGCCGCACGGCCATCAGTGATTCGAAATTTGACGATAGACGCGATGTAATCGATTATGTCTTGACTCGGAACGCACTACCTATGTAGTCTATGACGTGAACAGTCGTCTCGTATCGTTTAGTGCGTCTGCGTTTTGAGTGTGTTGTTAAGTATAGGTTATTGGCAATTTGTTGCATTACCTCACTTTTACTAAATCTCTTTTAACTCTGCTCTCAGACTGACAAAATCCGCAGAATTATCAGAGATGGTTTGATAATATATAAGCTCTCATAACTCTCATCTTTTTACATCTAGGCTTAAGAATGTATGAAAGCCTATCCGTCTCCGGATTATTATTATTAAATATACGTATTAAAGTTGTAATTTACTTGAGTGTAAATCGATATAACAGGATTTTAATATTTCTTATCAATAACATTTCAAAATATTAACCCACAAAATCTAATATGAAAGCAAGTAATGTAAAGCTAAGGAACCCATATTTTTCCCTTTTTAGGGTTCCGAAGTCCGACAAGGAACCCTTATAGTTTCGCTATGTCCGTCTGTCCGTCTGTCCGCGGTTTAGCGTAGAGACTATTAGTACTAAAAAGCTGTAATTTGGCATGGATATAAATATTACTCACGCCGACAAAATGGTAAAATAAAATCTTGAAAAAAATTTTTTTAAGGTTACCTCTCATACACGTAAACTGGGGATGATTTTTTTTTTCTCATTTATCATTCTCATTTATTGTTGGATAGGCCGTTCAAAAACATTATGGGTGTGTGAATACCATTTTTTGATTTAGGGATCCACTGGCGAAATAATAAGCTTTAAAGAGAAAATTTTAGTTAGAGCGGAGCGGTTGTTACGGTTGTTTATAGAAATGTGGAAAAATTCACAGAAGTAGTATATTTATAATTGACCATTTTAATAAATATGACCATTTTGTCGCCGTGATTAATATTTATATCCATGCCAAATAACAGCTTTCTAGTAGTAATAGTCTCTGCGCTAAGCCGTGGACAGACGGGCAGACGGACATGGCGAAACTGCAGGGGTTTCTCGTCGGACTACGGAACCCTAAAAAGGTATATAATGTGTAGGTCTGAATTTGTTTTGAAAACACTAGGTTAGGTTAGGTCGGACTGTTATGACACAAGACAGAGCCGAGCGAAGCGGAGCGAGGCAAATAGTAAAAAATGTTTGAGTCACAAAAAAATTCCCAAGTGTATTAGATCATGGTTAGAAACAATTACTTGTGAGATCAAGTTTCTAATTATTTTGGTAAAATAAAACAAAAACTATCAACTTTCGCAGTTGATAATGAATGTCAAAATGTTTAGTTTTTGCAGGAAAACTAGCAGAGCAAGCTGGAACTAAGATAAGAACGCCCAGTAAAGGAAAACGAGGAAAACAGAATACACGTGTTCCTGTCGACAACTTCGACATAGCTGCAATTAGAAATATCGTTGCATCAATATACGATGTTCGAAATGAGGTTCCCACACTGAATAAAATATTGGCAACGGTGAAATAAGACTTACATTTCAAAGGCTCCAAAACGACCTTGGTCCGCATCATAAAACAGAATCTGGCGTTTAGATTTAAGAAGTGTCGTCAAAATCGAAGTGTAAGAAACAATATTAAAGCATGGCGGTTGCGCTATTTGCATCGAATGAAGCAAAACGATGCTTTAGGAGTAAACAAAAAAACTGTGTATTGTACATGGATGAATCATGGATTCATGCCCACTATGCGGTCAGTAAGTGTTGGCAAGGCTCTAAAGATAAAGGCGTGCGAAAAAATCATAGCCCTGGCCAGAGGTGGGTTATGGTTCACGCAGGAAGCGAAAACGGGTTTGTTAACGGTGCGGGCTGCTTTTTAAAGCTAAATATAAGACAGGTGACTGCCATAACGAAATGGATGGCAACAACTTTCTAAAGTATATAAAAGTGAAATTAATACCAAATCTTCCTCCAGCATGCATACTGGTACTGGATAATGCATCTTACCACAGTATGCAGTTGGACAAAGCACCAACCTCATCAGCACGGAAGGAAATTATAAAAACATGGATGCTTGAGCACAATATTTCTTTCGAGGAGCAATGGACAAAAGCCCAATTATTAACCCACTCAAAAAAAAAATACCCGAGAAACGGTACATCGTGGACGAATTATTACAAGAACACGATCACGAAGTTGTCAGGTTGCCACCCTATAATTGTGATCTGAACCCCATTGAGCACGTGTGGAATTTATAAATCTGACATGAGTTGCTGCCAAAAACGTGGAGCAAAGTGAAAAAAAACTGAGGAACTGACAAAAGAGGCCATCGCCTCGATAACAGCCGAAGACTGAGAAAAACTGATAAATCATATAAAAAGGATAAAGGAAACCTATTGGTCACGTGATGTGACAAGAGACGAAGAAATAGATGAATTCTTAATTAATGTCGGAATGGACGACAGCAGTTCAGACAACAGCTCAGACTATTCTGAAGAAGATGACCATGAAAACAATGAAGTAGAAATAGAGGGGGTTGTACCTTTGGACATTGATGACCCCGGCGAAGGACCGACAAATAGACTTTGAGTGACGTCTGGAAATTAAATAATTTTGAATAAAATACACACTACCAAAACCAAACAAACATTTTTTTAAGGTTTCTTTACCCAAAGAATGCCAAATGGGACCCTATTACTAGGCCTCCGCCGTCTATATGTCCGTCTGTTACAAGGGTCCACTGCTCAGCCGTAATAGGTTGACAGTTAAATAATTTCACATAATACTTGCAATAATATTAATAAAATACTTATAATATTGTACAATTTATTGGTATAGTTAACCTACACTTCCTACGAAAATGTACACACTTAACTTCGAATATATTAATATAGACCAAAAATATTAGAAAAAAAATATATTATAGAAAGTATTACTGAGCAATAAAATCACAAGTACATGCCGCCATCTTAGAATATTTTCTTTATTGCTCCTTTTTCTGTGTCAAGAAATGAAAACTTGTCGATTATGGCTACGAATCCATGATTCTGGCAAATGTAACACATTTCCCCATTCAGCAGATTGGTGACGAGTGTGTTCTTTTTTTGGTGTGTATGTTTGAAAACGTTGGGGGAGACCGCTCTACAGGGGCTGATGTTGATGGCACAGATAAAACTTTGATAGAAAATTTACCCAGTTAAGTATCGGGGAAAAAAAGACCAGATATCCTCCATCGTCACGCGCGCTTCCCATCGTCCCAAATATTAAACTGTGCAGTGAACGCACAAAATGTTTGGCTCCCGCTTTTTTTAATACCTCTACTTTTCCGTAGAGTTTGGGGCCCTTAATTAAAAAACATATTTTTAATGTAGATAAAATAAACATTTACGAGTACGTTTACCGACCGGTAATCTTTTTTGAAAAAACATTCTTTATTGGAAACATTCCCAGCAACTAGTCGGAAATGTTTTAACTTTTTGAGAATGTTAGGAATTCAGCATCTACAACCACACATTTTGGGGCAGCAACCTTTAAAAAATACTCCATTTCTGGTTTACATTTATATTATTTGTCAAATTTTGCTGGGATCATTGCCGACAGCGTTCCAGAAATATTTCCACCACTGGCAACGTTGCTGGCAGCTGCCCGCCTATATTTATGCGATGGTACAGCCACTTATCTAAATAAAAAGTTGGACAGTGGTGTCGATTTGCTGTAAGAAGACTTAACTTATTTGACAGGACTAAACTTAATTTAAGCATTCTGTCTTTTTCTTTCTGTATCGAAAAGACATGGACAAAACGCTTAAAATAAGGTTAGTCCTTTCAAATAAGTTAAGTCGTGTTACATCGAGTCGACACCTGTAACTCGTTTGATTATTATCAAAGTCAACATACTTTTTGGAATAAATACCTATGTTAAAATTCAAAGAGGCCATGTTATGATTCTTACACCATCATTACCAAAAACGAATGATATTTTAAACTGACTTAAGTGACACAACAATTTGGAAGATCTTATCATAATAATAAATATGCTCACGTCTAGTTTCCAGGGCCAATTCTGCAAATATCGACCCTTCTTTACTGTGAAAGGGTTTCCAGGGTTTCTGTCATAAGCATCATCTTCTTCTGATGATGATTCTTTACCTTCGCTCTCATTTCTGTCTTCTTCATCTTTGGCACCTTTACCACCTTCGCCACCTTTGTCATCTTTGCCACCCTTACCACCTCCGCTATCTCCGCCACCTTCACCACCTTTACCACCTTTGCCACCTTTGCCACCTTTGCCACCTTCGCCATCTTTGGCATCTTGGCCGGCCTCAGCCCTCCTAAGAACTTTAGGTGAAGTCTGTAAGAGACGTTTATTATCGACAGACAAAATATATTATAAACATAAAATAATGTTTTTATCAATATAATATAAGGTTGATGCTTGTGACTGGTTGGCACTTGGTGGAACTTTCGATACATTTTGATTGAAATGCACTTGTACTTGTCCACTGTATTTGTTAACAGCTATGGAGAGAAAATTAAATACAATGGACAAGTGCATTCCAAAAAATATTAAAAAAAAATTAAACTTACACATTTTACGTAGACAAGCTGCCATTCACACATCCGCAATAGTCTTAAATTTTTTAGGGAATTCTGCTTTTACCAACACGGACGCTGAGTTTTCTTTTCCCTAGGGATCTTAGGGTGGGAAGTTCACGAAGATAAAAACCGATCATGGTGAAAAAGCTACATCAATCTGTTATATAATATACCCCTCATAAATCTAGCTGCACGTACGGGTATATAACTAATGGAGCTTCCTTCAACATGGAGAGACAATTAAGTGATTCTAGTATATGGCCAAGCTCTAGAATATTTCTAAATCTAATTTAGATATCAAACTTAAAAAGAAGGCGATGAACACTGTTGTAACTCTTGTAACACCTGCACAAATTTACCACTGTCAAGCCCGAACCCTAACAAATAAAATAATACACAAAATACAGGTGTTCCAAAGAACCGCTGAAAGAAGTATGCTAGGTCTCAAATTAAAAGACTGGAAGAGAAATTCAGATATTCAATAGAAAATTAATATTATAGATGCTGCTAAGCTCATATGTCAGCTAAAGTGGCGATGGGCATATCACGTGTTGCGACGACGGACGGACGCTGGAGCGAGAGGATGCTACACTGGTACCCTCGCGACTCGCACCGTCCTCCTGGTAGATCGCGACGACGCTGGCGACGATCAGGGCTACTGGTGTAATCACCTAGACAAGACTAGCTAGAGATAAAGACACCTGGCGCCGGGTGAAGGAGGCCTTAGTTCACAAATGGACACCCCAATGATTTGTGTTCCACACCAATAAGTGGAATGAACTGTTTTGTTCGAGTGCATTTAATTGAAATAATTTCTGAATTAGTTGATAATATTATGATTACCAAACAACTGTAACACAGTACTCTAATTAGGAAAAAATGTATATCCGCCCACGCGCGCACCCATTAAATTTAATGGCCTCTCGTGTGCGCCCGTACACTTCAATTTATTTGCTGACAGATATCCTGGGGACAAAACTATAATTTTTGTATAAATCCATTATTTTGAGGACAAAGTTAATCCATTTCATTTTAGATACAAATTTACATTAAGGTAAATCAAACCTGGAGACACTTTTTATTTATTTGAGCATAAAAATATTTTGTGCGGATATACTATATACCTATAGGTATACCAGTGACTTTAATTTATACAGCCAAACTCATACTGGAGGCTTCGTACGTGATGATCACTAATCAGTAACATGGACCAATAATACTTTTTGCTATAACTTCGCAAAATAAAATCTTGACGTCGCGTATAGTAATTGACTCGGGGCTGGGCTTGTGTTTGTAAGGGACATAAAAAGAATTATTTACGAATTTCACAAAAAGGATCATTGAACCTTGATACTGAGCACTTACCGAGTCTTCAGTAAGAATTTGGCTTCATAAATTAAAGTCATCTTATATAATAATATTAATTAGAAAATATAGTTCCCTAAATTATGTCCTTTCCCTACATTAAGCAACGGTTTATGTTTGAACGGCTCTAGTTATAGCAAGCGGCCCGGACGCGCGGCCAGGCCGCTGTAATGACAAAACGTATGGCGCTCTACGGAATGAAATAAACTAAGCGGCCGCCCCGCCGCGTGACCGCCACGCCCGAATCGGCCGTAATATTGTTTGTACTTGACTCAGTGTAACAAAATATACTCATATCCCCATCATCCGATGCGCGGATTTGTACGGTGATTTGTAGTGCTGCAAAACGCGCGCCCAGGACGCGGCGGTAGCGCGGACAGGCTGCGCGGCCCGTCCGCGTCGGCGCGTCCGGGCTGCTTGCTATAACTAGGCCAATCATCTTTATCTTAGGCTAATTAAATGGGCCCTTAAACTTACATTTGTTCCATGTCTTGAGGGACTGAAAATATAATTTATTTATACTTATTATTTATATACCCATAATCATTAATAATATTAACTCTGAATTTAAACAGCTGAAGTTAAATTAAAAAATACACAGTTCTCATATTTATGATTATATTGTGAAATTATTATTAGAGTTATTACAACATAGAAAAATCAATCAGTAACAAATTCTTTGAGAAAAATTATCTTAGGCGGGGCCCTAGCGAATATCTCTTCCGATATTGGGCCAGTGGCATATCATAATAAAACATGATATTTGGACAGTAAGTTTCTTTTGTGATGTAGACATCCTCTAAGAAAGAAATTTTCGAAAATAAAACACCTAAGGGGATAAAATAGAGGATGAAAGTTTATATAGGAGTTCTTTAATTTTGTAGTAAAAAAAAAATTGTTATTTAGATTCCTGGTTGGAAAAAATTAATAAAAAAAGTAAAATATAGGGGTGAAAGTTAAATAAAAAATTCGTTGTTGTTGTAGATAATACAATCAAAATTTATTGGTTGGTAAAACAAAAGTTAGGTGTTTTAGTGTTTTAAGAAAATTATCTCCAATTAGAGGATAAACATTTTTTATGATAAATTAGTTATTAGAATTGGAATGAGAAAATTAACAACAAACCCTTACCAAAAGTGTAACTGAATTTGTTTTAAATCAAAAAAAAAACTCCAGTTGATCATTAAAAATGTTATCTAGAATAATATAAACCAAAAAAAAAACCGTTTTAAAACGTCTACAATCTTTCCAAAACCATGTTTCTTCTGACACAAGTTTTATTTGCGCCCGCGACTAAATCGGCACGATTGTATATTGCCTTCGCAAGTTTCGTGGACGAGTAATAGCGAAATGCAAAGATATATACGAGGGGTGGCTGAAAAGTAATCTACCTGACTATGAAATAAAATACATGGATTAATAATTTATTTTTTATTTTTCAATATAGTCCCCTGCAACTGAAATGCACTTACGACATTTGTCAATAAGTGACAGCATACCATTAAAATAATAATTATTATTTTGTTCGTCAAAATAGTCATTCACAGCGTCCTTCATCTCTTCGTCTGTTGAAAATCTGCGCCCTCTCAAATTTTTCTTTAAATTTTTAAATAAGAAGTAGTCAGAGGGAGCCAGGTCTGGACTATAGGGTGGGTGGTTGATCTCTGTAAAGCCGTTTTTTGTCAGAGATGACCGCGCCTTAAAGGCCGTGTGCGCGGGTGCATTATCATGCAAAATCAAAACGCCTTTGCTAAGTTTGCCCCTCCTGTCTTCTTTTATTTTTTTGCGTAGCTGGTCAAGTAAGTTCGCATAGTATTCAGCATTCATCGTGGTGTTTTTTGGCCGGTAATCTATCATAAGAATCCTCTCAACATCCCAAAAAATGGTTGCCATTAGTTTGCCCGCTGACAGCCGGACCTTAAACTTCCTTGGTGGTTTTTCCCCTTTAAATTTCCATTGCATCGATTCTTGTTTGCTTTCGGGATCCCACTGACGAATCCAAGTTTCATCACAGGTCACTATTCGCAAGATAGTTTCTTCCTCTTTATCCTTTACCAAGTCTAAAAATGACTGACAACATTCCACACGCCTTTGCTTATCAAACGGGGTCAACATTTTAGGCACCCAACGTGCGCTCACCTTGGACATTCCCAAATGTTCATGAATTATTTCATGAACTCGTTCCTTGCTAATGCCAACATCTCTAGCTATTTCCCACTGCTTAATTCGCCGATCGGCAAGGATCAGTTTCTTCACTTTTTCCACATTATCTGCGGTAACTGCAGAAATGGGCCTTCCACTACGGGGATCGTCTTCTAAGCTCACACGGCCTTGTTTAAACTGCTTTGACCAAAACTTTATTACAAATTCGGAAGGAAATGAATCTCCGAGCACCTTAAACATGCGCTCTCGGATCTGCGTCGGCGTATTCCCTTCTTTACCGAGGAATTTAATCACAGCGCGATACTCAATTTTATCCATTTTTAATTTTATTGCAACTTGATAAAAACGAAGACGCGCCAAAAAAAATTGAACTCGTAGAAACAAATAAGTGTCATAATTTTTAAAAAAGGAATAAACAATGAATACGAGAATATAGTGGCCAGTAACATTTTTTAAACTTTCTTTAACAAAGGAGATTTTATATCAGCCACCCCTCGTATTATAATGGTACCTAGCGAAATGCGCTCTCACAACTGAGGTGGTCGCGTCATGTCTGCTATTAATGAACTGTTTTCTTACGAAATTAAGAATGATATGTTTCAGGAATTTTGATAAATTACGTAAAATCATGTAAGTTTATTACCTTATTGAAATGACACGGATCCCCAAGGGCTCGAGTCCTACTCGCACTTGACCGTTTTTTATATTAATATTAAATAATCTCAAACTAATGAATAATCTTACCTTCGTCTTTTCTTCAACAGCACCTAAAAGGTAGAATTATTATGACAAATGTCATTAAGATTTAGTTTAAATCAAAATGTCATTTATAAAGAAACCAAGAAAACACTCGCCATGAATTCAGAATACCTGAAAATAAAGTAAATAAATAAAAGCCAACCGGATTGCAGCGATGAAATCGGAAATTATACAACTTCTTACAAGTTTTTGAGAAACAACAACATACAACATATCGTCGCGACATGAAATGCAAGTCACAGTCCCCACTCGGTACACCCGCGTTTCACCGACTATTATTATGATGGGTGGTGAGCCCTATCGCCGTACTTCGGGCACAATTACACGCTTTTTAGGGCATACAGGTTTCCTCACGATGTTTTTCCTTCACCTTTCAAAAGTGGTAAGTAGATATAAGGTAAGAACACAAATACTCGTACTATGCACAGAAATTTCGAAAAACTGATATAAATTTAATTCGAAAAACTCATTAGTGCATGCCCGACTGGGGATCGAACCTGGGTCTCAAGAATTAAAAGGCAGCGTTGTACCCCCTGAGCTACCGCTCATTATACTGTCTTCGACATGGTAAATCTTTGATTAAGTAATTATTTGAAACTTTAACATAATCAAAAAAATCTTAAAATGACCTCTAAAAATTCTATTAATGAAATTTTAATTAATTTTAAATAAAAAAAATATTTTTTGGAAAATTTTCCTTCCGTAAATTACACTATTTTTTGATGGCAAGAGGCCCAATGGTATGTCATTGATTGTCTGTAAACATGAGCGGCCGCTAGTATGGGACGCTACATGCGTAGACACGCTGGCGGCCTCCCATCCATGTTAGGGAAAGCTGTAAAGCCGCTGGTGCATTCCAGATTCGGCCGAAAGCAACAAGTGGCGTAAATATGCCAATAAATATAACTTGTACATATTTGTGCCGTTTGGCGTCGAGACTTTGGACCCGGCGAGGTCCGGAGGCGCGAAAACTATAAAGGAACTTTCATCGCGCCTGGTCAACGTCTCGGCCAGAGAATTAGTCTGGCCATCCAGAGAGGTAATGTAGCCAGCATTCTGGGCACCCTACCGAGGGGCAGCGACTTGGTCTCAGTTTTTATTTATAGCTTTTTGATTTATTTAGTTGTATTTTAGATTAATATTTATTTGTAACTAATTAGTTTATTTATGTAAGTTGTTATTCTAAGATATGCTTTAATTAAATGTAAAGACAATCTCATAAACTTACGGCCTCCCAAGTTCTTCGGTATCAACTTTTTTTATTGCGTTAAATACGGATCTCTGCAAGATAAACAAATTTAAGTAAAAAAAGCCATTTGAAGAAAACAATTATATGCATTATTATGCATTTAACACCTTAGTCTAAGAAACAAAGATGGCGCTGTCATCGCTACGATATTTATATGCAATTTTCCAACAAAAAATTCACCTTATAAGGAGGGGTTCTAGCGAGTATCTCCGCCGATATTGGGACAATGGCATATCATAATATCAGTTTGTCCATCGAGATCTTTTAGACTCTCCCGAATTTCGTCACTTTTTGATACACCAGCTAGTAATGCACATATGAAAGCTCAAAAGGGCGTTGTTTGTTCCTTAGAGCAAGGGGTGAAATGCACACTATCATCTCGTATGTATTCATATATTATGGGCATTCCTGGCTAACAAGCCAGTGTACTCGTCAAGAAAATACAAAATTAATTCTAATCTATGTTTTATCTTTTAATTTATCCGGCTTATACAGGGTGTAAATGCAAAGTCAAGAATCCCTTTAGGGTATGAAAGTATACACGATTCTGATATCATTGCGAGAAAAAAAAAATACCTTGAATTTTCACCAAAAATTCCATCATTTTTCTAAGCTATGGCTACGCAGCTCACTGGCCTCTCCGAACACCTAATTGCACCCCGCAACCCGCACCCCTCATCCGAGTGGCCGGCGACCGTGAGGGTGTCCACGCGATTAGTGTATTTTGAGTAAAGAAAATCGTCTTGTTATGAGGTACTGGTACTTTTTTTAGATTCTTGCCTTTGCTTTTACACTCGGTATTTTTTGGAAAGTCAACGTCATTATCGTAAATACTAACCAATAAATTATCAATCATATTATTTCCTTTCCTGAAGTCGGTGTAGAGCACATATTCGTTGTTTCCATTTCTGAAAATTTGTGAAAATGTAGATGCATATAACAGTACAAGTATATTTACGATAGATCAAACACAGTTATCCAGTAAATCGGTTTTCATCTGCTATTTTCGTAATACAAACACAGTTTTTTTTTTAAAGCTGTCAATTTTTATAAAATTAAAGAGAACTTTACAGGTTAATTAGCATTTTCTTGTGATGTAAAAAACAAAACATTAAAGCTGTTACGGGGATCACAGAATAGATCAAAAGAGACTTACCTCAACCCAATATTGTTCGTATTCCCATAAACATCATATGACTCATCATGGGGGAAGCTAACCTGTGACTTCAGCATATTAAGACTTGGTCGTAGAAGAGTGTGCCCAGGGTGAACTGGGGGAGTCCTAGGAAGGTCTTCGATGTCTTTTGGGATACCCAGAATAACTGGGTCATCGTTGAACATGTGTTTTCTGAGGGACTGGAATGTTTTAATAGCTTTTAAGTAACACAAATCGTTTTCAAATATTAGATGGATTCGTTTGGTGGTTCTCGGTGGAATGTCACCTTCAAGTACAATAATTTGTGTATAATTTATTGAAACATCGTTTTCATATTTCTTAGTGGAATATACCTAACACTAGTTGAATATACAAAACCAGTCAAGTGTGAGTGGGACTCGTCCCTGTGGGTTACGAACATACCGTTTAAAACACAAACACATTCCACGACCAGTTAAGTTGTGAACGACCTACTTAACTTACGATGTATCTGTCGCAGGCATTTGGTTAAATCAGGCAGAAGAGATGCGGTAGCTTAGGTTAGAAGGTTAGTGTCGTGTCCGCCACAAGTAACCTTCGTGGTTATTTTTTTATGACCACCATTTAAACCAAAAGCCTAGTCATTTAGTTAAGTCACTGAATCTAACCAGATGCCTGCGACATATCTATCGAGTGGTGCCGGTGCCAAAAGGTCGTGGAGGTCACGAACCCAGCGATTACAGGCCCGTGGCGGTGTTATGCACTCCAGCCAAAGTGTTCGAGACAGCCATATACCTACCATAGTCTCTATGCGCAGGTTAAGGCCCAGTTGTCAGACGCACAGCACGGCTTCCGTTCCGAGCGGGGGACAACGGGGAACTTGCTGAGTTTGATGACGCGATTAGTACCAGTGGTTGATTCCGGAGGACAGGTAGATGTCGCTTACTTCGATTTAAGAAAGGCTTTCGACACTGTTGACAATGATATTCTGCTCACGAAGTTGGCAGGCGTGGGCTGCACGCCGAACACGCTAGCCTTCTTCGCCAGCTACTTGCAGGACAGACGTCAGTATGTCGATTGCAGCGGACACAGGTCAGAGCCTTATTTCACAAGATCGGGCGTCAGTCAGGGTAGTAACTTGGGACCTCTCCAGTTTATCATAATGATAAACGATTTACCAGAGGTGGTTACTGAGTCGACATGTTTACTCTATGCTGACGACTTGAAACTAATGATCGAAGTAAGCGACATCGGGGATCATGACAGGTTACAGAAAGATATAGATATACTTAGTAAGTGGAGTCAGGAAAATAGGTTGTATTTTAACATCAACAAGTGCTCAGTACTGACATTTAGTCGCGCGCGCACCCCGCACCACCATCGGTACCATTTAGAGGGAGAACCGCTACAGCGCGTCCCAGAGATCAAGGATTTAGGCGTGCGATTCACCGCCAATCTAACTTTTAAAGAACTCATTGTCGATGTATGTAAGAAAGCATTTCGCAATTTAGGTTTTATCCTGAGGCAATCGAACAGCTTCAACAATATATCCGCACTACGTGCCCTATATGAAGCCCTAGTAAAAAGTCATATGGAAAGCAGTGCTTTGATTTGGTCTCCACACGAAGCGAAGTATATAATAATGTTAGAGCGCATTCAGAATAAATTCATGCGATTCTTATATAAAAAAATATACGGTGTTAATCCTGGATTCCCATTGTTATATCCGACTTTGTTTGTTCTTGGCATGGTAGGATATTACAAATTGGAAGTGAGGAGGGAAGCGTCCACCGCCACGTACTTGTTTAAAGTGCTACGTGGAAAAGTGCACAACCCGAGCCTCCTTCGGGAGTTGCAGCTGTGCGTGCCCGAAGAGTACGTGTCGCGGAGGCGGCGGCCACCGTTGCTGAAGGTGCCGCGCGCGCGCACCAACCTGTTGCAACAAGCTCCGCTAACGCGAGCACTACGCTCGCTTAACGCGACCGTTGGGCACGTTGATGTATTTTCTTGTACGTTGAACGAGTTCGCGGGGGCCATATTAATTATATGTACTAGGTTAAGTAGTAATTAAGTTATCTGGGATTTATACTTGGTAATTTAATTATATATTTATATTATTATGTGAGAATTTAGAATTACTAAACTAACGCAATAGGTAATTCTGTAATGTTAGTTTTAGTTGATTATAATAAATAAATAAATAAATAAATAAAAGAGTCTAATTTACGAGTATTTGGTCTGTAATTTCTATTTGAATGTAATTTTTAGAATTTTTTCTAAGACCTAATTGTAAATGGAATTTCAAGTTTCTAAGTCAGCTGGAAGTATATTACAGATTTTCAGGAGGAACCAATTTGTATGAAATTGATCATTTAAAGGAAAATTACTTTTTTCTCGTTGAGTTAGAAGCTTGAGCTTTAACATGGTTATGAAGCCGTAGACGTAGAGGTATCAGTTTCAACTTGATATCTTGAGGAAAAGGGTCTTGACAAACGAACATATGACCGACAGACGTACAAAGACGGGATCCTATAAGGGTTCCGTTTTTTCAATTTAAGGTACGAAACCCTAAAAATAACCATTATAAAATTAAAAGGTTACCGAAATTGAACCAAAAATCTCGTAAACTTAAAACAAATGGAAAATATTGTCCATATTAAATGCTGCCTGTTCAATTCCTACAATAACGGCGGCGTACTACAATTTTGTGCTTTAAATTATACATCAAAGTATCATATAGGTATTAATAACCTCTTGCCGGATGGTGAAAGATTCTTATCAGCACGTATTATTCCCAGACCCGTAGGTACTTGGGACGAAAGCGCCGGTGACAAAAGGGGCTTTGGTTTTTAGACTGATTCTGATTTATTGCACTGTTTAGTTTTATTTAGAATACCTTATGTATTTATAAATCTAAGCATAAATATTGATATTTGTGCTAGGTGGATGGCTCAACATCACCATCCATCACATTGGGACGTTATAATTGTTGCTGAAACGCGAGTGTACGAGGGTGGACTTGCATTTCACTGACACCTCTTAGGGGATTCATGTCGTGACGATGTATGATACGTCGTTGGCATATCGTTGAATTCGGAAGATCATAATTTACCTAGACCGATCGTATTTTTATTAAAAGTAGGGGAGTCGCCTCGCTCTGTTTCGCTGGTCTCTCCAAATGAAGGGTACACGGAAAAAAGTGCGATGTAATTTTTTTCTTTTACAGGTTTTGATGCCAAGTTATTCAGATTGCGTTGAAGTATGGTATAGCTTCAAGAAACAAGGAAAAACATCTGCCTTGTCATGATCACTATCTACGTAAAGATTTTGTGGAAAAGAAAACTGTATTGAATATCAACTTGCTTATAACTTTATAAATGCAATTGTGAAAATATTGACTTTACTGAGATGGCACGTTCTTTTCGTGTACCTTTCAAATTGATTTACATGTAAATCTTAGTGTCTCTTCGTTCCGCCTGTCATCGCACCGATTTTTCACTTTTGGTGTAAGATTTTAGATTTCATAGTTTACGACTTGCCGAAGCAAATCATGACATGGCGAATTCTACGATTTGCCGAAGACATTAATATTATTACCTTTATATTATAGTTATGAGGTCTGGGCCCATGTTTTAGTGGAATGCCATCAGAAATCTGAAACACATTTTTAAGATCCCATAATGAAGGTTCCATATATATGAATATGATCTAAGGAAAGCGGTCGGTGGTGGGAAGAATTTAAATATTGATGATATCAAATTTTATTCGAAGGAAACAACTCTTTATTTTTTATATAAATTAAACAACGTTAATTTTTTTTTAACTTACTTGTCTCAAATCGACCCAGCAAGGTGCGAAAACAATTATACCGTAACGATTGTCAATCGACAGGGCCAATGATTAGAAACAATAATAATTGTCTTAGAGAAACATTGTGGCTTAAATAAAAGGAAGACTTTGAAATCTAAGATAAAATGGGCCTTTAAGGATAAGTATGTACAGCATCGAAGATAATACTTTATAGAAGATAAAAATAGTACTTTATTGTTCAGTCAACTAAAGATATAGGTAACCAGGCCCAGCACAAATACTTTGATCCTTCTACCGTTGAGTAACAGATAAGATGGGGACTAGCGCAATACATACACACATGCACCATTGATTACATATTCTTCATCTCATCAATCACCCACCTGTGGGCTTAGGATAGTTTGTGTTGGGCCTGATTACCTATTTCTTTTGTTGACCGTGTAACTAAATAGTTTACTTAGCACTTCTTATGCATTTTGCGAGGAGGGATCAAAAAGTAGTAAGAATGGGATAGAATAAAATGACTATTGATAACATAGGTAATAATTTATTTTTCTACATAGTCTCCGAGTCTCTCTACACACCGAGTCCAGCGCTTATGCAAGGCTTTGATCCGCTTCAAAAAAAAAGTTTTGTCTTGGTCCTGCAAAAAGCTCTCCACGGCATCCATCACCTCGTTATCGTCTTCGCACCTGTTTCCCCTCAAGTATTATTTTAATTTGGGGAACAGTTGAAAATCACTAGGCGCCAGATCTGGTGAATAAGGGGGGTGGTCAACCAATTCGAAGCCAGCTTGCTGAATGGCAGCCATCGCAACCGCCGAGCTGTTCGCGGGTGCGTTGTCGTGATAAACAGCACGCCCCTTCGAAGTTTCCCTCTCCTTTTCTCTTTGGCATTCCTCAACTTGGGAGTTAAAGCTGCATAATATTGGCTAGTAATATTGGTTCCACGCTCCAGGTAATCAATCAATAATATCCCTTCTGAGTCCCAAAATATTTAGGCCATAACCTTGCCAGCCGATGCCACGGCACGAATCTTCTTCGGGGTCGGTGATGATGGCCGTTTCCATTGCGAAGATTGCTGTTTTGTCTCGGGATCAAAATAATGGATCCATGTTTCGTCAATTGTTACGAAACGAGACAAAAAGATTTCAGAATCTTCTTGAAACTTGTCCAACAATGTCTTCGAAATGTCAAGTCGATTTTGTTTCTGACTGTCGGTTAATATTCTCGGCACCCATCTTGCGGAGACTTTTCTCATATTCAAAGATTGTTTCAATATGGATTAAATATTTCCATATGAAATGCCCGTTTCTTGAACTAAGTAACGGATGGTAACTCTTCGATCGCTCAATACAATTTTCTCGACTTTCACAACATTTTCTTGGGTGACTGACGTCGGTGGACGGCCGCAACGATGTTCGCCTTCCGTGCTCGTTCTCCCTACTCAAAATTGAGAAGCCCACCTTGCGACAGTGGAATACGGCGGAGCAAACTCTCCTAATATATAATATAATAATAAATCGCAGTGAATCTCTTGCGTCGTTAACTTTTTTAAACAGAGGTATTTAATAACGGCTTGCACTTCGTTTTTCTCCATTTTCGAGAACACGTTTTGACACGAAGCAAACAAATGATTACGAGTACATTCATAAGAAAAATAAAAGAGAATCGAAGATTTTTTTTCTTTATTAATATTGCAAATATCTGAGCTATGCTTGCCAATACTTATTTATTTTCTTACCAAGGAGTATATACTTATGTCGGTCTTACTACTTTTTGATCCCCCTAATATTTGTGTCTTTCAATCAATGTATCTTTTAAAACTATTATCAAGAGTTTTTGACTTTGTGGTTATTTTATCAACAAACCTTTGGGCCACTACAATGATTATTTTAAAAACCCCTATCCATATCCATTCTGTAGTTCCGAAGCTAAAACGGAATATATATTACGGGTAATGCTATAAAAATGAGTTAACCTAGGTTTATCCGGGTGATGTTACACAAAATTTCGGGGACGACTCGCTTCGCTTGGGGACCAATGTTTATTAACATGTCAACCTAACACGCTCCTCCTCGCTTCGCTAGTCGTCGCACCTATTTTTTGACTTTTTTCGGACTTTAACCGACTTCAGGCTTTACCCGTAACATATACACACAGAGAATAAGAGACAACAATTCTAAAACATTGTCTCGGTACAATAATAATTACCCAATTAATTTTTTCATATTCAATGTGCAGACACGACTTTTTTAATACTTTATTTATTAGCAAAGGGTTTAGTTTTGCAATACTAAAATGTATAATATTTGTTCGAAATTATGTTTTTTGGTATATAAAATAGATTCTGAATGTAAAAGGTGACAGGTGAGGAGGATAAACTGACAATCTTGATTTTGTTTTATTTCAAATATTTTTTTATTAAACTTTTGACTTGGTCATCCCAATTCCTGCTGTCCTATTCTTTCCATCTTATGACAAAAACGCCGTCATCATATAAAATAAATTGGGTAGACAATAATGATATTATGTTGCCTTTCTTCTTAGTAAGACTTTTTATTAACACTTTCAGAGACAGAACAAGCCAAACTTTGCTAATTTAATCCTAATCTGTCGTCAAAGCTCTCAAAGTCTTGCGTCAATATAAAATCGGGTTATTTATATTTATTACACAATTTATTCAACTTATTAATGTGATAAAATAATTCTGTGCTATTTACGTTCGTGTTTAAATAAAATACACGTATACTTATTTAAATATATGTATATTTTGAAAATAAAAGTAGATTTCTTGGAGGCATCTAAGAATCGTAAAATTAAATAACTTATTTTTTTCAGTGTGTATCGGTCTGTCTATCTGCATGATCAAGATTCACTCAGATTCACTTTCAATCTGAGTTAAAATGGCTCCCTTTTTGGCTTAGTTGGAATCATCATGTCGTTCAGTCGCGCTTGCACCCCAATACTCTCGCAGTACCAAATTGGAGGAGAACTTCTGCAGCGAGTATCGGAGGTAAGAGACCTGGGCATTCGCTTCACAGCTGATCTCAACTTCCGAGAGCACCTTAAGGATGTTTGCAAAAAAGCTTTCAGGAATTTAGGGTTTGTCTTACGCCAGGCAAGCGTGCAAGCTCAGGTCTCCGAGTGAAGCTAAATATGATAAAATGTTGGAACGTATTCAAAATAAATATACAAGGTTTATATATTTTAAGATGTATGGTGTGTATCCGGGATATCCTTTGCTGTATCCTGCACTGTTTGTAGGTTTAAGTCCGTCATTTTTTTATGTCTATTTTTTATTTATGGTTATATTTCTCTACTGTTCCATATTCGACTGACGACGACCCCGAGTGGATCGAAATATATTTGAAAGTTATTATTTCTTTTTTTGCCTGTATAAAAGTGTACATACATGAACATATTTAGTTGGGATATAAAAGTTATTTTTATTTATTGAATCGACTAGTTGATTTGTGAAATATGTATTATTATTATTATGATTTATTATTTATATTTTTTGTGTACAAAAAGTAATAAGAAATTAACGAATCACGACTGTACTAATTTGAATGTGTTTTTTCATTTTTTATATCTTGTTTGGTGTCTAGCTTAAAATTTTTACGAGACACTGGAATGGCTTGAACTGGATTTTCAAAGAAAATTTTCTTGTTAATGAGTCAACTAATGATGGTTGTTTTCCTTCAAGCTTAAATTGGTTTTCAATGTCGAATGTCGACAAAATCGCAGGCAGATGCCAGTTCTCAATAAGTTTCTATTTGAGATTAATTAAAACCTCTTAAATAAAACTTTTACACTATTTGCCTAATTGTCATTATTATGCAGAGGTAAACTTTTAATTAACTCAGTAAATTTCAAAGTTAAAGAAACAGTAAAATTTGTTATTCAAACTTTTCAAAAAGGATTCTAAATGTATTTACTTTTGTAAACTTAAAACTTTGGAGCTAAATTTGGTTACTTGTCTAGAGAACTTATTTAGTCGAATAAAACAAAGTAACGCATTCTGTTAACTTTAGCAAACTTTTGCAACACTGCACAGCTTTTGGTTTGTATACTTGCTTGCATGGAATATTGATCACACTAAATGCAAGTATGATAAAATGGAAAACTGGCAAGTGTTTGTCGAACCAAGAAACTAAATAGAATACAGAATACAGAACTTTATTCATAACGGTCAGTTACATGTCATATTGTTATTAAATAACAAAAAAATGGAATAAAACAATAATTATTAAATTAAAATTGAATTAAGTTAAATGACTAGTCACAGAGTAATTCATCTAAGTAAATTTGTCATACACAGTGTATGAAATGTAAAATCATAATGTCACATAATAATACAAAAAAAAAAGTGTAATATTCTTAATGTCAGCACATCGTCTAATTCTGATTCAAGATATAATAACAAAAAAGTCATAATAGCGTACGTTTCCGCTTTATTTTAATAAATCATCAACTGAATAAAATGCCTGCTGAATGAGCCATTTCTTCAACTTACACATAAAGAGGGAAAACGATTCGATTTTTGCAATGTCATCTGGAAGTCGGTTGTAAATAGTTGGACCACATACGTACACCGATCGAGCGCTCTTCGTAAGCCTACGAGAAACTGAAAATAGCTATTTAAGCTGAAATCAAATCAACCGACCAAATTCATATTGGAGACTCGATTAGTGATCAGGATCTAGGTTCAGTAATTATTTTGGCCAAATTAAAAAAATATATATTTTTGCTCCCTTACTGGTTGGACTAGTTTTAGTACAATTCCTAGTCTAGGCTGTAAGGAAGCAAAAAAAAAATATATATTTATCGAATTTCACTAAAAGGGTAATTGAAGCTTTTTGACGTTTGTAAAATTGAGTTCGTCACTCGACGGGAAATCAAGTTGCGAACGCACTCAAATACACAATTATTATAAGTAAAATTCTTCAAAAATAATCAAGGGAAATCATTTGTTGTTATAATACCTTAAATTTGACTAAGTTTCGATTTGTTCTTTTGCATACTTAATTAAACCGGATATTCGTTTTAAATTTGACCTAGGTTTGATATTTATTTAGTTTGTGATTTAGATAAGAAATTAAAATTCTAATCAAGACCATATCATTTCAGATATTCTGTAGTCTATCATACTTTGTTTTATTATTTTTTTATTTTATATCGTCTCATTAAAACCAGCCACCAATTTCGACTTTCAAAGTCACCAGCATCATAGACTAAATAGTACTTGTACTATTTCGTCTATGCCAGCACGTATAGCCGTCTGAACAAGATGCACCACGAGTGCAAAACGCGAATCCTTGTACAAGATCTTTATTTTATGAGAAAAACATATTTTCTCGGAGTAACCACTTTTAATGGTTACCAGTCATCATAATATAAACTCGATTATCAACAGTTTTAACTTTATCATAATATTTAACTATATTTCTGAATTAAATGATTTTTATTAATTTATTATCATATTGTTTCATAATTTTAAATAATAATATTTTAAAAAGAAGCCAATAAATATATTTCTATAAGTTTTTTATTTAAAAAACACACCGTCTCGTTTTTGCGATAAAATAAGATATTGCTGGTAAATCTTGACGTTATTTTTAATTAAACTGAATTTAGATAAGCACACAACCCTCATCTTAGTTTTGTCACACCATCAGCACAATAGGTGGTAGAGCTGATGCCGGGCTCGACTGTGGAGGTACCACCATCTTACTCGCAAATCCTCCCGAAGTTATCCGGGGGAGAGTAAGAGAACAGGTCTCAGGCAAAACCAGGCGGCCCACCATTGCCTGGGACCGATGGATGGCGGTTTATCCATCCCCAATTGCCGAGACTTATACAAAACAGACTGGTGACGGGCAGCGGCGTCACTGGTGCAAGGGTTTAGGCACCGCGCTCACCAACCCATCTGCCCAGCGCGTGTGAGTATGGGCATTTCTTCCAGGAGGACCGCCTAGAGTGGCGAAATCCTGGAAAGGCCTATGTCCAGCAGTGGACGAAACAGGCTGATGGATGGATGGATCAGCACAATCCTTAAAAATCAAGCTAGAAATCTTCGCTAGACTAAAAATTGATATCTATAAACTGCATGAGTATTCTTTTGTATCGTCTTAAGGTGAAGTGGCTTGGGCAATTTTCTGAGATAAAATTCGGATATTTCTGTAACATACAGGATCTGAAATTCTGGCGCCAGTATACAGGATGTAAATAGAGTGCAATCATTAAATAAAACCACATACTCTACTGATCACACTGAACAACTATTCGAAAAAAAAACCCGCGCATATCTTCAGAGAAATAGATATTCAACTGTAACTCAAATACTTTATCGCGTAGGAGGAAGGTATATTTTAGAATACTACACCAGGACAGCTGTTTCACGGTTCACGCATTTTTGTTTGGAACCAATTATTTCCCAAACTAAAGGTGTCCGCGGGTATGATTCTTGGATAAAGTGGTTTAGTAGGGTCAGTAGAAAAGCTGGTTTCATTTAATGGTAGCAGTCTATTTACACCCGGTATTTACTTGTTTAAAAAAGTTCATTTTAATGGAGGTATCTGTTTTCTTGTCAGTGAGTAGGTCAAATCCAAATATATGTTAGCAGCGTATGTGAGTAAACAGCATTCTCTACTCCACTTCTCTTTAAAGTTTTCTTAGCTTTGTGTCGTTAAGAATAAAATCTAGGTGCATTTTCCAAGAAGACAATGCGTTATAATTAGAATAAATACTCACGTAGGGGGTATTAATACCGTCAAAATTGTAGACTTTTATACTTTGCGTTAATTTCTGAAAACAAAGAGCCGTTGTAATTCGTTCTCGTTAAAGATTATTTTTATATGAGGTGACATTCCTTTATATTGCCAAATTCATACTGGAGACTCGGTAAGTGGTCAGGACAGGACCAATTTTTAATGATCCTTTCTGTGAAATACGAAAAATATAGTTAAGATTTCCTATACCTCCTATATTGACCATACATGCATGTTCATCCATCCATCCATCAGCCTGTTTCGTCCACTACTGGACATAGGCTTTTCCAGGATTTCGCCACTCTTGGGGGTCCTCCTGGAAGAAATGCCCATACTCACACACGCTGGGCAGGCGGGTTGGTGAGCGCGGTGCCGAAACCCTTGCACCAGTGACGCCCCTGCCCGTCACCACTCTATTTTATGGCCCGGCAATTGGGGATGGATAAACCGCCATCCATCGGTCCCAGGCAATGGTGGGCCACCTGGTTTTGCCTGAGACCTGTTCTCTTACTCTCCCCCGAATAACTTCGAGAGGATTTGCGAGTAAGATGGTGGTACCTCCACAGTCGAGCTCGGCATCAGCTCTACCACCTAATGCATGTTATGTAACTTATATTCTTAGTTTAAAATTATATTGAGCATGTTATAAAAGTGTAAGCTTTTTTGATAAATAAAGATATTGTATTGTATTGTAATTGAGTCGGGGTTGTTCTTGTACAAGTGTAGACGCACCAAAAATATTTTTCCTATTTCGCAAACGAGGTCAAGGATTCTTGGTCCTGACCACTTACCGAGTCTCCAATATGAGTTTGGCTATATAAACAAAAATCACCTTATAAAGGGTCGTTTTTAATAGAAACACATCTTACCACTAAAACCAACCAGACAAATAAACCGTACTCCATTATCTTTTTATTTCTATAGTCGACGTAAAACTAAAATTTCTGAACTATTATCATTAAGAATTTCATTTCCCTGACTCCACCACTCTACCGGTAATGCGACCACAAACTATAAAACTTTCGTCGTAAATTGTAACCGGAGGGTAGTTATTGAATGCAAGCCATGAAATGAGATATTTATAATTTTATTCTTTCTCTTTAAGGCCTTACCCCTCGTGCACGATAATCTTACTGAGCGATTTTGAACTTCAGTATGTAAAATAAAAATAAAAGATACTTTATTTGTTTTACTAAACTAACATACAAAATTACAAATACAAAAACGGAAGTGGAAAGACAAAAAGGTCTAAGCTCGGCATAAAGCTAGCTGACACGCATGGAGACAGCCGCCGATTTTCAGCTTAGCCTTGTAATAACTAAAGAAGTACATGATAAAATAAGAAAATTACAATACATTCTTAACAACGAAAAAAATACTAATCTAACAAAACAAAATAAAATGAAAAGGCTACAGATTTTTATAAAGAACAGGACGCAAAAAAATTCTCGTATAAATTTTTAGAAGGAACACCCAGGGCCTGAGACTGCTTCGAGAGTAGCCATCTGCTACACTCAGCGCGGAAAGAGCCTAATGACTTGGCGTCTGATACTGGTGGTGGTATCACATTCCAGCATTTAGATGCAGCTACCTTGAAGCAGCCCGTGGTATTGGCAAGAGTAGTTTTAGGAATCTTGAGTATTTTTCGACGAGATGTGGATAACCATAATAATTTCTTATATAAATATGAAGGAGTTTTAGTTTTAAAGAGATTGAACAAAAAACATGATAGTTTTAATGCCCTTCTATTACCTTTATTCAATATGTATGTTGTCAGAAAGTCTACATTAGAATGCTCGCTTCGTGCGCTGGCGGCACGCAAAATCAGTGAATTTTAGAGGTTTTTCTGGAATTTACGAAAAAGTATTTGATGTAGGAGTTTTTCCATCTGACATCGGAAAATAAACCATGTTTTCTCGATAAAGCAGTAATTTCAGACATAAAACTGAAGCCGTTTAGACATAAAACGTATTAACAACTTAAAAAGGCATCATTTTGAAAAATAAAATCTATCGAGCGAAATGTGTCCAATTAAGTTACTGACTTGACAACGGAAAGACAAGGGTCTGAAAAAACAAGTGTCCAAGTTTTACATTGATCAGATAAGTAGTTGACTCAGCATATTAAAACAAAAACCGTTGAAAGACCTAATACAAGCCCTTAAGGATAATACTATAATGATAAAAACGCGTTTTTTGTATATTCGGCCGGGTACCGCAATCATATACAAATAAATTAATAACCTAATTAATTACTATAATAATAAATAACAAGAAATAAGCAAAATGATTGCAAAAAAAGGATTCTCGTCCTCATGAGGCTATTGAATTTTGTTCCATAAAGTGCCTCGAGACAAAATCAGATCATGAAGTCTCATACTTAATCACGTTTTTACTAATCATCGTTGATAGCCCCTTAAAAAGGTGGAGGATACTTAAAAATATATTTATAACTAGCTTTTGCCCGCGGTTTCACCCGCATTGAATTGGTTTTTGTGTACTCCTATAAAATCAGTCAATATTATTCGGACTGTTACCTATAGTAAACACAGCTGGTGAAATGTGTGTGTTATGCGCCTCTGTTTCCCATTAAGTGTGTCTCTTTTAAAGTTTTTCCATAGGAACAAAGGGAAAAATTAGTTTTTTTCCTATTCAAAGTCTAGAACTACATTTATGCAAAATTTCAGCCTAATTGGTTTCGTAAGCATGGCGTGAAACACATCACTTTTCTATAGAAATTTAAAAGCTCATTTTCATACCATGAGAACTGATTTATGGGATAAAAAGTAGCCTATGTCCTATTCCAGGTCTAGAACTATATTTATGTAAAATTTCAGCCCAATCGGCTGAGTAGTTACGGCGTAAAAGAGTAACAAACATCCATCAATCCATACATCCAAACTTTCACATTTATAATATTAAGTGGGATAAATCTGTCCCCGTCTCTGCTCGTGCTGAAGAAGTAACAAACTAAATGGTTTCTTAGTGGGTGTCTTGATATGAGGCTACCTGCTACATTTCAAGTAATTATACTAAGCTATAAAGTTCCGGAGATTTCGTGCTAAGTTAGCGGCATATCGCTCATGTTTAGGTACCTATTATACAGGTTAGCGCGCTGAGATGGGGCAATGTAGGAAAAACATAAACCGTAAGAGATAAAGTAATTTTCTCCAAGGATTCTCTTCATCATCGTTGTGAAGAAAATAAAAGCTGCATCCAAGGTTTTTGAAAAATCACGGCAATTTGGGATTACGTAGAGATTACAGAAAAAATATAGCGGGTGAGAAATTCACGACAGCAAAACGACAAAATTAAATTTTTCATCCACGAGTTTTATTTCGAGTACGGTATAAAAATATTTGCGTATAGATTATTTTTTATTTATCATAAACAGTTATTGGCAAGATTTAAATACCTTCTTCCTGACTGTTCCCAAAAACTGTCGAATTACGGAACCCTATGCGAGTCTGACTCGCCTTAACCGGTTTACTTAATAAGGCGAAATTATGAAAAACGACAAAATTGACAATTATTCTTATTTTTTTCAAAAAAAATATATTCGCAACTGTCAAATTCACAACACCTACGTTCAATTAAATTTTAAATATATTATACTTGTTAAATTACACATTTTCTACCAAAATTTCTCTCTGTGGTTTGGTCAGACCACATTTTCAACATTTTACCGATAAAATAAAAATATTGACATAAAGATATTTGCAAATCTTTTCATATATTGATCTTCTGTCTTTACTTGTTTATTGCAAATTGCAAGATAAAAATATAAAGTGCTAAATTTTGCAATTGTTTACATGTTTTCAGTGTTACAGAAACTACGTATTTTCTGTGATAATACAATAAAGGAAGAAATAAATGCAACAATTAAAAACCAATTGTGTCTGGAAATGTTAGGCCGTTCTTGCTCTTAATGCCACAATAGTGAATGTCATTGGTTTTTTTCTCATCAGTGATGGCTACATCACTTCTGTTACATTGGTCTTGAGGAAAATATATACTTGAAATTTTTTTTTTTTCATTTATATCCTTGTTTATTCAGGTATTTATGATTAAGGTGACCATAAAAATGTGTTTTCTAGGTTAATTCTGTGACGTGTCGTCCCTTCTGTGGTCATCTTTTCCATATACCCTATGATATTTTCTGTGGTTACATTTTTATATATAATATATTTATTTAAGAGTAAACAGATCCACAAGCATCTTTTGGCGCGTGAATGACAGTGACAGGGGGGCTCAGCTGTGAAACAAGGGATAAAATAGCAGTGTTAGTTCCGATTTTGACCACGACCAATCCAAGCACTGTAGTTACAAACAATCTATACTATAACATCTCATATATTTTTTTATACAAAAAATATTAGATTTGGAAAAGGCAATTTTGTTTTAATTTTGAACAAAAATAAAATCTGAAAGAAGAATGACCCATTAAATCGTGTTTATTACGAGTCAATAGTTCGTGTGCGTATTACAAACCTGCAGCGAAATTCCAGGTTATTATTTTCATTTTAGTTAATTTTTTACAATGTAGTTATGTACATAGGTATGGTTTAAAACGAAATACTAAATGTGGCATTAACCACGCATCCATCGAGTAGTCCGTGGCTTATCTCCATCGTGAGGGGCTGAAGGCCAGCCTCAACAGCACTTCAGTATCTCGGATACTTAGCCTTTTCATGATTACTACACTTGACTTTCTCATAGAGAGTTGATCGTAAGATATTATAATATAATTAATATCCGAACATAAACAAGTATTTCATAGGATTATGTTAGTCTTAATTTTGTTTAATAGTATTTTTTTGTTATTTATATTTTTCAAATTGTATAATTGTAAAAAACAAATGGCTAAAATATAAACAATGATAAAAATGGCAGTGGAATAAAACCACAAATGGCTTTTAAAATATTTTCATTAAATATCAGCTTTTTTTTTCAATCTTATATCCCTAGGTTTCTTTAACTTTGGTATTTTGTTCAAAGTAGGTATTTATATCAGCGAATTGCTACAAAAATAACGCACATATTCATCTGATCAGATTAAACATACCGTGAATTTTATAATGAAATGTTTACAAATTGGACAAGATGTAAAAAATACGTTGTTTTGTTTTGTTCTGTTTTGAAAATCATAAGTATAAAAGATTATTATTATTAATAAGAAATTTGCTCAAAGAACTATCGTCATCGATTTTGGAGAAAATAAAAACCAAATTCAAATAATTTAGAAAAACTACATTGTACTAAAAAAAATATCTTATCTTTATTATCAAAATACATAGACAAAGTGTTTAACAATACATAAAGATAACTATGGAATGTTTTGTTTTATCGGCAATGTATCTTTGGTGCAAACGTAATCATTAATATTTAATTATTTAATAGGCGGTGGGACTTTAGTAGCAAAACTACCGACAACGTTTCCTGGTGGCAAATAATTAGCCACAACATAGACTTGACCATCTTTTGATTTCGCTATACCGACGCCAACTTCTTTACTGTCCTCCCAAATGACTTGAGTAAAATGTCCTGATGCCAAACTGGTTGGTTCTTTTCCAAAAGTATGGTCTTTTATTTCACTGTACCATTTATCAACTGCATCTTTACCAGTGACTGTGAAATTGGGATCCAAAGACCAAGCGTAAAAAATATTTTCACCGTACTCATCCTGATCTCTATGCTCCATCTTACCCTTTCTTGCAAGTATCTTCGCCCATTCGTCTGAATATTTACAAATCTTTTTATTGAGGACTAGCAGAGGGACACCGTGTTTCCTTCTATATTCGTTGTGAGCTCGTAAGAAATCGTCTTCAAATTTATCACCTTTATCACCAGTGATGGAAGTAGATTTAAATTTTGTGACCAAATCTGTCGCCTTTTCACTTAAGTTTTTACTGTTTCTCCGTGAAGAAGATACATTATTGTTAGGTACTCTTTCATGTTTATTTGGTTGGAACTCAAAAGCTCCTGGCGGCAGGACCTTTTTAGAGAATTGGCCACTATAGTTACCAGGAGGGTAGTAATTGGCAACAACATACAGCTTCCCAGATTTGCTTTTGGCACTTCCAATTCCTAACTCATTAGTATCTTTCCAGACAATTTGTGTAAAGTGCCCGCAGGTTAGAACTTCTGGCTCTCTACCGAAGGAGTAGTCATTTATTTCACTGTACCATTTGTCTATGCAATCTCTCGCAGTAACTTTAGTGTTAGGGTCGGGTGACCACCCACAGTAGATACTTTCTCCATATTCCTTTGTAAGACTGTATGCCATGCCATCTTTTTTGGCGAGCTCTTCAGCCCATTTTTGGGCAACTTTGCAGATTTCCTTGTTAAGAGTTAAAGGTGGTACTCCGTGGTCTCTTCTATATTCATTGTGGACATCTAAAGCCTCACTTTCGAAGTCACTTGATTTGCCGCTGAATAACTTGTTCTGTAAAGAAAAGAAAAACAAAATAAGTTCTGATGTTTATGAAAAGTAAGTAAAGACAATATATTGATGACAAATGACAGTGGTCTGTCAAGGTTAAAAACTAAATACAGTTTGTTTATACAAATAGTAGTAACAGTACACGCTCATTTGGATACGATATGAAAATAATAAGCCCAGCGTACAAATCACGAATAAAAAATATAGGGTTATGTTTGGCAAACTTACAGTGCATTACATAATATAACGAAGCTAAATGTATATAAATAGCCAAAGCTCACTAGGTAGGTGGCTGGATTGAGCTTAGCACGGAAAAGGTCATGAATTTTGGTTTTGTTTGACCCTCTAAAGATCATACTCGTAGTTTGTATTTGTGTTTGATTAAATAATGTCTTTGGCTCAAGATCTACAAATTTATACTTGAATCACAATAGTTTGTAAGATACTTTAACCCAGCGTATTTGCTTTATATTTGATTTCAAAGTTTAAAATAGGGTATAACATAAAGTCAACAATGAGTTTAAATTTAATTTCACTGTTCGTGTCACGCATCTTCTAGCTAAAGAATTGATTTTGACTTCTTTATCTGAATTTTGTATGTTTTGAAGGTGTGTTAATTCAGTTCCTTCCGCAATAAAACTATGACTTAAGAAATGATTCATCTAAGTACCAGTTTATAGAATAGTGAGACTCGTAAATTATTCAGGCGATAGTGTTATCGCGCTTGCGCAGTGCCCTTCAAAAGGCTGTTTATTGCTACAAGGATTAATCTGTTGAACATGTCAATAGTTATGAAATATACTTTGAAAGAAAATTACTCGTATTAAGTTGTACTTTTGATGGTAAAAAGTTTTTTTTATGTTTAAATTACCTATAGTATACGTCTTTTCTTATATCCAATATCTTTGACCTGTCATTTTCATTATTATACAGTGGGTTTTAATATAGTTTATTAGTTGGGTCCATCCATCTATCAGTCCGTGTTCGTCCACTGCTGGACTAGGCCTTATTTTAGTTGGGTATTTGTGTTATTTGTCTTCCTTAAATTTAATAAAATAATATGCTAAGAAAAAGTTAAAATAAAGGAATAAATGTTTAACACAAATACGTTAACAAATACGAGTAATAGTATACTAACTTGGCCCATTAGATAAGCCTTGCCGAAAAGTCCTTCATTTGCAAGAAAGTCTTTTTTTTCTTTCTTTTGTCATTAGTGGCGATATCAAAAGTGACAGATGTCAAAATATCAAATATCAAAAAGTGAAATATGTATTTATTTATGTTTTGTTGTCTGGTGATAACTTTTATTAAACTTTTGTTACACTTCTATTAAAATTTTATTACACTAGATATTTTCTTAATGTCACCTAACATGGAAAATTTACGAATACTTTTGGATACTATAGCTCTGAATATTATAAGTGCTGTAACTTTTTATATACTGTTCTAATAGTTAATAATAGCTCTTACCTATACGAGTAAATTGTACTCTTCTACACATATGTACTCTTATATATATTTTTTTATAAAGTCGTCCTATTGGGTCTATGTTTAAGTACAGTCCTAAAAACCACAAAAAAGCTATAAATAACAATAAAAAGATATCTGATTTAGGTGACAAGCTTAGACCATTTAAACGGGACTAGGCAAGCGCACTTATCCCCCTCTGCCGAAGTATATGAACAATTTGTTCATGTAAGTATGCTAGTGTGCGCGTTTTGTGTTTGTGTTGCAGCTTTTGATTTAGTGTGACATATAAATTTTTCGCAGTAGTGTGCGTGGGTGAGTAAATGTGTGCTGTGCGTGTTTACCTCCCCTCCCGTGGAAAACAGCACAATAATTTCAGTACTAAGAGTCGAACTTTGCCAGGTCCCGTGTTAAATGGTCTAAGGTGACAAGCAAGCCACAGGAATAAAATAAGAAAAAAAAATAAAAAACTATATCTCGAAATGATGTTCATATTAGTCACTGCAGTCTTAGCACGGCAATAAGTCTTTGTGTGGCAAAAGCTCTAATTATGACTGAGATAATTTTTACCAATTTAGGTTATGCCGACTCAATTGCGTGTTCAGAAACCGCAACATGAGTGAGTGACTCTGACCTCTGCAGCTCTTTTATTTAAGGTCATTGAACGTCGTTGCCAGCCAAATTGAATTCATACTTACCTCGTGCATAAAAACTTTTGTTGCAAAAATAACAGACCTGGACGGCGATTCTCGCACATGCGACAATTTGCGAAGGTCGAAAGCGGGTGATTTTTACAAGCTCTTTATGAAGAAACGTATCAAACTTTTAAAATATAAACTTGTTGTACGTATTCATAACATGCTTTACGTGTCATTTTAGGAGTTCTAGTTAGTAGAAATATCATCACAAGGCATCTTTGACGCGATAAACACAGGCGTATGAAAAGCAAATCGTGTGAAAAATGTTGCGAGAATCGCTGCCCAGGCCCTCAATTCTTGTACGTGCGCAAAAATAGTGAAGGCAGATTACGGGTGACTTTAAAATAGATTTTGTACGAAGTATGGATTTTTTTGATTGAAATCTTTTAATGAGCATTCCTTACATCCTATAGTTTTTATCTGATGTAGTTTTGTCACTCTAATTTTCATCGCATGGCATTTAACTAACTTCAAACAAATGTCTAATGATTGATATTGCGAGTGAAAAATAATGCCGGAATAGCCGTCCTGGATCCCGAAAACAAGACCCTTTAAAGGGCATAAGCTTACAGCGGTCCTGTTTAAGACACCCTACCCGTTGTTGTTATTAAGGTCGTTATTCTGTAGTACCTAATTTCTATTGAGTATGTTCTTAATGGTCTTTTGTTCGGAGCTTGAACGGGCGAAGATCCAAACAAGATGGAACGTCTAAAAATCTTAAATTGCGTCTGAACGAACGCAGTAAAAAAGCGGTCTCAATCGAGATCATGGTCTGTTCCCAGCAAATAAAAAACATTCGGGTGCTCGTTACTTTTAAGACAGTACCTAATTTTTTGTGTTGAAAGTGAGAATATTTAGTACAAAAGGGTATGTAAAACTGCCTATTACTAAGTTCATTCATGATCAAGGAGGTAATAAAACCTTTGAGAATAAAACAGGTGAAAAACAGGTATTTTTGCTATGTGTATTTTATATATAATAATAAATGTTTTTATTAAGGTAAGCATCATCAAATATATGACCCTAGAAAGCTAGAATAGTCCTTTTTTATAAAAATATAATCGTTTTCACATACTACATTTGGCTCAGACATCGCAAAACAATTTAACTATATTCATGCTTTGTGTAGTATGTATTTTGCACAAAACTTATTTATCTTCGTGTTCAACTTCCAATATTGTTGTTTTAAAAAATTATATAAGATCTTACAATTCAAAGTGAAAAAAACTTAACAGATGATAAAGTATCCCTAATAGACCACATTCCAAAAAAAATAAAAAATTTTTTGCTCGTACTTTTTTTCCTTTCCATTGAAATTTTGTCAGCTGATTTAACCACTTTGTACTGGGAAGTAAAAAAGTTATTTGAGCAAAAAATTTTTTCTTCTTCTGGAATTTGATCAGTTAACGATACATGATCTACCCTAGAATTATTTTCACTTATTATTGTAGGACCTTATAGATAATGGTATAAAAACAGAGGTCTTTATCGAGACCCGTAATGGTATCCCGTAAATGTGCACCGGTGTTCAGAGTTAAGGTAACTGAAACTATTTTTTTTTTCAAATTTGTAATATCCTATCCCTATCCTACTAATATTAAAAATGCAAATGTTTGTGTGTGTGTATGTTTGTTACTCTTTCACGCTGAAACGGCTGAACGGATTTGGATGAAATTTAGAATGAATATAGCTTATACCCTAACTTAACACATTGGCTACTTTTTATTCCGGAAAAATCCATGGTTACTGTAGGATAGATCAATATCATTGAAAAATCAGGTGTCTAATTAGCGCGGACCCGTATCGTTTGTGGAGAAATAAGACAAGGCTATGTTATTTCATAAATATTAAAAGTAAAAACATAAATCCTAGATAGATGAAAAAACCGGCCAAGTGCTAGTTGGACTCGCGCACGAAGGGTTCCGTACTATATATCACACTAATATTATACATGCGAAAGTTTGTGTGTGCGTGTGTGTGTATGTTTGTTACTCTTTCACGCTGAAACAGCTGGACGGGTTTAGATGAAATTTACAACGGATATAGCTTATACCCTAAGTTAACACATAGGCTACTTTTTATCCCGGTAAAAAGCATGTCGTTAAACCGAATAACACGCGGGCGGAGCCGCGGGCAAAGGCTTGTGTAACATAATTAATTTACTATATAGGCTAAATCTTTTAGGGGATTCTTTTTTCAGAATGAAAAAATCGGCCAAGTGCGAAGGTTCCGTAATATCGCAACAACTCGTGAAATAAAAAACTTCATGTCTGTCTCATGACAACCGAGTGATATTAATAAAATATGGCTCCATTTTGCCCTTTGGATATGAAATCCTAAAAACTAAACTCTTCTTTATATTTTTACTTTGCCTTCCGTCTGTCTGTCAATGCCTTCATTTAGGAGCAACTGAAAGTTAAAATATATACATTTATAGATAGAACATACTACAGACCATTCATCATAACTTGTCCCCTGAAGTCATGTTGGCATCACTGCTTGTCAAACTTTTGCTATCATGTTGTTTGTCAGTCAGATATTTCAAAATTATTTGATAAATTATGTATTATTATTGCCAAAGCCGTTGTTGGAGTGCGCAGGTCCGACTCGCACTTGGCCAGTTTTAGTATTTGTTGTTATAGCGGCAACAGAAATGCATCATCCGTGAACATTTTAACTGTCTAACTATCACGGTTCATGAGATACAGACTGGTGACAGACGGACAGACGGACAGCGGAGCCTTAGTAATAGGGTCCCGTTGGTTACCTTTTGGGTACGGAACCCTAAAAAGCACTAATTTCAAAGTTTATTTGTCATTTTGACGACTTGTTTTTTTTTATTAGTTTAATAAGTTTGATACCGTTTTTCGTTCTAGTCAGTCTTAATAATTTATTATATTGAAAACTAGCCTTTTCTCGCGGCTCCGCTCGCGTTTATTAAATTTTTGACCAATTTTCTGTTGAGAGGTTCTCGAGTTGAAATGAAACATACATACATACAGACAGACAAATATTCTAAAATGGTAGTTTTGACTTCAGTACAGTACCAAAAACATTTAATTTGAAATAATATTCAATGTACAAACACTTTCTTACTAAGTGCTTTATTCTTTATATTTTAAATTTATTATTATTTTAGTAAAGATATTGATATATAATATTAATAATAGATACAGGATGTTCTAAGATGATAACCTTTTTCATGAAATATTACTATGGCACCAAAATTAAAAATCCGTTGTTCCTTACAAAAGTTAAATACCTACAAGAACAAAGTGAATGAAATATTATTTTTTTGTAATTTCATTGTTGGCCTCATAGTCAAAATTATTCATAATAATGGGTGGAATGACCCATTCCAAGGTTATCATATTAACACCCTCTATATTGATAAACCATTAGATAAACCGATAAATATCGATAAAAATATTAGTAATTTGAACACATAAATAGTTAATCTTAGGTACTAAATGCCTACACGGACAAAATGTTTATTAAACAGCTATTTTTTTTGAGATTTTAATGTTGGCTTCGTCGTAAAAGTCGTTCATAATGGGTGGAATGACCCGTTTTAAAGTTATCATTCTAGCAACCTACCCCCTGATTCTGTATCGTAAACTCATTTGATAAGTTGACTAAGGATAAGTTCGCACTTGAAATGACGTGACAATTCGTAAATTCGTAATTCGTTAAAGTTATTTTGGAATTTCATTTTTTATCTGTTTTTGGTGAATAGCAACTATAGCTAGCAACCGACACTGAGTTACATAATAGCCCCCCTGTACGAGTATACTGACAAACCATTTGATGAACCATTGATAACTTTAATAATATTAGTACTTTTTATACCTATAAATATTATTATTATTTAGCTATCTTACAGCATTCAGGTGTGCTTAGTATAAAGAAAAGAAATATGTTTTTAATGAACAATCCAATCCAGAAACATGCAACTTAAAATTTTAACAAACGAATAGTTGATATTATAGCATGCACAATTATCACTTTAAAAGCAGCTTTTAAAATACAAATTATTAATGACATGTCAATTAACAATGTTATGATATATTATTCATGATTGTTTCATATTGATAAAAATAATTATAATTATGAAAAATTTCGCATTACCTACTGTAAGGTTTTAGCTATTATATTCACGATCTAGATGCTATGTACAGTAATGTAAGGTTTTAGTTAGTATATTCACGGTCTAGATTCTAAGATATCTTGTTGTACGGTTTTTATTCTGCTTGAAGTGTGTTTAGAGTCATTAAGAATATTTTGTTAGTAGTGTTATTAGTTTAGTGGGTAGTCATGAATAAAGTCACTTTGGACAGATATAAATACAGGTCCGCTGTACAGGGACGTCAGTCTTGCTACGATTGTCAGTGTTGAAACTCTGTTAAAATATAACGTGAATATGGAAATCTCACTTTTATTTAATCGTACCTCCCGAGTGCTAATATCAAGAACTGGGATAGTACCTACGACCCACAAGAGCACAAAGCAACTCCAGCGATGAAAAATGGCGTCTTTTGTTCGACCATCTACGACGTTAGAGACTTCGAAGCGAGCAGCCGGGAGCAAAGTCCTTCGTGGTAGCTAGGACACGTCATCCTCTGGTGCCCGAGCAGTAGCAGAAAGAAAATGGCGACCTCAGTGCAAAGCTGCACGAATAGAGTGGCGCGTTGGCGTCTGCTATAGGAGCAATCCACGTTGGCAACTGAAGAACAGTGGTGAGTCGGTTTCATTATGTTTGATTCCGGTGCTCCCTTATAAAAGATGGCTACAGGTTGATTGGTAAGGTCTAAGAAAAATTGGTTTCAAAATGGGTTTTTATCAATAATGAATTTCATAGTGATCAATCGGTATATTTCAGTCCAAAGTTTGTTACATCATAAAGTGTCTTATTGTCCCATTGCATGGAAACATACACCTATGAAATTAGCCCTAGTAAAATTAAAGGACATCTTGATAATATTGATATAGATTTACCCTCGTAATACAGACAGAAATTTGACGGTGACATAAAAGAACGTTCTTGTAGTAAATTCACACAAATACAAAGAACAGAAATTTAATCTTGAGAGTTGAATTGTGAAAAGATTTTCCAACCTCATTTCATGGTAGTAAAGAAACATTCAAAAATTTTGATTCATCTAAACCCTAAGTTCAAGTGCCTTTTCAAGTTGTGAGGTACTTATGTTCTTTTCTTTTCCGAAATTGTGTGGAATCTATCATATTTTAAATTGATATTAACATGCAGGGTTTGAACGTGAGTAGACAAAGTTATCAATCTGTAACTGTCTTAACAACCACGCCTAAAGTGCCCACGCAGAAAATAAGTTTTTGTGATTATCATAGAAGTACTAAGGTGGCACGATTTATTTTCCGGTGTAATCGAGAAATATCATGATACCGTTATACAATTTTCACAAAATGTAGATAAACCTAAACCTTTCCCATGAATCAGCGTCGGGGGCCTTCATGTATAATAAGTAGTGAAAGATCAAGAAGTAATGAAGTGAAATGCATCTTTTAGTTTGAATTTCCGACAATAGACCAGCCTGATTATGTTCAATATCGAAATAATGATACTCGGATGTTTTTTTTTGTCTAAGGGCCATCTGGAAATTGAAGACAACAACGCTCACTGGGCGCGGTTTCATTTCTGGTAACGCAGTGCTGCGGTGCTGAAGTCGGCGGTACCCGCAACGGGCCAAGTGCGGCAACAGTTCTATGCGCCTGCTTCGATGTGATCATCACTGACTCATGATTAAGATAAGTTTTGAAGTGTATTGCTTGTAATGCAAAGAGTGATAATAACGGCAATATTGTTTTAGTCACTCAGATTATGGGTTGTTGTACAGTCCGTCAGATTTCAAATTTGCAGGGATCTTTAATTGCATAAATGGGCAGTTAATGTGTCTCGCCCTACTTGGATTAACAATAAAGAATATTAGTATGAAGTTAGATCATACAATTTAACGACAGCAAAAAAGGTGTTAGAGCATAGGCCGAAAATTGTACCTCAAAAAGAAAAGGTAAAAAAAAAAAATGTTTAATACGACATTGTCTGACCTCCAAAAGTTATGTTTCACCCTTTATGAAATTCCAAGATGATGATTAACTACACTTGTACTTGTTTCACAGTAATTATATTTATCCCAACTGGTTTCCGTTTTGCACCATTATCAAGGGACTATCTAAATAAATAACACATTTTTCGGGATATAAAATTTAGTCGACGTGCAATCAATGAAATAGGTATGCCGTTAATCAATGACAAGTAAATCGTAGGTAGAATCGCATTGAGATTATAGGCCAATAGTAGGTAGAATAACATCGAATATGGGAGATGTCATTTGCAGAAAATTGCTGAAAAGTGGGAAATTATAAAGTCTATTATAATAATGATAATGTTAGTACTGATAAAACAAAAATGTTTTGGGATGCCAATATAAGAAATCTTACCATATTTTCGGGCAAAGTTCATAAAAGTTAATAAGTTATAAGTCCAAAATTGTGAAAATTAAATATATATTCATTAAATGATTGTCAAATGTAAATAAAAAAAAAAACTGTAAAAGGCTAAAATATGTCAAATGCCATTAGATGTGAATGGTGAATAAAAAGAAAAGCTGAGAATGACATTTTTGGGGAGGTTAATATAATGCTACAAATCTAATAACTCAAAATAGGAAAGTAATGAAAGTAAGGAAATTATTGACGTCTAGTTGATGGTTGAGAATGCTGGCAGGATTTGTGTGAAGTAATTTATTTTTTTCAAACGCCTCCATGGTATTCATTTTTCGGACTTTATGGCAAAAATGTGATGCTTTAAAGGTTATAATTGGGTCAAACGGATAATTTTCTGTTATTAAGTGTCCAACAAAATCCGAATTAGTTTTGTTACGTCTCCAACAACTTGAATGCTCTTTGACTCTAGTGATAAAGGATCTGTTAGTTTGTCCAATATGTTTTTCTCACAATCATTATACGTCAGTTGATAAATACTACTCTTTTAAATGGCTGTCGAAAGAACATTCCGAGTGAGTTTATGGTATAGGACGCTGTTTACGGTCTTTGAGCCGCCTTGCGCATTTGTAGAAGACATTACCTAAGAAAGGTACTTTGGCCCGTTTCTTTGGCTCAAAGCTCTTATTTTGTGCCTGAATATTTGCACAGTATAATAAAACTGAAGCCATTTTGCATTTTTTTTATTGAATTGGAAATTTACTCACAATGGCAGGGATATAAGCATTATTAACAGCAATGGTTTTAAGTATGTCAAATTTCAACTGAAAGTAGCTTTTACTCAACGGGAATGCTAGTAGTCTGTGTATTATCGAGTGGAAAGCCGCTAATATTTGTGACAAATAATGGAACATGTAGGTACATGAAAAATGTGCAACCTATTTTTATCGTAAATTGACTAAATATGAAGTTATTATAGTAAATTGATTTGATTCATGGAAGACTATGTTGATGTCCGACCTATGAAACAAAATGGGTATCCAATACTTTTTTCAAGAACAAATCTATGGGTCAACTTTGACAATGCCTGTCGTTTTTAACAAAGGTATTTTTGTTTTGTGCAATAATAAGATAGCGTAATCTGTTAAAAAGTGTATATCTACGTTGTACGAAGTGTGCACATCTAATGAGACCGAACCTTGCTGGATGACGTATGACAAATGCCCAAATGTTGCGTAGTTAACTTGTACCTTAATTTACAATTTCTTGGCGCTATATTCTTTTGAAATACAGACTAAGCAGAACATTTTATTCAATAAAATAGTATTAGTAAGTTAGTAATAAATTATATTCTATTCCAATTTATATACCTATAAAGTTATAAATTGTACAAAAATCCTAAAATTTAAACGTTCTTAATCCTGAAGAAGGTCATTCACCTTTGTCATAAGTAAAAGGAGTGAAAAAAAAAACAGTAACAGAAATTATGAAAGTTAGGCACGACAGAAAAAGAGGATTTTTAATAACTATAAAATTATATTGTAGTTCTTTTCAGTGTAGTTTTTTGTTACAGTAATGTAATGCAATTACAGTATGTGATACAAGGATGACTTAGTAAAATAGGTATATGATGAATGAGAGAGAGATGAGATCAGAATTTCCCGATATTATTTTCATAGTTGCCTAGAATCAAGTAGTAGCATTTCAGAGTTTGCAATTGCGCAGTATGTGATACAAGGATAACTTAGTAAAATAGGTATATGATGAATGAAAGAGAGATGGGATGATGAGAGAGAGAGATGATATCAGAATTTCCCAAAATTATTGTCATAATTTACTATAATCAAGTATATAGTAGCATTTCGGAATTTGCAATTGCGCGAATGAAATGCCTAGAGAAAGTATCGTTGCCCTATAGTTATGTTTCGATATCAATGTAAAAAAAATATATATACAATACATATCTTCATTATCTGAAAAGGAAAACTTCGTGAAAATCAAGATTGTTCTCATGCATCTTATGCATATACATAGACAGATTTTAACTGAAGACTTATTTTTTTTGTTTTATGAATTTGAAAAGCTAAATTTTAGATGTTTTGGCAGAGTGCACAGTTATCAATGAAGATATGGTGGTTTGAAAATAGTTTTTCTGACTAGACCAGGTATAGATGTTGGTAAATTGATATACAGATGTTGAGAGAACCATCTTTGGATAAGACGTGTACATACAGTATTGATAGATCCATCAGTTGACTAGAAGGGAGAGATGTTGATAGAACCATCTGTTGACTAGAAGATTGCGATGTGTATAGATCCATTTGTTAAGACGAGTTAAAACGATGTTGATAGAACCATCTGTTAACTAGTCGAGATGATGTAATTTTTTTTGTATCCTTGATGGAAAGAATAGTTTGCTGACTCTGTGGTATCGAAGTTAATGAAACCGTTTGTTGTTTTGATCAGGAAAATAGTTTGAGTTTGAGTATTTTGAGAGAATAAAACCTTATGCTGAGATATTTGCAGAGATTAAGACGATATAGTCTGAGTATCTAGGGAGAATTTAATATGATGTTTACTTGTAAAGTTATATTCTGAGTTTTTGGAAGGAGATAATTTCATATCGACTATTGAAGTGTGAATAATTAATGAATTAATGACTGACTTGATGAGGTAATGATGTTATTGTTTAATTATCTTTGATGAATGACCTTATTTGTTGACTGTGATGTTGAAGTGTGAGGTATAAATGTTGATAATTTCGTCTACTGACTACATGTAATATCGATGTTGACACATTTATCTGTTGAAAATATAAAATAAGAGCTGCCTTATCAGTTTATCACTTGAAAAAGATTTGTGAGAAATGTTACAACGATTGTTATTTGAGAAATGTGAATAATCATTATTTTGTGAGTGACGCCAATTTTATTTGAGACATGTTAATAACTATTATTGTTATAACTATGAAAACTTGTAAGATTTTTAAACTAAATAATATTAGAGAATGATAAAATTGATTAATATGTCGAGATAGGTTAAGGCAGACTATTATTATTAGAGAACGGTGAACAATTAAATATTTTTTGAAGAGTGAACATCGATTACTTTTTGAGATTAACGCCGACTTTTATGCAAGAAAAGAGATCAGCGATTGTTTATGTGAATTTTATAATTTTGACTAATATTAACATCGATTATTTATAACTGGAAAAGAATGAGGTCGATTATTATTTGAGATAGGTGATTGGCAATTGCTATTTAAAAAAAATTACTGCATATAAGAGAAATGTTGGAAAGATAATAATTTAAGAAAGGTTAATGTGACATTTAATATGACAGTGGGCAAGTGAACAAGTGAAAGAACATAATGTTGTCCTCAAGCAAGCAGAGGCCCACTCTCCTTTGATGAGCAGGTTAATAGACAATTTAAAATGTTTGTAATTTAGAGAAAACAACATGTTTTTTAGATTTGTTAATTAATTAAGAATCACTTGTCGAGTCTAGCAAGTTTGAGGACAAACTTAAAGTCAGGAAAGGCCGAATGTAAGGTTTTAGCTATTATATTCACGATCTAGATGCTATGTACAGTAATGTAAGGTTTTAGTTAGTATATTCACGGTCTAGATGCTAAGATATCTTGTTGTACGGTTTTTATTCTGCTTGAAGTGTGTTTAGAGTCATTAAGAATATTTTGTTAGTAGTGTTATTAGTTTAGTGGGTAGTCATGAATAAAGTCACTTTGGACAGATATAAATACAGGTCCGCTGTACAGGGACGTCAGTCTTGCTACGATTGTCAGTGTTGAAACTCTGTTAAAATATAACGTGAATATGGAAATCTCACTTTTATTTAATCGTACCTCCCGAGTGCTAATACTACTAAACTTAATGTCTTTTATTTTGTTACTTTAATTTTCAGGTTAGTGAACGATGATTATAGGCTATAAGTCATTCCACTGTTGGGGAAAGGTCTCCCTCATCTCTTTCCAGGTTGATTTTTCTCTAGCACACCGTGTCCTGAGCACACCAAGTACTATACATATGCCTTTACTTAATCCTTGAATTTTGATGAACTCGTCTTTTCCATGATAAAAGTAATAATAAAATAGATATCAATATCCAAGGATTGATCAAGTTAAAATAATTGCTTAGTTTTAGTCACGGTGATCGATCGACAAATTGATAATATTTACACGTACATGTAAATAAATGTAGCTGTACCAAAAACTATACAAATGTAACGTTGAATTAATCAGAATCCATTGTTTCGTTTGTTTGTCCGCGTCTATGTCTGTCGCAATAGTTTGCATTAAAAAACATTAGGCAGATTGAAAAGAAATTCAAAAGTAATTATTCAAAGGCAGTTTTGAGGAGTAAAGTCGCATCTTGAAAAGTACTTTAAACCGTATAAAGTTTATCTGCATGCTTCGTACTCAAACATAATCATACCACATAATAGGTACGGATCATTTTTGAGAAAGAATACCTTCCCGAAATTAGGCCTAGGCATTTAAATTTTGTATTGTTATTTGGTAGAGTTTTTTTTGCCACAATCTTGCCGGAATTCTATCTAGGTATATATATATTATACTCGTACTAATAATAAAGTAGTAAAAAAGTCTGTACATTAAATATTTTTTCAAGTGAAATCGGTTATTCGTATTGTACTGAAACCAAAACTACAACTTTTTGAATTTTTGTCTGTCTGTCTGCCTTTCTGTTTGTCTGTCGGTCAGTATGTATGTTCCGGAATAACTCGAGAACCACTCAACGGATTTAGAAGCGGTTATCTTTATTGTCTTCGTAGTGACCCTGATCAAAATATAAGCTATAAGGGTTGTTAATAAAATAACCACCAAATGGAAAACGGGGCAGAGATTGAAAACAAAACGCGATAAAATTGTAAATAAACTGTTAGCGAAAATAAATAATTCTACTAGTTACTATGGCTTTTTTACGTAATTTTTAAATTTATAGACTCAGGCGAATTAGATCAATAGAATATATAATTTTGAAGTACATCATGTATTTATCGGTTTTACCAAAAAACCTATTTCAGAAAAATTCTTTGAAGCATGCAATTTTAAAAACAGACTTAAATACCTAGTATTACTTATAAAAGAATGTTTGGAGTATGCAATTGTAAAAACAGATATCAAATTTATAAAAGTTATAATATGTATAACATATGACATAATTATTATAAAAATATTATAGTTTCATATCTACCGTTATAAATTCATAACAAAGTTACATATTCACCCTTCGATATGTAACATGCAGATTTCAACTGACGCCTGATGGATCGATCGTTAGAATTTGCATAGAATGAAGAAGACAAATGAAGGCTGAAACTCAATGTGATGTGAAATTAATCATTTTGTCTGGATATGGATGAGTAACGGCGGAACTTACAGCTAAATTGTCTAAAGTTTCTTGGACAAACCGGTGGTTATAACTTCAGGGCATGTGTCTGGATATCGGCGCTCTAACAAAAAATCTGTACTTACATATAATAAAGTGGTAAGAAAGTTGAAACCGTTGATTGTTGGCACTTGGTGGAACTTTGAATACATAGGTAATGAACAGAAAATCACTTTTACAATTCCGCGAAATTATTTATTTCCTGGTGACAATGGTGTCTTTGATTGCACTGATCTAAACTATTTGTATTATATTAATCTGTAGAATCATTGCGATTATTTGCATTTTCGCCAATTTTGTTTTTGGCTATATCTCCGGTAACAAATGTCATATACTAATGAGGATTTTTTTTTCAACAAGATTAAATTTCCTACACAAAAAATACAAAAATTTTTCTTTGAAAAACGGGGGGAACTTTCTCCTAGACAAAGTTTTGGTTATAATTATGAATATATGTATGTATACTATATTATATATGTCTATTCAAATTTTATAATATTGTGGGAAAATATAAAGAAAAATATAAAAGAAATTACTATTTATAAATATATGTATATAATAAAAAAGCGGGTAGGCGTAATATTTGGGTCTCAAATTACAACCCATAACTTTATTTTCTATTACTTTTTTTTTTCCGAACTTTCTAGCTTTCCAGCGATACCCGTATTATTATACTTATAATAACTACTCATAAATAACATTAGTCAACATACTTTAAGTTTAGTCAAGATCTTGGCACGATGAAATTCTACTGGTTAAGGGGCATAGGCACGCCACTGTTTTAGTACAAAATTTGATATCCCGTTTCTCAGTCGTTTATCGTTATAGACCAAAATATAAGACCTCTATCATCTGGTACTGATATTTTAAAAGGCACCATTATGCCAAAATTTGATTCAAAATTGATTTTGTTTTAGAGATATCAAGCTGCAATGATTTAGATATAAAGTTTTTTTCTTGCGTTAAATTGTACGTATACCAAAATTTTACATTTCAGACAGATAGTGATGTAGTAAATGCCTGTATTAAACTATAGAGGTCTTATTAAACTTAAGTCTGTAACGAAAAAACACCGAGAAACGGATTAGCAAATTTTATACCAAAACAGTAGCATCCCTATTATAAATTCTTTGAAATGCCATAAAGGTGAAACCGGTTTTCGGCTTAACGTTATTTTATCAACACCCCTTACAGCCTATTTAGTTGAACAGGATCACTACGATGATAATAAATAAAACCGTTGAGTGGTTTTCGAGTTAAAACTGAACGTTTATAGAGAGAGAAAAAAAAATGGTTTTAGCCTCAGTACAAAACTGAAAACCCCATTTCATAATTTAAAATGTTGCAAAGATATTGAGTGTACATATTCGACTTTTATTATTATATAAATATAAATACCAGTACACTTACACCCGGTCTATAGATTTTAATAATATCTGTTCGTTTATTATCGCAAGGGCCAAGGGGCTTATAGATCTTAGGGCCATGTGCCCTATCGTGCCTCAAGTTACACCTTGTATATAAAGATGGCACTGGATTATGATAGGCCTGAAAACGTATACGTAAGAGTACTGTCCTTTCTATTTACATTACCACGACATGAATCTCCGAGATGGTGTCAGAGGTATTTTGGAGTATGGACTGCGAACAATACTCCCACGTTTCACCGGCGATTATTATTATTACCTCCTAGCGTGACGGAAGGAGAGCGTACTTCCTAAAACATCAATTTTGTTGTCAGTAAAACGATCGTTCCAAAAGGGAAGAATTTTCTAGATAAAAATGTATTAAATTACCAGTTCTCGTTATCTTTATCGAGAAACAATAATTTAGAGGTGACTGAAACAAATCAAAAAACTAGCATAGAAGTATTTGACAAAAGAATAAGTATGCTTTTGTAGTAGGTACTTAGTACAACTAATTGATAACGTGATATGATATAAAGTCTTCAATTCAGCGCTTAAAATAATGAAAAATATGTACCAATTTGTCCTAACAAACAATAATAAAATAATTATTTACCATAACGCCGGCTTTTCCCACGCCGCCTTCTGTCCGTCAATAAAACAGCAATAAAAACAATGAAAGACCCTGTCACTAATATGACGAACCGTGCTCCTGACAATTGTCTGACAACTGACCCAGTTGCGTATAATATCCTGACTGGTATGATTGTGCGAATGGACGAGGCAGTAATACGGCGATTCAAACTGTTATCAGAGTTTAGATTAGCTTTATAAACCGCATGAAGGAAGCGATAGCGCGGATACTTTCATGGCTGATTGTTCTTTCCTTGAAAAATTACTAGGATTGCAATGCGGATCTATTTAAAAAATTTTGATTTGTAGGGCTCCGTCGAAGATGAGAACCCTTTTTATTGATTGTCGCTTTTAGCCGATAACGTTAATAACAGCTGTCATTGGTAAATTACCTTACGTGCAACCGTAAACTCTAAACCTAAAATAACAGAAATGAACCGTACTTTCCATAGCCCAAAATGTCAGTTTTAAAACTATAAACGAGATGTCTAATTATGACAATTTATGTTTTTTTATGCGACTAACACTAGCCATGTCGTATTTGTACTGACACAAAAGGCAAAAAATTATGCCCACAAATTGTTGCAAAACAAAGAAAATCTAAGTCACGATTTTTGATAGCGAATTCTCAAAATTACCTTGTACCAGGTGTTTTATTATTGTGTACGATTCAGGTGCTATTGAATAAAGGTACCGTGTTCATGGACAAGGTATCTTTAAATACAACCTCATAATCTACTAGTCACACTTAAGGGCTTGCCTTTGGTCTTTCAACGGTTTTTGTTTTAATATGCTGAGTCAACTTACTTATCTGATCAATGTAAAACTTGGACACGTTTTTTAGACCTTTGTCTTTCCGTTGTCAAGTCCGTTACCTAATTAGGCACATTTCACTCGATATATTTTATTTTTGAAAATTATGCCTTTTTAAGTTAATAATGTCTAAACAGATTGAGTTTTATGTCTTAAATTACTGCTATAACAAGAAAACATGGTTTATTTTTCGATGTCAGGTGAAAAAATTCCCACATGAAATACTTTTTCGTAAAATCCAGAAAAAACTCGAAAATTCACTGATTTTGCGTGCCAGCAGCGCGCGAAGCGAGCGTTCTAATGTAGACTTTCTGGCAACATACTGAAGTTCAAAATCGCTCAGTAAGAATATCGTGCACCAGAGGTAGGCCTTAAGGCACAATTTGTCCATCGCACAACATATCTGAAAAAGTACGTGTCCTGTCCGAGTAGTGCGGTGAGTCAAGAAAAGTTTGGATATTGCTGTGTTTTAGTGAAAAAATTCAATATAATTTAATACGGGAGTCTTCAAAAAACACAATTCTATGTTTTAGGTAATAATTGGTTTATATGTTTACAACAGGTACTTAATTATTGTAATTTTTACATTGTTAGTTAAATAAATTAATAAAAATAAAATACTTTGCTTGTTTGGACGTACGCATGCAGCGAATTTTTGTCTAATACGTCTATCGTCTTGGCAAATATAAAAATAAAATTAAGTGTAGTCTGGGAGTTCTACTATTTTGAAATTACATTTTTCAATACCTATTTCGTTTTAAAGTTAGTGTATACAGTACTCAAAGTAGAAAATTTGAATTGGAAATTCAATTAATTTAAAAAAAACAAAATTAGACCTATCTTTGAAGGCCTCTCTTATACGGGCGGTTTTTTTAACACAAAAAAATACATAATAATTCCATGTTTAATAAAAACAAATCTGTCTTTGCCTTTGACAAAAAAAACACGATAGTTATTGAAAGTTACCTATGATATACGCAAGAATTTTCTTACTCCTTCCGAATTCTTGAAGCGATTTTAATGATTCTTTCACCATACTAAGGACAATTTATAGGCCTATAAAAAAAATCTTCAAAAAAAAAAACCGTTAAAAGTATTATTTTCTCCTATTTTGCGCTAACCGGAGACGCAGTGATCGTCGTAACCGCCACTTTGCAATACAAGCTGATATGAATGTTATTTCAATGTCGTTTCCGTCGATTTTTGTACTAACACACATCGAGTTGCTAATTTAGGGTGGGCATGCGCCTACAAAACATTCCCAAATAAATATGAAAAAATAATTGGATTTGTTCATACGAATTTTACAGTAAGTAATTAGAGTTGTATCGAAATGAGAACAATTTTTAACATTTACGCGGGTTTGTTACCTTGGGAAAGTTGTTTAGTATAATCAGAAGGGTATGGGGTATGTAAAATATACTTGTTAATTTACACCCGGTATATTGTTTCCCAGCAAATTCAGACACAAAAGTCGGTGTTTATTATTAAAACTTCGTGATACTTTTCTCCACTAATTATTATCTTATAATTTAATACTAATTATGTTGTAAGACGATATCGATCACAAATATTGTAATAGTAGTTTATGAAACTGGTATATAAAGGTGTTATTAAAACACGTAGGCAAGTTTTTTAATAGCGTCTTTAGAGTGTTTTAATACCTAGCTATGTACAGTTTCATAAACTGCTATTATTATATTTGTGATCGATTTTGTCTACAACCCAGGAACCGACCAGACACAGCTGATCTATAGTTCTGCCTCAGACCAAATAAAAACAAAAGACGGAGCGCTGTCAAAATTGACGCGAAGCCAGTTTCGTAAACTTGTGTGCACTTAGTGAGTGTTGCCGCCAAGTAAAAACTGAGACAGATTGCGCATGTGTGAGTTTCAAGCCGTGTACGAACACGAGACTGTCTCACTTTTGGCCTGCTTCACCCGTTACATAGGGTAAACTACGTCTTGATTTTTTATTTGGTCTGAGAGTTCTGCGTTCTCTGTAATCTATGACAGCTAGGATCTTTACACACAGACCGCGGCGGTCAAGGAGAATATGTGTTCTGTTTGTTTGGAACGCAGAAAGCAAAAGAAAAGTATAATTTGATATGAGGAGATCTAGGCCGGGATTCGAGCCCTGGCAACTCACACACTACAACCTGCTAATGTACCCTCGTCTTTCCAAACCGTTATGATAATTCAGTTGTTTTTTAAACATCGATGTGCTACTTTTGTCTGCTTTTTGGAATTAATAAATCAAAATTTAGGAATTTAAATTCATTTTTGTGCTTTTAAACCGATTTTAAAAGTATTTTAGTTTTTACAGGAAATTACGTTATCATATTACCTATAGGATTAATGTCAGATCCTTGCCGAACCTCAAGATGCGTTCAAGAAATATATTTTTTCGTTTGGAAATGTGTTGTAATGACGCACTGAAGGTCAAATGAAAGGCATCGCTTCTTTTAATTTAATAAAGGGTACGCACGCTTATTTTAAAATCTGTATACTAAAAAGACTTACTGAGAGCTATTCCTCGAAACGGTTTTTGAATCGTAAATATTTATGAAAAAAAGAACAGGCCAATTATACTATTAATCCATCACCATGACAATTTGATTTTTATGTCGTACACGAACATACAAAGCAGCTTTACTTAGATTCTTGATTTACGTTCACGTAGCGGTTGGAAGAACTGTCCTGAAGGCATCATCGCTTTCTGGTTTTGACTTGGCTGACTGGGCTAAATCGCATGAAAAACGAGAATTGTATCGTAAATCCTGACAGCAATATTTTATTTGGAATATTCACAATTACGGAACCCTTATTGGACGTACGCTTAACTGACGTATGAACCTGTTACAACGTTTTCTAATTTGATTTTAATGACTATTGTTTTAATTGCTCATTAACATTTGTGTTTTTTATGATGTAAATACAAAATACTTTTTAATGACTGGTTTGTCCCAGTTATTTTATTTAATTTGATTTATCTTTTAGTTTTTTTTATTCATTTTAATGTTATATGCACAAAAGTACAAATTTAAATATTTCTGTAGAAATATAGTATCCCATATAAGATTTAAACATTATTAGGAGTACGGAACTGATCCGTGACCATGCAGATGGAATTTTGCCAAAAATTCGGCGAAATAAAAAAACATCTCAGAAATACAGGTGTCATTGATGTAAAATAATGCTTTATCCAGTTTAAGGCGTTATTTGGTTTGTTTATTGATTTGTACATATGTGATTCTTATCACGATAAAAATTTAGAACAGGTATTTGTTGATGGCTTCATATTTTTCTCTGAGTTGGGGCCAGCCCCCTCCCCTCCCCCCAGCTACAAATCCTAGTTACGTTAATGTTCACAATAGCAGAAAATCGTGGCATAATGCTAGCTAATGCCCAAATAGTAATATAATAGAAAAATAAAAACTCCTACTCCTATCCTATTTAAATTTTGAAATATGAATGACTAATAAATATTTTCTTTGTATTACGTTATTATCCACTATGATGATACTGCGATGCCTTATGAAATCGTAAGAGGGCTCTGCTGTGACGTTGAAAGTCGAAATTGGTGGCTGGTTTTAATCAGAAGTAATAAAAGTAAAAAAATATATACAGTGTGTAAATGCAAAGTCAGGAATCCCTTTAGGGTATGAAAGTATACACGATTCTGATGTCATTCCGAGAAAAAAAAATATACCTTGAATTTTCACCAAAAATTCCATAATTTTTCTAAGCTATGGCTACGCAGCTCACCGGCCTTCACACACAGCTAATTGCACCCCGCAACCCGCACCCCTCATCCGAGTGGCAAGCGACTAGTGAGGTTGTCCACGCGATTAGTGTATTTTGAGTAAAGAACATCGTCTTATTATGAAGTACTGGTACTTTGTTATGAGATCCCAGTATTTGAAATGATATCTTTACCGATCATACTAACACACCATTAAAGGATTCTTGCCTTTGCTTTTATATCCTGTATATGATAGATCTACAGAATATCTGAAATGATGTGCCTTGTTTAGAATTATAATTTTCATCAAAATCTTTAACTAGGTAAATACCAAACCTAGGTCTAATTTAAAACAAATATCCGGCTTAATTAATTAAGTATGCAAGGAAACAAATTTGCACTTAGTCAAACTAACATATTATAATAACAAACGATATACCTTGATTATTTTTGAATAATTTTAATTATGATAATTGTAATTAGGTATATTGAAGCGCGTTCGTAACTTGGTTCCTTGTCGAACAACGGAGAGATCAATTCGAGACGACCCGTGTGAGTGAGTGAGACATATGCACCCGGGGTCACCAGCAGTAGTTTTCCTCTAAATAAGACTTGGGACGAAGGGCGTTCGTCTGAAAAGTAACTACTTATTTTTCTTTTAAAGGAATTTGGGTTAAAAATACATTATTAGCTGGAGAGTAAGAGGATAGCTTATAAAGAGGCATAACCAAGTGGCCCACCATGCCTGAAACCGATTGATGATGATAATATCCATCCCCAATTGCTGCGCCCTACATAAAAGAAATTGGTGACGGACAGCGGTGTCATTGGTGCGATCGGTGTCACTGGTGCGAAGGTTTCGGCAGTGCGCTCACCAACCTTGCCTAGCGTGTGTGAGCATGGGAATTTCTTCCAGGAAGACCGCCAAGGTTGGCAAAATCTTAAAAAGTCTGATGGATGGAACAAAGATATCCGAAAAAAATAAAAACGGCGTGGAGACCCACATCTCTGTACCGATGATATATAATATTATTAACTTGAGAGGACAAATTTATTCTGCTTCACCTTTGTTTTAACTTGCATGAAGGTACAAAATGGTAGGGATAACAATATTAGCATATTTAGTGGAACGAACCAGAGAAAAGTGGCAGAAAAGTTTTATAACTACATACGTATATAATTTGTGTGTTGCCTCTATCTAAATATGAGGTTGCGGATTTTGGTCGGTGAAAAGCGAAAAACTAGAGACAGTTCTCTACTTTATGGACAACTTTTATAATGGAAACAAACAAACCTAAAATCATGAAAAAATATTTAGCTTTTCCATACATCTTGCTTAAGAAGGTATAATAAAATACCTAAATAAAGTCCTACAATAAATTAAAATAATTCAGGGGATAAATTGGGTATCGTATAAGGAGAAAACGTTTCTGTTTTGTTCTGTACAAAATGGTTTAATCAGCCGTCTAAATATCTAGGGGAAATTGAATAATTACTTAAAATGACTTTCGTTTGTATCTATAGCCAAATTCATACCGAAGACTTGGTAAATGGTCAGGACTAAGGTTCAATGACCCCGTTGCGAAATACGAAACATATGTTTTGTGCCTCTATACTTGTTCCAGAACAACCTCGACTCAATTAGTATAGGAGGTCGAAATTTCATTTTAGCATAACTGACAGAAAGGGTCGTTGAACCTTGGCCCTGACCATTTGAAGAATCTCCGGTATAAATTTGGCTTTATCAACCAAAATCACCTTATACTTGAATGATAAAATTAGAAAGAATTCACGGATCAATATAATCCGTCATCCATGTTATCAAATTATAAACGTATCTATGTATCTAATCAGCCTTGGATAAACCCTATCGAAGCTATTTTTTTTCCACCAAATCATAAAAGAACTGGAACGTTTTTAATATTGTGTCAAAGGGATATAACCCTCGCAGCAGTGACAAACCTGTTCATCACCAGTCTGATTTGTATAAAATGCACAAAAAGTTGTTTTATATCTCAGATAAAACTAGCCTTGGCCCGCGTTTATTAAATGTTTTTCCAATTTTCGACTTGGCCATTGTTTTATAAACAACCTTTACTTATGTAATATGGACCAGGGTCACCACAATGATAATAAAAAAACTCCGTTCAAATCTGTTGAGTGGTTTACGAGTTAAAACGGAACATACATACAGACAGAAAGGCAGATCAAATCAAATCAAATCAAGTCAAAATATTTATTTTGCAAAATAGACACATAAAGTATACTTTCTACACGTCAAAGTTAGTTTTAACAATATATATCTTTAGAATATAAAATAATATATAATAATACGGGAAATAAAATATACACCTGCATAAAATAGAGGAATCTAGGAATAAAAATATTAGACATACGTGAATTCTAAACATTGTTGTTTTGACTTTAGTACAACACCATTACCCATTTTTATTAAAAATTTCGTGAAAATATTAAATGTACACTACTTTATTATGAGTATATAGATATTAGATAAAAAAATTAAACACTTACAATCAGTGTACATCCAGGAATAATACAAGGACTTTTCATAGTAAATTCTTCGAAATCACACTTGCGAGGTACGTCCTAAACGAAAAACGCCATAATTTCGACTTTACATCGCGTAATTTGAAAAGAAAAATGCCTTTTAGATTGTAAAGAAAATTACACACCGCTGCACTGCGACTGACATATCTTGATAGTGCGCGTAATCCGGAATCTTCCGCTTATCTTCATGTGCAAAGTGTCAAAATTGTTTGCGTGTAGTAAAAAAGATAAACATAATTTTGTTCACGTAAAAGAGCACTCTTTAATTGCATATCTTACGAAACTAGTTTCGTCATCGGCGTTTTGTAATTACATTATCAAACCGATAAGCCATGTAATTAAATTTGTACAAATTTGTTGTTTCTTTAAAGAATCATTTTATATTTTAAAAGTTTAACTACTATGAAACTGTCATCGTTATATATAAAAAAAAAATACATATTTGAACGGGTTTTTACCACGGTTAAGTAATAATTATTGCAATTTCACCGAAAAACTGGGCTTACGACAAAAACTATACTAATAGAAATTAAATAATTGTAAAATATCAGAAGAAATAAATACTGCAAAAACTACATCACGATCCAAATTCAAATATCTTACTATGAGTTAATATCCTGTGCTACTTGATCTGACCCTTGAGAACGTATTCTTCAAAAGGTACGAGTTCAAAATGCTCACTTTACCAAGCAATTTATCGCTAAATACGTATGATATTTCACATAAGGTTGCTCAAATTGGGACCCATTTGGTAATCAGAATCAACACAATCATATTCTTTGTTCCTAGTTGAGCATGAACCGACTACGTTGTGAAGAGCTAACAAAAAAAAACAAACTGAAACTGTAGTCAAAGGAATTCATTTAAAGCAATTAAGTCTGTGGAGTAATTCAACTATTGATAACTTGGATTTTCTTTTATGCCAATAATGGATATTGTGAAATATATTAGTATGTTTTAATTTCAATATTCGATAGATGCTCAGTAAAGGAGCTAAGTTCGCCTAAATAAACACAGTCTAAAGTTGTTCAACGACAATACGTACATTTCCTGGCTCCTTAAGGGGTTAACAGAGACTACAGATTTCTGTCTGCTGCAATCCTGACACATCTAGTCATATAAGCTTTCTATTCCGGGTACTTTTGACTTCACTATTGATCACCAATTTGGTTCGCAGGCGTTCTTCTAGGGCGGCCTGGTACAGCTTCTACTTGCAAAATGGCCTTTTTCCCGTGGCTCCACCCGAATTTATTCAATCTCTGCCTCGTTTTCGGCTTGGGTGCCATTTTATCAACACTCCTTATAGCCTATAAGTTGAAAGGTCACTACGAATAAGTAATATAGTCAGTCATTAGATATTTGTTTAAACTTTGATAAATACCATTCGATGAAAATGAGGGTGACTAAACTACATCAAATGAACTATTGGATATAAGGAATGCTCACTATCAGTTTTCAATCAAAATAATCAATACATATCCGTAAAAATTCCCTTTTAAAATCACACGCAATCTGACTTCGCAATTTTTGCGCACGTGTCAGAATACCCGCCCAGGCCCTCAATTCTGGTACGTGCACAAAAATATCTAAGGCAGATTTCGGGTGATTTTAAAAGGAATATTGTACGTATATGTATTGATTTTTTCGATTAAAAACTTATAGTTAGCATTCCTTATATCTCATAATTTTTATTTGATGTCGTTTATTCACTCCAATTTTCATCGCATGGCATTAATCAGACTTTAAACAAATATCTAATGACTGATATTCCATCCATCCATCCATCAGCCTCTTTCGTCCACTGCTGGACATAGGCCTTTCCAGGATTACGCCACACTTGGCGGTCCCCCTGGAAGAAATGCCCATACTCACACACACTGGGAAGGCGGGTTGGTGAGCGCGGTGCCGAAACCCTTGCACCAGTGACGCCGCTGCCCGTCACTAGTCTGTTTTAAGGCCTGGCAATTAGGGATGGATATACCGCCATCCATCGGTCCCAGGCAATGGTGGGCCGCCTGGTTTTGCCTGAGAGCTGTGCTCTTACTCTCCCCTGAATAACTTCGGGAGGATTCGCGAGTAAGATGGTGGTACCTCCACAGTCGAGCCCGGCATCAGCTCTACCACCTACATGATGATTGATACCAAATCATGACCAATATCATGACTGATATTGCGAATGCGCAATAACGCCGGAATAGCCACCCTGTGAGCCTATTCTCAGTCTGTCGAATTAGCCTTCTCGATTGTTAAAACCAATTTTATCAGTCTAACTCCATACAGTTTTAGAACGAGATTTAAAAATCTCGATTCGATGGTTTCTCCGGAATCGCCCCCCTGTACTCTAACGCCTAACTCCAAAACCAGGACTAGCACGCGCCGTCGATACAGTGTCTTTCCATCATATACTTGCTCTCTCGCACATTTACAAACGCGGTATGCATGAGAGCGCAAGCTGGATAGATAGACACTGTATCTCTAGCGCGTGGTAGCTAGTCTTAGGTAAAGTAGAAAAGAATAGAATAGAACAAACATGATTACAAAATATATAAAATCCAATATCGATACAGTATTGTTCACCTGCAAAATGCATTTACAAATATTTTAAACAATTTAAATATTAAACTATTAACAAGCAAGTAAATAAAAATAAAGTGCTCTAATTGTAACAGAATAATTTTAATATTTATATTAGTTTAAGGCAAGCATTTAAAATTGAATAAAAAATTAATTAGCAGACGAAATTTTTAGGATTCGTTCAATAGTTCGATTAACAAATTTAAGCGTTATTTTAAATTATTTTAAATATTGATAATTTCGCCTGAAAACATTTTCGTAACACTATAACAGTGACACGGTTATCTTTCAGACTACACTCCATTATTTTCTCGTAAAGATTCAACTGACAAACTATTTTGTAAAATAGGTATTACACATTTTACACGTCGAAAATAATCATAAAAAACAATACAATAGGATAAGTAAGTAAATATTATACTGGCAAATACCACAAAAATATTTAAGTTAGGTTTACATAAAATAATTTTAAAAATATATATGATTCGGGAAAATATAAAAAATATATTTAAAAGTTGGTTTATTTATTTATTTTATGGAAAATACACAGAAGTAAACTACAAATAGAAACGTCAAAGTGTAAGAAAATAGTAAGTTGAATTTACTTCCTCTACGCTTTCTATTATTATTTATTATTATTAATTTTGTAGGGAGTATAATTGGTGACATTTCTGAACCATTCTCTATAATAATGTTAAAAAATAATGTTCTTCACAAAACAATATAATTAAATTCAATACTTAGCCAAAGAATATAAAGTATTACTTCGTAAAGAAGCGACACTCGCCTCCCCGCGCGAGTTTATCGTACCCCACTTTTCCCCGCAAGCTAGGGGTAAATCTGGATCCCAGCCAGCATTGCCAGATCGTCCTAAAAGGGACGATTTTTGTCTCTTTTGTCGATAAACCGTCCTTTTTTGCCCCTTAACACCCATTGTCCCTTTTCGGACAAGCCAGAATTTTTATGATATTTTGTTGTGTATAAATTGCATTTTAGTCGTCAAATCAAAGCTGCACTATTAAAAATGAAATGCTTAAATGTATCAAATTAGGTAATCCTTTAATTTTAACTTTTATTTCATGCCACATTGAATAAGCGTCCCTTTTCTTCCAAAATCGTCCCTTTTCAGATGGCCCGTCGTCCTAAATTTGAAGTGCATACTGGTAACACTCCCAGCAGAGCTGGGCTACCACTCGTTCGCTGCGCGCGTATTTTGTTTTATTATTTAGGTACGATACATATTTTTTGATCAATATGGTTCGTTATTGTGGTGTTTATGGATGTCTAGAAAACCGAGAGACCAATAAAGAACGAAGATTTTTTAAATTTCCTTCCGATGAACCAAGGTAAGGCATTTTCTTCTTTGTCGAATATTTTGTTTAGGACTCTCAAACAGTTGGAAATAATTTCAACATTAAGTTGAAATTAAAAAATCAAATTTTTTTGTTCGTCAGTTGAGTTTTTGTTTGAGTAAATTTCAAAATGTCTTTATAGTGTACTCTACGATGCAACCTTGTACCGGCGCGGCGGCGTGCCGGTCGTTCGTTATTATGTAATTTTGTAACTTAAGTTTTTGCTCGTACATTATGTTAATGGTACCGGTGAAATCTGATTTAAGGACAAATTATTTTGCTTTTGTATACCCACCTGACCTTTGATCCAAGCCTCATCACTACATAGGTAGAACTCCTCAGTTAGTTCATTAGTGAAGCTATTAAAAGCATGTTGATAATCATCGGTGAAACGTGGGCGTAAGAGTAAGTATTGAATATGAGCTGCACTTCACAGTCCATACTAAAAAACACCTCTGACTCTTCAGACCCCCGTTCATTAATTAACATTTTCGTCAGGTTCCGACACAGAGAGCAGGATAGCTTATACAATTTTCAAAGCGTGTGACAGAGATGGCATTAGAACCCGTGTGGAGACTCCGAATTTATGAACGCAGCCCTGAAAGGATTCGTGTCGTGACGTGACGATGTTTAAATTTTACTCATATAAACTCGCGCGTGCCGCCGTTACAAAGTTGTGCCAACGCGCTGTCGAACGATCGCCGCCGCGCCTGCCGCCGTTGCGGCATCATAATAAAGGGAAGGCGGGCTGCGTGCGTGGTCATAGTTTAAGCGGGGCCTGCCCCTGCGTTTGGACAGTAGACTGGAGTTGATTGAAGTATTTGTCTTATTTACTTTTAAACTAACGAAAAAGCGGCGGTAACTCAGGGGTTGAACGCTGGCCTCTCAATTTTGAGATTCAGGTTCAATCCCCGGTCAGACATGCACCAATGAGTTTTTCGGAATTTACAAAATGTGCATAGTATTATGTGCTTTGTGCATGGGATTAACCACGATAAATTTAGTAAGAGAATCATAGAAGTTGCTGACTTATGAGTTGTCACTCTCGGTCGACGACGACGCTCATACGCTTGCTGCCTGCCCTAGACTAGCTCACGCACACACACAAGCGTGTACGGACACGCTTATGCGCGTGTGGTGTTATCTGGGCCAGATTGGTTGGTGTGTCGGGGGTGTGACTAAGCTATGCGTTCATACATACAGTCATTCAATCTCACACATCATCATTCGTACACACACACATGCCTTTTAATTTGTCTTATATTTATTTAGGTACACAATTTCTTATATTAGTTTTAAGTATCTTTAACTTCCTTTTTGAATTTAAGCTAGGCTTAATTAAATTGAATAAAAATATATACTAACATTATAAGTTAGGAATATAAAAATAAAAATAATGAACTCGTACTGTGCAGGGTAATGTATTAACAGGTTGATAAATAAATAAACTATCCATCCATACATCCATCAGCCTGTTTCGTCCACTGCTAGACATAGGCCTTTCCAGGATTTCGCCACTCTTGGCGGTCCTCCTGGAAGAAATGCCCATACTCACACACGCTGGGTAGGCGGGTTGGTGAACGTGGTGCCGAAGTCCTTGCACCAGTGACGCCGCTGCCCGTCACGAGTCTGTTTTATATAAGGCCTGGCAATTGGGGATGGATATACCGCCATCCATCGGTCAGGCAATAGTGTGCCGCCTGGTTTTGCCTGAGAGCTGTTCTCTTGCTCTCCCCCGAATAACTTCGGGAGGATTTGTAAGTAAGATGGTGGTAACTCCACAGTCGAGCCCGGCATCAGCTCTACCACCTATTAAACCTATTAAATAAATAAACTATAAATAATTATAATACCTAAATCCATACACAATAAAGCAAATAGCAACTATATCTTAATGTAACCTCAACAACTGCACTGCTGTGTTGACATTGACAGCAAACATAAACTTGCCAATTTTTTGTGAAAAAAATGAATTTTTATGTAGAATTTTAATATACTTAAATATTAAAACAAATAAAATGATCTAAATTCATCACACAATATTTTCCACCACAACAATGATGTCAATTTTTAAAATTGGGATCAAACTTATATTATGGCAGGACTACGTATAATACACCGATAACTTTGTTGTGTTTTGTATGAAATTCATTTGGATGTTAGTATCTATAAAATGTATAGATAATTAGTTTCAAAACAAAATACACTTATAAAATTGAGTCGAAACAAACTGTAACATCACCAAGAATTTTCTTTTTTGCTGAAAAAGTTTGACCTAAAGCCAAATAAAGGTTTATAGTTTATAGGTACTGAGAAGCACCGAAAGAGAAAATATAATAATTTAGTAATGTGTTTTGCATACTACAAAATTTCATCTTCTTATAAACAAATCTCCTACAGCGGTATCTTCTGAATAAATAAAATGGTAGCACTTACCCAATAACATGTGTCAGTAAAATCTGTTCTATTTCTGGCTACCATTTTAATTATAACGCAATAGAATACTGTGACACCATATATGTATATCATTCGTTGTTAATGTTTGTCGCTGGTTTGTCGCACTTTTGCCTTGACTATCCTTATTAGTACTTATATTTCTTCTGTGTCCTTGCTACGAATTACTTTATACAAAAAAACTAAAAAAACAGTTATTTAGCGAATTAAAGAATATCGTTTTAGAGTTCCGTACCTCAAGAGGAAAAAACGGAGCCCTTATAGGATCACTTTGTTGTCCATCCGTCCATCTGTCTGTCTGACAAGGACCCTAGTTATCTTAGAAACACGTGAAGGTATCGAGTTGAAATTAAAACCATATACCTATGTCTACAATTCCTTGAAGCTGTGATAAAATCCAACTTCAAAGTTAATGTAAACAAAAGGTACGGCTGTTTATGCCAAAAAAAAACGTATATTTCGACACTCTCAAGGGAATCAAAGATTATAGGGTATTTTCTGTTGACCTACCTGAACCTGAACCTGAACTATAAAATTTGGCAAGTAATACCGTCTTATACTACAAGTATAGGAAAAAATCTGAAAACTATGCATTTTTTAATAAATAATAAAAAATATAGTCTTTAACGGAACCCTCCGTGGGCGAGTCCGACTCGCACTTGTCCGGTTTTTTGTTATAGTACTAGACTTTATCCTGAATGTGGCCAACATACAAGTAAAACCATAAGTTTAATAGTTTAATTGTTTTCTTACAGGCCTAATTCACGTGATGTTAATGTAATCTTATGACATATTTATAATAATATAACGTGAAACCTCTTTCTGAAAGTGGATTTAGTTAAACATTTTTCTTTAACTTGTCGTATAAAAAAAAACCTTTGTTTCCTATCCCGACCAAAGAAGGTAACATTTTATCACACACAAGACATTATATACGGTTTATTGCCGGAAATTGCGTGTCCCGAATTACTATTTACCAACTTCCGTACATAGGAAACAGATTGTAACTAGCGCTACGTTATAAATAAAGCAATGTATAAAAAATATACTGGAAAAAGAAAATATTATAGGTTTATTCATAGACGAAATGTTTATTTATAAACATTACAAATAGTCATAAGCCTGGGAATTGGGTTGGCGTGTTTCTTAACTCCACATTTTAACCCAATTTCGTATTATTAAAATTTCAATTTAAGTCGTGAAGTAGTTCGAAATAGAAAAGATATCCATACATACATGTTATTTATTTATTATTTATTTATAAAGAACCCTAAACCTACTTACAGTTTTATACCAATTATACTGCGCAAAATAACTTATTTCCTAATTTGAAAAGTTACGCACACTGACAGGAAATCTTGCAAGTGTGGTGTCAAAATATTTACTTCTATCAAGTATCAACTGAGCGATCAAAAGATTCAAAAGCGTACACGCATGGAAAGTGGGAAAGTGGTCAGTTTCACTCTTATTATTTCTCATTAGTTTTAAATTTTTTTCACACTTCTTATCTTCCACTTAAAGTTTCGGCTGTTCTATTCACGATAACTGATTACTGATGCATTTTCTTGCTTCCAATAAAATCGCTAAGATAAGCCTAAACTGTGATTTAAATATCATTTCATTTTAATTTAAGGTTTTGGATAATAAAACTTGAACCAAAATAATCGTCGGAAAAATGTGATATAAAACGGCAGTGGCAAAGTGAACATTTTAAAAGGGAAAGCCGGACAAAAAAGTCGCCTTCTCAGGAAAGCAACCAAGGAAAACATATTTCTTTTTCACTGTCAGCCATGTGTGTGTATGTGTCGTATTGAGATTTATGGAAATGTTTGACAGAATAAATAAAGAGTACGGAATAAATAAATGTAGTATGGATGCCATTTTCTAAACAAGCAGATGGGAATCGTGTTAAATGGTCCCTTCGCCACTGTTAAACGGCTGTCATATAAAAAAAACTACGCCTATAACTACTTTGCTACATTTACTCCCAACAAATTTGATTTAGGTATCTTTTATTATAATTTAGTTTCTTTAAGTTTATTTAATCATTACTATTTTAAACAATGTTATTTTTGATTTTTTTAGTAGTTCCAAGTAGATATGTTAATGGTTGTCTCGTCTATGGTTGACGAGAAAACAAAATACATCGTCATTAAACCCTGAGAGTGTAACAGTTCTTTCCTAGTATATACTGTAAAATGCATAGTCTACTCTCGTACACCCACGTTTCACCAACGATTGTTACGTCCCAGGCTTATGGGTGGTGGGATCTCTCGCAGTACTTTATAAACCTACAGCTACACCTAAACCTCCAGATTAATCGTAGATTTAAGATTAACCACTAGACTACAGAGGCCGTCAATAAGCATTATAAATAAAGGCAAAAAAAAATAGAATAGCAAATACATACTCTTAGATTAAGATATAATAGTAGCACATGTTCGACTATATATTTATAATCCGTTAATACCCACATTAAAATGTCAGATTTATATAAAAGACGAAAATTTATCTGCGGTAAGGCTTTAATTCCAAAATATGCTCGAAATATGCTCAAATGTATATCACGTTTACGCAGGTTTTTCCCCTCATTAAATCAAATGCATGTTGTATTTTCAAGATTAAAGTGCGTGGGTGAAATGTGACATAGAGAAGTACAGGGCCGGATTAACCATTTCGGGGCCCCTAGGCGATGCAGGTCTTGGGGCCCTTTTACCCTTCTCGAAGTTTTTTTCTAGTTGTTTTTACATGTATTGTAATTGTAATGTTTTAATTGTTTTTTGTGAAAGTGAAATTAATTTATTTGCCACTAAACATTTACAAAAAAAAGAAAACATTATCATTCATCATTATTAATAAGGGCAAAAAGGAGCAAGCTCAGCAAATGCCACAGGTTAAATTCAACCTGCAGCGCTGATTTTCAGTTTGCCCCATTAGGGTTTCATACCTCAAAATGAAAAAACGGAACCCTTATAGGATCACTTTATTATCCGTCGGTCAAGACCCCTTTTCTCAAACCCCGTTAAAGATATCAAGTTGAAACTAATACCTCCCACACAAGCCGGTGACGCCATGGCGTTGTAAAAAAATTAGGCATATCACTTAACGTGACAAAAAGGTATTGCTTTTTACGTTATCAATTTCATATACGCTCACCATGAAAAATTACAAGACACTTTCAGTTGACTTGGAAACAGCACATATTTGATTGAAGAAAAAAAACGAATGTCATCAATATTCAATAATTTAAGGATATATAGATGGCCAATCTAATTAGACCCCTTCTCGTATACGTATTGCTTAATGGATTGACAGTATCAATTAAGGGGGTTATCCCGGCTTTGTCTCTTTTCAAATTCATTTTAGACACTTAAATTGTAATATTTCATACATAAAACAATGTATGTTTTAGACACATCCTTTCTGCAGCTTTTTAACGGTTCAATTTTTGATGCGTTACACTTTGTTCGATAGAAAAAATCGGATGTTTGTTCGATTTTCATGGCTCCGTATCTCGAGAGAAAAAAACGGAGCCTTTATAAATAGGATCACTTTGTTGTCCGTCTGTCTGTCAGTCAAGACCCTTTATCTCGGGAACGCGTGGAGGTATCGAGTAGAAATTAAAATCATCTACTCAAGTTTACAGTCCTTTGAAGATGTGAAAAAATCAAACTTCTAGGTTAACGTGAAAGAAAGATACGATTTCGACACTCTCAAGAGAACCAAAATTTATAGGGTATTTTCCGATAATAGGTAAGACATGTAATACCGTCTTATACTACACGTATAGGGAAAAATCTGAAAACATACATTTGTAATTAAAAAATGTAGTCTTTAACGGAGCCCTCGGTGGGCGAGTCCGACTCGCACTTGTCCGATTTTATCAATATTCTCTTCATTTTATGCGAAATGAACATGACCAAATTAAATGAAAATTGCAGATAATTAAAGAAAAGATACTTTGCTAAGCATAAAAGAATTCTTTTTATTTCACTGTAAAAATGTTTTAAGAAAGAAAAACGTGATTTTTTAAAACGCATTAAACAGCCACGGCTCAGAGCGCGTTATTTTAAACAATAATGAAACGTCATAGAGTAAGTTTTGAAACACAAATAACAGTATTTTTTGTTAAATTAAATTCCAGTCGCAAAACTCGCTAATCGCAATAGCAGAACAAAATGAAAATTAAATTCGAAATTTTCAGGGACTCCCCAATGCGCTTTGTTATTCGAACCAGTACTGCCAACCTTATCAATGTGACGTGATCATTAAATAAATTAATACAATGTATCTCTTAATTGATATTCATGCTGAGGTGGTAAAATAAAATGTTAAGTAACTAAACTACATATACATAGGTAACACTAAAAGTTTCCGGAACTGGCCACTTACATAAACAATATTTAAAAATTTATTGCAACATTTGAAAATAGAACTCTTTGGCTGTAGAATGCAGTTTGTTTCATCTGACTGTCTTTTGGTTTTACCTTGTGGCGCCATTTAAAAAATTGTGTGTCTGCATCAACATGGATTTAACTCGGGAAAATTTTCGTAGTATGATTTTCTACGATTTTAAATGTAATTTGACAGCTCAACAGAGCATCGCTCGGCTTGAAACAGCTTTTGGCAATGAAGCACCATGCAAGACGACTGTTTATAGCTGGTTTGCAGAATTCAAGCGTGGTCGTATCAATCTCAGTGACGAATCTCGCGATGGTCGGCCGTCCACCGCTGTGACCAACAAAAACATCGATGCCGTGCGCCGTATGATTGAAACAGACAGGCATGTGACCTACCATGAAATTCGCGCATCCTTAGAAATAGGCATGAGTCAAATACAATCAATCCTACACAAACATTTGGGTGTGAGAAAGCTGTGCTCGCGGTGGATCCCACACAACTTGACCAAGGCTCAAAAAACGGACCGCGTCACTTGGTGCAGTGCCATGCTTACCAGATTCAACGAAGGTGCGTCAAATTTGGTGTGGGACATAGTAACAGGTGACGAAACATGGATTTATTGCTACGATCCCAAAACAAAGCAGCAATCGAGCGTATGGGTCTTTCAAGATGAGCCGAAACCAACCAAAGTGGCGCGCGTGAAAAGTGCATCTAAGCGGATGATTGCTTCTTTTTTTAATAAAACTCGACACGTGGCTACTGTTGCTTTAGAGAATCGTCGTACCGTGAATAGTGACTGGTACACGACCATTTGTTTGCCGGAAGTTATTGACGAACTCCGTAAAAATAACCGTAAACGCCGTATCATCCTGCACCACGACAATGCTAGTTCTCACACGGCCAGACAGACAAACGACTTTTTGAAGACGAAAAATGTAGAACTCATGAGTCATCCTGCATACAGTCCCGACCTGGCACCTTGTGACTTTTTTCTGTTCCCAAAAATTAAGAACCAATTACGCGGTCAACGATTTTCATCACCAGAAGAGGCTGTCGAGGAGTATGAAAAACACGTTTCAGAGGTCACCACAGGGGAGTGGCACAAAAGTTTTCAAAACTGGTTTGATCGAATGAAAAAGTGCATAGATGCCACGGGAGATTATTTTGAAAAACAATAAATTAATTTTGTACCTTTAATAGTATTTTTTCATATTCATTCCGGAAACTTATAGTGCGTCCCACGTAGTTACATTTTTAAAACAATCACACTGGCCTGTAAGACACAATTGCACAAAAGAAAAGAGCTTCGCTCGCTTGTGCGCCTAAATATCTCGGCTGCAATTGATAACTTACCTTCCTTGTATAACAATCTACTATTAATTAACCCAACGTTCCGCTATGATAGCATTTTTAACCGACTTCAAAAAAGGAGGAGGTTCTCAATTCGACTGTATTTTTATTTTTTGGGTATGTTACTCCCTAGCTCTGGCAAATCTTAACCGATTTGATTTTTTTTTTGCTTGTGTTTGCTTCCTAGTACGTCCCATTTTAGTTTGGTCGTGATCTGATCATGGACTTTAGAGGTAGGCGGCAGAACTCCTCAACGGATGACGGCATTCTGTCGATATTGAGGCAAATATCTCCGGCATATCTAAGCCGATTTAAAATATTTTTTTTTTGTTTGAAAGAGTGTGCTTTTAGGTAGGTTCCATTTTAGTTTGGTCGTGATCTGATCATGGTCTTCGGAGATAGGCAGTGAAACTCCTCAATGGATGACGGCATATCACTCGATATTGCGGCAGACACTTTGTACCAGGATGCAGATTGCAGAATGTTACTTGAAAATTGACATAATCCACCTGACCTTCGATCTTGGCCTCATCACCACGGAGCTCCTGAACGGATGACAGCACATAACACGACATTTTGGCAATTACTTTGTTTGAGTGTGCTGATTCCAGGGTGTTACTTGAAAATTGACAATATGCCCACTGACCTTCGATCCTGGCCACATCACCATAGAACTCCTGAACGAATGACAGCACATAACTCCAATTGGTGGCAATCACTTTGTGTAAGTGTGCTCATTGCAGGATATTACTTGAAAATTGTCATTATGCCACGGGACTTCAATCAGAGGCAATCAGAGTGCTCACTGTAGTCTACCTATTTTTCACAATTTAACCCGTCAACACTAAAAAGCGTGAAATAAATAAACTTTTAACAAAAAATAACAACCGACTTCAATTATTATAGCAGCCATTCACTAAAAAGTTTAAAATCATTATTTACGGACCGATGGTACCAAAATAACACCTGCCGACTTCTTTCTTCCTGAAACATTATGTTATCTAGAAGTCGGCGCATTCCCCATAGTAAACAACAGGAAAACCAATAGTAGAGCGCCGACTTCTAGAGAACATGTGTTTCTGGAAAAAAGAAGTCGGCAGGTGTTTTTTTGATACCATCGGTCCGTGAATAATTATTTTAATTTTTTTTTATGATTGGCTGCTATATTAGCTGAAGTCGGTTGTTATTTTTTTGTTAAAAGTTTATTTACTAAAAGGAAATTTTGAAAAGCTGCTACATGAGTACATATTGCACGTAAGCAAACTCATGTAGCAGTAATATTATTTAATATAAAAAATAACAGTAATACAGTGCATAAAACAAGTGCATTTCAATCAAAATGTAACTTATCGTGCATTGCCAAACCAAACGAAAAAAATTTTAGCTCAATCAGTTTGGGGAAACTGGTTTGAAATTCAGTTGCAAGATTTAAATCAGATCATGTTATTTGACAATATACAGTTAAATAATTTATAGTTAAATAAAAGCGAAAAGATGTACACGTCAAGTGAAAAGTTTTGCGACTTCGGTTTTCGCGAAATATCGCGATAATCGTATTTATTTAATGACGTATTAAGACAACTTAATACTAAATTTTATGAACTTTTCAAAAAGATAAGGATAAGACGAACTTAGCCGACAAAACACGAAGTCGCAGTATTTTTCACTTTAACTGTACGTCCCTTCATACCATAACTCTTTACAAGGCAGAGGAAATGAGTTGGGGTACCTACCTTTGTTAAAATTATTTATATTTATTTGATTTACATAAAAAAACTATGTATACAAAAGGTCTTCTGAAGTAGGTCTTGTATTTCTTCTTGAATTAATTAAATATAAGTATTTTTCTGATTATTTTCTAGGCCTGTGCTATAAGACCTAATTATGAACGGAAGTTTAAGTCTCTAAATCGACTGGAAGTACTTTATAGGTATTTGAGGTGAGCCAAATTGTATGAAATTGATTAGCTGATTTTCATTCTGATGTATGATACCGTAAAAAAAAACTTAAGTATGAAATTCTATAATCTGTTTCAGTCAACTATAGCTGGTTGGTTTTCAAAATTCAAGTGCCTTTTTTAACAGACTGCGCGATTTTTTTTATACAGTCATATTTTGAAATATAGAAGGCATTTTCAAAAACGGGAATCGTCATTGTGTAAGCTGTACCTCTGACAGAATTTTTAATAAATCCGGCAGAGTGCTGGCTGGCCCGGATGAAAAGCCGAGGATTAGCGCTGACTGTTTGTAAAAGAGTGGTTCCGCATAATGAATTGGTTTAGATGTGGTGTGTACTACTAGTGCTAACAAAAATTCAAACAAAAAGCAATATTTTAAACACAATTTCTTTATTCCACAAATAGTTATAATAAAAATAAAGATTAATAAATATTTGTGGGATAAAAGTACAAGAATGTGTGTATGATTTATTGAAATGTCACGTGACTATCCGCATAGAACTAATTAGATCATTAGATATGATCATTAGATACATGTATAAAGTATGGCATTATGTTCATATATAGATAATACTCTCACCTACGATATAGCTCGTTGACTCTCACCTGTCTCTCTAGACAAAGACCACGGATAACCATCAGCTACGATACTGTCACATATTTTTTGCCTTTTCCCCATCATCATAAAAGCTCTTCTACGAGGGTCATGCCAAATGAAACTAGATATTCAAAAACTATATTATTTATTCTTTATTGTAGATATCAGACTTCCCAAATTATTCACCCTGGAGCAAGTATACACTTTTCCATACGTCTAAACCATTAAGAAAATTTCTCTGCCCACTCTTCTCTAGACATCTCTGAAATCTCGAAATTATTTGCAGCGAGTGCATCTTCTTTGCTTTCAAACCTCTTGCCTTTTAATAATTTGAATTAACCAATGTTCTATATTCAAAATTATTAGCTGATAACCGGCCTATACGTAAAGTTCTAACGTGCCAGTGACAAACCAATGAGAAAAGAGTATCTAACTTCTTTTGGCATGCCCCTCCTCGTATTCCAGGTGCTTTAAACCTCTTGCCTTTTAATAATTTGAATTAACCAATGTTCTATATTCAAAATTATTAGCTGATAACCGGCCTATACGTAAAGTTATAACGCGCCAGTGACAAACCAATGAGAAAAGAGTATCTAACTTCTTTTGGCATGCCCCTCGTATTCCAGGTGCTTTAAATCTCTTGCCTTTTAATAATTTGAATTAACCAATGTTTTATATTCAAAATTATTAGCTGATAACCGGCCTATACGTAAAGTTCTAACGTGCTAGTAATAAACCAATGAGAAAAGAGTATCTAACTTCTTTTGGCATGCCCCTCGTATTCCAGGTGCTTTAAATCTCTTGCCTTTTAATAATTTGAATTAACCAATGTTTTATATTCAAAATTATTAGCTGATAACCGGCCTATGCGTAAAGTTCTAACGTGCTAGTGACAAACCAATGAGAAAAGAGTATCTAACTTCTTTTGGCATGCCCCTCGTATTCCAGGTGCTTTAAATCTCTTGCCTTTTAATAATTTGAATTAACCAATGTTTTATATTCAAAATTATTAGCTGATAACCGGCCTATACGTAAAGTTCTAACGTGCTAGTGATAAACCAATGAGAAAAGAGTATCTAACTTCTTTTGGCATGCCCCTCGTATTCCAGGTGCTTTAAACCCCTTGCCTTTTAATAATTTTAATTAACCAATGTTCTATATTCAAAATTATTAGCTGATAACCGGCCTATACGTAACGTTCTAACGTGCCAGTGACAAACCAATGAGTAAAGAGTATCTAACTTGTTTTGGCAAGCCCCTCGTATTCCAGGTGCAAACTTGGTCTTTCCCACAGAATATATGCATTTACATTACATTATCGTTACAATGCGTTTATCATTTCACCAAGCGAGTTACTCAAAAACACTTAGAAAGTAGAACACAAAAACCGGAACAATAAGAGCTCTTTAATCACAAAACCCAAAACTATTTGTACTGTGTGACGTCAAAGATTTTTTCTCTCATTTTCTTATTTTCTCCACCTTAATTTTATTTTAATTACTTTGATTATTTTTGAGTTATATTGCGGCCTGACGGACGGACAGACTAGGTACGAACCGAAGCGTCACTTTAAGGATTTCCGGTTTTTCGTGGGACCCTAAAAACTGAAAGACTGATCGAAGTTCATCGACAATTAAAAAATCTTTAATAGAAATTAAAGGCCAAATTGAATGTTTTTTGATCAGGAATAATTATTGTTTTTTATTTACAACTATTTCTTGATGATGAAATATTAAATCTACACATTCTGCGGGATAATTTACATGTTTTATTTTTTTATTTAATAATAATTATTGAAAGTACCTCGTCCAAGTCCCTTTAAAACTCCAAACCAGCCCCATACGAACCTGTCCATTTTGCTGAGGCAGTATTTGTAGACCACTCTACCTATTAGGGGATTTGGCAATTTAATTTATTTATTGTACACAGCCTGCTTCGCCTTTACATACAGATAACTCCTATATTGGTAGTTTGGTTGCAATTTACAAAGGTTTACCAGTGACTTACATCGATGTAAAGATAAAATATTTACTAAAATTACTCGTTTTGTTCTATCAGTTTAGTGTATTTTGGTATATTTCATAATTTTTTCTTCTCTTAATTCTCTAAATTGCAATTTATAGATTTATAAAATCGTCAAAAATGAGAACCATCTAAACAAAATAAGTAAAAGGCAAAACAATTTGTTAAAAACATTTGTTATTTTCAAAATTGTCTGTTTTTTTTTAAGACGTATTTGCCTCTGTGGCAAAAAAGATTTATTCATATTCATATATTTTATTGCATTCCATAATGTATATACACAAGTGAAAAACATTAATATTATTAGATCATTATGGACCTTGTCCAGGCACAGCAATATAAGAGAGGACGGCATTTTATTATTATAGATTTATTATTTGTGAAGATCCTACTATAAGCAACTTATTATGCTACATAAAAACATTTAAAATTGTTGCAAATTATTAGCTACCTACCTGTTATATGGAAGAGCAAAGTATCTTAGTATGTAAGTTTTGTGCAATAAAGAAATTTATTTTTATCATTATTATTTCGACTATGTCTTTTTTTTTTCTCGACCGGGGTCGGTTTTTTTAGGACTAGGTACGGGCTTATGCCAAGTATCCTGGTTCCGTTGTTTCAGTGTATGTGTGTACTATTGCATTTCCAGTGTGTTTGGCGGCATGCTATGTGTTGTGTTTATGTGAGGCGTTGTATGATTGGTGAGCAGTGGGAGTGAAGTTGGGTTAAGAAAGCGGCGGACTATAGAGCAGGTGTCGATCACTATTGATTTTTGCATGGGTATGAAGGTTTTTATAGGTAGACCCAATAATTCTAGGGCTTTCTTTAGAGTTTTAGGGACGATACCGGTTGAAGAGATGATAATCGGGACAATTTTGACGGTTTCTTGTTTCCACATTTGTTTCATTTCATCTGCTAGGGGAATATATTTTTGAATTTTTTCTGTATGTTTTTGTTTTAAGTTATGTGTGTTGGGGACGGGGATGTCGATTAGGTACGTAGTCTTTGTGGATTTCAAGGTAAGTGTGATGTCCGGTCTATTGCTAAGGATAGTACGATCTGTTATAATGTCTCGGTCCCAGTATAGTTTTGCGGAACTATTTTCTATTACTTTTTTAGGTTTGTATTGGTAGTAGGGGGTGTAGCTTTGTAGTAGTTTATATTTCAGTGCGAGTTGTTGATGAATGTGTTTGGCGACATTATCATGTCGGTGGGTGTATTCTTTGTTGGCAAGTGTGCTGCAGCCTCCAGTAATGTGGTCTATTGTTTCTGAGGCAAGATTACATAACCTACATTTATCTGTTTCAATTGTTTCTTTCAGGATGTACTTGGAGTAGTTTCTGGTTTTGATAATCTGATCTTGTATTCCTATAAGAAAGCCTTCTGTCTCGCCAAATATGTTATTTTTCGTAAGCCAGGTACAGGATGCGGTTCGGTCTATGTGCTCTTGGTCTAGCTGGTGTGGAAATCTGCCATGTAATGCTTTCTTTTTCCAGTTCTCTAGTTTTTGTTCGTCTGTAGTTATTTTATGTTTCGGTTCGAACTGGCTATTGTTCAGTTGTAGGGGTGTTCCAGGTTGGGGTAAATTTACTATTGCTTTGTGTATGGCGCTTTCGTTGGCTTTTGTATGGAAGTAGGATCGCAAATTAATTATTTGAGTGTAGTGGAGGTTTTTAATGTCTATAAATCCTCGGCCTCCGAGTTTTCTCTTGAGTGTGAATCGTTGTATCGCCGAATGTATGTGGTGAATGTTATGTTTGTTGCATGTTGTTCTGGTTGTAGTGTTCAGGGCTTCCAATTCTGTGTCTGACCATTTTACGATTCCAAATGAATATGTGAGAATAGGGATAGCGTAAGTGTTAATGGCTTTTGTTTTATTTCTGGCCGAGAGTTGCGTTTTAAGTATTTTACTCAGTCTCTGTTTGTATTTGGTTTTTAGTGCGTTTTTTATTTCTGTGTGGTCAATGGACGTGCTTTGTTGGTATCCTAAATACTTGTAGGTCTCTTTGGGTTCCATGCTGTCTATTTATTGTTCCTGTTTGTTGTTCTAAAATGTATGGATCTGTTTCTTTATGCTGGCCTTTGATCATACTTTTGATTTTGCATTTATCAGTTCCAAATGTCATCTTTATGTCTCTACTGAATTCTTCGGTTAGTCTGATTAGATGATTTATTTGTTGTCTGTTAGCTGCAAAGAGTTTTATATCATCCATATAAAGCAAGTGTGTAAGTTTAATGTCGTTTCCTGTATCTATATTATACCCGTAGCCTGTTTATTATTATTATTATTATTATTATTATTATTATTATTATTATGTATTATTAATTTATTATTTTTTTATTTTCATTATCATTGTTATTATTAAAGATTGATTATTAAGTTATTAAAATATTTAAATTCCCAGTTTTATTTGTCAGTTTTCTTTTCATATATTTGTATTTTATAATTTATCATTTAAATATTCGTTGATAGTGTAATAATATTTTGTGGTCAATAGCTGTATTAGTAATTTAAAAAAATGAATATCATTTGCTTCTGTTATTAAATACATTGGTGATTTATTATAAATTTTTATAGACATGGATAATGGTCCTGAGGAGTGCATTTTTAGCTGAGAGGGTGGTAGTGCTAATAGACACGGGTCTAGGTCTCAGGGTACTTTCGGGCGAACTTACAGGTTTCAAGTGTATAGATACAAGATAGTGTGAGAATTTCGTGTTGTATAAAGTGAGGTCTACAGCTGTCGGTTGTTTTTATATTTACGAATATTCTAATAAGCCTTTTTTGGAGAGTAAAAACGGTTGAAGCGTTAGTGCTGTTTCCCCACAGGATAATACCATAACTAAGCCATGCATATGCATAAGCATAGTAGGTGACGATAGCCGTTTTTAGATCGGTGGACTTTTTTACTTACTTACTTTTAATAAATCATTAAGGACAAAATCGCGAGAAAAAATAAAATTCCAAGAATAGTAATATACACCATTTAATATTATTTTACGAGTAAGTGTACATCGCTTATGGCTCTTCGCATTAATTAAATTCCCTAAATTCCTTGAAAATGGTATATTAACCGAAATGAATAATAACCAAATAATTGTGAAATGAACCTGTCAAACTATTCCATTTAGACAAATGTTGTTAAACAACAAAACGTTGCTTAGCAACGCAACAAATGTATAGGGTTGACAAACATAAATCAGAACAAACAAAATGAAATTTATATATTAAATAACAAAAGCACTAAGGTTTTCAAAATAATCACACAATACATTTCAAGTTATCGGAAGCAACACTGCCACTTTTACAAATAAATGGCAGGGATAAAAATCATGAAGGTTACTATTAAAGCCATATTAAATCGAAAAGTCATGAAATATGTATAATCATTTTAAGGCATACGTAATTGCGCTATAACTAAAGGGAGCCGAAAAATGTCAATTTTAGTGAAGCAAGCTGAATGAAATTATATGTATGTTGTGCGGGCAGAGTCACGGGCGAAGGCCATTGCAGTTTATCATGTGTACGCCGTACTATGCACGATGTTCTGTCGCTGAAGATGATGATCGTATTTAAAATCCACGTCAGTTAAACCCACCCCATTAAAATAAATAGGAAAAAAGGTCTGTAAGAACTGAATCCACTTTGTTGCTAAGCAACGCTTGGTTGTTAAACAATATTTTTCTAAATAGAATAGTGTATTATTATGAGAGTGCATTATAAACTAGAAAGGATAAATTAGAAACAAATGAAAAGACAAGAATTTGAAAAAATTCCTCGTGTCAGAATTCGAACCTGCGACCTCTTGTTATCAAGGCAAGCGCGCTACCAATTGCGCCACTGAGGTTCTGGCCCGAGGAATTTTGTCAAATTCTTGTTTTTTCATTGCGATGGATTTCGCAATAAAAACTTATTCTTGGAATAGTGTAATCATGATTTTTCGAAGTTTCACCAAGTGCCAAAAATCGCAAGTATAAATTATAATCATTATTATTTTATGTAAGTGTAATGATGTGACTAATATTAAAAACGTAATTTGTTTAATCTGTGTTAAATTTAAGTTACTCTGTGCTGTTAGTTTTCTTTAAACCTACATGAATAGACGAAGCTCCACACCAAACGTTTCGTTTTTGAAGTGGATACTCATCTCGATATACATCTCGTATGGGCGCATAACGTCACTTTCGGAAAGGATTATTTGTGTTATGATTATGTTTGGTTCAAAATGTGAAAACGCACCCTGGCAACATTCTATTCATTTTGACTTTTGGAGCTGTCATTAAAAAAGTGGGGTTTCCGCGTTCACTGCGTTCAGATCGGGAACAGCGCCTGGAGAATCGGATTCGTTCCAGGGCTAATTTATGTGTTTCGGGACAGTATTTAATTGGACAATACAAAAGTGCTGAACAGTGAAGTGAAGAAAGCGTCGATTAGACTTTACATGCACGGGGCAGTAAGCAAGATCGGCCTAACCTTTGACACGCCACGTGTACGCCTGTGGCCAAATTCCCGTTTCTATCCCATCTGCCCTTTCAATCTCTTCCTAGATTTGGTCGTCGGGATTAACGTGGAAGAAAGGCAAGACAGCTTGGCGCACTCGAGCATCAGTTGAGATCTGCGAGGGCAGCCGGCGTCTGGGAAGTCTCAGCAGAACTACTGTGAGTTCGTATTATTTATTAATCTGGGTGAGGACTCTGTCTGCATACTAATTTCGTGCCAGGTATATGGTGTTTCTGATATACTATGGGCCCTATATAGAATCCCGTATATTTAGTTTGGCGGGACAGGGTTCTTTTCCATACATTTGTTGGTAGCAGAACGCGTATGAGTTGCTTATTAGCTACAATTATATATTAAAACGTTCTTCAATTGTTTATTATTTATTGTTTATTATTCAAAATAAGCGGAATAATAAAAATTTGAAATGACCTCGAAAAGCGAATGCGCTGCCATCACTGAAATATTAGAAATATGCGCTGCCGACTTTCGCTTCCGGCTTCGTTTATTCAATCTCTGGCCCGTTTTCGGCTTGGGCGTTATTTTATGAAGAACCCTTATGCGGGGGCCACGGCAAAGACGCTATAAGCGAATTCACTCTGCGCTGCAAGCGCCGGCGTCAAGCTCATACAATAGGCATGATGACAAAAAAATATTAGTCCGTCAGTTAGATTATCAGAAAATATTGGACACGTATTTTTTCTTTTTTAAATACAAACAATGATGAAGATAATTATAGCCCGCTGAAGAACCGCGTGACGTCACTTCTAGGTACAATTTTACTTAGAAGTGACGTCATTTTCCCCCACTCCCAAACTTTGTAATTTTTTGTTTGATTGACAAAAGAAAAATTACGTGTCGAATATTTTTTGATAATCTAAATGACGGACTAAATACAACCCGGTCACATTATCTCGAGACCTGGCGTCGATGACGTCACGTCGCGTCGGCGCTCAGATATGGTGCGCAAAACAAGCATCCTCTAGTAGGATATTATTATAAACAATAAGATTTCCAACAAAATAAATATTGTGTTAATTAATTTAATGTAGGTAATATTATTATAATGATATGATTAAAATTATTCCTATTGATATTCCTGTTGCAGCACAGGTTCGTTTAACAACTTGATCTACAGGTATTACGAATTGCTTGTTAGCTTTCTCTGATTCAAAGAAAGCGAGAACTTTCAGGATTAAATTTCTTGCTTCACTGTGAATAGTTTTTCCCATATTTGGAAAAACTTTCACTGTCCCACTTCAAAGTAACGAAATAGTAACAAAAATGTCCAAACTAAACCAAAATGTCCAAACTTAACAAAAATGTCCAACGTTGCAACAAAAACAATATTTTAACGTAACAGCAATAACAAAATAACAATAAAAGTCCAAACGTAACAATGGAATGTTTAAAAATATACCACGAAAACAAGTTGACGCGTATCGGCAACGAAAGTGCTAACCGTACTGACGCGCCGTGGCGAGCGCGGGGAGGTGAAAGGAGAACGGGGCGGGTGGTTCGCATTCCAGCGAGGTCTCGAGATAATGTGACCGGGTCGTAGAATAGTATTTTGTTTACCCTGTGTACAAGCCTATTTTGTATGAGCTTGACGCCGACGCTATCCGCTCGGGCAATTGCAGCATTACAGCGCGTTACCGTGATCACTCTAAAGCGATCGGACCATAGGCGTCGCTTAATCGGTGTTCTCGAGTTTCACTAATTTGCCGATTTGAAGAGTTGTTTATATGAATGACACTGATTAACCAGCAGGATCACTAAAATTATAATCAAAAGAAAGTCCAAATGTGTTGAGTGGTTCTCGAGTTACTAGGGAAAACACAAACCTACATACATACCAGACAGACAAAATAGGAAACTGTAGTTTTAGCTTAATTACAACGCCAATATAGTCGATTCTGAAGGCTTTAATTTTAGGTTTAGTGGTGTTAAAACTTATATTTTTCCAAAGTAATACAGCTTCTATTGTTAACACTAAATAACTATTTTGGAATGAAGAAAATTAAGTTTTGACAGCACTTAAACAAAAATTAAAGCCTTCAGAATCGGTTTTATTATCTAACCCATTTGATTCATTTTTTTATAAAATATTCAATGTACAAACACGACCTTTTTACTACTTTATTATTTTATAGGTAGATCTATGGCCACTGTTACTTCCTTCAGTAAAAGGGCGGCATTAGAAGTATCCACTGAAATAAATTTACGGACACAAGTCCCTGACACAAGCAGCTGCTTTTTTATTTTCCGGATCATAATCATGTTTCACAATCAGAACACGTAATATTTCAGCGTCGACTGCGAAGGTAGTGGCGTCAGGTATTCTGTACGCAACAATAGCCGCCGTTAGAAAGCTGTAATGGCAGGAAATTACCAACCGTAAGGAGGGATTTCATATTTTTGTGAAGTAAACGAATCTATATAACTGTAACATTCCTTACTCCCTCCCACGGAATTCGTGAATAGTGAAAGTAAAGAATATTTGACTTTATTGTTTTTCATTTTTATATCATATATATATTTTTTATTATGTATGTATATACAAGTTAGAGAACACATTGAAATAATATTTTTATTTATTTTTATTTTTTTTATTTATTTTATAAGAAACAAAACGTCTTAAACTTAAGATGATAAACTTAAATATTAAACAAAAGGACTACATGTTTCATAAATGGTACAATAAAAGGATATTTTAGTGATTTGACCGCTAGGCTTCAGGAGTTTACAAAAATAAATGCATACTCAACACACTGACATGAAAAGAAAAATGACTGAAATTTAGAAAAAACAATGATGTTTAGAATAACAAATAACTTAGATACATGAAGGTGTTGACTAAGGTAATTATTATCATTATTTATAATAGCAGGTCCTTACAGATAATAAACAGTGAAGACAAAATTCTAACAAAATCACACCTATAGAAGGAATTCAAACACGTTCTTATTTTTATTTATATTAAGAGCTAACATTGGTTCGTAGCACTACTAAAACCTGTTTTTGGAAACAAAGAGATGACATTTCTATGGTAGGTATGCATTAGAAAAGAATTTCACGGAGCAGATTTTTAAATTGATACAAACTGGATGAAAACATGTCTGTGGATTCTAGTTTATCATTATAAAGTTTAGAAACTCGTCTTAAATACGTGTTGCTAGCGTAGTTGGTTCGACATAAAGAATTAAACAATAGGTAACGAGAACGTGAAGAGGGTCTGCGCAAATAGAAAAATACTTTTTCTAGTAAAGTAGGTGAGTCAATTTTCCCGTTGATAATTTTAAACAAAAACAAAGCATCCAAATATTGACGGCGCTTAGCAAGAGAAGGTATTTGATGACGGGTAGCTGATTCAGCATAATCCTCAAAGTAGTTACCAGTTCGATAGTCTAAGGATTTTAAAAACTTATTTTGTATTTTTTCTATACGATCGATGTGGACAACGTATTGAGGACTCCACACAATACAACAGTGTTCTAAGAGACTGCGGACAAATGCAAAATAGAGTATTTTATAGGTATCTGACCGTTTAAAGGGCTTACCCAGACGCAAAATCAATCCCAATTTTTTATATGCCTTATTTATTATTTTATCAATATGAAGATTAAAATGAAGTTTACTATCTAAAGTTACACCTAGGTCTCTAATCTCACTTACCCGCTGCAAAATATTACCCGATAAATTATAATTAAAGTTAAGTGGATTAAGCTTTCTACTAAAAGAAATGGTGTAGCATTTATTAAAATTTAGAATAAGTTGATTTTGATTACAATAGTCAACAAAATTACTAAGATCATTTTGAAGGTTTTCACTATCTTTAATACAGCGAATTACACTGTAAATTTTAGTGTCATCTGCGTACAGCAGATGGTTATTAGCACTGAAAACTTTGTCTGAAATATCATTAACATAGATAGTGAAAAGGCAAGGGCCCAAATGTGAACCTTGTGGAACACCAGAAGGCACGCGTAAAAATGTTGATGTATACCCCTTAAGAGCAACAGCCTGGCTGCGGTTACTGATATAGGATTTAATCCACCTAAGAAGATCGCCGTGTATACCGAACTCATACAATTTACAAATTAATAGTTTATGAGAAATTTTATCAAATGCTTTAGAGAAATCGGTATACACGGCATCCACCTGATATCCATCATCCATACTATTCAAAATGAAATCAGTAAAGGTAACAAGGTTTGTGTCAACACTCCTACCTTTGATAAAACCATGTTGTTTACCTGATATATGTTGCTTGACCATTTGATTTAACTCAAGCGTAACAATTTTTTCGAAAACTTTACCAATCAAAGATAGCTTTGAAATAGGTCTATAATTAGGAACTTCATTTGCGTCGCCACCCTTAAAGATTGGTGTTATATATGCTTGTTTCCAGACATCTGGAAAACATCCCTCTTTTAGAGACTTGTTAAAAATTAAAGCAAGGGGTTTAGCCATTTCTTTTGCGCATTTAGAAATAATGAGTGGATGAATGCCATCAGGACCAGCACTTTTTGTTGTATCAAGTTTTTGAAGATGTTTAAGAACTATTGTTTCATTCATGTTAATGGAAGTAACATCAACAGATGAAGATGATGCACAGCTAGGAATATTCGGTAACGTACCGTCGCTTGTAATAAAAACTGAACCAAAATATTCATTAAATAATTCACAAATGGATTCTCCATTATTACTAATTTTACCGTTATATGACATAATATCCGGGATCCCATTAGATGATGATTTTGACTTAATGAAATTCCAAAAATATTTTGGTGATTTACTTATATTATTTTCGGCATAACTAATATACAAGTCATAGCATTCTTTTTCCATTTTACTTTGTCGAGCTCTTAAACATTTGAATTCTAAATAGTCAAGAGGATTGCTATAAGATTTCCACCTTTTATGAATTTTTCTTTTTTCTTTAGTTAACTTAATGAGTGCAATGGAAAACCAGGGTGGATAGCGATGGCATGAATAAATTTTACGCCTAGGCACATGCTCTTTAATAAGATCATTTAAAATTGAATAAAAAACAGAGACAGATTCATCAGTGGACAGATTTTCTAATGAACTCCAATCAAATGAACTCAAACCGGCAGAAATACCGGCGAAATTTGCTTTATTGAAAATATAATTGTTAGTACATTTCGGCTTTAGAAGTTTCTGCAAAGATTGTCCGAGATGAAGGTCTATATCAAGAGATACGTGGTTCAAGTCTTCACCGGTAAGGGGCAACTCGCATGGTGAGACTATGCAATTACTGTTTGAAAATATTAAATCAAGGATCCGAGCATTTATATTTAAACACCAGTTATATTGTTTAAAATCCGAAAATGACATAAAGTTAGAAATTACAGTTGCAATTTTATCATTATTGGTTGACAAAGATAAGTGTTTTGAACCGTCACATTGTGTATTCCATGACGCATAGGTTGAATTATAATCGCCTGCCAGGAAAAATAAATCGTCGGGATGACTCGATATATTTTTGCAAGCGTTATCAAAAAATCGTGACAAACATTCGAGGTGCATTGTTTCATTTTTACTTGTTTTGTGGGGTAAATACACACAAGCAATATGCAAATATTTACGTCGATTCAATGAGTCGGTACGGTGACATATTGGGATACTCACCCATAACTCCTCGAGAGGTGGGTGTGCACACCAATTCACCCGACGGATGCAGCCCAACTCTCGGCGTACAGCCACGAGCACGCCGCCACCTCGGCGGTCAGACTCCTCTACCTCTGTACGGTCACAGCGGTAAACATCGTAACGATCATCAAAATATTCCCTACTACTAAACTCGTTATTCAACCAAGATTCTGTCAAAATAACTACGTCATATTCGTTTTTTACCACGTTAGAAAGAAAAACATCTGATTTAGTGCGCAACCCTCTTACGTTCTGATAGTAAATATTAAGTTTACTCTGTGGAGCCATCATCGCTAACTAAAATCAAAAACGTACATAAAAAAAATTAGTGATGAAATTTGAAAAGTCGACCAATGCACGCTCACAACACATAAAATATGAAAAATACCGTAGAATTTATAGCAATCTGTTTCATCCTCAATACACGATAAATATGAGCAATTCATTAATAGAATAACACAAAATTTATAATTTATAAGACGATTTAATATACCTATAGGTATATAAAAGAAGCATAACTTTATATTAAAACGGTTTCTAGCACGAGTACATCCCTTTATGTTTAAGTGAGCACAATAAATTAAATGCAGTAATTTACAATAAGATTGCATACACATACCTGCATAGATATACATGTTCACACTGGTACAAAAATACTGCAACTTATAACGTGAAGAATAAATGAAATTTATGTTCAAGGTTCTTATAGTGTTACCATAATAATGCACAACATACACAAAACAAATAGATAAGAAAAGTCATTTTATTTTATCGAAATCTGAAGCGTTGGCAATTTTAAAGGATTTTGAATTTGGATTCTTTCTAAGGAAAATCTTACAGTCACGAACCCATAAAAACTCCAGGTTCCTTTCAGCTTTAACTTCCCTGGCACGTTTAAGTAATATCTTATTTGTACGCGTTAAGTGATCATTTACAAAGATGTCCACGGGAGGTCCAGCAATCTCTAAGTCCGAGGTTCGTAGACCGCGACGCGCGCGCACTGCAGCGAGGACCTCATCCTTCCTTCTCTTCTGCAGAAAACGCATGATGATGGCGGGAGGACGGGAGTGCGATGCTGCATCGCCGGCTACATTCCCCGAATCAAATCGCCTGACACGATGTATGGTGTCAATTTCGGAAAGTGAAATATCTACGCCTACCTTGCGACACAATGTTAGGGCAAGGTTATTTAAATTTTCGCCTTTCTGTATGGGAATTCCCGATATTTCCACGTTGTTTAAGCGCAGGAATTGGTCACGTATGTCGTTTTCTTGAAGGAGTTGGCTAATTTTTTCATTCGCTTCCACTAACTTAGTTTCAGTAATGTTTATACGATTTTCCATGGTGTCAATCCTTTCGGTCAACTTGGAGAGCTTATCGTTGACTTTATCAATTTTTCTAGATGTTACATCAAAATCAGCACGAAACCTCTTTAGTTCATCCATGATGCACTCAAATTTTCCTTTTTCTCGACAGTTTAAGCAGCACCAATCCAGTTTCTCATCCGAACGCATGGCTTTGAAAGCAGCTTCACTCACACCACCACATTTAGAGTGGTAATCATTTCCGCATAATTTACACGCCAATGGATCTGCCACGGCCCTATTGCACTTATCACATGAGGACATTGTTTTATTAATTTATCGCAGATACAAGCTCCGTAGAAAGGTCTAGCTGTCCCCGTGTTATGTTATGTCTATTCCAACAACAGGGAGCCTCTCAGATGCCGAGTGTAGATAGGTATTGACGCTCACAGTCGAAACTCGCTGATCTTTGATAGGCGACTCGAACCGGTATCCGTCGTCATACAAGCGCTCCGCAAGCGATTCTCACCCGTCGTCCGCACACCTAAGAGTAGAAGTTGCTTGACATAGAACAACCGGCTAATGAGTGACGTGTAGAATTCGATATGAGTAATTGCTTAGATAATTTAGATAATATGTATCAATCACTGATTTAACACCACTGCACATATGTAAATATGATTGAATAACTGTACACTTCCACTGTATCGTAATTTTTTTCCGAAAGACAGCCGTAATACGCCAGTAATTTTATTAAATGACAGAGAGTAAACAAATACGTGTTCTAGCTTTGAAGCCGAGGGCAAAATTATATATTAATATAATATTAAGAAATAAAGATTGTGTGAAGTCGAAATTAAATTTGACAGGCATAATGTTGATTGATAGATTTTATGCATCCAGATGATGGATGCATAAAAAAGTATAAACGATAAAAAAGGATTAGTTAATTGTAAAGAATTTCGTGCTACTTTCTCTAAATGTCTATTTTAGTATTTAATCATCCAGAAGAGAAACGCACTATTTGTTAAATCGGTGGCACTATGCTGAGCCAGGGTCTTTTTGTTGCTATGAGACATTATGTCTCATTTTTACCTTTATTTTAAGCGCTTATATTTCTAGTTATTATTATAAATTAAGGATAGTGTCAAAATTGTCTTTTTTACTACACTCTTGTTATTTTTAGGGTTCGGTAGGTAGTCAACAAGAAATCCTTATAGTTTAGCCATGCCCTTCCATCTGTATGTCTGTCTGCGGCTTAGCTCAGAGACTCTTAGTACTAGAAAGCTGTAAATACCAAATATATACATAATATAGGTATACATTTTAATTATTAACCGCAAATAATCAGTTTTTTCTCAAAAAAAAATACTACCGTCAAATTTTGCTGTTTAAAAAAATTAAATAGCAAAATGTGACAGAAGAACAACTTTTGGGAAAAAAAAACTGATTATTCGTGGTTGTAGAATTGATGGAACGTGTAGAAAAAAGTAACAAAACGAAATTATAATGCTTTTGTCGTGGTTGCTGGTTCCGAAAAGTTTTCATAGAGAGCGGCTTTGGACCATCCCCCGAAAAGTTTTTTGAAAAAAAATTTTGCGCGCTCCATCACACAAAATATGTAAGTAAGTACTGTAAAATAAGTAAGCAAGGCTTAGGTCATATAGTTAGGTAAAAAAAATGTTTGCGCTCGCTATAGGTTGGCAATCTATAAAATCTTTATGAATCTTTATACGTCGTACTGATTGATTTATCGACATCATCCAAATATGAAAAAAAAAAAAACTATAAAATACCAAATAACACAAAACACCTCCAGATTCCCATTCTGAGCGCCCCCTCTGTAAAAGTGCCAGAAACCTTCAAATAAATCGTGACACAAGTTAACGAAACTATATTTCTTAACACTTCGGTACCACAAATTCCCACAGTACCTATCTATATACAGACTGAATAAAAAAAGAATAACGTATCTAAATTACCGAACCATATCTGCGCAACCCGTACTGTGATTTATAACATCGCAGGGCATTGTTGGGCGTAGCATATTGTGCTCTACTGTCACTGACCCACATAGATAAGTCGTGTAATCTTTTCTGAAATGTGCCCAGCCACGAGCGTCGTTCAGGACAAATTCAGGTAGCTGGGGCAAAAAGGCGTCGTTATTTGGGGTTGTGCCATTAGTGATGTGCGCTCCGTAAAAGTTCCCAGTCAGTAAATAACGAATGTGGAAAATGTTGTTTGATTAATTTATATATACCGGGTGTTAATAGACTGCTACCATTAAATGAAACCACATATTCTACCGATCATACTGAACCACTTTTCCCAAGAAACATACCCGCGCTAACTATTGGCTTAGGAAATATTTGAGTTTCATACAAATATGCGTGAACTCTAATGCACCAACATAAGGGCGTTTTTTGAAACAGCGTCTTCCGTAAAACAGCTGTTACGGCGCAGCGTTCTAAAATAGAAAGAAGAAAGAAAAGAGCTTTATTTCATAAAACCACAGTAGTTATCACAAAAAATAATTATTATTAACAAATTAGGCATATTCTATGGTTAAGAAAAGGGAGACAAGCTCAGCTTAATGCCATAGCCAAAGCCATAGCGCTGGCTTTCTGCTAGATCCTGCATAAATAAAACTAATAACTAATCTAAATATAACTAAAATCTAAATTAAATTAAACTTAAATTTAATAAAGCGTATACTGTAAAATACATACAAATAATGAAAAATAAATAGTAATATGAAATAAATATACGAATAATAGTGTTATACTAAACAAGATGCATAATTTATAAAAATACTATATAAGTTTACGCATTGATCTTACTGAACATCAAGGCATCGTTATTTGTCTTTCAATTAGATGGCTCTTGAGTTTAAGGGCCCATAATACCTCAATTCTCAGTCCTGCTCTAACGCTTCTGCTTTTTAACTGTCTATCCTACTCTAATCAGACGCCGCGCACGCCAAAACATCAGTTATTTTGAAATCGCGGCTACACTGATGGTCTTTTAATTTTTATGGAACAGTCTGCAGCTGCTTTAAACTAATATCAGTTATATTATGCAAAGTTTCAGATCTAATTTCAAGTATTCATTGAATGCTATCGGTTTGTTGTACGGTTTGGAGGTAACTTTGTAATTTTTTTCTATCGAGAAACTTTAATTGAATCAAGTTTTCACAACAGCATGGACATAGCATTAGTCCTCAACTTTATTATATACTAATTTTAGAGTGATTGTTGCAGTATTTGTTGGTATAAAACAGGATCATGCGAAGCGAAGTGAGGTATTATATACCCTTAATACGAAAATTAGCTTTTGTCTTGCATTCTCGTATAGGTGGAGGCAGGTCGTTCCATACTTTTGAAACCCTATAACTGAAACTCCCCCTAAATCCAGCTGTTTGGTGTTTAGGAACAATTAAAAGATATGCAGATGCCCTAGTAGAATATATATTAACATCAGAAGACCAATGTAGTTTATCAAATAGATATTAATAATAAATAGTTCTTCTTCTTACGAAATAAAGTCTTTAAGTTACAATTGATTATCTTCTTCTCTGAAGAAGTGCGCGTTGTTTAGTATGATCAGTAGAATACGTGGTTTTATTTGAAGGTCACACTCTTTTTACACCCGGTATAAGGTGACTTTTATTTATGCAGCCAAATTCTTACTGAAGACTCGGTAAGTGCTCAGTAACGTCAGTCAACGACCCTTCTTGTGAAATTCGTAAATTATTTTTTTCGTGTTCCTTACAAACGCAAGCCCAGCCCCGAGACAATTACTATGGGACCGGACGTCAAGATTTCATTTTGCGAAATTAGCAAAAAGTGTTATCGTTCCGTGTTCCTGATTACTTACCAAGCCTCCAGTATGAGTTTGGCTGCATAAATAAAAGTCCCTTTATATATAAATTAATCAAACAACAGTTTCCATGTATATAGTCAGAATTGTTTGGGGACTACTGTGTCCCAGTAAACAACCTTGCGATACTGTAATAGTAATACTGTTCTGCAAACAAAATGTATTTCTCAGAAAAAATGGACACGCAAGTTTGAAGCGAAGGAATAAATTTGAAAATCAATAATTGTCAATTTAATGTGGAATACTTTCTAACTATATTTGAATACTTATTAACTCTATTAACTCACGTTATTAAATGGTACACGGAACCCACAAGGCGCTAGTCGCTCGCACTTGACGGTTTTTTTATTTTCGTTCGATAAATGTACATAAGTGAAATATGTAATAAAAATAAATTAAAGCTACTAGTTGGCGATAGAGATATGTACATATGTCTTGTTTCATTTGATCTGAAATTTTCTTAAAATATGGCCACTTAATATGTCGAGATATGATCGTTTTTCCAGGCACACCGCGATTTCGATCCTCTATTGCAGGTCAACCGCGCTATGACGGAAAATAAATGGCCAAGAGCAAGTTGGACTCGCGCACAAAGGATTCCGTACAACCACACAATACGTGTATGGAACATAAGTGAATGGAACATAACAACAACATAGAGGCCATAGCAATACTCAGGCGCTAAAATGGTATAGCGCCTGATAAACAACTCGGCACTCTCTGAGGACGAAACCCTGATTTTTAATTTTGACAAGGAACCCATATAGTTTCGCCATGTTCGTCTGTCCGTCTGTCCGCGGCTTAGCGCAGAGACTATTAATACTAGAAAGCTGTAATTTGGCATGAATATAAATATTTATCACGCAAAAAAATGGTAAAATAAAATCTCGAAACATTTTTTTTTTAAGGTTACCTCTCGTACACGTAATTCGGGGATGAATTTTTTTTTCTCGTATATCCCATAGTGTGGGGTATCGTTGGATAGGCCGTTTAAAAACATTTTAGGTGTGTGAAATCTTTTTTTCGATTGAGAGATCCGTTGGCGAAATATTAAGCTTTAAAGTGAAAATTTTAGTTAGAGTGGAGCGTCCCCCCCCTGCTGGCTAAACGGTTGTTTATAGAAATGTGAAAAAATTCACAGAAGTAGTATATATAATGAATTTAAAAGAAGAACTATCACAGCTAAGTAGGCTTCACAGGTTTACGAGTACAGGTTATATTTAGTATAAACTGTACTCGTAAACCTGTGAAGCCTACATAGTCCCATACCATACTTTATTGTATGGGACCAGAAGTTTGGTGCGGTCTGTAAGTAGACCAACTTATATGTACCGGACAACTACGGAACCCTACATTGCGCGTGACTAAACTGAGTGGCTTTGGACCCCTGGCACTCATATCACGGACCCCTAAAGGTCCGTGGACCCCAGTTCAAGAAACCCTGCTCTAGAGTATGTTCAACAAATTGATCACATTCGAAACTTGTATGTATCACTGTCTTTAAGATAGAGTTGAAATAAATAACGAAAAAAAATGAAAACTTTTTCGGGTTTTATTGTATGACTTAGGGTTTAATTTTTTAAATGTTTTTTATTTGTAGTGAAAGAGGCCATAACATTACGTATTCTGTGAAAATTTTAACTGGCTACCTATTAAGGTTGACCCTAAGACTACTGCTGTAGACCCCTGTGGCAGACGGATAGACAGACAGCGGAGGCTTGGTAGTATATTACCTATAGGGTCCTGTTTGGCACCCTTTGAGTACAGAACCCTAAAAAGTATTTTATTTCTGTTCTAATAGGTACCATCTTTTTCGACATCAGTTCCGGATGAATGTTGTGTATAAAGGTTCACATGCCGGCATCGGACGATCCACAGTGACCGCATCAAACGGATTTTAGTATTCTTTGTATGGTTTGCCATACAAGCGCGTCCACTTATCGGCAGCGCACGGAGCAGACGCATCGGACTGTCGGCAATGCCGGCGAGGATTCTCGATGAGGCAACTTTTCCATTTAGTGCGGATGACATCATTCGGATTGCCGATCAGTGGACGCACTCGCACGCCCGCTGCGTCCGCCTTTCCTCCCGTCCCGCTTATATTGTATGTTTCTCTATTTTATGTAGGTGTATAATTAAATTTTTGTAGCCCAATCTAAATATTTTTTGTATGTATTTCCCTTATTAGTATATACATATTATTTTTTTATTCTAAAGATATTTATTGTAAAGATTAACTTTGACTTGTAGAAAGTATACTTTATGTAAACTAAAAAAAACTAATCTTGGTCGTAAGATCGTGCTTTCCAGAGTCTGCAGTGACTATAATAACTTGCAGAAGGTTTGTGAGCTTGATGTATTTTCTCAATCTTTAGCCAGGTACATAAGCTGTATATATAAGTTCATTAACTTGAAGTATTGATAAATTCCAGTTTATGAGATAAAGTTAAGTAATGTGTTAAGTTAATTATTTTTCTAAATTATTTTCTAAATTGTTGTTTGTATTTACTAGTAACTTTTATTAGCACGTAAGTGATCGTAGTTTTGTATACAGCATGTTGAGTTTACCTTTTATTGGATGTACACTATAATTTTAATATTTGTCCATTTATCTATATACTATGTTAGTGTGTATATCTGTTGGTAGACCTTAAAAAATAAATAAATAAATAAATAAATAAATAAATGTATCTATTTTACAAAATAAATATTTTGATTTGATTGATTTGTTTTTCATTAGTATTGTGTAGTACAACCTAAATTTGTTGTTATTTTTATTTGTAAATAAAACTCATACAATACCAATAATAGAATATTTTTTGTTTGATAAACACTTGTACTTGTCCACTTATTTATATTAATTTCCCTTACCGGTTTCGCTGTTAAAGCATTATCAAAGGTTTGTTTGGTTGTTTACGTACAATATATGAATCGCTTGGCATGCGGGTAGGACAAACAAATTCTACAACCGAAACATTTGAGTATTTTAATTTCTTAATATAACGTTGTATAAAATACTCATAGGTTTCCATAGATACACTATCCTAAATATCCAACGTTGTGGCAAGGTTTGGCAATGGTAGAATTAGTTATGGGGTTGTCATATAACAAAAATAAAGTTAACACGGTAGAAGAAAGAAAAATATAAATATCTTAAAAACAAAAATAAGGATTCAATATGCTAAAATGTCAGTAAATGTTGATTTTTTTTTTTTTTTTTTTTTTTTTTTTTTAAATAAAATAAATGTGTAATTGAGTGTCAAGTCAGATAAATGTCAAACGATTCAATCGTGTTTCATGTCAAATAAGAGCCAATGTCAAAATACAAAATGAGCTATTTAAAATATTGAAGCAGTGGTGAGTTATTAACGTCTAATTGTTTATTTAATATTTGGTTGACATTGGAATGGCATAATTTATTTATTTCGAGTGCTTCTAGGGCTGATAATTTTCTGCCTTTATCGCAAACATGAAGGGCTTTGAAATTTAATTTGGAGTCGAAAGTGTGGTTTTCACTGATAAGGTGTTCCGCGAAATTAGAATCAGTGCGGTTCAACCTCCAGCTCCTGACATGTTCGTCAACCCTTGTTTTGAAGGCCCTTCCAGTTTGTCCCACGTATTTCTTATCGCAATTGCTGCAGGAGAGTTCATAAACTCCATTCTTTTGTCCAATGTCTGTTCTACTTTTATTATTACATAGAAGTCTTCGCAAAGTTCTGTGCGTGTAAAATGCGGGTTTACGCTCTTTTATTAGACGGGAACACTTATATGATAGTCTACCAAAGAATGGAATTTTGGACCACTTTTTAGGTTCTTGACTATCGCAAGTATTGCTACTGGTGTGCACATGATACAGTAATGAGCTTGCTATTTTTAATTTCTTTTTGTGCAGAATGGTGTTCACAAGATTAGGATTATATCCGTTATTAAGTGCGATGGTTCTAAGAGTGTCTAATTCTTTGTTAAAACTATCTTTACTAAGTGGGATAGATAAGAGTCTATTAACCATGGAATGGAAAAAAGCATGTTTGTGCGATAAAGGGTGGGCTGAGTCAGCGAATATAATGTTGTCGCTGAAAGTGGGTTTGCGGTAGATCTTAAAATCATGTCGACGTTTTTCAATATTAACTGTTATGTCAAGGAAATTTAATTCATTATGTCCAATCTCCATTGTAAATTTTATATTATTATTAATAGTGTTGATGAAGCTGAGGAATTCAGTCAAGTCATTCTCAGACCCAGCCCAAAGGCAAATCACGTCATCTACATATCTGTACCAGTAAACGATTAAGTCCTTGAAACGGTTTCGACTGAGAATTTGCTTTTCAATAGATGACATAAATATGTCGGCGCACAAAGGTGATAACGGACTTCCCATTGCCAAACCCTTAAGCTGTTTGAATATTTTGTTGCCGAATGTGAAATAGTTTTGATCTAAGCAAACGGATATTGTGTGTTCCAGATCGATAATTTGTTGGGGCTCTACCGTGGATTCTACCAAAAGTTCATTTATAGTACGTTTACATTCGTCAATAGGTACGCTTGGGAAAAGGTTCTGAACATCAAAGGACACGAGGAGAGCATGATCTGGAATTTCGACATCTTTGATCTTATTTACTAAGTCGACACAATTCTTTATGGTATGCTTAGGTTCAAATTTAGTCAGTTCTTTAAATATATCATTACATTTTGCAGCGATTGGATGTGCAGGTGCGCCAACATGTGCAACTACTGGGCGGATAGGTGCTCCTGGCTTATGTAGTTTGTAGTAAGCGTGTAGTTTTGGTGTCTGAGGGTTCATTACTTTGAGTCTATAGTTATCTGTCTTAGTAAAAATACTGTTAGCCGTTTTGAGGGTATTTTTAACTATTTCATTGTATTTCTTGGTGGGATCTTTCTTGAGTTCTATAAATGACGGTTCAGAGAGGAAATCATTTATTTTACCTTCATATTCTGCCTTTGGAGTTTATGAACTCTCCTGCAGCAATTGCGATAAGAAATACGTGGGACAAACTGGAAGGGCCTTCAAAACAAGGGTTGACGAACATGTCAGGAGCTGGAGGTTGAACCGCACTGATTCTAATTTCGCGGAACACCTTATCAGTGAAAACCACACTTTCGACTCCAAATTAAATTTCAAAGCCCTTCATGTTTGCGATAAAGGCAGGAAATTATCAGCCCTAGAAGCACTCGAAATAAATAAATTATGTAATTCCAATGTCAACCAAATATTAAATAAACAATTAGACGTTAATAACTCACCACTGCTTCAATATTTTAAATAGCTCATTTTGTATTTTGACATTGGCTCTTATTTGACATGAAACACGATTGAATCGTTTGACATTTATCTGACTTGACACTCAATTACACATTTATTTTATTAAAAAAAAAAAAAAAAAAAAAAAAAAAAATCAACATTTACTGACATTTTAGCATATTGAATCCTTATTTTTGTTTTTAAGATATTTATATTTTTCTTTCTTCTACCGTGTTAACTTTATTTTTGTTATATGACAACCCCATAACTAATTCTACCATTGCCAAACCTTGCCACAACGTTGGATATTTAGGATAGTGTATCTATGGAAACCTATGAGTATTTTATACAACGTTATATTAAGAAATTAAAATACTCAAATGTTTCGGTTGTAGAATTTGTTTGTCCTACCCGCATGCCAAGCGATTCATATATTGTACGTAAACAACCAAACGAACCTTTGATAATGCTTTAACAGCGAAACCGGTAAGGGAAATTAATATAAATAAGTGGACAAGTACAAGTGTTTATCAAACAAAAAATGTTTCAAAAGTTCCACCAAGTGCCAACAATCACGAGCATCAACTCCAATAATAGAATACCTTTTTACTGTCTAGTACTCGTTGGAAAGCGAATATCTCCCCGAAGGCCAATTCACGCCCAACCCGACCAATGATGTGGAGCACGTCAGAGCAGTCGAGTCTCACCTGCGAGACTACCTTGCTGAGCCGTTAGCCGCCGATGAAGACCCCATCGTCTTCTCGCCTGGCCTGGTGAAGCGGGTGATCAGCCGCACCAAGCCCCGAAAAGCCCCAGGAGCTGATTCCATCACCAACTTGGCGCTCCAGCACCTACCCCCTCGAGTAGTCGCTGCAGTGACGCGCCTGTTCAATGGAATCATGCGGACGGGGCACTTCCCCACACAGTGGAAGGTCGGTCATGTCATCATGCTGCCAAAGCCAGGCAAAGACTCCAGACGTCCGGAACACAACCGGCCCATCACCCTGCTCAGCAACGTCTCAAAGGTGTTCGAGAAACTCCTGCTCGGACAGCTGACGCCCCACATCACAACTCGCCCGGAACAGTTCGGCTTCAGAGCCGACCACTCCACGACCCTCCAGCTGACCAGAGTACTGCACCACATGACGGTGGGCCTCAACAAGAAAGAGTACACCGCTGCAGTACTTCTGGACATGGAGAAGGCCTTCGACAGAGTATGGCACGAGGGCCTGCTATATAAACTGTCGACCTCTCCAACCCCACGGCGCCTGGTTAGGGTCGTGGAGTCGTTCCTGACTAACCGCCACTTCAGAGTGGTGGTGGAAGACGCCACCTCGGAGGAGCGCCCTATCAAAGCTGGCGTCCCCCAAGGAAGCTGCCTGTCCCCGGTCTGCTACTCCCGGTACACCGACGACATCCCCCTGGGAGCGGGAACCCAACTCGCTCTCTTCGCCGACGACGCGGCCTATTTCGTGTCGTCCTACAAGGCCAACCACGCTGCGGCGAAGATGCAGCGGACCTTAGACCTGCTCCCAGACTGGCTGTCCAAATGGCGACTGTCGGTCAATGTCGGGAAGACGCAGGCCCTCATCACAGGCAACACGAGCTCACCACCACCACTCCAACTTCAAGGAGTAGAGGTCTCATGGCAGCCCCACGTGAAGTACCTAGGAGTCACCATAGACCGGAGACTCTCCATGCGGAAACACGTGGACAACGTCGTCATCCAGGTGAAAGGAGCGCGAGCAAAACTGCGACCCCTCCTATCTTCAGGACTTCCTCTGCGTGCGAAGCTCGGGATCTATAAGACATACATTAGATCCCGCCTCACGTACGCTGCACCGGCATGGTACGCCCTAGTCTCGGAGACGAACAAGAAGCGTCTCCGAGCTCAAGAAAACCTAGCCCTCCGCACCATCGTCGGCGCGCCTCGCTACGTGAGGAACGACACGATTGCGAGGGACCTGAAGATAGAAAGCCTGGATAACTTCGTCAGCCGGCTCGCGGCGGGGATGTTTACGAGCGCAGAGCATGCGCTGCTCTCGCACCTTCGAGAGCTGGCGCCGCACCACGCGCGCCCCCCCGACCGCCGCCGCCTACCACGGGACCTCCTCCAACCACCGGAGGAGACCTCAGCGCTGCTTGACGCGACTCGCGCGCTCGCGCTACCCGCACTGCGCACCCCCGCGCCACGCGCCCCCGCGCCGCGCGCCCTCGCCCCGCGCGCCCCCACCCCGCGCGCCCCCGCGCCGCGCTCCCCAGCGCTGCGCGTCCCCGCGCTGCACCCCCTCGCGCGGCGCGCTCCCGCGCAGTGCTCCTCAGCGTCATGCGCCCCCGCGTCGCGCGCCCCCGCGCCGCGCTTCCCAGCGCCGCGAGCCCCCGCGCCGCGCTTCCCAGCGCAGCGCGCCCCAACTCCTCACGCCCCTGCGCCACGCGCCCCCGCGCCGCGCATCCCCGCGCCGCGCGCGCTCGCGCCGGGCAGGACCTAACACCCGCGGTTCCTCTCTGAGTAGAGCCGAGCTCCTCCCTGAGTCGAGCCGTGCTCCTCGAGAGTAGAGCCGCCAAATCCACCGGATAAAACACCACCAAGACATGCCCATAGTAATGGGCATCGAAAGACACCACAGCAAGGGGGCACCCGCCCCGACGCTGAATACCCACGCCCCAGAGGGGATGTGTGAGATAACCAATGGTCGTTGGAAAGCGAAGGTCCGATGTCATAAACATCAGAGTCCGCTTGCTACGAAAATCCCGATGTCAATGTTGAAAATTCGTTTGCAAATGGCGATCACGTCGGCAATCCGGTTGCTGCGGTTAAAAAAATCCGTCTGATGCGATTACTGCAGGCGGAGCGTCCGAGTATAATATAAAATTATAATTGTAATTAATAAATCCGATGTTAAAAAAAAATCTATTTCGCGGTTTAATTTAAGGTGCTCCAAGTTACATAAACACACCTTTAACCAAATTTTTTTTAAATTCATATTTGTGTGCTGAATCTGAATTAGAACTGTTTTTCTCTATCACGTGGTAGTATGTGTACATATAAACAGATGGTATTTCTTAAATTTTCGACTTTATCGCTTTTGGTGAGGCTTTACATTTTAAAACAAAATCTGTTCTTGCCTTGATTATTAATAATATTACACAGATTACACTACAATTGCTCTCTGCGGACCGAGCTCGTCTCTTCGCAGCTGGTGAGCGGGAGTCAGGTTACGGCTGCACGCTTTACTATCTGTCGTCATTGGCACTCAGCTGCACAAAATAACTTTTTCTTTGGCTGTGTGTCTCCAGATCGGCGCCAGGACGAACGAACCTCACCGGCTTGGACACCACGATCTGTCCTGCAAAAGGAGTGCTGGACGGCTGTCGGGGCATGCCAGTCTGAATGATGTCATCCGTCGGGTCCTTGCCACTGCTGGAGTCCCAGCTATACTGGAACCAAACCGCATTGTGCGCAACGATTTTAGGAGGCCCAATGGAATGACACTAATTCCATGAAAAAATGGCAGGTCGCTGGACGCCACTTGTGTCGACAGATTGGCGGCGTCCCATATCCAAGCGACTGCTGCTAAAGCTGGCGCTGCGGCAGCCACGGCCGAAAGTTTCAAGAGGCGCAAGTATACTGATCTAAGCTTGGACTATATATTTGCGCCTTTTGGAGTGAAAACCTTAGGGCCGTGGGGTCCAACTGCGAAGATTATTTTCAAAGAAATATCTTCGCGGCTGGTCGACGTTTCGGGAGACCCAAGGGCTGGGGTATACTTCGGGCAGCGTATTAGCCTAGCCATTCAACGGGGGAATGCTTCCAGCCTTTTGGGGACCCTGCCGATCGACGGCGGTGATTCAGGGAAAATATTTCAGTTAGTGTAATTTTCTTTTCTATTTAGGTATGTTTTAAGTAATTTTAAGGTTTTAGATTGTTACTTATTATTTTAGTAACATTTATTTTATTTTATGTTTTTTTTTCTGTTTCCGCGTCAATAAAGTATTAATTCCTTTCTTAGATATTAAGATAAAAAGGATTCGTAAGACAAGATGAACTTTTTAATTTAATGACTGAAAGCCATCATACTCGTTTTCAGTGTTCCGTAGTCCGACAAGTAACCCTTATAGTTTCGCAATTTCCGTCTGTCCGTCCGCGGCTTAGCGCAGGGACTATAAGTACTTTAAAGCTGCAATTTGGCATAGGTATAAATATTAATCACGTGGACAACACGTTAAAATAAAATCTTGAAAAAAATTTTGTTTAAGTGTACCTCTCATACACGTAAACTGGGGATGAATTTTTTTTTCTCATCTATCCCATAGTGTGGGGTATCGTTGGATAGGCCATTTAAATACATTGTGAGTGTGTGGAATTATTTTTTTGATTTAGGGATCCGTTGGCGAAATATTAAGCTTTAAAGTGAAAATTTTAGTTAGAGTGGAGCGCCCCCCCCTGCCGGCCAAACGGTTATTCATAGAAATGTGAAAAAATTCACAGCAGTAGTATATATAATGAATTTAAAAGAAAATCTATCACAGCTTAGTAGGCTTTACAGGTTTACGAGTACAGGTCGCGCCAAACTTTTGGCCCACTATAATGTATGGGACCACAAATTTGGCGCGGTCTGTATTAGTAGGCCAACTTATATTTACCGGGCAACTACGGAACACTACATTGCACGTGGTCCGAGACGCACTTGGCCGGTTTTTTCATAGACTTTACTGTATAAAATGTTTGGGCAAAAACAAAACCAAGAAATGTTTTTTTACGTGTTACCGCTTAATTGAGTCTAGATTCGGATTCAGCACACCATTTTTAATAAAGATAACAACAAATGATTTGGCCAAGTGTAGGTCGGACTCGCGCGTAAGGGTTCTGTACTACCGTAAAGTAAATTAAACTTTAAAGTATGATAACTTTAAAATATGATAAATAACAACATCAAGGCGTCAAAAACAGCCGCTTAAATGATAGCGCGGGCCTGTGTAAATAGTTCGGCATACTTTGAGAATTGAACCCTAATTTTATAATTTGTGTTTTTTTTTTTTTACTTCAAAATATGATAAACCATCTGACCAAACTTGGAACTTGTGTGTATTACCGTCTTTAAGAGAAAGCTGAAACAAATTACCTTAAAAAAATAGCATTTCTCGAGGTCTCTTGTATGGGAACCCCCATTAATTTTATTATTTTTTATTTTTTGTGGTAGCGGCTATAGTTATGATGTAAAAATTTAAAATGGCTACCTATTACAGTTGAAGCTGTTGGTAGACCCCTGTGACAGACGGATGGACAGACAAACAGATATATAGCAGAGGCTTAGTAATAGAGTCTCGTTTGGCACCCTTTGGGTACGGAAACCTAAAAATCATGCAAGTTCCAAAAACCTTCTTGGTTTGTTTAATCGATCAAACCAGTAAATTAACAATTTTCATTTTACACCAGTGCAAAGACAAGCTGCTGGCAGTCACTGCTTCACTCTATTATTACAGTTTCCAAGAAAGTGCTTTTAAATAGAAAATAAGCATATTCCTCGAAATACTGGGCAATTATCTTAAAGAAACAAGACCGCGAAAGTGAAAAAACATTTATATCGGTCGATAAAAAAATCACATTAGGTATACAAATTTAGTAAGAAAACACTAAAATATTCTTTAATTTCCGCATGTATGTTTCTTAAGGTAATTTTTTTTGTATTGTTAACTAACTATTTGCTTTAATTTTTATAAAATACATAAGAATATACTTACCATATTGCAAAAAGTAATAGTAAATTTTGATGTAAGTGCGAAAAGGTTGATATTTAGAGTCACGATTGACTTTTTTGCCGAGACGCAGTCGAGCCAAAAAACAGTCGGGACGAGAAATATCAACACTTTAATTAAAGACGAATGCTGACCAAACTGGCGACATACTGAAGAAGGACAATGTCAAAAGTACTCGGAATAGAAGATCTTTTATGATTAGATTGATAAAATCTGAGGTGAAATAGGTGAGTCAGGATCGAAGCAAATTTAAATCTATAGCCTCTGCCTACCCCTCCGGGAGACATTTATGCATACATATATGTTTTTATATACAAAAACATTACTTAAGACGACAAAGTCATCAAACCATTATATCCACTTCTTTAGAAACATTCATCATCACCACATGAGAAAATGTTCATTTAAATGCTTTAAAGGTATACTTGGCAGATGCCCAGAGACATATAACAAATCATGATAAATATGTTACCAACATTAACCAGCAAAAAGAAACACGGCTCGTCTGCAATTCTGAAACCCATAAATCCCCGAAAAAACACCAGCTACACTCGGCTAAAACCCTCATAACTCATTCTACCACGCGGGAAACCAGAAATAATTTGAAGTACCCTCGTCTAGCCAAATTGGTTGTTATTTATGAACAAAAATAGCATCGCAGTAACAGGAAACTAAAATTTCAAAAAATCCGCCTTCCACGTCGTCGCTGCGACTCAGCTTACAACCTGACAAATCAATTCCGGCAGACCATATTTTGATAGGGAGATATTCAGTGCGAAATATAATGTTAATGATGATGATGATGGTCTTCATACCGACACGGCTATGGTGACTACTGCTGGCATGAAGTAAATACCACATATTTAATTGAATTTCTAATTAAGGCCTTACTCCTGGTGCACGATAATCTTACTGAGCGATTTTGAACTTCATTATGTTGTCAGAAAGTCTACATTAGAATGCTCGCTTCGCCCGTTGGTGGCACGCAAAATCAGTGAATTTTAGAGGTTTTTCTGGATTTCACGAAAAAGTATTTGATGTAGGAGTTTTTCCACCTGACATCGGAAAATAAACCATGTTTTCTTGTTATAGCAGTAATTTTAGACGTAAAGCTCAAGCCGTTTGGACATAAAACCATATAAAACTAAATAATAACTTAAAAGGCATAATTTTCAAAAATTTAATCTAACGAGCGATATGTGTCCAATTAGGTAACCGACTTGACAACGGAAAGACAAAGGTCTGAAAAAACACGAGTCCAAGTTTTACATTGATCAGATAAGCAGTTGACTCAGCATATTAAAACAAAAACCGTTGAAAGACCCAATACAAGCCCTTAAATATTCGATCAGGGGTTACTTTCCATCTAAGAGCTAGAGACCCGTGACATACGTACGGACAGACGCACAGACAGCACAGTGGCACCTTTTAGGTAGGTTTACCTTTTGGTACAGAACCCTAATAACGGTTCTGCATCGTCGGTTGTCAGATTGGAAGGTATTTATGTAAGGTGGGTGGAGAAGGTTACATAAAGAGGTCAGGAGGTCAACGGAGATATGCAGTTTCGATGTTTCGTATCGTTGACGATATACCGTGGGGGCGGGGATTGGCGTCATTATTTTCATTTTAATTGGGCAAATGATGTATTTAAAAAATGCTTTTCTCAAACATGTTCGTCAATAGGTGCTTTTCTTTTAAAAAAGAAGATGCAAAGAGCCTATTTTCTGTCCTAAGGGAAATATGTATATTATTATCTGACATCCCGTTGTGGATTTATTTCGTCCCGATATGTTGTATTTTATATTATTATGTCTGACCTTATGTCTGTGCCTTTTTCCAAGTAACCATTACAACAGTAAAAGAATTTTCAAAATCGGTTTAGTAGTTTCACAGATTGCCTGCGCGTTTGTAATTTATGGCTTTGTCCCTTTGAACTGCGTATCCCCACGGAACAAACTATAGCCTATAGCACTCAACGATAATGGAGTTTTCTATTAGTAAAAGATTATTTAGAATCGGATCAGTATAGTTCCAGGGATGACATCTTACATTCAAACTTACAAACTAACAAACTCACGCAATTGGTGTAGAAGTGTAGGTAGATTCACCATGTTTGAAGATAGAAATGCGTACATTTTCATATTTGGGGGCTATAAACTGAGGTTTTATTTAATTAATTAAGGTGAAGTTATCCAGGGAAATCTGTCTTGCTCCAACGCTTTCATTTTACACATGTTTATCCTGCTCAGCGGAAGCAGGCCGCTCAGAAAATTCGTGGTTTTGAGGTGTTTTATTGATTATTTTGGAATTAGAGGGATGGGTTTCAATATGACGGCCGTTTTATATCACGTTTTTTACGACGTTTATTTTTGTATAAGTTTTATTGTCCAAAACTTAATAAAGTTCAAATTAAATTATATTTAGAGCATAAGTTAGACCTATCTTGGCTAATTAATTGGATCGAGGAAAATGTAAGTAATGTATATCGAACGGCCGAAATATTTAAGATCGCAGAGTGAAATTACATATATTTTTTACAAAATTTAATCATTGGTTTAAAATGAATCTGTAAAGAGACAAAGTCGGGATAACTCACCTTTGAACCTGGCTGTGAGCAAGTTTTTCAAGCTTATTTTTTATATTAAAATAAAATTGTATTCTTTGCTATACAGCAATTGCGTTGGTTTAAAAAAATGTAGAATCAGTTCACTTGTTCCAGAGATTACCCATTATACACAAATACACATTTTTTCCTCTTTATAGAAGAAAAAATTCAGTTTAGGAGTGTTGATAAGGTTTTCTATGGTTTTCTATAGTTTTCAACAGAATTACAACCTATTTTAATACAAGATCAAGAGCTAAAATTAATGTTGATACTGTTTATTGTTGACACTTGTTGGAACTTGGAAAAGATAATGAGCAGAAAATCACTAACTCCTTTACAAAAAGGTGTGTTAGTGTAATTGATTGCACTGATGTAAACGATTTACAACTAATTCCTTTGAAATTTCCATAGATGCAAAAATTTGTGCGATTGTCATTCAGTCGGATTGAAACCTAATACTTCCAAAAATCCATATGTTATAAACTTAGAAATCAGGATTGCAATCGCTACAGATTTAATAGAGACAATGAATGAATGAACACTTTATTGCACAGAAAATTCAAATAAAAACACAGAATACAGAATAACAGAAGGCAATGGCGGACTTATTCCTCAAAGAAATTTCTTCCAGTCAACCGATGTTATTAGGAAAATGAAAATTTGACACATTAATTGTTATTTGTGCAAAAAGAAAACAATTTTCTTCAAACCTGTTACTTAAATATAATACACAACATACAAATTCATACATAATATATATCAAATAAATACTGTTTTTGTGACTTCATGAGCCTTTAATTATAGCTAGAAAAAATTAAAAAAAAAATCCATGTATATTTCGACCCACTTGTGGTTGTCGTCAGTCGAATAAAGAAAATGCCTTGTATTTTGCCTATCGATCATTATTTTTTTATTTGTTTCTCTATATACTCCATATAACTAGCTATAATTAAATACATACAAACAAACAAAGTAGCATAGTCAGTCCAGTAATTCAGAGAGATGAAAGGTAATAATTTTTCAGGTTATATCTAAAAGAGGACACAGAAGGAAGGTTTCTGAGGGTTTGCGGGAGTTCATTCCGAAGTTGGACAATTGTATGTTCTGTGCTAAGCACCTGAGTACACAGCCTCTAAGGGTTAATCGGACGGATGGATTCAATACGCAGAAGTGTTTGCAATACGGAGGTGTTTGTGCGAAATGCAGAACAGATTTATATTTATGAATATATATTTAAAGGAGTCTTTAGGGAACTCTACTGAAAGAACATTCTCACAAGTAGTTTTAAATTTCTATTTATGAAACTAAGTATGCGGTTTTATTTTAAAATCAGGTTTCTGATCAAAAACTTAGGCATTTGATCATGAACCGGTAGACGAGAAAATTATGATTCTTATCATAAAGCTGAAAAAATCCATTTCCTTGATCAAAAACCCCATCCATCAGCCTGTTTTCGTCCACTGCTGGACATAGGCCTTTCCAGGATTTCGCCACTCTTGGCGGTCCTCCTGGAAGAAATGCCCATACTCAAACACGCTGGGCAGGCGGGTTGGTGAGCGCGGTGCCGAAACCCTTGCACCAGTGACGCCGCTGCCCGTCACCAGTCTAATTTATATAAGGCCCGGCAATTGGGGATGGATATACCGCCATCCATCGGTCCCAGGCAATGGTGGGCCGCCTGGTTTTTTTGCCTGAGAGCTGTCCTCTTACTCTCCCCCGAATAACTTCGGGAGGGTTTCCGAGTAAGATGGTGGTACCTCCACAGTCGAGCCCGGCATTAGCTCTACCACCTAGTATCAAAAACCTATATTGGATTATTTTTATGATAAAATCAATGTTAATATTGCTTCAATCAAAGTATTAAAAAATAAGTGCGACGACGAGCGAATCTGCAGACGTTAAATACCTACCACAGTCGATCGAATACCCCCATCTACACGTCTGCGGACGCATCCGCAGATGGCATCTGCCTGCTCTATAGCTCTTAGCATATCATAATTTTATCATAAACATAAACTAGTTCAGGTTTTTGATCAAAAAACTAGATTTTCTCAGGTTTTATGATAAGATTTATCATAATTTTGTCTTCTTACGGTTCTTGATCAAAAACCTAATTTTATCATGAACCTGCGACGTATATAGGTAGATAAAAATTGGTCAAAAGTATGATTGCCCAATATCGTTTAAATTTTTGGATGAATTTCAATTTTATGAGGGGATGTATGTCTGATGAATAGAATCCGAAACGAGGAGATCCATCGGAAATTGACAGTGACCGACATAGCCTGCAGATTTAGTAAGTTGAAGTGGCAGTGGGCGGGCTATATTTGTCACCGATATGACGTTCGTTGGGGCCGAAAGGCGTCGGAATAGAGACCACGCCCGCTGGACCAACAACCTGAAGGATGTTGCGGGTGGAGGCTGGATGAGAACCACCAAGAGTGGTGAAATCTAGGTAAGGCAGTTAATTAACACAGGCTGAAATGGTTGTGAAGTGGCGACACCTTTGCGTATAACTTAATAATAAATATATTATGCGATTCTTTCCTCAAAACCGACGACGCCTAGACCTAATTATGGTGCCTAACACCTATTTTTGCAAAGTCCGAGTATAAGCAAAGAAAAATCAGGGTTACATACTCGGCGGGTACCGAAATGTTAGATCGGCGCTACCATTTTAGCGGCTTGTTTTTCGTCGCCTTGATGTTGCTTAGACATATATGTTGTTGTTATTCACCATGTTATTAGGGTTCCGTACCCGTATTGTGTGGTGGAACGAAACTCTTGTGCCCAAGTTCAACTCGCATTTTTTTAACAGTATCTCTGGGCCGTAGACTTCTGTAGGAGGCATTATAGTGACAACTTAATACCTCTCACGGAGCCCGAAAAAAAGGGTCTTGACAGACGGTTAAAGTGATCCCGTAAGGATTCCGTCTATTTCATATTGAGATACGGAAACCTAGCAATTATGTATTCACGAAAGGATTAGTCTGCGCTGCCGTTACAAATAGGGTTGCCATGTGTCGGCTTTAGCCAGACATATTTGGCTTTTTATGATCGTGTCCGGCCAAACATTTACGTGTCTGGTCTGTCTGGATTTTGTTAGGCTTTTTGTCAGTGTAACACAGTTTTAAGTTTGAATTTATCTATGAATAGTCTATTGAAGAATTAATATTTTTTACTTAATTAATATCGCAAGTACCAAATTATTGATTGTTGTTATTTATAACTGGTTTATTTTGTAACAAAAGAGTGTTTCAAAGTTTAATCAATTAAAATACGTAACCGAGTTATTTATTCTAAAAGTAATGTTCGGCTTTAAAAAAGCGTCTGTTTGGTTATTGAAAAAAATATGTCCGGCTTTTAGGCAAACTGTCCGGCCTAATATAATGCCAAGTCCAGATTTGTATTTTAGGGCCTGGCAACCCAAGTTACAAAGAACATTGGTTCTGTAAAATTTTTACAATATGTAAGTCCGCGTTTATAAGATTGTTGTCTCAACTCAACAAATATTATTATTCCTTATTACACCTTCCAGTTCCATTTTGCTCGCAATGGAGTAGCAATGCCATTTCCTCATGAAATCTCAAGACGAACTCAAAATATCTTCCATCCATCAGCCTGTTTCGTCCACTGCTGGACATAGGCCTTTCCAAGATTTTGCCAATCATGACGGTCCTCCTGGAAGAAATGCCCATACTCACACACGTTGGACAGGCGGGTTGGTGAGCGTGGTGCCGAAACCCTCGCACCCTTATATCGCCAATAAAACAAATTCTATTCCTTGATAATAAAAAGTTATAATTCTTCTTGGTATAAGAAATAATGCAGGATCATATACGAATTTATTGCATAAAATAACGTGACTTAAAAAAACTGACAAAATATTAATGTCGCGTAGTGCTAAAAATCACATTTATTTGATACTTTTTGTTCAAAAACAAGAAAAACTATAATGAAATGTACCTTTGGGAACGAAACCTGTCGCTTCCAACATAAAGGCGCATTCATATTCTGCCTACGTGCTTCTGAAGGCACGTTAAGCTGAGGATCAACATTTGTATCCGAAGTACGGCGATAGGGCTCACTACCTATCATTCTGGGAAGTAATAATCTTTTCTCAAAAATACATTGTAATATTACCATTACATACTGTAAAGACCTATCAGAAAATACTTCATCCTGGCGAGCTATTTAAAAGTGTTCAGGAAGTATGAATAACTGTACAGGAAATTCGTATGAAAATCCATTACTTCACAGAGTATATTTCATATGTTTTCTTTTTAAAACTATCCGTGTCTATGTTTTTAAGACACTAAGGAGGTTTTTCTCGTTGTTTTTTTTTTTGGCAATTATAAGGTTTTAAGCGGCCAATTTACAAAGAAAAATAAAATAAATTACAATTTCATATTTAGAATGTAGAAATGTTTGCTATATTTTATAACTGCAATAAAAATAATAAAAGTATATAATTTTTATTAATTTTATAGGTATATTTAAAACCATTGAATACTTAAAATGGCTTGGACTTTTAACTTAATCGTCCAGGATTGCTTTATTTCCTGGTCTTAGCAGTAATGTACAATTAAAGTACAAGTGTGCATTATATTCATTTCACAGTCTGAGCTCTGTAATACCTCACACTCTCGAGGTTTCATGTTGTGACGATGTGTTTTTAGGGTTCCGTACCCTAAGGGTGCAAAACGGGACCCTATTACTAAGCCTTCGATGTCTGTCGGTTTATCTATTTGGCTGTCCGTCTGTCTGTCTGTCTGCCCGTCCGTCTGTCACATGGGTCTACGGCTTCAATTTAATAGGTAGACTGTTGACATTTTTACAAAATACGGGTTACTATGGCCTCTACCACGGTAACTATGAAGAAATCGAATTATATTTTTAACGATATTTGTTTTAGCTCTATCTTAAATATGTAATACATACAAGTATTAAATTTGGTCACCATCGCTCTATATATTCTAAAGTAAAACAGCAAATAATAAAATTGGGGTTCTGTACTCAGAGGGTACTGAATTGTTTGTCAGGCGCCTTAGTGCCTTGTTTTTTGTCGCCTCAATGTTACTATAACATCTTTATCTATCTATACTTCTAATAACAAAGTAGTAAAAAAGTCGTGGCTGTACATTGAATATTTTTGCGAAATTTTTCATGAAATGGGTTATTGTTACTGTACTGAGGCCGAAAAAACAATTTTACAATCTTTGTCTGTCTCTGTATGGTATTTAACTCAAGAACCACTCAACGGATTGGGATGCGGTTTCTTTTATTATCATTGTAGTGACTCTGGTCAGCACATAGGTTATAAGGGGTATTCATAAAATAAAGCCCAAGCCAGAAACGGGGCAAAGATTGAATAAACGCTTTTATAACTCGAGAACCAAACAACGGATTTCAATGCTTTATTGTCATTGTAATTACTCTTAGCCAACACACAGAATTTAAAAAGTCATCATAAAATAACGCCCAAGCCGAAAACGGGGCAAAGATTCACTGAACGCGCGCGAAGCTGCGGGCAATGGCTAGTTGTTGATATGTATGTTTCAGGGGCCCATAAACGTATCGTGTGGTGATACGGACCCTTTGTGCGCGAGTCCGACTCACACTTAGCCAAATTATTTTAATATCCATCAGTTCACTCCTACATTTTATTTTTATAACAAAAGTGTAGCAATCACATAGTTTCCATTCAAAAAGTTATTACTGAAAGTGCAACGAAGAACAAGTGCTTTAAGCTTATCTTGATTGAAATTTTAAAGCTTTAGTGCTAGAAGCTTCGTGTCAGCTTGCCGCAAAGGCTTGGTAAGCCCTTGAAATAACATGAGATATTTCAAGTTTTTGTTTGCTCTATAAAATTGCGGCTTACTAAAATATGAAGCTGAATATTGTTTGCGCGTGTATCAAAGCAATTTATCTTTGGAATTGATATTAGCTTGTTTTTTGTTAAAAATTGTTAATTTGTAAGATGGATCCATCTATCGATCACAGTATATACAAAATACCGGCCAATATACGTGACATAGATAATTTATTGACTTTCAAATTGACATTAAAACATTACTTCTCGACAAAGCGTATTATAGCATTAATGACTATCAAGAAGATGAAGTTCGGTAATACATTTTGATGAAATCTGGATGGTACCCAAAGTGCCTTTATACGAGTGACTTTAAATATGACGTTTTTGATCTCTTTTCTATTTGCGCGGAGTTAAGGGAGCTTACTCCATACAAATATGCGCCCACGAACTAGCTTATGCCGTAAGTTCCTATGCGGCAAAACAGTCATTTTCATTTAAAATGACAACTACGAGTATGAGTAATTTAATAAATCCAATCGGCCATAGTGAAGTGTATTTGTAGACTAATTTAAATAAAAAACTAATAGGCTTCATTCGCTCCCGTTTGTCAGTAAAATAGAAATGTCTGTTTTAAAAGAGCTTTTCTAAATATTTTTTTCTCTGCTATGAAAATTAATCAATCAACTAAACCTTCGGGCAAAATGATGTCAATGAAATTCTCAATCTAGTATATAAATGGGTAATTACATATGTTTTTTTATTGCTGAGAAAAATGGAGATCCATGTCGCCAAAATTTCGTGGCGTCGCCTTAAATTGGGAACCAACTAAGATCCTTTGGATATATGGTTTAATAGTTTAAAAGGTCAAAAGTGTCGAGTTAAGTTGGACTTCCATAACTTCTTCTGGAATAAATTCGTGTTATAAAACGAAAAAAATGCAAATAAGACTCGTGCCCTGATGGTTCCGTACCCATAGTTTAAAACACAAACTTTTTCCACGTGCAGTTATGCAAAAGCAACTTAACTAGACCTTTATGACATATTAAACTTAATTTATCTAATGGATATTTCAAATTGTTCAATAATTACTTCTGTAATAATTAATAAAATAGAGATAATTTTCACTTTTTTTTCCTATTGTGCTTTACTTGTGAACAGAATTAAGTCAAATGGATTCTCTGGAGCCAATTTGTATGAAATTGATTACGTAAAGGAATTGCCTTAATTTTTTTTTTCGCTTTAAATTGGAACCCTTATTTCTTAACACTATGCACTTCTTAGCACTGTGTATGCATACACTTCTTTATTAGCTTCAACTTGATATCTCTCAATTGGCCCGAAAAAGAGTCTTGACAGACACACGGACGAAATGATCCTAACAGTTCCGGTTTTCCATTTTGGGATACGGAACCCTAGAAAATATTTCTTTGGTATGACAATTTGTTTGTCAAGTAACGTTCGAAATATTTTGCTACATATCAATAAAATTAACGTTGTTTTATAACCCCAGGAAACCGACCAATATCCAAACGTTTTACGTATACCTAATTTGGCTCGGTCTCGACCCTTCTACGAGTATACCTCCGTGCTAAGTACCAATAAATAATCAGAGCCAAACTATGAGTTTGGAGGTCACGTGACCCCTCAGACAAGTTGGAGAAAATCGGTAAGGGGCTAAAAGGCTGGTTCACAGGTAAATAGGAAAAGTCATGGTCTAACTTGTGACACAAGCTGTATTTCCCCATAATGGTTATGATCTATAACGAGGCCGCTGAAACAAACAACAAACTTATAAACCTACATGAAAAAGTTTCCACTTTTCACATAAAAACTTCGGTGATAGCATCGTTATCTTTGGGAAGATGCTCTCTTTTGATAGCTTGGTTATGGGCTTATTAGTCTTTTCCTGAAGTTTTTTACAAAGTTTGATCCTTCTATTTTTCAAACCTATTCACGCTTTTTTGTTATCTATTAGGAAATCTTTGTCCTTTTGATAAATTCGGAACTATATTTCACATAACTTTTAGTAAAATTATGATCCATTATTTTGTTATTCATACTACAATTAAAATAAATCAACATCATGTTAAGGGGGTAACTTTTTACCTCGGTACAAAATGCACATCATAATATTGTGTTCCTTACTTTTGAATAAAATTTATGCAATAAAAGTGTTTTAAAGCAATTTGTTGCAATTTTCATTACATTAAAAAACTTAAAAGCTTGTTTACAGTTGTAATGTAATGCAGCTAAAATGTAACGCATAAAATTGAATAATTTTCTTGTGATCACCTAATTATTAACAAGCAGTTTGCGCGAATTGCTATAAAACGCATTAAAGGTAAGGAAAACAATATTATGATGTGCATTTGCACCGAGATCCTCGGTTACCAGCTTAAGCAAAGAGTATCTACGTTTAATATTAACGGATTACATTAAAACTAAGTGAGCTGAGTGGTTATTACATACATAGGTATATTGGCGCCTGTTTCCAAAAAGGGTAAACAGAGACTATATAGGTAGATTTCTATCTGCTACGATCCTTGACACACCTCTTTCGCCTTCTATTTGCTTTTGATTTTACTCCTTCTTGGTGTGTCACTTTGTTGGCATACCTACGTCTTTTTACGGCCTAAACAAATGAAATATTTGATTGGATTTGAAATGCGACAAACATCAACATTAGCCAAAGTTTCCCCTTAATGCGCTAAAACATCCATGCCAACAGTATTAAAAGCCAACAATACTAAAAAAATGAAACTTTTTTATATTACGTACATCGCTGAAAATGTTAAACAAGATAAAAATATTATTCAAGATAAATTATTTGCAGCTTTACAATTTCAAAGAAATTTACTTTAGGTTCGCTTTTCAACGAAAAAATAAAACATTTACTTTAGAAGCGCTGTGAAATATGCTGAATAAAAAACAAAAAACATTTTAAAGCTTTGTACAATTGCACGGTATGAAGTTGTCAACGTTAAGTTGCAAAAAATAACATAACTTCACGGCAAATATGCCCGAGAGGGTGTTTCACCAACAATTTTTACGTCCCAAAGTGATTGCCAGTGACTCTTATCGCTGTACTTCAGGCACAAATAAACGCTTTGTGGCATGGAAATTTACCTCACAAAAAGAAATCACCTTCAAGTGAATCAACAAATACTATGCACTTCCATCCATCCATCCATCAGCCTGTTTCGTCCACTGCTGGACATAGGCCTTTCCAGGATTTCGCCACTCTTGGCAGTCCTGCTTGAAGAAATGTCCATACTCACGCACGCTGGGCAGGTGGGTTGGTGAGCGCGGTGCTGAAACTCTCGCACCAGTGACGCCGCTGCCCGTCAGTGGTCTGATTTATATAAGGCCCGGCAATTGGGGATGGATATACCGCCATCCATCGGTTCCAGCCAATGGTGGGCCGCCTGGTTTTGCCTGAGAGCTATTCTCTTACTTTCCCCCGATTTGCGAGTAAGATGGTGGTACCTCCACAGTCGAGCCCGGCATCAGCTCTACCACCTAACCTACCACTATGCACTTATGATTGTAAAAACTCATTGGAACATAGTCGACCAGCAAGATCGAAACCCGATTCTGAAGAATGGCGGAACTACGTCTGCTTTAGATAGCGCGAGTTGAATGCAGTCGGGGGTTGAGGTGAGGGGCGGGAGCACGTCCTCCCGCGTCCGCATACCTCCCTCACACACCTGCTGTGTAGTGCTATGTCCGAGAGAACGGCAGCTTGTGTATATAGCGTATTCCTTAGCTCTGCATTCAACTCGCGCGCTACCTTGCCAATGATATAGGTTTTTATTTTTCAGTTTTTCTTACTTTCTCCCGCAAACTCTAAGAGCAAACTTCAGGAAACTTATATATCATAAAATAAACCATCCATCACGTCTGTTTGCAGTATCATTCAAAGGCGACCGTATGGACGGACCGTATGCTTTCACATATCTGGAAATTTTGAAAATATGACATATTTTATTTATTTGATTGGAATCTACAGACCCATAGAAAACATGCACTAAAGAGCCCATAATACCTCAATTCACAGTCCTGCTCTAACGCTTCTGCCTTTTAACTGTCTATCCTACTTTAATCAGATGCCGCGCACGCAAAAACATCAGTTATTTTGAAATCGCGGCTACACTGATGGTTTTTTTTCATTTTTATACTAATATCAGTTATATTATGCAAAGTTTCAGATCTAATTTCAAGTGTTCATTGAATACTATCGGTTTATTGCACGGTTTGGAGTTACTCTGTAATTTTTTTCTATCGAGAAAATTTAATGGAATCAAGTTTTCACCATAGAGTTGACATAGCATTAGTCCTCGACTTTACTATATATTAATTTCAGAGTGATTGTTGCAGTATTTGTTGGTATAAAGCAGGATCATGCGAAGCGAAGTGAGGTATTATAGACCCTTAACGTACGAATGCTGGCATGACAAGCTACTATTGACAGTTCTTATTTCAGCGTCATAGCAAAATCATTTGCAAGGTGATTAGGGAGCTTGAAGTGTACATATTTTTTATATTCGAGCGACTCTACATGTTTTTTAGGTTTTCATATCGAAGAGTGCTGAACGGAGCCCTATTACTGAGCCTCCGTTGTCTGCTCTCACAGGGTCCAAAGCTTCAACAGTAATGAGTAGAAAGTTAAAATTTACACAAGAACACGTTCTGCTATAAACGACAATAAAAATAATAACGACAGACTATATGAGGTGAAATTCAGTCAACCGCCTAAGTTCATACTGGAGACTCGGTAAGTGATTAGTAACAATGTTCAAAGATCCTTTTGGCAAAATCATAAAAAAATGTTTGTTTCCATTACTGATGGACTAGATCAAGTACAATTCCTAGTGCAGAAACTAAACGGGGAAAAATTTTTTTTTTTCGAATTTCACCTGGAAGGTCATTAAACTTTGTTCCTGATGACTTACTGGTTCTCCAATATGAATTTAGGAGGTGGACTGAATTTCATCCTGTATATATATATTTTTTTTCAATTAAGGATTGTCCCCATAAAAGAAACCACGAAAATGTTGCATTATTTAAGCTTTATTAGTTTTGGCTCTTATTTAAAGACGGTAACAAACAAGTTTTAAATTTAGTCTAATTGTAGGACAGCTATATTTTTATTCAGTAGTCTGCATGTACGAGTAAGTTGTCAGAAAGTTGGTTGGTTCTGGGTAGTCAGTACAATTTAATTATGATGCTTTAATACTTATTTTTAAACAGAAAGTTATATTGACAGAACCTGTACTTAGCGGCTATCTATATTATATAAAAAATATGAACATAGTTTTTTCTGAAAGCAAAACCTTAATTTTAAGAAAATTAAAAACAATCATATTTTTAAGACAAAGGAGTAAGTAAAAAATTTAAAAAAGAACAGTAACAGTGTTTCAGCTTTTATTTTAATTAATTGTAAAGCAATTTGTGTAAGGGTGTGTTAAGTTGCATAATAAGAGTGAAAGTGTGAGTGTAAGGCTGTGAACACAACAGGTGAATCTACCAACAACTCCGTCATTCGGCAGTCACTGGTTGAATCGGCCGCACGCATCTGCGCAACCCCTAATATTGTCGCGCTCGCTGCGTTCGGAACCCAAAATAATTTTCAATAACTTTATTTGTTGTATTGCCAGCCAGTTATTTTCTTGTGCAGTGATAAAATGGAATGTTTTGACTTTATTGGATGATTCAGATTTTGTTCGAAAATCGAATGCAACGGCTTAATTGAACTAACTGACTTGTGATGTCAATGTAGGAGTTAAATTGAGTGGCAATTTTCATGCAAAAAGGTATGTAAAGTAGAAAAAAATAGAGGTTTTAGTAATATAATATGAAGTATAATTAAAATAGCTTTTTTATACTTTCGCTAACAAATTGAAACAAAACCTTGAAATTAATTAGAGGGATTTTCTTACACATTTATTAATTTACCTTATTTATACTTAATAAACAACTCTGACCTGTGAGCTAAAAAGCATTTGGTTACCGAGTTATTGACATTTCGGTAAAACTGCAGTAAAATAAACTCCCTTTAAATGAGCTTTTCTAATAATTCAGCCACTTGACAAAAATGCTTACATTCATGAACCTCGGCAGCCTAAATTACATCTGCGACTTGACGAATTAAAAAAATAAATATAACAGGAACATTTTTTTCATTTTTAATTATTCAAAGTGGTACTTTACAACCGAATTTATAGTTTATAGGCTATATTTTTTTTTATTAAAACCATTTCCGAAAGGTAATGAAACAAAAATAATTTACGTTTCGGACGTAAGTTAATTGGTGCTAATTATTATCATAATTTAAGATAATTATTGGACTACACGAGGTTAAAAAATATATTTTGGTAACTAAGTTATTATTAAATTCTTATCATTTCTTGCAGTAAATAATGCTATTAAAAGTCGCGTGAGCTAAAATACTAAAATATATTGAAGGAACGACTTAAGAAACCGTCGTTGTGTTATGGTGTCTTTTTTGGAAAATTCTTAATATACCTACCAATAAATGAATAATATGAAACAAAAAATACTCACGGATTATTGTTGTTGACATGTAGTCTGTCTCACCAATAATACTATCTCGGGATTTTCAGGATAAAAAGTCACTCAATATATTTTAAGGAAATTCAGTAAAACAACTACGTGTATATATAAGGTGAATTTGTTTAAAACGGATAAAATCAAAGTCAAAACTTGATAATATAGCCAAATTATGGCTTAATGGCCTATAATTAATGGTTTTGCCAAGTTTTATGAAATAAAAACTATAATGTTATGCACTCTTGTGTTTCTTTAAAGTACAACTTTGATTCAGTCAGTATGCAATCAGAAAACGTTGCGAAAAAAAAACACTTTTTGCTAAAATTGTATACCTTCTAGATAATTTATAGATAGTTTATAATATATATTTTTAAATTATATATTTTATTCAGTGTTTAAATTTAAAAAATCCAAAATATATTACCATGTTTTTTTTCAGACCTTAATTTCGAAGTCTTAGTAATTTTCTGTAAAATACTATAAGTAATAATAAACGTACAACAAAGGCAAATTTAACAAAAAGTTTATAAGAAATTGTATGGATTAGCTGTACTCTTCCTCTTCAGTAAATCTAAAAGATAAAAATAGTTCCTTTTTATAAACTTAAATTTTCGTTGAGGTGTTAAAGCCGAATCTAGGTACAAAATGCACATCATAATATTGTTTTCCTTACTTTTGAATAGAAAGTATGTAAAAATTGCGTTTTTAAGCAATTAGTGGAAATTGGTTATTAATAAAGGGTTCTCGCATTAAAATTATGTTACTTTATGCTTTAAATTTTGATTACATTTGATTACAACGATAAATATGCTTAGAAGTATGTTAATCGAATGCTGTCAAAATGTAAATCATAAAATGATAGAATTTTAATGTGAAAACTTAATTATTTCTAATGAATTTCCGCTAATTGCTTTAAAACGCAATTTTTTCATACTTTTTATTGAAAAGTAAGGAAAATAATATTATTATGTGCATTTCGCACCAAGATTCGGCTTTACCACCTTTAGGACTTTTGGTTATGACATGCATTTAAGGGTTAAAAGACACGTAAATAATAAAAAGTTTGTCGCACCTTAGATCTTGGAACGGGTTCTCATAAAAGTAATGATGACATTTACTTTTTCTTGATGATAATCAAGATAGGCTTTTTAGAAAACTATATTACTATTAATTTATTCCTTATCTTAATAAATATACTCGATTAATTTTGGCCAAGCCCTTTGAGAGAACGATTTTAGCCATCTTTAGAGAAACTTGAGGTGTATATTTACGTTCTATTAATTACTTGGAAACTGTTTGCTTAAGGCAAAAAGCATATTTATGCCTAGCTATAAAATAAATCAAAAGCACCCAGACTAAAAGAGCTACTACGACTTAATAAGGCAAAGTGACGTAACAGGGAAATTTACAAAAAGTAAATTGTATTTAACTACAAGTATAACAAATATAATAATATATATTAGCTGTTAAATCTATGTATATATAATCTATCTATATCTTTTTTATACTAATAATAGAGTAGTAAAAGAGTCGTGTCTCTAAATTGAATATTTTCGCGAAATTTTAAATGAAATTGTTTGCTAGTGTTGTACTTAGGCCGAACGACAATTTTTAGAATCTTAGTCTGTCTGTCTGTATGTATGTTTCGTTTTAACGCGAGAACCACTTTACGGATATGGATGTTTTTTTAATTATCATCCAGTGGCGAGCATTGAACTTTTTACTGGAAATGCAATATTGAGATTCTCATATGAGAAGGTTAAGTAGTATAATAAAAAAATATGAAAAAATTTGAATGTTACTTTGAAAAGTCATTATTTTTATGATGCCAGGGTAGGCACTAGAGTACATGATTTCATACAAAAGTATGATTTTTTGATTACTTATTTATTTTTTAATTTATTTCTATCGTCAAACTTGTGACGTTCGCATTGCTTTTCCAGCAAAAAGTTCAATGCACGCCACTGTTATCAGCGTATAGACTCTGGGGAACATATTATTATAGGTTCTATAACTAAGGAGTGTTCATAAAATAACGCCCTAGCCGAAAACGGGGCAAACATTGCAAACGCGGGCGGAGCTGCGGTCAAAGGATATAGTTAATACATAAACACATACAAAATGCTTTATTACCCATTGGGATTTATTGCCCACCAAGCGCCAACCAATGATTTGGTATTTGTATTATTTATGACAAAGTTTTGAACGCCTGTGTGGTCTATTGATTTGAGTAGTTGGCCACTAATCTGGAGGTGGCCGGGTCAAATCCCGCAAGGCCACATTCAACACCATCACACTTGGACGTTTTAATCGTCAGTGAAACGAGTGTGGAGTTTAGAGTGTTATTGCATTTATCTCTTTAAACTCCGGAATAACCCCGTCTCCCCTTTGGGATTTAATATTTATAGAGAATTGTGTTAGTGTCTTTATATCAATTCGTACACGTCTACTGACGCAAAACATGCGTATAAACAATGACGCAGTGGATCTGCAAAGCGAGAAAACTGTGCGTTTGTAGCACTAGCTACGACGTAGTACTTGCTACAACGTACTATTTGCTTTGACGTAGTACTTATTACTACGTAGTACTTGCTACGATGTACTTTCTGCTACGACGTAGTACTTATTATAACGTTGTACTTGCTTCGTCGTAGTACTTGTTATAACGTAGTACTTACTACGACGTAGTAAAGTGAGGAAGGTAAAAAACTAGAATCATTATAAATCTTTTATTGCACACACAGAAACATAAAGCAACATATCATTTTAAAAAAATCACATAGTTGAGCTTACGTATACAAGAGGTTTCCTCCAGCCAACCCGTATGAAATGAAAAAGTAGGGCAAGCATACAACTTTAAGGCAAGATTACACTGTTTCAGAACTGCCATTGTATCAGTTACCAATCATTAATATTGCCACCCCATTTCAGATATTGGACCGGGCCAACTAGTGTGCAATTCGTACAAAATTATATAACCCGTATCAATAAGCCCTTAGGGGAATAAACATGGCAATTGTATAATCCACCTCTTACGTAGACATTATTTCCGTATATATTTGCTCGTGGCAATATAAATAACATAAACATAATAGCAGTGAATGCGTATATATTGTCGATAGATAAAATTTTTTGGTCCGAAGGTCTATTGATACGAGTTAAATTTTCACTGTAATTCTTCTTGTTCTTTATTGTCTATACATATTTGTATAAAATGTAACGGAAGAAAATAACTATATGGTTATACCTAATGACAAGTAGACATAAGCAAAAAAAAATGTTTTTTCATTTTGCTTCTAATTTTGTGAAAAACACGGAAAGACAGCCCTTGCTAACTTCCTAATGGCAAAATATACACAGAAGGTCAATCAACGAAATATGTTTAAGAAATATCTTGGAAAAAAGATATGGTCACAATAAACAGCGAATAATTTTTTTTTTTACTATAGGCCTTTTTTTAACACAATGTCTTACAAACGATGAAGTCTATTAATATGAATCTTCTAATTTCTTCGCTTGCATTCAAATAGATCGCAATTCTTTTGAATAGGTACATTGACTAATAAAATAAAATTTTACAGCCCTTGTTTTCATATAACCCCAATAAATAACTAAATATTTCTTAAATACATTGCAAATAATAAAAATATTTGGGTAACATTGTGTTATATCTTTTTGAATATTCATTCTTACTACTTCATACTTAATAGGTAATCTTATTTTGTTGTAAATCAGAAATTGTTACTAGCCATCAGCTGGACCACGAATGAATTGCCGGTTACTATCAAAGAACATGCTGTTAGTCGAACCTGAGACCTGTTGTTATCGGGAAAAGCTTGCTATCGATTTCTCCAACGATTTTGCAAATTTTTATCTTTACATTTGTTTCTAATTTATCGTTTGTAGTATGAAATGCACTCTAATAATAATATATAAAGTAAAGGATATATGAATATAATTTGCAATAATAATATGTCGTTATTAATGATACCCTTGATAATGATGTAATACCGAAACCGGTTGGGATTAACATATATACAAGTATTGTGAAACGAGTATATATTCTTTACTTATTTATAAACGCTATGTATGAGAGTATCAGTGTATTTAACACTATATTAATTATTATAGATTCTATAATAATTAATTAAGTTAATAGTAATTACATGAAGGTTTAGGTTTCAGATTTATTCCTATACTTGTGCTATTAGACCTACTTGGGAACAGAATTTCAATTTCCTAAGTCAACTGGAAGTGCCCTATTGGTTTTCATGGTGAACCAATTTGTATGAAAGTGATAACGTAAAAGGGAATAACTTTTTTTTCGCGTTGAGCCTAATTTTGTACAGCACGTAAGCCATGGACTTCTGTGGGTACTGTTGTTACCTTCAAATTGATAGCTCTCATGGGGCCCGAGAAAAAGGGTCTTGACAGATGGACAGACGATCAACAAAGTAACTCTAAGATCTGACAACAAGAACACAAATTAAAGAAAACTAAGGTTAGTTAGTTAGTCATTTATGATAAATAAAACCTAACGAAGATGAAGATTTTCATTTTGTACTAGAGAAACTATTTCTTTTTTTCTGGAATATAATAATCTGACTGCTATGAGGCCTATAATGAAATTAGTTATAGTTTTTGTGTTTATTTTATTTTCTCAGTGCAAACGAGTAAAATCCTAATTACACTTTGAAGCGAGTCAATAAAACATTTAACTGGAAAGTTAACTGTTGTCGTGACTTTTGAGTATCACGCGATGGGAAAACTTTACACAAATAGAAATTGTATCATCAGTTTGAAGGCCGTGAACTAGATTTTGATGCGAAATATTTCTGAAACATTCGTAACATTTACATGTTTGGGAGTTGGCCTCTTCCTTTTCTCGCCAATATTTACGATTCGAGAACCGTTTCAAAGAATAGCTTTTCTTAACCGTTTTTGTAGACGGATTTTAAAATAAGCAAGTGTATCATTTATTAAATGAAAAAGAGCGATGTCTTTCATTTGACCTTCAGTGACGTCTTCACCAAACATTTCCATAGGCATATTTTATTAGTTTTTGGCAAAATTTTAATAATTTTAAATTATTATTTATTAGAAAAATACTTAAACTACGCCAACGCTCTATCGATGTCGGTACTACATGAGTAGCTTTGTATTGCTTCCTAGACATATACCTAGCATGCGCGAGCCAAAGAAGAAAGAAAAGGGTTGTAGGTAGAGTTCTTTCTTAACTTTTTCTGGATCATAAGAGACATAAGACCGAAGAAGCTAGAAAAATTGGGATTATCCACATTTGCCGAGGAGTATAGGTCATATACACGGGAATGTGTGTAGGTCTGTTTAACTATATTTTGCAATGGACTTTGCAGACTCAAGCATACCTATTTTTATGTCTGTACGATTTTTGAAAAAACCAACACAATTATAAACAGATTCTCAAAGATTCGGATTTAATAAAATGTATTTTTTTCAGCTTGGGAATTATTGAAAATATATAAACTATCGTTATTGGAAAATTACCCTTATAATTACGGTTTTCATAAAATTATTGATCTATCAAAGATTTATGCCATTTAGGTATCTGTTGTGTGTTAGGCACGGCAAAATACGGGACATTTCAATTTACAGAAAAAGTACGGGATGTCCCGGGAAACACGCGACGGTTGACAACGTTAGTCATAGGCCTCCGGGATGTTGATTTTGTTCGGAAAATTTAGTAAAGTGAATATTTCAGACACCTATTTAATATCCGTTTCTTTTTATGGTTAGGGCTAGTTTCTATAGGTACATTGCGAAAATCTTAAGTACATAGGTAAAAAGTAACTAAATCACTTTGCTTTTAAAATTATTATTTTATTTTTAAATTATAGATGTATCCTGACTGTAAAATATTATAGGAGAGTTCTGTTGGGAATATTATTTTATTAAAATTTTACCTGATTATCACAATTCCTCTTGTTCTGTACTTTCTATCTCTTTAGTAAACGACTGTAACCTTTTCTTATATAAAACATGATTATAAATGTTTGCCCCTCATCTTAGCAAGACTTATCAAATGGGCGGAGTTTGACATGTATTTATATATGTAGCGTATTAGTATTTAGTATATTAGGTAACTAATTACGTGTATTTACCTAATTGATGTGTGCATTGTATACATAAAATATACTTTTTATTTAGGTTATATTTTATTTTATTTTAAATCTAATTTTACTTAATTTAAATTGTTGTAGTCATTTTTAATTCTATTACTTTAACGTGTAATAAGAGTATTTATGTACCTAAATCACAGAAATAAAGTATTCATGTAATTTAATTTCTTTTGATTCTCATATATGAAACTGAAGGATAGTCTCTAAGCAATAATATTGTTAGTTGTGTCAAAAGTTGTTTGTAATAATAAATCATGTGTTTACCATCTTCGTGGCTTCATACCATTAAGAAACGGTCGTTTTTATATACTGTCTACACAAAGCAAAAGAAAATATATACATTTATATATACTCGCCCAAAATGCTTTGAAGATACCTTGCATATCTCTTCAGAAATGCGCTGTCCAACCCATCGCTATCTCCTTTTAGATAGTTTTCTTAGTCGTTGTCAGACCAACTTTGTTTGAGTACAAACAGACAAAGCTACATTGTTACTATTGTGAGAAGACCCTTTAACTTTGAAGAATGTTTCAACAGGAATTTGCGGCCGATGAGTTGATAAACTGTGACTTGTCACTGGCTGACTGGGCTGACGTCACGGTTCAGTGCATCCTTATTTGTGTTAATAGTGGTTTTATGATTTAAAAGTAAATGTAAAGGATTCGGCCGTGATCAATACTATAAATGTCTTAAGGTATGGAAAAGCGAGACATTTGATTTTTTGTGACATGTTTTGTACATGAATTCGTACAAAGTTACTCAGCTTGTATAAAGTTAAACAGCTTAACTTTATGTTCACTAGTATATCTGTAGTATTTTATAGCACATTTGCCAAAGCACTTGACTATTCATTGATTCATGATTTGCATTTCACTGTTTACACTCGATAACACCTCTGACACCCCCTCGGGGAATCATGTCGTGACGATATGTTAAAAAGTAGCTAATTAAGATTATCTGCACTAGATGGCACATCAAATATGCTTCAAGTACTTTTCACAAAATTTTAAAATTCCCAACTTTTTCGCCTAATCGGCATTCTCAATGTTTTAACGGATAAAATTGTAGTAATTATCACACAAATGCTATTTATGCATGTAATGAGTGAAACTAGACGGAATTTCACAATTTGATGAAACAGTTAAAGTAACCATAACGTAAAGTAATGTAAATACAATGCAATTTTTTTATTGAGACTAAAATATTTTACAAAGAAAAATCAAACCTGCACCCCAAACAAAAAAATTGGTTACGTGTTTCCTTTGCAAGGGAACATACATTTTCATTTTACATAAACAAAGGTGCATATAAAATTATTTTTTCAAACAAAAATTAATAGAATTAATAAAACACATAAATTGGAACTCATGTCTAACTTTTACATCAAATCATGTTAGTTAATTAGAAAAGTTCAAAATCCGTTTTACGAGTGTTCACAATCGTTGAGTTCAATCTATTATTCAGAGCTCAGCTATCGGCTAGTACCGATATAAACATAATTTTATTTTAGGTCATAAAAACAATCCAATAATTAAAATACTGATATACCAAGTTGCTGAATAAATGATCACATGGAAGTATTTTTATTATTTTGTGATTATATTGTAGTCTTATCGAAAGTTAAAGTATATTATATAGAATGACTTTCGTTTGTGTGGCCGGGTTCATGCTGGGGACTCGTTGTATAGTCTGGGCCGGGGTTCGGTGCCCCTGTTTGCGAAGGACAAGAATTTTTTTTTGCCAAATATTTTCAAACAGTTGGAGAACAACTTCGACTCAATCATTATGGTAGTCAACTTTTTATTTATTTACTTTTATGTTTTTAACAAATTATAATGTTTTTTTTCAAGATTAATTGTATTGTGACGTGTAGAAAGTGTAGTTATTGTACCTAATAAATTAATTATTTGTATTTGGTGAAATAAAACAATGACCCTACTATTTGTGCCCAAAGTATGTCGATAAGGCTCACCCTTTACTAAGTTGGGGTATAAAAATTGTCGGTAAAAAGAGGATTTAAGAGTGTGTTGCAAAAACACAGCGCTACTTAAAAAACCCTTAAACGAAAGGTATATTAAATTCAGAAAATTTACCTATTGATTAAAATTATTTACTAGTCTGATATCATTATTTATAAGGGATAAAATAAATTGGTGTAAAATACAATTAGTGCTATACTTGTGGTTTGTTTAGTTCAATAATTAAGATATTTAATAACGATATCCGTAATTGATACGATAACAGTTCACCAGTACCTACAAATTTTTTGGTATTCCAGAAAAATAATTTATTTTACGTACTATCTTAAATGAAAACATTAAGTAGGATAAAAATATTTCAAGACTACAGTGATCAAAAATATAATTTTGTAGGTTCGATTCCCGGCTTAGGCAGGCAATTTTTTAAATCTTTGTATTTAAATCTATTTAATTTCTAAAATAACTGTATGTCTTCATTAAGAGAAATTGTTTTTATACCCCTTCGGTATGTGGGCACACAGAACAGACCGGGCATCAAATAAGAGATCAAGAAATAATTTCGTTTGGAATTAAGGCCCGGCCTTCGCCCTCATTAAAAGCACTTTAACAGGGGATCAATTCAGAAAACAAGAACTAGTTTCGTTCGAAAACGCATCTCGACCTTCGGTCTCGCCGAAGATACTAGGGGATCAAATCAGTTTACAAAAAAATAATATGTAACAATTCCGCTTCTGAAAACACAGTAATGTATACGCTATCATTAATACCTTGCGCAATTATATTCCAGGCGCTTTTGATAAAACGATTAAAATATTTGATACCTACTGTGTACATACTAGAGGCTAAGACTCCTTTTCTTTATTTGAATAAATATAATCAATCGACTTCCTTGTCTTTATTAGGTAAATTTATCTATAGGTATTTATTATTATATATATTTCACACTCAATTTAAAGCATAATTGATTAAGAATGTCCTTTTATATATTGTAATAATAAATATTTTATCTTTATAAAAGCTTTTTCATTGGTTTTTATTAATATATACACTTTTATATATATGCAAAAAAAGAAATAATAATTTCGAAATATATTTTGATCCACTAGGGGTCGTCGTCAGTCGAATATGGAACAAATATAAAATATACTTTTCTATATTGGTGATTTTTGGCGATTTTTGCGGTTTAAGGTCTTTAATGAAGTTTTATTCAAATCTTAAAAGTAAGAACACAGCTTATAGCAAAAACTTAAATAAACTAATTATAAATAAAACAGAAGATTTAAGAACCGAAACTAAATAATCAATAAAAAAAAATGTACAACGCTCGGTTTAAGCAATTTATTATCTTCTTGAATGATAAGGGCGCGAGCCCTCTTCGCACTTGACTGTTTCGCACTTAACTACCTCCGAGGTCTAGTGGTGAGAGCCTTACGTTCTCAACCCGGAGGTCGTGGGTTCAATTCCCGCGGGGAACACACATAGTGGAATGTCACTTTGTAAATTGTTCTCAGTTTGGTTAGGACATTGCAGGCTTGAATCACCTGATTGTCCGATAAGTAAGATGATTTCGTGATTCGGAAGGCACGTTAAGCCGTTGGTCCCGGCCACTTTCTAGTAGAGTGGTCGTTACATAAACCACGTCAGAAGCCGTAAGGCGGTTTAAAAACTCTGACACCAGGGCTTGTCGGGCCGAAAGGTCTTGCAGCCCACACGATAAGAAGAAGACTTGACTGTTTTTTACATGAAACTTAACCATCCAAACTTATTCTTATCACTCTCCTCTATGCTGCCACCAAATTACATTTTAATAATTTTCTCTCATTTATTATTAAATACCAGCTTTAACATTCACGTAATATTATTGTTGACTATATGCCAACTGTTTTACCGAGACAATTTTCTCAAGGCGAGTGTCATTCTTAGGACGACGACGCGGCGTCGTCCTAAGAACGTATTATTATTATTGTTGACTATATGCCAACTGTCCTAAGAACGACACTCGCCTTGAGAATACCGAAATTGTCTCGGTGAAACAGTTGGCATATAGTCAACAATCATAATAATACGTTCTTAGGACGACGACGCGGCGTTCACCGACTTTTTCACACGACAACGCCGCGTCGTCGACCTAAGAATGACACTCGCCTTGAGAATGCCGAAATTGTTTCGGTAAGCCGGTATTTAATAATAGTTTAGAATGTCAGCTCACGTGAGCTTTAATAATATTTTCTCTCATCACTGCACTATCATTATTATCCTATTTGAATGGTACGGAACCCTTAGGGTGTGAGTCCTCGCACTTGACTGATTTTACATGAAACGTAATCATTAAAACTTATTCCAAACAGTTTCCTATACTATACCAACAAATTAAATTTTCATAATTTTCCCTCATCACTGCACTGTCATGACAAACTAGATTAAACTCTATCCCTTTACATTAGGAATCCTTTAGGGGTCTAAATATACTCCCGGGTATAATACAGAAAGGCTTTTACGGACTTCCCTTCCGATAAAACCTTGTTTCTCTTCGGGAGATATTCAATTTGTTGTCACTATTCTATGAACTCTGTGTACCATCGCTATACTGGTAACAAAATTACTAAGGCCTTCTCTTGGCCAAGCATAAGTCAACTATTTATGGTAATTTCTCGGTTATAACTAGTCTGTAAATTGAACAGTTTACTGCTTTTGGCACTAGAAGTGTACATAATCAAGCAAACTAACCTTCATTTCTTTCATAATTTGATGCCACAAAAGTATATACGCCGCCGCCGAATGTTTAAATCAACCTCCTTATATCCACCAAGGTCATTAATAAAATAGCGGCATCTGATTGAATGCCTAGGCTATTAGTTGTAAGTTGCTATACATCAACGTTTACGTGTTGGCTGCCCACAAACTAGCCCTTTAGAAACGGGTACACCAAAAGCCGTCATTTAAATTGTCTTTTTTGCCACTAGCGGTTCCCTAACAAAAGGTGTCAACAGCTGAAAAACGTTTGGCGATTTTTGTAGGTGAGAATCGTGTTCATTCAAGTCTGGAAACGTTTTGTTATAAAAACGAAAAATAATAATAAAATTTAACCATTTTAGTAACAACCCGATATTTTTCTTTAAGAAAAGTAGTTTTGTAATGTATTTGATTTCTAACCCATCTCTTAATACTGGTCATTCTAGTCGACTTTAAACATTCCAGGTGTTCCTTGTGTTAGCATTCATTAATAAAACTAAATTCTACCCACTTTATGGTCTCTTGGCCATGCTGACAATATGTCAGTCATAATACCATTGACCATAAGGCTAGGCGTCATTTAAGTATTCTATTTTAAACGTTTACGTTGCATTCAACTATTGGACTCAGCATCCTTTAGCCGTTTAATTGGATACCTCCATTTAGTCAACCTAACATTCCAATTGAAAGGCTGATTTAATCACAGGGCGACGACATATCCATATTTTTCCCGAGGCTTCAGCTTCTTCTCTTTACCAAATTTAACCATAATCGGCTTTGTCGTTTCCAATTTTTGTCACGGATGGACGGACAGATACCGACATCTATTTCACGCTGAAATCTAAAACTACTTAACAAACATTTTAGACTGAAGACATTTATCTTTCGAACCATACCAAAATCTAGCAACTTCATTAGTAGACTATAACATTTACCCATTGTAACGCTCGACAAAGGGTTCCCAAGCTCTAATGCCAGAACATGATTAATTGAACCGCTGCTAATCCTTTTTAGGTTTTACTATAGCTCGGGAGCTCATATCTTTCGGATTTTGCGAATTGGGCAGAAACAAACCTTTTTTATAATTTATTATTGCTTTACGTACCTAGAGGTCCAGTAGAATTCAGTACCACCCTCTTTTTGTATAGGGTTGCCACAAATTTTACCAAAGGCTAGAATGTAGGTACGTTTTTTTCATGAACAGCCTACTAACAATTATTATTGTACTCTGTTTTTGTATTTTATTTTCAATATTTTTTTATTTTCACGTTTAATTAACCGAGTTTGGTAGAAAATATTATATTTATGATTATTATAAATGTGCGAAAATAATTACATAATCTACAAGTAAGGGATCATTCAACAATTACGTGATCACCGGAAGGGGGGGGGTCGGATGCTTGTATATACATCAGATTATTGTGGGGGGGGGGGGGAAGAATCCATGATTACGTCATCTGCGCTTCGTTTCCGAAAATAAATTATATTTAAATATTTACGTCCAATTTTGAAGTTTATTACTGGTAACACTTACTATTAGATAGATGAAACGGGATTTCCCCTGCTATAGACAAACTGTGGAACAGTGTGACCAGATTCAGTATTTTTATACTTTTTCGGAATATTTTACCGACTTTTCCAAGCATCAGTATTGTTATAGGTATATTGGAGGAAGTAAGTATTTTGGGTATATTTTAGGTAAAAAGTTATCAAAACTGTAGCGGTCGTGCCCTTGAATATTGATGTTCAGATGTTCCCTGATTTAGCCTGTAATGGCACTTTTAAATACAAAAATATAAATACTAAATACATTAATCTAACATGTTTTAGTTAGATGAATGACTTGATGATTAATACATAAAACCTGCTTTGAAAATCAGTATTTTTACTGGTATATTTGTGCAGTTGGCAGCCAAAATCGAATTTCCAAACCAAGAATTTGAGACAACACCCTACGACTTTTACTGCCCATCTGTTCAAGACAAGCTTAAGTCTAGGATTTGCAGTACCTGTGGGCTGTACTTCGCTACGCAGAAAGCTACAACAGAGCACAAGCGGAACGCTCACAATCTTGCATGTCTTATGAACATCGAAGCTGCAGACACTCCCGAGCTTCCCGTGCGGCGAAGTACTCGCATTATAGCCCGTCGTGGAGGTGAAGTACTAACCGAGCTGCAGGATGAGATCGGTGTCCCTCTGGATGTTGAGTGGGTTCCGGCGCCTCCCGACGACTCCGGATCAGAAGAGGATCCCGAGGATGACCTACCTCTTATTCACCTCATCAAAGATGTAGCTGAATGGTCTGCGTCTCCATTTAGCCAGGAATAGTCTGTATTCTTATTCTTAATAATTTTATTTAAAAATGACTGACGTAAATAAATATTAAAATGTGTAGGTACATGTTCCTGTCAAACGTCAATTTACGTTCCTGTTTAATTTGTTCCTGTTAAACGTAGATTTAGAATAACACTAGAATATGTAATAATCACTTAATTAATAACTTGTTAAACGTAACTTTAAGTTACGTTAGTCACTAATAGTGAGAAAGAGTTGATTTTATTTCGTCGTTTCAATAAATACTAACGAAAGTATCTATTTTATTGATATAACTATAGTTCTTACCTTATGCATTTTGACAAAATGACACACCCTCTTCCCAAATTTAGGTCACTTAAGACCTATAGAAACATGACATACGTGTCAGTGCTAATAAACAGCATAAAATTTTAAGCACGGACGAAGATTACGTAATCAAGGCGAGGGGGGGGGGTAAAAACTAAAGATTACGTTTTGATCACATATGGGGGGGGGGGGTTAAAAAACGGCCAAAAATGATCACGTAATTGTTGAACGATCCCTAAGGTCAATAAAGTTATTTTTTTTATTGTTATAACATTATAACTAATATCTTATAACAATGTTTCTGAGTATTGTAAGTTACTTCGTCATTCATAATTCGTCCTTAAATAATAATATCTATTGTATAAGTATTAGACTATATGATTAATTGCCTTTTGTCCCCGGCTCCGCCCGCGTTTATTTAATATCTGCCCAGTTTTCAGCTTAGGCGTTATATTATGAATACCCCTTAGAGCTTTATGTTGACCGATTAACTACAATGTTAATAAAAAAATCGCGTCCAAATCCGTTGAGTGGTTCTCGAGTTAAAAAGGAACATACATACAGACAGAGAGAGTAACAAAAAGAAAAAAGTTTTGGCCTCAGTGTATATACAATACTAATCACTCATTTCAATTAAAATTTCGTAAAAATAATCCATTTATGTATAGACACGACTTTTTTACTACTTTATTGTTAGTATATAAATGGCTTGACCTACTGAGTATTCTGATTTTAAATGTTTGCTGCAGGGCGAAAAGTTACTTCGATCGGTTTTCTATTCAGGTAGGTACACACTGGATGTAAATAGAGTGCAACCTTTAAATAAAACTACATATTCTACTGACCATACTGAAAAACTCTTTGAATTAAAAAAACCCCGCGGAAAGCTTCAGAGAAAAAGATATTCAAACGTAACTCAAAGACTTTATCTCGTAGAAGGAAGGTCTATTCTAGAACGCTGCACAGGAACAGCTGCTCCCTGACTGAACACGACGCTCCCTCGAAACTTGCTTGTGTATCGTTGCGTTGGGATTAACGCATTTTTGTTTGAAACTCAATTATTTCTGAAACTACTGCTTAGCACGGGTATATTTTTTGGGAAAAGTGGTTCAGTATGATCTGTATAATATGTGATTTCATTTAATGGTAGCGGTTTATTTACACAAGATGAATGAAAGCAAAGTGACGAAAGAAATAGTGGAAAGTAAAGCTTGACCGTAAAAGCTTAGCTGACCAAATTGGTGTCACAGAGTTCGGTTTAATGGCTGTTTTTAGTCCAAATAATTTTGTTAAGCTGTTAATAAATACATGGTTTGTTTCATTGACTACGCACGGGCATATATTTTTTTTATTTTCATTATACCTTTCATACGTACTATTATAAATAAACGTGGATTGACAGTCATTAAATATTTCCAATGGAAAAAATATGTAATTTTTAAAGCGTTTTACTCCTGGTCTCGAGACTCAGTAAAAACTGCAACGATATCTCTTTTGTTTCTTACAACTCGTAATCACGCCGTCCTGCTCGCACTTTTTGCTGATGCAGCCTTATTCAGCAGTTTGATAAAATTCCGGTTAAAACAAAAGATTTGAGCTCCCGTTTACCCGTTGCTTTGTAGGTAAAGATATTGAGCGGCTACTGCAAAGTCATGAAGGATGATGTTACAATGTATGAAATTTGAAAGAAGGCAATAAACTTCTGGGAATATAACATGTGTTCAAGACCCTTAGTCTTGTTTGCGAGTAGCTGGTCCACGTTCTTGTTCCACAATAATTTCTTGTACGAGGAGCGAGCGATGGAATGCGAAGAAACGACGTGTTCGAGTTGAACGTGTATTGACTACTACTTTATTAATGTGCTCAATATTATAGAAAACTTGTATAGTTTACATGTTTATCATGTACGATTAATAAATCACATAAGATAAATGTTTAATTGGCATTTACGAGGAAATTAAATTTTATATAGTAGTGTTATATTTAACTTTGAGTGTAATCCGTGAAATTTAAGTCATTTTGCTAACGAAAACTGGTGATAGTACTCGTCCATATGAACAACTTTTACTATGAAGCCAACCCAGAAATCGTGAAAAAAATATGACTAAAATATAAATATGTTTCATACAGTTGGGCCGAGTAGGTATTTAACTTTTCTATAGAATAGCTGATATTTTTTCACGATCTCAGGGTTGGCTCCATAGTAAAAGTTGTATAAATAAACGAGTACTATCACCAGTTTTCGTTAAAAAAATTACTTAAATTTCACGTTGTATGTACATCTTATATAAGGTGACTTTAATGTATGCAGCCAAAATCATACAAGAGGCTCGGTAAGTAATCAGTAACACGGAAACAAAGACAAAGAAACAAATCATCCATTCAGAACACAATCACATCACCTGGCACTGTACCATGCCGACGGCCACGCTGTACAACATGCGCCATCATTAACACAGACACTAACATTAACACACGCCACACATCACATACCTATCATGCCTAACACAACAGCTCCTGTAAGACATCGAACTGCATCTACCTTCTGAAATGCAAGCACTGTCCTGCATCAGACTTAACCAACACAGACACACATCAGACTCCATCCCAAACAGCACCCTACCCATCCCTACCCGCACACGACTTCACAACCTGACATTTAACAATTGCTTCACCGCTCGCATCATAAAATCTTTCTCACCACCACTCACAGACATTAAACTCCGAACTTGGGAAGGGTCCTATATTTGGTCGCTTGGTGCCCATTACGGCCCAGGTCTAAATAGACATAAATAAATTTAATTTCCATCTCCACAGCAAAATTACCATACACCTCATTACTTCCTCTTTTTTCTGTCTGTCAATCATGTACATCATTTGAACATTTTGTCACATAATATTATTATTTATTTTTATTTTTATTCCACTGATGCTGATAATTGACAACATTTCAAATTTTTTGCTAAGGTATTAAATAGTATTATCTAAAAGTGGACTTCAAACGTAAAAATATGAAGAAAAAATAATCTCGATTGGTTAAGTATTTCATTACTTATTCCCATTAAAAAATAAAACATTCTAAAAGTTCTTAAGTGCAAATGGTTGGCTCTACGTGAAACAGACCTTTGCCCCTTAGAGATGTTTGCACTAATAAAAAAAAGTCACCTGCCAAAAATGACATTTGTCAAAGAAGGATTTCAATACTTAAATCAGTATGATTATTACTGTGAGTTTTTTTAACGGCCTTGTATTGTTTTGCCTTTTTGTAGTATTTATATTCTTAGCACAAAAACCTTTTAATTTTATACGCTTTAAAAATATTTACGTGCATTTGTACCGAGTAACATGCTAGAATTATTTAAACCAAGGCGGGTTAATTTTTGAACGGCCTTTAGACATTCGATGTGGTTTGAATAAAACGATTTTTATTTTTACTGTGGCAAAGGTTCGCAGTTAACCATTGCACGAAATGAACGGAAATTCAGTATTTTGCAAATATCTCCGAAAATAGCCGCAAACAAAATTTAAAATAATGTAGTTTGCAGTTTTGAACCAATAATCTCCTTAAGGTGCTAGAATTTTTGGTGTATTCTCAGATGACCGCTTGTGAATTGTCGAAATATATCTGGTCATATAACCGAGTGTTTGCCGAGAGGACGAGCGGTCCCATCTTGCGTCACTGGGTGTCATTGCATACCACTTCGACAGGCAGTGGCACAAGATTCAGTTAGATTAAGTTAAATTAATTACACCATTATTGTAATACTAATATAGTTTTTAAGACCTTGTTACTAACACTATGGGCACTGCCTGAAATAAAGATTACATTATTATTATTATTATTATTATTATAACCTGTTTTTTGTAAATATATAAAAATATATAATTATAAAAATTAAAGACTAAATAAGTCCGTAAAAAATATATGTTATTTGATTCATTTCTTAAAGCAAAACGGAGAAAGTCAGGTGCTGACCCCGCCTTAATACGTAAACTTACGCTTTTCCCCCAGTTAGAAGGGTTAATAGGATCTTCAGGTTTCCATTTACGATGATCCTAATATCCCTCTTTCCCACTTGAAAAACCAGGTTTCAATAAATTTTACTGTAGCTGTAAAGGCTCGTACATTGGTCAAACAAATCGGACCGTGTCTCAACGCACCAAGGAGCACATCAGAGAAGTCAAGAATTGTGAAACCAACAAATCAGCCATAGCAGGACGTCTACTTGAATCTAGTATTTATCACTGTATTGAGTGCATAAACCAAGTAGTCTGTCAACGACACTTCATAACATTGAAATTAAAAAACATAAGACTTTCAACCGAAAAGATGACTTCAAACTCTTTCAAAATTTATCAAAAGTTTCCTATTATTATAGTTTCCTAGAATAAATTTGTGAGTGAGATATATTTTGGGCCCAATCCTGGGGGATATAAAGAGAGAATATAATAAAGACCTAAAGACCTATAAAATTATTGTTAAAATTTTCATTTTTCGTCCAAGCACAAGAGCAGGACTGAAGTTTAGCTTTGTAATGGGCCATTAGGACACGAGCTAAGTTGCCAACACGAGTTTCCACATGGCTAATTATGTTCATTTGGACACAATACTTAAACTACGAACTTTGATTAATCAAACTCTACGACCTTCACTTGTCCCTATTAATAATCTATTCAACTAAATATATTTATTAAATGAAACATGAGAAAAAAATCGATTCTTATTTTTTTATTTGTTCCTCTAAGCTATCAAGGATCTAAGCTGTTTATCCTAATTGTTGGTATTTACGGACTGACCCTCATTGAAGGTGTTCTGTGGGATCATTCGAGGCTGCATGGTAGAGATATTTTGTCCAGCCCAAAAATCCTAAATTTTTCCCGAAGCAAAAGTAGAAATATTCATATTCATATTCATATTCTTTATTGCACAGAAAAGTTATACGTACAAGCAGTCATAAATTAAACGTGCTATAGGCGAGCTTATCTCTGAGAGAGATTTCTGCCAGCAAAACCTAGGTGCTAAGGAAATATTAACTAAAAGTGTGTGATCAAATGTGCACACATAAAGAAACAAGTGATATAAAAAATAAAAATGTGGAGATAATATGAACTTAAAACTACCATAAATATACCTAACTTTTAAATAAATACTTACATAATAAATAAATTAATAATTACTTAAATATAAAAAGAACAAACATACTTAAATACTGTAATATAAACATGGGCATAAACCTACATAACAAAGGTATTCATAAATATATGTTTAAAACAAGAATTTAGTATATACCAAATATAAACATAAATACATACAGTGTATATACCTGCATAAATAATAAATAAATATATATTTTAAAGGGAAAAATATTTATAAATAATGCTCTTTAAGCTTCTTCTTGAATAGGCTGATCGTAGGACAGTCACGAATCGTATGCGGTAGGGAGTTCCAAAGTCTGATGGATGTCACCGTGAAAGAATTTCTAAAAGCACCCGTGTTATGACATGGAGTTTTTAAAAGAGATACTGTGTGTGGTCTGTTCTGTTTGTCATTGGAAAGAAGGTAGTTAAAGCGTTCACGCAAATAGGGAGGGGTAGTAGGGCTCCTAAGGATATTAAAGAGGCAACATAAAATGTGAAAATTTCGTCGTTGACGAATAGGAAGCCATTTCAGCTCCTCTCTATAATGAGACACATGGTCAAACTTACGCAGTCCGAAAATAAACCGAATCCACAGGTTTTGAAGACGTTGTAGTTTGCTAAGCAACTCTTCATTGGCATCTAGGAAGCATAAATCCGCATAGTCGATGGTTGGCAATAGAAGGGTTTGTGCAAGAGTTACCTTTGTTCTATGGGGCAGAAATCGCTGGAGACGCTTGAGGGAGTAAAAAGTGGCAAAAACTCTTCTACTGACTTCATTCACGTGAGCAGTCCACGATAAGTTACAGTCAAAAATGACACCAAGGTTTTTCACAGTTTCAGCGTATGCAATGGGGATACTGTTATAGGAGACCTGTGTCAGGGTAGATTTGTTCAGGAGGTTGGTCATGTATCTACTACCAATGATTATCGTCTGAGATTTTTTAGGGTTCACTAAGAGCCCATAAGATTCAGCCCACTTCTGCACATGACCCATATCCTCATTTATTTGAGAAATTGTAGTTTCAACTTCAGATACTACAAAGTGTCGATATAATATTAGTCGCTGATCGGTTATTAAACGGTGTAACAATGAATTACGCCAATCACAAGGCAAAGATCGGTGTTACGGTACTAATGTTACAACTTTTTTTTGCGACAATTATACTTAAATACCGTTTTTGATGTTGTTAAGCTTATTTTGGTATGGGAGACGATAAAGATTTTCATAGGCCAAAATCGTTTGCTGTAAGAAAATTTGAAAGATAAACCGGTCGTAGTTTCAGTTTACGACTTACAGTGCGAAAAACTCTTCAAAATCATACAAATAAAATCATTATTCCAAAGCAAGTAGGTATAAACCTTGTTTTACCGACGTTTCCCAAAAGCCAACCGCATTAATTAATTTAGATAAATCGTTCCTTTTGAGCTTTCATTTGTGAATACAAGCTCATTTTACTCATTTTATTTGCGGCGAACTTGGTAACATTAGACATTTTACTCGTATATATTATATTAATTGTGTTTGCACGTAGTTATAATTATAAGTGTCCGTGAACGTAATCCAATAATGTTTATCGGAAGACATTGTTAGTGATGTGAACATATATGTATTATTTAATTATTTTTGTAGGTTTGTGTGTGAGAAAAAATGGAATAGAATATCACTCGGCTTTTAGTGTAGATATTGTGAATGGACAAGTAAAACCACATACACTACTGATCAATCTGAAAAACTTTCACACAGAAACATTCCCACAAGATGTTTCCTTAACTCTTGTAATTTATGCAGTAATTTGGGTTTAATCTTTTAATTCGTTCTCTTTTTTGGTCCAGACCAATACGTAACAATTTTGTTTCAAATCAACAGCAGCGTTGGTGACTGTATTACAATATACTACAACAGTTACCAACGGCGCATTTTATGTTAAATTTATCCCGATTTACGAATAATTTGTTTGACCTAACATCTATGCACTTATAATATTTTTTCTCTGTTTTCTGTACAATAGTTATTATTGTTTATTGATTGACATAATAAATAAAATATTGAATTATACTAATATATACTTATCATTACAGTTTGTAATTTTCAATTTACATCTGACATAAAATTAATTTTCCAGTTATATTTGTCAATAGATGTCAGTGTTTATTTACGTTGTATTATTATGTCATATTTTAATTATTTTCCATTCGCCTGGTAACGACCCACTAAGGGGCCGAAATATATGGTGACCTTCGTTTTTATAGCCAAATTCATACTGGAGTCTCAGTGAGTGGTCAGGACCAAGGTTCAATTACCCTTTTTTGTGAGATACGCAAAATAATATTAGGAGTTCCTATACTAATTGAGCCGAGGTATCTTAAAAGAGTATAGAGGCACAAAAAAATATTTTTCGTATTTCGCAAAAGGGATCATTGACCAAAGGGTCCTGATCACTTACCGAGTCTCCAGTATGAATTTGAGTAGTCACCTTACACAGCACATTTAACTGTGTATTTCTTTGTTTGTATTAATAAAAATACAATTTTACTAATAAAGATTCGTGGTTTAGATTCATAGTGATATTGAAACAGCTACTCACGATTTAATAGTCAGGTTTCGCCTAACTGACTATTAAATTGTGAGTAGCCGTTTCAATATCAGTATGATATTTACTAAACATTAAATAAACGATATCCGATCTAGATATTTCTTTTCTTGTACTACGAAAGAATAAATTATATTCAGCGCTAAAAAACTGACAAACGGGGCAAACATAATCAAGCGAAGGTTACCTACGGAACTCCGAATCCATTAGTGGTTCCATTAATAAATTACAATTTAAAAGCCTGGTATTCAAACTGACATTGAAAAATCGTTGAATGAATTCGTAATGCATAGCGTCAATGTTTTTTATGACGTAATATACGATGTCTTTCAGAAGTACCTACCTTGAAAGCCTTGTAGGCATGGAGAACGCCGACTCAAAAGACCTATTTATAGGTATGCTTTATGAATGCAGGTAGATTTTCCTAGGTTTATCACTGACATTCTATCTATACACTCACTGCATACATTTTAATAATTCCTTATCTATACCTGATCGGGGTAAAGTGCGACGACCAACCTAGCAGCGAGCAACGCATATAATAGTTCTAATTAAATTTATACCATTGCGGTATAGAAAATTAGGAAAGTAAATCTGGACGTGAGGAGCTCTGAACCGGGATTCAAACCCGGGACCTCTCGCTTACCGAGTGGTTGCTCTACCAACTTAGCTATCCAGTTCTCAATATGACCTACGAATTTACGCTTGTGCTTTCCCATACCGCAACGATATTTACCTATATAGGTACTCACTTAATAGTGAGTCTCTTGGCACCTAGAGGACGCTATTGTATACGACTTGCGTAAAAAAAACATGTGGGGAATTTCGTATTCTCCACAAAATTACAAATTATATCACTCATGTTTTTTTTAGGAATTTTTTGTAGGAATTGATGTGAAATGATAGCTAACTAGTTTTAATAACTAAAATCCTTGAAAAATAATCAAGGGAAATCGTTTGTTGTTATAATATCTTCAATATGACTACGTTTCAATATTTTTCTTCGCATACTTAATTAATTAAACCGTATATTCGTTTTAGATAACACCTAGGTTTGGTATTTACTTAGTAAAAAAAAAAAAAAATCGAATGAAGGCAGATCATTCATTCATATATTCCGCAGTTTGTCATATAAATATATTTTTGCTTTTATGACGTCTAATTAAAACCAGCCACCAATTTCGACTTTCAAGGTCAGCAGCATGTATTGTCCTCTTAAATGCCTCCACCCTGGGAGTGTATTTTTGAGTAATTTGGATTTCAATTCGCATATGAATCCGCATGATTCGCATACGAAAACTTAAAATTAGTATTGTATTCGTATGCGAATCATGCGGATTCGTATGCGAATTGAAATTCGAATGATTCAAAAATACACTCCCTGCACCTATTTCATCCGCGCTTCAACGCTAGCAGTGAGTGATATACCCTTGGACCATATAACACGGGACTAGGCAAGCGCACTTATCCCCCTCTGCCGAAGTACATGAACAATTTGTTCATGTAAGTTTGCTTGTGTGCGCGTTTTGTGTTTGTGTTCCAGCTTTAGATTTAGTGTGACATATCAATTTTTCGCAGGAGTGTGCGTGAATGAGTAAATGTGTGCTGTGCGTGTTTACCTCCCCTCCCTTGGAAAATGGCAGAATAATTTCAGTACTAAGAGTCACGCTTTGCCAGGTCACGTGTTAAATGGTCTAAGGATATACTTGAGTTCTAAATTTAAACAGTGGCAAACATTTGTTGTGTTCGACAATTATTGAACGCTCAGGAACGCGGTGAAGAATGTGATACGAACACAGAACATCTAAGGTATATGTCGAGTGCTGCAAGTCTCGAACACCGCAAATAATTAGTGCTGCTCTCAGTAGCGTTTTAATTACCTGTCATTTTGATGTATGTCACAGAAGGTGTTCATACATAAAATAACACATCGACTGCTTTCTTTGCAAAAGGGTATAATGCATGCAGTTTATAATGGATACGACAAATTATATATCGCCTGATAGGCGAATCTTTGTGAAGCCGCACCATTAAAAACAGGTGAACCACTCATTAACATAATCAGACAGTAGTGGTTTCGTGTTACATCCCAATTAGGCTAAATAAGATGGTTTAGTCATGTGAATATTACAGTGCTGTAATTCCGAGGGTAAATGAACTTGCCCAGTTCATGGCCGCGTAGGCTTTTCATCTTCATTTCGCGGTGAAATTTATAAGTTCGGAAACATAAACTGGTGACTGTATATGAATGAACAAGTTTTCATTTTTGAATGCATGCAAGGAGCCTTCTCGAGTGACGTTACTCTAAATAGACCTGGTGTACCTAGACAGACCAAGATCCAACGAACTGACGAATCCTTGCTTTAACTATAGCGGTAGACTTCAGTCGTGCTTTCCACCAACTTCATGACAAAATTATGCCGTCAGGTGGCTTGTCGTGTTCCGGCGTGACGTCATAAAGAGCAGAAGAGTTACAGGCTTTAAAGGTGAATAGTATCATAACGACTTCCGTAGATTTTGCTGACCTGGCTTGCTTACACCGGTGGCGGTCAAGAACATACTAAGTACATTGTGAAAAAAAATTACTAAAACTTATTTTCCATTGAAACCTAAAAGATAATTACGTATTTAGCGTTACAAGATAAATAAAAAGGTTAAGAAATTTTGGATCTTAACTTGGTTCAGGACATTGTTTAGGTAACGACATATTTCATTGATTGCACGTCGAATTAATTTTCATATTCTGTACAATGTATTATTTTTATTATAGATAGACCCTTGATAATGGTGTAAGACTGAAACCGGTTGGGATAAATATACTTACTGTGAAACACGTACAAGGGTAGTTAATCATCATAACCGTAAGTTGGTGGTGTCTAACAAATCACTCGTATTAAAACATTAGTATTACTCCTTGTGATGAGTAATTACAGCTTTTCCATGCCACTGACCGTTTTCAAAAATGTGATGCTAGTGGAGATGGTAAGATATAATTATTTTGGTTCCTAAAACTTAGGGAATTAAGTCCATTTTCTGCTAATTCAGTGCCTAATACAGCATAAAGAACACCAGAATTTCCTTTGCACCTCTGTTTTTTTACGAAAACCGACTGGCTTTTAGTGTCAGTCTGTTTTTGTGGAAAGTAAGTTTCCCACTTAGCATAACTCATACAGCTAAGTTGAATAGTAAAGTTAAAACTGTGTTTTTAGTATTTCATTTAACCACTTTGATCTGAAAAATTTTATAAACGTACAGCTTAATTAAAATACGTAGATGGCTCTGAAATAAAACAACTTAATTTAAAACTTTCCAACTTCAAATCACAAATTAAATGTACAACGAAACTTGAATTTGAAAACCCACCTCTTTTGACTTGGCTCTTTTAAAATGGTCCAACTAGCTTTCCATAAAATCATGCTAGCATGGACCATCTGCTATTATATGAGGTGACTTTCGTTTGTATAGCCAATTTCATACTGGAGGCTTATTAAGCCTCCAGTATTACGGAACAATACATTTTTTGGTACATTGGAAAAATAAAATTTTTGCTTTTTTTAAAGTAGTTTTTTTGGTATTTTGTAGCAATAAATGTATAATAAAATCACTTTTGTTTTTCTGTACATACGCCAACCGAATTCGGCTTGCTGGGTCTGACAGCATTAAAAGTTGACATTGAAAAAAGTCCATAATAAAAACAGAAATCTAGAGACTTTGTCTATTACCGAATCAAAATATATAAAAAACATACTATATTGTCACGACCTGAACCCAATGCTGTAAGTTAGGTCAAATATTTTCTTGCAAATTTTTAGAGTTCCGTACCTCAAAATTAAAACACAGAACCCTTATACGACCACTTTGTTTTCTGTCTGTCCGTCTGTCAAGACCCTTTTTCTCGAGCCCCGTGAAAGATACCAAGTTGAAACTCCTACAGAAATCTACGATCTCATGGTGCTGTAAGAAAATTAAGCTTCTAACTTAATTAGAAAAAAAGTATTTACCCTTTAAAATCAATATCATAAAAATTGGTTCACCATGTATACCTAGAGGGCACTTCCAATAGACTTTGATACTTGAAATTCCATTCACAAGTGTAGTGTAGGTCTTATTGCGCAGGTAACAAGAAACAATACAGAAAAATGTCGACATACGGAATCGTTAAGGCCTGAAAGAAAATGTAGTGACTAGAATAGAAAAAATAATGCTTCGATGGTTTGGGCATATAGAGAGGATGAATGAAAGTGTAGAAATTAAAGAAATTTATACTGCACAAGTGGAAGGTAAAGCTCGACCGTTCCGCCCTAGAAGGACGTATGCCGACCAAATAGACGACATACTGAAGAAGGGCAAAGTAAAAAGTACCCGGAATAGAAGAGCTTGTATGACAAGATTGATGAATGTAAAAGCAGAAGAAGTGTGTCAGGATCGTAGCGGATGGAAATCTATAGTCTCTGTCTATCCCTCTGGGAGACAAGCGTGAACTTCTGGTTCGATAGTATGGTTAAAATTTTGTAGTTTTAGTAATCGATGATGAAATTACTATTTCATAGCTAGATTTCACTGCAGTTTTGTTCCGGATGCTTTTACGCTATTTTGTGGCCGGAAGTAATAAATCTCTTTGACTACCTGTCGTTAGACCAATATTTGAGCGTTTCGGTTCGGCCCTTTTATCCCATGCTAGTCTCAACGAAATGTAAGTACGACAATTAAGCTAGCACCATTGTGACCGCCTTCCACTTCTCTACTTTGAATGAAATTACAGCGGTATTTAACGCCATTAATGTAGCACTTTTAAGCTAAGATGGATGACTTCAAATAAGCTGTTCTTGCATAAAAGATTTGTTAGGTAGTATAATTTAAAAGTCTTATTGACATTTCTTGGAAAAAAAAATTGCTATGTTAAATGTATATTAAGGTTAATTGCGCCATTTTTTCATGCTTGTAACTAAATTTATTCTATTTCTCTTGTAATCTTGTTTTACTGCTACTAAGTCCCTAAAATAAGCTGTTCTTGCAAATAAGATTTGTTAATAGTATCATTTGAAAGACTTTTTAAGAATTCTTTGAAAAAAATATGTTATGTTATATGTATATTAAGGTTAATTGCGTAATTTTTTCATGCTTGTAACTAAATTTATTCTATTTCTCTTGTAATCTTGTTTTACTGCTACTAAGTCCCTAAAATAAGCTGTTCTTGCAAATAAGATTTGTTAATAGTATCATTTGAAAGACTTTTTAAGAATTCTTTGAAAAAAATATGTTATGTTATATGTATATTAAGGTTAATTGCGCAATTTTTTCATGTTTGTAACTAAATTTATTTTATTTCTCTTGTAATCTTGTTTTACTGCTACTAAGTATAAAATGTTGAGGCTAGTGACATACACACAAATGATTTATCTACAGATTAAACTTCTGCATTTGTTTCATTTAAGCATACAAACGGTCTATAAAGATACGATTTTCTTAAAAGTGGCTGCATTTTCAAAGTATCTGTACCGTTTAATATTTGAGGACTCTTTATAGAAGAACCTTTTGCCCTTAGAATCCTATTGTTATTCTGTAATATTTCGGACTGTTTTCATGAATGAGGGTAGCAAAGCGTTTAAAAATTCTGAGTGAGACATTAATAATTCCGTTACAATATTAATCTCTTTTGCAAAGGCATCGTTATTCTCAAAGTAACGTGCAAAATGTGACGCTGTTTGGTACCATTCTTGGAATAATAGATATTGAATTAAGAATTTAATCAGATTATAATAAAATACACATACGGTCCGTTGATCAAGTGAGGTATCCACCCTTCTATCTATGTCGTAGATTATTAAGTTAATAATAATGATTATCTATACTTTTATTCAGCTGGGATTATGTGCTTAATCAAGGTACACATATCTGAATAAGTAACATAATAATATTTCATATTAATGATTGATTTAGTAATGACATATGAAAATGCGGGGGATACCTCACATACAAAAATGTATTTTAATGTAGATAATGCATACAATAATGTATATTCGATAAACATCAAGTTACCTACACACTAAATACTAATACTCTAACTATACATGCCTACTGACTCCGCCCATTCGGTTAGTCTTGCTAAGAAGAAGGGCAAAAAACTTAGCAAGATCATGTCCTTTCTCTTCATGTTTTTTTAAATGTTTGTTACATTGATTTAGTAAAGAGATAAAAAGTACAGTGTGAGAAAAATTGGGAGAAGTAAAATTTTAATAAAGTAATATTAACGACAGAACGAAATTGATTGCTAAAATACTATGATAAGTGGCGATGCAAAATAAGAAGCTATATTATAATCAAAAAGCTGTATTTGTACAGAGTGATTCAACTTTTCACTTTTTTCCGTTTTATTATGGGCCACCCCCTCAATGTGTTCTATGTTGCTAAAACCAAATAAACTATTTATTTCATATTTTTTTAAGGAAATTTAGGGGTTGCTACCACAGTTTTAAAATTTTAAATCTCCATACATCGAGCGTTTTTTTTAACAGATACTGAACATAATAAAATACAGATAGTAAGCCTTAGAAACGTAGATAATAAAATTTATGAAACACTATTGCATTTTTAAACTTTCTGTACTTCACGCCATTTTTTTGTCAAAATAGAGCTAAATTTTGGCAAACTGGGAGTTTATTCGTGCTACGTGCTGTTTTTTAAACTTTCAAGGATGATGCACGGAAAATTTTTTGAAATGTAAAAGTTTTTCGTTAATATGTTCGTTAAAAATGCTTAATTTCTGCATGATTGAAATTTTTTATTGAAATAAAAATAATCGCTTAATGTATGGGGATTTAAATTTTAAAAACTGTGGTAGCGACCCCTGAAATTTCTTTCAAAAATGTGAAAAGAAATATTTTATTTGTTTTTAGCTACTTATAACAGATTGAGGGGTGCCCCGTAATAAAACGGAAAAAAGTGAAAATTCGAATCACTATTGTACATTGATCAGCCGTAATACAAAACGGCTCTATTTTGTAAGACCGCCAAATTGAAAATCCGCCTGCGAAGTTTCTACAACACAAACACTCTATTGACTCGTAGATAAATTCTAAAGACAAACCCTTGTTCTTGCTAGGAATAGGAAACAGGTGACGGAAAGGAGCAGTCTACATAATCGTCGCCCGCTCGAACGCTGTACTATTATTAATTTCCTCCATTGTCTAGAAGCGTCTGCAGGAAGTCTTAGATGGGCTTCTGTTGTCTTTATTGCCGTTAGATAATGACGGTCGTCTTTGAAGAATAAGGAATAGTCCTTCCCTTGGTATATTCAAAAAGAAAAAAAAGAACACTATTTTTGAAAACTAATCCTGTAATTACAAAGGTTGTCTCAAAACCTACTTGGATTTTTGTTGTGTCAAACATGGAAAGCGGATATTTTGCAGTTGTCATCAGCAAAGTTTGAGGTTAAGCCATGCAGCGTTTTCCAGTCGAGAAACGTATGGAAAATGAAAACTTAATTGCCGAAATGGTGAGAACTTACAGAGACATTTTGAAAATGTCGTTCATTTTTCGGTCATCATTATGCACCATCTCGAGCCGATGTGGAGAATTTAATAATTAATTTGAAACTGTTGGCTCCGTTTAGGATGTTAAAACAGGTGGCCGTCTCTTTACGGATCGATCTTGAAATAAATCCTATTTTTCAAGTTTTTGTATGCCTTTATGCATGACATACCGCACTACAAATGTAACTCCATCTTTTTACCTATGTTGAACAAATAAAATGAGTTTAATTTTGAAAGTTCTTACCAACCCTCTAGAAAGACTGATTAACGATTCGCCTGCTGTCACTCTCCCAGTTTCTGGGTGAGCGCGCTTCATCTTAGGTCCTAACGACGCTTTCCATCTGGCGCGATAATAGCCAAGCGTAATTTCACATCCAAAAATCTATGAATTTAGCTCAAAAGCAATTTATCGTATGATTAAAAATCTTGACTTGTAAGGCGTATCTAACACAATTAGCTGCACATACCATGTACCGCATGTACGTAATATTATGATTTTCTAGAGTTCTCAGAAGTTGTTAACTCATTACAGTTATTAATGATTGAACCTGAGCTTTACCCCAAAATGTTTTATAAATTAAATGGCGCCAAATTAATTGCGACACTGAATGGATTCTTCGGAGTGAGGCAAAGGGATTGGATTTTCTGAAGCAATTACTTAAGGTTTACCTACAATTAATAGCGTTTAAGACGGTTTACATAAGCGAAGACGTTTGAGCCCGGAAATCATAAAATGTCTTATGTAATCCCAGGTACAACCAGGGCAAAAAAGTTCTATAAGTACCTAAATTGTTTGTCCAATTTTAAAAACCGATATATAAATACATATTTATTAGAATTTGTAACACTGTGATTCTCTGCTATGATTGACCCAATTTAGTATCAAACCGCTTAGGTAACCAAACAGCGAATAATATTTTTCCTTTTGCTTGGGGCTAGGCAGAGGTACTACTATCATGCAGCCTCGAATGCTTCCACTGAATATGACGCGAAGATGATAATTTTTGATGGTCGTAGATAAATTATTGTTTCCAATTCATCAGGATCTTAAAACGGTGTCTTGACACCGGTCACTTCGTGAGCGAATTCGCGGAAAATTTACCTTGCTTTTTCGTAAAATATAGACCATAATCGATCTCAATTCAAAACAATTTTAGTGAATTTTTCGTCAAGTCACTTGTTTCTTTCAGACATAATAGCCAAGATATCCTTTGAATTGGTACGAAAAAACAATGTACTTGACATTTATTTTATTTTTATGTCAAAATAAAGAGATAAGTCTGTAATTTTTGTCTCAAAAAAAGAACAAGACATGAGACATTACTATGTCTATCACGTTTCTCTGTTCAGCAAATTCTAAAAATATCTATAATCTTAAGTGATTTCGCTGCAGAAACAATGAAATAAGACAAAAAAATATATCTAGAAACGGTTTTTCAATCAGCATGCCTTGGCATAAACTTCCCATACCCAATTGGTAGAGCCACTTCAACTGACGTTGGTAATTGGAGACGTGGCCATACTTTGAGTTGAAAACAAAACGGATTTCAATTAAAAGTTTAGTTATATGTATACATCGAATATGTACTGCAAGCTATTAAGCACAAAAGTGATTAATTTTAAGCGAACCGTTTTCTGAGTACGATGATATTATGTTTTTTTAAATAGAAATCTATAAGTTCCTGGTTTCCAATAATATTAATATAATATGACCCGAAAGAAAAAAAAATCAAGATATATTTCGGGCCCTACTGCCGGATGCCGAGCCCAGTAGGGCCCGAAATATATCTTGTTTTTTTCTTTCTTTTGTGTATATATTATAAAAAACAAAATAAAAAAACAAGCTTTAAAATATATATATTCCAATAATAGAATACTGGGCTATTGTAAAGCGGGCTTTGCATTTCCATAGTAACTGGTGCGGCTTAGCCTTAACTTAATAGTCGTTATTTGACAAATAATGGCAAAGACAACAACCAAACCAAAGATAAGGGTGTTGTTACATCAACTTGGCAGATGTTCAAGTTAGTCAATTTATTTTAGTGGTTGGATGGTCCCTGTCTTTGAAGGAATGTAGGTTATAATTAATTGAATTGGTGTTAATTTGCAGAAGTCCATCATCAATTAATAGATTTGTACTTAATAATGATTTGCAATGTTCCACTAAACACTCTTGCTATGTTTTAAAAAATTCAGATCCAAACAAACGTGTTTTCCCTATCGCATCATCAGGTTATGTTTCCACCGAGGCATTAAAAGTGCTTTTCTCAAACAATGTAAGAAAACCAAAAATGCAGTTGCAAGATTATTAGTACATCACTGCTAAGACCAAGAAATAAGCAATCCTGGACGAGTAAGTTAAAAGTCCGAGCCCGTAGGATTTTATCTACGAGGCCAGGATTGCTTATTAATGGATGAAACAATTATAGTACTTTTCTCAAAAATAAAATGAGTCATTTTCACGTTTTTCATAATAATGATTTATATCAAATAAAATAAACTTTCTAGGTAATATTAAAAGTAAAAGTTAAAAAAGTTAAAAAGTTACTTGCTCATATTTGGGCGAATATTCATGTTTATTGTTATTGATTTCTTTAGCAAAGCATAAGTGGAGGACAATATATATCAGAGCCCTCTTCTGAACTCATTTTGTAATTTATTTGCACAAAACACTTTCAGCTAAAATATAAAACAACATAAATTCCCGCTTTTACGCAACTATTTTTTATTACTGTCAGATGTAAAATCTGTGTAAATTATATATTTTCGTTATTATTATTGCAATTTTAAAATATAGCAAACATTTCTACATTCTAAACATGAAATTGTACCTAATTTTTTTTTTATTGGAAATTGGGTGCATAAAACCTTATAATCGCCAAACTCCTTAGACTTTTTAAAACATAGCTACGGATAGTTTTAACGAGAAAACATATGAAATATACTCTGTAAAGATATGGTATGTAATGGATTTTCATACGAATTTTCTGGACAGTTATTCAGATTTCCTGGACACTTTTAAATAGCTCGGCAGGATGAAGTATTTTCTAATAAGTCTTTACAGTATGTAATGGTAATATTACAATGTATTTTTGAGAAAAAGTAACCTAATCAAAATAACACATAAAAATCGGTTATAGGTACTTCTTCTTATATTTAGCAGGAAGCAAGGTTTCTATGACCGAATTCGCTTTGTCTGTCGAAATATTTGTGTTCACGCCTACCACTGACGCTACGTTTTTTTTTAAAGATTTTTTATGTATTGTTTTATTGGGTGTGAATATGGACTAACTTGATCTGAAAAAAACGTATTTGATTTGATGCTTCTTTCTTCACTCGAACTTTGTAATTTTTCGAAATATTTACAAAACAATGAAACATTTTATAGAGTTTTAAACCTTGGGGGTGCCATTAAAAAGTTTTCTTATATTCTGTTGGTTAAATCCTTAGACATGTTTAAAATTAAATAAGAATAAATTCAGACATCCGCGCACGAAGGGTTCTGTACCACCACACAATATGGGTAAGGAACCTAAAAATATTCAAATAAATCACAATAATATAATAGACATAGCAAGCCATGGTAGCATGAAGGCGACAAAAAACCATTTTATTGACTTGTTACGCGGTCTATCTCAAAAAACAAACTATTAAGTAATTTGGAATTTTCAGAATATTTGGTGTTATACCTAAACAGGTTGAAAATGAACACCTAGCTTTATTGAAATCTATGAATCACAAATTTTTTCATATTTTTTATTGATTCCTATATTACGAATGAATGTCTAGCCTATGCGACGCAACGTGTGACTGACAACAGTACATATTCCCGGCGGTAAATAATGCACACAATGCTACGTAACTTCGGCTTCGTAGAGCGTCGTCTCTGTCACCGGAGTATTAGTGCTTCTTTTGACGGTCGATATCTTTCTTTTTAATTATGAATTATGACAAAAGTACTAAAACATGTGTAGGTGTTTTAATTTTGAACATACGTATAGATAGAACCGTTTCCTTTGCTATACCTAGGGCGTTCGTTTTTAAGCTGTTATTGTACATTAAACAACAACTACTGAAAACGCCGATTTATAATGCAGTTTTAGGGCAACAAACCCGAAAGCTCGACCAATTTAATTTTGCAGTTTTGTTTCATGCATTTTGTAGGTGATGATAAGTTAGTAATTTTGTTCAGATTATTTAAGTCTGTACTGAACCTTCAGGATGCGGATCCTCGCACTTGAATGGTTTTTAAGAGACTTTAATAGTCTACATATATCCAATCATGTGAGCTTTATATATGCGTTTCTTTACTTTTTTATCTTTCGAATGTAACAGCGTTACGTAGAAAAGCAACTTACGCTATTATACGACAACACGATATATTATTCTGACCCACCACCGGTTTAATAATCCTACTACATTATTACCACCACTTAATTCTCAGAACCCACTTGGAATAAATATAATTGGTACAAAAGTACACCCTGGTACTGTTTCTGATACGAAAGTATTCTGTCAGAAATTCTGGGGATAAAATATTTCTTTCTTCGTAGGTTGTCCGTTCTAAACCATTTTATTAGATTTTCCCGAATAATTTTATTGAGGCGGCTACTTTCGATATGCCTCTCTACGACAGAATTAGGAGATCACGTAAATCATCGAAAATATACGCTATTTTCTTATTACGTCCGACGAATTATAAGTATCCTGACTTTGTACACGAGTACTGTATTTTGCTCTATATATAGAACCATGGACAGATATGAAAAGACCGATAATAGTACTTTATGCTATAAGTGCGGTAAGGAGGCAATACCTTACGAGGACGATTTGAAACACGAACTACAAGCGAGTGTTTTAGACTTTACGAGTAAGTTATTGCCCTTACCCACGTGTGTGATTTGAATGCGGTTTTTTATTATCATCGTAGTGACCCTAGTCAACACATAGGCTATAAGGGATGTTCATAAAATAACGACCAAGCCAGAAACGGGGACAAGATTGAATAAATGCTTTTATAACTTACGCGGATGATACAGCTGTTATATTCACAGGAACTTCATGGGAATCTATCAAAACCAAAGCTGAACTAGGGCTGTCTCGAGTGGCCGGGTGGTCAAATCGCAATCTCCTCACTCTAAACACTACAAAAACTCATTATTATGTATTTGCTTTGGGATAACCAATCGAATTCACCCGAAACAGGATCTTGAACTAAAACTACACACAGAAAATTGTAACTTAGGCACAAATTGTAATTGTCCAAAAATAAATAAAGTTACCAAATTAAAGTACCTTAAAACTACTCTAAAAAACTACTCAGCAAGATATATATATAGCTCTGGTGCAGTCTATCTTGGTGTACTGTATTCCAATATGGGGTGGCGCTGTAAAAACACGTTTCATAGTATTAGAACGAGCCCAACGCGCCCTCTTAAAAGTCATGTATTTTAAGAAAAAACGTTTCCCTACTCATGAACTTTATCAAATTGATAATCTACTGTCAGTTAGAAAATTGTACATCCTATTAATTACACTAAATCAGCATAAGAAATTAACATTTGACAGCTTCATCTACAGTAAAGGAATCAATTTCAGAGCGGCTACGATTCCACAAACTAAACCCAAATTCGCAAGCATCCAATACAGTAAACGATCAGCTTTCCTCTATAATCTGATATATAAAAAGATTGGAATTTATACTAAGAAATTATATGACTGCAAAATACTTATCAATAATTGGTTGCAACCACTGAACTATGATGAAACTGAGGCAATTTTAACTTATTTACAATAATACACACATAATTATTATACCTTTCTGCACAATACGTAAGATTTAAATTAACTAAAAAAATTAACTAGTTAAAACAATTATATTAACACTTTGTCTATGTATCTATTTACCTACCCACCAATATATATTCTACGTTTCAAGAACAAAATATACCTATAAAATATGTGTCTTAAAAAACTACTTTTGTTAAGTTCTAATTATATATGTAACCTAGAAATTTTATTAGAATACTTGTTAATGTTGATCAAACTTCACAATGCCTGAAGTGAAGCTATGAAAGAGCGGGGTCATCTGGCACAGGCAATATTTTGCTTAAACGGTGATCCCAAGCACTAGTTTTAAGTTAAACTTTCTGTGAATGAATAAACTTATTGTTTTTTTTTTATTTTTGATAACTTGAGAATCACTCAACAAATTTGGATGCGGTTTTTTTTTATTATCATAGTAGTAACCATGTTCAACACATACGATTTAAGGGGTGTTAATAAAATAACGCCCGAGTCGGAAACGCGCCAAAGATTTAATAATTCAAAAATCGTTGACTGCATTGTACATAAAGAGAAACTAGGAATGACCAGATCACTACTTTACTCCCCGAATGCCACAGTCGATATTGAATCCAAATCAATGGAATCTAATAAGTGGGCAAAACTACCTTTCCTTGTCAGCATCTCCTATAATTGCTCCCGTTTACTCAAAGATCGCAAACCCGCCTTTTATACAAACAAAACTCTAAAGACGCTCATATGTAACAATAAAGACAACACACGCATTACACATAGGAACGGTGCTTACGAACTCTCTTGTGCAGAGTGCAATAAGAAATATGTTGGTCAGACTGGAAGATCATTTAAAACCAGAGTAAGCGAACATACCAGAAGCTGGAAGTTAAAGAAAACTGACTCAAATTTTGCCGAACATTTGATTAACAAAAAGCATACATTCAGCCCCAATTCAAACTTTAGGGCTCTTCACATTTGTGGAAAAGGCAAAAAACTGTCAGCATTAGAGGCCCTTAAAATTAACAAATTAACACATTTTCATTCAGACGACGTATCTATAATAAGTTACCAAAGGCTATAAGAGATGCAGAAGACATCCAAATGTTTAAAACGCATCTTAAAAACTTTTTACACGACAAAACTTATTATAGCGTAAATGAATATTTGTCCAATGCACAGTGAGTCCAAAGGTATATGCATGTTAATTTTATTATAAGTGACTAATTATTTTATATAAAATGTGACATAATTGTGTATATTTTATTTTCTGTGTGAATATTTGTACGCCATGTGGCAGAGCACGGAGAGACAAAACCTATGTACTTGCTATCTAACCACTAACCTGTGACTCACAAATAAATGATTTGATTTGATTTTATTTTATTTAAATATTATCTGTGGAAAAGTACAAGTGTTTTTTCATCACAACAATGTTTGTTATAAGCATTTGGAGATTTATCCATTGAAAAGAGATAACAAATTGACATTATATAACCAATATATGACCGCCAGGGGGCGCAGCGTGTACATATATGAAAATGGGAAGTTTGAGAGCTTAGTTGTATTTCTCAAATATGTTGATTTTACCCGTCAAGGGATCTGACTTTTTACGTATCTGGAAGGATAGGTTGGGTAACAGATAAATAAAATTTTATTTTCATTTAGTTATATGCATTAGGTGCAAGCTACATAGAAGCGGCGCGGCGCGCTACCGTTGCGCTACCAGCGTGTATCGGTGGTATTCAAGTGTTTGATTTTGATTTGACAAGATGTCTTCCTCTGACAACGAAGGTGTGGGCGGTGCGTTTTCGATGCACACGCGGCGCGCCCGCGGCCCAACCGTGGCGTGCCGTCTCGACGCCTGTCCAATGTTCTTATAAACAAAATGTAGGAGGACGTGGTGTAAAACAGATAGAAGAGGTGCACTGAGGCCCGCACCCGCGCCGCTGCTGTTTCTATGTGGCTTCCACCTTAGTTTACAAATGAGACGACAAATCTTTTTGTATGGAATTAAAATCAGACACTCTTCCCCTAAGGCGCATAGGCACGCCACCGTTTTAGTACAAAATTTGATAATTCTTTTCTCAGTTGTTATAGTGTAAGAACATGTGGTACTGGTATTTCAAAAGGCACTACTTTGTCAAAATTTTCAATACTGTTTTTGTTTTAAAGATATCAAGCTAGACAGATTTACATACGAAGTTGTTTTCTTACTTCAAATTAACATATACAAAAATTTTACATGTTAGCCAGAAAGTGACTTTGTAAATGCCTGTATTTAACTATAGAGGCCTTTAACTTTGGTCTATAACGAAAACGGGTTATCAAATTGTATACCATAACGGTGGCGGCCTATGCGCCGCCTTAAGTGAAATATTTGCAATAATAAAGTACCTGAGATTAGGCCAAAAATCTTTTAGATCTTTTTTTGTTGAAAAACATAGCAACAATTCCTAAGCTACTAAAATAAAAGACTAAAGATAACAGATAAAGGTATCCAACCACCTGGGCCTGATATCTAAAACCTTATTACGCGTTCCAACAATAAACCTTACCTAGAAACTTGTTCCAAATATTTATTGCCGACCCCGCAAGAACATTTTATCATTCCACTATATCATAGAAATGGACCCTAAAATTAGGGTTCCTTTGTCGCTTATCTAAATAAACACGGTCCGTAGGGGAAAACTACCCTCATCATTCCAGAGGTATTTTTATATAAAAATATAAGGCTGTTGTATTGTATTTAATTTATTATTTCTCAATTAAGCTGTTTTGTTTTGTACAATCATTAGCAAAACTCCTCCTGAGAGATAAATACTGTAAAAAATTTGTTCCGAAACTACCACTCGAAAACACTGAAATATTTTCTATCAATATACTTCAGTGTATATATGAATAATCTATTCTATACTAATAATAAGGTAGTAAAAATTCGTGTCTGTACATTGCATTTTTTTTAATGAAATGGGTTGTGGGTATTCATAGACTAAATATTCTATTTAGTCTATTGTATTATACTGAGGCTAACACTACAATTTCTAGATTTTTGTCTGTTCTATTTTAACTTAAGAACCACTCAACTGGTTTGGTTGTGGTTTTCGGTGTCAACATCGTGGTGACCCTGGTTAACATATAGGGGTATTGATAAAATAACCACCAAACTTAAAACTGTTTTTAAATGATGGCGCACGGCATCCTATCATACTAAAATACCGCTAGCGGCACCGTATCCACTTTTATCGACGGAACCGCATCCGAACTTACTAGTGTACTGCTAGCGGCATCACATACAAATTGAACATAATATGAAAATTGTTACTTGACATGTTTTTATTTATTTTTATTTATTACACTCAATGTACATTTACACAAAAACATAAAATAGGATATTAGGAAACAATTTCATATTGTACAAAGGCGGCACTTATTGCTAATAGCAATATCTTCCAGGCAACCTTTGGGTGGAAGAGATGTGAAAGAAAAATATAGAGGGGAACATGTAAATGTAAAATAAACTAAAGGAAACTTCAAAGAGTTATTATTAAGTAATGCCTAATCCTATAATAAACGAGTACATAAACTTACACAAGAAATATATGAAGAATAGATATACATAAATAAATACATAAATTTACACATACATAATAATAAAAAAAACAGACAATATACAGTGCATAAGGAACAACCATCCATTTCTATCCATTACATTAAATATCACGAAAGGATGTAATTTGTCACAAAATATAGATAAAATATTACAATTGTCATTTTTGTAATCAATACTCTAAAAAAACTTACAAAGCAAATGTAAATTAGAAAAAATCTTAAGAAACGCCACCGCCAACCAGTTGGGATATAACTATATAAGGTGACTTTAATTTATGCAGCCAAATTCTTACTGAAGACTCAATAAGTACTCAGTAACAAGGTTCAAAAACCCTTATTGTGATATTCGTCAATTATTCTTTTCGTGTTCCTTAAAAGCTCAAGCCCAGCCCCGTATCAATTACTATGGGACGTCAATATTTTATTTTTCGAATTTAACTAAAATTGTTATCGATCCGGGTGACTGATCACTTACCAAGCCTTCAGTATGAGTTTGGCTGCATAAATTAAAGTCACCTTAAATAACCGTCTAGAAAGATGATGGAATGAGCAAATCAAGTTAACAAGTTGGTAGAGTAATAGGACCGGTGAAGCGGTCTGTATTGTTGTCTTATCTATAATTGTATTATAATGACTTACAACCCTTGTCATTTCACATGGGGTTCTACCTCTTCAGCCATTTAGCTATTTACAATACCCTAATTGCGGGGTGAACCCATAATATCTTAACTTTCTTTCCAAAACAGGGTTGAAAAGCACACAGTAAATGTTTGAGCTTCCTGAAACTGTATACCTATTTGTTTGTTTGGGTAAACATTACCTTTTTCACATTTTAGGAAGGCTGAGTTTATGTACGATGAAAGTTTTGCTTTTAAAACAGGCAATATAAAAGATGCATCCGATGACACAATCTTTGCCCTCATTATAATAAGTAAATAGTTAATAAGACAAAAACAATGTTTGGGAAAGAACGCTATGCAAAAAAGAAAGTATCTAAAGTTTGTTTCAATAGTTGTACATTCAAGAAAAATACAATGTCATGGGGCTTGAAACATTGCCATTATTATTATTTTTTTCTTTATTTTAATGCGCTTTGATAGTACCTAGATACGTAATGAAATATTCAAATAATTTTGACTTTCCAAGGTTTCCCTTATCTTTGTAGCTCACAAATACCAAAAAAATTTAATTGACTGAGGTTCAAAGGTTTTTTGGGCATGTATTTTTACATAAATTAAGGCAAAGTGAGCATTCGAAAAACGCGCTGTGAGACTGCAAGACGAACTTATCCAGAATTGAACGCGAGTAAGCAAGACAGATATAGCGTATGACCCTTCGAATTCAACGTAAGCGTTAATCTAACAGAAACTTAATTAAAATAAGTAAATCTTTACACAGCATTGAAAAAGTCTTGTGGTCAAAGGATGGTTAACTAAAAAAATATTCGTATCAAGTTTTATAAAGATACGATCCAAATCATAGATGAAAAACGTGATAAAATTTTCAGTGGTCTGAAAGAACGTTGTCAGAATGGCGGCCTGAACGACTGTATCAAACAAGGTGATAGTAAGCACACGACAAAAAGACGATGGTGTATCATATTTATTTCTAAAATAGCTTTTGCCCGCTTCTCCGCCCGCGCTTATTCAATATTTGCCCCGTTTGGCTTGGGCGTTATTTTATGAAAACCCCTTATAGCCTATGTGTTCACCATGATCAATTAAAGATAATAAAAACTTCATCTAAATCCTCGAGTTGAGAGCGTTTAATAAATCTGCACCGTTTTCGGCTTGAGCGTTATTTTATAAACACCTCTCATAGCCTATGCGTTGACCAGGGTCAGTACGATGATAATAAAAAAAACCGCAACCAAATCCGTGCAGCGGTTCTCGAGTTAAAACGGAACATATACATACATACATACATACAGACAGACAGACAAAAATTCTAAAACTTGTGGGTTAAGCCTTTGTATAATAATAATAAACCATTTCATTTAATATTTTGCGAAAATGTTTATTGTGCAGAAATGACCTTTTTACTGCATTATTATATTATTAATATAGATAAAGCCAATTATGCATCACGTTCAATTAGCAGCATGAGCTCAGGTGTTATTATCATCTTGATAGCAGGGTCAAGCATGCACCAAGGAGTTTTTCGGAATTGATGAGGGCTCACCAACCATCACATTTAGGACGTAGTAATCGTCAATGAAACGCAAACGTGCCAGTGTGGATTGTGACTCGCATTTCACAGTCCACGCTTGGGAACTTCTCTGACACACTCTCCGCGATTCATGTCGTGCCGATGTTGTTATTTGTTTACTTTCCACTTGCTGAATGGTAAGGGAAACACTGTGAGGACAACTTGCACGCCCTAAAAAGCGTTTATGTTTTGTTCCCAAGGTACGACGATGAGGCTTAACCTCTATCACGTTGGGACGTAAATATCGTCGGTGAAAGAAGGTGTACAAGTGTTGTCTCTTTTCATATTCCACACTCAAAAACATATCTGACACCCTCTTGGGAGAATTATTATGTTGATACGATATACCTATTTTTATGATGCCCACACCGTTTTTTTTTTTACAATATTACCAAATCGCATTGTGAATAGAATCCTGCTTATTAAGAACAGAATTGAGTAAAGTTTACCTGAATTATCTTAAACAAAACAAAGCCGTTCGTTGTAACTAGATTGTTTAAGTAAACTGAACAATTAATATAGATGTCACACGTAGTACAATATTTCTGTTTAAATTAGCTATAATCAGGTTCATCAAACCAGATTTTTTTTGTCGGTGCAAATAATGATTTTTCAAAAAGCGTAGCAATTTTAAACAAAATATAAAGAGTGTACATATTGGCGCTCACTTCATTGTCATTGGTACAACAAATTTTGATTAAAATTCCATTTAGAGCTGTAATTAAAACTACTAACGATTCTATTATTTGCTCTTCGAGTATTATTCGCTCCAGTGGTAATGAAAGATTTTATTGAAACATTTTCAATGATCTCTATTTAATATCTTCTATTTTATTAAAACATAACCATTAAACGATATAACGTCGGTGTATTAGTAAGTTGATGTTACTTCGAGAAATAAAATCAAAGAAACAATATTGCTCAAGCGAAGTAAATGTAAAATGTTATTTATCAGATTTTTACTCGTAATTACCTTGAACAAATAAACGTGCTAGCTTTAAGATCTTCACGTTTAATTTTACTTTGGAATTATAATAACATTTTATAAGCATATTACACAAATTTGATTTAAGGTTCCATACCCAAAGGGTGCCGAACGGGACCCTATTACTAAGCCTTCGATGTCTATCTCTTTGTCTGTCAGTCTGTTAGTCAGTCTATTCGTCTGTCACAGGCGTCTACAGCTTTAATCTTAGACCATATAACACGGGACTAGGCAAGTGCACTTATACCCCTCTGCCGAAGTACATGAACAATTTGTTCATGTAAGTTTGCTTGTGTGCGCGTTTAGTGTTTGTGTTGCAGCTTTTGATTTAGTGTGACATAACAATTTTTCGCAGGAGTGTGCGTGAATGAGTAAACGTGTGCTGTGCGTGTTTACCTCCCCTCCCGTTAGAAACGGCAGAATAATTTCAGTACTAAGAGTCGCGCTTTGCCAGGTCCCGTGTTAAATGGTCTAAGGCTTTAATACATATAAACAGCTTATTTCACAGGATATGGCCTCTATCATGAAAAATAATAAAATGTTGAAGAAACTGAAACCTAAGCGGATCGCTACGCAAGAAGTCTCTAAAAATGCATTATTCTTAACGTTTTTTGTTCCAGTGCGTACTACAATCTGACGCAAACTGAAAATAATAGGTGTTGCCGTTTTAAAAATTGAACTGGCTAAAAAAATTTTATTTTCAATAGGAAAACAAGAAATTAAAAACAATACAACTAAGATCATTACAATTTGATACTCTAAGTAGTACAATAATAAATTATTAAAATTAGAATTCCGAATGGTTTTTCAGGCGCAATAATTTTAGCCAGCTATATTTTTTTTGTCGCCTTGATGTTGCTATGGAACCGATATTTTTGTTATTTACCATAATGTTTGTAGGTTTCCGTATTTACGTTATCTGGTAGTACGGAAAGTATTTCTTGATAGAATCCGAAAATCGAAACTCTGAGTTTTATGTCCTTTAAAACGTCATCCTTCAAGGTAAAAGGCTTTACAGTTCCGGTGATTTCATGATGAGTGAGTGAGTGACTGAGTGGGTGAGTGGGTAAGTGAGTGTGTGAGTGAGTGTGTGAGTAAGTATGTGTGTGTGTGGAAATGAGGTAGTAAGAAAGAAAGTGAGTGAGTAGTGAGTAAAATTATGCTTTTAGGGACCACCCACATGGAGGCCATTCTGCGTTCTGCGTTCCAAACATTCAGAACGCGCGTTCTCCAAGATCCAAGCTATCGATCGCATAGATTACGCGGCTGTATGTGATCGGCCCCTTACAAATTAATAAAATTACAAGGTTTCTGGTTTGAAAGATTAAATTTCATTTTACATTCTCCATGTTCTGTCATAGTAAAGGAACCTCGTACTTAAAAGGTTTCATTAGCAAGGATTGCGAATAATCTCTTTGCGTATCTTCTTTGACACATCGAAATAGTGTGTTCAAACTCAAAAGAACTTTACATGCATATCTCTTTGAGCCTAGTCTGGAAAAACTGCCTTGTTATAGACTTTCCAGACATAGAATACACTTAGTCTCGAGAGCTATACTGTAAAGTTGCCTTCAGTTCAAGGTTGGCTTTGCAGGATTTTAAATCTTATGAAATTTTTCTAGTGTTTTATTGTTCCACAATTGGATTGGGATTCAAAAGTACCGTTTGCATAATAGTACAAATGAATTGATAACTTAGGTGCGTAAGCCAATCAAGTACAATAATAATATTTTTTTTGCGTTTTATGCACTTACTGATGTTTTTATAAGTTTATTGATCAATAATATTGCTTCTCCAAAATATGAAATGATAGCTGATTTGGTCGTCTCTTTGGGTAAATCAATCTATTTTCAATTCATTTTCAGATGTTTTATAAATGAAATCTTAGAATTTTATTTGCCAAATCTGTCACTATTTGGCATTGATGATGAACCCATGAGTTATTGATTATCAAAACAAATGACGAGCTGACATATATTTTTTTTGAATATCATTTTATTTCAATTCCACGAAATATTATTTTGATTAAATGTAACATTTTCTCCACATCAAAATTTCGCAGTACTGAAAAAGTTTTTACGTATTTTTGCACATCCTACACCTCATTTCCAATCCAAACGTGGAGCAATAATACATGGTTGATGCTTGTCTCTGATTTTTTAGGGTCCGTACCTCAAGAGGAAAAAACGGAGCCCTTATAGGATCAATTTGTTGTCCGTCTGTCTGTCCCTCCGTTCATCCGTCCGTTTGTCTGTCAAGACCCTTTATCTTGGTAACGCGTGAAGGCAATGGCGTGCATAGACCTTTTTGCTGAAAATGCAATGAGAATTGAATGAGACTATAAAAAAAATGAAAAAATTTAAATGTCACTTTGAAAAATCATAGTTTGTATGAATGAAGCCGATGTAGGCACTGCCTACCAGAGTCATGATTCCATACAAAATATTATTTTTTTCAAATTAGTTTATAATTTTTTCCATGTTATTTTATCGTCAAACTTGACCTTCTCATGTATAGGTATATATTCAATGCAGTAAATATTCTAAAACTTAAATAACAATTTACATCTAAACTAAAGTAATTAAAAATTAAAATTACCTAGCAAATTAAATATTATACAAATAAATAAAAGAAAAGGAAACTTTGGACACCTATTGAATGGAACAAATAAAATATACCTTCTCATTGCTTTTCCATTAAAAAGTTCTATGCACACCACTGCGAGAATGTATCAAGTTGAAATTAAAACCATATACCTACTAAACTACTAAGGTCTATAATCCCTTGAAGCTGTGAAAAATCCAGCTTCTAAGTTAACGTAAAATAGTATATTTTGATGCAAGTGCGAAAAGTAGTAGTAGTAAGTCTAAATATCATTTAGAGTCACCATTGACCGAGACGTAGTCGAGGCAAAAAACTGTTTGGACGAGAAATATCAACACTTTTCGACATGTACATATCAAACGACGCTTTTTAATACACCTGCTAAAAATTACATGATAAAATACAATAAAAGCAATTTTGTTGCAAATCAAACAAACACAAGTCGGCCGAAGTACACGCAGTAATAATACGCCAATCTGTATTAACAAAGACCAATGTCTCTTTCTAAAATCTTTTTAATAATAATTTTTAAGATCCATCCATCCATCCATCAGCCTGTTCCATCCACTGCTGGACATAGGCCTTTCCAGGATCTCGCCACTCTTGGCGGTCCTCCTGGAAGAAATGCCCATACTCACACACGCTGGGCAGGCGGGTTGGTGAGCGCGGTGCCGAAACCCTTGCACCAGTGACGCCGCTGCCCGTCACTGGTCTGTTTTATATAAGGCTCGGCAATTAGGGATGGATATACCGCCATCCATCGGGCCCAGGCAATGGTGGGCCGCCTGGTTTTGCCTGAGAGCTGTTCTCTTACTCTCCCCCGAATAACTTCGGGAGGATTTGCGAGTAAGATGGTGGTACCTCCACAGTCGAGCCTGGCATCAGATCTACCAACTACACCTGATTTTTAAGATACTTAAAATATAATATAAATTATAAGTAAAGGATATATGAATATAATTTGCAATATTCCGCTATGTTTAGCGGAATATTGCAAATTATATTCATATATCCTTTACTTAGTGATGGACTTCCGCAAGGTAACGCCTATTTCAATTAATCATAATATAAATTATGACGTCTAAAATAGTTTCGAATTTTAAAATATCTTTTACAATATGTACACAATATATTTAATAATAAAATATAAAAGTTTGAAAATACTTATCTTATTACAGAATATCTTAAAACAAAGGTTTACATACTGGACAAGTACAAGTGTCTTATTTAACAAGATGTTAACAAGATTTACATACTTACCAAATGATGTGGCCGGTTTCCCCTAGGTGGCGTCAGTAGGTAGTAAAAACAAAAAGAATAAGTGCGAAAATAGTAAACACCCTAGTAGCATTTTCCGTTGGCTTTCATTCGCCAACGGTCGGCAAACCATTGGGTTATAGTTAGTCAGTTGGCCATCATAGAGCCATCATTGGCCCAATGATACTTATATTAACAATATAGCCACCCGATAACTAACGATGGGCCAACCGCAACTTCTGCTACCGTTGGGTGAACAATGTTGGGATAAAGCATTGTTAACGACTTCGGCGCAATGTCGTAAACCGTATGATTTTATTTGTATTCACACGACTATTTTATAAACTGTACGTATGAAATATTGACCAATTTAAATAGAAATAGGGACACATTTTTAAAGCACTTTTATCGTTTTGTTTCGATGTATGATTTTATTAACTTCCTCAGTTCAATACGAAAAAATAGCTGGCAACACTATGTAGGCCCTATGGTCATAGAATGTACAATATTTTGCGGGACAAATGCGGGGGTCAAGGGGATAGGCAGCGCGCGCGTGGGTGCTCAAACAAGCGTCACGGCGTCACGTTCTTTCTGTTACCATTAATAAGGTATCCATTTATTGAGTCATTCGGTGCTATTCCAACCCTGGGTTAGTTCTAAGTAATTACAATAAATTCTATTGTATTGTTATAATTAGTGATATACAATTATACATATAATGTGGTTACAAACAAATAGTTTTTTTTGTATCTAGTCATTTAAGTTATTCATGTAAAAGTTTCAAAAACTCACAACTAGATGGCGCTGATGGTACTTACATCGCGATATCGTTTTGTCACTGTCTAACTATGGGATGTCGAAGTCAAATAGTCACGGCAATAGAAATCTTGCTGTACACACATTCAGTTTCAGTTCTAGCCTACCTACTTCCGATCAAGGTTGAGGAACGCTATACAGTACGCGTTTAATCATAGGTATGTCACTATTGTATTAAAATTACAATGTAAATTATTATTACCTGAGAGCTAGGAATAATCCCGAAGGCCAACATTTCTAGACACAATTAAAAATCAATTGAACCTTTTTTGGGGTAACTGTCAGTAACAAACGTAGGGCCACTGTAGGCAAATAGACGTGGGCCCAACTAAAAAATAGTGGCCAAACCTAACTGTTGGCCAACTAACCATTGCTATGTGCGCCAACAATAATTGCTACTAGGGCAGGCACGTAATCTATCATATTTTTACCAGGTGTATTAAAAAAAAAGATACGGCCGTTTATGCCGAAAAAACGTATTTCGACACTCTCAAGGGAATCAAAATTTATTGACCTAGAACTATCAAATTTGGCAAGTAATACTGTCTACAAGTATAGGGAAACATCTGAAAACTATACATTTGTAATTAAATCATAAAAAATATAGTCTTTAACGGAACCCTCGGTGAGCGAGTCCGACTCGCATTTGTCCTGTTTTTTCCGGACAGGCGGCAGTACGTCCACTGTGGGGGACATCGGTCGGAGCCCTACACTAGATCAGGAGTCAGTCAATGGAGCAACCTAGGGCCCCTCCAATTTATCATCATGGTAAATGATCTACCGGATGTTGTCAAGGCGTCCACGTGTCTGCTTTTTGTGGACGACCTAAAACTGGTGCTGGAAGTAAAAGATGGCGAGGATCAGAGGAAACTTCAGCAGGACTTAGACAGTATTTTTGAATGGAGTCAGAGGAATAAATTACTATTTAATGTATCCAAATGTTCTGTCATGTCGTTCAGTCGCGCGCGCACCCCAATTCTCTCGCAGTACCAAATTGGAGAAGAACTGCTGCAGCGAGTATCGGAGGTAAGAGACCTGGGCATTCGCTTCACAGCTGATCTCAACTTCCGAGAGCACATTAAGGATGTTTGCAAAAAAGCTTTCAGGAATTTAGGGTTTGTCTTACGCCAGGCAAACGGATTTACTAACATCTGTGCTTTAAAAACCTTATACGAAGCTCTCGTGAAAAGCCACTTAGAGGGTAGCTCGATGATCTCCGAGTGAAGCTAAATATAAAACAATGTTGAAACGTATTCAAAATAAATTTACAAGATTTCCTTTGGTGTATCCTACACTGTTTGTATTAGGCATGGTGGGATACAGCAAACTGGAATTGAGAAGAGACGCATCCTTCGCCACGTACTTATTTCATGTGCTGAGAGGCGAGGTGCACAACCCGGCCATCCTCGAGCAACTGCGACTGTGCGTGCCGGACGGACTGGCGCGGCGGCGCGGTCGGCGATTGCAGCCGGCACTCCTGGCAGTACCGCGCGCACGCACCAACCTGCTGCAGAGGGCGCCACTCACGCGCGCTCTGCGTTTGCTAAGCGCGGTGCCTGGATCCGGACGGGTTGATTTGTTTAATTGTAACGTGAGCGAGTTCACACAGGCCATACTAAGTATTAATGTAAAAGTTTAATTGTGTCTGTAAATTTAATTGTTAAGTGTTAATGTTTAATAAACCTTCTCTATCGCATTAGGATGCATCCTGTAAAGATAGATGATAGGGGAATGAAAAATAAATAAATAAATATTTGTTATTATCGAGTATCGCAAATAAAAATCTTTATTCCTATTAAGATTATAGTTTGATGTAAAGACCTTCGCGACATGTATCACCGATAAGGTGTCAGAGGTGTGAATGTTGAATGTGAAATACAAGTCACACTCCGAACCCATACACTCACATTTCAGCGACAATTAATTACGTCCCAGTGTAATGTGTGGTGAGCCCTATAACCTAACTTCGGGCACAAATTGGCTGACCTTCCGGTGCAGGCAGATATAACACTAACACAGAACACATTAGTGTAGTTCGTTCTGTCAAGACAAATGTGCCCCATGGGATTTGAACTCGTGAATTTCAGATTATTAGTCGAATACTGGGACCACTAGACTACTAGCCAAGCTAGACGAAACGGCCAAACCTTGAAGCATGTAATTTGGGCTGTAGGTTCCTTGTATGACGTAAAGTAAGGCCAACGAGACAAGATAAAAGACGCAAACAATCGGACCGTTACAGAGTTATCTCTTTCCTTATCTCTAAAAATAAAACATAAATGAAAGAGTTTCAAGATGAGATATAAAGTTTTTTTTTGAAATTTTAACTATGTCAAGTGTTTAAAACTCCAAAAGGCCTCCTGAACACTAAACTCCTAAACACGAAATTCAAGATTCTGGGAACCGAAACCGGTTTCTTGAAAATCAACGTTGAAATTAATTAAGTTCTGACGAACTTTAATCATTTAATTTAGGTAATTATTCAACACACGCAAAAGGGTATGATTAATATTTGCTCTTTGTATGAATAGCGTTGATGTAAGTAGAATATTTATTCATAATTTTGGGTGAGTCAACATTCAGCGACAATATGTACTTTTTGCATTAAATTTATTACTCGTACGCCTAGGGCGTCTAGCAGACGCCGTCAATACGGTATCTTTTCATCATACTTGCTCTCTCGCACATCAACAAACGTGAGAGGCTTCACTTCTCGTACTTTGTTTCACTGATATATATTAAAGTAAAAGGAGTTTTAAAAATAAGACAGATTTAAAAATTAGTAGTTGCAAACACTTTAAACAGCTTCTCTTACATTATAACCAGCTACAGCTACATCATGTCATATTAAACCGGGCTGGTGGTGTAAATGAGCCTTTTCATTACTAGAAACTGTGAAATCTGGAAGCTTTTCTCTAAAGAAATGCAACGAAAAAGAAAAAGACATTTCCTGATGTAAATTGAATTTACAAAAGCTACATAGCTTTTTAAATTGTGATGGTTTTGATAAACTTTACATTTAATCTTTATATACATTTATTTTTGTATATTTATCAAAGTTACAACAAAAAACATAATTTTAACAAAAGCCGCCCCTCTGAAAACCCGTACAGGTTTATACAAGTTCATGTGGATTGTATTATAAAGCAAATAGTTGAAAATCATGCATTTTGAAATAAAATGAAAATTATTGGGTAAAAACATAAGTGCAAAAAAGGGGCCGAGTTCAGTAAAAAGAAAGTGCAGGATTGTCGGCTTCACCAAAAATTTAATTAAGATCAAATTGGGTGCCGACTGCCAAGGCTTAAGGAGGTTCCTACAGTCATAACTGCAATAATGTACAACGTTCCTCATTTTGTCTTAAGGTCATGGTAACGGAGGATCTCGGTGCAAAATGCACATCTTAATAATTCCTTACTTTTGAATAAAATGTTTGTAATAAATGCGTTTTATAGCAATTCGCGCAAACTGCTTGATAATAGTTAGGTGATCACATGAAAATTATTCAATTTTATGCGTTACATTTAAACATGCTTTTAAGTTTGTTAATGTAATGAAAACTACGTAATTTGTTGTGAAGACTTTATTATTAACTAGCTTTTGCCCGCGGCTCAAACAAAAAGGAAAACAAAAGAATATAATTTTTTGAACGACAATATGCAACGGTCACCATGTTTTACCAAAGTGCTAATAAATACCAAATAAATAAGCCTTAACTCGAAGGGTCTGCTGTTGTCCGTTGAGGAGATCCCGTACCCACCTTCCAGTCCCATCAACAGATCCTGGTCACCATGTGTTACTAAAGTGCTAATAAAGACCAATCGAATAAGCCCAAACTCTAAGGGTCTGCTGTTATCCGTTGAGGAGATCCCATAGCCACCTTCCAGTCCCATCAGCAGACCCTGGTCACCACGTTTTACCAAAGTGCTAATACATACCAACTAAATAAGCCTAAACTCGAAGGGTCTGCCATTGTCCGTTGAGGAGATCCCGTAACCACTTTCCAGACCCATCATCAGACCCTGGTCACCATGTTTTACCAAAGTGCTAATAAATACCAATCGAATAAGTCCAAACTCGAAGTGTCTGCTGTTGTCCGTTGAGGAGATCCAGTACCTACCTTCCAGTCCCATCATCAGACCCTGGTCACCATGTTTTACCAAAGTGCTAATAAAGACCAATAAAATAAGCCCAAACTCGATGGGTCTGCTGTTATCAGCTAAGGAGATCCCGTACCCACCTCCCACAGTCCCTTCATTAGATCCTGGTCACCATGTTCTACAAAAATACTCATCATAACCGATCAAATAAACTTGAACTTGAGAGGTCTCCTAAAAAAAACATTTACCAGTGGATGATTGAAACCCCGACGATGAGACTACATACGTACGACTACGCAAGGCGTACATACCACACGATTAACTAAAAATGTTATTGAGTGCTTAAAGATTTTTTAAATTCAGTTCAATAGTTCTAGATATTACCCATTATTTGCAAACATAAAACAAATCTTTCTTCTTTATATAATAGTGTAGACAAACTTTAACGTGAGTTGGTTTAAACCAGACTGCGTCAAATTCGATATTTTGAAACATGCAGCGCCATCTAGTGTATAAAAAAAAACAATTTTAACGCCAGCTTACAAACAATTTCAACGCCAGCTTACCGAGCCGTTATCCAAGATAGTTTCCCAGAGATGGCGTTTTCTAAGCACTTGAAAATAAAAATATTTTAGTTATTGGTCTTTGTTCAGTCAAGAAATATAATTCCAGCTTTAATATTTTTTTAAAAAAAGGAAATATTTTTTCTGAAAATAAAATAAAAGAATAAAAAATAAAAAGTGAAAGCAAATTTTACCAGTCGGGGGTTGAACTGCGAAGATCGACAATGCTACGGCGGCGAACCTTCCATACGTCTCACTAAAATTCTCATTGCGCTGCTCCCTTTTGTCATAGCCTGATGATACATAGCCTTAAACATTTCCGAAGAAATGCTTTATCTTTCAGTGAAAACTGCATCAAAATCCATTGATTGGTTCTCAAGTTATAAGCGAACGAACAGACAGACAGACAGAAGTTGTATTTTATATGTATATAATAATATAATGTATATATATATATATATATATATATATATATATATTATATTATTTTATATGTATATAATAATATAATATATATATATATATAAGAATAGAATATAAGAAAGAAGAAGATAGAGATAAACTATTTCCGCAAGTTGCTGTAAAACACATTTATTGCATACTTTTTATTCAAAAGTAAGGAAAACAATATTATGATGTGCATTTTGTACCGAGGTAAAAAGATACACCCTTAAAAGAAAGTTTGTTAGGGTTTTTTGGGATTTTTAGTTCACTGATGAAATTACATGTTAATTTCAGATACTAAATACCTACGTTATTAGATGACATATTCAAAATTTCCCTGCTATCTCACAAACGAGCGTGAGTATTGTAGGTATATATATCAAACACATTGAGTGAATTCCCCAAATTGCATGACGGAACATAAGGGCCCTCAAGAATCCACTTCTATTTTCTTCAAAAATTCAAATATTTGAAGGAAATTGTGTAATGTGAATTTCTCGCAATTCGAGATATAATTTGAGGAAAACCTCTCGTAATATTTCAGAGAGAAAAGATTTTTTGTACAGTAATCTTGCTAGGATGACGCAAAAATGTTCGTAAAACGTGATTTAGTAAAAAAAGTTGTAAGGTTTCATTTTATAGTGTGACAGCTTTTTATATGTGGCCGAGGAATCACCTATAACATTTTATTTTGTTCAAGTATCGGCTTAAAATATACACACTTTATACATTAACTATTCCAATAATACATCGTTTCACCAATAAAACTATTCGACTTTTTTCTAAATTCTTAGGGTTTCGTACCTTAAAATTAAAAATAAAACGGAGCCCTTAAGGGATCACTTTGTTGTCCATCTGTCTGTTTGTCTATCCGTCTGTCAATATCCTGTTTCTCGGGCCCCGTTAGAGATATCAAGTTGAAATTAATACCTCCTACGGAAGTCTACGGCCCTAGTGCTGTTAAAATATCAGGCTTTTACAACCACTTGGAATAGACTATTGCCCTGTACGTTATAAATTTCATACAAATTGGCTCACAATGAAAAGCTAAAGAATACTTTCAGTTTAAGTTCCGCTGACAATTAGGTCTTAACAGCACGTCTAGGAAAACATCCTGCTGGCATACAGCCCATTTTTTTTCAGTATATTTAATTAAATAAAGCTTATTTAACAACACCTGACTGGTCGATTGATATCTATGTAAATATTGTTTTTGTTACTTGAATTTTTTACTTCATCTTTTATTTTATGAATTATGCGTCTTTACAAATGAAATTACAAATGGCGCATCAGTGAGAAGGGAATATTCTTTTTTATAGGAAGTAAGTAAAAAGTTTAAAGAAAGTAAAAATGTAGTATTTATGATTTTGTAATAATACGGCCTTCGAATTTTAAATATCTTTTTTAGTTTCTGTTAACACTATACTAATAATAAAGTAGGAAAAAAGTCGGGTCTGTACATTGAATATTTTCACGAAATTATAAACGAAATGGGTTCTTAATGTCGTATTGAGGCCAAACCCCCAATTTTTTGAATTTTACATTCTGTTTTAACTCGAGAATCACTCAACGGATTTGGATGCGATGTTTTTATTATCATTGTAGTGACCCTGTTCAACAGATAGGCGATAAGGGATCTTCATAAATTTACGCCTAAGCCGAAAACGGGGCAAAGGTTGAATAAACGATTTTAGCTCGAGAACCACTCAGCGTATATGGATGCAGTTTTTTTAAATCATCGTAGTGACTTTGGTTAACGCAGAAACTATAATAGGTGTTTATAAATTAATTCCCAAGCCAAAAACGGGGCAAAGATTGAATAAACGTGGGCGGACCCGTGGGCAAAGGCTAGTATCTAATAATTTAAGCATTTCTACAAGTACCCTTAACTACTTTCAATGTATTAACTTGGATAAACAAAATGTTTTAGAAAATTATAAAATTGCATTTGGTATTATATTGTTTTTAATAATCTTAGATCAGGAAAACAAATATATTTGACCACGGTTATTATTATTATTATAAAAAATATAATGTGTGTACGTACACACTACATACCTATGGAAGTAATTCTATCAACGGATTTATTGCAGGTTAGAGTATTTTTTTTAGATTTAGCTCATAAATAACTTCGAAGTTTATTTTGAATTGTGCTTCATTTTGTGCTTGCGAAAGAAGATATTTTTTTCCGACGGTAATATATTTTCCTTTTTTATTGATTGTATTACTTTTCTGTCATTATAGTCTCACAAAAAGCTTCACATTTTCGTATGCGAGAACTGAATGGTATCTACGCAGTTCGCAATTAATCAAACGGAGGTATCCATCTGAATGCTTTTCATTTGGATGAGTTCAATTGAATGAAATCCCAGCTAAGACCATTTTTATGGCCATTTGAAAATATTGGGCATAAATATAAGTATTTTGTAAATGCACCCATTGCATAAATTTGGAACTAATGGTGATAGAATTATGTGGTGTAATTCCCTTGTGAGCGATCAGTACGTGCATTATTAGACAGATTTTGTCAGACAGTTTTTATACTGGTGCGGCGTTTTCAACTTCAGAGTCTACATGAAATTATTAGTTAAGGATTTGTTTTTATTTATGTAAATTACTTCACAACTTTATTTAATTCATTCATTCATTCATATGATTCATGGGTGTATAGAAAAAAAATTAGTGTACAGGTACGCAGTTGGTAGCGCACTTGCCGTGTTATCACGAGGTCGTAAGTTCAACTCCTAACCCTATTAGTTTTTTCAAAACATTTGTCTTATTTGAAATTTGTTCCTAATTGGTCTTTTCCAGTTTGTAATTGTAATTTTCAAGGTTTGGTTCAAAAACGGTATGCATAAGAGTCTTTATAGCACACCGTGCGTAAAATGACCGCTTTACGCACGCTGCGCTTGCGTAAAGTCGGCATTTTCCGCACTTGTGCTATAAAATATTATACGATACTCGTGCGAGAAACGTTTCATCGCTCTCGTATCGTAATGTACTATTTAATTTTGTACGTCCAGGGTATACTTATTTCGCATATATAAAAACATCATGTCATACAATTTTTTTTGCAATATATTGAATAATACTAAAAATAACAGCATTAATAGACCAGTAGGCCTATTTTCAGTCTGTTGAATTGGCCTTCTTGACCGTAAAAACCCATTTTATCAGTCGAACTCCATACATTTTATGATCGAGTTTTAGAAATCTCGCTTTGACTGTTTTGCCGGAATGGCCCCCCAGTGCTCTGCTTGTACAAAACAAAATTCTTTCAGGGCGCTGTTAATGCTGTCACGTTACTACGAGTCGCGTCTCTGGTACAGTAATGTAAATAGTGTACTTTTCTTTACATACCGGGTGTAAATAGACTGCTACCATTAAATGAAACCACATATTCTACCGACCCTACTGAACCACTTTTCCCAAGAGTCATACCCGCGGACGCCCTTAGTTTAGGAAATATGTAATTGAGTTTCAAACAAAAACGCGTGAACCCTAACGTACCGACATACGGGCGGGTTTAGAGAGAGCGTCTTCCGTGAAAAACTGCTCCTACTGTTTTGGCCATATTTTTATAATTCCTCTTTTCTCAATTTGAGATTTTTGCACCTCATTCAAAAGCTAGTAAAATGCAGATGTTTCCAAGCTAATACGCACAGAAAATTACATTCAGACTTTTTGTTTTAACCTAGCCTTTTGAGTTCATCTTTTGCAATTTTTAAGAGTTTTCAATTGTTTTGGAGTACATTTTCAAGGTATACGTCAATAATAAAGTAGTAAAAAGTCATGTCTGTCAACGAAGGAAAAAAGAATTCGCCGGTGTCCGTACATTGAATATAGTATATATATGTTTTTATATTGCATTGGGGCTACAAATAAAATTTTCAAGAATTATAGGTATATAAAAGGGGTCGATAAAAAAACAATCAAGTAAAATCTGTCGATACTACTCAAACGTTGAAAGACACTTCCACGCAAGCGAATCTGCACGAACAGGCTAGTATTTCATAAAATAATCCCCAAAAGTTTAAAATAATAGTAAAGAAGTATCTCGTAAAAAATGCTATTATACGATTGAAGAATGTTTAAGTTTTAAAATCTATTTTTAGATTTTATGTTTAAAATTGCTGTGCCCAATCCGGATGTATGTTGAAGCTGTAATTATATGTACAACCTGAATGTAATAAATTATTGAGTGAGTATAAAGAGGTATCTTATTCTTACTTAATTCTTATAATAAGGCTATATACCTATATAGTTATAGTCAGTATTGTAAGCGCCAACAAGCTGCACAATAATATAATTTCCCGTAATATTCCTGATGGCTAGACAGCTATTAAGCGCCTATTTCCAAAGCGAAACAAAGGCAATAGCAAATAAGGCACTGAAACAGGAAAACGCTAATATGCACTTATAGCCTTCATTAGAAGGTAATGGCGCTATTACCGGAATACGAACCCATAATACCTTAAATGTTTCCTCTCGTATCGTTCACTCAGCAGGATTAGGTTTTGGGATAAGAATAACACTTTTTGTATCACGCCAAAAGTGTTAGAATAATATCAGTGAGGTTAATATTTCAACGGTATCCAACTGCGTCATTTTTTATTATTTTTAAAGCGTTGGTTTACTTATGTGTAAATAGGTGATAATCAAATAAAATAATAATACATAACTGTTAAGGTACGCCAAAATAACCTAAAACTTATCTGAATTATTGTAGAATTATTCGTAGATATATCTAATCGTTGTTGCTATATTAAAATGTAAGCTTTAATTTAGATGTTATTATAGATAGATAAACAGGCTGACTGGTAATTAGATGCAATTCTTTGAAGGGGTTGTAGAAGAGAGCAATTGCAGTTGATTCGACCATATAATGCCTTTTGCAAAAGTGAATTATTTCTGCGATGTTTAGAATTTAAGTTTTTTTTTCTAAAGTAAACTTGGAAAATTTATATTTAAAAAACCAGCCATTATTTTACATGTTTTTTAATTGTTTCGCTTTGATAACATCTCAAACAATAAACAATAGCCCTAAAATGTATATTTAAAAATAAACAACTATCTCGACATGAATCCCCGAGTGGGTGTCAGAAATTACAAGTCACAGTCCGCCCGCATTTCACCGACGATTATTACGTCCCAACGTGATGGCTTGGTGAGCCCTATTGCCGTACTTCAGACACTAATGCACGCTTTTTTTTTATTCACCGTAATGGTAAATATTAGGTAAGAACATAAATACTTTGCAAAAAACTCATTGGTTCCCAAAAACCCATGACCCACTTGGGATCGAACCTGGGTCTCAAAATTGAGAGACCAGCGTCTTATCATCTGAGCTATGGCCCCTTAAAGATAATAAGAAAAGGAAAATCTTTTTCGTTTATCCAATACCAACTCTTTTTTTTACTTGTACAAAAGTAAAGATACTAGTAAGAAATAGATATTCGATTGTAAGCAACGATTGTGATGTTTATTTTAGCTGTGATAATATGTATCAGTCAGTATATCTAAATATAGGTAAGTAATCCGTTTGCAATAAAGGTTATTATATGATTAGGGCCCCAAGGTGACACTGCAAAGCAGTCAACGCCTTATGATGATTTATGACTACACTCATCTGTCAAAGTGCCAAAAATATGTGAAATGCAAAAAAAAAACCTAAAATAACTCTTCACAGCCGATCACAGGTAGGAGGTATTCAATTTTATTACTATCATTCTTAAACGAAGCGTTCAACATTTATAAAATCACTTTATTTCAAAATATTATATAAAGCAAGCATGTTCGAAATTTTCTCTACAGTTAAGGAATTTATGACTTCATTGCAAGATTGAAAATTAATGATCTAGCTTTATTGAAGATTTTTCCTATTTATTTTTTTTGGTTTTCAAATTTCGAAAAATTGTCAACCTACGTGACGCCACTGTGACACTGTGTGACTGAAGATTTTACATATTCCCAGCGGTAAATAATGCACATAGTCTATGTACACATAGGTTTTGTAGGGCGTCGTCTCTGTCGCCGGAGTTATAGTGCTTCCTTGGCGGTCGATATCGTTTTTTTTTAATTATGATTCATGACAAAAGTAGCCAAACATGTATTTTTTTATTTCGAAGATAGAACAGTTTCCTTTGTTATAGCTAGAGGATTCATTTTTTTAATTTTAGTTTTTTATGATAATATTTAAAGAATGTAAAGATTCGATAACGAAATTATTTTGACCATATATTTTTGTGCCCTATGTCTTTAAACAACCTAAAAATCTACTTCGTTTATTAAATGTGCAAAAAACACATACAACTATTTGCTAATATTTCACAAAAATGGATTTAAGAAGTAATGATTTATACATTATTTATACCAACCTACCATAAAATGGATGAATGAATAAACACTTTATTGCACAGAAAATTGAAATAAAACCACAGAATACAGTATAACAGAAAGCAAGAGCGGACTTATTCCTCAAAGAAATTTCTTCCAGTCATAGGTTTTTTTCTCAACCAAAGTAATAAAGGTGTTGCAATGTTGAAGGATTAACTTTGTTGTTTCATCATTGTTACAACTACTAATGTTTAAATACATATAATCGTTTTAATTATGCTCTATAAAATATGTTGGATGAAAGAAAACAACAGTTAAAACAAACTTTGAAAAAATGTAACTTACAGATATTAAATTCAAAAATCACTAGCCTTTTGCATACGGTTTCACCCGTGCGAATGCTATTGATGACTATGTCCCTAAGGAACTGTCTGTTCCCAGGGAATAATATTCTTAAATAACAATTAAATCATTTTCAATATCAGTTCAGTAGTAACAATTACCCTTACCTTAAACAAACTTTCAACCATCAAATTTTACTTCTATAATATGTCAATTTCGCAAAATATTTTTTCCAATGTATCAATAAGTTTTAAAATCAACTTAATTTCTTTTAACAACGTCCTTCTAACCGCATACCGCAGGAAAACCAATACCAATTTACTTCAAATGGTCTATTGGGAAATCATGAGCCAAACAGTGATAGAGTTCGGTTCGGAATAGTTCGGTATGTTGTTTAGTAATGTTGTGTTCGACTGGAACTGTCAAAAATTTTTAAATTTTGGTGCATCATGCACTCTCGAAATCGAATGAGAGATTATAACTGTTACTATGTATGGCTTGGTCCGCAACTTCCATCCAAATAAATGTGTCAATATTAATAATGTCTAAAATAAAAAGACAAATCATACTGGTAACTGAGAATTTCATTGTTTTATTTTTCAATTTTTAGGGTTCCGTACCCAAAAGCTAACCAACCGGACCTAACCTGACCTGACCGGACTCTGCTGTCCGTCTGTCACCAGGTTGTATCTCATGAACCGTGATAGTTAGACAGTTAAAATTTTTACAGATGATGTATTTCTGTTGCCGCTATAACAACACGTACTACAAAAGAGAATAAAATAAATATTCAAGGGGGCTCCAATACAACAAACGTGATTTTTTTGGTCGTTTTTGCTCGATATTGATAAAAGCAACGGGTAGACGCTTGAAATATTCACAGAATATTTTATATTTACTTTAAAAATAAATGTAAGTAATTAAATTAAAATAAAATTATTATTTACAAATACAAATACAAAATACAAATACAAAATTTATTTAATGGGGGCTCCCATACAACAGACATGATTTTTTTGCCGTTTTTATAGATATTGGTACGGAACCCTTCATGCGCGAGTCCATCTTGGCTTGGAATCGCACATGGCCGGTTTTGCATTTTATTTAACATACCATCTTTTGCCCGCGGCTCCGCTCGCGTCGAAGAGATTTTCGTGGAAATAAGGAAAACAAAAAATATGATTTTTTGAACGACAATATGCAACGGTCACCATGTTTTCCCAAAGTGCAAGTAAATACCAATCAAATAAGCCCATACTCAAAGGGTCTGCTGTTGTCCGTTCAGGAGATCCCGTACCCACCTTCCAGTCCCATCAGCAGACCCTGGTCACCATGTTTTACCAAAGTGCTAATAAAGACCAATAAAATAAGCCCAAACTCGAAGGGTCTGCTGTTATCCGTTGAGAAGATCCCAGAACCACCTTCCAGTCCCATCAGCAGACCCTGGTCACCATGTTTTACCAAAGTGCTAATAAATACCAACTAAATAAGCCAAACTTTTAGGGTCTGGTATTGTCCGTTGAGGAGATCCCGTACCCACCTTCCAGTCCCATCATCAGACCCTGGTCACCATGTTTTACCAAAGTGTTAATAAATACCAATCAAATAAGTCCAAACTCGAAGTGTCTGCTGTTTTCCGTTAAGGCGATCCCGTACCTATCTTCCAGTCCCATCATCAGACCCTGGTCGCCATGTTTTACCAAAGTGCTAATAAAGACCAACTAAATAAGCCCAAACTCGAAGGGTCTGCTGTTGTCCGTTGAGGAGATCCCGTACCCACCTCCCAGTCCCATCATTAGATCCTGGTCACCATTTTCTACAAAACTACTCATCAATACCGATCAAATAAACTTAAACTTGAGAGGTCCCCTAAAAAAACATTAACCAGTGGATGATTGAAACCCCGACGATGAGACTACATACGACTAAGCAAGGCGCACATACCACATGATTAACTAAAAATCTTATTGAGTGCTTAAAGAATTTTTATAGTCAGTTCAGTAGTTCTAGATATTACCCAAAATATGCAAAAAAACAAACAAATCTTTCTTGTTTATATAATAGTGTAGGTAGACAAACTTTAACGTGAGTTGATTTAAACCAAACTGCGTCAAATCCAATATTTTGAAACATGCAGTGCCATCTAGTGTATTAAAATAAAAACCATTTCAACGCCAGCTTACTGAACCGTTATCCAGTAGCCATAGCATGAAAACATTACGGTTACATTTAGTTTGAACGTAACGCGGTTTTGTATGAAATCTGATAACCGCCCCTAGCGGTCAGTAGCGGAACTTATCATAATTCCATACAAAACCGCGTTACGTTCAAACTAAACGTAACTGTAATGTTTTCATGCTAAGGCTACTGGATAGCTTCACAGAGATGGCGTTTTCTAAGGACTCGAAAATAAAAATATTTTAGTTATTGGTCTTTTCTCAGTCAAGAAATATAATTTCATCTTTAATATTTTTTTTAAAGGAAATTTTCTTTCTGAAAATAAAATAAAATAATAAAAAATAAAAAGTGAAAAATATTTTACCAGTCGGGGTTTGAACCCGCGACGATCGACTTCGCTACGGCGGCGAACCTTCTATGTGTCTTACTAAAATTCTCACTGCGCTGCTCCCTTTTGTCATAGCGTGATGATACATGGCCTTGAACCTTCTAGAAGAAATGCTTTATCTTTCAGTGAAAACTGCATCAAAATCCATTGAGTGGTTCTCAAGTTATAAGCGAACGAACAGACAGACAGATAGACAGACGTTGTATTTTATATGTATAGAGAAGAGAAGAGATTTTCTACAGTGGCGCCAAGCGCTACTACAAAGTCGCGCAACCAGCTATGATCGCCTGGCGGAAGTGGTGGGGGACTAGCGCATGTGTTCATTCGCGCACATAATTACTGAGTGCGATAGAGAAACAATGACTGGTGCAGTCATGGTCACCGCTCATAAACCTTTGCGATGCTTGTAGCTGCAGCGGTGCATGGACGATCCTCTTCCCATTACCTACATACCTGCACCCTCGTTTAAGGTCAACTGCTATGAGTTAAAATCGTATTAAAATTGGAAATAGAATCCAGTATTTTTATTTTCTTTTCTATAATTTTATTTAGGTGGTAGAGCTGATGCCGAGCTCAACTGTGGAGGTACCACCATCTTACTCGCAAATCCTCCCGAAGTTATTCGGGGGAGAGTAAGAGAACAGCTCTCAGGCAAAACCAGGCGGCCCACCATTGCCTGGGACCGATGGATGGCGGTATATCCATCCCTAATTGCCAGGCCTTAAAACAGACTAGTGACGGGCAGCGGCGTCACTAGTGCAAGGGTTTCGGCACCGAGCTCACCAACCCGCCTGCCCAGCGTGTGTGAGTATGGGCATTTCTTCCAGGGGGACCGCCAAGAGTGGTGAAATCCTGGAAAGGCCTATGTCCAGCAGTGGATGAAACAGGCTGTTGGATGGATGGATGGAATTTTATTTAAACTTTTATATGTTTATGGCATTTTGGTTTATATCAAAGCATATTTTAAGGTGCGAATCAAAACAACAGCCTATCCATCCATCCATCAGCCTGTTTCGTCCACTGCTGGACATAGCCTTTCCAGGATTTTGCCACTCTTGGCGGTCCTCCTGGAAGAAATTCCCCTACTCACACACGCTGGGCAGGCAGGTTGGTGAGCGCGGTGCCGAAACCCTTGCACCAGTGACGCCGCTGCCCGTCACCAGTCTGTTTTATATATAATCTATTTGTTTAAAAATACCAGTAATTCATGAAACGGTTTTAACTGTTTGATAATTCAATCTAAGGCCACCGATATATCTGAAACGATGTCTCAAGGGGCGCTTGAGACGAGTCTATTGTCTGAAACATAAACATATTGTTATGACATGAGTCCCCGAGATATTGTTCACCGCTATTCACCAGCAAATCCCCACTATCGTTGCCATATTGAGAGAATTGAGCGAATCCAAAGAAGATTTCTCTTCTTTCTTACGGTACATCAAAAAAAAAAAAATAAAGATCTGCGTTCTTACAGAGAGCGGTTAGGACATTTCAAAAATATTTCTCTGGAAAGCCGTCGCTGGATAGCCGATCAAATTTTGTTGTTTAAAATTTTGAGAGGTTTTATTGATTGTCCTGAATTGTTGGCCAAAATCAAGTTCTCTGTCCCACATCAATGCTCTAGATTGCAGAATCGTCAACGTTTTGCTACAAAAAAATCTAAAACCAACCTCGGATACCACAGTATTTTTAATAGAATATTCCGCGCACACAACGTTTTTATTAAAATTAAAAATAGTGCTGATATAAATATTGCTTTTTTTGAATCTTTTAAAAGATCCTTGTTTAGTTAAATTATTTGAGTAACTTTTTATTTTTATTATTGGCTTTATTTTCTGTTAATGTATATATATATTTTATTTCAATTTTTTTTCATGTGTATATAATAATATAGCTTAGTTTTAAGCAGTTGATGTTTAATTACGCAAATACATAGTGGATAGTTTTAGTGAGCGACGGTGGTCGGCAGGAGTCCGGGCGACACCCGCTGCCTCTTCATAAACGGAGAAAACGCTTGACGCCACGCAGCCCGCTTCGCGCACCGTCCGCCTGACGCGTTGCCTCTCCTTGAACGTACCCTCGCCTATTTCAGTAATTTGAATACAAAATCCACATAAATTCTAAAAACGCGTTCCTGAATGCTTAAGGGGGTGTAATCCCGGCTTTGTCTCTTTTTTTTTATTTTAGACCAAGAAATTATGATATTTTTTGTTTACAAAATATATGTTTAAGACACATACTTTATTAAGATTTATTAATGGTTCGATTTGCGATACGTCACACTTTGTTCGATAGAAGAAAATCGCAAACTTGGATTCTCGCAAAATTTTTCACAAGCTTTGTTTTTCATACGCCTCTGTTTATCGCGTCACAAATGCCGTGTGATGATAATTCTATTAACTATATCTGCTTAAAAGACACGTAAAGCATGTTATGAATACATACAATAGGTTTATATTTTAAAAGTATGATATGTTTCTTCACAAAGAGCTTGTAAAAATCACCCGCTTTCGGCCTTCGCAAATTGTAGCGTGTGCGAGAATCGCCGTCTTGGCCCTCAATTCTGGCACATGCGCAAAAATTGCGAAAGCAGATTGCGAGTGACTTTAAATGGATTTTGTACGGATACGTATTGATTTTTTTGATTGAAAACTTTTAATGACCATTCCTTACATCCTATAGCGTTTATTTGATGTAGTTTAGTCATTCTAATTTCCATCGCATGGCATTTATCTAACCTTACACAAATATCTAATGATTGATATTGCGAGTGAGAAATAATGCTGGAATAGCCGCCTTGGCCGTCAATTTTGGCACCATCCATCCATCCATCCATCCATCAGCCCGTGTTCGTCCACTGCTGGACATAGGCCTTTCCCAAATTTCGCCACTCATGTCGGTCCTGCGTCCTCCTCATCCAGCCGCCCCCCCAACGTCCTTCAGGTCGTCGGTCCAGCGGGCAGCCTACACTACGCTTTGCTGTACGTGGTCTCCATTCTAGAGCCTTTCGGCCCCAACGGCCATCATGTCGGCGACAAATATGGCCTGCCCACTGCCACTTCAACTTACTGATTCTGCAGGTTATGTCGGTTACTTTCGATCTCCGACGGATCTCCTCGTTTCGGATTCTATCCATCAGAGATACCCCAAGCATAGCCCGCTCCATAGCTCGCTGAGCGACCTTAAATTGGTGGATCAGGAGACCACGTCTCAGCGCCATACGTCATCACAGGAAGGACGCATTGGTTGAACATCTTAGCCTTTAAGCACTGCGGTATTGATGACATTAATATGTGACGCAACTTTCCGAATGCTGCCCAACCCAAGCATATTCTTCTGTCAGCCTCGGCGTCGAAGTTGTTTTTATCCAGCTGTATGACTTGACCCAGATAAACATATTTCTGAACAACTTCGATGCTGACATTATCCGCCATTATCACGATGTCATCGGCAAAGCGAAGATGTGAAATGTACTCTCCGTTTACGTTTATGCCTCGTCCATTCCAGTCTAGTGTTTTAAAGACGTCCTCCAGCGCGGCGGTAAACAGTTTTGGGGAAATAACATCTCCTTGTCTCACGCCGCGCTGAAGATGTATCGGTCTTGTTTGTACACCCTGTACTTGGACGGACATCGTAGTGGAGTCATACAGACATTTCAACATCTCCACGTAACGCCAGTCAACTTGGCATCGCTGCAAGGACTGCAGAACAGACCAAGTTTCGATGGAGTCGAACGTTTTCTCGTAGTCCACAAACGCTAGACATAAAGGCTGATTATACTCTTGGGTTTTCTGTATAACCTGCCTTAGCGTGTGAATGTGGTCCACGGTGCTGTAGCCTTTTTGAAACCCAGCCTGCTCTGGAGGTTGGAAGTCGTCGAATCGTTGAGCGAGACGATTCGTAATAACTCTTGAGAACAGCTTGTAGGTGTGGCTCAGGAGTGCGATTGGTCTATAGTTCTTTAGTAGGATTTTGTCCCCTTTTTTGAAGAACAAAATTACCAGGCTCCTGCTCCACTCCTTTGGCGTAGTACCTGTACGAATAACGGCATTAAAGAGGTCCTGTAGCTGTCCGAGTATAGGGTAACCTCCAGCTTTCAGGAGTTCAGTTGTGATGCCCTCCTCGCCCGGCGCCTTATTGTTTTTCAGCTGTTCAAGAGCTATCCTAATCTCACCCATTTCGACATCCGGAAGTTCGTCGGTGTAGTGGCGGACTAGAGGTGCACTTTTGTCGTCTTTATCGCGAGCAGTTGGCTTGGGAGCGTGTGAAAAATATAGGAGCCCATAAAATTTCTCGATTTCGGCGAGGATCTCTGGCCTATAGGTAACGGTTCTATTGTTAGATGTCGTCAGCTTCGTCAGATTGGTCCTTCCTAACTGCTGGGCAAAAACTTTTGAGCCTTTGTTTCGCTTGATCGCGTCTTCAATGACGCGAGTGTTATGTTGGCGCAGGTCAAAACGAATTCGCCTTTTAACGCGCTTGTTAAGAAGGGAGTAATCTGCAGAATCTGAAGACATTTCCCGTCTCTGCCTCATCAGGTCCAGAGTTCCACTCGAAATTTTGGACTCCTTAGTCCTTGGCTCCGGCTTAAAATAAGCCCTGCCTACTTCGCGCACGACATTCGTGAAATTGTTAGCAAGCTGGTCAACGTCCTGAGTGGTTTCCAACAGAGCAAATCGGTTCTGAAGTTCCATTTGGAACTTTTCGGATCCCACAGCGGTTTGGCGCAGAGAAGGGCGGAGCGTAGGCTTCATCAGACGGTTTCTCTCAAGCTGTAAGTCGATATTCAAGATGCTTCGGACAAGTCAGTGATCGCTACCGGTACAAAACCTGTTGATCACGGATACATATTGGATTATATGCTTTTGATCCGTCATTATGAAGTCTATCTCATTTTTAGTCTTACCATCAGGTCTTCGCCAGGTCCAATTCCTTTGAGGCTTCTTTTTGAAGAATGAATTCATCAAATAGAGCCCCTGGCTTTCAAGGAAGCTAACCAGCATCTGGCCCCGAGGGTTTCTGCAGCCATAACCGTGGCTGCAAATTTTGGCACGGTACGCAAATATTGCCATGGCAAATTGCAGATAATTTTAAAAGGGATTTTGTACGCATATGTATTAATTTTTATGACTGAAATCTTATATTAAGCATTTTTTATATCCTATAGTGTTTATTTAATGTGGTTTAGTAACTCTTATTTCCATCGCGTGGCATTTATCAAATTTTAAACAAATATCTAATGACTGATGTTGCGAGTGAAAAATAGTGCCGGAGTAGACGTCTCGGTCAATCTTTCAAAAAATTGCAGATAAATAAGGAAAAAGCATTTTTCTCAAAAATGAATTGTAATACTACCATTACATACTGTAAAGACCTACTAGAACTTCATCCTGGCGAGCTAATAAAAGTGTCCAGGAAATCTGAATAACTGTCCAGGAAATTCGTATGAAAATCCATTACATACCATATGTTCACAGAGTATATTTCATATGTTTTCTTTTTAAAACAATCCGTGTCTATGTTTATAAGAGACTAAGAAGGGTTTTCTCGTTGTTTTTTTTTTTCTTAGTGTTAGCGTTCCTCTAGATAGCGTTGTCCATGAAGAAGGCTAAAAGGCTGCATGGCGGTAAATACCTTTGCCCAGCTGGCAATAACAAAAAAAAGTTTCTAAAAGCGGGAATTTATGTTGCAATAAATTTTAGTTGAAAATATTTTGTGCAAATAAATTAAAAAATAAGTTCAGAAGCGGGCTCTGATATAGATTGTACTCCACTAATGCTTTGCTGAAGAAATCAATAACAATAAATATGACTAATCGTCAAAATATGAGCAAGTAAGTAACTTTTAATCTGTCTTAGTCAGTTTATTATATTTGAAATAAGTAACTCATTATCATTAAACACATGAAAATGTCTACGACCATGAATTAGCAATCCTGGCCTCGTATATAAAACTCCTCGCCCTACGGGCTTGGACTTTTTACTTAATCGTTCAGGATTGCTTATTTCCTAGTCTTAGCAATAATGTACTATTACTAAGTATATTATCAATAAATGTTATTCTTAATTTCAACGTAAATTGTTTGAAAGAAAAACACTATTTTGAGACCGCGCGATGTTTCGGCTGTCGTAACAGCCATGATTCAGCGCGCGCTATTTTAAACAATAATAAAAGGTCATAGAGTTCAGTTCTACTTCACGCAAAATGAGAAGCTCAATGTCAGAGATAACGGGCCCATAACTAACAGGATTGGAACCGGGGTCTCGAAATTTAGAGCACAGCCTTCTAACGACTGAGCTACCAGTGCCTTTAAAAAAGTTCTATTTGAAACATTATTGCCAGATTTTTAGACATCTGATGTTATATGATGGAGGCTCAGTCAGGGGCTGAACCATGGTTCAATGTTTCTGTCAAATATGAAAAATCAAATTTAGACTTCCCACACTAATTAAGTTGAGGTTGTTCTTGAATAATTTTTGTTTGTTAATTTTTATTCTATTTCAGGGGCACAAGTAGTTGATGCTATAAGGAGGTGCGGTAAGGAGGTAATAGCTTACAAGGAACGATTAAGTAATTGCCCTTACCCGGGTGTTTCATACTACATTTTTCAGTGCATTGTGTGAGTAAATAAATGAAACGTAATTAAAGAAACAAACAAACACTAAATACTCGAAATGAACTTTAGGCGGGCATTCTTTTACTACACTACGTGCGAAAACAAAACAAAAAAAAAACACTAACGCGGTAAAGTTGACTTTGACAACAGCTTAGACGCATAAAATAGGACTTTACGAGCACTTGCATGGAAATGAAAATTATTCCGTGTCTCACAAACAGGATCAGTGACTACTTACCGAAAGCTATGGATACAAACATTCCGTTTAGGAAAATAATATCTCGAAACATTTTTGGAAACAGCATCGTGTACTTTTTTTTACAGAATAACACAAACTCGCGGGGCTGATTTAACAAACAAAGTTAGCTTTGACCAAACTCATTTGAGCTTACTGCTTAAAACTTTACCAATCATTATTGCCCTGGCTAAGTCAAAGAGCCCTGCAGACTTGGCTATGTAGCATCTATCAGTGGCTCGCCTCTTGGCATAAATCTTCTTTATAGAAGAAGACTTTAAATTAATGCTTGGATATAGTATTTGAATTTTTCAATACCAACAGAAAAGTATGGAGTACCTACTGAAATAAATGTAATTTTTTATTCAAGATGCGTCGTACAAATCAGAATCTTCCTATTCATAGAGGAAAATTTATTTTGGACTAGCTTTTGGCCGCAGCTACACTCGTGTGAAAGTGTCTGTAAATAAATCTGTGAGTCCGGTGAATAACGGTTTAACTCGACTTTGGTTCAAAATTAATCTTACCACTTTGCTCCTTTTTTAGGGTTCCGTAGTCCGACAAGGAACCCTTATAGTTTCGCCATGTCAGTCTGTCCGTCCGTGTGTCCGCGGCTTAGCTCAGAGACTATTAGTACTAGAAAGCTGTTATTTGGTATGGGGTATGGGTAAGTATACAATTAAATCACGCCGACAAAACGGTAAAATGAAACCAAAAAAATAAAATTAAGGGTATCTCCCACACACGTAAATTGGGGATGAATTTTTTTCAAGGAAAACTATCACATCTAAATTGGCTTTACGGGTTTACGAGTACAGGTCTCCTCTAAACATGACAATGTATGGGCCGTTCTTCAGGAGAGCAACTTCCGAGCAGACTAGAAGTTTGGCGGGATCTATATTAGTAGACCAACTTATAAAATGTACTGGGCAACTCGGAACCCTAAGCTGTGCGTGGCCCGACACGCATTTGGTTTTTTTCTGTACAATGGTTTTAACTGGAATTTCAGTATCTTTTATAAAACCGGAGATAGACATTTGACAAAATGATTTAAGTACATTTTTTGCAAGTCGCATACTAAAACATCACATCTTGTAAAAATATATGTAACTTTAATTAGATCGATTTTCATGTTTCTTTATTTGTTTTTTTACACGTTTACTACATATAGTAAAAGGCACAAACTCAACTTAAACCATAGTGCATTTTAACAATGCATATTTTTTGGTGCCAAATGGTTTAATTAAGCTTCTGAACGATATAATATACCGGTGAAACAGGTTTCGCGGACGACACTCTCTCTAAACTCGCCCGTATGTCGGTGCGTTAGGGTTCATTCATTTTTGTTTGGAACTCAATTATTTCCCAAACTAAGGGTGTTCGCGGGTATGATTCTTGGGAAAATTGGTTCAGTAGGGTCAGTAGAATATGTGGTTTGATTTAATAGTAGCAGTCTATTTACAACGTGTATATCTCTAGACAGATGGTTCCCGGGAGCTAAACGGATACATACATAGTAATATAACTTAATGTTATCTACATGACACTTTGATTTTGTGAATTAAATATTGAATGGATTGCGAAAAAAATATAATTTTTGCATAAAAAAACCTGTATAGTTGTGTTTTGGGTTAAATCGTTTTTCAGCGGAGGTTTTATTTGCGCGTATGATAAAAATAACAATAATAACAACAATGAATAATTAAGTCTACCTAAAGATTAGTTTACGGGTAAATAGGTTACATAAAATAAAATAACTTACAAAAGTACCTTTTTTTATTCACCAGGTCAAGCGTCTTAGGCAGAGTTTGTATGTGATTTCTTTCAGTAAGTGATTATAAGCGTAGGCATTTCCATGATACAAAGAAGTGATATTATGTCTGTTACGTAGTAACTATTATAATAATCTGTGGTATTTGTACCCTAGGTACGTTAAGAGGGGTCCCCCAGCAAAATGCTGTGCGAAGCCCTTTCTTGCTTCCTTTTAACTCGATTGTATATAGACATAAAAAGAAATAAAAAATACTGCACTTATCTCCAATAAATTACCATGCAGTTTCACGAGTAAATTATTGTCTAACCTTTGAATACCTTAAGATATTTGCTTTCAAGATAATAACTAAAGTTAGAAATATTTCCTGATTTCATGCATCTACACCTCAAATTGACGTTATTTATTTTCGTGCAAAACACGAATGGTTAGAGAATTAGATTGGGGATAATGGGGATTCTAAAACTGTACTGAATGATTTAAGAGACCTATCAGAAAAATTTCGTCTGATCGGGCTGGAACTAAATAGCTCCAAGTGCGAGATATTTATCACCGATACTGTCCCTGATACCCAAAAAACCTCAATTTATGATGATTTCAATTCCTTAGCTCCCAATATAAAGATTTTGGATAAATGCTCACTTCGCCTCCTAGGAGCGCCAATCTTGAAAGATTCCATGCCTCAGTTTTTAGACAATGAGAAATCAAAATTCTTTGACACTATTCCACATCTCACAAAAATAAATTCACACATGGCTTTCCAAATAATAAGATATTGTCTGTTCGTTCCCTGCTTCAATTTTGTTTTAAGAAGCAGCCCTATGTTTAAATTAAAAAACTTGCTATCCACAGTAGATTCACTAATTCAAGTAGCTTTAACTCGAGTACTGAACCTTCCCATTACCGATCGTTGTTGGCTTCAGGCTTCCCTTCCCATCAGATTTGGGGGGCTTGGAATAAGAAAAGTGTCCGATGTCGCGCTACCTGCCTTTTTGTCTTCTATTCACAGCACTGAGACCTTGTATAAGAAACTTATTCAGCCTTCTTTGGTTGATATTGAGGTTTCGTGCTGTGATGAAGCCAAACAGGCATGGTCAGTGGCCTGCCCGTGTGAGGACGTCCCCGATAACTTTTCATCGCAGCGGCAGTGGGATGAGCCTTGTTGCAAATTGCAACAAAAAAAACTGCTTGTCTCAAGTAGGAATATCACAGAGCGAGCTCGGCTTCTTGCTGTGGCAGAGCACGAGTCGGGTCTCTGGCTCCACGCCCTCCCATCCGCCAACATCGGGACACTATTAGACGATCGGTCCTTCACCACGGCCGTCGGTCTGCGAATAGGGGCTTCATTAACTGAACCTCATCACTGCCCTTGCGGGGCTAGCGTTTGTCGGGCCGGACTCCATGGACTTTCTTGTCAGCGCAGTGCCGGCCGCTTGTCTCGCCATGCAGCCCTCAACGACGTTATCCGAAGGGCCCTTGTCTCCGTCGGTGCTCCGGCTACTCTTGAACCACCCGGAGTAGTTCGCGATGACGGTAAGAGGCCTGACGGTATGACGTTAATACCGTGGAAGCATGGAAGGCCGCTCGTATGGGACGCAACCTGCGTGGACACGCTGGCGCCCTCTCATGTTTCCATGAGTAGTAGGGCTGCTGGTTCGGCGGCGGCCGCTGCTGAGCTCTTCAAGGGGCGTAAATATGCGGCAATAGGTTCAAGCTACATGTTTACGCCTTTTGGGGTTGAGACAATGGGAACATGGGGTCCAGAGGCGCGACAATTTATCAAGGACCTCTCTGTCAAGCTGATAGATACCAGCGGCGACCGGCGGGCTGGCTCTTATCTGGGCCAGCGTATAAGTCTTGCCATACAGAGAGGTAACGCGGCCAGTATTTTGGGTACTCTCCCGCAGGGCAGTGATCTGGAGGCAATCTTTTTTTTGTGATTGTTATGTGTGTACAGGTTTGCGTTTTTTTTTTTTTTTTTAGGGTTATTTAGTTTCTTTTATTACATCTTCTGTTTTATTTATAGTTAGTTTATTTAAGTTTTTGCTATAAGATGTGTACGTTTTAAAACTAATTCCCATAATTAGAGAATTTGATACGTAAAATATTACACAAATAAAATTTTCGAATTAACAATTGCGTCCATGTGAAAATTAAAATTTTCGCCTATTTTGTGCTATTTGGAGACGCAGCGATCGTCGTAACAGCCACTCTGCGTGCGCGCTGATATAAACGTTATTTCAATGCCGTTTCCATCGATATTTGTACCGACACAAATCGAGTTGCTAATTTAGGTTGGGGACCCCCCTTAATGACGCTCACCCTCTGATAGAATTTAAACCGTCGGTGATAGGAGGTTGTATGAGTGTTGAGTGTACCCACAGAGTATGTCTTTTTGCAAATACATTTTGGACCGTGAAATTGTAATAGTTACATATGAAAAAAAATTTAAACATATTTTTCTCTCTGTACTTGATATTTCGGCCATTTGATACATGAATACCTATACTTGCATTTTACTGCATCCAATAAAATTGCAATAATTAGGTCTAAGCTATGATTATAAATACCAATTCTTTGGAGTTATATTAGGTTTTAGACAATAAAACTTATATCAAAATAAACGACGAAAGAAATGTGATAAAAAACCGCGGTCATATTAAAAATCCATCCTCTTGATTCCAGAATAATAAATAAAAACACATCGAAATCGCGAGTTTTCCGAGCGGCCCGCTCCCACTGAGCAGGATAGAAAAGTGTAAAATGAAAGCGTTGGAGCAGGACAGATTTCTCTGAACCTCCTCTTTAATAAATAATCAAAGCTAGTGACAGTCCACTCTTGGAAACACCCTCGAGAATATACAAAACGCAAAACGTATACATATCCAAGCTTAGAAAACACGAGAACCGTTTTATAGCCTTGTTATATTCCACATCACGCTCCGCAGCCGTGAGTAGCGATATACTCATAAAATGTTATAAAAGAACATTTTCCGGAATCCCTATAATAAATTATTTCAAACTTACAGGGTTGTATGCCCCTAAGTGGTGTAGGTGGAATAAGAAGTTTAGAAGTCTTATGATAAAAGGTTTTGTGAGGAAATTTTATATGCGAAAAGCAAAAATTATTTTGATGGAACGAACGTATCTACTTTAGTGTTGGTACTTATCTACTCTATACTAATAATGTAGTAGTAAAACCGGCCAAGTGCGAGTCGGACTCCATTCCATACGATTATCTATAAAAACGCCAAAACATCATGTCTATTGTATGGGAGCCCCCCTTGAATATTTGTTTTATTTTAATTAAACTATTTAATTTCAAAGTGAATATATAATTTAATATTCTGTAAATATTTCAAGCGTCTACCTGTTGCCGTTATCAATATCTAGCAAAAACGAGCAAAAAAATCACGTTTGTTGTATAGGAGCGACCTTTAATATTTATTTTATTCTGTCTTTTAGTATTTGTTGTTACAGCGGCAACGGAAATACATCATCTGTGAAAATTTCAACTGTCTAACTATCACGGTTCATGAGATACAGCCTGGTGACAGACGGACGGACGGGAGGACGGACGGACAGCGGAGTCTTAGTAATAGGGTTCCGTTTGTTACCCTTTGGGTACGGGACCCTAGGAATGTTGTGCCTGTACACTGAGTATTTCTGCAAAATTTTAAATGAGGTTAACACTATTTTTTTAGAGTATTTCTTTGTCTGTCTGTATGTTCCGTTTTAACTCGAGAAATACATACCAGATTTGGATGCGGTTTTCTTTATTATCATTTTAGTGACTCTGGTCAACATAGTAAGCTAAAAAGAGTGTTGATGAAACAACCATCGAGTTAAAAGCTCTCGATAATAATTTTTATCTTCGCGCATTTAAGAAACTTCCATGCTAGCGAAGCCGCGGGCAAAGGCTAGTTTATAAATATAATGATAACATGAAATTTAAGGAGTGTTCAGATACTCTCATTTTGATGTATTTTCCAAGATTTTCAGGGATTATCTACCTGATAGGGAATGAGCCACACCACCGTGATCCATTCACAAATACACGCTCGCTAGCCCAGTCAAATTGGCAGGTAAATCCATAGACATAGGATTCGCATTGCGATGTATGGGTAAATCGACAACCGAAACAAGCTGCGAGAGTGATATTAATTAATACGATATAAAAATCGTTAAATACACTTAACTAGTAAAGCACGTAATATTTTGCCAAAATTTTGTTTCCACAACTTTGTGTGACCGCGAATTGTTTTATCAAATCTCCTGATAAATTCTAATAGCAAAACTTTACTTGTTGTTACCGTTTAATTTTTCTTGCAGGCGCTTTTAAATATTTTCAATATATTTCCTTGTGAAACGAATTGAAGAAAAAAGATTCAGATAGTGACCTAAAATTTTATAAACCACAGCTGAATATGTGATTATTTCTGAATTTTATCGCGTATTCGATGACAATCGGATGACAAACAGCTTTTTGTTTTTAAGTTTTTGTAGTTAGGCGTAAAGCTTACTATAGCTTTAAATCGATGTGTAAAAACTAAAGGCGTGGTGTCTTTGAATAAGAACCAATATATGTTTATGCAGAGTTTTAATTTCCTAAATCGGCAAGTTGCAGCGTCTTCAACATTCTACAATATCGAATTTCACATTTTGACAGGGATAATCTTCTTAAGGGCGTGAGTGACCTGAGATTGAGAACCTCATATATTACATCAATTATGCTGTATGACGTTTCATTATTGTTTAAAACAGCGCGCTCTGAGCAGCTGTAACGATAACTAAGATATCAATACCTTTCTCGGCTACTAGTTGGAATAAAAAACGTTTTTTAGGGTTCCGTACCCAAAGGGTTACCAACGGGACTGTCTGTCTGTCTGTCTGTCCGTCTGTCACCAGGCTGTATCTCATGAACTGTGATAGTTAGACAGTTGAAATTTTCACAGATGATGTATTTCTGTTGCCGCTATAACAACAAATACTAAATTCGGCCAAGTGCGAGTCGGACCTGTGCACTCCCATGCAACAGACATGATTTTTTGCCGTTTCTATAGATAATGGTACGGAACCCTTCGTGCGCGAGTCTAACTCTTACTTGGCCGGTTTGTATAATTTTCGGATAACTTATTAAATATTTTTATTGCCATATAATGTGGACTCTAGTTAAGAGTTGTCAATCTTGATTGTGGTAAATGTAGTTTTTTTTGTTACGAGTGTTAAAATTATGCGTATCTTTTATTTATAAAATATTTCACAGTTTCAAAAGACGAATATACATATGTATGTCGTGTATATATATTGCGGGTAGGGTTCAAAGGTTATATTTTATTAAATACGATATACAGATGGTCATGTTATCAATGCGGGCAATTATTCTGATACATTTCTTTTGAGTCAAATACAGATCATTAGCACAGTATAGGTAACAACAGTAGTTTAACTAGGCGGTGTCCTTGAAATCAATACCTACGGCCGCTCGGCGCCTAAACACGCGCTAGGGCTGCCCACTGACTGTTTACGTATTTGATAATGCTGTATTATTATTACAAAAGTTCTAAAGACTCTGTAATTTCGTGCCATAATTTACGAAAATGCGCGGGAGCATCACAGAGACAGCGTGCGTACGTAACTGCGGCGCGACCGCGTCTGTCGTAAACCGAGTTGTACCGAGTTTTGGGGGCGGCCCGTTTGTATGGAGATAGATTACATTACTTATTTATACTATGTCATTAGCATCCACTTATGTTACTACGATGATAATAAAGAATGTGTACGTTTCTTAGGTATTAAGCTTGATGATCAATTGAGACGACTCGCACTTGGCCGGTTTTAGTATTTGTTTTTATAGCGGCAACAGAAATACATCATCTGTGAAAATTTCAACTGTCTTACTATCACGGTTCATGGCAGACGGACAGACAGACAGACGAACAGCGGAATCTTAAAAATAGGGTCCCGTTGGTTACCCTTTGGGTACGGAACCCTAAAAATGAACCTAAGTTAACCTACAGCTAGCTACAGTAATAAACTTAAATCATATTTAATACAAAAATGCCCAGATTCAATGAATGAATATTCAACTCATAAAAAAATATATATATAAAAAATATTACATACTTATATACCTAGGACGAACACAATAGTACACATGAGGTACAAATTTTTAAGGTACTTATATATTAAACAAAAAATATAGATGCTATATTCCTACTATTATAAGGTATTTAAGATGTAAGGGAAATGTTTGAAGTTTCTTTATTCTCAAGCCGGATATTTGCTGTGCCTAGTGAAAGGCAACTAAGTTGTAAGATCACACTTGGTTTACAATAAACGTTTGACTTCGACTTTAATTTTGAATTTATAGTAGCCTTTTTTAATAATTTTAAAACCTTAAATGTAATGTAATTACCTATTTTGTTTAACGTTAACTGTTTCAATGTGGTAAATAAATGATATCTATGTCTAAAAGATACATTGATTGAAAAACACTTTCTTGCGAGCGAAGCCACGATCAAATGCTAGTATAAAATACGAGTTTGATCAAAGTTTTAATGTTGGAGGCACCTTTTCGTTCGCCTCGCTTTAATCTACAAGCAAGCTCTTTATGGTAAAATAGCTTTAATTTATAGCGACAAAGTTTGAAATTCCTTGAAATTTGTCGTAAAACTTCTTAGCATGAAATTGCAAACACTGAACTTCTTATCTTATATTTGAAATCTATATTTCAGAGTGTAAGTAGAATATAATATTGAAACAAAACAACATTGATATTCTGCTATTTATAATAAACACATTTTTCAAAGAAACAATAAAATACAAATTTATTTCACCCGTTCGCGTATTGCGATTTTCTCGCCGATTTTGTTTTTGGCTATATCTCGGAAAGTAATAGTAAGATTCTAATGCGGTTTTATTTTTATAAAACTAGAATGAATTTTCTACACAAAACAAGAAAAATATTTTTATTTTAACAATTTTAAATCACGAATTACAACCCACAACTTTTTTTAATTATTATTATTTTTTTTTATATTTTTTTTGTTGCTCATCTTTCTAGCTTTCCAACAATATTAATATATATAAGGTGACTTTAATTTATGCAGCCAAATTCTTACTAAAGACTCGGTAAGTGCTCGGTAACAAGGTGGGATGATTATTGATTGTTGATTGATTATGATTACTTTTTGTCTAATTCGTAAATTATTATTTTCATGTTCCCTACAAACGCAAGCCCAGCTCTGAGTCATTGAGGTCGTCAAGATTTTATTTTGTGAAATTAGCAAAAAGTGTTATTGATCCATATTACTAATAACTTACTCCAGCCTCCAGTATGAGTTTGGCTGCATAAATTAAAGTCACCTTTTTATATAATAACTACTCTTAAATATTTTTCTTGTATGAGCTGCCTTCTGCGCTGGCGTCATTTACAAAAATATTTTTGTAATTGTAAATATTTCTTCAGTGGAACGTGGGTGTACGTGTGTGGACTATGAGTTTTGACAGTCCATACTCGGAAACACCTCTGACACTCGATGATTCACGATTTACAACAATAAAGCACACCACTCGGTATAACTTTTAATTCATATTGAATATTTATTTATAATGAAATAAATCCACAGCACTTTAGAGAACAAATATAAACTATAACTGTAAATATGTACCAAAACAAAGGACAATTACGGATTTCTCTTCTGTTACTTTAACATAATGGTGCTTGAATAAGTATAGGCACCGTCCGTAAAATATTAAATAGTGACAAATTTAAAATTACAATAGAGAAAAATCACAAATTAATAGTTTTACTTATAAAAATTGATAGTGATCATAACATAAAATTAAAATTATAAGAAATCACAAATTATAGTTTTATAAAATTTTTATTGAATGATTACATTAATTATATTGGATAAGGGAAACATTGTGAATGTATGTTGATATGTGTCAAGATGTTATGATTACGGGGGTAGATGTATGTGACAGGGAGGGTGTGAGAGGGTGTGTGCGTTTGTGTGTGTGTGTGTGTGTATAGTTATGTTAGCTCTTAGTAAAGACAATAATCATCTCTGAAATAAAGCAAAATGAATTTGGTTTTTAATAGATAGTTTAGATTCATGAAAGAGATCAAGTTCCTCAGATATTTTATTTAAAAAAAAACTGCAGCGATAGCTCAGGCGTTTGAACGCTAGCCTTTCAATCTTGAGACCCAGGTTCAATCCCCCGTCCGGGATACGCACCAATGTGGTTTTCGGAATTTATGTGCATAGTATTTTTTTGTTCATTCTGCTCTATCGTAGAACAAATAGAACTAGATGGACGAACCCATATTTACCAATTGCTGAATCATGAAGGAAACCTGCATGCCCAAAAAAGCTCGGTCTGTGCCCGAAGTACGGTGATAGGGCTCACCAACACCACCTATCACGTTGGGACGTAATAATCGTCGGTGAAACGCGAGTGTACCGAGTGTGGACTATAACTTGTATTTCAAAGTTCACATTTGGGAACATCCCTGACACCCCCTCGGGGATTCATGTCGTGACGATATGTTTTTCATATTTTTATGTTGTCTAAAATTTAAATTTCTTTTTCCACAGATGAACCGCTGCATTCAAGAGAACTAAACGAAAATGGCACCACAGAGCATAAAAAACAGCTATCACATTTTCGAAATTAGATAAACTATTACCTACCAACATGAGACTAATCATAAACTTAACAGGCACCTAACAATGCATGCCTTCGAAAAGTTCTTCCGAAGCGACTCTTTGCCTCTAACCAGCGAATATAAGCTTTATCAGCTGAACAATACAGACGATGACTGGATTATTGTAGCCCAAGACTACAATATCAATACAACTTACTATAACAGGAGTTTTGAGGAGTTCAATGAGACTGGGGAGGTTGTATTTGGAGAAGGAACGTTGAACTACTGGTGGGCATTGCTAGCGTCAATGCTAGTGGTATTCACTGCGTGTGGGAATGTTCTAGTTTGCCTCGCAATATATTTGGAAAGGAGGTTACAAAACGTGACGAACTATTTCCTGATGTCGTTGGCTATTACGGATCTGCTGGTTGCGATTCTTGTGATGCCATTAGGAATCCTGACGCTGGTAAAAGGTGAGTTGCATTAGTTCTCACTGTTAGATACCTATAGAATCTCGGTATTTATGTAAGATGACATTATTATGCAGCCAAATTCAATTTCGTAAAATAAAATGTTGGCGTTCCATAATAGTTGACTCGGGGCTGGGCTTGTGTTTATAAGGAAGGCCGAAAAAATAATTTACGAATTACCAAAAAGGATCATTGAATCTTGGCAGTGAAAATTTACCGCCTTTGAGGTCTACTGGTTCGAAGTTACATCTAATTACAGAAAATGTGATATTTCAATTTATGCGATTGCGTAACACAAAAAACCATAATGTATTTAAGCCATTTTGTCACATGTCTATCGGTGTGATAAAAGATATCGAAATTTAAGTTGGACCATTTTGTAGAGAGAAAAATGGAGCACTTTTCGACTTAAGTTGATTTAAACCGTAATTCACCGGTCCCACGGAAATATTTATTGATCTGAATTTGTTGGAATCGAATTTAACTCAATTAGAATCGATCGGATAAAATACATACGTTGTAAGTAACAACCTGTGGAAGCAACACTTAAATTAATTTTTATGTTGGTACTAATGCAGGAATAAATCAACATAAATCAAAAAGGTTGGCTGCATGTTCTCTAAAGACTAATCAGAGGAAAGCTCGCTCAACAAAAATGCTGCTAATGGAACGAGATTTCGAGCAAAATATCCATTAGCGGATTGTCATTCTATTGATTGGGGTTAACATTATTTCAATGCAAAAACCACAGCAATAATATCAAGATTTTCTTATAACCAAAAAATTTTGAATTTATAAACAGAAACTCAAAAATTCAATGTAGATAGATGTAAGTACCATTATGGAGGCCAAATTTAAGAAAAAAAATATAACTGTGAAGTTAAGGGGTGTGGGAGGAAGGGTTAAGAAGCTTCTAAGGTTTTTTATGAATCACGAAAATAAGTGTACACCTGATTACAACAATATCATATCCCCTCCCCTCCTGCCCCCTTGTTGTCTAACTTCTAAGTATCGGTATCGTTTTCAAATGTGTCGTGATTGGCTAGAAATGACATCGCACATCATTTTTGGCCAATCGCATATGTAAAACAATAAGGCCTCTAATCCTGCGCATCAGCCAACACAAAACTTCTTACATGCAAACTTTACCTTTTTTCCTTAAAACGGGGTATTTTACCCTTTACTATGAAGAACTTTTACATTGGGTGCATCCCTAAAATCGTGAAAAAGAAATTTGCTGTTTTATACATTTTGTTCGACTAGGTATTTGACTTTTCTGTTGAACGGCTGTTTTTTTTCGCGATTTCAAGTTTTGCCCCTTAGTAAACGTTGTTCATATCAATGGGTGGAAAGGTTATCATCTTAAACCCATACACAAAAAGCGCATAAAAAAATTTGGGTCCTATCTACACTGGGCCGCAAAGAAAGCGGATCGGTAACAAAAACCTCAATAACTTCCAAAGTATTGGAATTAGCTTTATAAAATATAAACTGTATTAAATAACATTTTATATAACTTCAATAAAATTCAAATAAGTTCAAGTTTATGAAGTTTATTTAAATAAAAGGTAGGTTAAGTAAAAACGTTGAAAATTTTGTTTTTTTCGAATAATGTGCTACGATATCAAATACGCAATTTTCAAACATTTAAGTATTTCGTATTACCACCACGAGCTGTTAATACAGCTGTTATATGGTTTGGCATGCTTTCCACTATATTTGAGGCGATGCTGAGGAATATTCTCCCATTCCTTTCTCAGTGCTTCTTTTAGTTCACGAAGTGTGATTGGAGGGAACTTTAGCTAGCGTACACGTCGTCCCAGTTTATCCCAGGCATGCTCGATGGGATTCAAGTCTAGGCTGTGTGCTGGCCACTCCAATAAACAATAACGTCATCTTCAAGGCATTCAAACACTATCCTGGCTGTAATGGGGACGAGCGTTATCTTGCATAAAGATGGCGTCGTCGCCCATATTTACTAAAAATGGTCCAACGTACTCATTTAAGATGTCATTCACGTATTTTTCTGTAGTTAAACTTCCATTTTCTATCACCACTAACTCGGTGCGGCTTTCGGAAGAAATTCCAGCCCACACGTGTATGTAACCTCAACCGTTTGGCACTTTCTCTTCAATGCAAGCTTGGTTATCTCTTGGAAGAAATTCCAGCCCACACGTGTATGTAACCTCCGCCGTATGTCACTTTCTCTTCAATGCAAGCTTGGTGTTCTCCTAGTCTTCTGTAGACTCTTTGCCTCGCATTGTGCGTGTATAGTATGAACCTCGACTCGTCCGAAAACATTACTCTTGAGCAATCATCCTGAGTCCAATTCATTTATTCTCTTGCGTAACTAAGCCTTGAATGTCAATGCTGCCTTTCGAGTTTTGGATCATTTGTGAATCTAAATGGCTTCAAATTTGCTTCAGCAAGAAGCCGACGTACTGTACACGTGCTAGGATTGCTTCCCCCAATACGTAGAAGGTGATTTTTGACTTCAGCAGCCGTTTGAAATTGATTCTTCAACATTGTTGACACCATATTGCGATCCTCCCGTACTGTTGTTTACCTTGTCGCTGGAGCACTCTTTGAATGGTTGGTAGCGACTAACCTACAGTTCTCGCTGTATATTGCTGACTGCGCCCGACTTCAAGCATTGTCGGAATTTTGGTACACTCTTCAGGGGTTAATGGCATGTTATTAACTAAATTTAAACGGAATATTGAATTTCTTCACAAAAAATACCATATTTATATGACGGAATAAAAACAAATGGTTTCAAAATTGATGTTCAAATTTTGAAAATCGTCTTTATTTTTTATTTATGGTTTTTAATACAAAAAGATACAAAAAGGTTTTACTTTTTTCTAAATTTGCAATAGAATAAACTTTATTTAAGTCTTTATTTCATAAAGCTAGTTTCAGTATTTTAGAAGTTATTGAGATTTTCATAACGGACCCGCTTTTCTCGCGGCCCAGTGTATTAGGCACTAATATAGTCTAGGCGCTAGCTCATGTCTCGTGTGCAGTAGTATGTCCCCTATGTTTTGTTACGGGCCTTTGTTAAACACCTATAGGAGTACAAAAAAGTTGGTCACATGGACCAGATCATGGTCGTTTGGTCGCCATTTTAAAAATGGCCACCAAGTTGGCAGATTATTTGTCAAAGTATATCTCGGTATCCAGTGATCCGATTTGTACAATGTATGCATGCCATCAAAAACAAAACTTGTAAAAAAACAAGTCTCGCAACTTAGTTACTTACCGTAAAAAGTTGTGAGATCCATGTAAATCCAAGTCTGTTAATTTATTCAGTCCCTACTTAAGGGACCCTTTGTTTTAAGTTATTATATAATTAGCTAACCTAAAAACACCTGAGAGTGACCGTATCAATATTGAAAATCTTTTATGTTTTAAATAAATAGATTGACTTGGCCATCATTTAATTATTTATTTATCATATAGTAGGGATATATAATATTGTATACATTAAATATACCTTTATTGTAGTTTATGTACGTGTATTAACTTATTAAGTATATATTATACCCAAATACTAATTTAATATATTGTATTTTCCTCTTTTAAATTTAACTATTTTGCTTACATAATATATTTTAACATGCGATAAGTGTATTTATGTTACTATATTGCAAAAATAAAGTATTTCATTTCATTTCATCGCATGAAAACACAATGTATCTGACAAGTAATACATTATTATATTAGATTAGATTATTTAGTGCGGTTGCCAAGTCAATCTATCTCCACATATCAATGAAGTAAGTCGTAAAGTTTTCGGCTCATATCACTCGCTTAAGCGCCTACAGAAATTCCTGCCACTGGATACGAAAATAACGTTAGCTCAATCTCTTCTTCTTCCCCTTCTGGATTATGCCGATGTTGCTTATCTAGATCCCACTGAAGAGCTGCTTGATAAGCTGGAGCGTCTTCAGAATTTGTGCATTCGATTCATATTCGGACTGCGCAAGTATGATCACGTCTCCGAGTTTCGATGCAGATTAAAGTGGCTCCCTATCCGACTTCGCAGGAAATTGCATATCCTTTCCCTTTTATATAATGTTCTTCACAATCCCCTCTACCCCAATTATTTAAAAGAAAGAGTTGTCCTTCGCATTGACCGTAGTAACAGAACGCTTCGCTCCTGTCACCACCACGATCTGGCGATGCCTCCGCATACCACTGATCGTTTCTCCAAATCTTTTACGGTCAATGCTGTTCGGCTTTGGAATGAACTTCCGCAAAATCTCAAAGATCTTCCTTCCGTGTCCTCTTTTAAATATAACTTGAAAAAATTTTACCTCTCCTCTCTCTGAATGACTTACTGACTAAGCTACTTGGTTATTTGTATGTATGTATTTGTGTATTTAAGTATGTATTTGTATTTAGTATATTTATAATTAGATTATAGATTTAGAATTAACTTAGAATGTACATATGCTCTTGTGTTAATTTCTTCAATAAAAATGTTTTATATTTTCCCAAGGTTGACTGGAAGAAATTCCTTTTAGGAATAAGTCCGCCCTTGCTTTCTGTCTGTTCTTTGTATATTTGTAAATATCTTGTTCTGTGTGCAATAAAGTGTTTATTCATTCATTCATTCATTCATTCATTCATTCATTCTATTTATTTCAAACATAAAATATTTTAATATTGATATGGTCACTTTAAGATGTTGTTCGGTTAACTACGAATTTTCTTTTCCAGACGTTTTTAAAAAAAAATCAATTCTTCAGTCCGTTCTTTTTAATTTGCATCCACGAATTTTCTACACACCAATTTATAACATTGTCATGACATGAATCCCCGGGGGTGTTAGAAGTATTTCCAAGTTTGGACTTCGGAGTCACAGTCCACACTCGTACTCCATGTTTTACAGACGATTAACATCCTACAACCCAACCCAGTGTGATGAATGGTGAAACAAATTGGCTCCCATAGCTTGACGTGCCTTCAGAAAACTGCAAACCTAACACAAATTTGCCATTTCAAGATTTGAATCTGTGACCTCCACCTATTTACCTACTAAATTATGAAATTTTACGTATCAGGTATATCCGATCTTGTTTAGATTCAACGTAGTACATATATGTCACAGGCATCTGGTTAAATTCAGTGACTTAACTAAATGACTAGGCTTTTGGTATAAACGGTGGTCACAAAAAAAAATACTCAAATTACCCACTGCCACTTCAACGTACTGACTCTGCAGGCTATGTCGGTTACTTTCGATCTTTTACGGGTCTCCTCGTTTCGGATTCTATCCATCAGAGATACCCCTAGCATAGCCCGCTCCATAGCTCGCTGAACGACCTTGAAACATGTTCGGCGCTTAGCTGCTTACTGAGCAAATCGATAACATAAGAAGATAATTTACATATACGTACAGTAGAAACATTTAATGTACAAATTAATTCTGCTACATTTTTTTTGATTTGTTGTAAAAGGTACTTACATCATTCAAAGTAAGCGTGTAGCTTAAAAACTTTTGACTACAGACTAATCAACAGTTTCTAATAAACCTTATTAATAGAATCTATCATAGAAATAAATTTCTATATTTTTAAGCACTTGGCAATTTATCCATCGCAAGAAGATAACAAATTAAATTTATATCGTTGTGGTATAGAAAATCAGAAAAGTAAATCCGGACATGAGGAGCTCTGAACCGGGATTCGAACCCGGGACCTCTCTTTATATTAGACATCACAGGATTATCCGCCTATCATGGCTATGTTTCCTCGATATTGTGTTTTGGTGTTATTTTATAGGGAAATTGTATGGAAAAAGAAACCTTATTTGTAGCAAACTAAGGTGCATTAGAGCCACATGTGTACTTAAAACCGATGAGAGTTGCAACCATTATTTTAAATCCCTTAATGTTTTACATTGCTTTGTCTTTTCGTCTTTGAGACATGTCTTTTTGTTAGATTAAATAAAAATCTTTTAACAAAGTTATCTGATGTAACAAGTAGAAAAATCTGAAATAAAATAGATTTCACTTTTCAAAATACAGGACGGAGTATCCACAGAAAAGTGTTTTTGTTACGGGATCTAAAATATAGTAAAATACTAAATAATCGAAAGAAAAAAACTTGAATTTATTTAAAAAAATGACTTCTTATTTATTAGTAGATAATTATTATCATAAGACTAAAGACTTCCTAAATGAAGTTGAAGTTTGTGATTGTTGGCACTTGGTGGAACTTTCGACACATTTTGATTAAAATGCCTTGTACTTGTCCACTGTATTTATTTTATTTACCTAACCGGTTTCGCTATTGAAGCATTTTCGAAGGTTAATTTGGTTGTCCCTGAATTATAAATGATGATTTTATCTAATTTATTATTATTTGGTTATGTGACAATTAGTATTTAATATATCTTTTTATTTGTTTTAAATTTAGATAGGTTTAATTTTAATTGTTTTATTACCCTGGTCAACATATATACTATAAAGGTTGTTCATAAAATAACGCTCAAGCCGAAAACGGGGCAGAGATTCACTGAATATAAAACTACAAAAATTGATTTAATAAAAGAAAAATAAAACTGGTAAATAAATTTTTAATGCTTGGGGTATCTCTGATGGATAGAATCCGAAATGAGGAGATCCTTTGGAGATCGAAAGTAACCGACATAGCCTGCAGAATCAGTAAGCTGAATTGGCAGTGGGCAGGCCATATTTGTCACCGACATGATGGCTGTTGGGGCCGAAAGGCTTTAGAATGGAGACCACGTACAGAAAAGCGTAGTGTAGGCCGACCTCGTGCCCGCTGGACCGACGACCTGAAGGATGTTGCGGGGGGCGGCTGGATGAGGAGGACGGAGGACCGACATGAGTGGCAAAATTTGGGAAAGAACTATGTCCAGCAGTGGACAAACACTGATGGATGGAAATAAATTTATAATTTATGCGGGTGAAGCTGCGGGCAAAGGCTAGTAACTTATCTTTTTTTAATGATTATTTTTGATATTTTTGTACGCTTTTGGATAGACTGTAGGGAACTAAAAAAAAATATAACACCAATACTTCATGTGTAAAGTTATTTTGTATCTTTCTGAAAAGTGACAAAGTAAGTACATAATTTTACACCTCGGAGGAAATAGAACTGGAGACGGCATTTGGCGAAAATCTCATACAACTTATTCTGCCAACTCAGGTGGGGGACGGGGTAAGATCCGCACAAAGCAAAATCACTTTTATTACACAGGTATAAATTTGATATTCCCAGACCTACGACATAATTTGACGTAAATCGTATCGCTTTCTTATGAGCGGCTGGACTTGGACATATGTCGATATCGATAAATTCGATTTTACTCTTGATTCAGCATCACGGTAACACTAAACTTCTAGAAAATTTCGCAATCATGATTAATAGGTATTTAATACATTTACGGAAAATAATAAATACTAGTTATGAATTTGTCAATAAGTCCTTTAACCCTTAATTAGGCGCATGGGGTCATATCATGACCAATACAATTCAAACAGGTCAATACCGTTCAAATTTTCTAACAGCGATATTTATTAATAAAATTTTCGTTTTTTATTAGTATGATCTGTTTTATAATTAGTTGTTTTGAATTATAAAACACTCCGTAATTTGTAGATGTCTCCAACTTCGTGACTGCTGAAATTACTTGTCTTAGTGGACAATTTTTATGATTAAGTTAGCCTTTTGTCATAATTAAGAAATTAAATCTGCTGTTAAAATGAAAAGGAAATACCAATATGACAAATATGTTTAGAGCAGCTTTTTGTTACGTTACAAGAAAATTTAGTAGTAGAAAATTACTATGCAACTGTACTGGCTACCCAGGACTTACTTTCTCACGATATTATGTGTAGTTGCTACCTCAAAATACCATAGGCGATTTAATTTAACCCGCTTCAGTCTTCTATTAGACAAACCTTGTTTTTGTTGTTGGCTGTACCCAAAATTTAGAGAGCAGCGAATGTCAATGTTGATGTTCTGGACGCGACTAATTTGCGTACCCCGCGGGGAGTGAGGAAGCTAGAAAGAGCGTGAGCGCGCTCTAAACACTGTAAAACATTTTTTTTTCAATTTCAAGTAGCCGTGGTTTTTAACCGTTTGTTGGTATTTATTTTATGTATCGCGATCAACTTTGGTCACGTATATTTTTAATGCTAGTTTAATCAGAATATTAAGTTTTTTTTTTATATTAAGCTATATTATAATTTAAACAAAATTCTATTTATATCTCTTAGCACAGTAGAATTTGCAGCAGTATCCCGATAAAACAATGAAACGCTTTGGCATATGAGAAAATTTTCAACATATATTTAACAGGTACTTCGTGATTAAATAACATAAGCTCCATAGAATTTAAAGAGGTGGTATCTAATTTAAACATAAGTAAATTTTCGGGGAAAGTATTTTATAGCAGCTGTCAACATTATTTATGTAGTCTCGTGAGGAGTGCGCCTACGTCATAAATTACTTGGCTTGCCGGGCGTCGCGAGACTTCGGCGCCAAATTCAAATTTTATTTGTTTAAAAATGAGAATTTTCGTACTAAAAACAATAAAAATACTCAAAACTATACTTATATGTGAAAAGTAATGCCATCTTTTTGTAAGTTTGACGTATTTGATTTGTTTTTACACCAAAAAACAGCACAAAATGGCATTTTTATCGGAGCTCTGTTCGCTACGACGTCAGGAAAAGGTTTGTTGCAAAATGGCGGTGAAACTAGTTTTATATAATGCACTGGATTCTTTATCTTCTACCTTTGGCAGAGGGGAACGCCTGTGTATGCCGTCTCCAGTTCTATTTCCTCCGAGTTTTACACATGAAAACTATTTTGTTTTACATTCTTTCGACTCAATTAAACTAAAAAGCTGAAAGCCTCATGCTCAGTAACTTACAGTGAAAACCGCGGCGTTCTTTATTAATAGAAAGACAAACACTTCATTGTATTTGTTGGACAATAGAAAAGAAAAAAGAAGAAGATAATAAATCATGAAATTTGTTAAAATATTTGCCGACCCATTTTTTGCACAAAACAATTTGTACTATGAGCTACAATGGCTAAGCTGGAATTTTTCCGATTGTACCAATCGATTATGTTAATGGAATATTGTATATTCAACTAGATCATAAGGCCGATAGAAAAACCAATCACATTAACAACGTTTTTATTTATACGGTACAGTAAATTAAATGTTGTCCGTAGGTACATCTTAATAATGAAATTTGGAATCGAAAATAAGGGTCTATACTTTACAAACCACAGACACACTGATTAATCACACTAATATTATAAATGCGAAAGTTTGTGTGTGTGTGTGTGTGTGTGTGTGTGTGTGTGTGTGTATGTGTGCATGTTTGTTACTCTTTCACGCCGAAACGGCTGGGCGGATTTGGATGAAATTTAGAATGAATATAGCTTATACCCTAACTTCACACATAGGCTACTTTTTATCCCGGAAAAAAGCATGTCTTTAAACCGAATAACACGCGGGCGGAGCCGCGGGCAAAAGCTAGTGAACAATAAAGCACCTCCAAGTTCCATATGTGAATTTTAAAGTAAACCAAATTTATTAAATCATATATAATATATGTGTGTGTGTATTTCTGTAAAATATGATTTCGCCTGCTTTTATATCAAATTGCGCTAACAAATAAATAGTAATGCGAAAAACCACACGGAAGAATTAATTTAGGAACGTAAAATATAACCGTGAGAGCGAGTTCAAAATTTACACAACAACTTGTAATGTTTACGTTGCATTCTCACACACAACTGTGAGGAAACTCATTTTCATGTTGCCAACATAAATAAATTTTAAATTAAGATGGTTGCCCTAATGTTCGTTTTCAAACGCAAACATAAAATCGTTTTTCTTTATTTTTAATAAAAAGTAGTGAATAAATGTGGATTATGGCATTACGTTTAATGCCAATAAGGCTTTTCTAGCAAAGTTGTGCAATATTATGCATTGCTTTGAAAGTGATCCTAAATAACAACTTTACGGCGACATAGGTAGTAAAATATGATATTTTAAAACAGAAGCACTTACTCCCTCCCAAATTAATAAAGTTCCATTAAAAAGAAACATGTTATAAAGGAGGCCCTTTCTAAGACGACATCACAGCCCAAAACATGATAGAGAATAATTTGCTGAATCTAAAAAGTGGAGGTTGTTTTTTTTCAGTTTAAAACTTTAGTCTTTTAAAGCAAATAAAGCAAAAATAACAGTAATTACTGTTGTAAACATATAAACCTATTATCTAAAACATTGAACTCTGTTTTTTTAACGCTCTCTTGTGTAAGTAGATAGTAAATAAAGTGCGACCATTAAATAAAACCACATACTCTACTGATGATACTGAACAACTACTGGAAAAAAAACCCGCGCAAATCTTCAGAGAAAAAGATATTCAACTGTAACTCAAAGACTTTATCTCGTAGGAGGAAGGTCTATTTTAGAATATAGTTGATGCTTGTGATTGTTGGCACTTGGTGGAAATTAATACACATTATGTTTATTTATAACTCATGTACTTGTCCACAGTATACTTATATTAAATATTATACCCAACCGGTTTCGCTATTCAGCATTCTCAAGGGCTTAACTACAACATTTATTTAATTACCTTTTTTTTTTATTGCACGTACTTTATTTGTAGATTCTGAAAAACCAAAAACTGACCAAAACCGGTTGGGTATAATATTTAATATAAGTATATTGTGGACAAGTACATGAGTTATAAATAAACATATAATGTCTATTTTAGAACGCTGCACGCTAACAGCCGTTTCAAGGACGACGCTCTCTCTAAACTCGCCCGTATCTCGGTGCGTTAGGGTTCACGCATTTCTGTTTGGAACTCAATTATTTCCCAAACTAAGGGTGTCCGCGGGTATTCTTGGTAAAAGTGGTTCAGTAGGGTCGGTAGAATATGTGGTTTCATTTAATGGTAGCAGTCTATTTACATTATTAAATTTTATTCATAAAAAAATAGCATTATCAAACTTTTTCTTGATTAACCGCACTTACTCGATTAACTCGGACGCGCCTTTTTCTGTCATTTTTATCTCTTTAAGACCTATTGCGCCTTCTGTACCTTAAAACCTTATGTTCCCTCAAATTGACACAACTTACTCACCAGTATACCTATATAATCAGGACTTAGTTTCATCCTGCAAAAAATTCTATGCTTTCAAACGGTTCTGTCATGGTTACTACTGGCATTATTACTCAAAGCAGCCTTCTGTTGCTTTGAAGGATGCTTAAAAATGCAATGGTTTACTGCGGGAATATGCATGTTAATTAATTATGTTAGGTATATTACCTGTATAGTATCAAGTTATGTTAGTTAGGTATTTTTCATGTTTTATTTTTTTTCCTGTCCAAGTTTCTTCTGGTCAGATTTATTTATTTATGTATATATGCTCAATATATATATATTTTATTAATATTACATGCCCTTACATTTATTTCATAATAAGTTTCTTGTTATGAGCCCCGTACGGGTAAAATTATAAAATAATATAGTTTATAGTCTGTAGAATAGCTGCTAACATTGTTATACACTGCTGTATGCTGTAAAGTACTTATTACTCTTAGCTTGAAATTTTTCATACTTTTTTTTGTAGTTTGTAATATCTCGTCAATATTTTACGTCATCCTGTGAGGTGATAGTCATTTTGATGCATTTTTGATCCTGTTTAACGGGAGTTGAAGTGTTTAGTAAATAAATATTTGTTCTGTAGAATGATTGCGATTTTTTGCATTTTCGCCAATTTCTCCCGCCAATTTTTTTTTTGGCTATATCTCCGGAAGTAGTTGTCAGATTCTTATACGGTTTTCTTTTTCTAAAATAAGATTAGATTTCGCACACAAAACAAAAAAAAAATTTCCTTCGAGAAGGGGGGGGGGCTTTCTCCTAGAGAAAGTTTTAGTTATATAAATGAATATGTGTACATATACTATATATATAATTATGTCTATTCAAATTTTATAATTTTGTAGAAAAATATAAAGAAAAAAAAATATATATACATATATATAAATAATTGGTGTAATTGGGTTCGCCCGTAGTAATTATAAAAAAATAATAATAAATAAATAAATATATTTTAAAAAAAGCGGGTTGGCATAAAATTTCGTTCTCAAATTACAATCTACAACTTTATTTTTATTCTTATAATATTTATTTTTATTTTTCTTTTGTAGCTCATCTTTCTAGCTTTCCAATGATACCCACATTTCCATATATATAAAATAATAACTACATTTTTTTTTGTATGAGACGGCAGAAGTGTGACGATCGTTACTTATATGATTCTACCTTGCTTGTAGTAGTTCTTTTAATTAAAATTAAGAAGTCCGATAAAACTTTAAAAAAATTACATCTTATACAATTGTGTGAAGTTTATTTAATTTAAATTTAAATTTAATTGCTTTAACAATTCATAAATTATGAAGCTATATGACAGGTGGAAAATCTCAATCGTCTTGGAAGACCCACCAAATTAACACACCAGTGGGTCAACAAAGACAATAACCCTTTCCGCTTTGGAAGACCCACCAAATTAACACACCAGTGGGTCAACAAAGACAATAACCCTTTCCGCTTTGGAAGACCCACCAAATTAACACACCAGTGGGTCAACAAAGACAATAACCCTTTCCGCCTTGGAAGAACCACCAAATTAACACACCAGTGGGTCTACAAAGACAATAACCCTTTCCGCCTTGGAAGAACCACCAAATTAACACACCAGTGGGTCAACAAAGACAATAACCCTTTCCGCTTTGGAAGACCCACCAAATTAACACACCAGTGGGTCAACAAAGACAATAACCCTTTCCGCCTTGGAAGAACCACCAAATTAACACACCAGTGGGTCTACAAAGACAATAACCCTTTCCGTCTTGTAAGACCCACTAAATCGATCCACTGAAGATATTAACTCCTTTCATCAGAGAAGACAATAACCTCTTTCGTCTTGGAAGACTCACCAAATGGACCCACAAGTGGGTCTACGAAGACAATAAATTCCTTTCGTTTTGGAAGACCCACCTGTGGGTCTAGGCAGACAATAACCCCTTTTGACGGAAGACATAAAATGTTCATTGCTAATAAGGCATTTAATTGAGTAAAAAAGTATTCTGGTAAAGAAGAGATGATGTTTTTGGCAAAAGTGGCAGAAACTTAAACTGATTTTGATGCCATACAAAAAGATTTGTCATTTCATTTATACCATAATGCAGAAAACCTTGTATAAAAATTCAACTTTATCTGTCGCCTAACTTATCCGTCCCAAAATGTTAAAAAAATACATCCAAGAACTCAAAAATCTTGTATTTGAAACGCTAAAACGTCGGTTTTTTACATACATTTTCGTTGAATAATAGCAATAAAACGTTATCGAGGCAAAAATAGAAATAAAGCCTTAAGCGTATTACCAACAAAAAGTAAAGAAGCATCCAATACAGCAAAGTAAACCAAGTTGCCATAACAAAACTCAATTACTTACCGACACAAAACTTTCTGAGACCCCAATAGTTGAAATCGGTCACGACAACTTTGAAACGCTCTCAGGGGACAACCTTGGACTACCTCTCACCTGTTATTAAATTATAACCCGTCGGAAATATCTAGGCATCCGAAACTCCCCTCCCGCAGGATCTTTACCTACCTTTGTGGGTAAACTAAGGTGGCGAGATATTTCCGCCGAAATACAGTTAGAACCTAATAGGATCTATCTAATTTGCTAAGACGTGTTTACTCCCTTGTTTAGTAATAGATTTAGGATCGTAGTTCTATTTTCGCGTATCCCTGATCCTAATCTTATTTCTTGCGAGAAATGTTTTGTTAACGTTGTATAAATTGTATTCCTATACTATTCCTTTGAAATAAAGAAAGAAGAAAAAGAAAGAAAATGTTTATTTGTCACACAAAAAAAATTACAAACTAAATACACATACAAAAAAAATTCTTACTTGTGACAAAAAGGAACCATCTCATCATTTGCTGTAGATTGCAAGCAATTCTACAACGCTGGCTTTCAGATGGGTCCATTTCACACTTATTTAATTACACGACAGGTAGGTTTAATGTTGTTGTTGACAATATATAAGGTGACTTTAATTTATCCAGCCAAACTTTTACTGAAGACGCGGTAAGTGCTCGGTAACAAGGTACGATGACACTTTTTGGGAAATTCGTAAATTATTTTTTCGTGTTCCTTACAAACGCAAGCCCAGCCCCGAGTCAATTACTAAGTGGACTCAACATTTTATTTTGCGAAATTGGCAAAAAGTGTTATCGATCCGTCTTACTGATCACTTACCAAGCCTCCAGTATAAGTTTGGCTGCATAAATTAAAGTCACCTTATATATACAAAACATTATTTCTTATAAGAGAATAATCTATACAATTTTTGTTTATAAAATTTTAAAGATTATTAATAAACAATAAATTTAGATACACAATAATTAATTAAATACCTATTATAAACAAAAAAATAGTACTGAATAAAAAATAAAAATAAAAGAAAATTTATTTCAATTAAAGTGCATATCATTAACCAAATAGAATACTGGAATAAGAACCGCTAGTATTGATAAAGATCAAAATATAATTCAAACAGTGATTTTATAAAATTCCTAGGTTACCATTGTGTAACGTTGACGCCTATAGCACCGATACATATACACCCTTGTAGGCGTCAAGGCAATCCTAACCTTTTTGTGTAAATTTTACTATGGATAAACCATATTCTATTCTATTCCATTTTTTTATAATAAAGTAAGTGTTTTAAGATAAATGAACTTTTAACAAAAAAATAATAACCGACTTCAAAGTTTAAAGTGAACATTCACTAAAACGTTTAAAGATTTTTTATCTCAAAATCAAATCTCAAATTATTTAATGTCATCCGTTTGGGAGTTCTGTGGTGATTAGGTCAGGATTGAAGTTCAGGTGGATATGTCCATTTTCAAGGAACCCCCTTCTATCAGCATCCTAGTACAAAGCGTTTGCCGCAATATCAACTGAAAAATACTGTCGAATTGAGAACCTCCTCCTTTTTTGAAGTCGGTTAAATGTCACAATAGATTTTTTGTAATATGTACTATAGTTTATTTTAATCGAGCGAGAGGTAAGGACAGGCGATGACCGCACGTTTGTCTAAATACCTAAGTAGTATTCATTGAGAAAAAGTGTAAATTCATGAATCTTCTATCGGCATCGCCTTTATTTCTAGCAAATTCTACAAGCACTCCGTTTGGCATTTCCATTTGGAGTATCCTTTGTATTGGCCGGGGAGCTCAAACTATTGAAAACACTTCACATTTAAGTCATCTTGGTACTGAAAGATACCATATTTTATATTTGACCTATCTCTATGAACCGGTTATCCAGATTTCTGTGATATTGTAGTAGCTTTAAAACAATTTAATTTGAGATACTTGTAACCTCCTAAAGAATCTTACATTCAGAGGTATTTTAAAATCTATAAGCAATAGTACATTATCGGCATACCTGCATTGAAATCGTGTAATTTACGCGTCAGCTAAGAGTCCGGGCAAGATATGCACTTATGCAGGACTATTTATTATTTCATCAAAGCTACTATCGTAAAATCCTGATCATGAACTTAAAAATAGTGAATACAAAAACGACTTTTTCCTTAACGTGGCAGTTAATGATACCTATGCCTTATCTAATCTTTTACACATAATTTTGTACAGCGTAAAGAATTGGCATTGAAGTTTTTTACATTCCACTAAAAATTGTGTCACGTTTATTTGTTTGGTGTCGATTCGGTGTAGCAAACTTATTTGACAGGACTAACCTTATTTGAAGCACCCTGTTCTTGTCTTTTCGATACAGAAAGAAAAAGACAGAATGCTTAAATTATGTTTAGTCCTGTCAAATAAGTTAAGTCGTGTAACACGTAATCGACACTATTATGTCACGGGTGCTAAAATGTTCGATCGCATCATCTGGTGTTGTGGAAGTTTTTTGCCCCCCAACCATATGAGTGCCTCCCCGAACTCCCCATCATTTGATACTCAACCACAGTAGATTGCAGAACAATGTTGACATGGAATCTGAATGATTTTTGGTAATTTAGCTGCATGTTCAGTGAAATGGTCGGTTTAATTTTTATTGCTAATAGTAAATGACAGAAATAAAAACCGGCCGAGTTCGTGTCGGGCCACGCGCAATGTAGGGTTCCGTAGTTGCCCGGTAAATATAAGTTGGTCTACTAATACAGACCGCGCCAAACTTCTGGTCCCATACATTATAGGGGGCCAAAAGTTTGGCGCGACCTGTACTCGTAAACCTGTAAAACCTACTTAGCTGTAAAAGTTTTCCTTTTAAATTCATTATATGTACTACTTTTGTGATTTTTTTCAAATTTCTGTAAACAACCGTTTGGCCAGCAGGGGGGGGGGGGGGGGGGGACGCTCCACTCTAACTAAAATTTTCACTTTAAAGCTTAATATTTCGCCAACGGATCCCTAAATCGACACACCCACAATGCTTTTAAACGGCCTATCCAACGATAACCCACAGTATGGGATAGACGAGAAAAAAAAATTCATCCCCTATGAGAGATACCATTAAAAAAAGTTTTTTTCAAGATTTTGTTTTACTGTTTTGTTGGTGTGATTAATATTTATATCCATGCCAAATTACAGCTTTATAGTACTAATAGTCTCTGCGCTAAGCCGCGGACGGGCGGACGGACAGATGGACATGGCGAAATTATAAGGGTTCCTTGTCGGACTACGGAACCCTAAAAAAGCAAAATGGATTGGAAATAATACTAGGAAATAATTGCTATTTTTTTATATTTTTCCCAAATAACTAGACTCCCTCTTACCAATATTGTTATTGGACATGGTCTAACTAAGCTGTTTTTTTAAGCAAATATTAACTCCCTGAATTTTTATAAACATTGTAGTGACCCTGGTTAATACATAGGCTATAAGGGGTGTTCATAAAATAACGCCTAAGCCGAAAACGGGGCAAAGATTGAATACTTAAGCTCTTTTAACTCGAGAACCACTCAACAGATTTGGATGTGTTTTATTAATTCTCATCTGTCAACACATAATGCTAAAAGGAGGGTTCATAAAAAACGTCCAAGTTGTAAATATTAAATAAACGCGGGTAGAGCCACGGGAAAAGCTTGTCTACACTATATATAAAGAGGAAAGATTTGTTTGTTTATTTGTATGTTTGAAGTAAACTTTGGAACTACTGAACCAATTCTAAAAAATCTTTCTTTTATAAAAAGCTATACTATTGCTGAGTAACATAGGCTATATTTTATTTTAATAAAAGTAAGTTTTCAGATTGAATATTCAATATTTGTGGACCATGTCGGGAGAAAAAACGCTGCTTAGCTGCTTTATCGGCATTCCTTCACCAAATGGTTAGTTATACGTGATGAAACCGGTTGTTTTTCCATACGAGGAAACTGTATCAGTTTAATGTGACTAAAGTTTTCCACCTACAACGATTCTGACAAACCTCTTGCTAATATTAAGCTTGAAAAAGTAACTACAGCCAGGTTTAAGCATAGATACATTAAATACTATGGTTTAAGTAATGATTTGTTCCCATACGGGAAAACTATATCAGTTTAATTTGACCACAGATTTACATCTACAACGACCCGGACACACCTCTTGCTAATATTTAGCTTGAAAAAGTGATGACAGCCAGGTGTATGTATTGATTTGTTCTGATACGAGAAAACTGTATGAGTTTAATCTGACTACAGATTTCCATCCACAACGATCCTGACACACTTCTTGGCACTTTGGTAAAACATGGTGACCAGGGTCTGATGATGGGTCTGGAAGATGGGTACAGGATCTCCTTAACGGACAACTGCAGACCCTTTGAGTTTGGGCTTATTTGATTGGTCTTTATTAGCACTTTGGTAAAACATGGAGACCAGGGTCTGATGATGGGACTGGAAGATGGGTACAGGATCTCCTCAACGGACAACAGCAGACCCTTCGAGTTTGGGCTTATTTGATTGGTCTTTAATAGCACCTTGGTAAAACATGGTGACCAGGGTCTAATGATAGAACTGGAAGATGGGTACAGCATCTCCTCAATGGACAACAGCAGACCCTTAGAGTTTGGGCTCATTTGATTGGTCTTCGAGATAAATATTGCTGTTACTAGTTGTTTTTGGTACCCCAAACAATTGTGCGTTTGTTTGGAACAATTTATATTATTACCAATACACCTCATTTTCAGAACAATCGGAAAATACAGTGACATGACGAACTTCATGTTCCTACATACGTACTGTGATATTGAAGTCAATACAATGCACGATTTAATCGAATTATTGTTTATCGGAAAAACAGATTTTCAGCCATGTTACGGATTGAAATGAAAATAAAGTGCTTTTAGTCTGCGAGTTGAAAATAATGAAATAATTTAATCGTTAGACACGCATTTCACATACAAACCCATCATTGAATTATATAATATGTTAGGCTTTTGTCTGCGTCTTTACCGAGGTTTAATTCGTTTTGTGCATTCTCTAGGGAACGTGATATTTTTTCAGGATAAATATTTATAAAATAAGTATATAAGTAGGAATTAGAACGAGTCGTGAAAAACGCACAGCGCCCTCGTGAGTGTTAATATGCGCATCACGAGCTGGTATATCAACTTAAACAAAATTCAGAAGAATCTTTTAAATCTCAGTGGACAAACTGCAGGATTATAGTTGGCCCCCGTCGTAACTAAAAAATCATCCTACAGTATGCCTGGAGAATTGAGGAGGGAAAGGCCCTGAGACATTAAGTGAATGTGGCAGACCTCCAAAATTTACCAAGTCATTATAATTTGGAGGGACTGAGTGAAACTTACTCGCCTGCCCAGCGTGTGTGAGTATGGGCATTTCTTCCAGGAGGACCGCCAAGAGTGGTGTGGAAAGGCCTATTTCCAGTAGTGGACGAAACAGGCTGATGGATGGATGGATGAGTTAAACTTATACCACGTGCTGTTGCTGGAGTCATGTGAAGTAAAAAATTCGTGGGGATGCATCATGAGGAGGTAGCTATCAAATATGGTGGCCATACAAAATGGCGGATTCGATTATTTCTAGATCGAGTACACCAAAGCTGAATTTCTTTTTTTTAATAAAGTTAATTTGCTGACAACATTTTTTGTTTCTCATATATAAACAAGTGTTTATTTGTTTATTGGTAAAAACTAAAAACAGTAATCAAAACCAGTTTTTTTTAAATACATTTTATTGTCTATTGAGTCTGGTACATGTATTTTAGGATATCATAGCTATAGGCAATGGGAATTGAATGAAAAAGCTCCAATTTGAGAGCCCGCCACCCACCATAGACGAGCAGACGTCCCACTTCAACATCATTATCACCCCTGGAGGAAGAAGCAGAAAAAAGACCCTGGACTTTTTATCTTGAGAGGTTGCAATTAATAAAAAAGAAAAAGAGTGTAGGGTTCCGTAGTTGCCCAGTATATTTAATAAGTTGGTCTACTAATACAGATCGTGCCAAACTTCTAGTCCGCTCGGAATTTGCTCTCCTAAAAACGGCCCATACGTTGTAGAGTTTGGAGGGGATGAAAAACTTGAGGCAACCTGTACTCGTAAACCTGTAAAGCCTACTTAGCTGTGATAGTTTTCCTTTTAAATTCATTATATATACTACTTCTGTAAAATTTTTCACATATCCATAAACAACCGTTTCAAGGGAGGAGACACTTGGCTATAACAAAAATTATCACTTTAAAAATTAATATTTCGCCAACGGATCCCTAAACCTAAAAATGGTTTTCACACACCCACAATGTTTTTGAACGACAAATCTATCCATACCCCACACTATGGGATAGATGAGAAAAAAAATTCATCCCCAATTTATAGTGTTTTTCATAATTTAATTTTACCGTCTTGTTGGCCTGATTATTTAATATGTATACTCGTGTTAAATTACAGCTTTCTAGTACCAATAGTGTCTGAGCTAAGCCGCGGACGGACGGACGTATGGACGGACATGGCGAAACTATAAGGGTTCCTTGTTGAACTACGGAACCCTAAAAACACTGTGAGGCTAAGTTGCATGTCCTAAAAAGCGTGTAATTGTGCCCAAAGTACGGCGATAAAGCTCATACCTCACGTAGTAGGGATTTAAAGTAAGTGTAAACTTCTTTGTTAAATTCATAATTCAGAGAAAAACTGCAATCCACATTTCTTAGCACAACAGCATGGAGCACTCCAGAGGATTCTAGAAGAAAATAAATTTTATTGTTAGACGAATATATCGTCATTGTGGCTTCTCCGCATTGCTGCAATTTTTCACATGTGTCTACATGTGCCAACGATAGGTAGGAACCAGATTTATCAAGATTCTTTTAGAAAAGTGCAATTTTGGGAATGTTTATTACAGAATAGTCATGTTCGTGGCTGAAATTAAAAACACTTATATTCAGACGATACCTAATAAGGGGTTATAACTAGAGATTCGAATCACTTTGAAGATTTTGTTATCCGTCTTTTATACAGGTTGAAAAAAAAAATCCCATAGCTTTATTAAGAACTATGAATCAGAATCACGAATAGAACACAGAACCACAAAAATTTTTTTTTTCTAAATTTCAACCTACGCGACGCGTCATGTGACTGACAAAATAGACCGTACATATTCCCGGCGGTAAATAATGCACATAGGCTATGTACACAGGTTTTGTAGAGCGTCGTTTCTGTCACCGGAGTATTAGTGCTTCTTTTGACGATCGATAATAATCGATATCTTCTTTTTTATTATGAATCATGACAAAAGTAAGAAAATATGTATATTTTTATTTTGAACGTAGAACAGTTTCCTTTGGTGAACCTCAAGGGTTCACTTTCAGCTTGAAAATGAAAACAAACAAAATTAAAAATATATGCAACTGTTTTATTTTATAATCGATAAAATTATTAATACCTAGAAATGCTTTTTATATGTTATACTAAAATAAACTAAATTTGTTCAATAAAGATAAATAGATTGTGAAATAATAGCGACAACCACGGATTAGTGCTACGACTCAGCATTCGACAGACGAGATCATGCAGGCTTATCTCAATTAACCTCAACCTCTGCATTTGTGCCAACAAAATTATTAAATTGTACAGGTATGCGCTAAAAATCAGCGCTGTTCGGATCATTGCTTATGATTCGCCAGCATCGCTGAGCGCATGACCTTTTGTCAGAGCCGTATTTTAAGGTGTGGAGGCCCCTGGGCAAGAACAAAGTTAATTGTACTTAGTCTTTGAAAACAATTTTGTGTTTTATTATTACTCTTTGAATGAGTATAGTTATATATTATATATACAATATATTACTTAAAAAAGTAAGATCAAACGAAAAATATAGTTCTCATGAACAAAACCAATACAGATAGAAAAAGAAAAAACCATGAGCCCTAACATATTTATGCAATTTTTACTTACTGTATTTTTATGTATGGTTAGATAAAAACATGTATACGGCGAGTTATTTATTCGAAGAAACAATTAGTGTACAACGTTAAAAACTCGTGGAGGCCCCTCTTGTGTGGAGGCCCCTGGGCTTCAGCCCCGGTTGCCCTCCCCTAAATCTGGCGCTGCCTTATGTCAGAACGTATATATCATTATATATTGTTTTTTTTGTCTTGTTTATGACAACAAATGTATTTTTTCATTCTTTCTTCTTTTTCTTGGTATTTCTGCAGTGGTCACAAGATCAGTATTGTGAGCACATTGCGAGCATACAAAATACAATAAGTTAATTATATAAATTGACCCATAATCGTTATTGATTACCCGACTCCAGTGAAAAGCTATTTTCTAAAGCTGTGAACCTTAACCCTGGACTAAAAAAACGCACGATGGTAAAACAATAGAAAATGGTATATAACAGTGGCGAAGGGTTCACATAACACGATTCCCATCGGCTTGTTTAAGAAATGGCATACTACATTTCTTTATTTCAAGCTCTTCACTTTGTCAAACATTTCCATAAATCTCAATACGACAAATACATTTGGCTGACAGGGAGTTGCAAAGTACAAAAAAATGTGTTTTCCTTGGTTGCTTTTCTGAGTAAGGCGATTTTTTTGTCCAGCTTCCCTTTTTAAAATGTTTACCCTTCGCTTCTGGTATATAATATATCCCATCAGTCCTGTGAGGGTTAGAAATATGTTTAAACTGTACGTAAATGTTTTAGGTAGTTTTATTCTTTGCTCGCCATGATTATAAAAGTTACGTGGAGGGTGAGTGCGGTCATTGTATGTTTTACCTGTCAATAATGAATTGTTTTTAACGATGCAACAATGACTACTAGGGAAGAATGAGGACTGGGGAAGAATATATAAAATCAGGTAGACCGAGATAATTAAAAAAGTAAAGAGTATTAGAAAATTAATATTTTTTCTTTCTTAGTTTGGACGGACTAATGTTCTGAAATGACATTTATTTGGTCAAGTGTGAGTCCGACTCGTGCACGAAGGGCTCCGTATCACCATACAATACTGTTACGTGCTTTAGTTATTGTTAGTTAGTTATTATTATATAAAGTAAGATACAAAAAAATAAACCGATTGACTAGCGTACGTATTCACTTTTTTCATAATGTACTTAAATAGTAAGTGGCCAGCGTAATTATTAATTTATCAAAAAAGTAAGAAGCCATTTTCCAAGCAGGTGTATGTAGTATACTCGTAAAATCTATTTTATGCCGTCCATCATTTTTCAAGTAACAACATCGATTGGACAACAATATAAAACCTTCCACTTTTAACCTCGAAGTAAGCATTTAATCCATCAGCCGTGGCACTTGAGCCCAAGTAGCTTTTGACGTCATCGAGTGCGGATGCTCGTCAAACCTTTATATGATGGATTTGAAAAGTGCTAAACACACACAGAAACATAACTTCACGAAATATATACCCGAGAAGTTGCCAGTGGAGTTTCCAAGTGCTGACTCTCATTGACACTTTTTAGCCGTACTTTGGACACTAACACCTTTTTAGGGCACGCAGGTTTACTTCAGTGTTTCCCTTCTCAGGAACGCTATAGTATGTTGTGTTGCGACGGGTGAGTTCGTACACAACATACTCCGTTTGCACCCACAATTCACAATGCGTGTACTCTCATAAGTAGGACCAGTATCCTGACCTAGATATATTAAATGTATCTTTGTCGTTTGTACTTCTAGTCATATATTCGTAGTTTTTTTAAGGAGGAATTTTATATATTTATTTATATTCATATATATAACCAAAACTTTCTACAGGCAATTTTTTTTTTCATATAGAAAATTCAATCTAGTTTTAGAAAAATAAAACCGCATTAGAATCTGGCAACTAATTCCGGAGATATAGCCAAAAACAAAATAGGCGGGAAAAATTGGCGAAAAAGCAAAAATCGCAAATATTCTACAGGTTAATTAACTTAATTTACGATTTAGTTTAGCAACTGTTAGTAGGTCAAGAAACTGAAAGTAAATATAAAATGTTCTTTTTGCATGTTCTTATGGGCAAGATTTGAAGCCCGATCTCAAAATTGAGACGCCGCCAATAAAATTGAGACACAGCGCTGGTTATGACGTTAGTTGCCAAAACAGTAAGCAAAATGTATTTGCCGGAAAACATTCAAAGCTTTTGTTTAGTTTTATTTCCATTGTAAATTTGCTAAAGCTTTTGTACAGCATTCTGATACCTCACAGCAAGCACGAAACTTCGTAGCGTTTTCGTTTCGTCGACATTCCATTCCTTCGACGCACCGTGATAAAAACGTATTTTTTCGGAGTTTGGGTACATAAATTATGAAACAGCTTCTAGTGTGTCGTATTCGTCTGTTAAATAAAAAAATAACTATTTTAAATGTGACTTAGATGAAAGACTTCATTGAGTATTTTCTACGAGTAGAGAGATGACGCGAGCAAAAATAAAATGACAGAGTTTGTATCATTTTGTAGCAATAATCAGGATACACACAGTTATCAAAAATATATAAAAGTTCCCGAAATAGAAGAGTTTGATGACCAAATTGATAGATGTAGAAGAAGCAAAGGAGGTGTATCGGAATGGTAGCAGATGGAAATCTATCTTATCTGCCTACCCTTGTTGAAGACACGCGTGAGTACACCTACGCATGTATATATGTAATCCATATACTCTGCTAGTTGGCAATCCTGATTATAGTATTTATTGGAGTTAGCTCTTTGTTTGTATCATGAATTAGATTAGTTTATTTAGTGCGATTGCGAAGTCAATCTATTTATTTAAAAGATAAAAGATTTTTAATATTAATATGGTCACTATAAGATGTTGTTAGGTCAGTTAATTATGTAATAACTTAAGACAAAAGGTCCCTTTAGTAGGGACTGAATAAATTAACCGACTTGGATTTACATGGATCTCACAACAATTTTTTCTTTTTCCTTTTCTAAGCTGTAATATAAATCGGATCATTACAAAACTCAATATGTATGTTTTAAAGATCATGAGACCACACAGTTTTTTATTTCATATTTAATGAAAGTTTATTTTTGGGGTTCCGTACTTCAAAACTAAAAAAACGGAACCCTTATACAATCACTTTGTTGTCCGTTTGTCAACAATTTTTTTCCCGGGCCCTGTTAAATCAAGTTGATATCTTTAACAGGGCCCGAGAGAAAGTGATTGTATAAAGGTTCCGTTTTTTAGTTTGTTTTTATGCAGTGTTTCAAAATTTATGCGCATAGTATTTTATATAATTAATAATGCTATAAGACAAAAAGTTTTTACGTCAATGTTTGCAAAATTATACTGGCCACTTGCTATTTACGAGTAAGTACATTATGAAAAACGGGAATACGTATAGTCTGTCAAAAAAGTGTTGAAATGAATATTGAAGAAACTACGTTTCTTTCGCCTGGTTACACCAAACAAATAAGTACAAAATCTGTTAAATCGAGTGAACCGCGTTGTTATTTCATAAATATATAACTTAAATTATACTACTTGAACGTTTAAAGTCCAATAAAGTTAATTAAATTTTGATTTGACAGACTATACGATAGTCAATCGGTTTATTTTGTTGTATCTTACTTTAAATAGTACTCAGAACAATAACAAAAGCACGTAACAGTATTGTATGGTGAAACGGAGCCCTTCGTGCACGAGTCAAACTCGCACTTGACCAAATTATTTCATTTCAGAACAGTAGTCCGTCCAAACTAAGAAAGAAAAAATATTAATTTTCTAATACTCTTTACTTTTTAATTATCTCGGTCTACCTGATTTTATATATTCTTCCCCAGTCCTCATTCTTCCCTAGTAGTCATTGTTGAATCGTTAAAAACAATTCATTATTGAGAGGTGAAACCTACAATGACCGCACTTACCCTCCGCGTAACTTTTATAATCATGGCGAGCAAAGAATAAAACTACCTAAAACATTTAGGTACAGTTTAAACATATTTCTAACCCTTACAGGACTGATGGGATATCAGTGCTCTATAATCCGAAGTTGAATGTAGAATGAAATAGCAAGCATAGCGACCCCATGCGCGACTGACCTCAACTACGACAACTGACGCCGACTACAGGCCTCTTAATAACGCCCACAAAACGGTTAAATAAAATCAGAAAAAAAAATTTTTTCCTCATCTATCCCCTAGTGTGGTGTTTGTGGCGTGACTTTCAAGTGGAGTTGGTTTGGCGCGATCTGTATTATTAGACCAGTGCCATATCGTGTAGGATAACTACGGAACCCTACACTGCGCGTTTTTTAATTAGATTCTTAACAGATTATCGGTTACGTTACTCTGAATTTTCATGTACTTTTTTTTTTCGTCTTGCACTCTCGCAACAGAATCAGGCATACAGACCCAATAAGATCTATAATCTTCTTCCTTTAAATATAATACCAAAAACATTTTTTTTTCTCTGACATGCTCGTCAATAGGCGCTATTCCTTTGAAAAACGAAGATGTGAAGAACCTCTTTTTTCCCTAGGGGAAAAATAAATGTACGGGAATCCATTCGGATCCTCGGATATAACCCTAATGCGCATTGACGTACTGGCTTTTTTGGTTATCACTAATCGATCTGTCATCGAAAATATAAATGCTTGAAAATCAAAGACATTGTAATGTCCATGTTGGAAATAGTATAAAGTTGTTTCCGAATAAGAATTGTTGTCACAGTTCCATGTTTCACCGACGAATATAACGTCCCAGCCTGATGGGTTATGATATGAGCCCTATTAGATACCGTACTTCGAGCACAAACTTATGCTTAATATACGCACACGCAGATTGAACTTAAATATCTCCTTTTGGCATTTGCAGCTACCAGCGAATAACCCGACATCTATAGACAAACCTTACAAGGTTTATTAATTTCGTGGAAATAAAGTGTTTTTGTTCTCTTTCATGATAATCTAATACTAATAATAAAGTAGTAAAAAGGTCGTGTCTGTACCTTGAATATTTTCGCGAAATTTTAAATGAAAGTGCTTATATACTATACTGAGGCTGAAACAACAATTTTTAGAATTTTTGTCTGCCTGTCTGTCTGTTCCGTTTTAACTCGAGAACCACTGAACGGATTTGGATGCAGTTTTTTTATTACCATTGTAGTAACCCTGGTTAACATAGGCTACAAGGGATGTTCATAAAATTACGCCCAAGCCGAAAACGGGGCAAAGATTGAGTAAACGATTTTATCACTCGAGAACCACTCCACGGATTTGGATGCGGTTCTCTTTATTATCATCGTAGTTACTCTGGTCACACCTAGACTACAAGGGGTGTTCATAAAATAACGCCCAAACCGAAAACGGGGCAAAGATTCAATAAACGCAAACGGAAAAGGCTATTGTTGTATAAATGTATGGGAAATCTGATTCGAATTTATATCCGAAACCTACGCGAACGAAGTCGCGGGCAAAAGCTAGGAAATAAATAAAATTAATAAACCCATGACCTCCAGACCAGTAATTGATACTTTTAACAAAAGTGTATTAATTATAATATTAATAAATTACTAAAGCATAAGACTTATTTCGTAGAAAGCACTAACTTCACAATAAGGTTCAAATTCAATTATCTAAGAAAAACTTGAATATTTAATAATTGTAAATTACTTGAACTTATTGTTTAATATTTAGTTTACTTACTTCAATAAGACGAGATATATTAATCATATGCATGCTGTTATTTATTTAATAAGTTGGAAGATAATTAAATAAGTTTGAGTAGTAGGTATTTGTATTCAAGGCCTACTAACTACTAAATCCTAATGAAGAAAATCAGAATCTAACACGCTATTTAATGGAATCCATGTATTATTTTGCAGTTTTATAGTTGTTTTAAGCCATTTTTAATAATTTTGGGCTTATCTACCTTTTAACCTACTTAAAATTCTATGTCACGTAGCTGTCGAGCGCTTTTCCCTCATCTATCACTGCCAAATTCGTTTTAACTTGAAATTGTTCAACCTGCTCCTACAAACTAAATAATATTACATTTTGGCAACGGTAAATTATGCTGGCAGCCGATTTGCGAGGCCAGCGTTTTGTCAATAGGCCGAGAGTGGGCGGAATATTTTTTTTTGCAAACAAATATCACATAGTGAAATCAATTTGTTAATGGCGCTGTGTTTGCGTTCTCCAGTTTGTATTTGATTGTTCTCGTGTTATTTCTCATGATGGAACACATAATTCTTTACCTAACTGTACTGCTCCTTATTTACATACATACTATACCGGTTGAAAGTGAACCCTCTTGCTATAACAAAGGAAACTGTTCTATGTGCGAAATAAAAAATAGATGTTTTGTTACTTTTATCATGATTCATAATTTAAAAAAAGATTTCGACCGCCAAGGAAGCACTAATACTCCGGTAACAGAGATGCCGCTCTACAAAACCTATGTATACATAGCCTATGTGCATTATTTACCGCTGGGAACATGTAGGTGGTAGAGCTGATGCCGGGCTCAACTGTGGAGGTACCACCATCTTACTCGCAAATCCTCCCGAAGTTATTCGGGGGAGAGTAAGAGGACAGCTCTCAGGCAAAACCAGGCGGCCCACCATTGCCTGGGACCGATGGATGGCGGTATATCCATCCCTAATTGCCAGGCCTTAAAACAGACTAATGACGGGCAGCGGCGTCACTAGTGCAAGGGTTTCGGCACCGCGCTCACCAACCCGCCTGCCCAGCGTGTGTGAGTATGGGCATTTCTTCCAGGGGGACCGCCAAGAGTGGTGAAATCCTGGAAAGGCCTATGTCCAGCAGTGGACGAAACAGGCTGTTGGATGGATGGATGGATGGGAACATGTACGGTCTATTGTCAGTCACTGTTGCGTCGCAACCACAAACGATAGGTCAAGTAAAAATGCTAGGCGAGAAAAACCAATAATAATCTCAAAATAAAATAAATAACTCTCTTAAATCCTCAGAATCATTGGCTTAAAATAGTCACGCCCGTGGCAGAAAATAAATACTTTCTACAAAGCAGCCTTTGTATTTATTTAGACTGGCAGCCATTGACATTGGCTTACCTCCCGGTCTGCAAGCAAAGTAGTCTATCGGGTATGCGGTCGATACCACACAAAGGGTTGTTTTCCAGTTTTCAGTTACATGCACTTTAATGTAGGAAAGGCTTTTCAGCCTTTGTGTTTTCCTATTGACGTAACAAATCGCTGTATTTCTTTATTCTGAAGTTTCGTGGTGTAATGATAGGTTTATAAGTTCTTCTATTTCATAAATTTTTCTTCCCATATCGGTTATGCGAGTTTTAACATTCGGATTTGGAGCAATATTATTATCCAGATCTCAATTTCGAGTAAGGGGCCGTTCAAGTATTACGTAAGCAGATTTATTACAATTATTTACCCCCCCATCCCCCTTGTCAGCAAAAGTAAGCAAAGCTCTTACCCCCTCCCCCCATGCTTACGTAAACATTTTTCAATTTTAAATATATATTTTTTATATTATAATGTTATAATTATAATTTAAAAAATAAGAAAATAGATTTAGGATAGAGATTAGATTTTACTGATACAGTATTCGACATAGAGTAAGGGGCAAAAATATACCGATGACGTAATCATCATCTAGACTCCCCTACCCCCCATGTCATCTAAAATAAACAAAACAAAGACCCCCCCCCCCCCCATAGTGCTTACGTAATACTTGTACGGCCCCTAACAGTTTGGATTATTTTATTACTGAGTTTCAAGGTAGAACCAAAGGCCCTAAAGATATACGACAAACTATCAAAAAAATGGCCGGAATTTCAAATTCAGATGTATGAGTTCACGTTAGGTTCAATAGGTACTTACGTGGGACGCACTATAAGTTTCCGGAATGAATATGAAAAAATACTATTAAAGGTACAAAATTAATTTATTGTTTTTCAAAATAATCTCCCTTGGCGTCTATGCACTTTTTCATTCGATCAAACCAGTTTTGAAAACTTTTGTGCCACTCCCCTGTGGTGACCTCTGAAACGTGTTTTTCATACTCCTCGACAGCCTCTTCTGGTGATGAAAATCGTTGACCGCGTAATTGGTTCTTAATTTTTGGGAACAGAAAAAAGTCACAAGGTGCCAGGTCGGGACTGTATGCAGGATGACTCATGAGTTCTACATTTTTCGTCTTCAAAAAGTCGTTTGTCTGTCTGGCCGTGTGAGAACTAGCATTGTCGTGGTGCAGGATGATACGGCGTTTACGGTTATTTTTACGGAGTTCATCAATAACTTCCGGCAAACAAATGGTCGTGTACCAGTCACTATTCACGGTACGACGATTCTCTAAAGCAACAGTAGCCACGTGTCCAGTTTTATTAAAAAAAGAAGCAATCATCCGCTTAGATGCACTTTTCACGCGCGCCACTTTGGTTGGTTTCGGCTCATCTTGAAAGACCCATACGCTCGATTGCTGCTTTGTTTTGGGATCGTAGCAATAAATCCATGTTTCGTCACCTGTTACTATGTCCCACACCAAATTTGACGCACCTTCGTTGAATCTGGTAAGCATGGCACTGCACCAAGAGACGCGGTCCGTTTTTTGAGCCTCGGTCAAGTTGTGTGGAATCCACCGCGAGCACAGCTTTCTCACACCCAAATGTTTGTGTAGGATTGATTGTATTTGACTCATGCCTATTTCTAAGGATGCGCGAATTTCATGGTAGGTCACATGCCTGTCTGTTTCAATCATACGGCGCACAGCATCGATTTTTTTGTTGGTCACAGCGGTGGACGGCCGACCATCGCGAGATTCGTCACTGAGATTGATACGACCACGCTTGAATTCTGCAAACCAGCTATAAACAGTCGTCTTGCATGGTGCTTCATTGCCAAAAGCTGTTTCAAGCCGAGCGATGCTCTGTTGAGCTGTCAAATTACACTTAAAATCGTAGAAAATCATACTACGAAAATTTTCCCGAGTTAAATCCATGTTGATGCAGACACACAATTTTTTAAATGGCGCCACAAGGTAAAAACAAAAGGCAGTCAGATGAAACAAACTGCATTCTACAGCCAAAGAGTTCTATTTTCAAATGTTGCAATAAATTTTTAAATATTATTTATGTAAGTGGCCAGATCCGGAAACTTTTAGTGTTACCTATGTATTAAAAAGTATGCATATTGTTACTGTTAAGATCATAGACAATGGTTAAGATATTTTTGGCTTTTATTTGAGTGTCATACTTACTGCTTACTTTGTGCGCAATTCTGACTTGCACTTGGCCAAATTAATGAACCTTTTCGAGCATAGTGGCGTATTTTTTCTCTCCATACGATAGAACTACCCAAGTAGCACAAAATAGCTGTATGATAGCATTTTTACAGTTCACGGTGGAAATTTGAGCTGTATATAGGTATACTTGCTGAATAACAGCGTAGACAGCGCATCCTCTGCTGATGTAACTCTAATTTGAGCACAAATTATTCAGCACATAGTATTATATCATGAATATATCAACATTATATTGCCACTTATAAGTGTAACAGTCACCTCAAGAGATGGACAATGTCTGATTAACAAGGTATCGTGTTACCTATAACACAGCACTTACAATTACAACAAATGCGTACATTTTATATGCTTTTACGCAGTAGGAAGTACATTCTGAGGGAAATTGTGAAATTTTATAACATTAGTTTTATCCTGTACAAAAGCGCTTTTAATAATGTCAAGTGTCATTTTGGGACTAAATAAATAATTAAGTTGTAATACTCCGAATAGCTTTCTATAACTATAGGTATGAAATCTTATGGGGGAGGTAACTTTACTGTGAAATATGGTGTAAATTTAGATCAAAATTTTAATGCGCTCAAAATACCAATGAATACTAAAAAAACTAACACAATTAACTGTATACAAAATTTTTTTTTTCGTTTTTTACGTAGAAGTTGATGAAAAGTTGTTTACCCGTAGAGTCACAGTCGTGACGATCGTAACGCCTAGGCCGAATCATAAAAAAAATATTATTATTTGTTAATATATTATAAACCTAGTGTTATGGGTATTTGTCGAAAGATAGGAAGATGAGCAACAAAAAAAATATAAAAAAAAGATAATAATAATATTTAAAAAAGTTGTGGATTGTAATTCTAGGCCCAAATTTTCTTATTTTTTAAACATATGTATGGAGTTATATATATATATATATATATTTTATTATTCTTAATATTTTTTTTAAATATTATAAAATTTGAATAGACATATATATAGTATAAAAACATATATTTATATATATAACTAAGATTTTTTCAAGGAGGGCACCCCACTTTCTCCAAGAAAAAAAAATGTTTTGTTTGTAGGAAATTTTATCTAGTCTTAGAAAAAAAAACGCATTAGAATTTGACAACTAGTTCCTGAGATATAGCCAAAAACAAAATTGCCGGGAAAATTTGCAAATTTGCAAAAATTCGCACTAATTTAACAGGATGGTAATTATTCAAAATCCAATTCAGTTTTAGTCGATATTGTATATTATTATCCAAAAGTTTCTTTTTTTAAATTATAATAATCCATAGTCTACGAAGTAAAAATGGCGGACAGACTAGTGAACAGTATTAATTATTATTTAATGCTAAGGGCCTTACGAGTGTCACTTGTGGCCTATAATTCAGCATTGGCTGAAATTGTTTAGCACTTGTCAAGAACAAATCAGCCATAGATCGATGTGAAGACTAGTAGTGTACACATTTTTTTTGGCTTTCCACACTAAAATAACACTAAACACGAATATTTCAATGGGGCTAACTGTTGATGACTCTGTTGTAGAAACACATTTTTCGCATATATCACAAGATCTTTTCAATTAGTAGATTACATGTCTACGGAGATTCGATTTTTCAGCACAAGATAGGAACAAAGGGTAAACGTGAACTTATTTATAGAAGTTTGCTGGTAATTAACTGTACAAAAGTTCACTTAAATGCTGTTGCAGACTACATAAATGCTCTTATACGAGTATTTATTAGCACCTTATTAAAATTGTAAAAGTGCAATGATATGCAGCATACAGCATTAAATATTTGTTAAATAACTTTACAAAATAATTACATAAGTTAAAATAGTTCACATGTTCTCTCTTAAAATGTAACAGTTTTATAGTACACACTTGGACATTTATGCAGAAAACACCATTATTTTTGTTTACAAACATGCGCTCTTGCATCTGATAGGGTCTAGCGCGACTAAACGCTGAATAGCAATGATATTTGTTAATAGAGTCACTGTAATTCTTAATAGAGTCACTGTACAGAACAAAGCGTTTAATTGGGTCTGAATCTTATTTGTACAGCTGTTGCAGTCCGAGTGAACTCTAATAAGTCTTTGTACACGCTTAGATTGACGATGTGGGCCTTATCTGAAAAGTTATATTGCGGTTTTGTGCTACTTGGATAGCCCCTATTTTGCTTCTTACTAACGCATTAAAGAGAAACTGGATTATTTTCGTATCAAAGAAATCCTTTGCGTTACGTATTATGAAACCCAACCCAGGATAACAGGCCACCGTAAGACTCTTTATATCCTCATGGAACGTGAGTTGGGCATCGAAATCATTGTTGGGCATAATTGGTCCGCCTGTCTATCTTTCTTCCTCTCGATGTCTCGTGGCGTTTTATTTCACATGCGCATCAGCATGAATTTTTTAGTAAGAAGCATTTAATAGGAAACTTGAAATGGTTAAAAATTCTACGTATATGCAATCGGCAATAATGAAATATCTACAAAGCAACAACAAGTAAGTTATAAAAATAGATCCCAAAAAGAATTCAAAGTGTATAAATAAAGCTGTAGCAAAATAAAACAAAACCAGCCAAGTGCGAGTCGGACTCGCGCACAAAGGGTTCCGAACCATTATTTTTATTTTTTATAAACAAAAATGCACAGCAAGTACAGTTTTAAGGATAACATAAAAATAACATCAAGAAATAATGCCAATGACAGATTTCATTACGCTAACAATATCTTTTAAAAGACGAGGAACATAACTATAACGACTGAATAAATTTAAATAAAAAGATGCAAGCAAGACTCCGTATTAAAACCTAAAGATTTGTGTGTGTCGAGTGATTAGTATGCATGTATATTATTGTGAGTGTGTGTGTGTGTCTCATCGTGTGGCTTTAATAAACAGGTTAGGAGTTTATCTATAAAAAGTCATGTCTGTTGTATGGGAGTGCGTGGGTTCGACTTGCACTTGGCTGGTTTTAGTATTTTTTGTTATAGCGGCAACGAAAATACATAATCTGTGAAAATTTCAACTGTCTAACTGTCACGGTTCATGAGATACAGCCTGGTGACAAACGAACGGATAAACGGACGGACGGACAGCGGAGTCTTAGTACTCGTAATAGGGTCCCTTGGTTACCCTTTGGGTACGAAACCATATTAAAACCATTTATTTTATTTTGTAAAAACTTACAAAATAAAATAAATGGTTTTAATATGGTTTCGTATTAACACTGTATTGTATATTTTTTTTAATTATAGACGTTTAAGAGTATACTCGTAGCATCTTTACAGGTGGTAGAGCTAATGCCGGGCTCGACTTTGGAGGTTCTACCATCTTACTCGGAAATCCTCCCGAAGTTATTCGGGGGAGAGTAAGAGGACAGCTCTCAGGCAAAAAAACCAGGCGCCCCACCATTGCCTGGGACCGATGGATGGCGGTATATCCATCCCCAATTGCCGGGCCTTATATAAATTAGACTGGTGACGGGCAGCGGTGTCACTGGTGCAAGGGTTTCGGCACCGCGTCACCAACCCGCCTGCCCAGCGTGTGTGAGTATGGGCATTTCTTCCAGGAGAACCGCCAAGAGTGGCGAAATCCTGGAAAGGCCTATGTCCAGCAGTGGATGAAATAGGCTGATGGATGGATGGATGGATCTTTTTAATAAAGTTTGTATTCTAAAGAAGAAACAGTTAAAAAAGCATTTTTTTCATGTGAAGGTACACTAATTAATGCTCCCGCTTGATTCATTCATTAAATTATTGGGGTTCCGTACCCAAAGTGTGTCAAACGGGAGATTATTATTAAGCCTCCACTGTCTGTCTGTCCGTCCGTCTTTCTGTCTGTCACAGAGGTCTTTTACATCAGCCTTACGTAATAGGTAGCCAGTTAAACGTTTCACAAAATGCAACTTACTATTGGCCTCTTTTACTTGTATTACTCATATTAAAAAATGAAGGAATTGGAAACCAAGCCAATAAAAAAATCATAAATTTTTTGACGTTATTAGTTTCATGTCTTAAAATTTGCTCAGATTATACGATTGGATTGGGATTCAAAAGTACCGTTTGCATAATAGTACAAATGAATTGATTTCTTAGGTACTTAAGACCATCAAGTAAAATAATTATCAAATTTTTGCGTTTTATGTACTTATTGATGTTTAGAAAAGTATATTGATCAATTATACTGCTTCTTAAAAAATGATATATTCTCAACTGTTTTATATATGAAATCATTAAATTTCATTTGACAAATCTGTCACTATTTGGCATTCTTGATGAAGTTGATGAACCCATGAGTGATTGATCATCAAAACAAATGGCGAGCTAACAATTTTTTTTAAGAATATAATTTTATTTTAATTCCACGAAATATTATGTTGATAAAATGTAACATTTTCTTCACATTATGATTTCGCAGTATTGAAAAAGTTATTACGCATTTTTGCACATCCTACCTTTGGTAACTTCATATCATACATTCGTGTAAAGTTGACGATCGCATCTCATTCCCAATCCAAACGTGGAACAATAATAGTACATATTTACATACTCTAGCGCTTCCATTTCAGCGCCTTGTTGTTGTCGCCTTGCAATAGCAATGACATCATCATATTATGTTTAGGGTTCCGTATCCGTATGGTGTAGTCGTAAGGAACTCTTTGTGCGCCTTACCCGCAAACTTCACGACAGTTGAAATGTTCCTGTCTGACACATAAGCTTCTAGAAATCTGGGAAGCCAAGGAGAAAGTTTGCTTGACTTACTTTGGTTTAGAAATAAGATGCAAGCTCGAGATCTCAAGTTTATTTTGGGCTTTTAACTGTCAAAAACGTAGCTACTATCAGCTATCTTAACATTTTTAAGGTAAAGCGTAGTTTGAACTAAACAACTGTAATTTTAAGACCTTTCAGTTTACCCTTTCAGATAGCTTAAATCTTTCGTTATTTTTAATTTTCACAAAATTTAATTAATTAAACCTTGTTTTCTTTATTGGATATCTTACAAATGCTTAGATAACATAGAATATTATATCCGAGGGGTGTAAAGAAGGATATTGCCTCACGAAATACGAGTTGGGCAATACCCTATTCCGCCAAGGCATCTGTATTACTGTTCTCAAACAATGTGAGGCAATAAAAATATGCGTTTGCAAAAAGAATAAGTGACGATAACACATGAACTAGAGTGCGTTTCACCGAAGAGTTCCCCTGCCATAAAGTTGGTTTCCCTGTTTTTTGGTAGCTAGTTTAGTTTTTCTGTTTTTCTCCTGTAGCGATTGGATCTATGAATAAAGAATCCTATTTCTAGTCATTGGATTGGGTGGATGGATATGGAATTGGATTGCATTGTTACAAACATTACCTACGGCAAAGGAACTCTTTGGTGAAACTCACATTAAACCTTTCTTTCGCTTTAGCTGGAAGCAAGTTTTCTTGACCGAACGGATGACCGCATTGGCTTCGTCTTTCAACACTACCACTCTTCATTCCAACCCTTTTTTCGAAGTGTTTATAAAACATTAAGATATTACGCACCACGATGAATTAACTCTGCTACCTTCTCAAAACATTTAAAATTTACTGTTATTAACCATAGACATTTAAAAAAAAGGAAAATTGCCAGAATCGGCACCGCAGAGAACGAATTAATGAAATAAGTGCGGGATTTTGCGTATACCTATCATGAATTCTGTTAAAATTACGAGAGTCGTCTCTGAATGGTATTTTTCACCTTATTCTCTATTTTTAAATTTTGTTGTAGCAGGTAAAATTTATGTTTTATATAAATGTATGAAAATCCATTTCTTCCTAGGGCGGAAATGGATTTTCAGAAAAAAAAATCCCAGGGAAAAAGAGAGCATTTTTTTTCAAAACAAAAGAGACTGCGATTATTTACGAGCATTTTGAGAAAAGCATATATCTTATCGTCACGACATTAATCCCCAAGAGGATATCAGATATATTCATAAGTGTGAACTGGTACACTCGCTTTTTACCGATGATATTACGTCCCAAACGTAATGGGTGATGAAACCTATCGCCGTTTTTCAGGCACAAATGGATCAACAGCTAAAAGTGCCTTCCAAAGCCAAACACAAATTAATGGACGCAATAGGGATTTAACCCGTGACCTCTGAATTAGCAGGCAAGCGCTCTACCACTCGGACACAGAGGCGGTCTATATATTTTGCAGGTAGTAAAACCTAATTTGGTCATTAGCTTTAAAAAAAAAACATGAGCGGAAAAAATACTAGTCAATCGCCTCCTGAAAATGAGAAAATGTATTTCCGGCTACAAATAAAACTTATTTTTTACATTAGAATAAAACAAGAGCAAAATGACTCTAAATGGATGATTTTCAGTTTTTATGTGATATAAACATAGGTACCTATATTATGGCATTGCGAGGTAGATATTACAGCTAAGACTCACTTTGATATTGGCATATATAAATTTAGAACTGGTACTATACTAACAGCATGGACATATATCCTTATGGAACTCTAAGCTCGCAATGAGGGACTTTCCAAAATTTTACAATTACAAATAGCAATACTTTAAAAAATATATAATAAAAATCACTCCGGAATGTACGGAACTGTAGGAGCACGAAGCTGACTCGCTCGTGGCCGGCTTGTCATTACCGTGCTTATTCCATTTTCTTCTTTTACCAGTTGGGGTGGATTTGCAATGTCCGACTTTGCAATTAGATTTTTCCGCAGACCAAATGCAGTGTAATTAGATTAATATTTTATGTGAAGGCAAAGTGAAAGTTATTGGGCCGGAATACATTTAACCACTGCTCTAAACATGTTTTAAACTACCTCCAGCCATTTTTAAACAATGCAAGCCCTTTCCCGCGCCTCCGCCCGCTTTTATTTCAATCTCTGGCCAGTGTTTTGCTTGGCTGTTATTTTATGAACACGCCTTTTAGCCTGCCTTGACGTCCTTACTTTTCTGATTTTCTATACCGTAATGATATTAATTTAATATTTTAAAATAAAAAAATAACTAAAATTTCATTAAACCAATTCACACAATATTACAAGAAATTATCTAGAATTAAATGTCAGTATCATTTAAAAAAAGCAGCAGCTGAATAATAAGTTTTATTAATTAAATTTTTTGCAATTTTCTCATAAATGTCACAATGTTAGAAATATCCCTAAAAGAAAAAAGGAAGTTTATAGTAAACTGTTGTTGACATAGGTACCAAATACGCTAGACTTATACAGTTCCGTATTGCGAAGGAGAGCTATTTACCTATATGTGATGTAAGCCACTGTTGAAGAACTCAAATAAGTCAAGATTCTATTTAAGAAATGTCGCCATTAAAATTTCAAGTATATGCAACGAAGGTAATGTTAGGAGTTTTAGTGTTCGAAAATGTTGCCTTCATGAATCTCTGGGTCGTATATAGAACATTGCCTTAATGCATCTTTTCTGACCTATAAAGACTCGAAATTTGTGTGTCGCGTTACCCCATATAATAATACCCCGTGACTTTCGGATTAGTAGTGGAGTACTTGAACCACTAAAGCACAGAAGAGGTTTAATTACTGATCACTTATTTTCTTGTTGCAGGCTTTTTCCCATTCCCTGCCGTCTACTGCCTCATTTGGATCTGTCTGGACGTTTTGCTGTGCACCGCTTCCATCATGCATCTATGCACTATCAGCATTGACCGGTACCTCTCACTCAGGTAAAATAATTGTATTTTATGTTAAGATAACATTCTTATGGACCTTTTCAGTTACTGTCACACCTGAATCTATTTCGGCGTTCTACTGTGCCCCGCTTCCATCATGCATCTGTACATTCTTGGCAGTAAATGTTACCATTGTATAGTATTTCTCTGATACATTCTTTAGAATCCTTGGTGTCACTCTCCCACCTGGATTTGTCTCGGTTCCCTGCTGTGCACCGGCTCCATCATGCATCTGTGCACCAGAAACTTGATCGTTACCTTTCAATCATGTGAGATTGTGTTGATTAAAACATTTTACTCAGATAAGGTTGAATAATCTCTTTCTGTATGTTCCTTAAAGATTCCTTTAGCAACGGTCTCATTTAGTTCTACTATGTACCACCTTCTAATTCTTCAAGATCCCTATGTTCATTGTCTAATCTAGATCTATTAAATGTTCTGCTCTGCAGCGGCTCTTTCAAGTATCTGTGCAATATCAGCGCTGAAACGGTTAACTGTGAATCGGTCGAATAGTCTCTTTCTGTATGATTCTTCAAGATTTATATAGTAACTGTTTCATCGTGATCTATCTGGACATTCCGCTGATATAACTCACACCCAGGTCTGGTAACAGGGTGCTGAAGAAGTGAAGACTTGTCTGTAGGGTAATGAACACCGTTTATTGATAATAGTTGTTTTTATAGAATCATACGCTTAGGTGTCTAAATTAAATAAGTCAACGAACTCTTGAACGTGCGACCTCATTTATTGCGCAATGTGGTTATTTGTAACATACGCTACACAGGTAAAGTTGTATTGTCTGTCACTGTACGATTCTTCAGGATTCCTACAGTCACTGTCTCATCTGGATTTGTCTCATCGTTCTGCTATGCAAACCCTTTAACACCGGTAGTAAGAATATTTTAAAAAGATTTAAAATAAACACTGTCAAATTCAAATATACTGTAAAAATATTTCCCTATTGACAATTTGGGAAATGTATGTGGTACCTATCTCCATTATTAGCTCCTTTTTAGAGTTCCTTAGTCTGACAAGGAACCCTTATAGTTTCGCCATGTCCGTCTGTCCGTCCATCCGTCCATCCGTCCACCTGTCCGTCCGTCCGTCCGTCTGTCCGCGGCTTAGCTCATAAACTATTAGTACTAGAAAGCTGTAATTTGGCATGAGTATATACATATACATATTAATCACGCTGACAAAACGATAAAATAAAATAATGAAAAAAAAAATTCTTAGGGGTACCTCCCCTACACGTAAATTAGGGATGAATTTTCTTTCCTCATCTATCCTATAGTGTGGGGTATCGTTAGATAGGTCGTTCAAAATAATTGTGGGTATAATGATAACCATTTTTGCGATTTAGGGACCCGTTGGTAAAATATTTAGCTTGAAAGTGCTAATTTTTGTTAGAGTCAAGTGTCCCCCTCCCCTGCTGGCTAAACTGTTGTTTATTGATGTGTGGAAAAATTCACAGAAGTAGCATATACGTGTAATAATGAATTTAAAAGTAAAACTATTACAGCTAAGTTGGATTTACAGGTTCACCAGGACAGGTCGCGCCAAGTTTTTAATCCCCTTTAAATACGGGGTGATTCGTATCGGCAGGAACAAAATGTATGAGCCGTCCTTTGGAAGAGCGACCTCCGAGCGGAGTAGAAGTTTGGCGCGATCTGCATCAGTAGAATAGTCCGCATGTTGTGTTGAGTAACTACGGAACCCTACACTGCACGTGGCCCGACACGCACTTGGCCGGCTTTTTGTCTATGGATTCAAAGTTTAACCTGACGCAAAGTAATTATTCGTACCGTTCATGGGTGTAGAATTATCTCCCTCTGAATTTTATGTCCTTTCTTGTCCCAAATATCACTGAATGTCCTAAATATCCCCAAGTTACGGTATATATTTTAAAAGTGTAACCGTTATTTTTCTTTCTAGATACCCAATGAGATTCGGCAGGAACAAGACCAGAAAAAGAGTGACCGTGAAGATTGCCTTTGTGTGGATTCTGTCCACTGCCATGAGTCTCCCGCTCAGTCTAATGTATTCTAAGGTAAAAAAATAAGAGGATAGTCCTAGCTTTACCGTACTTTGTTCTTCCTTGTTTGAAGAATCTAGCAATACTACATGTTAAAAAAGAACTTCTGCCAAGAATAAAATGCACACTCTTATCCTAACAGAATCTTCTAAAGTCATGCGAAAAAATACCAAAGATGGCTGTAAAAAAGTTTCCATATCGAAGGGTATTTTTAAGGTTATTTGAGCAAAACCCCATAATAAATTTATGGATTAAACCCTTTGTTAAACTCTGGAACGAACAGATATTTCATTAAAACCAAAGTTTTGTTTTTTATACTAAAATTTGTGAAGAATTTTGCATTTTTTTACGGAATCCATCCTTCTTGCACTGCGGTTCTTTGTACATGGAGTAACAGTAGTAGACAAAAGCGTGAGCTGTCCTCTTAAAAATATTTAATAAATTTTACCTTATGGACACTACATCACTACTGCTGAAATAAATTTTATTAAACTAGTAAAATGGTGGTACCTCCACAGTCGAGCCCGGCAATACTCCGATTTCATCCTACCATCCTATTTACCCAACTGATCCCAAAAGGCTAAAACTGTTTGGTAATTACAAAATTAATTGCTTGTTAATCTCAAAATACTGTCTTTCATGTTTACAATTTAATTTGATTAACCGACATAGATTTCATTGATTCTTGGTACTGGTAGAATATCAGTGTCACAGATTATTCTGTGACGAATGCTGAGCGTAGTACCCTTTCAGCCTCTATCATACATATTGTATATTTTAAAAGTATTTTTTATGTTATTTTTATTTTGATCATTCATATGCCATTTAAATGTGTAAGATCTTGTATTTTTTATGATTTTCCTGTTTTTTGTAATATTTTGTTAAGTAAGAGGTATGAATAAAGTTTTATCTATGTATGTATCTACTGGTCGTGCTCTCTTCTCGATCACAGTGCAATCAAAATGACAAATAATTATTTATTATCTTAAATGCACAATAAATTTCAGCTTTTACACTAAAAGGTAAGTTAAGGTTTGTTTTTAAACGTGCTGTATTATTTTAGGCTGCCAGTTTGGAAGGGAGAAGGGTCCTAAGTCTCTCCTCGTTGGTTATCTTATTTTTCTACAGAAATCCTGATCTCACGAATATCGTTATTAGCCATGATCCCATTTAAGCTGGTTATTTTTAAGGAATGAGTATCACGCTCGAATCGTCTTCACTTCGGTCGTTGTCTGACTTTTTGCAGAACAACTTTTGTTTTGTTTTCAAAAAACCACATATAATAACCAGCTTAATTAGAACCACAGCTGGGTGTTTTTCACAAACTTTGTGCAAGTGATGCACCGGAAATTGCCGGAGTTATTTTATTACTTACGAGCCCGCTCCGAAACGTTATTCATAATATCTATCATGAAACTCGGCATTGGACCTAATGCGAACAAAGGGATATTTCAAAATCAACTTGTTAGATGGAAAGCAGATACGGGATGTGCCTATTCAGTGTAAAAAAAGCTAGGATTTAAGGAAATTTCCAGGGATCAGGAGAAACTGGATCCACGCGAGCTGTGCTGGGGGCGTTTGCTAGTCTATATGTCGTATAATCTACATACCGCAATATAATTACATCCGCAGGGATAAATATATACCGGGTGTAAATAGACTGCTAAAATTAAATGAAACCACATATTCTACTGACCATACTGAACCACTGTTCCCAAGAAAGACATACGGGCGAGTATCGAGAGAGCGTCGTCCGTGAAACAGCTGTTCCGGTGCAGCGTTCTAAAATAGACCCTTCTCCTACGAGATAAAGTCTTTGAGATTTGCGTGTTTTTTTTTTAATAGTTGTTCAGTATGATCGGTAGAGTATGCGGTTTTATTTAATGGTCGCACTCTATTTACACTCTGTATACCGTTACATAGTTATACGAAAGTAGTTTACTAGGCTTAGTTGACTTTGCCGCTCGTCAAGTTGTTAAAAATCAATTAAACTTGAAGTGGTAAAATTCAAAACAAACAATGATTTTGAAAGTTCAAGAACCTACCCAATCGTGGTAATTTTGATTAACTAGTACATTCCAACCCTTTGTTCAAAATTTCTGACTGAACTGGTTTCGCCACAGCTTTGATGTTCCCCAAAATTGCTAATTAAATACAAATAAACAAGCAAAGTTTATTGAAATAAATCAAACAGCATAATAGAATATACTTTAGTTTTGATTCATACATAATTAAGTATGTATTAAAGAATTAAATGAAACTTGCGGATAATTTATGGAGTAAAGAAATGGCTCACTCCAATCTATCTGTTTATTATACTCGTACTAATAATAAAGTAGATAAATATAATAAATAGACTTTTTTGTTTTTTAATTAAAATGTATGTAAATAAATCTAAGTAAGCGCGAAAAATAGCAAATAAATGTGATATAATATTTCTGGCGATTTGGGCCCGCCATCCGTCTCAGTTTACAGTGACACATCAATGAATTATTATGAATATTTTGGTTAATTCAAAAGTCAGTTTAAAATACAAAAAAAAGAATATGTTACAGAAGAGAAGATACAAAATACATGAGCGGATCTCAAAACGTGATTTTATTTACTTCGCTCTATAGAAAACATCGCAAAGTAAGATCCTCAAATAAGTTGGTCAGTTGAGAGAATTGAAACTTCTCCTGAATTTTCTTTACATAACCAAAGACATTTGTATAATGTGTATGTTTGTAGACGATTATTATTTATTTCTCAATACTTTTTCAGAAGTTCCAGAAAAGCCTCGAAAATTCACTGGTTACGCATGCCCGCAGCGCACGAAGCGAACTTTCTAATGTAGACTTTCTGACAATATACTCGAGTTCAAAATCACTTGATAGGATGGTCGTTTCCCAAGGACAGTGCGGAAGTAACAAAGACATGTCCATACATTGAATATTTATTTTCATCCATCTGTCTGTCTGTCTGTATATGTTACATTTTAACTCGAGGCACTCAATGGATTTGGATGCGGTTTCCTTTATTATTATTGTAGTGACCCTGATATAGGCTAGGGTGTTGATAAAATAACGCCTAAGCCGAAAACCAACGGTGGGCGGGCCAGTATACGTATCATAGACTATACAGATACCTTCATAGAGTTTTCTCTATAGATGAAAATGAAACCAAAAGGTGACGTTACGGTGGTGCCCCGGGTGACAACTGCGAACCACAGCACTACGCACTACTAAAGTCCCCGTCACGAGAAGCTATAAATTTTGCAAATAAAGAACTTCTACTAAGTTACGTAGCGACCATTCAATCAACAACAAGTAGTCCCAAATTCAATCAACTCAAAGTAACATACGTGTAACACGAAACTAACGAGCAATTGCACTTCGTCGGGACATATTTTAGCGATATAAAGCCGTATCGTCTATGTTTTGTAGTACTGAGACGCGTCTGGTAAACATTTGGGCCGCCATTTTGAAGTAAGTTCACGTTGACGCTGACAATGCTGTCATTCGAGTTTTGAATGCATGCATCTCCAAATCCTAAGGTTGCGAACCATCGAATGTGTGTTTATAAAATTTATAGCTTCTCGTGACGGGGACTTTTAACTATAAAAGTCAGGTGATATCTGACTTTATACTGTGACTCGTATCAAAGAAAGTAAAGAATTTTGACCGCGTGGACACTTTAAACTTGAAACCTATATAACTTAATATTTTATTCCAAAACTCATGGGCCGGGCAACAATGAAATATCAAGATAGGACGGCGCATTACGGCTTAAACCATTTAAATGGGACCTGGCAAAGCGTGACTTTTAGTACTGAAATTATTCTGCCATTTTCCACGGGAGGGGAGGTAAACACGCACAGCACACATTTACTCATTCACACACACTCCTGCGAAAAACTTATATGTCACACTAAATCAAAAGCTGCAAAACAAACACAAAACGCGCACACTAGCATACTTACATGAACAAATGGTTCATGTACATACTTCGGCAGAGGGGGATAAGTGCGCTTGCCTAGTCCCGTGTTATATGGTCTAAGCTAAGCATTACGGCATGGCAGAAAATAAGCAAAAAATTATAAATTAAGCAGGGACTTTTAAAAAAACCGGTCAAGTGCGAGTAGGACATGCGTCCTGAGGGTTTTGTACCATTCGAGTAAATTAATAGACTTAAGGTGGTAAAACCGAATCTCGGTGCAAAAAGCACATCATAATATTGTTTACCTTACTTTTGAATAAAAAGTGTGCAATAAATGCGTTTTAAAGCAATTAACGGAAACTGATTACTTATAATAGGGTTCTACATTACATAACATTTGATTACAACGATAAATACGCTTTTAAGTTTGTTAATCGAATGCAACCAAAATGTAAATCATAAAATGATAGAATTTGAATCTGAAAACTTAATTATTACTAATAAATTTCCGCTAATTGCTTTAAAACGCAAATTTTAAAACGAAAAATTTTATTCAAAAGTCAGGTGAACAATATGATGATGTGCATTTTGCACCGAGATTCTGCTTTACCACCTTAAATGATTTGAATTAAAATTACAAACTTATTATTACCTACAAAATTTATGAAACATAACTGAAAAGTTAAATTGGTCAAGGTATTCGGGTAAGTAACCCTAAACCTATATTCAATATTGGCATTTACAGTTTGTTTTTTAAATGCACTAAACCATATTATGGCATATAATATACAGTTTTTTTTTTTATTCCTAAATAGTTTTGTTTTTTTGTTAACGTAACAAAAATTGTCTAAAACTGGCACCCCATTTCTTTATTTTTGGAGATAAAAATTAATAAAGAAATTAAAACTTTTCTAAGTGAGTTCTATAAAAAGACATGCTGGGGTAAGAAAAAAAAAATGGTAATTTTTAGATTTTTTACTTGACAAAACCTAACTGTGACGAACTTTTAAGTTTCTAACCCCCGATTTCACAATTGAGAATTTTTAGTTAAGTAGTGCTTAACTTTCAAATGCAGCGCTGTGATTGGCCAATTTGTCACTTCTGTATCCACTTAGCGAGACTTTCTTAATTCAGAAACTGGCCTTAAGTCAATTAGAAGTACCCTAGGGGTTTTCATGGTGAGCTAATCTTATGAAATTTATTACGAAGGGCAACAACTTTCTTCATGTTAAGTTAAAAGCCCGATTTTTTAACAGCACTATGGATATACATATGGCTTCTGTGATAGATATTAGTTACAATTTGATATCTGTAACGGGTTCCGGGAAAAGGGGTCTTGACAGACGGACAGACGGACAACAAGTGATAGTATAAGGCTTTCGTTTTTTTTTTCATTTTGAGGTACGGAACCCGACAAACATTGAAGTTGAGTCATATTGAGTGGTCGGATCCTAGTCAAGGTTGAGGATGCATTCAAAATTTTTTTACCAAAGGAAATGTCTGGTAACGACGTCAAATGAAAAGGATCGCCTTTTTATCATAATATATTTTTCATCACTAATCTTAGACCATTTAACACGGGACCTGACAGAGCGTGACTCTTAGTACTGAAATTATTCTGCCGTTTTTAACGGGAGGGGAGGTAAACACGCACAGCACACATTTACTCATTCATGCACACTCCTGCGAAAAATTGATATGTCACACTAAATCAGAAGCTGTAACACATACACATATGACTTGCATAAAGGTAATAAATACAACGAATAAATACACGTAGTTATATTTTTAAAACAATCACACTGGCTAGTAAGACACGATTGCACAAAGTCACATGAAAAAAAAATGGTGGCAGTAAAATTATCTTGTTGAAAACGTTGTTGCAAACATTATTTTGTAAGTTTTTTTTTCGATTTGATCGCTCGTGCGCCTAAACATCTTGGGTGCAATTGATAACTTACCTCCTTTGTATAACAATCTACTATTAGAATATGCAAACTTTTTTGAAATTGGTCTATAAAACAGCTAAAAAAAGGCTATTCTTCAAAACGGTTTTCAAATCGTCAATATTGGCAAAAAAGGAGAGGCCAATTCGGATTACGTGTTAATTTGCAGGAAAATTATCAGTTTCACAAAACTTATTTAAAACATTAAAAGACAATTATGTTTCGCTGCTTAAGCGATTAAAGGATTTATCCTTTCCAAGGATAAAGTTTGGATTTCATGAAACAATTCTATCTCAATTTTGAAGTTATAACAAAATTGTCTTAAAGCGAAGTTTTTGATTGCTTTGTACATAATTTTGTTAGTAACATTTTTGTTGTTATAATTAGGAGTTAGTCAGTTTTGGTAAACGAACTTCACTGACAGTTTTTTTGTAATATGTAACTTGATTACCATCACGACATTTGTGTTCCCAAGGCATTGTTAAGAAATATTTGATTCCAACTTTACCTTATACTTTGTCTTCTACTGAATATTTATTGCTTATTTCCTTCATTTGAACTGCAGACCCCTGTGACAGATGGACAGACAGAATGACAGTGGAGGTTTACTAATAGGATCCCGTTTGGCACCCTTCAGGTGCGAAACCCTAAAAATATCATTTTTGACCAAAATTATGTGTACCTCATACCAAATTTGGTCTGAGATGTGTGTCTTGTCTATGGAACAGCTTTTTTTTTTCATAACTATTTCGAGCTTAGCTCCATAATAAAAGTTATTCTCAAAGACGAATACCATTTGTAGTCTTGGGCATTTCAGCCACTTAAAATCTTAATTACTGATTTAAAATGATATACCCAGCAAAAGAGGAATGCCGCGTCATAGAAAAGGTTTAATAAAATAATTGGATAATCTAAGATACAGACAAGGGACAGTTAAAGGGCAAAGTATGTTAAAAAAACAGGCTTTATTATTATTATTAACTATCCACATCAACTCCAAATTAGATAAGCATTAAAACAAAAATTGATGTAGCAAATGATACAAGCAAATTTTAATAAAAAAAAATATAAATATATATAAAACCCTTGCTCTTTTTAATTAAATCCCCCTTCAGAGATATTGAGAAGATAATGAATCAAGGTCATTCAAAACATAAAATTGGTAATCAACTATTTATTGTACTTTTTCTTGTTTAGAATTTTCTTTGTTCCTGAAAGATGAGGATAAGATTTTGCAATTAAAAAAGTAATATCCCTTTTATATGCCTATATGAATGAACACCAGAATGACATGCTACCTACTATCAGCCCATATTGTGATAGATGTTAAAACTGTTTACAAGTTAGGAGCCTGAACTGCGGGCGACTGTACGAGTAAGCTGAAGCTGTATTTGGAAGAGTTCATATATTTTTGTTATTTTGAAATGTCTATTTTGCGTGTTTTATTGGTCATAAAATGCTTAAGGATTTGTCAAGTAAAAACAAACTTAATGAAACTAAAAAAATAATTAACCTACAAACCCTTCCTTTAAATAGCTGCCCCGTGGGAAGAGAAATAAAAGATAAATATCGAATCAGGAAACTGCAAATTGAGAAAGGGTGTACCACAGGGTAGCATATTGGGCCCCATTCTTTTTCTCTTGTATGTAAACCATCTGCCCTGCTTGACAAACAATAAAGTGGTCATGTTTGCAGATGATGTGTCCGTATTCTTTAAGTTTGAACGATCAAATGATAATAGTGATCTATCGAGTGTTATAACTGAGTGTATAAGCAGTGTGATAAACTGGTTTGAAACTCTTAATCTAAATACAAACGTCAATAAGACCCAGATGCTATATTTCCACAATTATAATACTCGTAAACTGGACTTAAATGTAAATATTTACAACAAAAAATAGAATTTGTTCCATTTGCAAAGTTTTTGGGAATTTATGCTGACGAAAACATGAACTGGAAGAAACATGTTGAAATTCTTGGGAATAAGCTGAGTAGCTTCTGTTATGCTTTAAGGACCTTGGCAAAAATTGCAACGAGAAAAGCTGTTCTACAAGCATATTTTGCTTTCTATCAATCAAGAGTACTGTACGGTCTTCCTGTATGGGGAGAAAGTACAGATATAGAGAGTATATTTAAACTTCAAAAAAGCGGACTAAAATCAAGTATGGATTCCTGCCAACCATATTTTATTACGTTAAAACTACACACACTTACTGCCTTATACGTAATCGAATTATGCAAAATTGTCAAGCGCTTTCCTAGTAAATTCCCCAATAAATCTCTATGTCATAGCACTAGACTTCAAAAACGTTTTGAGTTTGACCTCGAAGTTCCTAGGAAAAACACTACTTCTTATGAAAAGTCTACCAAATTGGCTGCCATTAAAGTGTTTAATAGCCTACCAATACAAATCAAATGCCTTTCTGGGATCGAATTTATGAATACCCTGAAAAGATACTTGGTACAGATGTGTCCTTACAATTTAAAAGATTTTTATATGTTTAATAAAGATTATAATGGAATTATATTGTAATTTAATTTTGTATTGTGAATTAACGTTCATTTGATCTATTATATTTGAAAATTTTATAATCAATGAGTAGTGTTAAATTATGTAGAATAGTAAAAGTAGGTTTAAGGTATAATTAGAGTCTAGCTGTAAATACGAATTATACAATTTATTTTAAGAATTACATTGCTACACCTTATTGGTAAAATTACATTGTAACTTGTATTTTTAAAAAACACCTTTTATTTACATGTGATTTATGGCAATAAATGAAATGAATTGAAAATTGAGAAAATGAGAAGCCATTTGTGGTATCAGTAATTCGTCCAGACTGACTGACTAACGCCTCAATTTTTACTTTCCTACTTTCTGAGCGAGCACGCTTCAGCCTAGGTCTCCTTGATGCTTTTTATCGGGTGTGGTCCTAGTGGTCAAGCGTAAGCCCATAACATTATAATCACACAACGACTATAATCGCATTTATCAACCAGATTCCAAGCAGTTATTCTTAACAGTGTTGTCGTCTTGTGGCCCATAGCGTAAAATATCAAAAATAGCAGTTAGGTTCATTTAAGTATTTTCAGTTAGATCTATTATTATTATACATTGGCGATCCCAGACATGGGTATATGATTGACAATATATTTTTTTTATTTTGGCCACCCGCCCACTGAACCGGATATAGAAATAGCGTCCTGTATCGATCTGTCCCCCATCAAAGCGTTACAGAGGCAACTTAATTATTCAAGAAAATGCCGAACGTTCCTTTAGTACTTACCTATGGTTGTGTGATTACTTGAAGAGAATTCCATTATTATGTATTTAAAAGTGTATTATCTGATGTTGGATTGCAAGGTCTAGGCTACATAAAAAGACTATGTACTTTTCAAGTAAATAATTTTAAAGTTTATTTATTTAGATTTATTATTTGAATTTTAATTTTTTTATTAAATATATTTTAAATTAAATTAAATTTAAAAATCGTGTATTGCGCTTGCTATAATGAATTTTAACCTATGATACTTTTTTTATGTACTTCCAGATAATTTTTGTGTATGTGTAATCGATATGCTTTTTCCATTTTTAACAATCATTATTTAATTTCACTTCATAAAATACATACTTTTAATCTTCTTACAATAAAAATCAGTTTACAAAATTATGGATTTCACGAAAACAGCGATTTAGCTCCTATATTTCTATTCGGCTATTCGGTTTAGCAAATTAGCCCGTTTGACAGTACATTTTTGGCTGTCAATTGAATACAATTGTCTTGTTTTGTTGTTGACAACCAAAAACGTACGATTTCATTTGTCAAACGGGTTTATTTTCTCAGCCGAATAGCCATATGACAATAGAATTCGAATACCATTGGCTTACACAATTGCACCTCTGATCAATAGTTGTATAATTTTGATCTACTTTCTCTGTTTCTTCTTTTTTGTGGTCTTGCTTGTGGTGGCGTCTTGCTCGTTTTTTCATTTCAAAAATAACAACATGTAAAAATAATATTTAACAATACATGTAAAATTCATAAATAAATAGTATTATAATTAATCTGTTACAAATAATCTTACATTTATATTATAATCTTAATTTTCTAATAACACCGATCCGTGTATAAATGGTCTGTAGAATAAGTACCGTCTTGGGTACTATAGTGCTGGCAGAATACCAGCGTTGTAGGTTTTACCTGCAAAATTTTGCTGAGCCAGGGCTAATGTCATTTGAACAGTACTCGTACATGCGATATATGTTTATAACAATGTGTGTTATGTTATGATTAATGTCTGTTTTTATTTTAATTTTCTCTATTGCTTTTCTTAATTTTTGTAGTTTGTTTTTTATGATTAATGTCTGTTTTTATTTTAATTTTCTCTATTACTTTTCTTAATTTTTGTAATTTGTTTATTATGATTAATGTTTGCTTTTATTTATTCTTCTCCTTTGCTTTTATTTTTATTGTAACTATTTGTATGTGCCGTGTAATGTGTAAATGAATAAACGTTTTTTATCATCTATCTAGTTTGTATTTGGGTCGTGATACTTGTTAGCCACAGGTAAAGCCTCTTTGGTTAGGGTGACCTTGACCAAGCCTCACTAAAGAAATTATGAGAGGCCTACCATGTGCTGAAAGGACTGCAAATTAATTTCACATTTTCGTAAATTATTTATTAACTTCTTGCTTGTGGTGTGATAAGACATTTTTAAAGGTTAATCTAATTTGTTTTGAATTTTCTAGAGACTTTATTTTATAAATTCATAATTTTGTTAAAAGTATTATTGCATAAATTTTTGAATGTAAATGATCGTTGTTTGTATTGAGCAAATTTTCAATTTCAGTGCATATAGCATTTTTGTTGTGAATAAAAGGCTTTTATTATTATTATTTATGTAAGAAGCTAAAAAAATATGTTTCAGGATGATAACAGATGAACTTTTTTCTTACCCCTATGGGAGGGATATTTGCACCATATATTGGCTACGGCGTAGCAAGTGCTACGACCTCAAAGTTTTTCCGCTTTATACGCTTTGTACTTGCGTCTGGGGATGCATACGTTACGTATGTTAAAATGTTAATATACACGAACAATTAAATACAATATCTATATACCTAAATTGAACTGACAAATTAACTTATACTTATTCAAAACCCCCAGCTTATTTTATACCTCAATAGCAATTTGAAAATTCTTATTCTTTTTATACTTTAATAAAATTACTTTGACCAATTATCTAACGCAATCGAAAATAGCTCTTGTCACTTTGTCAAACTTTTGCTTTTAGGTTAAAATGGCTGTCGAGAATATTATCTGACCTGAGGCTACGATTTCTAAATCGCGGATTTCAATCCGAAAGCATACCCACTCCTGTTGCATAATTCATTTCGATAAAATCTTCTGACAGTATCTGTCCATTTCCACTTCAAAGGAAACAAAGTTGTATTTCGAAATTTGGAGCCTCGCTTAATGTTTCGGAGAATCTCAAAATATTCTTTGGGTATTGGCTAATCTTATATCTGTTATGGTTTCTTTCTTTATTAACCTCTAGCCTTTCGCCCGCTGCTCCGCCCACGTTTATTCAATCTCTGCCCTGTTTTCCGATTAAACGTTATTATACGAACACCCCTTAAAGCCTATTTTATATTGATCGGGGTCATAACAATGATAATAAAAAACCGTGCCTTTATAATTTGAACTTGACGAAATCTTTTCGTAGCTGATGCCTGTGTGGAATAAGAAACCTACCTGCCAAATTTCAAGTGTGTAAATTGTACAGTATGCAAAACGTGGGCAACTTTGATCTATGTGCTAAAAATGCCTTGTGGCACTGTGTTGCTTTTATATGAATTATACACAGCATGCAAAGGGCGTTAATGACCTTAAAAATTAGTAATTTTTAAGATTTAAGTAAAAGAAATCTCGCATAATTTTGATTAACTAGGTAACATCACTGATTACTTTTTTATTTTTTGGTTACAGTAACAATTTTTTTTGGTAAATTTTCCCCAAAACTCAAAAATTTAAATTACAAACAATATGACTCGACTGACGAATGTAAAAGAAGCGAAATACCTTGTCTCATGGTCGTAACTGATGGACGTCTGCAGTATCTACCTACTATTAGAAGACAGGCGTAGGAATACGTATGTACTATCCGTTTCAAATGCTATTAGGATAGGACCACGTGTCTGTGTGCGATAGCACACTATGTGCATCTCTTTCACTCACGCACTTCCGTCAACGTTGCTAACGCACACAGGCATACAAGGTCCTATTCTAATAGCATCTGAAACGGATAGTAAGAACGGGTGGCTTGAGCTGATGGTGACTAGATTTCCTTTCCACCAAGCTAATAGTAGTTAGTTCCAGCGCCAACTAAGGAAAAAAGCTTTGAACTTGAATGAGGGTACAACTTTTATTTTATGATTGATTCTAGTCTTGTTCGACGTACTGAACCATAATCCATGGGGTGCCAGAGTGACACTCTTGGGCAATTTAAACTATTGAAGGTCAAAGGTTACGATGTTAAATAAAGCTGAACCACCCATTTTATTGCGAATTAAGAGAAATAGATGCACCCAAATTAAATAATTGTAAATATTAACTGAAAAAATATCATACATTTCCAGACATATTTTCACTATTTGGCGGTATAAATCTGAGAATGTATGATTAGGTGTTTTAAGGTAAAAAGGAAAGAAACATATGATTTATTCATTTTATTCACAATTTAAGAGCTGTGCTCTTGTTGGTGAAGTCTTTTCTTCTGCACTCCGCCTTTTCTTTGACTTCTTGATACAACTAGACATTTACTTTTCCTTTCACTTGATCCATGAATGTTTTCCTGGGCCTACCTCTCTTTCTTTTTCCCTTCACTTTTCCTTCAATTATGTTTTTGGTATAATGGTTTTAATAATCATTTTATTTTATATATATACAAAAAAACACGTTATCTAATCGCCAGATATATTTCGACAATTATTATTGTCGGCATCAGTGGAATACACATAAATTATAATATTATAGTAATATGTACAGGACGCAAAATGTATATATACATATATAATAAAATTATTATAAAAATGAAAGACCATATAGATCAATAAAAAAAATATATGTTATTTGATATAATTGTTGGGAAGAATCAGATGTCCCAACATCTTTTCCCTTCTATTATCTATCTATAATAGAAAATAAGTTTTAAATAATTATTTATTTGATAAAACTACAATTGTTAGATATTAAATGTTTTAATTGCACTTTGTAACGTAATTCAGAGACAGAAGTATTAATTTCACTCTCACTGTCATTAAATTGAGTTTCCTGAGTCTTCACATTGTTACACAAATCGCCACCTTCACACACGCAAAATTCCTTACAAGGAAGACCTGCATAGGCACAACTACACCTTGCTGTTGACCATAGCTTCTCACTTGAACAGCTACATCTTAAACTCTTCAGCAATTCAGGTGGTGCCAATCCTTTGCTACTTGGAACTAAAATGGGTACCAAAGAGTGTGTTGTTTTTTCCATCCATAATCAGTTTGATTTAAGGGCGGATGGAACGAAGATGCTGCTGCGTTCCATGTGTATGCTTGCAAATGGCATCATTCATTTTTATATGAAGTTCAAATGCCTCTGTTGTGGTAGGGATGAATTTTAAGAGGAATTTTCTTAGACAATCACACTCTGTATCGAACTTCTGTCAGGTTGTTAACTTCCTTCTTGTATCCGTAGCAATTATATTATACAGTTGCATTTAAAATTCTACAAAACCTAAATGCTTAAGTTCAACACCCTATCTCAGAACATTTATGGCTTGATTCTTTTGAATGCCAAAAAGTTGTGAAAAGGTATTACATATTATTAATATGAGACAATACACTGCCAATAGTGAATATGTTCGGGTTTCTATCTGAGTGCCTTTCTTTGTCAACAGACCCCATCCGCATAGTGCATTCAAGTTTAAGCTTTCGTTAAAAGTATCTACTACAGTCAGTGACACAAGAGCGTACGGGGTGAAAATAAAGAATGGTGGACCAGGGGAAAGGGGGGATGCTACTAATGTATACAGCGGAGCAACGACTCTGATGCACAGTGCATGGTCTCGGGAAAAATATGATTGTTGAGTTCTATCTAGGTTTTGCTATGTAAAAGTGAGACCTAGTCTCAAGCCTAACCTTAGGTCTCTGTGAATATGAGCGCAAAAACTCTTTACTGTTAACCTGTAAGTGCACCTTGTTGTAGCATTGGTTGTAGGTAGCAACATCGATATCAGTAAATTCTTACAGCATTAGAACGGCCACCCGCGACGGCGATAACGCTCTTATCGCTGAACTTAAATGGTATTTATATTAATTTCCTCTCATTCAATTAAATATGTTATCGGGCTTAATTAACCGATCTCATCCTGTCCGTGGGGTTTATTGAAATATTAATAGTTCGGAAAAATGAAACAATACACCATTGTTCGATAAGATTTGACGTCATACCTACGGTAAGGCATACCTATGGTAAGGCATACCTACGGTAAGGTGTACAGGTACACCTGCCGAGGTAATTAAGTGTTCATCACCTAACGATGGTGTGCATGGACGATTCAACAAAAACCCAAGTCTCTCGGGTTCGCTTGGTAAACTGCTTTGCGGACATGAGTGCACGCTGCAACGCTGTAGTGGGATAGCTTGTCGGAGCCGAACATCCGAAGAACATACAACATAGTCGAGTAAGACTGCAGGTCACGTAGCAAGACTGCGTGCATACTCAGCATGCCGGGGTGCTTGCAGTTAGAGTTGAAACAATCGTTGGTTGCATTTGTACCGTAACGAGCACGTACTGAAGCTTACCTATACTTTTTTCCATACGGAGCATGATTGTGCTAGCTAACAGAAGTTAACACAGTGTATGATATGACTCCCGTAATAAAATGTAAAACTGTATGCATTATCCTTATCAATTTTTTCCTTTTCAGCTGAAAATAACTGGGTATTGCCGATATATGCATGTATTACCCGTTGACATCATCGATATTGCGCCATTTTACCACAAAATACGTTTCTCTACCTAATTTGCTTATCAATTCTGTCGTTACTGCGGTACAGCATGATGTCACGGTATTTGAATTATCCCTCATGAACGAGCTTATTCAAGTGGGAAAAAATTCGCGATAATTATGGAACAACGAGTCCTTATTAGGTAGGTTTCGGGTTAGTATAAATGGAGGAAAGTACATATACAATCAATCATTAGCACATATACACTCGCCATAATCACAAGGCTGTGTACAATCGATCAGTCTTAACAAAATCACCATGTCATCATTCACAAAATCATCATCCACCATGAGCGGAAACTCTGGAGAAGCCGTTCATCGAGACAACGGGGAAAAATCTCGGAAGGAGCAAGAGCGCGCGGAAGAAGAAGAAGAAAAGCGCAGACAAGACTTGGAGCGTGAGGAGAGAAAACGTCAGAAGGCAGAGCAGCGGCGACTGGACAGGCACTTGATGCAGTATGCACTAGCTTTGCGTGAGCAGGCATCGTGGCGTGGAACTTTCAACCGGCCGAAGTAGTGCTAATCATAGATATGATCATTTGTTTATATAATAAGTATTAGGTATTTGTGTACATCAGTATTGAGTATATTGTGCATGTGAGTGTTTGTTTTTTAAAAAAAAAAAAAAACTTGTTCCCGATACATAGTTATTTCATTTCAAAATGCATGCCGACTTACAAATGTCACGACATACCAGTTTCCTTCATGATACTAGATATTTAGGTAGTTAGTTTAATAATGATGATAATATATTGTACTAGTTCTATCCACTAAGATGTTGTACAATCTACATCCATGCATAGATAACCGTGGTCACTACACTTTGTAACACGATAGAGGGGCACCGCGACATGCTATGCAGCGATAGGTAGGTACGGTGCAGTGTTTAGGTAAGGTATCTGTCATACCATAGTCCTAACATTACAGGAATCATGAAAAGTATACATATTTAGAATTATAGTCTAACCAAACCTGTAACACCTATACAATGACAAATCTTAAGTATAAGTGAGGTGTATACGTGTATGAAGCACACGTGTATGTCCCGGTAATTTTCTATGGTCACTCATCAGTTTTGATTTCGTTTTGAAATACACGCCGCCAGTCGGATACAGATCATAAAATGAATATAGCACGGGTTTTCCCGAATATTTCAAGACAGTGCCAACTAAACGTGGGTTGCCGTAATACGCTGGAGCTACTTACGTTCGGCCGGCAGCCTGTAATAATATTTCGATGAAGGTCCCGTCGTCTGATCATATTTACCTATCTTTTGAGTAGTGACACATAGTTTGTTCCATATTTAAACGATAGCGTGCCATGTGGTCATACGTATTATCGGTCCATAAGGAGTTATAGATGTAACGCCAATTGCCGCCGGTCTTTGTCATAATACTGTTTGCGGCTTACATGCAGTTATTCATAGATATAAAGTTAAGAAAAACCTTATTTAGACGTCTCATATTCCTGTATGGTCAGCTCCATACCTAAACGTCGCAGATACACGTAGTCAGAGGCGAATGCACACTCAGGCCTTGCTCAAGACATATGATAAGCATATGCCAAGCATAGTTTGTGATAACGGAGCTTTGCATCCCATGTGCACATAACGCTAATCATCACGCCTTGCAACTTATCTGCGTTAGTGATGTGACGTGCTATGCAGCGGCTAGTAGCACGTTACCTAGACGTTACATCTGGTGCAGTCCAAGCTTGACTTGATTGTATCTAACATAGAGTGGTCACGAGAGAAACTAAATTTCAACTTGAAGCAACGTCAGAGGGAATGATCTCAGTACCTTACCTGCACAACTCTCCATCATCCTACACTCATAGGGGTACAAGAAAAAAAAAGTAAACATATTATAAACACAAATATTTATTTTAATAAGCGAACGTCACATTGCAGCAGCATTGCTGCACTATTTAGCACTATTATCACTGATGTTGCGAGCCGAGTGCAGCAACATTTCTGTGTCCGTCCGGTCACCCGTCGAATAGTATTCGAGGATTTGCGGATCACCTTCATGCACTTTCTGGATGACCTCTCTAAAGATTTCTTGGGATTCTTTCAGCAGAATCGCCGGGACCATGTAATTGGTTATCCACGCAGAGACGTGCGCCGTGCAGAAATGATGAAAGTGCTGTGGGATCCTGCACTCACGTCCCGGTGGTACCACTACATTAGGCCTCTTGCCGCAGGAACAGGTGTCCCCGGCGACCGCCTTGCACTTCGAAAAGCGAATCTTCTTTTCAACAAACTCCAGTATAGTGGGCACCCTGACGAGATCCCTCTCACCTGGCGGCGGCCCCCAAAATAAGGGCATGAGCCAGTCCCAGTTCACCATCAGACGATCTTCTTCTGGCCTCGTCGGATCAAAGTTGTAGCGGACGGGGCATGGCTTCCCGTTAAGGAAAGTCAGGTCGTCCAGCTGTCGTTCCGCCTGAAGAAACTGTTTGTATGCTTTGTTGAATTGCAGAATTTCGCCGGGGCTGAAAGGGGCCTCCTCGGGTATAGAAGGCCCGCGCGTCGTGAAGGTGTCCACCGGGAAACTGAGTATTCTGTCTTGGGACTGCATCTTGAGTTCTGGATGGATGTCACGGGACTCCTAAGTCTATATGATGTTCTTGCGGTAATGTTGACCGTGTAGTGTCTAGCGACTGACTGCCCGCATAGCAATTTATACCACTCCAGTTGTTTATCGTACCGAAAAAAGAAAACAATATAGGGATAATATCGATTTGGAATTCCCCACAACCTCGCGTGCGGGTTATCGTTCGGCGCGGTAATTGGATCATTCCTAAAATAAACGAGTGAATACTAAAATATTTTTGGACCACGTCAGTCAAACTTTCATCCTTATGAAAATAGACGATTTACAATTCATCCTGCGCTCCCATACTGGGGCCCCGGGAGTCACTCACGTGTTCACATAGTCACTATAGATCGTATCTCATACCTACGATAAAAATTACGCTACCAATTTGGGACATCGATAACAACGTTTAATTGCTGTACTCGATGCATTGTCTTAGCTCGCAACACCATAATATAAATGCCGGGCATTCACAGGGAAAACCAGTTCAAAAGTTTGTACCTTTAGTATACAGGTAAAACATACCTATTAAGCACATACGGCATTGTGTGCGCGATAAGAGCGTGTCTTAACAACGACAATGATGCAGATCGGATGCAGTTTTAGTAGGGTGAAACAACTAATATGTGCTTCTTGACCGAATACTGATAACACAGAAGATATAAACAAAATAGACTGGGTTTCTCCAAAACGAGAAACTGTTAGGTTATCGGGCGACTTAGTGATAAGGTATTTAACTCGTGTAAAAGCAATGCTGAGACCACGTCAGCCGATATTTAGATACACGTCGCACTTAGGTATCATCCCACTTTAGTACTCCTGTTTGAAAAAGAACTACAATTATAGCACTAGTGGATCTTGTGAGTGCCCGCTATGAATGCTGCGCTGCAGTCCAGCGTCATGCTCACATTATGCAAAAGTGGCAAAGCGGTGTATGGCCTATGAGATGCGGGTGACCGCTGCATGGCAACAAAGCAGATAATTCTACAAGAAGTATGTTTATTCTAGGCGTTATAGGTATCGTTCCGTGAGAACGTGAGCTGTAGGTTTCTGGCAATTCGGCCCCAGCTTGGATGCTGATGCTGCGGCCCCAGCAATTCATGTTACCTGCTGCTTTGACCCATACTCATATCACTTTAGAGGCGGCACATACGAAAAAAGTCAAAATTTTCGGAAATGCATCTGACCCCTATGCACTATAGAATCTTCATCACTGAATACGAAAATAGTACCTTTGCCTTACCTAGATGTTTAATTTTGAAGTTATAGACCGTACGCTACCGTGTCATTGACTGTACAAGCAGTACAAAAACGTCGGTGTCATCCGATAAAATCTTGATATTGTTTGTTCCACATCTTGACAAAAAAGTGGCCTGTTGTACAATGATAACGTCTGCTTCTTCATGGTGAGTTTCTAAATTAGAGCCTAGAACCACAATGCCAGGATTTTGCAGTTAGTTGGGACTGTATCGATACCAGTAATTACCAACTTGTGTGGAAGAAAACCACTATGTTTGAAGTGTTTGTTGCTTGCAAATCATGACTGTTATTTGAACTTTATTGCTTGATCGAGTCAATATATTGTTGCGACTTGGGATAGGTGTATCTGCTCTTAGTTTTATGGAAGTACAGTTAACTCTTCTTTTAGACCGAGTAACACTCTTTGAACTGTACTCGTTGTACCTATCAAATACAAGGAATGTGTCCAGTTCTACAACATGCTTCATGATCACTGCAATTACATTATCAGTGTAATTTTGTATTGTACCAATCTTTGGCCAATAAACATGCTACAATAGAGAACTAGCATCTATTAGTTAATTCATTTGCAGATTTCCCCTCCACATTTGTATAATCTGCGGTATTAAGAACGTGAGTTATCAACGTGTTTTTTCAGGCAGAATCAAATCTGAAATCGCTTTTTTCGTAGTGTTGACAAAGTGTAATATACCGTCACAAAGATCTGCGCCTATTCAAACATTTATCGAACTTTTACACATTTTCAACACTGCAAAAAGCGATTCCACACTTGATTCTGCTTCAAATAACATATTGGTAACACTTATTCTTTCAATAATATATATATATATTATATTGTATTATATTAAATATATATATATTATAATATCTAACTACAAAAATTTTGTTTGTGTTGACCCATTGCCCTTATTTAGATCGCAATAAAATGTGGGGTTCAGATTTATTGACCACCGTGACCTTTGACCTTCGATATTTCAAATTGCCCAAGGGTGCCACTCTGGCACCCACGGATAATGGTTCAGTATATCAAACAATACTAGAATCGATCATAAAATAAAAGTTGTACCCTTATTCAAGCTTACATGGCTTGGCGACGTGACCAAGTTCTTAAACCATTTTCGTAAGGTGTAATATTGTTCAATTATCATTAAATAAAACTGAGTAAGAATTTGTACCAAAGCATGACTGAAAATTCTTTTTCCACAGAACGAAGAGTCGGTCCTGATTGGTGGTTCGTGCCAAATCCCAGACCCACTTTACAAGGCCATTGGCTCCATCATCTCATTCTACATCCCTCTTGGTGTGATGCTGCTAACATATGCGCTGACGGTGCAACTCTTGGCGAGACAGAGGAAGGGGCTGGGGCAAGGCTGGGCGGCTGGCTGGCTCGGTGCTCCTCAGATTGGTAAGATATTCAGCTGAATCTCTTTATTTTTAAGCCTAAAAAGCTAGTAAATTGAGAGACTGCAAGGTTTATGCAGCAGTTCATGTTTTTAAAAACTCATGACCTAGGAAAAAGCTTTATAACGACATAAAAAAATCATAAATACCATACAATAAAAAGGCACGTTAATTCACATTTATTTATTACTAAGGCAAGTCAGTTTGTTCAAAAATTGCAATTTATCCCACAATTTATTGACGAAAACGTAATTCCTAACCAAATATTTTGACCCACTGTGTAGATGTATATTTTGTAAAAAGATTAATTACTTTTATTTTTTAAACCACTATAAATATATAATCTTAGATTTACTAGTATAAAATAGAATAATACTTTATTATGTTTTCAAAGTATACGGTGCTTTGGATGGGTAAAAATAAGAATGTAACCAACGACGAATGCCTAGTGAAATATAAAACATCTTACAGATTAATTTATGAACTTTATTCCGATTTAAAAAGTTAGGTTCCGGCGGCGTCAGATCCAAAATCTGGGAAAGGCCTACTCTCCAGCCGTGGATGATCATGGACTCATGGATGGATGTATTTCTAAAATAAAATGTTGCTAAAACATAATATTATTTAATGTACAGTCACCCGCAGTTCAAGCTGCCTAATAGTAAACAATGTTAAACGGCTATGACGCCGAAATAAGAACTGCTAATAAAAAGCGATTGATGCTGTAAGTTGTCACTTCTTGATGGAACATTTTCACAATAATAGAAAAATATTGAAACTTCTGGCGAAAACAATAAGGAAAAAACATTAAATACAATTATAGACGTTAATTATGAAATTACATGTACAATGTCATCGAATGATCGATGTCATCGATGTTTTCGCTTGAAGATGTCAATAAATCGATGAAACCGGTAGCGTTATCATTCTTTATTAAATACTAGTGGAACAACGTACAAGTAGTTTCAATATTTTTCTATTATTGCTAATAGAAAGTCTATCATGTTGGTGTCCGTACACAACTTACGTTTATGGATAAAAAACTAAAAGACTACCATGAAAAACCTGATAAATGAACGAGATCCAAGAATGAGATTAAAAACGATGGATCATTCGGTGAACGAGGACCAGTAAATTGAAAGAAGCGAAAGATTTATATCATTAATCCCTTCTTTCATGGGAAATTCTGGTCTAATAACTGAAGAACAGTAATTTTGCGGCATGATAATAGACAAAATATATATAGGTATTTTCATATAAATAAAGATAAGATTAGCTATTATGGTTTTACTTGTAGTGTTTATGGAAATACAACATTTTTCATATTACGATAAATCTTAAATAAAGTCGTCGTACTATATTATTTGTAGGGATTTAAGCTTTACACAATGAGAAGGAAGTATGAAATGAAGGATGAAACTACATAATATCCCACTTCAGATGTGCTCTGAAAATAGTTGTGTACTGTGACAGAGAGACAGCGAATACTTAGTAATAGGGTCCCGTTTGGCACCCTTTGGGTACGGAGCCCTAAAAATGTATGCATGCGAGATTTTCGTGCATAACCCAGGACGTAGATGACAGAAAAAATTAAAGTACGACTGTATATCTTTTCAGCACAATCCTGGCATGCTTTGATATCCCTCGGCAAAATAATATGTTGTGATTATATATCCCTTAGCTCGCCTAACTCAACTGGAACACCAAGAAATACTTTAGCAATACCGCCAACAATTCCAAAGTTTCCATTATGATATAAAAGCCTTGGTTGTACTAAATCTGAAGGATCGTGAGCCAATTAAATCAACCCTGCACATACCAACAGTGAGGGTTTCCAGATTAAAAATTAATTTAAGAGGACAACATGGGAAAAATATTTTAATATTTTTGCACTTATAAAGAAAAATACTTTTAAAGTGCGAGTAGGGCTCGTCGTCGCCTGGGGATTCCGTACCGTTATTATAAATTAGTTTATGAAATTGAATAACAAAAAAAAAACTATGTATGACACAAAACTGTAAAACTAAGTTGGTCAAGTATTATTCCACAAAAGATTGAAAAGTAGTGTTTTGAGATTTATTCTTTTCATTTCACCAAAAAGCCCTTCGTCCCATACGTTTAACCACGACAAAAGCATTATAATTTCGTTGTGTTACTTTTTTCCACACGTTCCATCAATTCTACAAACGCGAATAATCAGTTTAGTTTTTACTATAAAATTTTGCAATTTAATACTTTCATACATTATTGTGACCATAGTAAAATTATTTTACCTATAGTTGTTTAATGAGTAGATCGTAAGAATTATTGCATATTTTCGTGTGTTGAAATAAAATAATATAAATGTATATAACTTTCAAGAGCTTATGTTTTATTTTTATAATATTTTTATATATAAACAAATTAGTTAGGTACAAGATATATTTCGGGCCCTGTTGGGCCCGGCATCAGGTGATATTGGACCCGGAATATATCTTGTAACTAATTTGTTTATATATAATAATATTATGAAAAATAAAATAAATAGAATAAAAAAATATCTTATTCATAATTGTTACTTTTAAGTTAAATCGAGTGTGTCACAAAAAAGGGTTTCGACTGTACAGATTTCCAAGCTTTTTTACGTTCAGAAATATAACTTAAAGGTTTGATCAGTTCATATATGGTAACAGATCTCAAAAAAGGAAACATAATTTAGTCCTCCTTATTAAACAAAGTAGGTAAAATTCCAGGCTAGCCGCAAGGGTTTCCAATCACTTGTACGTACTTAAAAAGCCGTTTTTTTGGGCAAGTCCGGAATAATCAGGTCATATGCTAACCCTACATAAAGTAGCTTTAAAGGGCATGTTCACTTGAACACGGGTCGATTTGGTCCCTTGTGTCAATCAGCCTAAATCAAACACTTTAAGGTCTAATGATCCTTGTAGACAAAGCGGCAAGCGTCATAATTGCTTGGCATATCTCGTAGTATCTTTGTAAAATTAGGAATCCCCTATAAAAGCGTTGTCTTGTCCAATTGACTACTTATTTAGTATATTCAATCGTGAGGGGCCTTAATCTGTTTAAATTCCATTATGCCCAAAATAATAGATCCTCCTTAGTCGTACCCTCAATACTGAGGATCGTGACCCTTCTCAAACTGTCACAGCCCTGATGGTCTTTCGCCAGGCCTCACGATCTGCCGCCAGAATCATAGAATCATAGAATCATTTATTTCATTAACAAAATAAGCTTACAGACTACATACGTCCAAATCACTTATTTGCTAGGTTACATTTTAAATTACAATAATAAAAAAAAATAAAAATATACACGTCAGATATTATGTGGTAGTACTTACTCTAAATAAGGTTACACTTAAAAAGTAGTGGCTCATTATTTTAATTTTGTTGACGGGATCGGAAAATAAATCAAGATCGGGCGAGTAGTCGAGCAATGAGTTTAGGAGCGCGGGAGCGCGTACTGTCGCCTCGTTGTGGCCATAAAGTGTGCGCGCGGTCGACTCCACTAGCAGTCGGTGCTGGCGGCGCGGGACCACCCCGTCGCCTCCACCGCGCAGCGCCCGCTCCGGGACAAACAGTTTCACTGTCTCCAGGATAGTTGGATCATCTATTATGTTCCGTAGAAGAAGGCAGTAGTGTGTTATAAGTTGCAGCTTTCGCCTCAGCTCTAGGGTGTCGAGTCCGATCATACCCGTCACAAAAAGAGACGGATAACGAAAGGGATAGTACCCATATATTTTTTTATAAATATAACGACAAAATTTTTTTGCCAGTACGGATGAGCTTCGTGCATCGGCATGTCCAGAGTCTTTGTGACGAAGTCAGCCAACTAGCTAGCCTCCGGCCACGTGTTCTACAGCCCTCAACTTTTCTGAACAAGATTGTCCGTTCCAGGTTGCTGGGATCTCTCCGCACCACATGACCAAAATCTTGGAGTGTTCTTCGGATAACAATCGATGATAGGCATTCTACGTTGGTAATCTTCAACTCATCCAAAATTGAGTCGTAAAATATGGAAATAATAGATATCTATCTTACGGGTTGAAAAATTATTCGCCACTTCCAATAAAAAAAAATATCTAAACTTCATGCATACAGCTAAAATTTGCCATTCCAAAAATTTTTAACAACAGACTTGCTATATATTTTTATGATCATTTTCCCAGAATAAATGCAGCTCGATTAAAAATATATATTTATCAGAACCTAGTAGTTATTATAAATTTGTTTAAAACTTGGACACACTCGTATTTTCTGTTTAAACCTACTATTTATACGGACTTTGGTATTCACCATTACGTTATAAATTATTTTCACGCTGTCCGAGATATTGTTATGAAATTTTTCTGTTTATGTCAAAGAAGTAGGTATTAAAAAAAACTCCGGCTACAGACGATTATTTTGAATTAGCTGCTTGTTTGTTTATTAATTCAAGTTTATTATTTTATTTTATTTAAATGAGCCCTAACCTTTTTATTGTATTTTCCCGTATTATAATATTTAGTAAAGTTGTTTTTTTACATTAGAATTATCCAGTAATAGGTTTACCATAGGTGGCCAAATTATTAGGGACAATATAAATTTACTGAAATGTTCATGTTGGAGTGAATTTATTGAGGGACTAAGTGTCTTAATGTCTATCAGTTAATATTTATTTGTTAGAGTGATTTATTAAGAGAATAAAAACAATATTAAATAATAAATTATACTTATTAAGTGCTATAAAATAAAAAGTGATGACTGCACAATCTAAGATACTTTTTACTTAATATTTGGTAATTCCACCCTTAGCTGCGATTACGGCATAAAGGCGTCGGGGCATGTTCTTTATGCAGACTTTTTCTTTATGCCTGTGATCGAAATCATAATGCCAAATGCTGATAAGGGTTTCAACTATTTACCTGTCAAATTCATATTTCAAGTAATAATAGAATTTACTTTGTAATTTATAATTTACTTCTGACTGATGCCGACCTACTTAAAGGTCGAAATATATTTTAAATATATCTTCTGTTTTTAACTTCTACATAATATATTACCAATAATATACAATAAATGATTTGATTTGCATATAGCAGCGACTGTGTCTCAGAACGCAATTCGTTTCGGTACTCTCTTTACGCATACATGCGTTCAGACTACGAAATACGTAGCTGTTCTACGAGAATACTTATTCGTAGTATGGGGTCGTACCACTTGCTACGCCGTAGCAAAAGAGGACGCCAGTGTGGTGATGTAAAGGCAGCGATATTAGGGGAGTTTATTTTGGACCAGAAGTGCTCTAGCTAGATCTTAAGTTTTATCTGTCACTCTTTGTTATACCTACGACTGAAACCGTTAGATTTTTCTTGATGCTCTCAACACGAAACTGTCGGTTGTAGAGTGCCAAAGTGACGGAGGGGGGGAGAGTTGTACAATCAAAGATGGTGAACTAGTACTTTCGTTCTTAGGCTTTAATACGAGACCTACTAAACCGATTTCTTTGTTATTGGTCTTGTTTGAACGGGTGCAATATTGTCCAACAAGTGTTCATAGACATTAAACACGCCAATGCAAGTTGACGTGTAATAATGCTAAACATAAAAAATAAAATAAAAATTTATTACATCATAACGGACTATTCAAAATAAATGAGGCTTACGTGAATACAATATAAAAATCTAAAGTTAAATAATCTCTTCAAAAAGTACTCACCACCACTTTACAATAGAAAAGGGCTGAAAAAACGGCTATTAAGCATACCACGTACCGCGGCGCAGGATACCTAGCCATAGTTCGGTGCATTTATTTTAATGTTGAGATTTATGTAGAAACGTTTTTGGTTTTTTATTTTAGCTATTTTCAATTGTGTCATGTGATAAGAAAACTGTTTTTTTTCCAATAAATAAATAATACAGATTATTTGAAAATCTATATGGCTTTCGTGAATTTAATGATAACAATACTCATGAGATGATTGATGATTAGTTGTACCCATTTTTTACATGGCTGACTTCGTTTTTTCATGTGGCTAAATAATGTAAATAAAGAAAAGAGAGGATTAATCACCATATCACTTTATTTATATATATAATATTACCTATATAATAAAATTGGCCAAGTAAGTACTTCTCACCCAGTTTTTTTACTTTTGTGCCAATTTTTTTTTTGCCAAAATCAAGTTTTTCTCGTAAATATAAATAAAGTTATATGGCGATATAAATGTTTATTATATAATTATGTTCGTAAATAGACACATTTAACAGTCTAATGTTTCATGAAAATTATATTGATTAAAGCAAAGATTATGTTCATCTACGTGACAGACATCTTTCATGAATTTTTGATGATTTTTGATACAACAAAGACTTAGAGCCGATAGACTCTATTGGATAGAGTTTTAACGTTTACGTTTATGCCTCGTCCATTCCAGTCTAGTGTTAAGACGTCCTCTAGCGCAGCAGTAAACAGTTTTGGGAAAATAACGTCTCCCTGTCTCACGCCGCACTGAAAGTGTATCGGTCTCGTTTGTACACCATGTACTTGGACGGACATCGTAGCGGAATCATACATACATTTCAGCATCTCCACGTAATGCCAGTCAACTTGGCATCGCTGTAAGGACTGCAGAACAGACCAAGCTTCAATAGATTTGAAGGATTTCTTGTAGTCAACAAAACATAAGGGCTGATTATGCTCTTGGGTTTTTCGAATAATCTACTTTGGTGTTTGAAATAATTTCAAAATTATTGCCTGTTTGAAACCCTGCCTGCCACCAGGGTCTTGAGGTTGGAAATCGTTGGGTGAAACAATTCGTGATAACTCTTAAGAACCGCTTGTAGGTGTGGCTCAGGAGCGCGATTGGTCCATAGTTCTTAGGTAGGATTTTTTTGAAGAACAAATTTACCAAGCTACTGCTCCGCTACTGCGTGGTTTCGGAACGAATGAGGGCATTAAAGAAGTCCTGCAGCTACCTGAATATAAGGTTGCCTCCAATTTTCAGAAGTTCGGTTGTGATGCCACCTTCGCCCGGCCCCTTTTGTTTTTCAAGAGCTATTCAAATCTCACCATTTTGACATCCGGGAGTTCGTTGTTGTAATTTCAGATTAATGTTTTGTCATCCCCATTGCGAGGAGTTGGCTTGGAAGTTCAGCTTTGTCAGAGTAGGTCTTCCTTACTGCTGGGCAAAACTTTTAAGCCCTTGTTTCGTTGGATCGCCTCTTCTGCGAGTGATGACATAAATGGATGATGATGGATTAATTTCGTCAATTTACCACCATATTTTGTAATTAATAAAGCATATTCACAATAAAACATTTAGCCTCGATGATCTTCAACTAAACTTATTCTGTATTCTTATTGACAATCTATTCGAAAACATAATTAACATCATTCCAAATTTATATAAAATGAGACGCACAGATAGCGTAATTTTATGAAATGGCTCTTAATATGTCATTCGTTTTCTTCCAATTAGAACGCCGCTGTACATGGAGAAGATTCCTCGGTGCCAGGGGCGGCACTCCTCAGCATTCTGCCGCCTCAACAGAAACTGAACTGCCACCCATTGACACTAGGGATCTCTGGCTGCAGGACTCCAGGTACTCCTTAGTAAACTAGACTATTGAGCTTTGTTCTTCTGTCATCTGTGTATGCTTTGTGTGTTAGAAGGATCTCAATGTGTACGAAACGTAACGGAGTTAATTGTACTTGCCAGATATCTTTGCGGGTGTAAATTTTATAGTCATAGAAATTTTATAGTCACAGGAATGAATTCTCGTGATAGTCTCGCAGTGAAAGAGAACAAGCCATGTGAGTAAGGCAGATGGACTCTAATGTACTTAGTTTTACTCGTATATAGAAGCTTAGTCTTCTTCAGGGCGAGAGTGATAGTACTGTACTATCGCTATAGAAACAGAGAAGATGAAGAGAAGAGCACGGAGGGAAACTATGCCACTTACATAACATCCGCAAAGTTATTGTACGAGTCTCTACGTTTACTAGTGTTAGCAGTACAAACCGAAATTCAGTAAATAGCTGCAAATGTTGTTAAAGTAATGAAAATCGGAACAATAGATCTTTAGGCCATATGAAACAACTTGATTCAAAGATTCAAAATGTTTATTTGTAAAATAGATACATAAAGTATACGTTTTACATGTCAAATCATCATCGGGTCACTTGACCCGTAGCACGAACAAAAAAGGAAGAGTGTTATGACGTCATTTTTCTTTTGTATGGGGAAATTTTTTTTTGTTCCAAAACCTACCGTTTGTGGTATGAAATGAAAGGACTTTCTGAGCCTATTCTAAAAATATACCACATCATTACATTTCGTACACTTGTTTAAAATGGAAATTAAAATCATTTTCAAAACATATCAAGTTTGGGCTTCTCCAGATACGATACAGTTGAATATTGCTTTGTAAAATATACCTCAAATGATACGTAATATCTTGGTATCGAACCTCAAAAAAAGTGATTTTGAAAATATTTACATTTTGTATTTTTTTCTCATTATTACAAATAATATACGCATACTGGTTGAAGTTTTTCAAGTTGAAATGCGTTTCGACTTTTAGTCTATATACTCGTATTTAATGGAATGAATTACATAAATGAATGGTAACTGGACACAATAAGGAGCGGCAGTGACTTTTCATCCACTCCTTCTAAAACAAAATCCAAAAAGGGAGGATGGACTGCAAACAACACAGGTAATACCCTTTTTTAAACACCTTTTTCTTGAAAAATTTACATAAATTTAAAAAAAAATTCTTTAAAAGTAAAAACTGCATGTTAAGTACTGTTCCATTCATAAGTCTCGTAAAATTCTAAAGTTAAACTTTGTTATAATGAAAAATAAATTAAAAATACTAAAATTAAATATTTTCAAAATTGCTTTCTAGAGATTTGATATGAGGATCATTAGAGGTATATTTTACAAAAAAATATTCATACGTTTTGTATCTGGAGGAGCCCAAACATGGTATGTTTTGAAAATCATTTTCATTTGAATTTATAACAAATGAATGAAGTGTAATGATGTGATATTATTTTTAGAATGCGCTCAGAAAGCCCTTTCATTTGATACCACACACGGTAGGTTTTGGAACAAAAACATTTTTTTCCCGTACAAAAGAAAGACGACGTCATAACACCATTTACTTTTTTTCATGCTACGGGTCAAGTTGTTTCATATTGCCTAAAGATCTATCGTTCCAATTTTCATGCCTTTAACACCGTTTGCAGCCATTTTAGGCGTACTGCTAGCACTGTACTGCGTTTGGATTTTCTTCTATTTCCTCTATTTGACGAAAGAGATAAAAGCATAAATACTTATTTAGTCACAATGTTGACACGTTCATTTAGATTATTTGAGCGCTGCTGTGTGTGTAGTTGAGAAATTCAAAAATACATACTTAAATAAAATCATGTTCTTAGCCTCAAATAAAACCAAAAGAAGGAAGGTACGGTACCTGAGGTGCAATTGTGTAAGCCAATCGTACTCAAATTCGATTGTCATATGCCTATTCGGCTAAGCAAATAAGCCTGTTTGACAAAGTAAATCGTACTTTTGTGGTTGTCAACAACAAAACAAGGCAAATATATTCATTTGACAGCCAAAAATGTACGATTTCAATTGACAAACGGGCTTTGAAAAGCAAATTGCTTAGCCAAATAGCCATATGACAATCAATAATTTGAATACGATTGGCTAACACAATTGCACCTCTGCTTCCCACGCGCGGTCAGTACAATAAACCTGCTTCGTTTCGCTTGTCTCAATACTGTTGAAGCTCGTCTCTGTCGTGCGGTGGTGCTTTTCCATGCAGAGGCCTATTTTTTAGTTGGCGATGTAAGAACGTACCGTGTTTTCCTCCTTTTATATCAATCTAAGTAGCTAATTATTTTAAAGTGTTTTTGTTTATAAGCGATCTCATAGTAGGCTTATGGCAAGTGCCTATATTATTATGCGAAAACCGATTTGCGAAATCCTAGCTGATGTTTTTCACGAGTAGTCTAATACTACTGATAATATTATTTGGGGGTTTTTCTTGATAGTATTTTAACTATTGTGTTTATTTTAATCAACTTTTCGGTATTTGTTCAAACAAAGGCAAATTCTTTCCAAAATTCTGAACTATTTTGTATATGCACGTGTTTAACTTAGTATAATCTCAACCTAATAACACTTAGCAATAAAATAATTCATAAAAACGTACACTACATTGAAAAACACCTGTCTTTATGAGAGTAAGGAGAAAACTCAGATCTCCAGACGATCAACAAACCTCAATTTTCTTATACACAATTCATAGGTTCTTGATTTGCGAAAGTTAATTTAAAATTTTCATTTCTGCATAAACGAGTTTTATTATTCTTATAATCATAAAAAATTTACAATCATTACAGGCAGTAAAAAGTAAAAATTCAATTACGTTGAGTGACATTTAGACTCTATAGGCTGCGTCCACATTTTGTGAAACTAGTCGCAGAGAAGACTCCGTGAAAAATGCGGCACAATACGTGGCATGTACTCGAGGCGTGATGGAGTTACGAGTGCGACTATGCCAAGACATCGGAATACATGTGATGCATTCTATGTAACACTGTATTCTTGAACTAGCTCCACACTCTTGTACAAGAAGACAGGACCCACCTTAAAGGCGTGCATGAAATTGATTTCTACGATAATTCTTGGAAGATTGTTTCGTGACAATAAAAACCGGCCAAGTGCGTGTAGGACCACACGCAATGTACGGTTCCGCAGTTGTCCAGTACATTTTATAAGTTGGTCTACTAATACAGATTGCGCCAAACTTCTAGTCCTATACATTTAAAAGAACGGCCCATACATTGTCGTGTTTAGAGGGGGCTAAAAGTTTGGCGTGACCTGTACTCGTAAACCCGTAAAGCCTACTTAGCTGTGATAGATTTCCTTTTAAATTCATTATATTAAACTACTTCTGTGAAATAAACGACCGTTTAGCCGGCAGGGGGGGACGCTGGACTCTAACAAAAATTAGCACTTCCAAGCTTAATATTTCATTGGCCCCCTATAATGTATGGGACTAGAAGTTTGGTGCGGTCCGTATTAGTAGACCAACTTATATGTACCGGGCAATTACGGAACCCTATTTACGCGTGGCCTGACACGCACATGGCCGGTTTTTTTATTTATTGAAATGAAGTTGCCAGTCTTTTCTGGGTATACTTACTCGAGCTACGAACGCGTCAAACCGTAAGCAGCTTATTTCCGTCGAGTGGGCAACTTGCGTGAAAAGAAAAATAATGCCCGCCTAAAGTTCATTTGGAGTATTTATTGTTTGTTGTTACATTTAACTAAAGTATGTAGGTGCCATTTTGTTCGATAACTTTCTGCCATCTTGTAGGTAGGAACATGATCCCATTGCTATAGAAATTCTGGGGCTTCTGATCAAAAAACCGCGACAAGCGGTTTTGGCAGTCCTCTCCTGATGTTAACCTGACACTGCCTAAAGAATTCTGAAGAGACCGAAATAAGTGGAAATCTGAAGGTGCAAGGTCAGGACTATACGGCGGATGCATTAATACGTCCCAGCCAAACTCTCTTAATTTTTGCTGAGTGGCTAAAGATGTGTGAGGTCTAACGTTATCATGATGAAAAACCACACCCCTTCTGTTGACTAATTCCGGCCGCTTTCTTTCAACTTCTTGCTTTATCTCATCAGTTGTTCGCAGTAGAGTTCAGAATCGATGATCCTGCATGGCGGCAACAGTTCATAATGAATAATGCCCTTCCAATCCCACCATACACACAGCATTACCTTGTTGCAAGATAACCCGGGTTTTGCCAGAGTCTGTGAAGCCTGACCAGCCTTTGACCACGACCTTTTTCGCACGTTCTTGTCGTACGTGATCCACTTTTCATCACCAGTTATCAGGTTTTTCAAAAATGGTTTGGTTTCATTACGTTGTAATAAAGAATGACAAATGAGTACACGGTTCATTAAGTTTCTTTCAGTGAGCTCATGAGGCACCCAAATATCGAGCTTTTTTGTGTACCCAGCTTTTTTCAAATGCGCCAAAACTGTTTTGTGGTCAATCCCCAGTTCTTCAGCTACATTGTAACTACTGATATGCCGATCTTGCTCCACTTTTTCAAAAATGGCATCTATTTTATCCGTAACAGGGCGCCCAGAGCGAGGTGCATCTTAGACATCAAAAATTCCGGATTGAAAACGCTTAAACAAAATTTGTGCTACTCTCACATACACTGCACTAGGTCTATAAACATCACGAATTTTTTTCGCGGCTTGCGTTGCATTTTTACCTTTTTTGTAGTAAAATTTCAAAATGTATCAAATTTCTTCATTAGATTCACTCATCTTAACAGTAAGAAAAACAAATGAAAATCACACATTTTACCTAATTTGAATTTGGACATATCTTTTCTAGAATTTAAACTTTTTAATACTACCAAAACCAGCCAGATTTTATTATAAGTTCGTACATAATATTTGCGAAAAAGTTTTTCCCCAACCTATTATGAACTAATTTCTTAGTGTTCTTTCTCAAAGCATTCTTATGGAAAACTTTAACTAATGTATTTAATATAGTTTATAATTTCAATCTACGACAATACTGCTAATATTATTATTATTATTGAAGATTATTATTTTTTATATCGTTGTCGTATATTTGAGAGCAAAGCTCTTGTCAAAATTACATCACCATTAACATCGTGTAAGTGAATTAATTTAAGTATGAAATTAATTATTATTAATAATTTATTATTAATCTAGAGGCAACCTTTTTATGATTATTATGTGTATGCCGATTGCCAGTTTGAGGTTTTTTTTTGATTATTTAATTTCTTTTATTAAATCTTCTGTTTTATTTATAGTTAGTTTATTTATGTTTGTGTATCTTGTTAGCCTAAGTTGATTTGAAAATAAATAAAGGCCTATCTGACATATCTAATAACTTATATATAATTTGATATGTCAAAGTTGCATTTAATTTTCAATTAATGGTAACGGAGGATCTCGGTGCAAAATGCACATCATAATATTGTTTTCCTTAGGTACTTTTAAATAAAAAGTTTGCAATAAATGCGTTTTATAGCAATTCGCGCAAACTGCTTGTTAATAATTAAGGTGATCACATGAAAATTATTCAATTTTATGCGTTACATTTTAGCTGCATTACATTACAACTGTAAACACGCTTTTAAGTTTGTTAATGTAATGCAAACAAAATGTAACCCATTAAAGTACGTACTTCGTGGTTAAGAATTTATTAATAATAAACTATTTCCGCAAGTTTCTTTAAAACACATTTATTGCATACTTTTTATTCAAAAGTAAGGAAATAGTACATTACGACACGAGTCGAGAAAAAGTTTCTCGCACGAGTTTCGTATAATATTTTTTAGCACAAGTGCGGAAAATGCCGACTTTACGCAAGCGCAACGTGCGTAAAGCGGTCATTTTACGCACGGTGTGCTATAAACAATATTATGATGTGCATTTTGTACCGAGGTAAAAAGTTACCCCCTTAACCAAACATTTGAACGAACGATTTGGCAAGAGTGTAGATATAGCATAACATGGCGTTACCTCACAATCCACCTAGTCTGTCTTGACTTGCATTTATAAAGAATTGAGACATCCATGTCGTGTTCTTGTTATACAAAATTTATTGCTATTCATGACGTCATAAAAATGCACTTTTCATTGCAATTACTGGAAGTGAATTCGGAATTTATTATGCAATGTTGGCATGTAAATGAGTTTATAATACGTGAATTAATACAATTTTCTTCTTGGAATCCCTGGAAATTGAAAATTACTAGTTTTTGTCACGACATGGTTTGTCGAGCATTGTGTAGAAATAAAAATAAAAGGTAGTTAAGTACATTATTCGCGGTACCTTAAGTACCCGTAAGCTCTGAAAATAATTAAAAAGAAATATATGTACATTAAAAACTTCTAAAAACCGGTCAGGTACGAGTGCGACAAACACAAAAAGAATTCCACCCTACACTTAAAATATATAATATTTAAGAATTTTATAGCTAGTGCCATCGGGATTATACTTTTGAAATCAAAAAAATAGTCCCAAAATAGTTGTGTTTTTTTAAATTTCTTAATGTACGAAAAACATATCAATTCACCCATAAATTATTTTTGGGTGGGATTCTTTTTATATTTCCTCAGAGATGGGTTGTAATATATATTTTTTTAATTTCACGTCTCTAGCTTAAGCAATTCATGGAAACGGACTGAGAACAAAGTCTTTTAACATAAAATCGTCTTGTTCATGACTTTTCAAATTTATTCACATTCAATTTGCGAATAATATTTTTTTTAGATAGTGTTTTTTATCCGACTTCATCAAAGGAGGAGTTTCGTTTTGTATCAAGATTCTGATTGTGCATAATGTATTATTTGTCATTATACCCACGTTATCTTCGATCCCGGCCTCATCACTATAAAATTCCTCAATGGATGAAAATTGAGATTACGGCAATCATTTTGTCCATTTTTGTCAATAATCCTGACCTCATCACCTTAAAACTCCTTAACGGATAACTGCACATGAGTGAAGATTGTGGCAATCTCTTTGTGTTAAGTTGCTGATTGCAGGGTAATACTTGAAAATTGTTATTATGCCCGTCTAACATTTAAGTCTAAAACTATTTATGCATGACAGCGCACCACTCGCGATTAAAACAAGCGCTTTGTGTCTGAGTGCTGATTGCAGGATGTTTCTTAACATTATCAGAATACTCACTTGACCTTCGTTTCATATGAACAGTGCATTTACAAGACCTACCCATATTTCACAATAAACTTCTAGTCCTTGGAAGTTGCTCTCCCGAAGAACGGCCCATACATTTTGTTGTGTTTAGAGGGGACTAAAAAATTGGCGCAACCTGTACTCTTAAAACTGTAAAGCCTAAGAATTTTTTCAACAATCATTTAATAGGCAGGGGGTGAGGCACTTGACTCTAAAAAAAATTAGCACTTTAAACTTAATGTTTGGCCAACGGATCTCTAAATCGAAAAATGATTTCAAACACCCACAATGTTTTTGAACGACTTATCCAACGATACCCCACACTATGTATCCCCAATTACATACCCTTAAAATATTTTTGTAGAGATTTTATTTTGCCACTTTGTCGGCATGATTAAGATGTATACCCACATTACCCACCCATGCCAAATTACAGCTTTCTAGTACTAATGGTCTGTGAGCTAAGCCGCGGACCGACGGACAGACGGACATGTCGAAACTATGAGGTTTCCTTGTCGGACTACGGAACCCTAAGAAAAACCTACAGAACATTGTATGCATGTCGGATGCTACGTAGACGGAACCTGTGTCAATAACATTAGTTATGCTGACGACATGGTACTGCTGAGCCCGTCGATCAGGGCACTTAGGAAGCTGTTGGCTACTTGCGAGCGGTACGCGGAGGAGCACGGTCTTAAGTACAACTGTAAAAAGAGTGAGGTCTTGGTATTTAAGGCAGGTAATTATCGGCCTAGTAACATACCTCCTGTTGTTCTTAACGGATCGGCCCTTCCCGTTGTAGACCGCTTCAAGTATCTTGGTCATGTTGTGACGGAGGACCTCGGAGACGACTCCGATATTGAAAGAGAACGCAGGGCGTTGGCGGTGAGGAGCAACATGCTGGCCCGCAGGTTCGCTCGATGCACAAAAGATGTTAAAATAACGCTATTTAAAGCATATTGCCAATCGTTCTACTCGAGCGGCCTGTGGGTTAAGTACACGCAACGAGCCTACAACGTCCTGCGTGTGCAATATAACAACGCCTTCAGGATGCTGTTGCGGCTCCCGCGATTCTGCAGTGCATCTGGTATGTTTGCGGAGGCGCGTACAGATGATTTTTATGCCATAATGCGCAAGAAAACTGCCTCTATGCTACTCAGATTACGGGGCAGTGGCAACGGCATCTTAAAGATGATTGCGGACCGAATGGATTGTCCCATCCAAAAGTTCTGGATGGAACGATCCATTGGGTTATTTAAATAATAAATTTGTTTCATGTTCCCTTTTTTTTACTAACCTAGTTTTAAGCCTAACACTAACCTACTTATGGATTTTTAATCTGAAAAGAAAAAGTCATTTATTTATTATTTATTTATTGTGTCAGGAAGAAAGAAGGCGGCAAAAGTTTTATTTTGGTACCATCGCTCAATACGTACCTATTTTTTTTCAGAATGGCATGCCAAGCCAATTAGTTTTGCTTTTCTGAGAACTTTGAGTGCAGGTTTCATGTTTACCAAAGTCGATGACTTTACGTTGATATCTCTTATAATTAGATTTTCCTCATACTGATCGCCACCCCAATCTCAACAAGCTCTCCTGTCAATATGTCAGTCCATCCATCCATCAGCTTATTTCGTCCACTACTGGACATAGGCCTTTCCAGGATTTCCCCACTCTTGGCGGTCCTCCTGGAAGAAAGGCCCATACTCACACACGCTGGGCAGGCGGGTTGGTGAGCGCGGTGCCGAAACCCTTGCACCAGTGACGCCGCTGCCCGTCACCAGTCTGTTTTATATAAAGCCCGGCAATCGGGGATGGATATACCGCCATCTATCGGTCCCAGGCAATGGTGGGCCGCATGGTTTTTTGCCTGAGAGCTGTCCTCTTACTCTTCCCCGAATATCTTCGGGAGGATTTCCGAGTAAGATGATGGTACCTCCACAGTACCACCTAATATATATATATATGTCAGTAGGAGATTGTTAAATCTTAAAATAATTTCACTATGTAAGGTTGCGTTAGTTTATGAACAACATAACAAAAACCGGCCAAGTGCGTGTTGAGCCACGCTCAGTATAGGGTTCGTTAACTTGTAAGTTTGATAGTTTTCATTTTAATTTAAACAAAAAAGCACTTTAAGGCTTAATAGTTCGCAAACTTATCTCTGAATAATCGAAAATGGTTGTATACACAAAAAATATTTTTGAAAGATCTATTTAACGATACTTACCCCAACGAAAAGGAAAGACGCGAAAAAAATTCATCTCCACTTAACGTCCCCGGTAAATTTTTTTTTTTTTTTTGCAGTTATTTACTTTGCCATTTTGTCGGCGTAGTGAATATTTATACCATGCCAAATTACAGACAGACAGACGGACATGGCGAAACTATGAGGGTTTCTTGTTAAACCTTAAGAACCTACCATTAAATTATATCTATTGTAAACTATCGGATTTTACAACCTTACTGTGACGTATATTATATTTTGTATATATTTTTTTATGGATTCACATAAAAATGAACCTGATTCACCTGTATAAATGCTGGATCTATATATTTCACGACAGGCGGGCCATTTCATACTGACATGTATGTACTCACCTTTATCGCAGAAATAAACCAAAGTATTCCACGTCCGGAACTTTTGAAAGCATTGGCTCAAATTGCCAATGTTCAGTTTTGCTCTATTTCTATCATCGTTTTTCCAATTTCTATCTCATGAACAGCTGCCCTTTATATATCGGAAATCACTTGCGACTGTCGGCCGAATTCAGCTCACTTTTACTGAAATTGACTTTCAGTTACCCCCGAGCTTTGAGCTATTTACCTATTAGAGTTTTAGGGTTTTAGGCCTGGTTGATTTAAGGCCTTGGTCTAGTGATTCGAGCAGTCAACCACTAATTTGAAGGTCACAGGGTCCAGTCCCATTCAAGGAACGTTAAGCTAGGGTCCATTTGCGCCCGAAATACGGCGAAGGGCTTAACGCCCATTACGCTGGGACGTAATAATCTTCAGTGAAACGTGGATGTATGAGTGTGGATTGTCACTTTAGAGACATTAATGAGGCTACAAATACAAGTTCAAAGTTTTAATTCGTATTACGAGCTAAGCCGCATATTAAATTTATCGCGAATTTCGGAAACCACAATAACGATTTTACCGTTATTCATGTTTTATCCGAAAATACGCTGGCCCGTTGTCCGACACCAAATTGTTTGTTTTCAATTTTTTGCAAAGTCGTCAGTTGACAAAATTGAGGAAATATTAATCATGGCATAGATAACATTGCCGAGGGAGTCAGTGGTATTTCCCAGCGTGCACTGTCACTGGAACAGAGTTCACTCGTACACCCTCTTTTTAACTTTAACTAACTGCAGTTAACACACTAATACAAAGTGATTCCCGAAATCTCGAGTTATTTACTTTAATCCGTTTAGGAGTTCTGCGGTGATGAGGCCAGAATCGAAAGTCAGGCGGGTATATGACAATTTGCAAGTAACACCTTGCAATCATCACCCTCGAGTGAGGAGTTTCACTACTTATCTCTGAAGACGATCATCTGATCAGTGATGATCACGACCAAACTAAAATGGGACCTACCTGGAAGCAAACTCTGTCTAACAAAAAGAAATTCAAATCGGTTATGATATATGCCAGAGTTACGGAGTAACATACACAAAAAAAACGAATAATAACAATAATAAAAAATACAGTCGAATTGAGAACCTCCTCTTTTTTGAAGTCCGTTAAAAATACTTAAAACCGCGCGTCGAAAATGCCATTTCTGATTTAATTATAGACATACATAATCTATATTCTGAAAATAAATTAGTAAGTCGGTCGTATCTGTGTTTGAATAATTTTTTCAAATTTTAAATAAAATGTGTAACTGGTGTTGTACTGAGGGCGAAACTAATATTTTTTTTATTTTTGTCTGTCGTTCTTTATATGTCTTTTCCGTTTTAACTCGAGAACCACTCCACGGATTTGAATACGTAGTGACCTTGGTCAACATCAGGCTAAAAGCGGTGTTCATCAAATAATGCCCAAACCGAAAACAGAGCAGAGATTGAAAAAACGCGGGTGGAGCCGCGGGCAAAGGCTAGTATCTATTAATAATAAAGTAGTAAAAAGGTCGGGTCGTACATTGAATATCTTTTCATTTTTTTAAATAAAATTAATAATTATTAATATTATAATATTACAATTATAATTGGTGTTGTACTGCACCCTAAACAACCAATTTTTGTCTTTCTGTAGATTATGTATGTATGTTCCGTTTTAACCCGAGAACCACTCAACGGACTTAGATGCGGTTTTTTTATCATAATCGTAGTGACCTTGGTCAACAAATAACGTCCAAGCCGAATACGGGGCAGAGATTAAAAAAGCGCTGGTGTAGTCGCGGGCGAAAGGCTGGTATATTTGATAAAACTTCAAAACAATATGACGATAAGACGCTTTAAATCGTATTGCGCACATGATATTTTGAACTTTTTTCGATGCTTAATTTGAACTGCCGAAGGTGCCAAGACGTTATGATTTGCGACAGCCTTAAGACGGACAAAAAGCTGGCAAATTTCGTGTTATCTAAAAAAATCTTTATTTTTGAAACAAAAAGACATAACAACCAGTCAAACACCACAGTATATTAAAATAAGCAGTATTTTGGATCCCCAGTGTCCTCGAAATAATATATCAAATCAAAAATCAAAATAAAAAATATATATTTTGTAAAATATATACATAAACTATACTTTCTACAAGTCAAAGTTAATCTTTACAATATATATCTTTAGAACATAAAGAATTTATAATAATACGTTAAATACATACCAAAAATATTCAGGTTTGGCTACTAAAATGTAAATTATACACCTACATAAAATAAACAAATCTAGGAATAAAATTTTATTATATAATGCAATGAACAAATAAGTTGATGAATAAATACGGGAAATACAAACAAATAATATTTAGGTTGGGCTACTTAAATGTAATAAAGTTATACACCTGCATAAAATAGAGAAATATATTAAATATAATAGTGACATGTACCGTGGTTTGGCCACTATTTTTTAGTTGGGCCACTGGTTGCTTTGCATTGTAGGACCTACGTATGTTACTGACAGTTACCCAACAATGGGTTCAATTGATTTTTCATTGTGTCTGGAAATGTTAGTTAGCCTTTCTTGAAATATTGTTTACATAATAGGTCACTCGGGGTTATTTATTCCCAGCTCTGAGGTTATCATGACGATGAAGTTGGTTATCTCACATCCCCCTTTCTGGGGCGTGGGGGCTCAGTGTCGGGGTGGGTGCCCCCTTACTGAGGACTCTGCCGATGCCCATGTCTATGGGAATGTCCTTGTTTTTTTTACTTTTGGGTCATATCCGGTGGTGACCGCGGCTCTACTCTCGAGGAGCACGGCTCGACTCCGGGAGGAGCACGGCTCGACTCAGGGAGGAACTGCGGTTGTCACTGACAGGTAATATTCAGGCGGCAATTTCATTCATACAACTTGTCAGGTAATATTGGGCGCGGTCGCACGCGGCGCGGGTGTCGCGGGCGCGCGCAGCGCGGGTGTTGCGGGCGCGCGTGGCGCGGTCGCGCGCGTAGCGGGAGTCGCGGGCGCACGAGGCGCGAGCGCGGGTGTCGCGAGTCCCGTGGTAGGCGGCGGCGGTCGGGGGGTCACGCGTGGTGCGGCCCCAGCTGTCGGAGATGCGAGAACGGTGCATGTTCCGCGCGCGTGAACATCTCCGTCGCGAGCCTTTTGACGAAGTCGTCGTGCGCACGAGGCGCGGGCGCACGAGGCGCGAGCGCGGGTGTCACGGGTCCCGTGGTAGGCGGCGGCGGTCGGGGGGTCACGCGTGGTGCGGCCCCAGCTGTCGGAGATGCGAGAACGGTGCATGTTCCGCGCGCGTGAACATCTCCGTCGCGAGCCTTTTGACGAAGTCGTCGTGCGCACGAGGCGCGGGCGCACGAGGCGCGAGCGCGGGTGTCGCGGGTCCCGTGGTAGGCGGCGGCGGTCAGGGGGTCACGCGTGGTGCGGCCCCAGCTGTCGGAGATGCGAGAACGGTGCATGTTCCGCGCGCGTGAACATCTCCGTCGCGAGCCTTTTGACGAAGTCGTCCAGGTGTTTTATTCCCAGGATTTTGACTTCGACATCCCCTAGTTAGACAGTGACAAAACGATATCGCGATGTAACTACCATCAGCACCATCTAGTTGTGAGTTTTTGAAACCTTTACATGAACAACCTATAGTGACTAGATACAAGAAAATTGTATTAGTATGTAATCACATAATATGTATAATTATATAACACTAATTATATAAATGCAATGGAATCTATTGTAATTACTTAGAACTAACCCAGGGTTGGAAAAGCACCGAATGACTCAATAAATGGGTACCTAATTAAGGGCTCATAATACCTCAATTCGCAGTCCTGCTTCAACGCTTCTGCTTTTTAACTGGATATCCTACTCTAATCAGATTTTGCGCACGCAAAAACATCAGTTAGTTTGAAGTTTTTTCATTTTTCTGAAACATTCTGCAGCTGTTTTGTGCTAATGCCAGTTATATTATGCAGTGTTTCTGATCTTATTTCAAGTATTAATTGAATGCTATCGGTTTATTGTACGGTTTGGAGGTAACTTTGTATTTTTTTCTATCGAGAAAATTTAATGCAATCAAGTTTTCATATAAGAATGGACATAGTATTAGTTCTCAACTTTAACATATATCAATTTCAGAGTGATTGTTGCAGTATTTGTTGGTATAAAGCAGGACCATGCGAAGCGAAGTGAGGTATTATACACCCTTAATGGTAACAGAAAGAACGTGACGCTGTGACGCTTGCTTGAGCACACGCGCGCGCAGTGCCTATCCCCTCTAACCCTGCATTTGTCCCGCTAAATATTGTATATTTAGCGTGACCGTAGGGCCTACATAGTGTTGCCAGCCACTGAGGAATTGAATAAAATCATACATCGAAACAAGACGATAAAAGTGCTTTAAAACTGTGTCCCTATTTCTATTTAAATTGGTCAATATTTCATACGTACAGTTTATAAAATAGTAGTGTTAATACAAATAAAATCATACGGTTTACGACATTGGGCCTGCGTCGTTAACAATGCTTTATCCCAACATTGTTCACCCAACGGTAGCAGAAGTTGCGGTTGGCCCATTGTTAGTTATCGGGTGGCTATATTGCTAATATTAGTATCATAGGGCCAATGTAAGCTCTATGATGGCCAACTAACTAACTATAACCCAACGGTTTACCGACCGTTGGCGAATGAAGGCCAACGGAAAATGCTACTAGAGAATATACTTACTTTACTATACTGTGCAAACGCTGTTGCAAACGCTCTGTTGCAAATGCGTCAACTATATGTTTTTCATGATTAATAGTTTGATTCGCATGACAGGTCTCATATCTCATCAGTTCATAAACTTTTACGCTGTTTAATCCATCATTGTATCGTAGTGATTGTAAGTTTCGGTGCGCGTAAATCGATGAACCGACAATATCTGTCGTACCAGAGCTTTAATGAATAATGTAGATATTGGTTAAATACTACAATTCCGTAAAATTTTGAACGATAATCTCATTTCGCCACATTCCGTTATTGCATTGCGGTTGAAGGACATATAATTTTAAATAAGACAAATCTTTAATGCTAATTGCTATTTAAAAACGTTACCTAAATTTTTCGTACTGGCGTAGGAATTAAACAATTACAAAAAAACATACCCATTGATTTTATGAACACGTTTTAAACACACTTATTATAAACACATCCTTTGCGTGCCATGAACTCTTTTTCAACTTAATTACTTTTAAGTCACTATCAAGTCTTACTGACCAACTGAATGCGTATAGAGTTGCAACAATTACCAATAGTTGGTGTTTTGGTTGTAAAATTTACTTTCAGTTGGTTTTTAAGTAAATTACTTGCCTTGTTAGTTATTTCGGTTTAAGATGAGCTATTTGTAAAGGTTTTAAGCTTTTGATCAAAGGTAGCCATTATTTTTTGTTTGGAATGTTATGACATCAATTGACGAAAATATTAAATTGTTTACGCTAATTGCATAGTTTTTGCTATGGAAACAGTTATGTAAAGCGCATCTTTACCTTTATCAAGATTGCACGTCAGTTGAGAGCTGAATTTTTCCATGTAATTTATTAAATTCTTGTTTTCGTAAAATGTTTTGATTAAGCATATTGTGGTAGGCCCTTGTATTTTATAAGCTTATCATTCCATAATGTAACAGTTAGGTGGTAGAGCTAATGCCGGGCTCGACTGTGGAGGTACCACCATCTTACTCAGAAATCCTCCCGAAGTTATTCGGGGGAGGGTAAGAGGACAGCTCTCAGGCAAAAAACCAGGCGGCCCACCATTGCCTGGGACCGATACCTGGGCGGTATATCCATCCCCAATTGCCGGACCTTATATAAATTAGACTGGTGACGGGCAGCGGCGTCACTAGTGCAAGGGTTTCGGCACCGCGCTCACCAACCCGCCTGCCCAGCGTGTGTGAGTATGGGCATTTCTTCCAGGAGGACCGCCAAGAGTGGTGAACTCCTGGAAAGGCCTATGTCCAGCAGTGGACGAAACAGGCTGATGGATGGATGGATGTAAGAGTAAACTGGTATTCGCAATAAAATGTACACATGCGTGTATATTTTATTGACGTTTTCCCGTTGTACATATCAACATGAAATTATTAAAATTACAAGACGGAAGTCTGTTATGAATTAAGTTTAACTTATTGGTAACCATTTTACTATAATGTTTTATTTTAAAGTACAGGTAAATGTGCAATAACTCCTGACACGGGTCTTAGAAAATTTGAAAACTCGCTAACAAGTTTATGATGTGGCTTGACGATAACCAATTCCGCAATAAGAACGCTTCTTCGTGAGCATTTCATAACTAAATAAAGACTTCATGAAAGTTCTGGTGATTAGGTTAGACTGTATCTGGTGGGGTAACTTTTAGGTTATTTGTACCTATATATTCTGATTTAGGTTATTAAAACGGGCTCTTTCGGTCAGCAGGAGTTAATGCGGAGTTTATTATGAGGTTAATTTGTACCTCACGCTCTTTTTGAAATTTTCCTAAAAATGTTATATAACCTATCTGAGACCCTTCTTCAACTAAAATTGTTACTTGAGGCTAAGGAACCCTAAAACTTATTTATTATGGCAACTCTTTGTCACTCACCAACAGATAATATCTATTTTAATTTCTAATTATCCTAGAATTTTGGAACTTGAAACCAATTTATGTAAATATCATTGCTTGCACCCATGTTGAAGGAAAAATTTCTCCAACGAAAAATTCTGATACAAGGAAGTTAAGGGACCTTATTAACTTACTTCAAAATCTATCGTGCAGGTTACGAAATGCGTGATGTCATTTCTAACCAATCACGATACCTTTGAAATCAATAGCGATAGATGTTGAAGTTAGATAATAAGACAACAGATCATTTAATTTCTTATATCTTAATTTGCAAATAGTAAGTATTATAGATAGGGAGGGACTTTCTGAACAAAGCCACGTTACGGATGGTGACAAACGTTTCACTTAAAAAATAAATGAATTTTATTATTTAAATTAATCTTAAAAACTTAAATAAGTTACATCTTTAAGAACCTTATGTTGTATTTTGAATAAAAGTTCAAGTATTCCTTATAACATTAAAGAAAACATTATAATCAGACCAATCACACAAATTCAGTATTGCAAAATAATGAAATGTCCTGAAGATAGTATGACATTTGGGCATAACGCGACATAGGCACACTGCGTTATAGGTAAACAGCAAGCAAAGGATTTTTACACACTTATATAATATAAATTATTATTATTATTACACTAAAGGTATCCATCCCATCCATCAGCCTGTTTCGTCCACTGCTGGACATAGGCCTTTCCAGGATTTCGCCAATCTTGGCGGTCCTCAGAAGAAATGCCCATACTCATACACGCTAGGCAGGCGGGTTGGTGAGCGCGGTGCCGAAACCCTTGCACCAGTGACACCACTGCCCGTCACCAGTCTGTTTTATATAAGGCCCAGCAATTGGGGATGGATATACCGCCATCCATCGGTCCGCCTGGTTTTGCCTAAGAGCTGTTCTCTTACTCTCTCCCAAATAACTTCGGGAGGATTTGCGAGTAAGATGGTGGTACCTCCACAGTCGAGCCCGGCATCAGCTCCACCACCTATACCACTAAAGGTATACTATTATATAAAAATAATATAATGATGATCAACATTCTTGAAAACAAATAATGCAATATCTTTATGAATATCACACTTCACACTAATATTATAAATGCGATAGTTTGTGTGTGTGTGTGCGTGTGTGTGTGTGTGTGTTTGTGTGTGTGTATGTTTGTTACTCTTTCACGCTGAAACGGCTGAACTGATTTGGAAGAAATTTCGAATGGATGTAGCTTATACCCTAACTTAACACATATGCTACTTTTTATCCCGGAAAAAATCACGTCGTTAAACCGAATAAGAATAACACGCGGGCGGAGCAGTGTTTCAGTGATCATAACGGCGGATTCATATGTGGTCACGACATTTTTTGTTTATTATTTGTTTGTATCTTTGTGTTGACTCTAGTTATTACTGTATGTAAAAGAAAACATAGTATTGGTTTCAAGTATGTTTATACTTCACATATTTCTATATTAAATTTTTGTCTGCAATTATGTATAATAAATTGATAAGTATTCTATTACATTACAAGGAGCAATACGAAAATCTACCTTTACCCAAAAACTGACCTTAAAGACGTCTTGATATTTTAACCCAGATTCCTTCAATGCATAAGGCTCTTAATGATCTAGGATTATTCTTCACCTGCTTTGCAGTTTTATCTGTAACTTCAACTTTAAATCGCCTTAAGAATGCTGCTAAGCCGAAAATCCCCTGTACTTGTGCGTATCGCATGCCAATGCATTGCCGAGGCCCATCACCAAAAGGCAAGTAGGCAAATTTAAGTATTTTTTTCGCATTCTGGGGTGAAAACCTCTCAGGATTAAAAGTTTCCGGATTTTCGTAATATTGAGGGTCCATATGCAGCCCATCGACTGATATAATCACCGGTGTTCCTTTATCGACCTTCACTTTAGACTCCGAAAATTCATAGTCATATGAAGCATTGCGTATTAATATTCCACCTATAGGATGCATTCTCATTGTTTCATCTATAGTCATTTTTAGATAAGTCATTTCTTTCAAAGCATCATAAGTGATCACGCCTGCGTGATTTTCGATCACTTCACAAATTTCTTTATAAACTCGATCCTGGATATTTTGATGGCGAGCTAGTTCGTACAGAACGTATGACATAGCAGAAGAGACCTCCAAATTACCACAACTCAGAAAAAAAGCTTGAGCTGCTATTACTTGATCAGTTATTTCAAATTGAGAATTTTTATGTTCCCTTTGATTCTGTAGTTCAAACATAATTTTGAAAAGGCCGTTACTCTGCTTTAGACTTGTGTCTTTCTCTAACTTCACGACACTTACTAAGTTTTGAAAAAAATTTGCGAGTTCATAACTGCTTTTGTCAAGATATTTTTGTATCGCTTCGACTTTGTTACGGGTTTTTGGTATAACCCAATCCATAAACTGGACAGCCCACCAAAATGTACTTGCTGAATTTATATACTTTGTGATATCCAGAAAAGCATTTTTGTTTTCACTATATATGTTGGTCTTTATCCCAAAAATACAGCAACATAACGCGTCTAAAGCATATCTTTCCAACATTTTTTGTAATTCGTGATCCCTGTCATGATTTAAGCCATCGATATAGTTTAACAATCGATCAACGCATTCTTCCATCTCAGGCATCATGCTTTTGACTTTGCTTGCTGTAAAAATAGGCGTTAAATTATGTCTTAGCTCCTTCCATTTTTCACCAGATAAAACAAATAAGTTATCGTACGTTGATTTGTCAGAATTCTTCAAATCTCTGCCGTTAAAAATTTTAAAATCGTTCATCAGAACTTGTTTTACCATCGCAGGGTCCCGCAACAGCAAGGCTGGTTTAAAACCTTGATAGATTCCAACAACATTTTCATTCGGAAAATCTGTATAGCATCTCTTTACCACTTCTCTAAAGTGAACTTTCAAAGTTACTGACGAACCAAAATTGCCAACAAACGGGAATGGCGTGGGTCCTTTCACTCCCTTGTCACTCCAATAAAGATGTCTCTTATTTACCCAATCGTAGCAGAAATAAATAATTATAACTGTTAATATAGTAATAACGTATAAAAACATTTTATGTATTATCTGCTAATGAATCGATACTTATATTACAAAGTCTTTAACGAAAAGCAACTTATATACTTGTAGATAGTCACGCCTGATCAAAATATAATAACAATAATAACATAATTGTTTGTGTAAAAATATATACCTATAGTATTTAATCAGATGCACGCAGGTGATACATTTCAATGTCAACATAATTATATAATTAAGAAATATTGTTTTTCCGTCTCAATATTTATCTACAAGTGCTGACATCTGTTGGAGTAATTAAAAGCGACAATTAATCCGTGCACAACGGATTTACTTTTTTAATAATTTTTTAATCATCCGGTAGATTTGATATGACATTGTCTTTGTTTAACCTAAAATTTCAGTAGTTTTATTATTCTATCCCTTATAAAGTTTGGCCCTTCGAGCTGGAGTATCCGCGGGTAGCAGTCATGAAACAGCTTGCTCATTTCCTTCGCATATCTCTGTGTGTAGTAGGCGTCGTATTTCTGAAACTTTTTGAACAGTGTATGTAGGTAGCCGCGATAGTGCATATGTCATAAGAATCAGGTAATCGAAAATCATCCTTTGTAAAAGGGAAAGGGTAAACCAACTTCCCACTAATCTCCAATCTGTCGTGAAATGTCGTCCAATATTTGTGTTGCCCGTAAATGAGCCGTATATGTACGGCATAACGTTGATATTCTTATGGAGCCTAATGTGAATGAGTTTTTAATTAGGTCATTCAATGAGCTCAAAGCCGCAAAATCTTGATCAGCATGAGCAAGGTAAAATATTATGTTTAAATGTTTAAACGTCTGTATCGGAGTGAGTGCGAGCTATGGATGGTCCATCCTAGGTGACCTTGAGTCACATACGGTACATTTTTGTTACCGTGAATAAATGAATACAGTCACAGCTGAAATTTGGCAGTCCACGGGGTCATAGTAAAAACAGACTAGTAAGCTATCTTCACAGAGATGTCGCCCGCGCGGCTTATATGTGTGCGAGCCTGCATGTACGAACCACAGCACACACACAACGACAATATCTCAGACGGTTTCTGGCGGTGTGACTAGGGTCGGCTGTGCTCCGCAGTCACGCTTACGTACGCCGCGCTCAAAACAGATAGGTATTTTGTGGCCGCGCGCCGTTCGTCGCATCGCCGCAAAATAAATTGACAGCCCTGCAGCAGTAGGCATTTAAGCCTTGCACGGCGCGGGAGTTGTTCTACTATTCTGTTTTTACTATCACGGGGTGTAGCGAGGCGGGTCAAGAAACGATTTTCTTGCTTAGATGATGAGTTCACCATTAAATCCTTCAGTTCATGTGCAAGTTGTCGGATGCTATATAGGGTTCTCAGCCTGTTGGAGCGGTGGCGGTTCACAATATATAGCGGCGGGCGCTGCCCTGGGCTGATCGGACGCGTGTGATAGCCGCGTCAGACCACCACCGGTGCCCGGTGAACCATAAGAGCATATAAATAATATTATATAATAATAACTAAGCCAGGTTAAAGTGTATAGAGAAGTTGAAAAGGAAAATGACCCAGATTGCGTTAAATTCTCTAAACAATCTAGGCGATGATATTATTTATTTAGATAGTCAAAGTTCCGGAAATTACGGAATTGCGTAAAACGTTACGATGAAGTTCCTAATACTTAATAGATGTTACCGTAAATGTATGTATATGTTTCAGGCGTTGTATACAATTCCTGGGAATTTATTTAAACGACAAACAGATTTAGGTCGAACAGAGTAGAAGGTCGAAGATATAAGGTCTATACTTCAACCTTCTACGCTGTTTGAAGCCGACTCCATAGTTGCAAACGTTTTCTGGCATTTTTTCAACTTTAGGAATATATCGATCCGAATATCCTGTCCCTGAATCATCTCCGTTATAAAATTTCTTTCAACCTAGTTTGTTCAATCAATATTTTTGCGTAATGATGCCATTCCGTATGTTGCGCAAATAATTCTAAATATTATATTTCAAAATTAAATGATGATAATTATTGGGCGAAAGTATTATACCTACTTTTCAACAAGAAATGTACGAAATTATAAAGTATATATAAATATTTTCCAGAATGGTGAGAAGTGTACCTACTGACGTTCTAGACCTATAATTTCTCCCATATAGGGAGAATATTCATATTATTTCTCCATATTTCTCCAATAGTGGTCATTTTCGGCTTTTGTTAATTTGAGTTTTGTTGCATTAAGGGGGTGGTCCAAAGCCGCGTCGGAACCAACAACCACGACAAAAGCATTATAATTTCGTTGTGTTACTTTTTCTACACGTTCCATCAATTTTACAAATCGAATAATTGATCTTTTCACAAAAAAGATTATACAATCTAATTTTGCTATTTAATACATTCCATGCATTTTTTTAATTTCTGTCGTCCTATTTATGATAATGTCGTCCACATCCGTCAAAATAGCAGGTCTCCAAAGTCTGGTGCAACATAACACGTCAGTAAACATATGCACAAACAGACAATACCTCGAGATGCAAAAGGCCTGTGGACTAAACTCTGAATCGACTGCATGATTCTTCAAATTTAGAAATGTTGATTTTTTGTTTAGAAATTTGATTTGATTTGATTTGAGTTGATATGATTAGAAATGTGTTCCGAAATAAAACTTGGAAAGGACTCATTCAGAACAGGAGCACCAAGAAGGCTAAGCGTTTTATAGTTTATAATTTTGATGTTAGAATTAAATTTTCTAAATCAGATAGAACCAAGTCCGCTTCGCCCCCTAGAGTCCCATCGTCTAAATACGACACATTTAAATAGGAAGCTAGTAAGTAAATAATTTGAACAAACATTACAAAGTTACCATTACTAAGAAATTTATGAAACGGATTAACTTATTTGAATGGTACGGAACCCTCAGGACGAGAGTTATACATGCATTCGACTGGTTTTCAAGATAAAAAATTTCATCTAACACCCTAACAAATCTGAAAGTTAATTTAGGAATAATATATTTCTCCTGAAAATTGTTTTTCTGAACACCGCCTAGTTTGGGTTGAAATAAGAACCAAAAGATCTGATTCCATGGAACTTGTTTGTTGGAAAAGGCCCTAAGTCGTCAGTTGTATTGGTATTTCATCCAAACTTATTAATTTTATTTAATGTGGGGATAGAAAGTACCGACAACTTTTTGTTCCGTGGTGAGACATCAAGTTTTCAACGCTCAGTGTCACTCCAAGTGCGAACAGTTAGCGAGAAGTTAGACAGTGCGAGGTGGACCCATTCAGGGCAACAAGAAAAACAGTAGATTTTTAGGGTTCCTTACCCGAAGAGTGCCAAACGGGACCCTATTACAAAGCCTCCGCTGTCTGTCTGTCTTAAAGTTTGATTCCCGGCTAAGATAAATCAATTTTGATACATCAAGATAAATAAACGCCGTTTTGATTTTTTCCTAAATCGATGACGACACTTCTTTGAGTAAATTACGCTATTTATTTATAGCTTAGATTTTGTTCATAGCGCCCCATAACAACGCGCTAACATGTATACCCGCACTTGTCTAAACAATGTATGTGACGCACAAAACATTCCAACGCCAGCAATACCGATACATTCAGGGTGAACGTGATTGAGGAACAAGGTATGAAAAATAATAATTGATGTTGAAAAAAAATCTAAGTCACAATAAAGGGGTGGCTGAACGCAACCTAGCGTTTTGTGTGGTAATCAAAAACATCGCAATTTTTCTGATACAAAAATTAGGTTTACAAGTAACATGACTTACAGGAAACCTTTTAACGCAACTGCTGATATTTTATACAATGTAAAATATTAACTATGTCTATAGCGGCCATCTTAAAAAGACATCTGAACATCTGAATGTATTGGTATTGCTGGCGTTGGAATGTTTTTCAAATTCTTGTCTTTACATTTGTTTCTAATTTATCTTTTCTAGTTCGTAATGCACTTCAATAATATTTAGAGTATTCCAAAGCGATGGATTTCGCAATAAAACATAATCCATCTTAAAAAGATTTCATCATTATTAACATCAAGAAATATCCAAGTCACAACCCGATATATCACAAAGGTTAACAAGAATTTTAGAAGGAAATGTTGACCATAAAGTGCAAAGTTTCACCTATTATCACTTTTGTGGTGAAATGGTCAGAGTTTATAAATATGGTAAGCATAAAAATATAAAACCTTAAACCATTAGAGAGTTTAGAGGGATACACAATTTCACACAAATTAACGGAATTTTTCAGAACTAGCCATTTCACGAAATTTTCGAAGACTATTTAAATGTTTTGTGCTGTAAAAGTACTGTTATTCACCATAAGGCGTCCAATAATGGAAAACAAATAAACAAGAAAATGCTAATATAAATAGCACAAAATCAAAGAAAAAAATCAAATCCTTAAAACCATCTTAAAGCGACGCATTGGAAATTTTGGCGACATGGATCTCCATTTTTCTCAGCAAAAAAAAAACATATTGGGGAAAAACTCTTTTCGCAAATAGTATGTATGATCTTATAATAAAATCTCTTTGGCTATACCATTTTTATCTGGCTGGTTTTGGTATTATTAAAAAGTTTAAATTTAAAAAAAGATAATTTCAAATTCAAATTAGGTAAAATGTGTGATTTTCATTTGTTTTTCTTACTGTTAAGATGAGTGAATCTAATGAAGAAATTCGATACATTTTAAAATTTTACTGCAAAAAAGGTAAAAACGCAAAGCAAGCCACGAAAAAAAATTGTGATGTTTATGGACCTAGTGCAGTGTCTGTGAGAGTAGCACAAATTTGGGTTAAGCGTTTTCAATCCGGAAATTTTGATGTCAAAGATGCACCTCGCTCTGGGCGCCCTGTTACGGATAAAATGGATGCCATTTTTGAAAAAGTGGAGCAAGATCGGCATATCAGTAGTTACGATGTAGCTGAAGAACTGGGAATTTACCACAAAATAGTTTTGGCGCATTTGAAAAAAGCTGAGTACACAAAAAAGCTCGATATTTGGGTGCCTCATGAGCTCACTGAAAGAAGATTATCTTTTTATTGCGAAATCCATCGCTTTGGAATACTCTAAATATTATTATTAGAGTGCATTATATATAATTCAACGATCTAGTTAAGTACCTCGGTGGCGCAATTGGTAGCGCGCTTGTCTGGGAAACAAGAGGTCGCAGGTTGAAATCCTGGCCCGAAGAATTTTTTCAAATTCTTGTCTTTACATTTGCTTCTAATTTATTTTTTCTGGTTTATAATGCACTCTAATAATAATACTCACTGAAAGAAATTAATGAACCCTGTACTCATTTGTGATTCTTTATTACGACGTAATGAAACCGAACCATTTTTGAAAAACCTGATAACTGGTGATGAAAAGTGGATCACGTACGATAACAAAGTGCGAAAAAGGTCGTGGTCAAAGGCTGGTCAGGCTTCACAGACAGGCGAAACCCGGGTTATATCGCAACAAGGTAATGCTGTGTGTATGGTGGGATTGGAAGGGCATTATTCATTATGAGCTGTTACCGCCAGGCAGGACCATCGATTCTGAACTCTATTGCGAACAACTGATGAGATTAAAGCAAGAAGTTGAGAGAAAGCGGCCGGAATTAGTCTACAGAAGGGGTGTGGTTTTTCATCATGATAACGTTAGACCTCACACATCTTTAGCCACTCAGCAAAAATTAAGAGAGTTTGGCTGGGACGTATTAATGCATCCGCCTGTCCTGACTTTGCACCTTCAGATTTCCACTTGTTTCGGTCTCTTCAGAATTTTTTAGGCAGTGTCAGGTTAACGTCACGAGAGGACTGTCAAAACCACTTGTATCGGTTTTTTGATCACAAGCCCCAGAATTTCTATAGCAACGGGATCATGTCCCTACCTACAAGATGGCAGGAAGTTATCGAACAAAATGGCACCTACATACTTTAGTTCAATGGAAATAAACTTAATTAAAAAAGTGATTTGAATTTTCATATAAAATGTAAAAACCTAATATGTGAAGCACGATACAATCGGTTCGCTAGAAAAAAAAATCGAACAAAAATTATATTCCTTTTTTTTTAAACAGAAACTCTAAAGTTTATTCATTTCATTTATTTCGGCCAGCAAAAAGCCATATATATGACACACATAGTATCTATAATAATGTTAGTAATAAAAATTACTAATATTAATATAAAAATTATAATAGTACAATGATTCATGTACTGAAAATCGAACCTGCTCGCGAACATGCTCAGGAAATAAACAAACATGTTTAGGGTGCTGAAATTTTGCTTATTAAAAAACTTATGTAAAGCCACATCATCCATAAACTTTACACATCAAACTCGAGGGGGGCAGAATTACTTAGCTTATCCTGGCACAGCCTTTAAAATGTCGTATTTTTAAATAGGAAACATTGTAGGAGAAAAAAAACAGTAAATTGTGTTTTAAATTTACTTAATTAACTACTTAATATACAGATATTTCATAAATCTATGAGGAAAAATAAAATTTAACACATTTTCTGCCTCGTTATCTTTATTCTTATACCAGGTAAAATAATACTTCAGCTCAGCTCAGCTTTAGCTATTTGCTTTTTACTCCAGATTTTACCTGGATTGTGTGTAGGTATTTTATCCTTTGAAATGGTGAAATAAGTACTCGGAATATTTTTTGTGACCGTCCACTTAAGGTCCTACAATAATAAGTGAAAATAATTCTAGGGTAGATCAGTATCGTTAACTAATCATCACCAGGGATAGGATATTCGGATCGGTATATACCTAAAGTTGAAAAAATACCAGAAAGTTTGCAACTATGGAGTCAGCTTCTTAAAATATTATTTATTTAGATATTCAAAGTTCAGGAAGTAACGGAATTGCCTAAGACGTAACGAAGATGTACCCAATACGTAATAGATGCTACCGTAAATGTATGTTTATTTTTCGGGCATTGTATACAATTCCCAGGAGTTTTTTAAAATGACAACCAGCTTTAGGTCAAATAGCGTAAAGGTCGAAGTATAGACTATATACTTCGACCTTCTACTCTGTTGGACCTAAATTTGCTTAGCATTTAAAAAAATCCTAGGAATTGTATACGATGCCTGAAAAACATACATACATTTACAGTAGCATCTATTAAGTATTAGGTACATCATCGTAACGTTTTAAGCAATTCTGTAACTTCCGGAACTTTGATTATCTAAATCACACTTATAATATTATAAATGCAAAAGTTTGTGTGTGTGTGTGTGTGTGTGTGTGTGAGGGTGTGTGTGTATGTGTGTGTGTGTGTGTTTGTTTGTTACTCTTTCACGCTGAAACGGCTGGACGGATTTGGATGAAATTTAGAATGGATATAGCTTATACATAAAACTAACTTAAAGGCTACTTTTTATCCCGGAAAAAAGCATGGCGTTAAACCGAATAACGCGCGGGCGGACCCGCGCGTTATTCGGTTTAACGCCATGTTTGTAAATAATATATTGTAAATAATATTTTAAGAAGCCGACTACATAGTTGCGAACGTTTTCTGTAATTTTTTTAACTTTAGGTATTTTATCGATCCGAATATCTTATCATTCTAGGGGAAAAAATTGCTGGTCAAATAATTTGACTAAATTTCAATAAAAATGTGAAAAAAAAGCTGGTGCAAAAAAAAATTTTTTTCTTTGGTGTTTGGTCTATTAGAAATACTCTATAATTTCTTAATTTTTTTTACTTTGAATCGTTGGACCCGAATATCAAATTTTAACACCATCCATCCATCAGCCCGTGTTCGTCCACTGCTGGACATAGGCCTTTCCCAAATTATATAATACCCTCACTTGCCATAATTAATTAAGTTTTTAATGAAGATTTCACATTTAATTTCTGATTGTTGTGTATGTATTTATTATCATGTACGAGTATTCAAATTTGTGTTGAAAAAGCTTTATTTGTATCTCGATAGTATATGAAACTATTACTGTTATTATTATTATTTTTTATCACCTTAGATACCTTAATAGTATTATTCTTTATCAATAACTACATCTATGCGTTTGCTACCGCAAGTCACTCGCACAGGCCGTAACATAATACCAACGTTGTGTCATCTCGACACAACACATGCTGAGTTGCAGCCTATTTGGTGACGGTGAAGAAACAAGATTGATTTATGTTGATGTTCTTTTTTTTAGTTTATTTAATATTTGTCCTAATGTATTTTTAGTTATAAGCATTAGTTAATTTTTGTGTGTTTTTCTTGTGTTTTTCACTTTCTATCAAATAAATTTCTTTCTTTCTTTCTTTCTTTAAATTTCGCCACTCATGTCGGTCCTCCGTCCTCCTCATCCAGCCGCCCCCCGCAACGTCCTTCAGGTCGTCGGTCCAGCGGGCACGAGGTCGGCCTACACTACGCTTTGCTGTACGTGGTCTCCATTCTAAGCCCTTTCGGCCCCAACGATCATCATGTTGGCGATAAATATGGCCTGCTCACTGCCACTTCAACTTACTGATTCTGTGAGCTATTTCGGTTACTTTCGATCTCCGACGGACCTCCTCATTTCGGGTTCTATCCATCAGAGATAACCCAAGCATAGCCCGCTCCATCGCTCGCTGAGCGACCTTAAATCGGTGGATCAGGCCCTTTGTAAGAGACCACGTCTCAGCGCCAAACGGCATCACAGGAAAGACGCACTGGTTGTACATTTTTTTTTTTCACTACTAGCAATCTTCTCAACTTCATGTCCTATGTTGTACCGTCGGTAGATGCTGGAGTGCAAGGCGATGCTGCTTATTTTGATTTTAAGAAAGCTTTTGATTCGGTTGACAATGACATTCTTCTAAATAAATTAGCAGCTATCGGCTTCACACCACATTCACTTAATTTTTTTTGTAGTTACCTATTGTCAAGTATTGTACAATGCACTAGTTAGGAGTAAATTAGAAAGCAACGCGATCATCTGGGCTCCGCATGAAATTAAATATAGTCTCATGCTGGAACGGATCCAAAACAAATTTTTAAGGTTTTTGTATTTAAAACTATATGGAGTCTATCCGGGCTATCCATTGTTATATCCAACCTTATTTATCTTAGGTATGGTTGGGTTCACCAAAATTCAGGTTAGGAGAGACCTATCTTTAGCGATAACCGTATTTAAGATATTTAGAGGAATGTTGTGCAATCCTACAGTACTTGACAGCATTAGACTGGTGGTTCCGTTTGGTGAGCATGGGCTGCGGCGGCGCGAGGAGCGGCTGCTCTGCGTGCCCGGCGCCAGAACCAACTTGCTTGCGGAAGCGCCGCTAACTAGGGCTATTAAGTTGCTCAATAAAATTTCAGAAAAGACGGACGTTTTCACGTGTTCTCTGGGTGAATTCACAAGGATAACTTTGCAAATTTTATGTTACTATTAGGTTTGTGGTTAATTCATTGTTTTTTATGGCTCTTTGTCCTTGTTTTTTTTCTTTTTTTTGTTATTGTGTAAGATGACAATATTATGTAGGTAAGTTTTTGGTATTGGATGTGTATGTTGTATAGTGATTATGATGTATATGATGTGTTACTTCACTATTGAATTAGGTCCAGCCTGTAATGATAGTGTAAGTTCCTTAATAAATAAAATAAAAAAATAAAAATGTTAGCCTTTAAGCACTGCGGTATTGACGATGTAAATATGTGACGCAACTTTCCGAATGCTGCCCAACCCAAGCATATTCTTCTGTCAGTCTCAGCCTCGGCGTCGAAGTTGTTTTTATCCAGCTGTATGACTTGACTCAGATAAACATATTTTTGAATAAATTCGATGCTGACATTGTCGACGGTTAGTGGCCCTGAGGTGACAGTTGGAAATGACCTTAGTCTTAACCAAATTCATCCGCAGGCCCACTCGTCTCGAAGAATCGCTTAGGCCGCGCACCATTTCCTCCAGTTCCTGCAGTGATTCCGCCATTATCATAATGTCATCGAAAAAGCGAAGATGTGAAATGTACTTTCCATTTACATTTATGCCTCGTCCATTCCAGTTTAGTGTTTTAAAGACGTCCGGGGCGGTAAAAAATTTTAGAGAAAAAAACGTCTCCCTGTCTCACGCCGCGCTGAAGATGTATCGGTCTTGTTTGTGGACCCTCTACTTGGACGGACATCGCAGCGGAGTCATACAGACATTTCAACAACTCCACGTAACGCCAGTCAACTTGGCATTGCTGCAAGGACTGCAGAACAGATCAAGTTTCGATGGTGTTGAAGGCTTTCTCGTAATCCACAAACGCTAGACATAAGGGCTGATTATAGGTACTCTTGAGTTTTCTGTATAACCTGCCTTAGCGTATGAATGTGGTCCTCGGTGCTGAGCCTTTTCGAAACCCAGCTTGCCATAACCTAAACTTAGAACCAAAATTTATTATGAAGCATTTGAAGCAAATAAAACCAGTCAAGGGCGAGTAGGACTCGCGCAATGAGGGTTCCGAATCATTTAAATAACATAATTTAATATGACTTGAATGATTTGTAATTTTACATTCTAATAGTAATTAAGACATAAATATCCAAAGCAAACTTAAAATAGTAAACAGATGTGAATCACCATAGCTTGCGTTTGGTTTGTTTTTCATTAAGTTATGGTTTTCCATTGTCTCTGTATTCTGTTTGTGACTACCATTGGTTAAAGAACAACGAACATTATCTTTGTACATTATAATTTATCACTAGCTTTTGCCCGCGGCTCCGCCCGCGTGTTATTCGGTCTAACGGCATGCTTTTTTCTGAGATAAAAAGTAGCCTATGTGTTATGTTAGGGTAAAAGCTATATCCATTTTAAATTTCATCCAAATCCCCCAGCCGTTTCAGCGTGAAAGAGTAACAAACACACACACACATACACAAACTTTCGTATTTTATAATATTAGTGTGATTTTATGCTAACGGTAAATTAAAATTAGTTCTCTACGTCTAGGTGCGTACAGAGATATTGTAGACACCCCTTTTAAAATTATGGGGTACCACAAGGGAGTGTCCTAGGTCCTACATTATTCCTAATATATATAAATGACTTGTGTAACTATAAAATTAATCAAGGTCACATATTCTCTTATGCTGATGACACAGCTGTGGTTTTTACTGGTGAGACGTGGGAATCTGTGCATAGTGAAGCTGAGGCTGGATTGGCTAAAATTGATACCTGGCTCAAACAAAACCTATTAACCTTAAACACCTCAAAAACCAATTATATCTGTTTTGGTATAAATAAAAGCTCACAACCTAAAAAGTCTGGCCTTAAAATCCACAGTTGTAAATACTTACATAATGACTGTCACTGTCCATCAATAGGGAAAGTAGCCTACACTAAATACCTTGGAATAATAATAGATCAGCGATTATCCTGGCACCAACATCTTGAACTAACAACCAGTACAACAAGAAAACTCATTTATACATTTAAAACATTAAGACATGTCGCCAATCGTGATCTACTAAATCAAATCTACATAGCCCTGGGGCAATCTATCCTAACATACTGCATCTACATCTGGGGGGGTGCTACAAAATTAAAGTTTCTTGAATTAGAGCGAGCTCAGAGATCCCTACTAAAGGTTATGCACTTTAAACCGTATAGATTTCCTACTCAAGAACTGTACTTTTTTACGAAATTACTAACCGTAAGAAAGTTGTACATATTGAACTTACTGATGCAAAAGCATAATTCACTGTCTTACTATCCCACGAACAAAAGAAGAAAAGATATCGTTGACTCATACAGTGTTAAAACAAAGTTTGCAATGCATCAATTTAAAAAACAATCTGTTTAGATTTACAATAAAGTAAACAAGCTACTTAACATCTACCCACTACTATTATTTGATTGCAAAAAGAAAGCCACCGAGTGGTTATTGACCTTGAATTATGAAGAAGTGGAGGAGCTGCTAAAGGTTATTGTGTGAGCACTTTTATAAGATATAATTTATTAGCTATTTATTTAAATAATTTGGGCTTCTATTTATCTAAATTTAATTAATTTATTTTATTTATTTATTACATTATTTATGTATAAAAGTACTAATAGAATTATGTTATAAAGCTATCTATGTATCTATGTAAACATGCACCCAACCTATCCCCCTCACAATCTAAACATACTTATACCTAAGTTTTGTTTTATTTTTTTTTATTTTTTTTTTATTGCTGTTTTTAGTTTTATTGCTGTTTTTGTTTAACAGTAACTTATATATATATATATTTTTTTGCACAAGAAGAACACCTATTATATGGAAGAGCGGGGTATCCTGGCACAGGTACTTCGTACTTAAAAGGATGCCCCATCCACTGATGTAATTAGTATGTAAGTTTTGCACAATAAACAATTTTTTTTTTTTTTTTTTAAATGTCGTGGATTGATTAAATACATAAATATATAAACAACTAGCTTTTGCCCGCGGCTCCGCCCACGTATTATTCGGTTTAATTACATGCTTTTTTCCGGGATAAAAAGTAGCATATGTGTTAAGTTAGGGTAAAATCTATATTTTTTCTAAATTTTATCCAAATCCGTCCAGCCGTTTCAGCGTGTAAGAGTAACAAACATACACACAAACACACCCTCACACACACACACACACACCCGCGCACACACACAAAAACTTTCGCATTTATAATATTAGTGTGATTATTTGGATTCCGTACCCGAAGGGTGCCAAATGGGACCCTATTACTAAGCATCCGCTGTCTGTCTGTCTGTCCGTCCGTATGTCACAGGGGTCTACAGCTTTAGCCGTAATAGGTAGAAAGTCAAAATTTACACACGATATGTGTTACTATAGCATGTATCACGACAAAATAATAAAATATATTTAAAAAAAATAAGAGGGGTCCCCATACAAGAAACCTCGAAACAGTTGCACTATTTAAACGTTATTGGTTTTGGCTCTTATTTATAGACGGGAATACATAAAAGTGTTAAATTTAGTCAGATTATAGAACATAGTCTAAAAGAAAACAAAAAATTAAAAGTAGGGTTCCGTACGCAGACAGCGCCAAATTTTTTGCCTGGTACTACCTTTTTAGCGTTTTGTTTTTTGTCTCAGGGATCTACAGCTTCAGCAATGAGATGTAGAAAGTTGCAATTTTCACAAAATACGTGTTACTATGGCTTCTACCAAGTCTAATAATAAAAAAAAACTAATCTGTACAATAAACCTCGAAAAGATTGAGTTTTTAACGTTATTTATTTCAGCTCTATCTTAAAGAAGGTAATACATACAAGTTTCAAATTTGCACACATTATTGTACATACTCTGAACTAAAACAATAAATAATAAAATTAGGATTCCATACTCAGAGGGTGGTAGATTATGGTACTATTTTAGTGCCTTGTTTTTTGTCGACTTAATGCTTAGACCATATAACACAGGACGAAGCAAGCGCACTTATCCCCCTCTGCCGAAGTACATTAACAATTTGTTCATGTAAGTTTGCTTGTGTGCGCGTTTTGTGTTTGTGCTGCAGCTTTTGATTTAGTGTGACATATAAATTTTTCGCAGGAGTGTGCGTGAATGAGTAAATGTGTGCTGTGCGTGTTTACCTCCCCTCCCGTGGAAAACGGCAGAATAATTTCAGTACTAAGAGTCGCACTTTGCCAGGTCCCATGTTAATGTCTAAGCCTTAATATAATAGCATCTATATTGTTGATATGTATGTTCTTAGGATTCTGTAGCAATATTCTGTGGCCGTACGGAACTCTTTGTGTGCGTCCAACTCGCACTTGGCCAAATTATTATGTACAAGAAGACCTTTTAACCTTGCTCTGGAATGATGAAGGACAAACTGTGGTCAACACATTCTGTGAATACAGAGAATAGTCTCAGTATAAACGCTGAAATCTCCTCTCCCTAGAATTCTAGTTCCTGTGTTGTATTAAATGGAGCATACATTGATTGGTTTAACATAGATAGAGCTGGTGCCTAATAGGACTTAGCACAATTTGTCAGTGCAGTAATTTGTTCTGTTCAAGAATAGTTTTTGAGTTATTTGGAAAACTTCATCATGGAGGAGTTTTTTAGTACTTCGTAGGTAGTAGGTTAGTAGGGCTATCTATACTAATAATAAAGCAGTGAAGAAGAGTAGTGTCTGTACATTGAATATTTTCGCGAAATTTTAAATTGTTTGGTATTGTACTGAGGCCAAAACAACAAATTTTATAATTTTTTTCTATCTGTATCTTCCGTTATAACTCGAGAACCACTTAACAGATTTGGATACGGTTGTTTTTATTATAACTGTAGTGACTCAGGTCAACGCATAGGCCGTAAGGGGTTTTTGTTAAATAACGCCTAAGCCGAAAATGGGACAAAGACTTAATAGCCGTGGACCAAGTAGCATTCCTTAAGTCACTAAAGTACCAAATAAGACCCAACTATGTTTTCACTAAGTGTAAACAGTTTGTCTAAGAGTTTAGGAATAGACAATTTATTCTTTAAGAATAGTATATCTGTAGCCTACTCTTAACCGAACACTTAAAACCAATACTAAGGCTTAAACACTACTAAAAGTAAATGTGTCTAAACTTAATGCGTACTTTGTTTTATCTTATACCGACTTAAGGCAGCGCCGAGCGTACGACGATTAGACACCTCGCTCTGTACTCTCGTGGACGTTTTTATCGTGGTAAATGCTGCCCGGCCACACTTGAAATGTAACGCAATAAATCGTATTTAAATTGCCAGGCAATATTTCTAAAATGTAAGTCGGTCAAATTGTAGTTTATACTTTGGTGATTGTTTGAAATTAAGTTTGAGATAAAATTCCCCATTTAAGTTGTTAGAATGACTTAAACGCCAATACGTCTTTGTTACATTTTGGGCTAAGTTTAAATAGTTTTGTTTTATGAAATATAAATTATTTTTAATTTTTGCTTAGGACAAAGTGTACATACATTTTCTGTGATACTAAATGTGTTTTTTTATTTTTATTAATGAAATATTAGTCATTAAATCAACTTAACCATGACTGTCGATTCAGCTTTTTATGGTCGGCACACCCTTAAGATCGACTAAGTATATGATAGATCCATTTTAGCCTTATTTGGGAGGTAAAGACCATTTGTTTTAAGTCTGTCGTAGAATTTAGTTTTAAGTCGGTTGTTGTGACACGGTAAAAACAAAATTTAGTAAGTTTTTAATGTATCTTTAGTCGCTTCTAAATAATCTTACTTTGTTTTATCTTAGACCGACTTTAGATCGACCGAGTATATGATAGATCCAGTTTAGCCTTAGTTGGGGGGTAAAGACCATTTTGTTTTAAGTATACCGTAGCATTCGTTTTAAGTCGGTTATAATGGCACGGTACACATAAACATAAAACCAGAACGGATTTTACGTGACATAAGAAATTTGTGTGTAGAATATATACATTTTGTTCTGAATCAGGATTATTTGAGCCTAATAAAGTAAAGTAAGTAGTTAAAACTATTGAAACTTGACACAAGGTAAAAGTTTTACGAAATAAAAAATAAATCTAAGTAGAGTAAAGTGTAACTAAAGACCATATTACTTTAGTGTGTCTTAAAAAGTCTCCTAAAGTATTTTTGGTTTGAAGGAGTCACCGAGTAAGGAGTGACTTGGGCATGTTTTTACTTTACTTGATACTTAGTGGATATTTTGATAGCCCAAAGATTAATGAGTTCTAAGTGACCATTCCCTGAATCAACTTTTTCTAGTGTATCTAAGGGTAGTGTAATGTGTCTTGGAATCAAGGACCGCCATTATAACAAATTAAAAACAACAAATGGTTTATCTTAAATGAATGAAAAGAAAATTTGAAATATTTGCGAAACGTTTTAGTGGTATATCGAATATAAATGACTAAAAGATGGGAAAAAAACATTTTTTTAGATATATAATTTTCAAAAATTGTACTATAATCTAAGGCGCATTAAATTTTTACGTGTAACATGCCCTATATTGACAGTAAAACTAAATTCGCCAGAGATTAGACACCACATTCTAATAATATAGGCAATAAAAGTTCTTAGATTAGTCCAGGTTTTCTATAATGTGTCATGAAAGCAGAAAGCATTGATTAATTTATTGTGTAGAATGATTGCCATCATGTATTCCGAAATGAGATCAAACAGTTGTAAATAAAACTTCAGTCTGTTTTCTGAAGATACTTTAGGCTTAGTAAGTTACCTTTATTTAGACTACAAGATATCCTGTAGATTAATACCCGCTAGGTCTAACGCTCCTAACTACGCTCTTTATAATAGTTCTAAAGGCTTGCCTTTTTTATCTAAACTCGGTATACAAGAAAGATACAAGTTACCTTATAGACTACTTCTTAAGTCAATTAGATTTAAGGTTTTGTATTAAAGCGATCCTGTAGACATAATAAGGACAACATTTTGCTACTTGGGCGAGCTACGGACAATGGCTAGTTTGTAATAAAATAGTCTAATAGATGAGGTTACTTTTTAACCTCTTGCACATCTAGTCAAAACTCGGGCTAATAGACACAATTCATAGATTGTTATTTTTTTATGCAGACATGCGTGGAGTCAATTTCAATTTCAATTTTGTGTACGTCACTAAAGACATGTAAGATTTTGAGAAATACACAAATAATTACGTTTACTTAAATTCGACAAATAGGGGTTAAGAATGTATGAAAAATATCGTATCCTGACCTCATAACTTTGATTACTTCTACAGTTTTATTTTCTATAAAAGAAAGGAGAAGTATATTTTGTTTTTGTTTATTGATTTGCTTCAAGGGGACGTTAGTTGTAAAAAGGTATTATAACATAAAATGTTCAGAACCTTTGAAACGTGAGTACAGCTCGCACACAACTTTTTTCCAGTCTTTTCAGGGTTCCGTACCTCATTATGGTAAAACACAATCTTTGTCTGTCAGTCTGTCTGTATGTTAAGGCTACTTTTCTCAGATACGGCTAAGTTGAAATTAATATCGAATAACGCATACCTTATATAGAATCTGCCTGTTTATAGTGCTGTAATAATTTAGTAAAGTGTGAGCCAGCTTCACACAAAAGGATTCCGTAATACCACACAATAGGGGTACGTACCCTAAAAACATTATGACAAATAACAACAATATAAAAGCGAAAGCCAAAGCAACATTAAGGCGACAAACAACACGGTGCCAAAATTGTAGTGCCTGACAATCAATTCGATACCCTATGAATATGGAACGCAAATTTTAATTATTTGTTGTTTTACTGTAAAGTAGCTACTACAACCTGACCAAATTTGAAACTTGTTTGTACGTGTTAAAAATGACTACTTTTCGCCGTTTTTTATGGTTCCTATAGGATTTTTAAAATTTTATTCTTTGCCCCAATAAAGGCCATAGTAACAAGTATTCTGTGAAAATTTCAACTCTCTACCTATTACAACTGACGCTGTAGACCCCTGTGACAGACGGACGGGCGGACGAACAGTGTAAACTTAGTAATAGTGTCCTTTCCGGCACTCTTCGGGTACGGAACCCTAAATATCAAGTTTCTAAACGTACTTAATAAAAAGATACGTCCTTTTATAGCCTATTTTCGTACAAAAAGTCCCAGTCACTAATCTATTGATCATCAAAACCTACATCTACAGACCCACAATCTTAAAGGCACCGAGGGAGCTCTTCTGGCACAAGTGTAGAAATAAATCCAAAAATATTAATTACCTATTTTATGTGGAATAATACTTGACCGACTTAATTATGCCCTTTGTAGGGTCCGGTAGAAGATATAAAACCCTTATAGTTTCGCCATGTCTGTTTGTCTACAAAATACAAAATATTTATTTTACAATAATACATATTATGACTACAATAAATGTGATATTTGCCTATTTAAGTTATTTTAAATGTCTACAGAAAGTTGTTTACTTATCTGTCTGTCTGTCGCTCCGTGGCCTATAATAATAATAATATCCATTTATTTCAGATAACATTGATCCATAAGTGTTAGTAACAATGATCTTATAAACTATATTAGTAAATTTAATTAGTATTAAAATTAAATTAAATAATAATTTGACCACAGGCCACTTGTATGCAGTGCCAGACCACAGGACAGCCGCAGCTGTCCGCCACCGCCTGCAGAATGCCGTTGTCACTGGCCCGTACTCTGCGTATAAGCGACGCAGCCCGCTTGCGCATTAAGGCCGGGAATCCGTCCACGCGTGCTTCCGCAAACATTCCCGACGCACTGCAGAAACGGAGCAGCCTCAACAGCACTCTGAAAGCGTTATTGTACTGGACGCGTAAGGCGCTCAGTGATTTTTGAGAGTATTTACACCAGAGGCTGCTCGAGTAAAATGATTGACAGTAAGCTCGGAAGAGCGTGATCTTGACGTCTTGTGTAGATCGAGCAAACCTCCGGGTAATCATGTTACTTCTCACCGCCAACGCCCTACGCTCCCTCTCTATATCCTCGTCGTCCTTGAGGTCGTCTGTCATAATATGGCCCAGATATTTAAACTTTGTGACCCTGTCGAGCATCGTACCGTTGAGAGTCAGAGGCGGAATCACACTAGGGCATTTATTACCTGCCTTAAAAAGCATAAATTGACTTTTTTTGCGTTATATATTAGGCCGTGGGACCCCGCATATGCCTCACAGACTGCCAGGAGTTTTCGGAGTGCACCCACCGTCGGTCCCAGCAGCACCATGTCTTCAGCATAACTGATATTATTTGCTGATACATCATTCATGTGGCACCCGACAGGCATGCTACTGAGACCAGCGATGAGCTCGTTTACATATATAAATAAGCTAAATTTTTTTGAATTTTTGTCTACCTGTCTGTTTTATGTTCCATATATTTAAGTCAAATAACTGTCTATAATAGTTTTCTTAAAGACACTTCGACGCGAGCTAAGCTTCGGGCAAAAGCCAGTTAATAGGTAAGATTAAAATTTTACTTAACCTTACCAAAAATTAATTCGTAAAATATTATTGGTTCGTTAATTATTATTTCTTAACATGATTTATTATTGGCAAACAAAATAATTAATTAAGTATTTGCACACATGGTTAAAATGGGAAATATTCATAATAGCAGCAGTAGTGGAACAAATTTGTATGTACGTAAATTGTCGCGATATTGTATGTCATTACACCGCTGCTGTGTTTCTACGTAAATATTTTCAGCTTCGTTAATAAGTTACTATAATGTCTATTCTAAAACAATTAAAGCACGGTTCAAAATCGAAAAGCAAAGTTAAAGCTAAGTTTTTGCTAAAGATCTGGGTGAATGATAAAAGTATTTCACCTACAATTGCAGTGTAGATTTCAGCAAATTGATACTGTAAATAAGTTGCTGTTAAAAACCAGGTATTTCAAAGTTTGCAGGAAGTTTTAAGGGTTCCGTACCCAAAGGGTAACCAACGGGACCCTATTACTAAGGCTCCATCTGTCTGTCCGTCTGTCACCAGGCTGTATCTCATGAACCGTGATAGTTAGACAATTGAAATTTTCACAGATGATGTATTTTTGTTGCTGCTATAACAACAAATACTAAAACCGGCCAAATGCGAGTTGGACCTGCGCAATCCCATGCAACAGACATGATTTTTTGCCGTTTTTATAGATAATGGTACGGAACCCTTCGTGCGCGATTCCGACTCGCACTTGGCCGGTTTTTTTTTTCAAATATTCTATGTGTACTATTGTTTTTTGATTTTTTTATCAATAACAATGATGGAATATTATGTATTAAATCGCCGTGACCTGTGAAGTACGTTGTTCAATGGAACAATAATAAAAACTGTGATTTTACGTGTGTTTTCTTACGAACTCCCCAGTGTTTATAATTTCCCAAAAGTCTATAATTTTAACGCAAATTAACAGTAAAGCGACTTAGACAAGAGAGCCCCTCGGATATTTTCGAAAAAAATACTCACATAAAGTGACTGCAGCGGGCCTATTATGTAACTCAGTGTCGGTTGCCATCCTAGGTCGCTAATTACCAAAATCAGCTAAAAAATTTACTCCCAAAATAACCAAAAGGATATTGAACTATTTACGAATTGTGACGTCATTTCAAGTGCGAACGTTTCCTTAGATAAGCGGATATGTATGTTTTCGACGATAGGCACTTGGTTTGGCAATTGATTTTACGATACAGAATCAGGGGGCAGAATGCCTATATGGCCTATGTTATTATTATTATTATTTATTTATCAAATCCACTTACTACTATCATTACACGTAATTTCCCTAATGCGACAGCGAAGTTACAAAAAAGATACTAACTTAATACTGTTCAGCTTAATTATATATAACAGAATACATAAAGATTGGCCTTCGTGAACTCACTCAGTGAGCAGTAAAGCAAATTTATTGGCCCCTTTTCCACTTACCGGCAATCCACCGGCACCGGCACCACGTTTAACGTACGTAGCACGCGCGTGAGTGGCGCCTCCTGCAGCAAATTAGTACGCGCACTTGGCACTGCCGGCAGCCGCGACCGACGCCGCCGCCCCACGTACTCATCTGGCACACACAACTGGACTTCCTGTAGAATGCTGGGATTGTAAACATTACCACCTTCCCACTTAGCAGGAGAGTACGAAACCGTACTTATTAAATTTGATTGGGACTCGCGCCCTCAGGGTTCCGTATCATTAAAATAAGACTTATATAATTAGAATGAAAATTACAAACCTGCAAAATGTATGAAACAAAACTGCAGAACTAAGTTGATCGACTATTACTCGTTAACTTGTAAAACCTTCTTAGCTGTGATAGTTTCCCTTTTCACTTCGTTATGTTTAATACTGATACTACTGCCGTGAAATTTTTCACATAATCCAAAAAACAACCGTTTAGCTGACAAAAAACAAAACAAAACGCTCTAACAAAAATAAGCAATTTAAAGCTTGATATTTCGCAAATGGATCCCTGAATCAAAAAATGGATTTAATACAACTGCTCAAAAATAATAGATTACGTGCCTGTTTAGCGTGCGTAAAATGACATTTTTGCACTTGTACTTTTTGTTTTTCCACTAACGCCATCTAGGGGAAACCGGCGACATAATTTAGTAAGCATGTAAACTTTGTATGTAAACCTTGTTTTACTTGTCGTTTTGTTGGTATTTCTGGAAGTAACCGGATATACAAAAAACTGTTGAGGATGAGTATTTTCAAACTTTTATATTATCATTAAATATATGACTTATATAATGTTAAATTGTAACAGATGTTTTAAAATTAAAAACGATTTAAGACGTCATAATTAAGATTCTATTATACCTATCTATCTTAGAACTTATTGTTTAAAATATTTAGAAAGAGACACTGGTCTTTGTAGTATAAATTGGCGGCAAACAGACACTGCGTTTTCTTCTGTCGCAACAACATTGCTTTTATTTTATTGTTTCATGTAGTTTTTCGCAGGTGTTAATAAGTACCCATACCATACACATACACATTTTTTTTATAAAAACGTCGTTCGATACACGTGCTCAACCATCTCGCACTAGAATCAAAATGTACTATATCGCACAACCACAGTACTTTTGAAAGACCTATCCAATGACAATCCGGAATAAAGGGGTAGACGCGAAAAAAATACGGACATGGCGAAACTGCAAGGGTTCCTTGTTGACCATGGAACCGTAAAAATACCGATCAAGTGAGAGTAGTACTCGTGCTGAGGGTTCCGTACATACCCCGAAAAAAAAAAGTAAATTGAACAAGATCTCGTTACCGTAAACGAAATCTTAACTCCATATGAGCGCAACAAGATGTCAGTTTCCTGTACTAACTTAACTTGTTTACTTGATCATAAAAACATTGGAAACAACTAATATGTCAGTTTATATAGCCAAAATTGACAAACAAACCTCTTGATAGGAACTTATTTTGTTTCAGTGTACCGTTTAAAAGCCAAACTTATTCCACGAACAGTTATAAATAACAACTTATCTTGACTTCACGATCTATTAAACTCTTTGTATCTAAAGGGTCTAATTAAGTTAATAATTAAATATTACACAACTTTAAGTTTTTTTTTTGACTTAAGGTGGTAAAGCAGAATCTCAGTGCAAAATGCACATCACAATATTGTTTTCCTTACTTTTGAACAAAAAGTACTGCGAAAATTGCGTATTAAATCAATTAGCGGAAATTTATTAGTAATATTTAAGTTTTCACATTCAAATTTTTGAACAAAATTGTCAACTGTCGTGAGGAAGTACCCTATAGGGTTTCATTTTTTTTTTTTTTTTTGCGTTGATTCAAAAGCCTTTTCAACAGCTCTATGGGTCTGTAGACTTCTATACGAAGTAAGTATTAGTTTCAACTGAATATCTTTAAAGGGCTCGAGAAAAAGGGTCTTGGCAGATGCATAGACGAATAACAAAGTGATAGTGTAAAGGTTCCGTTTTTTCATTTTGTGGTACAGAACCCTAAAAAGCAAATGTAGAAGATTCGTAAGTTTAAAAAAATTACAACAATTTTAACAATACAAGCTTAGCTAACTTTATTACCTATTGTATTTACGATAGAAAAGATGATATATTTAAAGTGTTTTGCTTGAGAATCGCACTTACTACTAAGTTCTAAAAAATATTATTTTAAAAAACAAAATTATAAAATAAATGTACTACTAGTAGTGTAATCGTAACTACTAGGCCAGACATGACCGTATAAAGCTAAACACCTGGCAAGCCTGTTCGGAAGACACCTTAGCTGTGGATTCGAAGCAGGGTCTCACAATTGTCAGTTCAACCTCCCACCAGCTGAGGTATCGTTGCCTAATTTTTACTCCCATGTCAAGATTCAGTCAATAAATTTAATATTTGAGCATACGGCCATCTAAGACACACACATTTAGAGTAACAAAAAGTTGATAAATAACCGGTAAAGTGCGAGTGAAACTCGTGCCTAGAGGGTTCCGTACCATTTAAATAAGTTAATAGACTTAAATGATTGGAATAAAAATTACAAACTTATCAGTAACTAGCAGTGGCGTGCATTGAACTTTTTGCTGGAAATGCAATGAGAAAGTCCAGTATGACAATAAAAAAAATGAAAAAATTAAAATGTCACTTTGAAAAATCATTATTTGTATGACGCCAGGGTAGGCTCTGCCTACCCTAGAGAAGATGATTTCATACAATTTTTTTTTCGAATTCATTTTTAAATTTTTCATTTTATTTTTATCGTCAAACTTGACTTTCTCATTGCTTTTCCAGCAAAAAGTTCAATGCACGCCACTGTAACTAGAAACTGCTTCAAACAAAACTGCAAAATTAATTTGGTCGAATATTCAGGTACATAACCCTAAACGTATAGTAATAAAAACCGGCCAAGTGCGTGTCGGGCCACGTGCAGTGTAGAGTTCCGTAGTTGCCCAGTACATTTTATAAGTTGGTTTACAAATACAAATCGCGCCGAACTTCTAGTCCTATACATTTAGAAGAACGGCCCATACATTGTCGTGTTTAGAGGGGACTAAAAGATTGGCGTGACCTGTACTCATAAACCTATAAAGCCTTCCTAACTGTGATAGTTTTTCTTTTAAATTAATTTTATTCTTCTGTGTTTTTTTTTTATATCAATAAACAACCATTTAGCCGGCAGGAGGCGGGAAACTCCACTTATACAAAAATTTTCATTTTGAACATTAAATGGTTTTAAACACCCATAATGTTCTTGAACAACCTATCTAACGGTACCCCACACAATGGGATAGATGAGGAAAAAAAATCATACCCAATTTATTTTTAATGATTTTATTTTCCCGTTTTGTCGGCGTATTTAATATATACTCATGCCAAATTACAGCTTTCTAGTAGTAATAGTCTCTGAGCTAAGCCGCAGACAGACGGACGGACGGACGGGCGGACAGACGAACATGGCGAAACTATAAAGGTTCCTTGTCGGATTACGGAACCCTAAAAATCGGCGTTTTTAGCATATGTCATTTGAATACAGTATATAGTACATAATATACCTTATGAAAATTCAAGATTCCTATCTAGTTTAGTTCTTAATATAGATCCCATAACAAAAATTGTCTAAAATTTACAACTTTGATGGCCCCCATTTATTTGTATTTGTACTCTACTCTTAGTTCAAAGCAAAGATACCACACAAGCCGGGGTAAAAAAAAATTGGCTCATTTTTCTTACATGGGTCCCCACGAAAATTGATTTAATTAATTTTTAATTCAGATTCGGTTTTAGGTCAACATTAAGTACATAACATATCCAAATTTCAGATCTGAACCTCATTCTGTCTGCAAGCTAGATACTCGTTACATACGGACGAACAGATGGAAAGACGGACAGACCTTTTACCCTTTGGGTGCGGCACCCTAAAAACGATAATTATCGACTGTAATCGATCGAATTTTTTCACCTCGGAGTAGCTTCCCAGGTCACATTAAATTTTATCGTATAATTCTAATTTGACCGTCATTGTGAACCTACATACCGACACCCCCTACTCACATTGTGATGCTAATTGTATAGATGCTGCACGGCACGACCGCATCCACCTTTTGCTACGGCGTAGCATATGCTACGATCCCATTGTTTTACCGCTTTGTAGAGCCGCTACGCCATAGAGCGAACTTATATGATAAAATTGGTCGAAAGGTTTTTCAAAACTTTTTAGTGGCCATTCTCGGAAATCAACAATAAATAAACTTCGATACATAAAAAAACTATTAATTAACCTTTTTAAAGTTATCGTTTTCATAACAATTACAATGGAAACAATACATACGTATAATTGGCTATAGTAAGCTTTCATTTAGTTTAACACTTTAAGGTACAGTAAAAAGAATAAATAAGATATTACATATCAAAATTAATTTAAAAAACTGAAAGAAAACCTCAATACAAGCATTTTGGAAAATGATTTACCTTAGCCGGGAATCAAACAATATGTTCAACAGGTCTTATGTTGTTACGAAAATAATCAAAATAATCACTACATATGTAGTATAAATTCCGTTGATGGATGTGTTTTTTTTCCGAAAGGACTATCTAATTCTTCACCTAAGTATTGTTCACAGAAAAATGCCATTTTATGTAGATTTTCACGGGCCAAAATTAGATAAGCCTTCCAAAAAACAAATATCTTTCAAAAAACATTTGATGTATCTATTAGATTTTTTTTTAATACATAGGCTATTAACATGATTATTAATTTTATGATAGAAATACATTTCTATATTTTAAACACTTGGCGATTTATCCATCACAAGGAGATAACAAATTAAATTTATCATTGCGGTATAGAAAAACAGAAAAGTAAATCTGGACATGAGGAGCTCTGAACCGGGATTCGAACCCAGGATCTCTCGCTTACCGGGCGGTTGCTCTACCAACTGAGCTATCCGGTTCTCAACAAGACCTGCAAATTTATGCATGTGTTTTCCTATAAGCCGGGTAAGCAAAAGGTCCCGGGTTCGAATCCCGGTTCGGAACTCCTCACGTGCAGATTTACTTTTCTGATTTTCTATACCGCAATGATATAAATTTAATTTATTATTAATTTTACTTTTACAGTGGAGTTGATGCTTGTGATTGTTGGCACTTGGTGGAACTTTTGATACATTTTTGATTGAAAAACACTTGTACTTGTCCACTTATTTATATTATTTACCTTACCAGTTTCGCTGTTATAGCATTATCATAGAAAAAACGGTGTATAATTAACATTTGAGAATTTACAAAAAAAAGCCAAGCGATTCATATATTGTACGTAAACAATCAAAAAACCTTTGATAATGTTATAACAGCGAAAAGGAAAATAATATAAATAAGTGGACAAGTATAAGTGTTTTTCAATCAAAAATTTACTTTTACAAGTAATAAATAGTACAAATAGAAAAAAAAATTGGTTATGTAGGTAATTTTTTGAATGCAGATTTTACTTTTGTAGATGACAGTCTTTTAAGCAAATTTCTTACACACCACCATATTAACGCGCTATCCTGTATAATGTATGTTTATAATATACAACTTAAACATTTAATAAAGACAAATAAGTCAATTAATCATATTTATTAAAAATATTACAATAATTTTTTTGAGATTTTGTTACAAATGCGAAAATTTGACTCTTAACAATATAAGTTTTGTGCAGTTATCTATCACCTTTATGCGGATGTGGTAAAGAGCTATCGAGGGATGAATGTGGCTTGTTGGAGACTGTACTTAGTAGGATGCTAATAACGGCACGTGCAGTCGGAAACGGAAGTATTAGAATTCAAGCGTTCGTTATTATTACATTCCGATAGTACCAATTTGCATTTGTCTTTCACGAGAAAGTAAGTAGGTCACATTTTTTGTAATTGTTCTAGTTTGATATAATATTATTTAAGAGTGAAAGTGAATTTTTAAGTTTGTAAGTAGAAAGTAGTAGTAAACGTAATAAGTATTTTTCTGTCTTATAATAATTACTACACAGAAAAGAGAGAATTTAAATAATTTTTTGTTTGATAAACACTTGTACTTGTCCACTTATTTATATTAATTTCCCTTACCGGTTTCGCTGTTAAAGCATTATCAAAGTTTGTTTGGTTGTTTACGTACAATATATTGTATAAATAAGTGGACAAGTACAAGTGTTTATCAAACAAAAAATGTTTCAAAAGTTCCACCAAGTGCCAACAATCACGAGCATCAACTCCATTTAAATAATTGTTTAAACCTTAATTAATTTTTATATTTTAATTTATGAAACGGTCTTTTTATTTAGTTAAATAAAATCCTATTCCTAATTGCTACCATAGGCATCCTAAAGCACGGTAGCGTTACCTCTTTGGATAGCTAAGCTTATTCAGTGTCACGTGCGTCTGAGGAGGATCAGTTAAGATTTTAATGTTAATCAGTTTAGATGTGCAGCCAAAAGCACAGAACATTAAAATACGAGGCCAAAAGTTAATTAGGAGGCCTCTTTTATTTTAGAAAAGAAAACGAAAAATAAACAAGTACTCATTATTGTGCACCTTTTGAAAAATACATGTAAGCATTACAAGCGTAAAATAACTCAACAATTGGCGGCCTTATCGCTTAAAAAGATTTCTTCCAGGCAACCTTAGGGTGGAATTGTTGTGCGGGAAAAACGCGAAGGTGGTGTACATAATAATCAAACTATACAAAAACAAATTACACACAAATAATTCAATAAAATGTTATATATACAAAAATATATATAGAATTATCTTTATTACATAAAAAATATAGTTTATGTCCTAATGTAGCCGCAATTTTAAAATAACTGAATTTTTGCGGGCACGGAAATTGATTACAGTGGGATAGATAATTAAAAAACAAAAGCGTGCAGGACTGGCGTTTATTTGGTTTATTGAATCTCTGCCTCGTTTTCAGCTTAGGCGGTTTTTTATAAACACTCTTTAAGCCTATATGTTGAACAGGGTCACTACGATTATCCGTTATGGTGAGGCATTGCTAAACTTTTCATTTCAAATCTGCGCCTTAGGGGAGTAACATGAGGGGAACTTACTCCATACAAATATGCGTTCACGAACTAGCTTATGCCGTAAGGTCGTATGCGGCAAAACAGTATTTTTCATTTAAATGACAACTATAAGTAATTTAACAAATCCAATCGGCCATATTGAAGTGTATTTGTAGACTAATTTAAATAAAAAACTAAGAGGCTTCATTCGCTCCCGTTTGTCAGTAAAATAGAAATCTCTGTTTTAAAAGAGGTTTTCTAAATATTTTTTTCTCTGCTATGAAAACTAATCAATCAACTAAATCTTCGGGCAAAATGATGTCAATGAAATGCTTAATCTAGTATTTAAATTGATAATTAGTACATATGTTTTTTTATTGGTGAGAAAAATGGAGATCCATGTCGCCAAAATTTTGTGGCGTCACCTTAAGTGGCTTTTGAGTTAGAACGGACCATACATACATACAGATAGACGAGAATACCAAAAATTGTTGTTTTGGCCTCATTACAATTACCAATAGCCATTTCTATATTTCAATTTCACAAAAATATTAAATGTACAGACACGATGTTTTTATTACTCTATCATTAGTAGGTTGAGTCTACTATGAGATCGCAAATACAGATATAAAAATATACAAGTATGAGGTATTTTTACGGGTGATTTTGTTTTTGTATTGACGTATAATTGTACCTATAGTTAAGATATTGGAAAATTCTGTATTGTGTGTGTTCGTCAAGAAGTCGCAACTTGGAAATCGCTTATATTATCTTGGCTCTCTTACTAATATGTGTGTCGCTCTCGCTGATATCTGTGTCTATAAATGTACTAGTTTATGCAACTGTTTTTATGTTTGTGTATAGAAACTTTAGTTGATTCACAGATACACTCAGTAGGCTTACCATGAGTTTTGCTTACTATACACGTTACCGTCTGCGTGAAATATTTTGTATGATAAATGCTGGTTTCTGTAGTAAGCCGCTAAGAGCGCTGCACAATTTCTCATATAAATACAGACGTTAACGTGTGTAGTACTCAAAACTCATGGTAGGCCTACAGATTCGAATGGTGACCACCAAGTTCCAAAGTATAGGAATTGCTTTTAAATACCGACGGCAAGTCAAAACATAGGAATCGAGGTTCATAGATTGTAACCATTGAAACATCCCAAAAATGGGCTAAAACTTACGGCATCGTGATTGGCATGCAATAAATGCAATGTTGCTATATCCCAATTGTGTATAGAATAAACAAATAACTTTCTATTACTTTGAATCTGGTGGTTTTTTAACCTGATGCCATCTTCTATCCAAGAAAAATCCGCTGACCCGTATTACAATCAGTACTAAGCGCGATAAGTATGGCAGCGGCTATTTATTTGATGTATACGTATGTGTATTAGGAATAGCTTGCCGCAAAGGCTTGACTAGTTTCGTAAAGCTAAACTATTTATGTCTATCTCTGTAACCACTTCATGTAATCATAACTGCTTTTAGTTGAATCCACACCAAATCATTAGGCCGTATCACTTTACCATAGCACATGAAACATCGTATCGAGTAATATGGACGCCAACCTTTTCTCTGTATCATTACAAAGAAATTTTATCGTATCTTCTTTTATGATTGGGCATAAACCGACAAGAAATCGTTCAAGGTGTATTACGTGTCCATATCGGTGCTGCGTATCAAATGATCGCCTCTCATTTCCGTCCACACAAGAGATCATAATGCGTGTTGGAAAAACGGCAGAATGATTTGGCGTGTCTCCAGCGAGAGTGTGTTTGTAGGTGTGTAGTTTTTATTTACCTCTGTGTTGTGTTGCACAGCGAGCCTGCCCCTTCTGCTATGTCAGCACTCCACCAGTTTGGAGCCGAGATGTTGCGTCTTTCTCGCGGCTTGGAAGCTTCTGCTGCGGCTAAACCACACACACAGTATAAAGGGTACTTATTTTATTGGCTAATAACTGTTTTCTAAGTCTTAAACGAAAATGTGTCAGACTCCAAATAAACTGATCTAGGCCAGAGTGGACTACCTTAACTATGTCGTTGGCAGTTCGTAGAATTGGGCAGATCGTAAGGTATGAAATCAAAAATCGTTCACCAAAAGTGAAAAATAGATGCGAGGACGAGCGGAGCGAACTCTCGAGCTGTCCCCCTAGGTCCTTCATATTTTACATTAAAATCGCAAAGTGCGATGTAAAGCTGCATTTTTGGTATGTTATTTGGACATGTTAAGAAAGTGCGATCCTATGTTTTGCAAGCAAAAAAAAGTTGTGTTAGCTGCGTAATACGTGAAAAACTGCATAGATTTGGGTCATTTTTCAGTTTTTGCAGACAACTAATGTGAACGCATGCGTTTTTTCACATTAGTTGTCATGATCATTCTTAAAGAACCTACATTAAATTTGTGACAATTTAAGCCTACCCGCGGCTCCGTGAGTTTCATAAATTTTTTTTGGCATGGCATTGGCTTTTTTTCAAAAATAACGAAAGTTTCAAGTTTTGCTTTTGTTTGCAACCAAATATCGGCGCAACCGCTCATTGATAACAAGAAAAATTGTAAAAAACTCAGTTTTAGCACAGTTCTCTAACAAGAGCAAAATAAAAAATAATTAATTAAATATTATTTTTAAGATATGGACGTAACCTTAACACTATTAACATGAAATTGTGGGTACTAGGCGAAAAGAAAGGCCAGAATTTGTTTTCTATTGACATTTATTATGTTACACAAAACAATTAAATAGTTACAATAAATCTAAATTTTACATTTTTTTGAGGGTCCCAGTTGATCACTTTGTTGAGAAAACTCTTGTTGGGACAACATCTCCAAAGGTAAAGATTCGTCGCTGTATTATTCGTTGTCACAGTCTTCTATTTCAAATGTTCAGACATTTTTGCGTGACTTGCCCTGACAAAATGACAAAGAACAGAGCACTTTAGCCCCGCTTTCTGGCACGTGCAGCCTCGTCCAGTGCACCCTTTGCGGCACTTGCATGATGTGAATTTTAGAAGGGTTAGAGGAGCTGGGTCCTTTGTGCAAGTCACAAGTTTCATCACAGTCTCGTAACGGAGAGTGTGAAGATTGCTACAGCCTCTTCAGTTGGGGACAGACGAGCCAGGTGGACCTTGGCGTTCGCAGCTGATTACACGGAAATTTCGTAACGGAGAGTGTGAAGATTGCTAGTGACTCCTCCTCCATACAGAGCCACACGAAGTTTATTTCCAGCAGCGGCAATTTCTTCGTAAGTGGCATCAAGATGCAGGAAAATGGTAGCTACATCAACCAACCATGGATATTTTTGGAGGACGCCCAACACCTTCATCTTTCCATGCCAGAAAAGGGCCGAAGTAGTATCGCAACCGGAAAAGGTATGCACAAATAATATAAATTCTGGGGGGAAAGATTATAAAAGATCTTTGTGATTGAAAGATGTAAAAGAAAACTGCAGAGAGACTGATTCGCCCCTGCCACTTTTCTGTAAGAACACGTTGTCCACACTAGATCCCAATCCAGTTAGAAGTAAGAGGTCCACATCCTCTCTAACTACCATTACTTTTTCATAGGAACTGCTCTTGTCTAGCGCTGTTCAAGTGTGGATAACGTGTTCTTCAAGAAAAGTGACAGAAGTGAATCAGTCTCTCTGCAGTTTTCTTCTACGTCTTTCAATCACGAAGAGCTATCTTTTCACTGGATTTATATTATTTGTGCACGCCTTTTCCAGTTGCGATACTACTTTGGCCCTTTTCTGGCATGGAAAGATGAAGTTGTTGGGCGTCCTCCAAAAATATCCATGGTTGGTTGATGTAGCTACCATTTTCCTGCATCTTGATGGTTTACGAAGAATTTGCCGCTGCTGGAAATAAACTTCATGTGGCTCTGTATGTAGGAGGAGTCACTAGCAATCTTCACACTCTCCGTTACGAAATTTCCATGTGATCAGCTGCCAACGCCAAGGTCCACCTAGCTCGTCTATCCCCAACTGAAGAGGCTGCAGCCCAACATGCATATTGAACATACCACCAGGTTCAGAAGTAGTTGGGGGTAGACAAAGAACTAACCGACTGGGGCTGGACCAGTAACCAGCAGGGGCTGGCAGCTGTGACTTCCACAAAAGACTCAGCTCCTCAAACCCTTCTTAAATTCATATCATGCATGTGCCGTAAAGGGTGCACTGGACGAGGCTTCACGTGTCAGAAAGCAGGGCTAAAGTGCTTTGTTCTTTGTCATTTTTGCTGGCGCAATTCATGCCAAAATGTCTCAACAATTGATTTAGACGACTTCGACAACGAAGAATACAGCTACGAATCTTTACCTTTAGAGATGTTCTCTCAACAAGAGTTTCCTCAACAAGATGATCAACCGGGACCCTAAAAAAAAATTAAAATTTTGTTTTTTTGTAACTATTTAATTGTTTTGTGTAACTTAAAGAGTGTCAATAGAAAACAAATCCTGGCCTTTTCTTTTGCCTAATGCCCACAACCTCATGTTATTAGTGTTTAAGTTAGGCCCATATCTTGAAAATTATATTTACTTCAACTTTTTTTTACTATTGTTTGAGAACTGTGCTGAAACAAAGTTTCTTACAATTTTCCTTGTTATCAATGAGCGGTTGTGCCGATATTTCATTGAAAACAAAAGCATAACTTGAAACATTTGTTATTATTGAAAAAAAAAACAAGGTAGAAGTGCCATTAAAATAAAATTATGAAACATGCGGAGCCGCAAGTAGGCTTAAATTGTCACAAATTTAATGCACTTTAAGAATGGTAATGACAACTAATGCGAAAACACACTTGGGTTGTGAGTTAATCTGCAAAAACTGACAAATAACCGAAATCTATGCAATTTTTCACGTATTACGTAGCTAACACAACTTTTTTCTTGCAAAACATAGGATCACACTTTCTTAACGTGTCCAAATAACATAACAAAAATGCAGCTTTACATCGCGCTTTGTTTTTTTAGGGTTTTTACTTTTAAGATATGACTGGCCTACCCCTAGCTTTAACAGAAATGATATGCCCAATTATATAATCTGCCGACGACATATACACAATTAAACTCGATTGCCTCTTGAAAATGTACGCCATTCTGGTATTAACTGTAAATGGATTTGTCCTCTCTAAATCCGTTTACGGCTCCACTTCTTTTAAAAATACTGAGCGCTAGATGAAGATGTTTTCGTTACAAGACTTTACTTGAACTTTTCAAAATTCGTATTTCCTAAATCAGCCAGTTTTGACCCGTCCAGTAGAATTATGAAACTTTATCAATATCTTAATCATAGTATGTATGATCACAGCAATAGTTTATGTAAAGAGCAAGTAATAAAGTTTTATTTAATGCAAAATACTTCACAGGACGAACATATCCGAGAAAGGAGGCATGCTAACTCCTGGTTCACTCAGCGTGTCATCCAGCTCTCCTTCATCCATGCTGCAAGACAGAAGAAGACCATCTTCCACCTGTGACCCAAACACACCAGTTCACACAACAAGACCCAGAAGTGCATCTGACGATGAATCTCAGAACGAAGGCCTTTTAGCACCAGCTACACTGACGCACAAGTCTAGAAGTTCTGAAGACGGTCTTTTGTTACCACCCCCATGTACGTGTCCATACTTTGGAACAGATTCTACTCCTCCGCGAAGGACAACAGAAGTCATTATAGTTCCAGGTGGCGATATCAATGGGTGTAACGGCTTCCCGAAGAACGGAAACTACAAAAGCGATGATACGCCGACTTCGACGCCATATTCTCGAAGATCTAGTCGAGGCACTGCTTCGATGGTAACGTGGGAAGAAGCTGGAAGGTTCAGAAGGGGTTCCAGTTTCGGTGGAGCGAGGACAACAGCGTTGTCTACTCCAGTTAGGAACATCAGAACTCGGAGGTCGATCAATGCTCGGCAACAAGTTCAAGCAAATACTCAAAGGCAGACGCCAAGGACGCATCATTCTAGGAACTCGAGTGTTATATCTAGAAATTCTTCAAGACACGGTAGGATACTTCGGTTGGAGCAAAAAGCTACTAAAGTTTTGGGAGTCGTGTTTTTTACATTTGTTGTCCTTTGGGCACCTTTTTTTATTCTGAACATGCTGCCAGCTGTCTGCCCTGAATGTGAGAGGCGAATTGCACACTGGGTCTTTGACTTTGTTCTCTGGTTAGGATATGCAAGTTCTATGGTGAACCCGATATTCTATACAATATTCAACAAGGTTTTCAGGCAGGCTTTTAAGAAGGTCCTGAAGTGTCAGTACTGGACCGCACCGAGGTAGCCAGCACCCTGGGAGCGTGTTCGTCCAGTATCTGATCCTGGTATAAACGCGCTCTCTGTGAACAGAAATGCCAATGTAAGATCTAATTTTTTATGAAACCAAAGGGTTCAGCTTTAAAAGAATGCGCTTCAGATAACTGAGTGCATATTGCAACCGCCAAATATCTTTGCATTCCTAAAGTTCTGTTGCTGACAAACAGTGTAATCTGCTGACAAAGACCCGCAGCAAAGTTTTTTTTTGACAAATGTTTAATTAGTAAAATTTGGCGCTTATGCACTGCTGTGTAGCAGCATCTCCTGCCACATTCCAATAAAATTTGTGTATCATCTCGTTGTAGATTTAAGACAAAGATTTCAATAATGCAGGAGACCCAGCTTCATAAAAACTACGCGCTTGCTAAGAAAAACTAAGGAAAGGGAATATGGGCACGTTTTATTGCTCTCGTGGTGTTTTCCAATCGATATCCTAAACAATAAATTGCACGTGTATACCCTGGAAAACCATGAATGCAGTGATGTGAAAATTTTTCTCTGGATTAGCAAGAGTGTAGTACCTGTCTTGAGATAATAATTAGATACCACTAACATGCTGTCTTTTGTTTTGATTTTCACTTGTTAGACACAGCGCACAAGCACACCCATCATACAAGTAGCAGACCTTTCACTGTGATCTAGTCCTTAAACTTCCTATTATAAGAATACTTGCGCTCATCACTTACCACAGATATATTAAGTAGGGTACTGACAAAATTCTCAAGACAAATTCCTATCGACTGGCCACTAATATTATTTGTTCTTATTTTTCAATTCACCGTGCATCCTACCTTTGTATGATGGATTGTATGTCAAATAGTTCCCCAAATATGCGGCAATGACCATGTGTAAGCAGACAACGATGCGACGTTGTTTATACAATGTTCCATAATCTGAGGGCCGAATTTTACGCCTGTTCATGTTCATCTTCTAGCGAGATACAATTTTAGCAACAGTTGATTATTTATTCGGAATAATTTTGTTTAGTGGCAAAGATTTCATAACATGAGATTATGTTTTCATTGCGAAATCCATCGCTTTGGAATACTCTAAATATTATTTTAAGAGTGCATTACAAACTAGAAAAGATAAATTAGAAACAAATGTAAAGACAAGAATTTGAAAAAATCCCTTTATCCAAGATGGACAAGTATGGTGGAAAAATTCAACGGTCTAGGTAAGTACCTCGGTGGCGCAATTGGAAGCGCGCTTGTCTTGATACCAAGAGGTCGCAGGTTCGAATCCCGGCCCAAGGAATTTTTTCAAATTCTTTTCTCTACATTCTTTTCTAATTTCTACTTTGTGAGTAATGCACTCTAAAAATTTCATAACATTTTACTAATTTGCTTTAGTTTTTTTTTATAAACTGACCACTGACTAATTCAAACAATAGTTGTGCATTGAGAGACTCACTGACCATAAAGGCATAATATAAGTGAATAATAGAATGTGTCAGTTTTAGGCACCCGTTCAGACCTCTTAAAATAATTCTGATAAAGGAAAAGAGACAATATTAATTACTAAACAATGTATTCTGTCTATAATTACCATCAACATATTATTGATTTTCAAGGGAAATTTAACACAATTATTCAACAAACATTCATGAATATTTCAAGCAGGATTTATCATTTTTACAACTTTACATGATGATTTCCGAAATTATTCATAGGCATAACATTTTTGTCACAATATTCATCAAAATTCAATCAATATTAATTTCCATCCATCCATACATCAGCCTGATTATATAGTGAACGCGATGCTGAAACCTTCGCACCAGTGACGCCTAATGCTTGTCACAAGTCTGTTTTACCGCCATCAGTCGATCCCACGTATGGTGGGCCATCTGGTTGTGCCTGTTTGACAGCTGTCCTTTTACTTTCCTCTAATAACTTGGGGGTTGTTTGTGATTATGATGGTGGTAGCTCCACAGTTGATCCTGATACCGGGCTCGAGTGTGAAGCTACCACCATATAACTCACCACTCTCAATATTCATTTAGGTCATATTAATTTTAATTATTACATTTTGCTTTGATGTATTCTTCTTGCAATAGGCTAATAAATATTATCTAAGTAGTCACGATCTTAAGGATGAGTCGCGAAATATTATGAATACTTTTGGGGAATAATTTATATCAAAAGTATGTAGGGTGTATAATAAATAAAATATGAGTGCGAAACATTTAATGGAGGTTTGTAAATAAAACCGAAATGTAAATTAATCGTGATACAGATACAGATTTGTAATAAAGGCATTGTAAAAATAACCAAGAATTTATACTATCTGTAATAGGCCTTCCGTTTTCTAAAACTGCTTTACCTTAAGAAATGCCTAAATTATATTATATTAATAAAAACAGACCTAAAAATAAAGAGCTATACCAAATCTATGTAAGTGTTTAAAAAACAAATTTAGTTAGTGTAAATAAAATCAAGGAATGTTTCATAAATGTGTACTTTAAATACATAGGTAGGTACTACTGTTTTGATTTTAATAAAATGATTTTACGTAATTCGAAGTTTTATTTAAACGTTGTTATCCTTAGTTTGGATCGTAATTCTTACTAAAGTATAGCATAATAAGCTTTTGCTTTGAAAAATACCTCTGCCAATGGTCTCTTTGCTCTAACTTTGTTAGTAGCCCAACCTCAATATTTTTTGGATGTATTTCCCGTATTTATTTATCAACTTGTTTGTTCGTTGCATCATTTATATATAATATTTTTATTCCTAGATTTCTCTATTTTATGTAGGTGTATAGTTAAATTTTTGTAGCCCAACCTAAATATTTTTTGTATGTATTTCCCTTATTAGTATATACATATTATTTTTATATATTTTTTTATTCTAAAGATATTTATTGTAAAGATTACCTTTGACTTGTAGAAATTATACTTTATGTATCTATTTTACAAAATAAATACTTTGATTTGATTTAGTTACACAAAAAAAAGGCAACTGTTCCTTTAGTCACGCTAGCGTAGAAATAAAACGAAACCTTCGGGCCTATTGTGTAACTCAGTGTTGGTGGACATCTATAGTCGCTATTCACCAAAACAGATAAAAAATGAACTTCCAAAATAACCTTCAATGGGTATTGAACTATTAACCAATTGAGACTTCATTTCAAGTGCGAATGTATCCTTAGATAAGCGGATATGTATGTTTTCAACGATAGGCACTTGGTTTGGCAACTGATTTTACTATACAGAATCAGGGGGCAGATTTGGTAAATAAGCTGACAAGAAAAACAAGAGAACATATCGACGACATTACAAAGGGTTCCGTACCATTATCTATAAACACGGAAAAAAATCACGTTTGTTGTATGGGAGCCTCCCTTAAATATTTGTTTTATTTTTATTCAGTTATGTATTTATATAACTAAATTTTCTGTGAAAATTTCAAGCGTCTACCTGTTGCCGTTCTCAATATCCAGCAAAAACGAGCAAGAAAATCTCGTTTGTTGTATGGGAGCACCCTTTAATTATTATTTTATTCTGTTGTTTCGTATTTGTTAATGTAGAGGCAAGAAAATTACATTATCTATGAACATTTTAACGGTCTAACTATCACGGTTCATGAGATACAGCCTGGTGACAGACGGACAGCGGAGTCTTAGTAATAGGGTCCCGTTGGTTACCCTTTGGGTACGGAACCCTAAAAAGCAAGTTTCTTCTGCACAGTATACGACAGGTTCTCATATCGGTCCAATTTCTGGTTACCTTCAAAGTCACAACTATGATGTTTTTTGAATGAAAATTTTGAAAACACTTAAGGGTGTATAATACCTCAGTTCGCTTCGCATGATCCTGTTTTATACCAACTAATACTCACTCTAAAATTAATATACGATAAAGTTGAAGACTAATGCTATGTCCGTGCTGTTGTGAAAATTTGATTCCATTAAATTGTCTGGATAGAAAAAAGAAATACAAAGTTACCTCCAAACCGTACAATAAACCGAGAGCATTCAATGAATACTTGAAATTGGATCTGAAACTTTGCATAATATTACTGATATTAGTATAAAGCAGATGCAGACTGTAACATAAAAATGAAAAAACCATCAGTGTAGCCGCGATTTCAAAATAACTGATGTTTTTGCGTGCGCGGCATCTGATTAGAGTAGGATAGAGAGTTAAAAAGCAGAAGCGTTAGAGCAGGACTGCGAATTGAGGTATTAAGGGCCCTTAATATACCACAAAACATTTAAATTATATATAATTTTTATTAGGAAATTTAACTTAATAAATACTAAAATAAGATCCAAATTAAGAAAATATCTGATTTGATATGTACAGTAAGTATTTAAAAAAAATTAACTTCCAACTTCAACAAATGAGTTCACTTGATTATTTTTGAAGGATTTTAGATATGATTATTTTAATTAATTATTTAGATATATTTTAGCGCGTTCGCAATTTGATTCTCCATCGAGCGACGGTGATACCAATGAGTTCCGCGAGTGAATGATACGCACGCAACCAGGGTAAGCAATTGTCACCTTGAATAGACGAAAAGGCCCATGATGATGATAAGTCACAACACAATATAAACAAATCTTGCCAAGGAAATTCTTTACGTGATCATCAAAACCACGTTAAAACCTGTCGAGAGATTCTCCAGCCATAATTGAATATGATTCGGATGAAAGCGTTCAACCACCCAACTCTAGCTATAACTTCCCTCAAGATATCTACTAAGCAAAAGTAAAATTCCTACCAAAATACATTCAGTAGTTTGGCTGTTTTAAGTGAACATCAGATATACATCTGATAAACTCACCTACTAGGGATCAAAATGGATTTACGCTAGACACTTTGTAGTTATGCCTGTTTTTTTAGCTCATAAAGTTATTAAATTCCAGCTTTACACTCACGTGACGTGTGATTACTGTTGACTATATGCCAATAGTTTCACTGATACAATTTTGAAGGCGAGTGTCTTCTTTGATAACGCCGGTGAACGCCGAAGAACGACTCTCGTCTTGAAACTGCTGAAAGTGTATCGGTGAGATAATTAACAGTAATTTTGTCTATCAGCTCACGTGAGTTTTAATAATATTTATTTTTATTTATTTTATTTATTTATTTCCTAACAAGGTAAATCAACAACAAAATGATAAACATCAAAAAACAAAGCCAATTACAGATATCCACAATTGAGCACAAAAACAATGTAACTATGCAAATGCGAAACAAAACTGAACCAAATATAAAAAACATAAACTAGCTTAGACATAGGCACTAAAAAACATAGTTAATTTAAACACAAATTTTATATTATTATGGAATTTATATTCACACTGCATGCTGTTGCGCTACGCCACACCAAAATATCACTTGTCGACGGCGGAGCGAGCTTTTTACTTTGTGTCAGGCTGCAAATGGGGAGCTGACCGAGTTGACGTTTCCTGTAGTAGACACTTTACCGATGCCCTGTCCTGTAGGGTTAAAAAGGCCACTTTGGATGAATCATATTATGATTCTGTTCTATTGCCGTCTCTTTTGCATGGGTGAATAAATTCTATCTCTGTCCTACTTTCAAATCATTTTATGATTCACCCAAGTCGGCCTTTTTAGATGTACTAGTCAGCTCACATTTGTGCCCCTGTGAGTTTAGCGCTGAAATGGAGCTAGCGCAGTAGGTAACGCCATGTTTTAAGACGGCGGGGGCCATACGGGATCCGAAGACCTAATGACCCCAAGTACCACAGGGACATTGCTAGTCGGCGTACCTTTTATGAAACCCTTAGTCACCTCTTATGGAGTGACAGTATTCTTTTCAGATGGCGTTGCCACACTAAACCAACCTGAGGATCTAAACCCGTATAAACAAACAACCAATATCAGCCGTAAACTACCCTGTGTTTGCTGATCGTGGGGCAGCGCAGTATATGTAATGTACCTATATGTGAATAAATTAAATAGTGAGGAGTGGACAGTACAAAGGTGCTAACTGATTTCAGCATGAAGCAAAAATAATAAAAAAGTTGTTTATTTTTAGAAAAATGTATGAAGACAATCTTGTTTTATTATTTACTAGATTTTGCTCGCGGCTCCGCCAGCGTGTTATTCGGTTTAACGACATGCTTTTTTCCGGGATAAAAAGTAGCCTTCGTGTTAAGTTAGGGTATAAGCTATATCCATTCTAAATTTCATCCAAATCCGTCGAGCCGTTTTTGCGTGAAAGAGTAACAAACATACACTTACACCCTCACACACACACACACACACATACACGCACCCACAAAAAAAATCGCATTTATAATATAATGTGATTCTGTAAAAGATATCTACCAGTAAGGAAGTTGATAGTTTTAGATTGTCGGCACCTGGTAGAATTTATGAAACATTGTTGTGATGAAAACACTTGTACTTTTCCACAGATAATCTTTTCAGATAATCCGTGGAAAAGTACAAGTGTTTTCATCACAACAATATCTACCTGTACTTTGCAAATAAATATAGGCTGAAAACGATAGATAACAAATATTAATGCAATCAACATTTTAATTACTTAAATAGAAAAACGCCAATTGACATATGTAGTTATTTTCCGTACAAAGGTGCCATCTGTATCAGATTATACACACGTTACAAATACATGCCCGGTCCTTTACAGACGTTATAAATACGTGCCCGGTCGTTTCTTCCCATAATCACAGCCTCCTTAGTTGTAACCGTCCCCTTCGGGGACCCACAAATAAAAAATACATTATAGATCATATACTCATATACTAATAAACTTAAAGACTAATAATTTTTATTGGGGATGGGTACTCTCTATGCGAAGATGTAAAGGCCAACAGTAAAAAAAAAAATCCTGATTATATTTATTATAATGGTGGATAACTATGTTATGAAAATGTATACGTTCTTAAACTAAGTTACGTAAGTTTCGGTAATAATCTTTATGTTTTTTATTTTCTAAATAATCTACCATTGCAAACAAGTCAGTTTTCTTTTCCCTTTGCAAAGCATTGAACCTCTGATAGGTACTGCTAAATGACTGCTTAACATTAATTTATTAGGTCAGTTTTCCTTTTTACCGTCTTCCAAACCATTCCTCATTTGAAAATTTTTCTTTCATACGGATAAAACCTCATTTGAGTCCATTCTTAGCCACACCGCCTTCGAAGTATTAAGTTTTTGGTGTTAATAATGTTATCAACAGCTATTTTACCATAATAGAAAATTATTGCTTTCCATTTAAAAATTACTTTAAAAATTACGGTGTCATAAATAAATAAATAAATATTTATGATTTATGATTTATGAGTTTCATGCAAGTCTGTATAGTCATTAAGGCGTGATAGAATAACAAAAATCAAAAATTATTAATGTGATCTCATTCCGAAGAAACAGAAAATTCATAAAAAGTTTTATAAGTATTGTTAAAGGTTTGGACCTTTTCACTGTAACTTTTATCTAAGAAGGTACTTTATTTTATTGAAAAGGCTTTAATAAAAGTTTTATTATTTAGAAACAAACAAAGAGAACAGTTGTTATCGAAATCATCGTAAGTCTTTATGTTTCTTGAACCGATATATAAGACACATGGGGGTAGAGATGGTACAGGCTCAGCTTTGGACTCCAAAGTCTGGAGTCAGGGGAGAGTGAGAAGACAACTCTTAAACAGACAAAATCAGTTCGCCCACCATTCTTGGGACCGATCAGTATATCTATCCCCATTCGTTGGCCCTTATGTAAAACAGACTGGCGATGAACAGCGGCGTCACTGGTGCGAGAGTTTCAGCACCGCGCTCACCAACACGCTTGTCCAGCGTGTGTGAGTATGGGAATTTCTTTCAGGAGAACCGCCAATAGTAACGAAATCTTGGGAAGGCCTGTGTCCAAAAGTGGACAAATCAGGCTGAGGGATGAATGGACATGAATTAAAATGGACAAATATTAAGGGAGATATGAACTGAGATAGATTCATTTAGACAAAAGGCTATATTGGAGGAAAGACAAACTGCATTAAAAGTTTTTAGAACAAGTTCTAGCTTTGGCCCCTTTTGTAGACGCTATTTACAAAATGTTGAATTTTTCGCTGTTTTTCGGCACATAAAATTATAATTCGATAAAAACATAAAATTTCGTCAAATGTTTTGGGTACCTAGTTTGTAACTTACGGCCGAGGTTTATTTTTTCCAAAGACACTGTCTTTAATACAGTAAAATCAAATTTACCTACCCTCTACTCTTCTTATTAGAACAGCGTAATTTTTGGTAAAAATATCTCAATAACTGGAGGACTTTGATCAAAAACAAAAATAGCCTGTACAAAAAAAATGGGTAAAGTGAAAGAGAATTTTAAATTGTTTAAAAAAACTTTATAATGTTTGCCGTATCACGAGAATCTTATTTTATATGTAATAAGGTTTAGTTTACTTAGCAACATTCCCAGATTAGTTGTCAACTTACGGTAGTCGTTCACTTATCGCAATAACCGGTTAATCCATAACTTTTTATGTAATCACGTCCTTAAAAAACGATATTCATAATTTTAAGCATGAACAATCGTAACCCATCGGTTGTTGCATTTACTGCACTGATGTACTCGACTTAGCCTAATCCGACAACTTGGCCTAATCCGAAAACTTGGATAATCGGGAGGTCTCAGTTTTCGACATTAGATGTGCATCTCATTCTCTCACACGACCCGTCCCGCTCTGAAGGATAATTCTCAGTCTGTCAAATTAGCTTTCTCGACCGTAAAAACCCGTTTCATCTGTCGAATTCCATACATTTTTAGCTCGAGTTTTATAAATCTCACTTCGATCGCTTCTCTGGAATTACCCCCCTGATCTCTTTGCCGTTCGAGGGGCAATCAACCTGCAAAGGCGCTCAAAAATACCTACCTAAACAAATATTATTATAATCCGTCAAAATAATCAAAGGAACTCATTTATTCTTATTAATATAATGTCATCAATTTTACTAAGTTTAATTTTGCTTCTTTACACACTTGATTTTCATTTAACAGCCGAAAACGCACGGTTTTAATTGTCAAACCTTAGCCGAAAAGCTATTTGACAATTAAAATCGTACGTTTTAAGCCATCAATTTAAGACGATTCTCTTACACAAATTGCACCTCTGATCTAAGACATTGTAGTATTTATTTAATTAACGCCCTCCAGAAAAAAATAAAAATAATAGTTAAGCCATTTCATTCCAGATATTCTGTAGTTTGTCATATATATTTTTCCATTTTCTTTATATAATAACATTACATTAAAATTAAACCGGACATTATCGCGACTAACGCTAGCAGTTAGCGTTGCATTAATTTTTATTTCATAGTGTATTTATTCATTTATTAATTGACTCGAATAAACACTGTGGTGTACTACAAAAACTTATGAAAATTTACGAAACAATTCAAAAACAAAATGCTCGAAAAAAAGAATTACTCATAAAAAGAAGATCACAGGTTGCTTTTCAAAGATGGCACAAGTGAACACTTTGAAATTTTAATAAACATAATCCGTTCTTTGTCCCCGTCAAGTTTCTGTCGCCGGCTGCAGTGTACTTTGACAAAATGAAATTTTAATCACCAAGGCATACTCGCTGCGATCTCTGACCTTGCTAGCAACAGGCGCAAGTGTACATTGTTGAGATGTGAATAGACAGGCGAGAAGGCGCAAGTACGTGTTTATTCTGTGGCGCAGGTGATCCATGCAGTCAAGGTGAATACGGTACTGTATAAATGTTTACACAAAATTTATACTTGCAATTGTCGGCACTTGGTGAAACTGTAAATACATCTTGAATAAAAACACTTTCACTAGTCGGTAAGAATTCGACACTTTGCTTTATTACGTCCCAAACGTGATAAACGTAAATAAGTGGCGCAACACTTTCGGTGAATAGCGGATGTAACAAGTGTGGTCTGTGACTTGCATTTCAAAGCTAAGAGACATAATCAAAATTCTCGTCTGTCCTATTAATATGATAGAGGGAACGAACTATTTTTTAAACTTTATTCTTAGAGGCCATTTTTGAAAAAAAAAATAGGTAGGTTAAATTTTCACCTCAAAATATATTTTTCCCAAGATTTTTCGTACAGCGTTGTCACTACACTAAGCTACGAATGGCGAATGGAAGGCGCGTAGCCACGTAGCGCGTGCGGCGCATGGTGTCGACAAACGTAGCCGCGTAGTGTGCAAGGCGGGCGCATTGTGCCTACAAACGCAATTGCTTTTGCGATAACTTTGCATAACCGTATCTTAATACATAGGTAACACTAAAAGTTTCCGGAACTGGCCACTTACATAAACAATACTTAAAAATTTATTGCAACATTTGAAAATAGAACTCTTTGGCTGTAGAATGCAGTTTGTTTCATCTGACTGTCTTTTGTTTTTACCTTGTGGCGCCATTTAAAAAATTTTGTGTCTGCATCAACATGGATTTAGCTCGGGAAAATTTTCGTAGTATGATTTTCTACGATTTTAAGTGTAATTTGACAGCTCAACAGAGCATCGCTCGGCTTGAAACAGCTTTTGGCAATGAAGCACCATCCAAGACGACTGTTTATAGCTGGTTTGCAGAATTCAAGCGTGGTCGTATCAATCTCAGTGACGAATCTCGCGATGGTCGGCCGTCCACCGCTGTGACCAACAAAAACATCGATGCTGTGCGCCGTATGATTGAAACAGACAGGCATGTGACCTACCATGAAATTCGCGCATCCTTAGAAATAGGCATGAGTCAAATACAATCAATCCTACACAAACATTTGGGTGTAAGAAAGCTGTGCTCGCGGTGGATCCCACACAACTTGACCGAGGCTCAAAAAACGGACCGCGTCACTTGGTGCAGTGCCATGCTTACCAGATTCAACGAAGGTGCGTCAAATTTGGTGTGGGACATAGTAACAGGTGACGAAACATGGATTTATTGCTACGATCCCAAAACAAAGCAGCAATCGAGCGTATGGGTCTTTCAAGATGAGCCGAAACCAACCAAAGTGGCGCGCGTGAAAAGTGCATCTAAGCGGATGATTGCTTCTTTTTTTAATAAAACTGGACACGTGGCTACTGTTGCTTTAGAGAATCGTCGTACCGTGAATAGTGACTGGTACACGACCATTTGTTTGCCGGAAGTTATTGACGAACTCCGTAAAAATAACCGTAAACGCCGTATCATCCTGCACCACGACAATGCTAGTTCTCACACGGCCAGACAGACAAACGACTTTTTGAAGACGAAAAATGTAGAACTCATGAGTCATCCTGCATATAGTCCCGACCTGGCACCTTGTGACTTTTTTCTGTTCCCAAAAATTAAGAACCAATTACGCGGTCAACGATTTTCATCACCAGAAGAGGCTGTCGAGGTGTATGAAAAACACGTTTCAGAGGTCACCACAGGGGAGTGGCACAAAAGTTTTCAAAACTGGTTTGATCGAATGAAAAAGTGCATAGACGCCAAGGGAGATTATTTTGAAAAACAATAAATTAATTTTGTACCTTTAATAGTATTTTTTCATATTCATTCCGGAAACTTATAGTGCGTTTAGTACTGGGTGATACTTGCAGAAAAAATACGTATTTCATTATTTTCACTAAAGATTAAAATAAATAAACTTGGACGATGTTCAAAAAGTCAGCCTGTATATATATTTTTTGTTTAAATTTTTGTGATATCCCCTTGAAATTTAGCCCAATGTTAATTCTTTAGTTACTTGGATATTACTGTACAACTTATTATGATTTCTTACAATTATACTCCTTTTTTAATTTTGACTTGCTCTTTTACAGTTAACACTCGGGAACACTTCTGACACCCCCTCGGGGATTTATGTCGTGACGATATCTTTTCTTACGTTCAAATGTTTAGCCTTTTGTCTGTCTGTTCCGATTTAACTTGAGAACCATTTAACGGATTTGGATGCGGTTTTCTTTTATTGTCATTTTAGTGACCCCTGTCAACATATATGTTATAAGAGCTAAAGATAAAATAACCATCAAGTTAAAAACTGTCGAAAATACATTGATAGAAAGATACTTCCAAGCGAAACTTCGATAAATTTGCGATTTAAAATTTTAGTTTTAGGTTATTTACCTTTTTAGGGTTCCGTAGTCCGACAAGGAACCCTTATCGTTTTGCCATGTCCGTCTGTCCGGGGCTTAGTTTAGAGACTATTAGTACTAGAAAGCGGTAATTTGGCATGAGTATACATATCAATCACGCCGACAATACAGTAAAATAAAATCATTAAAAAAAAATGTTTTTCTCGTGTATCGCGTATCGTGTGGTATCTTCAGATAGGTAGTTCAAAAAAATTTGTGGGTGTGTGAAAGCCATTTTTAAATTTAGGGATCCGTTGGCGAAATATTAAGCTTTAAAGTGCAAAGGAAAATGCCACGGGATCGTATCAAATGGCGTCACAACCAGATAAAAGCCATAAAATTATTTAGATATTTCAAAATCCGATCAAAACCTTTTTGATAAAAAGAGTTTTCTTACTTAAATCCGGAATTCTAACATCATAATAAAAAAATATTTCGGTATTTTCATTTCCGTGGCCGCTTTACTATGATTAGGATGCCAACCAATAATCGCCTCTATCAAAAAGTAATAAAGTCTTTGCAATTGCTTTTGTTATTGTCATTCAAATTAGTATCCGCAATTCCAATGAACTGTACATTGGAATTGCGGATACTAATTTAAATGAGTCTTGGTCATATGTTAAGTACATTTTAGTCTCCCTAAAATTAACTTTTTTGGTTTTGATGCCACGACTTTGGGTTCGGTACGAGGTGCCAAATATTACGCGGCATTCTCCTTTTTGTTAGATTCAAGTGTCCCCCCCCCCGCCAGCTAAACGGTTGTTTATGGATATGTGAAAAAATTCACAGAAGTAGTATATATGTTACCGGCAACCTGTATAATCCGGTATTCTATACATTACCTAGGTATTGTATAGAATACCTGAATTATACAGATTGCCGGTGACATATATAATGAATTTAAAAGCAAAACTATTAAAGCTAAGTAGGCTTTACAGGTTCACGAGTACAGGTCGCGCCAAGCTTTTAATCTCCTCTAAGCACGGAGCGATTCGTATCAGCAGGAACAAAATGTATGGGCCGTCCTTCGGAAAAGCGACTTCCAAGCGGACTGGAAGTTTGGCGCGGTCTGTATTAGTAGACCAGTTGACATATCGTGTAGGGCAACTACGGAACCCTACACTGCACGTGGCTCGACACGCACTTGGCCGGTTTTTTTTTTGTGTAACCTTGACCGTCATTAAGCGAATGCAAAATTTGATCTGCATTTGGAAAAGACGGTATGTCTTATTTGTATGTCGTATATCTATAATTATTTTTTATACAATAATAAAAAAAATATGTTTTCATTGTCTATATACCTACCCATAGTGAATTTAATTTTTTTTATTTTTTCCCCTACCAGACGAGAAACAATCCCTGAAAGTTGGGGTTTTAAAAACATATTTGTGTAATTATAAACAGCAGTATTACTAAAGTGACTGCATATTTTAAATCCCTGTGTATAAATATCTTGATGTCTGATTTAAGTTGTTGTGATGGCATATTTTTGCACTAATATGAGCGATGATTTAGTGCACATTATAAACATTGAAAACAACGTAAAATATTTAAATGCGTTGAGTCTATGAATAATATTTTATTTGAAAATCAAGCTGTCTTGTTCTTTCATGTCCACACTTTAGATTTCAATAACCTCTTGTTTTATTTTAATAGCGCAGATAATTTCAAGTATCATTAAAAATGCAAGTGTTTAAAAATCTAATAGAGGCAGCCTCTGAATTATGAATTAACCGGGCTGCATTTCATAATTAAGTACGGCACTACTTAAAATTCTCAAATGTGAAATTGATTTTACAAAATAAGCATATCCTTAGCTGAATTCCTTTTTACCAGAGAAATCCTTTTTTTGGTTAAGTGTGGTTTTGTGAATTTACAAAAACAATAGTATGTCGAATATTTTCTGTGGATTTTACTGCAAAGATAAATTCACTTAATGTTTATTTTTTCGCTATTTCGTTTTTGATGTCAGTTATTCTAAGTAAATTAAAGCAGAAACTAAACTAAACTTGGATATAAGGGAGAATGAACTAAAATATTCAGAGTGACGAAAAATATTATGTATAGTGCAGAAGTCGAAAATAAATCTCGACTGGACCGCCGTAGAAGGACGTATCTTGACCAAACTGGCAACATATCTGAACAAGGGCAATGTCTAAAGTATCCATTATAGAAGAGCTTGTATGACTAGATTGATGCATGGGGAAAAGACGAAAGAAATGTGTCCGGATCGTAGCAGATGGGAGATAGGTTCGAGTATATTTATGTACAGTATTCTAAATTAAAACAGAAATGAAACTAAAATAAAACTTTAGTTACTGGGGAAAGCAACGAGTAGCTACGAGTATTTTACCCACACTAATGTTAAAACTACTCCCGTCTGCTTTTGCCAGCCTTGTTTTATCGACATTTATGGTCACAGGTTTGGTCTCTTTACAAACATGTACAACTGAACATTCGTTGCATGAAATAGTATGAAGTTCTGTTTTGCGTATACTCTTTAGCATTATACCAGTGTTATATATCCGCCTCTACGGTCTACTCATACTGGGTCAAGTTGTCGGCTAGTATAACAACATAAAGAACACACAAAACAAGGCGCTAAAATAGTAGCATCTGACAAATAATTCGGCACCCTCTGAGTACAGGTCCAAATTTTTAAATTTGTTATAATAGTGTATGCATAACCTGACCAAACGTTGTATTTATTAGGTACATCTTTTAAGAGTTGTAACCCACAGTAGTGGGTCTAGTGAAAAGGGGGTACAAGTCCAAATTTTGTAAAAATGAGATATGTAACATATGCGTGTAACATAATGTAACATATCTCCTTTTCACAAAATTTGGACTTGTACTCCTTTTCACTAGACCCAATCAATTATATTAACATTGAAAATATTATGTATTTCAAGGTTTCTTGTATGGGGACCCCTCGTTCGTGGGTTTAAATTTCTTGATTTTCATTATTTGCCATGTTAGAGGCAATAGTAACACACGTACACCGTAACAGACGAACAGACGGGCGGATGGAGAGCACTGCCCAGACACAAAATATCCTTTTAATCACTTGGTCCATACATATATCAATATTACTTTATGTGATTTTGAACCTATATTTACAACCCAATATATATTTATGAAATGGACGTCTGAAATTCAGAGGAGGGAGTTATTCAAAGCGACAAAAACGCGGATGTATTGAGCAACACAATAAAACCCATCTAGAGAAAAAAATGTTACCGTATTCCTTTTCCGTTGGGGACTCGTCACAATCACGTCAAATCCAGACCCGTTTTGTATATCATAAACGAATTTCCAAAAGAAATGTAACGAATTCCTTAGACGTGAACAATGTTCGGGCGATTTTGTTAACCATTTATTGGTTTTGTATTCTATTTCCTTGGTCCAGTGAAGAGGTAGGTGTGGCATTGTATTTATTGAGTCTCTTTGCATTTTTTGACGGAAATTATATTTCTTGTTTGTTATACATGCACGGGTTTTATTATTGACGTATAAATTCGATAGACAGCATTGTTATTTTTATGAGTCCGTACCTTATACCGGATAATGGAACGCTTTAGGATCATTTTATTGTACGTGTAGGGTTGCCAGGCCCTAAAATACATAAGCCGGACTCTAAATTGTATTAGCCCGAACATTTTGCCCAAGAAGCTTGACTTAAGTTTAGCTCAACATACCTTATATAAAGCCAGACATTACTCTTACAATAAAAAATTCGGTTACTTATATTTTTTGTTTATTACTATGATTCACACCTCCTCATCCAGCCGCCCCCCGCAACGTCCTTCAGGTCGTCGATCCAGCGGGCACGAGGTCTGCCTACACTACGCTTTGCTGTACGTGGTCTCCATTCTAAAAGCCTTTCGATGAGGATTATGGAGGACCGACATGAGTGGCGAAATTTGGGAAAGGCCTATGTCCAGCAGTGGACGAACACGGGCTGATGGATGGATGATGGATGGATGATTCACACTTTTCTTTAAAAATTCACTTTTCAATTTTTCAACTCAGTTTGTTACTTGCAATGAATTACATATTATTATATAGATGGTAATGAATACAAGGTAAGTCTCAATGTAATTCTACCCAAAGGTAAACAATTATGTAGTATTATTAATGTAGCAACAATTATACTATTAAAGTGCGCGCCAGAAAAGTCTGCGCGTGGCCAAAATCATAAATCGCAGGCCGCCAAGTTGTTGTATGTCAGGTGACTACCTAGTGAGTGCGTAGAATATCTATCATTTTTATAAGTTTTCAGTGGTCAAGTTTGGCAATCATCACGCCAAAGGTCAAGTAGTAAAACGTCTAGTAACGCCACCAGTCGCGCGCAGACTTATCTGGCGCGCGATTTACATGCAATTTCTAAAAAGATCTAAATAACAAAAAAGACCACTACATTACAATTTAAGCATTTAGTGCTAAGTATATTATAATAATTTAATAGTCATACAGTACTTATAGCTTATGGTCATAAAATTCCTTGATGCCATAAGCGGAGATCCTCAACAAATACCTTTTCAATTCGTAGTAAAATTTATCATCATTAAGAATTTTTATTTTATCAGGCAGTGAGTTATATATTTTTATTGAGGCCATTTTCGTTGCTTTGCCATACGGTGCTGTTCTAGTATTATGTGACTTGAGATTATTTTCATAACGCTCATTTAAACGGCTAGTTATAACTAACAACAATCAATTAAATCAGTCCTGTCTTTATTTATTCTGTAGACTTTAGATAGATAAATGCACTGATAAAAAGTCTAGCAAAATCAGGACAGACCGGGCCGACCGTAAAAAGCCAAACATGTCCGTCTTAGCCAGAGACCTGGCAACACCAACCGCGATCGAGTCAAAGCTTTTTTTTTTCAGTAAAGGCTCTCAACCCTGATATCGCAATATCAAATGTGAAAACTAATATCGAATACTAAGGTTTATGGCCTCATTCTGCTGAAAAAAGTTCAAGTTGTAATAAATAATGTATTATTGTCCCTAAAAGTGTATTTATACGATAAGTCCTTCTCAATGACTCATCATCAAAACGTTCCCGTGACCTACAACCTTGGAATTTGGCGAAAAGGGAAATCTCTTGGCACAAATAAAATAATGAATCAGAAAATAATTATTTTAAAATCGCTAACTATTACTATTAACTATTACGAAACAAACATTACTTGCAATTAATTTCAAGCAGTTTATTACGCAGACATCAGCAAAATGAAAATTAGTCTCTAATGGATACACCAGTTTAGCATCAGATTCAGTTTCGTCCATGTGAATGATAAATATTTGAAAAAACTATGGTGTGCTTTTTAACTCAAGCCCATTATACACTTCATAAAAATACATTATATACTTTTAATCTTCTTAAAAAAGTGTAAATTTCACGAAAAACACGGTTCATCTCCACAATTTCAAAAACGACGAAAGCACAAAATATATTGTTAAAATTATAATGTAGGTAACCGCAATTGCAAACTTAAGATTTGTGTCAGTGGCAGTTGAAAACAAAAACATTATAACAAGACTGAAACTTAGCATTAGATAGATACTTTATTTAATAAACAGGTATTTTTTCCTATAAAACTAAGTCTACATTAGAACACTCGCTTAATCACGCAAAATCAGTGAATTTTTGAGGACTTTCTGGATTTTACGAAAAAATATTTGATGCAGGAGTTTTTTCACGTGACATCGGAAAATAAACCATATTTTCTCGTCATATATATATGTATATATCTTGTTATATAGCATTAATTTCAGACATAAAACTCAAGCCGTTTAAGACATATAAAACGAATTAATTACTTTAAAAGGCATAATTTTCAAAAATAAAATCTATCGAGTGAAAAGTGTCCAATTAGGACGAGTCACAAGAATTAGGATTGGTCTTTATTAGCACTTTGGTAAAACATGGTGACCGTTGCATATTGTCGTTCAAAAAATCATATTATTTTAAGATATTATTACTACTATTTTAAGAGGCTATGTGAATAAAATAGGGAAGGATTTATTTTTATTTTATGAAATACTAGCTTTTGCACGCGTCTCCGCCCGCGTCGAAGAGATTTTCGTGGAAATAAGGAAAACATAAACGGACACTTGGGAGCTCTGGATTTTTCGATCTCGTTGGGCAAGCCTTCGGAATTCTGAGAAAATAGAAAGCGAACAATTTTTCATGGAACTCACGTAAAAATTCCAAAAAGCCGTTACCTATTGAGAATTCGTGAGTTCATTTAATTTCCGATTACAACTAATATCAGAAATATTTTAATACATTTAAAATAAACATACATACAATATGTAATAGTAACAGGAAACCCTCTTAGGAAGCGAGTCTTATTCACTTTAGATTAGACCGTATTTTTTATGCAAATATTTCTTTTGACACTGTATAAGATTTTCGTATGGTATTTTTCCTATGTACTCAGTAAATCTTATTCCTAGGCGTATTAAATAATAATGAAAAATAAATAATTTATTTCAGGCACATGACCCATATGTTTACAATTATAACACTTAAAATAACAAAACTAAAACATTGTACAACAGTATAAATCATAGGGATATGAATTGCAATTTAAATAAATGTCAATAATAAATAGTCAATCTTATTGAACTATTAACTCTATTATTCGGTGAGTGAGTGAGGAATAGGGCGAGTGGGGATTTTTTGGCATTTTATAATTATTGTCATTATTATTATTGCAGCAAAATGTTTTTGAGTACTGGAAAACTGTAAAAAATGTATCTTTTACAATGTTACCGTTAGAATAATTAATTCTTTTATCAAAAACAGTCTTTAATTTACGCATACGGGTAAAAATCATAGACACTATTCTCGGCAAACGTACCCTTAAAAAATTTCTTTGTTTTCAAAGGAATCCTGATATAAAAGGAGATTTAGAATTCCCTTAACAAAAGCGTAATAAGAAATCTCTTTTGTAAGGTTGTCGATACGTACCCCTAGAATACGTGTCAATATTTCGTAACTTCGCAACACACATAGAGCCAAATCTTTTCCTTTGCGATTGACCTGTAACCATTAACCTATTTATATAACGTATTCACGACACGCGATGTTGCCTCGTCGTCGAACTGAATATCTTTATCAAACATAACCTATGCACAACTTCTTTTCACATAAATAAGCGATCATCCGCTAAGCTCTGAAACGCATTGAAAAAAGCAGTACGAATTTTAGTATTCTGGGGCTTTCTATGGATAGAAAGAGATAGAGCGAATGAAAACTAACTTTTATCCACGTCACCACGTGTCATTTTGCGCCAAACATCAATCTATCCAATATTATTACACGAGCATTTTTTTTGCTGGTGTATAATTAACATTTGGGAATTTACAAAAAAAACATCACAGAAACCACGGGTTTGTCTTAATTTTTGGTCTTTCAACGGTTTTTGTTTTAATATTCTGAGTAAACTACTTAACTGATCAGTTTAAAACTTGGACACGTGTTTTTTCAAACCTTTGTCTTTCCGTTGTCAGGTCGGTTACCGTATTGGACACATTTCACTCGATGTATTTTATTTTATTAAATGATGCCTTTTTAAGTTATTAATTCGTTTTATATCTAAACGGCTTGAGTTTTATGTCTTAAATTACTGCTGTAACAAGAACACATGGTTTACTTTCCGACGTCAGGTGAAAAAACTTCTACATCAAATACTTTTTCGTAAAATCCAGAACAACCTCGAAAATTCACTGATTTTGCGTGCCGGCAGCGCGCGAAGCAAGCGTTCTAATGTAGACTTTCCACAACATACTGAATTTCAAAATATCGTGCACCAGGGGCAAGGACTTAATATTACACACTATTAGTCTATATATACACATTAACAAATTATGGACCTTATAGAATAGGTCTTAATATTACACACTTAGTCTACACATACCTATAATCTATAAGAATGGGTGCCTCGTATAAGGGTCTATGCGAAAATTGTTTTTGTAGGGATAATCAAACTTTAAGCTCTATTTAGGTCAAGTTAATTTCTAGTAAGTATTTTTTTTTCTTTAAAGTATTCTGTGTTGCCAGCAGAATTATGACGTTCTTAACCGACCTTGTTTCAGATGCGATGTACATAGTAGACCCTTATTCTTCTAATAACAAAACAAAAAACACTCAATGCATCGTATGGACCCTTGTACGAGGCACCCATTCTGTAATTATGTATATTATGAGTTTATACATATATAATATAACTAGCCTCTGCCCATGGCTTCGCTTGCGTAAAAGGGTCTTTCAATATTTGAGAAGTATCGACAGTTTTTAGCTTGGTGGTAATTTTATCAACACCTCGTATAGCCTATACGTTGACCAGATTCAGTACAATGATTATTAAGAAAACCGAATCCAAATCCGTTGATTGATTCTTAAGTAAAAAGGGAACATCTAAAACGAGATTGTAAAAAATCTACAAAGTATCATTAAAATACATGAAGACAACAATCGATGTAACAATAAGGTAGTAATATAAACATGTGGCTTACATTTTGATGCATATATTTAAACCACATGTTCAAGGTTATTAAACCAAGTATGAAAAAAAAAAAAAAATAGGTATATGAAAAGTCATAATCATTTTATGTTGTACTTGGTCATAAATCTATTCCGTTGTACAGGAAAGGCTTAAATGGTATTGCGAAATATGTCTGTTAACTGTTACGGGATGGCAAAGCCGAAAATAGAATGGTCATAAATATTTTGTTTTCGGTCATAAAACACGGTTATTCGAAGCGATAAAATGTTTTATTGCCTTTATTGGAATATTCTTAGGCCTAAAATTAGAGGAACCTTGAAAATGTTGAAAAGTGTGAAATGAAATAATAATAAAACTTAACACATACCAAAGCAATAATATCGAGCAACTAATAACTAATCCCAAAATGGTAATTTCCGGTCCGTCCGATTCCGTAACTACATGATTCTTTTACGAAAAAAATACTGAATACTCGGTAAGAAGTCGTTATGAAGGTTTGGTTACCCATTTTGGAAAATTCTAAAATATTTCTTTCTCAATCATGCTCGTCAAGAGGCGTTTTTCTAAATATTATTGTTAGAATGCATTACAAACTAGAAAAGATAAATAAGAAACAAATGTAAGACAAGAATTTGTAAAAACAAATAGTTTGTAATGCACTCTAATAATAATATTTCGAGTATTCCAAAGTGATGCATTTCGCAATAAAAACAAAATCTTAGGTGTTTTTCTTTTAAAAAAGAAGACGCGAAGAGCTTCTTTTTTGCCCTGGAGAAAAATAAACGCACGAAAATCCATTTCCGCCCTTGGGGGTAAGGGAACGACGAACTTTTAAAAAGAAAAGCCAAGAATAAAAAATTCAAGCAGCCTAGTCGATTCTTCGTTTTTCAACATATCTTTTTTAGGTAGAGTATTTCTTCTTTATAATGTCTACGACTACGATCAAAAACAGAAAATTTTCAAAGTTTTGTAAAGGTGGCAAGTTGAGTTTATGGTAAATAATTTAAATAATAAATATGTATATATTTCCATCCATCCATCAGCCTGTTTCGTCCACTGCTGGACATAGGCCTTTCCAAGATTTTGCCACTCTTGGCAGACCTCCTGGAAGAAATGCCCATACTCACACACGCTGGGCAGGCGGGTTAGTGAGCGCGGTGCCGAAACCCTGGCACTGGTGACGCCGCTGGCCGTCACCAGCCTGTTTTATAGGCCTGGCAATTTGGGATGGATAAACCACCATCCATCGGTCCCAGGCAATGGTCGGCCGCCTGGTCATAGTAAAAACAGACTGGTTTTGCCTGAGAGCTGTTCTCTTACTCTCCCTCGAATAACTTTACGATTAAGGTGGTGGTACCTCCATATTCGAGCTCGGCATCAGCTCTACCACCTAATATATATTTATGTTATACAAATACTGTAAAAAACGAGTATACAAAGTAGCGTCAGTAATAGTGTTGGGGATGCGACACCTCCCTCTAAGAACCAAACCAGTGTCTGGCAACTGAAAGATCAGCGGGTTAGTGGAAAACAGTGAAATGCCAATTGTCAGGGGCAGTGAGATGCCAGATTTCCTCAGTACTATTCGCTATTCCTTTACTTTTGCTTTTTTTTCCTTTTTCTAGTGCTGCACGGACTGATGTCGGACTGTGAATGCTTGCGCTCGCTCTGGCGCGATTTTTTTTACCCTCTCGCTCTTACGCACACATATGCATCTCACTTCACTACGTCGGACACTATTTCTTTATTTATCTTAATCAAACCGACACATGTTCATGTTATCCTTATCACTTTCTTACTCTATATACTAATCACTATGTGTACATTCTTTCACCATCACGCTACGACGCGCAGGAGCCGAATGGCAGCCGAGAATTCGGTTCCGACATATTTATAGTTCCTCGTACCCTCCAACCTGAATATTAGTACATTACGATACGAGAGCGATGAAACGTTTTCTGACGAGTGTGAGTTTGCGGCACGAGCCGAAGGTGAGTGCTGCAATCACACGAGTCGAGAAAAAGTTTCTCGCACGAGTATCGTATAATATTTTATAGCAAAAGTGCGGAAAATGCCGACTTTACGCAAGCGCAGCGTGCGTAAAGTGGTCATTTTACGCACGGTGTGCTATAAAAATATTTACTCTCGTTTGCGGGCTGCAAGTATATACTATGTAGTATGTCACAGCCAACAGGCGAACAAAATAAGAAGTCAATTTAAAAAAAAGTGCTGCCGCCAGACAGCGTCCGACCTTCGCGACGTTCACATAGACGGTTGGAAAACCTAGTCTATTCTACTTTAAATTAATTTCACCTTAAATGCATCTCACTTCCACTTTATGGGAGAATTGGCGGAATCGATTTCTGAACAAACCAAATGCCGTTGCTTCTCTTCGGGTTAAAATAAACGATTACCGACCGCAGCTTGGACTGTCTCTCCAGGTCGCCGAGCATTTATATTCCCGTATACTCGTACAGTCGCCCATAGCGTGCTTCATTATTTTGTGTTAAGGGGGGGTTATCCCAATAATGTCTCTTTTCAAATTCATTTTAAACAGTGACATGGTAATAATTACATTTGAAAAATAGATGTGTTATATTTCACTCTATGAACTTAATATTTCAGCCATTTGATACAGGATTTCTCACATTTTACTACATCCAATAAATCGCAAAGATACCTAAACTATGATATATACACCATTTCATTGGAGTTATATTAAGTTTTATACAATAAAGCTTAAACTGAAATAAACGTCGTAGGAAATGTAATATGAAACAGCCGCATATTAAAAACCAATCTTCTAAATTCAAAAATAATAAATAAAAACACCTCAAAATCGCGAGTTTTCCGAGCAGCGCGCTGCCACTAAGGAGGATAGAAAAGTGTTATGCCTCCTCTACACGTAGATAGATGCATCAGCGGATGGATCAGCAGATGTATCCGTGGATGGATATGCGAGCCGTCCACACGTCTGTGGGTCAATCAGTCTGTCTTCACGCATCAAAAAATGGATGTTAAGACAGTAGCGGCCACTACTATTTATTTATTTAGCCCAATAAGTAAAATAAATTTAAAAAAAGAAAGTGGGGGATGCCATACATGATATATGCCATATTTAATAATTAAGTATTATATATTTAGTATGATATTTATTTAAATATTATATAAATAAGGAAACATAAATCAAAAGTAGTTTTTCAAGATATATTTCGACCACTTGATGTGTTCGGCTTCAGTTAAATTATATAGGTACTCGTAGAATTAAATAATATTTACAATAATATGATATAGATAAAGATAAGATTAATGATTTGTTCTTGTAAATGGTAATTAATAAAATTTGATTTTGATGATACGATGACAGCTCGATAGGTAGATAGACAGAATATAAAAAAGTATTATTTTAATGGAGGTTTTTGTGCTGCTTTCTGTGTTGTCTGTTCAGACCTGGACCGTAATGGGCACCAAGTGACCAGATGTAAGATCCTTCCCATGTCCGTAGTTGGGTGTCGGTTAGTGGAGGTGAAAATAATTTGATGATTCGTGCGATGAATTATTAACAATTATTAATTATTATTAACCTCCATTAAAATAATACTTTTTTATATTCTGTCTATCTACCTGTCGAGCTGTCATCGTATCATCAAAATCAAATTTTATTCTTTACCATTTACAAGAACAAATCATTAATCTTATCTTTTTCTATATCTTATTATTGTAAATATTATTTAATTCTACGAGTACCTATATAATTTAACTGAAGCCGACCACATCAAGTGGTCAAAATATATCTTGAAAAACTACTTTTGATTTATGTTTCCTTATTTATATAATATTAATTCTAAAAGACAAGAAGTCAATTATATTTTTATTTATTTAAATAATGAGCAAAAACATGCGTGCACTCTCGTTCACAATCCGCACAATACTGATGCGTCCGCAGACGAGTGGACGGTCGCCTTGCGTCCGCGCTGAAATCCTTTGATCCGTGCCCCAAAAACCGACAACAAACAGATTGACGGGGGACGCATCTGCAGACGTTAAGTACCTACCACAGACGATCGAATACCCCCGTCTACACGTCTGCGGACGCATCCGCAGATGGCATCTGCCGATGCATCTGTCTACGTGTAGAGGAGGCTTTAAATGAAAGCGTTGGGGCAGGACAGATTTTTCTGGATAACCTCGCCTAAATGCAAAACTTTATAATATACGGCGTACAATCTCAAAACGTTCACAGCGCAACAGCGATGCTCCTTCTACTATTTGTTCCGTGGCTCCGTTTTGGCGCATAGAAAGACGTGTTTAATGTATTTTCGAAGAAACAGACATATTTACATATTTTTATATAATTTCCCTCGGGACAAGCACTACAAATAATGTTTGTGTTGACTTATTATTCAGATCTTTCAGTTTTAAATGGACAGCCAAGACTCGGGAACCCGCTGACAACCCCTCAATAATATGCTCGTATGCTAACAAATATACAAACATATAAAAGTCTAAAATGATTTTTTTTTGTATTAACATGTCATTCGTAACAAAATAATCAATCGTATTTCATTACAATACCTATAGGTATTTGTAAGCACCATTATGTAATGTAAGCAATCAGAGCACAAACCTCTGGATATTAAATAAAACTTGCATGCCTTGGTACATGTCACAGTACACACTTCGTAAACCCGCTTTTCACTAACAATTATTACGTCCCAAACGTGATGGCCTATTTGCCGTAGCTGGGGCGAACACTCTACCACAGAGGCTCTCTTAAGGCGCAATATGTCAATCGCACAACGAAAAAGAGAAATTTATCTGAAAAACTGCGCGTTCGAGAGTGCGGTGAATCAAGAAAAGATTGGCTATTGCTGTTTTTAGTGAATAAAATTATTCACTGATATTTAAATTAATATGGGAGCCTTTAAAAAAATGCTATTCTCTTGGAAAAGGGCTTATTTACAAAATTATTCTTTTTTCAGAGCCCTATCTATTGTATAGGAGTTCTACTGTTTTGAAATCTCATTTTTACTACCTGTGTCGCCCTAGTTTATTCAATAGATTGCAGTCTAGATCGTGGCTTTTATTAATTTTACAGATTCGTAACCAAAAATATAAAAAGTTAACAGTTTTACCCCTTAGAAACAAAGCAGATGAACAGAGTAACAGTCACAAAGAATTCACTAAAACGGTTTCTATTTTTATGAGAATTCTTTAAAAACACGATACACATTTCTAATAATCTCATTGGAGAAGAGACTAGAAATCTTATAAAATCATTTACTCTCACAGAGGAAAATTATCTCTATACCACTTCATCGAATCGCACGGCGAAGAGGATTTTCTACAAGTACTTTTTGAAGCCTTGGCGTAGAAAATTTAACCTTAAAACTGAGTCATAAGACTCATAGAGTGGGGAAAGGGTGAACCAATAGAGTTGGTATTTCTGTATCGGATTTAATAAAGTTATAAATGCGTTGGGTTGAAAATCACTGTTGTTATGAAAAAAATGTTCTTAGAGTTTACTTTATTGTATGTTTTAATATCTCGCCATAGTAGCTAGTATTTATAAAGGAAAAAATTACTAAAGATATATTTCTGCCCCCACTGGGAATCAGTTGAAAACAATGCTGATATTGGAGCCTGAAGCATATCTTGTTTCTATTTTTTCTCTTCATCTATTACTAATAATAAAGTAGTAAAAAGTCGTATCTGTACAAATTACATATTTACGAAACTTCGAAACTTGAAGTGCGTCATTAATATTGTATCCATACATCCACCAGCCTGTTTCGTCCACTGCTGGACATAGGCCTTTCCAGGATTTCGATACTCTTGGCGGTCCTCCTGGAAGAAATGCCCATACTCACACATGCAGGGAGGCGGGTTGGTTAGCGCAGTGCCGAAACCCCGAAAACCAGTTTGGTTTATATAAGGCTCAGCAATTGGGGATGGATATACCGCCATATTGGGTTTTGCCTGAGAGCTGTTCTCTTACTCTCCCCCGAATAACTTCGGGAGGATTTGCGAGTTAGATGGTGGTACCTCCACAGTCGAGCCCGGCATCAGCTCTACCATCTAGAGCACAATATTGTATACTGAAGTTAAAACTTGTTTTTTTATAATTTGGCATGTCTTTCCCGTTTAAACTCGAGTCGAGAACCACTCAGTGGATGACGCAGTTTTCCTTATTATCATCGTAGTGACCCTGGTCAACATATAGGCTTTAATAGGATTATGTTTATTTATAACTCATGTACTTATCCACAATATAATGTGTATAACAATATATTGTGGATAAGTACATGAGTTATAAATAAACATAATGTGTATTAATTTCCACCAAGTGCCAACAATCACAAGCATCAACTATGTTTAATAGGATGTTGATAAAATAACCACCAATTAAAAAAACTGATAGAAAATGATACATTGAGAATGACACTTCTACAAGCTTTTAAAAGACAATCCGTCTTTATAACCAAAGCTTTGTGTTCTTTAAAATTAGATGTAAGAAAGAAGGAAGGTCAGCCGAATTATTTAAGGTTAAGTTACTTTGTAAAACTTCTCTGAATAACAAAACCTTTGTCTACCTAGTATCATTTCAACTCTGTTTATTATATTGTTACTTGTTCAAAAGTTTTGTCATTTAATGTCTCTTGAGTTTTCTTTCAGCTTTCGGTGTATAAGTAGCACTCAGAATTATTTTTTTAAGTCGGACAACTTTGCTTTTAATTATTTTCTCAGTGATAGATCGTTTAGTGATACCAAAAATAGCCAGTATGGCAATGCGCACTAGAGTTATATTCGGTTAGTGCATGATGGATAGCGGCCGTAAATATCATGTTTTTATTGTTCCACGATTGGATTGGGATTCAAAAGTACCGTTTGCATAATAGTACAAATTAATTGATTACTTAGGTACTCAGACCCATTAAGTAAAATAATAATCAAATTTTTGCGTTTTATTCACAATAAATCAATAATATTGCTTCTCCAAAATATGTAATGATCGCTGATTTACTTGTCTGAACTGTTTGTTGAATAAATTTTCAACCGTTTTATAAATGAAATCAATTGTATTTGTCAAATCTGTCACTATTTGGCATTTCAGTTTTCTCGTTACTGAAGCTATAGATTTTTGAAAATAATAAAGTTGTATTAATTATTAAAATTTAGTATGAGTGATCACGGTAGAATATTAGATGGCCGGTGCAGAGAAATTGTTTTCAATATTCTAAATTATTTTACGAAGGAGAACGATAGAACAAAATTAAATCCAACAGGTCGTGATACTGAAAGCTCTGATGATGAAATTGATGAACCCATGTGTGATTAATCATCAAAACAAATGGCGAGCTGACAATTTTTTAAGAATATCATTTTATTTTAATTCCATGGAATATTATTTTGGTTAAATGTTACTTTTTCTCCACATTATGATTTCGCAGTACTGAAAAAATTTTTGCACATCCTACCTTTGGTAACTGTCATTTCATACTGTAACGCAACCCTGTATGCCATCACGCCAGCCCAGCCAGCCAATGCCAAGCCCAGCCAGCCAAGCCAAGCCAAGCCAAGCCAAGCCAAGCCAAGCCAAGCCAAGCCAAGCTAAGCCAGCCAATGAGAGGCCGCCACGCTCTCTCGACTTGCTGCCAGCCTGCGACCGGTTCTCAGAGGCTATAAATACTACCGGGAGCTCATTTGATTCGGCATTCTGAATAATACACTTAACTAAGTCGCAACTCTGTCCAATTATTATCAGAAATACAAATTGATTAAGTACTGCTTATTTAACTTTGTACCCCTTCGTTTCACTCAGAAGTGGGATCCATCAAATAAAACGATGAAACGTAATCGCCATGACGATTCCAAGGAAAAAAATCTACGCCCACCTGAATGGATTATTTCACCTTCTACAACAAGTGACATGGAAGATTCGATAGATGTCCAAGATGATAATCAAGAAGACAACACGTGCTCGTCACCACCGGCAAAAAAGTTACTGAAAAATCTGCTGCAGAGTGAGGTCCAGAGAGCAATTCGTGAACTAAACGAGGAAACTCCTGCAATCAGCAAAATGAAGGGTCACCGTGCAGCGTCACTCATCCCCGAGTTTGATCCCGATGGAGAAGACTGCACAGTGAAGGCGTGGTTGAAAAAGATAGATCAGCTGGGAGAAATACATGGATGGGATGACATTACGAAGGCGTTTCACTTGCAAGATAAGTTGCGAGGCCAGGCAAGGAAGTGGTACAATCGTTTGGAGGAATATGACCATTCTTGGGAGGCCTGGAAAGGTATGCTGATTCGAGCGTTTCCTAAACATCGTGACTTTAGTAACCTGTTGGACGAGATGATGCAACGAAAGAAGCTACCATCTGAAACCATGACAAAGTACTATCAGGAAAAAGTAGCAATGTGCTTTCGATGCAAGTTATCTGACAGCGCTAGCGTTTCCTGCATTATTAGAGGCTTGCCATCATCACTGCAGCCAAACGCTCGAGCATACCAATGCGAGCGCCCTGACGAACTCTACGAGGGTTTTTTATGTGCACTCGATGACTATCGTTTGCCGCTGACAGAGGTACGTACGCTTGGCAAAGATATCGGCCGGCAAATATCTGATAGAAAAATCATACCTGACAATCCTGACATCGACCCATGTCCACGTTGCAAGAAAACTGGGCACATCCTACGTAATTGCACGCTACCCGATTTGCGTAGCTGTTTTAAATGCGGTAAGAAAGGACACATTGCCACTCGTTGTCTTACGATTGCCACGAATGAAAAGTCTATCAGCCCGGAAGTGATCAATATTAAAGAGATCAAGCTTTTGCAAACTTGCAATAATGTTTACAAGAAGGTAGTGAAGGTCAACGGTATTTTTGTGAAATCTTACATAGATACGGGTAGTCAGGTAAATGTCATGACCAGCCAAGTTTCTCGAAACTTTCACTGGAAGTTTTACCAACCAGCGTTGTTCTAAAGGGATTTTCTGGGGGCTTCATAACCAGTCGTGGAGAAGTAAAGTTTGATTTGGAGATTGACAACATTTCAATTCACTGCAAGGCATATCTGACCGAAATCGATATGGAAGGCATCCATTTATTGATAGGACAACCAGTTATAAACAGCGAAGGTATGTCACTGATTGTGAGTGATGGAATGGTGACATTCAAGCGAGATACCGAATTGAACAATGACTTCGATGTAGTCGAGAAACCTGATCGCTTCAAGGTGGTAACTGCAAGCAAGGAATGTCTACCACCGGGTACTTCAATCATCAAAGTCCACGTGTTGGGTAACCGCAATCATGACGACGTGGTCACAAATGCACGCCACTTCGAGCTGCAGGGTATATCATTTTCTCTGCCTGCGACGGTTCTTCGTGGTGAGGAAGGAATCATAAAAGTGCTGAACACTGGCACCAAAATGATCGAGTGGCAGCCCGGCGAGGTGCTAGCCAGGGCGGAGCGATGCGAGGATCAGCCATGTGCAAGCCAGGTTCGTGAAAAAACCATTTTATTAGTTGCCAATGCCAATATTGTCTCAAATGATACGAAACTAGGTGGGGTGAACATAGATCAAATTAGCACAGGTCCATTAAACAAAAAACAGCGTCATGATTTAAATTCTTAATGGATTAATTACAAGGATTGTTTCGCTAGTAATACACAAGATTTAGGTTGTACAAATTTGTTACAAATGAAAATAAAACTTTCCTCTCAGGAGCCCGTCCATCGTCAGCCATATAGATTATCAATCGGTGAACAAGATATAGTTAAAACAAAAGTGAACGAATTGTTGGATGCCGGTATTATCAAAGAGTCCGAGTCAGAGTATGCGTCACCGGTTATTCTAGTTAAAAAGAAGGATGGTGATAGGAGAATGTGCATTGACTATCGGGCGCTTAACGCCATCACTATTAAAGACCGTTACCCACTGCCAAATATTGATGACCAAGTTTCTAAATTAGCCGGTAAAAACTACTTCACGAGTCTTGATATGGCGCAAAGTTATCATCAAGTCTTAATTTCACCAGAAGACACACACAAAACCGCTTTTGTGACAACACAAGGGCATTATGAATATACTCGCGTTCCATTCGGTCTAGCTAACGCACCGTCCGTGTTTATGCGTTTGGTTAATAAAATAGTTGAATCAATGCGTAACGAAACTGAGGGTAGTCGTTACAGCCAAGCTGACAGTCAATGTCATTCAAGTGAGATATTAGCATTCTTGGACGATTTACTCCTACCCTCTTTTGACATTTCTAGTGGGCTGGATGTTTTGGAAACCGTTCTCCGTAAACTGAAGTCAGAAAATTTAAAATTAAACATGAAAAAGTGTTCGTTCTTGCCAACCAAAGTGACTTATCTGGGACACGAAATTTCTTCAGAGGGTATTCAGCCAGGTCAGTCAAAATTAAATGCGGTATCACAATTTCCCGTACCCAGTAACGTTCATGAGGTACGTCAGTTTATTGGGTTGTGCAGTTATTTCCGAAAATATATACATAATTTCGCAGTTATTGCTAGACCTTTAACTAATTTAACGAAGAAAAATAGCACCTGGGTTTGGAATAAAGATCAAATACAAAGTTTTGAAGAACTTAAAAATAGTTTGTGCTCTAAACCAGTACTTGCATTGTACGACCCGTCGTTACTAACCGAGATTCATACAGATGCGTGCAAACTTGGTATCGCCGGTATTCTTTTACAACAACAAACCGATTTATCTTTGCGCCCTGTCATGTATTTCAGTCGCGTAACAACTAAAGAGGAAAGTATGTACCACAGCTACGAGCTCGAGACGCTTGCAGTTGTGGAATCGTTGCGCAGATTTCGGGTTTATGTTGTTGATAAACATGTAAAGATTGTAACTGATTGTACGGCCGTTCGGGATACCCTCACCAAGCGTGACATAATACCACGGATAGCTAGGTGGTGGCTCCTGATTCAAGACTATGACATTAGTATTGAATATAGGCCGGGCGAGAGAATGAAACATGTAGACGCCCTTAGCAGGAACGCAGTCGATACTGTGAATATAAATCGTCTCGAAGTAACAGATTGGTTTTACACATTTCAGTCTCAGGACGAAAAATTAAATAGAATAATCGAACAACTCAAAAACGGGTCTGCTGATTCAGAGATCGTTAATAGTTATGTGCTCATCGATGGTAGGTTATACCGCAAGACTCTGAACGGTAATAGGCTAGTGGTTCCTGGGCTTGCTAGATGGAAGATCGTGCAGATGCATCACGACGATATAGGTCACGTAGGATTGAAACGTAGTATGGATCTTATTAAAAATGACTTTTGGTTTCCCAAGATGACGCGTTTTATCCAAAAATACGTTACCTCATGTTTACATTGCGCTTACGGAAAGGGTAAACACGGAGGAAAAGAAGGAAAGTTATATCCAATTCCAAAGCCTTCTGAGCCGATGCGGATGATCCACGTAGACCATTTAGGACCTTTCTGTAGGACTCAGAAAGGACATGAGTATATGTTGGTTATAACTGATGCATTTTCCAAATTTGTCATTGCCGAACCGACACGTACAACGAATTCAATTGAAACGGTCAGAGCCCTGAGGAGAATATTCGGTCTGTTTGGATATCCGGATCGAGTAGTCACTGATCACGGTAAAGCCTTCACGAGTAGAAATTTTAAGAAACTAGCCACAGACAAACAGTTCAAGCACACACTGAATGCGATTGCGTGTCCACGAGCAAACGGTCAGGTTGAGCGCACCAATCGAACCATACTCAATGCCCTCCGTGCCACCGATCCGAGTGAAGCGGCTAATAACTGGTCCAATTGTTTACCTGACGTTGTTTGGGGTATAAACAACACCTTAAACGATACCACAGGTTTGAAACCCGTTGATTTAATGTTTGCTCGGAGTGGTAGGTCAGTGTGTGACGTGAGCATTCCAGACCGAGTCTCTGAACCGGTCCAAACTAGGCGCGAAAAAGCGAGTGCGCGGATAACGAAAGTGAGTGAACGAATGAAGAGAAACTTTGATAAACGCCGTAAAAATTGCAAAGTGTATAGAAAAGCTGATTTGGTTCTTTGGAGACAGGCCCCTACTAGTAGTGCTTCCAGGGTTAACACTAAATTAGACGATATTTATTCCGGCCCTTATATTATTACTCAAGTTGTTGGCAATGACAGATATAGAATCAGGAGTATTAAAGGTTTGAGGGGCTATAAAAGTTTCACCGGATTAGTATCCGCAGACTCCTTGCGCCCATACAGGAGTATAGCTCCTATATCTGATAGTGCCAGTAGCACAAACGACGAATTAGAAACTGAAGATCTTATAGACCTACTTGAGAGCTAATTGCGTGTTTTTCCCATTGCGGGAGCAATTGTTGCAGGACGGCCGATTGTAACGCAACCCTGTATGCCATCACGACAGCCCAGCCAGCCAATGCCAAGCCCAGCCAGCCAAGCCAAGCCAAGCCAAGCCAAGCCAAGCTAAGCCAGCCAATGAGAGGCCGCCACGCTCTCTCGACTTGCTGCCAGCCTGCGACCGGTTCTCAGAGGCTATAAATACTACCGGGAGCTCATTTGATTCGGCATTCTGAATAATACACTTAACTAAGTCGCAACTCTGTCCAATTATTATCAGAAATACAAATTGATTAAGTACTGCTTATTTTACTTTGTAGCCCTTCGTTTCAATACATTCGCGTAAAGTTGCCGTTAGCACCTCATTCCCAATCCAAACGTGAAACAATAATATTCTAATCATAAACTAACCTTTTGCCCAAACGCCGCCGAAATTGAACATCATGGTACTTTGAATATTTAAAAAAATCTTCTACTTGCATTATATATAAAACCTATCTACTTAATTTCAAGTCTAAAAGCTTCGTAGTTTTAGAATGGTATTACGCTCTTATAAGTAAATACACACTAAGATATTATCCCTATTTATCTGCTCAAGACGTCAAGGCTAATTCCCAACCTTAAATTACTGAATCTGTAACATATTTTGGCATATTTATTTCTGCTTTTTTATATAAGGTGCTCTAAAAATATCTGCCACTGCTGCAATGGGAGACAGTATTGTGTATATAGATTACAGTAGTGAAGTTATTTTGAAACCCGGAATAGTTATAAAGGTAGGTGACCCAGTTTTGGCCACTGTCCCGGTTTTCGCCACTCAGACACTTTCGTGGTTTAGAAAGCCATATTGATGTGGTTATCTTCCGAATAACAACGCAATAGCTCCACAATAACTGTTTATTATAAAAACAAAGATGCAAGCGCGAATGCAAGCCTGAACGATAGTGAAGGATGAGGCAGAAAGTAATACAATAATTTAGAAGAGTGAGAAAGCCGAAATAATGAATTTAAATAAAGAAAAAGCATAGGAATGCGTGGGCGTGTGCAGAGCGCAAAGCGACGCGGGTGTGCGCTGAGAAGATTGGTAGCACACTGGCGCGGCAGCCCGGCGACTGGGGGCAGGTTCTTCGCCTCTCTCCCCGCGCGCCGCGGATTCCCCTGTTGCGCCTGGACAGGTTCAGCGCGTAGGGATGTTTGTAGCTCGCGCTAGTGTTGTGCGGGCGACGGAGTCCGTCCGCCACATGACCCCCTTTGGAGTTTTAATGTCCTGCGGAATAGAAATCAGGAAACCTGACAATGCGTCCAGAACGGGTGGTTTTAGGACAAGGACTTTGCTTGGGAGAGGGAGGAGGAACGGGGTTGTCAGGAATGACAACATCGTTATTGGCTTGGATGTAAGCTGGTTTACATCTGTCAATAGAGACGGTCACTGGTCCTCTATTTAATTCAACAGTGACGGTCTTATCTGTTTTAGAAATAACTTTATGTGGGCCCGTATACGGTGCTTGTAGTGCACCCCGCAAAGCATCTGTACGTAGAAAAATGTGTGTACATTTTTGCAAGTCTTCATGTATGAAGACAGATTTATTTGAGTGTCTAGAAGCAGGCTGAGGTCTGAGCTCAGACATGTGGGCTCGTAGTTGAGAAACGAAATCTGGTTGTGAAACCGTCTGAGATTTAGTAGAGTGAATGAACTCACCCGGGATCCTCAATGGCTCACCATAAACCATCTCAGCTGCTGAGCATTTCAGATCTTCTTTCCACGCTGTTCTGATGCCGAGAAGAACCACCGGGAGTACGTCTGTCCGTCTCTTTTCGCCATGCGCCATGATCGCAGCCTTCAGGGTTCGATGCAACCGCTCGATCATGCCATTTGCAGCAGGATGGTACGAAGTGGTGTGGCGTAGCTGGACTCCACAAACATCTGTCAGGGCCTTGAAAAGGTGGGAAGTGAACTGGCGGCCTCTGTCTGATGTCAATATCTGTGGACAGCCAAAGCGTGAGATCCAGGTGTCACAAAAACCTTTTGCTACTGTTTCTGCAGTAATATCCTTAAGAGGGAGAACCTCTGGCCAACGAGTATATCGATCTATGGCAGTCAGACAGTATTTGTACTCTTCAGAAGAAGGAAGTGGGCCAATCAAGTCAATGTGCACGTGGCTGAAACGTTCTCCTGGAAGTTGGAAGTTGCTCAGAGGGGAAAAAGTGTGACGTTGTACCTTGCTTCTTTGGCATGCTTCGCAGGCTCTGACCCAGGCACGACAATCCTTGCGCACGGAGGGCCAGATGAACCTTTCTGTGATGAGTTTTGTGCTGGATTTAGTTCCAGGGTGGCTCATGGAGTGAAAAGAGTTGAAGATCTGTCGACGCAACTCCTTAGGAACATAAAGACGGGGCCTCGACAGAGAGACGTCACAGTAGAGTGTGAAACTGGTACCTAGCACAGGGACTTTCTCTATTTTCAGGGAAGAAGAACTCGAGGAAATGAGATCCTGCAATTCTGCGTCATCCTGCTGTATGTGTGCCAGTGTAGCTGTGTCGGGGGGAGAAACAATAGCTTCGACTCTAGAAAGAGTATCAGCTGGAATGTTGTCCTTACCAGGGATGTGTCTGATGTCCGTCGTGAACTGCGAGATATAGTCCAAATGGTTGAACTGTCTCGGCGAACAGTGACGATCTTTCTGATGAAAAGCGAATGTGATAGGTTTGTGGTCAGTATAAATCACAAAATGTCTACCTTCGACCATGTGACGAAAGTGTTTCACGCTTTCATAAATTGCTAATAGCTCCCTGTCATAAGCGCTGTACTTTTGCTGAGCCTTATTCATCTTTTTGGAAAAGAAAGCAAGTGGCTGCCACTCCTCGTCTACCAGCTGTTGGATAACTGATGCTACCGTAGTTGATGAGGCGTCAGTTACGAGAGCGAGTGGTGCGTTATGGACAGGATGAGACAGAAGTGTACATTTGACTATACTAGCCTTACACGTGTCAAAAGCTTGAAGGGTCTCTGTAGTCCAGGTGAGTGGTTGCGAGCCTTTAACCTTGGGTCCAGCGAGTATGTCGTGTAGAAGAGATTGATCTTCAGCAGCGTGAGGAATGAATCGTCTGTAAAAATTCAACATCCCTAAAAATCTGCGTAAGCCATTAACAGTTTTTGGAGGTGGGTAATCTTTTATGACCTGCACCTTGTTTTCCATGGGACGCGTGCCATCTTCAGAAATGGTGTAACCAAGAAATGTTACCTCTTTTTGGCCAAAACAGCACTTGCTCTCGTTGATGAGTAAACCATGGTTGTGTAGTCGCTCGAAAACCTGCTGGAGATGGTCCAGGTGCTCTTTCTCACTTCTGGAATATATCAGGATGTCATCAATGTATGAATAACAAAAATCCAGGCCTCGAAGCACTTCGTCAAGGAATCTCTGGAATGTTTGTGCTGCATTTCGAAGTCCGAATGACATAAATGGAAATTCGAACATTCCGAACGGTGTAGTGATCGCAGTTTTTGGAATATCCTCTGAAAAGACCGGAATTTGGTTATATGCCTTCACCAGGTCAATCTTGGAGTACAGTTTACATCCTGCTAGCCTGTGGGAATAGTCCTCAATATGCCTGACGGGATACCTATCTGGAATCGTCCGTGTATTAAGAGCACGGTAATCTCCGCAGGGTCTCCAACCATCCTTTTTGGGTGCCAGGTGCAGTGCAGATGCCCAAGGTGAGTCTGAAGGACGAGCGGTACCATCGTGAACCATGCTGTCAAACTGTTCCTTGGCTATCTTCAAACGATCAGGTGCAAGTCGCCGTGGTCTGCAGAAAACTGGTTGGCCTGGCGTGGTACGTATGTAGTGTACAGTAGAGTGTTTGATCTCCCGATGTATACCCGACGGCTTTGTTAGAGCGGGATACTGAGCCAATAGCTTATGGTACTCACTGTTACCGGAAATCACCTTGATGCTTGACACGTGGCAATTTCTGAGCGATCCTGCCGAAGACAATGTGGTCAGGCTGTCTAGTAACCGACTGTTTCTGCAATCAACAAGAAAGCCATAATGTGAGATAAAGTCAGCACCAAGGATAGGCTTGTCCACATTTGCTACCACAAAATTCCAAGTAAAATCTCGCCGAAGTCCCAGATCCAGGTGTAAATTTAAAGTGCCATACGTATTAATAATGGTGCCATTTGCTGCTGTGAGACTGTAGTCAGTAGGATTTCTAGCTTGACGTAGAAACCGACGTGGCAGTACACAAAGGTCAGAACCGGTATCAATAAGGTATTGCACCTTGGTTTTCCTGTCTGTGACAAATAGGCGGCTGGTAGCCCGACAGTCTTCGGCCGCTTCTATTGACTGTCGTGAGAGTTTCCCGACTTGAAGTTGCACGGAGATGTGCATTTACGTGCCTTATCACCAAAAATATTATGATACCAGCACATACCTGATATCCGGTTTTGGCTCTGACCTCTGCTCCTCGATCGTCCTGAAGAACGGCTGGGTGAGCGTCCACGGTTACGACCACGATCCGTGGAAAGCTGGGAAATCTGTCTTGTCAGCTCTGACTGGATGCGTGACGTGATCAAATTATCCATGCGCTGCAATAAACTGTCAACATTAAATGAGGTGCTGGCTACCTGTTGTGACGATGAAGATACCTCGCAAATTTTATCCGCGAGCTCAGCCACATTATCAAGGCTAGCAGAAGCCTGGGACATAATGATGGCCTGCACGTGCTGCGGGAGTCGGCTCGACCACATGTTGCACAAAAATTCATCCGAAATCCCTCCATCGGCTAGGGTTTTGAGGTGACGTAAAAATTGCGATGGCTTACGGTCACCTAGTTCCTCGTGGGACAACAACTGGCTTATTTGGTATTCTCTAGAAATTGACAGGCGTTTCGTAAGCTCTTGCTTTAATTTCAAATATCTCTCTGTGTGCGGCGGGTTCTTTATTAGATCTTTCACTTCTTTCACATACCTTTGGTCAAGTTGGGCAACAACGTGGTTGAATTTTGTTGCGTCATCCTTAATGCCAGAAACAACAAACTGTGCTTCCACCTGGGCAAACCACACGTCCGGGTCTTCTGCCCAAAATGGCGGCAACCGGACGGCCACGCGGTCGACGTAACCGGAAACGACGGTGTCGCGCGTAATGTCGTCCTTCCGCTGCGCATCGGACTCCGGCGTCGTATCTCCAACTGTCTGCATCTTGCTCCCGGCGCTCGAGATTGTGTTCTTATAACACACGTCGGGTCACCAATATGGGTGCTACGCGTCGATGTGGTTATCTTCCGAATAACAACGCAATAGCTCCACAATAACTGTTTATTATAAAAACAAAGATGCAAGCGCGAATGCAAGCCTGAACGATGGTGACGGATGAGGCAGAAAGTAATACAATAATTTAGAAGAGTGAGAAAGCCGAAATAATGAATTTAAATAAAGAAAAAGCATAGGAATGCGTGGGCGTGTGCAGAGCGCAAAGCGACGCGGGTGTGCGCTGAGAAGATTGGTAGCACACTGGCGCGGCAGCCCGGCGACTGGGGGCAGGTTCTTCGCCTCTCTCCCCGCGCGCCGCGGATTCCCCTGTTGCGCCTGGACAGGTTCAGCGCGTAGGGATGTTTGTAGCTCGCGCTAGTGTTGTGCGGGCGACGGAGTCCGTCCGCCACAGGTTTATAACAGCCATTCATTTGTTTTATTGGGAATCACTTGTTTTTTTTTATTATTATTTTCACAACCATGTGAAAAGTGGCCAAAACTGGTAATTTAACTAAGTGAATCGTTATTTTTTATTTTTTTACGATCCTAGTGATTTATTTCTTTAAAAAAATCTAAAAGTCTCCCCTTCATTTGAGAAAATAAAATAAATAAATAAATATTTACTTTATTCTGCATAACGTGGTTCACAAACTACGCGTGATGTGTCGTTTCGTCAATTAACATAATTTATATCTCCTTTCAACTGTTTTGTGCTACTAAGGGATGGTTTCATACACTTAAATCAGTTCTAACTTATACGCACACTTTTTGTATAAAAAAATGTGTTACCTTAGAATAAAATAGCGTAACTATTGTAATCTATAAACACAATACACTCTCCCATTGCAGCCGGGGCAAATATTTTCATAGCACCTTATATACAGAAAGTCAGACGAAATAACATAATGGGTTTTGCGTTTATCTTTATGGGTGCAAAATTCAGATCAGAGATTTGCTTTAGTACTTTAAATGTTCGTTTTTAGATGTCTCCTCACCAACACAAAAACGCAAACTATAAGTACGTCACGTGCTCATATTTTTTTACGCGCTAAGAGCAATACCATTAATAGAAATAGACTCAGAATAAGCAAGCACACACACACAACACACAACCGCACACACAAACATAACACACCCACACACACACACACACACACACACACACACACACACAACACACAACACACCTCCAAACACACACAACACGTGGCATCTCAATTTCACGCACACTAAGGTGGGTGAGATTGGACTAAAAATCTAAAGATGAAGACTCGTCTCAAGCCTATTTTAGACCAGATGCGTTCGCAAACCCCACGCCCCCTTACCATATCTCCTCTGGTTCTATATCCGTGGTGTAATGTAAGTTATCCTCAACTCTTGTCTATATTGCATCAGCTATAATTATTCTAAGGCTGTCACGACAGCTTTGTTTCCTTCAGCTTGACAACGGTCTGACGTCAGATACAGATGGTGTACTACGAGTAGAGATATTTTGAGCTTGTCAGTAAATAAAATATCAAGATGACTCTGTAGTATATTTTAATTTTCTTAGTTCTGCGCTGGTTGTCGTAAAACGTAGCTATGTCGACCAAATTTACGGCATAATGTCCGTTTCAAATGCTATTAGGACAGGACCTTGTCCCTGTGTGCGTTACATTAGAAGAACACTATGTGCATCTCATTCATTTACGCACTTCCGTCAACGTTGCTAACGCACACAGACATCAGGTATGACAAGGTCCTATCTTGATAGCATCAGAAACGCATAGTACTGATGAATGTGAAAGAAAAGAATATCTACGTACGTCAGAACCGCAGCAGATGGCCGTGTTTAGGTTTCCGTACCAGAAGGGTGCCAAACGGGACCTTATTACTAATCCTCCGCTGTCTGTCTGTCTTTCTATCTGTCTGTCCATCCGTCTGCCACAGAGGTCTACAGCTTCAACCGTAATAGGTAGACAGTAGAAATGCATTTTTTTAACTTTATGTGTTTCAGCGTAATACATACAAGTTTAAAATTTAGTCACATTGTTGTACTTACTCTAACTAAAGTAAAACAACAGATAATAAAATTGGGGTTCCGTACCCAGAGGGTGCCGTATTGTTTGCCAGGCGCAACCTCTTAGCACCTTGTTTTTTGTCGACTTAATATTGCTATAGCATCTATATTGTTGACACGTATGTTTTAAGGGTTCCTTGAACGTATTGTGTGGTGGCACGGAACCCTTTGTGCGCGAATCTTACTCGCACTTGACCTAATTATTAGTTTCTGCCTACCTCTTATACCAGGTGTAAAAAGACCTATAAATATTTGAAATATGAATATAATTTGTATATGATATTGTAAATACAACTTTCTTAAAAAAATATAAGTACCTGCGAAAATTATAAATGTGTTCACAATTCTTTACTAATTTTGAAAACCTACTGCGAATGTTACGTGGGCAGGTTTTTTTTATGTGGTCAGATTCCTGTCCATTTGCCCCGATGCAAACCGTCTGCTCTAGTTTTAACTAGGTTTCAGAAAAATTTACAAGAAAGCAAATTGTTTGAGTTACGTTTTCTTGTAAACTATAAACAATTTGCATGATGTAAAGTTTTCTGATGTGACCCTAGTTACTTAGTCCACGGATTATTACAAAAGTTACTGTTTAGTTTTCTTAATATTTTTTTGGATTAATTTGTCTCAGTTCGTTTCTGCTCTGCATAAAAAAATTGTTTCTGCTGAGTTTTTATTTTACATTACCGACCGATTTAAGGTTGCTGAACGAGCTATGGAACGGACTATGCTTGGGTTTTCTCTGATGGATAGAATACGGAATGAGGAGATCCGTCGGAGATCGAAAGTGACCGATATACGAGTAGCTTGCAGAATCAGTAAGTTGAAGTGGCAGTGGGCAGGCCATATTTATCGCCGACATGATGGCTGTTGGAGCTGAAAGGCTTTAGAATGAAGACCACGTATAGCAAAGCGTAGCTTAGGCCGACCTCGTGCCTGCTGGACCGGCGACCTGAAGGAAGTTATGGGTGGCGGCTGGATAAGGAGGACGGAGAGCCGCCATCTGATGGATGGAGTTCTTACAATCCTGAAAACAGATACTGGATTACGACATTACGAATACAGAAGTCGATTAGGACAAAACTGAAAACAAGCAACTTGGCTCAGCCCATCTAGCTTGGCTTCAGCTTTGAATTCTTATTATTTAAAATAAGCTACCAGTTATACAGGTGGTAGAGCTGATGCCGGGCTCGACTGTGGAGGTACCACCTTCTTACTCGCAAATTCTCCCGAAGTTATTCGGGGGAGAGTAATAGAACAGCTCTCAGGCAAAACCAGGCGGCCCACCATTGCCTGGGACCGATGGATAGCGGTATATCCATCCTCAATTGCCGGGCCTTATATAAAACAGACGGTGCAAGGATTTCGGCACCGCGCTCACCAACCCGCCTGCCCAGCGTATGTGAGTATGGGCATTTCTTCCAGGAGGACCGCCAAGAGTGGTGAAATTCTGGAAGGCCTCTGTCCAGCAGTGGACGAAACAGGCTGATGGATGGATGGACTCGTAATATAACATTATAGTGTATAATAATAACACAAAACAAAGCAAGAAACAAGTAACCGCCTTTTGTGATATTTGTTTTTAACTTTTTCTTGACATTTTTCTTGGATTCATTGTAATTTATTTAGTAAAAAAGATATCTACTTCAAAACTATTTCCGTGAGTGAATTAAAAGATACCTGAGTACTTTTTCCGGATTTTTTATTGCAGAATTATATGCCTTACTACCAATTTCACAGTTGAGAACTTCAAGCTTAACGTTGAAATGCAGGGCTGTGATTGGTTGATTTATCGCTTAAGTATCCGCTTAGTTATATTTTCTTAATTCAGAAACTGGCTCTTAGCCTAACAAAATTAAATCATAAGGGGCAAAAGAAATTCGTAAGAAAAACTGTTTTAAGTACTTGTTTTCTGCTTAAAACAACCGAGCCAGCATACAATTTATGGTTCTAAAGTTTTGTTTGTGTTAATTAGGGGGAGTGACCCAACGGTACCAAAACTTAATTGTTGTCTAGTTATACTCTGTCAAAAAAGTGTCGGAATGAATATTGAACTTTAATTAACTTTTTTAAACTTTAAACGTTCATGTAGTATAATTAAGGTAATATATTTATGATAAAACAACGCAATAAACTCGATTTAACAGATCTTGTACTTTTTTGTTTAGTTTAACCAGGCAAAAGAAAAATAGTTCCTTCAATATTTATTTCAACTCTTTTTTGACAGACTGTATCTGAAAATAGCTTTTGATCGTTTTTATGTTACAAATTTCAAATTTGGTCAGATTTTAAATCATATGCTATAGCATAGTGAAACAATAAATAATAAAAATTAGGGTGCCATACTCAAAGGTTGTCGAATCGTTTGTCAGACTCTACCATTTTTACGCCTTGTTTTTTGTCATCTTCATGTTGCTATTGCATCTATATTGTGGTTATTTACCATAATAATTTTAAGATTTCATAAACGAGGGCTCCCAAATCATGTGATGGTAAGGATTTGTGCGCGAGTCCGACTCGCACTTAGCCCATTCAATTTTTTTATTCACATTTTTTATGTTCATGTTTCCTACACAAAATGAAATATGTATTCAGCCTTAAATAAAAATCACATGTACAGTACAAGGGGAAGATTAAACACGTTTCCACAGGATGTAATCAAGTTTAATTTAAAATTATATAAGGTACGAGTACTTTAAGGGTGACCGCAGAATGTTTTGAAAAAATAATTACCATATCAGAATATTAATTCGAATCTCGACTAAAGATTACTTATGTCGAAACAAGAAGTACCAAAACGTGAAAATTCCACCTTCCTTATACAGGGTGTAAAGAAAGTGCGACCATTAAATAAAACCACATACTCTACTGACCATACTGAACAACTCTCTGAAGAAAAAAACCCACGCAAATCTTCAGAGACAAAGATATTCAATTGTAACTCTAAGACTTTATCTTATAAAAGGAAGGTTTATTTTAGAACGCTGCACCGTAACAGCTGTTCTAAAGACGACGCTGTTTTAAAAAACGCTCTGATGCCGGTGCGTTAGAGTTCACGCATTTTTGCTTGGAACTCAAATATTTCTTAAACTAATAGTTACCGCGGGTATGTTTCTTGGGAAAAGTGGTTCAGTATGATCCTTAAAATATGTGGTTTCATTTAATGGTAGCACTATATTTACACCCGTTATATTAATCAATTCTTTTGTTCCTAAATTCCTAATACAGCTTTAGTCAAATTTATAGATAGGCACTTCTTTTAATAAATAGATACAATGAATATAAAAATGTAATTATTTAAAATATTATTTACCCAAAGGATGAAGTTTCTGACTCCTGGATTGGAAACCCTCAACTTGAACCACGAGTCTGGTTGGATACTTATGGGCATGGGCACTACAGAAGTCAGACTTGAGTCAAGCGGACTAATTTATGTAACTTTTTATCGGTTGCCAACCGGCTATCAAACACCAAAATCCTTAGATAATCCTTAGATAATCGGAATTCAATAGTATATCTAGGTTTCTGGTGTAAGCACCGAAAGCAATAAATTGGCAACCGAGTCAAAGATACTAAGGGCTGATGCTTGCTAACGCTTGCAGAATGTGTCTGACACGGGTTTGGACTTGCAGTGGCATGAATAGGAGTGTGGGTATGTTTGCCTTTGGTATTACTTGTATCCCAACGCTAGTCTCTGTTACCAGCTAGCATTCTATGATTTACCCGATCTCAGTAGAGATGTCCAACCAACCACCTAGCAATCGTCATTGGCGTAGGTTATAACTTCATACCTCCACCCCGCTTGAAGGTGGACTGGGAGCATTTCCAGAAGAGCACCTCGACTTCAAGTCCACCTCAAGTCCGCTGCAGTCACAATAACTCTGCATCCCACCACAAAGTATAACTTCCCGCCCACCTGTAGGCGAAACAAAAAGAGAAGAAGCTCCGCAAACTGTGGGCCCACACTCGCCGCCCAAGTGTGAAGAGTGAGCTGAACAGCCTAGTCAAGTGGTTATCTGCCGCCGTGAATTTTGATACTTAGATGTAAGTAAAATTACATAGGTCTGCCAGAAAAAAAATCTATTAACGGAATACATACAAAAATAAGGCATTCCCATTGATTTGAAACGTAATGTTTCGTTGCAAGACTTGATTTTTCTAGCAGCACTATCGATTGACGCCTTTATTTTTGCAAAATGAGCAGGTTCGATTCCCGGCTCAAGTAAGCTTTTTTTCAAAAAAGCTTAGTTTAGATTTCTCAATGCGCTATCCTGTATACAAGGTGAAATTCAGTCTACCGCCTAAATTCATACTGGAGACTTCGTTGGTGATCAGGAACAAGGTTCGAAGAACCTTTTGGCGAAATCAAATTTTTTGTTTCTATTTCTACTAGACTAGTTCAAGTACAATTCCTAGTGCAGGCACTATGGGGCAAAAAAAGATTTAATAGCACACCGTGCGTAAAATGACCACTTTACGCACGCTGCGCTTGCGTAAAGTCGGCATTTTCCGCACTTGTGCTATAAAATATTATACGAAACTCGTGCGAGAAACTTTTTCTCGACTCGTATGATTGCAGCACTCACCTTCGGCTCGTGCCGCAAACTCACACTCGTCAGAAAACGTTTCATCGCTCTCGTATCGTAATGTACTATTCTTTTCAATTTTCACCTGGAGGGTAATTAAACCTTGTTCCTGATAACTAACCGAGTCTACAGTATGAATTTAGGCGGTTGACTGAATTTTAACCTTTAAAAGGTCTTACAGTTCAAGAGTGAAAAAAAAATTACACGAGATAAAATATCCCTTATAGACTAGTATACAGTGAATTTTTTTTTGCGCGTTCTTTTTTTCTCCTTTCCATAGAAATTTTGTCAGCTGATTGAACCATTTTGTACTGGGTAGTGAAAAAAATATTTGACCAGAAAAAGATGTTTTCTTCTTGAATGTGTTCTTTGATACATGCCTACCCTAGAATTATTTTCACTTCTTATTGTAAGACCATATTATATCGAGATAAAATGTACGATAAGTTACATCAAGTACTGATATTATTTATTAATACTTACTATTTTTTGAAGGTGGTAGAGCTGATGCCGGGCTTGACTGTGGAGGTACCACCATCTTACTCGCAAATCCTCCCGAAGTTATTCGCGGGAGAGTAAGATAACAGCTCTCAGGCAAAACCAGGCGGCCCACCATTGCCTGGAACCGATGGATGGCGGTATAGCCATCCCCAATTGCCGGGCCTTATATAATTAAAACAGACTGGTGACGGAAAGCGACATCACTGGTGCAAGGATTTCGGCACCGCGTTCACCAACCCGCCTGCCCAGCGTGTGTGAGTATGGGAATTTCGTCCAGGAGGACCGCCAAGAGTGGAGAAATCCCCAATTGCCGGGCCTTATATAATTAAAACAGACTGGTGACGGAAAGCGGCGTCACTGGTGCAAGGGTTTCGGCACCGCGTTCACCAACTCGCCTGCCCAGCGTGTGTGAGTATGGGAATTTCTTCCAGGAGAACCGTCAAGAGTGGAGAAATCCTGGAAAGGCCTATGTCCAGCAGTGGACGAAACAGGCTGATGGATGGACTATTTTTTTTTATCTTTATTTCTATTCGGTGTTTTGTATATTATTTTTATTGACAAGTTCATTTTATTCTTTCTCTTTTTTGACTTTTTATATTGTTTTTTAATGCTTGCATATTCTGTAGATAATAAACAAAGTTACTGATAAATCACAAAAATAATAAATGAGTTTTTTTTGTATCATATTTATAACACGGTCAGTAAATGAACTTGATTTAAATGAAATAATTTATCGTTATTTTTCACCTGGCTGTTAGTTTAAGAGAAGACTTTCCGTATCTCGAAAAATTCCACTCGCATTACTCTTCATTTGTTACTTAATTGGACCTGCTTCATCGCCGCTGAGATAAAAATAAAAAGGTTTTCTGCATTTAAATGGATACATTATATTTTTCTTAAATAACCCCTTTACCTAAAATAATACAAATCATTGCTATTGTACAACGTGAAATTTATGTCATTTTTTTTACGAAAACTGGTGATAGTACTCGTCCATATGAACAACTTTTACTATGAAGCCAACCCCGAAATCGTGAAAAAAATATCTGCTGTTTCATACATTTAGGTCGAGTAGGTATTTAACTTTTCTTTGGAACAGCTGATTTTTTTTTTCACGATTTCAGGGTTGGCTCCATAGTAAAAGTTTTTCAAATAGTCGAGTACTATCACCAGTTTTTGTTGACAAAATGACATAAATTTCACGTTGTATACATAGATACTGATTATAAAATTTGAAGAACTTTCCCAAGAAAACATACCTATAAAAATTAAAGAATATTTTAACGTTCCTTTACTTATTTCAAAAACCTTTAGCTGTTAAAAGCTGCTTAGGTGTTTTTATTTTGTGTTAAAGAAATTCTATCTCACAAAGTCCGATTCTATGTTTCTAGTAGTGATGTGCAGAGATAAGCGCGTTTTGTGTGTGTGTGGCGCTTTTGAGGTTACGCACACAACAAAAACGTGCGTGTGCATGCACTATTACAAGAACGGATTTCGTGAGATTGAATAATTTGTACTTATCTATTTACACTAGATTTGACAGGATAGACCGTATTTCAGTACCAAATGAACACAGACGTATAATAATAAATATAAAAAAACGACTGTCGGAATAGAGATTTAATTCAGTACATAAAATGTGTTGTTTCAGTGCAGTCAGGGGACATACAAAACAACACGTAGCTTATTCTACTAAAAATGCCGTAAGGATTCTAACGATACCACACACTTCGAAATCAGTTCAGGCATTAAGAAGTTATGGCGGAATTAAGAAAAATATCCTAAACCCTGAAAATAATACACTGCTTTTTTGGGGTCAGTCGTGTAAAAATTAAATTATCTAAATTCTGTGATATTGCGGCTGCCCTTATCTAACATGCACTTGACATATCGTAGCACAAAGATTCCCTTACAAGTTTCTCGGGTCAAAGATGACAGATAACAAATGGGACTGACACGAGAGTACGTTTTATTATAATACTCCCACGATATGTCTCCGAGATCTTAGAAGGGATCGGAAGTCATATTCACGCTTTATTGACGATTATAATGGTGGCGGTAGCTCTGTCAGTAGATATTTCAATCTCGAGACCCGGGTGCGAATCCTGCCGGACAAGCATGCACGAATGAGTTTTCCGGAATGGATGTTCACAGTATTTGTATACTTACCACTTCATCATCATCGTCGTCGTCGTCGTCGTGAGAGGTCGTTTCCATGTTTTACCAGCTACCACAATATATAGGTACATAACATATAATTCTGATATATGAGTTCATCCATCCATTCATCAGCCTGTTTCGCCCACTGCTGGATACAGGCCTTTTCAAAATTTTACGGGAAGAATTGCCCATACTATAAAATAATAAATAATTCTTTATTGACACAAAAATTACCACAGGTAACACGAAACAAAAATATAATGGTGATCAGCTAACTGTTATACAAAAATGAGTAGTAGCTCTGACACCTAAGGTAAGAGAGTATCTTGAGATTTAGGTGTCAGCGCCCTCCCTACGTTGACCTTAGCTTAAGTAAACATTATGGACTTTACAAGATAAAGTGCACAACATTAAATTTTAGAATTAAACAAAAAAAAATACAATTTCATTATGTAACGCTACGAATTAATAAGGTAGGTACATTAAAATATTAAAATTATTATATTCATCGACATGCTGTTAGTATTACAATGTGAGTGAGGGTGTGTAAAAGGGTGTGTGGCGGTGTGTGTGAGGGTGAGTGTGTGAGTGGGGATATTTTTGTTGCGTGAAGCGATAAGTGTTGGAAGGGGAGGCAGGAGGGGGATAACAAAGTTGTGTTAAAGCTAATTATGATTGTTAATAATAATAATATTGACCGTTTGATCATAATTTAGCCCAAGCAACCACTGGGAAATTATTTTTTTGCAATGAAATTTATTAAGGTGCAAATTGGCTATGGTTTGGCTGATTTTGTTGTAGAGACGTGAACTTGCTACTACAAAATTCTTTTTGGCGAGTGAGGTTTTATGGGTGGGAATTTTACAGACACGGTCAACTCTTCGTTTACTGGTCGTATGTGAACGATTGTAAGTTACAGAAGAATGTTTAATTAGGACGGTGTGAAGAATGTAGAGCTGCCTAACGGTAAGGATCTTTAATTCTTTATAAAGGAGTGCAGTGGGATACCGGATAGGTTTATAAGTCATGACCTTTAAAACAGCTCTCTGTGCCCGCTCCAAACGTATCAGTGCTGTTTTATCAGTATCACCCCAGACTGGAATGCAGTAGCTAAGGATAGATTGGGCCAGACTCAGATACACTGAAGTTAGAATCTGGTAATTGGTGGCAGATCTCAACTTTCTAAACACGAATATAAGCTTTCGCACTCGTGAGGTAAGGGCTTCTATGTGCTGGTGCCAATTGAGTGTGCTGTCAATGACGACTCCAAGATATTTTATAGCCGGTACACGTGTCAGGGAAGCACAGTCACATAGTATGTTCTCGGCAAATCCGCATGAATGAGCAACAATTTTGTAGGCATCAAATAAAGGCTGTGACAAAACTCGATGTGAAAATGTTATACAATTCGTTTTGGAGGTGTTTAATGTCAGAGAGTTCTCAGCGAGCCAGTTTTTTACAGCACGTAAAGCATTCTCTGCTACTTTCTGTGTCTCGATCCAGTTACTCCCGTGTAAAATAAGCGCTGTGTCGTCTGCATAGGTGACAATTTCACAATTTGGCATCAAGAGAGAGCACAGGTCGTTTATGTAAATAAGGAATAAAGTTGGGCTGAGGACACTACCTTGAGGGACTCCATAGGTAACATAATGGTCGTCACTTATATGGTGATCTATTTTTACACGTTGAGTACGCTCTGACAAGTAGCTCCGAAACAGGTCCAGTGCGAGGCCCCTTATTCCAATTGTTTCCATCTTAGGAAGTAGTTTGGGAAAGGAGACAGTGTCAAAGGCCTTTGAGAGGTCAAGGAATATTCCTAAGCACTTTTTACCTCTGTCCAAGTTATGAACAATGGCGTCAGTTAATTTAAGAACTGCATCTTTGGTAGACAAACCAAATTTTGCTTGAGATGATATCATGTTTATCTAAGAAGTTTATTAGCCTTGCATTTATTATCTTTTCAAACACCTTGGACAGAGCTGTAAGGACAGAAATGGGTCTGTAATTATTGACACTGTCTCTTTCACCATTCTTATAGATGGGATAAACAAGAGCCTTTTTAAGTGCCTTCGGAAAGACACCCTTCAAAAGGCAGATGTTGAAGAGGTATGTGAGAGAAGGTATTAAATATTTGCATGTTTCCTTAATGACCATGGTCGTAATACCATCACACCCTACAGCACAGCTGTTTCGGAGCCCCAGGATTACTCGCTCCACCTCACCCTCGTCAACCTCCACAAGAACCATAGAGTTATGTGTCGTTGGTATTGTTGTAGGTGACGCTGTACATGCTGCAGAAGGCGAAGCAGAGCCACAAGGATGGTTTGTATTTTTAATTTTCAATGCCAGGTCTTTACGAATATTTACGAAAAAGTTGTTAACTCCATTTACAGCCATTTTAGGGTCATTGGATGACTTTAGTAGTTCTGTTGGGGGGATGAGTTTTCGTTTATATACGCAATTTTTTGATAGCTTCCCATGTTGCCTTGGGATTTCCTTTTGCTTCCTGAAGCTGATTTTGTTGAAAATTACGTTTAAGTTTCCTTAGTAAGTTGTTACAAAATTCCTGTATCGGGAGTAGGTTGTGCTAACAATAGGGTTGTTTGGATAATTTTTCAGATTTCTATTAAGCTTATCACGGTGTCGAATACATCTAAGAAGCCCTGGTGTTATCCAAGGCTTAATGTTGTGGTCCTTGCGAGGAATCTGTACGGTGCATATATGGGTCGTAATGGTCGTGGAAACTGTTTTGACAAAACGGTCAGCAGCCTGTTCCGGATCTTTAGTATCTAATATTGGTGAAAAATCTGCGACTTCAAGGTCTGCAATCACTGCAGCTACATCTGTTCGTAGTCCTAGTTTATTCGCTTTCTCTGATATTATGCTTTCTTCCAAGGTTGAGATTTACTAAAATGGGATCATGGTCAGTTATCCGAGTGTTAATAACTAGAGTGGTTGTTTCAGATTTAGCAGTTCTTAGGATAGCGTGGTCGAGGTATGATTTATCGAATCTTGTTTTAATATAATGAGAAGGAAGCATAGCGTGGGACGCCAGCATACCTAAGCCAACACTATGAAAGCACCAAAACGTCACTCCTCATGTCCAGTCTTTTTAAGAGAACTGTGAACTCGTTAAAGTTACGATCTATATTTCTGATGTTAATATGTATAATATTAAGGTATTTATTTTGTGAGTTTATGTGCATTTTGCAATTTTCTGGTAAGCATTTAAGAGCGTTTCTGTCAAAAGCAGATCCTATATCGTCAATTGTTTTATTCATGTTGTTATAAAAATAGTAGAAATGACACAAGAACTAAAATTTCTCGGCCTAAGCTTGACTTCGCTTAATAATAACATGTTATTATATAAGATCGTGTATATCAAATTTGATCTTTTTATACAAGTATCACAGATTATTTGAAGTAAGGTTACTCGTAGTTCTAAATATTTTGAGCTGTAAACACATTTTAGGTTCATGAAAATTAGCACATTGGAGATAATGGAACAAGGAGTATTAAATGCAGAGTACTTTGTCGTTATCACCTTGAAATTTGTGGGTTGTAAATTGTTTATTGTGTGTTTTGTAAATGGGAATTGATTGAGAGTTGAATGTATGTAAAATAATTTGTTTTGTGTAAGTAGCATTTGAGGCTGTATTGGTGTGTGTTGTTAGTTAAAGTTTGATTACAAAAAGTTTTTTGGGTATTTAAAAGTAAATCATTAAGACTAGTTCTCATTAGTAAAATACAGTACATGCGAACAAACAGATTAAGTATAAATAAAATTTCTTGTCACTTCATTAACTTTTTAAGGTCCGATTCAGAGTCAATATGAATTTGTGGAGAACCTTCTGTTTTGCGCAGAAATACTTTTCCGTGAGACGTCCAGCAAAAGGCGAAGCCATGTACATTTGCATGGTATCTGGCCAGGAAAAACGGCCTTTTAACCTTCAAGGTCAGGCTTTCGGAGACAAAGACAGGTTTCTGAGGGCCCTCTAATCGCAGATGCTTAGTATTTAGTTTGTCCGTGCCTTTCTGAGTTTTGTTTAGTAATTTTATAGCTCTAATTAAATTTTCTTTAATCAATACACTGGTAAATTTTACTATGATGGGCTTGTTGTCCGGGTTTTTAGCATTAATCCGGAAGACATCACGAATGTCTGAGGTTTCGATGTTTATATTCAGTGATTTTCCTGTTTCCTTTAGTATTTTAACCAAGTCATCTTTGGTTTCAGATTTTTTGGACGGAACGTTTCTAAACTCTACACTGGTTGCCTTGAATTTTCTTTCCAGATTTTATATTTTACTTTCTAGAAGCTGGATATACTCAAAGTAATCTCTCCTTTCCTTTTCCAGGTTATCAATTTGGATTTTTAAATCATCAAACTGCTTAGACAGGTTGTTGATTGACGTTAATATTTCCTGATTATTTTGTTTAATTTCTACCAGATTATCATTTAAGTTGTGAATAATTTTGTCCAGAACAGCATCTTGTTTTTATAATCTAGCATCTTGTTTTGCCTGCCACTTGTCAAACATTTCTTCCATTCGCGATCGATGTAAATAAACTTATGGTCTGTTCGCAATCACATTCTTTGTCTCTGTTTCGCTTAACATTTCGCTGTGTGATAAAGTTCTGTAACTTCGGGGTAGCTGAGTCTATATTGCCTTGCTGCGATTATGCGGGTAGATTCGATGTTGTCTGTGTAGGTGTGACTTCTTCACTTGGTAACTTTAAGTTTGGGTCCTGCTTAGTAGGTGTTCTAGTTGTATTTACCATGTTGTGTTATTTCTTAGTAAATAAAATCAAAAAAAAAACAAACAGCTTTGTAGGGCACTGTGGGGATTGAACTTGAGTCGCTGGATATCGAGGCGAGTTGTTTTCGCGCACGCTACCAACAGTCATAAATATTTAGGCGAAAAAGAGGACTAGTAGATAGGCCCGCGATCGGTTAGCGGAAAGTTAACTCAAGTGACGTAGCTCGTGACGTTTATAGCAGCTGACCGGTTTGTGGACGGACACACAGCCGTTGGAAGAAAATTACAAGTCACTCACAGATATTATTCACAATAATTGTTTCGTAATCCACTCACTAAACACTTTTGGAACTTTATAAATCACGGAGGCTGTGAAACAGTGTATGCATGACTTTTGAATAGGTTTTAAGTAGCAAAATTTGTTACGAGTAGCTGATTTTAAATTTTATTTAGGAACGCACTCAAAACACGTCTACAAGATTGCGCGTCGCAATACTCACACACACTGGGCAGGCAGTTAGGTAAGCACGGTGTTGAAACCCTTGCACCTGTGACGCCACTGCTTGTCACCAGTCTGTTTTATATAAAACCTGGCAATTGGGGATGGATATACCACCAATCGATCCCAAGCATGGTGGCCCACCTGGTTGTGCCTGTTTGAAGTTTTGAACGTTGTCCTCTGACCCTCCCCCGAATAACTTCGGCAGGATTTGCGTTTAAGATGGTGGTCCACAGTCAAGCCCAGCACCAGCTCTACCACCTACCGTACTTACATAAATTTGGTTCTTAGTAAAATATTTAGGTGAAAAAACTCCCCAGTTGCTACCCATCACGCTGTATGTTGGTATACGAATTGGGAATTTCATCTCACAGTATAAACTCTTTAACACCTCTGGCACACCCCCGGGGACATGAGACAAAAAATTAATAATTTAAAGGTAATAATTGAAAAAATCCTCGAGTAGGCTGCAGATCTTGACAAAAATCTACAAATAAGTACGTACACAAAGGTGACATTTATACAGCCAAATTTATACTGGAAGCTTGGAAAGAGATATGTCCAGGATAGACGCCCAACACTTAAATTTTCATCTGTATTTCTTTTAATAAGAAGCATAGTAATTCACTATTGATATAAGCAGTTTCTATGGTTCTTTGTGTATGTTAATTTGTTATACTTTATACGAAAACATTATTAATAATTATTCTATTTCATATTTTTTTACTCTATTTTTTTGGATAGACGCCAAGGGTGTGGTATTGATACCCCATTGATAAAATAGGTAAAAGGATTTAAAAAAGACAATTTTTTTAAGATTAAACTATTATTTAACATATTTAGAGCATTCTTGACGGGGTAACGAAAGTCCGTTGTATTTCATTAACACCCATCACATCATTTATTCAATTCTTCCATAGCTACAGATAGATCTTCTTTAGTCTAGCTAGGTAACTGTTCGCTTTTGAACGACAGATTTTCATTAATATTTACGTGACATCACGATCTTGCTAATAACTTAGATGCTAGTTAAAAATATATATTAGAAACGAAACTACCTGGGTTACAACCATAACAAAATATGTACTTTTTTATAAAGGATAGATGCCTTATTCAATAAAAAAAAAATTCAAACTAAACTAAAATAAATCGGTTAATAAATTTATTAAAAAATAAACTTATCATTAAATATCCAAAACGCTCAAAATCATCAAATACGTACTAAAATACAAGACTGAACAAATTATAACATAAAAACAAAACATTTACTATTTATATTAAAGGATACCTACTTGGTACTCTACTGAATAATTTGGGTGAAACAAAAATGGGCACAAGGCGTTTTATTTTTTACGGGAGCCACGTGCATGACTCTGGGACGTTGCCGATGCACTGACATTGTAAAGGGATGCGCTTTCAAATGACTGTGTCACGGGTTTGTCCACTTTTCGGGAATTGCGAGATTTTGACATTGAGGCAATTATCCCACAGCGGCATTTATCCTGGAATTACCCTACTGACTCGGGGCTAGGCTTGCGTTTGTAAGGAACAGGAAAAAAATATTTTCGAATTTCCCAAAATGGCCATCGAATCTTGATACTCACTACTTACCAAGTTTTCAGTATGAATTTGGCTGTATAAGAAATGTCATCTTATGCAAGGTACTAGTCCCACAATTCAAAGTAAAAACATTTAAAAGATTATCCCTATTTTTTTTCTTTTATACGCGCACTTTTTATTCACCTTTTCAAAGAAATTTTGTCAGCCGATTGACCACTTGTACTGGGAAGAGAAAAAATTGACTGACAAAAAAAATTCTTCTTGAAAATTTCTTATTATCTACGTTAGAATTATTTTCACTTATTTTTGTAGGACCTTATAATGTAAGGTGGCATTCGTTTATGTAGCCAAACTCAGACTAGAAGCTCGGTAAGCGGTCAGGACCAAGCTGCAATGACGCCGTTTGCGAAATAAGAAAAATATTTTTTGTGCCTATACCTATACTATACCTTGTTCAACAACGACCTCAATAGTATAGGAAGTCTTAATTTAATTTTGCGTATTTGACCACTGAACCGACCGACGCTCCAGTATTACTTACCGAGTCTGCAGTGTATATGTGGCTATAAACGAAAGTCACCTTATATTAATAAAAATCTTGTGAAATTGTAGAAAATCAATACAAGATTTCACTAACGTATTCGTTGTTTCAGGTGTTCCAATTTCGTACTTTTTGGCACGTGACCACAAATGTTGTCGGTTCCATTCCCAAAGGAGCCATATTTTTACGAGCCATTTACCAGCTGGCAGGTTTGTCGCAATAAAGTACATTTCGATGAAGGTTCAAGTTCGTTCTAAATGAAACTTTATTGTAATGGAAAAACCTCACAAAGTGCCTTATTGCGTTAAGATAAGTAAGTTGAGATAGTATTTATAAGGCCTAGGAAAAATATAGCACAATTAATATAAACGGCTGATACTAATGGCTTTCGAAAATAAAATCGTAAATGCTCATCAAATTTGACCGTTCTTATTTTAGATCTCTAAGAGACGAAAATAGTCGCAAATTAATAAATATACACTGGAACTTGTACACGGAGACTTTTATTCATGTAAGAATGAAGTTCCATCAAGGAGTCACACCTTACATTATAAAATATATGATTTCACTTTTGATACATGTATTCATTGACTTATGTATTTTATATTTTTATCGCAGGAAGTCCGTTTGTCTGTGACACTTTTATATAGTGTGCGTAACATTGGAAGTGCTAACATAATGCGCCAAATATACAAAACGTGCTTATCTGTACAGGTCACTACTACAACCATAGCCAAAAGAGCTTCCTGAGATAGAATATAATTTATAAAGCCGCGGACTTTTGTCAATCGTCGCCACCTAGAAATTAACTTTCTCTTTAGAACTAAAGAGGTGAGGTGAGGTTTTAGGTGACTCTAATAACCAAACCCAACGAGTGATGATTAACAATCATTATGAAGGTAGGTAGATGTAACACTCTCAAAATCATCATAACATTTCGCCGTTTATGGTTGAAGAAAACAGTTGTACTGTTTCACAAAAATATCATAATTCCGACTAGTTTCACCTTAACGGCATTTTCCAAGATTTAATAAATGTATATCACAAAAGTTGTTCATGTTTATGACAACAGGATAACAATTTTAATCTCCAAAACAAACATGAGGGTAATTGATTCAATTAATTGATTAAATTATCCTCAGGTTTTCATTCAATTAATTGATTCAATTAACCTCATATTTGTTTTGGAGATTATAATTTGTCATCCTGTTATCACAAACATGAACAGCTTTTGTGATATTCATTTATTAAATCCTGGAAAATGCCGATAAGGCGAAACTAGTCGGAATTATAATAATTTTTATGAAACAGTACAAGTGTTTTCTTCAACCATGATGATGTTTCACCAAGTGCCAACAATCGCAAGTATTAACTTAATTACCAGTTAATTTATTATTGAATCAAAACGCAACATTCATGTTATACTTAACTATCTTCAACTATTTTTATTGTTATATCTACCTACCTTCATAATGATTGTCTAAGAGACGAAACTAGTCGCCAATTAATAAATATATAGTAGAACTTGTACATGGACACTTTTATTAGTGTTGAAATTATATAACCACGGCTTTTGCAATAACCCTGCAGCTTATCCTACACTTGCCCATAATAACATTATTATGTACCAATCAGCTTAAATAAATACAGCGCAATCATAAGCAGAAGCCAAAATTACAGTTAATTTTATCAAAACGGACAAGAATGGGACTCTTCATCATAAATTCCTCAACCCAGCCCGCCTAAGCCCTAGTTTAATTAACTAGGTATATGTCCCTTTGAGGATTCAATTATGGTCCGAAGTAAAGGATTTGTGCTTTACCAACATAATTAGTAAGTCTCTGTTTCATATTTATTGTGTTAAGCTTGTTTTAGTTCAATATCTGTTTGGTTTGTTGTTTACATAAAGGCTAACAGCGTTTAGCTATAAAAATAGTTTTAGTTATTTGCATGTTAGTAAACGAACTAATCTTCTGGTAATCGATATCACTGTCCCCGCAGGAAAAGTTTGGCTTTGTGTGGGGGTATTGTTCTATGAACACACATAGAAACTTTAACTAAAATTACAAAAAAGAAAAAAATATCCACAAAGGCGAGCTTACCTCTTCAAGAGGTTTCTTTCAGCTGACCAGTACTGTGGTGAAAGATTACATAAAATAGGATGGCAGTAAGCAAACAGCAAGATTTTTACAAAACGAAGCTCTACACAAATAAAATAAAAATTATGGGTATAAATATAATGGATAAGAATAAATAACGTAGACTGGTGAACCAAACGAATGCCCCCTGAAGGGAAAGTACCTTAAATATTACAGATAGCAAATTTTACTTAAAGGCACTTTTATTTTATTTTTAATGTCAAGGAAAACTGCATTCAGAAAATATAAAAAATCACCTGCTTGAACTGGTAATCGAACCGGACAAATGTGTAAAAAAACATCCTGTATTTTAATGATACCGATCGAAGGGGTCAAGCATAAGAACCAAATTCTTCTGAGTAACATATACCTAGTAAATTAATTAATAATTAATAAGTCAATTAAATACCACGAAATTTAACATTTTTATAACAAAACTCTTAAAGATATTCCGAAATTCAATATTATTAGAACTACGAAAAAGACGCCGGAAAAACATATTATTCATTTTCCTGAACAACATTTTAAAGTGGCACATCGATACAGTAAAGGATCAAATCAGAATGTAATTTTAAAATTTCGTTTTTCCTATGTCTTTTTCGTACTTTTAACAATGTTGAATTTTGTTATATCTTTCAATCGGTATCACAAAAATACAGGCTGGTTTTTTACACAGTTGTCCGGTTTGATTACCGGTTCAAGCAGGTGATTTTGTATATACTTTGAATGCACTATAATATGCATAATAATATATATTTGAATACATTAAAAATAAAGTAAAGGTTCCTTTGAGTAAAATTAATATTAAATTAATCTTTAATATTTTAGATACTTAAGATACTTCAATATTTAAGGTTCGTAGACAACCGTGTAGCCGGCAGGGGGGGACAGTGACTCTAACAAAAATAAGCACTTTAAAGCTTAATATTTCAGCAACGGATCCATATATCGAAAAATGATTTTGAACGACCTATTCAACGATAGCCCTCACTATGGGATAGACAAGAAAAAAAAAACATCCGCAATTTACGTGTATGGGTAGACTTAAAAACTATTTTCGAGTTTTTATTTTACTCTTTTGTCGGCGTAATTAATATGTATAATACTATCGTGTTTTTAGATATTTAATTAAATAAAAAACCGTTGTACGTATCACTTTTTATTTCTCGGAAAACAGAATGAATCATCTCCCGCTACCCACATTCGCAAAACAACAGCAATCATCATAAAAGTTAAAACTACCTACCTACATATACTACAATCCCCCCACCACTATTTAAATAAAATACTAAAAATACAATTTATCTTAACCTAGGTTCTTTATAACGAGGATTCTGATTTCTCGTCCTTCGGAGAGGACGACGGCGAATGGCCTCATCAGAATTAGACTCGGAAACAATATCATCTGGACGACAATCTAAAAATGCTTCTTCTTCCACTGGACCAGAACTAGCATTATCCTCGGACGTCGATGCTACATCCAAAACTAACTCATTTGCCTCACCCCTCTCCATCCCTGGATCAGACGCAGGCGATGGTGGTGACGAAATACTCCCAGGAGTACACACATCACTAACAGTTTGAACTGGATACGTGGATGAGTCTACTCGTTCACGATCGTCATCATCTAGAGATTGATCAAGACAATCTCCAAAAGTACTAAAATCGCCATCATTGAGATCCGCTAATTCTGATCCCGTGTATCTTAACAATTGATCAACATGTTTCTTAATGCTAATATTTAAGTCTGGTAGAAAAACAATGAACATTCTTGAGCCAATTACTTCTTTAATTACACCGATCTTCCACAGATGTTTCGTGCCATTGTAGAAAAAATGTTTTATCAGTACTTTTTGTCCAACTATAAACTTCACTTTTCTATGGCCTCCGTATTGATTATGCTGTGAGATCTGTTTAGAACAAACAATACGTTTATCTTCGGACGCTAACGACACTGCTGATGGCTCATTATGTTCAGCACAAACGGGGACCCGCATAAGATCAAACCTACATCGCAAGGAGCGACCTATTAGAAGCTGAGCTGGCGAAAAACCTGTCGTACAGTGCACAGAGTTCCTATACTCAAACAAAAAATTATTTAATTTTTTAACAATTGAAGTCGGAGTTTCGTTTTCTTTTATAATGACTTTTAAAGCTTTTTTTATTGTTTTGACGCTGTTTTCTGCTTGGCCGTTTGAAGCTGGATGATAGGGGGCGCTTGTTATGTGTTTGATGCCGTTTGCACTACAGAAACTCTCTAATACGTTTGAACAAAAGTTAGTTGCGTTGTCCGTTACTAATGTTCGAATTAAACCGAAACGACTGAACATTTCCTCCAGTTTTGCTACGATCGAACTACTGTCCGTAGTAGGCAGTAAAAAACATTCCACCCACTTGGAATGCGCATCTACTGCGACCATATATTGTTTACCGTGTAAAGAAAACATATCGATGTGAATTCGCTCCCAGGCTCGCTCGGGATACGGCCACGGCTGTAAGGAGGCACGTGGTGGATCGGAACGCAACGCATTACATAAACTACACGACCCTATTTTTTGTTCTATGTGCTTATCAATATTAGGCCACCACATATGAGACCTGGCTTCAGCTTTAGTTTTTACCACACCAAAATGCGAATTGTGCAATTCTTCTAACAATTGCTCACGAAACTTTGAAGGAATAACGACTTTATGACCTCTCATGATACAGTCATTCTCTAAAGATAGTTCCACCCTACAATTAAAATATGGCTTTAAATCCTCGTTCGTTATTTTACTGGGCCACCCTTTTTTATTAACTCCATCACTTCCCGTAATACGTTATCACGAGATGTTTCGACCTTTATGTCATTAACAGAAACCGCTTTCAAAAAGGAATCACGTAAATAATTAACGTACAAGGTGTAGTCTGTACCTAGCATATCTGACTCATCGAATTTATCGACTTTGACTGATCGAGATAAAAAATCTGCTACGTTATTCTCGCTTTTAACGTATTCAATCCTATAATTGTACGCTGATAAAAATATAGCATATCGTTGTAAACGGTTCGCTGCTAATTCAGGTACACCCTTTTTTCCCCCAAATATAGTAATTAAGGGTTTGTGATCCGTACGCAAAATAAATGGAACCGTGCGACCATATAAGTAATGATGAAACTTTTTAATTGCGAATATTATGGAAGCCGCTTCCTTTTGTATCTGTGCATAATTACGTTCTGCTTTAGATAAAGAGCGTGATGCATAAGCCACCACTCTCTCTGAACCATCCGGCTGCCGTTGAGCTAGTAAAGCTCCCAACCCTTCAGGCCCAGCGTCTGAAGTCACTATTGTCGGGTACTCTGGATTATAATGAGCTAAAACTCGTTCATCAGCCATTTCCTTTTTTATTCTTTTAAATGAATTTTCCTGTGCCTCTTCCCAAATCCATTTTTCACCCTTTTTTAATAATAAATGTAATGGACTAAGCAAACTAGACGTGTTAGGAACAAAACATCTATAATAATTAACCATCCCTAAAAATGATTTTAATTCGTTAACATTTTTGGGTGGTTTACAATTCAAAATTGCTTCAATTTTATTTTTTGATTTGTGCAGCCCATGTTTATCTATTACAAACCCAAGGTACTCTACAGATTTTTGAAACAGCTTACACTTATCTGGCTTCAATCTCAAACCTGCATCTTCTAATCTACTCAAAACTTGCTCTAATCTTTGAATATGGATTTCTTTTGTTTCCCCCGTTACCAAAACGTCATCTAAAAATATACAGGTACCCTCAATATCTCCTAACAAATTTTCCATGGTTTGTTGAAAAATAAAGGGTGCATTACTTAAACCAAAGACCAAACGATTAAAACGGTATAAACCCTTATGAGTATTTATGCAAGTTAGGTTTTTAGACTCGTCTAATTCTAGCTGATTGTAGGCCCTAGCCAGATCTAGCTTAGAAAACTCCACTCCATTGTGCAGCTTCGCAAACAAATCTTCAATACGAGGAATGGGGTAGTTGTCCAAAAATAAAACTTTATTGAGGGTAACTGAATAATCCCCGCAAATTCTTACCTTGCCATCGCGGCGTAACACTGGAACAATTGGCGTAGCAATGTTTGAATGTTGAACTTTTTCCAAAATACCTAATTCTTCTAAACGTTTTAATTCATTCTCAACTTTAGTCTTCAATGCCAAAGGAACCGGACGAGGCTTAAAAAATCTGAATTCTGCCTCAGATTTCACTTTTAAGTGAACTTTGTACTTATTAAATTTTCCTAATTCATCTGAAAACAATTTTGAATATTTATTTCTCAACATTGAACCCACATCCTCGCTCGTTATATTATTGCAATCCACCCTACATAACTGTAAATTAAACTTGCTTATGAAATCCCTACCTAGCAAGGTGGGTTGTTTGTTTTGTGTTGCAATAACAAATAGCTTTATCGGTTCCGTGCGGTTTTCGTATGTGATTAATAAAGACACGTAACCTAGCGGTGAAATTTTGCTTCCGTTATAACAATTTAAAATCACCCTACAAGGTTCTAAATTATATTTGATTCTAAAACAATTATCGTAGATAGACTCGGGCAAAACTGAAACGGCGCTCCCACTATCAATTTCACATAAAATATCTTCGCCAGCTATCATAACGCTCTGACTCATCGGGTCACCGTTCACGCTTTTGATATTATAAAGATCATAAATACCTTCTACAGTGTCGTCATCGTCCGCCGCCATATAATAATTATTTTTTTTCACTTGAGCTTTACACATACGCTTCAAATGACCTTTTTTATGGCATTTCTGACAATTATAGTTAACGAAACGGCACTGGTCTCGCGAATGACTTTTATAGCCGCACACGTCACAACACTTTGCATTCCGTGTAACCGATGATGGTCCCGCTCGCGCACCGCCTACATCAGCTTGCATAGCGAATACCGGTTGAGCGAGCGCGGCCGCGGCCTCGGTGCGTGAAGACTGCACCCCCTGCCGCGCACACCGCATGCTCTTCGCCAGGTCTACCGCCTTATTGAAAGTGAGGCTATTAACATCTTCACCAAAAAGCTTTTCCTTTTCTTTGGTGTTTTCCAACCCAAGAACGAAACGATCCCTTAACGCTGTGTCTAGTTCCGATTTAAACCCACAGTATAACGCCAAGTTACGCACTCGCGCCGCCCATTCAGCTAAATCCTCTCCGACTCGCTGTTCTGCTTTGTAGAAGGCATATCGCTCAGCAAAACTACTTTTCTTGGAAGCAAAATGGGTATCCAGTAGCACCAAAATTTCAGCAAATTCCGTGTTCTCCACCTCATTGGGGAAAGCCAAATCTCTCACGACACGGTATGTGTCCTCCACCAAAGCCGCCAGTAGTAAAGCTCTTCGTTTTACAAAAGACTTGTCGGTTTCTTCGTTAATTCCATTTGCGAGACACGTCTGATTTAACCGACTTTTAAAAATGCTCCACTCCTGCACTCGGTGGTCGAACGTGAGACTGTTTCCAATAATATTGTTTGCCATTTTCAACACAATTATGTTGAACACTACTTGATACGCGTGAATTTCTTTCTCGTCGCCAAAAATATCGTGTTTTTAGATATTTAATTAAATAAAAAACCGTTGTACGTATCACTTTTTATTTCTCGGAAAACAGAATGAATCATCTCCCGCTACCCACATTCGCAAAACAACAGCAATCATCATAAAAGTTAAAACTACCTACCTACATATACTACAAATACTCATGCCAAATTACAGCTTTCTAGTACTAATAGTCTCTGAGCTGAGCCGCGGACAGACGGATAGACGGACATGGCGAAACTATAAGGGTTCCTTGTCGAACTAGGAAACCCTAAAAAACGGACACAAAGTATCAATCGTCTTAGCCGGTCTCAAGACGAAAGAGCAACTGAATGACACGTGATGTGATTACAGAACACATTTACACAGAACACATGTGACTGCCAGACAATTTGACTGATTCGCAGATCTGCCAAACCAACAAACAAAAAGTGCGAAGTAATGCCAAACTAACACAAAGGGTGCGCGTGGAACTAAACAATTTTTAAATGAAGTGACCATATCGTTAAATAAGTGACCATACCTTGAATTGAAGTATGAAATAAGAAATTTACGAAAGTCTTTCCACAAAAAAAGCGAAGCCAGGGAACCTCTGTAATTTTATTAGAATTTGTGATATGGCCAATTTCATGATAGCGCCACAAAATATTCATTATTTTATCTGAAAGTTGTTTTTGGCATCACTCATGATAACGTTAAAAATCAGATTTTAATTTGTATGAAAATGGTTGAACTGCACTTCAGACGACTGCAGAATAACGACTAAGAGACTTTAGTGGATCCGAGCCATGATCTTGACGAAAGTCATTGCCAATTAATTGGAAATCAATTGTTATCGATATAGTTAATCAATAGTTCTGCGTATTGACTACCAAATCTTTACCGTTACTTTTCTATAGAGAAAAAATGTTTGCAAACTATCTTTCACGTGCCACATATTACCAGATTTTGTAGACTTGAGATTTATCTATTATATAAAACACTTCCATAACTGAATGACAGACAAGCATAGATACCCTGACAGTATTATTATTATATTATCAGTGCAGACAACGCACAGCCCGAACCGTTGGAGAAAATATCGAACTTACGTATACCTACTCGTAATTATACAATAAAAATAAAATGTATAATAAATTATTTTTAGTGTACAGTTATAATTACATATATTGAATAATAAAGAAAGAAGCTTTCAGTAGTTATTATATTTTTATATCATTTTACTTGTGATTATGTTCGAAACATGAAATTTGACAAAAGTTGCACTTGGAAAGGATTTTTCAAAATTCACCCGATAAAGGTAAAACTGGGTGTAAGCTTTTGTATCGAAAATGAGTTCTCAGCAAGTACCCCGCGGGGCTGTTTATATTCCAAATTCATGCGAACGAAGTCGTGGGCGTCCCTTAGTCTAACATACAAGTAATCCCCAAGGTGAGGGGTGTCGTCTTATTACATTTGATAGCGGTCTTTCCGACTCCTGGGTTTAACTTTAATACTTGTGTCTGTAGGCGGTAGAGCTGATTGTAGGTGATAGAGCTGATTGTAGGTGGTAGAGCTGATTGTAGGTGGTAGAGCTGATGCCGAGCTCGACGAATCCTCCCGAAGTTATTCAGGGGAGAGTAAGAGAACAGCTCTCAGGCAAAAACCAGGCGGCCCACCATTGCCTGGGACCGATGGATGGCGGTATATATGTCGCAGTCATCTGGTTGAATCTGCTATTTGATTGAATGACTGCGCGTCTATTGAATGACGACATTTAATTGAATGACTAAAGGACAACACGTCAAGTCGTTGAATGTAACGTTCAACATCTTGACTGAACGTCATTTAGCGAAGTCGTTGAATGGGATATAGCCGACTTTGTAATGTTTGGTTAGGGTGACCATGAGTTCGCAACTTAAATATTACTGTCGATTGCCGTAAGTTTCATCATTGGCCGCCAAAATTTTAGGTCGTCTATAGTGGGGTCCCATGTAGAGTGACCATAAAGATTAGGTTTGCTTATTAGGTAGGATGCTCATGAGAATTTTGGGAGGATTAAAAAATTACTGATTTATAAACTGCTAAGCTTAAAATAATAAAAGATTGTAGCATGATTTCCAATGCTCTACTTAATCTCACATTTTTGCTTCGTATAAAAAATTAAAAAACATGGAAAAATTGATCATATTATTTCAAAAGTAATTTATTAAAATATAAGAGTCTCTGGGACTCCAAAAAGTTGATAAATTAAGTCTTTGTCACCTAGTGAAATGAGGGTTTAGATTAAAAAAAAAAAAAAACTTAAAATCACAGGATCAGTTTCATTCACAAATAACGCACTTTAGAGTAAATTTAATCGAAAAATATATAAACACAGTTCTATCTATGCGAGCTGTTTGACGCCATATTTGTTTTGGTGACTACTAGCGCCGCAGTGGAAAAAAAATGAACTAAATTTTAATCACCTGACTGATTTTACGTCCACTCTGTTCATAGGGCTGTATTACAATCCGCTAACTAGTTGGACGTTGAGTGACGCTTGTTCAATCAACGTTCGGCCTAGTCATTCAATTGAATTTCGTCATTCAAGGAACGCACTAGTCATTCAATCGAATAGCAGATTCAACCAGATGACTGCGACATATACATCCCCAATTGCCTGGCCTTATACAACAGACTAGTGACGGGCAGCGGCGTCACTGGTGCAAGGGTTTCGGTACTGCGCTCACCAACCCGCCTGCCCAGCGTGTGTGAGTATGGGCATATCTTCCAGGGGGACCGCCAAGAGTGTTGAAATCCTGGAAAGGCCTATGTCCAGCAGTGGACGAAACAGGCTGATGGATGGATGGATGAACTTGTGTCTACAACTATGTAGTCCAGCGGCCTATTACGTATCTTTGAATCGGTTGCCAACTATGGTTCCTATTCACCAAAAACAGATAAAAATGAACTTCCAAAATAACGTTCAATGGGTATTGAACTATTTACGAATTGTGACGTCTTTTCAAGTGAGGACGTATCCTTAGGTACCTAGAATTGGATTGTATAAATATGTTTTCGACGATATAGTACTCGATTGACAACTGATTTTACGATACAGGATCAGGGGACTGGAAATAAGCCGGAAAAAAGTATCAAATGTGGAAAAGTGGTGGAAGAGCATCTATTTAAAAATAATTTCTTTCACGTATTCTGTAGATCTCCAGGAACATTCATCCTCCGAAAAATGAGAAAGTAATGGGACAAAAAGAAGCTGTCATTAAAAAAATATACTATTTCATGAATTCCTTCTTTCTCGTGTTCCTAGACTCACAGGAACATTCGTCAGCATTGACCCTGCATAACCTTCGAATTTGAATATGAGAAAGCTAGGGAATTTGAATCCCCCAAAGTGTCAGAAAAAGTCGCTTTCGTAAAAAAACTCAAATTATTCAGGGGTTTTTCTGGGTCACTGATCACGAATCTAGGGTCCTAATTTTTGAGTGGTCAGACCCCTCTAACTTTCTCATTTTTGGAAGTAATTCAAAGTTTAATGTGGATAATGTTCCTGGGAATGTTCTACAGAACACGGGAAAGGAAGATTTTTTTAAATGGGTGCTGTTCCATCACTTTTCCAAATTTTTCGGCTTAACTATTTATTCTAATAATGAACAAGTTGTATTTGTGATGGGCTGGACTAAAATTAAAACACTTCTTAGGGCTCCGTACCTCGATAGAAAAAACGGAGCCCTTATAGGATCACTTTGTTGTCCGTCTGTCTGTCAAGACCCTTTATCTCGGGAAGGCGTGGAAGTATCAAATTGAAATAAGAACCATATACTCACAATCCCCAGTCCCTTGAAGCTGTAAAAATATCAAACTTCTAAGTTAACGTGAAAAAAAGATACGACCGTTTATGCCGCAAAAAACGTACATTTCGACGCTCTCAAGGAAATCAAAATTCATAGTGTATTTTTCGTTGACCTAGAACTATGAAATTTGGCAAGTAATTCCGTCTAACACTACAAGCGGGAAAAATCTGAAAACTATACATTTGTAATTAAATCATAAAAATACAGTCTTTAACGGATCCCTCGGTGGGCGAGTCCGACTCGCACTTGTCCGGTTTTTTTTCTGATCGTACCGATTGCTGTTTCATAAATTCATGTCGAGAATTGAAATTTTCACCTTTATAGTATTGGCTCAAGCTCTCAAAGTTTTTAATAATTTGACCAAGTGCGAGGTGCGAGTCAAACTCGCGCACAAAGGGATGATGGATATACCACCACCCAATATGGTTACGGAACCCTAAACACATTATAGTAAATAATACAACAATATAGATACCTAAAATGGTAGCGCCTGACAAAAATTTTTGGCAACCCTTGCGTACGGAACTCAAATTTTTATTATTTTTCATTTTACTTTAGAGTATGTACTACAATCGGACTAAATTTGAAACTCGTATAAATTACCGTCTTTATGTAAGAGCCGAAACAAATAACGTTAAAAATTCAAATTTTTTGAGGTTTCTTGTATGGAGACCGCCGTTGGTTTTTTATTATTTTTATTATGTGTCGTGATAACCCTATAGTAACACATATTTTGTGAAAATTTCAACTGTCTCTATTACACCTGAAGCTGTAGCAGACGGACAGACAGACAGACATAGTAATGGGATTCCGTTTCGCACTCTTTGGCGTTCCGCGTTCACTGTAATCTGTGCACACGGCGTCTTTTTTACGCGCCGGCGACGTGCGATTCACGAACGCGCGTTGTCTGCGCGTTTTCAGTCCAAAAAGCAGATTGTTGCATTTATACCAATACAAACACGCGTCGCCTGCGTGTATGTGTTGATTCAAAAGCGCGTAAGCGTTGCGTTGCAAAAAAGCGGAGGAGGAGTTTATTTAACGTTTTCTTTTTAAAAGCAGCAATACAGCCAACATTACAAATGTTGTCTCGGCCGACGCCATCATCGTACTATTTACTGTTGCGTCGTACTATTGGAAAAATGGATATACAAATGTGCGTCCACAGCGTGTCTGTATCCTGTCTGTGTCTGTATCGATACATGCGCTTGACTGTGATTTGGACGTCTGCAAAGGTTTCTGGCTGCGGCTGACGTGCGTTTAGTTTGCGTACGAATCGCGTTTGTATCGCATCACCTGCGCGTGAAAAAAAACCATGTAAAATGCCGTGTGCATAGGCTCTTAGATATTTACACACACAGATAGAACACGACGGTCAAACAGACTTACTAGTTTGCGTTGTCACAATCAAAAATAAAAACTTTCTGTAAATTCATGAAAAGATATCCGCAAAAAGGCGTTTATCGATCTAAAAATTACCGTTTAAGATTTCTAATAGTAACTATATAAAACCGTCATCGTTCATCATACATTTCCACCATTCTAAAGATTTATTCGTTCCTTTCCGAACGACCATTCGCGGAGATGAAATATGAATAGGTAGGCCATTCGCACTGCAATTTCGTTTCTTTCAATAACTCGAAAAGGGAACGATTTAGTAAATGGAAGCGGAGCTTATCCAAGAAACTGAAACTCGATTCTAGGAATAATGGAATTTCGATGCTTGTTAAATCATTTCTAAAATAGATCAGATAAAACCCAATTCCTAACTTCTTTTATTCCAGACTAGTTTTTGCCTACTTCGCTCGCGTGGAAATATCTTTCAATTAACTACAGTTTTCGGTTTTATGGCTATTTTTTCAACATCCCTTATATATGTGCGGATGTTAGATTATACTTTTTAAATATTATGGTATTCTTAAGCAAAGGTTAACTGGTAGATAATACTTATTATAGTAATATACCTAGGCTTTGTAAATAAATTGTATTTTGTGCATTATATTTATTATTATGTTGATAAGGAAAACCGCATCCAAATCTGTTAAGACAAAAAAATAAAAACGTTTTGTTCTCATTTTTTATTGTAATAGCCCATTTTCATTTAAAATTTTGCAAACAATATTCAATTAACAAACACGAATATGTTACTAGTTTATTGTTAGTAGGTACGAGTGTAGATGTATTTTAGTCAAAAGTGACCCTTTCCGATTCTGATTTGTCATACACTAAAATGCAATTAGTTGAGAGAAAGGTCGAAGAATTAGATTCGGCCCATTCTCGATCGATAGAGGCTTTCGTATGTTTTGTTAAAGTGTTTCATTACGGTCGCGTTCCAAAATTCACCACAACTTATGATTATGCTTCTTATTCTTGAATTAAAAGTATAAATTAGACGTGATTGAGCATTTAAGGTGATATACAGGATAACTTTTTGAACATCGTCTAAATTTATTTATTTTAATCTTTAGTGAAAATAATGAAATACGTATTTTTCTTTAAGTATCAACCAGTACTAAAATATTAAGATACGGCTATGCAAAGTTATCCCAAAACAATTGCGTTTGTAGACACCATGCGCCGTGCGCACTACGCGGCTACGTTTGTAGACACCATGCGCCGCACGCGCTACGCGGCTACGTTTGTAGACACCACCCAAGTAGCATTCGGGGTTCTATATAAGCTGTCTAGTCGTTCACATGTACTCCAAAAGCTGTGTAAGTTAGCTGTATAAGAGCTGTATAGCTTGCTATAATGCTCTTATAGAACCAGTTTGGGCACACATTAGACAGCCTTAAGTTCACTATGGCTGTACATTAGCAGTATAATAGCATTATAATAGCTGTTTAAGTAGTAACATCGGACTTAAGGCTGACTTACGGCACTATATGGGACGCAGTGTGAACCATACTAAGTACATGAGTGTAATAAAGAGTAACAAGTGGCTAAATACACAGCCTTCACAGTTATAAAATCCCACAAAATTACTCCAGTGCTACCTAAAGTTCACGTGTGTCCTAAATTATTTCTTTATTTTATTATTAATTATTATCCTCATAGTTGATTTTGTGTGTGCCATCAGAAACCAAACTCCGGCGGATCAAGGATAAAAATGTATGATAACACGAGGTAGTACCTGTTTTAAATACTTAATAATGTTAATGCCATGGGAATGCAACTTTATCGTGAAATATATACATATTTACAGCTAAAATATTCACGCGCCTCTGTAAAAACGCGATATTCATTTTAAAATATTTAAAACTGGCTGAGAGGAAATCTACAATTTTCAGTGTTTGATATTATATTGGCATTATAATTATGCTACGGTAATTAATTATAACATGAAACCAAAACTCAATCGCTCTATCTACGTATTTTGTGATAAATCTGCATGATAATTTTGGAGATTTATTTGGTAAATATTTTAGGTTAGAACAAAATGGTGGAAATGAAATACGGCTATGTGAACTGTTATAACTCCAATTTAATGCGGTGAAGCGTATATAGATTCACATGTGTTCTGTTAGAATGCTGTTTTCTAATGCAAAAGTCCCACATTTGCACCACTACAGAGCCAATGTCTATAAACTTATTCTAATGTGAACTTATGTACAGCTTTAAGATGTAGTTCAGGTCACTTGTGTCATCGTTTAATTCTTTTAATATACTGAAATTTTAGAGATCCGCAATAATAATTATTGTCCGTTAAATCGCCTAGCCCAGGTACTAAGTCAAGTATGAGTACCTAAAGTAAAAATGTTGTAACAAACTAACAAAAATCACTTTTTGTTTTCGTGTGAGACACACAGTTTGGTCTCAGAGTATTTATGTTACCGGCTTTCTGTATAATCCGGTATTGTATACAATGCCTAGGCAATGTATACAATGCCAAAAAGATTAAGGTAATGTATGAAATATTATTTATTTAGTACATTGCCTAGGCATTGTATACAGTACCGCATGCGCAGCCGGTAATGTATATAACAGACGTGAGCAGGAGCGGGAAATTGATTAAGGCATGTATTTAAATGATTTTTTATGAACAAAGCTTAGCCTTTTGGTTAAATGGTATTTCAGGGTGGTCATAAAAAAAAATAACCACGAAGATTATGTATGGCGGTCGCGCCACAAGTGGCGCGACTCACCATACCTAATCTTCTAACCTAACCTACCGGCTCTCTTCTGCGCTGGAAGACTTCCAAAAAACTAATTCTGACTGTTTAATATTATTCCATTAATTAGTAATAACTTTACAGTTTGCCGGTTGACCAGCAGGTACTCTATACAATGCCTAGGAATTGTATACATTGCCTAGGTAAAGTATGTAACGGGCAATAATATTCATAATATTTCATACATTGCCGGGACGCCCCAGGCATTGTATACATTACCTAGGTACTGTTTACAATACCTGAATTATACAGATTGCTGGTGACATTTACACTTACAAAAAACACTACTCTGTTCAAGGAGGTATTTAAAATAATGTAAACAAACTAGATAAAGAGGGACAACATTTATGCCCTGCGACAGAAAAGGACAGAAAATAATAGTTGTCACTCAGCCATAGTAAAAAACACTGTTTACAATCTTTTAAAGCGCCGAGTCAGCAAGTGTAATAGTGTAACCATAGTATAAATAACTGTGGTGTGACCACATTTTGGAGAATTTATCAGATAAATAACTGTGATTCCTGTTATTTATGAGATAAATAACTGTTATTTCTGATATTTATCTGTTAAAATTCTGTAAAATATGGTTACACTAGCAGACTTGGCGCGTACGGAGCTGACGGGTGTACGATCACCAGGCACGTATCCAGACTTTTGTTTCGGGGGGGACATTCAATGAACCAACAATGTGAATTGTGAAAGAAGCCTCTGTAATCACTGTACTATATTATTATTAAGTATCAAAAGTACCCTACCTTTTTTATTAAAACGTACTTTACAGTGGTTATGAATAAACATTCCTAGTCCCGTGTATGTCACGCCAAATTTAGGGGGGGGGAGGGGATAAATCCCAACTATCCCCCCCTGGATACGTGCTTGACGATCACCTTAAATATCTACTTAGAGAAAGTTTATGCTATTTCTTTCTGAACTTGAAAGTAATCATGCGCATTCCTTTTAATAAGTAAGCGAGAAATAGAGGCGGGAACGGGATAGGTATAGATCCTCTGATCACTCGCGTGTGCCCGTGGCGTGCGTGATGGCCAGGATAGGATTAGTTATTGTCAGTGTTGCCATTTTGGCCACTTTGTGGGTAGATCTAGCGGATTTTCAACAGTTTTAGCCAAAAAATAATCCATTTTAGCCACCAAAACAAATCTAGCTACTTCTATCTATTTCTGGTAATTTTTTAGATTATTACTATTGAAAGACTACGGAGTAAACAGACAGAAGATATTTCAGATTTACCAGACATTGTAGACCTATAAATTGATTTAAAAAAATTAGCTGAAAATAACTTTATTATAACCAGTTTTTAATACATTTTTAACTTCAATTAGAGACCAAAGCCGATTCTGAGGGCTTTAATTTTAGTTTTAGTGCTGATAAATATACATTTTCTTTATTGCAAAAAAGATCTTAGTGTTAACAAGAGAAGATATATTAACTTTGGAAAATATTAAGTTTTGACAGCACTAAAATTAAAATTAAAGCCTTTAAAATCGACTTTAGTCTCTAATTGAAGTTAAAAATGTATTAAAAACTGGTTATGATAAAGTTTATAGCTATATATTTATATCCATATATAATTTTAATAGGATATCAATAGTAATAGGATATTTAAGTAGACCAATAATACTATGATATTTAGCATCTTAGACCTACATTTAGCATCTACATTTTTTAAAGTTATATTAACGGGAGTGCATAAAATTGTTCTAGCATCAGACAGTAGTGTTTCCGGTTTAAATTCGTTTATTATGCCTGACAATTTATTCAAAGCGGAATGAGGAATACGATTTTCAATAGCCCATGTTCTTATTTTTTTGCGAAAGGTTAAATGATTGTCCAAGTCAAAATTGTATTCACTATCACTAGAACTGCAATCACCACACTCTGATATCTGTATATTTTAAAGGGAACTTTCAGGTTCAGGCACATTTTCCTCTGCATCATGTACAGAACCACCATGAACAACGGTTGAAGTCGCACTTGTTGAAGCCGTATCGACGGGCTCATTTTCGGGTGTCGTTGTCAATCGACTGTTTATTTTTACAATTTGCGAATATTCTTTTGCAATTTTTCTTCTTATTCCACCGGTTCTCGCTCTCATTTTCCAGGATTTTTCATTCATTTTCACAATTTTTTGCACGAGACGTAATAACACGCAGCTTGTGGGATAAGTGTAATAGAATATCACATTCACATTCATGTTCAGCTTACAGCCAATAAGAGTAGTACTTGTGGACAAATAAACTGCTATTGATGTTAATAGACAACACATGTAGTCCTTTTAACAGCCTACAGTGCACATGTGAACCATTTAAACACTTCTGTACAGCAGTAAAAAAAGGTTATTTTAATGATCACAAACAAGTCCTACTACAGCTCTCAGCTGTATAACAGTCTAAAACAAGTAAACATAACAGCCTTTGGCTTTATAAATGACCACATGTGTTCTATTAAAATGCTAGCTCTGTAACATCGTACAAGTAGGCCGTTAAACAGCGGTTGGCGTATCTCTACCCTCCTATAATGCTCTTAGTCAGATGGCTGACTAAAGGATAGTTGTAAGAGTATTATAACACCAACAATCGTATAACAGTATAACTCTACACTCCTATAAGTCCCTTAGACAGGTATAGGTGTAATTAATCGCAATAATGCAGCTTATACATCACGAGTGAACTGTAATAATGCTTCAAGTACACCTGGGAACAAAATGTGTACTCTTAAATGGAGTAAAATGCTACTTGGGCATGCGCTGCACGCGCTACGCGGCTACGCGTCTTCCGTTTGCCGTTCGTAGCTAAGTGTAGTGACAACGCTGTACGCAAAATCTTGGGAGAAAAATATGTTGAGGTGGAAATTTTACCTACCTATTTTTTTTTAAATGGCCTCTATGAATAACACCTAATGCCTAAAAAAACTTAGACGATGTTCGAAAAGTCAACCAGTATACATTTTACAACGGTCACTGTCACTTTAAGCGGAAAAACGCGCAGCACGAGAGACACGAATTCAAGGCAAAAGAGAAAAAAGTTCTTCTTTATTAAAAAAAAAAACAAAATAGCTAGTAACATTTCCTTCGTTTGTCTCAATAGCGAGTGATATGCTGTCATTTATCTGTTCAAGAGTTCCACTGGCTACATCTGAAGACGTTCTTCAAATATTTCAAAAAAAAATCATTTTTTTCCAATCGGTTAAGAAGTAATAGAGCTATAATGTAACATTAACAAAAAATAATAAAACCAGCCAAGTGCGCGGCGGGCCACGTGCAGTGTAGGGTTCCGTAGTTGAACATTTTATAAGTTGGTCTACTAATACAGATAGCGCCAAACTTCTAGTCCCATACATTTACAAGAACGGCCCATACATTGTCGTGTTTAGAGGGGATTAAAAGTTTGGCGCGAGCTGTACTCGTAAACCTGTAAGCCTACTTAGCTGTGATAGTTTTCCTTTTAAATTCATATATTACAATTGTAAATTCTTTCACTTATCCATAAACAACCGTTTAGCCGGCAGGAGGGGGGACACTCCACTCTTACAAAAATTTGCACTTTGAAGCTTAATTTTACATGTCAAATCTAATCTGTATAAAAATAATATTTTATGATGCAACAAATATGATACGGGAAATATATAAAAAAAACTATACTTATTCGCCGCCCATTCGATTAATCTTGCTAAGAAGAAGGGCAAGAAATTTAGCAAGATCATGTCTTTTTTATCAGTATTTTTTTTCTCAATATAGCTTAGTACTATTACAGTTTTTTTAACTTATATAAAATAATACTGAACAATGTATTATAAAAGGATAAAAATATAAATGACAGAAGGAGGTTGTGTCATGAGGAAAAAATATATATATCTTAGTCTACCTGTCTAATGAGGTAGTAAGTTAAAATACAAAGCAAAACATCATCCACCTGTCTCGTATAGTTTATCACTTTTTTATAGTCAGATTATCAAATAATAAATGCTAAAACTGACAGACAGGACAGACGGGCGCACGAATCGACGGATGGACGAATGGACAGACAGACGGACAACAAAGCGATCCTATAAGGGCTCCGTTTTTTCCTCTTGAGGTACGGAACCCTAATAACAGTCGAATTGAGAACTTTTAATATGTTGATCCATTTGTACCCGAAGTATACTATACCCTATAAAAAGGGCCATTGTCAGTCTCGAGTATAAATTTGGTCATATAAGCAAAAGTCACCTTATATACCTATAAATGAACCCCAACAAAAAGTCTCGTAAAAAATTGGATATCAGACCTTTCTAACACAGGTCACTGCTATTATTGGCGTGACAATGACACAGGAAAACGTATCAGTAGAAATATCTTTTGATTCAGCTTTGAAACCAAGGGATCCTCTTTATCGTGTTTTTAGGTTATTTTATACAAAGATTATAAATAAATTGAAAAAGAAGTAGTGAAACGTTGACTGCTGTTTAAGCACTTACCTGTGAAAATTTAAGGCATTTTCAGCTTTTGTACAGAATAAAAATATAAAATACAAAAACAGATTACAGGTACAAACAGATTTAAAAAATACATCTTTCTATTAACATAATATATTATTATGATATTATCATCCCGAGTATTATTGATTTAGTTAGTTAAAAAATTATAAAATTATAATATAATATATAATAATAATACAACATTTACCAACGTATCTTTATCATAGTTTTCGGCTTGGAGGTTGCTTTATCAAAACCCCTTATAACCTATACGTTGACTAGGTTCATTGCGATTATATTGAAAAATAACTAAATAAAATAAATTAATAATAATCTGTTGAGTAGTTAAAGAGAACAGGCTGACAACATTTTTAAAACTTTTAGTTTTGGCCTTAGTAATATCAAAAACACATTTCAATTAAAATTTCGCAAAAATATTCAATATATAGACACGACTTTTTTACCACTTTATTATTAGTATTATATATATTAATAATCTACCTTAGAGGTGAAAACTCCGGAATGTTTCTGAAAGTTTCCATAACTTTTGGAAAATTTCTGGAAGTATTTCGAAAAACTTCCGGAATATTTCCAAAACGGCCATGGTACCTACCGCTCGCCCCTAATGTGCATTTTGCCTTCGTATGCAAAAATCAAAATCAATGTAGAATTTTCCAAGGTAACCTCGCCTCAAGCGAGACGAGAGAGATTTATTTTGTAGAAATGACATTCAAAACAAAATTCAAAATTAAATTAACGGTTTGACAATTAAATAAAAGATGGCTGATCTATGGCAAGACTCATACAATGTATCCATCAACTATACAAACTTCATATTATTTAAGAATAATGATAAAAAGTATAATTCGTTAGTTTCAATGAAGAAATAACTTACTCACTAATCTCTTTGTTTTTGAAACCTCGGGAATCCAAAGTATTCCCAGTTTTACTCAATTATTGTTGTGGTAAGAATAATTTAAATAATTAAAACTTTCAAAGTTTCGGACTTTTTGGAAGTTTTCACGAAAATTTCCTCATAAAAGGAATTTTTCCCGGCAATTTTCACCTCTCTACAGATATAGAGGTATATTGTGTGCTATAAACTGACAAAGTCCCTAGGGTATTAGGCTAAGTTTATGCAAATTTCCTCCCCTGAGCTGAAACTGCAACAAAGTGAACCACAAACATCTCATGCTCTTGACAGTTTACTACCTTGTTGCAGCTACACAAAGACAACATTTAACCTTTCGGTAAATGAAATCAATTGCATTTTCATCCGTCAGCCTTTTTGCGGCATACTTCAAAAATTACCTGTAAATTAGCAGAGCTAAAATTATTCGATTGAAATGCGTCAAATCAGTACAGATATTTTATCTCAGGAAGTCCGTTTGGCTATGGTTGTAGAAGTAACGTGTACAGATAAGCATGTTTGTGTGACTGACGCGTTTTGTAGGGCTCCCGAGGTTACCCACAGTACAAAAAAGGTGCTCGCACTAGTATAAGGTGCTAAGAATATTATGCAATTGAATGCACTTCATTTTGATTTCATTCCATTACAATGTTAAAGTAAGTTATTCTAACGCAATTAAAATTACATAATTTTCTTATAAAGACATAATTATTACTAGGTAAACCTTTCAGTGAGTTGTTTTTATCTAACCTCATATCGTAAAATCCTCATTACGAACTCTAAAACTACTGGCATAATGAAATAGTAGTTTATGCTACGAGAGCGTAAAGGAGCCAATAGCTTGTACGAGGAAAGATTTGAAACACGAGCGATAAGCGAGTGTTTTAAACGTTGCGAGTAAGTTATTGCCCTTACGCACGAGTACCATACTACGTTTTTCAATGCATTGTGTGAGTAAATAAATTAAATTTAAATTAAATGTTATTAAATAAACAAAGAAACAATAAATAGGTATATACTCCAAATGAACTTTAGGCGGGCATTCTTTTTTCTTTTTCTTTGCACGCAAGTTGCCGACTTGACTGACTTAAGCTGCTTTCAGTCATACTTAGCCTCTGTGGTGTGTTACGCCATATTATGGCAAAAATTTTGCAGCCGCAACATGTTACTTGCCATATTATGGCTTTTTTTTTCTTTTTTTTGTCATTTTTTGGTGTGTGCCCTCGTTTTAGAATCGGTCTGTGGTTTGTTTGAAATGGCCCCAAAAAACAGACAAAGCAGTCGTCGTCCTTAGCACCCCCCTCATAGAGCAGGTCATTGGATAACATGAATTCAACTCCACCAGCTTATTTTTACATAATAATTTAAAAAAACAATGGCTGTCCAATATTGTCTATGCTTTAGATACAAAGAATGTTGTTAACAAGGAAGACCTCAGACTAAGAGGAAGACCGATCGATGACATTGTATTTTTCTTAAATATTGTACCGAGAATGCAAGTGGCCAGTATCATTTTGCGAACTTCAAACTGTTTGTCTCTTGGCATCATAATCAAAATGTTCTTATTCATATTACGATTAAATGAGGTTACCTACCAAGAAGTTTATTTTAACCAAACCCTTCTTGCTACCTATGTATAACGTGACTTTAATTTATGCAGCCAAATTGTTACTGAAGACTCGGTAAGTGCGTAGTAACAAGATTCAATGACATTTTTTGTGAAATTCGTAAATTATTCTTTTTGTGTTCGTTACAAACGAAAGCCCAGCCCCGAGTCAATTACGATGAGACGTCAAGATTTTATTTTGCGGAATTAGCAAAAACTGTTATCGATCCGTGATACTGATCACTTACCAAGCCTCTAATAAGAGTTTGGCTGTATAAATTAAAGTCACCTTATACATATTATCAAAAGAAACTAAAAAGTAAAATTCAGGCACTAAATGGATGATTAGGTTTCATCAGAATTTTTAATTTGTAAAGTTACCACCTACGCAAAATGTCGTCTAAACAGTTTTCATTTCATCAGCCTACGAACGCATCAAACTGAAACACTATTCTAGCATAGCAAATCATATCGAGCTCGATGGCGCTTGATACAGTGCTCTGTCTCACTCTTTTGATCTACCTAAAGAGGGACGGACAGTGTATATCGAGCTGTCAAAGCTCGATATGGTCCACTATGCTATTTCTGTCAAGTATATCTATGGTACACAAGATAAGACTGGCAACTGTTTTCGATAAATGAAAAAAATAAAACATACCTCAGACATGGCTGTATGAGCTAAGTTCCATTTGCCTTCCCACTATGTAGGGGTAAAAAACTTAAAAAATTGAAAATATTAAACACTCATGCGGTAAAGTTGACTGACAACGGATTAGACGCATATAAAACAGAACTTTGCGAGCACTGGCCTTGAAAAATATTTTTCATGAACGTCTCTAAAAAAAATAAATTATAGTATAGGTATCCAAACAACTTAATGCTATAAAAAAACTTTTTCTGAGATTACAGTACATGTGATACTAACTAGGAAGGCAAAGGGAACTTAGCCCGAACAGCCATGTCTGAGGTTTAATATCAAATCCATCCATCCATCCATCAGCCTGTTTCGTTCACTGCTGGACATAGGCCTTTCCAGGATTTCGCCACTCTTGGTGGTCCTCCTGGAAGAAACGCCCATAGATTTAGATTTAGATTTAGATTTATTTATTGATAACAAATAATGTTACATGTCAAAAATAATTAATTAATACTTACAGTATAATTGTTATAAAAAATAACTATTACTTTACATGATAAAAATAAAAACAAATTATAATTATCAAGTTATGTCAAAAAGGATTTTTATGCTTTTATGTGCATACTCACACACGCTGGGCAGGCGGGTTGGTGAGCGCGGTGCCGAAACCCTTGCACCAGTGACGCCGCTGCCCGTCACCAGTCTAGTTTATATAAGGCTCGGCAATTGGGGATGGATATACCGCCATCCATCGGTCCCAGGCAATGGTGGGCCGCCTGGTTTTGCCTGAGAGCTGTTCTCTTACTCTCCCCCGAATAACTTCGGGAGGATTTGCGAGTAGGATGGTGGTACCTCCACAGTTGAGCCCGGCATCAGCTCTACCACCTATATCAAATACCAATGTGGTTATCATATAATATTCTCTAACACGTACTAAATAATATTGCGGCGTGAGAAAGGAGGTCACAATTTTATTTTATTTTCGGCCTCCATTGTTTATGGCTGCCGGCGCGCGCAACGCGTAGTACACAGTATGCGTGGTGGACTCGTATCTCTATATAATTTGTGGGTGGACTGTTGTATTTTGGCGCCATAGCTTAATTATTATTTATTATTTACTGTGGTTTTATGGGTCAAACCAAAAGTATTATTTTGCCCTAAAATTACTAACAGTGATGGTGATGATAATTTGACTCCACCTGACATTCTGGAAATAACGACCAAAATTACGAACACTTTTAGAACGAGCTTTTACAAGAAAAATCAAAAATGGCTAACGACAAATTTTATCAAGATTATTATGGAAACAGGTGATTAGGCATGAGTTTAGATAAATTAGTGTATGAAACTATACATAACTAGGTATCAAAACACCCTTTTATGTACCAGTTTTATAAACTACTACTATTATGAGCCCCAATGATGATGAATGACTTATAGTCCTGCACAGTTAAAAAAATGGGACTTATCTGTTTTTAAACATTTGAGACTAAGCCATTTGCATGAATTTGCAAATATTTATTGCATATTTTTTATTCAAAAGTAAGTTTGATGTGCATTATGCACCGATATGAGATAAAGTTACCATCCTATATAAGAGATCACGCCTGCGAAGTTTCAAAACCTGGTATCAAAAATCAAATCAAAAAATCAAAATAATTTATTGCACAACAAGGATTTTCAAATACATAACGTGGTTAGGGCCTCCTATTAAATGTTAAAAACATCTGTATCAAGAGGTCCTGCTCTTCCTTACGTACTAGAAGTGTTGCGCTATTATACTTATTTTATTACAGAGAAGACAAAATCTAATAATACTAAAAAAAAAGAACAAAGAATAGCGTAGTTGTATGTGCAGGAGTGTGTGTGTGAGTGTGTGTGTTTTGTGTGGAGTGATGCATGTATGTGCGTGATAGTGTGATTGAACGTGTTTACAAATTATTGTATGCAAGAATGACTTGTACTTATACTAACTGATAAATTCTAAAAGTTTTTCAACTTCATCATAATCTAAAGTCTTTAACAACTCAGTTATGGCACTCGCAATTTTTCTATTTATTTGGTTAAACAGATGGCAAGATAACTTATCATACTGAAAATTTGCAGAGGCAGTTTTCATAATTTCATTAAAGGCTACAATATCCTTTCTTCTTTTATTACGCAAATTAGGATCAAAACCTAGTGTTTTATGTTTTTTTGTAACAGTGTTGACAATGTAGAGTTTCCTGACAGAAAGTAAATCACATAGTTTGTAGAGGTCTACGGTTGGGTATCTATAAGGTTTGAAGTACATAACCTTCAGAAGTGACCGTTGAGCTCTCTCAGCCCCTAAAAATGTTGTCTTCAAGGCACCTCCCCATACTGTAATGCAGTAAGTTATGATAGATTGAGCAAGAGCAGTGTAAATAAGATTCAAAAGATTTTTTTCAGACTTTGGCTCATTAAATCTCTGAATGTCATTTGTTTATTTTTTACCTGTTTGTCAAAATTACATTTTCTCTGCTTCATACTGAGGGCAGGAACAATATGGCGAAGTGACTTGAACATCCAGATTAATTTTTGTATTCTACTAGAGACTAGGTCAAGTTGGGAATACCATTTTAAATTTTGTTCGATCATGACTCCAAGATATTTGACAGAGGTGACCTTAGTTATTGACGGACAAGTTCAGTCGTTAAAAGATATATTGTCACACTGATGAATTTTTATACTATAATTGTTTAATGATTGTGTGCGATCAGTGAGTGTGAAGCAAATGAAGTTGGTCTTGGTTGTGTTTAAGGTAAGAAGATTAGCGCCAAGCCATTTAGCAATTTGTGCCAAACCATCCTCCGCATCCAAAGCAACAGTCTCCCGTGTAAAGTTGGAAAAGACAATAGCGGTATCGTCTGCGTAACAAAAAATGTTAGCATTTCGGATTTGCATATTACACAAATCGTTGACGTAAATGAGAAAGAGTGTAGGCCCAAGAACGCTACCCTGAGGGACACCAAAACCAGATAAATCACTGGTATAAAAATGGGTTCATGGCAATTTTCATAAATTTGCCAAGTTTCTAGAAAACTTGCCAAAACTATTGTAAACAAGAGAAAAAATATCAATATTGTATTTGAGAGTTAAAACTAAAAGTACTTCCAACATTTTCAAGGTTTGTACGGTCGACAATAGAAAAAATATTTGGATTTAAAAGTATGCAAAGTTTCTTATTTTGTTTTGAATTTGGAAATATAAACATATTACCTGTAAAGCCTACTTAGATGTGATAGTTTTCCTTTTAATTTCGTTATATAGGTAATACTGCCATTCATTTTTTTACTTAACCAAAAGCACTTGACCCTAACAAAAATTTTTCGCAAACGGATCTTTTAATCGAAAAAAAGGTTTAGACTTTGTGGTATAATAAATAAATATAAATATGTGATATGAGATGGTTGCCTTTGTTTGAAACCTTCCGTATGTTTAATATAATTGGTTCAGCAAGGCCACAAATCTTTCAATAAAATGATCGTCTTACATACAGGTTGTAAATAGAGTGTGACTTTTAAATAAAACCACATATTCTACTGACAACACTGAACAACTATTTGAAAAAAAAAATTCCGTAAATCATCACAGAAAAAGTTATTCACCTGTAACTCAAAGACTTTATCTCGTAGGAAGAAGGTATATTTTAGAACGCTGTCCCGAAACAGCTGTTTCACTGACGACGCTCTCTCGAAACTCGCCCGTATGTCGGTGCGTTAGGGTTCACGCATTTTTGTTTGGAATTCTATTATTTCCCAAATTAATGGTGCAGTATGATCGGTAGAATATGTGACTCGGTATATTGGCTTCGCGTTTTATTAGTTCAATTAATTATAAGTACATACAAACCGTCACGACATGAATCCCAAGGGGAGTCAGAGGTGTTCAAAAGTGGGAACTATGAAATGCAAGTCACCAGTCCACACTTTGTACACCCACTTTTCACCGACGATAATAACGCCCAAAATGTGATGGCTCTATTACAGTAGTTCGAGAACAAAAGGACCAGCTCGAGGAGAAGATATTCAGAGATATCTGTCCTGCTTCAACTTTTTTATTTGACACTTGCCTACCTGCTCAGTGGAAGCGGGCCCCTCAGAAAACTCGAGATTTCGAGGTGTTTTTATATGTTTTCAATGTTTTTTAACAATTTTAAAAATAGCTAGTGTTATTCCAATTCAATTAAGTTAAAAATATTGCAAAAAAATCCCATAATAATTTGTAAAGACATGAAGAAACACATATATACCTTTGAATTTCAAACCTTTTATAAGCTAATAATAACACGGAAATTTATTTAAAAACAAGCATTCTAGGGTAGAGTACGAATTCCTCACCCCCCTCCCCCCTTTATCGTGCCTTCACGCACACAAACTGAACAATAAAATTATTGTGCAACGCGGGGATTGAACTTATGAGTTACAGAGGCGGTGTCTTATTTGTCATTATTTCAGATTGAGCACCTCATTTTGCATCAATCAGAACTGACCTCTACGACGTTTCCTTTTAGTTTAAAATTGCGCGCTCTAAGCCGTGGCTGTTACGACCACCAAAAACCCGCGCCCACAAAAATCTGCGTTTTTATTTAATAACTCTGCTTCTATATATGATTTTTTTTTAATATTCTAAGACTAGCTGACGATGTCATTTGTTAACTTATTTTTTATACAAATTTCAAGGCTGTATGATTTAAAAAAGGCCCTTTAACACTCGAAAAACTAGAAATTTAGAGGTAACTTTGTATTTTTTTTCTATCGAGCAAACTTAAAGGTTTTTACTGTTTTCTGAGATAAATCTATCAGCCCTATACAGGATGACTTTTAACCTAACCCCGATAATTTAGTATTTTGTAGAAGAATACAAAGTGGTTTTATTAAAACCATTCAATATCATATTCATAATTAATTATTAAAGTTGGAGCCCTTTGAAGATTTTCGTAAAATCCAAAGAAATCAAGGTCACCCGAAGAGATAGTAGTTATTTTTATTACTGATCCCACTGTTTTGGACTGTTTCCAATTTTTTTCGTATGGCAATGGCTAGGATAACCATAAATTTTATTTCCAAGTAAACTTTTTTAATAATATTTTCACTTTTAATTTTAATTGTTCTTACATTTAAAATGTGTTCTACTAACATTTCTTAGTAACCTCTAAAATTATCGGGGTTTGTTTGAAAGTCATCCTGTATAGTCTACTGCCTATATTATTTTTACTATACCGATTAACCAAGTTACACAATGTGATATGCTCATTTAAAGTTGTGCATCTAACCTTATACGGACCCCAATTACTACTGGTACCCCCGGGTGCGTGCGTCTCACTCACTCACATAGCTCGTCCCGCATTGATATCTCTTTCGCTCGACGGGGAATCAAGCTGTGAACGCGCTAAATATACCAAAATAATAAATTACAATTATCATAAATATAATTTTTAAAAAACATCAAAGGAACTCATTTGCTGTGATAATATCTTTAATTTGCTTAAGTTTTAAGTTATTTCTTTGTATACTTCATTAATTTAATAGGATCTAAGTCTTATTTAATTAGGACCTTATTTTGGTACTTATAATTATTTAGTTAAAGTTTTTAAAGAAATTTCTTAATTCGAATCAAGGTACATCATTCTAGATGTTCTGTAGTTAATTATATATTTTCTACAATTTTTCTTAATAACTTCTTTATTAAACCGGTCCTTAATAGTGGCTTTGAAGGTCATCAGCAATTAGAAGGACAAGGTTTTGAAATAGACCAACTGAGCCTTCAGAATTCGATTAAGTACCATTTCTGGGTCAGTGTAGCGCCTTGCAGCTGACCATGTGTGCCGATCAAAGATATTATCCGATCATGCCAAGCATCGACATAGATGCCAAGCTGTAATACACTTTACGATAGGTAATCGACAGGTCAATTTAATTTTGGATAGATAGCCTTGTGTTAATGGACTATGCAACATGATTTGGTTCCTTTAGCGTTTGGGATTTGAAATATCTAGGTACATTTATTATTCCTGGAAGATACGTGTTTTGGATTCACAATTACGAGTTGTTATAAACGGCTAAGATGACTGGTTTCTCTATGGTTCACACCGAGTGCCAAACGGGGAACCCTGTTTGTCCCCGAATTAAAAAAAGTCCGGCATAATCTAATAGTCCGACCAATTAACATACAACGCTGCTTACTCCGCGACTTACGTCATCCGTGAACAATTCAGCTTAGCCGGTTTATAGTTTTTTTGTCTGCTTCTAATTGTGTTCTAAGTCTGCTTCACGGGACGGCGATATCGTGAAACATTTGAATGCTTCGCCTTTTCAACGTCAATCCGTGATAAAAATAACCTCTATCTGGGGGCCTATTTCGTATCTTTGAATCGGTTGCCAACTATGGTTGCTATTCACCAAAAACAGATAAAAATGAACTTCCAAAATACTGAACTATACACGAATTGTGACGTCATTTCAAGTGCGAACGTATCCTTAGGCGGATATCATGTATGTTATCGACAATAGGCATTCGGTTAGGCAACTGATTTTACGATACAGAATCAGGGGGCTGGACGGATTGTGTTATTTATCATTCAGTGGGTACATAGAGAATTATTAATTCACATTAATTACATTAGGTTGATGGGAATATGACAAGAGTTGATAAAGTCATTGCTTTAAAAATTCACGTGGCTTACTTAGTCTCTCCCTCACACATACACACTTATTCATTTACACCTCTATAACAAATTTAATTAAGAACCTTTAAATAGATATAAGCAAAATTTTATAATGTGTACATTTTTTGTTTTTGGAATGTTGATTTCTGTTTTTGTTTTTGTTTTTATTATAGGTATTATTCAGTTTTTTCTAAACTTATTCTTATTCATTTATTAGTATCTGTTAAAGGAGACTCTGATCCCTGAAAATGAAATTGTATGCCTAAAAGATTTTTTTTTTTTTTTGTATTTGTATTAAAAAAGCGTATTTATATACAAATGAAGACCCTTATTACTCGTGAAGCAAATATTGAATTAAGAGCTACAAAAACCTTAAACACAGGACAATTTAAATTCATCTTTATTTTTAGGTGACGAGATCTACATATTTTGCGATGAAGATTTTTAGGGCTCTACAGGTTCAATTTTTTGATACACGAGAATAAAATGAAAGAGACAACGTTTTTTTTTATTTATTTGCCGTAATATAGTAACCCATGTTATGTGAAAATTTCAACTGACTACCTTTAACGACTAAATCTGTAATCCCCTGTAACAGACGGGTAGACGGACAGCGGAGGTTTATTAATAGGGTCCCGTTTGGCACCCTTCAGTTATGGAATCCTAAAAACCTAATGTAAACTTTGTATGGGAAAATAATTTTCATTTCCATTTGCACGGGTTTTTTTTCTTTTGGAAATTTGTTCAGTATATTCATTAGAGTATTGTGGTTTAATTTAAAAAACCATAGATATATGGTCACGACATGAATACCCAAGGGGGTGTCAGAGGTGTTCCGAGTGTGAACTGTGAAATGTAAGTCAAAGTCCACACTCGGCGCACCCGCGTTTCAACGACGATTATAAAAAATAATAATTTAAGGTGTTGATAATAATCAACTTAAATGCTTCTGCTACCAACAAAATGTATGAAAGACCCTGTCCGGCCATACTAAATATACGGGATTCTACACTGGGCCCATAGAATATCAGAAAACCATATACCTGGCACGAAATTAGTATGCAGACAGAGTCCTCACCCAGATTAATAAATAATACGAACTCACAGTAGTTCTGCTGAGACTTCCCAGACGCCGGCTGCCCTCGCAGATCTCAACTGATGCTCGAGTGCGCCAAGCTGTCCTGCCTTTCTTCCACGTTAATCCCGACGACCAAATCTAGGAAGGGATTGAAAGGGCAGATGGGATAGAAACGGGAATTTGGCCACAGGCGTACACGTGGCGTGTCAAAGGTTAGGCCGATCTTGCTTACTGCCCCGTGCATGTAAAGTCTAATCGACGCTTTCTTCACTTCACTGTTCAGCACTTTTGTATTGTCCAATTAAATACTGTCCCGAAACACATAAATTAGCCCTGGAACGAATCCGATTCTCCAGGCGCTGTTCCCGATCTGAACGCAGTGAACGCGAAAAACTCACTTTTCGAATGACAGCTCCAAATGTCAAAATGAATAGAATGTTGCCAGGGTGCGTTTTCACATTTTGAACCAAACATAAGGATAGCAGTCTATTTCCACCAGGCGTACCTTAACCGTTGAGTATCGATTTTCGGTAACAGAATTTAATGAACAATAAATTTAGAGTGCGATCATGCCTTGAAATTCGACGGGTTAAGTGAAAAAAACGGGTTAACCCGGGTTTCGCCAGAGTCTGTGAAGCCTGACCAGCCTTTGACCACGACCTTTTTAGCACGTTCTTGTCGTACGGGATCCACTTTTCATCACCCGTTACAAGGTTCTTTCAATGAGCTCATGAGGCACCAAAATATCGAGCTTTTTTGGTACCCAGCTTTTTTCAAATGCGCCAAAACTGTTTTGTGGTCAATCCCCAGTTCTTCAACTACATATGCTGGCCAAAATGAAAGACCTCGTACCACGAGAACTCCATTTATTTTATTCCACAGATATGATACACTTTTAGCGGAGAAAACTTCTATACCGCGATTCAGAAACGTGCAGCGCCATCTATTGTATCAACTTGGAAATTCTAACTATTATTTTGTAACAAACATATCGCCCGCCAAAGGACGTCAGGCCTTTAACAATCAATATGAAACTGTGACATAAGTCGTATCACTAAATGTGAAATTGTAACAAAAGTCGTACCACTAAGCAAGCTAAATTTTACATGTTATTAACTGGCAACAAACAAAGTTTATGAATTGGCCTTTTAATTGTGGTATTGTTACATTTAAGGGTAACTACTCTTGTACGACCATCAGACCCAGGATGGGTGTGTAAAACTAAACCTAATAACCACTTTGCTGGTGGTAATCTCTCATCTTTAACTAAAACGATATCTCCAACTGAAATATCTCTTTGAACACTTGTCCATTTTTGACGCTGTTGCAAATTTACCAAACATTCATGACTCCATTTTCTCCAAAAATATTGCAATTTTTGCTGTATGTATAGCCAACGTTGAATGTATGGAACTTTTTGATCGGTCAAATTTTCTTGCGGAACAATTACAGGTATTTCACCGATTAAAAAATGTCCAGGTGTAAGTGCAGATGCTGTTTCATCGTTGTTTAATGGCGTCAATGGACGAGAGTTCAAACAACATTCTATTTGACATAGCAATGTATAATATTCCTCAAAGGTAAGTTTTGCATCATTTAATACACGGTTTAGATGCCTCTTAACGGACTTAATATTACATTCCCATAAGCCACCCATATGGGGTGCGCTGGCAGGATTGAACTGCCATTCAGTGCCATTTTGTGCTAGCAATTCACTTATTTCATCGGGTAAGTTTTTTAAACTGTTTAATAATGATTGCTCAAGCTCTTTGCTGGCCCCAATGAAATTAGTGCCACAATCACTAACCAGTTTTTTGCAGTGGTCTCTGCGTGAGGTAAAACGCTTAAAAGCAGACATAAAAGCTTCTGTGGTCAAACTAGTCAACAACTCTAAGTGGACTGCTTTTACAGCTGTACATATAAACAATACAATCCACGCCTTTTGTGTTCGATTTGAACCACGACCACTCTGTAATTTCAGTATAACAGGCCCTGCTAGATCTACGCCACAGGTACTGAACGGTCTCTGCGGGTTAATTCTATATTCAGGTAAGTTTCCCATGAGTTGGGACTGAGTCTTACCAGAATGACGACAACATGATACACATTCTCTAATAACTTGTTTAACAAGATGTTTGACTCCAATAATGTGATGTTTGCATTTGATAGAATTTAACATTAATTGGACACCGCCATGTAATGTTCTGTGATGTGTGTCTTTGACAATTAAATACGACAAATTACATTCTTTGGACAAAATTATAGGATGTTTCATATCATATTGAATATCAGCTTTACAAATTCTACCACCTACTCTTAAAACATCTTGAGAATCAACAAATGGATTAAGCTTTGAAATTTTTGAACCATTTTTTAGTTTATTTAATAGTTTGTATTTATCTTTGTTTATGTCTCCCTTTACAACATAAATCTCTTTTTCAAAATTTTGCTTTTGTGACATTTTTATCAGTGTTTGTAATGAATTCTCTAAATCAATTGTTGATAGATATTTTGAACATTTTAACAACATTTTGTTGTTACGCTTATATTGTAAGCAATTGTAAAATCTTTGGATTATAGCAATAACTCTTATAAGTTTACTCAAGTTTGAAAATCTATGAAGTATTTCACTATTTTCGCACTGATCACTTGTTTCACTTTTAGACTGACTGTCATTGACATGCACTAAATTAACTTTTACAGACACTTTCTTCTCTAAGTCCGTAGGTTCCACAGCAATTGCCTCATCAAAAGACAACGGAGTGAGTGTATGCAGCCAGGATGGGCCGTGCCACCACAGGTGATAATCAGGTAAGTCAGCAGGAGAGACCCCACGAGAAGCTACATCTGCAGGATTCTCTTGTGAAGTGACATGATGCCATCTCCCTTTGTCAATCAGGTTGGTGATTTCAGTTACTCTGTTTGCTACAAAGGCGGTCCAGTAACTAGGTGACCGTTGTAGCCATGCAAGCACTATTGTTGCATCTGTCCATGCATAGGTGTCTTGAATTGGAATGCTGAGAGCGTGTTGAATTCTATTCAATAACTTGGCTAATATTACAGCTCCGCACAGTTCCAATCTCGGTAGTGATATTTGTTTTACAGAAGCGACTCTGGTCTTGGCTTCTATGAGTGTGACATTGACTCCGTCTGGTGTTATAACTCTACAGTATACAACAGCTGAGTACGCAATAATTGATGCGTCTGAAAATCCGTGTAATTCCACTTTCAAAACATTGTCTGTTACTCCAATCCACCTCTCGAGCTCTATAGTTGGCATATTGGTTAAGTCATTGCGATAAGTTAACCATTCTTGTAGCAGAATATCGGGTAAAGGATCATCCCAATCTACTTTGTCTATCCACAACTTTTGAAGCATGCTTTTAGCGGTGATTACAACAGGTGCCATCCATCCAGCTGGGTCATAAATTTTTGCGATGTCACACAAAACTGTTCTTTTTGTCACGTTTGTTTTCGAAGGTGGAAGCACTATCTGCAATTCAAATTTATCAGTGTATCCATTCCAATTGATTCCTAAAATCTTGCGGTTAGATTGTGCTGCTCCTTCTATCTCTGTACTGTTAGAGGCCCATTTGTGTAGTGAAAATCCTCCTTTCTGTAGCAACTCTGTCATATTCCTCTTCAACTCAATGATTTTGTTTGTAGTTTGTTCTCCAGTCAACAGATCATCGATGTAAAAATCTTGTAACAATGTGTCAATAGTTTGATCATCAAAATTTCCTCTCTCATCCTCAGCTAATTGTCTGAGTGTTTTTATTGCTTGGTATGGTGCACAGGATGTCCCATATGTCACTGTTGTAAGACGAAAGTGTTGAATTTCTTGATCGGGACAAAATCGCCAAAGTATTCGCAGCCAGTCTCGATCTTTAGGATCCAAGCTAATTTTTCTGTACATCTGACGAATGTCTCCAACCAAAACTAAGCGATGTCTTCGCCAACGCAATGTCACGTCTCGGATGTCATTTTGTAGAGCAGGCCCTACTAAAAGGTTGTCATTAAGTGACTTTCCGTTTGCGGTTTTTGCTGAACTGTCATAGACCACTCTAAGCTTTGTTGTCAGGTGCTGTTCATTGATAACAGCTTGATGTGGTATGTAGCATACATTAGTCTCTGTATCAGGTGTTGGGACAAGTTCCATATGACCTTGTTGTAGATAATCTTCCATAAACTCATTGTATTTTATGTGTAATTCCTTGTCTCTCTTGAATTTGTTCTCTAAAGTAAGTAACCGTTTCTTGGCTAGTGTGAATGACTCTCCGAGGTCAGGAAGGGTGGCTGTAAATGGAAGTCTTACTCTGTATTGACCATCCTCTAACCTTGTATGTGTTATCTCGTAATGCTTTTCACATTGAGATTCTGCTTTTGTCATTATTCTTTTCTCTGTGTTTTCTTCGATCTCCCAGAAGGAACGAAGAATGTCATCAACCTCAACTTTGATGTGATGTAAGTGAACTTGCTTTGACTGGTTGTTGTTTGTGGTTTTTCCAGAAATAAGCCAACCCAATGATGTCTGTTGAGCGACGAGTGTGTTATTGTTATTTTTGAGTATCTTAACTCCTCTTTGTATAATCTCTGCGTACACGTCTGCTCCTAGGATGATGTATATCTTTCCAGGTCTCTGGAATGTTGGGTCTGCTAATTCTAGCTCTCTTAGTTGTGGCCAGTCAACTGTATGTGAAGTTTGAGGTATATAAGATGTAAGTGATTTCAAAACGTATGCTGTAACTCTTGATACAATTTCTGGATTGTTGGTGGAGCTTATGTCAAACTCCACACATGCTTTAGTAACAGAAGCTGCTGAACCAACTCCCATCACTGTGCCCTGTACGGGTGATCTCTTGTATCCTAGAAATTGACACGCTGCCTCGGTGATCAGACTTGCCTCTGAACCCTGGTCAACAAGCGCGCGAAGTGTGTGTGTGTGACTCTGTTCTCTTTGTGACTGCACATGAACCATGGCCGTTGCTAATATAACTTGACATCTTTGTGTGGATTTCGTGGTTGTGGTGTGTGTTGCTACTCTTTGTTCTATTTCAGGTTGCTCAGTGGTTCCTAATGAAGGTGTGACATATCCGTGTAGCAAGGAGTGGTGCTTGCGGCCACATTTCTTACATCTAGTGGACTGTAAACATTGTGCGACAGTGTGACCTTTGCGCAAACAATTGAAACAAAGTTGGTTGCTCTGTACGAATGCTTTCTTATCAGTGAGATCCAACTTACAAAACTCTTTGCAACTAAATATGTAGTGGTTCTCTTTGCAGTATACACACGTGACTGTTTGTGTTATTTCAGTAGCGAAACTTCTTGTAGGTGGTAATACTCTTGGATGTGGTGCATCTCTAGACTTTATCATTTCGAGTGTACGAAATCTGAACTCTAAAAACTCTGACAGTTCTTTCCAAGTTGGTAAATGACTATTAGATTCTATTCTTTGCTCGAACATCTTGTGAGATTCAGAATCAAGTTTCTGGATAATAATATAAACAATTATATCGTCCCAACTGTCAGTAGGTAGACTCAAACTCTTTAAAGCCGCTAGACACTCGGTTGTAACATCTAATAATTCTCTAATATTTTTGGCAGATTCCAATGTTATTTTTTTCTGATTTAGCAATTTACCAATATACGTATTAACAATACTTCTCTTATTGTCATATCGTTTATTTATCATATCCCATATTATTTCATAGTTAGCGTCGGAGACTTGTATTTGTTTTACTAGACTCTCTGCTTCTCCGCGCAGACTTGATTTCAGATATTGGCATTTGTTAACTTTATTTATTGAGATGTTGTCATGCACTATTGATTTGTATAAATCTCGAAACGATAGCCACTCTCTATAATCACCAGAAAATGTAGGTAGTTGGATTGGTGGAAGTTTAGCTTTGGGAGTTTGTTCTGTTACAGAGTTATTAGCTTGTACGATATTTGCAGATGATTGTAGTTTAGCATATTGAATATCATTTAGCATTTCTTTCATGCGAGTCTTTAAATCAAGATACTTTTCAAAGCAACTGTCATAAACATCATCTTTGAAGTAGGATAATTTTGCTTTCACTTCGGCCTTAGCAGTAATCAAAGCGTTGTGTTGTGATTGAAAAGTTTCCCAATATTTATCTGCAATCTCTAATCTAGCTTCTATAAATCCTGTACTAAGTCTATCTCGACTAGTTTTTTTGTAATTAGTAAGAAGTTTACTTATTTGCTCGTATAAATTAATTTGTGATAGATTTAATTCCTCCATTTTAAACCAAGTAGTCTTAGTTAAGTTTTGCTCCAAGTTTGTGGTGTGACTTATTCTATTACTCACGTATACCAATAAAATCCAATGCACTCCATAAGTTTCGTAACCACTTTTTATAACACTGCAATTCAATGCATAAGATCACTGACTCTAGTTATTGCACTTTTAATGACTCTACAACTCTATTAAGTCAAAGACTCTACAAAGTCTGAGACTCTACAAAATCAGTGCAACCCAAGTGTAAGATTTGATAGTGTCGGTGTAGACATTGTTTGTGATCTCAATAGCTTTGTGTACACGATCCATGTACAGCTATCCGTGTGTACATTGAGAATCCTGAAATTTCAGGTGTACCCGAAACCCGAAACAGTTGTACTGAAACTGTAATCCGATCGAGGGACCAAAAATACTGGTCAAAATGAAAGACCTCGTACCACGAGAACTCCATTTATTTTATTCCACAGATATGATACACTTTTAGCGGAGAAAACTTCTATACCGCGATTCAGAAACGTGCAGCGCCATCTATTGTATCAACTTGGAAATTCTAACTATTATTTTGTAACAAACAACATCATAACTACTGATATGCCGATCTTGCTCCACTTTTTCAAAAATGGCATCCATTTTATCCGTAACAGGGCGCCCAGAGCGAGGTGCATCTTTGACATCAAAATTTCCGGATTGAAAACGCTTAAACCAAATTTGTGCTACTCTCACAGACACTGCACTAGGTCCATAAACATCACAAATTTTTTTCGCGGCTTGCGTTATATTTTTTCCTTTTTTGTAGTAAAATTTTAAAATGTATCGAATTTCTTCATTCGATTCACTCATCTTAACAGTAAGAAAAACAAATGAAAATCACACATTTTACCTAATTTGAATTTGGAATTATCTGTTTTAAAATTTAAACTTTTTAATAATACCAAAACCAGCCAGATACAAATGGTATAGCCAAAGAGATTTCATTATAAGTTTATACATACTATTTGCGAAAAGAGTTTTTCCCCAACCTATATATACATAATACGTGACACATAAAATTTTCAGTCCCTTTAGGATTTATTTTCATTATGTGAAAGTATAAAATCTTGTTTTTAAGTTAATCAAAAGACTTCTCACTGAGTAATGAGAGAAAAAAAGCGGCGGCGGTAGCTCAGGCGGTAAAACGTTGGCCTCTCAATCTTGAGACCCAGGTTTGATCCCCAGGCGGGCAAGCACTGATGTGTTTTTCGGAATCTATGTGCATAGTATTTTTTTCTTACCTAATACTTACCACTTGCTGGACGGTAAAGGAAAACATCGTGAGGAAACCTGCATGCCCTAAAAAGTGTGTAATTGTGCCTGAAGTACGGCATGGCTTACCAGCCATCACGTTGGGACGTAATAACCGTCGGTGAAACGCGGGTGTACTGGATGTGGATTATGACTGGCATTTCACAGTTCACACTCGGGAACGCCTCTGACACCTCCTCGGGGATTCTTGTATATTTATTAGAGCCTGGTATAATTATTACGCTGATAAAATAATCCAAATATGGATGAATGCAAAATGTGCATGCTTCTGTTTTAGTATGCTAAAGCACGTGACACCATTTTTCAATAATAAAAGAATGTTATAGATGTCAGCCCGGAAGAAATTGCATCTTGCTTGCTTAGTCCATAAAGTTGTACAAACGAAGAGGCCAATATAACTTTATTCAAAATTTATCTGGGCAAAAGACTATCATACTCTTATTTATACTAGACGTAGGAAAATACATCGAATGATTGTATCAAGATTATTGTTTTATTGCGAAATCCATCGCTCTTGGAATACTCTAAATATTATTAGAGTGCATTACAAACTAGAAAAGATAAATTGGAAACGAATGTAAAGACAAGAATTTGAAAAAAATCCTCGGGCCAGGATTCGAACCTGCGATTATATGATAATATATCAAGACTTAGAAACACAGATTACAGGGGCTGTTTTATCAAGATCTGGGATGATCTGCCTCCATGTTGCATGTTCAGATGCTGTGACGACGGTTAAGAAACGTGTTAGAAACATTTATTTTGATCATGAAAAACAAACATAAAATAGCCATTGCATTCTGTGAGACTCCGTACCTATATTATATTCAAAGTTAATATTGTACTTTATTATATGCTTTTTTAAATATATAATTTAACTTTCGTTTAACTAGCGTAATAATTTAATTTATATTTTTTTCTGTTTAGAATTTTAGTGTTAGTACTATGGATTAATTTTTTATTTGTTGCCGCTACCTGTAAAAAAAATATTTTCCCAGTTGTGTTTTGTACTGTTTGAACGCAAAGGGACATGCTGAAAACCAGCGTTGTGAAGCTGTATGTCTGCAGCTCACTACACAAGCTGAGTCTGCCCCTTTTCATCACTTCTTTTTTTTGTATTTTTTGTGTGTATATGATGGATGACGAATAAATTTATTTTCATTATTTCTTTCAAATAGCGTCTTAACTAAACTGATTGATACGAATTGAGCTAAAAACAACTACAAACCACTTTATAACGAGAAGTTCACGGCCAAATAAAAATAGCTTAATGAGAATCTCTCCATATGGTTTGTTTGACGTGCGGTAAAATTATACGTTTAAAAATAATATTTTCCTTTGTTATTATATTACTATCAGATACGACATTGAGTGGCCTTGGTAGTTTTTACTGAGAGTCAAGACGAGAGTACAACACCCATTTTTTAGGGTTCCGTACCCGAAGGGTGCCAAACGGGACTCTATTACTAAGCCTCGTCTATCTGTTCGTCTGTCACAAGAGTCTACAGCTTCAGCCGATAAAGGTACAAAGTTGAAATTTTCACAAAATACGTATTATCATAGCCACAAAACATTCAATTAACTGATAGATCTAGGTATCAACTCGTCACACCAAAAATATGTTTTAATCCGTCACATGTAAATTTAGTTATATTAAGTCACGTATTAGTTTTGTAGCTAATGGTCACACTGCAAATACAGTATTAACTGCGGGGCTATTATGTAACTCAGTTTCGGTTGCTAGCTATAGTTGCTATTCACCAAAAACAGATAAAAAATGAACTTCCAAAATAACCTTTAATGGGTAATGAACTATTTACGAATTGTGAAGTCATTTCAAGTGCAAACTTATCCTTAGATAAGCGGATATGTATGTTTTAGACGATAACAACTTGGTTTGGCAACTGAGGTTACGATACAGAATCAGGGGGCAGAATAGTAGTAGGTGGTGTATGCAACTGATACACAATAAAGTAAGTTACTAAGTTTGAAAACTTTCGTGTGATGCCAACTAACGTAGTACTGAAAAGTATTGAAATTGGTTTACTACAACCATTATTCTATCATAATATATTAAAGCCTCTACCATGCCTAATAATAAAACTGAAAAAAAAACCAAGGGAACCCTTGAAATTTTTCCAATGTTATTTGTTTGAGCTCTATCTTAAAGACAGTAATACATACAAGCTTCAAATTTGTAGATGTCATTGCACATGCTCTAAACTAAATAAAAAAACCGGCCAAGTGCGTGTCGGGCCACGCGCAATGTAGAGTTCCGTAGTTGCCCAGTACATTTTATAAGGTGGTCTACGAATACAGATCGCACAAAACTTCTAGTCCCATACGTTTAGAAGAACGGCCCTTAAAATGTCGTGTTTAGAGGGGGCCAAATGTTTGGCATGACCTGTAAAGCCTACTTAGCTGTGATAGTTTTCCTTTTAAATTCATTATATATACTACTTCTGTGAATTTTTTCACATTTCTATAAACAACAGTTTAGACGGCAGGGGGCGGGATGCTTGACTCTAACAAAAATTAGCACTTTATAGCTTATTATTTCACCAACGGAACCCTGAATTGAAAAATGGATTCCACACACTCACAATGTTATTAAAGGACCTATCCATCCAAACTATGGGATAGACTAGGATTAAAAAACTCAATTTACGTGTATCATTAAAAAACATTTTTTTTCGTGTTTATTTTACCATTTTGTCGACGTAGTTAATACGTATACTTGTGCCAAATTACAGCTTTCTAGTATTCATAGTTTCTGAGCTAAGCTGCAGATAGACAGACAGATGGACATGGCGAAACTATAAGGGTTTCTTGTCGGACAACGGAACCCTAAAAATATAAAATAAGGGTTTCGCACTCAGAGGGTGTGCTAAATTGTTTGTCTGTTAGTACCATTTTAGCGCCTTGTTTTTTGTCGTCCTAATGTTATGTATAACATATATTATTATATTGTTGATATGTATGTTCTTAGGGTTCCGTAACTATATTGTGTGGTGGTACGGAACCCTTTATTCGCGAGTCTTACTCGCAATTGGCCAAATTATTCGGACATACAATAAGTTCACCATAATTAAAATTTAAATTAATCATTGTGTGATTTTATTTAAATACCAGCGCGCCCGCGGCTCATTTACGTTTATTCAATCTCTGACCCGTTTTCAGCTTAGGTGTTATTTTGTTAACAACCTTTATGGCATATATTTACCTAGGGTCACTACCATGGTAATAAAGATAACCACATCCAAATCCGTTCAGTAGTTGTCGAGTAAAAACGGAACATATCCATATAGACAAAAATTCAAAAAATACCCACTTCATGTAAAATGTTCGGACATGACTTTTTTACTAATTTATTATTATTATTTGTGTTCTTACCTAATACTTACTAGTTGCTGAACGGTGAAGGAAAACATCGTGAGCAAACCTACATGCCCTAAAAAGCGTGTACTTGTGCCCGAAGTACGGCTGTAGGGCTCACCGTCCATCATGTTGGGACGTATAGTCGTCGGTGAAACGCGGGTGAAACGAGTGTGGACTCACATTTCACAGGTCACACTTGGGAACACCTCTGACAACCCCTCGGGGATTCAAGTCGTGACTATAAGTTGTTATTTTTAGTACCTATAAAAGATATATTTTAAAAACCACGCAGAGCGCTTTAAAACTTGAGATTTTTTGCGTACCATTTTTCTGTAGTACTGTAGTACTTTTATAAAACACAAGCAACTATTTGCCGTTTTTTTTAACTGTTATTACAATAGATCCACTAAATCAAGCCATTCGTTTCAGTTTTTCTTATCAGTACATAGCGTCCAAAATTAATATCAGCATCATAAGTACTTCGTTAAATATTCTGACGAATTAGAACATTAATTAGACTTAACTTTGTTAAGTACCGTATTTTGAGCTTCCTAATTAACATTTCAGAAGTAACTTTCTTCATATTATACGGAACGAAATGAGTATAAGTAGGCAGTTTAGAATACGAGTGTATGAGAAACTTTGTTTGTAATTTATGAAAATATGAAAGTTTTTAATGGCTTAAGTTTCTAACTAAAGGAAGGACTCTAAACTTTAAAGGATTAAATTTGAATATTTAAATTCTATAAGAAAGCAATCGCTTTTGGAATCAGACAATATTTATTAATGTTATTCACAGAGAGATAAATTTTCTGTCTATGCAATAATTTTGCTGTGTTACTATATCAGTGTTATGATTTCATGGAACAGAAAAGCATGTATTAAAGCATCTAAATGTTTGCCCAATAAATGGATAAAAATTGTATAACATAACGTCACGACGTGAATCCCCGAGGGGGTGTCAGAGGTGTTCCCGAGGGTCAACTGTAAAACACAAGACACAATCCACACCCACGTTTCACCGACGATAATTAAGTCCCAATGTGGTGGGCGGTGATCACTATGGGCATACTTCGGGCACAATTACACGCTTTTTTGAGTATGCAGGTTTTCTCGCGATCTTTTCCGTAACCGTTCAGAAAGTGGTTAATTATTAGGTGAGAACACAAATATTATGGATATGTATTCCGAAAAAACTCATTGGTGCATGCCCGACCGGGGATCGAACCTGTGGCTCGAGATTGAGTGGCCAGTGTTTTACCGCTTTAGCTACCGCCGCTTACTTTACTTAAAATAACTTACTTTAAAAATTTATATTTTTGCCTAATAATAATAATTTTATTTCAGACCAAGTCCATATTTTGTTAGTAACAGAAATGCTTAAAACTTTATTAGTACACACATTAACTATTGAAATATTTATTGTTAGAAATAATGTGATGATGGCGCGGCAAAGAAATAAATTCGCGTGGAGTCTACTCAAAATTATATTTTATTTTTAATCGCCTTATAGTCTCCCTCTGCTGGGTAACGGATTTTTTTTTTCTGAGTTCACAAATCCGTTCTGCGCTAGTTAAACCCATCCCATAATAAACCTTTCAAGATCACTCTCTCCGTCTCCTTTGGGATTGCTTTAGCGCATAAAGCTGTCGTTGATATACATACCATACAACAATTAGTTATATTAAAATAAATACAAATAAAGACAAAACATTGCAACGACATGAATACCTATGGGAGGGTCAGAGGTGTTTCCAAACATGGACTGTGAAACGCAAGTCACACTTCACACTACCTATATACAGGATTAACCAAACGAATTCCCCTGGAGGGAAAGTGCCCTGAATATTGAAGATAGCAAATTGTACCTAAAGGAACCTTTTTTTATATAAATAAAAACTGCATTCGAAGAATTTTGAAAAATTACCTGCGTTTTCCTGCGTCTTTTCCGTACTTCTAACAATATAACATTTTTGGATACGAATTTTGTTATTAAAATGTTAAATTTCATGGTCTTCCTTTAATTTGCGATACTATGTTACTTTGAATAATTTGGTTCTAATGCTTGACTCTTTCGATCGGTGTCATAAAAATACATGATGTTTTATTTACACATTTGTCCGGTTCCATTCCCGGTTCATGCAGGTGACTTTTAAATTTTTTTTGAATGCAGATTTCCTTAACTTTGAAAATAAAACAAAGGTAAGTTTAAGTAAATTTGCTCCAGCTTTTCCAGTTTCCTTCCCAACTTTCCTAACTTATGAGTCATTGGCGGAAGACATTTCAATACACATTTATTTATCATTTATTTTACCAGGTGAAAATTTGGTTTTAGAAACGCAAGCTGGTGTTAGTCTATACGAACAATTTACACTAAGAGGCCAACCCTCAAATCGCAAAAGAAATAACTATTCAGTTAATTTTTGGCGAGTACTTTTGTATGGAGAAGCTGATTTTCTTGAGATCGGCTCTGGTTCGTAAAAACGGTACTATTACCAATCTGTGTTTGTAAAACCATATTATATAGCAATGTTGTAATCTCCGAGTATGTTTTACGCTCCTGGAATTTTGGGCGTATTTGTAACGAAGAAGAAAAATTCATATTTTAAATTTTTCATAATAACTTTATCAAATACTCAAAGTAAGTTTTATATTTTAAAACAATACATACCTAGTTACAAACTCCCAAATAACATGCTCATGTTTGGTTATAATTTCGTTGTTTTAAAGGTAACATCAATTTGTTTTAAAAATGTCTCGACTATGGAGATACGAGTAAAACACCTTATTAATTGCTTGACAGTTCGATTTAACTAACCGACAGAGTATATAGTACAGTCACGTTTCATCGACGAATATTACGTCCCTGTGTGATGGGTGGTAAGCCTTATCACTCTACTTCTGGCACAAATATATGCACCTTCAGCAGCTTCCCGAAGCACGCAGACTAAACATAAAGGGCACACGTGATTTGAACTTCTAATTTCTAGATAAGTAGCCGAGTAATTTAACCTAGACCATAGATAATTAATTATTTCTGTGAGAAAAAATGCACACGTAGCAAAATATACTACATGTAGTATATTCAGCACGCTCAAATTATGAATTGTTAATTCAGATAAACTATTGGAGCAATAAAATTTCTCCACACTTCGAGTAGGTAAATCCTATTTTCAACCTCGAGCACATTGTGAGGTATATAAGAAAGTTTTTTTTTTATTTGGTCTGAGGTTATCCCATTTTTCGGCTTTGTTTTTTTTATTTTTTGTTGTTACTTTGTGTGTTTGGGCTGCACCTATGTGAGTGTAACACATATATATGTCATGACCAGATCATAGAATTGAACATTTCATGAAACAGTCGACCATTTCATGAAATTATCGCATTTGAACGATTACTTAACGATTTGGTCCGCAACGGTTGACTATTTCCTGAAATGTTCGACGTCGCCTCGCTCCGCTCCGTTTCGCTTGGCTCCTGAATTTATATTCACAAGCTGTTAAGTTTATAAGGAAAGCATGGAAAGGAATGTCAATCACACACGGAGTACGAGCTGAGACTAACTGTTTATTCAGTACTCTTCGAGTACCCCATGTTTCCTACCTACATAATTATCGACATCTTCCTTCTTTAAACAAATAAGAAGAAAGAAGAGGTTAGGAATTATACAATAAGAATTCGGTACATTAAATACAAATTATTGATAACATTTTAACATCAATAAATGAACAATGCATGTGTTATAAATAAAAATAGTGAACAAAATTTAAAACATGCAAAATTTTGATTCTTACTATTATTAACAATTAATTTAATAACACTTTTCATTATCATGTTTGATTTAGTTGATCTAAACCATGATACAATCAATAAATAAATTAAAATTTATTCTAATATGTACAAAACATGCATTTTGACATGCATGCATGCTCTTTATTCTAATACTATAAAATAAAATTATAACGAGGTACCGTGCTGATCTCACTTCGATTCATCACGGAGAATGATGCGGATGAGATGTGGTCACGGAGTAAGCCCACCGATCAGGCGGCCTCACTGTCCTGCCATAACGAGTGACGTAAATATTAGAAGGACTGGCTGCCCGACACTGGACACGGGGACTGCGGGACTCTGTAGGAGAAGCTAACGTACCCGGGACGACTATATCGTCATAGATCGAGTGTTGGTTGCATGGCGGTGAGTCATGCCGGCGCTCTGAATCCGGTCTCAGATGTCTGCGGTTCCGTACTATTGTACCGCCAGAGCTCAATTTAATGGAGTAAGATCGCGGACGCAGCATCTTCAATATGAAACCATTTTCCCACTTGTTATTTAGCCATGCTTTAACTTTTTGACCATTATTTAATTTAGGAAGATCCTTAGCATTTTTATCGTAGTATTTCTTTTGAACTTTACGTCGTTTTTCTATATTTTTACTAACATTATTTTGTATTTTGGGTTGTAATAATACCGGAGAACACGGCACGACACTACGCAACTTCCTATTGTTCAGAAGTTCCGTTGGAGATGCCAACCTAGTATCTATGGGTGTATTGAGGTATTCTAAAAGTGCTAATCTAAAGTCTGTATGATCGTAAGAAGTCTTTTTTAGGATATTCTTTATGGTTTGAATAGCTCTTTCGACCTGACCATTAGACTGCGCATATCTTGGAGAAGAAGTGATATGCCGAAACTTCCACTCGTTTGCAAAAATTTTAAATATGTCTGAACTAAACTCTGGACCACAGTCAGATACGAAAAAATCAGGAATGCCTTGCCTACTAAATATTATTTTTAGTTCCTTAATAACGCGGTCTGAAGTTATAGATTTCATTTTTATTACCTCTATAAACTTACTGAAATAATCAATCACTAAAAGAAATTGTTGACCTGAGAAGTGAAAAATATCAGCAGCAACTTTAGACCACGCTCTGTCTGGTATTTCATGTTGAATTAGCGTTTCCTTGCTGTTCGCCTTTTTGTATGTCAAACAAGCCTGACAATGAGAAATCATGTCCTCTAATTGAGAATTCATATTTGGCCAGTACATGATTTCTCGTGCCCGTAATTTACACTTTTCTAATCCCAAATGACCAATGTGAATTTTTTGTAATAGTTCTCGTCGCATACATTTAGGTATTATTATACGGTCACCTTTCCACACTAAGCCATAAGATACCGTTAACTCATCTCTTGCATCCCAGTAACATCTCAACAAACTATCTACCTGATCTTTGTGCTCTGGCCATCCTTTTCTAATAACTTTCATTAGTGATTTCATTTCTTGATCGCCTTGTGAACATTTTTGTATAAGTAAAAAATGTGAGTCGGTGAGCGGGTTGCTACTGGCTATCGCACATATCTGCGCTTGCGCTTCCAGGTGGTCGCGTGGCTCAATGTAGCCCGGATTGCCGTTATCAGCACAAGCGCGCGACAGTGTGTCCGCCACGTACATATATTTACCCGGCTTGTAAACAAGTTTGAATGTATAAGGTTGCAGTCTCATGAGCATTCTTTGTAGTCGCGGAGGTGCGCTATTTATCGGTTTCTTTATTATGCTAATTAGGGGCTTGTGATCCGTTTCTATTATGATATCAGTTCGACCGTATAAATACGAATAAAACTTTTCACAAGCAAACACACACGCATATAACTCTTTTTCTATTTGTGCATATGCTTGTTCTGTTTTTGTTAGTGATTTAGAAGCATAACTTACAGGGTGACCATCTTGTAGGAGACAAGCACCCATACCGTTTTTTGATGAATCTACAGATAGTGTGATTTCTTTATCTAGACTGTAGAACTTAAGCGTGGGGGGGCTAATTAAACATTGTTTAAGGTGTTCAAAACTATGTTTATGTCTTTCGTCCCAATGCCATTCCACTTCTTTTTTTAACAGCTCACGTAGGCTTTGTGTCTTTTCTGATAGATTGGGTATGAAACTACCTAAATATGTAATGAGGCCTAAAAACCTTTCTAAATCTTTTATATTTTTTGGTTCTGGCATATTTTTTATAGCTGATGTGTGCGATTCATCAGGTAATATACCATGTTCACTTATTTTGTGACCTAGATATTTTATCTCTCTCAATCCTACTTTACACTTCCTCCTATTTAATTTGATGTTGATGTCACGACATCTTTGTAAAACTTTGCGTAATCTACAATCATGTTCCGCTTTTGTAGGCGCATGTACGAGTAAATCATCGACAAACTGACAAATTCCTTCTCCCATATCATCAAAGTGTTCCATGAGTTTCCTATGAAAAACCTCCGAGGCCGATGAAATTCCGAAAGGAAGACGTAAGAATTTATAACGACCAAATGCCGTATTGAATGTACATAAATCAGTGCAAGATTCCGCTAGTTTGACTTGCCAAAAACTATGTTTACAATCTAATACGCTGAAGTACTTAGAACCTGACAGTGTCGCTGTTATTTCGTCAAGAGTTGGTAATTTAAAATGCTCACGTTTAATAGCATTATTTAGATCCTGAGGGTCTAAGCAAATTCGAAAATCACCATCTGGTTTCTTCGCTAAGGTCATGCTATTGACCCAGTCCGTGGGTCCCTCCACCTTTGAAATAATACCTTGCCTGACCATTTCAGCTAACTTGTTTTTCACACTCTCTCTTAGGGCAATAGGAAGTTTTCTGGGGGGATGTACAACTGGGCGTACTGTTTCATTTATTTGTATCTTATATTCTCCTGGTAGGCACCCAACTCCCTCACATACATCGGCGTATTCATCTAATATTTTATTATTTGCTACTTCTGTATTTACTGCCATAACGCGTTTCACCAAATTCAGTTCTTCGCACGAACCCCTACTCAAAATCGGTGGTGAATCTACGTTAGCAATAATAAACTTTAATATGTACGTTTTTTCTTTATGAATCACCTTGAGATTACACTTTCCTATGACCGTGATATAATCACCCGAATACCCATGTAACTTAATCGATGAGGGGGTTAACTCATTTTCAAATACCGAGATATTTGCTAGGTACTTTTTCGGGATAATATTTACATCAGACCCCGTGTCCAGCTTAAACTTTATTTCAAAACCATTTATGCACAAATTTGTAGACCAGTCACTATTAGATGAGACAAGGCTACATACCTGATCAGTGGAGGCACCATCGACGTAATACGCTTTACACATCTTAGCGTAGTGATTATATCGGTTACAATTATCGCACTGCACTCCAAATGCTGGACACTTATAAAGTTCGTGAGTCAAACCGCACTTTGTACAGACTCTCGTGAACTGACGGGATTGGGCGGGGGAAACCCTAGTATCAGTGGTCTGGACGGCGCGACGATCGCGTCCGCGCCCTCGTCCGCCCCCGCGCCTGCGACGGTCACGCGATCCTCGCGTGCCGGAGACGCCCGGCGCTGACGCTGCACACCGACATTGCGTGCCTCGCACCCAATGCACTGCCTCGTTCCCTTGCTCGTACTGAGAACATCCAGATTGCTGACATATCTCGTGAATGTGATGTGCCGTCGTTTCGCCTTTTCCAAAACTGCTGGCTTGTGCACGCGACATTTCTGCCAATTTACATATTTCAAGTGCCTTATCAAGTGTCAAATCAGATTCCCTCAGCAGTCTTTCTCTCATTGCATTATCTCTCAATCCACAAATCAGCCGATCTCGCACTAAACCGTTACAAAGATCTTTGAACTCACAGGATGACGCCATCTTGGTGATTTCGAATACGTATTGTTCTGTAGATTCCGATTCCATCTGATTACGACAAAAGAATTTATTTCTTTCCACTGTGATATTCTTTTTTGGTAAGAAGAAATGGTCAAATTTGGTTAATACCGCATCCAAAGTTGTAAATTTTCCGGGAAATTGGTCGTAAACTTCGCGGCATTTTGGGCCGATGACGTGTAACAAGATGTTGATCTGCACCGTTGCCGCTTTCGTATCAAGTTCACAAGCTGCAAAATATACTTGAAACGACTTTCTCCAGTTACTCCAACTTCTACAGATGTTGCCAGAAGTTACGTTCGACACAGTATTGTCAAACTCAAATGGCGGCGGGGGCTGTAACACGGCCTCCATTGCACTTTGTAATTAGCAAACACAGTACGTATAACAACAAAATTTATATTTATTTTACTTTACTGGTTTTAAAATAACACTCTTTATAACTTTTATATCTCGCAAGTTCGGAAAACAACTGCGGCTGCGCCATGTTAAGTTTATAAGGAAAGCATGGAAAGGAATGTCAATCACACACGGAGTACGAGCTGAGACTAACTGTTTATTCAGTACTCTTCGAGTACCCCATGTTTCCTACCTACATAATTATCGACATAATTATCGCTTCGCTCGTCATCGCACCTACTTTGGCCACAGAAAAACTATAAATCGCATCGCACAAACAATAACAATGCGCCATCAGCGCCGCTAGTGGTGAATAAATGTAACTATTTTACGAATGATTATACAATGTTTGACCAGATTATGAAATGGTCTTGTGCTAGTTGATTTTATTGTCAAACGATCTCTATTCATTAATTTTGTGCTTCCATATCATGAAATGGTCAATAAATAATGTAATATTTCATGAAATGCGACCATTTAATGAAATGTTCAATTCTATGATTTGGTCACCACATATACACGTATATATGCAAATTTTACTTCCCTAGTAGAGTGATTTGTTGATCGCATGGAAATTAGCACATTTTGATGCAAGTGCAAAATGGTTGATATTTCGAGTCACGACGGACTTTTTTTGCCGAGACGGAGTCCCTGTTCAGAGACCCTTTCTTGCGACCAATAATTAAAATATATATATTTTTTAATTGATAAAATGTATGTTTTTTATGTATACTACTACCTACCTGTTTTCTTGTTGTTTATGTGAAATTTTAAGTTACTGTTTGTATATTAATTAATACTTTTGTATAGTGGCTTGAAATAAACTGTTTACTTACTTACTTAATAATAACCCCTGAATTAATTTGCCCTATGGACTTGAACTTTCGATTCAGAGTATTGATTAACGTCCTACGCATTACACCGGTATTTTACTTTTACTTGGATATATTGTTTATACGATTATTTACACATCAAACATATTCTTCCGATCCATCAGAACAAATATCTTAAGGAAACATCTTGACGCACAAACATTACTTTATAAAATATTTGAGTAATACGTAAAGTTTGCGAATAGAAGACTATTTCTAAAAACAGCGTCCCACGCCATACAGCTATTTGTGCGCAACGGTCTAAAATAGATATACCTCTATACCAATTTATTTATTGCGCTAGTTTTTATTTATGTACCAAAAAGTCAAACTATGATAATGTTTGATAGCGAAATGCATCACTTTTGAATACTTTTGAGTGCATTACAAACTGGAAAATATCAATTCCATAAATATGTTTCATCTAACCTTATAACGTTGAATCCTGATTATGAACGCAACAATAGTGCAGCAAGTGCATTATTTTTTTTATTTTTGAGGAATTCAGAGGTATTTGTGAATAACATTTTCGTTCGGAAATTCATTCGATGACAGATTCGATTTGTAAATAGTTCCAAAATAATCGTTCTCGGCTGGTGGCTTCACATCTCGATTCGACATACTCGTATATTTCCCGAATTATATTTGTTTGAAAGATTAGATATGACATGCAAGACGTACACCTTATGTATCTATTTAACAAATAAACATTTTGAAACTTAAAATCTACAAAAAAAAATTTTTACGAACGTCCCTTATACATTAAAATATTAGTTTAGGAAACTGGTACATAAAAGGCTAATAAAAACACGAGTGTCAGATTAAAAAACGAGGCAAAGGCGGGTTTTTTAATAGTACACGAGTGTTTTAATAGGTACCTAGTTATGTATAGTATCATACACTACTTTATCTAAACTCATGCCTACTAACCTGTTTTCATAATTTTTGTAAATTTGTCGTTAGACATTTTTGATTATTCTTGTAAAAGCTTGTTCTAAAAGTGTTCGAAATTACCGTCGCTATTTCCAGAATGTCAGGTGAAGTCAAATATCATCCGTAATCATCACCATCCCCGCTGTCAGTAATTGTAGGGCAAAATCATTCTTTTGACCCATAAATATAAGCAATAAAGCAAGCAACTTTAAAACTTAATATTTCTCAAACGGATCCCTGTATTGAAAAATGGTTTGCACACACCCTCAATATTTTGAAAGATCCATCCAATTACACCCCACACCATGGGATAGATGCAAAAAAATCATCCCCTCTACGTGCAGGGGAGATACCACGAAAAAAGTTTTCTTGGTTTTATTTTACCATTTTGTCGGCGTTATTTTCAGCTACAGCTCTCTGACCTAAATATCGTACAAACACACAGCAGATGGACGGACAAACAGACGGATGAACATGGTGAAACTACAAGGCTTCCTTGTTGACTACAGAACTCCAAAAAGTGGAAGTTCAAGCCCGCTTTTTTAATAAACAACACCCAACTCTCTAAAAAGCAGAGTTAAATTTAACAGTTATAACTTCTGACTTCTGAGATAAACGGTATTTGAAAGCCTCTCAGAAACAATGACATTATATAATGCCTCAGAAATCATCCAACGTTTCTTTTTAGTAGGATCCGAATAATATTCAAATATCGGTCAGACATCTTTCAATAGGATTCTGGTTCAATCCGGTACAGATTGGCTTTTAAGCCAGGTTCGTTTCGTTGACTGAACCCTGAATTCTGGCAGATTGGGGTTAATAATCGATCGTAATAGTGATAACTGGCAATAAAAGATAGGGATAAGCCTTGAAAATCACATAACGCCCTCGTAGTATCACAGCTACAAACAAATGATGTACAAAGTAAACATGGTGCACGCTTTGATACACCTCAAGGTGGCGCCATGCAATCTAGTGATTTAAACGCATAGACAAACATATACCCGATGTTGAAAAAAAAAATTGGGGTATCGTACGTACTAAACAAGGAACAAAAGTTAATTTATAAATAGACTATAATCACCCTCACTAAGGGTGATGCCCGATCTCCCCAAGTTCCAAGTTCCCCAAACCTTTTATTATTAACTAAAAGTGGCACGACTCTTGTCTTGGCCAAAATTGTGAATGGTACAGTCGCCGAATCAATGCAATGTCCTACAATTAAAGTGAAAAAAAATTCGAGATGAGATAGAGTATCCTTTATCCCACCGGAAAAATATTTTATCGCCAACTTTTTTTTCACCTTTTCATAGATCTTTAGTCAGCTGATGATTGAATTTGTACCGAAAAGAAAAAAAAAATATCCAAGAAAAATATTTTTCTTCTGGATTGTGATCAGTTAACGATAATAATAATCTATCTAATCTAATAATTTACCCTGAAATTATTTTCACTAATTATTGTAGGACCTTATTATCTTCCAAAATGAGGGTAATTTTAACTAAGTAGATACGTACTGATTTTATTTTATTCTAACACTTTTTTACACGTCTGTACGAGGATTGGTCAAGTGAGAACTTTACAAATAATTAAATTTTATGTTTCGGGGATATTGGGAATGAATGTATGAAAAATCAATTTGGGGAACTTGGAACTGGAGGAAATCGGGCATCACTCATCACTAATTTGTAATTTTTACTAATGTTTTTCGTTTACATTGTGTCTTTCGTCCGAAAGTGAGCACAAGGTCAGCCTACACAACACTACGCTTTGCTGTACGTGGTCTCCATTCTAAAGCCTTTCTGACCCAACGGCCATCATCTTGGCGAAAAATATATAAAAAAAAAAAAAATTATTAGATATTATCCTTGCACCATTTGATGGCACTTATAAGAAAGATGGGCTCTTCTAATACAGGTTTTGCAAAACTTACTAGGAGAGACCCACAACTTAATAATAACGAAAATGTAAGGAAATAAAGATAAATTTTGTTTGTTGTTTAAATATGGCCTGCCTACTGCCACTTCAACTTACTGATTCTGAGGCTATGTTGGTTACTTTCGATCTCCGACGGATCTCTTCAACAATTTATCGGTTAATTTAATTTAATATAGAAGCGGTATAGAAAAAAAGAAAGAATAAATATTTTTTCCGAGTAATTGAGAATAATACCTATAAAATACAATTTTATTACAAAATATACAGCTGCATGTAGGTAACGCTTAAGAATAGTACATTATGATACAAGTGAGCTGCGTTACGTCTACGGCTCGGGCTGCAATCCCGCCTCGACTGTAATGTCTAATGCTCACGCGTTTCATACGACGTTTATCAACACACTTGCGAGGAAAAATAATAAGATTTCACTGTCTTTTTTTTCCACATAATCGAAACTGCTATGAACTGACAATTTTCTTTGAAAAATGGCGGCGGAGATTTTGTTTTTTGCGCAGATGGAAATAGAGGCACTGACGCAAAAAGCCAAATATTGCCAACCAGCCAAATATCAAACATTAACAAACTGAATATTTTTGTATTTACAACAAAAATTTGAGATAATTTGTTGATAAAAATAAATAATTTGATGAAATTAAATGATTATTCATTATATTTTAACTGAGACAGTTTATTTATTCGCAAAGACTTTACTATTTCTTTCTTTGCTAAGATATGAAAAAAACTGTAACGTAAAAAACACTAGTGCGATAATGTAAAGTAAAAAGCATGCGTGTTTAATATGCTGCATAAGGACCCTAAGAACGCTGCAATAAGGGCCATTTTATAAGCAAGTGTGTAGAAAATACAATTACTGTGAAACAAGTACAGGCGCAGTTAAATCATCATCATCATCAAGAAGAAGAACATGCATACAATATAATAATCTAGGGGTGAAAATACCTATTTTGGTTTCCAAATGTCGTTCAAATATATTACGCGTTAATTTATTATCCGGGAATTCGTTTTTATAAGACGATAGTAATAATAGCCCTTAGCAGTCGACCACTCGTAATTATACACGTATCTTTTTAAGAGCCAGTCCACAAAATGACACTATCGAAGTTTCGGTAAATACGCTGCGTGACCTCTCATGACCCTCGAGCACGATGCGACGATGTTGCGAATAGCGCGACCTAGACGTATTGATGTTTGCATCTTTTATAAATATTATGATTTTTCAAAATTTAAAATAAAGTGGGTTGTTTGTTAGTATTTATTACTGTACTATTTTTTTTATTTTTGTCGGCCTGTCTTTAACTTAACTTATGTATTTATTCATTGCATTATGTAGGTATATACTTACAATGTTTTAATTTTTTACTCATGTCAGTATATATTTGGTTAGGCATTATATTTATTTATGGTCTATTCAGTTTATTTATTAACTTATTTATTAATTACATTATGTATAATAATATTCTTATTCCAATAAGACTTTATTTCATGCATATGTATAATTTATTATAGTATATATTTTACGCATAAATATTTTTAATCTTGAATCTTGGTACCGTTTAAACCCGATAACCACTCAATGGATTTGGACGCGGTTCTTTTTTACCCTATTGTGTAGGTGTAGGTATTACCTACAAGGTGAGGATGTGGGAGTGAAGGGGTAGTGAAATTAATGTGTGAGGATAATTTTTGTCAAGGTTGTGATGTGATTATATATTAGTGATATATTATTCTGTTTATAAAAAATATTAAAAGATAGAGTATTTGTAATGTTTTTAAAAAATAACAAACAGTTTACAACAAAAATATAAAGTGAGCTTATGGTAAGAAATGAAAACAAAGTGTACGGGCGCAGGTGTAGCGTATTTTCTTGAAAATGTTATCAGAAGGAAGTGTGTATTGAGTGTTCATAAAAAAACACAAATGTACATCTTACGAAACTTTTAATTTATAAAAATATACATTGGAACAAAAATATATTGGTACCACAGTCAACAAATGGTTTAATTTTACGCTATACTGGGTGAAATTAAATCAACCAACCAAATTCATACTGGAGACTCGGTTAGTCATCAGAAACAAGGTTTAATGACCCACCAGGTGAAATTCGAAAAAAATTTTTTTTGCCCCTTAGTGCCTGCACTAGGAATTGTAGTCCAACCAGTAAGGGAGAAAAAAATGTGTTTTTCGAAATTGGCTAAAAGGATTACTGAACCTAGTTATTGATCACTAACCGAGTCTCCAGTATGAATTTGGTCGGTTGATTTAATTTCATTCTATATATATATATATATATATATATATATATTTGCCGTAAGGGCATTGATCTTGTCTTTCTAGGGTCTATGATTTCTCGCAATACGCAATCATGGTAAAACCGAGTCAATTTAGGAAGCATTTTTCCTGCCAAAAAACATCATCTCTGAGTATCCTTAAGACTTTCAGCGGAAAATCCGAGCCAGTCCATACAGCAAATAAACATACATTTAAACTAACACCAAAATATAAGATTATAAATATTCCGAAATAAATACTATTATTTTTGACAACAAACAAAATTGAAGTACGAAAAAGTGTCGATCAATGATCAAAACTCTGCGATCGTATACGAGTATCGCGTACAGAGAGTCGAGACGCAGTATGGCGGGAAAAAACTGACATAGATCCTACCTGATTGAGCGCTCGCGCGGTACTGATCGGTGCGCGTTTGTGCATCGTAATTTATTGGAATTTGGAGTAAAGATAATGATGTTTTTGAGTCTAATTAAATAAAAGGAATGTCAACAAAATTACAGAATACAATTGATCAAAGTCATAGGCTATTTTGAAATGCAATTTTGAATGTAAAATAAGCTGTATTCAATACAAAAACTCGTTGTATACTGGCTACATTAATTGGGAAAATTGACGGAATTCTTTTATTTTTTTGGGGATAATGTGATTATTTATACATATTCTGGTAAATGATGTCACAACAAATTTATATGTCTGATGTACTGGTATTTTTTTTTAGCAAATTTATTGAAATTCATAGACAGAATTAGATCCTTAAAGTTGACAATGTGATCAATTTTTCGTAAACGAGGTGTGGGAGATTGATCACTACAAAAAATACAAAGTAGTATTTGGAATTGTGGTAAATTAACACACAATACAAAAGATTGGTCTATGTTTATCACGTATTAAACAGTATAAAAATCTTTCCTAAGATGATAAATTAGGCGCTTGAAAATTGAGATTACTTCAGGAAAGTGTAAGATGCCTCTTAACGATGACAATGATAATATTATTATTACGAGCCAACCAAAGGATATACAAGGATACTTATGTGTCAAACGGATTTGTGCCATAGAAGCTACTCGGAAAAAACCGGTCAAGTACGAGTGGGACTAACGCCCTGAAGGGTCCGTACCATTCAAATAACTTGGGAAGTGACTAGAGGACCGATAGCGGTCCTTTGATTTTAATATTATTGAACCGTGAGTCATTATTTAGCTGTTGGAATATCTTCCTTAGCACGAACTAATAAAGTTCAATTTGCAATGTACAGTTCGAAAAGGGAAGCGGTCCTTTAATTTTATAAATGATTGAACCGTAAGTCATCGGAAAGTGCTCGGAAAATGTTTTTTTCTGCATACAGTGTATTCTGTTAAAACAACGGGGGTCGCCTCGCTCCGCTCCGCTTCGCTCGGCTTCCTAATATGTACTTACATGTCAACCTAAACGCTCCTCTTCGTTTCGCTCGTCGTCGCGACCTATCCCCAGCGTTCGAATAAAATTAAAACTAAGGAAGCCGTTAACGGCTACGTAGTCACTTTCAATAATTTATTATTAAGCTTAAATAAAAATTTTACTTCCTACAAAATGTATGAAACAACGCTGCAAAATTAAGTTGGTCAATACCCGTTAACTTGCAAAGCCTACTTGGCTGCGATAGTTTTCCTTTTAACTTCGTTAAATAACACTAGTACCGTGAATTTTTCTACACATATTTCACGACAGGGGGGAGTGCGGGCCGTTTCATACTGACATGTCACGTACTATACCTATCCAAAAGAAACCGTTTAGCTGACAGGCGGGACTTTTAACTGTAACTTAAATCAGCACTTTAAAGCTTAGTATCTCGAAAACCGATCCCTGAATTGAAAAATGGATTCCTCGTAGACTTCGAAACCCTAAAATGGGGAAAACACGAAACAAAATTGAAAAAAAAGGGCAGCACTTTTGGGATACGGGGGTACGTTTTCATGTATGAAGTTGGCTACACGTGGAGCCAACGTATTCAGCAACAAAGTTAAACAAAACAAACACACAAAACATAACTATAACATCATACCTTTTTGTTGCCCTCAGGTATTCCCAAAATTACAGAAATTTCCATAGATTTTTACCTTACGGCCATTCCGCCATAAACCCGATATCTAATTTTCAGAGCTCGGTAAAAAAATCCAATAATAAAGTAGTTAAAATGTCGTGTCTGCAAAATTTTTTTTTGGAAATTTTATTTAATTTGGTTATTAGTATTTTACTGAGGCTAACAATATTTTTTTTTTAATTTTCGTCTATCTGTATATTTGTATCATAATATATAGTATATGGAGAACTTTCAGGCAAACCAGTCAAAACCAGGCGGCCCACTATTGCCTGGGACCGATGGATGGCGGTATATCCATCCCCAATTGCCGGGCCTTATTTAAATCAGACTGGTGACGGGCAGCGGCGTCACTGGTGCAAGGGTCTCGGCACCGCGCTCACCAACCCGCCTGCCCAGCGTGTGTGAGTATGGGCATTTCTTCCAGGAGGACCACCAAGAGTGGCAAAATCCTGGAAAGGCCTATGTCCAGCAGTGGACGAAACAGGCTGATGGATGGATAGATGGATATTTGTACAAAGCGAATAAAAATGAGTAAAAATTATTACAAAATAATACTTAAACATATCATATAGTTTGGTCCTATTGTTGTCTAGTCAGGCAGATAAGTTTTCAGTTCGATTACTAGGCAGCGAGTATACCTCGGAACGATTTCTCGCCTGCAGTGTAAACAGCAAACAATCAGTATATATTTTTTATCATAATCATTACCACACGGGTTAATAAAGCATATGAATATCCATCCATCCATCAGCCTGTTTCGTCCACTGCTGAACATAGGCCTTTCCAGGATTTCGTCACTTTTGGCGGTCCTCCTGGGAGAAATGCCCATACTCACACACGCTGGGCAGGCGGGTTGGTGAGCTCGGTGGCGAGACCCTTGCACCAGTGACGCCGCTGCCCGTCACCAGTCTGATTTATATAAGGCCCGGCAATTGGGGATGGATATACCGCCATCCATCGGTCCCAGGCAATGTTGGGCCGCCTGGTTTTGCCTGAGAGCTGTTCTCTTACTCTCCCCCTAATAACTTCGGGAGGATTTCCGAGTAAGATGGTGGTACCTCCACAGTCGAGCTAGGCATTAGCTCTACCACCTAATCCTATGAATATACTTAGACTGAACCTATCACTTGTCATTTCCTCACCTAAGTTTCATGTCACAAAAAAGCAAATATCTCGTTTCTCCATACTTTTAGACATTCATGGTTTTGATACAGCTTTTAATTCGTTAGAATCCTTTACATTAACTTGATTTAATAAATTGAACATCACGGATTAATGGAAATAACACCGGGTCAAGTTCAGTACTAGACCTGCCATTCACCTTTGTGGTGTCTATCTCCTTCACTTTATTACATTTTAGTAGCCCAACCTTATTATTTTTTGGATGTATTTCCCGTATATTTATTTATCAACTTGTTTGTTCGTTGCATCATTTATATATAATATTTTTATTCCTAGATTTCTCTATTTTATGTAGGTGTATAATTAAATTTTTGTAGCCCAACCTAAATATTTTTTGTATGTAAATTCCCTTATTAGTATATTCATATTATTATTTTTTTTTATTCTAAAGATATTTATTGTAAAGATTAACTTTGACTTGTAGAAAGTATACTTTATGTATCTATTTTACAAAATAAATATTTTGATTTGATTTGATTTTATTTGATTTGATTATCAATATAAATTTGTTTCAAGTTGGAAAAACGTTTAAATTAAATTAAATTTACAGTCACTTGATTGATTTAATGATGATAATTTTAATTGTGATATAGTATCATGATAGAGGTACATAAATATATTAATAACGTACTCAGAAAATTAAACCATTGGACAATACAAAATAGCTTTTGTTTTATGACTTCTACAAACAACTTTAGACGGTATAAAAAAAAATTGGTTTTATAATTCGCATTGTCTCAAAAGAAATAAACGAGTACATCATAACAATCGGTATATCGGTAAATTAAATTAATACTATTTATTAATTATGTGTAGTTGAACTTTGTTTCTAACGCATCTTTCTCAGTTTATACCACATCACTGTCGTCGGTCGTTGGATTGTGGGCTTAACCGTTTTGAAATTGCTTCCAGTCGGATTTGTGAAGCTTACAAAACTACTATTTTTACTAAAGGTACGAGTCATTGGGTAAACTTTCATTGGTTTTGTTTGCACATGGCAGTATTCCAAGTGACTGAGATTTGTGTGTATAAATATACACATAAAATATAAATATACGTGTAAATTGCACCAGATTGTAATTTTTATTTTTCACTAGCTTTTGAACGCGATTTCGCTCGCGTTAAAATGTCTTTCAATAAATGTATATTTTACTAGCTTTTACCCGCGGCTCCGCCCGCGTGTTATTTGGTTTAACGACATGCTTTTTTCCGGGATAAAAAGTAGCCTATGTGCTAAGTTTTGGTATAAGCTATATCCATTCTAAATTTCTACCAAATCCGTCCAGCCGTTTCAGCGTGAAAGAGTAACGAACATACACACACACACAAACTTTCGCATTTATAATACATAGGTAACACTAAAAGTTTCCGGAACTGGCCACTTACATAAACAATATTTAAAAATTTATTGCAACATTTGAAAATAGAACTCTTTGGCTGTAGAATGCAGTTTGTTTCATCTGACTGTCTTTTGTTTTTACCTTGTGGCGCCATTTAAAAAATTGTGTGTCTGCATCAACATGGATTTAACTCGGGAAAATTTTCGTAGTATGATTTTCTACGATTTTAAGTGTAATTTGACAGCTCAACAGAGCATCGCTCGGCTTGAAACAGCTTTTGGCAATGAAGCACCATGCAAGACGACTGTTTATAGCTGGTTTTCAGAATTCAAGCGTGGTCGTATCAATCTCAGTGACGAATCTCGCGATGGTCGGCCGTCCACCGCTGTGACCAACAAAAACATCGATGCTGTGCGCCGTATGATTGAAACAGACAGGCATGTGACCTACCATGAAATTTGTGATTCCTTAGAAATAGGCATGAGTCAAATACAATCAATCCTACACAAACATTTGGCTGTGAGAAAGCTGTGCTCGCGGTGGATCCCACACAACTTGACCGAGGCTCAAAAAACGGACCGCGTCACTTGGTACAGTGCCATGCTTACCAGATTCAACGAAGGTGCGTCAAATTTGGTGTGGGACATAGTAACAGGTGACGAAACATGGATTTATTGCTACGATCCCAAAACAAAGCAGCAATCGAGCGTATGGGTCTTTCAAGATGAGCCGAAACCAACCAAAGTGGCGCGCGTGAAAAGTGCATCTAAGCGGATGATTGCTTCTTTTTTTAATAAAACTGGACACGTAGCTACTGTTGCTTTAGAGAATCGTCGTACCGTGAATAGTGACTGGTACACGACCATTTGTTTGCCGGAAGTTATTGACGAACTCCGTAAAAATAACCGTAAACGCCGTATCATCCTGCACCACGACAATGCTAGTTCTCACACGGCCAGACAGACAAACGACTTTTTGAAGACGAAAAATGTAGAACTCATGAGTCATCCTGCATACAGTCCCGACCTGGCACCTTGTGACTTTTTTCTGTTCCCAAAAATTAAGAACCAATTACGCGGTCAACGATTTTCATCACCAGAAGAGGCTGTCGAGGAGTATGAAAAACACGTTTCAGAGGTCACCACAGGGGAGTGGTACAAAAGTTTTCAAAACTGGTTTGGTCGAATGAAAAAGTGCATAGACGCCAAGGGAGATTATTTTGAAAAACAATAAATTAATTTTGTACCTTTAATAGTATTTTTTCATATTCATTCCGGAAACTTATAGTGGTGGTTAGTGTGATTCGCGCGTAAGACAAAAACTATTTTCGACAGTTTTTGGCTTTGTGGTTATTTTTACAACATCCCATATATCCTTTGTTGACCAGGATCACTACAATAATAAAGAAAACCGCCTCAAAATTCTTAAATTCCAAAAATTAATTGTTTTGGTACAATAGTATTAATCTAATATTAAAAAATAAAAAATAAAATTATAAATCTGAAAAACAAAGAGAGTCCCTGTACAAGAAACCTGGAAAAAATCAATTTTTCAAGATTATTTGTTTCGGCTCTATCTGAAAGACGATAATACACACAAGCTTAAATTTTGGTGAGATTGTTATGCATACTCTAAAGTTATATAATAAATAATAAAAATTAGGATTCCGTATTCAAAGGGTGCGAATCATTTGACAGGCGCTATAATTTTAGCAGCTTTTTGTGACGCATTTATGTTGCTATAGTATAAGTATATCGTCACGACATGAATCCCCGAGGGGGTGTCAGAGGTGTTCCGAGTGTGAACTGTGAAATGCAAGTCACAGTCCACACTCGGCACACCCACGTTTCACCAACGATTATTACGTCCCAACGTGATGGGTGGTGGGCCCTATCGCCGTTCTTTGGTCACAAATACACACTTTTTAGGGCATGCAGGTTTCCTCAAGGCGTTTTCCTTCACCGTTCAGCAAGTGACACGTAAATACTATGCGCATAAATTCCAAAAAATTCATTGGTGCATGCCCGGCCGGGGATTGAACCTGGATCTCAAAGATTGAGAGGCCAGCGTTCTACCGCTGTTGCTATAGTATCTATATTGTTATTTTTATCATGTTTTTAGGGTTCCTTACCCGTTTTGTGTGGTGGTACAGAACCTATTGTGCGTAAGTTCCACTCGAACTGGGCCAAACTATTTTTTACATCACAAAATGTTTACTTGGTCTTTATTTGCCGAGTCTCCGGTATGGGTTTGGCTGTGAAGACAAGAGTCACCTTGCACTTAGTTATTCACTTTTTACATATACATTTTTTTAAAGATAATATTGACCTGTAGAAAGTGTACTTTATTGAACCAATTTTACAGAAAAAAATATTTGAATTTTGAATTCGAATTACCTCTGAAAATAGAGTTTCACAGAAGTTACATAACATTCTATATATAGTTTAATATTTATGAGCAAACTTCACTCTTGCCATACAATAATTGAACTTTATATTTGTATAAGTATTTGAGGACTTACTCGTACGAAAGCCAACTTCAAACGTATGGTTTAAATCAGTGGTGCCCAAATGGTATTGCTCTAAGGGCTGTTTTGAAAATCATAACATAGTTGAAGGGCACTGCTGAGTTTAAAAAACTTAAGTGCAATAATGGAAAATACACTATTTTATTATATCCCTTTTTATTTATTATGTATGACATACTACAAAAAAAACGAGACCGGAACAGAAAAAACTTTATTATCTCGGTTTTTCACAATTTCGGAAAGCTTCTTAAAGTCTTGTTGGTAATCTTCTGTGCATCCCAAAATCATAACATTTTTGACGTGTTTTAGATGAAAATAAGTGAGATGTGAAATGCGCGGTGTGCGTACAACTGTTAGTGTTTATTTAAATTTACTCATTTAGTTAATGTAATGTGTACTTGAATTTTTATCTTATCTTGTGGGCGGGTGCCTAGAAAACAGGCCGCGGGCTACCAGGCGCCCTCGAGCTACCGGTCGGGCACCACTGGTTTATATGGTAACTACTTACAAACCTACAGAACTTGATGTTTCTATAAGTTTAATTACTTTTAGCTCTTCAGTGAAATATTGTTTCAGGTGAAATATTATGTTAATTTAAATTAGCTTACGAATAAAGTTATTCATCCCTTAAAAATTGTATTTGGTACAACTGTGATATAATTAATTGAGATCATCGCTCGCCTCGTAAGCAAGCACTCGTGCCCCAATGGAGGTCCCATGGTATTCTTTCAGTTGGACAAAATACTTTATCTACGACCATCAAATATATCAGCATTTTATTTATTATCTATTTAACTAATAATTTCATGACATATGAGGAATAAAAAACGTCTGATACAATATTTTTGCAAGGATTAAACCTTGGTTCTGCCTTCTTACCGAATCTAAACTATAATTTTGTCTAAATTAACCAAAGCCAAGGTGAAATATCCTTTTAAATTTGATATTCCCAACTCTCCAGTCAAATTATTAATCAAAGTTTAATTATTTTAATTTTATTACATAAAGTTTATTTACTTTTTATGGTTCCGTACCCGAAGGGTGGCCAACGAAACCCTAAGCCTCCGCTGTTTGTCTGTCTGACTGTCCGTCTGCCACAGGGGTCTTGAGCCTAAACCGTAATAGGTAGAACATTTAAATTTTCACGGAATAAATTGTTTTCTCTATGTGGCCTCTATCAATACAAATAATATATATTTAAATTAAAAAGTAAAAGAATAAACCTAGTGTTAACCATAGCAGCATCTGAGATAACTTGTTTGACAGTTTGTACTGAGGTAATAGATGGCGCCAAGAGTAGCTTGTGAACCTTTTTTACGGTTTATTGGTAATATGATAGGTGGCGTTAAGATCTTTAAAGTGGTAATTTGTTATGTACCATAATGTTTTTAGGGTTTCGTACCCATAGTATGTTTTAGTACGGAACCCTTTGTGCGCGAGTCCGATTCGTACTTAGCCAAATTATTTTTCTCCAGTGATGATTCGGCTCGTTTTAATCACAAGCACTCTTATTACATGCCATTATCACCGTCTAAAGCTAAGAAACTGTAAAAGCAGTTTTAAGCAAGTTATGTTCTTATCGTTTCCTATTCTCCACACAACTCGTTATTTTTCTTTAAGAACCGTTTCTTAAAATAATTTTCTTGGAATTTGAAGTGATGTTATTTGTGTTTTTCGGTCTAATTAAATTAAAATATAATAATCAAATTGCAGAATTCGAATGGTTAAATTATGTTCTAGTGTTTATTTTTCATACATATATTATAAAATTATTGAGTACATGGCTCGAATCCACTCGGCAGGTTAATGTATAGTTTTCAAGTTCGAAAATACGTATGTAATTAACGATGGGGCATAGATTTATATAAAGGGATCGTAGTATAAAAAACCGTATATTTTCATGACCTTGTTTATTGTTAGTATCAAAAATGCTTTAAGAATTATATAGTATCTTCTGGTCTATACAGTTAAAGCAATTTACGTTTCGAGGCTTTAAAACGGGTTTCTGTTATCCCTATGTCTCTGTCACATCACATTAATGATTCTCAGGACTAAATGACAAATAACATAGCAATGACATTAGGGCTTCGTGATTAATGATGAGTATTTTCGCCTCCTCTGTAGCCGGGTGGTGAAGCACTCGCCCGCTGACCCATAAGTCGTGGTTCAATCCCAACGGTGCAAATTAATTTATGTTCGGTCTGACTGCTTCGGAAGTGCCCGAAGTGACTTGCCTTTCACAGTGCACACTTGCGAAAGTCTCTGACATCTCCTTGGGACTTCATGTCATGATTATATGTGTTATCTTTAATTTTGGCAGCATTTATACACTATATGTTGTGGAGAAAGCGTCACTGAGCAGATCAAGTGATGTGAAGACACGTAAAATATAATAAATGTTGTGGGCAGAGTGGCAAGTAGGAAATCTAAAATCTTTTACCAAAAAATCAAAAATAGGTGCGACGTCATGAAAATCACACTAATATTATAAATGCGAAAGTTTCTGTGTGTGTTTATGTTAATTACTCTTTCACGCTGAAATGACTCAACGGATTTGGATGAAATTTAGAATGGATATTGCATATACCCTGACTTAACACATAGCCTACTTTTTATCCCGGAAAAAAGCATGTCGTTAAACCGAACAACACGCGGGCGCAGCCGCGTGCGAAAGCTAGTAAATATTACTCGTATATGCCTAAGCAGATCATAACAGCCAGATTCCACGATTTGCCACCGACATATAACAGAAAAACAAAGCTTTGCTATAGCATTTTCCTTCTGAAAATCAAAACTAACAGAATATAACTTTTGTCAACGAACTTCCTTCGTAATTCTCGGCAAATACAAGTTTCAAGCATTTCCGAGATGGTTCGTATTTCGTAACCACGAGAGCTAATTTCTACTTCTCGGATAAGGTTCGTGTATCTCGTTATTTTTTGGTACAAGATAACAGCTCTAGCGGCTGAAGCAATGAATTTTTACGTACTAGTATAAGTTGTTTGTTAGCTAATAGCTCTCCGTTACCAGATCGCAATTAATTTCTGATGTGAGGATGTTTATTAGTTGTGCTAACATGTAGGCTATTTTGATTCTCGGAATATATATATTTATAATGAATATATATTATAAAATAGATATTATAATATACATTTATAAGCCGCGGGCAAAGATTTATATTTAAAACTGAATTTTGAACCAAAAGCCTAAAGGTTCCTTACCTTTGAAATTGCTGATTTGTATGGAGAATTTGAAGAAAACTCAGTTTTCAGTCCAAACTTTTTCCATTTATTTTAGGAATGATCAATAAAACAAATTATATACGAATGAGACAATATTAAGCTAACGGAAACTACAATAATATTTTTTTAAATTTTTGTTTAAAGTTATTACGAATTTTATCATGAAAAGGGGTGACACTTAAGACCTACGAAGACTTAATTTTAGTAATTAAACTGAAAATAAAACGAAATTTAATACATAATTTATACTTGCGATTGTCGGCGCTTGGTGAAACTTGGAAAACATCATAATTAAATTCACTTGCACTCGTTTCACTGAAACAAGTACAAGTGAATTTAATTATGAAAATTTAATACGGAGATATGAAAACTTGTAATCGACTTTTAAACGAAAAACAAATAATGGAAATAGCTATTGATTTACATAATTTTGAAAACATGAATCTGTTAGAAAATTTCGGCAACTTCATAGGTCTTCAAAGATCTATTTATCTATCTGTTTTTCTGTCTTTCCACAGCATCAATCATGGGCAGAAATACCAATGAAACGAACATTTGATACGTGAGTACAAAATGTACTTAAAAGCCCCGGAAAAAAAATTGTATCTGTGATAATTTCACGTCTTATACATATTACAGAAATTCTTTACAATATTATCTGTGCTTGCGGTTTGTCTACATATTTCCAAACAAATTACTCTGGGAGACGACTGCATGCATGATGGCCGAATGTAGTAAGATTGTTGAAATGATTGACTGCATGATAATGAACTCACAGAGGAATTCAAATCAAATGTGGAAGATGTCATCAAAATTTTTATAATTTTATGAAATTGCACTGTTTTATTCCAGTCTTGCATTTTTTGATTCCTACAGATTACTATATGAGATCTTTTCGCTACAGTACATCCATTCTTCTTTATTGTAGTCTAGCTTTTGCCCGCGGCTCCGCCCGCGTTTTATTCAGTTTAACGAGATGCTTTTTTCCGGGATAAAAAGTAGCCTATGTGTTAAGTTATGTTATAAGCTATATTCATTCTAAATTTCATCCAAATCCATCCAGCCGTTTCAGCGTGAAAGAGTAATAAACATACACACACACACACACACAAAACACACACAAACTTTCACATTTATAATATTAGTGTGATGTGATAGACACCAAAACATTATTTACAATTGAAAGCATAAATAAGGTCCCACAAAATTCAAAGTGAAAAAATTTCGGGTGATGATTATGATAGAGAATAGACATAATAACTTCACACAGAAAAAAAAAATATTTGGCGTATCTTTTTTCACCTTTTCATAGAAATTTAGTCAGCTAATTATACCATTTTGTCTTAAAAAGCGAAAAAATTATGGAACAAAAAATTTTTTTCTTGGATGTGTTCACTTAACGATACATACATCCATCCATCCATCAGCCCGTTTCGTCCACTGCTGGAAATAGGCCTTTCCAGGATTTCGCCACTCTTGGCGGTCCTCCTGGAAGAAATGCCTGCACACACGCTGGGCAGGCGGGTTGGTGAGCGCGGTGCCGGAACCCTTGCACCAGTGACACCGCTGCCGTGACCAATATGTTTTATATTAGGCCCGGCAATTGGGGATAGATATACCGCCATCCATCGGTTCTAGGAAATGGTGGGCCGCCTGGTTTTGCCTGAGAGCTGTTCTCTTACTCTCCCCCGAATAACTTCGGGAGGATTTGCGAGTAAGATGGTGGTGCCTCCACAGTGCCAGAATTACTTTCACTTATTATTGTAGGACCGTATATAAGAGGCGAGAGGACAACGAGATATCTTCCACCAAAACATAGTGGCAGACAGGAAACTAAAATAATAAAAATATATTACGTTGCTTTACAAAGTGTTTTTTATATTGATTTCTCCTATTTAAGTTTTTAAGGTGAAAGTAGTCCAAGTCTTTTATTAAAAGAGCCCTTCAATTCAGACAATGTTTTCACCCATGCCTTGAACCAAACGCCCCGTTTCGTAAGGTCTGTCGTTAGTGGTTTCCTATGCCTCGTAGAATTTTCATCTTTAGAGCAGCTTTGAGCTAAAAAGACATGACCAAGAAGTGTGTAGAGTTTTAAAATGTGATGTCATCATTATTAAGTCTCACTTTAGAAAGGTACCCTCTTTAACGTAACTGCATAATTATATCAGATGAAAAAAAAAAGAAAATAATGTGGAATACAAATTTTGTATAAGATGACTTTCGATTATGTAGCCAAATTTATACTGGAGACTGGGTAAGTGGTTAAGACCAAGCAAGGTTCAATGAAATTACATCAATGATGATGTTTACGAAAAACGAAAAATGTATTTTTGTGCCTCTATACTAGTACTTGCTCAAAAACAACCTCTACTCTATTAGTATATGAATTTTTAATTTTATTTTGCATAAATCGAGAAACGGCGATTTAACCTTCGTCTTGACGACTTAACGAGTCTCCAGTATGAATTTAGCTATATAAACGAATCACCGTATCTACAAAAAGACTAACTCGTACGTGCCTTGTGCATAGAACATAGAAAAGGCGCAGGTGCTGGCGCGCCCTCAGTCCACCTCTTCTATCTGTTTTACACCACGTCCCTCTCCTACATTTTGTATGAAAGAACATTGGACAGGCGTCGAGACGGCACGCCACGGTTGCGCCGCGGAAGCGCACCGCCCACACCTTCGTCTTCGGAGGAAGACATCTTGTCAGATCAAAATCAAACACCTGAATACCACCGATACAGACCGGTAGCGCGCCGAGCCGCTTCTATGTGGCTTGCACCTTATTGTAAGTAGGAAGCGTACGAGCAAGTACCTCTTGAGAAATTATTCTGTCAAAAATTTAATAAAAATAAATTAAACAACCACAAATTCATCTCAAAAACTCTGCTCACAATCGAAAGTGAGTTGTTTACAAGCTTATTATGTTTTTAGTAGACAGATATTAAAATAATAATCATTTATAAATGAAAAAGTGAAATGAAATGTCTTTCATTTGAAATGCAGCGACGTCTTCACTACACATTTTAAAGGCATTTTTATATATCCTTATGTCTGAGAAGGATTCGAGCATTCAACGTCACTTCCTCTAAATAATATACTAAAATATGTATAAATTCGGTTTGGTAAAGGAACGGTTTTTTATATAAATAACAATCACATATTGATATATTTATTGTAAAAAGCGGAGAAAGATAGCAAATGAAATTAAAATATGCAAGATTTTTTTCGTAAAATTTGTATCACTTAATTTATAAAGTTTTGGTTTACATGTGAAAGAAAAACGATAATCTTAATGAAAAAAAAACGGGTTTCACCGGAATTTGTTATTGATCCTTAAGGCGACTCCATTCGCCTGAACTCCCTTACTAGCGCAATTCGCTGATCATATCCTTATTTATAGGTACTTGCTTATTATTTTTTCTTCTCAACATATCCCATAAAATATCCATGACGTGAAACTAAAACATTTATCAAAATCAAATACATACAAAAGTTACAAGCGTATAAATGTCCTGGATTTTACACATATTTTAATGAATGTTTATGTACCGTAATGTCCTAGAAGAGAACAACAAATCAAATAATTTTAGTTTCACAGCATAGTATGTTTTACACTCTTCAAAAATATTTTTGTTTCATTTCGATTTTTGGGATATTTCTCCTGAAATCATAGGAACCACCAAAACCATTCTCGAGTTTTTTCAAAACGTGAATGTTGACTCGCGTTAGCTTGCCCCTCATACCGTGTTAGGTTAGTTCCGTACGAGTTCGGGAAATTAACGTTCGAGCCAACCAATAACAGTCAGTCAGTGCTCTATAATCCGAAGTTGAATTTATAATGACATGGCAAGCATAGCGACCCCGTGCGCGACTGACTTCAAGCCGCCGACTACAGGCTTCTTAATACTTATCACCTACCAAGCCTCCGGTATAAATTTTGCTGCATAAATTAATTTCACTTTCTTTGCCAGAGGCTTTAATCCGGTGAATAAAAACTATTATCGACAGTTTTCGTCTTGGCGATTATTTTGTCAACACCTCTTATAGCCTTTATGTTGACTAGGCTTACCACGATGATGCCTTATAAAGAAAACTGCCTCCAAACCCTTTAAGTGGTTCTCGAGTTAATCGGAACAGACAGACAGACGAATTCAAAACATTATACTTTTGGCATTTCATTTAAAACATTCTCAAAAATGTTCAATAAAGTTACAGACCCTTTTTACTGCTTTATTATTAGTTAGATACCATAACAGACTGTTTTGGTTGAGGTCTCCTATAGCTTCTTGTTTTATCTTTGGAAAACTGCGTCAAAAATCAATGAGTACGGCGTTTGAGACAGCTATAATTGCTGTTTAAAGCCACAATTTACGGCTGGTTTAATTCAGATGCTATTTGAAGAAAAAACCAAAATAAATATCTAGAATGATGTACCTTGATTAGAACTTTGAGTTAATATTAAAAACTTTAACTAAATATATACCAAAATAATGTCCAAATTAAGACTAAGATCTGATTTAATTAATTAAGTATGCTAATAAATAACTTCAAACTTAGTCAAATTAAAGATATTATCAACAAATGGGTTCCTTTAATTATTCTTGAAGAATTTTATTTATGACTAGTTGTTGCCCGCGGCTCCGCCCGCGTCGAATGTGTTTTCGTGGAAATAAGGAAAACAAAAGAATATGATTTTTTGAACGACAATAAGCTACGGGCACCATGTTTTACCAAAGTGATAATAAATACCAATCAAATAAACCCAAACTCGAAGGGTCTGCTGTTGTCCGTTGTGGAGATTCCGTACCCATATTCCAGTCCCATCATTAGACCCTGGTCACCATGTTTTATGAAAGTGCTAATAAAGATCAATGAAATAAGCCCAAAAGTAAATTCCAAAAATCTTTAAATGTCGATAACTTTTCGAGATCCGATTTTAATGAAATAAAGTCTATATTCTATTTCAAATTAAGTTCTGTGCAGATGTGAAAACTACATGAAAATCCATTCAGTCATTTCAGAGATGTGCGTGAACAAACAGATAGACAGAAAAGAATTCTAAAAATCGTTGATTTGTGTTCTATTACTCTTCTTTAGTCACCCGCTTTCTATTTCTATTAGTTTTCTTCAATGTACAGACAACGGTTTCTACTGTTTTATTATATTATATGTATTGGTGTATTGATAAATTGTATTTAATTATTTTGGTACATATTAATTAGCGCATTCGCAACTCGATTCCCCGTCGAGCGACGGGGTTATCAATACGGTACGAGTCATGCGAGTGAGTGAGACGCAAGTACCCGGGGTCAACAGCAGTAATTTTCGTTTAGGAAAGACTTTCCACTACCTATGCTATCTACCTACGTACGTTTGAACCAGTTATTTTAATATATGAGTAATTTAATTACCTAAGGATGCAAACAGTTAAGTACAAATATAATGTTTGCAATTAAATAAAAGTGCCCGTAGATGAAATATTCTTATTAAAATAAAAGAAAATCAATTTCTCCACCAAGAATGTGAAAAATATGTCACTGCACATTTCTATCTTATCCGATGTATTGAAAACAAGATCTCGGACAAACTGCACTGAATCCACACGTGTTCTACAGCACTGCAAACATTGCCTCTAGCCTTTCAAAGGATTTGAATTTCCATATGCGTTCAATATTCTTCAATATTCAAATCTTAAAAGCTGAATCGAACAGATTCGAGCATATTTTCTGACTGATCTAGACTGTTCGATTTTCAACTAAACAACTACGAAAACCATATTGTCACTCCCTAAGGGGGCTTCATAAGTGTTTTGAGTGGACACTCGTATCTACACCTTATTTTCTCTGACAATTTTCAGGTCCAAATGTGATAGGGGTGGTGGGCCACAAAAGTTGATTTACAATGGACTTCCGGTACGACCGTGCCCCCTGCCACTTTACAGGTTAAGGGCATGCAGGTGTATCTCATATTGTCAAATTCAAAAACTTTATTTTGTAAATAGGTACACATAATACACGTTTTATACGTCGATAATTATCTTAAGAACCGGACTAGTGCGAGTCGAACTCGCCCACCGAGGGTTCCGTAAAAGACTATATTTTTATGATTTAATTACAAATGTGTAGTTTTCAAATTTTTCCCTATACTTGTAGTAAAAGACGGTATTACTTGCTAAATTTCATAGTTCTAGGTCAACGGAAAATACCCTATCCCATCTAAAACATTTTATATAAGCTAGGTTGCCAAGACTCAGAAGCTCATAACGCTTTCACGGTTAAAACGTTATCAGATCTCATGTAGAGCCAAACCCTTAACCCTACCAGGCCTAACCCTACAAACCCAAACTCTACAAACCCTACATCTTGGTCAAAAAGTATGACTTTGCCGTTTCGCGTCGTCAAACAGACACTCCCATGGACTTATAATATTGTGGCATACAATTGTTCCATGAACTGGCCAAGCCATACTTTTTGATCAAAATGTAGGGTTTGTAGAGCTAGGGCTTGTAGAGTTTGGCCTGGTAGAGTTAAGGGTTTGGCTCTACATGAGATCTGATAACTTTATAACCGTGAAAGCGTTATGAGCTTCTGAGTCTTGGCAACCTAGCTTTACAGTCCCTCGACAACATTTTCCACAAACATGTAGCCCTCCCTAAGGGCCGCATATTTTCGACTCTTGGAGCCCTCCGCCGACGCTGCAGCCACGCCCACTTTACATAATCACTTATTTACAGTGTAAATATAGTATAAAATCTTCTTTATGTAAAGCTTAAATTTACAAAAGGAAAGTCCTAGAATCTAATTTGGAATTGAACACTTTATTTGTATTTTTTTTAGTTCGTAATATAAATTTTTAATACTTTTGTTTTAATTATTTCGTAGGAATATTTTGTTTTAATTTTAATTAGTTTTTCTTAATTACACATAAGAATATTAATTAACATTTTATCATTACGGTATAGATGTCATTGCGGGGTATTATAGTACATTACTGCTGAGACCAGGAAATAAGCAATCCTGAGCGAGTAAGTTAAAAGTCCGAGCCCGTGGGGCGAAGACTTTTATATACGAGGCCAGGATTGCTAATCAATCGTCAAAGAAAGTATAGTGGTTTTCTCAAAAATAAAATGAGATATTTTCATGCTTTTCATGATAGAGAGTTATATCAAATAAAATAAACTGTTACTTACTTGCCCATACTTGGACAATTAGTTGTTTATTGTTATTGATTTCTTCAGCAAAGCATTAGTGGAGTACAATCTATATCGGAGCCCGCTTCTGAACTTATTTTGTAATTTATTTGCACAAAACAATTCCAACTAAAATATAAAGCAAAATTAATTCCCGCTTTTACGCACCTTTTTTTTATAATTGCCAGCTGGGCAAAGTTATTTACCGCCATGCAGCCTTCTTCACGGACAACGCCATCTAGAGGAACGCTAAGAACTAAGAAAAAAAACAATGATAAAAACGTTAATTGTTGTTAAATTAAAAGTATTCAATGGTTTTAATATACCTATAAAATCAATAAATATTTTATATTTTTGTTATCGATATTGCAGTTAGAAAATGTAGCAAACATTTCTGCGAGGATAGGTTCCAAAAAACCATAATTTATTCTTCCTTGTTTGAAGAATCTAGCAATACTAGATATTTGAAAAAAACTTGGACTTCTGTCAAGAATATAATGTACACTCTTATCGAAACAGAATCTTCAGAAGTCATTCCAACATTGAGCCATAAAAAATCAAAGATGACTCCAAAAAAAGGTTTCATGTCGAGTTTTAACATTATTTGAGCAAAATCATATTATATTATTTATTAATTAAAATCTGTATAAATTTTATTATACTGTTATCCGAACAGATATTTGATACAAACTTTAGTTTTCTTTTAAATAATAAAATTCGTGATAAAAGTCGTCATTTTGATAATTTTCCAGAATTCGTTATTCGGCATGGAGTAACAGCGATCAATGCAATCGGAACCTATTCTCTTAAGGGGGAACGTTTCGAGCAGCTAGGCACCATCTTGCCGTGAGATGGCGTTGTTTCGCTAATGTTACTATAAAATGTTATAATGACTACCTTTTAATATTAACTAACAAAACTTTATTTGGCGATCCAATAGAAGCACTTATGATGAGTTCGAATCATAATACAATCTAATAATCATCAAACTTTTAAAGGAATAGGTATGAAAGTTTTAACTCTAGCCGATATCTGTGCATACGAGAAATCTCACCCACACATTTAAATTGTCTCCACGGGCAGTTTGATCGCCCGCCGATCGTGACATCTCTTTTGCACGCGTTGAATTTGTATATAGATTCTATCCTGAGGTGCAATTTTGTAAGCCCATCGTATTCAAATTGATTGTCATATTCGGCTATCAACAAGGTATCTAGGTTCGAACCCGTAGGGAAGAAAATATCTTTTTGTATTATTTTGCTATATTTTCTTGGTTTCATTCGATATTTGAGAAGCTTCGATATTAGTTTGTTCGTGCCCGTGGATGGACTCCGAATTATTCAAACATACAAATAGATAGGGGCCGTTCAAGTATTATGTAAGCACTATGGGGGGGGGGGTCTTTGTTTTGCTTATTTTCGATGACATGGGGGGTAGGGGAGTCTAGATGATGATACGTCATCGGTATATTTTTGCCACTTACTCTATGTTGAATACTGTATCAGTAAAATCTAATCTCTATCCTAAATCTATTTTCTTATTATTAAAATTATAATTATAACATTATAATATAAAAAAATATATATTTATAATTGAAAAATGTTTACGTCAGCATGGGGGGAGGGGGTAAGAGCTTTGCTGACAAGGGGGATGGGGGGGTAAATAATTGTAATAAATCTGCTTACGTAATACTTGAACGGCCCCATACCTGTCTCCCAGAGGGGTAGGCAAAGTATACAAACAGATTTCAACTAGCGACGATCTTGACATACCGCTTTCGCTTTTTCCACATTCATCATTCTTCAAGGAAGTTGTTTAGGTATTATAATATTATAAAATAAAAAAGGGAATATCATAAGATCTTGTTTATTTATATACGATCGTAGCTCTTGGCATTTTTTTAACTCTCCTCAGAATTATTTCTGGTAAAACACATTCCTTGAAAAACGAAACTAATTTTCGTATCATTTCTCTAATAAAATCCTCGTCCTTGTCAACTTCTACAATAGTGATGGGTTGTATTGTAGGGGTGTTATAAAGCACACAAAATAACACTTTTCCATTTTGGTTATTTTGAGCTGTCCCTGGACCTGCAATAAAATAAAAATGTGAAAGTACTGAAGAAATTTTGGCCATGTTACACTCTAAAGGAGAGAATCATACATTTTAGACGAGTGGATAGGTAAATGAACATTTTTTTGAAACAGCTGTTTTTTTTGACATTTCAGGAATCATGACTATACTTGTAGTATAACATCACACGACTTGAATCCCTGCGGAGGTGTCAGATCAGAAGTATGTTCCGAATGTGGACTGTGTAGTGCATGTCAGTCGTACACTCTCATTTCACTGACGATTGCTACGTCCCAACGTGATGGGTGGTGACTGCTCAGCCTTATCGGCATTCGGACACAAATATCTTTTTAGAACATTCTTACGATGATTTATGTATTTATTTATGTAAATTCCGAAAATCTTATTGGTTCGTGCCCGATTTGGGATTGCACCTGAATCTCAAGATTGAGACGCCAGCATTGACCCCTTTTTTACTTACCGGCAATTCATACAAGTGGTAAATTCATACATTTTTACCACCTTAGCCGTGCCGTCGCCGTCGCCGTTGCCGGTGCCGGTGCCGGTGCCGGTGGATTGCTGATAAGTGGAAAAGGGGCCGTTGTACAGTGGAGCCCACATCAAGCTATACACATTGAGTATAAGCTGACCTCTCATTGTACGGGAAGCCTATACAATAAGAGGTCAGCTTAATTATACTGAATGTGTTTAGCTTGATGTGGGCTCCACTGTACTCTCTGAGCTACCACCGCGCCGCTACTGTCCCCAAAGTAAAACTACAAAATGTAATAGGTTAGGTACATAATAAATAACATTAATTTCACAAACCTGATTAACGATCTCTGTCTTAGAGTAACGATCTCTGTATTTGGTGACTGATAGGTATTTTATGCGACATCATTTCAGCATATCACATCTACGACACAGCATAAATTATCAAATGCACCAGGATCACTAGGTTACACAACAAACAGTATTTCTTCGATTCGAACACAAGGAAATCGTCAAACAAAACGAACATTATATTGTAATCTTTGGAACTGGCTGACCGACATGACATCAAATAATCAATTCAAAACAAACAATCCAGCAAAATTTTGGGATGCCGTAATCGAGTTTCAAAATTTCCGTAAAATCGGCCAATATAAAGTAACACTATTCCTGAATCTTACTTCTATATTAACTTTGTCATCCACGTTTAAACTCTAAAGAACCTAGAGCTTACAATTTTTCTTTTTTCTTATTCTAAACACATCACATCAGCGAAGCGAAGGATATATCTGATGTTTACATAGTATGGGGATCCATCCATCAGCCTGTTTCGTTCACTGCTGGACATAGGCCTTTCCAGGATATCGCCACTCTTGGTGGTCCTCCTGGAAGAAATGCCCATACTCACGCACGCTGGGCAGGCGGGTTGGTGAGCGCGGTGCCGAAACCCTTTCACCAGTGACGCCGCTGCCCATCACCAGTCTGATTTATATAAGGCCCGGCAATTGGGGATGGATATACCGCCATCCATCGGTCCCAGGCAATGGTGGGCCGCCTGGTTTTTTGCCTGAGAGCTGTCCTCTGACTCTCCCCCGAATAACTTAGGGAGGATTTGCGAGTAAGATGGTGGTACCTCCACAGTCGAGCCCGGCATCAGCTCTACCACCTAACATGGGGATTGTATACAAATATTTCGGAATAAGGACCTGTTTCTTTATTTCGTGTTTACTGTCTAGATAGACAAAACTTAAAAATGCTAATATCTCAAGAGATAAGGTTTCTGTATTGTATACCAAAATTACGGTACATGGCAACACTTATACGAATGAAAAAATGCGTGCATTAGCCGAATTTGCGAAGGTGTTATAAACATTCGGAGCGGCAACCTCCTAGTGATCACCTTGACGCACGATCTGGCAGCGTGGTGGCAGTAAAAACTTTCTCGTAAAAGTAAAATTTTATTCCGATTAACACAAATTTTGTTTTATTTTCCACAATTTTGCATTGTCGTTCAATCAGTTTGATTCCATGTCATTAAATAAAAGCTTACGTAAATAAAAAGAGAAAAAACCTCTGGCTGTGTTCAATCCCAATTTTACGACTTAATGTACGAGGCGGAGTCATGTATGGACTCTGAAATGTTTCAAATGTTTATAAACTGTTAAAATGTTCTGACTCGGAGTTTGAAACTTTTTCAATGTTCTTGAAGCATCTGTAAGCCGTGAGGGAAGCTCTTCACTCTCGCTACAAAGTTGTCTTTACAAAGAAAGTAAACTTACTACAAAGAATATAAAGTACTTACTTGAAACTGTAAAGAAATAATACTTTAGAAGGCATTGGCTTTGCTTACTGCTGCTTATTTATGATTGTGTTTTTAGCGTGATGACTACATCACGCATTTTTATTTGTGTTTCGTCAGAATGAAATATTTCAATATAATTTTCGACTGATTGATTCAAGCAATAATCAGCAGTTTAATAAAAATTCCAAATCATACAAAATATCACCTGATTATATACAAAGCTTTATACATGTTGGTACTACCCGTACGTAATTAGCTAAATGGCAAAGACTTGATAGAGGCGATTATTGATTGGCTTAATTGCCTTGGATGGGTTATAATTTATAATGGTTGGTATGTATGTTCAAAAGCCCTACTAACGTTTAAGGATACTTCCGAGCTAATGCCAGAATAGCCACCCTGGTCGGCTATTCTGTCCGTTGCGCGAAAATCGCTAAGGCAGATTTTGGGTGATTTTAAACGGGATTTTGTATCTTGTGTGTTATCTTGGACGGCTATTCTGGCATTATTTTTCTTTTGTTATTTCAGTCATACGACTTTTGTTTTCAGTACAATATAAAGTGGAGTTATAAGGATATAATACGTATCCGTAGTAAAATCCGTTTTAAAATCACCCGCAATCTGCCTTAGCATTTTTCCTGCATGTGCCAGAACAGCCGCTGTGATTACTTTTCGGTCAGGGGTGTGAAAGTCAGTCAGTTGCCCGACAATTCCGAAGTTACGATGATAGACGAATAAATGAGAAAGTCCCTTCAAGGCTCTTTTATTTTGCTTCTAAAAAGAGAATTTAAGGGTTGGTGAAGTGGAGGTATCCCTTTTTTCATCTGTCTCGGGCCAATACGGCCCAGGGGAGTAAGCTCCTAAATATATGCGTCGAGGAAGACGAAATGGGCGGGTCGGAATAAAATTTCAGTTGTCGCAAAAAGTTTTTGTTTAGGTTGTTGCTGAAATTCGTGCTGGTATTTTGTTGTGAAAAGCTCCACGTCGGGAAATTCTAAAGCTGAAACTTTTTCAGGCGGTAGTCTGATGTAAGCGGGGGTAAATTCCGAAGGTGATACGTACCTGTTTTCTTTTTGTTGTCCCGGCATTGTTTTGTATGTAAACATTTTCAAGGGAAATTGTATAAAATACCTGTGCACATAAATACAGAGGTATATTTTTAACAGAGCCCCAAGCTACGTTTCTACTTAGTTTAGGTTATAGTGGACCACTAATACCAACTCTAGGTTATTGAAAGGAGGTCCTCTATAACTCAAACTTAAATAAATTTGAGTATAAGTAATCACTTTCCCACTTAAAGGCAGCGTATTGCACCGCTGATGTTATTCCATCCATCCATCAGCCTGTTTCGTCCACTGCTGGACATAGGCCTTTCCAGGATTTTTCCACTCTTGGCAGTCCTCCTGGAAGAAATTCCCATACTCACACACGCTGGGTATGCGGGTTGGTGAGCGCGGTGCCTAAGCCCTTGCACCAGTGACGCCGCTGCACGTCACCAGTCTGTTTTTTTATAAGCCCCGGCAATTGGGGATGGATATACCGCCATCCATCAGTCCCAGGCAATGGTGGGCCGCCTGGTTTTGCCTGAGAGCTGTCCTCTTACTCTCCCCCGAATAATTTCGGGAAGATTTGCGAGTAAGATGGTGGTACCTCCACAATCGAGCCCGGCATCAGCTCTACCAGCTATAAAATATATATTATTGGCAAACGTCACTGACAGTACTTGCGGGCGTCACGTTTTACCGCAGCAGGCACAAGCTGCCTGACATCGCATCCACCTCATCCGCACTCTGCCTAGCTGTGTGAGCAGCAATGATAATTCTAACAGTGAGATTTTAAATATATGAAGTAGAGCTTTGCGCAAGAAGCAGTCAGAAGAAGAATATCCCACTTAATAATAGTATAAATGCGAAAGTTTGGATGGATGGATGGATAGCTGGATGTTTGTTGCTCTTTCACGCCGTAACTACATTGGACTGAAATTTTGTATTTATCCCATAAATCAGTTCCCAGGGGATGAAACTGAGCTTTGAAGTAGAAAAGAGATGTGTCGCCATGCTTACGAAACCGATTGGCCTAAAATTTTGCATAAATGTAGTTCTCATACTCAGAGCTCTAGCCATGGGATGGAAATGATGTTTCAAGTTTATATAGAAAAGTGATGCGTCACCCTTTCACGCCGTATCTATTTGATCCAACTGGGCTGAAACTTTGCACACATATGTTCGAGGTCTAGAATAGGGCAAAAACTACTCTTTATCCCATAAATTAGTTCCATTTGAAAAGCTATAAAAGAGACATTCAAAATGGGAAACACGGAGGCGCACAATACACACATTTTACCAGCTGTGTTTAAATAGTCCAAAATATATTGGCAGATAGTATAGGAGTACACAAAACTAATCCGACGCAGGCGAAGCCACGGGCAAAAGCTAGTTATCCTAAAAATGATAAAAAGGCGTGTTTTTTTTTAAATCAGCGAGTTCGATTTTCAAAAATGTAATTGTGCAATTTTGGTTTTTATCAAATTCGGTCCCAAAACTCCTTTCAGCATTTTTCGTTATTCCCTATTGTTTACAATTTGGCCACCCACGCTCACTTGAACAACTATCTCTATGTACAAGGAGGGCAACGTCAATATACCTATCTCAACAAAATGTGGCCATGCCGTGTCGTCACATCTGATGCGGACTATCGTGCGTACCGTTCGTTTCTGTACAAAAAAGCTCTGTGTTAGTCCGCTGTTCTTCCCCACAGCTCAAGTCTGGACCCCAGAAGAGAAGAGACTGAATAGAAGCAAAGTATGCCAAACGTACAACATCCCGAGGCAGAGTGGCTACTAAGCAAGAGAGTGCGAAGCATGCACTTCCCTGTGTTTTGCATAGCCACTCAATACACACAATAGTGAAAAATCAAGTCTATTGAACCTTTGTTCCAAAATCCCAAGAAACAGTGGTAGATATTTGACACATGATGTTTTCGTTGATTTTCACGTTCAGTAAACAATAGGGACATACAGCCAGGTTGAAGTATATCAAATTTGTTTTCTTGGAGCTCAGAACAAGGCCATTAATATGTAAACGTTCAGCCAGATGCTTGGTCACGTCAAACAGGCGTGACTCAGGCTCATCGACTATTGTACCAGTGCCAGTAACTATTGCTGGTACGTCATCAGCGAACATGGTGATTTTACCACCATTTATGGAACCACTTAGATCGTGAACATAATGTTCGTTAGAGAGGATAATTTGCATTTCATCTGACCTTATTGCGCCCCTATAAGAATGAACATTTCTTCGGAGGATCGCCAAGAGTGGTTTGGTTTTGGTCTTAGTACAATACAATACAATACTAATCACCCATTTTAATAAAAATATTAAATGTAAATACACGACTTTTTGGTATTATTTTATAAGTACAGATTAAGAAGCCGCCGCCGCAGCTTTGCCAACGTTGGCTTTGCTTTTAAAAAGTCGAAAAAGGAAATTGACTAGGTTTCAAACATGACACACGGAAGCGTTTTTCCGAGATAAAAATTTTGTGATGGATGTCAAAAGTGACGGATGTCAAATAACTCCCTAAAAAGTTCTCTATCTGCGCCGATGAAAGTTCCATCAAAATCGGTTCAGCCGTTTTTGAGATAAGCCCGTACAGACTGTCAAAAATTACAAAGTGTGTTTTGGTTATCAATTCGTACAAAAAATATACGTGCTTAAGGGCCCATAGTACCTCAATTCGCAGTCCTGTTTTAACACTTCTGCTTTCCTACTCTAATTAGATGACGCGCACGCAATACATCAGTTATTTTGAAATCGCGGCTACACTGATGGTTTTTATTTTTATTTTGTAGCCTGCAGCTGCTTTATACTAATATCAGTTATATTATGCAAATATTCATTATCTAATTTCAAGAATTCATTGAATGCTTTCGGTTTATTGTACGGTTTGGAAGTAAATTTGTAGTTTTATTATATTGAGAAAATTTAATGGATTTAAGTTTTCACCATAACGTTGACATAGAATTAGTCCTCAACTTCACCAAATATTCATTTCAGTGATTCATAGTGATAGTTGCAGTATTTGGTGGTATAATGCAGCATCATGCGAAGCTAAGTGAAGTATTATACACTCTTAAGAAAAAGCCTTTATTTCGCAATCACAGAGAGACGCTAAAATTTTTTTTTATTGGATTTACACTACTCTATAAAGACGTGAAAATACTGAATAATACTTATATTTTAATTAAAATATATCCAAACTAAGGAAACTTCTACTTGCACAGCTACCTACGTTGTTCAACCAAATTAAAAACAAAAAATATACGTTCCTATAAATAACTTTATTATGTAAAGAAAAAAAGAACACTTGGATAATCTTACAAAATCCAATTTTCGCCGCGACAAGCATTTTTATGCGGCCTCAAAATACGATCACACAATAAAAGAAAGCCATTCGTTACATTTTCGTTTTACTTACCTACGAGTACCTACGGGACCCAAGTCTGAGATCTGCGATATAAAATTCCATTTCCTATACAATTGTATGCCTCAAACCCTCTTTTGTGTCTAGAAAAATCGATGATTCTTTTATCAAAATTGTAAGTAACACAATCTTAAAAAGGTCTCAATATTTAGAAAAATAAGTAGATATTTATTACTAAGTTCAAGTAAGTCTATTTCATCTGACCGCTTCTGAGGTTTGACCCACTAGTCAAATGTCTTAATCGCGGGTTCAAATCCCGCAGGGATCTATTTCTGTTCGGACTGCGTGCTTCGGATGGCTTTTGGGGAGGTATCCAGGGTGGCGAAGATTTGACTAGCATTTCGTACCTCTTGTAAATATTTTAGTTCAGGTTAGATCTAAACACAATTTTATTTACTAACTCAAACGATTTTAAAATGACTATAGAAATGACTCCTACAAGCCTGTGACGGCTTTACATCGATTAGTACAGTAGTTTTGGACTTCTAATGCAGATTGGCATAATATATGGCTTTTTTACTGTAAGGATTTCTGTTATATTGGAGAAAAACCGATATCTATGGAGTTAAAGGCAAATCTTTGGAGTTGTTTGTGATCGAATTCAAAAGGTAGACATTAACAGAGTAAAGTCAGCTGGGGCATTAGTTAAAATCAGTGTCCTGCTGGGTTCTATATTGGAGCCCTTATTGTTCTTAATATACATAAATGACCTTCCTTATTTAGCCAAACACTTAACTGAGATACTGCTATTCGCATACAATGCGTCACTCATTTTTAAAGTTAATAGACATAGGGATATCCTTGATGATGCGAATGTAACTCTATCTATGATTCTCGATTGGTTTACTGCAAATAATTTAGTTTTAAATGGGAAAAAGACGAAATGTATAAAATTTGTATTACCAAATTTGATTCAAGTAGATGCTGATCTACTTTTCCAGGGGTCCAAGCTACAGTTAGTCGACAAAACGAAGTCTCGTCTTCAGTGGGGTCCCTACATAGAAGATCTTTGTGGTAGACTGAGTTCAGCCGCATACGCTGTGAGACGGATGAGTCAAATTACTGATGAGGATACTGCTAGATTGGTGTACTTCAGTTATTTTCACAGCATTATGTCATATGGTGTGTAGCAGTGGGGTAGAGCTGCGGATATAGAGAGAGCATTATACGGGGTATATATATACTATATCTGGCTATTATACGAAGCACCAGGATTAATTTAGAGAAAAATTCAAAGAAATCAATATTTTAACAGTTCATTGTGAATTCATTTACCAAGTTATTATATATATAAGAAAAAATATCGATACTTTCCCGAGGCTCGGTGAGCATCACTCTGTAGACACTAGGAAGAAACATAAACTGGCGTTTCCAAAAATTTTACTTGCAAAAGTAGGCCCTTTTTTGTAGGAAATGGTGTAATATTTTACAATAAAATTCCAAAAGTGGTCTTAAGTTTTACAGAAAATAAGTTTTAATTATGTAGGTATATTATGCAGGGACTCTTGAGAAAAGCATACTATAAAATCAATGACTATTTGGACGATAGTGACACATGGTGTCATGAGAATATTGATCTTGTCCATAATACTATTGTTAGTTATTTTCTAACCGATTTGTGTTTTACAAATCGTTTGTTCTTAAGTAGACTAATATTGTTGTATTGTTTTTTTTTTATTTTGACGATTCTTTTTACATATTGACATGACCATTTTATAACTTAACGTTTATTAGTTGATAATTTGACTATATAAAAAGTGATAAACTATGAGAGACAGGTAGATGATGTTTTGCCTAGTATTTTAACTTTCTACCTCATTAGACTGGTAGACTAAGATATATATTTCTTTTTTCTTCCTCATGACACAATTTCCTTCTGTCTTGTATATTTTTAACCTTTACTAATTTTATATAAGCTAAAAATGCTGTAATAGCATATAGTAATATGATGAAAAAAAGATATGAAATGATAAGAAGACCATGATCTTGCTAAGTTTCTTGCCCTTCTTCTTGGCAAGATTAATGGAATGTGCGGATTTAGGCATTATATCTATTTATAATTATTTATCTATCAACTTATTTTTTCATTGCATTATGTAGGTAAATACAATATTTTGACATTTTACTTATGTATATCATAGTTACAATAACTTAAAACATAAAAAACAAAAACTTATTCTAAACTAAAATTACCTCACAATTTAAATTACACACTTAAAAATAACTACAAAAAATATACCTCTTCTAAAATTGACCCCTGCGGCATGTTAACTTATGTAAGTATATATTTGGTTAGGCGTTACATTTATTTATGTTCTATTTAGTTTATTTATCAACTAATTTACTCGTTTATATAATATTCTTATAATATTTCTTTATTTTATGCAGATGTAAATTTCATCAGCCCAACTTAAATATATACATACATATATGTATTTTTTATATATTTTCCGTATCATATTTTTCATCATATCATATTGTTTTTATAAAGATTAAACAAGACAAAACGTATAATATGTATCTACGAGTATTTTATAAAATTAACTATCTAAATTTTGAATTTTATCGTAAGAATGACTAAGCCTAATTTTGCACGTGAGTTGAAAATTTTCTTGGACTCCAGGAATAATCTTCGATAATATTTCATATTGAAATTAATTTGGCAATACGTTTCTGGCATCTAGTGAAACGTGTTCGATGGATTCGCTTGAATGTTATTGGTGTAATATCATGTTCAATTAAATATACACAAATTCTTCTACAAATATTTGTGGAATAAAATGTATAAGAATTTGTGTTTAAGGCGCATAGACACGCCACCGTCTTAGTACAAAATTTGATAACCCGTTTCTCTGTTGTTTTTCGTTATAGACTAAAGGTATAGACCTCAATAGTTTAATACAGGCATTTACAAAGTCGCTATTTGGCTGAAATGTTAAATTTTGATATAGGTGCAATCTGAGGCAAGAAAACAACTTTGTATGTAAATCTGTCCAGCTTAATATCTTTAAAACAAAATTAATATTCAAAATTTTGGCAAAATGGTGCCTTTCAAAATACCAGCACCAAATTATGGAGGTCATATAGTTTGGTCTATTACAAAAAACAACTGAGAAACGGATTATTAAATTTTGTACTAAAACGGTGGCGTGCCTAGGCGCCTTAATTTATTAATGAAACGTATTTTCGAAAAAAGAAAATGTTAATTAATTAACTGTGGAGGTACCACGATCTTACTCGCAAATCCTCCCGAAGTTATTCGGGGGAGAGTAAGAGAACAGCTCTCGGGCAAACCAGGCGGCCCACCATTGCCTGGGACCGATGGATGGCGGTATATCCATCCCCAATTGCCGGGCCTTAAAACAGACCGGTGACGGGCAGCGGCGTCACTGGTGCGAGGGTTCCGGCTCCGCGCTCACCAACCCGCCTGCCCAGCGTGTGTGAGTATGGGCATTTCTTCTAGGAGGACCGCCAACTGGCGAAATCTTGGAAAGGCCTATGTCCAGCAGTGGACGAAACAGGCTGATGGATGGATGGATGGAATTAATTAATTAATATAATGTATGTCAAATCGAGGTGTGGGGCCACCAGCAGACAACGATTATTTTGGAACGATTTACAAATCGAATTTATCATGGAATGAATTTCCGAACGAAAATGTTAATCTTTCTTTAACTTACACTTTGTTAACGTCGCCAACAGATGGCGCTATACGCTAAAAGTTAGTCTATGGAATTTTTCAAGTTTTTCTGTGGTGATATTTTATTTTGTTCTGTAAAGTTGGCTAGACTGATTGATTAACCCAATCAGATTTGAAAGATTTGTTATGTTAAGTTGGTAACTGTAACTCATTCGTTTGGATCGGTGGAAACGTAAGCGCTTGGTGATTCCGCGCTTGGACATGGTTCTTGGCAGAGTTACACGAACGACCGACTGGGGAAGACATCCGATTTTTGAAATGGAATTAGCTACTGAATTATTTTCTGGACACTTTTATTTGGTGCGTGGTCGAAGTGACTGGGTGCGAAGAAACTTGTCTGTTCCCACTATGAGGTTTTAGTTATTGATTGTGTTCTTACTGTAATTTCATCATGACCGATAATATCGCCTTTTATCTAGTGCATCGCGTTGTATTTCAAGTGTATAACATTAGATTATCAATACAGACATTGTGAACCATGTGGCTGTGCTATTATTTATAAGATCGACGATCAACGACCACGTGGCATATGAATCTGATGATCGGCATTCTGACACCCATACCTGAACCTGTCATCAGACGTGGCATGTGACTCTAACCATCGGCATCCTGACACCACCACCGCCCGCATATCTCTGAATTCTTAATATATGTATATTTACCTACATTTATGTACTACTTATTTATTTATTCAGGTTACCAAACAGTCACAACACAAATAAAGTACATCAATATAAACACAAACAAACCATAAAAAAGAAACAAACATACAGTAGCTCATTCATTACATTACAGTTAGGTGATAATTAACAAGTAGAGTGCCTAATTAATCAATGATACAAAAAAACAATCTTTAATGAGATAATACATACGAAATGAAACCTTATTTTTATAAGAATGCAAGCTTTTCGAGAAAATATCAATGTCACTCATCAATTGATTATGTTTTTATAGGGCACGAATCATATATCGATTTTTAGAGTAATTCGTGCGGCAGGTATCGGCATGAAAGTTAAAACCTTTGTTGCGAGACGAAAGCCTGGGAACCTTAAAAGAAAGGCCTTCAACAAGTGATAAACAGTCTACTTTATTATTCAAGATTTTGAAAAGGAAGATGGCGTCAGTGATGTTACGGCGGTCAGTAAGAGAGGTAATATTATGAAGATTTGCAGAGGATTCGTAGTCAATGAAAAATTGTCGTGTTTTATTTATTCTGAACTCTCTCGATGCGGTCTTTATGTGTTGAGTAGTGGGGACTCCAAACGACACTACAGTAATCAAGGATACTACGGACATAGCTAAAATAGATAATCTTGTACGTTAATACACGCTTAAAAGGTTGACACTGTCGAAGTACAAAACCCAATCTTTTAAAAGCCTTGTTAATCATTTGATCTATGTGGAGATTTAGATCCATTTTGGGATCAAGAATCACACCCAAGTCTCTTATTTTGTCTAGAAAATCTTTACTATAGTTATGATGTACAAAATAAATAGTTCTTTATTATTTAAGTATAACGTACATATTACAGACTATTTAATATTTACTTGAAAATACATTATATGCTGATAATCTACCTGGCTTTGCATAGGCTTTAAAATTTGAAATTGACGAAAGACTTTTCGATGACTCATTATTAATTTATGGCGGAATCACAATACATCAAACAAAAGCTAATTTAAAACGATATTCCCATGTCATTTCAGTCAACCAACATCACTCCAAGCGTAATGATAACTTTCTTCTAATTTTGAACACCACTCAAAAAAAAGATTATTTAATGTTTTTCTAAGGCCCAGATTAATTTTCTTTCCAAATTCAGCACAACGGCCTACATAGATATTCATAAGTGATGTCACGAACAGACGGATAGATGGATAGACGAACAAAAAAAAGCTTCTCTTTAAGGGATTCAAATCTATAATGCCCTAAAAACATCCGTATCTGTACTATTGAAATATAATAAGTAAATGAACAAACATACAAACACCAAATGGTTGAAAATTTGTGTGAAGCTACTATGCGTTTCATATAAGAACTGTATAAACTGTATAATATTCGCTGTTTAGGGTTCCTTACCCGAAGGGTGCCAAGCGGGACCCTATTACTGTCTGTCTGTCCGTCTGTCACATAAAATGTCGTCTACATGAAATTATGGCCTCTATCACGACAAATAATAAAACATTAAAAATATTTAAATTCAAGGGGCGTCCCCATACCTGAGATAAAACAAAAGGAAAATGTGGTATCCCACTTCTCGCGCGCGGCACTGCAAATATAGGCTCAATGGGCCTGTTTTATGTAGCCTGTCTCGCCCGCGCCACTGTCAAAGCTTGTCGCTCTATATCTATCGTTCGGTGGCGCTTGTCAAAAAAAGAAGTCCATTTTCCAGTTGACGATAAAAGAACGTACCGTATCTACCTTTTGTTATTATATCTATTAATGCCCCATACCAAAACCTCTGAAAAGTTTTTACGTTATTTGTTTTGGCTCTTAGTTAAAGGCGTTACACACAAGTTTTAAATTTAGTCAGATTGTAGTACATACATTTTTGTATCGTTGATGTCGCTTTGGCATGTATTGTTATTTAACATAATGTTTTTAGAGTGAAGGTAATAACAGACGACGAGGAACAGGTAGCTTAGGGTTGCCGCATGGAAAAATGGAAAAACGGAGAGCAGTGTACAAACAAAAAGGAATTAAAGAAAACAAAGAACGACATTCATAAAAAGTTTTGTTATTCATGTTTTATTTAAGTTTATTGATTCGGTCTTAGGAACAATTATTTTGCTCATTTTTTATATTTATTGGGATACAGCATTAAGTCGATTTTTGTATTTGGTTTTTCATCATGAGAAGAGTGTGAAAATAAACGCTCACTCACATAAGTAAGTTGTCACGAAAAGCAAAAATGTATCGCCTTCGTGAGAGCTCTGGATATTCCAGTCTTGCTGCCCATGCCCAATAATCTATAAGGGCGACATAGGTGGTAAATTATTAGATTTTAAAACAAGAACTTCCAAACTACAATATATAGGGTACTCAAAAAATAACATGTTACATATAAAGGAGGTTTTTTCTAAGACGACAAAATAACCCAAAACGATATACAGAAAAATTTAGTTCAAAACCGTCCGTCCAAACTATCAAAGTAATAATAACAATAATAACTGTTATAAACATAATATTATCTAAAACATAAAATCGCGTTTAAAAACGCTCTCTTGTGGTTTTATGTTAAATTTTATTCACTAAAAAACAGCATTATCCATGTTTTTCTTACAACTCGGACGCGCAGTTTTTCAGATATGTTTATTTCTTTAGTTGTGCGATGGACTGCGCCTAAAAGATAGCTTATAAAATCACTATCAAGTGTATTGCACGCCAAAGTTAGCCAATCAGCTGCCATAACGTAAATCTTGTTGCGAACCCCCTGACATCAAATGGCGGACTCCTTCGGGTTCACGTGCCCTAGTTTGAAAAACCCTGATCTAAACTAAAACAGCGGATTCTCTAAAGTTCCACTAAACAATAACAAGCCTAACAGCAAAGTTTAAAATCATATCGCTTAACAAAACAGAATTATTAAACCTGTATAAAGTTATTTTAATACAGCCATACTAATAGTTCGACTAGTCGCTTTTAAAGGCGAAAAAGTGAGTTCATTGTGCATAAAACTACCTTACTCCTTCACCGTTCAGCATGTGGTAAGTATTAAATACTCTACAGATACATTCCGAAAAACTCATTGGTGCATGCCCGGCCAGGGATCGAACCTGGATCTCAAAGATTGAGAGGTCAGCGTTCTACCCCTGAGCTAAAGCCGCTTATGATTATATTACTTACCAACATAATTATTTACTAACAAGTATATATTACTAAATAAAGTTATAATAATTATACATATAAGAGATTCAGAGTAATGGGCAGTGGTGTCAGGATGCTGAAGGTTAGAGTCACATACCACGTCTGATGACAGGTTCAGGTATGGGTGTCAGGGTGGCGATCATCAGGGTGACATGGCACGTGGTCGTTGATACGTCGATCTCGTAAATAATAGCACAGCCAGATGGTTAACAATGTCTGTATTGATAATCTATTGTTTCACACTTGAATTATAACGCGATGCACTTGATAAAAAGCTATACGTGGGACGCACTATAAGTTTCCGGAATGAATATGAAAAAATACTATTAAAGGTACAAAATTAATTTATTGTTTTTCAAAATAATCTCCCTTGGCGTCTATGCACTTTTTCATTCGATCAAACCAGTTTTGAAAACTTTTGTGCCACTCCCCTGTGGTGACCTCTGAAACGTGTTTTTCATACTCCTCGACAGCCTCTTCTGGTGATGAAAATCGTTGACCGCGTAATTGGTTCTTAATTTTTGGGAACAGAAAAAAGTCAGGTCGGGACTGTATGCAGGATGACTCATGAGTTCTACATTTTTCGTCTTCAAAAAGTCGTTTGTCTGTCTGGCCGTGTGAGGACTAGCATTGTCGTGGTGCAGGATGATACGGCGTTTACGGTTATTTTTACGGAGTTCGTCAATAACTTCCGGCAAACAAATGGTCGTGTACCAGTCACTATTCACGGTACGACGATTCTCTAAAGCAACAGTAGCCACGTGTCCAGTTTTATTAAAAAAAGAAGCAATCATCCGCTTAGATGCACTTTTCACGCGCGCCACTTTGGTTGGTTTCGGCTCATCTTGAAAGACCCATACGCTCGATTGCTGCTTTGTTTTGGGATCGTAGCAATAAATCCATGTTTCGTCACCTGTTACTATGTCCCACACCAAATTTGACGCACCTTCGTTGAATCTGGTAAGCATGGCACTGCACCAAGTGACGCGGCCCGTTTTTTGAGCCTCGGTCAAGTTGTGTGGGATCCACCGCGAGCACAGCTTTCTCACACCCAAATGTTTGTGTAGGATTGATTGTATTTGACTCATGCCTATTTCTAAGGATGCGCGAATTTCATGGTAGGTCACATGCCTGTCTGTTTCAATCATACGGCGCACAGCATCGATGTTTTTGTTGGTCACAGCGGTGGACGGCCGACCATCGCGAGATTCGTCACTGAGATTGATACGACCACGCTTGAATTCTGCAAACCAGCTATAAACAGTCGTCTTGCATGGTGCTTCATTGCCAAAAGCTGTTTCAAGCCGAGCGATGCTCTGTTGAGCTGTCAAATTACACTTAAAATCGTAGAAAATCATACTACGAAAATTTTCCCGAGTTAAATCCATGTTGATGCAGACACACAATTTTTTAAATGGCGCCACAAGGTAAAAACAAAAGACAGTCAGATGAAACAAACTGCATTCTACAGCCAAAGAGTTCTATTTTCAAATGTTGCAATAAATTTTTAAATATTGTCTATGTAAGTGGCCAGTTCCGGAAACTTTTAGTGTTACCTATGTATCATAGGTATCGGACATTATGAAATAACAGTAAGAACACAATCAACCACTAAAGCCTCATATTGGGAACAGACCAGTTTCTTCGCACTCAGTTACTTCGACCACGCACCAAACAAAAGTCCTCGGAAATTATTTTTTTTCAATCGAAAGTCGTTCGTAACTCTGCCAAGAACCATGTCCAAGCGCGGCAAAACTAAGCGCTTGCATTTCCACCAATCAAAACGAATATGTTACAGTTACCAACTTAACATAAAAAATCTTCCAAATCTGATTGGGTAACTCAATCAGTCTAACCAACTTTACAGAAGAAAAATACTCAGAACAGATACTAAAATTATTGTTAGCTTAAAATATCACCGCAGAGAAACTATTGGAGTACAGCGCCATCTGTTGGAAATGTTAGCAAACTTAAAGTCAAGGAAAGAATAGACAATGAATCACATTTTAGTTCGAAAATTCATTCGATGACAGATACGATTCGTAATTTGTTCCACAATAATCATTGTCGACTGGTGGCTCCACATCTCGATTCGACAAATATATGTAGTAATGCATTACAAATACATATCTTCAAAAATTATAAAGCATCGAGTATGTAAATTATATCGGCGGTTACCTCATTTGCCACATTGACAGGACATAACAATAAAGCATAAAATACGCAATAAATATCAAAGAGTAGATACAGGTGTTTTCTTCGAATTAAACATACCTACACTCTGCCACCGTGTCGTGACACAGTAAACCCATTTTCTTGTTTACACTGTGAGCAGAAATAGTCAATGATATCATGGAGAAAAAATGTTGGCCGCAGTGCGTGATATTCTGTCGCTTCCACGGACAAGTGCCACAGGACTCAGGCACAAAATAGATAGGTGCAGAAGGCGAGCTATGACTGACCTTTATTTTAAATACCTACTCATCACATGTATCGCAACGCGCAAGCACTCGTGACTAGTCGTACTGGCATTCAATTGAATCCTACCGAGATCGTCGTACGTACACGTCAATGTGTGCGTGCGCTCGAAATCGCTGGTTGTAGGGAGCAGGCCTTCTGTACCTATCTATTTTATGACTCAGGGTACCTAGCATAGTAGACCATATGGTATGGCTTTGACAGCTCGATATACACTGTCTGTCCCTCTCTAGGTAGATCAACAGAGTGAGACAGAGCACTGTATCACACGCTATCGAGCTCGATATGGTTTAAAGTGGCGACAATATCTCGCAAGCTTCGGTGTACTATAATAGTAGTTTCTGAAACTGATTCATAAAAAGGTTATTAAAATAACAAGTAATAGAACACGAATGTTTTAATACCAAGTTATGTATAGTTCCATACACTACTTTATCTAAACTAATGCCTAACAACCAGTTTTCATAAATTTTGATAAAATTTGTGGTTAGCCATTTTTGATTTTTCTTGTAAAAGCTCGTTCTAAACGTGTTCGTAATTTCCGTCGTTATTTCCAGAATTTCGGGTGGAGTCAAATTATCATCACCATCACTGCTGTTAGTAATTTTAAAGCAAAATAATACTTTTGGTTTGACCCAAAAAACCACCGTAAATAATAATTTCCACGTAAGCTATGGCGCCAGAATCCAACAGTCCACCACGCATGTGTACTACGCGTTGCACGCACCGGCAGCCATAGACAATGCAGGCCGAAAATAAAATGAAATTGTGACCTCCTTTGTCACGCCGCAATATTATTTAGTACGTGTCAGAAAATATTATATGATAACCTCATTGGTATTTGATATTAAACCTCAGACATGGCTGTACGGGCTAAGTTCCCTTTGCCTTCCTAGTTAGTATCACATGAACTGTAATCTCAGAAAAGGCTTTTTTATAGCATTACTAGCTTTTGCCCGCGGCTCCGCCCGCGTGTTATTCAGTTTAACGACATGCTTTTTTCCGGGATAAAAAGTAACCTATGTGTTAAGTTAGGGTATAAGCTATATCCATTCTAAATTTTATTTAAATCCGTTCAGCCTTTTCAGCGTGAAAGAGTAACAAACATGCACACACACACACACACAAACTTTCGCATTTATAATTAATTTGAAAAATCAGGTGTCTAATTAGCGCGGCTCTTTTCGTTTGTGGTAAAATAAGACAAGGTTTTGTTATTTCATATATCAGGTGTCTAATTAGCGCGGTTTTTATCGTTTGTGGTGAAATAAGACAAGGCTATGTTATCTCATCACACTTCACACTGTGAAAATTTCAACTGTCTAACTATCACGGTTCACGAATTATCTATAAAAACGGCAGAAAAATCATGTCTGTTGTAGGGGAGTGCGCAGGTTCCACTCGCACTTGGCTGGTTTAAGTATTTGTTGTCATAGCGGCAACAGAAATACATCATCTGTGAAAATTTGAACTGCCTAACTATCTATTTTTTGTTAATTTAATACCTTCTTTTTGTTGTTGCTAGCATTTTATATATACTTATTTAAAATCATGTACACACGAATACACATTGTTAAATATTTATTTATTATAACATATATATTTATTTTATAAAAACATATTTAGATTAAAGTTTAATTTATTTAAGTTAGCACGGGTGGGCGCCTTCTGGCAAAAAACACTTTTGTGCATCCCATGAAACGGAGAATTCTGGTATGGGAGCACGCATATTCTATTCAGTGACGTGTATCAATTTAGTTTGTACAAAATTTTAAATATGGATAATATTTCATTTACTTAATGTGTATTTTAAGTTAACATCACATAAGATTTTTTTTAAAAGTTAACCATAGGCTAGTTTTTTTGTTTGTACCTACTAACATTTGAGAAAAATAAATTTGTATTTTGTATTTGTAATTTTAATCACGGTTAATGAGATACAGCCTGGTGACAGACGGACAGACAGACAGCGGAGCCTTAGTAATAGAGTCCCGTTGGTTGCCCTTTGGGCACGGAACCCTAATAAGTGTAATATCTACTCGGCCCAAATGTAAAGTGCAAAAAAGTTATTCAATAACATTGACTACATGAGCTCATCAGAATATTACCTTACACTTTGTATTTACTTCCCGGCTCCGAAGTAAGATTATGTTTTTTGAAAATAATTTTTGCTCATGGCCTTTTGGCCTTTACGGCTTTGCCTTAAGAGTGAGGGAACAGAAAGAAGCAAATGAAGTGTACATAGTTTATTCAAAGATTATGTGCATTGCACATACATAAGTCAAAATGTCTGAAACAGATTCAAAAAACGTCATTAAGATTTTTAACTTAAAATTCGGGCGAGCTGTGAAACATTTACAACACATTTTTCGATTCGGGGATCCGTTTTCGAAGTATTAAGTCGACGCGTTGGAAATTTTGGTGACATGGATATCCATTTTTCTCAGCAATAAAAAAACATATATGAGATATGAGTACCAATTTATATACTAGATTAATCATTTCATTGACATCATTTTGCCCGAAGATTTAGTTGATTGATTAATTTTCATAGCAGAGAAAAAAATATTTAGAAAATCTCTTTTAAAACAGAGATTTATGTTTTACTGACAAACGGAAGCAAATGAAGCCTCTTAGTTTTTTATTTAAATAGTCTATAAATACACTTCAATATGGCCGATTGGATTTATTAAATTAGTTATAGTTGTCATTTTAAATGAAAAATACTATTTAGCGGCATATGACCTTACGGCATAAGCTAGTTCGTGAGCGCATATTTGTATGGAGTAAGTCCCCCTGAGTCCACTCCCCTAAGGCGCCGATTTGAAATTAAAAGTTTACCAATGCCTCGCCTTAAGCTTTAAAGTGCTAATTTTTGTTAGAGGCAAGTGTCCCCCAGCCAGCTACTTAAACGGTTGTTTTTGGATATTTGAAAAAATTCACGGCAATAGTATATATAACGAAATTAAAAGGAAAACTATTACGGCTAAGTACGCTTGACAAGTTAACGAGTAATAAAATTATCGACCTATTTCATTTTGCAGTTTTCTTTCATACATTTTATATGTTTATAATTTTTATTTAAATCATTTAGGGCTATTAACTTATTTGAAAAGTACAGAACCCTCAGGCTCGAGTCTGCTTGCTCGGACTTGACCGGTTTTTCAGAATTCACACACGATACCAACACCGCTTATTTCAACCCTCACTAGACCCATATAACACGGCCAGGACATTCAAATATCAACTTAAATCCTTTGAATTTGGTATATTTGCAAAATTTCTAACAATGTGACATAAATTATGCGCGTAGTTCTGAAAAATATCTAAAAACTTCAGTAAAACATGTAAAATAATTTGGCCAAGTGCGAGTTGGAAACGCGTACGAATGATTCCGTACCACCACACAAAACGGTTAAGGAACCCTAAAAACATGATAAATAAGAATGCGATGTCGAATTAAAACGAAAATTTCTTTATCCGTCGCCCAACGTATACTTCGTATCCGTCTTAGGGCTTATGATTAAATAATACAAATAAGTACTCAGGAATCTTGCGCTTCAAGGAGTCAGGCGTCAAAAAAAATTCAGCTCCCTTTGAGTATGGATCCTAATTTCCATTATTTGTTCTTTTACTTTAGAGTATATAACAATTTCAACTTTGAAACTTTCATTTTTATAATTAAACTCGTATATTTTTATATGTTTACAAAAAACACGTTATAATGACCAGATATAAAGTTAAATCAAATAATATATATTTTTTATTAAATTATTTAGTCTTTCATTTTTATAATTATATATTTTTATATATTTACAAACAACCATTGTCGGCGTCAGTGGAATAAAAATAAAAATAAATTATTATATTATGTGACAAAATGTTCAAATGATGTAGATTTGAATTGATTGATTCGAACATTTTGTTACATAATAATATAATTTATTTTTATTTTTATTCCACTCATGCCGACAATGGTTTTTTGTAAATATATAAAAATATATAATTATAAAAATGAAAAACTAAATAATTTAATAAAAAATATATATTATTTGATTTAACTTTTAAACTTGTGTATATTAGCGTCTTTTAGGTAAAGCTGAAACAAATAATCTTGAAAAAACGTTTTTTTTTTTTAAGTGTTCTTGTATGGGGTAGTTTGTTATTCATATTCTTTGAATTTTTATTGTTTGTCGTGCTAGAAGCCGTAGAAATGAGTATTCTGTTAAAACTTCAACAGGCTACCAATTACGGCTGAAGCTGACAGACGGACGAACAGGTAGAGAAGGCTTAGTATTGGGGTTCCCTTTCGCACCCTTCGAGTACGGAACCCTAAGAAAGTAACGTCTGCTGCCGGAAATCTAAAATTAACAGCCTTGGCCAGAAATTCCCTGATACTCGTCCCTATGGTACTGCGACACAACTTAGACATACGACTGTTTCTGTTTTCATTTACTACCATCTGTTTGCCTCCCGTGTTTGTTCACGGAGGCGGAAGTAAAATCTTTTGTTTGTCCAAAATGGCAGTCTCTTTACGCTATTCTCGTTTTTAGCAGCTTGTTTTGGAATGTTTTTTCATTTTATAGCCATTTTGTTGTTTTATTATCACGCTGCTCTTAAAATCTGCACGGTACGAATTAACTGGCTCTGTAGGGAAATTTCAAAGAATATATTGCTGAGAGATAGACTCTGACTCCAAATAATAATATAGTAAGACTTGTTTGTACAAATCAATACTTCCTCTCTTAAGGCTGTTAGTAAAATAAAACTATGATATTTATAATTTTTTATCATGTATTACGTAATTAGTAAACAAGAGTATGTATGTATTGTTACAAATATTAAAGCATTTCCTTGTTATGATACCCTGAGGGATAATAAGACTTATTCATTGTTTTGTTTCTAACTCAAGTACAATACTGATTAGTTATGTAGCGTCGTGTATGTCTTGCTCCTTTATTTATTGAACGAGCGAGCGAAGCGAGCGAGTTCTTTGAGTCTACTTGAACAATCCGGCGTTTTTTATGTATGTATGTATGAATCTTTGTTCGACGATAACTCGAGTATCTTTGATCGGAATGTCATGATTTGGCAGGCGAGTAAAGAAGACAAAAATATTTTTTTTAGTTCAAACATGAGCCAAATCGGTCAAGCGCGAATCGCGCGAACGCGTTTTATTTAGTTTTTCCCTAAAAACTTTTCGCCTTCCTACGAAGGGTACATAATGGACAAATATAACAAAATACACCTGTATTGAATTTAAAAATCAGTTTTTATAATTTGTTTTTTCATGTAGGTAATTACTTATTTTATTTTATTATAATTATAAAAATTATAAATTTTACAGCATTGCAGAAAATAACTAATATAATTTGCATCATACAAACAATATAATGTAAATGTTATATAAATAATAATAATTGATTTAGTATTATAGTCCACCACTGCACCACTTGATGGCGTCCTAATGTACGTAATTTGAAGACATAGAATATGTTAATTAGTCTCGTATCTGTAGACGGTGAGTTTAGACGAAGTTGGAAACATATAGTTTCTAGTGAGATAATCTATATATCTATATCATCCATATATTTAGTATTATATAGTCCACCACTGCACCACTTGATGGCGTCCTAATGTACGTAATTTGAAGACATAGAATATGTTAATTAGTCTCGTATCTGTAGACGGTGAGTTTAGACGAAGTTGGAAACATCTAGTTTCTAGTGAGATAGTCTATATATCTATATCATCCATATATTTAGTATTATATAGTCCACCACTGCACCACTTGATGGCGTCCTAATGTACGTAATTTGAAGACATAGAATATGTTAATTAGTCTCGTATCTGTAGACGGTGAGTTTAGACGAAGTTGGAAACATCTAGTTTCTAGTGAGATAATCTATATATCTATATCATCCATATATTTAGTATTATATAGTCCACCACTGCACCACTTGATGGCGTCCTAATGTACGTAATTTGAAGACATAGAATATGTTAATTAGTCTCGTATCTGTAGACGGTGAGTTTAGACGAAGTTGGAAACATCTAGTTTCTAGTGAGATAATCTATATATCTATATCATCCATATATTTAGTATTATATAGTCCACCACTGCACCACTTGATGGCGTCCTAATGTACGTAATTTGAAGACATAGAATATGTTAATTAGTCTCGTATCTGTAGACGGTGAGTTTAGACGAAGTTGGAAACATCTAGTTTCTAGTTAGATAATCTATATATCTATATCATCCATATATTTAGTATTATATAGTCCACCACTGCACCACTTGATGGCGTCCTAATGTACGTAATTTGAAGAATTAGAATATGTTAACGAAGTTGGAAACATCTACCTAGTTTCTAGTTATATAATCTATATATCTATATCATCTATATATTTAGTATTATAGTCCACCACTGCACCATTTGATGGCGTCCTAATGTACGTAATTTGAAGAATTAGAATATGTTAACGAAGTTGGAAACATCTAGTTTCTAGTTAGATAATCTATATATATCTTTATTTTAGGCTATAAGAATGTTGATAAAATAAAATAATAGATAAAATAAAAGCTGAAAACTGTCATCTCTAATCAAAGATAGAAAGACACACCAAACAAGCAAAGCCGCGGGCAAAGGCTAGTGTTTAAATATAATTACAACTTTAAGGTAGCGTCATTAAACTGATTACTATGAAGTAAATAATCATAATTGATTTCACTGAATTAATTAAGTGAACTGAATTACCTTGGCCAAATAATTTTAAATTGTTCATCTTATTTGAATTGTACAGAATAAATTGCTGAGTTACGGGTCAAAATCAATGCGATTAGAACCGAAATGTGAAAAAGGGAGGCTGTTATCTGTCAAAGGAAATGAATCCTCGAAAAACGGCAAATGTAATCGAATTTGAAGCTTTTGGGCAAAATTATTGAGACTTATCTTCCTTTGGTCTCAACTTCATTATGATTTTTTTGGTCTTGTATCGTTTTTCTTTTGGTAACTGTTTAGAAAGTTTAGATTTCTTAAAACTTGTGTCGAAAAGCAAACATAAAGTCTTGTTAAATAAGACACTTGTACTTGTCCACAGGATTATAATTTAACTTAATACACCTGACCGGTTTCGCTTTTAAGCATTGTCTGGGGATTTATAACATAAAAATAACTTAAATAATATTTACATGTTTAATACGTGCGATAAATGTCAAATAATTTCCGAGGGTAATTTAATAATAAATAAAATGACAGATAGCAAGTAAAGATGGATTTATATGATTAAAAATGTAGCTTTCCTTACTAATATCAAACAACGTTGCATATAAATCCATCTTTACTTGCTATCTGTCATTTTATTTATTATTAAATTACCCTCGAAAATTGTTTTGTTGTTGAATAACCAAAATCGTACGTTTTTGGTTATTCAACAACAAAACAATTCATGTATTCATTTGACAGCCAAAAATGTACGTAATTTGCTTAGCCGAATAGTTATTGTTCTGAGCTGAATAGCCATAGTGACAATCAATTTGAATACGATAGTCTTACACAATTGCAACTCTGGTCCATCAGTGTTTGAATGCTGTTAATGTTTTTGGTTTTTCTGTAAACTTCTTTTACTTTTTTTTTACATAAAGCCCAAAACATTTCGATTCCTCTAGCTTGAGGCGCACATTGTTTTGTTTAGTTATGAAATCGATATTCGCCGACTAAATATTGAACGACTTCAGACTCGTAATGACACAACGCCATGTCCGGTCAAAATACAATATCTTCCCACCAATTATTAATGTTTGTCTTTAAAAGGTATCAAACGTTTGATAATGCTCTCTACGATAAATTTGAGAGTTCATAGAGCAAAGCTTAGTGTATGCCGACCTCGTGGCCGTACCCGTTGGACCAACGACCTGAAGAACGTGGTGGGTAGCGGCTGGATGAGGAGGACGGAGGACCGACATGAGTGGAAAAATTTGGGAAGGGCCTATGTCCAGTAGTGGACGAACACGGTCTGATGGATGGGTGGGTGGATGGAGAGGAGACTCACACGTCTCCAGTCATACGTTGTTTCAACTAGTCGCGACGAAAGCTTCTTATAATAGGGCTATACTTACCGCTATACCTTCTGCTGGTGACCTTGAAAGTCTGAATTGGGAGCTGCTTGTAATCAGACGTTATAAAAGTAATAAAATTTAAAAAAATATATTACAAACAACAGAATAATCTGGAATTATCTGCATTGATTAGAATTTTATCAAAATCTTTATTTAAATAAATACCAAACCTAGGTCTAATTTTTGATTTTGATAAAATTCAGTTGAGTATATAGATCGGACCCGAAATATATCTTGAGAATAGTTATTAAGTACTTGTCTATGTAATTTATATACATTTTGTTTTTATTGTACAGCTATAATTATATACAATAAATAATAAAGGAAGAAGCTATCAGCAGTAATTATATTTTTATATCATTTAATGACGTCACTATTCAAAAATTGTGTAACTTTCCTTTGCTATGACAACTAAGCATATCGCCAAAATCAAATGTTATAATTATTACTTATTTAAAATATAACATTTGATCTTTAAATGCAATATTGATACAAAATTAATCATAAAACATTATGACATTAAATACCTCGTTTTCTTATAGTACGCTGAACAAATATTGGATAAATATAAAACTTTATGTAGCACATTTTATTACCGAGCTATGAGTTTCATAAAAGTATCGGTTTTCGAATAATTCCTTGTATAGTCGACGCGACAACAAGGTATACGTCGCGTGTTTTAGTACGCCAACGTCTTGCTTCACACGCAAAAACTGATAACTGACCAAGCTCTATTTAGCTCGGTAAAATAAATAGTTATAATAATTATAATTACACCACAAATGTCAACATAAACAAGCTCTCTGATTCCCGTGCAGTTGCAGCTGTTCAAAAAAAAAGTTAATTTAAGACTAGTTTTTGCCCGCGGCTTCGCTCGCATTGATTTAATTTTTGGGTAGTCCTATGGTATCTGTTTTATTTTTCTGTCTGTATCTTTGGTTTATATTTTTCGGATCAATAATTTTATGCATTTGACCTTGACTTTTTGGTCCTCATAAAAGTCTTTTATGCATGACCGCCTCTATAGCCGAGTGGTAGAGCGCTCGTCTGCTCACCCAGAGGTCATGGGTTCAATTCTCGTGACCGACCAAATTCATACTGGACTCAGTTAGTGATCAGGAACTAGGTTCAGTAATCCTTTTCGCCAAACTCGAAAAATATATTTTTTGCTCCCATACTAGTTGGTTGGACTAGTTTAAGTACAATTCCTAGTGCAGGCACTATGGGACAAAAATTTTTTTTTCGAATTTCAGTTGTAAGGTCGTAAAACCTTGTTCCTGATGACTTATGGAGTCTTCAGTATGAATTTGGTTGGCTGATTTAATTTCATCTAGTTTAAGGTGACTTTAATTTATACAGCCAAACTCTGGGTTGGCTATAGACGTCCGGTACTGGATTTTATTCATGATTTAAGTTTAGGGGGATTGTTTGACTCTAGTTCAACCCCTTTCCACTATTTTTAATTATTTTTTTATTATTTAAGATGAAAAAATTACGTTTTTGACGTAATAAATGTCGATGCAAAGCGGGTGTACCAAGTGTAGACTATGCCTCGTATTTCACAGTTCACACACGGGAAGACCTGACACCCCGTCGTCGAGGACTCATGTCGTGATGATTTGTTATATTTATGTGTCTGACCCTATATCTATGTCCCAAGGGATTTGTTTATTCCCAAGAAACAAACTATAGCCATTGTCCAATTAAATATTATAACCATTATCACAGTAAAAGAATTTTCAAAATCGGTTACGTAGCTGTTGGTGACTACGTCCCTGAAAGTACCCATATCCAGGGAACAAACTATAGCCTATAGCTTTCAGAGATAATGTAGTTTTCTATTAGTGAAAGAAATTTTTGGATCGGACCAGTAGATCCAGAAATTATGATTTACATACAAACTCACAAACTAAAAAAAATCTCCTCTTTATAAAATGTGTGTAGATAGGGGGTGTTGGTAAGACAACCACCAAGCCAAAGCTGTGGATAATTATATTTTACTAGCTTTTGCCCGCGGCTCCGCCCGCGTGTTATTCAGTTTAACGACATGCTTTTTCCGGGATAAAAATTAGCCTATGTGTTAAGTAAGGGTATAAGCTATATCCATCCTAAATTTCATCCAAATCCGTTCAGCCGTTTCAGCGTGAAAGAGTAACAAACATACACACAAATACACACACACACACACACGTGCGCGAACACACACACACACACACGCGCGCACACACACACACAAACTTTCGCATTTATAATATAAGTCCCACTCGCACTTGGCCGGTTTTGTCATCTATCTAGGATTTATAGTTTGGTTTACTATTAATATGTATGAAATAACATAGCCTTGTCTTATTTCACCACAAACGATTAAGGACCGCGCTAATTAGAATGATATTGATCTATCCTACTGAAACCATGCATTTTTCGGGATAAAAAGTAGCCTATATATGTACATATATACACAACACACACACACATACACAAACTTTCGAATTTATAATATTCTTATATATTATATTATATAATATTATATTGTATTGTATTATATTATATTTTATTATATTATATTATATTATATTATATTATATTATATTAAGGTGGTAGAGCTGATGCCAGGCTTGACTGTGGAGGTACCACCATCTTGCTCGCAAATCCTCCCGAAGTTATTCGGGGGAGAGTAGGAGAACAGCTCTTAGGCAAAACCAGGCGGCCCACCATTGCCTGGGACCGATGGATGGTGGTTTATCCATCCCCAATTGCCGGGCCTTATATAAAACAGACTGGTGACGGGCAGCGGCGTCATTGGTGCAAGGGTTTCGGCACCGCGCTCACCAACCCGTCTGCCCAGCGTGTGTGAGTATGGGCATTTCTTCCAGGAGGACCACCAAGAGTGGCGAAATCCTGGAAAGGCCTATGTCCAGCAGTGGATGAAACAGGCTGATGGATGGATGGATATTATATAATTAGGAGTAGGATTAAAAGATACTTACGCGCGAGTCAATCCACAGAAAAACGCTATTATAGTAATAATGTACTGTTTTTGCTAAATTCACAGTAATAATCTTCGGTAAAATTTTTTCAAATTCTTGTCTTTACATTTGTTTCTAATTTATCTTTTCCAGTTTGAAATGCACTCTAATAATAATATTTACAAAGCGATAGATTTTCGCAATAAAAACATAAACCTAGCTGATGGCTTTATTGTATCGATTATTTCAATAACATTTTGGTTAAGGAGTTAAGAAAGTTAACTTTTTACAACGATTTCGAATCCTGGCTCATAACGTTTTATGAAAATGAGACGTTTCGAATCATGAAACACAAGATTTCTGAGTGCTTATTTGATTTTTTTTATATGTTGATAAAACGAAATTTTAAGACAGAAAGTATACGTTTGGTAATTGATGAAGTAGATTTTACTTTTATTCAATGCGATGCATTAACGTACAAACCAGACGACAAACCTTCTTGTATGGCATCAAAATCTGACCCTTTTTACGTTAAAATACGTTAGGGGACATTTTCAGATAATGCTTTAGCATTTTGGTGATCCATTACTCGTAACACAGATAATAGAATACTATTACATATTAATACTATATATATATTATACTATATAAATATATTGAATACTACTACAAATACTTCATCTATATATAAAAATCGAAATCTAGCAGTTTGGATGACAGTTTAGAAATTAATTTTGAGACGGTGGTGAAGTAGTTTTATTATTTTTGGTTTAAAAGTACATAAAAGTTTCAGAAGCCTTTTTGAGATTAAAAAGAAACTATATAATGACAATATAATGTTAAAATGAGGAATTTGCAATTCTTTGCACATTTTTAACATTGATACAAACAAATAAACAATTTGCAGGCATAAAGGAAACTAGCTAACTTGAGACTCCACGCTCGTACAAATATTCTTGTATTTTACCCACTAAGAGAAATTATAAAAATACGCTAATTTCACAAAATAAAATTTACCTTCGGTCACAAATAGTTTCAATACATAGATGACCCTAGACAGAAAATTAACCTGAAATGGCGGTGGGCTGGCATCCTAGCATCGTTGCCAACCATCCCGTAAATCCCAGGACGGGATATTTTTGCTGTAAATTCAAATGTCCCGCTGGGACAAGGCCAGTCCCGTATTTTCCCTTGAATTCCACAAACAAAACCTAATTCTATTAACAACAAATTAATTTGCCTTTAACGACAATCCAAATATTTTTCATATTTTCTATTTCATCTTTAGTATCACAAGCTAAGAAAGACTTTTTTCATAAATGACACCTATATGGATTAACATCTTAAGAACCCGCTCCGTATTTTTCGTCTGTTTGATGCGAAGCATTATTTTCATTATTTTTCTTGTCATTGCCGCGATGTTTTTGTAAAAATCACATACAACAGTCCATATTGACCATCTAAATGAAGACCTCAAATTTATTTTTAGTTTCTCCCTTGCGTGTTATTTTAGTGCTTAGATATTATGAATAACGACTCGGAGCGGGCTCGTAAGTATCAAAATAACTCACAAAAGAGAAACAATTCAATCAAATAAATTGTAGGCCTTCATTTAAACGGCTAATATGAAGTGGTGTATGTCCCTAGTTTTTCCAAAACATCAAGAAAAAGGCCAGAAAACCATTTAACATATTATTTAACAAAGTTATCGTCGTCGCGGACCAGGCTCTTAAGACTGACTCACTATAGTCTCTTACACCTAGATCTAGTAACGTGAAATATAAACAGTGAATTTCTTGAATTATGAAGTTCTACGCAAGCAACGCAGCGAGGCGTACGCTAGTAAAAATAATAAACGAATTTTATCTACCATTGCGTTGGTTCACTGAATACAAACCTGATTTCGCTTTCAAAAGAGAATCTCGTGCGGTATGATAAGCCTATTTGAATATAATCTGATAATGAAATATTACCTCGAGCTTGCCAAATCTACGTTTTATGTGAGCCTCAAGTCGATAATGTTGACTAATTCTTTAAAAATAATCTTTATTCTCTATAGGTACATAGAATTTTGAAGAAATGTCAAGAAAACCTCCATAAATAATGCACCAAAATTTATAGCCAGACAGATACAAATTTAGTTAGAAGAATTTATAATAAATTGTTATTTTGTATATCATTGCGATAGATAAATCGCCAAGTGATTTAAAATATGGAAATTTACGTCTATCGTAAAAAATAGTTATGTTACAGTTAGATAAACAAAAAAATATATTTTTTAAGCAATCGATACAATGTTAAATATATTTCTAATAATTCAGAAGCCGGAGAAAAATATAAATAATTATAAAAACATAATTTTAATAATTTATTCCACATTCTTCAGTGGATCATCAATCTATAATTATTAATTTAATGGAATCAATCGAAATGTTTGCAAATACCCATGACCCACACATTCCATTTTAATTTCCAACAAATTATGAGGCTTCGGAGGTAAGCGGCAGACGTGATAATTTCCTTTTTGGCATCCAGAGGAAGCGAAGAAAAAAACGTGATTTGCAAAATCCACGTTTCCAATTTCACGTAACAGGAAGAGAGATTAATTTAAACTTTTCTTTTAAGGTGGATGCGACGGGCTTCGTCCCCAAACGCACAATTATGATTGTCTTTCTTTAAAAAGTATCAAAGCCTCTCTAGCAAAGTTATGTATTTTATTTTACTTTTATGTTTATTACAAAAACCACAGGCTTTAATACATAAACTTATGCCAATTACGGTTTTACAGTTTACATTATAATACATTTGAGTACTTCAAAACCAAGAAAAATACATACTTTAATAATTAATTAATTAATTTAAAACAAAAAAATTATCAAGAAAGCACAATAAAAACTTTAGTAGTGTAAGTGTGTGTGTGTGTGTGTGTGTGTGTTTGTGTGTGTATGTTTGAGTTAAGGTATGTTGTAGGATATAATTGGATAGGGATAGGAGTTTTAATTGTATTTATTACAATTTATATGATTGTGCGAAACAACTATAATAATCATTTATAGTCTCGGACGAACAGTTTATACACATTATGGTCTTGTTATGCCGTAAATCATTTAAGTATATTTAAATATTTTGAATATAAAAATAAGAAGAACAATAATAAGTTGTGAGTTTGGTAAATAATATTCGCCTAAGGAGATAATTTTCTGTGAAATAGTTTAGTTTTCTTCGTGAACGACTTCTGAAAAAGGCATAAATAATGACGTAATAAGTAAGATATCACAATGGAGACTTCCATAATCATGTATAAACCAGAGTCTTGTAGACAACTATAAATAACTTTCAAAACCATATTTAATAAAATGCCTGATTTAGCTGCTTAAGTATAGGAATTTTCCAGCTGAGTTGAATTTGTGTATATTTGTATTGCAGTTTAAAGTCGATTGCGATACGACACTATGGGTGTCACTGGCGAATCATTACAGGAGTTTTGCAGTCTTTCTTCAACATGCCTCATCAAAGAGGGGGTCTTCATCATACTGGGCTGATGATGGCGAACTTTGTGTACCAAAGGTTGTTACTTGCCGACGTGTGCTTGGGGCATTAAAGTTGGATTGGGGCTAAAGTACCAACAGCCGCTTGCTTAAGCTTCCCCCATTTATCAGAAAGGTTCACAATTACCAGGTGAAGGTCGTGTTTAACCTGTGAAACCAGAATAAGAAGTTCAAACATCATTCACTTTGTAAAGTGTCAAGCAATCTCAATTTTCTTGATTCAGGGATAGCACGTTTTTAACTAGATACCTAAATATTTAAGACAACTTTAGTAAAAGTTTTCAAGTTGATCTAGCTACCACGCCAAACTTACAAAGAAGAAAAGTTTTCCGTTTTATATACAAGATGACATTTATTTATGCAGCCAAATTCATACTGTAGACTCGGTAAGCGCTCAGTATCAAGGTTTCTCAAGGATCCTTTTTGTGAAGATCGTAAATTATTATTTATGTGTTCTCTGCAAACGCAAGCCAGCCCCGAGTGAATTACTGTAGGAGACTTCAATCATTTATTTTACAAAATTAGCAAAAAGTGTTATAGATCCGTGATACTGTTCACTTACCAAGCCTCCAGTATGAATTTAGCTGTATATAAATTTCACCTTATATATTACTAATGCTTTTTTCCTCGCGCAGCTCTACATGACCCCATTTTCTACAGAGGATTTTCGGTGGCCTTATCCATTTGTTTCCTTAAATGTTACAATTTGTTCCCGTAAAAGCGTCAAGATGGATTGGCTCTATGAAAACATTTTACCTGCTCCAACCTTCTTGCGTGGTTGCTGAAATTTAAGTGTTTTGGTATGTATTTTGGAAATAAAATCGAAAATGTTTGTACGAATAATAATAATCGAAGGTTACCATAGTGACTGCAATTTCACTAAATAGTGAGCCTCTTGGTGCCTAGAGGACGCTAGTGTATTCAAGACGAATCTAGACTATTATTGCCGGTGTACGAAACGTTCACCGATTATTGCCCTACCGTCACCTGTTGCAGCAATGACAATAGAGTCATTTCAACAACATTATTTTTGTTTTTAATTAAACCCATTGCCTTCGCCGATTTTTTTAATGAAATAAATCTTTTAAAGTATCCAAAAATAACCATTACTTTGAGAGATATTTACATGAAAAGATTGTAATAAAATACTTGTATCGAAAAACGGCCGGTGGGATGCACTCAAGGTCACGCGGCCGATGTGACGTCACTATCGTTGAATCTGCTAACTTGTGCAGGCGTTATACGGATTTGGCGTTGTTTTTCTGATTTATCATAGTGTTTTTACTTTAAAACTTCTAAGAAGTGAATACATAGTAGCTATGCACTTTTAAACTTAATTAAAATGACCGAAGTGGGCTTTAGTAAGGGCCAATCGGACAATCTTCCCAGAATTAGATGGCATAATGATGCAGAATATTTTTCTACCAACACAAGATTATTCAATGCCGATATCAGGAGTTTTAAATTTAAAGCAGAGGTAAGCAAACGTTTTATAAACCTACTTACTCATATGGTATAGGTACCTAATACGAAATAGATAATATTGGTAATTATTGTTTACTTCCTTGTTCATATTACAAACACATTTTGTGTTGTGTCCAAATATTCTTCATCTTTTTTAATCAGATTAAAGGTACATTTTAATTTCAAGAAAGAGTATCTAAACCTACATAAAAGTTTAAGTTTGTTTGGCACAATGACTAACTTAAATCTTTATGAGCATGCACCGCAAGAAGTCAAATCCCAAGTTGGCATGGATGTGTTTTACGCATCTTACGGGCAAATTAGATGACATGAGTAGTAAGTATAGATTTGAATTAAATAAACACTTAGGTACGTCAAAATAGTCCTCACCACAACAGTAAGCTGATATTTTCGGAGACAGCTCTTTCCTTCTTATCACTTTCAGCTTCACATTCCGGAGTTTTTTTTCCTAAGGAACAATTATAAAAGTTTTATCCAGTGTAGAAATGGTTGTGGATTTAATCTGTCGTTACATTAAAATTTGTTGTGTTGAAAATAGTGACGAAAATTCAAGTGATATAATATTGTGTAGTTTATATTTACATATTCGTTTTACCCCTCTGGAGAGTAACAAAATAGAAAAAAAAAGAAAATTACTCGCTCGGAGATAATTTGAATGCCTTTTACACGAGTCTTTATTTTTCCATGCACGAACGAACTTCAGCTGTATACAAAGACGAAAGTTACTCCAGTTTTTTGCAATAATTTTCGCCTTGATTTTTCGATTGAACTTTTGAATTTAAGGTAGAAATACTTATCATCTCGAAATGATCTGTGATTTATATAGGTATATCTTAGAAAGTCAGTGTTAGGGTGAAAGGAGTTCTGTTGTTAGTTAACAAACTTGCCTGTGTTTTGGTAGCATTAAAATTCACCAAGTTGGCATCGCCCCTGTCGGTAACTGCTTTGAGGGTTACATAAATTTGCTCTTTCCTGGTCTCTGTGATTAATTTCTTGGCTTATTTCAAGTAATGCAATAACTTTAATCCATCCATCTATCAGCCTGTTTCGTCCATTGCTAGACAGGATTTCGCCACTCTTGGCAGTCCTCCTGGAAGAAATACCCATACTCACACACGCTGGGCAGGCGGTTTGGTGAGCGCGGTGCCGAAACCCTTTTACCAGTGACGCCGCTGCCCGTCACAGTCTGTTTTATATAAGGCCTGGCAATTTGGGATGGATATACCGCTATCGATCGGTCCCAGGCGATGGTGGGCCGCCTGGTTTTGCCTGAGAGCTGTTCTCTTACTCTCTCCGAATAACTTCTGGAGGATTTGCGAGTAAGATGGCCACAGTCGAGCCCGGCATCAGCTCTGGAATAACTTTAATGCGTGCTTATTATATTGTCAGTCATTAAAAATGATAAAACATATTTTCGTATAATTTAATAGGTCTTTCTATGAATAAATTGCCACCCAAGTAATTACATTTCGTTTTCCGTACCTACGAGAATGGAACACGACATAAAAGCTTGAGAGGTACATATAATTGCATTAGAATTTCTAGCTGTACATCATTCTGCGCTAGTGCGGTCACGAGTAGGGTAACCATAACCAGTAACAAAACTAAAGTTTTCGTGACAAAATCCCTCATTTTTCTCTTTCCTAACATTTCATTTTAAGATTTTTTTTTCTCGTATCGTAGGAATCGTATCGATCGCATCGAATTTAATTAATTGTTTTTAATATTATATTTTTATAGCCAAATCTATCGCTTTGGAATACTTTTAATAGTATTATTAGAGTGCATTGCAAACTTATTTCTAATTGATATTTTCTTGTTAAAAATGTACTCTTACAATAATTTGGTTGTTTTTAAACATCGATGTGCTATGTTTATCTGCTTTTTGGAATAAATAGATCAATTTAGGAATGTAATTTCAATTAAAATTTTTCGTGCTTTTAAACCGATTTTAAAACCATTTTCATTTTTACAGGAAATTACGTGATCATATTAGGTTTAACGTCAGATACTTGTCAAACTCTAGGATGCGTTCAAGAATTTTTTTTAGTATGGAAATGTTTTGTGATGACGTCACTGAAGGTTTAATGAAAGACATCGCTTCTTTTCATTTAATAAAGGATACGCACGCTTATTTTAAAATCTGTATACTAAAAAGAGTTAAGGAAAGCTTTTCCTCGAAACGGTTTTCGAAACGTAAATATTGATGAAAAAAAGAACAGGCCAACCGCATAAAGTTTTCCGTGAAGTCCCCAGACATCTTTGTCTCCCGAAAATGGGGAGATGGTGCGGGGAGTGCGGGGGCGAGCCGTGAGCGCACGTGTAGCCTGAGGCTCAATTCTATGTAATTACGAGCAAATGTACGTATTTCCAGTTTTAGCCGTCCGTACTAGATTGGTTATAAACATGAAAATATATTTGCGAGTAGCAATACCTTTTTTTTTTTTTAGTTTCATTGTTTTTATTGAAAACGTTTCTGAATACACCATATAAAATAATTGGGATGAAGTTTAAAGACATATTGTATATTTTATCACTTTAAGATGAGGTTCTACCATGCTTGAGAACGAAAACTAATTTTAACTAAAACTTAGTTATTGGGGTCGAATTTCGCGCGGTATAAATTATTACGCTTGTAATAAAAATTACATTATTTTGCAGGTAATTCGTACTTTTATGGCAATCTAAGGCTTTATAAAAAAGTGCTTGATTTTGCATTTAAAAAATGGTATATCAGTACTTTAGTTTCGGATAAATAAATGGTAGTTGTCGCTCAAAATTATGAGATCTCTTTGGTATTTCTTTAAGGCTCTGAGTCTGTTGAGCAACCTTACACTGACATGACGTAATTTTTATTAGTTTTTGGCTAACTAAGGTAGCAACTCCTTTTAAAACTTCCTGACAAATTTTAATGGCATATTATGCCATATTATTACATTGACTGTGACTGAAGTTCTAGACACGCGAAGAAAAATCCTGACGTATGGTCACCCTAGTCACAAGTAAAACAGTCAATTTAAAGTCACCTCGCAGTCTCATTTTCTCTATCCCGGTACATATTTTCTCATACCAGACAGTCATAAAAAATGGGCCAAGCGTCATCTTACACGTACACGTAAATAATGTCAGCTTAAATATTTCATAAGCGGATCGGACTTACTTTTTAACTGTACAAGGAGGCACAGGTCGAGATTATGATTCATCATCAGGCATCTGCGGGAGTACAGACGTGCACGGTGATCAGTCGAGTACTAACTAGCTTCCCTCCTCTACCCCATCCCTCGTATTGAACCTTGGTCCTGACCACTAACCGAGTCACCAGTACTAAGTACAAACAAGAACATTTACAGAAGAAAATTTCACGATATACTATTTCAGTCCTTATCGCGTGCATAGAAAGCTCATAATCTAACAAAACGCCTTGTTTTGAAAGACATCTACTGCTACTGGCACGAAAAGTACGAGTACCATAGTTTCTGTGATTCATCGTCTCCTCATGCCGGCACCCTGGAACGATTATGTCTGTCTTCGCCCCTGATTTAGTATTGCGAGCCGTTAGCGTAACTTAGGTATCCTGCGGTCTCATGATATCACAGGCTTCTGTTACTAGTTGCATAATGAATCTATGTTAGCAAGCAATATTTGTTTGAAATTAAAACGACATACGTAGTAAAAATAGTAGTTTATAAAACTGGTGCTTAAAAACTGGTACATAAAGGGGCCTACGACTCGTTTATTAAACTCACACTCGTGTTTTAATACCTTGTTATGTGCAGTTCTATACACTGCTTTATCTACACTCCGGTAAGTAGTTAACTACTTACCTGTTTTCATAAACTGAATATTTTTTGTATTTACAACAAAAATTTTAGTGAATTTGTTGATAAAAATTAATAATTTCATAAATTTAAAATTAAATTTATTCATTCGCAAAAACTTTACTAATTCCCAAGACATCAAAACTCTTTTCTAAGATTAAAAAAAAAACGGCAATATGTAAAAAACACTAGTGCGATTATGTTAAGTAAAAAGCACACGTGTTTAATATGCTGCATTATGACCATATCAACGCTGCAATAATGGCCACTTTATAAGCAAGTGTGTTGAAAAATAAATAATCACCGCACTATTCAGCCGCGCACTTTTGCAGATATGTTTATCTCTTTCTTATATAAACTTGTGAAAAGGGAAAAGTATTTTTCATCACAACAATTTATCTCTTTTGTTGTGCGATGGACATATTGCGCCTTAACATAAGTAGACCCGGCTTAGCGAGGAGATTACAGTTAATTTAATAATATAATCCTGTCACACGTACGAACTATTGTGTAGGTGTTATGTTTGTTTAAATCGAATCTACTGTAAATTTTTTTTTTGGAAATGAATATATTTGTATTTATTTGTATAACTTCTATTATTTTCATTCAATTTCTTATGGCACAATCACGCTCCATGTCTGTTGTTCTTCAACTTCTTATTGTTAATCGATAACTATACGGCTTAATATACCTATCAACGACCTATATCGATAGGTCCTTGATAGAGTTTGGCCAGGGAATCATGGCACAACTGTTACTAACACACGGGTATGGAGAAAGTTATTTTTTTCTATATCTGTGTAGGGTAAAGTCGAGGCACGATTCCCTGGCCAATCTCTACCTATTGATGCTTGAAAACAGAGTCCATTATACATTACGTAGAATGTAACTAATTGACAAGAAACGCTCAAATGTAGGTGGTTACATCGACAGACTGACATTGTTAATATCCGCCTTTCTTTCAATGTTCATCACCCGTGTATTGACTTGTTTGTTAAGGTGGTAACGGAGGATCTCGGTGCAAAATGCACATCATAATATTGTTATCCTTACTTTTGAATAAAAAGTTTGCAATAAATGCGTTTTATAGCAATTCGCGAAAACTGCTTGTTAATAGTTAGGTGATCACATGAAAATTATTCAATTTTATGCGTTACATTTTAGCTGCATTACATTACAACTGTAAACACGCTTTCAAGTTTTTTAATGTAATGCAAACAAAATGTAATACATTAAAGTACGTAATTGTTTTGTGAAGACTTTATTATGAATAAACTATTTCTGCAAGTTGCTTTAAAACACATTTATTGCATACTTTTTATTCAAGAGTAAGGAAAATAATATTATGATGTGCATTTTGTACCGAGGTAAAAAGTTACCCCTCAATAACGAGGTTTTGTGTTATTGTATGAAAAGCGGTGATGGTCCAGTCAACAGTAGCTGGACTCTCAATCCAGATAAATGGATTCAAAACATGTCGTTTTTTTTAAACACACAGTGGACTGACGCTTGGCCACAATCGTGCCTGATGCAAAGCGTCGATAAAATCTAGGATGAAAGGTGCTCGCCCAAACACTGGGAGAGTACAGCAGTCGAGACGTTAATCAGCTTGTCCAGGGAATTCCCTAAAAATCTACGAAAGCCGCTAATGGTTGAATGACTTACTGCACAACTGCTTTCCCGGTACGGCTTCTCATAACGTCAGTTTTCATGCCGGAACATGATAAATTGCTTGGCGGCATGGTTCGCCTCGCTCCGTTCCACTTCACTCGGGGCCCGAATTTATGATCCGAAGCAACCTAAGGCGCAAGCTACATAGAAACGGCACAGGCGTGGTCGTGCCCTCAGCGCACCTCTTCTATCTGTTTTGCACCATGTCCCTCTCCTATATTTTGTATGAAAGAACTTTGGAAAGGCGTCGAGACGGCACGCCACGGTTACGACGCGGGCGCACCGAAAGGTCCCCTCGCCCACACCTTCGTCGTCAGAGGACAACATCTTGTCAGATCAAAATCAAACACTTGCAAACCATCGTTCTATCGTGAGCGTGCCATCGATCCATCCATCCGATCGATGCACGCCAGTAGCGCGCCGCGCTGTTTCTATGTGGCTTGCGCCTAACACGCTCCTCCTCGCTTCACTTGTCGTTTACATTTTTTATTTTTCGTTGAAGGACTTTCATATATTTTGATTTTGTAAACATTACCAGCGCGTTGAGGTTTTATGTAAGTGAAAAAATTCTGGGGTAGATTGTGTATCGTTCAAACTGCAATATGTTCAAAGGAAAAAAATATATATATATTTTTCTTTCCGTTACAATGTAGTTCAATCAGCTGACTAAATTGCCATGGAAAGTGAGAAAAAGTTGGCTCGGACCTAAAACATCTTTTCGTAAAAACAGCCCCCTGATTCTGTATCGTAAAATCAGTTGCCAAAGTTGTCGTCGAAAACATACATATCCGCTTATCTCAGGATATGTTCGCACTTAAAATGACGTCACAATTCGCAAATAGTTCAATATCCATTAAAGGTTATTTTGGAAGTTAATTTTCAGAGGTCCTCACGCCTTACTTTTCTGATTTTATATAGCGCAATGATATAAAATTTAATTAATATGTGACTTATACAGCCAGCCAGTCCTTGGTGCCCGTTTGTTTATATTTATAATCCAATTTAGTCTAAATAAAAGTAAATAGGTACTTTCTGGACAAGCGCCCTTCATCCTAGAATGTCATAGATGGTTTCCATCAGGCGTCATAGAGGTCAGGCGTAAGCCGAATATGATTTTTTAAAATTTTATTGAATCGATCTTTTAAATACTCATATCTATTATCCTGACTCCAACCTATGGACCCATCAACAAGTATCTGTTCTTGCTTATGTGATCGTAATAACATAAATAGAGATAACCCTCCATACAATGAAGTGTATGAAATATATGTTGACATCAATGACACCTACATTTCTGGAGGGAGGGGCAGGCGGTAGTCTGGGGGGGTCCGTGCCCCCCTGGCCCCTACATAGTTACGCCTATGCTTGATACTGTCCTTGACCATGAATGCGGTTTGATGGCTGATATTTTGGTGTTAGATTTTAATCACTTTTTTAAGTTTTTATTTTATTTTAAATAGTACCTATCATATGTACCTATTATATCTAGGTGAACTTTTAGCTCCTGCAGATGAATAAACAAATGAATGAATCTGATGTCCCAATAATTCTTTGTAACATATATCGACGTAATATGTTGATATTTTTATAATGGCTTTTGAACTGTCAACCGTCACTTTTTCAGGGTGATCCCAAATATCCTTTCAAACTAACAAAATCTAGTGTTTTGATTTTTTTTTCAGATTACAATAACTTTTCTCCTTATTTGAAACTACAGACACATCTTCTCTGTACATCTCTATACATATAAAATACAACGTCTGTCTGTCTGTTCGTTCGCTTATAACTTGAGAACCACTCAATGGATTTTGATGCAGTTTTCACTGAAAGATAAAGCTTCGGGAAGGTTTAAAGTTACGTCTCATCACGCTATGATAAAAGGGAGCCTCGCAATGAGAATTTTCGTGACACATATGGAAGGTTCGCCGTCGTAGCGTAGTCGATCGTCGCGGGTTCAAACCCCGACTGGTAAAATTTGTTTTCACTTTTTATATTTTATTCTTTTAGTTTATTTTCAGAAAAAATATTTCCTTTTGTAAAAAAATATTAAAGCTGAAATTATATTTCTTGACTGAGCAAAGAACAATAACTAAAATATTTTTATTTTCAAGTCCTTAGAAAACGCCATCTCTGTGAAGCTATCCTGGATAACGGCTCAGTAAGCTGGCATTAAAATGGTTTTTATTTTAATACACTAGATGGCGCTGCATGTTTCAAAATATCGGATTTGACGCAGGCTGGTTCAAATCAACCCACGTTAAAGTTTATCTACACTTTTATATACCTCTAGAGAAGAAAGATTTGTTTCTTTGTTCGTTTTTATATAATGGGTAATATCTAGAACTACTGAACTGACTATCAAAATTCTTTAAGCACTCAATAAGATTTTTAGTTAATCATGTGCTATTAGGCCTTACGTAGTCGTACGTATGTAGTATCGTCGTCGGGGTTTCAATCATCCACTGGTAAATGTTTTTTTAGGCGACCTCTCAAGTTTAAGTTTATTTGATCGTTATTGATGAGTATTTTTGTAGAACCATTTTTTGTTGACCAGGATCTAATGACGGGACTGGGAGGTGGGTACGGGATCTCCTCAACAAAAAAATAAACAAAATTTTTCTTTATTTCCTTACATTTTCGTTATTATTAAGTTGTGGGTCTCTCCTAGTAAGTTTTGCAAAACCTGTATTAGAAGAACCCCTCTTTCTTATAAGTGCCATCAAATGGTGCAAGGATAATATCTAATACATTTTTTTACTTATAGCTATTTACAAAAAGAAATATGTTAAATTGACATTTCAGTAATATGCTATCTAAATACTCGTATAAAGATATATTATTGTGATTAGACTGGGTGTGTTAAGTGTGTATCTGTATAGTGTGAGTATTTGATTGTGTTTGGTGGAGATTTTACAGTTCGAATCTAAGCTAGTACAAAATGTTATACTTATTATGAAATTTTACTAAAATATATATATATAGACTATAAAATAATTCATATTCCATAGTTTTAGTGTTACAAAACTTTTTCAGTGTCTTCGTATTTCAGCGATTTTAGCCATGTTGTAAGTTTATTTTTGCATTCATTGTAAGTCATACCATATATGTTTAGAATTCTATTTATTTTGTTGTAGATTGAAATTGACTTTTGACAAAATTGAATAGAAGCAAAGGTTGTATTGTATTTTATAGATTTTATTACTGAGTAGGGGTTACGCTTGTTTAAAATGTTCGTGTCTATAGGTATCTTTTTATGGATCCTTAAGATACATTGGAGAATATATAATTGTCGGACCGTAAGAACATTTGCTTCATTATATAATTCATAGGTACGGAAGGTTTTTTTTTTACGTAAAGCCACTTTTAAGACAGTTCTCTGTGCACGTTCAACTTTGATAAATTTAGTTTTATAGGTGCCACCCCAAACTGACATGCAATATAATAGAATAGACTCCACAAGAGTTTTGTATATGTAAATAATGAGTTTTTTATTAGATAAGTCGCGAAGGTATTTTAAGAGCCAAATTAGTTTCCGTGCTCTATTTGCCACTAGTTCAAGCTGAGGGTACCACGATAGGTTTTTATCAATAATGATCCCGAGATACTTTGTAGACTTGACCTGGTTGATTTTGGAGCAATTGCAGCTTTCAGAATAACATGTGTGAGCCGTAATACTGAAATTTTCATCTGGTTGCATATGGTCACGAATTGAAAACGTTATGTAATTAGTTTTACTAGTGTTAAGAGATAGTAAATGTAGTTTCAACCATTTTATTACTTTATCAAATCCATACTGAGCCTTCTCGAAAACGTCCAACCAGTTATCGTCATGAAAAAGTAAGGCTGTGTCATCCGCATAGGAAAAAACACGTCCATTTGTTAATTTTAAGTTGGTAAGGTCATTGATGTATATTAAAAATAAGGTAGGTCCAAGGACGCTACCTTGCGGAACACCATAATCAGAGGTGAGGACATCCTTACTAAATATTTTATCATCAAGCTTCACTCTTTGTGTGCGGCCATGTAAATAGTCACTGAGTAACATTAAAAACGTTCCTCTAATACCAATTTTGTCCAGCTTTCTCTTTAGAGTGGAAATAGAGACGGTATCAAATGCTTTTTTGAGGCCTAAGAAAATACATAAGGTCTTCTTCTTATTATCTAAATGTTTAGTTATATCCTTTGTTAAGTCCAAGATAGCATCCTCAGTACTTATACCTGGACGAAAACCGTACTGAGAATCTGATAGGAGGTTATAAGTATTAAGAAATTTAATGAGCCGATTATTGATTAATTTTTCAATAATTTATCAACGGATAACAGCAGACCCTTCGAGTTTGGGCTTATTTCATTGGTCTTTATTACCACATTGGTAAAAAGTGGTGACCAGGGTCTGACTGGAAGGTGGGTACGGGATCTCCTCAACGAACAACAGCAGATTCTTCAAGTTTGGGCTTATTTGATTGGTCTTTATTAGCACTTCGGTTAAACATGGTGACCAGGATCTGATAATGGGACTGGAAGATGGGTACGGGATCTCCTCAACTGACAACAGCAGACCCTTCGAGTTTAAGCTTATTTGATTGGTATTTATTAGCACTTTTGTAAAACATGGTGACCAGAGTCTGATAATGGGACTGGAATGTGGGTACGGGATCTCCTCAACAGACAACAGCAGACCGTTCCAGTTTGGACTTATTTGATTGGTATTTATTAGCACTTTCGTAAAACATGGTGACTGTTGCATATTGTCATTCAAAAATCATATTCTATTGTTTTCCTTATTTTGGAGCCGCGGGCAAAAGCTAGTAATTTAATAATATAGTCGATTCTGAAGGCTTTAATTTTAGTTTTTGTGTTATCGAAACTAATTTTTTTCCAAAGTAATATAGCTTCTGTTCTTAACACTAAACAACTATTTTGGAATGAATAAATTGTAGTCTTGACAGCATCAAAACTAAATTCAAAGCCATCAGAACCAGTTTTCATAACATACACAGAGTTTAATGATAAAATAATACACCTGAACTATTTTGTATTAAACTTTGGTATCAGCGTCTTTATATGACTTGTAGCTCTAAGTACTAATACCTCTTTGACTTCGAAGCGGCTGTTTTATTTATGTCCGCCTCAATACAACGCAATGACTCCATGGTCGTGACAGGGCCAATATTTCAGGACCTTCGTTCTTCCATTACTCAGGAAATGATTGATTGAGCTGAAAGGAAGTGTAAGACGCCATTGCCCTTCATGTCATCTACATCCATGGTAATGGATGCTGGGCATGAGCTAGGGTTCCGTGAAGAAAAGGAAATCCGTATCAAGCCTTCGTGTCTATCTGTCGATGGTATTACTCCAGAACGCCTATGTTGGTAGATAAATACGGGGACTCCAGAAAGTATTGTTAAAAACTGGGATGATGTCACATTTTGAAAATGATTTTTTACATGTGTATCAATCAATTGGGAACAAAACTAACCTTTGAGCCCGCCAGGTGGCTGCACAGTCTCCTTGACCTGGGGGTAATTACGAAGACACAGTTGAAGTGAGATTTCTAAGACTCGAGCTAAAAATGTATGGAGTTCGACAGATAAAATGAGAAAACCAATTCGACAGACTGAGAATAACCCTCTCTGGACTGTATTATAGGCTGTCCTTATCTAAAGCCTTCTATGTATATGTCGCGTCTGTATATGTATATTTTTGGGAAAATTAAAATGAAATGGGTTAGCAGTATTGTACAGAGGCCAAAATTATTTTTATTTCATTTTTTCTCTGTCTATATGCTTCGTTTTAGTTCGACAAAAACTCAACAGATCGTAGTGAGTCGGGCCAGCAAAAAGGTTAAAAGGTTTTTTTTTAAGTAACCGCCAAACCGAAACCTGACGGTAGTTGTTTTTATCATTCTCTGATTAAAAGATCACGATTGCACGTAACGGAGCCGCGGGCAAAAAGTCAGGTCAGCCATGTTAACAGCAGAATTACATTTAGAATATATACATGTGAAAACTATTTAATCAAGCCTAAGTAACTATCTAAACACGCAATGTTTCAGAGAATAAACCCAGCTACTCAATAATTTAAAAGCATGAAGACACAGAAACTCAAAAGACAATCTTAATCAAAGAATATAGTACTCTATCTTAATCAAAGAAGTACTCTTGATCTCAATACACGTTCCCGTTCCATAGATCGAGCTAAAGTCCAAGTCCCATAGATGCTGCAGACACGTGGCTTCGTTCAAAATAACCTCAACATGTCAAACGCCCGGTATCGCAAAGACTGCTGGTTTTTGTTGGTGTTGCCAACATATGTAATTTGTATACGGCTAGTATTTAATTTATATTCTCTATAACCTCCTCGGTCCTGAAGCCTCCTATAGGGGACAATTTTACTAGTGCCGTACTCTGGCGGCTAGTTGCTGAACCATAAAACACATTATTGCAACAGCATAAGAATAGATGGCGCTACTTTGTAAAATTGGATTTTTCTAGTATCGGCTGCGTGGGGATTTGTTTTGACAGTTTGAAGTTGCATGTTGACCGACAGTTGTTATTATGGCTGCCCGGGGTAAGTTAAAAATTATTTTTTAATCAAATAAGGCATGCCAAGTTCAAAATCAATGTGTATTGTGTTGTTTTGGATATGTGAGATGAGTTAAAGACATTAGTCGTATATTTCGACAATTATTTTGGCCATATTGGTTCCCGACAACTGAGTGTCCTGCATAGGGGACTTTGGGTTTTAGGCTTTATATTTTAATATAAAAAAATTATTTCTGTTCAATGTTTTAAATCCTTATAATTATATTTTACAGGCGTGTCAGATCGAGAAATAGAAAGAATTTTAGAATTTGATGATGATGATTCAATTATTGATGGGTTTTCGGACGATGACGACCCTGCCACCATTCCTCATCAAGCGAACCAAGAAGCTGAAGAAGCTGATGAAAATGGCTCGAATGAGTCAAGTGATGATGATGTGCCGTTGTCAACCGTTCTTGCTTCTCGGCCACTCCAGGCTGCAAACCGTCGGGTTTATTGGAAGCACCAAGACAGTTTTGCGCCATCTCCCCCAGGGATTTACTGTCAACCTTTAGCTGCTACTAGAGTACAGGTATTACGATCACCATTCGAATATTTTACGAAGTATATTCCTGAAGAAATATTTGAACTATTCAGCTCCTGTTCAAATCAAACTTACTTTTTAAAAACAGGTAAGAATTTGAACACAACAAAAGATGAAATGAAAATCTTTTTCGGCATATGTATCGCCATGAGCTATTTGGGTTTACCACGAATCAAAATGTATTGGATGACTAAGACTAGGATCCCAATGATAGCTGACCGGATTACTAGAGACCGCTTCTTCAAAATTCGAACAAACCTAAAACTGGTCAATGATCTCGATGTTGATTTAGTAGCCAAAGAAAATAAGTTCTGGAAAGTTCAGCCTTTGATCGAAACTGTGAGAAAAGCTTGCCTAGAAAACCCTAGACCTCAAGAAGTCAGCGTGGATGAGCAAATGATTCCATTTTGGGGTCAAGTTTTAATGCGGCAGTTTATCAGAGGAAAACCTAACCCTTGTGGATTGAAAAACTTTGTTTGTACTTCTCCAGATGGTATACCTCTAGATTTTTTTATGTATGAAGGTAAAGGTGATACAATACTACCAACCAATGAAGCTGAGGGTCTTGACATCGGAGGAAAAGTTGTTATGAGGTTGGCTAATAACTTACCTCAAGGAGCAAAGCTATACATGGACAGATATTTTACATCAGTTGATTTACTGGACAAACTGCGAACAGAAAAAAAGATGCAAGCAACAGGCACTCTCAGAAAGTCAAAAATACCTAAAACATGCAACTTCAAGACTGACAAGCAATTGAGAGACCAAGGACGTGGCTCTTCAGATCAATTAGTCAGGAGTGACGGGCAAGTGGCTTGTCTGAAGTGGTTTGACAATAAACCTGTAGTAATGGCATCGTCTGCAGATAGTAAACAGCCTGAAAATAAATGCAGGCGTTGGTGCAAAAAATCGAAGCAGTACATAGAAATTGATAGACCATTTGCTATACAGCAGTACAATGAAAATATGGGAGGAGTGGATATGCTGGATAGGGTTATCAGTTTTTACAGGATTAGCGCACGTTCTAAGAAATGGACTGTTCGTCTGATCTTTCATCTTTTTGATTTTGCGGCAGCTGCGGGTTGGTTGGTATACAGGAAGGAGGCTCTTCTGTTGGAAACTCCTAAAAAGAACATTCTAGATTACCTCGACTTCAAAGCGGAAATAGCAAATTCATTGCTTTACTTCACTCCAACTAGAGAACAAATAATCATGTATGAAGAAGTAATTGATTCAGCAGACCCGGTGGCATCTACAAGTCGCAAAAGGAAATATGTGCCACAACCTCCTATGCAACTTCGGACAGCCATGGCAGGTCATTTGCCAATGATAGAAGAAGAGTCTGATGACCACAGGTGCCGCTTGCAAGACTGTAAAAGCAAAAAAGCGAGAGTATATTGCACGACTTGCAAAATGCATTTGTGCTTGGTAAAGGGGCGAAATTGCTACAAGAAATATCATGAAAATTTGAGCAATTGACTTTGATTTAGAAAGTATATAATATTACTCAAATTTCAAAAGTTTTTAAGCAATACAAAGTTTTCTAATTGTATACTCTCGTATTTTTACTGAATAAAAATTGCTAAGATTGAATGACTTTTTCATTTCTATGCACACCTTTTTCATTGCATGCAGCCCGAGAGTCCCATATAGGGGACACTCAATAAAAAAAAAGTATCAAATAAGTATTAAATAAAAAATTTTTTTTTTCGTCTTTAGGGGTCCCTAAGTAAACCTTTAAAAAATCATTTCAATCACAAACAAAATTATGCCTCAGGACTGAGGAGGATAAGACGTATCCGAGCCACGGCCTGGACTTCGATTTATTACTATTGCTTAGCAGAAACATAGTATAATTATATAATTATTACTAAGTAGCAGACCAAACATAAGATAAAATAGCGTGGCAAGTTTTCATACAAAAAATAGGCACATTTAGGCTTCAAGCTACGAAGAACAAAAATTGGTTGTTATGGCTGGCTTATGCTTGGAACATATTTGTTAATTCCTAAACTAATCTCTAGTATACATTTTGTTTGGAAACAAGCAATATTTATATTTAAAAGAGCCCGAAGTTCACTGAGCTAAAATTGCCACGCGTCGACTCTATGCGTTTATCATTAATGTTAGGTCAGCTACTAAAATATACGTCTGTGTTGTTTAGTGATAAGGATTACTAAAACGGTTAAAGAGTCCTTAAACTAATGAGGTCTTACAACTTAAATATTTATGTATACGGGTATAGTAGGTATTTGTTTGTGTTTAGTTGCGTTGGTAAACCCTAATGCCCCAAAAGTAAATATTTGTTTACGGTGACAGGCCGTTGAGGTTGAATAATCGTTCATAATTTATTAACATTTGAATGTCTTGCTGCGTCCAATAAAATAAAACATCCTACAATTAAAAAACAAAAATGTAGGTACTGTGTGAACAATCTTGTGAATTGTGTACATACAGGCAAACTTTGTCCTAAGATAATGTAGAACAAAACTTTTTATTATGTCGGGAACCTTTTTTGTGGGGAGTACCGTTGTTTACATCGTATTCGTTGGCGTTGAACAGATATGTAGCACGAAGAAACACTAAGTAAGGGGCAATAACCCTTGAGAAAAAGCAATAAGCGATACTGATAAGTATTGAACAAAATGGCCTTCCTTCGGCACACACGCGCAGTAGCTTTACTTCTGAAACCCTGCGACTGGCTTTATGAGGGCTATACCGGCCGATGACCTTGAAAGTCGAATTAAGTCAGACGTTATAGAAGTATAAAAATAACAATAATAGTACACGGTAAACTACAAAATATTTGGAATGATGTGCATTGATTAGAATTTTAAATTTTTATCAAAATCTTTAACTACCTACATAAATACCAAACCTAGATCTAATTTAAAACGAATATGCGGTTTAATCAATTAAGTATGCAAAGAAATACACTGAAACTTGGTCAAATTGATGATATTATTGCAACAGATGATATCGATTGATTATTTTTGATGAATTTCAGTTATGATAATTGTAATTAATTATTTAGTTATATTTTAGTGCGTTATTTGCAACTAGATTCCCCGTCTAGAGAAGGAGAGATCAATTCGGGACGAGTCGTGCGAGTAAGTGTGACGCACACACCCGGGGTCACCAGCAGTAATTGTCGACTTGAAATTTGCTACAACAATAAGGTGCAAACAAAAAAATTGTCATTTTTTTTAAATACAATATGGATATGAAATTGTTGATATTAAAGAGCTGATTATAAAAATAAATACTTTTACTACATTTACTGGCACTAATTTCGAGAAATCTTTGAAAAATCACAAAAAAATTCATGTCTCTCCCCCTTATTTCCGAAACTGGAAGACTGAAAAAAATGAGGATTATAGGTCATGACTGACCAATTAGAGGAAAACTAACTATAGCGATTAAAAAAAATGAAAATATACGAGGAATATAAAAAAAAAAATATATATATACCTTATTTTATAAAAATACCTTATGGGTATCAAATTCAAGGTATTAAAGAGCTGATTGTAAAAATATCCAATTTGACTATATTTACTTGCATCTATTTCGAGAAATCTTTGAAAAACCACAAAAAATATGTGTTCTTTGTCAATTTCAACAGTCCCAATGACATGGCAGTTGATTTTTTTAATACGGAATGAACTTGAAAGTAAAGGTATGGTTTTTAAGATCCTGTATTTACTAAATTTTGAATTTTTTTTTGAATCTCTTTATTTGATAATGATTTAATTCTAAAAAAAAAAATTTAATGCTCAGAAAGCCAATATCTCGAAATGGTTTTTAATTTTGTACCAATTATTTATTTGTAATGTTGTCGATTGGCCGATATTTATTTAATAACTCTGGTTCTGGATGACATTTTTTAAATATTCTAAGGCTGAGATTCAGAGTGCATTTTGAGTCCGAACTCAATCTTACAAACGTCACAAAGCGACGTGATCTCATACTAAAGTGACGTTTGTAAGATTGAGTTCGGACTCAAAATGCACTCTGAATCTCAGCCTAAGACGATGTCATTTGTTAACTTATTTTTAATACAAATTTCAAGGCTTTATAATTTAAAAACATGAAACTTAGATGTAATTTCGTGATGTTTTCTATCGAGCGAACTGGAAGATTTTTCATTTTTTCTAAAATGAATCTACCAGCCCTATAGTTTACTGTCTATATTATTTTTACTATACCGATTAACCAAGACACACAATGTGATATGCACATTTGCAGTTGTGCATCTATCCTTTTAAGGACCTTTAAACCGCTAGCAGAAATGCGCACATTGGCATTGGAAGCAGGAATACGAATAAAAGATTATAACCCTTACATGACTGTAAAAAAAGAAAAATTATAAAGCAATAAAAGATGGGACAAAATAAGAGTATTCCACCCATCGTTTAAGTGTCAAGATTCCTTTTAAAAAAAATATATCAAAAGAGATTATTGCGACACTGCGACATTGTGGTACGATTATCAACTTTATGCAACCGTTTTAACTGCCATGGTACTGTTGTTGGCTGTACATTTTACAAACGAGGCGTAGCTGTAATGGATAAATACTATAAAAGGAAGTCCGTATGTCCCTTTTTCACACAGATTTCAATGCTAGTAAAAATGTATCATAAAACTAATTAAAAAGAAGGGATGCCCAAGAGAAGTATTACCCAAAGTAGGAAAACTGTTTTTCTCTTTAATCGGAGACCTATGTTTGGAATTTAAATTGGTTATAATAAATAATCCCCAAAAACAGTTTTACTTTGGGTTTTACTTATCTTGATTGATTATTTTGCGCAGTGGGGTAAAGTTTTTCATTTTTACCAATTTATTTAACTTCTGACTTTCAAATTAAGGTAAACGTCAACTAGAGTCCTTAAGCGTTTGTATTATTCTGTTTCCTATGTCATCATATTTTTAATATCACATTGGTATAGCATATATAATATAAAATATATTCAATAATATTTTCAATATCACATACTTTATAATCACATATGTGACTTTGACGTGGCAATTACTGGTAAATATTTTTTTTTGCTGTCTTCTATATTGGAAGTATATTCTCTTATTCAGGGCTTTCATAACCGAAGTTTTGATGCCTCAGTGGTTAAAATTCTACAATAAGCGAGAGGTCCTGGGTTTTAATCCCGATTCAGATCTTTCCAAGTCCAGATGTATTTTTCTGATATTTATATACCACAATGATATAAAATTAATTTATTATCTCATTGCAATGAATCGCCAATTGTTTAAAATATAGAAATGTATTGCTATCATATTTTCAATAATAATAAGTTCATAAGTTACAATTAAACAAACTTACCCACGATATACATGAACATTAAACACGAGACACTACTTTTGTGTGTGCCGTTGTGTAAAATGTGAATCAGCGGATTTTTCTTTGATGGTACGTGGGTTGTTATCACGCCCTCACAATATGGGGCCGACGTAGACATACAAGAGATATATTTATTTTTTCTCTTGTCTCGCTACGTGATCAGACTGCTGAGAATGTACTTATAGGGACTGGTTATGTAGCAGGCGACAAGTGGGTAGAATACAGAGAAATAACATGGTAAAGGTGTAATAATACGCTGATAAAACAAATTGGGTTTTGGTACCTACGAGTATTTAGGTTTTATTCAAAGAAAAACCGAGAGCTGTTTGCGCGCTACTGCGAAAATATTGTAATTTTTTGGACTCCTGTTACTATTTTGAAGAATAAGCTGCTCCTTAGTTCTATAAAATAAATGACTAAAGTTATGAAGACAGCAGTTAAACTTCTAGGATTTCGTGTTTTCTTGAAATAAATTTTAATGTATAACATTTTGGAAACTTTTTTGTTACGGTCAAACAAAAAAAAACTTTCACTCATAACAATATCTATATTTAGTTAGAGGTGGTAGAGCTGATGCCGGGCTCGACTGTGGAGGTACCACCATCTTACTCGCAAATCCTCCCGAAGTTATTCGGGGTAGAGAAAGAGAAAAGCTCTCAGGAAAAACCAGGCAACCCTCCATTGCCTGCGCGACCGATGGATGGCGGTTTATCCATCCCCAATTGCCGGGCCTTATATAAAACAAACTGGTGACGGGCAGCGTCGTCACTGGTGCAAGGGTTTCAGCACCGCGCTCACGAACCCGCCTGCCCAGCGTGTGTGAGTACGGGCATTTCTTACAGGAGGACCGCCAAAAGTGGCGAAATCCTTGAAAGGCCTATGTCCAATAGTGGACGAAACAGGCTCATGGATGGATGGATATTTAGTTCAAGGAAATTTTGCTAACTCTGCCCTGAATCCATCTTTCTCGCACTGCGCGTTGTCCTTTTAGAGTTTTTGGTAAATTCACACATTACCTAATAGGTTCCCAAGTTGGTGTGATTCCTGTATAATTGTTTTATAATTGTGTTTTTCCTTTAATTTTAAATACGTAATAGCTCACCATCGTAGATTCGTAGGTATACAGAACGTTTCGATATCGTTCCAAATCGCACAACTTTATGATTGTTTTTCTTATTAGTCAATAAAAAGTAGTACAAAATAAATGTGATTTATGGCAGTTTAATGTCAATTAGGCTTTTCCATCAAAGTTGTGTAATTTTATGCATTACGCACAACTTTAAGCACGCTTTTAAGTTGGTTTGGATATTCACGCCAACTACAATCAATAAAATGACGCACATCTGCTAAAAACCCCTGATAATGCTTAAACAATAGTCTCAAAATAAGATGAAACTATTTTATTTCGTATGTTTTATTTAAAATACGAATAACAATCATAAGTTGTGCATTTTGCACGGAGATCAAAACGGTTCCCTTTAATAATACAAGACTTTACTTCACTGTAATTTGTTGGGATACGACTACATACAACATCTTGCATGCTGTAAGCAACGAGTTATTCGTAGGCTGTTAACAATAATATATAATCAGCAAATAAACAATAAATAGAGTGATAAAATAAAAAAGCTCGCGAAGAAAGCTCTCTGAAACATATGAAGAAAGTTCCAAGTTTATTGATGAAAAACTTTTGTATCCCTCGTATCTGTTTCGAAGTCTTTGTGTGCTACACAATCTTCATCTCCTGTATTGTTTCGGAATTTGGGATAAATAAATAAAAGGTTTTGTCTGATGTCTTACAAAATTAAAATTAGAGAATGTTACTTTACTGCGTGAACGTATTGTTCCATCCTACCATCAGCCTGTTTCGTCCACTGCTGGACATAGGCCTTTCCAGGATTTCGCCACTCTTGGCGGTCCTCCTGGAAGAAATTCCCATACTCACACACGCTGGGCAGGTGGGTTGGTGAGCTCGGTGCCGAAACCCTTGCACCAGTGACGCCAGTGCCCGTCACCAGTCTGTTTTATATAAGGCCCGGCGATTGGGGAGGGATATACCGCCATCCATCGGTCCCAGGCAATGGTGGACTGCCTGGTTTTGCCTGAGAGCTGTTCTCTTACACTCCCCCGAATAACTTCGGAAAGATTTGTGAGTAAGTTGGTGGTACCTCCACAGTCGAGCCCGGCATCAGCTCTACCACCTTAACGTATTTTTACGGCCCGGAATTTGAAAAGAGATGCATCAAGATTCAAGGCATATCAACAAATAGGATACATTACAAGGTGACATTAATTTATGCAGTCAAATCCATACGGAAGACTCGGTAAGTACTCAGTATCAAGGTTCTATGACCCTTTGAAATTGATAAACAAGCCCAGCCCCGAGCCAATTACCATGGGAGGTAAAAGTTTTATTTTAAAAGTGTTATCGATCCGTGATACTTATTACTTACCAGCCATCAGTATGAATTTGGCTGTCCTTATATATATAGAAAAGGGAAATACTCACTCACCTTATATTAAATCTACAGGACATAGACTATAAACATGAAAGGCAGGTAGATTCTTTATACAACGTAAACATCTACTAAGAGCTGAATTTTATATCATACTAGCATCATATATCATCTATCATTCTACAGCGGCTTCGCCCGCGTGGCCTACAATGACATAATTATTTTTACAGATACAAACATTATAAGCGCTCTCACTCCCCATTAATTGAATAAAAGTATACAAACTGACAATATCCCAAGCAAAGCAGTAAGGAAGAAGTTCTCCGTAAAACTAAACTCATCTCTGGAATGAGAGTAATAAGGTTGTAACAGAACTCGAACCATGTGTGTAAAGATTACATTAGGAGACACCCAGAAGTGGATAATAAATAATCAATATTGTTTACAACGAATTACTGTACTTACCGCAGTATTTCTTTGTAAACAATATTTTTACACCAGATTGCTCTTATTGTATTTAATTAAGGTGGTAGAGCTGATGCCGGGCTCGACTGTGGAGGTACCACCATCTTACTCGCAAATGCTCCTGAAGTTATTCAGGAGAGAGTAAGAGAACAGCTCTCAGGCAAAACCAGGCGGCCCTCCATTGCCTGGGACCGATGGATGGCGGTTTATCCATCCCCAATTGCCAAGCCTTATAAAAAACAGACTAGTGACGGGCAGCGGCGTCACTGGTGCAAGGGTTTCGGCACCGCGCTCACCAACCCGCCTGCCCAGCGTGTGTGAGTATGGGCATTTCTTCCAGGAGGACCGCCAAGAGTGGCTAAATCCTGGAAAGGCCTATGTCCAGCAGTGGACGAAACAGGCTGATGGGTGGATGGATGGATGGTATTTAATTTTATTTAATAGAGAAACAAACGCGTTCTTTTACATGTTCTTATTTGTAACTTGCAAATATTAGTTCATAGTAATATCAGGTACATATTACAGATACACCTCTACCCCAGACTAATTGTAATAATCCGGCACTCCCCCGCACGCCCGCCCTGCGCCACCCTGCACGTCATACGTCCGTCTACCATGCCGTGTAGGATTGTCAAAGCCCTATTAATTTTAATTAAAGAGTATGTGTACCGGAGAATAAAAAGTTTCACAGAAACTTAAAACACCCATTTCACCCTCTTAGGGGTGAAATTTTATAAACCCTTTCTTAGTGGATACATACTTCAAAAGAACACACCCTCCAAATTACATGCCGCTAGGACCAGTGGTTTAGTCTGTGCCTTGACATATCAGTCAGTCTTTGAATGAACATTTTGACAGATTACAGATACACCTCTACCCTTTACCAGAGAATATAACGTTTCACAGAAAATTTAACCCCCCATTTCACCCAACCCTCTTAGGGGTGGAATTTAGACAAACCCTTTCTTAGTGGATACTTACCACTTCACCAAGAACACACTCTCCAAATCTCATGTCCCTAGGGACCAGCAGTTTATTCTGTGTCCTGACATATCAGTCAGTCAGTCAGGACTTTGAATTTTATATACACAGAATAAGTTTTCTTCACAATTACTGCATTGTTCATAATCATAAATTTAGCTGTTTATTTATAAAGCGATAGTGATTTGTTACAAAACTGAAGAATCGACACAAAAAATTCAAAACAATTTAATTTAACTACCACTTCATCAAAATTCAACTGAAAACTCCACAATAGCTCATAATGGCACTTTATTTACTTAGTCTTAAAATGTAAACAATTTACATCTTTCCTCTTGTTTTCTGAATACGATTATAAAATTACTTACCATTTAATAACATACCAACAGTTTCATTTATACAACCTCCATTACCGCTGTATTAAAATCTGCCTTTCCATCTAATTCGGCAAGAAATTATTGCTTTAGCAAAAAAGTTGATTATCCCTTGGCATGGAAGTCAACTTAAGGTGGTTTGATGGTGTAGTGATGCATTGTAGCATGAACAATAGATTAACGTTGGAGTACAATATGACGCCGCCTATTATGTTAGTCTTTTCCGTTTGTTGCGAGTGTTTCCCGTTTGTTGTTAGCAGAAAAGTTTTTTTTTTGCTGTTGCTACAACTGATTACTTAAACTCTTTCTATAGTGAAAAAGTTGTGAACTGTAGGTCGTTACAATAGACATTGGACGGGTGTTAACAATGTTCATGTAATGGATTTGAAAGTACTCTTCAATGGACACCTAAGAGATTTGAGTGACCGTTATTGTCGATTGGTCTAATTTGCAGTCAAGACGGTCGTATACGTCATGTTCATTTTCTGATTATACAGTTAAAATATAAATTTATTTTTAATTATGACATTTTTAATTTATTTTTAATTTAAGCCATTATTTTATGTAAATTTTTATAAATTACATTGTGTATGTACATTGTACATATTTTGTATTTCGTGTAAATTTCTTATGTATTGACAAACCTTTTATAACGGACATTGTTATATGGTGAATAAATATCTTATCTTATCTTATCACACACTCAGGACATTAAAGTATTATGTTATGACGCCGAAGGATGCCGAAAACTGCATTTTCCCAAAAATTTGATACGAACCTTCGTTATTCAATTTTGAATAAACCAGACACATTTGTAGCTTCAAACGATGCTTCAAATTTTGGTGCTTCGTAGTAGAATAACCTTAACTTCGTCGCTCAACCAACAGCTTTTCAAGAAAGGGGGTGTACTTTGTGTGTGACTTTATGAACTTATATTAAGACGCGTGGCATCGTGTCCAAGGCCGAGTTCTATTTTAAATTTACCTGATTATAATACAAATTTTATTGTATGGCGTTATTTTAAAAAAATATTAACTATTTGGTATGAAATTTAGGTTTATGCTCTGGTTTGTTTGCTCAAAAAACTAATTCGAGTAATTTTAAAATTCCTAGAATTAAACTTGTTTAAAAGCAGGTGAACAGGAAATAATAAATTCCCGGAACGACTGGCGACTAGTTACCTATATAGTTCACACTAATTATTCGGCAATTATTATTAACGATTATGGCGCCGTAATAATCTATCTTTATTAATAATATAGCAGTAAAAAAGCCGTATCGATAAAATTAATATTTTTTCAAAATAAAAAATTTAAAGTAAATAGAGAGGACAGCACAGCTCTTGATTTAAATTGAATTGAAGCGAAAACTATTATATTTAGAATTTGTCTGTTTATCTGTATGTATGTGCCGTTTCGTTTCGAGAGCCATTCAAAGGATTTTCTTCATTTTCATCGTAGTGACTCTGGTCAACATATTAAGGCAACTAGCCTTTGCCCGCGGATCGACCGCATTTATTTAATTTTAACAACGTTTTTGGCTTTAGCGTTATTTTATGAACAGCTCTTATAGTCTGTATGTTGACCAGGTGTCACTTCGATGATAACAAAATCCACATCCAAATCCGTTGAGTGATTCTCGATTTAAAAGGGAAAATTTATACAGATAGACAGACAAAATTAAAAAAATTCACGTTTTGGCATCTTTAGGGCTTTAAAATTTCATTCAAATTCAATTTCAATGTTAAACTTTTATACTACTTTGTTATAAGTATACTACTTTTTTATAAGTATAGATAAGGGGTGTTGATAAAATAACCACCAAGCCAAAAACTGTCAATAATAATTTTTAATCATACAACGCTTCCACGTGAGCGAAGCCGTGAGCAAAAGCCACAATAATGCTGACGTCCGTACATTTAAACTAAAGGGTAACCTTGTTTATTGCACCGAGTCTGATCTGTTTAATTTTAGCTACACCTTCCAAACAAGACTCCTAATATAGTTAATAGTTATTTGTATTACCAGGGGACAAAGTAATATTTTGTTCGTTGAGAGGTTCAGTTTGAATTTAGAGCGAAGCTAAGGATTCTATAGTAGAATCACATCCTTCCTGAGCGTAGCGAAGAATTCAATATACGCCGCCCGAGACTAAAATATTTTGGCCCCGAGTAATACTCATAATTTTTCACCACAACCCATAGGTTAAAAATGTCGCCAAAACCTAACCTTCAAAGGATCACTCTGATTTTGTCTGTCTGCCTGTGTGTCCTTCGGTCAAGACCCTTTTTTTCGGGCCCCGTGAGAGATATCAAGATGAAACTAATACCTCCTGCAGAATTCTATAGTCTTCTAGTGCTGTTAAAAACTCGAGCTTCTATCTATGCGCGAAGAAAAATTATTAATTTTTACATAATCAATTCTATATGAATTGACTGACCATGAAAAATTATAGGTTGACTTAGAAACTTGAAATTCCGTCCACAATTAGGTTTTATAACAAACATCTAGGAAAAAATCATGCAATAAATGTGTTTTAAAGCAACTTGCGGAAATAGTTTATTAATAATAAAGTCTTCACAAAACAATTACATACTTTAATGTATTACATTTTGTTTGCATTACATTAACAAACTTAAAAGCGTGTTTAAAGTTGTAATGTAATGCAGCTAAAATGTAACGTATAAAATTGAATAATTTTCATGTCATCACCTAACTATTAACAAGCAGTTTGCGCGAATTGCTATCAAACACATTTATTGCAAACTTTTTATTCAAAAGTAAGGAAAACAATATTATGATGTGCGTTTTGCACCGAGATCCTCCGTTACCACCATAAACGGTTTGTACAGAACACTCATGGTAATAATTCTATACTTGAACTTGAACAGGTGTATTTTAATAACTTTCCTTTTTTGTAATTATTTTTGTTACAAAACAAGATTTATTCTAAATAAAAAAAAATATTTATAGTTATACAGTCTGTTATTTTATAGTGACGCCCAATCTGTGGATGCGATTCATAACTGTTAAACCTTAAAATAATTCAAACAGTGGATTTTGTTTTCAAAATAATACCTCTTAATTTAAAATGTATTAGTCAAACAATAGAATAAACTACATCATTCTTAACCTTTGCACATATTTCGTATAAAAGTGTAAGGAAAATACATTTTCAAAGTAGCTTAAAACAATAGTAAAGAAATGTAATTTCACTTAACATTGTTCCCGGAATCAACTTTGTACCTGTGGTACGGGGAATTGTGCTCGCGGAGGAGATGCTACAAAATAGCATTTTTATTTAGTTTTCAACTACTTCCTTGTTTATATAAAAGATGCGGCACGAGTAAACTTAAGATACACTTACCCATAAAGTTTGGGTATAAATATTTTTTATGTAATCAAGGTTCACTTTGTATTTACATAAGGTGACATTTATTTATGCAGCCAAATTCATACTGTATGCTTGGTAAATGATCAGTATGGAAAATCGATAACATTTTTTGCTAATTTCGCAAAATACAATATTGATCTCCCATAGTAGTTGACTCGGGGCTGGGCTTGCGTTTGTAGGTAAAGGGAAAGTAGTTTTCGAATTTCTTAATAAGGGTCATTGAACCTTGATACCGACTACTTACTGAGTCTTCAACATGAATATGTATATGTGGCTGTATAAATAAATGTCACCGTATATATTCTCAGCGAAGTATATAATTTAATTATTGTAAACAATACCAAGTTCCTAAGTACAATTACTGGGTTAGTCAAGGCAAGGCCATCGTTCTATGATTAAGGCCTTAACTATAGAACGATGTACTTGACTAAGTATTTTTCTATATTTAACCATTTACCCAGGAATTATATACAATCCATTATGAGATCAGGTAAAACATATACAATTATGGACTATGGTGTAAGATGTAGTAAATGTACAAATCAACCGAATAAAACGCAAAAACATGAAAGTAAAAAAGATGTCATAAGACATCTTTAATAGAATTATGCAAAAAAAATATGATGCTAAAAATTATGAGATCATAAAAACCAAACAGCGTAATTGGAAGGTAAATACAAAAATTCAACACCGCACCTCTCCTTACAAAAATCGCACGGATGATAAATCATATTTTAATGATAAATTAATTTTTAATTATATTATTATGTGAAGCTTGCACCTTGATTAGATGTGTTCTTAAGCTTTCGAACCACCCTGTCACAGTACGTATTAATTTCCTATAAATCAAACAATCTTCTCAGATAACTAATTAATCTGTATGTGATTCTAGGAAATGGCGTCTTTGAAACAATGCCCGTATCTTATTAATGTCTCGGTATAAATATTTTTGTTCAAATTCAAGTGTTTTAGTACAAAGGTATTGTAAAAAGCTGTGATGCTGGACGTTCTTAACAATTGACGCAAAAATCATATTCTTTATTCAGCTGATTATGATTACAGGCATTCTTAATTTAATGTGCTACAGGTGATTTTATCTTTGATAGAGATTTCTACCAGCAAAACCTAGGTGCTAGGTGTTCACACACAAAAAAGATGAATGAAAGACATTGACCTCTCAATGAGACGGCGAAAGAGAGACTCAATGAGAGGTCAATGATGAAAGATGAAACAACGCGAATTAAAAAATATAAAAAAATCTTACGCCTTATTGTGTTATTATTTTCGAAAGCCCCGGTTTTATTATTGACAAACTCATGCAGCCAAATATATAACAATATTATCGTTGCTCCGTCATACCGACTGACATCGACGCGGCAACAGCACGGGCGAAATCTAAAAGCAACCTTGAGACATGATGCGGCGCTCGCGACTGCCAATCGACGCTAGCGTTCCGCGACAATCCCCGAGACGGCACGGCGTATAAAAGCGCGCGTCTCTGTGTGTGTGTCGAATCAGGGCGTTTCTTTGAAGTTAACGTACTGATACATTATATATACTGTAACTGCACTATTAGACGTGTGGCATGTGCGTCAGTTGTGAAAGGAAAGGAACTTCGTTCCAACAGGGTGACCCACGACATCCCTAGTTCGTTATCTAGAAAGCAAATTATAAACTGAAATACACACTTTAGATGATCTGGTAACGTATTTGGTAGGTCATCCATCCATCCATCCATCCATCCATCAGCCCGTGTTCGTCCACTGCTAGACATAGGCCTTTCCCAAATTTCTCCACGCATGTCGGCCCTCCGTCCTCCTCATCCAGCTGCCACCCGCAACGTCCTTCAGGTCGTCGGTCCATTTATTTAGGTGACCCACGACATCCCTAGTTCTTTATCTAGAAAGCAAATTATAAACTGAAATACACACTTTAGATGATCTGGTAACGTATTTAGTAGGTCATCCATCCATCCATCCATCCATCCATCCATCAGCCCGTGTTCGTCCACTGCTAGACATAGGCCTTTCCCAAATTTCTCCACGCATGTCGGTCCTCCGTCCTCCTTATCCAGCTGCCACCCGCAACGTCCTTCAGGTCGTCGGTCCATTTATTTAGGTATATACGTTTTATCGTAAAAATATGTTTTCTAATGATGAACACATAGTTTCATGAAACAAACTGTTATAAAAGTCATAACCTACCGTCATATTTTTTTAAATACATAATGCAATTTGATTTAAATAATGGATACCGTTATTTGAAAGCTATGCCTAAGTTTGGAATCTACCTAATACTAATAATAAAGAAGTACAAAAGGCCGTGTCGGAACATTGAAAATTTTTAGGACATTTAAATTCAATCATAACCCATTCCGGGTTAGTATATTACGTAGCGTTGGGTTTCTGCCAGAGTTTTTTCCCGATGTGGGAAAAACCCATTATTTTCCCGAGAAAATTGGGAAAAAACCCGAATGACGGGAAAATACTTTTTTTAAGAATTTAATATAATTTTATGTTTTCATATGCAATATACAGATTGAAAAAGAACTCCCCAAGCTATAACAAAGGAAACTGTTCTATGTTTATTCTATACCTTAGGCAGTTATTAGTATTGTACTGAAGCCAAACTATTTTTTATATATTTTAATCGGATGCGGGTCAACATATAAGCTTTAAGGGGTGTTGACAAAATTACTGCCAACCTGAAAACTATCGATATTTTATGCTACTCGTAAATAAAATATACATTGATAAGGACACATACACGCGAGCGAAGCCACTGGCAAAAGCTAATTTGTAAATAAACTCACATTAAACTCATTGAAATCTACTCAGAAACGTCTTGGCAAAGCGGTTCTCCTTTGGGGCAAGATTTCTGAAGGTTGCAACTGAAAGATACAACTTCTCTGAAATATACGAGTAACATCTGAATGAGATGGCATCTAATTCAACTAAGTAAGTTTACAAAACTACAACATTTTATTGATTTTTTAATTTTCAATGCCTTTAATCATCCATCACTGATTTTCATTGAGTACTTACCACCTAGCTACTTGCTTTAAATGATAAATTGGCGAAATTTTTACGAGCGTCCCGATTAAATTTTTGATTTTTTAAAGGGTAACCAACGGGTACATAGTTTATGAAAGTGACGAAAAGAGAAGTTATTAAAAGGCGAGTTTTTAATAATATCCCACGAGTGTTTTAATATCTAGTTGAGTGCAGTTTCATACATATTTTTCATACCTACGGCTCGAATTTAGGGTTACTAAGGGCAAAACATTTGCTGTCTGTCTGTTCGTATGTCACGGGTCTCTTGCTTGCAGACGGAATAAGGAACAGATCTGAAATTTGGATATGTTTTTAAAATCTTGATCCAAAACCGGATATAAAATTAAAAATTAAATTAAATAAAAAATATATTTTTCTTACCCCGTCACGTGGGGTGTCATTGTCTTGAACTCATTGAGTAGAGTGTGGGTACAAATATTTATTTTTCCTTTTTTCCTCCAAAAACAAAGAATATATTTGTACATACTTTATGAGTTCTAGCCAATAACACCCCACATAACGGGGTGACAAAAAAATGTTTGCCTGCTTTTTCATGTATGGGACCCTCCTTTTTGAAGAGTATTAATACTAGAATGCATGGGACCCCCCCTTTTTAAGAGTTGAAGTTACTAGAATGTATGGGATCCTCCCTGAAAATTATCTAATTTAATTTTTAATTCAATATTTGGGTCAACATTCTACATAATATATCCTAATTTGAGATCTGTGCCTCATTCCGTTTGCAAGAGAGACCCGTGACGTACTCGGACGGAGAGACAGCAGAGGGACATTAATAGGAGTCCGTGTTGCCAATCGGGTACGGAACCTAAAAACAATAAAAACAAATTCTCAGGAGAGGATAAATTTCAAACGGGACTTGTTCTGCCTATCGTGGGCTGACAACTTTTCAGTTTGTCCACTGAACACACTAGATCGCCCGATTTTTTTACTAATTGATATATCGCACGCATATTGTAGAATTCGGCAGGTAGTATAGTATGAGAACAGAAGTTCTTTTACCAAAAAGTCAAAAATTGGTGCGACGACCAGCGGAGCGTTGCATTGCAAAACATACAAAATCCATGTAGCAACCGCTACACAACCTCGGCTAATTTAGTGTAGTAGGTCTAAATTTTATATCACGTTTTTTTAGAGAAAGGGTCATTGAACCTTGGTCCTGACTACTCACCAAGTCACCAGTATGAATTTGGCTACATAGTCAAAAGTCAACATAAATAATCCTGGTCGAAACTGATTAAAAATAAATCCCATAAAATTCATGGTTCTATAAAGTTCATATTTATCATTCAGAGAATAAAAAAACTTGAAAATAAAATTGATAATTAGCACCCTCGGTTAGCTCTGTTTCTGACAGGTCGACAATTTATGTTTTTTTCTTTGTTAACGCTAGAGATTTGAGATCGGATTAAAAAGTTTATGTTGTCAGAAAAAATATATGAAGAGTATTAATACTAGCTAAGAAAAATCTTAGTAAATGCCGAGAGTAATTAAGAGGTAAGGTTACATTAAATCACACACTTTACTGTTAGACAACTTTACCACAGAAATCGCGTGCGCAAATAAAAAATAATACTTTTCTCGGAATTATTATAAATACCTAACTACTGTAAATTTTGTATAGCCCAGTAATAAAAATGTTATCACCCTTATGGTCCTAGGTTTGCATGGGCTTAAATTAATGCGAATAGCATCGATAAATTTGGCACTAAGAACGAAACAAATTCTGTAGGAAAAAGGGAAAAATTAGTGGTTTTACGGTCAAATAATGCGTAGGTATACTCGTCAAAATATTAGAGAATTTCCAATATTTATGGATAAAAACTCATGCCATTAGTCTGGTATTGTAATATTTTGACGAGTATAGGTACCTACGAATTATTTTACCGCAAAACCACTAATTTTTCCATTTTTCCTACAGAATTTGTTAGGTTCTTAGTGCCATTTTTGTCGATGCTATTCTCAATAATTTAAACCCATGCAAACCTATTAAGTACATAAAGGGGGGCATTTTTATTACTGGGCTATACAAAATGTGCAGTAGTTAGGTATTTAGAATAATTCCGAGAAAAGTATTATTTTTTATTTGCGCACGTGATTTCTGTGGTAAAGTTGCATCGAAAAAAATTGCAAAGTAAAGGCTGTTTTTTTCAGTTCAATACAGTAGTCCGTCGTGTCTAATAAAGTAAAAATAACAATAATGACTGTTGCAAACATATAAACCTTAAACATAGAAATGCGTTTTCTTAATCGCTCTCGTGCGAATTTATATTAAATATAATTTATAGCACACCGTGCGTAAAATGACATAAATGCATAAGATGATAAAAGTCGGCATATTTCGCACTTTTGCTATAAAATATTATACGAAACTCGTGCGAGAAACTTTTTCTCGACTCGTGTGATTGCAGCACTCACCTTCGGCTCGTGCCGCAAACTCACACTCGTCAGAAAACGTTTCATCGCTCTCGTATCGTAATGTACTATTACTGAAAGACAGCAACATCCAACCTTTCCTTGATTCACCGCACTTCTCGGACGCGTATGTTTATCTCTTTCGTTTTGCGATGGACATATTGCGCCTTAAACTGAAATCTTATTTTCATTACTGCGTTTTAACTTAGACGTGCATTTTTCTGAAAATCATGCATTATAGGCACCTTAGACAAGCATCCGTCCGTTTTGAAATGGTCACCTCTATATTCAGCAAACCGGTTTTTAGATCAGCGCAACAGGCTCTGTAAGCAAAGTCAATAAGATTTTTAGAGAAATTCGCCAATTGATTCAGGCTTCATAGACCAATCGACACGGGTGAGCTGACCAAAATAAGCTAAATCGGCAGTCATGGTTAAGTTGATTTAGTGACTATTATTTCATTAATAAAACTAAGAAAAACATATTTAGTATCACAGAAAATGTATGTACACTTTATCCGAAGCAAAAATTAAAAATAATTTATGTTTCATAAAACGGAACTATTTAAACTAAGCCCAAAATATAACAAATGCGTATGGGCGTTTGAGTCATTTTAACAACTTAACTGTGGAATTTTATCTCAAACTTAATTTCAAACAATCACCAAAGTATAAACTACAATTTGTCCGACTTACATTTTAGAAATATTGCCTGGGAATTTAAATACGATTCATTGCGTTAAATGTTTAGTATGGCCGGGCAGCAATTACCACGATAAATACGACCACGAGAGTTCAGAGCGAGGTGTCTAATCGTCGTACGCTCGGCGCAGCCTTAATAACAACTAAACATATATTTTTTGCATTTCACAAAAATGTTTATTGAACCTAGATTCTGATCTGACCTGATTTTATTTCAATTAATTATACCAATATACATTTACCCTTAAGGTATAATACCTACCTGTCGCATTTACCTGGAGACGCTGATTGTCCCGATTCGCTTGCTCAAGTTTGCAAACTGTTTGCTCTCGATAAAATATTAACGTGCACGCCCGCATTGTTTATAAGCGTTGTCTGCGTAGCGCGTTGTGTACCTCCGCTTATACAGGTTGTAAATGCAAAGTCAAGAATCCCTTTAGGGTATGAAAGTATACACGATGCTGATGTCATAACGAGAAAAAAAAATATACCTTGAAATCACACCAAAAACTCCATCATTTTTCTAAGCTATGGCTACCTACGCAGCTCAGCGGCCTCCCCACACACCTAATTGCACCCCGCAACCCGCACTCTTCATCCGAGTGGCCAGCGACCGTGAGGGTGTCCACGCGATTAGTGTACTTTGAGTAAAGAAAATCGTCTTATAATGAGGTACTGGTACTTTATTTAGAGATCCCAGTATTTAAAATAATATCTTTACCGATCATACTAACACACCCTTAAAGGATTCTTGCCTTTGCTTTTACACCCGGTAGATGGGATCAAGAAACTTAGTGCACTTACACAACAATGTAATCTGTTTTATGATAGACCGATGAATGTGATGAAAGAATGCCTGAAACTTATGAAAGTGAAGATGAAGTCCCTAGATACATAAGTACTATTGACCTCAGGTCAAATATAAAATCGGTCTGAGCTATTAACTTAATTTATGTAAATTTTTCTTTTGCTGTCCACTTTTTCTTTTAAAATGTTTATATTGTTGCCTTTGTTATGTCATGTTTTCGCTGTTGTGTACGTAAGTTGTTTTTCTTTCATGTTTAAATTGTGCACCTCTTTCAAAGAATGTTTCTGAAATTCTGTACAAAATTTTTGTAAATAAATAAACGTATCATCAAAGAGGTTGATTTAGCCTACTTCATGACGTAAAACAATCAACTACTTAAATAAAATAAAAATAAGAATCGCTTATAATAGCCAGCTACACAAAACAAAAATACAAACCCAGTGTACTTTATATACCGAATAGAATATCCTCATTCTATTTATAATTGATTTATTTAAGATATTATTATTCAGCCAAAATAAGCCTGGGCCATAATCATACTGAAGACAGTTAAGTAATAACCAGAGTATTTTGGTCACGTTTCGTCTCGCACGATCTCGATCAAAGAGTGATTTTCAAGCTACACCGTCCGTATCCGATATCCGAGTGCCTTCTTGTATTGGCCGTCAGCCTGGAAATGGAACTTTGTGTCCCAACTTACTAATCAAGAGGTATACTTTAAATCTCCTCGTTGAGAAAAGTATCCTTTTACTTTTTGCAGTCAAAATATGTCGTAGATAGCAGCGCTGCGGTTATTCCAAATTACGTTAATGATTTTGAATAAGGATGCACTGGGGGGTTGAACTCATGACGTCTGTGTTAGCAGGCAAGCGCTTTACCCCTCGGCCAAAGGGGTGTTTATTTATTTATGTATTTTATTTGGCGTACACAACAAATAAATCTGTTTTACTTTCAACATGCTGGCCAAAATATAAAGTTGCTCTGGTTAGGCTTAAAATTCTATAGGTATTAGGAAATATTTAACTGTTCCTACTGCTCAGTACAGACATTCTGTTTCACGAAGGCTGTTTGGCTATTGTTGTAGTAGCGCATACACATGCACTCCTTTCCAGTATGCGTAACCGCGTAAATAAAAAGCGTTTATCTGTACACGTCAACTACTCTAGAACCACTGCAGCCCCGGATCTATGGGGGGGGGGGGCGAACCGGGTCACATGTCCCGGGCGGCAGTTTCAGGGGGCGCTAAAATCATAATATAATATGGTTGAACATAATAAAATTGCTCCACAAAGCCCGATGCAGCGCACGTTGTTTTATCAATTATTCGTTTGATTTAAAAACGCGCAGTTGGTTCTTGAACACATCCTTACGGTTCATTCCAAGACAAAAAAAATTCTGGCCAAATGATATTTATCTGGCGCCAATGTTTTGTCTTGATTGTCTTTCCTGGTTATTATGTCTTCTAAATATATTTTTATGTCATAAATAAAGAAAAGTGCAAATTTCCGTTCCGTCCCGTTCACAAAAAATGCCAACTATTATAATATTTCTGAGTATTTTAAGCAATTTATCTCAAACGCTGGAGAGAGGGGACGCTACACTTGACTTTTTGCCCCGGTTTGAAAAAATCGTAGATCCTGGCAGCAACCACAGCCAAACAGACTTGTGAAATTTAATATGAGTAATGTTACGAGTATTTTTTAAACAAACATTATCACCGTTTTAATTCACTTCTTGCATAAATGCTGCGAAACAAACGCACTTGGCCAATTACATTAAGAGTATGGCAAAGGCTAGGAAAAATGTTGACTAACCGTCCAACAAAAAGGCCAATATCAAATACTTTATTAGCTTTTGATAGAGGTGATTATTGGTTGGCCTATTGATCTTTTTGTCTTGGACGTGTAATACTAATAATCAAGTGCGAAACAGCAGATTGGAGGGTTTTAGCTAATACTGAAATATTGAATGGGCAAACAATTTTTGGATTTTAGTAGATTCCCTTCAAATTTGTTTTACCTAATTTTCATATAATTCATGACAAAAAATCAAGTAAATCCCGTAACCGCGTTATTCTTAGTTTAGACAAAAGTACAGATATCTTTATACATTTTCACAGTACGTTCCGCTAATAAAAGATTAACAAATCAAACATGTTTTTTTCCAGATGAAGTGAGTTCTAATTTCTTAAAAGAAACCTTAGAAAATCTGGCGTTGTCGATGTTCCAGGCTCAAGTACAGCCTTAATTAGTTCAGCCGAATCTAACATATTATGTACTCAAATGTATGTACCAACCATCGTAATATACAATAGTAACACCAAACCACACCACCCTTGTTCCAGGTTACCTACAAAGCAAAGCAATCATAGAACCACGTAACCATCGTGTAACCTAAACCCACGAATAATTAAACCACAGATCAGGATGAAACTCCGTAATCTACCTTTGTGCTCCGAAACACTATTTGACAGATTACTATTGCTGCCATACTAGATAGGCCTCTGATACAGTCGACTTTAGCTCTTATTCTAAGTTGCTAAGAATGTTACTGTGGTATGTTTGAAGAAGAAATATTGTATGCGCAATTTGCACTCGTGAAATTGGGTTGCATTAATCGGTAGACTAGGTAAATTTGGATTAAGTATCGATGATGGTTCTCGGTTTATCAATGACAGATTTTATGGTGAAATTCAAATAAAGCGTTGCTGTACATACAAGTGCAACATACATAAATATAATAATAGTTTTTTTTTTTTATTTATCAGTTCGTTTTCTATGAGAATAAGTTTATAATTGTGAAGTAGTATCATGTAAGTTTACATTTAAAAACTTTTTGATGTTGCTAGGCATACAAATACGGAGAGGTAGCATCACGTAATTTTTGCTGATCAATAGTCGTTGTGTGCTAAACGTCTATAGTTCACCACAAAGCACACACAGCCTTCAAAATGTGGGGTCACGTTTTAATGACGTTTTATACTGAGATAATATTTCCATGTGTATTATTTCGATGGGTAAATATCACTTATTGTCTGATTCGTAACCATGATAGAAAAAAAATCTATGTATTAAACACTTGGCGATTAATCCTTCGTAAGGAGATACAATAGTACATTATGATACAAGTGAGCTGCGTTGGACATTACGTTCGAGGCGGGATTGCAGCCCGAGCCGAAGGCCGAGAGTGTAATGTCTAATGCTCACGCGTTTCATACGACGTTTTTCAACACTAATGCGAGGAAAAATTATAGAATTTCATTGTCTTATTTCTCCACATAATCAATACCACAGCTATGAATTGTCAATTTTCTATACAAAACCTCCTGACCTCCTTTGTCACGCTGCAATATTATTTAGTACGTGTTACAGAATAATATATAAAAACCTCATTGGTATTTGACATTAAACCTCAGACATGGCTGCATGGGCTAAGTTCCCTTTGCCTTCCTAGTTTGTGTCACATGTACTGTAATTTCAGAAAAAGTTATTTTATAGCATTATCGGAGACCTAGACAATTTTTTTCCTGCTTTAGAGACGTTCATGGAAAATTGTTTTCATTATGCAAGTAGTTTTGAGTTTATAATGAGTATTTAATGGTATGAGGTTAGATAAATTAACATTATATCATTACGGTATCGAAGCGCAGAAGAAAAATAAATCTGGATGTTAGGAGCTCTGGTACTCGTGGCCCAAATACCTCCATCAAACACTACATCTGTATTGAAGTACTAATGGGAAGTATTATACAGATTAGTTTAGTTCAGGCTAATTCATTACCTCCACAAGGACATATGTAAATATACCTGACGAGCGGGTGAGGACCCTTGAGTCGAGCTGCTGATTGCACACTACTCCATCGGGGATGCATCTCATCTATAATTTACTGCACCTTCCTGAAAATATACTCTCACTCAGAACCTTGGTAACGATTGAAAACTTGAATCATTTATCCTTCATAATTCCCATTACCTCTGAAACAATAGATCGCAGTCTAGATCGTGGCCCATATATCTTACAGATTAAGGCGGACTTATATTGGACAAATATTAATAATTTGGCCAAGTGCGAGTCGGACTCGCGCATAAAGGGTTACACCACACATTACAGGTACGGAACCCTAAAAATATTATGGTACATAACAAACGACCGCCTTTAAGATCTTAGCGCCATCTATTACCTCGGCAAAATACAAGTCAACAAGTCATATCATATGGCGCTATGGTTATTACGAGGTTTATGTATGGGGACCTTGGGTTTAACTTTTTTATTTTTAGTTTTATTATTTGACGTGATAGAGGCCATAGTAACACTTATTCTGTGTAATTTTTATTTTTCTACCTGTAACGGTTGAAGCCGTAGCCCCCGACAAACAGACAGACAGACAGACAGCGGAGGCTTAGTAATCCGGTCCCATTTGGCACCCTTCGGTTGCGGAACCCTAAAAATGATGTGCTCCGCGGGAATTTAATCCACCACCTATGGGTTCGCAGATGAGCGCTCTGCCACTTCTATTTGTTTTAATGTTTTAAAAGTTGGGTTTGCAACTTTGAGCTGATTGTAAAAAAAAAGCACAGTGCTCAGGTCGAATTCTCAGCTGCCCCTTTTTAACCTTTTAGGTATCTGGAAAAACTGGTCATCATAAAATAAAGTGAATGCAGCTGAAATAATGACGTATATATACGTAAATCACAACAAAATACGATGAAACTACTGTTGCTGCTGCTTACGATATAATATGATGCACTGGTACTACGACTTTAGTAGGACGCAGACAGAATTATGCGCTCCGTAACAGCTTTTATGGTGACAATAAGCATACCGTAGTGTGACGGACCCTTTTAATGAAGAAATCATGATGTGAACAATTTTTACGGTGATCAATCATCATAATATTGCCGCCTTACTTACCTTAAAAGCTCGATCATTTTCTCAAACGTTTTAAAACAGCATAATATTTTCCTTTTCTCACCTAATTTAAAAACAATTCACCGTATTTTAAACTTATACCAGTAATGTTATTTTGTAATGTATCCAAATGTCAGTTATCAACAAAAACGATTCCAAAAAAATAAAATACGGAAATGAAACTGAAGACGTAAAAAGCGATCAAAATCGGAGAAAAGGTTTAAGACAACAAAAGTTTCACATTATTTATTCCTAATGGATTTCTGATCTCATTTTTATTTGCCCCAACGATATTTTTTATCTTAAGAATAAAGAAAATTAATATTTTTGTTCCATTGAAAACGATATTACGAAGAAATTGAACAGTTCTTTTGGGCAATTCATAAATATTTATTAATATTTTCGTAATGTGACTCTAATTTGGTCTTTGTTCTGGCATTAGCATTATATTATTATATCTTCTATTTAGTTTAATTTTGTTATTCTACTTGCTTTTATTTCATTTAAAATTGTCGTCAACAAGTTCTATACATAATGGTGTTGATTCAGCGTAACCCGACTTATTTGACAGGACTAAACTTAACAATAAGCGGCGGTAACTCAGGGGTAGAACGCTGGCCTCTCAATCTATGAGATCCAGGTTCGATCACCGGCCGGGCATGCACCAATGAGTTTTCGGAATTTATGTGCAGGTTACTTCTTGCTAAACTGTGAAGGAAAACATCGTGAGGCAACCTGCGTGCCCTAAAAAGCGTGTATTTGTGCCCGAAGAACAGCATTAGGGCCGGCTCACCACCCATCAAGCTGGGACCGTAATAATCGTCGGTGAAACGCGGATGTACCAAGTGTGGACTGTGACTTGCATTTCACAGTTCACACTCGGAACACCTCTGACACCCCCTCGGGGATTCATATCGTGACGTTATAATATATTGATTTATAAACTTTATTTAAACATTCTATCTTTTTCTTTCTGTATCGAAAAGAAAAGGACAGGACCCTTTATATAAGTTTAGTCCTGTCAAATAAGTTACACCGAAACGACACTCTTTTGAGGACGGTTTTGAGGACGCGCTAGCTCACAACTACCTATATATTTCGCGACAGGTGGGAAAGCGGGCCGTTTCATACTGACATGTACCTATATGTACTCGCCCGCACTCCCCCCATGTCGCGTACTATAAGGTGAAATTTAATCAACCGATCAAATTCATACTAGACACTCGGTTAGTGATCAAGAACTAGGTTCAGTAATCATATTAAGCAATTTCGAAAAATATTTTTTTTTACTCCCGTACTGGTTGGACTAGTTTAAGTACAATTCCTAGTGCAGGCACTACGGGTTAAGACAATTTTTTTTTATTTTCACCTGGAGGGTCATTAAACCTTGTTCCTGATGACTAACCGAGTCTCCAGTATGAATTTGGTCGGTTGATTTAATTTCACCTAGTATAGTTCACTGTATAGTGTTTATTCAGCTACTGGACTTTTGCCCGTAGCTCCACCTGCGATATATTAAATCTCTGCCCGTTTTCACTTTGAGCGTTTTTTAGGGTTCCGAACCCAAAGGGTAGCTAACGGGACCCTATTACTGAGACTCCACTGTCCGTCCGTCCGTCCGTCACCAGGCTGTATCTCATGAACCGTGATAGTAAGACATTGTATTTCTGTTGCCGCTATAACAACAAACACTAAAACCAGCCACGTGCGATTTGGACCTGCGCACTCCCATGCAACAGACATGATTTTTTTGCCGTTTTTATAAATAATGGTACGGAACTCTTCGTGCGCGAGTCCAACTCGCACTTGGCCGGTTTTTAAAGTTACCATGGAAGGATAAATCCGAAGCTCAGGTATTATCGTAAAATGGTCAAAACGAGTCTCGGGATCGATCTTAATGAAAACCAAAATGACAACATTTGATTTTTGAAAAATAATTTGCCTCGCCGAGAATCAAAAACGTTGATTAAAAAAAAACACATTGTATAAATATCATTGCACCAACCTTTAGTGTCGCTTACATGGCCCGAATTCTGGGAAAATAATTACGGCAAACTAAATAAAAGTGCTAATTTTTAATGAACTGTAACTATGATAGAAATAAATTTCTATATTTTAAACACTTGGCGATTTATCCATCGCAAGGAGATAACAAATTAAATTTTATATCATTACGGTATAGAAAATCAGAAAAGTAAATGCCTCGAACCCGGGACCTCTCGCTGCTAAATTCGCAGGTTGTGTTAAGAACACTGGACAGCTCAGTAAAAAAGTATGTTTTTTTAATTTTGTTATTTTAGTTTTACTCTAAAGTAAAACAAAAATAACAAAATTAAAAAACATACTTTTTTACTGCCCCTCTCGCACTGCGCGTTTTTTCGCTTGGAGTGAGAGTGACAAAAATAAAATTTACAAACCTCGCCTGCTTACACTCTTCCACTGTATGGGCGTGCAATCTTCATTCTAGGCGTATCAGGCATTTTTTATGGTGCCGTACCTCAAAATGAAAAAACTGTTTGTCTGTCTTTATGTCCGTCTGTGAAAACCTTTTTCTCAGGCTCTGTTAGAGATATCAAGGTGAAACTAATAGGTACCTCTTACTGTGATAGAAGTCTATGGCTTAAAAAACCGGACAAGTGCGAGTTGGACTCGCCCACCGAGGCCGAGGGTTTCGTTAAAGACGATATTTTTTATGATTTAATCACAAATGTATAGTTTAGATTTTTCCCTGTACTTGTAGTATATGACGGTATTACTTGCCAAATTTCATAGTTTTAGGTCAACAGAAAATAACCTATAAATTTTGATTCCCTTGAGAGTGTCGATATATACGTTTTTTGCGGCATAAACGGCCGTGTCTTATTTTAACGTTAAGTTTCATTTTTTGACAGCAAGGGACTGTAGATTTGAGTACTTATTGTGATACTTTTGGCATCCTGATTAGGATGCCGTTATTCATTTCGACTCGTTCGGTACGGATCCTTATAAGGATCGTCCGCAGAGTACTTTTTGACGTCGATTTTATGTTCCGATTCGGATTTTTGTGCTCTGTGGTTTATTTTTTGTGCTCTGTGGTTTATTTTGAGGTTTATTTTGAGTGGTCACACTAGCCAACGTTCTGCATTGGAAACAGCCCTACAGCACTGCGTGACCTTGGAGTCCTTATAAGGACCGCTGCCTGTTCGGCAACTCTATGCTGAATTTATTGTTTTTCTTGACATTTTACTATGAAAAGATTTTTATATATTTCTATTACTGTATAGTAAGAGGGTTAATAAAGTACAAAAAAAATACTATATGTTGGTTGATATTTTTATATTCCAATAGGAAAGTCTGATAGAACCCTTTTTCTTTATTTACTCGCATGCAGGTCGATCATAGTACAATATATTTTAATCAAAGTAATATCAGCTTGTTGACAATTTATCTAGGATTACAACGGTATGCCAAATGTGTGGTATTTCCTACCAGGAAAGCCATAAAAACCACTAAACTAAACCAGGTCACGCGCGGACCTGCGGCGCCTGCAGGCGCAAATCACTCTCAATCACTCTAGGGCGGCAAACTGCGCGCGGCGTATCAGGTGACAGGTTTTAATTTCAACTCGATACCTCTACGCGTTTCCGAGATAAAGGGTATTGACAGACAGACCGAGAACAAAGTGATCCTATAAGGGGTCCGTTTTTTGCTCTTGAGGTACGGAACCCAAAAATGTGAACTTAAAATGGGACTTTTTGTTTGATAATATGAACATATTAACTGAGTTCACGTGCGATAACCTAACGTGCGATAAGTGTATTTATGTACCTTTATTGCAGAAATAAAGTAAGTATTCATTTCATTTCATTTCATGGTTTAACAGCTAATAACGTATAAAAACGGGCCCACATTTTGTTAGACTATTACTCGTTAACGTGTAAAGCCTACTTAGCTGTGATAGTTTTCCTTTTATCCTCGTTATATAAACGTCTATATACTACTGCCGTGCATTTATTCACAATCTCTGAATCGAACAATTGCACACCCGCGATATTTTTTAATGACGTATCCAAAGTCACTTTTGTAGGAAACACTAGAAAAAAATCGTCCCAACTTTTGAGCAGGGGAGGTATCCTAAAAAAATTGTTTCTTCATGTTTTATTTAACCACTTTATTGGCGTGATTAATATATCTATACTCATACCAAATTACAGCCATGGAACAAAACTTTCCTGTACTTAAGAGTCTTAACATACAGACAGATAGACAGACGAAAATTCTAAAAAACTGTGGTTTCGGCCTCAATTCAATACCAGCAACCCATTTCATTTAAAATTTCGCGAAAATATTAAATGTAAAGACACGACCTTTTAACTACTTTATTATTAGTATAGATTACAATTTACTTAATAGGCTTAAGTTAGTTAGCTAAGACTAAGTAGATAGCTCCTATTAAAGGATTAAAATGAAAGTAAGTAGAATAACGAAGACAAGAATAGCCCTATACTATCCGTGATATGTTACAAATACACATAACCGAACCGTAAACACACTGGTATTCAATAATGGTAATATGAATACATCGGTATACATGCTTGGCAAGCCGCAAGAATTCTCGAGGGTCACCTTTACAGATCCCACCATCCCATCCCACTAATATTATAAACTCGAAAGTTTGGATATATGGATGTATGGATGGACGTTTGTTACTCTTTCACGCCGTAGCTACTGAACCGATTGGGCTGGAATTTTGCATGAATGTAGTTCTAGACCTGGATTGTATACTTTAGGTTTAGTTTTTTTTTTGTGTAATTTGTTGATGTGTCTTGTGTATTAAATAATAATAATTAACCCATAAAATAAATGACATAAAGAATATAAAATAGAAAGGTAATAAGAGGAGGGGGAGAGTGAGAGATCCTTCCTCTCAATTTCCTTTCTTGAAATTTGCTTTGCTTTGCTCCGCTTTGTTCGGCTCCCGAATTTATTATGGTCACAAATAACTATTTTTGACATTTGTATTGAAAATAAAAAACGATCTTTGTTTCTGCAGCCTGCCTTTTAAATTTTAATATTTTAATTAGCCCAACTTTAAATATTGAAATTTTACGTTTCTTTAATACTTCTGAAAAAAAATGTTCTTATTATAATTGTATTTTATATATTTATTTTTCATAATTACAAGTCCTTATCAATACATACCAAGGTGAATATAACATAATTCGCGATTGAACCTTTTTTTAGAAAAAAAAAATTTTTTTGCGGGTTTGTTCTCTCCATACATTTCATACCAAGTTTTTACTATGAAAAATTGGGTGTGATTGTTTTAAGACATTAAATCAAAACCTAGGCTTGGTTACGTGAATCTTTTTATCATATTATTAAAAGGAACTACTGAGAAGAAGTATTATTGAAAATTAAAGCTGAAAAACTAATTGTGCTTAGCGTAAAGTCTCACCAGAAGCAGTAAAAACACGCGATCTTTATATCATTTTTAAAAATTATTACGACGTGATAAAGAAAATCTGAGTTCATATTCGGATTCAGCACACAAATTTCTAAAATAATTTTAATTTATCATTTCTGTGACAGAAATTTTCTACAATTTTGTTGACAAATAATTATAGGTATATTGCCCGATTTGAAATTAAGTTTGAATTAAGCAATGCCCTCATTTATCACTTGGTCCACAACATACACATATTCTACGCATTCCATCTACGGGATAAGCACCGTGACATACGGACAGACGGAAAGATAGATGGCCATCAGAGTGAATAACGCTCCTATTTTCCTTTTGGTTACGGAACCCTAAAAACAACTACTGCTTCTTTGCAAAAAAATTACCTAAATATTAAAATGGATATCCTAAGGAAAAAAATTACTTGGGCGGTAAAATTGTATCTTGTAAGCTAGCCATTTGAAATCATTTGTATCTGCCAGTTGGAACCATTCACATACATTATTAATACAGAATCGTTATCCCGAAAAATTACATGATAATGACTCTGAAAAGGTCTTCCCAAGGGGCACATTAAGGCGCACAGTAAAGCCAAGCGGCAAGTTTAGTCATGTTCGAGGCGATATTTCTTGATAAATGTGTAATATTAACATCTGACAAAATTCTTGTTAATTTTCGGTAAATGTTTAATTTCAATACGTAAATTATTCCAAAAACTTCTTCTCCCAGACTGCTTGGTGGATTTCATTCGTTTATACTTTGATATAATAGAAACTTGATAGCAATTTACTATCCAAACATATGTATAGAAACTTTTCAATCGAACAATCACGTCCATATGAAAAGTGATAATTTCTTCTAATTCAGAGCGATCGTCGTAACAGCCATTTTGCAATTAAATAATTTCCATTTTACAATTAATCGAGCTACTAATTTAATTTTTGCACCTTAACTTTTTAAATTGATTTTTAGATTTATTTGACAATGGAGCCCTTACCTTGATCAACCAAACGTGACTCATATCAGTACCAAAATAAAGAAAATTTGTAAAAAATTTACGAGCACCTTACGATCCGTAATATAAATCATGAGATTTTTTTTTGTAGACAGTGCTTGTTTAGTAATAACTTTAAAATAAACCCTGAAAAACCTATTGCACGAATTTTTTCTTGAGCACCTTTCGTACACCTTTTATTTGAATGCGGTTTTTGATATACATTTTATTTTAATGAAATACCTTATTGACTTAAGTCAATCTTTTCGGAGCCGTATCAAAAATGTAATTGCGGTGGAAGTACGTCCATTTAAGGGTCGATGGACAAAACGCTCTGAGATATTTATTCAGTAACTTGTTATAATATGATTTCAAAGCTCCCTTGTGTTTTGAAACCTGTGGTTATTCAAATTCGTTCGCTGGTGCATACCTCGGCCAGAAACATTCTGGCAACATAACGAGGTATTGGCGCCATTAAAGCCGATTTTGAAGGTTTTAATTTTAAGTTAAGAAACTTACTAAAAAACGTAACTTTAAGTGACAGCACTATATTTTGCTATTCTGAAGGGCACACCAACTAAAATTAGTAGGTGTCTCTTGACACTCTTAAATTGAATTCACAGACAAAATCAGATTAATAGACCACAGATTCGAATGCAACATTACCGGTAATTTCATTCGGTCAGTATGGAAAACTTTTATGTTTCTACTTCTTGGTAGTATTATGAGTATGTTGTATATTATTGCATTTTAATGACTTAGCCTCTCTGCGTGGTTTCACACACTGGAACAATGTTTTTGGAAAACTTCGTGACATAATTCTTCAAAAAAGATTACCAAAATTGATTAACATCAAAATTAAATATAAGATTCCACAATAATCTATCTATCCATCAGCCTGTTTCATCCACTGCTATATATATATATAGGCCTTTCCAGGATTTCGCCACTCTTGGCGGTCCTCCTGGAAGAAATGCCCATACTCACACACGCCCCTGGGCAGGTGGATTGGTAAGCGTGATGCCGAAGCCCTTGCACCAGTGCAGTGACGCCGCTGCCCGTCACCAGTGTATAAGGCCCGACAATTGGGGGTCGATATACCGCCATCCATCCGTCCCAGGCAATGGTGGGCCGCCTGGTTTTGCCGGAGAGCTGTTCTCTTACTCTCCCCCGAATAACTTCGGGAGGATTTGCGAGTAAGATGGTGGTACCTACACAGTCGAGCCCGGCATCAGCACTTCCACCTATACCTATACCTACAATAATAATTCTGGGGTAGATCATGTATCGTTAATTGATCACAGTCAAGAAAATAAAATATTTTTTGATCAAATATTTTTTCACTTCCCAGTACAAAGTGGTATTAGCTGACTAAATTTCTATGGGAAGGCGAAAAAAAAGTTCACGCAAAATTTTTTTTTCCTTGGAATGTGGTCTATTGGGGATACTACATTTATCTGTTAATTTTTTTTCACTTTGAATTATAGGACCTTATACAAATTTTTCTGTCAATTCATAGTTGTAGGTTATTTTTAAGGTTTTCATGCTGGCAGCACTAACAATTTTGACAGAAGAAATGTTGTTTTTGGGAAATCGATTCTTTAGAACCTTTACGTAGGTGTATGCGTTGCCGGTACGGGTATTTTACCCGATTTAGGGTAATTTAGACACTAAACGGGTATATTGCGGGTAATTTTGCGACAAACACAAAAATATAGATTGAATTTTCAAACTGAAAACTTACTTTCATTAAAATAAAATATAGCCTATGTTACTCAACAATAGTGTAGCGTTTTACAAAAGAAAGAATTTTTAGAATCGGTTTAGTAGTGACAAAGTTTATCTTAAACATAAAAACAAATAAACAAATCTTTCCTCTTGATATAATAGTGTAGAAGTGTAGATAAGTTGATTGTCGATACATTTTTATTTTTATTTGTCCATTTTCTTTATTAATTATTTTATTTGGTAACAACGACTTAAAATATTATACTCCACTTAAAATATCTAATTGTAATTTTTTTCACCTTATCAGTTAAGAACACTTTTAAAACAAACACATTCCTGTTAATTTTTAAAGAGGTATGCAAATGTCAAAATGAAAACAAGGTATTAAATATTAATGTTATTTCTTCTTTTGAAAAAAAACTACCTATATTCATAAAACGGGTAATTCGGGTAATTTCTTATTCGGTTTCGGGCTTTTTCTAGTTTGACAATCAAACTTGACTACCGGCAACACTGATGTTAATTGTTTCTAGTTTTCAATAACAGAAGCAGAAAAAGGCAAGAAATAGACGGAGCCAATTTAGGAGAGTCTAAATGCCCATATAATTTTGTTGTGTGGTAAGTTTTGATTCCGACGAAATCAAACTATAAAGCCCAGCTTTTTCTTCCTAAGGAAAGTTTGGATACAATTCTCTGTAAAATGCTATGCGTTGTGCCAACCTCCAATGGACGGGATGCTAACCTCTTTTAAATTATCTGCTTTTTTAGGAAAGGGGGCAAATCCTGAAACTGTGAGATGTGGACCTCGTCTTTAAAAGCATTGAGGTGGCAGCACAGACTAGTAAGCCTTACTGGTCTGGCAGCCAGTTTTTTTACTTACCTAGGTACTTGTTTTTTTGTCTTTCAAAGCCTAAGGTAACAGACGTCACTTAACACTATAACCATATAAGCCTAGCAGCATACCTGGTAGCAGCAAGATTTTTAAAGTATTTTGACGGCTATATTTATATTTTATTTTTATACCTCCTGACGAAAATTTCTTCCAACTAGTTAGAAGGTTAACATGTGCTCTGTGCATAACTCCTTCTATATGCTATTTGAATTATGAACACTTTCCCGATCACTCAGGTCAGGAGTTGTGCTAGTCGCTGTGAAATTTGATTTTATATAGGTATATATACATATACTTACACCTGTCCCCCAGAGGAGTAGGCAGAGACTACAGATTTCTGATTCTAACACACCTCTTTTGCTACCTACATCCATCTAGTAATACAAGCTCTTCTATTCTGTGTCTTTTTACTTTGCCGTTCTTGACTATGTTGCCTAGTATACATCCTTCTAGAGTGGCCCGATCAAGCTTTACCTTCAACTTGTGCAGCATAAATTTCTTTCATCACTCAACTTTAACAGAAAGCATACAAGAAGGATAGTTCGTGGGTTTCAATGGAAGTTAAGAACCTAAAATGTTTGCTATTTGACGCTATCGACTTAAGTAAAAAATTTCCATCTGAAGAAAACATAAAATTATTTACACAAGCGTTAAATAAAAAATACCAAGCCTTTGTGTTTCAGCAGAGGGCGGAACACTACACAAATATGATTTTAAGAAACAAAAATACCGTGAAAACAATGTGGAGAGTGATAAACAAGGAACGGGGAAAAAACTTAAGCCCTTGTGTTGACTTCACGGACATCGCCATCGACTCTAACGGGCAAAAGTTCCAGTGCAAGCAGGACGTTGTGGACGCCATGAACACTCGCTTCACGGGTGCGGCGGCGGCGTGCGGAGCCCCGCCGGCTAACGTGCCAGCTGCATGCGCCGCCCTGACGCGCGCTCGCCCGCCTGCGGACCGCTCGCTGCGCCTGCGACTATTTACTGCTGACGAGGTCTTCCGAATCATTACTACTGGGATTCCTTTGAAACCGACAAAAGACGTGTATGACATGTCTATCGAAATTCTCCATAACGTCGCAACTCAACTGTCTCCCGTGTTAGCCGAACTTTACAACAGTTGCATTCGATCTGGTATTTATCCATGTTCCCTTAAACAGAGCAAGATTGCTCCGCTATTCAAGGGAAAGGGAAGTAGGGAAGAAATCGATGGATATAGACCCGTCGCCGTAGTCCCGACGGTGTCAAAAATATTTGAGAATGGTATTAGCTCTCGACTTACCAAGTACCTCACATCGATGACAGCGCTGTCAGAGCGGCAATACGCCTACCGCGAGGGTCGCTCTACGACTGCGCTCGCGCGTGACGTCGTTCGGTGCGTGCTCGAGGCTCGGGAGAGGAACTTACATGTCGCTGTGCTCTGTTGCGATCTCTCGAAAGCGTTCGATGTCGCCGACCACAAAATTCTGGCATCGAAAATACGTTATTATGGAATAGAGGGCTTACCACATGCCTTTCTCACCGACTTTCTCGAAAACAGATCACAGGTGGTGGCTGGTGACCGCGGAAGAGTGAGATCGCAACCTATTACAACATCCATGGGTGTGGCTCAAGGCTCGTCGGTTTCAAACATTTTGTTTTCGTTAATTCTAAACGATCTTCCCGAGGCCATACCGAGCAGCGAAATATACATGTATGCGGATGACGTAGCGGGCGTAGTGGTCGCTCCTAGTCTTGGTCAGCTTGAAATACGATTAAACGAGACAGCTTCGAGCTTATCGCAGTGGTTTAGAATGAATGGCCTTGTTCTCAACCTCAGTAAAACTCACTTCCTTCATTTTGATCTTTCCGGACGGCCGATAAAATCCTTGAGTGTCTCAGCGGATGGCATCCAAATTGAGCAGGTCCAGGCGAGCACCTTCCTCGGTTTCGAGCTCGACCGCGGACTCACCTGGGGATTACACATCGAGAAGCTATGCGCGCGTCTGGGTAGCGCGTGCTTCGCTCTGCGCCGGCTGGCTCGCACGGTACCTCGCGACGTCGTACGCACGTGCTACTTCGCGACAGTGCACTCGCTGCTGCAGTATGGCGCCGAGCTGTGGGGACGCGCTGCCGACTGGGAGCGCGTCCCCACAGTTTAAGTTTTTAAATACAGTACACATCTACTTCTATTACCAAACTGTAGAATAATAAGGGAAATTTCGTCAGAAATTTTAATAAGTTTTTATGAAGGACCTCAAAAGCAACCTTATAAAATCCAACTAAATTTTTTAAATTTAATCAAATGACTGCTCTAAAATGTGCCTTGAAATTACCAAAACACGTTAAAATCACTAAGTTGAGTAAATTATGGCTGTCAAACAAAAATTTTAGTTTGACGTTTATAAAATGGTGACTTGGAAATGGCTCTTCGTTTTAACCATACTTAAGTTTAATTTTATGTATGTCAAACTAAAACTAAAGCCTTCCAAATCGGCTTTAATATCTTGGAAACTGTCACTAGAGTCTGCAATCTGAACCAAGTTTTTTATGTTTAGTTATTTATTATAAGTTAATAAATATTTTCCTCTAAAATCCAGTAAATGGCTTCTAAGTATATTTCTAAAATTTTACAAATAAAACTATAATTTACTAGTTATTTATTAATTTCGGGTGAAATCCCTTTTTTTGCCTTTTAACTAATTAGGATAAATTGTATTTAATTCCAACTCATTTAGACATATAAATCGAAATACATATATTTTATTCCCTTTGTCATTCAAGCATATTTAAAACAATATAAAAATGATTAAGAAATTTTTAGATGTTTTTCCTAGGCCCAACTGTAGACAGAACTTCAAGATTCCAAGTCAACTTTAAGTACACTTTAAGTTTCCACGGTGAGCCAATATCTTGGGCGAGTGGTTTATTCGTCCAAGGTAAATTTGAAACTGATTACGTAAAGTGCAATACCTGCGTTGCGTTGAGTTGAGTCTTCTTTTCTAACAGCATTATGGGATTGTAGAATTCCGTAGTTAGTATTATTTTGAACTTGATATCTTTATCGGGGCCCGTATAAAAGAGTCTTGACAGACGGATAAACAAGCACCAAAGTGATCCTTAAAGGGTTTCGTTTCTTCAATTTGGGGTACGGACGGAACCCTAAAAATGAGTAATTGAATCTTTTAATGCACTCACCGAGTCTTTTTATACTTTTGGCCCGTCAACGGTTTACAAAGAGTCCTGATGTGATTTATTTTATTGGCTTTGCTAAACGGAATGTATGACAATAGTTCTTATCTCATTGCGGTGTAGGCAATACAAGTAAATAATACAAGCAATTGGCCAAATAATAAAGGGCGCCTTCCACTGTGAGCAGAACGGACTCCGTAAGGACTCCGCTTAACTCACAACGGTAAACTCCATAGAAGCACTTCCACTGTACACGAGTGAGCGGAGCGGAGCAAACGAGTACAAAGAGTCGCGAAAGTGGTCTAAGAGTTGAGCGGATTTCTAATGGACTCCCTGCGGACTCCGCTTAACTCGTACCAGTACATTTCATAGAAATGCTTCCACTGTAAGCAGAGGGACCGGAGCGGACTGAGCGAGTTAAAAGGAGTCCGCTGTGTTATGGTCTCCCGCGCTAGTCTTGAACGGAGTCCGCAAGCTCCTCGGCCTCCTCCAACCGTCCCTACCGCTTTCTCAGTCAGTCTGCATGGAGTCGTTACAACGCAATGCACGTACGTAGCTATGGAGCTGCTAATTAATAAAAAAATTCAAGATCAAGGCTTAATTTCGCGACCCTTTACCCTTCTGTCTCCTAGTTCATTGCGCAAAATTCGCTGGTAATGGAAGTCCAACAATTCGCTCATCTGACCTATCTCCTTTCGCGCCTAACTCACTCCGCAAAGCTAGCTGGCAATGGAAGGCCCGCCTTCCACTGCGAAAGGGTAATGAGCGGGAAATAGCTGAGCGGAACGGAAAAAAATAGGCTCGGCCTTCCACTAAGAAAGAGTTTCACAGATAACTTATCTGCCTGGCCATCCAGCGTGGCAACGCCGCCAGCCTTTTGGGAACCCAGCGACGGCGGTGATTTAGCCAGCATTTTTTATTTATTATAAATAGTTTATTTTTTATATAAATTATGTTAGTTTTATATTATTATTATTAAGTTATGTGATATGTAAGTTTTTAGGCCAGGTTTTTTTTAAAGCTAGAATTCAAAATCTAATTAGTAATTAGATGTTGTCAGTAAATACTTGTAATTAATCATATTGATGTAATGTTACATTACTTCATCTTTATGGTTGAAATATGAATTATAATATAGTAAAAAACCTTTCCTGATTAAAAAATATTATGATTATAATAGTATTTGGTACAATTGTGACATAATGAGGGCGATTGGGACACGAGTGTCACAATGGCTAATTATGTCACAGTTGGACACAATACTTTATCTAAGTCCATCTTTTTCAATAACGGTTTCATGAATATTGGGCCAATCACAGTGTTTTAATTATTTATGATACTATTTATAATTATAGGTTGGGACATTGAACCTCCTAGCTATAACAAAGGAAACTGGTCTATGAAATATAAATACATGTATTGTTACTTGTGTCATGATTATTATTAAGAAACCGGTCAAGGGCCAGTCAGACTCGCATACCTGGGGTTCCGTAATTCGATAGTCTTGGGAACACTCAGGAAGAAGGTATTTAAAATCTTGCCCAAAACTGTTTAAGTTAACTAAAAAAAGAATTGATCAAAAGAGACACTTAAATATTTTTATACCGTGCTCGAAATAAAACTCGGGGAAGAAAAATTTCACTTTGTCATTTTGCTATCGTGAATTTTTCACCCGCTTTATTTTTCCTGTAATCCCTACGTAACCCAAAATGACTATGATTTTTGTCATATTTTTCGTTCCATTAGTTTCGGAAATAAGGGGGGAGACATGCATTCTTTTGTGGTTTTTCGAAACTAGTACAAGTAAATAAGTAAGTAACAGTACGGATATATTTTATAATCAGTTCTTTAATATCTACAAATTGATACCCATATTGTATTTTTATTTAAAAGAAATATATTTATTTTAAATTCTTTTTTCTCGTTTCTTATCAAGTTTTTTTTTAATCGCTATATTTTTCCTGTAATTAGCCAGTTATGACCTAAAATCGTATTTTTTTTTATATTTTCATGGATATATTATTTGGTCCACCAGTTTTGGAAATAAAGGGATGCATTTTTTGTGGTTTTTCAAAGATTTGTCGAAATCGGTGCCAGCATATATAGTAAAAGTATATTTTTTACAATTAACTCTTTAATATCTACAATTTGATACCCATATTGTGTTTTTAAGAATTTATGTTTTATTTTTCTCACTTTTGTATTAGAAATATTTAGAACAACTTCAAATTTTCAACTACTTATGTATGCAAGTGAATGCTATTTTTGTGGAAAATTTCAAGTTTTTATCTCTTAGGTGCTAAAATTATGAGGCTGTGACATACGGACGGACAGACAACGGAGTTTCACCATGAAGGTTCTTTTTGTACCTTTTGGGTACTACGGAACCCTAAAAAGATATCGACCGTCAAAAGAAGCACTAATACTCCGCTGACAGAGACGACGCCCTACAAAGCCTATGTGCATTATTTACCGTCGGGAATATGTACGGTCTATTGCCAGTCAGATGTCACGTCGCGTAGGTTTGTTTTGTTTTCTATTTGTGATTCTGATTCATTTACTTCAATAAAGCTAGGGGGTTCATTTTCAACCTTGTTAAACCGTTTTTGATATTGTAAATAACTTATTAATAGTAATAAAAAAATATTATATACAAAGAGCAGTGTTATTGTTAGCTGCTAGGTTGCTGAACTTTCAATCTTGAGAACCAAATTTGAATCCTCAAGCATGCATCACTGAGTATTTATACCGTATATTATAAGATAAGGTTCTAGAATAATAAGTGAAAATAGTTCTAGAGTAGATGGGTCTCTAACAGAATACTCGGTTGGCAGAAGGACTTACCTTAGTAGCATTTATTTTTGGCGCATGGTTGGCCCACATAGCTATCGTTAGTTGGGCAACAGTTAGGTTTGTCCACTATTTTTTAGTTGGGCCACTGGTTGCTTTGCATTATACGCCTACGTATGTTACTGATAGTTACCCAACAATGAGTTCAATTGATTTTTAATTGTGTCTGGAAATGTTAGCCTTTCTTGCTATCAATGCCTCAAATAATGTTTACGTAATAGGTCACTGGGGGTTATTTATTATTACCTCTCAGGTAATAATAACTCACATTGGAATTTTAATACAACAGTGACATATGCCGAGATTATTTGACTTCGACATCCCATAGTCGGACAGTAACAAAATGATATCGCGATTTAACTACCATCAGCGCTATATAGTTGTGAGTTTTTGAAACTTTTACATGAACAACCTACATGACTAGATACAAAAAAATTGTATTTGTATGTAATCACATAATATGTATAATTGTTGTGTAATTACTGTATATCACTAATTATATAAATACAATAGAATTTAGTGTAATTACTAAGAACCAACCCAGGGTTGGAATAGCACCGAATGACTCAATAAATGGATACCTAATTAATGGTAACCGAAAGAATGAGACGCTGTGACGCTTGCTTGAGTACACGCGCGCGTGCTGCCTATCCCCTCTACGCCCGCATTTATCCCGCTAAATATTTTACATTCTATGACCGTAGGGCCTACATAGTGTTGCCAGCCATTTTTTCGTATTGAACTGAGGAAGTGAATAAAATAATACATCGAAACAAAACAATAAAAGTGCTTTAAAAATGTGTCTCTATTTCTATTTAAATTGGTCAATATTTCATACGTACAGTTTCTTAAATAGTCTTGTTAATACAAATAAAATCATACGGTGTACGACATTGCGCCTACGTCGCTAACAATGCTTTATCCCAACATTGTTCACCCAACGGTAGCAGAAGTTGCGGTTGGCCCATTGTTAGCTATCGAGTGGCTATATTGCTAATATTAGTATCATTGGGCTAATGTTGGCTCTATGATGGCCAACTAACTAACTATAACCAAAAGGTTTGCCGATCGTTGGCGAATGAAAGCCAACAGAAAATGCTACTAGGATAATCGGCAAAACAGATAGTGAATCGTTAACTGACGTGAATTTTATGTATTTACATTAAACTTACACATAACGTAAAGGTTAAAAAGTATGTTAATTTATTTAAAAAATCCCAAGGTTAAATAAACGTTTTCTTATTAGTACATAAGATAAACCAAGTAGTATAAGGAGAATAATTCATAATAATTAGAATTTATTGCCCATCAAAAACACTAACTCACATCAAACTCGCCATACCTACCTAACCTTCGTGGTATTTTTATGACAACCTGAAAAATCTAAAATTGTGCCTTCAAAACACGACCAAATTTGATATGCAGTTACTATTATTCTTATGCGTAGTTATTATTTTTGATAGGACATAATAATTAACAATTTTAGTACTTTTAGTATTATAGTTTTTTTATTGCTATGCGGTTCTCTACATTTCCTTTGCCCAGGTGAAAGAAGTAGGTGCTTTACGATTCTCGTGACTACATTACATAAATCTCTACTCTTCTAACTGTTGGTACAGAATAGATATTCTACCTCATGAAACTTGGCTATAGTTGTAGTAGGGCGTGAACACGCACTTTTTTCTAGTGTGCGTAACCACAAAATAGATATGCACAGAAGGCCTGCTCCCTACAACCAGCGATTTCGAGCGCACGCACACATTGACGTGTACGTACGACGATCTCGGTAGGATTCAGTCGAATGCCAGTACGACTAGTCACGAGTGCTAGCGCTTTGCGATACATGTGATGAGTAGGTATTTAAAATCAAGGTCAGTCATAGCTGGCCTTCTGTACGTATCTATTATGTGGCGTAACCTCGGGAACGCTACATGCGCTATACACGCAAACGGTGCTTATCTATACATCTACCACTACAACCAAGACTAAACGGACTGCATGAGATGGAATACCGGTATTTCTTCTTCTTTTTTATCACGCTTTAAGGCAAACAGGCATAATTAACTCTCTACTTTGATTTAAAGCCTAAAACGTCTCCAAAACAAGCAAATCTGAAAATTCAATTAAATAAAACATCACAAGTAGCCCAAATTAACTTTTGGGAAGAAAACATTTACGGAATTTTTGTTTCTCATTTTACAAGCTATAAAACCCGGGACAAAATAAAAGAAAGGGACGATACGATCGAACGTTTAGAAAGGAACGTGAAGGGCGCTCAGTAGAAAAGGGGTCGTCATTTTTCGTTCGCTAATATACTATGAAGTACCTATAAATACTAACCTTACCAACCAATATGATATGTACTACTCAAAACAAAATAAGGGCCAGTTGTTATTTTTACATTTCAGTATAATTTAATGAACATAACTAATTGATAAGTAGCAAAACTTTGACGTTACGAACTCTTTGGTATCTAACTTCTTTGATGTTGTGCCTTACACTAAATGCTGGCCATTAGCAAAAAAAAATTGAATTTGAAATTATTTAAATTCTAATTTTGTTTCGATTTTTCTTTGAGATTTGTTTCGATTAGCGTCTTGGTATTCTGAAAATTATCGTAATTTTGTTTAGTTATCTTGTTTAAACAACATTTGACGATAAAATACCACAAGTACGTAGACATATGGACACAATTACTGCAACCAGAGCCGTTACAATGATCCGAGAAGAAAATTCTCAGCGGTGTGTGGGTTTGCAGCTGGGTTTTTCTCGAAGATCTATCCAAAATGCTTGGAATCGCTTCCAAGAGACCGGCAGTGTTGCAAGAAGACCACGCTCGGGTAGAATTCGTATAACAACTGCTCAGGAGGATCGGTACATCCGGTTAAGTGCCCGCCGAGAACGCACAGTAACGGCTCGTAAGTTACAAAATCGCCTACAGTTGACAACGGGTACTCGTGTCAGTGATCAAACGATCCGTAATCGATTGCACGAAGACCAGCAAACTTCAAAACGACGAGTTGTTCGAATCTCTTTGTCCAGGGCTCAACGTGCAAATCGTTTAAGGTTCTCCCGTCAATATTTGGACTGGGGCATAAATTAGTGGGGCACGGTGCTTTTCACCGACGAGTGCAAAGTAAAAATTTTCAATGACGATCAGTGCATTAGGGTATGGAGACGCCACGGCAAGCGATTTCCGGAAGCCTGCATACACGAAGTTGACCGTTTCGGTGGTCCCAACGTAATGATTTGGAGTGGGATTAGCTTACATGGCAAAACTGAGCTCGCTATTTTAAATGAGGGTTCCATAGCTGTTCAGCGTTACATTGAGGAAGTCAGCAGGCCTCATGTGGTCCCATTTGCCCAGCGAATGGGTCCTGGATTCATCCTGATGCAAGACAATGCCCGTGCACACACAGCTCAAGCAACCCATCCTGTACTGGAAGACTCTCACATTCAAGTGTTACCGTGGCCAGCAAGCGGTCCAGACTTAAATCCGATCAAGCACATGTGGGACCAATTGAAACGAAGAGTTAAAATGAGTGAGCAAGAGGTCTACAACCAGCTGCAACTGATTGACGCTTTGAAACGTGCCTGGGAAGAGATTCCAGCTGAAAACGTCAGGAATTTGATTGAAAGCATTCATTGCAGGCTACAGGAGTGCATAGCTAAAAGAGGAGGGCATACCCATTATTAACAAACAGAAAAAAAAAAATAAAAAGTAATGAATTTTCAAATTTTCAATGACTTCGTTACTTGTGTTTTTAAGTCCAAATTGTATTTTTCTATGAAAAGTTCAATAAGCATATTTAATGATAATTAATTTAAACAGTTACTAGCCCTAAACGGTACTAAATAACATTGTTTTATGTTTACGTTAATTAAACAATGTGTTAATTTTATAATTTTCTTGGTACACCTTAAAAACCTAGTGGCCCTTATTTTGTTTTGACTAGTATATGTATTTTAACCCAAGTGACAAGTTAGCTGCTTTTCAGCTTCTGTAACTCCTCTTATAAAGGCGGTGAAATTTACTTACAAACATAGAAATGCGTTAGCTAATGGTCTCAGTAATATTTGAAGCTTTAAAGGTGTATAATACCCCACTTCGCTTGGTGTGATCCTGATTTATACCAACAAATACTGAAACAATCAATCTGAAATTGATATATGGTAAAGTTGAGGACAGTGGTAAAAACTTGATTCCATTAAAATTTCTCGATAGAAAAAAATTACAAAGTTACCTCCAAACCGTACAATAAACCGATAGCATTCAATGAATACTTGAAATTAGATCTGAAACTTTGCATAATATAACTGATATTAGTATAAAGCAGCTGCAGACTGTTCCGTAAAAATGATAAAAACATCAGTGTAGCCGCGATTTCAAAATAACTGATGTTTTTGCGTGCGCGGCATCTGATTAAAGTAGGATAGACAGTTAAAAAGCAGAAGCGTTAGAGCAGGACTGCGAATTGAGGTATTATAGGCCCTTAAGCTGCGGCAAAGAGTTTATAAATGCTACTTTTAGCTATTTTTGGTGCTTAGGAGCTATGAAGGAATATAATTGAGAGTTTGCTGTATATAATGTGCCAAATAGTGTATTTAAACAGCATATCCCGAAAATGCCGATTTTTAATGTAGGTTTGGGGCACGTACCCGAACACTGGACCAACTTAATTTTGCAGTTTTGTTATATGTATATATTTTACTACTAAAAGATTCATGGTATAGATTCATACTGATATTGAAACGGTCACTCACGATTTTTAGGGTTCCGTAGTCCGACAAGGAACCCTTATAGTTTCGCCATGTCCGTCTGTCCGCGGCTTAGCGCAGAGACTATTAATACTAGAAAGCTGTAATTTGACATGGATATAAATATTTATTATGCCAACAAAATGGTAAAATAAAATCTCGATTTTTTTTAAGGGTACCTTTCACACACGTAAACTGGGGATGAATTATTTTTTTCTCGTCTATCCCATAGTGTGGGGTATCGTTGAATAGGCCGTTTAAAAACATTGTGGGTGTATAAAAACCATTTTTCGATTTAGATATCCGTTCTGCTGGCTAAACGGTTGTTTATAGAAATGTGAAAAAATTCACAGAAGTAGTACCTATACATAATTGTCATTTCCATTGGCAATAACTGGGCTAAATGGGTAATAACTGTAGTTTCAAGTATTTTTTTTTCTTTTGTTGTTTTTGTCAGAACGAATAGTGTTTTTGTAACGAAATCTATGCTAGTGCAAAGAAAATGTATCTTAAGCTTATAAAAAAACCGTCACTTTTTTATATCATTCCCGTAAATGCAATGATAAAGATTTTTGAGTTTCAATCCCTTAAGTGGGCAATAGCTATACGGTTTCCCCTATAATGAATTTAAAAGGAAAACTATCACAGTTAAGTTGGCTTTACAGGTTTACGAGTACAGGTCGCGCCAAACTTTTGGTCTCCTATAATGTATGATACGAGACGTTTGGCGCGGTCTGTATTAGGAGATCAACTTATACGTACCGGGCAACTACGGAACCCTACATTGTGCGTGGCCCAACACGCACTTGGCCGGTTTTATTAATAGTCAGATTTTTCCTGACTAGTTTCACTGTATTGCGGTATATGGTTACGCGGCGGTACCTCGTTTGACACTGCGTCTTACAGCACGGCGGGCTCGCTGCGAGTTCGGCGCGGGGAGTGGTGAAGATGGTGGAGATGGCAAGCGGAGCTGTGGTTTGTCCACGTTCGACGCTGGATCAGAAGATGTGTTCCTGTCTCCTAACATTACACACAAGTATATCATCATTATCGACAATATTCACATTCACTGTTGAGTTGTTACTCAGTAACGGTTTCCAGGTACGGGGCAGGAGCCATCCACCATCTCTGTTCAAATTTGGATGCCACTGGATCTCAATTGATTTCCGAATCTTTAGTGGCACATGAAACTTTTCCCGGGCCAACACAGTGGTCTTATCAAATCGGATTTAATGTGACGGTAACGAGACGAGTGCATGTTCAGCCACTACTGAACTGTTTTTCACACTCCGCATATGTTGGGTGTTGTAAGGTATATACGTATTTCGTAGGTAATGTAGGGCTACATAAGTGTGTAATTTTTATTCAAATCATTTAAGTCTATTAATAAATTTTTACGGTACGGAACCCTCAGGGTGCCAGTTCTACTCGCACTTGACCGTTTTTTATATTTTATTATTCAGCTATTTTGAAATAAACATGTATTCATTTTAAATTTTCAGGAGCGCGTGATATTTCGACTATCGTGACAGCCACGTCTCAAATAATGAAACGTCAGAGTTCTACTTGATGTATATTAAGGGGCTCAATCTCAGGTCACCCGTGCCCTTAATTACACCCCAAGTAGCATTCGGGGTTCTATATAAACTGTCTAGTCGTTCACATGTACTCCAAAAGCTGTGTAAGTTAGCTGTATAAGAGCTGTATAGCTTGCTATAATGCTCTTATAAAACCAGTTTGGGCACAAATTAGACAGCCTTAAGTTCACCATGGCTGTACATTAGCAGTATAATAGCATTATAATAGCTGTTTAAGTAGTAACATCGGACTTAAGGCTGACTTACGGCACTATATGGGACGCAGTGTGAACCATACTAAGTACATGATAGTAATAAAGAGTAACAAGTGGCTAAATACACAGCCTTCACAGTTATAAAATCCCACAAAATTACTCCAGTGCTACCTAAAGTTCACGTGTGTCCTAAATTATTTCTTTATTTTATTATTAATTATTATCCTCATAGTTGATTTTGTGTGTGCCACCAGAAACCAAACTCCGGCGGATCAATGATAAAAATGTATGATAACACGAGGTAGTACCTGTTTTAAATACTTAATAATGTTAATGCCATGGGAATGCAACTTTATCGTGAAATATATACATATTTACAGCTAAAATATTCACGCGCCTCTGTAAAAACGCGATATTCATTTTAAAATATTTAAAACTGGCTGAGAGGAAATCTACAATTTTCAGTGTTTGACATTATATTGGCATTATAATTATACTACGGTAATTAATTATAACATGAAACCAAAACTCAATCGCTCTATTTACGTATTTTGTGATAAATCTGCATGATAATTTTGGAGATTTATTTGGTAAATATTTTAGGTTAGAACAAAATGGTGGAAATGAAATACGGCTATGTGAACTGTTATAACTCCAATTTAATGCGGTGGAGCGTATATAGGTTCACATGTGTTCTGTTAGAATGCTGTTTTCTATTTAAAGTCCCACATTTGCACCACTACAGAGCCAATATCTATAAACTTATTCTAATGTGAACTTATGTACAGCTTTAAGATGTAGTTCAGGTCACTTGTGTCATCGTTTAATTCTTTTAATATACTGAAATTTTAGAGATCCGCAATAATAATTATTGTCCGTTAAATCGCCTAGCCCAGGTACTAAGTCAAGTATGAGTACCTAAAGTAAAAATGTTGTAACAAACTAACCAAAATCACTTTTTGTTTTCGTAAATAAATATATTTTTTACTTTACCAGTATTGGCCTTAAATTATTGTAGTTTTATTATATTTAAAACACATTTACTAAAAAAATACAAAAATTAACGAAATATTTCGACTCCTTCAGTGGAGTCGTCATCAGTCGAATAAAATTAAATAAATGACATAAGAGTATAGAAGAGTTGAAAGGTGAAGTCTGTACAAGTTGAAAGAGGAAAACAGAAACTTTTTGGAGATACTACATGTAGATGATGATGACGATGATAATGACGATGATGATGATGAGGATGATGAGGATGAGGATGATGATTATGATGATGATGATGATGATGATGATGATGATGATGATGATGATGATGATGATGATGATGATGATGATGATGATGATGATGATGATGATGATGATGATGATGATGATGATTTTGTTTTCGTTTATTTGTGTTACCGGCTTTCTGTATAATCCGGTATTGTATACAATGCCTAGGCAATGTATACAATGCCAAAAAGATTAAGGTAATGTATGAAATATTATTTATTTAGTACATTGCCTAGGCATTGTATACAGTACCGAATGCGCAGCCGGTAATGTATATAACAGACGTGAGCAGGAGCGGGAAATTGATTAAGGCATGTATTTAAATGATTTTTTATGAACAAAGCTTAGCCTTTTGGTTAAATGGTATTTCAGGGTGGTCATAAAAAATTAACCACGAAGATTATGTATGGTGATCGCGCCACAAGTGGCGCGACTCGCCATACCTAATCTTCTAACCTAACCTACCGGCTCTCTTCTGCGCTGGAAGACTTCCAAAAAACTAATTCTGACTGTTTAATATTATTCCATTAATTAGTAATAACTTTACACTTTGCTGGTTGACCAGCAGGTACTCTATACAATGCCTAGGAATTGTATACATTGCCTAGGTAAAGTATGTAACGGACAATAATATTCATAATATTTCATACATTGCCGGGACGCCCCAGGCATTGTATACATTACCTAGGTACTGTATACAATACCTGAATTATACAGATTGCCGGTGACATTTACACTTACAAAAAACACTACTCTGTTCAAGTAGGTATTTAAAATAATGTAAACAAACTAGATAAAGAGGGACAACATTTATGCCCTGCGACAGAAAAGGACAGAAAATAATAGTTGTCACTCAGCCATAGTAACAAACACTGTTTACAATCTTTTAAATCGCCGAGTCAGCAAGTGTAATAGTGTAACCATAGTATAAATAACTGTGGTGTAACCACATTTTGCAGAATTTATCAGATAAATAACTGTTATTCCTGTTATTTATGAGATAAATAACTGTTATTTCTGATATTTATCTGTTAAAATTCTGTAAAATATGGTTACACTAGCAGACTTGGCGCGTACGGAGCTGACGGGTGTACGATCACCAGGCACGTATCCAGACTTTTGTTTCGGGGGGGGACATTCATTGAACCAACAATGTGAATTGTGAAAGAAGCCTCTGTAATCACTGTACTATATTATTATTAAGTATCAAAAGTACCCTACCTTTTTTATTAAAACGTACTTTATAGTGGTTATGAATAAACATTCCTAGTCCCGTGTATGTCACGCCAAATTTCGGGGGGGGGGATAAATCCCACCTATCCCCCCCTGGATACGTGCTTGACGATCACCTTAAATATCTACTTAGAGAAAGTTTATGCTATTTCTTTCTGAACTTGAAAGTAATCATGCGCATTCCTTTTAATAAGTAAGCGAGAAATAGAGACGGGAACGGGATAGGTATAGATCCTCTGATCACTCGCGTGCGCCCGTGGCGTGCGTGATGGCCAGGATAGGATTAGTTATTGTCAGTGTTGCCATTTTGGCCACTTTGTGGGTAGATCTAGCGGATTTTCAACAGTTTTAGCCAAAAAATAATCCATTTTAGCCACCAAAACAAATCTAGCTACTTCTATCTATTTCTGGTAATTTTTTATATTATTACTATTGGAAGACTACGGAGTAAACAGACAGAAGATATTTCAGATTTACCAGACATTGTAGACCTATAAATTGATTTAAAAATATTTGCTGAAAATTTTAAAGTTTATTATAACCAGTTTTTAATACATTTTTTACTTCAATTAGAGACCAAAGCCGATTCTGAAGGCTTTAATTTTAGTTTTATTGCTGATAAATATACATTTTCCTTATTGCAAAATAGATCTTAGTGTTAACAAGAGAAGATATATTAACTTTGGAAAATATTAAGTTTTGACAGCACTAAAATTAAAATTAAAGCCTTTAGAATCGACTTTAGTCTCTAATTGAAGTTAAAAATGTATTAAAAACTGGTTATGATAAAGTTTATAGCTATATATTTATATCCATATATAATTATAATAGGATATCAATAGTAATAGGATATTTAAGTAGACCAATAATACTATGATATTTATCATCTTAGACCTCCATCTACATTTTTTAAAGTTACATTAACGGGAGTGCATAAAATTGTTCTAGCACCAGACGGTAGTGTTCCCGGTTTAAATTCGTTTATTATGCCTGACAATTTATTCAAAGCGGAATGAGGAATACGATTTTCAATAGCCCATGTTCTTATTTTTTTGCGAAAGGTTAAATGATTGTCCAAGTCAAAATTGTATTCACTATCACTAGAACTGCAATCACCATACTCTGATATCTGTATATTTTAAAGGGAACTTTCAGGTTCAGGCACATTTTCTTCTGCATCATGTACAGAACCACCATGAACAACGGTTGAAGTCGCACTTGTTGAAGCCGTATCGACGGGCTCATTTTCGGGCGTCGTTGTCAATCGACTGTTTATTTTTACAATTTGCGAATATTCTTTTGCAATTTTTCTTCTTATTCCACCGGTTCTCGCTCTTATTTTCCAGGATTTTTTATTCATTTTCACCATTTTTTGCACGAGACGTAATAACACGCAGCTTGTGGGATAAGTGTAATAGAATATCACATTCACTTTCATGTTCAGCTTACAGCCAATAAGAGTAGTACTTGTGGACAAATAAACTGCTATTGATGTTAATAGACAACACATGTAGTCCTTTTAACAGCCTACAGTGCACATGTGAACCATTTAAACACTTCTGTACAGCAGTAAAAAAAGGTTATTTTAATGATCACAAACAAGTCCTACTACAGCTCTCAGCTGTATAACAGTCTAAAACAAGTAAACATAACAGCCTTTGGCTTTATAAATGACCACATGTGTTCTATTAAAATGCTAGCTCTGTAACATCGTACAAGTAGGCCGTTAAACAGCGGTTGGCGTATCTCTACCCTCCTATAATGCTCTTAGTCAGATGGCTGACTAAAGGATAGTTGTTAGAGTATTATAACACCAACAATCGTATAACAGTATAACTCTACACTCCTATAAGTCCCTTAGACAGGTATAGGTGTAATTAATCGCAATAATGCAGCTTATACATCACGAGTGAACTGTAATAATGCTTTAAGTACACCTGGGAACTAAATGTGTACTCTTAAATGGAGTAAAATGCTACTTGGGACTGCAAGTTACACCCAGCGTTCCGTGTCTATTATACCGGGTGTAAATAGAGTGCGACCTTCAAATAAAACTACATACTCTACTGACCATACTGAATAACCTTCTTCAGAGAAGAAGTTAGTCAACTGTAACTTAAAGATTTTATCTCGTAGAAAGAAGGCCTATTTTAGAACGTTAAACCGTAACAGCTGTTTTACGGAAGACGCTGTTTCAGAAAACGCCCGTATGTCGGTGCGTTAGAGTTCACGAATTTTTGTCCGAAACTCAAATATTTCCTAAACTAATAGTTAGCGCGGGGATGTTTCTTGGGAAAAGTGGTAGAATATGTGGTTTCATTTAATGGTAGCACTCTATTTACACCCGGTATAATACACAGACATGCTAGAATAATACAACTTTCAAATCGCGAAAAAAACTGCTATTTTATAGAAATGTTACATACCTACTCGACCAAAATGTACTGTTGTGTTATTCAGTTTTTTTTTTTCTTGAAAATGTGTTCATGTGAGTACTGTCGTCAATTTCCGGCTTCCGAAACATCATTTTAACAACCTGTATAATTATAAAACGAGAATTTTAGAATTTGTTCCCATTTGTGATTTAATCTTAACTATTTAATTTTAGTAAGGCTTTCTTTCTGTGAGTGTAGGACCTTTATGAAGCAGTACATATCTAACAAATTGTAAATGCACACTAAAATTGCGTTTAAATGCGTCGAATTTAAAACGGTATCGTCAAAATGTCTGTTGGAAAACCTTTTAATTTGTATTCAGGTTTTTCTTTGCCTGGTCAGGTTTTAAAAGATTTTCAGCTCAGTTGTTCAACAAATGACCGGATGGGCCATTGAATGGAGATATCTGCTAATAGGGTCTCAATTGGGCTAAGAGGTTGCCTCAATTCACGGTTAAATATTTAAAGATAACAATAGATTTCTTTTATATTTTTCATGTTATTTATATATTCAAATAGCAACTCTGTGGCCGAATGTTAGAGCGCTTGCCTGCTAAGCCACAGGTCGTTGTAATCGGTCTGCGTACTTCGGATGGTAAGTTAAGCTGTTGGTCCATTTTTGCCCGAAGTACGGCAGTGGGGCTACCCATCACGTTTGGGATGTAACACTTGTCGTTGAAAAGCGGGAAGTGTGGACTGCGACTTGCATTAAGAACTTTGAAATTTTCACAGTTCACACATGGGAACACTTCTGAAAACCCCTCGCGGATCAATTCGTAACTAGATGTTGTTTATTGAAATTTCTATGTGCAAAATGTAAACACTGAAAAGTATTTTTTGTTTAATTTCGGTTATAATTGCCTGAATATACATGTAAGGATGAAACTAGTTGACAAATCATAAATATACGAAGTGGAGCAGTGTACCTGTAATAGTACTTAATGCTACAAGTGCGTAAGGAGGCAATAGCTTACGAGAAACGATTTGAAACACGAGCGATAAGCGAGTGTTTTAAACGTTACGAGTAAGTTATTGCCCTTACGCACGTGTATCATACTAAGTTTTTCAATGCATAGTGTGAGTAAATAAATTAATTGTGATTAAAGAAACAAACAATAAATACTCGAAATGAACTTTAGGCGGGCATTCTTTTTCTTTTTCTTTGCACGCAAGTTGCCAACTTGACCTGCTTTTAGTTTGATGTGTTCGAAGGCTGCTTTCAGTCATACATAATATAAATTCGACTCCACTAGCTTATTTCAATAATGTAAACAACAATGGCTGCCCGAAATTGTTTAATTTTCAAATATATACGTATATATTTATATTTAAAATAATAAAGATATTACGTTTAAAGTCAAGGCTAAAGTTTTAATTTCACTTTTTCCGTTATGCTAACATATCAATAATAATTGGTTCATATTCTAATTAAATAACACACTCATACACCATCCAAAGTATAAGGTATATATATATCCAACCTTCATAACTAAAACGTTAATTGAAACTCGAGAAGCCCACTTGAGACCACGTACAGATCGTTCACCATAACAAGTCCCCTGGCTAAGGAAATGGTAGCACTGCATATGGGGTTGCCAATGGTTCACGAGCATTCACCTCAATACACATTTATAATATTTACTCAACTGCATTTTTTTGAATATAAGTTAGACTATTCTTTAATGAAAATAAAATGTACAGAATGAAAAAATCAAAATAATAAATTATTTATTGATTTGTATTTCGCAAACAATACTTACGTATGATCTAATGGTATTTATAACTATATATCTCTGTACTATGATGGTATTTTTAGGTTTCTGTACCCAAGGGGTATACAACGGGACCCTATTACTAAGACTCCGCTGTCCGTCTGTCACCAGGCTGTATCTCATGAACGGTGATAGTTAGACAGTTGAAATTTTCACAGATGATGTGTTTCTGTTAACGCTATAAGAACAAATACAAAAAAATGGAATAAAATAAATAAAAAAGTGGGCTCCCATACAACAAACGTGATTTTTTGCCGTTTTTATAGATAGTGGTACGGAACCTTTCGTGCGCGAGTCCGACTTGCACTAGGCTGGTTTTTTATTTAATTCTTATTCTACCTCAACGAATTTTATTCTAAATCGACGAGTTCCCTTTTTTAGGGTTCCGTACCCAAAGGGTAACCAACCAGACCCTATTAATAAGGCTCCGCTCCGCTCACCAGGATGTATCCCATATACCGTGATAGTTAGACAATTGAAATTTTCACAGATGATGTATTTCTGTTGCCGCTATAACAATAAATACTAGAACCAACCAAGTGCGAGTCGGACCCGCGCACTTTCATACAACAGACATGATTTTTTTGCCGTTTTTATAGATAATGGTACGGAACCCTTCGTGCGCGAGTCCGACTCGCACTTGGCCAGTTATTTTTACGTTTTTGTCGATTTTTACTGATTATCCTGCAAATTTTAAGTAAATAGGTAATTGTTATATGCCCATAAAATTGGCTTTATGTTTGAAGCTGGTCTCCCTATTTTACCAACCCGTCATGGCAGTGACACGAAATCGAACCTGATCAACGATTTGTGAAAGATAAGAGGCGTACCCTCAACACAATCTCTTATGCACTATTGCTCGCCGGCTTTGGCAATAATAATACATACTTTATTAAATCATTTTGAAAAATCCAACTGACAACAACATGACAGCAATAGCTTGACAAGCAGTGATGCCAACATGACGGCAAGGCACAAGTTATGATGAACGGTCTGTACGGCGCGATAGTATAGATCAAGGAACGATCCACAGATCAAACTTTATCTGTTATTACCATGGGAATAAATACGGAAAGTGGGTGTGCGTAATTTTCCCCTTTATTACGTTCAGTATGTAGTCGTAATATGGATGAGCCTTTTTACTCGTATTTCTTGAATAGCATAAAATTCTTTTTGCAGTAACATAGCCAGGATTTGTAATGTGGGGGTAAAAACTTTCAGAAATGCTTGTTAAATATAAAACACGAGTCCATTCATAATTTTTTAAAGTGAATACTAGTATGTTCACATCTCGTCTATACGAGACGAGGAGGCCTGTTCATAACTTGTCCGTCACTTCCGGAAAAATCTTCACGAAAGAAGTCCCGCAGATCAGGGCATTTTCGTATTTAGTACTTGACAATATAAGTACTTTGAAAGGGAGATTTCCGCAGGGCTTATCCATATCAAATCAATCTTTTGGTGCAGGTATTAATGGAGAAAGTTCCGCAGACTCATCTGTTTTATTACCGCTATGGTACCCACATGCCGCGATCACAAGCGATGACAAAGAAAACACGTGAAGCATACAATGAAGGCATTTTCATCCAACGGTTAACAAAAGGACGGGCAATATTGCATCAACTTTATTGGAGAAATGCATGTCTTAGACTCTCAGCAGATTTTTAAAATGAGTTTTAAAGCACACATTAAAAACCGTCACGACATTGTATACCCCCAGGGAGTGTCAGAGATGATTCAGAGTGTGGATAATAACTATAATAATCAACACTCGTAATATTATCTTTTTGTTGCTGATTTTAAGAGCCATTCCACCAAATTACGGTTTTTATATGGCGGGTATTTGTGGATCGGAATTTGGAATGATGTCAATTGTGTTTTACGGTCTAATTAAATTAAGGTATTGTTAATATAATAACAGAATCCAATTGGTTAAGGATCATAGGTTATTGTGACATGAAATTTCTATCGTAATTATGCATTATTCATAACAAAACATTGTGGTAAACAGTTTGACGGAAGTGTTTCTTTTTTCAACAGTTAACGTTATTAAAAAATAAAATTCTGGTACATTATGTTTTGACATGTTTTGAATTTTTTTATCAAAGTTATTGAACTCGAATGAATGATTGAACTCTTTGAAGTTGACAATTTTATTATTTTTCTGTAAACAAGTTGTGCGAGATGTAATTTTATATATTAATTTACGTGGATAAGTACAAGTGTTAAAAATAAACATAATGTATATCAATTTCCACCAAGTGCCAACAATCAGAAGCATCAATTATGTAGTGTTAATTAAAAACTAAATTGTTTTTTGCAAATGTAATACATTAATATTCAATACGTAAGTTTGGTCTATGTTTGACATGTATTCAACAATATTAGAATCTTTCTTTTAATGGTAAATTAGGTGCTGGAAATTTTAATTCTTCACCTGAAAGTGTAAGCCGCCTCTTAAGGGTCTATTCTCCGGATTTGTAATATTTTGGAACCAAATCATAAGAAATAATTATATCGCCCAAAAACAACTTTTAGCCACGAACAATGTTCACAAATTATTTCATTTATAAACAAACCAATAATGATATTAATTAATGATATTATAGTAGCTTTAAAATCATAGGATTTTCCATATTCATGATTACGATCATTTTATTTTAGTTTTATTTTATTTTTGCTTTATTGAAGAAACAAACAGACAAATTATAAAGCTTATAAATAAGGTACAAATAGGTAATACAGATTCCAATAAAGTTTCTATTGACATACAAATATTTTCAGTGTTACAGAAATACCAGTCGAATCCAGATATACTAATATAATTTAAATTATTTTAATGCGCGCTACAAAAGAGAAAATTACTACGACCATAACTATAAATATTAAAACAATTCTAAGAGAAAACTATCCAATTAAAAATACAAGTATAGGTTCATGTGCATAGCACTGAACCCACACAAATACTTTTTTAACAAATTTTTAAGAGATCATTTTGAGATTTTTCACGGCTATAGAAAATCCTATTATTTTAAAGCTACTAAAATATCACCAAAAATACGTTGATGCGTATATCAAACTATTTGTTAACATTGTTCGTAACTAAAAGTTGGATTTTGGCGTTATCATTATTTTGTATGATTTTGTTAAAAAATATATATCACAAATCCGGTTTATAAACCATGCAGATTATCCTCACTGCCATAAATACTACAAATACTAAAAGTAATAAATACCTTTAATTAAATGTAATAAATACTTATATGTATGTGCATTATATCGGGCAGGATTCAAACCTGTGTCTCAAGATTGAAAGTCCGGTGTCCGACCAACTGAGCCACTGCCGCTTTAATTAAAATAACATTGTCAGAAATTAATTAAATAATTTATCGTATGGCATTTTTACACTGGTACACATAAAATCAAAACATAAGCAGCAGATGGACAGACAAAGAGAAACCGAAGCTTCGCTGGAAAGTACAAGCGTTTTTTTTTTTTTTCATCACAACAATGTTTGATAAATTCCACCAAGTGCCGACAATCTCAACTATCAACTTCGCTAGAAGAATTTTCGTTTTGATATAAATACATTTTTTTGCACTAAATACATGGAAAAAGAAAACTTATAAAGGAAGGTTACAAATAGTGACGTTATTGCTCACAAGGATTACTAGACGACCTTTGGGTAGAAGTAAAGCGTTAGAAGAAACTCGAAAACGGTGAATAAAATAAATAACAATAATTAAATGGAAAAAATCCAGTGGAATAGTACAAGTGATTTTCTGTTCATTTTGTATCCAAAATTCCACCAAGTGCCAAAAATCAACTGTTTCAACATGGAAAAACCAACCTTAATTTGGCTGAGAGCAGGAAATTTTATTCAGTATGGGTGCAGGCGGCGCCACAGGCAAAATCTAGTACATTCTAAAGTCAACTCTGTTAACACTAATAATACCTTACAGCATAAATTATCAACTCTGGTACATATTAGAATTTGAGTAGGGTCATGGGGCGGATACATACTTAATTGGAACCTTGTCTCTACTTTATCTTTGTAGCGCACAGCTCATGTTTCTAATTCAGATGATGTATTGCTACCGTGGGGACGTAGCCCGGGTTAAAAGGGTTATTCTCCTTTGAAAACGGAGTCTCGCATCAATTTATTTAAGCAGTAGCTCACTCACTATCGAGACACGGATTCGTATCCTACCGAGGTTGTACGAGTTAAGACTCCTTGTTACCGCTCTGAAACACCTCTGAGACTCATTTAGCGATGTAAGTTGTGACTCGTGTCAGTATATATTTTGTGTTGTCCTTATTTCAAACAAGAAATAACCAGGGCCTCCCAATCATTACCAAATATGTTTCATGAAGGTATTTTTAATCAAATTCTCGTAATATCCTTTTTTTCAGTTGACTGAAAATTTTTGTTTCAATGCCTATGATTATGTGATTTCTTGCGAATCGAGTGGTTGTGCAATAGCCCACCAGATGAGGAATACTTTGCTCCACAACATATAAAACAAAATGGATGTTGATGTATCACAGTAATCGGGTTTGTGACGTCACATCCGATGAAGGGTTGCGGTCACAGGTCGCTCGTTACGGTTTCGCAGCTAAATGTTACCTTATTTTAAAACTCATTTATAATGTTGCTACGGTAACCTTACTTATGAAGCTGAGACTGTTGATATATACAAATCCAAAACTATGGAAGATAGCGAACAATTCTTAAAGGAGTCACGGGGCTGCTTTTAATAAAAAACCAACACCGGAAAATTATATTTTTGAATAAATAATTTCCCTAACCGAGAGTCGACCCACTAACTTTCACAAAAAACACTGTATATTATTGCACCATATTTTTCTTAATATTTTTTTATTACAAAACACAGTTAACACAACACAATTACGCCTAACTCTACAACAGTTTGTTGGCGTGACGCACTCATTACACTAGTGAGCTTGCAATTTCTTTATATAAACACAGTACTTCATAGAAGTAGGTATTCGTAAATACCTACTATTTAAGATTACTCTACTATTAAAAAAAACAGTTTATAATTAGGTTTTTAAACAAGGTAATTTTATTTTTTCTTTATAAAGTAAAATAGGCTTGTTTACAAATATTTAGTGTTATTCTGAAATGTAGTTTTTAGTGATATTTATGTCTACATTAAGCAAATCAGAATTTTCATAACAAACAAATTAAGGTAACTTTAAAAAATGTACATTGGAAATTCTTATAGCTTCAGTGTATATTCGACAGTATTCCTCAGCCTATCGCTTAGCTTAGACCATTTAACACGGGACCTAACAAAGCGCGACTCTTAGTACAGAAATTATTCTGCCGTATTCCACGGGAGGGGAGGTAAGCACGCACAGCACACATTTACTCATTCAAGCACACTCCTGAGAAAAATTGATATGCCACATTAAATCAAAAGCTGCAACACAAACACAAAACGCGCACACAAGCACACTTACATGAACAAATTGGTCATGTACTTTGGCAGAGGGGAATAAGTGCGCTTGCCTAGTCCAGTGTTATATGGTCTAAGCCCTATGCCCTAATTCTAAGAACTTCTGTGTTAAGTTCACCGAAATTTTAAGTTCCGTAAAAAACACCTTTTGAAGGAACCCGTACTTTGTTATAAACATTTGACATAATCGTGAATTAAATATTTTAAAAATTGTGTAAGCTACAAAGAATATTACAAATTGTACTTTTTCACGTAAAAATTTAGTTTTTAATATTAGGTAGTGAATTTAGTATTTGTAAGGATTATTGATGTTATTTAAGTTTCTTTATACTAATAATAAAGTAAAAATTTTAATGAATTAGCTAATAATAGCACATTTGCTTTGATTTTTCAAACAATGTTTCCTTGCAAGTCTTCAGGCCCAAAATGTTGAATTCCTAAAATGTTGAATTCTTAAAATGTTGAATTCGCAAAATGTGGAATCCCAAAATGTTGAATTCGCAAAATGTTGAATTCCAAAATGTTGAATTACAACTTTCACAGACTTTTTTATCAATGTACAAGTAACGAATGATTTATTTTTTATTTAGATGTCAAAAGTGACAGATGTCAAAGTGACAGATGTCAAATGTGACAGATGATAGATTTTTTACAGATTTTGTGACAGATGATTTATTTTTTATACAGCTGTCAAAAGTGACAGATGTCAAATGTGACATGATTGAGTTTTATACAGATTTTGTGACAGATGATTTATTTTTCATACAGTTGTCAAAAGTGACAGATGTCAACTATGACAGATGATTTATTTTTCATACAGCTGTCAAAAGTGACAGATGTCAAGTGTGACAGATGATTTATTTTTCATACAGCTGTTAAGTGACCTATCTTGACTACTTGTAGACAGATAATTTTTTTGATGAGAAATAATCATCTATCACATTTGACGTTTGTCACTTTTTACAGCTATATGAAAAATAAATCATCTGTCATACTTGACTTCCATCACTTTTGACAGCTGTATGAAATATAACCATCTGTCACATTTGACATCTGTCATTTTTGACAGCTGTATGAAAAATAACCAACTGTCACATTTGACATCTGTCACTTTTGACAACTGTATGAAAAATAAATCATCTGTCACTTTTGACACCTGTTTGAAAAATAAATCATCTGTCACATTTGACATCCGTCACTTTTGACATCTGTATAAAAATAAATCATTCGTTACTTGTACATTGATAAAAAAATCTGTGAAAGTTTTAATTCAACATTTTGCGAGTCCAACATTTTGGGATTCAACATTTTGCGAATTCAACATTTTAGGAATTCAATATTTTAGGCCTGAAGGTTTGCAAGACTTACTTCCTATTGACCACTTCATCGATTGATGTCATAATACATGTGTAAGTTATTAATTTTTTCAAAGCGAACTGTTTGGTTCCCAGCCAAAATAACTAATTAATTAATTAAAAAGCTTTGAATGCAGTTATTATTTTCTCCATAATCGACGACGACAGTCTTGAGAAAATTCCTTACATCCTACAGTTTACATTTTCCCCCAAACTACCCTATTTCAAACTGCTACTTCGTATTGTCGATTGACGTGTAATATTTAAAATTTGAATCATTCAAAAATAAAACAACAATTCTAACCTAAAAAGGTTACTATGCAAACTTATATACAACACAATTTCGATGATCACTTTCGTACCAATACACTCGCATATTTTAGTTACGGCGTAGCAAGTGCTACGATCCCATAATTTTTATAAATTAAAACCCATAAATTATATTACGTTATGTCTTTCACATATAATTAATTAGAAGTACGATAGAACATCATATAAAAACAAAAAATATGGCTTGTTAAACTGCTACAATAATTTAGACCATATTTTATACTATGTAATGTACGTAATAAGAACCTATTTACCTATTAAGAACTAATATTTATAACCAGCAAAATATTGAACGCCTCGCCGCCACAGATAAACTGCGAGTGTTGGTGGATGGCTCTGAAAATGTAAACTAGCATGTAAGTTATATTATTGTAAATGAAGAAGTGACACTTCATTTAATTTGAATTTACCGCGTTTTCACGCGTCAATCTATGGAAGGATGACAGACATGTTTGAAGGTTATGTAAACTGTTGTCAGACGAGTGTATGACAAATAAAACATCAAAATATTATAAGTAAATGAATTTGTGAAGCTCTAAATGTTGTTTCTCTTTTCAGGTAAGATTAATAATTACTTGCATTAAACATGCATAACTTAAAAGATAAATATGTGAACTAGTGTTTAATAAAATATTCTCTTTTCAGAGCAACTCAATTTGGTTTTTATTTCACGGTTCTGATAAAACGGGGTCTGTTTATAAACCTACATTATAAAACAACATTTCTACAGCTGTTTTTAACAACAATGGAAAAATTAGAGTTTGAATTCATGGTGAAATCTGGTGAAGATCCAAAATCAAATATAATCAGCATAACTTCAATTACGGATACCGATAAAAATACATTTTACATCCCGGAACAGCTCCAACCGGCAAGACTACATGAGACAATTATAAAAACATAAGCTTTTCAAAAAGTCAAAGCTACACTACAACGGAGACATGAAAAAAGACAAGTATGGATTTCATTGACATCGGAGATAAGTGATGTGTATATAGATCAAGATGGAAATATGCAGTTTGAAGGATATTTGCTGGAAGAAGCTTCACTGGAAACACAACAACGGGCTTCTACTTCAGGAGTCTCAGAAGAGGTTCTAACAAGAATTCTGGAGAGCTTCGCTGAAATGAAGAAGGATACATCAAAATCTCATCATAATGTGAAAAATTTGTTAGAGAAATTTGTTATAGAAAAATTCAACAGTAAAACGTCAAATGTGTCCCAATGGATGATTATTTTTGAATCGGAATGTGTGCGTTTAGGAATTGATGAAGACGTTAAGAAAATTGAAAGTCTTAGGTTATTTTTGGAGGAATCGTGTCTAGACTGGTACAGCTCCATGCTTATAAAGTATACGGTTAACTCTGAATGGTCAACATGGAAAAAAATCTTTCGTGAGACTTTTGCAGCCAGAGGTTGGTCGCTGGTCAGGTATGCAATTTTATTTAAATATAGACGGGCTATTACATTACTAGAATACGCTTTAAAAAAAGAAAAACTATTACTGGAGATAAATAAATCAATGGATAAACCCACTCTTATTGATTTGATTGCTACGGGGCTACCAAATTTTGTAGCAGATAAAATCGATAGGAACGGTTTGAATGAAACTGAAGATTTATTTAATAATATCGGAGGTTTAGAATATTTGATGAATAAAAAAATTTGGAAAAAAAGATAGTCAGTTTTGAAAGTAAAATTAAGGATAAATATGTTAAAAATATAGTCAGTCCGTGTAAAATGTGTGAAAAAGAAAATAAAGGAACTCGTTATCATCCTGAATCCTTATGTTAGATAGATTATTATTATGATAGACCAAAAAGTGGTCAGTTAAGGAGCATTAACAATTTTGAATTAGAAACGGAATTAAATGAAATTGATCCAAAAAACTTGTAATTTCGCCATTAATTAAAATTAAATTATTAACAAATGACACATTGGAAACTTCGGTAATCTATGATTCTGGATCGAATGTGTCTTTAATAAATTCGAGATTATTGTCGTTAAATAAAAACACGATTAATGATAACAATAAAAAGCAAGTTTAAGAAGGATTAATGGCGTAAAAAAATCTATTGGAATGGTAACGTTAAGGAAAAAATTTTTGATATTGAAGAAAATATTAATGTTTTTGTCATAGATGAAGAAAATTTCGATTATGTTTTCTTAATTGGGTTAGATTGCATTGAAAAATTTAAATTGATCCAAAATTAGGATTTAAAAATTACACAAAGTATCCCTAAACCCAAAGAAGAAGATAAAAAAAAAGAAATAAATTCTAAAAGTACAAAAATAATTTCTGGCTTTACAGGTAGCAAAGAAGAGGAAACACATAGTATAAATGATAAAAACAAGGATGTGGATATAGTTCAGGAAACTGAAAATGAAACAAATTATGATTGTAAAATAAATTTGAATGAAAATATAGAAGTGGACAACTTTTCCATATCAATAAACCATCTAGACCTGCTAAAACAGTCACAAATAGATAAATTGATTTGCAAATATAATTCACTTTTTGCTAAAGACAAATATGATATAGGCACTGTAAAAGGTTTTGAAGCTCATATTGATTTAATAATAGACAAATATTGCAGTAAAAGACCATATAGGTGCACTATTGATGATATGAAAGAAATAGAAGAACAAATATCAAAATTATTTAAAAAAAAATAATCGAGGGGTCATATAGTCCTTTTGCTGCCCGGTTACATTAGCCTTTAAAAAGGAAGAAGGTCAAGATTATGTATAGATTTTCGTGATTTAAATAAGATTGTGGTTCCTCAATCACAACCTTTTCCATTAATTGAGGATTTAATGGTCAAAACAAGAAGATGTAAATTATTTTCAACACTAGATGTAAACTCAGCGTTCTGGTCAATCCCTTTGAAAATTGAAGACAAACAAAAGACAGTATTTGTTACGCAAGAAGGCCACTTTCAATGGACTTGTTTACCATTTGGAACTTCTCCTGCGATTTTTCAGAGAATATTATCTAGTATAATAAGGAAACATAAATTATCTGATTTCACAGTGAATCACATAGATGATATCCTGGTATTCTCTGAGACATTTGCAGAACATATTAAACACCTATCACTATTATTAGAAGCGATATTAAGGGAAGGTTTTAAATTGAAATTTTCAAAATGTAATTTTGCGCAGGACTCAGTCAAATATTTAGGCCACATAATTAAAAACAATACAATTACTCCGCTAAAAGACAATTTAGTTGCCTTAAAGAATTTTCCTATTCCGAAAACACAAAAAAATGTGAGACAGTTTCTGGGTAAAATAAATTTCTATGGAAAATTTGTGCCAAATATATCAATCATCCTTTACATAATTTGTTGAGAAAAGGACAAACATTTATTTGGTCACAAAAATGTGAAGAATCTTTCGAGACAATAAAAAAACTACTTTGCTCAAAGCCCATTTTGGCAATTTATGATCCAGATCTACCAATTAATATTTAAACGGATGCAAGTATACAAGGCATAGGCGCAATTTTAAAACAACCACAACTCAATGGAGAAGAAAAACCCTCTGCATATTTTTCCAAAAAATTAAATAACTCCCAAAAAAGTAAAAAAGACATATATCTGGAGTGTTTAGCAATTAAAGAAGCGGTAAAATACCGTTACCATTGGCTTATAGGAAAAACATTCACGGTTTTCTCGGATCATAAACCTCTAGAGAAAATGAATATTAAGGCTAGAACGGATGAAGAATTGGGAAATCTTACATACTATTTATCTCAGTTTAATTTCGATGTAAAATATTCTCCTGGAAAATACAATTTAGAAGCAGATTGTTTGAGCAGAAACCCTGTATTAGAATCGTGCGAAAATCAAGATAAAGGTTTAAAAATTGTAAACTTTATTAAACTAGAAGACATACAAAATGATCAAGCAAAAAATTAAAGAATAAAACAAAATACAAGTAAACTAATATTAAAAGATACGATAAGACAATTGGGAAAAAGGATTCAAGATTCAAGATTCAACATTATTTATTTGTGAACCAAGGGTATAAAAGTAGGTGTAAATAACAATATTATGTCTCCTCTCAGCTCTGCCCAGCAGGGCGTACAAATATTTTACACATGTAATAAAAAAAAAAACATAAATGAAAAGCTAACAAGCAAAGATCTATCATGCAACTTTGACCTGCAGACATGATACACTGGTGGTCAAATCAAATTAATATACAAAACTACATAAATGTCAAAACACAACGCAAACAAATTATAATTCAAACAAAAGACAAGTATGGCATTAAGGGTCAATTTTTGCAAACATAATACAATACAAACACAATCTTAACCTATCAATTCTAATAAACAAATCAACAAATCTGTAGGGTATTTGCTGCCTAGTTTAATAATTGTATATGAAGGTAGATTAATATATTTGTGTGTTGCCGAACTTGGTGTTTGTTCTTACGTTGTTGAGCCTATAAAATCCTAAAATCTAACTGGCGACGAGGAAAATCTGCTAATAACGTGTTATTGTTGTGTATTAGTGCGTGCGGAAGTGCATTTAGTAAAATGCCAATTGGAAAAATTGAGCCTTTCGACATTTCGAGCAAAAATTGGTCAAAATATGTCCGCCGCGTTGAACAATTTATTTTGTTAAATGCGATTACAAGTGAGCTCAAAGTTGCGATGCTCGTTTCTGTAGTGGGAGCCGCAACATATGATTTAATGTGCGACTTATGTGCTCCTGAAGCGCCAGAGGCTAAAACGTTTTCCGAGTTGGTCGACATAGTTGGCAACCATCTTGAACCGCAACTATCGGACATAGCGGAACGTCATACGTTCAGGCTGCGTCGGCAACGTGACGGCGAGTCATTAAGCGAATACTTGCAGGCCCTGAAACATCTGGCCAGTACCTGCAATTTTCAGGCCACGCTTGAAGAAAATCTACGTGACCAATTTGTGTCCGGTTTGAACAGTGACGTCATGCGGTCGCGACTGTTTGCGGAGCGTGACTTAAAGTACAAGCGAGCAGTGGAGCTGGCGTTAGCGCTGGAGGCGGCGGAGCGGCATGCGGAGGCGAGCGGCTCGGGCTGCACAGCAACGAAACCAGCTGAGAGTGCGCCGGCGGCCGAGCAGCTGCATCGTGTAGCAGTGCGCGGCGCCGGTTACGGCGGTGGTAGCGGTGGCGGTCGCTCCTCGGCTGCAGGAGGTGACGAGCAGGCGCGGCGCGTCGCTCGCAGCTGTTGGCGGTGTGGACGTGACCATCGACCGGAAACATGTCGTTTCAAAAATTATTCTTGTGACGTATGCCATCAAAAAGGCCATATTAAAGTGATGTGTAAACGTGGCGTGCAACGTGCCGGTGATAGGAGTGATTTTCGCGGAGCACGTTCCCGGGCGCAAAATTTTCTGGGAGATGATTCTGACGTTGAATCGGATTGTGACCTTTATAGGTTGTTCGTCAGCGGTAAGGACGATAAGCCATATATGGTGCAGTTATTGGTGAGTGGAAAGACATTAATTTCTTTTGAATTGGACACTGGAAGTAAATTATCCACAATTAGTCATGATTGTTATGAAAAACACTTTAGTAATTTGCCCATTTTGAGAAATGATGTTTGTTTACGTTCGTATACGGGAGAGATTATTAAACCAGTCGGATTTATTGAAGTTCATGTAACGATGGGTGAGAAAACTATTCGGAATTTAAAATTATTTGTGATACAAAAAGGAGGTCCCCCACTGTTGGGTAGATCATGGCTGAGCAAATTAAACATTGATTTGGTGCAAATTACTAATTTATGGCATTTAGGTGATGAAAATTTTATTGCTAAATTAGCCAAAGAATTTCCTTCAGTTTTCTCTCCTGGTCTGGGAACCTGTACAAAAAAGTTTACTTTAAAATTACACGATTTGAATCCAGTGTTTTTCAAGGCTAGGTCACTGCCATTGGCTTTGCGTAAACCAGTAGAGTTAGAGTTAAAACGATTAGTGGCAGAAGGTACCATTTATTCGGTTGAGCATTCCGACTACGGAACCCCGATTGTCCCAGTCATTAAAAGTAATGGTGAGATTAGAATTTGCGGCGATTACAAAATAACTGTGAATCCAAAGTTAGAACGCGAGCCGTACCCTATGCCACGTATTGAAGAGTTGTTTGCGGGATTAAGTGGTGGGGATAAGTTCTCAAAAATTGATCTGACAAACGCGTACCAACAACTTTTTCTATCTGAGGGTATTTCGCAGGCATGCACAGCCATTACGACTCATATGGGAACGTTTGTTTATCGACGCACACCCTATGGGTTGAACTGCATTCCCGAAAAATTCCAAAAATTTATGGAGGAGGCTCTAAGAGGCCTTAAAGGTCTGGCCGTATATATGGACGATATTGCCGTGACTGGTAGAAATGACCAGGAACATGTCACGAACTTGAGGGCATTGTTTCAACGTTTACAAGATGTTGGTCTTAGAATTAAGCTCAAGAAATGTTCATTCATGCAAGAGAGCATCACATACGTTGGTTTTATCATAGATAAACATGGCTTGCATCCAGACCCTACAAAAGTTAAAGCAATAGCTGACGCCCCACCACCTAATGACGTAACACAGCTGCGTTCATTCCTTGGTATGGTCAATTATTATGGGAAATTCATTTCAAAATTAAGCACAATACTGTACCCTATGCATCAGCTTCTAAAAAAAAATGTAACGTGGGATTGGTCTACAGAATGCGATAAGGCGTTTAATGAAGTCAAGAGAGCCATATTAAGCGAAAATGTACTAGTGCACTATGATCCTAATTTGCCGGTTGTATTGTCGGTTGATAGCAGTTCGTACGGCATAGGCAGTTTATTATCGCATAGGTATTCAAACGGAGATGAACGTCCAATATGTTTTGCGTCGCGGACATTAAACAGCGCAGAACGGTCATACAGCCAACTTGACAAGGAAGCGTTAGCAATTTTTAGTGGCGTTATAAAACACCACCAATACCTTTATGGTCGTCGATTTATCATTAAAACGGACCATAAACCATTGACTTTTATATTTGGCCCCAAAAATGGTTTGCCCCAAACGGCTGCGAGCCGTTTACAAAGATATGCTGCGCGGTTAGCGGCATACGATTTTAACTTAGAGTTCATTAAATCGAATGATAATAGTAACGCGGATGCGTTATCTCGACTGCCATTGCCGTGCGAACGAGACAGCAGAAAGGGGATGGACACGGTTTCTTTCATTCATTTTGTTGAAGAAGCATTTCCAATCAGCTCAAAAGAAGTTGCGTGTGAAACACAGAGAGATATCGTGCTAGCTAAAATTTTCAATTTTTTAGTCAACGGTTGGCCATCTAGCGTGGAGGAAGATTGCATTAAACCATATTTTAATCGTAGAGAAAAACTATCCATTGACCGCGGTTGTATTTTATACGACCATCGTGTCGTAATTCCTGAGATTCTGAGGATACAAGTTTTGAGAGAACTGCACGATGGACATCTCGGTATGATAAAAATGAAAAATATCGCGAGAAGTTATGTGTATTGGCCGTATATTGACGAAGAGATAGAGAATGTATGTAGGTGTTGTACCGCGTGTCTTCAACAGCGTGACGCGCCAGCGCGGTCACAGCTGCATCCGTGGTCGTTCCCTACCCGCCCGTGGCAACGTCTTCACATTGATTTTGCTGAATACCATGGCAAACACTATTTAATTACAGTGGACGCCCATAGTAAATGGATAGAGGCCCAGAAAATGGAGAACACGACAGCGAAGGCGACAATTATAAAATTGAGAGAATTATTTGCCAGGTTTGGTCTTCCTATTCAAATTGTTAGTGACGGTGGCCCGCCCTACTCTTCTTTTGAATTTGAGGATTTTCTAGCCAAAAATATCATCAAACACACCATAACCAGCCCGTACAGGCCGGCCGGGAACGGGGCTGCGGAAAATGCAGTGAAGTCGGTAAAAAGAGCTATAAAAAAAGCTGTTCACGATGGGGTCGACGTAGACACAGCCTTATCAAAATTTTTATTTCAGTATAGGAACTGTGAACACGCGACAACGGGCAAAGCGCCAGCTGAAGCGCTCCTTGGGCGGCGAGCGCGAGGCCGATTAGACGCAGTGCGTCCGAGTACGGCGGAAGTAGTAGCGGCGGCGCAGGAGCGCGCCGGAGAGCGGGCCCCCGACCTCCAGCGCCATGTGGAGCTAGGTGAAGCCGTGCTCGCGCGGGATTACGGGCCCCGCGCGCGCCACCAGCAGTGGCAGCCCGCCACCGTTCTCTCTCGCGAAGCGCCACACTCGTACACCGTCAAACTTAATGACGGCCGGGTATGGAAAAGACATATTGACCAAATTTTGTCAAACAGAAAATCATTTCATCGCCACTCTTTAAGTATTCAAAGTGACAGTGACAATAACACTCCTAATGACCTGACGGTCCCGCAATCTTCCGAAGCGCATGAGTCACCTGTGCGGCCGGAGCCCACACCGAGTTGCTTAGATAACTGTGTGAATGAGTCACCGGGTCCGGCTCCGGCGTCAGCTGTTACAGAGAATGATAACAGTAACATGTCGTCGCGTCCTAGGCGAGCATGTTTATTTAAAGGAAAGTATTGTCAATAGAACTATAGCTAAGATTTTTTTTGTTATACTTTATTTTTTAGAGTGTTATGTATCCAACTTTTAACAGTTACAATTATTAGTGATAACGATAAGTGCCTAATATTCCTTGTTTATTATATAGATATATATATATATTTTTGTTTGCACGTTCTTTCACATGAGTTTTGTTAGTTAGTGTTTCTTGCTTTTGTATTATATAACAAACAATAGCAATGAATGCTATAATTTTCTTTTAAGGGGGGACGTGTAGGGTATTTGCTGCCTAGTTTAATAATTGTATATGAAGGTAGATTAATATATTTGTGTGTTGCCGAACTTGGTGTTTGTTCTTACGTTGTTGAGCCTATAAAATCCTAAAATCTAACTAAATCGAGCCAGGTTGCGTTCAAAAACCATAAAACACTGTGTATTGCCGACTTCGTCAGGGATAGTTTTGGAGGTAGGTCATGTCATGTCATGATCTTTCAATGTTTCATACAATTAAAAGTTTAATTTGAATCAGAATAATGTCATATCTATATAATCTAAGGTAAAGCCATAATAACTGTGTACACGTATCATTGAAAATTGTCCAAAAGAAAATCAAAAAGAAAAAATATTACTAAAGAAAAAATATTACTAACTGAAGAGTTTGGTATAAAAATAATAAAAAAAATACATTATCTTTACTGTTATTTAGGTATACAACAGATGGAAAATAAAATTAAGCCATTTTATGTTGCAAAAAATTTAACTAATTATTATAAAAATTTGTGACAACTGTGACATCTGTATAAAAAACAAATCCAGAGGAAAATATAAATTTGGGCTAATGTCTCACTAAGGTCCAGCTATTTACCCTTTTGAAATAGTATCTATAGACACCATTGGTGGATTTGGTAGCTCTCGTTCTACAAAAACATACTTACACCTACTTGTAGATCATTTCACCAGATATGCCTATGTTTTGACATCTAAAACTCAAAATTCCATTGATTTTATAAAGCTTGTTATAAAAATACCACAGGGAAATAATAAAATTGGCATGATTTTATCTGATCAATATCCAGGCATTAATTCAAAAGATTTTAAGAACTTTTTAGTTAAAAAAATATACCCATTATCTTCACTGCAGTAAACTCGCCATTCTTTAATGGTTTGAATAAAAGATTAAACCAAACATTAGTACATAAAATTAGATGTGAGATAAACGAAAAGAAGGATAAATTGGCCTGGACGACTATTGCCCATGAATGTACCAAAATGTATAATGAAACTGAACACACCGTGACAGGATTCTCCCCAAAATATTTATTAGAAGGGAAAAACATAGATATTATACCAGAAGAATTGAAAAAAAAAAAAACACAAAATGATTTATTTCAAGGTAGAAAAATTGCATTGGAAAATACTATTAAATCACACAATTATAATAAGCAACAATTCGATAAGAACAGAAAACAATGTGAATTAAAAATAGGAGATTTTGTATATGTGGAAAACGGTAATCGATTAAACAGAAAAAAACTCGATGAATTAAAAATTGGCCCTTATAAAATCTTGGAAAAATTGTCAGACTCAATTTATAAAATAAACACAGGGCATAGGAAGTCCGAGTCTAATCTTTTCCATGTCACAAAACTTGTTCCGGTACAGGAAAATTAAAAATGTAAGCGAACACATCCGTATAAATTCTTGGGGAGGGGAGATGTAAATGAAGAAGTGACACTTCATTTAATTTGAATTTACCGCGTTTTCACGCGTCAATCTATGGAAGGATGACAGACATGTTTGAAGGTTATGTAAACTGTTGTCAGACGAATATATTACAAAGAAAACATCAAAATATTATAAGTAAATGAATTTGTGAAATAATAGCTCTAAATGTTGTTTCTCTTTTCAGGTAAGATTAATAATTACTTGCATTAAACATGCATAACTTAAAAGATAAATATGTGAACTAGTGTTTAATAAAATATTCTCTTTTCAGAGCAACTCAATTTGGTTTTTATTTCACGGTTCTGATAAAACGGGGCCTGTTTATAAAGCTACATTATATTATTTAAATAAAAAAAGTAAAATAAAAATAAAAACACTTTGTAGACCCGCTACGCCGTAGAGCGAAAATACGCATCAAGGGCAACAGATGTACTTAGCATTTACATAACGTACCAGTTTTATAACATTACTTTATCCCGAAATCTGGAGTAACATTTTCGTAGCACACAAATAGCAGTTTCGTAGAATTACCATTTTGGTAGCTAGAGTTACTTTGGTGTAGCACTATCATAGCGTTAAGGCGAGGTTGTCCAGAGAAATCTGTCCTGCTCCAACGCTTTCATTTTTCACATGTTTATCCTGCTCAGTGGAAGCGGGCCGCTCAGAAAACTCCCAGTTTTGAGGTGTTTTTATTTATTATTTTGTAATTAGAGGGATGGGGCTTTAATGTGACGGCCGTTCTATATCACATTTTTACGACGTTTATTTTAGCATAACTTTTATTGTCCAAAACTTAATATACCTCAAATGAAATGGTATTTAGATCGTAGTTTAGACCTATCCTTGCGATTTAATTGGATCGAGCAAAATGTAAGTAATCGTGAATCGAACGACTGAAATTTCAAGATTCCTAGTACATAACTGTCATTGTATCTGGTAATGTGCAAAGAAAGTAGGTTTCTTGGTACATAACCCGATTTTGTACGAAGAATATTTTTTTTTGTACATAGCTAGTTATGTAACTTAGTTATGTACGAAGAACAGTCCTTGCGCAGACATTATCTTAGTAAAATACAGTAAATCTGGTGTCAACATAGCAATCTGAAATTATCACGACTAGTAGTTTATTCTTGTTTATTCTTGTTTTTATTATTGTATTATATACATTTATATAATATTATATAATCGTATTTATGTAGTAATTATTGTTATTTGTTTAAAATATATTTATGTATTTTTATTAATTTATGTATTTAGTATTTACCTACAAATCTACTTATCTATTTTATTTATTAGTACATTCATGTTTTTTTTTTTCTCTTTTCTCTCACTTATTTTTTTTTATGTCTTAAAGCCTTTCTGCACGCCTGCCTCTGTTCATTTCTTGTACTTTCTGTCGGGTTGACTGGGAGAAAATGCTTTTAGCATTAAGTCCGCCTGTTGTACATGTAACTTTTGTTTTGTGCAACAAAGTATTTAGAAAGAAAGAAAGAAAGAAGAACAAGGGGAAATATTACATATATTTTTGACAAAATTTAATCATCGCTATTCATTCGTTTAAAATACGTTTGAAAAGAGACAAAATGGGATAACCCCCCCTTAAATTGGTGGCTTGCTAAAGCTTTAAAAAAATCGTAGGCAATACTCGTATTCCTTTTAGCTAGTAAGCATGCCGCTTGACAATTAAACGCTAAATTCACAAACCTTACAATGGTTAACAACTTCTCTTTAAATTAAAACTTCCTAGTTTAAATGTTGAATAACCAACCGTAGTTGTTCTCTAAAAATAGTGTAAAAGTAGAAGAAAGTTTAACAGCGGAAAAACTCGGTCTCTTTTTTATTCTTCTTGCCTTTTATATACAAGAGCAAGTTTAAAATTTGAATTTGTTTTATTTTGAGCTCTACTTCCGCAGTTTTATTGGAAAATGAGGTACTTTAACCACAATCTTGCTTATACGTATTTACACAAAAATGTTCAGTATGTAATAAGTTTCAGAGAGAAAAACAAACAAGAATGAGTTTATTGGTCATATGTATGGAACTCTCAGGAGGAGGCCCGACACTCTCTTTTTCATATGATTAAGTTAACTACGTTATTTGTAAACATGACATCTGACGGATTTTTCCATAGCCAATTAGCATATAGGTTGAAAATTATACAGGGTGCGTGTGAGTGTGTGTATGTGTCGCCGTATGATGGCGTAAACTATTTTTTCGTTATGATGTTAAGGCCGTCTCATTCCGCGTTCATACGAAATTTGTCAGATTTTTCGGGAACAAGCAGATATTTCCCACTAAAACAAGATTAAATCAATTACAAATGACTTTTAACAAAATATCAAAAATAGGTGCGATGACAAGTAAAACAAAGCGGAGCGAGAAGGTGCGTGTTAGAATTATCATCAATCAAAACATAAAATAAAACAGTGGAAACCGCTGTATCTGCACATTGAAGAAAAGTAATGGAAATAGAAAAGGGGTGACTAAAGAAAAGTAATAGAACACAAATCAACGATTTTTAGAAGTCTTTTCTGTCTGTCTGTTTGTTCACGCACGCACAGCTCTAAAACTATTTAACGGATTTTCATCTAATTTCCACAGCTGTACAGAACTTAATTTGGAATAGAATAAAGGCTTTATTTCATTCAAACTGGATATCGGAAAAAAAAAGTTATCGTAATTTAAAGATTTTTGGAATTTACTTTTATACCGGTAGTAATTAGAAGTTATGGTCAAGTTATGGTACGGGATCTCCTCAACGGATACAGCAGACTCTTCGAGTTTGGGCTTATTTGATTGGTCTTTATTAGCACTTTGGTAAAATATAGTGACCAGGATCTGATGATGGCACTGGAAGGTGGATACGGGATCTCCTCAATGGACTGCAGCAGACCCTTCTAGTTTGGGCTGGGCTTATTTGATTTGTTTTTATTAGCACTTTGACTAAACGTGGTGACCAGGGTCTGCTGATGGCACTGGAAGGTGGGTACGGGATCTCCTCAACGGACAACAGCAGACCATTCGAGTTCGGGTTTATTTGATTGGTATTTTTTAGCACTTTGGTAAAACATGTTGACCGTTGCATATTGTGGTTCAAAAAATCATATTCTTTTGTTTTCCTCATTTCCACGAAAAGCTATTCAACGCGGGCGGAGTCGCGGGCAAAAGCTAGTATGTAAATAAAGTTGGGAAATCGAACGAAGCAGAGCGGAGTGAGGCGACCCCCCTAGTTTTAACAGAAAGTAATTTCGTGTAATCGCGTTATCGGACAATGTTTAGGCCATAATAATTTGGTTTATCACAAAAAAGCGCTCATTTTCATCATCAAACGATAGCATGTTATTTATTATATAAAATGATTTTGTTTGATATAGCCATATTATAATAGAAATTCCTTCTGGAAACTTGGTAAGTGGTTAGGACCAAAGTTCAATGAGCCTTTCTATGAATTACGAAATTTAACGTTTCATTTATTAACTCAAATTAAGCATTGAAAAACGTAGTATGATACACATGGGTAAAGGCAATAACTTACTCGTAACGTTTAAAACACTCGCTTATCGCTCGTGTTTCAAATCGTCCTCGTAAGATATTGCCTCCTTACCGCACTTATAGCATGAACTACTATTTCACATTTCAAATAATACAAAGATTATTTCAAATAATACAAAGATCCATTTTCTAAAACAATAAGTTCATTCACGGGCAACATTTATTAATATTACTACGCTTACAGATATTCTATGTCACGAAGTCCGTTTGGCTATGGCAGACGCACTTTTTCTAGTGTGCGTAATTAACCTCGGAAGCGCTACGAAATGCGGCAACACACAAAATCTGCTTATCTGTACATTTCACTGCTTCAACCATAGCCAAACGATAGAATAAATGTAATGGAATTCAAAATAACATTGAAAATAATAACAAAAGTATGCGTATTACATATTTAGTCAGATGTAATTTTGTTTTCGTAAACATGAAACCAACGAGGTTGAAACATCCCTTTGAGTTGTGCACACATGCGAAACTTTCCTTTAGCATAATGTGAATATACATCATAAAAAAACACGTCGTCATAAATGTGAATTTCCGAAAGGGTGTCAGAGGTGTTAAAAACTATAAACTCTGAAATGCGAGTTAAAATCGACACTTGGAACATTCGCTTTTCACTGACAATTATTACTTCCTAAATGTTCTTTTTAGGGTTCCGCGCCCACGGGATAAGACAGAGCCCTATTAATGTTACTGTCCCTCCGTATGTCACGGGTCTCTAGCTTGCAGACAGAATGAGTTACAAATAATATAGTTATGTATGTTTTGTAGAATGTGGACTCAAAACCGATTATTGCATTAAAAATTAAATTAATTAATTATTCAGTTGGGGTCCCATGAATGAAAGGAGCCGAAAAAAAATCATTTTTCGTACCCCGTCATGTGGGGTGTCATTGTCTAGAACTCATTGAGTAGTGAGTGGTGCAGATTTTTTTACTCTATAAATAAGGAAATGAAGGGCCATCAGAGTTGTCAGTTTAGGAATAAATTAACGAAATAAATACCAAGCGTAGGTCTAATTTAAAACGAATATCCGGTTTCGTTAATTACGTATGCAAAGAAACAAATTATAACTTTCTCAAATTGAAGATATTATTACAAGAAATTATTTCCCTTGATTGCTTTTGAAGAATTTTAGTAATGATAATTGTAATTAATTATTTAGGTATATTTTAGTGCGTTCGATAGGTGGTAGAGCTGATGCCGTGCTCTACTACAGAGGTACCACCATCTTACTCGCAAATCCTCCTGAGGTTATTCGGGGGAGAGTAAGAGAACAGCTCCCACGCAAATCCAGGTGGCCCACCATTGCCTGGGACCGATGGATGGCGGTCTATCCATCCCCAAATGCCGGGCCTTATAAACAGACTGGTGACGGGCAGCGACGTCACTGGTGCAAGGGTTTTAGCACCGCGCTCACCAACCCGCCTGCCCGGCGTGTGTGAGTATGGGCATTTCTTCCAGGAGGACCGCGAAGAGTGGCAAAATCCTGGAAACGCCTATGTCCAGCAGTGGACGAAACAAGCTGATGGATGGATGGATGGATGGATAGTGCGTTTACAACTTGATTCCCCGTTGAGCGACGGAGAGTTCAATTCGGGACGAGTCGTGCGAGTGAGTGAGATGCACGTACCCGGGGTCACCAGCAGTAATTGTCGCCTTAACCCACTGAATGACCCAGCCGGGTGGGTCGCCGATGTACTTGTGGCTTCTTGTAGCCTTCGCAGAGTGGAACAGACCTTCGATGACCCTATAAATTATTCTTTTCGTGTTTCATTTTCGTGTCATGACAAACGCAAGCGCGCCCCGAGTCAATTCCTATGGAACGTCAGGATTTTATTTTGCGAAATTAGCAAAAAGTGTTATCAATCCTTGTTACTTAAATGCGAAAGTTTGTGTGTGTGTGTGTGTGTGTGTGTGTTTGTGTGTGTGTGTGTTTGCAGGGTCCTAGATGTGAGACGTTTTGTCCGTCCACAGTCCCAAAGGTGAGGCGTCTGTCAAAGCGAGTCGGCCTCACATTTTTTCATGGATATTCTGAGTTTATTTTCGAAAGCTACGGCCTTTGATTGGTCAAAAACATACATTTGACGATCCAATCAGACGCATTGAAATTTTCGCCTCGCTTTTGGTAACTTTGACGGGTTGTGTGAGTGTTTATAAAAAAGTCTAGAAATAGGTAGTTCCAATGTGTGTCCGCTAGGTGGCATAAGAGTCACAGGAGTGTCAGTGCTGATCCCAAAGCTGAGGCTGTTGTGTGAAATCAGTGTAAAAATCGAAAGCGCCTCATATTTGATAACACTCATGTTTGATATATCATGTGTATCCTTCATTTATACACATTTGAAGGAGTGCCCGCGGGACGCGGGGTCGCCTTAGGTGGGTCGCGTCCGCGGGCGGTGGGCGTGTGACCGAGGGAGTGACTCGCTCGCCTCAGTTTCGTGTTCACCAGGCCATGAGAGAGACGCACGCGCATCGTAAGTGTCTTAGTGAAAAAGTATCGATTTGTTTTTTGAAATGGAAGCAGCAGAAGATTTAGGTAAGTAACCACTGAATTTATAATATGAATATAGATGGATTATTATTGTTAATTGTAGCTTTTATCAACTCCAGATCGCGGCAGAGATGAACTGTGCAACGGGTTATGGCAATGCATCCGTGTTAAACGACCATTTTACCTATCCAAATGACGGACACCTTAATTTAAGGTCAAAGACTTTATTACCATGTGACAGGAGATTGTCTATTTGTCTTGAACATTGTACGTGGTTGCAACGGAAATTATTTGCAATACTCGATTCTTGCATCGATGCTTGTCAAGTTCATGCGAAATGGTTGTTTATAACACTTTGCAACCTGTTGTAGATAGAGTCCAAACGGAGTCCTATTACTTAGCCTACGCTGTCTGTTTGTTTGTTCGTCGGTCATAAGGGTTTACAGCGACTGCGAGTTAATATTTTCATATAATACGTGTTACTATAGCCTCTAACACGGCAATCCTCACTTCACCATAATAAATGCGAAGTTTGTTGGTTTGTTCTTCTTTCTCGCAGGTGCGGAGGAACGGATCAACGTGATTTTTTTATAGAGATACATTGACCTCACATACAACTAGACTCACAGTCGCTAAGAAAATTTCATCAGAAAGCGTCCGAACATCTATTAGAAATGCATTCAATAAAATTAAGACGTTACTTAGTTATAATAAGATTGAATTTCAATTGTACGTACTGAACTCGATCTTGTCACATCGTACCGCGGTGACGAGATGGATCGCGGACACTTTTTGAGCGAGATTGTGAGTCTAGTTGTTTTATGGGAGGTTAATGTAGAGATAGCTTATGGGCCGGAGAGTGTCAAAGGCAACATTTTATCCCGAAACGGTTTCTGTGGGATAAATCTGTTCGTTCTGTATCCTGTACGTTCGTCCCGTCCATCCGTCTGTATTATTATTTGATTGGTCTGGATTAGTACTTTGTTCAAACATTTTTCACGTTGGGTCGTCATAATCGTCGGTGAAACGCGGGTGTACCGAGTGTGGACTGTGACTTGCAGTTCACAGTTCACACTCGGAACACCTCTGACACCCTTTCGGGGATTCATGTCGTGACGACGTATTTTTTTTATTATTATTTTCATACATTTTTTTGTGTTCTGTACCCAAACGGTAACCAACGGGATCCTTTTACTAAGACTCCGCTGTCCGTCCGTCTGTTACCAGGCTGTATCTCATGAACCGTGATAGCTAGACAGTTTAAATTTTCACAAACAATGTATTTCTTTCACCGCTATAACAACAAATACTAAAAAACAACATAAATATTAAGGGAGCTCCTATACAACAAACGTTATTTTTTTGCTTGATATTAATAACAGCAAAATGTAGCCGCTTGAAATATTCACAGAATATTTAATTATATATTCACTATAAAAGTAAATAAGTAAATTAAATATTTAAGGGGGGCTCCGATACGATGAACTTCTTTTTTGTACCCTCGAAACGGAAATCCTGTTCCCCAAAAGACAAAATGTATTAGTTTGGGGTGTAGGAGCCAACACTCCATTATGAACCGCCAATCGTGCCTTTGCAGTCACATTTTGGCTGCCCATAAAGGAGTGCAGGGCGCCGTTCACTTTATTTCCCGCATTCAATCTTCTTTAAATAAATGTCTAGTAAATTTCGTAATTATTTATGAGTAAGTAGCAATAAAACAATGTAAATACTTAATTGTTGATAGTGATGTACTAATCGTTATCAACGATTTATTGTGCAACAGATTTTTTTTATACTCAAGCCGTTTACAGTTTTAGACAATTCAACGGGGAGTGATAGTGGATGAATAGTAATCAATAAATTAAGGGTTCTCCCCTCTTTAATCATAAAGCTCTTTCATCCATAACTTTCCATATAATTGTGAACCAGTAATTTTCTAAATGTTATGGCTACTTTACAAGCAGATTTGACACATTTGCTTTTTGTATTATATTGAATGTTGTATGACGTGTCTAATGTTGAGTAAACTTACAATTGATTGTCATTTTTAACCGACAATTGAAATGTGCCCTATCACAAAACGCAGCTGTCATAAGTCCGACTTTGGCCACAATGCGATAAAAGTTAATTTTCCTACAAAAAGCCTAATTAAGCTAGGAGAAGACGAAATTGATAAGTATCTTTTTGGAATAGCAAAAATATATGATAAACCTCCACATTAGCGTATCGAATTCTGTTATGAGATGAAGCTAATACGGGTTTGGAAAATTAAATATACGGCAAAATTTACAGCAAAACGGTGTTGATTTCGTCTGCTAATGGGGCTAAAATCGACAGCTTTACGCGACATTTTGCGATTTCCGAAAGATAACTGAATTGTTCGTGACGAGAGGATGAATTCAATATGGTTGAAGAAAAAAGGCATCCGGTGGCCCTTGAATAGTAACCAGTTTGTATTTATAATCGTAGCTTTTGGCGTGGTGCAAACCTTTAAAAATACAACGGTTTCAGAATTAAAAATAAATGTACATAAAATCAAAACTGAGTCTCCTCACACATTACAATACCTTAACATGAAACGGTCTCGGTTTTATGATTTTGGCAATATTAAAAATAAATGAATGTTAAATCTTAAATAGCAACAATCTTGTGTGTATAAAATTTGCTTTTGGCATGTTGGAAAATGTGATACCCTTTACATACAACCATCTCGTAATTAAGAGACGGTCTCATATTTGTAGTTTTGGTACAATCAAAACCGAGTCCCCTCACACACAGCAATTACTTAATATAAAGCGGTCTCACTTTCATAGTTTTGGCAATACCAAAACCGAGTCGTATTGACACAGTCAAAACCGAGGCGATTTATTAACACCATATGGTTAAACACACAAATGTGAGGCTGAGCCTCGGAATCGTGCACGCCTCGGGTATGGGTTTGTTAGCACTTTTACTAAATCATTCATATCTTTTGTCGTAAACGAGATAAACATACATGGAATAGACGGTTAGAGTGAGAAAACACTAAGCAAGCCTATAAAATTTATAAGTAGTACAAAATATGTATAGATCACTGAGGCCTCGCTTTTGGCCATTACACCGGGTGTAAATCAAACGCCTCACATCTAGGATTCAGCAAACAAGGGTGTGTGTATGTATGTGTGTGTCTGTTACCCTTTCACGCTGAAACGGCTGAATGGATTTGGATGAAATTTAGAATGGACATAGCTTATACTCTAACTTAACACATAGGCTACTTTTTATCTCTACTTTTTATCGTTGAACCGAATAACACGCGGGCGGAGCCGTGGGCAAAAGCTAGTATAATATATATCTGTCTCTTCGGAGTCCTTAGAGCATAGTGAAATTGCCATACTTAAATAAATAAATAACAATAAAAGCAGGAATGTGTGCACACATTGGCTGGGTAAATAACTCCACATTCAATAAAATTCCTCTACCGTAGACCTTGTGTTTGAAAAGCGTGTCAATTTAGCTGGACAGTTCTACACGAGGAACTACCCCACTAAAAGGATAGATGTAACTTAAATACCTGATATATTGTCAGTAAAATAAATCATATATCTCGTCACAACATGAATAGCCAAGGGGGTGTCAGGGTTGTTTCCGAGTGTTGATTGTCACTGAAACAGTAAAACTCGTACACAATTTTTTCTTTACCAATTTTTTTTTGTCCCAGTGTGATTTTTTTACCTTATTGCCGTAGTTTATGCACAAATACATCCTTTTAAGCGGCATGCAGATTTATATCACCATATTTTTATTCACCGTTAAGCAATTAAGAAGATGGATGTAGAAGAAGCAAACAGGGTGAGTCAGGATCGTAGAAGAAGAAACTCTGTAGTCTCTGTCTACCCCTCTGGGAGAAAGGCGTGAGTATATATGTACGATAATCAATTAAACAAAATACTACCCACATAAACTCCAATAATGTGTATTAGTAGTTTATGCGTAAAGGAGGCAATAGCTTACGGGGAACGATTTGAAACACGAGCGATACGAGTAAGTTATTGCCCTTACGCACGTGTATCATAATACGTTTTTCAATGCATAGTGTAAGTAAATAATTGAAACGCAGTTAAAGAAACAAAAAAACAATGAATACTCCAAGTGAACTCAAGGCGGGTATTCTTTTACTTTTTCTTTGCACGCATGTTGCTGACTTGACGGAAATAATCAGCTTTCAGTTTGATGCGTTCGAAGTTCGAAGGCTGCTTTCAGCCATACAAATTAGACTCCACCAGCTTATTACAATAACGTAAACTACAATGTAGATACAAAGAATGTAGTTAACAATAGCAAGGACGACCGATCGATAACAATCTATTTTTTTTTATAATGTACCTACGAGTATATCATTTTGCGAACTCGCACATTGAAACTTTTGGTCTTCTGGCATTTTAATTAAAAAGATCTTATTAATATTACCACTAAATGAGGTCACCTACCAATAAGTTTATTTTAACCAAATTTTAGTATCCTTCTTGATATCATATATTATCATATCAAAAGAAATTAAAATGTAAAAATCAGGCGCGAATGGGTTGATTAAGTTATCGGAATTTTCAATTTGTAAAGTTACTGCCTACTTAAAATGTCGTCTAAAAAGTTTTCATTTCATCAAATTGAACGCAACCTACGAACAATCAAACTGAAACCAGCTCATTACAGTCAAGTCTGTCTATGGTACACAAGATAAGACTGGCAACTGTTTTCGATAAATTGAAAAAAATAATTAATTTAATTTATATCACTGCGGTATAGAAAATCAGAAAAGTAAATCTGGACGTGAGGAGCTCTGAACCGGGCTGGATCTGACCGCAGTGATATAAATTTAATTTGTTATCTCCTTGCGATGGATAAATCGCCAAGTTTTTAAAAATATAAAAATTTATTTCTATCATAGTTTAAAAAAAATTAAACATACCGCAGACAAGTAAAATAATAAAGTAAAATAAAATAAAATAAGACATGGCTGCATGAGCTAAATTCCATTTGCCTACCCACTATGTAGGGGAACAAAACTAAAAAATATTTTTTTTTTTATTAAAAATTAAACACTCGTACGTTAAAGTTGACTTTGACAACAGATTAGACGCATATAAAACGGAACTTTAGGAGCACTTGCATTGAAAACTTACAAACAGGCAGACAAAGAGACACAAACAAAAAAATTAAAAATGAAATTACTACTATTATCTTCAAAAACATTTGACATTGACATGGAATCAGCCGAATATTCTACGCAAGAAAACAAATCATTCTAAGAATGAGGGTAGAATAAAATACAATTATGTTTGACTGCCTATTATAGAAGCCATTACAAAATCGTTGAAAACAAACATTCGTTCATACGTTTTTAGGTGAAATGATCTTCTTGGCAATTGTATTTCGGTCAAATGTCTTTAGGTCTTCTGGTTTACAAGGTCATATGAACTTTCGGTCAATCGTTCTTTGGTCAAATGACTTTCGGTCTTCTGTTGTAGACTCTGCATCCGCAAACGATCCTATGAGAAGTGCTCATCCTTATAAAAAGTCAGTATTAAAATAGTCATATTTATTATAAATTATTTTTCAAAATATTTCATTTATTCATTTAATTTTTCATTCATTCAATATTTCATTTCATTTCTTATGACTCACATGACATGAATTTGATTTAAGGCGCATAGGCATGCCACCGTTTTAGTACAAAATTTGATAATCCGTTTTTCTGTAGTTTTTCATCACAGAATAAAGTTCAAGAACTCTATAGTTTAATACACGCATTTACGAGGACACTATTTGGCTGAAATGTAAAATTTTGGTATAGGTACAATTTAGGACAAGAAAACAACTTTGTATGTAAATCTATCCAGCGCGATTGTTAGTGGTGACCACGTGGTTGACGCACGACCGCCGCGCGCCGGCCGACGGAGAACTCGCCGGCCAACGACGCTCAGTGAGCACAATCGTGTCGCTTACCTCCATTACATAAAATAAAATAATTTAAGAACGATCGCCGCTGGCAGATAAACCCATTAGGTTTCCGACAGCGGCTATATAGCACAAAATGTTAATTAGGAAAATGATAAATAAATAAACTAAAAAAAAAAAAGATATCTTTAAAATAAAATCAATATTCAAAATTATGGCAAAACAGTGTCTTTTAAAATATCAGTACCAGATGATAGAGGTCTTAAGCTTTGGTGTATAACGAAACACAACAGAGAAACGGGTTATCAAATTTTGTACTAAAACGGTGGCGTGGCTAAGCGCCTTAAACCACTCTGATGGGAATCGTGCATCATTTGATTTGTTGATCAAATAAGGTTCTACATATTTTTTATTCTCTCGTGACATTGCAACGAAAAAGCTTTTTGCGGGAAGATCTCACTGTTCATGCTTTATTGATCCCATTCTGTCCTCTATTTAGAACAAAATAAAGTTTTATTTGCGCTGCCCTCCAATCCAATTTTCTCTTTCAACGGGCAAACCGAGGAAGCGTGAACGTAAGTAATTGTTGTTTTTCGCCGGACCGACCGAAGTGAGTTGGGATTTTGTCCGGCACTGGTTTACCGGATTTGATTTTAAGTGGGTATTAGGGTTGGCTTTGCAAAATTTTCATTTTCTATTTTTGCGATTTAATTCTATTGATAAATTGAATTAATGCATCGCTACTAAAAACAGAAGACGTATCTTTTAATATTTTATTCACCTACACATCATAAATAAAAACAAGCTACTAATAATTAGATATTGTAGGTAGATACTTAAGGCGCATAGGCACGCCACCGTTTTAGTACAACATTTGATAACCCGTTTCTCTGTTGTTTTTTGTTAAAGACTAAATTTTAGAACTCTATAGTTCTTTACAGGCATTTACAAAGTCACTATCTGGCTCAACGGCTCATGATACCTCAATTCGCAGTCATGCTCTAACGCTTCTGCTTTTTAACTGTCAGATGCCACGCACGCAAAAACATCAGTTATTTTAAAATCGCGGCTAAACTGATGATTTTTTCATTTTTATGTTACAGTCTGCAGCTGCTTTATACTAATATAAGTTATATTATGCAAAGTTTCAGATCTAATCTTAAGTATTCATTGAATGCTATCGGTTTATTGTACGGTTTGGGGGTAACTTTGTATTTTTTTTATATCGAGAAAATTTAATGGAATGAAATTTTCACCATTGTGTTGACATAGCATTGGTCCTCAACTTTATCATTCCTCAACTTTACTTTATCATAATTATATTAATTTCAGAGTGATTGTTGCAGTATTTGTTGGTATAAAGCAGGATCATGCGAAGGGAAGTGAGGTATTATACACCCGTAAGGAGCCCATAATGATAAACTTCAGTTTTGCATCGGATTCAGTTTCGTATATGTATAAAATAAAAGTTTGAAAAAAATATGGTATATTATTTGACTCAAGACAATTATTAATTACACTTTATAAATAAACAAATCTTAAATTTTCCTATTCTTAAATCAATTTTAAAAAAGTGTTAATTCCACGGGCAATGTTATTCAGATATTTTGTTTCAAAACAGTTTAAAACGAAACTACCACACCCGGATACTGACTAAAAAAGACTATTTTTATTACATGAAAATTGTATGGTTAATTTCCTAATGTAGCCACAATTTTAAAATAACTGTTTTTTCCGTGGGCAGCAGTTGGTTAGAGCAGGATAGACAATTGAAAAACCAAAGCATCGGAACAGGACTGAAGTTTAGCATTATAAAGCCCCTTAAATGTAAAATTTTGGTAAAGGTACTATTTAAGACAAGAAAAGAACTTAGCATGTAAATCTGTCCATTAACAATTTATACTGTAAGGTATGACTCCTGGATGGAACTTCATTCCAACACTATTTCATCAAGCCAGAAGATGTCTAAGAGACGAAACTATTTGCTAATTAATTAATACATAGTGGAACTTGTACACGGAGACTTTTACTAGTGTTAAATCTGTCCAGCTTGATACCTTTAAACCAAAAGTAAATATATTCAAAATTATGGAAAAATGGTGCCTCTTAAAATATCAGTTAGATAATATGATAGAGGTCTTATACTTTGGTCTAAAACGAAAAACAACAGCGTGACGGGTTGTCAAATTTTGTACCGAAACGGTGACGTGCCTATGGGCCTTAATTGAACACCTTGACAGTCAGCACAACCTTGTGAACTCTAAAATACATTGTTGTTTCTACGAGTAATATTGTCAACCACTATTACAGATAGCGCGCGAGTTCATGTTCATCCTGAGGAATGCGGTAGTGCTATGACCTAATCAATTATACTACTACTAGCTAGCTACTACCGATTTGGTCAACAGCCGTCAATTTGGTTTATTGTAACTCAAGTTAATTTTGCAAATTATGAAATAAAATGAATAATATTTTTTTAAATACAATTTATCACTATCAGATGCAAAGACAACCGACGGAGCAGAGTCGAAATCAGTATCTTTGTTGTCGCTGACTTTAATTACGGATTTGTCGATCGTATTTTCCATTAGTCCGTTTAATTTTCGGTATCGATAAGCGCGCATCACAACCGTCAATTCTCGACTGCAGGTAATGCAGCAAGGTGGGTGTTCGGTTTAAAAGCGTTCGGAACGCGCAAGTATGTGTCAGATTCTATTTTATTGAGATGGCAACACGGGTTGTAAAAAAAGTGAAATGTCAAAGTTGTTTTTTCCGGTTTACTGTCAATTTTGCTCTCAAGGAGATATGTGTAAAAATGGATTCAACCAGTGTTGAAGTAATTATTATGTATTTCAAGGAAATAAACAGTGGAAAAGTGGTAAAATAACCCAATTAGTGAGCATTAATTGCGAGCTAAATTGTGTGTCCGAACAGTTTCGGGAATCGGTCGCCGGTGGAAAGTGATGTGAATGGATGGATTTCATTAACACGATTCACGGAAATCGTGGTAGAGGTCTGGGTCGAGCTAGCTCGGGGTTAGATATTGGTGTTTAGGTAAACTCCCAAAAGCTGCTGGATGAGCCAGTAGTTTGTTGAAGACCTGTGACGCGCCAGACCGACGAGAGGAGAACGCTGTCTGCCCAGACACCAAGATTGAGTCTGGTGGTCTGTATCCAGCGCAGAAGTTCAAGAAGTAAGGCTGCATCCGAATGTGAGTCTTTGAACCATTTACCCTTCAGAAAGGAATTTTAGTATATAAGAACCCCCTTTGTATGGGAAGCCCCTTTCTGACAGGTTTTAACCTCCTTATAATATTCAAATGGGTCCAGCACGCGAGGTTTAAACCATATCTGTGGAGAGGGGGGCTTTTCACAAACATTTTTTGGTAGCATAGCGCGGTTAAGTTGTTTAATATCGGATATTAAACAACCCCGGACCAAGATATATTCTGTTTATATAAGCCGAACCGATATAGTAGCTCCGTTGGCCTAAGATAATTTGTGAATTATACTTTGTTTTAGGTAGGTAGTTTGGAACCTTGTAACCTAAAGCGAGATCAAATAGAATATTTTGTTATTTCTTATACTACAGTACTCGGACTGTGTATATGAATAGGTTTATGTAAGCTGGAAGGATATTTACACAGCTCCTTTAGCTTTAGGTATTGTATTATATGTTGTATTGTGGATAAACATATAACTTTATAAGCGCGGTTAAGCCTAGTGAACCCGGCGACAAAACTATAATAGTTTGTAAATTCATACAGCATAACCATTGCTAGCAAGCGAAGCGGCTTAATTATTAGTTATATAGTTGTTGAAAGCCTCGGCTTATATAAATTACAAAGTACATAGCAGGGCTAATGTGTAATGTGTAGTTTTTGGTTAGTGAATCATATTAACTAAGCGAGCGCTTAGGTATAATATTATAACAACGTACATAGGTTATGTTACAACTTGGAATTGTTAAATTTGTTTGTTTTGGAGTATGTTTAGTCTTTAACAAGTGTTTAATGTGATTACATACTTTCAGAAGCCAATTACCTTTGGATATACTGTTAGTTAGTGCTACAGTTTGGTTTATATTGTTTATTTTGAATGAAAACTTCTTGACACTTGCGATTGAGGCTTGGACATAGTTGTTTGTCAAAAGTGTAGCATAAATGTAACTAACTGGTTTATGTTGTATGGATTATATATATATAGCAGCAGAAACGGTCTGTCTGTCTGTTCATAAAGTTATGATATTGTGTTTATTTGAAAATGTTTGAGTGATATATAGCAACAGAAAAGGTCTGTCTGTTTGTTCATAAAGTTATGATATTGTGTTTGTTTGTACACATTTGAGTATTAAAAATTGGTTTTGGTTGAACTCGCATAATTGAACAACAGGGTTGTATTGTGTTTTAATGTACTGAAATTAACATACTGACTAGAGTCTAGTATATTTGGGTCTACAATAGGATTGTATACGGGGACGTTTGTGATTCGTGCCAGAGTTAGTTCGGTTTTTAATTGTTGGTATTTTCTTTGATTTCCCGGTCTACAATGTCGAGGACTTCTCCGAGGAACATCTTGGCCAGCCAGCTGCGCTGGTTTGTCAGCGTTCAAGGCTTGTTGGCTCGAGCTGATCGGGGCGATGCAGTCCTGGAGCGGTACTCACAGATGGAGCATCGCCTCGAGAAAGCTGAGCAGGCGCTCATCGAGCTGTTGGACCAGGAGCTGCCACCGGAGGTAATGGCTAGCCCTAATAATGACATGGATCAAATTATGGATATTTATAATGAGGTCACACAGGTCGCCTGTCAGATTAAAAAGCGACAGTCAGGTGTTTCGAGCACACCTGATGTAAGACATGCAGCGCAAGGTACATCGTTGCACAGTAGGCTCCCTACTTTGGAGTTGGGACATTTTGATGGTACCATGGAGCTATGGGTGGCATATAAGGATATGTTCACCTCGTTGGTTGACAGTAGGCAGGATTTAACCAACGCTCAAAAGATGGCATATTTGATGTCCACTTTAGAAAGTGAGGCAAAGAGCTTAGTGCAACATTTAAGAGTAGAGGACGATCATTATAGTATAGCCTGGGAGTTATTAAATAATAGATATCAGAATGTCCGTCTGTTAGCCGATGCTCATACGAGCCAATTGTTAAGTTTGCCTAGGGTAGGTAATAAGGCTCAAATTCGAACGCAGTTACTGACCCCGGTTACAGTAGCCTGTAACGCGTTAAAAACGTTAGGTTTGCCCGTGGATGAGTGGTCGTTCTTGTTGGTACACATTATTTTGGGTAAGTTACCGTCTGATACTCGTTCACGTTTCGAACGTGAGACCGCGGAAAGGGAGGACAAGGCTCTTCCTACTTTCGCTGATTTGATGAAGTTTTTAGAATTTGAGGCTAGGGCCGTGGAATCTTCATCGACTTCGGAGGTGGCGCCACCTACCGGGAGTTTTAGGGAACCTGCCGGTAATTCGGGGCGAAGGGGGCCACAGGGAGTGCAACCGCTTCGGGGACGCGTTGCTGCACGTCTGGCTGCACTGGCCGCTGTGGCTGAGAGCCCAAATTGCCACCAGTGTGGACGCCCAGGACACGCGTTATCGCAGTGCCATGATTTTGCTGCATTACCGGTAGTGGACAGACGGCGGTTAGTTAAAATTAATAGACTGTGCTATTTTTGTTTAGAGGACCACTTAGCGCGTGAGTGCTCCAGACAGCGAATGTGTAGAGAATGTGGCCGGCCACATAATGATTTAATTTGTGCGAACAGGTCTGTAGCCTACGGTCACGCCACGAGCGGGGGAGCCGCGGCGCAGTCCACCTATAAGTCACGTCCGTCGAGTGGCCCCTCTCAAGGACGAGGAGCGCACCCGTCAGAGAGTGGAGAGAGCCCTCGCGTGAGTCGTGCTCAGATTGATAGTGGTGTGAATCGTGCGCCTGCGGTACGAGGCTATATTGCGGACCCGGGTGGGGGACCCCTCATGGGGGGGGTTCAACGGGTCAGGGCCGCACTCAGGATATTAGGAGTGGACCCCATGCTTCCGCGACAGCGGGCCCGAGTGGGGACCCCCCGAGGGGGGGGGGCTCCACGGGCGGGGGCCCCACTCAAGGTTGTATGAGTGGACCCCAGTTTGCCGAACCAGTGCCTGCGCCCACTGTAGGACAGTATAGCAGGGCGGAGCCACAGCGATACTCTCCGCCGATACACGAGTATCCGCGGTTAGAATATCACCCGCCTTATTCGAGATATGGTAGGGCAGCGGGTTACGCACCACCTCGGATGGCATTGTGTATACGCTCACCATATATAGGGCAATGGATGCACCCTGGATTGGAGGGGCCGGGCCCCCAATAATTTGTCTGCCCCTGTACCGGTGCGGAGCCGAGGACAGTTCTTCGGCCCACCATATTAGTTAGTAGTTGGGGCCCCCCGGGGGGAGATTCAGTTAGAGTAAGGACCACTGTTGAATTTCGGGACGTGTATGCATGATCGGATAGTCAGGTTGCGCGAGCATGGCTACGCGCATCCCCACGTACTTTAGAGATTTTTGTAGGAAACCGGGTTTCACAAATTCAGAATATAGTTATTCATATTAAGTTGGAGGCACGTCCCAGGTGAATGTAATCCTGCAGAGTGCGCATCTAGGGGCTGCACAGCGCCGGAGTTGGTGTCGCATCATCTATAGTGGGGGCCGGAGTGGTTTAAAGAAACAGATTTCTTGGCCTGTCCAGCAGTTGGATAGGACACCCCAGATTTTACCCGGGTTGCGTGTGCATGCTCTAGTTCTAGGGACCAAACTAATTCCTGATTGGACGCCGTGAGTTGGGTCACCGTGCGTTGAGACGCTGGGGCGTCGCGACGGTGGCATCGGCACGGTGTGCGTCGGGTCGGAGCACGCAAGTCGCCATCCTTTGTTGTTACCCAAGGAGGGCCTTTGATGAGGCGTTTGCTGTCCGACCGACATGTTTGTAACTCACACGCGGGATGAAACGTGTTATTGGCGATTTTACAGCGAGAGTTTTGGATTTTGTCAACTTGCCGGGTAATTCGCAATGTTCTCTTCTCCTGTGTTTCTTGTTACAGGCTGCGAGCCTTGTTAATGCAGCCGCAGATAGGAGATCTGCCAGCTGATTGGATCACACAGTCGAGACCTTTTGATGGAGTGGCTACGGACGTGGGGGGACCGTTCCTCGTCCGAACGTCTAGCCTTCGCAACGCTCGGACTGTTAAGGCGTACCTGTGAGTATTCGTGTGTCTGTCCACCAAGGCCGTCCACTTGGGATTAGAGTCCTCGTTGTCCGCGGAGGCCTTCGTCGTTGCATTAGACCGATTAGTATCGCGTAGAGGTTTGCTTTTTTAATTAGTTCAGACAACGGCACGAATTACAAGGGTACCGCAAATTACTTGAAAAGATGTATACATTTTAGAAGATAATTGTATTTAGTTAAGTCATGGTTATTATGTGAAATCGGCCAAGACCCACCTCCGCCGCGTCATCGGGGATGTAATCTTATTGAAAGATGCGAATTTGGAATTCTTTGTATTGGCGACGTGGTCGCATTATTAAGTTGATAATTGGCGGGGATGAGACTCCTCGCGCCGCTGAGGTGATTGGTCGAAGGTTTGATTCTGTGACGAGCCTTGGCGACTCTCTCCCGGCTCCCGGTTGAGTAAGCTAGCGGTCTGATAAGGATAACAGCCCGGAGCGGGGGATTGTTCGGTTTAAAAGCGTTCGGAACGCGCAAGTATGTGTCAGATTCTATTTTATTGAGATGGCAACACGGGTTGTAAAAAAAGTGAAATGTCAAAGTTGTTTTTTCCGGTTTACTGTCAATTTTGCTCTCAAGAAGATATGTGTAAAAATGGATTCAACCAGTGTTGAAGTAATTATTATGTATTTCAAGGAAATAAACAGTGGAAAAGTGGTAAAATAACCCAATTAATGAGCATTAATTGCGAGCTAAATTGTGTGTCCGAACAGTTTCGGGAATCGGTCGCCGGTGGAAAGTGATGTGAATGGATGGATTTCATTAACACGATTCACGGAAATCGTGGTAGAGGTCTGGGTCGAGCTAGCTCGGGGTTAGATATTGGTGTTTAGGTAAGCTCCCAAAAGCTGCTGGATGAGCCAGTAGTTTGTTGAAGACCTGTGACGCGCCAGACCGACGAGAGGAGAACGCTGTCTGCCCAGACACCAAGATTGAGTCTGGTGGTCTGTATCCAGCGCAGAAGTTCAAGAAGTAAGGCTGCATCCGAATGTGAGTCTTTGAACCATTTACCCTTCAGAAAGGAATTTTAGTATATAAGAACCCCCTTTGTATGGGAAGCCCCTTTCTGACAGGTTTTAACCTCCTTATAATATTCAAATGGGTCCAGCACGCGAGGTTTAAACCATATCTGTGGAGAGGGGGGCTTTTCACAAACAGTGGGTGAAGGCGGGGCGAGATGCCCCCGCGCGTCACCCCTGGCCTTGATGGACATGAACTCGCGCGCTATCCGTACATACTTTTTAATCTCGTATAATTTGGGTCTAATCTTCTATACTTTAACAATTTTGCAGAGTAAAAGTGTAACAACTGAAATTTACCAAAATTTACCAACACGCATAAAGTAGGTACCCATAATATGTTTAAATAGTTTGCACGCTTTGATACGCCGCACCAACCCCTTAAACGCATAGGCTTTAAACTTCTTTCGTGATGCTCCTTCCTGTGTACATACAATATTCACCAAAGTAAAATATTTGCACGGGTATTACCCTACTGCCCCCAGTTACTACTGAAGGTTTCATTGGCAATATTTTCTATTGTAAGCCAAGCCCACAGCATAAAAGTAGGAAAGTTCTACGCTTCAAGTTACACAGTTCTCTCGGAAAAATATTTCCATTGATGAATAATAAATAAAATGTACGAAGAAAGCAAAATATAAGGTGTTTACAGTTTTGAAGAGGTTTCTAGCAAAGGTTTCTAGTTTGTACAAATTGAATAGGATTCATAAGATTGACACAAAGTACTAGTGGTGAACATATAATTCACATATGGTTATAATTATAGGCTTTATTGACAACTGCAAACAGATAATAAGAATTTGTTCTTCTAACTATCACATTAGAGCGTATACAAAACGGCACTTTTTTTTCACACGAGTGTAAAGTTGTATTGGAGTCCTTGCTTCGAATTACTTTTTTGAATTTGTAGCAGTTGATCAGAGTTGTAAAAAGTTTTATATATTTGAGCAGATACAATAGAATACATTCACTTTAATCAATAGACAAATGAATCAATTTAACATGTTACTCACAACTTAATAGAAGCAAGTAGTTGTACTGTTGTAGTTAAAAATAAACGAGATACTTAACCTAACTTGTCAATTCCTTGCGTTTTTAGAATTCGATTTCTTCTTTCTCTGAAGCCATTTCACGTTTCCATGCGAGTAATCTAAAAAATCCATCGGCTAAGTTAAATACATGGTAAAAATAGACCAATCACTCATATTTACATTATATCACATTTGCGAATACTTTTATTGTATTGTTCAATTTCCTACACATTGTTTACCAAAAATGATCAAACTGTCAACTTCAAACAGCTAATTTTATCATTAAATCTCAACAAGTTTTCTGGAAAAATCGCCAATATATCAGATACATACATAAATTTGTCGACATACAACGTACCAGAATATTTATTATAATTATTCATCATCACATTAATTTATTGTAAGAATTAAGACTTTCCTCAATTTTCATTTTTAATGTCACCACAATATTTTGTATATAATACAGCATAAATAAATTGATTGATTGATTGATTGATTTATAAAAATTTCATGTTGGAATAATCCTTTCATTTTATTTGACCCAAAAACGTATTTATTTGATATTATAAAATTTCAAATCTGAAAGCGAGGGAATCTTTCAGCTTTTTTTTAAATGAACCATTTCTTAAAATATTCTTACATGAATTGGTATTGGTTTAAATTAATATATATTTATTTTACGTCCAATCTCCGTCCAGTGTGTGATTTTCAGTAAAAGGCTTTCTATTTTTATTCACACGAAGGCTTTCAGTCCCTCGGTCCCATCATTATCAGTTTATACAGCCAATTTGCGTGCAGTGGACTAGAAAAGAGTTACGTATTCAGATTTAGGAGCAATTTTCAGAAATTCTCTTCGAATAAGTATTTGAGGAAACCTCAATAATTTTGCCGAAGGCTTTATCATAGAAGTATGAAATGTACACGGGCAAGATTTATTATTTTAATAAAAAAGCATTTACTAAACATTCTTTCAGAATTCCACGCCCAAAAGGCAAGACGGCCATATTAATGTCGCTCTGCTGTCGGTCCGTCCGGGTTTGTCACTGGTCTCTAGCTTGCAAAGGGAATGAGTTGCAGACCTGAAATATGGAAATGTTAACAAACATGTTCACCCGAAACCGAAAATTGCATAAAAATTTAATTGACGTTGATTAAATATTATTCTGCACTCTGCATTACAAACTACAAAAGATAAATTAGAAACAAATGTAAAGACAAGAATTTGAAAAAATTCCTCGGTCCGGTATTTGAACCTGCGACCTCTTGTTATCAAGACAAGCTCGCTACCAATTGCGCCACCAAGGTAATAATACTAATAATAATGCCACCTGGACTGTTGAATTTTTCCACCATACTGGTCTATCGATTTTTTTCTTGATAAAAACATATTTTTCGCAATAAAAAATTTTCTTATCATAAAAAAAATTCTAAAAAATATTTAAACGACAAGTTAAAAACTTAAACAAAATTAAATGAAATTTATTTTTTCATGAAAATGGAGGCGAAAAATGTTTTTTTCTTACCTCTTTGTTCGGTGACATTGTTTAGAATTCATTGAGTACCTTGAGTATACATCTATTTTTAATTTGATTAATCTCCAAAAATAAGGTTTATTTTTCAGTTTCAGACCATTTTTGTTACGGGGTCTATCTCAAAAACCAAACTAGTAAGAAATTTGGAATTTTCTGTATATTATGTGCCATATACTTACTGCACAAACAAGAAATACTGAAAACGCCGATTTTTATTAAAGTTTTAGGGTGACATACCTACGAGTAAATATCCAATCAAATTAATTTTTAAATTTTGTTTTATACATTTTCTGAGTAATGATAAGTTCGTAATTTTTGTTCCAATCATATAAGTCTATTAACTTATTTGAATGGCACGGAACTCTCGAGGCGCGAGTCCTGCTCGCACTTAACCGGTTTTATTTTCTATAGTCTTATGATGTTATAGGAAATTACCCTAAAAGAGGTTAGGTACCTTTAATGATTTCCATGACTTAAAATTTCAACTCACTTTGAAGCACCCAGGAAAAAGTGCTGTACTTAACAATATTTTAGTATATAAGTGAACGGAAGGGTTCAGCCTGGCTGGCACCAATACGAAGTGTCAAATGGCGTAAAATGGGTTCATTCTCTCACCTTTGGCCCACACTATCAACTACAGACACAGTACGCCCTAGTGGCCAATACTGGGGTCCATGGACCACTTAGTGGTCCATGACATGAGTGCCAGGGGTCCACAGCCACTCAGTTCACTCTTAATATATTTATTATACTGAGTCCAAACAACAGCATCCTTTTCACTAAGTTAGTTTTGATACAATTTAATGAAGTAATAATGTTAATTAACCGATAAAAGTGATTTTTAATGGTAAGCTTTATTTTCTTTTCCAAAAATTTTCTTCGACAGGGGTTCGTGGAATCTTTGAAATTCTGAAAGAGGCCCGTGGCTACAAAAACTTTCAGAAACACTGGTCTATACCTATAGTATGTTTATTTGCATAATATTGAGAGGTAGTGCACCAGTGGGATAGGAAACTTGTCGAAGGTAATTGCCATAGCAATGTTGCGAAATAACCTACCGCTTCTGAAGACCTTTCGATCACCAATGCAGTGGCCATATAATAAACTAAAATAAATAATTTGACAAAGTGCATCTGGACGTACAATATTTGGCAATAATAATTGTACAAGTACAATATGGCCGCCCATTCCACCTATGTGATGTGATGACATAATCCGGAGTTTATGGATTCAAATTATTCAAACTGATATTTAAGCTCACCATCACGCTGGGACATAATAATCGTGAGTGAAACGTGGGTGTATCGATGTAGGCTGTACATGCTCTTTAGAGCCCATTCTCAGATACACCCTAACCAACGACGTAAATATACTGAGAATCATCCTCTTGGGATTAATGACAATGAATTCCAGGGAATATTTTGTAGATACCCTGCCTGAGTCCTGTGTAAACGTGATTTACAAGCTATTTACAAGTTTGTGTACGGTATTAGCCTTGGAATATAAAAAAGTTTACGAGTCCGCAATAAAAAGTCTATCACGATAAACGCGGGTGCGAAGACATAATATGTGGAGATTACCCTCAAAGTGCTCCAGGAAATTTACCCTCTTTTAGGGAGCAGGAAAATTACCCCACGGATTCTACTAAACTTATCATAAATGATCAGGACAAATTTTCGAGCATATTGCTTAGACTTGGTATTTATTTTTTAGCTTATCTTGCATTTTAATCGTGAAATGGCTACTGAAGGAATTATATTCTTGACTAAATTATTCTAAGGGACGCTAGTGTATTCAAGACGAGTCTAAGACTATTATTGCCATACCTTTACCTGTTGCAGCATCGGGTAGTTAAGAATACACATTACACTTGTCGCAATTATGAAAAAATAAATTTGTGTATTTTAAACACTTGGCAATTTATCCATCGCAAGGAGATACATAGGGGATAATATTCTTCTTGAATACACTGGTTTCTCATGCATTCCACTGCAACTTATTCTGTCTACGAGCAAGAGACTAACATTCAGCGGAGTGTCAGCAATATGGCTCCGTTTTGCCGTTTGGGTACGAAACCCTAAGTATATAGACCCTGAAAATACATTTGACAATTTGCCTTATTCTCGTATAGAGGACATAAATGGAAACGCAGTGCATAGTTAGCAAATGCCCCACAGTTTCTCTAAAATGGCGAATCATCTTCCCCGGGCGTGTGTCTTGAAAATATCTACCTATTTATATTCATTGTAGAAATATATGTAGTTATTCATACTCGAACTCGGGCTTGTTAGTTCAGTGAATCTAAACTGACTACAGAATATCATAAATTATGGTTCATCTGGGTAAAATTGACACGCAGACATGAATGGATTTCGGAAATGAATACAGAAATTTTGTACGTCCAACTTGATTATGTTTAATAAATCTTTCATAAAAACGAGTCGGAATTAATTCTGAAAAGGAAGAGCACCCACGTTCCAGTCGACGAATCCTTAATAACCTCATTTGACACTGATTCATAGTTCCCTTTATAAATGTAAATCGTGCGATCCATTTCAGCGTCGATTGACTGCTGTGTCGGACAGGTACGGACCTAGGGAGAACTAATGGACCGCCCGTTCCCGAGCAAGAAAAGACTGCCATGTGCACATAATGTAGTTAACCCTAGACCCAACTAAACGACAAAACCTTTCACTTCAACTGGTGATAGGTTTCGACCGTAGCTTGTCAGCACCAAGCGACTCTGCGTGTTCCGGTGTGACGTCATGATATGCCGTATCGGGAGAGGTTACAGGCAGTTGCCTTTATCAATTTTATTCTTCCGTTACCCACTTTCATAGAATTTTCAAAAAGTCCCTGGATAGCAATCCTTACACATGCGTAAATTTGCGAAGGCGGAAGGCGGGTGATTTTTAGAAGGTCTTTATGCAGAAACGTATCATGATTTTATGACAAAAACCTTTTTCACGAATTCATGTATCATTAAAGATTATAAGTAGAATTATCAACCCATAGTATTTATCACGTGATTAACAAAGTTTGTAATAAATGATGCAAGAATAGCCGCCCTGATCAGATAAGTTACCGCCTCGCCTGTTGTTACTCTCCTTGTTTTTGGGTTATCGCTGTTATCCTACGCCTCAGCGACGCTTTTTATAAAGCACGATAGTGGCCAAACATAAACCCATTGTGAGTAAAAAAAAAACTATCATGCCAACACAATTAACAACCCAATATCAATCTTACCACGCTGTTATAAGGGTTGAAATTGCATGAATATTGGTACCCTGAACTGCATTTGGCTGATTCTATACACAGTAGCTGAATATAATACCGAATGGGAATAAACCGTTGACATAAAATGCAACTCTACATTCTATAGATCACACTGATTTATTTTGAAAGGTTCATTAACCCGAAAATGAAAAATAAGCCCTTTTTAATTTGTATGGTCCCACGCGCCTGCTTGTAGGTGGTAGAGCTAATGCCGGGCTCGACTGTGGAGGTACCACCATCTTACTCGCAAATCCTCCTGAAGTTATTCGGGGGAGAGTAAGAGGACAGCTCTCAGGCTAAACCAGGCGGCCCACCGTTGCCTGGGACCGATGGATGGCGGTTTATCCATCCCCAATTGCCGGGCCTTATATAAAACGGACTGGTGACGGGCAGCGGCATCACTGGTGCGAGGGTTTCGGCACCGCGCTCACCAACCCGCCTGCCCAGCGTGTGTGAGTATGGGCATTTCTTCCAAGGGGACGGCCAAGAGTGGCGTAATCCTGGAAAAGCCTATGTCCAGCAGTGGACGAAACAGGCTGATGGATGGATGGATGGACGCGCCTGCTTTATCTATTTAAACAAGTTACTACTGTACAATATTTTGTGTAAAAATGATAGCACAATAATGAAACAAGGTATTAATTACGTGAATCATTCGATTTTTCAACGTAATAAGACTGACCAAATTATTTTACGAGTGTGTAATGCGTTCAGACTACAACATAACAAAGCAGGTCTACAAAGCGAGAAAAATATGGATTCGTAGTATTTGCTACGCCGTAGCAAAAAGAGGATGCAAAATCTTAATCGACTCGAAAACTGGTGATAGTACCCGCCTTTACTAATTTATTTTACTTTGTCCTTTAGTAGTAGTAACTATTAAATATTTCCTTACATCACGCCTAGCTTTGAAACCCTCTAGTTTAATATTGTATTAGGTTCAAACATTCAATAAATAAACTACTCGTACTACTGAATTACCTTTTTGTTAAAAAATTATAGAATTAAGTTTTTTTTATTCATAATTACTCTTGGCCACCACCACGCCTGATACTAAGCGTCGTTAGGACCTAGGATGAAGCGCAATCGCCCAGAAAGTATCAATTTACTCTTCTTTTAAAGGAATCTGTTAGTAGTTTATGCTACAAGTGCGTAAAGGAGGCAATAGCTTACGAGGAACGATTTGAAATACGAACGACAAGCGAGTAAGTTATTGCCCTTACGCACGTGTTTCATACTACGTTTTTTAATGCATAGTGTGAGTAAATAAATGCAACGGTATTAATGGAACAAACAAACAATAAATACTCCAAATGAACTTAAGGCGGGCATTCTTTTTCTTTTTCTTTGCACGCAAGTTGCCAACTTGACGGAAATAACTTGCTTTCAGTTTGATGCGCTCGAAGTCTGCTTTCAGTGATAGTCATAGATAACATAAGTTCAACTTCACCAGCTTATTCCAATAATGTAACCAACAATGGCTGCCGGAAATTGTCTATTCTTTAGATAAAATAATGTTGTTAGCTGCAACTGTTTTCGATAAATTAAAAAAATTAAACATACCTCAGACATGGCTGTATGAGCTAAGTTCCATTTACCGTCCCACAAAGCAAGGGAACAAAATAAAAAAATTAAATAAAAAAATGCAAAAATAAAATACTCGTGCGGTAAAGTTGACTTTGACAACATACTAGACGCATATAAAACAGAACTTTATGAGCACTTGCATTGAAAAAATAGTTTTGCTGCCTTGTAATATAATCTTATTACCTCACAGTTATTTTCTTCACCTTCATCTAGTACCTAGTAAATTTACAATACTATGCACATAGATACCAAAAATCTTATTAGTGCATTCCTCAGAATTAGAGCCTGGTTCTCTAGATTGAGAGGTGGTCGTCCCACCGACTATAGTCCGTAAAATATAACTTGAGCCCTGTGACAGCAGGACAGCGCTATACAATTTGTATTTCTAACTCTCTTTCTCATGCTCAAATACGAATGTTTAGCACTGACCGCTCTGTTACAAGCTCAAGCTATATTTTAGGGACTGCAAGATTCCGCTACAACAGATTAGTCTTCGTCTCGTAGGCAGAGACTACAGAACCCCGTTTGCTACGATCCTGACACAATATTTTTACTTCTTCTACACTCACTAATCAAGCCTCAAAGAGGATGTTAATGGTTGTGATTGTCGGCACTTGGTGGAACTTATTATACATCTTTGTTAAATAATAAAATAAATGTATATAAACTTTACCAGCTTGTTCTTTTATTTTTGTTTTTTATTATATTCAAGTATATATGTACACAAAAGAATAAAAAAATATAATTTCAAGATATATTTCGGACCCTACTGGGCCCGGCATCAGTTGATATAATAATGACATTTACAATGAAATGATGGCACATAAAATGACATGGTGACAATTAGTATTAAAAAGAGATCTATCTATCTACCTACCTTTTTTTTGAGAGATGAGTATGTGAGTGGGGTATGGAGAGAGGGTGTTTGTGAGTGTGTGTGTGTTTGAGAGGGGATGTAAGAATGTTAGTATGAGTGTTAATATCAGAAAAATTTCGATGAGGTTGGTCTGTCTGTAAGTTAGTGCTGTTTATTTAGTCCATGTCCGTAATGGGCACCAAGCGACTAGATGTAAGACGACCTGAGCTGAATATCAGTCAATGGTGGGTGGAATGATTTTATAATGCGGACGGTGAAGCAGTCGTCGAATGATTCGTTGTGTAGGCGGGCATGAGTTGGAATGGGTAGTGTATTGTTTTGTGTTTTTGTTGTGAATCTGTGATGATTGATGCGGATGTGAAGTGGGGTTTTTGTTTCACCTACATAGAATGCCGGGCAGAGTCGACATTCTAGTAGGTAAATACAATTTTTTGTTGTGCATGATGTGTTTGGGTGAGTTTTGTGTTGGTGCGTTGTGTGGTGTGTATTGATGTGTGTAGATGTGTTGATGAGTGCGCATGTTTTGCACCGTGGCCGTTGGCATGGAGTTGTGTCAGCAGATGTTATGGTAAGAATATTTGTGTTTTCCGTTTTTGTTTTGGTAAGTGTCGATTTTAAGTTTTTGTTTTGTCGATAACAGATTGGTGGATTAGTAATTTCATATCATAAGTCTATTAATTTATTTGCATGGTAGTGAACCCTCAAGTCGCGACTCCTACTCGCACTTGGCCAAAATATTTTAATTAAGCCCTTCTTAAATAAAAAGCTGAAATAACCAATCATTCCACTGTCCCTTTGGATTGTACTCCTTATCGGGCTTAATGACTTTACTTCAAACCGGTTCATTAACTTTGTAGACCCTTGGGAATTTGAAGGGCATTTTGGTTATTTTATTATGTAGATAGCCAAGATGCGGGGCAGTAAGTAGCTCTAGGGCGGATTAATTAAAATTATTTCCAAAACACCGGAGCATTTCTTTTTAATGCTTTCTTTAACATCCTCTTTTTCTTTTTCCATAGAATTCTGTAGCAAAGTACAAGTGTCTTATTTAACAAAGATGTATAATAAGTTCCACCAAGTGCCAAAAATCACAACCACCAACATCCTCTTTGAGGCTTGATTAGTGAGTGTGGAAGAAGTAAAAATGTTGTGTCAGGATCGTAGCAAACGGGGTTCTGTAGTCTCTGTCTACGAGACGAAGACTAATCTGTTGTAGCGGAATCTTGCAGTCCCTAAAATATAGCTTGAGCTTGTAACAGAGCGGTCAGTGCTAAACATTCGTATTTGAGCATGAGAAAGAGAGTTAGAAATACAAATTTTATCTATCACGTTCTGGGCTTTGTTATAGTCTTAGAAAAGGCCTCATTTATGACATGTTTTTTTTAGAATCCTATCTTTTGTAGTATCTGAGTTCTACTGTTTTAAAATCCCATTTTTTACTGCTTATGTCGTCTAACTACCGCGCCGTACGAAACTTAAATGCCTACTGTTGCAGGGTTGTTTCTGTGTCTTTTGGTTTTGTAGCGGATACAAAATCAATACATAAGGATGAATGTATCATATTTGTTATTAATTTCTTTAATATCCTCTCAAATAACATCAATGTTCGTTGCGAACTCCTTACGATCCGGTGACAGTGTAATTCTTATAGAAAAAATAAAACAGAGAATATTAAAAAGTACAAAATTAAATTTTGGAGACCAAGTCATCGAAAACCCAGAAAACATTGCAAATATATTTAATGACTACTTTCTGAACGTAGGCAAATGTACAGAACCAACTGAACAAAGCGGACGGCCTGTTATGCAACCAATCGCGACTTCGATGTATCTTAGACCTGTAGATGAAAGCGAAGTATGTAAAATTATAAAAAATCTCAAAAATAAACACAGTTCAGGAATAGATGAAATACTTCCAATATTATTAAAAAAGTGCTTAGTTGAATTTACTGTCCCACTTACCATCCTAATTAATAAAAGTTTTGAAGAAGGAATTTTTCCCGACCGACTGAAAATAGCCATTGTAAAACCAGTTCACAAGAAAGGCGACCTACCCTCTACTCCCGAGCACTACCGACCAATAGCTATATTACCTTCATTTTCAAAGGTTTTTGAGAAAGCGATGTCAAACCAAATCTATAAATTCTTCGAAAAATTTAAAGTTTTTGATGAAAGCCAAAACGGTTTTAGGAACGCAAGATCCACTACAATAGCTGTCTATAAATATATCCAAGCTGCACTTAAGTATATAAATGATAAAAAATACGCTCTGGGAATACTTATTGATTGAACAAAAGCCTACGATAAAGTTTCATACAAAATATTATTGAGCAAATTATATGGCTCAGGTATTCGTGGACCGTCTTACTACTGGTTTAAGTCATATCTTGAAAAAAGAACGCAGTTAGTCCAAATTGAAAACTATATTGCAAAAACGCACGAATTAAAATCAATCAATTCTGAATTAAAACCACAAACCTGCTCGATACCACAGGGAATCGTACTGGGTTGTGTCCTATTCTTAATTTATATAAACGACCTACCAAAAAATTTGAATACGGAAATTACAAGCGTACTTTTTGCAGATGATATCTCATTACTAATAAAATGTGAAAATAGTAAATCTACTACCAACATTCTAAAAGACACCTTAACAACAGTAAAGACATGGCTAAATGAACATAATTTAAATATTAACTTGAAAAAAACCAAAATGATGCATTTCAGGCCTTATCAAAAGCCCCCGCTACAAATTAATCTAGAATTTGATAACAATAAAATAGAGACTGTAAACACCTTCAACCTATTAGGAATAAATCTTGATACCCACTTAAACTTTAAGAGTCATATTGAGAAAATAAAATCAAAACTATCGAAGTTTACTTTTGCACTGAGTGAAATAGAACATAGTACAAACACGCAAACTGCACTATCTGCATACTATGCCTATGCCTATTCGTGGCTCCGTTATGGCATAATGCTGTGGGGTAATAGTGTAGATGCGAAACAATTGTTTATAAAACAAAAACGTTGTGTGCGTATACTCGCTCACATAAAAGAAACCGAGAGCTGCAAAACATTTTTCAAAAAATTTCAATTATTAACATTACCTTGTATATATATTTTTGACATAAGTATATTTGTTTTTAAAAACAAGAACCTATTTCCACAAATTAAAGATACGCATTCAATTAATACCCGGCACAAAGATAAATTATATTTGCCCCCGTCGCGAATAAAAATGTTAAATTGTAGTCCCTATTATATGGCAGTTAAAATATTTAATAAATTACCAACTACTATAAAGACCACACAAAATGAATCCGCGTTTATAAAAACATTGAAGCAATATTTAGTAGAAGAGTGCTTCTATACAGTAGAAAGTTTTCTGTCTGATGAAAAATAATGTGATATGGCTTTCTGATCTCTTACCTTTTAAGTATTACTGTTATGCAAACATTTTGTAAAAGATTATTAGATATTTAGACACTGTGAAATATTAGAGCAGTGAAAAAGAATTGTGTAATAATATATAGTATTAGTAATGTTGCTGTACCTGATAAGGGTAGCTAAGTTATTAAGTTCTTATAAAATTGTAACATCTGTGTACACTTAGTTGCAATAAATATATTGAGTATTGAGTCCAACGCGCTGTAAGCCATCATTGATAATACCTGGCCGAAAATAATACTGACTGCAAACTCGTTATTGTTTTCTACGTATTGGAGAACATTATGTAAAAACCTCATTGGTATTTGATATTATACCTCAGACATGGCTGTTTCGGCTAAGTTCCCTTTGCGTTCCTACTTACTATCAAATGTACTGTAATCTCAGAAAAAGTTTTTTTATAGCATTGTGTTGTTCGGAGACCTATACTATAATTGAATTTTTTAATTTTTAGAGACGTTCATGAAAAATATTTTTCATTATGCCAATAGTTTTGAGTTCGTAATGATGATTTTATGATATGAGGTTAGATAAAAATATTGAATGTACAGACACGACTTTTTCACTACTTTATTATTAGTATATAGGTTTTTTAAACGCTATTGTACGTTCAAAACTAGTATTATTGGTATTATTTATTTACAAAAACCAGCGGTACCGTAAATGAGAACGCTTATAGTGCGAGCAAGCTTACATTATTGTATGCTTCATATACCTTAAAATGTGGTAGTTGGATCAATTCACTTAATAATTTATGAAACATCTGTAATAAGTAATATCTAACAAGCCCAAGGTTCAATATGAATGAAATATCTCAGTATCAGCTAAAATGTTCCTTCAGAATCGATTAATTTAATGCTCCGAGGTATACGTTTCTGTCCCTTTATCCCCTATAAATCCACCTTGGAATTCTTATAGTAACTTCGACTTTGTTTCAATATGAGTAAGAGTGATTTTGAGTCGTGTGAAAGCCAAGGTTTTGTTTGTAAATCCCTAAAATATGACATCTCAAAGGGAGTTAATGCATGAATATCTGAAAGTAATTTCAGAGGTATTCAATGGTTGACGTTTTTGTGGATTTTATTTGAAGAAACAGGATTTGTGACGAACAACTTGTATTTAGGAAGACAAATTTGAGGATTTTGATATTTGCGCAAAGTATTATCCGCAGATTTTTTACTTTTGAGCGACGCATCGGCGATGATTGGAGCAAAGAAGCATTGTAACCGCGAAAAAATATGGATTTGGTTTAAAATATATTTTTCACAACTGATATATTTATCATACTAGTATTTTGCCGACAGTCCGCTCACGTCAATAAAGTAATAAACTTGGATATTAACTGTGTATCAAACCTTCATAATTTTAATTTAGCTAAATCCTGTCTAAGCGGGTGCCTGCGCCCAAGCGGCACATGACAGCTGCATAGCAGCTGGAATATAGACTCACTAAATGCTCGTAGCTGTATTAGGTTGCTGTACAAGAGCTGAGTAAGCTGCTACACAGCCCTTGTAATGCTAAATTGGGCCCCAAATTAAACAGGACTGAGCATTACAATAGCTGGTTAATAGCATAATAAGAGCTGTACAAGTCTGATTCTAGCTTACGATTCAGCTCTTATAATGCTCTTGTGCAGCACACGACTGTTTAAGGCCTTGACAACAGCATTTTACAAGAAAGAAATAAACAAAAAATATTCATATATTGCTGTCGCATTCATATTAATCTGAATTCTTGTATATTGTTCTCTATTAGAGGTCTGTGTCAGTAAATATCAATTTATGGTAAAGTGTGATTAACACGTTTTTTGTCTCTCTGTGAATATATTGTGTTGGGGATTCCACTTTACTGTGAATGTATATAGGTGTTTGTATTAAATATTTCACGGGCCATCAAAATAATAACGATAAGCCGAAAAAAAATCTCAAAATATATACGGTGTAAGAATATTTTATGGATTGTGACGCATTTTATTGTATTTTATACATATGGTTTTGTCAAATAAATTAAGTGAAATTAATATTATCACATTATTTGGCATCAAATTTCATGAAAACAAATAAGATATCGTAATTTTTTTTTAACAAATATTTTCATTGTTGTGAAATGGCGTCTATTTACTATACAGCACTTACTATTGTATCACTCTCTTGTAATGCTCTTTGCTGTACAATGGCAATCCTTTAGTCTACGTACCAGCCCATTGCATTATGATGGCTTTACAATGGATCTTAGCTAGTCTAATCACTGTCTAATGGCGTATTGCAAGAGTATTCAACAGCTCTTTAGGGATCAAAATATTAATAGTGATCCAAAAATGCGCAAAATGATCAAAGCAAATAAAAATAAAGTTGTTAAATAAATTAGCCAAAGTAAATGAAAAAAAAACCTCGCAGTAAAAACACAAAGTTGTTTGAGACAAATACAATTTCAATATGAATGAAAGTCTTATTTTAGGAATTCCACTATGATTTTCATTATAATTTGCGACTTGTTTCGTTAAACTGATATCAATGCCCCTCCATCGATGTATTGCCCGACGATGTCACTTTGATGAAACGAGTCGTAAAAAATAATAAAAATGATAGTGTAACTCGTACAAGGAGACTTTCATTAATATTGAAATAAAGTTCCATCAATAGTGACACAAAACAGTAAAAATTATGTTTGTACATAAAACATACTCGTAACTTGGTAACACTGTACGAATTATATAATATTACGAATAATATAAGGTCTTTTAATTTAAATGGAAAGTAATTTAGGAGGTGATTCAGTGTCGTTAATACATCACATTCCACTTTTTTTGCGCGAACTTTTTCTTCACTTGTCCATACAAACGGAGCTAGCTGATCGGACCACTTTGTACAGAGAAGTGGAACAAAAGTTTGCGCAAAAAAAAGGGCTATGCAGTGCAATGTGATGTATTAACGATACTGAATCACCTCCTAAAATACTTTCCACTTAAATTTGAAAGACCTTATATGTATATTTTTTACCTAAGTCGTCACGACATGAATTCGCGAGAGGGTATCTGAGGTGTACGAAGTGTAAACTGTGCGGAGTGAGCCACAGTCCACACTTCAGATAGCCAATTCTCACCGATAATTTTCTGCCCCAGCTGAGATGGGTGGTGAGCCCTATCGCCATACATCGGACACAAACGGACCAAACAACGGCTTAACGTGCCTGTCGAAGCAAGCGGGGTTTTTGAAATCTATTAGTTTAGTCGCGGGGGGAGGAAGGTGTGACGGGAGAGGCGGCCAGCGCGGCACCAGTGTTTTTGTTTTATTGGTTGATCAGTCAGTCGCCTTCTTTCGCCTTGTACACGCGTCTCGCGTTCCGTTCGCACACTTACATTGTTTCGATACGTTCGGCAGTTTTTTTTTGTATCTTATCTTGGTACCGAATGTTATTGAAAATTATTATTTCTGCTAATTCCTTCACGGCCTCTTGAGCAATATTTCTATTGATGGCCCATTTTTTATGTCTTCTTGAAATAAAATATTTTTCATATAAGTATTTTCTACTTTTTCTTCATCTGCACTACTTGATCCCAAACTATCACTATCAGACATAGTTTGATCTAAATGACTGAATCGGTCGCTTTCTAAATCCATAAACCGTACGGAACCCTCGTTGCGCTCTGACGACTTTGATAATTTGCTGCAGCTTGGTTGATGTGGAAAATTTTCTTTGTGAAAATCATTATTTTGTGTCCTTTTATCGAAGTCTGCTTGTATAGAACCCTTCTTGCTATGTGCAAGAGAAACTTGGTCATTAAGTGGATGGGGCAAATTTTCATTATGAGTATTTACGACATCGCTACTTTCCGATCTTTCCTTGACCGTATTCTTAGCGTATTCCTTTGAAAGTTTTCTTTTAACTCCACCAGTCCTTTTTCTTTTATTCCATGGTTTTATGTTCTCCATAATCGATATTAAAACCTATTGCGTTTTATCGCTAAGGTTATGCACAAAAATTAAATTGACGTTAAATTAACACCAATAATCTAAATTTACTCTTTAATAATGCTGTTGGCTGTACAATGGCTTTTAGCTACACTCTAAGCATTGGCATTGTAGTAGAGTACGACTATACCATACTGCAGCTCATGAAGTCTAGTGAGTCTCTTGTGCAGCCGTTATCAAGCTCATTAATTTAGCATTACAATAATATTTTTGTACACCATATAAAAGCCAATGACAATATGTTATTCTTTAATGCAGCCCCAAGCATTACAAGAGCGTTGAATTTTGCTATTAACCAGCCGTTAACAAGCTGTGGGTCTTTAAGAAAGCTTGTAGCATTCTACGTAGTCAACGACTGGACTGCGGCTTTTTAAAATGCTACTGTAATGCTTTCTGCGGAAAATTTCACCATTATAATGTCGTTCAACAGCTGGGCTGTTTAACAGTGTATGAAATTTGCATTAAAACAGCTTAAAGACTCGTAATATTCTCTAGTACAGCTGTTAAAAAGCTCTTGACTGTAGTACAGCTTGTTTATAGTTTAAATTTTCGCTTATGTGCTGCTTGGGCGTCATATAAGGAAGCTCTTTGCCAAATTTTAAGCTTTGTTGTTCCCGAGATTTTGTGTTGTTTCGATTTCGTGTACACACAGATTTTATATAGTTTTGAGTGTCAGTTTCAGACTAAATCCCTCGTACCGTACACCTACTTTTACCGACGACTATTACGTGACACATGTGATAAGAGATTCATGCACTTTGAAATAATTGTTTTGCATTTATTAGTTTATGACAATGACATCGATATATTGTAAATCAATCAATTGGTATCGAAAATCAATAATTCTACAAGATTATCGTGGAAACCTTCAAAACTTATCCTTTGTAATACTCGTCTCCTAATAAATTTATTTTCTTTCTTTCATTCTCTTTCTTTCATTTTGGAACATTCTTCTCTCTCGAAGAAGTAGCAAGGATACAAATACACATACATTCTAAAAAGTTCATTAGTGTATGCCTGTCGTAGCCTAAGCTTCTGATTGAGTCAACCACCTCTTTCATTACTATAAAAAACCAGGCAAGTTCGAGTTATACTCGTGCACCCCCTCTGCCACCCCCTCGGGTACTCATGTCGTGAAGATGTATTGATGGAAGACATATACATAACGAAATATATATTACAGCTAATAAGACTTTGATTTTTATGATTTTTGCTAGAAAAGATGACGTTTCGTCGAACTTAAGAGTGACCTTGCTATAAGGTGGTAGAGCTGATGCCGGGCTCGACTGTGGAGGTACCACCATCTTACTCGCAAATCCTCCCGAAGTTATTCGGGGGAGAGTAAGAGAACAGCTCTCAGGCAAAACCAGGCGGCCCACCATTGGCCTGGGACCGATGGATGGCGGTATATCCATCCCCAATTGCCGGGCCTTATATAAAACTGGCTAGTGACGGGCAGCGGCATCACTAGTGCAAAGGTTTCGGCACCGCGCTCACCAACCCGCCTGCCCAGCGTGTGTGAGTATGGGCATTTCTTCCAAGAGGACCGCCAAGAGTGGCGAAATCTTGGAAAGGCCTATGTCCAGCAGTGGACGAAACAGGCTGATGGATGGATGGATGGAAGAGTGACCTTCATCAAGCTGCGGAGCGTGCGTGCATGTTCTTGTGAGAGTGTTGAATCAGCACAGTAATAGTGCTAGTGGTACGCCAAAATTGGCTGGAAATGGGGTTAAAGGCACGAAAATCAAAACGATAGATCTTTAAGCCATATGAAAAAAGGAAGAGGTGTGATGACAATGGCATCATCTTTTTTGTATGGGAAATGAACTTTTTGTTTCAAAACCTATCGTCTGTGGTATCAAATGAAAGGGCTTTCTGAGCCTATTCTAAAAACGTATCACATCATTACATTTCATTCACTTGTTCTAAATGAAATTGAAAATAATTTTCAAAACACACCAAGTTTGGGCTCCCCCAGATACGATACTGTTGAATATTTTTTTGTATTTGTACCTAAAATGATACCTAATATCCTTATATCAAATCTCAAGAAAGTAATTTTGAAAATATTTACATTTAGTTTTTTTTTCATCATTGTTGATAACACCCTTTTTTGTGCTTCGGGTTAAATTGATTCATATGGCCTAAAGATCTATCGTTCCAATTTACTGAATTTCGGTTTGTACCGCTAGCACTGTAGCTAACATGGAAGAAAACAACAGCGAAGTTTTGTCTTTCGAAGAAACGTTTGACCAATGGAAACGCAGGTAAACTTTATCACGTGATCATCGCCTCTATAAACGTTTCGTCCCGGAGGGTTATTCTGTCGGTCGAATTAGCCTTCTCGACCGTAAAAGCCGTTTTATCTGTCAAACTCCATACATTTTTGAACAAGCGAGCGAGTTCTCCGAGTCTACTTGAACAATCCGGCGTTGGTATGTACGTATGTATGAATGTTTGTTCGACGATAACTCAAAAATCGTTGATCGGAATGTCATGAAATTTGGCAGGCGAGTAAATAAGACAAGCAGACGCCAAATTGGTCAAGCGCAAATCGGGCGAGCGTGAGTTCACAGTTCGGGGCGAACTACTAGTTCGCTCGAGTTTCAGAAATCTCACTTCGATTGTCGGAATTGCCCTCCTGTGTATTCATTGGTCAGACGTTTCTTCGAGAGACAAAATTGATCTGTTCTTGTTATGCTAGCTATACTGATATTTTCGACAAATATCGATCCTATTCATAAGACCAAATGAGATCAAAGTTTCTGTTTTTCACGCTGGGAAATAAAAATCTTCGTTGAGGAGTGGAAATAGGGATAAGCATATTAAGCAGCCATTACGGTTCAGTCAGACCCTAGTTCATTAGTACAGAAAATTTAGTATAAATTCTCGTGGAATGACCTTAATTCTGCCACTTTCTGCCCTTCACGTAAATTGCAATTTACGTTTCTGCTATTTCGTGTGACTGTCATTTTGGAAGAAGTTTTGTGGACAATATTCACTAAGAAGATATAAAATCAAACAGAAGACCTAAAAATGTGATAATAAATTTTATAACGAATTTATAAAATCTGCTTACTGTAAAATGTTTTTTTTATTTACAATAAATAGTTTTGTCGTATACTTTAAGACAGTGATAGTTTAGGCAAAACATTATTTATTATAATATATTTAAAATCTTTACAACAAGCAAGTTATAGATTTGAGTTTAAATTGCTTGCATTTCAAAATATAACTTTTAAATATAATATTTACTATAACAATTGAAATCTATTGTTATGTTGCATTGCACAGATTCGCTCCCCGCATCTTGAATGCCTCTAACAACGTTGAAAAATTACTTGCCTCTATAATTTCTATTATTTATGACATTAACTGTTAAAAATAAAAGACTTCCGTCATATAATAAACACTGAAGGATATAAATTATAAATAAAACTTACCTAAATTAAAAGGGGAAAACTAACCTAAAATCCTTGCCTCTTGGTTTTTAGGGGCAACATTATGGAAAATGTGCGCAGGAAACGACCTAATTCCCTCATCCTTCTGCTACCATCGGATATAGTCAGTATTCTGTCTGACAGCTCGATAGACAGCGACGTTTCAAACCTTCATCACCAAAGTTTCATCCGTACAGCATAGATGTGGAACGGGAGTTCAGGCTATACTTTAAATTCCGTACAAACCGTTTAAGGTGGTAAAACTAAATCTCGGTGCAAAAACCGTTCAAGTGCAAGTGGAATTCATACCCTCATTCAGTGTTCTGCACAAACCGTTTAAACACAAACGGACATTGATTGACACTTACGATCTATTAAGGTGGTCGAAAGAAATCTCGGTGAAAAATGCACATCATAACATTGTTTTCCTTACTTTTCAATAAAAAGTATGCATAAATTGCGTTTTAAAGCAATTAGCGGAGATTGATTACTAACAATAGGGTTCTCGCATTAAAATTATGTTATATTATGCCTTACATTTTGATTACATTCGATTACAACGATAAAATTGCTTTTAAGTTTGTTAATAGAATGCAATCAAAATGTAAATCATAAAATCATAAAATTTTAATGTGAAACCCTAATTATTATTAATAAATTTTTGCTAATTGCTTTAAAACTCAATTTTTGGATACATTTTACTCAAAAGTAAGGAAAACAATATTATGATGTGCATTTTTCACCAAGATTCTGTTTTGCCACCTTAAAACACAAAATTACTCCCCGTGCAGCTATGGAGAACGACAAAACTTACACTTATGATCTGTTAAACTCTATGTATCCAAGGGTCTAATTAAGTTAGACATTTATGTCTCCTCGAATAATTAAATATTGTAGTTTTTTTTTTCCTTGTCGTAGACTTTCTTGTGAACGGCATGTCAAGTCAACTGGAAGTGCCCTAAAGGTTTTCATGCCGGGCCAATTTGTATGAAATTGATTTCTTAAATGGCAATAACTTCTTATCATTTGAAACCTAATTTTTTGACAGCACCAAGGAGCCGTAGAGTTTAGTAAGACGTATTAGTTTTAACTTGATATCTCTCAGAGGGCCCGAGAAAAATGGTATGGTCTGGGTAGACGGACAGACGGACAACAAAGGGATCGTATATTGGTTCTGTTTTTTTTATTTTAAGGTACGGAACCCTAAAAAAGGTAAGTCCTAAATTGAATAATCGTCAACCAAACCGGAAGTCTAACAGTGATCTCAGCAGCCCAGAAACAAAAATATTAAACTACGTGACTGTATTTTTTTAATACATTCATGAAAGAAAATATGGAATGTAGGGCCATCTCTAAATATAATATAGAAAATCAATACTAGCACAAACAGAATTGACCATAAATTTTATACAAATTTCATAAGAAATAATGACTTATCGAATGTAACCCGTATCAAGCCCTAATAAAAATGGTTTTTAATTTGATTTTCTTAAGTTAATTTTAACTGAAAAAAGTAATCTATCATTCCATTTATTGATGCATGTTATTTTACAACACTTTCCCAGATTTTTAGATTAAAATCATGACGTGTAATCTTAGACCATATAAAACGGGACTAGGCAAGCGTACTATATCCCCCTCTGCCGAAGTACCAATTTGTTCATGTAGGTTTGCTTGTGTGCGCGCTTTTTGTGTTTGTGTTGCAGCTTTTGATTTAGTATGACATATAAATTTTTCGCAGGAGTGTGCGTGGGTGAGTAAATGTGTGCTGTGCGTGTTTACCTCCCCTCCCGTGAAAAACGGCAGAATAATTTCAGTACTAAAAGTCGCGCTTTGCCAGGTCCCGTGTTAAATGGTGTAAGCGTGTAAGACGTGTACCTATAATGTAATGTACCTATATTGCAAATAAACTTATATAATTGAGTTTAGAACTCAATATAGAAGAACAATTATTGTTTTGCTCTTTACTTGTTCCAGAACAACTTCGAATTATTTAGTGTACGATGTGAACATTTTTATTTTGCTTATTTACCGACTTACCGAGTCTCCAGCATGAATTTGGCTGTATAAACGAAATTGCGGAAGTCCATCACTAGTTAAATAAACAATATAAACAGTATAAACGAAAGTCACCTCATATTTCTTTCGTTGTTCATATAAGCGAATCGTAGGCTAGATATTTTCCTTTGTTTCACAATTTATCAAACTGAAACAAGCAAGGACTAAATTCGAATGTCCCAGGAAATAAGTAAGTAATTTAAGGTCCCAAAAAGTGCATATCATTGTCACCAGCACTGAACTTCTCACCATGGCCGTAGATTGCTCTCAGCGGCTCAACAAGAAATATTTAATTACACTCACTTTTTCGCTTTCCGACAAGTTGCATTTTTTATTGACTACGGAGTGAAAATTTCATTATATTCATCCTTAATTTAGACTGTATTTAATTTTTATTTATGAATAAAGATATGTTATACTCTTCTGAGCTTTATTTTATTTGTGATACTTGAGAATAATTATAAAAAACAACAGGAAATATTTTTGTTAGATATATTTCGGCTCACGGTATGGAGCCGTCATCACATCCGTCGAATACCATTTTGACAATTGTATAAAAATATAAAAAAGTTACAGTGACACCTTGAATGAGTTACTGTTTATGGAATGATAGTGCTAATGATTCACACTGCTCTTCGCATAATATGACAGTGGATTGTTAATGTTGTGGGGTCTAGTATGTCTGTTGGTAGTAGGTCATGTAGGTCAGTGCTGTCTGTTGAGTCCAGGTCCATAATGAGCACCAAGTGACCAGATATATGATGTCTCCCAGGTTCTAAGGTCTATGTTGGTCAGTGAACAATGTGTCAATTGGTGTATTTGTCTAGACTGCAACTGGTTTTGGAACTTGCAACTAATGCACATTTACTAATAATAAATATGACATAAACATAAACATTTATTCTCATTTATTTTTAACATGTGTGTGTATCTCTGAACGCTGCCGTAAAACCTCTTTTTGTAAGACATAAAACCAACAGTCCGCCGTAGGATGCCAAAGTATGTTTTATTAAAGGGGGTAATAGAGGTTCTCGGTGCAAAATACACATCTTAATATTGTTTTTCTTACTTTCCCCATCCATTCATTTATCCATTCATCAGCCTATTTCGTCCACTGCTGGACATGGATTTCGCCACTCATGGCGGTCCTTCTGGAAGAAATACCCATACTCACACACGCTGGGCAGGCGGGCTGGTGAGCGCGGTGCCGAAACCCTTGCACCACTTTTGCACTTACTTTTAATTTAAAAAATATACAATAGATGCATTTTATATGTATGTGTTCGCGCAAATTGTTTAATAATATTTATGCTATGATGTACAAGTTTTTTTTTAAATCTAGCATGAAATTTTGATTGTATCACATTAACAAACTTTAAACCGTGTTTACGATTGAAGATGTAATAAATTAACAGAAGTGTTTGACACGTAAGTTGTGCACAATATGATATTTGTTCTAAGAATATTTGAAACCGTAAGAAACAACCAACCAATATAACTTGATACAAGTAGTATTCTGTCTGAAACCCTCTCGCGTTCATTCATTCATTCATTGCGCTAGCACAAGGTTAGGACGTGTTTTGGGATATTTATTTGGGCTTTTTGTGAGTGAGTGAAAATAAGATTAAGTGAATAGAAGCAAGCGGAATTGGCAAAAGTTTATGCATGTGAATATTTATTTTCCCCTCCGTCTAGTAGGGTTTATATGTCAAGTCCTAAACTAATTCACAAACTATAAACATATGACCTATCTCGATCCCAGATCACACAAGGTAATTTTGTGTAAAAGCTAAATCATGTGGTTATAGAACGGATTCGGTACACGTAACAGTAGCTAGAGGCTAGGTTCTATACTGGATATGAATTGAGGGGACAATGTTTTCTTCATCCTACCACCTTTGACAGCTCACCTTAACTTCTAATACTTAATTCTATGTATTGTATAATCCAATGTAAAACAATATCCCGGCATATCAACATAGATTAGCTTAGCGCAGAGCCCATTAGTAGTGCTTCACTACAAAAGTGACTCACATACAAAAGCCAATTTTCTCTCATTCATAGATTCTTCATACTCTACATAAAAAAATTATAACGATATTATGTCTGTCCGACTTGCTAATGTCCCAATATCCAAGATAATGAAATTAATTTGCATTCATTCATAATGTGATGGTCCTCTTTTGGTTTATTTCAATTAGGATTCAAATGATACTAAATTATGTAAAGGAAAAAAATTCTTACTTATTCAAAATCACAGTAATAATTTGATATTCTTAACCTTTCTGCTAATGCTTCGGTAGTCTTGAATGCTGGTGTTGTCCAGCCTCAACCTATAAGTAGGCCCATCTGGTTTTCTTGCCCTTTTTTCCAGATCGGTGTAAAAAAACATAGCATTTATTAGTTGATAATCTGACTGTAAAAAAAGTGAAAAACTATATGAGACAGGTGGATGATGTTTTGCTTAGTATTTTAACTTACTACCTCATTAGATAGGAAGACTAAGATATATGTATTTTTTTTCTCATGACACAATTTCCTTCTGTTTTGTATCCTTTTATAATATATTGTTTAGTATTATTTTATATAAGTTAAAAAAAACTGTAATAGTATTAAGCCATATTGAGAAAAAAAAATACTGATAAAAAGAGACATGATCTTGCTAAATTTCCTGCCCTTCTTCTTAGCAAGATTAATCGAATGGGCGGATTTAGGCATTATATCTATTTATAGTTTATTTATCTATTAACTTATTTATTCATTGCATTATGTAGGTATAATAATATTATTATTTCAATAAGTCTTTTTTTATGCATGTGTATAACTTTAGTAGCCCAACTTAAATATAGTTTTTTCCCGTATCATATTAGTTAAATCATAAAATATTATTTTTATACAGATTAGATTTGACATATAAAACGTGAAACTTTATGTATCTATTTTACAAATAAACAATTTGAATCTTCAATCTTGAATCTCGAATCTTGTAATCGAACGGGCAGGTTTGGTCCCACAAAATTAGTACTCTCATGTACAATTTAGGTACCCGAATGGTAAAGTACTTATATGTACTTCATCTTTAGCATCTTTACGGGAGGATCCAATGGTATCATTTTTCCATTCCAATTTAAAAAAAAGTACATCAATGTAAGGTATAATATGTCATATAGGATTATTGACTTGTCCTGATTCTCATCAACCAGTGTCAAATCTGATAATTTTCTATTATAAAAATAATATTGTGAATATAATATCTTTTGAGAGTCTGAAAAAATCCACAAATGCATTACATTTATTCATGGAAAAGTCACATAAAAAAAGTCAAATCTAAAATATCGTCATTCACCTATGCGCTTAAAAGCATTGAGAATAACACAAACACTGAAACAGCGCTGTCAGCATATCACGCTTTCGCTAGCTCCTGGCTCAGGTATGGAGTAATGTTATGGGGCATCAGCGTAGACGCTGATCAGCTATTTATACTTCAAAAACGTTGCATTCGAATCCTTGCTCATGTGGACTCCAGAACAAGTTGTAAAGATTATTTTATAAAATTCAACCTTCTAACCCTTCCATGTATTTATATACATGATGTATGTATGTTTGTTTTTAAGAACATGAAGCATTTCAAACAGGTTAAAGACAATCATAATACCCGGAATAAAGAAAAATGCTTAACAATAGCCCATACCACATGGCAATAAAAATTTATAATAAAATACCCGCAGAAATAAAATCGGAAATTAAAGAACACATTTTCTCTAAAAGGATAAGAATATTTCTAGTAAAAAAATGCTACTACTCGGTTGAGGATTTCTTAACAGAATAATTTATGATAGTTAATGTGCCCTTTTTAATTTATTTTTTTCTGTTTTTGTCCACCTTTAACACGATATCATAGTTATGCTATATTAGAATGTAAAATATATATATATTCAAATGTTATACTATATGTTGTAAATTTATTTTTACTTATATTATACGAAAATTTTATGTCTATATTGTGTCGATAGTTAAGTTTTTATGTTAACTTTAAGTTGTGTTACAAATTTGCAACGCCTATAATAGGCATCTAAGTTATAAGCGCCAAAAATACATAAAATCTGTACACACTTAGATTGCAATAAACGTTTGAGTTTGAGTTTGAGTTTGAGTTTGAGTTTGATGCTTTTTATTCGATAGTATGGAAAACAATGTTATGATGTGCATTTTGCACCGAGATCTGTAAACGCCTTAATTTTAAAATATCACTGCAATCATCTCAGGAAATATCCAGAGTTCGAACACTTAAGATAAACTACGAGTGCAAGACCATTAGCGAAAATAGATTAGTTTTGTTGAAGCTACGATTGAAATACCACACACACGGGTGCATCATGTTTGTGTAATAAGTAAATGGAAATCCTACACTCCTCGCCCACGCGTCACACGTGTTAAACGGCTATGACGTATTTCTGTGACTGATATCCTCATTCCAAATTATCTTTTGTGTGGGTTCTCACGACGTGTTTGGGAATGACCTAGGGAATAGGAATAGTCAGGACTAGGACAAAAATACTCGAATTCACATTAAAAATAAAGTCGTATTATTATAAGGTACCGGAAAAATAGAAAACCTTAAGGCGTTAATGTGTTCGCCAATTAAAAGTGGTTCATGAGCTGGAAAACAGCGAAATATTGTAAAAAAGTCAATGTTTTCTTGTTTTAAAACTGGAAGCGTTAGTGCAAGCCACAGAATACACAACCACCCGATTTCCACACATTTCACATTTCAAACTCTCGCATTCGCATGCGCGATTGTCAAAATTTTGACATTCGTATATAACATACCTGTTAAGAACATTAAAACACACTTTCCCCGCTCCAACCGTAAAAAATCGTAGACATGATAAAATATACAAACAACCCATTTGCTTTTGAGTTTTACCCTTATAGACTAACTTTTTTTCTGTTTATTAGCGTCATTTTTATGAAACTTATAAACCAAGCTAGCTAATTTTATAATGAAACCTCGGTCTAGCTAGATCTTGTTTGTGGACACTTGCATTGCCTCTGTTCCTATCAATTAATTAAACTTGAGTTTTAATTGGAAAACTGTCGGCGCAAGTTTTAAGTCCTTGCGATAATTAGTTTCTTGTAAAGTTTTCAGCAGTGATTTGCTGAAATCAAAGTTTTTGTTGATTTGATTATTTACCGTATGTTATATTATTCCATCTAAACAATCGTTTATAGTCATTTTCAAGAACGGGTGTAAAGATAATACAATTTATTTTTACTGGCAGAAATCAACGAAAGCTTTTAAACACTGCATAATATACCTAATAAAAAAATGTCTGTTAGAAATGTTACGCACTTTTTACTAGTTCCACGCCAGCTTTTAAGAGTTTGTAGATTTACTTCAAAGGGTATTTTTCACCGTTCAGCAAATGGCAGGTATACAAATACTATGACCATAAATTATGAAAAACTCATTTGTGCGTGTCACAACGGAAGGAATCGGATCTAGATCGATTTTATTTAAAGTGTTCATACTATAGATTTTGGTTTTTATACATCTATCATATGATTGATACTGTTGATTGTTGGCACTTAGCGGAGGTTTGAATAACATAATGTATAGAAAATCGCTTGTGCTATCCCGCAAAATTATTTATTCCCTGACTGATTTACGACCTAGAAATATTTGTTCTTGTTATTTTCCACGAATTCAGGGTGGCCGTCTGAAAGCCACGAACGTAGCCGCGCGCAAAACAAAGCTCCGACTTCTTTGGGACGTTATTTCGAACACACAGCTGTTCGGGTGCCACGAATTCGTTTAACCCGATCGGTACTTACTTTGTAATGTGAAACCTTACATATGTGTATTAATAATCGATTAAGTACAATTAGTGTCAAAAAAATGTTCTCGTTTACAAACCGTAAAATATAATAGTGACGAACTTGACTCGACTTGACTTGCGACCAACAAGATTGCTTCAAAATTGACAACCAAAATAGTCAAATGATGGAGTTAATCAAGACCCTGAAGAAATCATCCCATCCCAAGACTCCAAGAAAATTTTCGTTGCTAAGTTTCAACCCTGACTAAGGAGAAATTGACCCAAGAGCTTGCACCGTCAACCTCTGCATGGAAGAAGATCCATTAAACGGTAGCGCCTTAAGGGGGGCTTATTCCAATTTTGTCTCTTTTCAAATCCATTTTAAGCCATCAAATTGTAACATTTAGAGTCTGAAAAAAATATATGTTTTAGATACATCTTTTCTCCAGTGTTATTTACGGTTCAATTTTCGATACGATAAACTTCGCTCGATCGAAAAAAAATCTGAAACTTGGTCGATTTTTCAAGATTTTTTCATTTTGTGCAAGGTGTACTTAACCAAATTGTATGAAAATTACAGATAATTAAAGAAAAGGTACTTTAGTAACTATTTTCGCGGTTACTTTTTTGATAAATATAATCGTTTTTTTTCTTTAATTTAAAAGGAAAAGTTGACTGGCGAATACTCGCGCCAGCAGCCTTCAGTCGGCTGCTAGCCGTTGTCGACGCAAGACCTGTGTCAGTTTTCTGAGCCCCGTTCCCCCTCGCCTCTAAGCTTCGAAGCTATTCGTTGTGTGTAAATATATTATGAGTAAGATAGAGTTGTGTGTAGGTAGATAAATTGTATATTTATTCAATCGTATGTATATAACATTATTATTAGTTAGATAAATCCTAAAATAATCGTGTAAATAAAAATTATTTAGCTTTAGCTTGGATGTTCTAAAAATGGGAATTGAAGAAGAATAAAGTGTCAAATCTGAAATCGCGGAAGCTAAGAAAACTAAATGGGTAAGTGTACTTTGGATAAATTTATTAGTTTAGGGCACATATAAGCATCAGTGCATCTAAACCAGTTTTATGGTTATCTTTGTTCGAACTTCAAGATACCAGGTGTATCAGTGACCTGCTTTCAAACTGTAACCAGATGGTTTACTGATCGTACAGAACAACTTTGTTGTATGATATGATATTTGAAATTACGCGGGAAAACTTTCAGTGACCAGTACAAGTATAACAGTACAACAGTAAAACATCACAATACTTACTCTTGCAGTCACAAATGCGATTGTATCCAGGTGGTATTATTTTTTTGTAAACATATGTACGTACGAGTAGTATATTACCAGAAGACTAAATTAAATTTGTTAATTTCAGCTCATTAGCTCATCGTTCTGATCGGGGCACCTTCGGATCGAAAAAATGCCTATAGGCACGGTAAGTGACTTTATCCTTTTTAGAGTTCTCTAACTAACCATATACTCTTATATTTTCGCTATGTTCGTCTGTCTGTCCATTCTGTAAGCCGGCACTCATCCTATCTCAGACGGATACTGTAGCTAAAGTTATTTTGAAATCGACCATTTCTTTGCAGACGTGCCAATTTCACAACATAAAATATTGCGTACTGGGTATAGTCGAAGATTATATTGTATAGAGTATTTTTATTTTATAAATATTAAGCTCGTGATTTGCAATAAATCCTACTTCCTACTAATATTATAAATGCGAAAGTTTGTGCGTGTGTGTGTGTGTGTGTATGTTTGTTACTCTTTCACGCAGAAACGGCTGAACGGATTTGGATGAAATTTAGAATGGATATAGCTTATATCCTAACTAAACGCACTTTTTATCCCGGAAAAATGCATGGTTCCTGTAGGATAGATCAATATCATTGAAAAATCAGGTGTCTAAGGCCGACTTACACCAAGCAAACTTAACCCGGGTTAACTAACTTTTTATGTTTTGTCCTTTTCACATCAAACCATAAAGATAAGGACAAAGCATAAAAAGTTAGTTAACCAGAGTTAAGTTTGCTTGGTGCAAGTCGGCCTAAGTAGCGCGGTCCTATTCGTTTGTGGTAGAATAAGACAAGGCTTTGCTATTTCATACATCAGGTGTCTAATTAGCGCAGTCATTAATCGTTTGTGGAGAAATAAGACAAGGTTATGTTATCTCATCAGCATCACACTTCACACTAATATTATAAGTGCGAAAGTTTGTATGTGTGTATGTTTGTTACTCTTTCACGCTGAAACGGCTGAACGGATTTGGATGAAATTTAGAATGGATATAGCTTATACCTCAACTTATCACATAGGTTTTTTTTATCCCGGAAAAAAGCATGTCGTTGAACCGAATAACACGCGGGCGGAGGGCAAAAGCTAGTAATAAATATTTTGATATTTTATATTTTTCAGAGAGTCGGAACTGGTGCCACGTAGCATTGAAGCTGATGTCCCTGACAACTCCATTGTTTCCCTGGATCCCGTAGAACCTGTCACAACTATTGGGTTAGTTACTACAGGTCATTTTCAGGTCACTTCCTAAAGTCCCTTATCTATATTTTAATTTTTAGGTGGACCGAACCGGAAGTGGAGATCCCTACACAGAAAAAAATCTCAAATTGATTAACTTTTTTTACCCCGTACTGAAGAAATTCTTCTATAGTTTTTACTTTTGGTTTCAGAAAATCCCAAGAAATTACCGAACCTTTAGTGATAAAAATACGAAGACGAAGTATTACCAGGTACAGGGACAGCTTCACGTGACGGAACGGCGATTGTGTCTCTTCGGTATTTGTGTGGGAGAAAATGAACCTGTACATATTGAAAGGATTACGAGAGATGAAAATTTTTGGCTGACGAAGATGGAAAAAAAAAGTAAAATTTTAAACAAAATGTTTATTACCGGAGATAGTAAACCCACGGCATATATGTGGGATGCCTATAAGAACTCTGACTTTGCTTGGTAATGAAAATAGGTGTGAGAAAGAAAACGCAGAGCCTTTACCTATCTCACAGCAACAATCAAGCTATGATTATTCGCTACCGGGACCTAGTACACGTATAATCGATTTCAAATTTTGTCAATGTTCCGAAAGTTTATGAGATAATTTATTGGCGTGTTCACAAAAAAATATATAAAATTAAAATTAGCTAATCGATTGAGTTTTCAGCGAAAAGGTAAATTCACGATTTTTGTGAATGGTTAAAAGGTCGCCTACCTATTTTCATAATATTGGTATGTCGAAAACATTTTTCGATTTTTCTAGTAAAAGATTGTTCGTAATTTTCTTCGCTTTTCTAGAATGTCAGTGGAGTCAAATTATAAAACGTTTGACCCACATTTACGCAGTAAATAAATAATTAAGTTCCCCGTAAACTATGGCGCTAAAATTCAAAAGTCCACCACACACGCGCCCTAGTGCGCGCCGCCAGTCATAGATAATGTAAGAGCGAAAAAAAATTAACTGTAACCTTCTTATTGCCGAAATATTGTTTTGTATGTATTACATAATATTATAAGATTAGAATTGATAAGTTTACAGATACCGATTTGTTTAGTTGTTCTTCGACGGAGTTCACAAAAACTGCTTTAAATATAATTGGTTACCAATCGCATTAGGTGTAAGCCTGTAAAGATTGTATAGCATAAAATGTATATAAGGTGAAATTAAATCAACCGACCAAATTCATACTGGAGACTCGGTTAGTGATCAAGAACTAGGTTCAGTCATCCTTTTGGCCAATTTCGGAAAATAAATATTTTTGCTGCCTTACTGGTTGGACTAGTTTAAATACAAATCCTAGTGCAGGCACTACGGGACAAAAAAATTTTTTTTTGAATTTCATCTGGAGGGTCATTAAACCTTGGTGCTGATGACTAACCGAGTCTCCAGTATGAATTTGGTCGGTTGATTTGATTTCATCTAGTATATATAAATATAAATATATAAATATTTATTATAATATCAAATGTTCGTATTACAATATCATACCTCATTGGTATTAGTTATTAAAACCTTGGACATGAATGTATGGTATAAGTCCCTGTTGCCTTCCTACTTGAAAAGAGGAACCAGAAACTTTTTTTTATAGTTTGTGTACATATTAAAATGAAATAAATAGTGTTATAAAAATATTAAGGTATTATTATTTAACGGTATATTACTTCTACGTCTACCCTCTTAAACACATGGTAGAAAGGTAAAGTTGATTAATATACAATATAACGTATTTTATTAATGTAGGAATATGGTGTTCAAGTGTATTATATTTTTTCTTTTTGAATGTATATGTAATGTATATGTAGTAGACTTTAAGTATATAAATAAATAAATACATATAAATGCCACGTTTAAGTTAATTTATATATATTATTTCGGGTCCTATCTTGATCTTGTCATTTATGTATATTTTATTTTATTATTTACTCATAGCTCTACCTTTATTTCAATTTTTTGTCCGATGTAGTGAATTCCCCTAAATTTACAAAGTAGCGCTGTTAGCAAGAATAGTTTATTTGGTTAATTTATGGGAATCAATTATTAGTACGAAGTACATTTACTGCCCAAGCCCATTTTAATGTGTGGCGGTTCACGCGAAGTCGCGTCGCTCGGGCGCATCGCAATAAAATACGTCGCGGTCAACTGGCGGGGGCGGAGGTAGCGATAAATGCCTACAGGGCCCGAATAACCTGCCCTTAATAATCACCTTAAGTTATGCTTTGAAAAGCTCAGCTTCAACCTGGTTTTCGCAAGTTCACTACACAGGCATGGATTGGGAACAGTTCAAAACAATTTTCTTACCCCGTTATGATAATGTTGAGACCTCTGCTGTGGCCATTCTACGCATAAACAATATTAAACCAAAACAGGGCGAGTGTCTATCGGCTTTTGCAAACAGGATGTTGACATCTTTGATGTATCGTTGGAGAAACATCCTTATCGAGGTGGCTGCTGTATCAACAGTTTTGGCTTATTGAGTCCAAATCGAGCCGAAACTGCAACGTTTGCTTCATACCTCCGAGATAAAGACAAGAAATTCCACGCAAAAGGAACTGATGGCGTTTCCGCAAACGTGTAAATGATACCAACTCCATCTTCTCACATGAAATGAAGAAGGACAAAAAACATTTGAGTTGTTTCACGTGCCGTAAGAGTGGGCACAAATCCACCGACTGCTATCGAGGAAAACCGAAGCTAGATATCAGAATCCCGACCAAGAATGCTGCACCCAACAGAGAAGACGTGAATAAAAAGTCAGTCACCAGCTTCAAATGTGGCCAAAGCGGTCAAATTGTATGGAAATTCTCTTCACCTGGTTCGATCCGAAGACCATCAACCTCAGCTGAGCAGCAACAATCACAATTCTTTTTGCGTAGTTAAAAAAAAATAGTTTTGCTTAGTTAAGGGCTTGTATTGGGTCTTTCAACGGTTTTTATTTTAATATGCTGAGTCAACTACTTATCTGATCAATGTAAAACTTGGACACGTGTTTTTTCAGACCTTTGTCTTTCCGTTGTCAAGTCGGTTACCTAATTGGACACATTTCGCTCGATAGATTTTATATTTGAAAATCATGCCTTTTTAAGTTATTATTTCGTTTTATGTCTAAGCGGCTTGAGTTTTATGTCTGAAATTACTGCTATAACAAGAAAACATGGTTTATTTTCCGATGTCAGGTGAAAAACTCCTACATCAAATACTGTTTTTTAAAATCCAGAAAAACCTCTAAAATTTACTGATTTTGCGTGCCGCCAGCGCGCGAAGCAAGCGTTCTAATGTACAACCCGGTCACATTATCTCGAGACCTGGCGTCGATGACGTCACGTCGCGTCGGCGCTCAGATATTGGTAAAACAAGCATCCTCTAGTAGGATATTATTATAAACAATAAGATTTCCAACAAAACAAATATTGTGTTAATTAATTTAATGTAGGTAATATTATTATAATGATATGGTTAAAATGATGAAAAATAAATGAAACAATCTTGGTTAAGTGGGTACAAGAAGTGTTTATTACACAAAACGACAGACTAAAAATAGTAACAAAAATGTCCAAACTTAACAAAAATATCCAACGTTGCAACAAAAACAATATTTTAACGTAACAAAATAACAATAAAAATCCAAACGTAACAATGGAATGTTTAAAAATATACCACGAAAACAAGTCGACGCGTATCGGCAACGAAAGTGCTAACCGTACTGACGCGCCGTGGCGAGCGCGGGGAGGTGAAAGGAGAACAGGGCGGGTGGTTCGCATTCCAGCGAGGTCTCGAGATAATGTGACCGGGTTGTACCTGTAGACTTTCTGACAACATACTGATCAGCCAATAGGAGGCACGCGAGCTGGACGAAATCTGGTAAACATTATCTTTGTTTATATTTACAGATAATGTTCAAAATTATTCAAACAAAAAAATATCAGGCTTACCAATCTGTTGGATTGAAAAATTAAAATAGTTCTGAAATGAACATTGTAGCTCATACCTTAATAACATAATACCGAAACAAAGAATAAAATAGGCAACTTTGACATTTAATTCTATCGAGTGTTGTTGTAGCTATCAGGTATTATTCAGGTGCAGCCACGTGTGATTATGTATTTTTATTTTTACATACATGAAAAGTAGGAAAATAAGCGAATCAAATTGTAAATTAGGGTACTACGGGGTCTCAGTATTTATCTCGACAATGTCTTTGAAATAATTACCCACGGCCGATTGGTATGTAAGCACGCACTACTGCTGAAGACAGGCTGCCCACTGATCATGTTTCTTGGGTTTGGAAGAATTTAAACATCCATCCCCTGAACAATATAACCGATAACTTCGTACCATAATTTACGTAAGATCGCCTAACACTGACCGCGTCCGTACGTAACTGCGGCGCACTCGCAACTGTCGTTTCGTAGTTAACCGAGATTTGGAACACGTTTTTTGGGCCGTTTCTATGAGGACGTTATACTGCGTTTAATTATACTGTGCGCATAGTAAATATTTCTACAGTTGTGCCAAACTTAAAGACGACAGACATAGACGAAAGAGAAAGATAGACAGCATGGCGAAGGGTGAACATGTTAAAAAAATTGCCTTACTCAGAAAGCAACCAAGGAAAACATATTTTTTTGTACTTTGAAACTCCCTGTCAGCCAAGTGTGTTTGTCATAATGAAATTTATGTGTTTGACAAAGCGAAGAGCATGGAATAAAGACATGTAGTATGGATGCCGTTTCCTAAACAAGCCGATGGGAATCGTGCTATATGGACCCTTCGCCATTAATAGACTGAGATATTAGACGAACTTCAGAGGCGCTACCCCTGTACCTTTATGTATTTTAGTGTAATTTTGCATGACATAACTTTTTTCATGAAACAAACCATAAAAAGTCTCACTTGACAACACAATTTTTGGAATCATAAGTTTCCCACTGATTTTCTAATTCATAATGCTCTGATATAAAATAATTTAAAAAACCTACCCGTTTTAAAAATAAGCAAGCCGTATAGCTGAACGGAGTGGCCCTTTTTTATTTAGAAACTTTATAATTTCCTCTCACGCGTCACGGTGCGAGCAACTTTTAATGGATCGGTACATGGGGATTGTAGGGATTTCAGGAACGTGGAAGCGCTTTTTCACTTAAACATGAATAAAAATTTCAGCGAATGTTTGCGTTTTTGCTGTCATTATCTCGAAAACCTGTTGCTGCTTTTTATGATTACCTATATAATATACTTTTATCAATCACTAGCTTTTGCCCGTGGCTCCGCCCGCGTCGAAGAGATTTTCGTGGAAATAAGGAAAACAAAATAATATGATTTTTTGAACGACTATATGCAATGGACACCATGTTTAAGCAAAGCGCTAATAAAGACAAATCAAATAAGCCTAAACTCGAAGGATCTGCTGTTGTCCGTTGAGGAGATCCTGTACAAATCTTAAAGTCCCATCATTAGACCCTGGTCTCCATGTTTTACCAAAGTGCTAATAAAGACCAATCAAATAAGCCCAAACTCAAAGAGTCTGCTGTTGTCCGTTGAAGAGATCCTTTACCCATCTTGCAGACCCATCATTAGTCCCTGGTCACAATGTTTTACCAAAGTGCTAATAAAGACAAATCAAATAAACCCAAACTCGAAGGGTCTGCTGTTGTCCATTGAGGAGATCCCGTACCTATCTTCCAGTCCCATCATCGGACCCTGGTCACCATGTTTTACCAAAGTACTAATAAAGACAAATCAAATAAGCCTAAACTCGAAGGGTCTGCTGTTGTCCGTTGAGGAGATCCTGTACAAATCTTAAAGTCCCATCATTAGACCCTGGTCTGCATGTTTTACCAAAGTGCTAATAAAGACCAATCAAATGAGTCCGAACTCGAAGGGTCTGCTGTTTTCCGTTAGGGAGATCCTGTACCCATCTTCCAGTCCCATCATCAGACCCTGGTCTCCATATTTTACCAAAGTGCTAATAAAGACCAATCAAATAAGCCCAAACTCAAAGAGTCTGCTGTTGTCCGTTGAAGAGATCCTTTACCCATCTTGCAGACCCATCATTAGTCCCTGGTCACAATGTTTTACCAAAGTGCTAATAAAGACAAATCAAATAAACCCAAACTCGAAGGGTCTGCTGTTGTCCATTGAGGAGATCCCGTACCTATCTTCCAGTCCCATCATCAGACCCTGGTCACCATGTTTTACCAAAGTACTAATAAATACTAATCAAATTAGCCCAAACTCGAAGGGTCTGCTGTTGTCCGTTGGAGAGATCCTGTACCCATCTTCCAGTCCCATCATCAGACCCTGGTCTCCATATTTTACCAAAGTGCTAATAAAGACCAATCAAATGAGCCCGAACTCGAAGGGTCTGCTGTTTTCCGTTAGGGAGATCCTGTACCCATCTTTCAGTCCTATCATCAGACCCTGGTCACCATGTTATACCAAAGTGCTAATAAAAACCAATCAAATAAGCCCAAACTCGAAGGGTCTGCTGTTGTCCGTTGGAGAGATCCTGTACCCATCTTCCAGTCCCATCATCGGACCCTGGTCTCCATATTTTACCAAAGTGCTAATAAAGACCAATCAAATAAGCCCAAACTCGAAGGGTCTGCTGTTGTCCGTTGAAGAGTTCCTTTACCCATCTTGCAGACCCATCATTAGTCCCTGGTCACCATGTTTTACCAAAGTGCTAATAAAGACAAATCAAATAAGCTCAAACTCGAAGGGTCTGCTGTTGTCTCATTGAAGAGATCCCGTACCTATCTTCCAGTCCCATCATCAGACCCTGGTCACCATGTTTTACCAAAGTACTAATAAATACTAATCAAATAAGCCCAAACTCGAAGGGTCTGCTGTTGTCCGTTGAGGAGATCCCGTACCCATCTTCCAGTCGCATCATCAGACCCTGGTCTCCATGTTTTACCAAAGTGCTAATAAAGACCAATTAAACAAGCCCAAACTCAAAGGGTCTGCTGTTGTCCGTTGAGGAGATCCTGTACCCATCTTCCAGACCCATCATCAGACCGTGCTAATAATGACCAATCAAAAAAGCCCAACTGCTGTCTGTTGAGGAGATCCTGTACCCATCTTCCAGTCCCATCATCAGACCCTGGTCACCATGTTTTACCAAAGTGCCAAGAAGTGTGTCAGGATCGTTGTAGATAGAAATCTGTAGTCAGATTAAACTCATACAGTTTTCTCGTATGGGAAAAAATCAATACATAAACCTGGCTGTAATCACTTTTTCAAGCTAAATATTAGCAAGAGGTGTGTCTGGATAGTCATAGATGTAAATCTGTAGTCAAATTAAACTGATATAGTTTTCCCGTATGGGAACAAATCATTACTTAAACCATAGTATATTTTAATGTATCTATGCTTAAACCTGGCTGTAGTTACTTTTTCAAGCTTAGTATTAGCAAGAGGTGTGTCAGGATCGTTGTAGATGAAAATCTTTAGTCAAATTAAATAAATACAGTTTCCTCGTATGGAAAAACAACCGGTTTCATCACGTATAACTAACCATTTGGTCAAGGAACGCCGATAAAGCAGCTAAGCAGCGTTTTTTCTCCCGACATGGTTCACAAATATTAAATTTTCAAACTGAAAACTTACTTTTATTAAAATTAAATATAGCCTATGTTACTCAGCAATAGTATAGCTTTTTATAAAAGAAAGAATTTTTAGAATCGGTTCAGTAGTTCCAAAGTTTACCTCAAACATACAAATAAACAAACAAACAAACAATCTTTCCTCTTTATAATATATAATAGTGTAGATAAGTTTAAATAGAGGAAAAAGGAATAAAATTTCGTTTTTCGAAATAATTTCGTCTTCAGTCGAAAATGGAACAATACCACAGATATATTATAAACTAAACTCTCTCCTCTACGTCAACGAGGTCTTACATAATTTGGTCACTTGGTGCCCACCACGGAGCCGGACTAAACAAACAATACTGAGCGACAGACAGACTCCCTTACACATTGCTGATACCCAGTCTTTCTCTACCATAGATATAGAAAATTCTTTACCCAAGCAGGTAAGACGAGAGCAAAAAGATGGAATAAAACTAAGTATTTTGAGAAAATTGGTTTAATTCAGTAATTTTAAGGTTTAGTTTTATAATACCTATATCTTTAATATTCTTCCATGTTCGACTGAGGACCACCCAAAGTGGGTCGAAATATATTTCGAAAATATTACGAGAAAAGGTACGTAGTGCACCGCTTCTTTTGGCTCGTCTTGGCGGGGGGCACTGCCGAGCCCCCAGATGTTCTTCTTTTTAGAATCATAGAATCATAGAATCATTTATTTCATTAACAAAATAAGCTTACAGACTACATACGTCCAAATCACTTATTTGCTAGGTTACATTTTAAATTACAATAATAAAAAAAAATAAAAAAATATACACGTCAGATATTATGTGGTAGTACTTACTCTAAATAAGGTTACACTTAAAAAGTAGTGGCTCATTATTTTAATTTTGTTGACGGGATCGGAAAATAAATCAAGATCGGGCGAGTAGTCGAGCAATGAGTTTAGGAGCGCGGGAGCGCGTACTGTCGCCTCGTTGTGGCCATAAAGTGTGCGCGCGGTCGACTCCACTAGCAGTCGGTGCTGGCGGCGCGGGACCACTGTCTCCAGGATAGTTGGATTATCTATTATGTTCCGTAGAAGAAGGCAGTAGTGTGTTATAAGTTGCAGCTTTCGCCTCAGCTCTAGGGTGTCGAGTCCGATCATACCCGTCACAAAAAGAGACGGATAACGAAAGGGATAGTACCCATATATTTTTTTATAAATATAACGACAAAATTTTTTATGCATCTTTTCCAACGATAAACAATGTGTGGCCTCTCGTGGATCCCAAACGACTGCGTTGTACTCGAGACAACTACGAACATAAGCATTATAAAGCATGATTGCAGGGCGCGGATCGCTAAATTTGGTAGTTTGTCTCATGACGAAACCCAAAGTCCTCTTTGCTCTTTTGCGGATATTCGTCATGTGTCCTTGAAAGTCAAGTCTGGTGTCTAATGTCAGTCCTAAGTCACGAATTTCGTCAACACGCTCTAGCTGAGCGTCGGGGAGACGATACTGATATTCCAGCGGCGTCTGGGACCGGATTTTCCTATATTCAAACTTATAATTGATGTGACAATGACATACCAATTTAACTATTTTCATAGTACTAGCACAGTTTGAAAATCCATGCAGTTGTACAACAAAGCCGTTCGGACGGAGCGGTTGTGCGGAAATTGTGGGGCCAGACTCCGAACCGCTTGTTCAAAAATTTTATGTAGCTCGGTGGCTTACCTCCCACGTCTCGCCCAAAGAATATGCATGTCGTCTAAATAAGTAATATATTGCGTTTTTTGTATTCTATTTACTTCGTAGCATTTAATGATGACCATGGAAAACTATTTTATTTTATACTTTTGTAATTATTTCCATTAAAAAATACCTATACAACATTTTGATGAAATGAAACGCAAATGCCAAACGCGTCACCATTAGCTAACTGCCTTTTGTGACAAAGTGAGTACATTTCATCATAAAATATTAAGTTGAAAATTTATAAAAGTACAACTCTCAAATATTTTGTAAGCGGCTGTTTTAATCAAAAATAATGAAAAAAACCGGCCACTCGCCATACACCGCAAGCAAGAGCAGTATCATGTGACGTCACTTGATGCGCGCTAAAATCGCAGCCGTTTGAATTGTAGAAGATTATTATGAAACTTATTTTGATTTTATAACTATGAAATATGGATAATTTAGTTGTAAATTCTTATTCATAGCCCTAATTTGATAATATATTAACGATTTGTGCATTAAGAAATGTACATGCATATTCTTTATTGCTCTGTCTGAGCGCTTCTGTTGTACAACTGTTTGGATTTTTAAACTGCGGTACTAATACAAGGCTGTAAAATATGTCGGAAATATCTCAGCACCTCGAAAGTATGCGTTTCATCCACCCCGGCGTCGCAATTCACTCCGGTCTCGCCCCGGTACGTAGATGCGACGCGCGCGGGGTTGGGTGAAGCGCATTCTTCCGAGGTGCCGAGACATTTCCGATGTGTTATAGCTCCATTTGTCACTGCTATTACACGTGTATTTAATTTGAGTAGAGTCGCACGAGAATGCTTTTTATCACGCCCTTTTTCTTTAATGTATAACCATAATAAAATCATCCGATGAACTGTTTACGTCTTCAGATACTTATCTTTGTTCGAAAAAACGTGTTATCGTTCTAAAACTGAAAGAAACCCTAACCGTTTGAAGAAAATAAATTGACGAATAAAGAAATCCCTTTTCATCCCGAATACTTAATCGGTCAAAAGTCAACTTCAATTTGGGAATAAATTCTGCAGATGGAATTTCTGATGAACATTTTTTTACGTCGGTCCTTCGGTGGAATTCTACAATGGAATCAATTATTCATAACCAAATTCTTTAAATGCGTAATAGGTTGTAAATAGGCACGTTCGCTAGAATTGTCTTTGGAGGTCATTCTATGCAAACGTTCAAAAACAGTCTGGCAGACTGATAGGTACGTCTATGCCGCTGAAAATAGGAACATGATTTTTTTTATTTGGTTTGATTTTGGAGATTAGGAATTTGGGATGAGGGAATGAAACGAGTTATAACTTTTGTGTTGAAAATGCGTTTCCAACTGGTAAAACGGGCTGTTTAATAAGTCCCGGGCGCGTCTTATTAAATCATACTATCGCTCAACGTGCTCGCGCGTTGAACAGCAGGTTGTTTTACTAAACGCTTTTGCGAAGTTTAGCTCCGTAAACAATACTCTATTTTTTTGTTGAACGCGAGGATGATTTCCGAGCGCTTATTATTTAAAGCGTCTTACGAAAACATCCTACGGCTCAACATGCACGTATTCAAAGACTAATGTATTACTAGCCACTCCAGAAACTTTTACTTAGGTTTATATTTTTAGCTCAGATCTGTAAATTTTTTATGGTGTATTTTTAAACTGTTAGTAGGGATAATTAATATGCATTTACAATTAATGAACCGGTATAATTACTCTGAATAGACAAATAACATACAATTATACATAGAAAAAAACAATCAATTGATTAGCGTTAGGCATATTATTAGACACATTTTATTATATTTATAACTAAATTAATATAAAATTAAAACTAAATAATCCTAAAAACTTAAACAAACTAAATACCTAGAAATAAAAATATTATAAACTAAACTAAGTAAAAATTATTTTTTATTAAATAAAAGACTTCATTCAAGTCATCGCTGTCACCGGACAGAGTACCCAAGATACTGGCTGCACTGCCGCGTTGTATTGCTGGGCTTATTCGTTGGCCGAGGTAAGCTCCAGCTCTTGGATCCCCTGAAGCATCCACCAGACGTGATGCTATCTGTTTGTACAGCTGTCGAGCATTGGGCCCCCAAAGCCCGAATGTCTCGACGCCAAACGGCACAAACATGTAGCCCTCACCAAGGTGCTGCATATTTGCGCCGCTTGTTGCGTTCGGCCGCTGTAGCCACCGCGCCAGCTGTGACAGCGGTCGACCGGAAGTGAGACGCGGCGAGCGTATCGACGCAAGTCGCGTCCCACACCAGGGAGCGACTATTCTGCCACGGGATGAGCGTCATTCCGTCGGGCCTCTGCGATGTCATTTGGCTCTAAAATAGCCAGCACGTTGATGGTTGCAAGGGCCCTCCGTATGACGTCATTGAAGCTGCTGTGACGGGGCCAGCGGCTGGCACTGCGTCGACATTAGAGGCCGTGATGGCCCAATTGATCAACGCTCATGCCACAGTGACAGCGACGACTCTCATTCGTCTTCGTTTCAAGTCGCAGACAGATGGCGATGGTGAAAGTTGTCCTGTCTAAAAGAGTACCAATATACATATATTTAAAAAAGGATTATGTTTTCCTTTGTTATTGAGTATTTTCTCCTTCATTGCTAGACGATCAGAATGAATTAATTGATTAAAAATTTCAATGAAACATTTCTTTTGTAAATGAGGTAATGTTTATAAAAAGGGGGATATTTTAATGTACATCTAATATATTAACTGCCCATCAAATGCAGCGCAGAGGTGAGCCGGTACGTAGGAAAGCAACTGCTATACATAACCTTAACATTTTAGGGTTCCGTACCCAAAGGGTAGCCAACGGGACCCTATTACTAAGACTCCGGTGTCTGTCCATCCATCCGTCCGTCCGTCTGTCACCAGGCTGTATCTCATGAACCGTGATAGTAAGACAGTTGAAATTTTCGTAGATGATGTATTTCTTTTGCCACTATAACAACAAATACTTAAATCGGCCAAGTGCGAGTTGGACCTGCGCACTCCCATACAACAGACATGGTTTTTTTGCCATTTTTATAGATAATGGTACGGAACCCTTTGTGCGCAAGTCCAACTCGCACTTGGCTGGTTTCTTTTTATGACAACCCAGAAATCCCTCAGCGCAGAATATTGTCCCTCCTTGTCGACACTCTTACCTTTTAGGACATTAGATAGTAAGCATTTTTAATGTTTTCCGTAATGTAAACGGTAGCAAGACAAGTAGTTTCAAATAAGCCGCAATGCAATGACCCGAGATCGGTTGTTTTATTTTATTTTATTTATTTATTAGAAAGAGACAGCAATTATACCAATCGCCATGCTACCGAAAGGGACAGACAGAATACGAGCTATATACATCAGACACAGCCCGGCGCACACTGGTTCCATATCACGAAATCGTGGACTCAGGGGTAAGTCAATTTGAAGGTCAAGGAATCGAACAAATTTTTTTTTGGTAGACTGCTGAAACTATTATAAACTCCTTTTACTGATGTAGTTTTTCTGGGATATGCATTAGTTTAAGAGAATAAAAACATTGAATAATTTTTTGTATAGAGAAAATTATGTTTTTTTCAATTACTTGCGTGCTTCATATTTCTTTAAAATGAAACTTACTACAGGTCATTTAGGAAGTCACGGCCAACATTTTATTTCCTTACACTTATCTGCGAAAATCTGCGCTTTGGAAGCTACAGGCACTTAAAAATATTTAATGAAAAGGTCAAGGAATTGAACTAATTTTTTATTTTTGTTAGACTGCTGACTCTAATACAAACATCTTTTACTGATGTAGTTTTTCTGAGATATGCATTAGTTTAAGAGAAAAAAAAACATTGTATTATTTTTTGTATAGAGAAAATTATGTTTTTGTGAATTACTTGCGTGCCTCATGTTTATTTAAAATGAAACTTACTACAGGTCATTTAGGAAGTCACGGCCAACATTTTATTTCCTTACACTTATCTGCGAAAATCTGCGCTTTGGAAGCTACAGGCACTTGAATATATTGTTTTTTTTATAAACAAAATTGTTTTTATAAATTACTTGTCCAATTTAAAACTCTACACGGTCCTAATGTACCAATTGTTTTCAATTATTATTAGAACTTGAATAATAAGATATTTCATAAGTGTCACTCGCAGGGACAATGTCTTCATCACTAGTTTGTCTGTAAAATGCTTGAAGCATTTGTAATTTTATATCAATATCCTGGTTATCCCTTAGCACTTACTAATCACTATCCCCACCATTTACAGTAATCTTAAGCTTCTTAAAAATATATTTACTTGTTTATTATTTTCAAATATGTGTTTTATTCAAATGTGGACATGAATAAACTTGCAATTTGTTTTTATATTCATATTTATTTCTTTAGTAAATTAAGTATATCGTCTAGCTTATAAACCTATATATGTATATACACATACATATACATCAGAGTATTTTTCAGTAAGTACAAAAAACAATAATATTTACAATTTCTTTATTTAAAATGCTACTGGTATTTAATATACAAAAAATTAAATCACATTTATATGTATTTACTAATATAATTATCTGTATTTTACTTCAACAAAACTAAATAAATAAAAGTAAGTATACAAATCTTATAACCAATTCAATTTCATAACACTAATTTAATAATAAAAATTACTAAATATTTTATAGAATAGTATAATTCAAACAATGGATTTAGATTACTTAAAATCTTATTTAGAAATTTTACTGTCCAAGCATTAATATTTAAAGTTTCAGATGTACAAATTGTTACCAACAAGATATAATTTAAAAGTATGTAAGGATTTAATAACATAATAATGGACACAACAAAATCAAAAAATCTGAGTATTTATGCTAACGGATCTATAGATGGGTTATTTTCAATATCAACATATACTTCTTCTTCTTCTTCTTCAGTTTCTTCAAATTCATTGGGTAATTTGTCCTCCATAAGCATATCTTCAGTTTCTACAAACATCTGTTTCTTCTGCATTTTGGAAAATTTGGGTCTGATGTGCGTAATATATGGATCTGAGCTGATTAAAAAACTGTGTATTATATCTTGATTTGTTTGGATTCTACAAATTTTTCTTGTATGTTTTTCCCTCACAGAACGGAAGTCTTTATTCCTCGCTTCTGACGCTTCCTCAGACATCATACCAATGGGGATGAAACAGAAGTGCTGGCTAATATCTGCACCATGTACTAAAAGTTTATGAACACTCGATGGCATATAGTACCAAGGATAGAGTTGCACATAAAGTTCCGCTGTTTCTTTGCAGTAATTTCTATTTTTTTCTATATTAATATTTCTCCCAGAAGACATAGCCTGCCCAGTAATCTAGACAAAAACGCTATATTTAGTGCAAAAAGCGCTGAGGTGACAGCACCTACACCATAGAGAAAAGTTGTATTTTTAAAATCGGTGAGGTTGAGGCAACGGCCCCCGCGGGATCTGCCGTTTCATTCCTCGACTCATACACTATTCATGTAGGAAGCCCGTAGAGACAACTATATCATTCGTATTCACCTATTAAACGTGGTACAGTGAAATTGCTATCTAATAGAAAGTTCTGAAAAATTTATAACAATGATAGTTTAATAGATCTTACTTTGGAGCGATAAGTAGCTCAAACAAAATAAAATAAGAAATATTGGACTGCATCTTCTGCCCGCCCATTTGATTTAAAGTTTTACAAAATGTATGGAAGACATGACTATGAGTAAGTAGCATAGGAGGTTTTGTTGCGGGATGTTTGTGAATATATCTGAAACTATTGCGAATATCAGTATTAGTAATTCTGAATATTTTTAAGAATAAACAGATATTTCAAGCAAATTAATTATAAAATGGGACCATAAAATGGGACCATAAAATTCGTCGTCCATACTGGTATTAAACTGATTAATTATAATAAAATTAACATTTGTTAACTTTTAGTTTAAATTGAACCATACTTATGCAATGTAAATAAAATCAGAACATACCGACAAAAGTAATTTGAATAGTTTTTAATAAATTCGGTTACGTTTCTTTTGAACCGGGGCATACCGACAGTTTCATCGCAGTTTTCTCTCTCTATTGTTGTATAAAACGTGTTGGTCTAAAAATATACGCTGGAAAATTCACTTTAGCTGTACGAAGTCTAGACTTTCCAAATCAAAATGTGTTTTATTATATTTACAGCAAATTGAATGGGTAGCTATTTATTGATCTATACATGATCAATAAATTAACATTGATTTGTACATATATAACGGTTTTAAGGATACTGGTAAAATTAAAAATATATTAAAAGGCAATAACTTTTTCCAGGTGGTGGAGCTGGTGCCGGGTTCGACTGTGGAGGTACCACCACCATCTTACTTGCGAATCCACCGAAGTTATTCGGGGGAGAGTAAGAGGACAGCTCTCAAACAGGCACAACTAGGTAACCCACTATTGCCTGAGACTGATTGATGGCAGTATATACAACCCAAATTGCCGGGCCTTACAAAAAACAGACCCACTAACTTGCACGACACATATACGCACACCTTGTTACACTCACCTACACACTTACAAACATAAACAGATGAAATCATACCTATCTCAATCACAGAGTACACTTTTACCTGCACAACTAAATGTACTGTATATACCTCACATTAACTATTCTTTCCATTGACTTGCTTACCGCTCCCTATAAATATTATGAATGATACAATAAATACCATAAATTAAATTGACAGGTTGGAAATAGCACACTCATTTGAATGTGATGTGATAGATTTAAAAAAAACATTTGACTGTTTGTAAAAATGATTTCACTCTGATCTCTGAAAATATTAGAAGTGTATATTGTAATTTTGATGATTTTCTACTTACTCTCTCTAATCTTACTTATGATACTGACGTGATAGTACTAACGGAATGCAGGATTAATTTAAACAAACCTTTACCTACCCTCACAAAGTATGACCTCTACTCGACAGCTATTCTGCACAATCAAATACACACTGATGCACCCCCTTACACAAGCCATACTGGAGTGTTACAATGAAACAACTATATCTAACCGAAGCTGGTTTATTACTGGCGACGCGCGCGCCACAACACTATGTAGGTAGATACACATCACATACACGTACATGGCCAAATTAAATGAAATTGAATTTAAACTTAAATGTAATTACCTTAATGTATTTCCTGTGTGTAGTTTTAAGCAAAATGTTATTTTTAGGTAAAATTAGTTTTCTAAAGAGGAGCGGTGCCTCCCGACTCAAGCCTTTCAAGCTTACAAGGAGACACCAGCCACTATTTATGTTAGTTTAACCTATTTAAACGAAATAAAAAAAAAACTGCCAGAAAGGTGCTTATTGTTGCAATCCTCAATAAAAGAAAAAGTATACTCTTTTAGTAAAATTAAGACGGAAAAATGAGCATATTGCACAACTAATTGACGTCTATAGGGTATTGTTTCAAACATTTTCTAAGTTTCTTGCCCTTCTTCTTAGCAATACTAATCGAATGGTGCGGATGGTTAGGCATTATTTTTATTCATGGTTTATTTTTCAACACATTGTTCATTGCATTATGTATATATAATATTTTATTCCTATATTTCCATATTTTATGCAGGTGTATAACTTTATTACATTTTAGTAGCCCAACCTTAATATTTTTTGTATGTATTTGCCGTATTTATTTATCAACTTATTTGTTCATTGCATTATGTATATATAATTTTTTTATTCCTAGATTCCTCTATTTTATGCAGGTATATATTTTATGTCCCGTATTATTATATATTTTTTATATTCCAAAGATATATATTGTTAAAATTAACTTTGACTTGTAGAAAGTATACTTTATGTATCTATTTTGCAAAATAAATATTTTGATTTTGATGATAAGCTTGTAAATTTTATTTAAATCATTAGTCTATTAATTTATTTGAATGGTACGGAACCCTCACGGTGTGAGTCCTACTCGCACTGGACTGCATTTTTGTTTAGGCTGTTGATTCGCCTTTTCTTTTCCTGTGCCTTTCAATATATACAAGTGCGACAATCTAAATGAATCTGGTTAAAAGCAGAACTTCTTGTCTTGTCTTGATACGAAACGTCCATTTTGATTAGTAATTTTGTTAGGATATAAAAAAGAATAAAATACAAATATTATATAAGTCGCCGTCTTACTAAATATCAAGACCACTTACTAAATGCCGGACATAGGCGTTTTCAATATTTCGCCACTCTTGGCGGTCCTCCTGGAAGGCGTGTAAGAGCGGTGCCGAAAACGTCGCACCAGTGACAACGCTACCCATCACCGTTTGTTTTTCATAATTAACTCGAAACGGTTTTTAGGGTTCCATAGTCCGACAAGGAACTGTCATAGTTTCGCCATGTGCGTCTGTCCGTCCGTCCGTCTTTCCGCGGCTTAGCTCAGAGCCTATTAGTACTAGAAAGCTGTAATTTGGCATGAGTATACATGTTAATCACGTCAACAAAACGGTAAAATAAAATCATGAAAAAAATACACGTAAATTGGGGATGATTTTGGGGGCTATCGTTAGATAGTTCGTTCAAAAACATTGTAGGTGTGTGAAAACCAATTTTTGATTCAGGGATCCGTAAATTAACAGAAGCAACATACTTATAATTAATTTAAAAGGAAAACTATCTCAGCTAATAGTAGGCGTTATAGGTTTACGAGTACAGGTCGCGCCAAACTTTAATCCCCTCCAAACACGACAACGTATGGGCCGTTCTTCGGGAGAGCTACTTATATTTTATTGTCATATTTCATTGTGTCTGCAGCTTAATAACGTATTGAGATTATAGATATTTTCAGAATTTGCTGAACAGATGAATCTGTCACGGATGTGAATACGTGACAGATTCTTCTGTTCAGCAACTAAAATGTAGTTGTAGCCTTAATTATTTTTCTATTAAAGCTTCTTTCTCATCATATGATTTTGTTTCTAATGTATCAGCATCTCTTTTTCTTCTCTTTGACACACATTACCTCTCAACCTTGACATAAACATAAAAATGAATGTCAAATAATTTTTTTTTTTCGTACCAATTCAATGGATATCTTGTTCGAAGTGTCTATGTCTCAAAGAAACAAAGTGACGTCTCTCGTTTCGTAACCTAAAAAATATATTAAAGAGTTCAGAGCTCTTCACGTCCAGATTTACTTTTCTGCTTTTCTATACCGCAGTGATATAAAATTTAATTTGTTATCTCCTTGCGATGAATAAATCGGCAATTGTTTAAAATATAGAAATTTGTTTCTATCACAGTTTTGATAGAAAATTTAATATTAAAAATTATTGACTACTTAAAACTAAAATTTGTGCAAATTAAGGCTGTCCGAGATATCATGATATGGGTGGCAGTTCAAAGTTGACATTCACAGTGATGTACCCTAATGAAATATAATCGAATTTTTTTAGTATCGAGAAAGTTAGCAAGGGCTACTAGATCAATTTTTTATTTGATTGATCTTTGATTATCCAAACTACTTTTTGTTAATTACTAGATCAATTAAATTACACGAACCAATAACTCCAGAGCTTGAGAGATCAAAGTTTTTTTTTTTTTTGTTTTTCTCGGAATTTCGCCATTAACAAAACAAAAATCAACAAAAACTGTAACAAACGTCAAAACAAATAGCACGTGAAGCAACCGCAACGAAAACACAAACTGCATACAAGATGTACTCATAATGACGCGATCCTATAAGATGGCCGCACCGATTCATCGATATATTTTCGATTATGTAGGGTCAGTACCTATTGGTTAGCGTTCCGATCCACGCATCACGTAGCAAAAAGTCATTATTATTTACTGAACCTTTTCTTCGTTAAATTTAACGAATACAATGAATTTTGTATTCCGATTTATAGAGGCATTATTTATTGTGTTTTTGCAATAATTATTTACATTATTTATAAGACCTATTATTTTCTTTTGTGCCCGGGTGTATATAGTATGGTGTGAGTAAGTATAGTTGAAACTTACGAACTGTCACCCATATCATGATATCTCGGACAGCCTTATAAATAGCATATAAGTAGTTAACGAAAGAAAAATTTCAGTTTAATTTTCCTGTTGAAAATGGCCAAACTGGCCATGGGGATGGATATACCGCACCATCAATCGGTCCCAGGCAAGGTGGACCATATAGTTGTGCTTGTTTGAGAGTTGAGAGCTGCCCTCTTACCCTCCCCGAATAACTTCGGGGGGAGGGGGGTTTACAAGTAAGATGGGAGTCTATTATTCTACACGATTATAAGATTCGGGTCTTAATCACGTAAAATAATAACATACCTTAAGGGCTTGGTCATTCAACGGTTTTTGTTTTAATATGCTGAGTCAACTACTTATCTGATCAATGTCAAACTTGGACACGTGTTTTTTCAGACCTTTGTCTTTCCGTTATCAGGTCGGTTACCTAATTGGACACATTTCGCTCGATTGATTTTATTTTTGAAAATGATGCCTTTTTATGTTATTATTTCGTTTTATGTCTAAACGGCTTGAGTTTTATGTCTGAAATTACTGCTATAACAAGAAAGCATGGTTTATTTTCCGATGTCCGATTGAAAAACTCCTACATCAAATACTTTTTCATAAAATCCAGTAAAAACTCTAAAATTCACTGATTTTGCATTCCGGCAGCGCGCGAAGCGAGCACTCTAATGTAGACTTTCTGACAACATACTGACGTTCAAAATCGCTCAGTAAGATTATCGTGCACCAGAGGTAAGGCCTTAAGGGGTAACGTTTCGAGCTCAGTGCAAATTGCATAACATAACTTTGTTTACCTTATTTTAAAATAAAATGTATGAAATAAAATAGTTTCATCTTATTTTCTGACTATTGTTGAATAATTATCATTGGTTTTTAGCAGAATTGCGTCATTTTATGCATTACGTTGTAAATGAATGGGTACACAAACTTAAAAGCGTGTTTTAAGTTTGTATACCCATTCATTTACAACGTAATACATAAAATTACAAAATTTTGGTAGAAAAGCCTAATTGACACTAAACAATGGTCGCGAAATGCCATATATCACATTTATTTAGTACTTTTTATGCAATAGTAAGAAAAACAATTATAAGTTGTGCATTTCGCACCGAGCTCGAAACGTTCCCCCTTAATATATATTACTTATTAAGTTTCGACGCCACTGTAGACTGGCGGTCACAGAGGTCAAATGCAAATAGTGTGTGAAAATCGCCAAAGTTTAAAGTTTACTAATAGTAGCTTCGACCAAAACATGTAGGCAAACTAGACCCTCAACTGAAATAGGTAATTCTGCAATATAATTTCAGGCGCCTAGTTGAAAATTATACCGCAATGCAGAAACTTAGAATAGATTAGCAAACAAATTGCCTGCTCTCAAGTTGTCCAGAGGTTCTGAAAGAAGCCTAGGGGGGGTGTTTCACGTTTATTATGTAATAACTAGACAGAAACTGAAAACAGTAATTAACAGAGTAAATTAATTGGCAATCTTAGTCGATAGCGTCGCATGGAGTATGAGAATAAGCCGCGTGCACACTGTGATAGGTGTTTAGAGCTAGGAGACAAAAAAAAGAATAAAGTTAATTTATAGGATTTCATGCCCAAAAGGCAAGGCGGAGCCCTATTATTCTGCTATCTATCCGTCTGTATGGCACAGGTCTCTAGCTTGCAGACGAAATGAGTTACAGATCTGAAACTTTGACATGTGTAAAATTTTGATCCGAAACAGAATAATCAATAAAGAATTTAATCAAGTTAATTTTCACTTGCAGCTAAACATAATTGAACGGAAATGTTTTCTTACTATTTAGCTAAGTTTAGTCAAAAAAATAATCTTTGAGGTGTATTGAATTTTTTTAAACATCTCTTAGTACATCGATTTTCTTTTCGTTTAAATGTACAACTTGAATGTTCATACTGCGAGTGAACACTGTGGGACACTCCATAACACTAACACTAAATAGATCGGTTGTGCTAAACACTTTGCCTACCAAAGTGTGTATGGGGCTTTATTACGAGCACATTGTAATCCCATTTGTGTGTACTCAGCAAAGATGTTTTTTTTTACTCTTAAGAACTTTATTTACTAGCTAGACCATGATTTAAAAAAATACACCCAATGACACAAGTCCGTACGGCCTATAACTCCAAAGTTAAGGGTCGGGGGGAGCGGGGAGTGGTATTTTTGAACTCAGGAGACACAGTTCTATCATGCAATGGTGCTAACTCCCAAGCCGTTATGCTCGACCTATTAGAGTGCAGTATCTGTTGCACAAGTTGCAGCGTGACGTCTATATCTGCACATCGGTCCGATGCACATTACATGTGCATGTAGCCTAGCAGACCGATGGTAACCTAAGCTCGCAGCCAGGTATATACGACAGTTGGGATACCTACGTCAGCTTATCTACGTCAATGATACCAAGAAATACTTTATAAGAAATTTTATTAAAAAAAAAAACCCCCTGACCCAGACGGCAGGGTGTCAAGTCGACCCCGGGCAGTTGCCCCCGGCATTGTCTTCGCATATATATAGATATAACGCCACAATGCCGGGGGCAGTTGCCCGGTGTCGACTTGACACCTTGCCACCCAGACTAAACCAATACTGGTTCTATGACGCCTCATACCACCAGTATTGGTTCTCGTCTGGGCCGTTTGGGAAACCCATCCGGGTCCCGATGGCCTCCCACTTCTTGACGACGTGGTGAGGGCCCGCAGCTTCGGCGCTGCGGCGGGACCTGGTCGGATCAGTCATCTGTAAATAGAAAAATTAACATTAATTTCGTTGAAGCTTACAAGACGTTCTGAGGGTTGGGGCATACGACAAACTCTTTGCTTAAAACTTCCAATGGTAATAAGAAACTTGGATGGGTCGTTGATAGCAGTTTGTAGAAATGATATACTCACAGCAGCAACGTGCGGAGGCACCTCAGGCCTGGCATCAGGCCTCGCCTCCGACATCAGGACGAACATCATAGCCACGCAGATGACGGCCGCCTTCATTTTATAGTTTAGTGGCTGCGAATGAAAAGAAATAAAATATTAAATTCAGTCATAAAACAGGCGCTTTATCCCTGGAAAGAATGCACAAGAGAAGTATAAAAATGCACAAAATAATTAATTTAAATATTCAATACTTACATATAGCACGGAGAGTCACGAGTCACGGGTCACTTGGCACGTTGGCTGTCGATGAGCTTATGAATATCAAGGATAATTTGGGCCCATTATATAGGGGCCTGCTGATATCATCGCCTGTGACGTGAACGATCCAATGAAGCAATGTAACGAAAATTGATTAGGCATTTAGGAAATAATCCTGAATTAAAATTAATACATAATTGTGGTTAAATCGCGAGCGGTTTATACTTTTGCGTCACCCATCAGAAATAATGCCGATACCATTGTAATAATAGGCAACTATTTCTGTGGTTTGGCTGAAACCCTGACGTCAACGGAAATTTCACCATATTTTTATGCCATAACTAAATAAATGTTATCATACCGTTTGTTTTTAAACTAAAGTTGGGTTTGTACCTAATGCAGCTAATACAAAGTGCATACGTTTTGACATGCTAACTTTTTCAAACTCCGTACAAGATTAACTTGCACGCCGACCAGGTGTAACTCCGTCTTGGCCGTACGTACCACCGAGCTACCGATAAAACCGCGACGCACGTGACTCTCCAACGCTGCATGGAGCTCGCGGTCACACAATGGAATGAGGTGCGGCGACTGTGCTATCTTTGAAGAAAAAACCATGTATTTTACTCAGGCTTATCGACAGCGGCTTGGGGCCCATCAGCGAACACGTCGCAACATACAAAAGTCCTGCCGTGATTTTGTTTTCAAAGGTGCGCATATAGCAACGGGACGCAGCGATAATGTTTAATTAACTACACACATGACGCAAACTTGGCTGAAATTCTGTTGAATTCCCAATGACATCATTCGGCTTTGCCACACATGGTCATGCCTAGCGATACATACCTTTTAGTGATCGTTATCCTCATTACAACGGGTCGATAAGTCAAATAATTATTTGACCTATACCTATGGGTTTAATCGTTTGGCTAACAAGGAAAAATACTTCGGGAATCACGAAATTACGTAGCAACGAACCCGTGCTAGTTTTTATAAAACCGAAGATAAGGTATTTGGGATTATTTGGTTGCTACACAAAAGTAAAGTTTGACAACGCTTTTCGCTAACATAGCGAAACATCTCGCCGTCCGAGGGTCCGAGCAGAACGGTGACGGATAACACACAGCTTTCATAATGTAAATAATGTTTATGCAACATTACACCATCGATGTGTCTCGAGCGTTGCGGCGCATTGCAGCATACAGAGTGCATATATCAGACGTTCGTACTTGCGCTTGCTGCTCCGGCACCCTAACGTTATACTATCATTGCTGACATGCTGACTACTACATGACGACGGTCGTAGTAAACGTAGTAAAGACATGTTCACGTCATACTATCTTACCTATGCAACATACGTGTACGTGTACGATAACTATAGACATACACACACATATACACATACAAATGTGGTATGATCTCTACATTCGTCACGAACGTTTCAAGATTAAGGAATGTCCGTAGCAAAGGTCTACGAGCAGGTAAGCTTTGCTCAGGTACGTTAGATTGTTGTGTAGAAGCTGACACTAGCCTAGGAACGACGTTACGTTACTAGAAGTCCCTAAGTAAGAAGTAACTAGAAGTTACTAGAAGACTGTGCTATCTTTGAAGAAAAAACCATACGAAAGTACTGTCGTACGTTACACAGCGGGTGCTCGCCTAGCGACGCGCCCGTAGATTCACTGGAGTTCCCCATTACGACATTGCATGTATTTTGCACACATTTGCGTACCGTTTGTACGGCGCCCCCGCGACACTACGGGCGCACCGCAGTCATAATTTCACGCCCACGGTACTTTCCGCAAGCTTGGCTGAAATTCACTGGAATTCCCCGTTACGACATTGCATGTATTTGCCACATATTTTCAGGCGACTTTTAGTGATCGTTTCATTTTACGACGGGTCGTTTATAACGAGGAAAAGCACTTTGTGAATCACGAAATGACGTGCTAATCCACCCGTGGAGTTATTATGAAAAACCCAAGATAAAGTATTTGGGTTAATTTCGTTGCTACGACCACAGAACAAAAGTAAAGTGTGAAAACGCTTTTCGCTAACATATTTGCTGCTGCTTTCGCCGTCTGAGAGTCCGGCGGGCAAGACGGTGACGGATGACACACAGCTTTATAATGTAAATAAATAAAATGTTCGTACACTAACTAGACACACACACACACACACACACACACATACACATACAAAAAAAAACGTGACATGATCTCTACATTCGTCACGAACGTTTCTAGATTAAGGAAGCCTAGCTAGCCTAGGATCGACGTTACGTTACTAGAAGTCTAAGTTTTGCGCCGTGGGCTTCATGGGCTATGCAGCTGTGATTTTCTTACTTTTGTGCAACACCTGCAAGTCTTTTGCAGAGATTTATGTCTAGAACTTATCCAGGAGCAAGCCCGGAGGCTCGCAACCACCGTTTGTAGTGAAAAAATTCAAGTGCATTTTGAGTGCAATGCATCCTAGTGCATCGGGTTAAGATTGCAATGGCAAGATTCTTAGTCACACCTGAAACTGCATTCAGGCATTATAGACCGCACGGATCTGTGTTCCTGGCTGTACATCGTATCGACATGAATCCCCGAGGGGGTGTCAGAGCGTGTTTCCGAGTGTGGACTGTGAAATGCAAGCCACAGTCCACACTCGTACACCTTAGATAAAACAAAAGGAAGATGCGGTACCCCGCTTCTCTCGCGCAAATATAGGCCCAATAGGCCTGTTTTATGTAACCTGTCTCGCTCGCGCCACTGTCGAAACTTGTCGCTGTCTCTGTCGTTCGGTAGCGCTTGTCAAAAAAAGAGATCCATTTTTCAGTTGAGTTGACGATAAAAAAACGTACCGTATCTACCTTTTGTTATTATATCAATGCCGTACACCCACGTTTCACCGAAGATTATTACGTTCCAGCGTGATGGGTGATCAGATCAGCCCTATCGCCGTACTCTGGGCACAAATATGGACACTACCTTCACAAGGACGCAGAATGTGCCCCTACGGAATTTGGAATTGGACCCACGACCTTCATATTAAGGTGTAATATGTCCATCGCACAATGAAAGAGATAAACATATCTGAAAAAGTGCGCGGCCGAGTAGTTCGGTGAATAAAGAAAAGGTTGGACCATGCTGTTTTTAGTGGAAAGTGTGTGTGTGTGGGTGAGGGTGTGTGTGTGTGTGTGTGTGTGTGTGTGTGTGTGCGTGTGTGTGTGGGTGTGTGTGTGTATGTTTGTTACTCTTTCACGCTGAAACGGCTTGACAGATTTTAATGGAATTTAGAATGGATATAGCTGACACCAGCATATACTCGTATATTAACACATAGGCTACTTTTTATCCCGGAAAAAAGCATGTCGTTAAACCAAATAACACGCGGGTGGAGCCGCGGACAAAAGCTAGTATTTAATATAAACTCACACAAGAGCATTTAAAAAAAACACGTTTTTATATTTTATATAATAGGTTTATATGTTTATAACAGTTTTTATTGTTATTTTTACTTTATTAGTATGTTTTAAACTGAACTTTTTTTTTCGATACAGGCAATTTTTCTCTATCTCGTTTTGGGCTTTGTTATCGTCTTGGAAAAGGCCTCATTTACTACGTGTTTTTATTTCCAGAACCATCTATTGTAGTATGTTGGCTCTACTGTTTTAAAATCAAATTTTTACTACATATGTCGTCTTAACAGTCGAATACCCGAACCACAAGACCAAAATAGCCATAAATTAAGCCAAGAGTCGCGTCGGCTGTAAAAAATACAAAAAATGTTATTAAGTATTTATGGTCCCGGGCTCATCTCAAAATTGTTATATTGCTTTCAGAAATTCATTTCTAGATATTATTTTTAAAATATTTTTGGTTTACCACCAGAGGTGTGCGAGGAAGCTGAGCGGCGTGCGAGAAAAAATACAAAAATAGGATTGCTTCATTTTCTTAGCCTCGCACATCGCAGCTTTGGTCGGAAAGAGCTTGTTACATGCAATTTAAACTAGAGATGTGTACCAGAGATTTGTGCGAAGGATGTGTACGATGGATGTTTACAAGAATGCGTTTCACAGCTAACCTCACACCGCTACGCATCCTCGTACCGCACTGCATACTCGCACATTTTTGGTGGAAAGCATTTAAAGGTTCAGTTGTTTTTTTTTTGCTTAGCTATCAATGTTTTTCTGTCCGCAGATAACTTAAATAACTACCAATGGGCCCTAAATTAAGAAAATCTCGCTAAGCAATAATCAATCAACGAATCAGCCAATCATAACGCTCCATTGTATACTTTAGGGCACCATTGGCTAGAAAAAAGCTACACTCGTGCAACACATTTATGCCAATGGCAAAGACTTTATTAGCTTTTAATAGAGGCGATTATTGCTTAGCCCATTGGCCTAATTGTCTTGGGGGTTTGGTACTTGTAACCACGCAGTAATGTTGGTAATCGATAGGCTATCGATACTATCGTGACCTTGAAAAACAGTAACAAAATCGACTGTCCTATCGATACTATCGATACCATCGATATCGGTATCGATTATAATACCATCGATAGCAAAAATTCAGAAATAGTATCGATAGTATCGATTACATGTTAGCAATACTATCGATAGTATTATTTACGTTAATCAATTAAACTTTCGATTATACATTCATGGACTATCGATGGACCAAAACAATCGATACTTTAAATAGTATCGATACAATCGATGGTTTCGTTGATTAACTTAAATAATACTATCGATAGTATTACTCAAATTTGCCTATCGATACTATCGATATAATCAATACCATCGATAGCACAATCGATATTGTTACCTTTTTCAAGGTCAACTATCGATAGTCACGCAACACTACCACGCAGTGAAACAACAGATTGGAGGGTAAGGGTTAACACCAATCTACTACTGAAATATTTTATATGCAAAAATAAATAGGATTGGATTAAATTCACTTCATCCGTATTACCTGATTTATGAAATTATAATTGAGAAAAGGGTGTCTGGGTCAAACTCCATTTATCTAGGATTTTTTGATTCCTAACGGGTGTGCAGAACGGAGATGAATTTTAGTGGAAATAAGCAAAACGAAATTGAATAGGACCATGTGTGGGTTGATTTGATTATTCAATGATTATTATTGGTTACATTATAAAAAATATACAAAGAGTAAAGTAAATCCAAGACTAATTTAAAAAAAAAATGAAATAGGGTGCTGTACAATTCAAAAGGAACAAGACTGTCTCAGAGCAGATATAAATATCCTCGATAAAATAAACATAAAAAACATTCTTTAATTAAGAAGAATAATATAAAAGCAAGAAAGAAAACGGAGTAATCGGAAACTGAATGTAAATATTCACCACGTTTTTATTAAATCCGTCTCGTTTTCATGTTCTTCGTTAATTAAAGTTTTAATCAAAAATATCGGGGCTCGAAGAATCTGATGATAACGGCTCCTTTTACACTTTCCGATTCGTGAAAGTATTGCTAGATTCAACAAATCGTAAACCATAAAGCGAAATAGCTATCTCTGTTATTTAAGAACTGGGCTTATTAAGGTGAAGGTGAATGAAGGTGAACTGTTTTTTTATTATTCTTCATCCATTCATCAGCATGTTTCGTCCACTGCTAGACATAGGCCTTTCAGGATTTCGCCACTCTTGGCGGTCCTCCTGGAAAAAATGCCCATACCCACACACGCTGGGCAGATAACTGCTCGTGACCAGTCTGATTTATATAAGGCCCGGCAATTGGGGATGGATAAACCGCCATCCATCGGTCCCAGGCAATGGTGGGCCGCCTGGTTTTGCCTGAGAGCTGTTCTCTGACTCTCCTCCAAATAACCTCCGTAGGATTTGTGAGTAAGATGGTGGTACCTCCACAGTTGAGCCCGGCATCAGCTCTACCACCTAGATTATCATTCTTCATACATATTATTTATTGATTGATATATGCGAGTCAAGTGTGTGAGGTAGAAGCCAGTCAAAAGGTTGTTTTGGGTATGTGAAAAAATTCACGGCTGTAGAATATACAACGAAGTAAAAAGGAAAACTATCACAGCTAAGTAGGCTTTATAAGTTAACAAGTAATAGTTTTTATTTCATACAGAACTTTGTAATTTTATTCAAATCATTTGGGTTCAAGCCACACAGAAGCGGCGCGGCGCGCATCTATGTCGCGGGCATCATTCAAATTTCGTATAAAACGCAATGAAATAAAGTCGCAATTTGAACATAACGAATGATATGTTTCAGGCGGTGTTGAGCGTGGAACGGGTGTCCGTACCTTACCTCAAATTGCGACTATATTTCCATGCGTTTGTTACGAAATTTGAATGACACCCGCGCGCTCGATGCATGCCGCAACGTTTCTGTGTGGCTTGCACCTTAAGTATATTAACTTATTTGAAAGATACGGAAACCTCAGGCGCGAGTTCTGCACGCACTTGACCGGCTTTTGTTTTATATGTGACTGCCTAATTTAAAAAGGGCATTTAGGCATTGTCTTTTTGCAAGTAGATGTCGAATTGGTTAAGAAATCATAAAAAAGCAGCATCGCAAAACCCGTTAATCAGTTTTATGTAGCTATAAGACAATGTTTAAAAAAAGCTAATTGAAAGGACAAAATCGACAAATGTAAAATCACAGAATAAAGAATAATTTTTGAAGAAAATAACAAAGAAATCGTATCTGAAGGAGCACCAAATCCATTTAATTCTCGACCAAAGTTCGGCTTCTTGAATATTAAACACATAGCTATAAAAAAGAGGCCCGCAAATATAAATTACGTTTTCGTTCATTTGATTTTTACAATTAGAGACATAAAACAAAACTGTCTATTCTTTAATATACCATTGTCTTATCTTAGTATTACTGTCCTAAATTTTAATAAGAAAGCAAAGAAGAAATCATAAAAAGTTTGTATATTTTGAGTTACCATGCAATTTACTAACAAATCACAATTATAATTCTGCAGTAAATTTGATTATAGCCCGAGCCATTTTTTTTCTCCCAGGAAACAAGTCAATTTCTCAGACGCTTTATAAAAAGTCTATGCGAACAAAGATGCTCATGTTAAAATAGTACATTATGATACAAGTGTAATGTCTAATGCTCATGCGTTTCATACGACGTTTTTCAACACACTTGCGAGGAAAAATAATAAAATTTCACTGTCTTTTTTTCCACATAATCGAAAACACAGCTATGAACTAACAATTTTATTTGAAAAATGGCGGCAGAGATTTTGTTTTTTTGCGCAGATGGAAATAGAGGCACTGACGCAAAAAGCCAAACAGCTAAATATTTATAACTGAATATTTCTGTATTTACAGCAAAAATTTGAGGTAATTTGTTGATAAAATAAATAATTTGATGAAATTTAATGATTATTTATTATATTTCAACTGTGACAGTCTATTTATCCACAAAAACTTTACTATTTCTCAAGACAACAGAATTCTATGCTAAGATTTAAAAAAAACTGTAATGTAAAAAAGTGCGATAGTGTAAAGTAAATAGCACGCGTATTTTAATATGCTGCATTATGACCCTAAGAACGCTGCAATAAGGGCCAATTTATAAACAAGTGTATTGAAAAAGCCTTTACAATGTGTTTCTTTGTAACAACACACCAAAAATTTACACGAAAGTTTTTAAATCTTACACGACAAAAACTGTGCACAAATACGCCCACTCATTCAAATTTTGTTGGAAGCTAAAACATATTTCGGGAGTTTCACCGCGAGACTGAAATTAAAATTGTTTTTACTCCTTAAAATAAAAACCGTAGCCAAAACAACAAAGTTTGCACAAAGTAAAAGAGTGTAGAAGTCGAAAAATGAGAGTTTCATGCGACATGTTTTTTAAGCTTCTTGTGATTTGCAAGCGTCCAGAGGACAAGAATAATTAAATGTAGACGAAAGTTGAAATTCATTTTTTACTTTGAGTATTATTTAACTAGGTGGTGGGAGCTATTCTGAACCTGGTAATTAAAAGCCAAGTTACTATAATAAAACCCGAAGTATTTTTTTATGGTTCCGTACTTCTTCGGGATCCTTATACGATCACTTTGTTGTCCCGTCTGTCTGTCTGTCTGTCTGTCTGTCTGTCTGTCAAGACTCTTTTCTCGGGCTCCGTGAGAGATATCAAGTTCAAATAATGTTGGCCAAGTGCGAGTTGGACAGGGCTCCATACCACCACATACTACGGGCACGCAACCCCAAAATCACTGCTTGTAAGATTCTTACGAATAAACCTAGGTGCAAAAAGGTGGACAAGCTACTCTTAGCGCCATCTATCTTCAATGAATCTCGGTAAAAGCTGTCAAATATAAGTCATCTAAGATGGCTCTATTGGATGGGGACGCCCCTTGGATTTGTTTTTATTTTTATTATTTGTTGTGATAGAAGCCATAGTAACACGTACCTTATAGTTGGGTAGCGTCAAATTATCTACTGTGCAAACTCTATCTAGTCGATGGGTAACCTTGCCCGTTGGTACTGTTAATGTCACTATCTGACTATCAAGCATTTCACTACCGCCAACAGCTCCTTGAAGGTTGAGGCCAGCTTGTGGTCCAGTAGCACCTACCTGACGTGCTACCTCCTTCTCTACGAGAGTGACATTCGAACCTTCGTCAAGAAGAGCGTATGTGCTAACGATGCCTTCCAGACCCTCGACACAAACCGGTATGACTTCAAAAAACCTTCCTTTTTTGCGCAAACCATACATTAGCAGAGATCTCTTTCTCTTTAGTCACAGCACTCACACCTACCACTTTTTCATCAAACTTGGACTTATCTCTGTGCAAAAGTGTGTGATCATGTGGTTTGTCGTGCTTGTCATAGCGCGCAGGGTGATCAGCATCAGCCTCGTCATCATCAGTTTGACTATAATCACTGATGACCCGCCATTTTACAAGTCGCACATTTCTTTTTAGATTTACATCTGTCCCGCCGATGAGTAGAACTGAGACACCTTAAACATAAACGTCGCTTTACTATCCACTCCCAGCGATTATCAATAGACTCAGATATAAATTTAGGACATGTTTTAATCGTATGACTTACCGCAAAAAACGCAACCGGTCTCTACTTTTTTAGAAGAAGATACCACATCCGTTGTATCATCATCACATGTAACGAATGCGCTGTCACTAAAGTTCTCTTCCTCCACCGTATACGCCGTAAAAAGACCACGCGGCTTTTAGGTTGACGTGCCGGGCTTTGTTTTAGTTGGTGGCTCGAGAAAACCACGACGACACACGATCTCTTGTACCATTGACATTAAATACTTAGCAAGCAAAAACAACTGTGGCTGGAGTGTGCTTGTGCCCTTACTATAGTCAAGCCAACGATAAAACAAGGGCTCTGTCAACTTTTTCAAAATCTCAGATATTAATTCAGGACTGTATAAATAACCGATAATACCAGACGACTGAATAGCGGCTACGCAATTATCAACTTTAGTAGCGAGCTGTACTACTTCGGCCTGCATACCAGTCAATTTAGGTACTTTCCACATTTCGGAAATCAACCTACCTAGTACTTGATCGGGCCTACCAAACCTCATCTCGAGAATCCTCATAACTTCAGACGCAGAAGTAGTCGCAATCAATCGGGCAGCAACCGCCTCCCACGCCTCGCCTTGGAGACACCTCTGTAATTGGGCAAGGTTCTCCTCCTCGGAATACTGGCCAACCCTAGTCGTGATATCATATGCGTTCTTAAATTTTAACCAATCGAGTGCATCACCTGTAAAAATAGGTAGGTTATTGCTAGTGAGCCTGCCTAAAAGTTTATCTTTATTGCTGTGAGAATTTGTAAAGGCTTTAGTGAGTAAGCTTGTCAGATTAGCGATATCATTGTCCCTAGAACGCTGTAGATTATTGTCACCGTTGCCGCTACCCCGTGCGCCGTCGCGGACCACAGAATCATCATGTGGTTTGTCGTGCTTGTCATAGCGCGCAGGATGATCGGCATCAGCCTCGTCATCGTCAGTTTGACTATAATCAGGAACACCATTGTAGGGCGACTGCAGTCAATCCACTGCTCGTTGGCTCTCATTGAATTCACAGAGCTCCAACTGTGCAAACTTGCCATCTCCTCGTCTAGTCGTGCTCGTACCACAGCTTTTTTGGACTCTATTTCTTTTTGCTTAAACTTGGCTACGGCTTCGGCTTTTTCTCTCGCAGCTACAATCTCGCGGTGCTGCAACTCTGCCAACTCTCGAGCAGCTCATACGACAGACATGATTTTTTGCCGTTTTTATAGATAATGGCACGGAACTCTTCGTGCGCGAGTCCGACTCGCACTTGGCTAGTTTTTTATTTAATTCTTATTCTACCTCGACGAATTTTATTCTACCTCGACGAATTTTATTCTAAATCGTCGAACTCCCCTTTTTAGGGTCTCGTACCCAAAGGGTAACCAACCGGACCCTATTACTAAGGCTCCGCTGTCAGTCTGTCACCAGGCTGTTTCTCATAAGCCGGAATAGTTAGACAATTGAAATTTTCACAGATGATGTATTTCTGTTGCCGCTATAACAACAAATACTAAAAAACAGAATAAAATAAATATTAAATGCGGTTCCCATACAACAGACATTATTTTTTTGCTGTTTTACAGATAAAATGGTACGGAACCCTTCGTGCGCGACTCGCACTTAACCGGTTTTTTTATCTATTTTCGCAGGTAATGCTATAAAAACGGCTACGCATCATCAACCCGCCTTAGACGAGTTAAAATAAACCAAATTGACAGCTGTTGACAAAATCGGTAGTAATTATCGACATTACTATAATTGATTAGGTCACAGCACTACCGCATTCCTCTGGATGGACTTGAACTCGCGCGATATATGTAGTGTGACTGCTAGATTTTGTCTTGTAAATACATGCCATGACAGTAAACATTAAACTTTCGCGATTTTCACACATTATTAACATTGTATTGGGGTCTAAACTCCATTCATTCAAAGGTTAAGTTTGCTTATGAATTGGAGAAGGATAGATCCTTGGCTTTTCTTGATGTAAAGATAATGGTGAGAACTGACGGTTCATTGGCACACTCTGTATACAGGAAGCCTACACACACACAGATAGATACCTGCACGCGTCTTCACATCACCATCCTCGTCACCTACAATCTGTTGTGACCTCTCTCACAAACAGAGCATACGATCTCTGTGACCCTGAATATTTAGGAGAGGAACTTTCACATGTTCAGGAGGTACTTAAACGGAATGGATACAAGGTGGGAAAGCAAAGACGAAAACTAAGGAAGGAAAATCATCCTGAGGTCAGCCGACAGAAAGCGTTTATGCCATATGTGAAAGGAATAACGGACAAAATCGGAACAGCACTAGGTAAATACTCCATCAAGACTGTATACACGCCGTTTTCTAAAGTAGCGCATCATATTCGCTCACCAAAGGATGCTATACCATACATGACTCCTGGTGTCTATAAAATACAGTGCAGCTGTGGAAGTGTATATATTGGCCAAACCAAGCGAACCATAGCTGAGAGGGTCAAGGAACACATTACAGCTGTAAAAAACAAGCAAATAAATAAATCATCGATTGCAGAACACCTGCTAACGGCTGGTTCAAACCACTGGATAGAACTTCATGACCCAAAAACTCTTTCTACTGACCGCCACTACTACCCGAAAATTCTGCGAGAAGCAATTGAAATTAAAAACACCCAAAAAATTTCAATCGGGATGACGGGTTTAAGTTATCTTCGGCATGGAGTTCAGTCATAGGTACAGAAATTTAAACCTCGCGATTTATCTTCTAATATTTGCCTCGATACTGTTAGTGTTGTGTGTCGTGTGTGACGAAAGAAACAATTAATTAACAAAAGACAAAGTGCGGGTAGGAAGAAGAAAAATAATGTGCTACCTACCGCCGGCTAACCGAGAACCATTTTGCTGCTACTCTCGTCAGTTAGCTTGTGACCACGACAGCCTACAGAGGCGTCGAAACGTCAAGCACATATCTATTAAGGAATGTTATTAGTTATCGCGAGTAAGACCCCAATACAAAGTTAATTACATGCCGTGACCACCGTAAAATTGACAGCTGCGTTCGAAAATATACCTTCGAGACAGTTTCCCGATTTTAAACCGGTCTTATTTAGGTACTGTACAAAAATATATACCTACTGTAGTTCCAGTTGAGATTTATTCAAATAAAAAGAGAATAAAATGTTGCAGACAGAATTTAATATTATTCAAATTAGGAAGATGCTATTGAGGGGCTGTAGAGAAGCAAAAACTAAGAGGACCTGAAACAAAACAATCCAAAATAATATGCAGCAGATGAGTGCTTTTCCTTTTAGAGTTCCGTACCTTAATGACTTTGTTGTCCGTCTGTCCATCTGTCAAGACCCTTTTTCACGGGCCCCGTTATAGATGTAAGTTGAAACTGTTATTTACCCTTTAATATAATAGCGGCATGTTCTTGTGCCTACATTGGATTGTGATAGAGTCAGCATAAAAAATTGTCGCTTTAGTATTATTTATTATGAGAAACATTTTACTTTTTTATATCTTTTCCGTGTTAAGTCGGCGCATTCCCCATGGTATAGACATAGAAACCAATATGAGAGCGACTACTTCCAGAGAACATGTGTTTCAGGAAGAAATAAGTCGGCAAAAGTGTTATTTTGGTACCATCGGTCAGTAAGTAATTATTAACAATAACAACAAAAAATAACAAAAACACCTGAAACAATAAAGAAGTAACAATGGGTCACCGAAACGGACGGAACGTGTGGAGTAATCTTTTGCGGCAAATCCAGACAACCTTTTTTGCATGCAGTAAACAAGTGTGTGACTGAAGACAGACATAGATACAGTGCGAGTGAGAGGCGATGATTATGGGCGACATTTTAGATTCCTTTCTTTATTCTCGCGGGTTATACCTCCTACAGAAGTCTACGGTCCCAATAGTGCTGATGAAATATCAGGCGTGAAAGATGGTTATGCCCTTTACCTTAGACCATTTAACACGAGACTAGGCAAGCGCACTTATCCCCCTCTGCCGAAGTACATGAACAATTTGTTCAAGTAAGTTTGCTTGTGTGCGCGTTTTGTGTTTGTGTTGCAGCTTTTGATTTAGTGTGACATATAATTTTTTCTCAGGAGTGTGCGTGAATGGTTAAATGTGGGCTGTGCGTATTTACCTCCCGTGGAAAACGGCAGAATAATTTCAGTACTAAGAGTCGCGCTTTGCCAGGTCCCGTGTTAAATGGTCTAAGTTCCATGTGAATTTATTTACCAAGTTGTTAAATATATCAGAAAAAATATCGATACCTTCCCTAGACTCGGTGAGCATCACTCTATAGACACTGGGAAGAAACATAAATTGGCTTTTCCAAAAATTAGACTTGCAAAAGACTTGCATTAGACTTCCTCTTTTGTAGGACATGGTATAAGATTTTACAATAAACTTCCAAAGGAGGTCCTTAGTTTTTCAGAAAATAAGTTTAAATTATATAATAAGCAGGGACTCTTGAGAAAAGCATATTATAAAATTAATGACTATTTGGATGATAGTGACGCTTGGTGTCATGAGGATATTGATTGATACTACTGTTCGTTTATTTTCTAACTGATTTGTGTTTTTCAAATCGTTTGTTTTTATGTTTTGTATTTTAAATATTGTTTTTTTAATTATTATTTTGACAATTATTTTTACATAATGACATGAACATTTTATAACTTAAACTTAGCATTTATCAGCCGATAATCTGACTATAAAAAAGTGATAAACTATATGAGACAGGTGGATGATGTTTTGCTTAGTATTTTAACCTACTACCTCATTAGACAGGTAGAATAATATATTTTTTTCCTCATGACACAGTTTCCTTCTGTCTCTTATATTTTTATCCTTTTCTAATATATTGTTTAGTATTCTTTTATATAAGTTAATTTGACTGTAATAGTATTAGGCCATATTGAAAAAAAAAAACTGACAAAAAAAAGACATGATCTTGCTAAGTTTCTTGCCCTTCTTCTTAGCAAGAGGGCGGATTTAGGCATTATATCTATTTATAGTTTATTTATCTATTAACTTATTTATTCATTGCATTATGTAGGTATGTATATACAATATTTTATTTTTTTACTTATGTTAGTATTTTTTTACTTCTATACATATTATTTGGCTGGGCATTATATTTATTTATGGTCTATTCAGTTTATTTATCAACTTATTTATTAATTGCATTATGTAGGTATAATAATATTCTTATTTCAATAAGTATTTTTTTTATGCATGTGTATAACTTTAGTAGCCCAACTTAAATATAGTTTTTTCCCGTATCATATTAGTTAAATCATAAAATAATATTTATGTTATGTTTAAGATTTATAAACTAAAAATCCTAAAAATAAAAGAAAAAGAAGAACCTATGCTATAAAAATAAAATTAACTTAGAAATAAAACCCTAACTATCAAAAAGCCCGCCATAAAATAAAATATTATTTTTATACAGATTAGATTTGACATATAAAACGTATACTTTATGTATCTATTTTACAAATAAAAATTTTGAATCTTTGAATCTTGAATCTTGGCTCACCATGAGAGTACTTCCAGTTGACTTAGAAACTTGAAATTGTGTACACAATCAGGTCTAGGAAATAAATCTGAAAGTTACAGAGATTTAATTATTAAAGGAGATATTTGTATTTCAATATAATTAGACCCTTTTCACCGACCGTCTATCTGTCTGTCTGTTAAGTATGTTTGTTCCGTTTTAACTCAAGAACCACTCAACGGATTTGGATGTGGTTGTTTTTATTATCGTCGTAGTGACCCTGGTCAACACAGACTATAAGGGGTGTTCATAAAGTAACGCCCAACTTGAAAACGGGGCAGAGATTGAAAAGACGCGGGCGGAGCCTCGGGCAAAGGCTTTTTGTGTTCTGTCTACGTGCTTCGGAAGGCTGTTCGTTGAAGTTTGTGTCCGAAGTACGGCGATAGGACTCACCGTCATCAGCGTCAGTTGTGGGTGAAAAGTGGGTACCAAGTGTGGGCTGTGACTTGCATTTCACACTTGGGATCACCTCTGATAACCAGTGGTCGGCTTAGGTAGCGCCATTTGGGGTGAACGACCTCAAACATTATGAATAATATGGATATACCCCCGGGATCCCGGGAGTCTAAAATTCTATCGATTACCTAGTTACTTTATTTAGATGAAATTTAGAATGGATATAGCTTATACCCTAACTTAACACATAGGCTACTTTTTAACCCGAAAAAAAGCATGTCATTAAACCGAATAACATGCGGGTGGAGCCGCGGGCAAAAGCTAGTTAATAATAATCAAATCGTGCCGATAAATTTGCCGGTACGTTTCCGTCAAGTAACAAATTTATTTCCTTTTGAATTGATAATTAACTGCGAATCCCGGAAATCAAGATCTTATCCCGGAATAAGCAAGGGCATGTCCACGTCCACGTTATGCTAGCATTCATGAATGGCACTAGCTACGCCGACCACTGCTGATAATCCTTCGGGGATTCATGTCATATTTATGTTTTGTTTGTAATATAAAAATAAATCATAAGTCATAAACTCATAAGACTCATAACACAAAACATTTCCTTCAATTACAAAACAAATAATTTTTAACAATATATTACCATAGTATGTACTATAGGTGCTTGAAAGAATATACCTCATTAAATTATTTTCAGGCACATTGGATTATTTCTACTCGTATGCATAAAATGTTCTGTAAACATTTGTTTTGCTTCTCAAAGAAGCGTAGAATTGCATGAGTTTTGCTCATCCAACTTTTACTTTTATTACCGCGGAGTAAAGCATCAATTTCTGTACTGCAAGAAGATTCTAGAGTTTCAATAGAAGTCATTACTGAATAAAGGTAATTGTGCCCTGAAGTACACGGAGCAGTGCCCATAACTAAGGCGGGGAAATTCGTATTTTACTAAAAATGCTTGCTTTTAAATAAATTTCCGGGTTATTAATATATAAACAAGAAATTCTAAAACAATATAATACATAATATATATGCGCTTCTTCATTTGTGTTTATTCAAATTATTATGGGAATTTTTAAGCAATTTATTTAACTTCACTGCATTGAAATCATTCTGAAACATGTAGATAATTTCCAGTTGAAAACAGTTTCATTTATTGTTCCGCAATGAAAAATATATCAAGTTAAAGGATTATGTATTGTCAAATGTTTTACGGAAACCATAGTTGTAAAAAAATTAAAATTTACATTAAAATTAATAAAAACACGAAAAAACTGTTAGAACAACCTATCAACGATTGACACCCTAGCACGTATGTCGCTTAGTGCGTTTTCGTCCGCAAACATAATAATAGGCTATTAGATATTATAGATTGAACACCTCTAATTCCATTTAGAAGACGGTTATTTGTATCGTAAGCTTCAAGAACTTTTTTAGTAGTCATTTAGCTTTATTTATTTTCATAACTGTATCTTCGTTCTCCGAGTTCCGCTAAAAGACACCTGTTTTCTGAAGAGGCTTTAACGCTGGAGAAAATTGCTCCACTGAAGCTGTCTGCTTCAAATGAGAGGCTAAATTAAAGCCAGGATTCGTTTCCTTGCGATTCGTATATATTTTAAATTTGTGTAATTTATTTATTTATTTAACTTTCTTACAGCTATCTTTACAGGTCTGGACCTAAGACGATAGAGTAGCATAAATCAGTAATAATATATACAATAATTTTAAATTAACACCCTTGTACCAAATAACACATAATAATTACAATATAACAAAACAATTTCAAAATAAAATAATAAAAATAAAACTACATATTTTACCCTACATAACACAATTTACAAGCAACATGTATATGTTCATGTACGATATGAAAGGTAACACAGTGTCACCTTTGTAAATTCACTCAGTGAGCAAGAAAACAGATCAATCACTTGTGCCACCTTGTTAAGCGATCGCAAAGCTCTTGAAAACGGTGAACAACTCAGCAGGTTGGTCCTTCCAAGTGGCACCACTAACAGAGGTGGCGGGCGACGTTTCTCTACGTACTTATCAGGCACGCACAGTCCCACGTATTGTAGTACGCCAGGGTTAAACTGCTTGCCTCGCAACAACTCAAAGATATACTTTGCCAGCACGAGGTCTCTTCTCACCTCTAGTTTGATGTATCCAACCATACCCAAAACAAATAAGGTTGGATACATCAAAGGGTAGAACGGATAGACCCCGTACTGCTTAAGGTACAAGTACCTAGTAAATTTATTTTGAATCCGCTCCAACATGAGGCTGTATTTGGCTTCATGTGGAGCCCATATCATCGCGTTATTCTCCAGCTGACTTCTTTCAAGGGCGCCGTACAAGGCACAGAGTGCCTTAATGTTCGTAAAACTATGAGCTTGGCGAAGAACAAATCCCAAGTTTCTATAAGCTTTTTTACAGATGTTAGTAATGTGATCACGAAATGTTAGCTCAACGTTGAGCTGCACTCCTAGGTCCCGTGCTTGCTGTACTCGTTTCATCGGGGATTCGCCTACTTGGTACGAGTGGAGAATAGGAGTGCGCGCTCGACTAAATGTGATCACCGAGCATTTCGATGTGTTAAAGAACAATTTATTCTTTTTGCTCCAATCAACAACTTTATTAATGTCTTGTTGCAGTTTCTCACTGTCTGCTTTGTTGGTAACAGCTTGAAGCAACTTGAGGTCGTCTGCAAACAAAAGACACGTGGCGCTTGTGACTACCTCAGGAAGATCATTAATCATGATAATAAATTCTAGAGGGCCCAAATTGCTACCCTGGCTAACTCCTGATCGAGTAAAGTATGGCTTAGACCTGTGACCGGCGTATTCAACGTACTGCTTCCTATCCCGCATGTAGTTGGCAAAAAATTCAAGCGTATGTGGGGTGCAACCAACAGCCGCGAGCTTCTCCAGCAATATATCGTTGTCGACCGTGTCGAATGCCTTCCTGAAGTCGAAATAGGCGGCATCGACTTGTATGCCAGCATCGATCGAAGTATTATTATTATTATTTATGTAGGATAGTATATTGATATAAACAATATATGGTTATATACAGAATGTTTCAGGCATCGATGTAAATTTTTTCAGGGATGATAAAGGAAGTGATGAACATTTTTGACTAAATTTACTTCAGTGCAGAGTTTAATAGTTTTCGAGATATAAACATTTTTTGTTTTCTCTACTTAAAAACAGGTACCTGCAATGAAATGATAACAAAACATTAATTATGGCTATAAATCATATTTTTATTTTAAACTATTACATAATACAGATAAAAAATAATTAAACAAGATAAATGTATTCAATTAGAAGTAAAATTAGACATAAAGCTCAACAGAGTACGAAGGAACAGATTTTTAGTAATTTTTTATATCTTCAAGACTATTAAACTTTGCACTAAAGTAAATTTAGTCAAAAATGTTTAAAATCACTTCCTTTATCATCCCTGAAAAAATTTATATCGATGCCCCAAACATCCTGTATATGGTAATATCCAAAATATACAGAAAAATATTTTGGAATTCTCTCATGTTGAAATAGACAATATCGGCAAATATCTTGAAAATTTATCAAAACAATAGGTACTCTGTCGTTGGAGGACCGAAGGGCCAAGTTCGTGCACTTACTTTTCCCCGCTATGCCACTTTTTGACCTTTGACCTTTTGCACCTACTTTTAGTGATTACAGGTGAAGGTGACGACTTTGTTACGGTCAACAATGAAATGTCCAAATGGCGACTGTTGGTCAATGTCGGGAAGACGAAGGCCCTCATTACCGGGAACACCAGCTCACCACCACCACTCCAACTCCAAGGAGTAGAGGTCCCATGTCAGCCCCACGTGAAGTACCTAGGAGTGACTATAGACCGGAGACTCTCTATGCGGAAACACGTGGACAACGTCGTCATTCAGGTGAAAGGAGCGCGAGCAAAACTGTGACCGCTCCTATCTCCAAGCCTTCCTCTGCGTGCGAAGCTCGGGATCTATAAGACTTGAAGATGGAACGCCTGGATGTCTTCGTCAGCCAGCTCGCGGCGGGGATGTTTACACGCGCAAAGCATGCGCCGTTCTTGCACCTTCGAGAGCTGGCGCCGACCTCCTCCAACCACCGGACGAGACCACAGCGCCGCCCGATGCGATCCGCGCGTCCGCGACGACTGCGAGTTGTACGCGCCCGCGCCGGATGATACCTGACACCTGCTGCTCCTCCCTGAGTTGAACTGTGCTTCTCCCTGAGTTAAGTCGTGCTCCTAGTAGAGCCGCAGACACCACCGGACATGAGCTACTAATTAAGACCAAAGTCATGCCCATAGTGATGGGCATCGGAAGATGTCTCAGCAAGGGGGCACCCGCTCCGACGCTGAATACCCACGCCCCAGAAAGGGGTCGGTGAGATTATCCCCCGCGTGGCCTCTGTACCACCATGAGAGCATAAAAAAAGAATTCTGGAAGTGAAAAATAAATTCAAATAAGAATTTTTTATCAAGATTTAACAAGAACCCTTTTAGGCTTGTGTTGAGATAAGGTTTAAGTTGATTGGAATAGCATTGCAACTAAATAAAATAAACTGGTCAAGTGCGAGTGGGATTCTTGCCCTGAAAGTTCCGTACGTACCGTTTAAAACACAAACGTATTCCACGGGCAATATTTAACTCCATCTATCTAAAGGATCAAACCAAGTTGGAATATGACTTCTTCTTAAACAAGTAAATATCAGTCATTTTTAGATTTTTTTCCTAAACTTGTGCTATAAGACCTAATTGTCGACGAAATTTTTAAATTTCTACGTCAACTTGAAGTTTTTATGGTGAGCCAATTTGTATAAAATTGATTACTTACATATAAGGCAATACCTTTTTTCCGCGTTAATTTAGAAGCCTGATATTGTAACAGCAGTATGACTTCTGACGTAGACTTCTGCAGGAAATACTTGTTTTAACTTAATATATCTACGAGTCTTGACAAACGGACAACAAAGTGATTGTATAAGGGTTCCGTATTTTTCATTTTCAGGTACGGAACCCTAAAAAAGAAGAGGTTTCAGCTTCGGCACTAAAGAAAATTGCTCCACTGAAATGAGAGGCTAAATTAAAGCTGAAGTAGTTTTTTTCTGAAAAGTAGATGGAATGCACAACAAACGCACTACAATGCACCTAATCCCTACCCTTATAAATAATCTCCCAATTAGTCTTAGACAGGAGATAACCGCAATCAATATGAAGGATAAATTAAAATTACATTTTTTAAATCATTTAGACCACTAAACTGAAGCAACCTGTATATGATTTTCCTTATCAGTTACTTCCATTGTAATTATCTTTAAGACCTTTGCAATGAAAAGTAACACCTATTCCTGAACAAAGAAGAGACATCATCACCATATGGTTAAATTTGTCTTTGTATTTATTTGATAACTGGCAAAATATTTGACGTCTTAAACGTTTAGTTGTAAGCACTGATGTTTTTATTTAATAATATAAGTTTGTAAGGTAGATTCATGTGCACCATACACAAACCTGTAAAGGTTTATGTGGTGTTTATTATATAAGTACAATTCAACATAATGTGAATATAATAATAATAATAATTAATTTTTGATAAATTATAGATAGCCTACAGAGGCGGGTCTAGTGGTTCGAGTACTCGGCTGCTAATTTGAAGGTCACAGGTTCAAATCTCGTAGGGGTACATTTTGTGTTCGGTCAGCGTGTTAAGAAGCTGTGACACAAGTTGACTGTATGAAAATATAGAACCTGCACTGACAGCTCTGTCTTAAATTAGCCATAATGTTAGTTGTATGGGGTTCTCACAGCGCTGTCAATAAGTGATTGTGTAGTGACACATAATCTTTTCTACATGGTCAGTGTATAAAAGGAAACACCATCTATAGCGGTTTTGCAAGTATTCAATAGTTGAACTAAGTATATTATAGCCGCTCCGTTACAACGCACACCGCAGGCCAGTTTTTTAATAGTACACGAGTGTTTTAATACATAGCTATGTATAGTTTCATACACTACTTTATCTTAACTCATACCTAACAACTTGTTTTCATAATCTTGATAAAATTTGTCGTAAAATCTCGTTCTAAAAGTGTTCGTAATTTCCGTCGTTATTTCCAAAATGTCAGGTGGAGTCAAATTATTATCACCATTACTGCTGTTAGTAATTTTAGGTCAAAATAATACTTTTTATTTAACCCATAAAACCACAGTAAAAAGTTATTTCCACGTAAGCTACGGCGCCAAAATCCAACAGTCCACCACGCATGTGTACGCGTTGCGTGCGCCGGCAGCCATAGACAATGCAGGCCGAAATTTATATTTACTAAACACACATTTTGATTTGGACATTTTAAAGAGAGAATTAATGAAAGTAGAGTGATGGAAGTTTATGGCACGCAACTGGAAAGTAAATATAAAGTGGAAGCACGTTATGCCGACCAAGTTGGCGATATACTGAAGAAGGCAAAGTAAAAATCTCCCAGAATAGAAGAACTCGTATGACTAGATTGATGGATGTGAAAGAAGCGAAAGAGATGCGTCAGGATCGTAGCAGATGGAAATCTGCAGTCTCTGTCTACCGATCTAGGAGACAGGCGTGAGTATACGTATGAATGTAAATATCAAATTTATCGTGATGATCGAAAAAACTTACTCGACGCGTGATACTAAAAGCTTTTATGTTTTTATTTACGTTAAAAAATAACACCCTTACGTGTAAAGATGGGAACAAAATAACAACTTTTAGAGGCTTTTTAGGGCAAGCAATTTACATCACAGTGTCGTCCCTTACCGTTTAGCACACAAATAATATTGAAGTATATGAATACTATGTTATCTACTCAAGAATTATATCTGATGCACCATGGAATTCTCTAAACAATGAGATTCAAGAATATTCAAAAGCTCCTACAGTAGTCGAAGAACTTCACAATCGTGAGATAGACAATACAAGGCGATTGACGGTTCACTCTAACCCGCTGGCTGCTGCACCGGTGGAGACATCAGAGGATATCATACTGCTGAAAAGAGCACGTATCATGGATGATGTTAGTATTTTAAGAGAGGATGCCCTATTTGTAGCTCAAACACGCAAGCCACATCTGATTATACTCTACCAGATTGATTGCAAATGACAAAGGGAAAAAAGTAATTTTTAGCTCCACTTGGCGGGGGCACGGCTGTAATATTAGGACAGAACCTTTTGGAATAGTCACTCACGCACTTCCACCGTTGCTAACACACATTCCCCCCCCCCCCCCCCCCAAATATATCAAATTCCAAAAATATCTACTCTGCATAAAAACAATAAAATATGATGAAACAAATATTATACGGGAAATACATAAAAAATCTATATTTAAGTTGGGCTAGTAAAATCGTACACCTGCACAAAATAAAGAAATATAAGAATAAGATAATGATAAATGATAACGATATTTTTAACGGAACGAATAAATCAAAACGCTATAAAACATTCAATATATAACTTTATGAAGGTCTGCACGGCACTGACTAACCCACGGATTCATAACTTCTGAATTATTTTATTGCCACGGTCGTAAAGAAACCTTCCTATGTAACATATGCTTACATTATCCATCCCTTCTGTCTGGTGAGGGCGCATCCCGAAGGAATGCCGCGCATTTACTTACAAAGAACGGGTGAATAGCAACGTTTATTGATATTCTCCACTTTTGCCCGCTTGTCAAGGATTCGGACGATAGACAAAATTGATTTACGAGTTATATTTTTATGCAGGCATGCAAGAAGTTAAATGCAGCGTCTATCTCCATAACAAGAAATTTTTTAATTGTGGAATTGTGTGTGAACCTGGAATGAAATACAACGTACAGAAAACTGAAATTTTAATCTTCAGGTCGAGTAAATTCAAATTGTTTATTTTGTTAAATAGATACATAAAGTATACGTTTTACAGGTCATATCTAATATTTATAAAAACAATATTATTATGATGAAACCACAGACATTTAATTTTTACTAAGTAGCAGACCAAACATAAGGATTAAATAGCGTGGCAACTTTCCATGCAAAAAATAAGCTACATTTAAGCTTCATGTACTAAGAAACGTATAAAAATGGGTTGTTTTGGCTAGTTTATGCTTGGAACAGATTTGTTATTTCCTAAACTAATCTCTAGTATATATTTTGTTTGGAAACAAGCAATATTTATATTTAAAAGAGCCCGAAGTTAACTGAGCTAAAATTGCCACGCGTTGACTCTGTGCGTTTATTATTAATGTTAGTCTGCTACCATATTATATGTCTGTGGATGAAACAAATATAATACTAACACCAGACTCAGACCAGACTTAAGACCAGGGTGCCATAAAAAGCAGCGCCATCTTGCCATTTTCGGTACGTTTTATCCCTGGTATTCCAAACAAATATCGGGATGTTACGGCCGGAAATAGCAAGATGGCTCTTCAACCAAAATTGTTTTTGTTTTTTAATCCTCTATGTTAGAAAGTAGGTTAATTAGTCATAAGGTTGTATATATTTTTATGTAATTTTTTATATTTGTCATTTGTAAAATACAATATCTTATTATTATTACTTGGACGAATTATGAAAATATATATGTATAAAAAACGTGAGATTTAAGTCATTTTGCTAACGAAAACTGGTGAAAGTACTCATCCATATGAACAACTTTTACTATGAAGCCAATCCTGAAATCGTGAAAAAAAATCAGCTGTTTCATACATTTGGGTCGCGTAAACTTTTCTATGGAACTCAAGATTTCAGGGTTGGCTCCCTCCTAAAAGTTGTTCATATGGACGAGGACTATCACCAGTTTTCGTTAACAAAATGACTTAAATTTCACGTTGTATTTTATTTTCTCAAGATTTCAGGGTTGGCTCCCTCCTAAAAGTTGTTTATATGGACGAGGACTATCACCAGTTTTCGTTAACAAAATGACTTAAATTTCACGTTGTATTTTATTTTCTCAAGATTGGGTTGGCTCCCTCCTAAAAGTTGTTCATATGGACGAGGACTATCACCAGTTTTCGTTAACAAAATGACTTTAATTTCACGTTGTATTTTATTTTCTCAAGATTTCAGGGTTGGCTCCCTCCTAAAAGTTGTTTATATGGACGAGGACTATCGCCAGTTTTCGTTAACAAAATGACTTAAATTTCACGTTGTATTTTATTTTCTCAAGATTTCAGGGTTGGCTCCCTCCTAAAAGTTGTTTATATGGACGAGGACTATCACCAGTTTTCGTTAACAAAATGACTTAAATTTCACGTTGTATTTTATTTTCTCAAGATTTCAGGGTTGGCTCCCTCCTAAAAGTTGTTCATATGGACGAGAACTATCACCAGTTTTCGTTAACAAAATGACTTAAATTTCACGTTGTATTTAAGTTGGGCGGGTAAAATTATACATCTCCATAGAATAAAGAAATATAGGAATAATAATATTATGCATTCATAACACAATTAATAAATAAGTTGATAAATAAACTAAATAGACCATAAATAAATATAAATATAATGGTTACGATTCAATGCAACACTACTCAACCCACTAGTCAAGACCAACTCTACTCCAAGCATCCCGTCCTTGTCCTTTTCGTCATGATTTGCTTTGGAAATCGAACATCTTTCAGCAAAATTTAAAAATAAGTGCGACTACGAGTGGAGTGAGAAGGGGCGTGTCAGGTTTACACGTAAATAAATTAGTAAAACCGAGCGAAGCGGAGCGGAACGAGGCGACTCCCCTAATTTAAACAGAAATACGACACGAATACTATTTGCCCAGGCAAATTTTTATATACTAGACGAGGCGACATACCTATTCTATTCTTTCTACTAATAATAAATTTAGTATTGTAGTAAAAAATTCTATTAAATATTTTTGTGAAAATGAAATAACAAAACATTTTTTTATTTGTCTGTCTGTCTATATGTTCCCATTTAACTCCAGTATAGCATAGATCACACGAATAGATAAATATTGTCTCTCTAAGAAACGTTTGACTGATGGACACGCAGGACGAGTCGTTTTTTCGAGGTGATGATCACGTGATAAAGTTTACCTGCGTTTCAATTGGTCAAACGTTTCTTCGAGGGGAAAACTTCTCTATTATGGCGTCCATTTTAGCTATGCAGGACTATCAACAGCTTTGGATGCAGCTTTCTTTATGGCCATTATAGTGACCCGGGTCAACTAGGCTATGAAGCATGTTGATAAAATAACCGCCAAACCAAAAATCTTTCGATAATAGTTTTAATTCTAAAGCGATTTCCACGCAAGCAAAGCCGCGGGCAAGTCGAGATTTACAATAAGAATTCCCTTTTATTCATAAGCTACATATTCTCTTATATATATTGATATATTACTTGGTTATGTCTTGAAAAGTATAGTTTTTTCAATAAAACTTTTAACTGGCTGTCGCGAACAGATTTTTTGCTTGCTTCCATATCCACACCAGTGTGTAAAGTAGCATATTTATTCTGAAGATTCACTGTTTAATCATTTATATGCGTCAACAATTTAGATTACGGCTTTCTTGGTTGTATGTATCATCATAATTTTGCATATTTTACGTACATCAAAGTGTGGGGAATGCTCCAGTTTACGGACATCACTGTTTATTAATTTTGACACCTTGTTTCATTTTTCCACCAATGTTTACATTTGAGTTCATTCAAAATGTTTTTCGTTATTCAAGGTCTGAAAAGTCGTATTTCACTCAAATGTAATGGGATGTAAGTTGATTTGGAAATCGAATGAGTCTCATTGAGATTTACTGACTGGTAAGTTACTCGAGTATATTTGAAAATCGAAAGAGACTCCGTAACATTCACTAACAAGTAGGTAAATCACAATATGGACACTGTTAACGAGAAATGCCTGTTGTTAGATTTGTGAGTTGAACAGATTTTATCACTGAAAAGTGACACTCAAACAGCGTATTTTACTTCCAGTGGAACGAGTTTTCTGATCTCAACATTTCAATAAAACATGTTAAAAAAGGACAACAGAGACCTGCCTGCAGATATACGTAATGAGTCAGATCATACTATGTAGATATCAATAAAAAATTAGGTAATCGGAAGGAATGACGGCTAATAGTAGCTTATGAAACTGGTACATAAAGAGGTTATTAAAACACGAGTGTGAGTTTAAGAAACAAGCCGGTGGCGAGTTTTTTGATAGTATCACATGAGTGTTTTGATACCTAGTTATGCACAGTTTCATACACTACTTTATCTAAACTCATACAATACTTACCTACTTATTTTTCAATCCATAAAAACTTGGTATTTGTCGTAAGCTTTTTTTTATTTTGCTGTTATTAAATTGTTCGTAATGTTCGTTTTTCAGTATCACTCGATCACTGTTGTCAGACATTTTAGCCCAGAATAAAACTTTTAACTAACGGAAGCACAGCAAGCAAATATTAAATGAATAACCTATCTAAATTATGGCGTAAAAAATCTAGCAGTCCACGTATGTGAGGTTCAGTCAGAAGGACTCTTAAATCTCTTTTTCGGGCGGCAATCGCGCTCGGTTGTGAGGTTCTGTGACAAGGACGTTCCATAGTGTTGAGGTCTCGCACCGCCATGAAACCTCCTTGGTTGGACCGCAATGGTAGACAGTATTATTTAAAAACCTCATTGGTGTTTGATATTAAAACCTCAGATATGACTGTATGGACTAAGTATTCTTTGCCTTCCTAAAGTACTATGATATCAGAAAAAAAATTGAAAGCATTATTTTGTATAGAAAACTATACTATATTTTCCGTATTAGATCTTGTGCTTCTAAAATAAATGCTTTGACAAATATGGCTCCTTTTTTATTCACAAAACTCAACTGCTTTAAAGCTTCATCAACTGTCATTCCTCACACCAGGCTTGCAGTGTACCAAAGCTTATCAGAGCTGTATTTCAGATTGTTTTTTTGATAAATTTTTATTAGTACGTTCACTTACTAAAGGATCACCAACCATTTTCTTAATTTTTTTAATTTCGGTTTATAGAGTGTCCTATTTTCTTCAAACGAATCCTTCGTCGTTGATATTTTTCGCTCAATTCCAGCCTTTATTCATTATACTTACAGCTTTACAAACAGCATAACGATGTCCTTGTAATCGCTCACCTTCAGCTTTATTCAATTGTTTTCACAATATTCAGTTCAAATATTATTAGCACATGGTAAAATAAATATAACTATAGTTGCCGTCAAAGATACGCACCCTTACCCTTCCTCTTAAAACACTCTGTGAGTGTGAAGCATTAATAAATTAACACATTCGTGCTCCGCCTCTCTAAACACTTGTGTCTGTATTGTTTCTGTTTCACGGGGGTAATAATCTCGCGAAAATTTCGGAAGATGAAAGGCAAGAAACATTTTAGGCGCGTTCAATAGGCGTGTTCCAAGATGGCGGGAAGATTACCTAGCGAGTTTTAGACGACGTAGATAATAATAATTTGGCCAAGTACGAGTAGGGCTCGCGCGCGAAGGGTTTCGTACCACAACACAATACGGGTGTGGAATCCTAAAAACATTATGGTAAATAATAACAATAAATATCCCGAAACAACATCAAAAATCAAGCCGCTCAAATGGTAGCGCCTGACAAAAAAATTGGCAAAATTTTCTTGCATTTTGTCTTCTGAAATTAATGTTTATGGACCCCCCCTTAGATTTAACTGTTTTAAATATTGTATTATTTGTCACGATAGAGGCCATAGTAGCACGTATTCTGTGAAAATTTAAACTTTCTACCTAATTCATAATTCATTTATTGCATTCATGTAGTATATAATGTTGGCATGGTTAATAATAACAAGTATTATATGGTTCTATAAGGTGTTCTCAAAATATCTGCCACGGCTGTAATGGGAGAGTGTATTGTGTATATAGAAAAGAATAGTAACGATATTTTATTGATCTAACGTCATAAATTTTTTCATACAAAAAAATGTGCGTATAAATTTGAATTGATTTAGTTGCTTGAAACCGTCCCGTAGTAACTTAGCTGTTGCCGCATCGCCATTTCATTTCGCAACTCAATGAAGCCACCCCGTACTGTTGCCATATTTATCAAACAAATGCCGCCCCGGTCCGCGCCGGCAGCTCGTCATTCATTCATCAAAGCGCAAGCCGACGACGGCCTACCCCCCTCCCGCCTGCACTACCCCGTTCGTCGCACGCGCTTGTGTTTGTGCCTCAGTTCGCTGTTATCAGTTCGCGCATCCGTGCAGCTTCATACATTTGTCACAGATTTCTACGGGAAAAACCGCGCGTTGAAATTGAAAAAAACCCAGCATTTCATTTCGCAAAACGTCAATGAAGCTATTCATGCAAACTTACAAACAATACCGCGCGTCGGCATCGTTCGTCAAAGCGAGGCCGAAGACTCCCCTGCCCCACCCACACCCCGTTCGTCGCACGCGCTTGCTTTTGTTTTTGTGTGCCCCGCCCGCCCCAGTTCGTTGTTATCAGTGGTCATCGAGGTGTGAATTGCGCGCGCATTCGTTAAAAATGCCTCCCAGACGACGATATTCAAATCAAGAATATGTTGAAATGGTATGGTGCTATCGCGAGTGCAATAGCATAACCACGCATGCAGCGAACTTATGCCAGCAGGGGTTTGGTGTGCGAATAAGTCCTCATAACATTCTGGACGCCGTGTACACGGCCCCTTTGACCCGCCTCCGGTTGACGCAGAGAAGAGGAAGTGTTGGACTTCTTCCGACGTCATCCTCTTGCGAGCACCAGAGACGGGGCTAGAGTCTTCAATGTGAGCGACAACTACGTGTGGCAACTTCTAAATCGGGAAGGGCTATACCCTTACCACTTTACGAGAGTACAAAAATTGCAGCCACAGGACTACGCGGCTCGCCTCGCGTTCTGTCATTTGATTCGAGAAGAACGCCGCAACATTCTGTGGACTGACGAGTCACAGCAAAAACATAGCGATTCTTACACTAACTTGACTGTCCGTAGCCTGTTTTAAGTGTGATGGGGAGTTAAGCATCTTATTACGTCAGTTTTTTTATCTGCAGTAAGCTTGGTGGAATTCAGTAACGGGTAAGTAAGTGCAATTTTTAGCTTTTGCCTGCGTATTATTGTGTAACTAATAGATTCAGATAGTTACGTTACGAACTGGCCAGCTGATTTCAGAGTTCATTGACAGAACAGTTAGAAAGAGATAGCAATTGTTTTCATTGACGAAACTACACTACGCGCGTAGTTTGTGAACCACGTTATGCAGAATAAAGCAAATTTTAATTTCACTACTTTATCTTCTCAAATTGATTTAACGATTCCGGGGTACGAAATTTATGCATTATTGTAATCTATAAACATAATAGTATCTCCTATTTCATCCGTGGCAGGTATTACGATTACACCTTATATAACACGATACCCTTTGTTGGGCATAGCAATATAGTTGCATTGCATGCTTATTAAAAATTAATACAAATAAAAAAATTAAAATTAACAATTACATAAAATTCACATAAATTAGAATTTGATTAGAATTGCAACCTATTACGGTTGAAGCTGTAGGCCCCTGTGACAGACAGACAAGACAGCGGAGGCTTAGTAATAGGGTCCCGTTTGGCGCCCATCAGGTACGGAACCCTAAAAACTATACCCTGTACACTAGCGATATATTTACATGACGTACTCGTATAAACCACGCAACCAATGCAGCGGTTAGACGTGGTATGCAGAGTGCGCCTCAGATGGGCTAGGCATCCACCAGGCATTCGCGGTTGCACCCAATTAGGCTGATCAAGGCCCGATACTCCCAAAAAGATTCTGTCGATCTTTTGTCTTTCGAGCATACGTTCATCTCTGCCACGGGCATACCTAGGAAAAATGTTATTACCCGTCTAACACAAAAAGGCCAATGTCAATTACTTTATTAGCTTTTGGTAGAGGCGATTATTGGTTAGCTAATTGACCTATTTGTCTAGGACGCGTAATACTAATAATTACGCACGAAACAGCAGATCGGGTTTTTAGCTAATACTGAAATATTTTGTAGGGAAAAATTACTGGATTTAAGTAGAAAACCTTTATACTTATATTACCTATTTTATGAAAAAAAAACATGTTGATCTCTTTAACGCATTCTTGAAACAAACGTTTAAAAACCAAAAAAATGAGGGAGGAAAACATTTCTTTTTGACACATGTACAAATCTTAGTACATTGTTTATAAGTAGATCCCCTAGATAAATCAAATCGTCAAAAGAACCCTCGAAAATCTGGCTTTTTTCATATTCTAGAGTCAGGTACAGCCTTAATAGTGTCATACAGATGGATATACGACCGATAGATAATTATGTATCGGTATCGATTATAATCGACAGTTTTTTTTTTACTTCTTTGTGTACTCCTTGGTGCTATGATTAACCTATTCTTTTGCTGCGTTCGTACCTACACAGGATGATAGTTTACTGTTAAGCTATTGATTTTACTTGACAATTCGAATAATTCATCAAATCATAGATTAAGGCTATTCAGGTGAAATAAGACTCAAAATACGTGTTTCGGCCTCTCGGAAAATCAATTTTAAGACACAAAAAACTACGAATTCATTTTTATTGGTCATAAAATTTTATGAAAACGCCTTAGTGAGTTACGGTGCCTGAATGGAAAAAACAACAAAGTTTCCTCAAAATCAACTTTTTTAAGGGAAGAAGCAGTTTAATTAGATTGTTATCAGGGATGTTTTAATTAAATTTTCTAAAAAATACATTGTAATAAGTATTACTATTACATACTGTAAAGACCTATCAGAAGATGCTTCATCGTGGCGAGCTAATCAAAAGTGTCCAGGAAATCTGAATAATTGTCCAGGAAATTCGTATGAAAATTATAAACATGCTTTCTTTTTAAAACTATCCGTGTTTATGTTTTTATTTTAAGAAGTTTGGCGATTCTAAGGGCTTCAGCGGCCAATTTAAAAAGAAAAATAAAATGAATTACAATTTCATGTTTAGGATGTAGAAATGTTTGCTATATTTTATAATGGCAATAATAATAACAAAAATATATATTTTTTATTTACTTTATAGGCTTAAGTATAAGTAAAAGTGGGAATTTAGTTTGCTTCATATTTAAGTTGAAAGTATTTGTGCAAGTAAATTAAAAAAATACTTCAGAAGAGGGCTCTGATATAGATTGTACTACACTAATGCTTTGCTGAAGAAATCGTAACAATAAACATGACTAATTGTCCAAATATGAGCAAGTTACTTTAATATTACCTAGTAAGTTTATTTTATTTGATACCAGCTTTTGTCCGAGGCTCCGCCCGCGTGTTATACGCCTTAACGAGATAATTTTTTTCGGGATAAAAAGTAGCCTATGTGTTAAGTTAGGGTATAAGCTATATCCATTCTAAATTTCATTCAAATCCGTTTAGCCGTTTTAGCGTGAAAGAGTAACAAACGTACTCACACACACACACAAACTTTCGCATTTATAATATTAGTGTGTTATCTCATTATCATTATACATGAAAAACATGAAAATGTCTCATTTTATTTTCGATAAAAGCACTATGCTTGCTTCGACCTTCGATTAGGAATCCGGGCCTATAAAAGTCCGAGCACTCGGGTTGCACTTTATTTATTTATGCCTAAGTTTTTCATAAAACTGCGAATCATCTGCAAAATAAAATAATTGCTATGGAATATGGACAAAAGTAGCTTGTGCCACACAAAATTCGACTCTAATTATTGTCTGTTAAATGGTTTTCGTTCTCACCGTCGTCCTATGCGTGGTTGCTTTGGGCATCACTTCAGCTTAATTAATATAAATTCATAAATATATTCATGAATACAACCTATATAAGTATAAAGTAAATAAATAAATATAGAGTAAACTTTAAAATCTATTATTAACGCACAGGACAAGAAAATTTAAAATCATTTACACAAAGTCAAAAATAAAGAAAGGAAACTTCAGTAAGTTTGCTGTATCCCGAGAATCTTTAACGGAATAAGGTTTTACCTTACTAAGTAATTTTGTAAAATTAGTTGCCAATCCAATCCAAATCCACCTATTTAAAGTCGCTTAGCGAGCTATGAAGCGGGTTATGCTTGGGGTATCTCTGATGGATAGAATCCGAAATGAGGAGATCCATCGTAAATCGAAAGTAACCGACATAGCCTGCAGAATTAGTAAGTTGAAGTGGTGCCATATTTGTCGCCGACTTGATGGCCGTTGGGGCCGAAAGACTTTAGAATGGAGACCACGCACAGCAAAGCGTAGTTTAGGCTGACCTCGTACCCGCTGGACCAACGACCTGAAGGACGTTGTGAGTAGCGGCCGGATGAGGAAGACGGAGGACCGCCATGAGTGATCACGGGCTGATGGATGGAGATGCCAACTTACGATAGTCGACTACTGATTGCGGTCATATCGTCACTTTTTTACAGCATCCTTAACATATCTAATTTAATTTCTTCAATATAATGTACATAGTATTGAAAACAAAAAATAAAAATGTGTATTCCAACCAAAATTTTTTATAAATGTTTTTGTGGTTTAGTGAAACCCACGTAGTGATGAGAAGCCAAATAAAATAAATATTCAAACCAGCTTACCTTAACCAGTACGACTTCAAAATTAACTTGTATTTTCAATGTATCGCCTTGAGCGAAACTTCTTCAGTTCACACTTGCAAAAATAATAAAGTTGAAGCCACCCTCACTATGTAAATGGCTCCACATTGAATACCAAATTCTCTTTGTAGAGATGTGTAGTCCAATGCTAAGTAGCAATATACCCTTATAAATAAGTGTGCCAGAGAGAATTTATTTTGAAGTGCACATAAAAAAATCCGGCCAAGTGCGTGTCGTGCCACGCGCACTGTAGGTTCCCGTAGTTGCCTAGTACATTATATAAGTTGGTCTACTAATACAGATCGCGACAAACTTCTAGTCTCATACATTAAGAAGAACAGTCCATACATTGTCGTGTTTAGAGGGGACTAAAAGTTTGGCGCGACCTGTACACGTAAACCTGTGAAACCTAATTAGCGGTGATAGTTTTCCTTTCAAATTCATTATATATACTACCTCTGTGAACTTTTTCACATATCCATAAATAACCGTTTAGCCAGCAGGGGGGGACACTTGACTTTCACAAAAATTTGCACTTTAGAGCTTAATGTTTCGCCAACGAATCCCTAAATCGAAAAATGGCTTTCACATAACCACAATGTTTTTCAACGACCTATGCAACGATACCCTACACTATGGGATAGACGAGAGAAAAAAATCATCCCCAGTTTACGTGTATGACAAGTATTTCTACTAATAGTCTCTGAGCTAAGTCGTGGACAGACGGACATGGCGAAACTATAAGGGTTCCTTGTTGGACTACGAAACCCTAAAAAACGGTCAAGTGTAAGTAGATATCGCGCCTATAGGGTTCCATAGCATTCTAACAAGTTAGTAGACCTAAATAAAATTTTAACGAAAGTTACAGTTTTGTTTCATAAATACATTTTATATGTATAAAATAAAACTGCAGAATTAAGTTGTTCACTCACTCTTTTCATAATTAGTTTTTATTAAATTGGTATATTTATTGTTTAAATAGTTGAAACTTATATATATTTTTGTGTATTTCTTTTTTAAATATAACTGTCTTGTGACCGTTTATGGTTCGTAAAATAAAGAAAATAAATAAATAAATATAGTAAGTAAAATATACACAAATTCAAAATTCCCAATTAGTTGGTTTCTTAAGATAAATCCCTCTAGAAAAATAATCTGAAAAGTGACAGCTATGACGACCCTTCATACATATATTCTTTACTTTTATATTGAGAAATATATTTTTTTACTTAACTCGATGAATTCTAGACAAATTGTCTGACAATTAGAGCGTTTTCACATTATCCGATCCGATTTCGGCGTCGGACGCCTATACGATATCGGGGCAAGTAAAATGTATGAAGTATTGTAGCTGTCTTTCACATTATCCGAGCCGATATCGGATATCGGAGCTGACACCGATATGTTGGCGGTACCATCGGACGCCCGTGAGCTGTCGGTCGATAATGTTTGTATGTGTGCTATACGTGTGTCTAAATTGTCCTTGTGTGTACCAGCATTTCTTTAGGCCCCACAGCCATTCGTGTGTCTTGTTTCTTTATACTGTTTGTGAGATTAATTAGCAAATAATCAAATGTGGATTCACTCATACGAAAGTAAACTTTCTAGGTTAGTTTTGAAGCTTGCTAAAAAGAGTGTAAAATGCTCCCTTTGAATATCTAGATTCCACAATGGGATGTATCCAAAACTGTATGTGGACAGATCTTTTTTTGCGTCTCAAATATAATAGATACAGCAAATAAAGTTTTCTATTATAGTCTGCCATGATGACCTGCCCGCACTAAAGCTATCGAGCAAATGGCCGTATCGGAACGATTTTGTCGGGTGATGTGAAAACAGCACATGGTGTTGGCTAACGGAAGTCGGCTATTGCCATCCGACACCGATATCGGATCGGATAATGTGAAAAGGCTCACACCCCATACGCCAAGATAAGAAAAACATTTCTTCTTCGCCTACTCTTTTAAGGACGGGACCCCCAAAAATATTGTTATCAGTGCGAGTAAAATTTCTATTAAAAAGGTTTCGATTTTATGCGGTCAATATAGTTTTAAATAATTATTTGATTCTTCTTAGTTCACGAGATTACGTCATTTGTGTTGTTTGTTTGTTTTTATATGTATTACTAGCTTTTGCACGCGGCTCCGCCCGCGTGTTATTAGGTTTAACGACATGCTTTTTTCCAGGATAAAACCTATGTGTTAAGTTATAAGGGTATAAGCTATATCTATTCTAAATTTCATCCAAATCCGTCCAGCCGTTTCAGCGTGAAAGAGTAACAAACATACACACACAAAATTTCGCATTTATAATATTAGTGTGAAGTGTGATGAGACAACATAGCCTTGTCTTTTTCACCACAAACGATTAGTACTGATACCTGATGTATGAATTAACAAAGCCTTGTTTTAATTTACCACAAACGAAAAGTTCCGCGCTAATTAGACACCTGATTTTTCAATGATATTGATATATCCTACAGGAACCATGCATTTTGCCGGGATAAAAAGTAGCCTACGTGTTAAGTTAAAATATAAAATATATCCATTCTAAATTTCATCCAAATCCGTCCCGCCGTTTCAGCGTGAAAGAGTAACAAACATACACATACACACACGCACAAACTTTCGCATTTATAATATTAGTAGGATTCATTTCAGAAAATCATGTGTAATTTAATGTAATATTATAAGTAAATGTGCATGTTGTGTGTATACATTTTGGAAAACAGACTCGTTCAAACGGTGGTTATGTTGTTTCAAGCAATTTGGCCATATGGTATTGTATATAAAATAAAATAAAAATACTTACTACGAAGGCAAGAATTACCCCAAGAATCAAGATTGTCCTAAAAGGAGGTCACCAGTATTGGTGATCAATATCAGAGCTCTACATAGAGACACCTGGGAGCATCTTCTTACAGAACTTATACGACTTAGTGTTCCTGTGGGAACCACTCTGCTGCTCCTGTACATAGAGAGTAGATCAGCAAAGAATAAATAGTTAAAATCGTTTATTTACCAAAATACAAATAATAACAGAAATAGACTTTAAACAATAAGATATACGTAACACCCAATAAACAAAAAGTACATTTAACAGAGGTTTAAACAATAAGATATACGTAACACCCAATAAACAAAAAGTACATTTAACAGAGGTTCCCACACTTAGCGCGCTTGTCCGGCGGGAACCGAAGACATACTAATATTCAAGTGAATAAATAGATTATACCATTATTGAGCTTAAAATAATTACAAAAATTATTTATTTAACTATAAAACGACAAAGGCAAGAAAAACTTAACTAAAATTAAAGGTTTTCAGTCAATGTACAGAAAACGTTTTCCATTCGCGTAACTTGAAACCAAATTAAAATTTAAAAATACATACAAAATAAAATATAATTCATCAAAATTTAAAACATATATCATTTTGACTTAAGTTAAAATAATAAAATTAGAATAAGTGACAACCATTAATCGTCAATTAAGCAACTATGTAAGCATTTACTTGAATTACAAAACAGTGTACCCTAAATGAATAGTTTTGTACCAGTAACAAAATCAAAACAAATGAGATAATACATTAAAAACAATCAAATAACTTTTTCAGTATATAAAGTACTAGCTTTTGCCCGCGGCTCCACCCGCGTGTTATTCAGTTTAACGACATGCTTTTTTCCGGGATAAAAAGTAGCCTATGTGTGTTTACGTAGTAATCAAACTAATATTATAAATGCGAAAGTTTGTGTGTGTGTATATTTGTTACACTTTCACGCTGAAACGGCTGAACGGATTTGCATGAAATTTAGAATGGATATAGCTTACCCTAACATTACACATAGGCTAATTTCTATCCCGTAAAAAAGCATGTCGTTAAACCGAATAACACGCGGGCGGAGCCGTGGCCAAAAGCTAGTAGGTCATATATTGAAACGGCTACTCGCGATTTTATAGTCAGATTTAGCCTGACTAGGCTTTTTTAATGTGCCATGCAAGATTATGGGAATCAGGCGGCATCAGACATTCAACAGAGATGGTGGTAACTGGAAACCGTTACTGAGCAACAACTCAACAGCCAATGCAAATATTGTCGAGAATGGTGATAATAGTGAGCTCTGTGTGTTATTTTAGGAGACAGGAATACATCTTCTGCTCCAGCGCTGAACGCGGACGAACAACAGCTCCGCTTGCCATCCCCACCATCTTCACCACTCCCCGTGCCGATCTCGCAGCGAGCCCGCCGCTCTGTAAGACGCAGTGTCAAACAGGGAACCCCCGCAAACCATGTTTGCCTCCGAAGATACTGTACGAATACAGTGAAACTAGTCACGCGAAATCATAGCATTATATAAATAATAGCATTATGAATCTAAACCACGAATCATTTATAGGTAAGTACTAAATAATTACAACGTTCAACAGCACGGTGTACTCATATTTGTAGAGCTCATTTTAGTCAATGGTATAGAGAAACTTTTACTATAGAACCAGAACTGAAATCGCGAAAAAATCTACTATTTCTAGACTATTTCATAAAAAAGTGCAGTCCTCTTAGCCGAAATGTATAGAGGGGCTGAGCTTTTTTGAGCCTTCATGATTGGATTTTTATTAAAAAGTTGCTCTATATCGTCGACTGAACGAGCTCTTCAGATACCTTCCCACTACATTTTTTATATGTTGCCGGCAAATCTGATTTTAGGTTAAACTAGTTTGGCCTAGTTTTTCGGAAATCCTTCAGGACAGAAGAAGGCCGAGGTTAGGTTAGAAAGCAAAGTATGGCCGACGCTATACATAATCTTCGTCGTAATTTATTATGCCAACCCAGATAGGACCACTTTGGCCTAGGCCAAACAAATTAGTCCTAAAATCAGGTTTGGTCGGTACATTTATTTGCTCTCAAAGATTTTGGAAACTGCTAAAATATACATATATTTCCATATTGTATAGTATACGATTTAATTAAGATTTATTATAATTAATGACTTTTAGGACCACGTGTACCTTAGACCATTTAACACGGGACCTGGCAAAGCGCGACTCTTAGTACTGAAATTATTCTGCCGTATTCCACGGGAGGGGAGGTAAACACGCACAGCACACATTTACTCATTCACGCACACTCCTGCGAAAAATGTATACGTCACACTAAATCAAAAACTGCAACACAAACACAAAACGCGCACACAAGCAAACTTACATAAACAAATTATTCATGTACTTCGGCAAAGGGAGATAAGTGCGCTTGCCTAGTCCCGTGTTATATGGTTAAAGACATGTACCAAATGGCTTGCTTGTGTACGAATTTGCGTTTTTTTTATTCGTACACCACACATTATACGGAAATACATATTTTTGCGGTTTTCTAAATCTTTGAACGCAAATCAATATACACGATGATATTTATTTATGCAGCCACATTAAGACTCAGTCAAGGTTTGATTACCCTTTTTGGGAAATTCGAAAATAATTATTCTCCTTTTACCTACAAACTCAAGCCCAGCCCTGAGTCAACAACTATGGGAGATCAATATCGTATTTTCTGAAATTAGCAAAAAGTGTCATCAATTAGTTATACTGATCACTTATCAAGCCTACAGTATGAATTTGGCTGGATAAATAAATGTCACCTTACCACCTTATCACACTAATATTATTTTTTATTTATTTATTTATTAAAATACTAACACTATCATTACAGGAAGCTTAAACCTAATGCGATAGAATAGTAAATACACAAACAAAATATAAACACAAAAGGAAAAGATATTTACAAATTTGAAACACACAATATACACTGGCCGGCCTTTGTGAACTCGTCCAATGAACATGAAAACAAGTCTGTGACATCAGCTATTGCATTGAGCGTGCGCAGCGCGCAGGCGAACGGTGCATCGCGGAGGAGGTTAGTACGGGCGGGCGTTCGGCACTGCCAGTAGCTGAGGCCGCCGCCGCCGCCTCGACACGCACTTGTCTGGCGTGCAGAGCTGGAGCTGCTCGAGGATAACTGGGTAATAAAGTTTACCTCGCAGTATTTTGCACAGGTATGACGCGAGGGATAACTCGCTCCTCACTTCAAGTCTATTATACCCTACCATGCCGAGAACAAACAGAGTCGGATATAATAATGGATATCCGGGATATCGTTTATACATTTTAAAATGTAAAAACCGTACAAATTTATTTTGTATTTTTTCAAGCATCAGCTTGTACTTGGCCTCCTTTGGAGACCAGATGACAGCATTGCCTTCTAAATGGCTCTTCACCAAAGCTTCGTACAGAGCGCGCAATGCGCTGATGCTGGTAAACTCATTTGCCTGTCTTAAAAGAAACCCCAGGTTCCGGTACGCCTTCTTGCAGACATCGATGATATGAAGTGCATATCAGCGGTGAAGCGAACGCCCAAATCCTTCACTTCTACGACACGTTGCAGCGGCTCTCCGTCGATGCGGTATGGGTATTGCCGCATTATAAATGTGAAAGTTTGTGTGTGTGTGTGTGTGCGTGTGTTTGTTACTCTTTCACGCTGAAACGGCTGGACGGATTTGGATGAAATTTAGAATGGATATAGCTTATACCCTAACTTAATACATAGGCTACTTTTTATCCCGGAAAAAAGCATGTCGTTAAACCGAATAACTCGCGGGCGGAGCCGCGGGCAAGAGCTAGTATGTATATATAGTAATGTTCAGTGGTCAGCGTAGGTAGTGCCATTCATGATTGCGAGCATAACGTGGACATGCCCTTAATTTGGGATTAGATCTTGATTTCCGGGATTCGCATTTAATTATCAATTCAGAAGGAAATAAATTTATTACTACGCCGAACACTGATAATGTTACAGGCCAAACCCGATTTTAGGATAAACTAAAGTCCAGAATTAGGCGAACTAACTTGACAGTTCATTGTACACTAATGTTGCCACAGTTTGGCTAGTACTGTTAATATAGATGTTTATAAAGTCTAGTTAATTATTAATATTGTGTTTGGAATCAAACTCATAATTTTACTAAGCAAAATAATAATAATAAAAATTGGTTGGAATTGAAAATACATCGAACATTATTTTGGACATCGTTAAGGACGCTGTCCGCCATCTTGTTTTGTTGACAGTTCGGACCATATAAATTACTGTAGTTCGTCCCTATTTGACAAGTATGTATGAGTGTGAAAGTTTCGACGACAATAACTTGAAAAAAAATAAACAGAATCAGATTTATAGAAGGCACAAGGTTATATCGACATAAGCTATCACTATTTATTTTTTCCTATGTCTGGCAACATTTTAGTTCGGCCTAGGCAAAAGTGGTTCTGGGTTGTCATAACAAAAAACACGAAGATTTAAATCCACACTGTCACCTATTTACTGGTGGTAGGCTTCGGCCGTGGCTTGTCACCACTCTCATGACGTCATCAAGCCGCCAAGTGACACGTCGTGTTCCGGCATGACGTCATGGAGTAGCCGTACCAGAGAGTGGTTACACGCAGATGCGTACTATAATTCATCCTTGAAGTCCTTGGAACCTGCTGTCACCTGTGGGTAGGCTCTCTTCGTGTATATCTACACTAATACTAATAACAAAGTAGTAAGAAGGTCGTGTCTTTACATCGAATGTCTTCCTGTGGTCTGTCTGTATGTTCCGTTTTAACTCGAGAACCACTGAACGGATGTGGATACGGTTTTAAGGGTTCCATACCCAAAGGGTAAACAACGGGACCTCATTACTAAGACTCCGCTGTCCGTCTGTCTGTCTGTCCGTCTGTCACCAGGCTGTATATCACGAACCGCGATAGATAGACAGTTGAAATTTTCACAGATGATGTATTTCTGTTGCTGCTATAACAACAAATACTAAAAAACAGAATAAAATAAATATTAAAGGGAACGTAATTTTTTGCCGTTTTTATAGATAGTTCGGAACCCTTAGTGCGCGAGTCCGACTCGCACTTGGCCGGTTTTTTATTATCATCGTAGTGACCCTGGTCAACACATAGGATATAAGGATGTTCATAAAATGACTCCAAAGCCAGAAACGGGACAGAGATTTAATAAAGGCAGGCGGAGCCGCGGGCAAAGGCTAGTGTTATGTATATGACGTTTTCCTTCAGGCTCGGTAATAGCCAAACGTAAGTCTATTCATTGGTGGTAAAAAATAATACTGATCCTCACGTTTCATAGTTTCATGGTAACCGAAATTCTGATTAGTTTTGTATAAAGGCAAAGTAAACTCTCTCCAATCGCAATAAGGTGGTTTCCGGTCACTTGAACTTTGATTGCAATTTTCTTTTGCGAGAAAGGCTACCCAATTTCCGGAAATTTGGACAAATTTACTTAGGACTCGATGGAAACCCTTTTCTTTTAGCTTCAGGTGAAGGGTAGATTCACACAAAGCGTTCTTTGTTTTTGTGCAGCCTTTCCTGTTAAAATGTTTGCGGGTATGCGTTTACTTATGAAGTTCCGATATATTAATATGAAGATGTTGAATGTGTGCGGAACAGAAAATCCTCCGTGGTGTGAATTTAGATTAAATTTTTTGTCTCTGTCTATCCCGGTATGATAGAAAAGCTTGCAAGTTATATAGTTGGGTGTATCACTTCTTTAGATGAAAAACCTAACGGTGGTAAAAAATTCATCGATATACTCGTAAATAAAATTAAAATATCTTATTAGACTTGTGTTAATAGCAATAGCAAAATTACGAGCGAAAGCAAGTAGTTCAGAATGTATTTGGGGTTCCGTACCCAACGTGACTCTATTACTAAGGCTCCGCTGTCCGTCTGTCACCAGGCTGTATCTCATGAACCGTGCTATTTAGACAGTTGAAATTTTCAAATATGATATATTTCTGTTGCCACTATAACAACAAACACTAAAACCAGCCAAGTGCGAGTCAAACCTGCGCACTCCCATACAACAGACATGATTTTTTTTGCCGTTTTTATAGGTAATGGTAGTACGGAACCCTTCGTGCGTGACTCCGACTCGCACTTGCCTGATTTCTAACTATAATACTGAATATATAATATAAAAGCTTAAGTTCTATTGAAAAAATCTTTAAAGAAACATCCGCTGGCGGAATCAAAATCACGTTATTCCTCCGCCTTAATAATAAAGAAAAAATTTTGCGTATACCACAAATTTCGTTCAGACTACGGGGGTCGCCTCGCTTCGCTCCACTCCCTAATTTATTTACATGTAAACCTAACTCGCTCCTCGGTCCGCCTCGCATCGCTGTCACCGCACTTATTTTTAAATAAACCTTTTGGTTCAAATATTGTTTAAAAACAAAAATAGACAATCTTCTGACACGGATTCGAACCCCAAAACCTTAAATCCGCTGCGCCAATGATTCGGTATCTGAACCAACAAATCATACGCGGACGTCTTTTAACATTTATCTTACAGGATTCCGCCACACATGAATGGCTGGTTTTTCAGCATTAGAGCAGCAAGTAAGATAGCATATAAAGACCATATCAGTATTTAAATAAATGTTTTTTCAATCTACCAAAACATCTATATATTTCTATATTACTATAGAATCGAAAACATTCATTTAGTATTTTCCATTTACATACTCGTAAGATAAGATTCTAAAATATTTTTCGCAGCTTTAAAATTGCAGAATATTTTCCAGAATACTTAAATGCAAAACAGACCCTGCAGGTATTGCATTTAAATAATCTACTCAATTTAAGTAAACGATAGAATGCCTTTGTATTTTTAGTCCTTCCTTTGCTTGCAGATTCACAAAAAAAACTTATAAGGATATCTAAAACATGAAAAGGTGGTAGACTGATGCCGGACCAAAATCTTACTCGCAAATCCTCCCGAAGTTATTCGGGGAAGAGTAAGAGAACAGCGTGTGTGAGTATGGGCATTTCTTCCAGGAGGACCGACAAAAGTGGCGAAATCCTGGAAAGGCCTATGTCTAGCAGTGGACGAAACAGACTGATAGATGGATGGATGGATCTAAAACGAGGATATCAAAAACTGAGAATTTGTAAACTGATCACTTTTTAGAAGCTGCATCAGGTCTGTGAAGGGCCTGTAACAGTTTGCAGCCGGCCGTGTGATCACGATCAGATACGACCCGCGGTTAAGCAACGCTTGGCATGGACAGTCTTGGGATTGGGACCTTCGTGCCTCAGAAAGCACGTAAAGCTGTGGATCCCGGCTTACATCTTAGGATAATGCTCGCCAAGCCATGTCAGAGGCCTTTGTGGCGGCCTGAACAAATCTGACACCAGGTTGGCCACTAACCACACGACATGAAGAAGATTCTAATTCCCATTATCTAAGGAAACGTTCGTACTTTAAGTGACGTCACAGTTCGAGAACAGTTGAATAGACACTGAAAGCAAATTTAAAAGTTCAGTTTTTATCAATGTTTTTAGTGTTTAGCAACCAGATGGCAACCGACACTAAGTTACATGTTAAGGTCTCTCGTTACAAATTTAAGAATTTAGTGTGAATGTTTATGACATGTAGGCTTTGTTACTGCCACGTTTCATCGATACCTGCTAAAACAAGAATGACAAAAACAATCATAAGTTGTGAATTTTGCATCGAGACCGAAATGAACCACCTTAAATACAAAAACAATTCAAAATAAATCACAGCATGCAAATGACAACTTTATCAATTAATATCTATTCTCGCTCTCTTAATCCTTTACTATCTATATACTAATAAATATTAATAAAGTAGTAAAAAAGTCGTGACTGTAGGTATGTCGCAAGCATCTGGTTAAATTCAGTGACTTAACTAAATGACTAGGCTTTTGGTTTAAATGGTTGTCATAAAAAAATAACCACGAAGGTTACGTATGGTGGTCATGCCACTACGTGTTGCGACTCGCCATACCTAACCTTCTAACCTAAGCTACCGCCTCTCTTCTGCCTGATTTAACCAGACGCCTGATTTAAACAAAATCTTTTCGCGAAATTTAAAATAAAATGGGTTATTAGTATTGTATTGAGGACACAACCACAATTTTTAGAATTTTTGTCTGATTGTATGTCCGTCTGTCTGTCTGTCTGTCTGTATGTTCTGTTTTAACTCGAGAAACACTCAACGCATTTCGATACGGTATTTTTAATGATTATCGTAGTGACCCCGGTCAACACATAGGCTATAAAGTTTCGTTATTCAGTTTCGTAGTATTAGTGATTTGTCCTTTACTGACTTGCTTGGATTTTAGACGGATTAACGCCTTGCCTGCAAGTACATAAGTTTCACTCTCCCACTTTCTGTGTGAGCTCTCTCCAACCCACGACTCATCGACACTTTCTATTAGGTATTAGCCAAGAGTAAGCCCTGTATATTTAAAAAAAGCAGCCGCGTTAAGGTGGCAATACCGAATCTTGGTGCAAAATGCACATCATAATATTGTTTTCCTTACTTTTGAATAAAAAGTATGCAAAAATTGCAATTTAAAGCAATTACCGGAAATTGTTTATTAATAATAGGGTTCTCGCATTAAAAATATGTTATTTTATGCCTTACATTTTGATTACATTTTGTTACAACGATTAATAAGTTTGTTAATCTAATGCAATCAAAATGTAAATCATAAAATGATAGAATTTGTATGTGAAAACTTTAAAATTACTAATAAATTTCCGCTTATTGCTTTAAAACGCAATTTTTGCATACTTTTTATTCAAAGTAAGGAAAACAATATTATGATGTGCATTTTGCACCGAGATTTTGCTTTACCACCTTAAGGCGACGCCACGAAATTTTGGCGACATGGATCTCCATTTTTCTCAGCAGTAAAAAAACATATGTAATTACCAATTTATATACTAGATTAAGCATTTCATTGACATCATTTTGCCCGAAGGTTTAGTTGATTGATTAATTTTCATAGCAGAGAAAAAAATATTTAGAAAACCTCTTTTAAAACAGAGATTCCTATTTTACTGACAAACGGGAGCGAATGAAGCCTCTAAGTTTTTTATTTTAATTAGTCTACAAATACACTTCAATATGGCCGATTGGATTTATTAAATTACTTATAGTTGTCATTTTAAATCAAAACTACTGTTTTGCCGCATACGATCTTACGGCATAAGCTAGTTCATGAGCGCATATCTGTATGGGCTAAGTCCCCCTCACTCCACTCCCCTAATGCGCCGATTTGAAATTAAAAGTTTATCAATGCCTCGCCTTAAGCTGGAATTTATACACGGTTAAGCCTTCGCCACACCAAACGCGTTTCGTACGCGTAGCAGCAACGTAGCAGTTTATCGGCAGGCACGCGCAAGTTGTAATACAAGGAACTCTATGAAACACGGCACATCAGACGCGTATTGTGCGCGGCGCCGCGCATGCTACGCGCATGCTACGCGCTCTACGCGTCGGCCGACAAACCGAGCAGCGCGCCGCGGGTGGAGTCGGACCCACGTTCTTTGTGTTACCATGGCCGCCATCCGCCATACTTACCAGTCACACCGAGAGCGGAGCAGTATCGCGGCGATGAGGTTGCGAGCGGTTGTATTTTTATACAAAAACTTCACGCGAATGAATGAATAAAAGCCGTTTTTATTTAAGAAATGCTTGTACTCTATTGACAATTTGTAATATATCCATTTTTTTTCTTCTGATTTCTACATGATGTGCTTAGTTAAGTTGTAGTTTTAAGATAATTTCAAATGCAATATTTTTGTTCATGAATAAATAATGATGATGATGATGATGATTCAACAGAAAAAAATATAGAATTTGTAAGAAAAGACACATGTTTATACTACGGAGGCGATAAATATTATGGGAATACAAATTACTAGCTTTTGCCTGCGGCTCCACTCGCGTCGAAGAGATTTTCGTGAAAATAAGGAAAACAAAATAATTTACTACTATATGCAACGGACACCATGTTTAAGCAAAGCGCTAATAAAGACCAATCAAATAAGCCTAAACTCGAAGAGTCTGCTGTTGTCCTTTGAGGAGATTTTGTACCCATCTTTCAGTCCTATCATCAGACCCTGGTCTCCATGTTTTACCAAAGTGCCAATAAAGACCAATCAAATAAGCCCAAACTCGAAGGGTCTGCTGTTGTCCGTTGAGGAGATCCCGTACTCATCTTCCAGTCCCATCATCAGACCCTGGTCACCATGTTTTACCAAAGCGCTAATAAAGACCAGTCAAATAAGCCCAAGCTCGAAGGGTCTGCTGTTGTCCGTTGAGGAGATCCTGTACCCATCTTCCATTTTCATCATCAGACCCTGGTCACCATGTTTTACCAAAGTGCCAAGAAGTGTGTCAGGATCGCTGTAGATGGAAATCTGTAGTCAGATTAAACTCATACAGCTTTCTCGTATGGGAAAAAATCAATACATAAACCTGGCTCTAATCACTTTTTCAAGCTAAATATTAGCAAGAGGTGTGTCCGCATCGTTGTAGATGTAAATCTGTAGTCAGATTAAACTGATATAGTTTTCCCGTATGGGAACAAATCATTACTTAAACCATAGTATTTTCATGCTTAAACCTGGCTGTAGTTACTTTTTCAAGCTTAATATTAGCAAAAGGTGTGTCAGGATCGTTGTAGATGGAAATCTTTAGTCAGATTAAACTGGTACAGTTTTTTCGTATGGAAAAACAACCGGTTTCATCACGTATAACTAACCATTTGGTCCAGGAACGCTGATAAAGCAGCTAAGCAGCGTTTTTTCTCCCGACATGGTTCACAAATATTGAATTTTCAAATCGAAAACTTATTTTTATTAAAATAAAATATAGCCTATATTACTCAACAATAGTATAGCTTTTTATAAAAGAAAGAATTTTTAGAATCGGTTCAGTAGTTCCAAAGTTTACCTCAAACATACAAACAAACAAACGAATCTTTCCTCTTTATATTATAGTGTAGATAGAAGTGTAGATAGATAGATGTAAATGTAGATAAGTTACGATTGTGGAAGAAAATTGCCGGATCGCAAGCGTCTCAGTCTTTATTCTTTATTGTATACAGACAATTTATTGATGATACACGTTTAATTAGAAAGTATGTACAGAGGTGAGCTTAACTCTAAAAAGAGATTTCTTACAGCAAACCTTAGTGGGAAAGGGAAATAGTATTAAAATAAATAATCATATAAAAGGTGACTTTTATTTATACAGCCAAATTCATACTAGAGGCTTGGTAAGTGATCGGTAACACCGATCGATACCACTTTTTGCTAATTTCGCAAAGAAAAAAAATCATGACATCCCATAGTAATTGACACGGGGCTGCGCTCGCGTTTGTAAGGAACAAGAAAAGAATAATTTACGAATTTCACAAAAAGGGTCATCAAACCTTGTTATCAAGTCTTCAGTGAGAATTTGGCAGCATAAATTAAAGTCACCTTATGTACATGTGCTGCAAAAGATATGACATACATACATATTTTACAAATCAGCAAGTAAATTCAATAAATAAATATACATCTTGGTGTCAACTGCCGCACTCAAACCGCGCTAGGGCGCTTCACTGAAAGGGTTTCTAACGCGGGTACTTGTTCAAACAGCTACGCGTCCGATACGCGTTCAATCTGCCGTTTGCCGCGCTGCTGCTGCTACGCGCTGCTTCGGCGCCGCGTACGCTACGCGTTCAGTGTGACGAAGCGTTATAATGTAAATTTATTTCGGAAATTCCAGGTTTAAGACGAGGTGCAACCATGCATGTCGACATGAGAACGAAAACCGATTTTATTGGAGTCGAATTTTGTGTGGTTCTAGGTACACGCCAGTCAGAAAAGATCCATAAAATTACATTATTTTGCAGCTAATTCCTACTTTTATGGAAAACTAAATCTTATACAATAAAGAGCTGGATTTTGCATTTAATACATACTATTTACGAAAAATAAACCGTAGTAATTTCAAAATTCTGAGATCTCTACAATGTATTTTTATTGAATTAGTGCTCAAAGCAATGCATAGCATTTGAGGCTTTGAATGTTATCAATGAGTTGAAACAAGCACCTCACTTTAAGTTATCATAGTTTTTTTCTTTTCCCTTGATATAAACGAGTACTTAATGAATATTCGTTTGCAAAACCACAAAATTTTACCTTGTCTAAAATTGTTCATTCCAATGAGTGATTCTCAAGTACCCGAAACTTTTCTTTACGGCTCGGATTTCTTTGAAAGATAGAGGTCTAAACGTTCATTCTTAGAACAAAAAATACACGAGTATAATTTGATCCAGAGAAACCCAAGAACGTTGAAAAATAAAACAAAAGGAAAATATTTTATTTAAATTCGTCACTAGACTCTTGCCATGCTGTCTTAGGCTTTACCCGCGTATCCGCTCGCATTAAATATCACACCTCGACCGGTTTACACTAGGTGACATTAACTTATGCAGACAAATTCATACTGGATGCCTGGCAAGTAAAGAAAATTACTGATCAGTAATATTTTTTGGGCAATTCGAAAAATAAAAATGCTGACTTTCCATAATATAGGTAGTACTGACTCGGGGTTGGGCTTTGTGTTTGCAGGGAACAGGAAAAAAATATTTCGCATTTCGTTAATATCGACTACTTATTGAGTCTTTAGTATGAATTTGGCTGCATAAATTAATGACACCTCATGAAAATCATGAATATAATATTTTAATAACAGATAAGACTAATTTTTAACTGTGGAATGAGGCACAAGTCGAGCTTTCGATGAGTTATGTCATCATAATCAGAACTCTTCAGAAATACAAGTGCGCGCGGCGTTCAGTTGAGTACTAGCTGTTAAACCTGTTTCAGGAGCAATAAAATTTTGGAAATACTGTGAAGGTATTCAAACAATAGTAGATCGTTATACGAGTGCATAAAACGAGCCATATTACCGAGATATAAATATCTGACCTTGGACTCAGGCTTTTTCTGAGGTAGAGGTGTGTCTGTAATATGCACCTGATATTAGTATGAACTAATATTTGCAAGTTATAAGTAAGTACTTTTAAGAAAACCGGACAAAAGCGAGTCGGACTCGCCCAACGAGGATTCGTTGTAGTATTTCATTGTAAACAATATTAATTATTTACTATCCACTTCTGGTTGTCTCTTAATTAGATCTTTTCACACACGGTTTGAGTTCTGTTAAAACCAAACGACTCTCACCCCAGAGATTAGTTTAGTTTTACGGAGAACTTCGTCCTTACTGTTTTGCTTGGGATATTGTCAGTTTAAATACCTATATTTAATTGAGGGGGAGTAAGAGCTCTCATAGCGAACGTTTCTCAAAAAACTGGACAAGTGCGAGTCAGTCTTGCCCACCGAGGGTTCTGTACAAATTAGTCTACAAAAATATTTGGTCATCCGTGCAATTATGACCGCGCATACCGTTGCTAAACCTCTATGATTTTTTATTATTTAATTACAAATTGATTTTAACATTTTATCCTAATATAGTAGTACAAGAAGATTTTACTTGCCAAAATTCATGGTTCTCGGTCAATGGGAAATACTCTATAAATTTTGATTCCCTTGAGAGTGTCGAAATAAACGCTTTTTGCGGTATGAACGGCCGTATCTTTTTTTAAGTTAACTTAGAAGTTGGATTTTCTTACAGCTTCAAGGAACTGTAAAGATATGATTTTAATTTCAACTCGATACCTCCACGCGTTCCCGAGATAAAGGGTCTTAGACAAATCCCGATCGCTACGTGTCTACTTAGTTTAGGTTATAGTGGACCGCCAATATCAACTCAAGGTTATGAAAGGAGGTCCTCTGTAACTTCAACTCAAACTTGATTCAAGAATGAATTCAAGTGATCACTTTCTCACTTAAGGGCAATGGATCACACCGCTGATGTTATCGACCATTGTCAACTAACAACAGTACCTGTGATCATCACGTTCTGAACGCAACGCAACAGGCACAGGTCACCCGACATCACGTCCTCCTCATCCGACGCTTTGCCTACCTGTGTAAGCAACGATGACGCCTTAATCAAGGGTCAAGACAGGATAGCCCCGAGCAGAACCAAGCGCTGCTCATCCGCCGTTAAACAATATACGACATGATTGACTTAACTATGTGTTGTTGGACCCGCCAGAGAAGCTGGCTCCCTCATTATCCAAGGAGGTACTCGGAGCTGCTCGCACGCTCATCTCGTGGAATAAAAATGCACCAAACATAATTACGCCAAACCCTTGTTTCACACGCCATCTTGACCTTGCGGCTTCCAATAACTCCAACGCGGACGGGTGACCCGGACAAACACCTCTAGCATCGGGTTGTCTACTCCACTATCCAGATGGAGTACCGGAGATGAAGTCCTCCCACTGAAACCGCACGGTCACGCACACGAATGCATGCGTCCATACGCCAGCAGTGTTCATCGGACAACTTGAGGACAACTCACGTGCCCCGCATATGCCCGTTCACATTGGTGGCCGCCCAAGCGCCGCTACTAGGGAATGCTAACTGCTCACGGAGACGAGCGTCCGGTAACAAGCTATATACCGGACAGACAACGTGCTCGAACTCCTGCAGTTCAAACCACTAAGTTATTAGCCGAAGCTAATAACATGCCACTATGAGACCAAACCCATGTCAGACACCTTCCGCTAGCGCAAACAAGCATTAGGTCGGCTCAAGTCTGACTCCCGTAGTACCCAATAAAACCCAGTCGGACCCGTAGTTCCAACTGGGGTGTCTCCAACCCGAAAGTCGGAGACTTCTTTATAAATCTGGGTCAAATAAATAAAGAAAGTTTGTAACTCGTTTAGCACCACCCGGGGATCACGTGCCAAGTCTAAACTGACGGACGCGAGTTACGGCCAACCCCGACTGTCTTGACAGACAGACGGACAACAAAGTCATCCTATAAGGGTTCCGTTTTTCTTTTTGAGGTACAGAACCCTAAAAAAATCGTCATTTATTTCTATAGGCCACACGGGCAAAGCCGCGGGCAGAAGCTAAGGTTAATATATAAGTATAGTAAGTATATAACAACTTCTAGTACTAAATAGTGTCTGAGCTAAGCCGCGGACAGACGGACATGGCGAAACTATAAGGTTCCTTGTCACACTACGGAATCCTAAAAACCGTAAAATTTACGTTTTTATGAGTTTGTTGTTAAGATATGATCAAAATTTCCCGATTTTTAGTTCTTATATTCAATCTGAAATATTACAAAAACTTTCCATAGACAATAAAGTCGATTCTGAAGGCTTTAATTTTAGTTTTAGTGCTGTCAAAACTAAAAAATTTCCAAAGTAATATAGCTTCTGTTGTTAACACTAAAGAGCTATTTTGCAATGAAGAACTTTTACTTTTGGCAGCACTAAAACTAAAATTAAAGCCTTCAGAATCGGCTTTAGTGTCTATGTCTATTAGACACCTCACAATTTTGTGTTGGCGTATCTATGTAGGTTTGTAGGTGACGGCTTCTAACCAAGGACTATTTCTTCTGTGCCAATCTTAGATAAAACAAAAGGAAGATACAATACAGTACCCCGCTTCTCGCGCGCGACTCTGCAAATATGCCAGGGGGCGATTCCGGGGAAACAATCGAATTGAGATATCCAAAACTCGAGCTAAAAATGTATGGAGTTCGACAGATAATAGTAGTTTATGAAACTGGTGCATAAAAAGGTTATTAAAAACACTAGTGTTTTAATACCTAGTTATGTATAGTTTCATACACTACTTTATCTAAACTCATGCCTACTAACTTGTTTCCATAATCTTGGTAAGATTTTCGTTAGTCATTTTTGATTTCTCTTGTAAAAACTTGTTCTAAATACGTAATTTCCGTCGTCGTTATTTCCAGAATGTCAGGTGGAATCAAATATCATCACCACCCTCCTGCTGTCAATAATTATTTTGACCCATGAAACCACAGTAAGTAATGAATAAATTTCCTCGAAAACTATGGCGCGACAAACAGCTCACTTCATCCATTGAGAGACTGAGTCCAACGCGCTGTAAGCCATAGACAATACCTGGCCGAAAATAATGTGGACTGTAACCTCGTTGTTGTTTTCTACGTATTGGAGAACATTACATATTTGAAAACCTCATTGGCATTTGATAATAAACCTCAGACATGGCTGTATGGGCTAAGTTCCCTTTGCCTTCCTCGTTAGTATCACATGTACTGTAATCTCATAAAAAGTTTTTTTATAGCATTATATTGTTCGGAGACCTGTACCATACCTATACATACAATAATTTAATTTTTTAATTTTTTTATAGACTGTTATGAAAATTAATATATTTTTCATCATGCCAGTAGTTTTGAGTTCGTAATGAGGATTTTACGATATGATGTTAGATAAAATGGGTTAATTCGACAGAGAATAGGCCTACTGGGCCTGTTTTGTGTAGCTTGTCTCGCTCGCGCCACTGTCGAAATGTCGTTCTATCACTATCATTCGGTGGCGCTTGTTTAAAAAAGAGGTAAATTTTTCAGTTAACGATATAATAAATAACGTACCGATCTACCTTTTACCTACCTAGATCAATGGTGCCAATGGCGGTTCTTTTGACGCTCTCAAACAAGCTAAAATCATAATAAAATAATTAACGGGGGTGACAGCGATGAATGGCGCAAGTAAAACGCGGTGAACTGTCAAATTTCAAGTTCTGTTTTTCGCCACGTTAATTTAGACGTTGTCGTCCTATAGGCAGCTCGAACTGCCGGTGACTGTACACCTATAAATATGACGTCATGCCGTTATTTCGGCAATCATGACGAAAGTTAATAAACATTTTATGATGGAAGGTGTTCATAAAACCTGCGTTAATTTTACGGTTCACTGAATTATTATTAAAACTTGATTTTACGTAACTCTACGCTCCTTTTAACGAACTTTTGGAAAATATTTTATACTGGCTTTTGCCTGGCCTTGGCTCGCCTGGAAGCCTTTAACCTGAGAGTAGTATCGACAGCTTTAGGCATTACGGTTATTTTATTAACATCCTTTATAGCCTTTATATTGACTAGGGCCACTGTGAAGATAATAAAGAAAGCCGCATCCAATTCCGTTGGGTGTTTCTCAAATTAAAACGGACTAAATATTTAAAAAATTGGTTTGTTTCTTGTTACGATACTCATTATTAATCCATTTCATTTAAATTATAAAAATCAGCTCCCGCAAGGGCTACGTGAAAATGTTGGAGCGCCTGGTCGACGCCTCTGGTGACCCAAGGCATAGTAAAAACAGACTAGTAAGCTATCTTCACAGAGATGTCGCCCGCGCGGCTTATATGTGTGCGTGCCACTGCGAGCCTGCACGTACGAACCACAGCACGCACACAACGACAATATCTCAGACGGTTTCTGGCGGTGTGACTAGGGTCGGCTGTGCTCCACGTCACGCTTACGTACGCCGCGCTACAAAACAGATAGGTATTTTGAGGCCGCACGCCGTTCGTCGCATCGCCGCAAAATAATTCGACGACCCTGCAGCAGTTGGCATTTGTGCCTCGCACGGCGCGGGAGTTGTTCTACTATTCTGTTTTTACTATGCCTAAGGGCTGGGGCTTACCTTGGTCAGAGGATAAGTTTAGCGACCCAGCCAGGTAACTCTTCCAGCGTCTTGGGTACCCTACCCAACGGCGACGAGTTAAGAAACATTATTTATTTGACTGCACTTTACTTTGGACTGCACGTAAGGAGATTCCGCCATAGAAAACGAGTTCCCCTCTCAGTCTTCCAAACTGCCTTATTTTTATTGATACCAAGATATATTTGATTGAACATATTATATATCAAATCAAATCAAAATATTTATTTTGTAAAATAGATACATAAAGTATACTTTCTACAAGTCAAAGTTAATCTTTACAATAAATATCTTTAGAAGAAAAAAATAATGTGAATATACTAATAAGGGAAATACAAAAATACATACAAAAATATTTAGGTTGGGCTACAAAAATTAAATTATACACATACATAAAGTAGAGAAATCTAGGAATAAAAATATTATATATAAATGATGCAAGGAACAAACTAGTTGATAAATAAATAAGGGAAATACATCCAAAAAATATTGAGGTTGGGCTACTAAAATGTAATAAAGTTATAAACCTGCATAAAGTAAAGAAATATAGGAATAAAAATATTATATATACATAATGCCTAACCATCCGCACCATTAGATTAGTATTGCTAAGAAGAATGGCAAGAAACTTAGCAAACATAGAGGTATATAGAAGTCCCTGTTGTTCTTTTTTAACACGATTACTTATTTAGAAGAAGAAATACAGAGATCAGAAAAATCCTTAAACAACACATCATTTTGAGAGTAACTTTCCAAGGATGAAGTATATTCAATTCACAAATCTAACAACAGATGATAACAACTATGACTTTATTATTACTATTATAATCTACTAGCTTTTGGCCGCGGCTCCGCCCGCGTGTAATTCGGTTTACCGACATGTTTTTTTCCGGGATAAAAAGGAGCCTATGTGTTAAGTTAGGGTATAAGCTATATCCCTTCTAAATTTTATCCAAATCCGTCCAGCCATTTCAGCGTGAAAGAGTAACAAACATACACACACACAAATAAACTTTCGCATTTATAATATTAGTGTGAAGTGTGATGAGATAACATAGCCTTGTATTAATTTACCACAAGCGATTAAGGACCGCGCTAATTAGACACCTGATGTATGAAATAACAAAGCCTTGTCTTATTTAACCACAAACGAAGAGAACCGCGCTAATTAGACACCTGATTTTTCAATGATATTGATCTATCCTACAGGAACCATGCATTTTCCGAGATAAAAAGTAGCCTATGTGTTAGTTGGGTTATAAGCTATATCCATTCTAAATTTCATCCAAATCCGTTCAGCCGTTTCAGCGTGAAAGAGTAACAAACATAACCCCGACACGCACAAACTTTCGCATTTATAATATTAGTAGGTTATACACAATACTCTCTTAGGCGCGTCAGAGTAGCTAAACCTGGACATAATTCGATAACTCGTTGTTTTAATTATTTTATCAGATATTAATATTAAGTACCAAATAATAATTAGATATATGATGTAAAAAATTCGGGGTGGTAACCGTTTTTACAAAAATCATGAGATTTCGTACACTACCCAACTTTTTCCTAAAAGCAAAATAGGTAACCAAATACTTTGTTAGTATAATTTTGAGGTGCATTCAAATACTATCCACCTAATCGAAAAATAAACTGAAACCAAATTCGCAAGTATGTTTTTTTTCACAGTATTCATCTGATCTCAATATCTATACAAGCCAAAATGGTAACTATGATGGCTGTATTTTAGTAAGGTATATTGCGCCTTTTTAGACATTTAAGACAAAAATTAAACATTAATTTTTTACGTTTTAATAATAATGTATTTCTCAGCTGTTAAAAATCGTAACTGTGAAATTTTTGTTTAATAATAGGTTTATGTCTGCTACTATCATGTTTTCATCAAAATTAAACATGTAAATGTCACGCATATGAAATTAAAAATTTTGAGAATACGCGTGATCACGTACTTAGTGGAGCGGGATGCATGCGGTGGGGAGAGAGAGAGCGCGGCGAGCGAGACGCGGCGGTGACATGTCATAACGAGTTTATTTCAATCCGACCGTTTCCATTTATTTGTTTTATTTTTAAAAAACAATATATAATACGCAATATAGGGTTCTGTAGTTGCCCGGTACATATAAGTTGGTCTTAGGGGGCCAAAAGTTTGGCGCGACCTGTACACGTAAACCTGTAAAGCCTACTTAGCTGTGATAGTTTTCCTTTTAAATTCATTATATATACTACTTCTGTGAATTTTTTCACATTTCTATAAACAACCGTTTAGCCGGCAGGGGGGGGACGCTCCACTCAAACTAAAATTTTCACTTTAAAGCTTAATATTTCCCGAACGGATCCCTAAATCGAAAAATGGTTTTCACACACCCACAATATTTTTGAACGTCTTATCCAACGATACCCCACAATATGGGATTGACGAGAAAAAAAAAAACATCCCCAGTTTACTTGCATGAGAGGTACACTTAAAAAATTTTTTTTCAAGATTTTATTTTAACATTTTGTTGGCGTGATTAATATTTATATCAATGCCAAATTACAGCTTTCTAGTACTAAATAGTCTCTGCGCTAAGCCGTGGACAGAGGCACAGACGGACATGGCGAAACTATATGGGTTTCTTGTCGGGCTACGGAACCCTAAAAATCATACTAAGGTTGCTAAAAACTAAAGTAACTTCATAAATTACGAATTGCGATAATATATATACTTTTCCGCCCGTGTTCAAACATTTCGGCGCGCGGCCGGTCGCAGTGCTGCAACGTCACAACTTCCAGCCGCGGGGCGTTCGTTCGCGCTTCGGGCAGTTAGTACTTGTAGTTACCTGAGGACGGCGGCTGATATCGTTTCGGGATCTTATTGGAAGTTGTGCCAACTAATAATAAACCAAATTATAAATACTGCATCGTGTTCGTGCCTAACTGTACAAACACAACTGTAGCTGCACTCAAAGATTTAAAATATTTGTTTGTAAAATAGATACATAAAGTAATTCATTTTACATGTCATATCTAATCTTTATAAAAACAAAATTATATTATGAAACTACTACTTATATTTAAGTTGGGTTAATAAAGTTGTACATAATGCATAAAATAAAGACTTATTAGAATAATAATATTATTATACATAATGCAATTAATAAATAAGTTGATAAGTAAACAGAATAGACCATAGATAAATATAATGCCTAACCAAGTATATACTTACATAAGTAAAAAAACTAAATCTACATCTACACTATTATATAAAGAGGAAAGATTTGTTTGTTTGTATGTTTGAGTTAAACTTTGGAACTACTGAACCGATTCTAAACATTCTTTCTTTTATAAAAAGCTATACTATTGTTGAGTAACAAAGGTTATATTTTATTTTAATAAAAGTAAGTTTTCAGTTTGAAAATTCAATATTTGTGAACCATGTCGGGAGAAAAAACGCTGCTTAGCTGCTTTATCGGCGTTCCTTGACCAAATGGTTAGTTATACGTGATGAAACCGGTTGTTTTTCCATATGAAGAAACTATATGAGTTTAATCTGACTAAAGATTTCCAACTGCAACGATCCTGACACACGTCTTGCTAATATTAAGATTGAAAAAGTAACTACAGCCAGGTTTAAGCATAGATACATTGAATACTATGGTTTAAGTAATGATTGACTACAGATTTCCATCTACAACGATCCTGACACCCTTCTTGGCACTTTGGTAAAACATGGTGACCAGGGTCTGATGATGTGACTGGATGATGGGTACAGGATCTCCTCAACAGACAACAGCAGACCCTTCGAGTTTGGGTTTATTTAATTGGTCTTTATTAGCACTTTGGTAAAACTTGGTGATCAGGGTCTGATGATGGGACTGGAAGATAGGTACGGGATCTCCTCAACGGACAACAGCAGATCCTTCAAGTTTGGGCTTATTTGATGGTATTTATTAGCGCTTTGGTAAAACATAGTATCCGTTGCATATAGTCGTTCAAAAAATCATATTCTTTTGTTTTCCTTATTTCCACGAAAATCTCTACGATGCGAAAATCTCTACGAATCTACATACTTACATAATGCAATGAAAAAATAAGTTAATAGATAAATAAACTAAAAATAGATGTAAGCATAAATCCGGCCATTCGATAAATCTTGCTAAGAAGAAGGGTAAGAAACTTAGCAAGATCATGTCTTTTTTTAGTAATTTTTTTTCTCATCATATGGCTTATACTATTACAGTCTTTTTAACTTATATATAATTATTATACATACTAAACAAAGTGTTTAACTTTAATAAGTAAAGGACAAAAATATAAAAGACAGGAGGAAATTGTGTTATATGATGAGGAACAAATATATCTTCGTCTACCTGTCTAATGTGGTAGTAACTTAAAATACTAAGCAAAACATCATCTACCTGTCTCATCTAGTTTATCACTTTTTTACAGTCAAATTATCAACTAATAAATGCTAAGTTATAAAATGTTCATGTCAACATGTAAAAAGAAATGTCAAAATAATAATTAAAAAAATATATATTAAAATATTGGTCCACATAAAAACAAACGATTTGAAAAACACAAATCAGTTAGAAAATAAACGAACAGTAATATTATTACCCAGATCAATATTCTCGTGACACCTCGTGGACTATCGTCCAAATAATCACTGATTTTATTATATGTTTTTCTCAAGAGTCCCTGCTTAATATATAATTTAAACTTTTTTTCTGGAAAACTAAGGACCTCTTTTGGAAGTTCATTGTAAAATCTTATACCATGTCCTACAAAAGAGGTGCCTACTTTTGCAAGTCTAATTTTTGGAAAAGCCAGATTATGCTTCTTCCTAGTGTCTATAGAGTGATGCCCACCGAGCCTTGGGAAAGTATTGATATTTTTTCTGATATATTTAATAACTTGGCAAATAAATTCACAAGGAACTGTTAAAATATTACTTTCTTTGAATTTTTTATAAATATTTTTTACGGTGCCGAAGGAGAAGAAAGCTAAAAATAAGTGGTGCAAAATCATGAAAGGAAAATAATCTTTATCAGAAAAAATTGTTCGTTATTGCTGCGAAGACCATTTAGATGTAAGAATCTATGTCTATATGTTTTTTTGGACTGAAACCCGTAGAATTGCAGAGGTGACGATCGTCACGCTAATTCTTAGCGGCGTTCGCCTTGATATTGCTCAAGCGTGCCGATCTCCACCTTTATAATTCTACGGATTCTGACAACTACTTTCAGAGATATAGCCAAAAACAAAATCGGCGGGAAAGCAAAAATCGCCATAGTTCTACAGGTTAATAAGAAAATAAGAAAGAAATTAGAATAAGAAACTAGAACCATGAACCTCTGGAACCATGCCCATTTATTGGTAAATCGTTTGTTAATGGACAGTTCATCGCGTTTGACAAGCGTTACTGTGCAATATTTACAGGAAAAAATGTGGTCGCCAGCTCAGGTACCACTAGGTGCCCTTTGAAAAAACCCGCCGTGGAGGCAAGGGCTCGTGCCGACTAAGGAGCTGGCTGACAGAATGCGCTCGGTGTACACACACACACACTCACACGTACATTGGTCAGTGCGTTACAGTGAAAGGGATTTTGTTTTCATAGTTTGCGCATCAAAATGTATTTTCCTGCATTTTAAAGATTACATTCCATAGTTCCGTTTGGCTGTACCGCAGTGTATTATCACATAGTAGATGGTAGATAGATGGTAGATGGATGATAGGTAGCGTGCGGTTGTACTAGAGCTTGTCTAGCGAACAGACTTTGATTAAGATTCTACCAAAAGTTAGTTAATATATATATGGAACAAAGTTACTTATGTTATGATTTAAATAGTTGAAGTTGAATAAAACTGTAAACAAAACTTGTATGGATTGCACTGACTTAAGTAGGTAGGTAGATACCTAAAATAAATGAAAAGGGTAACTCTCAGAAGAGGTTAGGTCTTAATTACGTGAGATTATGATTGCCTACAGTATAGGTAGTTATCTATATCTAATACTTATGCTGAAAGTTTGACGCCTTTTTCTGCACTTGTGTACAACGGATTGTTGGTCAAAAAGTCTAAAACCATAGCCATGTCGACTTTTGGTAAATTATCGGACTGTTCGCGTATAAATCCAGTCTCCATTGTTTTAATTTTGTATCCACAGGTTTATTTTATTAAACCGAAGTATTCTCAATTACAATTTCACGTAAATACACCACGTCCGAGATACTGTGAGCGCGATATCGGCTGAAATAGCTGGTTTTATTTTAGTGCATCTCGTCTCATCCACACCGCGGCAGTGGGAAGTTGTGACGTCACAGCGCAAATGCTCCGCGCGGTTTAATTTGTACGGGGTATGGATTTGATATGAATTGCTTCGTAATTATTCAAGATCTTAAAATCATTGTTTCGCCAATGTTTTATACATTTTGATTACCTTAGAATTTGAACTTTTTTTTTGTTTTCGTGACAAAGGAAACGATAGGATTGTGTGCTTTGTTAAATTACTGAAATAAAAATTTGACATTTGACAGGTTTTGACAATTTTTCGACAGTTTTTTGAAATTGCTATATCTTCGAAACGGCTGGGGCTTTTAAATTGTTAAATTATATTTACAAGGCTGGTACAATAAATATAAGTATTTAAATACAACTTTACAAAAACTTATGATATCCCACCAAAACATTAATGAACACAATATTTCAATTCAAACCGTGGTATTATACCTACCTACCACATGTTCATAAAAGTTTGACAACATTGGCTACAAAGAATTACTTGCGACAAGGTCGTTGCTTGCGACTCGCGACAGCACGGTCGGGAGCTGGTACACAAGAAAATATGACCTTATTCCACAAGAAATAATGTTTGTATTGAAACGTAACTGAGAAAAAATATCAATAATTGGACAATCGTGGACATTTATTGTTTAATTTGTTTCTAATAGTACTAATGATATTTTGAAGGCATAAATTAAACACTTTTGAAGTAGTTATGTATTTTGGTTTTCCAAAAATTACTAATATTTGTGAATTTAGAAATCTGCATATAGAATCTGTTTAATTTTTAATAATTTACTAACGCACATAATATACTATTCAGAATCAATTAATGAATTACAGTTATCTATAATTTCTGGTAAGATAAGCCAAAAAATCTGTAACTTAGTGAACCTTCTTTATTAATGATAATCCCGACTGATTAATTAGTTTAATTATGATTTCTTTTACTGCAATGCAAGCGTTTTATCATAACTGAGGTACTATTGCAAAGTTATGTATTATGCTGTACTCATGAAAACCAAATATGTTGAAAACTTAGTTTTTCGGTTTTTTCACATTGACGCGGAGCTTTAAAATGTTTAATTCTTCTTATTTTAACTATAATTAACAATACTCTATGTCACAGAGAAAGAAAATTACAGTTATAGAATTATGTCCAGGTTTAGCTACTTTGACGCGCCTATCTCCCATTGCAGCCGTGGTAGATATTTTCATAGCACCTTATTTATTTAAATTATTTACATGTTTTATTTTATTATTATTGAAATTCTAAAGCCATACAAGATCAGGGGTTAGTATTTGACTTGCTTAAGGTGACTTTCTTATATAAGGCCAAATTCAAACTGAATACTCGGTAAATTTGTGTATATTTTCCTGTGAAATACGCAAAGTAAAATTAAGACTTCGCATACTAATTGAGACGAGATTGTTCTTTAGCAAGTATAGGGGCATAAAAAATATTTTACTTATTTTTCAAACAGGGTCATTGAACTTTGGTCCCGACCAGTTACCGAGTCTCCAGTATGAATTTGGTTGTATAAAGAAAAGTCACCTTATATAGTAAGAAAAAAGTAGTGCAATTAAAATACATAATTTAATCAGTTGTTTCATTTGTTTTCACGATTATCTCAGCATGCTGTTCCCGAGGACGCTGTTTGCGAGCTCTGGAATTATCCTGTTCAGAAGTGCTGATATTTCATCCTGAAGAAAAAAATCTTGTTTCACCACATTGCTTTTGAAAATGAGACGAAGTGACATATTTTCAGGTTTTTTTGAGCTTGTGGAAAGCATATCGTCATTACCAACATCTTAAACACCTGAAGGGGTGGATGCTTTTCTGCATCAGCACTGCTACACCCTCTTTTCACTAACGATTTTAACGCTACTAAGCTTATGTATTTCTGCGCTTTATTTAGATTAATGATTCTTTGAAAGTGCAGGAGATAATAAAACTTATTAGCGGTTTACATTTTCACACAATTATCAAAAAATTTCAATGCCTGCTTTAACATCTTAGGAAAGACTTTAATAGTGTTAAATTAGGTACATGTTAAACCAAGAAACAATTTTCGTATTGACAATAATTAATGTATCACATTTGCAAATGCAACTTTTCTTGTAGTGATTAATCTCTCTCACCTCCTTTACAGAAAAATAATCACATTGTCAACTTCAGTTAATACTTCAAAGAGCTAAATATTTAAGTTCTAAGTCCAATAACTTTGCTGATTGCCAAAAATTGTCAAAACGTCAGACATATAACTTTGATGAAACATAATGTACTAGAATTTATATTTTTTATTACATTAACTGTTGAAAAAAAAATACTTCCGCCAATTTCAACACTCCAAATTCAAAGAAAAGTACGATCCACAAAGCTACGCCATACAAAAACGCAATTCGGTGGAATGGCTTTTAACAATTAAAATTTTCTTAGAGCGCTTACATTTGACTTAGAAACTTGAAATTTCGTCCACGAGTAGGTTTTATAGCTCACGTACAGGAAAAACGAAAAATTACCAATATTTACTTATTAAATTACATATTAGAGACTAACTTAATTAGACCGCTTCGATACATAGAGTTTAATAGATCGTAAGTAACAAGTTAAGTTGGCCTCTTTAACTAAGTTATGAACGGAGCCCTCGGGGCATGAGTTCTACTCGCACTTAATCGGTTTTTTTTTATAGTTTGAAGAAGCTCAGTAAAAACAAACAGTAGATTGTTTCACAAGGGAGGTAAGCTATCAATTGCGAGCGAGCAAAGGTGCTTGCAGTTCGAGGGTGCAATCGATCACTTACACCCGTGTGAAACACTCTACTTTTCATCACTAATGCGAGGAAATTAAAAAAAACGTAAGACAAAATTATGTTTGCAACAACGTTTTCAACAAGATATTTTTACTACCGCCATTTTCTTTTCATGTGACTTTTTCTTTTTCTTGTCCAATCGTATCTTACTGGCCAGTGTGATTGTTTGAAAAATACAACTATGTATAGTCTGTCAAAAAAGTGTTGAAATGAATTTTGAAGAAACTATTTTTTATTTCGCCTGGTTACACGAAACATACAAGTACAAAATCTTTTAAATCGAGTTAACAGCGTTATTATTTCATAAATATATTACCTAAATTATACTACTTAAACGTTTAAAGTTCAATAAAGTCCATTAAAGTTCAATATTCATTTGAACACTTTTTTGACAGACTGTAGTTTAGTTATTGTGTAAACTCTTAAAGGTCTTTTTAACATTTTATTTACCATATTTAGTTACCTATTATACGCAAGTCACATTTTTCCATAATAATATAAATAAAGTACAGAATAATAAAATAAAAAGGAAATGGGCCGAAATAATTATTTTACATTGTCATTTAGCGAGACAAGTGACTTACTAAGGTAAGGGACTGTCGTTCGATTTTTAAATTTACTTACCTCCCTAGGTTGGTAAATCGAATTTACCTCCCGAATTTCGAGTTAAATACAACTTACTTTCAGAGCAATAGTGATGAAAAGTCTCTTACCTCATAAAAGTTGACTAAGTCTGGAACAATACTTTTTAGAAAAGCATTAACAAAGGCACTAGCACCCGGATGTCCGAAGAGGCCATGGAATTCAGGCTGAAATTTAAAACACAAGTCAAGATTCCGTTAAGAGCCGTATTTCAGGTGGATTGTAATTAATCAAAACTGAAAGTTCGTATATAAATTTTGAATTCTTAAGATTAAAATTTTAAAATTGCTTATTACAGGAACTGATGGAATCTTTGTCATATAGCTTAGGTATTTAGGTTTTGTAGGTGTAACGAGTTGACCGATTTTAAATTTAAGTGTTCAATTTTAATTACAATAAGGCAAACTCCTTAAGAAAAACAAAATTACGTTCCAAAATCAGCAGTACTATATTACAAATTGTCTGCCTCTGTGGCCAGGTAGTAGGGCGCTTGTCTTATGGCGCACTTTTAATTCGCGTTCGGCCTACGTGCTTCGGAAGGCACGGCTGTTAGTCCATTTGTACCCGAAGTACAGGGATAGGGCTCACTCACGCATCTGTTTGGGACGTACTAATCTTCGGTGAAAATCAGGTGTACCAAATTCAAACTGTCTCACAGTTCACACTTGCGAACACCTCTAACACCCCCTTTGGGATTCATGAATGAATGAATGAATGAAAAATATTTTATTGCACAATAACACATGAATGTACAGAGGCCAACTCAATGCTATTTAGCATTTTCTTCCAGTTAACCTGGGGCGTTGCAGAAAAAATGTAGGGTAGTGCCCATCGTAACGATGCAATCACACTAATATTATAAATGCGAAAGTTTGTGTGTGTGTGTGTTTATGTTTGTTACTATTTCACGCTGAAACGGCTGGACGGATTTGGATGAAATTTAGAATGGATATAGCTTATACCTTAACTTAACACATAGGCTACTTTTTATCTCGGAAAAAAGCATCTAGTTAAATCGATTAGCACGCGGGTGGAGCCGCGGGCAATAGCTAGTGTTAATAAAAAAATTGCCTACAAAATCAGGTTTAAACTATGTGTTAGGTAGAAAATTGTATAAATCCTATCCTAGTGTAAAATTGACGCAAAAAAAATATCTATTTATTTTTCAAAGAAAATGTCGAAAATGCCTAAAGGGGAATTATCCCAATGCAATATTTTTTCAAATAAATTTTAATCCATGAAATTGTAATATTTTGTCTGAAAAAAATGCCGAGTCTTAGTCGATTTTTCAAGATATTTTCCTAAAGATTCACATGACCGAATTTGCTCTTGAGAAAAAGTTCTTTATGTATATTATAACATATCGTCACGACATGAATCCCCGAAGGGGTGCTAGGGGTGCTACCGAGTGTAAACTGTGAAATGCAAGTCACAGTCCACACCCGGTACACCGATGATTATTGCGTCCCAACGTGATGGGTGGTGAGCCCTATCGCCGCACTTCGGGCACAATTACACGCTTTGAAATGAAAGAATGCAGGTTTCCTCACGATGTTTTACTTCACAGTTCAGCAATTGGTAATTATTAGGTAAAAATACAAATACTATGCACATAAATTCCGAAAAACTCATCGGTGCATGCTCGACCGGGGATCGAACCTGGGTCTCGAGATTGGGAGGCCAGCGTTCTACCGCCTGAACTACCGCCGCTTTTTATATTCGTATATGTCATTTTTTTACGATTATGGGGGCCGACCATAAAAATGTAACGAAAAAGGGTCTGAACAAATGTCACAAGATATTTAGCGATTGAATTGGCCAAGTGTTATTTCCACATCAACAAAACAAATAATTTTTGTTTAAAAATGTCCCGTGACGTTACATGAAAGAAGGAGGATCAACAAGATGTAATTGAAAGAGGTTAGGGGTTGACCCGGGAGCAGGGCCGTATTTTAAGGTGTGGAGGCCCCTGGGCAAGAAAGAAGTTAGTTGTACTTAGTGTTTGGAAACAATTTTGTGTCTTAACATTACTCTTTGAATTAGTATAGATACATTTATTAAAAAAGTAAGATAAAACAAAAAATATAGTTCTCCTGGACAAAGCCTATTTATTGTATTCAAATAGAAAAAAAAAACATCGTGAGCCCTAACATCCTTATGCAATTTGTACTTACTGTATTTTTATGTATGGTTAGTTAAAAATATATTTATGGCGAGTTATTTATTCGAAAAAACGATTAGTGTACGACATTAAAAACTTGTGGAGGCCCCTCTTGTGTGGAGGCCCTGGGCTTCAGCCCCGGTTGCCCTCCCCTAAATCTGGCGCTGCCCGGGAGTACTTCCGTGGCGTTCACCCTACCTCCATTTTCCAATAAAGTGACAACTTCTTCTCCTTGTTGTTATTTGGTTTGTGGATAACCTAATGTTACAGTTGTTCAAGCCGCCCGCCATACTAGCCTCTGACATGGCGCAATAACCATTATCCTCGATATTAGCCGATACCAACAGCTTGTCATGCTTTCCGAGGCTCAGAGAGATGCCGATGTGAATTGCCACTAATGGTCACCCACGTGAGAACTACAACTGTCCTACCTCAAATCCTCCGAGACTGAACTTGAGGTCAGCACTCTCAACATTGATGGAACCACTCAGCACCAGGATGCGGACAACGATGGTTCCAGACAATCTTGGTTCCAGTATCTTCATCCTGAAACATTTTTAAAATACCTTTAATACAAATATAACTTACATATTTTATTTTTTATTAAGGCCGACGTTGTTAGTACATTCTGTAAGTTTGGTGAGTAATTTAGCTCGATTTAAGTTCAACTCCAAGATGAAATTTTTACTACCTACGTTACTTTGGTTTTTTTATCTACAAAATAGTCTTTATCAAGCAAAAATGAATAATATCAGTCTTATACGACTTCAAGTTATGTAACAGTTATATAGTGGTTAACAGTTATTTAGTGGTATCACGTTTATCTTGTGACGTTTCAGTCGCATGACTTATTCTTATTATGTACATCGTATAAATGTTTTACGACTAATTTATATCGACATCACATAAGGTGTCAGTATATAGATCGAATAAACATTTTTGTAACACATTTATATGACGTCACAAAATGAAGTCAGCAGATAAGTTAAATAAACGTTTTGCAACTAATTTATATGATGTCATATAATGGTTTTAGTGTATATGTTGCATAAACGTTTCATGACCAATTTTTACGGAGTCGTATAGGGGTGTCAGTGTATAGATTGAATAAATGTTTTCATGACTAATTTATATGACGTCATATAATGGTGTCTGCCATGAAGTTTATTGGACAAGGTATTGTGAGTATGAACGTTTAAGTTGAATAAAAGGTTTTTCTAAGGTAACCGTCATCTAGTGGATAACCTTAAAGTTACTTTTATATAATTAAACCGCTAGATAAACGTTTTCCCATGACCTTTACATATGCATAACAAATTATTTTTGTCGTATAAACGATTGTATAACTTTTGGTAGACTTTGATTTAATTTAAATGTGAAGCTCACGCTTTAATAAAATCATCTCCCATTTTATTTTGTAGATAAACAAACACGCTTTTATAAAAAAATATGGATCCAAATAAAATGCTGTGTTTGTTCTTTAATGTTCATGAATCAATGTTTATAAGATTTTATGTAGGTATGAGAAACCCTAAAGTTGACTGTAATGGCCGGCAAATCGTTGTCTTAAGGAAATGTCTATGCGACCTTTTTGTTCTATAAGTGTATTAAAGATGTCACCATGTAACTTAAACAAAATCGATGGAGCTTCAATATGAAAAATTTGAATAATTAACCAAAATCTTTGAATTACAAAGAAATAGAGGGGGCGGAATTAAAAAATTCACAACATCACATATAAATACATCATCATAAAACTTAAGTTTCCTGAATATTAACACAGATTTTTCACCACTACTATTACACACTTATTACTGCATCTAAATTATCTACCTAGGTACATTGACGATATCTTGTAATTATGTAAATAAATAATAAATGTAAAAAACACATTGTACAAAAAAACCGGCCAAGTGTGTGTCGGGCCACGCGCAGTGTAGGGTTCCGTAGTTGCCCAATACATTTTATAAGTTGGTCTACTAATACAGATCGCGCCAAACTTCTAGAAGAACGGCGCATACATTGTCGTGTTTAGAGGAGGCCAAAAGTTTGGCGCGACCTGTACTCGTAAACCTGTAAAGCCTACTTAGCTGTGATAGTTTTCCTTTTAACTTTATTATATATACATACTACTTCTGTGAATTTTTTCACATAAACAAAAGTTTAGCCAGCACGGTAGGGAACCTGACTCTAACAAAAATTAGCACTTTAAGGCTTGATATTTCGGCAACCGGATCCCTATATCGAAAAATAGTTTTCACACATCTACAATGTTTTTGAACGACCTACCCAACGACACCCTATACTATAGGATAGACGAGAAAAAAAATCATACCCAATTTACGTGCATGAGATACATGAAAAAAAAAACGAATTTTATTTCACGATTTTTTGGGCGTGATAGTTATGTATACCCATGAAAAATTACAGCTTTCTAGTACTCAGAGTCTCTGAGCTAAGCCGCGGACCGACGGACATTGCTAAACTATAAGGGTTCCTTGTCGGACTACCTAAAAAAGAGTGTTAAGTAGATAACTTAATGATCTGTTACTTTGTATCGGTTCAGTGTCTAGAAAACTTATCATCTTAAAATATCGTTCAGATGTTGAATTAAATGATTTGATACCAAAACATCAAGCATTGTTAAATGCACTATGATTTAAGCTAAGTTTGTGCCTTTTACCAAATGGAGTAAACGTTTAAAAAAACAAAGATTATTAACAAAATGACATATTTTGTATGGGATTGTAAGACAAAAAAAAACTTAAAGTTAAGTTAAACAATTTTGTAAAAAGACAAAACTGAGCTAAGTGGTAAAAAAACACATTTTAACATTGCATCTTATTACACAGTGGTTTAAATGGTGTTGGAGCGCATACTGATAAATATTCTGTGAAATCAGATATACCTCTATTTGGTGCCCAAAGGTTAATAATCTTCTGAATCTCTTAGACAGTAAGTTTTTTATAGGCTGAATCGATACATAGTAATAGAATTTAATGTTATCTCGTGACTAAATTTCGGTACAAAATGTGGTTATTTACCTGGCTTCGCCGCTTCCAAAAATATGGAAACCTAACACTGACAAGTTCAGGTCGTAGCTTTCTGTAAAGAAAAATTAAGTACTAAAATACACAAATGATGAATAAAATTAATACTTAGCTCGGATTGTTACTTCATTTGAAAAAAAAAATATACCAACATAAAAAATCTATCTTTAATTATTATTACTATAGTAGTAATAGTAATATCTGGGAGTTATTGCAATTAATATAATTGTATAATGGTTCCTACTTGAATTTTGAATTTCGAATAATTTTCGTTGTGTCATGAAACACGGATATTTTGCAGTTTTGATGAGTTTGATGAGTTTTTCAGTAGTGTGGGGCATAGAATTTGTGAAAATATAAATTGTTAACTTCAACTTTGCTGATGAGAACTGCAAAATCAACGAAAATTATTCGAAATTCAAAATTCAAGTTGATTTTGAGACCACCTTAGTTATGTTACCAACACCGATTTTAAGACAAATTTGTTGTGCCTAGATCAAACTAGTTCTTCGGAAATCAGAAATCTCTTAGCGCAGAAACAAGCCGGTAAGTTAGGTTAGATGGTGGTTAAAATATTAATCAATTTCAAGAATGGGCTTATACTTGCACCAAAAAATACATTAAAAATCCTACTGGAATCTTTCGTTCGCTAAAGCCGGCATGATAATGATGATGATGGTTAGAAGATGACGTATTGCAAGCTGCCATGCATAATCTTCGTAGTGATTTTCCCATAAATCAGTTTGGCTTAACCTTAAAATGGGATTTGGTGGGTCACATATAAAATATATTAGATAACATGCCAACAACGATATGCTTTATTTTGTTTTTATCACTTACCGGAATGAATATCCAAAACGGGGATATGGCCATTGAAATCAAGATTGTAACGTTGCAAAAAGAAGTTTACAACGGTTAGACTCAAGGAATCTACTTCGAATGTGCTGGCATGCTCCACTGTTGCTGCTTGCAAGTTTATATTAGATCTGAAAATAGGAAGACATTGAAAATGTTCATCTTAACCACCATGCTTCTCTTTCTTCTGCTAATGATTTGACTTCTTGATACGACATAATTTTAACTTTCTTCTTCAATTGACTAAAGTAGATGTGTCTAGGTCTTCCTTTTCCTCTTTTCCCCTCGATCTTCCCTTCTATCATCTTTCCGCTTTTATTTTCGATGGTTTTTACACACATCTTTCTTCTTCTACAATTATCAGCACTTCCTCATAGACTTCTTCTCTGTCCAGCTAATTCTCTTCTTTCTCCTCCATCTTTCAAACACTTTCAACCTCTTTCTGTCTCCTTGCGTGAATGTCCATGTTTTACTACTATTTATTACCATTTCACCACCATTTCTAGGATTGAAATTGAACTCAACGAAAAATTTATAAACTGTTTTCTGTATACTCAGAATATGCCTTTTCAATAATCATAAATCCACTTAAACCAACTTTAACCCAATTTTATAACATACACAGAGTTGTAATTCTTATATCAAGGCACTCAGCAAAATTTAACAAGTGATTCAGCAAAATATGTAGTGGTATCAAATACAAATTACAAATAATAACTTTAAAACATTAGATGTCATTATAATTAAAATCAACCACCATTATTAAAATTCTCATCGCTTTCATTCGGATTATATCCTGGTATAAGGTACGAATTTTAGACATACAAGTTTAGGTTCGGGATAAAGTTTATTCGCATTTTATATGAAAATTCAAAACATTTTATAATAAAGTTCATTTACATTTAACTAAAGTATGTAGGTGCCATTTTGTTCGATAACTTTCTGCCATCTTGTAGGTAGGGACATGATCCCATTGCTATAGAAATTCTGGGGCTTCTGATCAAAAAACCGCGATAAGTAGTTTTGGCAGTCCTCTCGTAATGTTAACCTGACACTGCCTAAAGAATTCTGAAGAGATCGAAACAAGTGGAAATCTGAAGGTGCAAGGTCAGGACTATACGGCGGATGAATTAATACGTCCCAGTCAAACTCTCTTAATTTTTGCTGAGTGGCTAAAGATGTGAGAGGTCTAGCGTTATCATGATGAAAAACCACACCCCTTCTGTTGACTAATTCCGGCCGCTTTCTCTCAACTTCTTGCTTTATTCTCATCAGTTGTTCGCAGTAGAGTTCAGAATCGATGGTCCTGCCTAGCGGTAACAGCTCATGATGAATAATGCCCTTCCAATCCCACCATACACACAGCATTGCCTTTTTGCGAGATAACCCAGGTTTCGCCAGAGTCTTTGAAGCCTGACCAGCCTTTGACCACGACATTTTTCGCACGTTCTTGTCGTACGTGATCTACTTTTCATCACCAGTTATCAGGTTTTTCAAAAAACATTTTTGTGGTCAATCCCCAGTTCTTCAGCTACAACGTAACTACTGATATGCCGATCTTGCTCAACATTTTCAAAAATGGCATCCATTTTATCCGTAACAGGGCGCCCAGAGCGATGTGCATCTTTGATATCAAAATTTCCGGATTGAAAACGCTTAAACCAAATTTGTGCTACTCTCACAGACACTGCACTAGGTCCATAAACATCACAAATTTTTTTCGCGGCTTGCGCTGCATTTTTCCTTTTTTGCAGTAAAATTTTAAAATGTATCGAATTTATTCATTAGATTCACTCATCTTAACAGTAAGAAAAACAAATGAAAATCACACATTTTACCTAATTGGTATTTTGGAATTATCTTTTTTAAAATTTAAACTTTTTATTAATCCCAAAACCAGCCAGATACAAATGGTATAGCCAAAGAGATTTTATTATACGTTCATACATACTATTTGCGAAAAGAGTTTTTCCCCAACCTATTACATACACTCACACCTGTCTTCAGAGGGGTGAGCAGATACTACAGATATCCATCAGCTACGATCTTGACACACCTCTCACATCCTTCAATCTAGTCATACAAGCTCTTCTATTCCGAGTACTTTTGATTTTGCCCTTCATCAGTATGTCGTTTATTTGGTCGGCATACGTCCATCTACGGCAACCCAGTCAAGTTTTACCTTTCATTTGCGCACCGTAAATTTCTATTGTCACTCTACTTTCATTCATCCTCTCTTTAGGTCCAAATTTGTATTAAACTACAAAACAGCACAAGAACATTGTAACAGCAATGGAAGAACGATCCCTCCTAATACAGGATTTTTTTAGCTTAAAAGGAGGGTCCAAAGTAATTGTAAAAATAACTTTGTATATAAATAAATGAAATTTTGGATTTTGTATTGTATTTTGAAATTTCATATCAATAGACAACGCAATAAGTAATTAAGATCGCTTCAGAAAAAGCATACGTTATTGATAAATTATAATGTTATGTATATAACCAAATTTTATTTTGTTTATCTAACGGGATAGTGGGTGGGGCGGCATGAGTTTAATCTGTTAATCATTATAAAGCCTCACCCAGGTAATCCGAAAGCGTCGCCATCCAAGTTTAAGTTTTGAATCTGTAAGGGATCCAGCACAGGGACGGAGTCAGTGCCGGTCAGCATCGTCTCTCGCAGGTCTTCCAGCACGTCGAGGATCAGCTGCTCCAGTGCTGTGTTTCTGGCGAGCTCATCTGGAATGTAGACGTCGTCACGTTATCAATCCAGTAAGGTATGCGAGGTATATGCGATGATGGCATGCATCCATGTTTCACCAACGATTGTAACGCCCCAACATAAGCGCTACCGCCGTACTTTGAGGACATAATGACACCTATTCTCGTGTAGCAAATATTAGATTTAGAGCTGCCATAACCTAAAACTTTTCATTGCAAAATAGGCTTTAACACAGATGGATAAAAGTTAAATGAGCTTGTATTATTTCAGATTTTTCAACTTTAAATTTAAGGTTTGCTGCACGAGAATAGGTCACATTGAATCCCAGAGTTAAGGGTGTCTTCCGAAATACTCTGAATAAGTTATCTTGCTTAGAATATTAGAGAGAAATATGAAAGTTTTCTTTAGTTTAACAACATTTCGAGGGCGTTAAACTGGAAGGGCGTATCTACAAAAATATAAAGTACCCACTCATAATTTGAGTAATATTACAAAAATAAACATACGCCCTTTTACATTGTAGGCTTTGGCAAATAGTACATATAAAACAAGTGGAGCGGCCCTATCTTTTGCAGTATAGTATAATCTAATAAATATGGAGATTCGTCAAAAAAGTCGAATTTTCGAAAACATGTAGATACGACCTTTCAGCTTGATGCCCTCTATATAATTGTAATGATTTAGACGAGAATCTGTTATGTTACATAAACTTTTGAATTTTGAATATGCAAACCGGACATATGTGCCTCTACTAAATCTGAATCCACGACTTAAATATTAGTAGTTGATATATTCGAATCACTCACAGAGGTGGTTGATAATGTCCTCGCTTCAAACTATTTATTTTTGTCTTGTTATTTATTTTTGCTTTTCATCAAGGCTTAAAACGTTCAAAGTTTTGAGTCTTTAACATACACACATACGTGGAGGGAGCTATAAATGGGTTTTATGTCTGAAAAGGCTTTTAAACAAGAAGGGATGTCGTTGATACCCTGGAAGAACGGGAGGTCCCTGGTGTGGGACGCGACCTGTGTTGACACAGTTGCTCCGTCCTACTTACATGTGACTTCGTCATAGGCCGGGACGGCGGCAGCGTCTGCAGAGGAGACGAAACGGCGCAAATATGCATCCCTTGGCGTAGGATACATATTTGTGCCTTTTGGCGTTGAAACCCTCGGGCCGTGGGGGCCGGGAGCGCGGCAGCTCTACAAAGAACTGTCGTCGCAATTGGTCGACGCTTCCGGAGATCCCAGGGCTGGCACATACCTCGGCCAAAGAATTGGCCTAGCAATTCAACGAGGTAATGCTGCCAGTATCCTGGGTACTCTTCCACGTGAGGACAGCGATTTCGGCTCAATTTTTTATCTAATTTAATTAAATAATTTTGATAGGTAGTTTTAGTTTAGTTTATTTCAGTTATCAAATATAAAATATAATAATTAGAAATAAATACAATTAATAATCATATTGTACATACGTATGCTACATAACATTAATATTTCACAAATGAAGTAAAAAGAAGCACAGCATTTAAATACTGCGCGTAGGAATCTCCGCCATCCTTCGGCAAAGGTCGTATTTTCGGACGCTCTCATACAATCCATGAGAGAGAATGCACCAAATGCACGCCCAGTCGGATATAGACAGCCAAAATGACACCCTTGATTGCTTGCAGTACCAATTTTTTGCACGTGTTCTAAAATGACTGACTCCTATTTTGTTACCGATAAGTTTTTAAATGCTAGTGCAATGTTTAGGGCTTCTAAATTTATGATTCGACTTGTTTTCGAGACTACAAACACTGGCGAAAATTTCAATGCGTATCTATCTGTGGCAGATCTGTAAATAGTTACTAAAACAAACTCCAGTGTAAGCGAGACTCTTGAATCGGCGTCAAACAAATAAGTTAAATATTATATTTGAAAAGTGACAGATATTTGTGTTACAGGTGTCAAAAGTTGCAAGCGTATAAAGTCATAAGAACAAGATGTCAAAAGTGCCATATTTAAAAAATAATTGATTTGGAAACGTTTCTGAGTCCGGGAGACGGACAGACACACTTTCAGACTAATAATTTTAAAGTAGACATACTTACTATTATTGTTAATCAAGTCATTTGCAAGCTCTATTTTCGTTAAAGGCACCGCAACAGCTGCCCCAATGGCGGCCACAAGAAGTATCCATATACGCATTTTTCCTGAAAATTAAGGCAAGAATTAGGGTACTACTTTTCTTCATATTTCCGCCGTTTAAATTCTGAATTTTTTGTTAGGAAATGTCCTTTCTGTCGTTTATTTTTGATGCGTCCGTCGATACAACAACGGCTGCGTCGTCGTCGGTAGCAGCTCGTAGCACTTATTGAGCTTGCTACGCCGTAGCTTTCAGTGTATGAGCTTGTAATTCTACTCGTTTACGAAGCACTGAATAAAAATTATGTCATTTTTTGATGGAAATTTTGTTCTTCTCCGTTATTTAAATCTAGTTTCAGTCACTCACGTCAACGTCTGGCTAACTACAGCTGTTGTGTTGACCTAAAACGGGCCAAGTCTTAAGTTTAATGTCGTCTGGCGGCATGAAAGTAATGTATTATTCTATCATTTCAAATGTAGTAATTTGGTGCGTATAAAGGTCCCCCTTCTTACAACTTCATATAAGTCTAACAAGTCTCTCCTCTTATAATTTCATAATTCATACTTTTATGAAAAACTAAGGTTTAAATACAGAAAGTACTTCATATTCCATTATAGCTAAATGGTCCTAAAAATAAACAGTAGATGTCACTCAAAATTCTGAGATCTTTGCAACGAAAGCTTATTTTTAAGGGGTAGTTTTCAATAAATTTTCACTGTTTCTAAAATACTTTTTCTATTTTTATTCGATTAATCATTTCACTAGTCTCAGCCATGCAATGTATAGCTTCTGTTTGAAGCTCTAGATCTGTTCAGCAACTTACACTTGAAGACAAAAATTTTACTGGGGTAGCACCTCACCTTAAAGGGGATGGCCCAAAGCCGCTCTCCATACAAACTTGTCGAAATCGCGACAAAAGCATTGCAATTTCGTTGTGTTACTTTTTTCTATACATTACATCAATTCTACACCCGATAAAAAACAGTTTTTCACAAAAAAAAATGTTTATATCAAATTTCGCTGTTTGAAAAATGTATTAAATAGCAAAATTTGATAGCAAAATATTTTTTTGTGAAGAAACTGATTATTCGCAACAATTAGTGGAAGCTCAATCTGTGACCACGAAATGGAATTTTAAGGATAAACAATGCGTGCAAACCTCCATACAAATGCAAACACAAAATTGTGCGGTATATATAGAATGTTTTTATAATATTTTATTCCATTGGCATTATTTATATCTCTGTCAAATTAGAACTAAAAATCTTAAAATTTGGCTCATATCTTATACAATAAATAGCGTAAATAAAACGGCTTAATTTTTATTATCAATTTTTTAAACTAAATATATACTAAAACAAGGTCCAAATTAAGACTATAATCCGACTTAATTAATTAAGTATCCAGAAAAACAACTTAAAACTTGGTCAAATTGAAGCATAGACCTTGTTTATGAATTGAAGATATATCTCATAAAAATAAGTTCCCATTTTTATTTTTGAAATGTTTTTGTCATAATAATTGTAATTATTTATTTAGATATATTTGACCGCGTTCGCAGCTTAATTGACATTCGAGTGACGGAGAGATCAGTGCGGGACGAGTCGTGTGAGAGAGTGAGACGTACACACAAGGTCGTTGGCAGTTATAGGTGCCTTAAAAAAGAGAAATAAAAATGGTACCTTACCCTACAAAATTATTATTTTCAACGTGTGTCCTCAGTGGCAGCCGCTTTATCACTTGATTGGTGGATACAAACTCTAGTACGATTATCTTGTTATTTGTTTCGGATTTACGGATTAATATAAGATATCAAATATTTATATAATCTAACCATATTACGGTTTTGAAACATATATTATGTATCATTACATCATAAAGGAATGCTCCGACTTCAAAATAGCATAAGTTATGTATATAAGAATGTTATTTAGATAATATCGATCAGTATATAATTATTTTGATTATTTTTGTGAATTTCTGAAGGCGGTTAATACTTCTATGTTATTTATAAGTTTATTTTATTTCAGATTTTTTCATGTTGAATGTGAACTGTAATATGAGGCGCTGAGCTCAATAGTGGTGTAACACACATTTATCATTTTGAGATTTTTTATGATAAAATATGTATAAATACCCTCAAAATTATAATTATGGGTTACACCACTAATGCGCTCAGCATCTCATATATGAGTAACATAATTATGAGACGAAGGTCTAATGAGTATTATCATATCATAGACAAACATAGGTATTATAATAATTTTCAATCAGCACTATGAACAGACATATAAGTATTACTAAGTAGCATACTAAACATAAAAAATAAATAGCGTGGCAAGTTTACATACAAAAAACAAGCCACATTTAGGCTTCATGGTGCGAAGAAACGTATAAAAATGGGTTGTTTTGACTGGATTATGCTCGGAACATATTTGTTAATTCCTAAACTAATCTCTAGCCTATATTTTGTTTGGAAACAAGTATTATTTATATTTAAAAGAGCCCGAAGTTCACATAGGTGGTAGAGCTGAGGCCGGGCTCGACTGTGGAGGTACCACCATCTTACTCGCAAATCCTCCCGAAGTTATTCGGGGGAGAGTAAGAGAACAGCTCTCAGGCAAAACCAGGCGGCCCACCATTGCCTGGGACCGATGGATGGCGGTATATCCATCCCCAATTGCCGAGCCTTATATAAAACAGACTGGTGACGGGCAGCGGCGTCACTGGTGCAAGGTTTTCGGCACCGCGCTCACCAACCCACCTGCCCAGCGTGTGTGAGTATGGGCATTTCTTCCAGAAGGACCGCCAAGACCGCCGAAATCCTGGAAAGGCCTATGTCCAGCCGTGGACGAAACAGGCTGATGGATGGATGGATGGAAGTTCACTGAGCTAAAATTGCCACGCGTCGTCTCTTTGCGTTTATTATTAATGTTAGGTCTGCTACTATATTATACGTCTGTGGCACTATGACACATTATCTAAATAGCAAGTGATGACTTGTCATTCATTGAGGAGTTTCAGGGTCAAAAGAGGTGGGAATAATGTAAATTTACAAGTTGTAGGGACTAGGGAATCATCATCCTTACTCAAAGTGATTGCTGCAATCTCGAGTTATGTGCTTTCATTCGTTGAGAAGTTCTATGGTGATGAGGCCAAGATTGAAAGTCCGGTGGGTGTACTGCCAATTTTTGAGTAAAACCCTGCTATCAGCATCGTAACATAAAAACATAAAGTGCTCGCTGCAAAATATATCTGTTGAGGAGTTCTATGATGATGCGGCAAGGATCGAAGGTCAGTTGCAATTTGAATTATAGTACAAAGCGATGTCTCATTATCTAATGGTATGTCATTGATTGAGATGTTAATTCATTAGATCATAACTTAACTTAAACGGGACCTACCAAAAATTACACTCTTCCAAACAAAGATAAATAATCATTCAAAACAATTAAAAAATTACGAAGCTATTGAGAAGCTAGCATGAGTACTCAAAAAAAATAGAAAAAGAAATTATGTACAGATGACTTGAACTCTTGAACTTTTTTGAAGTCGGCAAAAAATGGATTCTCATTTTCTTTCCGTATAAAGGGACAACATCTTCTATGAAAAAAACATATTTTTACATTTGTGCGTGTCTTTTACTTTTTTTGGGGATCTACATATATACAAAATCGGTAAATTCTATGGTTTATTTACAAAGTACCAAGCAGGTACATTTACACATAGCATTGTAGATTTAGTAGCATGACCTCCAGTTAACAATTTTCATTTTCTTATCGTGTTGTTCCCACGACTATCAAATCAATTAATCATTTAGTGATTATACGGTTCATAATGTAAAAAAGTTATTCAGATTAATGTCATGATGTAATCTCTACAAGTAATTGATTACTAATTTTATCTCTATCTATTCGTCTAATCACCGAAATTGGCGTCATATACCTGCAAAAAATATATAAAATAAACATAAAATATGTTTTTCAACACACTTGCTTATAAAGTAATCATTTCATCTAATTATTTATTTTTATCAACAAACCAACTCAATTTTTTGTTGTAAATACAAAAATATTCAGTTTGTTAATGTTTCATATTTAGCTGTTTGGCTTTTTTCGTCAGTGCCTCTGATTCCATCTGCGCAAAAAACAAAATCTCCGCCGCCATTTTTCAAAGAAAATTGTTAGTTCATAGCTGTGTTTTCGATTATGTGGAAAAAAAGACAGTGAAATTTTATTATTTTTCCTCGCAAGTGTGTTGAAAAACGTCGTATGAAACGCATGAGCATTAGACATTACACTTGTATCATAATGTACATTAACAGTCTTTAATAACACAAATATCCGGCAGTTCTATGTCACTTTAATTTCCCATGTTAATGTCGAATTGGCCATATTATGATCTGGTTAACCATATCATGAATTCTGTTAAAACTACAGGGGTTGCCTCACTCTGCTCCGCTTCGCTCGGCTCCCGAATTTATGATCAACAGCAACTTAATCCGCTCCTCTACGCTTCGTTCGTCATTGCTCTTATTTTTTCCTTTTTTTTGAAAGATATTAGTAATTTTTTTTCGGATTTTATGATATGGCCAAGTAATCTTTTTACTAAAGAGGTGACAAGGTAAAAACAATGTAAGTATTTAAAAAAAAATTTATTCCGCTCTTTTACCTTCTTAAAAATGTCTACATTGGACGTCGCATTTATGTAGGTATATACGATTACATAATTTTGTAGTGTTTCAAATGCATGTAACTATCTATACGTGTTCTTCAGATGGTCGAATGATGGTAAAACCCATCACTGTATCGATGTCAGAATGTGGTGATCAGTTGCTTCGTTGAAAGATCTCCTCATCTTATAGGATCTGGTTGATGACTGCCCAAGCGATGATTTCAATCATCTGGCTGATCTCTTCCTGTAAAATTTAAATAGTAATACTCCTTTTACTAACTGAATATGGCCAAAAGTATTTGTGGTGAAGAACGGGTACAAAAAAGCCAATTGTTTAAGAGAACCGCTTCATTCTGGCATTTAGGACCTCAAGTGTATTATCTGATGGCGCAGTCGCATAAAATGTGTTTTTAGAGTTCCGTAGTCCGACAAGGAACCCTTACAGTTTCGCCATGTCCGTCTGTCCGTCCGTCCGTCTGTCCCCGGCTTAGCTTAGGTGGGTTCGATTCCTTTCTAGAGAAATAATTTTTTCAAAAACCTTATGATACAGTTTTGGTTTCCATCAAAATCGGCTAAACGAGACTCCTTTGAAAATTTTTCGCTACAGCCTATAGTTTTGGGTTTGACAATTCACGTCCCTTGAAAAACTAACCCTATGTGTGGTGACATTAATTTATGTAGACAAATTCATACTGAAGACTCGATAAATGCTCAGTATCAAAGTTCAATTACCCTTTTTGTTAAAGTAAATTAACTTTTTCTTGTTCTCTTCAAACGCAAGCCTCTAGACTAGGATCTCAATATTTTATTTTGCGTAAATAGCACAGAGTGTTGTAGATACGTGATACTGACCTAACTAAGCCTCCAGTATCAATTTAACTGTTTAAATTAATGCCACTTTATCTGAGTGAAAATATAACGGAATTAATGACGATAATGTGGTGATTGTGATAAGCTAAGAATCTCGATCTGATTCGACCTAAAAACGTCCCTACGAACCAGTAGTATTTTATATTGCTAGAGACAGGTGGACACAAAATTACACAGAGACTGTGTTACATCCAGTTATATCAACGACGTCAATTTGATGTATTCAGCATTAAAATAAGAGAAATTTTCTACTTTATTTCAAAAAATAACAAACATAGATTTGCTTAAATTTTTCAGGTCATCTTGCATGGCTTTTACACTGGCTCACTCGGTCAAGCTATCATTGAATTTGCTGAAAGCAAACAATCAGACTTCTAAAGTTTCCAAACCGTGAAAGCAGAACTTACTAACCTGGTGGTCGACGATAGCCGGGAAAAGTCCTTTATTAACGAAGCGGTTCATCGGGTCAGCGTAGTTCCTACCCAGGAAAGAGATTTTGTCGAATTGAGCCTGTTAAAGAAACAAAGAAAATGATGACTGACACAACCACATTGCACTCTTACCAAGAATTAAACAATATCCTCATAGTTATCATTATTAACATTATAATAATTGCGGTATAGGAACGGAGAAAAAAGTGAATCTGGATGGCAAAAGTTGAAGCTGCCGTTTTTAGTAAAAATTAAATATTTAGGTCTTTGACTATGTTATCTATGAAAACTATGCTATTTAAAAACAATCCATTTCTTTTAATAATAAATGCTTTAAATAATGATTCTGTTAAGAAATATCTCAGCTCGCATTCACTCCGGTAAGTTGCTACATTAACTTTGCCAGAGTTAACTGGTCAGACTTACTTCCATAGCGTCAATGTAGAAGTTGATCTCCAGTTCCCTGATGGTGATGCCAGAGACGATGCCGACTCCAATGCGGACGCGACCTCTCACTCCAGGGTTGGTGATCACCACCCTGCAACATGACAGACACATTCCTTGTATCTTGTAATCTACGACGAGTTATCTGCTTTGCTTGTGTGTAGTATATGCAAATGTGTGTACCGTGAATTCATAATACAATACAATTATTTATTTACTAGCCTTTGCCCGCGGCTACATTGATAATAAAGAAAACCGCATCCAAATCAGTTGAGTGGTGCTCAAGTTAAAACGGAACGTACAATACATAACATACAGATAGATAGAGATACAAAAATTAAAAAAAAAATAGTTTTCTCAACACAATACTAATAAATAACACATTTTAATTAAATTATTGTAGTATTTGACCTTTGTACCACGATCCCCACGTGCTATTCTTCCATTGTTAATCATTAAAAAAATGTTTTTTCTATCAATACACGTGGGATATAAATGGATAACTGTAAATTATCCAGTCAAGTCTAAACAGGAGATTCAGGAACACCCCAAAAATACTGCCTTATCCGTATGTCCAAACTAAAGCCACGATATAATTTTGCAAATTTCACAAGGAGTTTTGAGTTTTTTAACTCTAAAAATTGTTTCTGATGACTTATGGAGTCGGTAGTAAGAGTTTGGCTATTTAAATTAAAGTTACCTTCTAGAAGCACAACAGATACTCGTACAGAAGCACAACAGATACTCGCACAGAAGCAAAACAAAGATTAAGGCGATGAGAGCTTATATTGATTTTATCAATTGCAAACCAAATTTTACTCCTATTACGATATTAATCAGTGCGAAAAGTGCTCCAGCGAAGTTTTGTCTGATGGAACGTGGAGAATCATAAGAAAAAATATTCTAAAACAATATAAGCGGCCAATTTTATATTTTAAAGCTGATTTCATTCACAGAATGGGTAGCACTATGTTTGAAAAACTTTACTTATTGTTGTAATTTTATACAAAGAGTAAAACTTACTTTCCGGCAACCTGAGCTGTTAGTAGCTCACTTAGGATGACAACGTCCAGACCAGAATCACCTGCAAAAAAGTTTTCTTCATTAGTTTCAGCTTATCACATATCTTATTTCTTACTTGAAATTCTTCTTACTAGTTAATAATATCTATAGCCAAAAACTATGAATACAAAGGTAATAGGGGCCATACAGAATACGAGAGGAAGCATGGTTGAACCTTACAATACGAGGAAAATGGAAGGTAGAAGATGACAGGAAAAACAAGACAGAAACACTTGAAAAGATGGAAGTTTTATTGTACCGGGAAGTAAGAAAGTTGGCTTTATGACTCTGTGGTGAATCAACAAGAGCATTGAATAAAAAGAGAACAGAAATTATAGACTAAAACTACACTTGAAGTATATTTCAATCATATAAGTAAATTTATTATAAGAATTCATTTCTTTTGGCATCACTACTCTCTACATCTAATCACACAATGAGGCAATAATATTCTTGAGCAATTCGCGGATATTCCGTGACAATAATAAGTTTTGATTAGGAAGTGATGTCATTTTGACATCGGATTCATCGGATTTTATCTGCGGATAACGGAGCACCGCCAAGAGTGGTGAAATCTTGAGAGGGCCTATATCCAGCATTGTACGATCCATTCATCCATTACCCTGTAACAGTAGTAGTAGCAGCCTATAGCAGTGGTTTTGATTGCATTACAAAACTAACTTAACAAAGCATGTATTCGCTTTAAAATTTTAAGTTTGCCATATCCACGCGGACTCTCTTTCTTACTCTATAAACTAATGATGAAAAAACATACCAATAGCAATAGAGATCTCAGGCATGGAGACGTCGTAGGTAAGTCGCTGGGTCAGCAGACCGAAGCTCATGTTGTTGATGACGATGTCGCTGAGACCAGCGACCGCGACGTCCTCAACTCTGACCTTGATGTTGAACAAACTGCAAAGTGAAAAACAAAAAACTTAAAACACATAGAAAAACATATCGTCACGACCAGAATCACCGAGAGCGTGTCAGAGGTGCGTTCCCAAGTTTGAAGTCACAGCCCACATTTGACACACCCACTTTTCACCGACGATTGTTACGTCACCGTATTCAGACCGTCCCCGTGACCCAATGGTAGGAGGTTATACAAACAACGTTGCTGGTAAAATGTTTTGGGCTGTGGTAGTCACTTCTACAGTTTTATTGAAAAGACCTCAGTACGATAGTGGTAAAACTTGATTAAGATATATCGTGCAGTAATCTTTCAAAATGAATGAAGCAACTGCCGGGGAGGCGTCCCTATCTAGGTTAAGAAGGTGTTGTAAGTAACTCTTCATTCGCAAAATTTTATTCTGTGTCCATAAAAAACCACTCGGTGTTGGACCAGAAATAAAAAATTAATTTCGCAAAAAGGGTAATTGAACCGAGTCAATATTTATCAAAATCATCGTAAATACTGAATTAATTAAAGCACCTATCCCAACGTGGCTTGACCGGAGTCAAGGAAACCGAAAGATTTGCACTAGCCCCTGGAGCCTCATGTTTCATGGGGCTGCGAAACCATTGCATTGCAAACCAGAGCATACCAAGGGATGCTGTAAGAGAGACGATTGGTTTGCGTACTACATATGCACCTTATCTAAGGTGCCTTAGATATGGATGCATATTGCATAATAACTCAATCATACTACACCCTTTTGCAAACCATTTATAATTTTTTATTTTTTGCAGGGGTGAAATCCAACCTTTACCATTTTAAAACTATGACACTTACGATGGCACTGGCAGAGCGTAAGCCAGGTCGATTTTCTCGAGAGTAAAAGGATCCAGGCCCAAGGCTTTGAGGCGTTCGCTGAGGAACTCGAGGAAGCTGGTCACAATATCAGCGATCGTGTTGCGGCTCTGTGTGTCTGGAACCGAGATTTTCAACATTTTATGTCTATTGTTTATTTGGTTGAATTTGTCCGTTTTGTAAGCTAAGTACTTTTTTGTTACTAAGGTTGGCACCTATCTATCCTGTCAGCTTATCAACTTTACGCATGTACATGAGATGACAGTCATCAATAGTAGTCTGTGCAAAATACATAGAAGACTTTTTTAGTATTGCGACATTATTGTGCGTAGACATGTGTAACTAGCAGAATAAATTAAAATCAATTTCCCGACACGAATTTCTCGGCCGTTATATATTTTTAGCAAAAATGAAAATGAAATGCCAAATTCCAGTTACGGTGTTTGTTAGCGTCCTTCGAAGAATATGTGCTGCTCCATATTATGAACGACGTTAGTAAATGACCTTCTCTTCGGAAGTCGATAGATATACAATAATGTTTTAAAGAGTGTTAAAATATTATTTACGGCCAAGTTCAAAAGTACTTGAAATAGTATTCGTAACTTAAAAATGCATTAAGTTTTTCAGGGATTTTTTTCTTTCTTTATTCTTTACTGTACACAGAAAATTTATTAATAATAGATAAATAACTAAGGAGTATGTGCATAGGTGAGCTTATCTCTAAAAAGAGATTTCATCCAGCAAACATTAGTGGGAAAGAATATTTCTATTAAAATAAATGAGCATATATACGTGTACTATAAAAGATATGACATACATATTTCACAAGTCATCTATTAAATTCAATAAATGAAATTAATTATATTATTGTAACAAAATATATACAAAAAAATACATAAAATAAATACGATAATTAAATATATTCAAAAATACATTTAAATGGTTAAGTTACCATTTTCAAGCGACTAATCAAAGAAACAAAGTTTTTACATACCAGTGGTGATGGACTTTTCTGCGTCGTGTGTGGGAATCGCACTACTCATTGCGACCAAAGCCGCAAATATAATGGCGAAAGTTTTCATTTTGGTAATTCTGGATGTTCACTAGAAAAACAATATAATGTTACGATATTTTATTTTACTGTTACTTTTCGTTTCATCGTACGAAATTGCCAAGGAACAGAGAGATTACTCGTCTACATTAACAACTTTAGATGGGGCCAATCCTGTTAAAACAAAAATAAAATCAAATATTCGATAGAAAAACTTATATAATAAAAACGTATGGAACTTGACTTGTCTCTCCCTAACAAAAGTTGTTCGTATTTCGTATACACAAATAGTATGTATGGTCCTCGAAATTTTTGCGACTAAATTATAACACCAATATAAAAGGTGACTTTTCTTTATAAGACCAAATTCAAACTGGAGACTCGGTAAGTGGTAAGCACCAAGGTTTAACAAGGGTTTGAGAAATACGAAAAATATTTGTCTCTATCCTTGTTCAAAAACAACCTCGACTCAATTAGTAAGGGAAGTCTAAATTCCATTTTGCGTATTTCACATAAATTGTCATTGAACCTTGGTCCTATTACTACCTACTTAACGAGTCTCCAGTATGAATTTGGTCATATAAACAAAAGACATCTCATATACAAAGTGTGTTGTTCAAGTGCAACAAAACGTAAACAGACACAAAAGTTATATTTTTTAGCTTTTGAAATCAAATTGTTTGAGGATATTACTATTAGTTCACTTTAACGTACATAACTTTAAAAATGTTGTTTATTTTTTTGTAGCACTTCCCTAATAAACTTTGCAGATCTTAAATTTTGTGATTACAGATAGAACTCACTTGTTGAATTGTGTCAAAAGGCACAGGTCGAGCTTTCGATGAGATTATGACTCATCACCATCAGGATTCGCCGTGCGCGCCAGTACTCTCGAAGAGTCCTGATAATGATGAATCATAATTTCATCGAAAGCTCGACCTGTGCCTCCTTGCAAAAGACAAGTGAGTCCGTAATCACAACATTTATGATAGCGACTAAGTCTAATTTTTATGAAAACTTTTGCAAATCTTTTTATAAAAGGCAAACCACTTTGCTTACCTGCCGAATAAAATTATATTTTTTGCCGAAAAATAAAATGCGATTCCTTTTATAGCTTTTATGGTATCAGAAATCAGATTAAGACAATTAACAAATGAAAAACAGAGATTACCTAAATGTTGACTTGTTATTTGTCGATATCCGATTTGATCAATGATGAATTCGGTATTAACCGTTCTTAGCAGTAGTATGGAACCTTGTACGTTTTGATCCACATGTGCGATAGCAACACTGATGGAATCAATAAAAATATTTTTCGTATTTGGCAAACAGGGTCATTGAACCTTGGTCCTGACCACTCACCGAGACTCCAGTATGAATTTGGCTGTATAATCGAAAGTCACTTTATATAAGTAATACATTTCTGCCTTTTTTTAGTATTGCGCTTTGAATTATTTAAAAAATATTAGGGGTACTTGTAATTAAAAACTCGTTTATATAGAAACACATTAAAATAAAAAAACTGGGCTTCTTAAAAAAATAGTTTGTAGGTCTGCTTCAGGAATAAAAAAATAATAATGATTGATTATCATGATATAATAACAGTGTTATCGTATTTTTTTCAGCTAATGATTTTCAATACGATAATAATTAAATTTAATCAAAAGATCTGACGTTGAAAACACAAGGTATATCAGTCACGTGCTGCAAAAATGAAGACATATTTGACTGCTTAACTTATGCCTGTTCTGTCTATTGCAGATAGAACAGGAGGATAAAGAGATAATCTATTAATTTCGTTTTGTTTTTAATATTATTTAACTCAACTTTTGGCCTGATTATCCGACATTCTCTTGTCCTGTACCTTCTAACTATCTCTTTACTAAAACACTGTTATATATAAATATTTATGATTTAAAAAAAAACATGTTCTTGCTAAGTTTCTTGCCCATTCTTCTTAGCAAGACTATTCGAATGGGCGGAGTTAGGCATGTATTTATATATGTAACGTATTAGTATTTAGTATATGGGTAGCTATTATTATTATCATATCATTCGTACATAATTGTATACATTAAATATACCTTTATTTTAGTTCATGTACGTGTATTTACTTATTAAATATAAGCAAACCCAAAATCTACTTTAATATATTGTATTTCCTCTTTTAAATTTTATTATTTTTATTATCTATTTAATAAATGCTAACGTGCGATAAGTGTATTTATGTACCTAAGTATTAATTTCATAGAAATCGCTATAGTCCGTTCCAGAAACACGGGTGTCATTGATGTTAAAAGGTGCTTTATCCAGTTTAAGGCGTTATTTGTTTTGTTTTTCGGTTTTTATGTGATCTCGTTCTATCGAGGGTTACCTCTATCTATTACGATCACATAATAGAGAACAGATCCTTGTTGATGGCTTCATGTCCGGGGGCTGGCACATCCTAGTTACGCCAATGCAGTAAAGTCCTCTGAAATAACGCTTGAAGATTTATTGGGCCAATAATTTATTTTTTTCGTTGTCGGCGTAACTAATAGAGAGTCCCAACTGGTACACCTATATTTCACCGACAATTATTACGTTAAATTGAAGTGGGTAGAAGTCGTGCTACTACCGCTATTTTTTTTGTGAATTCGACGATTTCCAAGGAGGTTTAATAGGGAATCTCTTTAGATTGATCTCATTGATTTGATTTTATTATTCTTCCACGTTTGGATTGGGCATGAGACGATCGTCAACTTTACGCGAGTGTATGAAATGACAGTTACTTAAGGTAGGATGTGCAAAAATACGTAAACTTTTTCAGTACTGCGAAATTATAATGTGAAGAAAATGTAGGAATGTGGAATTGAAATAAAATGATATTCTTGAAAAAAATTGTCAGTTCGTTATTTGTTTTGATGATCAATCACTCATGGGTTCATCAACTTCGTCATCAATGCCAAATAGAGACAGATATATATAATAAAATTTAAAGATTTCATTTATAAAACGTTTGAAAATAAATTCAACAAACAGTTCAGACATATAAATCAGCGATCATTTAATTTTTTGGAGAAGCAATATTAATGATCAATAAACTTTTATAAACATCAATAAGTACATAAAATTTATAATTATTTTACTTTATGGTCTTAAGTACCTGAGTAATCAATTCATTTGTACTATTATGCAAACGGTACTTTTGATTCCCAATCCAATCGTGGAACAATAAGAACTGCACCTGAAAATCATACATCATAAACTGTCACGAATTACAAGATTGCATTTTTTTTTGTTCTTACTCCCGCGGTCTATGGCGTCATCGCAAGGGATGGAAGGAAAGCACAACATATATGCTTGTACTATCGCCAAATGGATCTGAAAAAATCCAAACTGCTGAAAACTCCAAACGGCGCAAATATGCGTCCTTAGGAAGCTTTTATATGTTTGAGCCGGTTGGGGTTGAAACTTTCGGGCCGTGGAGTCCCAGCGCCAAAAAACTAGTAAAAAATCTATCAGTTCTTTTAGTGGAAACATCGGGTGACCAGAGGGCTGGCGCATTCCTCGGCCAACGTTTGTCCATTCAAAGAGGAAATGTGGCCAGCGTTCTGGGCACCATGCCGCAGGGGTCAAATTTAGATGAGGTATATTTTTTGTAGTTATTTTTAAGTGTGTAATTTATATTGTGAGGTAATTTTAGTTTAGAATAAGTTTTTGTTTTTTATGTTTTAATTTATTGTAATTATTATTATAACATGTCTAAATATTTAAAAAAAAAATGGATCTTCACAACGATATAACTATAATTTTTGTGACTTTTCAACTTTAGGAATATGATGCTTTCAAAAGTACATTAATTTTATGTTGATATTTATGGGATGATGAAGAAGACGTTCATCGAATTCACGTCAAAACATCACGAACATATCAAACGATATGAACGTAAACGATTTTGACGCCTGTGACGCTGCAATAAGAACTGTCAATGGTAGCCCCTCATGCTGGTGTCTGTACGTATTGAATTTTGTTCTAATTATTTCCATCTGAACAGATTTAGGGGTGGCGCTGAACGATTTGAAGTTGAAGAATATGAAAAAAAAGTTCATCTTATATACAAGCATTTATTTTTAATTAAACACAAATCTTGCAAACATTCAATAATTCAATCATAGCACTATGTTATTATAATAATTACTTGAAACATTTTAACTATTTTTAAATCTAAAAAGATAACTTTGAATGAAAAATAACTTCGCGAGAAAATTTCGTAGGCCTCTCAACTGATGCTCCCACAATTTGCTCTATTTTTAGGCCATTTTACTCTATTTATATTTTACCTTTGATTTTTACATGCAAGCCAAAATTAAGCGATGGCTAGGGTCATACGGGTCTACCAAAAATGTTTTTGAACTCCAATTTTCTTACTTGTACAAGTTCGGTTTTCAAACATCGTCTCTCACGATATAATCAGTTGTCAATGCACTTAGTCATTATTCGTAATTGAGTACAGGACTCAGCATACTGGTTTTTATCTTTTCCCCGTCATTCCAATAGTCATGGGTTAGATAAAACAACCACCATGGTGAGCCTCGTAGTCATTAAAAAGTTTATAGTGGCTATTAGTCATAAAAGCTGCTAAATCATTTGAGCAAGAATGTTCATTGAAATATACAACCAGTTCATTCAGCCAATAAGACCAAATTATGAACGAGCCATTTCATGTTGCGTCGGGCAGTTTCTGCCGCAATTCTTCGCCCAGATTCTTATAACCCAAGCCAATGACACAAGCCAATGTTTCGTAAGAAATATAGAATTTACAAATTGGTCACAAGCACTGTCGACGTCTATTCGTGTAACCATGAAAGAAATTACAATTTATTGTCTAGACGGCATAATTATACTCTTTTATACTAAATAATTGTAACTGTACAACATATTTGAGGAAATGAACTAGCTACAGTAGTAGGTAATAGACGTTAGTGAAAATATTAGTTAGGTGTAATAAAAATATTAAATCGAATGACTACAAACCAAAGCAAAAGTGAACTTTCATAAAATATAAGTACTGATATATCATAAAAGGGATTCTTATTTCATATATTCTCGAAAAAAACGTGCTTTTTGTTAAGCTTTTCCATTGACAAGAAAATTTCACTCGTATTGTGGAGTCAGACTTTTTATTAGAAATTCTTTGAATAATATGAGCTACAATGTGATGCAAGACAAAAATAATCCCTCCCATTTTAGATGTCCCTTTAAGTTACCACCTCTATTTTGGCACTACACCCTTTATTGGCCAGAACCATAATATCACTTAGCACAATAAAACATACTGAAAATCATAATAACTGTGCAGATATATCACGAAGAAACGCAATTCTACCACTACTTGTATTACCTAATCATAGTGTTATATCCAATATATATAAAAGTGAACAAGAGGCACTCTATAGGTTTATATACGCAGGTTTTAAAATAAGCGTAGTCCTTAAAAACATCGAATGTGACCTAAACATTGTTACTGACACTATTTTACATTTACTAACATCAGCGATTTTTTATAATATAAATACAAATACATAAAACGATCTTGTGTACACATTCTCTTAAGTATTTCAAACAAATATAATAAAAGCAGATAGACCTAACACAGAAAATTACATCGAATGGTAATATCGTCAACCACAACATTTTTTCTAATAGAAAATATATATATATACGGCACATATAGGCACCCGTCTTGACTTGCTTACGAATGAACAAAAAGATAACACGTCAACTAATACAACAAACAACGACTTACTACGTTGGAATCTAACACCCATAATATAATATTTACAACAATTAAAGTAAACAAAAAGACGCAATAGATTCCCTTCAAATATTGTACTAGTAAAAGCAGTGGCAAGCGCAAATATTTTGGCATAAGATCTCGCTACCGTTTTCTAAATCTCTCCAAAAACATTTTTCAATATTTATAATTATATTATTTTTCAAACATGGATTCCGTTCCGATTTTCGTGATTAGTTTGAGATTAGTTTTTATCACGAACAATTACTTCCTGTCATCGTAAGTTTTCCAAAAACATCACGCCTGCCGTGCTTCTGTATTATCTTAAATCACAAATTGTAAAGTTCACTATCAATACACCAATATTTGAAAGCTGAACTGGTTTCTTACTACGAGTCTCTATCTTAGGTTTATCTTCCCTAAATCTACACATTCAATTTCTACTTGCTTTTCCATCTCTCTTTTTAAATCTTCTAATTCTTCGTTTTCATTCGTTTATACCTTTATAATTTCTTTCTCGTCAAATTAGAACTTTATTTATTCATCCCACTGTATTTGGCATAATTTTTTGCCGTTCATAGAACATTGCAGATTTTCAGTATATTTATTATTCTTCTTCCCATTTACAAATTTACTAAATTTTTCACTTACAACGTGACCGTTAACATGTACAACTTTCTAATATTGGTCCTCTACAGAGTTGTGAAATGATCTAGCTTATTATTACTTACGAGCTATGGCTAGAATGAACTTATTATTTTCTATGCCTTGCGTGATATGTGTTGCAATAGATGCGCGTTAAAGCTAACATTTTATTTTAATCTCAATACCAGCTTTTCTGAATCTCGCGCGATACAATTCATGAACCACATTCATTCCATATTTTCTGGAAGCAAGAAGGTATTTGAAACAAAACATTCAACTGAGGTTAATAAAGATTGATTGCCTAAAGATTTCAAATCAAATGACGAAATACAAACGCTTATTTTTGTTTCTAATTATCAGTTCTAAGATTTTATAAAGCAAAATATGCCGCCCTAGGCCAAAATATATCTAAATATAAAAAAGAACACATTTTTATACAACAAAAAAATAATTATTGATTTCTTCGATAGCAAAGAAATAGTATTATTATCGTTATCGACTGCTGATTTGTTTTTGATTTTTGTATAACATAATTTAATTCGGCAAGGTCTTTACTTGTTATTATTCTTAGCAATGTCCATCTTCCGTCACCCCTGGCAGATTTTTGAAATAACTTCACTTACTGTCGAAAGATATGTTGAGACTTACTATCTAAGACCAAATTACATCTACGTATAATTCTATAATTTGTTATTAACAAGTGATATGTTGTCGGAGGTAACACTCCCATTAAAGTAGATTATAACATTAATGGATAATTTTACATTTTCCTACATAAAAGTGACGGAACTTAACAACAGTATTGTTTAATTATGAACATTCAGCGCAATTCAAAACACTTAAGGTGGCTTATAACTTAAATATAACCAGTAAACTATACATATAACAATTATAAAGTCTAAATATAAATACAAGTCAACAATTCATCATAAAATATTTAAGGATTCTGTGTACATATAATCAAGAGCAAATCTACTAGGTACCATGAGATCGGAAAGAATGTCCTCCAACAAAAACCAGAGAAGCAATAACAACATAATTTAAGGGATTTAGAGGCATTTAAGGTTTATGCTAGTAACCTACTCGTATGTGTAGTTTATTGTTCATATGGTAAACTTCACCATAGTCTTTTGGGTGACACAGACGACTCCCAGAAGCGTGAGACCGAGCACTTCATACGACACTCGCTGTATCGATGCACTACTGGTGCAGTTCTTGGGAGGATCTGGTTTGGCTAGAAAGGAAGAAAATATTTTGTCCATTATTGTAGTTAGCAGAAATCATCATCGAGCGACATCTGGTTTATAATACTTATAATTTCATCGTCGCATTTTAAGGCCTACCTAGGCATAGTTGATGTTTTGCATGATCTTTCTCACAAATGGGTATTTGTTGGTATTTATCAACAATATAAACTGACCTTTGGACGTCAAGTTCAAAATAACCATCAGTAAAGGTACCTGGTAAGGTACTACTATGGACCTCAAACAGGCAGTGATATTTCGTGAAGGGTGGGCGGGGTTATTAGTTAGTTAATATTTCTTTCTCATCCCACTGCGAATCTATTATTGCACCCAATATGCGTAACCAGGTAGGAGCTAGGGGGCATGCCTAGCCAAATAACAACTGAACAACTGGTTGAAACCAACTCTTTTCCGAAACTGTTGTTCGTCTCTATATACAATTACTCATTCTATATAAACTAACTGAATAGGATGTTTTGCATATCCATTGCCCGTGTTCGTCCACTGCTGGACATATGCTATATATTAGTATTCTTCAATAAAGTTTGGGTCCCCTTTTTACACAGAAGAAAAATTTACGAAATATTCTAGTTTTCAGGAATCTAGTCTTGCATAATATTATATATTATTGAAGAGTTTTGTCAGATGTGGTACCAATGGTTCTATCATCGCTATTATGGCGTCATTGGTGATTTTCTCTCCTCCTGAACTTGTTTTATTTTAATTTTATTTGCCCCTCTCTGTTTTACTCTCTAGTATACAATGAAGCGGTTCACGCATGCTTCTTTTGCTGGGTCTTTTATCGACTAAAGCTTTCCGTAATAATTTGTCTCTACTCGGTTTTACATTTAACCCACTCCGTTCGGTTGTTTTAGACATTGTTTAGTAAAGCTTCTTGTTTTCAATTATTTAACTTATGTATTTATTAAGAGTGGTAGAGCTGATGCCAGGCTCGACTGTGGAGGTACCACCATCTTACTCGCAAATCCTCCCGAGGTTATTCGGGGAGAGTAAGAGAACAGCTCTCAGGCAAAAAAAACAGGCGGCCCACCATTGCCTGAGACCGATGGATGGCGGTATATCCATCCCCAATTGCCGGGCCTTATATAAAACAGACTGGTCACAGGCAGCGGCGTCACCGGTGCAAAGGTTTTGGCACCACGCTCGCCAACCCGCCTGCCCAGCGTGTGTGAGTGTGGGCATTTCTTTCAGGAGGACCACCAAGAGTGGCAAAATCCTGGAAAGGCCTATGTCGAACAGTGCACGAAACAAGCTGATGGATGGGTGGATGTATTTATTAATTTTCTTGTTTCTGATTTCTTTTCTTAATAATTTTATTTTGAAGTAGGTATTCTATTTTTTGTTTCCATAGGCTAGTGTTTTGTTGCCAACTTCTTCGAATGTTTCTTTTGGTTTTCAATTTCTTTCGTTACTATTGTAAATTCTTTAGTTTTTACCATAGGTAGCTTAGTATCCCTTCTTTAACTCCTGTAACACGGTGGTGCTAATATTTTCTTTCTACAGTCTCTGTTTAGTGTCATCTTTCCGAGATACTTAATCAATTTCGGTTAACTCTTTGTAAAATCGGTCAAGTTTGTAGTCCAACTTTAAGTCTGCATTTTATCGTAGTATTAGTTTTGTAAGTTAGTCGTACTAGTTATGTGGTCAGATTAAAACGTTGTGCCAATAACTTTATTATTTAGAGCTTTTCTTCTATTCTTTACAAGGATGAAGCCTATTTCATTTTTGTCTCTCTATCTGGAGATTTCCATGTCCATTTTTGATTTCTGTGTTTTTTAAAGAGAGTATTTAAAAATAAATTAAAATAAGTTTGAGTATACCATCATTAATTTGCTTTTGGAGTAGTATGTTTAAAAATAAAAAAATAAAATGTCTTTTTTGTTAACCTGTACGTTATAAGCTTAAATTAAATTATAGTCTAAGATATTGTAAAATTAATTTCTTTAAGTCTTTTTTTTTTTGGGAAAGAGCCTAGTTTTCTACACTACAAGGGAACCTTCAGTGGAAACTAGTGTTTTAATGTTTATTGTAACCAACTGTCTTAAATAAATAAATTATTCTATTCTATTCTAAACTTAGTTCTCAAAACAAAAATTAATTAGCAAGTCTCCGCGACTACTTTTCTCTCCGCATAGGTTTTAAATAGCTCTTTCTTTTTGTAGCAGCCATCCTATTTTAGAATTTAAGAGGAAAGGTTCCAAGAAACCGTAATTTATTCTTTCTTGTTTGATGAATCTAGCAATACTAGATATTAAAAAAAAATTTGGACATCTGTCAAGAATATAAACAAAATTTTCAGACGTCATTCCAACATTGATTCATAAAAAATCAAAGATGACTCCAAAAAAAGTTTTCATATCAAGTTTTAACACTATTTGAGCAAAATCATATCTTAATATACTTATTAATCATATACTTATGAATTAAAATTCTGTATAAACTTTATTACACTCTGAAACAAACGGATATTTGATACAAACTTAAGTTTTTTTTTAATAACAAAATTCGCGATAAAGGTCGTCATTTTGATTTTTTCCAGAATTCGTCCCTCTCGCACTGCGGGTCTTTCCGCATGGAGTTACAGCGATCAATGCAATCGGAACCTATTCTCTTTTGGCCTAGTGCTGCTTGTAATTGTTTTAATACAAATGTTTGTCTTCCGTTTGCTTTATTTTACTATGTGGACCATATACCTGTTTTAGGTTTACAATATTATTTCCAATTTTCATGTATGAGAAGGTATGTTTTTAAATCTAAAATGAAAGATTTCAGAAATTTGAATTTTTAAATCTAACGCCATTTCTGTAAAACATCTTGTCCGTACATTTTCTTTTTCGGTAACATTTTCTGAGTTTTTTATTTTATTTCTGACCTTACGGTGTTCCCGTTAGGTTCTAGTTTTTATTATTACTGTGTTATTAAGCTCTGTAATTCGGTTTATGGCTTTAAGAGAATGAATATTGTATTAACACAATCATAAGACTTTTTTAAGGGTTCCGTACCTCAAAATTAAAAAACGACGACGACCACAAGCGGGTCGAAATATATATCGAGTAGTTTTAAAAGTTTTTTTATTTATAGATATTTAATATTAAACATCATTAAAATGAAAAAAACGGAAAACTTATCACTTTTCTTGCCAAATTTACGATAGAAATAAATTTATATACATATTTTTGTTCAGAGCTCCTCAGATCTAGATTTACTTTTCTTCTGCGTTTTTATAACGCAATGATATAATGTTAATTTGTTACTTTGTTGTCCGTCTGTCTTTCTGTTCGCTTGTCAAAACCCTTTTTTCAGACTCCGTGGGAGATATTAAGTCAAAACTAATACCTCCTACAGAAGTCTACGTCCCCATGATGCTGATGAAAATCATGTTTTTAGATGAAATGAAATGAAATATATTGACACCATCAAAAGATTCTACTGTACAAAATAATTTGTGGCACTAGCCTCCATACTAGGATTGTATTTATCCCAAATGCCATGTGGATCGCATAAATGTCCTATCACTCTGCAGGACGGTCTTGCAGGCGCCAGCGCAGGTGATAGTGATCACGATCATTTGTTACTGCTAATAGGATATTTTATTATAATAATTTTTTTTCTTGTTTCTATTTTAAATTTACCTATTAAGTGCAAATGTATTTTAAACCGAACAAATATTTTGTATTTGTATTCCCTAGGTAAAAAAAAGTTCGTGCGCCTTACGTCATACATTTTCATACGAATTGGCTCCTCGTGAAAACCTATTCGGGCACTTCCAGTTGACTAAGGAACTTGAAATTCCGTCCAAGAGTAGGTAGATAAATCTAAAAATTTTCATTTTGTAATTAATTATTTAAGAAGTTATACATATATACCCAACCTTATTAATCTCTTTATATACGAGTACGTAGAGTTATAGGAACGAAAGTGCCAAGTTAAGTCGAACATTATAACTGTACGTGGAATAAGTTCGTATTTTTTAACCCTCAGAGTACGAGTCCTATTATTTTTTGTTTGTTAGTGATCTCATTTTATGGAGGGATTTATCTATTTATCTTATGATAATACATAACAGACACTTTATGGCTTCCTGATTTGGATTCAAAGACCAGGCCTCTCCAGCCACAAATCTTAGTAACGCCAATGGCTGCACCCCCACTGTGATCTTCCACCGCATTTTTACTCGCGTAACCATAAAACTATTAAAAACTAAATGAGGGTAATGAAATACTCACTAGTAGCAGCGATTAGTTGAGGCAGATACTTCTGCCAAAAGGCGCACTGCTTCACTCTTAGTCCGTGACCCACTTGACCGGTGGAGTTGACCGAAAGAGACAAGTACTCGCGTCCAAACGCTGTGTGAACGGGCCAGTGAACTTTCGTCATCTCGTTGTTTGGTGATTGTGAGGGGTTCCTGTAAATTGTAGAAGAAATATAATGAGAAATTTTAGCAAAATCTAGTCAAACTTGTAAAATTTATTAGAATAAAGAGGCAATTTTAAAGAGAATGAGTAAAGTATTCGTAATAGTATTTTAATTAAAAGTTAACTTACCCAGATCTAGCAAAATTAGCCCAGTATCTCATAATGGTTTTACTGAACTCCACTTCTTCTGGTGAATAGTTTTTTCCAGGGTTGAGGGGTTCTCCAAATACATAGTTGATTTCATCAGCATGCATCACACCAGTCCACGACGGCCATGGGTTATTCTTGCTACGATGTTTATAGTAGTAAGTGTACACGTTATTACCCGTTTCTGCATACCGATGGGCAAACTCATTAACTCCACAAGTGAAATGGTAGTCTCCAACCATTTTATCCAGAGCATTACGATTCTTGATAGGATCATTTGGATCCAGCCAATCTGTGTACTCAAACACAATAGCTTGCCTTGCAACATCATTTACGTACGGGTTAAGTTCTCTTACTGCCTGTAAGTATTGTTCTCTTGTGATGCCAACGTTCTCTTCTTTTGGAAACAGTTCCGTTAGATAATAAAGAATAAAGTAATATCCTTCGTCAGTATTAGATCCCATAAGAATATTCGTCTTCTTGAAATTTTGATGGGCCAGAGATCTTACCGGCATTTCATCTAGGAAGGAACCATCTATTATAGGGACGAAAGGAAACTCACAAATGCCTAATGTTCCCCATTCGTTATTGACTAGTTCATCTGCAGTCTTCATCCTCAAACACTCGATCATGGGACCCATGTCAGTTCTGGAATGAGGGCAATGGACAGCTTCTGCCAAACGAATGCCACGCATGACACTTTCTTCTCTAGATATAATGGCCCAAGGTGCCGTAGCAGCTCCTGATTGCATTATAGCTTGAGAAAACATATTCCTTGATAATGGTGACAACAAATGCAAAGACACAGAAACTGCTCCAGCCGACTCCCCAAATAAGGTTACATTATGAGGATTTCCTCCAAAATATTGTATGTTCTCTTTAACCCATTGAAGAGCCATCAGCTGGTCAAACAATCCAGCGTTTCCAGGAACGTCTGGAGTATCAAAAAATAAGAAACCTAATGATGCAACTCTGTATTGCATGGATACGTAGACAATATTCTCCTCAGAAACCAAGATTTTAGGATCATACACATCTAACGTAGCCGTTCCCGAGTAGAAACCCCCACCAAACACCCACAGCATGACAGCAGCATTTTTAGGCCGAGGTCTAGGAGTAACTATATTGATATACAAGCAGTCTTCTTGCATATCCGTGTTAGGGTTCCACATCATCGCTCCAGGGAAGTCTCCAAACACCGTATCTACAATTTGGACGCACGTGTGCGGCAGTGTTGTGGCATTAAGAACTTCATTCCCCCAACTCTCGACAGGTCTTGGATGTCTAAATCTGAGATCTCCGACAGGTTTCTGCGCGTAAGGTATGCCAAACCACGCATCGACTTTCTTTCCTGTCGCAGCAGTTAACGTGATACCCCTAACGCGCCCTTTCCTGGTTCTAACGACGAGAGGGTCTTCGTCATCAGGTCCCAGTTGGGGTTGGTCCGCTTGGAACTCCTCAAGCCGCTCGTGGTTGGAGTAGTACTCATCATACTTGTTCTTCTCGTCTGCGTACTTGGCTCGCTTGGAGGAGGTCTCATGAGGGAGGATGGTGTCGAGGTCGGGGTTGTAGCGGACGGCCTCGCCGTGGCCGTGGTAGGGCTGCGGCTGAGGATAGAGGGCGTGGTCGGGGGCGTGATGCCTGGCTCGATGCTCGTGGGGACTGGCCGACGCGCCGGCCGCCAGCGCTGCCAGCGCCGTCAATAGCGCGCGCATCCCGCTCCACCACTCGCCACCTGGAATGTAACGGTTATAATCCTGTTAAAAAAATTTGATAAATAAGTCTTAAAGATCAACAGCTTTATTCAAATTGTGCGTTCTAGTATTTCAATACCCAATCCAGATGCGTTCGTATAATCAAAAATATAAATAAGAATCTATAGAAGCAAACCAGACCAAAACTCAAGCTTTTTGTTGTTTATTTTGTATGTTCAAGTTAAATAAAAAACATATCGGCACAATATACATATATCCCCGAGTTTCTCAGTGTGAATTTTTCCTGGAATAGCCAAATACTCGTACACCCTCAGTTCACCGACACCCCAAACGTTCCAACGTGAGCCACGTCAGGCACAAATACACGCTTTTAAGGGCGCGTAAGTTTACGACACAGTGTTTATCTTCACCGTTCAGCAGATGGTAAGTTAACAATTACTATGCACATAAATTCAAAAAAATTCGTTGATGCATGCTCGGGCAGTATTTGAACCCAAATAATCTCAATATAGAGAGTCGGCTACCAACCGACTGAGCCACCACTGCTATAAGTAAACATACTAATAGTAGATAAACAATAATACTCAAAGGCCAACAGTTTATCAATATTTCTGTTGTTTAGATAAAGAAAAACGTCATGAGGGTTCCGTAGCATTCAAAAAGAAAATAAATCAAATAATTTCAAAAAAAAATATAAACACTACTAACGAAATGTATGACAAAATATTATAATATTCGGGTAACTTTAAAACTACATTATAAATCGGGGTTTTCAGTATTTGTTATTTACAGTATATTACGGTCAACTAAAATTCTAATAATTTATATTATTTGTAGTTATTTTTAGTTTAAGTTTAATTTATATTTTTAGGTAATTTTAGTTTGGAGTAAGTTTTTTTTGTATAAAGGTAAATAAAGTACACGTTTCACGTCATCATTAATCTTTAAAAACAATAGAATAAGGTGAGAAAACAAGTTTAATGCGGGGAATTACAATAAGAATAACTACTTATTCAGAAATTCAAAATTCCTTACTAGTTAATATTTTGAGATAGACCTTTAAAAAAATTAACTTTGTCGGCGCCGTTTATTTCCTTAGTTTTGAAGATAAAAAAGAATAAAAAATATATTTGTAGTCTACTCAATAACCAATTTCCTTAGTAAGAAAAAAATAAATTCGGCTCCTATTTTATGAATGGTATACCACAAAAAATTAGTCAATTTAGACCCGTGACATACATACAGATAGACGCGGACAGCCGAAAGGCATTAATACGGCTCCGTTGTGCCCTTGGGTACGGAAACCTACAAATGTGCGTTGAGGTGATAAATAAGATACTACGATTTTTTACATATCCATCCATCCATCCATCCATCAGCCTGTTTCGTCCACTGCTGGACATAGGCCTTTCCAGGATCTCGCCACTCTTGGCGGTCCTCCTGGAAGAAATGCCCATACTCACACACGCTGGGCAGGCGGGTTGGTGAGCTCGGTACCGAAACCCTTGCACCAGTGACGCCGCTGCCCGTCACCAGTCTGATTTATTTAAGGCCCAGAAATTGGGGATGGATATACCGCCATCCATCGGTCCCAGACAATGGTGTGCCGCCTGGTTTTTTGCCTGAGAGCTGTCCTCTTACTCTCACCCGAATAACTTCGGGAGGGTTTGCGAGTAAGATGGTGGTACCTCCACAGTCAAGCCCGGCATTAGCTCTACCACCTATTATTTATATATATAAATAATGTTTTATTTGTATTTTGAATTTTTCAGAACATGAAGGCATAGGTATATAGATAGGTACATAAAGTCCATTTCTAAGACGAAAAAAACCGGTAAGACTCGCGCCATGAAGGTTCCGTACCATTCTGATAAGTTAATAGATTTCAATAATTTGAATAAAAATTACAAACTTATCATAACCTAGAAACTGTATGAAACAAAACTGCAAATTAAGTTTTTTGAGTGTTCGGTTACGTAACCCTAAACCTATATTAAAAATGGGCGTTTTCAGAGTACTTGTTGTTTTTAAATGTACAGAAAATCTCATATTCCTAAATAGTAAAGTTTTTGAGATAGACCCCGTTACAAAAATGGTCTATACTGAAAATTTTGATGGACCCTCACTTCTTAATTCTTGGAAAAAAAAACAAAAGTCATATTTGTGCTCTTCTTAAAGTGAGGAGGAGAATGTAAGGATTGGGCGCTGAGCGAAGCTACATACTACAGCCGTGAATTTTTTCACATATTTACAAGTAACTGTTTAGCTGGCGGGTGGGACTTGACTCTAACAAAAATTTTCACTTTAGTAAAGCATAATATTTCGCAAACCTATCCAACAACACCCCAGAACACGTAGTAGCGCAAAAAAAATTCTTTACGTTTTATTGATTTTTTTAAAATAAATATATTATTTTACCACTTTGTCGGCGTGATTAATATGTATTAGTATCCATCCATCCATCAGCCCGTTTCGTCCACTGCTGGACATAGGCCTTTCCAGGATTTCGCCACTCTTGTCGGTCCTCCTGGAAGAAATGCCCATACTCACACACGCTGGGCAGGCGGGTTGGTGAGCGCGGTGCCGAAACCCTTGCACCAGTGACGCCGCTGCCCGTCACCAGTCTAATGTATATAAGGCCCGGCAATTGGGGATGGATATACCGCCATCCATCGGTCCCAGGCAATGGTGGGCCGCCTGGTTTTGCCTGAGAGCTGTTCTCTTACTCTCCCCCGAATAACTTCGGGAGGGTTTCCGAGTAAGATGGTGGTACCTCCACAGTCGAGCCCGGCATTAGCTCTACCACCTCAAGTATATCCATGTATAGTATATCCATGCTAAATTACAGCTTTCTAGTAGTAAGAGTCTCTGAGCTAAGCCGCGGACAGACAGACAGAAAGACAGGAATAGACCGACAGACGGACAGACATAGCGAAACTATAAGGGTTCCTTGTTGAACTACGGAACCCTAAAAACCAACAAATTCTCGAAATCGATACTCGATATAAAATCAATAAGAAGTCTACATCAGAGTCAAATAGAGGGTTACAAAGATTTTATTACAAGTAAATGAATAAATCATTTGGCACGGTTTGTTCAAACTTACTTCATTTACGTTAGAAGAACAAAGGTATATTTTATTGATAACTGTAGGTATCCTGATTTTTACAACAAAATCATCCAAAGTAAGTTATTTTATTTAGATTTGCGTCGTCCCTTAATCCCTTTAATTCCATTACTACTAAAACAATATATAAATAACAATATTAAATCTTATAGATTTAATACTTACCACTTGCTGAACGGTGAAGGAAAACATCGTGAGGAAACCTGCATGCCCTAAAAAGCGTGTAATTGTGCCGAAGAACGGCTATAGGGCTCACCACCCATCACGTTGGGACGTAATAATCGTCGGTGAAACGCAGGTGTGCCGAGTGTGGACTGTGGCTTGCATTTCACAGTTCACACCCGGAACACCTCTCTGACACCCCCTCGGGGATTCATGTCGTGACGATATATTATAGATTAAAAGGGTTAAGCTGCATCCAGATTTGGAAAATGTTGGCAAATGCCTGAATACAGCTACAAATTTCACCAAGTTTAGTAAAGCCGATAACGTCATCTAAATCAACGGAAAGTAAAGCTCGATACAGATTGCCCCGCATTGCGCCCCGCACGCTGGTAGTATGCCGGCATCGATCTGATGCAGTGCCCAAATTAATGCCACGTGCTTAATTTTCGCGGTACTTTGCTTTTATACGTTAGCACCTAATTTCTTGGCTGCCGGTAAAGGGGTTTTGGATTTTTTTTTATTCGTAGTTCAGCTTTTTTATTCATATATGGCTACTTATATTGGTATAAATTAAATACGCATAAAAGTTGAGGGCGCATTGAATAAAAGTTACTCAAAACATGTTCTTAATAGATTTTCAGAAATTACCTTATATTTTTAATGCTCATTGTTTAATTTAAGGGCAGATTGATTAGTTGATTTTGTTAAGAAGATGTGAGCTATGGTTGTAATGAAATTAAACTTTTCAAATTTAGACGGAAAAACAATTTTTTTGTAAAACGATATTAGCTTCTAAATAACTGGTTATTTCCGTGAATTTAGGAGCAAAATGTAAAAATAAATTCGAGGGTAAGCCATTTGTTTTGAAACTACTATAAATATAGAAAATAACTGGTTTTGCATGCTGTACATTATTTGTGAACATTGTTTTATTAAACACGGTGAAACCATTTTCTATATAAAGGTCTGCTTAAAAATCACACATACGTTGTTTGTCAGTATCGCAAAAACCATATAATATAACACACCGAGATTCGGCGCTGTGATTGTCTTAATAAATAATGTATTATAACACCGGTTAGATTACTAATCAGCGAGTAATATTTTTTATTTTGCTTTGGGCTAGGCAACGGAATAATAAAAAATAAAAAAAATTGCTATGCAGCCTCTAATACTCCCACAAAACAGCTTCAATAAGTAAATTACTGAAAATTAGGCATTTATTCATAAAGATGCCTATAAGCTTACAGCATCAAATTAATAAAAAAACACCCCGCGTTTTCTTCTTCTCATTTTTCATGAAATCGTTAGTTGAATGGATGATATTGATATTTTTTATAGTCTTAGATAAAGCATTCTGTCCAACTGAACATAATTAAGCCATTGTGACACTAGTGTAGCCTATTACGAAACTCATTCATTCGTTTCCTGAGAAGCACGCGTGTCCCAATTTCTCTTATCATGTTACAGTTGCACAAAATACTAATAGCTTATTCTAGGAGACAAAACAAGAACCTTTCCCATCGATATCGAATAATATTTTAGATACAAGAAATATAACAGCTTAGAATCCAGGATTTTTTTCGCTCTGGCCACCCTCAGGAGTAAGCATCCACCAGCCACCATTTGGCTGGCCTACCCATTAAATTAGCAATGTTGGCTGCAGGGGTGACTTCTCAGAAGTAGGTTACCTTTTAGTAGCTCATTTTGTAATAGGGATGTACTTGGCTGTGCCATAAAATAAAAAAATCCGAATATTCGAAATCGTTATTGCCACAATTTAGGTAACTACGGTGATCCGAACCTATATCTGAATTAAAGACGAAGACTACTTTTTATAAAAAGAAAAAGTGGCATTTATCTAACAATACGAATGAAAGCATCCGTCATCCTATATCAGATTGGAGCACTACACGTACTTTAGGTTTTATTTTTTGTTAATGTCACTTATTCAATGGCTACGCCACAAGTAACTACATGCATTCGGAAACAATAGTTTTTGTTACCAAATGCACTTAAAGTATATCAATACAATAGCGGTCCCCCATTTTAATTGCTTATACTGTCTACTCATTAGGGCGATCTGGTGGCGTCAAATAATTTTCTACATTTCAATAAGTATACAGTGGTCTCTTACAAATTTGTAGTGTATGAGTGAGAAGGAATCATAGTCTAACAGTAAACGTCTTCCTGAACAAACCCGAACTGCCTACCACTGCTGCATACTGGTTATTATCCGAAAAAAGACTACTTATCCGTTATCCGATGTATCTTTCCCTAATATATCCATTAAGGGTGGTTTAAGAAAAGTCTTCATTTAATTTAAAAAATGCTTCATGAGGATTCTCTCTATTTAGGTATGAAATGGGACTGCTTGATTGTGTTTTTTTAATATTATTTTCCTCAATTTGTTCCTGAGATAGCTGGAGTCCTGGAGTTGAGGTAGCGGAAAATAAAGTTAATTTATCCAAGTTGGGTCTTTCTTAGGTTGTCTACCTTAAAACCAGATTAATGTTATTATTTGCAATTATTTATATTCAAGGCGCACACAGACACTAAATTAGCAACTCGATGTGTCGGTAGGTACAAATATGGACGAAAACAACAGGCTGAAATAACGTTAATATAAAAATGGCCGTTACGACGACGTTCGCTGCATCTCTTAACATTATCACATTTTAGTAGCCCAACCTTAACATTTTTTGGATTATTTATTTATCAACTTGTTGGTTCGTTGCATCATTTCTATATAATATTTTTATTCCTAGATTTCTCTATTTTATGTAGATGTACTTACAAATTAAACTTTTGTAGCCCAACCTAAATATTTTTTGTATGTATTTCCCTTATTAGTATATATATACCTATACATATTATTATGTTTATATTTTTTTGTTCTAAAGATATTTATTGTAAAGATTAACTTTGAGTTGTAGAAAGTATACTTTATGTATCTATTTTACAAAATAAATATTTTGATTTGGATTTTGATCTCCGGATAGCACAAAATAGAAGAAAACAATACTTTTCAATGGAGGCAAAAATCGGGAAAAAAATTTTAACAATAATTTTATATTTAGACTTTTAAAGTGTCTTTATTATGGTGAAAGCATCATTAAAATCACTTCAGGTATTCGGAAAGAGTAAGAGAATTCTTGCTTATTTCATAGTTCACTACCGATTTGTTTTGTCAAAGTGACAATAAAAAAATGTAAACTTATTTAATTTTGACTTTCTTTATTTGAACCACCCGTTTATGAGAAGGCTTTCAAAGACAGGTCTAATCAGGTTTTTTTTCGCTAGGTGGCGCTTAGAGCGTTAACACTATTCTAAACCAGATCAAAAATTATTGCCTAATTATTAAATGTTTAAACTCTTCTAACATACTAGGAGTATATTCAGTGCTTCAATATAGTACTAATGAGTGTTATATAGTGTTTGCAAAGCATATAGGCGTGTACTAGTGTCTAAACCAGTAAAATAAAATCTTGCAGTTTGTACGTAAACAAACATTTAAAATAAAACCAATTCATTCTGCTGTAACCTCCCAACAGCTTATCCAGTGATATATACCAGTGTAACTCAGTGTGTGGAAGACCCTTATATAGGAAATAGTGCCAATACTTGTGCAAAATGCAGTATACAACCCGCACGTAAACAAACCCACAGCAAACAATAGTCACAGAGAAAACTGACAATAGATCAACCGTGAGTAATAGAGATTACGATACACTCAATCTGCATCTGAAAATTATTACTTATTAGAGCTTAATTTGTAAGATTTGTGTTTTATACACAAAAATATGAAGTAAATAGCGGGTAGACTAACGACTTCACCTTTTACCAAACTTTCTGAGAAGGGACGACTAACGCCATCTCCAATAATCACTAAAATCACTAGAAGCGCAACTGTGACAACCCAGTAGCTTGCAGCCACACACTCACGCGCAGTTCCATAGCGTAATTAGATTAGTTCCCAGTCCTAAATCTAGAGGGCCTTTTTCATCTCGGGGGCGTTTTCACAAACATGAACTGCATCGATTGCAAGAAGTCTGTTAAGGCAGAAGAACTATTAAAATGTATGGGATGCTCGAATACGTTCCACTATACGTGTGTTGGGTTGCTTGAAGCAGATTACAAGAAGATATTACCTATGAACAGAGGAAAGTGGAAATGCCCTTTATGTAAATCTACCAAAACCCAAGAAAAAGTTAACAGCCCTATAGTCCTGAATAAGGGCAGCGAATTGATGTCTTCAATTGTTAACCTCGACGCAAATAACATTATAGGACTCATGAACAAAAATTTCGACACACTAAAATCCATGATAGAGAACCTACGTACAGACATCAATAACAAATGGACTAAGCTTACTGACACTGTGGCATCATGGGAAGCAAGGTTCACGATGGTGGAAACTACCATAACAGCACTGGAAAAAACCAACGACAAACTTTCGTCCGAAAACAACTCACTCCGTAGCGATCTTAATACTCTACAAAACCATATCGAAGATTTGGAGCAAAGATCTCGTAATTGTAACATAGAAATCCAAAATGTTCCTGAAACAAAAGGAGAAAATCTGTTCCATGTCGTGGAAACCATCGGGACAGTCATAGGGCTACCAATATCTCCTAACCAGATAAAAGACGTGCATAGAGTCGCACACAATGCTAAATCGGACCGGCCAAAGAACATTATCCTACAGCTAACCACTAGACACGTTCGCAATGATATCCTCGCAGCCGCCAGAGTACGCCGTGGTTTTACCGTCAGCCAACTTCAAAAAGCAGTCGTTAGTGGTACCAGAAGTGGCAGTAGCCAGTCTGACAGTCACGTACGTGCCGACCAGAAAATATACATGAATGAGCACCTAACCCTAAAAAACAAAATCCTATATGCAGAAACTCGTAAAGCTAAGATAGAGAAAAATTATAAATTTGTTTGGATCAAGAACTCGACAATTCTTGCACGAAAAAGCGACGACTCCCGTGTTCTCACAATCCGTAATAACATGGACATAGCCAAAATGTGACTAGAACTATGTATAATTAATATATTAATATTACGGTTATTGTCTTTGTTAACGTTTGTATTCGTTTTAATTGAATTTTTCATTACAATTGTCATGTTATTTCCTTATGTATCAGCCTATTTAACAACCTATAATCTAACTAAGCAATTTAAAATATTTAAACCCATATTTTTTGTTACTAACCTTTCTGTTGGCAGCCTGGAAAGCAAACAAACTGAAACCACAACTAATACATTTAAATTAAAATACCCACTCACAAATAAAATTCAACACTTTCAATAAACTAAGTATTTACTATCAAAATTGTGGTGGCTTGCGTTCCAAGTTGGCTGACCTCCGAATGGGTATATTAAATACAAATTATGATATAATTGTAATTACAGAGTCATGGTTGCGACCTGGAGTGTACGATTCAGAGTTGGTGGACGACAGATACACTGTTTTTCGTAGAGATCGTGATTTATCTAAAACTAAAAAGTTGGATGGAGGTGGTATATTTATTGCCATCAAAAAGAGTATACCGGCGACTCGGCGCTATGATTTAGAAGACCCCTTACATGAAGATATAATAATTACAATACCTACTGTACAAAACTTAACCTTGCTGATCTCTGTAAATTATATACCACCCAAGTCGAAAACTAGTATCTATGAAAACCTACTTGGGAAAATACAAAGAATATATTTAAATTACCCTGACTTTACCTACTGCGTTCTTGGAGACTTCAACATCCCAGATATTGACTGGACTCCGAATAATAATGACATAATATTACTACCATCACAACCTATTTCTGAGATACATAAAATACTTATAAACACTATGACCCTCATTAAACTCAACCAGTACAACAACTGTTTTAACAAAAATCAACGTGTGCTTGACTTAGTTCTTAGTAATACCCCATGTATTTGTGTCCGATCCCAAGTTGACATATCTCGATCAGGATCACATCACCCTAGTATTGAGTTTAACCTGGAACACTCGGTACAAAAAAATATTAATTTCAAAAACGTCTTAAAATACAAATTCAATAAGGCTGACTACGACATTATTCGCACTAAAATCTTAAATATAGACTGGGACACTAAGCTAAAATGGTCAAAGGCGTCCGACTCGTTAGACACATTTTATGACATAATTTACGAAATCATAGATCAAGAAGTACCCCTTAAAAAATCCAAATCTGCAAAACATCCAGCTTGGTTTTCCCCTGCACTCAAAAATACGCTAAACCGTAAGAAAAAACTTTGGCACAGATGGAAAACATATCAATCACTTTCTGATTATACGGAGTTTTCATTGCTCCGAGCCCGTTGCAAACTACTCCTGGCAAAATGTCTAGATAACTATATCTCTAATACAGAAGCTGCCATTCCCAAAAATGTTAAACATTTTTGGCAATATGTGTCATCATTAAAGAAAAATGACTCTGGCTACCCTAACACTATGACACTTGGTGATCAAACATCTAAAAATCCCCATGAAATTGCAGAAATGTTCAGCACTTTTTTCTCATCCGTTTTTGAACCATCGACTACCATCGATAGTCTCCATCTTGACAACCTTCCTACTAACGAACTAGCCGAAAATATAGTCTCTTTACACATAGCAAAATATAAAATAGAAGAAGCATTAAAACATCTAGACATAACAAAGGGTCCCGGTCCTGACAAAATAAGTGCTCTATTCCTTAAGAATATATGTAAAGAAATCAGCCATCCCCTATTTATAATATTCAACAAATGTTTAGAAGAAGGAACGTTTCCAGATAGATGGAAACTTGCCAATGTAACCCCTATCCACAAATCTGGCCCTAGAGCCAAAATCCCTAATTACAGACCCATATCAAATCTCTCAACATTACCGAAAATATTCGAATCACTTGTACATAATGCATTGTATCCCATAGTCCAGTCCCAAATAAGTCAAAACCAACATGGTTTTATGAAGAAGAAATCCGTTATAACTAACTTGCTATCATATTCAGAATATCTATTTGAAGCATTAGATAAAAGAACAGAAGTCCATGCAATCTATACGGACTTTCGCAAAGCTTTTGACAAGGTCGATCATGCTCTACTACTGAAAAAACTTGCTTATAATGGAATCAAGGGCAACCTTCTTAAATGGTTTGCCTCTTACATCAGAAACCGGTATCAAATTATCACTATTAACGGGTATTCATCAAGTAAAAGTATAGTCTCGTCTGGAGTCGTCCAGGGTTCTATTCTAGGACCTCTCCAGTATCTTTTGTTTATCAACGAAATAGAGCAATGCTTTCAGAAATCTAACATTCTTATGTTCGCTGATGATTTAAAAATCTACAAGAAAGTCAAATCGCAACAAGATTGTATACTCATTCAGGAGGATTTGAATAGATTTAAGGAATTTTGTACAAGGAACAAATTGCAGCTCGCGTACGACAAGTGCAAACAAATATCGTTTACTAGAAACCTTAACAAAATAGAACATACCTATAACATCGGTGGCGAAGACTTAACTAAAGTAAATGACATTCGCGATCTTGGCATGACTTTTGACGAAAAGTTAATATTTGACAAGCACATAGATAAAATGTACACTAAAGCCTATCAAATGCTGGGATTTGTCCTGAGAATCACCAAACCTTTTAAGAAAGCATCAACATACTTATCTCTCTATCAATCATTAATACGCTCAGTACTTGACTATGCATCTATAATATGGAATCCATACTACGCAGTTTATTCCGAAAGGGTGGAGATGATCCAAAAGAAATTTGTTAAAGCCCTCCATTTTAGACTGACTCGATCCCGAGGACACTATGCCGACCTGCTTAAACTCTATAACCTACAAAGACTTTGTGACAGAAGGCTCCTATTAGACGCAAAGACCCTTTACAATATATTGAACAATGAATATGACTGCCCTACTCTTCTTGAGCAAATTAACTTTAAAGCGCCAACCCACTCTACACGATCTAAGACTTTATTCTCAGTACCTACTTCACAGAGTAACGCAGGCTGTCGAGCCCCCCTACGAAGAATCTGCAGCTCCTACAATAAAAAACTCCTTAGCATAGACATATTTAATAATAGTAAAATCAAATTTAAAAAGGAAGTTAGGCAAATTTTAGACACCAAAAACGAGAAATTGTAAGAAATTGTGTAACTACACAAATATAATATCAAATTAAAAGGCATGTGTGTGTGTGTATGGATGGTAATATGTGAGATTGCATGAATGTGTGTAACCGTGTGTATGAACGCTTATCTTAGTTTTTAATTTAATTTAATTCCATTGCTTTGTAAACAACATTATTTTTATTTTTTTAACATTATCAGAGAATGGTTTAGAAATGTCACCGAATTACTCCCTACAAAAATAACGTATTTGAGGAAAGCGTAGAGGAAGTAAATTAAACTAACCATTTGTTTATACTTTAATGTTTCTATGTATAGTTTACTTCTGTGTCTTTTCCATGAAATAAATAAATAAATAAATAAATAAATAATACTGCAGTTTGAGTACGTATTCACCCAAAGGCTGTGGTTTTTGTAATAAACCCCGGTCCTACCATCGATTACATCTCCTGGCAGTCTATGCTTTATGATTAAGAGGCCTGTAGTCGGCGGCTTGAAGTCAGTCGCGCACGGGATCGCTATGCTTGCTATTTCATTCTACATTCAATTTCGGATTATAGAGCACTGACTGACTTTTATTAGTTGGTCCGAAAGTTCATTTCCCGAGCTCGCACGGAACTAACCGAACACGGTGTTATAGGCAAGCTAACGCGAGACAACATTCACGTTTTGAAAAAACTCGATAATGGTTTTGGTGGTTCCTATGATTTCAAGAGAAATATCCCAAAAATCGAAATGAAACAAAAATATTTGTGCATAGTATAAAATATACTAGTTATGCTGTTAAACTAAAATTATTTGATTTGTTGTATCGCTTCTAGGACATTACGGTACATAAACATTCATCAAAATATGTGTAAAATCCAGGACTTTTATACGCTTGTAACTTTTGTATGTATTTGATTTTGATAAATGTTTTAGTTTCACGTCATGGATATTGTATGGGATATGTTGAAAAAGAAAAAATAATAAGCAAGTACTTTTAAATAAAGATATGATCAGCGATCTGCGCTAGTACGGGAGTTCGGGCGAATAGAGTCGTCTTAACGCCCTTTGCAAACCGACGACGCCGTAAAATGCAGTGAAGAAACTACGATAAATTCCGTCTCAAAATCATCCCTCTCTATCTATATTCGCGTTTTGTCAATAATTCGCTTCGTTTTCACGTCCCGCAGCGTCCCAGTTTTTAAAGGGCTTATAAGTCAAATGCACATCAGAGCTTTGACAGTTATTGTCCATAAATTATTTCTAGAGGTAAATAGTATTGTATTTTCATAATTTACAATATTTTGAAATAGAAGTTTATGAAACTGGTGTAAAACAAGAGTTATTAAAACGCAAGTGTGAGTTTCAAAACTAAACCGCTAGGCGAGGTTTTCACTAGTATCAAATGAGTGTTTTAAAGCCTTAGAATAAGCCTCCGCTGTCCGTCCGTCCGTCCATCTGTCTGTCCGTCCGTCTGTCTATCACAGGGGTCTACAACTTCAGCCGTTATAGGTAGCCATTTGAAATACAGAATACATGTTACTATGGCCTCTACCACGGTAAAAAACAAAAAATTAAACCCACCATAATAAAACCTCAAAAAAGTTGCATTTTTGAACATTATTTGTTTAAATACACACAAGTTTTAGATCAGAGGTGCAATTGTGTAAGCCAATTGTATCCAAATTGATTGTCATATGGCTATTCGGCTAAGCAAATAAGCCCGTTTGACAAATGAAATCGTACGTTTTTTGGTTTTCAACAACAAAATAAGACAATTATATTCATTTGACAGTGAAAAATGTACGATTTCAACTGTCAAACGGGCTAATTTGCCAATCGATTTGATTGGCTTACACAATTGCACTTCTGATTCTAGTGTGTTGTATACCTATACCATAGAGATCTCTATGACCGCTATGACCTATACTCTGAAGTCAAACAACAAATTATAAAAAATTGGGTTCTGTACTCAGAGGTTGCCGAATTGTTCGTCAGGCGCTACAAATTTAACGCCATATTTTTGGTCGCCTTCATGTTGTTATGGCATCTGTTCTGTTGTAACATATTGTTTTAGGGTTCCGTACCCGTATTCTGTGGTGGTACGGAACCCTTTGTGCGCGAGTCCGACTCACACTTGGCCTAATTATTCATCGTATTTTGTCGTACGAGTAAAATTTTCTTGATTTTGCTGGTAAAAGATGAAGTATTTTAATGGGAAAAATATAAATTAAAGCATTATTTTGTTATCAAAACAATGCGTTAGTTATTATTTTTTTTCGTATTAGAGACGTTCGTTAATAAAATATGTAATTGAACGTGCAAGCGAAGCGAGCAAGTTCTCCGAGTCTACTTGAACAATATGTATGTATGTTATGAATGTTTGTTCGACGATAACTCGAGTATCGTTGATCGGAATGCCATTTAATTTGGCAGGCAAGTAAATAAGGCAAAAAGATTTTTTAAATTGAAACATGATCCTAATTGGTCAAGCGTGAATTGGGTGAGCGCAATTTCATATTTCGGGGCGACTAGATGTTTATTGTTGAGTTCATAATGAGGGTTTTACGACAAGTATGAGTATAGATAAATAATTTTGTAGTTTTATCTATGAACAGTAACTCCAAAAACACAGACTCCTAAAGAAATTCTTACCATAAAAATCCATGCAAAACAGTTTTAAATATGAAAGAGGAAAATCCTTTTTCTAAAAGGCTGCACAGAAAATTCAGCGGCGCCCCCAAGGGGGTGATGCATAATTTAATTTTGGACAATTTCACCTTTTGTCCGACTGTGAGTTAGGGCAGATGAGTTTTCCTGACAAATCACACCGTTCCGTCTAAAACTGATCATTGAGAAGTTGGTGTCATTATTTTAATGAAAGGTTTGGTTAGAAAGCCGATGCAATTGCTATTACGCAGGGCCCTTGTTAATATAATTTTTCATGACATTAGTTAGTGTACGATTTAAAAAAATGCGTTCATTTGATACGTATTGAAATTATTTGATTTGTACTACTCAAAACAAAATAAGGGCCACTTGTTATTTCTACATTTCAGTATAACTTAATGAACATATCTAATTGTTAAGTAGCAAAACATTGACGTTACGAACTCTTTGGTATTTACCCTATTTGTTGTTGTGCCTTAGACCAAACAAACTAAAATGAAGGCCCTTAGCAAAAAAAAAATTGTAATTTTCTTCTAATTTTGTTTCGATTTTTCTTTGAGATTTGTTTCGATTAGCGTCTTGATATTCTGAAAATTATCGTAATTTTGTTTAGTTATCTTGTCTAAGCAACATTTAACGATAAAATGCCACAAGTACGGAGACTTATGGACACAATTACTGCCACCAGAGCCGTTACAATGATCCGAGAAGGAAATTCTCAGCGGTGTGTGGGTTTGCACCTGGGTTTTTCTCGAAGAGCTATCCAAAATGCATGAAATCGCTTCCAAGAGACCGGCAGCGTTGCAAGAAGACCTGGCTTAGGTAGAGTTTGCATTAAATTTGCTCAGGAGGATCGGTACATACGGTTAAGTGCCCGCCGAGAACGCACAGTAACGGCTCGTAAGTTAGAAAATCGCCTACAGTTGACAACGGGTACTCGTGTCAGTGATCAAACGATCTGTAATCGATTGCACGAAGACCAGTAAACTTCAAAACGACGAGTTGTTTGAATTCTTTTGCTCAGGGCTCAACGTGCAAATCGTTTAAGGTTCTCCCGTCAATATTTGGACTGGGGCATAAATCAGTGGGGCATGGTGCTTTTCGATGACGATTGGCGCATTAGGGTGTGGAGACGACACGGCGAGCGATTTTCGGATGCCTGCATACACGAAGTTGACCGTTTCGGTGGTCCCAACGTAATAATTTGGGGTGGGATTAGCTTACATGGCAAAACTGAGCTCGCTATTTTAAATGAGGGTTCCGTAACTGCTCAGCGTTACATTGAAGAAGTCATCAGGCCTCTTATGGTCCCATTTGCCCAGCGAATGGGTCCTGGATTCATCCTGATGCAAGACAATGCCCGTGTACACACAGCTCAAGCAACCCAGTCTGTACTGGATGACTCTCACATTCAAGTGTTACCGTGGCCAGCAAGCAGTCCAGATTTAAATCCGATCGAGCACATGTGGGACCAATTGAAAAGAAGAGTTAAAGAGAGTGAGCAAGAGGACCACAACCAGCAGCAACTGATTGACGCTTTAAAACGTGCCTGGGAAGAGATTCCAGCTGGAAATGTCAGGCGTTTTCGATCAAATGAAAGCATGCATTCCAGGCTACAGGAGTGCATAGCTAAAAGAGGAGGGTATACCCTAGAAAAAGAAATCAAACGTTTGTTTGTGTTTTTTGTTCTAAATTGTATTTTTATATGAAAAGTTAAATAAGCATATTTAATGATAATTAATTTAAACAGTTACTAGCCTAAACGGTAGAAAATAACATTGTTTTAGGTTTACGATAACTAAACAATGTATTAATTTTATAATTTTCTTGGTACACTTTAAAAACTTAGTGGCCCTTATTTTGTTTTGACTAGTATATAATGTAGTTGGCACCCAGAGCATTTTTTTCCAAATGCGTAGAAGGCCAAATTGGAATAGCAACCAACTTTGACTTTAGAACCAACCCCGACAATGGTTTAAAAATTAAAATTACTTAACCATAAAATACATTATATTTTTATAAGTATATCCGGTATATACTGTAAAAGCAAAGGCAAGAATCCTTTAAGGGTGTGTTAGTATGATCGGTAAAGATATTTTTTTAAATACTGGGATCTCTAACTAACGTACCAGTACCTCATAATAAGACGATTTTCTTTACTCAAAATACAGTAATCGCGTGGACACCCTCACTGGTCGCTGGCCACTCGGATGAGGGGTGCGGGTTGCGGGGTTCAATTAGGTGTGTGGGGCGGCTGGTGAGCTGCGTAGCCATAGCTTGGAAAAATGATGGAATTTTTGGTGAAAATTCAAGGTATATTTTTTCCTCGTAATGACATCAGAATCGTGTATACTTTTATACCCTAAAGGGATTCTTGACTTTGCATTTACATCCTGTATAATCTGTACATGACCGTGGGGACCCGAAGCACACCATCTCTATAAGCAGATTGCCTCTTGCCTCATCGACGTGTCTGGTGACCCACGAGCTGGCGCATACTTTGGCCAACGCATCAGCTTGGCCATACAACGCGGAAATGCAGCCAGTGTCTTGGGTACCCTGCCGCACGACGACAGCGATGATGATTTTACCTTATTTAAATATATAAATTTGTGTTTTTCGTAGTATAATATTTATTGTTTGTATTAAGATAAAAAAAAAAACAAAATATTTATTTACACCAAAAAACATGAAACACAATATGTTTTACAGTGGCCCCAATATAGGCAAAGCCTGACCCGTGGGTGCCGGTTTACAGTTTTCAGATGTTTTATGCATATTTCAGTTGTTCATCTGCAAGTTGCAGAGGTGACAGTTGTGTATGCCTTATAACTATAAGTTATTTATGACAATAAGAATTTGAAAATCTAAACAAAATTAAAATTAGTATTTTCTTCTTTGTGGTATAAACACACTAGCAACGTATTAAAATAGTTTAGTTATTTATTTTATATAGTATTATTTATGTTATTTAAGTATCTTCAATAATACAATTACAAATATAAAAACATAGGAATAAAAAAATATATATATGTATATAAATAAAAATTTAATAATAATCTAAAATAAATAAAATAATCTGTACATTTACATATTTTTATATTAAATTTTATTTATTATTGCATTTATAAATCTACTTCATAAACAAAATAATTAATTACTGGACGAATTACTTTCGTGTTATGATGTTTCCAAACTTAGTTGGCATAAGACGTATTTACAAATTTCGGAAAAAAAAATTTTTCCTTGAATGGGAGTGATCATTTTTGGTAGCGCCAGAAAATGTCTAATCCATGTAAATCTGTATCAGCTGAGTGATCATGCACATTGCATACATTTTGATCCAAAATAACGTTTTTTTTTTAACTTTTATTACAATCGATAACTTTTTGTCGCATTGCATAATCCGCTTGGACATCAAACGGATACGGCAGTCTACGTTCAGTGTTTGCTGAAAAATTGTTTTATTTTTATTGAGATTTTGCTGTTCATAAAAGAGTTACCCGCTTTCGTCTTTGGACTATTAATCACCACGTTTTATTTTAAGCATAGCTGTAATTCTTGGACCACTTTTATGTAATATTTTTAATTTTAATAAAATACTTACATATTAGTTTCTCCAATATTTCAGATTTTTGCAAAATGTGATAAAAAAACTGTAACGACACAAAAACAGCTCCAAGTTAATATTTGTATGTAAAAAAACTCATTTACAATATTATTGTATAGCTTTAAAATAATATTATTTGCCATAGTTGTGAAGTAAGATTCTTTGGAAACCAACTATGATGGCAAATCCAATAAACGCCAATTCGTTGCAAATCCTTGGTTTCTACTAAGTCCAATACACTTCAGTAATTACAATCCAACTCTGAGGGTAGATCGTTTATGCAAATTTCAGAAAGTACCCTCAAACTGTTTAACTCGATTCGATTAATTTTGTTTCCCCCGTATTATCTAGGCAAGTGGGGAAAGTATCTTTGCGTTTATTGCTTTAGGTTGGTGTAATAAAGTCTGATTTAATCTGAAAGGTGTATTTTGGGAACTTTGTCCTAGTCTCCGTAGGTGTCAAAAAAAGAAGCGGTGGCTAGAATGGAAGGTAGGATCAGTAAGATGCTAGTCTGAGGGCCCAGGTTCCATTTCTGATGTCAGGAGAAGCACCAATAAGTTTTTACAATATAAGAACGGATGACTAACCGAGCTCAATTTAAGCTAAAATAGTAGTTACGTTCTGTTCTTAGATATTTTGGGATTAGACAAGTCTTTATTTTTCCTTAGATAGGGGAAGATGAGGGTCTATATATAAATGACATATTTTTCAGTGGCTGATCCAATCGTAAATATATTTTTTTATTGATAAAATTAACAATAAATTTTGATTTTTATTAATATTTCCTTTAAAATGTTATTCTACATATAATTCATTAAGCAAAGTGGGTTTAATAGTACATTACGATACGAGAGCGATGAAACGTTTTCTGACGAGTGTGAGTTTGCGGCACGAGCCGAAGGTGAGTGCTGCAATCACACGAGTCGAGAAAAAGTTTCTCGCACGAGTATCGTATAATATTTTATAGCAAAAGTGCGGAAAATGCCGACTTTACGCAAGCGCAGCGTGCGTAATGTGGTCATTTTACGCACGGTGTGCTATAAAAAATATATATTATTTCTCAAACTGCCTTAAGTAATGAAGAGCCCTTTATAATTAAACCTCAAACTCGAACAAGCTCTTATATTCCCGTTTCTGTCGCAATCGTTCAAGAAGTGTTTATTTACAATGGCTTTAAAGAGCCCGCCTTAGTATTAATGACAACTGAGATATATTGTTTGAATAATTCACCATAATAAAGAATATGCATGTAATTTTTTTTATGCACAAATCGTTAATGTATTATCAAATTAGGTCTACGAATAAGAATTTACAACTAAATTATCCATATTTCATAGTTATAAAATCAAAATAAGTTTCATAATAATCTTCTACAATTCAAACGGCTGCCATTTTAGCGCGCATCAAGTGACGTCACATGATACTGCTTGCGGTGTATGGCGAGTGGCCGGTATTTCATTATTTTTGATTAAAACAACCTATTGCAAAATATTTCAGGGTTTTATTTTACATTCATAAATTTTCAACTTAATATTTTATGATGAAATGTACTCACTTTGTCACAATAGGCAGTTAGCCAATGGTGACGCGTTTGGCATTTGCGTTTCATTTCATCAAAATGCTGTATTTTTAAAATGAAAATAATTATAAAACTATAAAATAGTTTTCCACGGTCATCATTTAATGCCACTAAGTAAATAGAATACAAAATGCGCAATATATTACTTATTTAAACGACATGCATATTCTCTATTAAATTGAGTAAACAGTAACTAGTTGACGGCTATATTTTATCAGTTTCTATAATATTATTGATGACTTCATTGTTCGTGTTTTTCAATGGGGTCCTCGGTACGCCAGAAAATTTATTGTTTCAAAAATCATGCTCAATTTGACGAAAGTATTTTTTTTTATGAGACTCCGCCGTTATTCCACTTATAGAAACAAAGACTAAAGCAAATTAGTGGACTACAAAGTCAACAGCCCGCGGATAACTGTGTGATTGCCACAAAACTGTTTTTGAATCCATTTTAATTCCCCTGTTTCCATTTGCATAGTGATTTTTAAGTTAGGTTTTAATAGCGTAGGTTTTCATTAAAGAGCTCATTTTCAGTATTGTAACGAAACCGTAAGAAATCATACAAATAATTTAGACCTATTCTTATTGTAGGTTCAAAACCATTACAGCTAAAGGATTTACAGCTCAATTCATGAGTATCATTAAAAATCCGTTTTTGGAAAAAGTACATTATTTGTGTACATTTTGGAGCTTTTTTTGAGCGGTACTTATCGTGATTTGTTTGCAAGTCTGTAACATCGATCCTTAGAGCGCTTAATTTTTTCCCGGAATGTTCGTTAGTGCTAAATAATATGTATGTTTTGTTATTCTGGTTTGTTCTTGGGAAGGTATAATAAACGTAGGCGCAGAACAAATTATGTTGGTCATAAACAGTAGAATGTAGTCTTCAGACGGCAAGTTTCACTTTGTCTGTTTACTGCACAAACCATAGTTAAATGAACCCTAAAGATACAACTACATCAGCTTAAGAAATACGTCATTAACTTCAACGTCAAATAACCGCAAGTCTTACGAGTAGTATCGGAAACAGCCCCAATAGGCTGCGACGTGTGCGTCAAACCAAAATTCACTTTATATAACTAAACTGCAATTTACTACTGGCCGCTAACAAGAATACTTAAGAAAAAAATATTTAGAATTCTGAATTCAAATTTTGCGGCAGGCTCGTGATATCGCGCCGTCGCGTGCCCGAAGGTTAAAGGTTGTTGCAGATAGAGTTTCACCGCAAACTTTATTTTAGATCTATGAACCCTAATAGACTAGAAATAAAAACTATTTTCACCTGCACAGTGGAATAGATAAGATTGTGAGTGTATAGCCATTTGCAATTCAAACCAAATGCCGTTGTCGAGTGGCGATGCGATGGCACCTCTACATCGTTCTTTACTCTACGTCCTTGAGTGGAAAGTGGGTTTAATTGTTCGTAGATATGACTGTCAAGATGGTTCCTATCTGGGAAATAGAAGCGTCATAAAAGAACTGCTTTAATCTTTTTTAGTTCTTACCTAGAACAGAAAAGGTTCTTGCGTGTTTGAATTCAATTTCAGTCCTTTGCAGTGGAAGCCTTTTATTTCATTTTGAGCAGGTTGTTGGCAAATTTTCACCTGGTTTAATAAGCCTTTATTATGTTTATACCATAAATTCGAGGCAATTTTATTCCATTAATAATGCAAATTGGAAACGCCTGCAGCACTTGCTAGCCGCATAGAGCTCTGTACATAGTACCCATATACGACTAGGTACATAAGCAAATACAGATAATATGAATGCAAATTTAAACGCAAGGACGATGCATCTATTAAATGAACAGAGTCACTATTTGTTTCAGCTAGAAAGTGCTGAAATGCAAACAATCAAAATATTTGACGATTTAGAGTGCGGTTATGAGTCTACAATAAACTACAATTTTCTACAAAAAACACCCATGATCATTCAACAAACGTCAAAAATATTTGTCGATTTAGAGTGCGGTTATGAGTCCACAATAAACTAAAATTTTGTACAAAAACACCCACGATTATTCAACAAACGTCAAAAATATTTGTCGATTTAGAGTGGGGTTATGAGTCGACAATAAACTATAATTTTATGCAAAAATACCCATGATCATTCAACAAACGTCAAAAATATTTGTCGATTTAGAGTGCGGTTATGATTCTACTATAAACTACAATTTTATACAAAAACTCCCACGATTATTCAAAAAACATCAAAAATATTTCTCGATTTAGAGTGCGATTAAGGGTCCACAATAAACTACAATTTTCTACAAAAAACACCCACGATTATTTAACAAACGTCAAAATAATTTGTCGATTTAGAGTGCGATTATGAGTCCACAATAAACTACAATTTTCTACAAAAAACACCCACGATTATTTAACAAACGTCAAAATAATTTGTCGATTTAGAGTGCGATTATGAGTCCACAATAAACTACAATTTTCTACAAAAAACACCCACCATTATTCAACAAACGTCAAAAATCGTAGGGCAAAACGTGGTTGCTAGCTAACTTCAGGTCACAGCGGTGAACATCATGACCACTACTTCAGTCTGTTTATAATAACGCATGTACTTCTTCCTTGGTGATAGGCATCGGCCGTTGCTATCACCATCCTTTGACCAACCGTTCTGCCAAGTGACTGGTCGTATTCCAGCTTGACCTCATAAGTAGGTGTACCGGGACAGTTGCAGGCAGTTCCGTCAGTTATCCGTCCGTTACTTGACTTGTGCAGATTTTGCGGAAGTCTCTTCTGGACAGACTGATCATCGACTCACCAGCTTTGACTCTCCTATTTTCTGAGCGAGCGCATTTCATCCTAGGTCTTACTGACGCTTTCCATCAGGCGCGATTGTCCCCAAGAATAAGAAAAAAAAACTTGCATTATCTATTAGGTACCAGGACCGTTTAAGGCCTTCCTTTTGCAAGCCTTGAATTCAAGTAGTTTTTAACATTCTAATTAACGCTAAAACAATAGTTAAACATAACATATAATAGATCTTCGTCTATATCAGGGCACTAATCCATCATTGAAAGACAAAGTGTAAGTTTTTTATCGCTAGACAAACTTTCGATACTTTAGAATAATTTGGCCAAGTGCGAGTCGGACTCGCGCACCAAGGGTTCCGTACCACCACACAATACGGGTACGGAACACGAAAATTATATAGTAAATAACAACAATATTTATAGATGTCATATCAACAAAAAACAAGCCGCTAAAGTAGTAGAGCCTGACGAAAAATTTAGCACCGCGCGTACGGAACCCCCCTTTTTATCATTTTTAGGGCTCCGTACCTCAATAGAAAAAAACGGAGCCCTTATAGGATCACTTTGTTGTCCGTCTGTCCGTCCATCTGTCTATTAAGACCCTTTATCTCGGGAACGCGTAAAGGTATCGAGTTGAAATTAAAACCATATACTCAAATCTACAGTTTCTTGAAGCTGTGAAAATATCAAACTTCTAAATTGAAAAAAAGATACAGCCGTTTATGCCGCTAAAACGCACATTTCGACTCTCTCAAGGGAATCAAAATTCATAGGGTATTTCCCGTTGACCTAGAACTATGAAATTTGGCAAGTAATACCGACTTATACTACAAGTATAGGAAAAAATCTCAAAACTATACATTTGTAATTAAATCATAAAAAATATAGTCTTTAACGGAACCCTCGGTGGGCGAGTCCGACTCGCACTTGTCCGGTTTTTTTAATTTTACTTTAGTATATCTTCTACAATATGACTAAATTTAAAACTTGTATGTATACCGTCTTTAAGTTAGAGCCAAAACCAGTAACGTTAAAATAATGCAACTTTTTCGAGGTTCTTGTATGGTGACACCCCCTTGAATTTTTTTTTAATATCTTATAATTTTTCGAGGTAGAAGCCATTTTAATAAGTATTTTGTTAAAAATATCAACTTTCTACCTATTATGGTTGAAGCTGGTAGACCCTGTGACAGACGGCTTAGTAATAGGATTCCGTTTGCCACCCTTCGGGTACGGAACCCTAAAATATGTGTTGCTTTTCCAAACTTATCCCCCAGCCCTAAATCTTGCTAGGTGTATCAACAAGCATCAGTAGACACCTATATCGATTCGTCAAACATATTATGTTTGAAGTTTCAACTGACGCCTTTATCTACCAATTACCGTGTCAATCAGCTCATCTTACGTTAACTAGTACTGACTGCCTACGGCGTAGCAAGGACTTGATCATATCATACGTACCACCATTTGCTACTGACACAAGTTGCAAGCCTTTTTAACCCTTCTGTACCTGAAATAAGAATCAGTTCCACTCCCTATGTATTCAGATTTCAATGAACCCACGTAGTGGTAATCCCTCTGGTGCGCTTGTCAACGCGGTCACTGTTACGTCATTAAAAGGCTAGCGGGCTACTGGCCAGTGGCTTACAGCTGACAGGCTCGTTAGTGTAATTGTGCAGGCTGACTGTCCACTAGAGCTAGGAAGCGGAGCGGCGAGCTAGGATAAAAACCGCCAATAGAAACGCTTCATTTTACTATCACGCGCCGATCAAAGCAATTCTATTGGTGGATTTTTTCCGACCACGCATAGCTCCGAGCGGGTCTATCGGTGATTTTTCTCGAAGTCACAAATACTTTACCAAGTAAAAACCAAAAGTAAACCAAAAGTAAGAAAAACTAATATTGCTTGATTACCATGTCAATTTTCAAAGAAACTAAAGTGGTCAATATGCCTCTTATACGCCCACAACTGAACCAATATTCTACCTTAAGTAGTTTTTTACAGACAATTTTTTTTCAGATTTATACCAGGCAAGGTCACAAAAACTGTGAGATTAAAAAAATAATAGAATATTTGCCCTAGACTGCTGGGTGTTTTATTCTTGAATTTCAAATTGCAATAAACTAAACATGTAATTTTTTTGGGCTAAAAAAACACTCTGCGACGGAAATATGAATACGGGACAAGTCGTGCGAGTAAGTAAGATGCACGCACCCGAGGTTCACCAGCTGTGATTGTTGCCTTAAATACCCCACGCTTTATCTATTCGGGATTCCCGAAGCAGCTTCGTAAATATCTGACGTGTCGACTAAAACGTAAAATATTTTCTTTGTGAAATTGTGATTCCTCTCGTAAGCCGCTAGGGGTGCTGCACAATTTCTAATATAAATATTTTACGCACTCCTTAACGTGTATTGTGACCAAAACTCATTAATTAAACTTAATGTATTTTGTTCATTTACATTTTCTATGCCATTATCTTGACACAAGGAATACCTTTATAGTTTAATTAGTACAACCATCCATCCATCAGCCCGTGTTCGTCCACTGCTGGACATAGGCTTTTACTAAATTTCACCACTCAGGCGGTCCTCCGTCCTCCTCATCCAGCCGTCCCCCGCAACGTTCTTCAGGTCGTCGTCGGTCCAGCTTGCACGAGGTCAACCTACACTACGCTTTGCTGTACTTGGTCTCCATTCTAAAGCCTTTCGGCCCCAACGGCTATCATGTCGGCGGCAAATGAATATAGAAATATAAAGATAATAAAAAATACCTTATTGAAACACAAAATATTAGGTAACTTTAATACACTACCCTGCTGTTTTCAATAAACATTACTGTGTTGTAAATAAACAACAGTCTATCTTAATTAAGATAATTAAGTTTTCTGGTACTTATTTTTCATGCTAAGCAACGTTACCCTGCGAGATGTTCACGGAAAACCAGCGTCGTGGTACATAATGGTGCCATGACACATGCTGAGTGGAGGCCTTTTGGGTGTCACTTTTGTTTTGTTTAGTTTATTATGTTTTACTTAAGTTGTATGATAGCAATAAAGCTTTATTCTATTCTATGCTAAATGTGGCCTGCCCGCTGCCTCTTTAACTTACTGTTTCTGCAAGCTATGTCGGTTACTTTCGATCTCCGACAGATCTCCTCATTTTGGATTCTATCCATCAGAGATACTTCAAGCATAGCCCGCTCCATTGCTCGCTGAGCGACCTTAAAGCGGTGGAAATTCAAAATCACTCAGTAAGATGATCGTGCACCAGAGGTAAGGTTTTAAGGGGTCATTTTTTTCTTTGAAAAAACAGCTGTGCTTTAAAAGTCTCCTTAAATACTCTTATGTCCGATAATAAAACAAAACCCGTTTCTAAAACAACCCCTAGTTCCTGAAGTCCGGTAAAAATTCCATATTCTTCTCGACCAATCTTAAATCTACTGCGTCAGCAACTCGCCCAAACTCATATCATAAATGATTCCCGCCAAACCTTGGTCTTCAGCTAGTTCATATCCCGATATCTCTCACAGGCACCGCTTGCGGGATGAGCAGAAAAATACACTTCGACAACCTTCCCTCTCCTAGTCTTGCCAAGGGAATCTCCACCTTCACTGCTTGATTTAAAGATGAAATCGAGTGAACAAAACAGTTGGTAGTTCGGTATAATTTTGCAGTTTGTATGTTGCGGCACGGACGAGACCCCGTGCAGGGAAAAGTAGCGACCAAGAATTAAAAAAAACTGCGAATATCGTCTCTATGCGAGGGCGGTAAAGTTGAGAAATGTGTCTAAGAGTTGGTGGTGGTTTATGGACGCTAGAGATGGAATGTCACGATTTTGATATCGATTTTTTTGTTTATGTTTTCGCTGGCGGTGTCTAATTAAGATAAGGGTGTTTGGTGTCAAGTGGTTGCTGCAGCTTGTTTTAGGTTTGCATACAAAAGCGGATTGTGTTGGTTGTTTGGTACGCTGGAGGATGTCTTTTGTAGTAGAGTTCAATTGAGGTTGTTATAAAGAATAATCTTTAGCATTCAACTATCAAAGAATGATGATAAATGTTTTGTAAAGCATGCGGCTTACTCATGTACAACCTAGGAAATCGACTCTGACCACTTTTTGCTTTTGTTACTAACAATCTTTTATTATACGAAAACTATATAAAAGCGAAAAGAAACCAGCAACGATTTTTAATATATAACAATATAATTATATTATTATATGAAAACAATGTGTATTTATTTTTTGAACGCCGTAAATTTTGCGTCTTACATACTAGGATCGAAGGACAGACAGACAGATGGCTTTGATGTGATTTACACAAGCATGCGTGATTTATGAAATACCTACACTTCTTACGGATAAAAATTCCAAGCGTTTTGCAGCAATCGCCTATATCTTAGCGTAAAAAATATATATCAATAATGATTAAACAACAGATTTGATCGAATACAAATAACTAAAAACGTTTTCAAAACCGCCCGAGCATTTCGATAAAACCGATCGAATTCGAATTTCAAAATCACTATCCTAATATCGATAAAAAGAAACTCTAGTACACGGGCTCCGTCTCTTCCAGTAATACAGTTCATACATAAAAACACGAAGACTCCGGGAAATGACTGTCGGCGTCCTCCATTGGCACATTTCCTTATAAAATTTCTTGGTGGCGCTTTATTGCGCCCGAAATTAAATTTATTAGCTTTGCACCTTGGAAATAGGTTATGGTTTATTGGTCCGTTTGAACGGTTTATTGCTGAGGTTTTATTACTAATTAACCTGTTATTTATGAACGGAAATACGCGGCTATCGAATAAAGGAACGCTACACGAATAAGTAGTAAGCTACGAGAATGCTACGCCGCATTGCTACGCTCGTAGCAAAATGGCTAAATCGTAAAAATTCCTTTAAGTTCAAGCATTAGTTCAAAAAAGGTTACAGGGGTAACCATATGTTTTGATCTACTTGTTTGCCAAACACGTTTCATATAAAAGGTGACTTTATACAGTCAAACTCTTACTTGCTTGGTAAGTGATCAGTAACACGGATCGATAAAACTTTTTGCGAATTTCGCAAAATAGTATCTTAACGTCCATTATTAATTGACTAGTGGCTGGGGTTGAGTTTGTAAGAAACACGAAAAGAATAAAGGGTCATCGAACCTAGTAACTGAGCACTTATCGAGTCTTCAGTAAATAAATAAATATATAGTTTTATATATGTATAAACCCAAGGGGGACGTCCGTGTTGTGTTTGAGTGTTGACTCTCATTAGAACGGTAACTAGTTCATCACGTATACTATAAGCCCTCGTTTCACCGACAACTTTAAGGTCTCAGCGTGATAGTATGTAAGTGCTTTTTTGCCATACTTTGGGCACAAATACACGCATTGTAGGTTTCATCTATTGACCTCTTATAAACAACTAGACACACAGTCTCCAAGAAAAGTTCGTCAGAACGCGTCCGAACGGCGACGTGCATAGTAGCAAAAATGCATTTAACCATTTAAGTTGTTATATCATTGAAATTGGATATGCAATATCAGTTGTACGCAATGAGCGAGATTGTGAGTCTAGTTGTTTATGAGAGGTCAATGGTTTCATCACAGTGTTTTTCTTCACGGCTCAGCAAGTTGTTAGTAAACAAATACTATTTCTATAGTACATATTTTAATCAACGACCTAGAGATAATTGACCCCCATTTGTCTACACTTTCTCTACACTAGATGTGAATTTAGAGAACACCAGTGTAGCCAAGTTTTTTTGGTTTGAACCACTAAAGCCTCCCCTGGATACCGCCCATGATAGAATAGAAGTATGAACGCTGATAATAATTTCTTCTCTGATCTAAAAAGCTTCAGATACTTGAAGGATGAAACAAAGGATCGCAAGCAATTTAACTTACTGACCTCCAAACTTCATTATAAAGATGGTACCCAATGATCATTATATTGATTTATATATGTTTTAAATTAAAAAAATCATAAAGCGGCACTATTTACGCGCATACAAAGCATTTAAAACTTTTTCTTAGTGGTAAATATTAAAGAAACTTCCCTTGAATAGGAAATATTTGCCTAAAATACGGATAAGTTATTATTTTAAGTTGCGACTTAATACAATAAGTTTAATGCTTTTGTTACAGTATTTAACAAAAGGTGGTAGAGCTGATGCCGGGCTCGACTGTGGAGGTACCACCATCTTACTCGCAAATCCTCCCGAAGTTATTCGGGGGAGAGTAAGAGAACAGCTCTCAGGCAAAACCAGGCGGCCCACCATTGCCTGGGACCGATGGATGGCGGTATATCTATCCCCAATTGCCCGGCCTTATACAACAGACTAGTGACGGGCAGCGGCGTCACTGGTGCAAGGGTTTCGGTACCGCGCTCACCAACCCGCCTGCCCAGCGTGTGTGAGTATGGGCATATCTTCCAGGAGGACCGCCAAGAGTGGCGAAATCCTGGAAAGGCCTATGTCCAACAGTGGACGAAACAGGCTGATGGATGGATGGATTTAACACTAACAGGACTGAAAAAGAGAACAAAAGAACAAGAACTACATTATATAAGAAGGACATTCTTCCCGCAAGGGTTGACTAACAATCTATCACCCTATTTCATATACCAAATGATGGTCTTTACAAAACATCTGACGATCAAAACATACCAGTCTTTTTTAAAAATGAATAAACACAAAGCTTTTTAAAAGAGAGGTTTTTTCAGCTGGTCTAGATTCTTCGTATGCTCAGATTCTTTTGTTCAAAGCCACAAAGCTTGCAAAGCAATGGACATCCGGAGTTCCTTTTCAAAAAAGTTTTTTTTTTTTTTGGAAAAAGCAAACTAACTGGGAAATAAAATCAAAAAACATGGGTATTGAGCAACCCAAAAGAAATATAAAATACTAGCCTTTGCCCGCAGTCAGCTCCAACACGGTTTTGTTCAATCTCGGCTCCGTTTTTGGCTTAACGGTTATTTTATGGACACTCCTTATAGCCTATATCTTGACCAGGGTCACTACAATAATAATAAAGAAAACTGCATCCAAATCCATTTAGTGGTTCTCGAGTTAAAACATTCATACAGACAGAGAGACAGAAAAACAGACGCATGAAAGTCAAAAAATTTTAGTTTTAGAGTTTAATTAGTAACCCACTTCAATTAAAATTTCACAATAATATTTAATGTACAGAGACACTTTAAAAATCTTTTTTACATGGAAAGCGTACCTTTTTGATTTGTTTTTGGAATAACAGATTAAGATAGAAGCTTAAAAAATATGACGGAAGGAAGTTTAGCTAAAAATAGCTTTGCTAGAATTCTAAAAGTAGCTGAATCTACAAACTTTGAAATAATAAAATGTGAGGAAATTACAAAACGAATGCATACAGAGTTTTCTAAATAAGTATTATTCATATACACATACTCACGCCTGTTTCCCATACGGGATAGGTAGAGACAACAGAAATCCATCGGCCGCGATCCTGACACACCCCTTTCACCTCGTTCACATCCATCAATCTAGTTATATACAAGCTCATCTAATCCGAATGCTTTTGGTTCCTTTTGATTTGAGTCCCCAATTTGCCCAGCATACGTCCGTCTACGGCAGCCCGGCCGAGCTTCACTTTCCACTTGCGCAAGATACTTTTTTTCATCAATCTAATTTTAGTCATCCCTTCTATATAATGTCAAAAAAATATATTTTCCTGAATTTAGTTGAAGTAACTATTAATTTTACAATTTAGTACTTATAACTCAACAAAATCTATGTTGTGGCTAGTTTTGTATCGCATAATAAAGACCGTACAGGTTACAAAAATGTATTGTTACACTTAAGCATTTTTGACATAACTTTAAATGAGGAAATAAAACTATGCTTAACACTTTCAAATACTATTCTAGTGACAGCTAAAAGAAAGGAATAGCTTCTTAATCTTGTAATTAATATAAAAAGGCATAAATTTAAGTATATCCTAGTTATATGAAAAAAACTATGTTGAAAAACGAGCGGTTGGCTTGGCTGTATGGCATTTTTTCCTTGGTATCTATGTGAAAAGTTTGTCATTTGTTTATATGTTAGGGCGGAAATGGATTTTCATGCATTTATTTTTCCCGTAGGGCAAAAAAGAGGCTCTTGGCATTCTTTTTTAAAGAAGACAACTGACGAGCTTGTTTGAGAAAAATAAATTATCGTCAAACAACATATTTATTGGAGTTGATGCTCGTGATTGTTGGCACTTGGTGGAACTCAACAGCGAAACCGGTAAGGGAAATAATATAAATAAGTGGACAAGTACAAGTGTTTTTCGATCAAACATGAAAAAAAACATATTTATTCGCTTGTTTCCATAGTGGTAATCAGAGAGCAAAGTTAACGCCACGATAGAAATCTCATGGCATTTTTGAAAATAATTACTTTGACTGGAAACTCACCCTATCGACTACAATCCTCACCTCTCATGTAAGTTAAATATTGACATACCTGGCACTATCTCCGAAGCATCATGTCGTAATGGCGCAGCGCAAGGGCCGCTACACGGACACCACTTCACATCCTATGCGGCCACCTGGAACAGAAAATACCTTTAAATTCGGACATCCATTTTTGATTACTTAAATAAAAAAACTAAATTTAAAAAATCACTTTGTTGTCTGTCTGTCTGTCCGTCTGTAAAACTAATACCTCCTACAGTCCTCCTAAGTCTGCAGCTCAATAGTGCTTTCAAAAAACAGGCTTCTTACTTAACACGAAAAATATTATTGCCCTTTGCATAATCAATTTTATACACATTGGCTCACCATGAAAACCTATAGGGCACTTAAAATTGGCATAAAAACTTTAAATTCCGTTTTTAAGCTATTCTTATAGTACACGTATACACTAGACAACAGAAGCGGTCAACTGGTAACTCATCGAACCACTAGACAACAGAAACGGTCAACTAGTAATTCATTGATAAACTAGACAACAGAAGCGGTCAAGTAGTGATTAATTGAAAAACTAGACAAGGTTTACGATTCTATATTTCTCATAAGAACATTTACACATTCACTTAAAATAAGAACTTATTAAATTCTAATTAAAGTTAAATATATTTTACACGACCAGTGGGTCACGTGCAAGCTGACATATTGTTGTGCTCAAACACAACAGTTATCACATCAGATGTATCCTAAAGTCTAAAACTAATAAAACAAGTAAGCCCGCCAATTTTATAACAATACTACTAAGTATAGTAATTAATGTTCTACTTAGGCATTAAGTATAATTTAATTATTTTTTTTATTTAATAATTGTTTAATCACTGGTAACTCATCGAAACACTTGACAATAGAAACGGTCAACTAGTGATTAATTGAAAAACTAAACAACAGAAGCGGTCAACTGATAACTCATCGAACCACTAGACAACAGAAACGGTCAACTAGTAACTAATTGAATAACTAGATAACAGAAGCGGTCAACTGGTAACTCATTGAAACACTAGACAACAGGTAACTCATATGAACTCACCCTCACCCGTTCCCCTCCCCCTCTTCCCACCCCAGCTCTTCTTGAGAAAGCACACGGGGGCGAGTGGCCTCAATCTGTGCCCACTTAGCTGATTAAATGCCGGGCGAAGAGCTTAAGGACCTTGCTGCACGTTCCACTGTTACTATGTAATCGATGGTGGCCGGGTTTGTTGACGTGGTAACAACTGATCAAGTGCGAGTAAGACTCGTACCCTGAGATGAACGTTAATACCATTTAAAAAAAAACTTATTTCACGAGCAGCAATTATTATTACCAAAGGGTCTAATGAAGTTGGTCACAGATTTTTTCCTAGATGGTGTCCTTTAAGGATAATTTCAAGTTTCTTTAAAAATTCGAAGAATCATCCAGACGTCTTAAACAAATTAGCCCTCACATGGTTTATTTCATAATTACTAGTAGATACTGCCTTTTCGTTCCTAAATTCGCTGTACTGCTGTTTGGAAACATACTTCATTATTTAATCAATTAGACAATATAATTCCAACAACACTAACTGAAATTCTAAATTATTCTTTTAACAATCGTACCTGGACCCAGGCAACTCTCCTGATCTGACGTGGAGGCCTTGGTATCCGAAAAGTGTCCAGCGTAGCGCTGCCAGCCTTTCTGTCCTCAGCCTACAGTACGATCGACCTCTTTGGTAAAATAATACACCCATCACTGGGTGATGTTGAGGTCACGTGCTTGACTGAGGCCATAAACGCTTGGTAAACAACCGCCGGTCCTACTGAAGTCATTCCGATCAATATGGCTTCACAAGCTCTCTGGGATGAGCCGCTCTGCAGTCAGGTTTAAATTTTTTAAGGGTACCTCTCACACACACAAACTGGGGATGATTTTTTTTTCTCGTCTATCCCATAGTTGGGGTATCGTTGGATAGGCCGTTTAAAAACATTGTGAGTGTGTGAAAACCATTTTTCGATTTAGGGATCCGTTGGCGAAATATTACGCTTTAAAGTGAAAATTTTTGTTAGAGTGGAGCGTCCCCCCCCCTGCTGGCTAAACGGTTGTTTATAGAAATGTGAAAAAATTCACAGAAGTAGTATGTAGTATATAATGAATTTAAAAGGAAAACTATCACAGCTAAGTAGGCTTCACAGGTTTACGAGTACAGGTCGCGCCAAACTTTTGGTCCCCATATAATGTATGGGACCAGAAGTTTGGCGCGGTCTGTATTAGTATACCAACTTACAAAATGTACCGGGCAACTACGGAACGCGTGGCCCAACACGCACTTGGCCAGTTTTTTTTCTTGTCTTTTCAAAACCCCACGTATAACAAATTATTTTTAGTGTGCACTTAATTAAAATAATACAAATAAATATCACAAACGTAAAATTGGGTTACAATTGGCGGTCTTATCGCTTGAAACGATTTCTTCCAGACAACCATTAAACACATCAAGCTGTTCAACATGACCATTAAAACATTTAGTCTAACCGAATGGGCGGAAGGTTAGGTTAGGTTATAGTTTATTTATCAACGTATTTGCTCATTGCATTATGTTTAATTTTATTACATTTTATTAGCCCAAACCTAAATATTTTCTTATGTTTTTCCCGTATTATTATTACTATTTTTTTTTAAGATTTATTTTGAACTGAAAAACGTATACTTTCTGTAACTATCTATTTTACCAATTTAAACTATTTGAATTTGAATTAATGAGAACTGACAATTTCTTAGCTGTTTGAAGCAACATATATTATAGCGACGACAGCGCCATCTCTGTTTCCTAATAACAAGGCTTGAAATCGTAAAACGCCCGCGTGGCCGTTCAACATGTGCATTACAGTTACAGGCTCGAGTAACAAATAGTTACAAAAATTCGGTGTACGGGAATGGTGGCAAAATTCATTTTGTAGTTTTTCGGAACATTACAACTTGTGCTAGATTCTCCGGGTGCATTTTCCCTTTGTATTCCCTCTTGTATCGATGGAGCACTCACAAGTTGAGTGGTAGAAAGCACTTGACTCAGAATGGACCTTTAAAATGCTTTTGTTGATGCCAAGCTTTGGGGTTCCGTAAACAGAAGGGTTATTTGTGAAGTTAGTAGTTTCTATTCGGCGTAATAACTGTTAAGTGCATGTATGCGAAATGGTAGATGACGTCACACTTGTACTATAAAGTTGAGATTTTCCAAGCATTGCAATATAATACATAAAGGTATTTTAATTGTCTGTAAAGGGTACGTCGTGTACATCGAACGGGTTCCGTGAACAAGTGGTAGTTTGGTAGTAACACCCTTAAAATAGTAGTTTATGAAACTGGTACATAAAGTGGTTATTAAAACACGAGTGTGAGTTTAAAAAACGAGCCGTAGGTAAAATTTTAATAGTATAACACGAGTGTTTTAATGTCTAGTTATGTGCAGTTTCATACACAATCTTATTTACACTAATGCAATAGCAAAGCAATACCTACTTATTTGTCAATCCATAAAATTTTGGTAAAACTTCTCGTAAGCTTTTCTTAATTTTGCTATTGTAAAATTGTTCGTCATTTTCATTTTAATTGTGTAAACATTTTCTATAGAGTATTAAAAATAGATTGCAAAGTAAATCGATGGACAAATTACTCGCCACTTAAAACAATTATATTTATAGTTGTTGCAAGAAACCTGTGACGTGATTTGTCATTTTCCTCGCCTTTTTGGAGCTTTCGCTAGAAATCTCATGCCTCATTATAGTCTCACAAGGCTCTTGACATCAAGGGGACAAAGCTATATGAGTAAATCAAAATGCAATAAACTTCATCTACTTTACTCATGTAGCTCTGTCCCTTTCATAACTGCGAGTCTCGCTGTAATTTTTCGCATTCTTCCCAACCCCAGATAAATTTTCCACCTAGCTGTCCATGCGTTCCAAGTTTGCCACGGACAGATAGACAGACGGTCAGACACAGAAGCTTCGCCTTAAGAGTTTCCGTTTTATAACGGAACTCTTAAAATTCCACCACAAAAACGTAGTTAATTTAGACGTTGAGAGAGTCAAATACGACTGAGTGAAGAGGTTTCACGAGTGACTTTCTCGGTAGCTGAAGTGGAACATTTTCAGAGACAAGAGAGCACAACGAGCTGCATTCACAATTTAGTCGGCTAATCATCTCTTGGTATAAAATTTTAATTTTTTGAGGGAACGGTAGTTTAAAGTAGATACTTAGCGTTCATATGTAGATTTGTCTTACGGTTTTGATTCTAAATCACTGAGATAAATACCATTAGAGATAAAAAGTAAATGTTAAAAAACACATATTTTAAGGAGAGAAAAACCGGCCAAGTAGGACTTATATGTCAAATAGCGCCACACTTATTTTGCTAGCGCCACTATATGAAATTAACCGCACATATTACTTTTTTTCGTCATAATTCCACATGGAACTTGAAATTTACAATACTCGGAATAATTTCTTCTCTTATACCAAAAGACCTTCCTACGTGCAAAATTTCAAGATTTTGTCGGCTACCAAGAAGTACCCTAAAGATCTTGATGGTGTGACACAGAACTCCGTGTGTGTGATAGCCAGAAAGATCACAAAATTTTGAGAGAAATAACGAAAAGCTATCCTGGATCTTGACGTTTTTAACTTATCCTTGACCAAGTTTAGGAACAGTTTGCAAAGATTCTGTTCGGTTTAATCTTATTTTCCCATGTTGTATACACGTTTTTGCATAATTTTATGCTGGTTAATAATAGTCCATCCATCCATCCATTAGCCTGTTTTGTCCACTGCTGGACATAGGCCTTTCCAGGATTTCACCACTCTTGGCGTTCCTCCTGGAAGAAATGCCCATACTCACACACGCCCGTCACTAATCTGTTTTATATAAGGCCCGGCAATTGGGGATGGATATACCGCCATCCATCGGTCCCAGGCAATGTTGGGCCGCCTGGTTTTGCCTAAGAGCTGTTCTCTTATTCTCCCCCGAATAACTTCGGGAGGATTTGCGAGTAAGATGGTGGTACCTCCACAGTCGAGCCCGGCATCTGCTCTACCACCTATTAATAATAACAGTTAGTTTATTTTTAGTACTTGCTGTAAATATTGTCTGCTCTGTGTTTATAAATAGTTGAAACATGAATGTTCTGAACGCCTGTTACTGGTCCGCTATCAGAATTTTAGTTGTATGCTTTAATTTGTTGTGTGTAACATGAAAGGCTTTAGAATGGAGACCACGTACAGCAAGCAAATTGTAGTGTAGGCCAACCTCGTGGTGCCCGCTGGACTGACGACGACCTGAAGAACGTTGTGGGTGGCGACTGGATGAGGAGGACGGAGGACCGCCATAAGTGGTGAAATTTGGGAAAGGCCTATGTCCAGCAGTAGACGAACACGGGCTGATGGATGGATGGAATATGTGTACTGTTGGTGTTCCGTTTTAAATAAATAAACTGTCAATTGGGACTTCCAGTATGAAAATGTGCTTTGAAGGTCTTCTGTCAAGTAAAATTAACAACTCCAATGTTAAACAGCAGTATAAAGCTATTAAGCGGCGGTAGCTCACTGATACAACACTGGCCTCTCAATCTTTGATATCCAGTTTCAATCCCCGGCCGGGCATGCCCCAATGAGTTTTTCGGAATTTATGTGCAGAGTATTTGAAAGAGCGAGTTCTCCGAGTCTACTGGAACCATCCGGGGCGTTTGTTTGTATGTATGTATGTATGCATGTTTGTTCGACGATAACTCGAGTATCGTTAATCGGAATGTCATGAAATTTGGCCAGCGAGTAAATAAGGCAAAAAAAAATTCAATTCGAACATGAGCCAAATCGGTCAAGCGCGAATTGGGCGAGCGTGAGTTCAAAGTTCAGGGCGAACTACTACTAGTTTAGTTACAAGAGAATTGATACTGCGATCTCGGAATCGAGAACTAATAGATATCCCAACTTAAATATTTTAAATATTATAATAATATAAGTACGAAAGACGGTTTCTCACCTTATAACTATAGTAAAACAGAGTGGTGCAATAAAAAGTGTAGTTATATATATTTGGATCCAGCTTCTCCTAAGCCCTGCAAATTTTCTAGAGCTTTGAGAAAATTTAAGGGAGATTTCAGAAGAAACAGTAATTTGCTTACAAGGGTTCTGTCCCTTGAGAAAAAAAACGGAGGCCTTATATTATAGGATCACTTTGTTGTCCATCTGTCCGTCCGTCCATCTGTCTGTCTGTCAAGACCCTTTATCTCGAGAAAGCGTGGAGGTAAACGTAAAAAAAGATGCGGCCGTTTATGCCGCAAAAAACCTATATTTCGGCACTCTCAAGGGAATCAAAATTTATAGGGTATTTTCCGTTGACCTAGAACTATAAAATTCGGCAAGTAATACGCTCCTATACCACAAGTATAGGTATAAATTTAAAAACTATACATTTGTAATGAAATCATGATAAATATAATCTTTAACGGAACTCTCGGTGGGCGAGTCTGACTCGCACTTGTCCGGTTTCTTGGACCTTCCCACTTTATAACCAATCATCGAATCATGATGAAACTTTCGCAAAAGAATATATAAATATCTCGTATAAATATTGTTATATTTAAATGTTTGCGATCCGGAAGCCTGGTAAAGCACGCAGCTGAAATATTATCCGAAATCGATTTATGTCCTCCCTTTCCCCCTGCCCTCCCCCAAATCATAAAAAATCGTATAAACACTTTAATGACAAAGACAAACACAATACGCAAGTATCGATTGTGTACGCAAACTCGCCTCACCTCGAACGCAAAGCCCGGTAACGGTAAAGGGTACCTCGTACAATATTTACGGATTCCGCCAACGAATCACACGAATTTCCAAAACATTGTCACTACATGATCCCCGAGGGGTGTCAGGGGTGTTTCCGAGTGTAGACTGTGATCTGAAAATCCACCACGATTCACTAACGATTAAAACGTCCCAGCGTGATTGATTCAGTAGCACTGTCAAATTTAGCCAACCACAAAGCTGAAAAATGTTAGTTCAGCCATTTGCAATTGAACGGTAAGTTGGTGGGTCTGTTTAGTTAGTCTATCCATCCATCAGCCTGTTTCGTCTACTGCTAGACATAGACCTTTCCAAGATTTCGCCACTCTTTGCGGTCCTCCTGGAAGAATTGCTCATACTCACACACGCTGGGCAGGCGAAACCCTCGCACCAGTGACGCTGGTGCCCGTCACAGTCTATTTGTTATAAGGCCCGGCAATTTGGGATGGATACCTATGACACCAAGTCCAGTAGTACCAATATACAAAGCATAGATACTTTAAATTTATTTATTCCGAGCATAGTAGAAAATCAGATAATCAACAACGCGTGTCGTAGTTTGTCATTTTAGGTATACAAGCTTCACTAGAAGGTTTTCCGTTATTTAACGGTACCCTAAAAATAAAGATTTTCCCCGTACTTTCTAGACACACCCACATTTCAATACCTACCTAGCCGCTCTGCCAGCCTTGCGACCTTGAAAGCTGCGGACATAAGCGGAGCGAGATTAATGACTTGGCTGTATAGGGCGAAGAATATATAGATATAGAATAGATATTTAAAAATCGACATACCTATGAATTACCAACATCATGCCAACATATGATAAATTAATCTGCAAAAACCATGAAATTTCATCAAACTCTAAATTTATTTAGGTTTTCTGGTTTTCCTAATCAAGCGTATAAATTAAGAACTTATACGGGTACTTATCTGCCAATGCTAGCATTTATTCTTTTTGGCACTAGGTTTTGAGATATTTCCATCCTTTTCTTGCTACATTTAGTAACCTCGCAGTTTTTGAGCTAATATTCCGCATTTGGGGCAGTATGTCTATTGTGCATAATATAATATCTTAGACCAGTGGCGCTTGCTCTAATTTGAGAACGTTGGCAACGTATTAAAAATAAATGTAATTATAAATTTAAAATAAATAAAATTTATATACAAACTGTTTTAATTTTTTCAGTTTCGATGTATTTTATGCACAAACAATTTCAACCGATAATTTTAGAACAATAACAGCTTAAGTTAGATATTTGGGTAGAAATTGAGTACCTAAGCACAATTCAAGAAAATTTTAATTCTCTCTCTCTCTTCAGTCCCTTTACTCCTCCGCGGAGTTTGGGGCTGACACTGGGCTCTTCCATGCCTGTCTGTCCATGGCCAGCGAGGTGAGCTCTGAGCATGTCATCTTTTACTCTTCGGCCTCGTTCAAAACGGACCTCTTCCACGTCTGAGTTGGTCGTCCTGGTCGTCGAGAACTTCCAAACGGCTTCCAATTTAGGGCTACTTTAGGGATATGGTCTGCAGGTATTTGTAGTGTATGTCCTAATCATCGCCACTTTCGTTCCTTGATTTCGTGGGAAACGGGTTTTAATTAGCTATATAAAATTTTTGGAACGGTCAAATTTGCGATCACTATTCGCTATTCGCTTCCCAGCTCTATTTTTTCTAGCATTGTCATCTGTCAGTGCTAATCACATAGAAAACTAAACTACATTTGTACCTCTGAACGAATAAAATGACAACGTTGTCATCTTGTCCATAATCTCACCGTGATACTCTTCCCGCGTCCGCCCATGATGCATGGCAGAACAGCAAAGTCTGATTCCGAAGGTCACGGTCGAGGCCGCACTGTTTCCACAGGATGTGGGTATACCACACTTTGTTCTTATCGACTGGATATTATCACGTCGTTACGAAATGTATCCCTTTAGAGATGGTAGAGGTGGTTTCCCGACTCTTGACAATCACTAAACAACCGACACCCGTACATCGTCCTTTCAAGAACGACTTTTTAGAAATAGAAATATATTTATTTGCCACAAAACAAAAATTTACACTAATTAAATTAAAATTAACAACTTAATGTTGCAAAATAATACTGTTTGCAAAATAGATCATCTCAGCATTTGCTGTAATTTATGAACGTTACAGCGCTGATTTCCAGATTGACCCGTTTCACACTTTTCCTCACAATCAGTTGCAAAGATACAATTCAAAATTTAGAATAATGGAAAACACAAAGGATTCATTAACAAAACACACAGTAATTCAAGGAAATCAAAAATAATACATTAGATTAATTCATCTGACAAAAGTAAAAATACAAAAAACAACTTCAACATAATCAGTTTTTTATTGCAACCCTCCAATGTAAATAAAGTCAATATCAAGGAACTGCTGTTAACTTGAAAAATTATTGAGTATTTTGTGAATTCAGTAGTACACATCCCAACGTGCCAAAAAGCCTATCGATGCCATGCTTTGGGCACAAATAAATGCTTTTTAGGGCAAGTAGGTTTACTCACAGCATTTCCTTCGCCATTGCGCAAATAGTACGCACATAAATTCTGTGAAACTCACGTAGGTATATCGACTAGGAGGATTCCAACTCAGGGTGAATTACTCGTATTGGCACGTGCTCTAACCTCCTACTCATAAGATTATGAGGATATACTCGACTTATGTTGATTTTAGCTTTGGCTGTTTGTTCTGGGTAAGCGGGTGATTTGCTAAAATAATGGCTGCTGGCAAACTGCCTTCTGGTCGCTTGTTTTTTTCTTCGACCGCAGTTTTTGGGTACCTACTTTAAACAATGTTTGCTATGTATATATCGTTCTGTTATTCGGGTTTCTGAGTGTTTGTACCATTGGGGTAAAAAACACTCTTTTTCGTTATTACTATTATAATACTGGGTCAGTGGAACATTTTTGCGTAGGCAACACAACTAACCTACTCGTTACTCAAGAAATATTGACCAAACCACAGACATATAATTATTACTAAGGATAGTAATTATATATTATTATACGTCTGTGGACCAAACTGATCTGGGGCATGAGTGGGTGGGGTGTAATCAGTTAAATTATTTTTAAGACATTGTGCGACATGCATAACCACATGAGAACATAAACCGTTTTAAAATACTCGTAGACACCTATATTACCTAGATATATATTAGAGTCGAATTTTGTCTGCACAAACTACAAGTTTGCAATATAAAATCCATAAACATGACATATTTTCGCGTTAGCGTACTTTTATGGAAAACTAAAGCTGTATGAAGTGCTCGATTTTTCATTAAATACAATGATATAGCTATAAAAAATAAACTGCAATTGTTGAAATCTCTGCAACGAAAGCTTATTTTTAAGTGGTAGTTTGCAATTTATTTTTACTGGTACTATAAAACGTTTATTATTCTCTTCATTTAAATTTGCGTTTTTTGAGGCTTTGAGTCTGTTTCGTTTAGCAACCTTTCACTTGAATTCATAAATTCCTAGTTTTAGGCAAATCGGGGTAGCATTAATGACCTAAACTTGATGTGTAGTAAAACTAACTAGGTTTACCGCGCATAAAATTGCTCTCTACTCAAAATAATGTTTACAAATATTAAAAACATTTAAAAACACGAATTCCGCAATAGAGATTTTATTCGGATTCCAGTGCAGTCGGGGGACATACAAAACAACACGTATCCAATGTAATAGTCACCCACTACACTGAAATCCGAGTTAAATCTCTATTCCGGCACTCGTGTTTTTTAATATTTTCTATTATTAATTTTTATTTCATAAAATTGCTCTCTACTCAAAATAATGTTTACAAATATTAAAAACATTTAAAAACACGAATTCCGCAATAGAGATTTTATTCGGATTCCAGTGCAGTCGGGGGACATACAAAACAACACGTATCCAATGTAATAGTCACCCACTACACTGAAATCCGAGTTAAATCTCTATTCCGGCACTCGTGTTTTTTAATATTTTCTATTATTAATTTTTATTTCATAAAATTGCTCTCTACTCAAAATAATGTTTACAAATATTAAAAACATTTAAAAACACGAATTCCGCAATAGAGATTTTATTCGGATTCCAGTGCAGTCGGGGGACATACAAAACAACACGTATCCAATGTAATAGTCACCCACTACACTGAAATCCGAGTTAAATCTCTATTCCGGCACTCGTGTTTTTTAATATTTTCTATTATTAATTTTTATTTCATAAAATTGCTCTCTACTCAAAATAATGTTTACAAATATTAAAAACATTTAAAAACACGAATTCCGCAATAGAGATTTTATTCGGATTCCAGTGCAGTCGGGGGACATACAAAACAACACGTATCCAATGTAATAGTCCCCCACTACACTGAAATCCGAGTTAAATCTCTATTCCGGCACTCGTGTTTTTTAATATTTTCTATTATTAATTTTTATTTCATAAAATTGCTCTCTACTCAAAATAATGTTTACAAATATTAAAAACATTTAAAAACACGAATTCCGCAATAGAGATTTTATTCGGATTCCAGTGCAGTCGGGGGACATACAAAACAACACGTATCCAATGTAATAGTCCCCCACTACACTGAAATCCGAGTTAAATCTCTATTCCGGCACTCGTGTTTTTTAATATTTTCTATTATTAATTTTTATTTCATAAAATTGCTCTCTACTCAAAATAATGTTTACAAATATTAAAAACATTTAAAAACACGAATTCCGCAATAGAGATTTTATTCGGATTCCAGTGCAGTCGGGGGACATACAAAACAACACGTATCCAATGTAATAGTCCCCCACTACACTGAAATCCGAGTTAAATCTCTATTGCGGCACTCGTGTTTTTTAATATTTTCTATTATTAATTTTTATTTCATACTTTTTTTGTGTATATTTATATTATAGCCTATTCCACTCAGGCTGCTATAAGGTTTCTTAACGATACCAAAAACTTCGGAATCGGTCCAAGTAGTAACAAGTTATGATGGAATTAAGAAAAATACCTATATGGACCCTGAAAACAATACACTCCTTTTTGGGGTTAGTCGTGTAATAATGAAAACATATTTTTATGATATTTTAGCAGCTACAAAACAAATAGATTTGCAATAGTAGTGAATTCTGTTATAAATATGTTTTTAGCTGGGATTTGTTCTTTGGGCGCCATATTGAGGCGGTTAGAACCAGAGTGGCTTATTTTTTCCAGACACAATTGAAAATTCTATGTGTCTGAAAAACCAAGGCCCTGCTGGCGCTGAATGTCTCAATTATTTCTTTTGTTTTCGTTTCTTATATTATATCCGAAGTATTTACCCCATTTTATTTATTTACACTCTATAAAGCTGTATATTTAGGCTGATGGAACACATTACAAGCATTTCTTTTAGCGCTAGATGACATTGAAATGGGGTGCAGCTGTAAAACAAGGGTCATCATCAGTGATCATGATTAATCAGACATACTGTAAGACAAGGCTCTTTCGATGCGCGATTTGGTCGTGGCCAAAATTGGAACTAACGCCACTATCCTCATAATTTAACCCTTGTTTTACAGCTGCGCCCCCTTTCAATGTCATCCAGCGCCAAAGAAATGCTCTTTTGTCACACTGTAATGTGTTCTTACCAGGTATTTTTCCTTATTTTCGAAAAGGTCTCTTCCGGGGTAAAAAATTTCTTCACTATGTAATCTACCTACATAATATATATATATATACACAAATGTCTCCTATTGCAGCCGTGGCAGATATTATTAGAGCACTTATAAACGAGCATAGATAATATTATTCGTTGATTTAGCCAACTTCCCCAAGCAAGGCTGGACTGTACAATAATAGACACAACTGAATCACAAGAAGATGAAACTGACTTCCCGGTTGGTTACGAGGTCGATAAAAACTAAGATAGAGTTTATTCCCTTCTGGGGACCGATCCTGCGTCACCACGCACGTGAAACACACCTACCTACTACCTAACTAAAGTAGATACAGTTCTTCTCTGAAAGCTGAAAGTTTACTAGTTTTGGAACGAAAACTGGTCTACTCGTATAACAACAACTTTACAATGAAGTTTACTCTGAAATTGCTATGAAATTGATCTAGGTATCACATTTTTATGGAACAACAGATTAGGGAGTTTTCCTTTTAGAAGAATACTGTGAGAAGTGTTCGTTTCCGTTATGTTTACGGTGTATTAATAAAACCTTAACCAAAGTATAAGTAGCCAGGAAATGATGTGGAAATATTCGTAAACAATCACTTGAAAACAAATTTGAAACCGTCCAAATGAGCAATACAGGTAATAAGTTTGAAATTTCGTATGAAGTACTTAAAGAAGAGATGGTGTAGGTAGTAGTTTAGCTGATGATTAATGAACTCAATATAACCCTTAGTTGTTTTCTTTTATATTTATTTTTAATAGATAGAACTTAAAGTATATAATTTAATAAAACATATACAAATAACACGGAGAAATTATTACTACTACGTATCTCAAGACATATTCCGGGTCCGATTTGGACCCGGAATCAATTGAGTATATTATATAAAAATACATAGTTCAGATCAAACCCGAAATATATGTTGATATTATAATTATAATAATTTTTCCCGTGTCATTTACATATTTTTTATTAAATTATATAGTTATAATTCTATATATTGTAAAATAAAAGAAAACACCTCCTAAAAATTATTATATTTCTATAAAAGTACCTACGTAAATTTTTAAATATACGCATGTCCGTGTTTACAAACCGAGACAACTGGAGACGTAGCATTTGCTACGTCGCGTCGTAGCAAAATTGAGACGCAAAAGTGTCTGCGCTTCACCGATTGCGTCGTCATTTTCGTATACAATACTCATCAGCTTATGGCCCTTAACTTTATGATCTTATGATTGTTTAGCCCAAGACTTCCCAAAGGTTGCCCATACCTGCTCTACACGCAAACTGCCAACTTGACGGAAATAAACTGCGTTCAGTTTAATGAGTTCGTAGGCTGCGTTCTGTTTGATCATCGGGCAACACCAACCTCACATGCCTTAATACTGTTCTGCTGTCTTCGGTAGGCGGGTGTCGTCTGACGATGAAACTAAACGCAGCCTATGAACGCAACAAACTGAACGCAGTTTATTTCTGTCATATTTATCTCTAGTGCATAAAGAAAGGCTACCAACTTTCAATCAATAAATTTGAAAAAAAATCTCTTTTACAGTAAAAATTACTTTGCCAACAGTTTTTATTCGTATAAAATGGGTCGTCCCGAGCACTAGCATTGAAAAGTAAAAGTAAGCACTCTAATTACAGTCGCTATAGTTAATTTAGTGTACTATCTTGAAGCCTCACTATTTGTGTTTGACAAATGACCGACTACCATCAATATCTTCAACCATGATTGATGTTTTCTAATGGCTGTTAGTTTAAGCAAATATGTATTTGTAATTTATTTGTCTTGTTGTTTGGTTCGTTACGTAATTGGTAGTGTTTGTCTAGTGGGGGTCATTAAAATTATTATTTTACCAGCTACAGGGCCTAGCAACTAGTGTGCAATCAGTGAACTGATTTATTATATAACAATTATTTATTTATCAATAAATTGTTCAAGCTTGTTACGATTTACCAACTATGGTAGAAAACGTCTTCAGGTTATTGTGCTAATTATACATATATATTTGTCAAAACAAAAAATATACAAAATAAAACGTTTTTATTTTATGCAATAAAACCCGTTAGGTAATAAACCTCTGTCTATCCAAAAACCTACGATTTCAATCGACAACATTTCATTTTAGATAACCGTTGGTTTTTGATATCTATATTGAAAGGCTGTGTAAAAAAGAAGCTCATGTATTTTTTATTTTGTTTTATTTTACGTTTTTCCTGCATAATTTAATGTTTTCTTATTCACTCATTCTAAAAAGACGTAAGTCGCATCTGAGGATTTCAAAAGTCGATGTTCATTGCCAATCGATTATTTAAAAAAAAGCTTGGCGTGTTTATGTCCACTGTCACATGATATATGACAGTTGATTTTTTTTTTAACAAAATGAACTTAAAAGCAAAGGAAATTGTTTTTAAAATCCTGTGTTTACCATATTTTTAGTTTTGTGAAAATATCTCTTCATTTAATCACGATTTAATTCTGAAAAAAAATATGATGCGCAGAAGGCCCATATCTCGAAATGCTGTTTAGTTTTGCACCAATTATTAATTTGTAATGTTTTCGATTGTCAGACGGGCTAATTTGCTTAGCCGAATAGCCATACGACAATCAAATTTGAATACGATTGTCTTACACAATTGCACCTCTGGTTATAGCTACGCGTATAAATTCAATAAACGCATAGTCTGCGTATGAATTCAACAAAACATCAACAATATTATTGAGTGAAGGACGACACAAGAAACCGGCCAGCTACCAGCGACACCTAAAAGAATCCATGACAGACAAATGAGATAAAAAACAAGGAAAAATATTCAGAGAAAATAATACCTATTTAAGTCAAGTAAGATGAAAAAAAAGTTTTTTTACCGTTAACCTGTACCAAAATAACATTACCTGTACGTACTGTAGTGTAGGTAGCAATCTTAGGTCATATGATTAGATTTTGGGCTCGTTATTGGTCGGCAATCGGTAATCTTTATGAACATTTGTACGTCGTATTGATAGATTTATCGAAGTGTTCTAAAAATGAAATGATGTCTAGTGAAAAGACAAAGAAACGAGCAGAGTTCTAGTACAGATCGACCCAGAGCTTACCCTGGAATGTGTTCAGTGATATGTTAATGTCTAAGATATTAAAGAAGTGAAGAAACCTTTGATTCAACAACCGCGATCCCTATGGTACAAAAGGTAGTATAAAAAGTTAACCCTCTCAATTCTCATTATCGCTAAAACAATTGTAAAACAATAGATTAAATGGTACCATGACTTTTTATGGTTCCATACCCAATGGGCAAACCGGAGCCCTATTTATGTCATTCTGTTGTCCGTCTGTCTGTCTGTCCGTCCATCCGTACGTCACGGGTCTCTAACTCGTAAACCAAATAAGTTACAGAAAAATTTTGAATTTTCCCTTTCCTCTCCTGTGCGGTCTCATTTTCTAGACCTCATTGAATAGAGTATAAGCATGTTTTTTTATTATTTCTTATCTTCAAATATAAAGAAATGGGAGACCATCAAAGTTGTCAGTTTTAGACAATTTTGTTACGGATCTATCTCAAAAACTAAACTAATTAGGGATTTCGAATATTGTATTATTATGTACCGTTTAGAGTGTATTTAAACAGCAAATACTGAAAACCGATTTATTATACAGTTGTATAATTATGTAAGTAAATACTCGATCAACTTAATTTTGCAGTTTTATTTCATATACCTATTTTTTTTTTTGTTCTGATGTTTGTTAACTTATTTGAACGGTACGGAACTTTTAGGGCGCGAGTCCTACCTGCACTTGACCGGTTTTTAATTGTAAAGCTCCGTTGTAGTAGTTACGTGTACTGACGGTTTATTTATTTTATTTTATTTATTAATAACGGAACACCAACAGTACACATATTACACATACTTAACAAATTAAAACATAAAACTAAAATTCTGATATGTGGACCAGTGACAGGCGTTCACAACATTCAACAATAAACAAGTGGTAAACACAAAGCAGACATTACATTATAGACATTTACAGCAAGTACTATTTTTTTTATAATTACTAATACAAAACAAAACTATTAATTAACTAACACAAAAAATATCTACAAAATGGGAAAATAAGATTAAACTTAACAGAATCTTTGCAAACTGGTCCTAAAATTGTTCAAGGATAAGTGAAAAATGTCAAGATCTGGGATAGTTTGACACTTCTCGTTATATTGTCTTAACATTCTAGTGATTGGTGAATTAAGACCTAAGTTAGTTTTGCTACGGTTTGTGTGTATGGCACGTTTTGTAACGCTCTGTCATGGCAGGTGTCTCGCCGCTGGGCCCGGTTTGCTCCCGCCACAAAATAGATAGGTACAGAAGGTCAGCTACGGCTGACCTTGATTTCAAATACCACTGCTCGTTTCTCAAAATCATTTACGGTCAATGCAGTTCGACTTTGGAATGAACTTCCGCAAACCCTCAGAAACCTTCCTTCTGTGTCCTCTTTTAGATATAACCTGAAAAATTATTACCTTTCTCTCTGAATTACTCGACTGACTATGCTACTTTGTTTGTATGTATGTATTTATTATTTATATATGTATGTATTTGTATGTAGTGTATTATATTTAAATAATAGGCTTGAAGAAAATTGTTTTCTTTTTGCACAAAAACCATTAAGTATCTAATGTGTAAAATTTTCATTTTCCTAATACCATCGGTTGACTGGAAGAAATTTCTTTAAGGAATAAGTCCGCCCTTGCCTTCTGTTTTTTCTGTATTCTGTGTTTTTATTTTAATTTTCTGTGCAATAAAGTGTTTATTCATTCATTCATTCATTCATTCATTCATTCATTCATTCATTCATTCATTCATTCATTCATTAATACCTACTCATCAGATGTATCGCAAAGCGCAAGCACTCGTGAGTGACTAGTCGTACTGGCATTCGACTGAATCCAACCGAGATCGTCTTACTACACGTCTATGTGTGCGTGCCCCCGGCCCAGCCTCTGTGGGGCGAGCCTCTTAAAGGATTTTTTGAAAAACCGGCCTAGCGCGAGTTGGATTCGCGCACGAAGAGTTCCGTACCATTATCTATAAAAACGGCAAAAAAATCTTGTCTGTTGTATGGGAGCCCCCTTAAGGCCTTACCCCTGGTGCACGATAATCTTACCGAGCAATTTTGAACTTCAGTATGTTGTCAGAAAGACTACATTAGAATGCTCGCTTCGCGCGCTGGCGGCACGCAAAATCAGTGAATTTTAGAGGTTTTTCTTGATTTTACGAAAAAGTATTTGATGTAGGAGTTTTTCCACCTGACATCGGAAAATAAACCATGTTATCTTGTTATAGCAGTAATTTCAGACATAAAACTCAAGCCGTTTAGACATAAAACGAAATAATAACTTTAAAAGGCATCATTTTCAAAAATAAAATCTATTGTGCGAAATGTGTCCAATTAGGTAATAAACTTGACAAGGGAAAGACAAAGGTCTGAAAAAACAGGTGTCCAAGTTTTACATCGATCAGATAAGTAGTTGACTCAGCATATTAAAAAAAAACCGCTGAAAGACCCAAAACAAGCCCTTAATATTTATTTTATTCTATTTCTTTGTTATAGCGGCAACAGAAAAATATTATCTTTGAAAATTGCAACTGTCTAACTATCATGGTTCATGAGATACAGCCTGGTGACAGACGGACAGACAGACGGACAGCGGAGTCTTAGTAACTACTACAAACATAGACACACGGACTTCCTGAGCTAAAATATCTGTACATACTCGTATTCATTTACGGAATATGTTTCCCGAGACTCATACGTTCAATATAGGCAAACTTAGTTGGTAACTCTCATTAAATTGCACAAAGTCCGCTCTATCCGGAATTCGCTCTATAGCGGGTCCGGTATTAGGTTCCGGGCTTCCAGATGAGTCCGCCATTGAGTTCCCCGGACTCTATCAGCGAGAACTTTTCCGGTTTTCCGGCTTGTTAAGAAATATCGAGTTCTCTGGTAGTTTGCGGAATTTGTTCCACTTGTTAGAGCTTAGTGGATGTATGCTTCAACGAATGAGAATTCAGAGTTACGGTAAGAAAAATATCAATCTCTTTAGCTTATCTTTCTTTCTCTATCTATCGTTCGAAATGTTCACAGTGAGTCTGGTGTACTTTACATCGATAGTCTGTCAGTGATGGATGACTATCGATAGTATACGATATTTTTGTAACAATCGGTTGTTGTTATAATCATTCTTTGTTACAAAATATACTGTGTTATTTTTTAGTGAAATCAATATATTTAAAAAAAATTATTTGCCTATATTCAAACAAATTTCAAAACTATCGATAGGATAGAACTTACAAAATATCGATGTCTAAGTTAAACATCTGGATCAATTATGTTGTGGCTTCAGCGGATCCTTGTTCTAAGAAAAACGTAGTTTCCTTGTAAATTATATCACTTAAATTAAGATAAGTATTGTTGAGTAGTCCGCAGCAGGCAGGCAAATTATTAAATGAAAATCTCTTGGGCAATTAAGATAAGATAAGATAAGATAATCATTTATTAATCACCACAACACAAAACACATGACATGACAAAATAAAAGGACTTAACTCTAACAATTTTTAACAATGAGACGCAGTACATTACAACTTAATTAATGACACACACACAGCCATGTAATTAATGTATCATGTGTCGTGGCAAAAAAAGGCTCTAAACTCAGCATGTGCTGCAATGTACTTAGTACAAACTGCAGCGCTGTTATTCTGCCAGAGCCTAATAGTGGTGACGCACGAACACAAATAACGGTGCGAGAGTTCTACATACATAATATTTATGACTATAAAATAACTAATAATTTAAATTCCAGGATATACGTTTACTTAGATAATGAATATAATTGTTGTATAGTAATATAATAAATACGGCAATTATTATAAATAAGTCTCAATCTAGATATACAATATAATCCACAAATGCTTAGCTAATGTTGGGACTTTTGTAACGAGAGAAGATACGCTTTAAGCTTGGTCTTGAAACCTATCCTAGACTTAAGTTCACGTATGGGAGGGGGAAGATTATTCCAACACTTGGAAGCTAAGTATCTGAAGCTACCTCTAAATGATACAGTCTTGTGTTTTGGACACAGAACATTAAGTAGGACATCTTTTATTTCCGATCCGTGCACACACAAACAAGTAAGAAAAAGTCCGTTCCAAACTTGACTGCAAACGTGGCTGCGTTCCGCAATCAACATTATAACAGTTCAATAAATACAATAATTGTGTTACAGTGTATCAGTAAATCATAGATCTAATTTAATAACCGGTTTTCTGACTCTATTACTCTTGCGTGGTTCTACTATTGGACCGGTGATTAAATCAGCCAAATTGCTATTACAATTTTGATCATTGGACTCTTGATCTGATAGATTACATGGTTTTATAGGATGGGCCTTATAAATTGGCCTTTTCATATAAATGGGCCTTATGTGAATCTTTAAGCACAGTATCTCTGAATTTTTTTGGAATAAGTACCCGAGACCCTCTCAAAATGCAATCACTCTGTAAGGAAAATTCTTCTTCATTAATGCCAAATCTATTCTCATGAGGAATTTTTATACCTGATCTCAAACCCAGCAATAAAGGCCTAAACTCCTCATCAGCAGAAATTTCTGCAAAAGTGACTGGAAAACACTCTATCTGTTGTATCTCATACAAATCTGCCTCTTCGAACAATGAAACTTCTTCAGAACTAATAAGAAGTCGCGAAAGAGCGTCTGCATTGGAGTTATTTTTAGTATTTTTATATTTTATGTCATAGTTGAAACCTTGCAGATATACAGCGTAGTGCTGCATCCTAGTTGCTGACAACTGAGGCAGAGCCTTTGCTGGGGCAAATATTTTCACTAAAGGTTTATGGTCAGTAAACAAGGTAAACCTTCTGCCATAGATGTACTGAAAAAATCGTTTAACACCGAAAAATATATCATAAGCTTCTTTATTAATTTGGGCCCATTTTCTCTGTGTATTGTTTAGAGTCTGTGGAGCAAAATGTATCGGGCGTTCCGTACTATCAGGCATTAAGTGGGAAAGCACCGCACCAACTCCAATTGGAGATGCATCAACTGCTAAAATCAAAGGCAATTTAGGAGAATAGTGAGCTAAAATTGTGTCAGACGTCATCTGTTTCTTTAATAATTGGAACGAATTTTCACACTTTTCATTCCAATCCCATTTAGTGTTCTGACGCAATAGATTATGGAGTGGTTCCAAGGTAAAAGACAAATCCTTGAAAAATCTTCCATAATAGTTTACTAACCCCAAAAAGCTTTGGAGTTCACTCACGTTTGTTGGTGCAGGTGCATCTAAAACTGATTTTATCTTACTGAGTGTTTTTTGTATCCCATGCTTGCTCATCTTGTAACCACAGTACTCAATTTCATCACGAAAAAATTCAGATTTCTCTTTATTTATTTTTAACCCAAACTCTGACAACCTATTAAAAACCTGCTCTAACCTGTTAAGATGCTCAATGTCGTCAGGCGCTGTCAATCTAATATCATCGATGAAAACCATGCAACCAGGTATTCCTTTAAGTATGTTTTCTATTTTGCGCTGCCATTTTGCAGGTGCACAGTTTTAATCCATACATCAAGCGCGTGCATTTGAACAAACCTTTATGTGTGTTTAGTGTTAAAAGGTCCTGATCCTCATTTTTGACTCCACATTGAAGGTAGGCATTCTTAAGATCTATCTTTGAAAACTTAGTCCCGCCTGCAAGGCCCTCAAACAACTCCTCTACTGTTGGTAATGGGTGTTCATCTACAATAATTTGCTGATTTGAAGTTAATTTGTAGTCCCCACATAACCTAATCTTGCCATTTGCTTTCCTGACAGGCACAACGGGTGTAGCATACTCACTATGATCTACTTTAATCAACACCCCTTTTTGAACCAAATTATCAATTTCCTTTTCAACCTGTTCTTTTAGTGCAAAAGGCACAGACCTTGTTCTATAAAATATAGGCTTACTACCTTCCTTTAAATGCAAAGCCACTGGTTCACCTTTTATCAAACCCAAATCATTATCATCAAATAAATTACCAAATTTAGAAAAAAGTTTGTGTAGAGAGTCAGAAACATTACAAGCGGGAAGGTTACCTTGCACTCCATGGATGTCTGCTTTTAAAAGATCGATGAAACTCTCCAGCTTAAATTCACGAATCCAATCGCGTCCCTGTAAAGGTATTTTTTCCCCTACAACAACATAAAGCTTCAGACCAGATCTACTCTTTGAATTTACTGTTGCCTCAACCTCTGCCTTACCTAAAACATTCAGAAAATTATTTGTATATGAGCATAATTTAACACTCGTTTTAGAAAGACTGATACCCAAGCCTTTAAAATCTTTCTCCGACATTATTGATACTGCAGCTCCAGTATCTAATTCCATTAAAAAACTCTTTTTATTTATCTCAACCTTTACCATAAACTTCCCTACCTCATTACACATTATATTATTAAAAGGAATAACATACTCCTCCGAGTGGTCTTCAACCTCGACAGCGTTTACTTTTTTAATCTTCATGCAAGCTTTACGAATATGTCCTTTTTTCCTGCAAAAATTACATTGGGCGTTGATAAATCGGCACTTGTTTGCAAGGTGGGAAAGCTCACCACACCGAAAACACTTCCTCGACACATCTTTGTTTTTCTTATTCTTCACCATCACTGCATTTATTGTTGCCCCAGCACGAGCTTCTTTTGTTGTACTTTCCATTGAGGACGCAGTTGCATAGGCTTTATATAAATCTCCAAAAGTCTTTCTCGCACTCTTTGTTCTCTTAGCCTACAAACAAACTGATTTCAAGGCTGTATTCAAAAATACACCAAAATTGCAAGTAGTAGCTAATTTTCTTAGTGCAGCCATAAACTCCTTCACTGTCTCTCCTTTTTCCTGTGATCTGTGGTGGAATCTGTAGTATTCAGCAATCTCTATAGGTGTAGGATCTATGTGGCTAATTAACAATGCCACATTTTCATCAAAGGTCTTGTCCTCTGGACGATCAGGTGACACCAAATCGCACAATGTATCATACAATTCAGCTCCCATAAAATGCAGTAGGTAAGCAAGTTAGTTTGCCTTCTAACTCAGCTCCAGACCCCTGCAAGTCGAGGACACCTCGCAATTTTTGCACCCACCGTCCAAAACGATGTTTCCCGTCAAAAAACTCCACTTGAATTTGTATTGACGCTCCTGTATGAGAACTCGGATTGCCCTCGGACTTCACCTTAGCACCTTTTGTTTCTGACATGGTTCTTAAATAGTCCTCGTCGCCAGTGTCAGTGTCACACAAACAAGTAAGACAAAGTTCGTTCCAAACTTGACTGCGAACGTGGCTGCGTTCCGCAATCAACATTATAACAAGTATCACAACAAATTTTGATAAAAATTTACTCTCTAGCACTTACTTAGCCCAAAAGAAAAAGAAGAAATGAATGCCCATCCGTAGTTTTTTAGCCCCAACTATTGGACCTATAGAATTGGACTATATTTGGTCTGCGGATGCACCGATTTCGATAAAATTTTGCCTTTAAGAGCCAATGTAAAGCATTTTCGATAGTTTCATATTTTTAATAATAAAATCAAAATTAAGTAAAGTTATTTATTATACAAAAATATGTACAACAAACATTATTTTTTTCACAGGATGATCTCGTCTAATGTATGAGTAAAATATTTTCACATATTTTATGAACATTTATTAAAAGTAATATTATTTTATAACTTGTTTGCCCGGATAAAAGAATAGCTGCAACACAAAAGCTTGATTATAGTACATTATGATACAAGTGAGCTGCGTTGGACATTACAGTCGAGGTGGGATTGCAGACCGAGCCGAAGGCGAGGCCGTAATGGAGCCGAGAGTGTAATGTCTAATGCTCACGCGTTTCATACGACGTTTTTCAACACACTTGCGAGGAAAAATAATAAAATTTCAATAATCTTTTTTTTTCCACATAATCGAAACCACAGCTGACTGAACAGAACTAACAATTTTCTTTGAAAAATGGGGGCGGAGATTTTGTTTTTTGCGCAGATGGAAATAGAGGCACTGACCCATTCACCAAACAGCCAAATATTGAATATTAACAAAATGAATATTTTTGTATTTACAACAAAAATTTTGGATAATTTGTTGATAAAAATAAATAATTTGATAAAATTAAATTATTATTTATTATATTTTAACTGAGTCTATTTATTCGCAAAATCTTTACTAGTTCTCAAGACATCAAAACTCTTTTCTAAGATTAAAAAAACTGTAATGTAAAAAACACTAGTGCGATAATGTAAAGTAAAAAGCACGCTCACTGCTTTATGATCCTAAGACCGCTGCAATAAAGGCCACTTTATAAGCAAGTCTGTTGAAAAAAATTTATAATCTTAATATAAAGGGATGTTGTTATTTACTTAGGTCATTGAGCTCAAGTCGATTCATTACAAGATATTTTATATAGCACTTAAAAGCTTTTTAATATATATCTTTTTTTCTGGAAAAAGACAGTTTGGGCAGACAGGGAACAAAATTTATAAAAATTTTGTTGTTATCGGCTAGAACTACATTTTTATTTAAATACAACCTTTATTTGGGCGTAGAACCATGAAATATACGTATACATTGTGGTATTGACTATTAAAGCATATCGTGAGAAAGTTACTTCTGATTAGCCAGTACAGTTTAATAATGGATATTTTACTAAAACTTCCAAACAAAAACACATAATAAATAAATAAGGTATAAAATGCTTTAACACACGCCATGCGTGTTGCATGCCGCCTGCTTGTAAGGATCAATTATTCAAGATGACTTCGCCCCCTATGTGCCACGTCCAGGCTTTATGGCGCTGTAATAGGGGTGAAAATTCTCTATTTACTGAGGCAACTTTCTTGGCATGAAGTCTAAACTTCTATTAAAATAATACTCACGCTGTGTTAGTAAAACAAATAAACAAGGTGGGCCAGCAACACGGTTCATTTTTAAATAAATAACTTTTCTGTTTCACCAAACATATTAGAGGGTCCGTTTCAAAAAGTCGAAACAATCGTCGTGTGATATTTTTTTCGTTTAGAGACAGAGCTATATAAGGTGACTCTTATTTATGCAAGCAAATTCATTCGGAAGACTTGGCAAGCAGTCAGTATCAAGGTTGGTTGACCCTTTTTTTGGGAAATTTGTTTTTTTTATCCTTTTCCCCACCAACGCAAGCCCAGCTCCAAGTCAATAACTATGGAAAGCTAATCAAAATTATCCAGTATGAATTTGGCTTTGAAATTTGAATTTTTTGAAAAAAGGAATGTTTGCTAAGTTTCTTGGCCTTCTTCTTAGCAATACTAATAGAATGGTGCGGATAGTTAGGAATTTTCATTTTTTCATTTTTCTTTATTAAGGAAAACAAACAGCCTTAAATAATACATAAAAATAAAAATAAAAATACAAATAGGAATCACATTGGCCAGTGAAGTTTCCACGAATAGATGTACACAAAATGCAAATATATCTTACTAACATAAAACTAAAACTACAAACAGTCAACAAAATATCGAGTTAACCCATTCTTAACTATGCGTGAAAAAACAATAAAAACATGTTAAGATAAGATAGAGGGTAGCTCTTATGGTAGATAACTGACCAACAAAATAACCAGAGACCTATTTTTATCTTTATGTATATATAATATTTTTATTCCTATATTTCTCTATTTTATGCAGGTGTATAACTTTATTACATTTTAGTAGCACAACCTTAATATTTTTTGTATGTATTTCCCGTTTTTATTTATGAACTTATTTCTTCATTGCATTATTTATTCTTAGATTCCTCTATGTTATGTATATTTTATTTCCCGTATTATTATATATTTTTTAATATTATAAAGATATATTATATTGTTAAAATTAACTTTGACTTGTAGAAAGTATACTTTATGTATCTATTTTGCAAAAATAAATATTTTGATTTTGATTTTGGCTCCATAAATAAATGTCACCTTTTCTACGAAAAAGACAAAGAAAAATTGAGTCTTAAGGTGGATGGTCCAAAGTCGCTCTCCATACTTTTCGGAATCAACTACCACGCTAAAAGCATTATAATTTCGTTGTGTTACTTTTTCTACAAGTTCCAACAATTACTATGATTAATTTACACCCGCGAATATCAATATTTTCACAAAAAAAAGTTTTTAGCACCTAAATGTGCTAAAAAAAAGTGTTTTAGGACGGGTTTGGATAACGAAAGTCAGTCGCAAATCAAATTCAAGGAAGGGAAACCGAAATTACTTTTTACTAAGAAAATAAAATAAGTGCTTTAAACTATGGGCTTTGCATTTGTAAGTCATAATTCTTGATTCAAAGATTCAAAATGTTTATTTGTAAAATAGATACATAAAGTATACGTTTTACATGTCAAATCTAATCTGTATAAAAATAATATTTTATAATGAAACAAATATGTTACTTACGGGAAATATATTTAAAAAAACTGTATTTAAGTTGGGCTACTAAAGTTATACACGTGCATAAAATAAAGACTTATTGGAATAAGAATATTATTATAACTAATGCAATTAATAAGTTAGTTGATAAATAAACTGAATAAACCATAAATAAATATAATGCCTAACCAAATATATACTAACATAAGTAAAAAATATGTCTATCTAATCTATCGGAGTAGTTCCGAAATCCAGTGATGACAATCCTGTTCTTTTTTTTTTTGAATGAGAGTTATGATAAAAAGGGCAAGAAAAAAAAGCCCTTACGAGCTTGATGCAAGTTTTAAAGAAATCATTTTCACTTTCTTCCTTTTAGAAATGATAAATATATATTTTGTTATTTTTGATTTTTTCCTAAGCCCGGGAAAGTCACAACAGTCCGCATTCTGGCCAGTGCGATATTCACATTCCTCAGAAGCCTTTTTAAAAACACCCGTGAATCTTTCAGGTAAGTGACAGTTTTGTTTACCCTTGGTGCACTAGTATCTATTTTTGAACGCTGTGAGGTGAAATCGCATTACTCCGAGTAAAAATCCTCGTTTTGAAACGGAACCTAAGTAAATGTCACATACCCAGACATTTTTTCAGCGTCCACAACGTCGCAAATTCAAATGCCTCAGAACATTTCGGTGTGCACTTTCCTCTTTGGGTGTGCATTACTCTTTGTAAACCAACAGTCATAAGTTAGGTTTCTTTGCTAGAAGAGGCAATATTAATAGTAGATTGTTATCCAAGAGAGGTAAGCGATCAATTGCATCAGATATTTAGGCGCAGGAGCGAGCGAGGGTGCATATAGTTCGAGGATGCATTTGATCAGCTACACCCATGTGTTATACTCTACTTTTCATCACTAATGCGAGGAAATAGAAAAACTTACAAAATTACAACATAATGATTAACTGCACCTGTACCTACTTGTTTGTTTCACAGTAATTATATTTATCTCAACCCGTTTCGGTTTTACACTATTATCAAGGGTCTATTAAATAACTAATAACACTTTTTTGCAGGATATCAAAATTAATTCGACGTGCAATAAATCAAATATGTCGTTAATCAATTATGAAATTATGTTTACAACAACGTTTTCAACAAGATAATTTTACTGTCATGTGACCTTTTCCTTTTTTTTGTGCAATCGCGTCTTACGGGCCAGTGTGATTGTATTAAAAATAAAACTAATGTAGTTGCTGTTTAAGATATAAACGTCTTTTTAAGACTTTATTTAGCATATTTACATATATAATATACGCAAGTCACATTTTTCCATATTAATATATGAATAAAATACAGAATAACAAAATAAAAAGGAAATAGGCAGCAGAACCGAAATTTTCCATTGTCATTTGGCGAGACGAGTGATTGATTACATAGTTAGTGACTGTAAGGGACACTCGTTTGATTTTCAAATTTACTTACCTCCCTAGGTAGGTAAATCGAATTTACCTCCCGTATTTCGAGTTATATATGACTTTCTTTCAGAGCATTTGTGATGAAAAATATACGGGTGTAAATAGACTGGTACCATTAAATGAAACCACATATTCTACTGACCCTACTGAACCACTTTTCCCAAGAGTCATATCCGCGGAACCCCTTAGTTTAGGAAATTATTGGGTTCCAAACAATAACGCGTGAACCCTAACGCACCGACACTCGGGCGAGTTTAGAGAGAGCGTCGTCCGTGAAACCTCCAGCTGTTTGAGATCAACGCTCTCTCTAAACTCGCCCGTGTGTCGGTGCGTTAGGGTTCACGCGTTTTTGTTTGGAACCCAATAATTTCCTAAACTAAGGGGTTCCGCGGGTATGACTCGGTTCAGTAGGGTCGGTAGAATATGTGGTTTCATTTAATGGTCGCACTCTATTTACACCCGGTATAATTTTTTCGGCATTTAGGTTCTATTCTCTGGATTTGTAATATTTTTCACAATAACCGAGTGCTTAAACTCATTAGATAGCGCTTATTACAAAATACACCGATATAATGTGAAGATGTATTTTTTAAATTACCCTAATAATGTAAGTTTTAATTTTAAAATATTATAGTTTTTATATCTTTATCTTACAATTAATGAAAAATTCTATGCTATAATAATAGGCATGTAATTTTTTTATGTCAGAATATTCTTGTGGTATAGTTTTGTTATTGTATTGTTAACTTCAACTGTCAAAATTGAACACTAAATGATCGCTTTTTATTTTTAGGGCATATGGACGCATGTTTTCCTTCCACTCACTACAAAGTGTTAATAGTGTCAGACTGAGAGACTCCAATCAGAACTATTCAGAACTGGACTCTATGACATTTCTTTTTTGTTCAAAATAGCGCGCTCTGAGCCGTGGCTGTTACGAGAACCAATGAACCCGCGATCAGGAAAAACTGCCGTTTAAAACGTGAAAAACACAATTTAGAGGCAGTTTCGTATTTTTTTTCTATAAAGTAAACCAAAAACTAAAATGTTTTTATTAGACAAGCATAATCTACTATCTATATTATTTTATTAAAACGATTAACCAAGTAACACAAAATGGTCATTTGAACATAAAATCATTACAATGTTAGCCAATTTAAGTTGTGCAGTTGACATTATATGAACTCTTAAGGCCAAGGTTTGTTCTACTGTTTGAATTCATAATGAACGGTCTACTTTGTGGCGGGAATGTGTGTGTAAGAATGTGTCTATTGTTTTAGTTGTCTGCAGTCTAGACAAACTATTTCCGTTACAGAGTAGTAAAAAAAACCGGTCTAATGCGAGTAGGACTCGCCCCGTTAGGGTTCCGTACGATTCAGGTCTGTTACTCATTCCGTCTACGAGCTAGAGACCCGTGACATACGGACGGACAAAGATCAGAGTGATATGAATAGGGTTAGTTTTGCCCTTTGGGCACGGAACCCTGAAAATTAGGTTTTGAAACAGTGTTACTCCCAAACTTAATTATTTATTGCACAAAAAACAATTGATTGGTCAAAAGCGAGCTAGCTTAATACTGATTAATACAATAGTTTGGGTTCTGAAAAAAAAAAAAATTATAAAGAATACCTTTTCCAAAACAAAGTGCAAAATGTGGCAAAGAAAATTTTGCACATCGAAAAAGAATAAAAAGCCGCTTTTTTCAGTAAAAAAACAATATTTTGTTGAAACTAATAAAGTATACATAACAAAAGTGACTGTTTTATACATATAATCCGAAAACCTGGTTTAATACATGCTTTATTTCTAAACGAGTTATCTATTAATACTCTAAATAGCATAAAAAATTGTAGCAGGAACAAAAAGCGAAGGAGTGCCATAAAGCTTTATTTTCTCGAACATCAGCAGCCTGTGGCTGCGGGTTGTTAAACTTGTATATAGGTATAAGTCTATGTTTAGTTAGCATTAGTTAGCGATCTCGCCATACCGCGTATAAACCATGTGGTTTTAGTCGGATGGCTTTTATCTTATTCAAAATGTATATATATTTGTGTTTGAAAAATAAACAATAAAAAAATAAAATTAAGACTTGCAAGATGTTACCCTGCATTTACGTGGGACGCTCAGTGGATGTTCAGTGCTCTAATCTTCATTATAACATCGAGAACCGAAATATACAAAAGTACTACTCCAAACGTATCAAGGAAAACACCCACCACATCCGGAGTTCAATTTGACGATAAGCTCTTAATGAACCTCGCTCTGGCGATGTGAACCTAACTACATTGCAATAAGAAAGTTTTTACAACCAAAAAAGATCATCAACTCAGTACAAGAAGATGCGTTGAAGAGTGTTCGTGAAGTATAGGTAATATTGGCTGTTCTTAAAAAATTGAGCAATTCTTAGAGGTCTACTTCATTTTTGAAGACATAGCTCCAACGCCCACAAATAGATCTCCCACCTAAAAATATATATTATATACCAAGTATATGTAATATGTTCTATAATATAGCTTTGAAAGAGCGGGGTCTCCTACTGCAGGTAATTCTTTACTTAAATGGAGCCTCCAACCACTGTATAGTTTTTATTAGATTAAGTTGTGAAATAAACGATTTGTATTGTATATTTATTAAATCCACAGACATAACAGACTAAACCTAAGCATTAAATAGTGTTGGCAAGTTTCCATACAAAAACCAAGTGACATTTAAGCTATATGGTACGAAGAAACTTATAAAAATAGGTGGTTTTGGCTGGCTTATGCTTGAAAAATATTTGTTAATACCTAAACTAATCTCTCGTATATATTTGTTTGGAAACGAGCAATATTTATATCTAAAAGAGCCCGTAACTCACTGAGCTAAAATTGCTTCAAGTCGACTCTATGCGTTTATTATTCATGTTTGGTCTGTATGTCTGTGGTTAAATCTGTATACTGACCATACTGAACGATATTCCCAAAAAACACTTACGCTAATGAAAAAAGGTACTTGCCCATAAAAAAACGTTCAATATGAACATACTATGCATAAAGTTATTTTTTTTTATTTATAATGTATAAGGTCCTACAATAATACGTGAAAATAATTCTAATTTAAATGATCAAATCCAAGAAAAAAAAACTTAAATAAATGTTTCTTCTTTATCAGTGAATGTGTACATCATAATCTACCTAAAATTATTTTCACTTATTATTGTAGGACCTTATAGTGTTATACAGGTAGATTTAATTTAGGTAGAAATAGTTTTCAAGATTATGACCCATCGCTTTTATCAATTCTTTCCTTCCCAATTCATCGGGGGGTTAAGTTTTTCACGAATTTTATATAAGTTGAAAATTATATGACATATATAATATCCATCCATTTATCAGCCTGTTTCGTCCACTGCTGGACATAGGCCTTTCCAGGATTTCGCCACTCTTGGCGGTCCTCCTGGAAGAAATGCCCATACTCACACACGCTGGGCAGGCGGGTTGGTGAGCGCGGTGCCGAAACCCTTGCACCAGTGACGCCGCTGCCCGTCACCAGTCTGGTTTATATAAGGCCCGGCGATTGGGGATGGATATACCGCCATCCATCGGTTCCAGGCAATGGTGGGCCGCCTGGTTTTGCCTGAGAGCTGTTCTCTTACTCTCCCCCGAATAACTTCGGGAGGATTTGCGAGTAAGATGGTGGTACCTCCACAGTCGAGCCCGGCATTAGCTCTACCACCTACCATATAATATACACTGACTTTAATTTATACAGCCAAACAAGGTTCGATGACGCTTTTTTGTGAAATTCGTAAATTATTTCATTTCGTGTTCCTTACAAACGCAAGCCCAGCCCCAAGTCAATTACTATAGGACTTCAAGATTTTATTTGCGAAATTAGCAAAAAGTGTTATCGATCCGTGTTACTGATCACTTACCAAACCTCATCACACTAATATTATAAATGCGAAAGTTTGTGTGTCTGTGTGTGTGTGTGTGTGTATGTTTGTTACTCTTTCACGCTGTAACGGCTGAACGGATTTGGATGAAATTTAGAATGGATATAGCTTATACCCTAACTTAACACATAGGCTACTTTTTATCCCGGAAAAAAGCATGTCGTTAAACCGATTTAGATTGCACTAAAACCGAGAAAAATAAGTAGAAATCTCGTAGTTTGATTGGCTGGAAACAAGTCTTTCTTACCGTTGCAAACTGATAAAAAAACCCAAACTCTGCCTTTAGATTGGAGTTTAAAAAAGGGCATTAACCAGACTAAAATATCGACACTCTAAAACATATTGAATAATGCTCGGTTTTAAAAACCGCGACGAAGTCCGGTCTAATTCAAAAGTTATGAAATTAACAAAAAATAATAACTATACCGGGTGTTAATAGAGTGCTACCATTAAATGAAACCACATATTCTACGGATCATACTGAACCACTTTTCTCAAGAAACATACCCGCGCTAACTATTAGTTTAGGAAATATTTGAGTTTCAAGCAAAAATGCGTGGACTCTAACGCACCGATATATTTAACCAGATAAGAACATGGCTGCGTGAGAGAACCAGCACTCAACATGCTGAACAATGGGTAAGCGTGACAACCTGCAGGCAGACGAAAGAGGTGTTACCCACCGTGGACCGTCGCACAGACGGGTATTTGATCCCAAAACATGGCCAAAAATATTGTTTTATTTAAATGTGTTTTTTTAGCTGTAGCCGTTATTAGGGTTCCGTGCCTAAGGTTCTGGGACCCTATTACTATGACTCCGCTGTCCGTCCGTCCGTCCGTCTGTCTGGCTGTCCGTCTGTCACCAGGCGGTATCTCATGAACCGTAATAGTAAGACAGTTGAAATTTTCACAGATGATGTATTTTTGTTGCCGCTATAACAACAAAAACTAAAAACAGAATAAAATAATATTTAAGGGGGGCTCCCATACAACAGACACGATTTTTTTGCCGTTTTTATAGATAATGGTACGGAACCCTTCGTGCGCGAGTCCGACTCGCACTTGGCCGATTTTATTTAAGTTAATATGAGTATTTATGTGATTTTTATCCAAGTTACACTTAGATTGCTGTTTTTGGGGTACAATAGAGAGAGAGCCGAAAACAAAGACGTGCGAGTTAAGCGAATGCTATGTACCGACTGCCGGTGTTGTGGGCATAATTCGTAAGTCGAATTGCAACCATTATGACGTCATACTTGTCTACCTGCTCCAAGACCCCAGCTAGGTCCTATTTACAATGATTAGCAATTTTGATTTATGGCCATGTTTTGAGAGTAGATACTTGTCTGTGCGTCGTCGCCTGACGAAGAAACTGCTACGACTTAATAGGACCAACCTTCGCATGATGGTAGGGCTAATTATAATTACAGGACATAGCAACCTTAACAGACATTTCTACATTATAGGTCTAACAGACAGCCCTCTTTGCAGAGCCTGCATGGGGGCCGAAGAAACGCCGACCCACGTGACTATAGACTGCGTAGGTGTCAGCACACAACGGGCCAAGATCCTCGGTGAACTGAGAACGCTCCACCAGTCCTGTGGCGACCTAGGCCGGCTCTTGGGATTCTGACGGGAGCTGGGCTGGCTAGAATAGCCAGTCCCACTATTTCCACGCACAAAGGTCGAAATGAGAGACTAGAAGAAGATATGGGCGTTTTCTGAAACAGCGTCCTCCGTTAAATAGCTGTTACGGTGCAGCGCTTTAAAATAGACCTTCTTTCTACGAGATAAAATCTTTAAGTTACAGTTGACTAACTTCTTTTCTGAAGATTTGCGCGGGTATTTTTCTTCTTATTTAGTATGGTCAGTAGAGTATGTACTTAATTTTATTTGAAGGTCGCACTCTATTTACACCCGGTATTTGATAAACTACAAAGTATCTGAAATGAGATGGTTTAATTATTGTTTTTAGGATATTTAGATATCAAAACAAGGTCCGAATTAGGACAAAGAACAGATAGAGAAACAAATTGAAATTTAGTCTAATTGTAGATATCATAACAACAAATGAATTGCCATGATAATTTTTGAAGAATTCCAGTAATTATAATTGTAATTATTTATTTAATTATATTTAAGCGTCTTTCCAGCTTGAGTCTCGCTCGAATGAAGGAGACATCAATGCGGGATAAGTCGTCAGAGAGAATGAGACGCACGCACCCACGGTTACAAGCAGTAATTATCGCTTAAGGGTCTGTGCCACCTAAAGGTGCCCCACCATATTTCTGATTCATGACAGAAAATATTTGTTTAATGAGAAATCAATAATCACATAAGTTGTCGAAGAGTTGTGTTACAACATGAATGGTTTGATTTTCAAGCTAGAAAAACAAACCTAAAGTCGCTAAAAATCACGTAAAACTGCTCTTCGCGTATTTACCATTGACGGTTTCTCATATCATTTTCGGAAACTGAAATTCAGTCGCCCGTAAGTTAAGAGTGTACAGAATGGTGTGATTGATTTATTTTTGCCAAACTAAAATTGTTACTTGGTGTATTTATCCATCAAACATAACAACTTTTGCGTACGATTTCCCTATACAAATTACGATGGAGAGCGGCAACGAAACGTGATTCTTTGGTGCGCGCGAAGTTTCGGTTGTCGTAACATCCACGGCTCAGAGCGCGCTATTTTAAACAATAATGAAACGTAATAGATTTCAGTTCTACCTGACGGAAAATGAGGTGCTCAATGTCAGGGAGAACGGGTCCTCAATTCGTTACAGGAATCATATCTCGCTTAATGATACTTAAGCGACTAATGAGCTAATCAGAAACATCTATCAAACGTTGATATTACACGCATATCATGATTTTCTTTAGGAGAAAACTATTACCCGAACACATTCTGAGTAGAAATATGTAGAACTAGCAGCTCACACGCAAAACTCCTCAAAGAATTGATAAAATCTCGATCAGCGATACTTAGGCGACGAAACACCCAATCACAGTACAGCATTTCATACGTAAGCACCACTTAACTTGAAATTCTCAAAGAAATCGAGGGTAACGACCTTTACCTACATAATTTTTGCGTATAATATATATAGTAATATGGTAATAGCTTTTTCCCGCAACTTGTCCATAAAAATAGGGCCACAACAACACCATCTAGTGGACGACTGCCATCTGAAAACGTTTAGTCGTATTTACGTGAAAGTCACAAACAAATAGACGGACCGACAACGGACGGACGGACACACAAAAATGTTTCCTGTTTCCTGGGCCCAAAAATTTACTTCTGACTGTTTTTTTTTTTCATGTGAAGAATACCCTTACAAGTTTGTTAAATGTATGGATTAGGGACACATTACCATAATAATTGCTACGAATCCAGAACTAAATCTAAAAACACGTTGCCAACAATAAAGTACAATTACATGAAACAATTTATTCGCCAAAGCTGTGAAAATCACATAATTGGATGTCGAAAATCGACCATAATTTATTCATCGTGTAGTTGTCGCGTGCGGCCATTATGAATTATGTAACAATTTGTGTAGCTGCCACTTACTGTGTAAGTTTTAGTAATCACTTTCAGGGTTCTGTTATCATCATATTTAATTACTTTTCTAATGTCTCAATAGTCGTCCTTTTTGTTATTCAACAAAACGAATCGTTTTCAGAGTGAGAAGACTGGCTTTATTTAATCTATGTCGAATCTGACAAAGAAATCGTAGAGTATCTTTGTCGTAATGTCTTTGAAATGCCAATGGCCGTGACTTTGTCGTACATGTCGTGTCGTTGGCGCTGAAGTGTGAAAAGGGTCCGTTGTCAGATTCTACTGCTCGGTACTTTTATAAAGTAGAACCAACATAAATTTACATCAGTGCTAAAACACCATCAATATTCATTAGAGGTTACTTTAAACGCAATTTCCCACAAGTCATAAAGCTATTGGCACAAGCAGCGTAGTAGAATACGGTTAAATGGTTTGACCCAAATCTAATTTTAAATTAAAAATATATACAACGTAAAATTTAAGTCATTTTGTTTACGAAAACTGGTGATAGTACTCGTTCATATGAACATCTTTTACTATGAAGCCAACCCTGAAATCGTGAAAAAATATCAGCTGTTCCATAGAAAAGTTAAATACCTACTCGACCCAAATTTATGAAACAGCTATTTTTTTTTCACGATTTCAGGGTTGGCTTCATGGTAAAAGTTGTTCATATGGACGAGTACTATCACCAGTTTTCGTTAACAAAATCACTTCAATTTAAGCTTGTATATTGGCCCAAAGCCGAATATGGAATTTAAATTTAAATTACATTATTATTTTAGTGGGGGTCCCATACATGAGTTTTTTTTTCTTACCCTGACATGTGGGATGTCATTCTAGAACTCATTGACAAGAAAACATTTGTTTTTATCTCTAAACAAAATTTATACTTGCGATTGTCGGCACTTGGTGAAACTGAAAACACATCTTGATTAAAAACACTTATATATTCAGTTAAACTAATACAAGTGGTTTTAATGAAGATGTTAATCAAGATTTATCTCTAAAAATAAAAAAGTGTAGGCCATCAAAGTTAGCAGTTTTAGACCATTTTTGTCACGGAGTCTAACCCAAAAACTAAACTAGTTAGGAATTTTGAATTTTCTATGTATTATGTGCCATATACTCGTTTTAAACGAGAAATACTGAAAACGCTGATTTTTAATAAAGGTTTAGGGTTACGTACCCGAATACTCGACCAACTTAATTTAACAGGTTTGTTTCGTACAGTTTCTAGGTAATATAAGGGTTTAATTTTTATCCAAATCATTTAAGTATATTACTTTATCAGAAACCCGTTTTTTGCTAAAAGTGTAGCTGCATAAATGTTTGTTGTTTTAGTTAAAATCAAAAAATGTATTTGTAATTGCGCATCGAAAATGTAATCTAGATTAATTCTAACCAATAATATGTTTGAAAACTTTCACAATATTGCTAATATTTTGTTTCTTCTGACACAGCGCTAACATTCTTGCAATAATTTTCACACGCATAAATTACGAGTATCTACATTTACTCAATATGCATAAATTAGATCTAGAACTGACTCATAACCTCTTACAAATTTTAAAAATGAATAGTTCACTAGAAACTATAAATGCAATAGACAGTACAGAAATTGCACAATCATGTGAATCTCAACTCGAAGATTTCTCCATAAATATGTGCACTCATAGTATGTACAGACTTTAATAATTAAACAAAATATTAGAAGTGTCTCTAAGAAGAAGATTTTTTGCTTATCACCATGACTCTATTTAAATTTGATGTCGACTTATTGGTTTTGACGGAATGTAGACTTGACTCTAGTAAACCTAGTAAACCTAGTTTCTAACCAATAATATGTTTGAAAACTTTCACAATATTGCTAATATTTTGTTTCTTCTGACACAGCGCTAACATTCTTGCAATAATTTTCACACGCATAAATTACGAGTATCTACATTTACTCAATATGCATAAATTAGATCTAGAACTGACTCATAACCTCTTACAAATTTTAAAAATGAATAGTTCACTAGAAACTATAAATGCAATAGACAGTACAGAAATTGCACAATCATGTGAATCTCAACTCGAAGATTTCTCCATAAATATGTGCACTCATAGTATGTACAGACTTTAATAATTAAACAAAATATTAGAAGTGTCTCTAAGAAGAAGATTTTTTGCTTATCACCATGACTCTATTTAAATTTGATGTCGACTTATTGGTTTTGACGGAATGTAGACTTGACTCTAGTAAACCTATCCCCTAAATTGGTAATTATAATTCCTTTTCCACTACAAATCACTTAAATCAGTGCTACGGAGTTGTTATATACGTAAAAAACAACCACAAAGTCAGTGTCAAAGAAGTAATTTTGAGGGATGCGTCATGCCGCCAAATCACAATAAATGACCTAACTATTCTTTGTATTTACCGTTCTCCCGCAATAAAAAAGGCTGATAATTTTATTGAATCCTTAAGTAATCATTTAAATATCATTAAGTCATGTAGAAATATTTTATTAACTGGTGATATAAATATAAATATCATTCACAATAATCTCGAACAGACATATAAGTGCTCAAATAGATTTAAATATTTAAACATGCTAGCTATGAATGGTTTACTTCCAGGTCATTCGCTGCCAACTAGAAATAACAATTGCCTTGATCATATTATGTTAAAATTAAATAGATGTAACAAAATATCTGCCTCTATTGTCGTCCTGCAGACTACTATTACAGATCATCGACTAGTTTTCTTAAAGTTATGCAACATAGTAAGTATTAATAAAGATTCTAAAACTAAAACGACAATCTACTATAACAAAGCTTTAATCACACTAAATGAAAATAATCAGTTAGACTGCTTGTTATCAAATAATGATCCTGTTATGGTTATTGACAGCTTAGTACACACTCTGCGACAATGCTTGCTAGATAACACAAGTGTGATGAGGATACCGTGTAAAAATCGACTAATTAAACCATGGATGACGTTAGGTGTTTTGCGCTGTATTCGAAATAGAGACAAGATGCAAGAAAAGCTACGTGCTGACCCATTTAATGAAATTTTAAAAATTACATATAGAAGGTATAGGAACTTCTGTAATAATCTAATAAAAAAACTAAAAAGAAAATATGAGAGTGATATATTAAGTAAAGCTTCCAAAAATTCAAAATCCCTATGGAGCGCTATAAAGAAAATCACTTATCGGAAACAATGCAAAACTGAAAACTTATGTTTACTAGACATTGAACCCACTGAAGTCCATCAAGTCAACAGCAATTTTGCAAATATTGGGTCAACATTAGCTGAGAAAATTATCACTAATAGTATGTCTAAACTGCCAGATACTACCAATCACCTGACAACATCTCAAAGTTCTTCTTTTATACTATCTGAAACTAACCCGCAGGAAGTTTCTACTGTATTGTCTAGCCTTAATTCAGATAGTGCTCCAGGTTGGGATGATATAGCTACCAAATTCCTGAAATTAGCCAGAGAACTTGTTTTTCCAGTTATCTCCCACCTGGCTAATCTATGTTTCAATCAAGGCGTCTTTCCAACAGCTCTCAAGAAAGCTATTATCATACCGGTGCACAAGGGAGGAGACAAAGATGATCCTAGCAACTATAGGCCCATCTCTATTTTACCTGTTATCTCCAAAATAATTGAAAAACTAATAAATATACGTTTAATCAGCTACTTGAAAAAATTTAATATTCTATCTCTTTCTCAATTCGGATTTAGACAAGGACTTTCAACAGAAAATGCCGTTACAGCTCTTACATCTAAAATTGTGGAGCAGGTTGACAAGGGAAACAAGTGTCTTTCTGTTTTCCTTGACTTGAAAAAAGCTTTTGACACCGTCTCTGTCCCCATCCTTGTGCACAAACTTGAACAGATAGGAATAAGGGGTGTTCCGCTTGCAATGCTTGAGGACTACCTATGTAATCGCAATCAAAGTGTAAAAATCGGTGATTACACCAGTAAGGAAGCGGTGATATCATATGGAGTTCCGCAGGGAAGTGTGCTGGGCCCAACACTGTTTATTATCGATATAAACGACCTGTGCAATATGAATATTCAACAAGGTCATCTGTTCTCATATGCGGATGATACTGCTGTTATTTTCGTTGGAAAAACTTGGGATGCAGTTCGCAAATTTACGTAAGAGGGGCTTGCCAAAATTTCCCTATGGTTAAACTCAAATATTTTTACACTAAATTTTGATAAAACACTAATGTGTAATTATTATCTGTTTCACAAAGTACAATGCTTTTCGAATCAAAGTTCATACTTGCAATACCTCTCTATACAGTAATTGTTCGTGCGCTGTAATAACTAAAGTAAAAAGTATAAAATATCTTGGAGTCCTAGTGGACCAACGCTTATCTTGGCATGAACAGAGTCAGGAAACTTATTTGGACATTTAGGACTCTTCGACATATAGCATCAAAGCCCCTTCTTCGTCGAATCTATACTACATTAGCCCAATCTATTATAGTTTACTGCATCCCAGTATGGGGTGGGGCAACTAAGTACAAATTTTTAGAACTTGAGAGGGCGCAAAGTTCACTGCTAAAGGTGATGTATTTCAAACCGTACAGATTTCATACAGAAGACCTTTATTCTCTTTGTGACCTTTTAACAATAAGAAAATTATATATCCTACACGTTATTCTGAAGCTACATAAAACCATTACTTATGACCCCAGTATTTTAAAAAGAAGAAGAAAACCTGTTGTTGCTCCTATTAAAAGAGTAAAATCTACATATGCGAGCAGACAATATGACTCTCAGTCCTCACATCTTTATAATCTAACCAATTAACACATTAACATCTATCCCTTGCTATAATTTGATTGTAAAAAAACTTTGACTACTCGGTTAAAAGCTAAAAACTATGATGAGACAGAATATCTACTTAATATAATAAAATAAATTTACAAACTAAGACTGTGAAACTTCCAACAACTTTTTATATACAAAAAGAGTATTTTTCCTGGACAATTATTAACAATATATTAATGTAGTTCATATTAATACTTTGCATAACTACTCTTCACTCGCGCATTATGTATACATATAAATTTTTACATGTATAACACAATCTCATGTATAACCTCTCCTTAGCAGACTTGAACACTGATCCCAAGACTTCGGTCGTAGGGCCAGACACTTGCAGTCTCTTTCACATTCATCTTCACACTTACACTCTCGTCCTCCTCTACACATCTCCACACATAATTATACACAATCATTCACTCACTCACACACTAATTCACCTGGTCTCACCTCAACCACAAAATCGCATGCCTTAATTTAATTTAGTAGTACTTAAATGTTATTTTGCGAATGTTTTGTAATGTTAGTTATTTTTGTTTTATATCCTGTTTTTTATACTTTTTTCTGTTTTTTTCATTAAGCACTGTGCCCATAAGCATACATTTATATAAAGTGATACGGAAGAGCGGGGTCTCCTATCACAGGTATATTTCTACTTAAAAGGAGACTCCAACCACTGTAAGAACAGTATGTTTAAGTTGGCGAAATAAATGATTTTGTATTTGTACACGTTTCAATTTTGTGGCCGCGACGAAATCGTTGCGATTGTATTGCCTTCGCAAGTTTCATCGAGCGTGCACGTAATGTCGAAATGAAATAGCATTACATTTGGTCACGCCCACAGCTGAGTTGCTGCGCTCATTGAGAACCGTCGTTAAGCGGTACTAACGCCACACATGAGCCCATCACAGCTCAGCACAGCTTTTAAATCTTATTATTGCTAGACAATAATAATTGAAGACTTAGGATCGTGACTCAAAATATAGTAGTTATTTACTAATTCTTATTACGCGCATACAAATTATAAAATCGATCTTTTTTATTGTTTCCAGTTATATACGGAATTTGAATAGTGGTTGAAATTTTGTCCAAAAGTCAAAATTCCCATTAAACCCAGGAACCCATTACAGATAGAGAGATGAAGAGGTGGCAATCTTCCAAAAGTGATAAATCATTTCCGCAATCGGTTTAAGCTCTGTTCACCTCATCACGGCAAATTTATGAGCTTTGAGACTTTTGACATTTGATAACACTAGCCACTTGCACTGGTTTTGTTACAAGAAGAAATGGAGTTCCTTAAGGCACTATGTAAAAAATATTCGGATACTTTGTTTCTGTGTATTTCAACATTACATTTACATTTAAATTTTGCTAGGTATTATAGTTTTTTTTATAAAATTAAAAAACTTACTTTTTTCTCTTTTGCGGTGAATCCGCCCCTCTCGCACTGCGCGTTTTTTCGCTTGGAGTGAGAGTAACAAAAATAAAATTTACATAGCCTCTTAAAGCGACTTTTACTTGACCTTGGGTGCGTGCGTCTCACTCGCTTCCAAGACTCGTCCCGCACCGACCTCTCCATCGTTCGAGGAGTAATCAAGCTGCGAAAGCGCTTAAATATACCTAAATAAATCAATTATATCAACTGACGCCGGGCCCAGTTGGGCCCGAAATATATCTTGCAATATTGTTTTTTATTTTGTGTATACATACTATTATATTATAAAAACAAAAATAAAAAAATATTACAGTTTATACACATTTATTTTAAATAAATCAATACACTTATTTAAAATACATATCTTCAGAATTAAACATAACTCATTTTGTTGTTGTCATTCATTTTCAATTTGACAAGTTTCAATTTGTTTCTTTACATACTTGTATAATTAAATCATATCTTCCTCTTTATTTGAACCTATAACCTTTAGGTATTTACTTTGTGGTGGTAGAGCTTATGCCGGGCTCGACTGTGGAGGTACCACCATCTTACTCGGAAATCCTCCCGAAGTTATTCGGGGGAGAGTAAGAGGACAGCTCTCAGGCAAAAAAACCAGGCGGCCCACCACTGCCTGGGACCGATGGATGGCGGTATATCTGTCGCAGTAAAGTAGTTAAATCAGAGAGTTAGTTGAATCTCTAGAGAGTTAATTAAAGATCGACATTCAATCAAGTCGCTAGCATTTTGATTCAAATAAAGCAGCGTCGAAAACGTTTAACTATCTGTCTGACCGAAAGCCAGCGTGTTGATTGATTAATAATGTAAAACAAGATGATGGCTCTGAGTTGTTTCATAATGTTCAAACCTGACCTAACGTACTGTTTTTAAATACATTTTGACCTATCCATTATGCACCTATTTAGTATCCTACTCGGGGACGCCTCGCTCCGCTCCGCTTCGCTCGGCTCTGAGTTGTTTCATAATGTTCAAACCTAACCTAACCTAGTGTTTTTAAATACATTTCGACCTATCCATTATGCGACTATTTAGTATCCTACTCGGGGACGCCTCACAAAGGTCACCCTACCAAAATTGAAATGCGCCTAGGAACGTTTAGGAAACTCGTTAAACGTTTCGTTCACTCACTTGTCTGACGGAACTTTAGCGACTTGATTGAATGTCGATCTTTAATTAACTCTCTAGAGATTCAACTAACTCTCTGATTTAACTACTTTACTGCGACATATCCATCCCCAATTGTCGGGCCTTATATAAATTAGACTGGTGACGGGCAGCGACGTCACTGGTGCAAGGGTTTCGGCACCGCGCTCACCAACCCGCCTGCCCAGCGTGTGTGAGTATGGGCATTTCTTCCAGGAGGACCGCCAAGAGTGGCGAAATCCTGGAAAGGCCTATGTCCAGCAGTGGACGAAACAGGCTGATGGATGGATGGATGGATTTACTTTGTAAAGGTATTGATAAAAATTCAAAATATTAATTTAGCCTTTTCATTCCAGATATTCTATTCTTTTTTTTTCAATTTTCTGTCCGTATCTCTGCTTTTTAATGTCACCAGCAGTAATAGTCGCCGTAAAATGGGTTTATTAGAGCGGATCATAAGATTCATAAGTAACGAAATTTGTAGATACTTAATAAACAATAGGGATGAAAGTCAACGTAGGAAAAACAAAGGTTATGGTGGTAGAGAGGGGTGAAGCAGTGACAGAGTGCAAGGTTAATATTGAAGACGAGAAAGTAGAAAATTAAATTAAAGAAAATGTCTATCTGAGTTGTCTAATTACGCGTGATGGAAAGTGTGACATTGAAAGAAACAGTGAGTGTAAGATAAAAAGTGAACGGAGGCCTGCACTCCTAAATGGGTAGCCAGAGTGTACCTGCAAAGGCACGATTAGAGGTTTACAATGGAGCGTTGGGCGTATAAGGACCAAATTTGCCACATACTGCAGAAAGGCAGAATAAAATGTACCCGAAATAGAAGAGCTTGTGTGGCTAGAATAATGGATGTAGAAGCAAAAGAGTTGTACCAGGATCTTAGCAGTTGAAAAGCTGCAGTCTCTACCTCTAAGAGACAGGAGTAAGTTTTATGTACTGTAGGGTAGATAGGCAGACTTAGGTCATATAATTAGAGTATAGTACTTTTTAGGCTCGTTATTAGTTGGCAATCAGTAATCTTTATGAATATTTGTACTTCTAAAAATTAAATAGCGTCCATAAAAGACAAAGAACGAGCAGGGTTCTAGTCCAGATCCCAATTCTGAGCGTACCTATTCAGTGTGTTGAGTGATCTGTATGAGTCTAGTATATCTGAATAAATAGTAAAAAGTTGAATAACTCGTTTAAATCCATATCCTTGGTATCACAGTACGTATGTTTTTCGGATGCTCATTTTCCTTGATTCATAAGACTTTTTCTTGACGGCTGCAAGCGCTTTGAATCATTCTTGGACTTTTTTTAGATCAGACGGACGCACTATCTCCTTTAACGTCTACAAAGATACAATCTGAATGGAAATCCGTGTTGATTACACTTTGAATAGTGTTTGTTTGACCTTTTACTTCTTAGCTCGAGTCGACCCGTGGTTCGTTAAGCGGCGTCATATTTCAGACTAAGGGCCAGTTTCTGAATTACAAGTGGTATTGCAGGCATTTTTAAAAAACCCGCCTTTTGTAATTAATCAAAACTAAACATTTAAATTTGCTAAATTTATTACCCTACAAAAGCAAAATACCTATGTCAAAAGCAAAGCACTCATCGCAAAGTTTCCTTTGGTTTCTGCAACTGGTACTGTTTCTGTTTTAAATTGGAAAAATCCTATAAAATATTCCATCCATCCATCAGCCCGTGTTCGTCCACTGCTGGACATAGGCCTTTCCCAAATTTCGCCACTCATGTCGGTCCTCCATCCTCCTCATCCAGCCGCCACCCACAACGTCCTTCAGGTCGTCGGTCCAGCGCGCACGAGGTCAGCCTACACTACGCTTTGTTGTACGTGGTCTCCATTCTAAAGCCTTTCGGCCCCAACGGCCATCATGTCTTCCGCGAATTTTTGGTAAGTTTGTGTAGTACAGTACTGGAGTACTAATAAGACATCATTCCTTAAAGTGAAAGAGATAGAACTATTCAGTTCGGATCTTCTTATTCGGTATTTTAGTACATGTCAGTCCGACAGAACGAGACGAAGCGAACGATACCCGACGAACGAAATGAAAGAACCAGTGACACACAACGACGATCCCGATCTTGTACGGAAATTTTGTACCTTATTCCAATAACATAAAATTTAAATTCTTCTGAAAAGGTTGGCTATGTTAGTCAATGACTTGTTCCGTTATTAGTTCTTGAAAGAGATCGTATACATAGATCTTATAACATCAAGTGTAAACTGGCTGCTACGCATCTTTTTATAATGTGTCACTTGTAAAGACTTCTGTCTATCAAAATATGTTTCTCGTGATCTGTCTACATTATATTTTTATCAAACTAAAAATACAATAGTTCCATTAATTTAACTTCATTTTACTTCACCTTCCACTACGTTTACTTTCTGCTCCGTATCAGGTTATGTGCACCAGCGAAAGTGTAATACAGTTAGAGTAACTGAGGAAACGGCTGATCGGAGGTATCCACAGAGAGAACGGACGCCGAGGAACATTCCAGGAGCAATCCTTTATCAAGCTGTCAACGAGCCTGATAATAACCTGGATGGTTCCATCACAATGAAAGAGGCACTAACTGGTGCAGATAAAGTGCATTGGCAGAAGGCCATTAAGGAGGAGCTGGATGCCCTCAAGAAGAATAAAACTTGGGAGCTAGTCAAAAGGGAAGCTGGACAAAATGTATTCGACTCTAAATGGATTTTTAAAATCAAGTCTGAAGCTGGCAATAAACAGAGGTACAAGGCAAGGCTTGTTGTTCGAGGATTCAAGCAGAGAGAAGGAGTCGACTATTTTGAAACTTATTCCCCGGTAATAAGGCACAGCTCACTGCGGTTACTACTTGCCCTAGCCGCAGAAAATAAACTGCACATTGACCAAATGGATGTGAAAACCGCATTCCTGAATGGATACATAAGTGAGACCGTATTCATGAAGCAACCAGAAAGGTTCGAGGAGAAGGGAAAAGAAGATTATGTTTGTCTTCTGAAGAGATCCCTATACGGATTGAAACAAGCCCCACGGGCTTGGAACGAGAGATTGGATTCAGCATTGAAACAGATGAAATTCCAACAACTTGGAAACGAGCCGTGTGTCTACGTGAGAAAAAGTCAGCACAGGTTTATCATCCTAGCCGTTTATGTTGATGACATTCTGATATTCTGGAACAACAAGAGTGAAATGTTGCAGATTAAAAAGGAGTTAATGGAAACTTTCGAGATGAGAGATCTTGGAAAAGCGGAGTTGTTCTTAGGAATGCGTCTTCAGCAATCAGAGGATTGGATATCACTGGACCAAGAGAATTATTTAGAGAAAATGTTGACCAAGTTCAACATGGAATGCTGCAAACCTGTGGCTACCCCATTGGTTCCAGGTCAGAGATTGACTAAGCCGGAAGATGTTAACTATGAGTCACCTAAGAACATTCCTTACCGTGAGTTGATCGGATCCATGATGTACCTCGCCGTGTGTATGAGACCCGACATCGCCTATGCTACCAGCTACTTGAGTCAATTCAATAGTTGTTATGGAGAAGAGCATTGGCAAGCAGCTAAGAGAGTGCTGCGGTATCTTAAAGGTACACAGAATCTCGGATTAAAATTCAAGCGATGTACAAGAGACATGGAAGCATTCGTTGATGCTGATCACGGAGGTGATCTAACCGATAGAAAGTCCTACTCAGGATTTGTGTTCAAGTTTGGTTCTGCGCCTGTAAACTGGGAGAGCAAGAAACAAATTATTGTAGCATTGTCCAGCGCCGAAGCTGAGTACGTAAGCCTGTCCAACGCTGCACGAGAAGCGACTTTCTTGAAAAGATTCTTTGAGGAGCTTACTGGTCTTGAGAAGACCATTGTACTGAGCTGTGACAGTCAGTCAGCTATGGCGATAGCTAAAAACTGTTCACACCACAAACAAACGAAGCACATTGATTTGAAGGTGCACTTCGTTAGAGAAGCTCTACAGAACAACGTCATAGCGTTGAAGTACCTATCTACTGAGTTACAGATAGCAGATGTGATGACGAAACCTTTGGTGAAAGGAAAGCATGAGTTCTGTGTTAAGGGCATGGGAATGAGTCCTGTTGAGAGTGTTAAGAGTATGGAGAGTCTATGCTAGTGACACGATGAGTTCAGCTGTGAGTTAACTGAGTTAGACTGGACGTTAACACTGGATGTTAAGGAGGAGTGAAAGAGATCGTATACATAGATCTTATAACATCAAGTGTAAACTGGCTGCTACGCATCTTTTTATAATGTGTCACTTGTAAAGACTTCTGTCTATCAAAATATGTTTCTCGTGATCTGTCTACATTATATTTTTATCAAACTAAAAATACAATAGCTCCATTAATTTAACTTCATTTTACTTCACCTTCCACTACGCTTACTTTCTGCTCCGTATCAGTTCTTTCTAAGCAAACTCAGCAGTCAAATCATATTACATTAAAATCATTAATGAAACATTATACAGAAAAATTGACTTTAACAAAACTTTCATTCATCATCTTTTATATATTAATATTATACTATATTCAATGTAATTCAATAAAATAATAATAATATACCTATAATTTGTGATTCGCGTTAAGAATAATAAATCGAACTAAAAACACATACAAAATATATAGGTATATGTGTAATCTAATAGCGACTCAAACGAGTCACGTACTTGTAGTACTAAATGAACTAACTAGTACGTTTTGATGAATGTACGAGATCGGATCGAACCGCGCAGTGACCGAGCAAGCACAAGCCTACTTTTCGGCAAGATTATGTACTTTAGAGAAAAAATACCTAGCTCCTATTTTGACACGTATTGTAATATTTATCAAAGCGAAAAGCGGGTCTGCGGCAATTTCTTCGATAGTACATGATTTTTGAAAACTTTATTGCTACATGCCAGCGACAGAAGTCGAACCTGAACCTCGATTGACATCTCACCGACTGAACTACCGCACTGTAATAAATTTAACGAAATCTGTCGAGAAGAGTATACAGTCAAGAGCAAGGCTCTTAAATTATTTATAACTGAGTCATTTTCAATTTTTGTGGGCTGTTAACAAACTGTTGTTACAAAACTGTTGTAACAAAATCGTTGTTTATTGGACCAAAGTAACCAAATTGTAATTATAAAGCTTAGTTTACAATATAGCGGTTCGCCGCCGAAATTTTTTATAAATTTCTAAAACATGACTTATCACAAATAAAACAACTCTTGAAAATCAAACAACATGTTTATTAAATTGAGTTTTATATCTTTACTAAGCATACAAACCTCAAAAGCTCAAATTAAAATAAAAGACTCAATCAAAATTTCTACAAGATAAGTTTAAAGCAATAATCCAAATAAATGAAAACCCAAAGTATTTTGGTTTGGAATAAAATCAGTTACAACAATCATTTTGAAGCTATACCTATCTAATAGGAACTTTAAATAGGTAGGACAAAACATTTACTCAATTATTGTTTTCATAATCAAAATAAATGTCATCTTCATCATTCATCAACATATATTCGATTGGGGTTAATTTATTTGGAGCAAATCTACTGTCTTAACGACTGAAATATAAGGAACAGTGTCCTCGTCCTCACCTCACGTTTTGGTGCAGTAAACTTCAATGCTTCATTTTTTCCGAAAGTTTTATAAAATCTTATTCTGTACATATTCGTATCACGATTATGAATAAATATATACCTTATTATTATTAATTAATTAATTAATATTAAATTTATTGTTTTAATTAACCTTTTTTTCTGTAATGGCATTTTTTTATTTAATAATTCATTTTCGCTAACATTAAAGCAGATTATGAAGGCTTTTATTTCAATTTTAGTACCGTCAAAACAAAATTTTCTTAATTGCAAAATTGTATTTAAGAGTAAGGAATAGAAGCTAAAATTCTTTAGACAATTTTATATTTCGACGTCACTACAACTAAAATTAAAGCCCTCACAATCGGCTTTTACGGTCATTTAGCTTTACTACAAATTAATGTAGCTGAGCGTACCCACGTGTATTAACGTGTCTTACATTATAACTGCTAGCTGCTGAGATAAAACCAAGAAAAGCATCAACCTGTCTTTATTGACGTAGTTGGTCAAATCCAAAATGTGCACCTAGCTTTACACAGAACAGTTTTATAACGTAACGAAACGTTACAAAATTGTAAGTGAAAAGTAACCTAAAAACTGATTTTCCAGGCGACAACAGAACGCACAAGTAGGAAACAGCGTAAAATTATAAGAAAAATGTCTTATAAATAGCTCCCTTGAATCACACTTGCATAAAAATAACAAGTTTCCCAAAAAACAACAATATTCTTTTTTGGTTAACAAACTGGTGACGCCTTATAAACACGGACACACGAATAAAATGGACGACAATTCAGGCTGACATACACCATGACAGTTTACTATCAGCCAATCAGAATTGAGTAAGTTCTGCCAACATTATAGCATTAAGCTGCGTTCAAAATTTATAAGGGATCATCTTGAAATAACGTTATAAAATTGTTTGTAACCAAATTGTTAATTTAGCAGGACAGGTATAGAACCGCTGCTATTTTATTTATTTTGAAAGATATGCATATTTTATTTATATACCTATATATAACAAATATAACTTAGTCAAAGAGATATTAGGGGTCTATGATTATTTAAAAGATTCGAAATAATTGTGAAAATCCTGTCTGAACTTGTGAAGGCATGGGCGGACAGATATTTTTTGTATGAAGAAGGAAAGTCAAGAATTCAAAAAACAATAAAAATTGGCATTAATTCAAAAGAAACATGTATATATTTTTTTTAAATCCATGAAGTTTTATACTTCTTCTTAAAATAATGAATTTTGAAATAATAAACGAGATACTAACGCTAATAAATATTCTTGTTCAAAGTTTGAGGACATGTCATTTTCTCCAAAGGCCCAAAAAATTTGAAAATGACTCAACTAGCATTTGCCCGCGGCTCCGCCCGCGCTTGTTCACTCTGCCCCGTTTTGTACTCAGTATAATACCAATATCGCAATAACATCCTATTTACGTACATACAGACACGACTTTTTTTCTACTTTATTATTAGTGAAGACATAGATAGATCCCGTAGTAACTTAACAAGACAGCCACTAGGGACGTAACTAAATACTTAGTTTAAGTTATTATAGTGGTCCGCCAATACCGATCGTTATGAAAGGAGGAGAATAAATAGTAATAATCACTCATAAAAATAAATATAAACAGCAAAGCAAACTTACAAATGTTCCCAAGTCTATTCCTAGATAGAAAAAGGTCAATTCCGCTCGCCGGTCGTCCTGAAACGCACTAAAGTATAATCACAGACAAAACTGTCTACCCAAGGTCGCGGTCCGGTATGTGGGTAAATAGTTCTGTGAGATAATATCGCGACGATGTTCCGTGCCGCAGTGCGACGCCCTGCGTCACGAAGCCTACTGCCAAATACTGTACGAGACTGTACCGGGACGCTTGTTTAGAAATGCCTGTGTGTTTCTTACACTCATTGCTCTGTAACGGTACTGCTATTGTATGAACTGGGGTTTGACTTGATTAATGGTGCAAATATACAACTCCATGAATAAAAACAACTTACTGTACATTTTAAGTTTTTGTTACAAAGCAAACGGGATTTTCCTAAAACAAGTGTTACATTGCATTGATTTATTTGCCCATAAAATAATAATACACTAATAAAAAACACAGTATATATTAACGGAGCTGAAAATGTACTAATTATAACATACTCGTACATATAAAAATACGATCTTTATCGGCAAAAATACAACAACGAAAAAAACAGGCCAAGCTCTAAAAGGTAAATTAATCAGTGATTAGGTTCATTTACTATGGACCAACTGACTAACAAGACATTTTTCATAACTAGCCGGAAAGTCTTAAAATTGCCCAATATGAGATGGCAGTATGTTAATAACTAGTGAAAATATTAAACTGACCGGACTGTGAATAATGTTGTTTACCTATTGGGCAGGATAATAAAAATATGGGTTTTGTATGAAAATAACTATTACAAGTAATAAATTGACCGATTCTTACGAATATTGTTTTTTATTGGGCAGAGTAATAAACAAATGTGTGTATTGAATTATTTTAATATCACAACAGTATTATAAATCAAATCAAGAATAAGAAAAGTATATAACTACCAATTCAAAAATAGAAAACGATGTCAGTATTAAAGATAAATCAGACTAGTCGCCATGATAAAATGTTTAATCCAATGCGGTATTAAATGGTTAAGAATATGGTTGTTTATTTTCACATATAATGTATACGAAAAAGCATGGAGGTGTACTGGTACACGAACTTTAAATTAACAAATTGTGCAATTAGCATTATTTAAAATCACCAGACACTGTGATTGATTAATAATGAAGTTTATGTAGGTTCAAATTAATTATAGTATATTAATTACATATAATTTCAAATTAATAAATATGTCGTGTCGATATGTGTATGTGTGTATGGACCATGGACAATGGGATCATTATTTACAATGCTCGGGTGGTATGAATAATGACAAGTCAACCGAGCAATGTAATTTGAACCTACATAAACTATATTTCCGAGTGGTTGTCAGAGATGATTTTGAGAATGGACTATTGCTAAAACATTTAACACGCGTAACACCCTCTACACGTAAAATAGTCAGTGAACTTTGTGGCAGTACTTCGTGCACAAATACACTTTTTCGCGCATGCAGCTTTACACCACATTTTTTTTCTCTGTCTATCTCTGATTACATATTATGAACCAAAATACCAGTTTAAATTTATTACAAAAGAAAATTTTAAAAGTCATAACAAACTGTCAACAGGTCTTGATTTGTATTTTTGTGCACTGAGAAACCCTAGAGCGTTACAGGACAGCAATTGCGTATACTTTACTCATACGCATTTCTGAAAGCGCAACTGGGACATGTTTAGTTCGACAGAATGGGGTACAAACTCAAGGATGGGTACATGTAATTTTGTTTGACCTTGCTAGTGATCGTAGAATACCTTATACATATATAGATTATACATCATGTACTTGAATACTTAATATACCTTAAATTTTTGCATTCGTTTTAGTTTCCCGAGCGATGGATTTCGCTTTAAATCATATAAATCGGGAATCTTTCCGGAAGCGATACAGAATAAAATCCCGACAAAGGGCTAGAAGTGTTAGTTTTAGTTACTTTATTAAAAATAATGATTTTAATATGTATCCTTAGTTTTAAGGTATTTATGATATGGGCCCTTAGGGGCCTGAAATAAAGAAATTTCTTATTTATTATTATTATAACCTTTATTTTTGGGTTCCGTGCCTTATATAGGAAAAACAGAACCCTTATAAGATCACTTTGTCATCCATGTCTGTGTTCCTTTTTCTCATGAAAGGTTTGAGGTATCAAGTCAAAAACAAAGATATATTACGCCGAAAAGGGTTGAAAGTTTAACGCAATAAAAATATACGGCTCTTCAAAGCGTATTTTCATACTAAAAATCCCACTCACTGACGTCATCAAAACCAACAGGGTACTTCCGGGTGACCTACAATCTTGAAATTTGGCACGAAGAATCTGTTGGCGCAAGTGAAGGAATTATTCCGAAAATCATTAATTTCAAATCCCGTGTGGAATTATTACGGGACAAACTTATATTTACGGTTAAGGCGCAGTGGGTCCATATGAAAGAGATAAACCTGTCTGAAAAAGTGCGTGTCCAAATAGTGCGGTGATCAAAAAGAGATTGGATAATGCTTTTTTTATGAATAAAATTAAATATATATTCTCAAAAGTACGTAATTGAAAAGCTTCCCTATCTTTTAGAAAATGGCTTTGTTTGTTTAAAACAGTTAATACTTATTGTTATTATGCCTAATTAGTTTGGACGAACTACTGAACTAAAAAAGAACAAGAAACTTTGCATTTTCTTTTCGATGCGGAACCCTCGGTGCTACAGCCCCACTCACCCTTACCAGTTTTTATTCTATGGTTAATTCACACATTCCAACCGGAAAGCGTGTCACTCGTAGATTTTTTAATGAAAATAAATTAACATATTTTTAGCCTAGTTAAAATTTGCCAGATTCATTAAATACAACTAAACACACACAGGTCTAATTATTACATTTATTATTCACATTAGTTCGGGCCAGCATAGGCGGGCGTGAAGTTAGCTACAAATGACATTGCCGTTGCGCATTATCGGAGCTTGCATGAGGAAGAGGCGGTGCGCGGGGGAACTGCGCAGTTGATAGCTAACTTCACACGCGCCTTCCTTACTGCCCTCTGAAATACTTTGTCATTTCCTTTTTATAGTCAAAGCACTCTCTGTAAGACTCCGTAACGCTATAAAGTAACAAAGTTTGCATGCTAGGAACAATTAAGTCGATTCTAAAGGCTTTAATTTTAGTTTTAGTAGTGTCAAAACTTAAATTATTGCAAAGTTATATAGCTTCTGGTTGTAAACAGTAAAGAACTATTTTGGAGTAAAGAAAATTCAGTTTCGACAGCACTAAAATTAAAATGAAAGCCTTCAGAATCAGACCTAAGCCGTTCGGTGCTCACTTGACTCGTCTTCGACAAACGACAAAAGAGACAAACTTACGCAAGTAAGCAGGATACATGTTATTTGTCTCGTTTACTCGTATACATTTGTCACTTTCGTCATTTGACGAAATTTCGAAATTTGTTCGAGTGAGCCTCGAACGGTTGTACTTCTAAACCCGCAGGGTGACTTTTAACCAAACCCCAATCATTTTAGACGTTACTAAGAAAAGTTAGTAGAACACATTTATAATTTAAAACCGATTAAAATTTGAAGTCAAAATATTATTAAAAATGTTAGTTGGAAATGAAAGGTGAATGGCAGGTCTAGTACTGCACTTGACCTGGTGTTATTTTCATGAATCCATCATGCTCAATTAATGAAATCAAGTTAAATGTAAAGGATTTTGCCAATATAAAAGCTGTGTCAAAACCATGAATATCTAAAAGTATGTAGAAACGAGATATTTACGTTTTTGTGACATGCTCTATACATGATTTTGTATAAAGTTACTCAGCTTGTACAAAGTTACACAGCTGAACTGCATGTAAAGTACGTAAACATTATAAGCATGAATCGGAACGAAAATAAATAATGAAAACTCATTGGTCAATCCATCCTAAGTCTATGGGTCAATCATAGAGTCCTCGCCACCACTGAAGTCCGATGGATTAAGGCATTTGGGTTCATATTCCAAAGCAAATAAAGACTTCGTTGCAAGACTTCAGTGGTGGCGTGAACTCTAGCCATCGACAGTTCTCAACATGGCAGTCATTCGTACGTTCAAAACCATTTATTTGGATTATTTTTTTATAAAAACTTACTTCCCCCCCGGACATTAAAAAGTCATGCAATTTTTTCCAAGATACAACTTTTTGCGCTTTGTATAATGCACGTACTTTGATTTCTTGAACATGCCGTTTAAACGAGAAAATTGCAGGCCGCCAACTGCCATGATCCTGGTTATTTTAGCCAACCCCATGCGAAACAAGTTAAAAATAGTGGGATCAATGATAAAAATACCTTCGTGCAATCTAATTTATCTTATCTATTCAGGTGACCATGATTTCTTTAGATTTTACGAAAATTAAGAAGTGGCTCTAAATTAAAAAAAAAAATGAATATAATTTTAATGTTTTTTTCTGAAACCAGTTTTTATTCTTCTACAATATATTAAATTACTGGGGTCAGGTTAAAAGTCATCCCGTATAAGAGTAAATGCACTTCGTTTGATGTTCGAATTGCTTAAACCAAATTCAACCTTTGACTGAGTCTGAAAGCATCAGTTGATTCGATTTGTAAATTGAAATTTTGTGACTGCGACATTGTTCCATTTGTTCTGTTGCCGGGTTTTCGCTTTACTTCTAAGTATTTACATTGCTTATACTAGGTGAAATTAAATCAACCGACCAAATTCATACTGGAGACTCGGTTAGTCATCAGGAACAAGGTTTAATGAACCTCCAGGTGAAATTCGAAAAAAAAAAATTTTTTGTTGAATTGTACTTAAAATAGTCCAACCAGTACGGGAGCAAAAAAAATATTTTTCGAAATTGGCCAAAAGGATTACTGAACCTAGTTCTTGATCACCAACCAAGTCTCTAGTATGAATTTGGTCGGTTGATTAAATTTCACCCTATATGGTTAACCAAAAAAATACCTTTTTAGAGAAGCTCCGATTTGTCCGTCTGTACGGGGTATTAGCGAAAATCTGGGACCATTGAGCTGAAAATTCAATATTTAGCCTGCCACCTGTAAATCCATGTAAAACTGTTTTTCTTTTCTCTCATTAAAACCATCAATAATGCAGTAACAGTTCAATGCTACCATTTGCTACAGCGCGACGTAGCAAAGGCTATGAATCCGTTGAATTTCCGTTATGGCGAACCGTTACATCAAAGTATGGACGCATATATGCGTCATTGGACGCCGAATGTCGATGTGCTCAACATTAGAAATGTCTGTGCAGTAGAGTTGGCATTATTTGTTACATATTTTTTATTCCTTTTTATGTTCTATTTTCAATGTTAATTGATTTCAATATCTAACCCCGATTGGACGTTGATGTCATAATTTTACACGTATTAAAACCACCCATTTAAATAATGGTAGAAAGAGGACACAAATCGCTTTAGTATACCTGTAGATTGTTTGCCTTTTTTGTTTCGGATCCGCGCTGAAAGAGCAAGACGGAGCCCTATTAATGTCGCTCTGTTGTCCGTCTGTCTCTAGCTTGCAGACGGAATGAGTTACAGATCTGAAATTTGGATATGTGTATGTAAAATGTGGACCCAAAATTTAATATTGAATTACCTAAACATTAAATTTAATTAATTTCAGGGGGTCCCCATACATGAAAAACTAGACAATTTTTTTTTTGGTTTCTTGAGGTGTCTAGAAGTCATTAAGTGTATTAGAAACATTTCATTTTTTATCTCCAAAAATAAAGATAGGGGGGGCCATCAAAGTTGGCAGTTTTGAACCATTTTTGTCACGGGGTCTATTAGAAAAACTAAACTAGATTAGAATTTAGAATTTTCTGTGTATTATGTGCCATATACTATACATATACTTTTAAACAAAAAATACTGAAAATTTCGATTTTTAAACGCTTTACCCGAATACTTGTCCCACTTAGTTTTGCAGTTTGGTTTCATAAATTTTGTAGATACTGATAATGAGAAGTTTGAAATTTTTATTTCAATAAATTAAGTCTATTAACTTATCAAAATGGTACGAATCCTACTAGCACTTGACCGCTTTTTCGCCACGTTATTTAATAATTCGGACCTTTTTTTTTTCAGCACCTTAAAATTCTCCCTAAGTTCTACATAAATTTTATAAATATCCGCCCACCTTCATTATATAGTCGCACCAAAATAGATAATATTGATTACGGTATCGGCTCAGATAGCCGCTAAGTAATGAAACAGATTCCCGTTAATTTCTCTAGATTGCCGCTTGATAACGTCCAGATGACCTTGACCTTGAGACTGATATTAATTAGTCAAGGTGGTCTATATCCTAAGAAAGGTATAAAAGAAAGGTAGCTCTATGATTTTGATTACGTATACAAGGTGTTGTCATAGAGTTCATTCACATTTCGTTCTTAATCTGAGATTCACATACTCTGCAACAAAGACAGAAATCTTAAAAAAACAGCTTTTTCGTAGAAAACCTACTCGGTCTAAAATGTATAGAAGGGGTTATTTTTTTCACCATTTTAGTATCAACTTGCAGTAAGGAACAATTTTAAATTTATTTACAAAATCATTATCAAGCGAGCAAGTGTCTGCCGTCAGTGAATGCAAAATCTGCACCACTCCGAAAAGTTGAAACCGTCACATTTACTCATTTAAAGAATAATACTGTTAGTATATCTATGGTCACATCCAACGGCGTAAAGATACATAATTTACATCGTTGGTCACAACTTTTAATTATTAACACAACTTACGGTAGGTACAAATCTAAAATCTCAGTATTGGCCGAAAGTTGTTCTGTCATCGACTTAATGAGCTTAAAGACTAAACTCTGTTAGACGAACCCACCAAAAACATAAATATGAAAAAGGGGCCGAGTAGCAGTGCAGGATTGTCAGCTTTGCCAAAAAAAGAATTGAGATCAAATTGGGTGCCGAGCTTATGGAAGTTTTTTCAGTCATAACTGTAGTGCACAACTTTCTTTACTTGTTTTAAAAAAAAGTTTGCTACTGCATATATATATGCAGAACTTGACAAGTTTAAACAGCTAAACTTTAAACGTTTTAAAAAGTCATTTATGCAAATAAATAACTATGAAAACATTCTGTGTCTATCCATAATATCTACTAAGGTAATAAATCAACAGCCATTAAACAAAACACTTAAATTATTTTTTGTCACAATGTTTTTGCCATGCTGATATTTGCTACGGTGCGGCGTAGGCCACCGTAGCGCAGGAACGTGGTCATTATTTTCGTAGAACTGCTACGCCATGAATAAAGCATAAACTTACGTCTATTCTGTGGGAAAATTCTTAGGTAAAGTCGTTTGCAATAGAATCCAACAATCATGTAAACAAATATGGCGGACTGACATTGACAGCGTATTGTTTATGCCCATAGTGATGTCATAATGTTCTAATTTAATTTTAATTAAATTTATTTTTCTAATTATTTTAATTTTAAGTCATAGACTATGGCCCATAGTAGGATAGGTACTAAAATAAAACTGACTAAATAGATTAAATATATAAGCCATAGACTATAAAATAAAACTGATTATATATAAAAAAAGTGTTTATTAAAACAAATTTAAATCTTCGTCTTCGTCATCATCACTATCAGAAGTGTCGCCGGTGACCGTAATTATAAATGGAACCACTGTGTCATCGCTTGCCGTGTCTAAAATGCCGTCGAGCTTTTTCATTTCTTCCTCTTCCTTTAGGACGTGACTTACGCATTTCGACCATTGTTCGGCTCCGATTCTCGCCAACCCTTCGTTCAATAAAGTTTTTATTTCCGCCATTTTAAAAGATTTGTTATTTCTCCCAACATACGACTTAACCTGTGCCCAAATGAGCTCAATTTGGTTTTTTGACCGGCGGCGGCGGAGCAGTCCCCGACGAACCTGGCTGCGGCTTGCTCATTATAACCTTAAAAACAAATATAATTTTACACACATACATTTCAGTAATTGTGATCTATTCAAATAATTAGTTACGAGGGCAATACAATATTAAAGTGCGTCTAATAGATTTCCGTTGTAGGTAATAGATCTAAATCATTCTTACCTCCTGATTACTCCTTGAGAAAAAATACCAATCGTATGCTATATCAAAGTCCGTGATGCCGTGCAAAGGTCGTCGTTCCAAGAAAAATATGTCCAGCCAAATCGTAAAGCAAAACAAAAGTCCAAAATGAGAATGCAAAGTCGTAGAAATCGGAAACAGAAAACGGAAACAGAAAACACTAATGCACAGCGAACCCACAGAACAGTGAATGACTGTGAATGACAATTCTAACAAAATGGCCACCTGTCAATTTTTAAAAACTAACCATTATTTTTATGGCTTAGGATACAATCCGTTTTGGTTAATTATATTAAGCTCTTGAAAAAAATTTTTTATTGTATTCAAATAATATTAAATTAAAATAATTTATTAAATTAAAAATAAAAGATAACTTCAGATTACGAACAACACTAACTTTTCAATGACTTATAGAGTTCGATGAGTAAAAAACTAAGATGACAGCTTGTCAAATACTTCGAAATTTTTAAGTTGCAAATGTTTTAACAAATTTAACTTATAAATACAAGTTAAATCGTGTTGAAGATAATGTGAAAACAATGTTGCGTTCGTTGAAATCAGACTATGTTCATAATTGATCGTCAAATGTATGTGATTACGGAGTAATCGTGACAATTTGGTTTGTTTACATGATTGTTGGATTCTATTGCAAACGACTTTATATGAACTGTCAAAACTTTAATTAATGCTAGATAAGATTGAAAATATATTTTTTGACATTAAATGTAATTAGCGAAATCCTTCACTTCAACCAATCAATCATTCACTTTAGATACTAATAATATTTTTGTTTAATTACTTAGGTATGAAATGCAAAATATATATTTATATAATTAAAATTAAATATGTCTGGAACAGATAGGCCACTTCTGCGCTTAGGAATTTCCGCAACAGAAGAAACATAAAAATGCATTAGAGCTTTTAACTATAGCACTACTTTACCGATTTTATATATGCCTTTAGGGTGAAGTTTTCAAATGTTTTATGGAGACAAATTTATACTGGAGACTCAGTAGGTTGTCAGGATAAAGGTTCAATGACCTTGTTAGCGAAACACTAAAAATATTTTTTTCTGCCTCTATACTTGTTCGAGAACAAACTCGACTCAATTAGTATAGGAAGTCTAAATTTTATTTTGTGAATTTCATAGAAAGGATCATTGGACTCGTGGTCTTGACTTCTGAAAACTTACTGAGTCTCCATTATAAATTTGGGTATATAAACGAAAGTCACCTGTTTCTTTCGGAATTTTCAGTTGCCATTGCAAAAATTGTTTATACAGACAAGTACACCAATATCAACAGATTAACTATTAAAACTAGAGTAAGAGATAAAGCCTATCCACTTTACATCCGAAGCGAGTAGATCGTCAATAGATTCGACTCCGAGGAATATAAATTCTTGGGGTCGATTGATTGGTAGCATTGGAAAGCGAACCTAGCATAGTAAGAACAAAAACACAATGGAAGAGGCCCCGGGGAGAAATAAACAGAGGTATGTGCACCGTAGTGCTGTGAAAAAGTACCGATAAAATTCTTAATCATCTGTATGAGAAGGAGTATCCCAATTTCCATTCAGAACGAAACATTTCTTATCTGACTACATTAAAATAAAACGAACTAGACATATTTAATAATAGTAAAATCAAATTTAAAAAGGAAGTTAGACAAATTTTAGACACCAAAAACTAATGTATGAAATTGTGTAACTACACAAATATAATATCAAATTAAAAGACATGTGTGTGTATATGAATGATAATGTGAGATTGCATGAATGTGTGTAACTGTGTGTTTAAACGCTTATCTTAGTTTTTAATTTAATTCCATTGCTTTGTGAACAACATTATTCTTTTTTAACATAATGGTTCAGAAATGTCAACAATTTCTCCCCACAAAAATAACGTATTTGAGGAAAGCGTAAAGGAAGTAAATTCAACTAACCATTTGTTTATACTTTAACATTTCTTTGTATAGTTTACTTCTATGTCTTTTCCATGAAATAAATAACTAGCTTTTGGTTTAACGACATGCTTTTTTCCGGGATAAAAAGTGGCTTATGCGTTAAGTTAGGGTATAAGGTATATCCATTCTAAATTTCATCCAAATCCGTTAAGCTGTTTCAACGTGAAAGAGTAACAAACATACATACACACACACACACAAACTTTCACATTTATAATATTACTAGCATTTGCCCGCGGCTCCGCCCGCGTGTTATTTGGTTTATGGACATGCTTTTTCCGGGATAAAAAGTGGCTTATGCGTTAAGTTAGGGTATAAGCTATATCCATTCTAAATTTCATCCAAATCCATTCAGCCGTTTCAGCGTGAAAGAGTAACAAACACACACACACACACACACACCCTCACACACAAACTTTCGCATTTATAATATTAGTGTGATGTGATTGTAATATTGTGATTACACAACATAAGTTGAATGAATGAATGAACAGACACTTTATTGTTAACACACGAAATAAAACATAATACAAAAGTAGCGAACACACATTATTGTACAAAGGTGGACTTATTACTGAAAGCAATTTATTTCAGCCAACCTTTTCATGCTTTGGTTGTTGGCACTTGATGGAACTTACATTTTGATTGAAATGCACTTTTACTTGTCCACTGTATTATTTATGTCTGTCTTTCTGTTCGTATGTATGTATATTCCGTTTTAACTCAAGAACCACTCAACGAATTTGGATGCGGTTTTTTATCACACTTTATGACATATAGGCTATAAGAAGTGTTCATTAAATAACGCCCAAGTCTAAAAAGGGCCGCGGAAATTGAATAACTGCGGGCAAGAGGCTAGTTGTTAAATAAACGAATTGACTACATTTAAAATTCAAGCTTTCGATGAGATGGCTCATCATCATCAGGGCTCGCCGGAAGTAGGGTTGCCATTCCGTAAAATGTCAAAGCAGGACTCTGCATTATATTAGGCCGGACATTTTGCCCTTAGGTTATTCGTAGACAAACATACCTTTTTTGAAACCGGACATTACTTTAATAATAAAATAAACTTAGATGCTTATTTTAATTGCTTATTTATTACCAATGAATCAAATTTGTTTTACAAAATGAACCAGTAATAACTAAAAGCAATAAATAATCAGTCCTATCATCATTTGGTAATTGATATTAACGAAGTGCATAATGTTTAGTCTTCTATAGGCTATAAGTATTTAAATTCAAACTGTCGACTGCGTTACACTGACAAAAAGTCTAACGAAAATCTGGACAGTCCGGACAAGATCATCAAAAGTCAAACATATCCGGCTCTGGCAACCCTAGCTGGAAGACGAGCGCGCGCGACAGGTGGACGAGAATCACACCGTCACCGTGAATCCCCGAGGAGGTGTCAGAAATTGTTTCCAAGTATGGACTGTGAAATGCAAGTAATGCACAAATATAGGCCTGCAGTTTAAAGTACCTTCCGAAGCAAGCAGACCGAACACAAATGTGCCTTTGCGAGATTTGTACCTGTGACCTGCAGATTAGTGGTCGATACGAGAATCGCCAAGAGTGGCGTAATATTGGAAAGGCCGATAACAGGCTGATGGATAGACGGACGTTTGAAGGCGTTAGAATGGAGACCACGTACAGCAAAGCGTAGCGTAGGTCGACCTCATGCCCGCTGGACCGACGTTGCGGGTGGCGGCTGGATGCGGAGGACTGCTAAGAGTAGCTAAATATTGAAAAGGCCTATGTCCAGCAGTGGACGATGACAGGCTGATGGATTAATGGATGAAGTTTGAACTCCAAATCATACAGGCGACGATAAATACACAGTTTACAAAGTCAATCGTACCGTTTAGCCACCGCTTTTTTTACATTGAAAGTAATTAAAGTAACTTATTGTGATCAAATCTGAGTCGGTAGCGCGCTTGTCTTGATAACAAAAGGTCTCAAGTTCAAATCCTGGCCCGAGGATTTTTTTTTCAAATTCTTGTCTTTAAATTGGTTTCCAATTGATCTCTTCTAGGTTGTAATGCACTCAAATAATATTTATGATTTTTAAAGAAAAATCTGAGGCTAGATTTAATAAGAAACACAAAACAAGAAAAAATATCCTCCTGTTTAGTACAAAACACGTATTTCTTAGAACAGCCGGAGTTCAGATTTTCGGAACAAAGCTATTTTCCTAAATACGAGAGCATGTACTTATAATAAGCCTTGTTTGAAGAAAACACGTTTTGTTATTTTGTATTTTCGGATGACGAATATTTCAGTTTAAGGGCCTCCATGAAGCTAAACTTGTCCTGCTCTAACGCTTATATTTGTTATTGTCTATCCTGCTCTGATCAACGCTAAACTTGTCCTGCTCTAACGCTTATATTTGTTATTGTCTATCCTGCTCTGATCAACTGCCGCGTACGCTAAACTTCGTTTATTTTGAATTTGCGGTTACATTAGAACATAAACTATTATTTTTTTGTGTAGTAAAGTTAATTTTTCTAGTATCTGCGTGTGCTAGTTTCGTTTTAATCGTCTATGGGGTTATTCACTTCTTTTCGTGAAATTTATACTTCCGTAAAGTTATGTATTTGTAAGTAGATTAAAATTATTAAGATTGGAAATTTAATTGTAATTGTAATTTATGAAGTGGTCTTGAGTAAAAAATACACGATATATTTTTTTAATTTTTACTGTTTAGACAAACAGTTGTGGAGTTTTAACTTAATTATATCATTCTTGAGCACCTTAACGCTGCATTTATTTATTTACACCTTTCTTGGGGTTAGTTAGGCTTCCTCCACCGAGGGTGTCCATTAGTGGCACTTACATCTGGGTCCCTCCCTCCGTGCTTCGAAAGGTATGTAAAGCTGTTGGTCGCTAAGCCATGTCAGTAGCATTAATGGTGACCTAAACAACTCTGACGTCAGGTTGCCAAGCACACGACAAGAAGAAGAAAAACCTCCGCCAAAGAGCTTGGAGCTCCAATAACTTTTCTTCATTGTATTTGCATTGCTTCGCTAGCTGCTTAAATTTTTTCCACGAAAGCTTGGTTTTCTGCAGCTCCATGACAATTAAGGTGACGCCACGAAATTTTGGCGACATGGATCTCCATTTTTCTCAGCAATAGAAAAACATATGTAATTACCAATTTATATACTAGATTTAGCATTTCATTGACATAATTTTTCCCGAAGATTTAGTTGATTGATCATTTTCATAGCAGTGAAAAAAATATTTAGAAAACTTCTTTAAAACAGAGATTTCTATTTTACTGACAAATGGGAGCGAATGAAGCCTCTAAGTTATTTTATTTAAATTAGTCTACAAATACACTTCAATATGACCGATTGGATTTATTAAATTACTTATAGTTGTCATTTTAAATGAAAAATACTGTTTTGCCGCATACGACCTTACGGCATAAGCTAGTTCGTGAGCGCATATTTGTATGAAGTAAGTCCCCCACACTCCACACCCCAAGTCGCCGATTTGAAATTGAAAGTTTATCAATTCCTCGTCTTAAGCGACCTGCGCCGACTGCCATTAAATAGTTTTGGTGCTAAGTTTCTCTGTTCTTGGTTGGGAGTATATCCAATCCATTCCACTGTCTTTTTATGCTTTCCTCGAGTACGGGGATTTGAGTGATTGATTTTAGTTGTTTATTTTTTTTTATTTGCAATTTTTCGATAGCTTCACGTTGGAGGTTGTGTTTGCCGTGAATGTGAAGGATATTTCTCAGGTCAGGCATTTATTGATAAGTTCAACGAAATCAACATGAGAACAAATTTTCGTTCGTCCGTAAAAATTTTACTTTGAATAATTTAAAAATACTTTAGAATAATTTAAAAATCCATCCATCCATCCATCCATCAGCCTGTTTCGTCCACTGCTGGACATAGGCCTTTCCAGGATTTCACCCCTCCACACACGCTGGGCAGGCGGGTTGGTGAGCGCGGTGCCGAAACCCTTGCACCAGTGACGCCGCTGCCCGTCACCAGTCTGATTTATATAAGGCCTGGCAATTGGGGATGGATATACCGCCATCCATCGGCCCCGGGCAATGGTGGGCCGCCTGGTTTTTTTGCCTGTTCTCTTACTCTCCCCAAAATAACTTCGGGAGGATTTCCGAGTAAGATGGTGGTACCTCAACAGTCGAGCGCGGCATTAGCTCTACCACCTAACTTTATTCAAAAATACTTTCGACTAATAAATAGTCTGTTTCAGAAACGGAAAATTTGCATTAATCATAGAATTATGCGTTCATATTGTTTAAATTTTAAAACGAGTACCGTATTAGGATCTATGTTGTCATCACCGATGATTTTCGTTATTTTCTGGAATTCCCGACTGATTTACCTACATGCCAAATTATAACTAAAAATGTTCCTTATTTATGCCATATGGACAGACAGATTAGTTTTTGTACTTCGGCGTTTAGCAGACAACAAACAAGTACAGTCACAGCCATAAAACTGTCAATTGTCAACGGAAACAGCATTTGACGGGGAAGGGGGCCCGACTGTTTCACTCGTCGTTGCGATTGTACCAATACTCTGTAAAGCATACCACCAAGATCGTATTATGTTGTGATAAGGTTGAATTTAATATGAACTCGGTTATTCTCCGTGGCTTAGTGATTGTACTCAATAGTGCTAAATGAGCGAGCCAATTGTTTTTATGATTGAGCCGCAATAACCGGCTCCAACTGACTGTACTTTTGTGGTGATTTGAAAACAAAAATGTTTTTGACACTATGTAATATGAACACACCTACCGTTTTTTGTTTTCTTTCTTTGTTATCATTTATATTATTAAATGATAGAGGAATGAATGTCGGAAAACCATAATTTCAGAAGCATCACTCGTTTTCCACTTTTTGTCCCAAAAGCATGTCCTTCTTCCAGTGGTACCTTGTCTTCATTTCTTTTTCAACTATAGTCTTTTTGGCACTGCTGCGTTTCAGAATCAAGCATCCGCCCGAAGCGTCACTCGCTGCGTTCCGTAACAATATAAGGTGACTTTCGTGTATATGGCCAAATTCATACTGGTGACTCGGTAAGTGGTCAAGACCAAGGCTCAATTACCCTGTTTGCGAAATAACTAGTATTAACTTTAACCAGAATTTTTATTTTTTACAAAAGTTTTAACAAAATAAATACCAATAATAATTGTTTTCTCTATCTATCTATCAATACTAGGTCCAAATTAAGACTGAGATCCGATTTAATGAATTAAGTTGCTAAAAAACAAATTGAAACTTGGTTGAAACTCGAATTGAAAAAAATATATTAAAAAATGATCTCCTTTGATTATTTTTGAATAATTTCGTCATAATAGTAGTAATTATTTATTTAAGTATATTTGAGCGCGTTCGCAGCGTAATTCACCATCGAGCGACGGAGAGATCAGTGCGGGACGAGTAGAGTGAGAGAATGAGATGCAAGGTCCACAGCATTAATGATAGTCGCCTTAATATTATTGTTGCAAACACGTTTCAGAATTCAAAAAGGTTTATAGATTTAATCATATTTTTAAGCATTATATGTAGCTATTTATAAATACACAAGTGGACGCCTCACAGCGCTGCCCACGTGAATTCCATTTCTCTTGATACTGTGGGAATTACCAAAAATCCCTTCATAACGGATATCTACGTCATACAATAAAATATTCAGACCGAATTCCATTGTCCTATATCCAGTAGTTCGTTCTAGGTGTTGATACATCAGTCAGGATAATCTTTTGCATAAAAATTTACAGGCTAAGTTTCAATTTAGTTTAATTTATTTTTAACCTTACATTATGTATATTTTTTTTGTGAAGCCTTGGTTTTTCTCTAATAAAAGTTATATATAACATTAAAAAAACTATTATTTTAAATTATAATTACAAATATTAATTATACTCTTAAACTTATTAAAAATAAACTCAACTACAAATAACACACCTGTTCCAAAATGGACCCCTGTGGCATTGTGCGAAGAACGCAGGCCTCATTTCCTCTTTGATATTGAAATAAATTCAATAAATAGATTTAAATCAGCATCAAACCCAAATATTGCGTGTAAACCTTCAAAGTTCTGCGCGTGAACCTTTACTTGTATTTACGAGCACGCCCTCAAGCGAGCTTTAACCCCGTCCCCCACGCGTTTAGGTCTGCGTTATTTCGGTCTCCGCCCACGCTAGCGCCAGGCCTTTACACGGTCACCTCGCTCCCCCAGACTTGCTGCCCTTGTGCTGTAGTACTCGAACTTGGCCGATAGTCCGGAAGTCTTAGTTAGGATCTCGCAGAACATTTGGATCTAGACTGCGTGCTTCGGAAAGAACTTTATGAACATTATTGGAAGTACACTTATGGTGTTGGCTTTTTCTATTTTCAGGAATTTTCGGCAAAATTACTTCTGCCATTGTCTGGACATGGTTCTTTATGCGTACTGCCAGATCAGAGCCGTAAAAAACGGCTTTTGCTGTCACTTAATAATAAAATAAATACAAAATAAACGATATGTTGTGATAAAAAGTACAAAATCCTGACTGATATCCGAGTCTTTGGAGTCTTTATAACGATAATAAGAGCCAGTTTCATATTTGTGACTTACCTTACAATATTCAACAGATGTTGTATAATTTTCATATTTTTTATCTGTGTCATTTATTTAATTTTACTTTATTCGACTGATTCTACTTTCATTGAAGGATTCGAAATGTATCATTTTTATCTTTGTTAGTTTCTCTGTTATCCATAAAAACAATTTAGGGCCAAAATATATAGATACATATAATATATATATATATTTAAATAAAGAATATATATGTATTTACAATATTCCTAACAAGTATTGATGCTATTATGAAAATGAATGAACCAGCAAAAGAGATTTGACTTACATTATAAACAAGCTGGCATGTTAAAAAAAATTACCAAAACAGAATAAAAGAAATGCAAAAGTCAAGACACAGAAATAACGGAAGGTTAACAATTTGCCATTTCAGCAATTTCCTGATCCCATTGTATGGGTCAAAAGAAAATATTGAACATAAATTTCATATTGTTCCTTAGAAAAATATTGTTATATACTCCGAGGCCAGCCATTTCTAACGCCTCTTAAAATGTATGAAATTGTGTACGTCTTAGCATTTGCCCGCAGCTTCACCTGCATTAAAGTAAGTTTTATGTAGTCCTATCGAATTTGTAATTATTATTTCCAACCAATAATTTTATTATGTAGTTGATATAATCGTCTGATTTGTTTCCACGTCTTCATTAGCATTATTTTATACGTCTTTGATCTTTTAATTAAAACTTTCCGCTTGGCTGAGTCTAACTGCGTTTTTATTTGAAAATCTATATTTAAGTTGGCCGAATAAAATTATACACCTGCATAAAATAAAGAAATATAGGAATAAGAATATTATACAAACATGATGCAATGAATAAATAAGTTGATAAATAAACTAAATATGCCATACATAAATATAATGCCTAACCATAGCACCCGGTTTACCACGTTTTATTATTGGTAATTGATTGAATGAATCATAAGTGTGTGTTTTGTGAGGCCAAAGGCCAGGCCACGTATCAAATCAAATTTATTTAGTAGTTAATTATCTTTCACCTTATATTCAGATAAAGTGTGTTTTCAGCACGCGTTTCTGACTAAATGTATTTGCTCTCTGACTCTAAAACCTTTCGGTAAAACCGTAATCTAAGCCCCTTTTCCGGCCGATATTTATTATTAGTGATAAATTAATAAATTCTCAGATTGGAAAATAATGTCATCAGTGATAATGATAGCAATGAATGATTCTATTTTCGCCAGAAACTTACATGGCATGACGGAAAACATCGTGAGGTTTGCATGCCCTAAAAGCATGTACCAAGTATTGTTTGTGCTAAGTAGGTTCCCTAACATTCCTGACTTTGTTATAAACACGTACGTGTGTAACCATGTTGTATTATCAAAATTAAGTTGGCAAAGTTCATTAATGAACCTTACAAATGGGTTCCGTTGCTTTTCAATAAAAAAAGAAAAAGTCTGGTTTAGCATGTGCAAATACTGCAAATTTACGACACATCTCTAAAACGCACCTGTCGTGGAGATATTTAAATATTTTACTAGTGTTTTACCCGCAATTTCACTATTCGTGTTTTGTTATCCCGAAAGAAATGCCGCATATTCCGGGATAAAAATTAGACTATAGTTATGCTGGCTCAGGTCATAAAAAATCCCGCTCCAGAGTTTCAACGCGTCCCGTTCATTAGTTTCTATAAGCTAACGAAGTTTCAACTTCATAATATTAGTGAGGTACGATTTTCAACTTAAAAGCCGTCATATGTTACAACCAAAATAACACTGGATGAAATGGTGGGCGTATGTTTCAAGGTTAAACTAATAAATTTAGCTAATAATTACGATCCCGTGTATAAATTGTATCATGCGTGTATGTTGTTATGATTCCTGTGACTTTTCATTATTTTTGTTGAACGTCACATTTTAACAGAAAATAGTTGTCGAATCGACAACATTACAAATTAATAATTGGTACAAAACTAAAAACCATTTCGAGATATTGGCCTTCTGAGCATCATATATTTTTTTCAGAATAAAATCATTATCAAACGAAGAGATTTAAAAAAAAAACAAAAGTTGGTAAACACAGGATTTAAAACACAATTACCTTTGCTTTCAAATTAATTCCGTATTTAAAAAAAAACAACTGTCATGTCATTGTGACTGTTAACATTGACAGCGAACATAAACATGGCAAGTTTTTTTAAAATAATCCCTTGGCAATAAACATCGAGTTTGAAATCCTCAGTTGAGACTTACGTTCTTTTAGAATGAGTGAATAAGAAAAAAATAAAATAAGCATTAAAAACGCACAATGAAACAAAATAAAAAATACGTAAGCTTTATTCTTACGCAGACTTTCAATATACATATTGAAAACAAATGGTTACCCGGAATGAAATGATGTCGATTGAAGTGGTTTTTTGAAATGAAAATTGGTAGTGCTTCACTACACAAACAACTCTAGTTACGGAGAAAATCTAGAAATTATGAGAAAAATTCAACGATTTCTAACATATTGGTCAAGTATTTAACATGTCTGGAACAGATGTAATTTTCACTCTTTCATATTTGGCCCTATGGGAAAAGTTATTCATATGGATGATTACAATTAACAATAACCAAAATCACTTTGTCTTGGACATATTATTTTCTTCCTTGTCTTCCTCTCAGCGTCTTTTACATTTTACTGCAACTTATTTTGACGATATTGCTTGACCAATAATGTACTCTAGTCTATTAAAGGATAATCTTTGTACAGTGGAGCCCACATCAAGCTAAACACTTTCAGTATAAGCTGACCTCTCATTGTATAGGCTTCCCGTACAATGAGAGGTCAGCTTATACTCAATGTGTATAGCTTGATGCGGGCTCCACTGTACAAGTACACTTCGAACGCAAAAATTATGTTACACAACGACGACACCGGCAGCAACTTTGAAAAAATAAATTAGTTTAGTTTGTAATATATTGATTTTAAAATTTTTAGTGTGTTTATGTTTTTAGTATTTCGTAGGAATGCATAGATTTGTTTTTTATCATGTTTGTTTTATTATTAATAAAGTTATTCATTAAATAATAGCACTGAAAAATTTAGCACGATCATCAGACTACTAACAAGATAAAAAATTAGCTCTTAACGGACTGTTTTGGCTACGGCGTAGCAAGCACTACGACTCCATAGTTTTACCGTTTTGTAACTAGATCCGCTACGTGGTTTGAGCAGACATCATGCATACGCAACCAACTCAGTTGTAAGGCCGGCCATATGTAATGCTGGTTCATTTCGCTATAACGTGTACGCTCCTCGAAACGTGCAAAATTTAAAGCTTGTGTTTGGAGAAACATTATTTTGGCAAGTTTGTAGACGTTTTCAAACATACTTTTGGTTAATATTCATCATCATCATCATCATCATCATCATCATCATCATCATCATCATAAATACTTTATTGCACAAAAAAATAAGTACAAAAAGGCGGACTTAATGCATAAAGCATTTTCTACCAGTCAACCCACAGATGGTACAAGATAAATAGGTAGGTGGGCGTGCAAGAAGAGTAAAAACTTGAAAATTACAAATTAAATGAAGATACTACCCTAAATTAATAACTATAGGTAACAATACCTAAACAGAATATATGTTAATACATAAATAAATACAAGTTTTAATAAGTATATTGTAAATAAATACATAAATAAATACATACCATGACTGCAAAAAATAATAAGAATTAAAGAAGTTCATATTTGTGTGTTTTTGGAGAGGTAGTGTCTGTGCACAGAATACTTAAAGGAGTTACGGGAGGGGGCTTTTCTGACATCGTCGGGAAGTTCGTTCCAGAGACGAACAGCAACCACACTAAAAGAATTGGATACAAATCCAGAATGATGCAAAGGAATCGAGAGAAGAAGGTTATTTGAGGATCTGAGCATTCTATCGTGATTGTCAGACAAGAGATGTATCATTGACTTGAGGTATAATAATACCCCCTATTTGGATCGGTAATTATACTATAAAGAAGGCAAACAATTCTTAGGTTTCTACGGTCGCGAATAGGAAGCCAGTTGAGTTTTGCACGAAACTCTGAAACGTGGTCATATTTCCTCAAGCCAAATATGAAAGTTCATCAAGATAACATGATTTTCAATGCTCAAATAGGATTAATTTCATTTTTGATTTTATCTAAAGCAATAAAAATACGTTCGGCTACACTTTTGGTAAAAAGAAACGTAAAATTTTCATTTTTCTGGGGTTTGCTGTTTATGATTAAAATTTCCCTATTTTTAGTTCTAATTGGACATAGATCTAGACAACGTCAATGAACTTAGCCTAAAATATAATATTATAAAAACATTCAATTTACACTTCACAATTTTGTGTTGGCGTGTGTGTGGAGATTTCAATGTGATAGCTGTCCTTAAATGCGTCATTAAGATGCGTACGACCGTGCCATATAGCGGAAACGCCAATTCATTGTAAATTTTGAATAAAACGGAAGATAATTAAATTTACATGAATTATCACCATTATTTAGAAGTTGGAAGTCTATCTTAAATTTCATATTTCATTCTAAGCGATATTGTCCATCATTTCATGAAATTATCTGTTCTACGATGTAGCCACCACACATATATGGATAGAATGATATTTATCTTTTTGCATTCTACAAGTATCTCTGACAATTGAATGCGTTGCCCGTAAAAGGGTCCATGTGCAAAAATTTTTTGCTGATATATAGCTGGTTTTGTTTATGAAGGCTTTGGTCACTTCATTTCTCTTTATGGCTATGTAACTAAATAAATAAAACCACCTTATTATATAAATAACCTTTAATTTTTACTTACACCAATCTTCGAGTTATTAGACATACAAAATAAATGTAGATGTAAATGGGTTTATGTGCGTTCAAATAAAACCTTTTACTTTTAGTAAATTTATAATCACTTTTACACTGCGCGAGTTGGTCTGCCATTTTGACAGATCCATAGACCATTCCGCTTGGCAATACGACATAGATGTTTAATCCACAAAAAAAAACATTTTGAGCGCAATGTATAAAATAGACCCTTTTACGGGCAACGCGTCCAATTTATGACTTACTGGGTTATTACAACCATTCTAACCATTACAACGCCACTCCAAACAGCTTTGTAATCAACGAACTTTTGTATATTTTTTTTGGAAACGATGGCCTTTCTTCATCATCTTTGAGACCTAAGATAAGCGAGTACCCCCATAAAGTTAACTCCCGCAAAATCTACGTCAGTAGCCGACGAATAAAAGACACTATGCGTCTCCTTGTCACCACTATTCTGGTACGGCTTCTTATGACCTCATACTGGAACACGCCGAGACACTTGGAAGCATGGTTTCGTCATAATGGTGGTGATCAATTGTTCAAGGTGCGTATTTGAAGTAACCAGCTGTTGGTGGTAACCACTCTTTATCGCTACCTATAACTAATAACATACCCTTTGACCTATCGCAAGCTTGCTTATCAGTTGAGTAATTTGCAACTGCCAGCAACAATCTTCGCCACTAATTAGTTATGTCTACGATTAATTGCTGCATCGGTCACTTATAGAGCTACAGCTTGTACCTACTAGGATATATAGGTACTTATTCCCATGTATGACATGAATATATATAGGTGGCAGAGCTGATGCCGAGCTCGACTGTGGAGGTACCACCATCTTACTCGCAAATCCTCCCGAAGTTATTCGGGGGAGAGTAAGAGAACAGCTCTCAGGCTAAACCCAATATGGCGGTATATCCATCCCCAATTGCCGGGGCTTATATAAAATAGACTGTGACGGGCAGGTGGTGCAAGGGTTTCGGCACCGCGCTCACCAACCCGCCTGCCCAGCGTGTGTGAGTATGGTCATTTCTTCCAGGAGGACCGCCAAGAGTGGCAAAATCCTGGAAAGGCCTATATCCAGCAGTGGAAGAAACAGCAGATGGATGGATGGATGACATGAATGGAGTCTCAGAATTATTCAAAGGTAAATTAAATCGTCAAACTAAAGAAATATAAACATACTAAGGAATTTTTTTGGTCTCCACTCGGCGGGTCACACTGTTTTGTAAATTTTACAACATTAACTAGCTTTACAGTTACCGATTGTGTTAGGTTGCTTGTGTGATTATAAATTAACTTAACTATATTTTAAGTTGATAGCTTCATCGGTCTATAAACGTGGCTGTGATAGAGACATACGATTCATACCATAAGGCTTCCTTTTTCTTATTGTTTCATACAGTACCCTAAAAATGATCACAGGTGTGCCACCTTAACAAAATTTGATATTTATAAGTAGTCGTGGTCTTGTTAGTTGAGATAACTAACTTAACATCAACTTGAACCGACTTTTACACGTGGGAAAAAATTGCTTTATTGATCACTGCGATTACCTACACTGATATAAGGCTGGTGGAGGGGTGCATCGTTTACCCCCTTTGTAGGAAATTCTTAGTTCCACCCTTGGATATGTTGCAAGTAAATCAGAACTAAAGGGTGGAATGCAATGTAACTATGAAATACTAGTCATACTTATGGATATTTATATATAGAAGAAGAACATCTCATAATAAAATATAACATAAGCATAACAAAAAATGTATTTATTGAGCAAAAAACATTTATAACAAAGTTTGAGCTACTTGGTTCCAAAGTAGTTTCAACTGTGATCCAGAAGCCAGAAAATCAAAGGGATCCCTACAATCATTAAAGATGTCCCAAAAAACTCCAATTGATATGTTTAATAAGCTGCCAAAAACAATTAAAGAATCTAAATCCTAGCCCAAATTTAAAAAAAACTATTGAAGAATTACGTCACTACCAATATTAAAACAATTATTAAATAAATAAAAACAATTTAAAAAATTAAAATTAATGCCTAAGTAGAACATTAATTACTATGCTTAGTAGTATTGTTATAAAATTGGCGGGCTTACTTGTTTTATTAGTTTTAGACTTTAGGATACATATCTGATGTGATAACTGTTGTGTTTGAGCACAAAAATATGTCAGCTTGCACCCGACCCACTGGTCGTGTAAAATATATTTAACTTTAATTAGAATTTAATAAGTTCTTATTTTAAGTGAATGTGTAAATGTTCTTATGAGAAATAAAGAATCTTAAACCAAACCATAAATAGATCAGTAGGTTGAAATAACAGAAGACAGTCTTGGATCTGATCAAATTGTATTAATAAACACTCAACAACATACTCAACAATGATGCTATTCTAACTTGGCCATTGGTGAGGTCGTACTTGTATATTATACTAAATAAACGTACATTTTATAAATAATCTACTCTGTCCAACCAGTTAAGCTGTCAGTATTATCAAAGACTTTGAACTAAAAAATGATATTTTACTTTACGTCCATGTATTTTATATTAACATTGCTAGGTGTGCATCTAAGTCATCGGTCATAATATGACCGCCACCAGACAAGAGATTGTAGGCTCGGGTTGTCACATCACATCAAATAATTTATTATGTTTTTTTAAGGTAAAGCTCTTAAAAGTAGCAAAACCGGTTGAGTAGAGTAAATTATGTATAAAACTTTAAAACGAAAAGTTCAAGTGGCTTCTTGAGAACAATGTATATTTATAAACATCCTTTGGTGCCAACTATCGTAATAATAAATTTAGATCCTATATTACTTGTGTGAAATAAAGATTAAATAAATAGAGAAAGCAAACAACCCAATGAAAACAATGCCTACTTTATTGTTTTTGTTTTACTGTAAATACATCTCTTCCTTTGAAGATACCTTGCGGTGGCCGAACTTTTTTTGCAGCACTTATAGGATTTTGATATCACTGATCTTAATTTATTTTATACGTAGATATACGTAATTTAAACTATTACGTAATTGCACTATTTCCCTGCTATTTAAACTATCTATTTTTAAACAATGTTAGCTAATACAACAGCACAATAAGAATTGCCAGTGAGCAAATAAATGCGGAAAACTGTACACGTACTACGAGTATGTAATATGTATTTATATAGAATATATAGAGTAAAATTAAATCAACCGACCAAATTCATACTAGAGACACGGTTATATAATAATCCTATAGTAATCCTTTTGGCCAAATTCGAAAAATATTGGTTGGTTAGTTTAAGTACAATTCCTAGTCCAGGCAAAATGAAGCAAAATTTTTTTTACGATTTTAACCAAAAGGCTAATTGAAGCTTGTTTCTGATCACTAACTGAGTCTCCGGTATGAATTTGGTCTTTGAAAATTAATGTAAAAATTTAAAGCCATCCAAAATATTGCATATTTTTTCTAATTTATGAACCATTTTGCAAAATTCACATTTATAAAACAACGTAAAGTTTTGTGTGCTCGTAGCTGAAATCTACACGAAAGAACACGGTTATTTCAATTCTATTTTGAAATCATGCAGCATTTCGTCAACCGTTCGTCAACCAATCAGCTATTTGCTAGACTGCAGAGATAGTATAGGTAGTTTAATTCCAAGTACTAAGAAAATGGCAGACATATAGAGTTCAAGGCTGTATTCTTGTCGGACTGAAAGACTGTTAGTTATATCTACTGCGTGGCTGTTGTGTCCACGATTCAGCCGACGATTATACTGATTTCATATTTTTTCTGAAATAGGGTTGTTTAAATATTATGAATTGTTTAACTCAAATTGACGTGTAATATGATGTAACTAATAAACAAAGTAATCATTATCATTCTTATTATTTTTGCATTCAGATTTATTTGCTAAAAACAGGCAAACTTTCTTTCGAAAAATTACGTATAGTTACCATTTTTTGCTCCCACTTATTACCTGCTAACCAATTCCAATGTTAAAGACATCCGTATACAAACAATTGTAGTGGTAGTCACAGTGGCTAAGTGGTAGAGCGCTTACCTGCTAACTTGGAGGTCGTGGTTTCAATCCCCACGTTGCACATTAGTTGTGTTCGGTTTGTGTGTTTTGAAAGGCACGTGGAGATATTGGTCCATTTATGCCCGCAATATGACATCGATAAGGCTCACCAACTATCACGTTTGGGACGTAATAATCGTTGATAAAAAACAGGTGTACCAAGTGTGGACTGTGACTTGCATTTCACCGTTCACACTTGGGAACACCGCTTTCAACCCAGACTTTCACGTTTTGACGATATGTATGTAGGTACAGTCATAAAAATAATAAACTTATTAAATCAGGAATCATGGTCACCCGCCGCAAGGTTGAGGTTTCCAGGAAAATACAATACAATTAGAAAGCACGTTTAAGGCTCACAGCGCGTGAGAAGTCGCACATCACCACCACCCTTACCACCCACTGTCCAGCTACCATCACTACCCTACAACTTCTACCATCATTGATTCCAAAAAATACCGAGTAGCAGACCGAAGCGTTTGACCGTGAACCACGCTCTACGCCGTAGCACGCCTACGAAGAAAGCTTCGTAGCCGCTACGAAACAATCTCTACGGTAATCTCCGCCTTCCCTAGGATTAGCTTTTAATTTGACGGCGACCTGACGAAAGATTCGAATCTATCGATTTTGTTATCAGTTTTAGCATCTGAAAATATAAGTACGGGGCGTTGCGAAATTCTCGCAAAAAGCCACGTTAAAGTGTCGCAGTGGGATAGTACAAACACCGGTGGAACGCTTAGGAAATTTTCAAAAAAGGAACCAACCTGAAGTCGAGGGCTCGTTCACAGTGAAACTGAAGGTCGAAGTGTCAGTGTATTTGCAGTGGTGTGTGTGAGGCACTCGCGAGAAGCGCGCGTCTGAGGCGGCGGCGGGGGCTGACTGCTGGCCCGGCCGGGAGCCCCGTCCCTCCTACCCGCGCGCACACCCGCGCACCGCGGATAAACAACATGCATTGTGAGCCCGATCTGCCCAGATACAGCCATCGATACCACCGGGAAAACAAACCCTAAGTTTTCAGACATAAGGTTTAGGGTGTGTAGAGGTTCGCGTAGTCTGGCGCGGTTATAGATTTTGGATTTCTTCGGTGTTTCGTTGGACGGAGTCGGTGGAGATCATATCGCGGAAACGAGTGGTGAAATGTCACTTACAGTGTCCGGTGAACTTTGTAAATTCATGTGGCATTGGCATGTGGAAGCAGGAAATGTTTTGGTTGGTTTCCAAAAGATGTTAATAAAAAAGTGGACTTTTTAATGCAGGTCTAGTTTCTTGAGATATAAACGGAAACTCAAAATAGATTAAAACACCGACAGGCGATAAGTCGTCGCTAAGCACTGCATCAAATGAAGTTAAGCAAATCGTAACGAAACTAGTCACATAAATTCTGATTTCAAGTAATGAAAGAAAATTTTTTTGACCGCCTCTTTGGTCTACAGGTTTGAATGTCTTGACAACAAATCTGGAGGTCGCAGGTTTAAATCCATTTGTGTTCGGAAGGTACTTCAAGATCTAAGTCCGTATTTGTGGCAAAAGTACGGCGATAGGGCTCCCCACTCATCATGCTTGGACATAATAAATCGTCAATGAAAAAAAGTGGTATGTGACTTGCATTTCAAAGCGCATACTCGGAAGGACGTCTGTAATCTTTTTGGGGATTCGTGTCGTTGTATATAAAATAGGTTTTATAATCATTCGAAAAGTTTACGAGTAAAACAGAGATACCAGGAGAGCAAAGACTTCAAGGTTTCGTGTCCAGGTCGCGAAGATCCTTCAATTGGAGCAGGCAGGTAACAACTCCATGCATAATTCTACCGCTTCGACCTCTATTACACTGAAAGTACTACGATGAAATTGACTTCAAGCGAAATCGTATTCTATTCTTTGCGAGTAAAGTTCGAATTGCTTGACTTTGTTGGAAAAAAACGTTTTTGTTCAAGGGTCGGACAAAAAGCCTGTTTAAAGGGACTAAACTTCAACTTTGCAAAAAATATCGGAGGCATGCCGTCTCGGCCGTTCTTGGGTGCCCTATTCTGTTACAATATCTAAACGTAATATAATTACAAATATCTCAAATCTGTGGAAGGAATGACTGAGAAGCTCAGAGCAAGTCAAATGACATAAGCACCAAGACAGTTGGTTGATCCTAGTTCTAACACCGATTATTTTCCTTTTCTATAATAGTTCCAATTCTATCTTTCAATAAAATGATTGCTAAATATGTACGCGGAAAACCAAGCTATCGAGCGACTTTCAATAAAAAAAAGATTAATTTTTACCACTTCTGGGATTCATGCTTTTTTAGAAACGAGAATTTGCGAGTATCTAATGCCAAAGGTATTTAACGCAATACGGGGAAAGGTTGACGAAACTTTAAAGAACAGAATAAACAAACATCAAATATTTTTAAAACAAAGCTGAATAAAGTTAATAATAAAACTGAATAAAGCTGTCATTTTGATTTTGAAAAACTTTATTGCTTGTTTTGTTTTACATAAAACTTTAATTTTGTTAAATAAAAATAAGTTGAGATTTAAAAGCCTTTGTAAAAACATGTAGGTACCGCGAGCTAAAGCCGATAAACAGCTGAGAAGATTAGCATAACAATTGTAAAAAAAACCGGCCAAGTGCGAGTCGGACTAGTGCACGAAGGGTCCCGTACCATTATCTATAAAAATTACAAAAAATCATGTCTATTGCATGGGATTGCGCAGGTCCGACTCGCACTTGGCCGGTTTTAGTATTTGTTGTTATAGCGGCAACAGAAATACGTCGTTCCATCAAAAACATTTCATGTAAAGGTCGCCAAGACACGGAAGCTCATAACGCTTTCACGGTTAAAAAGTTATCAGATTTCATGTAGAGCCAAACCCTTAACTCTACAATGCCTTACTCTACAAGCCTTAACTCTAAAAACCCTACATCTTGATCAAATAGTATGGCTTGGCCATTTCGCGGCCGTCAAATAGACACTCCCATGGACTTATAATATTATGTCATGCAATAGTTCCATGAACGGGCCAAGCCACACTTTTTGACGAAGATGTAGGGTTTGTAGAGTTACGGCTTGTAGAGTTAGGCCTTGTAGAGTTAAGGGCTTGGCTCTACATGAGATCTGATAACTTTTTAATCGTGAAAGCGTATGAGCTTCCGTGTCTTGGCGACCTTTACATGAAATGTTTTTGATGGGATTTCATTTCTTTTTGTAAGATGCTTTACCTTTTTTTTTCAGGCTGCATTTTTTGCGCCTCAGCTATGATTTTTTGTATAGGCCCCTTCCAATCATTGCCTCTTTTTCTTGTTGGCCTATTATTTACAAAAAGCGATAGATAAGAGGTTGAATTGTGTAAGCCAATGGTATTCAAATTGATTGTCATATGGCCCATGTGGCTATTCGGTTAAGCAAATTAGCCCGTTTGACAGTTTAAATCGTACATTTTAGGCTGTCAAATGAATTCAATTCTCTTGTTTTGTTGTTGACACCCAAAAACATACGATTTCAATTGTCAAACGGGTTTATTTGCTAAGCCGAATAGCCATATGACAATCAAATTTGAATACGATTGGCTTACACAATTGCACCTCAGGGCTGCGACGACAGCGACGTGGCATTGTGAGGAGGTGACGATAAGCGCGTGCGGCGTGTTTGATATCCTTTCATCTCCTCACCCCTTGGATCACAGATAATTAATTACGTTTCCAGAAGTGTGCCAATCGGGACCCTATTACTAAGCCTCCGTTGTGTATCCGTCTGTCACAGGGGTCTACAGTTTCAGCCGTTATAGATTATTATAAATTATTTAACACATATGATGTACGTTACAGACATATATCCAATGCGTATGACATCGTAGACAAATTTTACAAATTTTAGATAGCCACTGATAGTTACTGGATTACTAATTTTACAGATTTCCCACCTGTTACTGTGGCCTCCAACACGGCAAATAATAAAACTAAAATAAAATTATTACCCAAGGTCTGTCTCCATACAAAAATCCTCAAAAAAGTATGTTTTCAACGTTATCATGTCCCCTCCCCTTTCTTATCTCCGAAACTAGAAGACCGAAAAATATATAAAAAGTCGCGGTAATAGGTAATAGGTGATAGATGATTGATTATGTATTATGTAAAGATTACAGGAACAATACTGCGGTCAATGTAATACTCGTATTGGGGTCCTTTAACCAAGAAGGTGTCGAATTTTTTGTCAGGCGCAAGAATTTTAGCGCCTTGTTTTTTGTCACCTTGACCCCTTTATGGGATGGAGGTAAAATTATCAGATATTTTAATACTTTCGTTGGTTGTGTGCAAATCGTAGGCTTCATACCAAATGTCAGATTTCTAGGACTTTTTGAAGTTGGGAATATATATTTTTAATAATACAGAACTGAACCCCCCTTTAGAAGGTTTGGAGGGTGAAAGTAACAGATTTCTTAATTTATTTGTTACTTGTGTGCTAATCCTAGCCTGCATACAAATTTTTAGCTTTCTAAGACTTTTGGAAGTTAGGAATATATTTTTTTAAATATTTATTTATTAACGAACTTACACTATCATTACAGGCTGGACCTAATTCAATAGTGAAGTAACACATCATATACATCATAATTACTATACAACATACACATCCAATACCAAAAACAATTAACTTACCTACGTATATTTTTATCTTACACAATAATAAAAAACAAGGACAAAGAGCCATAAAAACAATTAATTAACCACAAACATAAGAGTAACATGAAATTTGCAAAGTTATCCTTGTGAATTCAACCAGAGAACACGTGAAAACGTCCGTCTTTTCTGAAATTTTATTGAGCAATTTAATAGCTCTAGTAAGCGGCGCTTCCGCAAGCAAGTTGGTTCTGGCGCCGGGCACGCAGAGCAGCCGCTCCAAGCGCTTCCGCAGCCCATGATCACCAAACGGTTTAATGCTGTCAAGTACTGTAGGATTGCACAACATTCCTCTAAATATCTTAAATACGCTAAAGATAGGTCTCTCCTAACCTCAATTTTGGTGAACCCAACCATACCTAAGATAAATAAGGTTTGATATAACAATGGATAGCCCGGATAGACTCCATATAGTTTTAAATACAAAAACCTTGAAAATTTGTTTTGGATCCGTTCCAGCATGAGACTATATTTAATTTCATGCGGAGCCCAGATAATACAAATCCGGGCCCCTTAATAGGGTTTGGTGAAAAATACTGATTTCTGAATTTATTTGTTGTTTGTGTGCTAATCCTAGCCTGCATACCAAATTTCATCTTTCTAGGACTTCGGAAAGTGCCCTAGAGGTTTTGATGATCATCAGTGAGTGAGTGAGTGATTGACAAAATCGACGTAATTTAGGTATGAATAAAATTCAAATTATAAAAGCTAGACAAATGAAACTTATCATGTTTAATAAGACTGCTTACTGCATCTTATCTTGAGAATTTGGTATCTTTAGTATTATCCAGACCGAAGCTATGAGGGTTCGAAAATATGACGAAACGCTTCGAGAAAAGCTACGAAGAGCCCCGCCCGCTTTTGGCTCGTCTTAGCGAGGGGCACTGCCGTGCCCCCAGATCTGTAAAAATTTCAACTGTCTAACTATCAGACAAAAAAAAATCATGTCATTTGTATGGGAGTGCGCAGGTCCGACTCGCACTTAGCTGGTTTTAGTATTTGTTGTTATAGCGACAACAGAAATACATCATCTGTGAAAATTTCTACCGTCTAATTATTACGGTTCTCAGATACGGCCTGGTGACATACGGACAGACAAACATACAGACGGATAGCGGAGTCCTTTAGTAACTTTGGGTACGGAACCCTAAAAAAGAACATTTCGGTAACGATATATATTATTATATTTATATATTTAATTTTGTTACATAAAAGTATAGGTAAATTGAGATATAAAAGCCTTTGTAAAAACATGTAGGTACCGCGAGCTATAGCCGATAAACAGCTGAGCAGATTGGCATAAAAATTGTAAAGAAAAGGAACATGCATTACGGTAACTAAATAATATTCATGTATGAATATCTTACAGCATTCGTCTCCAGAATCCAGGTGTAAGGTTGGCGTTGAGCAGCCCTATCTCATTATTACTTGAACATGATATTGCGAGTAAGGATGCTGTCTTTTGATGGGAATTATAAATTAGGGTGACTAGTGATGGTACGTTGATACGTTTGCCCAATTTACATGCGTTTTTAGAACATGAAAGTCTGTGAAGTGTGTGTTGCATAAAATGTAAAATTTCCGTCAACTAATACAAAGAATTTAAGATGTGATAAGATTTCGTTTTGGAAGCTGGTCATCACAATCGTTAAAATCAATATTACTCTATTTTAAATGTGCATTATTATTTAAACTCTTGTACTTATCTACATAAATATTTGTATTCTTTATATACCCAGCCGGTTTCGCTTTTCGGCATTATCAAGGGCTTTACTAAATACATATTTTATTAATATTTTGAGGTATAAATAATACTACACGCAATAAGCTAACAACAACAACGAAGTTTATTGCACGTAGTAGTTTATAAAACCTCAAAATGTTATTAGGTACATACACATAAAGATCTTCACCAGTGTATGTACGAGTATTTTCGTTTGCACACATTTACACAAATATTGCACTTGCATTTGGAAACTTATTTTATTAAAAACATAAAACATAGCGTCACGACATTAATCTCCAAGGGGGTGTCAGAGGTGTTTCAGAGTGCGAATTGTGAAATGCAAGTAGACCACACCCGGTCACCCGCGTTTCACCAACGATTATAACGTCCCAACGTGATGGGTGTTGAGCCTTATAGCCGTACCTCGTTTAGGGCATGCAGGTTTCCTCACGATGTTTTCCTTCACCTTTCAGCAAGTGGTAAGTATTAGGTAATAAAAAAAACTATGTACATAAATTCTGAAAAACTCATTGGTGCATACCCGACCGGGGATCGATTCTGGGTCTCAATATTGTGAGGCCAGCGTTCTACTGCCTGAACTACCGTCTATTTTATTATTAGAGAGAAAATATGAGTCAATGTAATTTTAGAACACCAAGCGAACCGTAAGCAATTATTATATGGGTGTCATTTAGCTTGTCTAAAGTATATACGACGTTCTCCATAATTATGTCATAGATTGCATAGTCGTTCACTGGATATAGATATATCGCAGTGGCGAAAGGTGAACATTTTAAAACGGGAAGCCGGACAAAAAATCACCTTCCTCAGAAAAGCAACCAAGGAAAACATTTTTTTTTCGTGCCTTGCAACTCCTTGTTAGCCAAGTGTATTTGTCGTATTGAGATTTATGGAAATGTTTGACAAAGCGAAGAGCTCGGAATAAAAAAATGTAGCATGAATGCCATTTCCTCAACAAGCCGATGGGAATCCCCTTGTCACCTTGGACCCTTCGCCACTGATATATCGTATGATAGATAAGATAACGCATCTAGTTAAAAACAGTCCCAAATTTAAAAAAATCCATCCATTAAAATTACACCCTCCACGGAACCCTAGCTCGTCGGTTCCAGGAATTATACATTTATTGGAGGGAAAATTGAGATGGCGTCTTTTTTCTATGAGGGAAATTGGATGGTAACCTGAAAAGAGGGTAGCTCACGGCAGCTTCGTTTATAAATTCTCGTTTAGGATCTCCGACGAACAATTCATCCAATTCTTTAGTTCCAAAATCATATCTTCACGACATATATTTCCGAGAGTGTGTCAGAGGTGTTTCCGAGTGGGGACGTTAGTAGAATAGTTAACACTCTTAATACTCTCTTTTCTTGCTTTTCATCATTGACGTATTTGTAATGTCATAGGTTTTCATCGATGATTTAGCGTGATAAGGTGTTACGCCGTACTTCTAGCAAAAATACACACTTATCAGGGTATCCAGCGGACCTATTATGTAACTTAGTGTCGGTTGCCAACTAGTTGCCATCAAACAAAGATATACTTTCGATTATATGATTAATACTTGCGATTGTCGGCACTTGGTGAAACATCATCAACATCTTCAAAATTCACTTATACTGTTTCACTACAATTTTCTTTATTACACTACCGGTTTCGACTTACGGCATCATCAGGTCACAATAAGTTATTAAGGGAATTTTAAGGGAATATTTGAGGGAAAATTGAGATGGCGTCTTCCTTCCCTTTCAAGGAATATTTCTGCAGCTCAACACTGAATTAAAAATGTAATATCATGATTTAGGCTACCCTCTATGACATTACTATTTACCATCTTCAATAAAATCTGCTACATGCACGGTCTACATAGTTGTTGGTTTTAAAGTTATTAACTTATTGTGACCTGATGATGCCGTAAAGCGAAACCGGTAGTGTAAAGAAAATTGAAGTGAAACAGTATAAGTGTATTTTTAAGATGTGGGTATACTATCGTATTCTGATTATCTAAGGATACGTTTGTGTTTAAAGTGACGTCACAGTTTATGAACAGTTCAATACACACTGAAGGAAATTTTAAAAGTTCAGTTTTAGTGTTTAGCAACCAGATGGCAATCGACTCTAAGTTACATAATACGCCCGAGTTTACCTCACAGTGTTTGTTATCCTTCCCCGTCAGCATGTGGCAGTTTATCTACAAATAAATTCGAAAAAGCTTATTAGTGCATGCGACATGGATTCGAATCCCCGATGTCAAGATTGAGAGGTCAGCCTCCTACTGACGGAACTACCGCTACCCCAGAATTAAAGTGCGTAAATATTTCACGTATAAGTACATATCACTAAGATCAATACTTCAACCTTATTGCACAGTTAAAAGGGCATAATTTCTTGATCCTAATTTTTTTCGGCCTTAAACATATTCAAATGTTTATTAATTATTACATGAATGGCTTGCAAAGTTTAAATAAAACAAGGCACAAAACATGGTCAAATTATTGAACCAAAAAAACTATATCATAATCTTACATAGTCATATCGAACAAAGGCTTTGTTCAAACATTGGTTTTTGGTAATATAGCCGTATCAATAATTTGTTACATGACTTTTTTATAATAATGCAATATGCTTTCCAAAAAATACCCAACATTTTTCCAAGTCATTAAAGCCGATCCTAAGGACTTTAATTTTAGTGTCAGTGCTGTCATTACAACATTATCCTCGTTCCAATATACGTAGTATTATCAACAGAAGCTACATTAATAAATAAAAAGATAGGTTTTGACAGCACTAAAACTAAAACTAAAGTTTTCAGAAATGACTTTTTTAATAACATCAGTAAAAAGACAAGTGTTTTAATATTTCAGTCTCTAAAAATATACAAAAAGAGGTAAGCATTGCTTGCGCTACGGCTAATATCTGCGACCGTTGTGCGCCATTATTGTCCTGCATTGCACCGCAATGAAACTTTAACTGCTTAAGGGAAATACCGTTTTACAAACAACAAATAAGGCAGATCAAAATGTTTGTATCAGAATATTTGTCCCGTAACGTACTCGTATTAGTGTAGGTGGTAGAGCTGATGCCGGGCTCGAATGTGGAAGTACCACCATCTTACTCGCAAATCCTCCCGAAGTTATTCGGGGGAGAGTAAGAGAACAGCTCTCGGGCTAAACCAGGCAACACACCATTACCTGAGACCGATGGATGGCCGTATATCCATCCCCAATAGCCGGGGCTTATAAAAAACAGACTGGTGACGGGCAGCGACGTCACTGGTGCAAGGATTTCGGCACCGTGCTCACCAACCCGCCTGCCCAGCGTGTGTGAGTATGGGCATTTCTTCCAGGAGGACCGCCAAGCGTGGCGAAATTCTGGAAGGCCAATGTTCAGCAGTGGACGAAACAGGCTGATGGATGGATGACACATTAATAAATAAAATATGCAAATAATCTTAATTAAGACCTTCAACTTTTGAAAATGCTAGTTCAAGGGATTGCCTATTCGTTATCTATGTGTAGTGTGTCTAGAATAAATACATCAATTCATAAAATTACCCGCAACTTGCCCTTAACACACAAAGCCCATGTGACTACGACGTAGCACGGTCTACGAGGCTCTACGCGGCTACGGCGTAGCGCTCTCGTAGCACGCTCCACATGTTTGATACAGGCTTTTAGGCTTTACTGGGTGAACTATTACTTTGTCTTTGTAAATTTATAACATTTTGCAATTTTGGCAACAAAAATAAAATAAAGGCTATTTATATAATGAAAAAGTCTTTTAATGGTTTCGATCGAAGTTACGCTAAGAGCTAAGATGAATTTTCAATAAATTTACGTCTTTAAAAGATAAATTTACTAATTTCTGTGCATTTCATAAGTCTAGGAGTTTGTATCATACCAGACCACTAGACTTTACAATAAAAAAAACTTTTTTTTTAGTTAGCCATGAAACTGATCGGCATGATAGTGTACAGCAATGGATTATCAATAAAATAGTGAATAAGCCGTTTCTTGGTAGAATCATAAAACAGTATAAAAAAATAAAATCACCTGAACGCTACGTACGTATACGAAATCCGTCAATGCTGATGTATTCTGCCCGAAAATATGATTTATTTGACACTAGGGGGACTCCCCTCATTGTTGCCCGCGTAGAATCCGCTTCTCTCGATCATGTGGGAATTCCCCTCTTTGCAGATTTCTACGTAATTATTATTAAAAAAAATATTTCTTTAACCAAGAATCGAACCCATTGATTTTCATAAAAAAGCACTGAATAATTATTGCACCATCCGATATCGCTTATTCTTATAAGGATAAAATTCTGGGAAATAATTATGTATGTCAAACTAAAGAATATTGCTCATTTTTAGGGTTCCGTACCCAAAGGGTAACCAACGGGACCCTATTACTAAGACTTCGCTGTCCGTTTGTCTGTCCGTTTGTCTGTCCATCTGTCACCAGGCTGTATCTCATGAACCGTGATAGTTAGACAGTTGAAATTTTCACAGATGATGTATTTCTGTTGCCGCTATAACAACAAATACTACGAAACAGAATAAAATAAATATTAAAGGGGGCTCCCATACAACAAACGTGATGATTTTGCTCGATATTGATAACGGCAACAGGAAGTCGCTTGAAATATTCACAGAATATTTAGTTAAATTAATACTGAAGCTAAATTAATACTGAAGACTCTGTAAGTAGTTGGTATCAAGGTTCCATGACCCTTTTTGTGAAATATAAAAATAGATGTTTTTTTTCATGTTCCTTACAAACGCAAGCCCAGGACCGAGTCTGGAAAGGGAAAGCTTAAATTTTATTTTTCTAATTTATCAAAAAAGGTTATTGATCCTTAGTTTTAACCACTAACCAAGCCTGCAGTACGAATTTGGTTTTATACGTTTATATCATCTTGTATATACGTGCATATACAGGTTGTTAGGCAAAAGTACTGCGATCCTTTCAAAAATAATATTATATAGTAATATACTAATAATGAACAAGGGTATTTTTTAAAGCAATAATAGTGATAAAATTTGTTTAATATCGCCTACTTATTAGCAGAATGTGATTAATTAGGTAGGTACCTACTACCTAACTTTGTATTTGTTAAAAAACTGTAACAAGTTGATTTTGTATTAATTGTGTAATTAAGAGTTGCAAGACTAATTGATGTTAAGAATAATTTTGCTTTTTTTGTTAGGAAAGAAAAATTTGGTTAATAAATAAACGTATAAGAATTATAATAAATTGTGTGCTTAGGATAGAGATGGGTACTGAATATTCTTTTTTATGGGTTGGTAATGGGAAGATTTTTCTTTTTATGGAATTTATTATACTTGTACCTATATGAAAGGATCGCAGTACTTTTCCTAACACTCTGTTTATTAGAAATTCCCTAAACTTAATTGAAATACAAAGTCGTATTTTTCCCGGGGTTCTCGCCAGATTCATTTTCCGGACAAATAATTGAATCGAAGCTTTGCTATTAGCAAAATCTTTCATGGTTTCCGTAATTTTATGGAAGTAATACAAAATGCCCCAAGTTCTTCTATGCTACGATTTTGTCTGTTCAGGCCCAAGACCTTTAGAACAATGGGCCAAGCAATAATCGCATCTGTCAAAAGGCAATAAAGTCTTCGATTTTTTCTTATTGTGTTGATCAATCTATGGTACGGTCCCTTGCGTGACCTCCCCAATGATAGTTCTTATTACACTGTCATAACCGTTACAGTCGCATCGCAATTAAACTGTCGAGCAAAAATAAAGGGTCGGGTATAAAATTGTGATAACTTCTAAACTTAACAAGATAGAATATATTAAATATTGAAAAAACCATGAAAATGCTATTGTATCAAAACCAGTTCGTTGAATAACAGTGTTTTAAGCAGGCGACAAGTACAATTAAGTGATTTATAATCAGACTTGTCAGAATTTAACAAGATGGTATAAAATAAACTGGTCAAGTGCGATTGGAACTCTGAGGGTACCGTATATACCGTTCAAAATACAAACTTATTCCACGAGCAGTTATTTATGACCAAAGTAACTTGACACTTACGATCTATTAAACTCCGTGTATCGAAAGGTCTAACAAGTTGGTCCTTGTTCTTCTTGGATAACTAAATATCAGTAATTTAAGATCTAGCTGTGGACGGACTTTCAAGTTTCTAAGTCAACTGGAAGTAGCTTTTACCTATAGGTTTACATGGGCTGAGTCAATTTGTATGAAATTGATTACGGAAAGTTGGAAAGTACAACAATGTTCATGTTTTCCTTGGTTGCTTTTCTCGGGGTTCCTGTACTTCGATTCTCGTAATTAACACGGGGTCCCGACGTTAATATTGTGTTATGTAATGTAATCTTGATGAATAAACTTTTATTCTTCTGGCTTCCCTTTTTAAAACCCTTTGCCACTGCATACGTAACAGTATTATAGACTAAAAACATAAAAAGCGGCGAACGTGAACGGCGAAAAAAGTCGTAAGTACTACACCGCCTAGCGGCTTAACTAGGCAACGTTACGCGGCAACGGGCTTAAAGGCAGTAAAGGCAAAACTATCACCTCTTACGATATGCAAGGGTGCCAATAAAAAATAATCTCTGAGTTAATTCCTAGGTTAATATATTTATAGGCACGCCACCGTTTTATTATATCTGACAACCTTTTCTCAGTTGTTTTTCGTTATAGACCATGCGGAGTAACTCTACCATCTGGTACTGATATTTCAAAAGACACTATTTTGTAAAACATTTGAATATTGATTTTAAGTATCTTAGGACCTTTTGCGATTTTGTGAGTGACCTTTTATTTTTGCTCGTCAGTGTAGATGGCAAGCACCGGCAGCAGGGTACACAATAAGTCCATCACCGCCTTGCTCTACACTACAATGTTTTAATTAAACCTGCTAGGGATGCGCCGTTATGAAGAGCAATTTGTGAATTGTTGTCGTTCTACTGAAACCAAGAACAGAAAATACCCATAGACGAAGATTTTACAAGCGATTACTCCATGTCAATTGTCGCGTTTAACGACCCTGCATCGCTGCAGCGATGAACTGTGCAGCCGCTGCAAAGTGCATCGCTGCAGCGATGAACTGTGCAGCCGCTGCAAAGAGTTATAAACGACCATTTCACATAACTTTGACAAGCATCGAGCAGCGGAAATAATTTCCGCTGCTCTCTGCAGCGTAATAGGCTATCTGTCATTTTGACGTATGGCCGTTTAACAAAAATCCATCGCTGCAACCGTTGCATAACTCATCGCTGCAGCGATGCAAGCCCGTAAAACGATCAGAGTTTTTTCTTTGAGCGGTTGCAACCATAGATTTAGGATGTACAAAGCGAATCCTATGTCTATGGATGCAACAAATTTTGTCTATAGGTTTTTTGAGGTGAATTTAATGAACGTCTTCCTGATCACCCCAGCGGGCATTTCACGAAAATTGCGACAGAAAACTAATGTACTTTTGAAAGCTTCGTTCTCGTAAAGTTTAAAAGTTACAATAGCGTCGTTATGATGATATACGTATATAACGATTTTATAAATTTGATTGTTTACCTTGCAAATGGTAAAAAACAATACGAGTACACCATAATAATTATATAGTTTAGTTTTAGACCAATGCTAATGATAAATAATTTTTGTAACGTTTGTATTTTTTTATAGGTGTAGTAAGTGCACCTAGTTTTTTTTGTATTAGAGTGCTCGCCTGCTAACCCAGATGTTGTGGTTTCAATCCCCATGATGCACATTCATTTGTGTTTGGTCTGGGTGTGCTTAAGAAGTTGGTCAATTTGTGTCCGAAGTACGACGATTTGGCTCACCACACATCACGTTTGGGACGTAATAATCGTCGGTGAAAAGTGGGTGTAGCAAGTGTAGACTGTGACTTAGATTTCACAGTTCACACTCGGGAACACCTCTAACACCACCTCGGGGATTCTCGTCGTGACAATATGTTATGTTATGTAAACTTTTCTGTTTGAATCGAATGATCAAAAACACATATAATCTGTCAAAAAAGTGTTGAAATGAAAATGAAACTTCAATGAACTTTATTGGACTTTAAACGTTCAAGCAGTATAATTTAGGTAATATATTTATGAAATAACAACGCGGTTGACTCGATTTAACAGATTTTGTACTTGTTTGTTTGGTGTAACCAGGCGAAAGAAAAATAGTTCCTTCAATATTCATTTCAACACTTTTTTGACACACTATACGTGTACCTTAACATTTTATTCGATTCTGCAACGTTACTAGTGATAAAATAATAATTTCCAGTACACCTCTAGTGTTTTCACAGTCAGGACGAATTGAATTGCAATGTTTAATTCAATTGACCCCCTCCCCTTTGTGCCTCCTTGCCCCGTGAACTGTTTTTGTTTTCAAAATGAGAATGCAAATGAATGCTATATATTCAACCGCTTTGCGGTGCTGATTTTTAAAATATGTTCTAATTTTTAGGATTCCGCCGACATTTAAGGGGCTACCCAAACTAAACTCCCTTTAGAGAAGTTTTTGAATCGCTTTAAACCTTCTATATGATTATTACAGAATTTCGAAAACAAATACCTTTATTGCCTTATATCCCGTAAATGTGATGTTTTAAAACCTTAAAAGGTTGAACAACAAGGAAACAAATACCTTTCAAATGCTTTATAGCAGTTCATAAAAAACTAAAATTCTTGAACTTTTTTATTCAAAAGAGGCTGGGTTAAAACTTATGTACAAACACGAGCAACACAAAAATCTGTCATAATGATGTTTAAGACTTATGAATAACAGATTTATCATATATGAAAAGTATATTTTTTTATTTTGTGCTATCCGGCGACGCAGCGATCCTCGTAACAGCCACTTTGCAATTCACGCTGATATAAATGTTATTTCAATGACTTTTTTCTTTCTCGAGGCTCGAGTGCTTAGCAGGCGAGACTCATACCCCGATTTCTCGAGGCTCGTGCGTTTTAGCGTCGAGACTCATACCGAGAATCGGCGGAGAATGTGTGACGTCGTCATTTGAATTTGTGAATCGGAATCCATGTTGTGACGAATATAAAATGAAGGTCGGTGCTTTAGTAATCGAATTAACCGGTAAAAACAGAACACCACTAGCAAAAAAACTGAATGTCAGTTAAAAATAGATCCACCGGCCGGCCGGTCGCGTCGTTTCGTCGCCGTTTTGTCGTATATTTTTCGTGATTGTGAAGTTATTAGTGGATAAAAGTGTGTTGTGTTATATGTTTTCGTGATCGTGATGAGACGTGTGATCGGAGTAAGTTGAGCCACGTATTTCGTTAGGCAGATACGAAAACAAAAATACAAAAATTTGTAACGGTTTCTCCGGGAGTTAATTTATTACTCTGTTTGTAATAAACTGTCCACTTATCGTTATAGTTCATGCAGTAGCTAAGTTAATGCTCTGTTTGTATAAATAAACACTCAAGGATCGAGTGACGAGAAACCATTACTTATGTTTGTTTATTTTAACTCGAGACGCACTTGAGAAAGCCCGGGAGCTCTCTAGCACTTAATTTCTGAGTAGATGAGAGATAACGAGCGGTCGAGGCCCGTGAAGGTCCCGTGAAGGTCATTTGTCGCAAGCGTTGAAGCGGTTATCACAACGTCGTATACACAATTATACATGTATTGGCAGAACCTCCCTGTAGAGGTATTATTTCGAATAGTCTACAGGACGCTTTGGTCCCAACGAGTCACACCGAAACCAGTCACATTGTAACTCGTTGGGACAAAAAGTAATAAAATGTCCCAACCAGTCACACTGTTACTCGACGGGACAACTTTTTATTTTTCGTCCCAACGAGTCACACCCCCAAAACAAGAGTGTAACTCGTTGGGATTAAAATTATTTACACGTTAATAACTTTTTCTTCCCAACGAGTAACACTGTTACCTAAAGCAAGTGGGAAATAACGATCTAAGGCGGAGTAATATTTTCCGATCAAATTTACCGAAAGCTTAGACCTTTTGTGTTGAGTGAGTCACAATAAAGTCGATTCTGAAGGCTATAATTTTAGTTTTAGTACTGTCAAAATTTAAATTTTTCCAGAGTAGGTAATATCCATCCATCAGCCTGTTTCGTCCACTGCTGGACATAGGCCTTTCCAGGATTTCGCCACTCTTGGCGGTCCTCCTGGAAGAAATGCCCATACTCACACACGCTGGGCAGGCGGGTTGGTGAGCGCGGTGCTGAAACCCTTGCACCAGTGACGCCGCTGCCCGTCACCAGTTATATAAGGGTCGGCAATTGGGGATGGATAAACCGCCATCCATCCGTCCCAGGCAATGGTGGGCCGCCTGGTTTTGCCTGAGAGCTGTTCTCTTACTCGCCCCCGAATAACTTCGGGAGGATTTGCGAGTAAGATGGTGGTACCTCCACAGTCGAGCCCGGCATCAGCTCTACTACCTAGAAGGTAATATAGCTTCTTTTGTTTACACTAAAAAACTACTTTGGAATGAAGAAAATTTCATTTTGAGAGCACTTAAACTAAAATTAAAGCCTTCAGAATCTGCTATAATTATTAACAACTTAGCATAGTGTCGGAAGTACGGTCGGAGTAACTCCAAGTTGGTGGGAGCGTAACCTGTGAACGCGGCCTGTGAACGTGATTAGGTTGATAAGAAAAAAGAAGGCGGTCTTGTCTATGTTTTCTTGAGACGTGGACGTGGAAAAAGGGGTTTTGATAAATTAAAAAAAAGAATAATCCTTTGTAATCTTCAGATTAAGTTAAGTTTTGGGAATTTATACTTTTGTGTTTTGTGATGGTTGTTCTTTTTGTCATTATTGGGAAAAATGATTTCAACGTTACGATAGTCAGATATTATAATTACGAAACATTACTTAATTGCATATTAATGTTGTTGTCAATCTGTTTGAATCATTTAATAGCTCTTGTTGTGTGTTTCTAATGCAATTTCGATGCCTACACTTTGTTTATAAATGAGAATTTCTGTTTTACGGCTATTAGTGCACTGAGATATGACAAATGAAATTTATATCTCTGTGCTTAGGTACTTAGTAGGAAAACATTATTTTAACAATTAATGACATTTAAGTTCACAAAGTTACGTCAATTGTTACATTGTTACAATTTCTTGATTTAAGTTATTTTAATAAGGTTGTTTATCACACGAATTATAGGGGAGTTAAAATATACCAGAACGTTGTTTTACTATAATATCTTTTAATTATAATCTTGTACTAATACTATTCTTGAAAATTTTTCAGAAGTGGGATAAATAATGCCCAAGCGTAAGCGGCAGACAGAATTTTGAGTCGAGCAGAATGTAGCAGAAACCGAACGACAAGCGAAAGAAGCGTTTTGATTCAAAGCAGAAAAAACCTACACAGTACAAAATTAATGAATTTGTTCTATGACATTAATCGGATACTGGGCCGAAAGACGTGACAAAGAAATTGAAAGAGATATTCAGTGGTCTCTATTAAATTAAGAAGTGTGTGGGAACTACCGGTAATACGAATATACGGGTTGCTAATATATTACCTTTTTCCTTAAGATGGTGTCTTCTACTCATTCATATTAACTACTTTCATTATGGGGCAACTCTGAAATCTCGTTATACATCCGTTGTTTTATACATAAATAACACAGGAGATACAATTTGAAGGTTGGCCGCGTAGTAAAAGTTGTCCGTTCATTGGTAGAAAACCTTGTTTGAAGGAAAAAGGTTATCAAATTAATTAATTTTAATAAATTAATTTTCAGTCTGTATGTGTCCATATATGGAATAACTATTCCAAAGGCACATCCGCACTTTTTTTAAATATACTCGTAGATAAGTCCCAAGCTTTATCTCATTTGCGCGAAAATATTTCTTTGGGTGTACTTGTTTGTGAACTTAAAATATTATTTTACTTCTTGTCATGTCTTATATTAACTTTATATATAAGTGATATTGTAAAATCCGATAGTTTTTACTTTCACTAAGTTAGGTTAGTTTATAAACAACCGTAAAAACCCTACCTTAGAATTACAGTCGCACTAGTAAAATTATAAAATATACTATTTTACAATCTTACAGTGACATTTATACCCCTAGTGCAATAATAGGCCTATCAATTCATCAGATACTGGCGCCAACAAAATGCCATCAGTATATTGGTTGCGGCATCGTATGCATAATAGTTTGTTGTGTAACAGGGTTACCATCTATAAAATTTATAAACTAGGACAAGGAACTCGAAAACTCTGAAATTTTGAGCGTAAAACCCGGATATATCTGTCTGTTTACTTCACAAATAAAATAAAACAAGTAGTTGCTGTTATGTATTCATTGTCAAAATAAAATACTTAAAACTTAATCCTTATCATATAAAAAATAAACGCCTTTACAAGAAAGTGAAACAAATATTCTAAAAACGCTATCGCTGGATCAATACCTCACGAACATTTTAAACCCGGGTACCAAGTATGGACATGCTATGGACTCGACATCGCTTCGATAGCAAAAATATAGCTCTTACTTCATAGCAATAAGAGTTGTCGTTTAAAATTCGTCGAGATTATCTGTCAAATTTTTCGAATCGATGCTTACGTACTTGCTATGCCGGACAGTATGCTAAACCCCGCCCGGACGTTTCCGGACGCCCTCTAAACTAGGACAAACCCGAACGGGTGGCAACCCTACGTTTAACTGCAGCAATGCGGCCGACGACGCGGGCGATGCGGTACTACCACTGACCTCTAACATTACGATATTATGATATTCTCGTTTTATGATACCTATGGATGGATACTATTTACTTACAGTTGTTCGACACCTTTGGCTACTATCTTAAGGACGGTAATACATAAAAGTTTCAAATTTGGTTAGATTGTTATACTTACTCTAAAGTAAAAGAATAAATAATGAGAATTGGGGTTTCTTACTCAAAGGATGACGAATCGTTTGACAGGCGCTATCATTTTAGTGACTTTTTTTGATGCCTTTATGTTGCTATGGTATCTAATATATATGTTGTTTTTTATCATGTTTTTAGGGTTAGGGTTAGAGTCCGACTCGCACTTGCCCAAATTGTTTAGGGTTCCGTACCTAAAGGGCAACACGGAGCCCTACTAATGTCGCTCTGCTGTCTGTCCGTCCAAATGTCACGGGTGTCTTGCTTATAGACAGAATGAGTTACAGATCTGAAATTTGGATATTTCACGTAAAATGTTGACCCAAAACCGAATATTGAATTTAGAATAAAAGAAAATTAATTTTCAGGTGGGGTCCGATACATGAGAAAGTAGACGAAAAAAAATATTTTCATCACTAATCTACTCTGATAGTAAGTCGTATATAACTCGAAATGCGGGAGTTAAATTCGATTTACCAACCTACGGAGGTAAGTAAATTTGAAAATCAAACGAGTGTCCCTTACAATCACTAACTATGTAGTAAATCACTCGTCTCGCTAAATGATAATGTAAAATATCCTTTCTGCCTACTTCCTTTTTAGGGTTCCGTAGTACCTGAAAGGTAAAAGGAACCTTTATGGTGAGACTCCGTTGTCCGTCCGTCCGTCCGTCCGTATGTCACAGCATCATAACTTTAGCACCGTTAAAGGTAAAGATTTGAAATTTGCTACAAAAATAGCATTCACTTGCATACACAATATGGTGTAAAAATAAAATTTTAATTGTTAAATATATTTCCAATGCAAAAGTGAGAAAAATAAAAAATTATATCCTAAAAATACAATATGGGTATCAAATTGTAGGTATTAAAGAGCTGATTATAAAAATATATACTTTTACTATATTTACTGTCACCAATTTCGAGAGATCTTTGAAAAAACTACAAAAAATGCATATCCCCCCCCTTATTTCCGAAACTGGTAGACGGAAAAAAATGAAAAAAATCCTGATTATAGGCCATAACTAGCCAATTACAGGAAAACTATATCGATTAAAAAAAGTTGATAACAAATGAGAAATATAACAAAAATGAAAAATAAATTAAAAAAATATTTTATAAAAATACAATATGGGTATCAAATTATAGATATTGAAGAGCTGATTATAAAAATATATACGTTTGCTATATTAAATGGCACCAATTTTGAAAAATCTTTGAAAAACCACAAAAAAATGCATGTCCCCCCCCCCCCCTTATCTCCAAAACTGGTGGATCGAAAAAAATCATGGTGATTTTTGATTATATAAAGATTACAGGAAAAATATAACGCTTGAGCAATTCGCGATACTAAAATGACAAAATGTAATTTTTCATCCTCGAGTTTTATTTCGAGTACGGTATAAAAATATTTGTGTCTCTCTTTTGTGGTACAATCAATTCTTTTTTAAGTTAACATAAACAGTTATGGGCAAGTTTTTAAATACTTTTTTCCTGACTGTTCCTAAAACTGTTGAATTACGGAACCCTAGGTATGCGAGTCTGTCTCGCACTTGACCGGTTTTTTTATTTTGTTATTCTGTATTTTATTTATATATTATTATGGAAAAATGTGACTTGCGAACATAGGTAAATATGCTAAATGAAATTTAAAAAAAAACCGGCCATGTGCGTGTCGGGCCACGCTTAATGTAGGGTTCCGTAGTTGCCCGGTACATTTTATAAGTTGGTCTGCTAATACAGACCGCGCCAAACTTCTAGTCCCATACATTAGAGGGGATCAAAATTTTGGCGCGACCTGTACTCGTAACCTGTAAAGCCTACTTAGCTGTGATAGTTTTCCTTTTAAATTCATTATATAAACTACTTCTGTGCATTTTTTCACATTTGTATAAACAACCGTTTAGCCAGGAGGGATGCTCCACTCTAACTAAAATTTTCACTTTAAAGCTTAATATTTCGCCAACGGATCCTTAAATAGAAAAATGGTTTTCACACACCCTCAATGTTTTTAAACGACCTATCCAACGATACCCCACAATATGGGATAGACGAGAAAAAAAAATCATCCTCAGTTTACGTGTAAAATTACGTAAAATTTTTTTCAAGATTTTATTTTACCGTTTTGTCGGCGTGGTTAATATTTACAGACGGACATGGCGAAACTATAAGGGTTCCTTGTCGGACTACGGAACCCTAAAAAGACGTTTAAGGGTTAACACAGCAACTAATAGTAGATTGTTATCCAAGGGAGGTAAGCGATCAATCGCACCTGAGATATTTAGGCGCACAAGCGAGCGAGGGTGCATATAGTTCGAGGGTGCAATTGATCACTTACACTCGTGTGTAATACTCTACTTTTCATCACTATTATACCTACTTGTTTGTTTCAAAGTAATTATATTTATCTAAACCGGTTTCGGTTTTACACTATTATGTAAGTGTAAGATGATAACTTACCTACCTTGTATAACAATCTACAATTACGATACCTTTAAAAGTGATAGTGAAGGATGTTGAATTAAGACAATAAGGCCCGGTATTTACCAAAGTCTTGTTAAGACTCCTGCCTGAATCGGAATGTAGTCGCAAGAGCGAGCATTCACTTCAGCATATCATAGCTCTTTTCTATTATCCGGGACATCTTTACGACTGGAATTTCTCGGAAATTCTAATTAAATTTCTGGTTCGGCGTGCAACAATAGGTCCTTTCAGACTTCAGTCTCCAAATGGAGGGAAACCATAGACAGTGGAGTTTTTTATACTTCTAGAGTCACTTAGTTATACAAATGAGGTGAAACTAAAGTTACTAAATGTTCATACTCGTATATATGTATAGGTATATAGGTTTCATCGGTCAATTAAACTTATGGTGTTACTGTAAGATTGCAAAATCCTGTAGTTTATAATTTCACAGTATATAGTTTTTTTACGTTGTTTATAAAGTAACCTAACCTTACCTTATGAAATAATAAACTACCCGATTTTAAAATTTCACGCTGACACATATACCTACCTACACATACAGTCATATTATTATGTATACAATATACTCACGAACGTCTTCTATATGGGAGGCCGCAGATTTTCATCTGCTACGATCCTGACAGACCTCTTTTACATCCATAAACTTTGCTATAGAAGTCCTTCTACTCCGGGTACTTTTGACTTGACTCTCTCGACCATGTTGGCAATTTGGTCAGCCAGTCAAGTCAGTTTTTGCGCATCAAATATTTATTTCTTTCGTCAGTGACTCTTCTTTTACTGACACTCTTTATATAAAAAAAAACTAAAGCATTCCTTTTCTCTAGCTAGAGATTGTAATGTAGAATAGAGACATCAAAAACTAATAATAAAATTTCTGAATGAATCTGCTTTCTACTTTTAGTGAAACATAGGCGAAACATCAAATTTTGTAATTTTTTAATGTAAAGCTAGTTATTACGAAAAAGATGATATTTGATAGTTCAAAACTCATACAAAAAAATGGCGGCTGCTTTGCCCTCTAGGGACTAGGTATATGCTACCTCTATGGGGAACCATTCGCGGGCTGAAATTCGTGAAATTTATGACGTCCAATTGGGTCGCACGAACGAATTTCACTTCTTTTTTAGGGTTCTGTACATTAAAATTAAAAAAACAACTCGTAGGATTACTTTTGTTGTCCACTTGTTGACGAAACCTTTTAGTACCTTGTAGTCCTTTTTTTAAATATGTTTGATAATTAAATAATTGTTTTTGGGCATTATAATTGTTGCTTATAATACCGGTACGAAGCCGAAGAATCTACCTTTAACTACGGAACCCTTACTGCGTCAGTCCACCGCGCACTTGTCCGTCTGTTTTAATGATTTATGAACATTTTATGAGTCTCGATAGCGTAGTAGATTAGGTGTTAAAAAATCAATGTTTCGCTGAACCTTTTTATTTTAGCTACACGTGTATTTGAATGTACCTAGTAGTAGGTAATATATTATATCTTAGAAGTATGTACTTACAAGTCGATATCAATCCATCCATCGGCCTGGTTCGTTCTGTGCTGGACATAGGCCTTTCCAATATTTTGCCACTCTCGGCGGTCCTCCTGGAAGAAATGCCCATACTCACCCTGAGGAGAAAACCAATTGGAGTGGAGCCGCACACTAATTTCTATGCAAAAAAGTCACACGTAAAAATATGTCTTTGATGTTGAAATTTTACTTACAAATATGTAGTGTGAATTAAAATGATTTGTGTTCAATAATTAATCACAAAGCAACAAATATTATGTAATAATGTTCCAGAAATTATAGTATTATATGTAAGTATATATAATGTTAAAACTTAAATGTATGTAATGTATGTATTTAAAATACTATAAAGAATTAGTTTAATTGAAGCATACGAATCCGCGAAAATGTCTTCAGAGAGATAAAAAAATCAATGCTATCCCAGTTACAAAATAAAAAGTTTATATCATATTGCAGTGTGAACAAAACGCAAACATGATTTTTCTGTGCCATATCACATAAGGCTTGAAATCACATCAAATAAGCCTTGCATTCTTCACTGATACACAGGTATAAAATAAGAAGCTGGCTAGAATATAAGTTATAGTCAACAGTATGTCACGCGCTTTGTATACTGAAATAGCTGCACAATATTGTCAGAATAAATCGAACACACTTTACCCTGAGGATACGTCATGTAAATGGTAATTTTATTTATTTATATTTCACGCTACCTAATATAAAAAATCATATCATTTTCGGTGGGGGACGAGGCAGCGTCGCGATGCACGCACACTACAAAATACTCAAACACTAGCTTAAACTATACGCACACAATCACATTCACACACAGGGACATCTATCGTTTTTATATAACCGGTATGACCGCCGGGCTCATACCTTTGGCAGAGGGGTTCGCCTGTTGGTGGCCTGTCCAGTTGGTTTGTTCGTCCGATTCTCACACACGGCGGGCTGGCAGGCGTGTTGGTGAGCGCGGTGCTGAAACCCTCGCACCAGTGACGCCGCTGCCCGTCACCAGTCTGTCTGTTTTATATAAGACCCGGCAAGATGTATGTAATAAATACTCGTATTAACTGTGAGGTTGCTTTATTTCAACTGAATTTTTAAGTACTATTACTTAGAATATTTGAACTTTTCATTTCCTGTGATAAAAAAAATGTGCTTACCATATTTGTTTCCGGCGGATATTGTAATTTTAATATTAAAATAAGATTGATTGATTGAGATTGAAAAAAATGTATTGATTGTCAACAACTTCCGAAAATATTGTTTCCAGTTAGCCTTCGTAAAATAAAGATATATTTTTGTGGTTTTTCAAAGATTTCTCGAAATCGGTGCCAGTAAATATAGTAAAAGTATATATTTTTACATTCAACTCCTTAATATCTACAATTTCATATCCATATTGTATTTTTAATCATTTATTTTTTATTTTTCTCACTTTTGTATTGGAAATATTTTGAACAATTTCAATTTTTTCTTTTTTTTGTACCGTATTATGTAGGCGAGTAAATGCTATTTTTGTGGAAAATTTCAAGTCTATCTTTAACGGTGCTAAAGTTATGAGGCTGTGACATACGGACGGATGGACGGACAACGGAGTCTCACCATAAAGGTTCCTTTTGTACCTTTTAGGTACTACGGAACCCTAATAAGGTTGTCAAATGTACACCGTACACCGTATACGGGTTTAGTTACTGTTAATCTAGTTCTTAGAAAATAGTTTTTCTAACGACCATATTAACAAAAATCTGTGCAAAAATCCAACAAATAGTAAAGTCGATTCTGAAGGCTTTAATTTTAGTTTTAGTACCGTCAAAACTTACATTTTTCCAAAGTAATATAGCTTCTGTTCTTTACACTAAAGAACTACTTTGAAATGAAGAAAATTTCATTTTGACAGCACTAAAACTAAAATTAAAGCCTGCAGAATCTGCTTTATTGTGTAAATTTGTGTACGAAACGGCCGACGGGAAATAAAGTTGCATTTATTCGGATTACGTTTTATTAAAAGTTTTCTGTTCACCAAAGAGTTGCGAAGAGTTTCATACCTATTTGGTGACATTATAATATTACCTCATTGGTGCAGTAGACGTCTTTCAGTAACTATAAAAATTCTGACTTGTTAGGACGTTCCTTAGTCGCTAGGACGAGGAAGGACGAAGAGTCTATAGACAGTATATACATATAGTCTGTTATATTATAACATAACATCAACCATTATATAAATAATTTGAGATTTCAAGTTTATACACGGTCACAATGAAGATTGTTGGGAGTTTGAGACTCACCGTGTTGATTTTTATACTTTGCCGAATTTTTGGCAATTAACAGAAAGAGGGCATTTAAGAGAAAAATCGGGAAAACATGTAGAAAAACCAAATAATATTTCTTTCTTTCTTTCTTTCTTTCTAAATACTTTATTGCACAAAACAAAAGTTACATGTACAACAGGCGGACTTAATGCTAAAAGCATTTTCTCCCAGTCAACCCGACAGAAAGTACAAGAAATGAACAGAGGCAGGCGTGCAGAAAGACTTTAAGGCTTTAATTTATCAATTACTAACCTTTTGCAAACGGATCGCATTGAAAGACTAACAAATTTGAACATTTTTTATCACGAACACCTTTTTTGCCGACTTTTGAAAATTTCTTTATTAGAAAAAAAACCGTGCCCTTGATAAAGATACTAAGATCCAACATTTCTGGAAAAAATATTTGTTTTATCAAGTTGTATCAACATTGAGCAATAACTTTTGCCCCTAGAAGAAACTAACAGCGAAATGGTTTGATTTTTAATTTCGATTAAAAACCTTTTGCTTGTGGCGGCGGTGCGCGCTGTCCAGTACACGTGTCCAATTGAAATAGACCTCTTCCACCTCCTATCGACCCTTGAATTTCAGAACAAAGCAAGAAACTTGTTTGAAGGTTCATAGTCCATGCTTTTTTGGTCGTAATCGCTCAGGTGGAAAACACAGTCCACGATTCAATTTAATTTGAGTCAAAGAGACAGAAAAGGTTTCCTGAGCCACCATTGTGCTTGCAAAAGGTATAATTAAATGAAGTCTATATACTATAATGTAGAATATTCCATATTTACGAAACTTTTTCGATGTAATTTAACGGAAAAGTAAATTACCGATACGTTAAGAGAAAAATCTAATGAATAACTAAGTAAAGGATATATGAATATAATTTGCAATATTCCGCTAAACAATTCTTGTCGTGCTATTCAAAATGCAGACTCGTGCACCGCCCGCCCGCCCGCATAAAAACATGCAACAAGCAAGCGATACAAGCAAAGCAATCTTAAATAACAAGCAAGAAAACTTATCGACACGTGTTTCGCCTCTGAACGAGGCATCCTCGGGATGTGTTGCTAGCCCGGCTTCTCCGCAGCAACTGATGTGTTGCTCGCCCAGCCGCTCCGCAGCAACTGATGCCACGGAGCGGCTGGGCGAGCAACACATCAGTGTGCAAGTCTGCATTTTGAATAGCACGACAAGAATTGTTTAGCGGAATATTGCAAATTATATTCATATATCCTTTACTTAGTGATGGACTTCCGCAAGGTAACGCCTATTTCAATTAATCATCTAATGAATAACACCATTCTTTAATGTTTAACATGAGAATGTCAATATTATGTTTAAGCATGGATCCGTGTTTCCGCGCAGATGCGGGTCCATGCTAAGAGAAACTGGCCTTTTTACATGCTATTTTAGAATATAATGCTGTAGAATAATATTTAAAATGATCTGTCAAGTAAAAATGCAATTTACAACTACAAATTGCATCCTCTCTACAGAAAAGAGGTTAACAAGTAACGTTATAAGAAAAAGTTCCACAATTCAGAAGTCAAAATAGTAGAGTTCATTGTCAAACTGTAAGATAGAGTTCGGAGTACTGACATGTCTGAGGAAACTAGCATACGAGGTACCACAAAGCACGTATGGTCAAGAGAAGTGGGCTGGACACAGACAGACGATGGAGTGAATGAGTCCAACGCTGCTGCGCTGCTGGCAACATGGAGACAACCAAACCAACCAGCACTCTTATTGTCTAACTTCAATATCTATCGCTATAGTCAACAAAGATGTCGTGATTGGCTACAAATTAGATGTCATTGCTAGCCAATCACGGTGCGTTCGAAGGTGAATGCAATGGATGTCGAAGTTAGACAATAAGGCCCCTGGACGGTATTGACACAAAATTGAAACAATGGGCTGCTATGGAGAAAGCTATTACCTAATCTTGGGTACCTAAACAGCCAAAAAGCTGTTAATATAACTTAATTAAATAATTAATTTTCAATTTCATTATATATGTTTATTAAAAGTAAAATGATGTTATGGTAATTAACATTTAATTAAATATTATTTTATTTAAGGGAAATAGCTTTTTATTTTCTTTTTTTACTTGTAAAAATATAACATAATAATGAAATCGGTATGCACAGTTATTTTTTTTTATATTAGGATTTTATTGAACAGAAAATGTTTCGAATGTACACAAAATTTGTACGGAGTCCCTTAAAAGTATTTTCTTCCGGAAAGCGTATCCAATTTTGCGCAGTTGTTTCGGAATTAGGCCATGGGGCAACGGATATACACTGAAGCTTGGTTTCCAATGTTCATTATTTTAAAGGTACCCTAATTAATATATGATAAAGGAGGTCTGATTAGCAAAATAGCATTTTTCTTCGAATTAAACTAACCGGAATATAACATTGGTGCAATACACGGGCCTTCCGAAAAAAAAACGCCTCATTTAGTCTATTTGTTCGTAAAAATCCTAATATCACAAAGATAAATACTTCATAGAAAACCTTTTAAAAGTAGTAATATTTCCAAGAAAATACAAAAATAAGGCGTTTCCATTGATTTTACACATAATGCTTCTGTGCAACAATATCGATCGATGCCATAATACCGGATTTTATCATTTTTTGTAAAATGAAGACGTTCGATTTCCGGCTAAGGTAAGTAATTTTTCAAAAATATTTTAATGCAGTTTTATTTTTCTTTAAAATCGATAACGAGAACAAATTTCTCTATCTATAATTAAACCTATAATTGAACCTATAATTGTATTTTTAATTAGATGGTTGTCTCTTAGAATTGTTTTAATATTTATACTTTCTTCGGGTTTGGATCCTTTCTCACTCAATATTTATTGTTATAAAAATTTGTTAAAAAAGTATTTGTGCGGGTTTAGTGCTATGCACATGAACCTGTAATTTTATTTTTAATTAGATAGTTCTCTCTTAGAATTGTTTTAATATTTATAGTTATGCTCGTAGTAATTTTCTCTTTTGTAGCGCGCATCAAAATAATTTAAATTATATTAGTATATCTTGATTCGACTGGTATTTTTGTAACACTGAAATTATTTGTATATCAATAGAAACTTCATTGGACTCTGTATTACCTATTTGTACCTTATTTATAAGCTTTATAATTTGTCTGTTTCTTTCTTCAATAAAGCAAAATAAAATAAATAAAACAAAATCTCTTACATTTAAAAAAAATCCCAATACTGCCGCATTTCAACGTGCAATCCTGAATATACAAGATGACTTTAATTTATGCAGCCAAATTCTTACTGAAGACTCAGTAAGTGCTCAGTAACATGGTTCGATGACCCTTTTTATGAAATTTGTAAATTATTCTTTTTGTGTTCCTTACAAACGCTAGCCCAGCCCTGAGTCAATTACTATGGGACATCATGATTTTATTTTGCGAAATTACCAAAAAGTGTTATCGATCCGTGCTGATCACATACCAAGCCTCCAGTATGCGTTTGGCTGTATAAATTAAAGTCACCTTATAGGTATAATCACTTTGATGTCACTACACCACAACGTAACGTGCTCTAGTAAAAAAATTAGCCGAAAGTATCCACCTCTAATCGAAAGTAGCCACCTCTCCTGCTAACTCCTGAATAATCGCATGTGGATCGCATTGTTTCATTCCAATTTTGAATTTAGAACGGCGTTGTTTTTGTTGCGGAACTGGGTCCGGTTTATTTATGTTCATTTGAAAAGGTGTGTCCTTGAAAGTTTTAGTATACAAGGGAGTAAATGCTTGAAAATATTTCAAGTGCGAATTTATTGCCGTTTCCTGCGGCAGGTACTAAGGTCGTTAGTTTGGTATTGCCTTGGTACTAATCAAACACTGAAATAAAATAAAAAGTCAATAAGAGAAGATGTTCTTTGATTTGCCGTCAGTTTCTTGGAGCTTCTAACGAAACGTTGATACCAAACTATAGATGTAAAGCCGGTTAGAATCGTTTTAAACCGAATGGTTTTGGGCATGGTAAAAACTTTTTTTTTTTTCATATAAACAGTTACTTCTTTTATTTACACTGTAATATTGCGCCAGTTTAGTTTTACGATTATTTTACTTATTTACCACGGACTTTTTTGCAAAAATATATATTTTCTCCTGCAATAAGCGCCATCAATAACAAATTACAAGCAATAAACGTTTGTTTTTAATCTTAGTCTTTAATATCTTGATTTACTGTTTTTTCACATCTTTCTGACAGTTTTTACATTTAAGTAAATATTTTTTGAGTCTCGAAGCCTAGGTTAATTTATATTCGATACTAGCCTTTGCCTGCAGCTCCACCCGTGTTTATTTTATCTCTGTCCCGTTTACGGCCTAGGCGTTATTTTATGAACACCCCTTATAGCTTACATGTTGACCCTTACTACGATGATAATAAAAAAAACTGCATCCAAATCCGTTGAATGGTTTTCGACTTAAAACGGAACATAAATACATATTTATTTACGCATACACATTTCTGTTTATAAATAATCATAAATAGGTCGCTTTACTTTCAAAAAGAAATGGAAACTAAAAAAACATCAATTATTTCTTTGCTCACGTGGTTGGTTAAAACCCCAATTTGTAGCGGCTGCTTATGCGCAAAATCTCGCATATTTCGTTTAAACCCGGTTAAAAACAGCTAGTTCAATTAAACTATACCTACATACCAATAATAATAATAATAATAATAAGCCTTTATTTAGAACTCTAACTTTTTAACCTATTACATTTTTAATGTTTATACAGAGTTCTCCCACTGTCGGGTGTAGGCCTCCTCCATCAGAGCCCAGGTGACTCTGTCTCGGGCAGTGCGTGTCCAGCAGCTGCCGGCTACCTTCATGATGTCGTCACTCCAGCGTAGTCGTGGTCGTCCTCGGCCTCTTGTGCCGTCTCGTGGATGCCAGTGCGTCACTCTCTCGCTCCACCTATCGTCTGTCGAGCGGACCACGTGTCCCGCCCACTTCCACTTTAATTTTGCAGCGGTTTGTAGAGCGTCTTTAATTTTAGTTTTTGCTCTAATATCCTGGTTTCGCTTTCTATGATGTAGAGTGATGCCTAGCATGCTTCTCTCAGCAGCGCTACATACCAAACAAACCGTAAAAGTATAATGATTAAAACGAAATCGAGGTGAGAAACATCAGAAACATTGAAAAAGCAGCGGGTTGTGTCAGAGATACATCCATAAATTATTTTAGTGGATACTTCTTAAGTCGCCTCTTTACTCAATCAAAAAGGAAGGGAATTAGTGGTGGCCCTAGAAATTTGTCAGTGATGGCAGTAGCGCAATCGCTGTCAACAAATGCACGAATCAATCAAGTCAATTTATCCAGAGTTCTTTTCACGAAAGAACAGCCCTGTGAAAGTACTTTTATTGTCAAGTATTAAATATTCAAATGCCTTGATCTGCGGGACTTCTTTCTTATCCCGGAATTGATAGGCCCCCTAAATGCGAACATAGAAGTATCCACTTCAAAAGAAACTATCAATACTTAAAGAGTATATATGAGTATTGTACTCTTTTTGACCCTTATTATTTATTTTGAACAGCTATTACTTAATATTTAAAAGAATCAATACGTATACGTATGTATACGATATTTGTAGTTACTCAATATATTTTGACCCACGGTATGGGGCCGTCATCAGTCGAATGGACTACTATAATTATTACACTTCACCACACTAATATTATAAATGCGAAAGTTTGTGTCTTGAACAGTGTGTGTGTGTGTGTTTGTTTGTGTGTGTGTTTGTTACTCTTTCACGCTGAAACAGCCGGACGGATTTGGATGAAATTTAGAATGGATATAGCTTATACCCTAACTTAACAAATAGGCTACTTTTTATCCCGAAAAATAGAATAACACGCGGGCGGAGCCGCGGGCAAAAGCTGGTAAGTAAATAAATAAAAAACCAAAAGTTTTTCTAAATCTCTATCCGATGAGCTCAGTTGTGTCGGTTTTAATTGTTATTGTTGGTATTAGTCATAGACTTAGGATAAACCGTATATCCACAGACATATAGACTAAATCTAAGTATTAAATAGCGTTGGCAAGTTTCCATACAAAAACCAAACCACATTTAAGCTACATGGTACGAAGAAACGTATAAAAATGGGTTGTTTTGGCTGGCTTATGCTTGAAACATATTTGTTAGTACCTAAACTAATCTCTAGTGTATATTTTGTTTGGAAACAAGCAATATTTATATTTAAAAGAGCCCGTAACTCACTGAGCTAAACTTGCTTCAAGTCGACTCTATGCTTTTATTTTTAATGTTTGGTCTGCATATCTAAGTCTATGGTATTAGTAGTGATCATCTAGTGATAGTGGCTCTGGGCCGCGTTCAGTTTGATCGCTCGCTCATCAGTGACAGCAGGATAGCACATACAAATTCAACGCGTGCAAAAGAGATGTCATGATCGCCGGGCGTGAGCGGGCGATCAAACTGAACTCAGCCCTGTGTATATTACCCATAGATTTAGGATGAAAGTATATCTATGATATTAACGGTATGTTGTGTTGTGATCGTTATTTATTAACTTGAAATTTTGAGCAGTCTAGTTTGTCAGCAGTATGGAGTATGGCAGTATGCGTCATGTATGTCAATGCTGTCTGTTCAGTCCCAAGAGGGCAATCCCGGAGAAACAATAGAAGCGAGATCTCTAAAACTCGATCAAAAGATGTATGGAGTTCGACACATAAAATGGGTTTTACGATCGAGAAGGCTAATTCGACAGACTGAGAATAGGCCTACAGGTCCGTAATGGGCACCAAGTGACCATGTATGACCTTTCCCAGGTTCTTAGGTCTATGTCAGTCAGTGGTGAAGTAAAACGGTGAAGCAGTTAACGTTGTGCAGGCGTGTGTGTGTGTGTGGGAATGGGTCGGATTGGGTCGGATGTTGTTCTGTACAGTTGATGTAGGTATGTTTGTGGTTGTTCATCCGAATGTGTAAAGGCGTGTTTGATTTCGACTTCGTAGAATGCTGGGCAATGTCGGTATTCCAGTAGGTAAATACAGTTTTCGGTTTTACATGTTGTCTTTGGTTGTGTTTTGCAGGTGCTGGTAGTAGTTATAATGAGTATTGATATGTGTGGAAGTATTGATCATGGTGCATGTTTTGCAACGTAGCCGTCGGCAAAGGTACGACGTTGTTGGGGATGGTGAGTTGTTGTGTTTTGTTGAGTGTGCATTTGAGGTTTCGGTTCTGTCTGTAACATATTTGACGAATATTAGGTAGTAGGTTTTTTTTTCATCGCTTTGTCGGAGGATGGATACAAAGTAAAGAGGCTTTGATGAGTGTTTTGAGCTTAGAACTGCCATGGAAGTAAAAGTATATTGGGTGTGAGTCGTGTGTGGTTGGTAGGGTTTGTATTTCTGTTGTTTGTATGGAATCTTGGTCTGTGGTATAATTGTTTCTGTAAGATATAAGTATACAAAACGGCTACTATATTACGGCACGGCACCGCTCTATCATACTTGCATGTCACAGATGTACAGAAGAAACACTATGTACAACAAATCGAAATAAATTTATTGAAATCTGAACCTTTTTACTTTACCTCCTTAATTGACAAAAAAAATTGTCTAGTTATTGAGAATGGTATCATTCTGAGGTATCATTGTTGCAACAGTGTCAGTCAAAGTAGAAAATAGATGGTTCAAAGAAAACCAAAAAGGACATCAGAAAAAGCATTTAATGGCACAAATACCCACAAATAAGACAAGTATTACGCAACCAGATGTGAAACAAGATTCCATTGAGAAGGAGAATGCTGAGGTACTTATCGAATATGATCTAACCTTGAACTCATATGGTTGTTACCGGATTATAGTATTAATATTTTAGGATTTAGATTACATTAAAATAGGATCAACTCCTAAAAGGTACTTATGTAAGAAAAATCGTTTTGCCTGGCGGGATGTAGATGTACCTACTATGGAAATATCTGATTTTAGTTTAACAAAACCTGAACAAAACGCTTCCAATATATATAATACGTACAATATACCTACATAATTCAACTGAAATTCTATATCTATACCAATAATAAGTAGTAAGAAACCCCCCTCCTTTCCCGTGGTTCGTGTCTGTATATTGAATGTTTTCACGTTTTAAATGAAATTGGGCTATTATTATATACTCGTAGTACTGATGCCAAAACCACAATTTTTTTAAATTATATCTGTCTGTCTTTCTGTAGGTATCTATGTACCGATTTAACTCGAAATCCACTTAACTGATTTGAATACAAGATATTATTATTATTTACTAGCTTTTGCCCGTGGCTCCGCCCGCGTGTTATTCGGTTTAACGACATGCTTTTTCCGGGATAAAAAGTAGCCTATGTGTTAAGTTAGGATATAGGCTATATCCATTCCAAATTTCATCCAAATCCGTCTAGCCGTTTCAGCGTGAAAGAGTAACAAACATACACACACACACAAACTTTCGCATTTATAATAAGTATTAGTGTGATGTGATTAGTGTGATATTGTGATAGTGTGATTTTATAAACTAGTTTTTTTTTTTTCAAAAACACAAACAAGCTAGAATTATTTTGCCTGTTTGTATTGCACTCAGTTTAAAGTATCCACAGCGATTAATTTCGCTTTAAATCATTTTTTACAGCTTCATAATTTCATAAATTGTCTACGTCTGGCCTACGTACTTTTATGTAGGCACATATTATGGTTTATATCACTACCCCACACATACCAAATAGTCATAGATATCTTAATAGTATTATTAAATAGTAGATACATAAACATTTGAGTAAAACGAATTAGAGGAATAGACAAGATCTCCAGATAAGGATATAAATATTTTGAAACTTTCTTTGGCATATGAATTTATTTGAATTTTACGATGTTTTATAATGAAACACCACAACATAATTATTAAACCATATAAATTTTCTTCTCCAAAAAGTTCTCCTGGCTTTTTGTATTTCCAAAAGAGGAACCCCCAATCTAGAGACCCTGGGAAAAGGTCTTATGGCTTAGCTGTGATAGTTTTCCTTTTAAATTCATTATATCTGTGAATTGTTTCACATATCCATAGACAACCGTTTAGCCGGCAGAGGGGGGTGGGGGGGAACTCCACTCTAACAAATGGTATAATGACAAATTTCAAGTAATATCCTGCAATGAGCACACTAACACAAGGTGAGTACCGAAATCTCTAGTTATGTTCTGTCATCTATTGAAGAGTTCTATGGTGATGAGGTCAGGATTGAAGGTCAGATGGGTTCATGACAATATTCAAATAACAACCAGTAATTAGCAACCTGGTACGAATCGTTTGCTTTCTAGTGATTTACTATCATCGGTTGAGTAATTCCACTGCCTATCTCTGAAGACCATCGTTAGATCACGACCAAAATAAAGCCGGGACCTACTTGGAAGCACAGCCTCGTAAACAAAAAATATACCTTAAAAATCAGTTAAGAAATGATGGAATGATGGAGTAACATACCCAAAAAAAAAGAATTTGAGAAAATATATAGACAAATTGAAAACCTCCTCCTGTTTTGAAGTCGGATAAAACTTTGCAAGAGGTAGGTATATCAGGGTCATTGTAGTCGGATTTATCTGATACAGTTTTCCTGCATGAGAAAAAAATGTTACTTAAACCTAGAAGTAATAATCACTTCTTCAAGCTAAATGTTACCGAGAGGTGTGTCCGGATCGTTGTAAATATAAGTATGTAGTCATATTAAATTGATTTAGTTTTCCCGTATAGGAAAAATCATTACATCAATGTACCTATTAATTACCTACTGTGCAACGAGCTATAGATATTAGTACATGTCGTTGTTACTATGTATACAGACTGAACCAAACGAATGCCCCCTGGAGGGAAAGTACCATAAATATTAGAAATAGCAAATTTTACTTAAAGGAAACAATATTTTATTTTTAAAATTTAGGAAAACTGATTTCAAAGAATTAGAAAAATCACCTGCATAAGCCGGAAATCCAACCGGACAAATGTGAAAAATAAACATTCTGTATTTTTATGATACCGATCAAAAGAATCAAATTCTTCTAAGTAACAAAGTTAAAGGCAAACCATGAAATTGTACATTTTAATAACAAAACTTTTATAGATAGGTATCCCAAAATTAAATATTGTTAGAAGTAAAGAAAAAATGTATTCTTTGAATGCAGTTTTCCTTAATTTAAAAATAAAATAAGGGTTCCTTAAAGTAAAATTTGCTACATATCTATAATATTTAAGGTACTTTCCATCCAGGGGGCATTCGTGTGTTTCACCTGTGCGGTTATGACTTTCAACGGAATAATCACTTTCAGCCTTGGTTCGTCCGAGCTTTCAGCTATCTTTGTAATGTCGGTTATCGTTCGTTGTGGCCTGAAGTTAGCCGCATAATACGTTTGAAAGTCCATTTTTCCCAACGATTTTTGACATTTGATGAAGCCATGAAGGTCGTCACGTGAGTTGACGTGACCGAATCGTGGGTGTTTATTGTAGAAAATTTTAGTTTATTGTGGATTCATAACCGCACTCTTGTTCAAAGACATTGTATAGAGAACTAGAATGTGCACTGTCCAATTTTTGTCCAACAAAAGAATGAGATATAATGAAATGACTATTGATAACTTAATAATTTATTTTTCTACATAGTCTCCGAGTCTCTCTACACACCGAGTCCAGCGATTTCCCAAGGCTTTAATCCCTTTCAAAAAAAAAGTTTGTCTTGGTCCTGCAGAAATCTCTCCACGGCATCCATCACGTCGTTATCGTCTTCGTACCTGTTTCCCCTCAAGTATTCTTTCAACTTGGGGAACAAATCAAAATCGCTAGGCGCCAGATCTGGTGAATAAAGGGGGTGGTAAACCAATTCGAAGACAGCTTGCTGAATGGCAGCCATCGCAACCGCGGAGCTGTGCGCGGGTGCGTTGTCGTGATGAAACAGCACGCCCCTTTGAAGTTTCCCTCTCCTTTCCTCTTTGATGACATTCCTCAACTTGGGAACTAAAGCTGCATAATATTGGCCAGTAATTATGGTTCCACGCTCTAGGTAATCAATCAACAATAGTCCCAAAATATTGAGGCCATAACCTTGCCAGTGGATGCCACGGCACGAAACTTCTTCGGGTTCGGTGATGATGGCCGTTTCCATTGCGAAGATTGCTGTTTTGGGATCATCATTAGATTATTTCCGCATTGCTACGTTCTTCATATTTTTATGGTAGGTTGGCCTAGTTATTAGAGACATCTTCTCTTCTTCTTCTTCTCTATCTCTATACATATAAAATACAACGTCTGTCTGTCTGTCTGTCCGTCTGTCTGTTCGTTCGCTTATAACTTGAGAACCAATCAATGGATTTTGATGCAGTTGTGACTGAAAGATAAAGCATTTCTTCGGAAAGGTTTAGGGCTATGTATCACCACGCTATGACAAAAGGGAGCAGCGCAATGAGAATTTTAGTGCGACATATGGAAGGTTCGCCGCCGCGCCGTAGCATTATCGATCGTCGCGAGTTCAAACCCCGACTGGTAAAATTTGTTTTCACTTTTTATTTTTCATTATTTTATTTTATTTTCAGAAAAAATATTTCCTTTTGTAAAACAGATATTAAAGCTGAAATTATATTTCTTGACTGCGCAAAGACCAATAACTAAAATATTTTTATTTTCAAGTGCTTAGAAAACGCCATCTCTGGGAAGCTATCCTGGATAACGGCTCAGTAAGCTGGCGTTGAAATTGTTTGTAAGCTGGCGTTGAAATTGTTTTTATTTTAATACACTAGATGGCGCTGCATGTTTCAAAATATCGAATTTGACGTAGTCTGATTCAAATCAACTCACGTTAAAGTTTGTCTACACTATTATATAAAGAAGAAAGATTTATTTGTTTGTTTGCATATAATGGGTAATATCTAAAACTACTGAACTGACTTTAAAAATTCTTTAAGCACTCAATAAGATTTTTAGTTAATCGTGTGGTATGTACGCCTTGCGTACGACGACGTATGTAGTCTCATCGTCGGGTTTCAATCATCCACTGGTAAATGTTTTTTTAGGAGACCTCTCAAGTTTAAGTTTATTTGATCGGTATTGATGAGTATTTTTGTAGAACATGGTGACCAGGATCTAATGACGGGACTGGGAGATGGGTACGGGATCTCCTCAACGGATAACAGCAGACCCATCGAGTTTGGGCTTATTTTATTGGTCTTTATCAGCACTTTGGTAAAACATGGTGACCAGGGTCTGATGATGGGACTGGAAGGTAGGTACTGGATCTCCTCAACGCACAACAGCAGACACTTCGAGTTTGGAATTATTCGATTGGTATTTATTAGCACTTTGGTAAAACATGGTGACCAAGGTCTGATGATGGGTCTGGAAGGTGGGTACGGGATCTCCTCAACGGACAATAGCAGACCCTTCGAGTTTAGGCTTATTTAGTTGGTATTTATTAGCACTTTGGTAAAAGATGGTGACCAAGGTCTGCTGATGGGACTGGAAGGTGATTATGAGATCTCCTCAACGGATAACAGCAGACCCTTCGAGTTTGGGCTTATTCGATTGGTCTTCATTAGCACTTTGGTAAAACGTGGTGACCATGGTCTGATGATGGGACTGGAAGGTGGGTACGGGATCTCCTCAACGGACAACAGCAGACCCTTCGAGTTTAGGCTTATTTTGTTGGTATTTATTAGCACTTTGGTAAAACATGGTGACCAAGGTCTGTTGATGGGACTGGAAGGTGGGTATGGGTTCTCCTCAACGAACAACAGCAGACCCTTCAAGTTTAGGCTTATTTTGTTGGTATTTATTAGCACTTTGGTAAAACATGGAGACCGTTGCATATTGTCATTAAAAAAATCATATTCTTTTGTTTTCCTCATTTCCATGAAAATCTCTTCGACGCGGGTGGAGCCGCAGGCAAAAGCTAGTTTTCCTATAATTTCAACTTGCGGAAACCGACACTTTTTAAGATATTAATTTTTGAAAATTTCAATTTTTAATGCATTTTTGTATTATCTGCATAGAAAACACGCTAATGAAGTGTCAAAACGGCATTACGCTCCATTCATCGCAGTTACAAATGTCAGTAGGACGCACACTGCGTAAAAAAGCTTAGTATCTTGGTCTACAAACCGACTTCTGCACTGGTAGGTTAAAACTGTTCAAAAACCGACTCAGTACACCCCGACTCTATACAGTCTTGTAGCTACTACCCCTAGAGTGTATATAAAATAATAATAATAATAATAAAATTCTTTATTGCACACTATAAAATTTTTGTACACAGGCGAGCTTAATACTATTTAGTATTTTCTACCAGCTAACCTTTGGCAATGGGGAAGTTGTTGGGGGTAGTGCCATGATGTCAGAATAGTATAGATACAATTTTAAATAGATATATTATTTATCACTAAAATACTTAATAAATTATAATATTACACTACATCCTAATAAACATATACAATATTAAGAACTAACAACATAATGTGATAAAATACATATACTACTTGCAAGTTTACATACATAAGTACTCAAAGACTCGTCGATAGCTTTATTGAGGAAAATTGATCGAACCACTCAAATCATTATAAACAAAAGATTTAATTTATCATGGATCGTTCTGCAAATCAAGAAAGTGTTGCTTTATCTTAGTCTTGAAGACTGACACAGATGAAGCTTCACGGATGTGTAGCGGCAAACGGTTCCACAAGCGTATTGCACTCACGGTAAAAGAATTTGTATACATGCATGAACTATGCTCAGGTGTGCGAAGAAGCCAAGCCTTGCTAGGACGCTGATTGCGGTCGAGGGACGAAAGGGGCTCAAAACGTTCTTTAAGATAAGATGGGGAACTAGGGTTATGGAGAATACCATAAAGAAACGTCAAAATATGGGAATCTCTACGGAACCTGATATTAAGCCAATTGAGTTCAGTGCGGAATTCGGAAATGTGATCATACTTACGCAGTCCGTATATGTAACGAATGCATAAGTTGAGAAGACGTTCAAGCTTATTAAAAAGTTCCATAGTGAGGTCGGGATAGCATACATCCGCATAATCTAAGATGGGGAGCAACAATGAATTAACAAGAGTAACTTTAGCAGAGTATGGCAGAAACTTTTGCATGCGTTTAAGAGCATGCAAAGATGCAAATATTTTTTTGCTGCTTTCAGACACATGCAAATCCCAAGACATGTTATTTCTAATGTGCAAACCCAAATTTTTTACCTCGGTACAGTAAGGTAGTGGTATATTATTGAAGCAAACTTGGGGTAAGGTATGTAAGTCAAGTTTGTCCACTAGGGCCCTACTTCCTAGGATTATTACTTGCGTCTTAGCAGGATTAACTAAGAGTCCATACTGCTCTGTCCAAACACTAATAGAGTCGAGATCGATGTTTAACGTCTGAACAGTATGAGACAAAGAGTCCTGCTTGCAAGATAAATACAGCTGCAAGTCATCGGCATACAAGTGATAAGAGCTGAAGTTCACAACAGAGACAAGAGTATTTATGAAAACAGAGAATAGTAATGGAGATATAACCCCACCCTGCGGAACTCCAGCTGTCACGTCACACCAATTGGAGAATTTGTCGTCAATACGTATGCGCTGCTGACGCCCATGTAGATACGAATCAAACCATGTCGCTGCAGAGTCAGAAATGTTAAGTGAACGGAGAATAGCCAAAAGGATGTCGTAGTCAACGCAGTTAAAGGCGCTGCTGAAGTCAAGTAAGGTAAGGAGTGTAAGTTGCCTATCGTCCATAGCTTGGCGGATATCATCGGTAACTTTGATAAGAGCAGAGCAGGTACTATGGGATGGACGAAATCCCGATTGAAAAGGGTTAAGGAGGTTATTCGCGTGGAGAAAATTCAGAAGTTGGCGATTGACCACTCATTCAAGTACTTTGGAAAGAAAGGGTAAGATTGTTATAGGTCGATAGTCTTTGAATGTGGTGGGATTAGTAGACTTCGGAATTGGGACCATATACGCCATTTTCCACAGGGAAGGAAAACTGCTCGAAGAAAGTGAGAAGTTAATTATGTGGGTAATAGGAGGAATAATGGTATTAAGGATCGGCAATAAAAAGCCGAAGGCGCGGAGGGAGGGTAGCCCCCGCCCGCTGTAACAAAGCTCAGGCACCCGTGTGAACCGTAGCGCCTGAGGCTGGCCGCCAAAGGTGGCCAACAAGCTGAAGGTGTGGAGGCGAGCATGGGTGCCTGTGCTTTGTTACGCAAGGGCGAAGGGGCTGCACTTCCCGCAGCGCCGTAGCCAATGCAGAAGTGAATTTGTGTCATAAAAGTTACCAGTATTGATAACCCACCAAAACAAAAAGGGCCCGTGACAATTATTATTCATAAATAAAAACCAGATTTGTTAAACCACGCCTATGAACAAAATTCTTTGGGCTAGGTGTCTAATTACTTTGGTCCCTAATAAAAAAAACGGTTGATCTCCGCAAGTTGCAAGTACGGAACCCTAAAAATTACCAAGTTCATTAAAGTTCAATATTCATTTCAATACTTTTTTGAACGACTATACGTGGCTTGAAATTGACTGATAAAAATACTGCTATCTTGGTTTTTCATTCGGAGAAATATTTATGCGGAAGCAACATAGCTATACCATCGTAAGTTTCTGCTAAAGTAGATTTTATATATTCTATTTCATTTATCTGAGGGCCTACCAGAAAAAAAATCATAATGCCCTTGGCTTGGTTAAGCCGGCTAAAACTTTTTGTGGAGCTATGTCGCACGCAAGCACGGTGCAAACATTGCTGACAACTGTTGCGGAAAAAACCCAAGGAATGTAGACGGAATTCAGAGAAACTATTATTTTTGATGAAATCGCCCTAGTGCATTTTGCGTATGGTAACATTAATCCAGCTGTCATTTCATTTGTCAATTGGTTTTCGTTTGGAAACGAGTGAACTTCACTCGGAGTGATGCGAATCTAGAGCGTTCAAAAATTGACCCGAGTTAAGCCGAGGGTAACCGAACTGTTACCTGACAGTTGCACGAAAGTGTTTTGTTTTGAAACGCTTCGGAGTAATGCGAAAATCACACTGGGCCATTGGTGCAACCAGATTTTTGTTTCTCTTGCTCCTATGTAAATCTGTCTCTTTCTAATAAACGAGTGAAATTTCGCACTATGATCGCACGTTCTGAAACGCTTCCTTGATTGTCTGTCATTTTGACAATAAAAACGTCAACGTATTTGCTTTGCATATGCTACGATTGATCGAGAAAATAAATAAATAAATTACTTATTAGACTAACGTTTTATCGTATTTTTTGTACAGAAATCGGTTATAATGGCATCAATACCACTAATGTTCGCACAGGACGACATTGAGTCCGGAGGAAAAGAAGGCATCGAGGTAAATATAGTTACTTATGGTTGCGCCATTGGAATAAAAAGAATGGACACATTCGTCACGTATTCTCACCAGATACTATACAGAATAATCAACACTGTCACATATGTTACAAGCGACGACACTTTCATTCGTAAAACGTAAATGCGAGATTAAAGCAGTTTCTACCATCTGTTTACATTTTAATCCGTATCCAAATAATAGACAAGGTTGTGATAAAGAGCTTCTGAAAATCACCCCTTCGAAGCACCTGATGGTTTAACACGAAATTTCCGACAAATAACTATGATAAGTTGTAACATATCTCAGTCAGAGTGTCTATAAGTCCTTTTTCTTGTACCGCCCCCACAAATAAACCCCAACCCATTTCTCTTATAACAATTATTGTTTTGTAATTGACACAGAGATCAGAGACCCAATTTACTGTCTGTAAATTCTATGATCCTTAGTTACCTAAGTGTAATATAGGCTACTTTATTGATTTTAGGATTATTTAGTTTTAATTTTTATTAATTTTGTTATAAATATAATAAATTATCTTAAAAACTGGTCAACTCATTCTTAAGATCTCATTAGGTAGGCTGATTCGGAATATCCTATTAACTTAATTTTCACAAAAATGTTGATTGTTTGTTATGCTTAGGACAGTAGTGTGATGATAATTCTGGTAACCATAACTCCTTAAAAGACACATAAAGCATTTTATGAATACCAACAACAGGTTTATATTTTAAAAATTTGATATGTTTATTCATAAAGAGCTGGTAAAAATCACCTGCTTTCGGCCTCTGCAAATTGTCGCATTTGCGAGAATCACTGCCCAGGGTACCAAGTATGAACATGCTATCTATTCAACAACATTGTTTCAGTAAACAAAAATCTAGTTCCGATTTCATAGCAATAAGAGTTGTTGTTTGAATTTATTGATTTTATTTATCGAATTGATGCTTACATAAATACTTGCTATGCAGTATCAATTTTAAATTTCATGCTTAAATCTTTAAAACAATCATACTGTATCAAATGCAAAATTAAAATTATTCTAGATTATTAAACAATAACAATCCTGCTTATCAGGATCAGTGTTTTGTTTTCATTTAGTATATTTATTTATAATCATTCTTTGAACTAAGTACTTCTTGATATAAAATGGCTTGACCTAGGAATGGACTGCATGGGCAGTCCATTCCTAGGTCAAGCCATTTTATAAGGAGGATGTTTAGGGGATCCAATAGGGATAAATATAGGTACTCACTCTTCTACTAAAATCAATCCTAATTTCACAAGTGAGTACATTTATCATAATATTAGGTTCAAAATCAATATACACTGGGCTGCAAAGAAAGAGGGTCGGTTATGAAAATCTCAATAACTTCTAAAATACTGGAACTAGCTTTATGAAATAAAGACTAAATTAAAGTTTATTCTTTTACAAATGTAAGAAGTAAAACTTTTTCATTTCTTTTTAGTGATTGTATTAAAAATCATAAATAAAAAAAAAACGATTTAAAAAATTTGAATATCAATTTTGAAACCATTTATTTTACTTTTGTTTCTATTCTGTCATATAGATATGGTATTTCTTATGCAGAAATTCAATATTCCTTTTAAATTCTATTAAAAACATGCCACTAAGAGTCTATCAGAATTCTGACAGTGCTTGAAGTCGGGCGCAGTCAGCGTTATACAGCGAGAACTGTAGGTGTGTCGCTATCAACCGTTCAAAGAGTGCTCCAGCGATTTGAAGAGACTGGATCCAATATTCGTAGACCAGTAACAGGCGGAACAAGGTGCACAACAGCGCGGGAAGATCGCTATATGGAGTCAACAATGTTGAGGAATCAATTTCAAATGGCTGCTGAAGTCAAAAATCACCTACTACGTGCTGGAAGAAGCAATCCTAGCACGTGTACAGTGCGTCAGCGTCTTGCTGAAGCAAATTTGAAGCCATTTATTTTTTGTTTGATAAACACTTGTACTTGTCCACTTATTTATATTAATTTCCCTTACCGGTTTCGCTGTTAAAGCATTATCAAAGGTTTGTTTGGTTGTTTACGTACAATATACGTAATATTGTCCACTTATTTATTGTTTACGTACAATATACGTAATATTGTCCACTTATTTATATTAATTTCCCTTACCGGTTTCGCTGTTAAAGCATTATCAAAGGTTTGTTTGGTTGTTTACGTACAATATTACGTATATTGTACGTAAACAACCAAACAAACCTTTGATAATGCTTTAACAGGGAAACCGGTAAGGGAAATTAATATAAATAAGTGGACAAGTACAAGTGTTTATCAAACAAAAAATGTTTCAAAAGTTCCACCAAGTGCCAACAATCACGAGCATCAACTCCATTGAAGTCATTTAGACCTGCAAATGGTCCAAAATTCGAAAGGCAGCATCGACATTCAAGGCTGAGTTACGCAACAGAATACATGAATTGGACTCTGGATTACTGTTCAAAAGTAATGTTTTCGGTCGAGTCGAGGTTCATGCTATACACGCACGATGGGAAGCAAAGAGTCTACAGAAGACCAGGAGAGAGCTATAACCAAGCTTGCGTTGAGACTCCATACACGTGTGGGCTGGAATTTCTTCCGAAACCTGCACCAAGTTAGTGGTGATAGAAAATGGAATTTGAACTGCAGAAAGATACCTGAATGAAATCTGAAATGAGTATGTTGGCCCATTTTTAGTAAACATGACCATATAACAGCTCGTGGTGGCAATATGAAATACTAAAATGTGTGAAAATTGCATATTTGATATTGTATCACATTTTTCGAAAATTTTAAATTTTTAATGTTTTTACTTAACCTACTTTTATTTAAAACAAACTTCATAAACTTGAACTTCTTTGACTTTTATTTAAGCAATGTAAAATTGTCTATATAACAGCCTTTATTTTATTAAGCTAATTTCAATACTATTGTTACCGACCCGCTTTCTTTGCGGCCCAGTGTATGTACCTAAAATAAAGCCCTCAAATATTTTGTAACAGGTTGTAATAGTCTCATTGCAAAACAATTTGTTGATATTAAAATTGTTGCAGTGAACCCCCCCTCCCATGTGAAAACTCTTCCCTTGACAGTAGGTATTTAGAAAAAAATAACTATATTTGGAAAAACAAATGTAAGAATGTGTAACGTAATTAATTACTCAACCAACACACATACACCCAGAGTTCACTGACATTTTTACATCCTAGCAATAGATAATAAACTTTTTTATTTCCAGGATGACTTTGCTTACCGGAACAATGTCAAGAATGCGGACAAAGAGATCCGTCTTGGGTTCATCCGCAAGGTCTACGGCTTATTGACAGTTCAGCTGCTAGCTACAACCGCAATTGCTGGAGTCTTCATGCTAGTGAAACCAGTACAACTGTTTATACATCAAAAGTAAGCCTTTGCTTTTTCTGTACAAAGCTTCAGTGTCTGTCTGCCGTCTTGGGTTCATCCGCAAGGTCTACGGCTTATTGACAGTTCAGCGCTACAACCACAATTGCTGGAGTCTTCATGCTAGTGAAACCAGTTCAACTGTTTATACATCAAAAGTAAGCCTTTGCTTTTTCTGTACAAAGCTTCAGTGTCTGTCTGCCGTCTTGGGTTCATCCGCAAGGTCTACGGCTTATTGACAGTTCAGCGCTACAACCACAATTGCTGGAGTCTTCATGCTAGTGAAACCAGTTCAACTGTTTATACATCAAAAGTAAGCCTTTGCTTTTTCTGTACAAAGCTTCAGTGTCTGTCTGCCGTCTTGGGTTCATCCGCAAGGTCTATGGCTTATTGACAGTTCAGCGCTACAACCACAATTGCTGGAGTCTTCATGCTAGTGAAACCAGTTCAACTGTTTATACATCAAAAGTAAGCCTTTGCTTTTTCTGTACAAAGCTTCAGTGTCTGTCTGCCGTCTTGGGTTCATCCGCAAGGTCTACGGCTTATTGACAGTTCAGCGCTACAACCACAATTGCTGGAGTCTTCATGCTAGTGAAACCAGTTCAACTGTTTATACATCAAAAGTAAGCCTTTGCTTTTTCTGTACAAAGCTTCAGTGTCTGTGTGTAGATGTCTATGCATGATAAATTGGTGTATTGGTGTTAACAATATATTTCACTAGCTGACTTATATCTTTACCAATTAATCTATCTAAGCAGCCATTTTACCTTCCTTTTATTGTGCGTAGACCTATTCTATTTCCCGATTATAAAGATTGTGAATCAAATCCTACAGCAGTGGCGTATTCAGGCAAGCCCATGCAAATCAGTACACATTACTTTTTTTACTATTTTATTATTAGTATCTATAATAAAGTAGTGTCTGTACATTGAATATTTTTGCGAAATTTTAATTGAAATGGGTTATTAGTACTGCCCTCTTTTTTAGAATTTTTGATTTAAGAAGCCTGTAGTCGGCGGCTTGAAGTCAGTCGCGCACGGGGTCGCTATGCTTGCTATTTTATTCTACATTCAACTTCGGATTATAGACCACTGACTGACTGTTATTGGTTGGCCCGAACGTTCATTTCCCGAGCTCATACGGAACTAACCGAACACGATGTGAGAGGCAAGCTGACGCGAGACAACATTAACGTTTTGAAAAAACTCGAGAATGGTTTTGGTGGTTCCTATGATTTCAGGAGAAATATGCCAAAAATCGAAATGAAACAAAAAGATTTTTGTGTAGTATAACATATACTATGCTGTGAAACTAAAATTATTTGATTGTTGTATCGCTTCTAGGACATTACGGTACATAAACATTCATCAAAATATGTGTTTAATCCAGGACTTTTATACGCTTGTAACTTTTTTATGTATTTGATTTTGATAAATGTTTTAGTTTCACGTCATAGATATTGTATGGAATATGTTGAAAAAGAAAAAATAATAAGTAAGGACCTATAAATAAGGATATAATCAGCGAACTACGCTAGTATGGGAGTTTGGGAGAATAGAGTCGCCTTAAATGGAACATACATACAGACAGACAAAAATTCTTGATTCCTCTCGTTGCGGTTTTCTCTATTATCATCGTAGTGATCCTGATCAACATATTGGCTATAAGGGATGTTCATAAAATTACCGCCAAGCTTAAAACGGGGCAGTAGGAAAGTGTATGACTTTGTAAAAACACTGTATAAGTTATAGAAAAGATCATTTTATTTTAAATACGCTACTTTTTATTGCTTTCAGTGACTGGATGATATTCATAGCTTTCATCCTAAGCATGGTGACACTGTTTGCGCTTATCGCCAAGAGACGTGACAGTCCGGCCAACTTATACTTACTGGCCGCTTTCGTAAGTTTTTATATTTGTTTATAGAATATCTGCTGTAGTCTTAACCCAGTGTGTAGACAAGACGTCCTAAACACTGTAGAATTTGCGCCACCACTGAAGTCCTACGACGAAGTCTTTATTAACTTTGGAAAATGAACTTCAGTGATAGCGCGGACTCTAATAATTCGTCACCCTATTTAAATATCTCATAAAAACCGGTCTCTTTTTATAATTGACGTAACTTTATTAAAGAGCTCGTAGTTACACTTAATAATCAAAGCTCCATTTACCATGCAAACCATAAAATGTATTACAATCGAGCAAATCAGTATTTTTTACTTTCCTACAAAACTGCTAAAAGTGAGATACGCCTGTATGTAAAGAGAGTGACGAATTATGCTTAACAACTTTGTTAAAGAACAGATAATACATATGCATTGTTCTTCAATTGCTGTTTTATTGCGACTCGACGGGTTTAGAGAGAACAATACAAGATTTAAGAAGCTTACAATCCTTATAAACATATACGTGTGCATTTTACGTCAACTTTAAGCTTTAAGTTTTTAAAGCAGCGTCTGTGCACATCTCCCTTTCTCGTCGACGCTCTGCAACACCCCTGTGAACTTACACCCAGTGGCGTGCATAGAACTTTTTACTGGAAATGCAAGGTCAAGTTTGAAAAAAACAAAAAAGATTTTTTTTTTGTTATTTTGAAAAATCATTATTTGTATGACGCCAGGGTAGACACTGCCTACCGGAGTACTTGATTTAATTTTTTTTTTTTTTTAATTTGTTTTTAACTGTTTTCATTATATTTTTATCGTCAAACTTAAACCTTCTCATTGCTTTTCCAGCAAAAAGTTCTATGCGCGCCACTGCTCACACCCACAAAGTTATTTGAGCTGTCAGAATGATTATTCATGCAGTTCCTAATCAAGAAACTAAATCTTCACCCCGCTCGCTAGAGTCCTTATGCTTGTATAAATAATTTGTCTAGTTATCTTGGAGCGTTATTTTTTTACTAATGTTTCTGTTCATCTCATTGCAGACAGCAGTGCAATCCTACACGATTGGTGTAGTGGTCTCCTATTATGACACCTTCATCGTGCTGCAAGCTCTGGCGTTGACCTTCGCTGTCGTCTTCTCCCTCACTCTTTACACCCTGAACACCAAGCGTGACTTCTCTTTCGTAGGATATGGGTGAGTGCTCAAGTTTTATAGGAAAACATGAAAGAACTATAAAGTATCTTTTACATAAGAAGTCCCGAGTCCCGGCTGACACTTCTCAGAACTGAGCTTTAGTGAAGAGACACTTTGAACCGACACTATATTCTATCGATTTCCGATTATTATTACAAACAGATTAGAATCGAATCAAGACATTACTAATATTGGAAACTATTGAGATATGGAGTTCAAAGATTTTATCACGCTAACAGTGACTCAGAAAGAACACAGCGTACTCGTATGTCTTAAAAATTAGGTACATAAATGTGGCGTGTGGCAACGTTATCTAAAAATAATATTGTCACTCTAAATCTTCTCATGGATGTCGTAAAAGGCCATACCTAAGGTATTATAAAAAAGTGTTCTAACATTATAGCCGATTCTGGAGGCTTTAATTTTAGTTTTAGTGTTGTCAAAACCAAAATTTCTTCATTCCAAAAAGATCTTTAGTTCAACAACAGAAGCTATATTACTTTGGAAAAATTTAAGTTTTGACAGCACTAAAACTAAAATTAAAGCCTTTAAAATCTACTTTAATGTCTCTATAATATTGGGGATCTTAAGGCCATCGGATCTAGGCCTCGGTGGATGCTTTGGCCGTGGCTAGTCATTATCCTCATGATGAAACCATGTGACTCATCGTGTACTCGCTGTAGACGTTACTGACTTCCGTAGATTTTAGCGGAAGTCTCTGGAAATTAACACCTAGCCTGCCGTCACTCTCCCTTTTTAACCCTCTTCTTTGACGGCGATTTTAATATGTTCTACTCAGTGGTTTCTTTTCCAAATTTTTCCTTGCTAATACGGGAGACCGTTTTTTGGCTGAGACCAAAAGCAGCAGCTCCTCGTTCACACACTTGAGATTGTGGCAACAACGGTCCGTTGTTTAGCGATTCCCGTTCGAAATAGACTCGTAGACGCACAACAAACTCACGCGCTTGTCTATGCAGCACACCCTTTTTAGTGGTATTTACCATTATAATAACAAAATAAATACAAGAAATAATGATTTCACTCAAATTATTTCAAAATACAAGTCGGGCTCACAGCTCTCGACCTATTTCAAAATTGAAGACTATGATTATTAAAAGTTCTTTACCATGAAAGAACTTCCACGGATTAAGGCATTTTCGTATTGATTCATTGATACAATAAGTACTTTTACAGAAGCGTTCTTTTGTGAAAAGAAATACTCTGTTATGTTGCAGATTTGATTGTTAACCTTCTCACGCTCAACATTGCTAAAACAAAGTATTTATGTTTTAGTAAAACAAAGCACACGGAAGCTGACTATGATTTTCACTTGAAGCTACACACTTGCAACAATCATCTGCAATCATACAGCACACAGTGCCAATGCGAAATAATTGAGCGAGTAACCAACATACGGTATCTTGGCGTTATTGTAGATGATAGACTCAACTGGCAAGCTCACATAAAGATCCTATCAGGTCGTGTAAGAAAATTATCGTTCTTCTTTAGGTCAGTCAGGAACATTCTCAACTCGAAGCTATAATATAGTGTATATTTTGCAATGTGTCAAAGTTTGCTTTCCTATTGTATCAGCTCTTGGGGTGGCGCGGCAAAGACCCATTTGTTAGAAATAGAGCGAGCTCAACGAATGGTTATTAAAGTGATGCTTAACAAACCATTTCGTTATGACACATATCTTCTACATAAAGAAAGTGCCATATTAAGTGTACGAAGATTATTTATATTAAACATCATTTTAACATCTAGCACATCCTTAGAAATGTACGCTCCAAGCATTAGTACACAAAGCAATAGGTCAGCAAGACTGGAAGGAAAACTTTCCGTCCCTAGAATGGGTAGTAAATTTGCACAGCGTTTCAAAAAGTTTTTGCATCCCTTTATTCATAACCAAATTTATAAAGAAATTAAGTTGGCAGACAAATCAAAATTAAAACTCCAATTAAAAAGAGAGTTGAGTTCTTGGCTTCTAGCAAAATCGTATGAGGAAGTAGAAAGTCTTTTGGATGTCATTCAGTAAACAATCATCTTATTATTATTCTATTGTTTTGTTTTGTATTTATTAAAATTGTCTTAACCTTTTTGGTGTCACTTATATAAAGTAGCAACATTTTTTATTTTTATTTAATACCTTTTTGTTGTTGCTAGCATTTTATATATACTTATTTAAAATCATGCACACACGAATACACTTTGTTAAATATTTATTTATTATAACATGTATATTTATTTTATAAAAACATATTTAGATTGAAGTAAAAGTTTAATTTATTTAAGTTAGCACGGGTGGGCGCCTTCTGGCAAAAAAACACTTTTGTTCATCCCATGAAACGGAGAATTCCGGTATGGGAGCACGCATATTCTATTCAATGACGTGTATCAAGTTAGTTTGTACAAAATTTTAATATGGATAATATTTCATTTGCTTAATGTGTATTTTAAGTTAACATTACATTAGAATTTTTTTTAAGTTAACCATAGGCTAGTTTTTTGTTTGTACCTACTAACATTTGAGAAAAATAAAATTTGTATTGTATTTGTAGATTTAACGAGTCAGATGTCAACATGACAATCATACCATAAACATTTTCATGAAAGAAAGAATGCAGGCCGTCTATCTTAAAAAACTGGGTAAATGTGCTTATTTTAGTGATAGACGGAAGGATAAAGACAGTCATCGTCGGCTTAGTAAAAGGGTATTAGTCCAGTCATTTAAGCTTAAATTAGGTAAGAATCTCGGAATTCGAGATACCCAGAAGTCTGTAAATACTTGTATATTGACACCCTAAAAGTTGTCTTTAAACCTACATATGGTAGGGTGTAAGCAACTATTCAATTTCAAGGCTAAAGGTCACAAAAATCGATTTATTGCGCTTTTTTTGGAAATATCTCATTTCCTATGGGTTTTTTGCTATTTGTATTTATTATCAATATTGTAGAATACAAAATTCTCTACAAATTTTGTTTAAAAAAATTATTTATACGGTGAACCGTTTTCGAGAGAAAAAAGAGGGCGGAGAGCGCGGGGTCACAGCATCACTTCGTCGAAAACGCGCCATATATAGTTGATGAACTATCGATAAATCAATGATTATAAACATTTGTCAATTTTATTAACTATAATATTATATTTTATCATTTTCTTCATGCATTAAATCTATATCTATTCAATAATACTGATAACCGTTTACTAAAATTAAAAAATAATTAAGGACCCGTTCTCCCTGACATTGAGCACCTCATGTTGCGTCAGGCAGAACTGAACTCTATGACGTTTCATTATTGTTTAAAATAGCGCGATATGAGCCGTGCCTGTTACGACTGGTTACGACAACCGAAACATCGCGCGCTCTAAAGAATCACGTTTCGATGCCGCCCTCCATAGTAATTTGTATGGGGAAATCGCACGCAAAAGTTGGTGATGTTTAATGGATAAATACACCAAGTAACGATTTTTATTTGGCAAAAATAAATTAATCTCACCATTCTGTACACTTTTAACTTACGGGAGCCTGAATTTCAGTTTCCAAAATTATCTGAGAAATCGCCAATGAGAAATACGCGAAGAGCAGTTTTACGTGATTTTCAGCAACTTTAGATTTTTTTTCTAGCTTGCTATGAATTCTATGCAAAAATCAAATTAATTAGGTTGTAATACAACTCTTCGACAACTTGTGTGATTATTTATTTCTCATTAAACAAATATTTTCTGTCATGAATCAGCAATACGGTGGGGCACGTTTAGGTGGCATGGACCCTTAAGAGAAAAACTTAAATCATAATATAATTATATTCCCATTTACACTAATGAACCGGGTATATTATCAAGTTCAAACTTGGTTGGGACATGATTTGGAACCCCAGGTATGGGGTTGGGCAATGCGAAACGATTTTCTGGAGCCTATCATGACAATTTTACCACCTGCTCCAGAAGATTTGCTAAATACAATTTTCTGCAACTGCAAGAGTGGTTGTGGTTCGCGATGCGGATGCAGGAAAGCGGGCTTGCAATGCTCTTTAGCTTGTGGCCAATGTAATGGGCAAGCTTGTCTCAATGCTCTACCATATCAAAGCGACATTAACGAAGATGGAACCTTTGACCCCGAAATCATGGAAGAACTTGAGACAAATGTCGTTGAAGACGATAATAAAGACCAGTTTGAAATTTATCAGCAGCCAGAAGGCGACGATGAAGAGGAAGAAGATGATTAAAATTATAAATTGTAGTTTTTGAACCCTTTATTCCATTTTTTTACTTTCAATAAAAATAAATGTATTCAATGATATTTTTTAATAAAAAGAATAATTCATAATTTATTTGTTTTTTTTTTCATCATGTAAGAAGTTATTAATATTAATTAGGTTAAAATTCAAATATAATTCCTATATTTTCATTAACAATTCTGCAATTACATGGGCAGGTAAGTGTTGTTAAATAAATTAATACTGAATAAAAAGTGGATAAGTTAGGAAAAAAATGATAAAATATAATATAATAGTTAATAAAAATTGACAAATATTTATAATCATTGATTTATCGATAGTTCATCAAGTATATATGGCGCGTTTTCGACCGGAGGCACCGGTTGACCTGAAGTGATGCTGTGACCGCGCGCTCTCGGCCCTCTATCTCGAAAACGGTTCACCGTATAAAAAAATTTTTTAAACAATATTTGTAGAGAATTTTGTATTCTACAATATTGATAATAAATACAAATAGCAAAAAACCCATAGGAAATGAGATATTTCCAAAAAAAGCGCAAAAAACCGATTTTTGTGACCTTTGACCTTGAAATTTAATAATAAATTTAAGTTGCTTACACCCTACCATATGTAGGTTTTGAGACAACTTTCAGGGTGTCAATATACAAGTATTTACAGACTTACAGCTGGGTATCTCGAATTCCGAGGTGAACTTACTATAATGACTGGACTATATCATCGGCTCCGTTTGGGTACGGAACCCTGTAAATGAAATGGATGAAATGAGTCTTGTTACTTATGCGTCGTTTTGTCATAAACGTACTCGCCATATCGATTGATCGGCCGCTTACGATTATTTGAACGATTCTTCGTCACGTCACTATGAAAAAATAGGCCTAGTCCATAACGGTGAAATAAAATGATGTATCAATGTTATTTAAAAACCTAAGGATTAGTGAACACAATAAATTGATTGTAATTTTATTGTAATAATAAAACAATTTTGAAATGTTGTGTATTGGACTAAGACTTTATAAGTATTATTTGGAACTGAAAAACCACTCGTAGTTGTATCATGCATGTCGGTAATTTACAATGAACATACACCCTTACTTTCTTTAGATGTGTCAGCCGGGACTTCTTAACTGAAAGATACTATACATCCTTTCAAAGCCTCGAAACATCTGATATCTATACCTAAACAGTACGTCTGAGAACCTTGATTTATCTGTAATTTGTACTATGTATCCTGAAAACTCTGAATCTTGTTTTATTCCAGCCTCGTGGCAGGCCTCAGCGTGCTCATCATAGGTGGCCTGATCCAGATCTTTGTCCAGAGCTCGGCCTTCGAGATTGCCCTGTCATTCACCGGCGCCATCTTGTTCAGTCTCTTCCTCATCTTCGACACCCAACAGATGATGAACAACCTCTCTCCTGAAGAGTACATCCTCGCTACAATTAACTTGTATATGGATATCCTTAACCTTTTCCTCTATATCCTGCGTATTTTGAATGAAATGAACAGGAATTAGGTTTGAATTGGCCACTCAGTATTTAGAACATCTTTGAAATCATCTGATTTTAGAAGCCTTATTTCTGATTTGAGTATGTTTAAAATCTTTGAAGTTCCAATGTTTTTGTGCCTGTGTAAAAGTTTTAATGAAAGTTGAGTTAGAAGTGTAGATAGTTGGGCTGTGAAGAAATTTTTGTTCATTGATTGATACTGCCTTTTCTCCTGATGCACTTCATGTAAAATGTATAATTATTTATTGTTTACAATTTTACGTTCTATTTTGTAAACATTTTTTTACACCTCATTGCTGCTAGAAATTATTTGGCACAAGAATCATAAAAACATTCCTGATAAGTATTTTGTGACTTTGGTAAAGCACATGTAATTTTATTGTTGATTTTAAATAAATGTATTAGAATGTTTTTTTGTTTGTTTTGTAAAAGATATGGTTTAGAACTTATGATGATTTTATTGCAAAATGCAAAGGTATACAATAAAAGCTAATTAAATTACATTCTGAATAAATTCAAATTCAAATAAATCACAATATCCCAAAAAAATTACACAAAATTATTTACATGACTAAAATTAAAATGGCTAACGAAATTGAAGATGGTAGGTACCTCAGATAATGTCTATGGTAGGTACAGTACGATTAAAATCAGCCAACCTCGGTAATTGTCGTGAATCCCTCATCTCTCACATAGAGTTATCAATTTACAGATATGACCTTTAATTAATTACTCGTTGTCTTATTGAATACAATACAAGAACGATATGAGCAACAAAACCTCCTTTGTAGCTCAAAAATATCAACCTTTATGTTGAAATAAGAAAAATAATTGACTATTTTGACAGTATGACTTCTTAGTGTCAATAAAAATTAATTATTAATCCGACGTAATATCGTACTGTTACTTACATCAAACAGTAAAATATTGACTTATATATGTATTTTTTTATATATTGTATACAAGTATAGCTTCAGTAAATAATGAATGTTCAAATTCATGTCGCTTCTGCATAATAAATTTCTTAGGTCTACCGGTTAGTAATGTCATCTTGGCAGGTGCTATACATTGCGTTTATGATACTTCAAATTGAATGCTACCTAAAAGAAATCGCGGTAATGTATTTCGTGTCATTTCCGTCTCGGGATTTAGGCGATAATATCCGAGAAAAGCCGAATCGTTAACTGATTTTAATCGTATTGTACTTGACATGTTTTTTTACGGAACTCCAAAAAATTCTGGAAATTGTTAAAAAGATTTTTACTATTCGTGTTGGAACTGAACATATCGTGGACGCTCAAACGTTATAAGAGAATTGTTAGCTTGCTGGGCTAAGTTTTTTATTCCATCCATCCATCAGCCTGTTCCGTCCACTGCTAGGCCTTTCCAAGATTTCGCCACTCTTGGCGGTCCTCCTGGAAGAAATGCCCATATTCACACACGCTGGGCAGGTGGGTTGGTGAGCGCAGTGTCGAAACCCTCGCACCAGTGACGCCGCTGCCCGTCACCAGTCTGTTTTTTATAAGGCCCGCCAATTCGGGGTGGATATACCGCCATCAATCGGTCTTTATTTACTAGAGAAATGTATTTTTATTTACTAGAATTATTTATTTCGATACCTAAATGAGAAATAAATATGTATTCGAGTTGCTCTTCATTCTTCACTAAAGACACAGACCGCTCAGGTTCGGGCAATCGTACAAAATATAATGATTTAAAAGTGAATTTTATCATGATGATATAATGATTTTAAAGTTCCGTAAAAAAGTTACTATTATAGCGAAGCCTCGGTAATTAAGTAAAATAAAATGTATTTTTAGACTTTAACTCTGAAAGTTTTAAGCTACGATTGGGCAATATATAGATTACACTGTCACTAAGAAATGACTCTTCAAGTCTTCACAAATCAACTTCACTTTTTGAATCCGTTGAAACAACTGATTCTATACCGAAACTTGAAAGTTTTAAGCTACGATTGGGCAGTATATAGCTTACACTGTCGGGATGAAATGACTCTTCACAAATCAACTTCACTTTTTGAATCCGTTGAAACAACTCCAAATATAGCCTCAAGCTTGTCTGATTCTACTTTAGTTATGGTTCCTATAATTTTTTTCGGAGTTACTTTTAAACTCTCTAGAGTTTCATTTAACGTTTTCAGTGTATTTTTATCTGCTACAGACTCTGTTGTACCAGCTTGAGTTTTATTTTCAATTTCTGTTGATTTATCTCGTTTCAATCGTTTATTTTTCTCTATTCCTTGGTCCAAAGTTTTATTCTCGTCGATTACTTGTTCATTCCCTGATTCTGATGTTTGATTTACAGCATTTAAGCTGGCATTATCTGTCTCTGGCGTTATATATAAGTGATCAGGTGTTTCCACTTCGTCAGTTTTTCCTAAAGGAACCTTCAGGTTTTCTACATATTCATGTACACTCCCTGTTGCTTCTTTTACTTTTTTATCTGGACATTCACTTACATATTGAATTGTTTCAGAAGCGTTTTGTAAAGTTTCCGTCAAGCTTTTAACTGTTTCACTAATCTTAAAGGCATCTTCATCAACATCAGAAGTTATCTGGGATATTTTTATAGTTAGTTGGGGGTCGTCAATATCCTTTTTCGTATTTTCTACTTCTTTGTTTATATTTTCTATCGTCTCTTCTTCGTTGTTTGACGTTACATTTACTTTTTCTCCAGACACAGAGTGTAAATTAAAATCACTAGAAATTTCAGATATTTTTATGTTTAGATCCTTTTCTTGGGTTGTAACATAATCATAATCATTTCGTAAAGTTTCAATAGAACTTTCAAAAGTTTTACATACTTTATTTTGATTGTCTTCGACAGCGGTAACATTAGGTATTTTAACTTCATTCTTACAAGTGATTTCATTTAAATTGTTGATTTCTTTGTTTATGTTATATACAGTCTCTTTCTTATTGTTTGGCGTTTCATTTTCACCTCCAAAAGTTTCATTTGCTTCGTTTAAAGTGGCATCTACTCCCTCCAATGTTTCTCCTGTATATTGCATTGTTTGATTTATTTGATCGCTTTTAGTAACAGGTTCACTGTTAGTTGCAGAATTATGGATTTCTTGGTGTAACTTCATGTAATACGCATCCGTGAATAATTCAGAACAAGTAGGACAGCTAAAATTCTTCTTTTCTGGTTTCACTTCGTCTGCAGGTAACCTGAAATAACAAATAAAATTTGTAACTATAATGTACCCACATATTCAAGATAAAGGGGGGCATAGGATGAAACATAAAACAAAGAAATATCATAAGGAGTCTGTCACTTCATTATTATTATTACATCCAAATGATATAATAGGAAAATGCTTCATTAGATTCTTGTTTTATAACAAAATATAATATTACATTCTGATGTCATCGAACATTTTCGTGTAATTCTTTACCTTCATGGCAATTTTTTCAGAGTCGGAACTTTCCAAATAACTGTTACCTTTTTTGGCCGAACCATAAAGATTTTACTTTTGTACAGAGGTGCAATTGTGTAAGCCAATCGTATTAAAATTGATTGTCATATGGCTATTCCGTTAAGCAAATTAGCCCGTTTGACAATTGAAATCGTACATTTTTGGCTGTCAAATGAATACGATTGTCTTGTTTTGTTGTTTACAGCCAAAAACGTACGATTTCAATTATCAAACGGGCTTATTTGCTTAGCCGAATAGCGAATACGATTGGCTGACACAATAATTGTGTATTGCACCTCTGATTTGGGAAATGTGAAAATAATGTCACGGAGAGTCTTCAGTTTTACCTCTTGACATCATCCAATTTCTTTGGTTTAGGAGTCTCGGTGCTTTTACACCGCTTCTTGTGATTCATAAGTTGGTTGAAGTTATCGAACTTCTGATGGCAGACGTAGCAGGTCAGCTTGCTGTGACAAGTCTCGTGCACCATTAGATCTGTTGACGTGAAGAATGCTGCGGAAGATATTGGATCGTTCTAAATTAACTCTAAACGGCTTATCAATTATTCTGTATCAGTATGGTATATCAAATATTCCACCTCTTTCGAATTCGCTACCAAGAGTAGTAGATCTTTTTGTTGTATTATATTGGGAGGAGGAAAGACGAAGAGCAGGTTGCTTCAATGTTTTTAAGAAGGCGCTTGTCCTGATAACAAGAGGTCGCAGGTTCGAATCCTAGACCAGGAATTTTTCCAAAAATTCTTGTCTTCGAGTTTGATTCTAATTGATCTTTTCTAGCTTGTAATGCACTCTAATACCATTTAGAATATTCCAGTAAAGTTATTTCCTATAAAAACATGATCTGATACTTACTTCTTTTGCAAGTGGCACAAACATATTTATCCGTTTTTCGGTCTTTCTTGGCTGGTGATATACTGTTCATATGTTTTCGTTTTACAGTCTTGTAGGAATGTAGAGCAATCACATGCGCCTGCAAATAGAACATAACATGAGCGTATATAAGCTTAAGGGGCTAATCCCCTTCATGTCTGAATTTAAGGGGGCACGGAACATTTTCCTAAATTATTGCATTCGTTTGATCCCTTGCTGTATCGTTATTACTTAAGCATTAGGTATTCAATTAATATGTAAGATATTTAAGGATTCACACCATAAATCATACACTTTAGAAACACGATTACTTGTAGTTTCCTCGATAGATAAAAAATTCAAAGAACAAAATAAAAAACAAAATAAACCCGTAGTACGGCATAAATACTTTACGCAAGGCCATCAGTTTTTGAATAATAACAAAACTACAGGTTTTTTATAACGTATCGGTTTACATTTTCAAAATGTGTATTTGTCTTAACAATTCGAAGGAAATACCTCAAATCGCGCGCGTTTCGGCCATCCTAGCCAAAGCCGCCTCGCTTCTGCCCTGTCCACAGTCCTGCTTCGGCCGTTTAAGCACGGTTTTAAAACGCTCGCTCGCTTTTGTCGGTGTACCTCACGCACACATACACGGAGCGTCGCCAGAAACTCGGTACCCCCTTAAGGCGGATAGGCACGCCAACGTTTTAGTATAAAATTTTATAACACGTTTCTTAATTGTTTTTCGTCATAGAACAAAGTTAAAGACCTCTATCATTTGGTACTGATATTCTAAAAGGCACCGTTTTGCCAAAATTTTTAATATTGATTTTGTTTTACGGATATCAAACTGAACAGATTTACAGATGTACTAAAACGGAGGCACGCACCTTAAGTAAGAGAGCGAGTAAAAAAAAATTGTTTTGTGCGAAAACCTCGACATGTCCTTCCATATCCAAGTCTCTGCTACAAGTTAAAAAGCTGAAATGCTAATTGCTTCGGTGAACCGCGTATGCAAACCGCAGCAAATAGTACCCACTGATTTTTGACGTGACGTAATTGAAACTAAAAACAACAAAGGCTACGAACAATGCCTTCTCGCACCCTCAGCTTGTTTTAAGGTGACTTTCATTTATACCGGGTGTAAATAGACTGTTACCATTAAATGAAACCGCTATTCTACTGACCCTACTGAACCACTTTTCCCAAGAATCATACCCGCGGCCACCCTTAGTTTGGGAAATAATTGAGTTACAAACATAAATGCATGAACCCTAACGCACCGACATACGAACGAGTTTCGAGAGAGCGTCGTCCATGAAACAGCTGTTCCGATGCAGCGTTCTAAAATAGATCTTCCTCCTACGAGATAACGTCTTTGAGTTACAGTTGAATATCTTTTTCTCTGAAGATTTGCGCGGGTTTTTTTTTTTCGAATAGTTGTTCAGTATGATCAGTAGAGCATGTGGTTTCATTTAATGGTCGCACTCTATTGACACCCTATATACCCAAATTCATATTGTGACCGATGCCGGACCCAGGAGAGGGCCCGAAATATATTTCACTTTCAATTTTAATTTTATTTTACTAATCAGTATATCTATATATAAACGTTATAATAAAGACAAACAAGTCGACTAATCATATGTATTTACAAATTCATACTAGAGACTCGGTAAGTGGTCAGGACCAATGATCAATGACCATGTGTGCGAAATACAAAAAATATTTTTTGTGCCTCTATACTTGTTCAAGAACTACCTCGAAGGAAGTCTAAATTTTATTTTGCGTACTGCACAGAAAGGGTCATTGAACCTTGGTCCTGACCACTTACCGAGTCTCCAGTATGAATCTGGCTATATAAACGAACACAACAACGTCACTTTATATGCGGAAGGGGTAGTAAGTAAGATTGTTTCTATTGCAAATCCATCGCTTTAATACTTAGGTTGGGGAAAAAGTTTCATTTTTAAAAAATTTATTTACTTTTAACTAAAGTACGAGGGGTGGCTGATATAAAATCTCCTTTGTTAAAGAAAGTTTAAAAAATGTTACTGGCCACTATATTCTCGTATTCTTTGTTTATTCCTTTTTTAAAAATTATGACACTTATTTATTTCTACGAGTTCAATTTTTTTTTGGCGCGTCTTCGTTTTTATCAAGTTGCAATAAAATTAAAAATGGATAAAATTGAGTATCGCGCTGTGATTAAATTCCTCGGTAAAGAGGGGAATACGCCGACGCAGATCCGAGAGCGCATGTTTAAGGTGTTCGGAGATTCATGTCCTTCCGAATTTGTAATAAAGTTTTGGTCAAAGCAGTTTAAACAAGGCCGTGTGAGCTTAGAAGACGATCCCCGTAGTGGAAGGCCCATTTCTGCAGTTACCGCAGATAATGTGGAAAAAGTGAAGAAACTGATCCTTGCCGATCGGCGAATTAAGCAGTGGGAAATAGCTAGAGATGTTGGCATTAGCAAGGAACGAGTTCATGAAATAATTCATGAACATTTGGGAATGTCCAAGGTGAGCGCACGTTGGGTGCCTAAAATGTTGACCCCGTTTGATAAGCAAAGGCGTGTGGAATGTTGTCAGTCATTTTTAGACTTGGTAAAGGATAAAGAGGAAGAAACTATCTTGCGAATAGTGACCTGTGATGAAACTTGGATTCGTCAGTGGGATCCCGAAAGCAAACAAGAATCGATGCAATGGAAATTTAAAGGGGAAAAACCACCAAGGAAGTTTAAGGTCCGGCTGTCAGCGGGCAAACTAATGGCAACCATTTTTTGGGATGTTGAGGGGATTCTTATGATAGATTACCTGCCAAAAAACACCACGATGAATGCTGAATACTATGCGAACTTACTTGACCAGCTACGCAAAAAAATAAAAGAAGACAGGAGGGGCAAACTTAGCAAAGGCGTTTTGATTTTGCATGATAATGCACCCGCGCACACGGCCTTTAAGGCGCGGTCATCTCTGACAAAAAACGGCTTTACAGAGATCAACCACCCACCCTATAGTCCAGACCTGGCTCCCTCTGACTACTTCTTATTTAAAAATTTAAAGAAAAATTTGAGAGGGCGCAGATTTTCAACAGACGAAGAGATGAAGGACGCTGTGAATGACTATTTTGACGAACAAAATAATAATTATTATATTAATGGTATGCTGTCACTTATTGACAAATGTCGTAAGTGCATTTCAGTTGCAGGGGACTATATTGAAAAATAAAAAATAAATTATTAATCCATGTATTTTCTTTCATAGTCAGGTAGATTACTTTTCAGCCACCCCTCGTATGTAGGTGCCATTTTGTTCGATAACTTTCTGCCATATTGTAGGCAGGGACATGATCCCATTGCTATAGAAATTCTGGAGCTTCTGATCAAAAAACCGCGACAAGTGGTTTTGGCAGTCCTCTTGTGATGTTAACCTGACACTGCCTAAAGAATTCTGAAGAGACCGAAACAAGTGGAAATCTGAAGGTGCAAGGTCAGGACTATACGGCGGATAATACGTCCCAGCCAAACTCTCTTAATTTTTGCTGAGTGGCTAAAGATGTGTGAGGTCTAGCGTTATCATGATGAAAAACCACACCCCTTCTGTTGACTAATTCCGGCCGCTTTCTCTCAACTTCTTCCTTTAATCTCATCAGTTGTTCGTAGTAGAGTTCAGAATCGATGATCCTGCCCGGCGGTAACAGATCATAATGAATAATGCCCTTCCAATCCCACCATACACACAGCATTACCTTGTTGCGAGATAACCCGGGTTTCGCCAGAGTCTGTGAAGCCTGACCAGCCTTTGACCACGACATTTTTCGCACGTTCTTGTCGTACGTGATCCACTTCACCAGTTATCAGGTTTTTCAAAAATGGTTCGATTTCATTACGTCGAAAAAAAAAGAATCACAAATGAGTACACGGTTCATTAAGTTTCTTTCAGTGAGCTCATGAGGCACCCAAATATCGAGCTTTTTTGTGTACCCAGCTTTTTTCAAATGCGCCAAAACTGTTTTGTGGTCAATTCCCAGTTTTTCATCTACATCGTAACTACTGATATGCCGATCTTGCTCCACTTTTTCAAAAATGGCATCCATTTTATCCGTAACAGGGCGCCCAGAGCGAGGTGCATCTTTGACATCAAAATTTCCGGATTGAAAACGCTAAAACCAAATTTGTGCTACTCTAACAGACACTGCACTAGGTCCATAAACAACACGAATTTTTTTCGCGGCTTGCGTTGCATTTTTACCTTTTTTGTAGTAAAATTTTAAAATGTATCAGTGTAAATGTAACAGTAAGAAAAACAAATGAAAATCACACATTTTACCTAATTTGAATTTTGAATTATCTTTTTTAAAATTTAAACTTTTTAATAATACCAAAACCAGCCAGATACAAATGGTATAATATATAGCCAAAGAGATTTTATGATAAGTTCATACATACTATTTGCGAAAAGAGTTTTTCCCCAACCTATTATTATTATTAGAGTGCATTACAAACTTTGAGCATCCTAAATAAGAATCCAAACTAGAAAAGATAAATTAGAAAATAATGTAAAGAGAATATGGAAAAATTCCTCAGGCCAGGATTCGAACCTGTGCGACCTCTTGTTACACAAGCGCGCTACCAGCTTACCTAGACCGTTGAATTTTTCCACCGAATACTTTGTTTCTAACCAGCTTGTAAGGCACATAATTAACGCTCACGAGGGCGTAATGTGATTTCACGCCTTGTTCTTAAAAAACAGATTCTAGTTTGTGAAGCAATCTAATAATAATATTTAGGGTAGTAAGTAAATAAATGTTTTTCTAACCTTTAATCCCGTGATACTATTGAAAGTCTTAAAGCACAGCATGCACTCCAGGGGCATCTCTGGACCCAATGTCTCTATGTCTTCCTCGCTTAGAGGCTCCTCCTTTATCACTGGCTCTAGGAACTGTAAGGAAAGAGGTACAAACATGACATTTTATGCTTCATGCATGGTCTCAGGTACAGATCATTCACTATTAGAAGTCCCCTGGCTTAGGAAATGGTAGTACTGCATATAATGTTGCCAATTGCTCACGTAGCATACACCCTACTACATATTCATATGCGTTTTTATAGGTATATTAATTAGTCTACTCTTTAATGAAAATAAAATTTATTGATTTGTATTTTGCAGACAATACTTATAAGCTAATGGTATGAATATCTATACACGTATCTCTGTACCAAAACGGTATTTTTTATTTCTTGTTCTAGCTCGACGACGTTTGTTCAAAATAGTCGAGCTCCCGTTTTTTACGTTTTTGACGATTATTTCCAGGCGACTTAATGTGAACGCTTTTTTCCGATATGCCTGCAAAAGTAAGTGAATAGCTAAATATTATTTGCCCATAAAATTGGCTTTATCTTTAAAGCTGGTATCCTATTTTACTAACCCGTCATGGGACTGACACGAGATCAAACCTGATCGAGAGGAATCACGGTGCATTTTTTGCATTTTCTCTTTCACAAAAGGCGTACCTTCAACACAATCTCTTTTGCACTATTGTTCAACGGCTTTGGCAATAATAATACATAATTTTTTCAAATAATTTTGGAAAATCTGGCTGACTACTATAATGACAGCAAAAGCTTGACAAGCGGTGATGCCAACATGACGGCAAGGGACAAGTTATGATGAATGGTCTGTACTTACAGTTGGCACCAAACTTAATAACGGCTCTGAAATTTGTCTATGTCTCTCTCTTTCATCTATCTCTGACATATATTTCTCTCTATCTGTCTCACTAGACCTAACTTCACTCAGCCGGCTTTAAGTTTGGCGCGAACACTACAAATTTATTCAACAACTTTTTGTTTTACACAGTAGCTAAACAGTGCATTAAATAGTCTGCCTAAAGGGAATTGATGTTTTAAAATGAAGATCTTCAAGCCTTTGTATATTATGTAAGTATACAACGTGAAATTTAAGTCATTTTGCTAACGAAAACTGGTGATAGTACTCGTTCATATGAACAACTTTTACTATGAAGCCAACCCTGAAATCGCGAAAAAAATACCAGCTTTTCCATAGAAAAGTTAAATACCTACTCGACCAAAATGTATGAAACAGCTGATTTTTCTGTACATAAACGAAGTGACTTTCGTTTATGTAGACAAATTGATACTGAAGACTCGGTAAGTGATCAGGACTAATGTTCAAGTGATCAGGACTAATGTTCAATGACCCTGTTTGCGAAACACGAAAAAACAATTTTTGTGCTTCTATACTTGTTCAAGATCAACCTCTACTCATTTAGTATAGTTTAATTTTATTTTGCGTATTACACAGAAAGGATAATTGAACCTTGGTCCTGGCTGCTGACCGAGTCTCCAGTATGGCTGGATAAACGAAAGTCACCTTATATTGGTAGACAACTTACAAATGCGGAAACATTAATTCTGATGACTATTTATAGGTATTTGGTAGCAAACAAGTGACCATATTAGAATAATAACAAATATCATAATAATAGTAAAATAAGTAATATAAATTTAATAATGATTTGCTCACCTTAATGAGAGAAGATGCTTAATTTTTGGTAAGGATATTTCATAACCATAACAATAAAAAGCTGTTTATATTTTTATGTTCTTATATTTTTTTGTAATTATGTGTATTCGTAAAAGCAAATTAATCCTTTGTTTTTTTACATTATTATAGGATTACGTCATAGACATAACAAAATGTTAGTTTTATATCACCTGCTCCAAAGGTCTATAAAACAGGAAATATTAAAAAATTAGCTTATCCTATCTGTAGCTATGGCAGCTACAGCTATACCTTACCGAATTTATTACAAACTAGCATTTCGCCTATTTATGTCATTCTCAGACGAACTCTGAATGAGGGCAAATCAACGGGGGCTCTTTAGTCTTTAAAATAGAGAAATTCTTCAAAACATGGTTTTCTTTAAGATACCACATTTTATGACAGACACTGCCTTGCAGCCTGGTTTTGAATATTGTTTTCTAACCGCAGGTTAGTGCAATTTGGAATCGGGACCCATATGGTCTATAATATATACTAATAATCGAGTGGAACATCACGCCCTGGGGCTGAATCGGTTTAACAGTGAAATTCTCCGGTAAATAAAGTGTCATCTAATATTTCTATATCAGTGTAATTGCTGTCGTCCTTAGTTTCCGTTTCATTGTTGGAAGAACCGCTTTCATACCTATTAACTTCTTCATATTTATAAGAATCGCTGTCATCCATTATTACTATTTCATCAGTCAAAGTATTACTGTCATCTTCAATAACTTTCGCTATTGTTTCAGAAGTAGGTCTATTCTCAAACGATTCAGCAACATCTTTTACAACAATTTCACATGACTCATCATCTTCTAAAACTATTAACTCAGACTGATATGGTTCATGTGAGTTCGAGTTGTCTGATATTAAAGACTGCGCAAGTTTTAATTTGAAATCAATTAAAGTAATTTCAGACTGGTGCACTTTCCGATATAAAATCCAGCTGTTAACACAAACCAAATCTAACAAATGAAAAAACATCTGATGATACCAAAGCAAATGACCACCTATCATCTCTATTCGGCATTTGTTAAGCATGGAACGAAGCATATCGATTTTGTTCACATATTTGTTATATATTGCAATAATTTGTGGACATGGAACATGAACAAATTCCTGTTTTTCTTTGTCAAGTCGCTTGATGATTGTTTCTGGGTATTTACCCACGTAAGTAGATGCAAAGTTAATGATACGGTTATCTTTTTCAAACCATGACACGACACAAATATCCCGATCCACTACTGTTGCAACCCTTTCGATACTGACCCCTCTTTTGCCATTTATTTTGTAATCTAAGGGAAGATTTACTTGAGATAAACTTATAGTACATACTGGTAAAATGCCTCTATTGTGCAAGTTAACCATCATTACCAAATTGGAAAATCGGTTGGTAAAATATAGTTTATGAGATTTCTTCTCTGGAATTGTTTCAGCCAATTTTAAAACGACGTTAGAATTCTTGCATTCCATTTCAATGTCGTATGTTAGTCCTGAATCATTTCTCAAAACTACAAATGTTGTCGTTGTATCACCAGTATGTTTGGGACCTCTCGTCTCCGTTGAAACATGTTGTTCATCTATAATCAGATGCTCATCTTTAGGCAAAAGTTGTAATCTTGCTTTCAGATCATTGAGTAGTGGTTTTATTTCTTTATATCTATCATCATGTTCGCTTAAAGAAGCATCTGCACTAAAAAAGTAAAGATATTTCATGATTTCTTCAAATCGTCGGTATTTCATGGCATTTGATATCAAAGGCAACGTCCAGTACATTTTAGTATTTGGAAGGCGAATAACAGACATAATATACAGAAATCCTATAATTTTCTCCAACTCTTGGGTTGTCACACAAATGTATTTTCCATTTATCAGTATTGAATTCAGATTGGTCGCTTGTTTAATTTTACACAGAATTTGAGGTGTGAACATGTCTAACCAGAATTGCAATGGTGTGCTTAAGTGTTTTCGAGAATCTGGCAATTCGTCATCGCCCCAAAATAATTTTAGTCCGCTATTTGTAAATATTTTATCTTCCCATGATAAACGGTATAAAGTATTTTCGTGATATGACGTCCTATCATTATTACCGCTCTTGTCAAAGTAGTATATTATTTTATGCTCTTTGAATCGCTTCTTATTGTTATTTTTTATAATATCACTGATATTTTTGGGGCCTTGGCCAATTTCAATTGTTTGTGTTTCAATATTTTGCATATTTTGAGGATCAGAATCTTTTTCTTCTTCCGGCCCCTGTCGTGAAAGATTTAAGATGGTATCACCATACACGTCCGATGACCTTTGCAGTGATTCAGCTAACAACAATTTAAAATTTATCAAAGGTAATGAACTGTTATGGTCATTGCTCCACAGGATCCAAGTATTTACACAAACCATGTCTATAAGGTAATAAAATAAGTTTTTATACCACATGCTACTATTAGCCTTTATCCTGCTATCACCGTGATGTGCATCAAAATTTAGGGTTTTCGCATGCAAGTGATATAATTCATGAGCCTTTGGACAAGGAGTTTTCACATAATTTTCTTTATTTTTTTTAACCCTCAACACAGTTTCTTCTGGATATCTTCCAACGAATGTGGAAGCGTAGTACTTTACTCTTTTATCATTAAAGGCAACTACAAAAATTTTAACGTCATTCACGAGACATGTATCTTCAATAATGCTGGATGAACCTTCAAATTTATACCTTACATCTGTACCGACCCTTAGTGTCAATATCCCTTTTTTGTACAATAAAGCCATCGTTTCGAAAGTAGGTCCTTTATTGAGGTAGAGTTTATGATTTTTGTTTTCAGGTACTGACTGCAATAAACGCAAAATTAAGTCATCATCCCATTCGAGTAATGCGCTATCGTCACAAAGATCTTCCATCTCGATTTCTAAATCATATGTTATCCCAAATCTGTCTCTCAAGACAACCGCTTTAATTAGTTTTTCCTTGTCAGTGTATTTCATAGGGATTATGTCTTCGTCTATTATCAAATGTTCTTTTTTAGGTAAAAGTCGTAACCTTTCTCGAACCTTTTTAAGGAGCGGCCTTGCTTTTTGGTATTTATCGTAGTCAGGGTGACATTTTGGAAGGTCTTTTTCGTGTGAAAAACTCAAATATTTCTGTACATCCTGGAAACGATCAAATGGCATCACTTTATTTAACATTTTAAGTTTCTCAGGCATAGTCCAATACTGCTTTGCATCTTGAAGTTGCACCACTGACATATATATTATAATTCCGATAAATTTTGCCATCTCAGTAGCGGTCAGTTCTAAAGCAGACTTTTGCGATCTCTTAGCGTTCAAATTGGTCTCATTCGTTAGCAAAGACAAAATTTCAGGGGTCAAGAAATATAAAAAATATTGTGAAATATTTTCCGAATATTTAAAAAAAGTCCTATTCGTGTCTTTATCTTCAAGAAAGGCATAATCGTGGGCACAATAAGGCTGTGAAACAGTCTTCCAATTCAAGTAAACTGATCTCATATCCTTAGAAAGCAAAGATTCAAACCGATTTTTTTCATTTTTCTGAAAACGATTTGATATGGGATTTTTGAGTTCCATTTTTAATTGGTAGGCTTCATCGGAGCTTATTTCAGTTTCGTCAGACTCAGAATTTACTTCAACTTCAGTTTCAGATGTTGATTCAACTTCACTTTCATCGGATTCACACTCTGTTGCTAATTCAATAGAATCTGACTCACTGTCAAATATATTTTCATGTAAGCATGTCTTATTCTTGTTGCAATGCTGACATATTTCAAATCTATTTTCGTGTGAGCTTGTCTCATTCTTGTTGCAACGCAGAGATATCAAATCCTCACTGTTAAAGACAGTATCGCCAATTTTCTTTTCCTGAAATGAAAGGAAAAAAGGTGCATATAACATAACAGTCTCCCTGCTATTGTTGTTGTTTTGGATATACATAAGTATGTGACCAGTTCTGTAAAGCTACCAACTAAGGATCGTTAGCAAAGACATAAAATTTAAAAAAAAAACAACAGTTTTTTAAAGTACTATACACATAAAGTCCAATTTGTATTTTGGCAGTCAAATTAAAAGTTGCTTGATAGCACAACTCAGGGATACAATAATAATGTCAGCACCAACAATGGAAAACGTTATGGCTTATTGGTAACCAATGTAGCGAAATTTTTGTTAAATGCAAAAAATCACAGGTTTTTAAATATTTTTGGTCGGCGTATTTCTAGCTCAATCAAAAGAAAACCAAATTATACCAGACATGCATTTTACCTCATGATATTAAGATACAACCTTTTGCGCTTTTAAAATAAACTGTAAAAACTGGTAACAAAGATAATAAGCAAACGTAACAGGGGACACATTGTTCTGTCTGCTTGTGACCTCGATCCGTTACAAAACGCTCGAAACGTCAACCAAATATATTTAAATGTTATGTATTCTACGCGATTAAGTACATGTGAAAACCGCGAAGGTTTAATTTTTTAGAACTGCACATGCAGTTAACCGCACCTATAACTTTGTCCTCTTCTTCGCTTCAAATTCGCGTGCCCCTCGCAAAGCTCGCAACTTCGAGGTGTTTTATTTCCAATTTCTGTATTTAAACTACTAGCGGAAGGCACGAAGAGGCGAAAATACACAGCGTTGGGACAAAATTACCACTTTGTTCCTTTCGCTGTGGAAACCCTCGGTCCGTGGGGGCCAGAAGCGCGACGCCTCTACAAGGAGATATCGTCGCGCCTGGTCGATGCTTCGGAGGATCCAAGGGCTAGATCCTATTTCGGCCAAAGATTAAGCCTCGCGATTCAGCGAGGCAATGCCGCCAGCCTGTTGGGTACCCTGCCGGGTGACGGCAGCGATCTGGCTTCAATTTTTTACTTAGTTTAGGTACCTATCCTATGTTTTATTTAAGGTAGGTATTCTTTTTCAGTTTTCTTATATATATTTATTTTAGTAGTTAGTTTTATTTATAGATAATTTGTTTTAGTTTTTAGTTTAAGAAAATTAAAAATTATATTGAATAATTGAATGAGTATAATTTTCAATATAAAACAATACGTCTACAGTAAAACTATACATGATTTATCTGTGAAGTACTTAATCAACATGCCGTTGATGTATTTTTTGGCATCAGTATTGTGTATACTATTATTAAGTACCCATGTGAACATTTTTGACATGTTTACTGGTCAAATTATATGAATTTTCAGATTCTCTTTCAGTTTTCATAAGTTTTGCACTTGCTAGTATTTCGATTTTCAACCCTAGGGGGTAAGTAAATTTGAAAATCGAACGTCGCTCCTTTACAGTCACTAACTAGAATAATATTGTTATGACAACTATGCAAATAAGTCACTCGTCTAACTAAATGGCAATGAAAAATTACTGTTCTGTCTACCTGATCTCTTTTATTTTGTTATGGTGTATTTTATTTCTGGTGGTAGAGCTGATGCCGGGCTCGACTGTGGAGGTACCACCATCTTACTCGCAAATCCTCCCGAAGTTTTTCGGGGGAGACAAGAGAACAGCTCTCAGGCAAAACCAGGCGGCCCACTATTGCCTGGGACCAATGGATGGCGGTATATCCATCCCCAATTGCCGGGCCTTATATAAAACAGACTGGTGACGGGCATCACTGGTGCAAGGGTTTCGGCACCGCGCTCACCAGCCCGCCTGCCCAGAGTGTGTGAGTATGGGCATTTTTTCCAGGAGGACCGCCAAGCGTGGCAAAATCCTGGAAAGGCCTATTTCCAGCAGTGGACGAAACAGGCTGATGGATGGATGGATGGTATTTTATTTCTATTAACAATATCGAAAAATGTGACTTTTATATAATAGCTGAATGTGATAAATGAAATTTTTAAAAGACGTTTCGAAATACACAATAAATTGGTTTTATTTTTAAAATATTCACACTGGCGAGTACGACACAATGGGGTATGTAAAGCACACTGGTTTTATATTTTTTTAATGAATATCTGGCTAAAATAAGCAAAATATGGATACACTGTACATATATCTTTATTTTAAGCAGTAGATATTTTTTTTCAACGTTTTGTTGTGATGACATCATGAAGCTAAACCAACCTCTTTATTCACACAGAATGAAGAGATTGATTCCTTTGCCTTATACCTGACTATTAAAAACATAAAAAACATAAATCTTTGTCTACTGGTTTGACATTTGAAGTTTGACTGCACCAACAACAACAGCTAACATTATTTTGATTCTAAATTTATGCGGGTATTAAATAAATCTGAACAAGAAAGATACGATGATTAACACTATTTATAGTATTTATGAATAGACCCAAGTAAACATCGTATTAGATCCTTTTTACCATATACTAAAAATTTCACTAAATTTGCCGACAAAAATTGTTCGTATTCATGAGAACTAAAAAGGAAGTGATGCAAGGAAGTAATGTGGAGTATCAAGCCTGAGCAGCCTTTTTTTTTTCGTGAAGATCATTTGCACGTTATTGGTATTTACGACTCTGATTTAATTATATTGTCTCCATTGTAACAGATTTAATGTTACTAGCAGTCGAACAAGAAAAGGCCCGAAACCAAATCAGAAATAATCCGTTTTGTGTATAACTTCTTTTAGCTTTTTAATCACATATCTCTATATAATTTAATTAACGGGGAGTCATAATTCGTTCATAACCTATCCGTATGGGAATGTTGTATCTGGTCTGCGTCTTTGTGATTACCCATCATGCAGGTAGAGATACTCGTCGGTGTAACGTGGGTGAACGAGTTTAGACTGTGATTGCATTTGATGAGCAATCGCAATCGATTTGTTTTTCATATTACAATTTTCCACTTACTTTCGGAAAATATCGGAAAAAACTAAATGCATTTTTTGGACACGATTTTCACAAATAAACCCAAAATTAGCCGAAATTCAGTAAACGTATCCGTACCGGCAACCCTGAATAGATTGTCAACTGTCTAATTTGTTGTCTACATTTTGACATTGATAAGGCAAAAACAATATGTATTTTTTTTTCAATGGACCTATTCCTAGTCAGCCTTGCCTGTGACGTCATTTAGTGGTCAAATGAATGTGAAAGTGGTTATTGTATTTTTGTTAAAATATACACGATCTCATAGTTTTTAAAGCTTTAAATAGAAAAATACGGTCTAAAAACCTAATATCTCGAAATAGTTTCGGAATAAACACCGTTTACTTATCACTTTACTTACCTAATTGCACAAAAAAAGAAAGTTCCAAAAGTAGAGCGTTCAACACATGTGTAAATGATCAATTATCTCTCTTGTATATTAATCTTAATTACAATTACAATTTAAAAAAATGGCGGCCATAAACTTTATGTTTTGTTTTTTTGTTAAAAACTAAGTTGCAAACATATTTTGTTCAGCTTTCTTTATTTCCTCGCATTAGTGATGAAAAGTAGAGTGTGTAAGTGATCAATTACCTCCCTTGTGTATAACAATGTACAATTGAAAAAAACGGCCTTGAACTTTTCTCGTTAAACACCGATTTAAAGTGTATTTTATGTATAGATTTCCATGTATGGACGAAAGATATAAGAATATTTCAATGTAGAACATGTCAAGGAAGAACGCATTGGTACATCCACTCACGCACGCACTTCTATCAGCTTTGACAACGCACACAGGCCCTAAAACGCACAAAGTCCTATCCTAAAATCATTACGAACGGATAACAGAGTTATGACTCATATGACAATCGACAGCATATACGATTAAATAAAAATGCAACTTTAAAATACAGTAAAATATGATAAAAATTCCTTATTTTTTTAGAAATGGTCTATCTCCCGGAACGTATGGGACAGGAGGTGGCAGCCCTCGGTGACAGAAGTCGGCAGGGGCGACTGGGCGTGACAGCTTCCACTGCGCCCGCCGACTGTTGGTGAGTGAATGGCGCGGTCTCAATTCTCTTTCCCACTACCTTTCTCAAGGTAGGGTACGCGAATCCCTAAGGGATCACTAGTTGATCGTAGGGGGTTCGCAGCTGACTTACGTTATGGCGGCTGACTGGTTTGATTTTTTATAAGATGTCTTTAATAGATTATATTAATTCACTAGCCTTTGCACGCGGCTCCGCCCGGGCTTTTTGCTTCTCTAGCCCATTTTTGGCCTCGCGATAATTTTATGAACACCCCTTACAGCCTTGTTGACCAGGGTCTCACGTCTCAATAATGATAATAAAGAAAACCGAACATACATACAGACAAACAAAAATTTGAAAAATGGATGTTTTGGCTTCAGTAAAATACTAATAACAAATTCCAATTAAAATGTTGAAATAATATTATATAGGCATGACGTTTTTTACTACTTTATTATTATTAGTATAGATACTGGGCAGCAAGACCAAAAAACATACAGAACTCTCACGCAAGTCCTTTTGTCCTTTGTGACAACTTACAATGTGAGAGTGGGTTTTCACAAATAATAGAGAAGTATTGTCCCTCGAAAAAGTGTTTGACCAATAGAAACGCAGGAAAATTATATCATGTGACCATCGCTTCGACAAACGACTCGTTCTGCGTTTCGATTGGCCAAACGCTTTGTCAAGAGATGTTCTCTATTAATTTCACCTATGCAAGCTATGCTACTTTGTAAAACTAAGCCGAATATTAACATTTCTTGTGAGATTTTTCCGAGACCCCAGTGACATTATGCGTGTAATTCATTTTGTTTATTCAACATAAGAGACATAAGCATGACTAAGTGGATAAAGGAGGTCATTGAATTTGATTTGTAAAAATTCTGACAAGAAATGTGTAACGGCAAACTATACACAATGATCGGTTTGCTTTTAGCTCCTAATAATAATAATAATAATAATAATAAAATTCTTTATTGCACACTATAAAATTTTTGTACACAGGCGAGCTTAATACTATTTAGTATTTTCTACCAGCTAACCTTTGGCAATGGGGAAGTTGTTGGGGGTAGTGCCATGATGTCAGAATAGTATAGATACAATTTTAAATAGATATATTATTTGTCACTAAAATACTCAATAAATTATAATATTACACTACATCCTAATAAACATATACAATATTAAGAACTAACAACATAATGTGATAAAATACATATACTACTTGCAAGTTTACATACATAAGTACTCAAAGACTCGTCGATAGCTTTATTGAGGAGAATTGATCGAACAACTCAAATCATTATAAACAAAAGATTTAATTTATTTTCCTATAGAATTTATTCGGGCTTCACAAAACGTAATGTCTTAAAGCAAAGCGGACGCGTATTGACCGATAACCACTGAAGTTTAACTATGAGTATTCCATCTTGCTCGAAAAAACCCTAAAAATGTTTTAGAATGGAAAAACTATGGATTTTTTCCTACTTGCTACGGCCCTCCGCCGTGGTGGTGGTGAAGAAAGCGCTACGACTCAACGCAATTTTACAAAATATTTGCTATTTTCTACGGTGCGCCGCAGTGAAGCAAGCGCTACGACTCACCGCAATTTTACAGATGTTTTCCTATTTGCTACGACCCGTCGCAGCATAGTAAGCGCTACGAGTCAACCCATTTTTACAGAATGCTTCCCTATTTTCTACGGCACGCCGCGGCGTAGCAAGCGCTACGACTCAACGCAATTTTACAAAATATTTGCTATTTTCTACGGTGCGCCGCAGTGAAGCAAGCGCTACGACTCACCGCAATTTTACAGATGCTTTCCTATTTGCTACGACCCGTCGCAGCATAGTAAGCGCTACGAGTCAACCCATTTTTACAGAATGCTTCCCTATTTTCTACGGCACGCCGCGGTGAAGCAAGCGCTACGGCTCACCGCAATTTTACAGATGTTTTCCTATTTGCTACGACCCGTCGCAGCATAGTAAGCGCTACGAGTCAACCCATTTTTACAGAATGCTTCCCTATTTCCTACGGCCCGCCGCGGTGAAGCAAGCGCTACGGCTCACCGCAATTTTACAGATGTTTTCCTATTTGCTACGACCCGTCGCAGCATAGTAAGCGCTACGACTCAACCCATTTTTACAGATGTTTTCCTATTTGCTACGGCCCGTCGCGACGTAGCAAGCGCTACGACTCAACCTATTTTTACAGATATTTTTCTATTTGCTACGGTCCGTCGCGGCGTAGCAAGCGCTACGACTCAACGCAATTTTACAGATGTTTTCCTTTTTGCTACGGCCCGTCGCGGCGTAGCAAGCGCTACGACTCAACGCAATTTTACAGATGTTTTTCTATTTGCTACGGCCCGTCGCGGCGTAGCAAGCGCTACGACTCAACGCCTTTTTACAGATGTTTTCCTTTTTGCTACGGCCCGTCGCGGCGTAGCAAGCGCTACGACTCAACGCAATTTTACAGATTTTTTCCTTTTTGCTACGGCCCGTCGCGGCGTAGCAAGCGCTACGACTCAACGCATTTTGCAGATGTTTTTCTATTTGCTACGGTCCGTCGCGGAGTAGCAAGCGCTACGACTCAACGCAATTTTACAGATTTTTTCCATTTGCTACGGCCCTTCGAGGCGTAGCAAGCTCTACGACTCAACGCAATTTTACAGAATGCTTCCCTATTTTCTACGGCACGCCGCGGTGAAGCAAGCGCTACGACTCACCGCAATTTTACAGATGTTTTCCTATTTGCTACGATCCGTCGCAGCATAGTAAGCGCTACGACTCAACCCATTTTTACAGATGTTTTCCTATTTGCTACGGCCCGTCGCGGCGTAGCAAGCGCTACGACTCAACGCAATTTTACAGATGTTTTTTTATTTGCTACGGTCCGTCGCGGCGTAGCAAGCACTACGACTCAACGCAATTTTACAGAATGCTTCCCTATTTTCTACGGCACGTCGCGGTGAAGCAAGCGCTACGACTCACCGCAATTTTACAGATGTTTACCTATTTGCTACGACCCGTCGCAGCATAGTAAGCGCTACGACTCAACCCATTTTTACAGATGTTTTCCTATTTGCTACGGCCCGTCGCGGCGTAAAAAGCGCTACGACTCAACGCAATTTCACAGATGTTTTTCTATTTGCTACGGTCAGTCGCGGCGTAGCAAGCGCTACAACTCAACGCAATTTTACAGATGTTTACCTTTTTGCTACGGCCCTTCACGGCGTAGCAAGCTCTACGACTCAACGCAATTTTACAGAATGCTTCCCTATTTTCTACGGCACGCCGCGGTGAAGCAAGCGCTACGACTCACCGCAATTTTACAGATCGCCGCCTCAGATCTAAGGTGGCATAAATCGAAATTTTCAATTATTTAGTTTTACATATAAAACGCACTAAAATAGTGGTCCGTATCGGTACTTCTCTCACACCCGCGTAAATGCGCATCTCCGATAGAGAAGCATGACTTTGTGTCCCTTCCACACTTGTGAATTTTCGCTTTTTGCTTAGAAATAAACTGGTGCCAGTTAGTATTGTGCCTGCATTTGCAAAGTTGAGTCGCGCTTTTTATGTCCTATCTCGATATGTGTCTTTTTATGACTAAAAATTATCTGTTTTTGTAGGAGCATGTTTAATAAAGAAATGAACTAATTGTAAAAGTGGCTTCTTATTACAAAAAACGCGTGTAGTTTTAAGTATTTTTTATTTCATTTGTTCATTTTATTGTTAATTTTGTGTGATTTTTTGCTGAATTTACTTGATTTCTGCCTTACTTTGACTAATCGTATCAAACTAAAGTAGTATTGGATGGGACTTGATTTTTAAAATCTTTGTAAATTTACTTTATTAAACAATATCCATGTACATTCATGCCAAATTGTATTCAAAAAAAGATATAAATTATAATTAGCCGAGCAGATTTTAGGCATGCCTTATAAATATTGGTAAAACTATTTGATAGAAGACGAAGTATCAGAGCTGTTGAAACATAAATTGCCGTTTCCCAAAAAACATAATTTTTGAGTTATGCCATTTTATTTCTGAGGCGGTGAGATGTTTTCCTATTTGCTAAGGCCCGTCGCGGCGTAGCAAGCGCTACAACTCAACGCAATTTTACAGAATGTTTTCTTATTTTCTACGGCCCGTCGCGGCGTAGCAAACGCTACGACTCACCGCAATTTTACAGATATTTTCCTATTTGCTACGGCCCGTCGCGGCGTAGCAAGCGCTACGAATCAACGCAATTTTACAGATGTTTTCCTATTTAGTCCGGCCCGTTGCGACGTAACAAGCGCTACGACTCAACGCAATTTTATAGAAAGTTTTCCTATTTTCTAAGGCGCGCCGCAGTGAAGCAAGCGCTACGACTCACCGCAATTTTACAGATGTTTTCCTATTTGCTACGGCCCGTCGCGGCGTAGCAAGCACTACGACTCAACGCAATTTTACAGATGTTTTCCTATTTCCTACGGCCCGTCGCGGCGTAGCAAGCGCTACGACTCAACGCAATTTTACAGATGTTTTCCTATTTGCTACGGCCCGTCGCGGCGTAGCAAGCGCTACGAATCAACGCAATTTTACAGATGTTTTCCTATTTCCTACGGCCCGTCGCGGCGTAGCAAGCGCTACGACTCACCGCAATTTTACAGATGTTTTCCTATTTGCTACGGCCCGTCGCGGCGTAGCAAGCGCTACGACTCAACGCAATTTTACAGATGTTTTCCTATTTGCTACGGCCCGTCGCGGCGTAGCAAGCGCTACGAATCAACGCAATTTTACAGATGTTTTCCTATTTCCTACGGCCCGTCGCGGCGTAGCAAGCGCTACGACTCACCGCTATTTTACAGATGTTTTCCTATTTGCTACGGCCCGTCGCGGCGTAGCAAGCGCTACGACTCACCGCAATTTTACAGATGTTTTCCTATTTGCTACGGCCCGTCGCGGCGTAGCAAGCGCTACGACTCACCGCAATTTTACAGATGTTTTCCTATTTGCTACGGCCCGTCGCGGCGTAGCAAGCGCTACGACTCACCGCAATTTTACAGATGTTTTCCTATTTGCTGCGGCCCGTCGCGGCGTAGCAAGCGCTACGACCCAACGCAATTTTAGTTTTAGCCACCGAGCTACATAAAATGTTAGAACAAGCAGTTTGGAGTTTCGCCCCGCAAAACCGCTCCGTCGAACGCCTCCGTTCGACAACTGTATGGATTTTTAAACTGTGGTATCGGGCTCCGTAGTTTTGAAACTATTTAAACGGATTGATGCCGCTATAAGAGCTGATAAAGTCAAAATCACCCGGAATAGAATAACTTGTATAGCTAGATTGATGGGTGGGGAAGAGGAAACACGTCAACTGGAAATTAGTAATCCCTGCCTACCCCTCTGTAAGACAAGCGTGAGTATATGCATGTATGTATGCTAGCACCGTAAGCAAACCGATCATAGTGTAGCCATCAAGTGTAGAGAAGCACGGAACTTACTTTGACATCAAAGCGGTCGTCTTTGGCTGCAAGCTTCATCCGTTTTGAGCTGCTCGGGACTGAACCTGCGAACAAAAACAGGTATACATAGATTACTTATACTTCACTATGACATACGGAACCCTGCCGATTGTTTTTTAGGGTTCCCTTTCTCAAAATGAAAGAACCCCTTATAAGATAACTTTGTTGTCCGTCTGTCTGGCTGCCCGTTAGAGATATCAAATTGAAACTAATACCTTCTACAGAAGGCTAAGGCCCCATTGCTCTGTTCAAAAATCAAGCTTCTAGCTAAACACAAAAAGGAATTATTGACCTTTACGTAATCTACTTCAAACCTATAAGATACTTCCAGTTAACCTGCAATTCCGTTTACAATTAAAGTAAGGCCAACAAGACGAGATAAAGAATGTAAACAAACTTTCAGGGGTTCAAAACATTTTTATTCGAATGAATTATATATACATTTTAAACTCCCTATTCTAATCGTTGTCGTCTGTATTAAGACGAAGATGATTCGTCGGAAGAGTCCGAATCAGCCGTATTGATAACAAAACTATTTATTGTGTTATCAATCATTTTGCCAATTTTGCTTTAAAAATAAAAATTCGATAAAATCATTCATTTCTGAGCTCACCCCAACAAACTGTGAAAGATTTTTTTTTGCCTATTTTGGCCACGGCGTAGTAATTACGATATCAATCGATGTTTTCGGTGCTTCGAACGCAATCCAAACAGGAACGAAATTGTTCACAAAATGGCGGACAAAATGTTGGTAAATGCAGTCTGACAGCTTACCTGTACCACACGACTCACGCAACGACAGCTGTCGTCGACCAACTGACGCCATTATTGCGTACGAGCGGTACGAGACATAAGGATAGAGATAACTCAGTAACGGTCCGATTATTCACATTGTTTATCTTGTCTCGTTGGCCTTACTTTAGGTCTAAGCAAACCTTTAGAAAATAATTTGGCCAAGTACGAGTCGGACTCGCGCACAAAGGGTTCCGTACCATCACACAATATGGCTATAGAACCCTAAAACATACATATTAACAACATAGATGCTATAGCAAAAATAAGGTAACAAAAAACAAGGCGCTAAAATGGTAGCGCCTGTGAAACAATTCAAAACTTTCTCGAGTACGGAACCCTAATTATACTATTTGTTGTTTAAATTTAGAGTATTTACAACAATATGAGCAAATTTGAAATTTGTATGTATTACCGTCTTTAAGAGCCTAACAAATGACATGAAAAAAAACCGAGGTTCATTGTATGGGGACTTTGTGACCCCTCTTATGTATATATATTTTTTCTTTTTTATTATTTGTGATGGTAGAGGGTAGAGGCTATAGTTACACGTATTCTGTAAAAGTTTCAACTGTCTACCAATTACGGCTGAAGCTATAGACCCCTGTGACAGACGGACAGATAGACAGCGGAGGCTTAGCAATAGGGTCCCGTTTGGCACCCTTCGGGTACCGGAACCCTAAAATCTGAAAATCACCGATATTTAATTATTCAAGAATTATTATTATATTTAGTTCCCTAAGGATATACATTTATTAATTAAATTATAGCGGGTAATCTTCGGAACTACTGAAACGATTATGAAAATTATTTCACTGTTGTAATGGTTAAACTCTTTACTTGTTTTTTCTGGGGACAGACGGGCAGTTCCCTAGGGACATAGTTATGAATAACTACAGAACCAATTTTGAAAATTATTTCTATGTTGTTATGATTAGTCTCTTCACTTGGACATAGGTTTGTCCCCGGGAGATGGGCAGTTCCCTAGGGACAAAATTATTAATAACTATTGAAACTATATTGGCAATTATTTTACTGTTGTACATAAACTATAGTTTATTCCCTGGGAACGGGTAGTTACCTAGGGACATAAGACGTAAGGTCAGACATGACAATTATTTTCATGGGAGCCAAAAGTCAACCTCAAATACGTACTATAAAATTATTGGTCATAAAGATTAACACAATTCGATAGGACTACCCAAAAACTAAACAACGCGGGCAAAATCGCGGGCAATAGCTAGTTTTAAATAAATTGCTTATTTATTTATACGATGACATGTAATTTTATTTGCATATCGTATAATCTACCTTTATGCACTTTTGGGCGCATCATAGTACCGGTAGAACCCACAAACACGTGTTTCAATTCCTTAGAAGAATTTAATTTAATTTTGTGCAGCATGTTCCCTTTGTTCCCTAATATTCCCTTCTGTTTAGTATAGTAGAATTTTCGGCCCATTTTCTTTGTCACCAAACGTACATTAGGTATTTATTCTATCATTTCACTTTTACCAGTTTTGGAATTTGATCAAATCATTTGATTAGTCTTAGTGATTTTTAGATGTCCTTGGAGAATACTTTGAATTGCAGTTTTAACATCTCCCGGAATTGTATGAAATCTCTTAGGGATTTAATCAAATTGCTGGTCTTATTATATCTCGGCGACATAGACACATAGATCGCTGCGCCGCCGCCCCGCACAGTGGATCAAAACTATTTATTCAGGTATTTATCCAGATTATTGTACTCTTTTAAATTGGGTCTGGCATAAGCTATACCGGGTGTAAATGGACAGCGATCTTTAAATGTAATCACATACTCAACTGACCATACTAAACAACTTGTCCCAAGAAGAGTACCCGCGCAAAACTTCAGGGTAGAACGTATTTCAATTTATCTTAAAGACTCTATTTCGCAGGAAGAAGGTCTATTTTAGAACGCTGCGTGTAAACGGCTGTCACACGCAAGATGCTTGTCTCAAAAAACAACCGTATCTCGGTACGATTCACGCATATTTGTTTAAAGTTCAAATACTTCACAAACCAATGATTTGCCAGGGAATGTTTCTTTGGAAAAGTTGTTTAGAGTGATCAGTAGAATACGTGGTTTCCTTAAATGGTAGCTGTCTATTTACACCCAGTGTATACACAAATAAAACACATTTTGGAACTTAAAATATTTATTGTCGAAAATATCAAAGTAATTTACAGTACAAAAATCGCCATCTTTATTTTTTATAAAAAATACATCATAATGTTTGTTTTACAAGCGTATTAAAGCAACATGTAATTAATGTAATTACTCAATACGAACTTAAGATTATTTTTATTAACATCATTAAACACATGGTACAAGGTACATCATATTTTATGTAACTAATTACATAATTATATTTATTTCTAACATTACAGTTTATTTACAACAAAACAAAAAATAAGACATTAAATACAAGAAATAAACGAAAATATAGCTTAAATACTATCATATAATATAACTACTCGTATAGTACATCTAAAGCTGCTTTTTAAAAAATTTTTTTACTAGATAATTCTCTCAGTCATGTTATGAAGTGTAATGAAAGGACGGATGGAAGGATGGTATTCAAATTCGATTGTCATTATGGCTATTCGGCTAAGAAAATAAGCCCTTTTTGACAAATGAAATCGTACGTGACTATTGTATTCATTTGACAGTGAAAAATGTACGATTTCAACTGTCAAACGGGCTAATTTGCTTAACCGAATAGCCATATGACAATCAATTTGAATACCATTGGCTTACACAATTGCACCTCAGAATTAGTAAGAAATCTGAAGTTCTGTATTTGTCGCTTTGTGTGATATTTTTAGATTATGACTGCATCTAAAAGCTTTAACATTTTTGTTTGTTGCTTCAGCTCTTCAATCATCAATATACATAGATGACGGGTCAGCACGTAAAAAGCGGCCCGACAAATAACAGCCCACTTGCAGAGTGAGCTCTTATTTGAATTTAGTTTGTTAGTGCCAGCGCCAAGGTTGAAACGTGTAACAATGCCTCAATGTGCTCTAAAAACTGCCGTAATAACCCTATAAATAAAGGTAATGGTGATGGAATATCGTATTTTGTGGTAAGTAAATATCAATAGTTTCTATTTTTCATCATTTCATCTGTAAATGGCATGGTATTTTTAATAAAATGTTTCTAAGCCAACGCACGCGCCAACTTCACAAACATTGATTCCAATTTGCTCAGAAGATTGTGTTTCCAAAGAATGAATTCAAAATGTACTTTAAAAACGAAATATTAAAGTTGGATTTTCAATAAACCGACTCGATCGTCTCTTGTCATCTTGTGTGACGTAATGTAAGATGTGAAAACTTACACGAACAATACTGCACCTTATCGTAAGCGCTTAAAGTTTAAAATAAGTTGAATTTACAAAAAGTTTAGGACGTCTTCGCGTAAATAGTAGTTTGAGAGATATAACTATAGAGGTATAGACAACCGGTGGCAAAATATCGCTTTGTTTTTGTTCTTGACCACTTGTCTTGATATATTGTTGTATATTGATGATCGAAGCTTCAGCTGCTTCGTCAGATGGGAACTATCTATAGATAACTAGATAAATAGCATGAGACCCATTAATTAAGAACTCTCTATGCACTACAACTGGCATAATATACCAATAATATTCTTTCACGAACTCTCTTGCGGTCCCGAAAGCTAATTCCCTAAACTGTTTTGTGTCCTAAAATTTTCCAACAGTTAATAAATCCCTCTGAAATATAAATTTCGAAAAAAAATCTGGCTGTATTTCCGTCATTAGAGTTTCCAGTACCAACCACTATGCGGCTTATCTTCAATCAAACATAGTCTTTCCCTAAAATCACTTTATGTTCACTGTAATACATGCCACTTTGCTGTAATTCACATGTCACAACTTCATTTAGCCAATCCCGGTGTTTACCGATAAGTCGTTCCTTTGATCTTGTAGTTTGTTTCCATAACGCAGACAATCGACGGCAAATATTAGTAACGACCGTTTTTAATTTATCACAGTCAACATTTTTGACGTCAGGAATAGAGGTAACTAAAAATTGGAAAACCTTCATGCATCGCTCTGATGGACGCCCTGCAGTATTCAGCCAAGCTTCAAATATGAACATTCTAGTAAAAGAACATTCCACTAAAGTACCTGAAAAAAATAACAAAGGTTATACCGGTTGACATTTCACCCTCTAGCTATATAATAAAGGAAACTGTTCTACGTTCGAAATAAAAAATACATGTTTTGTTACCTTTGTCATGATTAATAATTTTAAAAAAGATATCGACCGCCAAAGAAGCACTAATACGCATAAGCACTAAATCCGGTGACAGAAACGCCGCTCTACAAAACCTACGTGCATGGCCTATGTGCATTATTTACCGCCGGGAATATGTACTGTCTATTGTCAGTCACATGTGGCGTCGCGTAGGTTGGCCATTCTTTCGGAAGTTGAAAACCAAAAAAATAAACAAAATAAAAAAAGAAATGTTTACGGTTTTGTGTTCTATTAGTGATTCTGATTCATAAAAGTAGAGGGTTCATTTTCAACCTGTATAAACATTTTCTCTTAATTCACAGAAGTGTATGTTTCGTTGTCAGTGCTACGAAATTGCTACGAGGACGCGACGGCGGCGGCGTAGAGGCTTAATAAACACACAGATGCAGCCTGATGCAGGTTTTTGAAAGCCTGAAATAATAGCTTTTATCGTGTTTTACGTGAATAGCGTCAGTTTGCATTAAAAAAACTTTGCCCTATGCAAAAACAGCTACAAAACAATTTTAATGAAAAATGTTACACACATGCTTCGAGTTAAAATATCAAAAAAACAATAGTATTAAAAATACAATAAATCTGTTAAAAAGTTATACATACCCTTTTCTTGTCTTGGAATTCCATTAACACAAAAACTGACAAAAGAGAGGATGGTAACCCAGGTTTTATTTACTTTAATAGCAGTTGCACGTTGTACACGCGCGGTTATAAAGTCAAACAATATAAGCAGATGACCTTATCTCATATAAATCACAGTGAACATTTCTACAAAAAGTGTTTTCTTGGCAAATATTCGTCGTTTATTCACATGAAATTAAAATGTACGTTCAGAAACCTAATGTCTAATGTTGGATCACTAACCCATCAACGAAAACACTGTACAACACAAGTTTCTTTGAAAATATTACATTTCCACGACGAGCACAATCCCGAAGCACATCGAAATTAGATAAATATTTATCAGAAACTGACAATGATGCATCTAAAATGTCGTTTGATGGCTCCGATAATAGTCTGCCTCAATGAACTAGTTTCCACTATGTTTTCATGGACTATATACATATATACATTTAAGTATAATGAAACAAAATTGTAAAAGAAAGCACTAACATATCTCTACAATTGAAAAATTCGCACCTATATCCTAACACGACCGCACATAAACGAGACAGAAATACTACAGAATACAACGACATACAACGGTACGAGAAATATTGAAAAACATCAACGGGGTGCGCAAGCTTAGAATAAAAGATGACTAGTTTAAGTTGAACCATGATGATTTTGTAATAATCTTTGTATTAAATATTTAGGTAATTTCCCATAAAATATAAATGTATTAGTTTTAATGCTGCGTTGGCTACTGATTTTTCCACACCATTTAACAGCACAAGTAAACATTTTCAGCAACTTGTTACCTTTTTTACGATTTTCGCTCATAGAAACTGAGAACGTGGATCCGTATCAGATATATGGTCGCAACTAACACTGGTTTATGAATCAGCAACCTTATATAAGACTTATTTGCCGAATGTGTTTACAGATATCGGTCGCCTGTCTATGTCGTAAATATAATAGGTTGGGGAAAACTCTTTTCGCTAATAGTATGTATGAACTTATAATAAAATCTCTTTGGCTATACCATTTGTATCTGGCTGGTTTTGGTATTATTAAAAAGTTTAAATTTAAAAAAAGATAATTCAAAATTCAAATTAGGTAAAATGTGTGATTTTCATTTGTTTTTCTTACTGTGAGATGAGTGAATCTAGTGACGAAATTCGATACATTTTAAATTTTTACTACAAAAAAGGTAAGCATGCAACGCAAGCCCCGAAAAAAAATTGTGATGTTTATGGACCTAGTGCAGTGTCTGTGGGAGTAGCAAAAATTTGCACCTCGCTCTGGGCGCCCTGTTACGGATTAAATGGATGCCATTTTTGAAAAAGTGCAGCAAGATCGGCATATCAGTAGTTACGATGTAGCTGAAGAAATGTGGATTGATTTGAAAAACCTGATAACTGTTGATGAAAAGTGGATCACATACGACAAGAACGTGCGAAAAGGGTCGTGGTCAAAGGCTGGTCAGGCTTCACAGACTCTGGCGAAACCTGTGTTACCTCGCAACAAGATGGCTGTGTGTATGGTGGGATTGGAAGGGCATTATTCATTATGAGCTGTTACCGCCAGGCAGGACTATCGATTCTGAAATCTACTGCGAACAACGGATGAGATAAAAGCAAGAAGTTGAGAGAAAGCGGCCGGAATTAGTCAACAGAAGGGGTGTGGTTTTTCATCATGATAACGCTAGACCTCACACATCTTTAGCCACTCATCAAAAATTAAGAGAGTTAGGTTGGGGCGTATTAATGCATCCGCCGTATAGTCCTGACCTTGCACCTTCAGATTTCCACTTGTTTCGGTCTCTTCAGAATTCTTTAGGCAGTGTCAGGTTAACATCACGAGAGGACTGCCAAAACCACTTGTCGCGGTTTTTTGATCAGAAGCCCCAAAATTTCTATAGCAATGGGATCATGTCCCTACCTACAAGATGGCAGAAATTTATCGAACAAAAGGGCACCTACATACTTTAGTTAAATGTAAATAAACTTTCTTAAAAAATGTTTTGAATTTTCATATAAAATGCGAAGAAACTTTTTTCCCCAACCTATTATATACTCTGGGCAAATTATCACTTTGTCCTTTAACAAAGTCTACTTCCATGGTGCTAGATAATATAAATATATATATAAGAAACTAAACACAATTTTTTGTTGTATAATACGTGTATCTTTTACATTGATATAGCATTTATTGAACAGCTATACGCAAAATAACAACCAAGACGCGGAGTGTCTCGGTAGCGTGACGTCACAGCGGGGTCGCGGTTGGGGTGTTGACCAGAATGACTACAGTGATAATAAAAAAAACGCATTCATTTGGATGCGGATTTCCGTTGAGTGGTTCTTGCGTTATATTATAACGGAACATAGACAGACAGAGACAGACAGACAAATTCTAAAAAAACCGGCCAAGTGCGTGTCGAGCCACGCGCAATGTAGGGTTCCGTAGTTGCCCGGTACATTTTATAAGTTGGTCTACTGATACAGACCGCGCCAAACTTCTAGTTTCATACATTGGAGGGGACCAAAAGTTTGGCGCGACCTGTACTCGTAAACCTGTAAATCCTACTTAGCTGTGATAGTTTTCCTTTTAAATTAATTATTTATGCAACTTCTGTGATTTTTTTTACATTTATATAAACAACCGTTTAGCCAGCAGGGGGGCGCTCCACTCTAACTCAAATGTTCACTTTAAAGCTTAATATTTCGCCAACGGACCCCTAAATCGAAAAATGGTTTTTTACATACCCACAATGTTTTTAAAGGACCTATTCAACGATACCCCACACTATGGGATAGACGAGAAAAAAAAATCATCCCCAGTTTACGTGCATGAGAGGTACCCTTAAAAAAAAACAGATTTTATTTTACCATTTTGTTGGCGTGATTAATATTTTTATCCATGGTAAATTACAGCTTTCTAGTACTAATAGTCTCTGAGCTAAGCCGCGGACAGACGGACATGGCGAAACTATAAGGGTTCCTTGTCGGACTACGGAACCCTAAAAATTGTCGTTTGGCCTCGGTAAAATACCAATAACCCATTTCAATTAAAATTTCGCAAAAATATGCAAGGACAGACACGACTTTTTTACTACTTTATTATTAGTGTAGTATAGATACATATATACACGTATAGATAAATTCATAACTTTTAAAATAAAGACTACACTTTATTGAGGCTGGGTACTCTCAGTCCCCCTCAGCCTTAAGGGGGTAACTTTTTACCTCGGTACAAAATGCACATCATAATATTATATTCTTTACTTTTGAATAAAAAGTATGCAATAAATGTGTTTTAAAGCAACCTGCGGAAATAGTTTATTAATAATAAAGTCATCACAAAAAAATTACGTGCTTTAATGTATTACATTTTGTTTGCATTACATTAACAAACTTAAAAGCGTCTTTACAGTTGTAATGTACTGCAGCTAAAATGTAACGCATAAAATTGAATAATTTTCATGTGATCACCTAACTATTAACAAACAGTTTGCGCGAATTGCTATAAAACGCATTTATTGCATAATTTTAAGGAAGACAATATTATGATGTGCATTTTGCACCGAGATCCTCCGTTGCCACCTTAAGGCAAACAGTAAAGACCAAAAGGCCCACAGCATAAATTTTCATTCAAAAAAAAATCAAGGGTAATCTCTGGAACTACTGAACCGATTCTAAAAATTCATTCACCAATAAAAAGCTAAACTATAGCTAACATAGGCTATATTTTATTTTAATAAAAGTCAGTTTTCTTTTAAATTTATTGTTTCTAATTTATCTTTTCTAGTTTGTAATGCACTCTAATAAATAATATTTAGAGTATTCCAAAGCGATGGATTTCGCAATAAAAACATAATCATAGTTAAGGAGAACTGTGAATTTCTTAACAGTCTGAAGCAACACATATTGTAGCGACGACAGCGCCATTTGTTCCTAAGAACAAGGCGTGAAATCACATAACGCCCTCGTGAGCGTTCAGTATGTGCATTACAAGCCGGTTAGATCAAATAGTTACAAAATATTCGGTGGACAAGTATGGTGGAAAAATTCAATGGTCTAGGTAAGTACCTCGGTGGCGCAATTGGTAGCGCGCTTGTTTTGATAACAAGAGGTCGCAGGTTCGAATCCTGGCTCGAGGATTTTTTTCAAAATCTTGTCCAGATAAATTAGAAACAAATGTAATGTAATGTAAAGACATTTGTTTCTAATTTATCTTTTCTAGTTTGTAATGCACTTTAATAAGTAATATTTAGAGTATTCCAAAGCGATGGATTTCGCAATAAAACCATAATCTTAGTTTTCTTTCAGTTTTAAATTTAAATATTTATTTGTGAATGAAGTCAGGAGAAAAAGCGCTTCTTGACTGCTTTATCGGCGTGCGTATGTTTTGTAGTTTTCTCTTCGTATACGAGTATGTTGTCTAAAAAAACCACGATGTTATGGAAGGGCGAGGATTTATTTATTAATTTTTTAATATCGATGACCTGAATAAACTGCCGCCACAAACTCTTGAATACCATATACGAAGAGCAACAATCAACCAAACTTACAACTGGGCCACTGCAAATGTGGCAGTTCAAAATTTATCACCACCTACCAAACAAGATTGGACATTGGATGACGAAATGTTGTCACCAATCACTTGAGCCATGGTGGGCGACTGCCAAGAGTGACGAAATCTTAATTAATCTTTAACGCAATAAATCTTCTTTATATTATGACTTGCACATGTAAATTTGTAAAATTTACAATATTTGGTATTTTGAGATTATAATGTGATGTTGATTCAGTGAATCTACTGATAAATTTATGATATTTTCCTACAAATTAAAAAACATGGATATAGGCGCACTTGCCTCACAAAATGGGGCAAGTGCGCCTGCGTGAAATAAACCCTCAAAAGTAATGCATAGCAGAAAAATATTTAATTTACTTCAAAGAAAATCTTCAACCAAAAACGCAATATTTTGGTATTTTTTTCGTAAATGGCTATAATAAAGTAGCGGCTTTCAAATGAAATTTGGGGCAAGTGCGCCATATTTCTAATCCGGGGTTCTCAACTTTAAAACTCAATGGTAACTAGGTTTCTTTAATTACGTTTCATTTATTTACTCATACTATGCATTGAAAAACGTAGTATGATACACGTGGTTAAGGGAAATAACTTACTCGTAACGTTTAAAACCCTCGCTTATCGCTCGTGTTTCCAATCGTCCTCGTAAGCTATTGCCTCCTTACCGCACTTATAGCACAAACTACTATTAATATATAATAGCGACAAGATTATACTTAATGGTGAACGTTGTCACTTCTGGGTAGGGCGTCATCACGAATGTAAATAAAAATTCTTGGTACACAGTTCCACAAATCTATGTATTAACTTAATATAATATGTCAATCGAACAATAATGTCGTAGCCATATCGTTAAATTGGCCATATCGTGAATTATGAAATGAATATACGATAGTCTCATAACAAAAAGTAAAAATAGTTACGACGACGACGTGTGAAGCGAAGAGGAGCTTGTAATAAGGTTGCTGGTGATCACATTGTAAATTCGGAAGCCGAGCGAAGCGGAGCGGAGGGAGGTGACCATTTTAGTTTTAACAGATTTAATGATATGGCCGATCAAATCATGAAATGGTCGATTTTAATCTAAGATATGGCTACGTTATACATATATGCCTTTCAAAGGTATTTGACCATTTTTATAAATTATATTTAAATAATGGACTTGGAATTGTTCCCATTTAATAAAATATATTCATGTTTTTTCGTTTTTCTTGGGTTTAAATATTTTTATAGTCTCAGTAGCTTTTAGCCACGAATGGAACTTATCGTAAAATCTCGAATTAATATTTTGGTGCTGGTTACTTGAAAATATAAGACACAAGAATTTAATTCGTGTTTCTGCTTTGTCAACATTAAATTTCTTTCTTTTAACTTCTGCAAGCATTGAATGACACAGATTTTTTGCCCTACAGAAACCTCTTCCTCTTGTTCTCCTCCAACTCTCATACAATTGCTTACGTGTAAAGGTAAACAACTGAGTCCGGTTCTGTTTACCTGGAAAAATAAACAGAACTGATCTATGGTAAATCAAATTATAAAGTTACGGACAGTTTATTGAGTGGCAGCACTTCATAGGGTCGGTAAATAGTTTAATATTTCAAAAGAAGGGACTAATTTTTCCAGATTAAAACTGTATTACAAACAGGGACAGGTACCATTTACCTTTTGTGGGGTTTTCAGTGGGTTTTTTAAAGGCTGAATTTTAAATACCCCAATAATTAGGTTACCAATATATTTGGCTCACTCTTTTCATGGGAAAGCCTTTCAGAGGGTTTCCCAATCAATAATTTAATTGTTCACTACCTAATGCGAATACTTTTACTTCTTATAGAATGGGTACCATTTCTGAAGGGGTAACCCTTTCTTAAGCACTTACTGAAATAATCTATCGTTAGAGCAATTTAGGTCTATAAACATTATGAATAAGAGTGATAATTGTATGCGAAATTTGACAGATAGCTTATCATAGCTGTGTCACTGTTTGGACATATCCTCTAAATAAAGTGAAAACCAATAAGAGATTAGGTAAGCCGTAAAAAGACTTGGTAAACGCTTATATCTTCGATTTCAGGGTTTCCTCATTCGAAAGTATAACCAATCTTACTCGGACAGCTACATGACCTCTTTAATGCCGTCATTCGTACAGGAACTACCCCAAAGAAGTGTAGCAGGAGCCTGGTAATTTTTGTAAGCTTCAAAAAAGGGGACTAAATCCTACTTAAGAACTATAGATCATTCGCGCTCCTAAGCCACACCTACAAGCTGTTCTCAAGAGTTATCACGAATCGTCTCGCCCAACGATTAGACGACTTCCAACCTCCAGAGCAGGCTGGTTTTGCAAAGGCTACAGCACCTTGGACCACATTCACACGCTAAGGAAGGTTATACAGAAAACTCGAGAGTATAATCAGCCCTTACGTCCAGCGTTTGTGGACTACGAGAAAGTCTTCGACTCCATCGAAACATGGGTCTGTTCTGCAGTCCTTGCAGCGATGGCAAGTTAACTGGCATTACGTGGAGATGCTGAAATGTATGTATGACTCCGCTACGATGTCTGTCCAAGTACAGGGTGTACAAACAAGACCGATACATCTTCAACGCGACGTGGGCCAGGGAGATGTTATTTCCTCAAAACGGTTTACCGCCGCGCTGAAGGACGTCGTTAAAACACTAGAGTGGAATGGACGAGGCATAAACGTAAACGGAGAGTACATTTTACATCTTCGCTTTGCTGAAGACATCGTAATAATGGCGGAATCGCTGCAGGAACTTGAGGAAATAGTGCGCGGTCTTAGCGATTTTCCGAGACGAACAGGCCTGCGGATGAATTTGGATAAGACTAAGGTCATATCCAACTGTCACGTCATCCAAGGGCCACAAACCGTCGACAATGTTAGCATCGAAGTTGTTCAAAAATATGTTTATCTGGGTCAAGTTATACAGCTGGATAAAAACAACTTCAACGCCGAGGCTGACAGAAGAATATGCTTGGGTTGGGCGGCATTCGGAAAGTTGCGTCACATATTCAAGTCGTCAATACCGCAATGCTAAAGGCTTAGATGTACCACCAGGGCGTCCTTCCTGTGATGGATGACGTATGGCACTGAGACTTCGTCTCTTACAAAGGGCCTGATCCACCGATTTAAGGTCACTCAGCGAGCTATGGAGCGGGCTATGCTTGGGGTATCTTTGATGGATAGAATCCAAAATGAGGAGATCCGTCAGAGATCGAAAGTAACTGACATAGCCTGGAGAATCAGTAAGTTGAAATGGCAGTGTTCAGGCCATATTTGTCGGCGACATGACGGCCGTTGGGGCCGAAAGGCTTTGGAATGGAGACCACGTACAGCAAAGCGTAGCGTAGGCCAACCTCGTGCCCGCTGGACCGATGACCTGAAGGATGTTATGGGTGACAGCTGAATGAGGAGGACGAAGAACCTTCATGAGTGGCGAAATCTGGGAAAGTCCAGCAGTGGACGAACACGGGCTGATGGATGGATGGAAGCAATCTTATTTGTAACCACAATTATCGGGACAGCCAATCAAAAGGGAAACCCCTTCAGGGGGTTTTTCAAATAGATCCGCTTGTCCTGTCCCTGATTACAAATATTTTTTTTTGATATGCAGGGAAAAATCAGCTTGCCACCTGTTTTAGCAAAGTTGTGTCACAAATAAATATGAATTTATAGTATGTCAAATCTGTGTGTCTAGTGAAAAGGGGTGTAAGTCGAAAAACGCAACTTTACAGGAGACGCAAAAAACCCTTCCCAGTGTAAAAAACCACTCGTTTTTGCTGTTTGCGTGGTGTAGTAATATATAGATGGACAAAAGGATAGATATTTTGGTTTATTTTTCATGCTGTTTCATATGGTGATGACAGTTTTATTGTAAATTAGTTATTTGCAAAGAAAGTGACTTGTATCCACTTTCAAATTTTAAATATAAGGAGACTTCACTTGATATATCTTTAACTATGGCTCCCAGATCAATCCGTTTTTGATTAAAATGATTAATCGCTAAACGAACAAACGTTGTCGGTGACGTTTCTCAAAATCGAATTAAACGAAACATACCGGATACATCAATATATGGAATATCTAATCGATCTTACTGATCTAAATAATCGTAATACTCAAATAAACGGACGACCATGGAGGTTTTCAAATAGATGTCTGAATAGTTTTGGTAGGTATAGACAACAAAGGAGTATAATCATGTGACAAATATTTAATTGTCATCTGAATGTCTATTGGTGCAAGCTTATACCAAAGATATATAATGGTACCTGTAGATGGATCACAAAAAATGAACAATTCCTTCGATACTCGATACTTGTCATTCTAATAGCCGTATGTCATATGTTAAAACGAGATAACAATAGCCGAATGTGAACGTCTTGAAACGCTGCGCGCCACTAAATAGACAACGCCATATTTGTTTGGTATCTGCTGGTTATCTAATGCGGTTCGAGAGAAAAGCTTTATTTGGTATAAATTACTTGGTAATTCAGAACTGTGGTACCGTAAATCCGTTGTTTGCCAAAAATGACTTGTACTGTTCCCGGTTGTACAAGCAGAGCGGGTGTTTTGAAACCGAATAATGGGAACATATCATTCCACCGGTAAGTCATACTCATTGTTTTTGTGTTTTTGAGACCAAATTTTGTAATTATAGATCCTTATATTTACAAAAAGGAAATCATTTAACGTGCATACACAGTTTACCGTAGATTTATCTTTAGAAAAGCGGGTGTTCATATCCTCAATCCATAAAAATTAAATCCAATCCAATTTGACATGCAATTTAGTGTTGTAGTCTTATTTTATTGAGTATTTTATATCGATAATATTTTGTTGTAATGTTTTGTAACTTTTGTATACTTACAAACAAGCATTAACTGCAGGCTGGAAGTAATTTGTCGCAATTTTAAACAGATTTTCCACCGACATCAACGTAAAGGAAACGTGGATTGAAAATGTAAGAAAAGGCGACGATTGGAGACCCACGCAACATACAAGAATATGCTCGATGCATTTCGAAGATTCTTGCTTTCGCGAGGGACATGGGCGTAAAATTCTACACTCTTAAGCAGTGCCAACAATATTTGCCAATTTACCAAGTCGTGCAAGCCAGTAAGTGCAAAATCTCTAAGTTAGTAGTATAGAAATAATGCTTAAATAATAATGAATTCTCATTATTCAAATTCAAACTATTCATCGTTTGTAAATCGTGAAAAAATTCGGTTCGGTCTCATAAAAAATCGAAATTTTACTATCAAATTTACCTTAGACCTGTAATGAATTAGCCATAAACCGTTTATTTTTAGAAATTACCCAGAAATAGGAAACTGCCTAGAAAATACGTGGATGCCCATGCCCAAGCATCAACATCAACTGCAGGTGGAAATATTTATGTAGAACAAGTAAGCGGTTTTTCACTAACAGTTATACCGAATATTAAATATTTTGTAAGCAATAAGTACTTAACACATTGACGAAAAAAAAGGCTGACAGAGTTGCAGCTAAGCAAATACTGAAGCAAAGCAATTGGGCGGTTTTTAAGTGTGTGAGTGAGCTATTCATCCATCCATCAGCCTGTTTCGACCACTGCTGGACATAGGCCTTTCCAGGATTTCGCCACTCTTGGCGGCCTCCCGGAAGAAATGCCCATACTCACACACGCTGGGCAGGCGGGTTGGTGAGCGCGGTGCCGAAACCCTTGCACCAGTGACGCCACTGCCCGTCACCAGTCTGTTTTAATAAGGCCCGGCAATTGGGGATAGATATACCGCCATCCATCGGTCCCAGGCAATGGTGGGCCGCCTGGTTTTGCCTGAGAGCTGTTCTCTTACTCGCCCCCGAATAACTTCGGGAGGATTTGCGAGTAAGATGGTGGTACCTCCACAGTCGAGCCCGGCATCAGCTCTACCACCTCAGTACGAGTGAGTCAGTCACGAGTGAGTTAGGTACTATGGAAATTGGCATAATTTGTCACCCTCGTTACATACATCGTTATCTCATAAAAATCTGAAAATGAGTTTAAGATACAATTGTAATTTTTGGTCTATTTTTATCATTGATGTAACTTTATTGAAAAACTAATAGTAAGACTTGACAAAAGACAAAGCTAAATCTACCATGCAAACCAAAAAATTCCATTACAATCAGGCAAATCAATTAGATTTTTCTACCTTCCTACCAATCTGCTAAAAGTGAGATACGCTTGTATGTAAAGAGAGCGACGAATTATGATGTGAATGTGCGCGTGCCGGACTCGTGCGTCTGCATAGAACATAGAACATCCATCCACCTTTTTTTAACGTCAATGTACAGAGCCTAACCTATAAACCATTTTTCCCCTCTTCCAGGTTCACGAATCTGTACCAAAAATCAGTCGTATGACGCAAACAGAAAACGATGAGAGTGTTTCTGAACTTGTGAAAGCGAATAAGTTGATTAGGGGATACAATAAATTGGCAGAAAGACGCAAAAGAAAGTTAAAAAACCTACAACGCAAATGTTCTCGGCTCATTAAAAAAAATTCTGATTTAGAGACAATTATTCAATCGCTCAGTGAAAAAATGGAAAGTGAGCATATTGCTATATTAAAAAACACGTATGATTGTGATTGTGATAATCAGGTTATATCCAATTATTTAATGAAATTGCAAGGGGTATCATAACCAAAAGAATATCCAGTAGAAATTAAAAAGTTTTCATTAACGCTCCATTTTTTATCACCGAAAGCTTATTGCTTTGTACGCGAATCTTTAAATTCAGTATTGCCCCATCCTAAGACACTGTCAAGGTGGTACCGGTCCGTCGACTGCAAGCCTGGATTTACTGAAGAATCATTAAATATTTTAAAAATACGTAGCGAAAGATCTGACAAAATATTGTACTGCGCATTGTGTATTGATGAAGTCGCTATTAGAAAGCAGTTGCAGTGGGATGGGACTAAATACTATGGCCATATTGATTTTGGTTCTGAGGTCGTCGGCGATGATCTTCCATTGGCATCAGAAGCATTAACATTTATGCTAAATTTTATGCTGTGTAAATGAATCATGGAAGATTCCTGTTGGATATTTTTTGATAAATGGTTTGACTGGTCATCAAAAAAAGAATTTAGTAGAACAATGCATTCGCTTATTAATCGAGCACAATGTAACAGTAGTTTCATTGACGTTTGACGGCGCTGCATCGAATGCAGCCATGGCAAAAGAATTAGGTTGCGATTTAAACCCAGACAATATAAAATCTACATTCACCATAAATGACAACGAAATTGCGATATTGTATGATCCCTGTCATAACATAAAATTGGTAAGAAATACTTTAAGTGAAAAACGGAAGTTGCTAGATGGTAATAATCAAGTCATATCATGGCACTATTTAGAAATGCTTCAAAATTTGCAACTAGAAGAGTCTACATGCTGGAAATAAATTGTCTACTGCACATATTCAGTACGAAAAACAAAAGATGAAGGTTAAGCTCGCCACTCAGCTATGAAGTATAGCGGTGGCAGACGCATTAAAGTATTGCTGCAAGAAGAAAATTCCTGGTTTTGAAGAATGTGATGCCCCCATTAAATTCATGCAATATTTTAACGATTTATTTGACATTTTAAATTCCATAAATTTGGCTGCTAAAGGCTAAAAAAACCATTGATCGCATATAATATAAACAAATCAAAAGATAAATTGCAAGAAATTGATAAATACATTGGCGAATTGAAATTAACTGATGGCATTTTGATTGTTAAATCGAGAAAAAAAACAGGATTTGTTGGTTTTAAAATTTTCATACGATCGGTTTTGTTCTTGTATGAAAAATATATTCGGAATATAGCTTGTAACAATCTTAATCTAAAGTTTTTACCAGTGTATAAACTGTCTCGGGACCAAATCGAGGTGTTTTTTCGTGCTATCAGATCTCTTGGGGGATTCAACAACAATCCTTCGGCAAAAGCCTTCATGGCAGCGTACAAAAAGTTGTTGGTGCACGCTGAGTTTAAAATCTGTAGAAATGGTAATTGCTTACCTCTAGATGATATTCGAATTTTGCACACCGATAAACAACAGTATGTTCAAGCCCTAAACCAAACAACTGACAGAATTAAAATGCTAGATTGTTCCGCTGAAAGTCAATCAACTATTAATTTTCATGTAGATATAGCTGACCACGAATACATTGCAGGCGCAAATATCCTTACGGAATACAGCGAAGATGTAATTGCTTACTTGGCCGGATACATTGTCAGAAAATTGCAGAAAAATATACTATGTGAACAGTGCACCAAAGCCCTTACCGATGATACAAACACAAGTTACTTAATTCAAATTAAGGACAAAGGTGGCTTGACAAGGCCTGCAAGTGAATGTCGTGTACTACATCTGCAAGTACACTGAAAAAGTTTTACGTCAGTACTTAAATACAACCGGAGTAAGTAAAGTCGGGCTTCCTATTAACATGCACAAGATAACTATGACCGTGTTTGAAATGTGTGGTACAACAGACATATTCTCGCGATTAATTACCCACTGTTACGATAATTGCGTATTAAACAATCATTTACATTTAATTATCAAAGCAATTGTAGATTTATACTTAAAAATTCGAATACATCATGAATGTAAAAAGGCTTCAGTACCGGAAAGTGAGAATGTCAGAAATTTTTACAACAAACTTGTTTTATTTAAAGGGCTTTAAAATGTTACTTTTTGGTACTTACTGGTCTTTAAATCATACGAAATTAGTGTAAAAACTATCACAGCTAAGTAGGCTTTACTTACAGGTTTACGAGTACAGATCGCGCCAAACTTTTAGTCTCCTCTAAACACGACAATGTATGGGTAGTTCTTTTAAATGTATGGGAAGTTTAGCGCAATCTGTATTAGTAGACCAACTTATAAAATGTACGGGGCAACTACGGAACCCTACACTGCGCGTGGCCTGACACGCACTTGGCCGGTTTTTACTGGACCATTCAACAAATTAATGTAATTATCACTCTTCTGTAATGTCATTTCTGAAAATAGAACTCTTAAGATTATAAAGTATTTTATTTCATTTCCTCGTAAAAAAACCTACCTCCGTTCTACATCATAAGGATGAAATCGAAATATGTCCAATCCAATTACCTATCCATTTGAAATATTTTACTGAAATAAGTGTGTGAGGTTCCATACAATTTCATACAACAGGACGGCTATTCTGACTTTATTTTTCACTCGCAATATCAGTTGTTTGACTTTTGTTTATTGTATGATAGATGCCATATCATGTAAAGTACAGTAACTAAGCCTTATTAAATAAAATCTATGAAATATAAGGGAGGCTATAGGTTTTCAATTAGAATAAATAATACATATTCATAGAAAATCGCTTTTAAAATCACCCGAAAACTAAAGCTCCTCAAGCAGGGTGGCTATTCCGGTATTACTTCTCCCTCGCAATATCAGTCATTAGATATTTGTTTAAAGTTTGATATATGCCATGCGATGGAAATTAGAGTGACTAAACCACATCAAATAGAAGTTATAGAATATAAGGAATGCTTACTATAGGTATAAGTTTTCAATAAAAAAATCAACACTATCTGTACAAAATCCCTTTTGAAGTCACCCACAATCTGCCTTTGCAATTTTTGCGCACGTGCCAGAATTGAGGGCCAGGGCGGGTATTCTGACACGCGCGCAAAAATTGCAAAAACAGATTGCGTGTGATTTTAAAAGGGATTTTGTACGAATATGTATTGATTATTTTGATTGAAAACTTATAGTGAACACTCCTTATATCCTATAGCTTTTATTTGATGTGGTTTAGTCACTCTCATTTTCATCGCATGGCACTTATCAAAGTTTAAACAAAATATCAAATGATTGACATTACGAGTGAAAAATAATGCCGGAATCGTCCGCCAGATTTACTTTTCTGATTTTCTATACCGCAATGAAATATTTTTTTTTATATTCATATTATTTATAGAACATATGTTATCGATATCTAGTTGTCGACAAAAATGCCCAGCACTATTGTACGATATAACTTTAGCTGGCATTGTATAGTCAAAATGGAGACATCAACTCAACTTCGACCCAATAGATTTTGTATGTATGTCTCTTTCTATCTTAGGACAAATTGAAGGTGTCAGAAAGGATAAAATATAGCTGCTTCTTGTGATCCATCTACACTGTAGATTCTACAGGTACCATTATATATCTTTGGCTTATACTACAATCGTACATACCGTTACATACGCCTAATCGTCGTGCATTCGTTTTCATATTCGGGTTGTTTTATAAAAACGAATGTTTCGATTAAACGGATATTTGACAGGTCATCCGTTTGGACGATTTTGAGAAACGGATGTGTCAAATAGCGTTTATTTCGATTAAACTTTTTAACGTTTAATAGGGAGCCTTACTTTTAACACATTCTATTTGTTATAATTTTTTGTGAATTTTTTGTAAGGACGTACATAAAATAAATTAAGCTATAACTATAGACTTTATCTTGTATTTTACAAACCAATTTAGATGTAAAAAACATTTGTTTTCACAGTTCTGTCATCAAAATTAATATAATATTCCAATAAAAATATACATATATCATTTTACAAAAAATATTTTTTGTTTCAAAATAGATTTAAGTTTATTTGTATCAAATTGAGAACTACTTTTGAACCATTATTCACATAAAGTATTTAATTTTATGCTTTTATTTTACTTGTATTGATCACAAAAAATTGAGATGATACTACTTATCGTATTCCTCATAGGTGAATATCTATCAGATCCTCATTAACCAAGAGGTTCTCATAAAGAGCCCTGCCACCTAGGGCTTACGAGTGGTAACAGTGTAATTTAGTCTCGTTTTTAGGGTCCCAAAGAGTGCCAAACCAGACCCGTCATACTAAGCCTCCGTTGTCTATTTCTCTGTCTGTCTGTCCGTCTGTCACAGAAGTCCACAGCTTCAACCATAATAGGTAGAATTTTCTCAAATTTTCGTAGAATGCGTATTACTATGGCCTCTATCGTAGAAAATAATGAAATATTAATAAAAAAATATTTTAAGGGGGGCTCTAATACAAGAAAATCGAAAAAGTTGCATCTTGCATAGAGACGGCAATACATACAAGTTTTTTAGTCAGATTGTAGGACATACTCTAAAGAAAATTAAAATATAATAAAAGTAGGGTTCCGTAAGCAGATGGCGCCACATTTTTTGTCAAACGCTACCATTTTAACAGTTTGGTTTTTGTAGCCTCGATGTTGCTTGGGTATGTATTATTGCTATTATATAAAGTTTCAGTGGGATCTCAGAATTATAAGTCTTGCCATTACCATGGTCTACATAAAAAATTGTATCAGTAATTTTTGAATTGACCTCTATCAACCAGACAAGCTCACGTTTATAAATAATAATTCAATTAGTAAGCAGACCTGTGGCTGGTGAATACTATTTGAAGACTATTGCAAGATGACTCGTGGCTCTGAATAATCGCAGCTGCAAGTTACGAAAATTAAACATAACTTAGGTCCTAGATAGACGTAGAGCTCAATTCGAACCAACCATAAATTGTAACAGGCCCTTTTGTATATTTTTTCTGAAAATATAGGCTAAATCATAAAGATACATACTGTTCTTTAACTTTCAGGTGGTATTTTTTATAACGAAATTATTTTTTGAAAATCGGTTTGGTGAATTTGGTGAAACTTAATAGTGATACCGTTCAGGCTCAATAGGGAGAGTTTCTAGACGTAAGGAAATAATGAAAAAAAAATTTAGGGGATAAAACCTGAAGATGGGATTACTGAAGATAAAAAAATAGTTTTTTTTTCTTGTGGGCAATGGCCTATTTTCTGTAATGCCTAAATGACATAACTATTACGTCATCAAAGCTATTTATTCAGTTCCTGAATATTTTCATGTACATCTTTTGTATTTCAAGGAGAAAAAAATACTTTTATATGACCTTGAAAAAGCTTCCTTTCGAAAAAATCGACAATTAGGTGCTGTTATGGTATTCTGGACCATTCGAATTCGTGGATCTTTCAAGGGAGTTATTTCCCACTCATGATATACATAACATATTTACTTTTACAAAACATATTTACTTTTAGTTTTTAACACCTATTATCTTTACTAAACTTATTTTTAAATAATTCTTGTTTTATATGTAAAGATATAGAAGAGCGGAGTCACCTGGCACAGGCATTGTATGCTTAAAAGGTGATTCCAACTTGATCTGTGAACTACTTATGTTTTAACAATAAAGATATTTTGTATTTGTATTTGTATACTGATAGTGAGTATGAAGACAGAATTAAAAAGTGAAAAACTATACAAATTAAATTAACCCCGCAAACAAAATAGAACACAAGTTAATTCAATTATAAAATTATTTGACAAAGGTATAAAAGTTACAACAGTTACCGGTAATTGACACATGACCTCCGCTCCGAACCATGCGCAAACCACTGAGGATTGCGGGCGTTGTCTGCGTCCACGTCGTTTTCCCTTCTTAAGGCCTTACTCCTGGTGCACGATAATCTTACTGAGCGATTTTAAACTTCAGTATGTTGTCAGAAAGTCTACATTAGAATGCTCGCTTCGCGCGCTGGCGGAACGCAAAATCAGTGAGTTTTAGAGGTTTTTCTGGATTTTACAAAAAAGTATTTGGTGTAGGAGTTTTTTCACCTGACATCGGAAAATAAACCATGTTTTCTTGTTATAGCAGTAATTTCAGACATAAAACACAAGCCGTTTAGACATAAAACGACTTAATAACTTAAAAAGGCATCATTTTCAAAAATAAAATGTATCGAGCGAAATGTGTCCAATTAGGTAACCGACTTGACAACGGAAAGACAAAGGTCTGAAAAAACACGTGTCCAAGTTTTACATTGATAAGATAAGTAGTTGACTCAGCATATTAAAACAAAAACCGTTGAAAGACCCAATACAAGCGCTTAACACTTCATACCCCGCACTCCGCACGCAACGGCCCTTGCGGGTTCAAGTTGTATCACTTTTTACGAAATTCTAGAATACTTAATCTCATCCCACTAATATTATAAATGCGAAAGTTTGGGTGTATGGATGGATTGATGTTTGTTACTCTTTCACGCCGTAACTACTCAACCGATTGGGCTGAAATTTTACATGAATTTAGTTCTAGACCCGGAATAGGACAAATGCTACTTTTTATCCTATAAATCAGTTCCCATGGGATGAAAATCAGCTTTCAAATTTCTATAGAAAAGTGATGTGTCACCCTTTGAGGCCATGCTTACGAAACCGATTAGGCTGAAATTTTGCATAAATGTAGTTCTAGACTTTGAATAGGACAAAAACTACTTTTTCCCTTTGTTCCCATGGAAAATGACAAAACAAAAATGGGAAACAGAGGCGCATAACACACACATTTCATCAGCTGTGTAAACCAGGTAACAGTCTGAATAATATTGACTGATTTTATAGGAGTACACAAAAACTAATTCAAAGCGGGTGAAACCGCGGGCATAAGCTAGTATGATATAAGTCTGCATGTATCCTTCAAAATGATGTTTCTTAATTGTAAACTAATATATTAAATTAAGTTATTTCCATTATATTTTCGTTCCAAAGGGTTTACTATACTAATACCTCATTTACTAATATCTGTTTAAAATATAAATACAGTTGTATCCCTTTACACCATAATCATTAACATATATTTTGATTTACGTAAACTTGAACGTCGTGGCTTTAGGTACAAGTTGACTTATTAACTTGAAAAAAAATGATTTTTGTGAAAATTGATTACATTATAATTATAATCTTTATGCACATAAAAATCCAAGGGATGTAATTAAATATGAATTGTTACTCATGTATTCTTTGGAAATATAAGTGTAGTTACGTCATAATCACAATGCAAAAAATGAGTGCGGATTTGTTGTCTTGAACCAATAAGTTTGTGTTACTTGGACCGTTTTTCACAAATCTAATTCCGTCATTTTTAAGACTATCAAAGATCTAATGATACCAATCGACGGAGATTTTTTTCCGAGCTTTTTTGTATACATAACGTATTTTCACAAAATTTGGACTTGTACCTCTTTTCACTAGACCCACAGAAATTAAGTCAAAAATTTGGACTCAGGTTTAACATGGGCGAGATAATGTATGGTACATACCATATTCGAAGATAAAATGACACCACTGAACCAAGAGCCTCAACAGCCAAATTATCTGTTCAGCTGACAAACACTGTATGACATAGCTAGTGTGCCCAGGTCATTTTTGAGAGCACTTTAGATTTTACATTTTATTACTTAACCCTTTTGATTAAAGTAAAACCTATAACAATAGACCAAAGATGCATGATCAAGAACATGATCTGATTGGCCCTATCATGAAATTTGTTAAAACTAAAGGGGACAAAACAAAAAAAAAATGCAGGTAATAGCTTAGTAGAGTACGCAATGCACCACTAAGGAAGTTCAATAGATTAAAATACTTTGGTTCATATTTCAACTATTTTGCTGCATAATTTCTTGACGGTGTAAGCTCGAGCTAGACTATAGTTGTAAACTACTAGCGGTTTTTAACCAGATCTAAACGAAAGAAGAGGGTTTTAGACACAACGGGTATTTAGACATAAGCAATGAAATAATTGATGTTTTTTTTCTAAGTTTCCATTTCTTTTTGGAAGTAAAGTGACCTATTTTTAATTGTTTTTATTTTTAAGATTCACGGAAAATTCATAAATATATTGAAATTACTTTATGCTACCTCAGTCAGTAGCAGTCAGTATCTTGTTGGCGTGCGCGTCGCATGCGGTGCGAGGCGGGGAACGCGGGGCGAACGAGTGTATTTGGACGGCAACGTCGCAGTGTTTAAGAGGAGCCGATTTAGTGACACGTTATTTTTTTTCATTTAACGATAGATTTAACTATTCTAAATACTAGAGTGAAACTCCCGCCGCGCTGCTGTACTTAGTTCTTGTACAGTAATTCAAGTCAGGAAAAATTTGAAAAAAATATATTAACAGAATGTAACTTATACTTCCGATTGTCGGCACTTGGTGAAACATGGTTAGAAAACAGATCACAAAAAATCACATTTTATTTACAGCACGTAGGTTGTCTTAAAATATTAAAACGAGTTGTTAAGCCCTTGAAAATGAATTAAATTTCGAAACCGGTTGGGTTAAAAGTACCTATAATTATAGTAAAGTTGTGTAAACAGTGTACAAGTGGTTTTCATCAAGATGCTTAACAGAATGGAGCCTAATAATCGAATTTTAATTGGAGATATGTGTAACAATGTTAAAGATACTAATTCGTGCAAAATAAGAACTCACTAAACTTAACCACAACAAAAATATGAATATTTTAATTATATAATACTATAAAGCAAAACTGGGTCGGGGTATTTTACTGAAATATTGGTCTTGGCTGTTTACATTTACAGTATTTTTTGTAACCAAATTCCTTGTTATCCAAGAGATATGGGCAATTTGAATATTTAATCACAATTCCGGATCTATGGTTGGGTTGGGGATGATTCGTGCCGCAGAATTCGTGCTCTTTTTTTTTGGGTGGCGACTCGTGCCGCCGTTTTTTGCCAGTGACGATTCGTGCTCCATTGAAATCATTTACTAGTAAATTGGCAATGCTTCTCAAAAATAGAAAAGTACAGTTGGTGTAAAAGTGAAAATTGTATAAATTAATAAAAAAAGTCATTATCAGTCTGTTTTAATTTTTATAAAATTAACGCTTTATATTACATGATATGTTTATTCTTATAACTAATATGAACACAGAAAAAATTGGAATTAGAAAAATTTAGCTGTTATTCAGACTTTTGTTTTAATTTTAGTACTTCTAAATCATTCAACAATTTTGCGATCAACATTGGACTTCGGTGCCAACAACAGCAAATCGATGTTAAACAAACTTAATCTAATTTTACTTCTATTTATTTATTATTTTTAAAATGACTTTTGTGACTGGTAGTACTCCAATGTGAAATAAATGAACATTTTTAATTGTCAAGTTGTACGGCACGAATCTACACCAAAAAAGGGGACGAGTTTGCACCCAGATATTATTTTATTAACGGAGCACGAATCTACACCAAAAATAAAGATTTTTGGCACGAGTTTACAGGGCACGAATTTCGCGGAGCACGAATCTTCCCCAACCCCTATGGTTGTCACTACCGTCCGGTATTTTATAATTATATTTTTTCCGGGAAAATATTAAATTTTGAGTTGTTAAGTGTTTTATTTATTTTGCGGTCTGTAAAATCGGTTCAACAGTTTCGACAATACACAAATAAGTTTTACTTACGCATTTATAATATTTAGTAAGAATCATATCAAAATGTATGTCTAAATGAACATAAAGTTAACCTTCTAGCTGTAGATAGTATTAAAGAAGTGTTTTTATTTGTGTATTACCACATTATTACTGCGATACATTTTGATGCGCTTTTCGCTATAATTTAAACAATTTGTTAAGGAAAGCTTAAGCCGAGTGCGAGTTGTATTTGTGCACTATTATATGAGATCCTACAATAATAAGTGAAAATAATTCTAGGGTAGATCATGTATCGTTATACCGGATGTAAATAGAGTGCGACCATTAAATGAAACCACATATTATACCGACCCTACTGAACCACTTTTCCCAAGAGTCATACCCGCGGACACCCTTAGTTTAGGAAATAATTGAGTTCCAAACAAAATGCGTGAACCCTAACGCACCGCTATACGGGCGAGTTTAGAGAGAGCGTCGACCGTTTCACGGACGTCGCTCTCTCTAAACTCGCCCGTATGGCGGTGCGTTAGAAATTCAATTATTTCCTAAACTAAGGGTGTCCGCGGGTATGACTCTTGGGAAAAGTGGTTCAGTAGGGTCGGTATAATATGTGGTTTAATTTAATGGTCGCCCTCTATTTACTACTTTTATCAAAAGAGCTGCCCTTAACGTAAATTCTGGTATACTTTTTATTGTTTTATGATAACAATTGACCAAATGAGAGCACTTTGAAGTTAGCTCGAATCACGCGCGGTACAAAACGGCAGGTTCAACGCGGAGCGAGGTCGACATCTCGCAGTGACGTCACAAACAGGGAGTCTAGTTTGAACTATAGGCAAATTGCTTGAGCGCGCGAAGTAAACGGTTATTAAAAATGTCTACAACTAAGCAACAACCGTATAAATACTGTATCGTGCCAAAATGTAAATCCACAACCATTTCTACACTGGATAAAACTTTTATAATATTGTTCCTAAGGAAAAAAATCTTCAAAATAAATGGCTGAAAGTGATAAGAAGGGAGGAGTTGTCTCCGAAAATAAGGATTTAAGATAGTCATTTTGCCAAAAAAATTTGAATTTCTTTGTAGGTTTAGATACTCTTTCTTGAAATTAAAATGTACCTTTAATCTGGTTGAAAAAGATGAAGAATATTTGGACACAACACAAAATGTGTTTGTAATATGAACAAGGAAGTAAACAATAATTACCTATATTATCTATTTCGTATTGGGTACCTATACCATATGAGTAAGTAGGTTTATAAAACGTTTTCTTACCTCTCTGCTTTAAAACTCCTGATTTCGGCACTGAAGAATCTTGTGTTGGTAGAAAAATATTCTGCCATCATTATGCCATCTAATTCTGGGAAGACTGTCGGATTGGCCCTTACTAAAGCCCGCTTCGGTCGTTTTAATTAAGTTTAAAAGTGCATAGCCACTATGTATTCACTTCTTAGAAGTTTTAAAGTAAAAACACTATGATAAACCAGAAAAACAACGCCAGATCCTTATAACGCCTGCACAAGTTAGCAGATTCAACGATAGTGACGTAACATCGGCCGCGTGACCTTGAGTGCATCTCACCGGCCGTTTTTCGATACATGCATTTTATAACAATCTTATAATAAAATAAAATTTAATAAATTAAAAATAAAATAAAAATAAATAAATAAAATTGATGTAAATATCTCTCAAAGATTTATTTCATAAAAAAATACGGCGAAAGCAATGGGTTTACTTACAAACAAAAATAATGTTGTTGAAATTACTCTATTGTAGGGCCTTATATAATTGCCATAAATTTTTTTTTATGAAACTTTGCTGTACATTAATTATTCTTAGGCGTTTGTATACATGTTTTTCCAGGCGCTTTTTTTTCATCGTTTTTTGTAACTTTGGCACTTATTGAGTTTGTTTCATTCTATAGTACATCTAATAATACGTATTCTGTGAAAATTTTAAGCGGCTACCTACAATGGTTACCGAGATGCAGCCCTGTGATAGACAGCTTGACGAACAGATGGCGTAGGCTTAGTAACAGGATGGCACCTTAAGGGAACGGAACCATACAATTTAAGCTACATTGTCAAATTCGGAGTATAAAATATTACATCTAGTAGAATATTGGATCTTTTTATTAAATGTTTGACTTGATGAATGATACTTGAGTTATAATCGAACAAACATTCATACATACATACCTACATACAAACCCCGAAATGTTACAGTAGATTCGGAAAACTTTGCTCGCTTCGCTCGCTCGTTCAATGACACTTGGGAGACATTTAAACATTCTTACGTGATTATTAGAATAGTAGGTACTAGAAGTTCGCCCCGAACTGTGAACTCGCGCTTGACCAATTCTCACTTGACCGATTTGGCCCATGTTCGAACTTGTAATTTTTTTTGTCTTATTTACTCGCCTACCAAATTTCATTGCGTTCCGATCAAGGATACTGGAGTTATCGTCGAAAAAACATTCATACATAAATATATGTATGTACAAACGCCGAATTGTTCAAGTAGACTCGGAAAACTTCACTCACTTGCTCAATCAACTTTTTATTAATGACAAAATTGTATAACAAGTTAATATTTCTTCTGGAACGGAATTTTAGCAACCCTGAACAAAAACTTTTTTTTTCAATAACTCTCGGATAACAAGGAGTTAGGATACAAAAAAAATACTGTAAATGAACACAGCCATGACCAATATTTGAGTGAACTACCCCGACACAGTTTTGCTTTTTATCTGAGAAAAAAATTAAAACCAAAATTTTAAAAATATTCATATCTATGTTGTGGTTAAGTTCAGTGAGTTCTTATTTTGCACGACTCAGTATCTTTAACATTGTTACATATTTCTCGGCTCCTCTAAAACACTGTGCGACGCGCCCCGCGCAGTCAGTTCATGTACGATGAACGATGGCGCGTAGCAATAGCACGTGCGTGAATGCGATCGCGCTGCGACTACGCTAAAAACACGTGACATGCAATTTTTGTAATATAAATATAAATTTGCCTAAGCTCCAAGACTCAGAAAACATTTAGGTATATATAAAAACGGTCACAAAAAGGCGAATTTTTTTTTTTTAATATTCTGTATAAATGAAAAAGCCCCTTTCTGGCCAGCCTAATCTAGCTGGCTTTACATCTATAAGCTACTAGACTGTATAATCTGGAATTACTTAAGGTGCAAGCCACACAGAAACGGCGCGGCGCGCATCGAGCGCGCGGGCGTCATTGAAATTTCGTACAAAACGCATGGAAATAAAGTCGCAATTTGAGGTATGGTACGGACGCCTGTTCCACGCCCGACACCGCCTGAAACATACCATTTGGTGTGTTCAAAATAGTTCAAATTGCGACTTTATTTCCATGCATGTACGAGAGTTGAATAACGCCCGCGCGCTCGATGCGCGCCGCGCCTCTTCTGTGTGGCTTGAACCTAAAGAGTTTTTTTGAGATACTATTAGTTGCTACTTAAGCCTCTTTTTTAGCAAAATAGCATAGTGGAAATTATGACAAAGTATAATGAAATAGCAAAACTCTTTTAAAATTTTGCATTACTGATATTGGTGTTGATTCAGTGTAACACAACAACTTATTTGACAGGACTAACCTTACTTTAAGGGTCCTGTCCTTGTCTCTTAGATACGAAAGAAAAAGACAGAACAATTAAATTTAGTTTAGTCCTGTCAAATAAGTTATGTTGTGTTACACCGAATCAACACCATTTTTCGGTGTTAGTTTATATGTAATTTCAAATCTTAACCCATTGAAGTTCAGTGCATCACATCAGTTTAAGTAAACTGTATAATTTTTTTAGTTTGTGGTCTTATTGTAACGAAACTGACCTGATTGTAATTCTGAAAAATGAGCAGCCAAAATGAGATCCCTCCATCATCAGCATCATATAAAGAATTGGATATGACAAAGATTTCCATTGTGAGTACCATTGGCAAAGGATGAACATTTCAAAAAGGGAAGCCAGACAAAAAATTCGCCTTACTCAGAAAAGCAACCAAGGAAAACATGTTTTTTTTGTACTTTACAACTCCCTGTCAGCCAAGTGTATTTGTTGTATTGAGATTTATGGAAATGTTTGACAAAGTGAAGAGCTTGAAATAAAGAAATGTAGTATGGATGCCATTTCTTAAACAAGCTGATCGGAATCGTGTTATATGGACCCTTTGCCACTGCTGAGTACACCATGCAATAAACTAAACTGAATATAACTCACCATTGATCTGTACAGCCGGGGTGATGTCTGGTAGTACCATTTCTTCAGGTTCCACTTTTATCTCAGCATTCAAGTCGGTACTTCCACCTTCCATACCGCTGATGCTGTATTCATCTTCTTCAGAGTCTACTTCTTGCTTGATGTCTATCTCCATGACCATAGAATTTTCCAAAATGTGACCTTCTATGTTCTTCTCAAGCTCTATTGGCTTTGGCCACATGGATTCACTTTCTGGTTGTAGGCTATTTGCTCTTTTTAACATTAAGTCATTCTTTTGTGCAAATTTCACAAAGTCACAGGCATTTTGGAGTCTTTCTTTGCAAGATCTACAGATGGTATTGGACAGAATGTCTTCTTTATTGACCTAAAAATAATATTTTGTGCTGATTACACGCCTTCTCATTCAAATTTACATCATTTTTAAGCTAGCATCATGAGTTCAATAAATGCTTACCTGAATATTGGTCAGTAGATTCAAGTCTTCAGCTATGGTAGACTCCATGCCATCCCAGGGTGGACACCAGGTGTCGAAGAGATTGTAGACTCTCTCGTCGACACCGAGCTGCGCAAGGCAGATACGACATTCTGGACCATTTTCATTACTGGTGCAGGAATCCGGCGGCTTAAATTTGGTGACACTCATTGTGCAGGGCTGGCCCTGGTGCGAAATTCACTAATTTAGTTGGCAAGTACATTCATGCAAAAAATTGCATGGAAATGCCAAAAACACGAAAATTTGTAAGACAGACAAGGTCGATTTATTTTATTGGGGCAAGAAACAAACCAACAAACAACAACAGCAAGAACTGACAGCTCTTAAGGCTCATTTACACGGGCCGTAATAGGTACCTACATATCTACCTATTCACCGACCAAAAAATTTAGAACACGCACTTGGCCATTTGGTAAAGTTGCCACAATTTGAAGCCCGTTTTGACAGCTAAAAAAACAGACCATAGAAGTCACTTTAAGATCGTTCTTCATCTGCTGAGTTATGAAGAAGTCCCCTGGCTTAGGAAATGGTAGCACTGCATATAACGTTGCCAATTGCTCTCGTAGCATACACCCCACTACACATTCATAATATTTACTTAACTGTGTTTTTTTATATATTAATTAGACTACTATTTAATAAAAATAAAATGTACAGAATGAAAAAACAAAAATCATCAATTATTTATTGATTTGTATTTTGCAGACAATACGTATAAGCTTATGGTATGAATATCTAATCTACATGTATCTCTGTACCAAAACGATATTTTTTATTTCTTGTTTTAGCTCGACGACGTTTGTTCAAAATGGTCGAGCTCCCGTTTTTTACGTTTTTGACGATTATTTCCAGGCGACTTAAGGCGAACGTTTTTTTCCGATATGCCCGCAAAAGTAAGTGAATAACTAATTATTATTTGCCCATAAAATTAGCTTTATGTTTAAAGCTGGTATCCCTATTTTACTAACCCGTCATGGCACTGACACGAGATCGAACCTGATCGAGAGAGATCACGGTGCATTGTTTGCATTTTCTCATTCACAAAAGCCGTACCTTCAACACAATCTCTTTTGCACTATTGTTCAACGGCTTTGGCAATAATAATACATAATTTTATCAAATAATTTTGGAAAATCTGACTGACAACTATAATGACAGCAAAAGCTTGACAAGCCGTGATGCCAAAATGACGGCAAGGGACAAGTTATGATGAATGGTATGTAACTTAAAATTAAACAAACGAAACCGTAAATAAATAATTATAACCTTAGTGGGTTAAAATAAAACCGTTTAGTTTTATTTGCGCGTTATATAATATGACAAAACATATATCCACTTTTATTTTTACGCGAATTCCAAAAGAAAAGGCTATTTTAAATTACATGAAACATCTCAAATCTCAAAAACTGTTAGTCAATTATTTTCGAATAATAGTGTTGTAGCCAATTAATCGCTTAATCGACATAAAAATATGAATTATAGTATGTTCCATGGTACGAGTTATCATAAGGGTGGCAGTTCAAAATTGACAGTTATAGTTATGTGCCCTAACGAAATAGAATCGTTTTTTTTTTAGTATCGAGAAAGTCAACATTTTTATTTGATTGATCTTTGATAATGCAAACTGCTTTTTGTTAATGTCTAAATTAATTAAATTAAACGAACCAATCACGCCCGAACTTGAGAGATCAAAAATTTTTCGAACATACGAGGGTGCATTTTTATATTCGCGGAATGGGTAGGTTATTAATAAATGAGGGTACTTTCCTTAGTCGTAACTGGTTAAGTAGCTCATTATTAGTATAAATAGAATGTTTTGTTTTAATCAGGCCATTACTATTTGAATTATCGTCGATCAAACAACTCAGTTGGGAAGAACATTGTGAAAAAAGGAGAAAATCGAGCACCGCGCTGTCGGTTCAAACCATACTAGAAGAGATGTCATCCGTTTACGGGGAGTCTTGCCCCGGTAAAACCATGATTTATAAGTGGCATACCCTTTTTAAGAAAGGCAGGGCCTCACTTGAAGATGATCCTCGGCCAGGACGGTCGATCGAGGTGACCACTCCGGAAAATGTTGATAGATTATAAAGATAAAGGTTTCTCCATAACCGGAGAATACTACGCTTCAATCTTAGAGCGATTAAAGGAAGCAATCAAGGCAAAAAGAAGGGGAAAATTAACCAAAGGTGTCCTCCTTCTGCATGACAACGCGCCTGTGCACAAGAGCCGTGTTGCGTTGGCTTCCCTGCATAAGGTGGGCTTCGATATTTTGGTTCATCCACCCTACAGTCCTGACCTAGCTCCCAGTGATTATTATCTCTTTCCAAAAATGAAAAAAGAACTTTGGGGGAAGAAGTTTTCAAGCGATGAAGAAGTGAAGGAAGCGGTTTCAGCTTATTTTTCAGACAAAGAAAAAACATTTTTTTTCGAGGGTATACATAAGCTAATTAAAAGATCTGAAAAATGTATTAGGGTTGCAGGTGAATATATTGAAAAGGAAAAATAAACTTGTATTTTTATTTCCACGTCTTACCCCCGATTCCGCGAACTTAAAAACGCCCCCTTGTACAATACCTAGTTCACTTATTAATGGTACTTGGAGCCATAAAGCCAGGCTTACTTTCTTTTTTTGCAACTGAATGAATGACTTTTTAGTTTTGAACTTTTATATAGGTACATTTATTGCGGTGTCGCGTAATTATGCTGAAAAATAATAATCACATTATTTTGCCAAGTACGTTATAAACCACTTTCATAACTTTAAACTAAATGCCTATCGCTTTTACAGCCCAAAACACTGCACCGCACCATTTTGCAGGTCCAGCCACGTCAATTTGAAACAAAGTCTATGTATTTCGACATTCGACGTAGATTTTCGATAAAACGAATTGAATTTTATTTGTTCAACCAAATGATGACGGACGCATAGAAGAGGCCAAAATATATTGAAAATTCCGTTTTTATTTTATTTTTATCTTTTTACTACAAATATTCAAAGAAAATAAAAGGCTAAACGTAGCAATTATATCTTCATTTATATTTGTTCTACCAGAAATACATGGACTATTTGTTTCAAATTGACGTGGCTGGACCTGCAAAATGGTGCGGTGCAGTGTTTTGGGCTGTAAAAGCGATAGCGGGACGAAAATCGACGGATTGTCCTTTCACTTATAAGTGATTGAACATTTTATATAATCGAGATATTAGATACGATTTTTCACATCCTGTGGTTCTTTATGGGTTTATATAAAACATCCACACGTGTTTGTTTGGTTTCTGACCCACGGACCAACTAACCGACCAACTGGTTGATCCGTGGGGAAATGTCAAAATGGTTTATTATTTCATGAAAAATTGTATTTGATTTATTTTTAATATGAATAGATTCAGATTTCAGTACGTTTTGTCTGTCGTTATTAGATTTGGATGCAAATCGATTTGAATCGGTTTGTAATTTTAAACGATCTGCCCATCACTAGGTACCACCATCTTACTCGCAAACCGCCCCTGAAGTTATTCGGGGGAGAGTAAGAGAACAGCTCGCAGACAGACACATCACCCAAGGACCAGTAAACAGCGACAATGTCAACATCGAAGTTGTTTTTGTTATTTCGTTGTTTATTTCCACAAAAAAAAATTAATAGCTTTAAACCTCAAAAACCTTATTGACAGGAATTAATGAAAGAGACAGACGTGACACTTGACCGTCACCGCACTATTTTTTAAACCGACTTATTTTAGAAGGTGAACAATAGTGAAGGCGGCAGTAAAGAATATTAACTATTCAATACCGTTAAGTTACACTTTCTTTTTCTAGTCTATTGTTGCCAGCTAAATAATTCAGTACAGTTTTTTACCTCAAAATGGAAAGATCGGCTAAGTTTCTGGTCGAGCTTTAATTTCGAAAAGATGTTAACTAACTGATTTGTGTTTTTCAAATCGTTTGTTGTATGTCGACTAATATTTTTATATTGTTTTTTTGTTATCATTTTGACATTTCTTTTTACATATTGACATGAACATTTTATAACTTAAACTTAGTATTTATAAGTTGATAATCTGACTATAAAAAAAAGTGATAAACTGTATGAGACAGGTGGATGATGTTTTGATTAGTATTTTAACTTACTACCTCATTAGATAGGTAGACGAAGATATATATATATTTTTTCTCATGACACAGTTTCCTTCTGTCTTTTATATTTTTATCCTTTTTTAATATATTGTTTAGTATTATTTTATATAAGTTAAAAAAAACTGTAATAGTATTATGCCATATTGAGAAACAAAATACTGATAAAAAGACATGATCTTGCTCAGTTTCTTGCCCCTCTTCTTAGCAAGATTAATCGAATGGGCGGATTTAGGCATTATTTCTATTTATAGTTTATTTATCTATTAACTTATTTATTCATTGCATTATATAGGTATGTATATACAATATTTAATTTTTTTACCTATGTTAGTATATATTTGGCTAGGCATTATATTTATTTATGGTCTATTCAGTTTATTTATCAACTTATTTATTAATTGCATTATGTAGGTATAATAATACTCTTATTCCAATAAGTCTTTTTATTTTATGCATGTGTATAACTTTAGTAGCCCAATTTAAATAATAATAATAAATAATTAAATAATAATAATTTAAGTTTTTTTATATATTTCCCGTATCATATTTGTTTCATCATGAAATATTATTTTTATACAGATTAGATTTTACATGTAAAACGTATACTATATGTATCTATTTTACAAATAAACAATTTGAATCTTGAATCTATTGTTAGTGTTTGTAACATTGGATGTAAATATAAAACTAAGCAAGTGACTCTGGCTCGCTCGCTTCGTCCCAAAAGGCGAAGGTTTTGTGCCATTTGTAGGGTTTCGTAGTCAAAGTTTCATCAAATCCGTCCATCCGTCTGTCTGTCGCTGTAATTTGGCACGGCTACACATATTAATCACGCTGACATAGTGGCAAAATAAAATCTAAAAAAATGATTATTTTTTTTGGGTGTTCCCCTACACGCTACGTGGGGATCAAAGACATCCAATATATGAGGATTTCTGTGCTGGGGATGATTTTTTTTTCTCGTCTATTCTATAGCGTGGATTGCCATTGGATAGGTCGTTCAAAAATATTGCGCGTATAAGAAAACCATTATTCCATTCTGGGATCCGTTTGCAAAATATTAAACTTTAAAGTGCAAATTTTTGATACAGCCAAGTATGAGGCCGCCAACCGTCCCACATTAGTGGGGAGAGTCCCGCATTCGTCTTTTTTGTTCCCCTTTTTTAAATCGTCCCACATTGTCATTGTCCCCACAACGTCAAATTTGTCCTCCACTGTCCCGCATTTAATTCCCACAGACAGATACTTTCAGTGACCCACAGTAAAATCTGCGTATTGCGTGCGAAGGGTAATATATTTGAAGTAATAATAATCTTGCTGATTTTAAACAGTAGAAATAGAAATTTATTTATTTGCCACAAAACAAAAATTTAAACTAATTAAAATTAATTACAATCATTTTGTTTACAAAATTGATCAATCTCAGCATTTGCTGTAAGTTATGAACGTTACAGCGCTAGTTTATGAAATACTAGCTTTTGACTGCAGCTTCACCCGTGTTGAATTAGTTTTTGTGTACTCCTATAAAATCTGTCAATATTTTTCAGACTGTTACCTACAGTAAACATAGCCAGTTAAATGTGTGTGTTATACGCCTCGGTGTTTCCCTTTTTGTATATCTCTTATATAGCTTTCCCACGGGAACTTATTTATGAGATAAAAAGTAGCCTATGTCCTATTCCAGGTCTAGGACTACATTTATGCAAAATTTCAGCCCAATCGGTTAAGTGGCTACTGTGTTAAAGAGTAACAAACATCCATCCATCCATACATACATCCAAGTAATAGCAGATAGGGTAAATCAATAAAAAGTGATGGACAAAGATTTTGGTGGCCCAATGACAACGAGCCTGCTGGAAAGATCTGGATCAGCCCGCCAATCTCTACGAACCAGAATGACTCATTCATAAATACATCTTCGCAGTTCCCGCTATCGACGAAAGATGGCGCTTGGCGGCGTTATTATCTACCTGTGTTTTTAGGCAGAAAATTGATAACAGATTACTCGTATAAATAAAATTACGTATGTGATGCGTATTTGTCAGGGTAGGCAGTGTCTTTTTGTATATATGGAGTGCAGGCCACTGCCCGGACCTCACTTTTATCAGCATAGATCACAGTGGAAGACCACTACATGTCTCACGTTACTCCAAGAGGATTTTCCTCATAGCCAATACCGATCTGTAATACTATGGCATGAGCATCCCAATTGTTGAGTCTATCCCGAATAATCCCGATCATGCCAAGATGGAACTTTCACAAAGCTAATTATTATTGGAACTCATTCAAACAAATACTTGATGATTCCATCAGATGGATACCTCTTTTGGTAGACAAGTTTGATCGATTCCAAAAACTGGTTATCTCTTTAGCTAAGAAAACAAATCCAAGGGGCTACCTCAAGAATTACATGCCTGGGTGGAATAATTAATGCGAGCAATAAGGAGTTTGAAGAAATCTGTGACCCCGAAATTAGCGAAGATCTCCTTGAGGCCTTAAACCACGGCCATGCAAATTCAAAATTATAATTCAAAAATAAATTAATTAATTAAATAATTCTAATCTTGCAGTATCTTTGAAGCTAGACCCCTGCTACTGCTATTTTTTGAAAAGGACTCGACGAGATCTACTCGAATATGCAAAAAAAAATTGGTCACATTTCGGTCACATCTAGTCACATTTTGGTCACTTGGCAATATCTCTGGAACGGTTGTAGCCAGAGCTACCGGGGTTTCACTATAGTAAATGGCTTGACAAGGGCTAACTGATGAGTAAAAAATTTGGTCACATTTTGGTCACTTGGCTATATCTCGGGAAATGTTAGATTTAGAGCTACTGGGTTTTCACTATAGTAAATTGCCCGTGATACCCATCATTTTAATCTAAATTCAAAAGCGCTAACCCCAGCCATTCCAAAAATATAGCAATTTCAAAAAATCACCAAAATCTGTCAAATGTAAGTTTTTTTTCGTCATCAAGTAGCATTTTTCAAGCTTTTTTCTATAGTGAAAACCCGGTAGCTCTAGCTCTAGCCGTTCCCGAGATATTGCCAAGTGACCAAAATGTGACCAAATGTGACCAAAATATGACTAATTTTTTTTTTGCATATTCAGTTAGATCTCTTCGAGCCCTTTTCAAAAAATAGCAGGAACAAGGGTTTAGCTTCAACCATTTAGGAGATATAGGACAAAAAAGATTTGACACTTGAAAAATAAAGACATTTTTTTGGATCCCTGGGGTCCAATTTTGGGGGTTCCAAGACCAACCATCCCGGAGATATGGCCAAAACAAAATTGTTTTCAAACATTTTAAATTTTTTTTTTTTGGAACCTCGTTATCCACATATGGGTCCTCCGAAAATCTTAAATTTATAAACTGATCTATTAAATTTGTAACGAATAGTACTATTTTAATAATTGAACGAAATAAAATGTGACTACTGTATGTACTCACAGAGTACATTATAATACTGACTGTACTGCTGACAAAATAACTAATAAAAATAAGTCACAAACTGGGACCAATAGTTCGATTTATTTGGCGACAGGTCTACCATTCTGTGGACGAAGCTATTATTTAAGGAATAAAATTATTATTCTAACAACGAAGTTCTTATTCATCTGATGAACTACGATTTTATTGGTAATCCATCTCTTATTTTAGATACCTACATATTGACATTAATTTGATAATTCATACCTGCGAACACTTTTTATTTATCTAAGGATAAGAATATTTCGTGGCGATAGATCTATTAATAAGATGATACAAGTTGATGTTAAATATGAACTTTGCTGACAAAAAATATATTCCCCAATTAAATCATTGACATAAGTTAAAAAGTTTTGGTGACGTTAGCCCTCCCTGTCTTACTCCACATTCCATCGTATACGTATCTGACTGATTACGATTTCTGAAAATATCTGAAAATGATTTCTGCTTTCGTAAATACCGTCGCCGTCGTCGCCCAGTCACTAAAAGTGATTTTATTACTGTTAGAAACTTTCTGCAATTTAAACGTGTTTACCAATTCTTATTCTCAAATGTTAAGCAGGTCTGCAAAGAGAGCATTTGGAACATCTTGGAGAAAATTAAAATGTGGTAATATTTCGATACCATCGATAGCACAGTTGATCGATATTGTTATTTTTTTTCAAGGTCACGATACTATCGATTGCCTATCGATAGACAAATCGATTTTCAGACAACACTTAGGATTTTGGTATGGTATCGAAGCAAAAGTATCGATACTGTACTCGATACTGATATCGTGTAAAAAGTATCGATAGCGGTATCAAAAGTATTGATACTAACCGGTATTGAGTGCTGTTTTTTGGAACCTGTATTCAATGCTAAATATTTTATTGATTTGACAACAAACATTCCATCGATCATCTAAGACAACTCTCTCGGAGAAAACTGCGTTAGTAAATTCTCTTTTTCATTTATTCTCAGAAATTTTAAATATTTCCGGTGTACTTTGTTGTTTATTTTGTAATTTCATTTTTTTTTCATTTACTTGGGTTTATTTTTAGGAAGGTTGCTAAGCATAATCATAGAATAACCGGTTCCATTCAAAGTTACCTCCCATTTACACCCTGTAGTGCTTAGGTAACTTTAATATGTCGTATAAAATAAATACAGAGTTGGCAAATCAAGTTTGTTAGCTTAAAAACTCAAATTACTCATGAAACTCCGCGATCGTTTCAGCATCGTGCTCACCAACCCACCTGCCCAGCGTGTGTGAGTATGGACATTTCTTCCAGGGGGATTGCCAAAAGTGGTTAAATCTTGGAAAGCCCTATGTCCATTAGTGGAAAAAAAAGGCTGTGGATGGACTCACGAAATATTTCTAAAAAAGTTTTAAAGTACTAGATTTCTATAGTCAATGCGACAACACGATGTCGATGCTATAGTTACCACAAATATGACTGGTTAGAAATGTATTGCATTAGAATAATGACGAAATTGCCTCTTCATTGCGAAATATCGTCCAAACTTACCGGGACGTCTTTAGAGACGTATTAATTCCCGAATGAAAGTATCGAGTAAAGTGAAAAGTATCGGTGCTTAGTAAAATATCGGAGCAAAAATATCGAGTACGAAAATACTCGGTATCGTGACAAAAGTATCGAGTTTACTCAAGTACCGATACGTTTTTGTAACCCTACTAACATAACAACAAACAACACAACACTATATTGGTTTGTTTTGTTAAAAAGATGTGCATGCAGGTGTGCAGATAATTATTTAATTATCTCAAATTAATTCATTTGAAAATATCTCTAAAAATGGAAGAAAATACGCCAACAGTAAGCTTGGTCTCGTGCATGCATTTTGTTAAGCGTGGTGTAGCCAAAGCTATTCCTGAGAAGGTAACCTATCAGAAAATTTTCTAACCATAAAAATATTTTGCTTTAATCTATTTTACGTCGCCAATGTTTCATTTTTCAGATCGAATTAACAGAGGCAGAGTTAGAGAGTATCATCAAACAGACTGCAAATGACTTGAGGTATTCTGTTAATTTATATTGGCACAATCGGGCCCACCAACTAACATTTTTAGAACTAGTCTTTGTTTGTCTAAGGTTACATTATTAGAAACCGTTTCGAAACGTGCGATCCTAGTGCAAAATTTCACTGGTTTACTAGAAAGAGAGGGAAGGGAAAGAAAAATCTGGTTTTAAAACGCTTGCGAGTAATTCCCGTGAGAAAAGGTTTTTTTTACAATGGGTCTGGGTAACAAACGTCAGTCCCAAATCTAATTCAAAGCTGGGAAACTGAAACTGCATTTTGTAGTCACAAAAAAAATGAGCTCTTACGGGCACCTTTCAACTTTCGCAATAATAATTTTCACTGTTTTCCCCTTAGAAACTATGAATAAATTTTTGAATTTTGTCCAAAACTGATGACAACTGTTAGGCAAACTTAATTGTATCCATCCACACAGCGTTAGAAATCGCACCAGCCAGTGTGATTTTTGCGTTACTCGAAAGCATTTCAAAACACTTCCGAGCAACTGTCAGGTAACAACTGTTCGATTTCACTTATGTAAATTTTTTTGATAAGGGGTCATGACCCTGGACTATAGATAGGTCCCCTTTTCTACACCCTAACCTAAGTAACATTGTTCATGAACATTGGTCCTTGGGATGAAGAATGTTGCTCATTGTTTTTCAGAAACAAAACAACTTACATATAAAACAGTAATGTGTATGAAGCATGTTATAATTAATTAATAATTAATTATCTAATTAATTAACTTATAATTTATTTTATTCAACATAATTTAACTTAAAAAAACAAATTTAAATATTTTTACACCAAAACTCTTAACAGTCCATGGTGTTCAAAGCACATTAACTATCTGCACTGGTTGCATTGGAATTGTGTCATGAAGCTTTTTAGTCTCCATAGTTTTTTTTGGATAGATGATGATTAGCTTATGCTTATACCTGGGTTATACACCCTTTATTGGGTTAACCCTATAATAGGCTTAACTTTCAAACCCAGTTTTCGGATCCAGTTTCATCCATCCATCTATCAGTCTGGTTCCTGGAAGAAATGCCCATACTCAGACACACTGGGCAGGTGGGTTTTATTTTAGCCGTAGATAATTTGTTTCAGGATTACAGAGCAAGGTGAAGACCAGAGTGATGATGAAGGTGAGAACACTGCTGCGGCTGCCGTTCCACCAGCCAACCCTGATGATGAGTTTGATTTCGAACATTACGATGCAGAAGACACAAGTATGTTACTTTATTCCAGGCATACTGTAAATTTCTTTATAAATGTTTGCTTTTTGCCCTGCGCTCCTATACCGGGTGTAAATAGAAAATAGATAGACTGCTACTATTAAATGAAATCACATATTCTACCGACCCTACTGAACCACTTTTCCCAAGAATCATACCCGCGGACACCCTTAGTTTAGGAAATAATTGAGTTTCAAACAAAAATGCGTGAATCATACCCGCGGACACCCTAAGGCGTCGTCCTAATACATCCGTATACAGGCGAGTCACGGACGACGCTCTCTCTAAACTCGCCCGTATGTCTGTGCGTTCACGCATTGTTTGTAACTCAATTATTTCCTAAACTAAGGGTGTCCACGGGTATGACTCTTGGGAACAGTGGTTCAGTAGGGTCGGTAGAATATGTGGTTTCATTTAATGGTTGCACTCTATTTACACCCGGTACATACACAGAGTGAACCAAACAAATCCCCCTGAAGGGAAAGTACCTTAAATATTAAAGATAGCAAATTTTACTTAAAGGAACCTTTATTTTTACTTCTAACAATATTGAATTTTGGGATATCTTTAATAGTTATGTTACTTAGAAGAATTTGGTTCATATTGATTTTTTTTATTTTTTTATTTCAAAATAGAAAACATACATTACAATAATATATAGGTGTATCAAAAACCTGTTAGGGTTTGTACGTACACCGAGATTCCGGTATTACTTATCCAAAAACAAATATAATGTTATACTAATCTTAAAATATTAAATGTTTTATACAAATAGATCATACAAATTTACACTTATAAATTTATTATTACTATCATACCCACATAATATCTTATCGCAACTAGCAACCATGCGCGTGAATCAATAGAATACGACATTAAAACCTGTTACAAACTTATGGGTGACTTGGATATGAAATGTAGTCGCTAGTTAGAATGTCTTAGAAGCTATTTTAGATTGCAGATAAAGGTGTTATTCAAGAATTAGTCCAGTTAGTGCTTGGCATGGCTACTGTATACAGGATGGTAAATTATTTTAGTCTTTAATTACTCACTAAATTAGTTATCGAGGCGTGTATTTTGTATCTATACATACATAATTAACAGTTATTTATACCTACGGTTATAGGATGTTCAGAAAATATATTTGACCCTTTCGATCGGTATCATACAGGAAAAATATGTTTGACCCTTTCGATCGGTATCATACAGGAAGTTTTTTTTTTCACATTTGTCCAGTTTGATGTCCGGCTTATGCAGGTGATTTATTTAAATTCTTTGAATGCAGTTTTCCTTAACTTTAAAAATAAAAAAATTAATGGTTAAAGGTTCCTTTAAAGTAAAATTTGCTATCTCTAATATTTAAGGTACTTTCCCCCCATTCATTTGGTTCATTCTGTATTATATATATATTATAGTACATACAGAAGAGTGATAAGAAAACATATGGTGAAAGGTATAACTAGACCATGTAGCTGTGGAAGGACTAAGGAATGAACGAATTGGCAACATACTGAAGGAGAGTCATGTCAGAAACTACTACGTTGATTTAATTGAACTTTTAGATAAGTCTTAAAATAGCATTCAAAGGAACCCATAGTTGTGTTGTAGTAAAATCTGTTTGATAAACTGCTATATAAAAAAGCCGGTCAAGTGCGAGTAGGACCCGTGCCCTGGCGGTTCCGTACATACCGTTTAAAACAAACGTATTCCACGAGCAGTTATAAATTACCAAACTAACTTGATACTTACGATCTATCAAACTATAATTATTAATTATATTATTAATAATCAATTATTTATTCAATTAATTAAATATCTATAGTGAACGGAATTTCAAGTTTCTAAGTCAACTGGAAGTACCCTATGGGTTTTGATTTGGAGCCAATTTGTTTGAAATTGATAAATAGCAATAACTTTTTTCGTGTTTAATTAGAAGCTTGATTTTTAACTGCACTATGTATGGGGCCTTAGACTTCTGTAGGAAGTATTAGTTTCAATTTCATATCTCTGGCGGAGCCCGAGAGCAAGGTCAAAGACAGACAACAAAGTAATTGTATAAGGGTTCCGTTTACGGGGTACGGAACCTACACACAGGCTACATATTTCTTTATAAATTTTACTTTTATAAGTATAATAATAATAAATTCTTCATTGGAAGCTATGTCGATTACTTCAGTTCTTTGACGGATAACTTCTACTTTAACCTTATCCATCAAAGTTATACCGAGCATAGCTCTTTCCATGGCTCGCTGAGCAACCTTAATTTGTGGACTAATCTTAAAGTCAGTGTCCACGTTTCGGCGCCATAGGTTATCACCGGCAAGATGCACTCGTTGGAGACCTTTGACTTGAGACTCTGTAGGACGGAGTGAGACGTGAGGATATGACGAAGCTTTCCAAATGCTACCCAGCCCAACTGTATTCTTCTATTGGCCTCTTTCTCAAAGTTGCTTCGACCCAGTTGGATAGTCTGTTCCAGGTAGACATAACTTTGAACAACTTCAAGAACTGCACCTCCCACGGTTACCAATCTCGGAACGATATGTTCGTTAAACATGACTTTCGTCTTGTCTTAATTCATTGCGAGACCAACGCGTTGGGATGCAGAGAAAGGCCTTCAAGCATTTCAGTGATATTTTGGGGCGATTCTGCCATTATGACAATGTCGTCTGCAAAGCGAAGGTGAGATAGGTATTCGCCGTTCACGTTTATGCCATGTTCTTCATGTCTTCCAAAGCGTTTGTGAACAGTTTCGGGGATATTACATCCCCCTGTCGGACTCCTAGCTAAAGTTGGATAGGTTTCGTCCGTTGATTCTGTACTTGAACAATCATCGTGGTGGCGCTATACAAATTTCTCAGTATTTCAATGTAACGCCAGTCGATATGGCATCGCTGTAGAGATTCTAGAACAGACCAAATCTCGATGGAATCAAAGGCTTTCTCGTAGTCCACAAAAGCTAAGCACAGGGGCTGATTATACTCTTCGGTCTTCTGTATAACCTGCCGTACAGTGTGGATGTGATCTACGGTACTATAGCCTTTTCGAAACGAAATACTTTCAACTAAAATTTATTTATAGCAACATAAATTCCCGCTTTTACGCAACTTTTTTTTATTAGTGCCAGCTGGGCAAAGTTATTTACCGCCATGCAGCCTTCTAGCCTTCTTCATGGACAACGCCATCTAGAGGAACGCTAAGAACTAAGAAAAAAAACAACGAGAAAAACCTCCTTAGTCTCTTATAAACATAGACACGGATAATTTTAAAAAGAAAACATTTGAAATATACTCTGTGAACATATGGTATGTAATGGATTTTCATACAAATTTCCTGGACAGTTATTCAGATTTCCTGGACACTTTTAATAGCTCGCCAAGATGAAGTATTTATTTTCTGGTAGGTCTTTACAGTATATAATGGTAATATTACAATGTATTTTTGAGAAAAATATCTTAAAACTAGGGATACATATTAAAATCATTATATTTAACTAAGTAACTAAAACTAGCACTTCTAGATTTTATTCTGTATCGCTTCCCTAAAACTCTGGAGAGGTATATCTGTACTTTGGGCCGAGATACCGGTGTCTTTCGAGACTGGTCGTCTGCGGGACAGCTGTTTACGCGCAGCGTTGTAAATTAGACCTTCCTCCTACGAGATAGAGTCTTTAAATTAATGTTGAATTCGTGATCCCTAAAGACCTGTGCGGGTATGTTCCTTGGGAAAAGTTGTTCAGTATGATCAGTTGAGTATACACCCGGTATACCGTCTATAGCAGAAAAACGTGTCGTCAGACAAATCGCTGGGGGGGTGCCAGAGCTGATTCCATATGAGGGCTCTACGGTTGCCTCTTTTGTCGGCTATTCTGATGATCCATCCATCATCCATCCATCAGCCTGTTTCGTCCACTGCTGGACATAGGCCTTTCCAGGATTTCGCCACTCTTGGCGGTCCTCCTGGAAGAAATGCCCGTACTCACACACGCTGGGCAGGCGGGTTGGTGAGCGCGGTGCCGAAACCCTTGCACCAGTGACGCCGCTGCCCGTCACCAGTTTAATTTATATAAGGCCCGGCAATTGTGGATGGATATACCGCCATCCATCGGTCCCAGGCATAGGTGGGCCGCCTGGTTTTGCCTGAGAGCTGTTCTCTTACTCTCCCCCGAATAACTTCGGGAGGGTTTCCGAGTAAGATGGTGGTACCTCCACAGTCGAGCCCGGCATCAGCTCTACCACCTAGATGATACCACCTTCTGATGATAATAAGTTTCAATTTTTGAGTGACTGTTCCTTTTTATGCAACCAATTTCATTTTTCCAGGTAACCCGATTGGCCTAGGGTCAGTAGCCACAGTTCCTAACTTGGGTGACCTCAGTGAAAATGTTGTCATAAGGGTAAGTTCGTACGAGTAGATTATATTCTTACAACCATAATACTAATGTAATCTGTTCAAATAGAAGGTTCTGAGTTCTACGTTACAACCCGGTCACATTATCTCGAGACCTGGCGTCGATGACGCCACGTCGTGTCGGCGCTCAGATATGGTGCGCAAAACAAGCATCCTCTAGTAGGATATTATTATAAACAATAAGATTTCCAACAAAACAAATATTGTGTTAATTAATTTAATGTAGGTAATATTATTATAATGATATGATTAAAATGATGAAAAATAAATGAAACAATCTTGGTTAAGTGGGTACAAGAAGTGTTTATTACACAAAACTACAGACTAAAAATCTTCTTCAGAATATATGATTGGCTCGATGCCAGTCATTGTCCCATTATCGCTATCGCTATTGCCAACGTTGCAACAAAAACAATGTTTTAACGTAACAGCAATAACAAAATAACAATAAAAGTGCAAACGTAACAATGGAATGTTTAAAAATATACCACGAAAACAAGTCGACGCGTATCGGCAACGAAAGTGCTAACCGTACTGACGCGCCGTGGCGAGCGCGGGGAGGTGAAAGGAGAACGGGGCGGGTGGTTCGCATTCCAGCGAGGTCTCGAGATAATGTGACCGGGTTGTAGAAGTGTTCGTCTAAAGAGGACTCCTAATTTAAATCAAAAGACTATGGTTTTTGCCTTAACTCTTGTTGAGTGACCTGCCTGTAACAGTCGAACTCAGCACCAGCTCTGCCATCTGTTACAAATATGGATTCCAAGAAACTAATTAGTGCTTGCTCGACCAGCAGATTTGAACACGGGGTGGCATCCTACTGACTTAACATTGCTAATTCTTATTATCTATGAGATGATACGTGCAATCTTGCTTGGCCACCCGAAGTTAGGCTCTCTCTCTCTCTCTCGCACAGGAAGAGAGAGAGAGGAACGTAACTTCGGGTGGCCAAGGAAGATTGCGCGTACTGTAGTACATGCACGCACTATTGACAAGTACTCCTCATCTCATCTGTCACTAGTCAGCGTGTCTTAGGATCAAAGTGTTTGCGCTGGGCCTGGTTACTTATCTCTTTTGTTGACTATACATACAGGGTGATAATGGACAGGTATTTAGAAAAAACCTATAGTCTTCTGATCATACCTAAAAGTTTCCCAAAGAAAGATGCCGAAAATTTAAATCCGCAGGTTTGTTTCGTTGGAAAAGTTATTCATTATGATCAGTAGATTATGTGGTTCCATTTAAACATATGTACATGTCAATTTACACACAGTATTTTCCACGAATGGAAGTACAAAGACAAAAAAAGTTACTTCGCTAACCAAAAACTGAAGCATCCTTAGAGTAAGCCTTCTCTGATTTACGCACGAGCCCGGCACGCACACATTCACATCATAGCCTACTTTCCATATTAAGTCCACTCACACATTTGTAAACTCCGTCCTTTTGTTTTGTACGTCTACGTTTCCTCATATTCTGATTCCTGACCACAATTCCTCACCTGCAGACGGAAGGGCCCGACAGCGACGAGGAAGATGATATCATCAAGCCGGACGACAACCTTCTGTTGGTTGGGCACGTGGAGAGTGATGCGAGCATTCTGGAAGTCTATGGTTTGTACTGTAATATTTTGAAACCGATCTTTATTCAAGCGCTGGCAAGTGTTATAAACTCTTCGATCTTTAATAAACTAGTTCAACTGCATAGTTAATTAGTCTCATATTATCCCTGTAAAAAGTGTTTCGCGTAAGATTTATTCATTATTTCATTTTATTACTATAATCCCCGGACTATTTTTGACCGTATTTTAACTTAACCCTACATACGTCCTTCTACGACGGCTCGGGCGAGTTTCACCCTTCGACTTGCGCACCATAGGGTAATTCCAGGATAGATGCCGCAATGGGATAGTTGCCCCAATGTCAAAATCTCGCACTTCCCGAAAAGTGGACCAGCCCGTGACAGAATCATTTGAAAGCACACCCCTTTCCCACCTCAGTGGACGTCCCAAAGTCATGCACGTAGGTCTCTTAAAAAAATAAAACGTTTCGTGCCAATTTCTGTTTCACCCAAATAATTCAATAGTGTACCAAGTATCTTCTGTATCTTTTAATATAAAATAGTAACTGTTTTGTTACTATGTTATAATTTGTTCAGTCTTGTATTGTTAGTACGTTTTTGATGATTTTAATTTTAGGTTTTTTTATTGAAAAAGGCATATATCCTTTATAAAAAAGTAGATATTTTGTTATGTTTGTATCCCACGTAGTTTTGTTTCTAATATATATTTTTTACTGGCATCTAAATTATTTGCAAGATCGTGATGTCACGTAAATATTAATGAAAATCTGTCATTCAAAAGCGAACAGTTACCTAGCTAGACTAAAGAAGATCTATCTGTAGCTATGGAAGAATTGAAGAAATGATGTGATGGGAGTTAATGAAATACAACGGACTTTCGGTACCCCGTCAAGAATGCTCTAAAGATTTTTAATTAAAAAAAATGAATTTTTTGAATTAATTTTACCTATTTTATCAAGGGTGTCTCAATACCACACCTGAGGCGTCTATCCCAAAAAAATAAGGTATAAAAAATTTCAATTATAGCATAATTAATAATTTATACTTGCGATTGTCGGCACTTGGTGAAACTTGGAAAACATCACAATTAAATTCACTTGTACTTGTTTCACTGCTTTTAATTTTAAGGTTTACACGTTATTAACCGAAACCGGCCGGGATTAACGTGTAAACCTTAAAATTAAAAGCAGTGAAACAAGTACAAGTGAATTTAATTGTGATAATTAATAATGTTAACTTAAAAAGAATACTGTTTCGTAGTACCGGCGCACGAAACAAAAATCTCACACATGGAACGCGTAAGAAAGTTCGTAAATAGTCTCAGCGCGGATGACGTGTGGACGCTTCCAGGCCAAGGTAACAACTGGACAATGCGAGAAGTTTCCGCCATTGAGCTCGAAATCGTTAACTACGAGACAAAGCGGAAACTCTAGTGAACTAAGGGACAACTCTAGTAGTGACTAGTGAAGTGCGACTGTATAGAGTGAATATAACCCGGTAACGATTCTAGTTAGTAGTGGTGAGACATTTTTCAAATTATAGTGCGGACAAATTAGGCATTCCAGCGAGTTCACTGAGTTCAGTTAGTGATTCCAGTTGTTATTTAGTTTCAGTTGTGTTTAAATAGTGTGTGTGATTACAAATAAAGACAGTTGGTGGTTTTTGGTACAAATTGGTATAAAATTAATTTATCCCGAACCCCAGCTCGTAAAAATACCAAATGAACATACACGAAGAACCATAGAAACTATCTATATAAATAATGAATCACTATGCTTCTTATTAAAAGAAATACAGGTGAAAATTTCAATGTTGGGCATCTATCCTGGACTTACCCTACATATCTTTCGTTACTCTTCTTTCATTCTCTCTATACGCCCAACCACCGAAGCATTTTTAACGAATGTTACAGTGTTCAACCACGAAGAAGGATCGTTCTACGTCCACCACGACATATTGCTGCCTTGGTTCCCGCTGTGCATCGAGTGGCTGAGCCACGACCCTTCCGATCCTAAACCTGGTAAGCTGACGACTGAATTCATGCGATCATGTACATTGCCTGCAATACTTGAACCAACCGATTGACACGATACCAAGTTATGATTCGTCCTAACGGTATATTTAAGGAAGCTATTACAAAATGTTGAATTACTCGCTGTTTTAGCACGTTTCCCATATATTTTCCGATAAATAATAGGTTGGGGAAAAACTCTTTTCGCAAATAGTATGTATGAACTTATAATAAAATCTCTTTGGCTATACCATTTGTATATGGCTGGTTTTGGTATTATTAAATAGTTTAAATTTTAAAAAAGATAATCCCAAATTCAAATTAGGTAAAATGTGTGATTTTGATGTTAAGATGAGTGAATCTAATGAAGAAATTCTATACATTTTAAAATTTTACTACAAAAAAGGTAAAAAGGCAACGAAAGCCGCGAAAAAAAATTGTGATGTTTAGGACCTAGTGCAGTGTCTGTGAGAGTAGCACAAATTTGGTTTAAGCGTTTTCAATTCGGAAATTTTGATGTCAAAGATGCACCTCGCTCTGGGCGCCCTGTTACGGATAAAATGGATGCCATTTTTGAAAAAGTGGAGCAAGATCGGCATATCAGTAGTTACGATGTAGCTGAAGAACTGGGGATTGACCATAAAACAGTTTTGGCGCATTTGTAAAAAGCTGGGTACACAAAAAAGCTCGATATTTGACCTCATGAGCTCATTGAAAGAAACTTAATGAACCGTGTACTCATTTGTGATTCTTTTTTACGGCGTAATGAAACCGAACCATTTTTGAAAAACCTGATAAAAGTGGATCACGTACGACAAGAACGTGCGAAAAAGGTCGTGGTCAAAGGCTGGTCAGGCTTCACAGACTCTGGCGAAACCCGGGTTATCTCGCAACAAGATAATGCTGTGTGTATGGTGGGATTGGAAGGGCATTATTCATTACGAGCTGTTACCGCCAGGCAGCCTCATCGATTCTGAACTCTACTGCGAACAACTGATGGGATTAAAGCAAGAAGTTGAGAGAAAGCGGCCAGAATTAGTCAACAGAAGGGGTGTGGTTTTTCATCATGATAACGCTAGACCTCACACACCGTAAGCCACTCAACAAAAATTAAAAGAGTTAGGCTGGGACGTATTAATGCATCCGCCGTATAGTCCTGACCTTGCACCTTCAGATTTCCACTTGTTTCGGCCTCTTCAGAATTCTTTAGGCAGTGTCAGGTTAACATCACGAGAGGACTGCCAAAACCACTTGTCGCGGTTTTTTGATCAGAAGCCCCCAGAATTTCTATAGCAATGGGATCATGTCCCTACCTACAAGATGGCAGAAAGTTATCGAACAAAATGGCACCTACATACTTTTGTTAAATGTTAATAAACTTTATTAAAAAATGTTTTGAATTTTCATATAAAATGCGAAGAACTTAATTTTGTATTATGTTTTGGATACCTTCAATTGTAAAGAGCTGTTTTTTTTCCGAAAAGTACTGTTTTTATTTTATTACAGTAAAATCTAATTTCCACACCCTCACGTAAAAACAGCGAAAACATTGTGAGTTTCGGTACAAATATCTCAATAACTTGTGGACTTAAATCAAAAACAAAAATACTCGGTATAGAATAAAATATGAAATTTTATGTAAAAGGTGAAATTAAATTTGAAGTTGTTTAACCAAACCTAAAAAATAAAAGCAAAGCTTCAGTAAAATTGTTGTGTCACTAAAATCCGGTATAGAATAAGGTTTCGTTAACTTTGTAATTTCACCAGACAAGTTATCAACTTAAGATGGTCATATTGGTCATCAATTATCGCTGTCATCACGTTTTAATAGCGTCCTTAAGGCTTCGAACTTAAGAGTTGTGTAACATTTATCCTTTTACGCAGACATTGTCAATCGCCTCTCCGGATTGAAAGAGAGTTAAATTGAGAATGGGATAAAGCACGGAACAATTCACAATCATGCGTGGACGTCAAAATGTTCCCTTTGTGACGTTACCATGTTCTCGATATCTTTGTAGCCAATAACGTTCTGCCCCAGGCAACCTCTGCGCCCTGGGCGGGATGGACCCAGTGATCCAGGTTTGGGACCTCGACATAGAGAACTGCCTCGAGCCCGCGTTCAAGCTCGGCAAGAAACCGAATAAGAAGAAAAAGACGAAGCGGGTCGGACACAAGGATGCCGTGCTCGACTTGTCCTGGAACAGAAATTTTACGTGAGTCTTACAATTTGTTATTCCTGAAAAAATATTGAAAATATTCGATAATTGATGGAACCTACACAAGCTTACTATTACAACATGAAATTCCAAAAAAAGTGTAATTTCGAGACACCTGTTTAATTATCTGAGTACGTCATTATTCGGACGTTTTTAAAACTTCAATGTGCTTTTTTTTTCTTTACTTTTTGGAATAAATAGATCAATTTAGCTATGTAATTTTAATCATATTTTTTCTGTGCTTAAAACCGATTTTATAAGTATTTTAGTATTTACCGGAAGTGACGTCATCCTATCAGGTTGAATGTTCGTCTCTTTGAGACTTAAGGATGCGTTCAAGAAACATAAAATATGCCATGGAAATGTGTGGTGATGACGTTACTGTAGGTCAAATGAAAGACATTGCTTTTTACGTTAAATAAAAGATATGACTGTTTTCAAATCGTGTCTGTTAAAAACAGTTCAGGAAAGCTATTCCTCGAATTGTAAATATTGGCGAAAACAGAATCCAATTCAGCCTGTATACCTGACAGATGAATAAGATATTGTTTGCTTACTCAGGAATCATATTACGCCTTCGAATAGATCGCGAACTGTAACATATGCTCAACAAATTTGTATTTTGCATCGCAGTCACGTCTTGGCTTCTGGATCGGCAGACAAAACGGTGCTGCTATGGGACCTGGACCAAGGGTCTCCTCACACGAAGCTCGACTACTTCGAAGACAAAGTGAGTGAAACATTGAAATACCCACCTTAAGCAAGTCATGGCGATTTTCATCTTTTTCAGTACTATTCAATACAAGGACGAAAAGCTATTATTTAAGCACACTTTAGAGCTGGCGCAGACTGAGAGCGTTCAGGAGTTCAGCGTCCTGCTTGCCGAATTCTCTGTGTTGTATAGTTTCCATAGCACGTCAACGTGTCGCGGTCAACGTGTACTCGGAACAGAGAACTACTGAACGCGCTCTATTTGCGTGCGTAAATAATAGCGTTTCGGTCCGTTTCATCTTCAACGTGTATCTACACATTGGCGTAACTAGAATTTATATGTGGGGCGGCCCCCGACTCCAACTCGTGAAGCCATCAACAAGTATTCACAATTATGTGATCGTTATAAGATAACAACGAGATTATGTACAAAGACTTGAACAAAACAAATAAAATCTTATATTGGACTAGCCTTTGCCCGCAGCTTCGCCAGCGTTCAGTTTGCCCCGTTTTCAGCTTGGGCATTACTTCATGAACATCCCCTATAGCCTATGTGTTATAATAACAATAACCGCATCCAAATCCGTTGAGTGGTTCTCGAGTTAAAACGGAACATACAGGCAGACAGAAAAAAATCTAAAAATTGTCGTTTTGGCCTCAGTACAATACAAAAAACCCATTTAATTTATTTATTCAATATACAGACACGACTTTTTTACTACTTTTTGTATAGATAAAGCATCTTTTTACATCAATAACACCTGTGTTTCTGAGGGGGGGCAGATGGTACTCTAGGTCGGCGTGTCCCCTGGCCCCTAACAAGCCTCCAGTATGAATTTGGCTGCATAAATGTGTGTATATTTCGTCCACCAGGTTCAAAGCCTCAGCTTCCACCCTCTAGAAGCACAGACGCTGCTGAGCGGCGCGTGCGACGGATACGCGCGAGTGACAGACTGCAGAACCCCGGACGCGCACAAACACTGGTCCCTCGGCAATGAGATAGAGAGAGTCGTGTGGCACACCCAAAACCCTTTCTGTTTCGCTGTGAGTATTATTTACAGCTCTTTGTGGGTAGAGTTAAAAACACTTCAAGTTATACAGTTGCAGTAAGAGATTAGTCTCTATATCAGGATAATCTACATTAGTATCTATATTTTAAACTGGCGTCCACAGCCACTCAGTTCAATCTTTATGTATTTCAACAGTGTCCTTGTCAATTACTTAGTTTTCATAAATTTTAGTGAAGTATTAATGTAAACTAATGAAACAGCTGATTTTTTCTTCGCGATTTCAGGTTTGGCCCCATATTAAAAGTTGTTCATATCGATGGGTAGAGTACCCCGTTTAAAGGAAAGGGGTTATCATCTTAACACCCAGTATAAATGAAGTGCTCAGTTTTTCATTTAAAACAATAGTATAGTTATATGATTTCCGAAAAACAAGGTAGTTGTCGCTTAGAATTATAATTCACAGTTGAGAATTTCTAGTTAAGCGATGCTTAACTATGAAATGCAGCGCTGTGATTGGCTTGTTGTCAGTAGTAGTATCTCTTAAGGTGGTAAAACCGAATCTCGGTGCAAAATGCACATCATAATATTGTTTTCCTTACTTTTTAATAAAAAGTATGTAAAAATTGAGTTTTAAAGCAATTAGCGGAAATTTATCACTAATAATAGGGTTTACGCATTAAAATGCCGTTATTTTGTGCCTAACATTTTTATTACATTCGATTACAAGGATAAATACGCTTTTAAGTTTGTTATTCGAATGCAATCAAAATGTAAATCATAAAATGATAGAATTTGAATGTGAAAACCTAATAATTACTCATATATTTCCGCTAATTGCTTAAAAATTGAATTTTTATATACTTTTTATTCAAAAGTAAGGAAAACAATATTATGATGTGCATTTTGCACCGACATTCTGCTTTACCACCTTAACAAGCTTTTCTTAATTCAGAAACTGCCCATGAGTCTTCAGTAAACTTACATTTGACGTCAAAAATGTCTTATTATATGCTGATCATAAGTGCATTCCACCTTAAGGCAGATCTTTCTTAGTACTACGACAGAGAATCTAAATGAATAGTTTGCTCACTTTATAAACTTTGTAACTTCAGATGAGCAGCAACGACGGCAAAGTAGCTTACGTTGACTGTAGACAAACTGAGCCTCTGTGGACGATCACAGCCCACGAGAAAGAAGTCACAGGTATGTTTATATTTATCTCCATTTAAGTTGCATGGCAAAATGATATACCTACTTTAATCGTGTGTTAAGTTCACGTGAATAAACCATGAAGATAAGTTCTTTTTTAACAAATCAGCAGCCACAAAAAATATCACTGCTCACCGATTCAACTTTATACGAGAAATATTACTCCGTAGTATTTTTGCAGATACGTTGTGACTTTCCCTTCAACTTCGGGTCCACCAAGTTTCGGGTCCCGTGGACAACAATATCGCCATATAAATAATTCCATTTGCAGCGTTTTTCCGGTATCTTGTGCGCGCACTGAGAAAACTGTTCATCATAAAATAAAGTGAATTCAGCTAAAATTATGATAATTTACGTAAAGTATACGGACATCACAACAAAATACGATGAAACTACTGTTGCTGCTGCTAGCGTTATAATGACTTTGTAGGAAGCAGATAGAATTATGCGCTCCGTCACAGCTTTTATGGTGACAGTAAGCATACCGTAGTGTGACGGACCTCTTTTATGGAGAAGGCCAATTTTACGGTGATCTGTCATCATAATATTGCGTTACTTACCTTAATAACTCGATTATTTCCTCAAACGTTCATATTTTCAACAGCATAATATTTTCTAATTATCACCAAATTTAAAAACAATTCACCGTATTTTAAACTTATGTAATGCTATTTTATAATGAAGCCAAAAAGACATTTTTCTCAGTGCGAGGTTTGCAGGCGAAAGGGTGTGTGATGATGTTTGATGAGCAGTGATCGGAGTAGGTAGAGTGATTTCAGGCCATTGATCTCAAACGTCTATGCTAATATGGATATGCCTTTGAGTTTCCAGATGATTATTAAAAATAGTTGCGTTATGATGATAATTTACAATTTATTCATTGTATTAACAATGAACGATTTTGTTTGCTTATCTGTATTTCTGGTACTTTTCGGAAAAATGGCATATTCGTGTTATGATATCACGATGCAAGTACACTTAGCAAAGCGCCCGCCTATCCAGTTTCAAAACCTCGTTGCTTGCATGTGGTGATCTCAGCTAGCCCCGCCCGTTATTTTATTAACCAATGAGAGTTTATGAGAGACACTTTTTATGACTTTTTGGGTCCATCGGTCACTTTAGTCAGACTATTGGTAGACAGGCACTAGCAGGGTGGGGCCTAGCGGAAGTTGCCGCGAGCCACTGCACACAAAACTAGCTCTTAAGGTGGTCAGGCGGGAACCTTGCTGAATGTACATAAAATCACTCTACCTACTCCGAGATGAGGTATGGGTCGTGAGTTTATCACGTCCCCCGCGAGCCTTTCACCTCCCCCCGCTATATCCCGCCCCCCAACGCTCGTAGGCCTCCGGCGTATCGCACAGTAACTTCACCTAATTCCTTGTCTCTTACTTCCTTGTTTCTTATTTTTCTTCATCGAATCGTTGATACTTTAGAGACCATGCTCTACATCATATGTGTGTATTTTCCAGGTCTCATATTGAGTGAGAGAGTGCCGGGACTGATGGTTACGGTCAGCACAGATGGGAAACTCAAAACTTGGGATATAACAAAGTAAGCTTTTTGCAATGTCTCTTAAATCCCCTTTTTTAGGGCTCCGTAGTCCGACAAGGTTCCGTAGTTTCGCCATGTCCGTCTGTCCGTCCGCGGCTTAGCGCAGAGACTATTAGTACTATAAAGCTGTAATTTGGCATGGATATAAATATTAATCACGCCGACAAAACGGTAAAATAAATTTAAGGGTACCTCTCATACTCGTAAACTGGGGATGATTTTTTTTTTCTCGTCTATCCCATAGTGTGGGGTATCGTTGGATAGGCCGTTTAAAAACATTGTGGGTGTGTGAGAACCATTTTTCGATTTAGGGATCCGTTGGCGAAATAATAAGCTTTAAAGTGAAAATTTTAGTTAGAGTGGATCGTCGTCGTCCGCCGGCCAAACGGTTGATTATAGAAACGTGAAAAAATTCACAGAATTAGTATATATAATGAATTTAAATGTAAGTAGGCTTTACAGGTTTACGAATACAGGTCGCGCCAAACTTTTGGCTCCTTATAATGTATGGGACCAGAAGTTTGGCGCGGTCTGTATTAGTAGACCAACTTATATGTACCGGGCAACTACGGAACCCTACATTGCGCGTGGCCCGACACGCACTTGGCCCGTTTTATTGTTTATTCAAAATAAACCGTATCTTTAACATCAATCTCATTTATGTTTTGTGTTTCTTTGTGCCGATTCGTGTCCTTAAACTTCTACTAGCTTATTTGCTTATTGCAAAACAAACTTGATTAAAAATTCACTTGTACCAGTTTAACAGATTTATTTTACAACAAACTCCCCGCTTGTTAACTAAAACGATTAAAACGTCAATTCACTGTAAAATAAATCTGTAAACCAATACGAATGAATCTTAATGAAGATACTTGCCATGTTTCAACAAGTGCCCACAATAGGAAGTGTAAATTATCTGAACTGTTACCAAACTAGCACAGCAAGTACGTAAGCATCGATTCGATTTGACAGATAAACACATTGACGTCTCATATTTGTATATGAGTATACTTGTGTAGACTCAGAATCTCGCTAAAAAGTGTCCGCGATGCATTTTGTCACCGCTATGGGGTGACAAATTTGAATGACGATTTCGTGCAACTGACATTGCATCTTATGTTAACGACATAACGTCGTAATTTCGTTGAAGCATTTTTGCTCCTATGCACGTCGCACGTTCGGACACTTTCTGACGAACTTTTCTTAGAGACTGTGTGTCTTGTTGTTTTATGAGAGGTCAATGGATAAACATGATAAATTCTAAACGACAACTCATAACATTATATCAATCAAATATTTGCTATGAAATAAGAGCTAAATTTTTGTGTATCTAAGCAATTTTGAGTCGATAGTATGTTCGTACTTGGTTCTCTGTTTTCTAACGTCATCCTCCCAGCGCTCGGTGCAAGTATGTAAACGCACCAAGCGTCCCGAAGCGTCCTTCTAATTGTAAAATTGACCTTATATGTAATGATATGAAACTAATTTCCCCTCAGCGCACCGCCGGTGCAAGTAAGTGAACGCACCAACAAGGTGGGACAAGCACTCTGCGCCGCTTCGTGTCCCGAAGCGCCCTTCTCTTTAGCTATCGGAGGAGACAACAAGGAGAACTTTATTGAACTTCACGACCTTAGGATTAATGAAGAAGGTAAAGCCAAATTCATACTGGGGACACAAGTGGTCAAGACCAAGGTTCGATACGGCTATGCAAAGTTATCCCAAAAACAATTGCGTTTGTAGACACCATGCGCCGAACGCACTACGCGGCTACGTTTGTAGACACCATGCCCCGCACGCGCTACGCGGCTACGTTTGTAGACACCATGCGCCGTGCGCACTACGTGGCTACGTTTGTAGACACCATACGCCGAGCGCACTACGCGGCTACGTTTGTAGTTGAAATGTTTCTTTTCAATTTAATTTTTTTTTTTGTTTCAGTTGAAAATCGCTTCGGATCACGCACTCTAATACCAATCAGTACAGCACCAAGCGAAGAAATGGAGACCTAGGGTTTACTACATAACAGAATTGTTATTGTAAGTTACAATATATTTTATGAAGTTGAAATATTGTTATTTATTTTTGTAAAAAATAATTAGGGAAATAGCCCATTCTGATTTCAAATGGTACATAATCTACTAATTATACTGAAGATCGTTCCCAAGAAAAATAAATGGGCCAGACCATACCAAATGCACAGAAACTTTTACAGTTAGAAAGGAAAGTGCAACTACTCTCAGTTAGTAGTAGAAGGATTTAGTTCCAGATTAGTTCTATCGAATCCAATACATTTTTTAATTTGTTCCGTCCAATGGATGAATGACACGATTTTACAGACGACCTCCAGCCAGCGGGACACTTCTTTTTCATAAGGCTGAGGAAGCTAGGCACACGCAAGAAAACGTGCAATTATTTGTTCACTGGTGTGCGTTTGGGAAACTTGTTCAGTATTATCAGTAGATAGTGTCGTTTTTATTTATTTATTTATTTGATTGCCAACAGACATACATCTTAATCGATAACTTATTTAAGGACATACAAAGTAGGTTCGAGGTGTAGCATACAGCTTGTTAGTTTCTATAGACAGTATCGCTCGATAGTCGTTAATACAACCACTATCTAGCTCGATAAAACATTACTTATAATTGATACGGGCTCCTTTGTGGAATACAAGATATGTTTGAATTTGTTAAACGAAATACTGAAAATATCCATGCTTGTTGAATTAAACAAATTATTGTGTTCGCGGCTTAACTGTGGTGTCCCAAATTGGTTCTGAATCTCTTACCATTAAATGGTTTGTAGTTTAAAATTCTGGCATTAGTTCTAGGAACTACCAAACCTATCTGAGCCAACAAGGTAGGGCAATTCACATGGCCTCTAAGAATCTTCTAAAAGAAAATTTGATCTGATATCCAACGCCGATTGTCGAGGGTTGGAATTTTAAAGTAGTATAGTCTCTTTCTATACGAAGTCAGCGAGGAAAGCCTTTTACCATGGACAGTAAGGAAAAATAGGAAACGTTTTTGAATCCTTTCGAGCCGATCAATATGGGTTTGATAAGGAGGATTCCATATGCTAGAGCAGTATTCCAGAGTCGAACGAACCAAGGCGTTGTATAATGCATATAAAACTTTGTTATTTTTGAATCCTTTACAATTCCTCCATATAAACCCCAGCAGCCTGTACGACCTTCTAACAATATTGTCAATATGATGGGTAAAAGTCATCTGACTATCGAAGATAACTCCCGAGGTCTCTGATTTTGTCAACCTCCTCCAGAACAGCATGATCTATGTTATAGGAAGACGCAATAGGTGGTAGTATTTTTGTTAATTTTATGTGTTTGCACTTATTAATATTAAGAGGTAAGTTATTGTCATTATACCGTGTTACAATACGATTTAAATCTTCCTGTATCAAAGTTGCGTCCCCGGGACAACGGATAGTGCGGTAAATTTTTAAATCTTTGGCAAAAAGAGAGTACTCTGGGTGTAAAATAGCTTCAGATAAGTCATTAATAAATGCTAAGAAAATAAACGGGCTGAAGTGAGATCCCTGCGCAATCCCTCATGTCACAGCATAAGGATTAGATTCGCGACCGCATACCGTAACCCTCTGATTTCTGGAGGACAGATAACATTTTAACATATTGCCTTAATAAATATTTAAAAATGGATTGGACACACTTTTTTAACTGTGCAAGGAGACACAGGTCGAGCTTTCGATGAGATTATGACTCATCATCATCAGGACCCTTCGGGAGTACTTTTGCCCACGGCGGTCAGTCGAGTACTAAGCTTCCTCCCCTCTCTCGTCGCCGCTCGCCTTTCCGCTCTTCGGCTGCGTTCAGAGGTTTCCGGTATCGAAGCCAGACTCGACCGGACATTTGATAAAGTTTTCACTACTACTTCCGGGTCACGTGTTTCACTAGGTCCAGTCACACAGACGGCACTGATAATGTCCTCAACCACTGTTGGCACTTTTTTGTCGTACGAAGCGTCAAGCACAGGTTGCCAAGTTGGCGCCAGATGCCAACCACGGTCTCTGTTGAAATTCGGATGCCTACCAATTTCGATTGCTTCCATCACCTTACGGGGAACAAATTTTTAATGAATGTGTATTGCCTTAACATATTTACTTAAGGGCACTCTATTCGCCCCAACTCCCATAATATTATCCAACAACTCCAATATCATTATTTATAGGTACTTGCTTATTATTTTTTCTTTTTCAACATATCCCACACAATATCCATGACTTGAACCTAAAACATTTATCAAAATCAAATACATACAAAAGTTACAAGCGTATAAAAGTCCTGGATTTTATACATATTTTGATGAATGTTTATATACCGTATTATTCCAGAAGCGATACCACAAATCAAATAATTTTAGGTTCACAGCATAGTATATTTTATACTATTAAAAAATATTTTTGTTTCATTTCGATTTTTGGGATATTTCTCCTGAAATCATAGGAAACACCAAAACCATTCTCGAGTTTTTTCAAGACATGAATTTTGTCTCGCGTTAGCTTGCCTCTCACAGGGTGTTCGGTTAGTTCCGTACGAGCTCGGAAAATGAACGTTCGGGTCAACCAATAACAGTCAGTCAGTGCTCTATAACCCGAACTTAAATGTAGAATGAAATAGCATGCATAGCGACCACGTGCGCGACTGACTTCAAGCATTCGGCTACAAGGCCCTTAAGTATACCTCTCCATTTATACCTGGTATGCTCCCGCACCATCCTTTTCGTTGACGCTCTGTGTTTAGGGAAGTTGATAGTTGAGATTGTCGGCACTTGCTGGAATTTATCAAACATTGTTGTGATAAAAAAACACTTGTTCTTTTCCACAGATAATATTTAATTCTACACTACCCAACCGGTTTCACTATATAAGGTGGAATCGTAATACCTGCCACGGATGAAATAGGAGATACTATTATGTTTATAGATTACAATAGTGAAGATAATTTATTGATCTAACTTCATAATTTTTTCCATACAAACAAATGTGCGTATAAATTTAAATTCATTTAATTGTATGAAACCGTCCGTCAAAGGACGCCGCTCTATCCGAGCGAGCCACTCGTCAAATAGTCAAAGGGCAGACCGCCTGCCGCCACCCCGTCCCCCACTACCCCCTTCGTCGCACGCGCTTGTTTTTGTTTGTTGTTGTGCCCCCACCCCAGTTCGCTGTTTTCGCTGGTCGCAGAGGTGCGTATCTCGCGCGCATTCTTTAAAAATGCCTCCTAGACCACGATATTCAAATCAAGAATATCTTGAGATGGTATCGTGCTACCGCGAGTGTAACAACGTAACCGCGCATGCAGTAAACCTATACGAGCAGAGATTTGGTGTACGAGTGAGCCATCATACCATTGTGTACGGCCAAACCGGACATGATATTAGAACTGTGCGAGAGCTAAAAAGGCGCATCAAGCGCGCTTTTCAGCAAGTAAAAAGTGAAACTGACACCTTAAATAAAGTGCAAAGACATGTACGCAAGCGTGCCTACATTTGTGTGCAACGCGAAGGCGGACTTGTGCAACAGTTTTGTAGATAAATAATACCGTTGTAAATTATGCAAATAACTGTAGCTAAGGTGTAATTGGTGTAAATAAGGTACAATTGGTGTAAAAATGCAAAGACAGAACATAATGTTTTTGTGTAATGTGTACCTACGGCAAAACATAATCAGGAGACCCGGCTTTAAGTGTGATGGGAAGTTTACCATCTTATTACATCAGTTTTTATCTGCGGAATGAATTAGAGGAATGCAATAACTGGTAAGTGCACTTTTAAACTTTTGCCTGCGTATAATTGGGTACTGGTTGGCCAACAGATCCAGCCGTTTGGAAATTTAACAGTACCCTAATTAGTTAATTTACCGGTGTCTTAATGACCAATGACGAAGAGTAATTTGCAATGTATTTCGTATTTACATCTACTTTGCGTGTGAGCGTAAGCACATTGGAGAGGCATGCAATGGCACCTATTCTCGTGTAGCACTTTTAAATTTCGAGCTAAAAAAAAACAAGAATTTTCATAGCAAAATAGACCTTAACGCGGAGGGATGACAGTTAAATGAGCTTGTATTATTTTGGGTTTTCACAACTCTACATTTAAGTTTGTGCTACACAGAATAGGTACAAATATCTCTACCTGGTAGAGACGAACTGGGCAGCTGATTTCATTCATTGAACGGTTAGAAAGAGATAGCAATTGTTATCATTGACTAAACGACTCGTCAAGCGTAATTTGTGAACCACGTTATGCAGAATGAAGAAAATGTTTATTTAATTACTTTACCTTCTCAAATTTATTTAACTATTCCGGGGTACGAAATTTCTTCACTAATGTAATCTATAAACATAATAGTATCTCCTATTTCATCCGTGGCAGGTATTACGATTCCACCTTATATAAGCATCATCAGGGGCTTTTTAATTACATAATTTTATATATAATTATTTATTTAAACAATCTTTCTGTTGCGAGATAAAATTATGTAATTAAAAAGCCCCTGATGATGCTTATATAGTGAAACCGGTTGGGTAGTGTAGAATTAAATATTATCTGTGGAAAAGTACAAGTGTTTTTTTATCACAACTCTGTGTTTATTCATTTGTCATGTATAATAATAACATACTACCTATGTATACTCATGTCTGTCTCATAGAGGGGTAGGTAAAGACCACAGATTTCCATCTGCTACGATCCCGACACACCTGTTTCGTTTCTACGTCCTTCAATCTAGTCATACAAGCTCTTCTATTCCGGTTATAATATATAGGATTTATGTTGAATTATCAATCAGTATGTGGTGATATACACAGATAGGGTGCTTTTAATACAAAATCTGATTACGTTTATGAGTTTGTTGTATTTCTAACAAGTTAGAAACCATCACCGTAAATATCAGCACATACCATTATTTCATTGGTCGGTTCTCTATCATCCATTACAGTTTAGATGCAATATCCCTGAAAAAGAAATATTGCTTTAGTAAACAAAACGGTTAAATAAAAACAGTAATAAAATGAAACAGGAAAGTATATTTGCAACAACATTTTTACAAAATATTATGCGTGTGCCCTCAATTCTCACGCACATAACAAATAAACATTTCACTTTATGATCGCAAAAGTGGCGTGTTTTAGTTACATTTACAGCAGAGTTTTTATCTCAGAATCTATTATATGATAGTATTATTGAGCTGTTTTAGAAAAAATATTTTATATAAACGCGTTCTAATACTGAAAAGCAGAAATAAAAGACTTTTACATCGAATAATAATTCACCTAAAATACAAAACAAAGACAAAAACGTCCACCAACTTATCTGTTCATTTGTATCATCCGCCGTCTCTTTCTAACGAAACTCTTTTCTGTAGCACTAGAAAGAGATGGGCGGATGATCTAACTGAACAGATAAGTTGGTGGCACTGTAACAGTGCAAAAATAGACAAAAGCAAACAATCATGGTTAGCTCAAAGCAATGATTCCTTATTTATTATAATATCTCCAGAAAATTGCCAAGTTCTATGAAAAAAAATCACAAAGTAGTTGAATACACGAATTTTATTTTGCTGCGGAGTACCAATGAAAAATGACATCGCAAATTGAGCATTTTAATTTTGAATAAAAAATATTAACAATTCTCACAGCCTATTTACAAATATTCTATAACATTTCATTTTGTGTACTGAATATTTATTGTAATTTAAATCTTAAATCGTTTGTAAAAAATAACTTGTTCGTTTAACATGATTTTTGTTGTATCGGTTATTATACCGGCCTATACAATCTGCAGGCTAGGCAGTGTTAATGTTTGGTGTAAAAGTTATAAATAATCTCATTCACTGGTTTATAAATATGTACATTAAATTGCCTACTACCCCATATCTTTAGTTTGACAAAACATGTAATCATTCTAAAATGCAAGAAAATGCGGATTGAAGTGGCAAATATTTTCGGTTTCTATTTTAAGTTTCGAAAATGGGCAAAGAGCCAGCAGCAAAATATTTCCCAGATTTACTCGCGCTCCATCTAGGACATGTCTATGATACCAACAAAGGCAGAACGTACGAAAACCTTTGCCTCTCCAACTTTTTAATAGAACGGTAATTCCCCCTACTTTTGTTCAGTGGGGAATTTGTGCACCGCGTCGTGGATAGCCTTAGCCACATATGTGACGTTCGAGTGGTTCAGTCCGCAGATGTTAATGCGGCCAGACTTGAGCAGGTAGATGTGGTACTCCTGCAATAGCAAACATTTATTACTAGCCAGACATTCATAACCATGTAAAACCAATTTGGCCTGCGTCTCGAAAAGGTTAGGGTAAATAGTTAACAGTAGTTTTTGCTATAAGTGCGGTAAGGAGGCAATATCTTACGAGGACGATTGGAAACACGAGCGATAAGCGTGTGTTTTAAACGTTACGAGTAAGTTATTGCCATTACCCACGTATCATACTACGTTTTTGAATGCATAGTGTGAGTAAATGAATGAAATCAAATTAAAGAAACAAACAATAAATTCTCCAAATGAACTTGAGGCGGGCATTCTTTTTCCTTGCGCGCAAGTTGCCATCTTGACGGAAATGAGCTGCTTTCAGTTTAATGCGTTCGTAATCTGCTTTCAGTCCCGTCAAATACTTTGATACTGTCCTGCTATCAGTGGTAGGCGGTTGTCGTCCGACGATCAAACTCATTTCCGTCAAGTCTATCTATGGTACACAAGAAAAGACTGGCAACTTGCATTGAAATTTTCATTTTATATTTAAAATTTTTATTATTACATAGAACGCTGGCCTCTCAATCTTGATACCCAGGTTCGATCCCCGGTCGGGCATGAACCAAAGAGTTTTTCAGAATTTATGTGCATAGTATTTGTGTTCTTACCTAATACTTACCACTTGCTGAATGCTGAAGGAAAACATCGTGAGGAAACTTGTATGCCCTAAAAAGCGTATAATTATGCCCGTAGTACGGCGATAGGCCTTACCACCCATCACCTTGGGACGTAATAATCGTCGGTGAAACGCGGGTGTACCGTGTGTGGACTGTGACTTGCATTTCACAGTTCACACGCGGGAACACCTCTGACACCCCCTCGGTGAATCATGTCGTGACGATATGTTATTTATTACTTAAACTTTTGTCTATAATAAGTCCATTTAACTGTCAAATGGACGTACTATAGACAAAAGTTTAAATACTTCCGTTTTCATGCGGTCGGTATCAAAACGAAAGCTGATACTGAAAAGCTGCAAAGTTAAATAGTCTTCAACTGCATATTAAAGTAGAAAGCTCACCTGCATAAGGTACTCGCACTGTCGCCGGTTGAGGCCAGTGAAAGAGAAGAGGCCGATTTGCTTCACTATGTGGTCCCAGTTGCCAGGAGTGCCCAACCTGGAAAACGAAATAAATTTATTCCTGTTTGTCTTATGAAGATGAATGGGAGTGATGAAAGAAACGTGTGGTGAAGAAGGACTTATTCTCACCAGATTGGCAACATACTGATGAAGGACAATGTCAAAAGTATAAGGAACTTTTTGCTGGAAATGCAATGAGAAGGTTAAGTTTTATTCAATCATTATTTGTATGAAGCCAGGGTAGGCACATGCCTACCCTAGAGTACTAACTTGCCACGCTATTTAATCCTTATGTTTGGTCTGCTACTTAGGAATAATTATAGGTATATGTCTGTGGTCAAACCTGACCTTCTCATTGCTTTTCCCGCAAAAAGTTCTATGCACGCCACTGATAGGGAATAGAAGAGCAGATTGATGGATGTATGTAATGTAATAATTCAGTTACTTACTTGATGAGTTCAGCTCTCAAAGCTTCTCTCATTTCAATAACTCTGGATGACATCAATTTGATATTGGACCTCCTGAAAGCAGAAAGCAATCGTTCTTTTAGAAAGCACGAGTTTTGAGTTTTCCAATGTCTGGTAGACACTTGGCTAGGTAAGTGATAGCAATATTCCCTTTAACTTTACTTTCCCTTTTTAGGGTTCCGTACCCGAAAGGTGCCAAACGGGACTTTGTTTGACAGCTTCTACCGAGAATCATTGATTAGATGATAGATGGCGCCAACAATAAGAGTGGCTTGTCAACCTTTTTGTGCAGAGGTTCACTGGTGGTGAGCTGATAGATGGCGCTAATAGTAGCTTGTCAAACTTTTTGTACCATTATGTTATTAGGGTTCCGTGCCCATAACATGTAGTGGTACGGAACCCTTTGTGCGCGAGTCCGACTCGCACTTGGCCAAATTATTCTTTAACATTTACTAATCCCTGCTGAAATAGTGGCCAAGAGGTAAACGCAAGCGAGAAGGCAATAGACCACCAGCTGGAGATGATCTTTATAAGATTGCTGGTAAAACTTGAATAATGAAGTATTGCTGTCACTGTTGGGACGGCTCTGCCAAGTATGAGCTGGCTGCCCTGCATCGCACATTAAGATTCATCGGTGACATATCGGTAATGTGTGCTGAATACCAACTTTATTCTTTTACTCTAGTTAACTATGACAATTATACGAATTAAAATAAACAAATTAAATAGAAGAATGTAACACTACACAATAATTGTTAATAATAGAAATTGCCATTGGAAGTTATGCATTTTCTTTGTTATTTTATTAGTTTAATCATTTAATGTCTAACTTTAATTTTGTATACATTTTTTTTAGGTATTTGTTTTGTTCTCAACCTCAAATTGTTTTTTTTTTATTTTCCGTCTACCTGCAACAAGCACGTATCCAGGGGGGTGGATGGGTGGGACTTACCCCCGAAATTTGGCATACACGGGACCGAAAATGTTTATTCATAACCACTGTAAAGTACGTTTTAATAAAAAAGTAAATAATTTGATACTAATAATATTTATTATAGTACAGTGATTATTACACAGGTTTCTTTCACAATTCACATTGTTGCTTCAATGAAATGAAAATACTCCCCCGAAACAAAAGTCTGGATACGTGCCTGACCTGCAATGTATTTTAAGTTTTGTGAGAGGTGGGGTAATCTGAAAACCTTGCTTAGTGTTTTTTTTTTGTAACTAATAGTAGGTATTTATTTTTGTGGCAAATAATAGTATATTATGATACAAGTGAGCTGCGTTGGATATTACAGTTGAGGCGTAATGGAGCCGAGAGAGTAATGTCCAATGCTCACGCGTTTCATACGACGTTTTTCAACACACTTGCGAGGAAGAATAATAGAATTTCACTGTCTTTTTTTCCACATAATCGAAACCACAAGTATGAACTGACCATTTTCTTTGAAAAATGGCGGCGGAGATTTTGTTTTTGCGCCGATGGAAACAGAGGCACTGACGCATCCGCCAAACAGCCAAATATTAAATATTAACAAACTGAATATTTGAGTTAATTTGTTGATAAAAATAAATAATTTGATAAAGTTGAATTTTTATTTATTATATTTTAACTGAGACAGTTTATTTATTCGCAAAAACTTAACTCTTTGCTAAGATTTAAAAAAAACTGTAATGTAAAAAGCACTAGTGCGATAATGTAAAGTAAAAAGCACGCGTGTTTAATATGCTGCATTATGACACTATAAGGGTCAATAAGCCACTTTATAAGCAAGTGTGTTGAAAATAACTTTTTCTTTCTTCTATGAAGTTACCAAACACAGACGCATCGGATGTGGGAAGAGGAGCTAAATAATTAATATCCATATGCACACTTACCACTCATCGAACAGATGCAAGTTGTTGAGCACGGTGGCGACGATGTGAGCGCCGTGTGCGGGCGGGTTCGAGTACATGCCTCGTATTATCCACGTCATTTGCGACTTGACTTGCGCGATGTGCGACGCGTCAGACAGGACTAGCGCCAAGTTGCCGACACGCTCGTCTGCAAGGGGGGAGACCTTTTTACTACACATTGCCTTTGGCAAGATGGCGCCTTAAGGCCCATGGTGCACGATAATCTCACTGAGTAATGTTGAACTTCAGTATGTTGTCAGAAAGTCTACATTAGATCGCGCGCTGCCGGCACGCATAATCAGTGAATTTTCGAGATTTTTCTGAATTTCACATAATTTGGTGCAGGTATTTTCTAGATTTACATTCGAATATAAACTAAGTGTTTATTTATTTATTTAATTAGATACATTTGCAGAAAATACATAAAACGTTGATGGTGGGAGATATTATAGGTGCAGTTCTGATGTACGCTCCTTATAAATATATATCCTTCGAAATTAAAATATTTAAAAACTATATGAAAGAAAACAAAGATAAACTTCTAAAATAATACACATGCATGAAAGATTAGATAAATAAAGCTTAAGATAAAATATGAATAATATGTGTTCTTGCCATAGCAGTAATTTCAGACATAAAACTCAAGCCGCTTAGATAAAAAATGTATTTATCACTTAAAAAGGCATCATTATCAAAAATTAAATCTATTGAGTGAAATGTGTCCAATTAGGCAATTGTTTTTAGAAAAGAAAGATAAAGATCTGAAGAAAAATGTGTGTGAGTTCTACATAGATCAGATAAGTAGTTGATTCAGCATATTTAAGCAAAAAGCCTTCAAATGTAGAAGACCAGGCCTTAAGAAATTACTGTATTCACTTACTACACACATCGCAAATATCTTCGTATCACACGATACGTCATCTAATAGAAACTTCTATAGATACAAAACATAACCTGACTGATCTATCAACGCCAAGAATCAAACAGCTGGAACTGGGAACGTGAAATTCGGACTGTACCTAGGTTTCTTATATGACATAGACATCCGGTAAAAAGGGATTTTAGAAAATTCCCACGGGATCGAGAAAAACGAGATCCACGCGAGCAGTGCTGCGAAGCGTCCGCTAGTTTAGTTAAATATATATAATTTTTTATATAAAAATGTTAGCTACTCTCAGAACATTAGGGTACACAACTTTGAAAACTATACAAATATGACTAAAATTTGCATATACTGAAATATTACTATGCTATGATAACTGCTATGTTCGACGGTTTTTACTTGGGCCCCTAGATTCCTTCGTACCGACTAAAACCTACTAGACTTCTAAAGTTTACTTTAACCCTATTAAAGGAAAGCTTAAACTCACTGTAGAGTCCAAAGTTCTTGGCATATGACTGGGCACAGACGAGCTCGAAGCCTCTCTTCACGAAGTAGCGTACAGCCCACGCGTCGCGATCGAGGTCACCCGACGCGAAGCCTTGGTAGGCGCTGTCGAAGAACGGGAACAGCTTGCCTTTCTGAAAACATTTACATTAGAGGCTTCGACTTTATTTACTGAATCTTTTATTTCACTATCGTCTATCCACATTTAATTTTCGTGTCTAGAAGTGATAAGTTTTACCTTTGTAAAAATTATGTAACGGAAACTTTTTCTTTTTAATGTCTTTTGAGTGTAAAAACTACTATCAATTCATTCATCATCAGGGTTTGATCAAACTTTGAAGTGATTATTATCAAGATAAATATAGGTTGATAATTATCTTTGATAAGTATAATCGAAAATATTTACCACTGGTTAAATTGTCGCATTCAACAACTGCGTGTATCGGAACACGCGCCACTTAATGTTTTTAGTTTATACGGTGCCGTGACCAGGATTTATGAATTTGTTAAATATCAATTAATTTAAAATTAATTATTTTGTCCCCCTTTCCGTTTTAAATTCTTCTGGCTTATTTATTATAGCTACATCTTTTTTATTTTGGAGGACTTTTAACAGTTAGTTAATTTCGGATAAGTCCAGTAATCTAAAATCCTGACGTCTGGAAACACTTTTCTACCAACTGGCTAACTTATTTTCCATCTACTTTAACCCCACTGACAAAGTGAAGAATGGATTCGACTGTGTGCGATCTATTAGTCTCTAGCGACAATGAGAACTAAGAGAGTTAATCGAGATTCAGCCGCATTAAAGCTGCTAATCGCCTCAATACACTAGAAATATTTATTCAATCAAAACATAGTAGAGTAACAGGACAAAAAATACATTTTTATTTAGTGAATAAAAGTTTAAACCAAGATAAACAAAATATATAAGGTGACTTTCGTTTATGTAGCCAAATTCATACTGGAGACTCGGTAAGTTAATAGTCCTCGTCCAAGGTTAAATGGCTCTGTGTGCAAAATACGAAAAGTATTTTTTGTGCCTCTATACTTGTTCAAGAACAACCTCGACTATAGAGTAGTCTATACCTATATACTATTATAACCTAGTCTAAATTATGTTTTTCGTATTTCACAGAAAGGGTGAACTATATAAACGAAAGTCAACTTATATTTCGCCGCCTCAGAAATAAGATGGCATAACTCGAAATTTATGTTTTTTGGGAAACGGCAATTTATGTTTCAACAGCTCTGATACTTCGTCTTCTATCAAATGGTATTAACAATGATATTGGTCATGCCTAAAATCTGGTCGGCTTATTATACTGTATATCTTTTTTTGAATACAATTTGTTATAAATGTACATGGATATTGTTTGCTGAAGTAAACTGACAAAGATTTTAAAAATAAAGTCCCATTTAATACTGCTTTAGTTTGATACAATTAGTCAAAGTAACTGTCAAGTAAATTCAGCAAAAAATCACACATAATTAACAATAAAATTAACTAATAAAATAGAAAATACTTTAAATTACACGCGTTTTTTGTAATAAGAAGCCACTTTAACAATTAGTTAATTTCTTTATTAAAAATGCTCCTACAAAAACATGAAATTTTTTGTCATAAAGGGACACATTTCGAGATAGGACATAAAAACCGCGACTCAACTTTGCAAATGCAGGCACAATACTAACTGGCATCAGTTCATTTCTAAGCGAAAATTCACAAGTGTGAAAGAGACACACAGTCATGCTTCTCTATCGGAGATGCGCATTTACACGGGTGTGAGAGCAGTACCGATGCGGACCACTATTCACAAGTGTGAAAGAGACACACAGTCATGCTTCTCTATCGGAGATGCGCATTTACACGGGTGTGAGAGCAGTACCGATGCGGACCACTATTCACAAGTGTGAAAGAGACACACAGTCATGCTTCTCTATCGGAGATGCGCATTTACACGGGTGTGAGAGCAGTACCGATGCGGACCACTATTCACAAGTGTGAAAGAGACACACAGTCATGCTTCTCTATCGGAGATGCGCATTTACACGGGTGTGAGAGCAGTACCGATGTGGACCACTATTCACAAGTGTGAAAGAGACACACAGTCATGCTTCTCTATCGGATATGCGCATTTACACGGGTGTGAGAGCAGTACCGATGCGGACCACTATTCACAAGTGTGAAAGAGACACACAGTCATGCTTCTCTATCAGAGATGCGCATTTACACGGGTGTGAGAGCAGTACCGATGCGGACCACTATTCACAAGTGTGAAAGAGACACACAGTCATGCTTCTCTATCGGAGATGCGCATTTACACGGGTGTGAGAGCAGTACCGATGCGGACCACTATTCACAAGTGTGAAAGAGACACACAGTCATGCTTCTCTATCGGAGATGCGCATTTACACGGGTGTGAGAGCAGTACCGATGCGGACCACTATTATAGTGGGTTTTATGAGTAAAACTAAATTATTGAAAATTTCGATTTATGCCACCTTAGATCTGAAGCGGCGATTTATCAATTTTATATTGTAAACTTTGATTGTGTCTGTCGACACTCAACACCGATTCATTAAATTTACTTCGTTAGCTATACAATGTTATCGTTCGAGCAACGCGCGCAAATTGATTTTACGAGTACAAAAGCGGAACAAATAACCTTGACGAAATAATTAGAGTTATATAGGGTGAAATTTAATCAACCGACCAAATTCATACTAGAGACTCGGTTAGAGATCAAGAACTAGATTCAGTAATCCTTTTGGCCAATTTCGAAAAATATTTTTTTTTGCTCCTGTACTGGTTGGACTAGTTTAAGTACAATTCCTAGTGCAGGTTCTACGGGTAAAAAAAATTTTTTTTTCGGATTACACCTGGAGGGTCATTAAACCTTGTTCCTGATGACTAACCGAGTCTCCAGTATGAATTTGGTCGGTTGATTTAATTTCACCTAGTATAGTACAAACACGCAGCCTGGGCGAGCAAAAAAGGGTTTAATTTTTCGATTTAATTGATAAAGTGTATTGATTAATCGATTATGTAATAACAAAATTTATTCAATAAAAGATTATTATAATCGAAAGATAATAGAGTATTAAACAACGTGCCTAACGATGCTACTTGTTTCATTGCGTCATAGATTCAGAGATCCGACCGAAATCTCGGTCCCGGTCTCGGTCTCAGCAAATTTAAAGCCGAACCTTGGGCGGACGGAATGAATGAATGATCCTTGTGTTTTAGGGTTCCGCGCCCAGAGGGCAAAACGGACCCCTATTAATGTCGCTCTGCCGTCAGTCCATCCATAACAACAGGTCTCCAGCTTGCTAACGGAATGAGTTACAGATCTGAAATTTGAATATGTTATGAAGAATGTTAACCCAAAACCGAATAAATTAAATTAAATTAATTTTCAGTGGGTCTCCCATACATGAAAAAGGAGCCGAAAAAAATTGTTTTCGTTTTTTTTCACCCCGACAGGTGGGGTGTGATTGTCTAGAACTTTGTTGTTAAAGGCAATAGACAATGAGACGGGTTGACTAGGATACATTTTTTCTCGTGACATAATTCCTGCAGTCTTATATTTTTTATGCGTGTACTTAAAAGTAGGTATAAAAAAATTGTATAGAATATGATTTTGTACCAAATATTTACTGAAAAAAAAGGAAAATTGAAAAAAGACATGTTTGCCATGTTTCTTGCCCTTCTTCTTAGCAATACTAATCGAATGGTGCGGATGGTTAGGCATTGTTTATATATGGTTTATTTAGTTAATTTTCAACACATTTTTTCATTGCATTATGTATATATAATATTTTTATTCCTATATTTCTCTATTTTATCCAGGTGTATAACTTTATTACATTTTAGTAGCCCAACCTAAATATGTTTTGTATGTATTTCCCTTATTAGTATATATATTTATTTTTTTAACGTTGACTTGTACGTATACTTTCTATACTTTATGTATCTATTTTACAAAATAAATATTTTGATTTTGAGAACTCAGTACAAACTAGAGTACAGATATGTTTTATTTTTATTTTTCTCCATTTTTCTAGTTTATAGATAGAAATTTGGAATTTTCTGTAATTATGTGTTATATAGTCTATTTAATATAAATAAAGATAGTCTATTTAAACAACAAATACTGAAAATGCCGATTTTTAGTACAGGTTTAGGGTAACGTACCCGAATACACGACCAACTTAATTTTGCAGGTTTATTTCATACAGTTTATAGGTAAGTAATGATAAGTTTGTAATTTTTATTCAAAATCATTTCAGTCTATTAACTTATTATCAGAATGATACGGAACCCTGAGGGCGCGAATCCTTCTCGCACTGGACCGGTTTTTGATTTGCATGTAGTTTGGATTTTTATATTGAAAATGTAAGTAAGATTTTGTTTAATTGTTTTTCTTTTAGTTTTATGAAAAATATATAAATAATATAAATATTTTATGTCATAAAAGTGATTGATTTACCACTTTCAGCGTGGTTTTTTTTTATACAGGGTGCAAAAACCAAACTCAAGAATCCCTTTAGGGTATGAAAGTATACACGATTCTGATGTCATTACGAGAAAAAAAATATACCTTGAATTTTCATCAAAAATTCAATCATTTTTCCAATAAGGCTACGCATTCTTATCAACGAAATTGAATAATCCCGTAGCGGCTATCCAACCTCACCAGCCTCCCCACACACCTAGTTGCACCCCGCACCCCTCATCCGTGACCGCTGCCGCCGCCGCCGGCGTATGCAGTGGCCGCCTGTTTCCAAATCGTGCAGCGCCTCAATCTGAGGCCGCACCGTTGCAAAGTCTCTTTCATTCTCTCGCTCGATCACACGCTATACCCACGTTATCAGTGGCCAGCGACCAGCGAGGGTGTCCACCCGATTAGTGTATTTTGAGTAAAGAAAATCGTCTTATTGTGAGGTACTTTATTTAGAGATCCCAGTATTTAATAATAAATCTTTACCTATCAGACGAACACATCCTTAAAGGTTTCTTGCCTTTGCTTTTACATTATGTATATCTAAAATTCATTTATTTTTCGGTCTCGTTCCCAGCCGAGCGGGTTCGGTCGGACCTTAACAGATTCAGTCAACGTGATTTCACGCTATGTCATCTGAGACATAGTAAAAACAGAATAGTAGAACAACTCCCGCGCCGTGCGAGGCATAAATGCCAACTGCTGAAGGGTCGTCAATTTATTTTGCGGCGATGCGACGAACGGCGTGCGGCCACAAAATACCTATCTGCTTTGTAGCGCGGCGTACGTAAGCGCGACGTGGAGCACAGCCGACCCTAGTCACACCGCCAGAAACCACCTGAGATATTGTCGTTGTGTGCGTGCTGTGGTTCGTACATGCAGGCCGCGCGGGCGACATTTATGTGAAGATAGCTTACTAGTCTGTTTTTACTATGTCTGAGACTCACCTACCTATTTTGGTCCCGTCTCTACTGTTACATATACTAATGGAATTATACCGGAGAGCGAAATAAATGAAGATTTCGATAACCTACCTCCATAACATCAGCAATCTTCTCCCACTGCTCGTGTGTGGGATCCATGCCAGTCGGGTTATGCGCGCACGCATGTAGAATGATCACCGCATTCTCTGGAGCACCCTGCAGGTCTTCAATGAAGCCGTCGAAGTCCAGGGACCTGGTCTTAGCGTCCCAGTACCGGTATTGGCGCGGGGTTGTAAAGCCAGCGTTGGTGAACACGAGGTGGTGGTTTTCTGTAGAATAAGGATTCAGGTTTCAGAAAGTTTTGCTATAAGGGATCTGACCTCCCTAGTGTCAAGAGAAACGTAAACAAACACCTTTAAGCGACGATTATTCCCTCACTACGTTAATGGGAACTTTTTTATTACATGATTTTGAATCAATAGTTGTCATTGTACTGGACAAATAAAGCTCTGCAGATTTTTCTTACCAACTAAATATATAAAAAAAGTAAAATACACGCAAACGAAATCACGGGCACAAGTTAGTCATCCATCATACAAATAATATACACGAACACTAAAATAATCTCTGATGATAAGAGGCCATCAAGGATTCTTAAATTTAATATTTTGATAACATTTGATAATAAAAAGAAAACAAATATATACGATTTTTATCCAAGCCATATTATACTCGTACTAGCTTTTTCCCGTAGCGCCGCTCACGAAGGAAAAAAATTTCAAGCCCGTTTCACTAAAATGGTCACTGCCAAGTGGCATGGTATCTTAGTGTTGCATGAAAATCGATAGCCTATCGATAGGCTACCGATACTATCGTGACCTTGGAAAAAAGTGACAATATCGATACTTCCGTAATACTATCGATAGTATCGATTATATGTTAGCAATACTATCGATAGTATTATTTACGTTAGTCAATTAACTATCGAATGTATCGATACTATTGAAAGTATCGATTGTTTTGCTCCATCGATAGTCCATGAAAATGCAATACGATCGCTTTGTCTAATTGCTTTGTTGGTCAACACGGTAAGCTTAATAATATTTAGGTCTTATTAAAGTTCAATTGGTTTCGTAAAAAATAAGAAAGAGAGAACTGTAATCTGGCAACTCTCTCCAGCCAAGATCGAGCGAAGGTTTCTTTGAAAAAATTTGTTAATCATTGTGCGTATCTATCTTGTGAATTTTAAAAGTGGATTATCAAATCACGATATAATACATAATATGATTATGTTCCATTTAAGGTGTTCCTTTTAAGTCCCTAATACTATCGAAATTTAATGGACTATCGATGGACCAAAACAATCGATACTTTCAATGGTATCGATGCAATCTATAGTTTCATGGATTAACGCAAATAATAATATCGATGGGATTGCTAACATATAATCGATACTATCGATGGTAATACTCATTTTGGGCTATCGATAGTATCGATACCATCGATACCACAATCAATATTGTTACTTTTTTCCAAGGTCAACTATCGATACATCGACTATCGATCGTCAATAAAAGTCATGCAACACTATCGTATCTGTATTCAAGTTTTAGAAGGGAATTAATCACTTGAAGACTATTGACAGCCTTGTCGGCCATATCAGAACTACTTCAAAATAGTCCAATAGACATATTAAGGTGGTAGAGCTAATGCCGGGCTCGACTGTGGAGGTACCACCATCTTACTCGGAAATCCTCCCGAAGTTATTCGGGGGAGAGTAAGAGAACAGCTCTCAGGCAAAACCAAGCGGCCCACCATTGCCTGGGACCGTGGATGGCGGTATATCCATCCCCAATTGCCGGGCCTTATATAAATCAGACTGGTGACGGGCAGCGGCGTCACTGGTGCAAGGGTTTCGGCACTGTTTCTGCTTGCCCAGCGTGTGTGAGTATGGGCATTTCTTCCAGGAGGACCGCCAAGAGTGGCGAAATCCTGGAAAGGCCTATATGTCCAGCAGTGGACGAAACAGGCTGATGGATGGATGGAGACATATTATATTGCGTTGCTAAGACAAATATTGCATTTTATATGTACAGCGAAGAGAAACTTGTCGTTTTTATTACCCCTGCATAAGATCTTTCAACTCGCGAAGGCACCTGTCGGAACTACTATTGCGACGTGTTAAAACTATACCTGTTTGATTTGCGCGTCATCGTGAAATGGGCCTCAGTATTTTTGATTTGGTTTGATTCTCTGCATTAGTTCTTTACTTAAGACTTGTATAAAACTAAGATGAGCTTACCCCACGTAGGATTAGAGTAGTAAAAGGTGGTGTATTTCAGTTGCTTGTTCAGGAATTCAGCGCCGATTCTCAGAGCACCGGTTCCAGAAAGAGTTTGTACGCCGAAAGTCTGCAGAATGTTAACATTTTCATTACTTAAGACCAAAGATAGTTCGTTTAAAAAGATGTGACACAAATTGTTGAAATCTAATATCACATAAAAAACTGCATACCTACACACTTTCTACATATTGAAACTATAAAATGGATCAGCGACACTATCTTTGATCGTACAGCCAATATCAAAATAAATATAAGGTAATTATGATTATCTGTCAAGATACAAAACTCAATAGGTATATTATGTCGTCGGCAGATCGTAGAACTGGGCATATCATGATCTGCCCAGGCATATCGTATTTCTGTTAAAACTAGGAGGTTCGCCTCGCTCCGCTCCGCTTCTCTTGACTCCCTTTTATGATCGAAAGCAACTCAAAACGCCCCTTCTCGTTCCGCTCGTCGTCGCACCTATTTTTCACTTTTGGTGAAAGATTTTCGGTTTCATACTTTACGCTCTGCCCAATTCTAATATCTGCCCACGAAATATATAAGGTGACTTCAATTTATCCAACCAAACTCATACTGGAGGCTTGGTAAGTGATGATCAGTAATCAATAACACTTTTTTGCTGATTTCGCAAAATAAAATCTTGACGTCCCATAGTAATTGACTCGGGGCTGGGCTTACGTTTGTAAGGAACACGAAAAGAATAATTTACGAATTTCACAAAAAGGGTCATCGAACCATGTTACTGAGCACTGAGAATTTAGCTGGATGTTATAGTCACTTTGTATGACAAAACAAATTGTCAAATTCATAAAAATGCGAATTTGTATATATTTTTTTAACGATCTAATGTGATCAAAAGTAATAGTACTCACACGGCCACTAGATATAGCAGGACTGTCTGGTCCAAACAGCATGGACACCGATGCATTGCAGAACTGTTCGAGACCTAAACATGAAAAGTAATAGTACTCACACGGCCACTAGATATAGCAGGACTGTCTGGTCCAAACAGCATGGACACCGATGCATTGCAGAACTGTTCGAGACCTAAACATGAAAAGTAATAGTACTCACACGGCCACTAGATATAGCAGGACTGTCTGGTCCAAACAGCATGGACACCGATGCATTGCAGAACTGTTCGAGACCTAAACATGAAAAGTAATAGTACTCACACGGCCACTAGATATAGCAGGACTGTCTGGTCCAAACAGCATGGACACCGATGCATTGCAGAACTGTTCGAGACCTAAACATGAAAAGTAATAGTACTCACACGGCCACTAGATATAGCAGGACTGTCTGGTCCAAACAGCATGGACACCGATGCATTGCAGAACTGTTCGAGACCTAAACATGAAAAGTAATAGTACTCACACGGCCACTAGATATAGCAGGACTGTCTGGTCCAAACAGCATGGACACCGATGCATTGCAGAACTGTTCGAGACCTAAACATGAAAAGTAATAGTACTCACACGGCCACTAGATATAGCAGGACTGTCTGGTCCAAACAGCATGGACACCGATGCATTGCAGAACTGTTCGAGACCTAAACATGAAAAGTAATAGTACTCACACGGCCACTAGATATAGCAGGACTGTCTGGTCCAAACAGCATGGACACCGATGCATTGCAGAACTGTTCGAGACCTAAACATGAAAAGTAATAGTACTCACACGGCCACTAGATATAGCAGGACTGTCTGGTCCAAACAGCATGGACACCGATGCATTGCAGAACTGTTCGAGACCTAAACATGAAAAGTAATAGTACTCACACGGCCACTAGATATAGCAGGACTGTCTGGTCCAAACAGCATGGACACCGATGCATTGCAGAACTGTTCGAGACCTAAACATGAAAAGTAATAGTACTCACACGGCCACTAGATATAGCAGGACTGTCTGGTCCAAACAGCATGGACACCGATGCATTGCAGAACTGTTCGAGACCTAAACATGAAAAGTAATAGTACTCACACGGCCACTAGATATAGCAGGACTGTCTGGTCCAAACAGCATGGACACCGATGCATTGCAGAACTGTTCGAGACCTAAACATGAAAAGTAATAGTACTCACACGGCCACTAGATATAGCAGGACTGTCTGGTCCAAACAGCATGGACACCGATGCATTGCAGAACTGTTCGAGACCTAAACATGAAAAGTATTATTATCAAACATTGTTTATGAGAGGTCAATGTATCAAACATAAAGTTTGTCAAGCCAGTGCTTGTTTACTTATACAATGATGATGCAAACATGGTCTGCATGAAAATATACTTCTTTTCAATATTATACAGGATGACTTTTAACCTAACCCCGATAGTTAAGTATTTTGTGGACGAATACAAACTGGTTTTATTAAAACCATTCAAAATCATATTCATAGTTATTTCTTTAAGGTGCGAGTCCTTTGAAGATTTTCGTAAAATCTAAAGAAATCATGGTCACCCGAAGAGATAAATTTATAGATAATAAACTTTTTTCGTATGCGAATGGCTAGGATAACCATTAATTTTATTTCCAAGTAAATTTTTTTATAATATTTTGACCTTTAATTTTAGTTGTTTTTAAATTTAAAATGTGTTCTACTAATGTTTCTCAATAACCTCTAAAATTATCGGGGTTTGTTTGAAAGTCAGCCTGTATAATTAATAATTATACACTGTATAATCAGTGGGTGTGAAAACTATTACACGATGGCGTGACAGAGAGACACTAACATAAGCAACATCATCATTTCAAATAGAGTTATGGTGTTAATTAAATCACTATCTATTATTATTAGTTATATGCTGCGTTGCATAGCGTATTATGGATGCCACTCTACCTAGTCGGTGCTTAAATTCTGTCACAAACAAAATTGGCTATAAAATGAAAACTAGTCATGATATTCAAAAAAAGTTTTTTTTTAAAAAAGGTAATTTAATTTGCTTACATTAAACACAAAATTTATTCAAAATGATTGCCACCATTTTTCACACAAGCCTTCAATCTTCGCGGCCAATCATCAATAGCAGCACGGACCATATTCATGTCAATATCGGCCACTGCTTTAATCAATGATGACTTTAGGCTGCTCAAATTTTTGTGGGGTTTAGAACAGACCTTCTCCTCCAATTCCTGCCAAATTTTGTAATCCAGTGGATTGAGGTCAGGGCTAGATGAGGGCCAATCTTGATGCCTTATTAGCTCGATATTCTGGCGCTCGAACCACTCCTGAGTTGTTTTGGCCTTATGAGCAGGTGCGGAGTCCTGTTGAAACACAAATGGCCGTCCTCGAAAGAGTGTCTGGGGCAGATCTTCTACTATGCGATCTAAAACCGTGTCTTGTTACACTTTTGCACTGGTTTTGACACCTTTTTCACAAAAATGCACTTCAGTAGGGCCATAGTAGGACACTCCCAACCAAATCATGACTGATGATGGATGATGGCCGTGCTGCACTGTAGGAATGGCATTTCCAGCGGCCGCAGAGCTGGTAGCGTACACCCTGTCATTTTGTTTGTTGTACTTCTCTTCGATATTAAAAATTTTCTCGTCTGAAAACAGGATATCGCGGTGTTTGTTTCTTGCGTACCGCTTTAGCAAAACTTTGCATTTTTTGGCTCTCATAGCTATCAGACGCGCGTTCAGAAGATGTCCACTCTTTTTTCGGTAAGCTCGTAGTCCCAGGTCTTCATTGAGTACTTTTTTTACGGTACTTCTGGTTAATCCCATCTCCAAAGCCATCAGTTTCTGCTTGCGGACAAGATTTCTTGCAATACGCGCCTTGATTGCTTTGATGACCCCTGGAGTCCTAACGGAACGAGGTCTGCCAGTTCTTTTCTCGTCTTCGACACTAGAGGTTTCATTGTACCTCTTGATGGTACGGTACACGAACCTCTTCGTGATTTTTAATTTTTGAAGCAAGTTGATTATCGTCTTCGGTGGATGGCCGCAACGATGCAATGCAATTACTGCTACTCGGTCCTCTTTGCGAGTCCACTCCATCGTAAAAAATGAATGAATGTAATTGTGATTTGGCAGATTATTAATCAAAAAATATTAAAAAATCGAACACCATTTCATTTTTTTTCTAGGTGTTCTATTTTTAAAATAAATGGCCAGTGACAGTATTTAAGAACCGACTAGGTACATGACAAGCATTGCAAGTCGTGAGCATTCGTAGTGCTGCATATAGTATCGTGTGTGAGAGGGTGTGTGTGTGTGTGAGGGTGTGTGTGTGTGTGTGTGTGTGTGTTTGTTACTCTTTCACGCTCAAACGGCTGGACTGATTTGGATAAAATTTAGAATGGATATAGCTTATACCCTAACTTAACACATAGGCTACTTTTTATCCCGGAAAAAAGCATCTCGTTAAACCGAATAACACGCGGGCGGAGCCCGGAGCGGGTTCGCTCGCGGGGACGTGTCTTTTAATCTTTGAGTAGTATCGAGTTATTTTCGGCTAGGCGGTTATTTTATAGTTGAAGTACTATTTGTAATAATATTTAATATTATTATTCTTTATCAACACCCTTATAGTCAAATTATGTTGATCTGGGTCACTACGATGATGATAATAAAGATGGCCTCTCCAAATGTTGAGTGGTTCTAATGGAACAGACAGACAGATAAAAATTCTAAAAATGGTAATTTTTGCCTCAGTACAACACTTATGGCGTTTAATTTAATATTTCGCAAAAATATTCAACGTACAGACATGACATGACGTCTTTATTACTTTATTATTAGTAAAGAGCAGTCATGGGCAAAGTAAGGCCCGCAGGTTAACTACGGCCCCCGCGACATTTAAATCTGGTCTGCCATCCTTCCTCAAAATCAAAAAATGACAAAAAAAAATGTAACCGAATAAGTAAGCAGTTTGCCTTGAACACAACTTTTTTTTCTACTGAGCATTAACTAAAGCTGAGTTCCCAAAAGTTATTTCACATCCCAGAAAAATATAGCAATGTTTGCCTCATCATAGACATTATCATAGAAACTATGAAAATGAGGGAAACTTTTCAATAATTTTTCTTCGTACCAAAGGTATGCGGGCCATTTCATACTGACATGTATGTACTCGCCCGCACTCCTGCCGTGTCGCGTACTATAGGTAAAAAGATTGCCCACCACTGGTAAAGATAATAGCTGATACAAATATACCAGAATACATTGTTACAAGATTGCGTAAGTCTGCACAAGATCCTGCCATAGTAAAAACAGACTAGTAAGCTATCTTCACAGAGATGTCGCCCGCGCGGCTTATATGTGAGCGAGCCTGCACGTACGAACCACAGCACGCACACAACGACAATATCACGGTTTCTGGCGGTGTGACTAGGGTCGGCATTGCTCCACAGTCGTGCTTACATACATACGCCGCGCTACAAAACAGATAGGTATTTTGTGGCCGCACGCCTTTCGTCGCATCGCCGCAAAATAAATTGACGACCCTGCAGCAGTAGGCTCTTTTATGTGCTCTGTGCAGTAGGCATTTAAACCTCGCACGGCGCGGGAGTTGTTCTACTATTCTGTTTTTACTATGACGCTGCTGAAGAGCTGAATATTAGAATTAAAACAGAGAAATAAAAATTTATGCTAGCTTTTTGAATGTTGTCAACCTGTAACAGTGCCTATCTGATGAACTACTTTTATTATGCGGCCAAACATCAAATTGAGAAAAAACAACTAACCATCTTAAATGGATAGGACTCAATTTGTTTAGCTTGAAAGCTGAAATGGCTCTATTTTTTTCTTATCTATTGTGAGCAAAGCTATGATTCTGATAACCTATTGTGATTTGTTTCGCAAAGATTGATGTAATAACATAACGTATTAAAGAATGGCTTGATAACAATATACCTATATGTATACATGGTGTATGATACACCTTATCTTCAATACACTATTTTTCTAACATTATCATAATGCAAACAAGCAACTAACAGATTACATCTCCTACCATGGAAAAAGAAATTAGGGTAGACCAAAATTAAGATGGCGAGATGAACTGGACAAATACCAACCACACTGGTAGAGACTAGCTCTACATAAAATGGAAAATCTTGGGAGAGGCCTACGCACAGAAGAATATAGAGAGGAAAATATTGAATTATATATAGGTACATTCACTTATTGTATTATATAATTTATTATAGGTGGTAGAGCTAATGCCGGGCTCGACTGTGGAGGTACCACCATCTTACTCGCAAATCCTCCCAAAGTTATTCAGGAGAGAGTAAGAGAACAGCTCTCAGGCAAAACCAGGCGGCCCACTATTGCCTGGGACCGATGGATGGCTGTATATCCATCCCCAATTGCCAGGCCTTATATAAAATAGACTGGTGACGGGCAGCGGCGTCACTGGTGCAAGGGTTTCGGCACCGCGCTCGTCAACCCGCCTGCCCAGCGTGTGTGAGTATGGGCATTTCTTCCAGGAGGACCGCCAAGAGTGGTGAAATCCTGGAAAGGCCTATGTCTAGCAGTGGGCGAACCAGGCTGATGGATGGATGGATGGTATTATATAAAGTCCTACAGTAATAAGTGAAAATAATTCTAGGGTAGATCATGTATCGTTAACTGAAAACAAACAAGAAAAAACATTTTTTATCAGGTTATTTTTTTGCTTCCCAGTACAGAGAGTGGTTCAATCAGTTGACAAATTTCTATAAAAATGTATGTTAGAAAATTTTTCCTGTGTATTGTGGTCTAATAAAGATAGGTACTCTTATCATCCATGTAAAATAAAAATAAACACTTTGATTTGTATGACCAGAATGATGTCGATTCGATGTGACACAACTTAAGTTTTGACAGGACTAATCTTATTTTAAATGTCTTATCCTTGCCTTTTCGGTACAGAAAGAAATGGACAGGATGCTTAAGTTTAGTCCTGCCAAATAAATTAAGACATGTTAACGTATATATATTTTTCTTTCATGTGTTTTGTTTTTTCTTTAAATTTTATAATAAATGAAAAGAATGTAGCTGATTTTTAATATTTGCATCCTGTATATTTGCTATCTATGGCTATTTCCTGGGATGCCCATTAACTACTCAACAGACTTTCAAATTCTCGAAATCACCAAAAATTAGACAGAAGAAAATAATTTTAAAAAATATTGATGCGATCCATTGTGAAAAAAAAGTTACACACTTTTGGTCAGGGGAAGTTGTACCAAAGAGTCTCTCCCACTTCTTCAAATTTAGAAGTCTGGATACCAAGTGGAGACAAAATTTTGCTCATTTCATTAGTTACACCTCTATAAAACTACAACTACTAAGCAAAAACACCTTATTTTCATTTCAAAGTTTCAAATAGCTTGAATGATCAACAAATAATTTATTTTATCCATATAAGTAAGTTTGTTAAATAAATGAAAAAGGTCAAACTAATAAACTCACCAAGTACCGGCAAGTATTCATGGAGTACAGTTGGGTCTTCTGCTATTTGCTTCTCCACTTTCCGCACGATTGGAAGCACCCAAGGCTTGCCTTCTTCATCTCTGTAGGCTGGTCAAATAAAAAATCTGGGCTAATTTATTTCAGAGCACCTATGGTAAAAATATAGACATTAAACACCTTCGTAAGCGACCTCAAACAGCTGCAGGTTTCACAGCCGATGCTCTCTCTAAACTCGCCCGTATGTCGGTGCGTTACGGTTCACGCATTTTTGTTTGGAACTCAATTATTTCCTAAGCTAAGGGTGTCTGCGGGTATGACTCTTGGGAAAAGTGGTTCAGTAGGGTCTGTAGAATATGTGGTTTCATTTAATGGTCGCACTCTATTTACACCCCGTATAGAGTCGGGGTGCTCTGAGTCGGTTTTAACCACACTGGTAGAGACTAGCTCTACATAAAATGGAAAATCTTAGGAGAGGCCTACGCACAGAAATGGGTGACTCCAGATGAAATATGGAGGAAAATATTGAAATATATACATTCACTTAATGTATTATATAATTTAATATAGGTGGTAGAGCTGATGCTGGGCTCGACTGTGGAGGTACCACCATCTTACTCGCAAATCCTCCCGAAGTTATTCGGGGGAGAGTAAGAGAACAGCTCTCAGGCAAAACCAGGCGGCGCACCATTGCCTGGACCGATAGATGGTGGTATATCCATCCCAAATTGCCGGACAGACTGGTGACGGGCAGCGGCGTCACTGGTACAAGGGTTTCGGCACCGCACTCACCAACCTGCCTGCCCAGCGTGTTTGAGTATGGGCATTTCTTTCAGGAGGACAGCCAAGAGTGGCGAAATCCTGGAAAGGCCTATGTCCAGCAGTGGATGAAACAGGCTGATGGATGGATTGTGTAAAACTTTAATAATTTTAACATTAATCGTAATTAAATAAAAGTGCGCCTCCGGCAAAAAAAAACGCTAAGAGGGTTCAACTACACCCTAACAACCCTCCTCCCCCTATTTACATAATAATCAAAATCCTGTGTTCAACGTCTATAGCCGACCTGCACCTACACTTTTCCGTTAGTGTTATTAGTGAAAATGGGAATCTATTACAAGAGCCCGTAACTTGTTTTCGCGTTGAGCTATAAATAAATAAAAAGTAACTAGATAAATAAACAACAATTTGTTACATAACGAGCGGCGGCGACTATCTAAGGTTATTATTGCGATTTATTACTAAAATTCAAGGTACAAACTTACCGCCGATAGTCAAGTTAACTTTCGTTTTGTAGGTATCTTCGAGGAACTGCTTGTTTAGCTGGAAAACCTCGATCGGCGGTCCTTGCTCAACAACTTGGAAACGCGACATTTTTTTTTTAATTAGATGTTACACTTAAATCAACAGCAATCACCACCACCCTGTTTTGAGCCCAGTTTATGAGTGAACTGAACTAACAAGATAGATAAGCGATAGCAACTAAAATTAATTATCATGCAAAATTGGTAATGCTAAACCTTTTCGGCTTCGCGATTGTTTGTGACAAGATAAGATACATACTGCGCCACCACATAAGTTCTACGACGAAGTCTATATCATCTAGAGAATATGAACCAAAATTCTCTAATCACTCAAACTTTCTGTTATTCCTTGTGACCTTCGCCAAAGTCAAATCGCGTTCATTTCAAGGCAAAGAAAAAATACAATTTTAACAAACGTCACAACCATTTCAAGTTTACTAATGCGTTCAGTTTGATCGCCGGACGATGCTCGTCTAAAAGGCCTGCCTTGCCGTATGTGGTAATCGTGGTACGATTATGTCTGTGGGTACGATCCGATTTGGTTGACAATTAACTAAATTATTATTTATTGTAATGGTGTCGATTCCCTTCATATTCGCTGTAACACGACGTATAGTCTGTCAAAAATGTGTTGAAATGAATATTGAACTTTAATGAACTTTATTGAACTTTAAACGTTCAAGTAGGATAATTTAGGTAATATAGTTATGAAATAACAACGCGGTAAACTCGATTTAACAGATTTTGTACTTGTTTGTTTGGTGTAACCAGGCGGAAGAAAAATAGTTTCTTCAATATTCATTTTACACCGAATCGACACCATTGTTGTTCTGAGATGGTACGTAAAACTAAAGGGCCGTTAGCGGTTCTTTAATTTTTAAAAGTATTGAACCGTAAGTAAGTCATTATTTAGCTGTTGGAATATCATCTTTAGCACGAAATGATAAAGTTCAATTTACAATGTACAGTTCGAAAAGGGACGCTTCCTTTAATTTTATAAATTATTGAACCGTAAGTTATCGGACAGTGCTGGGACAATGATTTTTCTTCATATCGTGAATTCTGTTAAAACTACGGGGGTCACCGCACCGCTTCGCTCGGCTCCCTAATATGTACTTACATGTCAACCAAACCGCTCCTCCTCGCTTCGCTCGTCGTCGCAACCTATCCCTAGCGGTCGGGTAAAATTAAAACTAAGGTAACCGCTAACGGCTATTTAGTCACTTTCAAATTTTTTGTGAATAGAACTCTGAAGCCCAATTTAATCTAGTTGACACTCGAAATTAGCCGTGCGGTAGCCGGTAGGTCATGGCATGGCAGGTAAGGTAATTGGCTGACTATCAAAACCTTTAATTCCAGTTGACTTAGAAACTTGGGATTCCGTTCATTATTAGATATCAAAGACTACATGAGGAAAAAAATTACTTATTTAATCATTCTAGTAGAAATGAATTTCCAATTTAATTAGACCTTTTGGATCCGAAGAGTTTAGTAGACCTTAGGTACCTATCAAGTTAAGTTTCTCGTTAATAACTGCTCTTGGAATAAGTTTGTGTTTAAAACGATATGAACGGAACCCTCAGGACAAGAATCCTACACGCACTCGACCAGTTTTTTGTGAGGAACAAACCGATCGCACTTTCTGCCCAAGACTTCGCTACAATACCGCTATAGAGGACGGTGTTTGTTAACTGAAGAGCCTCTGTAGCGCCTTCAGAATTGTTGTTCCTCTGGCTTTCAAAAGCTTTTATATCTGTTATGGCCCGAAACATTTAAATCTTTCATTTGACCTTCTATGAGGTCATCACTTCAAATTTCCATAGGCATATTTTTTAGGGTTCCGTAGTAAACAAGGAACCCTTATAGTTTTGCCATGTCCGTCTATCTGTCCGTTCGTCTATCTGTATGTCTGTCTGCGACTTAGCTCAGAGTCTCTTAGTACTGGAAAGAAGTAATTTGGTATGGGGATACATATTAATCACGCCAACAAGTGGTAAAACAAAAAATTATTTAAAAAATGGTGTGTAAACTCCTCTACACGTCAAGTCTAAATGATTTTTTTTTCGCGTATTCCCTATGGTGTGGTGTATCTTTGGATGGGTCCTTCAAAAATATTGCGGGTATATGAAAACTATATTTCGATAGGGATCCCTTTGCAAAATATAAAACTATAAAATGCATCTTAATTGTATGTTAATGCTTAATGCTAATTTTATAAATTTGCCTATGCCATAGCTACCTTTCTTACTAATTAATTGCTTTAACTACTAGTACACACAACAAAATAAGGGATGCAAATTTTCTTTCAACTCGATACCTACTTAAAATGGTTATGAATTCTAATATTTCAGATACAAGATGATGCGGCAGATATTCATGGGCTTAGTCAGCAATCAGTCACAAAAGTAAGAAGACGAGTAGCCAGGGGACTATAAGAGAAAAGGTTTCATTACCTATATTAAAATGCCCCTTTTCTCTCAATTACCAACTGCAACACTATGCAAAAATTTGAGGCAATAACTGGATTTAAAACAATTGTTTGTGCCATAGATTGTACACATAAAAATACCCAAAGTATTGGCCTAGTCCAAATTTCTTTTTTTTGCTCCCTTTTGTCTATGGATTTTGAAGTAATGAGAGTGACGTAACGATGGAATAGAGTTAAGTCGAAGTTATTCCAAGTTTATTAGTAAGAAAATATTCTCTCCCTATTGTGACGTTGTACTCAGCATAACTATTCTTAGCATAAGTGTGCTATATGGATGGTTTAGTCACAGACATACAGACTAAACATTAATAATAAACGCATAGAGTCAACTTAAAGCAATTTTAACTCAGTGAGTTACGGGCTCTTTTAGATATAAATATTGCTTCTTTCCAAACAAAATATATAGGAGAAATTGAAATATGTTTCAAGTACAAGCCAGCCAAAACAACCCATATTTATACTGTTACGTAGTACCAGTGCACGAAACAAAAATCTCACACATCATGAAACGCGTAAGAAAGTTCATAAATAATCTCAGCGCTGATGACGTGTGGACGCTTCCGGGCCAAGGTCACAACTGGACAATGCGAAAAGTTTCCGCCATTGAATTCTAAATGTCTCGGACGAAGAAGAGGGAGAGAGAAAGCATTCGGGTTGGAAAGGGACGGATACAGACTGGAATCCATGACGTCCGGTCCATAATGTGCGAGAGGGTTCTAGTGACATCGCGTCACTTGAACTAGAAAGTAGTGGGAGAGAGAAAGCATTCGGGTTGGAAAGGAATGGATACAGGCTGGAGTCCTTGAATCGCGTTTCACAATATGCGAGAGGGTTCTAGACAGATGGCGAAGCCGGCGCGGCGTATGGTATAAAAACGGGACGGGTAGCGGTAGAGAGTTAGTTCAGTGTTAACTACGAGGCGAAACAGAAAAGCGGAAAATTAAAGTGCACCCTAGTGAAGTGAAGTGCGACTGTATAGAGCGAATATAACCCGGTAACGATTCTAGTTGATAGTGGTGACGCGTTTTTCAAATTATAGTGCGGACAAATTAGTCAGTCCGGTGAGTCCATTGAGTCCAGTTAGTAATTCCGGTTGTTATCTAGTTTCAGTTGTGTTTTAATAGTGTGTGTGATTTCGAATAAAGACAGTTAGTGGTTTTTGGTGCAAATGGGTATAAAATTAATTTATCCCGAACTCCAGCTCGTAACAATACGTTTCTTCGTGCCACGTAGTCACTTGGTTTTTGTATGGAAACTTGCCAACGTTATTTAATCCATAGGTTTAGTCTGTATGTCTGTGGATTTAGTACATTTTTAATTTTTATTTTTTTTTAATAATTAATTCGTTTATTGGCATATTAAAAACCTATGTAACATAACAATTTTACTTTAGTACCTGTAATAGGTATAAAATACCTGTAGTACAGGCACTAACCTCTTCCATATCTGACGCACATGATAAGGTTACAAAATAATTATCAAAGAATTAATCTTAATATTTTACATAATAAAAGTGAAAAAACAGATTAAGCAATTAAAAGTGCTAAAATTATTTGTTACTACATATAAGTTATAAGAAAATATTGAAAATAAAATAAAATGATGTTAAAAAATAAAAAAAATAAAACAGCTAATTATAATATATCAAATAGTGTGTGAGAAGTGCATGAGGGTATGGGGAGATATGTAGGGGTTTGTGTGTGAGAGGGTGAGGGTGTGTGTGTGTGTGTTTGTGTGTGTGTGTGTGTGTAGGGGGTGTGTGAGAGGGTGTGTGTATGTGAGGGGGTGTGTTGTGTAGGTTTGTGTGTAATATTGTTTTGGGAAAGGGTATGTTTGTGACTGAGATAGTATTGGTAGTTATTGAATTGAGTGTATTATGGAGGGGAATTTAATGAGTAAGTAATGCTTCTTATAAATAAATATTATATATTGGTATGCAATTTAATATATTGATAAGGTGAGGAATGCTTAAATTGGTACAGTTAGTAGTAGTTCAGTTTGATGATAGTTCATATTTAGAAGCAGTTCGTTTAAATTAGTCTACATTTAACTGTGCTTAAAGGGTAAAAATGTAAGGTTTTATTTAATAAGTTGTTATATGGCGCCAGAAAACAGTGCTGTTTTTTCGCAAATGCCGTTCGAAATAGTGGCATAAAAGAGACATGATGGGAATCAGTTCTTGAGTTATATTTAACACTTTCAAATGGAGTACATTTGTGGTGACGGATAATGGTGTTAAGTATGTACAGCTGACGTAGTGTAAGAATTTTACAGGATGTATATAATAGGTCAGTTGGATACCTATAAGGTTTGAATGTCATGATCTTAAGAATTGACCTTTGTGCTCGTTCTAGTTTTAAAATAGTTGTCTTATGTGTACCACCCCACGCCGTTATACAGTATGTTAGTATGGACTGGCAAAGCGCAAAATATACTGTCTTTATTGTTTTCAGATTTGCAACTTTTCGCAAATTTTTGAAAATTTATATCAATTTTCGGGTTCTTGACACGAGTGAGTCTATGTGAGGTTGCCAGTTTAGTCGACTATCCAAGACTACGCCAAGATACTTAATAGAAGCCACTTTTTCAATACATGCACAAGAGCAGGTACGATTTATGCACAAGTTATTATTGTGTAAATGGGTTTTAATAAATAAGTTTTCCGGAGGTTGCGTACTATTTAGTATCGAAAAAGCCATGTATTTAGTCTTTGTCAGATTGAGAGTAAGTAAGTTAGCCCTGAGCCAGTAGACGACTTTTTGCAGTCCTTCATTGGCAGCACGATACGCCACGATCCAAGTCCTTCCATGGTATATAAGCGCTGTATCATCTGCAAATGTAAAAACTTTACATTTTTGCAGGGATTTGTTGCACAAGTCATTTATATATATATTAGAAAAAGACTTGGGCCGAGTATGCTACCTTGTGGAACACCGCAGGTTACATCACCATCCTTACTCACATAATTTTCAATTTTTACTATTTGAGATCTATTAGTCAAATAATCAGTAAAAAGATTAAGAGGCAAACCGCGGATGGCAATATTTTCCATTTTTTGGATAAGCATGGGTACAGAGACAGTGTCAAATGCCTTTGCTAGATCTAGAAATATCCCGAGGCATTTTTGTTTTTGATCTAGCTTCGTGACTATATGATCGGTCAAGTTTGTAACAGCATCTTCTGTTGTTTTGCCAGCCCTAAAGCCAAACTGTGAATCGGAAATTATGTTGTTTCTTTCCAGATAATAAATTAATCTTTTGTTGATAATTTTTTCAAGTACCTTTGATAGGGATGGTAAAATTGAAATAGGTATGTAATTAGTGACACTGTCTCTGTTCCCACTCTTATGAATGGGATGAATCATAGAACGCTTAAAGACAGTCGGAAATTTTCCAGTTTCAATAGCTAAGTTGCATATTTTAGTAAGGGGAGGAACAATAACTTGTTTGACTTGTTTTAAGATTTTTGTTGGAATTTCATCCCATCCTGGGGCGCAATCATTTTTAAGATTTGTAAGGATAGAGCCAACCTCAGTCTCATCTGTTTTTAGGAGCACTAATGATTTTGGGTAAATATCTTTATATTGTCTTACTGTGGGGTAGCTTAGCGGGTCAATTTTTTCAGCAAGATCCCTTATTTACTTCTTCAATTGACTTTTCAGGGGTAGACTCAACAATCAATAATTCTTTAGCATTTGTTTTATTCTTATACGTGTTTGTAATTTTCTTTATTAAATCTTCTTAGAACTTTTTGCAGCCTTGTTAAATTCAGCCTCTTCATAGTTTTTCTTTAGTTTTTTTAGGAGATTATTGCAGAAATTCCTGTATCTGCGATATGATATATTGAAAATTTCATTACCTGGCGTACGGTTGAGTCTTAAATGCATTTTTTCCCTATTTTTATTAGTAGGGGTGATAGTTTTTAAATTTTAGGTGCTTCATTATTTCGTTTGTTGGGAAAGTATGCACTCCTTTATTTTTAAATGATAAAAAGGCACAGGCATGCATTTCTATAATTTTTCATCCGAAATAAGTCCAAAAAGATGTGTAGAGTTGATTTGTATTTGTTGTTGTTTGAGTTTTGTTTGAGCAAAGCAAAGCACCACAAAGCCCAAACAAAGCAGTCTTCGCCAAAGACAATAAAAATATTATTTTCCAAGTAAATGACAGTTCGATTACCTTATATTCAGCGCCATCTATTGGTTATTGAGAATACTCATCTGACAGCTGTCAAAGAAAACGCTGCGTTGTCAATGTACAACAAAGTACTCTGTGGTCAGTGTTCTATGTGCTAAAATGACAGCTATAGAATGGGGAAATGTAGAGATGTTTAATTCATTTATTTTTGTTATACCCAAAGTATAATGCGACCCTAAAGTTGCATTTATCATGCAAAAATACAAAGTCATTTAGGTATCTGCTTTATGATACCTAAGTCCCGCGCGAGCGCTGTAGCGATCGGGTGTGAATAAAATGTCGTCCGATAAAGTAAAGTGTACGCAGTGCAATATCGTTATAAGCGAGTTGTTATGTTTTGTCCAGGATAAAATCAACATAATGGACAAGGAAAGTTTAATTAGAATATATGCGAGTTCTTTTACCACTGCGGAAATAACCACCGCAAAGGATTTGTTCTTCCAATCTATTTCTACAAGTACTCGCAATATTTCGCGGCGCAAGAACAAGCAAGATAAGGATATTGAGGACATAATATGTGTTTTCAAAAACACAGAACCTGATAAAACTCCAATTTTTGTGGCAAGAAAGCTGGATAAATTACCACACGTATGTTTTAATCACCTTGATGTCACAGCACTTTTAAAGGAAATCGTTGTGTTAAAGTCAGACGTGAAAAGTCTGAAAGAATCCTGCGCCACAATCGATCAGGTGGACGTTCTAAAAGCAGAGATTAATGAAATGAAGTTTGCATTTAGTTTGCATTATATGTACATAAACAAGAAACGGGGTGCCTATGTACCAGATAATGAGCGAAACCGTAGCCCAGTCAGTATTTTAAATATTTCAAATAACACCCATAAAACTAGCACACCCGAAAAAGCAGAGAGTATTAACTGCCAGTTCTCGTCACCGCTGCAGAGAATGAGTATGAGCGCAGTCTCTTTCGCACGCGACGCAACCGATAACGTCAACACCGCTGATATCGTAACGCAGTCGCAAGTGAGGGCGAGTGGGACGGGCATCGACTGTTCGCTTGCGCCTACTGCGATGATACCTACATTGTCATCTGATAACCGGTTGGCTACGGAAACAAGTTCGGAGACAGCAAGCGCTAACGAACTCGCTATTACCGATGTAAACAAAACTAAAAACATGTAATTGGCGGATATTGTTCGCAAAGGTAAATGGAAACCAGTGCTCACAAATGAAGAGTGGTTTGTTATGCAGCGAAAGAGGTACAGAAATAGGTCTTCAGAGTCGGAGGCGGTACGAGGCAAAGCTTCATTCATGCCGGACGATAAATTTACCTTTGTTTGTGTCGAACGTTCATTAGGAAGAAAGAAAATGTTGTTTTACAGAAAATTCGCATGAGAACAGAGATAGAGTACAATGCATATAAAATAATGGTCTCCAATACAAAGTTAGACTTGTTCTTAAATGATGAACTTTGGCCGGCGGGTATCACACGCCGACGTTTCAGACCTTATAGAAATCCGCTAGTCAGTGATGGAATAGAGAACAGAACCTCGTCAAATAAACATGATTAATACAACCTTTGTTTCATTTAACTGTAAAAATATTAAGAGGTCTGTAGAAGATATAAAACAGCTGTGCAGTTTTGCGGACATTGTTGCGTTGCAGGAGACATGGTTGCTGCCGCAAGAGCTGTCATGTCTGGCAAATGTGCATAAAGATTTTGGGAGCACGGGCACATCCACGGTCGACACAGCTGCTGGCATTCTCAGAGGCAGGCCTTTCGGAGGAGTGGCGCTGCTGTGGCGCAAGTCAGTATTTCAATGTGTATCAGTGGTTTCATGTGCAACTCCGCGTATCACAGCCATACGCGCTTTGGCGAATGACAGGCCTGTGCTTATTATAACAGTTTATATGCCTACGGATTGCAAAGAGAATGTACCAGAATTCACAGACTGTCTTAGCACTATCAATGCAATAATAGATGAGAGTGATATTGAGACCGTTTTCATATTAGGAGACTTCAATGCGCACCCTGGTGAGCGTTTGTACAACAAAATGACAGACTTTTTGAAGGAACAGGATTGCACGTGTGGGGACGTTACAAGTTTGCAGATAAGTTCAGACACGTTCACGTTCATTAGTGAGGCTCACGGGTGTAAGCGCTGGCTGGACCATTGCATTGTTACCAGCGCAGCCATGCAGTGTGTTATGGACGTGCACGTTCGGTATTACGTATATTGGTCTGACCATATGCCATTAGTTCTTACTTGCAATCTCAATGTAATCAAGGAAAAGACTGTAATTAATAATCCTGTATGTAATACAGTAAAATGGGGGCAGAGAAATGAAGAGCAATGTAATTATTATAAGAGTATATGTAATTCAAAGTTGAAGCACATTGACTTGCCCAGTGAGTTTCAAGTATGTTGCAGCAAATACTGTAGTAAGTCATCTCACCATAATATTATAAATAAGATGTATTTACAGATTATAAATATTTTATGTTCGAGTGCAAGTGCCACCTATCAACGTGGGTACAAAGGGAGTATAAAACCTTTGATCGGTTGGAACAAGCATGTGACCGAAGCTCACAGGAGAGCAAAGCTTGAATTTCATATGTGGGCTTTGTATGGAAAGCCATCTTCTGGTGCAATTTTCCACGCAATGATTGAAGCACGTAAGGTTTTTAAGGGAAAACTCAAGTGGTGCCAAAGCCACCAAGAGCAAATAAGAATGGATTTAATAGCAAAATACCATGCAAACTCAGACTTTAAAAGTTTCTGGAAAAGCACAAACAAGCTAAACCCTAAGCCTAGCATTCCTGTGAGTGTCGACGGGATCTCTAGCCCTAAGGATATTGCCGAAATGTTTAAATGCCAGTTCGCAATTGAATCACCGTTGGGATTGGCGTGCCGAGAGCTCGATGCTGAATCCCAGAGTGCAGAACATGTAACAATCATTCTAGCAAAAGATGTCAGGTTCGCAATAAAAAAGATGACAAAACGAAAGTCGCCTGGGCACGATAGGCTCAGCGTCGAGCATCTACGACACGCTGGTACCTACTCATTTACCTCGCGTTCTCGCACTCCTGTTTAACCTGTGTCTGAGTCACTCATACGTGCCTCCAGAGCTTATGCAGACTCTGGTGGTACCTACAGTCAAAAATAGAACCGGAGACGTATCGGACGGGACAAATTACAGGCCTATTTCCTTAGCTACCATCACAGCAAAAGTTCTTGACAGTGTGCTCAACTCTCATCTGAATAAACATGTCAAGCTTCGTGACGCCCAGTTCGGCTTCCGGCCTGGGTTGTTGACGGAGACTGCTATTCCCAGTTTAAAGCATACTGTCAGGTACTACACTGACAAGAAAACACCGGTATATGCGTGTTTTCTAGATTTGTCCAAGGTCTTTGATCTTGTCTCGTTCGACGTTCTCTGGCAGAAACTAAAACAAACAATGCTACCATCGGAGTTAGCTTCTCTTCTGAGGTACTGGTATCTAAACCAGGAGAATCGTGTGAGATGGGCGGGCGAGTTTTCAGAACCATATAAACCAGGGTGCGGCGTGAGGCAGGGGGGTTTAAGCTCTCCTCTGCTTTTTTATCTGTACATGGATGCGCTGATCGGGGAGCTCAGCAGCACGCATGTCGGCTGTTATATAGACGGTATTTGTCTCAATAATTTAAGCTATGCGGACGACATGGTGTTGCTGGCCCCCTCGGTCGGCGCCCTCCGCCAGCTACTCGCGTTGTGTGAGTCATACGCTGCTTCCCACGGGTTGATTTATAATACTAAGAAGTCAGAGTACATGGTCTTCAGGGCTGGAAATAAGTGTCCCTCATCTGTTCTCCTTGTTCTTCTTAACGGTGCACCGCTAAATCGGGTGCATCAGTATAAATACTTGGGGCATTTAGTGACAGCTGATCTGAAAGACGATGTAGACATGGAGAGGAAACGCAGAGCATTGTCAGTCCGGGCAAACATGCTGGCCCGCAGGTTCTCCAGATGTACAGATGCAGTAAAAATTTCATTATTTAAAGCTTACTGCACATCATTGTACTCGGGGGCCCTGTGGTTCAGTTATACTAAAAAGGCTTACAATGCTCTGTGTATCCAATATAATAACGCTTTTAGGGCTGTGCTGCGGCTGCCGCGTTTTTGTAGTGCGTCGGCGATGTTCGCTGAGGCACGAACCGACGGTTTCGATGCCATATGGCGAAAGAAGTCTGCCTCGCTGCTGCACAGACTCCGGGGCAGCCCCAATACCCTCTACGTGTTATATCCGATCGGTTCGACAATCCGTTTATGTTTAAACTGATTGATCGGACAAGATCACTCTTAGTTATTAATTACTAATATAGAATAAGTGTATTGTTACTAACATAATGGATCCATGTTGTCTGATAAATAAAGATATTATTATTATTATTATTATTATATAAAATTGTATCTTTGTATCTTTTATCCTTGAAGGTTTAGTGTAAAACGGGTCAATCTGAAAATCAGCGCTGTAACATTCATAACTTACAGAAAATGCTGAGATGATCCATTTTGCAAACAAAATGACTAAGTTATTATTAAAACACAGAAACTTTACTTTGACAGAGTGAACACAAAGGTTTTCAACAAAGAATACCATTTCTTGACATTCCCTCTCTTCTTTTGGGTTCCTAGAACTCATCATCATTTATTCCGACTTGTCTCATATGCTCTGTCAGTCTTGGCTTGTATAAAGGCTTCGTTAGCATGTCTGCCAATTGGTCATTTGAAGGCACTTTATCCAGAGTCATATCATTATTTGTAACACATTCTTTGATGAAAAAGTATCTCAGTTTTATGTGTTTTGTTCGCTGATGGAACTCGTATGGTGGATTATGTGCCAAGTTTATAGCTGACTCATTGTCCTAATGCAGTACAGGCTTTAACGTATACCCTGTAATATCATTAAATATCCGGGTTAACCAGATAATTTCAGTGGCAGCTTCACTTGCAGCTACGATATCTGCCTCAGTAGAAGAAATAGCAACGGTCTAACATTCCTCCATGATATTGCTCCTTTTGCATACAAGAAAATCATGCCTGATGTAGATCTTCCCGTCTCTGCATCTCCTCCGTGATCAGAATCACTGTTATATACTTTTTAAAGGTGATGCCAACATTGAGGTTACCTTTTATGTATCGCAGGATTCGTTTTACTATGACGATATCTTCCTTAGTAGGATTTTCAAGGTGTCTTGATGCTTTTCCAACAGCGTAGGCTTTGTCTGGCCTTGTTCCAACCATTAGAGACGTCAGTGCACCACCTACTTGCCTTTACGGGAACTTTAGGTCATCATCTTCACTTGAGACCATAGACCAAATATTATTTAGTATATGCTTGAGACTAACGTGTCTGCATCTTTGAAGATAAGAGTTGGTGCTGGTGCTGGTTTGCAATGACTCATGCCAAATCTCTCTAATAGCTTCTTTGAGTAAGCCTTTTGATCGATTTTTAGAGATCCATTCTCTCCTCTCTCTATTTCTATGCCAAGAAAGTATGAAGCAGGCTTAGTTGTCACTTTGAAGCGGTTGCTAAACTCTTTGATAAAATTTTCTGCTTGTACCTGAGTCTTTGCAGCTAGGAGACCGGCATCTATATACAGTGCTAGCAGTATTTTCACATCTCCTCTCTCTCTGACAAATAGACACGGATCTGTAGAACTTTGGTTGAAACCAATTTTTATTATGTATTCTGTAATACAAGCGTTCCAGCACCTTGGAGCTCTTTTTCAGCCGTAAAGACTACTTTTTAATTTACAGGCCATCTTATTGTTTTCATTGTAACCTTCTGGAGGTTTCGTATACATTTCTTCCTTCAATGTATTATTGTTCCACGTTTGGATAATAGTACAAATGAATTGATCACTTAGGTACATAGGACCACCAAGTAAAATAATTATCGAATTGTTGCGTTTTATGTACTTATTGATGTTTATACAAGTTTATTGATCAATAATATTGCTTCTTCAAAAAATGAAATGATCGCTGATTGATGAATCTGAACTGTATGCTGAATCTATTTTCAACTGTTTTATAAATGAAATCTTAAAATTTTCTTTGACAATTATGTCACTATTTGGCATTGATGATGAAGTTGATGAACCCACAAGTGATTGATCATCAAAACAATTGGCAAGCTGACAATTTTTTTTTGAGAATATCGTTTTATTTTAGTTCCACGAAATATTATTTTGGTAAAATGTTACATTTTCTTCACATTATAATTTCGCAGTACTGAAAAAGTTTTTACGTATTTTTGCACATCCTACCTTTGGTACCTAACTGTAAATTCATACATTCGCGTAAAGTTGACGATTGCAACTCATTCCCAATCCAAACGTGTAACAATAATACCATGAAAAATGCTGTAGAGGCATCGAACTGTGTTAATGTCAAATTCTCTTCAGCAGCAAAAAACTCAAAACTGCACATATAGTACCTACTTGACCTCGTTACTGGGCTAAATGTTTCATAGTAGCTGATACCTTTCTTTTAAGAATAGCTTTTGATAACCAATCTAGCCTTGTATCAAATCAAATCAAATCAAAATGTATATTTTGTAAAATAGATACATAAAGTATACTTTCTACAAGTCAAAGTTAATCTTTACAATAAATATCTTCAGAATAAAATAATAAAAAATAATAATATGTTAATATATACTAATAAGGGAAATACATACAAAAAATATTTAGGTTGGGCTACAAAAATTTAATTATACACCTACATAAAATAAAGAAATCTAGGAATACAAAAATTACATGATGCAACGAACAAACAAGTTGATAAATAAATACGGGAAATACATCCAAAAAATATTAGGGTTGGGCGCTACTAAAATGTAATAAAGTTATACACCTGCATAAAATAAAGAAATATAGGAATAAAAATATTATATATACATAATACCTAACTATCCACACCGTTCGATTAGTATTGCTAATAAGAAGGGCAAGAAACTTAGCAAACATAATTTTTTTTTCATTTGTAACATAAACTTAATCTATACAATTTTCTTATATCTACTTAAGTATTTATCAATACGGAAGCCTGGGTTGGTTTTAATCTTATAAATCCACTTGCATGGAATTGCTTTTCTATCTTTATACATTTCTACCATTTCCTTTCAATTGCTTCTTTGAAAGTCTTTGGTTCCGAGATAATTGATGAATCTAATTCATTATTAATGAAATATTTGAAACGGATTGGAGGTTTGCTAGTAGATCTGCTTCTGAGAGTTATTCTACCTTGATTTTCTATTTCTTCATTTGATAGATATTCTCCAGTTTCAGGTCTATCGCTCTCTCCTTCTGATTCATTATACTCGTCTTGTTCATCTTTATCACTTTCGATCATACTGTCATTTCGTGTCGATGAACTTTGCTGAATGGGTATTTCAGTAGAATCTGTATTTGATAGAGCAGCAATATTCTCATCTTTAAGTAATTCAATGCTAAGCTGACATTTGGCTTCCAATATCTTTTCTTCAAAAATTACATTTTTAGATCGAAGAAGTTTATTGTTTTCTTTGCACCAAATTCTGTAGCCTTCATCGTTATTATATCCAACTAAGATGCCTCTTTTTGCTTTCTTATCCATAGTTTTTCTATTTTCTTTTGGGATATGAGTGAAACACGAGCTGCCAATTATTCTCAAATGTTTTATTGCCGGCTTCTTACCATACCACAGTTAATAAGGTGACTTTCCGTCTACCGTTGTTGGACCAGTTCTGTTAAGTATATGAGCTTATAATACTGCAGTGTTTATAAGCTCAGCCCAAAGACCTTGTAGCATTTCCTCGTGGGCATGCATCATAGCTCTTGATGATTCAACAATGGTTCTATTATCTCTTTCAGAACATCCATTTTGTTCTGGTGTTAAGGCATTGTGAGTCGGTGTCTTATTCCTTTCCTTTGTAGGATACTTTTGACCTTATTATTGACAAACTCTCCACCACCATTGTCGCTTAAGATCTCCTTTAGTACATATCCGTAAGTTTCTGGTTTCTGCCAACATTTGTTCGAGTCTCTCATGCACTTCTGATTTCTCTCTTAAGAAGTACACATAGCAATATCGCGTGTAGTCATCTTAAAACTAAAGGAATTTTGCCTCCGGACCACTAGTACCATTGAACAGTACCATCAATGGTACAAATGGTACAAAATTTTTTTTTAATTCATTTTTAGACGGCTTATTAACTTATTAGCTTAGTACACTACAACTAAAGTGGAGCATATATTTATGTAATTAAACTACTGCGAATATCAAAATTAGCATTAGTACCGATGAAAGATGGTTAATATTATACAGATTGTGACAGATGTTTTTTTTTGACAGATGTCAAAGTGTAGATGTCATCGTACTGTTTCACTGATATAAACTTTAATAACTCCAACCTGTTTCGCCTTAAGGCATTGTCAAGGAATAATAGAACCATTTATTTTAAGATCTAAACTCCCTTTTCCATTGGCTTTAACTATTTCGCCATTTGCAGTGGTAACGTTGTGAGACTCTGAGAAGTGTTCAAAGGTTTTAAAAAGGTCTGATTTGTGTGTTACATGGTTCGTTGCCCATCATCCAAAAACCAGCTGTCTTTGTCACTTATCAACTTTGTTCCATGATGTTAAGTAATATTATTAGCAATTCCACAATTTGGTTTTGGTGGTCGTCCATCAGCTTTCCATATTTTACACTGTTTGACTGTGAGCCCATTTTCAACGCAATATTTACACTTGTATATACCTACTTGAAAATTTTGAATATTTTCTTTACCAAATGACTTTGGACGTTTGTCAGTCTTGACATTGAAAGCTTCTACACTTGAACGACTTGTAGACGTATCATTCTTTCGTGCCAGTTCTCTTTCGAATGTACATAGCTTTGAAGTGAGGTTGTCTATTGTTCTGTCAGTTTTGTTCAGCAATAACCAACTTGACTTGGGTTGCGTTCCAAATCACTTTTCAAGATTAAAATATTGCTCGCTGTCAGACAAAAGTAGCTCGATGCTGGTTCCAAAACATCTACTTTTAGGTTTTGGAACCGGCATCGAGCTACTTTTCTCCGACAGCGAGCAATATTTTAATCTTGAAAAAGTGATTTGGAACGCTACCTTGAATGAGAAATATTCCACTGACAGAGTATCCAGAAGTTAACAGATGAGGATTAGAGCTTTCTTGATTTAAGAGGTGCCATAAATCCACTTGTATTGGAAGAAATTTAGGCAAAGATTTCTGTACCTCCGTCATAAAGTCGGTGTAGCTCCATCCAAACTTCCTTGAACGTGTTAAATCTCATGATATTTAGTGCTGCTTCGTCCGTCATATTCCTGGTCAATAAAAGGAGTGTTGTACTGTCTGTGCAGTCAAACTTCTCAAGTTCTTCTTGATACTTTTCCACAACTACCTGATCGGCACCCGGCGGTGGACTTGCGGGTCTTACGAATACGCTGCTTAGTTGTCTCGCGCCTTTGGGATCCGTTTGAGGCTTTTACAGATCCGGTATTTCCATGTCATTCAGTTTTTACCGAGTGGTGTGATATTGAACTTCATATCAATGCTTTGTTTTGCCATTATTGCACAATAGCTTGTAGATATTTTTGTCCAACTTTTTACACCGTTTTTCATCTTTTTAGCGCTCTGCTACCATATTAAAACACGGAAACTTTACCGAATGTTTTTATTGTTGGAAAATGTACTTTACTTTGACAGAGTGAACACAAAAGTTTTGAACAAAGAATACAATTTCTTGACAGTTATAAATTTTAATTAGTTTTAATTTATGTTTTGTGGCAAATAAATAAATGTCTATTTCTATTAGTTTATAAACTAAATTAACCTCACCTAGTGAATTGATGAACTAAAGGATTTTAAAATCTTACGCTGACTGTAAATTGATATATTTTTTCAAATAGCAGAAAAATAAAACCGAATTAATGTAAGACCATAACTAAAAATCGCATGTCACTAGCTCGTTGTTCAAGTACGAACTTGCTATCAACTCAGCATCGATTCGATAAAAAAAATGTTTCACTTATTTATTTGCAATAACGAATCGATGGTTACTTACCTACTTGTGCTGCTGCTCAGAAAAAGAACCAGAATAATTATTAGGCCATGGCTTGGAACAATAATGGTCTAAACAGGGTCCTAATTATTTTTAACTCTACAAAACACTACTAGGTCCCCTCCTCCATTCCGCTCCCGCTCGCACTCCCTCCTCTAAATTTGGAAGTCTGGATACTTAATAAGTTATAAGTGTATAGGAATTTCATTAGATTTGTAGTTAAAACCACAAAAAATTGTATCGGGCCTTTTTGTTAGAAATTAAGATTTACATGTTTCAGCGTTTTTGAAAATTACTGTGGTATCGGTAATTTCCATTCCTATACTCCTTTTGGTCGGATAAAACTTAATAATTTCGTTCGTCTTCGCCGAAGATATTTTACTAGGGGAACAAAACAATTATAAGAAAACCGTTAATTATGTCAAATGGTAGGTACTATAAAATCAACGGCCCGAAAAATATAAACAAATTTTATATGAGTACACAAAAACGAATTCAACGCAGGAAACGTGGCAAAAGCTATAAAAAGAAAAGTTCCAAAACGCGTCTCAGCCTTCGGCTTTGCCAAAGACATAAGCAGAGGATCAGTTCAGAGAACGAGAAATTGTTTCATTTGGGAATGCAGCTCGGCCTTCAGCCTTGCCAAAGGTGCTTTACTTAGGGACATACATAGCCATCTTTACTATAGACAGCTATTTTAGAGATCAAAACAGAAACAGTTATAAAAAAGCGTTCGGAAATGCTCGGTCTTTGACCTCGCCAAAGACACTTTAACAGAAGATAAATCCAGAGAACAAAAAACAGTTTTGTATGCAAACGCGGCTCTGCCTTCAGCCTTGCTCAAAATAGTATAATAAGGGATCAAAACAATTATTTAAAAAATCGTTCGGTCATATAGGTACAATAAAATCAACGGTCCGAAAATATTGACAGATTTATAGGAGTATCTACGCAAAAACTAATACATACAACGCAGGCGAAGCCGCGGGCAAAGGCTAGTTTATATAAAAAAGCTTGTAATAATGAAAATTCTAAATATGCTATTCAAACGGCTACTCGCGATTTTTATATAGTCAGATTTAGCCTGACTAGTTTCACTGTAGTCGTACAGTTTCTTCGGAGGCAAACATATTTACGCGGCGGTTCCCCGTTTACGAATACAGTGAAACTAGTCAGGCGAGATCTGACTATATAAAAATCGTGAGTAGCCGTTTAAATAGCATTATGAATCTAAACCACGAATCTTTTAGTAGTAAAATTCTAAATATTGCACAATATTCATTACCTATATTAAGTAAGTATGTAACAAAAGTATTAGAATTTAGTTTTTGTTGGATTCTTGAAGCGTAAAGCTCTTGGATCATCAGGTCTAACGACTATGTAAGTCTTTTTAAATTCTGTATTATCACCATCCATAGCTCTGTACTTCATTACTCCAAGCGTTCCCATGGCAATGCCTATCAACGCTATAGCCGAAGTGGCCATTATTTCGGGAATCTCCCAACATCCTCGCTTGAAAAGGCCAATTAACGTATTAGAAAACTTCACTTGATGGCCAATTTCTTTCGGCTCCGGCATTTTTATTATTATTACCTAATATTTAAATGGTTTGACCGTAAACCCAGGAACAATCAATTAAATTTATTATAATGTCCCACCTAGGCTTGTGTAGTACAGTACTAGAGTACTAATAAGACATAGTTTAGGGAATAAGTGAAAGAGAAAGAACTATTCAGTTCGGATCTTTTTAATCGATCTTTTAGTACATTTCAGTCCGACAGAACGAGACGAAGCGAACGATACCCGACGAACGAAATGTAAGAGCCAGTGACTCACACAACGACGATCCTGATCTTGTTAGGAAATTTTGTACCTTATTCCAATAACATAAAAGATTAAATTCTTCTAAAAAGGTTTGTTATGTTAGGGCCAATTTTTCAATCCCCAGATAAACATACAGATAGCAGTTATTCGACAGATAGCAAGATGTTGAATTTTTCATTAGTCGGATAAGACTTATTTGTCGAATAACGTCTTTATCTGATGAATAAATCTATCTGCTGCTTCGACCGCCAGATAACTGCCTATTCGGTAGATATTCCTTTAGTTTGAGGTTATTTCTTAGTAGGTACAACCATACAACGAACAAAGTGATAATTCTCATCATTTATTATGGATGTTTTCGATATAATTGATGACTTGGCAATAGAATAAGAGGCCAAAATAAATGAATATATAAATCCACCTGAAAAAAAGAAAGAATCGTCAGATCGAGGCCTGATCACTTTACTAACTGGGATTCCAAGGAATTTCATCGCCGATTCAGACTTTTAAGAGACTGTGCAAAATTTGCTTTCCCTGATGTTGAATTGAATTTCAGCATCATTAAAATTAGCCGCACGCTTTTTTTTTTGAGATTGCATAATGTTAAATCTCTGGTAACTTGTAACTTAAATTTCAGTAAACAACGTTGTGAAAATCCAAAAAGCCAAACATACATAGGTAACCTCAAAATAATAGAATAGAATGGCGCTTGCTTGATGACAGGAAATGAATACATTAGTCTATCCTGCTATAACGATTGTGTATGCAATGTATTTGTTTCACATCTCTGGGTTGCGTTTAGTTTGATAGCCCACCGACGCCCGTCGATCATGACATCTCTTTTGTACGCGTTTAATTTGTATATGCTATCCTGCTGTCAGTGATGAGCGAGCGATCAAATTGAACACAGCCGTGAAGTTTGAGTTGCCAGACTTGAAATATTCGGCCAGATAGTTATCCATGGAATAAATTACGATAAAAAAATAGGCGACCAACTATCAGTCAGATAAACGGCCAGATAACTTTATTCATTAGATAGTTACTTCACTGTTTATCCGAGGATTGAAAAATTTGCCCTTCGTCAATGAAGAACGTTATTAGTTCTCTCTAATCAAACTCAGCAGGCAAATCATGCTATATTAAAATCGCTCATGAAACATTGAAATGTTGACTCTAAATAAAAACTTTATTGTCATCTTTTATATATTATACTATATTCAACATAATTCAATAAAATAATGATATACCTATCATTGATAATTTGCGTTAAAAATAATAAATCTAACTAAAAACACAGAGTATCGCTCGAACGAGTCACGTACTAATATTACTAAATGAACGAACTAGTACGTTTTGATGAATGTACGAGATTGAATCGAACCGCGCAGTGACCGAGTAAGCACAAGCCTAGTCCCACCGTTTCACAGATCATTACCGTTTGTAAGTGTCTGAATCCGACTCAATCACAGAGTACATTATAATCACAGATCATATAATTATAATGACACAATCGAACATGTCGATTTTCAGTTGTTAGCAGCAGGGGATAGTTTCATACCGGCCAAATATTGAAAAAGAATGTGGCTCTAACTATTAACTGGCCCGGTAAACATATCTTTCATAATTGATAACCAGATAGCAGAAATTGCATTTTACACCGCGATATCGTTGACTTCCCTATCACGTGTATCTAGGCCAAGTACATACAAGCTTAAGAAAATTCTGGAATCAAAATGTTTTTAGTGTCACTGTAGTATGTTCGATTTATCATGATATGGGTGACAGATCGTAATTTTCCGTTTCACCTATACTACTCACACCATACTACATACACCCAGGTGCAAAAGAAAATATTAGGTTTTAGAAATAATGTATATCATCATTGCAAAAATACAATAAATTATTTATCTATAAATCGAAACAATAACCACAATGTATTCGTTAAATTTAACAAAAAAAGATTCAGAAAAGAATAATGTCTTTTTGATACATGATGCGTGGATCGGAACGCTAACCCATAGGTACGGACACTACATAATCGAAAATACATCGATGAATCGGTGCGGCCATCATATAGGATCGCGTCGGTATGAGTGCATCTTGTATGCGGTTTGTGTTTTCGATGCGGTTGGTTTACGTGCTATTTGTGTTGACGTTTGTTACAGTTTTTGTTGATTTTTGTTTTGTTTTTGTTGTTTGTTTTTGTGAAAAAAACAAGAAAAACAAAAAATAATCTTTGATCTCTCAAGCTCGGGAGTTATTGGTTCGTTTAATTTAATTAATTTAGAAATTAACAAAAAGTAGTTTGGATAATAAAAGATCAATCAAATAAAAAATCGATTTGACAGCCCTTGTTAACGTTTTCGATACTTGAAAAAATCGATTCTATTTCGTTAGGGTACATAACTATAACTGCCAACTTTGAACTGCCACCCATATCATGATAAATCGAACATACTATAGTGTCGAGCGCTAAGGCCGTGATTACACCATCCAATTTATAGGGATCCTAACCAGGATCCTAATCAGCTAGTCTAGCATAGCAAACCATATCTAGCTCGATAGTGCGTGATACAGTACTCTCCCTCACTCTGTTGATCTCCCTCGAGAGGGATAGATATTTTGTATCGATCGGTTAAAGCTGTTAAAGCTCGATTTACACTGTCTGTTCTGTCCCTCTCTAAAAAGATCAACAGAGTGAGACAGAGCACTGTATCAAGCAATATCGCGCGAAGAAACAGTCCGTCCTAAGCGCGATGACACTGTCCTAAGTTCAATTGTATCCTAGTTAGGATGTCGATAAATCGGATGGTGTAATCGCGGCTTCACTCTTTAATTGTTAGTTAATCTAGTTGTCAATATTGTACAATATTTATTCATTGGGGGGGGGGGGGGGGGGAATAGGATAGCTTAAGCAACAGTGAGAAGAGAAAAACTAATTGATCGAAATATCTTTACGGAACACCCATAGATTAATTTTATGCTACCTTAAGCCTCATTTTAACTCATACGAGATTATCGTCATAAAGGCAACCAAGCTATATGTATACTCTAAGTATCTCTTTACCCGAAATCTAAATCTAAATCTATGGAAACACCAAAAAATCCAACTGCCTACTGGTTGTCTCAAGCAGATTTTTTTTGCAAAACCAGCCATCGAATCCTACACACATTAAACCAAACTAATTGTTTAAAGAAAAATAAGTATTTTAAAAGTCTGGTCACGGGAGACGTTGACAAATATAATATGTCACAAGAAAATGTCTTTAACAATAAGAAGCCGCAAGCGTGTTTTTCTTTATCGAACTCCATTGTCTTTCCAGTAGCGATCCCAGGGGGGGTCACAGTCACAGCCAGTCACAGGGGTCATGACATGAATGACCCCCCCAAAATCATTAACGTCCAAATTCCCTAAAACTTGACAGCTTACGAACATTCCAAACAAAATATTATCTGCCTACTAACATCTAAGTCAAAAATATTCAAAGTACGTTACTATACAAAGTAATTCAAACGGCGCAAATCAAATTTCGCGGCGGCCGCATGCCCCATAAAATTAAAAGAAGGCTTCCATTTGTTCTGTGACTGACATTGTTAATTTAATGTCAAATAGCTTGACCTGTTTTACTGTTAAAGTTGTCTTTGGTACTAGTATTCATGGTGTCGATTCGGTGCAACACGCACGACTTAACTTATTTGACAGTACTCAACTTAATTTAAGTGTCTTTTTCTTTCTGTATCGAAAAGACTAGGACAGGACGCTTAAAATAAGGTTAGTTCTGTCAAATAAGTCAAGTCGTGTTACGCCGAATCGATACTGGTACGTTTCACATCAGATCTCCATTTTCGATTTTTTTAGAGGTATAGAACTTTGAAATGGAATAAAACAAAGATGATTTTTTTTATTGATATGTAATTTATTTTATTCGAAGACAATCTTCTGGCATTATAATTTAAATATGACTTCTGGCATATATCCGCCACGGCTGGCTTGGACGTAGTCTAATCTGGAGGTCCAATTTTCGATGACTTTTTCCAACATTTGTGGCCATATATCGGCAATAACTCGCCGAGTGTTGTCCTCCAAGTGGTCAATCGTTTCGGGCTTATCGGCGTAGACTTTTTTCGTTTATCAATTGAACAACCATGATGTGCAGGAGTTGTGGTTTCAACAAGACGGCGCAACATGTCCACACAGCTCGTGCCACAATTAATTTATTGAAGGAAACGTTTTAACCGCATAGTTTCACGTTTCGGACCCGTGGCCTGCAAGATCGTGCGATTTAACGCCACTTGACAATTTTCTGTGGGGATATGTGAAGTCGCAAGTCTACGCATAGGCGTAGACCTATGCGTAGACTTGCGACTTCACATATCTTATATATCATAGGCTTATAGAAGCCCGAAACGATTGACCACTTGCAGGACACCATTCGGCGAGTTATTGCCGATATACGGCCAAAAATGTTGGAAAAAGTCATCGAAAATTGGACCTCCAGATTAGAGTACGTCCGAGCCAGCCGTGGCGGACATATGCCAGAAGTCATATTTAAATTATAATGCCAGAAGATTGTCTTTCGAATAAAATCAATTTCATATCAATAAAAAGAAACATCTTTGTTTTATTCCATTTCAAAGTTCTATACCTCTAAAAAAACACACGTTACATGATAAGTTGCTCATAAGAATCCAATAAAATACACAAGAAAAATAAAGAGTTCATAATTTTTTTATTGACACGAATTGTGAAATGAAAACACAAAAAGTTTAAATTTCTTTGTTAAACTTGCTTTAGGGGCTATATTACTATATACCTTAAATAATCTACATCTTCGCACCTCTTTCCTTACATGACCGCACAAAAGAAACGAGACAGAAATACTAGAGAATACAAGCGGATACAAGAAATATTGAAAAACATCAACGGGGTTTGCAAGCTTAGGTTAAAAGATGACCTGTTTAAGTTGAACCATGATAATTTTGTTATAATCTTTGTATTAAATATTTAGGTCATTTTCCATGAAATATAAATATATTCGTTTTAATGTTGCGTTGGCTACTGATTTTTCCACACCATTTAAACAAGTAAACGTTTTCAGCAACTTGTTACCTTTTTTACGCTTTTCAGTCATAGAAACTGAGAACGTGGATCCGTATCAGTATCTGGTCGCAACTAATATTATACTCTAATCTATGCAACTAAAACTGGTTTTGAATCAGCAACCTTATTTAAGACTTATTTGCCGAATGTGTTGACGGAAATCGGTCGCCTGTTATGAGCAGTCTATTGGCTATCTTGTCTATGCCGTAAATATATCTATTCACTTTGTCCTTTAACAAAGTCTACTTCCATGGTGCTAGATAATATAAATAAGTATATAGGTACATATAAAAAACTAAACACCAACTTTACTTGTAAAATACGCGTATCTTTTACATTGATATCGCATGTATTCAACAGCTATACGCAAAATAACAACCAAGACGTGGAGCGACGCAGTAGCCTGACGTCACAGCGGGGTCAATCTCCCGCAGTCTATCTGCGCTAGACTATGTTAACTTATGTAATCTAATTCGCAGTCATTTAATTACGGAATAAACATTTTTTTTCGCCACTTTTTTGCTTTTGGTCTATATTTTAATCCTATGAAATTAAATATGGTATTATCGACATCATGAAACTTGTTCATTGTGTTAGCTGTTATATATCCAGCACTGTCTGTCACTTGTGGCGCGTTCCGAGTCAAGACATAATCGATTACATCGCGTCCATTGTCATTTCGAATCACTGATGGCCGTGCGGCGGGGCGTGAGTAGTTTGATGGTACTTTTAGGTCTGTCAGCCCCATTTGGAACCCGGCCTTGCTACAAAATTCAGAACCGGTTTTTACCGATTACTTTGAGCAAAAAACCGGTATTTTTTAGGTACTCTTAGGTTTTTTATTTCACAATATTTTTCTTGGACTATTTAATAATTAATTATTACTTTTGGGTGATTTACTGCCGAAAATACACTTAATTAATCAGTTTACCCCTAATTCAACTCACAGTTGCTTAAGCTTTTTGAAGAAAAGCGAATAAAACACACGCTTAAAGACAGAGTGAAGTTGACTTGCTGAAATATTTTTTTCAGTGGGAAGCTGGAAAGTGGACTATTCAAATTATCAAAGTGAAAAAAATTTAAGAGATGATAGAGTGATCATTAAAAATACAATTATTGTATAACGAGATTCCCCGACCGAAAACAATGTAAATGTGAGTCGTGGTCCGAATCCTAAATTAATGTTCGGGTACACGAACAAATCAAAATTGTGATTCCGAAATTAATCGGTTATTGTAAATAAAAACCGGTCAGTATCGGTTTTTACAAAAACCGGTTATTAGTTTTTTTTTTAAACTGGTTCACATCACTTCCGAGTGCATTTTATCCTATCCTGTCATCGGGCGAACGAAAGCGAGACGCAGTGTTGCCACCTTAGCCGTTTTTGGGCTAGATCTAGCACTTTTTGCTGTTGTTGAACTCGTGTTTTGATGATTTAGCCCGAAAAGAGCAATCTAGCTCTTTTCTAGACCCAATCATAATCACTCGGTAATTTTTTTGTTTTATTATGGTAGTCCTAATTCCCGGGGAATCCAGTACATCATAAAATCTTAGTATAAATCGAGTAATTTAGGATGTAATGCCAATTTGTTCATCGTAATAATAAGTGTGTCTGTATTTATCGCAATATTATAATATTGAAAAAGTAATTTGAGGGAGAATGAGCGATTTTTAACAATTTAACGATGTACTTAGTTTTAATGAGTCTGTTAAACAAACTATTTCAAGTAAACTATTTAAAGACTTTGTTCTATTTTAATTCGTTATGGCCCAATTTATATGCAAATTCAACTGCGAGCACAAAATAATAACCAAGTTTCCGCCTTTAAAAGTATTTATTTTTGTTAGCTCTTTTTTAGCACCTTTTTTGATGGCAAAATTTACTAAATCTAGCTCTTTTTAGCTTGTCCAATTGCTCTTTTTCAAAAACCATGGTGGCAACACTGGCGAGACGAGACCCTGCAGTAGTTTCAATTAAAACTTTCTGAATCCTGGCACGAAATTTTAATCAAGTGCTAGTTTTAACAGATCTAAATGGCTTTCCCTACCACAAGACGTACAGTTGGCCAACTTTTTCGCCAAGGATGGAATGAAATTCCTGAAGTTTTAGCGACCACAGCTATTGCCTTGGTTGGTGTAGCAATGGGTACCATCGGATGCTATAAATACCTCCAACAAGACGGAGACAACAGAAGGTACAAACAGACCTACGTTATCATAAGGCCTGACGACCCCAGAGCTCAGAAGATCCGCAAAGATTAAGCTTTGGTATAGTTATCACTTTTTCCGTTTAATAGTAGGGAGTTATGTAATAAAGTTGTATTATTGTTTTTTGTTTTTATTTATTACAAAAATACTATGTACAGTCTACGCCAGTGATTAAAAACATTTCAATACTCATGTACTTGTTTTACCAATTGTATAGTTCATGCAAGGCGGCTTGCCATTTCGGCAGTGGTAGATTCTGTAAGCCTTCTTTTAGTGTTTGTACAATGATTTTATTGATCTCTTTTATGAATGTTGGTTTCAAATCTTTCAGTATCATATCTACATCCTTGTTTAGAGAATCATTGATTGTATCACCTGAAATGGTTTTAAATTTATGAAAATACAAATTAAAATATAAAAATAAAGAAAAAATGAATGAACAAGTTAGAGTAAGTAAATAGTTACCAATATCAGATCCGTTTAGTAGATTATCAAAACGAAACTTGCAAGTTTTAAAGGTAAAATCAGTGTTTGCTTCTTGCATAATCAGGAGTCCATTTTTTACTTCAAATTGATTTGTCACTGTTACATCAACCTGAGCTGAAATATATGAATGAGCTTAGAAGGCATTATTCCAGCTATAAGTATTTGTATAAATATGATAAAAATAATTTACTGAAGTGTACAATCAAAAAGGGGTAAGTATGAGCAGCAATTTCATTTATGCCTTCACTTGATGCATACAGTACATGCCTTCAGTAATTCCAGTAATTTTAAGCTTAGCTCTCTGGACAGACACCAAAGCTTTAAGGTTAGAAACAAAAGTTCAATTATATAAAACATACTCAAATTAGCAGTAAAAGGCCCATGGTCTTTAAGTGTGAGTATAAGCAGTTTTCCATCAATATCATAGTGTCCCAACAGTCTCAGGTCAGGGATCAGCACACCTAACTCAAAACTGTAATTTTCTGGATTTGTTCTGAAAAACAATATATCAATCCAATTTATAACTAATTCATTCATCATACATGAACCATAATGCAAATATGCAACCAGAAAAATGATGCTGTATTGGATGGAATTGTGCCAATTTGAGAGCAGATCATTCACTTGAGTTAAACAGGCATCTCCTTTCACCATGACAAAATATAAAATAAAGCCTTCGACCATATTCTATAGCAGGGTTTGTCATACTTATAGACCCATATGGGGTATATGGTATATTTTAAATTTCCCAGACGACTGAGAACCCATAAAATAAACATCACCATAGAAAAATGAGGACAATATATATCTTGAGCAAATGTCTCCTTTTTTGTATTTATTATTTTTCTCTTTATAAAATACTAAATAAAAACTAAAAGTTTAAAAATCATGTTTTCATAAAGGGAATTGAGGTTTTTATTTAAATAAAGTTGTGACGACGAGCGAAGCGAGAAGGAGCAGTTAGGTTGACATGTAAATGTAAGTACATATTAGGGAGCCAAACAAAGTTAAGCTGAGCGAGGCGAACCCCATAGTTTTAACAGAATCCACAGTATGCAGAAAAAATCATTTTCTGAGCACTTTCTGATGACTTATGGTTCGATTATTAATAAAATTAAAGGACCGCTTTCCTTGCCGAATTGTACATTTCAAATTGAACTTTATTAGTTTGTGCTAAGGAAGATATTCCAACTGCTGAATAATGACTTAGCGAGTCTATTCGCTTAAAACTAGATATTGGCGGAACTAATGTGCGGAGACACATTATAGGAAGCCAGATAAAACAGCTTTGATTGATTGATTGACTTACGGTTCAATAATTTTTAAAATCAAACTTCCAATAAAATATAATATGGTCAAAAAAAGGAGTGTGAGGGTTGTACTTGTTACTTGTCGCAAATTGAGTCGATTTTAGGAAAAGTTTTACTTCAATTGGGATTCAGCATTGATTTGATTTCTATACATTTGGTTTTTATAGTGAAATTCATGGTGTGAAAACGCACGCTCACATAATTTGTGTTGCACGCGCGAACTAGCCAGTCCGCTGCCATAATTAAAATCTTGTCGCGCACCTCCTACGGAACCCTGTTCTACAGAATTGTCTATGTACTTATTCGTCACGACTGCCAGGGGTACTTCCATGTGCGGAGTGTTACTGGTACAGTAATCCCTCTTCACAGACGATTTCAAGGTCCAACGTGGTAGGAGGATATGTTCGAAACGTATGGACTGCATCCAAGTTGATAGGAAATACAAACAAGTGCAAAGTATTTTAGTTTTCCGAAGATGAAAACTTATATGCTATCAAAACTCAAGTTTTATGACAATCAATTCAAGGAAAAAGATGGAGCTGTTTAATGCAAGAAAAGAGAATGGATACAGTTCACCTTGCTGACTTTACTCCCTCCGTCATTTTCCTTGGATTGTCATAATTCAATGTAATTAAAATTACGACTTCAAAAAATTAAATGCAGATGGCGTTAGTTAGCTGTAAAATCCGTCGTCGATACATTTATTTTCTGTACTTATAGTACGGAATCCTCGACTTCTCATCGAAATCATCGAAAGCTCAACCTGTGCCTCATTGCACAGTTCAAAAACGTCGAGCAAACTTGGCGCTCCGAGCCCCCCCCCCCCCCTCCCCCCTCCAGGTCGAGCGCCCTAGGCCGTTGGACTGGCCGGCCCTGAATATACAGACTATTACCATGGATGAACATTGTCTATGCTATTACAGACAAGAGGCAGTAGGCGATAGTGTGCGGAGTGCAGCGGGCGATGTACAGTACTGTGTAAGTACGAGTAAGTATCTACTACTCGCCCCCGCACTCCCACCCTGTCAAGCCCTGTAGGTAGTATCCCTTATTTACCTGATATATTTAAGATCAAACGATGAAAGACCATGCACCAGTATATCTTTGAAATGTGCTCGAAGACGGGTGCCACCATGGTTGACATTTACTTTCACACTTTTCAAAAACAAAGGTTCCAGTACAGGCACGTTCCACGCTTTTATGCCTGAAAATTATTAAAACTGGATTTTACGGACATCTCAAATGCACGGTCTTCTGTTCATGTTCGTCAAATCCGATAGATCTTGATGTTTTGACTGTTTATGAGGGGTTTATCTATTGTGTAAGTATGTATTTTATGTTTCCATCCATCCATCCATTAGCCTGTTTCGTCCACTGTTGGACATAGGCCTTTCCAGGATTTCGCCACTCTTGGCGGTCCTCCTGGAAGAAATACTCACACACGCTGGGCAGGCGGGTTGGTGAGCGCGGTGCCGAAACCCTTGAACCAGTGACGCCGCTGCCCGTCACCAGTCTGTTTTATATAAGGCCCGGCAATTGGGGATGGATATACAGCCATCCATCGGTCCCAGGCAATGGTGGGCCGCCTGATTTTGCCTGAGAGCTGTTCTCTTACTCTCCTCCGAATAACTTCGGGAGGATTTGCGAGTAAGATGGTTGGTACCTCCACAGTCGAGCCCGGCATCAGCTCTACCACCTTTTTTGTTTGTGTATGTACTTATAATATTCAAAACCATGATAGAATTCGAACCAACCATAAATTGTAACAGGCCCTTTTGTATATTTTTTCTGAAAATATAGGCCAAATCATGAAGATACATACCTACTGTTCTTTGACTTTCAGGTGGTATTTTTTAGAGAGATTTTTTTTTAAATCTGTTTGTAGAAATGGGAATGTGACGTAATAGTCATACCGTTTAGGCTCAATAGGGAGAGTTCCTTGACGTTCAGAAAGAATGAAAAAAAAATTTAGGGGATAAAACCTGAAGATGAGATTACTGAAAATAAAAAAACAGACGTCGGTTTTGACATTACTTTTTTTTCTTGTGGGCAATGGCCTATTTCCTGTAATGCCTAAATGACATGACTATTACGTCATCAAAGCTATTTATTCAGAATAGGTGCTGTTATTGTATTCTGAACCATTTGAATTATATTTATATATTTTAACTTAGAAGTACATCAATAATTTTGACACTAGGCGATTTATACATCGCAAGGATATACAAATTAACATTACATCATTGCGGTAGGCCCGAAGGTCCCGGGTTCGAATCCCGGTCTATACAACAATGATAGATATTCAGGTAAATTGAATAAATTAATTAATTAATTAATATCCTTTGCGCCGGGTACGATGAGGGGCGGGCTTTTTGATAGTTAGGGTTTTATTTCTAAGTTAATTTTATTTTTATAGCATAGGTTCTTCTTTTTCTTTTATTTTTAGGATTTTTAAGATAAGGATTTATTATCTTTTGTTTAATTGTAAATAATAATATTATTATTCATTATGATTATTTATATAATATAAAATAATTAAATTTATTAACTTATTATATATAAATTATTATTTACATAAAAGTCAGACTGATTTTTTATATTCAGGTTAATATACTTATTAAAGTATTCATAATCACACAGAAGTATGTAATCATTACGCTGTGAGTATTCAAGATAAAGATGAAAGCAGAGACAATTTTATTCGGTGTTAAATAATATTTGTTTAAAAATAAATTATTAACCACAACGAACTTAAATGCGGTTTTCCCACTTTCTCATAGGGTTCCCATATGAAGGTTTAGATATTACAATAGTATCTAAAGAGAGGCCGGCGCGGCGGAGCATGAATATTTCAACGAAATACCATAATAATTGTTTATTCTAATTGGATTACGGAATATCTAGGTTTCCAAACATATAATAAAATGAAATAATAGTAAAATAATATTTCTATGGAAAATTTTAAATTCTTTAAATCGGTGTCCTTTCAAATTTTTTTTGGGAATAGTATTCTGTAATCCGATCGGAATAAACACACAAATCAATGATTTACAAATGGTTTTGGTATTTCGTTTGTATGCACTACGCATGCTCCGCCGGCCTCATACGGGAGCTGAGCAGTAAACAAAAAAACATATAGTCACGACATGAATCCTCAAAGGAGTGTTAGGGGTGTTTCCAAGAATGAACTGTGAAATGCAAGTCAGTAGACTTTTCAACAAAGATTGTAAACATTATAGTAAAACCATGGATGAACATTTGTCTATGGTAAAACCAATCGGGAAAGAACATGTTGTTGCGTACTTTGGAAAATGTGTACCTAGGGAACTGCTCTACAGGTACGTTTACCAAGTTATAAACTACCATCAATCAAAAGATTATTTACATTCAAGGTTGTTATGTCAGACACAAACTTACATTTATAATTGTAATAGTGTTAGGTAGGTATAAAACCAACCCATAAACACGTAGGTACCTACACAATATTTCTTCGTTCAGAAACAAATTTTATATACTTACCGTATCTCATATACGGGGTGAGCAGCTCAGTTACTTTCTCTAAGCATTTATTAAGTGAGATCTCATCGTGAACTTCACAATGGTCTATTTCGTATTCTGAAAATTACAAAAACTTTCATCATAATTACTGACCCCGCGCCGTTCTGACGAAGTTACTAAGTCATACTTCGGTAAATCGAAATATATAAGGTGACTTTCGTTTATGAAGTCAAATTCATACTGGAGACTCGGCAAGTGATCAGGACCGAGGTTTCTGACCCTTTCTGTAAAATAGGCAAAATATAATTTAGGCTTCCTACACTAATTTCGTCGAGATTGTTCTTGAACAAGTATGGCACAAAATTATATTTTTAGTATTTCGCAAACAAGGTCATTGAACCTTGGTTTGGTTCTGACATAGACTAAATAATACAATAGTCTATGGTTCTGACCACTTACCGAGTCTCCCTTATGAATTTGGCTACATAAACGAAAGTCACCTTATCCATATTATAATATTGTTCAATCATTAAAAAGGGAATAAATAAAAAAAAAACTGAAAACTATGTGGGAATAATATACCCCATCCTGTCTAGACGGCATACATTTTCAGAAACTTTTTATATACCTATTACAGTTTCCCCCAAAGATAATGTAAAATAAGAATAATTATATAATATAGTACCATTATGTATTTAAATAGAAATTACGGAAGAACAAAAGGCTAACAACATATCAAAATATAGTTTTTTTTTTCTTTTGACGCAACTGATATGAGACAAAAATTGGCAGTCTTTGAAATAGAACTTGCAAGACTAACAAAAAAATTAAACATAAAAATGCGTCACGCACGCACGACACACATATTTTTTTGACCTGTCTTTACATTACTTCTTTACCTAGAATGTTCTGTGGGAAATTATACCAATCTCTTAATAAACATTGTACCTTCACCAGATTAAGGGTTCACGAGTTCACGTTTATTTTTGGAGACCCCTTGCCAAATAACCTAAGTTCACTAAGTTTGTATACTTTGTTCTTATCTCTATGGTTTGTGATGCATTTAACCCTAAACAGACATCGTTATTTTTTGTTACACAACTAACATCGCGGGGTAAAATTTTACCTCAAACGGAAAATTCAATAAAATAATATAAGTTTAAGGTCCTACAATTCAAAGTGAAAAAAATTTAACAGATGATAGAGTATCCATATAATAGACCACATTCCAACGAAAAAATTTTTTTGCGCGTTCTTTTTTTACCTTTCCATAGAAATTTAGTCAGCTGATTGCAGGACTTTGTACTGAGAAGTGAAACAAGTAGATGAAAAAAAAAGAATTTTTCTTTTTGAATGTGGTCAGTGAACGATACATCTACCCTAGAATTATCTTCACTTATTATTGTAGGACCTTATTTATAAAGCTACAAATGACTTAACTCCATTATTTTTATGTATTAAAAAGTATATCAAGCATCATTAACACAAAAAAATGCAAGTAAAAACTCTTAAACTAAATGGTAACTAACAAAAAACATAGCTTTTTAAAATTTTGACTATTAACCTTTAAAACACTGTTCTATGTACTACGAGTATGTCTTGCAAGGACTTTTGTGTGTACAGCGAAAACGGATGATTTTTGCGCGCCACCCTGCCTTGAGGTTCAAGCACGTGCACTGCACTGAGAATACATAAAAGGAGAAACGTGTGACTTCACTGGAAAAAAAAAACTATGTTTATTCACAGCTGGGGCAGAAATTAACCCCACGATGTCAGTTAAAGGTTAAAAGTTATAGTTAACCTGGGCTTTGTGCAGGTCGACCTTAGCTTCGTAAGTAAATTATGCTATAAACGTATTAATATTAAGGGCAATAGGAGTCCAAGTTATCACCTTAATGAGATAGTCGAGTACTTCCAATAATAATTTGTCACAAAAAAAAACTTACTGATAAAATTTACAACATCTTGCTCCTGTTTTGGATTCAAGTAGTTGCCATTTGCAAAACTGCAGCCAAATGTCACAAACACTACAGCCACAATATATCTTTCGGCATACATTCCTTAACTTTTATTTGATAAATTAAGAGCGTAGCTGCGTTTGTTTAGGCATTTATATATTTTGAAGAGCTAATTATCATGTTTACTATGTCATTTTAATGGACACACGACATTGTGGTTAGTGGCTTTGATGGACCAATTCTGATACCGCTATTTACGTAAGAAGACTCTTAATTGGAATAGTAATTAATTACTGCCACTATCTTGGGCGCTATGTAATGGCGAATCTAGAAACATACTTGGGGGGGAGGGCTGAGGGTAGGTTTCCTCGAGGTTTTTCAAGAAATCTGAGTAATAACCATATCCTATACTATTAAAATACCTGTAGGGTAGGAAAGTAAATTTAGGACTAGTACATCATAAGTAGGAATATAGGCGGAACTAGGTAGGAACACGGGGGCACGCCCCCGCCCTCCCCCTCAGAAATATGGGCGCAATTGATGTAAAAAGAGAGTTTATCCAATTTAAGGCGTAATTTGTGGTGGTTTCTTTGTGACCTCGTTGTATGGAGGGGCCCCCAACCCAGGTACAAATTCTAGTTACGCCAATGAGCAGGAAATTGTCACAATATAGTAGTATAAAATAAATGTATATGGGGGGGGGGGGGGGGGGTTCAGCCTTCTAGCCCGCCTGGATCCGTCTATGCGATAAGTTATTTTAGATGTGTTTATATCAAATATTTATTTTACTGTTTTTCCTAAACTGATGAAATGTCCGATTACTAAAGATACGCCGGGCGTTAATGGGCATGTATTTTTAATTGCAACCACAAATTCTACTGATCACACTGAAAAGCTTTCCCAAAGAAACGAATCTCCGGACATGGAAAAATATTTTTTCTTTCCATTAGTAATTTTGAAAACCTATTGTGAATCTTGTATAGGAACTATAGGAAGTTCATTTTTTTGCATGACTGCTCGTTTTTTCGTTTATTGGAATGGCCCGTAGATTATATGGTTAAATTAAAAAAAAACCTCCCCTGCCCATATTTTACAAGTATTTTAATAGTAAGAGGAGGTGACGTAATCATTAGGTGGAATGGCAAGCTCCTTGAGACTTAGGCACAGTATTTATACCATGATTTAGGTCAAACGAAAGATATCGCTTGTTTTCATTGAATAAACTCTTAGACCATATAACGCGGGACTAGGCAAGCGCACTCATCCCCCTCTGCCGAAGTACATGAACAATTTGTTCATGTAAGTTTGCTTGTGTGCGCGTTTTGTGTTTGTGTTGCAGCTTTTGATTTAGTGTGACATATCAATTTTTCGCAAGAGTGTGCGTGAATGAGTAAATGTGTGCTGTGCGTGTTTACCTCCCCTCCCGTGGAAAATGGCAGAATAATTTCAGTACTAAGAGTCGCGCTTTGCCAGGTCTCGTGTTAAATGGTCTAAGAATAAAGTACATACTTACACGCTTATTTTACAATCTGTCTAATAAAAACAGATAAGGAAAGCTATTCCTTGGAACGTTTTTCGAATGGTATATACTGGCGAAAAGAAGAGGCAAATTGTCTTTCATAAATAATTTAGGCAGGCATGTGATTCCAATAAACTTTTTCGTTCTTCTAAACCGATTTTTATTTTAACAGGAAGTGACGTCATCATATTAGGTTAAGAGGCGTTCAACAATTATTTTCGTATTAAAATGACATCACTCAAGGTCGAATGAAAGACAATTTGCCTAGACTGATTAATTGATATATTTATTCCAAATTCCTTTGCATTTCGTTATAAATCAAAACCATTAATAACTTAGGATTAAGGCGCATAGGCACGCCACCGTGTTAGTACAAAATTCAATAGCCCATTTCTCTGTTGTTTTTCCTTATAAATTCAAGTTTAAGACCTTATAGTTTTTTTAATACAGGCATTTACAAAGTCGCCATCTAGCTGAAATGTAAAATTTTGGTATTATAGGTAAAATTTATGGCAAGAAAACAACTTTGTACCTATGTAAGTAAATCGGTCCAGCTTGTTATCTTTGAAACAAAATCAATATTCAAAATTTTGGAAAAATGGTGTCTTTTAAAATATCAGTACAAGATGATAGAGGTCTAATACTTTGGTCGATAACGAAAAACAACTGAGAAACGGGTTATCATGTATTAAAACGGTAGCGTGCCTATGCGCCTTAAAAAGCTTTTCAATCTCTTAAGCCATATACGTCATAGGAACTACATTTGAAAGATAAAACGAAATCATAAAAATATTATATTTAATCATAGGTACTTGAGATTGAGAGTTCTAAACAGATTAAAAATCACAACTTTAAAGCGTTTTCTATTAAACAAATATGATGACTTTTTAAATCCGGTAAAATACTGGTGAATTTGCGATCCTGCGGAAGAAAATGCGTTTCACTTCTTCCCTTTTCCTTTCTTTCCTTTTTCTCCTTTACTCGTGCTAGGCTTCTCAGTTTCTTTTGTTTTTAGCGCTGTCTTCTTTTTAACCTAAAATTTAATACAAAGTATGTCGGGTGAACATTTACAATTTACAGATTCCGTGTATGGATTGGATTCGCAATTTGTTTAAAGACTGTTCACGAATTTGCAAAACTATGGGAACTGTTATAATTATTTCCTTTGTGTACCTAAATTGTTATTACGTCCAATTAGGCGGTAAAATAATCAGATTCCAGATTCCAGTTCATTAATTAACACTTTCGTCAGGTTCCAACACTGACAGCGTATAGATTTTCAACGCGTGCGACAGAGATGGCATTAGAACCCGTGTCGTCAGAGGTGCAATGAGGGCTTTTCAAACAGCATTATAAAAAGAAAATAGGAACGGGGTATGATAAAGAGTTGGCGCTGAAGTATGCTCTAATGTCAAAAACACAGAGTACTTTGTTATATCAAAAATAATTAATCTACTCTATGGTTCCTTATTCTGAAATTCGGCGTGGTGTTTGTTATTTTTTGATTTTTATATTAATTCTATACGACCTTGCTGGCCTCCCTCTCCATCCCAAAATCAGGTAATTCTTACCTCTGAACGAGCACTGCTTTTTTTCCAGTAATTTTAGCATTACGTGCCTTGAGCTCTCTTTTAAGGTCTGCAAGAGACCACGCACTATAGTCTTTGTCCATGATTACCAGCAAATCCAAGATATGAGCTGGGGCGTCGTCGCAAAGAGAAGTATCGAGATCCAGTGGGTAAGCGAGGGTCAATCAGGTAAACAAGGTTCGGAGTGCGGGTCACAAGCAGGTATCAATGTCAGTAGGCTAGCAAGGTCGTAGGGGAAGAAACTTATGGTCATAGAGTACATTGAATATAACCATAGAGTAGATTTTATTACGTCATACATTTTTGACATTAGAGAATACGTCAGCGCCACCTAGCGCATTTTTGTGAAACTTAACTGAGAGTTACCATGAAAAGCCCTCATTGTGTAAGCCAGTCGTATTCAAATTCGATTGTCATATGGCTATTCGACTTAACAAATAAGCCGGTTTGACAATTGAAATCGTACGTTTTTGGTTGTCAACAACAAAACAAGACAATTGTATTCATTTGACAGCCAAAAATGTACGATTTTAATTGTCAAACGGGCTAATTTGTTAAGTCGAATAGCCATATGACAATCAATTTAAATACCAGTGGCTAACACAATTGCATCTCTGATTTTATTAATATCGTTCATATCCATGGTCTAATTAAGCTGGTTCTCTTTTATCAGATATTCTTGTCAAACAAGTCTTCTCAGGTGGCGTTATGGTTAATACGAGGATTATTGTATGGGGTTTTGGGTTTAACTTTTTAATTTTTATTTTCGTTGTTTTTAAATTTTCTACCTATTACGGTTGAAGCTGTAGACCCCTGTGACAGACAGAGACAGACCAGATCGAGTGTCCATACTCGGTACACCCACGTTTCACCGACGATTATTGAAATGAAATTAACAGTTCTAATCCTTACCTTAATCATAGCGTCGTTCTCCGGTTCGCTGTCCTCGTTGACGTCATCATCTTCCATCTCTGTCGAACCGTCGTCGTCCGTCCTCTTCTTCCTTCCCTTATTGAAGCTGGCCGCGGCGTGAGGCAAAGCCGGGGCTTGTTTGTTGTATGTGCGGGTCATTGCCGCTTTTATCTGTTCAGGAAAATGTATCATAAATTTGTTTTCAATCCTAGTAAGTTGCGGTTCGTTAATAATTTGCAGCGCTATAAGTTACCCAACCATTTATAATATCTATAACTCGTTCTTTTTGTCTTGATTGCCCTAACCTAAATAAAATTACTAACTTTAGAATCCACCATAATCATGGGGTCCCTCTGTCCCGGCCACGTCGCTAACTCCGTCAGAGAGTCTAAATCCTCTCTCAGCAAGTGGTAGTTGTTCAGCACTTGTATGGCGGCGTCGATTCCATCCATCTTGTCTTTGACGAGCGGCGTGACGATAGCGTCGCGGAGGTGGCGCGCGTAGTCCAGGTATATCGACGATTTGGACCCGGTCGTGCTGGTAAATAAAGAGGATTCTTTTGAAAAGTTGAATTATAAACTTTTAACCACACATTCTACACTCCGGGTATGTTTGATGATCAGTTGAGTATGTTGTTACATTTCAAGATCGCTGTCCATTTACAAATAGTAAACTGCATAACCAACCAATTTCATTGAAATTTTAAAGCACATAAAACCGTTTTAGTCCAACATTTGATAACCCGTTTCTCAGTTGTTTATCTTTATAGACCAAAGTATAAGACCTCTATCACCCGGTACTGATATTTGAAAAGGCACCATTTTGCCTAAATTTTGAATATTGATTGATTGATGATTGATTTAACGACAAACAACAGAGAAACGGGTTACCAAATTTTGTACTAAAATGGTGGCATGCCAATGCGCCTTAAGTAGAAACGAGAGCTATTTTGTGAAGAAAAAATTCCTCGCTCCAGGCTTTGACCCTGCAACCTTTTGCTTACAAGGCGAGTGCTCCCCCAACTGAGCTACCAAGGTCCTCATTTAACTTGATCTCACCTGAGTCTAGTATGTGAGTGGATCTCCTGCGCCAGTCGGTGCATCTTGTTAGCTCGCGAGTTGTTCCCGAGCCAGCCCGGGAACTGAATCTGCGCCGCCACGTGGCCGGAGAGTACAGTGCCCGGGATCACTGAGCTGTACATCGCCTGTCAGACAACATTAACGATCAAATTTAGACCAAATAGTTACAAAAATATTCGGTGGACAAGTATGGTGGAAAAATTCAACGGTCTAGGTAAGTCGAAAATTAGAATCTTGCCTCGAGGAGATTTTTCAAATTCTTGTCTTTACATTTGTTCTAATTGATCTTTTATAGTTTGTAATGCACTATAATAATAACATTAAAGGTATATAAGGTGACTTTTGTTTAGATAGCCAAATTCATACTGGAGACTTGGACAGGACCAAGGTTCAATTAACCTTTTTACGCAAAATAAAATTTAGAACTCTTATACTAGTTGTTTAAAGGTTGTTCTTGAACAAGTAAAGGGGTACAAAAAATTTTTTGAAAAAATATTTTTTATTTTTCGCAGACAGGGTCATTGAACCTTGGTCCTGCCCACTTAATAAATCTCCAGTATGAATATGGCTATATAAACGAAAGGCACTCTATATTGACGGTAAATGGTAAATACTTTATAAGTTTATACATGACAATATTTATTGAAAACAAATAACAGTCTTACATCTACGTTTCCTGCGTGTTTGAGTATGGGCATTTCATCCAGTAGGTCCGCCAAGTATCATAAATTCAAACTGACGACTTACACTTACAAAAAGCCCAATTAAAGCTGGACAGACCGGACACGTAAATATTTGGCCGGACACGACCGTAAAAAGCCGGACACCTGACAACCCTATGTACACATAACACAAGTTAACAACCTTCTTTAGGATCCTATTTAGGATTTGAACCCGCGGCCTCCGAAATAGTGGTCGAAGCATCTGAACCACAGAGGCGGACGGGAAAGTTTCTTGGCCTTTAGACGTTGCAGGGTTTGACGACGTTTTCGAGCGTAACCTTACATAGGAGTATTTGTGATTTTAGAATTTATCAATCAGCCTGTGTTGGCGGTCCTCCATCCTTCGCATCCAGCCGCCAGCCACCCGCAACGCTCTTCAGAGAGTCGGTCCAGCGGGCACGATGTCAGCCTACGCTACGCTTTGCTGTACGTGGTCCCCATTCTAATGGTTTCCGGCCCCAACGGCCATCATGTCGGCGACAAATATAGCCCGCCCACTGCCAGTTCAACTTACTGATTCGACAGACTATGTCAGTCACCTTCGATGTCCGACGGATGTCCTCGTTTCGGATTCCATCCATCAGAGATACTCCAATCCATAGCTCGTTGAGCAACCATTGAGTTAAGCTTTAGAATTAGGCGTATATTTATCAAATGTTCAATGTGATGTGAATGATCTAACCTGCATAGGAAGTAAGTTCCAGGCCTGGCTGCGTCGTATCCTTGCGTCCACCAAGTCTCCAATACTGATACTGTCTGCCGCTTTACTGAAACGATCTAGGACTTCGTTCCTGAAACATGAGAAGACGGTTTACCAAAACTGAACAAAATGACAATAAGAGAAACACATTTGCTTCAAGTCGCTCGGAAATGTTGTCATTATGAGCAGAAAAAGACCTCGTATAGAAGATATTATGTCTTTTAAGGTCAAGGCCTAGAAATAAAAGTGCATTTCCTACCCTAGGAAGGCAATGTCGATATTTTTGTTTTTTTTCTCCGCTAGCCCGTAGGAAAACGGCTAAAACAGTGTAATATCCAGATGAATTATGTCACTAGAATTAGGTATAATAACGAAATAAATATTGCAGGTAAAACTAACTTCTTTTTTTACCAGAAAATCTCGACGTTTCGATCAAACATAAGAGTAACGTTCATCCAAACTATGATAGAAAAACATTTTCATATTTTAGAATAGAATAACGTTTGTTTGGTACATAATAATTACGTTTTACAAAAAAAGAAAAGAATCAAAATATTACTTAAAGTTAGCACAGAATGTACCAAAAAGGTCTCCGCTCAGCTTAATGCCATGACAGGGACGGCGCTGATTTTCAGCGGATGCCTATTACTTATATACTAAACATAATTATCATACCTAAATACAATCTTAAACACAACAAATAAATTTAGGATATTGCACAATAACAAATACAATATATACGTTCATATCTTCAAGAAAATTTCCATACTTAATTTAGTTAACTGTTTATATATGGACGTATATATAACTTATATTGTGGAAAATATATATTTCGAAAATCAACGGAGTTTTTTATTGTTATTATTATGTTAAAATATTTAAAAATATATATTGTTAATTGAATACAACAAAAAGGAAAAGCTCACAAAATGCAACTTGTTGATGTATAAATGTTACCTATAAATAATAATAATACACTATGCGTAGGAAGTAACGATACTTGTTTTTTTGTATCACTAGTTTATATTTTAGTTTGAAGCAGCCAACTGAGGGAGACTGTCTTATAGGTGGAGAAATGTTGTTCCAGCACTTCGCTGCGCAGTAACGAAATTTTAAACACTTGGCGATTTATCCATCGCAAGGGGATACAAATTAACATTATATCACTGCGGTCTAGAAACACAGAGGAAAAGTAAATCTGGATGTGGGAATAGATGAAGGCTTACTTAGGACAATGAGGCTGCACGTTGATATAGTTCTCCTGCACGAAGAGCGGTGCCATACTGTAGTCGTAGAAGAACAGATCACTCTTGTCGTTGATTGACATACTCTTGTGGTCTTCCTCGGAGAATACTTTGCGCACCGCCTCCCACGGACCCTGGAATATTTACAGTTTGTCTGAAAAGGCTAGTTCCCTGATTTCGGGACGTAATGAAGTTACGGAACGCTTTTATATTGTATGTTTCTTGTTCTATGTAATCGTATTATGACTGTATTTTGAGATTGACCGAACGTGGACACTGCGCCGGGAAGCGAAAGTCACCAATCACAAGACAGCAAATCCACGCGCCAGGTACTTTCCCCGGCGCGACCGCGCGCGCCGCACCTCATACCACCAATTTGGTCGGTAATTCGCTCACTGCGCAGGTACGTTGCTCGGAGCTCTTTTAACGTGCGCCTAGGTATACCACTTGCTGAACGGTGAAGGATAAACATCGTGAGAAAACCTGCATACCCTAAAAGCGTGTAATTGCGCCCGAAATACGGCGATAGGGCTCACCACCCATCACGTTGGGACGTAATAATAGTCGGTGAAACGCGGGTCTACCGGGTGTGGACTGTGACTTGCATTACACAGTTCACACTCGGGAACACCTTTGACAACCCGCCGGGGTTACGTTAGAATTTTTTATTGATCGCTATATATCTCAATGCGAGTCCACTAACCAGTTTCAAGTCCTTCTTCTTGGTGCTAGCGTCTATCTTCAGCTTGTCATTGTCGAACATGGAGGGGTCTATGGCCCACATAGACAGAGCGTTCAGTGTCTGTCTCACATCCTGGTTTGAGGCCACTATCAGCTGCGTGAGCGCTTCGACGGGGATCTTTACGCCTTCCTTGTAGCATACTGACAGCATAGCCGACTGGAACAAACAAATTAAGCTTATTATTTTACACAAAACAGCGGTAGCTTAGTTGGTAACACTCTCAATTTAAAGGCCTTGGTTGAATGTTGCCGCTCGAGCATGCAATAGTTTGGCCAAGTGCGAGTCGGACTCGCGCACAAAGGGTTCTGTACCACCACACAATAATAAAACATATCAACAATATAGATGCTATATATAACATTAAGGCGAAAAAAAACAAGGCGCGGAAATGGTAGCAACACCTGACAAACAATTTACGGATCTCTAATTTTATTATTTGTTGTTTTAGTTTAGAGTATGTACAATACAATGTGTGCAAATTTGAAACTTGACGGGTATATTACCGTCTTTAAGATAGAGCTGAAACAAATAACGTTAATAAAATGCAATTTGTTTGAGGTTTATTGTATGGGGACCCCTCTTGAGTTAATTTTTTTTCAGTTTTATTATATGTCGTGATAGAGGCGTATTTTAACGCGTAACGTAACACGTATTTTGTGAAAATTTCAATTTTCTACCGATTACGGCTGAAGCTGTAGACCCCTGTGATAGACAGACAGCGGAGGCCTAGCTTAGACCTTGTGACCTAACTTACATGTAGCAGTTCGCGAAACCTATCACTCCCGAACTAAATGTTATAATTTTATAACCAAAGTTAGGTCAACGAGACGAGATAAAGAATGTAAACGAACTTCCAGGGGTTCAAAACATTTTTATTCGAATGTTTTATATAAACATGTTAAATTCCCTATTCTAATCGTTGTCGTCTGTATTAGACGAAGATGATTCGTCGGAAGAGTCCGAATCAGCCGTATTTACACAGATTACCCCCAATAGATCCCCTAAATAAGACAACTGTCGCGCACCTAGATACGACTATTTAGTTTAGAACTAGAACTATTTGCCATCAGTATTGACCAAGTTTTTGATCCGTACGTATCGCGTGCCGTTCTACATTACAATATTTTCGCATCGGGTTTTCAATTGGTAAAAATGGGTTTAAATAATATATATATATATAATGCGAAAATATTGTAATGTAGAACATATATATATATCAATATTATATATATATATATATATATATATATATATATATATATATATATATATATATATAAATTAAATCGGCTAGCATGCATGGAGTGTCGGGGTCCTGAGGGTTCCATACCATTCAAATAAGTTGATAGACTCAAATGATTTTAATAAAAATTACAAACTTATTGATATAAGCTACTTGAGATTCGGTAAGTGGTCAGGACCAAGGTTCAATATATTGGCTAGATACAAAAAAATATGCTTTTTGTCCCTGTATATTTACGCAATTTATTAAAAAATTAAGGAAAACAATAGTATGATTTGCACATAGATTCTGTTCTACCATCCTAAAAAATTATTAAATTAGAGGCATAGTTAAGAAATTCAACTGTGTCCAATCACATTAAAATGTTTTTTTATTAATGATATGATGGATGACAGATGGTTTTATTTAATCCCATTTCTTGCGACCAAATATAATTTTGACGTGCTGTCCCATCACTATTATTGCAAGTACTCCGTCGGTTCCCGCGAAGAGCGCCTTTGAAATAGCCAATCACGTCGCCGCTGTCACGTTCCCCGCAACCCGCACCTTCCACCAATTTTGGTGAACTCGATGCAGAACAAAATGTCTAACATAAAGTCGCAGTCAATAGAAATTGTGGACTATGTAAACAAACCGTTTTCTCAATTTTTCTCAAGGTTCCGTCACGGAGTCTAACTGAACATTATTCCAAATCATGAAGCATCAAGTCCCACCTGCCATTCGCTGTATTTCATCATGAAATATTCAATAATCACCAGTTAATTACGGAAAATCATAGAATCAATAGTCAATTCTGTACTGCGTCGAGATTGCTGTCATATTTTTTTTATCATCGAATCTGTATTGTCTTTTTTTTTGACAGCGTTACTTCATAATCTTTGACATAAATGTGTGTGTGATTCTATCGAGAGCTGTGTGATCTTCCAGCGTTGCTCTAAAATCTTTTGTGTTTTCGGTATTCTAACGACTGGCTTCTCTTACTGATTTTATCGTCATAGTAATGGACAATGCCCCATATCATTCGCGTCAAATCGAAAAGGCGCCCAACATGAGTTGGCGGAAGGAGGCTATCCAAAACTGGTTGCGCGAAAAAGAAATCAAATTTCAATAAACGAAATCAAAGCGAATCTCATCGCTAAAGTAGACAAGCAAAAATATTAAAAAAATTTATGTAGATGGTTGGCGGCATCGAAAAATGTGGGTTTTGCGCCTTCCACCATATCATTGCGTGCTTAACCCGATAGAGTTGATATGAGCGCAAGTAAAAGGTTACGTTGGAAGCAACAACAAAACGTTCAAAATGGACGCTGTGAAGATTTTGTTGGACCAAGGTTTGGCGCGGATCGGGCCAGAACAGTGGGCGAAATGTGTAGCTCATGTCCTAAAAGTAGAAGAAAAAATGAAAGAACTGGATGGGATAATAGATACGGCCACCGACGCTGTGACGGAACCATTTGTAATTAACGTGGGCGATTTGACTAGCGATTCATCAGAATATTTTAGCGATGAATCAAATAAAGAAAATTAATTAAGCACCTAACATATTTTAATCACATACTTACCCTACCCATCCCTAGATAGTTCACCTATTCATAGACAAAGACAACATGGCGCTTTGTTTACATAGTCCACAATTTCTATTGACGGCGACTTTACGGTATCTATTGGAGGTAATCTATGCGTATTTATGACAAAGCTATTGTATTATCAATCATGTTGTCAATTTTGCTATAGAAATGAAAATTCGATAAAATAATTCATTTCTGAGCTCATCCCAACAAACTGTGAAAGTGTTTTTTTGTCTATTTTTCTTAAAATGGCGGATCAAATGTTGGTAAATGCGGTCTGACAGCTTACCTGTACCACACGACTCACGCAACGACAACTGTCGTCGACCAACTGACGGCATTATTGCGTACGAGCGGTACGAGAGATAAGGATAGATATAACTCAGTAACGGTCCGATTGTTTACATTGTTTATCTCGTCTCGTTGGCCTTACTTTAATTGCGTTTGTGTACAGATAAATTTCGCATGAAGCAGTATAAAACATGGTGATTTTGAAGTCGCACTCAGTTCGGGAGCGATCGGTTTCGCGAACTCCACCGATGCTTCACACTTGCAGTCGAGGTTAAAAATTGCCTAAAAATCGATTATTTGTGCCGATAAGTAAGATTATCTTTGCTAGAAAATATAAAATTTTTTGATATACTTGTTTTATATAAAACGTGTTTGTAAATTTTCTTTTTTAAGGTTAGCTACTCATATAATATACTAGCTTTTGCTCGCGATTTTCGTGAAAATAAGGAAAACAAAAGAATATGATTTTTTGAACGACTATATGCAACGGACACCATGTTTAACCAAGGCGCTAATAAAGACCAATCAAATAAGTCCAAACTCAAAGGATCTGCTGTTGTCCGTTGAGGAGATCCCGTACCCATCTTCGAGTCCAATCATCAGACCTTGGTCACCATGTTTTACCAAAGTGCTAATAAATACCAATCAATAAGCCCGAACTCGAAGGGTCTGCTGTTGTCCGTTGAGGAGATCCCGTACCCATCTTCCAGTCCAATCATCAGACCCTGGTTACTTTGTTTAAGCAAAGTGCCAAGAAGTGTGTCAGGATCGTTGTAGATGGAAATCTGTAGTCAGATTAAACTGATGTAGTTTTCCCGTATGGGAAAAAATCATTATTTAAATCATAATATTTAACGTAACGTATCTGTGCCTAAACCTGGCTGTAGTCACTTTCTCAAGCTTAAATATTAGCAAGAGGTGTGTCAGGATCGTTGTAGATGGAAATCTGTAGTCAGATTGAACTGATTAGTTTTGCCATATGGGAAGAAAGCATTACTTAAACCACAGTATTTGATGTATCTATGCTTAAACCTGGCTGTAGTCAAATTTTCAAGCTTAATACTAGCAAGAGGTGTGTCAGGATCGTTGTAGATGGAAATATTTAGTCAGATTAAACTGATACAGTTTCCTCGTATGGAAAAACAACCGGTTTTATTACGTATTACTAACCATTTAGTCAGGGCACGCCGATAAAGCAGCTAAGCAGCATTTTTTCTTCTTACATGGTTCACAAATATGAATTTTCAAACTGAAAACTTTACTTTTATTTCAATAAAATACATAGGTAACACTAAAAGTTTCCGGAACTGGCCACTTACATAAACAATATTTAAAAATTTATTGCAACATTTGAAAATAGAACTTTTTGGCTGTAGAATGCAGTTTGTTTCATCTGACTGTCTTTTGTTTTTACCTTGTGGCGCCATTTAAAAAATTGTGTGTCTGCATCAACATGGATTTAACTCGGGAAAATTTTCGTAGTATGATTTTCTACGATTTTAAGTGTAATTTGACAGCTCAACAGAGCATCGCTCGGCTTGAAACAGCTTTTGGCAATGAAGCACCATGCAAGACGACTGTTTATAGCTGGTTTGCAGAATTCAAGCGTGGTCGTATCAATGTCAGTGACGAATCTCGCGATAGTCGGCCGTCCACCGCTGTGACCAACAAAAACATCGATGCTGTGCGCCGTATGATTGAAACAGACAGCCATGTGACCTACCATGAAATTCGCGCATCCTTAGAAATAGGCATGAGTCAAATACAATCAATCCTACACAAACATTTGGGTGTGAGAAAGCTGTGCTCGCGGTGGATCCCACACAACTTGACCGAGGCTCAAAAAACGGACCGCGTCACTTGGTGCAGTGCCATGCTTACCAGATTCAACGAAGGTGCGTCAAATTTGGAACAGAACAGTTACAGTTTGTAACAGGTGACGAAACATGGATTTATTGCTACGATCCCAAAACAAAGCAGCAATCGAGCGTATGGGTCTTTCAAGATGAGCCGAAACCAACCAAAGTGGCGCGCGTGAAAAGTGCATCTAAGCGGATGATTGCTTCTTTTTTTAATAAAACTGGACACGTGGCTACTGTTGCTTTAGAGAATCGTCGTACCGTGAATAGTGACTGGTACACGACCATTTGTTTGCCGGAAGTTATTGACGAACTCCGTAAAAATAACCGTAAACGCCGTATCATCCTGCACCACGACAATGCTAGTTCTCACACGGCCAGACAGACAAACGACTTTTTGAATACGAAAAATGTAGAACTTATGAGTCATCCTGCATACAGTCCCGACCTGGCACCTTGTGACTTTTTTCTGTTCCCAAAAATTAAGAACCAATTACGCGGTCAACGATTTTCATCACCAGAAGAGGCTGTCGAGGAGTATGAAAAACACGTTTCAGAGGTCACCACAGGGGAGTGGCACAAAAGTTTTCAAAACTGGTTTGATCGAATGAAAAAGTGCATAGACGCCAAGGGAGATTATTTTAAAAACAATAAATTAATTTTGTACCTTTAATAGTATTTTTTCATATTCATTCCGGAAACTTATAGTGCGTCCCACGTATAGCCTATGGTACTCAGCAATTGTGTAGCTTCTTACAAAAGAAAGAATTTTTAGAATCGGTTCAGTAGTTCCAAAGTTTACCTCAAACATACAAACAAAATAACACACAAATCTTTCCTCTTTATACCTATATAATAGTGTAGATGAGCTAAATATGTATTGTTATAAATTTCCTTACTTTAATTTGGTCCACCCTCGGTCTCGTGAACTTGAGATCGTAGCAGTAATTGACCAATGTCCGCATCTTCTCGCTGTTTCTGTCGTTGCACATACATATGACAGGGACAGCTGCAGTCTTTATTAGGGAAATTAGCTCTTGTAGCCCACCTGGTGAAGAAACAATCTGTAACTAAACAGCTTTCAGAATCAACTTTAATTGTTCGTTAGCGCAGAAAGGTGTAATCTAACACCAAACAAAAACGATTGTTGCAATGAAATACAGACCTCGTTGTGTTACGTTTAGATTAAATTAACAATAACACGATACTTATGCTATGTCACTCATAAAAAATGTGTTTTGTGCAACTATGAATAGCGGAAGAAATTATTGGGTCAGCAAAAAAAAAACCGTCTCCACAGGGACAACGTTGATGCTTCTCTTGCTATTCGCACATACTTACATACTCTCTCATTCTTTGACACAAACTCACAACAATATGAAACTACTATATTTACTATATTACTATATTTGAAACTACTAAATTTAACATACCTTTTACACTTGTTTATACAATCTCACACACACTCACCCTCACACATAGGTCACCTTTCTTATTAACATTTAATTTAAACCTGTTAAATAACTATCCATTTTTTCATGTGTAGTTATGTGTACATATTTGATTTCTTGTTTGCATGCTTTTTACAATTTAAGTTAGTATAAGAAAAATCTGTAATTGGCCTCTGTTTAGTTGATATTATCTCTTATTCTTTATAGTTATTTTTGTATGAAAAAAAAATGAAAAAAAATACGACTGTTTTTTGTTATTTACGTTTTTAAGGCTTATCTGGAATTTCTAATTTATATTTCTTTATTGAAAATGACGGTAATAATTTATAAATTTTTACCTACAGCTATTGTTCACAGTGATTGTAATCAGTAAACTTAAGGGGAACCGCTTCGATCTCGGTGCAAAAACACAACTTATGATTGTTCATGTCATTTTTTTAAATAAAATTGTTTTAAATAAAATTCCGTCATCTTATTTTGCGACTATTGTTTATTAATTATCAGGGATTTTAGCAGATTTGCGTTATTTTATGGGTTATAGTGCGTGTGTAGGTATATCCATAGCAACTAAAAGCGTGTTTAAAGTTATGGACATTATTTTAAACGTAATTCTAAAATAACGTGTAATTTTATTTACAGAATTTTGGTAGAAAAGCCTAATTGTCATTAAACTGTGGTCGCGAAATGCCATAAATCCCTTTTATTCAGTACTTTTTATTTAATAATAACAAAAACAATCTTAGGTTGCGCATTTTGCACTGAGGATCGAAACTGTTCCCCATAAGGCGCATAGGCACGCTACCGTTTTATTTAGTAGAACATTTTAATCCTTTTCCCAGTTGTTTTTCGTTATAGACCAAAGTATAACACCTCTATCACCTGGTATTGATATTTTAAAAGGCACCATTTTGCCAAAATTTTGAATAAGTAACGATTTTGTTTTCAAGATATCAAGCTGGACAGATTTACATACAAAGTTGTTTTCTTGCCTTAAATTGTACCTATACTAACATTTTATATTTCAGCCCGATAGTGACTTTGTAAATGCCTGTATTAAACTATAGAGGTCTCAAACTTTAGTCTATAACGAAAAACAACAGAGAAACGGGTTATCAGAATTTGTACTGAAACAGTGGCGTGCTTAAGCGCCGTAACAGTGTTGACAAGTATCGAATAGTAGTTACCTCGATCCTCATTGCCCGCCATGCCGTCGACTTCGTCCATAACCAATACATGCTTTTTGGTTATCGCCTTCTTACCCGATTCACCTGAAAGAAACATGGATTTTTAAAGTCTATTTTGTGAATATAGTGACGAAATCTACATTCCCGGTTGTTGGGCAACCCAGCAGCACCCTGAAACGGACAATCCTGTTCCAAAAAGAACGCGTGGCCGCAGAACAGCTAGATGGGCTGACCTCTTCACACAGACTGTGGAGATGCCGATGCAAGAAGCTTTCAGACTGGCGGTAGACCATCCAAGCTTTGGCAGTTTCATGGTAACAGGAAGAGGAAGTATTCGGGACCGACCTGTTCGGACCAGTAAAGAAGGCGGGCGGAAAGTGAGTTACAGATGGCGTCGCAATTACGCATGATTGGACCTTGAACTTACACACAAACCCCCCGAAATGATTCGGGTGAGAGGAAGAGGGTAGGTCTCAAACAGGCACAACCAGGTGGCCCACCATTGCCCAGGACCGATTGATGGCGGCATATCCATCGTCACTGTTGCGAGGTTTCGGCACAGCGCCCACCAACCCGCCTGCCCAGCGTGTGTATGGGCAATTCTTCCAGTATAGCTAGCATAGATGATACGAATATATGACAGACATACGAATATACATAGGTAACACTAAAAGTTTCCGGAACTGGCCACTTACATAAACAATATTTAAAAATTTATTGCAACATTTGAAAATAGAACTCTTTGGCTGTAGAATGCAGTTTGTTTCAACTGACTGTCTTTTGTTTTTACCTTGTGGCGCCATTTAAAAAATTGTGTGTCTGCATCAACATGGATTTAACTCGGGAAAATTTTCGTAGTATGATTTTCTACGATTTTAAGTGTAATTTGACAGCTCAACAGAGCATCGCTCGGCTTGAAACAGCTTTTGGCAATGAAGCACCATGCAAGACGACTGTTTATAGCTGGTTTGCAGAATTCAAGCGTGGTCGTATCAATCTCAGTGACGAATCTCGCGATGGTCGGCCGTCCACCGCTGTGACCAACAAAAACATCGATGCTGTGCGCCGTATGATTGAAACAGACAGGCATGTGACCTACCATGAAATTCGCGCATCCTTAGAAATAGGCATGAGTCAAATACAATCAATCCTACACAAACATTTGGGTGTGAGAAAGCTGTGCTCGCGGTGGATCCCACACAACTTGACCGAGGCTCAAAAAACGGACCGCGTCACTTGGTGCAGTGCCATGCTTACCAGATTCAACGAAGGTGCGTCAAATTTGGAACAGAACAGTTACAGTTTGTAACAGGTGACGAAACATGGATTTATTGCTACGATCCCAAAACAAAGCAGCAATCGAGCGTATGGGTCTTTCAAGATGAGCCGAAACCAACCAAAGTGGCGCGCGTGAAAAGTGCATCTAAGCGGATGATTGCTTCTTTTTTTAATAAAACTGGACACGTGGCTACTGTTGCTTTAGAGAATCGTCGTACCGTGAATAGTGACTGGTACACGACCATTTGTTTGCCGGAAGTTATTGACGAACTCCGTAAAAATAACCGTAAACGCCGTATCATCCTGCACCACGACAATGCTAGTTCTCACACGGCCAGACAGACAAACGACTTTTTGAAGACGAAAAATGTAGAACTCATGAGTCATCCTGCATACAGTCCGGACCTGGCACCTTGTGACTTTTTTCTGTTCCCAAAAATTAAGAACCAATTACGCGGTCAACGATTTTCATCACCAGAAGAGGCTGTCGAGGAGTATGAAAAACACGTTTCAGAGGTCACCACAGGGGAGTGGCACAAAAGTTTTCAAAACTGGTTTGATCGAATGAAAAAGTGCATAGACGCCAAGGGAGATTATTTTGAAAAACAATAAATTAATTTTGTACCTTTAATAGTATTTTTTCATATTCATTCCGGAAACTTATAGTGCGTCCCACGTATAACTATATGAGACAGGCGGATGATGTTTTGCTTACTATTTTAACTTACTACCTCATTAGACAGGTAGACTAAGATATATATATTTTTTTCCTCATGACACAATATCCTCCTGTCTTTTATATTTTTATCCTTTTTTAATATATTGTTTAGTATTATTTTATATAAGTTAAAAAAAAAACTGTAATAGTATTAAGCCATACTCAGAAAAAAAAAATACTGATGAAAAAGACATGATCTTGCTAAGTTTCTTGCCCTTCTTCTTAGCAAGATTAATCGAATAGGCGGATTTAGGCGTTATATCTATTTATAGTTTATTTATCTATTAACTTATTTATTCATTGCATTATGTAGGTATGGATATACAATATTTTAATTTCTTACTTATGTTAGTATATATTTGGCTAGGCATTATATTTATTTATGGTCTATTCAGTTTATTTATCAACTTATTTATTAATTGCATTGTGTACTTATAATAATATTCTTATTCCAATAAGTCTTTATTTTATGCACGTGTATAACTTTAGTAGCCCAACTTAAATATAGTTTTTTTTTATATATTTCCCGTGTCATATTTGTCTCATCATAAAATATTATTTTTATACAGATTAGATTTGACATGTAAAACGTATACTTTATGTATCTATTTTACAAATAAACAATTTGAATCTTTGAATAGATAAGTTTTGTCTCTCGAAGAAACGTTTGACTAATGGACACGTAGGACGAATCGTTTTATCGAGGCCATGATCACGTGATAAAGCTTACCTGCGTTCCATTGGTTTAACGTTCCTTCGAGAGACAAAATTTCTATATTATTTTCGTCCATGTTAGCTATTCAGGACGAAATCTTGGAAAGGCCTATGTCCAGCATGTATGGATGGAGCTTCGACGAGAAGGGGGGTGTGCGCGGGGGGATACTGCGCAAGTCACAGCTAACTTCACGCGCGCTTTCTGTACTGTCCGAACTAAGCATGGTCGTACGACACATCGATTGAATTGGTGGCGACATATTGAAGGAAGACCAAAGCAAAAAGCATACGGGATAGAAGAGTTTATTTTACTAAAATCATTAAGGCGCATTATTATATTATATTATTAGACATGCCAACGTTTTAGTACAAAATTTGATAACCCGTTTCTTTGTTGTTTTTCGTTAGACTAAAGTTTGAGACCCCTATAGTTTAATACTGGTATTTACAAATTTCACTATCTGGCAGAAACGTAAAATTTTGGCATAGGTACAATTGAAGGCAAGAAAACAAATCTGTATGTATATCTTTAAAACAAAATCAATATCAAAAATTTTGCCAAAATGGTGCGTTTTCAAATATCAGTAGCAGATGATAGAGGTCCTATATTTTGACAAATTAAATTTTATATCATTGCGGTATAGAAAATCAGAAAAGTAAATCTGGACGTAGACTAGGAGCTCTGAACCAGATTTACGTCCAGAACTCACGTCCAGATTTACTTTTCTGATTTTCTAAACCGCAATGATATAAAATTTTATTTGTTATCTCCTTGCGATGGATAAATCGCCAACTGTTTAAAATATAGAAATTTATTTCTATCATAGTTTCTTATATTTTGGTCTATAACGAAAATCAACTGAGAAAACGGTTATCAAATTTTGTACGAAAGACGGTAGCGTGCCTATGCGCCTTAATGTGGCTCTAAGTGATATACCTTTAGCATATCCGGACAAGGAGGTGGTAGTCAACAGTTCCCCGATCTGTGTCTTGATCAAGTTCTTGCTGCGAGTGTCCGAAGCGTTGAACTCGACCACGTCGAAGCCGAGCTCCTTGCAGACTAGCGAGACCGTTGTCGTCTTGCCTGTAAGGAAGTTCAAAAACATTCAGTAACAATTTCAAGTAACTCATTGTATGTATAGAAAACGCGCGAGTTGAATGCAGACCTGAAGAATGCGCTATATACACACACAGCCGTCCTCTCTACGCAGCCAACAGTATACTGTAGGCGTGCGAGGGAGATGTGCGGACGGCGAGGGGAGGTGCTCCCGCCCTTCACCTAAGACCCCGACTGCATTCAACTTGCGCGCTATCTATAAGTAGAAGTAGATGTAATTTGACACCCCGCACGAGATTTCAAAATGTTCTAGAAAGGGTTATAAATACAGGTTGACCTTAAACCTTATCTCAATCAAAATTTAATCTATAGGTATACTAGTTTTGAGTGACCTCCTAAACTACCTACCTCGGGACTAGGTTTATGTGATTACGCTACTGTCATTTATAAAGGTTGTTTTTTTTAGAGGTATAGAACTTTGAAATGGAATAAAACAAAGATGTTTTTTTTTCCTGTTATGAAATTTATTTTATTCGAAAGACAATCTTCTGGCATTATAATTTAAATATGTCTTCTGGCATATGTCCGCCACGGCTGGCTCGGAGGTAGTCTAATCTGGAGGTCCAATTTTCGATGACTTTTTCCAACATTTGTGGCCGTATATCGGCAATAACTCGCCGAGTGTTGTCCTCCAAGTGGTCAATCGTTTCGGGCTTATCGGCGTAGACTTGCGACTTCACATATCCCCACAGAAAATAGGTATACTAGTTTTGAGTGACCTCCTAAACTACCTACCTCGGGACTAGGTTTATGTGATTACGCTACTGTCATTTATAAAGGTTGTTTTTTTTAGAGGTATAGAACTTTGAAATGGAATAAAACAAAGATGTTTTTTTTTCCTGTTATGAAATTTATTTTATTCGAAAGACAATCTTCTGGCATTATAATTTAAATATGTCTTCTGGCATATGTCCGCCACGGCTGGCTCGGAGGTAGTCTAATCTGGAGGTCCAATTTTCGATGACTTTTTCCAACATTTGTGGCCGTATATCGGCAATAACTCGCCGAGTGTTGTCCTCCAAGTGGTCAATCGTTTCGGGCTTATCGGCATAGACTTTTTTCGTTCATCAATTGAACAACCATGATGTGCAGGAGTTGTGGTTTCAACAAGACGGCGCAACATGTCACACAGCTCGTGCCACAATTAATTTATTGAAGGAAACGTTTGGTAACCGCATAGTTTCACGTTTCGGACCCGTGAATTGGCCTCCAAGCGTGCGATTTAACGCCACTTGACTATTTTCTGTGGGGATATGTGAAGTCGCAAGTCTACGCCGATAAGCCCGAAACGATTGACCACTTGCAGGACAACATTCGGCGAGTTATTGCCGATATACGGCCACAAATGTTGGAAAAAGTCATCGAAAATTGGACCTCCAGATTAGACTACGTCCGAGCCAGCCGTGGCAGACATATGCCAGAAGTCATATTTAAATTATAATGCCAGAAGATTGTCTTTCGAATAAAATAAATTTCATATCAATAAAAAGAATCATCTTTGTTTTATTCCATTTCAAAGTTCTATACCTCTAAAAAAACACACGTTAGTTGTCAAATTAAGATATCGGCGTGCATTTCAGTTACTTTATATAAAAGGTCTTACAATAACACTAGTCAACAAAATTGTAGAAATTTTCTTTCACAGAAACGATTTATAGAAATTATTTTACAAATTTGTGTGCTGAATCCGAATATGAACTCAGATTTTCTCTATCACGTCGTAATATTTGTCTAAGACAGATTGAAATTTGAAAAACCGCGTAAACACACTACTTTTCGAGGGGCTTTACGCTTAGCACAATTAGTTTTTCGAATTTAGTTTTCAATACTACTTCTTCTCAGTAGTTATTTTTAAAGAAAGAAAAGAAAGAAAAATATCATTTATTGCCAAACAAGAAAAAAAAAATAAAATAACATAATTATAATAATAGATAAAATCTTAAGCTAATTTGACAAAAGGTCATGCGTTCAGCAATGCTGTCGGATCATAAGCAATGATTCGAACAGCGCTGTTTTTCACTGCATCCCTGTAAAATTAAATAATTTTTTGATACAAATGCAGAGGGTGCGTCTACAAAAGAAACAGTTACATTAAACACAAAAAGAAATAAATAACACGAAAAAAAAAACTCTGAATATAGATATACATACCTCATTGTTAAAGGGATAAATGAACAATAAATAAAGTTAAACAACACCTAACATATCACTGTTTTTGATTGTGATTGATACACATGTATGATGTGCTTTTACTTATTTAATAAATTGAAAATTGTCTACTTATGTATATGTAGGTATGTAGTGTTACCATGTGAGTACCATGTAAATATTTTAATTTAAGTACATAAATGTAAATAAATGCCATAAAAAAACACAAAGGTATAAAAGTTTATATAGTTGTAAAAAAAGTGTTGTCAAAATAAAATATAATACCAACAAATTTTAAAAGAATAAGTGCTAGTACGTGATATATCAACAGGAATAAATTAATACATAATTTATAAATTCGAGTGCATGTGCGTTGTGCAAAAAGGGTGCAATCTGTCATGAAGAGGAAAAAAAAAATGGTAACTATATAATTTTGTATGGAAAGCACATTGTGAAGAAAAGAAGAAAAAAAGAGAATCACAATTACAGCCTATTAGACTGACTGACCTTTTTGATTTTCTTTTTTGCTGATCTTGATATTTTATATCGATCTGTTGTCAATGAAATTTGTTTGTTTAAATAAAAAGATTTAAGTTTAGTTTTAAGTGTACAGTAAGGTACTTTTTCCTGTAACGGTGGTGGTAGGTCATTCCAAACCTTAGCTGCGGCGAATTTGAACCCTGCTCTAAAATTAACAGTTTTGTGGTTTGGAATAGACATTTTGTTTTGTACCTTACTTCGAGTAAACTTAGTGTGTGAATCTCCTAACCATTCAAATTTATCAAACAAGTACTTCGGTTGCTTTGTGTGTACAACTTTATGTACGAGGCTTGCGAGATGCATTTCTCTCCGTCCCTCCATTTTGAGTATTTTCATCTCATTTAGATAAGGAGTGATATGCGTTCTCTTGCGTATCCCGTAGCAGAAACGTGCACATGCGTTTTGGATACGCTGTATAGCCCGACTGGTCTTTCCATATAGCCTTGGTCAATACACGGTGTCACAATAATTGAATATTGAGAGAATAAGGGATTCAGTAAGTATTACTCTAACGTCTTGTTTCAGGAAGTCCCTAATACCATACATAACCTTCAGGCGGTAAAAAGCATTTTGAATTTTTTTATTAACATGTTCAACAAAACGAAGTTCGTTATCCATTTGTAGGCCCAAGTTTCTCGCAGATGCAACTTTTTCTACGGTTTTATGGTCAATCTCAATTTGAGGCAATTTTTCGGCAATTTGTTCACATTGGCGCTTTGTTCCAAGGACCATGAACTTTGATTTGGAAGGATTCAGAACCAGCGCATTTCTTTTAGTCCACTCAAATATGACCTGTAGATCATTATTAATGTGCTGCACTGCCTCCTTTGTATTTTGGTGTTTAAACGAGTGATAGAGTTGAGTATCATCCGCGTATAGGTGGACCTTGCAGTGATTTAAATTTTTGGTCAAATCTGAAGTGTATAAAATAAAAAGGAGTGGACTAAGGATTGATCCTTGTGGGCAACCTCGTGCTAGTTGTTTTATGTGTGACTGCATAATGTTCCCTTGCTCATCCTCAGTCACAACGTACTGGGATCTATCAGTGAGAAAAGACTGGAACCACCTACAACTTGATTCAGATATTCCGTAATAGGACATTTTAGCGATCAATAGTTCAGCATTGAGGCAGTCGAAGGCCCGAGAAAAATCCAGCAGGACTAGAATGCTGCCCTTACCCGCATCTGAAGCTGTTAGAACATCGTCAGTAACGTGAGCCAGAGCCGTAGCGGTTCCGTGTTGACTACGGAAGCCCGACTGATAAGGTGGGAGAATTGATTCCTTCTCTAAATATTTTGTTAGTTGGGAGCACACAACCCTTTCAAGGACCTTAGAAACCACAGGCAATATACTAATAGCTCTTAAATCTCTATGTTTTTCTACTGATGCACACTTCGGTAAAGGTTTAACCCTTGCTAATTTCCAGGCATTAGGAAAAGTATTTTCAGATATTGATCTGTTGACCATATCGGTGATTATAGGTAGAGTTGTCGATAAAGTCATGTTTATCATTGTAATCGATATAGCATCATAACCGGAAGCGCTAGTGCCTATTGATCTAATTATTTTTAGAACTTGATCCTCGGTACAGTTCTCGATTTTAAATTCATTTAAACCAAATTTGTTCTTTCTATAAAAACTCAGCAACTCTTCGTCAACTTTGGGGTCACCAGGAACATCTAAAAAAAAGTCATTAATTTGATCGGGATCATTAAGATGTTGAGGAATATTTAATCGCTTATTTTTATTTGTACCTAAAACCGATGTTTGTTTGAAGTACTTCCACATCTTTGTAGGGTTGTTTTTATTATTGTTCACATAATTTGTATAAAATGCTTCTTTTTCTCTTTTGATTGCACTCGTTACTATATTTTTAAGGTCTTTGTAATATCTAAAGTGTGACTCGCGTTTTGTGAGGTTTGCTCGCCTAAAAGCCTTATCACGAAGTGACATCATTTGTTTGATGGTGTCCGTGATCCAAGGAGATGGGTTGTCTTTTATTTTTACCTTGTGCAGTGGCGCATGATGTTCAAAAATTAAAGTTATAAAGCTATTAAATGTATCGACCATGTCATGTATATTGCTAGCGTGGTAAACATCACTCCATTGGATTTGCTGTAGATCATTAGAAAATTCATTTTGATCTATGCTATTTAACGAGCGTGTCCACACGAATTGAGACGTTCTCACTGAACTCTTTATTTTAAATTCTCCCAAAACAAGCCCATGGTCACTTAACAGGGGATTATGGTATACAGTTATAGTTTTACATAGATCAGGACTGTCCGTTATTAATAAATCCAGTAATGTCGCAGATTCTTTTTGTATTCTTGTTGGTTCTCTTACTAACTGGTATAAGTTTTGCTGTGACAAAAAAGTAATCAACTCTGGTGCCGAGCCCTTATCTGGTTTCAACAAATCTACGTTAAAATCTGTTAACACGAAAATAAAATCACAGTACCCAAAAGTACTTACCGATTCACTCAATGCGTCGATAGCTGAGCCTGGAGACAGCCCGGATCCGGGACGGTAAGCAGTGCCGATGGCTACGCGTCCTACGCCGGACATACTCAGTTCCACCCACATTTGCTCGAGCGAAGACGGGGGGTGTGGTTTGTGCCGTACACGTAGACCATGTCGCACGTAAAAGCCGACACCACCACCTCTCTTATCGCGGGGCCGCGGTGTGTTTTTAAGGGTGTAACCGGGTATATTTGGTGCGTACTTTTCTTCACCGTCCCTTGTCCAAGTTTCGTTAAGGGCTAGTAAATCTGGCTTATATTTATCCATTATAAACTGTAGTTCGTCGCTTCCCGTATTAAGCGATCTTATATTTAAAAATCCTAGTTTAAGATTGCACTTTTTAGTTGTACTACACATTTTGTAAGTTTTTATAATAATGTGTATTAAATATGTTTGAAAACGTGAGTAGACTGCACGAGTATAATGCAATTATTTTATTTGAGTAAATATGTTCAAAAATATGTAGATGATGAACGTAGTTCAGTATAATAGTAAAATAATACGTATTAATGATATGTTGTAGAGTTTTGATTACATGGTGTTCCAATAAATACAAGAGTATAAAACATACGAGTACACAGGAAATAATAAATTTTTCAAAAATTACACAATTATAAGAGTAGTAAAAAGTGGATAGCGGTATTTTAATAAATTTAAACACATACGTATAGAATTTATAATTAATCAAATTCCTAATTACAAACATCATGCAGAGTAGTGTCCATGTTTCATAAATGTGGTGGAAAATGCAGGTACAAATAAAAAGTCAGATAACCTTCGCCAAGTCTTCCTCATCACGGATTTTTATGATTTTACTGGAGTCCGTTTTGCGCATAAGCACGGTTGCATTCTTTACCCAAGTGTGTTTGTATTCTTTTATTTTCATCAGTTCACGTGCTTTAGAATACAGAATTTTATTTGTGAGCGTGAGATGTTCATTGATATAAAATCGTCGGATTGGAGGCGGGAGAGACAGCTGCTCGGTGCTGAGCTCGCGGCGTACCTTCGCTGCGGCCAGGATGTCGTCACGCAGGCGTCGCGTGGACAACTGTACGATGATGTTTCTGGGTCTGTCACGCTGCTTCCCAGGGGCTGCGCGGTGCACGCTCCGGATACTCTCCACCGGCACGCTCACCCCGATCAGGCCGCCTATGTTGCGAACCAGTCCGACCAGGTCCTCCCCATTTATCTCTGGAACATTCTGCATTTCCACGTTGCATTGACGGGAATTACGGTCCAGAGTATCAAAGCTTCTTTGCATTCTACTCAGCTCTTTCTTCAACGCCTCATTTTCCATATGTAGCTCATTTATTCCATGTACGCTTATTTCAAGTGTCTCCAACCTACTCTCCCAGTTATCAAGACGTTCTGAGAGCCTTTGCATGTCCTTTTGAACGGGTTTGAGGATCTCACTTACATCCTTCTTCCATTCCTCTCTAAGCAGGCAAAACTTTTTCTCAAAGTACTCGATAAATGCTTGAGTGTCTAAGTTTACCATAGACAACGGTATGTCAGACAGTACGGAGTCGGTTTGGTTTTGCTGTTTGGAATCTGTAGATGTCGTTATGGTAGTCGGATCAGTATGTTGCTTGATCAGTGGACTGGGTCTCTTAGACCTACAAGATTGGCACTTCCATTTACCCTTATTCATTGGCAACATTTTATTGAAATCTGAATCTTTCAAACCGCCGCATGAGAAATGAAGGATGTGGTGACATCCAGTGCATTTCAGCTGATCTTTTGCCGTCGTGGGCAGCGAACAAGTAAAACAGTTATGAGCGCTCATTTCAAAGCGATTGGTTAACGTGTAAATGGTCGGCAAAAAAAAAAAAAAAAATATGTATATATACCAGCAGCGTCCTCTTTAGCCAAAACGGAAAAACTCTTGCGCACGCATCCAACTCCCTCCGGTGGATAAATTCGAAAATAATTGCTCAAGAACGTTCCAGCTGCTGCTTCGGGCGTCTTCTTGCGCTCCAATACACGTTCTGTAGTAGCGGTTTTAGTTCATAGCGTTACCATTAGATGACGTTGAATCCAACAATAAAAGGAGTTTTCAGCTTTCACCTTTTCAAGAAGAGTACCTAACTAAAAGTTTTATAGATACACTTTGTAAATTCACTGGAACAGTTTTGCACAACTGATACAAAAAGAAAACACTAAATTCTTAGGAACACTTTTTCTTCTCGTTGAATGAGGGTATTTGGGAGAATAATGATAAATATCGTTTTTGTCCTAAATCAGGGAAAATATTGAAATATACACAAACAAATCACTTCCCGTAGTAGTAGAACTTACACAAATTACGAGAAAGCAGTTTTACTTTGAAAATGCACTTGTAATCATACACTTTTAAATTATTATTGAGGAGCAAATTTAAACAATATCTTAATCACACGGGCGCCCTCTGCCGAAAAAAACTTTAATAATATGTTTAAGAGATTCATGTAGCCAAGCAAGTTATTGATTTAATGTCTCAAAACAATCACACCCAATTATTCATAGTAAAAACTTGGTATGAAATGTATGGACAGAACAAACTCTCAAAAAATATTATTTATTTTTAAAAATAAGGTTCCATCGCGATTTCCGTAATTTTCACCTTGATAAGGATATTGATTAAATGATGAAAAATAAATTTATAAAATACATCTGCAATAATAATAAGTAAAAAAATTGTACAGAAGCATTAAAGAAACGTAAAATTTCAATATATAAAGTTGATTTCATAAAAACTGAGACCTAGACGGCAATTCCGGGCAATCGAAAAAAACTCAAAATCGAGAAATAAAGCGAGAACTCGCAAATCTCGCTTCAAAATATAAAAATGCTATTCTAGCGATTTCGCTTCGTCAATTTCTCGACTGTAAATCTGTCGAAATTTCACGACTGGTCTCTATCAGTCGAGATAGAAGTTTCGATCGCTTGTTGCAACTACAAAAATTAGCAAATTTTAGTTTTTCAGATTTTCTTTGTTTTCTTTTTTGTAAACAAATTAATTTGACTTTGGCTACCTTTATTGGCTTTGTTGTTATTTAATTTACGTAAGCAAATACTGATAATGCAGGGAAATATGGTTATAAAGGAATTAATCGCCCTTTTGAAATTTTTGGTACAAGGATTTTACGTGAAAACTAAAAGAAAATTATAGCAAATAAAAAAGATTGAACATAAATGAGAAAATTGAAAAAGTAAAATATTTTTACATAAAATTTGTTTATATTATCTCATAAATATTAAAATAGTTTTCGGTCATATTATATATTAAATATAACCGAAAACTATTTTAACATTTATTATATTATTAAAAAAATTATAAATTAAAAATTTATCATTATTTTATAATATAATATTTACTTTTTTATTTTTGTCACTCTTAAAATAATAATAAAATACTTTTATTTAATTTTAAATTTATATTTAAATAGTTTTAAGGTTATATTATATATTATTAAATATTATATTGTTTATAACCGAAAACATATCCTATATTTATTAAAAATAAAAATAAATATTATATAAAAATATTTTATTATTATTTCATAAAATCTTTTTTTTACGATTTATTTATTATTATTATTGTTATTGTTTTTTTTTTATTACTAAAGAAGTTTTTTTTCATTTGTGTTTAATCTTTTGAATTGCCATAATTTTCTTTTCATTCTCACGTAAACCTCTAAAAGTAAAAATAATGAAAAAATTTAAATAATAAAAAAAAAATTATAATAATCACAACTTTTTTTCTACTTTATTATTAGTATAGCTTAGTATTTTTTTTATAAACAGTGATTTTAAAATTTTAACTACCATTTTACTTTCCCCAAAACTGACGAAATACTGAATAATAATCTTAGGTGCGTGTGTCTGACTCGCACTTGACCGGTATTTTTTTATTACATACACACAAATTGTTCTTTTAAATTAAAAGTGCGATTGGTATTTTATAAAACGAAAATGACTTAGTTCGCAGGCCGTGAATGGAGCGAGTTGTTTACTCGACAGACATATTTCTCGAGTGTCACCTAGAATATTGTCGAGAAATCAATCGAGAAAATGTATCGAAATTGAAGAGTGAACTTAATCTCGACAGTCGAATTGTTTCGATCGATCCCGGAATTGCCTTCCAGATGGAAAAAATCAGAGTTCAGATTTGGATTCAGCACACAGTTTTCTGCAAGAATTTCGAAATATCGTTTCTGTGCAGAAAACTTGTTGATCAGTGTAATAGGTGAAAAGGAAGGAAGGAGTTATACTGCGGTTCGCAATCAGCCCTCGCGGCATGTCCTACATATTCTTCGGATTAGTGGTGCAATTGTCTAAGTCAATGGTGTTCAAATTGATTGTCATATGGTTAAGCAAATTAGCCCGTTTGACTAATGAAATCGTACATTTTTGGCTGTCAAATGATTACAATTGTCTTGTTTTGTTGTTGACAACTAAAAACGTTCGATTTCGGCTTATTTGCTTAGCCGAATAGCCATATGACAATCGAATTTGAATACGATTGGCTTACACAATTGCACCTCAGGTATACGCGTTATTTTAATGCCGATCGATTTGTCGTCGGCATTTCGTATAATTTGGCATATCAATCTGGCATTCTGCTACTGCTGCACTACAGCACCTCTAACATGAAGGACCATGTCGAGCTCGATAGCGCTTGACACAGTCTCTGCCTCCCTCTGTTGATCTACCTAAAGAGGGACAGACAGTGGTATGGTCTACCATGCTAGGTACCCAGGGGTCGCACGCCTCTAAACCTAACAAGCTCCTTCTCGCTCCGCTCGACGTCGCATGATACCCCTATAAGAAGTCTATATACAATATATATGGGTCAAGTGCAAAAAAAGCGCCCATTACTAAAAAATTACGTGTCCTACTTATAAAAATGTTAAACAAAAAATAAGTTCCGTGTTGTAATGTCGATAACAGGGACAAACAAACATTGATATTTAATATTTTTAGGTTTATACGCAAAGAGATACATACATATGAATTATCAGTGATTTTCGTTTCCGTTAGTTTCACTTCATACATACTTAAGCTGTCCATTTTGGGAGTGCAGTTTTGAAAAAAAATATAAAGAAGCAAATCTTTATTAATGAATATAATTTGAAAGTTCTAAATGCTAAGGTTGATTGTACCTTATGTTATCATATTTTTTTTTACTATAGTTTAGATGATTTTCGTACTTAATAACGTAATTTAACAATTGTCCTACAATTCTCTAATTTTAGTAACTCAACCTTAGTTATTGCAGAATGGGTAAAATGAATGCATCGAAATATGTGCCCTTCCCCTTTTCGCTAGCTGGTAACATTGCCCTTGCTATCAATGGCGCCTTTTTTCTGTGTTGACATGTTGACATTGTATTTTTAAATTTTGTGGGAAATAGTAGTAACTAACTTGAGATTTGTGAAAAAAAAACTTCATTATTAGTAACAAGGTTTTGGACTCATCAGTAAGTATTAAACCCTTTTATTTACTTACATTTTGATAGTATCTGGTAGGACTAAGCCAACATACATGTGAGAATCCTATTACGAAGTAACATATTGGTGGAAACCTTTCCTGACTTGAAAGTTATGCCAAAAATTCTCATTTTCGTTACGTTACGTTGTATAAAGGTGCATTTACAAAGGGAACAAAAAAGTGCGATTTTATAACGATATAATATTATTTCTTTCAAAGCATTTTTAGACGACTCTAGCAACTTGGAAGTAACTTATGATGATTCTGATGATAGTCCATATGAAGAAGTGTACTTGCCAGAAACCAGCTGCTGGAAAAATGATAGCATGTGATAATAAAAATTGTCGCATAGAGTGGTATCACTATGCTTGTGTTGGGATTTCTCGAAAACCAAGTGGCAAATGGTTTTGCGCAGAATGTAGATTTACTTATCTATAGGAATTATTTTTAATAAAAAGACTTCAAAAACGTAATAAAATTGTTTCCTATGTATGCACCTTTACTTCTCATTTTTATAACAATTGACTATCATTTTCGGTACATTATCATTACCGTTACCTAAATTATCATTTTCGTTACGGGCGCAAATTTTGCAAATGACCCATATACCCACGACAAATATATAAGGTGAAATTTATTCATGCAGCCAAATTCATACTGCAGGCTTATTAACTGATCAGTATCACGGATCGATGATACTTTTCGCTAATTTCGCAAAATGAAATGTTGAGCTCCTAGTAATTATTGACTGGGGCTGGGCTTGCGTTTGTAGGGGACACGAGAAGAATAATTCACGAATTTCACAAAAAGGCTCACCGAACCTTGACACTGAGCACTTACCGAGAATTCAGTACGAATTGGCCTAGTATATAAAAATAAATAAATGTCACCTTATATTGATAGCTTTCTAGAGGTATTTTTATTAAACAGAGGCACAGAGACTCGAATGAGCTATGTTTTGGTTATATTCGGCTTCCAGTAATCAGTGAAGAAACACGTTGATCCAAATGGATAAACACGGGTTCCGATACGCCCTGAAAACTAAAAATCCGCCAAACGTGCCCCAACTTCGTCCGATCGAAAATTACTGAGCTAAACTGAAAATGCAAAACGATTTGATATATCCATAATAAGGAGATACATACATATTACTCGTATCATTTCGGTATAGAAACGTACAAGTACTCGTATAGGGTTATCAGAGGACAGGATTGTTCCTGATATGTCAGGGAATTTTAGCCCTCTGTCAGGAAATCAGAAAAATATTACATTTATTTATTTGCATTGTGTTTATAACAAAAACTGTTGAAAATCGTGGTGCCTCTGCATTAGCATAAAACTTTCCAAAATGTGAGGAAATTTACTGAGATATCAGAGATTTTTAAGGAATTCACGCTACTGGATCAGCACCTCTAACATAAAGGAACATATCAAGCTCGATAGCGCTTGATACAGTGCTCTGTCTCACTCTGTTGATCTACCTAAAGAGGGACAGACATGGGTATATCGAGCTGTCAAAGCTCGATATGGTCTACAATGTTAGGTACCCTACCATTTGCGAAGGTTGAACATTTTAAAAAGGAAAATCGTCTTACTCAGTAAAGCAACCAAGAAAAATACATTTTTGTACTTGTACATTGTACTTTGCATACTTGCCTGTCAATTTTTTATGAAAATGTTTGACAAAACGAAAAGCACGGAATAAAGAAATGGATGCCATTTCCTAAAAACAAGCCGATGGGAATCGTGTTATACATAGGTAACACTAAAAGTTTCCGGAACTGGCCACTTACATAAACAATATTTAAAAATTTATTGCAACATTTGAAAATAGAACTCTTTGGCTGTAGAATGCAGTTTGTTCCATCTGACTGTCTTTTGTTTTTACCTTGTGGCGCCATTTAAAAAATTGTGTGTCTGCATCAACATGGATTTAACTCGGGAAAATTTTCGTAGTATGATTTTCTACGATTTTAAGTGTAATTTGACAGCTCAACAGAGCATCGCTCGGCTTGAAACAGCTTTTGGCAATGAAGCACCATGCAAGACGACTGTTTATAGCTGGTTTGCAGAATTCAAGCGTGGTCGTATCAATCTCAGTGACGAATCTCGCGATGGTCGGCCGTCCACCGCTGTGACCAACAAAAACATCGATGCTGTGCGCCGTATGATTGAAACAGACAGGCATGTGACCTACCATGAAATTCGCGCATCCTTAGAAATAGGCATGAGTCAAATACAATCAATCCTACACAAACATTTGGGTGTGAGAAAGCTGTGCTCGCGGTGGATCCCACACAACTTGACCGAGGCTCAAAAAACGGACCGCGTCACTTGGTGCAGTGCCATGCTTACCAGATTCAACGAAGGTGCGTCAAATTTGGTGTGGGACATAGTAACAGGTGACGAAACATGGATTTATTGCTACGATCCCAAAACAAAGCAGCAATCGAGCGTATGGGTCTTTCAAGATGAGCCGAAACCAACCAAAGTGGCGCGCGTGAAAAGTGCATCTAAGCGGATGATTGCTTCTTTTTTTAATAAAACTGGACACGTGGCTACTGTTGCTTTAGAGAATCGTCGTACCGTGAATAGTGACTGGTACACGACCATTTGTTTGCCGGAAGTTATTGACGAACTCCGTAAAAATAACCGTAAACGCCGTATCATCCCGCACCACGACAATGCTAGTTCTCACACGGCCAGACAGACAAACGACTTTTTGAAGACGAAAAATGTAGAACTCATGAGTCATCCTGCATACAGTCCCGACCTGGCACCTTGTGACTTTTTTCTGTTCCCAAAAATTAAGAACCAATTACGCGGTCAACGATTTTCATCACCAGAAGAGGCTGTCGAGGAGTATGAAAAACACGTTTCAGAGGTCACCACAGGGGAGTGGCACAAAAGTTTTCAAAACTGGTTTGATCGAATGAAAAAGTGCATAGACGCCAAGGGAGATTATTTTGAAAAACAATAAATTGATTTTGTACCTTTAATAGTATTTTTTCATATTCATTCCGGAAACTTATAGTGCGTCCCACGTATGGACCCTTCACCACTGTCCCCTACCCTAGTGTAGAGCAATCGTCCGGTAAGCATGGTCCCGGGCGGTTTCGAATCCTGGCTCAGAGCTTCATTTTCTTCTTGAATGTGATCGACATGATCTACCTTAGAATTATTTTCACTTATTATTGGACCTTATATATTTTTTGCTTATTTATCTTCCTTTAACATTCTAAAGTAGGTACTTGTGATAATAATAAAAATGTGTTAATTTTCGAAATATATTTCGGCCCACTATGGGGCCGGCATCAGTCGAATACTTAAATGACATAAGGTAAAAATGACATGATATATATGATGATATATATGCTTGCTTATTTATCATTAGTTTTAGTATCACGACGAAAATAATAACCGAAAAATAGGTCTAAAATAATAAAATAAAAAACTGAAGTGGATTCATAGTTCATGTTGTGTATGATTGTAAAACAATGTGTATCAATAACCTAATAAACACCTAAAACATCATTAACTGGTGTTTAATTGTTGGATTTAAAACTTAGGGTTCCATAGCTAAGAAAAGGAAGAAACCGTTTTTTATCTAAAGCCCTCGTTTGGAACTTGTTTGGTTCAAAATAAAATTAAAAATAGAACTGAAATCTCCGTATTCGAAATCCTGTAGATAAAATACTGTTGAATGTATGTTTAATAACGAAACGCAGCTTTCATCTGACAGCTGTCACTGCTACTTCAGCCATCACTCACTTTACCATTACATTTCCTTTGCGAATGTTGTGCCGAATATCATACCTAAATTTATTAGTAAAAGGCCACTGAATCACCGAAATACTTCGTTTTTCTTCACCCTGGGGACCTTGTTTAACAAATACATATTTGGAAATAATGATGAATCACTCCGCTTCTTTACCCGAGACGTTTTTCTTAGACTTGTCTGTTCTGCCAAGTTACCGCGCAGCTCCCTTTAGGCTTAGAACAATTATGTATACCTCCACACTTTTCTTCATTTTTCACCGTGAAACAAAACCGCATAAACATATTCAGTGACATAGCATATCATATGTACAGTTTGCGCGCAGAGGCGAAGGACGGGAGCACCTCCCCCCGCCTTCCGCACGCCTCCCTCGCACGCCTGCTGCGTGCGTAAAGAGAATGGCTGTGTGTGTATATAGCGCATTGCTTAGCTCTGCATTCAACTCGCGCGTTATCTGGAGAGAGAAGAGATATTCCTATCGAGCAACTAATCCCGAGAGAGAAATTGCCAGTCCAATTCCGTAACTAGAGACTCATTTTGCATACACATACCTATATACATACACACTCCCCTTTCTAAGGATGACTATAATTAATATCGCGTGGCTTGGCCAATCAGAGCGCGTCAAAATTGTCGGGATTAATTTCGAACAAACTAAATGCTTGTTTCTTTTAGGGCTAGTTGGCCGATGGATGTTCCTTACCAATGCCGGGGGGTCCTGATAGCAAAGCAGCCTTGTAATATGCTCCATCGTTGTTCTTGGACCACGGACTTGGCTTGGGGATCTTCTCCTTTCTGCTCACGTACCATTTGGTCAACCAGTTCATTAGCCTGGAATTTCAATACTTTATTAATTTATTTATTATGGCACAATAAACAGATTGCATTCAGAAAGAAATGGCATCAAGTTTTACCAAGAGGCTCACTACTAAGTGCGTACCTATACATATCGTTGCGGTATGGGAAAGCACATGGTTAAATTCGCAGGTCATGTCGAGAACTGGATAGCTCAGTGGTAGAGCAACCGCCCGGTAAGCGAGAGGTCCTGGGTTCGAGTCCCGGTTCAGAGCTCCTCCCGTCCAGATTTACTTTTCTGATTTTCTATACCGCAATGATATAAAAATTAATTAAGTTTTACATTTAAATGCTAGAATATAATCCAAGGTCCAAGGTACGTGTACTATGCACATATAACTAGGCATGACCTTGACTCGTAATAATTTGTTAGTATTGTATAATTTTTATAATATGTAAGCAATTTCTTTAGACATTTTTTTTCTTTCCTTTTAGAATGTTGTCAGTTAAGGATACATGATCTACTTTAGCATTATTTTCTTACATATCCAAATTCATACTGGAGACTCAGTAAGTGGTCAGGACCAAAGTTCAATGACCCTGTTTGCGCGATACGAAATATTTTCATAAAGGGTAATTAAAGGTGTGTCCTGACCACTTACCGAGTCTCCGGTATAATTTGGCTATGTCAACGTCTATGCGAAATCGCCGACTAAATGTGAAATCGGACGGATCGGCATTTTCTCAAATACAATTTTTAACAACATTAAATTACTATATAATAACTTACTTCTTAACAATACTAGCGTCTCCGTGCTGCCCAATGATTTGTTTGACATTCTGAGGTTTGTACTTTTCCACCCACATCAAAGAATTAGCAGCTGCAGGTGGTGTCGGCAATTCCTTCTTTATTTCTAAAAAAACAAAGTTAGGTTTTAAGTTGGTAAGCGAGGCCCAGGCACGTATCCAGACTTTTGTTTCGGGGGGGGGGGGGGGGGAGAGGTGATTTTCATTTCATTTAATTGAAACAACAATGTGAATTATGAAAGGAACCTGTGTAGGCGATCACTGTACTGTAATATAATTACTATGTAATTATCGTACCTTTTTTTATTAAAACGTACTCTAACGTACTTTAAAGTGGTTATGAATAAACATGTTCGGTCCCGTGTATGTCATGCAAAATTTCGGAGGGGAATAAATCTCACCTATCCCTCTGGATACGTGCTTGGATACGCCCAAGGTCAAGCACGAAGCTAAAATTCTGTTTCGAAGGGGGCTTGTTGCTGGAATTTGTTAAAAAACACTGCTAAATTATAAATGTTGAATTCACAGGAATTCTTCTACAAAAGCTGTCTTCTGTTTTACTTTGCTGCCATAACGTTGATGGCTTTATTGGGTCAATTGGGATTTCAATCGATTTTAGATTTGGATTTTCGGGGGCGGGGGTTAGGGGGTTCAGCCCCTCCAGCCCCTCCCATGGCTACGTGCTTGTCCAAGCTCAAGCCACGAATCAAAGTTCTGTTTTTAAGAAAGCTCCAACAAAAATTGTTCTCAGACATGGTTTAATTAAGCTGGTTATTTTATTAAATATATATCAGAGATTTTAATAAATTTTCATATTTCCGTCATTTACTGTTATATCCTCAGATTCACCCTGTGTCCATTTATTTCAACCTACTCAACACAAACATACTAAGGAAGCGCTTCAGACTTGCGATCATAGTGCGAAATTTCACTCGTTTATTAGAAAGAGATAGATTTATATATGAGAAAGAGAAAGAAAAATCTGGTTGCACCAATCAGGTGGCCAGTGTGGTTTACGCATTACTCCGAAACGTTTCAAAACACTTCTGTGCAACTGTCAGGTAACAGTTCGTTTACCCTCGGCTTAACTCGTGTCAATTTTTGAACGCTCTAGGGTGAAATTCGAATCACTCAGAGAGATTTTCGCTCGTTTCGAAACGGAACCTTAGTTTGAATGGAGTGGAGCCTTTCTATCAGAAGTTCTTAGTTGTGACAGAAGCAGAAACGGAAGCTTTGCTTAATTCGTACTTTATTTATAACTTAATATTCATCACGACATAGTTTGCAGCAAAACATTTATAGAGCGGCTAAAGATCATAAATTGTGAGAGCCCTAAACATTGCACTACATTCGGAAACTTATTAAAACGAAAAACCGGTCAAGTGCGAGTAGGACTCGCGCCCTGAGGGTTCCGTACCAATTAAACAAGTTAATAAACTTAAATGATTTAAATAAATTACAAACTTATCAGTACCTACCTAGAAAAAGGAAGACACAAAACTGCAAAATTAAGTTGGTCGAGTATTCGGGTACGTAACCCTAAACCTGCATAAAAAATCGACGTTTTCAGTATTTGTTGTTTAAATACAGTATATGGCAAGTAATACTCAGAAATTTCAAATTCGTCACTACTTTACTTTTTAGGATAAACCCCGTAACAAAAACGGTCTAAAACTGACAGCTTTAATGGCCCGCCATTTCTTTATTTTTGGAAATAAAAAAAAAGCTACATAAGGCGCTATATAAAAAATATACGGATGCTTTGGTTCTGTGTATTTCATCAAGTAAACGGAAAATTGGAATGAATTTTTGGTATATGCATTTTCACTAGGTGAAATTAAATCAACCGACCAAATTCATACTGGAGACTCGGTTAGTCATCAGGAACAAGGTTTAATGACCCTCCAGGTGAAATTCGAAAAAAAAAAATTTTTTTTACCCTTAGAACCTGCACTAGGAATTGGTACTTAAACTAGTCCAACCAGTACGGGAGCAAAAAAAATATTTTTCGAAATTGGCCAAAAAGGATTACTGGACCTAGTTCTTGATCACTAACCGAGTCTCTAGTATGAATTTGGTCGGTTGATTAAATTTCACCCTATATAATCTAGGGTTTTGATTATGGAAAACACGTTTGGATAAAATTTCCTCGATAGAAATAATTCATGAAATGAGGTCTTCAAACACATTTTATCTTCTCGTTTGGCGGATAGAGATCATGTACTGAACTCAAATATATTTTATTATGTGGGTTTTAACGATATCTAGATATTTGATTTTGGAAAATTTGCTAGGTATTTTAGTTTTTTTAATAAAAAAAAAACCTACTTTTTCTCTTTTGCGCTGAATCCGCCCCTCTCGCACGACGCATTTTTTCGCTTAGAGTGAGAGTGACAAATATAAAATTTACATAGCCCCTTAATGAGTTCTAGACAATGACATCCCAAAGGCCGGGGTAAGAAAAAATAATTTCGGCTCCTTTATAGGATACCCGGGGTATAATTTAATTTAATTTTTAATTCAATAATCGGTTTTGGGTTAACATTCTAACTCTATGTAACATATCCAAATTTTAGGTCTGTAACTCATTCCGTCTGCAAGCTAGAGACCCGTGACATACCCAGATGGACAGACAGCAGAGCGACATTAACAGGGCTCCGTGTTGCCCTTCGAGTACGAAACCCTAAAAAGGAGTCAAAAGTCATTTTTCAACACACTTGCTTATAAAGTGGCCGTTATTGCAGCGTTCTTAGGGTCATAAAGGTCATAATGCAGCATATTAAACACGCGTGCTTTTTACTTTACATTATCGCACTAGTGTTTTTTACATTACAGTTTTTTTTTTTTAATCTTAGCAAAGAGTTTTGATGTCTTGAGAAATAGTAAAGCTTTTGCGAATAAATAAGCCTGTAATAAATAATTATTTAATTTCATCAAATTATTCATTTTTAATAGGTGGTAGAGCTGATGCCGGTCTTGACTGTGGAGATACCACCATCTTACTCGCAAATCCTCCCGAAGTTATTCGGGGGAGAGTAAGAGAACAGCTCTCAGGCAAAACCAGGCGGCCCACCATTGCCTGGGACCGACGGATGGCGGTATATCCATCCCGAATTGCCGGTCCTTATATAAAACAGACTAGTGACGGGCAGCGGCGTCACTAGTGCAAAGGTTTCGGCACCGCGCTCACCAACCCGCCTGCCCAGCGTGTGTGGGTATGGGCATTTCCTCCAGGAGGACCGCCAAGAGTGGCGAAATCCTGGAAAGGCCTATGTCCAGTAGTGGACGAAACAGGCTGATGGATGGATGGATGGATTCATTTTTATCAACAAATTAACTATTCAGTTTGTTAATAATATTTGGCTGTTTGGCAATATTTGGCTGTTTGGCGGATGCGTCAGTGCCTCTATTTCCACCGTCGCCATTTTTCAAAGAAAATTGTCAATTCATGGCTGTGGTTTCGATTATGTGAAAAAAAAGACAGTGAAATTTTATTATTCTTCCTCGCAAGTGTGTTGAAAAACGTCGTATGAAACGCGTGAGCATTAGACATTACACTTGTATCATAATGTACTATTAGAACATGTGGAGAAAATCGGAACCGATAGCAATTAAGAGTATAGCATAAACTAGGAAAAAATGTTATTACCCATCCAACACAAAAAGGCCAATATCAAATACTTTATTAGCTTTTGATAGAGACGATTATTGGTGAGCTAATTGACCTAGGTATTTGTCTAGGACGCGTAATACTAAAAATTACGCGCGAAACAGCAGATCAGCAATTTAGCTAATACTGAAATATTTTGTAGGGATATAAATATTGGATTTACGTAGAAAACTTTTATATTTTTATAACCTTTTTCATGAAAAAAGAAAATCAAGTTGATCTCTTAGCCGCGTTCTTGAAAAGAACGTCGGAAAACTAAATAAAAGAGGGTGGAATTTTTTTTTTGGCTTAGTGTAAATCTTAGTACATTGTTTATTCGTGGATCACTCAGATGACATATCAATAAATCAATTTTTTTTTGCAATATTAAGATAGTGATAATTTATTTAAAAGAACCCTCGAAAATCTGGCTATGGTCATGTTCTAGGCTCAGGTACAGCCTTAAGGGTGTAATTTTGGCTATCTATAGGAAACTGGATGTGCACTATTTGTCATGGATTGTATAGAAAACGTACGGAAATATGACCATTGCCGAAGAGAGTATATGGCTGTATGTGTATTGTGTTGAGTTTCGATATCAAAAGCCGTTAGCTTTTAATCCTTTTCATTGTATGTCATCATGTCATGTATATTTTGTGTTGTGGTAATTAATGAATGGTTATCATTAATACTTGCGATTGTCGGCAATTGGTGAAACTTGTAAACAGCATTTTTATTAGCACAATTGCTAATAAATGCTTATCGTATCATATATTTGCGACGAGTGCCGGAGTTATCTACTGAGCACTCGTACATCCACTTCGACTGATTTATTAAAAACTAGATGTTAGTTACCATTTTGGTCAGTAGTGCTGGCACTGCTTGATGGTGCTGTTTCAAGTAATTTAACTTTGCTTTCTTGGTCAATGTTGTTTGTTTTATCTCTTTCTGGTGAAGAATCAATCCTGATAGGACTTTCTTTTGCTTTAGGATAGAAATTCTTTTTAATCTTTTCTTCGAAACTTTTCATTTTATCTGGACTAATTTCTTTATTTTTCTTCCTACTTGATTCGCCATTTTCTTTACTTTCAGTTTTATTTGTCGACTTTTCTTCTTTTATTTTCTTTTCTGCTTTAGTTTTTTCTTTGGGTACATCTTTTTTAGAAAGGTCAACTATCATTCTTAAAAAATCGTCTTCATTTATAATCTTGATACCTAAGTCTTCTGCTTTAGCGACTTTGGCCGGGCCAGCGTCATCCCCTGCTAGAACATGGGTTACCTACAATATAACAAAATTATATATATATATCGTCACGACGTAATTCCTCGAGAGGCTGTCAGAGGTGTTTCCTAGTATATACTGAGAAATGAAAGTCACAGTCCACAATCTTACACCCACGTTTCACCGACGATTATTACGTTTCAGCGTGACGGATGGTGAGCTTTATCGCCTTACTTCTGGTACTCTGGACCCACAGTTGAATGTAGCTCCCGAAGCAAGCACGGTGTTTGAACGTGGGAACTGCGGAAGTACTCGAACTACAAGACCACAGAGGCGGTCAATATAAAAAAACATAATCAGAAACACAATTAATGATTTGGAGAAAATAACTTTACAAGCATCGATGCGGTTTGAAAGGAAAATTACTGAGTGTATAATACGAATACTTCGGTGGTTTGGATGCACAAGAGAAAAAGAGAGAAGTGTGACCAAAGTGACATACTGGAGTAGGGCCAAACTAAAGCACCCGGAATAACAGAGCTTGTACAACTTAATTGATGAATGTGGAACAAGCAAGGTGTTTGTCAGCGGGCCTATTATGTAACTCAGTGTCGGTTGCTATCTATGGCTGCTATTTACCAAATACAGCTAAAAAATAAACTTCCAAATTAACCTTCAATGGGTATTGAACTATTTACGAATTGTGACGTCATTTCACGTGCGAACGTATCCTTAGATAAGCGGATATGTATGTTTTTGACGATAGGTACTCGGTTTGGCAAATTATTATATATGAATATAAACGTAAAAAAAATCTTTATTTTGTAATTAGGCATTGGGACAAGCTGGCTGTGGGACGAATTAATGAACGACCATCTAAAGGGGACAGCCGCGAGTGCGCGAGATGCCCATATTAAAACTCGCTCACCCGCGACAGAATATGCAAACATACACTATTACAAAATAATAAGTATACGAGTACCTTCTTCGAAATGCCGCTTTTTACAGTTCCACCGTATTTTGTGATGGCTTCAGCGATTTCTTCCCGTTCGAAAGACTGCAGGACTCCCGTGAGGAGGAAGGCGCAATCTTTCAGACAATTTGGAGAACCCTGAAAATATATGAGATTTTATAGTTCGGGCCAAGGGCCAGTACAGGGGCCTTATCGTGTAACTTTAAATCAATCGCAATACCTTTTATTTTGACATTTAAAGTATGGTACAAATGTCAAATTAAAAGGTATCGCGATAGATTTAAAGTTAGACAATAAGGCCCCTGGTCTGTGGGGCCAGTAGTGGTCTGTGGGGTCAGTAGTGGTCTGTGGGGTCAGTAGTAGTCTGTGGGGCGAGTAGTGGTCTGTGGAGCCAGTAGTGGTCTGTGGGGTCAGTAGTGGTCTGTGGGGCCAGTAGTGGTCTGTGGGGCCAGTAGTGGTCTGTGGGGCTAGTAGTGGTCTCTGGGGCTAGTAGTGGTCTATAGGGCTAGTAGTAGTCGGTGGGGCCAGTAGTAGTCTGTGGGGCCAGTAGTAGTCTGTGGGGCCAGTAGTAGTCTGTGGGGCCAGTAGTAGTCTGTGGGGCCAGTAGTAGTCTGTGGGGCTAGTGGTAGTCTGTGGGGCTAGTAGTGGTCTGTGGGGCTAGTAGTGGTCTGTGGGGCTAGTAGTGGTCTATAGGGCTAGTAGTAGTCGGTGGGGCTAGTAGTAGTCTGTAAGGCCAGTAGTAGTCTGTGGGGCTAGTAGTGGTCTGTGGGGCTAGTAGTGGTCTATAGGGCTAGTAGTAGTCTGTGGGGCTAGTAGTAGTCTGTGGGGCTAGTAGTGGTCTGTGGGGCTAGTAGTGGTCTATAGGGCTAGTAGTAGTCTGTAAGGCCAGTAGTAGTCTGTGGGGCTAGTAGTAGTCTGTGGGGCTAGTAGTAGTCTGTGGGGCTAGTAGTGGTCTGTGGGGCTAGTAGTGGTCTATAGGGCTAGTAGTCTCTGGGGCTAGTAGTAGTCTGTGGAATGAGAGAACTATTTGGTATCAATTGAAAGGGCATTAAACGACCTTGAAATAAACAATCGTTTCATTTTATAAACGATAAAAATCTCTCGAATGTCGTGGTATTAAGAAAAGTATTGCTCAAATACGCGTTCAAACGGTCGCTAGTTGCGCTACATAAAAGGGGTATAAAAAGGTAATTACACGTCAAATGTAGGTCATTCACTATCCAAACTTTGAAGGAGACACACGTTAAGCGCACAAGCAAAAAATACTACCCTCAACATGGATACTACTCCTGAAGAAGCTGCACAAGTTCTTGCACTGCTGCGCCGAAGGGTGCGGCAGTGTGATATTGCCCGGCAACTCAACCTAAGCCGTTTTGCTGTGAGTAGTCCAGCGATTCCGGGAGACTGGTGGCTTTGTCCGAAGACATGGATCTGGGAGACGACGCTGCACATCTGAAAGGGGTGACCGCTTCATAGTGTCGACGAGCTTGAGAAATCGGTTCTCCGCTGTTGAGATAAGACAGCAACTCCAAGCAGTTCGCGGGACAACTGCAAGTGACTCTACGATTAGAAGAAGATTAACAGAGAAGAAAATAGCCGCCCATAGAGCTGCTACAGGCCCAAGATTGACTGTAGAGCATCGTAGATCCCGCTTGCAGTTTGCCCGCGATCACGTCGATTGGACGCTAGACCAATGGCGAACAGTTCTCTTCTCAGATGAGACGAGGGTGTGCCTTTTCTGTAATGACAGGCGAAAAAGAGTGTACAGGATGCAGGGGGAGCGATTCGCACAAGCCTGTATTCAAGAAACTGTGGAATACGGGGGTGGCTCCTGCATGTTTTGGGGCGGCATATCTTGCGACGGCAAAACTGACCTTGTATGCGTTTCCCGGACTGGAGGTGCTCGCGGGCAAGGGTCGCTGACTGCTCACCGGTACATCACAGAAGTCCTGGCAGAGCATGTGGTCCCATATGCTGGTTTCGTCGGCCATGGGTTTACTTTGATGCACGACAACGCTCGCTCCCACACCGCGTTTATTGTACGTGACTACCTTCAAGAGGTTGGGATCCCTATCATGCAGTGGCCGGCGAGAAGTCCAGACCTGAACCCGATAGAGCACCTTTGGGATGAACTGAAACGGCAAGTTAGGTCACGAGATCCTGCTCCTACCACCCTCCAGGACCTGCAAGAGGCCGTAATTTCGGAATGGGACAGCATTCCACAAGATCAAGTCCTGAAATTGGTTAGGTCTATGAGAGATCGAATGGAAGCTGTTATCAGGGCAAGAGGAGGTAACACTAGGTGTTAGATTACTTTTAAGAATGATTTTGTGATTTTTTCTGAATAATTAATCCTTTTGTTGTAGAGCGTAAATAAAGATGATTTTTCTTTCCCAATCAACCTGTATTTTTTTATGCCCTTGTAATGAAAAAACTTTTTTTTTTCAATATTTTAATAGTTTATTTATTACCTTTCAATTGATACCTAAAAAATCCCGCGAAAATGGTTTCAAATAAGAATAAAACTTGTTTGAAGCACAGTTTTTTATATTTTTTGACGCCGAGTGTATATTTATAAACGGCTGTGAGCTGTTTAATAATGTTTAAACCTAACCTAGTTTTTTTTTAATATTTCGGCCTATACATTATACAACTATTTAATATCCAACTCGGAGAAGCCTCGCTCCACTCCGCTTCGCTCGGCTCTGAGTTCTTTCATAATGTTCAAACCCAACCTATCCTATTTTTTTTTAAATATATTTCAACCTGTACATTATATACCTACCTTTTTAGTATCCGACTCGGGGACGCGGCGCTCCGCTCCGCTTCGCTCGGCTCTGTGTTTTTCATAACGTTTAAACTTAACCTAGTTTTATAAAATATATTTCGACCTATCCATTATACACCTATTTTGTATCCAACTCGGGGACGCCTCGCTCCGCTCCGCTTCGCTCAGCTCTGAGTTGTTTCATAATGTTCAAACCTAACCTAACCTAGTTTTTTAATTTAATTTTAATCGACCTATAAATTATATACCTTTTTAGTATCCGACTGGGGGATCCCCCGCTCGGCTCGGCTCAGACTTGTTTTCATACACCAACCTAAGAGTATTGCATAATTCAGTGATTTTGAACGACAACAACTTATTAAACATGTTTTTTTGGCGAAACGAAACGTAAAATATTTCCAAATTGCGTCTCGTCATCAGTAATTATCGTAAAAAATGTTTTTTTCAAAAAAAATATTTCTCTAAGACTATGCGTTTCCGCAACTTGTGACTTTGACAAAATATCTTCTTTTAAGCATATCTGTCCCTGAAAAAATCGAGAACCCTTAACTCGTTACCGTAAAATGTAAATTAAAGCCGATCAGGATCCAACTACTTGACAAATCTACCGGTGGTAGACCTCGGCCGTGGCTTGTCACCACCCTCATGCTGTCAAGCGATTCGTCATGTTCTGGCATGATCTCAAGAGATGAGGAGAAGCCATACCAGAAGGGTGAGTTTTTGGTACTTTCTTGGTGAGTGCAATTCATTACAAGTCAAGTCGACGGTTTTCAACAGGTACGGTAATGGGTAAGTGTAAACCCATTGTAAGTAAATAAATTTAAGGGGAAAGTCAAAGCACATAAGTAAAACAGCATGAATAAGACAATTGAGAATGTGGAAAAACCAAAATAAGTGTTATGGATTGTAGCAGTTGGGAATCTGTAGTCTGTTTTGTGTTTACCCCTCTGGAATTTGACATTGAAATTAAATCTAGTAGAGTAAAAGACATCATGAATAAGACAATTGAAGAATGTGGAAAAAGCAAAATAAATGTTATGGATTGTAGCAGTTGGGAATCTGTAGTCTGTTTTGCGTTTACCCCTCTGGAATTTGACAGTGAAACTAGTAGAGTAAAAGACGTATAGGAAAACTTCTTACCTCTGGTAGCTCTTTGGATCCCAAATTTTTTGGTCCAGATCTGTTTAAATAATTTTGATACAGTGTAGCCGAATATCTCTTCCTTTCATGTCTTTCTTCATCTGATAGTACTGAAATAATATTGTAATCATTACTTGCTACATTGGCCCTATATGTAACTAAAGTGGATCTGAATAATAGGCTAAACCTTACCAGAGTTATTTAAAGACGCATTAAGTTTCTTCTTTTTATTTTTGGATTCACGTTCTTCATCATGATTGTGATACTCTTCATCTCCACTTAAAAATTCAGAGAAATCCCTCTTTTTCTCACTCCTTGCTGCTTTTGAACTCTGACCAGAGGACCTACTTCTAGACATTCCATTATCGTCATGCTTTCTACTATGATCTGTGTTTCTATGTTCTTCTGAGTGACTTTTTGGAATTTTATAATGTTCAAGTTTAGTTTTCTTCTCGTCAGATTTATCTTTGAAGTCTTTTTCTGTTTTAGTGTCTGTTGCTTTTTGTTTGATTTCTTTTTTACTTGGGGTCTTCGCTTTGGATTTCTTTTCTGTTTTTTCTTTGGAGTCTTCATCATCAATGATAACAGTGTCTTGTTCAACTTTTTCATGTTTTGAGATTTTATCATGTTTTTTATGTTTCAATTCTTTTTCAAGTTTCTTGTGGTCAGAAATTGTGTCATTTACTTTGTTATTTTTTACTTCACTATCATTATTTTTCTCTTTTTCAGGCGATTTACTTAGGGATCTATTAAAAGTTTTCAACATTTCATGATTGCTTGATTCCGCTGGTTTAGTTGTATCTTCATTATCAAGAATCTCGACATTATCTAGTTCCAAAAGGCTCTTTTCAAAATCATCATCATCATGGATTCCGATTTCAGTTATTGGCTCTTTCTTTTCTTTTTTAACAATTGGCTCTGTCCTTTTAATAGGTGTATTTCCAAATAAGTCAACAACTTTAACTTCTTTAAGGCTAGCTTTCTCCGGTTTTTTAACTTTTGCTTTTGCTGCAGATTTGCTTTCTTCTTCTGAGGGTTTTGGCTTCTTTGTGTTGAATATTTCCTCATCTGATGAATCATCTATTACCCGTTTTTTCCTTGATTCCTTTTTCTAAATAATTTAAGAGAACAGTTTGTTAAAGTTATTTACACCTTACATTATAAAAGAACAATATTATTCAATACAAAATAATAGTAAGTAAGTATAGAAATATAAAGACGGTATACCTTGGATTTGATCTGTACATCAGGAGATTCAGGAATGATGTCATCATCACTCAGCTCAACTTTCTTAACTGGTTTTTCTTTAGCTCGCGATTTAACGGAAAAGAAGGACCTGATATCCTGAAATATTTTATACCTACTGTAGTAATTACTGGATAATTTCTTATGATATGTATAATCCTATTCATCCTATCATGTAATCAATGTAAAACTATACTCTACTGAATGATATCCTTTACAGACATACTGCTATAATTAATTTTTTTGGTAAATTGTTTAGTGTGATCATAAGAGCGGAAATGTGGTTTCATTCACACCTCCAGGAAGCATGGGCATAAGTGACATGGGCCCTGCTTTTAACTTGGGCTAAAACTCCAAGACTTTGTCTTTCTTCTCAAACCTGATAAAGAGAACTACGTTACATGAAGTAATTAATCTTTTAGTAACAAAATAAAAAGACTAGCATGAACAATTCTACATATAAGGTGATACAAACAAAGACAGTGCTAGCTCTCTTATAAGGTAGAACTTAGCAAATCAATGCCTCTCAATACCACAACATTTTTCAACAATGTATACTACTAGCGTCCAAGGCTTTTTGCTTAAGTAAACTTTGTATACAGGATATCACAAAAACAATGGACAGTGTGGCTTCACTATCAGCTCAAAACAAACTTGTAAATCCCTGAAAGTCATCTGAAATCATATCAGATTGCTACACTGAATTGCAGAGGCTATTATTTTAAATTGTAATATTTTAATTTATTGGTTAATATTTTAACCAGCAGTTAAAATATTTTATTCTCATTCTAATAATTGTGCTATTAACTCAATTAGCATAAAAAGCATAAAATGTGGGTTGACTCTCTTCACTACCAAAGCGACGACATGCAAAATTAAGGTAATGAATGAACAAGCAGACTATCCTGGTAAACTAGCAACAGAATGAATGTGTTAGCTCAGAGTGACAGCCTATAGTGGCGTGCATAGGACTTTCTGCTGGAAATACAATGAAAAGGTCAAATTTGACAATTAAATAAATAAGAAAAAATTTAAATGTCACTTTCAAAAATCATTACTTGTATGACACCAGGGTCGGCACTGTCTACCCTAGAGTATATGATTTCATACAAAATATTTTTTTTTGTGTTCTTTTTATCATCAAACTTGACCTTCTCATTGCTTTTTCAGCAAAAAGTTCTATGCACGCCACTGAGTCAGCCTGTATTGACTATTAGTAGAAGGTTATTGGGGAGAGCAGAGAAGGTACACCATAATTTAGCACAAAAAAAGGTGGACAGAAAATACTGACTGGTAATCTGTAAGATGGATCTGAGCCAATATCTGCACTGCAACCCATTTTTTTAGAGATAAGAAGATTAATGGTCCAGATGAATGGTACCATGATTAACAGTAAGTTACAAAGGTATGTAAGTCATCAAATTAAGACTTACCTATGAGACATGCTAGGCATTAAAACAAGGCACTGATCTTGATTCAGTGTAACACAAATTAACTTATTTGACCAGGCTAACCTTATTTTTAAACGTCCTGTCCATATTTTTTCAATACAGCAAGAAAGACAGAATGCTTATATTTAGTCCTGTCAAATAAGTTATATTACACCAGGTCGACACAACTGTTATCTAAAATCTAAATAAACACCTTTTCACAACAGTAAGAACGTAAGCATTGATTCAGTAAATTTGATTATTTTCAAAATGACAACCCTTAGTAAGTAGAAATATTTGTTTGTTTAGTCAATAGCAAGTTTGTACTCATACTACAGGTCCTACTGATAGTTCTACAGTGGAACATGTTCTACTTCACTGCCCTTTCGCCAGAAACATAAGACAAAAAGCAGGTAGGTATTAGGTATGTCAAATTCCACTTTCCCTTCACTCAACTAGATTTTGTGTCAGCATGTTAAAGATGTTCAGCCTGATTTTGAAGAGCTGCCAGTGTATGAGTACTCTTAAACCATATGCAGCATGTGTTTATGTGAGGATGATCGCATTGGAAAAGTCCCTGTGTACTCATATTGAGACACTCAAGCTTTATAAACTTACTGTCTCGTTAAAGAGAATTGGATTACTTGGTTCTGACCCTGAACCAAGTGTCCTAATGGAGAGCATGAATAGTCGTACCTATCTATTTTTTGTTTGTGTTTATGTACAGCCAGAATATTTTAGAGGTTAGATCTTCATTTAAAAACAAAACAACGTTTAGTAGGTAAGTAGACTTATTGCATTTGGCAAAGTAGCAAGTACGCAATTCGATGTACCTATATCGATACTTTTAGAAGGCTTAACAATTGAGTAGGTAGGTACTACAATGATTTTCAAGAGATACTGATCAGTTTTTAAGCTAAGACAAAGTACTTTTGGTTCTTTCAGTATTGTTTATTTACCTTTGACATTGCAGCGAGTCGTTTTAGAACACACTAAAGACTTAATTTGTTTGAAAAGAAAGGTGCAATTGCATTATTGTAGGAATTTACGGAAAAATTATTAAAAACAACTCTTCTTTATTGGCAACGGCCAAAGTTCTAGTTCTACGATTCAAATCAATCAGTCAAACTTTCTGAACACGTTTTTCTCTAGTCGCGTATCGTAATTCTTTTCGACGTTTAGAACGAGACATAAAATTATAACCAATCGATCTTTTAGGTTTACTTTATTATTTTTGGCGCGTTGTTTGTTTGACATATATCACATATATATATCATATATATGGTTATGGTGTCCCGCGGTGTCCGTCCGTTCAGAACACAGATGAAATAAATTATTAGTTTCGGAATTCAGAACATAGAGTAACTTATAAACTGGGAATAGAGTCACAGTTTTATCTCGGCTTAGTGACATCTCGTGGGTAACGACGGACTTTGTTCGCTATTGTACCTAGGTACCTATACCTACACAGGTATTATACCTCATGTATAACCCAGCCTTACTGCATTGTATAGCAAACCGTCTTTCAGTGCTGCCACCTAGGGCCTCCCGCGGTAAACTGCCGGTGCGTTTTACTGAGTAGAGCGCATGCGTGATAACCGCCGATTCGCGTCGCCAGCCGTTGCCCCGACGCCGGCCTCTCGAACAGTCCTTTTCTATGCTCAGTGGAACAGTCTGTCGCACACCTTCAACAGGCGATCACGTGCGCGCTTTACGAACCCACACACATAAATTTCTATTGTATTACATGGTAGAAGATGATTTTTAATTGTAACAGATTGTTTACGCGAAAACGACATGACATAGCACTTAGAAACATTGAGATCGAGTTTGTTTAAGTGTCAGTAATCCTCAAACCGCCGAAGGTACTCTTGTAAGGCGACACAATCTTCATTATTTCGGATTGGCTTTGAAAATAAGGATCGTTGCAGACCTAAAGTGGCCAGCTTTATCGTTCACAAACAAAATAAATAGGAGTAGACCTAAGAGTGAGCCCTATAGTACCCCCGAGGGAACCGTAAGCCACTGTGAGCTATAGTTATATATCACAACCGACTAGGTCCTGTTTTTGACCTATGACTGGAACCATCGATAAAGATCTCCATGAATACCTGAAGAGTAAAGCCTCTCTATAAGCCGCACATGGTCTATGCGATCAAAAGCTTTGCTACAGTCCGTGAATATTATATCTAATAGACTACCTTCTTCCATTCCAGTTATAACATGCTCGTGAGTTAAGACAAGATTCGAAGTTGTTGATCGTTGTTTTAGGAAACCGAGCTGCTCTAACGAGGACGAACTCTTTAACTCTATACAAGTCTGTTCATATACTAGCCTTTCCAATACCTTAGCAAATAAACATAGTTTCGAGATACCTCTATATTTATCAACAAAATTTACATCTCCTTTTTTGTGGATTGGTGTTATGTACGCAGATTTCCATAAGGTCGGCATAATACCTTCATTAACAGAACGTTTGAATAAAAAAGATAAGGGCAAAAGCAATGCTTCGGCACAATTTGATATAAATACAGGAGAAATGTTGTCTGGACCGGCCTCTTTTTTAAGATCTAATGATTTTAACACCGTAAGTAAACAAGTTACATTAATCTCTATACCTGAAATAAGACGAGTTTGGGGAACCTCGATGAGATTGACATTACCGATTGAGGAGGGCGAAAAGTTTTTCCAAAATAGTCGGGAAATGCTTCACAAATGTCCTTCCCAGAGTCCAACGAGCGACCTTCGTAATTCATGAGGGAGGGAATATTATTAGAACTTTTATTATTATTTTTTACATATGACCAGAAACTGGATGGATCAGCAATAATATTATTTTCGATATAAGACATACCTATATATATATACTCGGTGAAGCAAATATTTTCAACAATGTTCGCTCTTTTCCTAAGCGCCGAGAAAGAGTTGTAATCGGATAAATTATTGTATTTTTTATATTTGCGATGATATTTATCTTTTTCTTTTAATATTTTCAATAATATTTAATTTAGATGTTTATTATATATTATGTTCATAGTTTGCTCTATGGTATATGTGTCTAGTCCTAGCCATGGAAGAAAAATCATAGTGTCAATGTGAAAGCCTATTCATCATAACTTGTCCCCCATAGAGGAGGTAGGTACTTGCTTTATGTTGTCCCCTGAAGTCATGTTGGCATCACTGCTTGTCAAACTTTTGCTGTCACGGTGTTTGTCAATCAGGATTTTCAAAATTATTTCATAAATTATGTATTATTATTGCCAAAGCCGTTGAAAAATAGTGCAAAAGAAATTGTGTTGAAGGTACGCCTTTTGTGAAAGAGAAAATACAAACAATGCACCGTGATTCCTCTCGATCAGGTTCGATCTCGTGTCAGTGTTAGTAAAATAGGGATACCAGCTCTAAACATAAAGCCAATTATATGGGCAAAAAATAAGTAGCTATTCATTTACTTTTGCAGGCATATCGGAAAAAGGCGTTCACATTATGTCACCTGGAAATAATCGTCAAAAACGTAAAAAATGGGAGCTCGACTATTTAGAACAATCGTCGTCGAGCTAAAACAAGAAATAAAAAATACCGTTTTAGTACAGAGATACATGTATAGATATTCATACCAATAAATCATACGTATTGTTTGCAAAATACAAATCAATAAATAATGGATAATTTTTATTTTTTCATTCTTTACATTTTATTGTCATTAAAGAGTAGTCTAAGAAACATATTAAAAAACGCAATTAAGTAAATATTATGAATGGGATAATAATAAAGCCTCCGAAAAACAAATTAAATCCCAGCGAACTGCTGCACACTGTGAAACTATCTAAACTATCTAAAATATACTAATTTAACTGTGTAAGTGTAACATCTACCGACAAAATAAATTAAAAACAGCAAACTAAAATTACTTACACGACTACCTGGTTTAAATAATGAACCTCTGAATAAATTACTGAAGCGAGGAGCAGCGTGTTAGGTTGACATGCAAATACCAAATTGGGAGCCGAGCAAAGCGGAGCGGAGCGAGGCAGCCCCTTAAGTTTTAACAGAATTTATGATATGGTCTGGCAACTTTTAATTTTTATTCGGAGATCTACGACAAAAAAGCTGACAATAGTTTTCGCTGAAATGTATTTTCAGCTAGTGAAATAGTATTATGTCAGCTTTTTGATGTATTAAGTTTTCTGAATTATCAGTATTTCATTCGGTAGTTTTCAGTAGTTGGTAATGTATTTATTAGCACAGAAGTTTTCGGTTACTCAGTATTTAAAGCAGTAACATTTATAAATTGAACATCCTCATTTTTAATTTAGTTTTCAGAGCTTTTATTACTAGCCTTATGAATGTTTACTCGTAGTAAGGTGAATGCTACGTGAGCCATTGGCAACATTAGATGCAGTGCTACCATTTCCTAAGCCAAGGGACTTCTTATAGTGAATGGTCTTGTACCTCAGACTAAGGAACTCAGACTCTTGTACAGTGGAGCCCGCATCGGGAAGCCTATACAATGAGAGGTCAGCTTATACTGAAAGTGTTTAGCTTGATGTGGGCTCCACTCTACCTTCAATGCTCCGTGATGAGGATCATCAGGAACAAGGGGATCGTCACACGGCGATACAATGCACGACGCATTTGAGAATATCAAGTCGAGGATGCGATAATTAATATTTTTAACCGTGTTGTATTGATTAAAGCTGCATTGGCCTATGGTATGAAAAAAATGTGTCTGAGAGTCTCCAATTAAACTAGATGGCATATGATTTGTTTCCTGCCACGATACATTGGGAAGGTTAAAATCACCAATAATAAGAAAAATGTTGAGTCCGAACTCAAGAGGAACTCAAACTTACAAACGTCACTCTAGTATGAGATCACGTCCCTTTTTGACGTTTGTAAGATTGAGTTCGGACTCAAAATTCACTCTGAATCCCAGCATTTGTGTTTGTCCACCCACTGTGAGCGATACAGCAGGGTTAAAGTTTACTAAATGCCATTATATTTTTAGATGAACGGAGAAGAGAAAGAATTATCATTTGAAGAGTATTTATTGTCGGGAATGAATGAATTGTCATAAAATATGAACGTATGATTAACACGATTCACTATGACTTTATTGCTCCGAGTGTACTTCGACTTCGCACTAACTCACTCACGAACACATCCGCTCTGCCTTCTCACTGCCCCATTCAGTCGGTTCGGTGCGCAAAACGGAACTCAAAAACATTAAATTTTTGTCTATGACTTTTGACATCTTGACATTCAGTAGTGTAGCGTAGCGCGATATTTGAAAACTTTTGCGACGTATTTATCATTCAATGTTGTTTGATACGGTTTTATTTCTTATCTTATGTGGTGCGTCAGATGTTTATCCTGCTCCCTACAGCAATGTCGGTACATGTCTGTTCAGGCACAAACACAACGATTCAAGATGTTGGACTCCCAACGAGCTAGCAAAACTACGCGCTCGCCAAGTATTCGAACAAATCATCCCTCATCAACCGCCCCCGGATAAAATTAACACCAAGTACGTGAAAAATACAATCAAATACTTTCGCAGGGCGCTGCGAGAAGTTAAGAAACAGAAGAATAGTGAAGCGCGTGAAATATTGAGGGACTCGTTGGCCGACACCATCGGAGCACATTTGAGAGTCAGAATACTGCCGGCAGTGAGATTATCTTATTACGCAGGGTATGTTCGTCATAGAGAGGTGAGGAGATTGCATGATCTTCATGATGAGCTCAAATGCATGTTGAACACTCAAGGGTTGGGGTGGAAGCGGCCTGCAAGGACCCCTGAATGGTCGAACTTGACGGTCACGAAACTGATGATAGGCTCGGGTAGAATTTTCAGGCCTTGCCGGTTGCTGAATGTGCAGAACGACTCGAATTCCTGCTTCCACTTGCCGGAGCCACTGCTGGATGACAACGAGAAACCCTCAGCTATAGTTTTGCCGTTCAAACATCTCAGACTGTTCGGTCTGAGTTCCCCTCTGTCTGAGAACATCCTCATCAAGTACTATTTGACTGCAGCAAGATGCATTCTGCACAGTTCCCCCCCGAAATGCCGACACACTGACTTTGTTAACTTCAACAACGAAGTGTGGCACTGGATGAAACGCGATGTCGCGCCACATCTAATCGATGAAAAGTTGTATTCCGCTTTCGGAGGAGTCTTGCGAGTAGCCGCCGCTGTGCAATGTTACGGGAAGGATCTCAAACGTCGGTATTTAGAGTACACTACGCCGAGGGATGAAGACAATATAAAACAGCAGAATTTATGGGACAAACTCACGGAGCCTTCCATCGTGGTCAACTCACAATGGGACGCGAAGTATTACATAGCAATCGTAATAATGGCGGCAATAGCCATCTGCGTGTTGCAGGTCTGTTACAATTACATGTTCGGGGACAGTCTCGGTTGCCAATGTAACGGATACAAGTCCCAAAAGGATCACAAATACGTGTACGGTAACGATTCAGCAGCACTGGCCACTGTGGAGGTGGCCCCGCAATACCCACAAATAGACAGCGAAAGGAAGCAGCCCTCGATACGATCCGCTCCGACAAAGATATCTAACTCGACGCGCTCGACGAAGACTCAGAAGGTGTTCGACTTGAACGAGAACACAGAGAAAGTGATGTCGATCGTGATGAGCGAGTACGAGAAACACGATAGTGATACATCGCGCGTATCTGCGAACAGCTACACCGACTCTCCGAGTCCAACGATTCGGTCGAACAGTCCCCCAATGCTGGAAACGCCGATCTCCCAACTAAAGATAAGTAAGACGAGTGTCAGTAAGACCATGCCGGAGTCGGCGAGCAACTGCACCAGTTCGGATGTGACGTGCAAGGGCGCGACGTCGACGACAGGAAGTCCGAGCTCGTACACTATGTCCGCCAGTTCCAGGAGCTCCAAATCTCAGAGTCGCGTCAGTAAGTCGTCGCGCGACATGGCGTGGGCGCAGCGAATGCTCACCCGGAAAGCCCTCAAGTGTGTCAGGAAGGAGCGAACGAAATCGGGTACGGAAGACTTTACGTTCACTAGTTGCACTACGCCAAGATCTCGACGGTAAGAAGATGTAAGAATATTTATAGTTGTTTATTTTATAGTTATACACTAGTTCAGCGATACTCGAACTTTTTTTTCTTGGGCCGCGGCACATTTTTAGCTACGGCGGCGCGTGAGTCGCAACGTAAGTTTTATTTGGACGTACCTCAGGAAAAATATGTATTACATTTTAATTGTTCATTTAAATTTTAGGGAGATCGATGATATTAGGATATTTTTTTAACAATTTCGTCAAGATTTTGCTTGTTATTCATATCATGTTGACACAAACAACGGAAGCAAAATTTGATCACATTTCTGCAGTCATATATTATGCGAACACTATTCCCGCGAAATTTTAAATACTTGGCTTATTAATTTGTTTTTATGGAGATCTAGCAGGTGGGCAACTTAAAGCACGGCGGCGGGTCGCATGCGGGCCCGCAGTTTGAGTATGGCTGATCTAGCCGCTATTTTGTTATAAGAATGTTGATTGTATTTTAGGAGTTTATTTTAAGATTTCGTAGGAATATTTCCGTTGTAAGATGAAGGTGGTTTTCATTAGAAAATCGTAGTGAGATTTTAAAATAATATTTTATTTTAAACTTTTGTGGGCGATAATAATGTTCCATTTTATAAATAAACGAATAATCATTATTAAACAAATAAATACTTCATTTATACAGATTCACGTTTCTAACACGTGAGTAAGAATATTATAAACAATAAAATTATATCACAAATATAGTAATTTGTACCTTCTTCAAAAATATTTCCTGCTCGATCCATCAACACTCCAGTCATGGAATACTTTATTACACCTAAACTTATATAATACAAGATATATTTATGATAATAATCACAGTAACATTTTATAGTGTTTTCTATAAACTACATAAAATAAATTCTTCAGAAACTATGGTTTGAGTCGAACGCAAACAAAATTCAGAGCTTACGAAAAATTAAAACAAAGAACAGTGAAATCAGTCACAAAAGAAAAAATTAGTAGACTGAAATAAAGTGTAAACAAAGAAATAACAAAAATGAATCTTATAAGTAACATCATCACTCGCATTAACATTACAGATTAATCAATGACGAAGGTCGTTGCAGATAATACAGAAAAAAATCTCAAGTTATATCATTTAAACATTCGTAAATTCTAGAAATCCTAAAACAGAAGCTTCCATCAACCTGATTTTGGTCATTTTCATACAAAGCAGTTTCCCGCTCACACACGCATCTCTGTTTCTATTGAAACGAAGCTTATTGTAAGAGCACAAGGTTTATTTCCGTATGTTCTTGTACTGGCGATCGCGCCACTTGCGATGCGTGTACTTGACGATGTAGAGAGGTAGACACGAGACCAGCGTGATGGTCGTCACTTTCCACCAGAAGTCCCAATGGCGAATGAAGTCCGCGTCTGAAATAACGACTACGTTGACTATTGTGTTTGTAAGGGGACGTAGCTTTCCCAAAGAATGTTGTATTTGTGAGAAGGTGTAGCTACATGTCCCAAAGAATGATTAGTTTATTTTGAGGGGTAGCTTAGGAGTGGGGGATGCTTACATTGGGTACTAGATAAAATTTGCCATGTGTTCAGAATTTTATCTGTTGCAACACATAACGACTTCTTCAATGCAAGTGTTCGTAAAGACCTATTTTATATGCTTAGAAACTGTTGTGAAAGTCGACTTCACCACTTACTTTTATTTTATTTTTATTAATCGAAAAAAAATTTGTTGGTCTTTTCTTGTGTACCATAGTAGATAGACTTTAGAGAAATTAGCTACGAACGCATTAAACTGAAAGTGGCTTACTTCTGTCAAGTTGGCAACTTGTGTGCAAAGAAAAAGAATGCCCGCGTAATGTTCATTTAGAGTATTTATTTATTTGATTTGATTGTTGCTTTAATTACGCTTCATTTTTTACTCACACAATGCATTGAAAAACGTATACAAACAATACACGTGGGTAACAGCAATAACTTACTCGTAACGTTTAAAACACTCGCTTGTCGCTCGTGTTTCAAATCGTTCCTCGTAAGATATTGCCTCCTTACCACACTTATTGCATAAACTACTAGTTCCGTGATTTCACTATGTGGGTAGGGTGATCTAACAAATTTTTTTTTCTAATTAATATGTTAAAAATATTCCGATTTAACATGCTAAATTGTCCAAACGCAAGAGCATATTTAATTTAAAATAATCCATCCATCAGCCTGTTTCGTCCACTGCTGGACATAAGCCTTTCCAGGATTTTGCCACTCTTGGCAGTCCTCTTGGAAGAAATGCCCATACTCACACATGCTGGGCAGGCGGGTTGGTGAGCGCGGTGCCGAAACCCTTGCACCGGTGTCGCCGCTGCCCGTCACCAGTCTGTTTTATATAAAGCTCGGCAATTGGGGATGGATATACCGCCATCCATCGGTCCCAGGCAATGGTGGGCCGCCTGGTTTTGCCTGAGAGCTGTTCTCTGACTATCCCCCGAATAGCTTCGGAAGGATTTGCGAGTAAGATGGTGGTACCTCCACAGTCGAGCCCAGCATCAGCTCTACCACCTAATTTAAAATAATAGTATTATTTAAAAAAAACTAATTGAAAGAGTACACTGACCAAAGTAAGTGGTGAATATGAGTAGTGTCGCGGTGTACATGAGCAACGAGACGAGCTCCGCGAGCACCATGAGCCGGTGCCACGTGACCACGGTGAGCGCCACCATGATCAGCTCGGTGAGGATCAGCGCCGTGTAGCTGATCTCCACGATGTGGATCAACTGGTCCTCGAACAGGACCAGCGCGCCGTACATTATCACCCCGCCTGGACACCGACATTTATTATAATAATAACATCTTTATACAAGAAACACATTAGAGTAAAAATAAGATAGGAGTAAAATCTACCTAGTTCCTAAAACTAGATTAATGTAAAACATAAGCTTCCATTTGATGTGACAAGATTGCAACTTAAGGATTTTAAAAGCAAAATGATAACAAAATGTAACAGAGGCATGATGACAAAAAAAATATTAGTCCGTCAGTTAGATTATCAGAAAATATTGGACAAGTATTTTTTCTTTTTTTAATTAAACAAAAAATTATGGAAATATAGCCTGCTGAAGTTCCGCGTGACGTCACATCTAAGTACAATTTTACTTAGAAGTGACGTCATTTTCCCCCACTCCCAAACTTTGACGCGCTTTATCTCTGTCATTTTTTGTTTGATTGACGAAAGAAAAGATATATGTCCAATATTTTTTGATAATCTAAATGACGAACAAAATAGAATAATATTTTTTTACCCTGTCTACAAGCCTAAGATAGACAAAAAATAATTTTCTCATGAATTGTAGATTTACAAACAGTTTTTTACTATTACTTAGGACTTTCGTGTATTATGATGAAAATTATGACTTTTGACTATCAACAAATTATGCCATTAAGGCGAAGTTATCCAGAAAAATCTGTCTGCTCCAACATTTCATTTTTCACACGTTTATCCTGCTCAGCGGAAGCGGGCCGCTCAGAAAACTCGCGGTTTTGAGGTGTTTTTATTTTTTTGTGTTTTATATGATGGCCCTTTTAGATAACATTTTTTACGACGTTTATTTTAGTATAAGTGTTATTGTCCAAAATGTAATATAACTCAAATGAAATAATATTTAGATCATAGTTTAGACCTATCTTTGTGATTTAATCGGATCGAAGAAAAGCTAGTAATCGCGTATCAAACAGCCAAAATATTAAGATCAAAAAATAAAAAATATATATTTTTAGAACGGTCTGTTATACACTTCTTGCATTCCAACACGAGTACACATCTGCTAAATGCGCATGCAAATTTTCGCTAGTGTTCCTATTCTTAAAAACGAGTCAAATCATAAATTGAAAGAGTCCTGAAGCATTGCACTAGATTTGGAAACGTATTAGAGAGAAAATAGATGTCAAGGACATTTTAGAACATACGCAAATAAGAGCCGAGAGTAATCAAACTTCAATCCATCATAACTCGACCTACCCAGCAGGAGTTTGTTTGAAAAACTATTCAAAGCCGTAATATTGGCTCTGTACATCATATCGGGCTAATTTAACCCAAGTTACTTCTGGAACACCAAGCTACGACGGTTAAAACCCCATCCAAACCGTTTAATAATTTTACGTGAATCAAAAGCATTTATACAAGGTGAAATTCAATCAACCGACCAAATTTATACTGGAGACTCAGTTAGTGATCAAGAACAAGGTTCAATGACCCTTGGGGAGAAATTCGAAAAAATGATTTTTTTTGCCCCTTATGGCCTGCACTAGGAATTTTACTTGAACTAGTTCAACCAGTACGGGAGCAAAAAAAATATTTTTCGAATTTGGCCAAAAGGATTACTAAACCTTGTTCCTGATCACTAACCAAGACTCCAGTATGAATTTGGTCGGTTGATTAAATTTCATCACCCTATATAAAAATGTGAGATACTTTTAAATAAAATGTTGATGTTTGTGATTGTCGGCACTTGGTGGAACTTATTATACATCTTGTTAAATAAGACACTTGTACTTGTCCACAGGATTATAATTTAACTTAATACACCCGACCGGTTTCGCTTATAAGCATTATCTAGGGCTCTAGATAAACCGGTCGGGTGTATTAAGCTAAATTATAATCCTGTGGACAAGTACAAGTGTCTTATTTAACAAGATGTACTTTTAAATAAATTTTCTGATACTGAGGGGGCCTTACAAAATCTATTTGTTTAAATTTTCCCTTATACGGACATAAAACTATATGGGATTTTATAATATCTTTATATTATCTCACCTTGATAGATAGAGATGCCAGTCCATATACAGAAGGTTTTATAGGAGAGCTGTCTGCCCTTCGTCAATTGTTTGTAAAGCTGCGGATTTCTGAGCGCCGTCGTACTTGGAATGTCTTTATCTAAAACCTTAAAGAGAAATGCAACCGTTTTGTCATTTTATAGATAACTAGCTTTTGCCCGCGGCTCCGCCCGCGTATTATTCGGTTTAACGACATGCATTTTTCCGGGATAAAAAGTAGCCTATGTGTTATGTTAGGGCATGTCCATGTCCATGGTTAGGGTATAAACTATATCCATTCTAAATTTCATCCAAATCCGTCCAGCCGTTTCAGCATTCTGAAGGCTTTAATTTTAGTTATAGTGCTGTCAGAACCAAATTTTCCCCGTTCCAATATGACAGTAATTATAAAATAATAAATAATAATATAGTACATCGTCACGACATAAATAAGGGGGTGTCAGAGGTATTTCCGAGTGAGTACCGAGGAATGTATGTCAAAGTCCACCCACACTCGTACCCCCACGTCGTCTTATTAAATCATACTACTACTCAACGCGCTCTCGTGTTGAACAGCAGGATGTTTTACACGACGCTGTGTTCCGGAATCCATACTACGCGTCAACACTAAAATGCAGTATGGTTTCCATCTGAGTTATTTCAATCAGCAGTCCGGAATCGCTACTCGAGTTGAACACTAGGACGGATTCATTAGACTTATAAAGTACTGCCAATGCGGAAATCATCCTCGACGTCAACGCCGGGCTGTGTCTGATGTATATAGCTCGTATTCTGTCTGTCCCTTTCGGTAGCGTGGCGATTAGTATAATGGCTCTCTCTTTCTAATAAATAAATAAAATAAAATAAAACAATCGATCTCGGGTCATTGCATTGCGGCTTATTTGAAACTACTTGTATAGAATAGAATAGAATAGAATAGAACAACTGTATTTGGTATATTTACATTTTTGCATAGATCTTATAACTAGGAACTAATAAGGATTTGTATGTTTATTTATTATATGTATGTAGGTATGTATTAGTATGTTCATGTATTGTATATGTAAGTTTATGTCTTAGATAAGTCTATTTAGATATATATTTTTAGCTTGATCTTTCCTCACTGATTAGCATTTACTCCTTCCTTTTTATTCTGTCAACTATCTTTCTGTTTGCTTGCAAAGGTTGCCTGGAAGATATTGCTGTTAGCAATAAGTGCCGCCTTTGTACACCATGTTTGATTGTTTTGATATTTTGTATTGATTTTATTGTATGTGCAAAAAGTGTTATAAATAAAATAAAAGGATACCAAATAGGTCTCCACTCAGCATGTGTCATAAGCATAACATGTGCCATGACGCTGATTTTCAGTGGATGCCTACATACTATCTTAGTTATATAAAAATTGTTGGTAAAACTTAAAATTAAAATTCTAAATTATACAGGAAACACATTTGAAGTTCAGAGTTCAGAGTGCTACATAAAAATAAGAAACAAAAGACAAACAAGAAACAGTAAATTACAAACAACAACAAATCCCCAACAACAAGAATTTTCAAATACAACCGCTGCTATTTCAATATACTAATTAAATAATTAATTAAATATCGCTACGATATCGTAAAGAAGAAGAAGAAGGTAAATCTGGATGTTTGGGTGGTGTACCTAGCTGATCTATATATATAATTAATATTATATTAATTTGTCTTGCTACCGTTTACATTACAGAAAATATTAAGAATGCTTACTATTTAGTGTCCTACCAAAATAAAAACCGTACACGGCACAATATTCTGCGCTGAGAGATTTCTGGGCTGTCAAAAAAAAAATACCACGGCTCACTTCAGCGCTGCATTTGATGGGCAGTTAATATTATTGATGTGCATTAAAATATCCCCCTTTTTTATAATAACCTCAGTAATAAAAAAAATGTTTCATTGAAATTTTCAAGCAATTAATTCATTCCGGTCGTCTAGCAATGAAGGAGAAAATACTCAATAACAAAGGAAAACATAATCTTTTTCAAAATATATGTCTAATAATATGCCTAACGTATTTATTCTGTGCTAACGCTAAGCAATTGATTGTTTTCTCTATGTGTAATTGTATGTAATTTGTAATTAATAACATAAATAGAGTATTGTTTACGGAGCTAAACTTCGCAAAAGCGTTTAGTAAAACAACCTGCTGTTCAACGCGCGAGCGCGGTGAGCGGCAGTATGATTCAATAAGCCGCACCCCCACGTTTCACAGAGGATTTGCCCGTAGCTTAAAGTACCTTCCGAATAACGCAGACCGAACACAAACGTGCCACGGGATTTGAACCAGCGAACTTCCGGAACAGTGACCAATCCGAGACGGTTGAACCACAAAACCACAGAGGAGAGCCCACACAGTCGAGTATAAAATAAATCACGCAATGTAGCTGATTTTGAAGGCTTTAGTTTTAGTACAGTCAAAACTAAAATTCTTGCAAGCTTTTAATATGTCCGTATAAGTACTATATTGCAATCAATATATTTTAGTTTTGACAGTATTAAACTTGAAACTAAAGCCTTTAAGGACCCGTTCTCCCTGACATTGAGCACCTCATGTTGCGTCAGGCAGAACTGAACTCTATGACGTTTCGTTATTGTTTAAAATAGCGCGCTATGAGCCGTGGCTGTTACGACTGGTTACGACGACAACCGAAACATCGCGCGCTCTAAAGAATCACGTTTCGATGCCGCCCTCCATAGTAATTTGTATGGGGAAATCGCACGCAAAAGTTGGTAATGTTTAATGGATAAATACACCAAGTAACAAATTTTGATTGGTAAAGATAAATCAATCACACCATTCTGTACACTCTAATCTTACGGGTGACTGAATTTCATTTTCCAAAATAATCTGGGAAACCGTCAATGAGAAATACGCGAAGAGCAGTTTTACGTGATTTTAAGCAACTTTAGATTTCTTTTTCTAGCTTGCTATGAATTCTATGCAAAAATCAAATCATTCATGTTGTAATACAACTCTTCGACAACTTGTGTGATAATTTATTTCTCATTAAACAAATATTTTCTGTCATGAATCATAAATACGGTGGGGCACCTTTAGGTGGTACAGACCCTTAAAATCAGCTACAATATGTACGTATCGGAAGTCCAACTTACTAATGAGAAAACGGGCAGCATAGTAAACACGGTTCCGTAGCCGACCATCAGGAACCCTGGGTACAGCGACACCGACGAAAAGTAGAATACTACCGAGAACACGGCCTGGAAATAAAACAAATAAAAATGTGATGTTATTTAGTGACCCCAAAATAGTCAAAGCCTGACCCGTGGGTGTCGAAAAAAATAAAAAATATTTATGTAATTTTTTGATCCATCCATCCATTAGCCCGTTTAGTCCACTGCTGGACATAGGCCTTTCCAAGAAATCGCCAGTTGGCGGTCCTCCTAGAAGAAATGCCCACACTCACACACGCTGGGCAGGCGGGTTGGTGAGCGCGGTGCCGGAACCCTCGCACCAGTGACGCCGCTGCCCGTCACCGGTCTGTTTTAAGGCCCGGCAATTGGGGATGGTTATACCGCCATCCATCGGTCCCAGGCCACGGTGGGCCGCCTGGTTTTGCCTGAGAGCTGTCCTCTTACTCTCCCCCGAATAAATTCGGGAGGATTTGCGAGTAAGATGGTGGTACCTCCACATTCAAGCCCGGCATTAGCTCTACCACCATCAACCACCTTCCACCTTTTTGATACAAATTCATATTTGGATAAATATTATCAGGAAAAATTCATTTTGAAGTGTACTATGTCATACACAATACGTCATCCATCCATCCATCAGCCTTTGTTCTACCACTGCTAGACATATGGACATAGACTTTCTTAAATGTCACCACTCTTGGCGGTCCTCCGTCCTCCTCGTGCAGCCTCCAACGTCCTTCAGGACCTTAAACCGGTGGATTAAGCCCTTTGTAAGAGTCCACCTCTCTGCGCTATACGTCATCACACGAAGGACGCAAATATGACACAATACGTAGGTTAATACATATGTTATGCTTTGCATGATTAAATTATAAAATTATATTTGTCATCCATTTTGTTTGAAGTGGATGATCTAAGAATATTTTATCGATAGATATAATAATGTTACGAGCTGGGGTTCGGGATAAATTAATTTTATACGAATTCGCACCAAAAACCACTAACTGTCTTTATTTGAAATCACACACATTATTAAAACACAACTGAAACTAAATAACAACTGGAATTACTAACTGGACTCAATGGACTCACCGGACTGACTAATTTGACCGCACTATTATTTCACCACTACTAACTATTTAGAATCGTTACCGGGTTATATTCGCTCTATACAGTCGCACTTCACTTCACTAGAGTCACACTTTAGTTTTCCGCTTTTCCGATTCGCCTCGTAAAGTCGCCGTCAATAGAAATTGTGGACTATGTAAACAAAGCGCCATGTTGTCTTTGTCTATGAATAGGTGAACTATCTAGAGATGGGTAAGTATGTGATTAAAATATGTTAGGTGCTTAATTAATTTTCTTTATTTGATTCATCGCTAAAATATTCTGATGAATCGCTAGTCAAATCGCCCACGTTAATTACAAATGGTTCCGTCACAGCGTCGGTGGCCGTATCTATTATCCCATCCAGTTTTCATTTTTTCTTCTACTTTTAGGACATGAGCTACACATTTCGCTCACTGTTCTGGCCCGATCCGCGCCAAACCTTGGTCCAACAAAATCTTCATATCGTCCATTTTGAATTTTTTGTTGTTCCTTCCAACGTAACCTTTTACTTGCGCCCATATCAACACTATCGGGTTAAGCTCGCAATGATATGGTTGAAGGCGCAAAACTGTAACATTTTTCGATGCCGCCAACTCATCCACATACATTTTTTAATATTTTTGCTTGTCTACTTCAGCTATGAGATTCGCTATGATTTCGGTTTCTTGAAATTTGATTTCTTTTTCGCGCAACCAGTTTTGGATAGCCTCCTCCCGCCAACTCACGTTGGGCGCGTTTTCGATTTGACGCGAATGATATGGGGCATTGTCTATTACGATAAAATCAGTAAGAGAAGCCAAGTCGTTAGAATACCGAAAACACAAAAGATTTTAGAGCAACGCTGGAAGATCACACAGCTCTCGATAGAATCACACACACGTTTATGTCCAAGATTATGAAGTAACGCTGTCAAAAAAAAGACGGAATAAAATAGCATCACGAATAAAATAGGTTTATATTCAAATAGTTTCGTACATCACTAATTTTCAAAGACAATACAGATTCGATGAGAAAAAAATATGACAGCAATCTCGACGCAGTACAGAATTGACTATTGATTCTATGATTTTCCGTAATTAACTGGTGATTATTGAATATTTCATGATGAAATACAGCGAATGGCAGGTAAGACCTGATGCTCCATGATTTGGAATAATGTTCAGTGAGACTCCGTGACAGAAACTTGAGAAAAATTGAGACAACGGTTTGTTTACATAGTCCACAATTTCCATTGACGGCGACGTTAACACTCAACTAACTGCCCGCCAATCGCTTCGCCTTTTATATCTGTGACACGCACCTCTAGTTGCTACGCAAATGCTCTAGAAGGCGCGTACGTTGCCCCGCATCGAGACCATTCGTGTATTTTCATCTTTCTCCAACAGCGAATGCTCTCTCTTTCCAACCGCTTCGAGTGACGAACTTTCGGGACAATCAGTCGCGAAGTTGACCTGAGCGCGGGCGTACGTCACCCGATCTTTCCCGAGATTACGATGCGCGACTACGTATTCCGTAACAATAATGTAGTAAATAGCTCGCCTGCATAGTAGAGACGATGAGGCCTCTATGCACAATGAACAGACTCAACGCCGCCGACCGCATCGACGCCCGTCTACCGTGAACTAGCAGCAGTCGCGCGAGACACGAGAACGCGCGCACGCTGACGTCACCCGCTAGAGAGGCCGCGCGACCTTCAGCGCCTTCGATACCCACACCTGCAGGAATAGAATAGATGGGGTTAAGTTGTATCCATACTGGTTGGATTTTTAGTAGCTGAAAATACAGAAACTAGAGATAGCGCTCATTTATACTAACTTCAAACTAGAAATCGCGAAAAATGTATGTAAGCTGTCCCATAAAACTGGGTAGGGTATGTACTTTATATAAGTTGTTCGTCGAGTACTAACTCAAGTTTCCGGCTTTAAAAAATAAAGCTTATATGACAAGACGGTTTCTAAATAAAATTTTCAAAGTGAAATGAAGCAATTTTAAACAGTACGATTAAACAAAAGAACCATAATTTAAAAAATCCTGCTTATAACGCCAAATAGTAAACAAACTCACCCATATCAGCTTCCTGTATCATTGCCACGTCATTTCCACCGTCACCCACAGCGGCAACAACGTGCTTCCTCGCGCGCAGAAGTTTGGCAACGTGCGCCTTTTGAGTGGGGGAACATCGAGCCACGACCACGCCGGTGCAACGACAGAGAACTTCCACGAATTCATCTTCGTAGTAGCGCAAGCAGACCTGGTAAAAATTTTACGCTGTGCCATAAAACCAGAAGTTGTTGAAACCCATTACGCAGCACTTGCTGATGTTTATAAGCAGTTTGATTTGGATGCTTTAGCGATAATACGAGTTAAATTTCGTTAAAAAAAACTCACTGTCTTTCATATATCTGACTCACTTGAGAAAAAGATTCATTAACAAGTTTAAGATAATTGACGTAAAAGTTAGTACAGTCTTAATTGGATTCAATTTGATTAATCATAGTAATAAAAATCGGGCCGAGGACACAACCCTGACTTACACCAATTTTATATGATACAAATTTCAGGTAAAGAAAGTATTTTTTGCTGCACTGAAAACGGTCTCAGTGTCAATCGGCAAACAAGTTGACTTGTCTCAGAGAAAATCCTATAGAACAAAGCCCTTTCAACAGGCAGTAGTTATTCCCTAAGTCAAAACCCTTGTCAAAGTTGAAGAAGATCTTGTTTATCTAGAATCTTCTGTTCAAGTCAAAGGAGTTCGGAGAAAGTGAAAAGACAATGTACCTGTAGCGTCTCCCCTTCAATAATGAGATCCATCTCGTCTCTGTTGGCGATCATCTCGAGCAGTCTATGCGCGTGCCGCCTGTTAGTGCACTCCGGCGCTACGTGCCAGTTATCGTTGCCACCGAGATGTAACGAGCGAGCGATGCAGAGAGCAGTCTCTAGCTTATCGCCAGTTAGCATCCAGATCTGGAAAAAGATAAGTTTTAAAATTAATTTTTCGACATAACATACGATTATGATAACATCATCACGACATGAATCCCCGAGGGATTGTCAGACCGAGTATGGACTGTTAAGTGCAAGTCACAGTCTACACTCGTACAACCACGTTTAACCGATAACTATTACGTCCTAGCATTTTGAGCCTTATTGCCATATTCAGGGGCATACATATGGACCAACGGACATTTAACCCGTCCAATGTGTCCACACTAGCCATAAAAAAAATTGATTGAAATTAATCTTTCTAGAGTAAAAAAATTAACCCCACTCTTTGCTCACTGCGGTTTATCACCACTCAGCAAGTTTCTTTTTACTTGAACCTTAAAGCCAGCAGTAATTAACATGGGAAAAGTCTTGGGCACATCATCAGCTTATCTATCTTTAACTTCGGTCAGCCCCAGCAGCGTAAGCCCAGAGAGTAGCTGCAACATGGCCGACACTATTTCCTCGCTACGCTTCGTCAACGCTAGGCTTTGTATTCATACTTTAATGCCAGCAGTAGTCAGCATGGACAAAGTCTTGGGCACATCATCAGCTAATCTGTCCTCGACTCCCGTCAGCCCCAGCAGCGTGAGTCCACAGTGTAGCCGCGACATGGCCGCCGCTGTTCGCTCGCTGCGGTTCGTCAATGCTAGGCGAGCTTCTTTGTACTCCGACTGAAAGACCATATATGTGATGTTTAGGATAATTAAAATGTAAGGAAGTTTAGACTGTTCAGGAAATGTCGTACACTGTGTAGAGGCTGTCTTAGTATTTTGTTGTGCCAATGCACATGTGTAATCTATTTCAGATTTAAATATGTGCCGTATTGCCAAATTCTAACAATATCAGTCGACTTTTTGCTGTCTCTTAAAGTCATTAGCACAAAACACTATAATGATAAAAACTTCTGAGGTTTCATAGGGTAATTTTATTAAATGGCAATATGGCATATGGCAATGGCTAAGAAAGGCCTTAGAAATAAAATGCCATCAAACATGCCCCTACCAATAAAATCTTTCAAGACAAGCGATAATTACGATTTTGATAAGATTTCATACCACAAGTGGTGGAATAAAAAGTCACGGCAAAGGATCTGTTAAGATTTCCATTCACTTACTGTATGTGTTATGTTTAAGTCACGGAGGATTGTTTTCCTTGTTTTTATCAATTTATTCTGTATACATTTTCATGAATCAATAAAGTCATGATGAATAAAGTTTTTATCTATACTGATATTGAAACGGTTACCCGTTAACGTGGCGGTTCCCGTGACACTTCGTGAGCAACCGTTTCAATATCAATATGAACCTAAACCGGGAATATTTTAGTAGTAAGGTTTTTATCTATCTAACGTATAAGTTTCCTCACCTCGAACTCGAGATACTCGTTCCTGGTCAAGGTCTTGCTGGCTACGACCAACGTGCGGAGACCGTCCGCCGCTAGCCGCTTGCACTCGGTGCTCAACCACGGAGAGTCGAGCAGTCTGCTCAGAGCTACGTCCGCGCCCTTCACGTAGTACGTTATTGCTCCTTCGTTCTCCTCCTACAAACAGAATACCTGCTGGGCTATGGAGCCTCCTTGGGCTACGTAAACTGAGATACAACCACTGATCACTCCAAATAAACTATAATGTTTTTATAGTGAAATCCATCGCTTTTGAATACTCTACACGCAGAGAAAACTCTAGCTATTATAGCCAGACATTCTTATTGCAAATGACACAGCAAGAACAACGAGTTTATTTTACTAAGAATATTATTGCAATGACAAGGCATTACAAACTAAAACAAATTAAAAAATACTAGAGTATGATATTTGGAGTATTCAAAAGCGATGGATTTTGCTATAAAAACGGAATTTTAGTTAATGAGAACTGTAAATTTATCAACTGTTTTAAGCAACATATATTGTAGCGCCATCTGTTTGTGTTCGTCCGAAAAACCGACAATCGACGGATCGCTGCGTGCGCGCTACGAATGCACATAAGAAGCGCGTAAGAAGAACGTTGTTGTTAGCGAACACACTTAATTGTATGGGAATTGTTACATTGCAGCTAGCCTGGACGCGGCTTAAGATCAAGGCGTGAAATCACATAACACCAACTTTCAAATTCTTTTCTTAAAAATTGTTTCTGATTGATCTTTTCTAGTTTGTAATGCACTCTAATAATATTTGACACTTCTTCGATCACAAACCTGAACAATGATGCCCATCATCTTGCTCTCGCTGGTGAACGGGAATATCTGCAGGATGCTGAACTGCATTATCTCGTTCGCCGCTCGCATCTTCAACGAGATATTGTGGAGATCTCTTCTGTATAAAGAAACGCCCATCTGAAATTAGTACAATTGTTAACTGACATTGGTTTTCACCCGAAATGAAATCGGACACAAATAATAATCACTGAACTTGTCACACCTGTCATTGTCAAGTTACATACCATATCAGTCCACTTGACGAGCGCCACTTCGTCTGGACTTGAAGCTTGATAGTCGCACAGCTGTTGCTGAGGCACCGTGCCGCCCTGGCTCTCTGACATCACTGAACTTGTTAAGTCTGGAAATTGTTGGGGAATTTGAGTAAAGATCGTTAAAGCAACAATCATCGGTCATTGAGGAAAATAATTGGACAAGGATAACAGTCTATATTCAAAGAAATGGTTTCTACTGGCAGAGATGCAGGTTTAACCACCACGTTAGAACTGCTTGCTGATTGATAGGATGCATTGTAATGTAAATAGTTTTTAAATCAAGAAACTCTCGCGAAACGATGCTTAGATGACGAATCAGCCAATCTCGTAGCGCTACATTCTCAAATGTTAAATCGAGTGTAAGAGTACCAAATCATAAGAATTCTCCTAAACATGTTGTTGCGATAACAACACCCTTTATAAGGCAGAAGATACCATTTAAAATGGCGGTGTTTGATTTGTAGACACCACAACTTTGGCCAATCTCTGCAGACACTGTTGCTGATTTCGAAGGCTTTAGTTTTATTGCTGTAAAAACTAAAATTCTTGCAAGGTAATTTAGATTTTATTATGTCCAAATAAGTACTAAATTACTATCAATACATTTTAGTTTTGTTAGATAGCCTTAAACTTCAAACTAAACCCTTTAAAATCAGCTCCATTGGCAACATAAATTTCCAAGCAACAAATGGTAAAGTGTACCTGACTGGGCCTCATCCACGTCGTCGTCTCTGAGTTCATAGACCGGCGTGACGTTGTGACAGAGCGCCAGAGCCGAGACGACTTGCCAGGCGTGTCGCGGGGACACGAACGAGCGAGGCTCCGCTGTGACCGGCGTGGCCACCGGCGACGAGTCGTTTGTTACATACTGGGTGAGCAGGGTCTCGATCTGTGGGTGAATAATAGAGCATATCGTCACGACATGAATCCGTGAGGGGGTGTCAGAGGTCTGCAAGATACAGTCCACAGCCGCGTTTCACCGACGATTAATATCTCCCAACGTGATGGGTGGTGAGCCCTACGCCGTACTTCGGGCACAATTATACGCTTTTAGGGCATGCAGGTTTCCTCACGATGTTTTCCTTCACCGTTCAGCAAGTGGTAAGTATTAGGTAAGAACACAAATACTATGCACATAAATTCCGAAAAACTCATTGGTACATGCCCGACCGGAGATCGAACCTGGGTATCAAATTGAGAGGCCAGCGTTCTACCGCCGCTAATAATAGAATAGAAATATATTAGCAAGGTGGTAGAGCTGGTGCCGGGATCGACTGTGGAGGTACAACCATCTTACACGCAAATCCTACGGAGGTTATTTGGAGGAGAGTCAGAGGACAGCTCGCACACAGGCAAAACCAGGTGGCCCACCATTGCGTGGGACCGACTGATTGACCAAATTGCCGGATTTTATGGAAAATAAGGTGACAGGTGACGGGCAGCGGTGACACCGCGCTCACCAACCTGCGTGCATGAGTATGGGCATTTCTTCCAGGAGGACCGCCAGGAGTGTCAAAATCTTGGAAAGGCCTATGTCCAGCAGTGGGTGAAACAGGCTGATGGATGGATGGATGGATATTAGTCCCAATATATGAGGTAATTCAAAATGTGATTTAGCACCCGTGGACCGTCTATAGTAAAATTATCCATAGCTTTGCTATAGTCTGTTCAAGATAGCATGATATGAGTGACAGTTCTTAATTTTCCGTTTCACCTATACTACTCACATCACACCATACTCCATACAACCATGTACAGAGGAGCCCGCATCAAGCTATACACATTGACTTTAAGCTGACCTCTCATTGTATGGGAAGCCTATACAATCAGAGGTCAGCTTATACTGAAAGTGTTTAGCTTAATGTGGGCTCCACTGTACAAAATAGAATAATAGGTTTTAGAAATAATGTATATTATTTCAAACACACAATAGTAATGACTTTTTAAATCAAAACAAAAATATCAGGGTATTCGTTAAATTTAAGAAAAAAAAAAGGTTTAGGAAAGAATGTTTTTTGCTACTTGATGCGTCGTAGATCGGTACGTTAACCCATAGGTACTGATACTACATAATTGAAAATACATCGATGAATCGGTGCGGCCATATGCGCTTTGTGTCTTCGTTGCGGTTGCTTTACGTACTATTTGTTTTGACGTTTGTTACAGTTTTTGTTGTTTTTTTTTTGTTTTGTTATTAATGTTTGTTTTTGGTGAAATGCCGAGAAAAACAAAAAACTTTGAACTCTCAAGCTCGGATGTTAGTGGTTCGTTTAATTTAATTAATTTAGTAAATAACAAAAAGTAATTTGGATAACCAAAGATCAATTTAATATAAAATCGATCAGAGAGCCCTTGTTCTAAAAAAAAATCGATTATATTTCGTAAAGGCACATCACTATTAAACTGCCACCGATATCATGATATCCCGAATAGACTATAGAATGAGCATGGCACCTCACCTCATGAAAGTTGTTTCTGTCAAAGAGCGCGTTCCCTAAATGCAGCTTCTGAAACACCATCTCGTTCTTGGTGAGCGTCCCGGTTTTATCCGCGAGCAAGTACTGTATGCGTCCGAGCTCCTCAGGGATCGTGGTGGACCGCACCACTGTGCCGTCGATCTTCTTGTCGCGCTGTATGGTCCACGAGTAGAACGCCTTGCCCATGTCGAGGTTCACTCGCAAGCTGGTTTGGGGGAAATACAATTTTGACCTTAGTTGTACGTTTATTGTTAAGTGATAAGGCGGGAAATTTACTGTTTTCAAAGTATATGAATGATTTCATTACTTATTTTATTACTTTTTAACCATAGTTTAATGTATAGACTAGCTACTTAAACGTGAGTCAGTGTACAGCGGCATCTATTTATTCACCCCATGAACTAATGAACACATTGCGAACGGTATTGTGATGTCTTTACACGTAGTATCATCTAGTAGCAAAAGATGGAACTACATTTTTTACAAAAAATATATTCTGGTATTCTAGTTCGGGGGTTTTCAAATTTTTAGTCTAAGGGTCACACTGATTGCTTCACTAAGACTTAGATAGCTTATCATATCAACATATTTTAGTTGTGAAAACCCCATCCTCATCCGTTTAGTAGTTTTCCGTAAATCGCGAGCATACAGACATATAGTAAAATATTACAGTATTTTTATATTTTTTTATCGTCTTAAAGGGTGGCCACCATATGATATCGCTGCCGAGATAACAGCTTTTATTTAAAAGACGACTTTTATTAGACTTATTAATCCCATTTTCTAATGAGAAAATTACGCTTAGCGATACTTAAGCCATAGATGAACCAAATTACAGCACTTAAGCATAATTTAACTTGACATTCTCCAATGTCAAATCAGAGTTAGGCTTTGACAAAATACCTCTTTAAAGAATTGCACCCAGGCCTTAATACGAAGCATCTGTTCTGAGTATCAAAAGATGTTTTTTTCGTGAGTACAAGTATTATCTCGAGAGTGCTTCACAGCTGTCTGCAATAACTTTTCCGAGTATATATGCCTGGTAATGCTGCTAAAGACACGATTTATTTTGACCTAAGCAGTATAATCTAGTGCCTTTATCAAGCGACTGAAGGAATCTTTCATGTGCACAGATTAATTAACGAGAACACTTACCTAATAGGAATAATATAGGAGAACAGCAGCAGAAATCGGAACATAAACCCGTACCAGGGCCCATTGAACCCTTTCAGAACGATCATCAGGAACGAGAGGAACAGAACGGCGACAAACAGCACCTTCGTTAGATCGTTCACTTGCAGATCGAGCCGGCCAACCTTGGAGCGAGGGGCCGCGTTGTTCATCACACTGCGGGTTTCGCTACCTGAGGAGAGACAATCACGTTTCGTTACGACGTAACGCCCTGAGGGGGTGTCAGACGTGTTTCCAAGTGTGGAACGTAACCGACGTAATAGGGGGTGAGCCTTATCTCCGCACAAATATAAGCTTTTTAGGGCATAAAGGTTCATCTCGGTGATTTCCTTCACCATTCAGCAAGTGGTAAGTATACACATACTCTGCAGATAAAATCCGTGAACTCATTGGTGGATCTGAACCCGGGTATTCAAGATTGAGAGTTCGGCGTCCTACCGGGAGAGCTGCCACTGTATTGCTTTAAATCAATCAGCCCAGTACCTTTTTGAGGGTTCCGTAGTCAACAAGGAACCCCTATAGTTTGTCATGTCTGTTTGTCTGTCTGCGGCTTAGCTCAGAGACTCTTAGTACTAAAAAGCTGTAATTTGGTATGGGTATACAAATACATACATACTAATAACGCCGACAATGTGGTAAAATAAAATCTTCAAAAATTTTTTTTCGTTACCTCCTCTACACTTAAAGTGGGGATGACTTTTTATCGCGTCTGTCCGAATGCGGGTGTCGTTAGATAGGTCGTTCAAAAATATGTATGGGTGTGTGAAAACCATTTTTCAGTTCAGGGGATCCAAATTTTTGTAAGAGTCAAGTGCCCCTCACCCCCCTTATGCGAGCTAAACGGTTTGTTTTTGGATATGTGAAAAAACTCACGGCAGTAATATACATAACGAAAGTCAAAGGAAAACTATCACAGTTAAATAGGCTTTACAAATTTTCCGTAAACGTATCAGGGGCTTAGCTTCTATAGTTAAAAGCGATCTGATCTTTGAGTTTCTCAAAGTTTGATGTTGTTGGCCATTTGGGCCTAAGTTTTACCGACAGAAGAAAACAAGACCGAAAAAGTTCACTTCTAGCAAAATTTTGTTCAACATTTAGGTACATCAGGACGTTGATAATGTGTCTATCGGAGACGCTTTTAGAGCATACATTAGTTTATCCGTACTCAACATTTTGCCACCTGATCCCTTTATCATCATGGGCGTCGGAAGACGAAATTCAAAGGGGGGGGGGCGACCTTTTTCAAATATCAACGGGATTTATAGTTGAAAAAAAGTAAAACGTACTTCTGTGCAAAAAAAAACTGCCGATCGTTCTTTTCTCTCGTATGTCCGCTGTATGTGTACTTTGATACTATTTTTTACTGTCCCATTCCGTTACGAGGAGGGGTGGGGACAGCTGCCCCCCCCCTCCCGACGCCCATGTTTATTATATATGTGCATCGTGTCGTGACGCTTCGTATGAGTTTATTCGCTAATCGCGGGCGTGACCTTTGTCACATTCTCGGAGCGTTGACGAGGAAAGACACGCCTACGCCTGCTAACTTCACGCCTGTTCTTGGAGGAGAAAACAAACTGGAGTGGAGCCGCGCACTAATTTCTATGCAAAAAAGTCTGTCATTTTCGGTGGGGGACTAGGCAGCGTCGCGATGCACGCACACTACAAAATACTCAAACACTGGCTTAAACTATACGCACACAATCACATTCACACACAGGGACATCTATCATTTTTATATAACCAGTATGCCCGCGGGGCTCTTTGGCAGAGGGGTTCGCCTGTTAGTGGCTCATCCAGTTGGTTTGTTCGTCCTAGCGCCTGGTAGACACAAAGTTCAAACTTACCCGTGTAAATGACGAGCCCAGTCGCCTGCCCCGACGCGACAACACATCGACTCCACAACGTGTTCTCTATCTCCAAAGAGTCAGTTTCCTCCTCATCCAGCCTCGTGCAGGTCCCTATGAAGGAGTGGATGTCCTTCTCTGGCTTCTCGATGAATATCTGAGCGTTGATGTCGAGGAGGTGGGCGTCGGTTGGTAGCTTCTGGGTTATTGGGAGAGGTATCCTGGAAAAAGAAACCTTTTTTGTAAAAGTAAATCATTTTCTTCTCGACATGTGGCGCTGGGCTCTCCCATATTACGTAGGAACGAATAAATCGTCGGTGAGCCGTGGTTATCCTGTTCGAGCAACAGTCAGCGCTCGATAACACCTCTGACCCCCTTTCTGAGGCACATGTGGAGATGATATATTTACGTTTTGTTTGGGTAATTACCAACAAACATTCAGTATTTTAAAATGAATGAATGAATCATAGTCTTTTATTACATAAAATCACTGACCTCTCATAAACAACTAAACTCACAATCTCGCTCACAAAGTGTCCGCGATGCATTTTGTCACCGCTATGGGGTGACAAATTCGAATGACGATTTCCTACAACTGACATTGCATCTTATGTTAACGACATAACGTCTTAATTTGGTTGAAGCATTTTTGCTACTATGCACGTCGCACGTTCGGACACTTTCTGACGAACTTTTCTTAGAGACTGTGTGTCTTGTTGTCTATGAGAGGTCAATGCATAGAATAGTAAGTGATAAAAGCAAATGGATGTTTTACGGGGATAACATACAAAGGCAAAAAGTTTATATATAACTAGCCTTTGCCCGCGGTTCCGCCCACGTGAATTCAATTTCTGCCCCGCTTTCGGGTTGGGCATTACTTTATGAACATCTAATTGATGACAAGGTTGCTATGATCATAATAAAAAAACCGCATTTAAATACGCTCAATTGTTTTCGAGTTAGGACGGAACATACAAACATACAGAGAGACAGACAATTAAAAAAAAGTGGTTTTTGCCCAAGTACTAATTTAACACATTTCATTTAAAAATCTTCAAAAATAGTCAATGTCCAGACACGACCTTTTTACTACTTTATTATTAGTATGTATACCACATGTTTTAATGCTTCCACATCCCTGGTATATAGCTCTAAGAACGTGCTGATTTGGTGCATCTTGGGTTAGCGGCAGGGTCTGCCGCCCCGTCGAGGGATTCATGTCGTATCGATTATAATCACGGGTTAAATTGTGACATATGGGTAGTTATTGTAAGCGCGTAAGCGGGTTGTTCATATGAAACGAAGGTCAAGGTGGTATTAGGTATAACAATATTTAAGTAGTATATAGATAGGTATACTACAATCAGCACCCTGACACAAATGAGCACACAAACATAGAGTGATTGCCGCAATATCGAGTTATGTGCTGTCATCCGTCAAGGAATTCCATGGTGTTGAGGCCAGGATTGCAGTTCAGGTGGCATTATAACAATTTTTGAGAAATATCGTGCAATGAGCCCACGAACACAAAATCAAACTGATTGTTTGTCGCAATCTCAAGTTTTGTGCTGTCATCCGTTGGTAGTTCTATGGTGATGAGGACAGGATCGAAGGTCAGGTGGTATAATGACAAATTTCACGTAATATCCTGCAATAAGCACACTAACAAAAGGTGATTGCCGAAATCTCGAGTTATATAGAGTCATCTCTTGAGGAGTTCTATGGTGATGAGGTCAGGATCGAAGGTCAGATGGGTTCATGACAGTTTTCAAATAATACCCTGTAATCAGCACCCTGGTACAAAGCGTTTGTCTCAATATCAAGTAATATGCTGTCATCCATTGAGGGGTTCCACTGCCTATCTCTGAATACCATGATTAGATCAAGACAAAACTAAAGCCGGGACCTACTTGGAATAACAAACTACCAAACAAAAAAAAATCTTACAAATTGGCTAAGAAATGACGGAGTATGGAGTAATATACCCAAAAAATTAATTATTTGCTATATAATGTATCAAATGTTCCAAAAGTATAATAGTCGCGAAAGGATAAAAACTGCTAACAAATCGGAAATACAGTCAAATTGAAAGCCTCCCGATCAGAAAGTCTAAGTAGCAAAACGTCCAACAGCACGAAACGTCTAATGAGCTGTATGCCTAATTAGCAAAACGTCCATGTAGCAAAATGACCAACTATCAGATGGTCTGTATAGCAGAACGTCTATATGGGTAATCGTCAAATTCTCAAAATGGCTAGACACTTATGTACAAAAATAAAAATGATATGTGCCCCTCCCGATCAGAAAGTCTAAGTAGCAAAACGTCCAACAGCGCGAAACGTCTAATGAGCTGTATGCCTAATTAGAAAAACGTCCATGTAGCAAAATGACCAACTATCAGATGGTCTGTATAGCAGAACGTCTATATGGGTAATCGTCAAATTCTCAAAATGGCTAGACACTTATGTACAAAAATAAAAATGATATGTGCCACTCCCGATCAGAAAGTCTAAGTAGCAAAACGTCCAACAGCACGAAACGTCTAATGAGCTGTATGCCTAATTAGCAAAACGTCCATGTAGCAAAATGACCAACTATCAGATGGTCTGTATAGCAGAACGTCTATATGGGTAATCGTCAAATTCTCAAAATGGCTAGACACTTATGTACAAAAATAAAAATGATATGTGCCCCTCCCGATCAGAAAGTCTAAGTAGCAAAACGTCCAACAGCGCGAAACGTCTAATGAGCTGTATGCCTAATTAGAAAAACGTCCATGTAGCAAAATGACCAACTATCAGATGGTCTGTATAGCAGAACGTCTATATGGGTAATCGTCAAATTCTCAAAATGGCTAGACACTTATGTACAAAAATAAAAATGATATGTGCCACTCCCGATCAGAAAGTCTAAGCAGCAAAACGTCCAACAGCACGAAACGTCTAATGAGCTGTATGCCTAATTAGCAAAACGTCCATGTAGCAAAATGACCAACTATCAGATGGTCTGTATAGCAGAACGTCTATATGGGTAATCGTCAAATTCTCAAAATGGCTAGACACTTATGTACAAAAATAAAAATGATATGTGCCACTCCCGATCAGAAAGTCTAAGTAGCAAAACGTCCAACAGCACGAAACGTTGTCTTTTTTTAGTCGGTCAAAAATTTGCTAGAGGTGTGTCAGGGTCGTTGAAGATGGAAATCTGGCGTCAGATTTAAGTGATACAGTTTTCTCGTATGGAAAATATCGTTACTTATACCTGGCTGTAATCACTTTTTCAAGCTAAATATTAGCAAGAGGTGTGTCCGGATCATTGTACATGTAAATATGTAGACATATGTATGATATAGTTTTCAAGTATGGGAATCATTACTTGAAACATTGTATTAACGTGTCTCTTAAACTGACTGTGGTAACTTTTCAAGCTTTATATTAGCAAGAAGGGTGTCAGGATGGTTGTAGATGGAAATCTTTAAGTACAGATATTAAACTGATATAGTTTTCAAGTCTGGTAAAAAATCATTACTTAAACCATAGTATTAATGTGTCTATGCTTAAACCTGGCTGTAGTCACTTTTTCAAGCTTAATATTAGCAAGAGGTGTGTCAGGATCGTTGTATATCGAAATCTTGGGTCTATTAATTTGTTAAAGTTTAATGTGTCTATGCTTAAACCTGGCTGTAGTCACTTTTCAAGTTTAATATTAGCAAGAGGTGTGTCAGGATCGTTGTAGATCGAAATCTTGGGTCATATTAATTTTTTACAGTTTATCCGTATGGAAAAACGACCGGTTTTATGACGTATATCTAACCATTTGGTCAAGGCACGCCGATAAAGCAGCTAAGCAGCGCTTTTTCTCCAGACTTGATTCACAAATATTAAATTTTCAAACTGAAAACTATTTTTTATTAAAATTACATATAGCCTATGTTACTCAGCAATAGTGTAGCTTTTTACAAAACAAAGAATTTTTAGAATCGGTTCTGTAGTTCCCAAGTTTACCTCAAACATACAAACAAACAAACAAATCTTTCCTCTTTATACCGGGTGTAAATAGAGTGCGACCATTAAATGAAACCACATATTTTACCGACCCTACTGAACCACTTTTCCAAGAGTCATACCCGCGGACAGCCTTAGTTTAGGAAATAATTGAGTTCCAAACAAAACGCGTGAACCCTAACGCACCGACATACGGGCGAGGTTAGCGAGAGCGTTGACCTCAAACAGCTGCAGGTTTCACGGCCGACACGACAAGTGCGAGTCGGACTCGCCCACCGAGGGTTCCGCTAAAGACTTTATTTAATCACAAATGTATAGTTTTCAGATTTTTTCGTATAATTGTAGTATAAGACGATATTACTTGCCAAATTTCATAGTTCTAGGTCAACTGAAAATACCCTTTAAATTTTGATTCCCTTGAGGGTGTCGAAATATACGTTTTTTGCGGCATAAACGGCGGTATCCTTTTTTTACGTTAACTTAGAAGTTTGATTTTTTCACAGTTTCAAGGGACTGTAGACCTGACGGTTTTAGTTAGAGATGCAACGAATATTCGGCCTATTCGACAATTTTTTAAATATTTAGTATTCAGCCGAATAGTAGACAGTATTCGGCCGAATACCTAAAGAATATATTTGGTAAGATGGCAAAAAAACTCGTTTTTATTCACTACAATCTGCTATATAAATAACACGTAAGTAATATAATTATATAAAATTAATCAGAGGCAAAATATTGAAGTTGAAGCCATTTTCAATTGTTCGTTGTAAAAAACTTGTATTTAACAAAATCAAACATAAATTGCGATCACAAAAGTAAAAAACACAAACACGGCACGCCCTGACACGCACGATGTGCTCGAAAATGAGCTTTCTTCCACCACCCCGTCGGCCCCGCGTGCCCCCGCACCGGGACAGGTCGTAAGCGTAACCTGTACGAGAGTACGCGCGAAATGCACAGATCTCTCACCAAATATTCGGCGCTTCGCTTGGGCCTAAGCGCCGCCGAATATTCGGTATTCGGCCAAATCACTATTCGTTGCATCTCTAGTTTTAATTTCAACTCGATACCTCCACGCGTTCCCGAGATAAAGGGTCTTGACAGACAGACGGACGCGGACGGCTCCGTGTTTTCCTCTTGAGTATGGAATATGGGCATGTTACTAACTGTACTTCAACGAGAATGTAATACTGCATTATTGCGAAGAGGGGTAATTTTCAAACCGAGAGTACTACCATTACAACAATAAAATATTTTATAAATTGGTAAGGATTTTTTTTTAAAAAACACTACCACAATTTTATACAGGAAAAAATTATTGAATAAAATGAAATGTAGAAAAAGTATAACTAAAAATCTGACCTGAGTTTCCAATCGATTTCCCCGTCCAGCTGATCGGTCCTGATATACACTGTCCCCATGGTCTCGTTGGTCCGTAGCAAGATCATGTCGGCCGGCACTCGCTGCCCCTTGTGCAGCATCACAATGTCGCCCACCCGGAGAGCTGACCCGGACACTTCCTCTGTGACGAACGGCCGGTAGTCAGATAAGGACGAGTCCAGGACTATGCGTTCGTAGCGCTGCTTGTTGACTTCTCTGTCTCGTCTAGAAAGCGAAGGTTTAGGCAAGATTAATAAAGGTGAGACAGGAGGTAGCGACCCTGGTCAACACATAGGCTATAGTGTTCATAAAATAACGCCCAAGCAAAAAAACGGGGCAAAAATTGAATTAACCGGGCAAAGGCTAATCTAAATAAAAAGAGGCAGCGTAAGGCAGTTCACGTAAAATCGAGCCATAATCGAATCAAAATCATATAATTCTTAGAATATTTGCATTTTAGTTTTGACTTTCTAATAATAGTACATAGTGCTTTATACTACACGTGCGAGGAAAATGAAAGACAAAATCTTTAATTAAAAAAACTTTTTGACTTTCACTTTTTTCATTTTTTTATGATCATAAATAGCAAATGGCCAGTATTATTTTGCAAACTAAGACAACCAAGACAACTTTTTGTCTTTTGGCATTATTGTTCAAGCTAGGTTATGTACCAAGAAGTATACACCCTTTTTAATGTAACATTTATGCTTATCGTACGGATGTTGTCAACAAATAGAAAAAAAACAGCACGTTAACAATGGATTTTCATATACTTTTTCTGCCCGCTCAGCACGTTAACAATGGATTTTCATACATTTTTCCGCCCGCATATTGGTATGACAGCAATGACGTATATTCTCCATCGTTTTCGAAAAAGAAAGAGGGAACTTTCCAAGCAGGTGTCCATCCATCAGCCTGTTTCGTCCACTGCTGGACATAGGCCTTTCCAGGATTTCGCCTCTCTAGGCGGTCCTCCTGGAAGATTTGCCCATACTCACACACGCTGGGCATAATCGGCCTCTTTCTCCACTCGGTGAACAATGTACTATTTCTATCTGATAGCATATAATGCTTTGTTCGGATATTTATTATAATTCCATGTACTATTGGATAAATCTCTTTTAAATCACTTTCCTCTCTCAGTGCACAAAGTACAAAACCTGACCTGTATCTCCTGAAATCATCGACGGCCTCCCTGAACAGTGTAACGGCCAGCACGAAACACAGCGGTCCCCAGTATGTGTACAGATACCCAATCCGAATACTGGGAATGAACTGACTAAGCGCCATCACCAGGAAATAGAGGTTCAGGAAGAATCTGAACTGCTCGTACAGCACCAGCGGCAGGAATGTTACAATGTTGTATTTCTGGAAAGAAATATTTCTTTTTTCATTGACATAGAAGTTTAAATTCTTTATAAATATACCCCGAGTGAGTTATAATTTATTCATAACACAACATTATAAACATTTATAATATATACGTATATAATATATAATAATTATATAATCAATCAATCAATACTTATAATAAAACAGTAGATACCGCTGTGTCTGTACATTGAAGAAAAGTAATAGAAATAGAAAGGGAGTGACTAAAGATGAGTAATAGAACACCAATCCACTATTTTTAGAATTCTTTTCTGTCTGTCTGTCCGTTTGTTCACGCACATCTCTAAAACTACTGAACGGATTTTCGTGTAGTTGTCACAGCTGTACAGAGCTTAATTTGGAATAGTATGTAGGCTTTATTTCATTCAAATCGGATCTCGGAAAAAAAAGTTATCGTCATTTAAAGATTTTTGGAATTTACTTTTCTACTGGAAGTAATTAGAAGTTATGGTACGGGATCTCTCAACGGATACAGCAGACCCTTCGAGTTTGGTCTTATTTGATTGGTCTTTATTAGCACTTTGGTAAAACATGGAGACCAGGAACTGATGATGGGACTGGAAGGTGGGTACGGGATCTCCTCAACGGACAACAGCAGACCCTTCGAGTTTGGGCTTATTTGATTGGTATTTACGTGGGACGCACTATAAGTTTCCGGAATGAATATGAAAAAATACTATTAAAGGTACAAAATTAATTTATTGTTTTTCAAAATAATCTCCCTTGGCGTCTACGCACTTTTTCATTCGATCAAACCAGTTTTGAAAACTTTTGTGCCACTCCCCTGTGGTGACCTCTGAAACGTGTTTTTCATACTCCTCGACAGCCTCTTCTGGTGATGAAAATCGTTGACCGCGTAATTGGTTCTTAATTTTTGGGAACAGAAAAAAGTCACAAGGTGCCAGGTCGGGACTGTATGCAGGATGACTCATGAGTTCTACATTTTTCGTCTTCAAAAAGTCGTTTGTCTGTCTGGCCGTGTGAGAACTAGCATTGTCGTGGTGCAGGATGATACGGCGTTTACGGTTATTTTTACGGAGTTCGTCAATAACTTCCGGCAAACAAATGGTCGTGTACCAGTCACTATTCACGGTACGACGATTCTCTAAAGCAACAGTAGCCACGTGTCCAGTTTTATTAAAAAAAGAAGCAATCATCCGCTTAGATGCACTTTTCACGCGCGCCACTTTGGTTGGTTTCGGCTCATCTTGAAAGACCCATACGCTCGATTGCTGCTTTGTTTTGGGATTGTAGCAATAAATCCATGTTTCGTCACCTGTTACTATGTCCCACACCAAATTTGACGCACCTTTGTTGAATCTGGTAAGCATGGCACTGCACCAAGTGACGCGGTCCGTTTTTTGAGCCTCGGTCAAGTTGTGTGGGATCCACCGCGAGCACAGCTTTCTCACACCCAAATGCAAATGTTTGTGTAGGATTGATTGTATTTGACTCATGCCTATTTCTAAGGATGCGCGAATTTCATGGTAGGTCACATGCCTGTCTGTTTCAATCATACGGCGCACAGCATCGATGTTTTTGTTGGTCACAGCGGTGGACGGCCGACCATCGCGAGATTCGTCACTGAGATTGATACGACCACGCTTGAATTCTGCAAACCAGCTATAAACAGTCGTCTTGCATGGTGCTTCATTGCCAAAAGCTGTTTCAAGCCGAGCGATGCTCTGTTGAGCTGTCAAATTACACTTAAAATCGTAGAAAATCATACAACGAAAATTTTCCCGAGTTAAATCTATATTGATGCAGACACACAATTTTTTAAATGGCGCCACAAGGTAAAAACAAAAGACAGTCAGATGAAACAAACTGCATTCTACAGCGAAAGAGTTCTGTTTTCAAATGTTGCAATAAATTTTTAAATATTGTTTATGTAAGTGGCCAGTTCCGGAAACTTTTAGGGTTACCTATGTATTAGCACTTTGGTAAAACATGGTGACCGTTGCATATTGTCGTTCAGAAAATCATATTCTTTTGTTTTCCTTATTTCCACGAAAATCCATAAGACGCGGGCGGAGCCGCGGGCAAAAGCTAGTATAATATAAGTTCTATACTAATAATAAAATAGTAAAAAAGTCGTGTCTGTACATTGAATTTTTACGGGAAATTTTAAATGAAATGGGTTACTGGTAATGTATTGAGGCCAAAACAACAATTGTTAGAATTTTAGTCTGTCTGTTTCTTTGTTCCGTTTTAACTCATGAACCACTGAACGGATTTGGATGCGGTTTGTTTTTGTTATAATCGTAGTGACCCTGGTCAACACATAGACTATAAGGGATGTTCATAAAATAACGCCCAAGCCGGAAACGGGGCAAAGATTTAATAAACACTTTTATAACTGGAGAACCACTGAACAGATTTGGATGCGGTTTTCTTTATTATCATTGTAGTTACCCTGGTCAACACATAGATCATAAGGGGTGTTCATAAAATAACGCCCAAGACAAAAACGGGGCATTAACGATTTTATAACTCGAGAACCACTCCACGGATTTGGATGCGGTTTTCTTTATTATCATCGCAGTTATCCTGGTCAACACATATACTACAAAAGTGTTCATAAAATAACGCCTAAGCCGAAAACGGGGCAAAGATTTAATGAACGCAAACGGCAAAAATTTATATCGGCACAGTATTTATTATACAGGTAAACCACAAAAATAAGTAACATCGGAATTCTTCGTCGACGCAGAAGGGTGGCAACGAATACCGATTAAAGCCGAAACGCACCAATTCATTACAGACCTTGTTACACTACGTATACGAATAAAAATCTAACAGTAGGTGAACTCATGCTATCTCGCCTGAAATATGTACATTGCGTGGCAATGAAAAGTATTCACCATACTGATTACAAGGCATTAAATCATCACAAATAAAACGCTAATCTATATAAGGTGACTTTAATTTATGCAGCCAAACTTATACTGAAGGCTTTGTAAGTGATCAGTAACACGGATCGATAACACTTTTTGCTGATTTTGCAAAATAAAATCTTAATGTCCCATAGTAATTGACTCGGGGCTGGGCTTGCATTTGTAAGGAACACGAAAAGAGTAATTTACGAATTTCACAAAAAGGGTCATCGAACCTTGCCACTGAAAACTAACCGAGTCTTCAGTAAGAATTTGGCTGCATAAATTAAAGTCACCTTATATACTAATAATAAAGTAATAAGAAGATCGTGTCTGTATATTGAGTGTTTTCGCGAAATTTTAAATGAAATGGGTAATTTGTATTGTACTGAGGCCAAAACCACAATTTTTAGAATTTTTGTCTGTCTGCCTGTATGTATGTTCCGTTTTAACTTGGGAACCACTCAACGGATTTGGATGCGTTTTTTTATTATCATCGTTCGTAGTAACCCCGGTGAACAGAGAGACTTTATGGGGTATGTAGATAGGCGTTCATAAAATAATGCCCAAGCCGAAAACAGGGCAAATAAACGCGGGCGCAGCCGCAAAACAAAGGCAATTTTGAATAAAATAAAAAAATTACCACAATTGAAAGAAATATGTTTGTGTGACTAGGGAGGGTGTGTTGGTGTGAAGGGGGTGTGTGTGTGGTATGATTAGATAGGTATTATATCATAATAACATAAATCAATGTCAATTCTTAAATCTATGTAACAACTTAGGGTGACTTAGGACACTACTTAATCGAAGGGAAATATTCCTTAATTTTGCATAAATTGACGCACATATATACAATTTGCCTAGATGGACCTTTTAAAGGCCGTCCTGAAAAAATATACATTTAAAAATATATCGATTAATTAATAATGCACTTAATTTTGTCCTAAGTGTACTGATACGTTTATCTCAGCGACAGCAACCAGTGCCAATGACAACTGACGTTCCGCTAAGCAATGGCGGACGTCAAAATGGCGCAAATAAAGTGCGCGCCAGATAAGTCAGAAGCGGCGTTAGGGTAGGGCGCGGTTGGGTGACCGCCCGGGGCGCCGCGCCGCCGCGCCTTTATATCTGCTTGTTCATTGAGCGAGTCCTACTTACTAGTAAATTCCTTAAATCTGGCTACAAAATCGTTATGATGGCAACACTAGAATGGAATGTAGTGTTCGGTTGGAGCACTGCTATTAATTTACCGGGAATACCCGACCATAGATATAACAAATTATCTATCTCTTTTTAACATTTTTCTTAGAAAGAGTTGGTGTTATTTTTGATGAAGCGGAGCGGGATGCGCTCCAGCTCATTAATTACATATCGTCAGTAAATCTCTGCAATCAATAGACATGAGTCTTAGTAAAAGCACAGAAATGTTGAAAAAATGCTGCGCTTTCTTGGAATAATATAGAAATAGAGGCTTCAAAAGCGCCAAGCAGTTAGCCAAGGAGTTGGCTGAAGAACTAGAAATTGAACCTATGTTTAGAGCAACAACAAGAATTCAAGGTGTTAAAAGCCATGCTGGTGAAACAGCTCGCGATGAATCTATAACTTATCCAGAGAATAAATTTGAAGTTAAATTCTTCATTGTCTCTTTGACACTACCATAAATTCACTCAATGAAATATTTGAACAGAAATGAATACTCAGAATCTTGGTCTTTTTTGTACAATATAAAAAAGATTCCGGAAAAAGCAGACCTTCTCAACCTCTGTAGTGATTTCCAATTGATATTACATTTTAGTAGCCCAACCTTAATATTTTTTGTATGTATTTCCCTTTTTTATTTATGAACTTATTTGTTCATTGTATTATGTATATATAATATTTTTATTCCTAGATTCCTCTATTTTATTCAGGTGTATATTTTATTTCCCGTATTATTACATATTTTTTATATTCTAAAGATATATTATATTGTTAAAATTAACTTTGACTTGTCTATGGCTGTCGGCGCGCGCAACTCGTACAGTGGAGCACACATCAAGCTAAACACTTCCAGTATAAGCTGACCTCTCATTGTATAGGCTTCCCGTACAATGAGAGGTCAGCTTATACTGGAAGTTTTTAGCTTGATGTGGGCTCCACTGTACACATGCGTGGTGGACTGTTGGATTTTGGTGCCATAGTGGAAATTATTATTTACTGTGTTTTTTTGGGTGAAACCAATAGTATTATTTTGCCCTAAAATTACTAACAGCAGTTGTGGTGATGATAATTTGACTCCACTTGACATTCTGGAAATAACGACGGAAATTACGAACACTTTTAAAACGAGTTTTTCAAGAAAAATAAAAAATGGCTAACGATAAATCTTATCAAGATTGTTATGAAAACAGGTTGTGAGGCATGAGTTTAGATAAAGTGGTGTATGAAACTATACATTAAAAGACTCGTGTTCTATTAAAAAACTCGCCTTCGGCTCGTTTTTTAAACCGACACTCCTGTATTTAATAACCTTTTTATGTACCAGTTTCATAAACTACTATTAAATTCTTGCGTTTCATACACATTATAATTTATAATATTTAAAGGGGTCGACAGTGACCCCATTTTTATGTTTTGTGTCCTTTTCATAAAAAAGCTAAAAATTGCGATCATTCAGTCAGGGTAGACACCTTTAAATATTATAATGAGAAAAGTTGTAGGTTACCTAGTAAAAAATCATGAATTACAACTTTGATTATAATAATCAAAGATTTTAAATATTTACTTACACCCAAATGAGTCTGGTGACTCTAGGTCTACTTTCAGTTTCATTGCTGGACTAAATTTATTTAGTCACAACTTATATGTATATAAAGTAACTTTTCTTCATGCAGCCAAACTCATACTGGAGGCTTGGTAAGTGATCAGTAACACGGATTGATAGCACTTTTTGCTAATTTCACAAAATAAAATCTTGACGTCCCACAGTAATTGACTCTGGGGCTGGGCTTGTTTTTGTAAGGAACAAAAGAAAGCAAAAGAAATAATTTCCTAATAAGGATCATGGGATCTTGATACTAAGCACTTACCGAGCCTTCAGTAAGAATTTGGCTGCATAAATTAAAGTCACCTTAAATACATATTTTCTATCTCTAATAGACCGAACAATGCAAACATCTTGTGTCCATGGAATTTTCTAGAGAGTTGAAGATTTGAGATTTATTACATTAGATTTATACAGTGACCTCACGTAGCTTAAGACATGTCCTCCCTTGTCACACAATGTCAACTTTGTTGACCCCCTCCCTGCCCCTTAACATGCGACGTAATTTATGGATGGTCCATTATTATTAGTGATCAATTTATTATAACTTGTATGTAATGAGAAAACAAAATAAGAATTACCTACTGCTGTTCCATTTTACAAAAACCTCAATGATTTGATCACTTTCGAAACTTAGTATTTTCCATGAGTTCGATAGCCTCGGATGTCACCCGCCTACCAGGGACAGCTAGTAACAGTTCTTAAATTAATGATTTCGTCAGATTCCGACACTGACAGTATGATAGCATATACAATTTTCAAAGCATGCGACAGAGATGGCATTAGAACCCATGTTGTGACCCCTAGTTTATAAACGTAGCCCAGGATAGTATAAACAAATTCAATGCATGCAAAAGAGAACATGTTCGCCAGGCGTCGTTGACATTCAAACTGAATAGTGCTCTGGTAGGTTTTGGTAAATTTGCAGACGGTAACACTACGACATTCACTATGGCAAATAAAATGACATTTGTAAGAAACAAATCCATTCTTTGATTAATATTAAGTGAAAATAGTGCAATTGACAATATTTATAACTTCCCGGTGATGAGAAATGTCACCTTTTTGGTATGTTTATCTTCCTACTATGGCTTGAACAACCTTTCACCATACAACACGGCATTCTCGTACATAGTTTGTGCACAACGAAAACACATCCGCAATTGAAAATGTTACCAGCGCACTGAATGAATGAATGAATTGAATCTGTTTTGGACATTGTTTACTTGGCGACATGTTAGCGTGCTCATAACCCTGTCCCTACTTTACGTCAATGGTTGTGTTACATCAAATCAATGCCAGTGTGAATACATTTGTCAGATATATTTTTCTCTAATGGAAGCAGTTATTTCAATTTTGGTATTTAGGACTAAGTGAAGAAATAATGAAATGAACTAAATCAGCATAAAAACAAATTCAAGGTGGACTCAATGTTAAAATACACATTTAAGAAACTAGTTTCACAATTTTAGAGTTAATAAGCTTCTCGGTCCCTATTATCATAATAGGTGTAAGGAAGACGAAATATGATAATTAATGAGGTCAAGTTTAAATGAAACCTACTTGGTTGCAGACATGGTTCGGTGGAAACTCATCATCAGGTAGTTGACCTAAATAAATGACTCTCGAACATAGCTCTCTTTTGCGAAACTTTGCGAACTGGAATCTGAAAAACAAAATTACAGGAATCAATTCATTGAACAAAGAAATATAATCCAGATAATTAAATAATGTTACCTCGACCAAAAGAATTTCTTTCTTGGTCTCGAAATTAACGGTGTCGTCTCCATAATGAAGACGTTTTATTATTTTAGCATTCAGATCCTTGTTACTCCCATTTTATTAAGAATTCAGGCTAACAATAAAAACTAAAATTGTTCTCGCACGTAATCAAAACAACCACATCAAAACAATTTTTTGAGTTTGACACAAAAAACTAAAAAGAAAGTGACTAAAGGATCACTAGCGGACCTATAATTTTTAAAATAATTGAACCGTAGGTCATTATTTAACTGTTGGAATATCTTCCTTAGCACCAACAGATAAAGTTCAATTTGCAATGTAACGTTCGGAAAGGGAAGCGGTCCTTTAATTTTATAAATTATTGAACCGTAAAACATCGGAAAGTGCTCGGAAAATGTTTTTTTCTGCATATCGTGAATTCTGTTAAGACTACGGGGGTCACCTTGCTCCGCTCCGCTTCGCTCGGCTCCCTAATATGTAATTACATGTCAACCAAACCGCTCCTTTTCGCTTCGCTCGTCGTCGCAACCTATCCTTAGCGGTCGAATAAAATTAAAAGTAAGGGAGCCGCTAACGGCTATTTAGTCACTTCTTACTAAAAATGGAAAAGGTGACTACGGTATAGTCTGTCAAAAAAGTGTTGAAATGAAAACGAAACTTTAATGAACTTTATTGGACTTTAAACGTTCAAGTATTATAATTTAGGTAATATATTTATGAAATAACAACGCGGTTAACTCGATTTAACAGATTTGGTACTTATTTGTTTGGTGTAACCAAGCGAAACAAAAATAGTTTCTTCAATATTCATTTCAACACTTTTTTGACAGACATACCTAGCGGTACCGTAATTTTAACCGACTTCAAAAAGGCAGGAGGTGCCCAATCTCCATTCGACTATATATTTTTTTGTGTATGTTAATCCATAACTCTGGCAAATCTTAAACGGCCTGAAATTTTTTTGGTTTGGATGATTTTCCTTCCGGGTAGGTCCCATTTTCGATTGGTCGTGATCTGTTAATGGTCTTGAGAGATAGGCAGCAGAATATTGAGGCAAATATCTTCGGCACATCTAAACTGATTTAAAAAAAATATTTTTGTTTGGCAGGGTGTGCTTTCAGGTAGGTCCCAAGTTTGGTCGTGATCTGTTAATGGTCATCAGAGATAGGTAGTGTTATTTGAAAATATACATTATATCCACCTGACCTTCGATCCTCTCCTCATCACCATGGAAATTCTAATGATGACAGCACACTCGGAGGAAATAGAACTATTCCATTTCCTCCGAGCCACCATCATTAAATATTTTGGAAAATCCAAAGACAAATTGTTCTGAGATCTAACCATATTCGATATTTAAATAGTAAAATTGACGTAAGTAAAAATAATATTATAATTAAGATAGTCTCTCTTAAAATATTCAGTATAGGTAAATAAAAATATATTTCTTGAAAACAAATGTCATTTTAAAACTAGCAGTAAAAAGTAACTTTATACGTTATATATTTAAAAATTGAATAAATGTATATTTTACTCCTTTATTTACAATATTTATATGGAAAAACACAAAAAAAATATATTATGTTTACAATTTTCGATATATTTCGGCCCACGGTATGGGGATTCGACTGATGACGGCCCCATATCGTGGGCCGAAATATATCGAAAATTGTAAATATATATAGGTACATTTTTTTGCGTTTTTCCATATAAATATTGTAATTATTTAAAAAAAGAAAGACATGGCGTTCCAATGTGATAAAGTAAAGTAAATTGACTTTTATTACGTTTCATTAAGCCAGATTTTTCAATAACCAAGGCCCTGCCATATTTTCTTGACTGGATGTCGAGAGCCGTTGATTCTGCGGTTGTATGGCCCGATTCAAAGATCGAATCGCTTTGAAAAAATCGATCTAAGATCGATTTTTTTGGCCCCGATGAATCGATCTTCCATTAAATTGATTTAAATTCGACATCCCTAATTTAGGGTAAGTCAGGGTTAGGGATGTCGATTTTTCTAAAAAAGATCGATTTTAAATCATGGTGAAAAAATCTATCCAAAAACTTTCGGTACAAAGAAAAATCGATTCACAAAATCGATTCAAAATTGGAACAGAAATTCACACAATTAGCGTCAATAAGTTTTTATATATGTTGGTAATCTGGGTAAAAATTCATAAGCTTAATTTTTTCCTGAGTTTATTTTAAGTACAGTTAGCTAGTTTGTATTAATAAAATATTAATTAAAATATATATGTTAAAGTTTTATTGCTAAAGTAACTTAAAATGCACAAACCTAATACAAATTAATACAAAACACAATTTTTATCTGACTATTATTCTGTTAATATTATGTCACAATATTTCTGAGTCTCAATTACCAGGGATAGGATATTCGGATCGATATATACCTAAGGTTGAAAAAATGACGGCAAAAGTTTGCAACTATGGAGTCGGCTTCTTAAAATATTATTTATTTAGATACTAATGGTTCCGGAAATTACGGAATCACTTAAAACGTAACGATGTTGAACCTAATACTTAATAGATGCTACCGTTAATATATGTATATTTTTCAGGCGTTGTATACAAATAATATGATTTTTTTTTTAAATGACAAACAGATTTAAGTCGAATAGAGTTGAAGGTCGAAGATATATAGTCTATACTTCGACCTTCTACGCTGTTTGACCTAAATCTTTTTGTAATTTTAAAAAATTCATAGGAATTGTATACAATACCTGAAAAATATACATTCATCTACGGTAGCATCTATTAAGTAATAGGTACATCATCGTTACTGTTGTGGACACAAAACCATGAGGCACCTAGCGGCGACTTTGCCTCCAATTAGTAGTAAATAATTAGTTTAGATCATGTAAATATATGTAATTTGATTAGGAATACACAATATCATGTCTAGCTATAATAATAAAGAAGATATGTGTTAGACTGAGGCCCGAAGACAAGGACACAGATATGTTAGACAGAGTAAGGAATACAGATTAGTGCCGTGTGCAAAACGAGGGATATAAAAGGCGGGCCAAGCCCGCGGTAATTCATTCGGACCGCTTGTACGCTCGCAGTGCTCGGACCTGTTTTCGGTTGCGAATTCGCCCAATATTATTTATTAATATTATCGCGAATTGCGCCCGCGCCTCAGCTGCGCGGAGGGGAGCACCTACCTTTTAGAGCGCCTGAGTTGTGGTGCCGCTCGCTGTGCTTCCTACCTCGGCCTTCCACCAGCGGAAACCACCGAGGAAAGGGGCATGGGGACTGGCACACGCCACGATTCATAGGTCGCACGCGTAACACCCCCCCCGCAGCCGCCGCTCACTTACAATGAGCGGCAACAACAGCCCTTCTCAGGGCTCGCGTCCCAACAGTCCTTTTCAGGACTCCTACCACCACGCCACCACCCAGTCGTCATCCCAGGAAGTAGACCCAGCACTCCTGAGTCTACCCAGGGGATCAACGTCGGACTCCACCCCCATTAGTCGTGCGCACTCGCTCCACGACCTCCAATGGGGGGCCATCAGCACGAGCACCGAGTACGCCGTGCCGTTCGCGCTCGAGCAGCCGGGGTCTCCGCGCCGTGGTCTCGAGCTCGACGAGATTATGACGGCTCGACTGCGACGTGCTAACTGCTTGACGGAGGGACTCCTACTCACGATGGAGGCCCACCTTCGCCAGCGCCGCCTCGAACTCGCGGTCCCAGGCTCCCCAACGGCAGATGCAGCATTGGCGTCATCTATGCCGCTGACTCTGCCCCCCCTCCCTCCAAGGACGAAGAGAGCGCTCGACACGAGCAGCCCTAGGACAGAGAGCACGGAGAAGCGAGTCTGCGACGTGCCTTCTCCCGTGCCCTACTCCTATGCCGCCGCCGCAGCCACCCCCCTGCAGCAATGCCCGGATCCACCGCGTGCAGCCCAGGGAAAAGCGGCATCGCGCCTCCCAGTCGCGCAACGAGCGCGACCTGACCGCCCACCCCTTGGGTACCCAACGCCTCGCACCACCGCGCCGCGCGCCGTCGCGCCACGCGCCGTCGCGCCGCGCGCCACCGCACCGCGGACCGTCGCGCCGCGCGCCGCCGCGCCACGCACCACCGCGACGTCCTCCGTCGCGACGACACCCTCCGTCGCGACGACGCCCTCCGCCGCAACGCCGTCCGTCGCGACGCCTTCCGTCGCGACGCTCACCGCCGCATCGCCCGCTGCTGCGACGCCCGTAGTCGCGCCGCCCGCCGCCACGCCGCCCGCCGCCGTGCCGCATGCCGTCGCGACGCCCGCCGCCGCGCCGCCGGCCTCCGCGCCGCCCCCCACCGCGCCGCCCGCCGCCGCGCCGCCCGCCGCCGCGCCGCCCGCCGCCGCGCCGCCCGCCGCCGTGCCGCGCACCGTTGCGACGCCCGCCGCCGCGACGCCTGTCGTCGCGCCGCCCGCCGCCGTGCCGGCCACCGCCTCACCATCCACGGCTGCCCCCCTAGCAGAGGCCATGCCAAGGAAGGCCAGATATCCACCGCTCGTAGTGGATAAACTACCAAACTGGCAATTTCACATTCGTGAAATAGCGACCCAACTTGGCAGAACCCCGAACGCGCGCGCCTTCCAGCAAGGAGTACGCTTTACGCCCACATCGGACGAAGAGTACCGCCTCCTCCAACACTACCTCACCAAGCTGGACAAGGACCACGGAGTAAAGTGGTTCGCGTACTCCCTTCCCGCCGAGCGCAGCTTGAAGGTGGCGATACGAGGACTCCCCGTGAACACCGAGCCGGAGGAGCTCACCGACGCCTTACTTGAGCTCGGCTTCGAGGCAGAATATTGCAAGCCAATACGGGCCAGAGCGGGTCGCCCGGGCTGCATATTCTATGCCCAACTTAAGAAAACCCCAACACTGACGCCGGCTATATATGAAGTAACAGAGCTCATGTATATGCCAGGCGTCAAAATCGAAGCCTGGAGGGGAAAGAAGGGACCTGCACAATGCCACAGATGCCAGCAGTTCCGGCACTCCTCACACCACTGCCACCGCACACAAGCGTGTGTACGATGCGGCGAGGAGCACCCTGCAAAGGAGTGCCCACGCCCCAAGGAAGAGCCGCCGACGTGTGCTAACTGTGGAGGGCCCCACGCAGCCAATAACACGTCGTGTCCTGTGTTCCGGAGGGAAGCCCGGAATAAGAAAGCCGGTACGGTGGCCCTGACGGGCACTGCTACCAAGCCCAACCCACTGCCCTCGCAACCCAACCCTACAGAGGAAAGGACAGCTCCCTCCTCACTCACGGCCCAGGCAAATCCGCCTACGGCCAGAACGGACCCCCTCAAGCCACGCCGCAAGAGAGGGAGGAAAAATAAAAAGAAGATGGCTGAGCAGCCCATCCCTGCACCGGCCCCTACCCCAGCCACTACTTCAAAGGCCCAAACCGCACCTCCGGCACAGCTCTTCCAAGAAGAAAAGACCTTGGAACTGCTCAAGGCCCTTCTAAGCCACCCGGACGTCCTTAGATGCGTAGCCACCCTCCAGCTACAACAGAGCTCCAGTCACTAAGAATAGTGCACTGGAACGCCCAGTCGCTCACTGGGAAGAGACGACTGCTCCAGTTCTTCCTCAGAGAACAAAACGTCGATGTGATGCTCATCAGCGAGACCCACCTGTCAGACAAAGATAAGTTCAAGATCCCTAACTATCATGTCTACAGGAAGGATGAGCACTCCCCCGAGACTGGCCGAGTCTGGCGAGGCTTGGCGGTCCTGGTCAAGAGGAGGATAATCCACCAGCAAATCGCCTTCAAGGAGTACTCCTCAATATACGCTCTTGGAGTCGAGATCCAGGTCGCTGGCGAAACACTGCGACTATTTGCCACCTACAAGGCTCCTGCCCGGCGCCTTGACTTCAGGGACCTACACGATGTCCTCAGCGCGCCGCACCCTACCATCATAGCCGGCGACCTGAACTCCAAACACCCAGCGTGGAACTCCGCGAGGGCGAATGCCCAAGGACTCCGACTCCTCCAGGACTCGATCTCGCACCACTATGACGTCATCGGCCCCGGCGAGCCTACTCATTACTGCCCGCAAACGGGGCTTGGAGACGTCCTGGACATAGTGGTGTACAAAGATCTGAGAACACCGCCAAGCCAAGAAGTCTTTATCGACCTCCCGTCGGACCACAGGCCAGTCCTTCTCATTGTGGAGGACATGCCCACCCGGGTCTCGCCACCTGCAACACGTCGACGGTACAACTGGCCCGCCTTCGAGGCCTCCCTCCATGAGGCATCCATATCCTGCCCCGTCACCAACTCCGAAGATGTGGAGAGGCTGACGTCTGAGCTCACTAGCTGCATCCGAAACGCGCTGGAAACATCTTCGCACACGGTTCCGAGCACGGGAAGACTACAACCTCTCCCCGCTCGGATCCAAGAACTTATACGCGAAAAGCGACGGATCCGGAGGCGCTGGCAGCACACCCGCTGCCCCACGCTCAAGACTCGCCTCAACGCTCTCACGGAGAAGGTGAAGGCTGAACTCGACGCCAACGCCGAAGAATCTTGGGAACGCCATGTCGAGTCCATAGGCGAACACGTTCCCTCTGTACATCGCCTATGCCGGCAGCTGTCCACAACTCCAACTCCAGTCCGACCGCTGCTGGGCAGCGACGGCCACCCAAGATTCCGAGCCCAAGATCGAGCCGAGATATTCGCCGAGAGCCTCGAAGGCCAATTTACGCCAAACCCGACAAACGATGTGGAGCACGTCAGAGCAGTCGAGTCCCACCTGCGAGACTACTTCGCTGAGCCGACAGTCGCTGAAGAAGACCCCACCGTCTTCTCGCCTGGCCTGGTGAAGCGGGTGATCAACCGCACCAAACCCCGCAAGGCCCCAGGAGCTGATTCCATTACCAACCTGGCGCTCCGGCACCTACCCCCTCGAATAGTCGCTGCCGTGACGCGCCTTTTCAATGGAATCATGCGAACGGGGCACTTCCCTACTCAGTGGAAGGTCGGCCACGTCATCATGCTTCCAAAGCCAGGCAAGGACTCCAGACGGCCGGAACACAACCGGCCTATCACCCTGCTCAGCAACGTCTCAAAGGTGTTTGAGAAACTCCTGCTCGGGAAACTGACGCCCCACATCACACCCCGCCCGGAACAGTACGGCTTCAGAGCTGACCACTCCACGACCCTCCAGCTTACCAGAGTACTGCACCACATGTCGGTAGGCCTTAACAAGAAGGAGTACACCGTTGCAGTACTTCTGGATATGGAGAAGGCCTTCGACAGAGTATGGCACGAGGGCCTGCTATACAAACTGTCGACCTCTCCAGCCCCTCGGCGCCTGGTTAGGGTCGTGAAGTCGTTCCTAGCTGACCGCCGCTTCAGAGTGGTGGTGGAAGACGCCATCTCCGGAGAGCGCCAGATCAAAGCTGGCGTTCCACAAGGAAGCTGCTTGTCCCCAGCCTGCTACTCCCGGTACACCGATGATATCCCTTTGGGAGCGGGAACCCAACTCGCTCTCTTCGCCGACGATGCGGCTTACTTCGTATCGTCATACAAGCCCTACCACGCTGCGGCGAAGATGCAGCGCACCCTGGACCTGCTCCCAGACTGGTTGTCCAAATGGCGACTATCGGTCAATGTCGGGAAGACGCAGGCCCTCATCACCGGAAGCACCAAGGAACCACCACCACTCCAACTCCACGGAGTCGAGGTCCCATGGCAGCCCCACGTGAAGTACCTGGGAGTCACCATTGACCGGAGACTCTCAATGCGGAAACACGTGGACAACGTCGTCGCCCAGGTGAAAGGAGCGCGAGCAAGACTGCGACCGCTCCTGTCTTCAAGCCTACCTCTGCGTGCGAAGCTCGGGATCTACAAAACTTATGTGAGATCCCGCCTCACGTACGCTGCGCCGGCATGGTACGCTCTAGTCTCGGAGACGAATAAGAAACGTCTCCGAGCCCAAGAAAACCTGGCCCTTCGCACCATCGTCGGCGCGCCTCGCTACGTGAGGAACGACGTGATCGCGAGGGACTTGAGGATCGAACGCCTGGACGACTTCGTCAGCCGGCTCGCGACGGGGATGTTTACGCGCGCAGAGCATGCGCCGTTCTCACATCTTCGAGAGCTGGCGCCGCACCACGCGCGCCCCCCCGATCGCCGCCGCCTGCCACGGGACCTCCTCAAACCACCGGACGAGAACACAGAGCCGCCCGACGCGACCCGCGCGTCCGCGACGACTGCGCCCGCGCCACGCACCCCCGCGCCGCGCTCCCCCGCACCGCGCGCACCCGCGCCGCGCAACCCCGCGCCGCGCACCCCCGCGCCGCGCCCCCCCACGCCGCGCGCTTCCGCGCCGCGCGACCCCGCGCAGCGCGCGCCCGCGGTACTCGCGTCGCGCGCGCCCACGCCGGACACCACATGACAACCGCGGCTCCTCCCTGAGTAGAGCCGAACTCCTCCCTGAGTCGAGCCGTGCTCCTCGAGAGTAGAGCCGCAAAACACCACCGGACAAGACAACCCAAGGACATGCCCATAGTCATGGGCATCGGAAGACGTCTCAGCAAGGGGGCACCCGCCCCGACGCTGAATACCCACGCCCCAGAAAGGGGGATGTGAGAAAACCAACGAGCGGTAATTCATTCGGAACAATACAGTCCTACTTATAACATCGAAGAGTTTTAATTACCAGTCCACTATAGTTTTGGACCTTCGAGTCGGACTCGAAGCTTGAATCACCACCAACAGGAGCCGCCTACTCTTCAGAACCGAAGTCTCTTCAGTTGCAGTCTATCGTCCGATCACGATGGTGGTCACCCGGAGCCAGGGTGATGCTGCAGAACTGGAGGAGCAGAGACGCCGTAAAGAGGAACAGAGGCGCCAGGAGGAGGAACGTCAGATCGAAGACGAACGACTCCGAAGGCTGGAACGAGAACCACCGGCGTCACCTTCAGCTGCGACCATCCCTGGCATCACCACGAACCCCGTTCCAGCCATGCGTCCACGACCAGGGTCACCTACACCCTCGCACCGCTCGCACCGATCTACCACGAGCGTGACCGTGAGGCTGCGGCTGGCAGAACTGGAGGCAGCTGAAAAGATGGCGGAACTGAAGAGGAAGGAGCTAGCATTGGAGGCCGAGTTAATCCAGAAGCGTCTGGCTGCGCAAGTCGCAAGCATCCACGAGGACGAGAGCGTGCACGATGAACCCCTGTCTACCAATTTTAACAAGGTTGACGACTGGCTGCGCACCAACCCGACGAACACACGGGGGGAGCGCATGGATACCCTGACCACATCACGCACTATAGAAAAGCCACGTGAAGAACGAAGAGCACGCTTCGCAGACCCAGTAACACTTACTCCAGCCAGTACAGACGGAGCAATCGAACAATTAACAGAAGCAATTGAGAAGATGTCGAGACCCAGACCAGGTTACGTCAGCGAACTACCATTATTCTCCGGAGCACCTGACGAGTGGCTACCATTCCAAGCTGCTATGCGAGACGCCACTACTCTCTATAGTCTGTCGGCCGCTGAGAACTTACAGCGGCTGAGATCCTGCCTAAAACTTGAACAGGAATGTTTCAATAATTACATAAAATTCTCTGAACAAAAAATAAAAAGCCATCCAAAATTTTTCTGGAGTTATATTAAATCAATATTTCCACGTAATTCTTTTCCGGATACAATGACTTACAAGGGTATTCAAGTTACGGGTGGTGACAGTATCTGCAATCAATTTAACGAGTACTTCAACTCTGTTTTTGAAAAATCCAATCAAAGCTCCTTAGATTTAGATAGCTTACAAGCTTCCTCTGTTGCCGTATTAAGTATGTCTCATATTGAGGTTACTCAAAATATCGTTCAAAAGTATTTAAAATCAATAAATATTAGTAAGGGTGCAGGGCCAGATGGGATTCATCCTATTTTTATCAGTAAGTGTGCACTATCGTTAACCTTGCCCATCACTATTTTATACTCAAAGTCAATGAGAGATGGACACGTTCCTAACATTTGGAAACGAGCATGGATCACACCAATCCCCAAGGGCAAGGTCAGCAGCGATATTGAAAAGTACAGACCTATTTCTAAACTGTGTCACTTAGGAAAGATCCTTGAAAAAATAGTGACTGATCAGTTATCTTCTGCTGTGCGTCGCTGTATTACTCCCAGTCAGCATGGTTTTTATAGGGGTCGTAGTGTGGAGAGTAATCTCCTTAATTTTACGGAATTTATTCTTGATGCCTTAGATAATAAATGTCAGGTGGACGCCGTGTATACCGATTTTGCCAAAGCATTTGATAAAATATGTCATAATATGTTATTACTTAAGCTCTGGCGGCTCGGTATACATGGTGACCTCTTGCGTTGGATAAAATCTTATGTTATAAACCGTAATCAAGCTGTTGTACTTGGTGGATTTTGTTCTAATTATAAATTAACTAGCTCAGGGGTTCCTCAGGGATCCCATTTGGGACCCCTGTTATTTACACTGTATATAAATGATATAACAAATAATATACAACATTCGAACTCCTTGCTTTATGCGGACGACACAAAATTATTTAGAATTATCCGTAATCCTAGTGATTGTAATGAATTACAACTTGACCTACTTAATTTTGAAAGATTTTGTGTTCAAAACAACCTATTCTTAAATCCAGACAAATGTAGTGTAATTAGTTTTAGTAGGAAAAAGCAAACGATTCTTTACGATTACAAACTATGTAACACTAATCTTAAACGGGTAACAGAAATTCGTGATCTCGGTGTGATCATGGACTCTAAACTTACTTTTGTGCCACACATTGATACAATACTCAGCAAATCTTACAAACAATTGGGTTTTATTTTGAGAGTTGGAAAGCCGTTCAAAAACCCGTTAACATATAAAATTCTGTACAATAGTTTTGTTCGTAGTAGACTGGAGTTTGCCTGTTCAGTTTGGCATCCATTTTATATAACTCATATTGATAGACTTGAGAAATTACAGAAAAAGTTTGTGAAGGCCCTCGACTACAGAACAGGTTATGCTTATCTTGACTATTATACCTCAGCTGATAGACACAAAGTTCAACTTCTATCCCACAGGCGAGACTACACTGACGCTTGTATGCTTTACAAAATAATTAATAATAATTTGATAGATACCCCGGATTTATTACAAAAAATCAACTTTAGAATACCTCGCAAATGTGAACGTGCATGTCATACAAAGAATTTGTTTAGTATTGCTTCTTGTAAAACGTGCTATGCAAGAAATAGTTTTGTTAGGCGTGTTTGCCGATTATATAATGACCATTTATCAGATGTCGACATGTTTTGTGTATCTTTTTCCACCTTTAAAAAATCTGCCATGAAAAAAATTTCTTGCAGATAGATGTTTTTGACTAACATTATTTGTTGCTCATATTTTGTAACTAGTGTATTACTTACTTATGTTTAGTTAACTTCACTTCTTATTAGAAATATACATTTTTGTAAATTAAGGAGACTTTAGGCTTAATTTGAATATTTTCACTTGTAATAATTTGTATATGTGGCTGTTTGTTTCTTAAATAAATAAATAAATAAATAAATAAAGGGAGATGCACGCAACGCAGTGGCTGCACTATTACACACAGCCACCAATCCCGACATCATCATGAAGACGCTAGAGCAGAGCTTCGGTAGACCAGAGATCATCATAGACAAAGCAATGGAAGAACTTAAGAGGTTACCGAAGCCGGGATCATCAGCTGCAGAATTAAATAACTTCGCCGTCAAAATCCAGAACATCGTATGTGTCTTGAAGAACATCGATAAGCGGGGCTACCTATATAACCCTTTGCTAGCCCGGGAGGTATTAGAGAAGCTCAGCCCACACATCAAGTCGCGCTGGTGTGACTACGCCTGCGAACACGAGGGGACTTCAGATCCAGAGATCGTCACGCTTTCACACTTCCTGATGCGTGAGGCAGACATAGCCCTACGTTTCACTTATACGTCGGCGTCCGGTATCGCTTCTACAGCCGCTACGAAGAGAGAACAGAGGCCAGTACCTGCGATCAATAAGAAGAAAGCAAACGCTGTCTACGCCATTAACGAACCAGAGCAAGTCAATCAATCTGAACAGATTGACTTATGTCCAAGCTGCGACAAGAATCATGCACTACACCAGTGTCCGACCTATAAGGCACTAATTGTAGCGCAGCGATGGGACATGATTCGAGAAAAGAAACTATGTTTCCGATGTGTCAACAAGAAACACCGTCGCTTTCACTGCAAAGCAAAGCTGTGCGGCGTAAACCAATGCCACCGCCCATATCACGCTTCGCTACATGAGGAACCAAGGCAACCTGCAACACCAGAGCAAAGCAACACGGAGGCAGTCCTGTCGGTAGCATCCCTACACGCTACCGGCCCTAAAGCTGTACTCCTGAAGATGTGCCATGTTATTATCTCCGGACCACTTGGAGAAGTACCAACTTATGCGCTTCTGGACGAGGGTGCGACCATAACCCTGATTGATGAAGAACTAGCAAGAAACATCGGCGCAGACGGTCCTGCTCAGCCTTTGAACTTACACGGCGTCAACATGTCAAGACGTGATGAACAGAGCAAGACTGTCACAGTACATCTCAGAGGAAAGAGAGAGAAAACAACACACACAGTTCGAGCACGCACTATACGAGACCTGAGGCTTCACCAGCAGTCCCTACCTAAGAAACTGCTGAACCACGACTACCTGCGAGACCTGCCGCAGGAAGAGATCTGCTACGAACTAGCACGCCCAGGCATCCTAATTGGCACCAACCATTGGGAAATGATCGTGTCCAGAGAGCTGCGGATTGGCGCCCCCGACCAGCCAGCCGCACCTAGAACACAACTCGGCTGGGTGGTACACGGAACCGTGCCACGCAGCCTGATCTATCACACTGAGGAGAGCGTGCTTCATGTATACGCACCCGACCAGCGCCTGCATGAGAACAAACAGCACGACGAGCGCCTCCATGAACTGGTTGAGGCCCACTTCCGCATCGATGCGATCGGGGTCGCTCTCAAAGACCCTGTGATCGATCGGCGCTCTCGGCGATCGGTTGTGTTACCTGTGTGCGCATACGGACCGTGCGTGATTTATTGTTATCGCGACGCGAATTACGTAAGGTCATATCGAAATGGTACAGTGCAAGAAGTGTAGATTGTTCTTATCAGTCTCTAAAGCAGATTCCTTAAAATGCAATGGGACTTGTGGTGGCTTTTACCACAAAGCCTGTGTTAGTGATGTGAAGAAGTTCATTAGAGATCAGGTGTGTGAATCATGCGTCAATAATACGCCAAACGGGCCTCAGCGACTGAATGTGGATTCAACCAACACCACAGTAGAATCGTTGTTAAGAGAAATCAACAAAAAGTTGGATGTTGTCTACAAAATTGAAAAAGCTGTGGATGATTTGACGGAGAGTGTTGATTTCTACGCTGAACAGTATCAGCAAATGATGATCTTCAGGACCGAATGCACAGATAAAATGAAAAAAATGGAGGGTAAAATCTCTGACCTTCAAAACAGAAACATTTATCTGGAAAAGTGTGTACAATCTGTTGAGGAAAAAATGATAGGTTTGGAACAGAAAGAACAAGAGAAAAATATCGAAATCATTGGATTGCAGGAAAAGAAGGGTGAAAAAATTATGGATGTGGTGAAAAATGTTGGTAAAAAGCTAGGAATTGAGGAGACCGTTATCGAAAACATCGAGTCAGCGTGGAGGGTAGGTGCACCGCGGAGCGAGAATGCGGCGAAGCCGCGTCCTTTGGTTGTTGCTATGCGAACTCGCGTTGCCAGGGATGTATGGATTAAGGCCCGAAAGACAAGAATTACAAATGAGGACGGAAAAACACCTATTTACATCAATGAGAACTTAGCCAAAAAGACTAGAGAACTGTTTTGGCAAGTGAAGGTGACCTTGAAACCCTATTATCAGTTTATATGGGTCAAGAACACGAAAATCCTCATAAAAAAAGTGAATCAGACACAAAAATATACCATGTAAAGACAGATAGGGACATTGGTCAGTACCTTCCGAAAGACCTACCTGATGATAACGCAGAAAACTGAAAAATGCTATTTAAATTATGTACTCTGATAAAACCAAATACCTAAAAGAGCTTGAGACAAGTTTATTGCCTACATCATTGATACGAAACACAGGAGACATTCAATATAATAAGTTTACGGTTACAGACCCCTGGCAAGAAAATATAAAAAACAACAAAGATAAAATACACATACTTCATTTGAACATTAGATCCATAAAAAAGGGGTTTGATCAATTCAGACTACTAATAAACGGCATTATAGACCACATAGCAGTTATTATACTCACCGATGTAAATATAAAGGAGGACAGCGTTGCCTTGTTCAACATACCTGGATTTGAATGCTTTTCAAATACTCGAACAGTTAAAAAATGCGGAGGAATTATAGTTTATGTAAAAGAAAACTATGTGTTCGAGTGTGAGAATAAGAATGGCTGTTCTTTTGAGCTGATTCAGGGAAAATTTAAATCTAAAAACAAGTGGATACACTTATTGGCTGTTTACCGTCAGCCAAATTCAAGTAAACACACCTATATTAAGGAAATGGAATGTATTTTAAAGTCTATTCCGCCAGATGAAGATATAATCTACATGGGAGATATAAATATAGACTTGCGGAAAAGTGGCATAAATACTATAATTACTAGATACGAACAGTTATTAAGTGGATATGGATTGCAGTGCGGCATCAAGTATTATACGCGAGAAGAAATAGTGAAAGGAAAACTAACTAAATCATGTATAGATCATGTGTACGCAAGGTTTATTTGTGATAGTGTACGTAGTCAGCTGTTGACGTGCAAAGTATCTGATCATTACCTAATAGGTATCGAGATACAAAGTACATTTATACAGGATAGCGGTAAGACTTTGCGGACTGTGCTGAACAATAAATTGGTCGTTAGTAAACTGAAAAACTATGAGTGGGAAAAATTGCTTGACATGGAGTGTCCGATAAAACTGTATGAAAAAATGTGTGACGTTTTTAGTAGCATTTATCATGAGTGTTATATGGATATTTATAGTAGTAATAAACGGTGCAAAGAGTGGATGAACAAAGAATTGATAAAATATATAAATAAAAAAGATGAATTATTTAGACAGTGGAAATCTTCACCAAATAACGCAACATACAGATTAGAATATACGCGATTTAGGAATAAAACCTCTAAATTAATAAATGCTGCTAAGAACAACCACAGAAAAAAAGTTATCAAGGATTGTAAAACAGATATTAAAAAGGTATGGGAGAACATAAATAATTGGCTTGGGAGAAAAAAAAGTAGCTTAGATAATGTTATTATGAAGTACTTAGGAAAATATGAGGAACTAGAAAATATATGTGATAATTTTGCGGATACTTTTACTGGAGAGATACAAAATATTAAACATAACTGCGACAAAAAATTTCTCAATAGGTCTGAATATGTAGAAGAAGCACCTATGTCTTTTTATTTTAGAAAAGTAAATTCCTACCACGTTGAAAAAATAATAGATAATATTGATATTAACAAATCACCAGGTTCAGATGGAATTAGGATGAAAGATATTAAGGCCATTGAAAGTTTAATAAGTCCCATAATTGCAAAATTCATCAATTTATGTGTCTTAACAGGTATTTACCCAGACAATTTAAAATTAGCTATAGTTAGGCCGATATATAAACATGGTAGTCACCTAGATTATACAAATTACCGACCGATTGCGATACTGTCAACTATAAATAAAATAGTTGAAAAAGTAATTGTAGGGCAAATCTCAAGTTTTCTAGAAAAAAATAAAATTATAAGTAATGTGCAACATGGATTCCAAAGAAATAAAGGAACTAACACCGTCCTTTTTGAATTTACAAATGAAATAAATAGTTGTCTTGATAGAAAAGAACATGTTTTGGCACTGTTTATTGATTTCAAAAAGGCATTTGACACGTTGGACCATGAAACGTCGCTAACGGCCATGGAAGAGTGTGGAGTACGTGGTCCAGTGAGCTTGTGGCTTAGGAGTTACTTAGAATCACGAAAAATCAGGGTTAAAATAAATAATGCAAAAAGTAAAGAGTGTGACGTCATGCTCGGAGTTCCAACTGGCTCGGTATATGGTCCAGTCGGGTACATAATGCATGTCAATAGCATGAGTAACGTTGTTCGCAATTGTAAAGTGTATATGTACGCTGACGATACTTGCATTATGTACTCGGGGACAGATCCAAAGACAATAGAACAGTGCGTACAACAAGACTTTGATAATATTTTAAAATGGTCGCATGACAACGGAATAATATTAAACGCTCAGAAAACGAAATATATACATATAAGATCACAAAGGGCTACTATTAAAGATATACCGTTTCAAATAATAGGTCATACATATGATTGTTTACATCAAGACTATATAAACTGTAATTGCTTGAACATGGAAAAGGTAAACAAAATTGAATACTTGGGGTTAACAATAGATAAAGATCTAAACTGGAAATATCATATAAAAAAAGTTTGTAATAGACTACGAATATTGTTAGCAAAGTTCAATAATCTCAAGTATTTTGTAAATCGTTCTGGTTTATACTGTGTCTATAATGCGCTTGTAGAACCGGTTTTGAGCTACGGATTGGCCAGCTATGGGAGAACTTTTCCTACATACTTACATGAAATAAAGAAACTACAAGTGAGATTTTTGAAGTGCCTAGTTAGTAAAAAAGAAAAGTTGAGTTGTAACAAAGTTTACGAAAAATTATTTAAAGTTTGTAGAATTATGCCAGTAGACGTTAAAATAAAATATTTAATAGCCATGGAAACATTCCAAAAATCTCACTTAAAGATTAAAAAAACCCATGGGTACCCAACCCGTGGCAAAAGTAAACTGAAATCTAAATATATTGTACCAAGGTATACAAACTATTATGGAAAAAGAACGGGTGCCTACTTAATACCAAAAATATTTAATTCAATACCAGGGGACGTTGACGAAACTTTAAATAGTAAAATAAGTAAAACTAAATTTAAAAATATTTTAACAAAGTGCCTACTTCACTCAATTACATTACATAAATAATGATTGTAAGATATTTTTTAATATTCTTTGTATTTCTGACTTTTTATTACGGACGCCAGTAGTTATGATACTGATATAACAACTGCCAATGGTACCCTATTAAGCAGGCGCCCGTACTTCGTCTCAGTTCGTTGTTCTTATGTATTAAATTTAAAAAACTATGTCTTAATACTACTTACTTGTACGCAAATAAATATATAATAGTGTATAAAAACAGACATGTACCGAGAGTATAGCCGATAAACTGCTACGCAGTTTGGCTTCAATTTTTTGCAAACAAAAATCTGTATGTCTTTTGCTGAATAAATAAATAATCTAATCTAATCTAATCTGTGAGCGACAATAACAAGCGAGCTATGAACATCGTCGAGAGCACTATAAAGAAGATCAACGACGGCTACGAGGTCGGACTGCCATGGAAACATGACAATGTAGTCATGCCTACAAGCTATGAGACAACATTGCGCCGTCTCAAGAGCATAGAACGCAAGATGGATGCTGACCCAAACTTCGCCAAAGAATACTCGACACAAATCGAGAACTTGCTGACCAAGGGCTACGCAGTACCATGCGACGGCACAGAAAAAGAAAGCGCTGTTTGTTGGTACCTGCCTCACTTCGCAGTACAGAATCCAAACAAGCCCGGCAAGAAGAAGCTCGTGTTTGATGCAGCGCACCGATCCCGAGGTGTTAGCTTGAACGACAAACTGCTGGAGGGACCGGACTTGCTGCTCTCACTATAAGGGGTTCTCTTCCGCTTTAGAGAGAAACCGATTGCAGTCACGGGCGACATACGAGAAATGTTCTTACAAGTGAAGATCCGCCCGGAAGACCAGCCAGCCCAGCAGTTTCTATGGAGGGGCCAAGAACGAGACAAGCCACCCAGCCATTACAAGATGTGTAACGTTATTTCTTTATCCAAAGAAATAAGTAAACATATCGATTCATTTTAAATCGATATCGACTATGTCACGACACTATTTCGTTGACCGAACCGCTCTGCGGCGTTCATTCATTTCCTTCGCTCTAACTCATTCCAAAAATAACCGCGGTGACAGAGAGTCGCGTCCTTTATCTTGCGCCAGTAGACTGACGTCACCCGTAACGGTTTATGAATTTATTTTGGCTCAATAATTAGCTTTCTATAAGTATATCAATTTTAATATAACTATACATAGTGGTATCCTGCCCCGTTTTGGGTAAGTGTTGAGCAAACGTATTATTTAATTTAGAACCGTAGGTAGTAGACTGGTAGACTTTTTATACCAGTATTAATCTTGTGTTTTATGTAGTTGTGTAATTTCATTTCATATTTGCTTACTAGCTGATGGCTACGCTTATGTTGTCAACAAAAAATGCGTCGTCATTCATACTAGCCGATCTAACGTTAACCGTTAGATACCTACCTACATTCTGTTTGTTTTTTGGTTTCAAATTAGGTAAAATTATATATTTGATTGCCCTCTGTTAATGCCTTGTACAATATTTTGGCTTTATGCATATTAGTAAACTCATTTCTCATTAACGCACTTTCATCATACTGTATTTAGTACATGTACATAATAATATCTTAATGAATAGTTTATTTCACAACTCCGTTCTGATTCTGTTTTGCGTGCCGCCATGGACAAGCTTTTAGTTAGGTATTTTCCGGATTCCGTGGCGAGTGCACAAATCAATATCAGTAGTTAAGATATTAATCATCATCTTCGATCGATTCCAGGGTCCAAAGTTCGGGCCATAAAGTCCGCCCAATCTTGGTGCTTCACCACGAAGCAGCCTCCATTTCTTCGGCTCCTGGCAGAAGAGTCGGGTTCCTGGATCGACTGCCTTCCTAGACGGTCACGCTACTGGGGCCTCCTGCTGATCCCACTGGACGTAGGGGAGTACCTACCCGTAACATCTTAGAACACAGAACTGAACCAGAGTGTAGGGCAACGAACCCGTTATTTATAACTATATGTAATAAATATACATTATCATATTGTTAGATAATTTGTCTTTATTTCATCCCCTAGGCCTCTTCAAGGCTGAGTGCGACATTGGCGCCTTCAACGTGTTAAAAAGTTTAGTTCTTGGTTCTACTTTGTCACGTAGTTTGTCCGTGTGCATGTTTTTATGTGAAGATTCGTATTCTTTTATTATCGCTTTTTTGTCTTGTGCGTCAGCTGAGGTTTAGTGAGGGGACACATTTTTTTTTCATCGTTATCGATAAAAATTGTATTTACTGAAACTCTTTATATTGTATAAACTTAAATTCTGTCCCACACTAAACATCAGTTGCTATTTCAGGTTTTTATTTATTTACTACTAAAATATTTTTTTAAGATTAAAAATTATTCTTAATTTTGCAATAACGAAAGAAATCCATCTGTTATTTGCTGATTTGTAACAGAACGGAGAAGTAGTTTGATTAAATAGTTTTTTTTTTCATTTACAATTTATGTCTATTTTGCTCACACTACCCACAACGGCAATTTTTTTTTCTTTTGCAACTCTCATTGAAATAAATAATTGAAAAATGGCGCTTGATATCAAGTTCTTGTCCCTAAAAAAAGCGGAACTTTCCTATGAGGTGGCCATACGTGGTGACACTCCGGCTTCAAATGTTGAAGGTTTGAGGAAACAAATAGCCAAATCTTGTATTCAGTTTGCGACAGAAGATATTATGGAATCTTCATTTGAGGTCGATGTTGATTTGAGCGCAGTTGAGGACAGCCTTAATAAGCTTGATTCATGTTTAAAAACAAAGCCAGATAAAACTGTCCTGGCCCGTTGTATTAACCTGGCAAATCATATCTATCACAGATTGAATAGGATAGATTTAATTAGCTCCCCTACATTTGTAGAGAAATTTAAAAGGATTGAGAAAATGTATTTGGATACTCGCTCTCAACTACAAATACTCGAAGAAACTACTGGTAAAGATACTTGCTTAAATGCAGTAGCTCTTAAAGGATCAACTCAAGTATTAGTTTGCGATAAAGCACTTACGGAACTGACGTCAATAAAATATGATGGAAAAAATTGCCCTAGAGCGTTTATAACACGGGTGAATGAGTATGTAGAGGCTAGAAACATACCAAAACAAAAAATCATATCTTTTGCCACCGAGATTTTTACTCATGACGCGCTTCACTGGTTTCGTTTAGTTAAAAACAGCGTTTCCTCTTGGGAGGACCTTTGCTCTAAACTTAAGGAAGATTTCAGTAGTTCCGATTATGACTACCGACTTCTTTCTGAAATAAGATTACGTACGCAAGGTATCAAAGAAAACATAACAATTTATATATCCATTATGTCTGGTATGTTTGCTCTTTTAAATAAACAATTATCCGAGGAAGAAAAAATGGAGATTGTTATGCACAACTTACGTCCTTGTTACGTGGCGTTTTTGGCACCTACATTGTCTGAGGTTCGAAACCTAGAATCATTGCGCATCTTATGCAAAAGCTTTGAAAGCTATCAATCTCGCATGGCTCAATTTCGTGAACCACCTAGACTTTCTAATGAAACTTTAGCCCCCGATTATGCATACTGTCAGGAAACTGTTATCGACAAGCCTTTTTCCCCAAATAACAGAGATCGTAATCAAAACGAAAATCTAGCTAAACCCAACAACTCAGTCTCTTCCAATAACAATCAGAGGGTTGTGCACGCGATTGAGAAAAAGCAGTATTGTCCCCGTTGTCGCAAGGATGGTCATGGTTTGCGGAACTGCAAAGCAGAGCGTAAGATAGTTTGTTTTCGTTGTGGTCGTCCTGATTTTAGGCATTATGATTGTCCAGATTGCCAGGCATCTGTCGCAAAAAACTAAGAAGGCAGAATGGTAGCAATGATAACCAGGGTTGGGCCGACTGGTTAAAATTTATAGAAAATTATTTTAAAATTTACAAAATTGCTCCTATTCTGCAGAAAAATCCTTCAGATGACCTTAGACCTTATGTTAACGTAAAAATTAATGAACGCTATGCGTGTGGTTTACTTGATTCGGGGGCGGCAGTGTCAATCATTGGAAATAATACCCATAAGGAATTAGCATTTGATTATAAAATTCAAACCGATAATGGTATAAGTATAGTTGCTGCTGGTGGTCAGACTCTGAAGAGCGTTGGCTATGTTAATCTGCCAATTTCATTTGAAGGTAATTCACATATTATTCAAACTTATGTTGTTCCGGAAATAGAAACACCACTGATATTAGGTATCGATTTTTGGAGAAAGTTTCAGCTATGTCCAAAATATCTAGGTTCTATAGAGTTATTTTCAAGAGCAGATGCTCCGCTAGCGTTGTTGTCTAAAAGCGATTTTCATATTACTCCATATGAAAATCTTGATGTAACCCAACGCTCCATTGTTGACAATTTGGTTGATCAATTTCGTGAAATATCGATGGACTCCAAGGGGTTAGGTAGAACTTCCGTTATTATTCATCGTATTGATACCGGTGACGCTGCTCCCATTCGACAACGATATTATCGCATGTCACCACAAAAACAACAAATTCTGACCCAAGAAGTAGACGAAATGCTTAAATTAGATGTGGTAGAACCATGTGAAAGTGCTTGGTCTTCGCCGGTTCTTATTGTCTATAAAAAGAATGGACAGCCACGGTTTTGTCTTGATAGTAGAAAACTAAATTCCGTCACTAAGCGCGATGCATATAACTTGCCTTATATATCGGAAATATTAGACAATCTGCGCGATGCAAAGTTTTTGTCGAGCATTGATTTGTCAAAGGCTTTCTGGCAAATTCCAATTGCAGAGGAGCATCGCGATAAAACTGCTTTTTATGTCCCAGGTCGAGGTTGTCTTCGTTTCAAAACTACAGCTTTTGGCCTCACTAACGCTCCTGCTACTCAGCAGCGTCTAGTTGATACGTTGTTTGGAGATTTTGAATTAAAGACCTTCGCATATCTTGATGACATCATAATTGTCAGCAGTTCATTTGAAGAACATGTATCGCTGCTCCTTAATGTCTTAGAAAAGTTGAAGCACGCAAACTTGACCATAAATATCGAAAAATGCAAGTTTTTTCGCAGTCAATTGAAGTACCTGGGATATGTTGTTGATTCTTGCGGGTTGCGAACAGATCCTGAAAAGGTTGAAGCAATTGTTAACTACCCAACTCCAAAATGTCGAAAGGAACTTAAACGTTTTCTAGGCACAGCCACATGGTACCGACGTTTTGTTCCAAACTTCAGTACAATCGCCGGCCCACTTAACAAACTGACTTCTAACAGTAAGAAAGCACCACCTTTTTCCTGGTCTGAAGAGGCTGATGCAGCATTTAACAAACTAAAGGAATGTTTAGTTACAGCACCAGTTTTAGCTTGTCCAGACTACAGCCAACCGTTCGATGTGCACACGGATGCTTCTAATTACGGAATTGGTGGTATGCTGACACAAATGATAGATGGGCTAGAAAGGCCAGTTGCATATATGAGCAAAACGCTGTCAGGTGCAGAAAAAAACTACAGCATTACCGAACGCGAGACACTTGCAGTTCTTACTGCCCTCGAGCACTGGCGCTGCTACCTCGAAAACGGTCAGAAGTTTGATGTTTACACAGACCACTCGGCATTAAATTGGTTTCTCACTTTAACAAATCCAACAGGCAGGCTGGCTCGATGGGGTGTTCGCTTATCAACATTTCACTTCAATATAAAGCATCGGAAGGGGATTGATAACGTAATTCCTGATGCTCTCTCACGCGCCTATCCAGTTTCAGCAATCTCAACTTCTAATTCCATTGCATCCACTTATGATGAATGGTATATAAAACTATATGACGCTTGCTTGAATTCCCCTACCACCTGTAAAAATTATCAAATTAAAAACGGCTCCCTTTTTAGGCTCTCTAGAAACAAATGTTTTCTTACTTCAGAATTTGCATGGAAGGAGGTTGTTCCATCCAAACTACGTGAACAAATTTTAACCGAAAACCACGCTGAACCTATAGCTGGTCATTTAGGAATTTTTAAAACTTATCATCGCTTAACCTTACGCTACTTTTGGCCTGGCATGCACGGAGATGTAGTCAAGTTTGTTACAGCCTGTTCCACCTGTCTCTCTCACAAAACACCGAATCATGCTACTTTAGGTGAAATGGGGAGACCTAAACAGTGCTCTCGTCCCTTTCAGATGATTTCGATAGATTTTGTGGGCCCTCTTCCTTCAAGTAGAAAACAAAATACTTACTTACTCGTAGTTGTTTGCTGTTTTAGTAAATACTGCCTGATGTTCCCTCTCCGGAGAGCGACTGCTGAAGGAGTAATTAAAAACCTTGAGAATTCAGTGTTCCTTGTTCACGGAGTACCCCAGACCATTTTTTTGGATAATGGTAGCCAATTTATAAGTAACGATCTCGAAAAATTTTTCAAGAAATATAAAATACCAAATGTTTTCTTTACCCCACGTTATACTCCACAAGTTAACACGGTTGAAAGGTATAATAAGACAGCCATGACATGCGTATCAAGTTTTATTGACGACGATCATAGGGCATGGGATGTAAATTTGCCCAAAATCCAGTTTGCTATGAACAGCTCTGTCAATGAGGCCACAGGGTTTACCCCTGCATTCCTTGTTCATGGTAGGGAACTTGTCACTTGTGGGTCCCACTATTTAGACTCTGAGTTGGGAGATGAAGTAATTTTTCTTCCGCGCGATATTTATTTAGAAAATGTTGGCCACCTAGCTGCTATATTCAATAAAGTGCAGGCGTCTCTTTGGCACGCTCATGTAAAAAATACTGCTAGATATAATACAAGGCGCAAACAGGCTGAATTTGAAGTCAGTGACATAGTCTGGAAACGTACATATTTCCAAAGTGACAAAGATCGATATTTTTGCAAAAAGTTAGCACCTAAATTTGTAAAATGTCGAGTAGTGGGTAAGAAATCTCCGCTCATATATCATTTAGAAGATATGAACGGTAAAGATCTCGGTATTTGGCATATAAAAGACCTAAAACTGACCAATTATATGAGATAGTTTCATTTTATATGAGTCATTTTGTAACTATGTAGTTTTTTTTTGTTATATATATATTTTTTTATCCTTCTTCAATTATCAATTATATATATATGTATTTATTTATATATATAATACGAATTTTTACTTAAATAAGTAAAATTCTTAAGGGGCGAGCGGGGTAATGTAACGTTATTTCTTTATCCAAAGAAATAAGTAAACATATCGATTCATTTTAAATCGATATCGACTATGTCACGACACTATTTCGTTGACCGAACCGCTCTGCGGCGTTCATTCATTTCCTTCGCTCTAACTCATTCCAAAAATAACCGCGGTGACAGAGAGTCGCGTCCTTTATCTTGCGCCAGTAGACTGACGTCACCCGTAACGGTTTATGAATTTATTTTGGCTCAATAATTAGCTTTCTATAAGTATATCAATTTTAATATAACTATACATAGTGGTATCCTGCCCCGTTTTGGGTAAGTGTTGAGCAAACGTATTATTTAATTTAGAACCGTAGGTAGTAGACTGGTAGACTTTTTATACCAGTATTAATCTTGTGTTTTATGTAGTTGTGTAATTTCATTTCATATTTGCTTACTAGCTGATGGCTACGCTTATGTTGTCAACAAAAAATGCGTCGTCATTCATACTAGCCGATCTAACGTTAACCGTTAGATACCTACCTACATTCTGTTTGTTTTTTGGTTTCAAATTAGGTAAAATTATATATTTGATTGCCCTCTGTTAATGCCTTGTACAATATTTTGGCTTTATGCATATTAGTAAACTCATTTCTCATTAACGCACTTTCATCATACTGTATTTAGTACATGTACATAATAATATCTTAATGAATAGTTTATTTCACAACTCCGTTCTGATTCTGTTTTGCGTGCCGCCATGGACAAGCTTTTAGTTAGGTATTTTCCGGATTCCGTGGCGAGTGCACAAATCAATATCAGTAGTTAAGATATTAATCATCATCTTCGATCGATTCCAGGGTCCAAAGTTCGGGCCATAAAGTCCGCCCAATCTTGGTGCTTCACCACGAAGCAGCCTCCATTTCTTCGGCTCCTGGCAGAAGAGTCGGGTTCCTGGATCGACTGCCTTCCTAGACGGTCACGCTACTGGGGCCTCCTGCTGATCCCACTGGACGTAGGGGAGTACCTACCCGTAACATCTTAGAACACAGAACTGAACCAGAGTGTAGGGCAACGAACCCGTTATTTATAACTATATGTAATAAATATACATTATCATATTGTTAGATAATTTGTCTTTATTTCATCCCCTAGGCCTCTTCAAGGCTGAGTGCGACAGATGACAAGCATGATCTTTGGCGCGGCCAGCTCCCCCTTCATGGCCCACAGTGTGCGCAATCATAACGCACACGCGCACGCACAGACACATCCGCGCGCTCTGGTGGCCATTACAAAAAGCCACTACATGGATGATCTGGTGGACAGCTACGATGATGAAGAAGAAGCCCGATGTACCATCCGAGAACTCAGGGAGGTACACGCGGTCGCTGGCTTCGATTTACGAAGTTGGAACGCCAGCAACATGAGCGTGCTACAAGACGTACCAGAAGAACTGCGAGCGACCACGCCCACCCAACTGGGAGCAGGGGGCCCTGAGAGCAAGATCCTTGGGCTCTGCTGGAATCCCGAAGAAGATGAACTCGGTTTCAATACCGCAATAAACCGAGTCCCAGCCCAGGTGCGCGCCCAGATCCGAGCACCAACGAAAAGAGAAGCTCTCAGCGCGGTGATGTCTATATATGACCCGCTAGGAATACTCAGTCAATACACAATTCGGGCGAAGATAGTACTCCAGAGCCTTTGGCGTCTCCAGATATCATGGGACGAGCCGATACCAGCAGAGGGCAGAACTCTTCGCGGCATGGCCGCAGCAGCTCAGCAACGTCACACGGCTACGCTTGCACCGAAGCTACGCACTAGAAGGCCACAAGCACGTAGAACTACACGTGCTATGCGATGCTAGCGAACAAGCGTACTCGACAGTGGCCTACTGGAGGGCCATATACCACGACGGTAGCGTGAAAATTGTTTTGATCGCTGCCAAAGCTAAGGTGGCACCAAGACTCGCACAGAGCATTCCCCGTCTTGAACTTCAAGCGGCGGTCATCGGTACGAGGCTCGCCGACGTTATCAAGCGGGAGCACCGCGTTGAAATCGCGAGAACTACCTACTGGACCGACTCCTCAACTGTGGTTCACTGGGTACGCAACGACGCACGGCGGTACACTCCTTTCGTCGCGCACCGGCTGGGGGAAATCGCAGAACTCACACACAAGAAGGAGTGGCGATGGCTGCCTACAGAACAATACGTAGCTGACGACGCTACGCGAAACTATCAGACGCCGATCACTAGAGGCGATCGATGGTTTCAGGGGCCCAGTTTCCTACGAGAACCCGAGGAAAGATGGCCTACCGAACGAGTTTTCAATGAAGAAAATGAAGAAGTACTTCACACGAGCGAAGAGAGCGAGCGTCAAAATGACTGGCTACCTGACCCCTCCCGATTCTCGAAATATGAGACACTGGTGCGAGCAACCGCACGCGTGCTGGCTTTCTCGGATATCTGTCGACGTCGAGCAACACGTGTTGAATATGAACATATTGAACGCGCCGAACGAGCTCTAATGAAGCGTACTCAAGAAGACAGTTTTGGAGCTGAAATAAAGAGAATCAAGTTGGCCCTCCCCATCCCTAGGGCGAGCCGGCTATACAAGCTGGATCCAGTGATGGAAGACAACCTTCTTCGAGTACGAGGTCGCATCGGAGCATCGAACGTGCCTCTAGAAATGAAGCACCCGATTATTCTGGACGGCAGACACCCCATCACCAAGCTCCTGGTACTACGAGAACACAGCACTGCCGGTCACGCCAACAGGGAGCGCGTGACCAACGATTTAAGACAGCGGTATTGGATAATACACCTGCGACCAACAGTACGTGCTGTCGAACGCAACTGCGCCCTCTGCGTGGTACGAAGAGCGAAACCGAGAACACCGGCGACCGGGGACCTGCCGCTTGCCCGCCTTGACCTGTTCCACCGTCCATTCACAAACTGTGGCGTGGATTATTTCGGCCCTATGATAGTCAAGGTGGGGCGACGCCATGAGAAAAGGTGGGGTGCCCTATTTACGTGCCTCACCACACGCGCCGTACACTTGGAGATCGCTGCTTCACTCTCCACGGACTCTGCACTGATGGCGCTGCGAAGGATGGCTGCACGCCGCGGCTGGCCTCGGATGATGTATTCTGACAACGCTACGAACTTCCGAGGGTCAGATCAGGAGCTGAAGACCGCCTACGCTGAATGGGCACCCGCCTTAAGAGAAGAGGGGATGCTGCATCGCATGGAGTGGCGCTTCATCGCACCCGGGGCCCCAAATCAAGGTGGCTGCTGGGAAAGAATGGTGCGCTCCGTGAAGACTGCGCTCCGTGAAGACTGCGCTCCGTGCGACGCTAAGAGAGAAGGCGCCCCGCGAAGAAATCCTTCAGACACTAATGACAGAGGCTGAGTTTTCAGTCAACGCCCGGCCCCTGACCCACGTGAGTGTGAGCCCACACGATCCTGAGGCGCTCACACCCAATCACTTTCTTCTGGGATCTTCGATGGGCCTACCAACCACGGGACCTTGTGATGAGGCTGACCGACGAGCATGGAGAGCTAGCCAGGCGCTAGCTGACAACTTCTGGCGGCGTTGGATGCAGGAGTACCTCCCCGTGCTGGTCCCGCGTGGAGAGCCCACAAGCACGAGCAGACAACTGCAGGTCAGCGACATCGTGGTGGTGGTCGACCACACGCTGCCACGAAACGTCTGGCCACTCGGGAGGATCGAGCGCATCTACACTGGACCAGACGGCGGTGTTCGAGTAGCTGATGCGAAGACAAGAACAGGCATCTTCAGACGTCCGGTTAGCAAGCTCGCCGTGCTCATGGAAGAAGAGACTACGCGAGGCTGCGTCGGGGGGAGAGCTGTTGTGGACACAAAACCATGAGCGGCGACTTTACCTCCAAGACGCACCAAGTCTTTAGTAATAAATAATTAGTTTAGATCATGTAAATATATGTAATTTGATTAGGAATACACAATATCATGTCTAGCTATAATAATAAAGAAGATATGTGTTAGACTGAGGCCCGAAGACAAGGACACAGATATGTTAGACAGAGTAAGGAATACAGATTAGTGCCGTGTGCAAAACGAGGGATATAAAAGGCGGGCCAAGCCCGCGGTAATTTATTTGGAACAATACAGTCCTACTTATAACATCGAAGAGTTTTAATTACCAGTCCACTATAGTTACGTTTTAAGCAATTCCGTAATTTCCGGAACTTTGACCTTCCATCCATCCATCCATCAGCCCGTATTCGTCCACTGCTGGACATAGGCCTTTCCCAAATTTTGCCACTCATGTCGGTCCTCCGTCCTCCTCATCCAGCCGCCCCCCGCAACGTCCTTCAGGTCGTCGGTCCAGCAGGCACGAGGTCGACCTACACTACGCTTTGCTGTACGTGGTCTCCATTCTAAAGCCTTTCGGCCCCAACGGCCATCATATCGGCAACAAATATGGCCTGCCCACTGCCAATTCAACTTACTGATTCTGCAGGCTATGTCGGTTACTTTCGATCTCCGACGGATCTCCTCATTTCGGATTCTATCCATCAGAGATACCCCAAGCATTGCCCGCTCCATAGCTCGCTGAGCGACCTTAAACCGGTGGATCAGGCCCTTTGTAAGAGACCACGTCTCAGCGCCATACGTCATCACAGGAAGGACGCACTGGTTGTACATCTTAGCTTTTAAGCACTGCGGTATTGATGACATAAATATGTGACGCAACTTTCTGAATGCTGCCCAACCCAAGCATATTCTTCTGTCAGCCTCGGCGTCGAAGTTGTTTTTATCCAGCTGTATGACTTGATCCAGATAAACATATTTTTGAACAACTTCGATGCTAACATTGTCGACGGTTATTGGCCCCTGGATGACGTGACAGTTGGACATGACCTTAGTCTTATCCAAATTCATCCGCAGGCCCACTCGTTTCGAAGGATCGCCAAGGCCGCGCATCATTTCCTCTAGTTCCTGCAGCGATTCCGCCATTATGACGATGTCATCGGCAAAGCGAAGATGTGAAATGTACTCTCCGTTTACGTTTATGCCTCGTCCATTCCAGTCTAGTGTTTAAAAACGTCCTCCAGCGCTGGAGTAACTATACTGGGTGTAATTAAATCAATCAACCAAATTCATACTGGAGACTTGGTTAGTCACCAGGAACAAGGTTTAATGACCCTCTAGGTGAAATTTGAAAAATATTTTTTTTGCCCTGTAGTGCCTGCACTAGGAATTGTACTTAAACTAGTCAATTTATTTTTTGATATTGGTCAAAAGGATTACTGAACCTAGTTCTTGATTATTAACCCAGTCTCCAGTATGAATTTAGTCGGTTGATTTAATTTCACCCTATATAAATAAATAATATTTTAAGAAGCCGACTCCATAATTGCAAACATTAGCTGTCTTTTGTTTTACTTTAGGTATACAGGATGTCTCATTTAAATCGGTCAGTATGGGAAAGTCTGAAACTAAGGGACATACGAAGATCTGTTCTTAGGAACCATGTTATCGATTTTAATAACAAGTAAAACTGCATTCATACATTTAAAAAACCTACTCAGCGGTACTCAGCTCGGGAATCGAACCCGGTTGTTTTGAAAAAAATAAACTTATACTATTTCCATTTAGATATCGATTGCTCTATGAAACTTGATGTCTCAAATGAATAAAACGCGTTGTTTTCACATACTTTAATTTATTTTCGAAGTGACCACCGTTACAATATTCAACAAGTTCGGGCATGTAAAATTGTCTCTATAGTTATTTGCACCTCTTTGCTGGTGTCGCAACTTGTTACATACACCACTTTACGTATCATGGCATTGGCATTGCATTAAACCATTCCGCAAAGAGTGGTTCCTAAGAACAGATCTTCGTATGTCTTATAGTTTCGGACTTTCCCATACTGACCGATTTAAATGAGACACTCTGTATATCGATCCGAATATCCTATCCCTGGTTTACCCACTCCAACTTCCTATATTCAAATGTAAGAAGAGTTTTCACAAATAATAATTTTGAAATCAAATACTTGCTGGAAACGTAATTAAAATATGTAGGTACTCTTTTTAATTGCTTGTGATTCTGCGGTTGTATGGATCGATTCAAAGATCGAATCACTCCAAAAAAGTCGACCTGAAATTGAGTTTCTTACCCTATTATTCGATCCTCGATTAAATCGATTTAAACTGAACATCCCTAGATTAAGTAAATAAATATGGCGGAAGGTGTAAAATCAAATTTTCGGAACCAATCAATTTACAGTGGAAAAGCTTAATTATAAATTAAAATTCCAATTAGGGATAGTTGTAAAGACTGTAAGTGTGATATAGATAGAAATGATTGAGCACGGTAATGGTGTCAGTGATGTAAATGACGTGATAGATCAATGACTGTGCTTTTGTAGCGATCCGGAGACGGGGGCTCGTGTATTGTCAGCCTTCTCGTTCCACCCTGAGGGTCAGAAGGTAACGCAAGATTCGTTCGTAGTAAATTGGTCTCATATGTTTATTTGTATGGTGTATAAAGACCACGAAATTACGGGGCTTTTAAATTATTCCTTGATATTAGTGCTCATTGCGAAGTTGGTGTAGCCTGGGAAATTTAATTAAATTTGCAGGGGTCTTATTGGATTCCGTCGCGCAGTAGCCGGTGGAGGCAGTGTGTCTATCGTTGCTGGCGGGGGTGGCCGGGCACACCTCCATTGACCTATTTTCTGGTTATTGCATTCTAACTAACTATTTATGTCCTAAGATGTAAAGTAGGGCGCCGCCAGTTTTGCATCTGATGTGCAGTAACTTAATTCTGTGATCTCTACACTCAGGCCCTGTGTATTTCATTTACTTGGCTGAATATTTAGTGTTTGTTTATTTAGTTTTTTGGGGTCTCAGTGAAGTTGGGGGTTCAAATGAATACTAAGAAGATTCATTGGCTCCAGTAAGTGATTTGATGTTATTTATTCAATCCCACAGCCTGAAAGGCTCAGAAATTATTCTATAATGCCAGGGGAAAAAAAATTACTTGATTTAGTACAGGTATGTTTATTAAGTGTATGTTTTTTACTTAAAATATCATCTTTTACTACTAAGCTAAACTGAAATAGTAAAGTGTATCAAAATAAAAGATATACTCGACATACTGCAAAATGGTGGTAATCAACTGTGAAAATGTTTAGGTAATGAATACTTGATAAAAACTAGCATTATTTATTGATGATAGCTGCATGCAATATGCTTTTATTACTTGTCTAGCTTTTAATGAAGTGTATAATTGTCACCGAAAGTACAGTCAGTCAGCATCCATATGTGAATTACAAGGCAAACTAAGTTTTCCAATGCCTTTAGACCTATCTGCTTAAACTGAAGTGATTCTCCTATTTATATTTACTGTCTTTTTTTCATTGCACAATAATTAGAAAAAACAAATTTTTCAAGGCTAGTGATAATACAGAAATAATTGTTAGGATGTAGGTAAGGGACTTAAGAATTTTTTGCAATCTAGAAATCGAAGTGAGCCAGTAGGTTAGGTTAGAAGGTTAGGTATGGCGAGTCTCAATGGAAGTGATTTTATGGGATTTTTTTATGACATACCAGAAATCCTTCAGTTGTGCTCTCTTATCAACACTGCAGGAAATAACCTGACTTCATGATTTATGGGTGTGGTAGAAAAATGCTTAAAGGAACTGTTTGATACTCCCCAAATAAAATAATTACATTTTGAGAATTTCAGCTAAATATTTCAATAGCTTTTTTCTAATGTATTTAATCATGATAACTAAAGTTTGGCCCATACTTTTTAAGTAAAAATGTAGAGATATTTTTCTGAAAAGCACACTGCTCTTGTAAATCAATGTTTAATGTAACTTATGTTCAAATACCAAAATCTTTCCATAAGAAATCCCCTCTGATTATCTAGATGCAATTGAACATACAAACAGACGCACACACCCTCACAGACCAGACTGCGTACTGTCTTCACTGCAGACATTATATGCTTCAAGTTGCTTTGATCTCTACAATGCACACAAATGCATTTTCAGGTCCCCCCTTTTTAACTGTGTTGAAAAAATCAATAGGTTTGAGCTTGAACAAAGCTATTGGTCAATAACTCCTAACATTGTGTATATTTGTTGCAGGACCTGATTGTCAGCAACAAAGTGTATTTAGTGCCGGATGTATAGTTCAGTAGATAGAATAATGTGTCGACTCAGTGAGTGTGTGTCGAATTCAGTGGCTGGTGACCAAACACGGAAATGATAGACTGTGATCTGGCTAGGATGGACTGTGATCTGCCTCTGGGAAGCTGCAACTCTACTGGCCACCTTTCCACTATAGGATATCACATGGTGCCTGGTCAGTGCCCTTTCATTTTCGCTATAGCTAACAGAATTAAAACATGATATGCATTCTGAGTATTTGCCAGAACATAACTTAGTTGTTGTTGTTGTTAGGTTGAAACTGCATAATTTTGTAACACTAATCTTGCATAAATAATGGTTTAGTGCACAATTTAGGAGAATACCAGTTCTCATCTAATTTTATAGGAATTTTCAGCAAAATGTTCCTAATTTCTTGACAAACATATAAATAAGTATCTACTAAATACTTTGCTATCAAGGCATTATTCGGATCTGTGCTTACACATGTGAAATATTACATATTACATTTCTTATGGGGGAGGTCCAAGAATATAAAAATGCAAAATTAAATGTTGACCTTCCATAGTAATTGACTCAGGGCTGGGTTTGCGTTTGTAGGGAATACCAAAAAAAAAAAAATTTACGAATTTCACCACAAATGTCATAAAATCTTGATACTGAGCACACAGTCTTCAGTGTAAATTTGGCTGCATTAATTAATGTCTCTTTGTATTTTATGGCATGCTTAAAACGTAATGGATACAATATGTAAATATAATAAATATCTTGAATGTTTTTTCTGCCTATGCCAAGGCTGGGCCTGGACCCCCTAACCCCCCCTTATATATGCCCATGGAAGTATTAATAAAGAATGGTGTAGTCCTTCAGGCTAGAGTCCAAATATAAATGGAACCGAATTTGCACTTTGCTGATAGCTTTCTGTTAATCTACACAAACACAACTGTGTAGCTGCTAGGGAAGATATGGAATTTAGACTCGGTTTTCAATTTCACGTTTTGCATAACAGGATCCTTACTCATGGTCAACTAACAAAACACGTCTTGGATTTGATTAGATGTTTCTGAAATAAAAATAGCTAATGTGCAAAGTGCGCTTTTTCGTGAAAAGCTGAATTAAGGTGTAAACATAGTCCCATTACGCGATTATACGGAAGTATTTTCTGTTGTAACCCGCTTCGCTCGGCTCCCACTTATTTATACGTAAACTTTGTCGCCGCGCCTATTAAAAAAATATACAGCGTGTTAGGAAAAGTACTTCGTTCCCCTAAACCACGTGTGCTATAGTATAACAAAGTATACTAAGCGCGTTTTTTTTAAAATAATGTATATATATTTTTTAATACTCTTCATTAAATTGTTCAACCCTAGTTACCAACGCATTATTAATATTATAATTATATAATATTTTTAAAAACTTTTCATTAATTAACAATTTAAAAAAATACAAATGTAAAAATTATATGTTTATTTTATAAACAATGTAACTTTTCCTAATATGTATGTCACCAGCAATCTGTATAATTCAGGTATTCTATACAATACCTAGGTAATGTATAGCGCCAAGTGGCTCACTATTAAGTGAGTACCTATACATATTATTGTGGCATGGGAAACAACATACATAAATTCGCAGGTCGTGTTGAGAACTGGATAGCTCAGTTGGTAGAGCAACCGCCCGGTAAGCGAGAGGTCCCGGGTTCGTATCCCGTTTCAGAGCTCCTCACGTCCAGATTTACTTTTCTGATTTTCTATAACGCAATGATATAAATTTATTTTGATATCTCATTGCGATGGATAAATTGCCAAGTGTTTAAAATATAGAAATTTATTTCTGTCATAGTAAAAAAACTTTGAAGCTTTAATCTCGCTTTTTCGTGAAATATCTGCTTTTTCGCGAAAAATTGCGTATAATCAAATCACGCCGTAATTCGTTTTTTTACGAAAAAGCAATTAACGCCATCGTACCATTTCGTTAAACTTATTTGTAGGATGAATCAAACGAGCATTGTGTTGTCCCAGGTCGCATGCACCACTCGGCGAGCACGCCAGCGGGAGTCGACGGGGCAGGCGCGGGCTGCGGGGCGCGCACTCCCCCCGCCACACCGAAGAAGGGCGGCAAGATGCTCGCCCTCCGCGTGCAGATGCTGGACGACAGCATATCCATGTTCCAGATACAGGTATGTTGTACTGAATGCCGAGTGGTCTTTAACGCGTGCTTGATGATGGAAACTCAGATTTGCGTTCTTTTTACGAACATAAATATGAGGTGACTTTCGTCCATATAGCCAAATTCATACTGGAGACTTGGTAAGTGGTCAGGACCAAGGTTCAATGACCCCGTTAGTAAAATTCGAAAAATATTTTTTTGTCCTGCTGTACTTGACAACCTCGATCCAATTAGTATCCATTCATCCATCAGCCTGTTTCGTCCATTGCTGGACGTAGGCCTTTCCAAGATTTCGCCACTCTTGGTGGTCCTCCTGGAAGAAATGCCCATACTCACTGTGCAGGTGGATTGGTGAGCGCGGTGCCGAAACCCTCCCACCAGCGACGCCGCTGCCCGTCACCTACCTGTTCTTTTATAATATACCGCCATCAAACGGTCCCAGGCAATGGTGGGCCACCTGGTTATGCCAGTATTAGTACTAATTAGTATAGAAAGTCTAAATGTCGTTTTGGGTATTTCACAGAAAGGGTCATTGAACCTTGGTCCTGACCACTGACCGAGTCTCCAGTATGAATTTGGCTATATAAACGAAAGTCGCCTTATATAATATTTTTCAATTGATGCCAGGCCCAGTAGGGCCCGAAATATATGTTGAATTATTTGTTTTGTGTTTTATATGTACGTAAAATAAATAATAAAAAGCTTCAAAGAGCGAAACATTTATTTATTATGAAATAAAATATATGTTATTTATAAAAATTCATCCGCGAATCATCCGTATGATTTGTTATTTATTACGTAATTTATTATTTATTAGTGTCGGTAGCTCAGGCGCTAGAATGCTGGCCTCTCAATCTTGATACCCAGGTTCGATCCCCGGCCGGGCATGCATCAATGACTTTTTCGGAATTTATGTGCATAGTATTTGTGTTCTTACATAATACTTGCCACTTGCTGAATGGTGAAGGAAAAACATCGTGAGGAAACCTGCGGCATGCATAGGGCATCTAAGCGTGTAATTGTGCCCGAAGTACGGCGTAGGGCTCACCACCCATCACGCTGGGACGTAATAATCGTCGGTGAAACGCGGGTGTACCGAGTGTAGGCTACCTCCAACACCCTCTCGGGGATTCTCGTCGTGACGAAATGTTTTATGTGTATAATTTATTACGCAACACTATCAACAACTATCTTAGATCTCTACCATTGATAAGATAATTCATAGACAATCTTAATGATGGACTGGATGGCTATTCTGATACATTCGTAAATTTGCGAAGGTGGACTTCGGGTGATATTTAGAAGCTCTCAAGGCGAGGTTATCCAGAGAAATCTGTCCTGCTCCAACGCTTTCATTTCACACATATTTATCCTGCTCAGCGGAAGCGGGCCGTTTAGAAAACTCGCGGTTTTGAGGTGTTTTTATTTATTATTGTGTAATTATAGGGATTTTATATCACATTTCTTACGAACTTTATTTTAGTATAACTTTTATTGTCCAAAACATAATATAGCTCCATTGAGGAGATAGCTCAAATGAAATGATATTTAGGCCACAGTTTAGACCTATCGAGCAAAATTTAAGTAATTGTGTATCAAACGGCCGAAATTTAAAGATCAAAGAGTGAAATATGAAATATATTTTTTTACAAAATTTAATCATCGCTATTTATTGGTTTAAAATACATTTGAAAAGAGAAAATGCGATAACCCCCCCTTAATATACTGAAATGTATAAAGATTTTAAGATGAGAACCTTTTGATCGGATTCATAACATGTTTTACAGGTCGTTTAAAGAGTTTAACTTAGTAGAATTACCATCAAACGGCATTCATCACGCGATTAACCACCAATTCGTATGAAGAATGTAGCTAGAATGGCCGCTCTAGAAGATTACTTCATATGTTACACTTCCTGAATATAAAGAAGTGAGTTACGGTTACAGGGGAGCAGGATGAGCATTGTTAATACAGATTTAGAAATCCATTCACTTTGATTTGGTTCATTGCCGTATCATCTAAGATGCATGGGCTAGCTAATAGAGTGGTGCATAACAGCAGGGATTCTACTTCTCTCTGATCTGTCTTTACTGTTGTGTTTGGAGTTTATAAACGAAGATTTTAGTTTATTCGTCATTGATATGACAAAAAGGAGTGGAGCGGCGGCGAATTGGGTAAAACTGATCCAAATAAATAAGTATAAAAATAATTGAAAAAATGTCTATAAGGGCATATATGATGTCAACTCGAGCGAAACTTGTATTTGTTTGTCATAAACATAATAATGATTATTATTATAGTCAATCAAGTCCATACAGCGAAGTGTTTATGGCCACCATCCATCATCCACCCATATGCCTGGTTCTTCTACTTCTAGACATAGGCCTTTCCAAAATTTTATTGATGTATCATTAAATTGAGAATTTGCTCAAAGGTAACTAATAATCAGAGATCGGAATTGAGTCTGTAAATACCTAAAGTTTGCAGAGGGACATAAAATGGAACTTTTACAATTCAACCACTTAAGTTGAACCGGTTTTGAATTTTGCCGGTTCAGTTTCGGTTTATTTGTTTTGCATGTTCCTTACCTTTGAAACACAGAACTATAAACATTTGCAAGCTGCTTATACAGTTTTAAATTAATTTTTGTTTTGTACTTTTCCGGTTCAAATTCGGCTTTTTAGTTCTACTTGTTCTTTATCTGTGAAACAGTGAAGTTCGGTGTTTCAAAGGTAAGGAACATGTAAAACAAATAAACCGAAACTGAACCGGTAAAATTCAAAACCGATTCAACTTAAGTGGTTGTAACAGCTCCATGTTATGTCCCGCTGCAAACTTTAGGTATTTTCACATACCCAATTCCGATCTCTGCTAATAATAATTGCGCTGAAGTACCAGATGGTTTAGTTAAGCCAAGAAAAACTAATTCTAACTTCTACTTAAACAAGAAAGACACAGCCATGCCAACTTTGACATTAAGCTCTACGAAAAATATAAGAATGTGTAATCCGAGGTTATCATGCAGACTTTATACCAGTTTTCATTCTAAGTTCAATGTTATTTTCAGAGCTAAACTACAGGAAAGCAAGCACTTGAAACTTTACCTATTTGTACATGTTACCAGCAAGTCTGAAGATACGTAGCTCTTGCCAAATCCAGAATGAATCGCTAACGAAATTCGGCGGCAAACGATTTTGAAACCTAGTCTTCCGAGATTAAGTGTACTTTACGACATTGCGGCTGCACAGTGTTTTAAAAACCCTTGAAATCGGACATTTCTAACTGAAGTCATAGGTCGATTCAGACATGTGTTTTGAGTGCAAGAGTATAACTACCCCGTGCCAATTCTTTCTAGTTATGGAAAAAAATAATCCCAAAGTTGCACAATTTCAATGTCCCTAAAAATGAAAAATTTTAAATATCTCGATATTTTTCAAATGTCAATAGCTTTTGTATAGCTACTGGATAGAGTTATTAATTGTTCATATTTTGTGCTTTTTTACATTACCTTAGAACTTAAGTTACGCCGGAGGCAATATTTGTTTGTTTTTCACTTTTTTTTTTCGCTTAAGTCTATCGCAATTTGTTTAGAAACAAATAGATAACTTGTTATGCCATCTTCTTATAAAAAAAATATCAATTGCGCATCGCGTGGAGTTTACGAGTGATTTTGTCTGCAATAATGTTGTGTTGTAAAATTTGGATTAAAAGGTAACATCACGTGTCACATACTTTCGTCGGAGATAATATTCGATTTCCCTAGGCAATAGTAAGTGCCATAAAAAAACCAAGAGCATTTCATTTCATTTCATTTATTTATTTCATTAGCAATATACATCACATTTGAAAGTACTTAGTAACTAACTTAACTAAAGTTTACATACAATTGTTTTATTTTTAAATCGTGTACAAAATAATCTAATGAAATTTGTGTTAATTTTTTCATAATTACAATTTATATTCAATTTATAACTTAATTTAAAAAAAAAAAATATGTCAAATCTACAGTTAAAAAAATATGTCCAATCCACAAGAAAAAAAAAAAAAAAAACATGTCAAGTCTACAATTTAAAAATATGTCAAATCTATAAATTACCAATGTCATACAAACACTTTTTCAGTAAAAATTGCTTCAATTTACGTTTAAATAGGCTATGGCTTGAGAGACCCTTAAATTCTATAGGCAATTTGTTGAATAAAACAACCGATTGGTAACGTGTGCAGTGTTTTGATATTTCTAGTTTAGGATGGAAGTTGTTTATTAAATCCTTGAGCAATACCTTACGACACAACATTACTATCGGCAATATTTTAAAAGCCGTTTAAAAAAAAAATTAAAATAGTTATATCCCATATACTCCACGCTATGCGCAATTGATATTTTTTAAATAAAAAAATACATACCATGTTATCTATTTGTGTTTAAAATAAATTGCGGAAATCAGAGACTTTGGGAGAGAAAAAAATTAAACTGAAAAATAAAATAAAATTTCTTTCGGGCGTAACTTAAAACATAAGATAATGTTACATGGCACAAAATGTGAACAATTAATAAACCTTTTAAGTATATCCAGATATTAAAAATTTCTCATTTTTAGGACAGTAAAAATGTCCAAATTTGAGATTTTTTTTCTCCGTAACTACAAAGAATTGGCACGGGGAGTTTTACTCTTGCACTCAAGACACATATCTGTATTGAAACATGACTTCAGTTAAAAATGTCCGATTTCGAGGGTTTTTAAAACACTGTGGGCTGTGACGTTGTCTTTCTTTCGTTAAATTTTACAATGTACATTAAAAAAATAGTCTGAGTCAATGTACTCGTAGATATAATTCGCTTAAGGCAAGGTGCAACCACGCATGTCGACGATGAAAACAAGAACAGTTTTAAAAGTGCACTGATTTGATTAAAATATAATTAACTCGGAAGGTACGTTAAGCTGATGGTCCAATTTGTGCCTGAAGTACGGCGATCATGTTTGGGACGAAATAACCCTTGGTAAAAAGCGGGTGTACCAAGTGTAGACTGCGACTTGCGCGCATTTCACTGTTCAAACGTGGGAACACCTGTAACATCCCTTTGGGGATTTATGTCGTAACGATATTTACTCAAAATACTTCCATTGAAATCTGAAGATTGAAGCGTGCACAAAACGGAGCGGAGCGCATCAGAGCGCAGCGAGGCGTTTACAGAACTTGTCACTAGATTTATTTCAACGGACTATTGAGGACGTCTTGCTTCTTGCTTCGCTTGATAGATCTTCCCCCGATTTCACATTTTTGAGAATTAGAAGTGATGCTTAAAATTAATTGCAGCGCTTTGATTGGCTGATTTGTCAACATAAGCATTTCTTAGCGAGATTTACCCAATTTAGAAATTGGCCCTTTGTCTTATACTGTACCACTCAGCTACTCACTTGGCGTACCGGGCGAGTGGTTACTTTTTAGGCACTTTCTGCGCGATCAGAAGGTTTAGCAAAATGTCCATGTCCATGATTCAAAGATTCAAGATTCAAATTGTTTATTTGTAAAATAGATACATAAAGTATACGTTTTACATGTCAAATCTAATCTGTATAAAAATAATATTTTATGATGAAACAAATATGATACGGAAAATATATAAAAAACTATATTGAAGTTGGGCTACTAAAGTTATACATATGCATAAAATAAAGACTTATTGGAATAAGAATATTATTATAACTACACAATGCAATTAATATATAAGTTGATAAATAAACTGAATAGACCCTAAATAAATGTAATGCCTAGCCAAATATATACTAACATAAGTAAGAAATTAAAATATTGTATATACATACCTACATAATTCAATGAATAAATAAGTTAATAGATAAATAAACTATAAATAGATATAATGCCTAAATCCGCCCATTCGATTAATCTTGCTAAGAAGAAGGGCAAGAAACTTAGCAAGATCATGTCTTTTTATCAGTTTTTTTTTCTGAATATGGCTTAATACTATTACAGTTTTTTTTAAAACCTATATAAAATAATACTAAACAATGTATTAAAAAAGGATAAAAATATAAAAGACAGAAGGAAATTGTGTCATGCATGAGGAAAAAAAAAATATCTTAGTCTACCTGTCTAATGAGGTAGTAAGTTAAAATACTAAGCAAAACATCATCCACCTGTCTCATATAGTTTATCACTTTTTTGATAGTCAGATTACCAACTAAGTAATAAATGCTAAGTATCAAAACATCCAACTATAACTGTATTAGCAGAACATAAGCTTTCTATCAGGCAAGTTATGAACAAAAAAAAAAAGTGAGATGCCTTTTCAGATTATGCTAGACTAACTGACTGGCTTAGGGCAAAATAGTTTTGTGTAGGCAAAACAATGTAGTTCATCCTAGAATTTGTTTTTGCAGGTAACATACTTGACTTGTTAAACATGCATAATGTATGTTACGTGTGACCTATGTGGAGTTATGTGAAGTTGTCTCCCGACCCCCGCACAGCTGAGCTCTAAGAATGTTATTCGCCTGCAGTATTTTTATGAGTTAGAAATTGTTGGGGTGTTTGTGTTCGAAATATGAAATGTACCGTTATTGTTTAGGAGAACAATGGAAAAGCTGCTGTTTTGCATATTGCAAGCGTTATAGAACGTTAGGCTCAAATAGGATTGGCAATTTGGCAACCTTTGATTCAGGTTATCGTTTGAAATCTTCGTTTTTAGGGTTCTGGAATTCCTCGGGTTTTTAACAAAATTAAGAAATAATTTATTACTATTATGTATTCTGTGATTTAGGTAAGAACCATGTATATGTTACGGGTCAAACTCGATTTTAGGACAAACTAGTTTGGTCTAGACTAACATGGTTCTTCTTCTTGGGGGTGCCATATCCTAGTGCATGTCACCGACTAGCACACGGAACTCTTCTCTATTCTGTGCCAGTCTGCAGAGACCGACATCGTCTTTGATGTCGGTCCAAACTTTCATGTTGTCATTCCATGATACCCGCCTTCTCCCCCTGCCCCGTTTTCCGTCAATTTTTCCCTCAATGATGCTCTTCAAAATGTTATATTTTCCCTGACGGTAAATGTGACCAAAATATGCTGTCTTTATTTTCTTGATTGTTATTAACACTTCAAGCTTTTTATTAATTCTATTAAAGTGGTTTTGGGTTGTTAAAAATAACCACGGAGGTTATTGCTGGTTATGTATGGCGGTTTCGCCAGGCGCGGTCGCAGCTCTAGATTGGGAGGGGCGGGGGGGTGGGTTCTTGGCTCAATTACCGTTTTAAGGCCAACTTTAACAGTAAAACAGGTCAAGAAAATAAATAACATTTTGAATAAAATGAAAAATCTCAATCACAAAAAAAAATGGAAGCCTTCTATTAATTTATGTTCTATTTTATTGTCCGAGTTGGCACGGATATTTCGCAGGCTTCTCAAATTTGGTTTGCACCGATTGAATTACTTATTAAAACGTTATTTTGGATATTTTTGGCTTAGACGTTAGCATAGGACTGTAGATGCGACTGTCCACGCAGTGGCGCGATTTTATAGATACGTTTGGACTAAGGGATCAAAAAAGTAAACAATTGAATTAATTCACTTTGGGTCTCAGAGTTGTCGATTGCCCCTTGACCGGCCTTATATCCAGATTTAACTGAATATACATCTACCTATGTTGACGGATCCGTACATAAACGTAATAAATCATTCAGTGCCGACAAACGCAACAAGAAATCATCATAAATCACTACGTAAGGTAAGTAAGACCGCTATTGTCACGATTCCGTCATCCAGTTCTTGATAGCTTCGTTCTGGTTTTGCTGATTTAGTTCCTAATCATTCCGGTACATTATAGATAACACTTTCCACTTAAACCATATCGAGCTCGATAGCGCTTGATACAGAGCTCTGTCTCACTCTGTTGATCTACTTAGAGAGGGATAGACAGTGTATATCGAGCTGTCAAAGCTTAGGTACTCAGGAAAGTGATTATAAAGAAAGTGGAAGGATAATAGTATAAGTGAAAGTGTAGAGTTAATCGTCTCGAGAATTCTGATAATAGCGACCGACGCCTCGCTGTTATTTCTTTACGCTATCTTTACCTTGTTTTAAGGCGACAACTACTGCTGGTGACCTTGTCGCGTGCGTCTCACTTTCTCACACGACTCGTCCCATACTGATCTCTCTGTCGTTCGAGGGGAATCAAGCTGCTGATGCGCTCAAATTTACCTACATAAATAATTCGAATGGTCCAGAATACCATAACAGCACCTAATTGTCTAGTTTTCTGAAAGGAATAGACTTTTTTAAGGTCATATAAAAGTATAATTTTTTTTCTCCTTAAAATACAAAAGATATACATGAAAATATTTAGGAACTAAATAAATAGCTTTGATGACGTAATAGTCATATCATTCAGGCTTTACAGGAAATGGGCCATTACCCACAAGAAAAAAGAAAAGTCAAAACCGACGTCTGCTTTTTTTTATTTTCAGTAATCTCATCTTCAGGTTTTATCCCCTAATTCTTTTTTTTCATTATTTCTTTACGTCAAGGAACTCCCTATTGAGCCAAAACGGTATGACTATTACGTCACATTCCCATTTCTTCAAACTGATTTTCAAAAAATAATATTGTTATAAAAAATATCACCTGAAAGTTAAAGAACAGTATGTATCTTTATGATTTGGCCTATATTTTCAGAAAAAAGATGCAAAAGGGCCTGTTACAATTTATGGTTGGTTCGAATTACAATAATAACTAAAATTCTTCATAAATAATCGAGGGAACTCATTTGTAATTACTATATTTTCAATTTGACTAAGTTTGAATTTGTTTCTTTAAATTGTCTTAATTATGAACCTTTTGTATTGGTATTTATTTAATTAAAGTTTTTGCAAAAAATTTAAAATACTATTCATATTTATCGTATCATATACCGGGCGTAGAAAGACTGCTACCATTAAATGAAACCACATATTCTACTAATCATACTGAACCACTTTTCCCAAGAAACATATCCGCGTTAAACATTAGTTTGGGAAATACTTGAGTTTCAAACAAAAATGCATGAACCTTCACGCATTACGGGCGTTTACTGAAACAGCCTCTTACGTAAAACAGCTGTGCAGGAGCAGCATTCTAAAATAGACCTTCGTCGTACGAGATAAGTCTTTAAGTTACAGTTGAATATTTTCATCTCTGAATCTCTGGGCGGTTATTTTTTTTCATATAGTTGTTCAGTATAATCAGTAGAGCATGTAGTTTTATTTAAAGGTCGCAGTCTACTTACACCCGGCATAAGGTGACATTTATTTATGCAGCAAATTCATACTGTAGGTTTAGTAAGTGATCAGTATCACGGATCGATAACACTTTTTGTTAATTTCACAAAATAAAATGTTGACGTCCCATAGTAAGTGGTCAGGACCAAGGTGCAATGACACTTTCTGTGAAATACGCTAAGTAAAATCTAGACTTCCTATACTAATTGAGTCGAGGTAGCTATGGCATCTTATCTGGATATATAAACCAAAGTCACCTTATATATTTAACAATTTTACTTTAATAGCATCAGATTTAACCAGCCCTTAATTTTGGATTTCAAGGTCACCAGTAGTTGTAGCCCTCTTAAAGACCATTCGACGAGAAAAGTTCGTTTTGACTTAAATGATAATTTTCACATGAAATTATGTGAACATTTTTAAGGGTCGAAGTCCCTAAATCGGGCAAAACAGGGTTCGGCATTCTCACTTTAAATAATTGTAAAATATTAACATTTTTAAACAAAATTTTACCACTTGCTACTCTATAAAATGATGTACAATATCATTCAAAAAATTGCAGTAAATTTTCATAGTGACTAGAAAAAAATCGGGAATATCAAGAAAAACTCCCGAGTAGTTTTGCCACATTCTCAGTATTGCGATTTACTTAGAGACACAACAATGCCAAAACATATTTCAACACCATTGTAACACATCAAAAATATGATAAAGAAAATAGTTTTCCGATACGACATATAGGTTTTCTGCACTACGCTTAAATGTTGCAAAAATGACAAAATAACTAGGGTTTTGCGTGCGCGGTAGTTGATTAGAGCGAGATAGACTGTTAAAAACAAAAGCATTAGAGCAGGACTTTTTCCAAGGAGGAATGTCGGTAACGGGTGAATATCTGATACGCAACTACCTGTAAACTCTCTTCCGGCATTTTCATGATGTCTTACCGGAATACAACTTGTCGCGTGGCGGCACGGTTCCGTCATGCGTGATATTTATGTCAGTTCAAAAGTATAACAGTTCGATGTACGTCAGTTCGAAAGCATTGATTCAATTATGTGTAATACGAAACCGGTACCCTAAGTTGTAATAAAAATTAATATTTGTGGAATAAAAATTAGAATTTGTGTATAATTTATTGTTTTCTATTCTGGGTTTTCTACTTGTTATCCCACATGAAATTTCAAAAACTATAGTATCGTCATTGAAAACACGTATTTTCCTTCGTATTTGGACAGACGCCGATATTTCGCTTTATGGGATTCCATTTTGGAACGGTACCCTAAAACTGAAATTAGTTTGATCTCGTTGTGATAGCCAGAACCCACACAGCCGAGCCATTAAGATTTTACGATATCGTTCTACCACTTTAATTCGAGCAAAGTATACTGTCGCGCCTAGTAATGCAGCGGAATAGAACGCGTGGAAACAGACGCGTAACAATTTGTTACCTAGGATGACATAATAACCATTACGAACGAATGCCTTATTGGATCGTAGACAAGTCGCTAGTGCCCGGTGATGTCATACTCGTCTCTAGCGATTGGTTTTATATGGTCCACTGGAGAGGATTTTTTGTTTGGATTAGAGCCTTGTTCGCTTTGATTGGTTTGATCTCTTTGTTTAATTAATTGTAAGGAGTAAGATTACTGCATCAGTGATGGATGAATCATCATGAGGCTGTTGTTTATTTGCTGCATAATATTGTTGACCTTCTACATTTTAAGTTATTAAAGGTCATAAAAGCTAATAATCACATAAGTTCTCAATTAGCTAAAATTTGGCTACTCATTGTCGCAATTTTTTATTCACTTATATATCGTATCAGTTTCAATAATAAATAATGAATGTTGTACTGAGACATGAAAACATTGGTTTGAAGGTTTGGGCATAAATAGAGAGGATAAAATTAATTTATGATGCGCAAGTGGAGTATTAGGTGGTAGAGCTAATGCCGGGCTCGACTGTGGAGGTACCACCATCTTACTCGGAAATCCTCCCGAAGTTATTCGGGTGAGAGTAAGAGGACAGCTCTCAGGCAAAAAAACTAGGCGGCCCACCACTGCCTGGGACCGATGGATGGCGGTATATCCATCCCCAATTGCCGGGCCTTATATAAATTAGACTGGTGACGGGCAGCGGCGTCACTGGTGCAAGGGTTTCGGCACCGCGCTCACCAACCCGCCTGCCCAGCGTGTGTGAGTATGGGCATTTCTTCCAGGAGGACCGCCAAGAGTGGCGAAATCCTGGAAAGGCCAATGTCCAGCAGTGGACGAAATAGGCTGATGGATGGATGGATGGATGGCGCAAGTGGAGGGTAAAGCTCGTTCGGGCCGCTCCATGAAGAAGATCCTGACACACTTCTTTTGCCTCTTCCGATTTAGTCATACAAATACTGACCAAATTGGCGATACACTGAAGAAAAGCAAAGTAAAAGTACCCGGAATAGAAGAGCTTATATAACCAGATTGGTGCATGTAGAAGAAGCAAAAGAGGTGAGTCGGGATCGCAGCAGATAGAAATCTGTAGTCTCTGCCTACCACTCTCGGAGACAGGCGTCAGTATATATGTATGTTATGTACATATGAAAACTTCATCGCTCTTTATCAAGCGGAATAAATTTTGAACACTTTCTTAAATTGTTCTCCAATCGCAGCTTGTTTCCGCCGATTCAATATCCAATCTGCTTGCATTCAAGTTACCTACAGATTGAACAGTGAGCACTGATTGGAAATTCGCTCGGATCTCGATGGGATTTTATTGCACTTTTATCCGACCAATCGCTACCCTGCACTGATCGACTTTTGCCTTGTCCGCTGCTCCTGTTATACCGAGTGTAGGGTTAGCAGATCCAATAATGTCAATTTCCTGATAAATATTTTATGCAAATACGAGGACAGCGCAATCAACAACAGTTTTTGTTACAAAAACGATGTAATTTGTTTGAATAATATATTAACTTGAAGCAATTAGTCATTCTGCTTCTTTCAAAAATTATCTACAATTTTTTTTCACCGTTTTCTTAAAAAATCCTGTCGACTGGTAATCCTAACCGGCAGGCATAGCAAGTACGTAAGCATCGATTCAATTAATTTGACAAATAAACTCGATAAATTCTAAACGACACCTCTTATTGCTTATGAAGTAAGAGTTACGTTTTTTTATCGAAGTGATGTCGAGTCGATAGTATGTTCATACTTGGAACCCGGGTGTGAACATCTAACATTTACTGGTACGAGAAACATAACAGTTTATGATCTACACCGACTAAACTAATCTTAACAAATCTGTAGGTTTCTAGCTAAATAAATACATAGGTAACACTAAAAGTTTCCGGAACTGGCCACTTACATAAACAATATTTAAAAATTTATTGCAACATTTGAAAATCGAACTCTTTGGCTGTAGAATGCAGTTTGTTTCATCTGACTGTCTTTTGTTTTTACCTTGTGGCGCCATTTAAAAAATTGAGTGTCTGCATCAACATGGATTTAACTCGGGAAAATTTTCGTAGTATGATTTTCTACGATTTTAAGTGTAATTTGACAGCTCAACAGAGCATCGCTCGGCTTGAAACAGCTTTTGGCAATGAAGCACCATGCAAGACGACTGTTTATAGCTGGTTTGCAGAATTCAAGCGTGGTCGTATCAATCTCAGTGACGAATCTCGCGATGGTCGGCCGTCCACCGCTGTGACCAACAAAAACATCGATGCTGTGCGCCGTATGATTGAAACAGACAGGCATGTGACCTACCATGAAATTCGCGCATCCTTAGAAATAGGCATGAGTCAAATACAATCAATCCTACACAAACATTTGGGTGTGAGAAAGCTGTGCTCGCGGTGGATCCCACACAACTTGACCGAGGCTCAAAAAACGGACCGCGTCACTTGGTGCAGTGCCATGCTTACCAGATTCAACGAAGGTGCGTCAAATTTGGTGTGGGACATAGTAACAGGTGACGAAACATGGATTTATTGCTACGATCCCAAAACAAAGCAGCAATCGAGCGTATGGGTCTTTCAAGATGAGCCGAAACCAACCAAAGTGGCGCGCGTGAAAAGTGCATCTAAGCGGATGATTGCTTCTTTTTTTAATAAAACTGGACACGTGGCTACTGTTGCTTTAGAGAATCGCCGTACCGTGAATAGTGACTGGTACACGACCATTTGTTTGCCGGAAGTTATTGACGAACTCCGTAAAAATAACCGTAAACGCCGTATCATCCTGCACCACGACAATGCTAGTTCTCACACGGCCAGACAGACAAACGACTTTTTGAAGACGAAAAACGTAGAACTCATGAGTCATCCTGCATACAGTCCCGACCTGGCACCTTGTGACTTTTTTCTGTTCCCAAAAATTAAGAACCAATTACGCGGTCAACGATTTTCATCACCAGAAGAGGCTGTCGAGGAGTATGAAAAACACGTTTCAGAGGTCACCACAGGGGAGTGGCACAAAAGTTTTCAAAACTGGTTTGATCGAATGAAAAAGTGCATAGACGCCAAGGGAGATTATTTTGAAAAACAATAAATTAATTTTGTACCTTTAATAGTATTTTTTCATATTCATTCCGGAAACTTATAGTGCGTCCCACGTAAGCTTATGGTCATCATCCCGTGCGTATTTAATTATTACACGAAGCAATCTCATCACACAATTTATCCATCGACGCGGAAAGGACCAACATGCGAGCTAGAAGGACCGACACATGAGTACAATCATGTAAATAGCCTACAAGGGAGAGAAAAACAATATATAGCTATTCGTAGTGTACAATAATAGCAAGTATTATCCATGTATCGTATACCCCTTAGCTTATCACGTCTCCTGGCGCCTCGCCAAGCTTTGGGCGTTATCTGAAAGACCGGCTTCCGACTGCAGATTTTGGATATTTCTATGACCTATTTGGTCTATTTACCCGCTTTTATAATAAAGTAGATCAACCGGAAGTTACAGAACTGTTTTCTTGAAAGCCTGACGGGAAAATATGACCGCGAATGATTGATTACATGTTTGTGTCGTCCGACCTCCTTACCGAAGGATGATTCTTCCTATAGACGGCTATTCCATTCAAAGTAGGAGGGTAGTATTTTGACCAAGCGTTAGAAAAGGCATTAACATTCAAATGAAGAATTTAGTGACAGTGATGAACGAGGGAAATGTTGGTGAACGAGACGTGATCGGTAACAGTTTTTCACTTTATCTACTCAGAAAAGTAAGAGTGAAGACTAGGTCTTCCTGCGTCCGCGTAACGTTAAACGTTTAAAAGATGATCCAAATAGAAATAAAATGACTTTGTTACAATAATCAGTTATCAAAAAATATAACGTTTATGAAGTAATTTTGAATAGACCGATCAATTCATTTATGCAGTACTGTAAATTAAATATTTTATGTAACCCTCTGTTACTTCTTATTGATTCTCTCTCGAGTATCAAGTTCGGGATTTAATTGTTTTTTTTTTCATAATAATAATGATTTTCCTTGTCATTTCGACGTGAATGGTTGCGAAACGTCGAGTGAAACTTTGAAACGGTAAATAGTATTTTGTGTGTGTGTATGTTTGTTACTCTTTCACGCTGAATAGGCTGAACGGATTTGGATGAAATTTATAATGGATATAGCTTATACCCCAACTTAACACATAGGCTTTTTTTATCCCGGAAAAATGCATGGTTCCTGTAGGATAGATCAATATCATTGAAAAATCAGGTGTCTAATTAGCGCGGTCCATATCGTTTGTGATGAAGTAAGACAAGGCTTTGTTATTTCATACATCAGGTGTCTAATTAGCGCGGTACACAATTGTTTGTGGTGAAATAAGACAAGGCTATGTTATCTCATCACACTTCACACTAATATTATAAATGCAAAAGTTTGTGTTCGTGTGTGTGTATGTTTGTTACTCTTTCACGCTGAAACGGCTGGACGAATTTGGATGAAATTTAGAATGGATATAGCATATACCCCAACTTAACACATAGGCTACTTTTTATCCCGTAAAAAATTACGTCGTTAAACCGAATAACACGCGGGCGGAGCCGCGGGCAAAAGCTAGTATAAAATATAATAACAAAATAAATATGAATCCACTATTCTTACATACTTTAGGCGCTTTCTATTTATTTTACTTATAGGGGCAGTGTAAAGCAGTGTTTTACTTGGAAAAAAACTTATCTCCATCTCGGTAATATTCCGCCTTTAGGGCGCAATACACAGAATATGTCCATCGCACAATGAAAGAGATAAACATATATGTAAAAGTGCGCGGCCGAGAGTGCGGTGAATCAAGAAATGGTTGGGTATTGCTGTTTTTAGTGAATATCTCACTATCCCACTAATATTATAAATGCGAAAGTTTGGATGTATGGATGGATGGATGGATGTTTGTTACTCTTTCACACCGTAACTACTGAACCGATTGGGCTGAAATTTTGCATGAATGTAGTTCTAGACCTGGAATAGGACATAGGCTACTTTTTATCCCATAAATCAGTTCCCATGGGATGGAAATGAGGTTTCAAGTGTCTATAGAAAAGTGATTTGTCACCATTTCACGCCATACCTATTGAACCGATTGGGTTGAAACTTTGCACGAATAAATTTTCTAGATCTAGAAAGGATAAAAACTACTTTTTATCCCATAAATCAGTTCCTGTGGTAAAGCTATAAAGAGACATACAAAATGGAAAACAGAGGCGCATAACACACATTTCATCAGCTGTGTTTAGTGTACACAGTCCGAAAAAAATTGACAGATTTTATAGGAGTACACAAAAACTAATTCAACGCGGGCGAAGCCGCGGGCAAAAGCTAGTATTTAATATAAATTCACACGAGAGCGTTTAAAAAAAACGCGTTGTTATGTTTAGATAAATAAGAGGTTTTTATGATGACAATAGTCATTATTGTTGTTTTTAATTTATTAGTTTGGACGGACTACTGTTTTTAATTTAAAAAAGAGCCTTAATTTTGCAATTCTTTTCGATGCAGTGAATTTTTATCTATCACGTTTTGGGCTCTGTTATCTTATTTGTTTATTTATTTATTTGTTCCACCAACAGAATTACATACTTGGCTTGCATTTACGAAGTTTTTGTTCTCATATGTATCCCAATTACAGGTAGAAACATCATTCTCAATTTGCAGGACAGAAAATAGTGACAAATTTTACGCAATTTTTTTTTTCTTATATATCTTACATGCATTAGCAAGTATTCAAAACAAAATAGAAATGACTATTAAGACCCTTAATTACAACACCTACCTCTAAGTAAATATGTAAATAAAAAGAAATGAATGAATCTTCTTGGAAAAGGACTCATTTATAATTTTTTTTTTGTTTTCAGAATCTTATACATTATTCAACTGTTTTAAAGTCTCATTTTTACGACGTATGTCGTCTTAAATACATTTTGCTTCGTTGTGAAACACTGATTATAATAATACTTTAAGATATCTATGTTGTCGTAAAACAATTTAGTATAGAGATCCACCAAAACAGTACATCTTTGGCTCAGTATCATGAACGATAACAAATAAAGGAAACGGAACCGTCACGTCAGTCCGTCCGCCTGTCCGTCAGTGTCAGGACGTGAGGACGCATCCCTTTTCCTCGTCTGATACGGAATCCTGAAAAATTCAGTAACATGTAAGGTTACACTGAGATCACTACCAAATTATTTATCTCGGCAACGTGTTTTCAACATGGTAGGACTGTCTCGGTGTTGAAAGTTTAATATCTCAGAGTTCAGTGCCCCCACGGTGCATTGCGCTGTTAAGCTTCTACGTACGAGTATGAGATGAGTTTGCAACTGAAGAGGTCTGTTTCTAAAGCTTTCCAAGGCTCCAGTTTTAGGATTTTGTACCCGAAGGCTAAAAACTCGCTCACAAAGGGTTTCGTACCACCACATACGGATACGGTACATTAAAAACATTGCACATTGTTACAATGTTTCATGTGTTGATAAAATAGCGCCCAAGCCGAAAACGGGGCAAAGATTAAATAAACGCGGCCGAAGCCGCGGGCAAAGGCTAGTTATGATGACACAAATTATCATGACGTACATTATACTGACACATTTTTATGGTTCCGTACCCAAAGGGTAATCAACGGGACCCTGTTACTAAGACTCCGCTGTTCGTCCGTCTGTCACCAGGCTGTATCTCATGAACCGTGATAGTTAGACAGTTGAGATTTTCACAGATGATGTATTTCTGTTGCCGCTATAACCACAAATACTAAAACCGGCCAAGTGCGAATCGGACCTGCGCACTCCGATACAACAGACATGATTGTTTTTATAGATAATGGTACGGAACCCTTCGTGCACGAGTCCGACTCGCACTTGGCCGGTTTTTATTCAAAGAACATTAATATATGATGGAAATCGGGATGTTTATTATAGTGAGACAGTGAACAATTACGTCATAATCCGGCTTTGATCACGTGATAAAATAACAGAAAGCATCCTTTTTAGGGTTCCGCACCCGAAGGGTGCCAAACGAAACCCTATTACTAAGCCTCCCCTGTTTATCTGTCCGTTTGTCACTGGGGTCTACACTAGGGTGGAGCGAAATTCCATTTTTTTCGAATTTCATGTTGTAATAGTAGAATTACTTTGAAGCGATCTATAAGTAGCTCAGATAAAAGAAAATAAAAAATATTGGACTGCATCTTCTGCCCGCGCATTTGATTCGAAGTTTTACAAAACGTATGGAAGAAAAAAAAATTTATTTCTTAAATTTAAATTTTTTAACGGTTTGGCCATAAGTAAGCAATAGAGAATATGCATGGTGTTTAAATAAGTAATATATTGCGTTTTTTGTATTCTACTTACTTCATAGCATTTAATGATGACCATGGAAAACTATTTTATTTTATAGTTTTGTAATTATTTCCATTTAAAAATACAACATTTTGATGAAATGAAACACAAATGCAAAACGCGTCACCATTGGCTAACTGCCTTTTGTGACAAAGTGAGTACATTTCATCATGAAATCTAAGTTCAAAATTATTAAATGTAAAATAAAGCCCTCAAATATTTTGTAATAGGTTGTTTTAATCAAAAATAATGAAAAAACCGGCCACTCGCCATACACCGCAAGCAGTATCATGTGACGTCACTTGATGCGCGCTAAAATGACAGCCGTTTGAATTGTAGAAGATTATTATGAAACTTATTTTGATTTTATAACTATGAAATATGGATAATTTAGTTGTAAATTCTTATTCATAGCCATATGCATAGCATATTGATCATATATTAACGATTAGTGCGTAAAAAAAATTACATGCATATTCTTTATTTAACAAAAATAGCGACATAAAATTCTGTCGTGTTCCAAGGTCGTACGAAATTAAAATCTCCTAAAAATGTCTTAAATTGAAAAATTCTGTGAATGTGACATGTTAAGTAACGCATATTTTTACATATAATTTTTATGATATACTTACATAAAGCTGTAACCGACAAAATACAAAAAAGTAAAACATGAAAAAAATATTTTTGTTACATTTTGTTAATCTTTGAATTTAATGCGGCGGCAGAAATTTTTATTTACAAATTTTTTATTTTACTTTGAGCTACTAATAGATCGCTTCAAAGTAATTCTACTATTACCAACGACTTTATTACAACATGAAATTGAAAAAAAGTGGAATTTCGCTCCACCCTAGTCTACACCCTCAACCGTAATGGATAGAAAGTTGAAATTTTGCATCCGTCCACGTGAGCCGATGGGAACAACCCTTACATGGGTGGTACGTGACCCTTTATACGCGAATCCGACTCGTACTTGGCCAAATTATTTCGTTTTAGCCATCTGTGTGCCATTAACAATAAAATACTTTCGTCGCATTAAGTGAAGCACTAGGAAATCTATTCTGGAATCCAGATTAGACCAACCCGATGACTCCCCATGTAGACCTCTGGCACTTTCGGTTAAAGATAGTACAACATAAAAATAGAACTGTTTGCCCTAAATTTTGTAACCCTCTAGCAAGCTTTCCTTTTCAGTGACCAAAGCAAGTATGTATAACATTTTAAATTGTTTTATTAGTGGCGTATTCGCTCACAAATATACTTATTGAGAAATGAATGTTTCATGTTTTAGAAATTGGCACTGTTTACTGATGGTTTAGTATTCAGTTGGTATGAGAATGTAATAGAAACGAGCATTTGGATACGTTATGCTTTTCTGGTCTACGTACTGAATATTTTAAAGCTTTCCTTGCTCTTTCGGATGGTTTATTTATGGTAAATGAATACATATAAGGTGACTTTCGTTTATATAGTCAAATTGATACTGGAGACTCGGTTAGTGATCAGGGCTAAGGTTCAATGACCCTGTGTGCGAAATACGAAAAATATTATTTTGTGTCAAGAACAACCTCGACTCTATTAGAATAGGAAGCCTAGCCTTTAGTGTATTTCACACAAAGAGTCGTTGAATCTTGGTTCTGATCACTGACCGAGTCTCCAATAGGAATTTGGCTGGATAAACAAAAGTCACCTTATATTTCAGAATAAAAAAAATTTAGATGTTTAATAAATTATAAGCAAAACATTTATTTTCTCAGATGTTGGATGTATTCTTGTTTAACTTAGTAACTTAATTTGATGTAAATTTAATTTTTCATGTAATTTAGCTTCGTTTTATAAAAAAATATTGCACGCTCTAAAAGGCAGATTTTTTAGGTTACTTCTTAGTTTAATATCAACGGTTTCTGTTTTTAACTCTCTTAATTGTTATTACTGCTTAAACAATAGTAATAGATAGCAATCCAGCCCCCTGATTCTGTATTGTAAAACCAGTTGCCAAACCGAGTTCCTATCGTCGAAAAAATATCTACATATCCCTTATCTAAGAATACGTTAGCACTTGAAATGACGTCACAATTCGTAAATAGTTCAATACCCATTAAAGGATATTTTGGAAGTCCATTTTTATCTGTTTTTGGTGAATAGCAACCATAGATGGCAACCGACACTGAGTTACGCAATAGGCCCGCAAGAAATCTGTACCAAACATCCAACAAACACATTATATTAATTCTCTATTCAGACGATCTTACAGATTAAAAACGTTGTACCAAAGATCTAACAAACTTTATATTAATTCTCTATTCACACAATCTTACAGATTAGGACCTTTCTTTGTACCAAAGATCTAACAAACAAATTTTATTAATCCTCTATTCAGACAATCATACAGATTAAAAACGTTGTACCAAAATCTAACAAACTTTATATTAATTCTCTATTCACACAATCTTACAGATTAGGACCTTTCTTTGTACCAAAGATCTAACAAACAAATTTTATTAATCCTCTATTCAGACAATCTTACAGATTAAAAACGTTGTACCAAAATCTAACAAACTTTATATTAATTCTCTATTCACACAATCTTACAGATTAGGACCTTTCTTTGTACCAAAGATCTAACAAACAAATTTTATTAATCCTCTATTCAGACAATCATACAGATTAAAAACGTTGTACCAAAATCTAACAAACTTTATATTAATTCTCTATTCACACAATCTTACAGATTAGGACCTTTCTTTGTACCAAAGATCTAACAAACAAATTTTATTAATCCTCTATTCAGACAATCTTACAGATTAAAAACGTTGTACCAAAATCTAACAAACTTTATATTAATTCTCTATTCACACAATCTTACAGATTAGGACCTTTCTTTGTACCAAAGATCTAACAAACAAATTTTATTAATCCTCTATTCAGACAATCTTACAGATTAAAAACGTTGTACCAAAATCTAACAAACTTTATATTAATTCTCTATTCACACAATCTTACAGATTAGGACCTTTCTTTGTACCAAAGATCTAACAAACAAATTTTATTAATCCTCTATTCAGACAATCTTACAGATTAAAAACGTTGTACCAAAATCTAACAAACTTTATATTAATTCTCTATTCACACAATCTTACAGATTAGGACCTTTCTTTGTACCAAAGATCTAACAAACAAATTTTATTAATCCTCTATTCAGACAATCTTACAGATTAAAAACGTTGTACCAAAATCTAACAAACTTTATATTAATTCTCTATTCACACAATCTTACAGATTAGGACCTTTCTTTGTACCAAAGATCTAACAAACAAATTTTATTAATCCTCTATTCAGACAATCATACAGATTAAAAACGTTTTATCAAAATGTAACAAAAAAATTATGTTCGTTCTCTATTCTAACACGGTATTTTTAAAGATGTCTTTTGTTTTATAGAAATAGCACGATCTGTCCGCGTGATTCATTTCCATTGTGTGGTATTATTGATGCCATTAATAACTTGTGGCCGTAGCATGCCCATTGCTCTTATCGCGTGCGAGTGACACATCTCGCGGCTTCACTTTGCCTTTTGACGGCTGAGGTGGGAGTTATATCGCTTATTTTAATAGATGTGTGCGGCAAGGTGATAGATAACAGAGGATCTCGGTGTAAAATGCACATCATAATATTGTTTTCCTTTTGAATATAAATGATGCAATTTTATTTTTGATCAAGTAATTTTTTCACTTCTCAGTACAAAGAGGTTCAATCAGCTGACTCAATTTCCATGAAAAGATGAAAAAAAAAGTTCGCGCAATAAACATTTTTTTTTGGAACGTGTTGTGTTAGGGACGCTCTATCATCTCTTAATAATTTTTCACTTTGAATTGTAGGACCTTATACTTTAAAATCTTTGGTTAGTGATTCTCAAAAAGTTGCATTTTTACTTTCTAAGAGTGACGTTAGGAGCAAGTACTGTGGGTGTTGTTGTAACAAAATTCATAATCGAGTTAAAATTGATACTTATTTACCGAGCTAGCCGATAAATAACATAAAAATTCATGGTGTCGGTAGGTGTTCATAAAAATACTTGCGGAGGAATTCAACTGACCTGCGATAAAAAATATTAGTTATTCCAGTGGTAGTTAAAATTCCATATCAATAAAGTCGATTCTAAATGCTTTAATTTTAGTTTTAATGCTCCCAAAACTTAAAATTTTCCAAAGTAATTTTAGCTTCTGTTGTTGACACTAAAGATTTATTTTGGGTTAAAGAAATTCTAGTTTTGACAGCACTAAAACTAAAATTAAAGGCTTCAGAATCGGCTTTATTATTAAAAATTTAGTCATGATTCGGGCTGCTTACACCGTGTTTCATAGAAGTTGTATGAGCTCGCTGCGTGCGCTTTCCCGAGCGCACAGGACTTGACGGGACCGATTTTGTTCAAACAAAAATAAGATTTAATTCCTTTGCAGTAGAAATCAAAACAGGATAGTTTGTTTTTATTTACCTCGTAATAACAAAACATGTATATGTATGTACTATAATTAGATATTTAATTTCTGTATAGGGCAGTATGGATGGATGGGTAATGATAGGTTTAGGACATTATTGTGAAAGTTTAATTTATTAGATAGGTAGTATGGCATAGATTTAAAATGGTAGTGCGGCGCACGGGCGCACTTAAGGTGCAGCCGCCACTGGTCATGAAACATAGAAACAATGTGGAAATATTTTACAAAGAGAGTTTTTAGGTCACACATTCCGCAGTTTACAAATGAGTAAACCGTACTAAGTAAATAAACACATGTACAAACATAACAAAGATGAAAAGACTAGGTACTTCATACGGCCGCGGTATAATTCCAACCTAAGCCAGATTTACGGTTGCACTACAGCACTCTACCTACTTTTAAGAGGGAAATCTTGTATGACATTTTCGTGTTGTACCAAAATCGGTGTAGCGTATAAAAGTATGTATTTTCCTCATACTTCGCACAAATTCTTAGGTATTTTTCAGCGTTCGGATCCTAAATTGCATTTTCTTGAATATGACATCTATTATTGTCGACTTCCATCCCTTGAAATTAAAAATACCAAAGAACTGTGTGGCATTATCTTATTATTACCTCAATCAAGGGGTAATTGTGACATGTCACTTTTCACAGGCCATAAGACATACTTTATTAGTTTTGCATTTACTCAAGACCTTGTGTTAATATACAAGAGAGACAAAAAAAGCAAAACTAACTAAGCAAATACATTATATACTTGAATTTAATTTGATTCCATACTAGAATTTCTCCGTTTCATGGGATCTTATATTGGGACATGTATCAACATACATTTGACTATTAAATTACGCAGAAAAATACAATCTCTCTTATAAAACTTCAATGCTTACTGCAAAGTTCGTATTATGCAGGAAAAAGTAGCTTTACTTTAAAAGTCATAGAACTAATATTTTTTTTAGTAAGATCAATGCAACTGCTTCAATTGTGGCGTGAGAACGGCACGAGTCTGGCCTCTAGCACCCTAATCCGGCTTAAGTGTTTTCACGAGGCTGAGGCCACAGCCAAACACCCAACACCAACTTCAAGTGGTCTAGACACTGCCTAGTGTTTAAATCGTGATGCAGATGCGTCCGTTGTAAATCTATACATGTGATATACATATAAGGTCCTACAATTCAAAGTGAAAAAATTTAACAGATGGTAGAGTATCCCAAATAGACCACATTCCACTGAAAAGAAAAATTTTTGCGCGAATTTTTTTTATACATTTCCATAGTTGTTTAGTCAGCTGATTCAACCACTTTGTACTGGGAAGTGAAAAATAATTTGAGCAAAAAATTTTTTTTCCTTCTGGAAAGTGATCAGTTAGCGATACATGATCTACCCTAGAATTATTTTCACTTATTATTGTAAGAACTTGTATACCTATACTTAGTTAGTCTCCCAGAGGAGGGGTGACTTCTACAAATGTCTGTCCACTTAGATATCGTGACACTTATTACGCTCTACGTTCATAAATCGAGTCCTTATATGTTTTTTTACTTGCACCTTCTTCAGTATATTGCCTATTTTGGTCAGTTATACCGTGGCCGAACACTCTACTTTTATTCATGTTCTCTATGCCCAAATCACTCCAGTGTTTCTTTCTCCTTTGTCACTTTCTATTGAACCTTAGATCGGTGTAATCAATCGTGCATCAGCTCGCTCGAGGTGAGCGAAGAGTGACTCCGGTCTAAAAGGGATGTAAATATAAGGTGCCTTTGTTTACGTAGCCAAATTCATACTGGGGACTTGTAAATGGCCAGAACCAAGTCTGTAAAAACTAAAAATAAAATTTAGACTTTCTATACTAATTCAGTCGAGGTTGTTCCTGAACAACTAGAGAGGCACGAAAAATATAATTCCTATTAAGCAAACAGGGTCATCGAACCGTGGTCCTGACCACTTACCGAGTCTCCAGTATGAATTTGGTGGCTATATAAACGAACTTTTATTTGTATAGGCTGTCTCAAAAGTCAAAGTCCACTTTTACCGTCAAAGTCCGCAAAATACGAGTAATAGCAAATGTTCAGTTAACGGAATGGCTTGTTTATGACTATTATGAATGACAGATGAATACTGAAAAACCAAAAGAGATATGTCAGGATCCAAATAGATCGCGATCTGTAGTCTCTGGCGACCCCTTTGAAATACACAAGGATTGACAAGTGACGTAGCTGCGACCTTCACACCGTTTCCATCCACCGCATCCTGCAGGGTACGCTGGACAACGGCGTGAAATAAAACAAAATGGCGGCTCAATTGATGAGCCGTGACAAGAAGGGGTCTGCAGCTCACGTCATTGGATTATAAATATCACAGCACTGATTGGACGACTTGTAGCTTCGCCCCAAGATAGCGGGGTCTTCTGTTTTTTGTTCTATAGTTTTTTCTATGAAACGAAATGTCTGCCTTATGGGTGCGACCGATAAACCTGCACCTGGAAGTCCTGCACCTGACCTGTGATATGTAAACACAACAACATATCTTCACGACATGAATCCCCGTTTCACCGACGATTATTACGTCCCAACGTGATGGGTAGTGAACCCTATCGCCGTACCTACTTCGGGCACAATTACACACTTTTTCAGGTTTCCTCACAATGTTCACTTCACCGATCAGCAAGTGGTAACTATTAGGTAAGAAATGTAAATAGATGCAAGAAATAGTTCTTGAAGAAGTAACGAAAGCGCGAGGCAAAAAAATTAAGGACTTTTAGCACTTATTGATGACATGTCTTCCCCACTACCACAGGAGTAATTAATCCATTCTTAAGTAATTTCTAGCCACACGGCAATACCATCTGAAGAAGTCAAAAAACTATTCTTTTATCGGCTAATGTTTAATGGTTAAGAAATAAGAAAGGCTATGTCACAAACAAAAAATTCCTTAAATGTTCGGAACGGAACACTATATGCCAACATATAAGTTACAGTAGTTCCGGCTTTTACAACTATATTTTTATTGTGATTTTTGAAGTGAGTACTGGCAACAATCTACCAACTGCTGTTCATTTTTACGGCTTTACTGATACTACACAATTTATGCTCTGCTGTAGAGTCTAAAAGGTATACGATAAAAAAAACACTATGCCACACTTACACTTTTCTTACACTTACACTTACATTTTTCACTTTTCTAAACACTTTTCTAGGTTTTTCTGGATTTTAAGAAAAAGTATTTGATGTAGGAGTTTTTTCACCTGACATCGGAAAATAAACCATGTTTTCTTGTTATAGCAGTAATTTCAGACATAAAACTCAAGCCGTTTAGACATAGAACGAATTAATAACTTAAAAGGGCATCATTTTCAAAAATAAAGTCTATCGAGTGAAATGTGTCCAATTAGGTAACCGACCTGACAACGGAAAGACAAAGGTCTGAAAAAACACGTGTCCAAGTTTTACATTGATCAGATAAGAAGTTGACTCAGCATATTAAATCAAAAACCGTTAGGGTTTACCCATAGATACCTTAATAATATTATTCTCAGTGAGTTTACCATACATCACGTTTGGGACGTAATATTCGTTAGTGAAAAGCGGGTGTACCAAGTGTGGACTACGACTTACATTTCACCGTGTCTCCCAAAGGGGTAGGCAGAGCCAACTTTGCTACGATCCTGACACACCTCTTTGGCCTCTTCCCCATCTATCGATCCAGTCATAGAAGCTCTTCTATTTAGGGTACTTTTGACCTTTTGCCCTTTCTCAGTGTCGCCAATCTGAGGTGCAATTGTGTAAGACAATGGTATTCAAATTCGATTGTCATATGGCTATTCGGTTAAGCAAATAAGCTACGTTTTTGGTTGTCAACAACAAAACAAGACAATTGTAATCATTTGACAGCCAAAAATGTACGATTTCAATTGTCAAACGGGCTAATTTGCTAAGCCGAATAGCCATATGTAATCAATTTGAATACCATTGGCTTAAACAATTGCAACTCTGGTCAGGGCGACGCGTCAAGCTCTTTATCTTCTACTTGCGCAACATGAATTCCTGAAATAAAATAGTTTTAATTAAAACATTAATCCAACTGTTTTTGCATAATTTTTTTCTTTAAATTGAAACCAATGTAATCATGAAAAGATGAGCTCACCTTCTAAGTTCGTTTTACAACCCTACTAAAGTTGTAAGACGCCTTTTCCCCAGTTCACCCTGTCCTAGAGATATACGGTATGTCATTTTTATACGCTTTTACTCGGGGTCCATCTAAAATCCGATACGCCCTTGTGATTGTGACGGGAAGGGACGTCATAAAATACACTTTCATGAGCCTCCTTATGGACGTTGTACTAGAACATTTATGGGGCCACTTGTTGTAAATCATACGATTAGGATAATTATTTATTAGTTCTTTTTAAAGGTTTTGGAACCACATGAAAAAACAGTGATGGCGAATGTTTTCAGCACTCTCTCCATTTTCCGGTGAACACGATCAATAAAATAAATAGTCATGAATAATTTGGCCAAGTGCGAGCCGGATTGGCGTACATAGGGTTCTGTACTACCACACAATACGGATAAGAACCCTAAAACATGGTAAATACAACAAAATATATGCCAAAGAATAATCAAGGCGACAAAAAAGGCGCTAAAATGGTAGCGCCCGATAATTAATTTGGCACCTAAGATTACGGAACCCACATTTTTTAATTTGTTGTTTTTCTTTTGAGTATGTACAGTCTGTCAAAATAGTGTTGAAATGAATACTAAAGAAACTATTTTTCTTTCGCCTGGTTACACCAAACTAATAATTGTACAAAATCTATTAAATCGAGTTAACCGCGTTGTTATTTCATAAATATACACTCAAAGGCACAATTAACCGCCCACTTAAATTTTCCGACGTAACTTCAAAAATTCATTATGGAATGTTTTTTTTTCTTGGCGACATTTTACATTAGATAATTTCAGATGAAAAAAAAATAAAATAAAATTTGCTATTGCTTTAATTTTTTTTATTGGATGGATTCGATTGATGGTTCTTGGTGGAATATCATCTTGAATAAATTATACACAAATTCTTGTACTTTTATTCCACATATATTTTATATGTGGAATAAAAGTACAAGAATTTGTGTATAATTTATTAATTTTTTTTATTATGAAAAAAGTTTTAAATTACCAATTAATTACAAAAACAAATGTGATGATAAACAATCTAAAACTTTTTGTTGACATTGAAAACCTAAATTTTAATAATGAGTATTGCCTCCTCTGGCTCTTATGACCTCCTCCAGTCGATTAGGAAGACCATCCATTATGTCTTGAATATCTGACTGCGGTATATTCTCCCATTCCTCGACCACAGCAATTTTTAACTCATTAATGGAGGTAGGAGCCGGAACCCGACTTCGTACTCGCCTTTTAAGATTGTCCCAAACGTGTTCGATAGGGTTTAGGTCCGGGCTGCGAGCTGGCCATGGTAATCGTGCTATACCCACGGCATCAAGGTACTCCGTAACCACTCTAGGGACGTGCGCACGAGCATTGTCGTGCATTAAAAGAAAATCTTCTCCAATAAATGGGGCAAAAGGGATGACATGAGGTTCTAAGACCTCTTCTATATACCTCTGAGCATTTACGCTGCCTCTTTCAAGCACAACCAACCCTGTACGAGCCTCATAAGAAATACCACCCCATACCATTACTGAGCCACCTTGATAGCCCACTGTTTCGACAACAGCACACTGTGCAAACCTTTCACCGGGGCGTCGGTACACGCGCTGGCGTCCATCGGGACCTCTTAAAGCGACTCTCGACTCATCAGAGAAGAGAACGTTCTTCCATTGCTCTATGGTCCAGTTTCGGTATTGTTGAGAAAATCGAAGTCTAGCTCTCCGGTGCTCTGTGGTCAACGCTGGAACTCGAGCTGGCCGGAATCCAGTCAAATTACGCTCGGCAAGCCTTCTTCTTATCGTTCTAAGGCTAACGCTTACATTTCGTACCTCAAATAGGCGATTACGAGCTTCGGGAGTCGTAGTGAAGCGATTTCTTAGAATGTTGGAAACGATGAAGCGGTCATCTCTTGCAGAAGTGCACCTCGCACGACCTTGTCCCGGTCTTCTGGTGTAAGATCCAGTTTCTCTGTATCGTCGGATGGCATCACGTATCGTGGTTCGAGGATATCCCATCATACGGCCTATGCGACGCTGGCTATACCCAGCATCTGAAAGCGCCACCGCTCTAGCTGCACCAGCTGCATCCAATGGCATTTTACTGGGTAAAAAGCAACTGACAAACTCTGACGCACCTTAAGAACTAAGAAATGTACCTAAAAACTTCAAAGGCAATACTTTATGTACGCGTAAAAGAATCAGTTCGAAAGTCAACATTCGACTGAACTCAATAAAAGAGACTCACACTTGAGGGTATCTTTAAAAAAGGGTCATAAATTGTCCTAATTTATCATAAACTACCCACTTAACAAATTGTCATTCAACATCATAAGCATTCAGTTATTGTAAACAAAGTTATGCTACTTCAGCCGAGTGGGCGGTTAATTGTGCCTCTGAGTGTATTACCTAAATTATACTACTTGAACGTTTAAAGTCCAATAAAGTTCATTAAAGTTTCATATTCATTTCAACACTTTTTTGACAGACCATACTAAAAGGTCTCATTTAAAACTTTTACCACGGTCTTTACGATAGAGCTGAAACAAATAACGTTAATTTTTTTATTATTCTGTGAAAATTGCCTATTACGGCTTAAGCTGTAGACTCCTGTGACAGACAGACGAGCGAAGGGACAGCAGAGGCTTAGTAATAGGGTTCCGTTTGGGACCCTTCGGGTACCGAACTGTAAAAAACGACTACTATACAACTAGGTATATAGAATACATGCGCAGAATTATTTCACGCCGCGTTCGCGTATTCTGCTGCCGATTTGCTGAGTGCAAGAGCTGTAGTACAAAGCTTGTGAGGGTTAGCTCCCCACAAGCTGGGTGCCGGTCATGGCTATCTTCCGTTTTGTATTTGTGCAATGCTGAATGAAGGGAAACATTCTATTCATGGTCAATGGTCACACTGATAAATTTTGGAGTGAAAGTCCGATTCAATGAGTTACCTGTGATTATCAGTTGTTTGGACGCCTCTTTGTTTTGGAGATACATACTGAAAATTGAGTTTTTGTTGGACAAAGTTATAGTTTGTTACCACAATAGCAGGATGACAGTTTACCCTTGACAGCTCTTGTTTTTCAGCTTCAACCAAGAAGCTCTTTCAGTCGACTTTTCTGGAGATGTCATAGCTAGCGAGCCTATTACGTATCTTTAAATCGGTTGCCAACTATGGTTGCTATTCACCAAAAACCGAAAAAAAATTTACTTCCAAAGTAACCTTCAATGGGTATTGAACTATTACGAATTGTGACGTCATTTCAAGTGCGAACGTATCCTTAGATAAGCGGAATTCGATAGTATATATGTATGTTTTCGACGATAGGCACTCGGTTGGCAACTGATTTTACGATACAGAATCAGAGGGCTGATCGTCGTTGGCAAAGATGAAAAACTTCAGTTACTTGAATATTGGCTAGCAATAAACAGCTGTAGGTTTCACGGACGACGCTCTCTCTAAACTCGCCCGTATGTCGGTGCGTTGGGGTCCCCGCATTTTTGTTTGGAACTCAATTATTTCCTAAACTAAGGGTGTCCGCGGGTATGACTCTTGGGAAAAGTGGTTCAGTAGGGTCGGTAGAATATGTGGTTTCACTTAATGGTCACACTCTATTTACACCCGGTATAATATTACACAGTAGTTATGTAGCCTATTCTTTTCCTTTATTGATTGCTATAGCTATAGACCGTTAACGTAAAAGTTATCCAGAATGTGTGGGAGGAATAGAAAATTAGGTTAGACATTTTAGGTTCGAAATCTTTTATTCAAGAACCCAACAGTCCTAAAGGGCCTTTCTTAGTTATTTCGAGAAATCTGTATATTATATAGGGTGACTTTGGTTGTTGATATGGCAACATTCATACTGAAGACTCGGTTAGTGGTCAGGACCAAGGATAAATTACACTTTTTGCTAAATACGAAATACATTATTTGTGCCCCTATACCTGTTTAAGAACCACCCCGAGTCAATTTGTGAACCTTAAATTCTGTTTTGCGATTTTCGCAGTATGAATTTGGTTATGGTATACCAGTCACCTTTTATATTATACATTATAAGTAGGAGTATTGCATATCTTATGTCCTAAGAAATGATAATAATATTCCTAGGGTAATAAACGGAAAATATAGTGTACGAAAGGCACCATAACAAGCAGAATATGGAAATGTAATCGTGACCGTTTTCTTAATTCTTAGTAGAGACTATATACGGATATAATGTCTAAACTATGGCGGTTTCTATTCCAGCTGTATAAGGGTTATATTTGCGATTTTCGGTATTTTCAATTATACCACTTCTACTTTGTTATGAGGTCATGATATTAAGGCTACATATAAGGTCAGATTGAGCACGTCATTGTGCATCAATCAGAACTGAACTCTACGACGTTTCCTTTTAGTTTAAAATAGCGCGCTCTCAGCCGTGGCTGTTACAACCACCAAGAAACAAGCGCCCACAAAAACCTGCGTTTTTATTTAATAACTCTGCTTCTAGATGAAAATTTTAAAATATTCTAAGACGAACCGACGATGTCATTTGTTAACTTATTTTTAATACAAATTTTAAGGCTGTATGATTTAAGGAAGCCCTTTTACACTCGAAAAACATGAAATTTAGAGGTTACATCGTAATTTTTTCTATTGAGCGAATTTAAAAATTTTGCGTTTTTTCCAAGAAAAATCAATCAGCCCTATAGTCTACTGTCTATATTATTTTTACTATACCGATTAATCAAGTTACACAATGTGATATGCTCATTTGAAGAGCATCTAGCCTTATACGGACCCATAACCGTTAAAACTTGGATTGGACAGTTTGTTGCGATTTGGGATGTTTGAACTTTAAGGCGTAGTAGGTCGATCGCATAACGAAAGAGATAAGCATTATGAAAAAGCGCGCGTCTGAGCAGTGAGGTAAATCAAAAAGAGAGTGGATAATGCAGTTTTTCAATAAATAAAATTTAATATAAAGTCACACAAGTACGTTTTAAAAGAGATCGCTGTACTATCGTTTAGATAATGGGTTTACATGTTTAAAACAGTAATAATTATTTTTACTTTATTAGTTTCGACAGGCTGCTTGTTTGAAATGAAAAAATAGCCTTCACTTTGCGATTTCTTGCGATATACCCAATTATTCTCTATCGCGTTTTGGGCTGTTACATCGCTTTGGAAGAGGCTTTGTTTATAACATGTATTTATTTTAGATCCATATCTATTGTAGTTTGGGAGTACTACTTGTTAAAAAACTCGGTTTTTACTACCTACGTCGCCTTAATAATCATGACATGACCATTGTTATCTTAGTAAATCTTGGTACCGAAATATACCAGAGGTATAAAAAAGTAATCTTTATTTATACAAGCTGAAAATGAGCGCAAAAATTTGATGTAACGATACACTCCACTGGTCATATTGTAAAAGGGAAACAATACTAACCAAAGAACTGGACCATACACGTTTCACAATGTATAAGGTGACTTGTTTATATAGCAAAATTCATACTGGAGACTCGGTAAATGATCAGGACCAAGGTTCCATGACCGAAATTTGCGAAACATATATTTTTGTGCCTCTATACTTGTTCAAGAACAACCTCGACTCAATTAGTATAGGAAGTCTAAATTTCATTTTGCGTATTTAACAGAAAGGGGCTTACCGAGTTTCCAGAATGAATTTGGCTATATAAACGAGAATCACCTTATATTAACGTGATGAATAATAATGAATTGATACGTGTACATGTTTTAAAATATATTTAATTTCTGTACCCAACCGATTTCGGTTGTAGGCCATTATCAAGGGTTTTTAATCATTATTAAAAGTCGAGGAGAGACTGTAACTTTGCCGAATAATAAATTATTGAAGTCAATTACAATGAATTTTGGGTCACGAAAGTTTTCCTCGTTCATGTATGAATTTTTTATATCGCGTGAAATACACTTGTTAAGGGCCCATAATACCTCAATTCGTAGTCCTGCTCTAACGCTTCTGCGTTTTAATTATCGTCCATCCTACTCTAATCAGATGCCGCGCACGCAAACACATCAGTTATTTTGAAATCGCGGCTACACTGATGGTTTTTTTTTCATTTTTATGGAACAGTCTGCAGCTGCTTTATACTAATATCAGTTATATTATGCAAAGTTTCAGATCTAATTTCAAGTATTCATTGAATGCTATCGGTTTATTGTACGGTTTGGAGGTAACTTTGTAATTTTTTTCTATCGAGAAAATTTAATGGAATCAAGCTTTCACCATTGTGTTGACATAGCTTTAGTCCTCAACTTTACCATATATCAATTTCAGATTGATTGTTGCAGTATTTGTTGGTGTAAAGCAGGACCATGCGAAGCGAAGTGAGGTATTTTAGAAGATGGATCTGACACTATGCCGGCCCCGTGACCCAGCATTTACCAAATACCTTTTAAATGAGCTCTCATTGTATACCGCGTGGCTAACGTGTCCCCTTTGTTCCGTCCACAGTCGAAGGCGTTCGGAAAAGTGCTGTTTGAGCAGGTGTGCCGGCAGCTGCACCTGTTGGAAGCAGATTACTTCGGCCTGGAGTACCAGGACGTCAACGGGACCCGGGTGAGTGACCTTAATGAAATACTCTGTCGCTTATGAACCACTAGTACCCCCGCGCTGAAGGAATAACTAACTTTGACAATATCACAAAATTCCTTATCAGCGTTATACAGAGTGTTAGGAAAAGTACTTCGTTCCTTCAAACCACGTGTGCTATAGGTAAAACAAAGTATGTTAAGTATGCTTTATATTAAAAAAATATATATCATCTATTCGTCTTTATCCGTCTCGCCGCTCAGGCGCCTATAAATTTGCTGTAGTATGCATGCCAAATAACGCCTCTATTAAGTTCTTATTATAGTTAAAACAACAGTAAAATAATAGATATCGGGCCAAATAATAGCCTGAATACATTTTACGGGTTAATTGGCCCAGTAGCTTTATCAATAATGGGTTCGGTTTGTTGATACAACACTAAATATTATATGTACGTATAACATAGACTTTCTATGTAAATAAATAAACAGAGGCATTCTGTTGAGTTAGCGAATTGAGCAATTTCGTAATTTTGACGTTGGCCATTTTAGGCATGCATAACGCGATGAGATGGAATCTCTGCGAAATGAGCTTGACTACAGATATGTTACTTACACTCAGTGGTGTACATGTGTACATAAAAGCGAAAAATCACCTACTCGTCACCATAACACCTCCGAAACTCAGAGCCTACAAACTTGTTTGACAAGTAGGTTCGTTATTTATTTTTCAATGCAAGTGCTCGTAAAGTTCTGTTTTATATGCGACTTATCTGTTGCCAAAGTCAACTTTACCGCACCAGTGCTTTATTTTTATTTATTAGGCAAATGGAACTTAGCTCATACAGCCATGTCTGAGGTATGTTTTATTTTTAATTTATCGAAAACGGTCTTATCTTTTGTACCATAGATAGACTTGTCAGAAATCAGTTGGTTTCAGGTTAATGCGTTTCGTAGGCTGCGTTCAATTTGATGAAATGAAATGAAAACTGTTTCGACGATAATTCGAGTAGGTAGTAACTTTACAAATTGAAAATTCATTCGCGCCTGATTTTTACTTTTATAATCTTTTGATAATATATAGGTAACAAGAAGAATACTGGAATCTGGTTAAAACAAACTTCTTGGTAGGTAACCTCATTTAATCGCAATATGAATAAGAACTTTTTGATTATAATGCCAAAAGACAAGAAGTTTTAATGTGCGAGTTCGCAAAATGATACTGGCCACTTGCATCCTGTGTACATTATTTAAAAAAATACAATGTTATCGATCAGTCTTCCTTGTTAACTACATTCTTTGTGTCTAAAGAATAGACAATTTTGGGCAGCCATTGCTGTTCACATTATTGGAATCAGCTGGTGGAGTCGAATTTATGTTATGTATGACTGAAAGCAGCCTTCGAACGCATCAAACTGAGAGCTGCTTATTTCCGTCAAGTTGGCAACTTGCGTGCAAAGAAAAAGAATGCCCGCCTAAAGTTCATTTCGAGTACAATTTATTGTTTGTTTGTTTCTTTAAATACGTTTAATTTATTTACTCACACTGTGCTTTGAAAAACGTAGTATGATACACGTGCGTAAGGGCAATAACTTACTCGTAACGTTTAAAACACTCTCTTATCGCTCGTGTTTCAAATTGTTCCTCCTAAGCTATCGCCTTCTTTACGCACTTATAGCAACACTAATATTATTTGTTTATTTCAGAACAGAAAACATACATTTGAATATTTTTAATAGAATATAATCAAAAACCTGTTAGAGTTTGTACGTACAGAGAGATTCCTAAAAAAATAAACATATTATGTATGCAAATAGAAGTATGTCTTAAGTCCTAATATGTCGCAGGCAACCGCAAAGTTTTTTGGAAATTCATGTTATTAAGGAATTGAACTTAGCAAACATTATCTTCACAAGCAAAGCTGCGGGAAATAACATTTACAATAGAATTTGGTACTACCTAAGCTTTATATCTGTTATCATTATGCTTCAACGCTAAAACATGGGTACATGTATTATTTATATAATAAAGTGATGAATATATTATTATATTTTTGATACAGATGTATGATGTGTATACATAGGTAACACTAAAAGTTTCCGGAACTGGCCACTTACATAAACAATATTTAAAAATTTATTGCAACATTTGAAAATAGAACTCTTTGGCTGTAGAATGCAGTTTGTTTCATCTGACTGTCTTTTGTTTTTACCATGTGGCGCCATTTAAAAAATTGTGTGTCTGCATCAACATGGATTTAACTCGGGAAAATTTTCGTAGTATGATTTTCTACGATTTTAAGTGTAATTTGACAGCTCAACAGAGCATCGCTCGGCTTGAAACAGCTTTTGGCAATGAAGCACCATGCAAGACGACTGTTTATAGCTGGTTTGCAGAATTCAAGCGTGGTCGTATCAATCTCAGTGACGAATCTCGCGATGGTCGGCCGTCCACCGCTGTGACCAACAAAAACATCGATGCTGTGCGCCGTATGATTGAAACAGACAGGCATGTGACCTACCATGAAATTCGCGCATCCTTAGAAATAGGCATGAGTCAAATACAATCAATCCTACACAAACATTTGGGTGTGAGAAAGCTGTGCTCGCGGTGGATCCCACACAACTTGACCGAGGCTCAAAAAACGGACCGCGTCACTTGGTGCAGTGCCATGCTTACCAGATTCAACGAAGGTGCGTCAAATTTGGTGTGAGACATAGTAACAGGTGACGAAACATGGATTTATTGCTACGATCCCAAAACAAAGCAGCAATCGAGCGTATGGGTCTTTCAAGATGAGCCGAAACCAACCAAAGTGGCGCGCGTGAAAAGTGCATCTAAGCGGATGATTGCTTCTTTTTTTAATAAAACTGGACACGTGGCTACTGTTGCTTTAGAGAATCGTCGTACCGTGAATAGTGACTGGTACACGACCATTTGTTTGCCGGAAGTTATTGACGAACTCCGTAAAAATAACCGTAAACGCCGTATCATCCTGCACCACGACAATGCTAGTTCTCACACGGCCAGACAGACAAACGACTTTTTGAAGACGAAAAATGTAGAACTCATGAGTCGTCCTGCATACAGTCCCGACCTGGCACCTTGTGACTTTTTTCTGTTCCCAAAAATTAAGAACCAATTACGCGGTCAACGATTTTCATCACCAGAAGAGGCTGTCGAGGAGTATGAAAAACACGTTTCAGAGGTCACCACAGGGGAGTGGCACAAAAGTTTTCAAAACTGGTTTGATCAAATGAAAAAGTGCATAGACGCCAAGGGAGATTATTTTGAAAAATAATAAATTAATTTTGTACCTTTAATAGTATTTTTTCATATTCATTCCGGAAACTTATAGTGCGTCCCACGTATTTCTAACAGAAGACAAATAATTTCGTTACAATAACGGTATTGCTTTACAGTAAATTGTAAATTTACTATTTACTGTGTTTCTTTCTAGTAAAATATAATATAACTGACGCATTCCGAATTTAATGGATTTCACGCAATCCTTTCAACGCATTAGCTAACGTATAGTCTCAGCAAAATGCGATTGGTTGAGCTAATTACCTGTTACGCAGAAATGGAACGTTCCGCGAGGTGCCAAGTGTACACGTTCTTTGATTAGGTTTGTCAATAATATCCCTCTACAGCTTCCGATTGTATAGTTGGAATTCGCTAGAAATCCACTTATGTAATATTTGATTGGTCAATAAATAGAAACACGTTTATTTAGGAGGCCTTCCTCTTCTAAGAATTTTTAATTACTATACCGTGTCTCCCACATACTTAACACCCTTATCTTTCGACTGTAAATAGCGTTACCTCAGACTTTCGCTACAAGGATTGGATTTTTGAAAATTGTCTATTTTCAGTGTCTTTTTTTTATTTACTTTTAATTCACTTTATCTTTGTGTCTTATATTTTACGATCAATACAAAAATCTTGTTTATTATCACTTAAAAAAGAAAAAATACTTAAATCCAATAGATGAAGCATATTAAGAACCCGCTCCTTATATTTCGTCCGTTTGATGCGAAGCATTATTTTAATTATTTTTATTGTCATTGTCGCGATGTGTTTGCAAAAATTAGGGACATACACCAGTCCATATTGGCCATCTAAATGAAGACCTAAAATTTATTTGATTCAATTGTTTCTCCTTTGCGTGTTATTTTTATACTTAGATATTATGAATAACGATTCGGAGCGGGCTCGTAAGTACCAAAATAACTCGCAAAAGAGAAAAAATTAAATCAAATAAATTGTAGGCCTTCATTTAGATGGCCAATATGAAGTGGTGTATGTCCCTAGTTTTTCCAAAAACTTCGCGATAAAGGCCAGAAAAAGATTTAACATATTGCCTTTCATCAAAGTTGTCGTCGTCGCGGACCGGGCTCTTAATTAATTTTTATCTCAAAGCTAGACTAAGAGTTATTTGGCGCACGCGATTTCCAACGCGAAGGAAGGGCTCCGACTACGCCTTTTATATAATGTCTGGTCTCCGCCTTAGGTTGGCAGTAACGCAATTTGCTTATTCCCGTCCGTTCCGAACAGTTATTATAATGGAATAAAAATAATGTAGGTACCTACTTCGCGTGGCAAATAATACCAACATTTTCGAATAACTTTATGAACAGTACTCTGGCCTCGACAGAAATAGTCTGGCTCGTTCTTTAAACTCATACACGTCCAGCAATTACTTATTTTCTACCTATTTCAGTTATTTGGTATACTTAGAAATTAAACCCTAAAATGAGGGTTACATTTTTAAATGAATAAAATCATCCACGGCTCAAAGCTCTTCAGGTTGATTTGAATTATTTAAGTCCAAGGGTTGCTTGCAAAGTTCAAAGACCTTTCAAACATAATATGATGTCGAGTCGAGCAGTCTCGTGCACCGAAGTCGTCGCCTTTCAATGGCATCCTATTATGTACTACGAAGGTTGAAACATGGAGGGAAACAAAATACCTTCCCGTGTCCCCACTTCATCAGATTAATTTGCGCTGCTAGCTGCTGCGCAGCCGCCGCTTCCATCTCACTGGAAGACAGTGCTTGATAACAACTTCAAGTTTTACTTCTCTGCGCGTATGATCCCCTGGGTGGCGCGGGCAACGCATGTGTTGTATGTTGGTGGAAGCACCTCTATTAGGAGGCTTATTGCCAAATTTTCTCGGTCCGGTCATATTCTTTACGATGCAGAATGCTCCTGTTTTAGTTTTATGTATAAAGTGACTTTTGTTTATATGACCAAATTCGTATTTCACTAACAGGGCCTTTAAATCTTGGTCCTGACCTCTTACCGAGTTTCCAGTATGAATTTGTTTGTATAAACGAAAGTCACCTTCTATTTGCAAAATGTATGTACGTGTTATATTTTTATTTTCTCTGTAATGTGAGACCTACTCCGTAGCGAGATAGAAAGATCGCGATAACAAAGTGATGCAATTTAAGAGAATGGTGCTTGAAACGATTTGTGAAGGAAATTTGCGCTACTCTTGAACTTATGTAATTGCGCTGTAATAAAAGAGATAAATTAATAACCAAAAGTCGATAAGCGCAAATTTCTTTTAATTATTAATAATAAGTAGTGGATTCCGCTACGGTATCATCGTGGAAAATTAGAGTTTGACTCCTTTTAAATATGTAAAATAATTCTATTAATTTAAGTTCATAAGAATTAAAGATGGGCGTTTTACTTTTAGCATTTAAGATTCGCGCTCCCTCAGGTGATCTCGAGGTGCAAAAAGTGTATTATATGTACCTATTTTACAAAGTAAAATATTTAAATTTGAACAGGGGAAATTCGTGCTCTCTCAGATATTGGGGAAGTTTGTGCTCCCTCGATTGATTATGAAATTCGTGCTAGCTCGAACGATCCCAATTTTTGAAATTCGTGCTATCTCGGTTGATGGCGAAATTCGTGCTCGTAATGCGTATTATGTGCTTTATTATTTTTATAATTTTCTCATTCATGTTTATCCCGCAGACAAACAGACAATTAATCTTTGCTATAAGAACTCTGGTTACCAACGGTCCTGATGAAGCACCTTTCCGTCCGCAGTACTGGCTGGACGTGGAGAAGCCGATCTGCCGGCAAGTGGGCCTCTCGATGCTGGAGCCGACGCTTCGGTTCTGTGTCAAGTTCTACACCCCGGACCCGGCGCGGCTCGAGGAGGAGTTCACCAGATACCTGTTCTGTCTGCAAGTGAAGCGCGATCTGGCGCAGGGCTGCATACAGTGCAACGAGAATACCGCCGCGCTGATGGCCAGCTATATTGTACAAGGTGAGCGGATATTAATAAATACTAGCTTTTGTCCGCGTCTTTGTTCGCCTATACCTTCTAAAATGTCACCCAGTTTGTAGCACAGCTAAGACTCATTTCGATTTTAACGAAAATAAAAAAACTTAAGGCGATGTTATCCAGAAAAATCTGTCCTGCTCCAACGTTTTCAGTTTTCACATGTTTATCCTACTCAGCGGAACCGGGCTGCTCAGAAAACTCGCGGTTTTGTGGTGTTTTTATTTATTATTTTGGAATTAGAGGGATGGGTTTTTAATATGATGGTCGTTTTATATCACATTTTTCAAGACTTTTATTTTAATTTTAATTTTATCGTCCAGAACTTAATATAGCCACAGAATAAATACGTACAGAAGGTCCTCTATTCAAGGAAACTCAAATCAAATGCTACTCTCGTACGCGGCAATAAAGTGTATACTAGCTCGCATTTAATATACCGCGTAAAATTTTAATTGCCTCTCAGTTACCACGCGTGCGTGCAGACGAGAATGTACCGAATCACAACGCGCGAGAGCTTCTTCTGTTCTGACCGACTCAAAGTCATCGAAACGATGTTCGATCATAGGGTTACCTGCCACTTGCGATTGGGAATCAAATTGTGGTTAAGGTATTTATCAGTAGCTACGACATTATAACGCTAGCCTCTCAAGCTTTACAGCTTTCTGGTACTAATAGTATCTGAGCTAAGCCGCGGACAGACGGACATGGCGAAACTAATAAGAGTTTCTCGTCGGACTACGGAACCCTAAAAATCATAATAGCTACTTACATACTAAAGACAGAATATCGACTTATATAGAAATAGAAATATATTTATTTGCTACAAAACAAAAAATTATACTAATTATACAAATTAAATTAAAATTAACAGCTTAATCATTTTGTTTGCAAAATAGATCAATCTCAGCATTTGCTGTAAGTTATGAACGTTACAGCGCTGATTTCCAGATTGACCCGTTTCACACTATACTTACATTCAGTTGCAGGTAGATACACAAGAATAAAGATACAATTAAAAATTTAGAATAATGGACAACACAATTGGATTCATTAACAAAACACACAGTAATACATGGAAATCAAAAATAATACATTAATTAATCTGACAAAAATAAAAATAATAAAAAACAGCTTCAAAATAATCAGTCTTTTATTGCAACCCTCCGCTGCATATATAATGATAAAGTCAACATCAAGGAACTGCTATTAACTTGAGAAATTATTGAGTTTTTTTATGAATTCAGTAGTACACATTTATATTGCCTTTTAAAAGCAGTTATTGACATATTTTTATGCAGGGGAGGAGGCAAATCATTCCAAATTTTTAGTGGCCGCATATTTGAAGCCACCTTTAAAACCAGCAGTTTTATGTTTTGGAGTGATCATCCTGTCAGTGGTGTTCAAAATCGCTCAGTAAGATTATCGTGCACCAGGGGTAAGGCCTTAACAGAAAAAGACAAAACTTGAGACCAAGTGGAAGTCGTATACAATCTTCGGGTTCCATCAACTCGGATGTAATGTCCTAGAAAATACTATTATTGTCAACAAAGTGCCGACAATCGCAAGTATATACATTAAAAAATTCTTCCTTTTAGAGGTTTTCTGTGTGAGGAACCTGAAGCGGTATAATTTTTTTTTTATTATTACTTTAACACGTGTTTTTTGAAAAATTCAACCGGCTGCCCATTTATGTGACAGACAGACGGATGGACACCGCAGCGGAGGCTTAGTAATAGAGTCCCGTTTGGTACCCTTCTGGTACGGAACCCTAAACTGAAGGATACAAATGCTATACAATTTGTGAAAACTTTATATAAATAACACATGAAAATGCCATAATGATCTATGAAGGTATAACGAGTATAATTTCTATCCTTAGCTTAGCTAGAAAGTTCGAGATGGAAAATATCAGCTTATTTACTTGATTTACTGTACGTGAATTATATTTATATTTAAAAAAACCCAGAATTTTCAAAATGTGACGTCGTTAAATCTATACGACTTTATCAATAAAGTTATGTCTATGTCTTTTTCAATGGATTAAAACGGTTTTGGGTGATGAACCGGTACGCGAACACCGGCTTTGCTATTGCAAGGGTTTTCTTTTTTGACGGAATCATAAAAAGATACGATCCAGCAAACATACGAATTGCCACATTTAAAGTAGGTTTGTAAATTGGACTGTTCTGTTTGTTCTCAGACTAAGCTGGGGCTTAGCGGCAAATTGTTATTAGCGCTATATCTATTCATGTATATTTAGGGTACCGTAGGTATACAAAACCCCTGAAAGTGGTGCTATTCTATTACATAAAGAAACTTATTTCATAAATAGTGATGCTGCTCGATGCAACGTTGATTTTCTTAAATATGCAATGGAGTGTAACGTTATAGTGATTTCGTATCCATACAGTTGCCCAACGAAGGCGTTCGGTTGTTCGGGGTGAGTCTCCGAACTGCTTTTCGAAAATGGTTTGGTTTACGACCCGCGTCTCGCCCCGCAAACCCCGCACAATTACTCTGTTTGAGACAACTGTTGGATTTTTAAACTGTGATTATTATTCTGCCCAAAAATTTCGATTTTGTATGCATTGAGTTTTGACTTTTATACCAGTTTGTACTGCGCTGTTTCATCTCCATTCCGCTACAGTATAATAATTGTTGTTAGATGGTATTTGAATGTTGGGTGTGGCGAGATGAGCATCGAAGTAGAGTGAATGCAGTGGGAATGCGTTCCTTACGGAGTATGTGTGGTTTGACATTGAATGACAGAGTGAAAAATATCGACATACGGGATCGTTGCGGCCTGAAAGAAGATGTAGTGACTAGAATATAAAAAGGAATGCTGCGGTGGCTTGGGCGTGTAAAGAGAATGAATGAATGTAGAGTGAAAAAAGAAATTTAGGTGCCTAAGTGGAAGGTGAAGCTTGACCGGGTTGCCCTAGAACATATGTATATGGGCAACCGCCGGTCCGTTAAGGTTTTTAAAACGGCCCGCGGCGAGGAGCGATTTGAAGTTAGACCACAGATAATATAATGTTAGACTAACATTTTACCTGAAAGTCACAATTTGTTGTTTTCATGCAACTTCTTTGCCGATCTGAGTAAAGGAGCAAGTGAGTGAAAGGTACTAACAAATAAGCAGGGATGAAAATCAATAAATCCAAGTCACGAACCAGGGTAACATAGAAAAAATTACAAAATTCTTTGTGCCTAGTTATTAGTGGAATTGATTCAGATGTTAGTAGTCTTGCATCTGAAAATTTGGCGCAAGATTCCCATTTATTGTAAATTATAAAAATATTATATTGTAACTTTTCTAGTTGAATCTGCGGTTCACCGATTAAGTCGTTGTTTTCGTATACTATACACATCAACCTACGGCCCACAAATTCATGAGCATATGATTGTTTGGCCCGCGACTTCCCAAAGGTTCTCCATGCCTGCCCTAGAAGGACGTATGCCGATTAAATTGGCGACATACTGAAAAAGGGAAAACTCATAATAGAAGAGCTTGTATGACTAGATTGATGTATGTGAAAGAAGCGAAAGAGGTGTGTCAGGATACGCATTTTCAGAGCATCAACGCCGATTGGGGTGCACGGGAGATACTGCCCCTTTTTGTTGTCGAGATTCAAATTCCCTTTAAATTGTTATAGCGGAATGCGGAGACTTCGTCCCGGAGGATTATCCGGACCACACATACCTGAGCGGGTACAAGTTCTTCCCGGGACAGGACTCAGAGTCCGAGCGGCGCATCATGGAGAACCATAAAAAGCACATGTAAGATCACTTCATTATTCTCGTGTCTGTGTCACCACATTCTTTTATTATTTTCAGACATTGACCTCTCATAAACAACAAGACACACAGTCTCTAAGAAAAGTTCGTCAGAAAGTATCCGAACGTGCGACGAGCAAAGTAGCAAAAATCTTTAACCAAATTAAGACGTTTTGTCGTTAACATAAGATGCAATGTCAGTTGTACGAAATCGTCATTCGATTATGTCACCCCATAGCGGTGACAAAATGCATCGCGGACTCTTTTTGAGCGAGATTGTGAGTCTAGTTACGTATGAGAGGTCAATGTTTTCAGATTATACATCATTTAATGATTCCACTGGATTAAAAAACAAGGGCGTTGGAAAATGTCACTAAGGGCTAAATCAGTTTGGTACCTTAGAAGTGATGTGATTATGATCTAGACCGTTTCTCATAATTTAATCATCTGTCTCTTTGACATATGTCACAATACCTGTATAAAAATTAATTAAGTGTCACTTTTGACATCTGTCACAAAATCTGCGGCTTACAGTTTCATGCGAAAAGTGCCTAATTTACTATCTTAGGAAAGACATCAGCCTGTCATTGTCCACTGCGGCCTTTCCTAAATTATTGATCCGTGATACTGATTGCTTATCAAGCCTCCAGTATGAATTTGGCTGCATAAATAAATGTCACCTTGTGTAGTAGAGAGATGATTCTGAATATTTAGTCCCGTACACAAACCTGCTTCTATTCCTCGTATACCGGGTGTAATCGTTAAGTGTGACCAGGCGATTATTCCGTAACTATTACAGATATTAAAAAAAAATTAAGCTGATATCGAAAGTACGTTACCTAATCAGTAAAATGACATGAATAACTTTTTCAAAATCAAACGAGAAGTATCCAGAATTTTGACATTAAACACTCCCATACATTTAGTATGAGATTAGTAGAAAGGTTTTAGTTTCCTTATTTTAAGTGGTCTAGTACTCATTTTACGTTAATCTCATTTTATGATTACACGTGTAGATTAATTATCTTACCAATTCAAATTAGTAATAAACCTTGTTTCAATATCGCTTTTATTTGAACTGGCTGAAAGGCAACACACTACAAGAATAAAAAGAGATACTCTTTGGTGTTCGTTCTAAATTCAAAACCTTTATCGCGGGTTGTCATTCGCGCAAATTTTTATCAATTTCTACTAATCTCATACTAAATGTATGGGAGTGTTCAATGTCAAAATTTTGGATACTTTTAGTTTGATTTTCAAAAATTTATTGATGTCATTTTACTAATTAGGTAACGTACTTTCGATATTAGTTTTAATTTTTTTGATATCTGTAATAGTTACGGAATAGTCGCCTGGTCACACTTAACGATTACACCCTGTATATTTGCACCGATATGAGATGGAATACCTTTTCGTTCATCAGTTAATGCGTTTCAATGCGTGCAACACTGTTACATATTCAGTCAGTGCAATATCGTTAGCCACTTTCTAGATTGTTATCTGGAACACAGTTCTCTTTGAAGAGAATTTCAATCGTTCACTTCGTTGTTACAGCGGACAGAGCCCGGCAGAAGCGGATTTGAATCTATTAGAGACTGCAAGAAGATGTGAATTATACGGTGAGTTCTTAAGTGTTAAAGCGTAATTAAAACACTTTTGGTAGATCGCATAGAGTTTCAACATGGTTAATAAGATCGTTTCAAGAGCCTATACCTATCTTAGTTAGTTAATTGAGCTTACGGTTGTATAGTTGTGGTATAAATATGTTACATGCACTTCTAGCGTTTGGTATAATGTAGTTACCAATATACGGCTGTTGTCCAGCCAGCCTTTCTGTCAGTTGTATAATTCGTTTATATAAGGTCCTACAATGCAAAGTAAAAAAAAATTCAGAGATGATAGACCTCCCTAATAGACCACAATCCAACGAAAACGACTTTTTTTCGCCTTTCTTTATATCAAAAGTTTACATTTCAGCCAGATAAGTCACTACTTTGTTAATGTCTGTATTAAACTATAGAGGTCTCAAACTTTAGTCTACAACGAAAAACAACAGGGAATGGGGTATCAAATTTTGTACAAAAACGGTGGCATGCCTATGTCCCTTATTACCGATTCATGATCTACCCTAGAATTAGTTTCACTTATTATTGTAATACTTTGTATACAGCTTAGAGAAGATGAAAAGATTTTATGATTATTTTAAAGCGTTTTAAGCTCTATTAAAAGCTGTACCATATAAGTTGCTTCACTTGCTTCTCTGTTGGTTGGGTAGTTGCTCTCGATGACCAACACCGTATAAATCAAATTATTGAGCTATTTATTCATTTCAATTTTATTCAGAATTTTCAAGTGAGATTTAAGGAATAATCAGAACTGAGATACGCGCTGTTAGAACTTAAGGGGCTTTACAAGCGAAACTGCGTTTAAGGACGTTTTTGAATCGCTTTAAACTTTCTATATTTGTATGAATATCACAGAAATTTCGCCATAAATATAGATATATAACATTAATTGAATTAAGGTCTGGTAATTGTGATGTTTTAAAATCTTAAAAGGTTGCAACAAGTGAATAAACCCTTCAAATGCTTTAAATCGTTTAGAGAACTGATAAATGCTTAAACTTTTTATTTCAAAAGAGAGACTAAGTTAAAACTTATACACACATTCTGACACCTATTCTCGTGTAGCAAATATTAGATTTAGAGCTGCCATAACCTAAAACTTTTCATTGCAAAATAGGCTTTAACGCAGATGGATAAGAGTTGAATGAGCTTGTATTATTTTAGGTTTTTCAACTCTAAATTTAAGGTTTGCTGCACGAGAATAGGTCACATTAGCAATACAAAAATCTAACATGATGTTTAAAACTTCCATCTATCCATTAGCCTGTTTCGTCCACTGCTGGACATAGACCTTTCCTGGATTTTGCTACTCTTGGCGGTCCTCCTGGAAGAAATGCCCATACTCAAATACGCTGGGCAGGTGGGTTGGTGAGCGCGGTGCCGAAGCCCTTGCACCAGTGACGCCGCTGCCCGTCCCCAGTCTGTTTTATATAAGGCCCGGCAATTGGGGATGGATATACTGCCATCCATCGGTCCCAGGCAATGGTGGGCCGCCTGGTTTTGCCTGAGAGCTGTTCTCTTACTCTCCCCCGAATAACTTCGGGAGGATTAGCGAGTAAGATCTACCACCTGTTTAAAACTTATACACATTTAATTTATCATTCATGAAAAGTATTATTTTCCTATTTTGCGCTATCCGGCGACGCAGCGATAAGTAGCAGTCGTGACAGCCACTTTGCAATGCGCGCCTATACTCGTATGAACGTTATTTCGATGTCGTTTTTGTCGATATTTGCGCCGAAAAACATAATATATTAAGAACAATTGCCTATCAAGGCCTCTTAGGCGACAATTTGTCTCTCGTTCGCTGACTGTGGCTCGGCTATAATTATTGTAGACATAAACATGTCAGATTTTCCATGCGTCCATCCTTCGTGTAGATCATATATGGGCAACCACCGGGCCGCGGGCCGCATTCGGCCCGTGACGGTTTTTAATACAGCCCGCGGCGAGGAACAATTTAAAATCGGACTAACATTTTTATCAAAAAGTCGCGATTCGTTGTTTTCCTGCAACTTTAATACTTTCAGGGACATAACGAGACGAAAAAGAAAGAACAATAAAACCACATCTATGAGGGGTCCGTGTTACTGAAAGAGTTAAGTACAGGCTGCGATTAAATGCTTTGGCTCAAACTTAACAAATGGCATGAAAATCAATAAATCCAAGTCACGAACCAGACCGCCATATAAAATATTTCAAAATTCTTTATTACCTGTATACATAGGTAACACTAAAAGTTTCCGGAACTGGCCACTTACATAAACAATATTTAAAAATTTATTGCAACATTTGAAAATAGAACTCTTTGGCTGTAGAATGCAGTTTGTTTCATCTGACTGTCTTTTGTTTTTACCTTGTGGCGCCATTTAAAAATTGTGTGTCTGCATCAACATGGATTTAACTCGGGAAAATTTTCGTAGTATGATTTTCTACGATTTTAAGTGTAATTTGACAGCTCAACAGAGCATCGCTCGGCTTGAAACAGCTTTTGGCAATGAAGCACCATGCAAGACGACTGTTTATAGCTGGTTTGCAGAATTCAAGCGTGGTCGTATCAATCTCAGTGACGAATCTCGCGATGGTCGGCCGTCCACCGCTGTGACCAACAAAAACATCGATGCTGTGCGCCGTATGATTGAAACAGACAGGCATGTGACCTACCATGAAATTCACGCATCCTTAGAAATAGGCATGAGTCAAATACAATCAATCCTACACAAACATTTGGGTGTGAGAAAGCTGTGCTCGCGGTGGATCCCACACAACTTGACCGAGGCTCAAAAAACGGACCGCGTCACTTGGTGCAGTGCCATGCTTACCAGATTCAACGAAGGTGCGTCAAATTTGGTGTGGGACATAGTAACAGGTGACGAAACATGGATTTATTGCTACGATCCCAAAACAAAGCAGCAATCGAGCGTATGGGTCTTTCAAGATGAGCCGAAACCAACCAAAGTGGCGCGCGTGAAAAGTGCATCTAAGCGGATGATTGCTTCTTTTTTTAATAAAACTGGACACGTGGCTACTGTTGCTTTAGAGAATCGTCGTACCATGAATAGTGACTGGTACACGACCATTTGTTTGCCGGAAGTTATTGACGAACTCCGTAAAAATAACCGTAAACGCCGTATCATCCTTTACCACGACAATGCTAGTTCTCACACGGCCAGACAGACAAACGACTTTTTGAAGACGAAAAATGTAGAACTCATGAGTCATCCCGCATACAGTCCCGACCTGGCACCTTGTGACTTTTTTCTGTTCCCAAAAATTAAGAACCAATTACGCGGTCAACGATTTTCATCACCAGAAGAGGCTGTCGAGGAGTATGAAAAACACGTTTCAGAGGTCACCACAGGGGAGTGGCACAAAAGTTTTCAAAACTGGTTTGATCGAATGAAAAAGTGCATAGACGCCAAGGGAGATTATTTTGAAAAACAATAAATTAATTTTGTACCTTTAATAGTATTTTTTCATATTCATTCCGGAAACTTATAGTGCGTCCCACGTATTGGTGGAATTGATTCTAATATTAGTAGCCATGCATCTAAAAATCAGGCTAAAGGAAAATATTACATTGTAACTTTTCTAGTTTATTATGAAACTTGAATTTCAATACGTAAAAATTAAACCTACGGTTCACCGATTGCGTCGTTGTTTTTGTACAGGGGTCGGCACTCGAAGTGTTACCACTTCAAAATGCTGTAATTTTGACAATTTTGTTTCTTTTTATTTTTAACTTCAATATATAGAAAAAAAACATTTAAAATTAAAAAGAAAAAGTTATTGTTCGATGTGGCCATCTTTAGCGCCGATAACAGCATCGAGTCTGTCCGAGAAGGCTTCACACGCTGCATGAATGTGGTCTGCTGATATTTTGTTCCATTCTCGGCGAAGAGCAATCTTTAAAACGTCGACTGTCTCATATTTTTTTGCTGACACTTTGGCCTTTAGAAGTAACCATATGGAAAAATCCATTGGGTTTAAGTCCGGCGAATATGGTGGCCATTGTTGCGAAGAAATGAAGCTCGGAACTTTTTCTTGCAAAAAAATTTGAGTTTCACGGGCTTTGTGGGATGGTGCCGAGTCTTGCTGAAACGTCCAATGGTTTCTACCGAATTTCTCACGTGCCCAAGGTAACAAAGTATCGTTTAAAATATTTTTACGGTAGATTTGCTGGTTTATCTTTGCACCCTGCTCAATGAAAACGAGAGGTGAACGTCCCGTAGCAGTTACCGCGGCCCAAACCATCACTGATGCTGGTGCTTGCTTTCACAGAGCAATTCGTTGGTCTAAATTGTCGTTTAATTTACACTTTAACCATACGCGATCATTTTGTTTGTTCACATATTGCTGAACCGTAAACATTTTTTCATCGGAAAATACCAAATTTTCAAGCTTGCTATCAACGTGCAAGTGCTTTAACTCCTTAGCTCTTTCTAGGCGAACTGCCTTTTGTGCAAGTGTCAAGTCTTGCACTTTTTGTATTTTGTAAAGCTTCAGTTGTAGTTTATTTTTTAATATGTGTCCTATGCTCCGGGCAGATACATTAAGACTTTTCGCCAATTTAACTGCGCTTTGTCGTGGATTTCGTTTAATTGTAGCCTTTACCTTTCGAAACATTTCTGATGATGTTGTTGTTGTTGGATGTCCACCTCCATGGCGTTTCTTGATGCTACCCGTATCATTGTAACGCGTGATGGTCCGATACACATGTAAATGTCGTAGCGCATTAACAATGGCTGGTTGCGATTTTCCAGCCAAATACAAAGTAATGACACTGTGGCGTTTGAATTCCATCTGGATAACTTTTTTTAGCAGCGACGATAAACAATGAGCTTCTGTATGTTTAGTAACAATACAATAGTCTTACGACTGTGAAAAAATGGGCGCCACATTGTAAACAGTTTGGTTGCTATAGCAACTTAAAGTTGGTAACACTTCTAATGCCTACCCCTGTATACTATACGCATCAACCTATGACCCGCGAATTCATGAGCATATGATTGTTTGGCCCGAGACTTCCCAAAGGTTGCCCATACCTGATGTAGATAATTAAAGGGTGAGCCAAAAGAGCTGTCAACTCGTAGGTTTATTTATGAAGTACGGAATGACTGTAATAAAGAGGTCCCTGGACAGTAGTTAAAGTTGACCTTCCAATTATAACTTTGAGAGTCAACCATGTTTTTGGGGAATGAATATTATGTCATTTAAACTTCAATGTGTTATTTTCCTTTATGTGTGAACCGATTAGTTCAAAGTTGCTAAACCCCTATTGGTAGAATATGGCTTCGAGCCCCGCCCCAGATTTATCTTTTCTTAGGTTATTTTTACCAGTGTAAATTTGTAATTCAAACCAAATTCAAACCTTGGTTATGTTATGTTATCATAAGCAGTAAATAAAAAACGGATATTTTCTACCTCAAACTTTTTAGCTATAAGATTTTTTTTCAATCTAAGGATAGAAATTATAATACTTTCATAGATCATCTGTAGAATATGATAAGTTCTATTAAGTTGTCACAAATTGTATTGCATTTGTATCCTCCTTGTTGTATTACGAGTAGTATAATACGCACATACATATAATTATTACTAAGTAGCAGACCAAATATAAGGATTAAATATCGTGGCAAGTTTCCATACAAAAAATAAGCTACATGGTACGAAGAAACGTATAAAAATGGGTTGTTTTGGCTGGCATATGCCTGGAACATATTTGTTAATTTCTAAACTATAGTATCTTTCAGTTAAGAAGTCCCGGCTGACACATCTAAAGAAAGTAAGGGTGTATGTTCATTGTAAATTACCGACATGCATGATACAACTACGAGTATGGTTTTTCAGTTCCAAATAATACTTCTTAAGTCTTAATCCAATACACAACATTTTAAAATTGTTTTATTATTACAATAAAATTGCAATCAATTTATTGCGTTCACTAATCCTTGGGTTTTTAAATAACATATTGAGACATCATTTTATTTCACCGTTATGGACTAGGCCTATTTTTTCATAGTGACGAGACGAAGAATCGTTCAATTAATCGGTAAGCGGCCGATCAATCGATATGGCGAGTAAACGTTTATGACAAAACGACGCATAAGTAACAAGACTCATTTCATCCATTTCATTTACAGGGTTCCGTACCCAAACGGAGCCGATGATACCCTTTTACTAAGCCGACAATGACTGTCTTTATCCTACGGCCTGCATTCTTTCTTAAGTTTATGGTATGATTGTCATGTGTCAACCTGACTCGTCAAATCTGCAACATAACAGAGTATTTCTTTTCACAAAAGAACGCTTCTGTAAAAGTACTTATTGTATCAATGAATAAATACGAAAATGCCTTAATCTGTTGAAGTTCTTTCATGGTAAAGAACTTTTAATCATTATAGTCTTCAATTTTGAAATACCGTGAGCTTGACTTGTATTTTGAAATAATTTGAGTGAATTCGTTATTTCTTTATTCGTTATCTTTATTTCGTAATTTTGTTATTAAAATGGTAAATACCACTAAAAATTGTGTGCTGCATAGACAAGCGCGTGAGTTTGTTGTGCGTCTACAAGTCTATTTCGAACGGGAATCGCTAAATAACGGACTGTTGTTGCCACTATCTAAAGTTTGTGAACGAGTATCTGCTACTCTTGGTCTCAGCCGAAAAACGGTCACCCGTATTAGCAAGGAAAAATTTGGAAAAGAAACCACTGAGGAGAACATATTAAAATTGCCGTCAAAGAAGAGGGTTAAAAAAGGAGAGTGACGGCAGGCTAGGTGTTAATTTCCAGAGACTTCCGCAAAAATCTACGGAAGTCAGTAACGTCTACAGCGAGTACACGATGAGTCACATGGTTTCATCATGAGGATAATGACTAGCCACGTCCAAAGCCTCCACCGAGGCCTAGATCCGATGGCCTTAATAATAATAAAGCCTTTTATTCTGAAATATCAGTTTTTCAATCACAGTATTTTTTACATAGTGTCCCTAATTTCAGTGTGCCTAATGGCATAGGCCTCCTCCAACGATTTCCATTGTTGTCTGTCCTGGGTGACTCTCCTCCAGTATGGACCTGCTGTCAGTTTGATTTCATCCTCCCATCTAATATTTTGTCTTCCTCGACTCCGTTTCCCATCTCGTGGGTACCAATTTGTTACTATTTTGCTCCACTTTTTTTGTGTATCGCGCATCATATGGCCTGTCCATCTCCATTTTTGGCAGTCTATTTTGGTCAGGATATCTGTTAATTTTGTCTTTGCCCTTATATCAATGTTTCTGACTCTGTCTTGTCTTTTAATGCCCATTATACTTCTCTCCATTGCTCTTTGACATTTAGCAAGTTTTTCTCTCAAAAATTTGGTCAGTGCCCATGTTTCACAACCATAGGTAATACATGGAAGTATGCATGTGTTGAATGCTTTTCTTTTTAGTGACATGCCCAAGTCCTTTGATTTCATTATTTCTTTAAAAGACCAGTATTTTTTCCATCCTTTTGCTATCCTCAAGTTGATTTCTTTTAGGATTTGGTCTTTTGACGAGATAAGTTGGCCTAAGTACATATATTCTTCTACATATTCGAGTGGTTTGTCATGAATTTTAATGTCTACTTTTATGGTGTTGGTCATCACCTTGGTCTTGCTGGCGTTCATCTTTAGTCCAACTTTTATGCTCTCCTTATTTAAGCTTTGGATCATTTTTTCCAGGTTTTCAGGGTTCTCTTCAAATAGTACGAGGTCATCAGCGAATCTGAGGTGATTTAATTTTGAGCCATTTATGTTTAGTCCAAATTCATCCCAGTTTAAGTTTCGAAATATTTTTTCTAGGACTGCAGAGAAAAGTTTTGGAGATAATGGGTCTCCTTGTCTTACCCCTCTCTCTATGTAGAATTCGTTTCCTAAAGTTTCTAGTTGAATTCTGGCTTTGCTGTTGCCATAAATGGTTTTGATGATGTTTATATATTTTTCTGGTATTCCTTGATCTTTTAGGGTTTCCCAAATACATTTGTGGTTCAAGCTATCAAACGCCTTCGCATAGTCTATAAAGGCAATATATAGTTTTTTATTATATTCATTGTATTTTTCCAGGATTTGCTTTACGGTGTGAATATGGTCGACAGTTGAAAAGCCTTTTCTGAAGCCTGCTTGTTCCGCTGGTTGCTGCTCATCTAGTTCAGAGCTAATTCTGTCTAGAATAATCTTTCCAAAAATTTTGTATACATTGGACATCAGACTTATTGGTCTATAGTTTTCGATGTCTTCCTTGTCCCCTTTTTTGTGTATCAAGATGATATGAGACACTGTCCATTGCCTTGGAATGTTTCCAGTATTCAGAATCTCATTAAATATCTTTGTTAGTATGGGAATCAACTCTTCCATTGTCCCCCTCATCAGCTCGTTCGTGATCTTATCGGGTCCTGGCGATTTGTCCATCTTTTGACTCTTGATGGCTTTCCGTACCTCGCATGGTAGGATTTCGGCAATAGGTTCTTCAGTTCTTTCGGAAGTCGGTTGTGCATGTGGACTGTTGGGGTTATTTTCCAGATGTTTTGTTCTTGCGTAAAGCTGGCTGTAAAACTGTGTGGCTAAGTCTTTAATTTTTTTCCTCTCTGTGATAGATTTTTGTTTTTTCTTTAGTTTTGGTATCCATGTTTTGTCAGCCTCACGTAGTTCCTTTAGGGCCTTGTTTATCCCTCCAGTTCTTTTTATATGGTATTCTAAGGTTTGTAGTCTTTTGATTTTTCGGTCTTTTTTGATGTTTTCTCTTATTTCTTTGCTGATTTTTGATATCAATTTAGTATTTACTTTTTTGGCTGGATCTGATATTAGTGTCTTCCTTTTTTCTATGAGTTGTATAGTTTGGTCACTCAGTTGATATTTGTTTTTCGGTTTTCTGTCTATATTGCAGGAATTTGTCAGTTTTTTCTCCAGTATTTCATATTTTTGTGTGGTGTCCATTGCTTTGTTTGTTTAATGTCTTTAAAAGAGGTGCTTTTGTCTTTATATTGAAATATTATTGATTGGTCTTGTCTGTGGCTCTTTAGATGTTTTCGGGGTGTTTTACTTGGAGACATCTTCAAGGTGCTACGTACCATGCGGTGATTTGTATTGAAGTTTAACTTGGATATAACAGTGGTATCTGTGAATGCTTTTGGATTGTTGCTTATTATGTAATCAATCTCATTTCTATATTTGCCATCAGGAGAGACCCATGTCCATTTGTTTTTGTTGTTTTTCTTGAAAATTGAATTAAGAAGCGTCAAGTTATGTTCCATAAGGAACTCCACAAGTTTTTGGCCATTATGGCTTCTCTTCCCATATCCAAATTTTCCAAGTATGTATTCTTCACTGTTTTGACGTGCACCTACTTGTGCATTGAAATCTCCCATTAGGATTATATGTTTGTCTGAGCTGTTTTGTATAACCAGTGATAAATCTTCATAGAAGGATTCTAAGATAGATAGTTCGGCTTGCTCTGTTGGAGCATATGCTTGAATAATCGACCATGTTTTCTTATAACCTGGTATTTTGATGTTGAGTATTGCTATCCTGTCCGATATTCCAATCAAATCCAGTATTTGTTGCTTCAGGGATTTTTTTATCAAGAAGCCTATTCCTCTTTGTCCTGCTGTTTCTCCTTTTTGGTATAAGATATAGCCAGTACGCTCTTCAATTTTTTCTTCTAATCTCCGCATCTCGCTTATGCCCAATATATCATATTTTATGTTTTCTAAAGCATGTTCTAGTTCTAGTAAGCTTTCATGGGTTCTAAGTGTTCTAGTGTTTAATGTAGCTATTTTGATAGTTCCACATCTTCTCGTCGGAGGGTGGTGGTCTGAGGTCCCCACGGTGACCAGCCGGATTGGAGACTTTTTGTTGTTCCGTTTATAGTTAATAGTTTCGCTTTCCGGTTTGTTTTGTGCCTTGTTTATTTGTTGTAGACTTGTTGGTTTTGGTTGAGCTAGTTTTTTGAATTTTGAAGGTAAGTATTTTTCTCTGAAAGTGAGTACTGTCTCTCTCGCATGTATTGAAAAGCATTTGTTTTAGACACTTTCGGATCATTCTGTGTTGTGTCTATGTTGTTTTTAGGGCTTAAGGTGTCGGATCGTTTTCTTTTTTCATTTCCCTTCACCAGGTTAGACTTTGCTTCTTTGTTTTTTTGCAACACTGTTTTTGGTAGGTCACGAGTGATATAAGTACTGGGCTTCATCTTCATTTTGTTTCTTAAAATCTGAATTTTCTTTTCTAGTGTTGTAGTAGCTAAGAGAACTGGTCTTATCTTATTGTCTGTGTTTTTCCCCAGTCTCTGGATTCTATTAATTTCTCCCTTTGTGAGCACAACTTGTAAATCGGTTATGGTAGATATTACCAAGTTTAGTAGGGCTTCGTGGCTCTCATCCTTTGGTTCAGGGAGTCCATGAATAATAATATTGTTTCTCTTTTCATTCAGTTCAAGGTGTTCTATTTTTCTGTTTAAATTCTCGACTTCCCTTTTCAGTTTCTCATTTTCCTCGATAACTGGTTTGATTTTTTCGTCTACTTTTTGCAATACAGCTTCAGTGATGCTTTCTGTTATCGTTTTCGTCTGAATACTGAGTTGTTCTGTCATTTTTGTAAGAAGAAGTGACATTTCTGGTGTAAGCTGTGTCATCTTGTACTAACGAAACGCAAATCTTTGGATTTGTTTATTTATGAACGCAGCTTTCTGTTTTTATGTTGGTAAGAGATTAGTTTTTTTGGCAGATAACCTCAAAAATAATTTCGAGATGTTTTCACGGATTATTGCACTTTTACTTTGTGTTTGTAAATGTTTCTTATCTATCTGTTGGTGCACAAACACGCGAGCAACTTTTCCAACAACACTTTTACTTGTATTGAACGTTATTTCACACTGATTTTATGCAAAAACTCGGGAGCGTTTAACAAAGCGTCCGACGTAAGTAACATGGAAACCGGAACATCCGATGGCCTTAAGATCCCCAATATTATAGAGACATTTAAGTCGATTCTAAAGGATTTAATTTTAGTTTTAGTGCTGTCAAAACTTAAATTTTTCCAAAGTAATATAATAAGCTTCTGTTGTTGACGCTAAAGATCTATTTTGGAATGAAGAAATTTTGGTTTTGACAGCACTAGAACTAAAATTAAAGCCTTCAGAATCGACTATAATGTTAGAACACTTTTTTATAATACCTTACGTATCGCCTTTCACGACATCCATGAGAAGATTTAGAGTGACAATATTCTTTTTAGATAACCATACGCTGTTTTTTTTGTGAGTCACTGTTAGCGTGATAAGATCTTTGAACTCCATATCTCAATAGTTTCCAATATTAGTAATGTTTTGATTCGATTCTAATCTGTTTCTAATAATAATCGGAAATCGATAGAATATAGTGTCGATTCAAAGTGTCTCTTCACTAAAGCTCAGTTCTGAAAAGTGTCAGCCGGGGACTTCTTATATTATGAAAGATACTATAATCTCTAGTATATATATTTTTTGGAAACAAGCATTATTGATATTTAAAAGAACCCGAAGTTCACTGAGCTAAAATTGCCACGCGTCGACTCTATGCGTTTATTATTAATGTTAGGTCTGCTACTATAGTATACGTCTGTGATAATACGTCATTCATTATATTATTATTTTTACTTTTTTTTTACTTTTACAACTACAATTTATTTTTATACTGTTGATTTTCCTAAGATTTATACATAGAATATAAATTAATTTAAATTAATATTTGTGCGGCATAAAAAGCATGGTATTTTCAATAGTACAAGCGCTACCTATCTGTTTCGTCTCGTCCAGGAGTAAAAATGCACCCGGCGAAGGACCACGAGAACGTGCCGCTGAACCTAGCGGTCGCGCACATGGGCATCGTGGTGTTCCAGCACTACACCAAGATCAACACCTTCAGCTGGGCCAAGATCAGGAAGATCTCCTTCAAGCGGAAGAAGTTCCTCATCAAGCTGCATCCCGAGGGATATGTAAGTGTCTATATAACGTGACTTTAGTTTATACCGCCAAATTATTACTGAACACTCGGTAAGTGCTTTTTGTGAAATTCGTGTTCCTTACAAACGCAAGCCATATGCTATACTATGGGACGTCAAGATTTTATTTTGCGAAATTAGCGAAAAGTTTTATCGATCCGTGTTACTTTACCAAGCCTCTAGTATGAGTTTGGCTGTATAAATAAAAGTTTTTTTGTACGCCTCGCGACACGAATCGCCGTGGGGGTGTCAGATGTTTCCAAGTGTGGACTGTTAAATGCAAGTCACAGTCCACACTCGTACATCCACGTTTCACCGACGATTGTTGTGTATCAGCGTGATGGGTAGTGAGCTCTGTCGCCGTATGTCAGGCACGAGTCTTTCGGAACACGAAAACTATGCTTAACTATGAAATGATGCTTTTGAAGTTTCATTTAATGCCGACAATCGCAAGTAATAACATCGCTTTGGCCTTTATATTACGTACTTTTTATGAAATAAATTCTCATTAATTTTCAATTATTATGTTCCTCCATTATTGCTCATTGGTAAATCAGAATTCCGGGCCTCACGACATTAATGATTGAAGTTCCTCCAGCAGGGCTACTACAGGGACGTGGTCGAGTTCTTCTTCGAGGGCCGCAATGAGTGCAAGAACTTCTGGAAGAAGTGCGTCGAGAACCACGGCTTCTTCCGGTGCTCGACCGTGCCAAGGATACAGCGGCACAAGACGCGCGTCATATCAAGGGGCTCCTCCTTCAGGTAGGCTCACAGATATCTTAATAGTATTATTCTAATATACAAGATAAGCTTTTAGCATGAAACGACACCAAAAAAAATGAAAAATAAAAAAGTTGAAGATTGACAAGATGGCGTTAGTTTGTTTACATATCTACATGTTCATAGGGATGTTCGGATACCCACAAGGTATCGATACCTTCTCGTATAAGTAATACTCAAATATTTTTTTAATATACTTATTTGAGTACCTCTAAAGTACTGATATAATGTAAAAAAAATCTTAGGAGTGATTGTTAAAAGTAAGAAGAAGTATTAAGAGCCCGGTCCGCGACGACGACAATTTTGATAAAAGCAATATGTTATAGATTTTTCTGGCCTTTATCGCGATGTTTTTGGAAAAACTAGGGACATACACCAGTTCATATTGGCCGTCTAAATGAAGGCCTAGAATTCATTGGATTGAATTATTTCTCTTTTTGCGAGTAATTTTGATACGAGCCCGCTCCGAATTGTTATTCATAATATCTAAGTAGCAAAATAACACGCAAAGGAGAAACAATTGAATCAAATAAATTTTAGGTCTTCATTTAGATGGCCAATATAGACTGGTGTATGTCCCTGATTTTTACAAAAACATCGCGGCAATGACAAGAAAAATAATTAAAATAATGCTTCGCATCAAACAGACGAAAAATACGGAGCAGGTTCTTAAGTGAATTGTCTTTTATTAATTGCGAAGTAATTATACTGAATAAAGAACTCTTGTTTCTGAACTTTTGTCCATATTTTAAGTTTTGGTTGCGCCTTTGTTACGTTCGAAACCAAATACAAACCAACAGTAAGCCAACCATCACAATAAATTAAATTACTTGACAACAATTAACATAACAGTGTTGCTGACAATAATTAATAATTAAGTTTCCATCCATCAATCCATCAGCCCGTGTTCGTCTACTGCTGGACATAGGCCCTCCCAAATTTCGCCACTCATGGCGGTCCTCCGTCCTCCTCATCCAGCCGCCACCCACAACGTCCTTCAGGTCGTCGGTCCAGCGGGCACGAGGTCAGCTTTTACGCTTTGCTGTACGTGGTCTCCATTCTAAAACCATTCGGCCCCAAGGGCCATCATGTCGGCGACAAGTATGGCCTGCCTACTACCACTTCAACTTACTGATTCGACAGGCTATGTCGGTCATCTTCGATCTCCGACGGATCTCCTCATTTCGGATTCTATCCATCAGAGATACTCCAAGCACAGCCCGCTCCATGAGTTAACTTAAATTTTATAGGTATAATTTTGTTTCTCTGAATTATATTTTATCGATAGTTACCGATACCTAAGGTTGAAATGGAACATCACTTAAACTCGATTCTTGTCATCATCATAAATTCACTAACTATAATAACCAAAATGGCGACTTTCGTCGTAGGTGATATTATGAGAGCCTCCTATTAGTTGACAAAATGACATGGCGTACCCCGCTACCCCCTGCACTCCTGTTACGTCTGTTCTCGAAAGAAATTTTAATTGTAATTGTTTAGTTGACCAGTAGAAGGCTCTCGAAACGTCAAAATCATATCGTGTCAAAGCCCTGACGACATATAGTCATATTATGTAGATACATATCAGTGGGTGGGCTGCATACTAATAGCGACTCTACTACGTTCTAACAAGATTCACTTGAGATCTGCTGTCTATATTTTAAAGCTAATAATTTAAGCAACATATAAGCTTTCTCGGCCTTAATAACGGCCTACCCACGATGTTAGCCAGATTTCGCCTGTTGTTATCATTTTGGCCTCCCAAGAATCTTTACGAAAGCAGTGAAACTTAATAAATAAAAATATCGTCACAACAAATTTTGTTTAGCCGTTTATGTTAATTACTTGAAGTATCTCATTTGGGTACAAAACCTGGAAGTAGGGCACTTAACTGGACTAGGCCGTCGTTTTTTATTATTGTTTCAACTTTTTTGCTAATTTCTGGGCCGTCCAGTGCGACTTCTTCTCCGTCTTCTTCTATGGACGACACACTTTATGTTCAGATTCCCCATATATAAAGGCTGTTTTTTTTAGAGGTATAGAACTTTGAAATGGAATAAAACAAAGATGATTTTTTTAATTGATATAAAATTTATTTTATTCGAAAGACAATCTTCTGGCATTATAATTTAAATATAACTTCTGGCATATATCCGCCACGGCTGGCTCGGACGTAGTCTAATCTGGAGGTCCAATTTTCGATGACTTTTTCCAACATTTGTGGCCGTATATCGGCAATAACTCGCCGAGTGTTGTCCTCCAAGTGGTCAATCGTTTCGGGCTTATCGGCGTAGACTTTTTTCGTTCATCAATTGAACAACCATGATGTGCAGGAGTTGTGGTTTCAACAAGACGGCGCAACATGTCACACCGCTCGTGCCACAGTTAATTTATTGAAGGAAACGTTTGGTAACCGCATAGTTCCACGTTTCGGACCCGTGAATTGGCCTCCAAGATCGTGCGATTTAACGCCACTTGACTATTTTCTGTGGGGATATGTGAAGTCGCAAGTCTACGCCGATAAGTCCGAAACGATTGACCACTTGCAGGACAACATTCGGCGAGTTATTGCCGATATACGCCCACAAATGTTGGAAAAAGTCATCGAAAATTGGACCTCCAGATTAGACTACGTCCGAGCCAGCCGTGGCGGACATATGCCAGAAGTCATATTTAAATTATAATGCCAGAAGATTGTCTTTCGAATAAAATAAATTTCATATCAATAAAAAAAATCATCTTTGTTTTATTCCATTTCAAAGTTCTATACCTCTAAAAAAAACACACGTTAGTTTGCCATTCTTTTTATTACCTCTTTGGAGAAGGATTTTTTCACAGACTATTTTTTTTCTCGTTTGTGATTCCTCATTATGTAGCATTTTTAAAAAATACAATAAAGGAAATGGCGTTTGCTGACCTCGTAGTATCATAATGCTTATTCCCTGTTGTCTGTAATTATGTACTCTTGTTGCGTTTACAGATATAGCGGCAGAACCCAGAAGCAGATAGTTGAGTACGTCCGCGACAACTACGTCAAGAGACAAACGTTCCAAAGGTAAACAAACATTCAAATAAAAGCTTAGTTGAATCGCCGGAAAATAGTAAATCAATTGTTGCATGTATTTACGTTGATAGCTTTACTTTAGCAGTATAAACGAAAAATGCTTCTATAGTTTTGTAAGGCAAGGTGCAGAAAGCTCCGTTTTTCTTGATTTTGTGTTTACAATAAAAAAGAGTCAGACTATACGTAGTAAAAAAAATTGGTTAACGTTTTGGTCTTATGTAGGGTGAGAATAAACATATTTTTATGGATCGATTGAATTCTGACAAAATTTTTACTTTAGTTCCGAGGATTTAGTGTCTTCTATTGGTAGATGGGTGTTTTATCTCACCCACAGATTTCGAAGACGTTATCCAAATCATATATTTGTAGCAAAATTTAAAATACATTATGATATGCTTGTGATGGTCGGCACTTGGTGGAATTGACTAAACGTGTTGATGAAAAATCAATTGTACAATCCATTATATTAATTTATTTTCATCACTAACTCAACCGGTTTCGCATTCATACATTTTTAAGGGATTATTACTTTTAAGGCATAGTCTATTTTATGAATATTGCCCTCTTAATTTGACATTTAGTATTTTAGCATTACTTTTAGTTTTATAAAATTTTAACATCATCTCACCTTTTAAATTTTATTGCTGTTTAAAATTGCCCTACATTTTCGTTTATTTCTTTACCGCCAATGTAAAAGAATATGAAATCTCAAAACACCAAAAATGTTAAGTTAGCTCATCCTCACATCAGCATGATATATACGTTGCTTAAATAAATAATGTCATTGTAAAGAAACCGGTTGAGTTAATAATAAAAATTAATTCTTTTAGTGGATTCGAAACGTGACTTTTCATCAACATGTTATACATACATGCATAGCTACTTTCTTGCAGTTTTTAGGAATATTTGTTATGCTTTTAGTGTCATATGTATTATTTGAACAAACCATTTTGAACCACCACAAAGATTTAAAGAAATCGTTTGAAATTCTAAGTTTTTACTTGGCAATGTGATGAAGTTAGGTATTACACATTTTAATGTAAGGTGATATACAAAGAAGTTCGTATCGAGCCTGGGTTTCGTATGAGGACGAGCGAATGTATTCTTGTTATACCTCGCGTCAGGTAAAAAGGCCGCTGGTGAGGCACAGGCGGTCTCTTTCTCGCGCGTCTGTTACCCATGCGCAAACACATCTCCTCCCACTCTCGCTCAGCGGCCCTTTTTACCTCACACCAAGTATACGTTGTGCGATGCAACACGCTGCCGGCCGGTACCATGTGACGCGCAGCTTCGTATCGTTTCACAAGCATTGCTTACAATATTAAACGAACCGCGCTTTGCGTCGTATGAAGTACGCAATGTATGGGAACCTGTACCAAGCTGCTCATCTCTAGGGTTTGTAGTAGTTGGCGTCGTATAGCATTGCAGAAATCTTTCGCGCGCCCTGAATGAAGCCTGTATTTTAATTCGTAAGGAAGAAAAAGGTGAGTGGTTAGCATGGGTTGGGGTGACACTAGCTTTTGGTAATCATTGTGGGCGTTTGTGTGAGTGTAGAAACGTTTAAACAAACCTTCACATACGTGATAACAATACAAATAAATGCATGAAAAAAAGTACTAAAATGGTTCCCTTGACCGAATTAAAATGGTTAGACAAAAGTGCTTATAGTTTCTTATATCGATGGGGAGATTTCAAGCCTTGTCCATTTTATGATGGTACTTTTAAAATTCAATGAAAAATTTACTTTTTTTCGTTAATAAAGCTTTAAATCAAATGGTAATGAACTTTGTGGTAAAATGTACAATAACCGGTGTAATGATGTGCATAAATTATATTCCGAATTAACACTATATTGTACTTGAACTGCTTTTGACACAAAATTTGTTTTAAAACCTCTTGAATTTCACTTCGTTTCATTTGTCGTGGTATATTTCAATCTGAGTAACGAATTTACTTAAATCTAAACTTTATTTCGCTGCACTAAGGTACATTTTTGCTTTGTCAGTGTCATCATCAAGTGGAGTATGGTATAGTACGGAGCATGCGCTGTCACTCGTTAAACTATCGCTTTATTCGAAGAGAATCTTCTAAATTATTCTTGAAAGGTATCATTATTTAGACGAGAACAGAAAGACAAACGGTCGGAGGATGGTGAGGTCGATATATTATTACATTAGGAACTCTAGACGGGTCTGTGCTCCTGTATTTTAGAAGCTGAGATCAGCAAAATGCGTCCTTGTTAATAGTTTTTATGAAATTTCCCTATTTGGTCTTACAAAATACTTCAACTGGCCGTTATTTCACTGGTCTCAATAGTAATTTGCTGAGACAAACACGCCACGTGTTCCCAGAATGAATCAAATTGAATTTACTAACATGTCGATTAAGAATCAGCAGTGAATGCGTGGGAGTTTGGCCCGGCAGCGCATTTCCTATCTCGATTTAGCTTGAAACAGTTTAGTTGAGTACAGGCCCGTCCCCACATAAGTAGAGCACGGTCACCCACAACCCAAAAGCTGGTGTCAGTAGGGGGCGCAGCGCTCGCGCCGGTCGGCTCGTGTCACCATCCTCTGCCCGCTTGTCGCAGGTCGGGCTCGTTCCGCGCGTCGCGCTCCCTGCGATCCTCTCGTGTCAACGTCAACCAGCCGATGAACTCCAGCGTGTCTGCGCACCCTCTGCTGCCGCTGCCGCCCGGCTCCGACGGTATGTACTCTGGGACTCTGTGGAAATGGGACTGTTCTTTAGTTTTAGGTCATATAGTAATATCTTTTGTATTAGATTTTAGTTTTTGAATGAATCTGATCAGTTTACTCGTGTATTAGCGAATTGTTATTTGCGGTAGTCAATTTTGATTTAAAGGACGGTCGTCAATGTAAATGTAATGCTATTTCATTTCGCTATTACATACGTGCACGCTCGATGAAACCTGCGAAGGCAATAAATTGAAAATGTTTGCCAGGAGAAACAAAATTTTGGCAATACTGTAAAGCTTTTCAAACATACTAATAGGTTAAAATTATTTTAGATTATATTTTTAATGTGAAATTAGTATTTGTTTTTTTATTTTATCTGAAACATATTTTGCTACACATTTGTATAAAACAGATATGATTATAATTTCCTGATTTTTAATTCTAATTTAGCATAGATCTAGACAGTGTGAATCGAGTCAGTTTAAAATATTATAAAAAGATTCCATAGATACTTCACAATTTTGTGTTTGCGCTTGTATGGAGGTTTGAGCTTGATGGCTGTCCTTAATTTACGCAAAAGTTATATAAAGAACAGAAAATTCAAATAATTTGATGAACATTTAATCTAATGATATATGAACATGCAGAAAGAATTTAAATGATATCAAAATAAGCGCCAGGACGTTAGAAAACCACATGCAACCCCGTACTCTATGAAAAAGAAAATCTTCAAATAAACAATTCGCTTTGTGTTTCTAGCAATCTCCCTGGAGTGGGACAAGCAGCCTCACTACCTGGAGGCTTCTCTGATGATGAGGGGCTACAGTATGACGGAGGCGCGCGAGGCGGCGCAGCGCGGGGCGTCGCTGCCGGCGCACGGCTCTCGCCCCAGGCTACCAGCTACCGCTTGTGCCATGGTCAGACACAAGGTAACTTGACTCACCTGGACGTCTCAGCAATCTCCCCGGAGTGGGACAAGCAGCCTCACTACCTGGAGGCTTCTATGATGATGAGGGGCTACAGTATGACATAGGCGCGCGAGGCGGAGCAGCGCGGGGCCTCGCTGCCGGCGCACGGCTCTCGCCCCAGGCTACCAGCTACCGCCTGTGCCATGGTCAGACACAAGGTAACTTGACTCACCTGGACGTCTCAGCAATCTCCCCGGAGTGGGACAAGCAGCCTCACTACCTGGAGGCTTCTATGATGATGAGGGGCTACAGTATGATATAGGCGCGTGAGGCGGAGCAGCGCGGGGCCTCGCTGCCGGCGCACGGCTCTCGCCCCAGGCTACCAGCTACCGCCTGTGCCATGGTCAGACACAAGGTAACTTGACTCACCTGGACGTCTCAGCAATCTCCCTGGAGTGGGACAAGCAGCCTCACTACCTGGAGGCTTCTATGATGATGAGGGGCTACAGTATGACGGAGGCGCGCGAGGCGGCGCAGCGCGGGGCCTCGCTGCCGGCGCACGGCTCTCGCCCCAGGCTACCAGCTACCGCCTGTGCCATGGTCAGACACAAGGTAACTTGACTCACCTGGATGTCTCAGCAATCTCCCTGGAGTGGGACAAGCAGCCTCACTACCTGGAGGCTTCTATGATGATGAGGGGCTACAGTATGACGGAGGCGCGCGAGGCGGCGCAGCGCGGGGCCTCGCTGCCGGCGCACGGCTCTCGCCCCAGGCTACCAGCTACCGCCTGTGCCATGGTCAGACACAAGGTAACTTGACTCACCTGGACGTCTCAGCAATCTCCCTGGAGTGGGACAAGCAGCCTCACTACCTGGAGGCTTCTATGATGATGAGGGGCTACAGTATGACGGAGGCGCGCGAGGCGGCGCAGCGCGGGGTCTCGCTGCCGGCGCACGGCTCTCGCCCCAGGCTACCAGCTACCGCCTGTGCCATGGTCAGACACAATGTAACTTGACTCACCTGGACGTCTCAGCAATCTCCCTGGAGTGGGACAAGCAGCCTCACTACCTGGAGGCTTCTCTGATGATGAGGGGCTACAGTATGACGGAGGCGCGCGAGGCGGCGCAGCGCGGGGTCTCGCTGCCGGCGCACGGCTCTCGCCCCAGGCTACCAGCTACCGCCTGTGCCATGGTCAGACACAAGGTAACTTGACTCACCTGGACGTCTCAGCAATCTCCCTGGAGTGGGACAAGCAGCCTCACTACCTGGAGGCTTCTCTGATAATGAGGGGCTACAGTATGACGGAGGCGCGCGAGGCGGCGCAGCGCGGGGCCTCGCTGCCGGCGCACGGCTCTCGCCCCAGGCTACCAGCTACCGCCTGTGCCATGGTCAGACACAAGGTAACTTGACTCACCTGGATGTCTCAGCAATCTCCCTGGGGTGGGACAAGCAGCCTCACTACCTGGAGGCTTCTATGATGATGAGGGGCTACAGTATGACGGAGGCGCGCGAGGCGGCGCAGCGCGGGGCCTCGCTGCCGGCGCACGGCTCTCGCGAGGAAAATAAAAGACAAAATCTTTAATCAAAGTTTATATTAAAATTATTGCAGTTATTGAAACTCAGTGTTATACTTTTCCCATATAATAACTGCTTGGGCAGTTTTTTTTAATTCTGGCGGCGTCACCCATTCTTCTATATCACTACTAGACGACATTTTGAGTTACTTTTAATAAAGATACAACCAAAGAAACAGATTGATGACTCGCGCTCGATTTGCAGTTTTTAATTTCTTTTTTTAATTATGTACATAAATAACAAATGGCCAGTATTTGTTTGCAAATTTAGACATAAAAACTTTTTGACTTTCACTTTTTTCATTTTTTATTATCATAAATAGCAAGTGGCCAGTATTATTTTGCAAACTCAGACATAAAAACTTTTTGCCTTTTGGCATTATTGTTCTAGCTAGGTTATGTACCAAGAAGTTTATACCCTTTTTAATGTAACATTTATGCTTATCGTACGGATGTTGTCAACAAATAAAAAAAAACAGCACGTTAACAATGGATTTTCATATACTTTTTCTGCCCGCTGGCACGTTAACAATGGATTTTTTATACATTTTTTCCGCCCGCATATTGGTATGACAGCAATGACGTATATTCTCCATCGTTTTCGAAAAATTAAGAAGGAACTTTCCAAGCAGGTGTAGTATAAAAGAATTTTGCTGAAGAGTGGCGAAGATTTTTACGCGCATGATTTATAGGAACTTTAGGATACATATGTATTATCTCGTGCATCTCCCAAGGCAGGGACTCCAAATTTCCATCTGTAAGCCTGATGCTTCGCTTTCGGCCCTTCCACATCCATCAATCTATTTGTATAATCTCTTCTATTTCGGGTGATTTTGATCTGGCAAAAATTATGAAGGAATGCCTGTCTTTTCTAGATTTTCTATGAATATATTATGCTCGTAATATGTCGAACTAACGAGCTGAGCTACTGCTATTATGAACTTTGTTCGATGAGTTACAAAGCACATTTTTGTTTCTTTCAGTTGACGCAAATGTACTACAGCGAAATGATCGTAAGGCATTTACAAATTGGCTTGCAATGTTTCTAATATAATTATGTCGTCGAAATTCATTCTAACCGACTTCGACGTTCTGTCTACAATGTATTTATTTTTAGCACATCTGTTTAAACTTTTGTTATATGGCTTTGTCTTTTTAACCCCACAAATAAAAATCGACGTTAGACGAGATGAAAAGTCGATATTTTTATCTTTATATTGTTTCCCTTTTCTTTAATCCAATGTTGATGTTGTCTTAATGAATGACACCGAAAAAAATTTAATTTAATATGTCACTTTCGGCACTTTAATGTTTTATTAATACGTGGGACGCACTATAAGTTTCCGGAATGAATATGAAAAAATACTATTAAAGGTACAAAATTAATTTATTGTTTTTCAAAATAATCTCCCTTGGCGTCTATGCACTTTTTCATTCGATCAAACCAGTTTTGAAAACTTTTGTGCCACTCCCCTGTGGTGACCTCTGAAACGTGTTTTTCATACTCCTCGACAGCCTCTTCTGGTGATGAAAATCGTTGACCGCGTAATTGGTTCTTAATTTTTGGGAACAGAAAAAAGTCACAAGGTGCCAGGTCGGGACTGTATGCAGGATGACTCATGAGTTCTACATTTTTCGTCTTCAAAAAGTCGTTTGTCTGTCTGGCCGTGTGAGAACTAGCATTGTCGTGGTGCAGGATGATACGGCGTTTACGGTTATTTTTACGGAGTTCGTCAATAACTTCCGGCAAACAAATGGTCGTGTACCAGTCACTATTCACGGTACGACGATTCTCTAAAGCAACAGTAGCCACGTGTCCAGTTTTATTAAAAAAAGAAGCAATCATCCGCTTAGATGCACTTTTCACGCGCGCCACTTTGGTTGGTTTCGGCTCATCTTGAAAGACCCATACGCTCGATTACTGCTTTGTTTTGGGATCGTAGCAATAAATCCATGTTTCGTCACCTGTTACTATGTCCCACACCAAATTTGACGCACCTTCGTTGAATCTGGTAAGCATGGCACTGCACCAAGTGACGCGGTCCGTTTTTTGAGCCTCGGTCAAGTTGTGTGGGATCCACCGCGAGCACAGCTTTCTCACACCCAAATGTTTGTGTAGGATTGATTGTATTTGACTCATGCCTATTTCTAAGGATGCGCGAATTTCATGGTAGGTCACATGCCTGTCTGTTTCAATCATACGGCGCACAGCATCGATGTTTTTGTTGGTCACAGCGGTGGATGGCCAACCATCGCGAGATTCTTCACTGAGATTGATACGACCACGCTTGAATTCTGCAAACCAGCTATAAACAGTCGTCTTGCATGGTGCTTCATTGCCAAAAGCTGTTTCAAGCCGAGCGATGCTCTGTTGAGCTGTCAAATTACACTTAAAATCGTAGAAAATCATACTACGAAAATTTTCCCGAGTTAAATCCATGTTGATGCAGACACACAATTTTTTAAATGGCGCCACATGGTAAAAACAAAAGACAGTCAGATGAAACAAACTGCATTCTACAGCCAAAGAGTTCTATTTTCAAATGTTGCAATAAATTTTTAAATATTGTTTATGTAAGTGGCCAGTTCCGGAAACTTTTAGTGTTACCTATGTAGTTAAGTCACCGCACTTTTTATTAGCACTATCTTTGTCAAACTTTTAAATATCAATGTTGTAAAATTTTTGTTGGGGGAATGGAATTACAAATATTTAGTTCTTGTGTCAAGCAGGCTGCTTTATTACCTTATGATTATGAAGATAATCAACAGCGGTATACAGAGTGTAAATTAAATTATGTACTTCCTTTTACTTTTATTCAACGAGCGTGACCATTTTTTTCAACTTTATTTGTATAGCAAAGTTAAAAAAATTGTCGCTCTAAAAATATATTTCGTTCGTTTTAATGTGCTCGCTTGGGGCACAGAATAATCTAGTAGCAGGATCACGAATAAGTTAACGGTTAAGTTAATTTATTCGTGTGTAAATATGAATATTATCTTCACAGCTAATGTCGGTTTTCAGACGCACGAACTAAGATTTTGTAAATAAAATCATCTCATCATAAATTACATGGTTGACGCCGTTATCTGTTGTATTGCAGCAAGCGGGTCCCGAAGTAGTGACCCATGCAGAGGTCAATCATCACCCTATGGAGGATTCGCCTCTGCCTCATCGGACGATGACACCATTGGTGAGTCACTCGCACCTTCAGCATTATGTCGTCAAGACATATCCCTGATGGCGTGTTAACAGTTTTAACGAACAGTCAAATAATCCACACTCGTGATAGGGGAGGCTATCGCAAACCACCCAAACGGGTGCAAATATATGCTTTTGTAGCATGCAAAAAATACTGCGCACATAAGAAAAACTGATTAGTGCGTGTCCTAAATTGCCCTGACAAGATTACCGATTGCGCGGTAGCAGTACTGTATTATTTTTACGATTTTGAAAGGGGAGTAGTAAATTTATCTAAAAATTACGATTAATTACGAAAACTTGACATAACATAAATACTTTTTATTGTGCACCGAAAACAAAACAAGTTATATATATTCAGTATAACTTATACAGTTATACATATTTATATAATAATATATATTTTAGCTTAAAGCATATAATCCTTTCAGATTTTCAGAGAACCTACGTCGTTAATGTTTGAAAGGCTACACTGTCTTACTCATAACGACTAATAATAATTCTGTGTTGCCACAGCTTTCTCCGGAGAGTACATGGAGCCAGGAGAGTGCACGCGGCACGGCAGCGGGCCAAGCGGCGCCGGTGCAGCCCGAGCGCGCTCTCACTCCGCCACCGCGTGCGTTGGAGCCTGCACGCCGCGCCTCAGGTCAGAGCTGCAGGTTTACCGCGTCCCCACCTAGCGCTTACCCGGACTTTGTCCTCACCAAGCAGTCTTCCAGCTTTAAAAAGTCCTCCGAGCGTTTGGAGTACGAATTATCACAGGCCAATATCTACTCCACCTGCCCGTCGACTCGCTCCTCGCGCTCCGGTGGGTCTCTCATCGTCGAGGACGATGAGGTGGACGAAGTCGAACGGCCGAATGCAAAGCTCATCTGGCGACGAAGCGCCAGCTGCAGGAATCTCAAAGATTTCAGCTTCGACGAGGCGGGTGGAGCAAAACGCAGAGCGAAAACTAAACGTGACACACGAAGCATGTTCGCCGATTTAGATTCTATGTATTACGCCGGTGATCGTTGCATTGATTCGCCGGTCACTAGGTACGATGACGCGCGGACGCTGGCTTTCGTTTTAGGTACTCAGAGCTCGATTGAAAGTCAGAGGGAGTTGTTAGGGCGCACGTATTCGTCGAGCTTCCCGGGTGCTATTAGTGAACCCAGACTGGACCTGCCCACTTTCGTTCGCAGCGGGTCTCAAGACGACATATCTCATGACAGCTACGAGGTGATCGAGAGGTCTGATGATGAGTATGACGAGACTCCTCGGTACGCGAGGATTTGTCGAAAAACTTCCGTCATTCGCACTCGCTCGTGCTCCCTGGACTCGGGGAATGACTTGCCTTCGGATGACGATCAGTCATTGTCGCATCTATCGGAAGTGGGTGATGAGGAACCTAATTTGAATATTGTTGGGGTGCAGTACAAGAGCGATAATGACATTCCCCTTGATCCATTCCTCATTGATGATCCACGTGTGTTGCCGCGCGAGAAACTCTCGGTAAGGTCTGATGGAAGTTTCTACAAGGAGATCAAGAGAGCCCTCGGCTCGAGGACCTCAAGCCAGGAATCGAAAAGCGACCCTTACGAAAAGATATCTAAAAGCAGCGCAGAATCCAGCAAGAAGTCTCGTGACAGTGTCTATCATACAGATAGCAAGAAGTCTCGGGAAACTTTGAAGAGCAAAAGCTCTGATAGATCTGGATCGAGAACTTCTAGTCAGGATTCAAAGTCAGATTATTATGATTGTAAGAAGAATCTGTATGAGCCTGATGACATGGCTCCTAGAAGGCGCAGTAATACGAGTGTTCAAAACGCTTACATCGATCCATTTGAACCGATATCGCCAACATCTGGCTCAGATTCGGGAAAAGACTTTTTTGACACTCAGTCATCCTTCAGGGGCATGGAAAAGCCAGAGTACAGAGAGAAAACTATATTCGATAAGTCGCATGAAGATCTCATCGCTAACGTGGCTATATCACCAAATTATTACCACATACCGACTCCATACTCAACCTTTCCAAGCAATAATAAACATAGCAAAGAGACTAGTCCTATGCATACAGCTAGCTTGATAAATATGGAGTTTGATCAGTATCAATACTCCGATGTAAGCCCTGAAAAGAAATTCGATGAACTTTCCACCGAGGAAGAGGATATGATGCATCCTCAAACTACCCACATTTGGCCGGAGAAAATAACCGGGCTTGATACAGAAATAGACAACAATAGAGCGGCAAAAATACACAGCTACCAGCGACGTAGGTCTTCTGACACGATATTCAGTTTTGACAAAGAGAAAATAGAATCACTGACAAGTTCACTAAGCAAAGATTCGGCTACATCGCATTTGATGAAAGAATCTTCCGCTGAATCCGAAGTTAACGTCAGAATTTTGCCTGCAATGGATAGCATCGAATACGCTAAAAACAAAATGGCAGCTTTGTCACCAGGAAGCAATATTCTTCAATCTGAATTTGACAAATCTATGCGTGGAAAAATCCACACACACATTGTAAGAAAAGAAAACTTGAAAGAAGAGTTAATGGCAAAGACACACTTTGATGAATACAATCCAAAACTGATACTAGAAACAAGTTCCAGTAGTAGACTTGCAGATACCGCAGTGCCATACACCCACCCAACAGTTGAGAGAACAAAAAGCGATCCCAATAGTTTAGCAAACAGACCTCGTTTTAGCAGCGTTAACTCTCGTAGACATGTCCTCATGCATCAAAAATCAATCGACTTGACTCCTGCTGAATCTAGTGACGAAGACTACATATTCCGACAAATACCTAGTGCTCCACCAATTGCGACGAAGCGTTCTCATTTCGAAATGCCTTCGAGACATATGGACGTGCGTGATCGACCACCGTTCGATTTACCCAAGAATTACTTCAAAGAATTTGATGCTTTCAAAGCTGGTTTCAAAGATAACAAGAAGCAAGATGACGGCTATGACATACCTTATGTTCTGCACAAAAGGCACGTGATGAACGGTACAGCACCTTCTCCACTGGATGACAAGAGACAGCCGCCAGATATAATAATGCTGCCGCCGCAAAATGGAAAACATTTTGTCAATGCTCATCCAAGATGCAAGTATCATGATCATCCTAAGTCCCCCCGTTCACCTAAATCACCGAAATCGCCAAAATCACCAAAATCACCGAAGTCTCCCAAATCTCCAAAGTCGCCCAAGTCTCCTAAATCACCAAAGTCACCAAGATCCAGCATACAAGTTGAGCACGGTTCTCAGTTCTTGGATGTTGAAAACCAAAATTTCTTGTTTACTCAGAACATTGATTTATCAAAAGTTGATCCGGTTACTTTAGAAGTCGATAAAAGCGGTCAAATGCATCATATTCCCAGTCCTAAGCGAGACATAACTAAGAACTTGGATCCGGCTTTACTTGAAACTCTCAATTCCAAACTGAGTCAAATAGAAAGTGACTCGGCTACAAGTGATAGTATGCGTCAAGAGCCACAGTATGTTCATGAAATTAAATTCGCCATTAATGGAAGAAACTTGCCACAACCACCTATTACTGCTAAACCAATGACGGCTGCAGAAAAACTTCGCGCAGACATCAAATCAAAATCGGACAAGTTGCCTCCTAAAAGAGGTTCAAAGGGACGTGGCACAGGTAAAAAGTCATCAGGACCAAAAGTCAAAGGAAAGAACAGTAAAATACGAATCACTTCTTTCTCTTCAGACGATGAAAGCGTTGATTCTGATGACGTATTTGGTACAACTGAAGCCGCTCCTAAATTAGAGTTTTCTCCGCCACAGTCAAGAAAGGAACTTGAACCTATTCTGCAAATGGAGTATGATAAGATCACTTCAGGAGCTTGGCACAGAGGTCAGACAATGAGTTCAACAGAAATAGAAGGCTCTCCACCTCAATGCCGAAAACTTATCGAATTAGAGGCAAAATATAACCCCAAAGTACTTGAAAATGTCACAAATAACGCTACAGAATTAAGAAGGATTTCTGAACGTTCAATATCCATACCAAGCTCTGAAGATGACGTGGTTATGAAAATACCAGAACCATGTAAAGATAGTTCAACATGGGAATACAATGAAAATATTCCCTCTCCCATTCTAGAGAGTCTCGAGTTCATAAGATCTGACGACGAAAATCTTGTTGACATGGAAATAGCTAAAGTGACAAGTGTCCCGTCTGAAGATAAGAGTGATATGTCAAAAGAAGATTTAAAAGATAAACTTGATGTAAAGAAGAGTTTGAGAGAAGATTTAATATCTCCTGTTTTGCGCAAAGCTGGAGGAACACCAATCCTCTTTGCACATGCAAGACTAAATCTCTCTGAAGGGTCAGTATTTTCATTGCAAAGACAGAAAGCAACCCAAGATTCTCCAACTGCTAGTCGTAGAGCTAAAAGCTTAGATACACCTGTAATACAACTGCATAGACTTCCACCTATGAATGCGTTTTCATCCAAAGATGATACAGTTGGAGATATAAACGAAGAGGGAGACATCTTGGAAGAAAAACCTTTGCTGGACAAAAATGCTACGAAAAAAGATACGATTGACAAGATCGAAGAAGTTGAGGAAGAGCCTACTAAACTGCCAGAAGAGTTCAAGTCTGTTGTAATTGATAATGAAGAATTGCAATTGCTTGAAGGTTTAGTAGAACAGCGTAGACCTCGTTCCTTTAAAAGGAGATATGATTTGACGAAACTGAAGTCTCAGTCAAAATCACCTCTAAATAGGTCGCCCATATCGCGATCTCCATTGTCCAAATCCCCTTCAAGGTCACCGACATCTTCCTTGAACTCTCCTAGAGGAAGTATCAGAAAACTCTCAGATTTAAGCGAAGATCAAATAGTACCTGACATTGAAAGAATAAAGAGAAAGGAAAAGAAAAAGCTAACGCTTAAAATTAAACCTGGCGAAGAAAAAGCCAAAGTTTCTGGTAAATTAAACAAAGGTGGTTCTTTAGATACCAATGCCACTAAAATCAAAGCTCTACAAACTCAAAAATCGTTGCCCTCATCACTGAAAGAACGACCAGATTTTCTGACTGTTCCTCCACTTGAAATTGCAAGAGCTAAAAGCCAGGAGCTTGAACAAACTGCTAAAAAGAGAGAATTCAGGGAAAAATCAAAATCCCTCGAAAAAATGGAGGTCAAACGTGTAGGCAGTAAGGAAAGAACTAAGTCACAAGAGGAAAGTGATACTGAAATTGCTAAACGTAAAGAGAAACAACAGCAGTTGTTTGAAGCTGCCTTGAAGCAAACTAAAACTCTTGTTAGTCCTGTAAAAGACACTATGCCTCCATTCCCACCTCCCGAGGACAAAATAACGGTCAAAACTGAAGGTGATAAAATTATAATTGAAACGAAAATCAACAGCAAAGCAGAAGATCATGTCGTTATTGCTAAATCTCCTAAGAAATTAGATAATAAACTCATTGCAAAAATAAGTCGAAGTTTCGAAGATCAAAAGACTTCGAGTAAAGATAAGACAAAGGTGAATAAAAGCATGGATGATAAAGCACAGTCAATGGAGGAAAAATATGATGATCTTGATTCATTACAGAAGTCACCTAAAACGTTGTCTAAAAAGCAAGAAATAAAGCAACAAATTGAGGGTAAAGTTGTATACCAAAAAGGCCATTCGGCAATGAAATCCAAAAGTTTGGACCGTAAAGTGGATCCTCATCTGGATGCAACGGCTAAATCTAAAAGTCTAGATAGAAATTACGTTACACCCCCAACTGACGTTTCACCTGACCTTAGTGAGACACATTTTAAGCAAGAAGTAGTACAGGTCGATGTACACCCTACTTTAGAAGAGGAACGTTTTGAGCATGTTGATCAACCCAAAATTTCACCAAAAACGTCAACTAGTCAAGATTCTAGAGATGTTTCACCATCGCATAGTTACAGGGACAAAACTGAAGATGATTCTTCTATCGAATGGCTAACAAGTACTTCACAACATACTGTCATTGAGAATGATACGCAGACAGTTATAGCTGAACGTCGCAAAATCGATATCTTTAACAAGCAAAGACAGTTTTCTGAGTTGAGTGAAAGTAAAAGTAATCAAGATATTTATGGACTTGTTTCAGAACAAAAGAAACCTGAAATGTCACGTTTAACTAGCGAAGAAGAATCATTAACTGAAGTAAGTGATTTAAAGGTCTCAGACGATAGTCGTATGCTTGGAATTTCTCTGCCATACATTGATGATTCTTCAGACCAGGATCAGTCTAAGAAAGATAAGAAATCAAAGCTATCTCGAGGTATGAGTGAGGATACCGCTTCCTGCAGAACAGTTGACTACGACGAGTATACCGTTGACGGTGAACATACTTTATCAGATCCCAACAGGAAAGGCAAAGGAAGAAAAGTGTTAGATCCACAAAGTACTTTCGATGAATCGTCAGCGAGTTTGGTGGAGTTTCTAAAAAATGAATCCATGTCCCAAATTCCCTCTGAAACCGACACCGAACGAGACTCCAAAACACGGGACTCGTCACCTCGATCCGATATGACTCTAAAATGGAAAAACAAGAATAAAATTATTGTCACACCACCTCAAGACAACAGCCCCACTATTGAGAATATACCGTTTATTGATTCTAGCACTTCAAAGTCTACTTACAAGTCAGAGGGTGAACAAGGCAGTTCTGGTAGCGGAGGTAATGACGCATCCCCTACTGAACCGAAAGCAGAAAAGGTGCTTTTGAGTGCAAAGTCAAAACGCAGTGAACTTTTAAAATTAAGCGCCGAACGATCTAGAAGTTCTGAATCTACATCTTGGACGAGCATCGAGAAGGATGTAAGTCCTTCCAGTGGTGCAAACGTTAAAGGAAGTTCAATTGACGATGAGTCCAGTGTCAGTTGCTCTATTGCAAGACCATTAGGCATATCGCAGGACATCGAAAAACTGAACAAAAAGGACAGAGAATGCTTAGAGGAGTTGAAGCAGGCTATGGAGTACGGTGAAGAGCGTTTGATGTCTAAGCAAACATTGTCAAGTGAACAATCTAAATCTAATTCAAATTCTAAATCTTCGTCACCGATTCCTTCACCGAGCCGAATAGAGAGTCCTAGAAGTCCGTCAAAATATGGCACGAGAAAGTCACCAACCCCGACGTTAGAAAAGCAAGGGCCGGTTGATTCACAAAAAGGTCCGTCAGATTCAGATTCTAGTTCTGAAAGCATTGACAAGACTGTTGAGCAATTAAAATCAGGCAGAAAGACTGGTCTTGATAAAGTCGGAAAATGTGCTGTTGAAGAATCAGAGTCAAGCCAATCAGCTGCTTCCAAAACTTCTGAGGTTAAAGATATTCCTTACAAACCTGTAAAGAAACACAAAATTGCTATAACCATTTCTCAAGAAGATCAAAATACAATTATCGACTTTGATGATGATGGGAATGTAATAACTTCTTCTTTTGAACGGCGTGACATCATGAAGAAAAGATCTCTAAAAGACGCCAAATCAAGCTCATCAAAGTCCAGTGTAGACACTACTACTACCACAACAACTCCATCAAAAGGTTCTCTCAGTGTTGACGATTCTTCGTCAAGGAAAAAGAGCAGACTTCTTGATGATAAGAGTTCGTCTAAATCTAGTATAGAATCTCGAGGATCACTCAGCGTTGAATCTAGAGGATCTTTTGAAACAACTGAGTCAACATCTGGTTCTTTAGGCGAAGCTTACCGTCGGGGAGAAGAACTGAAACCAACTTGGCGACCATTTTTTGGAGCATCAGGCAGCGAAAATAGTACAAGCATAGAAGAGGCATGGATACCACAAGACCAGGACGGCTATGAAAATTTGGCCATAAATAAAGAGGCCTTCGAATACAACAACCAGAAACAAATCGATGATTATAATACTTTCTCGAAACATCCACCTATTGGCTCGACCAGTACGTCTAAAGACTCAACTGAAGCTGACTTCACTGATGACTTGAACGATTTTCCGGTCAACTTCCTTTATCCGGCTACATCTTCGTCGTCTACTACAAATGACGTAGTTATAGGGTACGGACAGAACTTTGCTCGGACATTATCTAGAATATCTGAACGTAGCACTGCATCAGAGAAAACTAGTGCTGATGAAGATTCTACTAAAGCTATATCTCGTTCAGAGAGTATAAATGAAGAATCTTTGAACTCAAGCGACCATCAAGCGAGTCTTAGTTCTGATCCTCCTAGTGCTGCAAAAGAAGCATACGCCTCAGATGCTGATCGAAGAACTTCCGCTGAAATGCCAGACATCCCGATAGATCAGACCAAAATCAGCGAAATGTATTTAGAATCCAAAAAGGATGTAGAGAAAGTCAATAAAATCATTGATGAAACTCTAGATGGTGCTAAAAGAAAGAAGAAAGGTAAAGCACCTTTGGGACCGTCGAAACAATCTTCTACAAGCGAAAGTCAAGAATCTGAAGACTGGCCGTTGCCAGAACTTCCACCGCTAATTAAACCTCCTCAAAGACCAGAACTTCGACGTAAGTCAAGTGACTTCGATCAGTGGCCGTCTCCGCCTTCAAGTTTACTCGAAATGCCAATAGTAGAGAAAGTTCACATATACTACATGAGTAACGAACCAGAACAAGCTACAAAAGTAACCATTAAATCCGAAAGCTCTAAAGGAAATTTACAAGGATCTGATGATGATAGTGATACGTTGAATAACGATGAAGAACTTGAAAAGGACAACGTACCGGAATCCAAATCCGAAAAATATGATGCCCCAGAAAACACATCGCCAAAAACTCGAAAAATACCATATGAACAGTCTAAGTATATGGTGGATCCATTTGAAAAGCATGACGAGTCTACTTGTCTGAACAAGGGAGTCGTTCAAAACTATGACAAGTCATGTTTGAGTGGAACTATTAGTAAAGCACTGATGGGTGACATGGGTTCGTGCTGTACGCGCTCTGAACACAAATCTTTCAATGTTAAAAGTAACTTGGAAGACAAAGTTATAGTGAGTCAACCGACAAAGTCCCCGACAAACCACAGCCCAATATTCGAAGACGATCATTTATTTGCTGATGATGTTTTTGGTACAGGCACTGATAGCAAATCAGCGTCGCCTGACTTTGATAAACTACGTCGTTCTTGTGGTTCTAACAATTCTGATACGTCTATTGATGATCTCTTGTCACAGACAAATGCAGATGATACAGTTCGTGCTGTTACTAAACTTAGTACAGGAAGTGCTGGCACTTGTAAGAAGTGTAGCCACAGCAGCCATTCGGAAGAGGAAACTAGTTCATTTGGTACTGATTTAGACGGTACGGTCAAAGTTGGCTTGCCTCAAAAGAAATGTACTCATAGCTCACATTCCGAGGACACATCCATCTGTCTCAGTATATCTGAGTGGTCTACCGGTACAAATACAGTACGTCAATACGCAAATCTTTCTGCTTCCGAAAGCATTTCTGCTACAAAAAGCGATAAGTCTGAGAATGTAACTGCCAAAGTGCATTCAGCTTCGCAGGGTAGTAAAAGTAAGAAATCAGATCACAGACCGAAACTAGGCTCTCAAGCAGACCCGAGTTCCAAGAGCAGTAGCTTTGACAAAAGTAATGAGAACATAAAATACGACAAATTGTGTAGCTCCGAAACAACAATTTCGACGAGAAAGGGAATCGATAGCAGTTCAGGAACGAAAAGTGACAGCACCTTGACTTTAGCTCAGTCCATATCAGAATGGTCTGCGAGCACCAGCCATACTCTTGTGCCAACTGCTAAAGGGGATCAATTAGAGCTTGATGATACAAAATCTGATCACACAATAATTATTGACGAACCTCCAGCTATTGTTGAGGAATGCGTCGACTCAGAACCAATACATGGAGTGGTTTCCCCACCAAAAGACTCTAATGAACCTGTTTTGAGACTAACTGCCGGATATGCTGGTAAAACAGATAAATCGTCTTCTATCAGCTACAGCGATAAATCAGATAAATCCAGCTCTAGTTCTTTGAGCAGTTTACAAAAACATGGTGATGCAGTTCTCAGATTTGAAAGACTGAAAGGTTTCCAACCTGTAGATGCGACACACGAGCGCTACCAAAAAGCACCACCTAAAAGTATGAGCTACGAGGAGCAGAGTCACAGATACGGCATCAGGCCGCAGACTCGATGTCAAAGTGAGGATAGTGGCTTCCAGCCATACTTGGTAGCTCAACCAGAGCTAGATATCGATATGCCTTCAAATCTTTACAGCGCCGAAGAAAAGCACAGCGAAAGGTACCAAAGCCAAGAATTCTCAAAGCTGCTCCAAGAGGATAATATACCATTCATTCGATCCGATTATAAACCCTTGGCTAAACATGCTAGCTACGACGATAAGACCTTGTCGAAAAATCAGATAAAAGAATACAAGATTTCTCAGCAATACAGAAGCAAACCAAAGAGCTGGTCGTTTCACGAGCATTACATGACCTCATCTGACTTACCAATGATCTCTGTGCCTGAAATACCTTCAGTGCATCGAGAATTGTCTGAAAAGAAATCGGCTGAAAGAACTCCTCTTTCTAGATGCTCTCCGTATTACTCTAGCAGTTTAAGCTCAGAATCACCGCCGATACAGCCGCTCAAAGTTCCTGTCAAAAAGTCATTGCTGGTGCGAAACGTTTCCATGAAGAGTCCACCCAGTGGCAACGACACTGATAGCTCTTTAGATGTATGCAGGGATCCGAGAGAGCGTATGAGAACGTTCCGACGCAAGAAGCAAGTCGCTAGCTCACGTAAAAGACAAGACAAAATACAAGATGTTTTGGAAGAAGACGCTTCAAAAAGCCAGTGCTCTTCCGAAAGTGACAAACCTCAGATGTACTTGGCTGTTGAGGACTCACTTCGTCGAATTGAAAGCTCTGAATGTTCTGATAGTTATTTGCCTGAAGTAGAGTCTGGATCTTCAGAGGTTTCTAAGGGAGACTCTGTGAAAAATTACGACATACAGGAAGCTAGTTATTCAGAGGAAGAAGAACAAGAATATGTGACATACCAAGGTCAGGCTTACGAGCCACAACAGTTTCCGATCAGTATAACTCCTGTCCAGTTCCAAGGATTTGGATCTTCAGCTGACGAAGACGAAATGGGCTTTCCTCGATTCGACCGTTTGGGTCGTCTTCGTCACCCGTACCTCGATACACAAGAACCGGCTTACGTATCCGAAGACAGTCCTCCACGCGTGTCTTTTTCTAATAAGAGTAGTCGTTCATCGTCGCTCAAGAAGAAGTCTTCCAGTCAGAAGTCTCTAGGCGAGCCCCCAGGTCCATCTAGAGGAGCTTTCTATGATCAACAAAGCGATAGAGACGATTCCGATGACTACGCATACCCTGTCGACACTATTAAACGTGCTCCGAAGATGCCGAAATCGAGTAGTTATCTGTTCAAACGCGGAGAGTCTGTGGCTTATTCCGACAGCGAATTGCAGCATGAAAAGGACGTTTACGAGGAGTACAGAGGCAGTCCGTTCCCGGAGCAATACGAAGATGGAAGCATCTTCCAAACCCAGGGCTGCTACCCGCAGTATGACCAAGACTTGGACGACAGTAGAGACGGGAACGATTCGGAGGAGCGTTACGCAAGGAATCTCGATGAGAGATTCAGTCTCAACAATGTGGAACGTTTCTACTCGAGCCACTACGTCGACTCGCAAGCTTCGAGCGACAGTCCCGAACAGAAGTTCGACGTCTCCACCCTCCCACCGCCCCTTTGCTCTGACGACGAAAATGAGTAAACGCGTTCCGAAGTATCCAATACATTTCACAGCATTATGATTTACTTTTGAAATAAACTTGTGCGCGTGGATGTCAGTCGCTCTGCGTTTCAACTTATAAACATTATTCGGCAATTTATTGTTAAATTGGTATTTTTATTCGATACTAGGCTAATATTTACATTGTCACTTTAAACATATTTAGTAAAATATATGAATCGTAATAGTGCCAACCCCCTAGTGTCCCGAGAGACCGTAGCGCACTTCGCCCCCTTTGACTGTCTGTGTAAGATTACAAAATATTATACTTATAGCTTATAAGTACTGCGTGTAATAGTTATCTGTGTACTGAATTACTGATAAATAACTGTACTCACTCATATTCAAATCAGCATTTGCATGAACACTTCCAAACATTTGAAATTTAAATTAAAAGTAGAAAAGCATTTAAGACATGGATATGTTAGGATACCTAAATAACATTTTAGTATTTTGGTGCCAAAGTTTGGTTTTACCGTTAGTTTTATATATTTTAAAACCTGTATCGTTTTAAATAGAGTATTTATGAAGGCTGTGATTTACTTTTTGTATCGAGATCTGAGATCTTTGTTTTGTTTAGTAATTATAATCGCGAAGCACAAACCATTATTTACGTTTTTGAAATGTGTCATCCAGAACAAAGACTTGAACCAATATGGAATCTGCAATCGTGCCAAAGCTGCTCAATTTTTCCTATTTATTATTATCAAATGATAATTTTGAACTGTTTCTGGTCTTTAATGAAAATTCTTATTCTAAAGTATGTAAACGGTATATTGAAATTTTAAAATAGCAAGCCTTACTCTTGGGGAAGATATTGAAATAAGTAAAAACGATAGAAAACCAAAAAGTTATCCCAAACAACATGTTTGAAAAAGAGGATGAAATATGAAAATACCCTTTACTTATCCATATCTTTATTAAGGGTTGGGCTAGTTAACGAAACACTTTGTATTGTAAGATTTGTGTAGCTTAGCGACAGCGACGTTTTTGAGTAATGACATTCATAGTTCTAAAATTGTTTAATGAATCATCGAAATGCTCGCATTTTTTTTATTTAAACGATTTCTTGTCAAAATTGTGTCATACATAAGTTACATAACAAACGTAGATAGAGTTCTATTTAACGAATTAAAATGTCTAAATTTTGCGTTACATACATCGATCGTTAGAAAAACAATTGGCTTAAAATGAACGAAAAATATACTTTCGAAGACGTAGCTAATGGACATAGTCCATTATTTAATTAATTAATTTAATCAATATTTTTGGTTTTGTTGTAGTTTACGTATTGTTTTATTATACATGAAATATTTGTGCCAAATGATGGCCGAAAAGGGTAACAGAATAGTAGTGCATCGATTTACCACTACTATGTATGATATATTCGTTATAAAAATCCAAGACCCGATTGGCTGACGCTTATTAGGTCCCTTAAAATCCAATCTTCCTATAGACTTAAGTTCGAACACTTAGAAATGGGTACACAGATCGGGTCTTTCCGTTTTATACAAGGTCAGCTCGCAGGGAACTGAAAATAATCGCGCATATATTCTTCCAAACTATACATCGGTAGTACGCAGTAATTGCGTATATTTTGTAATACTCAGAACCTTAAAGGCTAGTTCCGTTGTATGCTGAGCCAGTACGCAAATCGTGTATAAATCAGAATATACATGGGGGAGGACACTTTATTTCAATATATACAGGGTGACTAGTAATTAGATGCAATCCTTTGAAGGGGTTCTAGAAGAGAGCAATTGCAGTCGATTCGACCATATAATGCCTTATGCAAAAGTGAACCATTTCCGAGATATTTTGAAATTAAGCTTTTTTTCTAAAGTAAACTTAAAAAAATTATATTAAAAAAACTAGCCAATATTTTACAATGTTTTTATTTGTTTCGCTTTGAAAATAATAAGAAAATACAGTTTCATTTTATGAAACTATTTTAAGATATATTCATTTACATTCGATATACATTATTATATTTTTTTGAAATCATGAAAACTAACTAATTTAAAACCTAGATCAGAAGTGCGAGACAATCGTATTAATTTGACAGCCAATAACGTACGGTTTCAATTGTCAAACGGGCTAATTTGCTTAGCCGAGTAGCCGTTTGACAATTGAAATCGTACGTTTTAAGCCGTCAAATGAATACGATTGTCTTACACAATTGTGCCTCAGGTGTAACTGGCATTGTAGAGTTTGGAATTCTTTCGCTCGACCTCGTTAATTTCAAACTATTCGCGAAAAATACGCAAAATTCGTGTATATTTTTAATTTACAGTTGTCAATAAAAGCATTCCAAAATATACACGAGCAGTTTTATACCTATGGATGCATACCAGCTCTGTATAAAACGGAAAGACGCAGATGCAACGGACTCCCTAACCTAGAACGCCCAAACCCTTAAATGTCACTTTTCTTGTCGATACAGCGTTGTCTTGTTCGTCTAGGGTCACAGACGGTTTGATGAGAATTACTGTCAAATACATTTTATGCATTATATTTGAAACGCACAACATGCATTCTTGAGGAATTGTTGAAGGTGCTCTGAGTGTGTGTGTAGTGAACAACCAAACGCCTGCACTGCAGCAACTTTAACAGCATAACTCGAAATGATTGACAGTAAATTGCACGGAATTCAAATATTTTCTACGGAAAGGCTACCTATTGGTAGTTCTTATTGCGGGTGCATAACCGTTTAAATAGTTTGCGAATAGGGAGCTTGAATTGCAGGCCTTCCATGTGTTTGGGTCTCGATACGATCTCGTGAAATATTTTTCGGCATTTTCCGCACTTGTGCTATAAAATATTATACGAAACTCGTGCGAGAAACCTTTTCTCGACTCGTGTGACTGCAGCACTCACCTTCGGCTCGTGCCGCAAACTCACACTCGTCAGAAAACGTTTCATCGCTCTCGTATCGTAATGTACTATTGTATTAGAAATTGTGGTGCCTCTCGTGAGCCGCTAGGGGCGCTGCACAATTGCTGATATAAATATTTTACGCAGTCGCTAGCGAGTATTGAGGCCTAAACTCATAGTAGGTCTAATATTTGTTCAATAATCTTAACTTTGGGGTTTTATGAACAACCGCGATGTATACGTTTGGGTGTATGTTAGGCTGCACGTTGGGATGGCATAAAGGTCACAATTGAATGTAGGCATCTTTAACTGCCGGTCAATGTACTTAAAACAACTAAAGGATCTATTTCAAACATTGACTTCCCATTAAGCAACTAGACTCACAATCTCGCTAAAAAAGTGTCCGCGATGCATTTTGTCACCGCTATGGGGTGACAAAATCGAATGACCGTTTCGTACAACTGACATTGCATCTTATGTTACCGACATAACGTCTTAATTTGGTTGAAGATTTTTGCTACTATGCACGTCGCACGTTCGGACACTTTCTGACGAACTTTTCTACGAGACTGTGTGTCTTGTTGTTTTATAAGAGGTCAATGATTTCAAAAGAGCTAAGTGTTTCGATCTTAGAATATTAGAAAACGTTTGGTGTTTACTAGATTTATAATATTTATTATTAGATAATGTAAAATATTATGGTTAATATTGGTTATATTATACTACTTTACATTCAGTTATAGTTATTGTATTTAATACAAATAAGAAAATTTTACTGAATGATTCGTTATCTATTTATTTGTTAGGTATAATTTATAAACAAGAGTCAATTCTAGATACTTTCAGTTGTAATTTGTTTAAAAGCGTGTTATTGCCTAATGTATAATTAAATTTTATTCATGTAAAAAAGGTTTTGGAAAGCAGTCCAGTGGTGCGAATTTATAAGTTTAGCTGTTTTCCGATATGAACAAAGCACATAGAAACAGATTGTATGTTCTTCTAATAGCTGTTGTGACTTTTTAAAACTTTCATTCCGAGAGCGAGATGCTTTGAACTGCTCTAAATATATGCCAGCAGACGGCTCCATTACACCAAATCGATTTGGTATTGTTACTGTTCGTATTTTGTGAATATCCGAGTCAATAACAGATGCATATCCATCATAGTTTACCATAATGTTTAGTTATACTTAAAATTTAGTTTACTGCTGTAAATCTCTTTTGCTTCACACTTTTGTAATGAATTCACCAGAAAACAGGATGACTCAGATATGCACCTGTGTGGCTAGCACGCGCCAGAGATACAGCGTCTATCTATCTTACTTGCGCTCTGACGCATACCGCGTTTGTCAATGTGCGAGAGAGCAAGTATGATGGAAAGACACTGTATCGACGGCGCGTGCTAGACCCCCACAGTATAATAGTCAAACCCACTGGCTGTATAGTGTTCAATTAAAAAGAAGATTAAACGTGGTCGTGTGTGCACGAAGCAATTTTAGACTATTAGCTGTAAAGAAGTTAACACCCTCAATAGTTAGTGCAATAACAATATGAATTAACAAAAAAAACGTTAGTCTGTAAGTACTTCGACTTTTTCGAGTTAACGTTTACAATCCGAATAGACTGTAATAAGGACGATTATTGAATTTACGAATTTCTTTTCTTGTTGGCTGTGGGCTTGTCAGTGTACTGTACTGACATCGTTCTTACATACAGAGTGTGAGATCAGCATAAATGTGCACGCGCCGGAAAAATTTAGTTTATTTTTTACACGTATGCTTTGAATAGGACTCGATTCCTCGGATAGCTTAGAATTTTAGCAAAATTCAAGTGTCACTAGAGTGCGCAGTACCAAAAGAGAGACTTAGTTGCCGGGTTCTAAAACAAAACCTGTTGAAAATCTTGAGCTGACGGAGCGGCTACGATTTATTTCTAATAGTACATTACGATACGAGAGCGATGAAACGTTTTCTGACGAGTGTGAGTTTGCGGCACGAGCCGAAAGTGAGTGCTGCAATCACACGAGTCGAGAAAAAGTTTCTCGCACGAGTTTCGTATAATATTTTATAGCACAAGTGCGGAAAATGCCGACTTTACGCAAGCGCAGCGTGCGTAAAGTGGTCATTTTACGCACGGTGTGCTATAAATAATGTTACAACATGGTAGTAAAAAAAAACAGGAAATAAATATTAATCCCGGGTTTGAGTCCCGGCTTAGAGCTCATCATGTCCAGATTGACCTTTCTGATTTTCTATACCGCAATGATATAAAATTTAATTTGGTATCTCCTTGCGATGGATAAATCGCCAAGTGTTTAAAATATATAAATTTATTTCTATCATATTTCCGATAAGAGTAATGCGTATTCTTCACTACCCGATGCTGTAACAGGTGACGGTAGGGCAACAAGTCTCAGACTCAGCGCCCTCTAGGCGCCAAGAGGCTCACTACTAAGTGAACATCTATACATATTGTTGCGGTATGGGAAAGCACATGGGTAAATTCGCAGGTCGTGTTGAGAACTGGATAGCTCAGTGGTAGAGCAACCGCCCGGTAAGCGAGAGGTCCCGGGTTCGAGTCCCGGTTCAGAGCTCCTCACGTCCAGATTTACTTTTCTGATTTTCTATAACGCAATGATATAAAATTTAAATATTTTCTATATTCGAAAAATATCTCCGAGGTCATTTTATATCTGCAATGAAAGTTAAATTCAGCAATCACGAGTCTAAAGAAACAAAATAAGTTTCTAATTGCCCCACTCCATTACACATTTGAAATTTAAAAAACCCAATTTTACATTAAAAAGTAACTTGTTCTTGGGTTAAGGAAAGTGAGGAACAGTCTGTTTAGTTACCAAATTACTAATGGTATACCCAACAACTTATAAGAGACGCGTGCGCTACAATGCTTGAATCGGTTGAACAAGTTAATAAACATGTGTACAGTATATTGAGATCAGCCCCAGCCTTATAGTGTCACGCATGAATTTCGATATCGTTTCGAATGTTATCTCCTTTTTGAATTTGTATGTAAATGTTAGTGTGCGTTGCCCCGCAATACACGTACCGCACCTCAGGGTTGAATGAGGCTAGTTAAATTAAAAATAAAAATATTAAAACTTGAACATCGGCCGTTTTAATTGAGTTTGGTTCGTTTCGAGTAATTTAATAGCTTACGAGGAGGAACACGTAAGTTTTGGTAAAATACTTGGCATGGTAGGAGGTTTCATTTCATGTTTTGTTTTATTTTCAAGATTTCAATTATTTTAGCTTTCCTATTTATATTAGATATGAACCGTTCTTGAATTATTTTATTTTATAATATGTCATTGTTTTTATTTGTGTTACTTTTTCTTATTGTTACTTTATGTCATTGTTAGCTCATTTATTTGTTATCGCAATAAGTAGCGAATAGCGAATAATATAATTTTCATATTTGAAATTTACAATAAAGTCAAATCTGAAGGCTTTAATTTTAGTCTTAGTTCTTTAGCTTTTGTTGTTAACCCTAAAGTACTGTTTTGGAATGAATAAAATTTAGTTTTGACATCTCTAAAACTAAAATCTTCAGAATTGGCTTTAATGCCTGGTGAAAAATAGGGCACTGTGTGTGACATAAAACGCTAAGGAATTAGCTCGTACATGACAGATCTTCTTTCTCCTTTACCCACGCGCCCTATTTTTCGCCAAACAATTTCCCACTTTTTTGTATCCCCATTTTTAATCACACTGCTTCTAATCACAATATGGTTTCAGATCACTCAGCGTTATTTGTTTCGTAAAGAAATCAGTGTTGTTGATTAAAATTCCTCGACAATTGACAACAGATGCGGACTCATCGCCGGAGGAAGACAACACGGTGTCGTCAGCGAGCCTCGTGCTGTCGCCTCGTGTTGAGGAGAGGAAGGTGCCGCTGTGCGCGTCGACACCGATGTCGAAGGGTGCCGACGTGCGGGACGGAGCTGACGTCATCCCGACCGGCGCCTCCACGCTCGACACTAGTGCCATCAACGGCAATAACAACACGAATGGTAAGTCGATATTGGTATTACTTATTAGTTAACTTATTTGACAGGGCTAAACTAAATTTAGGCATTCTGTCTTTTTCTTTCTGTATCGAAAAGAAAAGGACAGAACGCTTAAAATAAGGTTAGTACTGCCAAATAAGTCAGTCGTGTTACACCAAATCGACTCTAATGCTTACTTTTTAATTCACAAAAAAAAACACGAAGCAGATAGGAAGAGGCGTTGTCGTTAGTTGATTTTTCCAAGAAAAATTGTGTGACACTGCGCGGGGTGGAAGGCAGAGGTACGGGGAACGCAGAGCGTACTTAGCTCTGCCCCCTTTAGAAATCCACCTAGCGATAAATAGCATTACTAAAATAATATCTTCGATGTATCACATTTCGTCTACTCGCCACTAGAGGTCAAGCAGAGCAAACACGGGGACTGATTATGGGTGTTATTTTATAATTCTGGGTTTTATTCCCGGAGCTAATTAGGAACGGGAGTTGCCTGAAAATATATAAGTAATTTAGGAGGAAAACCCCTAAGTTAGGAACTCTGCTGGGTGGAAGCCAAAAGTCTCTTCTACTTGTCTCCACCGCCTTTGTAAAATCCACCTAGCGGCCAACAACATAACCACGATCGTATCTTGGATATATCACAATTCGTCTTCTCGCTACTAGAGACCGATACGTGTACTCGTATAACACGAAGCAAATATAGGACTAATTAAGAGGTGGGTTTTACGTGACTTGACTTGCGCGGCGTAATAAATTAGCAGAAGGGTAAATGAATATTACAAATAATTATATAAAAAATATGTGTCAAGTCTTATTTTTTTACACCAGGTGGAAGCTTTGTTAATAAAAAACTCGAAAATAAGGAGAACAAATTCGGGTATTTTTTGTAGAATTCCATCCTGGGTCTCTGTTTATAGATATTATAGCTTTTCTCGAACTTTCCCTCAGGCATTCATCGGAAGGAAATCTGAATCAAAAGAAAGTCAAAGTCAAAGCGTTTATTCAGTATATAGGTACAGTTGGAGCACAGTTATACACGTCAAAGCAACAATTGAAATACATAAAATAATATTGTATAAAACATAAAAAGTTAATTATTGAACATAATGTTCCGTAATAATGTCCTAACAATAAAATAAGATTAATCATGAATTAGAATAAAATGTAGCCACAATAAATGAAAAACAAAATAAAATTAAAATTATTTCAAAAAATTGTACTTTGCTAGCTACATAATGGATCCTTGTCATCATACGAGGCATGCCTTTTAAGTTTCGTCGTTTGAAAAAACAAAAACAACTGGAACCTAATAGTACTTTTTATTGTTTTTCAAAGTATTCTCCACGTAGTTGACAACACTTTTCCATTCGATCGTACCAGTTATTAAAACATTTATTCCACTCCAAAGTGGGGGTGTTCAATATGGCTGATTTGAAAGCGTCGACTGCTTCTTCACCGGACTGGAACCTTTGACCACGAAGAGTTTTCTTAATTTTAGGAAATGTAAAGAAATCGTTAGGGCTTAGGTCAGGACTGTATGGAGGATGGTCAAGAATTTCTACGTTTTCCTGCTTCAAATACTCAATCGTTTGTTGAGCGCTGTGTGAGCTTGCGTTGTCATGATGTAGGATGATGCGTCGCTTTGGGTTAGAAGTTCGGCGATGACTTGTGGTAAACAAACTGTGGTATACCACTCTGCATTAACTGTTCTACGATCTTCAAATGCAACTGTCACAACATGCCCGGTTTTCGCCACGAACGTAGCCACCATCTTCTTTGAAGTGCTTCGAGAGCGAACAACTTAAGTCGTCTTTGGTTCGTCTTTGAAGACCCAGATTGTAAATTGTTGTTTGGAATCAGGATCGTAGGCATAGATCCAAGATTCGTCACCACTGATGATGTCGTAGACGTGATTTGAGTCTCCTCGGTTGAACCTTTGAAGAGTTTTCTTACACCATCTGACGCGGGTCCTCTTATGATCTTCGGAAAGCAAATGCGGGATCCAACGGGAAACTAGCTTTCTCACACCAAGCGCAAGATGTCTAATAACGCCTCTATCTCCCGATATGTCACATGACGATCTTCGAGGATAAGATCTCTCACAGCGACAATGTTGCCTTCAGTGAAGGCGGATTTTGGACGTCCTTCACGAAATTTGTCACTAAGACTGGTATATCCACGTTGGAATTCTAAATACCAGCGTTCGACAGTCCGCAGACATGGGGCTTGATCATGGAACACAGATGTTAGCTCTTCGGAACACTGAATCCGTGTTAGGCCTCTTCGGAAGTTACAGAAAATGATTGCACGGACATTTTCCTTAGTAATATTTATTTTCGTACGTGACCTGACAGATTCAAAACAACGCTGTGACAAAACAATTGCATTAATCCTAATTCTTTCAATTGTTTTGAAATTCTAAATTCACCAAATTTGAATATTGAGCAGTTCTAAATTCAAAATTGGCGGCAAATATGTAAACGACAGAACTTAAAAGGCATGCCTGGTAATAGGCATCTACACTACACTATAGTAAGACTTTTTTGCCAATGTTAATTAAATACTATTTTTTAAATGTTTCTGGTTCAGATTTTGGATAAGTTCTGGAACTTTATTGTACAATTTAATGCTATTTACGACGAAGCTTTTGGAAATCCTAGCCAGGCACAATCAATTTGTTTCTATTTCTATTGCAATAGTCCTTGTGCTGAGTGTACATTCTAAGATTTTTTCTAGCATACATAATACAGCAATATATATACAGACATGGCATTTCTTTCTGTTTCAAATTTTATTAATTGACCTTTGTGATCGGAAGATAAATCGGTAAGCATAATTGATTGAATCACTTTATCGTTGTCATTAGTAAAAATACTATCACGGCAAGTAGCCGAATGGCTTATAACACGAGTTGGATCTGAATAGTTTTGTCTTAGGCCAAAAATATGAAATAGGTCTAGCATCTCTTTACTTTTATCACTTTCTACGATCAGATCAAGATTGAAATCTCCGCACACAATAAGATTCTTATTGCCTAGAGAGAGTTTGTTAAGGACATTGTCTATTACATTAAAGAATGTACCAATTTTGCCTTTCGGAGGATGATGCACACATACGATAATAATCTTACTAAACTCAACACAGGCTAGCTCAATATGATTGAGGATTGATAATTTAGTTATATCTGATCTAGGTTTCCAGCTCAGGTTCTTATGAACTAATATGGCAACACCACACCTATCTTTTTACGTTTTCTATTTGTTTCACATAAAATCCTATAATTAAAAAAAATATATTAAGAAAATAATTATCATACTTAATACGGGGCACTCGTTTATGGTTATATTATTCATATATTGAAAAAAAAACGCGTTTTACTTGATCTTTATGGTGTATCCCTTAGAAAATAGACCTAAATACACCCTACCATTGTTACTTTAGCATTGTGCGTTTGATTTTATTTATCCCATTAAGCTAACTCTGGCACTGGTTTCTTCTGTCATGGTTCGCCTACTGTGCGCTAGATGTCGCTAACCATTTAGTAACAAAATAGCGAAAACTACAACAGTTTAATAGAAATCACTAGAAATATTAGAAAAAGTCGTACTTACCGGTAAAAAGAAATTTTTTCATCATACTCTCATAGTCTATTCGAACACTTAACACAATAAGGAATACAACACTTCATGATAACTCGCGTTTAGTCCGTTTTTGCGAATAAAGTCTTTGAATGAAGCGCAGCTCTGTCTGTCACGAAAGTTTAGCTAGCAGTGACGTAAGCCCCGCCCCCTTTTGTGAAGTCATGCCACCATCGATCGTTACATACCACCATTCATACACCAACTCCTCTTCGTATCTGCTTCGTGAAAAAAACACAATTATTTTGATACAAAATATGTTTTGCCTCCTGGCGTCATCAGTTGAAATATTTATTTTAAGTATTGATATGTCCCGGCCAATTGGGAGTGGGCCTCGTGAACGGAGAGTTCCGTACACAACTAAGTAGAGTACTATTAAAACTCGCGTAAGTTTCCTAGTTCATTGTCGTCTTGCGACTCGCTCCGGCTTCGCCAGGGCAGCAATAGGTATAGACAATATATCTTCGACCTTCTACTCTATTCGACCTAAATCTGCTTGGCATTTTAAAAATTTCCTAGGAATTGTATACAATTCCTGTAAAATATACATACATTTACGTTAACATCTATTAAGTATTAGGTACATCATCGTAACGTTTTAAGCAATTCCGTAATTTCCGAAACTTTGACTATCTAAATAAATAATATTTTAAGAAGCCTACTCCATAGTTGCAAACGTTTTCTGATATTTTTTCAACTTTAGGAATACATATATCGATCCGAATATCCTATCCCTGGTTATCACGATGACCATGGAAGAATCAGGCATGAAGGATAACAACGTTTGTCTCGTTACAGGTAACCTGGTGTCTGAATCAACGCACAGTATAGACGTGTTGAGCGGCGGAGAAAGCGACGCGGGGGATACTCTGAGCAGGTCTAGGAGAAATAATAACAGGTGAATATTAATACGTACAAATATCGTCACGACATGAATCCTCAAGGGGGTGCCAGAGGTGTTTTCGGGTATGAACTATGAAGTACATCGTCCACATTTCACTTTACACGTTTCACAGGCGATTATTGCGTCCTGGACCGTGATGGACCCACAGCTTAACGTGCCTTCCGAAGGACGCAAGCCGGACACAATTGTGCTACTTCACACCACAGGTGGTCAAATAGGTGGTTTCTGTAAAATACGCAAAATAAAATTTAGACTTCCTATACGAATTGAGTCGAGGGTGTTATTGGTCAAGGTATAGAGTCACAAAATTCCTATTTCACAAATAGGGTCATGACATGAACCTTGGTCCTGACCACTTACCGAGTCTCCACTATGAATTTGGCTTTAAAAACGAAAGTCACCTTATATAACAACAAACTAACAATGAATTCTTGGTGTCCGTGCGATAAGAAAATTTAATGAAAGTGACTAAATGGCCTTTAGCGGCTTCCTTGGTTTTAATTTTATTCGACCCCTAGGGATAGGTTGCGACGACGAGTGAAGCGAGGAGGATCGGTTAGGTTGACATGTAAGTACATATTAGGAAGCCGAGCGAAGCGGAGTGGAGCGAGGCGACCCTCGTAGTCTTAACAGAATTCGCGATATGCAGAAAAAATCATTTTCCGAGTACTTTCCGATGACTTACGGTTCAATAATTATAATTATTAACATTATTTATAAAATTAAAGAACCGCTTCCCATTCTGAACATTGATTGCAATTGCAAATTGAACTTTATTAGTCCGTGCTAAGGAAGATATTCCAACAGTTAAATAATGACTAACGGTTCACTAATAATAAATCAAAGGACCGCTAGTGGCCCTCTAGTCACTTCCAAATTTATAGGTAATTAGGCGGATTCAGCTGAAAAACCAAATATGGATTCAACTAATGGTTCTCGGTGGAATACCACCTTCAAAAAAATATGGACAAATTCTTGTACTTTTTTGTAAAATTTATTATTTGTTGCCCGATGATGTGTAATACGAAACCGGTAGCCAGAGTTAAAATAAATATGAATATTTTTATACGAAAAGTACAAGGATTTGTGTATAATTTATTAAAAATCATCATTGTTTATCTCCTTGAAAAGATTAACTGATTATATTGTTGTGTAATAAATAAATGAATCTGATAGAGTATGTGTCGTGGACAGCATATCATCAGGGTTCAACATAAACACGCTGCGCGACGGCACCGCGGACAGAAAGAAGCGAGGGAACGGCGACCTGGCCTACTGCATCGCTAAACAACTCCTCATGACCGAACGCACTTACAAACGGGATCTGCAACTTGTTACTGTTGTAAGTATTCAACTATAAATGAATCTGATAGAGTATGTGTCGTGGACAGCATATCATCAGGGTTCAACATTAACACGCTGCGCGACGGCACCGCGGACAGAAAGAAGCGAGGGAACGGCGACCTGGCCTACTGCATCGCTAAACAACTCCTCATGACCGAACGCACTTACAACGGGATCTGCAACTTGTTACTGTTGTAAGTACTCAACTATTGTACCTTATATAACTAAGGGTGCGATCATCCATGAGTGAAACTACCTCTTAAGGCGACTCTATTCGCCTGAACTCCCATACTAGCGCAGTTCGCTGATCATATCCTTATTTATAGGTACTATTTTTTCTTTTTCAACATGTATCCCATACAATATCCATGACGTGAAACTAACATTTATCAAAATAAAATATATACAAAGTTACAAGCGTATAAAAGTCCTTGATTTTACACATATTTTGATGAATGTTTATGTTCCGTAATGTCCTAGAAGTGATACAACAAATCAAATAATTTTAATTTCAGAGCAATTTATACTATTCAAAAATATTTTTGTTTCATTTCGATTTTTGGGATATTTCTCCTGAAATCATAGGAACCACCAAAACCATTCTCGAGTTTTTTCAAAACGTGAATGTTGTCTCGCGTTAGCTTGCCTCTCACACCGTGTTCGGTTAGTTCCGTACGAGCTCGGGAAATGAACGTTCGGGCCATCCAATAACAGTCAGTCAGTGCTCTATAATCCGAAGCTGAATGTAGAATAAAATAGCAAGCATAGCGACCCCGTGCGCGACTGACTTCAAGTCGCCGACTACAGGCTTCTTAAGGCCGCTACTAGATGGGACACTACTGAGTAAATCGAGATTTTGTGTGTCTGTTTATCGACTGAGTTCTAGTAGCTGCTTTTTTTGAAAATTATTTCACCTACAGATTTTTTATATCGCAAAAGTTGTCAGCCTAGTTATTTTATGTTCAATAGATCAACATTAAAATTAATTTTCCTTCATTCGATTATTATATTATGCTTATTACAAATACAGGAATCTTTTGGGCAAATAAACAAGTGATTGAATAAGTATTTACTTTAAACATTCAAACAAACTATTGGTTGATCTTAGACTGATCGACTCACTTGAATCGATTGTCACACATCCCTATGATTTCTCCCAGATGACGTGGCTTTGTCGTGACGTGTAAAAATCAAAGCGTTATTTTTGTAATTACAAACCAACTACAATTTACTGCTTTCTAAAAGAAAAAAATATACAATACTTAATACAATAATATGTTTACTTTCCATGTTATTTTTAGTTAATTATTTTTTACTTATAAAAACACAACGACAAGCGTGTGTTAAAAATTAATTCGTTTTTGGCCGCTGGAACAAAGTTGTGGCGTTGGTAATCCTAACTGCTGTCATTTTAATCAAGCTATATTTTACAAACTATAATTGAAAACATTTCTCTCGATAGATTTTATTTTGGAAATGACGCCTTTTTAAGTGATAAATACTTTTCTTATCTAAGCGGCTTGAGTTTTATTAATGTCTGAAATTACTGTTATGGTTCTAATCTAGACTTTCTGATAATAATACTTTACGTTCAAATTACTCAAAAAGATTGTCGTGCCCCATGGGCCAGGCCGTAAACCGTATTAGATATAATAAACCTATTTACATTTGAGGTTTAAAGTCATTCACAAGAGTCCCAAAAAACGATTGTTTAGTTTATTTTGCTCTTGCTTTCACTTCTAGATCATAGATCATCACATCACATTGTTTGCAAGGCCTCCAAATCTTTAGGATTTATAATGCGAACTTCTTGTGACTTCAAAAATATTAAATCTATAAAAATACTATATTGTGCTTTTGTCCGTAGTCACCTGGAATACGCATCGCAAGTTTGGAATCCTCAATATAATAAATACATTTCTCGTATTGAAGGTATACAGAAGAGATTCCTGAAATTTCTTGATTATAAGGCGCATCAATATTCCCTTGACTATGATCATCGATGTAGGAGATATCATTTCCTACCTTTGGCCGTAAGGCGTAATATATCTGACGTTTGCTTCCTCTTGAATATCGCCAATGGATCAGTCGATAGCCCGAATCTTCTATCATTAATTAACCTACGAATTTATAAAAAGAGCACGAGACAGCACAATCTTCTTTATATTCACCCATGCAATACTAATTACAGACAGAATGCATTTATTTCAAGAGCAAGTAACCTGTTTAATAATAACTCTACTGATTTAGATATGTTTTGTATGAGCACCTCATCAGTTAAAAGAGCCTTGACAATCAAACATTTTAATTAGTTTTTTAAAATCAAGTCTGATACTTCTATTTATTTTGCATCTTATAAATACTAATAATTTAACCTAATGTTATATTTACTTGAGTTTGCTAAATGTATAGTTTAATGAATGGCTGACGCCATCATGACTCTTCTTCTTTTATACAAGTGTTAAATCTATCTGGTGGAGATTTTTTATCGGCATTTAGTTGTTTAAGAACACTTCTATTGTTATAATTTTGCTGTAAATCTTCCTAAAAGAAAATAAATAAAATAAAAAAAAAATATTCGGTGCCTTGTACAGTAATTAGAAATAATTCTACAGATTCCCTTACAACTTTCACCAGGGAATGGAAATTCACGTTTTCTAACCTTGTTTTGACAAACGCCTGCGAAATTTGCTGCAGATAGCAGTGGTCTATGTTAGACTAGCATGACTGTAGGCGATTCTACTGCATATTCAATTACTCGCTTATTCCCTCGCCTTTCTAAAGGCTTTCAAACCAATAATAGTTTCGTGGCATTTATTTTCTTAAAACATTTTCAGACGTGGTCTGTAAGCGTTTCAGCGCTGGCGGCGTGTCGCGCTGAACTAGTGGAAGCTTTAGGCCGAGGCTGTTTAGCTCTAGAACCGCTAGCGCTAGCACAAGGGGCATTCCTCGCTCGGCTTGAGACTTGTCTAGCGGACTCGCACACGCACACGGCTGGTATGTATTGTATGAGTTCACTAGATATAGTTTATTTTAAAAACCCTATTGTGACCTATTCTCGTGCAGCAAACCTTAAATTTAGAGTTGAAAAACCTAAAATAATAAAAGCTCATTTAACTTCTATCCATCTGCGTTAAAGCCTATTTTGAAAAGTTTTAGGTTATGGCAGCTCTAAATCTAATATTTGCTACATGAGAATAGGTGTCATTGTAACTAATTTTATAAATATGAGTGTAAGTTCCTCGTAATACATGTAACTCTGTATATATTTATTAAAGAACTAGCCTTTGCCCGCGGCTCCGCCCGCGTTTATTCAATTTTTGCCCCGTTTCCGGCTTGAGCGTTATTTTGTGAACACCCCTTATAACTTATGTGTTGACCAGGCTTACTACGACGATAATAAAAAAAAACGCATTCAAATTTGTTGAGTGGTTCTCGAGTTAAAAGCGTTTATTTGTTCATCGCAAGGAGATAACAAATTAAATTTATAGATATCATTGCGGTATAGAAAATCAGAAAAGTAAATCTGGACGTGAGAAGCTCTGAACCGGGATTCAAACCCGGGACCTCTCGCTTACCGGGCGGTTGCTCTACCAACTGAGCTATCCAGTTCTCAACACGATCTGTGAATCTGCTTTCCCATACCGCAACGATATGTATAGATACTCACTTAATAGTGAGCCGTTTGGTGCCTAGAGTAGTGTATTCAAGACGAGTCTAAGACTATTATTGCCCCACTGTCACCTGTTACAGCATCGGGTAGTTAAGAATACACATTACTCTTATCGGAACTATGATAGAAATAAATTTATATATTTTTAAACACTTGGCGATTTATCCATCGCAAGGAGATAGCAAATTACATAGTAAAGTACGAGTAAAATACATTACAGTACTCTCACTCGAACATGTAGCAAGTAAATGCGAGTATAATAAATTAAAGTGCTCTCACGGTGTTTTAATTTAATCGTTATTACAGACACTGAGGGACCAGAATACAGAAGAATAGCAGAGCTTCTTCATGAATACTTAACAAGCACAGTAGACGTAAGTTGACTACGTTCGCTCTTTTTAAAAGTAACACGACAGATTTAAATCCAAACAATTTTGAACGTAACTCCCATCCCAGGCATACATGTCGTACATGAACCGAGCGGGCGTGCTAGTGGCGCGGCTGGAGAGCGCGCGTCGCGGCGAGCTGGCGGCCACGGCCGAGTCGACGTGCGCCGCGTTCGATGCGAGCTCGCCGCTACCGCTCACCTGTCTACTGCTGCGCCCGCTGCATACACTGCTGTATTACAGGAGGCTCGCTACTGGTTAGTGTCTAAGATACACTAGTTACCAACACGCCGTCAAGCGCATAGGCCATATTGTATTACCGGTTGAAAATGAACCCCCTATATGTAACAACGGAAACTGTACTATGTTCGAAATACAAAAATACATATTTTGTTACTTTTGTCATGATGAAAAGAAGCACTAATACTCCGGTGACAGAGACGAAGCTCTACAAAACCTATCTGTAGTACACATTGTGTACTGTTCATAGCCTATGTGCATTATTTACCGCCGGGAATATGTACGGTCTATTGTCAGTCACTGTCGCGTCGCGTAGGTTGGCAATCATTCGAAATTTGGAAAACAAAAAAAAAGTTTTTTGCGGTTTCGTGGTCTGGTAATTCTGACTCATAAATTTCAATTGGGGTTTTTTTTTCAATCTGTATAGGTAGGCAAGACTCAAGTCATTGTAGTTAGGTTAAAGATCTATTTGAGCCATTGACCTCTCATAAACAAGTCTCTAAGAAAAGTTCGTCAGAAAGTGTCCGAACGTGCGACGTGCATTGTAGCAAAAATCTTCAACCAAATTAAGACGTTATGTCGTTAACATAAGATGCAATGTCGGTTTTACGAAATTGTCATTCGAATTTCTCACCCCATAGCGGTGACAAGATGCACCGCGGATACTTTTTGAGCGAGTTAGTTGGCAATCGATGATCTTTATGAATCTTTAAACGTCGTTGATTGATTTATATCTAGATCTTACAAAAATTAACAAAAAGTCTATAAAAGACCAAATAAGACAAAACACGAGCAGATTCCCATTCTGAGAGCCCCTTTGATCGTAGTAAATGATCTGTAAAAGTGCTAGAAAGTTTAAATATATTGTAAAAAGTTGAACTATTATTTAAATTGCCCAGTACAACATTATAACAAGCGTTTGATGGAGTTGTTAGAACGTGAATATTTGTTTATAAGCTCCGTTCTTTATAAGTATAGAATGCACTTGTCTGTGTACAGTGTAATACGACTTATTTTACCGGACTAACCTTATTTTAAACTTCCTGTCCTTGTCTTGTCGATACAGAAAGAAAAAGACAGAATTTTTAAATTTATTCCTGTCAAGTAATTTAAATGGTGTTACACCGAATCGACACCATGTTTCTTTGTCATGAATACTAGAACTAAAGTCATGATGTAGGTTTTATGTTATTTAAATTCATGGCCTTCATATATTGCTTTCTATATTGATCTATTAACAAGGGTTTGCCAAAACAAATCTTTTTTCGAGATAGGCTTGCCTTTTTACATTTTATCTACTAGCATTATTAAAATTTGTGTGCAGTAAAGAATTTAAAATTAATGTGACTTTAAAGCTTTGAAATCTTTCCCATACACATAAAGTGTATAAATATGTCTAATCCATAGCTATAAAGCGTACTGGCACAGTTTAAAAATACATACAGTTGTCCAGCGAATGCGTTCGACGGAGAGGTAGTGCGGAGCTTGCGGTGCGCGACTCCGAACTGCTTGTTCGAAAATTGTATGTAGCTCGGTGGCTTACCTCCCGCGTCTCGCCCCGCAGGCCCGCACAATTGCTCTGTCTGAGCGCTTTAGTTGCACAACTGTATGGATTTTTAAACTGTGATACTGGTACTCGAATCCTTGACTCACAAGACGTATGTATTGCCAGAGCTATCCCAAGTGAAGGAGATGTCGGTGGGACGCAAGTTACACGATCTCGTGCTGAAGCTCTCTCAAGCCGCCGACGAACAGCTGACGCACGCCGAGAACCACGCGGCGCTATGTCAACTGCAGAGGGACATATTAGGTGAATATTACCAACTTCAAGTACTAGATTTGTTGCTGAGGCTCATAGGAAACGGCTGGTTATGGCAGATAGTCAGGTTTCACCTGACTAGCGGTAAAACGTTGCGTTATTATGATTTTCTTTAATGAAGCTGCACAATTACAGAGAAACTAGTCAGTTGAAATTGGACTAAATAGCCCGTTTTTATTACAATTTATAATTACGTATAATGGATTAGGTACTTTTGGAAAATCGATGTAATAAACCAACTGCGATAAATCTGGAGAAATTTCCACTTTGGAATGATGGCCCCGAGAAGAGCGCGGGGAAAACGCAACGCTAACTAGTCCGCTTGTCAATCTTTATTTCCTTTCTTACATCACGCCTTAGGACAAATTAGTCATATGTGTAGTGTTCTTACCCCATTTCCGCACGACCAGTCAAGTTTCTTATATTTAATTCCATAGAAATTTAAAACTTTCTGACTGAGATACAGAGGCTTCCCTATAAGACTTTCCGTTTGTCGACAGATTGTAAATGCAAACTCAAGAATCCATTTAGGGTATGAAAGTAAATACGATTCTGATGTCATTACGAAAAAAAAATGTACCTTGAAATTTCACCAAAAATTCCATCATTTTTCTGAGCTATGGCTACGCATTCTTATAAACGAAATTGAATAATCCCATAGCGGCTATCCAACCTCACTGGCCTAGTACACACCTAGTTGCACCCTGCACCCCTCATCCGTGACCGCTGCCGCCGTCGCCGGGGTATGCAGTGGCCGTCTGTTGCCAAATCGTGCAGCGCCTCAATCTGAGGCCGCACCGTTGCAAAGTCTCTTTCATTCTCTCGATCGACCACACGCTATACCGACGTTATCAGTGGCCAGCGACCAGCGAGGGTGTCCACGCGATTAGTGTATTTTGAGTAAAGAAAATCGTCTTATTGTGAGGTAATGGTACTTTATTTAGAGATCCCAGTATTTAAAAATAAATCTTTACCTATCACACTAACACATCCTTAAAGGTCTCTTGCCTTTGCTTTTACATTATGTATAGTACATAATCCCTTTTTATTTTTCAGGTTATGATAAGTTATTAGTAGCTGAAAGGGAGTTTTTAAGACTTGGCTGTGTTTACAAACATTCTTCTAAGGGTCTTCAGCAGAGAATGCTCTTTTTGGTGAGTGGAATTACCATACATCTATAAATAATACCAGCACAAACCATACTCATTGAATCGCACGGTTTATTATTTATGGAGCATCGAATATCTTTTTTTGTAAAGGTAGCTAACCTGAGTTTCATCTTTAGTGATGTTCTATCCTGTGTGCCCTAAATCATTAAAACTTGTTTCAGTTTAGCGACATACTAATCTGCGCATCAAAGACGTCCGGCGGGACGCAGTTCCGTGCGCACAGCGTGTTGCCCCTTTACACTCTACAGATAGAAGCGTGCGAACTGCCGCACTCCTTCACTGTTACAGATGGTAAGTGGGAACACCTCGGATTAGATAGCAGAGAATTCACCCCAACAAAACTCACCTAACCTTAGTCCTTGAAATATTTATTAAAAAATACGAATTATATTCGTTTACCTTAAAGCAAGTGCTAAGTTAAACATAAGGTGACTTTCGTTTATATAGCCCAATTCATAATGGAGACTTAGTAAGTCTTTAATCTGGATCCTAAAATTATTAACTATTGACCGACTTAGCTACTTTTCCGTTTTTTGCTGATTATGATTAATATATATTTTTTTAGTAATTTCTATGTTTGTTTAGTTACTAGATTTTTAAGAAGTTCTCTGCTGAAGACCTTGTCATATGTTACCAGGCTTATTCCTGCATAGGTATAGGTAAAACAAAAGAAGCTGTATGTACGGACTGTGTCCACACATTCATTATCTGAACACAATTAATATTTCCTAATAACATAGTTTACTTAAGTCAAGGTTGCTTACACGGCATCCACTAGTATTGAGGCCAATTTCTAGTGCCATACGGAAGACGATGTCCAAAGAATACTGCTAGCGACACATAATTAAGCAAGTTCTAAATTCATGTACAAAAGTCAGTTGGTTTCGTGCCGCTCACGAACAATAACATAACAATTTATTTATAAAATGACATTTTATATATCTTTTAACAGTGTAACATTTATATTATATTAAACAATATTCATTAACATTAAAATAACAATTCTTTCAACTACTATCCTGCCAAAGCATCTGGACTCGTGGTATCGCTCGGTTGTTGCGTGCGGATCACGAGTACTATCTGTTAGGGTGCGCTAGTCCGATATTAGCTCCTACCCTTCCACTGTAGCTTACTGATGTTGGTCTTCCACAAAGGTTGAGATAAAGAAGCAAGTAGCGAACTTCAAGCTAATATAAAATATTGTCTGTTGTCGATAGAGAACGGCACGTCCCTAATGCTAAGCGCCAGTAACGAGCACGAGTACATCGGCTGGTGCGACTCCATAGAGCGAGCCATCGATCTCGCCAGAGACAATCCGCTCCAAGTCGACACTGAGCTGACGCCCTATGAACAAGATGTCGGTGAGTTATTCATGGTTGAGCGTTGTTTGGGCTTATACCGATACTAGAAGAGCTTTTATGACTAGATTGATGGATGTAGAAGAAGCAAAAGAGGTGTGTCAGGATCGTAGCAAATAGAAATCTGTAGTCTCCGCCTACCCCTCTGGGAGACAGGCATCAGTATATGTATATTATGTATCTAGGGACCTGGATTACAATTTTGGAGATCGATAATGTTCCTGCTTACTGGCAACACTTAGTGGGAAGATTCAACTGTATGTGCATGTCAACTTTTATAGTTTTTGTCGACGCTCGCCGTTCTTTCTTGGAGCATAGACGTACCGGAAAACCCGTGGCATACCGGCAAAGTAGACATAAAATTAAGAGATGTACACTTAGTTTGAGAACTTTATGTTTTACTATCTTCCAGACTATTGGTATTGCCTGTGCATGTGTATTAAAGGGCTAATCATTTTTTTTACCCACACTGCTAGTTCTTTTAAATAAGCAACTTTAACGCGTAGCTTTTTTGGTAAAAACAAGAATATTAGATTGAGTGTCTTTTGAATCAAATAATGTTTTATAATTATTGTTATCTTCATTAAAACTAGAGGGTAACGCAGTAGACAACATTATTTTTTTCCATAGTAACCCCGGGACAAATTCGTCTACTGAGTTACCATATTTTTTTCCAAAAATACAAATATTTTTTTATATATTTTTATTATAAATTATCTAGTAAACGAACAAAACAATTTTCGGAAAGAAAAGAGCGAAATTGTGAATTTTGTGGTTGATTACTGGCAATGATCCAAAAAGTAGTGTAGGTAAAAATGTTGATTGACCCTCAGGGTACGTTCAAGGAGACGCGGCGCGTCAGGCGGCACGGTGCGCCCTCCATACATCGGTGTATGTTTGTGTTTCCGGCGGCCCGCTACGCGCACCGCGCCGCTTGACGCCCCGCGTCTCCTTGTTCGTCGCCTAAACCGTTTTGCAAAGTACCTTGACAGCTAACACTCGGTTTGTTGTCTCAGTGTTGACGTCGTCCTCATCTAGCAACAGCATGTCGTCGACGGGCGGCGGCGCGCTCATGCACGTCTGTTGGCATCGCGCCACTTCACTCTCTAGAGAACATCTGCATCTAGCTATGAAGGTGAGTGTTACCAGCTGGCTTTTGATTCATTTTAATAGAAAATTTACGGCGAAATTATTTGTTTCAAGGAGATCCGTTTCGGTCTCGTTGCAAAATGCACAACTTATGATTGTGTTTTTGTTCTTGAATAAAAAGTATTAAGTGTCATTTCGCGACTATACTTTAATGCCAATTGTTTGTTGTTTTTCAAAGGTCTTTATTTCAAATATAATATAGCTTATTGATAGTTTACAACCCAGTGTACATTAATCGTAGGCTAAACAGACGTAATATAAAAACACGTTAACAGACTTTTAATGCCAATTACGCTTTTGTTAAAGTTTTGTTATTTCATGCTCTAAGTTGCAAATTAATATTCACAACAAGTTTAAACACGTTTTGAAGTAGGTAAGGGTATTGACGCAGACTGTAATCCATAAAATTACGCAAGTTTGTTAAAAATATGGGCAATTGTGGGCATAAGAAACAGTAGTGTCCAAAGTGCGTTAAAAAGGCTCAGTCCATATCACGTTGGGACCATCGGCGTAACTAAGTAGGGGCCAGGGGGGCACGCCCCCCCCCCCCCCTAGAGTACCGTTTGCCCCCCCCCCTCTAGAGTACCGTTTGCCCCCCCCCCCCCCTCCAGAAATGTAGGGTCATTGATGTAAAGAAATAACTTTATCCAATTCAAGGCATTATTTGTCTTGTTTATTGGTTTGTATCTGATCTCGTTGTATGGAGGATTTGGAGGATTATCTATATTATCCGAGAACAGATACTTGTTGATGGCTTCATGATTTGGATGGAGCCAGGGGCCGGCCTGCCCCTAGCTAAAAAACCTTGTTACGCTAATGGTTGGTACGTAAAGTCGTCGTTGAAAAGATGGCGTATCGATGATTTTGGCAACGGCTTCCCCCTTTGATACCAAGACTTGGTGGAAACGGGGATGGGTGGTGGTTGTTCCTGGCAACAGGAACATTGGGTATTTGTACTATTGACAGACCACACTCGCAAACACCCGGGGATATCTGTCGTGACGAAATGTTTATGTGTATATATGTGTTCAGACGCAGCTGTCGGGTTACCTGCTCCGCAAGTTCAAGAACTCTCACGGCTGGCAGAAGCTGTGGGTGGTGTTCGCCGCGTTCGCGCTCTACTTCTACAAGAGCTGGCAGGACGAGACGCCGCTAGCTTCACTACCTCTGCTGGGGTACGTTTATATATATACTTTTAAGGGCACATCGTACCTCAATTCGCAGTCCTGCTCTAACGCTTTTGCTTTTTAACTGTCTATCCTACTCTAATCAGATGCCGCGCACGCAAAAACATCAGTTATTTTCAAATCGCGGCTACACTGATGGTTTTTCATTTTTATGGAACAGTCTGCAGCTGCTTTATACTGATATCAGTTATATTATGCAAAGTTTCAGATGTAATTTCAAGTATTCATTGAATGCTATCGGTTTATCGGTTCTATCGAGAAAATTTTATGGAATCAAGTTTTCACAACAGTGTTGACATAGCATTAGTCCTTAACTTTATAATATATTTCAGAGTGATTGTTGCAGTATTTGTTAGTATAAAGCAGGATCATGCGAAGCGAAGTGAGGTATTATACACTCTTAACTAGTGGAACATTCCCGCATAAATTACAGGGCTTTTTTGTTTTTATATTTTTATTATCATCTAGGACACGCATATTGTTAAACTTTAATGAGCAAAGGTACAATTAAAGTTTTTGTTATTTATCATGGTATGAAACAACAAACCAGCTGAGGTATTATTATCATACACGCATCACGCTTCTGAAAAAGGTCATCGAAATAATATATGAGTAGTCCGCTTGTCTATCTTTCTACCGTATACGTGTCTTTACAAAATTATCTTCAATTGGGAAATGTATCTCACACCAGCCTGATATAGTCTGGATGAAATTTATATTTTTGCTGAACGAAAAGCAACATAGAAGTCCAGCGGTGAAAAATAACCCCACGAAAACTGTACCGGGCACATGTTTAGTACGGCGACGGCTCCAATGGCGCTCACCGTCTCTATGAATAGGACAATCACTGCTGATCCCGGTGTCACATGACACACAGTACGAACCAATCATGACCCTTTTGAGTGTCACGTACCATTTTTAAATAACAATTTGTTAGAAACGCATGTTTTGTGTTTTTTTCGTTCGCAGTATGTAATTCATCCTTTTTTTATGTTTTGGGTTTTTGACGTTTATATAAAACATGAAGCCATATTGTCTAACTTCGACGTTCATCGCAGTCGTCTTCAAACGGACCGTGATTGGCTAGAAATTACATCACACATCGTTTTAACCAATAACAACGCCTTTGAAGGCTGTAGCGATGGATATTGAAGTTAGGCAATGAGAGGGCTGGGCCCTAGTTATATAAGTGACCTTAATTTATGCAGCTAAATTCATACTGAAGCTCGGTACATGCTTAGTATCAAGGTTCGATTTTGTTTTTCGTGTTCCCTACAAACGAAAGCCAAGCCCCGAGTCAATTACTATGAAAGGTCCACATTTTATTTTGCGATAATAGCAAAAAGTGTTATCGATCCGTGACACTGATCACTTACCAAGCCTCCAGTATGAATTTGGCTGCGTAAATTAAAGTCACCTAATATATTTGTTTATTTTCTGCAGGTACGCCGTGAGTCCGCCGACGGAGACGGACGCGATCAACAAGGAGTTCGTCTTCAAGTTGCAGTACAAGAACCACGTCTACTTCTTCAGAGCCGACAGCCAGTACACATACAGCAAGTGAGTACATAGCCTAGCCACCGCAGGTACCACAATTTAAAAATCCATACAGTTGTCCAACGAAGGCGTTCGGACGGAGCGGTAGTGCGGGGCCAGACTCCGAACTGCTTGTAAAGACAAGGCCAAATCTTTTGTAACTATTTGATCTACCAGCTCGTAAGCTCTTCATACTGAACGCTTACGAGGGCGTTATGTGATTTCACGCCTTATTCTTAAGAAACAGATGGCGCTGTCGTCGCTACAATATGTGTTGCTTCAGACAGTTAAAAAAATCACAGTTCTCATTAACTACGATTATGTTTTTATTGCGAAATCCACCGCTTTGGAATAATTCCTTGCCCATAATTGCGTTCGGTTTCTATTTTTCGCACGTGTTCTAAAATGACTCTGACTTCTATTTTCTCTCTACCTAATAAGTTTCCAAATTCTAGTGCAACGTGTAGGACTCCTACAATAATTTATTATTCGGCTCGTTTTCGAGAATCCGAACACTGCGGCAAAGATTTGTATTCACATTATTAGTAGATCTGTGCCGCTTTTCTTCTGTGACGTTTGTGTGGCAACTACAATTGTCTCTTGTTACCCATGGTCGACAAGGATCCTTTTCTTCAGATCGATCCGACAAGGAAAAGGTGTCCCCTTTTTTAGATCCATCCATCCATCCATCTATCAGCCTGTTTCGTCCACTGCTGGGCAGACGGGCTGGTGAGCGCGGTGCTGAAACCCTTGCACCAGTGATGCCCGTCACCCGTCTGTTTTATATAAGGCCCGGCAATTGGGGATGTATATACCGCCATCCATCGGTCCCAGGCAATGGTGGGCCGCATAGTTTTTTTGCCTGAGAGCTGTTCTCTTACTCTCCCCCGAATAACTTCGGGAGGATTTCCGAGTAAGATGGTGGTACCTACACAGTCGAGCCCGGCATCAGCTCTACCACCTACCGCATTAGCTCTACCACCTACCTTTTTTAGATGTCTAGTTGTGTAGTTTTAGAATTAAAATACTAGTAGTTCTTTAATTTTTTGACGTTAGAAAACGCTGGTATTCTTATTTCTGAAAATAATTGTATTTTGTGTATTTGTGATATAATGAGAGCCATTGGGACACCAAGCGAATCCTATGTCTATGGGGACACCAGTGCTTTTGTAATAGGCTACGCCAGTGTACCATGGCTAAAATATGTTCAGTTGGACACAATATTTTATCTACGATTTTCAAGAATATCGTCTCCCTGTGGTATTATTAAGGGGGTAACTTTTTACCTCGGTACAAAATGCACATCATAATATTGTTTTCCCTACTTTTGAATAAAAAGTATGCAATAAATGTGTTTTAAAGCAACTTGCGGAAATAGTTAATTAATAATAAAGTCTTCACAAAAAAATTGCGTCCTTTAATGTATTAAACTTTGTTTGCATTACATTAACAAACTTAAAAGCGTGTTTACAGTTGTATTGTAATGCAGCTAAAATGTAACGCATAAAATTGAATAATTTTCATGTGATCACCTAACTATTAACAAGAAGTTTGCGCGAATTGCTATAAAACGCATTTATTGCATACTTTTTATTCAAAAGTAAGGAAAACAATATTACGATGTGCATTTTGCACCGAGATCCTCCGTTACGACCTTAATTATAATATAATATATTTTTAAAGCATTTTCCTTTTTTTCAAAGATCTTATATAATGTTAGGCAAGGATTTTAGCTGTTCAGTCGGTAATTTTACTTATTGAAGTATTGATTATGTTGTGCCGAAGGATTCGAGGCTGCATGGCAGAGATACTCTTTGCCTAGACCAAACTAAAACAAGATAAATAACATAGTCATTGATTGGTTATCTAAGCGGTGTATCAATTATTTGGGCCAATCACAACGCAGACCCGCGGTGTTGCAACACGATAATGTTACAGACCATTCACTATAAGAAGTCCCCTGGCTTAAGAAAAGGTAGCACTTCATATAATGTTGCCAATGGCTCACGTAGCATTCACCCTACTACACATTCGTAATATTTACTTCACTGCGTTTTTTTATAGATATTAATTAGACTACTCTTTAATGAAAATGAAATGTGCAGAATGAAAAAATCAAAATTATCAATTATTTATTGATTTTTATTTCGCAAACAATACGTATGATTATATATATATATATATATATATGTATATATATGTCTAGTCTATATATGTATGTCTGTGCTAAAATGGTATTTTTTATTTCTTGCCCTAGCTCGACGACGTTTGTTCTAAATCGTCGAGCTCCCGTTTTTGACGTTTTTGACCATTTTTTCCATGCGCCTTAAAGTGAACGCTTTTTTCTGATATGCCTGCAAAAGTAAGTGAATAGCTAATTATTATTTGCCCATAAAATTGGCTCTATGTTTAAAGCTGGTATCCCTATTTTACTAACCCGTCATGGCACTGACACGAGATCGAACCTGATCGAGAGGAATTACGGTCAATTGTTTGCATTTTCTCTTTCACAAAAGGCTTACCTTCAACACAATCTCTTTTGCTCTATTGTTCAACGGCTTTGGCAATAATAATACATAATTAATCAAATAATTTTGAAAAATCTGACTGACAAAAAAATGACAGCAAAAGCTTGACAGGCAGTGAATGAATGTGAATTGACATGAATCCAAGGGACAAGATAAAATAAATGGTCTGTACATCGTTTTTTGCGACGATGAAAACTGTAAATACTAGGTGAAATTAAATCAACCGACCAAATTCATACTGGAGACTCGGTTAGTCATCAGGAACAAGGTTTAATGACCATCCAGGTGAAATTCGAAAAAAAAAAATTTTTTCCCGTTGAACCTGCACTAGGAATTGTACTTAAACTAGTCCAACCAGTACGGGAGCAAAAAGAAATATTTTTCGAAATTGGCCAAAAGGATTACTAAACCTAGTTCTTGATCACCAACCGAGTCTCTAGTATGAATTTGGTCGGTTGATTCAATTTCATCCTATATAATGGTATAATTATCTTATTGCAGTATGAGAGTAGATCTACTTTATTATTTTGTTTTATTATCGAGATACAATTTGGGCGAGAGGAAGTTTTTTACTAGACAGTAAACAATGTTTTGAGATATTGCATATTGCATTACACAAAATTAATTTCTCTCTACAGATGGACCGAGGCTCTCCAAGCAGCGATGGTACATTCGCATCACACAAAATGTTAACTTTAAGTAAGATGACCCTAGTGATAAATACACGTACACGAATCAACTATAGATGCAAAGGAAAAAAGAATCAAAAGTAATAAATTTGGTGCCATAATAATTGCGTGAATGAAAGATAAAATGTTATATATTTTTGAAATATTTTCTATAGACGTATAAGTCATATTATGATTGATAAATAAAGCAATAAGCTAAGCATCTTGCCTGATATTAATGTGTGATTTACCTCCTTACATTATTTATAGTGGTTGATCATTCAAAGACTGTAAGAAATGAAACTTTGTCGCAATCATGGAACCTCTTAATTAAGTATTCTCGTATATTATTTTAACATCCTACATTTATTTTAAGATAATCTTCTTTTTAATAGCTATTTATTATTAATTTCAATTTACTATTATCCAATTAAACGGTACAAGTATACATAAAACAACTATTCACCTGCGTTATAAAAAAAAACTTCCTTTCGGAAAAATAATTTTTTGTAATGTATAAATGTATTGTTTACCTGTGATGGGGCATTACTTTTATGTTTATCTATGTAGCTCACTGGTGTATAAAGCATTTTGAAATGTAAGAATCACAATTCATGTACAGTAATATAGGTAATTATTTTTAAGTGTAATTCCAGAAAACGTGCCTACATAATTAAAAGACTAAGCTTAGTTGTTGTCATAGACGTGAAATAAAATTCCAAAGCTAAATGTAGTTTAGTATTTAGACAAAGTTTTGAGCAAATACCGTTGACCTAAGTTGCAATATTTCATTGTGTAACGAATAGTAAACTTTAGAAGTTACAAAATGGCTAAAAAGGTGTAATAAAATTATTTTGCTGCAAACATGGTCCTTTCATTGCAACTTGTAACACGCCAATGTCCAGCTGGCACCAGAGTTGAGATGTCTGTTAACGTTTATGGAAATTTCTCATTTTGACCAAATATTTTGTTGTCTATGAAAATTCAGAGCTTGTGATACTATGATGGAGGTATTATAATATACTAAAAGATAACCTTTGAGTAGCTCTACTTGGGGCTCGTAACTATTTTAATTCAGAAAACAATATATATATATATATAATTATTATAAAAAATAAAACCCCTAATGTCACCATTCCGTTGATGTTACATGTGTAGTTGGTGAAACAAAACCCAAATTGTCGAATTGTTTATGAAATTTCAGATCTAAAAAGTGGTGTTTTCAATAAATTTCAAATATATGTGTATACAAATAAAGCCACTGGCCTAAGAAAGCTTTGCTTAAATTTGCGTGAGACTTTTTTTGCCATGGATCACAGTCACGTAATATTTATCCATCGAAAATCTTATCGAATTTCTGAACGTTTCCTGCCATAGACAACTCGAGCGCAGCCATCTTTTAATCAAACGACAAAACGGTGTACACGTAGCAAAGTTTTGTGAAAAAGAAACATTAAGTTTCAACTCCAAAAACGCGTCAAGTCTTTCCGTGGATACGTTGTAAAAATAAGTAAATTAAGTAATTTTCATATTTTTTTCATAATTTTATTCTCACAATCTGTAAATTTTCGATTATGTTATGCGAGATTGATTTAATTTTGCAACATCCGTGGGTGTCACTTCCACAGTTCCATGGATAAAATATCTATACGTATAGCCTATGTCTCTGAAAATATGAGCTTGGAAGCTTCACGAGATAGCATCGTATATGTAAGCCCTAAGTGTCAGCTACAATACCTATAATATATGAGTTTTATTTCAATATAAAAAACTAACTTACGGTGGTAAAACAGAATCTCGGAGAAAAATGCACACCATAATATTGTTTTCCTTACTTTTGAATAAAAAGTATGCAAAAAATTAGTTTTAAAGCAAGTAGCGGTAATTGATCAGTAATATTCAGGGTTTCACATTAAAATTCTATAATTTTATGATTTAAATTTTGATTGCATTCGATTAACAAACTTAAAAGCGTATTTATCGTTGTAATCGAATGTAATCAGAATATAAGGCATAATATCCATCCATCCATCCATCAGCCTGTTTCGTCCACTGCTGGACATAGGCCTTTCCAGGATTTCACCACTCTTAGCGGTCCTCCTGGAAGAAATGCCCATACTTACACACGCTGGGCAGGCGGGTTGGTGAGCGCGGTGCCGAAACCCTTGCACCAGTGACGCCGCTGCCCGTCACTAGTCTGTTTTAAGGCCTGGGAATTAGGGATGGTTATTTTATAATATTTATATATTTTATATTTTTTATATTTTATTTTTGCCTCGGAATGTGACGTCCTTTGATAGCGAATGTTCCCCACGAATGTTGGAACGTATTTGTGAAGTCGTATAGTGAACAAAGGTAAAACGTTAAGGGGGCCGTTCAAGTATTACGTAAGCAGATTTATTACAATTATTTACCCCCCCATCCCCCTTGTCAGCAAAAGTAAGCAAAGCTCTTACCCCCTCCCCCCATGCTTACGTAAACATTTTTCAATTATAAATATATATTTTTTTATATTATAATGTTATAATTATAATTTTAAAAATACGAAAATAGATTTAGGATAGAGATTAGATTTTACTGATACAGTATTCAACCTAGAGTAAGTGGCAAAAATATACCGATGACGTAATCATCATCTAGACTCCCCTACCCCCCATGTCATCGAAAATAAGCAAAACAAAGATCCCCCCCCCATAGTGCTTACGTAATCTTGAACGGCCCCAAGGGGGAACGTTTCGAGCTCGGTGCAAAATGCACAACTTATGATTGGTTTTTTGACTGATGCATAAAAAGTACTAAATAAATGTGAAATATGGCATTTCGCGACCATTGTTTAGTGTCAATTAGGCTTTTCTACCAAAATTTTGTAATTTTATGTATTACGTGTAAAGTGAATGGGCATACAAACTTAAAACCATTCATTTACAACGCAATGCATAAAATGACGCAATTCTGATAAAAACCCCTGATAATTATTCAACAATAGTCGCAAAATAAGATGAAACTATTTTATTTAATACATTTTATTTTGAAATAAGGTAAACAAACTTATGTTATGCACTTTGCACTGAGGTCGAAACGTTACCCCTTAAACTACAAACATCGAGGATCAGCGTAGCGTGAGTTCTCTTATATTTTTCGCATTTTGATTGCATCGCTTTGCTTTTAGCCACACGTTTTTTTAGGGTTCCGTAGTTAACAAGGAACCCTTATACCTAAGTTATGGATTTTTGCAGATTTTTGTTATATAGTGCCCCAAGAGGAGGCGGCTCAAAAGGAGGGGGGGGGGGGGAATCACGAAATATAACAAGGGAGAGGGGGGTCTAGTGAGATATTTATACGTCTATTTATTTTTTCGTTGAACGCGCGATTTCTAAACCAAAAAGCGGCGCACACTGGCCGATTTATGGTCCGTAGCTAAACTTAAATATAAAATGAAAAAATTACCGTTATTTGTACAACAATTCATTAAATTATTCCAGTAGTATTTCTACTACTGAAGGAGGCCAAGGTTTATAGTACTGCAGGAGGCAAAACAATACACGTGATTTTGGATAGGAAGGGGTAGTCTAAAACCTTCCATGTGGCACCAGGGGGGAGGAGGGGGGGTTAAAAGTTACTAAAATACTTCACGTGATTAATAGACAACCCCTAAACGGTTGTTTCTGGATATTTTATGTGAAAATATTCGCGGCAGAAAACAAAATCAAAAGGAAAACTATCACAGCTAAGTAGGCTTAACAAGCTAACGAGTAATAGTCGACCAACTTAATTTTGCAGTTTTGTTTCATACATTTCATAAGTTTGTTAATAATTGTTAATGTGTTATGTGTAATGTGTAATGAAACAAAACTGCAAAATTAAGTTGGTCGACTATTACGTTAACTTGTAAAGCCTACTTATTCTATTAACTTATTTGAATGCTACGGAAACCTCAAGCGCGAGTCCTTCTCACACTTGGCCGGTTCTTTGTATAAATATAGTCAAATCTCGTATAACAGGTTTTAAAAAAAAAAACGAAAGGTTACTTTTGTATAAAATACATTTTATTTCTTTGGCTATTTTTGTTTGTAACATCTAGAATTGGGTACATTTCATTTATCATTCATAGACGGCAAATATACATAGCTAACAATAAAGACAACATTTAGTATCCATCCATCCATCCATCCATCCACCAGCCTTTGTTCGTCCACTGCCGCATTACTTTCCAAGATTTGGCCACTCTTCCGCCGGTCCTCCTCATCCAGCCGCCAATCTCGTAAGAGTTCACGCCTGAGCGCTGTACGTCATCACCAGAAGGATGAAAAGGTTGAAAACTTCAGTCTTTAAGCACTGCGGTATTGGAGACGTATATTTAAGGTCTTACAATAATAAGCGAAAATAATTTTAGGGTAGATCCATGTATCGTTAACTGATCAAATACCAGAAGGAAAAAAAAATTTTTGCTCTTATTATTTTTTTAGCTTCCCAGTACAAAGTGGTTGAATCAGCTCACTAAATGTCTATGGAAAGGTAAAAAAAAAAGTTCGCGCAAAATTTTTTGTTTTTGGTGGAATGTGGTCTATTAGGGATACTCTATCATCTATAATTTTTTTCTCACTTTGAATTGTAGGACCTTATAATATGTGACGCAACTTCCCGAATGCCCACTTCAAATACAAATTCAAATAAAAAAAAAAATTTTTGTAAAATAGGTACATAAAGTACATGATCTACCTACGCTCAAAATTATAATAAAAAAAGTGTATATACAGGCTGAACCAAACGAATGCCCCCTGTAGGGAAAGTACCTTAAATATTAAAGACAGCAAATTTAACTTAAAGGAACCTTTATTTTATTTTTAAAGTTAAGTAAAACTGCATTCAAAGAATAAAAAAATTTTTTTTGCTTCAAACATTATTTGATTACATGGCATATCTTTAAAAGTTTTGTTATTAAAATGTAAAATTTCATGGTTTTCCTTTAATTTACGATACTGTGTTACTTAGAAGAATTTGATTCATATGTTTGACCCTTTCGATCGGTAGGTATAATAAAAATACAGGATGTTTTTTTTTCACATTTGTCCGTTTCCGGCTTATGCAGGTGATTTTTTTAAATTACTTGAATGCAGTTTTCCTTAACTTTAAAAGTAAAATAAAGGTTCCCTTAAGTTAAATTTTGCTATCTCTAATATTTAAGAGACATTCCTTTCGGGGGGCATTCGTTTGGTTCAACCTGTATATTATATAAGGTGTCTCCCGTCTACATAGCCAAACCTACACCGGAGACCTGGCAAGTGGCCAGGACAGGACTAAGGCTGAATGACCCCTTCCCCGACGTAATTAAAATAAAATTCGGGCCTATACTAATTGAGCCTAGGTTGTTCTCAAAGAAGGGTTCTCAAACAACCCTAAGCATATACTTCGAAGTTGTTTTTACCCAGTTGGATAACTTTATCCAACATATTTTTGAGCAACTTCGATGCTGACGTCGACGGTTGCTGGCCTTTGGTTGAAGGGGTTAAAGTGATAGTTGGATATGATCTAAGTCTTATCCAAATTCATCCGCAGAGCCACTCGTCTGGGAGAATCGCTTAGGCTGTGCAGCATTTCCTCCAGTTCCCGCAACGCTTCCGCCATTATCACTATATGTCATCGGCAAAGCGAAAATGTGAAATGTAATCTCCGTTCACATCATGCCTCGTCCATTCAAGTCTAATGTTTGGTGGTAAACAGTTTTGGAGTAATAACGTCTCCCTGTCTTACGCCATGGTAACGAAGTCACATAGCCATTTCAGCATCTTCACTTAATGCCAGTTAATTTGGCATCGCTGCAAGGACTGCAGAACAGACCAACTTTTGGTGGAGTCAAAGTCTTTCTCGTAGTCTACAAACATTTAGCGTATACCTAGATGTGATCTATGGCCAGTTTCAGTTTCCTGGAGTTCGGTTGTGATGCCATTTTTGAGCCTTATCTCATCCATTTCGACATTCAACGTCTGTTTGATGGCGGATTAAACATGCCCGTTTGACACCTTGTGACACAGCCAATTGATTAGTCCTGAGCAACTCGAGCTCAGCGAGGTGTCTGCCCTTCTGTAGCGTCAGTGTGTCAAAAAGAGTTGCCGGTGTTGGTAGCTTTTCCACCGGAGATTCCTAAGCACCTGTTGCCATACAGTTACCGCGACCGCCACCGTAGTCGGGAATAGTGGAGCGGCCCGGAACTAGGGGCCGTTTATTCGGAGCGTATTTAGTATAAAATCTAATAAATATTTGAAACATTATTCTACGCAGTAAAAAAATGCGCTTTCGAGATCACTATCTTTGGCGTTAAAGTTAAAATCTAATTATAAAAGTTACATTTACATTTACTAGCAGAAACCCGTATATCACTTACAAGATAGCAGCACTGTCAAATTCTACTTCATTTTGAACCTTATTGCTTTTAATAAGGCGACGACAGTGCTGCTAATTGCCAGCCTTTGTTCATTACAAATTATCGTAAAAGTAAAAATATTTTCAGAGTCAGTAAATAGAAAGTACACTTAACAGATTTCTAGACACAGTCCATTGAAGATTACCTTCTCATGGAAGACACTTAGCGTTTTGTTACCCCTTTTATACAATCGAATAAATTAAGTAACTAATAAATACAGAAGTACATTTACTAGAAGTCTCAATAGATTAATTATGCAACATTATTTATTAAATCGACCTTTTAATTCAAAAAACTTTACATAATTTCCGTTTACTTTCATCACATAAATATACATTCTCAGATCTTTTCAACATCTCTCACCATATTGTGCTGTTAGAAATACTTTCTACGCTTTTTAACAACCCATACACTTATTTTTGTAAAATTTGACTAAATGATCTTACATCTTAGTAGTAGCCGTTTCACCGTTCTCCTTCTCATGTTCCGTCTCTTTCCTTCTCTCCTTATTTCTACTCCTGAAGAAGGAAGCGGTTGTCACCGATCGAAACCTGAACGAGCGAGGGCCTCCATTCGCGACTGACGTTCTAGAGCCTTCTTTGTCTTCTCTCACTTTCGGCGAGCGGTCTCTTTGTGGTCTACTTTTGTATGAGAAGCTAGCTGCTTTTAATCTCGCTCCTAATCCAAGTTTGGTGTGTGTGTCGGGGAGTGAAGGGGGCAGGTGGGGCGTGGTGGGGGTGTGGGGGGCGGATATGGACCCCAGGATAGGGGGTGCCATGTCGGGACGTCGCACCACGAGGCTGCTCGCGTGGGGTCGGATGCTGAGCTCCGACTCGTTGTATGATATGCTGTGAAAGACAAAGAAAACTGGTAAGTTTTATCTATCAAATGACTAGTTACTAAAATTGTACTAATACCTATAACTTGAGATAAATAAAAGTATTGTGCCAAGGACGTCATAGAACGCGTGTGCATCTCTTCGTCTATTTGCGAGTCGCGAGGAGCCGTACTACTGTAGCTAGTGTGATCCCCTCACCTATGATGCGGATGTCGAGTGTGCGTCCTCCTTAGTCTGTCTGCGAGTCTCAAGGAGCCGTGGTGTCGCCGGTGACTGGAGGGCGCGGTGTCGCAGCGAACCGGCAGACCGCCGCGCACTGAACCCCCGCGACGGGACGATGAATCACCTGGGGACACAGGAAATGTGATTATATACCACAGACATATAATTATTACTAAGTAGCAGACCAAACATAAGGATTAAATAGCGTGGCAAGTTTCCATACAAAAAATAAGCTACATGGTACGAAGAGACGTATAAAAATGGGTTGTTTTGGCTGGCTTATGCTTGGAACATATTTGTTAATTTCTAAACTAATCTCTAGTGTATATTTTATTTGGGAACAAGCAATATTTATATTTAAAAGAACCCGAAGTTCACGGAGCTAAAATTGCCACGCGTCGACTCTATGCTTTTCATTATTAATGTTAGGTCTGCTAATATATTACACGTCTGTAAATACATTGTGGTACTAATTCAATTAGGGACTGGTATACTGGTACTCTTAAATTGTATGAGAACTCGCTTGGATGCCGCGGCAATGTGCGAGCGAGACGTAAATATAGCTACAACGTGGGCAGGACAAGATAATCAGTAGGATTGCGCATTCCAGTCGAGTCTAAAGTTAAACCTTGCGCGTAGTGTGCAAAGACATTGTATAGAGAACTAGAGCGTGCACTATGATACGAAAAACGGGCCGAGCGATAAGGGAGTAAGCACTCGTTGGTCCCTTTCTAACACGTTTGGCACTCAAAAACACTATATCGCTTACATAGTGGTTTAATTGGTATATTGTATACCTATATTATTATACACTGGCAACTTGCTAGACAAGGACACACAAGTGGCAAGGCTCTCTCGCTCGGCTCGTTTTTCGCTTATCTACTTTTGTTGGAAAGTGCACAGTCTAGTTCTGTACTGTATACAATGTCTATGGTAGTGTATGACTCAAAGTGGTAGACGTGTTCCGTCAGAGCTCACCTGAAGCGTCAAGCGGATGCGTGTAGATCCTCTTCCTCGCCTGCAGCATGGTGTAGACGAGCGCCGCCAGCGACCTGGTGGGCTGCGAGGTGGCGGCGGCCGCGCGGAGCTCCGCCGCGTGCGAGCGTCCGATCACCCACCACGTCTCCATTCGACCCTTGCCCTTCACCTCGATGTAACCCCGAGGTTGCAGGTGGTAGCCCCGACGTTCTAACAGCTGGAGCGGATGAATATGGATAACATAGAAACAAGGGAATCATTCCTGGAATAGGTACGACTACATCGCACGAAAGGTTTCCGATAATATCTAGGTACTACCTACTCGATAAATAATCCTCGTTCAGAAAATTAAAATGAAAATTTCTTTATTACATAAACATTTTGTACAATAAACAAAATCACTGTCATGATGATCCTGTGATGACGTATGGCGGTGAGACGTGGTCTCTTACAAAGGGTCTGATCCACCGATTTAAGGTCGCTCAGCGAGCTACGGAGCGGGCTATGCTTGGGGTATCTCTGATGGATAGAATCCGAAACGAGGAGATCCGTCGGAGATCGAAAGTAACCGACATAGCCTGCAGAATCAGTAAGTTGAAGTGGCAGTGGGCAGGCCATATTTGTCGCCGACATGATAGCCGTTGGGGCCGAAAGGCTCTAGAATGGAGACCACGTACAGCAAAGCGTAGTGTAGGCCGACCTCGTGCCCGCTGGACCGACGACCTGAAGGACGTTGCGAGGGGCGGCTGGATGAGGAGGACGGAGGACCGACATGAGTGGCGAAATTTGGGAAAGGCCTATGTCCAGCAGTGGACGAACACGGGCTGATGGATGGATGGATGGAAACAAAATCACTAATTCCCACATTAAGTTTCCTTGTGAAGTGGAAACTAGGCTCTACCCAAAAAACATTTTAGAAAATTTCAAGGTGGTAAAGCAGAATCTCGGTGCAAAATGCACATCATAATTTTGTTTTCCTTACTTTTGAATAAAAAGTATGAAAAAATTGCGTTTGAAAGCAATTAGCGGAAATTGATAATGTTATTTTATGCCTTACATTTTGATTGCGTTCGATTACAACGATAAATACTCTTTTAAGTTTGTTATAATTTGAATATGAAAACTTAATTATTACTATTAAATTTCCGCTAATTGCCATAAAACGCAATTTTTGTAAGTAAAATTTGTATTCAAAAGTAAGGAAAACAATATTATAATGTGCATTTTGAACCGAGATTCTGCTTTACCACCTTAGAGTGCTTAAATGGTGATAAATTATAAATCAAAATATACAAAAATAAAGATAAATTATAATTAATAAAGGTTTTTCAAAATATACGTATCTCCCATCCATCCATCAGCCTGTTTCGTCCACTGCTGGACATAGGCCTTTCCAGGATTTCGCCACTCTTGGCGGTTCTCCTGGAAGAAATGCCCATACTCACACACGCTGGGCAGGCGGGTTGGTGAGCGCGGTGCCGAAGCCCTTGCACCAGTGACGCCGCTGCCCGTCACCAGTCTAATTTATATAAGGCCCGGCAATTGGGGATGGATATACCGCCATCCATCGGTCCCAGGCAATGGTGGGCCGCCTGGTTTTTTTGCCTGAGAGCTGTCCTCTTACTCTCCCCCGAATAACTTCGGGAGGATTTCCGAGTAAGATGGTGGTACCTCCACAGTCGAGCCCGGCATTAGCCCTACCACCTATCTATAGAAACTGAATATATGTGTTTGTGTATGTGAGGGTGTGTTTGTGAGAGGGTGTGCGTATGAGAGCGAATATGTGGTCGTGTGCGTAATTGGATGAGGGCGTATAAATATGTGAGTGAGGGTATGTGTGTGTGAATGAGAATATGTACTGTCGTGTTTTGACCTATGTTTTTTTTCTTGCTTTTCTTTTTCCTTTTTGTAACTAAAATGAAACATAATAAAAAAGTTAAAATAAGAAAAAAAATATTAGTTCAAACTAGTAAATCATTTGCAGTATACGTTATTTACAGTTATTTTTGTATTTTTTTAGGAGTTTGGCAATAGTATCAGTTGACAAACCTGTTTAGTATACTTAGTAACTTGTATCCGGTCCATGGCTCCAGTGCTCTCCATCCTGGAGGCTTCATTCACAGTGTTGCCCCAAATGTCGTAGACCGGCTTGCGAGCACCGATCACCCCGCCCACCAGCGGGCCGCAGCTGATGCCTGGATTCATTCAATGTATGTCAGGAACAAAACTATTGCTATATCGACCGTTCCGGTAAATTGTTTCTTCTATATCTTGGTTGTTTCGTACTCAAGTTATATAGTTATAAATAAAGATAGAAATGATATAATTATTTGATATCAAAACTAAAAATAGTAAGATTATATTAAACGTGTAAATCTATATCCTACTGAACTAAGAAGAGTAATTTTTAGTGCCATACGGATTTGCTCATGCACACGCGGGTTTGGCCCGCATACGTCAAATCTTTCCCGTTGCAATTTTGCGTCCCGCGTGCGTACATCACGCATCATAACATTAAATTTTATATCATTGCGGTATAGAAAATCAGAAAAGTAAATCTGGACGTGACTGAACCGGGACTCGAACCCGGGACCTCTCGCTTACCGGGCGGTTGCTCTTCCACTTGTTCAGAACTGGATAGCTCAGTGGAAGAGCAACCGCCCAGTAAGCGAGAGGTCCCGGGTTCGAGTCCCGGTTCAGAGCTCCTCACGTCCAGATTTACTTTTTTGATTTTCTATAACGCAATGATATAAAATTTAATTTGTTATCTCCTTGCGATGGATAAATCGCCAAGTGTTTGAAATATAGAAATTTATTTCTATCATAGCATCATAACATTCATTCGTGGAAAAGGACGTAACTGACCGAATCATTGGGGGTGCCATGCATGCGTGCCAATTCCGCGTGCGTGAACAAATTCGCATGACACTAAGGCTGAGATTTAGAGTGCATTTTGAGTCCGAACTCAATCTTACAAACGTCAAAAAGCGACGTGATCTCATACTAGAGTGACGTTTGTAAGATTGAGTTCCCCTTGAGTTCGGACTCAAAATGTACTCTGAATCTCAGCCTCAAACACCCCATAAAATTACCTATATCAAAAAGGTCTGCTTCAAATATTGTCGCGGCAGTAGGCACGACGCTGTTTTCAGTGGATGTCAGAGGGTTAGTTTGGGATGGCACCTGAATCTTAAATGATACTTACACTATCATTTAGCATACATTTTACACAATGGGTCTGCGGCCAAGTAAAAACTTGTGAAAATTTTTCCAAGACCACGGTCTTCAACTTTTAAGTTATCTAAAGTAAGCATCACGTTTTAGAGAGGGCATCTCTCTACATCTCATCTCGTATGAGTCCCTGTGAATAAACAACTCAGTGCAGGAACACTCACCAACTCTAAGTCTAAACTTGTTGAAGCTGTGTTTGTTGATGTCATCGAGTGCATCTCTCAGTTCAAACGCGTAGTCCACCAGCGCGCTCAAGTGACATTCGTCGTCTCCCGTCTGGCGGATACAATAATAATGTTTTACTGTGAACGGTCCCTCTATCCATAAAACTTCAATGATAATATTCGCAAAAAAAATAAGGGACGGGCATTTAGATTAAAGTTTTGTCAGCTCCAGACCATTATTTATGTCATTATTTGGTATTTTAAATAAATACTCACGGGCAAAAAAGATTCTCAATCACAAAAAACTTGGCGGTAATTTTAACAAACAATATGTACTCTTTTATTTTATTACGCACTCACTGCCTCACAAACATGTCGTCCTTATAATATTAGTGTGGCTTGTGTAAATTTATGAAAAAGCAAGTTGATCTCGTATCATCTAATTTAAAGTTTTTTAGGAATTATCAAATAAAACTTGAGAAGTCATGAAGCCAACAGGCTCACCTAAATTCCTTATTTGTAATCGAAAATAGCCAACGTTTCAGCAGATCAGACTGCCTTCTTATTTTATTAGGTAAGTGAAGATGTTTGAACATAATAGTACATTTTGATGCAAGTGCGAAAAGGTTGATATTTAGAGTCACGACTGACTTTTTGCAGTAAAAATACAGTCGGGACGAGAAATATCAACACTTTCGCATATGTTCAAACGACGTTTTGTATTTTTAATACACCTGAAAAAAATTACATGATATAATAAAATAAAAGCAATTTTGATGCAAATCAAAACAGATACAAGTCCACAGAAGAACACGCAGTCTGGTTGGCGCCAATCTGTACTACAAAGACCAATGTCTCTTTCTAAAATCTTTTTAATAATAATTGCTAAGATTGTTAAATAAGAATATAAATTATGACGTCTAATATAGTTTTGATGTTTTTAAACATCTTTTACAATTTGACATATACAATATATTTAGTAATAAAATATAAAAGTTTGAAAATACTCATCTTTAAAAGTTTTTAGTGTATCCGGTAAAACAAAGGTTTACGTGCTTACTAAATGATAACAAAAAGCACAAGTGTGAAATATGTCATTTTACGCACGCTAAACAGGCACGTAATCTATCATATTTTGAGCAGGTGTATTAAAAAATGTGTTTCAGGCTTCGATAAAAAAAGTAATTACTGAGCTGTTGCCATCTGCAAGTATCGCTGTAGGTTTTTTTTGTTAATATTTATGGTTAGGACATTAATGAGATAACAGTATGTTCACCTTATCGTCGGGATTGAGGCCGGACGCCGCCATGTATGTGGCGCCGATAGTCTTGATCTTCTCGATGCTCTTGAACCGCGGCTGGCTTAGCAACTTATCGAAGTCGACTAAAACATGTTTACATAAAGGATCCTGAATATGGCTATTTTACTACTAAAAGATTCGTGGTTTAGTTCATACTGATATTGAAACGGCTCTCACTATTTTATAGTGACATTTCGCCTGGCTAGTCAGGCACTATAAAATCGTGAATAGCCGTTTCAATATCAGTATTTGACTGGCTATGTTCAAATAAATAAAATTATCTATTTCTATTATCTATTATAAATCTTTTCGTTATTAAAATATCAGAAAGTTGATATTTCTAAGTTTTATTATGGCATATTGTACTCGTGCGACGTGTACTTACACGTAGCTCTGCATAGTTGTGTAACTTTCGTAAAATTAATAAATGTTTGTGCTCCGCTATTCCAACTCGTCGTAGAATACAAAGCTGCACTAGAGCTACACACACGTTGTCTCTGACGCGTATTTGCTTTCGGACTACGGCGTTGTGGGTCTACCAATCGGTAAATAATGGGTTCGTAGCACTTGCTACGCCGTAGCAAAAGGTGGATGCGATCGTGTGAGCGGATTACTATTTCGTAGCACAGATTACCTGTTGTAGTAATATTTGAATCAATGTTTTACTGTGTGTTATTATGTTGCAATATAGTGAGACTACAAATCGAGATTCTCAGATAAATACGACATGCAACTTTCTAGACGCGATCACACAAAGCCGAAACAAACCCTTAAGAACATATTTTCGGTGATACTGAATATTTGTACAGACTACGACTAAAAACAATCCAACGGGACATTTAAGCACATAGAAATTTTATTTTTAGCAGCTTTAGGAATGACTCTATCTATAGTGAAAATTATTTGGATAGACAGCACCAAGTACGTCCTATCTACAGTTTTTGTTTCCAAAACCATAAAATCTTAGCATGCATAGAAACCGGGTGTAAATGGAGAAGAAACTTAAAAAATATCACAAGCCTATTTTAGGCCAGATGCCTATAGATGCGTTCGCAATCGCCACGCCTATATCACAGTTTAAAAATCTATACAGTTGTCCAAAGAAAGCGCTTAGACAGAGCAGTTGTGCGGGGCGAGACGCGGGAGGTAAGCCACCGAGCTACATACAATTTTCGAACTAAACAGTCCGGAGTCTCGCCTCCCAAGCTCCGCGCAACCGCTCCGTCGAACAACTGTATGGATTTTTAAACTGTGTATAGACACAAGTCGCATACAAGACATAGGTCGCAGGCATCTGGTTAAACTCAGTGACTTAACTAAATTACTAGGATTTTGGTTTAAATGGTGGCCATAAAAATAACCACGATACTACGTGGCGCGACTCGCCATACCTAACCTTCTTATCTAAGCTACCGCCTCTCTTCTGCCTGATTTAACCAAATGTCTACGACATTCAAATACTTATGTTTCCACAAAACTGCAGCTTCAGAACCAATTTGTAACATCCCAATCAAAATACATTCCTGTGATCGATCCACCTGCACATGTTCCTGCGACATTATTCAAAGAACCGATGCTATAAAATATCTAGGTATTTTCCTCGATGAGAAAGTCAATAAACATATATCTTTCCTTGCCGGAAGGGCAAGAAAACTCATCCACGTCATGAGACTACTACGTAATAGTGCCTCAAAAGAAACCTTAAGACTCGTATATATTACTCTTTGTCAATCCGTTCTGAATTACTGTATAAGCTGCTGGGGTGGTTCATCTAAAACACATATTATCACAATTGAAAGAGCGCAAAGGTCAATTCTAAAAGTAATGTTTAAAAAACCTATCGATTATCCCACAGAAACTCTCTACAGAGAATGCGGTGTCTTAACTATCAGAAAACTTTTTATCCTTAGAGCAGCACTAATCCAACACAGAAAAATTATTAACTCTCCCGAATACGATAAATTGCTTCGAAGAAGAGTATTTAGGACAACAATAACAGCGACAAAAACTAAATTCGCACAAAGATTTCCTCCCTACCTACATCCTCATATCTACAATATTGTCGCTAAAGAATGCAATTTAAAACTGGCTTCCGTACATGAAGCAAAACGAAAAATTGAAAAATGGCTTCTTAACTTAAATTATGTCGATACTGAAAATATATTAGGTATATTTGGAGAACAGATATCATACATACACTTGAATATTTTCTATATATCAATAGTAAATAATGTAATAAGTAATATTTTATTACTTATTTCAATACTATCTATTCCATTATATATAAACACTCGCTTAATTTATACATATTCTTTCTATATAGGTAACTATTTATTTTCTTTAGTAGCGTTGAGTCCTTATTAGATATTTAGATTAAGACCCTAAAAATGCTTTTGTTCTTTTTTGTTTTAGGCTTAGGTTAAAATAAGTTTTAAGGTTATAGATCTTAATCACCTTATTCACAAATAACACATTTATCACTTGTCCGAATATAAGACAAAACTTTTGATTAACCAACCTACCAGCACCCACGGAACAGACTACCCATCGTCTAGTCTGGGAGCTACTGAATTTTTTGTTAATGTTACCATGTGTGTGAAATAAATATTTTTGTATTTTGTATTTTGTATTTGTATCTATTAACTGCCACGGTAAGTATGTACATATATGTTCTCCCAAAGAAACATACATACAAAAAAAATAAAAATATTTTTGCGCTTCCTTAATGATTTTGAAAACCTATTACGAATTTTGTATAGCCAGGTCCATATGTATAGGCGTGGCGATTGCGAACTCACCTGGGCAACTGGCCTAAACTAGGCTTGATGTGATGTGTTGTGTTCTTTATGTGCGTTTATTCAAGGTCCTTGGTGACGCTGAGGGTTGATTCATGACTCTCTTTATACCTGTGTACTACTGCTGGTGCGTGAGGAATATAAGAACGTGTGCCGTAGTTATTGTGCTTGCGTTTTTGAAATTAGTAGAAGGATCGTAGAGTTAACAAGTACTCGTAGAGCAAATATCTCTTGTTTCCTTTATCTTTGTGCAGATCCAACTCAGAAAGATCCAATAATACTTTAATTTGCGCCGCTATATTTCTTTGGGCATAGTATAAAACAACGGTAGTTTAACTAGGCGGTGTCCTTGAAATCAATACCTACGGCCGCTCGGTGCCTAAACACGCGCTAGGGCTGCCAACTGACTGTTTACGTATTTGATAATGCTATATTATTGTTATAAACGTTGTATTTAAGCAACCATACAATGGACAACATACTCTGTAATTTCGTGTCATAATTTATGTAGATATGCGGGAGCGTCACAGTGACAACGTGCGTACGTGACTGCAGTGCGACCGCGACTGTCGTCAACCGAGTTGAACCGAGTTTTGGGGAGGGGTTCGTTTCGGCCCGTTTGTATGAAGACAGAATACTATGTGCTTTGGGTAAGTTGTTCAGTACTATTAGTAGATAATGTGGTTTGAAACCCGGTAGGTAGGTAAAGTGCGGTACATTACAGATGATCTCGTTGAGCAGCCGCATGCAGTCGACGGCCTTCTGCTCGGAGTAGAACTCGTGGAAGTTTGGGATCCCCGCGAACATGACGCCCACCTCGTCGCGCCACTGCGAGTACAGCTCCTGCAGGCAACACCTGAATACATCACCTTTATTGTCATGGAGCAGTCCACTGATACGAGGGGTTGCTATCGCCTATACCATTATATTCCATATGGAATGATCGCAATGCAAATGGTTTTTTATTTTTATTACGCTTTTTGTACATTTACACCATATTTACAGAACAAAAACACATATAAAAAGAACAGACATTGTGTACAGAGGTATTACTTTTAACAATATCTCCCAGGCAACGTTTGGATGGAAATAAAAAAAAATTACTCAATTAAACTTTAAAAGTTTAAGGATAAATGCTATTAAAAGGAAAAAAAGAACAGTGTGCTATTTTAACCAAAACATAATTTTAAGATATGTAATAAATATTATTTATATTGTTTAACATACTTAAAAAGTACATAAACGTACACAAATTTAATAAACATAAATGTAAAAACACTTATACATACACAAATAACAACAGGGGCGGGATATTTTGTGCACCAAAAGCACTGCTTTGTCGGTCTCTGACTTTAAGTGTATTTGCACGGCATTGGTAGCTGTAACCGCAAACAGTCGGTGAAAATAATGATATAGGTACTCCTTTCTTGCAAAAACGCAAAAAATAGCTTACAAATAAAGAAATTGCTGCTGACCCACTAATCGCACCACTGTTTATTCCTATTACAAAAAGAGTTATTAGTGGGTCTACGGATTTGTATTTGATATAATAACAAAGTTGCCTGCATATCAAACTATTAATAGCAGTTCTCACAAGGTAGCTTAAACTGTGACATGAACCATTAGTGACAGAAAATAAACTAGGGCTTCATCAGTCCAAACAGTTTTTTATACTTGCAGAACAACCTCGCGAAAGGTAGAAACACTATAGTATAGAATGTCTGAACGAGCGAGCGAAGCTCGCCTGCCAAATTTCATGACATTCCGATCAACGATACTAGAGTTATCGTCGAAGAAACATTCATACATACAAACGCTGGATTGTTCAAGTAGACTCGGAGAACTCGCTCGTTCAATTACTAGTAGCTCGCCCCGAACTGTGAACTCGCGCTCGCCCGATTCGCGACTGACCGATTTGAGCCATGTTTGAACTTGAGAAGTCTTTTTGCCTTTTTTGCGTAAATACTTGCCTGCTAAATTTCGTGACATTCCGATCAACGATACTCGAGTTATCGTCAAACAATTATACATACATACGAGTACATACAAACACCGGGCTGTTCAAGTAAACTCGGAGAAATCGCACACTTCGCTCGCTCATTCAATTAAAAACTACATATGTTACACAGTGAACAAGGACATTTTATAGTTTAAATAAACTAGTAGTTCGCCCGAACCGTGAACTCGCGCTCGTCCGATTCGCACTTGACCGATTTGGCTTATGTTCGAAATGATAACTTTCTTTTGTCTTATTTACTCGCCTGCCAAATTTCATGACATTCCGATCCACGAGGATTGGAAGAGGAACCCAATACCATAGCACTTGTCCAAGAACCGTACTTAACTCGGGGAAGGGTGAGTGGCTATGGAAATCTAAAGGGAACTATCTTTACCTCACCCCTACAATCAAAAACTAGAACGTATATTTATGTTCCAGCACTCTACAAAGCATCTCTCGTAACCCATTTGTGCTCTGATGACCTCACAGTCATCAAGCTACGGACGGGCCTGGGAGGGGAGCTTGAAGAACTATACTTGGCATCTGCATATCTTGACGGGGAGCTAGAAATCCCAAGACCTGAAATGGAGACGCTGGCGAAACACTGCGCCCAACAGAAGACCCAGCTCATCATAGGATGCGACGCAAACGCCCACTGCACAGTCTGGGGGTGCCCAGACACAAACACGAGAGGTAAGGACTTCCTTGACTTTGCTCTATCTCATCTTAAATAGGGGCTCTGAGCCAACCTTTGTAACGAGACGAAGTCAAACAATCATAGACTTAACGTTAGCAACAAACTTAGTAACAGAATACATCAGCGGATGGCATGTTGCGAGCAAGGATACATCTGGATCTGATCATAAAAGGTTAAGGTACGTACTAAAAGTAGGAAGACATGAACCTCGTAAATATAGAAACCCGAGGAAAACAAATAAAACAAAATTCTCTACACTTGTAGAGAAAGGCATAAAGACACTTCCTGAACCTACAGGATCCAAGAGACTCACTGTGGAAGAGATAGAAACACAAGTTAATGCCATCACAAAGTGCATTATCAACAGTTACGAATCGTCATGCCCACTAATCAAGGAAAAGGGTAAGTTTGACGAGAAAAAACATGGGTGGTGGAGCAAGAAACTTCATAAGTTAAGAAAGAAAATGCGACACCATTTCAACAGAGCTATGAACACTAAGCTTGACAATGACTGGGACGACTACAAGAAAGCACGCCTAGCATTCAACAAAGAGGTACGTTTTAGACAAAGCGAAAGCTGGAACAATTTTTGCAGCAGCATTCAAACACAAAGTGAAACTTCACGCCTGAGAAAAATCTTAGCGAGTGATAACCACACTAAGCTTGGGACACTGAAAAAACCCGATGGCAGCTATACAGCAAATGAACAAGAACAGCATGCTTTGCTACTGGAAACCCACTTCCCGGGTTGTCAGGTAAGCAATAACTCTGTATGGATGGACTCGCCGTCCCCATGCCCCTCGGAAGAGGACTGGCAGCTAGCGGAATCCATAGTTACGGAGGAAAGAATTAAGTGGGCGGTAAACACATTCCTTCCATACAAATCACCAGGAGGTGACGGTATCCTTCCCGCTTTACTGCAATGGCCTCTAGACCACATCGTAAAACACCTTGTTGTAATATTCAGGAGCTGTTTGGCGTGGAAACATATCCCAGTCTCCTGGAGGGAAGTTAAAGTAGTCTTTCTCCCTAAGCCTGGCAAGGACGACTACACACAACCCAAAGCATACAGACCGATCAGTCTCTCACCATTTCTACTTAAAACACTAGAGAGACTCTGTGACAGATACGTTAGAGGAGGACCGCTGAAAGAGCGGCCACCTCACCCGAACCAGCACGCCTACCTACCAGGTAAGTCTACAGAAACTGCGTTACACCAGGTTGTACACAAAGCAGAAATGGCTATAGAAGCGAAGCAATCCTGCCTTGCAACCTTCATAGATATAGAAGGAGCCTTTGATAAAACCACGTTCCCCAGCATAGTGCACGGGCTCGAAAACCACGGTGTACACGAGCTTGTTATCAAATGGGTCACCAATATGCTGAGCAAGCGCGCTGCATACATTGAAACATCAGAGCGGACACGCTGCCAGGTAACAAAGGGATGCCCTCAAGGAGGAGTCTTGTCACCACTGCTCTGGGTAGCTGTTATCAATGACCTCCTCATAGAACTGAACAAGGATGGTTTTTGCACGGTAGGTTATGCAGATGACTTAGTTATCATGATATCAGGACTTTTCGAAGGAACGCTGTGCAGTAAGATGCAGTTGGCGTTACGGAAAGTCGAGGACTGGTGTGGCAAGCATAACCTATCCGTAAATCCACAGAAGACTGAACTTATTCTATTCACCAAGAAGAAGAAGTTAAGTCAACTAAAACTTCCTAAATTATTTGGTACCCAGCTAGCTCTCAGTAAGGAGGTAAAATACCTTGGTGTCTGGCTTGACGACAAGTTACTGTGGGGTAAGCAGGTAGAACACATAATAAAGAAGGCAACGAACACACTATGGCAGTGCAGGCGAGCAGTGGGCAGGGACTGGGGACTTACACCCAAACTCTGCAAATGGCTGTACACAGTAGTGGTAAGACCGGTACTAACTTATGGAGCATTGGTGTGGTGGCCAAGAACAGAGTTAATTACAGCCGAGAACAAACTACAGCAACTCCAAAGACTGGCATGTACACTGATTAGCGGATGCATGAGATCAACACCCTCCGCAGCACTGGACATCCTACTAGGGCTCACACCGCCATATCTGCATATACAGCAGGAGGCGATGGTTGCAGCCCTTCGGGTGAAGTCCACTGGTCAATGGAAAGGTAACAATATAAAAACCAATCACTGTCGAATCCTGGAACGAGCTTTAGAGATTGTACCAGAGGCAGTCACAGGAACGGATAGGATACCGAAATCCTACATAATGGACCATAGATACGAGATACACTCTCAGGGAGAACCAAGCTCCAATCGAAAGGTACTGGCTTTTTACACTGATGGCTCCAAAAGGAAGGATGGCAGTGCTGGTTGCAGCTACGTGTCTCCGGAACTAGGGCTCAGTAAAGCAGTTCCACTCAACAGCTTAACAACGGTGTTTCAAACCGAGACGGCAAGTATACTCCTAGCAGCTAAGGCAGCGACCGCAATTTGCACAAGTAGGCCTTGCGACATACAGGAGGTCACAATCACTACAGACAGCATGGCTACATTAACAGCGCTAAGCAAACCTGTAAGTAGATCCAAAATCATAGTAGATTGTCATGGGGAACTACAAAACCTATCAACAATGTGCAAGGTAAATATATACTGGACCAGGGCACACAACGGAAATGAAGGTAACGAACAAGCAGATTCTCTTGCTAAATTAGCATCCCACATGGAAGTAACGGCACATGGCATTAACCTGTGTCGACCATCGGCGGAAGCAATCAGGGGGGAACTCAGAAAACACACACTGACGATACACAACAAAAAGTGGGCGGAACGAAACGACTGCCGTCTATCAAGAAGAATGGTACCGCAGTCAAATGGTAAAGTAACACGATACTTACTAAAATTAAAAAGGTCCGATCTACGTGAAATGGTAGGTATCATAACTGGACACTGTAACCTGAATAAGCACCTTTTCACTACAGGTGGCACCGATAGCCCTCTATGTAGAGGGTGCCTTCTAGAGGACGAGACAGTGGAACATGTGCTACTCCACTGCTCTGCAACCGAAGACATAAGACGAAAAGCAGGGATCGCGACGAACTCCACCTTCCCTTCACTGGACCAGTTTTTGTGTCAGCATGCTGAAGCTGTTCGGCTCTACTTCAAGGAGCTGTCCTGGCTGGGCTGACTGACCGGGGGGAAGTGCACAATACTCACGAACACGGAGAGTCAGTGCAGGACTCATCGCCCCCGCTACGAATTTAGAATTTAGAATTTAGATCCACGATACTCGAGTTATCGTCGAACAAACATTCATACATACATAATACATACATATGTACATACAAACGCCGGATTGTCCAAGTAGACTCTAAGAACTCGGTCGCTCGTTCAAGAAACATATCGTGGTATGCATATAATGATGACTTACATCAGGACACCGATCCTTAGACAGAAAGTGGTTGACGACGTGGTCGGGTAGTATATGCTTCAGCAGGTGGCGGTTCGTCCGCTGTGTCTCCTTCATCTCCTGAAGGTCGGTCTCCGCTTGCAGCTTCCAGAGGAAGTCCAACCGTGACGTCACTTCGATGAGCCGAGCGTGGTACACCACCATCACCAGGAACACTATCATTAGGATCAGCATTTGGACGTAAAATGGGAGTTCCCTGGAAGAATAATTATGATCGCTGCCTTGGATTGCTGTAAAAGTTTACGATTTTAAAAATAGAATGTTGTATGATTTACCCCCCCCCGGCTTTGATGTAGACAGCATTTTAATTATTCTGAAAGGGTCCTTAAACAACGTTCCGAAAAAATGATAATCTACTTTTCATCTTTCGAAGGAACACAAAAATACAATAGCTAATAACAATAATACCTAATAAAAAAACCTTTTTAACAATTTTAAATGAAAGAATTCAAAGTAGAAACACGAAAATAGATGATCATATTAAAAAAAATACAAGTATACAAAGTGAAATTAAAATCACACTGTAGGCTTGGTAAGTGATCAGTATTATGGATCGGTAATATTTTTACGAAATTAAAAACAAAACAATTTTTACTTTGTACAGTGTTGGAAAGTACTCTGAACTGGGTTTGCGTTTGTAGGGAACAGGAAAAATAGAATCGAAATTTAAAAAAAGTGTCTTCGAATTATGATACCGACTACTTACCGATAATAATATAATAATGTCACACTATACTTACGCATCAGATCCCTGCCAGTCGAAGTAGTACACATCATAGTAGGAAAACAGCAGCACAGAGAAAAACCCCACACTGACTATCGCCAACATCGTCTTGATCAAGTAATACAGCTTCAGTATCGAAGTCAAAGCCACCAAGCAAATGATCCACGTAAAGACGATGTATTCAGGCCTGAAGCATTCGCCGTACAACGCCTCTTCTTTGTTCAGAAGGCGTTGGAAGGTGTTTCGGGAGTTGGCATTGGATCTTGTTACATTTGTTACAGTGGTGTTTGAATCCGTTACGTTGACAGAGTTATCGGGGAAGGAGTCTGGGCAGATATAGAGCTTTAGTGTGCTGTAAGAAAATGAAATAAAAATCTTTTGTTATTATTATACGTACCAAAGTTAAATTAATTTGGAACTTATCGTAGAGGTGCTAAGGGTAGTTCTTAACCCCAATTTATTACATAATGTTTCTATAAAATTTTAAGTGTTAAAAAGTCTACGTACACAATGCATAATACAAAATGGACTCTATGTCGTATGAGTAAGAATTATAAACGTACATAAGTCGGTCTAGTTAAGTTTGTAGCAACTTTTAGTCAGCCCTCAGCACGTAGTGATGGGGCAACCGATAACGGTTGTAACTATCGACGTAAGGTAAGTTTCGTAGTCTTGATCTACCTATAGATGACACTAATGAGTTAGAATGATAAGGATTCTTATAAATGTAGAAATTTTTGGTTATTTTAATAATAAATTCTTTTAGTTTAGGAAAATTAATTCTTTCGTGAAGCAATTTCAAATTTGTTAAAAAGGGAGTGTTGTGCGATATTTTAAGGGCTTTGTTTTGGATAATCTGTAGTTTATTATAATTTGTCTCACACGTGCTACTCCATACCGGTGCAGCGTATGTTAGACAGGGTCGAATGAGAGTTGAATATATATTTAATTTTGTTTTAGGACTTAGTTTCGTGCGCCTATTGAAGATAGGGCTAAGTGCATTCATAGCCTTAATACTTTTATTACGAAGTGACTCGATATGTGAGGTCCAGTTTACCTTATCGTCAATACGGACACCTAAGTATTTTACACTCTTCTTCCATGGAATGAAGTAGTTATTTATAACTAGTTTGCGATTGGGGGTTTGACGTTTACGAGTTATTAGGATTGCTTCTGTCTTTGACTCATTTAATTTCAGTTTCCATTTATTAAAGTAGGTGCATAGTAGTTCAATGGACAGCTGCAGTCGATCAATTACTAAATCAATGTACGAGCATGACGTAAAACAGGTAGTGTCATCAGCAAAACAAGCCAATTGCGTTCTCGGTTGCTTAGAAACATCGTTGACATAAACCAAGAATAAAGTAGGCCCTAATACTGATCCTTGCGGGACACCTGCAGGTACTTGGAAGAAGTCAGAAGTATCGTTCCCTATATGTACACGATACCTACGGCTTTCGAGATAAGATTTGATGATTTGAACTAAGTCTAGGGGCACATCATTGGAAATGAGCTTATGAAGAAGACTTTCATGCCATACGGTGTCGAAGGCTTTTTCGATATCGAGCAGAAACATGCCCGTCGTCTCCTTAAGATTTAATTTATGTGCTAAGTGTTCACTAACTCGCGCTAGTTGTTGAACGGTCGAGTGTTGGCGTCGAAAACCAAACTGTTCGTTAATAAACAAGTGCTCGAGGAATCTAAGTAGACGATCTCTAATTAAACGCTCAAATAGTTTACCTAGACATGGTAGCAAGCTTATAGGACGATAATGTGCAGGAATTGAACTATCCTTACCAGGTTTCTTCAACGCTATGACCTTTGCTAATTTCCAACATGTTGGAAAGTATCCTAACAGCAGGCAAGTATTGAATATTTTGGTTAGTTTGACAATGCATTTTTGAGTCAAGTTCTTTAAAAGTGAATTATGAATTTCGTCCACGCCCGGAGATTTGCGTCGCTTTAAATTTCTTAATATTTTCCAAATTTCATGTGGACGAATAGCATGATTTAGTGTTGGATTTGAAAAATCATTTAACCGGTTCATAGAATCTTGTACATTCTTGGAAATTCCTTCGTCGTTCCAGTCCAGTGTCAGGTGCATGTTTTCGTTAAATGCGGAAGCTAAGACATTACATTGGTCTCTTCTATTTACCGTAGAAGTGCCATCAGATTTGAGTAAAGGTGGGATTTCCACAGGCTTATTTCGAAGCGACTTTACGGTTCTCCATAAATCCGCTTTTGCATTATCAACTTTTTGCATTTTTGCATCCCAAGTATTATCATTCTGTTTAATTAAGGCAATTTGGATTCTGCTTTGTAAATCATTGATTTTGTTTTTCAAAATTCTACGTGTAGTACTATTAAGTTCGCGCTGTGCACGGTTACGGAGCTGATTTTTTATTTTAATTAATTGTTTGATAAAACGTGGTAACTTCGGAGGCTTAGGTGCAGTAACAACTTTTGGTATATATTTGTCTCTAGCTAAAATTAATAATTTAGTAAAGGTATCGATTTCGCCGTCTACTTCATCAATGGAGCTGATAGTTTTACTTGAAAGAGCGGTACGTTCATTCAGAAAAGAGCGAAACCCAGCCCAGTCTGCATCGCTATACCGATAGTAAGTAAGAGGGTTACGTTTGAATTCACCACCGATTGTAAAAAAGACTGGCAAATGGTTTGATGACAATGCTGTTATTGCCCTTACATCATTTATGTTGTGAACATTTGAGGCAATAACAATATCAGGAGTTGAGGGTTGATGACCTGGTTGGTAATGGACTAAAGTAGGTTGAGAAGGAGCATGAATTATAAAATCATGATTAAGCATATGATTAAGTAAAGCATTTCCATGCATATTTGCAGTGTTAATGCTCCAGGATGGATGTCGGGCATTAAAGTCGCCGGCGAGTATGACATGAGGACCGAGGTTCAAGAGAGTGTCAATATCTTTAGTTATAAATGGTTTATTAGGGGACTGGTAGATAGAAATAATAGTATGTACTTTACTAGATAAGTGTAGCTGAACTCCTACTGCTTCCATGTGTTTAGTTGGTGGAATAGTAATAGGGCAATGTGTTAAGTCCGTCTTAATTAAAATTGCTACACCCTGACCAATACCACTATGATGTTTATCAGTGCGATAGCAATTGAATCCAGGGATATTGAAAAATTTATTTCTGCTGAGCTTGGTTTCGCTGATAGCAATAACGTCAACATCTAGGTCATTAACGACTAAATCTGTTAATTCATGGAGTTTGCTATGAACACCGTCAGCGTTCCAGTATAGGATACGTAGTGTTTGGCTACACATGTTGACCCAAATGAGAAAGTACCAGCATGACCTTTTCCACCATTGACGAGCAAGCTGAAAATTTCTCCTTAATATTTTTAATAACAGATAGGATTTGCAATATCTCTGCAGTTGTAGGGTCAATGTCATTGTTAACTTCAATAGGTCTCGGCACATCTTGAAGCAGTCTTGGTGATTGTTCGGCTGCTTCAGAATTTTTATTGCTTCCGGAGATAACACTAGCCCATGAGCGCCCGGGCACCACAGCAGGTATCGCAGGACGAAAGTTATCTTGCACTTGTTTTGCAGTGTTTTCTTGTCTGGTTTTTCTTGATTCTAGTTGTTGGAGATACTTGATTCGTTCTTTGCATTGGCGGTAGCTAGCAGTATGACTACCGTTGCAGTTACAACACTTAGGTTCGCTACTCTTATCTTTTTTGGGACAATCTCTAGATCCATGAGGATCTGTGCACTTCACACAACGTTCAGCTAAGTTACAATTTCTTGATGTACGACCAAATTGTTGACAACGGTAGCATTGCGTCCCACCCGAGGTATTTGGTCTAAATCGTTGAATTTGCACGACACATACGACATAGAGTCCATTTTGTATTATGAAATATGAATTATTAGGTTTGTTAAATAATTCTTATCATAGAGAGTTGCTATGCTTGCCCAATGCAAAAATAATTTACATATTTTGTTATGAAGATACCCTAAATATTGTTGTAGCTTTTTATGATATAGTGATATCAAAGTTTTTTTGTTTAGTTTAAGTTACGTGAGGCCACAAATTGAAACCTTCACAAAAGGTTCATATATTAATGTATTGTGATTTTTGTATGTAGTTAATTATGTGTAAAATTCTATTATACTCATGTTATAAGCTTTAAGAGGCGTATAAGCCTACGGAGTAACTCCTAAATTAGTTTAAGTACCTACTTGACAGTGTCTTGTTGTGTGCTACTTTTTGTTTTTATTTAATAAAGAATTCTGAAAAACAAAACAAACACACAATGCATAGGTTCCGGCAACGTAGATTTAATTCGTTCTAAAAACGTTTTACTAAACCCCTACACTACATGGATTCCCAAAATTTTGTCTAAATGTGACGTCATCGATGATTTTCTGTATTATTTTAAATTCATTATCTACCTACATGCCAAATTGTAATTGACCGAACCGATATTGAGTTATCTCGCAGATAGACAAATATACTCCAAAGCCTAAACTAAATTAAAAGTATTCGATTTTAACGGAACATCTTAAAAGAGCACCAAGTGACCACCTATTTAAAAAAACTATTTTACCCAGGTTGAATTAACTCATTTACTTTTCTCACCTGGATAAGGACATGATGGCAATAAACAAGCAGATATGAACATTCCTCCTGATCCGAGAGCCGCTGATCCAGGACGATAGCATGACGAGCTTCGGCAGCCTGATGTTGAACTCCTCTAACATGATGATGATGAAAGAGAGGAAGAGAGGGATCGTCATGATGGCCAGCAGGAGCACTAAGATCAGGCAGCTGTAAAAAGAGGCATCAGTTCAATATTGTGATCGAATACATAAGTAATTTGTGTTGAAGCAACCAATCGATAGACGATAGAGCACAGAAAATAACAAAAATGTGTATAGCGCTGGCTAAGCTAGATACTGATGACTATGACCAAGCCAAAAACGATAAGATACGAGACTATAAACCCTTGATTTGAGCAAATATCGTTAACCTTGAACGTTACCGGGGACTCAAAGAATTAACAAACAGTGTGTCTAAAATAATAATAGTGTGGGTAATAGCTTACTTGTAATGTATAACATACTGCACGGCCACAATGAACAGCCACAGCACCAGACAGCACATGACGTTGCTCTTGAAGGTGTGCTCCTCTAGTTTCGTGAACCGGTCTTCGAGCCCGCTCTGTCTGAACCGCAGTGACCAGGGTGCCATCTCACGCTCGCGCATCTCCCGGTTACTTGACACTTCTATTGAGTGATTTATTATGTCTTCTTCCTGAAAATTCATTGTCAATTATCTCTCTCTTTTTTGTGTTTACAGTGTTAGTTTGGGTCAAAGGATGTTCCGTTTCGATAAAATATTATTTACCTGGATCACTTTCCTCGGCTCAAAAGCTAACTACCGATTGAATGCATAATGTATTGTGTAAAGATCACGTAAAGAATAAAATTTGATATATTACAAATGGATTATTTTTGATTGCTGGCTTGTTGATTCTAAGAGAACCTAACGCGGTCCTCCTCGCTTCGCTCGTCGTCGAAGTTTATCGTAAATTAATTTTTTCGTACTTTACAATATTGTCGATCAGATCATGAACATATAGATTAAGTCAGAGATCCCAACGACGTAGTTAACAATAGAAGTATCGTAAAATTTTAATACCACAGGCCCTATTGTATTAAAGTCAAAAATTCATTCCAAGACTGTATCGTGCGACATAGATACACTACAACGCTTGTAAACATGCGAAAGAGCGTATCCTATATAGCGTATGCTACAGTACCTCAGGCAACGTGGGTAGAACCTCTCCGTCGTGTCCGTGCTCCAGATCCTCAGTGGTCCGCAGCTTGTTCCGCACCCGCATGAACCCGTTAGCTATCGCCCCGCTCGTATAGTACTGATAACAGAAAATAACATTATTTTAAAACATTTTTTTGTTATTATTTATTTTAAAATATTTTGTAAGCTGTATATTATACTCATGTACACATTATTGTGATGCCAACTGTTTCACCGATACAAAGTGTGAACATGGCCGCATATTTCATACCATGATCTAATATTTGTTCTTTGCGTAGTGACTATCGTAGAATGAACTAATATTTATGTGACGGTTATGCTGCAGTTTTCATTGCACTAAATAAGTGTTACGCCGTATTAATTTTAATAGCATTATGTGATATTTGTTCGTAGCAGTTTTCGTAAAAATATCTGATATGTGTATTTCGTCGGTGTCCGTGTAACTATTGTAGTATGATCTAATATAAGTGCTACGCCGTTGCTTTCATAGCAAGAACTGATGTTAGTGCTGCGCTGTGGCAACTTTTGCAGCATAACTGGTTTGAGTGCTACGCTGAAAAAACTTTTGTATCATAAACTGATATTAGAGCTACGGCGTAGCGACTTCTGTCTAATTTAAAATTTTAAAAGCACGTGTGTTTCAAATGAAGGAGAGATGTTGCGGCTTACATTCTGGAAGGGAAGCTCCGGGGTCCAGTCAGTGGTAGTTTCCTCATCGATGCTGCCGCTGGTCCTCCGCGGAGTGCTTTCCACTTGTGGAGGAGGAGGCTGGATACTAGAACCAAACGTAACACTTGCTTGCATCGTAGCACGCGCTACGCCGTAGCATAGCGTAGACGCGAGTGTGTTAACTATATAATAACTAACATCTAGATCGGAAGCGTTGTCGTTTCGGTAAAGTTGACAGATAAAATCAAGCAAGTGCGAGTTGGACTCGCGCACAAAGGGTTCCGTACCACCACAAGACGCAACATAGCAGGCTCATATTGTATGTAATATCATCTAACTTACCTATATTGAAAAATAAATAAAATAAAAAATAAACAATACGCGCGCGGAACCCTAAAAACAAACATATGAACAAAGTAAATGATATTTAATCATTTATTTAATCATATAATAATCATTAACATTAAGGCCACAAAAAACAAGGCGCTAATATCGTATCGCCGTACAAACAATTCAACACCCTCTGAGTGCGGAACCCTAAATGTATGATTTGTAGTTTTACTTTAGAGTATGTGAAATAATTGTGCAAATTTGAAACTTGTACAGTCTATCAAAAAAGTGTTGAAATGAAAATTGAAGAAACAATTTTACTTTCGCCTGGTTACACCAAACAAATTAGTACAAAATCTGTTAAATCGAGTTAACCGCGTTGTTATTTCATAATTAAATTACCTAAATTATACTACTTGAACGTTTAAAGTCCAATAAAGTTCATTAAAGTTTCATTTTCATTTCAACACTTTTTTGACAGACTATATGTATTACTGTATTTAAAAAAAAAAAACAAGGGACCAATTGGGTATTTATATTTTTTTCATTTTTATTATTTGCCGTGGTAGAGGCCATAGTTACACTTATTCTGTGAAAGTCCACCTATTACGGCTGAAGCTGTAGACCCCCGTGACAGATGGCCGGACAGACAAACAGATATCGGAGGCTCAGTAATAGGGTCCCGTTTGCCACCCTTCGGACGGAGCCCTGTAAATGTGTTAGTTGTAATTGTAAATTGTCGAACCTAGGCTTAGACCGGTGCCTAGTCCGGCGCGGCAGCTCGGTGCTCTTGATCAGGTACGTAGTGATGTTCTGCTCCCTTAGGTAGGAGTTCCTGGAGCCTCCCTCCCCCGGCTCCACTTCGAACGCGTTGTCCAGGCAGGCCAGCGTCGCCGCCGATATGTGCACGCGTCTGGAACACCGACTTGTAACTTACGCCCAAAGATTCAAAGATTCAAATTGTTTATTTGTAAAATAGATACATAAAGTATACGTTTTACATGTCAAATCTAATCTGTATAAAAATAATATTTATAGCACACCGTGCGTAAAATGACCACTTTACGCACGCTGCGCTTGCGTAAAGTCGGCATTTTCCGCACTTTTGCTATAAAATATTAAACGATAACCTTCGGCTCGTGCCGGAAACTCACACTCGTCAGAAAACGTTTCATCGCTCTCGTATCGTAATTTTATGATGAAACAAATATGATACGGGAAATATATAAAAAACTATATTTGAGTTGGGCTACTAAAGCTACAAATAGCTTGCACGTTTCGAAAGTTTCTTCGCCACCCCGACTAGTGCAGGAAGGTGGTGTCGGCTACTTCAAAGTGTGTGCAGTGCGTGGTGTACAGCCGCTATGTATCCGACATATTTTTTTTTTGTGATTCATAATTGGTACGTATCGAGGATTCAGATGACAAATGTATAAAAAAAATCCGTTGATTTATTTAGTATTATTTATTATTATTTTATGAAATAAATATATTTTTAGTGCGGTTCTATGATTATTAATGTACTTATTTATTTTTAGATTGCAAAATAACGTGCGGATGTAATGCAAATTATTTGAGATAAGGAACTTTATGTATAGCCATATAATGTGTGCACCATACGACTCTAGATTGCAGTTGAAAGTTTGTTGCATTCTCAAGTTGAAGTATAAATCGCAGTTTCTTGACTAAGGAGCTCAGCAAGATGCAAGGGAGAGTGCCAAAGGTCTGTCCGTGTTCCCGATATAGTTCTTTAGAAAGACTTCTTCTGTCTTGAAAATCGGATCGTGAATGCAACTACAGTGAAACTGCATGCGTATTTATTTGTACTGATTTTCTCAAGACATTCTACATAAGTAATGTATAATAAATAATTCTAATATTATGTCGAGAGAATATCTCTTGTTTATGTTTTCCTCTCATCTAATTTGCTGTGCCCGACAGGGTGCAGAACTCGTGGAACGCAAATATACATATTGAGTACCTCATCTACGTTAGCACTATTTTTCCCTTAAATAATTATTTTTTTTAAATTATACTTAGATGTTCATACACGAGCACACTACGACGCTCGTAAATCAACTGAGAGCAAAAATATCAGCGCGGAGAATATGTCCTTCCTCACACTTCAGGGGTACGTATATTCCCCTAAAAAACACCACACTTCCAACAATATTTCCGGAATTAAGATGAAATGTTACCCAGGCAGTCCGCCGCTCTCCATGTGGTTAGCCAAGGTGACATCCTGGGACCACAAGTCGAACTGCCACTTGAGTAGCCCCAACACTCCGCACAGCACGGTGCCGCTGTGGATGCCGATGCGCATGTCCAGATCCACCTAGAAAAATAGTTACTTTCATATGTTTCATTAAAATATAGGCCAGATGTACTGTGTAAAGGGTCTTTATCACTAATGTTGTAATTGCGGAAATGACTCATGTGGTTAATTGTGTAAGGAGGCACAGGTCCAGCTTTCGATGACAATGACTCATCATCAGAACTCTTTTGTATTGTCACGCCATAATCTGTAGTTTGCCGTACAGGTATGAATATATTCGCCCACTGTTTACTACCAATAATTTTTTCTTTATTGTACCAAAAGCTGATAAGTTTGCCTACCTGTGCATTGTAATGTTGACGTCACAAATCTATGCCCCGGGCCGTCTTACAGTACGGTAATAGTACCTCCTTGGTAATTTAGCCCACCTGACCATTGTATTGCACGTCCCACATGGCTCTGATCGTGTGCAGCACCATGTTGACGCAGCAGTGCGCGTGCTCCGCTCTACTCTCCGGGAGACCACTCACGCAGAAGTAGCAGTCACCCAGCAGCTTTATCCTGAGGCAGTGGTTTTTGTCTACCTGCGCATTGTACCGCACGTCCCGGATGGCTCTGATCATGTGCAGCCCCATGTTGACGCAGCAGTGCGCGTGCTCCGCTCTACTCTCCGGGAGACCACTCACGCAGAAGTAGCAGTCACCCAGCAGCTTTATCCTGAGGCAGTGGTTTTTGTCTACCTGCGCATTGTACCGCACGTCCCGGATGGCTCTGATCATGTGCAGCCCCATGTTGACGCAGCAGTGCGCGTGCTCCGCTCTACTCTCCGGGAGACCACTCACGCAGAAGTAGCAGTCACCCAGCAGCTTTATCCTGAGGCAGTGGTTTTTGTCTACCTGCGCATTGTACCGCACGTCCCGGATGGCTCTGATCATGTGCAGCCCCATGTTGACGCAGCAGTGCGCGTGCTCCGCTCTACTCTCCGGGAGACCACTCACGCAGAAGTAGCAGTCACCCAGCAGCTTTATCCTGAGGCAGTGGTTCTCCTACAAGATAACAAATAGATTTAAAAAATGTTCAAAGAACTTTCGTCGTCCAGGTGTATTTCTAGGATTTCTCCGACGTAACATCATAAGCATTCTGGTCACCTTATCAAAGGCAGTGACATGAATCCAGTTTTTTACTGAAAGTTAATTTATATTTAGTTTTTATTTTTCAGTTTTTGTTCTACAAAGAAATTCACTTAAAAAGGTGCCTTTAGTTGAGCCTTTAACTACAAAACTTTGTTTAAAGCCCTATTCTGGTAGTTTGCTAGATTCTTCAAACAAGGAAGAATAAATTATGGTTTTGTGGGGACTATCCACACGCGCTCTGAGAGTCTTTAAGGGTCCGTATAAGGCTAGATGCCCAACTTCAAATGAGCATATCACATTGTGTAACTGGGTTAATCGGTATAGTAAAAATAAGATTCATCTTAAAAAAAACGCAAAATATTTAAGTTCACTCGATAGAAAAAAAAATACGAAGCTACCTCTAAAATTCATGTTTTTAGAGTGTTAAAGGGCCTTCCTTAAATCATACTACCTTGAAATTTGTATTAAAAATAAGTTAACAAATGACTTCGTCAGTTCGTCTTAAAATATTAAAAAAATTTCACCGAGAAGTAGAGTTATTAAATAAAAACGCAGGGTTTTGTGGGCGCGTGTTTCTTGATGGTTGTAACAGACACGGCTGAGAGCACGCCATTTTAAACTAAAAGGAAACGTCGTGAGGTGCTTAATCTGACTTTATATGTAGCCTTAAGTTAAATAAAATATATTTTTCCCTGAAGATTCCCTGATCGCGGGTATGTTTCTTAGGAATGCTTGTTCAGTATGATCAGTTGAATATGTGTTTACATTTAAAGATCGCTGTCCATTTACACTCTGTATAAATCTGGCACAGTTTATGTGGATCGGCAGATAAGATTAGGATGCTAAGAACTTATTGGACCCAGAAGGTAATCAACGTGGAAATTTAATAAGGCTTGTGTTTAAATGCCTACCAAAAATGCACATACATTATTGCAATTTTAATAATACTATATTACGCCATGCTTTACTAAATATACGCATTGGTGCAATAAGTGGACACTAAGAAATCTGTTATTACTTTATTATTCCTCACCAAGACGGATAAATGCTCACCAAAACGGACAAATGCTCAACAAATTGTGTTTCATGGAGTAACTTTCATTTTAGTAATCTTTGTATAATTAATGCTAACGGGGGTCGCCTCGCTCCGCTCCGCTTCGCTCCGCTTCGCTCGGCTCCCAAAGTGTATTAACATGTCAACCTAGCTATTAACACGCTCCTCCTCGCTTTGCTCGTCGTCGTTACCTATTTTCGGACTTAAACCGACTTAGGGCTTTGACAATATTTGGTGAGGACTTTTGTACCCATTTAGGAATAATAAAATAATAACGAATTTCTTAGTGGCCACTTATTGCACAAATGCGTATATAAGGTGACTGCAATTTATGCAGCCAAACTGATACTGGAGGCTTGGTAAGTGATCAGTAGCACGGATCGAATAACACTTTTTGATGATTTCGCAAAATAAAACCTTGACATCCCATAGTAACTGACTCGGGGCTGGGCTTGCGTTTGTAAGGAACACGAAATGAATAATTTACGAATTTCACATAAAGGGTCATCGAACCTTGTTACTGAGCACTTAACGAGTCTTCAGTAAGAATTTGGCTGCATAATTTAAAGTCACCTTATATTTAGTAAAGCATGACGTAATATAATATATTTTATTAAAATTGCAATAATATACTGCGGGAAAATATGTCTCTAATCAATAAAAAAATCTCTAAAATTATAGTACATAGATACTACTTCATATAATATAATATATATTAATAACTTACCGAAGCCAGTCTATCGAAGCGAGCGAATAATTCATTCAAAAGCTTCACCAGCTCTTGTGCGCTGCATTTACTTGAAAGTTCTGAAACGATTATTATATTTTCCTTCAAAAGAGATCATGAAAACTAGCAAATACATTCTAATAAGATAGTTTAAGAGAGTTAACTGTAAACGAACCAGTGAACCCTTTGATGTCAGCATATAATATGGAGACGTCTTCATGCCGCTGTATGTAGAAGTTGTTGAACTGTTGCTCTTGAAACTCTCCCTTCACTTTGGAGACGTGGTTGTATATTTCTTTGGCTAAAAAGTCCGGTATCACTGAAAATGTTAAAGTTCGAGTGTAATGTGTGCAGTTATAAAAATGCATTTTAGTAAGTGCAATAAACGTGAACACGATTTTGTAAGTTTAAATATGTAACTGTTAGTATTAAATATGTCAAAATAATGTACTAACCAGATTGAAAAAGCTTCCAGTGTCTATCACTCTCCCCTTTCGTCTTCTGCCTTGTCACCATAGACCTGTGAGTCTCTAGAAAAGCCTTCCTCTGGCCCCAGTCCGCCAGATATTTGGCATACATGCCAGCAAAGTTCACAGCAATGTACAGAAGCATGTTACCTATTAGCATTCGGTAACCGCAGGATGGGGCCTGGAAAGTTATTGAAAAAATATAGATTATATAATTTGTAGCTAAATCTACCGCTATGGATACTATAAATATTATTTATAATGAATTACAAATTGGAAAATATCAATTGCAACGAATTAAAAGCGAGACAAATATTTTGAAAAAATACCGCAGTGGTAAGTTAGCAGCACTTACACTGAAAGCACAATATTGAATCCTGGCCTGGGAAGTTTTTTCAAAATATTTTTCTCCCCTGAAATTTATTTCAATTGATCTTTTCTAGTTTGTAGTGCACTCTAAATAAATAAAAATAAAATAAATGCTTAAAAATATACCGGGTGTAAATACAGGTGTTAAGATGATAACCGTTTTCCCTTAAACGGGGAGTTCTACCCATCAATATTTTATTATATCAATGTTATCTTAAGTTACGATAGAAACACACATAATTACTAATTTTGTACCCACATAAATATGTTATAAGGATGCAACTATGTTAAAACTTTAAATAAATAAATTGTTGTTGTTGTATTATGGAACTATGGAACCAACCCTGAAATTGTGAAAACAAAATCAGCTGTTCCATAGAAAAGTTAAATACTTACTCGAACTGAATGTATGAAACAGCTGTTTTTTTTTTGCTATTTCACGATTGGCCCTATAGTAAAAGTTGAGAACACCCCGTTTCAAGGAAATAGATTATCATCTTAACACCCAGTAAACAGCTACCTTTTACCATATATTTTGTTGATCACTCTCAACAAGTTTTCCAACGAAACATGCTCGCGCAAATCATTGGTATTGTTTTGGGTAATATAACTAGAATTTGCATGAATCTAAACGCACCGAGATGCGGGCGTATTTTAAGACAAGCGTCTTCTGTGAGAGTTGTTGGTAGGTATTCTAACTGGCCATTCCAGGCTAAATAGACATCTGTCAATAATGAAGGTACAAGACGATCCCTCCTGCCCACACTGCGGTGAGGAAGAAACTAGCAAGCACTACTTAGGTGAATGCTTTATATATTCTAGCTTGAGATGGGAGATACTTGGTGATGACCACATCAAGGAAGAAGATTTTAAGCATCTTATGTATTCAGATATACTTAGGTTCATGAAAAGAAGCGGGAGATTTGAAGAGGGAATGCCCCTGGGACATTAGGTTACCATAGCTCCAAACAATGGGAATTAGATGGAATAGCTCCAAGTGGAGAGCCGAACATCCGCCTGAGCCCAGCAGGCGTCCCACCTCAACATCATCATCATCATCTGTGAGACAGCTGTTTATGCGCAGCGTTATAAAATAAACTTTCCCTCTGCGAAATAGAGTCCTTAAGTTAAAGTTAAACATTTTCTTCCCTGTAGTTTTGCGCGGGTATGCTTCTTGTTACAAGTTCGGTATGATCAGTGGTTACAGCTGTCCATTTCCACCCAGAATACTTTAGGATCGCATTAGTCAATGGCATAAGATTAAAGTTTTTAACAACGCATTTAGCAAACTCCATTAGCAAAAGTTATGCGAAAATATGAAAGTTAAATCAATTAAGGATGTACAAAAACAGTGTAGACGGAGTTATGCAACGCGCTGAGCAAAGTTTGTGAACCAAAGTATTTCCTCGCTTCAGAAGTTAACAAAGTTTTACTGACCTCCTTTTAAACTAGGTATATTGGACTTCCCAAAGGGTTGCATTGCTTGTAGTGCTCAAAACTTCAATACCTATTAGTTAAACCAATAAAGGTGGTCGCTCCATGGTTCGTTCCCTGATGCACAGCTTATAATTGTTTTTCTTATATTTGAATTAAATAAAATGTGGTCTATGACAATAGGGGCAATGTCAATTGGGCTTTTATCGCAAAGTAGTGTTATCTTAAGGTGGGTAACGGAGGATCTCGGTGCAAAATGCACATCATAATATTGTTTTCCTTACTTTTGAATGAAAAGTTTGCAATAAATGCATTTTATAGCAATTCGTGCAAATTATTGAATTATCACATGAAAATTATTCAATTTTATGCGTTACATTTTAGCTGCATTACATTACAACTGTAGACACGCTTTTAAGTTTGTTAATGTAATGCAAACGAAATGTAATACATTAAAGTACGTAATTTTTTTGTGAAGACTTTATTATTAATTCAATAAATATTATATAATTGACTACTGGAGTCTTTAATTGAGTGAGATTTAATATTGTATATATTTAAATAAATAAAAAAGTTTAGAAATATCTCGATATATATTTCGACCAGCTTGTGGTCGTCGTCGGTCGAATGACGAAAGAAAAATTAAATTTATTATTAATAAATTATTTCCGTAAGTTGCTTTAAAACACATTTATTGCATACTTTTTATGCAAAAGTAAGGAAAACAATATTATGATGTGCATTTTGTACCGAGGTAAGAAGTTACCCCCTTATGCATTACTTTGTAAATGATCCTGCACAACAACTATGACCTCTATCACGGCAAAAAATAAAAATAAATGTATAATCATATTAAACTCTATATAAAAAACCTCGAAAACGTAGCATTTTTCTTACATTATTTGTTTCAGCTCCATCTTAAGGACTGCTATACGTATAAGTTTAAAATTTAGTCGGGATTGTACATATTTAAAAATAAAACAATTAATATATAACAATTCGGGTTCCGTACTCAACGGGAGCCAAATTGTTTGTCAGGTGCTACCATTTTAGCGGATTCTTTTGTATGTTGCTACGACACGTCTAAGTATATTGTTTTTATTTGTATTGACATGGTGTGGTGGTATATAATGCTTTCTGCCTGGCCAACTTATTTATTTAAATTGTTAGGTATTGAGCGGATGGACGTTACCGCTTGGGGATGCCTGTACATGATCTCCTTGATGTCCATGGCGGTTGCCATGACGTGCGAGACGGAGGAGAGCCAGCCCACCACGATGCACCAGCCCAGTGAGAGCGGCAGCATCGCGTATGGCACGAACACGATGAACAGCATGTACCACACTTGGTGCTCGGGGGCTTGAAACCCGATACCCTGACCGCTCAGACCTGCAGCAAACGTTCACTCAGATATTGAAATCATCACACTAATATTATAAATGCGAAAGTTTGTGTGTGTGTGTGTGTGTGTATGTTTGTTACTCTTTCACGCTGAAACGGCTGGACGGATTTGAATGAAATTTAGGGAGGATATAGCTTATACCCCCTTAACACGTAGGCTACTTTTTATCCCGGAAAAAGCACGTCGTTAAACCGAATAACACGCGGGAGAAGCCGCAGGCAAAGGCTAGTAAATCATAAATCATTTATTTTCATAGAAAAGGGAAATACATAGGATGGAACAAAGTAATATGCAGAAGCGCCTTATTCAATATTTAAAAAATATCAATCAAAATTAAAATGTCACATAGGCATTTATTTAGTTGGTTAGAATTTTATTTTCATAATTTACAACAACACACAAAGTCACCTAAACAGAGTATACACGCAAAATCACTAGCAATGACCAAAACCTACGAATCCAAGAATTCTTTGAGAGAATAAAAAGTATTTTCGATTAACCATTTTCGTAGTCTTCGATCGATTATATTTTGTGGCAATTTGTTATAAATAGTAACACACATGACGTAACAATTATTTTTATAAAGTTAAGTAACAAACAATGTTCGGATTAAATAATATCTAGTTCGAACCTCTCCACCAGAAATCTGGAGTTCGTGGGTTCAAATCACGTAGTGTAGGGGCACAATTATTCCAGTATTAGTGCTTCGGAAGGCACGTAAAACTACGGGTCCATATTTGAGACCAAAGTACGGCAATAGGGCTAACGACCCATCACGTTGAAACCAAAATGATCATCGTAGGCGAGACGTGGTTGTTCGAGTGTATGCCTATAGACTGCGACTTATACTTCACATCACAGTCCATCCTCGGAAACAGCTGACACCCGATCGAGGATTACCACACATCCTGAGTTTCATTTCTTTCATTTCGTGATACCTACTTGAAGGGCTAATTCCAACATCGAAATCTATTCTTGGTTGGGAAATAAACACTAAATTCGCCAATCTCCACCACTTTGCAGTGGCGTATTTAGGGACCATTATTTAAATGGGTGAATAACGAGCTGTTCGCGTTTCGTTAGCTAGCTTCAAAAAGAGTTTTCTGATTGATCTTCAAAGTTGTTAATTGGAATACCAAAACAATGAAACTTTTCAGTTTTGGTAAGGAAGTTTGTTCAGCATTAGGCGGATCCAGTAAATTCTAACAACCGATAAATAAATTATGGCGAGGTACCTGTACTCGCTGGTTACAAAGCACAAGAACCCCGTTTCTTTTCATAAATGCTGACCAATTTGTTAAAAATTTCGTTTCGAAGCAGGTACTTTACTTTTTATTTTTTCATTATTTACCTGTTTATCAATAGAGAAGAGAAAATATTTATATATCAATAGGTGAACAAGGCTAGAAATGTGATTGTTTGTTCTCTATCCACGCTCACTTATATTTGTACCACAGTAGTGTTTACCGTGCTTATATATCACAGAAAAGATCTTGTCCGTGTTATATCTTGACCGTAAGCGCTTTAGTGCTCGGCTGGTTCATATTTGACCCTTTCCCCGCTCAACTATAGCGCATACAGCTACGTAAGGTGCAAGCCACACAGAAGCAGCGCGGCGCGCATCGAGCGCGCGGGCATCATTCAAATTTCGTATAAAACGCATGGAAATAAAGTCGCAATTTGAACACACCGAATGATATGTTTCAGGCGGTGTCGGGCGTGGAACGGGCGTCCGTACCATACCTCGAATTGCGACTTTATTTCCATGTGTTTTGTACGAAATTTAAATGACGCCCGCGCGCTCTTTGTGGCTTGCACCTAAGGCGCGGTATATCGCTTGTTTTCAAGGTATCGTTAAAGTCTTTTAATGGAAAAAGTCCCCTGTTAACGTACTTATATATGGCAATGAAGAAATAGGAAAATACGTTAATCCACGGGACTAGTTTTGTGAAGAGGACTCTAGTAAAGGTATCAAACCGTTTAATGATACTGTTTCTTGGTATAGCACAAACCTTGAGCGATGAGCAGCACCCAGGTGCAAGCGGCCGCCCAGTGCAGGTAGTTGTTGGCGAAGCACCGCCACAGACCCAGCAGGCAGATGGCTACGTTCAGGCAGGAGAAGACAACTGTCCACGCGATCATGTATGCTGAAATTGCATCAAGCATTTACTCAGATCATTACTTTGATACTTTTGTAACACATTCAGACTTTGGAGCGCTTTTTGATAGTTTTATTATTATATTGTGACATTTTCAATATTTAACATAACTTTTAAACTGAATTCTTTATTTCGTTTACCGCGTGATTTCAAGAAGATCTCTTTTCATATTTTTTTGTACAGGATGTAAATAGATAGAGCTGGTACCTTTTACGGAAACTACATATTCTAGTGATCATTTTGAACAACTTTTCCAAAGAAACGTTCCCGCGAAAAATCACTGTTTTATGATTTCTTGAGATTTCGTGAACAATACAAAGAATTTTTTGTTAGGGTGATAAGTGATAACTGATAACTGATAACTTTCATCGACCTATCATTTAAGGCTGTACATAACCCTAGAATATGAAAAAAGCCAGATTTTCGAGGGTTCTTTTGACGAAAGTAGGACTATCTTAATATTGGAAAAAATACATTTGATTTATTGATATTTTATCTAGGTGATCTACTTACTCGTATAACAATGTACTAAGATTTATACTTTTGTCAAAAAAATAAATGTTTTCCACCCTCTTTTTTTTGGTTTTCAAACGTTCGTTTCAAGAACGCATTTTTTTTTTCATTAAATAGGTAATAGAAATATAAAGGTTTTCTACTTAAATCCAGTATTTTTTTCCCTACAAAATATTTCAGTATTAGCTAAAAACCCTCCGATCTGTTGCGTGTCCTAGACAAAAATGGGCAATTAGCTAACCAATAATCGCCTCTATCAAAAGCTAATAAAGTATTTGACATTGGCCTTTTTGTGTTGGACGGGTAATACATTTTTTTCCTAGGGTATGCCATACTCTTAATACTTACAATCTTACATTATAAACACATACATAGCTTTGGGTTATTAAACAAGAATCTGCCTCAACGTGGACGTGCAAAACAAAGTTAAAAATTTGAGGAGATGTTCAGCTCATCAGTCTGTACAACGCAATATATTTCAAATTTTCTTAATTAATCTGCCATCTTGGATTTTTGGGTTATCAGTGTAGTACGTTAACTGTTCAATCACATTCATACAAATACTTGTTCGTTCGTAACGATTTTGCTCTTCATAACTGTCTATGATTGTAGTAAAAACATTCTCTACTTTATCCCGACCTTTCACAAAATGTTACTGCTCAGCTATCTTTTGTCAATGTGTAATGATGATATCATCCTATTATTACGATACTTATTTATTTAAAATAAATAGTAAACTCACCCTCAGTAGTTCTATTTGACAACGCGTATATTTTTGATAAACTTATCTAGAAAAAATAAATAATTGTAAATATCAACGGTTTTCACATTATGAGGCCGACCACACAGAGTCGCTTTCTGCGTTCTAGAGGTACGAGTACGTTTCGTTCTACACTCCGCGGTCACTGTAGTCTTTACACACACAGACCACGGCGGCGGTCGAGGAGAACGCGTTCTTATTGTTTGGAACGCAGAACGCGCTCTTTGTGGTCGCCCTTAAGTATTCAAATATCACCATTAATGATTAATAATAATGAAAAAAAAACAGTAACCATTCTACGTTTAAACTCACCTTTAGTACTAAATCTACAACATTGACCATTATAAGAGATTTCTGTCTCTGTCTCTGTGAATACCTTTGGTAAGAACCTTCTAAATTTTCATCCTGAAATGAAAGATAAAGAGGATATTCCATATTATGATGTAAATATATTCATCACAAACTAGAGTTATAATTTGGTGTACAGTTGAACAAGTTTAATAATTGTGTCGACACTGAATTAATAGCTTTTTGGTCAGAGTGTCAATAGGGAGCACTATCCAGAGCGGCGCCCAAGCAAAAATTTTATAAATCCATAGTAAAATCGATTCGGAAGGCTTTAATTTTAGTATTAGTGCTGTAAAACAAAAATTTTTCAATTGTTAACACTAAAGAACTATTTTGAAATGAAGAATGCACTAAAACTAAAATTAAAGCCTTCAGAATCGGCTTTAATATCTTCACCTCAACCCTTTTATTACTATAAAGTCAAATCCTTACCTTAAAACTATTAGTAATTGAAGGCCAATAAATGCCCCTATAGTAGCTCCCTGTTTTAAGCATTCCTTTGACTGCAACTAAAAATATATAAAAGGTTTATGGTAACAAATTGAATTCACCTAAATTACTTACTGTTTGACATGGGTCTAGGAACTAAATTGAGATTAAGTTTCTTTGGTCAGAACTAATAAAAACCACTTATCTAGGGATAAAACATGTCAGTAAGGATAAAATCAAAATGAAGGAAAGGTTTAGAAGTGTCTGAATCCATGGCTAGAATTAGGAATTTTGTACAAAGTGGACCAAAACATGACTGGCTCCCATACTTCAATGTACCGAAAAAGACAAATACAAAAACTGGCACTTATCCTTAAATTGATAATGCATTACCGCAAAGTAAAGCCTATAACTGGCTGAAAAAACGTCTGCTGAATGAGTACGTGGAACTGGTTATACGTTAATCCGCATTTTAATTTTTACAATGCTTTTTCAGGATCAATAATTAAAAATTAAGGAAAGAATGAATCACATTTTAACTTCCAGTGAGAGGATTCAGGTTGGGTCGTGCCAGGCTAGCCCAGTCAGTAAGTAGTTTGCTAACGTAATGAACAAAAAATCTACTATTCCATTATGATTTTTTGTTCATTATGTTTTCCAAGTGCCAATAATAGTAATAGTATCAACATTCAGTTTGCTAACGAGTATCCATTCGTGGAGAGTATCCTCCAGGGAGGGACATTGCGTTTTGAATTTCACAAATCAAAATAAGTGTTTGGGGACGGTGTTGTCGGGTTTAAAACCACATCGGGGTAAAGCGTGTTTATAGACAATGTAAAGGGTAATAAACTCAAGAATAAAGGATGGCAAGGTTACGCTGGTTAGGTTAGCGATACCTTAGTCGGTCAGACGCTCTATCAATCTTGAAACCCGGATTTAAATCTTGTCGGCCGAGTATCAACAATGAGTTTTTCGGAATTTTATGTATACTATTTATAATATATTTACTTGTACCTACTAGCTGCTGAATGGTAGAGGCAAATACTGTGAGGAACGCATGCGAAATACGACAACAGGTTCACCGCTTTTAACGTTAAATAATCGTCTTTAAAACGAGTGTAAATGAAGGTTGCCTATTTTTGAGACCATTACCCTTTTCATTTATTAAGACTTTTCTGGGGCGTTTGAATAATCCTTACTCATCTGTCTAAATTTGGAAGTAATATCGGGGACTTTTAGTTCAATTTTTCGCCATTGCAATATTGAAAAATGGGTAAGTGAAACTTTTCCCGATGATACATTAAAGTAAGGTATGTCGTGCACCCCACAGACGTACGAACCTGATTCATTATCATCAGCCTGCACAGTCGCTAGCGCTAAAGTGTTTCCTGTGTTCGTAGATCCGTCATCGTCACTTATTCTCTGTAAGAAAAAGTAGAACAAAGTTTATTATACGAACGTAAAGAGACCACCATAGATCGTTATTCAGATTTAAATGGCTTGTGTTTAAATGCCTACCAAAAATGCACATAACGGATAAATGCTCACCAAATTGTGTTTCATGGAGTAACTTTTATTTTAGTAATCTTTGTGTAGTTAATGCTCCGCTCCGCTTCGCTCGGCTCCCGATGTGTATCACTTCGCTCGTCGTCACTACCTATATTCGGAATTTTACCGACTTCCGGCTTTGACCATGGTGAGCATTTATCCATTTTGGTAAGCACTTAAATTGTACCCGATTTGAATATAATAATAATACGGCGTAGGGAAGTGACGAACCCACCGCCCACTGGTGCGTCCAGGTGGCGTCAGGGTGTGATGACCCCTTCGCCCTCTGGTGCGTACAGTGCAAGCAGTCACCGCAGGGCGGCTTGTGGCGAGCCGATGGTGAGTGGCGACACCTCGGACCCTACCTCCAGGGGAAACACACACACATGCACTTACACACACATACACACAGCGACACACCTCCCCGCCTCTGCGCTTGCCTTAACCAGCCGGCCAGAATGGAGTCGCAAGAGCGGAACCTATGCTCCAGGTTGGAAGTGTAAAATGTCATAACGCCGGGGGCACTTGACTGTATAAGGATCTTGCGCCCCGCAGACTCACCTCTCGACAACCTTAGCTGCTTACATAGTGTTGCCCCCCGGCCACCCCATGGTGGCTAGATAGGGGGCCCACAACGGCTATCCTTCTGGGTAGTCGTCAAGCAGCAAGTCACCATCTGCCAGACTTAAATTTGTGAGAGATTTTTGAGGCAGATGTCCGTTATCTCACTCTATAGCCCTGTTATCCGGCCCATCTAGCATCCCATCCTCATAGCCCACTCGAAGTCTTCCTTCCTGGCAATAGTTTGGCAACTATGGGGGACTGTCCGTTAGTGTATCTCAATGGTACATTGAAGGAGAGACCTCCATGGATGCGGCCATCTCACATTTAAGGTAGATTAAATGGTACTAAGGCCTCTTCAATGTTGGCTTCGGCCCCATGAATGCCTTTCAAATGACCGGGTCCCTAAGGGCCCGAGACTGAAAAGTGTACCCACATAAAAATAATGTGACGACCCCACCGCCTACTGGTGTGTCTAGATGGCGTCGGGGTGTGTCGACCCCTTCGCCCTCTGGTACGTACAGTGCAAGCAGTCACCGCAGGGCGGCTTGTGGCGAGCCGATGGTGAGTGGCGACACCTCGGACCCTACCTCAAGGGGAAACACACACACATGCACTTACACACACATACACACAGCGACACACCTCCCCGCCTCTGTGCTTGCCTTAACTAGCCGGCCAGAGTGGAGTCGCAAGAGCGGAACCTTTGCTCCAGGTTGGAAGTGTAAAATGTCATAACGCCGGGGGCACTTGACTGTATAAGGATCTTACGCTCCGCAGACTCACCTCTCGACAACCTTAGCTGCTTACGTAGTGTTGCCCCCTAGCCGCCCATGGTGGCTAGATAGAGGGCCCACAATGGCTATCCTCCTGGGTAGTCATCAAGCAGCAAGTCACCATCTGCCAGACTTAAATTTGTGAGAGATTTTTGAGCCAGATGTCCGTTATCTCACTCCGTAGCCCTGTTATCCGGCCCATTTAGCATCCCATCCACATAGCCCACTCCAAGTCTTCCTTTTTGGCAATAGTTTGGCAACTATGGGGGACTGTCCGTTAGTGTATCCCAATGGTACATTGAGGGAGAGGCCTCCATAGATGCGACCATCTCACATTTAGATTAAATGGTACTAAGGCCTCTTCAATGTTGGCTTCGGCCCCATGAATGCCTTTCAAATGACCGGGTCCCTATGGGCCCGTGACTGAAAAGTGTACCTACATAATAATAATAATAAGATTTCTTTATTCGAGTAACAAAAAACTCATTCTGTTATATTAATATTAAATATTTACATAAATTAATTGCATAAATTTATTACTAATTAATTAATTTATTATAAATATATTACATAAGTATTTCATTTTAAATGTAGGCTGGAACAGTGCCCAAGATAGAATGCATCCAACCGGTTGACGAACATGCTAAGGACGCTGTTGCAGCTGGCCCGCGCCCTGCAGAGTATAGACGCACTGCGCCTGCGCATCGTCGCGTAAAAGCAATTTACGCTTGCCTCCGCAAACATGCACGAGGCACTGCAGCACCGGGGCAGCCGCACCAACGTCCTGAACGCGTCGTTATACTGCACGCGAAGAGCGTTATACTGCCTTTGAGTACATTTTGCCCAGAGGGTGCCCGTATAGAAAGATGTGCAATAAGCACTGAACAGTGTAATCTTAACTCTCCTCGAGCATCGGGCAAACCTCCGGGCAATCATGTTAGCCCTGACTGACAACGCTCTTCGCTCTCGCTCTATGTCTGCATCGTCCGTGAGGCCAGAGGTGACTAGGTGTCCCAAGTACTTAAATTGCTGCACCCTATTCAATGTTACACCATCCAATTTAATAGGTGGTACATCCGTGGGAAAAACTGACCCGGTCTCAAAGACCATGCATTCACTCTTGCGGGCATTATATATTAAACCGTGCGAGGCAGCATATCTTTCGCAGATCCTCAATAATTTCGAAAGACCACCAACTGAGGCGCTCAGCAGTACCATGTCGTCTGCGTAGCTGATGTTATTGACACAAACTACGTCAATATAACAACCCATGTGGGTGCTGCTGAGCTCCTCAAGAAGTGCATTTGCGTAAAGGTTAAATAGCACTGGAGAGGTTTACCCCCCTTGACGGACTCCACACTCCATCCTGTACGGATCCGAGTATGTGCCCGCCCGATTAACAATATTAACTTGGTTGTTATACCAATATTTAAAAACTGATGTTATTGCAGATGGAACATCAGTATTTCCCAGCTTTTCCCACAAAATATCGTAGCTGACCAGATCGAAAGCCTTGAACAGATCAAGAAAACAGGAATAAAAAGCAGTTTTTCGAGAGGTGTAATATTTGACAGTTTCCTTTAAGCATAAAATAGCGGTTTCTGTTGACAACCCAGGTCTAAAACCGAATTGATTGTCATGGATGTGTAGATGCCTGTTTAAATGAAAATTAAGAATACTGTCCAAGACTTTGAATATAATTGTTGCCAATGATATGGGTCGGTAGTTGGTTTTGTCCGACACGTCACCCGTTTTATTTTTTATAATCGGCACCACCACGGTCTTCATCAAATCATCTAGTAGATAGGCGTGACCTAGACAAAAAGTGTACAGCATAGCTAGTACTCTTAGTAGGTGTGACCCAGCATATTGGAGGTCCTCAATGCTAAGACCATCGTGACCTGGGGATTTGCTCTTTGTCATATTTTTAATCGCTTTAGTTACATCCTTGGCCAACACTATGTTAACCGACTGATCACCATGCATCTGAGAATTCCTCACAGATCGCGATGGTCCCAAAGGAGACCTAACAATAAACTGATCCTTGAACACTTCGGCAATACCTTTAGGATCTGCAATGCCGTCAACATTCACGGGGAGACCAGACCTATTGTTTAATTTATTTGTTGCTTTCCAAAAGTTACTGAAATCGTTCTTAGAATGGTGAGACTCTATCATGTCCATTTTGATTTGCTCAGCGTGATTCTGACACCATTTTAAGCGAGATTTGAAGATTTTTCTACTCTCAAACATTTCATTATATACGTTACCAACGTTAGGTTTTCCGTGTAATATCCAAATTTGAAACTTAAGTCTTGCTTCGCTATGAGAATCGCTGACATGTTTGTTCCAGCCTATCACAACTTTGTTTTTAAAACCAAAACCGTGTTTACAGTCATATGTTGCCGTAGCAGCTTCGCATAGAATAGAAACTATCTCATTATACATTTTGTTAATAGTGTATTTGTGCTGTGCGTCATTACAAAATCGATCAGAACATGTCTGAAACTCAACAGGAAAATCCAGGTTTTTTAACTTCTCGTGATAAATTTTTGAATACGTACTAATTTGATCTGGTTCTCTATTTCCCCAAATTATTTTATTCGGGATCCTAGGTCTAACAGAACATAGTTTAGGTTTTATTAAGTTTATGTTATATTCAACTATTAAAGGAAAATGATCTGACCACATTACATCAACCTTAACCTCAACCTCATTAACAGTAGGCATGGCCGAGGCCGAGACTAAACAGTGATCCAACCATCGTCTCGATCCATGCGATTCACTAATAAAAGTGTAAGTTTCGGAATCTAAGCCTAAGATTTCAGTATCGGCGCAAAACCACTGTAGGTCTTTACAAAAACTTGTAAGGTCCCTAAAAAACATTTCTGAAGGATGCGCATTAAAGTCACCCATAACGTAAACACATTCTATATCTTCATTAGTAACAATAGCACTTACCGCACCCAAGCAATCCATAAACAAAGACTGGTTTTCATGCTTATCCGTAGGCATGTAAACATTTATTACTAAAAAAGACCTTTCATACGTCACTATTTTTACTGCACAAATACGGGGATTACCACATTTTATAACTGACACATTTTCAAAAACCGACTTTTTCCAGAGCAAGGCAACTCCACCGCGAGGTTTCCCTCGCAGCATCCCCGCCGTTGTATCCACCGCCGAGGTTCCCGTACAGTTGAAATCGTTATCTATACTGCTCAGATAAGACAACTCGCTCGGCATCAACCACGTCTCTTGTAAACAGATTACGTCACAAGATCGACACAATTCTCTAATACTTTGCACAGAGCGTTTCACATTTTTGCAGTTAAAACTTGCTATTCGACATAAGAGAGTAAGTAATATTCATGATTTTTCTTGTTTGCCGCTAACACATTTTTCATTGTTCACACCTTTGTATTTATGAGTAAAACTCACAGAAAGCCGAAATATAATATTTTCGGGCCAAAGATTTTCATTTAAGAACGTTGCTACTTTTTCGTTTGATACGAAAAATTTATACGCGTTATGATCAGATCGTTTTCGAATTGATATCTTCTCCAGGACGACTGTCTCCTGTGTCATCCTACGTATGTAATTCGTGATATCTAATTCCGTCGTGTTCTTGTGTACGTTCGTAATAAAAATGGGGACCTTAATATCCGCGGCTCTAAATTTCCCTTCATCATCGCGTGCTTAGCCACATTTCCCGATATAACGATATCGTAATCTACTTTTTTTGCTTTCAACTACCTGCCATGAATCATTTGAATCCTTTTCTATGGAATTCAAATTTCGTTTAGCCGTTTTCACAATATCCGTATAAGACACATTCTGTTTCGGTATATTGTTTACATTCGTGTGATCGCTGCCGCTGTTTTGTTTCGTTGCGTTATACGTCTCAGTTATCAGCTGTTGTCTAGGCTGCGCCAGCGGCGGCGGAGAGGATGTAGCAGATAAAATTCATCGTAACTACAGACTCAGTTCACACCCGTACAGCTACGTTTCACCAATGATTATTGAAAGTGACTACGAAACCGTTAGCGGCTTCCCTAGTTTGCGAGAAAGATGGTGATACCTCCACAGTCGAGGCCAGTGTCAGCTCTGCTTCATCCTATCGATGCTATACCAGGAGCGGGGCGGTAGAAACCAAGAGTAAGACCACTGTGAACTTTAAGAAACCGGTCTATTGCAAATACTCGCGCCCTGAGGGTTCTATACCATTCAAATAAATCATTTGAATAAAAATTATAAACGTATGAAACAATACTATAAGTTTAAGTTCATCGAGTATTCGGGTGCGTAACCCTAAACCTATAATAACAATCGTCGTTTCCAGTGTTTGTTTTTTAAATAAACTATATGGCAGATAAGACACAGAAAATTCAACATTCGTAATTAGTTTAGTTTTTGAGATCGACCCCGTAACAAAAATGGCCCAAAACTGCCGACTTTGAAAACACCGCATTTCTTTGTGAATAAATATATAATTTGTTCTCTATTCAATGAGCTCTAGACTGACACAATTTTTTTGGCTCCTTGTGGAAACCCCATTTTTGGGTCAACATTCAACGTAATTTGTCCAAATAATTAATAGATAATTTGATTGATGGTTCAGTTCTTGATGGAACTCCATTATAAGACCATAAGACTTTTCGTTGCTATAACATATCCAAATTTCAAGGTTGCAACTCATTCAGTCTGCAAGCTAGAGACCTGTGACATACCCGGACGTACAGACAGCAGAGTGACATTAATAGGGCTCCGTATTGCCCTTCCGGTACGAAACCTTAACAACACAGTATTTCTACCTCCTAGGTTCTGAGTTTCTCCAACTTAAATTATTCCTCAAGCAATTACTACGGAGTCCGACCGCCCGTTTATATTTTACTGTTCATATTTAAACACTATATAAAATTTGTTTGGGACACAAACTGTTTGTTGCTGTTCTGTAATTACTGAACTCACGACGAAAGTTTAATTGAATAAATTAAATTTACACCACTGCGGTGCAGAAAATCAGAAAAGTAAATCTGGACGTGAAGAGCTCTCAACCGGGATTCAAACCCGGGACCTCTCGCTTACCGGGCGGTTGCTCTACCAACTGAGCTATCCAGTTCTCAACATGACCTGCGAATTTACGCTTGTGCTTTCCCATACCGCAACGATATGTATAGGTACCTAGATTATGTATCTTTAAGTCGGTTGCCAATTGGTTGCCAAACATCAAAAACATAGATATACTATTGAATCTTTTTATCATCTGCTACTATCCTTTGCCTGCGGCTCCGCTCGCGTTTATTTAATATTTGCCACGTTTTTAACTTGGGCGTTATTTTATGAACATCCCTTATAGCAAATTAAATATAAAAATTCCTTACAGCCTATGTGCTAACCAGGGTCATATAGCCTACGTGTTGACCAGGGTCACTAAGGTGATAATAAAAAAAACCGCATCCAAATCCGTTGAGTGGTTCTTCAATTAAAACGGAACATACAGACAGTCAGACAGATACAAAAATTCAAAATATTGTAGTTTTGGCCTCAGTACAATACCAATAGCCCATTTCATTTAAAAATTCGCAAAAATTTTCAAGGTACAGACACGACTTTTTCACTACTTTATAATTAGTATATAACGGGTGACTTTTCGAACATCGTCCAATTTTTTTAAGCATTTGATGTTATTCATAAAGGGATTTTTGAAAAAAAATGGGTAGGTAAAATTTTCACCTTGCTCAGATAGGGTTCTCACTATTTGAAAACAAGGATGTAGAGTAGAAACACATATATACTTCACTGATTACTTTATATTCTGAATAAGACGTTAGTTACAAAACTGTAAAATAGAGCACGGCCTTATGCTAAACGGGATGGGAGACGACTGGAGTGACATCGATGCATGTCGATGTTACTCAAAACTGCTTGCTGAAACCGCAGTTTGTAAATGTGTGCGTACACGTGTCGCTATAACCTCAATATATTTTTCTTCCAAGATTTATCGTACAGCGTTGTCACTACACTAAGCTACGAATGGCGAACGGAAGGCGCGTAGCCGCGTAGCGCGTGCGGCGCATGGTGTCTACAAACGTAGCCGCGTAGTGCGCACGGCGCATGGTGTCTACAAACGCAATTGCTTTTGAGATAACTTTGCATAGCCGTATCTTAATATTTTAGTACTGGGTGATACTTAAAGAAAAAACACGTATTTCATTATTTTCACTAAAGATTAAAATGAATAAATTTGGACGATGTTCAATAAGTCATCCTGTATAGATGTTTTTAGTGTTTGGTAACCGATACAACATTACTTAATAGGCCCGCTGGACAAAAATTCCCATGTGTTTTAGTTTCAGGAAGTTTTAGTTTTCGTACAAATATTAGCGTCACGTGTTGGAGACAGTAAACGTATACGATACGTAGTGATAAAAACCAACCTTAAGAGAATAGGTTCCGATTGCATTGATCGCTGTTACTCCATGCCGAAAAACCTGCAGTGTGAGAGGGACGAATTCTGGAAAATTATCAAAATGACGACTTTTATCACGAATTATATTATTTAAAAAAAAACTAAAGTTTGTATCAAATATCTGTTCGGATAACAGTATAATAAAGTTTATACAGATTTTAATTAATAAATAATATAATATGATTTTGCTCAAATAATGTTAAAACTCGACATGAAACCTTTTTTTGGAGTCATCTTTGGTTTTTTATGGCTCAATGTTGGAATGACTTCTGAAGATTCTGTTTCGATAAGAGTGTGCATTATATTCTTGACAGAAGTCCAAATTTTTTTCAAATATCTAGTATTGCTAGATTCTTCAAACAAGGAAGAATAAATTATGGTTTTTCGGAACCTATCCTCTTAAGGGGCTTTGTAAAAAATATATAGATGCTTTGTTTCTGTATATTTCATGAAGTACACGGAAAATTTTAATACATTTTTGGTATATGCATTTTGACCATGTAATCTAGGGTTTTGTTTGTTTTTGGAAAACAGGTTTGGATAAATTTTCCTCAAAAGAAAGAATTATTGAAATGAGGTCTTCAAACGCACTTTTTATCCTCGTTTGACGAATAGGGATCAAGAACTCGAAAATACTTTATTATATTTGATTTTCGAAATTTTGCTAGCTATTTTAGTTTGTTTAGTAAAATTAAAAAACATACTTTTTTCTCTTTTGCGCTGAATCCGCCCTTCTCGCACTGCGCGTTTTTTCGCTTGGAGTGAAGGTGACAAAAATAAAATTTACATAGCCCGTTTCTATGCGCATATTATAATATAATAGAATAAGCATTTAGATTCAGTAGTTCACCCCCGTTCCGTGAATCTGTGCCCCGTTTTCGGCTTTGGCGTTATTTTATGAACCTCTTCTATGGCTTATATGTCAACCAGGGTCACTACAATGATAATAAAACAAAAAACCACATCCAAACCCGTTGAGTGGTTCCAGAGTTAAAGCATTTATTCAATATTTGCCCCGTTTTCGGCTTGGGCGTTATTTTATGAACACATATGTGTTTACCAGGGTCACTACTATGATAATAAAAAAAAACTGCATCCAATTTTGTTGAGTGGTTATCGAGTTAAAACGGAACATACAGACAGATAGACAAAAATTTTATTAAAAAAATTTGTTCGGCCTTATATTTCGTCTTCAGTATGATCTTGGCTATATAAACGAAAGTCACCTTATATATATTTACAATTAGTAAAAATTTGATTGATTAATTATTTTTTTCCAATTCCTAAATTTCAATTTACCATTGTTATAATGCGTGATTTACACGTTCGATAGTGGTATTTATTTACTTACTAGTTTGCTTCGTCCGTCATTGTGTTGAGCTGATTCCGATTCACGGAACTGATTATACGCTATCTGACATATCTTAATTTGGTATTCCTGCAAGTGTAGCGATGGGTAGAAAATAATAAGAGAAAATATATACTTTTAATAAATGCAAAAGAAATCATCTTTATAGAAAACATTACGGCAAATCACTAATTTCTTTCATTTATAATTCCATCATGTTAAAATATTTCTTAGTCGATAATAGTACTTAAGAGGGCTGTAGTCGGCGGCTTGAAGTCAGTCGCGCACGGGGTCCCCATGCTTGCTATTTCATTCTACATTCAACTTCAGATTATAGAGCGCTGACTGACTGTTATTGGTTAGCCCGAACGTTAATTTCCCGAGTTCGTACGGAACTAACCGAACACTAAGCTAACGCGAGACAAAATTCATGTCTTGAAAAAACTCGAGAATGGTTTTGGGTCTTCCTATGATTTCAGGAGAAATATCCCAAAAACCGAAATGAAACAAAAATATTTTTGAATAGTATAAAATATACTATGCTGTGAAGCTAAATTTTTTTGATTTGATGTATCGCTTTTAGGACATTACGGTATATAAACATTCATGAAAATATGTGTAAAATCCAGGAATTTATACGCTTGTAACTTTTGTATGTTTTGATTTTGATAAATGTTTTAAGTTCAAGTCATGGATATTGTATGGGATATGTTGAAAAAGGAAAAATAATAAGCAAGTACCTATCAATAAGGATATTATCAGCGAACTGCGCTAGTATGGGAGTAAAGGCGAATAGAGTCGCCTTAAAATAAATAGCTAAACTATTTGAATTGTTTGTTTTTAACAAGTCAGATTTTGATCGCTTCTGTACATTCTCCATATGAAGCCCTAACTTTAATGAAATAAAATTATTTTACTGCTAAAAATCTCACCAGTTTATCTAAAAATGAACTTTTTTTATTTTTATTTTTTTATTTTATCTTTTAAAAATTAACAAGAGCGTTGAAGCGGTCAACCTAATGACCGCTTTAATTGGTAACGAAATTAGCAATTTTTGAAGAAAACCATACTTATGTTTGTACTTTATTCCTACCGAGTATCCAGTATGAATTTGCGTCAATATGCTGACAAGTACAGTGAAGGAAGAGTACCTGGTCGTCGGGTGCCGAGCAGCTGGCCCCGTCCCCCGGCACCCGCTCCCCCTCCGGAGTTCCCCTCTCCTCCTCCCGCTCCTGTGGTGCCTCCTCCACGTCGTAGCAGCCGCCCTGGAACAATTATCATTTCTATATCTCAACCGAGCTAAGTTTGCACCTCGCTGGAATGCGGCGTCCCGCCCGCTTCCCCGCTCGCCTTCCCACGTCTTTTTAATAGTAGCGAGTCCTTTTTTGCAGACCGTACCTAAGCGTCAGTGTGACGTTATCGACGCGAGGTGCATACTTAGCTTGGTCGGGTAGTAAATTATTTTCTAGCACACCGTGCGTAAAATGACCACGTGCGTAACACGCTGCGCTTGCGTAATGTCGGCATTTTCCCCACTTGTGCTATAAAATATTATACGATACTCGTGCGAGAAACTTTTTCTCGACTCGTGTGATTGCAGCACTCACCTTCGGCTCGTGCCGCAAACTCACACTCGTCAGAAAACGTTTCATCGCTCTCGTATCGTAATGTACTAATAATTTTATGAAAACTATATTATTTGTCACCAAATTTTATATTTTGTCATCAATTTGTATTCTCTTAATAATAGCTCTATCCCTTCAAAATATTATCATTCTTAGATAAATAAAAAGTATCTCAAGGTATGAAGTACAAAACGGATGTAAATTTGTATTTAAAATAAAAGAAATTATTAATAATATCATAGTTCATCAATATTATAAAATATTACGTTTATCCCTAAATAATAGCGGATTAGTAGGTATATTAGATTTGTTACCAAATAAATCGATTATCAAACCCATATTGCGACTTCTTTTTATTTTTTAATGTCCATTAATGTAAGTTAAAATAAATTCTGTGTTTGATTTATTGTTCTACTAAAAAAATCAATGCATATTCTTATAATACATATTACATGACCAATTGCAGATAGATTATGTTTTTATTGCGAAATCCATCGCTTTGGAATACTCTGCCGTCGGTAGTGCGCTTGTCTTGATAACAAGAGGTCGCAGGTTCGAATTATGGCCCGAGGATTTTTAAAAATTCTTGTCTTTTCATTTGTTTCTAATTTATCTTTTCTAGTTTGTAATGCACTATAATAATAATGTTTACAATTGCAGATAATTAAAGAAAATATACTTTTTGAGAAAAATGCCATTTTTAACGCGGTTTTTCGGTTGTCTTAACAGCCCCGGCTCAGAGCGCGCTATTTTCAACAATAATGAAACGTCATAGAGTTCAGTTCTACCTGACGCAAAATGAGGTGCTCAATCTCAGAAATAGCGAGCCCTTATACAAAATAAATTTTCCAAGTGAAATATAAAAAAAAAGTAAGATAATCCGTACAGCCAGCAAAAGATAAAGGTATACAGGCCCATCGCAAACACTTTGATCCTAAAACCCACAGGTAAGTGATAGATGAGATAAGGTATACTAGGTCAATACATACACACATGTACTATTGATCAAAGATCAAATCAAGATCAATCAATCAATCAAGATTAAGATCAAAGTGTTTGCGATGGGCCTGTATACCTTTATCTTTTGCTGACTGTACGTGTTTACTAACTAATGGGTACCAAGCGACCTTCCCATATCCTCAGTTGGATGTCTATGAACGGTAGAGAGAAGTATTTAATGGTACGTGAAAGTTATGTTGTGAAGTCCTTTGTGGGTATGAATTGGTAGGGTAGGTAAGTTTTATGTGTAGATAGTTTTCCCCAATACAGAATGCAGGGCAGTGCTTGCATTCCAAAAGGTAGATGCAATTTGATGTCTTACAGAGCGCAAATAAAATAATTAAGTATGTTGAAAAACTACATTTTATTAGATTTAATCTAATAATATTACACTTCTCTAACCGTATAAGAATCAAATTTTGAATTGAATGTTAAATTCACAAAACTACAAAGTTCAATGGCAAGTTAGTAGCGATTGCATTAGCAGATATTATCACAATCGGCACGTACTGCAGTACCGACCGACCGAGTAGAGCAGCGTTGTTAGATCCCAGTTATTGTCTTGAACTCCAATAATTAGACCCGTGAGAATTCAAACGATTGCGTTTGCATACGGAATTCAGTAATGATCTAGTTTACAATGCAATTATTAAGCAAATAAAGGGACAATTGAATTAATTGGTAGTATCGTTATTGTGTCTATTGTGTTGGTATGAATATAATCTGAATCTGAAAATTATCAGTTTAATGGCAGGCGCACGCGAAATAGACGATTAAACCGCTTCTGTGGCAGAATGGTAAAGCGCTTGCCTGCTAACCCAGAGCTCGTGGGTTCGATCCCCGCGGTGCATATTAATTCAATCTGATATGTACATGAGAAAGCACCAATGCAGATATTTAAACATAAACATTAAAGTTGATTCTGAAGGCTTTAATCTGCTGTCAAAACTTAAATTTTTCCAAAGTAATATATGTATCTTCTTTTGTTAACAATAAAAAACTATTTTGGAATGAAGAAAATTTAGTTTTGAAGGAACTACAGCTAAAATTAAAGCCTTCAAAATCGACTTATAAGTTTACTTTTCAAGAATTTTAGTTTAGACAGCACTAAAACTAAAGCGAAAGCCTTCAAAACCAGCTCCAATATATTTATAAAAAACAAGGTGAGATAAAATAAATAAAACCGGTCAGGTGCTAGTAGGATTCCGTAGCATTCATTTATGAAATAAACTTAAATGGTTCTAATAAATATTACAAACTTATGAAAAGCATGAAACAAAACTGCAAAATTAAGTTGATCGACCATTACTCGTTAAATTGTAAGGAATCCTGTGATAGTTTTCCTTTTAATTTGGTTATATTTATGTTACCGTAAGATTGTACGATCCGATAGTTGATAATTTAACTAGCTAGTGAGATTATAATTTAACGGTAGGTTTTTGTTAGGTAGTTTATAAACTAACCTAACCTAGAAAAATTATAAAGTAACGGATTTTACAATCTCACGCTGCCATATACTACTGCTGTGATTTTTTTCACATATCCAAAATCAACCACTTGACTCTAACAAAAATTTGCATTTTAAAGCTTAATATTTTGCAAACGGATCCCTGAATCAAAAAATGGTTTTCACATACCTACAATATATAGGTGGTAGAGCTGATGCCGAGCTCGACTGTGGAGGTACCACCATCTTACTCGCAAATCCTCCCGAAGTTATTCGGGGGAGAGTAAGAGAACAGCTCTCAGGCAAAACCAGGCGGCCCACCATTGCCTGGGACCGATGGATGGCGGTTTATCCATCCCCAATTGCCGGGCCTTATATTAAACAGACTAGTGACGGGCAGCGGCGCCACTGGTGCAAAGGTTTCGGCACCGCGCTCACCGACCCACCTGCCCAGCTTGTGTGAGTATGGGAATTTCTTCCAGGAGGACCGCCAAGAGTGGCGAAATCCTGGAAAGGCCTATGTCCAGCAGTGGACGAAACAGGCTGATGGATGGATGGATACCTACAATATTTTTGAAAGACCTATCCAACGATACTCCACCCGCAAAATAAAATTCATCCCCACAATGTGTAGGGGAGAAAACATAAAATAGTAGTTTATGAAACTGGTACATAAAAAGGTTATTAAAAACAAGAGAAACGAGCCGAAGGTGAGTTTTTTAATAGAACACGAGTGTTTTAATACCTAGTTATGTATAGTTTCATACACTACTTTATCTTAACTCATGCCTAACAACCTGTTTTCATAATAATCTTGATACAATTTGTCGTTAGCCATTTTTGATTTTTCTTGTAAAAGCTGATTCTAAAAGTGTTCGTAATTTCCGTCGTTATTTCCAGAATGTCAGGTGGAGTTAAATTATGATCACCATCACTGCTGTTAGTAATTTTAGGGCAAAATAATACTTTCGGTTTGATACATAAAATCACAGTAAATAATAATTTACACGTAAGCTATGGCGCCAAAATCCAACAGTCCACCACGTATGTGAACGCGTTGCGCGCGCCGGCGGCCATAGACATTGGCCCCTTTTCCACTTACCGGCAATCCACCGGCACCGGCAACGGCGACGGCACGGCTAAGGTGGTAAAAATGTATGAATTGCAAGTACCATACTAATGGTAATCAATTTCCGCTAATTGCTTTAAAACGCAATTTTTGCATACTTTTATTCAAAATTAGGAAAAACAATATAATGATCTGCATTTTGCACCGGGTTTCGGTTTTACCACCTTAAGGCTATTACTACTATGATACATTTTTTTCTAAACCGCTTTAGTTAATTTAAGAGTAAATCATATACAAAAACAATACAAACCCAGTTTTGGATCTGAGTTCTAGATATTATTCTAGGAAAATAAATTGTTTTGTTTTTTTTTTCATTCATTCGAACTTTGTTGCAAACTTTTCCTGTCGACCAACCGTCAAGCGCTGCCTATTTTTCATATGTACACGAAGAATTCCCAAAAAAATATTTTGATAAGTTACCAATTATGTATAAAGAAATATATGTTCGTAAGACGTAGTTTGTGTAAGTTCTTAGTAGCAACACCGCTCTTTTGCTATGCAAGTGCGTTAGTAGATGCACTAAGCTGTAGCGGCGATTATAGCGCAGAAAATTGCGATAAAAGAAGATCTTTTCAACGAGCTCTTGTATCTTATCATGAAAGGACTTCGTTGAAACTAAGTTAAGCGGATTGAGGATACTTTTCCAGAGAACCTACATACTTAATACTTTTAGAAAACTCGACTTAAAATTAAGACGAGACGAGCTTTTTAGTGTTCCGTATCCGAATGTAGCCAAACGGGACCCTATTTATTAACCTTTCGCTATCTGTCTATCAGTCTGTCTATCTGTCCGTCCGTCTGATAGCCAGCTCATTGACCTCTCATAAACAACTAGACTCACAATCTCGCTCAAAAAGTGTCCGCGATGCATTTTGTCACCGCTATAGGGTGACAAATTCGAATGACGATTTCCTACAACTGACATTGCATCTTATGTTAACGACATAACGTCTTAATTTGGTTGAAGCATTTTTGCTACTATGCACGTCGCACGTTCAGATACTTTCTGACGAACTTCTTATAGACTGTGTGTGTATCTTGTTGTTTACAAGAGGTCAATGCAGGCGTTATCATTTTAGCGGCTTTTTTTGACGTCTTGATGTTGCTATCGCATCTACATTTTTGTTCTTTATCAAGTTTTTAGGGTTTAGTGATTTTATCGACTCGAACACTCAATCCGGAGGTTGCTGGTTCAAATCCCGTAAGGATATACGAGTAAGCTTGAACAGCACTACCGATTTTTATGTCACAAATGGTTATTGAACAAGCTCTATCCGTATGGGTTCAGGAGTCCAGTTTATAAATTACCAGAAGACCATAAAACATAACCTTGACTCAATTCAAATACAAACTTAAGGATTGTTTTACTAAAAAACTGTTTTTATACCATTAACTAATACTTAGGTTAAAATGTTGACTAGGTAACATCCATCCATCCATCCATCAGCCTGTTTCGTCCACTGCTGGACATAGGCCTTTCCAGGAGTTCACCACTCGTGGTGGTCCTCCTGGAAGAAATGCCCATACTCACACACGCTGGGCAGGCGGGTTGGTAAGCGCGGTGCCGAAACCCTTGCACTAGTGACGCCGCTGCCCGTCACCAGTCTAATTTATATCCATCCATCCATCAGCCTGTTTCGTCCACTGCTGGACATAGGCCTTTCCAGGATTTCGCCACTCTTGGCGGTCCTCCTGGAAGAAATGCCCATACTCACACACGCTGGGCAGGCGGGGTGGTGAGCGCGGTGCCGAAACCCTTGCACCAGTGACGCCGCTGCCCGTCACTAGTCTGTTTTTTATAAGGCTTGGCAATTGGGGATGGATAAACCGCCATCCATCGGTCCCAGGCAATGGTGGGCCGCCTGGTTTTGCCTGAGAGCTGTTCTCTTACTCTCTCCTGAATAACTTCAGGAGGATTTGCGAGTAAGATGGTGGTACCTCCACAGTCGAGCCCGGCATCAGCTCTACCACCTAACTAAAACTAGGTAACAACAGTAGTTTAACTAGGCGGTGTCCTTGAAATCAATACCTACTGCCGCTCGGCGCCTAAACACGCGCTAGGGTTGCCAAATGACTGTTTACGTTTTGATAATGCTATATTATTATTATAAAAGTTGTATTTAAGCAACCCTAGAAAGCAAAACATACACTATAATTTCGTCCCATAATTTACGAAAATGCGCGGGAGCGTCACAGTGACAACATGCGTACGTAACTGCGGAGCGACCGCGACTGTCGTAAACTGAGTTGTACCGAGTTTGGGGGGGGGGGTCATTTCAGCCCGTTTGTATGGAGATAGAATACTATTTGTTATTTATACTATGACTAAGCTATTCATTATTAATATTATTAAAAGGTTATTTTAAAATGTTTAAGATTCAAGACGAAGCTTTATGGATATTTAGCGGCTATTCCATACAATTATTTTCACAGTAAAAGAAATTACAGTTAAGCTTATTTGTATACTTACAGTATCAGTAAGTACCTACTCACATTATTTTTTATTTTTGTACACGTGTACGGTTGCTTCGTTTAATCTAATTTTTCGTTAGTTTTGCTGTAAGAAATCTGTGCATTGTGCATACATCTTACTAAGGACTAAAACTTTACTTTGTGCACGAAGCACGTTTGATCTAACTAGACAAACGGCAGTGAGGCCAAGTTCTAAAAAAATAACGACCGCGTATTACAACAAACAATGTATTTCTTAAATTGATAAAACGTAAGAACCTAGTTAATTTTTCTACCGAATTTAACTATCCATATTTACATTTTTATTTTTGTTGAAACTGAGGTTTTTGTTTTATTTACAGAGGAAATTCTAACGTTCACAAAGGGATTTAATTCAATTAACTTTTAATTTCGAGATTAGATCTGAAGCGGCTTACCTACTCTCTTCCAGGAATAAATCCGCTATTATTATAAAAGAAAAGTTTGGATTCAATGTAACAAAAAGTTTTAAAAGAAATTATCTATTGTAGACTTCTCTTTGTTCTAACATTAATACTTAAATAATAATACTTTAAAATAAGCAATAATCACTTTTATTCTTATCAAATAGATCATAGTGGGTGCCGTACAAAAAGTGGAAAAATATAGGCAGAAGATTATTATAAACGCCCTCGTGAGAGTTTTGTATGTGCTGGTAAATCAAATAGTTATAAAAAACGGTGTACTTACAATTACAAGTATGGTGGAAAAATTCAACGGTCTATGACACGGTTACGTAGTCGGTAAAGCGAAAGAGTTCGTAGGTTCGTGGCCCGAGATTTTTTTTCAAATTCTTGTCTTTAAATTTGTTTCCAACTGATCTTTTCTAGATATTAATGCACTCTAATAATAATATTAAGAAGATTAATTGAGAATAACTGGGAGTTATTCTATACTTTGGTTACACTTATTTTTCAACAGAAATTCAAAAACGATTTTCTGGGTAAATCAACACTCCCCATTAGTCATTATGTGGCCAAAATTGTTCCGTCACGTTGACATTTTTTAGATATCTAAGGCGATGCTATCTAGAGAAATCTGTCCTCGTCCAACGCTTTAATTTTTCACATGTTTATCCTGCTCAACGAAAGCGGGCCGTTCAGAAAACTCGCGTTTTTGACGTGTTTTTATTTATTATTTTGGAATTAGAGGGATGGGTTTTTAATAATATGGCCGTTTTATATCACATTTTTCACGAGGTTTATTTTAATATAAGTTTTATTGGTCAAAACTTAATATAGCTCAAATAAAATGATATTTAGATCGTAGTTTAGACCTATCTTTGCGATTTAATCGGATCGAGGAAAGTGTAAGCAATCGTGTATCGAACAGCCGAAATATTAAGATTGACCTGATTTCACCATACCCTGTTAGTTATTTCATAAATCAGACATTACTTAACGAGGGATTAAAATTAACAAGGACACTAACATCTCTGTTAATTTTGTATGTCCCACGTGGAAAATGTAACAAGCCATTAATAAATCAAACATTAAGCGAATGACTCAAAAATCATTCACTCGCATTCTCAGCCAACCAAAACAAAATGTTGCACTTTTTTCACTAGTTGTATTATAAGTTTCGTGTTTGGAAAGGCCACTGATTTGAAATACCGGTTATTCTGTTGAATTTAATAGAGATTGGGTTACTTTTCGTTTTGCTGGTTCAAATGTGAAACATTTTGAGTCTTCGAGATACGTCAGTTGCCGGTTGCCATGACAACAATGTAAGCAATAGCAAACATGGCCGATCCCGACAGCTGTGGGTCTGTGTAACAGCAAGCTAATCGTCTGTTACCAATCTAACGAACCCTTAGAGCAGTCTTAAGTTTAACAACTTATTAAGGAAATTAAACATTCGTTATAGCATGGTGGGACACTCACCAACTTTAACAGTCCCATAAATGATATAACAGGGGTGTCAACTAACTAACAGAGTGTGGTGAAATCGGGTCTAAAGAGTGAAATTTGACATATGTTTTTGCAAAATGTAATCGTCGCTTTTTATTGGTTTAAAATTAATTTGAAAAGAGATAAAGTTTGGGATAACCCTTTCGACGCATAAAACCATAAACGCAGAACACAACCCCCTCGGGGTTTTGGCAAAATATGAAAATAGCAATGAAATAAACCAGAACAATAAAGCACGTGTTTTGTTGTTCTCATACAACGGTCATGCAAACATTAAGAAATAAAAATAATGAATATATGAAAAAAATATCTAAGATAAAAGCTATGTTGTTTACATATTTATTATTTTAATATTTATTTTGAGTCATGAAATCTTTATTATTTTTCCTCCAATTGACGTAAAAAATAATAATACATAAAATGCACGTACATTATTTAACAACTACCTATATAATTTAAAAAAATTATGATTATTTACATTCTCATATCTTTGTTGCAGGAAAAGGCTTAAGTAGACTAGTGTTGTTTTTGATCCGATTTTTAATACTGAATAATTTCATTTATATTCCAAAATACAATACAATTTCCATGTGCAAGTAACCTTTTGGCATTAGTTTTAATATACTCTAAGCATGACATTATAAAGCTTAAATTAAGGACATCAGTTATTTAAATACTATGTATAATTTTTCCACCTTCCATTCAGGTATACTATGCATATATTTACCGTGCTTTTAAACACCTCGCTGTATACGGAAGTTAGCACGTACACGTCACTTGTCGCATACACCCGGTCTTTGAGCCATCAACCGGGTCTACAGACCTTTGGAGTCGTAGCAGTTGCTTGCTACGTCGTAGCAAATGTGGGAGCGGACACGTAATGGGCTGGCTCTGTACGGATGTATTTTGTGTCGCTCCCTTTTTAAGCCAAGCGAATCAATATTTTCCGACTTATTTGTTTTTATTTGATATAAGTATACATATTTATACAAGGTGACATTAATTTATACAGCCAGCCAATATTATAGTGAAACTCGGTGTCAAGATTCGATGACCATTTTTGGGAAATTCTGAAATTGTTTTATCTTAAGCCTTTGAAGTGGTTTATAATATGCAAACCCCTTATTAAAATAAATTTTCATGTATATTTTGACTACAATTTTGTAGTCAGCATCAGTAGAATGGTATGAAATTAAGTAACATACTGGGTGTAAAAGCAAAGGCAAGAATCCTTTAAGTGTGTGTTAGTATGATCAGTAAAGATATGATTTTAGATACTGGGATCTCCAAATAAAGTACCAGTACCTCATAATAAGACGATTTTCTTTACTCAAAATACACTAATCGCGTGGACACCCTCACGGTCGCTGGCCACTCGGATGAGGGGTGCGGGTTGCGGGGTGCAATTAGGTGTGTGGGGAGGCCGGTGAGCTGCGTAGCCATAACTTAGAAAAATGATGGAAAATTTGGTGAAAATTCAAGGTATATATTTTTTTCTCGTAATGACATCAGAATCGTGTATACTTTCATATCCTAGAGGGATTCTTGACTTTGCATTTACATCCTGTATATTTGAAACTATAATATTTATAAACAATATAATCAAATTTGATAAAGTCTGGTTATCGAAAGATGAGACTGAGTTTTCTTAATTCTAGCTGGCAACCCCAAAAATAATACTACTGCATCTACACAACTTGATATAAAAAAACCCGTAGAATGTTTGCGAATATGTTGTTTGACTCTTCTTTCAAACTCGAATCGGGATGAGCTAACTTGTCGGCCACAATTGTCAGTTTTAGGGTTCCGTACCCAAGGGTGCCAAACGAGACTGTATTACCATGGTACTACTAAGCCTCCACTGAAAAAAAATATTACCAAGTGAGACCCCATACAAAAATCTCAATGAAAAAAGCCTTGAGCTCTATCTTCAAAACGGTAATAAACATTAATTTAAAAGTTTTGTTAAATTGTAGTACATACTTTAAAGTAGAATAATAAATAATAAAAATCAGGGTTCCGTACCCAAGCGGTGCCGAATTATTTGTAAGGCGATATTTTAGCACCTTTTTTGTCGCCTTGATGTTGCTTTAATAATAATAATAATAATCACATTTAGATTAAATGGTACTAAGGCCTCTTCAATTTTGGCTTCGGCCCCATGAATGCCTTTGAAATGACCGGGCCCCTATGGGCCCGTGACTGAAAAGTGTACCTACATAATAATAATATATATTATATATATAATAATAATATATCGTCCCAAAAACTTTAAAGAAAGCCCTAGAATTATTAGATCTACCTATAAAAACCTTCATGCCCATGCAAAAATCAATAGTGATCGACACCTGCTCTATAGTCCGCCGCTTTCTTAATCCAACTTCACTCCCACTGCTCACCAATCACACAACGCCTCACCTAGCCCGTACCTAGTCCTAAAAAAACCGACCCCGGTCGAGAAATAAAAGACATAGTCGAAATAATAATAAACGTTTATTTCAAGCATTTTAAGCTCATATCAAAATACAAATTAACACAACACATAACAAAACACATAAAATAATAATAATAATAATAACAAAACAAACATCACGAATTAAAACTAAAGAGAAATTAACTAACGAAAAGTTAGCAATATCAGTATGTGCTATTCCTATTTACATGAACATGAACCCAATGTTGTATTGCATGGTTGTCTAGTCTATTGGCTATCATCTGTAAAATAGAGTTGGAGCGGAGCTACCGCGCACTCTACAGAGAATCGAGGCGCATCTCTTGCGGATGATGATGAAAAAACAATCTGTGTGTGCGTCGGCGAACATTCCTGAGGCGCTGCATGCGCGCGGCAGCCCAAACAATGCTCTGAAAGCGTTGTTATAGAGTACGCGAAGGGCATTATATGTGTCAGCAATATCAGTATGTGCTATTCCTATTTACATGAACATGAACCCAATGTTGTATTGCATGGTTGTCTAGTCTATTGGCTATCATCTGTAAAATAGAGTTGGAGCGGAGCTACCGCGCACTCTACAGAGCATCGAGGCGCATCTCTTGCGGATGATGGTGAAGAAACAATCTGTGTGTGCGTTGGCGAACATTCCTGAGGCGCTGCATGCGCGCGGCAGCCCAAACAATGCTCTGAAAGCGTTGTTATAGAGTACGCGAAGGGCATTATATGTGTCAGCAATATCAGTATGTGCTTTTCCTATTTACATGAACATGAACCCAATGTTGTATTGCATGGTTGTCTAGTCTATTGGCTATCATCTGTAAAATAGAGTTAGAGCGGAGCTACCGCGCACTCTACAGAGAATCGAGGCGCATCTCTTGCGGATGATGATGAAAAAACAATCTGTGTGTGCGTCGGCGAACATTCCCGAGGCGCTGCATGCGCGCGGCAGCCCAAACAATGCTCTGAAAGCGTTGTTATAGAGTACGCGAAGGGCATTATATGTGTCAGCAATATCAGTATGTGCTATTCCTATTTACATGAACATGAACCCAATGTTGTATTGCATGGTTGTCTAGTCTATTGGCTATCATCTGTAAAATAGAGTTGGAGCGGAGCTACCGCGCACTCTACAGAGCATCAAGGCGCATCTCTTGCGGATGATGGTGAAGAAACAATCTGTGTGTGCGTCGGCGAACATTCCTGAGGCGCTGCATGCGCGCGGCAGCCCAAACAATGCTCTCAAAGCGTTGTTATAGAGTACGCGAAGGGCATTATATGTGTCAGCAATATCAGTATGTGCTATTCCTATTTACATGAACATGAACCCAATGTTGTATTGCATGGTTGTCTAGTCTATTGGCTATCATCTGTAAAATAGAGTTGGAGCGGAGCTACCGCGCACTCTACAGAGCATCGAGGCGCATCTCTTGCGGATGATGGTGAAGAAACAATCTGTGTGTGCGTCGGCGAACATTCCTGAGGCGCTGCATGCGCGCGGCAGCCCAAACAATGCTCTGAAAGCGTTGTTATAGAGTACGCGAAGGGCATTATATGTGTCAGCAATATCAGTATGTGCTATTCCTATTTACATGAACATGAACCCAATGTTGTATTGCATGGTTGTCTAGTCTATTGGCTATCATCTGTAAAATAGAGTTGGAGCGGAGCTACCGCGCACTCTACAGAGAATCGAGGCGCATCTCTTGCGGATGATGATGAAAAAACAATCTGTGTGTGTGTTGGCGAACATTCCTGAGGCGCTGCATGCGCGCGGCAGCCCAAACAATGCTCTGAAAGCGTTGTTATAGAGTACGCGAAGGGCCTTATAATATTTTTTTGTACATTTATTCCTTAAACTACATGTGTAGAAAGAAGTGCAATATGCTCGTATGCTATGTCATGCATATCATAGGCTATGGCATCTACATGGTTGTTATTTACCGTAAAGTTTTTAAATTTTGCGTAACTACCTATATATTGTGTGCATGTGACGGAACCCTTCGTGCACGAGTTCGACTCGAACTTGGACGGTTTTTTTAAACATTTCAAAGCTAGACCGTGAAATTACACCAGCTTGGGGAGCTTTTAAAGTTTATAGAAGCTACGAGTGCTAGTGCACCGAAACAAGCTGTTGACAGGATTGTAACAGCACATTGAACAAACGTGAAGTGACGAGATAATGGTGTCATCGAGCGAACCCATTAGTCCGAGCCGCCGTCCGGCACCGCCTTATCTATCGACCCGACATTATTATACATAAATACTGAATCTGATGTTTTTATTCTGCAACTGCGTTTGTTTATAGTTCTGGGGTAGTAGATACAACTTACCAAGACAAAAAGACATATTTACATTTTTTTTAATCTATTCGTCACGATTGGTCGACGTTTCCGGAGATCCAGGCGCGGTCGCAGGTCGAGATTTTAGGGGGGTCACTTGGCTCAAGCACAGTTCAAAAGGCCAACAGGGCAAGCAAAGAAATAAAAAGCAAAATATTATTCTATTTAGTCCGTCATTTAGATTATCAAAAAATATTGGACACGTATTTTTTCTTTTGTCAATCAAATAAAAAATGACGGAGATAAAGCGCGTCAAAGTTTGGGAGTGGGGGAAAATTACGTCACTTCTAAGTAAAATTGTACCTAGATGTGACGTCACGCGGAACTTCAGCGGGCTATATCTTCAGTATTTTTTGTTAAATTGAAAAAAGAAAAAATACGTGTCCAATATTTTCTGATAATCTAACTGACGGACTAATTAATTTTTTTTAGTCATCATGCCTGTTGGAAAATTTGGTTTGCACCGCTTGAAAGATTTTTGAACGTTATTTTGAATATTTTTGACTTATGGGTCCGTATAAGGCTAGATGCCTAACTTCAAATGAGCATATCACATTGTGTAACTTCGTTGATCAGTATAGTAAAAATAATATAGACAGTAGACTATATGGCTGATAGGCTGATCTTAGAAAAAATGCAAAATCTTTAAATTTGCTCGATAGAAAAAAATTACGAAGTAACCTCTAAATTAAATGTTTTTTGAGTGTTAAAGGGCCTTCCTTAAATTATACAGCCTTGAAATTTGTATTAAAAAGTTAACAAATGATATCGTCAGCTCGTCTTAGAATATTTTAAAAATTGCATCTAGAAGCGGAGTTATTAAATAAAAACGCAGGTTTTTGTGGGCGCGTGTTTCTTGTTGGTCGTAACAGCTACGGCTGAGAGCGCGCTATTTTGTACTAAAAGTGAACGTCGTAGAGTTCATTCTGATTGATGTAAAATGAGGTGCTTAATCTGACTTTATATGCACCCTTAAACGATAGTAGGTAGATAATATTTTGATTGAAATGTTCGTAAACCGTCAAGTTTTAAGGGACTTTTCGAGTTGACGTGAATGATTTTGGGAGGGGTCATGACTCCATGTGACACCCAACCCCCCTCCCTTGGACTGCTACTGCGGAGATCCTACAGGGCTGGCACATACCTCGGCCGAATAATTGGTCTAGCAATTCACCGAGGTATGGGTACTCTTCCACGAGACGACTTCGATTTCGGCTCAATTTTTAACCTAATTTTATTAATAATTGCATTACATATTTTTGCTTGGTAATTTAAGTTTAGTTTAGTTTATTTCGTAGGATAATTTAGTTTAGTAAACTAGTTTATTTAAGTTTAATGTATTAAAAACGAATAATAAAATTAAAAAAACAAGATTGTGTTTTTATTGCGAAATCGAATACTAAATTGGAATACTCTAAATATTATTATTAGAGTGCATTACAAACTAGAAAAGATAAATTAGAAACAAACTTAAACACAAGAATGTGAAAAAATTGGCGCTATTGGTAGTGCGCTTGTCTTGATAACAAAAGGTCGCAGGTTCGAATTTTGGCCCGAGGATTTTTTTAAAATTCTTTTTAAAAATTTTGTTTCTAATTTATCTTTTCTAGTTTTTAATGCACTCTAATAATAATATTAAAAAAAAAACTATTTATTGAAGATATGTATAAATCCATCCATCCATCAGCCCGTATCTACTCGTCAACTGCTGGATATAAACCATAAACGTATAACAGTACGAATTTAAACTTGCAAAGCTAAATTTCACTCTTCGCATCTGCAGTTGCCTTAAAAAAATTTGGCTTTATAATTGAAACAAATGTGAATGTGCATATTTTCATATAATATAAATATATAGTTTTTCACAGCCCATTTTAACCCCTTTTTACACTCTTAAATGTACGTTAATTAACAGTGCTCGCTTAAGATGACTCAGTTCTGTCTCGGTGCAAAACGCACAACGTTAGATTATCTCCAACTTAAAAAAGTGATTTTATGAAATTGTAACCATAGTACTCGTATAAAGCCCTACAATTCAAAGTGAAAAAAATTTAACACGTGACAGAGTATAGACCACATTCCAATGAAAATTTTTGCGCGAACTTTTTTTCACCTTCCTCTAGAAATTTTGTCAGCTGATTGAACGAACCATTTTGTACTGTGAAGAAAATATATTTTATCGAAAAAAAAATCCCTTTTTATTGTGACCAACCAGTGAACGATACAAGATCTACCCTAGAATTATTTTTAACTTATTATTGTAAGACCTTATTATGTCTATCAGTTTGACCTTTCCAGAAAAGTTGTATTATTGTATGCATTACGTGGCAAATTATCTTTTAATCAATTCAGTCCATGTATAATCCGTAAATTCTGCTAAATAAACGGATTGTTATTAAATGAGATAAAATTAATTTATTTTAAACTATTTATTCAAAAATAAGAAAATCAAAAGTTGTCCATTTTCCACTGAGACCGAAACGAGCCACCTTAATGTGATTATTATACGAGTATGAAGCAGGCTGTTCTACCAACACATGAGACCTAGACTAGACAATGTAATAAGAACTAAAGAAACCCTCTAGACATAATAATATTACCATATCATATTATGAGCACAATATCATTATAATCCTCCAAAAATACGGAGCATTGGACTAACTCAACATAATCCTGATTACTTTCATAACTGCAGTAAAGCGTAAGCGAGCAGTTAATTTTTAAAACTTGATTTAACTTTAATGAGAATGAAGATTAAACGTGCAGAGAAGCTAAAAGCCTTATTAAACTTTTATTTCTATTCACCAAATTACCCATCATACAAAGTTTTGCTCCACATGGATTTTTGAAGGGTATCTATTAAAAAGTTCATGTTAAAGGTTAATTAAAATATCATGAAACTCTCTACACTCTTTCACTCATTTAACCTTTTTCTACTTTATAGTTTTCCATAGGATTTCTCAACAATCTGATAAACTCTGCGATTGTCTAGCCATAGAACACTTTTACTTTTATACTGTACAAGATTTTTCCCGCGGTTTCGACCGCGTGTTTATCGTTTTTATGACTGTGACTTTAGATGAAAAAAAAAAAGATTTGGATATATATTTTATTCCTTTAAAGTTTAGTTTACCTTTTTAGCTTCGTTAGTGTTAAGACTTTTTTTTAAACCCTGCATTATATTTCTTTTTTTTTCTTCTTTCTCTCGTATTTCTAAACTGACAAAAGTAAAAATTACAGATGTCAAAAGTAGGAGCCATCAAAACTGACATTTGTCAAAAGTGACATATTTCAATACTGATAGATGATATTTTCCAAATCTCTCATTTTCCGGGATAAAAGTATCCCTTGGCCTTCTCCACCCTTTACTTTAGCCCTATGTTAAACACATTATAGACCAACGGTACCCCCTGGCCATACCCCTGGTGGTACCGTAGGTCTTTTAAAGTTAAACGGTACCACCGAGTAAGTGACCCTAGTGATGTGTTGACCTAGCTATCTCTCGTATGATAAATGGGTAATTAGGTAAGTAATAGAAAATGCATATCCAGTACGTCCTACCTATCATTGATGCATCTTTACCCTTTAGTAGCAGTAGTTCGGTTGTTAGTTCGGTTGACCGAACTAATGCAACTTTTCAGTAGCAGCAGTTCGGTTGATGTAAAGCACCGAACTGTCAATACCCTTTAGTAGCAATAGTTCGGTTAGTAGTGTTACACTGAATACTTAGCCAGATCAACAGGTTTTAATGAGACTTTGACAAAGGTTTTATAACAGATGTCAAAAGTGATAGATGTCAAAAGTGACAGATGTCAAAAGTGACAGATGTCAAGAGTTACAGATGAATTATTACCACGGAACAGAGAACACATTTTGTGATCTTTACGATTAAATTGTGAAACCTTTTTTTTGTTTACCTAACCTCTTGCTTTTTCAAAGAAGAAAAAATAATGACACATTATTTTTTGTGCTTCAAATGTCATCTAATTTAAAATCAATACAATATAAGGGAATTGAAAGAATATTTTGGGAGTAGTTACTGTTCTTGTTGGAAATCACAATGGAAGACGGAGATAAAGAGAAGTCAATGGAAATAGATTACATCAAAATAAATGGTGGAACCGCCCTTCTCCGTGGTGACTACCGTTACCATAAGCACAAACCTTACACAGATGGCTCCACATTATGGAGATGTTCAACATATAACAAGAGTAAATGTTGTGGTACTGTCACAATTTCAAAGGTAATTCTGTAATGTATTTTTTTAATCATTCTGGTTTCTGTTTATTTCCAATATATAGCTGACAATCTGCTATTTTATTGCGAGATTTCCCGTTTGAATTTCTAAAATTCTTACCCTACTTACAAACTTGCATAAAAGTATTATTACGTGGGACGCACTATAAGTTTCCGGAATGAATATGAAAAAATACTATTATAGGTACAAAATTAATTTATTGTTTTTCAAAATAATCTCCCTTGGCGTCTATGCACTTTTTCATTCGATCAAACCAGTTTTGAAAACTTTTGTGCCACTCCCCTGTGGTGACCTCTGAAACGTGTTTTTCATACTCCTCGACAGCCTCTTCTGGTGATGAAAATCGTCCACCGGTTCTTAATTTTTGGGAACAGAAAAAAGTCACAAGGTGCCAGGTCGGGACTGTATGCAGGATGACTCATGAGTTCTACATTTTTCGTCTTCAAAAAGTCGTTTGTCTGTCTGGCCGTGTGAGAACTAGCATTGTCGTGGTGCAGGATGATACGGCGTTTACGGTTATTTTTACAGAGTTCGTCAATAACTTCCGGCAAACAAATGGTCGTGTACCAGTCACTATTCACGGTACGACGATTCTCTAAAGCAACAGTAGCCACGTGTCCAGTTTTATTAAAAAAAGAAGCAATCATCCGCTTAGATGCACTTTTCACGCGCGCCACTTTGGTTGGTTTCGGCTCATCTTGAATGACCCATACGCTCGATTGCTGCTTTGTTTTGGGATCGTAGCAATTAATCCATGTTTCGTCACCTGTTACTATGTCCCACACCAAATTTGACGCACCTTCGTTGAATCTGGTAAGCATGGCACTGCACCAAGTGACGCGGTCCGTTTTTTGAGCCTCGGTCAAGTTGTGTGGGATCCACCGCGAGCACAGCTTTCTCACACCCAAATGTTTGTGTAGGATTGATTGCATTTGACTCATGCCTATTTCTAAGGATGCGCAAATTTCATGGTAGGTCACATGCCTGTCTGTTTCAATCATACGGCGTACAGCATCGATGTTTTTGTTGGTCACAGCGGTGGACGGCCGACCATCGCGAGATTCGTCACTGAGATTGATACGACCACGCTTGAATTCTGCAAACCAGCTATAAACAGTCGTCTTGCATGGTGCTTCATTGCCAAAAGCTGTTTCAAGCCGAGCGATGCTCTGTTGAGCTGTCAAATTACACTTAAAATCGTAGAAAATCATACTACGAAAATTTTCCCGAGTTAAATCCATGTTGATGCAGACACACAATTTTTTAAATGGCGCCACAAGGTAAAAACAGAAGACAGTCAGATGAAACAAACTGCATTCTACAGCCAAAGAGTTCTATTTTCAAATGTTGCAATAAATTTTTAAATATTGTTTATGTAAGTGGCCAGTTCCGGAAACTTTTAGTGTTACCTATGTATTAATGAGATACCTTAACTTAATGTTTTATTTTAGGATTCTATGTTTATCAAAAGCAAAGACAATAGTTGTAAATCAAAAGCATCAAGGCTGCGAGTAGCAGTTGTTACATCGGATAAACCCATCGAACAACTATACGACAAGAAAAAGAAAGATTTCACGAATTCCGGATTTAATTTTCCTCGTTATGAAAGTGTAAAGCACAAGACATTTCTTCAAGATGCTCGAAACAAGTCTGCACAAATTTCCAAAACTGTATTTCGGGATTTGAAAGAAATCGAGGTGCCCATTCAGCATCATAATTTTAGATTAGCTGATTATTACTGTGATTATTATTACTGATTATTTTAATTACCGCCCAGTTGTGCTTTGATTTGTTATACGAAATGTATTTTTAATCATTTAGAATAATAAAAAATATAGTAGGAGTTGGTACCTAAGGTATCACATTTTGAGCGTACAGCTCCAAATTGTAAATAAAGTCATATCTGTATTTTATTTATATATTTATTATTTATTTACTTCCAGTTAGAAAACAACATTTTTTTACAAGTAATTCAGAACCATGAAACCATGTTTGGTTTGTCTTGGTCCTGGAGTCGACGATACAAAAGAATTAATTATAATCTAGTTTCTAGGTAGCGAGATAAAGCACTTACAAAAATACTACTGATTTTAATATACAGGTTGCTCCATATTTCGACGGTGCGATAATGAATAAATAGTAAGTAAATCATTCAGGGATAAGAGTTAGAAAGTACTTCTTTAATATAAACGAGTGATTTTTTAAATTTATTTTTTGTTTTATTTCGGGAGGTAAGTTATTGATTAGGCGCGGTATTATAAATTTTGAGGTTCTTTTGCCGTAAAAATTGTGGTATGACGTAGTTTTAATGTTTTTATTTGTAATATTTCGTGTTATAGTGTTATGTTCTACTTTATGTTGTATCTCTGAGCAGAAATATTGTTCTATAAGTAGATTAAGTTTAATTTTTTCATGAACCGAAAGTATCTTGCAGTATTTGAATATACAGTTTGGATTTTTCATATTTATTCTAATTTTAGATGGCGTAATTAGTTTCAACATTCTTCCTTGAATCCTATGTATTTTTTCTAGGTATGAGGGGAAAGTTCTTCCATAACTGGTTAGGCCGTATGAAATAATATTCTCAGCTAAGGCTTTGTGCATTTTTAATAGAATTTGAAATGGAACTCTGTTTTTTATTATATAAAATTTGGTCATAATCGCTCGTAACTTTTTACAAACTTTTTCGACATGTTTGCTCCAGTTAAACCTGTTGTCTATAACTAACCCTAGGTAAGTTTGTTTCTCTACCTGTTCTATTTGTTCACACTCACAACTGTTATTAAAATATTTGTTAGAATGAAGGCATTTGTGACTGTGAGCTAATACACGTATATTTTCAGCAGTGGTTTTGTTATGGCTAGAGTGAATATGCATTAGTTTAGTTTTATCTGCATTTAGAGCTAGACCATTGTCATGAGACCATTGACAGATCCTCGTGAAATCTGCTTGTATATTCTTCAAAGCTTTGTTGATATTTCTATCTGCTGCTACCGGGCATGTGTCATCGGCATACTGATAAACTTGACAATCTTTTATAATATTGTTAAGATCGTTAACGTACGCTAAATAATGTAAAGGTCCTAGAACCGATCCCTGGGCTGTACCTTCGGTGACTTTAACTTCGTCACTGAGAGCAGAGCCTATTTTAACTTTATAGATTCTGTTCTCAAGATAGTTCTTGCACCACATAAGCAAGGGACCTCTGATTCCGGTATTTTCTAATTTTTTTATCAGCGTGTCATGTCTTAATGTATCAAACGCCTTGCTGTAATCAATAAATACGAGTAGTACATGTTTTTTATCATCAAGTAAATCGTTAACATCGTCAGTAAATTTAGAAAGCAGTAGTGAGGTGCTCTTTTTTGGTTGAAAACCATATTGTTTATTAGCGAGCACTCTATGGGCTTCGTAGAAGCGATGTATTTGGTCACTAACAAATTTTTCAAAGATTTTGTCAATCGCCAGCATCATTCAATCGCATAGCATTGTTATTTGGCGATATTTAGAGCTGTCACAATGTTCACCTTTACCTTTATAAATAGGTCTAACTAAACCAGTCTTTAGATCATCCGGATAGATACCAGTTGATATACTAGTATTAATAAGTCGCGTTATAGTACTCGTAATTTTATCTGCGATCAGTTTAATATGAAACGCTCTAATGCCGTCCATACCCGGTGCTTCGTTTTGTTTTAATTGTTTAATTTGTTTATTTATTTGGTTATCAGTGGCTTTATGAAAAAGTATTGTTTTATCTAGGGGTTGGATGTAGCTAGCTTCGTCTAGAATTGGTACTTTGCATTTTGGTAAAATGTCTTGTATATTTTTCTTGAACTCATTTGCAAAATTATTCACTATGTCAGCTACATTACCAGTATTTTTAAATGATTTTAAGATTATATCATCAATAGTGGAAACAGACTTTCCAGAAATCATGTTCATAATCTGCCATAATTTTCGCGGGTCATCTTTGTTATAGATTATCTGGTTTTTGTAATACGTATTTTTAGCTTTTTCTATTATTTTGTTAGTTTTATTTCTTTGTTTATTGTACTCAATTCTTAAAATCATGTTGCCTGGATCTTTTTTCCAGGTACAAAATAATTCACCCTTATACGACAATTATTAATAACCTTTTTCGTGAGTCAGTTTTCTTTGTTACGTTTAGAATCAGATATTTTACAATGGCATTGAGCTTTTTCTAAACATTGAAGTAATTTATTTTTAGTGTAGTCATATATTTGTATAGGACACTGCATATTATCTATAGGTTTCCAATCAACATCATTTAGGATATTCTCCAACTTTTTTGTATTACATCGCGTCACAAGAGTAGGAGCAGCCTGTATACAAGACGGAGCGCGGACCGTAGTGACCGTCACCCTATGATCTGCCAGTACAGTGCAGAGCGCAGCCGTGAAGACGTCTCGATTGCGGGATCTTATAAATATATGATCAATACAGATTTTAGTAACAACATTTTTTCTAATTTCTATTCGGGTATAATCTGAGATCCCGCACTCAAGACCACACGAGTGTAACATGTTCATGTATGAGTTCTTGGTAGTGTCATCTGTTTTTAGGTCGATATTCATATCGCCTAAGCACACTAAGTCAAAATCAGGTAGTGAAGTGATAGTGTTACCGAGCTCGCGAATAAACAAATGCTTATCTTTTTTTGGTGGCCGATAGACGGCACATAATTTTACAGAGTATTTAGCAGGTGTTGTAAGCATACCAGTTAGGCATTCAAAGTGCAAAGTCGGCGTTTTAGTTATCGTAAATTTATGTTTTTTTAGGGTGTAGATTATTATGCCACCGCCTTTTTGAGTCTGACGTAGCTTTCTATACATACTATAGCCATCCATGTTATAGAGGGGACTAATATTATCTTTAATATTGCACTCGGTAACAACTACGACATCAATTCTATTTTTAGATTCTAGGACAATCTGTTCTAGTGTATGAAAGTTTTTTAGCATAGATCTAATGTTAACATGCAAAAATACTAAATCATGCGATTTTCTATTAGGTATTTGCAATGAGTATTGCTTATAATCACTACACTCATAGAATTCGGTAATATTACCCTCAAGGTCAATCATTTTGAAATAATAAAAAGAAGTGTACTTATTTTATTTAAACAGAAACAAAAAGTTCAAAAAGATGCAAATTTAGAGGAAAGTCGTTCACTCCAGAAGGTTTTCAATATCTTTTTCACATCTAATCTGAATCACCTTTTGTTTATCTTCTTTCCTTACAAGTACTTTCCCGTCCTTACACCAAATATACTTAAAACTGACACTGAGCTCATGTTTAGCTCTTCCAAGGAGATACTTATTGAGTGGAGTGAGAGCTTCACGGATGTATACGCGGCGAACACCAATAACTTCATCAGCGGCGGGTAGAAAGTCAGCCACGATCGGTTCTGCGTCACGGCCAGCTGCAATCCAACGTTGCTTCGAGGATTCCTCTTTCAGCTCCAGAAGAATCAGCGCAGGTTCACCCTTGCGTGCAGGTAGACGTTTGAGGAAACCACGTCATCAGGATTGGTCTTGATTTTCAGGCTTATCTTTTTGATAAGTTCGGATAGATTTTCGTTTTCTTTTTGCGGTATGCCAGCAATTTCAATTTGTTTAAATTCATTAACCCTCTGTTCGAGAGCCATGATTCTGGTTTCCTGATTTTGGTTATGATTTTTATGAGCAATATGTTTTCTTTCTAAGTCTTGGAATTTTTCGGTAAGACCCTCCAGTTTATCACCAAAATCCACCTTATCACTACACATTTGCAATGAATTTGCTAGAATTTGCAGTTGATTTCTTAGCATTTTGTTCAGTTCTTTGGTAATATCCTGAAGCATCTTCTTTATGTCCACGGCCGGTATTACTGAAGGCAGGATAATCTCCTCTTCCTCATCGTTGTCCTCATCGTCGTCAGGAACTATGAAGGAGCTGTTATGCTTGCCTTGTTGACATACGTCGCAAACCCACTCCAGACTAGTCGCCGCGCGTAGTGCAGCGATTTGCTTATTGGTGAGGTTGGTACACTGAATACTGGCATGCACAAACTTCCCGCACTTCCTGCACTTGAGTCCTGGACTCCTTTTTGTAATCGTTTTGGAACATTTTTCACAATTAGGCATGTTGAGGGTAGATTGATACTTTTTTTAAGCGCACCAAACATATGAGCTACCAGGGCGAGTAGCGATCGATGACTGTAGGATACGGACTAGAGAAATTGCGTTAGTTAGTAGTGTGACATAATTAGAACTTAGGTGAATCATGGGTCCGGACTCATTACATCACTATTAATCGGTAGTACCGTTTAACTTTAAAAGACCTATGGTACCACCGTGGGTCTGAAATGTGTTGAACAGCCAATTCGATGTAGATAGATATTGTATCTACTTGTATTTAAAAGTTTTGAATTAGTCTTTTTGTTTTAGGTTATCCGAGGATATCATTCACATTCACCAACCTAAATATTTTTTTGGGATATTTAAAATATCTAATAAGCTCATGAATTTGACAGAATGGAATTTATTTATTTTGTTTAGATATGTCAGTATGTCATTGTAAAATCCTGCAGTTTATTATAATTTCACCGGGTTTGGTTAGGTTAGTTTATAAACAACCGTGAAAAAAACAATTATCATACAAAGTAAAAACATTAAAATAATCACGTTTGCAGATGACACTGGTTTGCTTTTTAGTGATAATTCTTGGCGTAAGGTTAGACAAACAGCTGAGAAAGGATTTGCTGAAGTAACAAAATGGCTGAATAACAATATTCTTACCCTTAATATAACAAAAACAAAATATATCACTTTTAGTATGAGAAGGAACGGACAACCTTATTCTAACATTATTAAAAAAAAAAAACGGATACATAATTTAGTAAGCATGTAAACCTTTGTTTTACCAAATATTCTATAGTGAGATGAGTATTTTCAAACTTTTATATTTTACTAGCTTTTGCCCGCGGCTCCGCCCGCGTGTTATTCGGTTTAACGACATGCTTTTTTCCGGGATAAAAAGTAGCCTATGTGTTAAGTTAGGGTATATCCATTCTAAATTTTATCCAAATCCGTCCAGCCGTTTCAGCGCGAAAGAGTAACAAACATACACACATACAAACTTTCGCATGTATAATATTAGTGTGATTTCTGCGGTTGTATCATATGCGCGTTGAAAATCTTCACTATTATTTCTTCCATAACGTACCAAGAGAACGCACATTGATATAATTGTATAATAACGATCGCTACACTTAGCAAGTTTAAAGTTTACAACTAAACTAAGTAACTTAGTTTCTCCGAGCTGCAACCATCGAGCAGTTACGAACAATGTTGTAACTAAAACAATACAGTTGAGTCCACTACATGCCATAACTAGACGACCAAACCTACCTGAGTCCTAAGTAAGTACCTTATGCTTATCTAATAAAGTCCAAGCCGGGTGTTGAGCTAGCTTGGTGTTTCGAAGTTACTTTTATAGAGCCTTTTTAGAGCTTTCACAGTAAAGAGCCCGTGTAAATCCCTTAAGAGGACTGTTTCGCGAGTGGGCTCTAATGCGAGTTCGATTATATTTCAAATTCAAATAATTAAAAAATAGGCAAATGAAATACACTTTTACATATACGTTCATATTAATCTTAAAATACAATAGAATGAGACAAAAATACATAATACGGGGAAATACAATAATAATAATTAAAAGTTAAGTTTGCTTAAATTGAATAAATTATATACTGACACAAGCAAGCAAAAAATATATAAAGAAGAATATTATGTAAATTATTCAAAAATTTAATAAACTATGAATAAATTATAATGCCCCCTTGATTAGTCTTGCTAAGAAAAAGCGCAAGAAATTTTTGTTTCCAAATACAAAGTACTTCGGTTAAGGGATAAAAAAATACAAGACAGCAGGAATTTATGTCATGAGGAAAAATATATATTTTGGGAAATATTTGATCAAACTCAATGTCATTTTGTAAACAAGATACAAAAACTAATATCTGGGATTGTGGTTAGTCAGTTTCCTGTCCAATAATCTAATTTCAAAACACGTCACTCAAACACTTGTATTTTCCATACTCAACGTAAGCCAATTTTGCAAGACAATTTAAGATAATACAATAGTTTTCATACAACCACGATGATGAATTTTTAGCAGTGGCGGTCCGAGGGGGACCTCCCCCCAAAGTCATCATTTCAATTCGAAAAATCCCCTTACGAACATTTCAAACAAATCATTATTTGCCTACTAACGTTTGAGTCAAAATGTTCAAAATAACGTTATAAAATAACTTGAATAAAATTTGAAAAACCCGCAAAAACACGTGCCAACGCGGACGTTGGTCATTTGTTTTATGATTGAGATTATTCATTGCATTAAAATGTCTATATAAGGTGACTTTAATTTATGCAGCCAAATTCTTACTGAAGACTCAGTAAGTGCTCAGTAACAAGGTTCGATGACCCTTTTTGTGAAATTCGGAAATTGTTTTTTTCGTGTTCCTACAAAGGCAAGCTCAGCCCCGAGTCAATTACTAAAAGGTACTACGTTAACATTTTATTTTGCGAAATCAGCAAAAAATGTTATCGATCCGTGTTACTGATCACTTACCAAGCCTCCAGAATGAGGTTGGCTGCATAAATTAAAGTCACCTTATACCGGGTGTAAAAGCAAAGTCAAGAATGTAAAGGTAAAGGTATGTTAGTATGACCGGTAAAGATAGTATTTTAAATACTGGGATCTCTAAAAAATAAAGTACCAGTATCTCATAATAAGACGATTTTCTTTACTCAAAATACACTAATCGCGTGGACACCCTCACGGTCGCAGGCCACTCGGATGAGGGGTGCGGGTTGCGGGGTGCAATTAGGTGCGCGGAGAGGCCGGTGAGCTGCGTAGCCATAGCTTAGAAAAATGATGGAATTTTTGGTGAAAATTCAAGGTATATATTTTTTTCTCGTAATGACATCAGAATTGTGTATACTTTCATACCCTAAAGGGATTCTTGACTTTGCATTTACACCCTGTATATGCTTAACCTGTTTCTTGAACTGTACTTGAGCCAAGATGACCCGCCGCCCCAAATCTTGAGCTGCGACCGCTACTGCGTAATTTGACTAAACATTGAACTAGTGAACTAGTGATGTGCTCGCGCGACTAGCGGTGCAGTCCTCTTAACGAGGGCGCGCCTTGTTAGGTAACAGGGCTTTGGTAACAGGATTGGATTAGCTAACTTTGTTCGTTAATGAACGCGTATGTTACATTTCAACTGTTTATTTGAAAATTTAAATTTAAATGTTAACTTTTAAAGCAAGATTTAATGCTAAATAATCGTGTCTGTACGTCGAATATATTTTTTAAATATTATATAATTAATGATTCGTATTGCCAAAACTGCTACTTTTAGAATTTTTGTTCGTCTCTCTGTTTGTCTGTATGTATGTTCCATTTTAAATCGAGAAACACTCAACGGATTTGGATGCGGTTTTCTTTATACATATAAATAATTATCATCGTAGAATAACGGCCAAAATATAGGGTATAGGGGATGTTGATAAACTTACGTCCGAGCCGAAAATGGGGCTCAGATTGAATAAACATGGGCGAAAGCCTAGTAGGCATATAAATAAGCCTTCTAAACGTTGGTCGCCAACATTTGAAACACTGAACTGTTTTTGACTGTTGTTAGCAAGCACGTATCCAGGGGGGGGGATAGGTGGGATTTATCCCCCACCCCGAAATTTGGCGTGACATACACGGGACCGGAAATGTTTATTCATGACATTTTTGATTGAAAAACACTTGTACTTGTCCACTTATTTATATTTTTTCCTTGGGGGGAAATAAAATAAATCTTTTTATTAAAACGCACTTTTACGCACTTTACAGTTGTTATTTACAGTATACTTTACAGTATACTTTCCAGTTATTTACAGTATATTTACTTTACAGTATATTTTCCTCCAAGGAAAAAATATAAATAAGTGGACAAGTACAAGTGTTTTTCAATCAAAAATGTATGAAAAGTTCCACCAAGTGCCAACAATCACAAGCATCAACTTTATTCATAACCACTGTAAAGTACGTAAAAGTGCGTTTTAATAAAAAGAGGTACGGTACTTTAGTTACTTAATAATATTATAGTACAGTGATTACAGAGGATTCTTTCACAATTCACGTTGCTGTTTCAATGAATGTCCCCCCCCCGAAACAAAAGTCTGGATACGTGCCTGGTTGTTAGGGTTCCGTACTCAAAGGGTAACCAACGGGACCTTATTCTATTACTAAGGCTCCGCTGTCCGTCTGTCTGTCTGTCTGTCTATCTGTCCGTCTGTCACCAGGCTGTATCTCATGAACCGTGATAGTTAGACAGTTGAAATTTTCACAGATGATGTATTTCTGTTACCGTTATAACAACAAATACTAAAACTGGCCAAGTACGAGTCGGACCTGCGCACTCCTATACAACAGATATGTTTTTTTTTGCCTTTTTTATAGATAATGGTACGGAATCCTTCGTGCGCGAATCCGACTCGCACTTGGCCGGTTTTTAATTACACGCTTCTGGTATACTTTATATCTATACTAATAATAAAGTAGTAAAAAGGTCGTGCCTGTACAGTAAATATTTTCGCGAAATTTTAAATGAAATGGGTTATTATTGGTATTGTACCGAAGCCATAACCACAATTTTTAGAATATTTGTCTGTTTGTCTGTCTTTATGTATGTTTCGTTTTAACTCGAGAACCACTCAACGGATTTGGATGCGGTTTCTTTATTATCATCGTTGTGACCCTGGTCAACATGTAGGCTATAAGGGGAGCTTCACAAAATAACACCCGAGCCAAAAACGGGGCAAAGATTGAATAAACGCAGCAGAGCCGTGGGCAAAGGCTAGTAAAATTAGAATCAATAATATTTTTTTTTTCAAAATTACCCGGAATAGAAGAGCTTGTATGACTAGATTGATGGATGTAGAAGAAACAAAAGAGGTGTGTCAGGATCGTAGCAGATGGAAATCTGTAGTCTCTGCCAACCACTCTGAAATTAATATACGATAAAGTTGAGGACTTGATCTCCATGTTCTTGTAAAAACTTGATACCATTAAATTTTCTCGATTGAAAAAAATTACAAAGTTACCTCCAAACCGTACAATAAACTGATAGCATTCAATGAATACTTGAAATTAGATCTGAAACTTTGCATAATATAACTGATATTAGTATAAAGCAGCTGCAGACTGTTCCATAAAAATGAAAAAACCATCAATGTAGCCGCAATTTCAAAATAACTGATGTTTTTGCGTGCGCGGCATCTGATTAGAGTAGGATAGACAGTTTAAAAATCATAAGCGTTAGAGCAGGAGTGCGAATCGAGGTATTATGGGCCCTTAATGTGCAAACACGTCTTTATACTACTTTTAAATACCTAGATGAACGCAGCAGCCCATGGGTTAAGGGTACCTCTCCATTCACACCGAAAATCAATATATTTTTAGGCAAATATTTGGGTCAAACCTGATGACAGGAATATGACACAAACATGCCTGGTGCCAGTGCGTGACTCGCGAGCTCCTTAGGGGAATACCTCTATTATAATTCAGGACAAAGGAGCTACCTGACCGAATAAGGTTCCGATGTGTCACTGTATTATACCGGATGTAAATATCAGCGTGAACTACTTTTACATGAAAAATAGCCGTCAAATTAAAATATGGCCTGACAGTCCAAAATTCACAATAAAATTATGAGTAAATTCGCAGGTTGTTTTGAGAACTGGATAGCTGAGTTGGTAGAGCAATCGCTCAGTTAACGAGAGGCCCCGGGTTCGAAACCCAGTTCAGAGCTCCTCACATCCAGATTTACGTTTCTTCTGCTTTTCTATACGGGAATTATATAATGTTCTTTTATAACTCTTTGCGATGGATATAATTAATCGCCAAGTTTTTAAAAATGTATAAATTTATTTCTATCATAGTTCCGATAAGAGTAATGTGTATTCTTAACTACCCGATGCTGTAACAGGTGACGGTCGCTATAAAATTTGTAAAGACAGTTACCTAATTGAACACGTTTCACTTGATAGAGTTTAGTTTTGAAAATGACGCCTTTTTAAGTGATACGTTTTAAGCGGCTTCAGTAAGAAAAGTATAGCAAGAAAACAGTTTATGTTAAATTGTAATGCAAATAAATACCTGTAACCAAATCGTAAAATTCAGAAAATCCTCGAAGGTTCACTGATCCGGCAGCGAGCGAAACGACCGTTCTAATAGTGCCCCCGCCAAGTCGAGCTAAAACGCGTCACGGTCGTACCATCCTTTTCTCGAAACAGTTCAGGCCATTCTCGACCCCTCTATAACTTCGTTGTGGATAAAATTAGAAGTCTGAATTTTTGGTAACCAAGCAGGCATTGCATAAACAAGCTATATTTCAAATTTCATTCAATTTGAACCAGTAGTTTAAGAATTATAACTAGTCAAAGTTTCTCAATTTTGTCACTCACTCACTGACTGACCGATCATCAAAACTCTAAGGCACTTCTAGCAGCCATAGCAGCTTCAAATTTGAAATACAATAAGCGTTTAGTGTATAAATCAAGGAAAAACTAAAACATTTTGCAATTTCGGTCCAGTTTTCTAGATACAGCAACTGAATAAATAACTTTGTAATCCAATATAAATATATAGGATTACATAGTTATATTTGCACTGGATGAATCAGTGTACCCGTATAATATTATACAAATAATGGAATAATAGATGTAGATAGGTACCTAGATATAATTGTGTTCAAAGGTAACTTGTAAATCGTCAACGGATTATGTTCATAGGTAACTGGTAAAATGATCAATCAACGGAATGAAAAAGCAAGAATGAGACAATGTGTTATGAAGTTGTACCAAAATCCTACAAAGTATAGTAGACTAAATAAATTGCCCGAAATTGCCATGAAGGAAAGAACAGTAATAATCATAACCGCGGCCGGCGGAGGTGGCTTGCCCGCACCCCGCGGCTTCCACGCTTCTCGTCCGTCACAGAAAGGCGGCCACTTTCTTCCAGGCAACTTTGGGTCTTACTGCGATATTGCAGGTATGCACGCAAACCACGTTTTATTTAACTTACGCAAATTGTATTCATCAGTATAGGTATAAAAATTTAAATAATCTTTTTATAAATCTAATTCTATAGAAAAATAAAGTGTTAAGTAATTTATTAATTTAAAAAAAGCTGATTGCGGCAGTGAGTGCCGTACATTAGTTCAAGTTAATCCTCTGTTAAGCTTGATGCTGTAATTTTCTGTTAGGTTTATTGACAGTACATATTTATAGTGAATGAGAGACATTAACAATTTTACATAAAGATTAACTTTAACTACCTACAAAAATAAGAAACGCCCATTAAGGCAGAGAGTGGGCTTTAAGAAAATCCGTTGTTGGTATTCAAGAATTAGAAGGTACCGGAAAAGAAAAAAAGTAGGACTATTTACAAAAAGAAATGAGATGCCATCAAAAACAATTATGTAATAATTTAAGACAGAAGGTCCCTTAAGCACGGACTGAATAAATTAACCGACTTGGTATTACAAGGATCTCACAACTTTTTACGCTAGAGGAACTAAGTTGCGAGACTTGGTTTTCTTTGCAAGTTTTGTTTTTGATGGCATCTAGACTTTCTGACAATATAGGTACTTAAGTTCAAAATCACTCAATGAAATTGTCGTGCCCAATTGGCCAAGCCACAAATTTACAAAAAGGGTCATCAAACCTTGTTACTGAGCACTTAGCGAGTATTCAGTATGAATTTGGCTGCATAAATGAAAGTCACCTTTTATAGAAATGCAAGTATATAATTAAGTAAAATTAATATAATTGACACGGATAAATGATAAGAATATCAAGCTATATTGCGGCTCCAAAGTGGACCCGGCATCAATTGAGTGAGTATATTGAGCGCATTGACCCTTCATAAACAACTAGACACACATGGTGTCGATTCGGTGTAACACGAATTAACTTATTTGCCAGGACTAAACTTAATTTAAGCATTCTGTCTTTTTCTTTCTGTATCGAAAAGACAAGGACAAGACGCTTAAAATAAGGTTAATCCTGTCAAATAAGTTAAGTCGTGTTACACCGAATCGACACCACTATCTAAGAAAAGTTCGTCAGAAAGTGTTCGTGCATAATAGCAAAAATGATTCAACCAAATTAAGACGTTATGTCGTTAACATAAGATGCAATGTCAGTTGTACGAAATCGTCATTCGATTTTGTCACCCCATACCTGTGACAAGATGCATGGCGGACACTTTTTAAGCGAGATTGAGAGTCTAGTTGTTTATGAGAGGTCAATGATTGAGCGGCAAGCGATGGACTAGCACTAGACTGACTTAAATAGTTTTTTTTTAAATATACAGGATGTAATCACGACGTGCTCATGAAATTAAACCACATGCTCTACTGATCATCCTGAACCACTTCTATGAAAAAACTTTTGAAAAATCTCGAAATTAAAATTCTCTTCCCCATACAAATGTTTAATACCTACTTGTCATATTCTAAGGGAACTTTTTTATTTTTCGCTATTTATCAAAAGTTTTTCTATGGAAGTGGTTCCGGATGATCAGTAGAGCAGGTGGTTTAATTTAATGACCACTGTCATGATTGCAACCTGTATAGCTAAATTAAAATGCATTTATTGTACAGGCAAATTCATTTGTATATAGTTCAATATGTTTGTTAGTAATATTACCGCGAGCGATTGTAAAAATCGACCGTTTGCCTGCCCCTGCCGTGCGGGAAATGAACCCGCGACCGTGAATTAGTAGCCGACACATTCGAACCTGTAGGCCACAGAGGCGATATGTAATCACCCAAAATGACGCGACAACATCAAAAGCGTTTCCCGTCAGTCCGGATATTTATCTTTGGAGAATAATTTCATTCAAGTGTTGATTTTCGTGAATCTTCTTCAACGTGCGTTTGAAGATCGACATGATTATTTCCAGTAAAATTCAATGAATAAGATTTCCATATAGAGCCTGCGGAGCTTTCAGCAAAATACTCTGCGGAAGATAAAACGGAGAGCATATTCTCGATAATATGACATTTATCTAGTCAATTTCTTGCTTTATTTCAGAAATAGGCACCGAGACGCCGCAATGCTACGAAACGTTTTTACCTAAAGGAGGGAAAATCATAAAGAGACATGAAATTTCTTTTCTTTTAAAATCTTAAGGGTTTATTCTTCGGATTAGTATTAAAATCTTTAGAAAAATTATTACGTCCACCAAAAAACAACTTTCGACTTTCAACAATTTTAAAAACATTCTCCCCAATAAAGAAAATAAGATAAAGTACATACGGAACTCTTAGCTATTTTTTGCCCGCGGTTTCGCGTAGGTACATTTTGCTTTGGCAAATTTCCCAGCATAACACGTATTTGATGTTTAAATCTGCGTCACAAATCTATGCCGCTACAAATGAATAATCGTATATATAAATAATGAAAAATCTTAAAAAACACGACTGCCGCAATAGACATGTAATTCGGATTTCAGTGCAGTCGGGGGACATACACAACAACACGTATCCAATGTAATTATACCCCGACTGCACATTCCAGCAGTCGTGTTTTTTAATACTTTTTATTATTAATTTTATATAAATAATATTCATTTAGTAAATTAATATTTATAGTATATTCCACTCAGGATGCTATAAGGATTCTAACGATATCGGCTCAGGCAATAAGAAGTTATAGTTGAATTATGAAAAATACCCACATAAACCCTGAAAGCAATACACTCCTTTTTTGGGGCCAGTCGTGTAATAAACCAATATTCAGAATTTACTCTGAAAGAAAATTATTGTAGTTCTTGCCTTCTGTCTATTCTTTGTTATTATTTTTATTTATTTTATTAAAAAGTATAACATCACAGTATAAATACTAACACGTTAATTATAATAAAAACCGGCCAAATGCGTGTCGGGCCACGCGCTATGTAGGGTTCCATAGTTGCTCAGTACATTTTATAAGTTGGTCTACTAATATGGATCGCGCCAAACTTCTAGTCCCATACATTTAGAAGAACGGCCCATACATTGTTTTGTTTACAGGGGACTAAAAGTTTGGTGCGACCAGTACTCGTAAACCTGTTAAACCTACTTAGCTGTGATAGTTTTCCTTTTAAATTGACACTTGACTCTAACAAAAATTAGCACTTTAAAGCTTAATATTTTGCCAACGAATCCCTGAATCGAAAAATGATTTTTACACACCCATAATGTTTTCGAACGACCTATCCAACAATACCCCATACAATGCGATAGACGAGAAAAAAATTCATCCCCAATTTACGAGTATAGGGAATAGCCACAAAAAACCCGCTTTTTAGCGTAATTAATATGTATATCCATATACCAAATTACAGCTTTCTAGTACTAATCGTCTCTGAGCTAAGCCGCGGACAGACGGACGGACAGACGGACATGGCGAAATTATAAGGATTCCGTGTCGGACTGCGGAACCCTAAAAATCACAGATTATTAAACATTTATCAAAAATTAATATATAAATAAACATAAAAAAGAAACAGAAGACTTAAAAGAAAGTATTAGGCCAGCCTTTACCTTCTAAATAGGTTCTTTTTTGTGCAACATAGTGTTCTCAATCATTTTATATTTTCAGCCTTAAGCAATTTTGTAATTTTCATCAAAATCTAGCTAAGTGTGAACTTTCAAGAAGATTTAATTTAGACTTGCGTTGGGGCTAACATTTCTGCATTTTAAAAGCAACTTAATTTTAGATTAGTTTTCGTCTAATTTATAATCTTATAATTTAAACAGAATTTAAATCGAAATGTAAAAATGGTTATCTTATTTACGGTCTTACTCTATGTAAAGTCGTTGAAATATATTTTCTCAGTGAGAAGACCTATTTAGTAATTATTTTACCAAAACTCAATTGCAGGAAAATTCAAGCTAAAAAAATGTCCTTTTGCAGGTATTTGACTTGGGAAACCAACTGTCAGTTGGATTGTGCTTTGAAAATCTTACGAAACAGGAAAAAGATTATTTGCTACAATCCTGTAAATGGTATAAAAATAGATAGACATAAATTCCGAAAACCCCACTGGTGGATTCTCGACTAACTGGATTCGAACCTTGATCCCAAGACAGAAAAACCGGCATCCTACCGAGCTTTCGCTTGGTAAGAAAACTAATAACTACGAAGTCCTTGTCATTAAGATTTAGTGCCCGACTGTCTCCAGGTACGGGTCCAGGAGTTGGCTTTACGCGGCCTCGGGGCCCACTAAATTGTTGCCATCAATTGCAGTTGAAAATTCAAGACAAAACATTGTCACGATCTAGATTGCCGACGATGTACCAAGGTGTTTCCGGGTGTGGACTGTGAAATTCAAGTGTCCAGCCCACATTAGTATATCCACGTTTTGAACGTCCAAGCGTGATGGGAGGTGAGCCCTATCACCGTACTTCGGCCCATGGGCGTCGGAAGGGTGGGGCAGGCGGGGGCAGCTGCCCCCCCTTGGAAACGGAATGGGACAGTAAAAAATAGTACTAAAGTGCACATACGAGAGACAAGACCGATCAGCAGTTTTGTTTGCACAAAAATACGTTTTTAAAAATTTTCAACCTTAAATTCCGATGATACTTGAAAGCGGTTGCCCCATCCTAAACTTTCGTCTTCTGACGCCCATGCTTCGGACACAAATTATGGACTCTCGGCCACGGTTCAACAGCACTTGCTTCCGAAACACGCAAACCAAACACAAATATGCCCCTACGGGATTTGAACCCGCCACCTCCAGAGTTGTGGTCGAGACGGTCGAACCACTAGACCAGAGAAACGGATATCGTAAATGGTATAAAACATCGCTTTACAATACATAGAACTTTAGGGGAGCCCGAACCCCTTACCCTCGATACATACCTGACTGTCCCCACATATGGCGGCCAGTAATTTTCATGGTCGATTTACGCCTGAATATGCTCACTGACCGGAAGAAGTATTCAGAAGGACCTCATGGTCAATCGGTTTAGTTTACAAGTTATTATAGGCTTCAATGGGCTAGACGTAAACACTGTTTGGTGGCAATCAGCATGGATACTTTTTTAGGGTTCCGTGGTCAACAAGGAACCCTTATAGTTTCTCCATGTCCGTCTGTCTGTCCACGGCTTAGCTCAGAGACTGTCAGTACCAGAAAGCTATAACTTGGTATTTTTATTTTATTTTATTCGTTTGCCCCCTTCACGTAAAGTGGGAATTAATTTTTTTTTTTGTCTATCTCATGGTGTGGGTTGTCGCTGGATAGGTCATTTAAATATTGTTGGTGTGTGTAAATCATTTTACGATTCAGAGATGCGTAACTATTCAGCTGACAAATGTCAGTCACAGCGTAGAGATAGAAATTAAAATATCTTTTAGTTATAGAGTTATAGCCGAGCATTAAAACATTGCATTTTAAGTAGAATATTATATCGACCGGAAACGGATTTATTTACTCGGCCGTTTAGTTTGGTGCTTGAGCGTTAGCGAGAGAAGTTTCTTGTTGTTTGAATGTTGTAACCAGCCAGATTCCTCTTTGGAAAATATGTGAACTTTAGTTAACTGCTAAAAATGGAAATCGAAGCGGGAAATAATGCATTTTCATACAACTTTATTTCCTTTTGTGGTAGTTGGAAGAAAATTTATCTTATATAAGGGGTTATACATAAAATTCGTCACACAATATGGGGGGGGGGGAGGTCAAAAAGTGTGAAATGTTACAATACGAGTACGACGATGATGACGAGTCATAAGCTTCGTGATGTCACATAATATGAATATCTTAATTATTATAAAAACTTTAAACTTTAAAATATTTATTGTTAATTTATTTAAAAAATTCAATATGAATATATTATAGTAAATATTCCATCCATCAGCCTGTTCCGTCCACTGCTGGACATAGGCCTTTCCAGGATTTCGCCACTCTTGGCGGTCCTCCTGGAAGAAATGCCCATACTCACACACGCTGGGCAGGCGGGTTGGTGAGCGCGGTGCCGAAACCTTTGCACTAGTGACGCCGCTGCCCGTCACTAGTCTGTTTTATATAAGGCCCGGCAATTGGGGATGGATATGTCGCAGTAAAGTAGTTAAATCAGAGAGTTAATTGAATCTCTAGAGAGTTAATTAAAGATCGACATTCAATCAAGTCGCTAGCATTTTGATTTAAATAAAGCAGCGTCGAAAACGTTTAACTATCTGTCTGACCGAAAGCCAGCGTGTTGATTGATTAATAATGTAAAACAAGATGGCGGTCACGACAACAGCTGATTACATTTAGAATGTTCAAACCTGACCTAACGTACTGTTTTTAAATACATTTTGACCTATCCATTATGCACCTATTTAGTATCCTACTCGGGGACGCCTCGCTCCGCTCCGCTTCGCTCGGCTCTGAGTTGTTTCATAATGTTCAAACCTAACCTCACCTAGTGTTTTTAAATACATTTCGACCTATCCATTATGCGACTATTTAGTATCCTACTCGGGGACGCCTCACAAAGGTCACCCTACCAAAGTTGAAATGCGCCTAGGAACGTTTAGGAAACTCGTTAAACGTTTCGTTCACTCACTTGTCTGACGGAACTTTAGCGACTTGATTGAATGTCGATCTTTAATTAACTGTCTAGAGATTCAACTAACTCTCTGATTTAACTACTTTACTGCGACAGATATACCGCCATCCGTCGGGCCCAGGCAGTGGTGGGCCGCCTGGTTTTTTTGCCTGAGAGCTGTTCTCTTACCCTCCCCCGAATAACTTCGGGAGAATTTGCAAGTAAGATGGTGGTACCTCCACAGTCGAGCCCGGCATCAGCTCTACCACCTATTAGGTAAGATAAATAATTTTGGAAGTGCTGTTTCAATTAAATATTTTTAAATATAAAATTGCAAAATATGTGACGTCACACCAGGGGGTCTCACAAAAGTGACAAGGACGGCCGGGGAGAGGAGGGGGGGGGGGGCAAAATGATGAAATTCCTGTGACGTAATTTATACATGGCCCCTAATCTATATATACATACGGTCCTGCAATAATAAGTGAAAATAATTCTAGGGAAGATCATGTATCGTTAACTGATCAAATTCCAAAAGAATAAAAAATGTTTTGCTCAACAAATTTTTCACTTTGCCGTACAAAGTAGTTCAATCAGCTGACTAAATTTCTATGTAAAGGTAAAAAAGTACGCGCAAAAAATATTTTTTGGGTGGAATGTGCTGTATTAGGCATGTGCTGTATTAGGGATCTGTTAATTTTTTTTCACTTTGAATTGTATGACCTTATATATAGAGGAAGTGTACCGAATATGAAATACGTCCCTAATGTGGACCAAAGTATTATCTCGAAAACAAAATAGCATACATTTTCGAACGCAACGTCTGGCGACCCTCCCCCCGCACACATTCTGCTGCCAGTGAGCGTCTGCGACCCGAGCGTGACAGACGTTAGTTAGGTAAGGGAGAAAGTTTTTACGCGCCGACATTGTATATTTGGGTAAGATAGATTTTTACGTTTCTTGGTGTTTTATACAGTTAAATCTATTATTCTTTCATTAAAGTTATTGCGAATAGTTCGTATTTCTTATTATTCTTTTCGAGTTATTCAATAACAAATGGAATTTCAGCTGTCGACATTTTTGTTTGAATTTATGTTGTTCCTAATATGGAACCCTTCAGTGGCCCTAATATGAAATAGTATTCCAAATTGGGGCCACTTATTGTTGAAAATTAAATAAAAACATTAACCATACATTTATTATATCTATCGCAGTTAACGCTCCAACATGCCACCTAATGGGAAAAAAACGGAGAGTATGGGATAAAAAGAATATGAAAAAAGCAATTCAAGCCATCAAGACGAATAAAATGGGGTTCAAAAGAGCTGCTAAACTATACGAAGTTCCTCGAACTACATTATTTCGGCTGTGTAAATCCTCCAATGAAAACGCCATGGATATACCACTAGGGCGTAAAACAATTCTTGGTCCAGAATTAGAGAGCCAGCTGGTGCAATATTTATTACAAATGGAGAGGAGATATTTTGGACTCACAAGAAGAGATGTTAAAAGACTAGCTTACCAAATGGCGGTTAGAAATAATATCAAGCATCCTTTTAACAATTTGACAGCAGGGCGTAAATGGTTTCAAGGATTTATGAAACGTCACAAGGATAAACTTTCTCTGCGTACTCCTACGGGAACATCATTTGCACGCGCTAAAGGATTCACCAAGGAAAACATGAAGATCTTCTTCGATTTACTTGAGACAGAGTTAAGCCACCATGCATTTCCTGCAAACAGGATTTACAACGTCGATGAAACTGGACTCAGTATTGTCCAATCAAGGATTCCAAAAGTGATAGGCCTTAAGGAAAAAAAACAAATTGGGGCCTTAACCTTAGCAGAAAGGGGCTCTCTCATAACTGTGTGTCTATGCATGAGTGCAGCAGGAGATTTCGTTCCGCCTTTAATAATTTTTCCCAGACAGAAAAGCAACGTTTTGCTCATGAAGGGAGCACCTGCAGGAGCAATATCAAGATGCCACCCGTCTGGGTGGATTCAAGCGGAAAGTTTTCTTGATTGGTTCAAACATTTTTTGAACCACACAACACCAACAAAAGAGAATCCGGCCATGCTTATTTTAGATGGCCATTACAGCCACACCCGAAACATAAATTTGATAGACTTGGCTCGTGAAAACTACGTAACAATATTGTGTTTGCCACCACATTCCACGCATAAGCTCCAACCTCTGGATAAAACTGTGATGGGTGCCTTGAAAGTTTACTATAGCGAGGAAATCCGTCAATGTATTTTTACAAATCAAAGGCCCTTGAGCAGTTTCGATGTTGTCGAGCTTTTTGGCAAAGCATATTTAAAAATACAAAACGCAGAACTTGCCCTCAATGGATTTAAATCAACTGGCTTATGTCCGATGAACCGCAATATTTTTTCCGACGCAGATTTTGCAATCGAAGAGGAAGAAAGAAATCAAGAAGAAGAAAGGCAAGAGGGGAGAGAAAATGGTAAAAATTCAATAAGAGAAAGCGTCAATCGTCCTGCCACTCCTAAAAGCAACACAGAAATAATTCCCAAATTAGTGAGCCCCGAAATTATTGCACCCTATCCGGTCATCAAAAAACGGGTGTCCAATAGGGGAAGAAGAGCTGGTACAGCGTTCAAGGTAACAGCATCACCATACAAAGCAGAATTGGAGTTAAGTAAAATAAAAGCAGGAGCCAAGAATAAAGAAAAAGTTAAGAAAGGAGGGAAAATGTTTGACTTACCGTCAAGTAGCAATGTTTTAACAAAGAAGAAACTGAAAACAACTAAAAAAAATACAAAATATGACTCATCATCGTCTTCCGACATAGAGAACATATCGTTGTCATCGAATTCTGATGACGATTTACCTAATGTTCTGCAATCAATGGATCCAGATGCTGACGCTGCATGTGTTTATTGTTCTGGTCTTTATAGTGACGACACTCAGGGGCAGGAGTGGATTCATTGCATAGCATGCCGTTGCTGGTGTCATGTTGAATGCTCAGGGGCTGAATTTTCTGATTTCATTTGCGATTTTTGCCTTAATGGCTAAAAATCTGAATTCTTCTCCATTGATGTTTGGTGTTTCAAATATGGAATACCGTATTCCATATTTGGGTCACATTTTTTAGAAGTGTCATTTTCTAATTTTCCGTGTTAAACCAATTTTAACAAATAATTAATGTTTTAACACGATTTTGCTGTCCTTAATTCAAAGTTAATAAGTCTTTAAAGGCTGTAATGAAAATACTGATTAATAAATAAATGTTATCTTGATTTTATGAGGGATTTTATTTAGGTATTTCATATTCGGTACACTTCCTCTACTAATAATAAAGTAGTAAAAAAGTCGTGTCTGTACATTGAATATTTTCGGGAAATTTTAAATGAAATGGGTTATTGGTACTACGCTGAGGCCGAAACAACAATTTTTAACATTTTTGGCTGTCTGTATGTTCTGTTTTAACTCGAGAACCACTCAACGGATTTGGATGCGGTTTTTTTACTATCATCGTAGGTCTACACAAAGGCTATAAGGGGTGTTCATAAAATAACACCCAAGCCGGAAACGGGGAAAAGACTCGAGAACCACTCAACGAATTTGGATGCGTTTTTTTTATTAACCGTGTTTAAGCTGTAAGGGGTGTTCATAAAATAACGCCCAAGCCGGGGCAAAGATTGAATAAACGCTTTTATAACTCTAGAACCACTGAACAGATTTAGATGCGGTTTTTTTAATTATCATTGTAGTCCGCGTCACTACAACAACGTAGGTTATAAGGAGTGTTCATAAAATAGCGCCCAAGCCGAAAACGGGGCAAAGATTGAATAAACGCTTTAATTCTGGAACCACTCAACGGGTTTGGATGTGGTTATGTGTTTTATTATCATTGTAGTGACCCTGGTCAATACATAAACTATAGGGAATGTTCATAAAATAACGCCCAAGTCGAAAACAGGCTAGTGTAGATATAAAGGAGACATCGAAAGGTTTTCAAAAGAAGGTTTTCTATAATGGTGCATATCGTTCATCTTTGATTCCTCACACATCATCTTGGCCCCTAAATTATTATTGAGCAATCCGGTCACAAGGCGGGGCACATAAATCGCCTTTATTGCTGCTTGCTAATCTCGTAAATTTTCCTCATCGTTATTCTTAAGCTATAAGGTTGATTATCTCACAGCTTTATTTGATTCTTTTTTATCGTTATTCAACTTATTATTTTTAGTACTGCAGCCTTCTGATTGACGATTAAAATTAAAGAAACGATACAAATACAACCTATTTATAGCTATGTGAGTATAAAGTCACAGGGGGAGGGCGGTATAATCTATAACACTTCAAAATACTAACCCGCTAATTTCATTACCTATTTAGAAAGTAGGTAAAAAGCTGAGGGATTTGTACATAAGTATCCCTTTTCCAAAATTTTGAATTTTACTTACTAAAATGATTTTTTAAACTTTGACTTTAAAAAAAAAGCCTTTGATTGTATTAAAAAAAATGAAATGGCTTGACCATAGAGCTTAATAATGTCATTGACAGCTAGTATTTTTATTTATTGCTAGGCAAATGTATTCTAGTTGTTCATAAAGAAATAAAAACCGAAGGTGGCTCTCATAATCGTCGAGGTTTAATTTGAGCAAAAAGTCGTCCGTATTATTTATCTGTATGAACTTTATTAAGCTGTGAAACCCTTAGATTTATTTATAAAATAAATTTGTGATAAATGTCGTCATTTTGACTTTTTCCAGAATTTGTCTCTCTCGCACTGCGGATCTTTCAGTAACAGTGGTGATTCTGGTGATTGATGTAAGCGCGCGTATTGTTCGAACGAAACCGCCTCAGATCTGAAGAAACCGCCCAGACTAATATCGTGGTATTTCGTTACGCCAAATTACGAACTTCAACATAAAACATAAAAAATTTCAAAGTAAACCTCTCATCTAGATTTATTAATCAAATTTTTTTGACTTTTTATAGGAATTTTATTGATATAAGGATATAAGGTGACTTTCGTTTATAGCCAAATTCACACTAGGGACTCGGTAAGTGTCAAAACCAAAATAAAATTTTAATAAAATAATGAACAAGTTTGAAAAAGAATCCTGTAGCCACCACCTTAGATCGATGTTGTACGGGTGAGGCTGCGCCCAAAAACCTAATGTACACACAGAAAGTTTCTCAGAGACTGTTGAAGCAAAAGCAGGGCTCCCCGAGGTACTTTTATACAATACAATATATAATAAGACTAAAGTTAGTATGTAATCTGGTTTTTACCTTTACATACTACAATGTACCATTTATTTAAGTTACACTGAAGATAAATAAATAAATAAACTTGTTTAGTTTATCGAGCTTCTTCTTTATTCTAACGGTACCCTAAAAAGAAAATATTTCTGGCGACTTTTTATGCCCGTTCCGCAGATTTAATAATTTGGACAAGTGCCAGTCAGCCTCGCGCACAAAGGATTCCACCGCACAATACGGGTACGGAACCCTAAAAACATGGTAAATAAGAAATAACAACAATATAGATGTCATAGCAGCATTAAGTTAACCAAAAACCAAAAACAAGGCGTTAAAATGGTAGCGCCGGACAAACAATTTGGTGGTACCCGCCAAGTACGCAACCCAAATTTTTATTATTTGTTTTTGTACTTCGTGTATATAACTGTTTTTTAAAAATCTATTTTTTCTAGGGTCCCGTTTGGCATCCTTCGGGTACGAAGCCCTAAAAACACTGCTGTTTCAAATGGCCCAACTATACCAAATGAAATTGTGTTTTGTTTCAACATACCAAACTATTTGACAGAAAACACAAAATATATATTATCTATCTTTGTATGCGAGGCGCTATCTTATGAAAGCTAGACACTTAAGTTCCTTTTTAGGCTTTTGTCAACAAATAAAAACTGAATAATATCCCTGCGTGACAAACATCTGAACCAATAAACATATTTGAAAATATTACATCAATAGTCGTTCTACGATACTTAATAATTTAGCCAAGTACGAGTCAGACACGCGCACAATTGGTTCCATAACAGCACAAAATACAGGTACAGATTTTAACAATATTACGGTATTTACAACAATATAGATGCCAAAAGCAACATCAAGACGACAAAATACGAGGTGCTAAAATGGTAGCGCCCGACGCCTGACAAACAAAATTCGGCACCTTCTATGTCCGAGATATCATGATATGGGTGGCAGTTCAAAATTGACAGTTACAGTGATGTACACTAATGAAATATAATTGATTTTTTTTAGTATCGAGAAAGTTAACAAGGGCTTTCAGATCGATTTTTTATTTCATTGATCTTTGATTATCCAAACTACTTTTTGTTAATTACCAAAATAATTAAATTAAACGAAGCAATAACTCCAGAGCTTGAGAGTTCAAAGATTTTTTTTGGTTTTTCTAGGAATTTTGCCAATAACAAAATGAAAAATCAACAAAAACTGTAACAAACGTCAAAACAAATAGCACGTGAAGCAATCGCAACGAAAACACAAACCGCATACAAGATGCACTCATACTCACGCGATCCTTTAGGATGGCCGCACCGATTCATCGATATATTTTCGATTATGTAGTGTCAGTACCTATGGGTTAGCGTTCCGATCCACGCATCACGTAGCAAAAAGACATTATTATTAACTGAATCTTTTCTTTGTTAAATTTATCGAATACACTGAGATTTTTCTTCCGATTTATAGAGGCATTATTTATTGTGTTTTTGCAATAATTATTTACATTATTTCTAAAACCTATTATTTTCTTTTGTGCCTGGGTGTATGCAGTATGGTGTGAGTAGTATAGGTGAAACGGAAAATTACGAACTGTCACCCATATCATGATATCTCGAACATACTATAAATACGAAACAAACCTTTTTATTATTTGTTGTTTTACTTTAGAGTATGTATAATACGAGTACAACTATCTGCCCAAAGAAACTTTGATATGTGCATTATGTATATTACCGTCTCAGTTGAAACAAATAACGATAAAAACTACTATTTTGAGTATTTTGTATGGGGACCCCCTTTGGGTTTCGGTTTTTTTAAGGCTTATGGTACAGAAACCTCACAAAAAGTCTGCCTGCGGCGTTGATAATAGATTGTAAATTTGCTTTTTTAATACCGGTCAAGTGCGAGTCAAACTTTACGCGCCGAGAGATTATAGAACCTATTAATTGGTTTTATTTGTACCGGTTGAAAATGAAACCTCTATCTATAACAAGGGAAACTGTTCTATGTTCGAAATAAAAAATACATGTTTTGTTACTTTTGTCATGATTCATATTTTAAAAAAAGTTATCGACCGCCAAAGAAGCACTAATACTCCGGTAACAGAGACAAAACCTATGTGTACATAGCCTATGTGCATTATTTACCGCCGGGAATATGTACGGTCTATTGTCATGTTGCATCGCGTAGGTTTGCCATTTTATCAAAATTTAGTTAAAAAAAATCTTTTTTTACGGTTTTGTGTTCCACTAGTGATTCTGAACCGTAGAGTTCAATAAAACTAGTGACTTAATTTTCAACCTGTATATGTATGTATGTAAATATTCTGAAGTTGAGGTAATATTCCACGCTTTGCACTTCCTTCGTCAGAAAAAAAAGTTATAATATGTGATCACTTGAACTAAACTCACCTTCAACTTGTATCTAATTATTATATAATGACCAAGATATGTCGTCGGCAGATCGTAGAATTGGGACGTATCATGATCTGCCCAGGCATATCGTATTAGAAAGTTATAATATGTGATCACTTGAACTAAACTCACCTTCAACTTGTATCTAATTATTATATAATGACCATGATATGTCGTCGGCAGATCGTAGAATTGGGACGTATCATGATCTGCCCAGGCATACATAGGTAACACTAAAAGTTTCCGGAACTGGCCACTTACATAAACAATATTTGAAAATTTATTGCAACATTTGAAAATAGAACTCTTTGGCTGTAGAATGCAGTTTGTTTCATCTGACTGTCTTTTGTTTTTACCTTGTGGCGCCATTTAAAAAATTGTGTGTCTGCATCAACATGGATTTAACTCGGGAAAATTTTCGTAGTATGATTTTCTACGATTTTAAGTGTAATTTGACAGCTCAACAGAGCATCGCTCGGCTTGAAACAGCTTTTGGCAATGAAGCACCATGCAAGACGACTGTTTATAGCTGGTTTGCAGAATTCAAGCGTGGTCGTATCAATCTCAGTGACGAATCTCGCGATGGTCGGCCGTCCACCGCTGTGACCAACAAAAACATCGATGCTGTGCGCCGTATGATTGAAACAGACAGGCATGTGACCTACCATGAAATTCGCGCATCCTTAGAAATAGGCATGAGTCAAATACAATCAATCATACACAAACATTTGGGTGTGAGAAAGCTGTGCTCGCGGTGGATCCCACACAACTTGACCGAGGCTCAAAAAACGGACCGTGTCACTTGGTGCAGTGCCATGCTTACCAGATTCAACGAAGGTGCGTCAAATTTGGTGTGGAACATAGTAACAGGTGACGAAACATGGATTTATTGCTACGATCCCAAAACAAAGCAGCAATCGAGCGTATGGGTCTTTCAAGATGAGCCGAAACCAACCAAAGTGGCGCGCGTGAAAAGTGCATCTAAGCGGATGATTGCTTCTTTTTTTAATAAAACTGGACACGTGGCTACTGTTGCTTTAGAGAATCGTCGTACCGTGAATAGTGACTGGTACACGACCATTTGTTTGCCGGAAGTTATTGACGAACTCCGTAAAAATAACCGTAAACGCCGTATCATCCTGCACCACGACAATGCTAGTTCTCACACGGCCAGACAGACAAACGACTTTCTGAAGACGAAAAATGTAGAACTCATGAGTCATCCTGCATACAGTCCCGACCTGGCACCTTGTGACTTTTTTCTGTTCCCAAAAATTAAGAACCAATTACGCGGTCAACGATTTTCATCACCAGAAGAGGCTGTCGAGGAGTATGAAAAACACGTTTCAGAGGTCACCACAGGGGAGTGGCACAAAAGTTTTCAAAACTGGTTTGATCGAATGAAAAAGTGCATAGACGCCAAGGGAGATTATTTTGAAAAACAATAAATTAATTTTGTACCTTTAATAGTATTTTTTCATATTCATTCCGGAAACTTATAGTGCGTCCCACGTATCGTATTAGAAAGTTATAATATGTGATCACTTGAACTAAACTCACCTTCAACTTGTATCTAATTATTATATAATGACCATGATATGTCGTCGGCAGATCGTAGAATTGGGACGTATCATGATCTGCCTAGTCATATCGTATTAGAAAGTTATAATATGTGATCACTTGAACTAAACTCACCTTAACTTGTATCTAATTATTATATAATGACCATCTATACCTCGTCGGCAGATCGTAGAATTGGGACGTATCATGATCTGCCCAGGCATATCGTATTAGAAAGCTATATATAATCAATATATTAAGGACACATAAAACTCTACCTTTTGATAAAATCAGCCAAAATAAAAGAAGAAAAGATATTGTAACACATGCTCCTCAGTCAAATACACAGTTTGCAGGCGCACAATATAATACTCGTTCAGCTTACATATATAATACATTAAACAAATAGATAGATATTTATCCTAAATCGTAGGTTGAATGTAAAAATGCAATAACAAGTTATATAAAACCTCTAACCTATGAGGAGACGAAGAATCTTTTACAATATATAAGGTAAATTAATGCATATCACAAATACACTGATATGGGACACTCACTCTCACACACACCTGCTCATACACTTATTCACACTCTCTTTCCCTTTCACACTCACACACACCCACGCTCATGCATATTTTATTTCTTTTGTTAATAAACTTAATCTTACATTTAATTAAAACTTTAAACTGTATTCTGGAAGAGCGGAGCCTCCTGCTACAGGCATTATATATGCTTAAAAGGAGGCTTCATTCACTAATTAATGTTAAGCATGTACATTTGTTTAATAAAAATGTTTTTTTATTTATTATTTATCCTATTTCTGTTTAAACTAGGGGGATCACCTCGCTTCATTCCGCTTCGCTCGGCTCCCCAAATTTATCATCACAAGCAACCTAACACGCTTCGCACCGCTCGTCGCCGCACCTATTTTTTACTTTTGGTGAAAGATTTTCGGTTTCATACTCTACGATCTGCCCAATTCCACGATCTGCTGAAACATATACAAGTGTTTCTGTTACTTTCTTCAAAAAAGGGAAAGTGTTTTTTTTCGCGTAACATTTAATAATTAAAAGTTGTTGCTCAATATGATCAGTAGACAACATGGTTTAAGTTTAGTAACATTTTTTTTTTTTTTATTGCTTATTATTAGCGACATACACTTTTCCAACATCGGATATTTTCAGCCGACCAAGCAATGTAAAACTTTCACAGACAAATGGGGCCAAGAGTTTTCACGATGGAAGTAATGAAAACAAATAGCCTAGGTTTACTCAAGAATGCCGTGGGATCGCCTTGAAAAATAACAGATTTGCTTTAGAAAACGCAAAAAAAGTATTTTTCTTAGGAAAGCATCTTACATTAAGAAAAGAGTCTGCAAATTGAAAATTGCGGTGTTATATTTATATGTACTAGCATTTGCGTAGTGCGCGGGCTGCAAGCAGCCCGCGAGATATGTTGTGCCTATGTTTTTCTTTTTGATGTGCGTTTTTTTTCTTTGAATCAGTGACGTATTGGACTTGTACTACAGTGAAGTTAGAGGTAATCGTTTTAAAATCCGTGATTGACAGAGGATGGGATGTGTGTCGAGTGTCAAAACCTGTCATCGGTTGGAAGATGTGTGAAAAAGAGTCATTGGGCATTTAGTTGGACTCGCCCGCGCACCTGCGGTGCGCGACCTCGTCCCTCGGTGAACGGTAGGCACATGTTGTTTGACTTGATGACTCGGCCGCGCACCTGTGGTGCGCACCCTCGTCATAGTTCTGGAATGTCTGACCTCCGGAAGCGTGCGCTCAGCCTGCGGCTTCGCGCCCGCTTCCTCCGGGCTCGGCCTGCGGCCGAATAAGTATGTCAACTTATTGTAACAACACAAAGAGCAACCTTGAAAACGTGTGGAAACTGAGTTTCAGGGCGATCAGTTGAATAAACGCGATTGACATTGTTTTGACAGTTGTCAAATGTCAAAATTTGTCATCGGTCGGGAAGAGCCCGTGATACTCATCATTCGAGTGCAAACCCGGATGCGCTACCACCATCCGTTCCGAAGTTATAGCAATTTAAAAAAAAGAATGTCAAAAATGTCATCGATCGGGAAGCGCCCTTGATACTAATCATTCGAGTGCAAACCCGGAAGCGCTACCACCATCCGTTCAGAAGTTATAGCAATTTAAAAAAAAAATGTCAAAAATGTCAAAATTGTCATCGGTCGGGAAGAGCCTGTGATACTAATCATTCGAGTGCAAACCCGGAAGCGCTACCACCATCCGTTCCGAAGTTATAGCAATTTAAAAAAAAGAATGTCAAAAATGTCATCGGTCGGGAAGAACCCGTGATACTAATCATTCGAGTGCCAACCCGGAAGCGCTACCACCATCCGTTCCGAAGTTATAGCAATTTAAAAAAAAGAATGTCAAAAATGTCAAAAATGTCATCGGTCGGGAAGAGCCCGTGATACTAATCATTCGAGTGCCAACCCGGAAGCGCTACCACCATCCGTTCCGAAGTTATAGCAATTTAAAAAAAAGAATGTCAAAAATGTCATCGGTCGGGAAGAGCCCGTGATACTAATCATTCGAGTGCCAACCCGGAAGCGCTACCACCATCCGTTCCGAAGTTATAGCAATTAAAAAAAAAATGTCAAAAATGTCAAAAATGACAATTTTTTTTGCCAAATTGTGGCCGGTTTGATGCCATTCACTATGGTGAAAACCGCGTAGCTCCAACCGTTCTCGAGATAATCCAATTGCGCGGATGTGGCCGACTCGGCCAATCGTGGCCGAATTTATTTTTTTTGCATATTCGGGTAGATCTCGGCGAGCCCTTTTAAACGGACCCCCTGAACAGGGGTCTATCTTCATTGGTTTGGGAGATATGGGTCGAAAAAGAATGGACCCCTTGAAAAGAAAGAGATTTTTTTTTTGGACCCCAGGGGTCCGAGTTTGAGGGTTCTAAGCCCAACCGTCATGGAGATATGGCCAAAACAAAAATTTTTTCGCGCCTCGGATAAAATTTTTTTTAAATGAAAGAAAACTTTTTTCGGACCCCCGGGGTCCAAGTTTGGGGGTTCCGAGACGAACCGTCGCGGAGATATGGCTAAAAGAAAAAAATTTTTTTAAACATTTTAAAATTTTTTTTTTTTTTTTTTCGGACCCCTGTGTGCGTTCCGAAAATTTTGGGGTCCGAAAATGTCATACTTGACCGAATATTCAGTATGAATTTTTTCCCATACAAATACGGCAACTTTCATGGATAGTACTAAAAATGCGGGGGGGGTTACGAAAATCGACCGAATATACGGTATGAATTATTATTTCGACCGAATATCCAGTATGAATTTTCCAAAACGACCGAATATCCAGTATGAATTTTGTCCCATACAAATACGTCAACTCATATTGATACTACTAAAAATGCGGGGGGGGTTCGATAAAAACGACCGAATATCCAGTATGAATTTTCAAAAACCACCGAATATTCAGTATGAATTTAGTTCCCATATATGTACTTTAACTCTCATACATGGTACCAAACATTTGGGGGGGGTTGTAAAAAAACGTCCGAGTAGCCAGTATGAATTCCTTCCAGCAATAGGCAAAATTCCTACCGGGGGGGTAGGCGAGCCAAGCCCGCCAACCCCCCCGGTAGTAATTTTGTACTCGCTGGCTGCGCCAGCTCGAAAAATCCAAATCCCATACAAGAATCCTATACAAAACAGGGTTTGGGAAAACGACTGAACCCCCCCCTAATGACATGTTCTACCACCCCCCCCTACATCATATTAGCGTAAAACCCTCCCCTCCAACCAAACAACCATGTCAATCAGTCAGTGAGTCAGTCACCGTATTGCAGCTATATATAATGTTAAATTAAATTAAAATTATTATAAATAAAATTAAATGTCAAGTATTTCATACGAAGTCAGATTTTTACCATACTGCTGTAAAATAAAAAGAGGAAACTGTTCGTCCATTTTGTTTGACTCACGAGCTCCGAGATGGATAAAGTTCACTTGAAATTTGAAATATTTATGAAGACGGACTAAATCGTAGGCAAAAACTAGAACGTAATGTCGTAGAATTATCAATTTCATGTCCTGCCCCCTGATTAGGTATTGTAAAATCAGTTGCCAAGCCGAGTGACAATCGTCGAAAACAGCTAAGGATACGTTCGCACTTGAAATGACGTCACAAATCGTAAATGTTTCAATACCCTTTGAAGGTTATTTTGGAAGTTCATTTTTTATCTGTTTTGGTGAATAACAACCATAGATGGCAACCGCCACTGATTTACCATATCGGCCATGTTACGAAATCTGTAAAACTAAAGAGATAACTCCGCTAAACTCCGCTTCACTCAGCTCCGCAATATACATATGATCACCAGCAACCTAAGGTGCAAGCCACACAGAAACGGCGCGGCGCGCATCGAGCGCGCGGGCGTCATTCAAATTTCGTACAAAATGCATGGAAATAAAGTCGCGATTTGAGGTACCGTACGGACGCCCGTTCCACGTCCGACATCGCCTGAAACATACCATTTGGTGTGTTCAAATTGCGACTTTATTTCCATGCGTTTTGTACGAAATTTGAATGACGCCTTCGCGCTCGATGCGCGCCGCGCCGCTTCTGTGTGGCTTGAACCTTATACGGCGCACCGCTCGTCCTCACACCTACTTCTGATTTTTGTTGAAAGGCTATCGTAAATTTCTTCTTTCATACTTCATGATACTGCCAATTTAACAATGTGGCCACGCCATAAACCGTCTCTAACATGTCACGGTACCATAACAGTTCTTATTGCGCCCGTGTAAGAGCGATAATTGCACAAAAAGTACACGTGGCTGTCTGTACGTAGATATGTAGACACCACTACCTACACATAAGATAGCGAATATATTGTAAACCAGCAATTATGCACTGAAATAATTACAGCGTTTACTTTCATAGGCTCTTACATGGCTTGTAACGACCATCTTTGAGCTTTGTAATAAATCTAAGTGAATTACACGAGACTTCACATAACACTGTTATTACGGCATCGCGTCAAGGTCGGATGAAAGTCATAAAGTATTTCGGGATGGTCATAAATAGCTGTAAATCCAGCTTCAACTTGACTGAGAGAGTACTACAAACACTTTCTGAGGATATTGGATGGATTCGATTGATGGTTCTTGGTGGAATATCATCTTGAATAAATTATATACAAATTCTTGTACTTTTATTGAGGATTTACAGTGGTTTATTGCGCCTTTTTTTGACTTACGGAGTGGCAATTCTTGGGCCATTTTAGTCGCTCCAGTTATTGTGCTCGTGTCGTTGGATTATCCACACAAAGAGGTCGAGGGTCTATTTCGCCTTTTCTCAGTACAGGCTGGTAAAAAACAAATAATATAAATCTGAATAATACAAAACTGTTTCGGTCTCGCTTGGTGCCCTCTCGGAAAACAAATTGGTTTTTCTGCTGACGTAATATTCACCTGCGAAGAATTACGGTCACCGCCGCCGATTTAGATCATAGAGGTAACACGGTGCTTAGAGCGACATAGGATACATTTTATTTTCAATTTGGAGCAAAGAAATCAAGATTGAAGATTCAAATTGTTTATTTGTAAAATAGATACATAAAGTATACTGTTTACATGTCAAATCTAATCTGTTACAAAGTACCTTTATCCATTTATTATATTGAATATTTTTTCTTTAACTATTTCCATCCATCCATCCATCAGCCTGTTTCGTCCACTGCTGGACATAGGCATTTCCAGGATTTCGCCACTCTTGGCGGTCCTCCTGGAAGAAATGCCCATACTCACACACGCTGGGCAGGCGGGTTGGTGAGCGCGTTGCAGAAACCCTTGCACCAGTGACGCCACTGCCCGTCACCAGTCTGTTTTATATAAGGCCCGGCAATTGCGGATGGATATACCGCCATCCATCGGTCCCAGGCAATGGTGGGCCGCCTGGTTTCTTTGCCTGAGAGCTGTCCTCTTACTCTCCCCCGAATAACTTCGAGAGGGTTTCCGAGTAAGATGGTGGTACCTTCACAGTCGAGCCCGCCATTAGCTCTACCACCTAGTGGTTAACTATTTACTTTTAAACAAATACTCGAACATTCAATTTTTATAGCAGCGTGTTAGAACGCTGACCTCTCAATCTTGAGACCCCGGTCGGGCATGTACAGTAGAGCCCACATCAAGCTATACACATTGAGTATAAGCTGACCTCTCATTGTACGGGAAGCCTATACAATGAGAGGTCAGCTTATACTGAAAGTGTCTAGCTTGATGTGGGCTCCACTGTACCAATGAGTTTTTCGGAGTTTATGTGCATAGTATTTGTGTTCTTACCTAACACTTACCACTTGCTGAACAGTGAAGGAAAACATCGTGAGGAAACCGGCATGCCTTAAAAAGCGTGTAATTGTGCCCGAAGTACGGCGTAGGGCTCACCACCCATCACGTTGGGACGTAATAATCGTCGGTGAAACGCGGGTGTACCGGATGTGGACTGTGACTTGCATTTCACAGTTCACACTCGGGGATTCATGACGTGACGATACGTTGGTTGTAAATTTTTTTTGCGTGGTTTTTCTTTACGTGTAAAATATTAAATGTTTGAATTTTGTTCTTATAATAAATAAGGAAAGGAAAAATTAATATGGAAAGGCTACTTTGAAATAGCAACTAGAAAAAAAGACATTTTGTAGTCAGATCAGTATACATACTCGTATTATAATTGTTCAAACCCTTAATATACACAATTGAGTTCAACTTCACTTATTTGTAAAATTACACCAATTTTCATTGTTAAAAATATAAATTGTCACAAGCGAGGGCATGTTTGACGGAAACCCCTTAATTAACAAAAAAAAACAATCAAAAAATTTTAGTTTCAGTGTATTTGTGTGGGTGTGTAAGTCTTAACATGAAAATCTTGCGTCTATGGTGGAGCTTGGTGAAGATAAACGTTGACCAAATTGGAAAATGGGTCGTTCCAATAAGAAGTCTACATCATATTCAATGGTTTTCCTTATTTTACACCCGAATTTGCCAATGGTAATCAACATGTTTTCTGCCACAGAAACGATATTTTGAAATTCTTGCAGAAAACTGTGTGCTGAATCCAAATCTGAACTCAGATTTTTTCTATCAGGTCTCAGTTTTGTGAAATCAACTTCAAGTATTGAAATTTACCGTTTCTTTAATGCTTCTGAACATTTTTTTTACTTATTACAAATGTATTTTATATATTTATTTTTCATAATTACAAGTCCTTAATCAATACTTATTAAGGTGAAAATAACATAATTCGCGATTGAACCTTATTTTTCAAAATAAATAATATTTTGTGAGAGCTTGTTCGGTCCATACATTTCATACCAAGTTTTTACTATGAAAAATTGGGTGTGATTGTTTTGAGACATTTAATCGAAAACTAGGCTTGGTTACGTGAATCTTTTTATCATATTATTAAAAATAACCACTGAGAAGAAGTATTATTGAAAATTAAAGCCGAAAAACTAATTGTGCTAAGCGTAAAGCCCCACCAGAAGTAGTAAAAACACGCGATTTTTCAAAATTTAGTCTGTCTTAGACAAATATTACGACGTGATAGAGAAAATCTGAGTTTATATTCGCATTCAGCATACAAATTTCTATAATAATTTCAATAAATCGTTTCTGTGGCAGAAAATTTCTACAATTTTGTTGACCAGTGTTATCAAAGATATTAAATATTTTTCCCATGTTTTTAGTTCTGTAAATACATCCCGAAATCCTCATTCAATCCCGTCGGCTATATTTTGCTACAAGTTATCCTATTTTGACGGAATCCTAAAAAGATTCCCTGAAGACGACCCCGCTCGAGCCTGTCTAGAAAAAGGTTAAATAAATTATAAAAATTTATGATTGCAGTTTACAACACAGCAGAAAGTTTCCAGACGTAGAAAAAAAAAGAATAATCTGTTTTTATGAATCCTAAACTTGTAAAACTGCGCTGGTTTTTCTCACCTTGTGACGATAATTTCTCATCATTACAAGTCTACACAAGTCTCGTGGAGTTTTTGCGCAAGGAATTATTGCCCTTGGGAGTGAAATAAAAGCAATTATAAGTGTTTCATAATTGCAGGGAGCTTCAGGCAGAATATTTTGTTTAATAGAACTCGCTTTTATAACTTAATTTCTTCACAATTCAATGTACATAGTTTACTTTTTTTGCGAAATAATTGCGTTCGTTTAATCCCTTGTTGTATCGTTATTATTTACGGTGACTTTAATTTATGCAGCCAAATTCTTACTGAAGACTCGGTAAGTTCTCAGTAACAAGGTTCGATGACCCTTTTTGTGAAATTCGTAAATTATTCTTTTCGTGTTCCTTACAAACGCAAGCCCAGCCCCGAGTTAATTACTACGGGACGTCAAGATATTATTTTGCGAAATTAGCAAAAAGTGCTATCGATCCGTGTTACTAATCACTTACCAAGCCTCCAGTATAAAATAAAGTCATCTTATTTAAGGAATCGCTCTCTAAATCGTACACTTTCGGAACACGATTACTTGTAGTTTCTTCAATAGAAAAAAAAACTCAAAGTTATCTCGAAAAAGCAACTTAAATACGTAGTACAGCGTAAATACTTCACGGAAAGCCATCAGTTTTATAATAATAACAAATTTACATGTCTTTTATAACGTATACACTTTACATTTTCAAAATGAGTGTCCTGCTTCGGTCGTCGGATGGGGAGCCTGTATTTTAAAATACTCACTCGCTTTTGCTGATGTGCCTCACGCACGCAGACTCGGTGCCCCCGTAAGTACCCTTGTATGGGTATAATCTTTGTCAATTATAATAATGAAAGTTTCAGGTCTTACCCGACCGCTAATACGGAGGTCACGGGTTTAAATGTCTTAGGTATGCGTGCTTCATGTTTGTGCCCGAAGTACGGCGATAGCACTCACCACCCATCATGGGATGTTATAATCGTCGGTGAAACGTGTGTACGAGCATGGACTGTAACTTGTCATTCGCAGGCTATACTCCAAAACACCTCTGATACTCCCTCGGGGATTCATTGTCTCATTTATTTCCATAAATCGAATTTTGTTCTTTACCAACAGCTGAAAACGATTAAAAAAGTTACTTTTGAACTCAAATGCTTACTTTGGGATAAAAACTTTAAGATAAAATTTTATACGAAATCTCAAGTTTTAAAAACAATTTATTTATTCCTCTATTTTCGTAGGATTACTACAGTGATATTCATCTCGACATTTAATAGATAGAGACTTTTAGAGATAATCTTTAAGATTTAGATTAAGTGAATTTTGAAGAGTTTCTTGGTAATTTTCACATTCTGCAAATTAATTTCTGGATGAATAGTTTATAATTCGTATAATTATAAAATGTAATAAGGTGACTTTCGTTTATATACGCAGATTCATACTAGAGACTCGGTAAGTGGTCAGGGCCAAGGTTCAATGACCTTTTTTGCGAAATATGAAAAATGATTTTTGGGCCTCAATACCTACTTGATCAAGAACAACCTCGACTCAATTCGAACCAACCATAAATTGTAACAGGCCCTTTTGTATATTTTTTTCTGGAAATATAGGCTAAATCATGAAGATACATACTGATCTTTAACTTTCAGGTGGTATTTTTTATAACGAAATTATTTTTTGAAAATCAGTTTGTAGAAATGGGAATGTGACGTAATAGTCATACCGTTTAGGCTCAATAGGGAGTTCCTAGACGTAAAGAAATAATGAAAAAAAAAATTAGGGGATAAAACCTGAAGATGGGAAAATAAAAAAAAGCAGACGTCGGTTTTGACATTACTTTTTTTTCTTGTGGGCAATGGCTTATTTCCTGTAATGCCTAAATGACATGACTATTACGTCATCAAAGCTATTTATTCAGTTCCTGAATATTTTCATGTATAACTTTTGTAATTCAAGGAGAAAAAAATGTATACTTTTATTTGACCTTAAAAAAGGCTATTCCTTTAAAAAAAATCGACAATTAGGTGCTGTTATGGTATTCAGGACCATTCGAATTAGTATAGGAAATAAAAAAAAATACTTTGTTTAATTCACAGAAAGGGTAACTGAAGGGGGGGGGGGGCGGTGAAACTTTCAGAAATGCTTCGAAAACCTAAAATACGTGTCGTGTTCCATCAATTTTTAGGGTTTAGTCATCTTTACATTATTACTTTGTTGTCCGTCTGTCAAGACTCAAGACCCTTTTTCTCGGGCCCCGTTAAAGATATCAAGTTTAAACTAATACCCCCTACAGAATTTCGTACAAATTGACTTACCATAAAAACCTAATTGATTGCTTCCAGTTGACTTAGAAGCATGAAATTTCGACACGTCTAGAAAAAAATCTGAAAACTATTAAGCACCATACATGAAGTTTAATAGATCGTAAGTATCCGTTTGGTAATTTATAACTGCTCATGGAATACGTTTGTGTTTTAAACAGTATCTACGGAACCCTCAGGCCACGTGTCCTACTCGCACTTCACCAGTATTTAGGGTTCCGTACCCGAAGGTTACCAAACGGAACCCTACACGGAACAACACCCCACATCAAATGACAGAAGAGAAAAAAAAATCATCCCCGCTTTAGCTGCAGGAGAGGTACCCCAAAAAAAATACCACTTTCCCGATACATGCCAAATTACAGCTTTCTTGAACTAAGAGTCTCTGAGCTAAGCCGCGGACACAGAGATAGACAGACAGACGGACGGATATAACCCTAAAAAAAAACAGGTATAGTATGGTTTGCTGCCGTGGTGTGAACAAACACTCTATTTAGCGCGGGCATACCCGCCGCGAAAGAAAACTAGAAAATCATATACTGGTTTTACGCGTAACAAAAATAATAAACAGTTATAGGTAAAAGGAGCTTAAGGGCATTACCCTAGGGACGAAGCTTACGGCTATTTCCGCTCGAATATAACCGCGGCTAAAAGCCAAGTACTCAGTACAGTAAACATGAAATATGGCAGTTGTCTAAAGCTCTACAACAAAGGAGTACTAAGCGATATTACCGGCCGACCGGAGCCTGGCAGAAGCGATAATCCGGCGAAAGTACTTTTTGTTTGATACTTAACTCCCCCCCACCCTTCTCCCCTTTCTGCGCAAACAACTTCAAACGTTCGTCGGAAGTAGTCACATCAAGTAATATGGCACTCACTCGTGTCGCAATTTGTGGCTACAGTCGTTTCCCTGATTTGTTTAGTGTAAGGGTGTTGAAAACTTCGACCCTAAAAGGCCAACCGCACCCGCTCGCGGGGCTCTTCGCTTATGAAATTAAATCAACCGACCAAATTCATACTGGAGACTCGGTTAGTCATCAGGAACAGGGTTTAATGACTCCAGGTGAAATTAAAAAAAAAAAAATTCCCCTTAGTTCCTGCACTAGGAATTGTACTTAAACTAGTCCAACCAGTAAGGGAGCAAAAAAAAATTTTTTTTCGATATTGTCCAAAAGGATTGCTGAACCTAGTTCTTGATCACTAACCGAGTCTCCAGTATGAATTTGATCGGTTGATTTAATTTTACCCTATATTATGTGTCCTCGTAAAATTAAATAATTAAATTAATAAAACTTAAATAAACTAATCCATCCATCCATCCATCAGCCTGTTTCGTCCACTGCTGGACATTGGCCTTTCCAGGATTTCGCCACTCTTGGCGGTCCTCCTGGAAGAAAGAAATGCCCATACTCACACACGCTGGGCAGGCGGGTTGGTGAGCGCGGTGCCAAAACCCTTGCACTAGTGACACCGCTGCCCATCACCAGTCTGATTTATATAAGGCCCGGCAATTGGGGATGGATATACCGCCATCCATCGGTCCCAGGCAATGGTGGGCCGCCTGGTTTTGCCTGAGAGCTGTTCTCTTACTCTCCCCCGAATCATCTCGGGAGGATTTGCGAGTAAGATGGTGGTACCTCCACAGTCGAGCTAGGCATTAGCTCTACCACCTAACTAATGTAAGAAAATAAATTATACCAAAAAAATATTACATACCTACCTATATATAAATAAATTGAAATTCATACAAATAGAAAGCCTCATCTAACCGCGGCAAGACAGTATGCAGGTGACATTCCCGCGTTGAGTGACTAAACTTAATCAATGGAGGAGTTATGTGCCAGCCCGTGGGTCACCCGTGATGCTCACTAAACAAACGAGGGCAAAAACTAGTAAGTATATATGTCTAAAAAAGTCCACGCACAACAACCTATAAACAACTGAAGATAGAAACATAATACAGTTCCGTATGACTGACAGTCCAAGCACAACCTATAAACAACTGAAGATAGAAACATAATACAGTTCCGTGACTGACTATCTGACTGACAGTCCAAGCACAACCTATAAACAACTGAAGATAGAAACATAATACAGTTCCGTGACTGACTATCTGACTGACAGTCCAAGTACAACCTATAAACAACTGAAGATAGAAACATAATACAGTTCCGCCTGACTGACAGTCCAAGCACAACCTATAAACAACTGAAGATAGAAACATAATACAGTTCCGTCTGACTGACAGTCCAAGCACAACCTATAAACAACTGAAGATAGAAACATAATACAGTTCCGTGACTGACTATCTGACTGACAGTCCAAGCACAACCTATAAACAACTGAAGATAGAAACATAATACAGTTCCGTCTGACTGACAGTCCAAGCACAACCTATAAACAACTGAAGATAGAAACATAATACAGTTCCGTGACTGACTATCTGACTGACAGTCCAAGCACAACCTATAAACAACTGAAGATAGAAACATAATACAGTTCCGTGACTGACTATCTGACTGACAGTCCAAGCACAACCTATAAACAACTGAAGATAGAAACATAATACAGTTCCGTGACTGACTATCTGACTGACAGTCCAAGCACAACCTATAAACAACTGAAGATAGAAACATAATACAGTTCCGTGACTGACTATCTGACTGACAGTCCAAGCACAACCTATAAACAACTGAAGATAGAAACATAATACAGTTCCGTGACTGACTATCTGACTGACAGTCCAAGCACAACCTATAAACAACTGAAGATAGAAACATAATACAGTTCCGTGACTGACTATCTGACTGACAGTCCAAGCACAACCTATAAACAACTGAAGATAGAAACATAATACAGTTCCGTCTGACTGACAGTCCAAGCACAACCTATAAACAACTGAAGATAGAAACATAATACAGTTCCGTGACTGACTATCTGACTGACAGTCCAAGCACAACCTATAAACAACTGAAGATAGAAACATAATACAGTTCCGTGACTGACTATCTGACTGACAGTCCAAGCACAACCTATAAACAACTGAAGATAGAAACATAATACAGTTCCGTGACTGACTATCTGACTGACAGTCCAAGCACAACCTATAAACAACTGAAGATAGAAACATAATACAGTTCCGTGACTGACTATCTGACTGACAGTCCAAGCACAACCTATAAACAACTGAAGATAGAAACATAATACAGTTCCGTGACTGACTATCTGACTGACAGTCCAAGCACAACCTATAAACAACTGAAGATAGAAACATAATACAGTTCCGTGACTGACTATCTGACTGACAGTCCAAGCACAACCTATAAACAACTGAAGATAGAAACATAATACAGTTCCGTCTGACTGACAGTCCAAGCACAACCTATAAACAACTGAAGATAGAAACATAATACAGTTCCGTGACTGACTATCTGACTGACAGTCCAAGCACAACCTATAAACAACTGAAGATAGAAACATAATACAGTTCCGTCTGACTGACAGTCCAAGCACAACCTATAAACAACTGAAGATAGAAACATAATACAGTTCCGTGACTGACTATCTGACTGACAGTCCAAGCACAACCTATAAACAACTGAAGATAGAAACATAATACAGTTCCGTGACTGACTATCTGACTGACAGTCCAAGCACAACCTATAAACAACTGAAGATAGAAACATAATACAGTTCCGTGACTGACTATCTGACTGACAGTCCAAGCACAACCTATAAACAACTGAAGATAGAAACATAATACAGTTCCGTGACTGACTATCTGACTGACAGTCCAAGCACAACCTATAAACAACTGAAGATAGAAACATAATACAGTTCCGTGACTGACTATCTGACTGACAGTCCAAGCACAACCTATAAACAACTGAAGATAGAAACATAATACAGTTCCGTGACTGACTATCTGACTGACAGTCCAAGCACAACCTATAAACAACTGAAGATAGAAACATAATACAGTTCCGTCTGACTGACAGTCCAAGCACAACCTATAAACAACTGAAGATAGAAACATAATACAGTTCCGTGACTGACTATCTGACTGACAGTCCAAGCACAACCTATAAACAACTGAAGATAGAAACATAATACAGTTCCGTGACTGACTATCTGACTGACAGTCCAAGCACAACCTATAAACAACTGAAGATAGAAACATAATACAGTTCCGTGACTGACTATCTGACTGACAGTCCAAGCACAACCTATAAACAACTGAATATAGAAACATAATACAGTTCCGTGACTGACTATCTGACTGACAGTCCAAGCACAACCTATAAACAACTGAAGATAGAAACATAATACAGTTCCGTGACTGACTATCTGACTGACAGTCCAAGCACAACCTATAAACAACTGAAGATAGAAACATAATACAGTTCCGTGACTGACTATCTGACTGACAGTCCAAGCACAACCTATAAACAACTGAAGATAGAAACATAATACAGTTCCGTCTGACTGACAGTCCAAGCACAACCTATAAACAACTGAAGATAGAAACATAATACAGTTCCGTGACTGACTATCTGACTGACAGTCCAAGCACAACCTATAAACAACTGAAGATAGAAACATAATACAGTTCCGCCTGACTGACAGTCCAAGCACAACCTATAAACAACTGAAGATAGAAACATAAAAACCAGCCAGGTGCGAGTCGGACTTGCGCACGAAGGGTTTTGTACCATTATCTATAAAAAAGGCAAAAAAATCATCTCTGTTGTATGGGAGTGCGCGGGTCCGACTCGCATTTGGCCGGTTTTAGTATTTATTGTTTTAGCGGCAACAGAAATACATCATGTGTGAAAATTTCAACTGTCTATAACTATCCCGAGTAATGAGATACAGCGTGGTGACAGACTTACAGACGGACAGCGGAGTCTTAGTAATAGGGTCCCGTTGGTTACCCTTTGGGTACGGAACCATAAAACAATTCCATGACTGACTGACTGACTGACAGTCCGCGCACAACCTATAAACAGCTAAAGATGAAAAACCTCAGCCCTCAGGCTATACATGTTGGTGACCTTGAAAGTCGCAATTAGTGACTGGATTTAATCAGACAATATAAAAGTAAAAAAAATGAAAGTAATAGAATGATAAACTACAGAATATCTGGAATGATGTGCCTTGATTAGAATTTCAAATTTTCATCAAAATCTTTAACAAAGTAAATACCAAACCCTAGGTTTAATTTAAAAAGAAATTTATTTTAATTATATAATTAAGCATGCATAGAAATAATAAATTGAAACTTAGTCAAATTGAAGATATAATAACAACAAATGATTTCCCTTGATTTTATTTTTGAAGAATTTTATTTTAATTAATTATAAGTACCCGTAGAATCACAGTCGTGACGATCGTCACGCCTAGGCCGAATTGTAAATAAAAAATTATTATTGTTAGTTAATATATTATAAACCTAGTGATATGGGTATTTTTCGAAAGCTATTAAGATGAGCAACAAAAAAAAATTAAAAAAAAAAATTATAATAGTATAAAAAAAGTTGTGGATTGTTATTCTAGGCCCAAATCTTCTTTTTTTTAATATATGTATAGAGTTATTTTTTTATTTATTTTTTATTATTCTTTATATTTTTTAACAATATTATAAAATTTGAATAGACATATATATATAGTATACAAACTTATATTCATATATAAGACTAAGATTTTTTCAAGGAGAAAGCCCCCCCCCTACTCACCCCAAGAAAAAAAAATTTATTTCTTGTAGGAAATTTTATCTAGTTTTAGGAAAACAAAACTGCATTAGAATTGGATAACTAGTTCCGGAGATATAGCCAAAAACAAAATTGGCGGGAAAATTTGCAAACTTGCAAAAATGCACGTAATCGAACGGGTTAAGGTATATTTTAATGCGTTCGCAACTTAATTCCCCGTCGAGCGACGGAGATAACAATACGGGACGAGTCGTGCGAGTGAGTGAGACGCACGCACCGGGTCATTGGTTGTCGCCTTAAGAGTCAACACGACGCAAGAAAAAAAAGTTTTGTTTTTCGATTGTAGTTTTCTGAGTTATCTTTTGTGAAGTGCAGTTACCTAATTATAGGTATAATTAAATTAATCAAATATTCAACTCAGAAAAAAATTATTTGTAAACCTCAGTTTTCATGATATTTCATGTTTAAAAAATTAATTTCTCCTGTATTATTCAAAAGATTCGCTTGGTTTTTATATAGTAAAATAGATATTATTGATACCTATTGCAGTTACTTAAAATTGCAGTTCTTACGGCAAACATAGATAAAAAAATCTAAATAATATGTTTTTTTCACGAACGCGAGGCTTTTCTGTCGTCGTAACTGTCAGGACGAAGAGCGTGCGATTGTAGACTAAAGTACAACGTATTAAATGTTGTTTTCGCCTGATGTAAAATAATGTGTTTAATCTTGCCTATGCCATATCCCTTTGAGTTGTTGAGCAGTGCACTAAAAATATTTTTTCGAAATTCACCCCTTAAGGGGTGAAACGGGGTGTAAACTGTCTTGTATTGAAAATGCGTTCTTAACGAGTACGACGAAAGGCTGTTTATATCCCAATTCCACGCGGACGAAGTCACGGGATCCTCTAGTAATTTATAATAACATTATCTCAGGAGAAATACTAGACTTATATTATTGTTTTTGCAAAACTTATTACATACTTATAACTTTTGTAATCGCTTCAGTAGTTCTTGCTAAGCGATATTTGATCTTGAAAGTTTTCAAAACCTCTTTAGGTTCTTGCCTTCTATCGTTTATCTTTAGTAAAGAAGATATAATAAAGAAATGTAGTAACAGAAAAATAAAGTAAAGTTGTTTTTGAAACAAAGTCTAATTCTCTAAGGGTATCAGAATGTTAACCATGGAAATATATAATTTAAATACAACGACCTATAGATACATATATGTTTACTTATATTTTTTCTATGAAGTTGACTCGTGCTTATGAAGGCAAATTAATATTATAAAAAAACATGGCGAAACTATAAGGGTTCCTTGTCGGACTACGGAACCCTAAGAAAGTATTCAAATCCGTTGTTCTCGGGTAAACGGAACCATCCATCCATCAGCCTGTTTCGTCCACTGCTGGACATAGGCCTTTCCAGGATTTCGCCACTCTTGGCGGTCCTCCTGGAAGAAATGCCCATACTCACACACGCTGGGCAGGCGGGTTGGTGAGCGCGGTGCCAAAGCCCTTGCACCAGTGACGCCGCTACCCGTCACCGGTCTGTTTTATATAAGGCCCGGCAATTGGGGATGGATATACCACCATCCATCGGTCCCAGGCAATGGGGCCACCTGGTTTTGCCTGAGCTGTTCTCTTACTCTCCCCCAAATAACTTCGGGAGGATTTGCGAGTAAGATGGTGGTACCTCCACAGAACATATATTAAATATTTTCATACATACAGACAGACCCTTTTTAGGGTTCCGTACCCAAAGGATAACCAACGGGACCCTATTATTAAGACTCCGCTGTCCGTTCGTCCGTCTGTCACCAGGCTGTATCTCGGGAACCGTGATAATTAGACACTTGAAATTTTCACAGATCATGTATTTCTGTTGCCGCTATAACAAGATACTATAGAAAACAGAATAAAATAAATATTAAAGGGGACTCCCATACAACAGACATGATTTTTTGTTGTTTTTATAAATGGTACTGATAATGGTTCGACTGGCACTTGGCCGGTTTTTCCTAATAAACGTCTCAATAAATTTTCTAGCAGCGACGCGATGGTGGCAGTATAATTCACAATTTGTATTTTTTCTTGAAGAATGGAAAAAATCCAGCACTGTTTTGCTCTTTAGCAAAAATTTGCCGTATGATGATGATGATAATGATGATGATGATTGATAATATGATGATAATGAGTCAGATAAGTATAACTTACATGTTGTGTGCCGGCGTCCTCCTCACAGAGAGCGGAGGGCAGTTCTACCATCGTCTCAAGCCAGCCTCGCCCTGAAACGTCAATGACAAACTGTATCCATTGAGGCTTAGTAGTTTGAATGTTCCCAGTTTAGTTTAAGTCCTCCATTTGTTTATTGATATTAATTCAAAATTTAAGATTTTTTTTGTTTATTTTTGGTAACTATCTACTTTAGGTACTTAAATAAATTCAAAATGTCATTTAAGTTTTGTTCTCATATAATAACGTGTAACGGGAACGTGTCAGTATATATTTGTAGAGTTAAAAGTAAGTATTTCGGTCAAAATCGAAAACTTAAGAGCCCGGTCCGCGACGTCGACAATTCGAACCAACCATAAATTGTAACAGGCCCTTTTGCATTTTTTTTCTGAAAATATAGGCTAAATCATGAAGATACATACTGTTTTTTAACTTTCAGGTGGTATTTTTTATAACGAAATTATTTTTTGAAAATCAGTTTGAAGAAATGGGAATGTGACGTAATAGTCATACCGTTTTGTCTCAATAGGGAGTTCCTTGACGTAAAGAAACAATGAAAAAAAGAATTAGGGGATAAAAGCTGAAGATGGGATTACTGAAAATAAAAAAAAACAGACGTCGGTTTTGACATCACTTTTTTTTCTTGTGGGCAATGGCTTATTTCCTGTAATGCCTAAATGACATAGCTATCACGTCATCAAAGCTATTTATTCAGTTCCTGAATATTTTCATGTATATCTTTTGTATTTCAAGGAGAAAAAAAAAACTTTTATATGAACTTAAGAAAGTCTATTCCTAATAATAATGTTGTTTTCCTTACTTTTGAATAAAAAGTATGCAGTAAATGCGTTTTAGAGCAATTTGCGGAAGCATTGTATTATTAATAAAGAGTTCACAAAATATTTATGTAATTCAATGTATTACATTTTGTTTGCATTAACATAACAAACTTTAAAGCGTGTTTACTTGGAAAATCTTTTTTAAATTCTAGGTTTCTATTTGTTTACATTCTTATTGACGTACAATTAACCTACATTGCATAAATAAATAATTGATTAAATTCATGCAGAGTTTCCATAGAAAGAGCACTTCTTGGACTCTACGAGTACCTACTGATGATGGCCAATTAGATAAATTGGCTCAATTAGGACCGAAACACATTCAATAAGAAACCAAACTAGCGTTGCGCCACGGTGGCGACTAACCGACCTTCATTAACAAATTACGTTCGAATATTGAACAAAAATGCCTCAATTCATGAAACTTCTTTGGTGCCGCGAATCTTTACTTTAATACGGTCTGTCAAGTGCACGTTTCAACGTTTGCTCAAATAGTTTGAACGCTTTGACACGCCGACATAATGGGCGCCGCCTTGTCGCGCGCGTCTTCTACTTCGAACTCAAAGACAGAGGCAGTGCTAGACCACACGTGGACGTCCGTCGTCGCGTCGGCGACATCAGAGGTGCAATGTGTAAGACAATCGTCTTCAAATTCGATTGTCATATGGCTATTCGGCTTATCAAATTAGCCTGCTTGACAACTGAAATCGTACGTTTTTGGTTGTGGGCAACAAAACAAGACAATCGTATTCATTTGACAGCCAAAACTGTACGATTTCAATAGTCGAACGGGCTAATGTGCTTAGCTAAATATATGACAATCAATTTGAATACGATTGGCTTACACAATTGCACCTCAGGTTTGCGAGGCCTCTTTTATTTCCCAGTCAAAAAGAAAACATTAAATTACATGAGCCGAATTATAAACTAATGTATGAGTAAACGAGTTTTATTATTGCTAATCAAATGATGACAAAAATTAATAACACAAATAGAAATAGACGAACTTTTCGGCTTTTAGCCTCACTGATTTTTTTTAGGATTATAGCTAACACTAGCCGCTATTCAGCTTCAATTGATAGAACTGATAACGCAGATAGTCTGTCTTGGCTCATCGCTCTTCTCAAGTATTTTAGCATGTGAGCATGATTCTAATTGTTATGTAAACATTTGGATATAGGTACTTCTTCTTCTTCCAAATTTCATTTAGTCCGCCAGACAGACAGAGGACTCTGGATACTTGTAAAGTACTCACTTCACTCGCGCACGCGTACGAAAATAAATAAGAATAACTGAACTTTAAATAGGTGTTAAATATGATAGGTGGTAGAGCTGATGCCGGGCTCGACTGTGGAGGTACCACCATCTTACTCGCAAACCGCACCGAAGTTATTCGGGGTTGAGTAAGAGAACAGCTCTTAGGCAAAACGAGGCGGTCCACCATTGCCTGGGACCGATGGATGGCGGTTTATCCATCCCCAATTGCCGGGCCTTATATAAAACATACTGGTGACGGGCAGCGGCGTCACTGGTGCAAGGGTTCGGCACCGCGCTCACCAACCCGCCTGCCCAGCGTGTGTGAGTATGGGCATTTCTTCCAGGAGGACTGCCAAGAGTGGTGAAATCCCGGAAAGACCTATGTCCAGCAGTGGACGAAACAGGCTGATGGATGGAACTTTAAATAGCTTGTAAAACTTTTTTGCAAGGCCCCCCCGCCGGTCGCCGACGCCTAGCGCCGCCACTGCTCAAAGACACGGTGTGTGGTGTACATCATGTACTGTACACCTACTGCGTATCTGACAGATTAAAGGCCCCCCCCGTCGGTCGCCGACGCCTAGCGCCGCCACTGCTCAAAGACACGGTGTGTGGTGTACATCATGTACTGTACACCTACTGCGTATCTGACAGATTAAAGGCCCCCCCCGCCGGTCGCCGACGCCTAGCGCCGCCACTGCTCAAAGACACGGTGTGTGGTGTACATCATGTACTGTACACCTACTGCGTATCTGACAGATTAAAGGCCCCCCCCGTCGGTCGCCGACGCCTAGCGCCGCCACTGCTCAAAGACACGGTGTGTGGTGTACATCATGTACTGTACACCTACTGCGTATCTGACAGATTAAAGGCCCCCCCCGCCGGTCGCCGACGCCTAGCGCCGCCACTGCTCAAAGACACGGTGTGTGGTGTACATCATGTACTGTACACCTACTGCGTATCTGACAGATTAAAGGCCCCCCCCGCCGGTCGCCGACGCCTAGCGCCGCCACTGCTCAAAGACACGGTGTGTGGTGTACATCATGTACTGTACACCTACTGCGTATCTGACAGATTAAAGGCCCCCCCCGTCGGTCGCCGACGCCTAGCGCCGCCACTGCTCAAAGACACGGTGTGTGGTGTACATCATGTACTGTACACCTACTGCGTATCTGACAGATTAAAGGCCCCCCCCGCCGGTCGCCGACGCCTAGCGCCGCCACTGCTCAAAGACACGGTGTGTGGTGTACATCATGTACTGTACACCTACTGCGTATCTGACAGATTAAAGGCCCCCCCCGTCGGTCGCCGACGCCTAGCGCCGCCACTGCTCAAAGACACGGTGTGTGGTGTACATCATGTACTGTACACCTACTGCGTATCTGACAGATTAATTGTCTAATTGGTAATTGGTGTTTCGCGGTTATTAATTTTAAAACCATTTGAACAAACGAACAGCAGCCCAGCTGAAGTGCGTTAAAGTGACCGCGCATTGATCTTTTATAGTTTTTAATAATATTTAGTATCCAAAGCGATGTATTTCGCTGTTAAACATATAATTTTAATTAAAAAATGCTTAGTTAGATATAAATAGCTTAATTATTATAAAAACCTGTTAGTGGCTTTTATTTATTAGTTTTTATTTTTATTAATTAACACACATAAATAATATTAATATTATTTTATTTTTTTCTTAATATTATTTATGTTTGTTAATTAATAAAAATAAAAACTAAGAAATAAAAGCCATTAACAGGTTTTTTGAAGAAAATTATATTTATTAAGCTATTATTAATTCGCATATGTGAAAATATAGGGTGAAATTTAATCAACCGACCAAATTCATACTAGAGACTCGGTTGGTGATCAAGAACTAGGTTCAGTAATCCTTTTGGCCAATTTCGAAAAATATTTTTTTTTGCTCCCGTACTGGTTGGACTAGTTTAAGTACAATTCCTAGAGCAGGATATACGGGAAAAAAAAATTTTTTTTTCGAATTTCACCTGGAGGGTCATTAAACCTTTTTCCTGATGACTAACCAAGTCTCCAGTATGAATTTGGTCGGTTGATTTAATTTCACCTAGTATACATTTATGTGTACCTATATATATTTTATATTAAATTGGTTGTTATTACTGTTTATTCATGAATAGCATCCCAATTGCCCTGCACTATGCAGACTAGGTGGCGCGCGTGGGCGGTGTTGCAACGAAATACCTATACTTATTACAATCATTTTCAGCCTTCAGCCAGGTTATAAGAGCAAAGCCGATGCGCGCCAAAAGAAGGCCTTTCGGAAATATGTAAACGAAATAGTTTTCTGTTTTTTATCGAAACCGTACCAAGTCAATGTGAAACGAGCACGTTCTGCTGGCTTTTCAACTTACTTTATCTAAAGATCCGCTTGAGGACACCTATCTATGCATTTTATTACTTCATGCGTAATGTTCTTAATGTCGGATCAGCGTCGAGATCTATTCTTGTGGAAAGTATTCACGCTGCATTAGGTGCCATGAGCCGAGTGACACCTACCACTTCTATTCAAATATGAAACTTACTACTCAGTGATAAGGTTCCTATTACTTATAATCTCGTATTTTATATTTGCATATTTGTTCTGGATGGTAATACGAATGGCTGACGTTAGGCTTGCGTTTTACCGTCGGAAATGAAGATTTTTAGTAATTCACTACGTCTCCTATATTGATGGTCCAAATACCTAAAAATACATGATAGGCATAAAATTGACAAAAGAATTTTTTACGGAATCTCCTCAAAGGACTACGAACAGCAGACCCTTCGAGTTCGTTATCTTCAACTAACCGCAAATATATAAACATCTTTATTTGTAGGTGGAAGTCGAACTTGCTCAAGTTGGAAAACGACTCATTTCCAATTTAAAATGGTTTAATTTAATCTATCTAGACAACCACCATCTGTGTAATACAGTTATAAACACACAAGAGCTGATCGCAGCACTTTACCCAGCCAGACAAAACGTCTCTCCAAAATCAACATCTAACCTGTTTTAGCGAAAGAGTTACTTTAGTACTGAGAAAAGACGCTACTGACAATACCAGTGACGTGATATTTCGTTAAATAAATTCCGCTTTACTATCGTAAACCTAGATAAAGCTGTATATGTACTGGAGGAGCGAATTTAAACCAAAAACAAAACTGTGCAACAGCACAAGCCTATATATAGGTATATTGCAGCTGCAAAACTCACAACCATCTCTTAGAATTGGTTTATATGACCGGTTGTGCCTCTGGGAAATAATTATGGCTCCCGGAATAACCACCAATCACGAATTTCCTGATTGCTGGGGCTAACTTAAATTACCATGTTTTTCGCATGGCCACTTGTATGTTACCATGTCGCAAGTCCCACAGCAATCTCTTTGAAAAATATATTCGTTATTTACTCGGGCGCATATACCTATATTTATAAGCACTGTCCTGCATTTTACATTGGCGAAACCAAAAATAATCTTCACATCAGACTTAACCAACACAGACACACATCAGACTCCATCCCAAACAACACTCTACCCATCCCTACCCGCACACGACTTCACAACCTGACATTTAATAACTGCTTCACTGCACGCATCATAAAATCATTCTCTCCACCACTCACAGACATTCAACTCAAAACATGGGAAAGGTCCTATATATGGTCGCTTGGTGCCCATTACGGTCCAGGTCTAAATAAACAGAAATAAATTATTTTAGCATCTCCACAACAAAAAGCCCAAACAATTTTTTTTTTTTTTTTTCTGTCTGTCAATCATCCACACCATTAGAACATTTTACGTCATGTACATATTACTATAATATTTTTATGTGTATTCCACTGATGCCGACAATAATAATTGTCGAAATATATCTGGCTATTAGAGAACGTGTTTTTTGTATATATATAAAATAAAATGATTATAAAAATGAAAGATCAAAGAGATCAATAAAAAAATATATATTATTTGATATATTTACCAAGCCTATAGATATCTTAAATAGCGTCTAATCAACTATTATATTTTCAGAAGGTGTACTCAGCCTGGTAAAGATTGTTTATGTTTATTGTTATTGGTGCCTATTTGTTACATATAATTAAGGCTATCGTTGTATTTTATTTAATTTATTAGAATTCTGAAAATTTATTAATTAAATCTCTTTATACAAAGAATATCGTGTCCACGGACGAGAATACTGATATTGGTTTAAATACTAAAACTGTCTTCTTTTCGTTGGAAAAATCACGTTCCTTTGTTATCCCTATTTCCACGAAAATCTCTGCGACGCGGACAGAGCCACGGGCAAAAGCTAGAGTGTAAATAAATTAACACAAAACAAACGAAGAATCACCTTACAAACCCAAGTTACCCATTTCATTTTTACTCGCTAAAATGTTCTCATTTTTGGTTCATTGTTAATTTGATAAAAAGTAATTTTGTTTCGCATCTTAAATTATAATTAAATTTACCAACGTAAATTTAGTTAAATTGCTGTATATTTAAGTGTAACATTGTTATCGTTTTGTTCTATTGTAATGGACCCCACGTTTCAAGTTTGCTTCAATTGTGGTCCACTGGAAAACAAATTTAAATCATTTTGGAACGATAATTAGTATTACCATAGAGATGGCGACTCATGTTTTTGTTACTAGACAAAAGTCTAGTAATATAACAATTCTGTATGGTACAGATGACGCAAAAGAAATGAAATGACACATTTTGGATGATTTTGGTGCAATAATCAGGATACCCACAGTTATCAAAGAAATATATAATAATATAATGTTTATAATATAACTTTGAACAAAACACGTCAATTGATTTATTTATTTACTGTGAATCAAATCAACTTCTGGCGCCCTCTCGTGGTTATAAATGCCATGACGATAAATTTCACCTACATGACTACACGTAGTAGGTAAATATCAATTCAGCTGAAAGCCTCGATCAGAGCAGTGTCTCGTATATACTCTAGTCTAGAAGCACGTATCCAGGGGGGGGGATAGGTGGGATTTATCCCCCCCCCCCGAAATTTGGCGTGACATATACACGGGACCGGGAATGTTTATTCATGACCTCTGTAATAGTACATTAAAGTACGTTTTAATAAAAAAGGTAGGTACGGTACTTTTGATTCTGAATAATATAGTACAGTGATTTTGATTACATAGGTTTCTTTCACAATTCACATTGCTGTTTCAATGAATGTCCCCCCCCCCGAAACAAAAGTCTGGATACGTGCCTGTAGTCTAGATATACTCTCTAGGGACACGTCATGCAAATATTGCAGTTTGAGGAAAGGCAATAGGCTACATACAGCGCCGCCATCTTGTCTGTTCAGGTGAAGAAGGAAACTGAGTATTTTGTAAGACACGTCTCAGGAAAAAGGTCCTTACTTTATGTTGGTGCACAAATTTCCTTGCCTTGACACACCTACAGGTTGGTTGGAAGAGATTTCTCTGTAGAATCGTCTTTGTGCAGTTTTTCTTGTAATATTGTTTTATGTGCAATAAAAAATAAGCAAGTGAAAATATGCATAACACATCACCGGCATAAATAGGGTTGTGTTTAGATCTTTTAGTGTATTTTATGGTTCCGTAGTACCTGAAAGGTAAAAGTAACCTTTATGGTGAGACTCCGTTATCCATCCGTCCGTCCGTAGGTCACAGCCTCATAACTTTAGCACCGTTAAGGATAGAGACTTGAAATTTGCCACAAAAATTGAATTTACTTGCCTACATAATATGCTATAAAAAAATAATTTGTTTAAAATTGTTCAAAATATTTCCAATACAAAAGAGAGAAAAATGAAAAAAATATCCTAAAAATACAACATTCGTATCAAATTGTAGATATAAAGGAGCTGATTGTAAATATATAACGTTTACTATATTTACTGGCACCGATTTCGAGAAATCTTTGAAAAACCACAAAAAAGTGCATGTCCCGCCCCTTATTTCCGAAACTAATGAAACGAAAAAAACATGGTGATTTGGGATTACGTAAAGATTACAGGAAAAATGTAGCGGGTGAGAAATTCACGATACCAAAATGAAATTTTTCATCCACGAGTTTTATTTCGAGTGCGGTATAGGAATATCTGAGTCTCTCTTTTGTGGCACAAGGAATTCTTTTTTTTAGTTAATTTAAATACCTTCTTCCTGACTGTTCCCAAAACTGTCGAATTACGGAACTCTAGGTATGCGAGTCTGACTCGCACTTGACCGGTTTTTTTTCGATGCAGCGAATTTTTCTCTATCACGTTTTGGGCTCGTCGTGGAAAAGCTAATTCTATTGGTGAACTTGAGTGCGAGCGTTTTATTATTTTTATAGGTAAAACTTGTCTACAATCCACTGTGGTGTTTTTTTTACAATTAATCACTTATGAAGTAAATCTCACATCACAACACAACCCATTAGTCCCATTACCGACACGTGTAATGGCTTGTGTTATTGTGATTCGACGTGACAGTAAATTTAGTGTACTTGTGATAGAAGACCTCACTCTTCCATAGTCTTATAAACAATTTTACTGAACTTTTAAATATAAATCAAAAACAAAAGAAATGTTTACAGTGTGTTGAATGTAAGTTCTTATTCGTGAGTGAGGGTGTTTAAAGGTGTGTGAGAGTGGAAGGATGTTTGTAAGTGAGTTGATAGAAAAATAATCAGCAAGCTCTCGTTTCAATTTGTTGTTTTCATGCGACCGAGTGTGCTCATATAAGCAGCGGTGCAGTGTAGTGTCTCGAAGAAAAGTTTTGAAAGTTTCTTGACCGTGTGAGAGGGTCGTGATTTTACTCAAAATAGCATAAGTACGTGGCACACAAGAATACAGGAAACAAAGACTACCAAGTGTCAAACAAGATTATCTGCTTCATTGATTCTTCAAACTAACTTTTAAAATATGTATATTCAAAGATCAAGGCCTTGTCTTGACGTACCCGTTTTCTACATGTATGTCTTTTCAATGGCCCACTAGCTTTTATCGTGACTAAAGTCTACCTAACTGGTTAGATAAACATACAACAATATTTAAAATCTCTTTTTGTAATTCTCTAAAAAACTTCAAATGACAAGACCGATTTTGTGGCGTATATACCTATTTTGCGTTTTATACCTATTTTGTGGCGTAACTTTAAGCATCTTTACATCGTTGACTATAAGACTTTCAGTCGCAGAGCGCAAACTATAAAAAAGGTACGTGCAAATAATAAATATAATGAAAATGATTGATGGATATGAAAGAACCGAAAGAGGTGTGTCAGATCGCAGCAGATAGAAATCTTTAGTCTCTACAGAAACTATAATTTTCAAGGGGTTTAGTCAATTGACGGACCGCTATGAATAACGACATTGGTCACCCACTAATGAATAAAATAATAATTAATAATAATTAATGTAATAATATCATACTACACGATTAATATGAACGGCTACTCACGATCTATTACTCACTGTTTACTCAGATTTCGTCAAATAAAGTGGGGTCAACGCGTGGGATGACATGAAGTCACGTATCACGATAAATTAAATGCTTTCAAAGTTACACAAATTTATTGTAAGTATTTATATAGTTTAAAAAAATGGATACTTCATTGTTACTGGCGATAAAAACAAAATATAAGGTGACTTTTATTTATGTAGCCAAATTAATACTGGAGACTCGGTGGTTACCCATCGCTAAGATTCAATGACCCTTTCTGTGAAATACGCAAAATTAAATTTAGACTTCCAATACGCAATGAGTAATTGAGTCGAGGCTGTTCTTGAACAAGTATAGATTCATAAAAACATATTTTGCGTGTTTCGGAAATAGGGTAATTAAACTTTGATCCTGACCATTTACCGAGTCTCCAGTATACTTAGGGCTATATAAACGAAATTTACCTTATGAATATATACTTACTCATACTTACATACTTAGATTTCGCTTGACTGAAGTAGTCAACGGAAGATAGCACTTATGAGATATGTTATGAGTTTATGACATGTGGTATAATGGTACTTTATGAAACTGGTACATAAAATAGTACATTACGATACGAGAGCGATGAAACGTTTTCTGACGAGTGTGAGTTTGCGGCACGAGCCGAAGGTGAGTGCTGCAATCACACGAGTCGAGAAAAAGTTTCTCGCACGAGTATCGTATAATATTTTATAGCAAAAGTGCGGAAAATGCCGACTTTACGCAAGCGCAGCCATAAAACATAAAACCACAGTAAGTAATAAATAAATTTCCTCGAAAACTATGGCACAACAAACAGTTCATCCATTGACAGACCGAGTCCAACGCGCCGTAAGCCATAGACCTGGCCGAAAATAAATTTGAACTGTAACCTCGTTACTATTTTGTACGCATTGGAGAACATTATATAAAATCCTCATTGGTATTTGATATTAAACCTCGGACATGGCTGTATGGGCTAAGTTCCCTTTGCATTCCTAGTTAGTATCACATGTACTGTAATCTCAGAAAAAGTCATTTTTCAACACACTTGCTCATAAAGTGGCCATTATTGCAGAGTTCTTAGGGTCATAGTGCAGCATATTAAGCACATGTGCTTTTTACTTTACTTTATCGCACTAGTGTTTTTTACATTGCCGTTTTTTTTAAATCTTAGCAAAGAGTTTTGATGTCTTGAGAAATAGTAAAGTTTTTGCAAACAAATAAACTGTCTCAGTTAAAATATAATAAATAATCATTTAATTTTATCAAATTATTTATTTTTATCAACAAATTAACTCAAATTTTTGTTGTGAATACAAAAAATTTTAGGTTTGTTAATATTTAATATTTGCCTGTTTGGCAATGTATGGCTGTTTGGCGGATGCGTCAGTGCCTCTATTTTCATCTGCGCGCATAGACAAAGTCTCCGCCGCCATTTTTCAAAGAATATTTATTCTGTGCTGTGGTTTCGATTATGAGGAAAAATAAGCAGTGAAATTTTATTATTTTTCCTCGCAAGTGTGTTGATAAACGTCGTATGAAACGCGTGAGCATTAGACATTACACTCTCGGCTCCATTACGGCCTCGCCTTTGGCTCGGGCTGCAATCCCACCTCGACTGTAATGTCCAACGCAGCTCACTTGTATCATAATGTACTATTATAGCATTATGTTGTTCGAAGACCTATCCATGCCCGTGTTCGTCCACTGCTGGACATAGGCCTTTCCCAAATGTCGCCACTCATGTCGGTCCTCCGTCCTCCTCATCGGAGACCTACACTATAATTTAAATTTTTTTGTGTTTTAGAGACGTTCATGAAAAATATTTTTCATTATGTCAGTAGTTTTGAGTTCGTAATGAGGATTTTACGATATGAGGTTAGATAAAAGTGTATTTATTTAAATAATAAATATTATATTTATATTCCTTTCAATTAACTCTAGAACATCCAGCATGGAGGGTAAAAAAACATCACTTTCTTTTTCATATGTATGAAGCCACCTCTGAAAAGTAATTTAACTGAATGTATGATATTGGGTCAATATTATACACAAAACATTCTAATGTCAGATCTGCAACTCATTCCGTCTATGAGCTAGAGACCTGTGACATATGGACGGGCAGACAGACAGACGGAGACACAGCAGAGTGACATTATTAGAGTTCCGGTTTGCTCTTTGGGTACGGAACGCTATAAAATAAATATATTATGTCTGATAGACTATGTGGCAGAGCCGGTGCCGGGCTCGACTGTGGAGTCTTACTCGCAAACCTCCCTGAAGTTATTCGGGGGTGAGTAAGAGCAGACAGAGATCGCAGACAGGCACAACCGGGTGGCTCCACCATTGCCTAGGACCGATTGATGGGGGTATATCCACATACAATTTCCGGGTCTTATAAAAAAAACAGACAGATGACGGGTTGCATTTCTTCCAGGAAGACGAAATCTCGGGAAGGCCTATGTCTTCGGATGGATGAATGTCTTTGTCCTCGTGTCCTCACCAAGTATATGTTATAAATCTATCCATAATACAATAACATCTTGAGGCTTCTCGCAACGCCAACGACCTTGAACTGAGTAACTTTGTAACAAGTTTGTACGGCAACAATAGCATTTTAGTATAGAAAAAAAAATACATATTAATCAACATGATACGGAGAGTGATGTGTTCTTTTTTAATTTTTTAAATACCGGTTGGAAATGGAACCTCTATAACAAGGGAAACTGTTCTATGCTCGAAATAAAAAATGCATGTTTCGTTAGGTACTTTTGTCATGATTCGTATTTTTTTAAAAAGATATCGACCGCCAAAGAAGCATTAATACTCCGGTAACAGAGACAAAACCTATGTGTACATAGCCTATGTGCATTATTTACCGCCGGGAATATGTACGGTCTATTGTCAGTCTCATGTTGCATAGCGTAGGTTTGCCATATTTCGAAATTTGGTAAAAAATGAAATTTAAAAAAAAAAAAAATTCTGTTTTGTGTTCTACTAGTGATTCTGAACCGTAGAGTTCAATAAAGCTAGTGACTTAATTTTCAACCTGTATAATAGCACAGTATAAATATTAGTGAGGAAAAAAATGTCTACATTCATCCTCATTTCTAAGTTTTTGTCCACTTGTAACAATATAACTGCGCAGTTTTCATCTAAACAGTATAAAAATGTATAAACTTCCGGACGAAATAATATAAAACGATTTAGTTCTCTAATTTTTTGTAAATTTATTATATTTTATTTAAAATAATAATAAAACACTATTTTCGCACTTTTCAGCGGGAGCGCCTGTCATAACAGCCATGTTTGAGTGCGAGCAGCCCCTAGATTATGAATCGTTGAGTCGGTTGCGAACTGGTTGCCAAACGTCAAAAATATAGATATATACCGAATTCCGATGACCTAAGGATACGTTAGTCACTTCCCAGTTCGTGAACAGTATATTATAATATACCACCCACTATCCACCATCAGCCCGTGTTCGTCCACTGCTGGACAGTATACAGTATTCAATATACACTGAAGGAAATTTCAAAAGTTCAGTTTTTAGGGTTCCGTAGTCCGACAAGGAACCCCTATAGTTTCGCCATGTCCGTCTGTCCGCGGCTTAACTCAGAGACTATTAGTACCAGAAAGCTATAATTTGGCATGAGTATACATACGAGTATTAATTACGTTGACAAAACGGTAAAATAAAATCATGCAAAAATAGTACATTACGATACGAGAGCGATGAAACGTTTTCTGACGAGTGTGAGTTTGCGGCACGAGCCGAAGGTGAGTTATACGCAATATAAAATATTATACAATATACAATATATTTTTTACGCAAGCGCAGCGTGCGTAAAGTGGTCATTTTACGCACGGTGTGCTATAGAAAATCTTAAGGGTACCTCCCATATACGTAAATAGGGGATGTATTTTTTTTTACGTCTTTCCCATATATTCACAGAAGTAGTATATATAATGAATTTCAAAGGAAAACTATCACAGCTAAGTAGGCTTTACAGGTTTACGAGTACAGGTTTCCCCAAACTTTTAATCCCCTCTAAACACGACAATGTATGGGCCGTTCTTATAAATGTAGGACTAGAAGTTTGGCGCGATCTGTAATAGTATACCAACTTGTAAAATGTACCGGGTAGCTACGGAAGCCTACAGTGCGCGTGGCCCGACACGCACTTGGCCGGTTTTAATCAAGTTTTTAGTGTTTAAGAACATAATGGCAACCAACCCTAAGTTACATTTTCAACCGCCACGAATTGTAATTTTTTCCGAGGAAACCTACATTACAGAACCTATTGCAACGCGTAATAAAATGAGTTACTCCTTGTAGTACCCACGGTATTACTAAGACTCGTAGGTTTGAGATGAATTAACACCATGCATTTTTAGTGTTTAACAACATAATGGCACCCAACCCTAAGTTACATTTTCAACCACCACGAATTGTATTTTTTTCCGAGGAAACCTACATTACAGAACCTATTGCAACGCGTAATAAAATGAGTTACTCCCTGTAGTACACACGGTATTACTAAGACTCGTAGGTTTGAGATGAATTAACACCATGCATTTTTAGTGTTTAACAACATAATGGCACCCAACCCTAAGTTACATTTTCAACCACCATGAATTGTAATTTTTTCCGAGGAAACCTACATTACAGAACCTATTGCAACGCGTAATAAAATGAGTTACTCCCTGTAGTACACACGGTATTACTAAGACTCGTAGGTTTGAGATGAATTAACACCATGCATTTTTAGTGTTTAACAACATAATGGCACCCAACCCTAAGTTACATTTTCAACCACCATGAATTGTAATTTTTTCCGAGGAAACCTACATTACAGAACCTATTGCAACGCGTAATAAAATGAGTTACTCCCTGTAGTACACACGGTATTACTAAGACTCGTAGGTTTGAGATGAATTAACACCATGCATTTTTAGTGTTTAACAACATAATGGCACCCAACCCTAAGTTACATTTTCAACCACCACGAATTGTAATTTTTTCCGAGGAAACCTACATTACAGAACCTATTGCAACGCGTAATAAAATGAGTTACTCCCTGTAGTACACACGGTATTACTAAGACTCGTAGGTTTGAGATGAATTAACACCATGCATTTTTAGGGTTCCGTACCCAAAGGGTAACCAACGGAACCCTATTACCTTCTAAGACTCCGCTTTCCGTATGTCTGTCCGCCTGTCAGTCCGTCTGTTATCCAGTGTTGCCACCTTGGTTTTTGAAAAGAGCAATTGGACAAGCTACAAAGAGCTAGATTTAGCAAATTTAGCCATCAAAAGAGGTGCTAAAAAGAGTTAAAAAAAATACTTTTAGAGGTGGAAACTCGCTTATTATTTTGTGCACACAGTTGAATTTGCATATATTTCAAGGCATAACAAATTAAAATAGAACAAAGTTTTTAAATTGTTTACTTGAACTGTAGTAAGTGATTTCAGAAAATACAACAGACTCATTAAAACTAAGTACATAATTAAATTGTAAAAGATCGATGTTGGCTCGTTCTCTCTCACATTACCTTGTCAATATTATAATATTGCGATAAATACTGACACATATAATATTACGATGAACAAATTGGAATTACATCTTAGATTACTCGGTTTATACTAAGATTCTATGATTACTGGATTCCCCAGTAAAAAAGAAGTAGGGTTTTCCAATACAAAAGTGAGAAAAAAAAAGTCCCAAAAATAGAATATGGGTATCAAATTGTAGATATTGAAAAGCTGATTAGAAAAATATATACTTTTATTATATTTACTGTCACCGATTTTGAGAAATCTTTGAAAAATCACAAAGAAAAGCATGTCCCCCCTTTATTTCCGAAACTGGTGGACCGAAAAAAATGAAAAATATCACGATTAAAGGCCATATTTGGTCAATTACAGAAAAACTATAGCGATTAAAAAAAAGTTCAACACAAATGAGAAATATAAAAATAAATGTAAAATGAATTAAAAAAATATTTTATAAATATACAACATGGGTATCAAATTGTAGGCCGCTTCTGAGCTCTCCAAGGGGCGTAAATATGCGGCAATAGGTTCAAGCTACATGTTTACGCCTTTGGGGTTGAGACAATGGGAACATGGGGTCCAGAGGCACGACGACTTATCAAGGACCTCTCTGTCAAGCTGATAGATACCAGCGGCGACCGGCGGGCTGGCTGTTATCTGGGCCAGCGTATAAGTGTTGCCATACAGAGAGGTAACGCGGCCAGTATTTTGGGCACCCTCCCGCAGGGCAGTGATCTGGAGGCAGTGAAAAATATGAAAAAAATCATGGTTTTTTGGGATTACGTAAAGATTACAGGAAAAATATAGTGGGTGAGAAATTGACAATAGCTAAAGGACCATGTTAAATTTTTCATCCACGAGTTTTATTTCGAGTACGGCATAAAAATATTTCAGTCTCTCTTTTGTGGTACAATCAATTCTTTTCATAAACAGTTATGGGCAAGATTTTAAATACCTTCTTCCTGAATATTCCCAAAACTGTCGAATTACGGAACTCTAGGTATGCGAGTCTGACTCGCACTTGACCGGTTTTTGTAATACGGAACCCTTCGTGCGCGGGTCCGACTCACACTTGGCCGGTTTTTTCTTTGCGATACTGTATAAGCTTTCATACAAAGACATTGCTTTTAAAATTTATTGTCTAGTAACCAGGTAAGTTTGGTCCATAAATCGGTTCCAGAAATAGCGCTTACACTGGACTTGATATTTATGGTGTTTGCCTGTTTACTTAATAAAATGTTGTAAAGCGTCGTAAAAAACTTGTTATTGTCCGTTGAGATTAAACGACCGACCGGCACCGGAAAGACGGACGCTAGTTATTATTTTATTACAAGATTTCCAAGTTATTACAAACTTTTATTCAACTTACCTGTTAGTTAGAAAGTTAGTAATAATAGAAAAATATTAAAATTACTTGTACTTTGTTCCACAAGTATTTAATTAAGGGTGATCACGCTACCGGTTTCATCGATTTATCGACATCTTCAGGCGAAAACAATAAGGAAAAACATTAAATACACTTAAATACGTTAATTATAAAATTACATGTTCGATGACTAAAACCAGAAAAAAAAAAAGTTAGTCGGTCTGGGACAAATCTTGTAACTGAATTTTAAAGCAGTTCCTCCCAACTGAATGAGCTAAAATTTTGACACACTTTTGGTTTTGGTGACAATGCACGATAAGTTAAATGACGTCAGTCTATAACTAAAATAGAATAGAATATATATTTATTTTCCGCAAACATAAACAATAATAACAAAATATTTAGACAGATTGGGATGGAACAAAAAAGGACAAACTCAGAGTTTGCTGAAAGTTGCAAGCAACTTTACAGCGCTGGGTTTCAGTTTGGCCCCTCTCATACTTAAAATTATCGACAGATTATGCAGATAGGTAAATACTTAATATTATAAAAAATATTGAAATTAACAAAATAATTATTGTTTGCAAATTCACAGAAAATTATTAAATTAAATTAAATTTATATCACTGCCGTATAAATCGCCAATCTGCGATGGATAAATCGCCAAGTGTTTAAAAAATACAGAAATTTATTTCTATCATAGTTTCGATTATGAAATTAGATTATTCAGTGCTTTTTTAAGTTTCTAGTCATCAGTTTGCCTAAAATATAGCGTACGCAAAAAGATGACCGAGAAGAACAGGATAAGCTAGTGGCGTCATTTAAATTTAAATTTAGACGATGGCGAGACGGTCTTAACTCATTTTCACCGGGGTGGTTGGAAGTAGCACAGGACCGCGATGTGTGGTTTCACCAAGGGGAGGCCTTTGCCCAGCAGTGGGACACATTAGAGGCTACGTAAAAATTAAAAAATGCCGGACGCCCCAAGATGTCGAACGAAATTTCCTTAACCACCTTCATAACATGAGTACCAAAAGGTTTTGACAAGCAAAATAAAGCTATTCAGTGAAGAGTGCAAAATAAATAAATTTTCCTTTTAAAAACAAGCTTTTTTAACCCATTGACTAAAACGATAAAATAAGTTTAGATCGCTGGTTGAATTATTTGTTTTCAAAATGCTTGTTATGCTTTGGTCTACAATATACGGCAGGCGTATTTGAAGTAATTGGTTTTATCTCAGTCTACGCCATTTGGAAAGGCTTCTTTCGTGCACTCCCTACTAATTTGTTCAATCATCCAAACTCGCGACTCGCGCGCGCGGCCCAGACGCCCACCAGCCTTCGCACGGGGAACTATTATTTCAATATGACCGAGCCTTGGTGCTTGTAGCGAAAGGAAAATGCATAAAAAATATAAGGAAAATGCTATGCTATTATGCTAAATGACATAAGACATAAAGACATAAAAAGTTTATTCAAAGAAAAAAGACATACAAAATGTAATTATTTCTGCCAAACTGGATCACATTTGTGTTTAGTGGTAACATATTGCTGCAAATCACATCACCTATGTGAGCGCATCATGAGACCGAAAAATACCTAAAACACTGGAGTGCGAGATTTGCGTTAGCACCCTTAAGCTGGTTTATTCAGATTAATTCAGATAGAAGGAGATTACGAAAACAATAAATAATAAATTGGTTTCGGGTGAACAAACAACGTATACTGAATGCAAAACTCTCTTACTAAGTTATTTCATACATAACCATTCTTAGTTTTACTTGAAATTTCCATAATCGAGAAAACAGAGGGCGCATCGTTGTTAAATATTTCAAATTAGAAATAATGTTCATTACTTTCTGCTATTCACATATTCAGTGGCTTTGAAAATATAAATGCAACGAATTTTGTGCATTTGTCAAATCAATTCTATTAAATTTTTTCTGTGGTAAAGAAAGCTGGTGTCTGCAATTCTGCCAGTGTCACGTTATAGATTGTAAACGTAGTATCCCATAAAATATATATAACGAAGACGATGACCCTTATAGATGCTGAAACAAACACAACATAAAAAAAAACAGTTGTCAGCACATCGAGCAACTCACCCAAAGAAATGCTGGTTCATCCGAGTTCACAACTAGTCAGTGATTTTAAATAGAATTCGACCATTAAATAAATCCACATACTCTACTGATCATACTGAACAACTATTCCAAAAAAAAAACAAAAACGTAAATCTTCAGAGAAAAAGATATTCAACTAAAACTCAAGACTCTCGTAGGAGGAGGGTCTATTTTAGAACGCTGCACCAGAACAGCTGTTTCACGGACGATGCTCTCTCGAAACTCGGCCGTATATCGGTGCGTTAGGGTTCACGCATTTTTGTTTAGAATTCAATTATTTCCCAAACTAAGGGTGGGTGTGGGTATGATTCGTGGGAAAAGTGGTTCAGTGGGGTCGGTAGAATATGTCCATCAATCCATCCATCAGCCTGTTTCGTCCACTGCTGGACATAGGCCTTTCCAAGATTTTGCCACTTTTGGCGGTCCTCCTGGAAGAAATGCCCATACTCACACACGCTGGGCAGGCGGGTTGGTGAGCGCGGTACCGAAACCCTTGCACCAATGACGCCGCTGCCCGTCACCAGTCTGTTTTATGTAAGGCTCGGCAATTGGGGATAGATAAACCGCCATCCATCGGTCCCAGGCAATGGTGGGCTGCCTGGTTTTGCCTGAGAGCTGTTCTCTTACTCTCCCCCGAATAACTTCGGGAGGATTTGCGAGTAGAATATGTGGTTTCATTTAATGGTAGCAGTCTATTTACACCCGGCATTTACGGTTACTTTTTATTATACAGTCAAACTCATCCTGGAGGCTTAATAAGAGATCGGTAACACGGATCGATAACACTTTTTGCTAATTTCGCAAAATAAAATCTTCACGTCCCATAGTAATTGAGTCGGGGCTGGGCTTGCGTTTGTAAGGAACACGAAAAGAATAATTTACGAATTTCACAAAAAGGGTCATCGAACCTTGTCACCTAGCACTTATTCCTGAGTCTTCAGTAAGAATTTGGCTATATAAACGAAAATCAACTTATATGCATCTCACTAACACTTATCGGGGACGACTATTTCTATAATCGTGTGGTTTTGGCGAATCCAGGGTGCAATTGTGTGAGCCAATCGTATTCAAATTCGATAGTCATATGGCTATTCGGCTAAGCAAATTAGTCCGTTTGACAATTGAAATCTACGTTTTTGGCTGTCAACAACAAAACAAGACAATCGTATTCATTTGACACCCAAAAATGTACGATTTCAATAGTCAAACGGGCTAATTTGCTTAGCCGAATAGCCATATGACAATCAATTTGAATACGATTATCTTACACAAAAATTGCACCTCCGAACGCGATAAAAGTCGGCAGAATTTATTTAGAAAAAACCAAGTGTCCTTGCGCCTTCTTGAGGTTAGTTGTTTAATGGCACACGGCCTTTAAAAAGTAACTCAGGGGCGGTCAGAGGCGGGGGGGGGGGGGGGGGGTCGTGATCCCCCAAAATCATTCACATCAACTCTAAAAATGTAAAACTTGACAGCTTACGAACATTTCAAACAAATTAATATCTGCATACTAACGTCAAAAATATTCAAAATTACACCATAAAGCCGGCCAAGTGCGTGTCGGGCCACGCGCAGTGTAGGGATCCGTAGCTGTCTAGTACATTTTATAAGTTGGTCTACTAATAAAGCGCAAAACTTCTAGTCCCATAGATTTAGAAGAACGGCCCATACATTGTCGTGTTTAGAGGGGATTAAAAGTTTAGCACGACCTGTACTCGTAAACCTGTAAAGCCTATTTAGCTGTGATAGTTTTTAACTTCATTAAACAAGGTCCTAAAATTCAAAGTGAAAAATATTTAAGAGTTAATAGAGTATCCCTAATAGACCATAATCCACCGAAAAAATATTTTTGCGCGAACTTTTATTCATTTTTTTATAAAAAATTATCAGCTGATTGTACCAGTTTGTACTGGGAAGTGAAAAAATTATACTTCCAAATATTTTTTTTTTCTTTTTGAACGTGATCAGTGAACGATACGTGATCTATTCTAGATTTTTTTTACTTATTATCATAGGATCTTATTGTGAATTTTTCCACATATTTATAAACAACCGTTTAGCCAGCAGGAGGGGGAGGGACACTTAAATCTAATAAAAATTAGCACTTTAAAGCTTAATATTTCGCCAAGGGATCCCTAAATCGAAAAATGGTCTTCACACACCCACATTGTTTTTGGTCGACCTATCCAACGATACCCCAAGCTATGGAATAGACGAGAAAAAAATTCATTCCCGATTTACGTGCATGGGAGAATCCTTTACAAAAAAAAAAATTTTTACCGTTTTGTCAGCGTGATTAATATGTTTAGCTTTCTAGAACTAATAGTCTCAAGCTAAGCCGCGGAAAGTCGGACGGACAGTCGGACGGACAGACGGACATGGTGAAACTATAAAGGTTCCTTGTCGGACTACAGAATCCTAAAAAGTAATTCAAACAGTGCAAAACAAATTTCAAAAACCCGTGAAATATTCGTGCCAACGAATTTGTGGCGGGGGCCGCATGTGAGATTTTTCATTTTTATTTACAATGTTCTTTACTTGATTGACCTGTTTTACTGTTAATGTTGGCCTCTTGAACTGTACTTGAGCCAAGATGACTCCCCCCCAGAATCTTGAGCTGTGACCGCGCCTGGATTAACTACAAAGTCGTTAGTGTTTCAAGTCCTGCTGTTGTTCCTTCCTGACTGAGATTTAAATTACTTAAAATCATGGTTTTTCGCCGGAACCAAATTATTTTCGAAATAAAGATTTTTTATTTTTATTTTCACCGGCTTCTAGAAAGTAAAGCAATTGATCATTTGTAACTTGAATTTTTCGTATTGAATATAAATGATGTAAGTTTTTAACATTTGTCTTCTCCAATATTGTTTAGTTAAGTTTTAAATGTTAAAAGTAGGTATACAATTAGGGTGACATGGTCACTATATTTATTGTAATCAAACTTTATAAGGGTGTAACTTTTTACCTCGGTACAAAATGCACATCATAATATTGTTTTCCTTACTTTTGAATAATTAAGATTTTATAGCAACTTGCGGAAACAGTTTATTAATAATAAAGTCTTCAGAAAAAATTACGTACTTTAATGTACTTATAACATTTTGTTTGCATTACATTAACAAACTTAAAAGCGTGTTTACAGTTGTAATGTAATGCAGCTAAAATGTAACGCATAAAATTGAATAATTTTCATGTGATCATTAACTATTAACGCGCAGTTTGCGCGAATTGCTATTATACTCATTTATTGCATATATTTTATTCAAAAGGAAGAAAAACAATATTATGATGTGCGTTTTGCACCGAGATCCCCCGTTACCACCATAAATATTTCAAAAAAGCGCTTTAATTTTATCTGACATGGATCGGTAACGGACGAATTACCTCTACGCAACTTCCTGTAACCAAACCTTCCGGTTTGATAGTACCTACAATGTGATGTCATGTCAGAGTTATCGAAACGAGTTTTTAACCCGCGTTTATAACTTAATTAATTGCTGGTGACCTTCAAAGCCACAATTGAAAGCCGATTTAATTCAGACATCATTTGAATAAAAAAAATTGAAAAAATACATACTAAATTACAGAATATCTAGAATGATGTACTTTGATTAGAATTTTGAGTTATTATTAAGAGGATATGTCACGCTTGCAAATGTCACTGTTACTCTTAGACCACCATGCGGAACGCCCCGCAGTGCGAGAGACGGATTCCGGAAAAAATAGCAAAATGTCGGTTTTAAATTCATATAAAATACCTATCGAAATTTCCAACTGAGTAAATTTAGATATCTTTAAAATATATCTAATAAAATATCGTTCAGGTCTTTATGTCATTCCTGTTTGTCATACTATGAAAAAAGTGTAGAAGAAGACCTCATTTCAATAATTATTTCTATCGAGCGAAAGTTACGCAATCGCGTCTCTGTACTGAAAAAAACTAGAAAAAGGTTCCGAAATTTATATACTGATTTATCAAATTAGTGGCTTCATCTGAAAAGCAGGTATACAACTTCAAAAAGTGTCATTTTTATCGAAATAGCCCCTTAAGAACTTTAACAAATTAAATACCAAAATAAGGTCCAAATTAAAACTAAGATCCGATGTCTATATAATTGATTATGCAAAGAAATAACTTCAAACCTAGGCAAATTAAAGTTTAAATTATCACAACAAATTTTAGTTATGATATAATTAAATTATTTAGGTATATTTTAGTGCGTTCATAACTTGATTCCCCGTCGAGCGACGGAGAGATCAATACGGGACGAGTCGTGCGAGTGAGCGAGACGTAAGTACCCGGGGTCACCAGCAGTAATTGTCGCCTTAACGCTCGTGTATCACATACCTAACCGTTATCCAATACATATGAAAATTAAAACGTGAAAAAAAATGGAGTTAAAAGCTAAAAATCCCAATGAACATTTTACAAAAATGGCGTGTTTTGTGATTACTTAAATATGCTTGAGATTTGCTTTTCACTGTAACAAAATTAACTTTCAACTCTTTCAAGACAATATTTACTGCCACTGAAACTATAATTTTCCAGATAATGTATTGAAAAAGCTTTCGCAAGAAAAGGTTTAGACATTTTCTAAAACCGATTTATGATGTTTACCCCGGATCCTTTCAAAAACTTTCCAACTGATATTTACTGACAGACTTTTTCTTGATTTTATATTTTTCTTTATCAAAAACTTTTATACCCGTATAATTATCAGCTCGGGATCGTTATTGTGCATTTCAGGCATCATTTTAGTATTTGAACATAACATACATATCGTCACGACATGATTCCCTGAGGGGGTGTCTGAGGTGTTCCCAAGTATGAACTGTGAAATGTTCAAGATTTTCACCGACGATATAGAAGTCTCACTACGATGATTAAAAAAAACACATCCAAATTCGTTTGGTTGTTCTTGAGTTGAAACGGAACATACATAGAGACAGACAGAAACATTTTTTTTTTTTTTTTCTTGAAAATATTCAGTTTTTACTATATACTTTATTATTAGTATAGATTTGTCATCCGTGGTATGTATATTAAACCACAGACGTCTAATACTAGTATAGTAGGAGACCTAACATTAATAATAAACGCACAGAGACGACGCGTGGCAATTTTAGCTCAGTGAACTTCGGGCTCTTTTGAATATAAATATTGCTTGTTTCCAAACAAAATATATACTAGAGATTAGTTTAGGAATTAACAAATATGTTCCAAGCATAAGCCAGCCAAAACAACCCATTTTTATACGTTTCTTCGTACCATGTAGCTTATTTTTTGTATGGAAACTCGCCACGATATTTAATCCTTGTTTGGTTTGCTACTTAGTAATAATTATATGTCTGTGATATTGAACAGAACCTTATGATTACGGCATAGACATTATTAATGTCTATGGATTACGTCTATTTATCTGCGTTCCAAATTCAACTTCGGCTGTTGTTACTATTAATAATAAATCATTCATTTCTGTATCGGGTAGTTTATTTTAATAGAGGTTCTGAATAGTTCTGATATTGACTTGGGTCCATTGATTTAGTTTGTGTCCGAGCGGATTGAATGGGTCGAATTATAAGAAATATGTATTATAAACGACCTTCCAGTATTTTACGTTCGTACCTTTACCGTTTGTAAAAGGACAGGCCTCTTTAAATGAAACCATTTAATCTACTGATCATACTGAATTAATTTATCAAAAAAAGGGAAAATATCTTTATACCACCTTAAAAAATTTGAAATTTTCTGTGAAGTCTTCGAATTTTGTGCCAAATTTAGTATTTAAGTTACTACCACACCACAATACGATACGGATACGGAACTCTAAAAAAATTAGTAAATAACAACGGAATGCATATAGGTACATGCCAAAGCAACATCAAGGCAATTAAAACAAGCCTCTAAAATATTAACGCCTAACAAAAAAAAATGGAACCGCCTGCGTACGGAACCCAAATATTTATCATTTATTGTTTTACTTTAGAACAGCTCTCAGGCAAAACCAGGCGGCCCACCATTGCCTGGGACCGATGGATGGCGGTTTATCCATCCCGAATTGCCGGGCCTTATATAAAACAGACTAGTGACGGGCAGCGGCGTCACTGGTGCAAGGGTTTCGGCACCGCGCTCACCAACCTGCCTGCCCAGCGTGTGTGAGTATGGGCATTTCTTCCAGGAGGACCGACATGAGTGGCGAAATCCTGGAAAGGCCTATGTCCAGCAGTGGACGAAACAGGCTGATGGATGGATGGATGGATGGATACACAACAATGCAATTTTTTCTTTTCTTGTATAATTTTTTTATTTTTATTTTCTTAGCTACTATACGCGTATTCTTTAAAACTTCAACTTTCTGCCTGTTACACTTGGAGCTGTAGACCCCTGTGACAGACAGACAGACAGCGGAGGCTTAGTAATAGGGTCCCGGGGGTACGGAACCCCAAAAATCTAACCTTTATACATCACTTATATATATAGACTCTCTATGTGTCACTGTCAAGGCCCTTTTTCTTATTATTGTTCCACGATTGGATAGGGATTCAAAAGTACCGTTTGCATAATAGTACAAATGAATTGATTACTTAGGTACTTAGAACCATCAAGTAAAATAATTATATTTTGTTTGCGTTTTATGTATTTATTAATGTTTATAAAAGTTGATTGATCAATAATATTGCTTCTGCTTGTTGCTGTTTGCTGAATCTATTTTCAACTGTTTTATAAATGAAATCTTTAAATTTTATTTGACAAAATGAAGTTGATTAACCCATGAGTGATTGATCATCAACACAAATGGCGAGCTGACAATTTTTTTCAAGAATATCATTTCATTTAGTTTCCACGAAATATCATTTTGGTAAAATGTTACATTTTCTTCACATTATAATTTCGCAGTACTGAAAAAGTTTTTACGTATTTTTGCACATCCTACCTTTGGTAACTGTCATTTCATACATTCGCAGAATGTTGACGATCGCAACTCATTCCCAATCCAAACGCGGAACAATAATAGTAACAACTGGAGGTATCAAGTTGAAATTAATATCGGAAACCAAGGCCTATTTGTCTTGCTGTTAAAAATTATAGCTTCTAGACATAAAAATACACCGCCTCGCAAAGCGTATTTGTATACTAAAGTCCCACTCACTGACATCATTAAAACCTGGGGGGGGGGTACTTCCCCTGATCTTCAAGTAAATAATAAGTCCGAAAAGCATTCATTTCTTACCCCGTGTTAGAGAACTAAGCGAACACCCGCAAAATAAAAGTTGGTCACTTAATCACGTGGACTTGCGTACTAGTATACCGTCGGGATTCTGAGAAAATGGAAAATACCTATTAAACTGAACCCTTTTGCTAGGGGACTAAATTTTAAATCGCAATAAAGCAACTATTCTTCTGACAGTTCGTGTGTTCATTTTTAGGGTTCCATACCCGAGGGGTAACCAATGGGACCCTATTACTAAGACTCCGCTGTCCGTCTGTCACCAGGCTGTATCTCATGAACCGTGATATTTTATTGGAGATAATAGATAATAATTAATTAAAACAAGGAAATGTTTTTTTGGATATATTTCGGCCCTCGGTATGGAGCCGTCATCATCATCATCGACCGATGAATGCTCCATACCGAAGGCCGAAATATATCCAAAAATATATTTCTTTGTTAAAATAAACTTAAAAGAGTACCCATATCTTTATTCGTATATGAACCGTGATAGTTAGGCAGTTTAAATTTTCACCGATGATGTATTTTGTTGCCGCTGTATCAACAAATACTAAAAACAGAATAAAATAAATATTAAAGGGGGCTCCCATACAAGAAACCTGTTTTTTTGCCGTTTTTATAGATAATGGTACGGAACCCTTCGTGCGCGAGTCCGACTCGCACTTGGCCGGATTTTTAGGTTCAGCTTACAATAAACCAATTAAAATCTCATTGACAATTGGACGTCTTTTTAAGTTTAAGAGTATGGCATATAATAGGTTAGGAAAATATGTCATTATCCTTCCAACACAAAAAGGCCAAATATGTCAAATACTTGATTAGCTTTTGATAGAGGCGATTATTGGTGAGCTAATCGACCTATTTGTCTAGGACACGTAATTACGCGCGAAACAGCAGATTGGAAGGTTTTTAGCTAATATAAATAATATAAATATTTTGTAGGGAAAAAAATATTTGAGTTAAGTAGAAAACCTTTATATTTCTATTACCTATTTAATGAAAAAAATATAAAGTTGATCTCTTAGCGGCGTTCTTGAAAAGAACGTTTGAAAACAAAAAAAAGAGGGGGGTAAACATTTTTTTTTGACAAAAGTATAAATCTTAGTACATTGTTTATAAGTAGACCACCTAGATAAAAGATCAATAAATTAAATATATTTTTTCCAATATTCAGATAATCCTACTTTCTTCAAAAGAACCCTCGAAAATCTGGCTGTGTTCATGTTCTAGGCTCAGGTACAGCCTTAAGGTGAAGTTGGCATTGGATAACGTGCTTTGAATGTGCTGGGCGAGCACGAGTGAGCAAGATAAACATGGTATATGAGCTTTATCAAATACAACGTGAGCGACAATTTGAATGAAACTTAATGTTAATAATAATAAAAAAGGACAATTTATGCAAACAAAAGATCCACAACAGACGTGAAAAGTGATAAATGAAACTTTCCGAGATAGAATTTTTTCTATTATGTGAAAGATTCAAATCCTGTTTTAATTAATAGATTTCTCATATCTTCGTAAACAAAATGTATTTTTATCAGTTCTGTATTTAGTTATATCTGGTTTTCCAAAAAACTTGTATTAAGTTTGATTTCCCAACGCCCACTTCGCCTTGATACGGGACCCTCGAAGCGTTGCGTCTTTACTAAATGTACCTTGTGGAAACTCCCCATAGAGTTTTGGTCGGGTATAGTTAGTATGAGGCTTTTGAAATTTCCAACTACTAAATATACCCGAGTTGGAGTATCATAATAGGAGCTAGCGTTGCGTGGTTGCGTACACCCGTAGAATCACAGTCGTGACGATCGTCACGCCTAGGCCGAATTGTAAATAAAAAATTATTATTGTTAGTTAATATATTGTTAGGATACACCACCTTACGCAGGGGCGAGGGAGGCCCGGTCCCTATATAAGCAGCGCACGAGCCAGCGTGTCACACTTTTTACTGAGACTTCGTTGCGAGCGGAAGCGCTGCTGGGCAGCTGATCGGTGTGAACTGCTACAAATATTCGGTACCTCTGTATTTCTTATTATTTTTGTTGTTGATTTCACTGTGGTAAATGATTTGGTTCTTTTGTTAAATTAATTATTAGATTGAAAACTGAAATTAACTTTTAGGTTATAAATAAATGTTTTTTTTTAAATTGATATTTCACTTCTTTTCCTATATCAGAAGTGGGGTACCAATCCATGCCTCACATTTAGCCATACTTGATTATCCTGATCACAGAACAAAGGAACCTTGTCGTTACCTGTACTATTTTTATTGTTGTTTTCGATCTTGTTCATTTTATACTTTGAACATGCCTAACACGCATAGTTCCCGGAGTAGATCGCGTAGCAGATCGCACCGAAGCCATCGTAGGCACAATCGGTTGCGAGAACATTCTCGAAAGTCAAAAGACAAGTCACGTAGTCGTCGCGAACGGGCTCCTTCCCGAGCATTAACACCTGATTTGCCAACTTGCGCCAACTCCCGTGATAGCCATACATCGCGGTCCCTTCCGCTAGGATCACGCACTCTTGATACCATCCTTTCACGCTTGGACACAATTGAAAATAAATTTTCGACGTCTACCCCCGTTCCGCAAGCAGACACCGCGCCACTGTCTGTAACCCAAGCTATAGTTGACGCGATTCACTCCGTAAACCCGGGACGTTCACGATACTATGTGTCAAACTTCGATCCGTCTATTCACGACGTAGACTCCTGGTGTGATGAAGTGGATCGCGCACAGTTGAGTAATCGTTGGGACGACAAAGAATGTCTATCACGTGTGGCGGGATGTCTGAAAGGTGACGCGAAGACATGGTTAAACGAGTGGGTAACGGCAGATAGATCATGGAGTAGCTTCAAACGCGAGTTCAAGCCACTTTGCCCCCGAAAATTAGATTACGCGACAATACTTTTCGAGACTATGAATACGACCTCCGAAAAATTCGCGTCATATGCTGAGTACGCACGGCGCACCCTGCTTCGCTTACGTATTGTCAAAGGCCTTAGTGAGCTACTGATGACACAAATTGTAATCCGCGGCATTGACGATGCGCAGGTGCGAGCCGCAGCCGCCAACGCGGAACTTACCCCGGAAAGCATTGTGTCATTTTTGTCGATATACACAAAACCCGCTCAAACCAAGGGTAGTTCGACAAAAACCACTTCTCACTTTCCGTCACGAAAGCGCGGTTCAGAACATGCAGATTCGAACCGTCATAAGACCTGTTTCACTTGCAAGGGCCAAGGCCATCTATCCCACAATTGCCCAAAAAAATTCAAACCGTCTGAACCTGCCTCAAATACGCGTCCTAACGTTCCAACCTGCACGTTTTGTAAAAAGGCAGGTCACACAGAAAACGTCTGCTTTGCTAAGGAACGTTCGTCTGGGCAGCAAAATAGACGTAATGTAAATTTTTGTCGGGGGTCCGCGGACAGAATAACGACTTAACTACCACTGTAATACAAGGCGTACCGGTAGATGTATTGATAGATAGCGGCGCTCTCAATGTTTCCCTCGTATCGTCAGACCTTGTTAAACATTTGTCGTGTACAGTAAAACCGACTAGGTGCGTACTTAAAGGACTTAGTAGTCATGAAATTGTAGCAACGTCTTACGTTACTCTTACGGTTGAGTTTGCGGATATTGCGTTAGAGGCTGACTTTGTAGTAGTGCCAGCCGCGTTTATGAGCATACCAATGATAATTGGTACCGATATATTGAATAGGGATGACATAACATACGTCCGAACTAAAGACCGGCAATACTTAGTACGCGCCCCTGAATCTAACGAAGCTAAACGCGTATTCATGTTCTCTAAAGAATCTGATATACCCATCGTTACACCGTTACAAGGCACCGAGCGAGAATCACTTGTGAGGGTGATTGATGATTTCGCCGACTTTTTCATAACTGGTACTGCAACAACTACCGTCACTACAGGCGAAATGCACATAAATGTAACCAGCGACGTACCTGTTGCTTACCGCCCGTACAAGCTGTCGATTGCTGAAAAAGTCAAGGTTCGCGAAGTTATTAATGATCTTTTACAAAAGTGCATTATCCGCGAATCCGAGCCCTTATAAGATCCAAAACTCCCCACAGAGGTCCATACTGACGCTAGCTCTATTGGGTATGGTGCTATCCTTTTACAGACTCATAAGGATGGCAACAAAAGGGTAGTAGCCTACTTCAGTCGGACCACTCAAGGCGCAGAAAGTAGATACCACTCGTATGAGTTAGAAACACTGGCGGTTGTGAAAGCATTGCAGAATTTTCGACATTATCTCATCGGTCTTGAGTTTAAATTAATAACAGACTGCAATGCTCTCAAATCTACCCAACGCAAGAAAGATCTGCTGCCAAGAGTGGCCCGCTGGTGGATTTATCTCCAGGATTTTGACTTTGAGATGGAGTACCGAAAAGGGGCCTTAATATCTCATGCTGATTACCTAAGCAGAAACCCCCCTCGTCAGATACTTCATATCACTCAACCTCGCAATTGGGCTCAGATAGCGCAAGCTGCAGACAGTGAAACACAAAGCCTCCTTCAAAAACTTAGAGACGGCAGTTTAGACCCCAATCGCTATGTTGAGAAAAACGGTCTCCTGTATTATAAGTATACCTTGATCGGTGAGGAGCAACGACTGCTTTGCTTTATACCTAAAGGCCACCGACTAAGCCTACTTCGCGTTTTCCATGACGAGCATAGCCACATCGGCTATGATAAAACCCTGGATTTGATTTTAAAACATTTCTGGTTCCCGGGCTTGAGACAGTTTGTTAAAAAGTACTTGGAACATTGTTTGATTTGTATTTCAAAGAAACGCGTGCCTAGGGCTCCACAACAAATCATAACTTCCTGGGAGAAACCTGACCAGCCTTTCTCAGTGATACATTCAGATGTTTTAGGCCCCCTCCCAGAATCCAACGGATTCAAGTTTGTCCTCCTTATTGTAGACGCCTTCACCAAGTACACGTTGCTCTATCCTATCAAAAGGCAAGATGTAGAAGAATTGTTAAGAGTGTTCACAAACGCAGTTTCTCTTTTTGGTGCACCCAAAATGGTTGTAACAGATAGGGGACGAATGTACGAATCTTCTGGGTTCAAAAACTTTATAAAGGACTTCGGATCAGAGGTACACCTAATCACAGCCGAAATGCACCAGTCTAACGGGCAGGTCGAGAGGTATGCTCGCACTGTCCTTAACCTGCTTCGCATCGAAACCAACCACAAAGGGGCAGCCTGGTCTGAGACACTCTGGAGACTTCAGCTGACTCTCAACGTGACCAAGCAGAAGACCACTCAAGTATCCCCACTGAATCTGCTTGTGGGGTCTGACGCGACGACTCCCGTCATCAGGTCTCTGGTTCGAGATATTGCTCTGGACGGTAGGCAGCCAAATCGCGAAGCTCAGCGAGAATTACGTCGGGCACGTGCAGCTGACCTGCTAAAACGAAACCAGTCTGCTCAAGACGAGTATGTAAACCGCAACAGGCGACCCCCGAGGATATTTAATGCTAACGATTTGGTTTTCGTGATAAAATTCTCGCAGGTCACTGGAAAGATGGATCACGGCATGCGAGGACCCTACAAGGTCACCCGTGCGCTGCCTGGTGGGCGGTATGAGCTGCGATTACTGGCCGGCTGTTACGGCAAAACAACGCAGGCTGCTGCCCAGTATATGGTGCCCTGGAAGGGAGAGTGGTGTCCTGATACTTGCGCTGCATTCTTTGAGGGTGAGTATGCTTTGGACTAATGTGTTGAGAGATCTACACATCCGACCATGTGTGGATCTCAGTGTAAGACAGTAGACGGACTGCGAGACGTCTATTGTCAGGTAAACTGCGAGGTACCTGACCGGTCTTACGAGCGTATAGCGGATGTAGTTCCCGCATAACGCGTGTTTTCATCGTGTAGAGGACGGACTGCGAGACGTTCCTTTGGCAATTTTGGTAAATTGCCCTACACGTTGGGTCATGTAGAGGACGGACTGCGAGACGATCCTATCGGCTATTAAGGCCCTACATGACAGCGAATGTGTATGGATCCATGAGTGTTACAAGTCGTATGATTGTTGAAGTAATGAATCCCGATATCTAAGTGTGATGAATGGACCTTTATGAAGTACTAAAATGACGTTTTGGTACTGCATAAATACTAGCTAGGTTTGCGTGCTACATATTGGTGATGAATGCAGAGGGCCTTGTAAGAAGTTTTGAGTACAAAGTGCAGAATGGGCAAACTCTTTCCCTCAGATGAATGCATTAACTTTCCTTTATCGGTTTCACAGAAGATGACCTGGCTGAGGATACTACTACCACAGCCCACCAACAAGCAGAGCCAGTCGCGGGGCCTTCTTGTCAAGACACCACTCCAGAGGCACCTATGCAGAGCTTGCCAGACCTGAGTAATGCTGTCGGGGACGACGCATGATCAGGATGGCCGTGTTAGGATACACCACCTTACGCAGGGGCGAGGGAGGCCCGGTCCCTATATAAGCAGCGCACGAGCCAGCGTGTCACACTTTTTACTGAGACTTCGTTGCGAGCGGAAGCGCTGCTGGGCAGCTGATCGGTGTGAACTGCTACAAATATTCGGTACCTCTGTATTTCTTATTATTTTTGTTGTTGATTTCACTGTGGTAAATGATTTGGTTCTTTTGTTAAATTAATTATTAGATTGAAAACTGAAATTAACTTTTACGTTATAAATAAATGTTTTTTTTTTAATTGATATTTCACTTCTTTTCCTATAATATTATAAACCTAGTGATATGGGTAGTTTTCGAAAGCTATTAAGATGAGAAATAAAATAAAAAATAAAAAAAGAATATTATAATAATATAAAAAAAAAGTTGTGGATTGTTATTCTAGGCCCAAAACTTCCTTTTTTTATGCATGTATAGAGTAATTTTTTTTTATTTTTCTTTATATTTTTTTACAATATTATAAAATTTGAATAGACATATATATATATAGTATACATACATATATTCATATATATAACTAAGATTTTTTCAAGGAGAAAGCCACCCCACGCAACTTACACCAAGAAAAAAAAAATGTATTCTTGTAGGAAATTTTATCTAGTTTTCGAAAAACAAAACTGCATTAGAATTGGACAACTAGTTCCGGAGATATAGCTAAAAACAAAATTGGCGGGAAAATTTGCAAACTTGCAAAAATGCATTAACGTGCAGGACAGGTTAGTACTAAATATACCCGGCCATTGTTATAATGTAATGAAATAAATGAATGATAAAGATAAGGAATTTCAATTGTAAAGTGAAATCCAGTTTTTTGCGTCACAAAGTTTTTAATGAGATCAGGAATATTGGTTCTGCATGTGTTTTTATTTATAATTTTTACGGAGATGTCAATTTGAGCCGCGCAATTCTGACTTCTTTTTTTCGGATCTTTCTTATTTATTGGGGAGTGCCAGTGCCAGTATTTTTAAATTAATAAGTCTTTTCACATTTGGAAAACTTTTGCAAACTATACATGATGACTTTTAACCTAACCTCGATAATTTAGTATTTTGTAGAAGAATACAAACTGGTTTTATTGAAACCATTCAAAATTATATTCATAATTTTTTTTTAAATGGTGTCCTTTGAAGTTTTTCGTAAAATCCAACCCGAAGAGATAAGATAATTAGATCGTGCGAAGTTATTTTTGTTATTGATCCCACTATTTTGGATTATTTTCAACTTTTTCCGTATGGGAATGGCTAGGATAACCATACATTTTATTTCCAAGGAACATATTTTTTTTATATTTTGACTTTTAATTTTAATTGTTTTTACATTTGAAATGTGTTCTACTAACGTTTCTTAATAACTTCGAAAATTATCGGGGTTTGTTTGAAAGTCAATCTGTTGATTACGTGATCATGGAAAATATGTGTACGTAGAGCTGAGACGTTCTCGATTCAAATTCAAAATTGTCTATAACACAACCGTTTTGAAGAAACCTCTTGAACTCGCTTTCTGAACTCATCTTACACTGTTTTTGTAAAGTTTGTCAAAAGAAATAATGACCGTTTCAATAACCTCGGCTGTGGCTATCGAAACTAAAGCACAGATTTTATTGTAAACTAATAGTTACTATTAATGTACGTAAATAAACAAGTAAACGTAGGGAGGCAAAAGCTCCGGAATCTATACAATACGGAGACAATATAGTAAGGGTGAGAGTGAGGAATACTGCTCGGGTATACTTAGTATCGCGCGGTTTTTTGAATCAGCTACTAATTATACCCGATTTCACTTAATGGGGTAACACTTTACCTTGGTACAAAATGCACATCATAATATTGTTTTCCTTACTTTTGAATAAAAAGTATGCAATAAATGTGTTTTAAAGCAACTTCTTGCGGAAATAGTTTATTAACAATAAATTCTTCACAAAAAAATTACGTACTTTAATGTATTACATTTTGTTTGCGCTACATTAACAAACTTAAAAGCGTTTTTACAGTTGTAATGTAATGCAGCTAAAATGTAACGCATAAAATTGAATAATTTTCATGTCATCACCTAACTATTAACAAGCAGTTTGCGCGAATTGCTATCAAACGCATTTATTGTAAACTTTTTATTCAAAAGGAAGGAAAACAATATTATTATGTGCATTTTGCACCGAGATCCTCCGTTACCACCTTAAGCAAGTGATTCTATCGAAATCGGGTATATTAAGTAATGATGCATTTTAAACTAGTGCTACTAAATATACCCGAGTAGCGATGTCTCGGTGAGGTACATTTAGCGGTGGTCACTCGAAAATGAGATCTCCTAACTATACCCGAAACCGGCCGGGTCCGTGACGTCACTGGCGTATCCACAAGGTACATTTAGTAAAGACGCCGAAGCGTTACACTCTAACTTGACCGTTTTTTAATTTGAACTCAATCGTCGTAGCTTGTTTATAGACTCATTTCGTACAGAACTCTATAAATATTGAAAGAACAATACAACATGCGGCCCCATTACGTGTTCATGAGCCAGGCAATGAGGTTTGCACGAATGGCTGCTCACCTTGACCTCTATCCGGTGTCGGACACGGCATCTCGCCGGCTCGCCAGCTCCTCCGTCACATCTGAAAGAACAGAAGTCTTTCAGGCTACATCCAGACATATGGTGAAGGTTAGCTAGGCTTGTGTAGTACATACAGTACTGGAGTACTAATAAGACATCATTCCCTAAAGTGAAAGAGTAATAATTATTCAGTTCGGATCTTTTTATTCGGTCTTTTAGTACATTTCAGTCCGATAGAACGAGACGAAGCGAACGATACCCGACGAACGTAATGTAAGAGTCAGTGACACACAACGACGATCCCGATCTTGTTCAGAAAAATTGTACCTTATTCCAATAACATAAAGTTTAAATATTAATTATAATTTCTTCTGAAAAGTTTGGTTACATTAGTCAATGAGTTGTTCCGTTAATAGTTCTTTCTAAACAAACTCGGCAGTCAAATCATGTTACATTAAAATCGTTCATGAAACATTATACAGAAAAATTGACTCTAAATAAAACTTTCATTCATCATCTTTTACATATTAATATTATACTATATTCAACATAATGCAATAAAATAATAATAATATACATATAATTTGTAATTCGCGTTAAGAACAATAAATCGAACTAAAAACATATAAGAAAATGTATATGTGTAATCTAAGAGCAATTCCAACGAGTCACGTAATAATAGTACTAAATGAAGGAACTAGTACGTTTTGATGAATGTACGAGATCGGATCGGACCGCGAAGCGACCGAGCAAGCACAAGCCTAAGGTTAGCTAATGTCTACAATCCAATTCGTGCGTATGCATTCAGGAATGGCATTTGGCAAATGTGTGGGTCCACCTTTACGATTTGGATTTGATCAACCCGAGATGGTCAGTCGTTTGGAACATGAGACACGGCCGGCCAGCACGGCCGTAGCTAGGGGGGGGCATTGTGGGGCAATGCCCTACCTTAAAATCACAATGCCCTACCTTAAAAAATACATATTTTTGTGAAATAAATTCATATTTTTGTGAAATAAACGATTTAAAACTAATACTTTTTCATTGCAAAACAACAATCTTCTATTTTTAGAGGTTAGTTTTGTGCTGCAATAACTTTCCTGTGTATATTTCCATAGAAAATCAGCTGATTTATACGTAGATTTCACCCACACAAAAGGCCTATGTTCAGACACAGATATTTTATAAATGTGTGAGTGTAAAAACCACAAAGCCACAGGGCGCGTTCATTAACTCGGGGTCGCGACACGGATTCTATTGCCGTCTCTTTCTCACGCGTTGAAAATTGTATACGCTATCCTCCTGTTAGTGTTGGAACCTCACAAAAGTGAGTTAATGAACTGAGTGTTTGTAAAATATGTTCATTTAGTACCTCTGATGACAAAAATTGCCAGTATTTAAATTGGAATAAATCGGGAATAAAAATTGCTTACGCGTGCCATACTCGCGCTGGTCGATATGATCATTTGCGCATACGGGGAATCCCCTTTTAAACTAAAATAAACATAAACTAGAGATTGATTGTGATTGTTTGTAGTTTGCTTTAGTAAAGTGTACGGTAAAGAGTGTTTTAGTCAAAAATCGATACAGTTGTTATTTTAATTGCTATAAATTGAATATTTATTGATTTCGCGATGGATATACGGGCTTTCTTTGGAAAAAAACGAAGAGTTGAAGAGCAAATTGACCACGAAGAACCTCACTGCTCAAAACAGGTGGAAGCACAAGATACAATCGCTACTCCTAGTTCCATGGCAACAGGTTGGTCAACAAATGTTGGTAATGTTAGGTATGGTATTCCATCTGATATTGCACAAATCGGAGAACCAATAAAACAGGTTGTTTTAGACACATATCCAAAACAACATAACAGGGCCTTTGTTTCCGATTGGTTCAAGCGTTATAAATGGTTGCAGTATTCTGTCAACAAAGATGCTGCTTTTTGCTATCCATGCCAGCAATTTTTACCTCATGGAAGCAAACAGACTTCGTACACTTCCACAGGATTTAGAAACTGGAAAAATGCCACTGATTCTAAAACAGGTTTTCCAAAACATGAAAAATCAGTTTCTCATATTCAGGCTATGTCTATGTGGCAGGAGAAATTACAAAGAATATCTACATCTAGCAGTGTTGAAACGTTAATAAATCAAAATGTATTAGAAAAATATAGGTATTACGTGAAGTCTATCATTGAAGTAATACAATTTCTAATTGTCAACGAATTAGCTTTGCGTGGAAATTATATGTTGGAAGAAAAAAAAGAACAAGGATTATTTCAGAATTTATTTGAATACACATGTATGAAAGATCCAAATTTGAACGAGGTTCTCACTCATATACCACAAAACGCAACATATCGTTCACCTGAAATTCAAAATCAAATAATTCAAGCAATGGTTCAAGCAGTACGAAGTTCCATTGTCAACGATATTAATAAATCTGACGTGAAATGGTTTACTCTAATGGAAGACGGGACAAGAGATAAAAATAACCGCGAAAATATTGCATTAGCATTACGTTACGTCAAGGATGGTGTCGTCAATGAGTCGTTGCTGGTGGTTAAGACTACTGAAAACCTTGATGCAGCCACTTTCACGGAATTAACGTTAAATACCCTTACGGAAAATAACATTGACCCCTCTTGTATGCTTAGCCAATGCTATGATGGCGCAAGTGTAATGAGTGGGAAAGTTTCAGGAGTTGCGACTAGAATAGAAAATAAATTGGGCCGAAAAATTCCTTACGTCCACTGCTATAACCATCGCTTGCACTTAATAGTCATCAGGACTATCTCAGAAATGACTTTCATTCGTTTATTTTTTGACCAATGTATCATGTTACATGAATTCTTTCATCATGGCAAAATAGCTGCCTTGTATGGTGGAAAAAGGATTTGCCGACTCCTCGAACAACGCTGGTCTGGACATTTGGCAGTTACAAAAGTTGTATACGATAATTATTCATCGATTTTGCAGACTTTGAAAGAAATTAAAAATGGCAGATTCAACGGTGATGACGTCGCCAAGAGTATCGGTATTAAAAAAGTCATGCTTGATCTGGAATTCCGAATGGCCATGGTTGTGGCCAAAAAAATATTATCCACACTACAACCTGCAGATGCAGCTTTGCAAGCACGAACCGCAGGATTGAAAGACGCCATAACAATCATAAAGTGTGTCGAAGATGAAATTATTAAATTAAGATCAAATCAAATGTATAATCAAATTCTGGAAGAAGCTAAGTCTTTAACAAGTGACGACTGCGGCGAATCTGAAAATAGGACACAGACCTTGAAGAGGCAAATAAAAAAACCAAATCGGATGGATGACTATTTTACGTATGGCCCCTCCTGTTTCTCTGCCAGAAAAAATATAGAAGAGAACGACGAGCCATTTAAGTCTGAGTATTTCGAAACGTTGGACATACTAATTGCTGAATTACAAAGAAGGTTTTCAGACAACAATGATCTAATCAATTCGATTGCGAGTCTCGATGAGTTGGATGTAGATAAAATGGTTCCACTGAAAAATTTGGGTAAGTTTGAAACATTTTCATAACTAAAATAATTGTCGTGTTCAATTTACAATTTTAACAAATTTTTCAGGTCTGAAAATTCCATCAAGAGAAGAGGCTTGTGTGGTTAAAGCTTACTTGAGTCGTAACGAGGACAAAATGGAAAATACATTGCAAATTTTGTACAGGCAACGAGAGGCGTTCAAAGATACATATGAACTTTTTGCTTCTGTGGCGACCATAGGATGTAGCACTGCAGTGTGCGAATCTACGTTTTCAACTTTAACTGCAATCAATAGGCCTCAAAGGCTGTCAATGGGTCACGAGAGAATGGCTGGAATGGTATTCCTGGCCTTTGAAAAAAAAAGAACAAAATCAGTTGATTTGAACGAAGTTCTTCGCATTTTTAATAACATGGCGAATCGTAAAATTCAACTTTTTTAAATGTATGTTAATAATTGTATTAAATTTGTAGAAAAAATAAAATCTAAATGGTATTTTTGGTAGTATCTATTTACTCGTATCAACTCACCCAACAATTAATTATTACCTCACTCTCACTCAGACGTGGATGGATCTCTACATCCAAATCTGGAAGTTTGACCATCTTGTTTGCTTATTCTTCATCATTGAGGATTTAATAGTTATTAGATCTATGCTCATGCTCTTTCAGAGGTCAGTGATATACATAGTGATTGATTTAGGAGCCTGTGCTTCGTGGGATCAATTATGGTAATTTTTTTACTTCCGCCCTACCTGTAACCAATGCTGCCCTACCTCAAATTCGGCTCTAGCTACAGCCCTGCCGGCCAGACAGTGGATTAATGTGTCCATGGCTAGACTACAAAAGGAGAGCATTCATCTATAGTGGGACAGCCCGTTTGAAACTAAAGTTAACCGACTTTGTTCTTTATGTGGTGGCCGTAAGAACGATATTATATCTATGCCCAAGACTGGGTGAACTTTCTAAAATCTAGAGTTTCACTAAGATCGGATTTGTAAATTCATAACTCTCATATGATTCGTACGGCAATAAAATAAAATGGGCTTGTTCGCATCAAGCCGCCTAGACCGACTTTTTACATATGGTTTTAAGGATAGTTATTGCCAATTTTTATTACGAAAAAATATACCGGGTGAAATAGACTGCTACCATTAAATGAAACCACATATTCTATCGACCCTACTGACCACTTTTCCCGAGAATCATACCCGCGGACACCCTTAGTTTAGGAAATAATTGAGTTCCAAACAAAAATGCGTGAACCCTAACGCACCGCCATACGGGCGAGTTTAGAGAGAGCGTCGTCCGTCAAACAGCTTCAGTTCTCTAGTTGTTTGGAACTCAATTATTTCCCAAACTAAGAGGTGGCCGCGGGTATGACTCTTGGGAAAAGTGGTTCAGTAGGGTTGGTAGAATATGTGGTTTCATTTAATGGTAGCACTCTATTTACACCCGGTATATTATATACTAGGTGAAATTAAATCAACTAACTAAATTCATACCATAGACACTCGGTTAGTAATCAGAAACAAGCTTTAATTATCCTTTAGATTAAATTCGATGCATAAGATATACGATAGTCCAACCAGTAAGGGAGCAAAAAAATGTATTTTTCGAATTTAGCCTAAAGGATCACTGAACCTAGTTCCTGATCACTAACGGAGTCTCCAGTATGAATTTCGTCGGTTGATATAATTTCACCTGAGAACTAGATCCAAAAATATCATCTTTCAATATTCATAATTTGAAATGACCAACTTCATTCCATCATACAAATACCAAAGTGGGTTACTGTGGGTGTCATTAAGATTATAATCTTTTTTTTTTCTCTTTATGTTTTTATGATTTTAAACTATGATGCTATGAGTAAAATATTGTGTTAGATATAGTCATGAAATTTTATACATTGTCTTTATAAAACATTGAAAAATTATAAAAACCGCCCATGTGCGAGTCGGACTCGCGCTCGAAGGGTTCCGTTTCATTATCTATAAAAACGTATTGACCTCAGTGCGCAGGTCCGACTCGCACTTGACCGGTTTTAGTATTTGTTATTATAGCAGCAACAGAAATACCATAGCTGTGAAAATTTCAACTGTCGAACTATCATATGATTCATGCATTATCTATAAAAACGGCATAAAATCATGTTTGTTGCATGGGAGTGCGCGGGTCCGACTCGCACTTGGCCGGCTTTAGTATTTGTTGTTATAGCGGCAACAGAACTACATCATCTGTGAAAATTTCAACTGTCTAACTATCACGGTTCATGAGATGCAGCTTGGTGACAGACGGACGGACAGCGGAGAGTCTTAATAATAGGGTCCCGTTGATTACCCTTTGGGTACGGAACCCTAACAATCTGAAATCGTGAGCAGGGGCAGGACAGTATTCTGCAACAACATATTTTATTCTTTCTAGGTTGTCAAATCAAATCTCGGTGCAAAATGCACATCATAATATTGTTTTCCTTACTCTTGAATAAAAAGTATGCAAAATTTCGTTTTAAAGCAATTAGCGGAAATTTATTAGTAATAATTAAGTTTTCACATTTAAATTCTATCATTTTATGATTAACTTTTTGATTGTATTCGATTAACAAACTTAAAGGCGTATTTAACGTTGTAATCGAATGTAATCAAAATGTAAGTCATAAAATAACATAATTTTAATGCGAAAACCCTATTATTAGTAATCAATTTCCGCCAATTGCTTTAAGACGCCATTTTTTGTATACTTTTTATTCAAAAGTAAGGAAAACAATGTTATGATGTGCATTTTGCACCGGGATTCGGTTCAACCACCCTTAAGGATCCAGCAATATGACACACAAAAAAAGTACTTCTGCCAAGAATATGCAATAATTGAGGCGTTGAGAGCAAGAACAGCCTAACATTTAATGCACACCCTTATTGAAACCTAAACAGATGTATAGTGAATAACAACAATATAGGTACATGCCAAAGCAACATCGAGGGTATAAAAAACAAGGCGCTTAAATAGTAGTGCCTGACAAACAATTTGGCACCATCTACGTACGGAACCCTACTTTTTATTATTTATTGTTTTACCTCAGAGTATGTCATATGAATGTGAATGTTACTTGTATATCTACTTCAGACATTTTATGTATATTATCAAGAATTTTGACATTCCTATTTGAATTCACCTTTCTTATGTATTTGCATGTGCATGTAACAGAATAATTTAATTTAAAAAAAAAAACCATTCAATATTTGTACGCCGTCAGGTAGAACATAGTGCTCTTAATTAATACCTAACATCTTGTTGTGACATTTATAAATTGTACATACATTTCCTATGTTCACAAATAAACTATTCTTTCTTTCTTTCTTTCTTAATTGAATACATTTAAAACTTGTATGTTTTACCTTCTTTAAGTAAGAGCCAAAACCTATAACGTTTAAATAATGCAACTTTTTCGAGGAGACCAACCTAAAATTTCATTTTTTTAAATATTTTATCATTTGTCGTGATAGAGGCCATAGTAACACGTATTCTGTGAAAATTTCAACTTTCTACCTTTTACTGTTGAGGCTGTAGACCCCTGTAACAGACGAACAGACAGACAGACAGACAGGCAGCGGAGACTGAGTAATATAGGTTCCCGTTTGGCATCCCTCGGGTACGGAACCTTACAAACCAAAGATGACTCTAAAATTGATTTCATTTCGAGGTTGAAAAACCCATGCATATCTTCTGTTTAATGTATAATGAACGGGTACTTCATACAACTTTCAATTTTTTGAGACCAAAACATAGTGATAAAAGTCGTAGATAATCTCTTCGTTCTTATAAACAACAAGACACACAGTCTCTAAGAAAAGTTCGTCAGAAAACGTCCGAACGTGCGACGTGCATAGTAGCAAAAATGCTTCAACCAAATTAAGACGTTATGTCGTTAACATAAGATGCAATGTCAGTTGTAGGAAATCGTCATTCGAATTTGTCACGCCATAGCGGTGACAAAATGCATCGCGGACACTTTTTGAGCGAGATTGTGAGTCTAGTCACAGTGTAGGTAACAACAGTAGTTTAACTAGGCGGTGTTCGTGAAATTAATACCTACGGCCGCTCGGTGCCTAAACACGCGCTAGGGCTGCCAACTGACTGTTTACGTATTTGATAATGCTATATTATTATTATAAAAAAATGTATTTAAGCAACCATACATTGCACAACATACTCTGTAATTTCGTGCCTTAATTTAAGTGAAAACGTGCGTGCGTAACTGAGCTGCGACCGCGACTGTCGTAAGCCGAGTTGAACCGAGTTTGGTGGGGGGTCGTTTCAGCCCGTTTGTATGGAGATAGAATACTATTACTTATTTATACTATGGTCTAGTTGTTTATGAGAGTTCAATGTAGATAATATTGACTTATTTTCCAGGATCCGCCCCTTTCGAAATGCGGCTCTTTCCGGGTGGAGTTTATACAAGCTCGACTTCAAACAAAAGAATCGATTTAAAAATCGTGTTGACAAAAACAGTCTCTAATCGTAATTATTTATACATAACTAGGTATTAAAACACTCGTGTTCTAATAAAAAACTCGCCTTCGCCTCGTTTTTTAAACTGACACTCGTGTTTTTAATGACCTTTTTATGTACCAGTTTCATAAACTACTATTATGTATTTCCCGTATCATATATTTTGGATGACTATTGGCTTCTTAAAGGTTAGATTATACTTTATTTATCAATTTTACAAAACAAATTATTCGAATAAGAATTAAAATTTTACAGTAAATTCAATCTTTATTTATTGCAGCTGAGAAAAAATTACGATTTGCGGGAGATATCATCTGTTCACTCAACATCTGATAACTGATACCTACTAATGTTACATTTTTATCCAAAATATTGTTGGTTTGTTTGTTACCGTATATTTGTGGATTGCGATAAATCTTCACTACAGAAGTAACACTACAAAAAACAAAATTTGTACGCGCGCAAAGCTGCGAGCATAAAACTCGGAATAAGATTTACGTTCATATCATACTGCCGCTATAAAGTATGTTAAGGGGAAGATGACGCAAATAGAAAAAACCGGTCAAGTGCGAGCAGCACTCGCGCCTGGCGGTTCCGTAGCATTCAAATATGATTCGAATAAAAATTACAAACTTATCATTCACCTTCAAAATGTATGAAACACAACTGCAAAATTAAGTTGGTCGGCTATTACTCGTTAACTCGTAAAGCCTGTGATAGTTTTTTTCGTTGTATACGCTGCTGCTGTGAATCTTTTTTCATATCCCAAGACAGCCGTTTAGCTGGCAGGGGGGGATCAGTTTTATGTCGCTAATGCCGAATTACAGCTTTTTAGTACATAAAGTCTCTGATCTAAGCCGCAGACAGAGAGACAGAAAGACGGACGGACATGACGAAACTACAAGGGTTCCTCGTTGACTGCGGAACCCTAATAAAATGAAAGACTTTAGATGATTTTGTTACAATAATCAGTTGGGTTGGACAGTCAGTTATCAAATAACTGGTCAAGTGCGAGTCGTACCGTATAAAACTCAACATTGTTCCATGAGCCAATTTTTTCCTAGATATCTGCTATAAGACCATTAGATCTTATTACAATATAATGTAAAAGGAATTTCAAGTTTCAAAGCCAACTGAAATTACCGTAAAGGTTTTTATGTTCAGCCAATTTGTACAAAATTATTAGTTTAAGGGGGTAACTTTTTACCTCGGTACAAAATGCACTTCATAATAGTATCGTTTTCCTTACTTTTGAATAAAAAGTATGCAATAATGCCACCAAGTTCAAGTAGGCCTTTCTCACAAAGTTGTGTTATTTTATGCATTACTTTGTGAATTATCCTGCATAAAATTTTTAAATCTTGTTTATAGTTGTGATTGTGATGCAGGATTGTGATTGTGATGCAGGACAATTTACAAAGTAATGCATTAAATAACACAACTTTGTTAGTTTACCTTTTTGATATAACAAAAAAAAAATGAAAAAAATATATTGATAAGGGCAACTTTCTCGGATCAAACGATTGTTTAATATTTTTATGAATTTTTATTACTCTGAATCTTTTTATTCTGTAGTATTCTTACGAATTCCTTCTCTTTGTCAACAAACCGCTATGTGAAGGTACCTATTAACTGAAAGGTGTATATTTGTTTCTTCTTTCATTAAAACACAATCTTTACTGTATCACTAAGTTTTCAAATTTTTCTAATGTTTTTGCTGAAGCACCAAAGTGTGGTATTTTTGTGGATGGATTATGTTATCTGATGGATGTTTGTAGAGGAATATTAGAGAGAAATATGAAAGTAAGTGCTTTAGTTTATGAACATATTTAGATGTCAATCTGTAATATTACTTTAATTATTTGAATAAATGAATTTGAATTTGTCAGCCAGCTTCCGTAATTTTTCAGAATGTTTCTTACTGAAGATTATATTTCTAGGTTTCCACTCAATCACCTTGCCCAGGTATTCTTGAGTAACTCAGTGGACAAACACAAGACACCAGCACTAAAAATCCACTATATTAGTTTTTTGACGAAATCCTTAAATAAACAATGTCATACAACGTTGCATTGCGCAAATATACATATCTGAACAATACGCTTTATCGGCAAATGGCAGGGACGTGGCTCGTACAAAATAAATGGAAACACAGACGGACAGGCAGTGAATTGATAACGCTACGCGATCAGACTACAAAGGGGTATTTTTCATCTAAGTGCGGCAGATACCAGCTTTGCAGAATACAAGGTTGATGCATTTTTTAAATTTTAGTTTTGAGAATTGTGAAACATTCTGATAACGTAATAGTTTCTTTTAGGAAAACATCCCACCATGATCACAAATGTGAAAAAAGGGCCAAGTTAAGTGTTGAAATCTAAACCGATACCTTACTTTCGTTTAACATGTTAAATCAATATTTCTATGTCAGAACCATTTTTGTAATCGTTCCGTGTTGACATAGATTTAGGAGGCAGGCGTAAGAATACCTATGTATAGTGTAGCTTTGTCGTAAAAAAACACAAATACCCTCGATTAAACCATTAGTGTTATAGCATTCCATCACTACGTGAGGGATTTCAAGATCACTAGCTTTCAAACTCTAATTAATTAATTCATTAATTTATTTGTATCTGTAGGAGGTTATAGCATAAGCGATAAGGCCGCCTGATTGTACCTACGTTATTTGGCTATTGTAATTTATATTAGTTTTGTTTCCTTCTTTGTGGTGTGCAAATAAAGTTATATTGTATTGTATTGTATTGTATTGTTATAGCACACTTAGATTAGTCAACACGACAAAATATATACTTTATTGTTCTGAGGTATGTGAGGTATAGACTAAATAGACAAATGCTTTGAGGTGTTACATTGACTATGTTGCAACCAGGATTGGAAAAAAAACGTTTTTTTTTTTTAAGAACAAAACATAACGCCCAAAAACAAACAAAAAAAAAAGTTTTTTTAATTGTATTTGTTCAGGTGTTGTAAACATGTTTAAGACATTCCTTGAAAGATATTTTTAGGTATCGTATTGATATAATATGTACGTATGATTTATTAAACAGCCGTATCCATCTATATAGGTAGGTCGGTGGCTGAGATGCATGGAGAACAGAACAAAATTTAAACCCAAAAAGGGGCCCCATACAATAAACCACGAAAATATTTTCAATTTTTAACGTTACTTGTTTCAACTCTATCTTAAAGACGATAAAATACATACAAGTTTTAAATTCACTCAGGTTGTTTTACATATTCTAAAGTATAACAATAAATTTTTTGATTTGATTTGATTGTATTAATTTAAATTTGGAATCAGTACCCAAAGAGTACCAAATTGTTTGTCAGGCGCTACCATTAAAACAGCAGATGTTTTTACTACCTCTACTTTTTAAGCTAGCACAAATATTGTTTTAAACAAAATCTTTGACGAAATTTCTCTCTCTCTCTCTCTCTCTCTATTATTATAACAATTTTCCCCAAATATGGCTGCCAATGTAACAATGTTTCATGAAGAACAATAAGTCGAGCAGCGAGTGACCATCTTCACTGATAACGTGACGTAGCGAGGGCTTCAGCACAGCGGCGACCCCGGGAGTCCACTTCAGACCGTCGCCGCGGGCGGCCGAGCCTGCTGAGATAACATCTCATTTGTCTTGTTATTACATAATGATAGCCACTGTAGGACGGACGGTTGTCATGCGATAGGAGCTGTCTCGATGTACGAAGATTTACAAGACATGGACACAGAAGATATGTTTACTGCGACATGGTGTGTGGCAGGATAATCGGAAATAATTAGGCCACGTGCGAGTCGGACTCGGCATAAAGGGTTCCGTACCACCACAAGTTACGATTGCGGAACCTTATATACCTTTACATTATGGTAAATAACAACAATATGGGTGTCAAAGGAAATATACATGTCATTTTTCGAGGTTTCTTGAATGGGGAACAACATAAATTTAAATTTTTTGAATATTTTAGTAACATATTTCAAATTTCAACTTTTTACCTATTACGGTTGAGGATGTAGACCCCTGTGACAGACGGACGGACAGACAGACAGCGGAGGCTTAGTAACGGGGTCCCGTTTGGCACTTCGGGTACGGAACCCTAAAAATGCGGATTAACGTGAAAATCCTAAATGGGATGATTGCAAGAGTCCTGGATACCTAACATGCTTTGACAGCTCGATAATCCACTGTCTGTCCCTCTTAGGTAGTGAGAGAGCACTGTATCAAGTGCTATCGGGCTCGATATGGTCCTCCATGTTAGAGGTGATGGAATAAAATAGGCGCAACGACGAGTAAAGCGATTATTTCCATGTAAATAAATTTGGGGAGCCAGCGGAGCGGAGCGTGGCGACCGACCCCTTCAGTTCTTAACAGACACTTTCCAATTATCCGGACCCTTTTGCAAAAAATCCTAGAATTTTCGCATCAATTCGTTCTCTGAATATCCCACGACACTAGGTACATTTAATATTTGATAGTATAGGTTTCCGCGTTGGATTTGAACTTGGCTGCCATATAATGAAATTAAGTACACCCCAGGAGCTTTTATATGAGTTAAGTACAAACCAAGAGCTTTTATATGACATAGGTTTCATCACGGCTAAAGGCTTGGTGTAAAATGACTCATGGTCCTTTAATGTGATCTCAGAGACGTGTGACTGGCTACCCCCTCGCCCCTCACTGCCGCAGACACGCATGTAAATAAAGATTGCCCTCGGAGCCTGATTTCACGCGCCACAAATATCAAAGTAAGAAAACGTCTGGCGAAATCTCGTCGAGCGCACATTCAAATATCCAAATCTGTTTCTTCTGGCTCAGACTCAGGGGTGACTTTATGCTATGAAAAAATGGCGGTATGTGAGTTGAATTCGCTCAACGACGGTTCCGAGGATAATTCTAAAGCTTACGTATTTACAACCAGCGCTATTGACGCTGTAAATAAGTAAAAGATTTATTTTTGAAATTTCCTTACATTGTTTGGTGTCTATAAATATTAGTACTCAAGAGGTGTTTTGAAAGGATTTCACAATATTAAAAAAGTGTTATATTGACTTTAATAGACTTTACAAGGAACTTGCGATTTTCGGAAAGAAACAAGCACAAACTAGTTGCTTAAAGGCTTTGGGAGCGTATCTAATTGTAGACTGTGGTTGCTAAAGACAAGGTCTATATCCCGCTCTAGAACCCTAAAGCAATAGCTCTGCGGAGGATACATTGCCTAGCAGATTTGGAGTGTATCCGATTGTATCTTAAGATGCAAGCCTTGCAGTGCAGTCCTTGCTTAGCACCCTGAAAATTGAACGTAATTATTGTTCAATTCATTCATTTGGGTCTTGTGAACGTTTTCGTTCTTTGAACTTAAGACAAATCAATGACGGACTGACAATCTAATCTTGTCGCATGGTTCCTCTCTTTTGAATACGGAACCCTGATCAATATACGTATTTGTGCTTTGCTGAACTGTATAGAAGTTTACGCGTGAATGAGCCACTGGTTTGTAAATAGATTTTCGGTGTTATTCTCTTTCCTGGATTTAAGACGGCAATCGTGCTACTCCGAAACTAACTTTTTTTCTTAGAATGAAAATCAATACAGCCTTAAAAATGGCAGTTATTTTTCGCCCACTCATGATTAGGGATAAAAGAATTCGAAGGCGATGTATCGTAAACCGCCGATTTATCAAACAACGCTTCGACCAACATAAAATGAATGGTCGGGCCTTTTTGGTCGAAGAAACTACGAGTATACCTAGTAAAGTAATAGTACAATATATCCGAGTGGTGGAAAGAAGGGTATTGCCTAACGAGATGAGTTAGCATAGGTTTGCTATAATACGGGTCAGGCAATAGGTACTCGTTTCTGCCGGGGCATATATTGTGTTTTTCTCAAACAATGTGAGGCAATACAAAATGGGTTTGCAGAAGAATAAGTATTTAATGGATATAACACATAAGTGTCAAACGGGGAACCGCCGCGTAACCATGTTTGCCTCCGAAGAAACTGTACGAATACAGTGAAACTAGTCAGGCGAAATCTGACTATATAAAAATCGTGAGTAGCCGTTTCAATAGCATTATGAATATAAACCACGAATCTTTTAGTAGTAAAATTGTGAAATTACTTATCTCCGCGTTACCACTGACGCTTATAGCGTATAAATTTACCAAGGCCACTATGATGATAATAAATAAATCCGCCACCAAATCCGTTGAGTGGTTCTCGAGTTAAAACGGAACATATATATATACATATATATACATACAGACGAAAATTCTAACAACTGCAATTTTGGCTTAATAAGTACAAATACAAGCCAAAATACAAAATTTGAAATTTCGAGAAAATATTCAATTTCCAGCCACGACTTTTTTACTACTCTATTGTAGTATGAAAGATAGATGGATAAAGGTTTCATCTTGATATTGTTTAATTTTAAATTCTGACCCTATTTTTAAACATTCTCTTACTATGCATCGTGACGCGAATTACAAATAATATGGCTCAACAGTAGTTACATTATTTATCAGTTAGTTCAGTTTTTGTTCTGTGTCTTTCTGAATTCGTTGAAACGAGTTTTTGTGTTGTTTCTAAAGATTTTATAAATATGGGTCTGTAATCATTTATATCTTGTTACTGTGCCTGTGATACTCGTAAATGCTTATATATTTTATTTTTATGTATTTTTTTTAATACTTATAATTTCTCATTACTTACTATTTTGATGAATTATTTATTGTTACTGTTTTATTATTTTGCAAAACATCTATTGTAGCTGAACCACAGGGGAAAATATATTTTCTGTAAACTGAATATCATTTATTGGCATGAAGTCATAATCACAATTATTAATAAAATATCTCATATCTGAACAACTAGGTCAAAGTGAAATAAAATGTTTTAAATAGGAAATAAGTTATCCTCAAAATTCTCAGTAAACTCGACGCAGAGCTAGAAACGTCAGCATCCGCTTTCTGATCGACAACCTTCGTGTCAGGGTTCAGAACCAGGAAACACGTTACTTTCGTGATAGTACGAGACCCTCACTTTACCCAGATTTAAACTAAATATATTTTTTAGATAATTGGGAATATAATTTATACTTGCGATTGTCGGCACTTGGTGAAACTTGGAAAACATCATAATTAAATTCACTTGTACTTGTTTCACTGGTTTTAATTTTAATTAAAAACCGACCGGTTTCGGTTAATACACCATTCCCAAGGGATTTAGGAATTCAGGAAATTAAACCAACAACACGACGAGCCATTAAAGATGTACACAGTTTGTAAGTTTAATTTCCTGAATTCCCGAATCCCTTGAGAATGGTGTATTAACCGAAACCGGTCAGGATTAACATGTAAATCTTAAAATTAAAACCAATGAAACAAGTACAGGTGAATTTAACTATGATATGAATTGGGAATATACTGTATTTTTTACTTTTCATTTACTTGCTATTTTTTTGATCTCTCAGATTGGTCTCAGATGTCTGTCAGCTCGCAGCACAAACCAAGGGTCTAGCATGCACCATCGATAGTGTCTTTCCATCATAGTTACTCTCTCGCACATTAACAAACGCGGTATGCGTCAGAGCGCAAGTAGGATAGATAGATGCTGTATCTCGGTCGCGTGCTAGCGACAGAATGAGTGTGCTAATTTGTACTGTTTGCATGTAAATGGCAAATTACACTGGAGCCCTGTAAAATAGGGGGAGTGTTTGATGATTACAGAATTTTAATTTTCAATTACCAGCGTCTTTACATCTACAGTAGATGTAAATGTCTGCTAGACGTAAATGTAAATAGACGCTGGTAATTAAAAATTATAGGTATTTCCGAGTCTGTACGAGTAGAACCGAAGTTCACCGACAATTTTCAAGTGCCCTCATTTTAGAGGGTGGCGCGATACGTTCTATTTATTACGCAATAAGCCACGTGCATTTAACATTTAACAGGTGGTAGAGCTGATGCCGGGCTCGACTGTGGAGGTACCACCATCTTACTCGCAAATCCTCCCGAAGTTATTCGGGGGAGAGTAAGAGAACAGCTCTCAGGAAAAAAACCAGGCGGCCCACCTTGCCTGGGACCGATGGATGGCGGTATATCCATCCCCAATTGCCGGGCCTTATATAAAACAGACTGGTGACGGGCAGCGGCGTCACTGGTGCAAGGGTTTCGGCACCGCGCTCACCAATCCACCTGCCCAGCGTGTTTGAGTATGGACTTTTCTTCCAGGAGGAACGCCAAGAGTGGCGAAATCCTGGAAAGGCCTATGTCCAGCAGTGGACGAAAGTGTCAAATATGTCCAGCCGAAAACGGAACAGAGATTGAATAAACGCGGGCGGAGCCGTGGGCAAAAGGCTATCTATAATCAAAAATTAAATAATTCTTCGTTAAAGAAGATGTATCTAACGAAAAAAGTGACGTCAAGTTTTGAAATTCTCTATACGAGATATATACATTCCTGGTAGGGAATCCTTATAGAAAACAAACGTACTTACTTCAAAAATACTTTGAGCCTGAGGAAGGAAAACGATGTAAAGTCTTAAGGCAGTAATGGGCAGTAAGTAGGTCAAATGACCTTTACAAAGACTATAAACTTGATCCCGCAACTCCATTTGAAGCTGAAGATTGCCCATCTCTAGGGATTCCAACCGTAGGCATTGGTGGAGAAACGACGCCGGGACTAATTACCTCCGCTTTTATTTACTTAGTATGTAACAATATACATAGATGGCGTCGCAGTCATACATTTCCAGGGGTTACAAATAAATAAATCATTCAGATCAATTTCCGGATTTAAAATTGTAGTGGGACAAAGGGGAATAGGGATACAGATAATAGGGGAGGAATAGTCAAACAAAAGAGGGAAATAAAAAACTTGTGGTTGAGGTAGTAGATCCCTTATAATGAAAGTTGAGACAAACATATCTGAAAAAGTGCGTGTCCGAGTAGAGCGGTTAATTTATTAATTGGTTTGCCAAGAGACGTATCTTAACTGAAAACTTATCCAAGGGCATACAAAGTAGGTTTGAGATGTAGCCCAATTACAGGCAAACACAGCTTGTTAGTTTATAAAAACAGTATCGCTCGATAGTCGCTACTACAACTACTATCTAGCTCGATAAAACATTTCATTACTTAATATTATATAATTAATTTTATATGGGCTCCTTTGTGGAATACAATGTTTGAATTTGTTAAAAGAAACAAAAATCTAAATATATATTCTTGTTGAATGAAACAAATTCTTGTATTAGTTCTAGAAACTACTAAGCCCTAATTTAAACGGTATGTACGGAACCCTTGGGGCACGACTCTTACTCGCACTTGACCAGTTTTTTTACTATTGACGTCATTTTTACCGTGCGCATGATCAGCGCTATAGACACAGTAGATTCAATTATTATATATTTTCTGCCCGACATAAGACTTTATAAATATAAGTATACTTTTAAGGTTCTCATACTTACATACCTAAATAAAAAAATATTATCAGAACTGCAACGATTAATTAAATTGTGTAAATCGATATCAATTACTAGTGAACCCTAACCGCCCCACAGAAACTAACGATCGTAATAAAAAAAACAAACAAATGTTGGCATATAAAAATTGGCATAAGTCCAATAGTCTCTTGAATTACTTGAAATGGGAAACTATAACAACAGTGTTTTCAATCGATAAGTAAACGGCAAATAGTGATGTTATCTCAGGAAGACTTTTTTACATTCTAGAAAAAAAACACAACCTTTTACTAGCTACTTGTAAATAAGTCAGTTCTTTTCTAAGTAATAGGAAATAAAGTTATATCAACGATAACACTTGAAAATAAAATAATAAAAGAAATAAAAAAGAATCCTCTTTAAAACAATGTGTATATCGTGGGAAGATCGTAGAATGCGTGTTAGGTTTACATGTAAATAAATAGCCCCTAGTTTTAACAGAAATATAATATGCCTCGACAGATCATGATATGCCCAATTCTAAGATGTTCTGTAAGTTAACCTACCTCATTATGTACTTGCTATTTTTGTTGATTTCGTAGCTAAATTTGTGCGTCTGCGACACCCGTAGCAATTCCGTAACGAAGTCTATGAAATTAATTTGATTGAGCTACGTGAATTCAACAGTAAACACTCCGTGAGTTTCAAAACTGGGAGCATAACATGGAATGACGAGTAAGACAAGCTCATCGGATGGGCTTTATGGTCTCTAAATATCATTAAGAACCTTGCCTATGAAGTCTATTTATTGTAGAATTTTGGTTTTAAAATTACAAATTGTAATATATCTATCCCTTGGAGGAGAAAACCAACTGGAGTGGAGCCGCGCACTAATTTCTATGCAAAAAAGTCTGTCATTTTCGGTGGGGGACGAGGCAGGGTCGCGGTGCACGCACACTACAAAATACTCAAACACTATCTTAAACTATACGCACACAATCACATTCACACACAGGGACATCTATCGTTTTTATATAACCGGTATGACCGCCGGGCTCATACCTTTGGCAGAGGGGTTCGCCTGTTGGTGGCTTGTCCAGTTGGTTTGTTCGTCCGAGATCTATACAAATAATAAAGTAGTACAAAAGTCGTGTCTGTACATAGAATATTTTTTCCAAATTTTAAATGATATTGTTAATTAGTGTTGTACTGAAGTCAAAACTACCATTTTTATGGTTCCGTAGTCCGACAAGGAACCCTTATAGTTTCGCCATGTCCGTTTGTCCATCTGTCCGCGGCTTAACTCGGAGACTATTAGTACTAGAAAGCTGTAATTTGGTATGGGTTTACATATCAATTAAGTACGCCAAATTTAAATGGTAAAAAAAAACTCGAAAGAAAAATTTTTTTTTTGGTGTGATTACAGGTAACTTGGGGATGATTTTTTTTTTCTCGTCTATCCTATTGTGTAGGGTATCTTTGAATAGGTCATTCAGAAACATTATGGGTGTGTGAAAACCATTTTTCTATTTAGGGATCCGTTAGCGAAATATTAAGCTTTAAAGTGGTAATTTTTGTTAGGTCGAGCGTCTCCAAAAAATTCACAGAAGTAGTATAATTATATAATAAATATAAGTTTGCTTGTGTGCGCGCTTTGTGTTTGTGTTGCAGTTTTTAATTTAGTGTGACATATCCATTTTTTGCAGGAGTGTGCGTGAATGAGTAAATGTGTGCTGTGCGTGTTTACCTCCCCTCCCGTGGAAAACGTCACAATAATTTCAGTGCTAAGAGTCACGCTTTGCCAGGTCCCTATAAAATGTACCGGGTAACTACGGAACCCTACCTGCGCGTGGCCCGACACGCACTTGGCCGGTTTTTATAATTTTTGTCTTTCTCTCTGTATGTTCCATTTTAACTCGAGAACCCCCAGACGGATTTGGATGCGGTTTATTTTAATAACATTGTAATGACCCCAGTAAGGATGTTCTTAAAATAACGCCCAAGCTGAAAACGAGGCAGAGATTGAACAAACGTGGGCGGAGTCGCGGGCTAAAGGCTAGTTATTATATAGGATAATATTAGAACAATCTTAAATATAGTAAACACCAAGCCTCTTGCCCACGGATATCACACTTATAATTTAAAATAATAATATAGTATAAAACGGTAAAATTTAATTATTGTATGTACCTTTTTTATAAATTATAGTTTTGAATAAAAAGTATTCTTATCAAATATCACTTAATTATATGTACGTCTGTGTTAAATATCTACATTGTTTATGAAATCTGTCAAATTTCAAGTTTGTAGACTCAATAATAGTGCCAGAGATTTCGTATATTTTATGTGTTTGTATGCGAATGCGATATATCTTTACATAATTATGATAAAATGCACAGACATATATTGAAGAGGATATACCTGATTGGCTGGTAGGGTGTTGTCCGCACAGAAGAAAAAATATATAAAAGTTGACTCGCTGACTAATTTAGTATAAAATAAATTTTCTTCCTAAATATTTTGTTATATTTTAGTAGGAGTTGATTTTGTATATTTTGGTATTAGTTTTTTGAATTTTAATATATGTCGAATTGAGATGTGTGGCGCCACCAGTCGACAGCGAATATTTTAGAACGAGCTAAGAATCGGTTTGAGCGAATGAGTAACCGAACGAAAACATTATCTATGGTCGGTTCTCTCTTCTTTTGATTTACAATCGTTGCCAACAGATGGCGCTATACGCCAATAGAAATTAAGTGGGTCTGTGGTGATTTATTTCTTTATTCTGTTCTAAATATTTTGACTTGTAATGTTGGATGAACTGATTAAATTGCCCAATCACATTTGAAAGAATTGTTGTGTTAAGTTGGTAGATTGTCTGTACCATAGACCTAGGAGTCTGTACGATGTTCTGTTTGATTGTAAGGTTGGCAGGACTGATTATGTTATCCAATCAGATCTGAAGTATTTGTTTTCTTTGGTACCTAATTTTATTTTATTGGTGGAAACGCAAGCGCCTAGTTTTACCGCGCTTGGACATGGCTCTTGGTGGGGGTTACGTACGACTTCCGAGGAAAAAGATAATTTTCTGGGGACTTATTTTCGGAAAGGGGTCGAGGTAACTCATGTGCCAAGAGACTTCTCTGTTCCCGCCACGTAGTTTTGTTCCTTGTAATTAAAAGTGCTGTAAGACTGTTTTTGATCACAATAAAAGTTGTATTGTTCGTCTACGCGTGTTCATCATGTCCAATACCCACGGTAGCCCTCCTATTGCCGTTCCTGACGTTCCTGTTTTGACATCAGAAGTGGGATGCGAACAGACTTCGAACGATGGACCACGTGTGGATGAAAATCTTCTGCGCACGCTGCTGGAATCACAAAATCAGAACATGATGGCTCTAATCAACGCCATGCGTCCCGTGAGTACCCGAAAGGTTATTCTACCAGATTTTGATCCCGATAAGCCCGACGTAGACGCAAGGGCATGGTGTGCTACTTCAGACTTATGTCTGTCTAAGCAACAACAAGAAGGCAGCGCACTTATCATTGCGCTTAGTGGAGCTCTCAAGGGAAATGCTTCGCGATGGCTATCCCAGATATCATTTGCTGGCATGACGTGGTGCCATTTTAAGGATCTTTTCCTGACTCGTTATGGCATGATCGAAACACCTGCTGCTACATTAATTAACATGCATAATAGCAACGAGAGTATGGCATCTTTCGCTGCGCGACTTTCAACGACATTGATGGCTCGGTTCAAGGACATGACGGTGGAAGAGATAACTTCAGCCATGGTTCTAGCCCACGTGTCTCAGTTTGATGGGAGGTTACAACACATTGCTTTCACTACTAATATCAAGACTCGTGAGCAAATGCAACGTGAACTTCAAGCATGTTCCTACCTCAAGAGGAAGAATGACGCCCCTTCAAGCGATGGATCGTCAAACTTCAAGCGCCCTAGGCCTGCTGGATCTTCAAGCCCTCTACGATGCTTCACGTGTGGGAAATTGGGACATCGCAGTGCCGACTGCCGCTCCAAGGATTCTAAAAGGTCATGTGATCGTTCCAATCCTTCTAGCCTTACTCATGTAGCCAAGCAACGACCAAATGCGCCTGTTGTTACTTGTTACAGGTGTGGTAGTGTTGGCCACTATGCTAACAAATGCACTCGTGCTCCTTCCTCCACTTCGTGGAAGAATGGTTCCAGCAACGGCTCTGCAAGTGGTTTCGGCGGCAACAACACCAGCGTGGCAGCAAGCAACGGCAACCAGCGTCGAATGGACCTGTGTAGCATCAGCAACCCTACTGGACAACTAACCATTTCTGGTGAGCGTTTTATATTTCACTATGACTCGGGCGCTGAGTGTTCTCTCATGAAAGAATCTATTGCATTAAAATTTCCTGGACAGCGACTTAATAAAACTGTGACTTTAACTAGTATTGGTCAATCATGCGTGTACAGTACTGAAAAAATTTTGTGTGAGATTAGGATAGATGAATTCACTTTGGAAATTTTATTTCACGTGGTGCCTGACCAATTCCTAAAAAGTGACGTCATGATTGGACGTGAAATTTTAACCCAAGGCCTTAATGTGAACATGACTTCAGATAAATTGACTATCACTCGTTGCGTTAGTGTTAATGTGTGTGAGTTAGGTGACTGGGAGGTAGACAAAATCGATTTTTGTGACATCGTTACTGACGTTCCTGTTGAGTATAGGCAGCAATTAGTTTGCGTTCTGCAAGAATTTAGGAATTCATTTTCAACTGGGGTGGCTATTTCACGTGTCACTACAGGACAACTGGATATTCGTCTTGTTAATCCTAGTCGCACAGTTCAGAGACGTCCCTACAGGTTAGGTGTAGAAGAGAAGGCGGTTGTTCGCGAGAAAGTGAAGGAGCTGTTGGATGCAGGAGTTATTCGTCCAAGTTGTTCACCATTTTCGAGTCCGGTGTTGTTAGTCAAAAAAAAATGACAAATCCGACCGAATGTGTGTGGACTACCGCGAGCTCAACGACAACACAGTGGCCGTTAGGTGATCTTGCTTATTCGTTCGTAGTCGTTTACATCGATGATGTGCTGATTTTATCCTCCACAGTAGAAGAAGGAATTTAACGTCTCCATCTCGTGCTTGAAGTGTTGACTAAAGCAGGGTTTTCCTTAAATTTGATCAAATGCTCCTTTTTAAAGAAGCGTATTGAGTATTTGGGTTTCGTTATTGAAGATGGTCATGTACAGCCAAATCCTGGTAAAATTGAGGCATTAACGAAGCTTCCGCCCTCCTCTAATGTCTCCCAGCTTCGCCAATTTATTGGCCTAGCCTCATATTTTCGCCAGTTTGTGCGTGATTTTTCCAAGATCATGGCTCCGTTATTCAGACTGACGAGTTCAAAAAAAAAATCTTTTGATTGGCAATCATCACACGAAGAAATTCGTCAGAAAATCATCACTAAGTTGACCAATGAGCCAGTTTTAATGATCTTCAATCCCGATCTTCCGATTGAACTTCACACTGATGCGAGTGCCGACGGCTATGGTGCGATAATCCTTCAAAAGGTTGAAGACAAACAGCATGTTGTTTCCTATTACAGTCGTCGTACATCTCCAGCGGAGTCCAGATACCACTCACACGAACTAGAAACCTTGGCTGTCGTCAATGCGGTCAAGTATTTTCGCCAATATTTACAAGGTCGAAAATTCAAAGTCGTTACTGACTGCAATTCGGTAAAGGCGTCAAAAACCAAGGTTGACTTGTCTCCTCGTGTACACCGTTGGTGGGCTTACCTCCAATCTTTTGACTTCGACATTGAGCATCGTGAAGGTACAAGGATGTCCCACGTTGACTGTCTTTCACGCAATCCCGTCACTCTTAAATCTCCGGCTGATTGCGTTGAACAAAAGCGGGTTGACGTGGCCGCTCTTTCAGATACTTGGTTGCAAACAGAACAGGAAAAAGACGAAGAGATCAGCAAAATTAAGTCTGACTTACAGAACGAGATCCTGCCTGAGGATGTCAGGAAGACTTATGAGATTCGTTCTAATATTCTCCATCGTAAAGTGCAGAGAAATGGTCGTACTAGGTGTCTTCCTATGGTTCCTCGTGCCTTCAAGTGGGCCGTCATCAACAACGTCCATGAGGCGATCATGCACCTTGGATGGAAAAAAAACGCTCGAGAAGGTCTATGATCATTATTGGTTTCCAGGTATGGCGAAGTACGTTAAGAAGTTTGTTGACAGCTGCATAACCTGTAAAGTTTCCAAAACCCATTCTGGTCGTGTCCAAGCGGAACTTCATCCAATCCCAAAAACTGCGATTCCATGGCATACAGTTCACATCGATGCTTCGGGTAAACTAAGTGGAAAAATGACGTCAAAGAGTATGTTTTCGTACTGATCGATGCTTTTACAAAGTTCGTTATTTTGGTCCACTCTAAGCACATAGACAGCTCCAGCAGTATTAGGGCCTTCAAGACTGGTATGTCTCTGTTTGGCGCACCTCAAAGAGTCATAGCAGACCAAGGTCGTTGTTTTTCCAGCAAAGATTTCTCCAACTTTTGTGATGGTCACAACATCCAGCTGCACCTCATCGCGACCGGTGCCAGTCGCGCGAACGGCCAGGTTGAAAGGGTAATGAGTACCTTGAAGGGTATGTTGACGGCTGTAGAGTCTGCTAAAGAACATTCTTGGCAGGATGCGCTAGGTGACATTCAATTGGCCATGAATTCGACTATTAACCGAGTCACAAAAGCAAGTCCTCTGGAGTTGTTAGTAGGTAAGGTTGCTCGACCACTTAACCTCATGACCGTAGATGACAATGACGAAATTATTGACCTCGATTTCATGAGGGAGCAAGCGTCCCGTGGTATAGTTGAAAGCGCTAACTACGATAAACAGCGATTCGATACGACTAAGGCTAAAATGCAGAAATGCGTAGTTGGCGACTTTGTTATAATTGAAAACTAGGAACGGAATCAAGTCAAATTAGATACTAAATTTAAAGGACCTTTTAAGGTCATCAAAGTGTTAGATGGTGATAGATATTTGCTAAAATCGTTAACCTCAAAAAGGACATACAAGTACCCTCATGATAGAGTCAGGAAGGTACCCGACCAACAGGTTCCCCTCGAATTGGACGTGTACAATAATAATGATGAGAATGATGATGCTATCAGTGATTGTCAGTAAGTAAGGGGGTTCACTTTATTCAAACTTAATGTACACTCCATGAGCTGGTATGTGTCTTGTGAGCGTTCCAGTTGCGCCGGAGCATGTAAGAGGTGCGCATGGCCTGCTTTTTATGTGCAGGATATCCTTTGCGAGGAGTAGCACTTACGCGGCTGAGATGGTTAGCTTCTGCGGACGATCACAGTGCCTATGGACTGGCAAATTGTGACAAGCCGATGGACTGGCTATCTGCCGATGAACTGGCAAATAATGACAAACCGATGTGGTGGCCACCTGCCGAAGGACTGGCAAAATTGTGACAAGCCGACGGACTGGCTACCTGCCGATAGACTGGCAAATCATAACAAGCCGACGGACTGGCTATATGCCGACGCACTGGTAAAGCATTGTGATAACGTTTGTTTAAAGTAATCCCACCCATGTTTTATGTTTCTAGGATTGAAACGCTACTGAGATTGTAAAACTTGAACCTATTGTTCGTTTGGTCCTGACCTGACTTAATATTAGATTGACTTATAGAGTAACTCTTTCCTTGTGTATTGTTTGTTGTGTGAGCATGCTAAACATTCTGTCTGTAAGCTCTAAATTACCTGTTAGCTTTGAGATTTGATTGAGACTGTTTTCATTATAGTCATAGCTGTTAAGATCGTACGGCAGGATAGCCGAGCATATTACTTTTCGATTGTTTTGTCCACAGATCAGACACACGAGGGCGTGTAAATGTCAAGATGGCCGTGTCGAATTGAGATGTGTGGCGCCACCAGTCGACAGCGAATATTTTAGAACGAGCTAAGAATCGGTTTGAGCGAATGAGTAACCGAACGAAAACATTATCTATGGTCGGTTCTCTCTTCTTTTGATTTACAATCGTTGCCAACAGATGGCGCTATACGCCAATAGAAATTAAGTGGGTCTGTGGTGATTTATTTCTTTATTCTGTTCTAAATATTTTGACTTGTAATGTTGGATGAACTGATTAAATTGCCCAATCACATTTGAAAGAATTGTTGTGTTAAGTTGGTAGATTGTCTGTACCATAGACCTAGGAGTCTGTACGATGTTCTGTTTGATTGTAAGGTTGGCAGGACTGATTATGTTATCCAATCAGATCTGAAGTATTTGTTTTCTTTGGTACCTAATTTTATTTTATTGGTGGAAACGCAAGCGCCTAGTTTTACCGCGCTTGGACATGGCTCTTGGTGGGGGTTACGTACGACTTCCGAGGAAAAAGATAATTTTCTGGGGACTTATTTTCGGAAAGGGGTCGAGGTAACTCATGTGCCAAGAGACTTCTCTGTTCCCGCCACGTAGTTTTGTTCCTTGTAATTAAAAGTGCTGTAAGACTGTTTTTGATCACAATAAAAGTTGTATTGTTCGTCTACGCGTGTTCATCATGTCCAATACCCACGGTAGCCCTCCTATTGCCGTTCCTGACGTTCCTGTTTTGACATATATATACGAATAATACTAAGACAAAATATTAAAATTAATTACTGTGAGATATATTTCGGGCCACTCAGGCCCGGGAGCAGTCCATAATTTCATAATTCAAAAGAAAAAAAAAAGTCAATCAATTACATTGATTTATACTTTGTTTTGTTTTTTAGTGATTTTCTGAATGAATGAATTTATTTATATATTATTCTAGTTAATTCATCAGTGACACCTATTCTCGTGTAGCTAATATTAGATTTAGAGCTGCCATAATCTAAAAATTTTCATTGCAAAATAGGCTTTAACGCAGATGGATAAAAGTTAAATGAGCTTGTATTATTTTAGGTATTTCCACTCTAAATTCAAGGTTTGCTGTACGAGAATAGGTCACAATATTTCATTGTATTCTCGACGCTAGTGAATCCGTGCAGACTAATAGCTAGTTCGTTGCTGATACATAATTTTTGCTACATTTTTGTAACGATTATTTTTGTTACAATTTAGTTACATAAGTACCTACATAACTTTCAAGAACAAGATATATATTAAGATATCTATGGTTATGTCGGTTATGGTTTGTATAATTGGGGAAAGTTCCGCTGTCCCACTTCTCTCTTTTATCGCGTTTGCAGAAAAGGTGCAAAGTGGGTCAGCGTAAAATTCCCTCAGTACAATATGCATGCGATTTTACCTTGTACACTAAGGTTTAGCAAAACATCAAAGTAACCAGTACGTGCTCAAGTGGTTCTCCGCCTCTCTAATTAACGGATGTGAGTCTGCAACCTTTGCTCTCAAATAAGAGATAACTCGGGCGCAAAATTGTAAAGAGTGTAATAAGAAAGAACAGGTAAAGTTAAATAAAACCGCATAGTCTCCTGATCAAACAGATGAACTTTCCAAAAAATCATATAAACTGTACTGGGTACCCAGAACCAACATATGATACGCCAGTCAACACCAGTCACGCTCACGGTATATCATAAGCAGACTCTCTTGTCAAACTGTAGATCACAAGTTCATGTTTTATTTTTCTGACCGTTCATTATGAATTATTTAGACAAAGTCCCAAGTTTAAGTAATTTGCAAATATGTATAATTTGGAAAACTCCTCTGTATATTATGGACTATGTATCGTATTTAAACAACAAATACAGAAAACGCTGCTTGACTGTTAATTTTTCATTCTATCTGAAATATTATTTGACCAACTTGGCTTTTCAGTTTTTTTTTTCATACATTTTTGTAATGTAATTTTCGTTTCAATTTAATTAAGTCTACTTCTTTTGTTACTAGAATATGCGGAACCCTCAGGGCAAAATAGATTGCAGAAATAAATCGCAGTCTGTTTAGTTAAGGATTGATACAAGTGGTTTCATTGTTATATTTTTTGCTCACGTTCGTGGGCTTTAAGTAAGGAAAAGTTGATAAAAATGTATTTCTGTCCCTGTATAGTGATTGATTTCAGTAAATTTTAGCACTCAATTTCACCGGTATACAGGGTGTAAATGCAAAGTCAAGAATCCCTTTAGGGTATGAAAGTATACAAGATTCTGATGCCATTACGAGAAAAAAAAAATACCTTGAATTTTCCACCAAAAATTCCATCGTTTTTCTAAGGTATGGCTACGCAGCTCACCGGCCTCCCCACACAGCTAATTGCACCCCGCAACCCGCACCCCTCATCCGAGTGGCCAGCGACCAGTGAGGGTGTCCACGCGATTAGTGTATTTTGAGTAAAGAAAATCGTCTTATTATGAGGTACTGGTACTTTATTTAGAGATTCCAGTATTTAAAATAATATCTTTACCGATCATACTAACACACCCTTAAAGGATTCTTGCCTTTGCTTTTACACCCGGTAGAGCACGACGTCGAAAGCAACCATTTTTCAGCAAAAAAACCTTTAAAGGTCAAATTAACAGCCCTCGTTTCTGAATATTAATGATATAAAAATTGCTGGCTCTTTATTTTAGGGTTCCTTACAAATCAGGAATAAAAACCCTTCCAATAACAAATTCTGTAGCTAATTCTGGCACACTTGCAACATTAATTCCTTCGTCTTTAGCAAAATACTCTATAAGATAAGGGTGTATAATACCTCACTTCGCTTCGCATGATCCTGTTTTATACCAACAAATACTGCAACAATCACTCTGAAATTAATATATGATAAAGTTGAGGACTAATGCTATGTCAATGCTGTTGTGAAAACTTCATTACATTAAATTTTCTCGATAGAAAAAATTACAAAGTTACCTCCAAACCGTACAATAAACCGATAGCATTCAATGAATACTTGAAATTAGATCTGAAACTTTGCATAATATAACTGATATTAGTATAAAACAGCTGCAGACTATAACATAAAAATGAAAAAAACATCAGTGTCCGCGATTTCAAAATAACTGATGTTTTGCGTGCGCGGAATCTGATTAGAGTAGGATAGGCAGTTAAAAAGCAGAAGCGTTAGAGCAGGACTGCGAATTGAGGTAATATGGGCTCTTAACGTGTGTCAAATACCAAGCGATGGAAAATTTGAGCGACTTAAACATCGTCAAAGGAGAACTACTAAACGCAAGGAATTTGCAGAATTCAAATTCAGAATCGAGAAATTTCACACGTACCTATCTTTAGAAAACCCTTATTAAGGCAAGGCATTGATAAACTTTTAATTTCAAACCGGCACCTTAGGGGAGTGGAGTGAGGGGGACTTACTCCATACTAATATATGCGCTCACGAATTAGCTTATACCGTAAGGTCGTATGCGGCAAAACAGTATTTTTCATTTAAAATGACCACTATACGTAATTAAATAAATCCAATCGGCCCTATTGAAGTGTATTTGTAGACTAATTTAAATAAAGAACTTAGAGGCTTCATTCGCTCCCGTTTGTCACTTAAATAGAAATCTCTGTTCGAAAAGAGGTATTCTAATTTTTTTTTATTAATTTATCAACTAAATATTCAAGCAAAATGATGTCAATGAAATTCTTAATCTAGTATATAAATTGGTAATTACTTAAATATTATTCATTTCATAAGTCGTACAATTTAAAGTAAAAAAAAACTAAATAATCCTAATACCTACTTAAATATAAAAGAAAACAAAATATATACCTATACAAATAAAAAATTGCTAATTAATTGGTAATTACATGTGTTTTTTTGATTGCTGAGGAAAATGGAGATCCATGTCACGAAAATTTCGTGGCGTCGTCGCCTTAGAATCACGTGAAATGTGCGTTTGCAATATTCCCGCACGCGCCAATATCATATACGTCCTGAGTGTAACCATCCGAATAATGTCGTCTCACATCCGAGCCACTTCATACGAATGAGGAAAACCTCAGAGGATAACACTTCACTGGCTCAGAATCAGAACTCTTTTTAGCTCAAAGTATCTTTTGAGGGCGACCTCGCCTGTGCCGAATACCGAGTAAAGTTAATGAACCATTACAAACGCGGGAGTGGTTGCAATCAGTCGCGTTGTATCAGCCATTCCTCCGTTTCGAACTTCCGTAGATTTTTGCGGAAGTCCCTGGAAACACAGTAACGCCTGCCTGCTGTCACTCTCTCAGTTTCGGGGCGAACGCTCTCCGTCCTAGGACTTATCGACGCTTTACGTAGTAGATGTGGCCAAGAGTGCGTAGTAATACTTTATATTCTCGGCCAAGAGTGAGATCATATTAGGTTAAAGCACCGGTCAAGTGCGAGTCAGACTCGCATACCTAGGGTTCCTCGACCGTTTTGGGAACAGTCAGGAAGCAGGTATTTAAAATCTTGCCTATAACTGTTTATGATAACTAAAAGCTAATAACTTAAATACTTGGTATATTGTAGTACGAAAATCTACGACGAAAGTCTACAGCTCGTTGAGTAAAATTTCCATGTTGTCTTAGTTTACTTATTTACGCATATTTTAATAGTACTATGATTTCCTGAAAAAGCTCCTCGAAACTTGCGCCACCTACATTTGTGTTTCTGTATCCGTCCGTCATTGTGAAGGCCATTTCCGCAGCGATCTGATAACGCGTGCATGCATTTATCTTGCTGATTTGCGCTGTTCCTCGTGTTTTGCAGGCGATATGAAGTAGTTTGTGTTTACAAATACGTCGCACACGAGCATAGATATTATCCTTTTAGCGAAGTTGTGACATGAACACCTAAAGTAAACATTGGTGAACTCGTTTCTTGAAAATGATTCGGCTGAATGCGAGTCGGACTCGCGCACAAAGGGTTCCGTACCACCACATGTTACGGGTACGGAACCCTAAGAACATCATGGTACAAAAAGGTTCACAAGCTACTCTTAGCGCCATCTATTGACAAGCTGCCAAGCAAGTCATCTTGGATGGCGCTATGATGGTTAACACGATGATGTTTATTGCTTGGGGAAAAAAAGGGAAAAAAGAAAAGAGACAAACATAAGGTCAAGGATGTTGGGTTCCTTAGTCTGAGGTGTTGACTGTCACTAGGACCGTAGATACTAGCAGCACTCTTATTTCACCGACAATTCCAACGTCCCAACGTGATAGGGAGTGAGCCTCATCGTTTTTCGTTCACCGTCTACAAGTGAAAAAATACTATGCACAATTACAATTACACATGAATTTAAAAAAACTCATTCGAGCATTTTAAGACGACATAGGTAGTAAAAAAATAGATTTTAAACAGTAGAAAAAACATCTATAAATGAGACCTTTTCCAAGGCGGTAACAAGCCCAAAACGTGATGGAGACAAATTCGCTGCATCGGAAAAAATTGCAAAATGAAAGCTGTTTTTTTAGTTTAATACAGTAATCCGCCCAAACAAATAAAGTGAAAATAGCAATAATTGCTGTTGTAAACATAAAAACCTATTACCTATCACACTAATATTATAAATGCGAATGTTTGTGTGCTGTGTGTGTGTGTGTATGTTTGTTACTCTTTCACGCTGAAACGGCGGAACGGATTTGGATGAAATTTAGAATAGCTTATACCCTAACTTAGCACATAGGCTACTGTTTATCCCGTAAAAAAGCATGTCGTTAAACCGAATAACACGCGAGCGGAGCCGCGGGCAAAAGCTACTCTAAAATATAACAACGCGTTTTTTTCAAACGCTCTTGTTTGAATTTATATTAAATATTATTAACTAAAAAACAGCAATATCCAACCTTCTTTTGATTCACCGCACTACTCGGACGCGCACTTTTTCATATGTTTATCTCTTTCCTTGTGCGATGGACATAGACATATTGCGGCTTATTAACCGACAGGATTCGAACCCTGCGGGCCTATTATGTAACTCAGTGTCGGTTGCCATCTATGGTTGCTATTCACCAAAAACAGATAAACAATGAAATTCCAAAATAACTTTCATTGGGTATTGAAATATTTACGAATTGTGACGTCATTTCAAGTGCGAACGTATCCTTAGATAAGCGGATAAGCACCTATACAACGGACAAATTAGTTGGGCTTCTCATGGGTACATCACTACTAGGGTCGCCAACATTTCTTCTGGATTATAGGGGGCTTATATGATAAGAAGCTAAAATAATTTGGCCAAGTGCGAGTCGGACTCACGCACAAAGGGTTCCGTACCACCCCACAAAACGGTTGCGGAACCTTAAAAATAAAATCATGGTAAATGACAACAATATAAATGCCAAAGCAACATCAAGGCTACAAAAAACGAGGCGCTTTGGTTTTGGAGGCCGTTTGGCACCCTTCGGGTACGGAATCCTAAAAATTTCCATTCTTGCCCGGAACACTTCACGAACAATTCACGGCAAAAATGCGGAACGTCCCGGGAAATACGGGACGGTTGGCAAGCCTAGTCATTACGCGTATTGACGAAGGGCAATATTTGCGCACACCATGGCTGAGCTGGTCACAGTGTTTGAAGGGTTTGTACAGCCCGCCCTCCACCGGGCCGGTCAACTCGTGTCAACATGGCGGCCACAATACTGTGATAGTGGAAGATTACATGTAATACTTTGAAACGCCAATATAAAATGAACAGTTTATTCTCAGATTTAAAATGTTACATCAATTTGAGGACCGCGATGAGGGTGTTCGTGTAATAATTGGTCTATTAGGTGACGTATATTTATGCAGCCATATTCATACTGAAGACTCAGTAAGAAAAAAATTAATATTTTCCCTTTACCTACACCTACAAACGCAAGCCCAGCCCCGAGTCAACTACTATGGGAGATCAATATTGTATTTTGCGAAATTAGCAAAAAAGTGTTATCGATCCGTTATACTGATAACTTACCAAGCCTAGAGTATGAATTCGGCTGTTCAAATAAATATCACTTTATACATATTATATTTTATATTTATATGTAGATGTTATTGTTTCTGAGAATTTTGTGACTTACGAAATTAAGCACTGTACGTACTCGTGGCTAATTACTTAAACACAATTAAATTAAATAGTAAATAGTTTAGATAATGGATAAATTGGAGGATAAATCAATTTATGTAGTAACTATAAAGTTTTCAGTAAATACTCTTGCTCCCTGAGAGGACCCAGAGTAATAAAAGTACCTAAATTAGTTACAAACTTGAATAGACTTTTCTCCCTGCTTTATTTTATCGTAAAACTCGTTGACTCCAACTTTTTCAATATTTCTATCAATTTCACGCCTTAGCAATCTGTTGATATGTAAGTTTATTCAACACCACGCCCTATGCCATTCGTATTACGCCAGCATAAATATCAGAATCGTACAAAATTTACTTTAATACCTTAACAGATGCATTATACTAAAAGCTTTTCTCTTGCCAACTTTTAAAATAGAATTCCAACAAAATAAAGCATTATTTTATTACTCCTTTGCGCTCCCTGGTGGCCAAAAGTAGGAGATTCCTTTGTTTTTAACTTGCACACTACGACACTGCGAAATAAATAAAACACTAAACTTTTGTTGTACCACTCACTTTTTGAACGTAACTTTTTTATTCCAACTTTATTGGAATTCGCGAAAAGCGCGGGAACGGTCGACCGTAACGTGCGTTCAGTAAAACTGAAAAGAACAAACTGATTCTGATAATAAGTGTAACGAGAAACAGCATGGTGTTGGATCATTCAGTTACGTGAAGAGGTAGGTATGCAATCACTAATCACTTCACGGAATAGGTCGTTTAACACGAAATGAAGCGTATACAGTTATTTCAGATACACATTTGCTGGTTTGCTTGAAAAAATATTTGTTGAAGGATAGAGAATCGCTATGGCGTTAAATTGAATGTGTACTCATTCAATAAAGTCGATTCTGAAAGCTCAAATTTTAGTTTTAGTGCCGTCAAAATAAAGCTGTTTTAACACTAAAAAACTACTTTGGAATGAAGAAAATTTCGTGTTGACAGCACTAAAACTAAAATTAAAGCCTTCAGAATCGGTTTTTTTAAGGAGGTAACTTCTTACCTCGGTACAAAATGCACATCATAATATTGTTTTCCTTACTTTTGAATAAAAAGTATGCAATAAATGTGTTTTAAAGAAAATAGATTATTAATAATAAGCTCTTCAAAAAAAAATTACGTACTTTAATGTATTTCATTTTGTTTGCATAACATTAACAAACTTAAAAGCGTGTTTACAGTTGTAATGTAATGCAGCTAAAATGGAACGCATAAAATTGAATAACTTTCAGGTGATCACTTAACAGGCAGTTTGCGCAAATTGCTATAAAACGCATTTATTGCAAACTTTTTATTCAAAAGTACGGATAACAATACTATGATATGCATTTTGCACCGAGATCCTCCGTTACCACCTTAAATATTATTTAAAGCAAGACCATTTTCCGGGTTTTGTTGTGTGCCTCATCACAGAAAACGGAACACTATATAACACGATCAGTTGGTTGTCTGCCATGTGTCAATGCCCTTTTTTTCAGGAACAGCTGGAGGTATCAATACTAAGGTGCTGAATAGCTGAATAGCGAAACCGGTTGGGCATGATAAATAATATAAATGTAACTTTATGTGCATACCTAAGTACAAGACAAGAAAATAAACATAATGTGTAGTAAAGTCTACCAAGTGCCAACAATCACAAGCATCAACTAAATACTAGACTAATTTAATTTTTAAATTTTGTCTCTACATTTTTGAAATGCAAGACTATAATTTTGTTTTCTTTTCTATACTTAAATAAATTGACGGACGTACAAGTCATTAGTTCATTTTTTTATTTTTAACAGGGAATGCATTAATGTCTAGTAAGTATGTAAGTCGGTGTTTTATGAACGCAGTATACGTCTAGTTTTAACAGGTAGATGAAGATGAAGGGACGAAAAACAACAAGGTAAAGTAATTTCCGTCACGTCTTTTCGACAGTTCAGAAATGTAAGAGCTGATTGTTTCAAGTTTTCTGAGCGTCTGTGAGAATAATACGTAAGTACGAGTAATTAATAAAACTTAAATAACAAATTATCTATAAATAAAACTAACTACCAAAATAAATATATAAAAAAAAAAACTAAAAAATTAATTAGGATAGTTCAGCGGATTTTCTTCTGCGTAGCAAAAAAATACTTACAACAGCAGTGCAACAATAGTAGATTACACAACAAGTGAAAAAAAAGAGAATTTCTTTCGAGGCTCAAAGGTGGATCCCGAGAGGAGCGAAGGATTCTAGGGTAGGATCCTGAGCGGAGCGAGAAATCCAAGAGCCGAGATGGAATTTTTTTTTACGAGTTATGTACTCTTCTTTTCACCATTGACTATAAGAAAATAATCATTAATAATTATTCTTCATTATCCACTACAATTTCTGCTTTATTTCGAATCGATTCCGGAGTCAGTGTCTCGTTTTCGTCACTCGAAGAACTCATTTTATTATTAATTTTCCCGGTACAGAACACGGAAGAAAGCTAAGTATAAAAATGGCGGTTCTTTTTTTTATTTCTGGTCTTTTTTCCAAGCGGCCGGCCAGTACGTTTGGTAGTTTGGTACGATATTTTTTTATATTGTGCATTCACGCTTGTTCCAAATTTAAAATGCTTTATTCGGGCAATTTTACGGAACATAAAATGTAGTGATTGCAAGAAGTTTATAGTTTATAGCTTCTCGGGTGATTGTGTTTTAAGATGGCTGTATGGTCACAGATACCTTTGCCATGCCTTTGCCTATCGAAAAAGTTACTTGTTCTCACTCAGTGAGGAAAAGAGCGTTTAATTCACTGTTTTTGGTGAACCAATAACCCCTTTTCAAATAGTAATGGTGAAAAATACTTTAGTACCTTTCTAAATAAATGGGCTCGACTCATATAAGAGTATGCTATATTATGTATGACTCATCACATCACACAATTTTTGGCCCATCACGACGCTTTTGATTTGATATTGAAATAAGACAATATGAAACCTCACAGGTAGTAAACAAATAGATTCCGAAAAACTCATTTGTGTCCGACCGGCAGGTTTGAACCAAGATATCAAGGTACGGAACCCGGCGTCCCACTGACCTAATTGGTGGGCAAGTAATTTATAATACCTACCTACCGTCGAATATCTACACTACTAATATACCTAAGCTTGACAGATAATTGATTTTTAATAACGTTTGAAGACTCTTTTGGACATAAATCAATTAAGCTAAAGACAGGGGCAAAGTTGCCGCCTAGTCAACCCAAACGCTTATCTATTTCAGAATTGACAGTGGCTTAAGTAGGCAGGCGAGAGTTGACTTCATATCAACCAGTCACTGAAACTTTTGGACAGGTATTAGAGCTTTAACCGCTCGTCTGTTTAGTCTAGGACCGAAACGACTGATTCCATTATATTTTATGAATGCAGCCCAAAGGTTAAGATCTACCAATAATAACGTTAAATCTTTATATTTTTTTGGAGAAAATCTAGTCTTTCAAGATTTTTGTACAATCGGCCTCTTCTTTTTTTCTTCAATATTCACGATTCGAAAACCGTTTCGAGGAATAGCTTTCCTAACTGTTTTTAATTTACAGATTTTAAAATAAGCGTGCGTATTCTTTATTAAATGAAAAAAAGTCTTTCATTGTCTTTCATTTGACCTTCAGTGACGTCATCACAACACATTTCCATACGAAAAAAATAACCTTTCTTGAACGCATCCTAAAGTTTGGCAAGAATCTGACATAAAACCTAACATAGATATAGTATTAGTAATAGATCGGTTATGTAGTAACGAAGGCGAGACCAAAATGCTTGATCGGGGCAGATCGCTTTTTGTGGACTTCTGCCGAATATGAAATAAAATGTATGTAAATTTTGTCCTTTAGGGAACTGTGTAGTAAAAGACCACAAGTATGATGATAATATGAAATGTGTAATGCCACGCGAAGTGAAGGTAATGACTAGCTGAAATTCACTTTTTTTTTCATTCCAAATTGAATCCGTAGGTATTCAAAGCAATATGTGATTAAGTTCGATAACTTTTGCCACCCATTAGAGAACAAAACTTCTGTATTAGTTCTAAAACATTGCATTTAGACAACAAAATATTTCAATGATGTGTCCATGAGAAATTTACAATTCTAAAAGTTTTATTTCTAATATGAGTGACATCCGGGCGCTGCACACGTAACCATAATTAATTACGTCTCATAATTACAAAATTACACTTTAAAACCTGAAATTTAGCAAGAATAAGCAGAATTTGTTTCTTTCATAATTTACTGTAGGTCCATCCCGTTCTATAGCGTGTGCGTGAATGGTCTCGCCTATCTATCTCGCTCTAACATACGCGTATATATGCTCTTTCTCTTTTGCATTGCCAACCTGACGGTAGTATATACTAAATCTATGAAACCTAATATGATGACGTAATTTCCTGTAAAAACTAAAATGCTTATAAAGTCGGTTTAAAAGCACGAAACAATTTAATACTGAAATGACATTCCTAAATTGATCTATTTATTCCAAAAAGCAGATACAAATAGCACATCGATATTTAAAAAACAACCGAATTTAGGCCTGTCATTCGTACAACTATGGGAAGCGTAATTTTTATGTTAGCAAAAAAACAGCTCGATATAGGTATTGTTCAAATAATGGTTGATTATTACAGATTATATTATAGTAATAGGGGTCACAGACTTATTAGATTTTTTTGGTTTACGGTTTCGTAGGCCATTAGCACACGCCAAAGATACAGTGTCTATCTCATACTTGCGCTATCATACTTGATGAGACCGTATCGACGTCACGTGCTAGACACCCGGGAGTAACACAAAGTACAAAACCTTTATTATTTCGTCATCATCCTTTCCTTTCAAGACGGAGAGATATACTGATATTAAAACTTTCATAGGCGCGGCGCGGCGTACCGAAAAGCTTTCGTCGGATTCACGCACAAAGGGGTACCAATACCACGGCGGTACTACCACCACAGAAAACGGTACAGAACTAAAACTACTAAAGCTAAAAACATGGTAAAAAAACAACAATAGACTCACCCTAAAAATTGTTTACTTGATTGTTTAAATCATTATTAATTTTTAGGTTAACATTCTACACAAAATGTCCAAATTTCAGGTCTGTAAGTTTATCCGCCAAGTGTAAAATGTAAAAAGACCTGTTAAATACGGACAGACGAACGACAGCATATACCTTGAATTTTCACCAAAAATTACATCATTTTGCTAAACTATGGCTACGCAGCTCACCGGCCTCCCCACACACCTAATTGCACCCCGCAACCCGCACCCCTCATCCGAGTGGCCAGCGACCAGTGAGGGTGTCCACGCGATTAATGTATTTTGAATAAAGAAAATCGTCTTATTATGAGGTACTGGTACTTCATTTAGAGATCCCAGTATTTAAAATAATATCTTTACCGATCATACTAACACACCCTTAAAGGAAGCCTTTGCTTTTACACCCGGTATATTAGCGTATACTGTTGGAAAACAAAAACTCATGCACAAAATGCAGGTATTACCATTAGCCAAGTTCCGTGAACATCGATTATGTTGTTTCCGAATTAGCCCGTTATCAGGTGTTATCGGGAGGTACGCGTGTGTGCGTGTGGCCATCGGCGCTAATACCGTCACGTGTGCGCCATCCATCACGAGGAGCTTTTGTGTCTCGACGTGACTACAGGGCTCCATGATCTCTGATTATACGAGTACCTATCTATATTTATAAATCATGATATTCATAAATAGGCTGTTCTAAAAATTCTTAGTTAAACAAAAATAATAATTATATGAAACAAACAAAATAGAGCTTTTCGAAATATTTCTCTCTACCCTCTTTATGCACTTATTCAAGCTATCAGAACATTTCAAGGAAGCTTTTCCTGATGGTTGAAAAACAATCGCCTGGCCTGGACTGCTTCGTCCGAAGTTTAAAATTTTCGTCCACAAACCATTTTTATGGCAGAAAAATAATAAAAATCGAGTGGTGCCAGATTTGAGCTCTAGGGTGGATGTGATAACAAAAGTACGCCCTTACAGTACGGCTAAACAATCCATTATACTTTCTGGTAGCGGGTGTGTTGTCATGAAAGAATGGCAGAAACTTAGTGCGCCAATCAAATAAAATCCGATGAGGTACAATAAAAAAAAACTAATTATAGATGGCCAGTGATTTTAACCAAGGACTTACATTAAAATTACCTTCCAATCACTAATAGATGCAGAAAAAATTATTGATAAATAAAATAAGAATATAAAAAAAGAATAAAAATGATTTATTACCAAAAAAGCACAAAAATATACATAGAAAATTTACACAAAAATTATATTAAAAAAGACATTATAAAATTAAAATAAACTTATTCAAATTAACTTAAACTAAAACATTGTAGCTTTATTTGGTAACAAGAGGTATGCGATCAGCGTATGCTGAAAATAGCATTTTGCTTGCATTGACTATGGGGAATATGATATAAATAAAATATTCATACTACAAAAAAAGTGCCCATATCAATAACTTTGAATCTTGTAGGCCTTATTTTATAAAATACAACACACTGACTCTTATATACATATATATCTTGGAATCATACAAATTTGTTAATAAACACTCAAACCTCTATTCCCCTGTGGATAGTTCTAATGTCAAACGCAACAATCGAAACCAAAATAAAATGAAAAGCTCGGTAACAAAATTGAAAATAGTATCATGAGGACTACATTCAATGGCTATAAAATATATAATAATTATATAATGAATAGTATGATAATGAATAATTAATAATCTAGAAATTAAGTTTTAAAATATTGCTACGCCGTAACAGGGTACCACATGAAACTGTATTACTTTTCCCCCTGTAGTTTACACTGTGGTATGCAATAAGCAATCTGAATCTGACTACGCTGAATGGACTCTTTTATTGCGGTCGAGGCCGAATCATTATTATATAGCCTGTTTACATTGAAAAACCCTAGTAAGAAACGTTCGGGTTACAATCTATTTCGGCACAATTACTGCAAGGTTTCGCATGTATAATTTGACACCATACGTTTTATTTTTCCTCAATATTTTTCTGTTTTTTCATTTTATTTTTATTAATGCTTGGTTTGCCAGTTTTGATGGCGTCAATAAATATTTTTAATGCCTTCCAAAGCCTTTTATGTTTGTTACTGATCACACTAATATTATAAATGCGAAAGTTTGTGTGTGTGTGTGTATGTTTGTTACTCTTTCACGCTGAAACGGCTGGACGGATTTGGATGAAATTTAGAGTGGCTATAGCTTATACCCTAACTTAATACATAAGCTACTTTTTATCCCGTAAAAAAGCATGTCGTTAAACCGAATAACACGCGGGCGGAGCCGCGGGCAAAAGCTAGTTTATAATATACGTGGGTGTGGACGGCAAAATCCAAAACTATAGGAATATTGCCGTATGTCATCATTACTTTACTTCCTAGATTTTAATATTTATAATTATGAGACAGTATCGAAAGGTACAATGATACAGAATTTTTTTTTTTAATCTGCGTGTTCAATTCTAGCATAGCATTTTTCATAAATCGCCTTGTTCAGTTTTGGTTGACACCAAAATCGTCTCCGAGGCTCTTTTGAGCATTTTTCACTATTATGAATACGGCCTTCCACGTTCACTTGAAAAACCAACCCTGCGTGTTCTAGTTTTTGAGAAATCCTTCAGCGCAAAAGAGAGCCGGTAGGAGGTTAGATTATAAAATAAGGTTCTGGTACTGGTAGGATATTATAACCCCAGTATCTTAGGCAGTATGATGTTAGTACTCGCAGTTCCTAACTAGTCATTCCTCAACGTGACGGAGGCTGTTCGGGCTGCCGAGAACGAGCAGGAACCTCTATGGGGAAGCACCACTTCAGCGCGCTACCCGAATTCTCAATGAGTTTGGATCACGCATTGATATTTTTTCGTGTTCATTGAGTGAGTTCACAAGAGTAACAATATATTCACATCACAATTAAACAATCGCAAGTATAAATTAACAATATATTGTTTGTGCTATCCTTCATTTGTGTAGATTTTAAGATCTTAAAAATACACTTATACTGTTTCACTTCAATTTTCTTTACACTACCGGTTTCGCCTTACGGCATCCTCAGGTCACAATAAGTTGACAGTATTAGTGTATTGTTAAGATGTTGATGATGTTTCACCAAGTGCCGACAATAATCATCATAATCAATAATCATAGATTTTAAGATTTTGTATTTTTTTTTTGTTTTCCGTGTTTTATTTTTAGTGTTTATAGATAGTTTGCATTTTATGCCTACACTGTTGCATTAGGTTTTCAATTTCAATTTGTTATAATACTGTCAGTTGTTAAATTAAATAAATAAACAAATATTATAAACAATTACAAAAATATGTGTATCATGTATATATGTCCGGTGAAACCTCTTCAAACTAAAATACTCGTAACTAATTGATCTTTTTGAGGTCAGAAGAATGTTTACGTGGTATAACTTAATTCTGAAAATACAGTTCATTATTTATAGAGAAATTTGAAAATTGGTTTGGGCCGAGATTTCACTCAGTGCGGGTCTTTGCTGGTAAATAGACTACAATAATAGCGGCACATTAATTCTGGACAAATGTAAATTTCGAGCGAAATGTTTGAGCCTGGCGAATAAATACGCCCTCAATAAATACAAAACTGTCAAACCCAGCTCGCGCTGACACTGGCAGATGGCTGATAAGTCGCGACCACTATGGACGATTAATTTTATAATTGCTAATTAGGTTGTTATCAACGATTTATAGCGAAATCCATCGCTTTGGGTAAATCATGCTTAGGGAGCTACAGGATGCTACAGGATTAAGTGTCACATCGCACGTATAATACGGCTCTCTAGCGTCACAACAAAAGTTGTTATTGAAGTATGTGTTGAGACACTCACACATACACTATTGTACACACATTGAAGCGGTTCCAGTAGTGACACTCCGTCTGTACGTAAGCGTCGCGTGTACGTACAAAGGATCCGTTTCTAGTGTCGCAGCGGGGGGATGTCGCGTGTGCTCGTCAATCGACCGAGCCTCGATATCGAACTATTTTAATGTACACAATTATGACAGTTCGTCTATGGACGGGGATGAAAAATGTATGGAATTTTTGTGTCAAATCATGACCGGGCTGAGTGTCCCGGAACGTTTAAAAAAAATCTTTTCCATCACATAAGTTGTTGTGACTGAAATGGACTGAATACATTTAAGGTCAAAACTAGCAAAGTTACACAATAAATAAATTGGTTTTCTTTATAAAACAATAGCACTGGCCAGTACGACGGTTGTGGGAAAAAAGTCACATGGATAAACATTTAGGCGGCACTAAAATCTTCTTGTTGAAAACATTGTTGCAAAAAAGGTCGCAAACATAAGAAGGGCTGGGGCTTACCTCGGCCATAGGATCAGTCTGGCGATACAAAGGGGTAATGCTGCCAGTCTCTTGGGCACCCTACCCGACGGCAACGGTTTAGAAAACATTTTTTATTTAGTTTAATGTTTTAGGGCGTATTTATTTATTTATTTAATGTTAGTAGATAGGTTTTGATAGGTTACTATTTATAATGTCATACTTAAAACTTGTGATCTTACCGTCTAAATAAATAAGAGTAAGTATTTTTGTGAGTTTGTTTTTAAATACCACGCTTTGTTCATGTGCAACACAGGTCCAAAATAGTAATTGGTTTGTTGATTATTATACAAGGGAGGTAAATGATCAATTACACCCTCAAACTATAAGCAACATCTCTCGCTTCGCTCGCTCGTGCGCCTAAGTTTCTCGGTGTAACTGATCACTTACCTCCCTTGTATAACAATCAACAAACAATTACCATTTTGGAACGACCATCATTTCACAACAAAAGGGCATGGTCGAAAGTTAAAGGTTTCAAATTAGCAATTCAGTGATTACTGATTAGTTAACAAACTCGAAATCTTATTGTCGATAGCAGAAATTTTAACAACTTGTGTGTTTATGACCACAAACAATGTCATCAAACTTTTCGTTTTTTCCCGGGGTCCTATATCACTAAAATTGACAATTTGAGCTTTTTAGGCCTAGTAATTTTTCAGTTATTCCACGGACGAAAGAAGACAATAAATTACAAAATTTAAAATATTGATTGCAGCTATGTGTAAACAGAAACAGACAGATGCTACGCTTTAAAGGAAATTAAAAACTGAGCTGCCCACATCTGGCACAGCGAATAACAATCAGGTAGACCACTTTTACACCTTAGGTTAGATTTATACATTTACCTTAGCAGGAAATATTATTACTAAAATTTATGAAAAGTTTCATAACAATATCGCATAAAATCATTGTAATAAAACAGAAGACCGTAGATCAGTTGACGGCTTTCCTTGTGTAGAATAGTAATTTATGAAACTGGTACATAAAAAGGTTATTAATAAGTAGTTTTTTAATAGTACACGAGTGTTTTAATACCTAGTTATGTATAGTTTCATACACTACTTTATCTAAACTCATGCCTAACAACCTGTTTTTATAATAATCTTGATAAAATTTGTGGCTAGCCATTTTTTATTTTTCTTGTAAAAGTGTTCATAATTTCCATCTTTATTTCCAGAATGTCAGGTGGAGTCAAATTATCATCACCATCACTGCTGTTAGTAATTTTAGAGCAAAATAATACTTTTGATTTGACCCAAAAAACCACATTAAATAGACATAGACAATGCAGGGCGAAAATAAAATGAAATTGTGACCTCCTTTGTCACGCCGCAATATTATTACGTGTTAGAGAGTATTAAATAATAACCTCATTGATATTTGATATTAAACCTCAGACATGACTGTATGGGCTAAGTTCCCTTTGCCTCCCTAGTTAGTATCACACGTACAGACCATTCACTATAAGAAGTCCCCTGGCTTAGGAAATGGTAGCACTGCATATAATGTTGGCAGTGGCTCACGTAGCATTCACCCTGCTACACATTCCTAATATTTACTTAACTGCGTTTTTTTATTTATTAATTAGACTACTCTTTAATGAAAACAAAATGCACAGAATGAAAAAAATAAAAATAATGAATTATTTATTGATTTGTAAATAATTAATATACGTATGATCTAATGGCATGAATATCTATACGTGTATGTCTGTACTAAAACGAAAACGGTATTATTTTATTTCTTGTTCTAGCTCGACGACGTTTGTTCTAAATCGTCGAGCTTCCGTTTTTTACGTTTTTGACGATTATTTCCAGGTGACTTAATGTGAACGCTTTTTTCCGATATGCCTGCAAAAGTAAGTGAATACCTAATTATTATTTGCCCATAAAATTGGCTTTATGTTTAAATCTGGTATCCCTATTTTACTAACCCGTCATGGCACTGACACGAGATGACGAGATCGAACCTGATCGGGATGAATCACGGTGCATTGTTTGCATTTTATCTTTCACAAAAGGCGTACCTTCAACACAATCTCTTTTGCACTATTTTTCAACGGCTTTGGCAATAATAATACATAATTTATCAAATAATTTTGAAAAATCTGACTGACAAGCCACATGACAGCAAAAGTTTGACAAGCAGTGATGCCAACATGACCTCAGGGGACAAGTTATGATGAATGGTCTGTACTGTAATCACAGAAAAGGTTTTTTATAGCATCATGTTTTTCGGAGACCTATACTACTAAAATTATTTCTTTGTGCTTTGTTCATGAAAAAAAATTTTCATTATGCCAGTTGTTTTGAGTTCGTAATGAGGATTTTACCATATGAGGTTAGATTAAAACTATTATACCACATAATGTTTTAATGTTTTAATAAATACAGATAACTTTTATAAGGACTTTATGTAAGTTGATACTTATAACAAAATGTCATTGCTTATAACATATTTTAACTGCCATATAATAAGGGCTACCATTTAATATTTTTTTCTTGATTGGGGCAAAAATAACTTGTCTTTGTGTCAAGTTTTTACTGAATAAGAATTTTTGATTTTAAGAAATAGTTTGTTATTCTTATAAATAAACTAGATTTGGCCCGCGGCTCCGCCCGCATGTTGACATGCCTTTTTCTGGCATAAAAAGTAGCCAATGTGTTAAGTTAGGATATAAGCTATATCCATTCTAAATTTCATCCAAATCCGTCCAGCCGTTTCAACGTGAAAGAGTAACAAACGTACACACACACACACACACACACACAGACTTTCGCATTTATAATATTAGTGTGATGTGATATGCTTATGTCCAATATGTATATTGATAGCAAAGACAACAACTTGAACTTTATGAAAACCGTTCTTATACAGAAACCTAAACAGCCTCGCACATAAAAGCCGCTAAACTCAAATACGAGTATGTACAGCACAGTTGCCCGAACGTCAAACTATCCAATGGCAGCCTTTATTTAGCTGGTTTCTAAGGTTAAAATCGTATAAAACAGGTAGCTCACCTGCAGGCGCCTCTACGAGGCTCGTTGTCACCTAGAGTCGTAAAGCGTAGGGCACCAAGTTTATTAACTTAATGATGATTGAAAACACGACTGAGCGAACGTAAATCATATAATATTATACGTAGATATTCATATAACAAGATATGTTATTTGCTGAATTACGACTTACGTATTCCTCGAAATCATTTAAAGTAAATTGTGTTCGCCTTTCAAGGTGAAAATAAGCGGCTTAATTTTTTCGTTTAATTTATTTAGTTACTACAAAACAATAAGTTGTACTTTTATTTCCTATGTAACAAATTTGACATGTCCTTTTTAAATATATCGTGGTATTTAAGGCTGAAACTGAACCTAGAATGTAAAAAATGCCAGACTTCTTGCGGAGAAAAAAACGAGTCGTGTTTACTCATTTTTACTTTTTAATAACGTTTTTTTTTTATTGTATTTTATATGACAACTGGACTGTAAACTCTACCAGATGTATTTGTATTATATGTGACAACCTGGACTGTCTGGACTGTAAACTTTACGAGAAATATCTATTTCCTAAAAAAATCTTACAATGTAAAACAGGATTTCGATGCACTCAACTTACAAATGTATGCCAGTTACCGCACATGGTTGTGCTGTTGTTTAACTGGAATAGAAAGGTTTTTAATGAACAATGAACGGATATGATCTCATAACAAAATTATTTGTACAGATTACCAGATTGTTGAGTAATATTTAAGACGATTACAGTATAATTTAATAAGTTTTGTTCCATACATTTTATAGGTATAAATATGACAATATATATGATAAGTTTGCAATTTTTCTTTAAATCATTTAAGTCTATAAACTTGTTTAAATGGTATGGAACGAGTCCTACTCCCACATGACCGTTTTATAATATTTTTCAAAACCGTTTATCGCGATTTATTTATGTAATGACTCTAAGGAGAGTTATATCCCTTTCCTCATACAATTGTATGTCAATAAAAGTACATAAATGTATGTTTTTACGGACTTGTGCTTGATAAAGTTAACATGCAAATCGATTATGATAATATCGGCAGATAAGGTTTCATACGTACGTATTATTCTGATGTCGAAGCTATATCGACTATGATTTTATCGTATAGCTATTTTTCTGCTACGAGGCCTCCAAAGAAACAGATATCTATAGCAAATTGGTTGTTTCCGTGATCACCACCACCCTATGGAAAGAGGTAAAAATACGAAAAAAATCTTCAACGAGTTTTCATATATTATATTTTATAAATACTGCATTTGTTTTAAAGCCGCCAAATTCACAAATGTCACTTAGGGTTATAAATATAATAGCAGTTTATGCTGCAAGTGCGGTAAAGAGGCAATAGCTAACCAGGACGATTTGAAACAAGAGCGATAAACGAGTGTATAACGTTACTAGTGTTAATAACGTTAACGTTATTGCTCTTATCCAATATTTCTTGTACTTTTATTACAAAAGCTAACGAAAAGCTCAATTTCAGGTAAAACAGTAAGTTAGCACTTTCATTAATTTAGGAATTTTCTGCTCTTAGTATTCTAAAGTTCCCGCCAATTCGATTACGGCAACTGTGTCAATTCTATTACATTTCTGGCAAACTTGGAAGTTTGAGAGCTATCTACGTGTTTACAGTGTCACCATCTCGTGTTCAGCGGATGGCGTCGCCGCTAATGAAAAATATGGCAAACATTTATCAGAAAGAAAGAAAGTTATACTGTGCAGACTACTGCAGACCCATCAGGGAGTCCAGGGGTACATCCTGATACGCTCGGGTTCTCCAGCCAACAGGGATTCACGAATATTTAAAACACTAAAATACAAAATAAAAATACAAAATACAAAATTTATTTATTTATACACAAGTAATTTATAAGTACTTTGGACCCTCCTTTTAAGCTTAAAACACTTCTAAATATATGTTTCCCAAACACTATTTAATGAAATAACTTGAACTGTTACACAAATGGATCACTTTATTGCTTAACGCACGGCAGCGTAACAACATAGTCAGAAAGCAATACTCGAATCCCCAACATTCGTAACACCACTCCTTTTATACATCTGGTATGAATATCCCTTACCTACATAATACCATAGATCAAACTGACTATTTACATGATATTGAATCAATAAATTAACAAGTAATAAATAAACGAGCAAGACAAATACTACGCTCAATAACTAATCAGTATTGTACTCGGCTAAGTTACAAACAAAAGAATTAAGTGTCTTATTATCCCTCAAGGTATCATGACAAGGAAATGCTTTAATATTGGTAACAATCCCCAGCATCTTTTTACTTCTCAGTACTGTTAATAATACTTTTGGTGTTAATTCCAATGTCGTCCATCGGGATAGATAAGAGTTTGGCACTGTACAATTAGTCACTGCTTGTGCGACATACAGACCACAAAGGTGAACTGTCATTCCTCTAGTACGGACACCAGCTGACAGGCCGTATGTCATATTTTTTCCGAGATATCAAATTCTGCCAGTCGTTGCTAGGTTATGCAGCAGACGGATTAACCGACGGACAGTTTTGTTTTAAACGAAGTTTGGGGTTCCGTGGACTGAAAAACCTAATAAAATCTACATAGGTGACTGCTCAACAGCATTCAACAAGAGACTGCAAGTAACGAATAAGCTTTAAAAAATATCTCCAATTGGGATTCATTGGAGTATGATGCTATCTCCTCTATGGGAATATGTCCCCAAGCAATATCTTATTCTGTGAATTATAATAGAGTATTGCTAGCGTTTAACTTTTATTCGCAAATATAGCTAAATCGAAAACTGAATAATTTACATACTTACCAATTTATTGTTATATAATATTGTATAGGTATTTGTTTTTTTTAGACATTTACGTACGGATGACTTTTATAACTAAAAAACTACTTTTAATGTGGTTTTTAAAGTCCCCAAAGGGCATAACGGAGTCCGTATGTCACGGGTCCCTGGCTCGTAGACGGAATGAGTTGCAGACCTGAAATTTAATCCAATAAGTCTTTATTTTATGCATATGTATTACTTTACTAGCCCAACTTAAATATAGTTTTTTTTATATGTTGCCCGTATTATATTTGTTTCATCATATAATATTGTGTTTATAAAGATTAGATATGACATGTAGAACGAATACTTTATGTATCTATTTTACAAATAAACATTTTGAATCTTGAATATTTATTTATGAAATATTGAATTAAAAATTTAATTAAACTATACTTCAGGGACTAGATGGTAGAGCTGATGCCGGGCTCGACTGTGTTCTTTAGGGGGAATCATGAACATAATTTTTGTCTCTTTTTGGCATTTGCAATGTAATCGTCTAGCTAGAGCATGGATGCACAGACCGCAGCCCGGCTACGAGCGATTTCAGTGCCGCCACGCCGCCGGTTATCAACAAGCCTTATGACCTTTATGGTTGCCAGGGTCACTACAATGATAATAAAAAAAAACCGCAACCAAATCAGTTGAGTGGTCCTCGAGTTAAAACGGAACATTTTTATAAACATAAAAACAGACAGAAACTCGAAAAAATCTAGTTTTGGCCTCAGAACAATACTATGACAATTAAAAAAATCGTAAAAATATTGAGATAAATCTTTTAGTACTATTATTAGAAACCAAATAATACATATAAAGTAGCAATCCACAAGTTTTCATTTCTGTTAAGGTAAAAAAATAAAAAAGCTATGGAGATATATTTTTATTATTATTCCGAAAAGCGATTTTATTCCCCTGTTCTAGAGATATGTTGAAAAAAACAAATTTTAAGGATATGGGCTGAACAGCTAGAACATTTGCCTAGCAATAAATAAAAATAGTAAGCTGTCAGTGTCAAGTGTCAATGACATTTGATATATTAAGCTCAATGGTCATGTCATTTCTTTTTTTTTTAATACAATCAAAGTACATTACTGGCATTAGTACGAAAGTCATTATGCCTACAAGACTTGTTGAAAATTCAAAGTTTAAAAAAATCATTTAGGTATGTAAAATTCAAAATTTTAGAAACGGGATGTATGCAAGTCTCTTAGCTTTTTACCTACTTTCTAAATAGTTAATGAAATTAGCGGATTAGTATTTTGAAATGTTATGGATTGTGGTTAGGCCCAAAGTTCTGCCTAGGGCAACAAAGCACTGGCCCAGACGCCCAGCCGCCGAGAGAGCCCGGCCTGGGAAGAGATAAAAATAATAAAAAATCTAGCAAAAGAACAATGCACCGTGGCTATCCGTAAATCTATAACCACATCGTATTATTTAGTCACTCACTCTATTTCATGTCCAATACATATTACAATCGTCACCAGTTCGAATGGCAGGTTCATCAATAACACCCTACTTTTAGACCCAAGAATTTATCAACAATCGGTCTTATCGCTGTTTCATAAGAGCTACCTGCACTATGAGCCTTATGACGCCTTTGTCAGAGAGTTTTGTGTATATTGAATACTGAAATTGAGTATGCAATGAAACTTTGATTGGGGAGTTGGTTAATTTGTCAGGAGCTCACAGTATTGAGGGAAATAAGTCAATTTACCGTTTCAACAAATTTGTAGGGGGTATATAGGTAACTATTTAACTTGGTTTTGATATTTCCACAGGTTTCTATAGTGCTCAGTGTAATAATCTGTATTAATAAGAAAAATTCCATAATAGTACATTTTGATGCAAGTGCGAAAAGGTTGATATTTAGGGTCACGCACGATTGACATTGAAAAAGAGTCGGGACGAGAAATATCAACACTTCGCACGTGTATCAAACGACGTTTTTTAATACACGTGCGAAAAATTACATGAAATAATATAATAAAAGCAATTTTGTTGCAAATCAAAACAGATACAAGTCGACAGAAGAAACGCAGTCTGGTTGGCGCCAATCTGTATTACAAAGACCAATGTCTCTTTCTATTAATAGTAGGAGATTTTAATCTTGGAGATATAATATGGACTTATAATAGGTGTGGTAAATTGGAACCATCCGGGCTCTCACCACAAACTAACTATTATCAGCTTTTATACGACTTTTTAGCTCTGCATGGTATTCATCAATATAATTTAATTTACAACAAGGATAATAAGGTACTTGACCTAGTTTTATGCTCAATTGGAAGCATTAAAGTAACCGAGGCCGAACCGCTCTCCAAGATTGATACTTTTCACCCGCCGCTGCTTATTGAAATAGATATTCATAGGATATTAACCTGCATAAATAAGCTCGAAATACCGCGTTACAATTTTAGAAGAGCAAATTACACTGCTCTTAATCAAGATCTAAATTCTTTAAATTGGGAAAGAGAAATTGGGAATGAACCAGACGTCAATGCTATGTTGGATAAGTTCCATGATATTCTAAATAAATTAATAGAAATTCATGTTCCAAAAAAGAAACCTAAAAATAGTAAGTATCCAGTATGGTACAGTAGTGACTTAATAAAACTTATAAAAGAAAAAAATAAATTACATACTAGGTATAAAAAATATAAAAATCCAATAGATTATATTTATTATAGCCAAGTTCGTGACTTTTGCCATAAAACTATTAAAAAGTGCTATAACCAATACCTAAAATCAATAGAGGACAGCATATGCTCTAATAATATAAAAGCTTTCTGGTCATTTCTCAAAAATAAACGTAAATCTGTTGAATCGATCCCTAGCACAATGTATCTCAATAACCATAAACTATCCTCCCCTCAAGCTATTTGTAACGGTTTTGCAAAGCATTTTTCATCGGTTTATACAAGGGATAAAGCGTCAATTCTGATACGACTTCTCCTTCAAACTTATCGTGCGATTATTTGTCAACTATCGAAATAACTCCTCAAAATATTAAACGCGCCATTTGCAAACTGGATATAAATCAAGGCCCCGGACCCGATGGTCTTCCTGCAGTTATAATAAAAAAGTGTGAAAATGCGCTTCTACTGCCTCTATATTTGATTTTTAATAAGTCTATTAAAACCGGCATGTTTCCAGATAAATGGAAACAAGCGAATGTGATTCCAATTCCTAAGGGTGGTAACGCAGCGGACATTCAAGACTATAGACCAATATCGCTTCTTAGTTTAACAGAGAGAGTATTCGAGGCCGTCGTAAGTCCAACCCTTTCACAAATGCTTGATACTATAATTAATATGAATCAGCATGGTTTTTTGAGAAATAAGTCCACAAATTCAAATCTTGCTTGTTTCATATCTGAACTCCAGGAGTATATGGATCAGGGATTACAAGTGGATGCCATATACACCGATATAAGTAAGGCTTTTGATAGGGTAGATCATAAGATCCTGCTTTATAAGCTCGGTTGTGTCGGTGTTCATGGTACCTTATTAAAGTGGTTTGAGTCGTATTTATCTAATAGAAGTCAAAAGGTTGTTATTGCTGGTTTTGAGTCCTCCCCATTTGCAGCTCCGTCCGGCGTCCCACAAGGCTCAAATCTAGGTCCTAAATTATTTTTGATATTTATAAATGATCTCTCTGATGTAATAAAAAATTCACAATACTCTTTTTTTGCTGACGATTTAAAAATTTATAGACCCATTTGTAACTCCCATGATGTGTCCCTATTGCAGGAAGATCTATCACAAGTTCTTCAATGGTGCATAAATAATAAACTGCCTTTAAATATTCAAAAATGTAAATTCATAACGTTCACTAAAAAGAAATCACCAATATTAGCTGCCTATAGCCTGGGTGGTACAAACCTAGAACAAGTGACACAAATACGTGACCTAGGTGTCATAGTAGACAAACACCTAACATTCAATGCGCATATTGATAAAATAGTAAAAAAAGGTCTTGCTATGTTGGGATTCATTTGGCGAAATTGCCGAGAGTTCAGAAATGTAAATGCTCTTAAAATAGCATACTGTGCATTAGTGCGTAGCTCGTTGGAATATTGCTCAACAATCTGGAGCCCTCACTACAATTGTCACATAGATAGGCTCGAAAGGGTACAAAAGCGGTTTCTTTACTATTTGAGCGGACATCAAGGCAAACGTCGCAGTTTGCCGCATTACTCGGACCGTTTGCGACATTTTAATCTCTTATCGCTGGAAGATAGGCGCCACAATGCTGACCAGATATTTTTGTTTCAAATATTTAATAACAAAGTAATCTGTCCTCAACTACTTTCCAAATTTAGTATAGTTATTCCTCGTCAAGTTTCCCGGGTTGTAAATTACCGTCCATTTTATCTTCGTCGAGCAAGAACCAACATTGGCAAATTCTCAATAATAAATAGAATGTGTAGACAGCACAATCAACTTTTCATAAAAGATCCTCAGGCCTTTGATTTGTTTTCATGTTCATTTAGAAGATATAAATCACAATTGTTAAATTTATCTTTAAAATAAAATTTGTAAAAAATTGTTAGACTATTGTACCTATACATAATTTAAAGTTTAGTTTTAGTTCGAAATTGTTTTATCTTTTCTTCTATTTCTATTGTCTTGATAATGTAGAAATGCTAACTAGTAGGGCTAAGTCTCACTTGATGTTGTGATGTATAAGTTGTGTTTTTCTATTATTGGATACCCACTGTGGCTTGCTCTGTATATCTTGTTTTGTAAATGTAAAGTGTGTATCTGTTGAAAAACCTAAATAAATAAATAAAATCTTTTTAATAATAATTTCTAAGACAGTTAAAATATAATATAAATTATGACGTATAAAATCGTTTTGAATTTTTAAAACATCTTTTACAATTTAACATACATAATATATTTAATAATAAAATATAAACGTTTGATAATACTCATCTTAAACAGTTTTAGAGTATCCGGTAAAACACAGGTTTACATGCTTACTAAGTAATGTGGCTGGTTTCTCCTAGATGGTGTCAGTAGTAAAAACAAAAAGCACGAGTGCGAAATATGTCATTTTACGCACGCTAATCAAGCACGTAATCTATCATATTTTGAGCAGGTGTATTAAAAAATGTTTTTTTTGTGTCGATCTATAAACGTAACGTTAAAATGTGTCATCAAGAACTGTTTTGATGACAGTTACATTTCACAAATATGCACAAATTTTTGTATGTCCTTTTATTGCACAAATATTTTTGTAATAAAAGTAAAAGAATTTTCGTAAGTATAATTTGATAGTGATGGTCTTCCCCAAGAATCATCAATCGAATTCATAGAATAACTAAATCCCAATCCATAGGTTAAGTGGAAGATTAAGTTCTTCTTGTGCACAATTTTATGTGCAATAAAGAATAGGCTTGTAGACAGGGGAAACAAAATATTATTCTATTTAGTCCGTCATTTAGATTATCAAAAAATATTGAACTTGTATTTTTTCTTTTGTCAATCAAACAAAAAATGACAGAGATAAAGCGCGTTAAAGTTTGGGAGTAGGGGAAAATGACGTCACTTCTAAGTAAAATTGTACCGAGATGTGACGTCACGCGGACCTTCAGCGGGCTATATCTTCATCATTGTTTGTTTAATTGAAAAAAGAAAAAATACGTGTCCAATATTTTCTGATAATCTAACTGACGGACTAATATTTTTTTGTCATCATGCTTATTATATTTTTATTATTATTAGCAACAGTTATATCTCATAATCACGTTTTTAAAATACAAAACAAATAATTTCTTTCTTTCACTTAATCTTACAAGTGTTTACAAGTGGTTCTATATTATCAGGAGACTCTGCTCTTCCATAGCGGATTAAATTTCGGATTTAATATCCGGAATTTTTTTGCTTAATCTATAAGGAGGATAAAAAATTTAGCTTATTCAATTTTATTTTATTTAATACATTTAGTTTTCCCGTGAGAGGAAAAAGTACAAATCCGTTTGCTTGTTAGCACCTCACTAGCTCAAAACACTATCTTTTCGTCTACTACGACGTAGAGTGTCCTTAGGTTAGCCTAAGAAGCGGGAAAACTGTGTAGTCGTAGCGCCGCGCCGCTACGTCAACGCTAGAAATGCAACCAAGCAGTTGGGTGAACTCTTCCCTAAATGCTTGCTAGTGTAGTTGCTAGAGTAGTTGCTAGTGTAGTTGCTAGAGTAGTTGCTAGTGTAGTTGCTAGTGTAATGTTATTGTACAAAACTATGCAACCAATTAGCAACGTTTGTTTGCTAAGTTGGGGCGGGGTAGTAGAATGGTGCAAATGGGCATGGTCCCCTCCCTACCAATGCATTCCAGTTATCGAGAACAATATACTTACTTCCAAAAGTATAGCTTATTTATAACACTTAATCCAACTTCGTTCAGTTATCGTAGTCAAAGGCGATGGTAGCATAGGTTGCTTTAAATCTTTGGTCGCTTTTGATTTTCTTTTATTTCAAGTTGTCCAGTCCTTACTTGACTATGGCTTAGGTAAGAGGTGGATAATACTTTTCAATGTTTCTCTAAGTACAAGTATAATTGTGTATAAATAAAATACACTAACAACAATAAGAGAAGATAACCGTAACAATAATTATAGCAAAAAAAATTCAACAGCGATAGATTAGTCCCTCGCGTATATAGGATTATCATTTCGAAATTTGAAAAATCCTGACAAAACCCGGATCAAAAAAGTCCGAACCTTTTAGTCTCAAAATTACTTAATAAATAAATCCCACGCGTAACGTACATTTAACAGGTTTATCATGAGACTGATTACCCAGTTGTTCTACCTATAGTTATTACATGCGTAGTCTACTAAAGTTTGAAGATTTTTTTTTTTAATTTTGCTTTATTGAAGAAACAAAGAGACAAATTATAAAGCTTATAAATAAGGTACAAATACGTAATATAGAGTCCAATAAAGTTTCTATTGATATAAAAATAATTTCAGTTTTACAAAAATACCAGTCGAATGAAGATATACTAATATAATTTAAATTATTTTATTCTTTTATTTTTCATTCTTTTAATTATTCTTTTGTTTTATTTTGAAGTAATTAATACGAAAATTTAACATTTATTCCATGTAAGTAAAAAATCCGGAAAAATTCAAAAGCCCGACAAAGTACGGATTCAAGGCCTAAAGTCCGGACTTGTCCATGCGGACAGATGGTTACCCTACCCGCATTGAATGCGCTCTAGTTTCAGCTTAGATAATATACGTATAATCATTGTCTTCAAATAGTACAGCCAAGTCGTAGAGATACGTATCTAAGTTGCTATTTTTAAGATGAGCGAAATCAAGTTATGTGTTATTTTACAAAACTTTAACCTATTTACTTACAACTATGATAGAAATAACTCATATAATTTTATCCTGTTTACTTACAAACGGATGAATTCTTCCAACGTAACAATAGACTTCTATTGTTATATTTCTTATCTTACCCTTAATAATTAAGCAGGTTAATTTATCTCAACAATCGTGGCATCAGCTTTTGAAAGGCGCCAAATAATAAGAGTGATGTTGTCTCTACGAGTTTGTAGAAAAACTCTTTTAGCAAATAGTATGTATGAACTTAATAAAATCTCTTTGGTTATACCTTTTGTATTTGGCTGTTTTTGGTATTATTAAAAAGTTTAAATTTTAAAAAAGATAATTCCAAATTCCAATTAGGTAAAATGTGTGATTTTCATTTGTTTTTCTTACTGTTAAGATGAGTGAATCTAATGAACTAATTCGATACATTTTAAAATTTTACTACAAAAAAGGTAAAAAGCAATGCAAGCCGCGAAAAAAATTTGTGATGTTTATGGGCCTAGTGCAGTGTCTGTGAGAGTAGCACAAATTTGGTTTAAGCGTTTTCAATCTGGAAACTTTGATGTCAAAGATGCACCTCGCTCTGGGCGCCCTGTTACGGAGAAAATGGATACCATTTTTGAAAAAGTGGAGCAAGATCGGCAGGTCAGTAGTTACGATGTAACTGAAGAACTGGGGATTGACCACAAAACAGTTTTGGCGCATTTGAAAAAAGCTGGGTACACAAAAAAGCTCGATATTTGGGTGCCTCATGAGCTCACTGAAAGAATATTAATGAACCGTGTATTCATTTGTGATTCTTTATTACGACGTAATGAAACCGAACCATTTTTGAAAAACCTGATAACTGGTGATGAAAAGTGGATCACGTACGACAAGAACGTGCGAAAAAGGTCGTGGTCAAAGGCTGGTCAGGCTTCACAGACTCTGGCGAAACCTGGGTTATCTCGCAACAAAGTAATGCTGTGTGTATGGTGGGATTGGAAGGGCATTATTAGGCAGGACCATCGATTCTGAACTCTACTACGAACAACTGATGAGATTAAAGCAAGAAGTTGAGAGAAAGCGGCCAGAATTAGTCAACAGAAGGGGTGTGGTTTTTCATCATGATACCTCACACATCTTTAGCCACTCAGCAAAAATTAAGAGAGTTTGGCTGGGACGTATTAATGCATCCGCCATATAGTCTTGACCTTGCACCTTCAGATTTCCACTTGTTTCGGTCTCTTCAGAATTATTTAGGCAGTGTCAGGTTAACATCATGAGAGGACTGCCAAAACCACTTGTCGCGGTTTTTTGATCAGAAGCCCCAGAATTTCTATAGCAATGGGATCGTGTCCCTACCTAGAAGATGGCAGAAAGTTATCGAACAAAATGGCACCTACATACTTTAGTTAAATGTAAATAAACTTTATTAAAAAATGTTTTGATTTTCATATAAAATGCGAAGAAACTTTTACCCCAACCTATTATGTGGAGGCAAAAGCAAGTCATTACATTCCATTCTAGGAGTGCAATTAACACATCTCCGAATGTATTTTCAGGATCAGACATGGCGTGACTGCTAGTGATACTGTTAAGAAGTTTTGATGGCTTGTACCCTGACCTACGTTAACAGACAGGTTTAGTGGCCACCGAGTTAATAAATAGAGGTTTTTTTCTGATCAGGACCACAGGCGGACATTGTCACGAATGGTTAAATTTTTCTTAAATATTTTTTGTACACGGAAAAGACTTAAACACACAGTAAATTGGAAGGTATGTCCAAAGACGAGCTTATCTCTGAAGAGAAAGGTAAAAAATCGTGCTCTACAAACAATTTATATAACATGCGTAAATTAATACATAAATCTACTGGTACATAAATAAATATATACCTATCTACAAACTTACAAACTAACTATTCTATTACAATCGTACCGTACAGAGTGAGATAGTAAAGCTTTTCCTTGAAAAGTGTGTTCTCTTATTGATATGAGCAGACCTGCATAGCTTGCATAGACGAAAATAATAGAAAAGTTTTGTCTTTCGAAGAAGCATTTGACTAATGGAAACACAGGAAAGCTATATCACGTGATCATCGCTTCAAACAAACAAGTCGCCCTGAGTTTCGGTTGGTCAAACGCTTCGTCGGGAGACAAAACTTCTCTGTTTGTTCCATCTATGCTTGCTATACAGGAGTAGTTGGTATCAAATATAATCCCTAGTTTTTTCCCTTCTCAGTAAATACTAAAGGAGTCGCATTATAACATAGAGGAGGTGCGAATACTCGTTGTATCATTGAGTAGGCTCAGTTTTGCCCGATTCTAAATGGTCATTGCTTAACTCTTGTATAAATTTTCAATAAAATATGGCAACACTCTAACAGCCCCTTGGGAATTCGTCCGCGTCATCACTGAAGTCTGATTCCGATAGATTAAGGCATTTTGGTGCATATACCAAAGACCATAAAGACTTTGCCGCAAGACTTTCTGTAACATATCTCAATTACGAGTGTATTGGGTTCTGCAGTTGTAAACTATCTAGTAATATTATGAAAATACCGAATAGTTTAGAGAAACTCCAAAAACCTAGTCTCCAAGTATTTTTGCAGTGGCGGACACGCTCACAAAGTGCCATTGTCTGGTCAGGAAGCACACTTCATGAGAGCAGGTCACGATTCAAGATGCCAAAACCTGAAAAATTGAATGCAGTGATCCGTGGGACAACCTACGATCTTTACCAATTTATAGCATCTTGTTAAGTAGCCCCCCCCACTCTGACCTACGATTAAAAATCTATTCACTTTATTTTTGCCCAAATACTCGTTACGTATTACTTCAAGTTGTGTTTCTATAGTAATTTTAACTTTAAGAAAAAGCAATCTAGCTGTCTTTTTAATCAAAGGCCAATTTATATTAATTAAGAAGACTACAAGAAAAAGAGGAAAACAGGTCACAGAAACATTTCGTGGAGACGATGTCGCTAGCTACGTGCTACGACGTAGCAGTCACGTAGCGCTGTCGTAGCGCTACGAAATGAAAATTCAGACAAAAGATTTCATATAAAAGGCTCTTTCAGGGCTATAAGAAACGTACTATTGGACTATTGGAAATTTGGTGTGGGACTTTTATGTGAATTTTGCGGATTCTTACATTTTTTAATAAAGATTTATGTGTATAATTTAGTTTGTTAAGTTTGCAAGCTAAGAATTTTCGTCCGGTTTAATACTGGTATTTTATAATTCATAATAACAAACACAGGCTTACATAAAAACATGTCTCTCTCTCTCTCTATGCTTCGCCTTAAAGGTACACGAATATTTTAAAGAATCTTAAATTATAAACTAAAAAAAATGTAAAACTAAATTCAAATTAAAGTTAAAAAATAACAATAACAATTTAAAAAATTGATTGATTGAATGATATCTATAATAATATTAATAATCGTTTTAACTCGAGAACACGGAACGGATATGGATGCGTTTCCTTTAAATTATTATCGTAGTGACCCTGTTCAACATATAGGCTATAAGGGTGCTTCATAAAATAACGCCCGAGCCAAAAACGGGAGCAGAGATTGAATAAACGCAGGCGAAGGCTATAGTCATAAATAATGACGCTTACTGCGATAAAGACTCATTTAAATACGTATACTCACGTCACGAGTATACTACACCCTGAACTACATTTTTCCGAATTTATCAATTTGCCAAAGCCTCTATATCATTTTAATCATCGGTGTAAAGTGTGTCTTTCACTGATCTTTCACTGTTTGTAAATAGACGTGACACTTCTGCAATATTTTGAAAATGAAAATTATAACATAAAACATAACATAAACATAAAATATATTTACTGAACATAATACATTAACATAATACAATGAATATCTAACTCCTATAAAAGTGTAAACTGTAAGCTAGGAGTCAGCACATTCCCATAATTTCAGTTTTTAACTATATTTTCCAGCCAAAAGGTACAAAAAAATGGTGCAATACATTGTTTTTTTTTTAAACTAAGGGTTAGTATTATAGCTATATTTACATGATTTGAGACCAGTAGTACATGATTATTATTTGTAATAATAACTGTGAAATTACCGTTGTTGTTTTTATAAATTAAAAAGATAAATAAAAGAGCATAGCTAAAATTTACAACATTTAAAATAAGTAGTTACGGTTTGTTTACGTTTAGTTTCATTAATTGGTAGTAGTGTTAGTAAATGTTAGAATATAAATTATGATATTATTAGTCTAAGCAAAGTTAAAAGAGGTTGTACTTATACTGCATGTGAGAGGTGTGGCTGGGTATTGAGTGTGTTGCGAGTGGTATTATGAGATCGGTTGAGTGTATGTGAGAGTGGAAGAGAGTGCGTGTGTGTGAGCTGTCTGAATAGTTGGTTTAACAAGCCAATTCAACAATCTACAACAGTTTTTCAGTCTGTTCATAAGTTAATTTCTTAGCCATTGGAAAACCTTATGACGCATTTGGAAATTACTTAATTTTTTTTATCTTTTTTTTTGTTTTTTTATTATGATGGTACATTTTCAGGAATATCCGCATTTTTTATGTTAGCCTGATGTACAAAAAACTTATTTATTTATCAAAAATTTGCACAGCATTACAGAATAATCCAATTAACAAATATGTATCCCTAAAGTGATGTGAGATATGTTCTGAGTATCGAATGAACAGTCAAGCACTCGTTCACCTACTAAGGTCTATTTTTAGTGCTTTCAAATTATGTGTACAGGGCTACGACATTTGTACAGAGCAGCAAGCTACGTTTCTACTTAGTTTAGGTTATAGTGGACCGCCAATACCAACTCAAGGTTATTGAAAGAAGGTCCTCTATAACTCAAACTCAAATATGAGTTCAATTAATCACTTTCCTACATATATTGCACCGCTGAAGGTATTGACAAACGGCAACTAACCACAGTACTTGCGAGCATCACGTTTTACCGCAACAAGCACAATTAAGTCACCCGACATCGCACCCGCCTCATCCGCACTCTGCCTACCTGTGTGAGCAGCAATGACGTCTTTATGAAGGGTCAAGACTATCAAGGTCAAGAGATTATGTGTACCTATACGGTGTATTTACACAAAGACACATAATTTCGAACAATTAATTGTATTAAGTCTTCGCGAGGATGTTGCGGAGCAACTCGCGGGGGGCGTGATGAGAGTCACTCTTAAGTTTGAGAAACGTCGAGATTTTGTGGTAAAAATCCAAGCTGTAACATATATTTCAGTATAATTAATTGGTGCTTGCCATAGCGGCAGAATTATAATTCAAACGCAAACTGAAGATGAAATAATCACAACAAAGAAATATGAATAAATTTCGTAAATCCCTTAGCGAGCTACTTCACTAGAAGAGAGCGCAGAGACGTGACTGAGAGCAGATCGCTGTCTGAATGGGAATGGACCCACACTTCTACCTACATGCATACTCACTAAAGCACTAATAATTAAGTTGTTTTTTTACTGTAATCAAATGTGCTAGAATTTAAAATTCAAATCCCTTTATTAAACCAAAAATACCAAAAATTACATCAAAAAATAAATATAGCTTTTTATTTAATTTATATTATGACAAGTAAGTTTTGTCACAATAACTAAAATATTATATTATCTTAAGTTTATACAGAAAATTTATATTATAACAATTAGGTTTTGTAACAATAACTAAAATAATATATCTATAGTTTATGCAGAAAAGAAACAAAAATAATAAAACTTTCGAAAAACATATGCAATACTTAAACCGCCTAATCCGTGCTTGAAACTTTCGAAAAACAAATACACTATTGTTTTCGGCAGAAAGCAGCGTATGACTTCAAGAAGTCACTGAATTTATGCTGAACCCAAAATAAAAAAATCAAATTAACTTATATTAACAAAAAGAACGTGTGAATTGTGAATACGCCTCCAGACATGTACAATGACAATAGGCACTGCAATGACATGAATTTCCAGAACGTAACTTTATATTACGGGACCGTAAGTCATTCATTGTGCAACAATTTTTGCACTAAACCTTCAAATAGAACCCATGTCATAAGGAAGCTCTTGTGATGTACTGGCTATTCTATAACAGCTAAGTTCAAATCTAGCCCTCAAATTGTGAACGATGGAATGAATTAACGTTCATACGAAGTTCTTTTTAAACCTTCCAAAATCCCAATTTTTCACTGTATTTGAACGTAGCTGTCTTAGAATGAAATTAAATGCACCACAAGGGCTTTAAAATCACATGGGTCTCATCACTGTTGAACAACAATATAAAAAAGTGGGCCCTAGTTCATACAAAAATGCCCATGGTCCTTTACCCTAGAGCATTTTGGACCTGCGTATTGAACAGCGTTTTGAAGTTTGCTGCATTGCAGATGAATAGCGGCGCAGACATCGGTGCCCATTTTTGTCAGAACACTAAATCATAAATCTCTTAGGGTTCTCACTATTTCTTTGCTAAAATACCACTAGCAAAATCACACTAATATTTAAATGAGAAAGTTAGGGTGTGTGTGTATGTTTGTTACTCTTTCACGCTGAAACGGCTGAACGGATTTGGATGAAATTTAGAATAGATATAGCTTATACCCTAACTTAACACATAGGCTACTTTTTATCCCGGAAAAAAGCATGTCGCTAAACCGAATAACACGCGGGTGGAGCCGCGGGCAAAAGCTAGTATACCTATATAAATGCAATAAGTAAACTGCAATTAACAGTTTAATAGATGCACTGTTACATCATAATACCTTAATAATAATAATGATATACAACCATAAATTAAATGTATATAGAATTAAATAAGTAACGATTAAACTGGTGAGTATGAAGTTGTACAACATTAATAATATGTGAGCTGACAATTATTATTAATATTAAATACCGTCCTAAAACGACACTCGCCTTGAGAATGCCGAAATTGTCTCGGTGAAACTGTTGGCATATAGTCAACAATAATAATACGTGAGTGTTAAAGCCGGTATTAATAATAATTTAAACAAAATTATTTTAATTATATTTAGGTTGATTCTTCAAAAAATAAATTGTAAGAAATAATTTTAAGGGGGAAGCAAATGAAAATTAAATGATAGACTGGATTATTTTGTTGCAATTATCAGGATTCAGCTATCAAAATAAATATACCATTTAAAATATACCGGCTTTTCGACAGCGCCTCATATTTCTGTTGTCTTAACAGCCACGACTCGGAGCGCGCTATTTAAGGCTACAATGGAACAGGGCCTCAGAAATCAACAACGATCGTTTGCAACTTTCGAGGATTTGTTTGAAGAAATTAGGACCCATTTATGTATGTTTTAAATTGTTGATCTTTTATTAAAGGAAAGTACTAACAATACAAAAATCTTGTCCAAAAATATAAAAAGAACGCGATCACGGGGTTGATTTGTGTTTTCTTCATAATATGTATATGTAATAATGTAAATATGAAGTGAATCTACCCTATATGCATATATATTAATTATTATTCAGTATTAAAAACTCTCGAAGCTGTTTCGCTGCGTAATTATCAGTATTACCCATTCAAGACAAATAGGTCAATGAGCTAACCAATAATCGCATCCATCAAAATCCAATATAGTTTTTGCCATTGGTGTCGCGTTGTACGCGAGTCGCTATCCGACCAATTGGTAAGTGTCAAGTATCATGACATAATTTTTGACTGGCTACTCTGGTTTCCGCTCGTTATAACCATTGTGTTGGTACCCTTTTTTTGGTAATAATCAAGATGGCGTGAAAGACGAGGCGGCGCAAAAGAAGTGCGGGGTTGTGCTCTGTTGCGAGGAGCAGCAAAGGCCAGGACATGGTTACCAGCTTCTATGTATCTAATTAGTCAGACCGTTGCTTTGCAATCCATGAGATGTGAAGGGATGAGTGGACTAAGCGAATAGTGAGTCTCTCATATATCACGAAACGGCGTATCATTACGTCTGATATTGGGCAGAAGAACATTCAGATGACAACTGGTGGTTAATCCGTGAGCGTTGACCCACCAGGCTTGTCGGGATGTTCACCCAAGAGCGCGACGCGAGCTGAGCGCGCTAACGGTCGACTATGATGATGGAGCAACCGAGGCAGGACTATGGGGAAGGTGGAGGTCCTCGAGGAGGGAAAACCCCTTCACGTCCGGGATGGGACAGGCAATAGGTAACGCAGAGTTCCTAAGAGGTCCCTAGGCAGCTAAAATGAGATGATAGCCCAGCTGCTGTGCACGAGAGGGGGAGGTAGCGCGACGCAGAGACCCTCAGCAACCCCTGCACAGTGCAAGACTATGACAGTCCACTAGCCAGCCTACAAACCGGAGCAGTAGTCGACCGTTAGGGATCTGTCGTACAGATCCATGATAAGAATAAGATAAAGACGAAATAGACATTTAGCCACGCACGGTCGACTCATCCTTTCTGTCGTATAATATTTATACTTTGTTGCCCATGTTCATTCTGTAGTAAACCCAAAGCGTTACGATCATGCTACAGAAGGCGCGACAGTTGGTCTTGTTGTGTTGGACGGGTAGACATTTTTTCCTAAGCTATGCGATACTCTTAAACAATAACAAAACGTCATAGAGTTTAATTTTTTTTGATGCCGAATAGGGTGCCCAATGGATGATCTAAAGGTCACCCGTGTCTACAAAGCTTAAAAATCACAGACGTACAATTACTAGCAGACCTAACATTAATAATAAACGCATAGAGTCGACGCGTGGCAATTTTAGCTCAGTGATTTACGAGCTCTTTTAGATATAAATATTGCTTGTTTCCAAACAAAATATATATGGAGATTAGTTTAGGTATTAACAAATATGTTCCAAGCATAAGCCAGTCGAAACAACCCATTTCTATACACGTTTCCTCGTACCATCCATCCATCCATCAGCCTGTTTCGTCCACTGCTGGATAGGCCTTTCCAGGATTTTGCTATTCTTGGCGGTCCTCCTGGAATAAATGCCCATACTCACACACGCTGGGCAGGCGGGTTGGTGAGCGCGGTGCCGAAACCCTTGCACCAGTGACGCCGCTGCCCGTCACCAGACTGTTTTATAGGTATAAGGCCCGGCAATTGGGGATGGATAAACCACCATCCATCGGTCCCAGGCAATGGTGGGCCGCCTGGTTTTGCCTAAGAGCTGTTCTCTTACTCTCCCCCGAATAACTTAAACCACACGGGCGGTGCGGCGCCGCACCGCAAGCCATTTCGCCGCGCTGGCGACCACACGGGCAGAGCGGCGTCGCAGCGGCGACGCAACGTTCTACGGAGCCGCGGCGGCGCCGCAGCGGCGCCAAAATGAGGGGTTGCCTATCACTACGTACGACAGTCTGTAATAACAATGGATCGGGAAAGACGTGTGCTGCTGCTCTTATTACTTCGCCACCGAAGAAAGCGACGTAGAATCATACGAAAACACTGGATCAGTCCATTTATAGCCTTGAGGAATAGTGACGGACTTTTTTTCTTTAAAGAATATCAAGAGTTGGTTTTAGACGAAAAGAGGTTTTACAATTTTTTTCGAATGAGTGTATCCACTTTTGAAGGTTTATTGCAATCCTTAGAGCCACATATACGGAAACAGTATACTAATATGAGGAATCCAGTGGAGCCAATAGAAATGATGGGAATCACTTTGAGGTAAGTAATGAAAATCTTTTATTTTTTCCACTTGCTTTATTCTCGAGTTAAGTACAAATGGTGTAACACACACGACTTTGTTTTATATGTATATTATAACAGATTTTCAAATCAACTTCAGGGCAATATTATCACTTACAAGCTTGCAAAATCATATTCAATCTCTTCGCTATTTTGAGACACTTCAGAACCTTGATTTGGAGATTGAAATACATCAGAATTTGAGTTTATTGAACTGTACGTACCCGTACTTTGGTAATTTCGGGTTTGATACCCGTGTGATAATTGCTCTTCAAACGCAAAGGACGAATGTGGAGTCGTTTGTCCATAGCGCATTTCCGTGATTAGTTGTAAAACTTTAGTTTGGAAAGTGAGGGTCTGAAGTTCGGTAAAATCTTCTATAGATGGCAGTATGCCTTTAAAAAAGGACAAGTGGCGATTCTCCTTCTCCTTAGGAGCTTTTAATGCATCTAATGTATCTTTTTCAAAATCATCCAATTGTAATGTTCTCTTCCGGGTGACAGGAACATAGCGGGACGGCCCAGGTACAGGCACATCATCTGTAGAACTCATGGTCGATTCATCAGCTAAGTTTAAACTATCGTCCGTGGCATTCTGTGCTATTTTGGTTAAAAATAATAGCTGATTGTAATAATGATATTTTGCAAGCTTTTTAGCGGCTGAGCCGGATCTCGAGGCTTCTTTAATTTTTTTTAAATGTTTGAAAAAGGTGTCCTTGACATTTTTCCACTTTTTCACAACAGTATTACCTGAAATGAAAATCAAATATTAAATGTATATTTGTAGGTTCATCGCGTATTTTTTTTTAAAGTCCTATAGATGCGTAACTAGAGCCTTAAATCGAATACTTCATTGCCGAATAAACATGGGTCGTCGGTCAAATAGGAAAAAAAAATTAGCACTCCCAGACTGATTGCGGATTATGCATGAGAAGGCAAAATATTTTTTTCTTATTTCGAATCATATTTTTTTGGGAAAAATAAAATGTTTTTGAATCACCTCTAAAAAGTGACTACAAACTAACTACCAGTATGTGGTCACTTTCAAGGGGTGATTCAAAAACATATATATATTTTTTAAAGCATCTACCCCTGAGTGAGTACTGTTTTATATATCTTTTATTTAATAATCTTAAAATGTTTTTGTTACAGGTACCTAGGAAGCGGAAATACGATTCAAGATTTAGAATTCAAATTTAAACGGGGGAAATCTACGATTGCATGTATGATATTGAGAGTATGCGAAGCTATATGGAAACATCTTCTTCGTGACAACATCCCTGAACTGACAACAGCCCGATTCCAAAAAATAGCATCTGATTTTGATGTCAGAACAAATTTTCCTCATTGCATCGGGGCCATCGACGGAAAGCATATACGCATGTGTAATCCTGCTAATAGTGGCTCCCTCTTTTTTAATTACAAATCTTTTTTTCTATGGTGTTGCTAGCTGTTGTGGACTCTAACTATAAATTTACTTTTGTCGACATTGGCGCATACGGAAAAGAGTGCGATTCAACTGTTTTTCAAAACTCAAAACTGTACGAGTTAATGATTTGCGAGAAGCTGCCATTGCCTGATCCCCAGCCACTATGTGGTTTTAATAGACCAATCCCATATGTGTTAGTGGGTGACGAAGCTTTTGGATTAAGCAAACATGTTATGCGTCCTTATGGTGGTAAAAATCTCGATGTAAAACAAAAGGTATTCAATTATCGACTTAGTAGGGCAAGAAGATATGTCGAATGTGCTTTTGGAATCATGGCAAACAAATGGCGCATTTTTCACAGACCGATAAACGTATCCTATGATTTTGCTACTGCCATTGTAAAAGCATGTTGTGTCCTACACAATTTTGTGGCCGATCGGGAAGGTGTTCGTCAAAAAGATAAATTGGCGATAATTTGTGATGAGTTTCACTCTCTCCAACCACAAAATGAAGAATTGACAGCAGCTAATGGTATTAGAGATGAATTTGCAAACTATTTTATGAGCAGCACAGGATCTTTGAAGTGGCAATTAAAGAAAATTTAGTCATGTTACTAGTATAAAGAAAAATAGGACTCACCAATTTTGTTCTTTCGATCGGGAGCGTAGCTATCATATTCTGGAAATAAATTTTTTGTAACTTCTGCCCATGCCTTCGCTTTTAAATTATTGTTTTTAAAATCCACATGAAACTTATCCCACAGTACTTCCCGTTCTTGAACTAAAGAAATGAGGTAGTCCATGTCAATATTTTCCTCACTGGTACTCATTTTAATAGGTACAGGTTACGGGATCGTACTTAATCCAGCATGCGTCCTTCCCTATGCTGCGCAAACAAACAACTGCGAGCGGCGCCGCTCCGGCTCCGCTCTGCTTACACCCCTCCCCGCCTCGTCTCGATTCCGATGCGCGCGCGGTGCGGCGCCGGAGCACACCGCACGGCGCCATGTGGCTACAATGCATTTTTGTATGTAGAAAACCGCCTCGGCGCCGCTCAGGCGCCGCGCCGCAGCCGCGCCGCCCGTGTGGTTTGGCTCGGTACCTCCACAATCGAGCCCGGCATCAGCTCTACCACCTATACTTTCCTCGTACCATGTAGCTTTATTTTTTGTCTGTTGGCACTTGATGAAACTTGGACTTCATAATGAACAGAAAATGACTTATACTATTCCATTTCATCATTGATTTATATCTTGACCGGTTTCGCCTTTATGACATTTTCAAAGGAACACGTTGTAACAGCCACTTTGCGCAGAAATGAACGTTATTTCGATCTCGTTTCCGTTGATATTCGTACCGACACACATTTAACTGCTAAATGAGGTCATGGCATCGCCTTAAGGGTAGAGGAAAAGAGACTAATTAATGATACAAGTATTTACCAAACTCGGAATAAATAGCTTTTCTCCAAAAGATCATCAGCCCTAAAGCTAGATTGGTTTTCATTTTTTATCAAGATTACTATGAGATGAGATAGATGACTATGGATTACGGTCACATCAAAGCAAACAACCGGTTGCTGTTCAAAAAAACCTTTTGAAAACGGGTAATTTTGAGGATAAAATTTCCACTCACTGTCTGATCATAAAAACCTTTAGGAATATAAAGTTATTTGAAATTTGAGTAAGCTGTTTAATTAAGGAATACACCCGAAAAGAATTAATTTCCAGTTCTATGAGGGTTAATACTTGAACCAACTTGGTTTTACGTGTCGTACCCGCACTTGAACAGTTTTTAGGGTTCTGTAAGCAAAGGGTAACCAATGGGACCCTATTACTAAGACTCCACTGTCCGTCCGTCCGTCTGTCACTAGGCTGTATCTCATGAACCGTGATAGGTAGACAGTTAAAATTTTCACAAATGATGTATTTCTGTTGCCGCTATAACAACAAATACTAAAACCGGCCAAGTGAGAGTCGGTCCCGCGCACTCCCATCCAATAGACATGATTTTTTTTCCGTGTTTATATATAATGGTACGAAACCCTTCGTGCGCGAGTCCGACTCGCACTTGGCCGGTTTTTTTACATAACACAACCGAAATAGATAGGGTCCTTATAAATAAGACGAACTTCGTGCTCCGTGGCTACCCCATCATCTTATATCCTATTTCTAAATACATAATGCAATTGTACATAATATGTACTGAATTAGTACGTATTGTGATAGGGTAAGAGTACGTTCCACCTGAATTTGGGGTTGCTGTGGAGCATCTCTCCAGCAACCCCAAATTGAAATGAATGGAAATTTTACGTAAATACATACTGCTTCAGCAAAGATGCTGAAAAAAATTGTACTGTTGTCTTTACCATTGAATATGCTAGATGTAGCTAGTTAAGGATATGGCATAGACAAGATTAAACACATTATTTAACATCAGGCGAAAACAGCATTCAATACGTTGTATTTTAGTCTACAATCGCACGCTCTTCGTCCTGGCAGTTACGACGACAGAAATGCCTCGCGTTCGTGAAAAAACATATTATTTACATTTCTTTATCTATGTTTGCAGTAAGAACTGCAATTTTCGGTAACTGCAATAGGTATCAATAATACCTATTTTACTATATGAAAACCAAGCGAATCTGTTGAATAATACAGGAGAAATTAATTTTTTAAACATGAAATATCATGAAAACGGAGGTTTACAAATGATTTTTTTCTGGATTGAATATTTGATTAATTTAATTATAATTAACAGCACTGAACGTTATATATTTTTTTCAAAGGATGGACCGTATAGATTCTTCAGAAAACTACAATCGAAAAACATAAAACTTTTTTTTCTTGCGTCATGTTGCCTCCTAAATGAAACTTTAAAACTTAGAGCCGTACTTGAGAAAAAAGACAATCCCGGTCAAACTGGGACATTGTCACATTATGATTTCGGTCGATGAATGCTGTAAAATTGAAAGGCGTCAGGTACAACCCTGATAAAAATAATGATCTTTGTCTCTGCCTGCCCCTTTGAGAAACGAAGAGATTTTTTATTTTATTAAATTGTATAGTTTGTAATCGCCACATTCGTACTGAACCCTCGGTAAATGTAAAAAACACGGTTTTTGTCTTTTAAAAAAAGTTTGCTCGCAAGTATTAAGCTTAATCGAAAATAATCAATTCGTTTGAGAAAAAAATATTTTTGCGAATTTCACAAAATGGCTCATTGAACCTTAGGTAGTAGAACTGGCCCCAGGCTCGACCGTGGAGGTACCACCATCTCACTCGCAAATCCCTCCGAAATTATTCGAGGGAGAGTAAGAGAACTGGGACCGATTGATGGAGGTATGTGAGGAAACCTGCATGCCCTAAAAGTGTGTATTTGTGCCCGAAGAACGGCGATAGAGCTCACCACTCATCACGTTGGGACGTAATAATCGTCGGTGAAACGCGGGTGTGCCGAGTGTGGACTGTGACTTGCATTTCACACTTCACACACGGAACACCTCTGACACCCCCTCGGGGATTCATGTCGTGACGATATATTTATTTTATCATTCCAACATTCCGTAAAAAAACATAGATGACGTCACTTTTGACGTGAAGTGGACTCAGTCAGAAGGACTTTGATTCGGAGCGAGTGAAAAAGTTTCAGGGTTTTGTTATAGGACATTTAAAACTAAGACAAAATAAATAGCACATTTATAGTAGATTGTTATCCAAGGGAGGTAAGCCATTTTATTTTCATGTAACTTTTTATTTTTTGTTTTGTGCAATCGCGTCTTACTGGCCAATGTGATTGTTTTAAAAATAAAACTAATTTAGTTGCTGTTTTAAGTCATAAACGTCTTTTTAAGATTTTATTAAGCATATTTACATATATACGCAAGTCACATTTTTCCATAATAATAATATTTAAAATACAGAATAACAAAATAAAAAGGAAATAGACAGAACAGACATTTTCCATTGTCATTTGGCGAGACGAGTGATTGACTACATAGTTAGTACTGTAAGGGACACTCGTTTGATTTTCAAATTTACTTACCTCCCTAGGTAGGTAAATCGAATTTACCTCCCGCATTTCAAGTTATTATGACTTACTTTCAGAGCATTAATGATGAAAAAACAATTAATTGTCACGTTCGCGTTCCTAAACGCACAACGTAAGTTTGTTATTTTCCAATAAATAATATAAAATGAATGAGATTTATGGCCATTGTTTGTGCTTTTTAGCAAAGTCGTGTTACAGTATGCATTACGTTGTAATCTATTGTGCAAAACAACAATTCTGTTATTTCCAGCTAGGGTCTTTTAAGGCTAGGTTTTATTTTCTGGGAAAATCATGACAACCCAGAAATGAAGGATAGTTTAAAAGTCATTCATAACCTTCGTGGTCATTTATATAGGACAACCCAGAAATTCTAGATCTGCTTAGAGTATTGGTGAGATCAGCGGGGTTTAGTTATTTTACATTTTACCTTTTTTATCAAAAACTTGACATTTCTGCAGAAAAGCCCCCCGAGCCTCCCGCTCACTACAGTGGCTACATCAGTAAAGGCACTAAAGCCTTAATTAATGTAAATAAAATAATGTTTATATTGTAACCGCAAACGGCTGTGTGTAAGGTCCCAAAATTTATATAATTTTAAAGTTATAACTACATCGCCGGCAGCTTGCAGCTGCTTCTGACTGACAGGTTTTGTTCCGTTTACTGTTTAGTTTTGGATTTTAATGGAGTTTGTGCGGTGCCGCGGGGCGACAGTTATTAAATTTGCTTAAAGTAGCTTTGTCGTATGTAGCTTACTCATGGACAAATAAATATTTGATCTGTATTTAATAGAGGAGGCAAATAAGCTCATATTTTACAAAAGAGTGGCACGAAGTAACCGCACGAACTTCAAAGTTTTATGACTAATAAATTACCTCTATGGTAACTTACAATAGAACCACCCCTTAGGCAAGGGATGGAAAGGGGTGAATGCTATTATTGTTTATAACTTCGAGGGAAAATTATCTGTAGTCGGTGCAATTTGACATACGAATTAGAGTACCCTGATCTACGTTTGCCAAAAGTGCAGTTTGGGATACAAATTACGGAACTACTATTTTACTTCCTTTGCAATTGTTCGTCACTGGCGCGTTCCTAAACGCACAACTTATGATTGTTTATCTTACTTTTGAATAAAAAGTACTAAATAAATAAATGTGATGTATGGCATTTACCGGTCCTAGTTTAGTGATAATAAGGCTTTTCTAGCAAAGTTGTGTTATTTTATGCATTACGTTGTAAATTAATGGGCACAACAAATTCAAAGCGTGTTAATTGTTGTTTTGCACAATAATTTACAACGTCATGCACAGAGTAACACGACTTTGCTTAGAAAGCACAATTGTCATACAACAATGACCGGTAAATGCCATAAATGTCATTAATTTTATAATACGAGTATTTATTCGAAAATAAGAAAAACAATCCTAAGTTGTGCGTTTAGGAACGTGAACGTGACAATTGAGCTTTAATAATTGTTTTAAATGTGCTATTTATTTTGTCTTAGTTTTAAATGTCCTTTAACAAAACCCTGAAACTTTTTCACTCGTTCCGAATCAAAGTCCTTCTGACTGAGTCCACTTCACGTCACGACATGAATCCCCGAGGGGGTGTCACACCCCACACTTGGCACACCCATGTTTCACCGACGATTTTTACGTCCCAACGTGATAGATGGCGAGCCCTATCGCCGTACTACGGGCACAAATACACGCTTTTTAGGGCATGCAGGTTTCCTCACGGTGTTGTCTTTCACCGTTCAGCAAGTGGTAAGTATTAAATACTTTATCTAATAATGATCTCGTGCCCTTCAATAGACTCCTCTTTTTACACAAAACTTGGATTATTTATTTATTTACATTGAACTTGTATTATTCAATATTTAAAAAATTGTAATGACCAAGAACTAAGCGACTAGAGGATTCGAGACCAAAGTAATTCCCAAAATCTATTAAGCGTTACGAAAGTTTACAAACTCTAGCTATTTCGATTAGAATTCTTCTAGACTTACTACTAATTCTTTTCATCTAATATATTAGTCCCTCACCGTGGCTCTTATTAAACTTACACCAAGTTCTTGAATATTTCCATCCTCAAGATTTGTATAGCAAACTAACCTTTCGCCCGCGGCTCTGCCCGCGTTTATTCAATCTCTGCCCCATTTTCGGATAGGGCGTTATTTTATCAACAACCTTTATTGCCTATATAAGGTGACTTTAATTTATGCAGCCAAATTTTTACTGAAGACTCTGTAAGTGCTCAGCAACAAGGTTCGATGACCTTTTTTGTGAAATTCGTAAATCATTCTTTTCGTGTTCCTTACAAACGCAAGCCCAGCCCCGAGTCAATTAGTATAGGACGTCAAGATTTTATTTTGCGAAATTAGCAAAAAGTGTTATCGATCCGTGTTACTGATCACTTACCAAGCCTACTATCAGTTTGGCTGTATAAATAAAAGTCACCTTATATATATGTTGACCAGGGTTACTATAATGTTTAGTGGTTCTCGAGTTAAAAAGGAACTTACACACAAACAGACAGACAGAAAGACTAAATTCTAGAAATGGTAGTTTTGGCTTCAGTACAATAGGTACTAATAATAATAACCCATTTCATACCAAGTTTTGAAAAAATATTCGATGTGCAGGCACGGCCTTTTTACTACTTTATTATTAGTATAAAAGTTATCTGGAGAAGGCTGACAAAGTCGAGAACTGCTACTGAATCCGAAACATATACAGAAAGTGTATAACTTGCGAATAAATGTGGGCGTGCATAGAATAATTAATTATTTGTATGTATCAAATGTTCCAAAAGTATAAAAATCACGAAAGAATAAAAACTGCTAACAAATCGAACTTATCTGTGAGCTGCTAGGGCTAGAGCAGGACCTAAAACGTTATTTGGTCTCCCAAAAAATTGCAATATCTCAGACAAAGCCAGCAATCAAAATGTCTACCTTATATAAATAAACATGAACTTGTAATGGTTGAATTGTTTCTGGAGAGTAAAAAGAGAAAGCCACCTAATCGCATTAGGACTTAGCCAATTTCTCCACCATACCGATGCTGTCCAAAAGCAGCTCCTGGAAAAGTTTAATTAAGAAACTTGAATTTAGAAAGTTCGATGGAGAGAACCCGGACACGATAGCCCTCTGTCGCGTTGTACGCGAGTCGCTATCCGACCAATTGGTAAGTGTCAAGTATCATGACATAATTTTTTGACTGGCTACTCTGGCTTCCGCTTGTCATAACCATTGTGTTGGTACCTTGCTTGGGAATAATCAAGATGGCGAAAAAGATGAGGCGGCGCAAAAGAAGTGCGGGGTTTTGTGCTCTGTTGCGAGGAGCAGCAAAGGCCAGGACATGGTTGCCAGCTTCTACGGGTGAGTGCTCATACTAATATGTATCTAATTAGTTAGACCGTTGCTTTGCAATCCATGAGATGTGAAGGGATGAGTGGACTAAGCGAATAGTGAGTCTCTCATATATTACAAAATGGCGTATCATTACGTCTGGTATTGGGCAGTAGAACATTCAGATGACAACTGGTGGTTAACCCGTGAGCGTAGACCCACCAGGCTTGTCGGGATGTTCACCCAAGAGCGCGACGCGAGCTGAGCGCGCTAACGGTCGACTATGATGATGGAGCAACCGAGGCAGGACTATGGGGAAGGTGGAGGTCCTCGTGAAGGGAAACCCCCTTCACGTCCGGGATGGGACAGGCAATAGGTAACTCATGCGGAGTTCCTAAGAGGTCCCTAGGCAGCTAAAGTGAGATGATAGCCCAGCTGCTGTGCACGAGAGGGGGAGGTAGCGCGATGCAGAGACCCTCAGCAACCCCTGCACAGTGCAGGGCTATGACAGTCCACTAGCCAGCCTACAAACCGGAGCAGTAGTCGACCGTTAAGGATCTGTAGTACAGATCCATAATAAGAATAAGATAAAGACAAAATAGACATTTAGTCACGCACGGTCGACTCATCCTTTCTGTCGTATAATATTTATACTTTGTTGCCCATGTTCATTCTGTAGTAAACCCAAGGCATTTCGATCATGCTACAGAAGGCGCGACAAAAATGGTGGAGATGCTGGGATTTGATCAGGGAAGCCAGATTCGTTCTGGTTACTCTCTGTTCAGATTCACATGATTAATTTTGCATGTAATTTGGTTCTGTCTACTCTGAAATTAGGATACATTATTGTGTTCTATTAAAATTTTCTTTCCCTTGTTTTACGTTACTGCCCAGTGTGCGTACGAGCATTATAATCTGTGATTTCTTATTTTATTTTTTTTATTTGGGTGGCAACACTGACAAGCTGCAAGCCATTGGAAAAGGAAAGGCAGGTTGTCTATGATAAATGTTGTCCCTTGATATTTTTCGATTATTACCGGTTTTTTATTTTATGCCGCGTTCAGTTTGGTCGCCCGCTCATCGTGTCAAATTCAACGCGTGCAAAAGAGATGTCATGATCGCCGGGCGTCGGCGGGCGACTGAACTCAGCTCAGCTTTAAACAAATTTATTGAAGTTTTAAAAATTTCCGGATTTTTTTTTCCTTTTTTTTGACTTCCATCTCCGACCTGGGCCGGGTTCCGAATGGAAGTGACAGCACTAAAAGTACCATGAAACTACTTACGCCGTACGGCCATCAGTGATTCGGAATGACGATAGACGCGATGTAATCGATTATGTCTTGAATCGGAACGCACTACTGTTTGTTTTGACATGAAAGAAAACTCCGGCCGGTGTTGGTATTATTTTCACCTCGTGCTGAGAAAATATTATACTTGTGTGTTGAAATATTTGCTTGTGAATAACTAGAACCGTGTTTAGTGCAATTGTTTGGGGGCTTTAGTGTACTCGTATTTGTGACGTTGTTGGTTATACCATACGTGGTTGCCGAAGTAATTTACTTCCAAAATAAAGTTAGTTGACGTCAATATGGAGCAGATTCTACTTAGCAGAGTTGAGCTGAGAAAGGAACGCCTCTCCAGCTTCGTCAACACAACAACACAGCTGTATGAGCAGGCGAAATTGGACAGCGAAAAGGTAGCATTTTCATTACGTCAGCTGAAAGACTTGGTTAAAAAATTTGATGAGGAAATCAAACATTATACCACAACCTCACGGGAACCCCAGCCTGACGTAATAAATTCTGCACTGGAAGCTCAGTTGGCAGCTGAAGATCTCATAAACAAGATCGAGTTTTCTGTCCAGACTCAGCAATCAAGCCATCACGAACATGACAAGGCCACGAGGTTACCGAAGCTCGAATTACCAAAGTACAATGGAGATAGACTAAAGTGGAGTGAGTTTTGGGACCGTTTTCGAGCCAACATACACCAGCGAGATCTAGCAAAAGCTGACAAATTGTCATACCTGCTCAGCTGTCTTGAAGGTACTGCTCTAGATGCTGTCTCAGGATTGACTACAACGGATGCCAACTACACCATTGCAATTGAGACTCTGCAGGACAGATTTGGCTCTGATGACATTTTAATAGATGCGCACTACACTGCACTCAATGGCCTCTTATGTGCGGACTACACAAGTGGGAGTTGTAGGTCGACTTTAGACACCATTGAACGACATCTCAAGGTTTTGGAGAAGCTTGGAGAACCGGCAGATGGAAATCACTTTCGGGCAATCATACTTAGCAAGTTTCCTGATAAAGTGGTACAGGAACATCACTTGAGGGACAGTGGAAATTCAATGGCAGCTATCAGGAAGAACTTGCACCGCATCATCACAGCGATGGAAAAGTCGACATCAGCTCCATCCACAGCTGAAGTGATATCACCTATACCAGGTTCTTCCCGAAGTACCACTGAAGCTCTACAAGTGAGAGTGGAACCAAAGCGACAGCAGCCAAATCGAAAGAGAAATGCTGATAACTACATCAGAGTGCCACCGACAAAGAAGCCCAGACGCAGTTGCATCTTATGTAAGCGAATTAACCATTCAAGCTCCGAATGTAGGACTGTAAGGACAGTAGAAGCAAGGAAGGAGAAGCTTTCTGGTCGCTGTCTGCGTTGCCTGAATCAGAACCATAGAACGGAAGATTGTAAGAAGCAGGTGACCTGTTACCAGTGCAAGGGGGATCATATGAAACTTTTGTGTCCGAATATTGATAAAGGTGAGCTATCTTCCTTAACAAAAGATGCCATAGAAACTGTGTGTGAGATTTCTCATGGTCATACCTTTTTACAGACTGCCGTGGCAAAAATCATAAGCCCCGAAAGTAACAAGAGTCAAAATTGCAGACTCCTTCTAGACAGTGGCAGCCAACGTAGTTATATTTCATCAAGGTTAGCTAACAAACTGGGCCTGTCAATAGAAAAGGAAGATCTGCTGCTAATTTATACATTTGGAGCCTCCAGCCCTACAGAAACATCAAGTCCATCCACAGAAATTATATTAGAAACTAAGCGTGGTATCATCAGGCCAATGCAGGTTAATGTTGTTCCTCACATTACAGACAGGGTGTCAGTAGCAAACCTGAAGGTTGACAGCGTGGACATACTTGCTGATGATGACACGACTAGGGATGGTATTGACCTACTTGTTGGGAATGATTTCTACTGCTCCTTCATAAGAGATGACAAAACTCAGATTGGCACAAACTTATACTTAATGGACACCGACTTTGGCTGTGTGTTGTCTGGCAATATAATACAGAAAGAAACGCCTAATATTCTATCGATCACTACTTACTGTCAATGTCATATACCAAGCTGTCCATACTTTACGGAACCAGATCTACCATTAAGGAGCATTGACATGAAATTTCTATGGTCACTGGAAAGTATTGGTATCACTGATTCACCCAAGGCTACATGGCAAGAGGAAGCAGTACATCATTTTAATGAGACAGTTCAGTATCGCGATGGACGATATGAGGTTAGATGGCCCTGGATCCAGTACCCACCTGATCTCCCATCTAACTTTGGACTTGCTCTTGGACGACTCAAAAGTTTGATAAAAAGAATGGATAAAGAGTCTCGTGATGAATATGTTAGCATACTGACGGAACAGCTAGAGCTAGGAATCATAGAAGTAGTCGATCAGTATTCCAGCCAGACCAGTGGTCTGATTCACTATCTTCCTCATCATATAGTGAAACAGAAAGGAAAGAAAGGAAGACTGGTCTATGATGCCTCGGCCAAGATAACAGGACAGAAGTGTCTCAATGAGTGTCTTTATAGTGGACCATCCATGCTGGAAGACCTGACAGCATTATTACTCAAGTTTCGCACCAAGAAAATAGGCCTGACGGCAGTTGTAGAAAAGGCCTTCCTGCAAGTTGGACTTCAGAGTGAGGAACGGGACGTGACAAGATTCCTTTGGGTTAAAGATCTGGACCAAGATCCAACTCCAGATAATCTACTGCATCTGCGATTCTGTAGAGTACCTTTTGGTGTGATATCAAGCCCATTCTTACTCACTGCTACTATCAGACATCATATGTCCCAAACCGATGGAAACTTGATTAAGGTGATTGCTGACAAATGCTATGTCGACAACTTGGTGACGGGAGCTGACTCAGTCGAGGATGCCAAAGAAACATTTCAGAAAGCAAGAACCTCATTTCAACAGCTAGCCATGAATATCAGGGATTGGGTCTCGAACAGCAGACAGTTTATGGAGTTGATACCCGATGAATACAAGGCCAAACAAACTGATAAAGTGAAAGTCCTTGGTTTATTATGGGATGTTGAAAAGGACACTCTGAAACTGAAAACTACTGACGAGCATTTCAGCCAACAAACTCTGTCAAGAACCAAAAGGAAGTTTCTTCGCGCTCTAGCTCGAGTCTACGACCCTTGTGGATTTGTATGCCCACTGATATTACCAATGAAACTCTTGTTTCAACACATATGTGAGAGAAAGGTGAAGTGGGACACGAAGCTGCCTGAAGACCTGACACAGTCAGTAGAGAAAATTTTAGAACAGTTAACGGCTGTATCAGGTGTGGAACTTCAGAGGTACATCGGAATCAAATCACCTGATCAAAAAACCATATATGAACTACACTGCTTCACTGACGCGTCCATGAACGCATATGCAGCCGTAGTCTATTTAAAGGCACAAGGACATGGTGAAACAGCGGTGTCATTTGTAATGGCAAAATCACACATATCAAGGACAGAAGATAAGACCGATCTCAAAATACCCAAGCTAGAGCTATTAGGGTACCTGATAGGGAGCAGGTTACTAAAATACACTAGTAACAACATAGACTTACCAATTCAGAAGATGTACTTGTGGACAGACAGCCTGGTTGTTCTTGGATGGATGAGATCCAACAAGCTTCTCCCACCGTTTATTGCAAATAGAGTCAACGAGATCAAGCGTAATCACCAAAAAACAGAAATGTGTTACATTCACACTAAGTCTAACCCTGCTGATATTGCGACGAGACCCGAGCTCTGGGAACAAAAACAAGAGCTCTGGTACAATGGTCCAGAATTTTTGAAAGAACATGAGTCTCGTTGGCCTTCTTATCGCCACTACGATGCGCACAAGACCTTCCTTTCAGTTGGGGAGGCCCTGGACGAGCATCCAGGAGAGATGGATGTCGAGCAGTTTGATGACGCTTTGGAAAGTAGCGAATCAGATATAATTGTCCAAGACAGCTATAACACACTTGATGAGACAACAACTGAAATAAAAAAACTTCAAAGACAATACTTTCTTGATGAAGTAATGGGCAAGAGAACACACTTGGGAAGGAATTTAGATTTATTCTTGGACGTCGATGGAGTACTCCGGTGCAAAGGCCGCATGGCAAATACCACCTGGAGTTACGACATGAAGTATCCAGTGCTGTTGCCAAAAGATTGCGAGTTCACGAATAGAGTTATACACGACACACATGAAAAAAACTATCACGTAGGCACTGCACACACCTTAGCTATCATCAGGGAGCGATACTGGATACCGCAAGGAAAAGCCCAAGTGCAGAAGGTACTCAGAAGATGCCGTCAATGTGTGAAACATGGTGGTGGCCCCTATAAGCTACCACCTACGCCAGCCCTGCCGCGAGAGAGAGTAAACTACAGCTATCCCTTTGCATTCAGTGGTCTTGATTATTTTGGCCCTCTGTACGTGGCTTCAGCGACTGGAAGAGTAAAGAGGTGGGTGGCTTTGTTTACGTGCTTAACAGTTCGCGCTATCCACTTAGAAATAGTTAAGGATTTGACGGCTGAAGAATCCCTCCTAGCTGTTCGAAGATTCATGGCGACCAGAGGAGTACCACAACGCATATACTCAGATAATGCTACCCATTTCAAGCTGACCTCTGAATTGATGGTAAAACCATACTTCTCCAATGGAAATTTATTCCACAGCTGGCCCCTTGGCATGGGGGATTTTACGAACGTCTGGTTGCATTAGTCAAGCACTGTCTAAAACGAACTTTAGAGAAACATCTACTGAACGACAGCAAATTGCTTACAGTGATGAAGGAAGTTGAAGCAGTAGTAAACTCCAGACCACTAACACGAGTAGGCACAGAGATAATCCACATATTGAGACCAGCGGATTTCCTTAGCTTGGGAAAATGCCTAATAGTCGAACCTTCCTCCAAAAAATTACCTTACGAAGGAACAACTACAAAGACTGACCTGATCGAAAGTTGGAAAAAGGGACTTAAAATTCTAGAGGCCTTCAAACAGATGTTTGTGGGACAATATCTCGCGAGTTTGAGAGAGAGATCCAAACATGCACCTAAACAGCCAAGAATTAGATCCGATCATGAACCTCGAGTAGGTGAAGTCGTGCAAGTCAAGTCTGACTATAAAAACCGCGACAACTGGAAAGTTGGGAAAATTGAGTCCTTGATTGAGGGGGCAGATGGTAAATGTAGAGTTGCAAAGATCAATGTGGATGGCTCTATACTCACACGTTCCATTGGGCATCTCTATCCTCTGGAGGTAGATTCAGACGAACAGGTACAACCTGAGCAAGATACCGAACAAGGTTTGGAACAAGCTGACGTTCCAATGGTAGACGTCCCTGTTCGCTTCTTGGACCTAGACCTTGATTTGGAATTTAAGTCGAGGCACATGCCAGAACAGGATGGAGATCTGCAGTCTCACAGAGATATAAACACTATTAGTGAGCATACTTCTCCAATGGAAATAGACTCTATCCTCGAAGTTGAAAAGACTGGAAATGATGAATCCCACAGCGAGCCAAGCCCTCCAACTAATAGTAGAACACCAGAGTTGGAAGAATTCACAACTTCAGATGAGCCACAGCAACCAATTGAGGTGAACACCAGAAACCGAAGGGACGCTGCGGTTCAAGCCAGGGAGAAGATTCGAGAGTGGACGCGTCACCTACTCGCCCTGCTAGAGTGACCGTCTTCGCCTTTGGGAGTGTCGCGTTGTACGCGAGTCGCTATCCGACCAATTGGTAAGTGTCAAGTATCATGACATAATTTTTTGACTGGCTACTCTGGCTTCCGCTTGTCATAACCATTGTGTTGGTACCTTGCTTGGGAATAATCAAGATGGCGAAAAAGACGAGGCGGCGCAAAAGAAGTGCGGGGTTTTGTGCTCTGTTGCGAGGAGCAGCAAAGGCCAGGACATGGTTGCCAGCTTCTACGGGTGAGTGCTCATACTAATATGTATCTAATTAGTTAGACCGTTGCTTTGCAATCCATGAGATGTGAAGGGATGAGTGGACTAAGCGAATAGTGAGTCTCTCATATATTACAAAATGGCGTATCATTACGTCTGGTATTGGGCAGTAGAACATTCAGATGACAACTGGTGGTTAACCCGTGAGCGTAGACCCACCAGGCTTGTCGGGATGTTCACCCAAGAGCGCGACGCGAGCTGAGCGCGCTAACGGTCGACTATGATGATGGAGCAACCGAGGCAGGACTATGGGGAAGGTGGAGGTCCTCGTGAAGGGAAACCCCCTTCACGTCCGGGATGGGACAGGCAATAGGTAACTCATGCGGAGTTCCTAAGAGGTCCCTAGGCAGCTAAAGTGAGATGATAGCCCAGCTGCTGTGCACGAGAGGGGGAGGTAGCGCGATGCAGAGACCCTCAGCAACCCCTGCACAGTGCAGGGCTATGACAGTCCACTAGCCAGCCTACAAACCGGAGCAGTAGTCGACCGTTAAGGATCTGTAGTACAGATCCATAATAAGAATAAGATAAAGACAAAATAGACATTTAGTCACGCACGGTCGACTCATCCTTTCTGTCGTATAATATTTATACTTTGTTGCCCATGTTCATTCTGTAGTAAACCCAAGGCATTTCGATCATGCTACAGAAGGCGCGACACCCTCACTTGACCAGTTCGCGGTGAAATGAAACCCAATACATAAAGGTTCATGATGGTTTCGAAAGGAAATATACTTGCTTATAATCTAAGTGGATGGGCTCTAAGTTATTGCTTCATACGGTGCCTGTGTACAGTCACCTACAGTCCACGCTACTTTATTTCATAATAGCGTAATAAAATAATCGGGCAGGTTATAAGGGCTTGCCTTTGGTCTTTCAACGGTTTTTGTTTTAATATGCTGAGTCAACTACTTATCTAACAATGTAATACTTGGACACGTATTTTTTCATACCTTAGTCTTCACTCGATAGATTTTAGTTTTGAAAATTATGCCTTTCGTTTCATGTCTAAACGGCTTGAGTTTTATGTCTGAAATTACTGCTATAACAAGAAAACAAGGTTTAATTTCCGATGCCAGGTGAAAAAACTCCGACGTCAAATACTTTTTCGTAAAATCCGGAAAAGTCTCGAAAATTTACTGATTTTGCGTGCTGGCAGCGCGCGAAGCGAGCATTCTAATATAGAATTTCCGACAACATTCACTCAGTAAGATTATTGTGCACCATGGGCCAAGCCTTAACATGCGGGCGACTGTACTACGTAAAAAGGGCGTGTGTAAGTGTTCTACCTCCGAGTTTGTGCTTTAATTGAATTCCTTTGAGAAATAAAGTACACCGTTTAAACCGACGACCGATCTTTTCGAACCTATTTTTATAATATCTAATTATGCTTACTTGAAAATGCTGTGCCCTTACAACTATTTCATAAATATGTTATGTATATTGCTTGTATTTCAGTATATTAAGTAATTTACTAAAAATTCAATTAGTGAATTCATTAATTTAAAAAGGTTCTAAAACACTATTATGTTATGCCACATTTTTCAAAAAAAATATTTAGTTTTAGATATTTATGTGAAGACATTTTTAGGATCGTGTCTGTTTATAAGTTATAATAGAAGTAAATATCAATGGTACTATTTCAAAAGAAGCGAATTAAGGCGCATGCCCATCCTAAATTAGCAACTCGATGTGTGTTAGCACAAAAATCGACAGAAATAACGTTAATATCAGCTTGTATTGCAAAGTGCCTGTTACGACGATCGCTGCGTCTCCAGATAGCGCAAAATAGGAGAAAATAACACTTTTCACATGGAAGCTGAAGGGAAAATTTTTTTTTGAACATTTATTATTAATGTTAGAAACCTCCATGAAACCTTTAGAAAATGCACATCATAATATTGTTTTCCTTACTACTTACCGTATTTATTTACCAACTTCTTTGTTCGTTGCATCATTTATATAAAATATTTTTATTCCTAGATTTCTCTATTTTATGTATGTGTATAAATTAATTTTTGTAGCCCAACCTAAATATTTTTTGTACGTATTTCCCTTATTAGTATATACATATTATTTTTTTATTCTAAAGATATTTATTGTAAAGATTAACTTTGACTTGTGGAAAGTATACTTTATGCATCTATTTTACAAAATAAATATTTTGATTCGATTTGATTTGATATCAAAAAAAAAGTATGCAATAAATGATTTTTAAAGCAATTTGGGGAAATAGTGTAATACTGGTTAGTATTATTTATTAAATAAATCCATCCCTCCATCCATCAGCCTGTTTCGTCCACTGCTGGACATAGGCCTTTCCAGGATTACGCCACTCTTGGCGGTCCCCCTGGAAGAAATGCCCATACTCACACACGCTGGGCGGGCGGGTTGGTGAGCGCGGTGCCGAAACCTTTGCACCAGTGACGCCGCTGCCCGTCACCAGTCCGTTTTATATAAGGCCCGGCAATTGTGGATGGATATACCGCCATCCATCGGTCCCAGGCAATGGTGGGCCACCTGGTTTTGCCTAAGAGCTGTTCTCTTACTCTCCCCCGAATAACTTCGGTGCGGTTTGCGAGTAAGATGGTGGTACCTCCACAGTCGAGCCCGGCATCAGCTCTACCACCTACTTTATCTATTTAAATTTAAATTTAATTATTTATTAAATAAATAAAATGCGGAAATATTTTTTTCAATGCAAGTGCTCGTTAAGGCATGAAAACTTTTGTCAAAGTCAACTTTACCACACTATTGACCGTCAGACGACATCCGTCTACCACTGACGGCAGAACAGGTATCTGAAGGCAGGCTTCGAACGCATCAAACTGAAAGCAGCTTAATTCCGTCAAGTTGGCAACTTGCGTGCAAAGAAAAAGAATGCCCGCCTAAAGTTCGTTTTTGTTTATTTAATTACGTTCCATTTATTTACTCAAACTATGCATTGAAAAACGTAGTTTTGTACACGTGGGTAAGGACAATAACTTATTCTTATTCACAACGTTTAAAACACTCGCTTGTCGCTCGTGTTTCAAATCGTCCTCGTAAGCTATTGCCTCCTTACCACACTTGTAGCATAAACTACTATTTTTTCCTTACTAGTTGTGAAAACTTACTGTAAGCTTTAAGGAAAAACACATTAATTTTTCGTTGTTCAGTATGATCGGTAGAGTACAAAAATACTGTCAATAAAATTTACACCCGATATACAGGGTTAATTTTTCATGTGGGCGTAGATGGCCTAATCCTAAACTATAAGAAATAGCGATTAATTGTCAAAGAAGTCTCGGGGCCGAAATTGATGAACATTTGATCCTCATTTACAAGCGAATTATTTATACCGGGTGTAAATAGACTGCTACCATTACACATATTCTACCGACCCTACTGAACTTCGAGGGCGAAACAGGTTCAGTTTTCACGGACAACGCTCTCTCTAAACGCCCCCGTATGTCGGTGTGTTAGGGTTCACGCATTTTTGTTTGGAACTCAATTATTTCCTAAACTAAGGGTGTCCGCGGTAATGATTCTTGGGAAAAGTGGTTCAGTAGGGTCGGTAGAATGTGTGGATTCATTTAATGGTAGCAGTCTATTTACAGCCGGTATAATGTGCCTTTTTTAAATCATCAGTTTCTATTCTCGGCTAAGGATATTATTTTTTAGAAAATCTTATGATGCATTTTGGTTTTCATCAAAATCGGCCCCGACTCCTATGAGTATTTTTCGCAATTCTTGACAAACTATCCCCGTATCACTGTAGCAGTTCTTACCGCGAAAGCTGATAATGGTGCGATAGTGTAACGTGTGGTTGTGTGTACAACGTACTTCATCAGTCGACACAAACAGTACACACATAGCTTCTTATCTGATTACGAGTTGATGTTTATATGGGTCAATCAACGACGTAAGGGTCAATATATTTTTATACAAAGTATTATCACATAAAAATTCGCAGGTCCACATCTCGCCCGTATTGCTAGGGGGACAAGAGCGAAAGTGTGTCGACGATAGTTTATTATATTAAGGTCCTAGACAAGGACAAAATGAGCGATTGCGAAACTATGTAAGGCCTTCGGGAATTTAGCGCACGTAAATTTAGATTAATTTTCTTGTACACAACAGAAAAGAGATGTACGAGTATACACTAAGAATAAAGTAGTAAAAAGTCGTGTTTGTACAATAATAGTACATTACGATACGAGAGCGATATAATATTTTATAGCACAAGTGCGGAAAATGCCGACTTTACGCAAGCGCAGCGTGCGTAAAGTGGTCATTTTACGCACGGTGTGCTATAAATATTTTTGCGAAATTTTAAATGGGTTACTGTATTCTACAAGTTTTGGAATGTTTGTTTGTCTGTATGTCTGTCCCGTTTCAACTCGAAAACGACTCAACGGATTTGGATGCGACATTCTTTATTTATCATCGTAGTGGCCTTGGTCATATACAATTTGTCGTTAACAGTTTTTATCTTATGCACTAATAAAAACAACTTGAAGACTTATCCACGCGAGCGAAGCCGCAGGCAAAAGCCAGTACTTTATAAAACCACTTGAAAACGAGTCGAGAAAAGATTGTTTTGGAACACAAGCGGTATGTATGTTCATAATTCTCACAAATTATTTAGGGGCCTTTTAGGGTTCCGTAGTTAACAAGGAACCCTTATAGTTTCGCCATGTCCGTCCGTTTGTCTCAGAGACTCTTGGTACTGAAGTGTTGTAATTTGGCACGGTGACGGGTGTACATATTAATCACGCCGACAAAGTGGTAAGACCACGGTAAAACCAGATCTCTTAGAGTACCTCCCGGGAGGTACAAGGAGTATTATCAAGCACTTTGCGTGTAAGGTGGATTACACGCAAAATGGAGATGATTTTTCTCTCGTATATCCAATAGTGTCGTTGGATAGGTCGTTCAAAAATATTGCGCGTGTGTGAAAACAATTTCTCATTTCAGGGAACCTAATTTTTGCCAGAGTCAAGTGCCCCCCATCCCCGTGCCAGCTAAACGGTTGTTTTTAGATTTGTGAAAAATTCACGGCAATGGAATACATAGAATAAGAATAATCACACTAATATTATAAATGCGAAAGTCTGTGTGTGTGTGTGTGTGTGTTTATGTTTGTTACTCTTTCACGCTCAAACGGCTCGACGGATTTGGATGAAATTTAGAATGGATATAGCTTATACCCTAACTTAACACATAGGCTACTTTTTATTCCGGAAAGAAGCTTGTCGATAAACCGAATAACACGCGGGCGGAGCCGCGGGCAAAAGCTAGTAAATAATATAATCTAGAATTACCTCTTACAAAATCAATGTTTATCGTCCAAATCTTCTTCCTCTCAAATAAATAGCCAGAAACGGCATTCACTGCGTGCTGCCATCCCATTTCATCGTTGCACAACAGAACGTGCAGGAGAAGTTAAACCCCCCTGCCTCACCCCACATTCCAGCCTATACGGATCCGACATGAATGATGTTAGATGAGAAATTTAAGATTACCCGTTTAATATTAAGTTTATTTTGTTCGTCGCACCTATTTTTAGAGTTCCGTACATGAAGGGTGCCAAACGGGACCCTATTACCAAGCCTCCGCTGTCTGTCTGTATGCCTATCTGTCTGTCTGTACCTCTGTCTGTACGTCCCTCTGTCACAGGGGCCTACAACTTCAGCCGAAATTGGTAGCCAGTTAAAATTTTCACAAAATATGTACCTCTATTACTAAAAAACAAAGGGGTCCTCAATACAAGAAACCTTGTCCTTTGTCATTTGTTTCAGCTACATCTTAAAACCGGCCAAGTGCGTGTCGGGCCACGCGCAGTCTAAAGTTCCGTAGATGCCCGGTATAGTTTATAAGTTGGTCTACTAATAACAGATCGCGCCAAACTTCTAGTCCCATGAAGCTTATAGTTCCAAGAACGGCCCATACATTGTCGTGTTTAGGAGGACAAAAGTTTGGCACGACCTGTACTCCTAAACCTCTAAAGCCTATTTAGCTGTGATAGTTTTCCTTTTAACTTCATTATATATACTACTTCTGTGAATTACTTATAAACAAAATACTTATAAACAAACTTGAGTACTATGGCGTGAGAGGATCAGCCCTTAACTTAATTAAATCTTACCTTTATAACCGTAAACAGTTTGTTCGAGTAATTGGTAGTGATGATAAATCGGAAATGTCTGAAGAGAGAACAATGGAAAGAGGAGTTCCACAGGGTTCGGTCCTTGGACCTCTCTTTTTTATTATCTTTATGAATGATTGACCCCATTGCTCACGGGATGGTACAGCATATCTGTATGCTGATGACACTAGCATAATTCTCAGTGCTCTTACCTATGAAGAACTCAACTTAAAAGTGAAGACATGGTGGACTAGCCTATGTAATTGGTTTGATGCTAATAAGTTAAAGATGAATATTGACAAAAGTTTTTATGTTAATTTCAAACGACATGCAAATTCTGCCGAATTAAATTTTGACTTACCGGTAGCCAAATGATTATGCCATATAGATAAAATAAAAAAAAGACTTGCAAGTACGCACTACGCTATTACTAACTACCTATATGATACTTTGAAAATGGTCTACTATGCATATTTTGAGAGCATTTTAAGATACGGACTAGAAATTTGGGGTAATTGTACAAATATTAAGAGCATACTTATATTACAAAAGAAAGCAGTGAGACTCATTGATGGTTCGAATTATAATGAACATTGCAAACCCCTATTTATCAAACATAAAATATTAACAGTAGTGGCTCTTATGTAGCTTTATTTTTAAAAATAAAAACAATTACCAAACCGTAGGTTGTTATATAAAAAATCTGAGCAATAGCAAAGACCTAAGAGGACCTACTCCAAGTTATAACATTTTCAACAGAAGCTTTGTATCTACCAGCATAAAAATTATCAATAATCTGGACAGTGAAATCAGGGACAGTGCAAAACTTCGAGCATTCCAGAATAAGCTACGAAATTATTTATTAATACGACCATTTTACAATTTAAATGAATTTTATAATAACATCGCATGCCAAGCGATTCGTATATTGTACGTAAACAACCAAACAAACCTTTGATAATGCTTTAACAGCGAAACCGGTAAGGGAAATTAATATAAATAAGTGGACAAGTACAAGTGTTTATCAAACAAAAAATTATTGAATCTTAATTGTATTTAGTGACATCCATTTCCCGACATTTTGTTTTTGAATTGATTTATTTTTCACCCTGCTTCAATCTTTTTTTTTTTTATTTCACAATGTTCTACAATTTTACTATTTCAACTTTGACATTTTATTCTATTTATTCAATTTCTATCGTCTTGTTATTTTTTGAAATAAGTTTTTTGTAAATTTTCAACTATTTATTTTTATCTCTATGATTTTTGTACCTACACTGATTTGTCTACCATGTTTGGTTTATAATGCAAATAAATTTTGATATAAATACCCATGCCAAATTACAGCTTTCTAGTACTAATAGTCTCTGAGCTAAGCCGTGGACAGACGAACATGGTAAAACTTTAAGGGTTCCTTGTCGGATTACGGAACCTTAAAAACGGTAATACACACAGTTTCGAATTTGGTCAGATTGTTGTCATACGTGTATGTACTCTAAAGTAAAAGAGTAAATATGCAATAAAAATTAGATTGGATTGGATACATATATTGTACGTAAGCAACCAAATGATGCAATAAACCTTTGAAAATGCTATAATAGTGAAACCGGTTAGGTAAATAAAATAAATACAGTGGACATTTCAATCAAAATGTATCGAAAGTTCCACCAAGTGCCAACAATCACAAGCATCAACTTCAATAAAAATTAGAATACCGTACTCAAAGGATGCCGAATTATTTGACAGGCGCTATCATTTTAGCGGCTTTTAGACGCCTTGTTATTGCTATGCTATCTATTATGTTTTTATGGAGAGATCCCTTACCCGTTTTGTGGGGTGGTACAGAACCCTTTGTGTGAAAGTCCGACTTGCACTTGGCCAAATTATTGTATTATTTCATGTTTATATTTGCTTTTACATTTTAAGCCGTTCATTTGCGGTTATTCACAAGTTCATCTGGCCAAATATGAATTAAAGCATTACATTAGCTAGTGTCAAAATCTAAACTAAGATTAGCCGGCTAAACTTGAATTTATTATCAAAAGTAACATTAGCTATGGCATATACCAACACCAAAATAAACTAAATAAAAAAATACCGGAACATTATAGGAAATGTTTCCTGCGCGCAGATATCGCAACTTCCTGAACTATTATCTGCCTCTAACAGGATGTTCTCTATACAATATTCACGAACCGGGAATCTTATTTGTCAGTGCGGCAAGTACTCGTTTGAGAACTCAGATAAACAACCTTTGGAGGAAGTCGTTCCGAGTTTGCGATCGTGACAGATGGGTAAAAAAAGCCGAGCTTTCCTAAAAAAGCGGTGACGTACTTTATTAATGCTGATTGACGATGGCGTCACTATCACCTTCACCGGAATTTCCTTTGAAATCTGGCAAATTACTTCCAAAATCTTTATTTCGGATTCTTCAATCCGAAAGTATAAAACTCGATTTTACCATTTTGAGGTTTCCACGTACATCACAAACTGAAACCTAGCCGAATCAAACTATCTACTGTAACAGAGTCTAACGTCGCGGCCAAGAGGGTCCCAGCCAGGGCAGACCATTGATTAACCAGGGGCGGAGACTGAAATTATAGAAAAAAAAATTACGCTCAGTAGCAGTACGTACCGACTAAATTATACCGAATTTTCTTTTTGGTGCCTTTGCCCTGTATTATGGCGCTTTAAATAACTTCAAAACATTGAGTGTTTACCTAAAATCAAACAAATCGTTGCAAAAACCCGCTAATTTGTATGTCCATGCACAATGAAATGTTCTTTTTCTACTGTGTATTTTTTCTTAAGTACGACGTTAAGACTTCTATGTTACGGAATCCTTAGGGAAATCATTTCTCCTATCTGACAACTACGAGTTAACTATGAAAACATTAATTTTATATAAATATTTTATCAGCAGCTCATATTTTCCATTAAATATTTAATCTGCAAGTAAAAGTACCTAGCTGTCTTAAGGGTTTCAAAGGAATTTCGTACTTTTGCATAATTAATGGAGAAAATCTGAAAATGCCGTTTGAAACTTCAAGCTAATGCCTGATTGATGTGTCTAATGAGCTAGCACTTAAAGTTCATAATTAGAAAAAACTTTTTTATTGATCTCGATCTTAAGCAAGTTCTGAAAGATAAGGAAAGTAAATGACGTCTGCAGGACTTTGTACCCAAACGAGTTTACCTATGTTCTAAAACAACAACAACATAAAACATATCGTAATAACGTATATAGCCGAAAGAGTGTCAAAGGTGTTTCCAGGTGTGGACTAGCACTTGAAAAAGTCAAGGATTCAAATATTTATTGCTTGCTACATATTACGTAAAGTACTGAGGGACAGAAACAGGTTGTACAGATGTAGAAATTACATTATAATGCAATGTACTACGTATAATTAAAATGATTATAAAAAAAAAAATTATATTATTATTTTTATATAATTAAAAATATAATTAGCGAATTTTTTATTTTATCAAAACTGATTAATAATGGTTAATGATAGCATTGTAAATAACAAAAGTATCTCATACAAATCAATACATGCGTACTTATAAATTAAATAAATAAAATAAAATAATTAATTTCATTACATTTTTATTTTTTTTTTAATTATTCTGACACATCTCTTCTTTAAGAGGAAAATATCCATGGAATTGGTACTGTTACACCATAAATATAGGGTAGCAACGAGTACACCCTCTTTTCAACGGCGGAAATCTTGGAAAGGCCTATGTCCAGCAGTGGATGAAACAGGCTGATGGATGGATGGATGGTTCAGCAAGTGTACGTAAACAAATGCATTATTATGCACATAAGTTTACGTAAATTCCGAAAAACTCGAGATTCAAATTCTGGAGTCCTACGGAAGGGACTCGGCCGGAGCTACCAACTCTGTTTTTGGGAAAAATTTATCCGACCCAATTTTAACGTTATTTATAATAGTAATAAGAGTGGAAACTAGGTCCCATTGACTTTCCCTAAAAGTACGTAACAAACATTTTAAAATAACATAAGTTGTTTAGATCGGGGTTTATTGTACGAACCTGATGTGAAACGACATTCATTAGGTTAAATATTTCTAGGACCCGGACCCCAGGACTAGCGTAACTTTTTAAATACTCTCTGAGTAATTCTCTTCTGTAATGCGAGTGAACACGCTGGCAAAAATATAGCTATATAAGTATTAAAATACCAACATAATTTATTTCGCGTTAGCAAACCGGGATCCATGAGGGAAGACTGCTTCTGACGTTTTTGCTTTTTATATGTAGTGTTATCCAAATGAGGGTAGCTACAAGCGCGCGCTTATAATATACTAGCCTTTCGCCCACAGATCCGCCCGCGTTTATTCAACAACCGCCCCGCTATCGGCTTGTTACTTTATGAACACCACGTATAGCCTGTGTGTTGTACAGAGTCACTACGATGATTAAAAAAACCGCATCCAAATCCGTTGAGTGGTTCTCGAGTTAAAACCAAACAGACAGACAAAAGTTCTAAAAATTTTGGTTTAGGTTTCAGTACAATATAATAACCTATTTCATTTGAAATTTCGCGAAAATATTCACAAACATTCAAAGATTCAAAATGTTTATTTGTAAAATAGATACATACAGTATACGTTTTACATGTCAAATCTAATCTGTATAAAAATAATATTTTATAATGAAACAAATATGATACTTACGGGAAATATATATAAAGAAAAACTATATTTAAGTTGGGCAACTAAAGTTATACACATGCATAAAATAAAGACTTATTGGAATAATAATATTATTATACACAATGCAATTAATAAATAAGTTGATAAATAAACTGAATAGACCATAAATAAATATAATACCTAACCAAATATATACTAACTTAAGTAAAAAATTAAAATATTGTATATACCTACATAATGCAATGAATAAATAAGTTAATAGATAAATAAACTATAAATAGATTTAATGCCTAAATCCGCCCATTCGATTAATCTTGCTAAGAAGAAGGGCAAGAAACTTAGCAAGTACATGTCTTTTTTTATCAGTATTTCTTTTTTTCAATATGTCTTAATACTATTACAGTCTTTTTAACTTACATAAAATTATACAAAACAATGTATTAAACTTAAATAACTAAAGGATAAAAATATAAAAGACAGAAGTAAATTGTGTCATGAGGGAAAAAAATACATCTTAGTCTACTGAGGTAGTAAGTTAAAATACTAAGCAAAACATCATCTACCTGTCTGATATAGTTTATCTTTTTTTTATAGTCAGATTAATCAACTAATAAATGCTAAGTTTAAGTTATAAAATGTTCATGTCAATATGTAAAAAGAAATGTCAAACGACTTTTGTACTACTTTATTGTATAGATAACAGATGCCACGCAACTGACAACCAGAGCTACCTTTTTCGCATTATACGTTTAAAAAATATATTTGTATGAAATTAAAGAGTCATAGGGACATTTTGCACCATTTTGCAATAGCCTTTACGGTGATGAAACCCACTTAGTGTGAATGTTCATGGGATGTACAGTCAACAAAACAATGTAACACTTTGATCCTGAAATGAAATGAACACTTTAGTTTTGCAATGTAGGTACATAAATACACTTTATCTAACCTTATATCGTAAAATCCTCATTACGAACTCAAAACTACTGGCATAATGAAAAATATTTTTCATGAGCGTCTCTAAAAAATTAAATTATACGAGTAGTATAGGTCTCCAAACAACATAATGCTATAAAAAAACTTTTTCTGTGATTACAGTACAGTCTGTCAAAAAAGTGTTGAAATGAATATTGAAGAAACTATTTTTCTTTCGCCTGGTTACACCAAACAAATGAGTACAAAATCTGTTAAATCGAGTTAACTGCGTTGTTGTTTCATAAATATATTACCAAAATTATACTACTTGAACGTTTAAAGTCCAATAAAGTTCATTAAAGTTTCATTTTCATTTCAACACTTTTTTGACAGACTATACATGTGATACTAACTAGGAAGGCAAAGGGAACTTAGCCCATACAGCCATTTCTGAGGTTTAATATCAAATATCAAGGTTTTTATATAATGTACTCCAATACATACAAAATAGTAACGAGGTTACAGTTCAAATTATTTTCGGCCAGGTATTGTCTATGGCTTACTGCGCGTTGGACTCGGTCTGTCAATGGATGAACTGTTTGTTGCGCCATAGTTTTCGAGGAAATGTATTTATTACTTACAGTGGTTTTATTGGTCAAAATGATTATTTTGCCCTAAAATTACTGACAGCAGGGATGGTGATGAATGATATTTGACTCCACCTGACATTGTGGAAACAACGACGGAAATTACGAACACTTTCAGAACAAGCTTTTACAAGAATAATCAAAAATGGCTGACGACAAATTTACAAAAATTATGAAAACGGGTTAGTAGGCATGAGTTTAGATAATGTAATGTATGAAACTATACATAACTAGGTATAAAACACTCGTGTTTTTAATAACCTTTTTGTGTACCAGTTTCATAAACTACTATTTTAATACACCTGCTCAAAATATGATAGGTGCTTTTGTTTTTACTACTGACGCCATCTAGGAGAAACCGGCCACATCATTTAGTAAGCATGTAAACCTTTGCTTTACCGAATACACTAAAAACTGTTTAAGATAAGTATTTTCAAACTTTTATATTTTACTAGCTTTTGCCCGCGGCTCCGCCCGCGTGTTATTCGGTTTAACGACATGATTTTTTCCGAGATAAAAAGTAGCCTATCTGTTAAGTTAGGGTATAAGCTATATCCATTCTAAATTTCATCCAAATCCGTCCAGTTGTTTTAGCGTGAAAGAGTAACAACAAAATACAAATACTAATACGTTACCTAATATATAAATACATGCCTAACTCCGCCCATTCGATTAATCTTGCTAAGAAGAAGGGCAAGAAACTTCGCAAGATCATGTCTGTTTTTTTGATTGGTGGTTCCTAAGCCCCACAGGTAATCATTTTATAAGTGATAGATAGATGAAATGGGAAATACTTGCTCAATACATACACACACACACACACGCACTATTGATTGTCTCTCTTCCAATAATTATACGTCAAATTTCAGTCTTTGATCTTAATATTGTGACCGTTCTGAATACGATTGCTTACACTTTCCTCGATCCGATTAAATCGCAAAGATAGATCTAAACTATGATCTAAATATAATTTCATTTGAGCCATATTGAGTTTTGGACAATAAAACTTATATAAAATACTTAATCGTCGTTAAAAATGTGATATAAAACGGCCGTCATATTAAAAACCCATCCTTCTAATTCCAAAATAATACACCTCGAAACCGTGATTTTTTTGAGCGGCTCGCTTCCGCTGATCAGGATGAACATGCGTAAAATGAAAGCGTTGGAGCAGGACAGATTTTTTCAAATATCACTCGTCAGGGAGTTTTAGGATCAAAGTGTTTGCACTCGGTCCTAGTTACTGATCTCTTTTGTTGCCCGTACTTTATTTCATAACTAGCCTTTGCCCGCAGCTTCGCCCGCGTTCAGTGAATTTTAGCCCTGTTTTTGGCTTGGGCGTTATTTTATGAACATCCCCTATAGCTTATGTGTTGACCGGGGTCACTTTAATGATTATAAAACAAAAAACCATATCCAAACCCGTTGATTGGTTCCAGAGTTAAATCGTTTATTCATTCTTTGCCCCGTTTTCAGCTGTGACGTTATTTTATGAACGTCCCTTATAGCCTATGTGTTGAATAGGCCATTACGATGATAATAAAAAAACCGCATCCAAATTTGTTGAGTGGTTCTCGGGTTATAAAAGCGTTTATTCAATCTTTTTCCCATTTCCGGCTTGACTTGATAACTTATAGCCTATGTGTTGAGCAGGGTCACTAGGTACGATGATAATTAAAACCGCATCCAAATCCGTTGAGTGGTTCTCGAGTTAAAACGGAACATTACAGACAGACAGACAGACAGGCAGGCAGACAAAACTTCAAAAAATTGTTGTTTCTGCCTCAGTACAGTACCAATAACCCATTTCATTTAAAATATCGCGAAAATCTTCAATGTACAGACACGACTTTTTTACTACTTTAATATTAGTATATAGAATATAGATATAGCATTATCAAATCCAGCTCAGTATAAAACTGTAACTAATGTAAAAGTGACCATTTTGTTTAAATACGTATTTATGCAAAAAAAACCTTTTAAAACCTTTTACGCTTTAATGAACAGTTATGAAAGGACACATTAGTTAGGTACTACGAGTAAGTATATACTTATTACTTCTAGCTGTACCCGCGACTTCGTTCGCGTGGCTTAAGGATAATATGTGGTTGATTGAATATGTAATAACTCGTTTTAAACACTCATTAAATTTTTGCCCTTCATTAACAAAAATATTTAAATGAACCTGGCCAGACCTGGCCCTCCACTCTCGCACGTAAAAACTGCGAAGGCAGATAGCGGGTGACTTTAAAATGGATTTTGTACGGATATGCATTGGTTTTTTTTAATTTAAAACTTATAATGAGCATTCCTTACATCCTATAGTTTGTATTTGATGTAGTTTAGTCACTCTAATTTTCATCGCATGGCATTTATCTAACTTTAAACAAATATCTAATGATCGATATTGCGAGTAACAAATAATGCCGGAATAGCCGCCCTGAGGTTTTTTTTAATATATATTATATGAACGACTTATTTGTGCTTTAAGTCATGTGGCCTTCACAACTTTACCAGCTTTCAACAAAAACCTAGTTGAAATGTAACAGCAGAAGTTGCCTAAAATATTTAAAAATAATTATACAGCCATGATTTAAGAAGCATCCTACAAACAGCACCATGATACAAAGAGATTGTTTCAATAGCGAGTGGTGTGCTGTCATCCATTGAGGAGTTTCAGGGTCGAAGGTAGGCATAATGATAATTTGTATGTTATACCCTGCAAACAGCACCCTAATACAAAGTGATTGCCAAAATCGTGAGTTATGTGCTGTCCTTCATTGAGGAGTTGTATGGTGACGGGGCCAGGATCGAAGATCTAGTAGGTATGACAAATTTTAAGTAACATCCTGTAATCAGCATCCTAGTACAAAGCGATTACCTCAATATCTAGTAGTATGTAATTCATTGAAGAGTTCCACTGCATATCTCTGAATACCTTCATCAGATCATTACCAAACATCGATTTTATCCTAAGGGTTTTCGATTTCTGACGGACTCTATCACAGCATCTCTTGAAGAAAACTTTTCGTTCATCGTACCAGCGCCATGCGATTTTTGCCACTATTTTCACATTGATTTTATCTGAGCTCCAACATCTTTACTAACCCTGTCATTTTTCCATTCCACTCAAAGAACCGTAGACTGTTTGTGCCTTCTCTTCAAAGTGACCAAGCACCTTGAAGGCAATTGTATAATAACCAGTTTCACTTGACCCTTGCCTAGTAAGAGTTTCAATTGAATTTTAGTTCAAGCGATAACTCTTGTTCCTGATGAGATATTGTAGTAATTTTAAATCTATAGCACTTCTGGGACACTACGCAATTAAACAGTGATATTTCCATTAAAATCCGTTCAGTAGTTTTGACGTGATGCTCTTTCATACATACATACTGATATGTATGCATGTAGGTAGTACAACCATGTGTCACAATTGTATACGTAGGTAGATCAGAAATTTATAACCGCCAGTTGGCAAGTACAAGCTTTGAGTGAAATACGCGTCTTTTATTTATTCTCCATATAAATCACATACATACAGACAAAATGACTGTTTTGGGCTCTGTAGCGTTAGTAGAGTACAATTACTCTTATAAAAAAATATTACAGGGTACAGTTTCGACTTCGTTACAATTTTATTATATGTATAGATGTGCACTAAGGTGTCCCATATTTTATGAAGTATTTAGTTTTTAAACGCATACACCCTCATTTTATATAATAGGCCTTTTACCCTTACCAACTTGCATGGAAACATGTGAGATATTTTGCATTCTTTACAAATTACAAATTATCAAATACCCGGTTTCGTTTTACATTTATTTATAGTTATGGATGTATAAGAAAAAAAGCATAAAAGGCCGTGGTTAAAAGTAAAATATTCTTTCTTTATTTGAGAATTTACCTTCCCGCTTAAATTATATTTATAACAGATTATGTTTTCCAAAAAAAATACCCAAGTTTATATTTAACCCATGAGAAAGTTGATTATTTGTCTCTTTACACCAGTTTAATAATGTTACAAAAACCGCAAATTGCATAAATTTGAAAATTTTCTCATATCTACTACGGAAGAATGAAAAAATACTAACACAAGTCCCGAGTTAGAAGAAGCCAAATGTGTTCAAACTTATTTACAAGTGTTATAGGGCATAATTAAATAAAATGAGAGGGTATGCGTTTAAAAACTAAGTACTTTGAAAAAAATGAGACACTCTAATGTGTACGGGCAATTAGGTATACGCAAAGGTGTATGATTGAGGTACCTATTAGTGGAGTAGAGACAAAAGAAACTTTCAACAACCGCCATTCTTCTAAAGAGACCTTGGATTGGCTGCCACACGATTAGTTACCTACTTTATAGACAGTAATAAACTGTCAGTAATTTGAGTGAGGTTTCCAATTATCTTAATATGCTTAATACTTGTTAATACTCTTATTAATAATGAGAAAAGTTCTATAGTATAACAGCCTGTTTGTTTACTCGATCAAGCTTAGGCACTGGATGGATCGCGAAAAGAATTCTCTCAGACGCTTTTATTAATAGTAATGGCCGCAAATCATAAGAGATCTATCTTTCTCAGTTATTTACGACGTTTTTTTGAAAGGAACAAAAACAAGCGGAGCCGTCCACCATGTGTCTGAACTTTGAAAAACAAACGTTGAACTTGAGTTTGAAGTGGGCATTGGAAAAATATGCTGTGAGTGAGAGTGCAGGACGGACTTATATGCAGTCGAGCGCGAGTGAGCTAATTATACATATTATACAAGTATAATCTGTGAATTGTGATAAAAAAGAAAATCTTAGTATTTATTTTAAAAACCGGCCAAGTGCGTGTCGGGCCACGCGCAATGTAGGGTTCCGTAGTTGCCCGGTACATTTTATAAGTTGGTCTACTAATACAGACCGCGCCAAACTTCTAGTCCCATACATTATAGGGGACCAAAAGTTTGGCGCGACCTGTACTCGTAAACCTGTAAAGCCTACTTAGCTGTGATAGTCTTCCTTTTAAATTCATTACATGTGAATTTTTTCACATTTCTATAAACAACCGTTTAGCCAGCAGGGGGGCTCCACTCTAAACTAAAATTTTCACTTTAAAGCTTAATATTTCGCTAACGGATGCCTAAACCGAAAAATGGTTTTCACACACCACACTATGGGATAGACGAAAAAAAAAATTCATCCCCAGTTACGTGTATGAGAGGGACCTTTAAATATTTTTTTTCTAGATTTTATTTTACCATTTCGTCGGCGTGATTAATATTTATATCCATGCCAAATTACAGCTTTCTAGTACTAATAGTCTCTGCGCTAAGCCGCAGACAGACGGACATGGCGAAACTATAAGGGTTCCTTGTCGGACTACGGAACCCTAAATATCTTATAGTCAAAAGCAAAAAATATTCGTATCAAGTTTTGTAATGATACGATCCACATTACAGACATAAAACGTGATAAATACAATTTTCAGAGGTCTCTTTTAAGGTTTTTTTTCCGAAAGATTCAGATCGTGATTTTAAGTCAAAAGGTTTCTCATATCTTCGAATACAATATGTATTTTTTTCAGTTTTTATTTACATGTGGTTGTTTGAAAATCGTGTTTAAAGTTGCATTTCCCAACGCCCACTTCGCCTTAAGATGGTTGCCACAGTTCTCGACCCTAGACGCACAATTTATGTTTGTTTTTCTTATTTTTGAATAAAATTTATTTGATGAATGTGGTTTATGGCACTATAAACACGGTTCGATTTTGTTGTGCAAGATATTTTACAACGTAATACATAAAATAATACGACTTTGCTAGAAAAGTCTAATTGACATCGAATGTATATTGACATTGCGTATAGTGCCGTATACCTATTTCATTAATTTTTGTTCAAAAATAAGAAAAACAATAATAAGTTGTTTGTTTAGAATCTAGAACTGTCTTGTCCACCTTAAGAATCAACTACATAAACATAAAAATATATCTTCACGACAATAGGCATGATGACAAAAAAATTTTATTAGTCCGTCGGTTAGATTATCAGAAAATATTGGACACGTATTTTTTCTTTTTTCAATTAAACAAACAATGATGAAGATATAGCCCGCTGAAGTTCCGCATGACGTCACATCTAGGTACAATTTTACTTAGAAGTGACGTCATTTTCACAAACTCCCAAACTTTGACGCGCTTTATCTCTGTCATTTTTTGTTTGATTGACAAAATAAAAAATACGTGTCCAATATTTTTTGATAATTTAAATGACGGACTAAATAATATTTTGTTTACTTTGTGTATAAGCCTATTATCCCTGACCAGGGGCGTTCCCGAGTGGGGACTGTCCCTGAACAACGTGATAGGAGGTGAGCCTTATTGCCGTATCTCGGACACAAATATACACTTTTTACAAAAGAAAATTTTGAAAAAGCGGATTTTGAAGGTTTTAATTTTAAGATAAGAAACTTACTAAAACACGTAATTTTAAGTGACAGAACTATAATATTAAAAGTCTTTTAAACGCTCTTAAATCAAACTAAATTTTTTAAATTTAATCATACAGCTCTAAATGTGCCTTGAAATTACCAAAACAAATCACAAAATCAAAATCACTATAATAAGTTGAGTAAATTATGGCTGCCAAACTAAAATTTTAGTTTGACGTTTATAAAATGGTGACTTCAAAATGGCTCTTCGTTTTGACCATACTTAAGTTTAATGTAATGTATGTCAAACTAAAACTAAAGCCTTCAAAATCGGCTTTAATGTATTACAGCAACATAGGTAATAATAAGTTTGTACCACTGATATACACACAATAAAACTGTTAGGGTAGGATAGCTATCCTGGTTTGTACTCAATTCATAAAGTTACCTATAATAAATCAAGAAAAAAATATTCAAAGAAATGTCCATGGAATGTTTAATACCCAACAATATTCCAATCCCTTAAAACCTGTAAAAATAGTTGAAAAAGATACAATTTTCTGAAAAATAAACAATTTTTGTTTGTCTGCCTGTCTGTAAAGCTACTGAAAGGGTTTTGAGAGGCTAATAGATGTTGTAAAGTGTCATGGAATGGAAGTAACTAATTTATAGAGTTTTCTGAAAAGTTTTAAAATAAACATCGGTATACACCGAAAAAACTTCTTCACGACATGAATCTCCGAGGGGGTTCAGAGGTGTGAAATTCAAGTCACAGTCACACTGTCCCCTATGGCCGTTCGTCGGGCACAAATAGACCAATCACGCAGACTTGAACCCAATGACAACTAGATGGCGTTGCCCAAAGCAAGCAAGTCACGGGCAAAAGCTAGTTTAATATAAAAATTCATAAACATATCTCATAAAAGAAGGACGATCGTTCAGAAACTCAGCCTCCTACAATATACCTAGATATGAAATATGGGATGGATTCGATTGATGGTTCTTGGTCGAATATCATCATCTTCAATAATTTATACACAAATTCTTCTACTTTTTATTTCACAAATAAGTATTTATTTTTATTACAACTTAGACTACCGGTTTCGTACTACACATCATCGGGGCAAAAAATTATTAATTTTAATAACGATTTAATGTATAAAAAGAAAACATCTCAATCGAGCAAATATAAACTAAACAGACTTTTATATGAAACGCAAACTGATTCACTTGTTATAATAAAATATAAATGAAAATAAATATTAGTGGAGTAAAAACAAACGTTGGTGATTCACATGTTGTAATAAAATATAAATAAAAATAAATACTACTGGAGTAAAAAGTACAGGAATTCGTGTATAATAATATTGGACATAGACTGATATGCTCGTAAATGCCTCAATCCACGGCTAACGAATGGCCTGAAATATTTGGGCCATTATAGCATCCAGCTAAGAAAACGATGGCAATGATAAACAATAACTATCGTCGGCAAACACCATAATGTTTATACTACCCACTCGTCGCGACGACGGGCGGAAGCACTTACGGAGTTAAATTTTTAAAATAGGTGTAGCTAAATATACTGCAATAGGATGCCTAGAATATTCTCCATTATAAAATTGTGCATTTTTATTATTTAAATATTCATTAATGCGATATCAGCTTTCTTATTAGGACATTTTTACACGCTCTTTATTATTGTCTGAAAGACCCAATATTTCCTTTGGTATTTTATTATAAATACTAATACTGTAACCAACGAAGTAGGTTCTTGTGGAGATAAAATCTGGAGCAGAAAGTTCATGTTTATTTCTAGTTCCTGTTGTGTTCATAAAGAAGACCTTTATAACCTACTAGCTTTTGCCTGCGGTTTCACCCGCGTTGAATTGGTTTTTGTGTACTCCTATAAAATCAGTCAATATTATTCGGACTGTTACTCGTACCTACAGTAAACACAGCTGGTTAAATGTGTGTGTTATGCGCCTCTGTTTCCCATTTTGTTTGTCTCTTTTATAGTTTTTCCATGGGAACAAAGTGAAAAAGTAGTTTTTGTCCTATTCAAAGTCTAGAACTACATTCATGTAAAATTACAGCCCAATCGGTTCAGTAGTTACGGCGTGAAAGAGTAACAAACATCCATCCATCCATCCATACATCCAAACTTTCGCATTTATAATATTAGTGGGATTTTATAAAATTATTATTGTTCTATTATTTTTTTGATAATGTGCTTATGCGAAAGTTGCTGACTAAATCAGCAGTAAAACTGAAGTAAGTAAGTAATCGTCCCACGACCATATCAATCGTGTCGAAGCGTCGTCGGGTACACTTTTAAAAACGGTAACTTATAGTTTTTTGCGTACCTCGTGTCGCACCCTGGTTAAATGTATCTATAGATACACGTGTGCCGTGTACCACATCCAATGCACGTGCATACACAAATGTGGTATTGACCACGTCGAGTAATTAAAAGTAGATGGTGCCCTTAATGGATACTGCAACTGCGACCGGTACTGTGTAATTCCATACAGTCGCCTGCTATTATTGTACCTTTCCTATACGACTAACTTTTGTCCGCGGCTTCACGTGCCATAATATATTGTCAAAAATTACAGACGACAAAAGTTGTACGATTCCTTGGGAACCATGCTTTTTCGGAATTAAAAGTTCATTCATCAGCCTGTCATCGTCCACTGCTGGACAGGCCTTTCCAATATTTTAGCCACTCTTGACAGTTCTCCATCCTCCTCATCCAGCCGCCACTTGCAACGTCTTTAGGTCGTCGGGCCAGCGAGGTCGGCCTACGCTACGTTTCCATTCTAACGCCTTTCGGCCTCAACGGCCCCATAGTTTATGCACAACGGGATAAAATATATTCTACGCCCTTGACTTTTTGTGCATTCCAGCGAAATCGGTTCAATAGTTTCAGAGACTAGCCCTAGCAGACAAACAACGTTTCCTGTTCATTATATCAGTGTAGAGTGTAATATATGTAAATCATTGAAGATTTTAGCTTCTATGTAAGCGTGATAAGAACTGCCGAATAGAATGGAAGGCTTACGGATGAGCGACCGCACCTCCGTATTCTCTGCGTAAAAATAAATAATTTCTGCTGTGTATACTCACTGTCTTTTGCGCTCGTTTCATTTCCATATTACCGATAAATTGCCATTTTGACCAGTAAGAAATTCTAGAAGTACCTTAAAACGTTGAAAAGAGCTATTTAGGTAATTATTGGATGGAATTTAATAAAGGAAACAAGGAGTATTGGGTAAACGGTATCAGCGTTCATGAGACTTTTCAGCATGCAGTGCTGAAAACGGTTTATAAAATGATATAATTTGATTGACATATGGGTCCTGTGGTACCATAGGTGGTAGAACTGCTCGCAAACCCCCCGATACTATTCGGGGGAGAGTGTGAGGATAGCTCTCAAACCGGCACTGTGACCATGCCTGGGACCAATTGATGGCGGTAAACAGACGGTGACGGGCAGCGGCATCACTGGTGCGAGGGTTTCGGCAATGCGAAATTACTCCCATTGATGAAGAAACGGCTTACTTAATTATTAAAAAAATATATGTCACTAGCTTTTGCCCGCGGCTCCGCCCGCGCGTTATTTTTTTTTCCGGGACAAAAAGTAACATATGTATTAAGTTAGGATATAAGCTATATCCATTCTAAATTTCATCCAAATCCGTTCAGCCGTTTCAGCGTGAAAGAGTAACAAATTTACACACACACACGCACACACACACACTCACACACCCTCGCACGCACACAAACACGCGCGCACACGCACACACCCACACGCACACACCCACACGCACACACCCACACGCACAAACTTTCGCATTTATAATATTAGTAGGATATGATTATTTAAAGTGTAAGAAACAATTTCATTGCAGGAAATTATTCTCGCCTACACCTTAAAAATATTTCCCAAAGTCAAGCTGTTTTTAGAATAAAATTGGCAATTTCTTTGAAACCGCTAATGTTATTTGTATGGTTCTTGCACTAAAATAAAAATAAAAGTATAGTTTATAAAACTCAGGAAATTTAAAAATGTTGATTTACAGCAGAGTTAATAAATAAAAACTAGATATTTTGAGAGCGCGTGGCGTCAACGTTGCCGTAAACGCCAAGTTTCGGAGCAGTCGATTACAAAATCAAATGCAAGGTTTTAACGTTCATTTTGACTTTATTTAAAATATCTCAAGGTCATTGGAGGCTACAAGGGCCTTAACCCGCCAGCCCAGGGTTGTGAGTATGGGCATCACTTCCAAAGCGACCACAAAGAGAGGCGAACTCTTGGAAAGCTATGTCCAGCAATAGACGAAGACAGGCTGATGGATGGATGGCAACGTCTCGTACGCCCAGGTCAATTATGAACTGGCTCGGCTAGCCGCAATTCAAAGATACAAAATTCAAAATGTTTATTTGTAAAATAGAGATATAAAGTATACGTTTAACATTTATTTATTTATTTATTTATTCAGGAAATTAACAGCGTTAAAAGTAAAACTAAACATTATTTCAAGACTATGAATACGGCCAATAACAAATTTCCCCAACTGTTTAATAAAATAACAAAAACAAAATAACAAAAACCAAAAACAAAAAAAAACTTAACTTAATTCATTCCTCAGAAACAGAATCTAAAAAAAATTTAAATGTTTACCAAATTTTAAATATTTTAGTTTAAATTGTTCAATATGTTCAATTGTTCGACGGGGTGTTTGTGTTGTGTATGTGTTAATGTAAGGGATGAGTATGTATGAGTGTATGTGGAAGGGAGGGTATGTAAGAGAAAAAAAAATTATAGGTTTTTCAGCGAAATCATAATAATTACGGTTATTTATCAGGGCAAAGTAATTCATTGATTATTTTATTTCGAAATGATGTCCTAGAGTTTCCACATGGATCGATATTAAAGAAACGCTTATTGTATACGTTAGCTAGACGAATGAGAGGGGATGATTGGGCATAGTTTGTGCGAACAACTGGAACATGATAAAAGAGTCTTGCGGAGTGCCGAGTGCGATAAGAGGTGGCGTTAAGGGAGAAGTAAGACACCATGCTCATGCTGTTAATACGACCAGTAACAATGTCATATAACAAAGACATGTCGAGCAAAAGCCGGCGATCCTCAAGCGATGAAATACGATGGTGTAGACAAGAGTCTTCGTATTTCATTTTTGGTAATCTGGCTTTAAAGTTAAGATGCTTTAAGAAAATCTCCTGTATTTTTTCGATACGCTGTTTATAAGTTATGTAATGTGGTGACCACACAGAAGATCCGAATTCCAGTAAACTTCTAACATACGCAAAATACACACGCTTAACACAAGAAAGGTCTCTGAATTCACCACACACCCGCATTACGAAACCCAAGCTTTTATAAGCCCTGCTCACAGTTGCGTTAATATGGTGCTCAAATGTTAATTTTGAGTCAAGGCTCACACCAAGATCTTTGACCACATCTACTCGGTGTATGGTATTACCGCTAATATTGTAAGAATGTAGGACAGGATTTAGCTTTCTGGAAAAACTTATTTGGACACATATAGCTGCGTTAACTTTTATTCTATTCTTACTGTAGTAAGTACTGAGACGGTCCAGATCAGCTTGTAGTAATTCGCAATCAGTTTCATTATTAATATCTAAGTATATTTTCTTATCATCCGCATACAGCAAGTAATTGGCGTCATGAAACACATCATAAATATCATAGATATAAGCACAGTAAAATAGTAGACCCAAATGTGAACCCTGAGGAACACCGGAGGGTATATCAACGAAATTTGAGCGATGACCGCCAATCACTACTGCTTGTCTTCTGTTTGAAATATAATCTTTATAAAAACAATATCATATGATGAAACAAATGTAATACGGTAAATGTATAATAAAAACTATATTTAAGTTGGGCTAATAAAGTTATATGAATAAAATTGGAATAAGAATATTATTTAGACATAATGCAATTAATAAATAAGGTGATAGATAAATAAACTATTAATAGATATAATGCCTAAATCCGCCCATTCGATTAATCATGCTAAGAAGAAGGGCAAGAAACTTAGCAAGATCATGTCTCTTTTTTATCATTTTTTTTTCTCAGCATATGGCTTAATACTTTTACAGCCTTTTTAACTTATATAAAATTATGATACTAAACAAGGTGTTTCACTTTTATAACTAAAGGATAAAAATATAAAAGTCAGAAGGAAATAGTGTCATGAGGAAAAATATACATCTTAGTCTACCTGTGCAATCACCTCGCACAGACAACAGTGCGGCCTCTTTGTATACAGAAATGCAATTAGAGGTCCGTACAACCACGTTTACTCACCTCAGTACATCGTCTTATAAGATATGAAAGCGTTGGGTGGAACACTCTATCTTAGTTTACCTACATACAAGGTGACTTTAATTGAAACGGAAAAATTCATACCGGAGACTCGGTTTGTGATCAGTAACAAGTTTACATTACCCTTTCCACAAAACTTCTCAACATTAAGATTAGATGGGGGATTTGGGTGTCCTATCTCCCCCAGAAATGTTTGGACTTCTAAACATAACAGACTGTTCTACATTAGTTACGTCCTATCCTAACTGTATATAAGTACCTAGTTACATTAAATATAATACGGTTATACCTATATACTATATAATATCAACAACCTGTATATAAGGTGACTTTCGTTTACGCATACAAATTCAAACAAAAAAGTGGGGAGGACCAAGGTTCATGACTCTTTCCGTAAAATACGCAAAATAAAATTTAGACTTCGTATACTAATGTTTTCTATTTCGCAAACAGGGTCATTGAGGATGAGGATCCTGACCACTTACCGAGTTTCTAGTATGAATTTGGCTACATAAACTAAAGTCACCTTATATAGGGTGAAATTCAATCAACCGACTAAATTCATACTGGAGACTCGGTTAGTGATCAGGAACTAGGTTCAGTAATCCTTTTGGCGAAATTGGTAAAATATTTTCTTTGCTCCCTCACTGGTTGGACTAGTTTAAGTACAATAATTTCACCAAAAGGGTAATTGAAGCTTATTTCTGATCACTAACCGAGTCTCCAGTATGAATTTGGCCAGTCAATTTAATTTCACCTTGTATATGTAAGGTATAACCACATACATACAGACCAAACATTAATAATAAACGCAGAGAGTCGACTTGAAGCAATTTTAGCTGAGTTAGTTACGGGCTCTTTTAAATATAAATATTGCTTGTTTCCAAACAAAATATGTACTAGAGATTAGTTTAGGTACTAACAAATATGTTCCAAGCATAAGCCAGCCAAAAACAACCCATTTTTGTACGTTTCTTCGTACCATGTAGCTTAAATGTCACTTGGTTTTTGTATGGAAACTTGCCAACGCTATTAAATCCTTAGGTTTAGTCTGTATGCCTGTGGGTATAACATTAATAAAAACATAGACGAACACGACACGTATTTTCCGTTTTACAATAATTTCTGACAGTTTCATCGGCCTATTGTAATAATCTGTGCTCTGGTTACAGTCCTGCTCACATCAGAGTAGACACGCCACAGTATATAATAGTGTTTATCCAGGCCAGTCGTTTTGGTTACTTTTATTGATCGTACACAAAACAATAAAACAGAAATGCCCAGTTCCAAAACATTGCGCGTTATGTTTATTCCGATTCTTCTGTTGAATGAATTATTTCTGTAGATCTGCTGAATCGCACGGAAAAGGTTACATTTCGTAATTAATACAAGTTTTATTTTATTTATACAATGTTTATTGAAATCTTTGAATCAGAATCACTAATATTTATACAAAACTGCAAAAAAAAGTATTTTTTTTTCATTTTATTTCCATTTTTTTAATTTCGACGCGAAATGTGACTGACAGTAGACAGTACATATTTCCGGCGGTAAATAATGCACATAGGCCATGTACACATAGGTTTTTGTAGAACGTCGTCTCTGTCACCGCGGTATTATTGCTTCTTTTGACGGTCGATATCTTTCTTCTTTTATGAATCATGACAAAAGTAACATAACATGTATTTTTTATTTCGAACACAGAACAGTTTCCTTTGTTATAGCTAGGGTGTTCATTTTCAACGTGTATATAAGGTGACATTTCTTTCTACAGCCAAATGAATACTGAAGACTCGGTAAATACTCGGTAACAACGTTCGATGACACTTTAACTAACGGAACCCTCCATCCATCCATCAGCCTGTTTCGTCCACTGCTGGACATAGGCCTTTCCAGGATTTCACCACTCTTGGCGGTCCTCCTGGAAGAAATGCCCATACTCATACACGCTGGGCAGGCGGGTTGGTGAGCGCGGTGCCAAAACCTTTGCACTAGTGACGCCGCTGCCCGTCACCAGTCTGTTTTATATAAGGCGCAGCAATTGGGGATGGATATTCCGCCATCCGTCGGGCCCAGGCAATGATGGGCCGCCTGGTTTTGCCTGAGAGCTGTTCTCTTACTCTCCCCCGAATAACTTCGGGAGGATTTCCGAGTAAGATGGTGGTACCTCCACAGTCGAGCTCGGCATCAGCTCTACCACCTACTAACGGAACCCTAAGGAAAGCCAAATGTGTCGGTTCTATTACACAATAGATATAATACATCGTCTGCATGCGTCCTCGAAATATATCATTGTGCAATGGAAATGTCCTTTATCAGAGATTCCCAAAGTGGTATATATCGACCCCTGGGGGTCGACTCCAAACAGTAAAGGGCCCAACACAGCGAAAAAAAATCAGGGGTCCACGAAAGTCATCACTTCCATAAATGTTATATTTCATTTCCATCATTTCCATAAATGTTATATTTCCTTGCACAGATTGTACCTACGTAGAAATACACATAGAAATTACCAACTTACTTAATAAAAAAGTATATTTAATAAAATTGTGTAAGTATTTGGCTATTCGCTTAGTGGTTACAGTCGTTGTAAAAGCTGCAACTCAGATTTGAAGCGGTGGTGCTTGCACGGACTTGGTTAATATAAATTGTCGATTGCGGGTTGAGCTATAAACCTTCTTTTCGTCTGTACTCTAAGTTGATACCATACTGAAATACCACTCAAAGCCTAGCGCCATCCACAATTTACATAGGAAACCAATGTTTTATTCTTCTGAAAGTCTCTGATAATAAATACACTCAACATTTTTCATGTTCCATACTCTACATTAAACTATCAGAGTGAATACTGTGTCAGCTGTCATCAAAAACATTTCATTAAGTAAAAATTCTATATTAGGAAGGGGTCTATGGAAAACAGGAAAAATCGTCACCAAAAGGTTTGGGAACCCCTGTCCTATATAGCTCACCTTCAGTCAGAAAAACCTATCTTGTTCACAATAAACCCTTTCTTTTCCGAATATTTCCCTAAAACAGGCTACTCTACTCGATTGTTCAGAATAACAAACATACAAAACAAATTGTTTTATGAACCATCGGGGAAAGCTCCGTAAGCCCACTTTTCGCTGTCTTCGCAATCGTAGTAAAGGCGAACGGTGGGTACGTGGAACTCTCGCCGATAGTACACGTTGAGTAAGCGTTGAATAAGATACTCAGCCTTTATGGACGAATAAAAGCCAGAAGTATTTTTAGAAGCGTGGCAAAAAATCAATGTAGGTACAAAATACACGTTTGCGAAGTACTTAGGAAGATGATCACATAATTACAAACTGTACCCACATTACATTTTGATAGCAGCAAAATCATACCTTGCTGGAAGATATATCTTTTTAGAGATAAGCTAGTCAATACACATACATGCCTGTTTTTTAGGGTTCCGTACCCAAAGGGTAACCAACGGGACCCCATTACTAAGGCTCCGCTGTCCGTCTGTCTGTCCATCTGTCACCAGGCTGTATCTCATGAACCGTGATAGTTAGACAGTTGAAATTTTCACAGATGATGTATTTCTGTTGCCGCTGTAACACCAAATATACTTAAACCGGCCAAGCACGAGTCGGACCTCCGCACTCCCATACAACAGATTTTCTTTGCCGTTTTATAGATAATGGTACGGAACCCTTCGTGCGCAAGTCCGACTCGCACTTGGCCGGTTTTTATTTGTCGTTTATTTGAATGTGTGATAAAGCTCGGCTCCAGTTTTTGTTTATGCTGCGGACATCGGTCTGTAGCTGCGGATAATGAGACCGACACAACGAAGTTTCACAATTAGGTAGGTATTCCATTTTTTCTTAATCCCATTTTTTCTGCAATTTATGAAAATCTGAGTAGTCAGGTTTTTTTCACCGCCTCAATAAACATTTTGTCAATTACGTGATTCATCTTGCGTCTTCTTTTTGCTATGGCAATAAACTATGCCGGCGCAGGAAGGCTACTTTAAAGTGCAAATACTCGTAATGTGTGTGTCAGAGATGGACTTGGAAGATAAACACGATCGACCGAATATTTTAAAAGTATCGGGTCAGCCACAAAGCGATGCTACGCCGGTCGTAGCAAAAAGAGAACGCGAACGAACAAAACCTCTTCGAGTGTCTTAAAGCATTTATCACGGGAAGGGGTATTTGATCCAAAAAGTCGCTTCAAAGTCGAATACAACCAACTTGCAAATTCCATGACACCACCGCTAAAAATCAAAATCAAAATATTTATTTTGTAAAATAAATACATAAAGTATACTTTCTACAAGTCAAAGTTAATCTTTACAATATATATCCTGTTTCTTTCACACTTTTACTTAAGCCCGCTAATTTGCCCCCGCTGGGAGGGCATTTTTGAAGCCGCCGTGAAGTCGGCCAAGACCCACCTCCGCCGCGTCATCGGAGAGACCATTTTAAGTTTCGAGGAGCTCGTCACTATGTTCTGTAAAGTTGAGGCCGTCCTCAACTCTCGTCCTCTCTGTCCCCTGTCATCTGATCCAAACGACCTCGAGGTCTTGACTCCTGGCCATTTCTTGATCGGGCAGAACGTACGAACCCTTGGAGGGAAGAATGTACAACCCGGTTGTCACGTTTTCAAATGTTGCAACAAATGGGCCAGGACTTCTGGAATCGATGGTCGGTTGAATATCTGCATTTGTTACAGCAGCGGGTGAAGTGGACAGACAAGACAGAGCCTCCCAAGGAAGGGGATTTAGTCTTATTAAAAGATGCGAATTTAGGATCTTTACATTGGCGACGTGGTCGCATTATTAAGTTGATATATGGCGGGGATGGGACTCCTCGCGTCGCTGAGGTGATGGTCGGAGGGTCGATTCTGTGACGAGCCTTGGCGACTCTCTCCTGGCGCCCGGTTGATTAAGCTAGCGGTCTGATAAGGATAACAGCCCGGAGCGGGGGATTGTTCGGTTTAAAATCGGAGGTGTTTATTTTATTGATATGGCAACACGCGTTGTCGAGCTGTCGTTGTAGCGTAGACGTCCTTCCGTTTTTTAGCTTTGAAGACAACTAGAGTTGCGAGAGGTTATATAATTTAGATTTCTAGGAAATCATAAAGTAAAAGTGTGAAAGAAACCAGGTAATTAGTGTTAACTGTGGTCCGAAACTCATACGCGAAAGGATTCGCGATTTCAGTAATTGTGAAGTGTGATGTAACTAGATTTCATCAACCACGTTGTACTGAAATAGTGCTGTGAAATTATAAACTTGACTTTCTTTGGGAAGGCTAGCCTTGGGGTTAGATATGTGCGTAAAGAATACGAATCTACATCTGCAAACTGCTGGCTGGGCTGGTCGTTTATCAGAAACCCGTGCTGAGAGCGACGACGGCAACCAACTCCAAAGTAAAGTCGAGCACGTCCAGGGGATCTGTGCTTTCCTCTGAACCAAGGTTGAGTCGTGACCTTGATCGAGCGCCGAGGTCCCGTCAAGGACAGAAAGCTGAACATTCCTACAGAAATGTGAGTTTTTGAATCGTTTACCCATATAACTGGATTTAGTATATGAGTTTCCTTGTTTTGGAGACCCCTTTCTAGTAGGGTTAGTTTCTGTTTAATATCGATGGGCCCAGCACAAAATAAAAACTAAGGTGTACCTCTCTGGAAGGGGGTTTATCAAACATACATAATGCCTAACCATCCGCACCGTTCGATTAGTATTGCTAAGAAGAAGGGCAAGAAACTAAGAAAACATGACTTTTTTCAAATTAACTAGAATGAAAATTAAACGAATTAACATTAATAAATAATTTTGATCGACTTTTGGATCAAATAACGCTACCCAACTTTTATTGTGCTATTTTCCGCGGGAGGTGAGGTAAACACGCACAGCACACATTTACTCACTCACGCACACTCTTGCGAAAAATAGAGATGTCAAACCCACCCGTGTGCGTGTCAGACAGAATCAAAAGCTGTTAATATTAAGATATCTAGCTATGCGTAACCAAAACACAAAACGAGCATTGTTTATGTACTTTGGGGCCTTCGGCAGAGGCGAATTCGTGCGGTTGCCAAATCCCGTATTAAATGGTCTAAGACGTATCTGTCTACACTGACTACGCCACCGCTGCCGTACCGCAGTAAATAACGTAAGTTAATAGTACAATTTTCGCAGACATGCTTGACAATAGTCGCTTTTCTTTTAAAACATCAAGATGGGTAAAGCCTACTTTGCACTGGGGGAAAAATAATTGTGTGAAAATTAATGTTTTGCCCTAAGGAAAAAAAACTACAAAAAAATCCATTTTTCCCCGCTACAATAAAACTTTTAATAGCGCGGAGATAGACAATTTGAAATAATTTTTCCAAGTGCAAGTAGGACTCGTGCATTGAAAATTCCGTACATACCGTTCAAACACAAACGTATTCCACGAGCAGTTCTTAACGACTAACTTAACTTGACACTTACGATCTAAAAAGTCCAAAGGGTTTGATTAAGTTTCCCGTAATTTCTTCTTTGACAATAAAATATCGGTAGTTTTCAGATATTTTCCTAGACGAGTGCTATAAGACCTAATTATGAACAGAATTTCAGTTTTCTAGGTTAACTGGAAGAACCCTACTAAAGATTTTCATGGTGAGCCAATTTATATGAAATTGATTGAACTTTTTTCCCGTTAAGTTAGAACCTATTTCATTAATCGCTATCTGTAGTGTCGGCGCTGGCACCCAGTTTTGGAAACGGCGTCTCAGGCACAATTTTTTTAGGGTTTCGTACCCATAGGGTAACCAACGGGACCCTATTACTAAGACTCCGCTGTCCGTCCGACCGTCTGTCACCAGGCTGTATCTCATGAACCATGATAGTAAGACACTTAAAATTTTCACAGATCATGTATTTCTGTTGCCGATATAACAACAAATACTAAAAAACAGAATAAAATTAATATTAAGGGGGCTCCCATACAACAAACGTGATTTTTTTGCTCGTTTTTGCTCGATATTGAGAACGGCAACAGGTAGACGCTTGAAATATTCAAGGAATATTTAGTTTTATATTAACTTAAAAAAAAATTTAGGGGGGCTCCCATAGAACAGACATGATTTTTTTGCCGTTTTATAGATAATGGTACGGAACCCTTCGTGCGCGAGTCCGACACTGTGCTGCGGTCAAAAACGAAATTTTAAAAGTTTTTAAAAGGTGACAAATTGAGTGCATAGTGGAATGTAAAACTATGGCAATGTTTATAAATACTTTAAAAATGAGTTGGAGTGAATAAAGGCAGTAATTTAAAAGAAGAAGCGGATTCGGGCATACAAAACTTACTTTCAGCTAAAGCTAAGGAAATGTACAATAACCGAGTTTATGCGTTATTTCCAATAAATGAATTGTTCTAAATATTATTATTAGAGTGCATTACAAACTGGAAAAGATAAATTGATTCTCTTGTTTCCCAGACAAGCGCGCTACCAATTGCGCCAACGAGGTACTTACCTAGACCGTTGAATTTTTCCACCATACTTGTCCACCGAATATTTCTGTAACTATTTGATCTAACTAGCTTGTAATGCACATACTGAACGCTCACGAGGGCGGTATGTGATTTCACGCCTTGTTCTTAGGAACTTAGTTTTTCAAATTCTTGTCTTTACATTTGTTTCTAATTTATCTTTTCCAGTTTGTAATGCACTCTAATAATAATATCTAGAGTATTACAAAGCGATGGATTTCGCAATAAAAACATAAATGACTTGTTATTTTGCAAACGCATATTTTATTGCCTCACATTGTTTGAAAAAAGCACTTTTGCCTTGGTGGAAATGGGTATTGCCTGACTCGAATTAAAGCAGGCCTTGGTAAAACTCACCTCGTCAGGCAATACCCTTCTTTCCACCCCTCAGATATAATGTACTATTACCAGACTGCACGACTGAGGGAGCGTCGCGTCGTCAATGACAGCGAAAGTTGGCGTCAACAAACGTCCATAGACAAGGAACTTTGTTGTTTTGTCGATAATCTGCGTGTTTACATTCATGAGGCGGGAAGAGGGGAAAACGCACCCTTAAGACGATCGGGGTTGTAAAACGAACGTAGTTTTCTGTTAAATTCTTACCTAACGCATATATTTTACCGTAGAAACCATCATCTTGCATTTTTATGCTCCTTTAAAAAGCACGAGAGAACATGTTTTATGATTTTTGCGACCTATAGGTCGAGTCGAGCATATACCTAGTCGGTGCTTAAATTCTGTCACAAACAAAATTGGCTATAAAATGAAAACTAATCATGATATTCAAAAAAAGTTTTTTTTTAAAAAAGGTAATTTAATTAGCTTTCATTAAACACAAAATTTATTCAAAATGATTGCCACTATTTTTCACACAAACATAACATAAACATAAAAACATTTATTGATGAAATACATGCAAACATAAAAACATCTTTATAAGATTACACAATAACTTATTTACAGTTAATTCAATCAGACAAGATGTACAAAGCTTATTAGTACCCTATACTAGACTTTTTAGGTCCGTACCATAGGGCACCATCAACCTTGGAGCAAATAGTTGTGTGTGTCAAGGCTGCGTGAGTGTAGTGTTGGTGGGCGTAATTTGTGAGTAAATGATTATTTTGAAGTGCATTAAAAAAGTATTCTTATTTATCGAGTGATATTAGTGGTGAGTGTAATGCAGTTTTAGGACTAAGTTGACGTGTTTAACATGGTTAAATGAAGTTATTATTGTCGTTTACTATAAATATGACTAAAATATGATATAGTAATAAAAGACAAGGACATAGTTTGTTAGTGGTTCAAAAAATAATAATAATAAAGAAGGTTATAGTAAATGAATAAAACGAGAATAAACCAAATTTTAGGGATTAACTTTTAAGACAAAACAACTATCTACTTTATAATTTGGAGGAGGTTTTCGCAAGAGTTATAGTCAAGGGTAAGCAGGTGTTGTAAAGGGGTCTTTTTCAGGGTTGTTCCTTTAAGTTTTGTGAGACGAAGAGTTTTATTTAATTTGTTGTGTATGTATGGGGCCAAGAAAACTTTATGTCGTTGGCCAAAAGATGTCTTCATGAGGGGAACTTCCCACTCGCCAGCTCTTCTGTTTGACCTTTCATTATTGTGTTTTAGAACTGAGATATTACTTGGCTTAGTGATTATCTCCATGATAAAAAGTTTTCTGACGGTCAAGAGTTTAGTTTCCTGGAATAATTGAGTAGTGTCATGAGTAAACGGTTTCTGAAGCATCACTTTCAATACCATTCTTTGAGCTCGTTCTAAAGCGATGAAATGGCTTTTAGCTGCTCCACCCCAGGATGTTATGCAGTAGTTTAATAAGCTCTGGCACAGGGCAAAGTACAATACTCTTAATAGATTCCTCCCCATCAGATTCCTGGCTTTTTTGAAGAAGTACATTAACTTTCTCACTCTACCTGAAAGTTGGGCAATGTGAGGTGCCCAATTTAAATGTTCGTCGATGTTAACTCCAAGATAGCGCATGTAGTTAACTCTTTGGAGTTCTTGACAGGGACAGGTAATTTGGTAACATGTCGATTGACATTCATGGGCTTTTATGACAAGATTCTTTGGAGGCTTCAATCTTCGCGGGAAATCATCAATAGCAGCACGGACCATATTTATGTCGATATCGGCCACTGCTTTAATCAATGATGACTTTAGGCTGCTCAAATTTTTGTGAGGTTTAGAACAGACCTTCTCCTCCAATTCCTACCAAATTTTGTAATCCAGTGGATTGAGGTCAGGGCTAGATGAGGGCCAATCTTGATGCCTTATTAGCTCGATATTCTGGCGCTTGAACCACTCCTGAGTTGTTTTGGCCTTATGAGCAGGTGCGGAGTCCTGTTGAAACACAAATGGCCGTTCTCCAAAGAGTGTCTGGGGCAGATCTTTTACTATGCGATCTAAAACCGTGTCTTTGTACACTTTTGCACTGGTTTTGACACCTTTTTCACAAAAATGCACTTTAGTAAGGCCATAGTAGGACACTCCCAACCAAATCATGACTGATGATGGATGATGGCCGTGCTGCACTCTAGGAATGGCATTTTCAGCGGCCGCAGAGCTGGTAGCGTACACCTTGTCATTTTGTTTGTTGTACTTCTCTTCGATATTAAAAATTTTCTCGTCTGTAAACAGGATATCGCGGTGTCTGTTTCTTGCGTACCGCTTTAGCAAAACTTTGCATTTTTTGGCTCTCAGACGCGCGTTCAGAAGACGTCCACTCTTTTTTCGGTAAGCTCGTAGTCCCAGGTCTTCATTGAGTACTTTTTTTACGGTACTTCTGGTTAATCCCATCTCCAAAGCCATCAGTTTCTGCTTGCGGACGGGATTTCTTGCAATACGCGCCTTGATTGCTTTGATGACCCCTGGAGTCCTAACGGAACGAGGTCTGCCAGTTCTTTTCTCGTCATCGACACTAGAGGTTTCATTGTACTTCTTGATGGTACGGTACACGAACCTCTTCGTGATTTTTAATTTTTGAAGCAAGTTGAATATCGTCGTCGGTGGATGGCCGCAACGATGCAATGCAATTACTGCTACTCGGTCCTCTTTGCGAGTCCACTCCATCGTAAAAAATGAATGAATGTAATTGTGATTTGGCAGATTATTAATCAAAAAATATTTGAGAATCGAACACCATTTCATTTTTTTTTCTAGGTGTTCTATTTTTAAAATAAATGGCCAGTGACAGTATTTAAGAACCGACTAGGTATAAGGTGACTTTAATTTATTCAGCCAAATTCTTACTGAAGACTCGGTACGTGCTCAGTAGCTTTTTGTGAAGTTCGTAAATTATTCTTTTCGTGTTCTTTACAAACGCAAGCCCAGCCCCGAATCAATTACTATGGGACGTCAAGATTTTATTTTGTGAAATTTGCAAAAAGTGTTATCGATCCGTGTTACTGATCACTTACCAAGCCTCTAGTATGAGTTTGGCTGCATAAATAAAAGTCACCTTATACCGGGTGTAAAAGCAAAGGCAAGAATCCTTTAAGGGTGTGTTAGTATGATCGGTAAAAATATTATTTTAAATACTGGGATGTCTAAATAAAGTACCAGTACCTCATAATAAGACGATTTTCTTTACTCAAAATACACTAATCGCGTGGACACCCTCACTGGTCGCTGGCCACTCGGATGAGGGGTGCGGGTTGCGGGGTGCAAAAGTTATGGAATTTTGTGGTGAAAATTCAAGGTATATATTTTTTTCTCGTAATGACATCAGAATCGTGTATACTTTCATACCCTAAAGGGATTCTTGACTTTGCATTTACACCCTGTATAACAAACGGTGGTATTATTTACAGAAGAGAAAAATAAACAATAACAGCAAGACCCACCTTAAATTGAAAGCGACGGAAGTAATGGAAAGGGTAACTAAGTGGAACCTTTTGTTTCGTTTATTTATACTTGCGTAATGTTGCTTAGGGGGGAGGTCGGCCAAACCAACAGAAAAAGTCAGATATACGTAATAATACGTATTTGTGAGATTATAAACAATAAGTTCAGAATTTGCTCGTTTAAGAGCGTTTAAGTTTGCTCACCAAAAGTTTTAAATTATGTTTTACAGTTATAAGCATTGGTTATAAGACAAAATTGACAATCTGTGTTATGTGTTTATGTAACACCTTTTGTTTCAGTTCAAGTTCCCTACTTTTACTTGTGTTTACAAAAATGACACATTACAGTTTTCGCCATATGTGGCCGATACGCTCTTTCTTTCATATCTTAAACAAACATTATTTACTTACTTAAAATCACAATTAATCATATTAATCACATTGTTTGCATTAGTAGGTGGTAGAGCTGATGCCGAGCTCGACTGTGGAGGTACCACCACCTTACTCGCAAATCCTCCCGAAGTTATTCAGGGGAGAGTAAGAGAACAGCTCTCAGGCAAAACCAGGCGGCCCAACATTGCCTGGGACCGATGGATGGCGGTATATCCATTCCCAATTGCCGAGCCTTACATAAAACAGACTGCCCGCCTGCGCAGCGTGTGTGAGTATGGGCATTTCTTCCAGGAGGACTGCCAAGAGTGTCGAAATCCTGGAAAGAGTGGACGGACGTCCAGCAGTGGACGGAACAGGCTGATGGATGGATGGATCGTAGTGTATTACATCAATATACAAATATTTAAAGTTTAAGTTATTTAAAGCAGATAACAGTATGCTGTGTAATGTATGTTTGAGGGTAGTAACATATACTTATTTTAGCGATTTTAAGCGTGTTATGACAGCATTTGGTTCAACTACCATTGGGTAGGTTAACTTGAGGGTGTCCGTGCACCGTGGCCTTATGGGTTATGACAGCGTCTTTAGAACTGCTATTGAGTAGGTTGACTTGCGAGTGACCATGCAACTTTTAAGCCTGCGCGTGAGCACTGCCATTGGTTAGGTAGATGTTATGATTTTTTTGTTGTTAAACAAAATAGTATCTAGTCAACTTTCCTGGAGCGGGGAAAACGTTTTTAAAAAGAATAAATTTTGGTTTAAGAGCGTGTATTTGCTCTGACAGAAAATCTAAGACTAACTTATTATTCTATGCTTATTACTACGAAACATTGGGATGACCAGGCAGGAGCTGGCCTTATCAGTTTCCGCTTGCCGACTCAGCATCGAAACTCCTAGAAGATAGAGTGGCCGTGAGCTTTATCGCTAGAGTCGCCAGGCGTAACTCCTCCCTCCTTAAGATCGAAGTTCTCTTCTTTATGAGCAGAACTTCGATGGTTAATTTTACACAATTTAATGTAATACTTATATGCTAGGAAACAAAGGAATACAAATAACGTTACATACAGTCCAATGGTCCAAATACTTATACTATTCACTGTGATTGCCTTTTCACTTTCACTATTATTTTCACTCACACTTTTCTTAAGGCTGTATGATAGAAACTTTAAATCTGTTAAGTCAATTCCTTCTAGATTTACAATTTTCGGGGGCGTCGTTTCTGTTGGCTGGTTTATCTTGGGTAAGTTGACTATGGGCATCTTTAAATTCGCTTCTGTTTCTTCTTCGATAGAATGTCTTTTTAGGGTAATGTTTCCAATTTTTACTTCGCATGGATCGTCCAGGGTGAGTACGTAAGTTCCGTGAACTTTCTGGCGAAATATTTCGTTGCTGCAAATTCTGGATAGTAACATATCTTCCTTACAATAGAGAATCCATCTGTTGGCTTCGATGAACTGAACTTTTACTGCTTCGATGGATATCGGGATTTGGCTGCATGACGTCACGTTTTCAGCATACGTCATTAATTCTATGACGCAAGGGTCTTGAATAAAATCAGAAGTGTCATCTTCAAGACAGAGGAAGCTGGCTTCGTCTATTTCTTCACAGGGGTGAGTAAGCAGTCTGATCTTCAACCCTTTCACCAGGAGGTATGGATATTTGGGTATAATAACGACAGTGTGGTCTTGGGATAACACAGGTAGGGGAAAGAGTTTATAATAGATATATGTGTCTTTTATGATAAGTGGTATTTCCAAAATATATGTAATTTGATTTCCTTTAAAGTAAGCTTTTAACATTATGGTTCGCTCTATCTTAACTAGGTTTTCTAATACAGGAGGATAAACTAACTTTTCTAACTTATTTATCTTTACAAGAAGTTGTAATAGCTTATTTGATTCTATTACAGATTGATGTAGTATTCCTAACCTACTTAATGCTAAACTAGTCTCTATCTCATTCAATTTAATAAGTATATATTGAAAGTTATGATTTAGTAAATTGTATGTGCTTATAACTTGTGTTTCAATGTGATTAAGATATTCTTTCTTTAAAATCTCGCTAATATTATTAGTTAATTGTCTGATGACCGTATTAATTTGAATGAGGTTGTCATTTAATTTAAATGTAGAGTTTGCTAAGGTTTGCACCATTTCAGTGATCAATGTCAGTTTCTTGTTATTACCGTTTTGATTTACCTTTACTTCGTTAATAATTTTGTCATATCTAATGGCATCTTCATTATCAAGATTTCCTGTTATAATTTTAATTAATGAACCAAGGGGATTAATTATACCACGCTTAATACGAATTGATGGTGCTACTTGTCGAAATTTATCTATAGTTAAATTCTTAACATATTCTGTTTGTATCTTAATATCTATAAAATTATACGTAAAATCTTTATCAAAATTACGAACTAACTTATCTAATTCGGATGTTCTCATAATATTTATTTCCAAGTCGTCTGCGACAGGCTTGAAGTCTAGTGTTTTCGCGATGATCCATTTGTCATTGCTTATAACAGCAACGCCATTTTTGACGGGCAGGATTCCTGGGTTTTTATTTAGTTCCTGGAGCTGAAGCGCATGGAGTCGCGTCATCATGGCCACTGCCAGGACGAGCAGGTGTCTGTGGAGGGCGTTTTACATTTTTGAGTGGAACCTTAGTCTCACGGTTTCTAACACGAATAGGGACAATATTTCTAGAGATATCGCCTGTTACAACGGCCTCTGAATATCGTGGTTTGTCTTTACTACTTCTTTTATTTGTGTCTTTAGCAAAGATTGTGTCGCCTGGTTCTATTTTAAAGTCTGTCTCGCCACCTCTTTTATTAATAATTTTCTCTTTATTTTTAATAGCTTGTTCGGCCAAATGTTTATAAAGGTACTTAGTTCGTTTTGTATGTTCTTTTACCAATTGTTGTAAATACTGTTTTTCAAAGTCTACGTCAAAAGCATGTCTTGAGTCTGTATGTCCTAGTAACACTTCAAATGGAGTCATGCCAGTGGCGGAATGTATACTGTGATTGTACGCCATTATAGCGTATGTCATTATAGAAGCAGCGTCTGTATATTTTTGCTCATATTTTGCCAATCTGTAAATTTCGATTATAGTGGAGTGGAATCGTTCAATAAGGCCCATGGAATTGGGATTATTCGGGGTGCCTATATGTAAGTCTACTTTATAGAGAGTAAGAAGTTCTTTCATCAAAGCGTTGTTAAATTCTGAACCAGGATCTGAACTGATTTTTAAGGGTACGCCGTAAAAGGAGAAGTATTTGATAAGGGCCCTAACCACTTCGGGGGTAGATCGGTTTGCAATTTCAAACGCTTGACCGATTTTACTGAAAGCGTCGACAATAGTCAAGTAATAACGTCCTTCTATAGAAAACAGGTCAATAAAAATCTCCTCTAAGGGTTTAGTCTGTGTCTGTGTCAATTGCAGTTTGGGTTTCAGGGGTTTTCTGTCATATTTCATTTTTCGGCAGGTTTCACAGGAATTTATTACACTAGATACAATTTGGTCCATATTATGCCAGAAATATGTGCGTTTGATGTGGGATAAGGTTTCCTTAATACCGCGATGGCAGGTTTTGCCAGTGTGGTATTTCTGAACAATACTTTGCTGTTCTGTCTCGTCTTCTACGAATACTACTCTTTTGGTACACTCAAAGAATTGAACTAGTTCCTTTTTAAATAGGAATATAACTGTTTCTGTAAATTGTCGTCGGTGTTCGTCATCTTCAAAATAGATGAAGTATTTGCTTTTGTTTTTGATGTATTCTTTTAAAAACTGCTTTACTAGATCAGGTCGATTAATGGGAAGATGGACTTCTAAAATCCTTTGTTTTTCTCTAGATATGTCTTTAACAGAAAGTTTGTCAATTAACCAAGTGAAAACTAATATCTGGTTAGGTTTTGTGTCGATGGCTTCTTGTAAAATTGGAATGCCTTGAGATTCAGTATCTTGTGCTGAATGAGCTGTTTCAGTAACTGTAGATTTTTCAGATGCTGTTAAAGTTGCACTAGAAGGGCTTGGTATCGAATATGGAGATTTTCGGCCTATTGATAATGTTCTCTCCGAATCAGAATCTGGGATGCTTATGGGGTGTTCTGAGTCAGAGTCTGAAATAGTCATTGGCTTATCTGGTGGTTTTGGAAAGGATTTCTTTTGTAGTTTACCTAGTTCTTTAATTTCTTTTGTCAGTTGTCTTATAGTCTCATTTCTGTCTTCGTCTTTGTCAACATTTGCTTGAGTGGAAATATTGTCATTTTTACCTAAAGCATTTATACGGATACGTGATAAAGCGTCTGCATTTAAATTTAATTTTCCTTTTTTGTATATAGGGTCAAAGTCGTATTCCGCTAATCGTAAGCGCCAGCGTGTAAGTCTACTGTTTGTGTCTGTCAGGGATTTAAGCCATTCAAGGGGCTTGTGGTCTGTAATAACTATGAACTTTTTACCGTAAAGGTACGGGCGAAAATGTTTCACGGCCCATACAATTGCAAGTAATTCTTTTTCAGTAACACTATAGCGAGTTTCAGCATCGTTAAGGGTTCTGCTTGCGTAGGCAACTGGTTTGTCATTTCCAGGTGTCCCTTGTGAGAGTACGGCGCCCAAAGCGAACTGTGAAGCGTCCGTTGTCAGTATGTATTGCTTGTCAGGGTCTGGGTACTGAAGAATGGGGGCATTCACCAGTAGTTCCTTACATTTTTGAAAAGATTCCAAATATTTTTCATCGCTAATAGGCATAGCTTTTTTCTTTTTCAATCGTGCTGTCATGGGTTGTGTAATCTTTGCGAAGTCTTTTATAAATCGTCTGTAGTATCCAATGAGTCCAAGAAAACTTTTTATTTCAGTTGTCGTTCGGGGCAAGGGGTAGTCAAGTACTGCTTTAATTTTGTCATTATTAGGTTTAAGTCCGTTGTTAGTGATCATATGTCCGAGGTATAAGACCTCTTTTCTCAGAAACTCAGATTTATCTAGCTGTACTTTTAGGTTGGTCTTGCGAAGTCTGTCAAACACTGTCCGTAATTTGTCAATATGTTCCTGAAGGCTTGAAGAATACACGATTATGTCATCCAGGTATACCAGGCAATGTATACCCTGTAGTCCACGTAGTACGTTGTCAATTGTCCGTTGGAAGGTGGCTGGTGCTGTTTTGAGGCCAAAAGGCATACGAGTAAACTCGTAATGTCCTGATTGGGTTGTAAATGCTGTTTTATGTCTGTCTTCGTTAGCTACCTCTATTTGGTGGTAGCCACTTGCAAGGTCAAGGGTAGAGAAGTAAGTACTTCGTCCTAATTTGTCAAATAAGTCAGTTATGTTCGGCAGAGGGTATTTATCGTCAATTGTTAGGTCGTTCAGTTTTCTATAGTCAATTACGAGCCTAAATTTCTTTTCACCAGATGCGTCAGGCTTTTTGGGCACTAAATGCACCGGGGCACTCCAAGGAGAAAAGGATTCCTTCACAATATTGTTCTGTAACATTTTATCTACTTGCTTATTAATTTCGTCATTTACTACTTGTGGTTGTCTGTATGGTCGGATATAAATAGGGTCTTCATTGCGGGTTCTAATATGGTGTTTAACGTCATTTGTAAAAGTCAAAGGTAATTTTTCCGAATAAAAAATGTCTTTGTACTCTTCACAAAGTTTTCGAATTTTTTCTCGTTCCTCATTGTTCATATGTTCTAAACGTAGCTTAGTCAAATTTTCGGTCAATATTTCATCAATTTCAAAGTCATTGTCAACACTCATATGGTCACTTCGCAAGTTATTGTCAATACTCATATGGTTAAGTTTACATTTTTCATTATTATATTTAGTCACTATAAAAGGTCTAGTAATTGTCAAAGTCATTTCATCTTCTAATGTGTTTTGTATTATTGTAGTCGCATAACCGTTTTCACATTTTACTATTGCACTTGGCATTCTTACGCCTTCACAAAATTGTACATAGTTCAAAATAGCATGTCCGTTTAGTAAGTTGGTCGGTAGTTTAACTCTTTGTTCACATCGTGGGGCAAGTCTAATTTCGTTTGTCGGATTATAAATCATGGGTATTTTTGTAGATTTTGTATATAAAATATTATTTTTCATGTCGATTTTTGCATCTAGTTGTTTCAGGAGATCACTTCCGATGAGTCCATCGTAACGTCCATCAACGTCATAAACATAAAATTTATGTGATTCAGGGCTATTGAATGTGGGAAATAGGGGTACTTTTATAACTTCGCTATGCTTACTAGAAGCGTGCGTGCTTATCACTTCAAAGGGTTCGTACTGTTTATAATTTTCGAAATACTGTTCTGCTTTAGTTGGACTGATAAATGACCGTGAACTTCCGGTATCTATCATAAATTTCGAGTCTATCTCTGGAATTTCTATATATGGCAGCTTTAATTTAAGGCTGCAATTAAGATTTATTATTTCGGGGGTTGGTTGAAAGTTACTATGTGAAAATTTTCAACAGATGTGTCTTGGTCATCAGATTCAGTCACATTCTGAAATTCAGGAGTCTCGTCAGTATTATCTCTATACGCAAAAGCATCATAGTCATAGTACATATTGTCAGTGTCATAAGTACCATTATTTTCGTCAGTTTCAAAGTCGTTCAAATTGTAGAGTTCGTTCATACGAAATCCTTGAGGTTTTGCAGGCGGGGCTGTACGCATACTTACGTCAGTAGACTGCATTTTCGGCTGTGCATTTTGTGGTTTGTTACCGAATTGTGGTTGACCTTGATTGAAGGGTGGTTTGTAGCCAAACTGTTGCTGTCCTTGATTAAAGGGTGGTCGATAACCAAACTGAGGTGTGGCACCGAATTGTGGTCTGAAACCTGTGGGTTGCTGTGGAAGTTGGGGTCTAAAACCAAATTGCTGGGGTTGTTGTGGGGGTAGTTTTATCTGTTTGCTCTGTGGTATGCCAAATTTAAATTGACCTTGTTGAGCGGGGGGTTGGTAGAGATTAGGTCTCATATTTGGTGCATTTTGGGAAATGCCGAATTTAAAATTCTGCTGCGGTTGTGGATTTTGGTTAAAGAAAGGCTTCATTCCAAGTTTTTCAATAAAAGGGTTCTGTGTTATAGTCTGAGGTTTTGGTTGTAAGGTATTGGGCATTTTTAACATCTTATTACGTGTGTTATACTGATATAGGAAATTGACTTCCTCTAGGACAATGCTCAATGCACTTTCCAAAGAAGTACATCCTTTTAATCTTACTAAACGTAGTAAGTCTTCCGGTAGGTTGTAAAGAAACACATTCATCGACATGTTGTCATAAATCACAATTTTACTAACCCTAAGGTTCGGGTCTTGGATCAAATTGACTTTAGCAATTAATGTGCTCCTTGTGTGTTGAATTCTATTGCAAAAATCAAGATATGATTCACCATTGCCAATTTTTAAAGTTTCAAGTTCTATTGCGATACATTCTTCCGAACGTGGATCACCAAAATGTTGCTCTAAAGCTTTTTTTAAATCAGTCCATGTATTTAGGTCTTGTCGCTCACTAATAAGAGAAGCGGCTTTTCCAGTCAATTTTGAGGTTATTACGTGAAAAACATACAAATCTTGGTCGATATTTCCTTCTACTCGACAACATTTTATTACATATTCACATTTTCTAATAAATAAATTTAAAAGCTTTTCGTCACCGTCGAATTTGGGGATGACGCTAGCAATTTCCTTGGGTATCTGTTTGATATTTTCCATATTTCTATAATTTATTTGTTACCACTATATTTTTTAATACTCTATGCACTTATAACTATCGTCTAAATGAAATCAAACTACGCACTTCAATTTTTGGAAATAACGTGATTGTTTCAAGACACTAATTACTAATGGAAAAGGAATGGAAATAGAATGGAATAGCTATTTGGGTCTACTCACAGACTGCCCATGTCCCTCCGTTGAGTCTTAGATCGTCTTCTCAGCCGTAATCCGTGTATGATACACTTAAAAAGGTTTTCACAACACTTCACTCAGAGTTTTTGACAAATTTATTTGGTTCGTGGATTTCCGATAAAAACGTAAGAAAACGTTCGTCGAATTTCACTGAATTTAAGTAAACGCGACGCGGAAATCCTACCGGCTGCGCCAGTCAACTTTCCTGGAGCGGGGAAAACGTTTTTAAAAAGAATAAATTTTGGTTTAAGAGCGTGTATTTGCTCTGACAGAAAATCTAAGACTAACTTATTATTCTATGCTTATTACTACGAAACATTGGGATGACCAGGCAGGAGCTGGCCTTATCAGTTTCCGCTTGCCGACTCAGCATCGAAACTCCTAGAAGATAGAGTGGCCGTGAGCTTTATCGCTAGAGTCGCCAGGCGTAACTATCTTGAGTTTTATTTTATATTAATGATTTATTTAAATAATGAATAATTATCTAAAAATACAATCGGTCATTACTAAAACAATTCGGCAAGTTGTGAAATAATTTAGGCTGGAACAACACTACTCAGGAATATGTCACGTCCACTGAGCGACAGCTTTGACATTAGTCGAGAAAGAACCGTGCTGAGCATCGGAAGAGTTCTTTCACTTTTTCCGTATTTTTTGTTACGTAACTATAATTAAAAATACAAATAATGAAAACAAATAGCATTATACACAAAGTGTTTTTTGTGAACCTTAAAATGTATTAAATTTAGAAAGGAAATTTAAACTTAATCAACACTTTTCTATCTTTCAATGATATGGGTGCATTACTTTTGAAATGGCTCTCTTACCAGTTTTAAATTATACTCTAAAATAAAATATAATAAAAAGTAGAGCTCCATACGCAGACTTTAGCGCCTTGGTTTTTGTAGCCTTGATGTTATTTTAGCATTTAACCCATATTTTTGTTATTTACCATCATGTTTTTAGGGTTCCGCACTCGTATTGTGAGGTGGTACGGAACCCTTTGTGCGCTAGTCCGACTCGCACTTGGCCAAATTATTTATATTTTAGTAGCTTAAATTTTGTTATATGTGAAGTTTATTAAGTCTAAGATATATAACCTTAAAGATGGAAACCACAAAATAGACACAATAAGGGCATAGAGACAGACCGTTGTTGTATCCTTGTAGCTAACAAGGTCTGTCTGTGACTAATTGAACGATATCGATGTTGCTAGCCATTAGCCCGGTCCGTACACTGCCGCCCCGCTCTCTATCTACCTCTAGGTATCATCACGCTACTAGTGCCTTAGGGTCGCTAGAGTGACCCACTACCCGGTAAGTAATCAACCAAAGTGGACGTCATTCGAAGTTAATTACAACGGTAACAAGAAAAAAAATTGGATTTGTCATTCATTTGCTTGCATGTACTCTCTAACTTTGTTCATTTACGTGTCGGTTCTTTAAGTCTAATATATAAGAGGCCTTGAAAATGCCGATAAGGTGAAACTAGTTGGGAGTAATTATTGTTTTGTATATCTTTGGCGTTATTAAGGATTCTATATTTTTCCAAAGGTCAAGTTTCCGGATATGTCAATCATGTCACATGTCATGTGCTACATGTCAATCATCCACCGTTTTTAGCGTTTCGTAACCGAAGAGCAACACGCGCTTACTAATAAATAGGGTCCCGTTTGGGTACAGAACCCTAAAAATTTTAAATAAATGTTAGCGCACTAAAATATAATTTTGGATGGAACGTTGTCTATATATAAACGATTCGCAAAACCTACTATTAATTTTGTTTCACTTTAAAATGTAGAAATGGTGAAATTCAGTCAACCGCTTAAATTCATACTGGAGACTCGGTTAGTGATCAGGAACAAGGATCCTTTTGGCGAAAACATAAAAAAAATGTTTTGTTACTATTACTGCTGAACTAGTTCAAGTACAATTCCAAGCACTACAGGGAAAAAAAATGTTTTCGAATTTCACCTGGAGGGTCATTAATCCTTGTTCCTGCCTGATGACTAAACGAGTCTTCATTATAAATTTAGGCGGTTGACTGAATTTCACCCTGATAATTATTATAAATATTATAATTATTATAAATAGGTGGTAGAGCTGATGCCGGGCTCGACTGTGGAGGTACCACCATCTTACTCAGAAATCCTCCCGAGATGATTCGGGGGAGAGTAAGAGAACAGCTCTCAGGCAAAACCAGGCGGCCCAACATTGCCTGGGACCGATGGATGGCGGTATATCCATCCCCAATTGCCGGGCCTTATATAAAACAGACTAGTGACGTGCAGCGGCGTCACTGGCGCAAGGGTTTCGGCACCGCGCTCACCAACCCGCCTGCCCAGCGTGTGTGAGTATGGGCATTTCTTCCAGGAGGACCACCAACAGTGGCGAAATCCTGGAAAGGCCTATGTACAGCAGTGGACGAAACAGGCTGATGGATGGATGGATGGAATTATTATAAATACAAAAGCAATTATTTATTTACATCTATCAGTTACGCAAGTGTAAAACAGTGAAACAAGTGCAATTTGTTGCTTTTTATGCAGCCACCGTGCAGTGAACGTAGGCTGTGACCATGTATTGTGAGGTGACAATAAATACGTGACGTAGCAGGCTTTCACGCTTCCGCATCTTAGTTTTAAAGATAAAGTGAACCGGAGCTGAGGCACCTATCTAACTGATGTTCAGCAAACAAAACCAAATGTTAAAGATTAAATTACGATACCAACTAAGCACAAATAACCGACATAAATTATGTCTGAAAATCATGAATATCTAGAAATTAATACACGTTTAGTTATATTTTTATTTTGCGTTTTTATAGAAAATTTATATTTTATGTAATTAGGTGATTTGTATAGAGTTCATTGCGATGGGGAAATGGTCAAAAATCTATACTAATAATAAAGTAGTAAGAAAGTCGTGTACATTGGATATTTTCGCGATATTTTAATGGGGTAACTTTTTACCTCGGTACAAAATGCACATCATAATATTGTTTTTCTTACTTTTGAATAAAAAGTATGCAATTAATGTGTTTTAAAGCAACTTGCGGAAATAGTTTATTAATAATATAGTCTTCACAATAAAATTACGTTTAATGTATTACATTATGTTTGCATTACATTATCAAACTTAAAAGCGTGTTTACAGTTGTAATGTAATGCAGCCGAAATGTAACGCATAAAATTTAATAATTTTCATGTGATCACCTAACTATTAACAAGCATAACTTATACTTGCGGTTGTCGGCACTTGGTGAAACATGGAAAGCATCTTGATGAAAACCACTTGTACACTGTTTACACAACATTTACTAAACTATAGGTACTTTTAACCCAACCGGTTTCGAAATCTAATTCATTTTCAAGGGCTTAACAACTCATTTTAATATTTTAAGACCTAACCTACGTGCTGTAAATAAAATTTGTTTTTTAAAAAAACCGGTTGGGTTAAAAGTACCTATAGTTTAGTAAATGTTGTGTAAACAGTGTACAAGTGGTTTTCATCAAGATGATTAACAAGCAGTTTTCGCGAATTGCTATAAAACTCGAAAATAATTGCGAACTTTTTATTCAAAAGTAAGGAAAACAATATTATGATGTGCATTTTGCATCGAGATCCTCGGTGGATGAAATGGATTATTGGTACTCTACTGAGGCCGAAACAACAGTTTTTAGAATTATTGTCTCTCTGTCTTTACTCTGTATGTATGTTCCGTTTTAACTCTGAACGAATTTGAATGCGGTTTTTTTATTATCATCGTAGTGACCCTAGACATCACATAGAGGTTATAAGTTGTGAAAAGGCTATTATTATAATACAATTCTATTACAGTGATCTTAATTCGTTTTAAAACCACTGTGATTTCAATACTCTTTTAGAGTAATGTAAAATTTAAATTATGTAATGTGATAAGTATGTTGAATGTTCACTATTGTTTCGGCTCAGCTCTAAGGATAGTGTACTATTTTGTTCTTAATAAATAAATAAAATATATTGCTCTAAGCCTACTCTAGAAATGTGTGAATTGTTATATCATAATAGGTAAATGGAGCACAGTCGTAAATCGTTTTGCCATCTTCCTGCCTTCTAAATATTTTTGAGGACACAATCAAAGGAGAAACTTTTATAAAATTTTCAACAATCTCGGTATTGTTTGACGTGTAATTAATTAGCAGCGGAAAGCCGGTGAACTGACAATCTGTCATTTCATTTAAGCGGGCGGCCCCCGGTTATTACTTTTCAAGTTTTACTTTTCCGCAATCTCTTGATTAGAATTCCGTCCGTGGGCACCAGGTTGATAAAAGTCCGTCTCCAGTGCCTAGTCTCGACACAGATAGCGATTGCTATCCGACCGCCTTCGGTCTATAAGTTATAAAAATCTAATTTTAACGATTTGTTAGTCTCTACCGTCTAAGGTTTCATTCAATAAGTACTTTTGATGGTAAAGACAAAAACAAACTTTATTTTTGTTTATCTAGCAAAATTCATACCGGGGACTCAGTAAGTGGTCAGATCAAGGTTCAATGACCCCGTTTGCGAAATACGAAAAATATTTTTTGTGCCTCTATTTTTGTTCAATAACAACCTCGACTTAATTAGTATAGGAAGTCACAATTTATTTTGCGTATTTCACGAAAGGGTCACTGAACCTCGGTCCTGACCACTTACCGAGTCTCTAGTATGAATTTCGATGGAAACGAAAGTCACGTTATATACAAGGAGATTCACATATTATAGCTGTACTAGTAGAGTCATAATAACGATATTTCTCCCCCCCCCCCTCTATGGGCCTGTCTGACTCATCTTCAAAGAGACAGGAAAGTTTCATTGTAGATTATTGTGGACAAACAAGATAAATGAAGACATGCAGAGTCTTTCTACACTTCACGCACGTGACTGAATTTAACAGCCAGTTTCATCAAAGTTCTCTATCTCTTTTAGTTTAGATTTTCCCAACATGCTACCTTGTATCAGGGAATGTGAGACCCAGCTCACATATCGCTATAGAACTCACCCCTATTATTTCCAACCACTTTTATAATTATTTGTAAATATAATAAATGTAAAGCTAGAATATTGGCATAATATAAATGTGATATTGTGATTTTAGGTACTTGTTGGAACTTATTATTCTATATTATATTTATAGGCGGACTTTTTGATAGTTAGGGTTTTATTTCTAAGTTTATTTTATTTTTATAGCATAGGTTCTTCTTTTTTTTCTTTTACTTTTAGGATTTTTAGTTTATTATCTTTTGTTTAATTGTAAATAATAATGTTATCTATTTGTTAAGCATGTGTAATATGTGTACTGTTGGTGTACCAATTTAATATAAGTCAGATCTGGCATAATGACCTTCTTAACCAAATTAACACTCACTTCAATTAATAACAGCACTCAGAAGAGTTGAAAGGGCACATAAAATCGGTTATTTGTAATTAAAAAGTTAAGAAAATTCAATGGCGTCACTTTGTTTTTAGGTGTACATGGACTCTTGGCCACCATAAACACGCTGATGTTCTTTTGTTTCTTATTTTCATTAACCATGTCACTTTAATATTTGGTGGGCAGTTATAATAAAAAACCAAAGATTATTTTTTTATTTTACTTTGAAATCTTATTCCCTTAATAATCTATCGAGTCCAATCAGGTAACCGACCTGACAACGGAAAGACAAAGGTCTGAAAAAACACATGTCCAAGTTTTACATTGATCAGATAAGTAATTGACTCACCATATTAAAACAAAAACCGTTAAAAGATCAAAGGCAAGCCCTCCGATAATTTTCTTTATTTAAGTCTTAGTTCTATAGAAGTAGGAATCATAGACGATAAAGATGAACGAAGACACGTGGTGAACGAAGACAAGCTGATGGATAAATTCTTCATCAGAAAGCTAGAAAATAACTATTTTCATTTTAACATTTTTTGCTTTTGTAAGTAGGTATATAACTTATTTAACTTATATAACTTTTTTTGTGATTGTTGTGTGTGTACAGGTTTGTGTTTTTTTTGTATTATTTAGTTTCTGTTATTAAATCTTCTGTTTTATTTATAGTTAGTTTGTTTAAGTTTTTGCTATAAGCTGTGTTCTTACTTATTTATATAGTTGTATTTATAATATACGTTTGGGCCGTGGGGGCCTGACGCTCGACTGCTATTTATAAACAAATAGCATCGCGTCTGGTGGATGCTTCAGGGGACCCAAGAGCTGGAGCTTATCTCGGGCAACGCATCAGCCTTGCTATCCAGCGAGGTAATGCGGCCAGTGTCTTGGGTACTCTGCCCAGTGACAGCGACGACTTAAATAAAGTATTTTATATTATTTAACTTTTATCTTTATATTATTTAGTTAAGTATTTTTCAGATGTATTATAATTTTAGTACAATTTTGTTTAAGATTATTCTAATAAAAAATCTTTTTATATTTGTAATTTCATTTATATTCAATTTACGTAAGCCTAACTTACAAATATTTTTAATTTAATGTACCTATTTCCCCGTATTGTATTTATTATTTTATCTTATTCAATTGTTTTATGAAGATTAATATTGACGTACAAAAAGTGTAATTCTATGTACACAATTTACAAAATGAGTTATTTTAATTTGAGCTTCACAAAATTCGAATCCAATCAATGTCGGTTAAAGATCACCTCATCTTAACAAACTTGAGGGAATGATATGTACTCGTACTATTCTAAAAAAAAAGTCCAAACGCACAGACATATAATTATTACATTATTACATTATACGTCTGTGTGCAAACGTAATTTTTCAATTTCGTGAAACGAGCTATTGAACCTTTTTACCATAGGAAAATGTTACTGATCCCTTACCAAGACAACACGAGTAAAGAAGTCTTGTTTGACTCACAGAAGATAAAATAAATTTTTCTGTTCTGTGGTTTGACCAATGAAAACACGGTACGAGACATTTGTCTAGGCGATGGTCATGCGATATAGCTTTCTTGTGTGTCCATTGGTCAAACGCTTCTTCTTAAGTTTTAGCATACGTTTGTATTTTTTACAAAAAGCCGATGATTTCAAGAAAGAAAACAACGTATTTCTGAAGCTTTTAGTGTTTATACCACATATATTTTTATTAATTTCCATGGTATGCGTATATATGATATATTGAAATATATTTACAAATTTATATTTACACTGTATGTATATATTGAAAAGGAGTTATCTTTTGAATATATAAAAGGCAAATCTGACTGACTCATCTATTAACGCACAGCCGAAACTACTGAACGGATTTCGCTGAAATTTGGCATACAGATAGTTGTAATGACGTAGGCATCCGCTAAGAAAGGATTTTTGAAAATTCGCCCCCTAATGGGGTGAACTGAACTCCACGCGGACGAAGTCGCGGGCAAAAGCTATAGTGTTATTATAAAAAGGAAAATAGTTTTACAGCTCTATATAGTTTATTTATTTATTTATTTGGACCACCAACATCTCGTACATAAATACATACATTGTTTAACGAGTTATAAGTTATAGGGTATATGTCTAGACAATTTTAGGCGGACACAGCATGCAAAATGGATACAGATTATACATTATTAAATCACAAAATTATCATGATTACATATTAATGCGAGATCTCCACGATCCGAGTGTAATGAAACTTTTGTTCAGCAGTCTTGTGAGAAGCAAATTAGAAAGCAGTGCCTGTGTATGGAATCCGCATGAAGCTATGTACATAACTATGCTTGAAAAGGTCCAGAAAGCTTTCTTAAGGTACTTGTATAAGCGGACTTATGGGTATTGCCCTTTGCTTTACCCCACTGTCTTTTTACTTGGGGCATTGGGAATGAGTTCATTGAAATCTAGACGTGGAAACGGCGAATTAACCGTCGCATTAAAGGTATTGGCTGGAGTTATAGGTTGTCCCGCGTTACATGACCAGTTGTGCCGATTATATGTCCCTAACAAGTATGTTGCCACAACACGATCCTCTCGTACACGACGCCTTCTTGCGGTTCCTAATTGTAAGACTGTGTCGTATTCGTATTCCCCTCTCTGCCGAATTATCAATGGCCTGAACTTAGTTCTCAACCATTCGTCTGACTCCGACATCGGATTTTAAGGGTTTGTTCTGATTATTGCGAACGTAATAATATTGTAAATGTATCAAGTTGTGTCTAAATATTTATTGTTATATTCTAATTTTAATTCAAATATTGTTTATTAATTACTGTAATAGGTATAACCGTTGTAATGAATTAGTTAGTTAAATAAATAAATAAATAAATTAAAAACAATTCAATAAAAAATTTGCACATGAAATATTTAAACACAATTATTATGCCAGAGATTATGTAATAAAATATAGTAAAACAAAAAAAATAAATTAAAGATATTAATAGGTTAATTATTTAAACAATTATAAAAGAAAATCACCCCCATTCACCTTTCAATTTTATTTTATCGGCTCTTCAGAAGTTCATGAAATTTTTGCAATTAATATGATCGATGTCTATATTTTTCAAAGGCTGCCCGATCTAGATCCACCAATACGATTGATATACACGTTGACATTAACGTATGTAGCCAAATTCATACTGGAGGCTTGGTAAGTGATCAGCATCAGGAGCACGAGTACAAACATATGCTATTGACTCAACATCAATTCGATCAATTAAAATGTTAGTATTATTTCCTTAAAATAAAGGTTGTTCTGGAATTTATCGATTTTATCTGTCAAATTTACCAAATTGATACTCACGTACCGTACTACAGGTACGAATAGATAACATTTTTTTGATAATATATAATATGATAAAGGAAAGTTGACTATCCTTAGTTTAACACGAGGCTGGGCTTGCGTTTGTAGGGGACAGGAAAGAAATCATTTTCGAATTTACCAGAAAAGCTCATCGAACCTTGATACCCGACTACTTACCGAGTCTTCAATATAAATCTAACTGCATTATCTAATGTCGCCTTGTCAATCATCATCAATTCATATAATAAAATAGTACCGAGCTTGGGTCTGAGATATTTGATATTTTTTGAAAATTGTAGTGGTATTGGAGACGGTTATCGAATTAGATACCAAAATACACTTTTTTAACATTTTTGGATAATCTCTCTATCTCCACACACATCACGTCACGACACGCGTCACAATCCAAGTATAATCTGCGGGCACGGCAGTGCCCCCGCCAAGTCGAGCTAAGAAGCGGCACGCCGTACCATCCTTTTCTCGAAGCAGTTCGGCCATTTTCGACCCCCTATAACTTCGTTGTGGATAAAACTAGAAGCCTGAATTTTAGGTAACCAAGCAGGCATTGTATAAACACGGTATACTTTAAATTTCATTCAATTCATTTGAACTAGTAGTTTAAGAATTATAACTAGTCAAAGTTTCTCAATTTTGTCACTCACTCACTGACTGACTGACCGATCATCAAAACTCTAAGGCACTTCTAGCAGCCATAGCAGCTTCAAATTTGGAACAAAATTAGTGTTTAGTGTATAAATCAAAGAAAAACTAAAATATTTTGCAATTTCGGTCCAGTGCTCTAGATACATTAACTGCACAAATAACTTTGTAGTCCTATATAAATATATAGGATTACAAAGTTACATTTTCAGTTGTAAGAAGGAGGTACCTGAAAGGCAAAAAAGTAGGACTATCTACAAAAAGAAATGAGATGCCATCAAAAACAAAACTTGTAAAAAAACTAAGTCTCGCAACTTAGTTCTTCTACCGTAAAAAGTTGTGTGATCCATGTAAATCCAAGTCGATTAATTTATTCAGTCCCTGCTTAGGGCACCTTCTGTCTTAAGTTATTACATAATTAGCTAACCGAACAACATCTTATAGTGACCATATCAATATTAAAAATATTTTATGTTTTAAAGGTTGGGGAAAAGTTTCTTCGCATTTTATATGAAAATTAAAAACATTTTTTATAAAAGTTTATTTACATTTCACTAAAGTATGTAGGTGCCATTTGTTTGATAACTTTCTGCCATCTTGTAGGTAGGGACATGATCCCATTGCTATAGAAATTCTGGGGCTTCTGATCAAAAAACCGCGACAAGTGGTTTTGGCAGTCCCCTCGTGATGTTAACCTGACAATGCCTAAAGAATTCTGAAGAGACCGAAACAAGTGGAAATCTGAAGGTGTAAGGTCAGGACTATACGGCGGATGCATTAATACGTCCCAGCCAAACTCTCTTAATTTTTGCTGAGTGGCTAAAGATGTGTGAGGTCTAGCGTTATCATGATGAAAAACCACACCCCTTCTGTTGACTACTTCCGGCCGCTTTCTCTCAACTTCTTGCTTTAATCTCATCAGTTGTTCGCAGTAGAGTTCGGGATCGATGGTCCTGCCTGGAGGTAACAGCTCATAATGAATAATGCCCTTCCAATCCCACCATACACACAGCATTACCTAGTTGCGAGATAACCCGGGTTTCGCCAGAGTCTGTGAAGCCTGACCAGCCTTTGACCACGACCTTTTTCGCACGTTCTTGTCGTACGTGATCCACTTTTCATCACCAGTTATCAGGTTTTTCAAAAATGGTTTGGTTTCATTACGTCGTAATAAAGAATCACAAATGAGTACACGGTTCATTAAGTTTCTTTCAGTGAGCTCATGAGGCACCCAAATATCGAGCTTTTTTGTGTACCCAGCTTTTTTCAAATGCGCCAAAACTGTTTTGTGGTCAATCCCCAGTTCTTCAGCTACATCGTAAATACTGATATGCCGATCTTGCTCCACTTTTTCAAAAATGGCATCCACTTTATCCGTAACAGGGCGCCCAGAGCGAGGTGCATCTTTGACATCAAAATTTCCGGATTGAAAACGCTTAAACCAAATTTGTGCTACTCTCACAGACACTGCACTAGGTCCATAAACATCACAAATTTTTTTCACGAGTTTTGTTGAATTTTTACCTTTTTTGTGGAAAAAATTTTAAAATGTATCGAATTTCTTCATTAGATTCACTCATCTTAACAGTAAGAAAAACAAATGAAAATCACACATTTTACCTAATTTGAATTTGGAATTATCTTTTTTTTTAATTTAAACTTTTGAATAATACCAAAACTAAAAGAGTTTTAATAGTGATATTGTCACTATAAGATGTTGTTAGGTTAGCTAATTATGTAATAACTTAAGACAGAAGGTCCCATAAGTAGGGAGGGACTGAATAAATTAACCGACTTTGATTTACATGGATCTCACAACTTTTTACGGTAGAAGAACTAAGTTGCGAGACTTGTTTTTTTTTTACAAGTTTTGTTTTTGATGGCTTAATATGTACCAGACCAATAACTACGTCAAGTATATTGTTGGGTCTTTAGCTTCCACAAAATACAAAGGCATTCTCTTTACCAAAAGATCTTTACTACGTAAGTCAGTTTATTTTCGTTTCTTCCGTTCAATCAGTGCTGAGGACTAGAGGTCACGTATGGCACATGATTGATAACATAAAATGGTAAAGTACTTAGGGTTCCAAATAGAAATAGAAACCATTTTCGATTAGTTTTGTATACGTTTTCAGCATAACATTAAAGTACAGGGCCGATAATACAGCCTAGAGATCTCAGAAAATACATGCTTGTAGACTTTCATAAAATGTATTTTTAGGTTTCCGTAGGCAAAGGGTCCCTATTACTAAGACTGCCTGTCGGTCTGTCCATCCGTCTGTTACAGGGGTCTACACAGATATAACTGTAATATTTAAGTAGAAAGTTGAGGTTGTCAGAGAATACGATTCACACCAAAATATAATACAATATTCAAGAAATTTAAGCCCAGATACAGATACAGATACTTTATTAATAACGGTAAGTTACTGGTCAATAAGGTATTATGCAATAAAAAAATAATAACAATTGTAATAATACCTAACTTAAAAAACATGTCTATACTTATTCTAAGTGTAGTTTCAAAATCGAATTTAACATGTCAAAAAATAATATGTGATAATGATAATTACATAAAATGTATAATTCAATAATAAAACATTCATTAGGAATTAAATATAAAAAATATACGTACAATCAATAACATCTACTTGTTATTTTAAGTTCAAATACTCCTCTACAGTGTAGAAGGCCTGCTGGACTAGCCACCTTTTAAACGAGGGTCATGAAGTGGCTTGTGTGATTCCGTCTGGGAGTTTATTGTAAATGTTCGGACCGCACACATATTCCGACCGTTTACCATGGTGGTTTCCAATACAAAAAACCTCGAAATAATTGCATATTTTCAACGTTTTTTGCTCCAACTCAACCTTAAAACGGTAATACATACAGTTTCAGATTTGGTCAGATTGAAGCCTAAATGTCTAAATGTCTAGTAAAACCAAAAAAAAATTTGTGTTCCTCGCTTCGTATCGAATTGTTAGTCATGCGCTATCATTGTAGCGCCTTGATGTTGCTATTAGCATCAACATTGTTATTATTTACCATGTTTGTACTTATATTGTGTGGTGATCCGGAACCCTTTGTGCACGAGTTCGAATCACACTTGGCCGGTTTTTCTAAGTACCTATGGAAAACTTTTTAAGTTTATACCATCTTCGGGATGAAGTGATTAAGCTCTAAGTTCCTAGTATTTTTCATCTCAACTCAAAACGTACTTTCGTATATGTAATTGGGCAGCTTAGTACACTGATCACGGTATCGTACAGTCTGCCAAGAGATAAGACCAAAAGCTCACCAAAAAGCCGCCAAAACACATCGCAGTAAATATCATAAAGCAAAATAACTCACCATTCACATCCATGAGAAATGCGCCATAACTATTTAGCAGTCAGAAAGAACAAAATCCGATGGTTCTTAGGCAACCGTAATCCTTTGGAAGTAAAGTTTTCGCGTCACTTATATTCACGTAAGCGAGAGCGTTCGGGACACGTGCTCCACGCCTCGCGGTCTACAACCGACTGAATGAAAAGTGGTTTTTCTTTCAGTTTCATATTGCGTACAGAACAGAGTGATTTGCTTTTATCGTATGGTGTCATGTCACATGTAATCTATGAGCTTAATGGTGAATAATAGAATAGACAACAGTTTAAAAGGCCCGATGAGTAACTGTGTATATACGCTTTGTACGTATAAGTGATATTCGATGACGTCACGTATTTAACAATTCTGTGGGATGTAAAGTTAATCGTATTTTCAAGTGTCTCAATTGAAGGAGCCCTGAGTATGTAGAGCTACACTTTCATCACATTTTTTTTGTCTGTAATCAAATCAGCGATCATTTCTATAATAAAATCAAACCATAAGAAGAAGAAGTAAGTACCCGAAATAGAAGAGCTTGTATGACTAGATTGATGGATGTACAAGAAGCAAAAGAGGTGTGTCAGGATCGTAGCAGATGGAAATCTGTAGTCTCTGCCTACCCCTCTAGGAGACAGGCGTGAATATATGTGTGATTTAAAAAATCGTGGTAATAAAAGTACATATTGATGTATGTTTGTATAATTAGATGGTAATAAATACTAACTGCTCAAGTAATAAGTGGCCTTGACCTATTTTTACTAAATGGTCCTGTACAATTTTGAAAAAAAAATACAGTTTTTTATATTTTATTTATTTTTTATTTTATTTTATTTTATTTTATTTAGGTAACAAACAGTCGTAACACAAAAAGTAAATATAAAGAAAAATAGCAAACACAAACAGACCTATAGAACCATAACAAAGAAGTAAACAATAATTACAATACACTTTTACGCATAACATTTATACACAAGAAATACAACAGTTGTACAAAATAAATACTAAACACAACACAACATAGTGTGACAACATCAACATATAGTGTGACACGCTGTTGAAGAAACGATGATGCTATACATGATTTTTAAACAGTATTTTGGCTGCTTTGGCTTTAAACGAATTTACACTTTCGTTGAACAAATCTATATCACTAAGTTTTTCGTTGTAAAGTTTCACTGTACGTGAGATAAATCGGTGCTTGGCATAATTAGTCCGACAATTTTCAGTTTGAAACTGAAAAGCGATACGACGTGAGGAGGGACGTGGAATCTTAAATTTAATTAGATTCAACAAGTTTGAGCAATCGATTGTGTTATTTAGTAATTTACTTAAAAAAAAAAAAAAAAAAAACATGGCATCAATAAGTGAGCGGCGGCGCTCTGCCAGATATTGCAAATTTATATAACGTAATAATCGTTGGTGATAAGCGAATAGTCTGTTAAATATTCTGTTTGTTATTTCAATTAACTACGAGTATGCCACGCTATTTAACTTTCTGATGGAACATACATATTGTCCATTAGTCTTTCATTGAGAACCTATTGTATATATTTTTGCAGCACCGTATATAAATATCATTTTATGATTCATGGAATCAGTAGAGAGCTAATAATATAATTATAGTACAGTGACTTCCTGTACAATTACCGGATGTCTCGCCACAAATCAATCCATTGCACCCAATGTTATTGATGTTTATTATTATGCCGAACGATTATACAAATTATCCTTAATCACGTGTTACAAGCGTAGCGGCTCTAAATAGTCAGGATACCTATCGAGTCGTAGCACTATCTACGCCGTAGAGCTAGCTACGCCTTAGATCTTGCTACGCCGTAGCTCAGAGGGGACGCGAACGTGTTTATTTTCCGCAAAACTCGTTATGTATGTAGAGCACACTTTTTAGTATATAATTAATTTTTACATCCAAATTTATACTGAAGACTCGGTTTGGGAAATTCGAAAAGTATTATTTTACTGTTCCTTGCAAACGCAAGCCCAGCCCTGAGTCAATCAACACTATGAAAAGTCGAAATTAAATTTTTTGCAAATTTCGCAATTTTTGTTTTAGTTTGTAATACTGATGAATCACTTACCAAGTCCCCAGTATGAATTTGGCTGTATAAATTAAAGTCACCTCGTATAAAGGTGAAAAACAAACGACCTAATGTAGGTAGATGTATTATATAACTATTAACTAATAAAAAAAGACAATCCACCCGACACATTATGCTTTGCGGGTTTTTTTTCGGTAAACTTAGTGGATTTCATTGGCTGTGCCAAAATTATAAATTTTCTTTAAAAAAAACTGAACCTTAATTATTTCAGTCGTAAGTAATAATGACTTTTAAGCGAGGACGAGGCTCCAAAGCAAATTACCGGACTGGGCGGTCTTTCCTTTTTAGAGTTCCGTAACCGAAGGGCAACACGGGGCCTTAATAATGTCGCTCTGCTGTCGTCTCCAGATTGCAGACGGAATGAGTTACAGATCTGAAATTCCGATATGTAATGTAAAATGTTGACCCAAAGCCGAATATTAAATTAAAAATTCAATACTATTAATTTTCATTTTGTATTTCCATACATGAAAAGGGAGCCGAAAAAAATTATTTTTTCTACCCCCGGCGTGTGCCGTGTGTTTTTGGTAGGTATTTAAACACAAGCCTTTTTTATATCCAAAAATCATTGCCATCAAAAACGAAACTTGTAAAAAAAACAAGTCTCGCAACATAGTTCTTCTACCGTAAAAAGTTGTGAGATCTATGTAAATCCAAGTCGGTTAATTTATTCAGTCCCTACTTAAGGGACCTTCTGTCTTAAATTATTACATAATTAGCTAATCTAACAACATCTTATAGTGACCATATCAATATTGAAAATCTTTTATGTTTTAAATAAAAAGATTGACTCGGCCATCGCATGAAAACACAATGTATCTCACAAGTAATACATATTATATTAAATTGGATTTTTAGTGCGTTTGGCAAGTTAATCTATTTATTTAAAACAAAAGATTTTTAATATTGATTTGGTCATTACAAGATGTTGTTAGGTTGCCTTAGAGTTTTGATGATCGGTCAGTGAGTGAATGCGTGACAAAATTGAGAAAGTTTGACTAGTTTTAATACTTAATAAACTACTGGTTCAAACTGAATGAAATTTGAATTATACCGTGTTTATACAATGCCTGCTAAGTTACTGAAAATTCGGGCTTTTAGTTTTGTCCACAACGAAGTTAAAGGGGGTTGAAAATGGCCTGAATTGCTTCGAGAAAAGGATAGTACGGCCGTGCCGCTTTTCAGCTAAACTTGGCGGGGGCACTGCCCCCAGATTGTTGGTTGTCAATTTTAGACCATTTTTGTTACGGGATCTATCTCAAAAACTAAAGTAGGTAGTTAAAAATTTGGAATTTTCTGTATGTGAGGTGACTTTTATTTATGCAGCCAAACTCGTACAGGAGGCTTGGTAACTGATCAGTAACACGGATAGATAGATAGATAAAACATTTATTGCCTACGATGACAATAAAAAAATCACATCCAAATCCGTTGAGTAGTTCTCGAGTTAAAACGAAACACACATACAGCCAGACAGGCAAAAAGACATACAAAAATTCTAAAAATTGTAGTTTTGGCTTCATACAATATACTAATAACCAATTCCATTTAAAATTTAAAAAAATATTAAGTTATTTATAGGCACGACTTTTTACTTCTTTATGTAGGTACTAGGTGTCGCAAAAGTAATGTCATAATTTGAATTGGCTGCCATTTTGTAATAAGTGAAAAAAAAGAGCCCTGCTTTCATTTAAACGTGAAAAATTTATGACATTAATTGGAAAAAATTATATCGCTCAAATAGCCACCTCCCGAGTTGATACATAATTGCGCTCGTTTTACGGCATGTTTATTTTTTATACAGACTCTACTTTTCATCACTAATGCGAGGAAATAAAAAAACTTACAAAATTATAACATGGGACCGTGTGATGGCGGTATATCCATCCCGAATTGCCGGACCTTAAATAAACAGACTAGTGTCGGGCAGCGGCGTCACTAGTGCGAGAGGTTCTGGCACCGCGCTCACCAACCCGCCTGCCCAGCGTGTGTGAGTATGGGCATCTCTTCCCAAATAATGGTGTACGCTAAAAATAAACGGCCCCCAGTCCCCGGCAGCCCCACCATTCCCGACTACAGTGGCGGTCGGTGGGGCAGGGGGTGCTAAAGTCTCCGGTTGAATGGCCACCAACACCGACGACTCTTTTTGGCGTCGTATAATACACGGACGTTACGGGAAGACAAACACCACGCTGAGCTCGAGTCAGAGTTAGATAGAATCAACTGGAATATTCTGGGGCTATCGGAAGTCCGATGAGCAGGTGAGGATACCATAACCCTAGAGTCAAGACACCTGCTCTACTATCGAGAGGGCGATCAATTGTCTGTCGGTGGAGTTGGCATGCTGGTCAACAAAGACCTCACTAGCAACGTGTTAGAAATCGGTAGTGTCTCTACTCGGGTGGCATATCTTGTTCTTAGACTTAACAAGAGATATTCTCTTAAAGTCATTCAAGTGTATGCCCCACGTCGAGCGACTCTGATGATGTAGTCGAGGCCGTCTATGAGTCCAGACATAACACCACCAAGACACATTTTACCGTTGTTATGGGAGATTTCAACGCCAAAGTGGGAGTACAAGAGTGTGGTGAATCGGTAATCGGACCACACGGTTATGGCTGCAGAAACCCTCGTCGGGGCCAGATGCTGGTTAGCTTCCTTGAGAGCCAGGGGCTCTATTTTGATGAAAGTGTCGCAGATCGTTTAATATTTTTATAAATTCTTATTGTGCATAAATTTTTTTATTAACTTATCTTGCGTTCGGCAAACCTTAGAAAAAAGAAAATGTACTTTAAACCAATAATGTGATTTTAACCTATTTTAATTTTAAATGAGACTCATTCTGAATCATTACAGCACAAGCAATTTTCACGTTTATTTAATTTATTCTCTGGGTTATACCTAATAAGGAAGGAAAGCCTCCTCGCCTTTATCATAGTACAAATAGAATAGTAGAGCAACTCCCGCGCCGTGCGGGGCTTAAATGCCTACTGCTGCAGGGCTGTCAATTTATTTTGCGGCGATGCGACGAACGGCGCGCGGCCACAAAATACCTATCTGCTTTGTAGAGCGGCGTACGTAAGCGCGACTGCGGAGCGCAGCCGACCCTAGTCACACCGCCAGAAACCGCCTGAGATGTTGTCGTTGTGTGCGTGCTGTGGTTCGTACGTGCAGGCTCGCACACATATAAGCCGCGCGGGCGACATCTCTTTGAAGATAACTTACTAGTCTGTTTTTACTATGCCTTTATGTACCAGGCGTTAGCAAATTAGGAACCCTAATGGGGCATTACGTCAGAGAAAAAATAAAACATTATCTATAAACTTTGGATATTTTATTGTAAACTTTATAAATAGAAGCGTCTCAAAACATTTTGGTTAACATTTCTGCGCAAGCGTTTGAACAGTTAAAGCGACTCCAACAACATTGAGATACCTACGGTAACTGCTAACTGACGTTCCCATTTGGATGCATTTTAGATTTACTATCAACAAAACTTATCATAAAACGAGAGAACTAGAGCTATTAAAGCCGATTCTGACGGCTTTAATTTTAGTTTTAGTGCTGTCTAAACCTTTTTTTTTTTCATTCCAACACAGTTCTTCAGTGTTCACAACAGAACCTAATATTGCTATGGAAAACATCTGTCAAACCAAAATTACAAGCTTTATTGTATCCCTATCCCACTTAAAATATAGTATGAATTTGGTCGGTTAATTTAGTTTCACCTCGTATTATATATTTATATTTATACCGTTGTAAATTAAATGATATCAGAATGACACCACATATTCTACTAATTATACTAAAAAACTTTTCCAAAGAAATATAACCGTATAAATGAAAATTGTTTCTTTAAAAAACTTGTCAGTGTGATAAGTTTATTTACAAGCGGTATAATTTATATAATAAATCTAACTAGCCGTTATTTTGGTGCATCCGAATCCGAAATGTGGTTTATTCGTTAGCTCATTACTCTGAAACCAATTAACGGATCGCGATCAATTTTTTAGCGTGGGGCAAGTGATCTTTTACTCATATTCCGGGAAGTCAGCCAGTTCGGAACTGAGACTACACAAAAATAAAACACACGCGACCGGAGACTCTATAACCGTATTCGTAGCATCGAAGAAATGGCCGCATACCTACTTTTCGCCGGTATTGTAATGGTAGTAACAGCGATAAGTAGGTCTGCGGCCATTTCTTCGATGGTACGTAGATTATGTCAACTAACAACAGTTACCATTTCTTATTTCACACCGTTTTGACAAAATAACGTCATTCAATTACCAATTCTCAAACCTCGGGAGACCGATTTGTGTAACACTACCACTAAAATGTATGAAATCTTGAATGCATCCAAATCATGCCTACAACATTAAGTTAGTTGCAGATTTGTTCATTTATGACAAATATTAAATAACTACTTGCTACTGACAATAACACGATCAATTAAATAATCGATTTCAATATAAAATCTCACATTGTATTATCTAAGTGTGCAAGATGGCATTTAAATGATATCCTTTCAACAATAAGTGATGTGATCGACTCTATATTCATAATACTAAAAAACGAATCTGCAACAATACTCACCCATTTCAATAACAACTTTACTTACAGTAAATCAATTGGTTTTTAGATAACGTTCTATATTGTAGTAAAAAATTGAAAACATAGGTATTGAAAACAGTAAGAAGATCAAGAAATTATATTCTGCACCTAAAATATCAGATCTTATACTTAGTAAAAATATATATCCACTTAATAAATATAAACTAGAAGCAAATATACTAGAATAAAACATTATTGAAAGCAAACGAGGAATATAAAAGAAAATTCTAAGAAAGATTAACGTATAAGAAAATTAAATTTAAACACCCTAAGAAAACTTATGACTAGTAAAATATTAATTTACAAACAGCCAACAAAATTAAAAGATAAATATTACAATACCTTGGAACAAAGTAAATACTTACAGTAGCATTAAATTTTTATAAAATTTATTAAACACAGCACCAAAAATATATGAATAAGTATTACATAAAGAATCACGACTTCTTAGGTTACGAGTTTTAATGTTCCACGCGTCCACAGACGTACGAGGCCCATATTAAGGGGGTAACAAAGGATCGCGGTCCAAAATGCACATACTAAAATTGTTTTCCTTACTTCTGTATAAAAAGTATGCAATAAATGGGTTTTATGTGTATTCGCGAAAATTGCTAAGTAATTATTATGTTTTCACAAGAAAATTATGCAATCTTAGGTAAGTATACATTTTGATTGCTTTCTTAACAAACTTTAAAGCGTGTTTAAAAATGCAATGCAATCAAAACGTTCAGCATAAAATGTCTCTTTTTATGAAAACCTAATTAAGAATTAGCAATTTGCGCGAATTGCCACAAAACGCGTTTATTGCATACTTTTTATTCTAAAGTAAGGAAGACAATGTTAAGATCTACATTTTGCACCGAGATCCTCTGTTGCCACCTCAATTGGACGTGGTTGTAGTGTAGCCACGAGCCACACGCTGCCATACTAAATACCTCGTGTAAATATATACAGCTACCTTTAAATGAAACCACATCCTCGACTGATCAGACTGAACAACTTTTCTAAAGACACTCACCCGCGCAAATTCAATAAATTGTTCACCTCTCTACGTATATATTAACCTAAAATACTTGCCGTAATTTTTTTACGTTAATATGTACCTTTAGGGGAGTTATTCAGTACTAGCGGTAGATTATGTGGCTTAATTTAAAGTCCGTTCATTTACATCTATTTACACTCAGTAAATGGGAAGGAATGCGCCGTAAATTGTCGTAAAAGTGTCTGTACAAATGAAACGTCGGACCAATGCAGTTTCAGCTTTACAATTCTTTTATAAAAAGCAACAACTTAACCGCTTACAACTAAGCGAATCAAATGTCATACAGTTCATACCAGTATAGGGGCGTCTGAAGTTATCTCTGACCTACACAGTATACACCCCCCCCCCACCCGCGCACCCTTCCCCCTTTCTCGTCGAATGTCCGAGAATGCGCAATGGCAACACCACGACCATCTGTGACAAACTTCACATCCACTTTCTGTCCTTGCCGACTGTATATACACATCACCAACATCAGGGTATTTTGACGACAGTTTCCCGTCAAGAGGTGACAGTCCACTAGTGGTACCATTTAAATAATGCGCGTAGAAATCTTCGCATCTCTTCCGTCGTATTTTCGAACGCTTTCTATACAATACATGACAGATAGTGCACTCCAATAATACCTCACTTCGCTTCGCATGATATCAACAAATACTGCAACAATCACTCTTAAATTGGTATTATGGTAAAGTTGAGGACTAATGCTATGTCAACGCAATGGTGAAAATTTGATTCCACTAAATTTTCTCGATAGATAAAAATTACAAAGTTACCTCCAAACCGTTCAATAAACCGAGAGCATTCAATGAATACTTGAAATTAGATCTGAAACTTTGCATAATATAACTGATATTAGTCTAAAGCAGCTGCAGACTGTACCATAAAAATGAAAAAACCATCAGTGTAGCCGCGATTTCAAAGTAACTGATGTTTTTGCGTGCGCGGCATCTGATTAGAGTAGGATAGACAGTTGAAAAGCAGAAGCGTTAGAGCAGGACTGCGAATTGAGGTATTATGAGCCCTTGATTGCTTCCGGTTCAGATTTTTTGCACATGTTCTAAAATGACAGACTTCTATTTTCTCTCCAATAAGTTTCCAAATGTTAGTGCAATGTTTAGGGCTCTTTATGATTCGGTTATTTTTCGACGAGACGACCGCTGGCCAAGATTCGTATGCGCATTATTAGCGTGGCAGATCGTACTAGTAACTACAATCCACAATACTACAGGCACTGGACTTATATAGACCACGGAAAAGCTGAACCTAGCCCCCACTCTGGTAAGAGTAGAAGTGTTCTTATTGAGAAACCTCTACAATGTGGTACTGCAGTCAAATGTTTAGCAATGTTATCCCTTACCTGTGACCGTATTAAAGAGTTCATTTTATTTATTTGTAAGATGGATGAAAACGATGGATGAGTTAAATAAAAAAGCCATCATTATTTAATTGATAAGTAGTCACGAGACAATAAACATTTGACTGCACATAGTACCTTAACATGCACAAGAATTCTGAATAAATCTAGATAGATACAGCTAAATTTTTCTACGCTGAAATAAGTCTAAGCGACATCACTTCGCCCGGCAGTGTACATTTTTACCAAATATTAACAATTATTAACTTTCGAGACAATATATTTTTCGAAAAAATACCACTCTTCAAAGAGGCATCTGTAATATGTATAACATTTTATTGAAAATAATCTCAGATGTTGTGCATTCTCAAATATTTAATTTAAGTTATTTTATTATAAATATAAATAAAGGAAAGAGATTCATAAAAAGTCTTTTTAAGTTTTCTATGGACAGTGTAGAAAAAATTGACATTTCCACTGAAATGACGGTATAACATGATGGTTTCATAGTGGACTATAAAACGAGTAATATTTCTAATTCTACATTCAAATTAATCTGTACCTTTATTAATATACTGGGACCTTAACCCAAAAAGTTTGCATTGAAATCGAGAAACGATAGGTAAATACAGGTTCTAAGAAAAAATAACCCTTATGGTTACCGGTTCCAAGAAACTCATTTGTTCCGATCTCGGACGAACAAACCAACTGGACAGGCCACCAACAGGCGAACCCCTCTGCCAAAGGTATGAGCCCGGCGGTCATACCGGTTATATAAAAACGATAGATGTCCCTGTGTGTGAATGTGATTGTGTACGTATAGTTTAAGATAGTGTTTGAGTATTTTGTAGAGTGCGTGCATCGCGACCCTGCCTCGTCCCCCACCGAAAATGACAGACTTTTTTGCATAGAAATTAGTGCGCGGCTCCACTCCAGTTGGTTTTCTCCTCCAAGGTTCCGATAAATTAACTGGTGCTAAAACCGTTACGTGGAACCGTATATAACTTACAACCGGTATTCCGTACCTGATCGAAATTTTAATGGCGACGAAAACAAATTGTATTTACTGTATTTGCTACAACCGATATGTTAGTTGATAACCCATTTAAGTACGTGTTAACCTAGTTACTGTAATATGAAATTCTCTCCATCGAGACATGAGTGATTCAGTCGGTATAACGTAAGCTTATTTCATCTAGCGCACACTCAGACTTAAAACTTATCTAACACTGAACATTAACATCCGTTTGTGATATAAACCAGCAAAACGTTAAAATTATAAAATTGACGGTAGTATATGGCAACCAAACCAGTGTAAAGGGTTATGTACTTTGACGGCTTACTCAATCCCGTAACTGTGGGATATTATGCATTATTTCGGTACCGCTATAAATGCAGGCCGCAGATCGCTATTTACAGGCCGCAGACCGCACTGCTGGGTGAGTGCATTACTATAGCCTGATAATTTTCACACACTTCATCTAAGGATACAGGATTTTACGGAAAAACCAATAATATAAGACTTTTAGACACGTTTACCAGGTGTAAGTAAATAGACAAGTAACATATTAAAGGACTATATAGCGATCATACAGAATAACTTGATTTTCAGTTTGGTCAGTAGAAAACATTATGGTTTCATTTAATCTTACTTGTCCAATTGCACTCTGTTTATCTTCTCATCTAAATGAGAATTCGCATTTTGCAACTGAAATTGTCCAAACAAATGTGATTTTGATAATAACCAAAACCCTCGAGCAGACCCTGATGAAGCGTTATAAAATAACGTTATTATAACATTATTTTTGGTCAAAACATTATACGCAATTCATATCGATAGTATCTGGTCTTGATACATAATAACGTTATTCGTCATAACGAATCAATCAAAACTGTTTAAAACACTTTTATGGTTACAAAGGTCTGCTCTTGAGCCCTTTTAGGTGCAAGCCACACAGAAACGGCGCGGCGCGCATCGAGCGCGCGGGCTTCATTCAAATTTCGTACAAAACGCATGGAAATAAAGTCGCAATTTGAGGTATGGTACGGACGCCCGTTCCACGCCCGACACCGCCTGAAACATATCATTCGGTGTGTTCAAATTGCGACTTTATTTCCATGCGTTTTGTACGAAATGTCCTGTATATTGCCTGTCCCTCTGGGATCCGAGTATACACATTCCAGTCACGTTTCGGTCGCTAGACGTGCGTGGGGCCGGGCTCGTCTCTCGCCGGCGGTCGGTCCGTCACCACGTGCTTGCTGACGTCATCAAGGTCCTGATGGTCCCCGTGGGCCGCCAGGTCGAAGTCCGACCCTGAGAGAGACGCTGACAGGAGGTTGTTCCAGTGCGTCTCGACCATCGTCTCTGTTTCACCTGCGTCGAGAGGAGTGTGTGAGTGAAATGGACAGCAGGTTGTCTCGCTTACTTGTATAGCTTTATCCCTTTCTTAGTTTCATCTTAGGCTCACAGACCTTGAAATTGCAATGAATAACAATTTTTTATGAAAACATCGTCCTTATCCTCTCCATTTCTGTGACCGCTTGGTTTTATTATAAGATTTGGTGTAATAAGAAAAATCTAATCAATTGCCAGTATATAAAATCTAGTAATGCGTGAGGCGGCAAAAAAAACTTTAAAGATTGTTACTTGGAATTTTAAAACTTAATACGAAGAAGATAGGTTTTAAAAGAGCGTATTATTTGCAAACATCATTGTATTTTATTTTTAATAAATATTGAAGTGATTTTGTGTAAGTGATTAAGTGCTGGGTTTGTTGTGTTTTGTCCAAAATCTAATGACACCAAAAAGGCCGCCTAACTAATAAAATAAATAAAACTATCTCCACCCAGAATATAATAATTATCATAGTGTATAAAGCTAGATAAGTTTCAAGCCGATATCGGTTAGTAATCTACCAATTTTACTGTGTTTTGTGTTCTAAAGGTGAAGCCAAACTCTTATTGCAATGTTGTTATGATGCCAAATCGTTGGTTAATGAGAAATTTAAAATAAAATATTGTATTTATACAAATGGCTTAGTGTAGCTAGCACAGGCCAAGGTACCTAGCATAGTAGACCATATTGAGCTCTGACAGCTCGATATACACTGTCTGTCCCTCTTTAGCTAGATCAACAGAGTGAGACGGAGCACTGTATTAAGCGCTATCGAGCTCGATATGGTTTGCTATGCTAGACTAGCAGGTATACAGCGTCTATCTATCCTTCTTGCGCTCTCACGCATACCGCGGTTGTCATTGAGCGAGAGAGCAAGTATGATGGAAAGATACTGTATTGGCGGCGCGTTTTAGACCTCCAGGTCACCTTACTGTTTCAATATAAATATTCTGCACAAATATATTTTAAATTTCTCTTTCAATTTCTAAATGTGAACAGCAGTGATTAATTAATAAAAATTACTTTTATCATGCATTGGTTAATGTATAATTTGTTTAAACTCACTGTTTGGCTATCTGCCGACAAACCTGTATATGGCTATTTGTTCCGGTTTGTTTATACAATATCTTTGAAGGCACTTGTCGCTGCTTGGTCGACTGACGAGTGAAGACTGCTTTTGTATTTCGTGAGTAAAATTATTCGCTACGTATATAGTTAATATCTTAGATTGACCAGAATTTATTATAAGGTTTCTGTTTATATATAAACTCTGACCAATCGTTCAAGCTAAGCCTAGTAAAGAAAATATGGATACCTTCACACGTGATCTCTCATTCAATTCTATGAAATCGACTTTCGAAAAGCACAGGAAAGCCGATACCTCCATTATTTACAAAATGAATATTCTTTGCTGTTTGAAATCATGTTTGACGGTACCCAAAGACTGCGCTGAGAGTGTACGGTAATTACCAATAGCTTCTAATTACTTTACAGCTTTTAACGTGTAACGTAAATATTTCTGCTTTGTAAATATCCTTAATGTAACTGAAAGCTGTAAGCGGCATGAGACTAAGTACTATGTAAACAATAATAATGCTTATGTTTATTGGATGGAAGCAGAAATAAGCTTATAATTTCGAACCCTTAACCAATTCACAAAAATCCTTTATGTACAAGAACACGAGTAAAAATAAAGGGGGAAAAGTTTCAAAACTCGGGATTTCACATCCAGATCTGATGTTATTATGATGAATTATGTAAACACTACCACACACACTCATAAACAGTCAAGTCCGCTTAGGGTTCACTGATTTTAAGATTTAAAACCAAACATTCGTAAATATCCAATGAGCGATTGATTCTTTTACATTAGTTAATTTTGATTGGTACAACTAAATTCTTACTGGAATCGGTAAGGGATCAGAACCTATGATTAATGACCATTTCGTGAAACCCAATTTTTTTTTCAACCGACCTCTCGTCTGTCGATGTAGGAAGCCAATATTTAATTTTGCTAATTTCTCGGAAAGAGTCATTTAACCTCGTTACTGATCACTTACCAAGTCTCCAATATAAATTCGGCTGTATCAATCAAAGTCACTACAGTTATGTTGTAACTAAAATCAACACTAATTAAATGTTTCATTGCGCAATGAAATAAATAAATAACCAGTGAACCGAAACCGGTGTTAGTATAACACAAGAAAGTAAATATAAGAAGCGTCCAGCCGATACGCTACCATAACCGTTCAGTAACCGTGGTCTAGACCTGGTCGGGCGGCGCGGTCCCGCTCGAGCGTGTCGGCGGCGGCGGAGCGCGCGCGCGTCTCCTCCAGGATGAACGTGTTGATCACGTACGTCTCGCGCCGGATCCAGTCACGCAGCTCGCTCGACATGTCCGGTATCGCCCACCGCACTATTATCATCACCAGCGCTACCGCGTTCTGTTAGATATGGTGGAATGGGTCAGCGGGTTTTTAAGTGTTAAATGTGTAAACGTAAATGCTACTACGAGTGTTTTTAAAACGAAGATGTCGTCACCCTAAGGGGGTGTCAGAGGTGCTCGCCCTCAGCACTCGTACACCCACGTTTCACTAACAATCATTACGCCCCAGCGTGATATGTGGTGGGGTACATTAACATAATATAAACCCAATTCAAAGCAAGCAAACCAAACACAAATGAGGCCCTGCGGTATTTAACCCGCGACCTTCTGATTAGTGTAGTTGATTGCTTGTGATTGTTCGCACCAGTGGCGTGCAAAAAAAAATAACAAATATTTTTGTCTTGTCATTTTTATTGTCAACCTTCTCATTACTTTTCCAGCAAAAAGTTCTATGCACGCCACTGGTTGGCACGCGGTGGAAAATACACATATTGTTTAATAGAACGCTTGGGCTTGTCAAGTTATACAATACCTAGTCGGTGCTTAAATTCTGTCACAAACAAAATTGGCTATAAAATGAAAAGTAGTCATGGTATTCAAAAAAAGTTTTTTTTAAAAAAAGGTAATTTTATTAGCTTACATTAAACACAAAATTTATTCAAAATGATTGCCACCATTTTTCACACAAGCCTTCAATCTTCGCGGCCAATCATCAATAGCAGCGCGGACCATATTCATGTCGATATCGGCCACTGCTTTAATCAATGATGACTGTAGGCTGCTCAAATTTTTGTGAGGTTTAGAACAGACCTTCTCCTCCAATTCCTGCAAAATTTTGTAATCCAGTGGATTGAGGTCAGGGCTGGATGAGGGCCAATCTTGATGCCTTATTAGCTCGATATTCTGGCGCTCGAACCACTCCCGAGTTGTTTTGGCCTTATGAGCAGGTGCGGAGTCCTGTTAAAATACAAATGGCCGTCCTCCAAAGAGCGTCTGGGGCAGATCTTTTACTATGCGATCTAAAACCGTGTCTTGGTACACTTTTGCACTGGTTTTGACACCTTTTTCACAAAAATGCACTTCAGTAGGACCATAGTAGGACACTCCCAACCAAATCATGACTGATGATGGATGATGGCCTTGCTGCACTCTAGGAATGGCATTTCCAGCGGCCGCAGAGCTGGTAGCGTACACCCTGTCATTTTGTTTGTTGTACTTCTCTTCGATATTAAAAATTTTCTCGTCTGTAAACAGGATATCGCGGTGTCTGTTTCTTGCGTACCGCTTTAGCAAAACTTTGCATTTTTTGGCTCTCATAGCTATCAGACGCGCGTCCAGAAGATGTCCATTCTTTTTTCGGTAAGCTCGTAGTCCCAGGTCTTCATTGAGTACTTTTTTTACGGTACTTTTGGTTAATCCCATCTCCAAAGCCATCAGTTTCTGCTTGCGGACGGGATTTCTTGCAATACGCGCCTTGATTGCTTTGATGACCCCTGGAGTCCTAACGGAACGAGGTCTGCCAGTTCTTTTCTCGTCATCGACACTAGAGGTTTCATTGTTTCTTCGTGATTTTTAATTTTTGAAGCTAGTTGAATATCGTCTTCGGTGGATGGCCGCAACGATGCAATGCAATTACTGCTACTCGGTCCTCTTTGCGAGTCCACTCCATCGTAAAAAATGAATGAATGTAATTGTGATTTGGCAGATTATTAATCAAAAATATTTGAAAATCTAACACCATTTCATTTTTTTTTCTAGGTGTTCTATTAAAAAAAAAATGGCCAGTGACAGTATTTAAGAACCGACTAGGTACATAGAATCTGTGAATTAAGGTGGTTCGTCACAGTCGCGTTCCTAAACGCACAACCAATGTTCTTTTTTAAAACTGTTGAATTTAAAGTATAAAAAATTAATGTGATTTACATCATTTACTGACCACAGCTTATTGACAATTCAAAAGTGATTTCCTTGCAAACTGGTATTATTTTGTGCATAAGTTGTAAATGAATGTGCACAATAACAATAAACACGCTCTAAAGTGACGAATCACCTTAAACATAATGTCCGGATTACTGATCGAGTCTTTCGTACCACTGAACCACATTTGGCAATTTTCCTGAAAGAAATGCCCATTCTTACCCACGCTGGGCAGATGGGTTGATCAGCGCGGTGCCGAAACCCTTGCACCAGTGACGCCGCTGCCCGTCACCGTCTGTTTTATATAAGGCCCCGCAAATTGGGGATGGATATACTGCCATTAATCGGTCCCAGGCATGGTGGGCCACCTGGTTGTGCCTGTTTGAGAGCTGTCCTCTTACTCTCCCCCGAATAACTTCGGGGAGGTTTGCGAGTAAGACGGTGGTACCTCCACAGTAAAAGTCCGGCATCAGCTGTACCACCTATATGTATATGTACAAATAGTATGAGGAACAAAGCGTAAGTAGTAAGTACCTCGAAGACGACGACGAAGGCGAGCCTGGCGCCCATGATGTGCCAGTACCAGTTGCTGCGCTCGTAGCCGTCGCCCGCCGCGTTGTACCAGTACCCGGGGAAACTGGGGTAAGGCGAATCGCAATTATAATATATGAAAAGTCACAATATGAATTCCTGAGGCGCTGTCAGAACTGTTTCAGAGTATGAACTGTGAAATGCAAGTCACAGTCTACACTTGTCTTTCCTAGTATAGACTGTGAAATGCAAGTTACAGTCTACACTTGTCTTTCCGAGTATTGACTATGAAATGCAAGACACAGTCCGCACTTGACTTTCCTTGTATAGACTGTGAAATGCAAGTTACAGTCTACACTTGTCTTTCCGAGTATTGACTATGAAATGCAAGACACAGTCCGCACTTCTTTCCTTGTATAGACTGTGAAATGCAAGTTACAGTCTACACTTGTCTTTCCGAGTATGGACTATGAAATGCAAGACACAGTCCGCACTTGTCTTTCCTTGTATAGACTGTGAAATGCAAGTTACAGTCTACACTTGTCTTTCCGAGTATTGACTATGAAATGCAAGACACAGTCCGCACTTGTCTTTCCTTGTATAGACTGTGAAATGCAAGTTACAGTCTACACTTGTCTTTCCAAATATGGACTGTCATAGTCCACGGCGTGAAGGGTGGTGAGCTCTATCACCGTACTTCGGACACAAATACGAATACACAGCTTAACGTGCCTTCCGAAGCACGCAGACCGTCCACTAATGTACCTAAGGGATTTGAACCCGCGACCTCCGGATCAGTAGCTGAGTATTCGAACCACTAGATAGGCGATTTTATTCTTATAGATACAGCACGAGTTCAATGCAGTCGGGGGCTGAGGCGAAGGGTGGGAGCACGTCCCCCCGCCATCCGTACATCTCTCTCTTACGCCTGCTGTGTAGTGTTGTGTACGTAGAGAGAACGGCTATGTGTGTATATAGAACATTCTTCAGGGTACCTAACATATCGAGCTTTGACAGCTTGATGTACCACTGTCTGTCCCTCTATAGGTAGATCAACAGAGTGAGACCGAGCACTGTATCAAGCGCTATCGAGCTCGATATAATTTGCTATGCTAGACTAGCAGGTCTGCATTCAACCCACGCGCTATCTGTACGTATATTACGCTTAGAATGGTTTTAAGAAGCCTTCAAATATTTTAAGATTGTCATACAATACTCAATTTTAATAGACCATAAACAATAAAGCATAAAGCATAACACATGTATGAACATATATAAAAAACATGTCTATACATTACTCACTAAAAGTAGAACAGGGTCCCGATTGTGTAACTTCGACATCCATCGCAATCGCCTTCAAACGCACCGTGATTGGTTAGAAATGACATCACAAATATTTTTTGGCTAATCACGACGCATTCAGAGGCTACAGCGATGAATATTGTAGTTAGACAGAGGGCAGATTAAAGACCGGCCGGGTAATTTAGTCTTCGCCCAGGACTCGGCAGGAGCGCGGGGGCGCGATTACATTGCACTGAGAGTGTGTGAGTCAGTACGGAGACTCTCTCACAACCCTGCCGCCCGCTGCCCGCGCGATTCCCTTTGTCGTCGTCCCCCGCGTCCCTGTAACGTCACGGACGAGCGGTTTGCGTGCAGTTGTACCTGCACGTGGTCTCGTTGTAGTGCGTCTTGATGGGCGGATGCTCGATGACGGTGATGTTGAAGTCGGTGAGCGTGTGGTTCACGTAGTTGTCGAGCGTGCCGTGGTTCGCGAACTGGTACACCAGCCGCGGGATAAACTCCGACGTGAATGCTATTATGAAACCCTGCAACAGTCTCTATTGTGTACACTCAAGGACATATTTAGAGGAACACGAAAAAAAGCAATGCTTTAAATTACCATAGTACATAATATAAAAAGAAGACGTGAAAAATTCGAGTAACTTAGCCAGTTTGCGTTTCTCTGATGATGTCCTCAGTGTTCGTAGATGTTATGTTGAATTATACGATTCATAGAAAGCTGAATTTATTTTAAAGTTTTTTTAACCCGACGTCTTAGATGATTTTTAAGGTTCCGTAGTCCGACAAGGAACCCTTATAGTTTCGCCACGTCCGTCTGTCCGCGGTTTAGCTCACAGACTATTAGTACTGGAAAGCTGTAATTTGGCATGGGTATACAATATTAATTACGCCGACAAAATGGTGAAATGAAATCGTAATCGTTAGATGGGTCGTTTAAAAACATTGTGGGTGTGTGAAAACCATTTTTCGATTTAGGGTTCCGTTGGCGAAATATTAAGCTGTAAAGTGCTAATTTTTGTTAGAGTTAAGCGTCCCCCCCCCCTGTCGGCTAAACGGTTGTTTATAGATAAGTGAAAATTTTTACAGAAGTAGCACATTTAATGAAGTTAAAAGGAAAACTACCACAGCTAAGTTGGCTTTACAGGTGTACGAGTACAGGTCGCGCCAAACTTTTGGCCCCCTCTAAACACTACAACGTATGGGCCGTTCTTCTACATGTATGGGACTAGAAGTTTGGCGCGATCTGTATTGTATTAGTAGACCAACTTATAAAATGTACCGGGCAACTACGGAACTCTACATTGCGCGTGGCCCGACATGCACTTGGCTGTTTTTTTATGTTTATTTGCCCATGATATCAAAGTCTTTGAATCATACCACAGACAGACAGGCAGACATGTTTTCTCGAAGCTTTTCTACTCTCGTACTGCAATTTAGAAACCTAAAGTTGAATAACTTCATTCATTCGCCTAAAACTATGCCCAATATCAGAATATCAGAAATCATGAGCAAAATCAGATATTTTCTGGGACGACATTTAAATAACTCACTACATGAATCCCCTAAGTATCAAGGTGTGGAATGCAAGCCACAGCCTACACCCACATTTCACCGACGTTATTTACATCCCTGCGTGATGGGTGGCAGTCCTATCGCCGTTCTTCAAGAACAAATATGGGTTCTATACTTCTGATTGGAAACTAGACCGACCGGCGGTATGTTTGTAACAACGTCAAAGAACTCTATATAAACACACACACCCCCTCCCACACTCCATACATTCCAACACTCACCCCCCCCCCCCCTTATCACCACATAACATAGACATTAAATTGTAAATATTTTCTTTAATTTAATTGCATGCTTGAACTCTATTTTGTACTTGTCCTTCTTATTTGTAGTTTAAATTAGTTTTTACTTTTTTTTTGATATAAATAGTTTTACGTTTAAGTTGTGTCTATTTGTTTTCTGTATGTTTTTGTACTTTGTTTAATTTGTATATTTTGTGGATGTCTGTCATTGGCTCCATGTGTTGTATCTTTATGTACTGCTTTATGTGTAATTGTATTGCTGTTGATGTCCCGAATAAATAAATAAATAAACTCACGTTAGTGATAATGCTGAGCTTGCCGATAGAGTCGAGTATCCTGTACCAGACGCCGATGTCGTTGACGCGCTGCGGCACGGGGCGCCGGTAGCACGAGAGGAACTTCTTGGCGTCGAGCCGCATCTCGAGCACGTTGTTGATGAGCGCGAACAGCGGGGCGAGGGGGAACGCCGCCACGAAGATCGTCACGAACCCGTACTGGAGGACTGGGGGAATTACGACCTTTAGTACCTAGACGATTAGTGCAGAGGTAACATCTTAAATAAAAACACTTGTACTAGTCTCACTGAATATGTGAATATATTAAGACTAGTACAAGTGGAGTTGATGCTCGTGATTGTTGGCACTTGGTGGAACTTTTGAAACATTTTTTGTTTAATAAACACTTGTACTTGTCCACTTATTTATATTAATTTCCCTTACCGGTTTCGCTGTTAAACCTTTGATAATGCTTTAACAGCGAAACCGGTAAGGGAAATTAATATAAATAAGTGGACAAGTACAAGTGTTTATCAAACAAAAAAAAACTAGTACAAGTGTTTTTATTCAAGATAGCTTTAACGACATGCTTTTTTCCGGGATAAAAAGTAGCCTATGTGTTAAGTTAGGGTATAAGCCATATCCATTCTAAATTTCATCCAAATCCGTCCAGCCGTTTCAGCGTGAAAGAGTAACAAACATACACACATACAAACTTTCGCATTTATAATATTAGTGTGATGTGTTTCCAGTTTCACCAATTGCCGACAATCGCAAGTATAAATTTTGGTAGAGGTAACCTTAACTCATTGAGTAACAGCATGACACAAACACAAAGTAACTCTTTAAAAAACTGCCCGTGACGAAACCTGGCAGGTTGAGTACAGTTATGAAAAAAAAAAAATTGTTCCAAAATATAAAAAAACTAGGCCGAATTATGTCAGACTAAAGGATTTTATAATAGGTTGGTCAAGCCCACAATATGACGTTGGTTGCATACAGGTACTGTGTAAAATCTACCCCAGAATATGACCCTTAAATAAGTCGGACAGACTAAACTACCAAGCCGACTAATACCTATACATACTAATCAAGTGTTATCGTATATACAAAGTTCAATTGCTTTAATAAGATATTTTGACATGAATAAAAACCCACTTTTTTTTACAACCTGCCATGTTTCGTCAAAGTCGACCTTACTTATTGGTCTGCTTCCAACAGTGGCTGTGTCATGCTGGTACCCAGTATACGTCGCTCTAGGGCGGCCCGGTCGATCTTTATTTTCCACTTGCGTACCATTTCTTTCGTCACTCTACTTTCATCCTTCTCTATACTTATACCCAAAAAATTCTTACCCATTTCCAAATATTCCGGAAACAAGCCCATGTTGCCGAAGTCAACTAGCTTGAAGTCTTTCACCCATTGCAGGTTGCTCTTTATACTGGAAATAAAAAGTTTGCAAACTTATTTATCATCCATCCAGCGATCAGCACTGCTGGACATAACCCTTTCCCAGATTACGCCACTCTTGGCGGCCCTCCGTCCTCCTCATCCAGCCGCCACCCACAACGTTCTTTAGGTCGTCGGTCCTACGCTACGCTTTGCTGTACGTGGTCTCCATTCTAACGCGTTTCGGCCAAACCTCGGTCCACTTGTACTGTACTAGTAATGCACAACATACCGATCGGGGAAAATAATCGTTCGAGTGAAGACGTCGGAGTTTAGTAGTTCGGACGTCTGGCCCAATTAGGAGGTCGCAGGTTCAAAATCCGTGAGCACTCATCACGCTGGGACGTAAAATCGTTGGTGAAACGTGGGTGTACGAGTGCGGACTGTAACTTGCATTTCACAGTGCACTCGGAAACAAATCTGATACCCTCTCGGGGATTCATTTGGTGACGGCGTTTTTTTTACGAGTCATACAAATGCTACGGTGGGTTTTTTCATTGAAAACCGAAGCCATTTTTATATTCCGAGTGCGAAAAAAAAACTCTCAAAGATGTCCTACGGTTTTTAGGGTTTCGTGGCAAACGGGACCCTATTACTAAGCCTCCGCTGTCTGTCTGTCCGTCTGTCACAGGATCAGATTGTTGTACATAGTCAAAAATTAAAATACCAAATAATGTGTTTCCTTACACAGGCATTACAATTCGGCATTGTTTGTCAGGCGCAATCATTATAGCGACTTGTTTTTTGTCCCCATGATGTTGCTATAGCATCTACATATATTTACCATATTGTTTTTAAGTTTCCGTACCCGTATTATGTATGGTACGAAACACTTTGTACGCGAGTCCGACTCGCACTTGACCAAACTATTTTTAACACCTGAATGAAATTGCTGATTAATTTGCTTGGGAGGCCGAAGTCTCATCTCACATTTTTAAGGTACTATGAGGTGGCTGGTACAACAAGTAGGTACATATCACTCACTGGTTTCTCCTGCCGATGGTCCTGAGGATGTTCCACCACTGCAGCAGGTACGGCATCATCATCTCCACGATCGTGTTGATGAACTGCTTGCCGACCATGATGATGGCCAGCTGGATGGACAGCTCGAGCAAGCAGCCGCCCGGCGCGCACTAAATTATTATTTATATTACAAACATATTAGCCCGGGAGGTACCGTTGAAAATACAAAAGTCATAGTAAGGCGGGATCGTAGACCTCACATGACTGATCAGCTGCTCAAGTAGCGGTGGGTGTGGGTGTGAGAGGCGGCGAAAGTGGTCAAAAAAAAAGTAGTAGTACGCCGGCTGAAACTTTTCCTACAGATAGTTGACGCCATGGTAAGCTAAAAGAAACGTCAGCTGCATCGTGGACGGGGGGTGATACCATGGCGTCAACTATCTTCGAGAAGTTTCAGCCGGCGTACTATCACTTAATTTTTTTTACCACTTCCTCTACCTCCCACACCCACCGCGGGGGCGTGAGCTGACGCTTGGTTCTCTTATTAATTAGTCATTTCAGATCTATTGAGAAAGATGGCAATCTATCGGCGTTAAGACACTACCTAAAATGCAACGCTACCTCCCGGGCTATGTCCCCGAGGGAGTGTCAGAGTTCCCAAGTGTGAAGTATGAAATGCAAGTTCACAGTCCACACTTGGTGCACTCGCTTTACACCGACGATGATTATAACGTCCCAAGCGAGTTAGCTTATGAGCTCTATCGCCGTACTTCGGGTACAAATGAACCAACAGCTTAGACACCTTCCGAAGCAGGCGAGCTTTCTACCACTCAGCCACAAGTGGCGGTAGTAAAATTTTATTTTATTTTGTCCACAAGTTTTCAATTCTTGTCAGGTAAAAAAAAATCCATTGGGATATGCTAATTTGCATGCAATTACAAAACACAATCCAATGGATGGGTGGACAAAACACAATTTTTTGTAGTAATTTTATTCATTTTGTTTTATAGAGTACTTTAATACTTAAATACCACTTTCAGACCAGGCCCCAAGGAATCTACTTAAACATGTTTTTCTCTTGTATATGGCCAGAAAACTACTTACGATCTCATTATAAGTATTAATTATGTCGATGCCAGTATGGATGAATATAATAAAGAAGCTTTGTCACTTAGTAAAGCGATTTACCAACGGAAACGCAGGAAAGCTTTATCACGTAACCATATCCTCTCGACAAACGACTCTTCCTACGTTTCGATTGGTTTACTTGTCATTTAGATTTAGGGTACTTCTTTGTCAGTGTGTTGTGCGGGATCCAAACTCAAGCGATTGCTCTAAACCGGAAGTTACGGAAGGAACGCAGTTTACACCAATGCTTACCAATACATTTTTGTTTGTTGGTTAGATTTTAGTTTTTAGTTAAGGCGCTTAGGCATTTCGCCGTTTTAGTACAAAATTTGATAATCCATTTCTGTTGTTTTTCGTTATAGACTAAAGTTTGAGACCTCTATCTATAGGTATACAATACAGGCATGTACAAAGTCACTATCTGGCTATAACATTTTGGTATAGGTACATATTAAGGCAAGAAAGCAACTTTGTAACTTTGCATGTAAATCTGTCCAGCTGGATATCTTTAAAACAAAACATTGTTCAAAATTTTGGAAAAATGGTGCCTTTTAAAATATCAGTACCAGATTATAGACTTTGGTCTTTAAAGTCTTAACTTAGACTTTGGTACTTTGATCTATAACGAAAAACTTTGTACTAAAACGGTGGCTTGCCTATTGAAATATTTTTTTTATTTTTGCTTTTGCTTGCTATATACCTATTAGGTTGGTACGGTCAACAAAACATTGACAAGTGAAGCAAGCTCTTGATAAAGTTTTCCTTAGACAGTGGGTTTTAGGATCAAAGTGGACCAGCTCTCTTATTGTAACTTCAATATCTAACGCTATAACCATCGAAGATGTCGTGATTGGCTAAACACGATGTGTGATGTTATTTCTAGCCAATCACGGTGCGTTTGAAGACGATTGCAATGGATGTCGAAGTTAAACAATAAGGCCCCTACTTACTCATCTCTTTTGTTGACTGTATATTTAGTTTCGTAACACATGTTCTACATGATTTAATGTTCCATTATCAAACATAGCACCTAAGTCAATACCTATTAATTAACTAGCTATTATACACTGAATCACTGAAGTTATCAGTAACGTCTTATCTTCATCGACATTCGACCTTAGGTCTAAGATAATAACTATGTAATCAGCACAATATTAGCTTGAAAAAGTAAAGAGAATGCTCGGTCAAGCGTAATGTAGGCACGCTTCTTCAAACGTTCATATCCGTTGTGGGTGGATCGATACCATATTTTCGCTTCGCGTATCATCGCCTCCGTGGCGCAATGGCTAGCGCGTTCGGCTGTTAACCGAAAGGTTGGTGGTTCGAGCCCACCCGGGGGCGGAATTACTTTTATCAAAATTTAAACAAAATTATGTTTGATTACTATTGACTGTTATTGCCTTAACTAACTGATGTACTCTGGGTTGGGATTTTAAATATATTCAGCAATGTAAATATTAATTTTGGTTACTGCAATGTTTGAGTCGAAATAAAAAAGAGACGGATTATTTTGTGTTCTTATCTGGGAAATAGGAGTTTTAATTGGTAATGTGGTAGAAAATATGACAGTTCCTTACAATATATTTTTCCCAAGTTCATGTATTCGTTCAGAAATATTCATAATAGAGTTAGGAATCAATCATAAGTAACTCTTTGTAGAAACGTACATAATATATATCGTTATTTCGTTTAACACTTTCATCGCCTCCGTGGCGCAATGGCTAGCGCGTTCGGCTGTTACCCGAAAGGTTGGTGGTTCGAGCCCACCCGGGGGCGGATTTTTTTTAGTAACACAGTAAGGTTGTTCGGTCGCTTTTCTCCAAATTGTTAGTTGATGACACCTTGATAATCATCGATGTTCAGACTTGTTTTGCTGTTCCTGTCGTTATTTCATATGTATATTTTTTTACAACAATAACCAAAGATGTGTAGGAACAGAATCTTACAAATAGTTCTTTTTAGGGTTCCGTACCCGAAGGGCAACACATAGCCCCATTAATAATAATAATAAGATTTATTTATTTGCGTAAAAGAACTTAGAATTAATACAATCAAAAATAGGATCTTATGGCTAGTACAAAATAAAAATTAATGACGTAAATGTTGTTAATGATAATGTCGCTCTGCTGTCTGTCCGTCCGTATGTCACGGGTATCTAGCTTGCAATTACTTGAAATTTGGATATGTTATGTAGAATGTTGACCCAAAACAGAATATTGAAGTAAAAATGAAGTTAAATTATTTTTAGGGTGGTCCCATACATGAAAACCGCCAAAGTGCGTGTCGGTCCACGCGCAGTGTAGGGTTCCGTGGTTGCCCCGTACATTTTATAAGTTGGTCCACTAATACAGATCGCGCCAAACTTAGAGGACTTGATTCTAAAAATTTGCACTTAAATACGTGTTTATTCTGTGCTTAAAGCTTAATATTTCGCCAACGCATCTCTAAATCGAAAAATGGTTTTCACACATCCACAATGTTTTTGAACGACCTATCTAACGATACGGGTAAGACAAGAAAAAAAAATCATACCCAATTTACTTGCAAGGGAGGTAACATTTAAAAAAAAACGTGATTTTGTTTTACTACTTTGTCGGCGTGATTAATATGTATACCCAGCCAAATTACAGCTTTCTAGTACTAATAGTCTGTGAGCTAAGCCGCGTATAGACGAACATGGCGAAACTATATGGGGTCCGACAAGGAACCTAATAATACAGAACCCTAAAAAGGAGCCCGGCATGTGGGGTGTCACTGAGTAGAGCACATTTTTTTTAAATGTCCAACAATAAAGAAATGGAGGGCCATCAAAGTTGTTAATTTTAGAAAAAAAATTTAAGCGATCTATCGCAAAAACGAAACTACTTAGTTAGGAATTTAGAATTTTTTGTATATTATGTGCCATAATTATACTGTGTTTAAAAACTGAAAACGCCGATTTTTAATGCAGGTTTAAGGATAAGTTTGTAATTTTTATTCAAAACATTTAACTCTATTAACTTATTTAAATGGTACGGAACCCTCAGGTCACGAGGCCTACTCGCACTTGACAGGTTTTTTTATTATTTTCTTGCTTGCTTCTTTTCGGTTTGGTAGGCAGTGAACAAATCCTTAAAAATTTAAACAAAAAGAGAGACCGAGATCGACATGCACGATAAAAACTAACCTTATTAAGGCGACTCTATTCGCCCGAACTCCCATACTAGCGCTGTTCGCTGGTCATATCCTTATTTATAGGTACTTGCTTATTATTTTTTCTTTTTCAACATATCCCATACAATATCCATGACGTGGCACTAAAATATTTATCAAAATCAAATACATACAAAAGTTACAAGCGTATAAAAGTCCTGGATTTTACACATATTTTGATGAATGTTTATGTACCGTAATGTCCTAGAAGCGATACAACAAAATAAATAATTTTAGCTTCACAACATAGTATAGGTATTTTATACAATTCAAAAATATTTTTGTTTCATTTCGATTTTTGGGATATTTCTCCTGAAATTATAGGAAGACCCAGAACCATTCTCGAGTTTTTTCAAGACATGAATTTTGTCTCGCGTTAGCTTGCCTCTCACACCGTGTTCGGTTAGTTCCGTACGAGCTCGGGAAGTAAACGTTCGGGCCAACCAATCACAGTCAGTCAGTGCTCTATAATCCGAAGATGAATGTAGAATGAAATAGCAAGCATAGCGACCCCGTGCGCTGACTTCAAGCCACCGACTACAGGCTTCTTAAAAAGACTTTACAATCGCCCCCCGTTCAAGATATAACTGTTATGATAGCGTACATTATTTGTACAGATACTTCGAGCAATTATTGTTTGATCACAATAAATTAATGAGCACGCATACCTAGATTAGTTATTAAATACAGATTTCCGTGATACACAAACGTACATATATCGTTATTTCGTTTAACACTTTCATCGCCTCCGTGGCGCAATGGCTAGCGCGTTCGGCTGTTAACCGAAAGGTTGGTGGTTCGAGCCCACCCGGGGGCGGAATTACTTTTATCAAAATTTAAACAAAATTATGTTTGATTACTATTGACTGTTATTGCCTTAACTAACTGATGTACTCTGGGTTGGGATTTTAAATTATATTCAGCAATGTAAATTGTGTTAATTTTGGTTACTGCAATGTTTAACTCGAAATAAAAAAGGGACGGATTATTTTGTGTCCATAGGGAAATAGGAATGGTAATAGGTAATGTGGTAGAAAATATGACAGTTCCTTACAATATTTTTTTCCAAGTTCATGTATTCGTTTAATCAATCATAAGTAACTCTTTGTATAGGAGGATTGTTTTAAAATATCGGAATCCACTTAAGATCTAATCTTCCAATGAATGGCATTGTCATCTATTGTTACGTTCGACCGCCAAATGAGTAGTGCATAACGAAACGCATAAACAACAAAATTGACATTATGTTAATAGCAACTTTACCACGTAAACAAAAAGGCTCAAATTTGAACGCCAAGTCGCCAACGCATTTCAGATTTAATTTTTGAAATTTGAAGCGGCAGCCATTTTGTGTGTCAGTTACAGGATGATTAAGTAATGGCTTTCGGATCTTAATATCGTATACTTCTCTGTGTTTTATTCTGGATATTTCATAAATTTGACCCTGGCCTACGTTTATAGGATTTTGATTGCTTACCTACTATTTGGATTTTTGTGAACAGTGTGTTCGATAACGACCCCGGCTGTGTATATGGACTTTGATTTAGCGGGAATAAGAGGTACAAAAATGTAATGTATGTAATTTTAAATGTAACTTCAATAATAACCGTAGATTGCAGCCATACATTTTTTTTTATTTGTAGGTAGTTACTGGTTTTATTGGAATTATATAAGTATACATAGTTATTTAATAAACAACAAATGTGTGTTAAATTAAAGTTTCAAACAGACAAATGTACTTTTTAAAACTTAAATACTGTTTTTCTTAATAACATGCATAGAAAATTATGTAAAAATTTTAAATCGTTTCACCCTGTATCACACCTGTACCTTGCTGCCGCTTTCAGTTTCTAAAAGTACTATCTTGCCGTTCAAATTTGAGCCTTTTTGTTTGGGCGTTAAAGTTGCTATTAACTTAAAATATTTTGTTGTTTATGCGTTTCGTTGTGCACTGCTGATTAGTGGTGGAACTTAACAATAGAACAATGCCATTCATTGGAAGATAAGCTCTTAAGCCGATTCCCACATTTAAAAAAATCCAGTTCACTCTAACATTTACATATCCCTCTATATTTTTTCCTTCTCATATTCTCTCTCACCCAAGGTTGCCTGGTAGATTTCTATAAGCCTTTGTACAATTTTATTTTATGTTCTGTTTTCATATTTTTTTGTAAATGAACATTATGTGACATCAAGTGAAACAGTACAAGTGTATTTTTTAAGATGTGAACATTATGTTATAAATAAAATAAATAAATGGAGTTAATGCGCGTAGTTATATCTAAATGCTTGAGGTAACTTACACATGGATGAATTCCATATCAGTGCTTATGGTTAATTCAGCCAGCAAGTACGTTATAGTTGACATGGCGCCAGTTTCTGACTAAATAAAATCTCGCTAAGCGATACTTAGGCAACTAATCAGCCAATCACAGCGCAGGTTTTTATATTTTTAACTGTGGCATCGGGGGACACTGCAATAATTAAATAGAGTGTGAGCAAGTGAGAATTACTTCTTACCTCTTCCTGCCTGTGTCCGAAGAGCCTCACGTAGTCTCCCGGTCGACCTATGAACTTGCCCTTGAAGAAGGCAATGTAGAATATCGACGCGTAGTAGTTGACGAACTGCAGTAAGTATATCTTGAGTGTTAGCGAGTCGTCGAACTCGGTTTGCGTGCGCAGGAGTTCCTTTTCAGTGAGCCATTCCGCTAGGAATTGGTAGATCTATGGAGAATTAAAATAAAATACAATTCAGATTGCTCCAAGTGTTTATATTCGAATGAATATAGCACTTATCACCTTACATTGCCCTACATACCGGTGGTGGTGACAGGTCGACATGGCCATTTCCTAGTGATGTGACATCACATATCAGGTAAGTAGTCGACATCGATAATTTTTTTGGTTACCTTTTTATTTAATTCATCACAATCGCTACAAACACTGGCCCTACTGATTTTGAGTCGGATTTTATTCTTGACATAGTTCTTTTCGATATCCAGTGTCTGATTGAGAGGATATTTTATAACAATTATTGTTCCGTCTAATGTTACAAATTTCTAACACTCATCTGCCTAGTTCTCGTGCTTGCGAATTATTGTTTTTTTTATTTTAACACATGACGAAGAGGCAACCGATGTCATTTTCGTTATAAAACTAAAAGCAATAAAAACCTTTGATAATGCTATAATAGCGAAACCAGTTAGATAAATAAAATAAATAAAGTGGACAAGTACAAGTGCATTTCAATCAAAATGTATCGAAAGTTCCACCAAGTTCCGACAATCACAAGCATCAACTTCTTTAAAAACACCAACGTGAGCAAGATCGAAATCGATAAAAGCGGTCGATGCCGACTCGTGCAGCGCTACGACTAAGACGGCGCGGGTGCTGCGCGAGTGTGCGGGGCGTCTCCCCCTCCACGACTCACCTCTTACCCCGATTGCCATGTCGACCTGTCATCATCAGTACATATATCCCCGAAAAGGTATCAAAGGTGTTACCGAGTGCAGAGTGTTACTAAAACACTCAACATTCGAACACCCTCTTTTCACCGACGCTTTTTATGTCCCTAAGTGACAGGAATTGAGCCTTATCACCATACTTCGAGCACAAATACACAATTTTTAGGGCATCCAGTTTTACCTCTTTAAACAAATACTATGCACATAATTTCCAAAAAAACTCACTGTTGCAGGCTTAATTGTCAGTTGTTGAACCCGGATCTTAATATAGAGAGTACAACGTCCTACTGACTGGCCTACAAGTGTACAGAAATAAAGAGAAGATATTATACACGTACGTAATTAAAGATACAGATGAGCAGTAAGTTGATGCAGGCAGCCGTCGCCGTCGTGAACATGATCGGGTTGTACGTGATCAGCACGTTGTCCTGTCGCAGCGCCATCGCTCCCAGCAGAGACATCCTACAAACAATCATGCACTCTATTTCTTGAGGGATAAAGACTTATTCATTACTGCAGAACAATATGCAGAACAAACCAAACAAGATGATTTGAAACAATTATTTAGATAATTCGCAATATTGAACAATTGCTCTCCATCCTAAATAATCCATCCTAGCACTGTCAGGGTGACATCATATTCGTAGTACAAAACTTAATGTAACTTGGTTCTAATAAAGAATGATGTTTAACTTGAATATATGGAAAAACGCGAATGATTCACCTGTACAAGACTATATCTAGCTATATATCATGCTAGCTATAGCTAGCAGCACCAGCAGCGCCACAATGCTGAACGACATGAGCGCGGCCGGCAGCCGCATCCGCCAGAACGGGACCATTGGTTCACGCTCGCCTCTTACTACGTTCAGTACAAGAATGATTCACCTGTACAAGACGACCCCCAGCACCGCCGCTATAGCTAGCAGCACCAGCAGCGCCACAATGCTGAACGACATGAGCGCGGCCGGCAGCCGCATCCGCCAGAACGGGACCATTGGTTCACGCTCGCCTGTTACTACGTTCAGCTAAAACAAAACATAATTACATTAGTTTTGTATCGCAAACACATGTTTGGAGTGGCAACGATCACCAACAATCGTAAAGCCACTGTTCACCGACGATTCTTCCATCTCATCGTGGTAAGGGAAGGGCTTTATGCTATTGCTTTAGAACATACTGATGTACAGGTAAGTGTATGTAATTACGTAATAAAAATGTTATAATTTAAAATAGGTCCTTAGGTCTAAACAGACCGAGATGATATAAAAAGAAATTATTATGGGAGCTACAAGCACAAATATCATGGTTTACGGTGGCCATTTTCTTGCATTTGAAAAAATTAAAGGGAGCTTTGATCAGGAATCGTTGTGGTTTAAAAGAAAATATAGGAACTCTAATACAAAAGCTATACATTTGGGTATATGGATGACAAATATATTATATGGAGCAAAAGGAAGAGCTCAGTCTGGCGCCGCCGTAGAAAGGCGTATGCCGATCAAATTGGCATCATACTAAAGATAGACCAAGTGAACGGCAAACAGAATAGAAAAGTTTTTATTACTCGACTTTTACACGAACTTTTTTTAAGTGACCCGAAATATTATTTTTTTCTTTATAAATACATTAAAACCGCAATGTCTTAAAATTATGCCTGGCTCAAAAGGACTGAGTATCCAGAGTCTTTAAAGAGTGAAAAAAAAAATGTTTATGGTAACATAACAGTCGGGACGAGAAATATCAAGGATTCTGCTTTCTTGTTTATAGGTGAACAGACATCTTAGTGAAGTTTTGCTTATTTTTCGGATATTTTTCATCAAATAACTTGATCTGTTTAGTTTTAATTGTAGTTTATGTGTTGTTAGTGGTAAATTTTGTATTATTTAGTAAGTATTATTGTTTTTAAAAGGATCGTTTAGGTTATCCATTCCATAAATGGTTTCCTCCGATCCTCCTGATCCGGACCCTCCGGATGGGCCTCCTTTGTCTCCTGAACTGTTCTCACTACCTGCAACTGAGCCAAGTAGAAAACGTCCAGCTGATGGTTCAGAGAATATGTTGTCTAAACGTACGATTGTAAATCCAGCAATGGCATCCATACAAACAACATTTGTACACCCTAGCTTCGGAGGCGGCAAATTATATGATATTAAGGATTTAGGCCCTTTTATAGTCCATGTTTCTCGCGAGGAAACTGAACCCTCGTCTGGTACTTCCATCAGACCCATTAAATTTGGAAAATTCTTAGTGGATAATAAAATTACTAACATCAAAATGGATGGCATTAAAAGCGTAGGACGGAATAGAATTTCTGTAGAATTTAAATCTGGGCAAGATGCCAACAAATTTATTGAGAATGTGTCCCTGAAAAATAATAAATATCATGCACAAATCCCTGCTTACAATGTTACCCGAATGGGCATAGTAAAAAACGTTCCCATTGACTGGTCAATGGAGGAGTTTGTTGAGTCGGTTGAACTCCCTGATGCCTGCGGCATTATATTGAAGGCTAGACGCCTTAACCGTAAAGTCTTATCAGATGGTAACCCCTCCTGGATTCCTACCCAATCTGTGGTGATTACTTTTAGAGGCCAGGTTCTCCCCAAAAGGATATTTTGTTTCTACACCTCTTTACCAGTAGAAACATATCATCTACCAACAATTCAATGTCTGAGCTGTTGCCGGTTTGGGCATATCAGTGCCCAATGTAGATCTAAACCACGGTGCTTCCGATGTGCCCAGTCTCATTCGGGACAGGGATGCAGTGTCCCTGAAATCCAGGCTACATGCTTGTATTGCTCGAGAACTCACTTTGCCACTAATAAAACGTGCCCAGAGCACAATCGTCAAAAGTCCATTAAAACTGTCATGTCCCAGGAAAGCATTTCATATGCAGATGCCTCTACACGATTTGCACAAGTCCGCAGACCATATGTGGAACTCACACAACAACATATCCCATCTTCAGTTGCAGTATTCCCGCCTTCTCAGTTGGATTCGTTTTCTAGGGCTGTCAGCTCCTCCCACAAAAAGACTATTTTTACTCCACCCCGTTATAGATATAGGTTACAATCGTAAGGCTCATGCAGAAATTGTTTCTGAGGGCCCTTCATCCCAACCTAATGGTTGTGCATTAACCCAGCCTCCAGATATTTCACCAAATGAAAATCTCATGGAGCTCTTAATAGCTACCCTAATAAATTTAATGTCTAAATGTAGTGATTCCCTACCGTCCAACGTTGCTGCTAAACTCAATGAAATCTTCCTTTTAATTAATAGCCATGGCTCTAACGGACTCAACAGTAACCCACTTTCTCCAGTGGAACACTAGAAGTGTTTCCACAAAAAAACCAGACCTTATGTATTTAATTAATAAACACAATCCTGCTGTCATTGCCATCTCTGAGACGTGGTTGGTTCCTGGATCCCATTTTAGGATACCAGGTTTCTCCTGTCTTAGGGATGACAGAGATGATGGATATGCTGGTTGTGCTATCCTTGTCAGACGAAACTTCACTTTTTCTCAAATTTCTCTCCCTGTACACAGTCAAGATATTAATGCTATTGCCATCAAATTCCTTAACATGGTAATCTTATCAATGTATATAGCTAATCCTAGACCTTCTGTTCTACCTGAACTGATTTCTATTATCTCATCTCTTCCTGTACCTGTTATTATAATGGGTGATTTCAATGGCCATCACATATCATGGTCTTTTAAAACTGACAGTTTTGGGAGCGATCTTGTTGAAACTTTTGACTTCCTTAATATATGCATACTGAACGATGGTTCTCCCACTCGACGTACTCGTCCAAATGAAAATCCTGGTAGCGCCGTCGACCTATCTCTTTGTTCTCCATCTCTTTCTCCTGTCTTGTCCTGGAGGGTTCTACCTCTCACTCATGGTAGTGATCATTTCCCCATATTAGTTTCTATGCCTAATCACTCTGCTTCCCATTGTAATGACTCCCCTTTGTTAAAATATAGGCTCAATAAGGCAGACTGGGAAAACTTTTTATCTTCTGTAAATGGAAAAATTTGTTCACTCCCTTCCACTTCTAATGCAAACTTTCTTTCCAATTACTCTCAGTTCATTGACATCCTTTCCTCCTCTGCCAAAAATCATATTCCTATGAAAAATCCTTTTCGACGTAAGCTTTCCCCTCCATGGTGGGATCCTGATTGCACTACCGCCGTTAAGAAAAGAAGCCAAGCCGAAAAAAAATATAATTCAAATATGTCCATGAGCAATTTTTTATCTTATCAACAAATCGCAGCGCAAGCTAGGAGACTGCTTTCAAAAAAAAAGAAACAGGGTTGGAATAAATTCTGTGAGAATCTTTCCCCCAGAACGCCAGTTTCTTTAGTCTGGCGTAATATAAGAAGGTTTCGAGGGTCACTTAATGTTCAGAATCTTACCTCGAATGATTCTGATTCTTGGGTGGGAGCTTTTGCTGAGAGGCTAGCTCCTTCTTGCCCTCCGGTCATCATACCTCCTGCTTCTTTACACATTACTTTTTCTCCTTCTTCATGTCCCAGTAATAGTTTTGATTTTATGAATTCCCCTTTCTCTTTTAATGAACTACAGTGCGCTATACATGGCCTCACTGACTCCACCCCAGGTATTGACAACATCCCTTATTCATTCTTAATTAACTCTTCTGAATCCACAAAATTATTTTATCTAAATTTAGTTAATCACTTTTATGAGAATGGAGTTACTCCGGATGAGTGGAACACCCAGATAATAATCCCGATTCTGAAACCTGGTAAGGATCCTTCTGATCCGTCTGCTCGAAGGCCAATAGCATTATCTTGTTGTTTGGCAAAGATTTTAGAACGTATGGTTAAAAACCGGTTAGAGTGGATAGTAGAGAATAAATGCTTACTAGCTAGATCTCAATTTGGTTTCCGGAAGGGTATGAGTACTTTGGATAGTCTTAGTATTTTAACTATTGACATTCGGTCATCATTTAAGAAACAAGAATTTCTTGTCGGGGTTTTTCTTGACATAGCCTCTGCATATGATAACGTTCTTCTTCCTGTACTCAGGCAAAAATTGCATCAGCTGATGATCCCAGAGAAACTGATTCGTATCATATGTAGCTTGCTCATTAACAGATCTATCCAGATTAAAAATAATAATTCCCTTCTTCCACCTAGGAGAGTTTGGAAGGGTCTTCCTCAGGGATCCGTACTCAGTCCTATCTTGTACAGTATTTATACACATGATCTTGAAAAAGTTGTGGACTCTTTTTGTAACATTCTACAATATGCGGATGATCTAGCACTTTATGTTTCATCCCCATCAGTAGAAACCGCAGTTAATCGATTAAACTCAGCTCTTTTTTACCTTAATGATTGGCTTCAGAATAATGGGTTATCCCTGTCTGTTGCAAAGAGTTGCGCAGTAATTTTTACAAAAAAACGTTCAATCCCTGGAGTGTTAATAAAATACAATGATGATCCCATTAAAATTGAAAATAAAGTGAAGTTTTTAGGAGTGATCCTTGATTCAAGACTTACTGGCATGCCCCATTTCACTTATATTTCTCAGAAGTGCGAGAGGGGAGTGAATGTTCTCCGTGCGCTCTCTGGTGTATGGTGGGGATCTCATCCTTACTCACAAAAACTTTTATATAATGCTATTGTTCGGAGCCATTTGGATTATGGTAGCTTTGTTTTGGATCCCTGCAACAAATCAGAATTTGAGAAAATCAACAAAATCCAAGCTAAATGTTTGAGAATTATTGTAGGTGCAATGAGATCTTCGCCTAAAAATGCCTTACAAGTAGAATGTGTCGACCCTCCTCCACACCTGCGCAGACAATACCTTTCAGATAGGTTTTTCTTCAAAATTGCTCAAAATTCGAATCACCCTCTTTTACCAAAGTTAATGCATTTATTCAACCTTGTATCCCAATCTGGTTTTAACTCAGAATCAGATTTACCTTGTGTTATAAGAACTTATATTAGTCTTTCGAAAATTAACCATCCCACTGTAAAATTACAAATCAACCCTCCATTTCATATTCCCTTCAAAGCCTTGATTTTTGAACCAAACGTGATTACGAATTTTGGCGTAGATAAAGGTTCGACCGTTGCTGACAAATCCTTCCAGTATATTTTGGAGAAAGACTGGCAGGGCTGGCTGAACATGTTCACTGATGCCTCTAAGTTATCAAATGAAACTAATGTTGGAGCTGCAGTTTGGATTCCCAAATATAAAATTATTCTCAACTTTAAATGTCCCCCAGAAGCTTTTGTTTTCACTGGAGAAGCAATTGCAATTTTGGAAGCAATCTCATTTTCCAACACTCACAAACTTAATAACACCATTATTTTTTCGGACTCTTTGAGTTGTCTCCAAGCAATTTTGTCTAATCCTTTTAAGAATAAATCCCGCTTTCCTATCATTCTAAAAATTAGAGAGGCACTTTTTATGTGCAAAGAACAACACATTAACGTTGCTATCGCTTGGATTCCAGGTCATCATGGTATTTCAGGCAACGAAATGGCTGACTCATGTGCTAAAGACGCTGCAGAATTAGGTACTTCCGAACACAATGTTGTTTACCACCATGATCTTCTTCCTCTGGCGAAAACCAATTTAGATAAGGCGTGGTCCAAGTCATGGCAAGAGTCCCAGAAATTAATTGGCAGACATTATGGTGCAATTCAACCTGATATTCCTCAACGCCCGTGGTTCTTTAAATACCGTGATGCTAATAAGATTTCCACATCCATAGTTTGTCGTCTCCGGCTAGGTCATGTATGTTCTCCCGTTTTTCTGGCAAAAATCAGGGTGAGGGATCATTCCCTCTGTGAATGTGGCTTGTATGAAGGGACTGTAGATCATATGTTCTTTGAGTGTCAAAGATTACAGTATAATCATCAACATCTTTATATGATGTTCTCCCTCCGCAAATCCCCCGTCCCGCTAACTTCAGCTTTCTGCTGACTTTTGTATATAGTCATTTTGTATACACGTTATGTAAGTTTATTAAATTAAATAATATAAAACTATAAAAGTAGCATAGTGTGTTGTATAGGTACTTACTAGTGTTTTAATAATATTCAGTATTTATTGTAGGTAACATATTACGGTTTTATTAATGTTTATTTTCCTCTGTGTATATATTGTGTACTTGCTTAGTAATGTTGTTTATATTTTGTTGTAGGTTAACGCTTCAGAACTCAAGTTAACCAAATTTTAACTTGAAAACTTCCAGCAAGTCTATTCACTTAAAACTAGATATTGGCGGAACTAATGTGCGGAGACACATTATAGGAAGCCAGACAAAACGGCTTTGATTGATTGATTGATTGATTGAGAAATATCAAATGATGTTCTCCCTCCGCAAATCCCCCATCCCACTAACTTCAGCTTTCTGCTGACTTTTGTATACACGTTATGTAAGTTTATTAAACTAAATAATATAAAATTATAAAAGTAGCATAGTGTGTTGTGTAGGTACTTACTAGTGTTTTAATAATATTCAGTATTTATTGTAGGTAACATATTACGGTTTTATTAATGTTTATTTTTCTCTGTGTATATATTGTGTACTTGCTCAGTAATGTTATTTATATTTTGTTGTAGGTTAACTCTTCAGAACTCAAGTTAACCAAATTTTAACTTGAAAACTTCCAGCAAGTCTATTCACTTAAAACTAGATATTGGCGGAACTAATGTGCGGAGACACATTATAGGAAGCCAGATAAAACGGCTTTGATTGATTGAGAAATATCAACACTTTCGCACGTGTATCAAACGACGTTTTTTAATACACCTGCGAAAAATTACATGAAGTAATAAAATAAAAGCAATTTTGTTGGAAATCAAAACAGATACAAGTCGACAGAAGAACACGCAGTCTGGTTGGCGCCAATCTGTACTATAAAGACCAATGACTCTTTCTGAAATCTTTTTAATAATTATTTCTAAGATAGTTAAATAAGAATATAAATTATGACGTCTAAAATCGTTTTGAATTTTTTATACATCTTTTACAATTTTACATAAAACATATTTAATAATAAAATATAAAATTTGAAAATACTCATCTTAAACAGTTTTTTGAGTATCCGGATAAACAAAGGTTTACATGCTTATTAAATGATGTGGCTGGTTTCCCCTAGATGGCGTCAGTAGAAAAAACAAAAAGCACGAGTGCGAAATATTTCATTTTACGCACGCTAAACACGCACGTAATCTAATTTAAACGATGAACAAGTATACACGTGAATTTGAATAAGATCCTTAGTATTTGCCCTCCCTCCGAGTTTTAGACGTGAGGGTTTACCTGCGTCCTTTTGACATGCGCCAGCCTGGCCAGGTACTGCGGCCGTGGGTGTTCCTCGTAGACGTCGAACCCCGTGAGGTCCCATCGATGCGTCATTTCCGCAGAGTACCGCTTCCACAGCTCCAGGAAACACGCACCTGGAAGTATTACATAAACATTAAAGCCAATACACGCGTCAAATGTATTTCACTGTGGAAGCTGTCACTGAAACAATCAAGTACACACTCTTTTCATTGACGATTTTTACGTCCCATAGTGATAGTAAGGCTTATCGCTGTACTTCAAACATAAATACGTGTTTTTATTTATATTCTGTTACACATTTTCTGATAAAATATCGTAGGTAATAAAATAGCGCTAGCTAGTGTCTTTTACTTCTATAGAGCGTATGCCACTGGCATTTCTTCCGTTATAGCGTTACAACAAACACTCACAAAATTGCCAAAAAAAAATACAATTATTACGCCCGTCCCAACGTAATGCATGGTAAGCCCTATTACCGAACTTCGGGCACGGATATAGACCCACAGCTTAACGTGCCTTCCGAAGCACGCAGAACGAAAGCAAACGTGACCTAAAACCGCGACGTCCGTGTTAGCAGTAAAGTACTCGAACTATTAGAGGCCGGAGGCGGTCAGTAACTCACCCCAAAAGCTCATGAATATAGCGAAGAAGACCGTGGTGGGGTTGTCGAACAGGTAGGTGATCCGAGACTGGAGACACGTCGCCTTCAGGTCCCAGTACTCGCAGAAGTAGTCGCACAGCGGACACATCTTTATCGTCGAGTTGTAGTTGCACACGTCCTCGCTGGAAAGTGAACCAAACTTCTAATCAATGGTACAAAAAACATACACTAATCTGAATTTAGGACAAACGGTGAATAGCGAGCGGCAGAAGCAAGCCAGTGAATCAGGTTAGGATGTTAGCTATTCCGCCACTCGCCATACATAACCTTTGTGGTTAATTTGGTATGATAACCTAGAACCAGCGGGCCTATTATGTAGCTTAGTGTCGGTTGCCATCTGGTTGCTAAACACTAAACACAGAGAAAAACTGAATTTTTAAAATTCCCTTTACTGTTTCTTAAACTGTTTACGAACTGTGACGTCACTTTAAGCACCAACGATTCCTTAGATAATCAGAATTCGATAGTAAATCTATGTTTTTTTCGTTTGGCAACCAGTTGGCAATCGACTCAACGATATATAATCTAGGAACAGTTCGGCCTAGTTTATCCTTAAATTAAATTTGGCCGCTAACATATACATTGTTTATAGCTGGGAGCATCTCTTGTTGTCATTTCTTTTTGAATCTGAAGAAGTTAATCAGTAGACCAACCTGGGTTTGTGTGAGTAGACGGTGGCTGCCGAGTAGATGAAGCAGATCAGTCCCACGACGGAGGCGGGGATCAGCATGTTCGTGTAGAAGCCGAGCCACGCGAAATATAAACCTGCAGAGGATAAGATTACATAAAGTAAGGACAGCGTCTGGCTTTAAGGTCCTATGGTTAAATGCTCTTTTCTCTTAGCAGAACAAAAAAAACATAGTGTCACAATATGAATTAAATATGTGTCGCCGCCATCTGGTTAAATCAGCTTTCTGATTGGATGCCTAGGATGCCAACTAAATGGCGGCATCCAACTAAATGCCAGGGCTTTTCGTTATTCAAGTTAAGGTAACTTAACGTTTAACGAGATGGCTTGTCGAAAGTTAGCCCTTTGGACACGGGTGAATCAAAAGCCGCTGCGTCATTTAAATTTAGTTCATGTTTTTGCCACTATAGCGCTAGTAGTCGAAATATGGCGTCAAAAGTGTTTGGGGATTTTGGTTAGAGCACCTTATTTGATTTTTTCTGCATATCGTGAATTCTATTAAAACTACGGGAATCGCCTCGCTCCGCTCCGCTTCGCTCGGCTCCTAATTATGTACTTACATATGAGCCTAACCGCTCCTCCTCGCTTCGCTCGTCGTCGCGACCTATCCCTAGGCAAAAGGCAAAACGTCGTTCAGCCCTCTCGTTAAACGTTGCGTTGAACCATTTGACTGAGCAACCTTTAGGAATTTAGTTGAATGCCGCCATTTAGTTAGTATCCCCTAGGCATCCAATCAGTATGCTGATTTAACGAGAATGCGCCCACATATGCATATACCGGAGGGAGTGACAGGTATTTTCGGGTGTAGTCTGTCACTAGAACAATCAACAATCGTACACGTTCTTTTCACTGACGACTTTCATGTCCCAACGCGATAGGAGATGATCCTTATTGCCGCAATTCGGACACAAATACATGCTTTTTAGGACATGTAGGTTTACCTCAGTGTTTTCTTTCACCGTTTAGCAAGTGGTAAGTACTGCAGGATATAATTATGATGTACATATGTGTTTTACATAATAGGCGCGGAGGAGAACTCTGCTGGGTTAGGTTCTCGGGACTTACCTATCTTAACACCGAAGTAGTCTTTGACGTAATCTAGCGGTTGATATTTAATGCACTTGCTGACGCTCGCCCATTCCGTCAGCAGGAGATGCCGCATCGAGCCTGGCGTTTTGAGATCTCCCTGAGAAACATGAGGAAAACGTCTGTATAGAGAACATTACATGTACATTATGAATAGGTTCCGTTAAGGGTGCTAACGCAAAATCTCTCACTCCATTGTTAGGTATTTTTCGGTCTAGTGACGCACTCATAGATGATGTGATTTGCAGCGCTATTTTACGACTAAACACAAATGTGTTTGCATATAGCATAGCATAGCATTTTCCTAATATTGTTTATGCATTTTCCTTTCGCTACAAGCACTAAGGCGCTGTCAAAGTGAAATAATAGTTTCGCGGAGTTTGTGCGCGTGCGACGAACGGAGACACAAGTTCCCCGTGCGAAAGCCGGCGGGCGTCCGGGGCGCGCGCGCTAGTTTGGATTATTGAACGGCCTTAATGCAAGTGTGATTCAGAATACGCTTCATTCTTTCATTTGAGACCCCATATCAATTTTGAATAGGAAAAACCAGACAAGTGCGAGTCGGACTAGCCCATCGAGGGTTCCGTACAATTAGTAAAATTTTAAAAATAATCTTCAAAAAGATTTGGTCACCCGTACAATTATGATACCGTTGCTTAACCTTGATGATTTTTTAATGATTTGATTACAAATGTATAGTTTTAGGATTTTTTTTCTATACTTGTGGTACTAGACGGTATTAGGTACTTGCCAAATTTCATAGTTCTAGGTCAACAGAAAATACCCCATAAATTTTGATTTGAGAGTGTCGAAATATACGGTTTTTGCGGCATAAACGGCCGTATCTTTTTTTTTACGTTAACTTGGAAGCTTGATTTTTTCACAGCTGCAAGGGACTGTAGACTTGAGTATATGGTTTTAATTTCGACTCAATACATCCATGCGTTCCCGAGATAAAGGGTCTTCACAGACAGACGGACGGACGGACAGACGGACAACAAAGTGACCCTATAAGGGTTCCGTTTTTTTCCTTTTGAGGTACGGAACCCTAAAAAACGGCTTAACAACAACAACACCAACAACATAAACAAAGAAACTGTTAAGCGATAAGGCCGCCTGTTTGTGCTTACCCAACTATTTTTAATTGCTTATATTTTTTTGGTTTTAAGTTAGATATTTAAATATTTATGTTTTTTCTTTTTTCTTTCCATTTTATGGTGTACAAATAAAGTTGTATTATTTTTTAGAAAAAGAAACTGTTAAGCGATAAGGCCGCCTGTTTGTGCTTACCCAACTATTTTTAATTGCTTATATTTTTTTGGTTTTAAGTTAGATATTTAAATATTTATGTTTTTTCTTTCCATTTTATGGTGTACAAATAAAGTTGTATTATTGTTGTTTATGTTGTTGGTGTTGTTGTTGTTAAGCCGTTTTTTAGGGTTCCGTACCTCAAAAGGAAAAAAACGGAACCCTTATAGGATCACTTTGTTGTCCGTCTGTCCGTCCGTCCGTCTGTCTGTGAAGACCCTTTATCTCGGGAACGCGTGGATGTATTGAGTCGAAATTAAAACCATATACTCAAGTCTACAGTCAATTCAAGTTCAAAATAATTACTGTCTTAACGTGGTTTCCGCTTGGCTTCTTTTATGACTATAGGATAGATTATGGTATAGGATTATAAAGGATATTATATAGAATAGATTTTAGTCGCTGAAAGCGAATTGAAAAAATATTAATGAATTTTTTGAAAATTATAAATTTAAATGAAATTGCCGCTTTTCTTACGAGTCTGTTTTTTCTACATATTAAGCTAATTTTCTCTGCCTTATAAGAGTGGGCGCACACTAGGCGACAGGCGACAGCGACAGCTCGGCGACTAGACGCGACGACAGGCTGTGGCCAAAAATTTTCATATATTTTGTTCAAAGCTAGGGGAGTCGCGCGCGCTCACTACTTGTGGCTGCGTCTAGTCACGCTGTGCACGCGCACACGCGACGACAGTCGCGCGACAGCGCAGCGTCAGTAGGTTAGTATTGGATGGACCCATTAACGGCAATTTATTCGTCGTACTCTGCGCCTTCGCCTTGGCAAGATAAGCGCCAAGGCAAGTGCAACTAGAGGCTCCATATTCACTTACAAGATGAACAACACGGCCGTCACTCTAGAATACTCTACTACTAATGATCGCAGCGACAAAACGCCAGATGCAAACGACAGCGCCGCGTCTTGCTGCGGCCACTAGACGCGGCGACAAGTCGCCCAGCGCCGCGTCTTGTCGCGGCCACTAGACGCGATGACAAGTCGCCCAGTTTGCGATGGTTCTAAAGGTTCAAGATGGATGCGATAGGACTCGTTCTCAAAAGCACAGCTTATGATTGTTTTTCTTATTTTTAAATAAAAACTAATAAATAAATATGATTTATGGCGTTACGCGACCATAACTTAATGTCAATTAGGCTTTTCTAGCAAATTTGCGTTATTTTATGCTTTAAGTTGTGAATGATCATGCAGAACAAGTTTAGAGCGTGTTTGTAGTTGTTGTGCACAATCAGTTACACATACGTTGCACATAGACTCACATCGTGTAAAGGGTAGGCAGCACTGTACGTGCTCTGGCTGATGAGCCTCGTGATGCCGAACGCGAAGTCGTCGTGATCCTTGTCGGAGAACTTCTTGCGGTCCAGTATGAACTGCACTATGCGGGAACAGATCGACGGAGTCCAGAAACATTCCGCGTTCGTGTCGAACCTGACCAATACGGATCAATTTTACATACATATGCCTGCACCTGTCTGCCCGAGGGGCAGGCAGAGAATACAGAATTCCATCTGCTACGATCCCGACACATCTCTTCTATCTTCACATCCATTAATCTAGTCTTACGAGCTCTTTTATTTCGGGTTCTGCCAATTTTGTAATTGACATTTATTTTATCGGGCTTCAGTTTGGAATTTAGAGCAAGAGGTCATAATAAATAACACTATGCGAGGGTTCATAATATGCTTTTCTGTCAATTACGATGAAGATAAGTGAAGAACTCTAGTTAAAAATTGATTGTTTAATGTTGGGAGTTGCATAAATAAAGTGTAAAGTTGCATGATTTTATTGTAGATATGCCGCGGATGCATGTTATATTTATTAAGCGGGCAAAATTTTGTTTCTAATCTTTGGACTAAGGTCTAAACAAATATGTAGAATAGAGAGATTTTGACACTTTTTTGGCCAGCTTTTAGAAATCATTAATGTATTTCATACAGCATTAATTTTATAGAGATTGCGATTTTGCGCATTTCCGGGTTAATAATTAATTGCTATATTAATATGCTAGCTTTTACTTGTTTGAAGTGTGTTTCAATCTTTCAGTAGTATTTTAAATTTTCGGCCTGGCGGTTATTATACCAACACCCCGTATATGCTGACCAGGGTCACGAAAATGATAATTAAGGAAACCGAATCCAAATCCGTCGAATGGTTCTCGACTTAAAACATAACGGTCAGACAAAAATTCTAGCAGTTGTAGTTTGGCCTCAGTACACAATACTAATGAATGACCCATTTCATTTTAAAACACAATAATATTCTATATACAGAGACGACTTTTTTACTATTTTATAGTACATGTATACATTTACTTACAAGTACTCCTTGTCCTTGGAATAAATAGCAGTCAATCGATGCTTCCTCTCGGGGAATATCCTCGTGTCCACTCGGATCTTCATCATGATGCGGTCCCAGAATGCCTCCATCTTCTCTATTAACGTGTTCGTCTTCTCTTGGACTTCTTTCAGCGCTGAAAACTAGAAATTCAAAAATTTCCCTTCGTTTGTATTTGGATCAACAGTGATCGGGTTAGGTTTTATTAATTAGCTTGATTGTGAATCTTAAATACCCAGTGAGAGTGAGGGACAATTTTTATTGAATATCGTCACCGCGTATACATGTGGCCACTCTATGGTTAAATTAGCCTCTCAATTACATGGCTGGGTTGTTAATTAAATAGCGGCATCCAATTAAATACCTTAAGGGCACTTAGCCAAATAGTTGAAAGCAAATTTTAACCAGAAGGTTAACGGAGCTTAGTTTTTTGGTTAAATGATATTATGATGTATTGTTAGGTTGGGCAAAGGACCGTAGAGTGGGTGGAATTAAATGCTATCTGAAAATGCCGATACAAGTAAATTGCTGGCGTTAAAACTGAATAAAAAGCTCGGGGTTAAGAGAAAATACATTACTTGTTTTACATTACATACTTTAAAATAATGAAAATTCTGATAATAATAAATTACTCTTATTATTTTTTATTACAAAACCAAAGTAAACTTAAGTATAATACATATAATAATAAGAAGCTCCTCACATCCAGATTTACTTTTCTGCTTTTCTATACCGCAATATATATTAAATATATATATTAAACTGTTATCTCCCTGCGATGGATAAATCGCCAAGTGTTTAAAATATATAAATTTATTTCTATCATAGTTTATATAAGGTCCTACAATTCATAGTGAAAAAAATTTAAGAGATGATAGAGTGTCCCTAATGGAACACTTTCCAAAGAAAACAAAATTTTTTTTCTTCTTTATTGTGATCAGCTAACGATACATAATCTACCCCAAAATTATTTTCACTTATTATTGTAGGAACTTAAATACCCGTGTATGAATCAAAAATACAAAACAATCTTATCAGTTGCTCACTCCACATTGTTTTAAGACTGCCACCGCTTTAGTGGAAAAAAAAACTAAATTTAAATGACGCGGCGGCGTTTAGTTCAGCTGTTTCAAAAGGGCTAGCTTTCGGTCAGCCGACACGTTAAACGTCGATGTTTACAGACAACGAGCACCCTAGTCACTCCATTAAATACTGCCATTTAATAAACAGCCTAGCCGTCCATTTGGGAGTCTGATTCATCCGGCGGCAACATGAAGGAGCAGAGATGTTTCGATGATCAACTGAACGGTCAAACACACATTAACCCCTTTCTTACAAACGATGATATCGTCCCAATGTATTGGGACTTGGGAATTCTAGCATCAAAGAAATTATTACTTTATTTGCGCCTCTGTGGCGGAGTGGTAGAGCGGTCGCCTGCTAACCCAGAGGTAGTGGGTACTGCGTGCTGTACGTGGGTCTGCGTGCATTTGTGCCCGAAGTACGGCGATAGGGCTCACCACCCATCATGTTTGAGACGTAACAATGTACGGTGAAAAGCGGTTGTAACAAGTGTGGACTGTGACTTGCGTTTCACACATTTCACAGTTCACACTTGGGAACATCTACTCGGGGATTTATGCCGTGACGACTATTACTAATTTGCAATGTTACGCTCACACATCTACGAGAGCAATCGAAGAAAACGAGACAAGGAAATGTTAGGTTTAGAATAACAACAAGAACACATACATAGAACATAGACACCATTATTTATTTTAAATAAACAATAACTTTTTATATTGCAAGAATGGATAATAAAGTTAGCCTGATAGTATCGACCGCATATCTACCTACCCAATGGTAATATATAAACGCTGTCGAATTAATATTAAATCATACATAATGAATAAATTAATCTACAGGTGACACTATTCACTGAATTATACTATTCAAATCACTAGTGCAATGGGTACTCGTACCGAAGAAGACATGCTACAAGGGTTATTTATCATGGTAATATATCTTCCTTTATTAATGAAATACGACTATGTATTATACAGAGTGTTGATTTGATCCGCAATAGAGAATATGCATGTCGTTTAAATAAGTAATATATTGCGTTTTTCGTATTCTATTTACTTAGTAGCATTTAATGATGACCATGGAAAACTATTTTATTTTATAGTTTTGTAATTATTTCCATTTAAAAAATGAAATGAAACGCAAATGCAAAACGCGTCACCATTGGCTAACTGCCTTTTGTGACAAAGTGAGTACATTTCATCATAAAATATTAAGTTCAAAATTAATAAATGTAAAATAAAACCCTCAAATATAATTTTGAAAAGGTTGTTTTAATCAAAAATAATGAAAAAACCGGCCACTCGCCATACACCGCAAGCAAGAGCGACGTCATGTGACGTCACTTGATGCGCGCTAAAATGGCAGCCGTTTGAACTGTAGAAGATTATTAAGAAACTTATTTGGATTTTATAACTATGAAATATGGATAATTTAGTTGTAAATTCTTATTCATAGCCCTAAATTAATCATATAACGATAAGGGCATAAAAAAATTTACATGCATATTCTTTATTATCGTCGTAGGGCTGTTAATACACAAAATACTGATGAAAAAGAATACAAAAGCGGTACATTCATTTGTATAATAAATATCCAAGTGTTTTTAGGGTTCCGTAACCAAAGGGTAACCAACGGAACCCTATTACTAAGACTCCGCTGTCCGTCTGTCCGTCTGTCACCAGGCTGTATCTCATGAACCGTGATAGTTAGACAGTTGAAATTTTCACAGATGATGTACTTCTGTGGCAATGCGGGTGGTAGGACGATGCGCCGTCACAGAATGTATTTCAAAAGTGGCGCCGCTCGCGCCTCTTTGGAAATACATCGAGAAATTTTAGGAGAAATTAAATAGGGCATATCTCCATCTTCCATAATAATAGTTATTTTTTATGAACATTGTGTAATTGTGTTACTAAATTAAAAATAGCTCAGCAACGGAAGTTGCGGATCAAATCGACAGACTGTGAGTGCGGTTATGAGACCACAAAAACTACAATAAACACCAACGATTCGGTCACAAGCCTCATCAAATGTCAAAAATCGTTGGGAAAAATAGGCTGTCAAACGTATTGTGCGGCTAACTTCAGGCCACAACGAACAACAATGCTAAGTAATATGGGGATCGGTTGAATGTGTTGTGGTTTATGGTCGGTCACGAAGTCCATACGGATTTGTTCGGTTTATTCTGTGGGTTTATTTCGTTTATTTTGGTGACCCACATTACAACTATAGCTGAAGTAGATTATTCTGTTTAAAGTCATAACCGCACCCTGTATCTCCTGTACAGCTTAATATATTCAATGTTCTAGCAATAAAGACTACTCGTATTTTACAATACTACCCTCATAAACAGGTAGTATTACTAAAGTCTTTAAATTCATACGAATAAATGCTTTTATTATTAATGCCCGAAATAGAAAAGCATGTATGACTCAGCTGATGAATGTGTAAAAAGAAAGAGGTGTGCCAGTTTAGCAGATAGAGATTCTAGTGTCTGCCTACCCATCTGGAACCCAGGCGTGATATTATGTATGTCCTATACTTTCTATATCAACATTACTAGTTTATAATAATGTAAGCAAATTTATTTTTCAGTATTATATAATTTGGGAAAGGCCTATGTCCAGCAGTGGACGAACACGGGCTGATGGATGGATGGATATTTTAAGGTACCCTAAAATGCATATATTTTTTGGTAAATGATAATTTTAAGCTATATTTCGATTTAGACAGTCATCAGGCGAATAGAAAAAATATACACAACGTGAAATTTAAGTCATTTTGTTAACGAAAACTGGTGATAGTACTCGTCCATATGAACAACTTTTACTGTGAAGCCAACCCTGAAATCGTGAAAAAAATATCAGCTGTTCCATAGAAAAGTTAAATACCTACTCGACCCAAATATATGAAACAGCTGATTATTTTTTCACGATTTCAGGGTTGGCTTCACAGTAAAAGTTGTTCATATGGACGAGTACTATCACCAGTTTTCGTTAACAAAATGACTTGAACTTCACGTTGTATAATATAATATGTATTTTGCCTGATAAATATTTCCTGAAATTATTACGAGTAGTTCAGGAATCTTTGATTGAATACTAAGAGTAGATTTGCAAATATTACCAACAAACTTAGTTGACCGTGTGGATCGGGGTTACATTGACATGAGAATTCAATTAGTTAAATTACAAAAAAACAAGTTTTAAAAACAATATAGAAAATTCGAACCCTATGTATAATACAAGATCTGCAGGAGAGGGGGGAGGAATTAGGATATACTGGATACACTAAATCTATGGAAGGAAGTTGCAGGCACACGGGAGGCGGCTGTTTCCCCGCCCGCACCCCGGTCTATGAGCGAGCGTATCGCACAAAACTTATCAAGGTATAAACTACTTCTACGTGATTCACCCTTTGAACCAAGTGCGGAATGTTCAACTGTAGCCTCCCACTGCGATTTACCTCTCCCCCGCACCGCGAACCTACCCAAGAAGTGTTATTTTAGATAGGTACATACATATGTTTGCAAATAAGAACGGTAAGTATAAAACTCAAGCACCACAACCATGTTAGCCAATGAAAAGTCATACGATTATAGCGATATAAATAGTTATTTTTATGCAGCGGTCAAGCATTAATCGGCCATGCGTATCGCTCACGACATCAGCATACCTTAGACATGGCCGCATTCAGTATGGCATTCGTCTTCCCACTTTTGCGTATTTTACTGCATTCCTACGACATAAACTGACGATCAATCACTGTGCAACTTTTGTATCCCCGTGGATGGCAACAAAATATAGATTTCTTAAGGCGCATAGGCACACCGTTTTAGTACAAAATTTGTTTATCCTTTTCCCAGTTGTTTTTCGTTATAGACCAAAGTATAAGACCTCTATCATCATATCTAAGCTAAACTTTAAACTTTCGCGATTTTCACACATTATTAACTTTGTATTGGGGTCTTACTCGCGATAACTAACAACATACCTTAATAGATATGTGCTTGACGTTTCGACGCCTCTGTAGGCTGTCGTGGTCACAAGCTAACTGACGAGAGTAGCAGCAAAAATGTCCTCTATCATCTGGTACTGCTATTTTAAAAGGCACCATATTTTTTTATTTTGAATATTGCACTCGTTTTAAAGATATCGAGCTGTCAGATTTGCATACAAAGTTGTTTTCTTGCCTAAATTGTACCTATATCAAATTTTCCGCCAGATAGTGGCTTTGTAAATGCCTGTATTAAGCTATAGAGGTCTCAAACTTTAGTCTATAACGAAAAACAACAGAGAAATGGGTTATCAGATTTTGTACTAAAACGGTGGCATGCCTATGCGCCTTAATAGAATGCATGTTAATATTTTCTGTTTATATTATACATAATTGTGCTGCCATCTAGGACACAATAAACAAAATCAATCCGAATAAGTAGCTTTGAAAAATCGAAGCTAAAAATCGGATAATTTTATTGATGTGCAAACACTGACAAACACAATATTATTTATCTTTTACAAAAAATTTAAACGATTTAAGTTTTGATGAGTCTAAATAAAAATACATAATGCATAACACCAATGTTAAAAACGCAATATGTAGGTACAATATAAATATAGATCTCGATAAAATATGAATAGTAAAATATATTATACAAATGGGGATCGTTCTACTTGTTCAAAGCTTAAGCTAAAAGTTAAGGGGAACTACGCTTTACCACGACCTAATAATAAGCTATAAAATCGTACTTACATAACTATATAAAAATAAATAGAAATTACCTTCATTGGCATTCTTAGTTTTAATATTTCACTATAGTCCCTTAACACAGATGCAGGCGCGTGAATCTGTAAGAAAAACATAAACCAATTATTAACAAGCGATTGTTGACCCGGTCTATGAGCTACTTTACTATTCTAATCCCAATAACAATTAAAACTTAAAATAATACCGACGAAAGTAACTCCTAATAATCATTAGGTAAAAATAGCAATAGCAATACCTACACCAGATTTAAAAAAAAACAAACACTATGAAATTTATCGCGTACGGTACTCCCGGGCCACCAACTTATCCAGTTTGCCCACCGAGATCTCCTAGACACTTTAAAATTGTATAACTACTTGACACACAATGTATACGCAAACAGGATAAGTCAGTGTTCGCCCGCGTCGTTACAGGGACGCGGGGGATGACGACAAAGGGAAACGCGCGGGGAGCGGGATGGCAGGGTTGTGAGATAGAGACATCTTTCTCAATGCAACATAAGCCCTCCCCGTGGACCTGTAGCGTCGGCAAAAGGCAATCATTGTACAGTTACGTACGTTTGGATTATTCTCAGTAGACCCAATTATGGAGGTTTGCGCGTGATGGCTGTCGCATGCCTATAATCCACACTCATACTTTCGCCCAGAAACTTTCAAACCACGGTGCCAGCAACCCTCACCTTAACAAAGTTCAGTCCATAGAGTCCGTCCGGCGCCTCTCTCTCCAGCTGCAGCCCCTCATTCTCTAAGTTCTGCTCGAATATCCGCCTCTCAGTCTTAGCCTGCTCGGTGCTAGCATCCTCCTTGGCGGACTCCCACACCAGCACGAAGTCGACCGACCTGACGCCGTCGTTGAACCTCAGGGAGGGGTTGTTTTGTATCCCTCCCATCACAATACTGCAATGAGTTTGCGGTTCCATTTTAGCACAAGATTTATTTGCATAACAACGCATCAAGTGGCGTAAGAATCAGCGGTGGGTTTGGTTGTATGTAAATTATTAATTTCAGATGTCAATGTTTACAAATTCCGTCTCAGTGTATAAAGATATTTTGAACGAGATATAAAAATATTTATCTTTCAATTTTAAATATTACTGAGGATAAACTAGCTTTGAGGAACAAATTGGCAATGAGAACATTATTTATGATAATGCCAGTAAAGTAATAAAATTAATATTATCATGGCACCAAGTATAGGAAGGCACCAGCGATGATACAGTTCGTATGTAGGTCTGTTCAGTTATTCCTATCTATATTTAGTCACCCAAATTAATAAAATAGATTGAAGCTTTATCGATAAAGAAAAGTAATATTCAAGAATCTAAAATAATGAACGAATAAGTTATTATGGCTGTTAAAATGTTATGTATGACACTCCATGCTTAATTGTAGTTATTTACAATATTGACATCTCAATCCTGTGTTTCGGAACCATCTCTTAACCCAATAATTGATGTAGGTAGCAATCTAGTTGGGACCGGCTGTACGTAAAAAGGTAGTTTTCATTCCAAAACACAAAATACACGTTTAAGTTCATGCATTGTCTTTCTGAGACAACCATTTACCTTCATGAAGTGTACAGCACAGAGTCAACATAAAGGTACTTGAATATACAAAATACATCAGGACATCACAAATAAAAACATGAAATACGGGATGATAGATACCATATCTATACAATCAGATGGCAGGCTCCAGTGAATGAAAATTCTCCGTGTTGGTCATAGCCCACTAGAGTGATATGATAGGTAACAAATACAATTAGTGACATCCACAATTATATAAAACAAATAAACACCGCTTTTATTTATATACTGCTAAGGATTCTGTTATAGTCCGTAGAGAAATGATAGATTATGCCTGTATGCGTTGAGTGCTAATGACCTTTGAATGTTCACGTTGATTGGATGTCTGATGGATCGTCTTTCTGATTTAGCCAATATGTTTGATCGAACATTCGATCAACTGTCTTGATTTTTTATTCAACATTTTTGAAATGAATACACTTGGACCCGAAAACTAAATATTAAAACCACGAGAGGCGACTGAAATCAAGACGACAAGGCTATAATAAATTAATAACAAAGCATCTAGGAAACAAACCCCATTTCAAAAACGATTCAAAATCAGATAAATCTCCAAGTACCGGAGGTTAGGGGAAGTTTCACCTGTTATTTATATCTTTAAGATATGGTCGTCCGAGGAATACTGAACTTACGCACAGATTCAAACTAACTTTGACAATCTTTATCTTAAAACGTTACTGCTACTTAATCAAAACAATCGTCGTTAAACGATATTTACCCATAATATTATGTAACGACAACTTCTTCAACGTATTAAAAATTTCAATCATCTATACTTGCAATTGTCGGCACTTGGAAAGCATCTTGAAGAAACCACAGTCTGTTTCACATCATATTTTAACTTTACACCCAACCGGTAATTTTCAAGGGTTTTTAGATATTTAAAACACAAACTATCGTGCTGTAAGGAACATTCTTGTTTACACCACGAAGTTCTTGTTTTAAATGTCTGAAAACTCTTGAAAATGATTTATATTCCAAACCAGTTGGGTGTCAAGTTAAAATATATTGTAAAGCAGTGTGCAAATGTGTTTTCTTCAAAATATTAAAATCACGCCAGAAGCCTTTACAGTCCAGACTAAGAATTTTTTTCAACGACTTTTATGCGACCCCAATTCCTTAGTCACCGAAGATTGATATAAAAAATAAATTGCCATTCGAATTCAAATGAGAGCGCAACCAAGAAAATAATAGCGAGAGCCATCAAGTCGTTTGGAATGTGTATCAAACATAGTGGCTGGCGAGCGAGACTACTCACGAGCAATGGTTGACGACCGGCCTGCCATTGCTGGTGACGCCGAGTTTGGCCGGCTCGCCACATCCGCACTCCTCGGCCGGCCGGGTCGAAGCTTCGCTACCGTTGTCTCTGAAAGTCGGTTAGTTCACCACACTGTAGACTAATTAAGCCCCTAATACTAATATCCCTTTTATGGGTTTAATTGATGTTAGTTCTGCTAGTTTGGAGACTTTTTGGAATTAAGTATACGTGTGTAAGAAAGCATAAAAGCTCCATTATGTCGTTAATTATTTAAAATTGTATTTGATAGTTAAAAGCATTATTCGTTTTAACACCGTTAGATTTATGCATTAACTGAAATTTTTCAATATTTAACTGTTAAGCTATTTTGATGTTCTTCATTTAGTAAGGAGCATACTTAGACAATATGGTCTAATACCATAGTTCGCGTGTTAAAAATGTCACATAGGCTCGTTATGGATGTGGAGGAATCGTATTATTGAACAATTTTAAATGCTAAAAGAGACATAATCGTATTATAAATAACATTCTTATTTACTTACAACCTGTGACTGACATGTAAAGATAATTCATGTAATGACGCATCCCCCCCTTCCCCTAAAAAGCTGGGCCCACCCCAGTTATTGTGAGTTCAATGAATAAAGTTAATTATGTGCACATTACGAAAGGCATTAAATTGATTAAGGCTAAAAGGTCATTCATTAAAAAAAACTGTAAATTGTGCTAAAATATTTTTCAAGAACGAAGGAAAATAAAAACCAATATTATACCATAACTATAATATATCATTATATAATCAAAAAACAAACCACCTTAATACTTTGATAATTATATATTATATTATATTTATCAAACAACCACCACCACAACTACACCGTAAACCAGCAAACAAAACAAAATGAAACCATCTAAAAATAAATAATACAACAAAAACATAACAATACACGGAACACAGATAATGGAGGAGAGCAGGTAAGCCAAGCTCGACTCACCGATCCGTGTTCATGTCTTGGGAGAGGTTGTCCTGGTATGTGCTGAGGACGGACATAGCCTGCAGGTCTCCCATCCGCTCTTGAGCCTCCTTCTCCTTCTGGGGTCACCAGGACATGGGTATCAGTTCCACTACTACGCCACTCGAGTGATTAACAATATTTGGTTACAAGGTCCTGTCCTTCTATTTTACAGTTGGTTTAAGCTCTGGATAAGACTCCTAGCATGTACAAATACAAAGTCATAATAATGTTTATAGTGACTGTGAAGACCCATCGAATTGATGCAGGTGAAAAAACAATTTTTTATCTCAATCGCACTTTTTCTACGTAGTCATAATTATGTAATACAATTTCACGGTTTCACTAGACGGGAACAACTACAATTCCCGTACAGATAACAAAGCTGAACTTTACTGTACCACAGATAAGACAGAACATGTGAATGAAAGTAGGAAGAATGTTCCATAAGTCCAAAACATCTTTATCAACAAAAAAACGTGTCAAATGTACAAAAGATAGCTGAACAGTAAACCTGAAGCATACTTGACTCTCCTTGCAATTGTCACATTTTCTTGTACACTGATATCTTCTGAGCCTCGTCAAGCCAGAACTATATAGAGAATAACACAACACATCTACCACACACTTTTCTAACATAATTTACTTAACAATAAGGTCACTGTAAATGCTTCTCTCTAGAAAACATGTCTGCATCATTAGCAACCTTGAGTAACGCCAAGTCTGCTTCTTATTCACTCTGAATCATCTGTGTGCAAAGATCATTGGCTCGAGATAGCAACGCACATGAATGATGGGCCTTATTATCAGGACGAGTGATAATTTTTATCTGAGTTTTTATTTAGCACCAGTTTGATAATAATCTTGTATTGTGATCTTGAATCTTGTATTTTTGACTGTGATTACGTAAGTAGTAAGCAAAAACAAGTCTCAAATTTAATTTCAATATTTGCAACCTAAGACTAGTTAACTTAGTGGTACAATGGTGGTGGTGAGTAGATGCGAACACTGTGTGAAGTTTAATAAGCAACCATTATCTTAATGCCTTGGGATTAGCATGACAATGTTACTTTTTTATTAGCCTTTTGTGGGACATAACTTGTATAATGTGTTTGTACCAAAACGAGGTTATTTTGACTCAAATAGGAAAGTACGTTTTTTTATAATTGTGCTGAAATTAATTTGTTTCCAGGATTTTGTTTTAACAAAACTATAGTTTCATAGATGCCAGAATTCCTGCAGTGCAGACAGAGAAAATGTTTATGTTTCTGGAGTTTGAATTTTAAATACAAAGACAGTAAAATGTGTATTTCTAATATTCATAATCAATACCGTTACAAATCTTGGTACACGCTTTTTTACTAACCTTTATTTGTTTTAGGTGTGTGCCTCAAAATAAATACATGTTTAATATTTTGTTGACAGTGGTGGAACAAAACCTCATGATAAACAACACATGTACATGTACGAAAATTAAGGCATTTACCCCTCAGAAAAAATAACCCTGAGTCTCTATGGAGCCAAATGAGGAAAAATATGCACAAATCACTGGCACAAAAATCACACTTTTAGATCATAATTGTTGTTATATTTTTACTCTAAGTTTCATATTATCAAGTATAATATCGATAACTTTGCGAATACAATAAAATAAATGTATAATGAACTTTTATAGCTTGTTTTTTATTATATTATAGTACATACACAAAAGAAAAAATTTATAGAGTGTAGCCAGTGGGGCCCGAAATATATCTTGAAATATTTTTTTCTTTTGCGTATGTACTATAATATAATAAAAAACAAAAATACTCTAAGGATCATAATATTATACGTGTATATATAAAGAAGGCTCTGTAAAAACTCCTCACTGACATACAGACATAGTATACCGTTTTCCTCCAGACTACATTGGCTGCAGCTAAGTGGGTACTCAAGCTCAGCAGGGTACCATTTCAACTAGCCATCCATTAATGCATTAAGATAGATATAATATAATGTAATTACATAATATGCTACTGTGCCTTTCTGTTAGTTTACATACTCATAGTAGCTATACTGTTACTATACATCAGGGGTGGCCAACAGGTCGATCGCGATCGACCGGTCGATCGCGACTGTTAGTCAAGTCGATCGTGGCAAGGCAAAAAATATAAATACGTAGACCAGACTGCCCAACGTAATCAGGTAGTTAGTATGTATAATTTTCACATTTATGTTTATTCTCTTAATAAAATAAAAAAATGCTACATGATTGTGTGCTGAACTATGCTGTTTCATTTAAGATTTCTAGAAGTATGTAATTGGTAGATCGCACAGGGTCTCGTTAGTAAACAAGAGATCTTGGGTCCAATCAAGTTGGCCACCCCTGCTATACATGTTTGTGCTGGGTTTTCCTCATCTAGGTAAAGGCCTATGACTGAGCTCATGTTTATTATTTATATGTCACACTAGGCTTTTTAATTAAGGATGTATATTTTGTTGTATATACAGTTGCATTATCAGATTGATCATTATAGATCGATCTAGCACAACTAGTTTTATATAAAGAGGGGACAGAGGGGAAATGTATTGCATAGCAACTCCATTTTGTACTTGCTCTCTAAATCAGTGCCCAGAAAAATTAACCACATGGTATACTAAAATAATAATACAGGTAAACTTTAATGTTACTAAATTTTTTCAGTTTTTAAGTACTGAATTTTTTAGTTAACGTTTTTCTATGGAAGTGGTTCAGTATGATCAGTGGAGCATGTGATTTATTTGTGTGAGCACATCATTAATACATTTAAGTTCCAGTTTAGAAGAATAAATCAGTTGAGAGATATTTGGGTAAAAATATAGACATCCAGTAGCGGGAGGGCGTGTGGGGTAGATGGGTAGTCCCCCCCTGGAACCCCCTCAGTCCCGCAATGTATAGTTTTTGAGTGATTTTTAGGGTTCCGTACATCAAAAGGAAAAAACGGAACCCTTATAGGATGTCTGTCTGTCCATCCGTCTGTCTTCTGTCTGTCAAGACCCTTTATTTCGGGAAAGCGTGGAGATATCGAGTTGAAATTATAACCATATACTCAGGTCTACAGTCCCTTGCAGCTGAGAAAAAATCAAACTTTTAACGTAAAAAAAAGGATATGGCCATTTATGCCGCAAAAAAAACGTATATTTCGACACTCTCAAGGGAATCAAAATTTATAGGGTATTTCCCGTTGACCTAGAACTATGAAATTTGGCAAATAATACCGTCTTCTTAGTATAGGGAAAAATTTGAAAACTATATCTGTATGTCCGAAGCATTGTGTCCTAAGTCGCTTTGGACGTTTAAATATCTTTAGGTCGGAAGCATTGCGTCCTAAGTCCATCTTGAAGTTTAAATATCTGTATGCCAGATGCAGTGTGTCCTAAGTGCATTTTGAAGTTGAAATAATATTTAAACTTGAAGTTTAAATATTAGTCCATTACTTACAGTATTACTATCTCACTCTAACTCTTGTAAAATGGCGTTACTATCTATCTCACTCTGATTCATGCAATACAACATCTATCGCTCCTTTCTAAAAAGTTGCCATGGCAGGCAGTTTAAACACCTGCATCTAATTTCAATTGGTGTTTGTTTGTAAATACCTACCACTTAAGTTTAACAAGTGTTTTCATTCGAATTTCTAAGCATTTAAATATTTTTAAGATGAGCTCCTTTTACAATAGAATAGCAATGTACTTCTTTCTTAAGTAAAATATGGCAATTGTTTTACTATTTGAGAAACTACACTAAATGACCTATTATTTAAAATTACTTGCCAGCTAAGCGTAGTACATTTTTTTTACAGTATGAAGAGTCAAAGTTAGCAAATAAAAAATTTCAAACTCATAATTGGAACAAAAATGATTTTTTTCATAACAAAGGTGTATCATATTAGTTTTATTTTTGACTAGGATCAATAGAAGGGCAATTCAGGATTGCGAAACAAAAATTTGAATCTTGGAATATGGAATTGTGTAGCTGTACTGGAAAGACTCATTTACGAGTAAGATGTTTAATTTTACGAAATTCATAAAAGTATTGATAACTCAAAAACTATCGACTTTTTACTGAGGTCATATTTTGATATTCTGGCCAGTATTCAAGGGATAACATTGACTTTTGGGACACCCCATATATTCATTTTTCATAAAATATTTATAATTTGTACCAACAAATTTGTGGAGAACCCTTAGTGGGCGAGTCCGACTCGCACTTGTCTGGTTTATTTCACTTTTTAATACACTTCACTAGATTAGTGACACAAAGTTACTACACTAAAACAATAGATCGTGCTCTATTATGTTTAGCTTCGTCCCTCCCAGTATTATTGTCTTTGAAAACTTGTAACAAACAAATTATGATACTTGAAGAAATAATAAGAAACAAATCCACTGGCTTCTACAGGACATCAGGTATAATACTATAAATTAAATATCCATTTGACCTGTGTCACTGGCTGTACCTTGTGATGACCCACAGAGGACAACAGAAGTAATTTATTTAATAATTATTGTGTGGAGGAGATCGGGAATTTAAAAACCGACATTCTTGGAGGAAATCAGCAACAAGCCACAAGCCTTGGAGGAACTCGGGCATAATCCGCCCTCCCTCCGCAACTTCAGCTTTTTATTGTCGTCAACACATTGCAGAATTGGGCATATCATGCTCTGCCTGGGCATATTGTATTTCTGTTAAGACTAGGGGTGTGGCCTCGCTCTGCTTTGCTCCGCTCCCCAAAATTATAATCACAAGCACCTAACACACACGCTTGTCATCTTTAATTTATGGTGAAAGATTTTCTTTACCATCTGTCCAGTTAGATGTGCTCAAAGTGGCCACTAACATCTAGTGTTGCCTTTCCTTATTTTTATGAGTTTTTGACAACAAAGTTTTCACTCAAAAACCTTCCCAGTAACAAAAAATTTTGAAAATGGTCAAACTGAATCCCCCTAAACTCAAACCACAATTAAAATCAAGTACAGGATATCCATAGCCAACCCCATATTTATAATTGTTTAGTCTCATTAGATACCCATTAATTTCACAATTATATGAAATATATAATATAAAATGCACACTGAGCAAAAATGAGTCGGTGGTCATCTCGCCCAAAGGAAACTCGCCCATGGTCAACTCGACTACACATACAAAGTACAATCAGTTAAAAAGGATTGAATCCAAATACTATGTTTTATTCAAACTATCTCTTCCTTGCCCTAAAGCACTTTCTCTTTCTTTTTGTTTGTCTTGTTTTCTTTAATTAGAATTAATTACGTTATTGTTGAGGGCTATGAAAATTTTCAGTTATAATTTTTCGACTTTCATATTTCCATTGTTAAGGAAAAAATATTTTTTTGTAGCTCAATGGATCAAAAATTTAAGATAATTTAATGGGGAGTGATGGCGGCTTATCAATTAATAAAGGGTTCTACTTTCCTTAATATAGCTCCATCTCTTTCCAAAATATACACCATGAATTTTTTATAAATAAATCTTTAATTTTCCAAAGACTTCTAATATTTTTTTAACTTTTAAATTTTAATATTTTAAGCCATCACCTCACACTTCAATGGTCAATTCTAAGAAATGACCATGGCATAGTCATGATGATCCTTTACTCTAAAGTTTACTCACTCTTAACTACATGATTAAATAACAAGATATTGATTTTAGTTTAGACCAACCAACCCAAAAACTATACAAATCTACAAGGTACTTTAAAATTCCTTCACACTAATATCAACCATCACCCAGTGTTATCTATTTGATAGCTTAGCCTTCACATCACACACCAAAGAGGTTGCATACAAAAACAAAGAAACTTACTTCGTGAAACGGTCCATCTCCATCGGAGAACAGTTGTTGGAGCGAAAGCTCATTGCGCTGCTGTTCTGTTAAAAATAACTCTGTTTCCGCAGCGTCTGACTTTTTGTGGTGCAGTTTCACGCTCCCAGCATATATTGGAGTTGTTATCTTAGGAGTAAACACATTATCCTCTACTTTCACCAGGAGAGGCTTTGGCAGGTCTTCTTCGAGCGATGGATCGCCGTCGGACATCACATTAGACGAGGATTGCTTCCTTCTGAGCTGAGAACTTAGCCCAAGACTTCTCTATGCCTAGCACTAATTTCTGGCGAGAGAAGCTGGATGATTAGTCATGAACAACTCGGTACCTACAGGGATTCGTAGATTTTTGTGCGAGTTTTTTTAGGTTGTGGCAAGAGCCAAAATAGATGGACAGCAAACGAACTATGATATGAAATTGAATTAAATTAATACCTACATATTCTGAACAAAATAAAATGAATATAGGAAGTGACTAAAGGGCCGCTAGCCGCTAGCGGTTATATATAAAGTACTATTTGTTAGCGGTTCTTTGATTTTTAAAATTATTGAACCGTAAGTAATTTTCAGCAGTTGGAAGATATATTTAGCACGAACTATTAAAGTTTAATTTGCAACGTCCAGTTCGGAAAGGGAAGCGGTCCTATAATTTTATAAATTACTAGGTAGCTTTTGCCCGCGGCTCCGCCCGGGTCGAAGAGATTTTCGTGGAAATAAGGAAAACAAAATAATATGATGTTTTGAACGACTATGTGCAACGGTCACCATGTTTTACCAAAGCGCTAATAAATACCAATATAAGCCGAAAGTCGAAGGGTCTGCTGTTGTCCATTGATGAGATCCAGTACCCACCTTCCAGTCCCATCATCAGACCCTGGTTACCATGTTTAACCAAAGTGCTAATAAATACCAATCAAATAAGCCAAAACTTCAAGAGTCTGCTGTTTTCCATTGAGGAGATCCCGTACCCACCCTCCAGTCCCATCATCAGAACATACGGGGCTATTATGTAGGTAACACAGTGTTGGTTGGTTAGCTATAGTTGCTATTCACAAAAACAGATGAAAAATGAACTTTCAAAATAACCTAAATGGGTATTGAACTATTTACGAATTATGTAGTCATTTCAAGTGCGAACTTATCCTTAGATAAACGGATATATATGTTTTAGACGTTAAGCACCTGCTTAGGCAACTGAGTTTACGATACAGAATCAGGGGGCTGGTCTCCATGTTTTACCAAAGTGCTAATAAAGACTAATCAAATAAGCCCAAACTCGAAGGGTCTGCTGTTGTCCGTTGCGGAGATTCCGTACCCATCTTCCAGTCCTATCATCAAACTCTGGTCACTATGTTTTACCAAAGTGCTAATAAAGACCAATCAAATAAGCCCAAGCTCGAAGGGTCTGCTGTTGTCCGTTGAGGAGATCCCGTACCCACATTCCAGTCCCATTATCAGACTCTGGTCACCATGTTTTACGAAAGTGCTAATGAATACCAATCAAATAAGCCCACAGTCGAAGAGTCTGCTGTTTTCCGTTGGGGAGATCCCGTACCAACCTTTCAGTCCCATCAGAAGACCTTGGTCACCATGTTTTACCAAAGTGCTTATAAATACCAATCAAATAAGCCCAAACTCGAAGGGTCTGCTGTCATTCGTTGAGAAGATCCCGTACCCACCTTCCAGTCCCATCAACAAATCCTCGCCATGTTTTACCGAAGTGCTAATAAAAAAGCAACATAAAAGCAGTTTTATGATTTCAAAACAGTAGTTCGTCCAAACTAATAAAGTAAAAATAATAGTATATTTAATAATTTATTGTTGTAAGTTATATAATATTATCTAAAACACAAAGATGTGTTTTTTAAACGCTCTTGTGCGAATTTATATTTCATTTTATTTATATAAAAACAGCATTAACCAACCTTTTCTAATGAGCCGTTTTCCAGTAGCCTTAGCATGAAAACATCAAGGTTACGTTATAGTTGCGTTCTTAGATTTCGTATGGAATCTGATAACCGCTCCTAGCGGTCAGTAGCGGAACTTAAGATACTCCATACAAAATCGCATGTTAAGGCTACAGGCTAAATTCCATAAAAATTATAGTTTATTACAGTACTACGCATGGCTTTCAATATGAAATACCTGCAGCGCCATCTAGTGTCTAGTAGAGACACGCAGCGCATCTAAAACGCAAGTTTTATGTTTATGTAAGCAATCGACTGTTTTATGTTTTATTTTATTTAAGAGATACTACGACCGTGTTTACTGAAAACATTTTTTTCTTATTTTATTTATTTATTTGGAGCACCAGTGTTACATACACAAATAGTATAACAATAGTAAGTAGGGTTTAAATCCGTGTGCCTCAACGTTACATAATTAAAACTTAAAGTAACAAATTATGATAATAATTCGGAAAAAGTAACTTAAACATACTAACTCAACAGAACATGAGATCATCCATGACTTAAACACTCGAGTATCTTACATTTAAAACATTTTATTAAATAAATATTTGGCTCTTTGAAGCTTTTTATTGTTTTTATTTGTAGTATATGTATATAGATATATATAAAAACACAGAAAAAATTAATTCAATTTTTTTTTCAGCTGACGCCGGGCCCAGTAGGGCCCGAAATATATCATGAATTAATTTTTTCTGTGTTTTATATATATATCTATATACATATACTACAAATAAAAATATTTAAAACATGGAAGACTAACGAAATGTGTGTCCAAATCATCATCAAACAGTAGATAACTTGTTATACGTTGTCATCATACGCGTTAATGGGATAAATTTACCTAAATTGCTGTTAAGCCGAGGCGTCACAGACGGCTTACGATTTGATCGTCTGGTGGAAGGGTGAGGGACAGAAATATTAATCTGACTTAGTGAATCGGGTGAGTCCATTATGTTGTTTGATATTTTGTATAGTACCGTCATATCTATTAATGTCCTACGATCCTCAAGAGAGGACAACTTAAAATGCTTTAACCGATCATTGTAACTACATCGATAGGGGCAAAGTCGATCCTTATATGCGAGGAACTTTGTAAAACGCTGTACTCTTTCAAGTCTATCAATATGAGCTCTATAGGAAGGGCTCCAAACAGAAGAGGCGTATTCTAGGTGGCTTCGGAGAAGTACATTGAAGAGACAAATCATAGTGTCAGAACGGGTAAAATCTTTACATGTCCTTTAAATGAAATCAAGAAACTTAAGTGCTTTATTAACTGCAAAACCTGTATGGTCTCTAAATGTTAATTTGCTGTCTAAAAGGATACCAAGGTCACGCACAGTGCTGACCTCCTGTAAAAGAGAACCATCAATCGAATACGTAGAAAGTGGGATATTTTTCTTTCTAATGAATTTAATATGGAGGCACTTGTTCACGTTCAAAATCATTATATTGCGACGACACCAGGAATGAACAGCATGTATGTCCTGTTGTAAAAGTAGCATGTCGTTTTTTGAATTCACAACTGTGTAGAGTTTGAGGTCATCAGCGAATAGAGAGAATTTAGAATTCTTGATGCAGTCACCAATGTTAATAGTCATTATTCATTAATGAATGAACAAAACAAAGAGGATAGGACCGATATATGAGCCCGGAAGAACGCCTGAAACTCAAAATGTGTATTTATAAAATACATAACTATGTAAGTTTTTATAAAAACAAAATATTGTATCATGAAACAAATATAATACGGGAAATGTATAAAAAAATATATATATTTGAGTTGGGCTAGTAAAGTTATACCTACATATATTCATAAAATAAATAAATATATGAATAAGAATATAATTTAAAAAAAATTGTGGATACCTACATATTGCAATGAATAAAATAAGTTGATAGATAAATGAACTATAAATATATATAATGCCTAAATCCCGTAAGTTTTAATAGGTACCTAGCATTTTGGTTACAATCGTGACTTGCGTTTCAATTAATGGTTTTTATTTTTGGGGTCCCAAATTGCTGGCTCAGCACCTAACAGGTCAATAAATTTTAGTATATTTTCAATTGACCATTCGTCGGCCGACATCGATGGCAGCATGACTGAAAACATACAAAATCTTGCACGTGCTTTCTGTAAGAGCTACGTAGTGTTTACATTCTCTTTGGTAAGAGCGCTCGAAGCGGACTGACAACAGCGCGAGCGAGTATGTGGCTGGCTACTCGTCTTCATATTGCCGCTCCTTTGAATCGCGCACAAAAAACTGACAAAGAAGGGAGCAATGGGCATGACCAGGAGCAGCGCGAGTGGCAGGACGATTAAGGCAGCCACACGACGTCCCTGCCCACTTCCCTCACTATTTCCCTCGCTCATCGTCGAGTGTGTGGTTGAAGTGTCAGAATAAGTAATAATGGGTGAAACGAAACGATATTTATGAAACTACTTTGATTTTATTCAAGTTATAGAAATGAACGACTCAGAAAACTTATCTAGGGCAAAGTGCGACTCTGTACTGGTAGGTTACTAGAAGCTCTAAAACCGAATCAGCGCACCCCGACTCTACACAGTCTTGTGGCTACTACCCCTAGAGTGTATATAATAAGCTGGGTGTGAGCCGTAGCGGCGAAGCCGAAGCTGCGGAGGTGAGCATGGGTGCCTACACTTTGTTACGCAAGGGCAAAGGGGCTGCACTTTCCGTAGCGCCGAAGCAGTCACAGAAGTTTCTGGTTTCATAATCCAGTGAAATGGTAAAGAAAAGTGAGGTATACGAAAAAAAAAACGTAATAACTATACATTTTCTGGACAAGGGGGTAAGTGGGGGGAATTTATCTCCCCCATCTTCCTCCCACTCCTTTACGAAGGTACTATATGTCAAGGAAAAGACAAAAAGTGAGGTTATAATTGTCGAAAAAAAACTCATATCTAAAAAACTTCTCATTTCCTAAGGTTGGGAGTGTTTTTAAGGGGGGTTGCAAGACCCCCCCACTTACCCCTCCTCTTCACAATCCCCTTTAATGCTGTCACGATATAAGATTTTAACCAAAATGTCAACAAAATGGTACAGAATATTATTATAATTAAAAATTCTTTATTGCACAAAAGAAGTGTATATAGACGAGCTTAATGCTAGTTAGCATTTTCTCCCAGCTAACCTTTGGCGATGTGGAACTAGTCAAGGGTAGTGCTTCGATCAGAAAAACAGTTTTATGGAACCAATAACTTAAATGTTACAAAATAAATACATAAATAGGTAACTTATAAATACTTTTAATCAAATACATATACTACCTTTATATGCTAATATTAAATGCACTAATACATATTAATATATAAACACGAATTATATTTATGAGGGGTTAAAACTCAATACTAAACAAACAAATTTAAACATATATTTTTAAGAAACTTGCTATACTTGACCTAATGGATTGTTCTGTAAGTCGAGATAGTGTTGATACACCTTGTTCTTAAACGTAGACACCGATGAAGCCTGTCGTATATTCAGTGGAAGGTTATTCCAAAGACGAATTGCTGACACAGTAAAAGAGTTGGAATACATTCGAGTAGAATGTTCTGGAGTACGGAGAAGCAGTGCTTTACTCGAACGTAGAGGACGTCCAAGGGGTTCTAAGGGAATAAAACTATTTTTAAGATAGGGAGGAGAACAAGAGTTGTTCAAAATTCCATAAAAAAAGGTAAGGACGTGGGCATTTCTACGAAACCTGATATTAAGCCAACCTAATTCAGAGCGGGATTGTGAAATAATATCGTACTTTCGAAGACCAAAGATGTAACGAATACAGAGATTCAGAAGACGGTCCAGTTTGTTTAATAACTCTACAGTAAAATCGGGAAAACAAACATCGGCATAGTCTAAAATGGGAAGCAGCAGAGAATTAACCAACGTAACCTTAGCGGAGTATGGTAAGAACTTTTGCAGCCGCTTTAAGGAATGCATCGATGCAAATATCTTTTTACTTACTTCAGCAACATGACGATCCCAGCTCATATTGTTCTGAATATTAAGGCCCAAGTTTTTTACCCCAGTGCAGTAATTTAACAAGATATCATGACATTTTACTTGAGGCAAAGTACTGATATCAAGCCTATTCAGGCTAAGCGCTCTGCTGCCCAATATCACAACCTGTCTTTTAGCTGGATTTATAAGAAGCCCGAATTGTCCCATCCACTGATAAATAGAATCGAGATCTGATGACATTTTTTGTATGGTCAGCGGCAACAAATCATGTTTACAAGAAATATATAATTGCAGATCATCGGCGTAAAGATGAAAGGAGCTGAAGTTAATAATGGTAGCAAGAGTGTTGATAAAAATAGAGAACAGAAGAGGGGACAGTACACCACCTTGTGGAACTCCTGCTGTTATGTCACACCAGTTAGAGAAAGTGTCATTAGCACGTATACGTTGTTGGCGCCCAATAAGGTAGGAATAGAACCAAGCTATGGTAGAGTCGGATAAATTAAGAGAACGGAGGATAGAGATAAGGATATCGTAATCAACACAGTTAAAAGCGTTGCTGAAATCAAGGAGGGTCAAGAGAGTAAGTTGCTGTTCATCCATAGCTTTACGAAAGTCGTCAGTAATTTTAATGAGAGCAGAGCAAGTGCTGTGGCCAGGACGAAATCCTGACTGAAGGGGGTTAAAGAGATTGTTAGCATGAAGAAAGTTGAGGAGCTGACGATTTACTACACGTTCGAGCACCTTGGACAAGAAAGGAAGAATCGATATGGGGCGGTAGTGCTTGAATTCAGATGGATCGATAATTTTTGGAACAGGGACCATGTATGCCATTTTCCAAAGACAAGGAAATGTATTTGAGGAGAGTGAAAAATTTATAATATGGCTAAGAGAAGGGAGAATGATTTTGAGAATAGGTAAAAAGAGATCACGACCCAAAACATCATGACCAGCGGCTTTACTATGGATGGAGAGAATGATCTTTTCGATTGCAAAATCAGAAACAGGTTCAAATGAAAAACTTTGAGATGTAGCAGGAGAGCCTGCAAGAAGGCGTTGGATCGTCGAGTGCTTTAAAGAAGGGTCAATTATGTGTGGGGGTGAAGAGAAATAGTGGTTTAGACCATTTAGGTCAAGTGAAGGGTTTAGTTCCTGGTGACATTTTCCATACCCCAATTTACGCAAGAATCGCCATAGATTATTTGGAGAACAATTTTCGATGGACGAATGAATGTGTTGGCGTTTAGCATTCCTGATCATTTGATTGCACTTGTTTCTCGCTACCTTAAACCTATTCCAGTTCTCATCCGAAGCAACCTTTTTATGCTTTCGTCGAAAACTATCCCTATACGCCATAGCTTTCCGAATGCCATCCGTAAGCCAAGGCGCAGGAGCATGTTTCATTCGGACCGGATGTATAGGGGCATGAATATCATATAAGTCAGTGACAAGTTTATTAAAAATGGCGACCTTTTCATCTATAGTGGTAAGATGCTCTAGCTGTAACCAATCTATTCTTTGCGCATCAGCAATGAGTTTGTCATACACTGAAAAAGTTGAAGAAGTAGAAAAGAAGCTGCTTTTTAGTGAAGTACTGTCACAGGGTTTGAACGAGGGATATAAATCTTCAAAAAAGAAAGATAAAAAACCTTTTACTGAAACTATCATTAAAAGCAAAGAAAATCTCAGAAAATATAAATAATATTATAAATAAAGAATTTGCCGATTCATTTTTAAATGTTTTATTCTAACTTAATTCAATAACTTCACATCTTGACAACGGGCGCTGTTGTGTAGGTGTCTTCTTAGACCTAGCAAAAGCGTTTGACACGGTTTCCATTCCGATTCTTTTGAAAAAATTAGACAACATAGGTATTAGAGGCATTACTCTCGATTGGTTCCGCAGTTATTTGTCGGACAGAGTTCAGATTACTAAAATTAGTGACATTCTCAGTGATCCTTCAAATGTGAAATTCGGTGTACCACAGGGCAGCATTTTAGGCCCAACTCTTTTCATCATCTACATAAATGACATTAACAATGCTTTATCTCCATCTTTAAACGCAGAAATTGTGTGTTACGCCGACGATACTGCGATTATCTTTAACGATACCACCTGGCTTTCTGTTTTTAATCGAACAACTAACGGTCTTTCTGAAATCGCTAACTGGCTTTCTAGAAATCTTCTTACACTAAACACAACCAAAACCAAATACTTATGTTTCCACAAAACTGCAGCTTCAGAACCAATTTGTAACATCCCAATCAAAATACATTCCTGTGATCGATCCACCTGCACATGTTCCTGCGACATTATTCAAAGAACCGATGCTATAAAATATCTAGGTATTTTCTTCGATGAGAATGTCAACTTCAATAAACATATATCTTTCCTTGCCGGTAGGGCAAGAAAACTCATCCACGTCATGAGACTACTACGTAATAGTGCCTCAAAAGAAACCTTAAGACTCGTATATATTACTCTTTGTCAATCCGTTCTGAATTACTGTATAAGCTGCTGGGGTGGTTCATCTAAAACACATATTATCACAATTGAAAGAGCGCAAAGGTCAATTCTAAAAGTAATGTTTAAAAAACCTATCGATTATCCCACAGAAACTCTCTACAGAGAATGCGGTGTCTTAACTATCAGAAAACTTTTTATCCTTAGAGCAGCACTAATCCAACACAGAAAAATTATTAACTCTCCCGAATACGATAAATTGCTTCGAAGAAGAGTATTTAGGACAACAATAACAGCGACAAAAACTAAATTCGCACAAAGATTTCCTCCCTACCTACATCCTCATATCTACAATATTGTCGCTAAAGAATGCAATTTAAAACTGGCTTCCGTACATGAAGCAAAACGAAAAATTGAAAAATGGCTTCTTAACTTAAATTATGTCGATACTGAAAATATATTAGGTATATTTGGAGAACAGATATCATACACTTGAATATTCTCTTATTTTCTATATATCAATAGTAAATAATGCTCTTATATATGTATATATATATATATTACTCATACATACTCATTACTTATTTCAATACTATCTATTCCATTATATATAAACACTCGCTTAATTTATACATATTCTTTCTATATGGGTAACTATTTATTTTCTTTAGTAGCGTTGAGTCCTTATTAGATATTTAGATTAAGACCCTAAAAATGCTTTTGTTCTTTTTTGTTTTAGGCTTAGGTTAAAATAAGTTTTAAGGTTATAGATCTTAATCACCTTATTCACAAATAATACATTTATCACTTGTCCAAATATAAGACAAAACTTTTGATTAACCAACCTACCAGCACCCACGGAACAGACTACCCATCGTCTAGTCTGGGAGCTACTGAATTTTTTGTAAATGTTACCATGTGTGTGAAATAAATATTTTTGTATTTTGTATTTGTATAACTAATTAGCAAAATAAAACAGAAAAAATATCATGATCCCTTTAATACGCCTTTTGATCACAATATAATAAGAATTCATTACTTTCCAAAATAAATCAATTTCTTCCATAGCGACTTCATTATCTATTCATTACCTTCCATTCTATTAATTTCAAACGTATTTCTTATAGAAACTATCAATTGCAGACATGTGCCTCCTTTACATTATTAATGACGTAAAATTAAATAATTCGCGTTAAAGTAAGAAGCAAAACTAGTTTTTTTTTCAATCGTCATTGTGCTAGAATTTGAACGAAATGGCGGAATGACCCAAAAAATGTTTGTTCGACGATAACTCGAGTATCGTTGATCAGAATGTCATTTTGATAGCGAATAAATTAGGCCAACATTTTTTTTAAGTTCAAACATAATCCAAATCGGTCAAGCGCGAATCGGGCAGGCGCGAGTTCATAGTTCAGGGCGAGCTACTAGTTAATATAGTATTTATATTGTATAGCTGCACAGTCATTTTTAAACAGTCAGTGTACGAACGCGAGTTGATTTAAAACGGCTTAACGCTTTGAATATTTACCAGGTTAACGGGAGACTGGCGTAAGCTTAATGTTATTCGTGTCAGATAGGCATCGTCCGAAGATGAAACTGAACGTAGCCTAGTAGTTGAAGCCCAAAACGGAACACATCCTTACTTGCCTGCCACGCCGCTCATGAACTGTCAAACTGCGTTGGTTTAAAAAAATAAAATACTCTGGAATAGGTTGCCGGCGCGGCGTATAATTTTCATCTCTTTTCGACATTATTACGTGTCCTTTCGCATGTAACCTGCTGTAAATTGGAGGAAAGCGATATATTTTCAAAATGACTGCAGAGGTGCAGGCGAAATCCAAAATGCCGCACCTGTCGTCAGATAAACAGCTCACTTTCATAAAACTGGCTGTTTTATCGATGGCAGCTATTTTATGTGAGTACAGGATCTATTTCTCTTTTTAAACTTAGTATTTTAAGTTATAAATCACGGTAGAAATAACAGGATTCTTCGATTTCACATGTTTGCTACATAACTATGTACGTGGTGCTGATAAGCTCTTTGCTGAGAGCAATAGAACCATAGATGGATCCAGAGAGCAGGGGAGCGGGGGAGGGTGCCCCTTCAGACTGTAATATCTTAAAACATCTCTTACTTTAATAATCTGCAGAAGATTTTTTTATTTCATCTCTTTCGAGATTTGTCTAAAAAGCTTCAAATAATTTTTCCCATTGGTAAAACCATAGACATATAATTATTACTAAGTAGCAGACCAAACATAAGGATTAAATGGCGTGGCAAGTTTCCATACAAAAAATAAACTACATTCAGGCTTCAAGGTATGAAGATACATATAAAAATGGGTTGTTTTGGCCGGCTTATGCTTGGAACATATTTGTTAATTCCTTATCTAATCTCTAGTATATATTTTGTTTGGAAATGGCAATATTTATATTTAGAAGAGCCCGAAGTTCACTGAGCTAAAATTGCCATGCGTTGCCTCTATGCATTTATTATTAATGTTAGGTCTGCTACTATATTATACGTCTGTGGGAAAAACCTACTTTTTTACTACAAAGTTTTCAGTTGCAAGAGTCTTCTGGGTTGTGGTGTAGATAAGGGTGCACTATGGTAATAGACTTGACTTCTATATTTTCCCCTAACTGAACCTTCTGCATGAGTTTTAACCCTTTTTAAGGCTCTGGCCTTAGAAAGATATTATATGAATATATTAGACACAATATCTTAGCCTACTTTGTGAAAAAATTATTAGTTAATTGTCATTTTTATTCCAAAGTTGATGGAAAAGTCAGATAAACAAAAAAAATACTAAAGATCAAATATTAAAAGAAAGAAAATAATAATAAAAAAAAATAAGAAAAAAAATTGTTATTGTGAATTTTGTAAAATACATACATAAAGTATATTCTACAAGTCAAAGTTAATCTTTACATGCACTACCATCCGCAAATATCGGCACCCAGCTGGACAGAGTAACTTTTACTCTGGCCATCGGCTTGTGGCTTGGTGCCAGGACTAGAGATGGGCGGCGTAAAGATTCGCATTGGGAATCTTTCCGGGTTGCAACCTAAAACAAGTTGCAACCCGAAATGGGTATTTATGCAGGTGAAATCATAATTAGTGTATTTAAATGAATTAACAATTTTTAAGGGTACCTCCCATACACGTAAATTGGGGATGATATTTTTCTCTCATCTATCCAAGTGTGGCGTATCGTTAGACAGGTCGTTCAAAAACATTGTGGGTGTGTGAAAACCATTTTTCGATTTAGGGATCCCTTGGCGAAATATTAAGCTTTAAAGTGCTAATTTAAGAGTAAAGTGTCCTCCCCCTTGCTGGCTAAAGGGTTGTTTATGGATATGTGAAAAAATTCACAGAAGTAGTATACATACCAAATTTAAACAGAAAACTATCACAGCTAAGTAGGCTTCACAGGTTTATGAGTACAGGTTGCTCCAAGCTTTTAATCCCCTCTAAACATGGGGTGATTCATATCGGCAGGAACAAAATATGGGCAGTCCTTTGGGAATCAGTACATATTATTAGACCAGTCTGCATATTGTCTAGGGTGACTATGAAACCCTACACTGGGCGTGGCCCATGCACTTGAGTGGTTTTTTATTTTTAACAAATAAGTTATTTTTGTTTATAAAATATTCTAATTATTAAAAACTTCATCCCTCAAAACATCAATTCTGTGTTTGTGTTGGCTGATAGTAGAGCTTGTAACTATTATAATGGTCCTTTGTTTCCAGCCTTTGCAACTCGACTGTTTTCTGTATTGCGCTTTGAGAGTGTGATCCATGAGTTTGACCCGTACTTTAACTACCGCACCACACGTTACCTGACTGAGGAGGGATTCTATCAGTTCCACAACTGGTTTGATGACCGAGCATGGTATCCCTTAGGAAGAATCATTGGTGGTTAGTAGAATATTCAATTTATAGTGTTATGGCTAAATAAATATTTTTCTATGTGGCTTAGACATATTTCACTACTTTTAAAAAGATTAAATCTTTCCTTTCACTGCAATCACAAGTAATTAGATTTTGTCCTTGGAGATATGATATGGAGATTCCTTTTTATTCTTATTCCGAAAAGCGTTTTAATATTTTTTTTTATTCCTTGATTATGTTGAAATATGTATATAAATACCTAGTCGGTTCTTAAATACTGTCACTGGCCATTTATTTTAAAAATAGAAAACATCTAGAAAAAAAAATGAAATGGTGTTCGATTTTCAAATATTTTTTGATTAATAATCTGCCAAATCACAATTAAATTCATTCATTTTTTACGATGGAGTGGACTCGCAAAGATGACCGAGTAGCAGTAATTGCATTGCATCGTTGCGGCCATCCACCGAAGACGATATACAACTTTGTTCAAAAATTAAAAATCACGAAGAGATTTGTGTAGCGTACCATCAAGAGGTACAATAAAACCTCTAGTGTCGATGACGAGAAAAGAACTGGCAGATCTCGTTCCGTTAGGACTCCAGGGGTCATCAAAGCAATCAAGGCGCGTATTGCAAGAAATCCCGTCCGCAAGCAGAAACTGATGGCTTTGGAGATGGGATTAACCAGAAGTACCGTAAAAAAAGTACTCAATGAAGACCTGAGACTACGAGCTTACCGAAAAAAGAGTGGACATCTTCTGAACGCGCGTCTGATAGCTATGAGAGCCAAAAATGCAAAGTTTTGCTAAAGCGGTACGCAAGAAACAGACACCGCGATATCCTGTTTACAGACGAGAAAATTTTTAATATCGAAGAGAAGTACAACAAACAAAATGACAGGGTGTACGCTACCAGCTCTACGGCCGCTGGAGATGCCATTCCTAGAGTGCAGCACGGCCATCATCCATCATCAGTCATGATTTGGTTGGGAGTGTCCTACTATGGCCCTACTGAAGTGCATTTTTGTGAAAAAGGTGTCAAAACCAGTGCAAAAGTGTACCGAGACACGGTTTTAGATCGCATAGTAAAAGATCTGCCCCAGACACTCGTTGGAGGACGGCCATTTGTGTTTCAACAGGACTCCGCACCTGCTCATAAGGCCAAAACAACTCAGGAGTGGTTCGAGCGCCAGAATATCGAGCTAATAAGGCATCAAGATTGGCCCTCTACTAGCCCTGACCTCAATCCACTGGATTACAAAATTTAGCAGGAATTGGAGGAGAAGGTCTGTTCTAAACCTCACAAAAATTTGAGCAGCCTAAAGTCATCATTGATTAAAGCAGTGGCCGATATCGACATGAATATGGTCCGTGCTGCTATTGATGATTGGCCGCGAAGATTGAAGGCTTGTGTGAAAAATGGTAGCGATCATTTTGAATAAATTTTGTGTTTAATGTAAGCTAATTAAATTACCTTTTTTAAAAAAAAAACTTTTTTTGAATTACATGACTAGTTTCCATTTTATAGCCAATTTTGTTTGTGACAGAATTTAAGCACCGACTAGGTATGTTGAAAAAAAACAAATTTCGAGGATATCAGCTGAACAGCTAGAATACATTTGCCTAGCAATACAGAAAAATACTAGCTGTCAATGTCAAGTGTCAATGACATTTGAGTTTGATATAGTAAGGTCTATGGTCATGCCATTTCGGTTTTTTTTTAATGCAATCAAAGTACAGTGCAACCAACTTATCTGTTCAGTAAAATCATTCACCGTCTCTTTCTAATTATACTCTTTTCTACCGCACTAGAAAGAGATGGGTGGATAATCCAACTGAACAGATAAGTTGGTTGCACAATAGTTACTGGCATTAGTACGAAAGTCGTTATGCCTACAAGGCTTTTGTTGAAAAGTCAAAGTAAAAAAATCATTTCAGTATGTGAAATTTAAAATTTTGGGAAAGGGATGTATACAAGTCCCTTAGCTTTTTACCTACTTTCTAAATAGTCCTGATATTTCGAAAAACATCAAAGGCATAAATAATGACTGACCCATGTTCTATGAATGATCTAAGGTTTAATTGTGTATAAATCATTATATTACACCAGGTACCATCTACCCGGGTCTGATGGTGACCTCTGCGACTCTGTACAACATCATGCACTTCCTCAACATCACCATCGACATCCGCAATGTGTGCGTGTTCCTCGCTCCGTTCTTCTCTTCGCTCACTACTATTGTCACTTACCTGCTGACTAAGGAGCTTAAGGTATGCTATACTACAACTATTAGGTCTACTCAACTCTGTTCCCTAAGTTTCCATAGACTGAGTAGTGGTGTTCATTTACATTTTCGGCATTTCCAAAGCGAGTGTCGTTCATAAGGTAACGAAGCCGGTGATCACCATTGGTGGCATGTCCCAAGAACAAAACTCTTCTTGAGAAAGGCAAAATTATATCATAAAACTGTTGATATATAGTCAACAATAATGATACTTGGTGGTTTAACCATTTCTTTCAAAATATTTTTTCAATGCAAGTGCTCGTAAAGACCTATGTTATATGCATCAAAACTGTAAGTAAAGTCATTTTTTCCACACAAGTACTTTGTTTTTATTTATTTTTTATTTATTGAAAGATATTATTGCCAGTCTTGTGAATCATAGATAGACTTGACAGAAATGAGCTGCTTTCAGTTTGATGCGTTTGTGGCAACTTGCATACAAATAAAAAATAATGCCCGGCTGAAGTTTATTTGGAGTATTTATTGTTTATTTGTTCCTTTCTTTAATTATGTTTCATTTATTCACTCACACTATGCATTGAAAAACATAGTATGATACACGTGGGTAAGGGTAATAACTTACTCGTAATGTTTAAAACACATGCTTATTGCTCGTGTTTCAAATCGTCCTCATAAGCTATACTAAGTATGTCAGAACAGGATGGAGAGGAGCATGCTAAGTGTCAAACTAAAGGATAAAATTAAACCTGGTGTGACAGATGTGACATACACAGTGAAGAGATTGAAATGGAAATGGACAGGACAGGAAGTAGAAAAAATAAATGGACAAAGAAGGCGAGGGAGACAAAGGAAAAGGTGGCAGGACAAATTAAAAACAGCTGCAGAAATAACATGGAGTAGGAAAGCCATGGACAAACAGCTTTGGAAAACGCTAGGGGAGGCCTTTGCCAAAGAGAAAAAAAAAGTGTTATATTATTAGTATGAAAGTATTAACTTGATTTTTTTATTTTTTTTTTATTTAGGGTACAAACGGTCATTACATATTAAAAAGAAAACAATAGAGAAAACATTAATATAAACAGACCTAAAGAACCCTTATAAAATAACACACATTTTTAGATTAAACACTGGAGCTTACATGGTTTGTTAACAAATACATTACATACAAAGTTTCAGATGCATATTACACATATACAAGCACGAGAAATAATTAAAAGTCACTTACACAGTATTTTATTTGCTTTGGCTTTAAAACAGTTTTTACTTTCAAGGAAGATGTCGATGTCACCCAACATTTTGTTATATAATGCCGGAGAGCGAGAGAAAAATCGGTTTTTATTGTAGTTCGTTTGACTCCTACTAATGTGAAATCTTAGCGAACTGCAACGAGAGGAGGGGCGCGGTATTTGAAAAAATAATAATTCAAGCAGGTGTGGACAATCTAGTTCGTTGTTTACTAGTTTATATAGAAATGTAGCATCAATGACTTTACGTCGACTAGTCAAGGTAAATATATTGTATCGAAAAGCCGAAGAAGTATAGTCCGTAAAATAATTCCCTGTTCTATAATCAAGGGCTTTAGGAACTTGGTCTGTATCCTCTCGATGCGGTCCACGTGCACCGCATAAAAAGGACACCAGATCACACTACAGAACTCAAGAATACTTCTAACATATGCAAAGAAAAGTACCTTGTAAACAGAAGCACGCCTGAATGGTTCACATATCCGGAGAATGAAACCCAGTAGTTTAAATGCTCTTTGTATTATACAATCGATATGGATGTTGAAGTTCATTTTAGCATCCAAAGTAATGCCAAGGTCTCGTATATGTTCAACACGTGTTATACTTCTGCCTGAGAACTGATAGTTATGTGTAATTTTTTGCTGCCGTCTGGTATAACTTATTGTATAACATTTGTTCACGTTAATAAATAGAGAATTTAGCTCACAATAATACAAAAGGTCACTTAGATCTTGTTGAAAATTGAAACAGTCCTCAACAGAGTCAACCACCCGATATATTTTCATACCATCGGCGTAGAGCAGATGGTTAGAATTTTTGAAAACAGTATCCACATCGTTAATGTATAATACGAAAAGAAGGAGACCCAAATGGGATCCCTGCGGCACTCCAGAATCAATGGGAAGAAAACTTGACAAGAAACCTTTTAGTGCTACCGCTTGTGAACGTCTGCTAATATATGATTGGATCCACCTAAGCAGGTCGCCGTGAATACCGATCTGCAATAGTTTTGATATAAGCGACTCGTGTCTAATTTTATCAAAAGCTTTTGAAAAGTCGGTATACACGGCATCAACCTGATGGCCATCCTGTATAGCAGTGAGAACAAAGTCAGTGAAGGTCAATAAATTTGTTTCTACGCTGCGACCCTTCATAAATCCATGCTGGTTAAGGGAAATTTGCCGGCTCACGGCGCCCGTTATTTGATCTGTGACAATTTTTTCAAATACTTTTCCGAATATGCTAAGTTTAGAAATTGGTCTGTAATCCGCTACATTAGATTTGTCAAATATATATTTGAAAGTATATTCTGAATAAAGGCTTATATTATTATATTATAGTGAGTCAGCTACCGCGAATTTTAATAGTATTATAGCAATAAAAGCGTAACGTATTGCAGGATGAAGGCGCGGGCCTGGTCGCCGCCGCCATGATTGCGATAGTGCCGGGCTACATCAGCCGCTCGGTCGCCGGCTCGTACGACAACGAGGGCATCGCGATATTCTGCATGCTGCTCACCTACTACCTGTGGATCAAGGCCGTCAACACCGGCACCATTCTCTGGGCCACGCTCACTGCGCTCGCTTACTTCTACATGGTGAGTGCTCTCAACATAAACCAATATGTTGTATCGGTTAACAGTGGCGTGCATAGTATTTTAAGTAGAGTAGGCACAAAACTGTCCCTTTGTTCTTTGCACGTACGTATTATAGCGAGAATTACGATAAATAACGATATAACTCGCACAGGTGTCTTTCTCTTTTGTCCAAGCTCATTGGCATAAAACCTCTTAACCCCACTATCAAAAATTAATATCCGACTACCTACGCACGAATCCACTATTTAAAAACGTGTGGCGCCATCTAGTAGCAAGTAGTGCAAGTAATCATGACACTGTGGTTACTTCGCACAGGCGTTGCATATTTTAATGAGAATGTGTGCGTGCTTAGAGCTAGTCGCTCTGACGTCATGGGAGTATAGTTACAGATGCACACATAGAGAATTGCCTTCGAATTTTAGTTATGCGTATTGCCACGGTAGCTCGAGCGCTGCGGTGCAGGCAGGTAGGTATTTCAAATAAAGGGTGATTATAATATTGAAATAGTTGTGTGTACCTTCCTATATTTAAAAAGATAGTGGTCTAGTTAGCTAAGCCAAGTCCAGGGTAGGCATTGCGTATTTGCTTATATGAGATGCACGCCACTGTCGGTTAATATAACGCTCACTTGAGTGAAACTGATTCTGCAAAGGTTGCCGACTAAGGTGGCTTCCATTGGTGTGTGATTTTACACATGACCATCACTCAACTAGACGAGTGCGCACAGCAAAGTGTACATTTTACAGCTGTATAGAACTATGTATTTAAATGATTATTTGTTCTTAAATGTGTAAGAAGGTAAAACGTGACAAACTCATTTAATTTATTAGCTCTACTTACGTAAAACGAAGTGTATTTTATAGGTGCCTGTAAATTTACGATGATGTTGTTCGTTTTCGTTACTAGCGTAAGCAAAAAGTCAATATTTAACATGTGTTTATTATGGAAAATTAAAATATTGCATTTTTCGACAAAGAATGCATAAAATTCATTTCTACTCGCAGTCTATACATATATTACACTTATTATGCATATCTGCAGACATTGTTGTTCTTGTAATGTTGATCAAATAATGAAGTTGGTACTTCAACAGGTTCTGGCTTAGAGTTACTGCTAGCATTTACAAGCTGATCATAGACTATAGTGAAAGCTTCACACCAATGAGTTTATATAACTTTTTGGTTTTTGCACTTTCATACATTTATTGCCTGATGATACGCACCATAACATGGTATTGCAAGAAATATAAGCTTAAAGGTTGAGTTGATTTTAGAATACACTAACGAACCTAAAAGGGAAATAATAAATAATAAATCGAAATCATTAGAAACGGGAAAATAATTTATTTATTTATGATAGGAAAACAAACAGCTTTAAATCGAAACTTAACATAACATGGTAATTCAAGTTAGCCTATAGTTTTCACAATTGAATATAAATACAGTTGATTTGTGAACTGCCTAATAAATAAGAAAACACTCATACTCATAATGCATCGAATAAACTAATTCATATTTTCTTTATTTCGTTTTTTCTGAGCGAACAATTTGTAAACATAAATATGAAGGCTAAAAAGGCAATTAATCATAAAATGTTATTTGATAACAACATGATTATTAACTGCACTTGTACTTGTTTCACAGTAATTATATTTATCCCAACCGGTTTCGGTCTTACACCATTATCAAAGTTCTATCTATAATAACTAATAACCTATTTTGCAGGATTAAAAATAATTTCTACATGCAATCAGTGAAACGTGTTAACTAATACAATAGACAAGAACCCTATTTATTAGATGTTTCGTTAAATAGCACCCTAGTTCAAATAAAACAAACTTAGAATATATAACTACTTATTATCCTAAAACTGTTATCGAGAGGTAAATATTTAAGGGGAGGTTATCCCGACTTTGTCTTTAAACCAATAAAAAGCGACGATTAAATTTTGCAAAAAATATATGTCATACATAACATAAGACTTGGCTCGCGGCTCCACCCGCGTCTTATTCGGTTTAACGACATGCTTTTTCCAGGATAAAAAGTAGCATATATAGGCTGAAATTAAATCAACCGACCAAATTCATACTGGAGACTCGGGTAGTGATCAAGAACTAGGTTCAGTATTCCTTTTAAACATTTTCGAAAAATGAATTTTTTTGCTCCCTTTCTGGTTGGTCTAGTTTAAGTACAATTCCTAGTGCAGGCACTAGGGGACAAAAAATTTTTTTTTCGAATTTTACCTGTGGGTTCAGTAAACTACTTCCTGATCACTAACCGAGTCTCCAGTATGAATTTGGTCGGTTGATTTAATTTCACCTAGTATATTAAGTTAGGGTATAAGCTATATCCATTCTTAATTTCATCCAAATCCGTCCAGCCGTTTCAGCGTGAAAGAGTAACAAACATACACACACACACCCACCCAAACTTTCGCATTTTATAATATTAGTGTGATTTCAGTCTTTGATCTTAATATTTCAGCTGTTCGATACACGATTGCTTACACTTTCCTCGATCCGATTAAATCGCAAACATAGGTCTAAACTACGATCTAAATATCATTTCATTTGAGCTATATTAAGTTTTGGACAATAAAACACTAAAATAAACGTCGTGAAAAATGTGATATAAAACGGCCATCGTATTAAAAACCCATCCCTCTTATTCCAAAATAATAAATAAAAACACCTCAAAACCGTGAGTTTTTTAAGCGTCCCGCTTCCGCTGAGCGGGACAAACGTGTGAAAATTGAAAGCGTTGGAGCAGGTCAGATTTCTCTGGATAACCTCGCCTTAATAATAGACGGTTGTACGTAGGTGTCGTCATGGGGAGGCTACGTGTTCCTGATCAACCTGATCCCGCTGCACGTGCTCGCTCTGATGTGCCTGGGCAGGTTCTCGGCGCGCGTGTACGTCGCGTACAGCACGCTGTACTGCGTCGGCACAATACTCTCCATGCAGATCTCCTTCGTCGGCTTCCAGCCGGTGCAGAGCTCCGAGCATATGTTGGTGAGGACCTTGCTTCGTTATATTCACTGGTGCTGAACGTTCTCGCCGTTCGGTAAAGTTGTGAACGCCACATGGACAACAACACTAAAGTCATTTAAAAACAACGTTCCATTCCTAGAGTTTGGTCTGATAGTACGACGTGTTTGTTAAGTGTGGAGCAAAATTTTGCATCAATACATTCGGTAAATTGTTCAAGAATTTATTGTTCAAATGTGGGCAAACCTATAATTTATACAGTATTATTATTTCGTACATCATTTTACCATTGCCAATTAAGTCGATTCGGAAGGGTTTGATTAATTTTAAATTTAGTGCTTACAAAACTTAATTTAAGGGGGTAACTTTTTACCTCGGTACAAAATGCACATCATAATATTGTTTTTCTTACTTTTGAATAAAAAGTATGCAATAAATGTGTTTTAAAGCAACTTGCGGAAATAGTTTCTTTAATATATTACATTTTGTTTGCATTACATCAACAAACTTAAAAGCGTGTTTACAGTTGTAATGTAATGCAGCTAAAATGTAACGCATAAAATTGAATAATTTTCATGTGATCATCTAACTATTAACAAGCAGTTTGCGCGAATTGCTATAAAACATATTTATTGCATTCTTTTTATTCAAAAGTAAGGAAAACAATATTATGATGTGCATTTTGCACCGAGATCCTCCGTTACCACCTTAACACTAAAGAACGTTTTAAGAATGAAGAAAATTTAGTTTTAAAACAGCACTTGAACTAAAATTAAAGCCAAAGGCTTAAAAACTGGTAAAGTGGTAACAATATTTACAGTATAGTGTTTGTGTGCAGGCTCTGGGCACGTTCGGCATGTGCCAGCTGTACGCGTTCACACAGTACCTGCGCTCCAAGCTCTCGCCCGGCAACTTCGAGCTGCTGTTCAAAGCGTTACTGACCACGCTGCTCGGCACGCTCGGCACTGGGATCGTCGTGCTTACTGTCACTGGTGGGTATACTGTAGCTGGCATTACGTTAAGCCCTTGCCTTCTAGATTTCAAGGCTTTTTGCTTAAATATGCTGAGTTAATTACTTACCTGATCAGTGGGAAACTGAAATACATGTCTTTTAAGACCTTTATCTTTTAGTTGTAAAGACCTAGTTGAAAACATTTCACTTCACAGATTTTATTTTTGATAAATAAACTTCTAACAATAAAATAACAACCGACTTCAAATATTTTAAAAGGCACTCACTAAAAGCTTTAAAATGATTACATACTGACCGATGGTACCAAAATAACACTTTTGCGGACTTCTTTCCTCCTGAAATCTAGCAATCGGCGCATTCCCTATACTATAGAGGCTATAGTTTATTTTTATTTTTTTATAGTATAGAACACAAAACCGGCCAAGTTCGAGTCAGACTCACGCAATTTACAAAATTTTTTCAAATCGTTTCTGATTTGCCTATGTCATAGAGTGAGTCCTTTTTTGAATTCGGTTAAAAATGACGCCTTTTTAAGTGATAAATACGTTTTTTATTTAAGTGGCTTGAGTTTTATGTCTAAAATATTTTAAAATGTAAAGCTATAAAATACCTGCAACAAATACTTTTTCGTAAAATTCACTGATTATGCGTACCGGCAGCGCAGTGCGCGAAGCAAGCGTTCTAATCTAGACTTTCTGATGATATACTGAAGTTCAAAATCACTCAATAAGACTGTCGTCGTGCCCCATGGGCCAGGCCTTCAATGGGTTTTCAATTCTGATCCCGGAAAAAGGACGATATATAAATAACGGTTTCATTAACGGAACCAGTCCGTTCTGTACGGCGTTAGATTGACTTACACTAAGTATTACAATTTGCATTGTTGCTCTCTTTTGTCATCATGATTTATACACATGAATTTTTTCCGCTTTGTAACTTCAAAATTCGTAACGCGTCTATCGAGATGTATCAGGGCAAACAGGCGTCACATTATTCTATTCCATACTACCCTTTGCCCGCAGCTTCGCCCGCATTCAGTGAATCTTTGCCCCGTTTCCGGCTTGGGCGTTATTTTATGAACACTCCTTATAGTCGATGTGTTGACCAAGGTGACTACTGTGATCATAAAGAAAACCGCATTCAAATCCGTTGATTGGTTCTCGAGTTATAAAAGCGTATATTCAATCTTTGCCTCGTTTCCGGCTTGGGTGTTATTTTATGAACACCCCATATAGCCTATGTGTTGACCAGGGTTACTACAATGATAATTAAAAAAAAACGCATCCAAATCCGTTGAGTGATTCTCGAGTTAAAACGGCACATACAGACAGACAGACAAAAATTCAAAAAATTATTGTTTCGGCCTCAGTACAGTAGCAATAACCCATTTAATTTTAAATTTCGTGAAAATCTTCTATGTACAGACACGACTTTTTTACTACTTAATTATTAGTATATATTTGTGTATTAATTTTATTGTATATCTTTTCAGGTAAAATTTCACCATGGACTGGCAGATTTTACTCTTTACTGGACCCATCGTATGCCAAGAACCACATTCCTATCATTGGTAAGTCTTATATTTTCCTGTTATTAACTTATGAGTTACATAAAAAACAGATCTCGGGAACGACAACTTTGAAATTAGTGCTATTCTCAGTATGTCGAGTCTGAAATAATGAGTACAAGCAATACATAGCCTTATATTTCGGTTCAATTCACGCTCTCTATTAAAATTCATGCTTCTCTTCACTCTCTAAAATAATGAATGTATGCTCTAGTTCATTAATTCAAACTTGGCGATAGTTCTAGTAAATCGGACCGCAAACGTAATGTAGAACTTTCATGAGCTGAAACTTCACCGACTCTCGTGCATACATCTTCATGAAATGAATTCTCGAGGGGGTGTCAGTGTGTCCGAATCCATCCATCTATCAGCCCGTGTTCGTCCACTGCTGGACATAGGCCTTTCCCAAATTTCGCCACTCATCACTCATGGCGGTCCTCCGTCCTCCTCATCCAGCCGCCACCCGAATATGGACTGCAAAATGCAAATCATAGTCTATTACGTCCCAGCGTAACTGGTGGCGAGCCCTGTCTCAGTACTTCGGACAAAAATATGGACCAACAGGTTAACGTGCCTTCCGAAGCACGGACACCGAAGGGGTCGTTCACAAATTACGTAACGCAACATTCTGAAAATTTCAACCCCTCCCCCTCCCCCCACGTAACAGTACCGTAACGCTTGGCTGGGACAAACATCCTCTATTAATGGCAAATCGAGAATCCGATTCAGTATCGGCTTCGGTGGCGGTTTTTTACTTAATCTAGAACATTAAAAAAATAGTCGTTTTTTACTTATTATAAAAACGCGCCACATTCGACGTTTATAGGAGTCGTTAATTACAGCGCTGATCTAGCTATGAAAGCGGTAAGGTGAAAAAAATCGTTACGGAACGCAAACCTTAAACTCCTCCCCCCCCCCCCCCCCTCGTAACAGGACAGTAACGCCCAACCGCGACCTCTGGGTAATTGGTCGAGTACTCGAGTGTATAAACAAAGAGTGTTCTCCCCCCAGCGTCGGTGTCGGAGCACCAGCCGACCTCGTGGTCCTCGTTCTACTTCGACCTGCAGGTGCTCGTGTTCCTGTTCCCCGCCGGGCTCTACTTCTGCTTCAGCAAGCTCACCGACGCCAACATCTTCATCATACTCTACGGGGTGCTCAGTATATACTTTGCTGTGAGTATATACATGGTGTGATTCTACACTGCAAGTCCATCAGGCTATTGGAAATTAGAAGCTGCCAAAAAAAAGAGTATAAGTTATAACATTTTTGGTACCCCTTTTCTTAACGAGGTATATCAGCGGTTTTTGCGAGAAGTCCTTTTCTAAGTGGTGCCGGAGTAGGGTTACCAGATAACTGGAATTCATTTTCCTGACATATCAGGAATAGACTATTTCACGATTTATTTTCATTATTTTATGTCGAAAGTACTTTTCATTATTTAAACTTTGGCACAAGTTTAATTGTAATACGACAAAAATTGACGAAGTTTATAGTTTAGAATAAACGATAGCTCAAGGCGGTCTCCCGCGCCGCGAGTTAGAGTGACGTCACAAGATTTGTGCCTGCGTTTGTACAAAGGCAAACTACTACAGGCGCCCGGAGTGAGCAGTCCGTAAAGTGTATCTGTCTAAGCAGCAGTATTATAAATATTTTGTTGTTGCAAAATGTCAATCAACAACGATATTTACACCTGAAAAAATATTTATAAAAGTAGCGCAAGACGTTAATCTGAGAGAGCAAAGTGGCAGGACCAAGGTTCAATTACCTTTTCTGTGAAATACGCAAAATAAAACAATCACATTAATGTCTTTTCTTTCTTTGGTTTAGGTATTTATGTTTTTTTGATCGAGCTTGAGATTTTAGATAAATTTAATAAAGCCAAAAACTTGTAGTTGTTATCAATAAATAGGTAAATATGAAAAGACCCTAATCCACGGGATTTCTTAAGCGTAAAATCTGTAGATCGTCCGCACACGGCGGCCGTGACTCGAGATGTGTGACGTCATTTCGGTCAAGAGGGCAACGCGGTCATTTCAGCGAGCGTTTAGCATTATATTTATTTTGCTTCAATCTTTTATTGTAAATATATCTGTAAGTACTTGGTATTTCTCGATGATTTAAAAAGTTTTATTTATGTAAAAATAAAACCAACGCGATCTGCTTACCCATAAACATAAATAAATTTCAGTGGAATAGTCTATTAGCCCTTTGTCAAGGAAACAGAAAAAAAAAATTGTCAGGAATTTAAAAAAATATATATATTTATTGTGTAACATTGTGTTTAAAAAAAACTATTGAAAAGGCAGCAATCCGCATTAGTATAAAACTTTTGTAAATATATCAAGAAATTTATTGAAATATCAGGAACTCACGTTACTGGATCTGGTAACCCTATGCTGGAAAGCATCCTCATTAGCAGTTCCACCTCCATAATTGTCATATATAGGGACCACTTTCATGCAATACTTATATCAATAAATTGTTCATCAATTTGTACATTACCTTGTGAAATATCAGGCACCACTTCGAATAACTGATATATATTCTAACTGCTGATATAACATGTTTTATTTTAAACTCCTCTCAGTACGTGGCGACCCTGCCAGGCCTGCCACATTCATTAGCTACGTTATTATCATTGTTTGAATACAAATCCCAAAATGATGATAAGCGAGTGTGAGCGCGTAGAGAAAGCAGTGTCGAGTTTGTCTCCACGTTTGCTCCGCGCAATGATTTTATACACTTTGATCGCTGATTAACAAATGTCCACACACAAAACCCAACTGTTTGTCACTACAAAATGCGAAGACCGTCTTTATTTTATTCTAGGGAGTGATGGTTCGTCTAATGCTGGTTCTGGCGCCTGTGATGTGTATTGTGTCAGGAGTGGCTGCCTCGTCATTGTTGAGTCTTCACGTGAAGGACATAGAGCCCAAAATCGAAAAGCACGAGGCTAAGAAGAAGAAGCATGAGAATAACTTGGTGTTCAAATCTGAGGTACCTACGTGATCTTATTATTTATTATAAAGGATATTGGTTTATTTTGGGAAGATTCCTACTACGCGTCTGTTAGAATTTAGAGATTTGTTTTGACATTTAAACTTAAGCTCTATGTCACGATGAATTAAAATTCAACGATGAATCGTGATGGGGTTCACGCTTGTTGAACTTAAATTTCATTACATGAATTTATTTTTAAAATGCAGTTTTAGCCGTCGTAAAGAAGATAGTTTCTAAACAATATACCTAATATCTATGAAATGATGAGTATAAAATACGATACGATACATGCAATGGCACGCTGTGCGATGTTTCTAATAATTAAATAATAATATATTAAATATCTGCATTAGTGCTTTCCAATATAGTAATCAAAACAGTTCTAATGCGAACCTATCGCTACATATGTTTATTGTTTATTTAATCAGTGCAATACCATTATTTTTCGGTCTCCAAAAATCTCGGAAACTGACCGCCTACGTAGTATAGTAGTTCGAACTTCACCACTAATATAGAGTTGAAGGGTTCGAATCCCGCAGTTTCACACACGTTAAGCGGTCCGTATCAGTGTCCGAAGTACGGCAATATAGTCCGGAAGGTACCGTTGCAAGTACAAAAGTCATAGTAAGCCGGCTGATATTGACATCGATCGTAGATCTCACATGACTGATATGTGAATCGACCGTCAGCTGCTCAAGTAGCGGTGGGTTTGGGTGTTGGAGGTTGCCAAAAGTGTAAAAAAAGTGGTAGTACGCCGGCTGAAACTTTTCTCACAGATAGCTGAGGCAATAATAAGCTAAAAAAAAATCGTCAGCTGCATTGTAGAGGGGGGAAGATGCGTCAGCTGCTCGCATGAACTTTTTTGCATTTTAGGAAGTGATTTTACGCCGATTGATTTCCATCTTTTTGGCTAATAATAGAACCAAGGGTCAGCTGACGCACCCTCGATGGGTGTGGATGTGAGAGGTTACGAAAGTGGTAGAAACTGTGAAAAATGTCCCAGCCGGCGTACTATTACTTTTTTTTTACCAATTTCGCATCCTCTCACATCCACACCCACTGCGGGTGCGTCAGCTGACGATTTTTTTTTCAGCTCAGTATGATGTCAACTGTCTGTTCGAAAAGTTTCAGCCGGCGTACTATTACATTTTTTTTTACCACTTTCGCAGCCTCTCACTTCCACACCCACCGCGGGAGCGTCAGCTGACGCTTGGTTCTGTTATTAGCCATTCCAGATCTATTTAAAAAAGGTGGAAATCAATCGGCTTAAAATCACTACCTAAAATGCAACGCTACCGCCCGGGCTAATAGGGCTCACCACCCATTACGCTCGGATAATATACGTCGGTAGAATGTAGCGTGTCACAGTCCACACTCGGTAACGCGTTGTGAAGATGTGCGAGTGTTAGTATTTGAAGTGCACGTTGCGTGGGGCAGGTGGGCGCGCTGTTCGTGGTGGTGCTGACGTGCCTGCTCGTCTCGTACGTGGTGCACTGCACGTGGGTCACGTCGGAGGCGTACTCGTCGCCGAGCATCGTGCTGTCGGCGCGCGCGCACGACGGCGCCCGCATCATCTTCGACGACTTCCGCGAGGCGTACACCTGGCTCAAGATGAACACTGCCGAGGTACACTCGCCTATTGTCCACGACTAATCTGTGGGTCTATTATGTAACTTAGGTTCCGTTTGGAAACGAGTGAATTTCACTCGGAGTGATGCGAATTTCAGCCTAGAGCGTTCAAAAATTGACCCGAGTTAAACCGAGGGTAACCGAACTGTTACCTGACAGTTGCACGAAAGTGTTTTGAAACACTTCCGAGTAATGCGAAAATCACACTGGGCCACCTGATTGGTGCAACCAGATTTTTGTTTCTCTTGCTCCTATATAGATGTCTCTTTCTAATAAACGAGTGAAATTTCGCACTGTGATCGCTCGTTCAGAAACGCTTCCTTAGTGTCGGTTGCCATCTGGTTGCTAAACATTAAAAACATAGATAAAAACTGTTTTTTTTTTAATTTCCTTCAGTGTACTGTTCACGAACTGTGAAGTCACTTTAAGCACGAACGTATCCTTAGATAATCAGAATTCGATAGTATATCTATGTTTTTGACGTTTAGCAGCCAGTTGGAAACCGACTGAACGATGCATAATTATTAAGTTGTGTTTATGCGTTGTTAAGTTAAATAAAATGAAGATACGAATTTGATATTATATTTAGCCAGATTTAGACAGACATAAATAAAACAGTGTCACAAATATCTATAGAGAAGAAAGGACATAGACAATAAGTATGATATCCATACTTAACATCCCCTGCAGATTTTAAGAATTTAATGATAAATTCTTTAGTCCCATTCTGAAACTTAGATCTTTAAGTCTGGGGCCGAACAACGGTTTAGTGAGCATATCTGCTAACTGCATCTCCGAGGAAACTTGCTTGATAGTCAAGTCTCCATTGCTAACACATTCTCTTACGAAAAAATGTTTGATCTTGATGTGTTTGGTGCGCTTGTGGTATTCATATTTTGGATTGTGTGCAAGTTTTATAGCTGATTCGTTGTCCAGGTTCAACACTGGTGTTTCAGGGGTGATTAGATTGCTAAGCAGGCGATTCAACCATAAAATCTCTTGTGCAGATTCACTAGCTGCTATGATTTCCGCTTCAGTCGAGGAAATAGATGCCGTTGTTTGCTTTTGGCTTCTCCAGCTAATAGCAGCTCCAGAAAATAAGCACACCATTCCAGTTGTCGATCTTCCAGTAGTGGGGTCTCCTGCATGATCTGCGTCGCTGAAGCAGACTAAGTGTGGAGGTGACAATTTTGTGAAGGTTAGCCCAGTATGTTGGGTCCCTTTCAAGTACCGGAAGATGCGTTTTACCAACAGTACATCTTTCTTTCTAGGTTCTCCGAGGTTTCTAGATGCAACACCAACAGCATACGATATATCAGGCCTTGTGCCTACTGATAAATATGCCAAAGCACCAACAGCTTGTCTGTATGGGAAGTTTGTGTTGATATTCTCTTCTACTCCCAACTCATTATCTTTGACGAAGGGCGTCGGTGCTGGTTTACAGTTGGACATACCATATTTTTCTAAAACTTTCATTGTGTATGCCTTTTGACATAGTGTAATGGTTTGGTCTTTGCGTACGTTAATTTCCATTCCAAGAAAATAAGATGCAGGTTTGGTAGTTATCTTGAATCTTGCTTGCAATTCCTTGATAAACTCATCTCCTGCTGTAGTTGTGTTGTAGGCTAAAAGTCCGTCGTCAACATAAAGTCCAATAAATACTTTGGATTGACCTCTAATACGAACATATAAGCATGGATCCGCCTCGCTCTGTTGGAAATCAGATTTTTCCAAGAAGTCAGCAATGCATGTGTTCCAGCAAAGCGGTGCTTGTTTGAGTCCATAGAGACTGCGTTTCAGTTTGCAAACTCTTTTTGTGCCATCCTCATAGCCTTCAGGCTGTTTCATGAAAAATGTCATCTTTTACTGTGCCGTTTAGGAAAGCGGTTGACACATCAAACTGACAAAGTTTTAGATTTTCTCGAGCAGCTATGGCTAGTATTGCTCGTATAGTGCTTAGACGAACAACTGGACTGAATGTTTTGTCGTAATCTACTCCAGGTCTCTGAGAGTAACCTTTAATTACCATTCTAGCTTTATACTTCTCGATGGAACCATCAGGGTTTGTTTTTACTTTATACACCCATTTGCTAGGCAGGGCTTTCCGTCCTTTGGGTAGATTAACCAGATCCCAAGTTTGGTTGTCGTTCAGTGCAGTTATTTCATTTTTCATGGCTTCTTGCCATTTTTCTTTATCAGGAGATTGCATTGCTTCTTTAAAAGTTACAGGTTCCTTAGGCTTGTAAAGATTTTCGATTTCTTCAGCTGCTGCCAAAATAAAATCATCGTAACGTTTAGGAATTGTAATTTTTGACCTGTCTCTCAAACAGCTCGTTTCAAGAATTGCGTTTTCTTCAACATTAGCATTGTGTGCAGGTTCAACATCACTATCAACGTCGTGAGAACCAGAAAAAGATCCGCAGTCACTTTTAGAATTTGATGATTCTGCTTGTTGTACGTCTCTAGTACTGTCAACCAAATTTTGTTGCAACAGTTCATCATTGTATTGATCATCTGTGTCACGAATGCTTACTTGCTGATCATCTCCTTCTTCATAAACGTCAAGTTCAATAGCCACTTGCTTGCGTGGTGTTTGTTGCAATGACGTTTGTTTTGTCTGTTTGTGTGGAACTCCAACATCGTTGAAAAGTGTCGAGAGTTCATTTTTGTTTTGTTCATCGTAGAACATATTCTTCATCACACGAATATCTTTTGCAATAATAATTATTTTCTTCGAGGGTATGAAGATTCTGAAAGCTTTCGATTTTTCAGAATATCCCACAAACATGCCAGGAATTGCTTTTGGTGCAAATTTGTGACCATTGGTGCCTCTTTTTAGAACATAAGCCTTGCAACCGAATACGTACAAATGATTAATACATGGTTTTCTTCCAACCCATCGTTCGAATGGTGTTTGATTCTGAATGGCGCTGTTTATGTTTCGATTTGATAAATAGTTGGCAGTCAACACTGCTTCGCCCCAGAATTTTAATGGTGTTTTGGCATCAATCATCAATGCTCTTTCTTTCTCCACGAGAGTACGGTTCTTCCGTTCAGCAATTCCGTTCTGGCTCGGGGTGTAGGGTACGGTGAGTCTTCGCTGTATCCCGCAACGTTTTAAATATGCATCAAATTTCTTGTTCACATATTCAGTGCCATTATCTGATTGTAGGAACTTGATTTTGTTGCCAGTGAAAGTTTCCGCTATTTCCTTGTACTCTTTGAACTTTTCCAAGACTTCGCTTTTGTTTTTGATAACATAAACATGACTATATCGGCTGTAGTCATCAATGAAAGTAACAAAGTACTTATTTCCGTTTAGTGTGGGCATTTGTATCGGTCCACACACGTCACTGTGGACAATTTCCAAGCGCTCTGTTGTTCTTTGGTTGGTGGTCTCCTGAGGGGCTGGCGTTCTGTGTAATTTCCCCTGTATGCAGGCTTCGCACTCATCCAAGGTTTCAGATGCATCGAAGTTCAGTCCAAGTAAGTTGTTATTTTTGAGTGCAACTTTTAGATCTTTGGCGTTCATGTGACCAAGTTTTCTGTGCCAGTCATTGATGTTTGATGATTTCTTTGCTGTTTTCGGAACAGTTTCATCATTATCATTGGCCAGATTGATGCGCTCGCATTTATCAGGTTTAATGTAGTAAAGACCATCTGCTTGCTTAATTGCGGTGAGAGTTATTCCAGCTTTAGGATTGTTAACCGTCGCTTTATTTTTGGTAAAGAGGACAGAGCAGCCAGCATCTGTCATCTTGCTGACGGACAGCAGGTTAGTGCATAAACTAGGTACGTACAGCGTGTCTTTTAAATGTGTGAGCGCCAAGCCATCACCGTTTTTCGTTACAAAGGACACTGTACCTGTTCCCTTAATTTCTGCTTTGTATTCTTCAGTTGCGAAGTTTAGTTTTCTGGACGTTTTCTCCATGGTCTTAAATAAATCTCGTTCATAAGTTATGTGAGATGTACATCCGCTGTCCAAGACCCAAATGCTGTTTTCAGGTTTCTCGTTTGGTGTGAGAAGACACTGAGTAGCAAAATGGTTCATTTGAGAATCGTTTTTATGTTTGTTAGGCTTCTCATTCTTTTTCTTCCAGCAGGTACTACAAATTTTGTGATTTTTGCGTTTAAAGATGTTACCTCTTTGTTTGCAAATTTTACATGCCACATATAATGCTTCTTCTTGACCAGAATATCCAGGTTCATCGTTATTGGTCATGTTTTGACTATGACGTGCTTCACATTCTTCAATTATTTTAGTTTTAAGCTCATCTGGCTTTGGAAGAGTGTCTCGTGATTCAATAGCGACTCTGAAGTTTTCATAATCAGAAGAGAGACTGTATAGCATCATGATTGATAACAAATCCTCGTTAATATCGACTTGCATGTCTGCCAATTTGTCAACAATGTCCATGAATTTATTTAGATGACCACGTACGTCGTGTCCTTCTAGTTTTGTCAGGATCAGTTGTTTTAATAGGGATGCTTTTCGTGCAGGTCCCTTACTGGCATAAATATCTTTTAATTTATCCCATAATGCTTTAGCCGTAGTGCAGTTTTTAATTTGTTTTAGTTCAGAAGGAGCGATTATTAAGATTAATTCAGACTTCGCTTGCCTGTCTCCTTCCTTATCAGCTTCGCTAGCAACAGCTTGCAAGGGAGTCTCAACGTATCTCCATAGTTTGTGACGTACGAGAATAGCTTCGGCCTGTATCACCCAAGTGTCATAGTTTTCCCTAGTAAGAGGGTCGATTTTGGTGCTCGACATTTTTATTATTCTTAACTGGGGTTTTTATTAATTCTCCTTACTTCGTTTACGCTCTGCTACCATGTTAAGTTAAATAAAATGAAGATACGAATTTGATATTATATTTAGCCAGATTTAGACAGACATAAATAAAACAGTGTCACAAATATCTATAGAGAAGAAAGGACATAGACAATAAGTATGATATCCATACTTAACATGCGTGTTTAACGATTTAATCCCTATAATAACGGCACAGTAAGAAGGTATCATATTTTTCAAATTGTGGTCCAAGGCTGAGCTATGAACCAAATATGCGGTCGCTTTGAATTAAGGGCCCTTAATACCTCAATTCGCAGTCCTGCTCTAAAGCTTCTGCTTTTTAACTGTCTATCGTACTCTAATCATACGCTAATAATAACGCAAAAATATCAGTTATTTTGAAATCGCGGCTACACTGATGGTTTTTTTATTTTTTTAAATCAAAATCAAAATGTTTATTTTTGCAAAATAGATACATAAAGTATATTTTCTACATGTCAAAGTTAATTTTAACAATATAATATATCTTCAGAATATAAAAAAATATATAATAATACGGGAAATAAAATATACACCTGCATAAAATAGAGGAATCTAGGAATAAAAATATTATATATAGATAATGCAATGAAGAAATAAGTTCATAAATAAAAACGGGAAATACATAAAAAAATATTAAGGTTGGGCTACTAAAATGTAATAAATTTATACACCTGCATAAAATAGAGAAATATAGGAATAAAAATATTATATATACATAATGCCTAACCATCCGCACCATTCGATTAGTATTGCTAAGAAGAAGGGCAAGAAACTTAGCAAACATTCCTTTTTTCAAAATAAAACATAATACAAAATCATATACATACCTACTCAAGTAAAGGCATACAAAAATATAAGACTGCAGGAATAAGTCACGAGAAAAAAATATCTTAGTCAACCCGTCTCATATTGTCTATTACCTTTAACAAAGTAAGTTTACATATTAATTAATTTTAAGCCTTTAGAGGAATCATACAGTATTAAAATATGCTAATTATGAATTACAATTTTTAAAAAGATTATTATTATTTATTACACCATGCTTCATTATCGTCCAAATAATCATTGATTTTATAATAAGCTTTCTTAAGTAGTCCCTGCTTAATATATAGTTTAAACTTATTTTCAGGCAAACTAAGGACCTCCTCTGGAAGCTTATTGTAAAATCTTATACCATGTCCTTCAAAAGAGGTACCTACTTTAGCAAGTCCTAATTTTGGAAAAGCTAGTTTATGTTTGTTTCTGGTTTCAACAGAGTGGTGCACACCAAGCCTCGGGAAATTATCAATATTTTTTCTGACATATCTAATAACTTGATAAATGAATTCACATGGGACCGTAAATATATTAATTTCTTTAAACTTATATGAACTTATACTTATAAAACTTTATGGAACAGTCTGCAGCTGCTTTATACATATTATGCAAAGTTTCAGATCTAATTTCAAGTATTCATTGAATGCTATCGGTTTATTGTACGGTTTGGAGGTTACTTTGTAATTTTTTCTATCGAGAAAATTTAATGGAATGAAGTTTTCACAACAGCATTGACATAGCATTAGTCCTCAACTTTATCGTATATTAATTTCAGAGTGATTGTTGCAGTATTTGTTGGTATAAAACAGGATCATGCGAAGCGAAGTGATGTATTACACCCTTAAACGGCCTAGTACTGAAGTCTATGATACTTATATTGTTTTTACATTCAAAAATTAATTTTCTGTTTACTTATTCAATTAGATGTCCAGTATATTTGAGATGTATAAATCAAAGTTATGTAATTAAGCCATCCTCGTAACCTTTGTTTAATTTTCAATCAAGTGCCAAAATCCAGTCACTGGAGTTGCTACTAAGTTGAAACATCTCAGGAACGGAACTAACATTAACATGACGTCGCAGGACGCGAAGGTGATGTCCTGGTGGGACTACGGGTACCAGATAACGGCGATGGCGAACAGAACGGTGATAGTGGATAACAACACGTGGAACAACACGCACATCTCGCGCGTCGGTCAAGCCATGGCGTCCACGGAGCAGCACGCCGCCGAGATCATGCGGCAGCTCGACGTCGACTACGTGCTCGTCATATTCGGCGGATTGGTCGGCTATTCCTCCGATGGTGAGTATTTAGTGACCATGGCACATCTGCTATCTTGTCCCGGATGTCGTACCCGCTTCTTCCTGGACGACCTCCTCGACGCCAACTAAAGAAGAATTGACGTGACAGCCATGGAGCTGTGCCAGTGTAGAACTGCTCACTGCCATCGACACGATAAGAAGTGTTCTTACCACTTCGCTACTAACTTCGCCCGCGGGCTGAGTTGACCACTTGCAAATTTATTTCCGATTCAGTATAGATGGGGTGACGGATGCTTTGATTCGGTCGTAATATCACTATGTGCATATTAATGAAAGCATCCATCATCCAATATTGGAACAGATCAGTGAATTAAGGGAATAGTTGCGTAAAACCGGAAATTCATGTTGCTTTATATTTTAGTTGAAAGTTTCAAGTGTTTTGTGCAAATAAATTACAAAATAAGTTCAGAAGCGGGCTCTGATATAGATTGTACTCCACTGATGCTTTGCTGAAGAAATCAATAAACATAACTAATTGCCCAAATATGAGCAAGTAATTTTTAATATTACCTAGTAAGTTTATTTTATTTGATACATTATCATGAAAAACATGAAAATGTCTCATTTTATCTTTTAGAAAAGCTACTTTTTCGACCATTACTTAGAAATCCTGGCCTCGTATATAAAAGGCCTCGTCCTACGGGCTCGGACTTTTAACTTAATCGTCCAGGATTGCTCAATTCCTGGTCTTAGACGTAATGTACTATTTCTCGAAAAGAATGTTTAAACTAAAAAGAAAATTATTTTCACAAGGTGCAAGGTATTATTTATTACTTAAAGTCTTTTGCAGGTTCTCGCTAAATATAATTCCAATATATACGGCACTATTGTTTGGTTGTCTTGCACTGCATTTAACTATGAAATATTCAGTAAAAACTAGTAAATTAGCAAAAATCTTGAATAAAGAAAATTATTTCGATAACATTAATCATAGACAATTCCAATATGGCGCTTTGTTTACATTATTCACAAATTTGATTCTATCGAAATGGACTTTATATTTACTTCATTTGCCTTTTGATTCAGAAGATCTTGTGTATCTTGCTGTATGCTTAAATATTGTGTAACTTCTTATCCCGATGCGAGGTTACATATTCTCAATTCCGTGTGTAATCCCGACAGACATCAACAAGTTCCTGTGGATGGTGCGTATCGGCGGCAGCACGGAGCACGGCGCGCACATAAAGGAGGCCGACTACTACACGCCGTCCGGCGAGTTCCGGGTCGACAGCGACGGCAGCCAGACCCTGCTCAACTGTCTCATGTACAAGATGAGCTACTACAAGTTCGGACAGGTCTACACTGAGGGCGGTACGTACGCTCACTCTCTACTGAACCAAGGCAAATTAAATATCGCATGCATCCCCCGCTGGCGACCATTCCATCACTCACTTAACACGTTCAAGGACACAGACTGTCCATTTATTGTATAGAACTATAGATAGTATAGCGAAAAACGAAGAAATTTTCGTTCATCGATTGTTGACGTAACCATTGAAGGAGTCGATTTTTTTCTTTTCTTTTTCCGTTGTACTATCTACACACAATTAACCTGTTAAGTGGCAAGAGGCACGTTCATGTCGGTAGTCTACTGTAAATCGATTTTTATCGAGAATCAATAATTAAAGACACTCGTCATGAGCGCAGCAACTCAGTTGTCGGCGTGAGCAAATATAATGCTATTTCATTTCGCTATCACGTGCAAGCTCAATGAAACTTGCGAAGACAATACATGACACCGATTACGCCTTGGGCACATAATTAAAAAAGGTGTATCAAGAGAAACAAAACTTTGTCAATACTGTGAAGATTTTCAAATGTATTATTAAATTAATCTAGAATAGTATTTTTTTGATTTCATCTAAAACAATAAAAGTAAATTCGACTACACTACGGTAAAGAAAAGTTAAATTTACGTTTATTAGAAGTGTAATGTAAGTGAATTTTAAGTTTTAGGTTTAATGCTGACAAAACAAAACTTTGCTCATTGCAATACAGCATTTAAATGGACTTAATAAAAACTAAACTACCTTGTAAAAACTTTATGTCAGCACAAAAACCAAAGCCTTTAAAATCAGTTCCATTGTTTAAGATATTACTCAAATATCCCGATTTTTAGTTCTAATTTGCCATAGATAAGATAAGGTTAAAAATTTAGTTTTATCACTAGACTTGGCCTAAAATATTATAAAAACGCTCCACAGACACCTCACAAATTTGTTTTTGCGTTTGTATGGAGGTTTGCATTGCAGCTGTTAAAAATAAAAGACCACAATGTGCAGGTCGGCCGCCCGGGTTCGACCGCGTGCGCGGCGCCGAGATCGGCAACAAGGACTTCAACCTGGACGTGCTGGAGGAGGCGTACACCACCGAGCACTGGCTCGTGAGGATCTACAAGGTGAAGCCGCTGCCCAACCGCGGCGACTGAGCCGCGCTACCACTACAAGGGCTCTCCATCTGATAGAACTTCATTCTTACACTACTTCCTGTCTTCAAGTAACGTTAAACGCTCGTGCTATTTCTAGAGGTATTCTTCACTAGTGGTATAGTCCAAAAACTTAGTCTCTGTCAACAATGTGTTTGATCTACGCCTCTAAAGTACACATAAAGCACGAGTTGAATGCAGTCGAGGGGAAGGGCGGGAGCACGTCCCCCCGCCGTCCGCACACCTCCCTCGCACGCCTGCTGTGTGCGTTGGGAGAACGGGCTGTGTGTATACAGCGCATTCCTTAGCTCTGCATTCAACTCGCGGGTTACGTTTAGTCATATCCCATTTAGCTAATAGCAAACCAACCGGGAGCGCTATTAGCTAACTTCAACATATATAGCTGTAGCTTTCAAAGGTATCATGATTATCATATCTAAACAATCACGATACCTTTGAAAGTGATAGTGATAGATGTTGAACTCAGATAATAAGGGCTCTGGCCCGGTACTCCCATATTTAGTCGATCGTTTATCGTTCGCGCATACGTCCATCTCAAACACACACATTAGGGTACCGTTTGGAAACGAGTGAATTTCACTCGGAGTGATGCGAATTTCACCCTAGAGCGTTCAAAAATGGACCCGAGTTAAACCGAGGGTAACCGAACTGTTACCTGACAGTTGCACGAAAGTGTTTTGAAACGCTTCGGAGTAATGCGAAAATCACACTGGGCCACCTGATTGGTGCAACCAGATTTTTGTTTCTCATTTTCTTATATAGATCTTCTCTTTCTAATAAACGAGTGTTTCGCACTATGATCGCACGTTCTGAAACACTTCCTAAGAGTATGATAGAGGTGGATATACGTTTAAACGATAAATCGATTGATTTTTTTCACTTTCAGGGCGTAGTCCCCTGAATACGATCACCCCCGAAGCGTAGACCGATCACATCCTCGACAAAGACCCTTTAAAGGCAAACGCACTGTTCAGTTTCTAGACTTGATCAGTATTGAAAGACACCTGATTTATTTTGTAGACCACTAGTGGTTCGAAAGTTTTTAATCTGGATGTCGCGGACCCAAATACAAATAATTTATTTTGTAAAATAGGTACCTACATAACAATACACGTTTTACACGCTGTGGTACAATGAATACGGTGAAATATGGGTGTACGTGTAGAGACTGTTTTTCATCCTCATTTATTATACAATTTGGTTGCGAATGTTATTTATTTTGAAAACACCATATAATAGTACAAGCGTAGTTAATTACCATATTCTACCAAGTGGTGACAATTGAAACTTGTCGATTGTTAACGAAACTAGTCTCGTACAAGACCGAGCGCCCCGGGCGCGCGTTTATAAAGTTGTATGAATTTGTGTGCAGCGTATAGAGCGTCATACATTTTGTCTTCACTATATACCGTCTGGGCGCCCGGGGCGCTTGCTATATTATATCAAGTTCCTTTGAATTAGGTTACTACACTTCTATGGAAACGGATATTTTCGTATGGTTTTTGTTTGTTTACCATCAGAACTCGGTGAATGAATTAGATAATTTTCCTATTCGTATTTTTGTAAAAATTGTGTCGGCAAGTGTGATTGTATAACCAATTGAAGTTCTATGAGTAGTACGTTTTCTCGCCGCGCCCCGCTTTATACCGGGGGTAAATGGTTAAGTATCTTTAAATGAAACTAACCAAATCTACTGAACCATATTGAACAACTTTCCCAAATAAACATAACAGCGAAAATGAAAAAGAAATTGGACCTGCCTGCCCATACAACATTATCAGTACAAACGACACCAAATTTAATGGCACCTCTGAAGTTCGTCTGTCTCTTTCTCTCTATCCTTCTCGCCGCCCGGAGCTAACCTCACTCAGACGCCTTTTGGCGCGAACTATTATGTGGGTTTTCAAAATTAGGAAGTGTCTTTTTCGCAGTTATATTTCTCTTGGGAAGTTTTTTCGTGTGGTCTGTAGAATTATTTAATTTAAAAAGATAGCGGTCGATTTACATTCAATGTTTACAAATAAGTAAAAATTTAGTTTTATGTTCATAACATTTACACGATTCGGCAATATACTAGTGCATTACTCTCGCTAGAGATTTCTGTCCAGTGAACCCAGGGTCAGGGGCCCAGCCGGCGAGGGGCCCCGGCCAGGGCAGAGGCGGAAAACATAAAAGGAAAATAATATATAGTTACGCCCGCTTGACGTGATCACTTTGTCAACACTGCAACAGTGGCGATACCAACTGAACCAGCCCCCCAAACCCCCCAGTACCTATCATCGAAAACATACATATCCGCTTATCTAAGAATACGTTCACACTTGAAATGACGTCACAATTCGTAAATAGTTCAACACCCATTGAAGGTTATTTTGGACGTTCATTTTTATCTGTTTTCTATGAATAGCAACCATAGATGGCAACCGACACCGAGTTACATAATAGGCCCAATGAATTTTTTTGGCTCTTAAGGTGGTAACGGAGGATCTCGGTGCAAAATGCACATCATAATATTGTTTTCCTTCCTTTTGAATAAAAAGTTCAATAAATGCGTTTTATAGCAATTCGCGCAAACTGCTTGTTAATAGTTAGGTGATCACATGAAAATTATTTAATTTTATGCGTTACATTTTAGCTGCATTACATTACAACTGTAAACACGCTTTTAAGTTTGTTAATTTACAAAATGCAATACATTAAAGTACGTAATTTTTTTGTGAAGAATTTATTGTTAATGAACAATTTCCGCAAGAAGTTGCTTTAAAACACATTTATTGCATACTTTTTATTCAAAAGTGAGGAAAACAATATTATGATGTGCATTTTGTACAGAGGTAAAAAGTTACCCCCTTAAACGGGCACCGCTCTGTAAAGTGCCTAGGGGCCCTGTATCTCTAAGTCTGGGCCTGATTCCACCCCAGACAGAAGACCATGAATTAATTATGTATAGCCGTAGTAGAATTTTTATTTGGCATTTATTTACTGAGTATTTTATCTCATTCTCTATCATTTTAGTCATCATATGCATTTAAGGGAGTCAAATGAAGATACTTACAACATTTTCATAGCCAATGTCGGAAGTGCGCTTACTAGAACTGGGTGTAGCCCGTACCTATTGGTTACATCTTCCTCTAGCCGGCTAAACGCAAGTCTAGCCGAATTTCGGCTTGTAGCTGTAACACATACCCGATTCAAGTCATCAAAAGTGTTCAACACAGTTTTGTGACCCAATATTTATTGAGGAGTGTTTTATGCTACAAAGCATACGTTCAAATTGTCTCAGAGCGCAGTCAGTGTATGAATGCTCAGTCTTACCACACTAGTGAAGACGTGTCTACGTACTTGAGGGGTCGATAAGCCGACATCACGGAGCGTTGTGCGTTCACTGTAATATATGCGATGGCTCCATTAACCCCTCATAAACGACTAGACTCACAATCTAACTCAAAAAGTGTCCGCGATGCATCTTGTCACCGCTATGGGGTGACAAACTCGAACGACGATTTCGTACAACTGACATTGCATCTTATGTTAATTTGGTTGAAGCATTTTTGCTACTATGCACGTCGCAGGTTCGTACGTTTTCTGAGAAACTTTTCTTAGAGGAGGGGCGGTTAGAACGCGCATTTTGATTGTTTAAACGCAAAACGCGCTATGTGGTCGGCCTCTGTTACTTATTGTACACAATCCTGCTTGAGTATCAAGTCACTTTGTCCATGACATCCCCACTTCCTCGGGCATACCCAAAGCGCAATCGCGGATCGCAATCGCAATGTGCGGAAAAACAAGCTCTTTTACGGACGCGGGCAGTAGCTAACAAATAACTATTTAGGTAAATCAAATTGTATTGTTAAATTTACTGTTAATATTTTTTATCAGTATTCGTATAAGTAGTATGTTATTTATAGTTGTTACTTGAAAGTTCAACCTAATGGTATACTAGAGTTGCAATAACAAATTAAGGGACGGGAAAAGAAGGGACTCATCACATCAAGAGCAAGCCTAATTTGAGAAAAAACGTCATTTAGGTACATAGTTACAGATAATCTATGTCACGAAGTCCGTTTGGCTGTGGTGCGTCTGCACACACTTTTTTCTAGTGCGCGTAACCTCAAGAGCGCTACAAAACGCGCCAAACAGACAAAATGTGCTCATCTGTACACGTCACCCAACTACAACCACAGTTTTACGCATTTCGTGAGTAAGAAGGTTCTTATTTCCTTAAAATAGTGTTTCTTAATCGAGGATTGTAACAAAATGAGCCCCTAATTTACAGTTTTTATTTTGTTACTGGTTTAGTTATTTGCTAGCAAATTGCATTGTTCGTTCTTTTTTACAAGCTCCTTCCCTAGTCTCCAAAATGTTTGGCACAGTATAGAAGATCAGAATCCAATATTGCGAGAAGCTAGTTCAAAATGTTCCAACAGCTCCCAACAATGTATATGTCACGGGATTTTGATGAAAACAGTATTTTTATGACAATCCTGGGATTTTATTTCTAAAAAATCAAAACAAAGTTAGTAACTATAGAGGGTCCCGAATTTATGATCACAAGAAACCTAACACCCTCCCCGATTCTCTCGGCGTCGCACCTATTTTTTATTTTTATCCTAGGATTTCAATCAAAATACCTATACAAATTATGTTTTTTCAAAAACATTTCCTTGATATTAAATAACTTTAAGGCGATCGGATTTGCCAGTCACAAATTAGGATGCTTAGCGAAATTCACAAATTTGTAAAATCCAGTTTTGAAGCTATTATAACTTGATTATAACATCATTATTTCTGTTTTTGCTAATAGTAACGTTTTGCCCGCGCTAAAGAAGTAACAATCTGGGATCATACCACAAAATCTTTTCTTAGCCAGCGTCGTATAAAAAAGTGGTATTGCGCTTTTATATGACCGTTGGTTTGTTTATGTCGTGGGCATATCGTAGAATTAAATAAAAAAAAAATTAATTAAGTCTTTCAATAAAATGCCTAAATCGGTGCGACGACGACGAGCGGGCGAGAGACGTAAGCTTTACTTACATGTAAATAAATTTGAACCGAGCGAAACTAGGCGACCCCTGGAGGGCTATTCTCAGTTTATCGAATCGTAAAAACCCGTTTTATCTGTCGAACTCCATACAGTTAAGCTCGAGTTTTAGAAATCTCACTTCTCAATAAAAAGTCTAAGTCGGTGCGACGACGACGAGCGGGGCGAGATGCGTTAAGGTTTACATGTAAATAAATTTGAACCGAGCGAAGCAAGACCCTTATAGTTTTAACTCGTGACATGTCAAATTCTACGATATACCGACCACATTTTCATTGTTATCAGCTGGGAGATGTCTTTCGGCGTTAAAGTTATTTATAATTCGTCACAAAAACGAAAATTTATTGTAAGTGGTATGAACTTAACATTGTAAGGAAAGTATTAGTGAGCCACAAAGTGAAATTACGCGATATAAAAAAACATTAATATCGCAAACGATGAGTGTACCTAAACAAAAAGTGTATAAATTTAAATGGACTGATCGTACACATAACATCTTATTGTAAAAAGAACTTGTATTTATTGTAAAAAAATAGAGTAGATGTCTCTACTTTCATTTATGAATAGGTATTTGTATAAGCGCACAAAAGTAGCTATGTAACATCTTGCAATTAAATTTAATAACAAATCTTTCCATTAAGTCTTCTTTAAGATATTCTAGATAGTATAAACGTCATGACTTTTAGATCTTTTGTAAAGAATGTAAACTTGGGGTATGAGAAGTGAAAGATGTATAAAATTCCTTTTTTATTTTTATTTGAGAAATTAAATTTATTACATAATGAAAAACTTGTATTATTTAAAAACAATCCTACTTTATTCTTCTTAATAACAAATGGTATGCTTTTTTAGGGAGTTACTCTGAAAAGTTTGATCGTCACGTTTATCGTCCTAACATTGGCTAGTCTCGCACGTAGTAACAGTGGGATATAGAAACGAAAATCGCTTATTAATGCGGAGTAGCCACCTGAAGTTATTATAAATCAAATAAAGTTAATTATAATCCTCCCGAAGTTATTCGGGGGAGAGTAAGAGGACAGCTCTCAGGCAAAAAAAACCAGGCGGCCCACCATTGCCTGGGACCGATGGATGGCGGTATATCCATCCCCAATTGCCGGGCCTTATATAAAACAGACTGGTGATGGGCAGCGGCGTCACAAGGCGGTGCAAGGGTTTCGGCACCGCGCTCACCAACCCGCTTGCCCAGCGTGTGTGAGTATGGGCATTTCTTCCAGGAGGACCGCCAAGAGTGGCGAAAACCTGGAAAGGCCTATGTCCAGCAGTGGATGAAACAGGCTGATAGATAGATAGCCACCTGTGTCATCATAGACGTTTTGTTATCACGAAGTGTCTTAGGCTATTTAAGCAGCGTTTCTTTCTAAACTCCGAGCAGAACTCGGCGGTGGGTTTTAACTCAACTACACTATTCCACAAAACCAGCAGCAGTCACCCGCGGCGTCCGTACACGTTCCTCAGGTGCATCTCGTCCTCGTCCTCGCTGGAGGCCGACTCGTCCTCCGGGCGGAAGGTGTCGTCGTTGCGGGCCTGGTGCTGCGGCCGACGCTTCCGGGGCCGCGGCGCTGGCTCCAGTTCTGGTTGCACCTGTGACCAGTTTCATCAGTACAGGTGGAACCATAGACATTACGAAAACCTATTCAGCTGAACATATGGAGTAACATCTCTCAAGTTACCCATGCAAATGAAAAAGGTGCCTAAACGTCAGCCAGCGGAATCGTATTATGTTGAAATTTTTTTTTGTAAAGTTGTTCAGTACGACAGTATGCGGTTTCTTTGTGTAATACATCGGATATAGTTTTATTTATACAATACTAGCTTTTGCCCGCGGCTCCGCCCGCGTCTAAGAGGTTTTCGTGAAAATAAGGAAAACAAAAGAATATGATTTTTTGAACGACTATATGCAACGGACAACATGTTTAAACAAGGCGCTAATAAAGACCAATCAAATAAGCCCAAACTCGAAGGGTTTGCTGTTGTCCGTTGAGGAGATCCCGTACCCATCTTCCAGTTCCATCATCAGACCCTGGTGACCATGTTTTACCAAAGTGCTAATAAATACCAATCAGTAAGCCCAAACTCGAAGGGTCTGCCCATAGTATTTAATGTATCTGTGCTTAAACCTGGCTGTAGTCACTTTCTCAAGCTTAATATTAGCAAGAGGTTTGTCAGGATCGTTATAGGTGGAAATCTGTAGTCAGATTAAACTGATCAGTTTTGCCATATGGGAAGAAATCATTACTTAAACCACAGTATTTGATGTATCTATGCTTAAACCTGGCTGTAGTAAATTTTTCAAGATTAATATTAGCAAGAGGTGTATCAGGATCGTTTAAGATAGAAATCTTTAGTCAGATTAAACTGATACAGTTTCCTTGTTTGGAAAAACAACCGGTTTTATCACGTATAACTAACCTTTTAGTCAGGGCACGCCGATAAAGCAACTAAGCAACGTTTTTCTCCCGACATGACATGAAAACTTACTTTTATTTAAATAAAATGTAGCCTATGTTACTCAGCAATTGTGTAGCTTTTTACAAAAGTAATAATTTTTAGAATCGGTTCAGTAGTTCCAAAGTTTACCTCAAACATACAAACAAATCTTTCCTCTTTATATAATAGTGTAGATGTGATGACGCTGTACAAAAATGTAACAAATTATCTGCTGAGTAGCTTAAGGCAAACCGGATAAGCCAGTTTCGCCCGAGTCGTCAGGGACGCGTGGACGATGACAAAAGGAATCGCGCGGGGAGCGGGCGGCAGGCTTGTAAGAGAGTGTATCTCTTTCAGTACAACATAAGCCGGACCCCGCGCCCCTTTAACGTCGCGGGCGAAGACTCACTTAAACGGCAGGTCTATAATTCGGCATATCATGATCGCACAAGGGCGGATCCAGTATTTATTTTTGGGTGCAGCACAAGGGCCAAATATGTATAGATAGAGGGACCCGCATAGTATTGCACTATATCTTTTAGTCCTAGCGGTAAGCCAAAAAATGCTGAAATCGGTACAACAATTGATCTTAAGGACATACTAATAATTTTGAAACAAAGCAATAATTTAACAATAATAATTTATTATACATAATAATTTTAAAAAGAAAAACCTAAGTAATACCAAACGTTTTCCAAGGACACTCGTAAAAAATATCCCGGGTATGGGCGCCGCGTGCCTACGCTACGGACGCATCGCACCATCTTATAATGTACTCTGTGCATCGTACGCAAATCGGATTGCCAGAGACGGACAAGACGTTTCACTCACGTTCTTACTGTCGAGTCGATATTAATCGTTTTATGCTCCTACTTATATAAACAAAACGCAACGAATATTATTATATAATCCGTAGAGTCACAGTCGTGACGATCGTCACGCCTAGGCCGAATTGTAAATAAAAAATTATTATTGTTAGTTAATATATTATAAACCTAGTGATATGGGTATTTTTCAAAAGCTATTAAGATGAGCAATAAAAAAATATATATATATTATAATAATATAAAAAAAAGTTGTGGATTGTTATTCTAGGCCCAAATCTTCTTTTTTTTTAAAATATGTATAGAGTTATATTTTTTTTATTATTCTTTATATTTTTTTACAATATTATAAAATTTGAATAGACATATATATATAGGTATAGTATACATACATATATTCATATATATAACTAAGATTTTTTCAAGGAGAAAGCCTCCCCCCCCATCTTACCACGAGAAAAAAAAAAGTTTTCTTGTAGGAAATTTTATCTAGTTTTAGAAAAACAAAACTGCATTAGAATTGGACAACTAGTTCCGGAGATATAGCCAAAAACAAAATTGGCGGGAAAATTTGCAAACTTGTAAAAATGCACATAACAGTGGTCAACAAAATTGTAGAAATTTTCTGTCACAGAAACGATTTATTGAAATTATTATAGACATTTGTATGCTGAATCCGAATATAAACTCAGATTTTCTCTATCACGTCGTAATATTTGTCTAAGACAGACTAAATTTTATAAAATCGCGTGTTTTTACTACTTCTGGTGGGGCTTTACGCTTAGCACAATTAGTTTTTCGGCTTTAATTTTCAATAATACTTCTTCTTAGTGTTTCTTTTTAATAATATGATAAAAAGATTCACGTAACCAAGCCTAGTTTTCGATTAAATGTCTCAAAACAATCACACCCAATGTTTCATAGTAAAAACTTGGTATGAAATGTATGGACCGAACAAGCTCTCACAAAATATTATTTATTTTGAAAAATAAGGTTCAATCGCGAATTATGTTATTTTCACCTTAATAAGTATTGATTAAGGACTTGTAATTATGAAAAATAAATATATAAAATACATTTGTAATAAGTAAAAAAAATGTTCAGAAGCATTAAAGAAACGGTAAATTTCAATACCTTGAAGTTGATTTCACAAAACTGAGACCTGATAGAAAAAATCTGAGTTCAGATTTGGATTCAGCACACAGTTTTCTGCAAGAATTTCAAAATATCGTTTCTGTGCAGAAAACTTGTTGACCAGTGAATCGGACGGGTTAAAGCGGTATAATCTCTCAGCTCCTTGTTTTATTTGATCTGTCGTGTCCCTGTGCTCCCTGTGGATCCGCCCTTGCCTTGGCAGATCGTTAAGTATGAAATCAAAATCTTTCACTAAAAGAAGATACTCAGGTGCAATGACGAGCAGAGCGTGTTAGTTTACATTTAAATAAATTTTGGAAACCCCCTAGATTTAACAGAAATACGATCTGCTCAGGCAATTTATGATATGCTGACGATATAAAAAAGTTACTGATATTCTGAGAAAAGTGTTATAAATTGTTGTAATTTTGTAACTTCATATGTAACTACTAGATATATATGTATTTCTTTGTGTTTCATGCATGTCTAATTGTATTTTTTAGTTTTTTTTTTTAGTTTCGTTCTTTTTATTATTATCTTGCATTTTGTGTTTTATTCGTTTGTCGCCTTGTCGTGATGTGTTATTATGTTCTATTAGTCTGTGAAAACTTTTTTGGTCTGTGTTTTGTTTAATGTGTTCTTATCCTGTATGTTTTCCTTATTAAAAGTAAATAAATATAAATTAATGCAATTAATCTGTTATTTTGACAGTGAGAGCATTTACCTAAGTAAATTATAACTGAATTTTGATTGAACCATAATGGAACACATAAAATGGGACATAGTAGGGTCGTTTCGGTTTTGGGACTCCCTGCTTCTGGGTCATTTTTGCCTTTAGTTAGGATGAGGACGTACTAGTCTAGTTTAATGATGTAAAGATACGAAGAGAAATATACTAACCGGGCGCACCAACATGTAAGGACCAATGCCGTCGATGAACCTCTCGGTGAACGCTTTCTGGAGCGGCTTCCGTTTGAAGACTGCGCACTGCTGATCCAGCAACTCTGACGCTCCTTCCGGTAACCCTGGGGTAGGGATGAATTACAATATTTATTTATGAAAATAGTATTGACGTCTCATAAAACACAATCTCGCTCAAAAAGTGTCCGCGATGCATCTTGTCACCGCTATGGGGCGACAAATTCGAATGACGATATCGTACAACTGACATTGCATCTTATGTTAACGACATAACGTCGTAATTTGGTTGAAGCATTTTTGCTCCTATGCACGTCGTCGCACGTTTGGACACTTTCTGACGAACTTTTCTTAGAGACTGTGTGTCTGGTTGTTTATGAGAGGTCAATGAGTTATAGCTAAATCCATAGCTTTGAAAAATATTTTTAGAGTGTACTAGCCTTTGCCCGCGTTTATTCAATCTGCCCCGTTTTTAGTTTGGGCGTTGTTTCATGAACACCCCATAGAGCACATATTATGACCAGGCTCACAGTGATAATAATAAAAAATTGCATCTAAATCTCTTGAGTGATTCTCGAGTTAAACCAGAACAAACAGACAAAAATTCTAAAGATGGTACCCGCTACAGTCAGGTTTTCGTCCCGGTCACAGCACTGTAACTGCCCTTGTCAAAGTCACTGATGATATCCGCTTTAATATGGAGAAGCAGCACCTCACAGTTCTCACTTTGCTTGATTTCAGCAATGCCTTCAACTCAGTTGACTTTGATCTTCTGCTTGGGGCGTTACGCGCACTTAACATTTCTTCAGCCGTTATCTCTTGGTTTGAATCATATCTTCGCGGTCGCCAACAGTGCATCAAAGCTACTGAATGTTGTTCGGACTGGTGTCCATTAACAACAGGTGTACCGCAAGGTGGCGTCTTGTCTCCATTACTTTTCTCAATATTTATAAACATCCTAGCCAAACAATTATCTTCTCACTACCACTTCTATGCTGATGACCTACAGCTCTATGTTGATGCACCTGCAGAGAGCATTAACGAAGCAATCTGCTCTTTGAATAAAGATTTAAGTACGTTATCGATATGGGCTAAGGCTTTTGGCTTACTGGTAAACCCCAGTAAGTCACAGGCTATCATTATAGGTAGTTCACGTATGTTGTCTAAGATTGACATTGACCAAATGCCAAGGATTGTATTTGATAATTCTGTAATTCCTTACACAGATACAGCGAAAAACTTAGGAGTAACGTTTGATAGAACGCTATCTTGGGCTCCACATGTGGAATCTTTAAGTAGAAAGATGTACGGTACCTTTCACGCATTGAAACGCATGCAGAGTTTTCTGCCAATCAATACCAAAATTATGCTAGCACAGTCTTTTCTTCTCCCAATCCTAGATTACGCAGACTCTTGTTATTTAGACCTCACTGAGGAACTTCTCAATAAACTCGAACGGCTTCAAAATTTATGTATTCGCTTCATTTTTTCTCTTCGTAAGTACGATCATGTCTCAGTGTTCCGTTCTCAGTTAAATTGGCTCCCTATTCGTCTTCGCAGAAATGCTCACATCCTTTCTCTTCTCCATAGTGTCATAAACAATCCCTCCGCTCCTAGGTACCTCTGTGAACGTTTCACCTTTATTACTGAACGTGGGCGTGAAATGCGCACGTTCAATAGTGGAAGACTAGCCATTCCCGTAAGCAAAACAGGTTTTTACAGTGACTCATTTACGGTACACGCTGCAAGACTGTGGAACCGATTGCCTTTGTCAATACAGACATTGAAAAATATAAAATTATTTAAAATTAAAGTGAAGGAATTTTTCTCCGCCGAATACTCATCAAAGTAGAACTCAAATATGCAGTATTATAATATTTGTATGTTTATTTATTATATGTATGTAGGTATGTATTAGTATGTTCATGTATTGTATATGTAAGTTTATGTCTTAGATAAGTCTATTTAGATATATATTTTTAGCTTGATCTTTCCTCACTGATTAGCATTTACTCCTTCCTTTTTATTCTGTCAACTATCTTTCTGTTTGCTTGCAAAGGTTGCCTGGAAGATATTGCTGTTAGCAATAAGTGCCGCCTTTGTACACCATGTTTGATTGTTTTGATATTTTGTATTGATTTTATTGTATGTGCAAAAAGTATTATAAATAAAAATAAAAATGGTAGTTTTTTTTTTTTTCTTGTTTGTAGGAACAAATATAAGGTAATACGTTTAGGAATTTACGTCACGTTAAAATTGGCTTGGCTATTCCAGCGACAACTTTTTTTTATTAACTAGCCTTCACCTGCAGCTCTTGGTACACAATGATATGTGAGATTCATAAAAATAATGTAAGTCATACATACCAGTCCCTTTGACAGTGTAAACCTTGGGTCTGATGTCGTAGACCCTGTAGTCTAACATGAGCACCACACTGATGACCCCGTGGTCCTCGTGTCGCTCCGACTGAGCCTTGAACGAGATCTCTATGTGGGTGCCGTCCATTACCTTATACAGTTGCGCTTCGTGCAAAACATTCTGGAAAGGTATTTTGGTTTTGTTACTTTCACTTAATAATCTGATCACTCACATGATAAATCTGCAGTAAAATATATCCTGTAGTGTTTTAGTTTTATTAGGGGTGTGCCGACCAAAATAAGCTAAATCGGCAGTCATGGTTAAGTTGATTTAATGACTAATATTTCATTAATAAAAATAAGAAAAACATATTTAGTATCACAGAAAATGTATGTACACTTTATCTGAAGCAAAAATTAAAAATAATTTATATTTCATAAACAAAACTATTTAAACTAAGCCCAAAATGTAACAAAGGCGTATTGGCGTTTAAGTCATTTTATAGCACACCGTGCGTAAAATGACCACTTTACGCACGCTGCGCTTGCGTAAAGTCGGCATTTTCCGCATTTTTGCTATAAAATATTATACGAAACTCGTGCGAGAAACTTTTTCTCGACTCGTGTGATTGCAGCACTCACCTTCGGCTCGTGCCGCAAACTCACACTCGTCAGAAAACGTTTCATCGCTCTCGTATCGTAATGTACTATTAACAACTTAACTGTGGAATTTTACCTCAAACTTAATTTCAAACAAACTTAACTGTGGAATTTTACCTCAAACTTAATTTCAAACAATCACCAAAGTATAAACTACAATTTGTCCGACTTACATTTTAGAAATATTGCCTGGCAATTGAAAATATTTAAATACGATTTATTGCGTTACATTTTTAGTATGGCCGGGCAGCATTTACCACGATAAACACGACCACGAGAGTACAGAGCGAGGTGTCTAATCGTCGTACGCTCGGCGCAGCCTTAAGATTTTGGAGCATAAGACCCGAACTTTATTAAAGCATGCATGTACATGAATGGCTACTAGGCTGTTTTTTTTAAATTAATATACATACCCAGGTTTTTTTAAACAAAAATTAAAATCTAATTAAATATCCCTTAAATCATTTATTACCTTCAGATCTTCGAACTGCTGAATCCTATTATAGTAAGCCACCAGAGCCTTTCTAAGAGCGCCTAAACATTCTGGAGACATTATGTTGTCAAACTCCTCCACCACAGCATTGAAGTTGAATCCAGAAGGTAGGGAGTATTTTGAGACCTTCGCATCTGGAAATATAAAATCCTACAATAATTACCAGAGATTGGAATAGGTAGAGTATTATCTACCACAAAACTGAGACTTTCTTAGGACTTCTGATAAATTACCTACATAAATGTTCAAACCTACAATAATGACCTACATCAATAGTTGAACCAGTTAAAAATAAAAAATATATGTAACTGCACCAGTGGTGTAGCTTTACTTAGACATGCCCTATATCAAAATATTTTGGGGGCCTCAAATGAAGGGTTAAAGATGCTTCACAAAAGAAATAAATACGCTCCACTGAATTAAAATAAATTTACATTGATTATGTTATTACTATTACTAACAATAAATGGTCCTAGAAGCTTATGTTAACAGTGGCGAAGGGTCCATACGAGTATAACATGATTCCCATCGGCTTGTTTAGGAAATGGCGTCCACACTACCTTCCTTTATTCCATGCTCTTTGCTTTGACAAACATTTCCATAAATCTCAAAATGACAAATATACTTGGTTGACAGGAAGTTGCAAAGTACAAAAAAACTGCCTCTGGACCACTAGTACCATTGAACAGTACCATCAATGGTACTAGTGGCACTGATTTGTCCCACTAGTACCTCATGTTTTCCTTGGTTGCTTTTCTGAATATGACGATATTTTTGTGCGGTTTTAAAATGTTCACTCTTCGCCACTGTAAGTTGGCCAAGCAATTCAAATCAAATATACACTTTTCTCATAATTTTTTCGGAAAACTAATTTATAAAATATTTCAAAGCTGAAAACAAGTTGTTGTAGTTGTAACCAGAAGGGCTAAAAATAGAAAGCATGTTGTTACTACCTCCTAATTTTATCAGTAATAATTACATGAGTTCCTTAAGGGGGAACGTTTCGAGCTCAGTGCAAAATGCATAACTTATGAGTGTTTATCTCACTTTTGAATAAAATGTATGAAATAAAATAGTTTCATCATATTTTGCAACTATTGTTTAATAATTATCAGGGTTTTTAGCAGAATTGCATTATTTTATGGATTATGGTTATCTTGAATGTCCATACATTAAAACATTTTAATTTCACAACATTAAAAGCATCTTTTTTAAGTTTGTGTGGACATTCATTTACAATGCAATACATAAAATTGCAAAATTTTGATAGAAAAGCCTAATTGACATTAAACTATGGCCGCAGAATGCCATAAATCACATTTATTTAGTACTTTTTATTCAATAATAAGAAAAACAATCATAAATTGTGCATTTTGCAACAAGCTCGAAGCGTTCCGCCTTAATGAATGAATTTTCTGAATTTCACACTGGCACATGTTCAGAGCCCGTGTAACCTGGGGGACGCCCCTGAACTGCACATTCTGCTGCAATGCATTTTCATCAATCAACAAATCAAAGAAGAATTGAAGGAAGATACACACCAGTTTGCATGTTAATCTTGAGGCCATGTGTGATATGGTAGTTGGAGGGGTGCTGCATGTGGTATACAACCACGCAGTGCTCGTCCGTCACATACGACTTCACCTCCATGCCGGTCAGCATCGCCATCAGCTCCAACTGGCGCTCCTGGTGCTCAATGATGTTCTTGTATTGAATTTTCTAAAAAAAATATGGTAACGGTGATAGAAGATTGTATACGGGAAAAAAGTAAACGAAGACCTGCCCCTTTATGGACAGCCATTGTGACTGTGAAACCATGCTTGGGAGTTCATAATGTTGACTCCTACACTTATAATGATTTTAAAGTGTACTTCTGTAGTAATTATTTTGAAACTGATATTAAAATGAGGGTAAGATAAATAGAGATGGCTGAGAATGAAAACTTACGTCTGGTCTAATGATCTGCTCACTTTTGTTCTTGGACGAAGCTACTTTACATTTATAACTGTTCCTTTGAACTCTAAATAACTCGATTTTTTTGTCATCTAACTTCTGCTGCAGTTGCCGTATTTCCTCTTCTAATTCCTTGCATTCAGGGTCTTCAGGAACAGGAAGTTGACTTCCTGCTAGGGTAAATTAAATGGTAGTTTATATGTACAAACCCCAATGAAATATGAAACATAAATTAGGTAGGTACCTACTTTGTTTTCTGAAGAGCGTTGTAATTTTAAGCTGTTTTTTCGGTGTAATCGGCATTTTGGGAATAATATATTGAAGGTTTTAGGTAAATGTTTAAGTACCTAGGTAGGTTTTATAAAATAAAATCACAATTTTATGAATTTTATTTTCAATTTCTAACGGCGCGATATGGGTGCAGTGTTGCCAGTACGGTTTTCTTTTTACCCGAGGCTTAGTCTCAGTTTACCATAGTTTGAGTAATAATTTCAAAAATTACCATAAATAAATTCCCTCAAAACATTTCTTACTTTACAAAATAAAACATCTAGATTTTTTTTATTGTTATTAGCGCACAATCAAAGTCTCCTCTTCGCTTCACTATAATTATAATTTTATTTTTTATTATCATACAAAACACGCTATCATATCATACATTTGTCTAACATTGTTTGGACTGAATAAAATTAACTCAAGATTTATGAAAAATATTCAAATTGTATCTTAGAGTCATTATACTTTAAACCATGGCCAGATGATTCTCTAGCATCTAATAGAAATAATAATCTAGCATCCTTCGTAAATGAAGTTCTTTGCTCATTATTTTTTCCTCTATATTGTTTGGATAGGTATACTACGTGTATCCGAATCGCGATAATATAGAATATTCTTGTACTCAAACAGACCATATTAAAATTAGGGTAGGGATCGTGTATGGGACGGGAAACGAGTGGAAGTGAGATGGAATATCGGATAGTTTGCTCAGAGAAGTTGTACGAAATACGTGTAGTGGAATGAGTTGTTCGATTAACAAATATGATGTTGGCTTTTTTATAATCACCCCAAAACAAACTAAATGAATTACCCTAAAAAATACCCTAAGAAAAAGCTTACCCTGAAAATTACCCCGCTGATTGAATTTTACCCTAAATATAAGGTAAATTACCCTAAGCTGGCAACACTGTACAGGTGGGTGGCAGAACAAAGTTGACAGTTACGATGATGTACCCTAACGAAATATAATCGATTTTGTTTTAGTATCAAGAAAGTTAACAAGGGCTATGAAATCGATTTTTTATTTGATTATCCAAACTACTTTGTGTTAATTAATTAATTAATTAAATTAAACGAACCAATAACTCTAGAGTTTGAGAGTGCAAAGATTTTTTTTTCTTTTTCTCGGAATTTCGCCAATAACAAAACAAAAAATCAACAAAAAATTGTAACAAACGTCAAAACAAATAGCACGTAAAGCAACCGCAACGAAAACACAAACCGTATACAAGATGCACTCATACTGACGCGATCATATAAGATGGCCGCATCGCTTCATCGATATATTTTCTATTATGTAGTGTCGGTACCTGTGGGTTAGCGTTCCGATCCACGCATCAAGAAGCAAAAAGACATAATTATTTACTGAATCTTTTCTTCGCTAAATTTAACGAATACACTGAGATTTTTGTTTCGATTTATAGAGGCATTATTTATTGTATTTTTGCAGTAATTATTGACATTACTGCTAAAACCTATTATTTTCTTTTGTGCCTGGGTGTATGTAGTATGGTGTAAGTAGTATAGGTGAAACGGAAAATTACGAACTGTCATCCATATCATGATATCTCGGACAGCCTTATAAGTGTAGGGTGATCAAAGAGAATACGTTAGTGTTAGTGTTGTATGATAATCGACAGTCTATCGATAGGCTATCGATACTATCGTGACCTTGGGAAAAAGGAACAATATCGATAGTGCTATCGATGGTATCAATGGCAAAAATTCCATAATACTATCAATAGTATCGATTAAATGTTAGCAATACTATCGATAGTATTATTTATGTTTATCAAATAAACTATCGCTTGTACCGATACTATCGATTGTTTTGCTCCACCGATAGTCCATGAAAATACAATACTATTGCTTTGTCTAATTGCTTTGTTTGTCAACGCAGTAATCAATACTATTTAGGTTCTATTAAAGTTCATTTGGTTTTGTAGCAAAATAAGAAAGATTTTGAGAACTGTAATCTGGCAATTTTTGCCAGCTAAGATCAAAAAAAGGTTCGTTTGAAAAAATATGTTCATCGTTGTGCGTATCTATCTTGTGAATTTTAAAAGTGCATTATCAAATCACGATTTAATACATAATATGATTATCAACCATTTAAGGTGTTCTTTTTAAGTCCCTAATACTATCGAAATTTAATGGACTATAGATGGACCAAAACAATCGATACTTTCAATAGTATCGATACAATCGTTAATCTCATTGATTAACGCAAATAATACTATCGATAGTATTGCTAACATATAATCGATATTATCGATACTATCGATGGTATTGCACTATCGATATTGTTACATTTTTTCAAGGTCAACTATCGATACATCGACTATCAATAGTTATCCAACACTAGAATACGTAGCCTGACTGACAGTCCTGCGAGGCTATTATGTAACTAAGTTTCGGTTGCTAGCTATAGTTGCTAAAACTCTGATAGTCGTTCAAAAACTCACACCGGGTTGGGTACGTACCATAGATAAAGGAAACAAATGTCTCACGGTATTCCTAGACTTAAGGAAGGCATTTGACACCGTCTCTGTCCCCATTCTTGTACAAAAACTGGAAAACATTGGTATAAGAGGTACCCCTCTAGCACTTTTCAAAGATTATTTAACTGATCGAAAACAATGCGTTAGAGTGGGTTTGTATACAAGTGAGTACTCGAACATTGGATTTGGTGTCCCCCAGGGGAGTGTACTTGGACCCACTCTCTTTTTAATCTATATTAACGACTTGCTTAATATGCAATTAGAAAATGCCAAAGTATTTTCATACGCTGACGATACTGCTATTGTCTTTACAGGCAAAACATGGCAGTCTATCCTTAAAGACACTGAAAAGGGACTTACACAGGTAGACCTTTGGCTAAAGTACAACCTCCTTACCTTAAACGCCTTAAAAACAAAGTATATATGCTACACTATAAATAAATCTACCCAGCCACCACCCCAATTCAAAATAAACGTCCATGAGTACAGTTGTGACGTATTAGATGACAACTGTTGTTGTCCTACTATTGATAAAACCTCGTCAATTAAATATCTTGGCATTCATATGGATCAACATTTATCTTGGCACTCACATCTGGAGGCAATCACCAGTAGGATTCGAAAATTAATCTGGATCTTTATAAAACTGCGTTATGTGGCATCTAAACCCTTACTTAATTCAATATATATAGCACTAGCGCAGTCTATACTTATCTATTGTATTCCCATTTGGGGGGGTGCTACTAAAGTAAAATTCCTAGAAGTGGAACGATCTCAGAGAGCCCTTCTAAAGATAGCATATTTTAAACCACGATTATATCCCACTCACAAACTGTACCTGGATTGTGGTCTGTTGACAGTACGCAAGCTTTATATCCTGTTTGCGATTCTAAAAACACATAAAAATGTAAAAACCGTAACCCCTTACCCGTCCTGTTTGTTAAAACGTAGAAAACACGCTGTCGCAGTGACTAAAAGTGTTATGACTACATTTGCACATCGACAATATAAAACGCAAGCAACTTATTTATACAATCTAATCAATAAAACACTGGATATCGACAGGTTAACAAATTATGAATCCAAAAAACGCATAACTAAGTGGCTCAAAACGTTAAATTACGATGAAACCGAAGATCTATTTAAGATAGTAAAATAATATAATAATATAATAAAACACAACGGTTAATTAATTACTTTGGTTAGTGATTATACTAATCGATCCCAAAACTCAACTTCGTAGGGCTAACTTAACTTAATGTATATAATTTAATTACAATTTTAACACCACATTTACACACATGCACCTTAACGCACACACCCCCTTACACACCCTCTCACACACCCTCATACACTCACACACTCGCACACACTACACTTTAAAAACTATTACTAATATTATTATTAATTTAACCAAACTAATCCATACTATATTTAAGATAAATATTTTAGTGTAAGTTTATTTGGTACGATTACTTTATGGATATGGAAGAGCGTGTTCTTTTAATACAGGTGTTCTTCACTTAATAAAAGGTCACAACCACCAATATATAACTATGTACCACTTTTGTTAAAGAAATAAATATATTTTATTTTATTTATTTTATAGAGTATATTGGTTCGTACCAAAGAAATTGTAGAGAGAACAAGACTGTGCACTACGATACGAAAAACGAGCCAAGCGAGATGGGTGTTGGCACACGTTAGAAACCCAACAACACTATATATGTATATTGTATGTATCATAATAGGTTGGGGAAAAACACTTTTCGCAAATAGTATGTATGAACTTATAATGAAATCTCTTTGGCTATACCATTTGTACCATGACTGGTTTTGGTATTACAGCTTGGCCATAAAGAGTAGAAAAAAATTGAGGGCGCCATTATCGTTTATATGGTATAATTTATCGTATAACATAAATAGTTTTGATACTTATATATATTAATTTATTATATTTTAATTTTATTTAGGTAACAAACAGTCATAACAAAACACAAGTAGTAAATATAGGAGAGTTAAAACATCTTTATTTATATTATAATTACAATATTTTTAATCGCTATCAAAATACTCTACACCTGACATGTCCGATCCAAGCTCTTGATACTCTTCAGGATCTTAGCTGCTATCACTGCTGTCCTCTCCAACACGAATTACTAGTCTGTCAATATCTTCATAGAGTGTTCTTCCCCTGTTATATTAATCGTTTTCTATTTTCTTTACGTGTTCAATACAATTATTCCACGTTTCGGGACCAATGCTATTAAAAGCTTCCTCGGTTGCTTTTTTTATGTCAATTGCTCCTATGTTATATGCAGCGACTTTTTGCTTTGCTATGCCCCAGATGAGTTCTATAGGGTTTAGGTCACAGTGGTACGGCGGCAGCCTTACCACTCGTCTATTTTGTACACTGGTTCTGGCTTGTGCTTTTTAACAAGCATTAATAATGCTGGCTTTCTTGTGGATGGCTCGAACGTGATGTTATTTTCTAACAGCCACAATTTTATTTCATCTACTCGGGAAGCTGACGTCGGAGCCTTGTTTTGTACCACGCTGTGGTAAGGCGCATTGTCCATGACAATTATAGAGGCCTCATTAAGATTTGGGATCAGTTTTTCTGTCACCCACTTGGTGAAATTGTGAGAATTCATTTCAGAATGATAATCTTCCATTTTGTTGGTGCCACTAAATATTAGTAAAGCGTTGGGTACAAATCCATTAGCAGTTCCAGCATGGACAATAATCCAGCGTTTTCCTTTTGAAACATCATGCTTTATGCCTTTAATTTTAATGGATTGCCAGCACTTTTTTAATTTATACGAACTGTGGATATAACTTTCATCCAAGTAAACGATTTGTTTTTGTAGCTCTACAGGCAAATCCCTATTTCGTTTTATAATTTCCAAATATCGTTCTCTCTTTGCGGCTATATTAGGTTTTTCTATTAGTGATTCTCTATTTGTAGAACATTTTTTGTATGAAAAACCTATGGCATGTAATATTTGCCTTAATTTCTCACGACCTCCTTCATATCCAAATTCTTCTTTTGCCATAGCCAACAACTTTCGCAAAGTTGGTGCTATTTTCTGTACGGTGTAAGAAAATTGAATTTTCTGACGAATCGCACATAGATTGAAGTCATCTAACTCTATTATTGGACGGCCTTTTCTATGCTTGGCTGGTGTTGTAAATTTACCTTTGTTCTTATTGCCTTCGTTTATAATGCGTCGGACCGTACTTTCTGATTTTTCTGTAATCACAATAAAACATTGATGTATAATGACGTGCGTGCGTGACGATCAAAAATTATGCAGTCGCTCTATACAAAGTCACTTGTCAAAAAACTTTCTTAGGGTAACCATAACCTCTAAAGTTATATTAAATCCGTCGAAAACATAGATGATAAGGTATTTTTAGAGACCTAACTTACGATAACTGTAACTTTTGTTGTTAACTATGTAGTTTATGTAAAATTTGAGTGAATATGCACCTATCATATCAGTAACTCGTTTGTAGAGGTCATCCAATTCTGTAAAGAGTTTTCCGGCATGATATTCCGCCAAACATCTCATAAAAACATTGTAAATCACTTCTCGGGCGCCACTTTTTATCGTCTTGCCCATTTCCGATAAAAATTCACCGACTAAAACGTTATAACCACCGAAATTTATAAGAATTTACAAGATACTTTTTTATTTTGCTAGTTCAACTGATGTTTGACGTTTCCTTAGAGTTGCCATCGAGAGAAAAAAAATTAGTTCATATTTTTTTTAATTTCTACTCTTTATGGCCAAGCTGTAATAAAAAGTTTAAATTTTAAAAAAGATAATTCCAAATTCAAGTGAGGTAAAATGTCTGATTTTCATTTGTTTTTCTTACTGCTGAGATGAGTGAATCTAATGAAGAAATTCGATACATTTTAAAATTTTACTAAAAAGGCAAAAACGCAACGCAAGCCGGAAAAAATTTGTGATGTTTATGGACCTAGTGCAGTATCTGTGAGAGTAGCACAAATTTGGTTTAAACGTTTTCAATCCGGAAATTTTGATGTCAAAGATGCACCTCGCTCTGGGCGCCCTATGGATGCCATTTTTTGAAAAAGTGGAGCAAGATCGGCATATCAGTAGTTACAATGTAGCTGAAGAACTGGGGATTGACCACAAAACCGTTTTGGCGCATTTGAAAAAAGCTGGGTACACAAAAAAGTTCGATATTTGGGTGCCTCATGAGCTCACTGAAAGAAACATAATGGACCGTGTACTCATTGAGATTCTTTATTACGACGTAATGAAACCGAAACATTTTTAAAAAACCTGATAGTTGTGATGGTAAGTGGATCATCACCTACGACAAGAACGTGCGAAAAAGGTCGTGGTCAAAGGCTGGTCAGCCTTCACAGACTCTGGTGAAACCCGTGTTATCTCGCAACAAGGTTGTTGAAACTCATTTTGGTTTATGTATTGTTTATGATTTTGAATGACAAATCCTTTCGTTTTATTAACAAGTTGTCAAAAATATAATTTTACGAAAGACCACGATTTTGAACAATTTATTTCAAACCAGAGTTATTTCATCATTTAAGAAGTCTTTTAAGTAGTATACATCCATTTCCAACAACTGGCGACCGTGAATCTGCAAGGAAACATGGATGAATTACAAAAACTTAAAAGAGATAGAGCAAGCTGGAGAAGCTCATTTAGGAGGCTTCTGAATAAGATAAATCTAGCTCTCGAGAAAACTCAAACGAATGACATCGAAATAAGTATAAAAATCCTCAGAGTCAAATATGATAAAATTGAAACGATGGATAATACGATAATCTAAATGATGTTTGACCAAGATCTTCCTCAAGATCAACAAAACACAGAATTAGACGAACAAGACGAATACAAACATAAATTTCTAGATGTCACAGAAAAAGTAAATAAAATAAGGCGAGATATTGATAGTGACAGCTCAGTTAGAAGACCTACAATATCAAATAAAAGTCTACAAAGTCTAGAGTCTATGAATCAATTAAAGCGGCAATTTAAGCTCCCAAAAGTTGATCTTACAAAGTTTTCAGGAGATATTATGTGTTGGATACCTTTTTGGGGTCAATTTAAACGTATTCACAACGACGACAGCCTGAATAAGCACGATAAGTTCCAGTACTTACTCACGGCAATACCTGAGGGCTCCAAGGCTCGTGAGCTTATAGATAGTTTCCCACCATCAGCCGAGAATTACGATACGGCTATGAAACATCTACAAGAACGGTTCGGACGCGAAGATCTTTTAATAGAGGTTTATGTTAGAGAATTACTGAATCTAATTCTATCACAGGTGAAGAACAAGTACAAACTTCCTGTGTCATCACTCTACGACAAGCTGAATACCCAACTTCGTGCTCTGGAAACAATGGGACTCACTAGCGATAAATATGCAACAATGCTATGTCCCCTCGTTCAATCTGCACTACCAACAGACTTATTAAAAGCATGGGAGCGCACTCGGCAAGGTACTATTAATGATGCCCAAGGTAAAATACTTGAAAGTCTTTTACAATTCCTCAAACATGAAGTAGAAAGTAGTCAAAGAATCACTCTTGCTAGAGAAGGGTTTGGTTCAACAACAATAAATTACGATGAAGAAAACAATACCTCCGTACCAACTGCATCCTGTTTGTACTCTGGAAATTCCAATAACAGAAGAGATAAGTGCGTATTCTGCGAAAAAGACAATCATTCCAGTATTGAGTGCAACAAAGCAACTAAACTTAATATAGAAGAGCGTAAGAAACATTTAATTAAAGTTAGGGCTTGCACAAGATGTCTTAGACCAGGCCATAATTCTTACAAATGTCACGCCTTTGTCAGATGTCTAGCTTGCTCAAAACAACATAATATACTTATGTGTCCAGAGATTGCCAAATCGGCTTCAAATACATCAGAAGACAAACAAAGTGAAAAGATAAGGCAATCGAGTAATGAAAACATAGACACTCAACTATCGCTTTCAAATAAATTGAAAACAATGGTTACTTATCTACAGACTTTACTTGTAAAGGTTTGCTATTTAGATAAAGAGATCACAGTTAGAGCTTTAATCGACAATGGAGCTCAGAGGTCATACATTAAACAAGATTTAGCTCAAGAACTTGATCTCCCAAGTGTCAAGGAAGAGATGATGGGTCACATTGTTTTCGGTGGAATTAACAAACCAGAAGTACACCAAGTGTACAATGTGATGTTGAAAAGTATGGACAATTCATTCAACTTCTCAGTCCATGCTTTGAATGAAAACAAAATATGCGGCGATCTTCCAAGGATTTGTGAAGCAGAACTCCTAGAGGAATTATGGAAACATAATATAACACTCACCGATGTATGTAAGAAGATCCCCGAAGTTAGTATATTAATTGGGGCAGACTTTTGTGGCAGACTCTTAACCAACAAGATAGTCCAAGAGAATTTTACACACTTTTCAAAATATACAAAAACTGTCAGAACTCTTGCATATATTTTAAGATTTAAGAAGCGTAACCATAATAATGTAGATACAAATGAAAAAATAATTCAAGAAAATGAACTCAACTGTGCTGAAGTAGAAAAGGCTGAAATTACGCTATTCAAAACGATACAAAATGAATTTGAATTTTACATTAAAAAAAAGAAAACTTACATGTTTTGAAGATGAAAATGGCCTATTGAGAGTACATACTAAACTTTTGAATAGTAATGAAGAATATTACTTTAAACGCCCTATTCTTTTGCCAGATAAGAGTACAATAATATATAGATTGGTACGAGAAAAACATGAAATAAATAACCATGCTGGGGTACCGGCCTTGTTAGCAATCTTGAGAGAAAAATACTGGATTATCAAAGTTCGACGTCTAGCTAAGAGTATCGTTTCACGCTGCACTAAATGTAAACGACACAACGCAAGACCATGCATAGTACCATTTGCCCCATTACCACTGAATAGACTAAATATGTACGCAGCACCCTTTGAAACGTGTGGGATTGATTACGCAGGACCACTGTACCTCCGGTCAGGAGAAAAATGTTACATAGCACTATATACATGTGCTATTTACCGAGCAATACATTTAGAACTAGTACAATCTTTATCAACACAAGCGTTTCTCATGTCACTAAGACGATTCATAGCTCGCAGAGGACGACCAAATACAATTTATTCAGATAATGGTACATGTTTTTCTGGAGCTAATAATCTATTCGATAATATTGACTGGAATGAAATTCAGACTTATTCAACAATCCACCGTATAAATTGGATATTTAACCCCCCAACAGCTGCATGGTGGGGAGGATGGTGGGAAAGAATGGTCCGCACTGTAAAAGAAATGTTAAGAAGAATATTAGGCAGATCCATTGTAAATAATTTAGATATGCAGACTATTTTGTGTGATTGTGAAGCGATGATAAATGCTAGATCACTAACATACATCACAGAAGATAAGTTAATGCCCATCACTCCAAATTATTTCCTACAAGGCATACCTAGAAACGATGTCCCTGATTTAGATGTTCTTGACAGAAGGGGCTTGAATGAAAGAGTGAAATATACACAGAAACTGCGCGAAGATTTAAGACAAAGATTTAGAACACAACATTATGTTACTAGTGTTTACCAAACTTTAATTTTAGTTATTTGTCTCAAATTTTATGTCTTAAAGTTCCTACCACTATATATAATTTTAAGGTTACTTCGGACTCATGCTATTTTGTAATACTATTACTCATATATCTATGTAATTATATCTTTAAAAGAAACATATCTACATATATTTTAAAACGAAAATTTAATGAAACTTTCATATTATATACTTGTTTAATAAAAATTATTCACATTAATCTGTATGAACAAATCAGAGAAATAATTATGTTGTACTCATCGCTCAACTCTTCACTAATGCGTGACCGAAGAAAAATAAAAACTCAAATAAAAACAAAACATTACAAATGGCCACCTTAGATATTGCAAATGATATTGATAACACTTTAAAAATACCGTGTCACGCATTAGATTCCGTTGAGCTGTGTAAAAATATGATTTACGCAAAATATGACTTCAAAATTGTCACTTTTAACATTAGAAGCCACAACCGAAACTTCGACAGTTTTCTCACGCTACTAAAACGTTTAGATGTAATATGCGATGTTATCATATTAACGGAATGTCGCCTTGGTCAAAATCCTCTTATTAAAAAAATAGACGGCTACTCACACTTCCATTCCGAAACATTCACAAACCAAAATGGAGGAGTCATAGTATACGTTAATGATAAATGGAATGCCATTGTATCTGAACCCGCCTGCGACGATGCTAACTGTCTTCTTATTACTCTACCAAATAATTTTACTATTATCGCCATGTACCGCTCACCTTCCATTAAAAATATCACAAACTTTCTGACTTCTTTAGACTGCATTCTAAACTCTGTTAAACACTGCCCTAATATAGTTCTAGCGGGAGACATAAACATTAACATCCTTCCAGACTCCGATAACGATCATAAATCTAACTATTTATGCCGCGTTGCTGAACACGGTCTTATACCAGCGATTACCACACCCACAAGGCTAAAGTCCTGCATAGACCACATTTGCATTAGAACAAAATTTGAAGCTTTAGGCATTGTTTGCAAGACATCTCTTACTGACCACGATCTTCCCATTACAGCTATATGTACAAATTTCCACCATAAAACAACCAGAAGATCATTACCTAAAACAAATATTAGAAGCAACCACCAAGCTAACCGGAAAACTTAACCTGGTTGTCATGAAACACACACATTTCGTAAAAATCAGTCGCTCACAGTACAATATCAAGCCCTGGATAACTCCTGGCCTGATAAGATGTATGAAACACAGGGACAATCTTCACCTAAAATGTAGAAAAAACCTAATGATGCTACTGCTCGACTTGTCTATAATAGGTACCGCAACTTTTGCACAAAAGTTCTACACAAAGTTAAATCAGACTTTGAAAATAAAATACTAGTGGACAACAACAAAGACCCGAAAAAACTATGGAAAGCAACCAAAAACATATGTGAATTAATTCCTGCTAAAAGAAATGCTTCTGTTGACCTACTTGCTAATAAACCAAGCAAATCAGAATCAATCAACGACTGCAATACCTATTTTACTTCAGTAGGAACAAATCTAGCAAAAGAAATACTAACAACAACGAGTCAAACCGAATCGAATCTTGCTTTACTTGCTGCTTCTTCCTCTACCCCTTCAGGATCTTTCTTCTTGCTTCCTACAGACGAAGCTGAAATAATAGACATCGTACGTCAGCTAAAAAATGATAGTGCACCTGGCCTAGATGGGTTTAAAAACCTCCTTGTGAAGTATGCCTTAAATAGTTTAGCTAAACCTTTATCACACATTTGTAACCTAAGTCTGAGTAATGGCATATTTCCTGATTCCTGGAAAGTTGCTACTGTAACTCCTATTCATAAATCTGGTGACAAAAGCATGCCATGTAACTACAGACCCATTTCACTTCTATCAGTATTCTCAAAATTGTTGGAGAAAACTGTAAACCGTCGCCTAGTTAAATACCTAGAATCAAATGAAATTCTATCACCAACCCAGTTTGGCTTCAGACATGAAAAGTCTACTGAAGATGCAGTCACACTTCTCCTAAATTCAATAACTTCACATCTTGACAACGGGCGCTGTTGTGTAGGTGCCTTCTTAGACCTAGCAAAAGCGTTTGACACGGTTTCCATTCCGATTCTTTTGAAAAAATTAGACAACATAGGTATTAGAGGCATTACTCTCGATTGGTTCCGCAGTTATTTGTCGGACAGAGTTCAGATTACTAAAATTAGTGACATTCTCAGTGATCCTTCAAATGTGAAATTCGGTGTACCACAGGGCAGCATTTTAGGCCCAACTCTTTTCATCATCTACATAAATGACATTAACAATGCTTTATCTCCATCTTTAAACGCAGAAATTGTGTGTTACGCCGACGATACTGCGATTATCTTTACCGATACCACCTGGCTTTCTGTTTTTAATCGAACAACTAACGGTCTTTCTGAAATCGCTAACTGGCTTTCTAGAAATCTTCTTACACTAAACACAACCAAAACCAAATACTTATGTTTCCACAAAACTGCAGCTTCAGAACCAATTTGTAACATCCCAATCAAAATACATTCCTGTGATCGATCCACCTGCACATGTTCCTGCGAAATTATTCAAAGAACCGATGCTATAAAATATCTAGGTATTTTCCTCGATGAGAAAGTCAACTTCAATAAACATATATCTTTCCTTGCCGGGAGGGCAAGAAAACTCATCCACGTCATGAGACTACTACGTAATAGTGCCTCAAAAGAAACCTTAAGACTCGTATATATTACTCTTTGTCAATCCGTTCTGAATTACTGTATAAGCTGCTGGGGTGGTTCATCTAAAACACATATTATCACAATTGAAAGAGCGCAAAGGTCAATTCTAAAAGTAATGTTTAAAAAACCTATCGATTATCCCACAGAAACTCTCTACAGAGAATGCGGTGTCTTAACTATCAGAAAACTTTTTATCCTTAGAGCAGCACTAATCCAACACAGAAAAATTATTAACTCTCCCGAATACGATAAATTGCTTCGAAGAAGAGTATTTAGGACAACAATAACAGCGACAAAAACTTAATTCGCACAAAGATTTCCTCCCTACCTACATCCTCATATCTACAATATTGTCGCTAAAGAATGCAATTTAAAACTGGCTTCCGTACATGAAGCAAAACGAAAAATTGAAAAATGGCTTCTTAACTTAAATTATGTCGATACTGAAAATATATTAGGTATATTTGGAGAACAGATATCATACACTTGAATATTCTCTTATTTTCTATATATCAATAGTAAATAATGCTCTTATATATGTATTCATATTTTTCATATTCATATTCGTTTATTGCAATTAATTACATGTATGATAATAGGTTGGTGATGCGGTAGCGGAGCTGTTAATATAAATTTAATCAGGGTGATGATGAGATATCCTATAAATTGGACAACCGTGTTCACACAAAAGAATGCAGACTAGCCAAGGGTAAAAATGCACTCACCGATAACTGGCATGGATCCTTCTTCTGGTGCAAGCGCAGCAGCAAACCTCCTTGGTAATAAATATTGTTGTTGCACATATAGCACAGCATAGCACAGCATAGCACAGCACAGCACGAGAATAGTTCAAGAACAGAAGCTGATAGCAGCTAGCGCGTGAGGGCCCCCAAGAAATATAATTATTTGGAAAATATAAGGCGGTTGTAGGCTTGTAGGCGTTTGGGAAGCGTCTGTTTTTTCGTCCGTTACAATCCGAACGATCGTGTGCGTTCGGAAGTCTTCGGGGATTGTCGGAGCATCTACGACGCTGCGTGCGCCATTTTGGCGAGCTAAAAGGTTCACACATTTCACCCTAGATGGCGTCAACACACATTTCATGTGAACAACGAAAGCGCGTAACCATACTCCCCGGCTTGGAAATCCATAGGATTTTCAAAAAAAAACAATAACACGATGAGGGAGTAAAGAATTGAATTAAGTACTTACAAATTTAAGAATTATAAAAAACAATGAATGAAATATGATATATACATACAATATGTATTGTTGCTAATGATACTATATACAATAACAAATATATTCATGCGGATACAACTGTGCCTTAATAACTAACTAATGCGAAGAAAACACATTATCATTGTGAAGGAAGGGGACATAGTTTTACAACTGGTCGTTTGAAGGTTCCAGTTGTAGTTCGCACCAAAGCTACACGCGAGATCCCATCTCTTCCAGGGTATACTTGTTCAATAATGCCTGTAGGCCAGCGAAGTGGCGGCGTATTGTCTTGATGAATGAGCACAAGCGTTCCTAGTTCAATTGGCACATCAGGAGTGTTCCATTTTTGTCTCAATTGAAGTGTATGCAAATAGTCAACGTGCCACCTTTTCCAATAGCTTTGAACTAAACTGTCCAAAAGTTTCTTTCTATTATAAAGGCTAACCGAATCGTTTATCTCATAAGCAGGTAACGATTGTAATGGTGTTGTATTAAGAAAATGAGGGGGTGTTAGTATAGTGTGTGGCTGATCAGACAGCAAGCACAGCGGACGCGAATTTAAGAGGCACTCGATTTGAACTAAGACAGTCAACAACTCCTCATAACACAGTAATTGGTTTCCAATGCAGCGATATAAATGAGTTTTTACACTTTTTATGTTTCCCTCCCACATTCCGCCGTGGTGGGCAGCCCGAGCTACTATATTGCGCCACGTGATTTTATGGTTGTTTAATTCTTTCTGAAATGCGGTTGACATATCTTTAGAAGCCAAGAAGGTGTATAATTCATTCAAGTGACGTTTTGCGCCAATAAAATTTGTTCCATTATCGGAATAGATACAAGCGACTGGGCCTCTCCTAGCTAGGAAACGTTTAAGAGCGTCTAAAAATGTTTCTGTGGTTAAATCCGATGCAATTTCGATATGTATCGCCTTGGTAGTCAAACACACAAAGAGGCATATGTAAGCCTTTTGACTTTTAACACCACGTTTACGTGTCAGTGTAATGTTTACAGGTCCCGCGTAATCTACGCCTGTGTGCGTGAAAGCTTTAGCTTCTTGCACTCGAGCGGGAGGAAGGCTTGCCATCATAGGCGAAGGGTGCGAGGGAGCATATTTAAAACAAATATTGCACTGGCGTATACGTTTTCGAATAATATTTCGAGCGGATATGATCCAGTAGCGTTGTCTTAGTAAAGACATAAGAAGATGTGAGCCGGTGTGACAATTGGAGCGATGATAATCATCAATTATTATATCAACCACGTGATCGCGGCGGGGAAGCAGTATTGGATGTTTATTTTCATAAGGTATGTTAGCGTTTGTCAATCGGCCACCAACGCGGAGCAGTCCATTTTCATCTACAAACGGATTAAGTTTTCTTAAAGCGGGAGAAGGTAAGCTACCTTTATTTATATTTTTTATTTCATCAGCGAAGTATTTGTTTTGTAAAGCTCGAAGAATCGCTATTTCAGCGGTTTCAATGTCAGATACTTGTATTGAAGGCGATCGAGGTATTTTACGTGTAAAGCGGAGAATGTAGACAATAATGCGCAACAAGTTTTTCCAGGACGAGATTCGAAGAGCAAGTTCAAGAAGCGGTGATGAATTATTATTAGTTACAACCGTAAGAGTAACTGAAGGTTTTATTTCAGGTATAGTACCTTCAGAGCGGGATGATTCAAATGGCACGATTGGCCATTCAGCGATCGGAAGTCGTGCCCATGGCGGACCTTGCCACCAAATCGGGTGGTCAATTAAATGTGCGGGTAATAGACCTCGCGACACGGCATCACTGGGGTTCTCTACCCCATCTATGTGAAAGAAGCGGTCCGGAGCTAAAATCTCCTGTATTTTACTAACACGGTTAGCAACAAATACTTGCCAACGGTGTGGAGATGAATGAATCCATGATAGAGCGATCGTGGAATCAGAAAAGGCGTATATATCTTTTATAGGATAGCGGTCGTTAAATGCGGAATAAACTTGTTTTACAAGCTTAGAGAGAAGTAGCGCGGCACACAATTCAAGTCTAGCTAGCGTTATAGTCTTCAGTGGTGCCACTTTGGACTTTGAGCATACCAGCTGAACGGATACGTCATGATTAGGATGAGTCACATGTAAATAGATGACACAACCGTACGCTTTCATACTAGCGTCTTCGAATGCGAGTAAGTTTACAACACAACCTGCTGCTATACCTAAGTGACGAGGTATTCGCAGATTAGATAAGAGCGGTAACTCATTTTTAAAATTAATGAAACGTTCAGTCACCGTTTCAGGGGCTTCTTGATCCCACTCTACCTTTGCAAGCCAAAGATCCTGCAATAAGAGCTTTGCATATAGTATGACTGGCGCGACTAAACCTAGAAGGTCAAATAAGCGAGCAATGGTTGAGAGTATAGCACGTTTAGTGTTACCTACAGATGGTGGGGATATAGTAAATGACAATGTATCTGTATTTGGTAGCCATTTTAATCCTAATACCTTTAATGTGTCAGTATCATCGGTGAACTCAACCGATGCGCGATGCGAATCCGGTAGATGAGCGAGAAGTTCTGGTGAATTGCTTGCCCATTTCACGAGATTAAAGCCACCAGCTTTAAACAGCTTGATTAACTCATCAGCTAAATTTATAGCTTCCTCGGTAGACTGTACCGACATGGTTAAATCGTCCATATACAGTTCTTGAGTGGCAACCCTAGCGGCCTGAGGAAAGCGTTCACGTTCATCCTCAGCTAACTGGCGTATTGTTCTCATAGCCAAGAACGGACTGGAGCGAAGACCGAAAGCTACGGAGTTAAATTGAAAGATGCGAATACGTTCGGTTTCATTAAAGCGGTACAATATTTTTTGATATTTACGATCATTCTTGGACAAAAATATTCTTAAGTACATCTGTTGCACATCTGCGGTCATAGCGATTTTAAAATAACGAAATTTCAAAAGAAGTGCAAACAAATCAGACTGTAAATTAGGTCCTGTATGCAAAAGTTGATTTAAAGAAACGCCAGTATCAGTTTTTGCGCTGGCGTCCAAACAAACACGTGTTTTTGTCGTCGTTTTCTCAGGACGTACAACGGCGTGATGCGGTATAAAGTAACCTTCATTTATAGCGGTGGGAGAATAAGGTATTTCCGTAAGGTAAGCCTTATCTATATAATCGGCGATGACGTCATTATAAGCTTGACGCAATGCGGGTAGGGCGCTAAATTTGCGCTCTAATGCGGTAAATCGACGTTGAGCGTATGTATATGAATGACCTAAAGACTTGGGACTTCCACTAAAGGGCAGTGAAACAATATAGCGACCACAAGAGTCTCTCGTGACTGTCGATGCGTACAACTGTTCACAGTCATTATCTTCCGGACTTATAATATTTAATGCGGACACTTCTTCGAGCTCCCAGAATTTTTCCATATTTTTATTTAATTTATCTATCAAGGGACCGAAGGACCAGACTATATTTTTAGAGTTAATTTGGGGTATTTCTCCCATGATAATATAGCCAAGCGTTGTTTCGAGAGCGTACGGAGAAGAGTTAGGCGTATCCAAAAGGTCAGCGGATTGAGCGGGAGACGGCGGTATCACTTTACCTCCTAGCAAGATAAACGCAAACATCTGAGCGCCAAGAATCGCGTCAATGTCTCCGGGCGAGCTTCAGCACTCATCGGCGAGCGGTAAGTTTTTAAAATGATCCATAACTGGTGCATGGACCATGCGCGTTGGCAACTGATCAGTGATATGATCCACTACTAGCAGTGTCAAATTATATTGAGCGTCTGAAAAGCGCGATTGAATTGTAAGCTTTACGTAACCTTTAATAGGAGCCGAAATAGAGCCTACTGTTTTCAACGACGAATTAATAAGCGGGTGAATTTCAAGTTTTAATTTACTGCAACATGCGAGTGAAATTATATTATTTTGTGACGCACTGTCAGCCAGACATCTAATAATAACAGGTTTCTCATTTGTTAATGGAAATTAACATGTTATTTTTATATTCATTCACTATTCACTACATTAGATTGAAAATGGAACGTAGTTAAAATCAATTGTGAAACGCAACCTCCGGCGCACGATTAAAATCAAACCAAGTTCGTCAACAGATCAACCATCGTTTCATTTGCCACCACGGTCAAGGGTTAGCTCCTTCGAACCCGCAGCCGCCCTTGATCCAACATTTTTGGTGGCCCATGAGGGGATTCTACACATCGTGCGGCGGCAATCATCATCATATTCAGCCAGAAAACATCGACGAGGCGTCGTATGTGTTCATCAGCAGTGAAAATTCAAATTGTGCGGTGAGAATTCATCCATCATCGGTCAGCGAGTCTAGTCAAACGAGATCAAGTCCCGGCGAAGCGTCGCGGCGTTACCTACATTTCAAGATCAAAATTCATCAAGAAAAGACTTTATCGGTGAAATTCAGTGCGAAGGTGTTTGTGAAGTGCATCAAATCAGTAAATTCAAGTAAGGTTCATCGAAATCAGTGGGACATTAAGAAGCTGCCGCAGCATGTCAGGAAGCTATTTGAAGAGAGACACGGTGCAGATACTCAAGTTCTGCCGACATTCAAACAACTCATGGAACTATTGGATGAGCAATGCCGTTTGCAGTTAAGAGAAGGCATTCAGCAAAATCAACGGTCAACATCAGACAGGAGTCAAGATACTGCAAGCCGTCAAACATCTCGCAGGGGTCAACCTGAGGTGAAGAGGTCCCCGCCGGTCAGTACAAGAGGTGGATATCGCCTGGTAGGTCAAACCAATTCAGACAATTGCTCATACTGTAATCAAGGTGGACATACCCTATACCGGTGTCAATCATTCACACGGCTCAACCCATCGGCCAGGAAGTCATGGGCTAGGGACACAGGCCACTGTTTTAGATGTCTCAGGAAGCATTATGCTAAAGAGTGCACACATAATAATTGGTGCAAGAATTGTAATTCAGAGTTTCACAATTCATTACTATGCTCAGGTAATACTTCAAATATTCATAATCAGCCTAAGGTCAAGTCAAGGCCTAGTTCTCCACGAGCACCGGAACAGGGACAGGGACAGGTTCAGTCACAGGCCCATACAGCCCAACAAGTTGAGACCTCACAATCAGCGTCAAATGTATCATGGCTTCAGCAAGATCAACCAGCTTCAGGATCTAGGACCAGGCGTCTTGGTGCACTGTATGAGCAGGCTCAGATTGACTTCGAGCAACTTCGATTTGGTCAACGTTCATCGAATCAATGAGATAAGACTACTGTTGGTGCAGCGGCTTCAAATCGACTCACAGTCAACATATGTCCAACAGCGATCGTGGCGATCAGGAATAATCAAGGTCAGTACATAAAGGCTAGAGCCTTACTAGACACAGGGGCGAGTGTCTCGGTCATCAAATCTTCATTAGTATCCAAACTAAAACTGCATCAACAGTTAAGTAACACTCAAATATATGGTGTTGGACGCAATAGGATTAACATGCCTGGATGTCAAGTTAAAATAGTAATCAAACCTGTATATGAGGAGGTGCCAATCATCGGCACAACAGCCTTGGTCATGTCTTCAATCACAGATAATATACCTGTCTGTCAAGTTAGAGAAAGGGATATATTAAATAATCATTCGAGTCAACTCAGATTAGCTGACAAGACATTCCATTTACCTCAGGAGGTGGAACTTTTACTCGGCACGGACGTGCTCAGTTATGTTTATGATGGCTCAAAGTTACCTTTGAAAACAGGTGTAGCTGCCTACGGTACATGCTTTGGCCACGTCATCATGGGGTCAGTATCTGAAACTCAAGAGGATTCAGAATGCGGTGGTTCTTCAGTCCTGGACTACGGAGTCAATATCACAAGGCTTGAACAAGCAGTGGAGAGATTTTGGAAGGCAGAGGAGCTTCCTACTCAGAAGATTCTTCACCCTTCTCACGAGGAGTGTGAAAGGTTGTATACTTCTACCACTATCAGAATGCCAGATGGAAAATACATGGTGCGGTTACCATTCCTGTCAGATAGGCCAATGTTAGGAGATTCAAAATCTACTGCTGTTTCAAGATTCAAAGCACTTGAACGAAAAATGGAGAGGTATCCAGATTTTGGTAAAAAATATAAGGAATTCATGGATGAATACTTGAAAATGGCTCACATGTCAATATCTACATTTCAGTTTGATTCTGAACACTATTTCATTGCACATCATGGTATATTTAAGAAGGAATCAGATAAGCTACGTGTTGTATTCGATGGGAGTTGTAAAACGTCAGTAATGGGAAGGCCTGGAAAGTCACTTAACCAGTGTCTTCATTCTGGAGAACCGCTACAAAATGACATCACAAAAATATTATTAAATTTCAGACGTCACCGGGTCGTATTCACTACAGACATCAAGATGATGTTTCGAATGACATGGATTCATCCTGAAGACAGGAAGTACCAACTCATCCTATGGAGAAATGATCCATCAGAAGAACTCAAGGTATACGAATTGAATACCAATACCTATGGACTCAGGTCAAGTCCATTCATCTCAATCAGAACTTTACATCAATTGGCGGATGATTGGGAAGTGAATCATCCAAACTCAAAGGCATCTCAGGTGATCAGGCATAACATATTTGTAGACGACATATTGACAGGATCAGAATCACTGGCAGAGGCTCAAGAACTTAAATCAGAACTTGTACAACTTATGCTGAGTGCAGGATATGAACTCAGGAAATGGTCATCAAATAACAAGGATCTACTTCAAGACCTGCCGGCAGAGTACTGTGAACAGCCACGTCAGCTTGATAATCAACGTGAAAACTTTATAAAGGTATTAGGAATTCAGTGGAATCCTACATCAGATTCATTCACCTACAAGATCAATATACCAGTCGGGAATGCCATCAACAAGAGAAACATACTCAGCACTATAGCAAGGCTATATGACCCATGCGGATATTGTACACCAGTCGTTTTGCGATTTAAGGTCCTTCTTCAGTCATTATTCCTAGATGGATTCAATTGGGATGAACCAGTTTCAGATTCTGTGATTAACCAATGGGAGAATCTTCTAGAAGACCTTCAGCATTTGTCAGTCGTGCGTATACCAAGATGCGTAGCTATACCGGGAGCTGTGTCTTATTCACTTCATGGTTTCGGAGACGCTTCAGAAGCAGGGTATGCTGCATGTGTATATCTCAGGTCAGAGAACTCATCCGGAGAGGTCAAGGTCATGTTACTCATAGCAAAGTCAAGAGTCGCATCGAAGAAGTCCAATCAGACTATTCCCAAATTGGAACTCAGTGCTGCTCAATTGGTGTGCAGATTGCTCAATCATGTAGCAGAGGCCTACGAAGAATCTATCAATATTCAGAGCATCAATGCATGGTCAGACAGTTCCATAGTATTATCATGGTTACAGGCAGAACCTCATAAACTCCAAACCTTTGAGGGTAATAGAGTTCAAGAAATTCAAAATTCACCAAGAATTATCACATGGAGACACATATCATCAGAAGTCAATCCTGCAGACTGTGCATCTAGAGGTATGTCTGCTAAAGTGCTTATCAATTACCAACTATGGTGGTCTCCAGAATGGTTACATCACAAGGAATGTGATTGGCCAAAGTCTCCTATTTCTAGATTAAAAGAGGTACCTGGAATCAAGAAGATTATACACACAACTACCCCAGTAGAATCATGGGATGTATCGTTGTTATCAAGAATCAGTTCATTCAATAAATTGATCAATGTGACGGCTTACATACTTAGATATTGTAAAAATATTCGATCATCAAAAGAAACTAGATATCTTACTCAAACATTGTCCTTAGAGGAAACAAGAACAGCTATTAAATTCTGGGTCAGGAAAATTCAATCAAGTTCATTTACCCCAGAACTAGAATCGCTTCAAAGGGGAAAGGTGGTTACAACGTCACTTCAGAAGTTAAGCATATTTTTGGATTCAGAAGGCCTTATCAGAGTTGGTGGAAGACTGAAGCAGTCAGGACTACCATACGGAGCACGTCACCCACTTTTATTGCCTAAAGATCATAGATTTGTTCAATTACTAATCGAGAACTATCATAAGTCATACTGTCACGCCGGTACGAACGCTGTCATAGCTATACTAAGAAGAGAATACTGGATCACGTCGGTTAGACGCCAGGTATCGCGGATTATCAAAAAATGTATTACATGTTACAGATTCAGACCTTCAATTCAGCCACCATTCATGGCAGACTTACCTGCGGACCGGGTAACTGCAGCTCGACCATTTTCAGGAGTTAGTACAGACTTCGGAGGACCGTACCTAGTAAAATCAAGTTTGTTAAGGAACGCAAAGTCAGTAAAAGCTTATATTTGTGTTTTCATTTGTCTAGCTACGAAGGCGGTTCATTTGGAAGTGGTTTCAAGTTTGTCAGTCGAGGGATTTGTGGCTGCATTCACTAGATTCATCAGCAGGAGAGGCTTACCAACTCATGTCCGGTCAGACAGAGGTACGAATTTCATTGGAACTAATAATTATCTCAGAGAAATCAATCAGTTTTTGGTGGATCACGAAATCATTCTGCAAGAGGAGTTCAGGAAGCAGAACATACTCTGGAACTTCAACCCGCCTGCAGCACCTCACATGTCAGGTTTAGTAGAGGCTGCGGTCAAGAGTGCCAAAGGATTGCTCAAACGAGAGGTAGGGGACAACATATTAACCTTCGAGGAACTATCAACCTTATTTTCAAAGATAGAGGCTGTCTTAAATTCACGTCCTCTAGTCGCTATGTCTGAAGATCCGTGTGATCTGGAGGTCCTAACACCAGGACATTTTCTCATAGGGCAACCCCTACTTGCATTGCCGGAATCACACTGGAAGGATACTAAAATGTCTAGGTTATCAAGATTTCAGATTATTCAAAAATTGTATCAGAACATTTGGGCACGTTGGCACACTGAATACTTGACCACTCTTCAATCACGTACTAAGTGGTTCACTCAGTCAGATAATTTAAAGATCAATGATTTAGTCTTAATAATTGACGAAAATACACCTCCACTTCATTGGAGGCGAGGTAGAGTCATAGAATTGTATAAAGGTAAAGACTCAATTATCAGGTCAGTCAAATTAAAAATTCAATCAGGTGAATTAATCAGACCGGTCGTCAAATTATGTAAATTACCTATTGATGATAATTAGTTGTAAGAATTTCATGTGTGTTGTTTATAGGGTGTTTAAATATATTTCATCTTTTTGCCTGGCCGGGAGGAAATGTTAATGGAAATTAACATGTTATTTTTATATTCATTCACTATTCACTACATTAGATTGAAAATGGAACGTAGTTAAAATCAATTGTGAAACGCAACCTCCGGCGGCCATTACCCCTTTTTTACTCTCTCTGCGTCGTCGCACGCGCGTCATTTTTGATTGTAACTTGTTGTCTCAAATAACTGTAATTCAGTGGAATCTAGCACGATTAAAATCAAACCAAGTTCGTCAACAGATCAACCATCGTTTCATTTGCCACCACGGTCAAGGGTTAGCTCCTTCGAACCCGCAGCCGCCCTTGATCCAACATCATTATTAGGAACGTATACTTGAGCGGTAGGCAAAATAATTATTTTGTCTAAATTATTATCGACAGTTTTGTTTTGTGAATGTAGGCTAAGCGAAGCATCGGTTCCGCTCACGGTAGCGGTATGACACTCACTCTTAGAAGATGTCGCTACGAGTGTAGGTGTGTGTGTGCTTATATGCATGCACACCGGTTCGCGGTCCGACGACGATGACATAGACGATGATGATAGCGTTGTGTGGGGGCGGTGTCTATTCTCAGATCCCACTACATTCTTAGATTGTTGCGTGTGATTATTAAAATGTAATAGCGAATGGTGTTTTCTATGACACTGTTTACAAGTGTTATTAGAACCACAATTAAAGGTGGTATGTTTTGTACTAAAACAATTAACACACATTTTTTTATCTTTAATATAATTAAAGCGTGCTTCCACTGATAGTTTTTTAAATTCCGCGCACTCGTTTAAATGAGTGTGATGCGAGTTTTTACAGAAGACACAAGCAGGTTTGTTAACCTCAGTTTCTGTAATAGCAAAAGTATGCGATACTTTCGGCGTGTAATTGCGAGATCGAATCTGAGAATTGGACTCTTGAGTTTGGCGACTAATTGTCTGGCGCGAAGCCGTGGTAGATCGTTCTAGGGTTTTGATGCGATGTCGCACAAAACTCACTAGCTCTGAACTTGAAGGTATTTCTCTCTCGCGCACAGATGACTCGAACTTGTCTAGTAACTGAGAATCTAGTTTTTTAAGAGCAAGATGCGTGAAGATGAAATCAGGTAGATCATTAATTTCTAACTTTTAATGCGGCCCACGAAGAATGAATTCGTTCAACAAAATTATTTAACTGATCAGGTGAATCGGAAACGGGTTTTACATCGAGTATATTGTTAAGGTACATAGACCCAAGGGACCTCTTATCTTGGTATTTAGTTACTAGAGAATCCCAAATGGTCGTATAATTAGCTTCGTTAGGTACAATTCCTGCGAACACGTTAAGAGCACTTCCACTTAACTTCCCTACCAAATACTGTACGCGTTGAGCGTCAGTTAACTGTTTGTTCTCATGAACATTTGTTTTAAAGCTTTGGTAAAAAAGCGGCCATGATTCTGGATGACCGGAAAACCTAACCAATTCGAGAGGTTCGAGCCCGCCAGCATAGTTATTAGAGTGCGGCTTACTTTGTATCAAACGGCGAGATTCTAATAAGCCCGAGCGTGTGTGTTGTATGAAGGTAAACAATGTTTCGAATGCGTTCCAATTATTGAAATTAAGCGTACACTCAGGGTCTTTTTCTAATAATAATGCGTTGTGTTCATCACATAAATCGTTAAAGTTATTATATAATTTTTCGATATTCGAAGAAGCGGCCAAAAATTCTTGTTTACTTCTAGTATCTATTTCAGTCGGTACTATTTTCTTTGCAGTATTATATAAAGTATTGACTATCGAAAATATTGCCTCCTTTTTAGCAATGACAAGTTTTAATTTTGTTGCAGACTTATCGAGCGCCATTTTGTACGCTTACAGATGCAAGCTTTGGGTTGGAAGCACGGAGACCGTTACAATACAAATAGGTAACAAACAACAATTGCCAAGAATGACAAAGCAAAAATTAATTGCGAAAAGTACGATTAGGTGTTCTTGAACAAGTATATCTACGTACAAACTGTAGATCAAGCGATTACCAAGGTGACGGTTATATATCTATAAATTCAATGTGAATTGCCTATTATACACTCAGCGTCAAAAAAATCGCACCTTTTAAAAAATGTGCTTCAAACAAATTTTATTCTTATTTGAAACCAATTTCGCGGGATTTTTTAGGTATCAATTGAAAGGTAATAAAACAGACTATTTAAATATTGAAAAAAAAAAGTGTTTTTCATTACAAGGGCATAAAAAAAATACAGGTTGATTGGGAAAGAAAAATCATCTTTATTTACGCTCTACAACAAAAGAATTAATTATTCAGAAAAAATCACAAAATCATTCTTAAAAGTAATCTAAAACCTAGTGTTACCTCCTCTTGCCCTGATAACAGCTTCCATTCGATCTCTCATAGACCTAACCAATTTCAGGACTTGATCTTGTGGCATGCTGTCCCATTCCGAAATTACGGCCTCTTGCAGGTCCTGGAGGGTGGTATGAGCAGGATCTCGTGACCCAACTTGCCGTTTCAGTTCATCCCAAAGGTACTCTATCGGGTTCAGGTCTGGACTTCTCGCCGGCCACTGCATGATGGGGATCCCAACCTCTTGAAGGTAGTCACGTACAATAAACGCGGTGTGGGAGCGAGCGTTGTCGTGCATCAAAGTAAACCCATGGCCGACGAAACCAGCATATGGGACCACATTCTCTTCCAGGACTTCTGTGATGTACCGGTGAGCAGTCAGCGACCCTTGCCCGCGAGCACCTCCAGTCCGGGAAACGCATACAAGGTCAGTTTTGCCGTCGCAAGATATGCCGCCCCAAAACATGCAGGAGCCATCCCCGTATTCCACAGTTTCTTGAATACAGGCTTGTGCGAATCGCTCCCCCTGCCTCCTGTACACTCTTTTTCGCCTGTCATTACAGAAAAGGCACACCCTCGTCTCATCTGAGAAGAGAACTGTTCGCCATTGGTCTAGCGTCCAATCGACGTGATCGCGGGCAAACTGCAAGCGGGATCTACGATGCTCTACAGTCAATCTTGGGCCTGTAGCAGCTCTATGGGCGGCTATTTTCTTCTCTGTTAATCTTATTCTAATCGTAGAGTCACTTGCAGTTGTCCCGCGAACTGCTTGGTGTTCCTGTCTTATCTCAACAGCATTGGAGAACCGATTTCTCAAGCTCGTCGACACTATGAAGCGGTCATCCCTTTCAGATGTGCAGCGTCGTCTCCCAGATCCATGTCTTCGGACAAAGCCACCAGTCTCCCGGAATCGCTGGACTACTCTTCGAACAGCAAAACGGCTTAGGTTGAGTTGCCGGGCAATATCACACTGCCGCACCCTTCGGCGCAGCAGTGCAAGAACTTGTGCAGCTTCTTCAGGAGTAGTATCCATGTTGAGGGTAGTATTTTTTACTTGTGCGCTTAACGTGTGTCACCTTCAAAGTTTGGATAGTGAATGACCTACATTTGACGTGTAATTACCTTTTTATACCCCTTTTATGTAGCGCAACTAGCGACCGTTTGAACGCGTATTTGAGCAATACTTTTCTTAATACCACGATATTCGAGAGATTTTTATCGTTTATAAAATGAAACGATTGTTTATTTCAAGGTCGTTTAATGCCCTTTCAATTGATACCAAATAGTTCTCTCATATTTGGTTTCAAATAGGAATTAAAATGGTTTGAAGTAAATTTTTCAAAAGGTGCGATTTTTTTGACGCCGAGTGTATAACAATTTAACATTAAATGCACAGTTGTAAACACAAATATAATATAAATTAATATTATGAAAGATGCTAACAAACAAGGGATGGATGTATGATAGCAGCGAGCGCTGGTTTTATCCGGTTCGAATGAACCAAAATTATGGTGATGCGGTAGCGGAGCTGTTAATATAAATTTAATCAGGGTGATGATGAGATATCCTATAAATTGGACAACCGTGTTCACACAAAAGAATGCAGACTAGCCAAGGGTAAAAATGCACTCACCGATAACTGGCATGGATCCTTCTTCTGGTGCAAGCGCAGCAGCAAACCTCCTTGGTAATAAATATTGTTGTTGCACATATAGCACAGCATAGCACAGCACAGCACGAGAATAGTTCAAGAACAGAAGCTGATAGCAGCTAGCGCGTGAGGGCCCCCAAGAAATATAATTATTTGGAAAATATAAGGCGGTTGTAGGCTTGTAGGCGTTTGGGAAGCGTCTGTTTTTTCGTCCGTTACAATCCGAACGATCGTGTGCGTTCGGAAGTCTTCGGGGATTGTCGGAGCATCTACGACGCTGCGTGCGCCATTTTGGCGAGCTAAAAGGTTCACACATTTCACCCTAGATGGCGTCAACACACATTTCATGTGAACAACGAAAGCGCGTAACCATAGGTAATAGTATTATAATTATGTATCAATGTAATTATACCCACAGGGTGTAACAATATCATGCACACAAATAAATTATATAAAATAAATTTGGATGGACAAATTATTTACAATTATAATCAAACAACAATGGACTCCGGATACGAATCATTAAACTATTATTCTAATGCGAAAGTGCCAAACACTGAGCAAGTATGATAGAAGTTAAAGATCGCTGTAATTATAATATTCATTGAGGTCATATGGTGAGATTTTTAACAAGTAGCCTTTTAATGCATCAAGGAATTTAGATCCAGTGAGGCACTTAATTACACTTGGAAGCGCATTATACACCTTCACAGCAACCATTTTAGTGGATCTTGCACAAGCAGCTGTACGACAAGGGGATTGCTCAATGTCATATCTATAGCGCTCCCTTAACCTGTCACTGTGGCTAAGTGATCTAATAGGGAATTTGTCTGGATACCGCTTGATTAGTTTACATAGTTCAATTATGTATAATGCCGTAATCGTGTGAATTTTTAATTGCCTAAAATAATTTCTACAAGACACCGTGCTTGATGTCAACCCTACAATTATTCTTATGCAACGCTTCTGTAATATGAACAGTTTTTTTATGTCCACACTAGCACCCCATATTGACAAACCATAGAGTACCCTCGACTGGAAAAAGGCAAAATATGCCTGAAGTGCAGCACGTTTTGTTGCTACATGAGTTAGCATTCTAAGGGCGTAACAGAAGCTACTAAGTTTGCATTGTAAGGCTTGGATGTGGCACTTCCAATTCATAAATTCATCAGCGTGTACTCCAAGAAACTTGGCCTCGGATACAAATTCCAAAGTTTTGAGTTCCAGAGTGACACTAACATCCATAATTTGCGTATTGTAGTTTCTAAAGTGAATCATTTTAGTCTTATTTACGTTAGTGCTTAATTTAATATCTCTGAACCAATTTATAATAGCAAAAATGGAATGTTGGATTTCACTTGCTAAGTCCTTATCACTACCTCTTTCAAAACTGAAGAAAACCGACACGTCATCGGCAAACATTACCACTTTGTTGTTTGACACCTGTGGCAAGTGGTTAATATATAGTAGGAAGAGGATTGGGCCCAATATACTACCCTGAGGGACGCCTTTCTGTAATACTAGTGATTCAGACTCCACATTTACCAACATATCATTACTGTCTATGATAGGAAGTAGGACACTTTGCTCACGGTTTGTAAGGTATGAAAAGAACCACTCATTAACCTTGCCACGCAGACCGTATCTGTTCAGCATCTCAAGCATTATACCGTGGTCGATACTATCGAAAGCTTTGGATAAATCTAATAGGACAGTCACTATATTTTGTTTGCCATCCAAGGCTTCTGACACAAACTCCGCCATGTCAAAGATAGCATCCACTGTCGAAAGATCTTTCTGGAATCCAAACTGTTCCCTTGCTAGTATCCTATGAAAAGTGAGGAATCTACGAAGCTGGCTTAACATTAACTTTTCAAATATCTTAGAAAAAACAGTCAACTGCGAGACGGGTCTATAATTATCGACGGCCAGTCTTGAGTCTTTCTTATGTATAGGTTTTATTTGAGCTCGTTTTAATCTACACGGGAAGACACCTTCCCTGAAGGAAAGATTGATAATGCATAATAGGGGTTCAGCGATAGGGTTAATTATAAATTTAACGACCCTAGGAGGTATACCATCGTATCCACACGATTTCTTATTTTTAAGTGAGGACACTGCTTTTAGAAGGTCATCTTTTGAGACCGGTTTTAGGAATATAGTTTCGTTACTAAAATGTGGTAATTTTATTGGATCGGTTGAGGCCCTGGGAGCATCCACACCTGGGTCGGTAAAAAAACTATTAAACAACTGAGCAGCTTCTAAGTTATCAAGCACCACTTTAGTACCATCCGTTAGACCTTTATAAATATTAATTTCATTTAGCTTATTTCCTTTGATGGTTTTATTGATGAGTTTCCAAGTAGATTTTACTGCGTCATCAGATTTTAGGATTATTTCTTCATTTGCTTTTCTTTTTTCGTGACCAATGACCCTTGATAAGACTAAACAATATGCCTTATAAAAACGAAGTAGTTCATCGGAATTTGATCTTTTTGATTGAATGAATAAATCTCTTTTTGTCTTACATGATTTCTTTATACCCGGTGTAATCCACATATCTTTTTTCATCTTATTGTCACATCTAACTTTGATTTCTGGACAATAAATATCAATAGCTTCAGTTAAAATATCGAGAAACTTCTCAAAAGCCATATTGCAGTCTGTTGATTCAAATATTTCAGTCCATGATCTACTTAGTAGAAAATTATTCAGCCTAAGAAGATTTTCATCTTTAAAATCTCTGACAAGTTTAAAGAGTCTTTTAGTAGTTTTGCTGATTCGGACGTTGAAAGAAGCAAACTGAAGAGTATGGTCAGAAATACCAACCTCAGTGACAGTCGCATCCTTCAAAACGGAATTTGACAGTATATTGTCGAGGCATGTTTCACTGTGGTTAGTGATACGCGTCGGTACATGGATAAACTCTTTGACATTAAACGATTTTAAGAGAGACAGAAATGCCAAAGACTCCGAGTTTTTAGATAAAATGTCAATATTATAATCTCCGCAGATTATTACTTTTCGCTCTTTATGTTTAAAAATTGTGCTCAGGACGCCCTCCAAATGATCCAAAAAACTATCGTTTTCCTTCACGGTTTTAGGTCTATACAAACATAGTATAAAGATACCATTTAGATCTATTCCACATATTTCAAAAATATATGGAATCGTGCATTTATTAATATAGGTCAGATCCCTATACTGAACATCAATTCGTAGGTAAATACACACCCCCCCCTTGCTCCTATTGTTTGAGCGACAAAAGCAACTAGCCAATTTAAAACCTGGGACAACTATTCTACACAGGTCCTCCTCTCTACGATGGTGCTCTGTAATACATAATATTTCGACGTCTTTGCCCTCCTCGTTTAGCCAAACCTCAAGCAAAGATATTTTATAAGCAGTTAAGCTTTGAACATTGAGATGGGCAATTTTTTGATTACGGTTTTGTGAGTTAGTACAATGGGAGGGAACAAAGAAAAAGCTTATTTTTATTTTCTTGTCTATTTGGTATTTTTAACTTTATCAGGGGTATCTTTTTTTGTAGGTTCTCGACTAATGGTTTTATAGTATTTTTTTTGTTTTGTGCTTTAATGTTTTGATTATGGAAGAGATAAGGGATAGTCCCTATTTTTAACTTGTCATTTTTACAACGAGAAGCCATATTCTTGTTTTTTCCGAAGGTAAGAAATTGCTTTTGATATTGAGTGCTATCAATCTCAATATTTACAGCGTAACTTAGATGAGATAGGTTATAGTTTTGAACCTCAATGAATTTAGTTTTGGTGTAATGTTTACATAACAATTTTATATAATGATTCTGTTCTTCTACATTTATATACTCGTTGTCTAGCACCTTAATAACATATATGTACTGAACATTGCATTTGTTAAATCTGTGAAGCGCATTACATAGGTCAAAGACAAAAGCATATGGGTCTTTGTCATTTTTGCCCAAACATAAAACCAAAACATCGTCACAGTTCATGTTCAGCAAGAGATCATCATTATCCTGAAGAATGTCACGACTTGAAGCCCCCGGTTTTATGAAACCATTTACACGGTATTGATCGTTCCATTTATTTTTTCTGTCCTCTGACAATTTAAGAGATAATCCTCGAGCATGCTGGTCGCCAAGGATGTAAATAGTCGGCTTGTTTAACCCTTGTTTTTGTGATTCATGTTGACTGGGAAATAGTTGATCGGTATGAGATGTATTGGGTTTGATGTTGGACTGCTGCACGTCATTTTCATGTGAGGTCCTAATCGTCATGGTATTTTCATTTTGTCTCTCATTATTTATTATTGGACTTCTATCTATAGGTATATTCTGTTGGATCTCGTTGAAAGTGACAGGGGTAGCTTTGTCCTCATTACCTCTGCTAATCGGAGAAGATGTAGAACTGAGCTCTAGCAATTTTCGGTTCGTTAGAATCACTCTTTTTGAAGTTATAGGTGTCCTAGTGTTAACTGGAGAAGTGTTGCAAGACGATCTGTTAGATGTTAGCTTAATAAGCAAGTCTATTTTCCTGTTCATACCAAGTATCTCTTTTTTTAACTCAGTATTTTCAATATTAAGCTGAGATATTTCTTGATGCGCAGTGGCTAGCTCCGTTTGAAGTTGAGTTAACTGATCCTTCAATTCTGTTATTGCCGACAGATCTAGTGATGTTTCCGGCAAGCTTTTTAATGTGGTATCAAGAAAAGTATTTGAGCTGCTATTACCATCATTGAAAAAGGATAAGTCTTCCAGAGACTTAACCTTGCGAATCTGATTTCGTCTAGTCACATTATCCGTATTTAATATTGGTTAAGTTGATCTCGTCGGTTGATTCATCAGTTTCTTCAAGACATGAATTGCAGTCTTTTTTTTGGCAAGTTGAACAAGATGGGCATTGCCATTGTTTGTGTGTGAAGGCGCGATTAGCCATGTAAAATGCGGTCGTCATATTTACGCATTGGTAATGGTATATTCCCTTGCATATATATATATATATATATATATATATTACTCATACATACTCATTACTTATTTCAATACTATCTATTATTTTCTTTAGTAGCATTGAGTCCTTATTAGATATTTAGATTAAGACCCTAAAAATGCTTTTGTTCTTTTTTGTTTTAGGCTTAGGTTAAAATAAGTTTTAAGGTTATAGATCTTAATCACCTTATTCACAAATAACACATTTATCACTTGTCCAAATATAAGACAAAACTTTTGATTAACCAACCTACCAGCACCCATGGAACAGACTACCCCTAGTTACTATACTCTTTGGACTACCCATCGTCTAGTCTGGGAGCTACTGAATTTTTTGTAAATGTTACCATGTGTGTGAAATAAATATTTTTGTATTTTGTATTTTTGTATTTTGTAATATCTAGCGCTCCTCGTCCACCAGGGAAAACGAAGCAACACTAATTTAAGTGTTGGAGATGTTGTTCTATTATAATGCGACAAAAAACGAGTCGACTGGCCACTTGGTCTGATATTAGAGCTGTATCCAGGTACAGATAATCACACTCGGGTAGCAAAGATCAAGACTGCAAACGGTGAGAGGATTCGACCCTTACAAAGACTTTACCCATTAGAAGTCACACATCCTCATATAGAAGTTGATACACTCATACAACGACCAATTGATAAAGAAACACTTGTTGAGACTGAGAGACGTACCCGATGTGGACGTGTTATACGAATCCCAAGAAGGCTTGACTTATAAATAGAGACAGAACAATGAAGTTGAAGTGACAAGTAGCCAGGGATCCAAAACCTTTTTTTTTTTTTTTTTCAATTGAATTTCCAGGTGTACTTAACATTTTTTTTTTGTTGTGGAGCGTGTTGAAACTCATTTTGGTTTATGTATTGTTTATGATTTTGAATGACAAATCCTTTCATTTTATTAACAAGTTGTCAAAAATATAGTTTTACGAAAGACCACGATTTTGAACAATTTATTTCAAACCAGAGTTATTTCATCATTTAAGAAGTCTTTTAAGTAGTATACATCCATTTCCAACAAAGGTAATGCTGTGTGTATGGTGGAGCTGATACGGCCAGGCAGGACCATCGATTTTGAACTCTACTGCGAACAACTGATGAGATTAAAGCAAGAAGTTGAGAGAAAGCGGCCGGAAGTAGTCAACAGAAGGGGTGTGGTTTTTCATCATGATAACACTAGACCTCACACATCTTTAACCACTCGGCAAAAATTAAGAGAGTTTGGCTGGGACGTATTAATGCATCCGCCGTATAGTCTTGACCTGGCACCTTCAGATTTCCACTTGTTTCGGTCTCTTCAGAATTTTTTAGGCAGTGTTAGGTTAACATCACGAGAGGACTACCAAAACCACTTGTCGCGGTTTTTTGATCAGAAGCCCCAGAATTTCTATAGCAATGGGATCATGTCCCTACCTACAAGATGGCAGAAAGTTATCGAACAAAATGGCACCTACATACTTTAGTTAAATGTGAATAAACTTTATTAAAAAATGTTTTGAATTTTCATATAAAAGGCGAAGAAACTTTTTACACGAGTAGCGACAGCTATCTCGCTCGGCTCGTTTTTCGCTTGAAAGGTTATCTTCGGTGGTGCAATTGGTAGCGCGCTTGTCTGAGAAACAAGAGGTCACAGGTTTGAATCCTGACCAGAAGAATTTTTTCCAAATTCTTGTCTTTGCATTTGTTTCTCATGTATCTTTTCTGGTTTGTAATGCACTTAAATAATAATATTTTGAATATTCCAAGGCAATGGATTTCTCAATGAAACATAATATTTACTGGAATTGACTCTAAAAGGGTTCTGTCCTTAATTTTGAGGTACGGAACAAAAGAAAACATGGACAGTATCTATTAAAAGTAATCGATTTTTCTAAGACGTTGTAAGAGAAAAATCGATTAATAATTCATAATTTTTTTTTAATAATCGCTTTAACATAATCATTTTTTATTTTGAATAATCGATTAAAATAAAAATCGATGATTTTACGTCTCTAGTTGTTTGCGATCATCATTACGCGATAGTTTAATATATAAATGATCTGTGAACGCGATGTTTACTTAGGTAGCGTTCCAAATCACTTTTTCAAGATTAAAATATTGCTCGCTGTCGGAGAAAAGTAGCTCGATGCCGGTTCCAAAACCTAAAAGTAGATGTTTTGGAACCAGCATCGAGCTACTTTTGTCTGACAGCGAGCAATATTTTAATCTTGAAAAGTGATTTGGAACGCTACCTAAGGTAGATTAGATTAGAGCTGTTTGCGATGTTTACACAAAGTTTAAAAATTAGTGCACGGGTTTCGGTTTCGTCTCAGTCTCAACTCAAACGATATGACTAGGTACCTATGTTAAAAAATAAAATACTATAACAGCTATGAATACTCAATTCATATCAAAAGTGATAAGGTTTAACGACAAATCATCAACCACCGAATTTGTCTACGAGAACCCCCTCTTGGACAAAGCCATAGCTCGATCAGTCGCCAAAAGTTTTGTAAGGATCCTCGGAGTTTCTAATAGCAACTTGAGATTTTGCGTGCTGGAAAACATTCGCAAACTTTGTCGGACAGAAACGGAAGGTCATAAAAATGTTGACGACAAGTATCTTCCTGTGCTTACACAGTTCTACAACGAGCATGTTGGGGAGGCCGAGAGTTCCTCGAATGAGTCGACAGATTGCCAGCTAGATGCTTTTCTGATCAGAACCATGAAGCATATGGACGTAGACAGCAGTTTCAACTCAAAATTAAACCCTGAAGTTATACAAGCTCTACTAAATCTGAACAGCCAAGGTGTATATCTTGATAAACTATCTACAGACATCATTAAGTGGAATAATAACTCTGATAAATATCAGAACCTCATTAAAGATTTGTGGACAAATGAAGATGCTCTTGAAATTTTGGTTGGTACCAAAATGATTGATGATGTCTCAATAAAAATGAAAACAGAATTGGAAAGAATGCTGTTAGATATTACATACAAAATGTTACAAAGCAAGGACATAGATGTTATTGAATATTTCTCATCTACAGAGAATCTACAAAACCTTATTAAGAAATGTTCAGTATCAAAGGACTGCTTTCAAATGAGCATTGGAATTTTGAATTTTTTATTCACAGCAACAAACTTTGACATGAAATTACAAGAATTAATACCTCACTTTGTGAGCCAAGTGAAAGCTTTGATACCACCTCACAAATTCATAGTATTATATCCTACAGATTTGAGTTCTTTAGTAATATTACTGGACATGGATCTGAATGTATTAGAAAGTCCTTTGAAAGATCTGTATGTTGATAAAACCCTAGACTACTTAACCAAACTTTTTAGTGAGTCAGTGCATGATTTTATAATGGTTTTGTCTCATTATCCTCAATGGTTTGATTTGTATTTTTATAGTGAACTGTATAGTGAACTAGGTAGCTAATTGTTCTAAAATTCAATTTCAGCTACAAAAGTACAAAATAATTAAAGTTGGATCTAATAAAACCCTGTAAGGTAATATGGGGCTGTCTACACAGAGTGCGTGCTGCATTCTGAACAAAGAATATACTAGTCTTTCTGAATGTGCCTTCTTCTTGATCCCTCCACTCCATGTATGTCAAGATACAAGCCGTCACATAGATTACAATGACAGTGGAACATGGCTCTTTGTGGTCAGCCCCTGAACTAATAATATGGCATTATTCATATTTATTACCATAATTCCTTAAGTAATAATAAAGAAGAAATGAAAGTTTATATATATAATTTAACATTTTGTTATGTATGACTCATAGATAATCAACCAGCAAAACTTTACCATGTGAGGAAATTTTATATGTAGCAATATACCTAGTTTTATATATTTTAACATTTTACTAGAGTTCCTTATCTCAAAATTAAGAAGGAACCCTAATAGGATCACTGTTTTCCATATGTCTGTCTGTCAAGGCCCATTTTCCCAGGCCTCGTTATGGATATCAAATTGAAACCAATACCTCTTACCACGTAGAGTCGCAGAATGCCGAATCATAAAAAAAATATTATTATTGTTAGTTAATATATTATAAACCTAGTGATATGGGTATCATTGGAAAGCTAGGAAGATGAGCAACAAAAAAAAAATTATAATAATATAAAAAAAAAGTTGTGGATTGTAATTCTAGGCCCAAATTTTTTTTTAAATATATTTATAGAGTTATATTTTTTTTATTATTTATATTTTTCTACAATATTATAAAATTTGAATAGACATATATATATATAGTATACATACATATATTTATATATAACTAAGATTTTTTCAAGGAGAGAGTCACCCACCCAATTCCTCCAAGAAAAAAAGAATGTTTTCTTGTAGGAAATTTAATCTAGTTTTAGAAAAAAAAAACCGCATTAGAATTTGACAACTAGTTCCGGAGATATAGCCAAAAACAAAATTGGCGGGAAAATTTGCAAATTTGCAAAAATTCGCACTAATTATCCAGGTTACAGAAGTTTAAAGCCCCATAATCTGTTAAAAAATCATGCTTCTAACTCAATGCGAAAAAAAGTTCTTGTTTTTTATGTGATTCTGAAGGCGTTTATTTTAGTTTTAGTGCTGTCAAAATGAAATTTTCTTAATTCTAAATATAACTAGTTCTTTAGTGTTAAAAACAGAAGCTATATTACTTTGGAAAAATTGAATTTTTGACAGCACTAAAACTAAAATTAAAGCCTTCAGAATCGACTTTAATTTTATATGCTCACTATAAAAACCTATAAGGTACTACCAGATACATTAGGGTACTTCCATTAGAAACTTCAAATTCTGTTAATTAGGTCATAATAGCATAGGTTGAGGGAAAAAAAATCTTTTCAAATCGGTTACCATTTGCCAGAGTTATGGTGTAACATAGGTAGGCACCCGAGAAAATAAATTAAAAAAAAAACACTTGAATTGAGAACCTCCTCCTCTTTTAAAGTCGTTTAAAAATCCGGAAGTTCCATATAAGGTGACTTTAATTTATGCAGCCAAACTCATACTGGAGGCTTGGCAAGTTATCAGTAACACGGATCGATAACACTTTTTGCAAATTTCGCTAAATTTAATCTTGTAGTAATTGACTCACTGCTGGCCATGTGTTTGTAAGGAACACAAAAAGATTAATTTACTAATTCCACATAAAGGGTCATCGAACCTTATTACTGAGCACTTACCGAGTCTTCAGTAAGAATTAGGCTGTACAAATTAAAGTCACCTTATATAAGGTGAGTTTTGTTTAAGTATAATTTTTATAAAAAATAGATGCACAAAAAAAAATGTTTCGTATTTAGCAAATAGGGTCATTAAACCTTGGTCCTGACCACTTACCGAGTTTCCAGTATGAATTTGGTCGTATAAACAAAAGTCACCTTATATTATACTACGTGAAATTAAGGTCATTTTGCTAACGAAAACTGGTGATAGTACTCGTCCATATTTATGAACAACTTTTACTATGAAGCCAACCCCGATATCGTGAAAAAAATCAGCTGTTTCATACATTTGGGTCGAGTAGGTATTTAACTTTTCTATGGAACAGCTGATATTTTTTTCACGATTTCAGGGTTGGCTTTATAGTAAAAGTTGTTGATATGGACGAGTACTATCACCGGTTTTCGTTTACAAAATGACTCACGTTGTATAAGAATCAGGAAAAGAGGAAAAAAACGGAGCCCTTACAGGATCACTTTGTTGTCCGTCCGTCCGTCTGTCAAGATCCTTTATCTCGGGAACGCGTGGAGGATCGAGTTGAAATGTTGAAATTAATACCATATACTCAGGTCTACCTACAGTCCCTTGAAGCTGTGAAAAATCAAACTTCTAATTTAACGTAAAAAAAATATATTTCGACACTCTCAAGGGAATCAAAATTTATAGGGTATTTTCCGTTGACCTAGAACTACGAAATTTGCCAAGTAATACCGTCCTATACTACAAGTATAGGGAAAATCTGAAAACTATACATTTGTAATTAAATCATTAAAAAATATAGTATTTGACGGAACCCTCGGTGGGCGAGTCCGACTCGCACTTGTCCGGTTTTTTTAATGTCAAACATAAGAAATTGGCTTGGCTATTGTGTTTTGGAAAATCCCTTACAGGGTAAGTTTTGCTTGTTGATAATAAAAAACTGGTAGAGATAAAAAAATAAAACAAAGAAATTTTTCCGAGTGTTTTCATTATTGGGATTTTTTTGCCGCTAAATAGGCCATTATAACGCGTATTCTGTGAATTTTTTTAGGCCTATAACGGCTGAAGCTGTAGACACAAGATATATGAATCAGTACTTAACCCTTAAATGCATGAGGTTTCATTTTTGCATGAAATTGAAAACAGTGATAGAAAAATACCTAAAAAGCATGAAAAAAATAAATGTATATTTTTTGATAGAAATGGGGTTTTTACCCATGAAAACAAGAAAAACACAAATTAATTTTTACTCATAAAGCTGAACTCTTTTTGACTTTAATATCAAAAAACCACAAAAATATAATATATGCAAACAGAATATTTTTTTTTTCAAAAACTCTTTAATGATTTTCCCGCCAAAATGCGAGCGAAAACAAAAAAAACAAAGAATAATAAATAAGAGAATTTAAAAGTTAAAAAAAATTCAAAGCTGTAGCCAAACATATTTTTAGCTCATATAATTATAAAATTATGTATATAATAAATAAAAAACCTTTGTATAATTTTCGATACAAGATGCATTTAAGGGTTAAACTTCAAGAAAACGCCCTGAATCGATACACACACACAGACGCGTGCTTTTACACGCCGCCGTCTCGGCCATTGTCGCGGAACGTTAGCGTCGGATGGCATGGCAGTCGCGAGCGCTGCACCATATGGTTGCTTTTAGATTTCGCCCGCCGTGCCGATCGGGCGTAGGTACGAGTAATTATGTCGAGAATACGGTGGAGTTTCCCTACTGTTTATACAGTATATCTACCTACTGTGCTGTAGATCTGTGACCATAGACATCATAATAATGTAGATCGGAACCCTAAAAATAGCGTAAAAAACCCTTGTTGTGAAAGCAGAGCACGCGCCTCTTTATATCTGGACGGTTTATTATTTAAATGCCTCGTAACGATAAAAAAGAGTTACATATTTAAAATATACTTATATTATAATTATAATACAACCATTAATTAATTTTGTTAAATATTTACAATCAATATGACAAGATAAGCACTTATATTTTGACGCCACTTTGAGGTTAGCATCAATTGTTTACATTTTTCATGAGTCACGTGTCACATTCCGAGCAATTTTACATCTTCTTCGCTAAGGCGTCCTTCATTTAGCCGCACTCGTAACCTGCAATAAAGGTACATCCAGTCATTCAATATACGTGTATAACACATACCCAGTCAATTAAAGCCGATTTTGAAGGCTTTAGTTTTAGTTTGACATACACAAAATTAAACTTAAGTATGGTTAAAACGGAGAGCCATTTTCAAGTCACCATTTTATAAACGTCAAACTAAAATTTCAGTTTGACCGCCATAATTTACTCAACTTAGTGATTTTAACTTGTTTTGGTAATTTCAAGGCACATTTTAGAGCTGTCATTTGATTGAATTTAAAAAAAATAGTTTGATTTATGAGCATCTAAGACTTGCTAATTTTAGTTGGTGTGCCCTTCTGAATAGCAAAATATAGTACTGTCATTTAAAATTACGTTTTTTAGTAAGTTTCTCAGATTAAAATTAAAACCTTCCAAATCGGCTTTATTAAAATGTATAAGGCGACTTTAATTTATGCAGCCAAATTCTTACTGAAGATTCGGTAAGTGCTCAGCGACAAGGTTCGATGACCCTTTTTGTGAAATTCGTAAATTATTCTTTTCGTGTTCCTTACAAACGCAAGCCCAGCCCATCAATTAATGTATGGGGCGTCAAGATTTTATTTTGCGAATTTTGCAAAAAGCGTTATCGATCCGTGTTACTGATCACTTACCAAGCCTCCAGTGTGAGTTTGGCTGGATAAATTAAAGTCACCTCGTAGGTATAGAATCTCAACGAAGGTAAAGTTTACATCGTCCTACGAATCTTATTCGGGGAAGGGTTGAGAGAGGAGATCAGATAAGCAGCTGACGTAACTATAGATATAATAGCAGAATGGCGACATACCTAGTACCATATTTCGAACAGTTGATTTACTCGAAACTATTCTTATCAAATTAACAAATTATCCTTCCTATAATTTATCTATGACCTAACACAGAGCTCCTGCTAGTCTGGCATAGTAAACCATATCGAGCTCGATAACGCTTGATACAGTGCTCTGTCTCACTCTGTTGATTTACGTAGACAGGGACAGACAGTGTATATCGGGCTGTCAAAGCTCGATATGGTCTACTATGCTAGGTACCCTGGGGTCCTAGTATAATTCTGCATACCTAATGTCAAACTTCAGGCCAAACCGCCCAGCCGTTTTTGAGTAATTTGTCGTGAAGCCGAAGCTTCGATATAAAGGTTTCCGTTTTTCTGAAACTTACCGTTGTTCGCTATGTTTGACGGACCACAGCGGCGGCATGTACCGGGGTCTCATCGTGGCGAGGAAGTGCTCCCGCCACAGCTCCTCCAGTCGCAGCAGGCTAGAGCGAGATAGGAAGTGTTCCACCACCTTGTCTCCGTGGGACTCGTACTCTTCGTTTTCGTAGCTGGGGGAGAATGAAGTCACACTTCAGACACTTGGCGAATGAGAGATAGACCGAAAAAAGTGTAAGACTTCGTGTACGAGCTATGTCAGCACTCGCACATTGATAGACGTTAATGCATAGTTTGTATATACATACTTCAGTAGGCCAACCGTAGATAACTTCACTAGTTTAAGTGTAAAATAAAAGTATTCTCAAAACAGCAGCCGTTGAGTTTGGAATCATTCTATCAATCTACATCACATACTTACATTACTGTACTGTACACACTACACTTCAACCGTCACGACACTTTCACTATAGTATGTGTGTTTACAAGCGTATGTCTATTATATTACTGCAGTTTAGATGTGCGGCGTCCGCGTCACTACCAAGAGAAACTTCGTTCCAACCGAATGTCCTCATATTTTTATATTTGCTTGTTTGTTTCTTCAAGAATACTGTGCATTATGCACAGTTCAGTATGTGGTTTTATTAATGTGTAACACGGATTCAAGCCATAAGAAGGCAGGATTTGAACGTATCCTACCTATCACACCATGCTTACTTATAAACATTTTAGTTAAATGGTTCGAAAGTCTATGTTCCGAATGTCGCTAATTCAAATTCAAACGCTTCGGAATAGAATTTTCACAATAGAAATGCGGCAGTAGGATAGGAGTCATCACACAACACGCTGGAATGTATAAATTAATCGTGAAAACAACTCTGTAACTTTGCCCTTCAGAGTCAAACACCTCGGACACCCCTTCGGGGATTTATGTCGAAGAACTTTGGTGTTATCTGCTTGTACTGCGGGTAGTTCCATAATATCACACGTTCGGGCTCGAAGCGTGGCGCGTCGGATAGCGCTCGCTTCTTGTTTATTAGATACTCACACAACTCGCACATTGGCGGCCTGCTCCAACAGATCTGATGTTATCTGCTCGTCCTACAGGTGGAACTTTAGTATCACACGTTCTAGCTCGAAGCGTGACGCGTTGGACAGCACTCGTTTCTTGTTTATTAGATACTCACACAACTCGCACATTGGCGGCCTGCTCCAACAGCTCTGATGTTATCTGCTCGTCCTACAGGTGGAACTGCAGTATCACACGTTCGAGCTCGAAGCGCGGCGCGTTGGGTAGCACTCGTTTCTTGTTTATTAGATACTCACACAACTCGCACATTGGCGGCCTGCTCCAACAGCTCTGATGTTATCTGCTCGTCCTACAGGTGGAACTGTAGTATCACACGTTCGAGCTCGAAGCGTGACGCGTTGGACAGCACTCGTTTCTTGTTTATTAGATACTCACACAACTCGCACATTGGCGGCCTGCTCCAACAGCTCTGATGTTATCTGCTCGTCCTACAGGTGGAACTGCAGTATCACACGTTCGAGCTCGAAGCGCGGCGCGTTGGATAGCACTCGTTTCTTATTTATTAGATACTCACACAACTCGCACATTGGCGGCCTGCTCCAACAGCTCTGATGTTATCTGCTCGTCCTACAGGTGGAACTGCAGTATCACACGTTCGAGCTCGAAGCGCGGCGCGTTGGATAGCACTCGCTTATTGTTTATTAGATACTTACACAACTCGCACATTGGCGGCCTGCTCCAACAGCTCTGGTGTTATATGCTCGTGATGAGGGTAGTTCCGTAGTACCACACGTTCGAGCTCGGAGCGACGCGCGTCGGGAAGCGCGCGTGACTGATAGAGAAGCGCGCGCGCCGCCGATTTTACTTTCCTGTTGCAAGTGGATATGAAGGATAAATACTTTGTATACAGGAATTATCCCTACAACACGTCACTAGGAATGCAAAGTAGCTATGTTACTTTATAATTCTGTAACCAACAGCAGACCAAAATGAAACTTTTGCATTGTGGCCCAAGTCGTAATGTATATACTTTTTTAAGACTAACATTGAACCAGGTTTTTCGCTTTTATTACATACAATCGTAGATAATGGGGGTGAGGTGATACTGATAAAAGTTTTAGAGTAATTTTTCCTTATATTTTATCTATTAAAAATTAAAGTTAAAAATGTATATGGGTCAATAAAATCGATTGGTATTTCGATAAACCAAAGTTGAGTAAAACCCACTTGAAGTCAGCGTCCTCTATGTATTTGCAGTTGTTTCCGTCGCAGGATAAAGGCGCGTCGCACAGGGCTGCGAGTCGCGCACGAACGGCTTGGTCCAGCATGTTGGAACGTTTGTGGCACTCCACGCAGAGCAACAGCACGTCGTGGGAGGAGTGGTCTTTCATTAACTCTGGAAAGTTATTTCTACTACTTAGTACGTGTGAACACTATTTTATAGTTTATTTAAAAAATAAATCTGTTAAGAATTCGAGCACAGATGTTCCGAGTGCCAATAAAGTCTACTTGAAAAGACTTGATTTGATAACCCATAATAATTTTATAAATATTGACGAAAGATGACGGTGGCGAGACGTGATGAAGTGTAGACGTCATTTGATAATCACTATTAATCAATATCAATCACAACAAAAAATGACATATTACAAAACTGCAAAATAGTTCTTGAAAATCACTACAAGTTAACATGGAACTCACTGAGAACGTCACGTGTCGCGCTAACAAAAAGGCTCTGGACTCAGCATAATGCAACGCTTATACCCGTAGCGCTGATATTCTGCCAAAAGCGTATGGAAAACGCACGAACTCAAAAACAGTAATAAAATCTCATGGATATTAGCATAGGTTTCATCCTAAGAACCAACTATTTAAAAGCCTCAGGTACAATGGCTTGGGGACTACGTCACTTACCAGGGAAATACTTCCTATACTCCCGGGGGACAACATTCTTCCTGATGTACGAGTCGGAGGCCCCGCAGACCACACACCTGTTGTCTTTCTTCAGCTGATAGTACTTGCCGACGTCCCCCACGGAGCGTCCAGCCGGCTCGAACCGCAGTCGGACCGTCAACGGGTCCTCTTTTACTATGTCCGCCAGCTCTTTGTCTACGTACCTGTATAGCGAGCGACGTAATAATGCAGATCATCATCAATTATTTACATAATTATGTAGATTTAGTATAACTTATACTTGCGATTGTCGGCACTTGGTGAAACATGGAAAGCATCTTGATGAAAACCACTTGTACACTGTTTACACAAATTTACTATAACTATAGGTACTTTTAATCCAACCGGTTTCGAAATTGAATTCATTTTCAAGGGCTTAACAACTCATTTTAATATTTTAAGACATAACCTACGTGCTGATAATTTTATTTACTGCTTTTTATGGACTGCGCGATTTTGAGTCAGTCAGGACTGTAATCACACTATATATTATAAATGCGAAAGTTTGTGTGTGTGTGTGTGTGTGTGTGTGTGTGTATGTTTGTTACTCTTTCACGCTGAAAGTGCTGGATGGATTTGGACGAAATTTGGAATGGAGTTATGCTTGTGATTGTTGGCACTTGGTGGAACTTTTGATACATTTTTGAAGCGAAACCGGTAAGGGAAATAATATAAATAAGTGGACAAGTACAAGTGTTTTTAAATCAAATTTGGAATGGATATAGCTATAACTTAACACACAAGCTAGTTTTTATCCCGTAAAAAAGCATGTCGTTAAACCGAATAACACAAAAGCTAGTAATTTTATATATGAAAAGAAAAGATGTACCACAAAGCCTTCTTATTGTCACAAGTGCACAGCAGCTCCCCGTCCGGCGCCTCGAGGAAGCAGTTGTGGTAGAGCGGCTTTGACCTGGTGGCGTGCACGTACCTCTTGCTCGCCTTGTCTGGCTTCGCTGCCTTACTCCTGAAAGTTAATGTAGATAGTAATCAGAAATGTCTCGTGATAGTGAGACAATGTTGAAACTTGAAAGGTTGGGTTAAAAACGTACGATGAACATTTTTTAACATCCAGTTAAACAACATAAAAATATACTGTCAGGGGGTGTCAGAGGTGTTTTCCAGTGAGAATTGTTATTTATTAGAAAACACTCGTAACAATCTTTTTCACTGACGATTTTAACGTCCCAACTTGATGGGGTTGAGCCTTATCTCTCAATTACAATTTTCGTAGAGGTAAGTCAGAAACATTTCCTAATAAAGTACTAACCGCCGAATCAACAAACGTCACTTAGGCCTAATCCCTACTCAAGTATATTACTTTGTTCAAAAATCGTTTTGTGACGTTTGCGTATTTAGCGGTAACCTCCTTATTTGAACAGTTGGCCAACTTACTTTTTTGAATTCTGAATGGGTGCTTTGAAATGGATATCTGAATACTGCAATAGCATCTCATCAATATTATATCCCAGAAAGTTTTTGTTTCTGTAAAATCTCCTCAAAAAACTTGTGCTTTTCAGCTCTGTGACTAGTTTTATAAATATTTTTATAGCAATGTGAGCATCCGCTGCTGCATATTTAGTTTGTCTCTCAGATAATGTATCGCCTGCCCAGTTGCTGCATCTGACCCTCCAACTCTTGTCCAAAACTATCCCAAGGATTGTTTTAGAGAGCGAAGCCAGCCCTCCAGGGTTGTAGCCACAAACTTGAGCTATAAATCTTAGATCTAAGGTTGAGTTCAGACCAACAAAGTAATCTTTGGAGAGGTATTTCGCATCATCTATTGGAGCCACTCCAACTTTGTGTATGGTTTTGTCTTCAAGAAGGTCCTGAAAAGAAAACCAAAATAATCTTTACATTATTTTGAAAGGTTTGATTGAAATGCATGTCAGTCTACCCAACTTGGACCTAGATTCAATGAAGTATATACTAAGCCCTTGCTAAATCTGTTTTTTTTTAATTTGACATACGTACATTTACTCACGCCTGTCTCCCAGAGGGGTAGGCAGAGACTACAGATTTCCATCTACTACGATACTGACACACCTCTATCGCGTCTTTCACATGTATCGATCTAGTCATACACACTCTTTTAAATATTATATTTTATTATCACACAAGACTACTTAGCTGTGCAATTATTGTATGACATTTCATTTATACATGTAAAAATATAATTCTTATTTAAATTTTGGAAGATTTTTATATCTGGTTATTGGAATTGACTTCAGCTTAATATAATAAGGAAAGATAACAAATAATGTTTAGGTAACCTTCAGGGAACTGGGCACAGTCTTCAAATGGCTGAGTCTGAAGAGACAACAAAAGCCATCAAATGTGGAGATCTGGATCAGAGCAACCGGCTGTCTCTTTCCCTCCTCTGTCACCCATTCACAGTCAAAACCCACAGCTCTGTGCTTGCTACATCTTCTGAAATTGTCATATAGCATTGTTAATATTGTATACGTAAACATCCATTCATATGTATTTTTATTTTATATCACGCCCAAATCCTCATTTCTGAAAACTTCATGAAAATCAAATTTGACAATGCCACAAATTAGTCATGAAATAGTCATAAATAGTCACCAAGGTTAAAAAAATTGTCATATCATAATTCCGAAGTTATAGCTCTAGGTTGTTGAGGATTATGGTGTGAAGGCCACGCTGTAATCCTCACCACTCATGCGCGCAAACAGTGCAAGATACCCACTTGGTTTCAGTTGGAAAAAATAGTCATGAAATAGTTGTGATACCATACCGAATCTCGAAAGAGTTATGAAGGTATTTTCGTGACGATTATGCCGTGAAGGTTTCACCTCACCTGATATCTGCAGAACACTCAAGTTGTTCAGTTTGAAGTTGGTGTCGTTTGATACGACTATTTCTTGACTATTTTTTGACACCAAGTTCAAACTGAACAACCTGAGCATTCTGCAGATATCACGTGAGGTGAAACCTTCATGCCATAATCCTCAGGGATGTACCTTCATAACTCTGGAATCCTTGAAGCATTATTTTCAAGATGTGGTAGGGTGTCACATGACTATTTTTTGGAATTGAAACCAAGTCGGTATCTCGCACTGTTTGCTCGCATGAGTGGTGAGGATTACAGCGTGACCTTCACATAATAATCCTCACCAACTGTTAAGAATAAGGAAATAAGTAGTTTCTGTAACTGACGTTGGGGCTAGTATTGGATGTGCGGTGCGCTGTCTCTTCCTGTACGCCATGTTGTCAAAACTCAACACCAACCTATAGCTATAACTTTGGAATTATGATATGATTATTTTTTAGCATGGTGACCATTTATGACTATTTCATGACAAATACTGGCATTGTCAAAATTGATTTTCATGAAGTTTTCAGAAGTGAGGATTATGGCGTGAAGGACACCATTTATACTTGTTTCTACTGAAAGAACAATCTTCTACCTAATCTCTATATTGATCAAATAAAATTTTAGAAGTTTGTTTCATGTGTTTGTCGAAGAATCTAATAGACAACAAAAGGAATTACAGGGAAAACAGTCAATCAGTGTCAAAAAGGGCACAAAAGAACTCATGTGGCCACCTCACAGTTCGCCTAAAGGCCACCCAAACATTTGAAGTTAAAGTCGCAGTCAAAATATCTGGCAAGAGTAAGGGCATCTGTGCACCGACCCAATTGAGACATGAACAAAAAACCAGACAAACCTGTTCAATATGTCGTGTGCACAAATACACTACCTATTGAGATAGTAGTTATTATTCCAACTGAATTGGTTATTTCAGGACCAGCAGCAACTTATTCCAACATATAAAACCATTTACAACCTAAACCAACAACCAAATCCATAAGATAAGATAAGATATTTATTCACCATATAACAATGTCCGTTATAAAAGGTTTAAGAAATTTACACGAAATACATAAAAATACATAAAATACATAAGAAATTTACATGAAATATCCAAATATTTGTATTGCATTATCATATCATGCAGTCAGCATTCAATTGATCTTTTTTTTTATCAAAAAGTATTTGTATTATTTATTATTTATGTGGTGTTAAGTGTTAGTTTAGTGTTCCGTTTTGAAACAAATGAATTACACTCGGAGTGGTGCGAATTTCACCCTAGAGCATTCAAAAATTTACCCATGTTAAACCAAGGGTAACCAAACTGTTACAACAGTTGCTCGGAAGTGTTTTGAAAGGCTTCCGAGTAAAGCGAAAATCACACTGGGCCACTTGATTTGTGCAACCAAATTTCTCTTTCTCTTTCTCTTATACAGATCTGTCTCTTTCTAATAAACGAGTGCAATTTCACACTATGATTGCACGTTTTGAAACGCTTCCTAAGTGTAATTTTTTTGGTGTAAGTTTTTCCTGCATGTGGTACTAAAGTGTGTGACTAAAAATGGACAGTGTTGCCAATGTAGGCAATTTTTCGCTTTTTAGGCTACTCAGCACGATAATCAGCAATGAAAAAATCTGATTGCGACTAGCCGCCCTTTAGGCTACTTCAGGGACAAGTTATTAAAATTTTCCAAATCATAAATATAAGCATAACCATAAGACCATTTTGTCAATTGCCTTAGCTATTAAGTAACTTTTTTCTATTTTTTACTCACTTTACTGGGAATGACTACAACAATTAACTTTATTTTACTGACAACAGAGTTCGCAGGCAAAATTTTTTACACTTTTGCTTCGTAATTTGTAACAACTTCTACTGTGCATGTTCATAGTAATTTCAAAGACATTATTTCTGTGTTAAAACATGGGAAAACACGAAAAATATGTGAAGCATTACCTTGATGAATGGAAAAAGTACCTGCATAGCAAACCATATCGAGCTCGATAGCACTTGATACAGTGCTGTCTCACTCTGTTGATCTACCTAAAAAGGGACGGACAGTGGTTTATCGAGCTGTCAATGCTCTACCATGCTAAGTATCCTAAGTAAAACTAACATTACCACGGGGAGACTGCAAATAATAGTGAATGGTTATGGTAATGGCACGCTCTGTGTAATTCCTTTCTTTAATGAACCGGGTTAAAGAATTAGATTTTTTTGTTACCTTCTCAAGTCTTCAACAACTTGGTCACAGTGTTTTTCAGTAGTCACCGTTACGATTGTTAAGTACTTCAGTGCTTCGGCGGCGTCTTGTGGCGTGTACTTGTACTTCATGACTAAGTATGTAATTCCAACACAGCCCAGAGCAATTGCTGATGTTGTAAGACCAACTTGGATTTTAAAAGGATCCATTATGCTACAGAAAAGGATACAAATACAAGTAGGTACAGATAGATGTTGGTTTCGTCGACTTCATAAAAAAATTGATACTTAACTTTATCTCACAATTTTATTCAAAAGAAAACCAAAATAACAAACAAGCCTCAACGAGGTTAGATTTTGAAATGTTTTTTTTTTTCCTTTCGTGCCTTAGGCAAAGGCTTCATCCGAGGACAAAGGTATAGGACCATGAATTTTTCACATTTTTTTCCGTCCCTTTCAGGGACTGGCAATGGTATTTAGGACCATGATAGCCTTTTCTGTAATTTCCATTTTATTCCTTTATTTTCTTCGTTTTTTAATGATGAGTATGAATGTGGTCTCATCCAATAGGTAGGCAAATAGCCTTGTTGTCGTATCGAGTATTTTGTCAAATTCAAAAGGAACAAATGCCCGTTATGTATATTTTCTGATATCTTCTAGATGTCCGTCATAGTAGCACAGATGAATTCAAATATAGGAAAATAAGTTGCAGATTTTTTTTAAGTGTCTGCAAATCGCGTGGTATATTAACAGGTTTTTCAAAAATTTCTAATTAATTATCAATTTATAATATTCTAGGTAGGTATTGCAAAAGCAGGACATTCAAAAAATATGTGATTCAGCGTTTGATCGGAGTCTTCAGAGCAATTAGTGCATTTGGGTGAATTAATTATGCGTAAACGGTGTAAATGGGCGTTGAAGCGACAGTGTCCAAAACGAAGTCTATTGTACAGTGGAGCCCGCATCAAGCTATACACATCTCATTGTACGGGAAACCTACACAATGAGAGGTCAGCTTAAACTGAAAGTGTTTAGCTTGATGTGGGCTCCACTGTACAAATGATAAAGTAAAATTTGCAACTTCTAGACTTAGCATTCATAAACCAAGGAGTTCTTCCAACTTCGTTATTAATTTGAGCGAACCATGAGCCCTTTTGAGCCAGAGTTACATTATAAACAGGGAGCCACTCATCCAACATATTATTATGTTTCTTCAATTTTGAAACTAAATCGGAATATGGATTAACAACACTCTGTGAAATGTCATTATTGACAGTTAGGTTATTTTGTATTGTACTGAAGAAATCGTCTTTGCTAAATAATCTGTGTTTTCATTTCCTGTAACTCCAATGTGTGATGGAGTCCAGATAAAAATGATGTTGGCGTTTTTGTGAAATAAAGAGTTCCAAAGGTTTCTTATTTCATAAATATAGGGGTTAGTACAACGACCTTGAATACATTAGGGACGTTGGGTTAGTATTAGTATTAAAATGGTTATGTTCTAGTGCTTTCAACACGCTCATGTTGTCCGTAACAATCACCCAGTTATAAGATTCATGAATGTAGTTTTCTATATATTGTAGTACAGTTAGCAGGGTGGCCAGATTGGGCGACATATCGCAAATTGGGCGACTTGACGAACAAAATTGCGACCATTTTTTAAGTTTTTGCGATGATCGCAATTTGGGCGACTTCAAAAATATTTTTTGCGATATTTGGGCGACTTTATATGCTTTTTTTATTATTACTATTTTTGAGTTTACATTGTTTACGGCCCTGGATACTTGTCCTCTAAAGCCAATAGTTTTGTATTGCATGGCTTGTCAACATTGCCAGCTATAAAAAACTATTACAAATAAGAAACTTATTTTAAATTACCTATTTGGCAATGGAATGAAAGCAAATAAAACTGATTCAAAATTAAGGCGCCAAGCTAGATTATAAAATTATGAACTTAACTAAATGAAAAAATAAATGACGGGAAATGTCTTCAGATTCTGCAGATTTCTCCCTTCTTAACAAACGCGTTAAAAGGCAAATTCGTTTTGACCTGCGTCAACATATCACTCGCGTCATTGAAGACGTGATCAAGCGAAACAAAGGCTCAAAAGGTTTTGCCTAGCAGTTAGGAAAGACCAATCTGACGAAGCTAAAGACAATAGAACCGTTATCAGTAGGCCAGAGAACCTCGCCGAAATCGAGAAATTTTATGGGCTCCTATATTCTTCACACGCTCTCAAGCCAACTGCTTGCGATGAAGACGACAAATGTGCACCTCTGGTCCTCCACTACACTGATGAACTCCCGGATGTCGAAATGGGTGAGATTATGAGAGCTCTTGAACAGCTGAAAAACAACAAGCCGCCGGGCGAGGACGGCATCACAACTAAACTCCTAAAAGCTGGAGGTTACCCTATACTCGGACAGCTATAAGACCTCTCTAATGCCGTCATTCGTATAGGTACTACGCCAAAGGAGTGGAGCAGGAGCCTGGTCATTTTGTTCTTCAAAAAAGGGGACAAAATCTTACTTAAGAACTATAGACCAATTGCGCTCCTGAGCCACACCTACAAGCTGTTCTCAAGAGTTATCACGAATCGTCTCGCCCAACGATTTGACGACTTCAAACCTCCAGAGCAGGCTGGGTTTTGAAAAGGCTACAGCACCGTGGACCGCATTCACAAGCTAAGGTAGGTTATACATAAAAGTCTAGAGTATAATCAGCCCTTATGTCTAGCGTTTGTGGACTACGAGAAAGCCTTTGACTCCATCGAAACTTGGTCTGTTTTGCAGTCCCTACAGCGATGCCAAGTTGACTGGCGTTACATGGAGTTGTTGAAATGTCTGTATGACTCCCCTACGATGTCCGTCCAAGTAGGTACAGGGTGTACAAACAAGACCGATACAATCTTCAGCGCGGCGTGAGACAGGGAGATGTTATTTCTCCAAAACTGTTTACCGCCGCGCTGGAGGACGTCTTTAAAACACTAGACTGGAATGGACGAGGCATAAACGTAAACGGAGTGTACATTTCACATCTTTGCTTTGCCGATGACATCGTGATAATGGCGCAATGGTGCGTGGCCTTAGCGATTCTTCAAGACAAGTGGGCCTGCGGATGAATTTGGATAAGACTAAGGTCATGTCCAACTGTCACGTCATCCAAGGGCCACTAACCGTCGACAATGTCAGCATCGAAGTTGTTAAAAAATATGTTTATCTAGGTCAAGTCATACAGCTGGATAAAAACAACTTCGACGCTGAGGTTGACAGAAGAATATGCTTGGGTTGGGCAGTATTTGGACAGTTACGTCACATATTTACATCGTCAATACCGCAGTACTTAGAGGCTAAGATGTACAACCAGTGCGTCCTTCCTGTGATGACGTATGGCGCTGAGACGTTTTCTCTTATTAAGGGCCTGATCCACCGATTTAAGGTCGCTCAGCGAGCTATGGAGCGGGCTATGCTTGGAGTATCTCTGATGGATAGAATCCGAATAGATCCATCGGAGATCGAAAGTAACCGACGTAGCCTGCAGAAATAGTAAGTTGAAGTGGCAGTGGCAGTGGCGTAGCGTGTGTTTGCGCCGCCCGGGGCCGACCCGAATTTCGCCGCCCCCTTATTTTCATTATAACTCAAGACAATCAATTAAAAGAAGTTTAAAAAATAATCTTACTTTATTTATTTACTACAAATTAACTCTTGAGGTTTTTTTCAGTGCAAAATCTTTTAGCAGTTTTCGATGTAAATTTAGCTAGGTTTGTCAACCTCATTTGAGACATTGTTGAGCGGAGGTAATTTTTAATCAGTTTCAACTTAGAATAGCTTATCTCACAGCTAGCGTTGCTGATTGCAGCTGCCAGAAAGATTCCAAGGCAAATAAGCTATATTAGGCGCCGCAGCCGCGCGCAATTTTTGCAAAAGTTTTCGAAATTTTTGCCGATCATGCCGCCTTCAGAAATCCGCCGCGCGGGGCCATGGCCCCCCCGGCCCCGACCACGTTACGCCACTGGGCAGTGGGCAGGCCATATTTGTCGCCGACATGTTGGCCGTTGGGGCCGAAAGGCTTTAGAATGGAATACGTACAGTAAAGCGTAGTGTAGGCCGACCTCGTGCTCGCTGGACCGATGAGCTGAAGGACGTTGCGGGGGCGGGCGGCTGGATGAGATGGACGGAGGACCGACATGAGTGGCGAAATTTGGAAAAGGCCTATGTCCAGCAGTGGACGAACACGGGCATGGATGGAAACTAAATTAATAATGCGCTTTTGGTCAATTTCTATACTAAGTAATTTTGCGCGATTTTGGGCGACTTGAGTTCGTATTTTCTGCGATCATCCGGCTTGTCTATCTGGCAACCCTGACAGTTAGTATGCCCAAAGCTTCAGCTGTGAAAATACTCAAGGAGTCAGGTAATTTTCTTCCATGTCCAATTTTCTTGGTAGGTAGCGTCATAAATAGCCATTGAAACAGTATTGCTGTTTTTGGATCCATCTGTATATACATGACGATAATCTCTCCATTGAGATAAAAGTACATGAACATCTTGCTCATTATTAAGATCTTTTTTAATGATGATTCTCATATCAAAAACTTGCTTTCACCTCCCAGGACAAAACTTCCCGCGCTTTTCAAAATGTTTTTTTTTTCTTTTCTCCCGTTCAGGGACAGGTAAAGGTATCTAGGACCACCCCCCTGATTCTGTATCGTAAACTCAGTTGCCAAACCAAGTGCCTATCGTCTAAAACATACATATCCGCTTATCTAAGGATAAGGTCGTACTTGAAATGACTTCACAATTCGTAAATAGTTCAATACACATTAAAAGTTATTTTGGAAGTTCATTTTTATAAATTTTTGGTGAATAGCAACTATAGCTAATGACACTGAGTTACTTGATAGCGCCGCATGATAGCCTTTTCTGTATTTTTTTTATTTTCATACGAGTATATTGGGGTTTCGTTTCGAATCGAATGAATTTCACTCGGAGTGATGCGAATATCAACCTACATCATCGTTCAAAAATTTACCCGAGTTAAATCGAGGGTAACCAAACTGTTACCTACCTGACAGTTACTCGGAAGTGTTTTGAAACGCTTCCGAGTAGGCAATAAGAAAATCACACTGGCTAGTAAAAAAAAAAGTAATTTATTAAGCCAAAAATTACAGTTAAGTATTTATATTGGCAATGATTTAGCTACTAAATTAACAGTAGACTCCAAAGTAGGCGACAAACCTGTAACTTGGAGACTAACACATTCTGATTGTTTGTAAATGAAATTAACAGGTCGTAGGCTAAGAGTAGCTATTAACTGTTTTAACCTTGTTTTAACAATGGGTTAAACCAAGCTTTTTATAATTAAATCTAACATGGGTACAAAACAAAACGAAAGAAAGCTTGTAACCGTTTAAATTGATTAATCAATATTATCTAACATAGTATATGTTATATGTTCAGCTCATAGGATGGGAAAATTTAATGAAATATTTCATAAATACTACATATTATTATAATATACTCGTAATTAGTTACATGATTAAATGGATATAATATACTTTAGTATGACGTCTAATTATAAAATAAGACATGCATAGGCAATTTTACGCATAAATATGTTATTAAATAGTCTTATATTCAAAATATTACATATTATATATATAAATAAATATCCACTTTACGTTTATTAGCTAAGTAATCTATTTTATTATGAAAAATAAGTTTTCAGTGTTATCGTAATTTAAGCTCCTAATGTAGGTGAATAATTTGATTTTAGCTTCCTTGAGCGTGCACCTCCGTAAATCACATTGTTTTACAATTTTATTGAAGAGAAAGTTTCGCAAGTAAGGTTCAAAGCGTTGAGCAAAGGTAGTTTTTGTTTTGGGGACTGGTAATTTAAACACACGTTTATTAATTAAACTAGAGTAAGCCGGAGATTTCAAAGCAACCCGGTAAGCTAAGAATACTTCCTTGTAAACGTATAGTTGACGCACTGTAAGGACCTGACAATCTTTATATAAATCCACAGTTGGATACCTGTAACGTTTTTTGTGCAGGACCTTTAATATGGAATAGTGTGAATTCTAACGCTGTCTGGATACCATTAAAGTTCGCCGGACACTTGTCACTTCGGAGTTTTACCGGGTTTTAGACAAAATTCAAAACTTTAAAAATGTATTCATCATATTACTGTGAAAGTTGCATTAGATTCGTAAGAGCTCATTTATCTTTATATTTTTTTATGGCTACAAAAGGCAATTTCAGTTTCCCGCCCTTGAATTAGATTTGAGACTGACGTTTGTCACCCAGATCCGTTCTAAAACGTTTTTCTCACTAGAATCACTCGCAAGCGTTTCAAAACCAGATGTTCTCTCTCTTTCTTGTATTTAGCTGTCTCTTTCTATCAAGCGAGTGAAATTTCGCACTACCATCGCACGTTTTGTACGCTGCAGATAATCGTTCAAAAACTCACACTGGCTTGGGTTCGTACCGTACCCCGGGTACAACACTAAACCGTTCAAAAATCAACACGGGTCGCGACATCGACCGTTCAAAAATATCAGTAGCCGAATTTTTCAACACCAACTCTGAGGAGGGTTCGTAAGGTTCGTCTAGAGACGTGACCAGTGATCAAACAAGGATGCGCCTGGTGTTCGTTTGAAAGTCCAACAGCTGATTTAATATTTAATAGACGCGTACCGTTTTGTCCGGCAAATGCACCAGCTTGTTGACGCGATTTCTCAACATCGACGCGTTTCATGCATAGCAAGAAACAAATGGGAACAATTTGATGTGATATTCGGTTGTAAACTTGTAATTTTTAATGATTATTTATTCGGTATTCACGTTCGGCTCGTAAAACTGGCTCTATTTTCAAACTTATGCTACATTATTCTTACTTACAATAAAACTTGCTTAAATCTTCCGAAAAATGTTTTTAACATAAATGACCAGAGATTATAATATGCTACGTAATAAGAGTCGGGACTTCCCTATAACTGATTAATGCGTATTTACCACGGAATGCCCCGCAACCAGTACCAAACTACAATAAGAAATGACAAATCACAAACAAAGCTGCCAACATAAGTGTGTAGGGATGTACTGCAGAAGCAATACATTTTATCGATATCGTTTTTTTTTACTGTAGGAATTTCATGTGTAATGAAAAGGCCAATTACGAAGACTTCAGTTTTATCAGGGCTTTCAATAATTTGACAGTTTTGCAATAATACGTTTCTAGTTTTAACAGCTCTAGATAAAACTGAAGCCTTCTGACTTTTTATGCAAGAAAAGGAAATAAAAAGCTTCCTGTTCAATTAATTTTATTCTTATTACATAAAAAATATGAGCCAACATCATTGCTTGGACTTGGCCCTGAAGTAGATGGCTCTGAAAAAGAAAAAAAAAACAATTACGTCTACATAATTAAAATAATAATATTAAAAAAGTAAATTTTTGCAACTTCAATCTGGCTGGCACATAAATAAAAAAACCGGACAAGTGCGAGTCGGACTCGCCCACCAAGGGTTCCATACAAAGTTGTAGGTACAAGTTATAAATATTTAATAAAATTTATTATTAATATTACTTGTAGTTTAAGACGGTACTATTTGCCAATTTTTATAGTTCTAGGTCAATGGGAAATACCCAATAAATTTTGATTACCTTGAGAGTGTCGAAATATACGTTTTTTGCGGCATAAATAGACATATCTTTTTTACGTTACCTTAGAAATTTGATTTTTTCACAGCCTCAAGGGACTGTAAACTTGAGTATATGGTTTTAATTTCAACTCTATACCTTCTCGCGTTCCCGAGATAAGGGGTCTTGACAGACAGATGGATGTACGGACGGACGGACAGACGGATAGATGGACAACAAAGTGATTCTATAAGGGTTTCGTTTTTTCCTTTTGAGGTACGGAACCCTAATAATATTTTTAATAAAATGACACATGTATGTACGTACCGTTATCTGAATACACGTGACAAATAAACTCATGCAAAATCGTATCAGGAAGTGATGCTTCTTTGAGTTGATTTGAAGGTATGGTTGACTTTTTGAACCGGGTTTTCTTATTGAAATGTTTGTCATCAAAGTGATTTCCACAGGAAAACTTTCTATTGGTTGATAAATGAGGTCTTCACTGCCAGTGACTTTTACTTACGGCTGTCACCTGTAATAATAGTATTATTTTAAAAAGCAGCTTCACAATATCGTAATTCCAAAAAAAAACAAGACCGCATTATTGGAAAGTGATTTGACTATTTTGTCAGTTTAATTTTTCTCTATAAGTTATGTTGATTAACCAATCAACAGAAAATAAATAATACAAAACATTTTCCATACTTAATGCAAAAATTATTGTATCCTATAATTTTATCAAGGACTGTCAGCGAAAAAGAGGCAAATTTTTCACCTTAAAAATATATTGCACTATGATATTAGGATGAAATTATGACACCCTAACCTTAGTGGAAATGTTATGATTTATCGACACAATCCCATCACTATTCAATTTACGAATAAATGTTATGAAAATGTTTTCACTTTTAAATTTCTTTATAACACAAAATAAGTTGCAAGATGAGTACAGAGGTACTTACCGAGTCTCTTTTAAAAGAAACTTGGCCTGAATATAATGTTTTCACCATCATTTTGACTGCTTCGCACCTCACATATTTCACGCTTTTTATAGTTCATTGCGTGATGCAAATATACGTTCTATTTACTTCTCTATTAATAAAACATAATAGTATGAAACATAAAGCACTATATCAATGTAACACAGTTAAATCTCATTATAATCAGATAAATTATGTTTTACAAATAAACAAACAACCGCCATATTGACTTGACACAGCGTTAGACAGAGATAAGCTAAGTGAGCGAAAGAATAAGAACATATCGCCATTCATCCAAGCACAATTTTCATACATAACTCCATTTGTACTGAGTTTCGTTAGACTCTAAATGACAGCGTCAGATAGACGTTGCATCAGCCCATTCTTTATCTGAGATACCATTCGTGCAGTTTGTTGCAAAGTTTGCATTTGACGCGCATCATGTGCAATCACAGACCAAAGAGATTGTATAGAGAACACGACTGTGCACTACGATACGAAAAACGAGCCGTGCGAGATGGGTGTTGGCACTCGTTGGTCTCTTTCTAACACGTTAGAAACTCAACAACACTATACAAGTATATTGTTTATATTATTATAATATACACTGGCAACTTGCTAGACAAGGATACACAAATAGCGACAGCTATCTCGCTCGGCTCGTTTTTCGCTTGAAAATTTTTAAACGTCTGTGTGTGCATGCGGTACGTATGTAGAGAAAGCTACAATTTTTCTCGGAATGTATATACTTTTTGGAATGTAGGTAGTGTTTTATGGCAACACAACTAAGACCAAAGAAAAAAACAAATGTCAAAATGTTGTAGGTACTTGTACTGAAATTGTGAAGTGAAATGCGTTGTTTTTCTATAAAACAAATTCTTAAAATCCCTTGAAACCTGTACAACTCGTACGTATGGAATAAACAAACCCTATCATGGCACGGGACAGGAGTCCAGAACGACGTCGGTCTCGCTCCAGAGAGAGGAGAGATCGGGAACGTCACGACGACCGTGAGTCTCACCGCGACAAAGCTAAGCGCCGAGAAAGGTCTAAGAGCCCCACAAGGAAGGACAGGGAACGCTCTCGCAGCCCTTCGCGCAAAGATAAATCGGATACCCGCAAGGAGAGAGATCGTTCCAAAAGCCCTAAGAAACGGGATGGCAAGGACAAAGAAAAGGATAGGAAGTATGAAAGCAAAGATAAAAGCAAAAGAGACGATGAAAAGAAGCTAGATGATGAGGAAATGCAGGAAACCAAGAAGGATGAAGAGCTTAAGCCTGTTAAACGTGAACCATTGTCACTGGAGGAGTTGTTGGCTAAGAAAAAGGCTGAGGAAGAGGCTAGGAGTAAGCCAGTGTTTTTAACAAAAGAGCAAAGAGCAGCCCTAGCTCTGGAGAGACGAAGGGAACAAGTTGAAGCTATGAGGGCAAATGTCGAAAAGCCGGCTATTGCAACTATTGATCTTACTGGCACTACTAGAAGAGAGGATGAAAGGAAACTCAGAGAAGAAAGACAGGAAAGAGAAAGAGAGAGAGACAGGGAGAGAGAGAGGGAAAGAGAACAACGAGAGAGAGATAGGGAGAGAAAATATGATGATCGGAAATCAAATAATGATCGTAGAGATGATAAGAAAAATGAAAAGAATGATGAACATAACAAAACTAAAGATAAAGAGCGTGAAGAAGAAGCCATTAAAGCAAGATACTTGGGTATTGTGAAAAAAAAGCGCAGGGTTCGAAGACTGAATGATAGAAAGTTTGTCTTTGACTGGGATGCTTCTGAAGATACCTCCAATGACTACAATGCTCTGTACAAAGAACGCCATCAAGTACAGTTCTTTGGCCGTGGACATATTGCTGGCATTGACATCAAATCACAAAAGAAAGACCACAGCAGATTCTATGGAAATCTTCTTGAGAAAAGAAGGACAGAACTTGAAAAAGAACAAGAGAAACTTCGCCTTAAGAAAGTTAAAAAGAAGGAAGACAAACAAAAGTGGGATGACCGCCACTGGTCTGAGAAAGAGCAAGATGAAATGACTGAACGAGATTGGCGTATATTCAGGGAAGATTACAATATTACTATCAAAGGTGGCAGAATACCTAATCCCATCAGAAATTGGAAGGAAGCTGGCTTCCATAATGATGTCATGGAAATCATCAACAAAGTTGGGTACAAAAGTCCTACTCCCATTCAAAGGCAAGCCATTCCAATTGGCTTGCAAAATCGTGACATCATTGGTGTCGCTGAAACAGGTTCTGGTAAAACCCTGGCTTTCCTGATTCCATTGCTTACTTGGATCCAATCTTTACCGAAAACTGTGCGCATGGAAGATGCTGATCAAGGCCCCTATGCGATTATTCTGGCACCAACGCGTGAATTGGCTCAACAAATTGAAGAAGAGACTAATAAGTTTGGTATACCACTTGGTATAACATCTGTTGTTGTAGTCGGTGGTTTGTCGAGAGAAGATCAAGGTTTCAAACTAAGGTTAGGATGTGAGATCGTTATTGCTACCCCTGGTCGTTTGATTGACGTCCTTGAGAACAGATATCTAGTACTGAACAGATGTACCTACGTGGTACTTGACGAAGCCGATCGTATGATTGACATGGGTTTCGAACCTGATGTACAAAAGATCCTCGAATACATGCCTGTCACTAACATCAAACCTGATTCTGATGCAGCTGAAGATGCAACAGTTTTACTCGCAAACTACAACTCCAAGAAGAAATACAGACAAACTGTGATGTTTACTGCAACCATGCCTCCTGCGGTGGAGCGTCTGGCCAGGACGTACTTGCGACGTCCGGCTATAGTGTACATTGGATCTGTAGGCAAGCCTGTGGACAGAACAGAGCAAGTCGTCTTCATGATCGGGGAGAACGAAAAGCGCAGAAAGTTGACGGAGATCTTGCAGCGCGGCGTCGAGCCTCCGATCATTATATTTGTCAACCAGAAGAAGGGCGCGGACGTCCTCGCTAAGGGCTTGGAGAAGCTTGGCTTCAATGCGTGCACGTTGCATGGTGGTAAAGGGCAGGAGCAGCGAGACTTCGCGCTGGCGAGCCTCAAGAATGGATCAAAGGATATCCTGGTGGCGACGGACGTTGCCGGTCGTGGTATCGACATAAAAGACGTCAGCGTGGTTATTAATTACGACATGGCGAAGACTATCGAGGACTATACGCATCGTATCGGTCGAACCGGTCGTGCTGGCAAGACTGGTAAGGCTGTGTCCTTCGTCACTAAGGAGGACTCGACATTGTTCTATGACTTAAAGCAGGTCCTGCTGCAGTCCTCTGTGTCCAACTGTCCGCCGGAGTTGATGAACCATCCCGAGGCTCAACACAAGCCCGGAACTGTTGTTACTAAGAAACGACGAGAGGAAATGATATTTGCTTGAATCATAATGTAATATGTTCATCTTTAAATAAAAACAACATAAAAAATACTTTCTTTTTTAGATGCATTCTTCAAACGCAAACATTAAAAAATATCTCCATCCATCCATCCATCAGCCTATTTCGTCCACTGCTGGACATAGGCCTTTCCAGGATTTCACCACTCTTGGCGGTCCCCCTGGAAGAAATGCCCATACTCACACAAGCTGGGCAGGCGGGTTGGTGAGCGCGGTGCCGAAACCCTTGCACCAGTGACGCCGCTGCCCGTCACCAGTCTGTTTTAAGGCCTGGCAATTAGGGATGGATATACCGCCATCCATCGGTCCCAGGCAATGGTGGGCCGCCTGGTTTTGCCTGAGAGCTGTTCTCTTACTCTCCCCCGAATAACTTCGGGAGGATTTCCGAGTAAGATGGTGGTACCTCCACAGTCGAGCTTGGCATCAGCTCTACCACCTACAAAAAAACAAAAAATATCTATTGCGATTTATTTATTTTAAATAAGACATTTTAACGTATAAATAAGGTACTGATATTGATGAAATATTTAACCCATCAAGTTAGCTCGCACTTGCACTACCCTCATGGTGTGGGCTGAAACAAAATAACGACATTAAACTTTCACAAAACTATGTTTTCAAGCATCACACTGACAAATGTAACTTTAACTTACTATTATAGTCACTGCATCTTCGTCTGTGAAATAATTTACTGAAAAGCAAATTGTTGAAATTAGAAAATTGGATTTGGATCATTTCAATAGACTTATTTAAACTAATACAAAACTCCACATTCCGAAAAGACTTATATCGCTAATATATATATTATAAATATCGAGACAGGCACTGCCAGCACTATGACACTGTCAACATAAAGATTTTCGGAATGCAAGGTTAGTCAACAAGCCACAGAGAAAATTATATCAGCAAAACAAGAGATGAGCATCATGCATGCATGTAGAAGGCAGAATCCGAAAAACGAAAACAAAGCATGCCAAAGCAGTACAGCCCATCAACATTATTAAATTTTGTACCTAATCTTTCTTTTCTGAAGGTTTACTATCGCCTGCCTCCTTAGAAGGTGGAGGCATAACAGCCTGTTTTGCTGATGATGCTAGGGAGACCGCCAAGTTGACGAACTCTGAGAAGTCTTTGGGGAAAGACATCTCAGGGAACTTAACCTCCAGCTGTGGGTCGCCGGGTTTTACTAAAATAATTTAGAAACACATCAATAATCGTAATACTAGCTTACATTTTTTTGTTAAATAAAATTACTACGGCACGTATTTTCAAGTTTCATAAAGCCTTCCGTTTGCTATCTCTATACATATGAAATACGATGTCTTTGGGGGCGTCCACAAATTACGTGACGCTAATTAGGGGAGGGGGATGCTCGTCCAGTATCACTTTGGGTCACGAAGAGGGTAGGGGGGTCTAAACAAATGTCACGTGACAATTTGCGATTTCATAAATACCTACAAGTATATTTGCAAGAGAGTCGCAGTAGTCCATGGATGGATGAATTATAAGTCTTCCTTCTGATTTTTGATTTGTGTACTTTTACAATAGTATCAAATAATTCGTTGATAAATATATAAGTCACGTGACAACGGGGGGGGGGGCAGTTGAGCTTGTTCCTTCAGTGCTGGCGGAGTCATAGGTAAAACGAACAATTTACCTCCATAAAGGAAGTTATACGCGATGTTGATGTACTTCCGCGAGAGGGCGCCATTGTTCCTGTAGATCTCCTTCGTCTCTTGTGGGAAGCAGATAGCGCCCATCGCAGTGGTACCGAGTCCGGTATAGAACAACCTCTGGAAACATTTGCTGGTTAAAACAAACATAACTGTTATGGGAACTCAGTAACGGCTTACGCTAACTTATGTTGAAGAGTTACATCAAACTAATAAAAATCTATATTTTGGTCCATTCTTTGGAGCTTGGTGCCGATGAATATATAAAGATAACATGCTATGCACAGAAGTACAAAAAAGCCGGAGGGAGTTCCGCCAACCAAAAACTGAAGCACCAATAGTAGGCCTACCTATACTCACGTGTACGCACGCAAGAGCCCGGTACGCGCATGTTCACATCATAGTAAGCCTAATTCTATAGTAAATCCACTCACACACTTGTAAACGTCGCCATTGCTATGCTTCAGTTGTTGCTTAGCGGCGACTTCGTCCCCTTTTTAGGGTTCCGTAGTCCGACAAAGAACCCTTATAGTTTCGCCATGTCCGTCTGTCCGCGGCTTAGCTCAGAGACTATTAGTACTAGAAAGCTGTAATTTGGCTTGAATATAAATATTTATCACGCCGACAAAATGGTAAAATAAAATAACAGAAAAAAATATTTTTAAGGGTACCTCTCGTACACGTAAACTGGGGATGATTTTTTTTCTCGTCTATTCCATAGTGTGGGGTATCGTTGGATAGGCCGTTTAAAAACATTGTGGGTGTGTGAAAACCATTTTTCGATTTAGAGATCCGTTGGCGAAATATTAAGTTTTAAAGTGAAAATTTTAGTTAGAGTGGAGCGTCCCCCCCCCCCTGCTGGCTAAACGGTTGTTCACAGAAGTAGTATATATAATGAATTTAAAAGGAAAACTATCACAGCTAAGTAGGCTTTACAGGTTTACGAGTACAGGTCGCGCCAAACTTTTTTTCCCCTATAATGTATGGGACCAGAAGTTTGGCGCGGTCTTTATTAGTAGACCAACTTATAATATGTACCGGGCAACTACGGAACCCTACATTGCGTGTGGCCCAACACGCACTTGGCCGGTTTTTTTATATTATTTGTCTATGATGCTATGCTGTGTAGCGCTACCTCAATACGGATAGATATAGATAAGATGCAGCACCAAATTCGTGCCCAGCTAAAGTTTATCTTAAATTAGAGAATGGAAATCATGCTATTGCAAGATGGAAGTCGTTGTACACACACAGCACATAGAAAAATCAAATTTACTTATTTAAAATATTACTAACCCTAATAAATCCCCCCCTAAGGCCTAATACGAATCCTGCGAGACCCCCCATAGCAACTGCTCCATACCTCTGTTGCTTGTTCTCTTCTTCACGTAGGTATTTTATAATCCCTGAAATAGAGAAAATAATAAAACTTACAAAGCGCATTTGTTTCAAATATGAAATAAGCACAGGGACACAGGACATGTCTACTCTACAACTTTTCAATAACCTACATAAATGTACAAAGTAATCTCGTTTTACTCGAGAACCACTTAACTGATTTGGATGCGTTTTTAGGGCTCCGTACGACCCTATTACCAAGCCTTCGCTGTCTGTCTGTCACAGGGGTCTACAGCTTTAACCGTAATAGGTAGTTGAAACCGTTGAAACTTTCACAAAATACGTGTTACTATGGCCTGTATCAGGACAAATATTCAAATATTTAAATTAAAGGGGGATCCTCATATGCAAGAAACTTGGAAAAAGTTGTATTATTTTCACGTTATTTGTTTTGGCTCTTAAAAAAGACGTTAATACCATAGACAAAATGTTCATCCATGGTAATACATACAAATTTAAAATTTAGTCAGACTTATGTAGTTATTAGAACATAATCTAAAAGTAAAATAATAAAAAGTAGGGTTCCTTACGCAGGCGGTGCCAAATTTTTTGTCAGGCGCTACCATTTTAGCGCGTTGTTTTTTGTAACCCTGCTGTCGCTTTGGCGTGTAATATTGTTATTATTTACCATAATTTTTAGGGTTCCGTACCCGTATTGTTGGGTGGTACGGAACCCTTTGTGCGCAAGTCCGACTCGCACTTGTTTTAAATTATTTTTATTATCATTGTAGTACCCTAGTCAAAATAAGGGTATGTATAAAATAATGCTTAAGCCGAAAACAGGGCAGAGATTGAATAAACGCAGGCGACGCCGCGGGCAAAGGCTGGTCATTTATTTATATAAGGTGACATTTATTAATGCAGTTAAATTCATACTGTAGGCTTGGTAAGTGATCAGTAATGTAATGATAGATCGATAATAGTTAATTTTGCAAAATACTACATTGATCTTCCATATAAGTTCATTCAAGGCTGGGCTTGCACTTGTAGGTGTAATGAAAAAAAAAACGAATTTCACAAAAAAGGTAATAGAACGTCGATATTGAACACTTACCGAGTCTTCAGTATGAATTTGGCTGTATAAATAAATGGCACCTTATATAGGTGTTGATTTGGTCAGCGACTTTTAGTCACAGCACCTTTGATCAAATAAACCCATCGAAGCACAGCACAGGATAGGTTATAATTATATTCACTATAGTGATGAAGAAAAAAATACAAGAAAACTAGCTTTTGCCCGCGGCTCCGCCCGCTTGTTATTCGGTTTAACGACATGCTTTTTTTCGGGATAAAAACTACCCTATGTGTTAAGTTAGGGTATAAGCTATATCCATTCTAAATTTCATCCAAATCCGTTCACCCGTTTCAGCGTGAAAGAGTAACAAACATACACACACACACACACAAACTTTCGCATTTATAATATTAGTGTGATACTTTAGGGCATATCTCCTTCTGCAATCAGTATTTTTCCTTTTTTGTTTTATGGAATGCGTCGTGTATATTGTGACATGATCATTGTGACGCAAGTTGTTGACCAAATCAACAGTCTGTACATTAGAATAATTTCATGTTTTACCAAAGGGCGGTAGCTCAGGGGTAGAATGCTGGCCTCTCAATCTTTGAGATCCCTGCCCGGGCATGTACAAATGAGTTTTTCGGAATTTATGTGCATAGTACTTACCACTTGCTGAACTGTGAAGGAAAACATCGTGAGGAAACCTGCATGCCCTAAGAAGCGTGTATTTGTGCCTGAAGAACGGCGACAGGACTCACCACCCATCACGTTGCGACCTAATAATCGTTGGTGAAACGCGGGTGTACCGTGTATGGATTGTCACTTGCATTTCTCAGTTCACACTCAGGACCACTTCTGACACCCCTTCGGAATTCATGTCGTGACAATTTGTATGTTTATCAAGTTCAGAGTAGCAGTAATGTCCACAGCATTTCGTATTATAATACAGACAAGATTTCTTAACATATAAAAACAACAAAACATGTTTACTTCCATATTATGTGTTATTCAAACTTACTTAATAATTTCTTACAAAGCCTTTGCAGAGTAAAAAACAAATTGCAGGTAAAAAGCAACAGAGGGATTATAAAAATGGTATTTCTAAATGGTTGAAGTAGCAATTATGGGTATATAATGTCATAGGATCTTGGTCCCATCTGCAGTATTGCATAGGCACCTATTTACTAGTGGTTGTCTTCGGCCATGGCTTGTTACCACCCCCATGAGGAAACAATGCTGCCAAGTGACTCATCATGGTCCGACATGACCATTATGAGGTATTACAGGGAGTAGTGTAGTAACAGGCATTCATCCATTACAGACTCCCGTCGATCTTGTGGAAGTTTCTAGAAAGACTGATTAAAACTTCACCTGCTATACTCTCACAATTTTTAAGCGAGCTCACTTCATCCTAGGCCGTAGTAGTAATGTGTAAGCTCATTCTGGGTAAAATAAAAGATAACTAAAAGGATAAGATAAGCTATTTATACTTACAATCGCTTCTATCATGTAGCTCATGGAATTTGTCTTGTACAGAGTCTGTGACGGCGGTGGTCTGTTGCCAGACATTCTGGACCTGTTCACGGACAGCTCTGATTGGAGGCTCTAAAGCTGACTTAACATAGCTAACTTTTTCTTGCTTAGACTTTGAGTCTAGGAATCTGAAATTAGGTTATATGTTTACATAATGAGCTTCCCCAACCTACCCTTGTAGAACAGAAGAAGTAACAAAGTATATCAAATCTACAGAAAAACATATAATTATAATTCAATAAATTGGTTAGAGTGGGGACTTTAAGGGGGCCATCCATAAATTAAGTCAAATTAATATTATTATTTTTGGAGCCACAGGTAGGCCAAGTCCATGGGATATCAGAATTTTTTTATTTTAAATTTAGAAATATTAAATTTAAACAGCACTTCCAAAATTATTTAAACATCTCTATTTATCAAGCAATTTAGAAATTATTTTACAAAGCTTATCCTGGCTCATCCCCGCCTTGTCACAGTTATGACCCTCTCTCTCCTCCTTAACATGTGATGTAATTTGGGGGAAAAAAAACCTAGAAAATTTCAGAAATCCTTGCAGGACATAAGCAAGCCGGCAGGTTTGGTATGTCTAGTCACAGAGCATAGTGGGAAGACCATTTTTCATGACTACCCAGAAAACCTTCAACACAGGAGATTGTGCCCCCTGATCGACACTGACCAATAAATAACCATGCAGAGCGTGTAAGAAAATATACCATCGGTTGGGGGGTATCGTGCCCCCTTATCGACACTCTGACCATACCATCTCTTTTTTATCATGATTGTAATTTGTTTACTTACTCTCCATAGCTAGCATGAGGAGCTTCATATATCGGCAGCTCTGAGGGTCTCATCGGTGCCGGCTTCTGGGGCCCAGCAGCGGCTTCATTGGGCAATGGCGACGCCGCTTTTATCGTGGGCACTAACGCTACCAGACTGGACCCAAACACCACTTTACGGAGCATCTGAAACGTATTTTGAGGGTAAATTCGTCAAAATATAAAAATTATACAAGAATTAGTTATGAGCAGACAATCTTTTACCTCAACAGAGATTTTTTTTACCGTGGAATTACATAAATAGTTTGATAGGTACAGAAAATGTAGAAATTTGAGAAAATCAGCTGTGAGTTTTGACAGTTGCTAATTTGCCCTGACGTTACGTAACGAGTGTGACCATATAAAATAAAAACGGTAATACTCGAATTTTCGGTTATTACCGGTAACATTTTAAGCTGGTCGTGTTCTATCTTTCTCATTCTCGATGTTTGTCTTTAGATTCGGTCGTGAGGCTCACTAAAGCCTCCTCTATACGTATAGTCTGTCAAAAAAGTGTTGAAATGAATATCGAAGAAACTATGTTTCTTTCGCCTGGTTACACCAAACAAACAAGTACAAAATCTGTTAAATCGAGTTATCAAATCAAATCAAATCAAATTTCTTTATTGAAAAATTGGTTTACAAAAAATATAGGTAGTTAAGACTCTGAATCCCAAATTAATATAATTGTCCTTTGGGGAACAGTCTTTTCAATTCGAGGGTACTTAAATATTTTACACGGACATAGGTACACACAAAGAAAATTGATTTTATCTACAGACAAAATAAACAAAATATGTTCATATAGTTAACCGCGTTGTTATCTCATACATATATTACCTAAATTATACTTGAACGTTTAAAGCTCAATAAAGTTCATTAAAGTTTCATTTTCATTTCAACACTTTTTTGACAGACTGTAGACAGATGCATCGGTAGATGCCATCTGCGGATGCGCCCAATGACGTGTAGACGGGGGTATTCACTCGTCTGTGGTAGGTATTTAACGTCTGCAGATGTATCCGCCGTGTATCCGTTTGTTGTCGGTTTTTGGGGCACGGATCAAAGGATTTCAGCGCGGACGCAAGGCGACCGTCCACACGCTGATCTGACATCATAGAGTAACTTCTAAACTGGGAATAGAGTCATCAGTTTTATCTCGGTTTAGAGAAATCTCGTGGGTAACGACGGACTTAGTTCGCTATTGTACCCAAAGACATTGTTTAGAACAAGACTCTGCACTGTCCAACTCTTGCTCAATTAAACTACACTGGTGGACAAAAAAATCGACTCAAGCATTGTTGTTCTACATTTAAGGAAATAACCCAATCATACAAGCATAAACTTACATAATCCGTAAATCATTTTAAAGGTATAGGCAAGGTGTATCCTTGTCTATATATTCCCCCTTTGATTAAATGCATTTTGTCTTAATAAGTATGTTTTTCTTTTTATTGCGACAATAAATTGAAACACTATGAAAGGAAAAATTAACTAATTGAGCTATTTAATTTAATTTAATTTTAGAATACTGCTATATAATCAACGATTATTCCTGGCTGAAAATGTTGCATGTTATATTTATAAGGTACCTGCATTTTGAAAATTAATTTAGGGTTTGAAAAGGGACAGTCTGAAAACCAGCGTTGTGTTGCTGATCTACAGCTCACAGCAGATGCTGAGTCTGCCCCTTTTTATCACAATTATGACGTGTAAATTCAATAGAAATGTTTTATTAATAAGTATGATTATTATTTTTTGTATGCTGTATTGTATTTCTTTTGCATGTTTTTGTTTTTGTATTTTTATGTGATAAATAAATATTTTTCAATTTCAATTTCAATTTCAATTTAAAGTATTTGCTATACAGGCTGTAATTTTTTTTAAGTGATGAATTAATAAATATTGAAATAATCAAATAGCGAAAAATTGAAAAACAAATTAGAAATAAGGTTATAATTATTATGATACCATTTTCAAACGAAAAACGAGCCGAGCGAGATAGCTGTCGCTACTCGTGTATCCTTGTCTAGCAAGTTTCCAGTGTAAATAATATATACAATATACTTATATAGTGTTGTTGAGCTTCTAACGTGTTAGAAAGGGACCAACGAGTGCCAACACCTATCTCGCTCGGCTCGTTTTTCGTATTGTAGTGCACAGTCTTGTTCTCTATACAATGTCTTTGATTGTACCTATTAGCAATGGGCCGACTCGCATTTTTCTCAAATCGAGTAACTCGGGTGAAAATCAATGTCAACTCGAGTTGACTCGACTTGGCTCGAACAAAGCCAACCTAGTAGTTTTACTTTGTGCAGCGAGTCAAGTCGAGCTTGGAATCGAGTTGACTCGAGTAAATGTGTAAGCTCGCGCAATGTCGACTCGGTTGTACATATAAGAAAAACAACAATTTATTTTATTTCAACTTTAATAGAATGTTACAATGTTACAATGTAATTTATTACAATGTAATGGATTTGCTTTTTTCATAAGATGATTTTATTCGAGTTGAAACTCGAATTGGCTTGACTCGGCTATAATAAGTTTGGTTTTATGCACCAAGTCAGCTCGGGTTTGGAACCGAGTTACTGAGCTAATGCTATGTATAGTAAGTGTGTAAACTCACGTGTTGTCGACTCGTTTGTACATATAACAAAAACATTAATTTATTTTATTTAAACTTTAATTGTATGTAACCTACATATTACAAGGTAATGGCTTTGCTTAGATCAGTCAAGTGAATGCTCTTTTCTTGAAAAATGAACATTAAAAGTATAGAACCTATATTTCACTGCACAGAGGAGTTCCTACTATATTTATTTAAACTCCCACTCCACGCTTTTGTTGCTATCTAGAGGCGAATATTCACAATATTTTTACAGCGGACCGAGTTACGTACTGAGTTTGCCGTGAGAGTCGAGCGAGTTGCAACGTATGAACTCGCTGACGGCAGCGAGCGAGCTGACTGACTCGGGTGACTCGGTAACTCACTTGACTCGGCCGCAAAACCGAGTCACCGCCAGCATCAATGACCGAGTTGAACTCGGCCGATTTGTCACAAAGGCAACTCGGGGTGACTCGGTAATTCACTCGACTCGGCTTCAAAAGCGAGTCGACACCAGCAGTTGAGTGACTGGTGAGTCACCGTCAGCGTTAACGACCGAGTCGAACTCGGGCCGAATTGTTACGAAGACAACTCGGGTTGACTCGGTTCCAATTTAACTCGAGTTACTCGAGTTAAATGAGTTGACTTGCCCATCACTAGTATCTACCTATACCTACATGTAGTTTAAGTAAACAATACATTTTAGATAATTCTAAAGTGACCTCAATTCACAAGCTTTCAGAAATTTCACAATTCAAGTGAATCTGAAATACGATATGTTCGTTAAAGTCACATTCACCGGGGTTTAAACATAAATAAGTTTAAGCACAATATAGGTATTTACCACAGTTCGGCACACAGCACATTTTTTCCGATGTCATTGCTGTAGCAAATTGAAGTCCATTTAACGTAAACAAACACGATCGTCGGAGTCCAAAAAGAAAGCGGGGTAGTCAAAATAAAACACAGTCAACAGAATCCATGAAACATTGCCGGGCGGGTCGTAAGTTAATCGTCACTGATTTTTATTTATCGCAAAATCATGAATACCACAAATGCAGCTCAAAACAGAAACAGATGGACAGTTGTCGTGTTTAACACAGGTGGTAAACATGGTTGGTTTATCATACAGATGGTAGAGCTGATGCCGGGCTCGACTGTGGAGGTACCACCACCTTACTCGCAAATCCTCCCGAAGTTATTTGGGAGAGAGTAAGAGAACAGCTCGTAGGCAAAACCAGGCGGCCCACCATTGCCTGGGACCGATCGATGAATGGCGGTTTATCCATCCCCAATTACCGAACCTTATATAAAACAGACTGGTGACGGGCAGCGGCGTCACTGGTGAAAGGATTTCGGCACCGCGCTCACCAATCCGCCTGCCCAGCGTATGTGAGTATGGGAATTCCTTCCAGGAGAACCGCCAAGATTGGCGAAATCCTGGAAAAGCCTATGTCCAGCAGTGGACTAAACAGGCTAATGGATGGATGGGATGGTGTTTAACAGGTCTGCATCACTGTAGCGATGAGTTGTGCAACGGTTGCAGCGATGGATTAGTGTTAAACGGCCACACGTCAAAATGACAGATAGCCTATATGCTGCAGAGATCAGCGGAAATTATTTACGCTGCTGTAACGTTAGGTTACCAAATCTTGAATATTTAGGTTTAGATTTATAGTTAAAATATATCATTTTACAATAATTAAATAATACTAAATTAACGACGTCCTTATGAATCAAAATTCTGCAAAAGTTCATAAATATCTCCCAAATAAAATATAAAATGTGTATGTTGACGGTGGACAAGCAGATCTTAATTTCTTAGTAGATAAAATTGTGATTGTGAGCCGTTGAACGGGTTCTTTTGTTCTCGGCTTGCGCATTGCGTACGGAGCGTCGCGGGTCGTCACACCTCTGCCGCCATTCGATACGTGTCTCTGTCTCTGTACTCAACTAATCACCCGTATAGGCGTATTGTCTATACATATTTAATAAATAAATACTGATCCTAAGTGTACGTATTTAAAGTGACTGGTGCTGTATTCCCATACTGGGTGAGTTTGTGCAATAACTGTGCATTATTAGTGTTAGTACCTGATTGTTTATTATGTTAAAAACGCCTTAAATATTAACATTAGTAGTTATTCATATTGTAATAGTGTTTTGCTTTGCATCATATTTAATCTGCGCTTATCGCCCTTATCTTGTAATAGATTTATTCAAGTATTCGTAACCGTTTCTGATTTCTATCACCACCTTGCCTGCCACTTCGCTGAGGAGCTAGTTGGTTGTTTTAGAATACCTACTCATATGCTAGGCATGCATGGCATTTGGCAGTCAAGGCTAGAGTTAAAGATGGATTATAATTTAGCTGTGCACTTACAGGAACACCGTTCCGGACAGCTTTACTGAGCACAACCTCACTTGAAGCCGACTCTCAAACTTCTGGCACTCTTCTCTTCTCTTCTGGCACATTTGATCATCCCGCTGATTCCCGGTCCTGCCTGCGCGCCTCACTCCCGCGCGTGCCAGCGTCATACATGCATGCATAGCCAGGAGAGTGCGGAATTCTGGAGCCGGGACGGATCTACATGAACTTTGATTACGCTTCAGAACCCCTGATCTTAAACCAATATATTTTTAAATACTTAGACTTGTTTGATTTATCTCCTTAATCTCAAGATAATGAGATTGTCATAGTGCTCGATGCTTGTCAAAGTCATGGGAAATGGTCGTTTATAACTCTTTGCAGCGGCTGCACAGTTTATCGCTGCAGCGATGCGAGGTTGTTAACGCGACAATTTTGAAATTGAAACCAATGCTGCCAGATCAAAAACCCTATTCAACGCTAGCAACGCTGAAAAAAGCGCTAGATTCTACAACATTTGGAGATTAAAAAAACGCCAAATTCAGTTCAAATTTCAACAGTAAAAGACATAATGCATAGAAATAAAAACATACAGCAAATAAAACCACTAAATTCTCCACTAGGGGTAAAAACTCTAAATGCGTGCTAACCATACCAAAAATCCATTAGATGTAGCGCCGAACGCGCTAGAATGGCAGCAGTGATTGAAACAACTTCTTGTAGCGCAATCTATGGAGGAACGACGAAAATAGAGCTTCGACGATGCTTCGACGTTTTCTAAACAAAGAAAAAATTATAAGAAAAGACCCTGTCTGACATGTCTGTCTGTCTCTGACCTCTGTCATAGTCTGTGATTTTTGTCTTTTGCGAAACTCGTCAAAAATTTTCGTAAAAATTCTTTCTTCCTGTGCCTAGCTATATTTTGTGAACTAGTGAAATTAAAACAGATACCTACATAAGATACGCATATTCACCAAAAAAATCTGCCTTTGACAGAAGTACAAGTCTAGGTTTTACATAATTTTCATTTTATACAAAGTGTGAATTCACAGAGATTTTCTGAAGAGTTGTTGTGAGTACAAACATAACTATAAAACTGAATCAATATCTCGTCTCGTAAACCTGTATCTTCTTCATTCAGAGAAGTGAACCTTGAGAAGTTACGACTGAGACTTTCAAAATGTCTGGGGTTCGAGCTGGGCGCGTTAAAAAGTGTAGGAAGTCCCAGCGAGCCCAGACACGGTCAGGTACGGAAGTGATGCACGTTGGAGCTTCGCTTGCTCATCTAACATACCTACACTAGACAACAAGCAGATTTTAATTTTATGCTTTAATTCTTTCATATTGAGTAGTAGTGCTTGATGAAAGTCCTGTGGCTTCATTATGAGCATACCAAATCATTAGTTTGATCTAATAATTGGGTTCATGGGTCATCCTTACATTTCTTCCATCACTTGTATCAGTGAAATCCCTACAGAAAAATACAGTAATCATTATTTTTCACTTTATATTCAGTTGTGGACCTGTTTATATCAGAATAGGTGTTGTCAAAACATAACCTTCAATTACAATCATATAATGAGGTTATATTACAACTCTACCGTTACATAAAAGGGCATGTTTCTATAATTCAATAATTTTTAATGCAAGGGACAGAATTTATTGAATAACTATTGTATTTGTACCTACATGGGAGTAAAATTATGGTATTTACATTAAAAAATATTGATTTCAATAATTTTATTGGTTTGCTTGGACTGTAACACTGGCTGACTGATACTAACATATAACTTAATCTCCAGGATGAATAAAGGCCTGCATGATGTGTATTGATTGAATTGGTATTCAATGCAATTGACTCTACAAGAGTTGGTCAATAATCCACGATATCCACGTGTGGCGAGGATAACTTTGGAATGAAATGGTACATCACCATTTTCTTAATATTTATATCTGAGCAGTCACTATGCATTGTTATTGGTAGGGTTATTTACAATTGTTTTTAATTTAAGCAGGAATTACTATTGTGCTAATAGTGATTGCTCAGCCAGTTTTGGGCATGCTGTATGTTTTCAATCTTTTACATGGACAATCATTCAAATCAATGTTTTTTTTTGCTTCTGTAACTAGTGCTTAAGGCATCTCCTGTATGTTTTCAGGGTTTTATCAACTTACACTCAGTTGCAAGCCCTTTACCTGTTTCTTAACATTATTTTGATCAAACATGATTATTGAGGTGGTTAAGCCGAATCCTAGTGCAAAATACACATTATAATATTTTTTTCCTTACTTTTGAATAAAAAGTATGCAAAAATTGTGTTTTAAAGCAATAATCAGAAATTGATTACTAACAGTAGGGTTCTCGCATTAACAATATGTTATTTTATGCCTTACATTTTGATTACATTCAATTACAATGCTAAATACGCTTTTAAGTTTGTCAATTGTATGTAATCAAAATGTAAATCATAAAATGATAGAATTTTAATGTTAAACCCTAATTATTACTAAATCAATTTCCACTAATTGCTTTAAAACACAAGTTTTGTATACTTTTTATTCAAAAGTAAGAAAAACAATATTATGATGTGCATTTTGCACCGGGAATCGTTTAACAACCTTAATTTAAAAAATGCATGTCTTGTAACTGTCTACACGTCATTCATATCATCAGACATCTGTACAAATTGTTTAAAATGATGCAGCAGGTAGCCATTAGCCAGGCTCACCTAATTAACATAACAAAATGGAAGATGCACATAATGTTAGCTTGTAGTCTTGTGATAATAGCTAGTTAATACCTTCCCATTTGTGTTTGCAATAGTAAAAGTGCTACAAGGACACTTCCCTGTAACACTTAGAATGCTATTATTAAACTATGCTGTATTCTTTTATAATTAAAATTTACTGATATCTATTGTGTTTATTTTTTATTATATTTGCACTGAATGACCTTGTCTCTATCAATCTACACACTTAGTAAAAAGATGGTGTATGAATAAAATTGAGGGGAAAAAAATGAAATATTTTTGTTTATTTGGCCCAAAGCATCCCTGAAGAGATGATTCATTAAACATAATAGATCACCACAAGGACATTCATTCATTACAAGATTCATTAATCACCACAACAATTAACTGCTGGAACATAACTGCTTATTGGTGATAAAACTGAAATTCCCACAACAATAACATCTTACAGGATGTCTAAAATAGTGTTCAAAGAATTTCAGTAAAGCTTAAAATTTCCAGTGCTGAGAATGATGGCAATAATGCAGGACAATAGCAAGGAGTCAGTGCCAGAGAAGGAGTTCCTGGAGACAGGGCGGACGGGACGCAGGAATGCGATGCATGACATCCTGCAGCCGGCAGGCGCCGCGGTGACCACCGCCGACCTTCCCTCGAGGTTGTCCAAACTTGCTACATCCGGTAAGTGCATCGCCGCGCCGTCCCCTGTGACTGCGGGTGTCGGCCGGCATGTGCGTTATGTACCATGAATGACGAAACAATATGCAGTCATAACGTATTTCACAATTAGATAGTTATCATTATAACCTCGGCATTTCCATTTCAATAAACTGAATCGAGAATTGACAGCGTCGCCTTCGGAATAAATAACTAATTATTACTTTATTAGAGAGAACGATATTTATGGCCTGTGGGTTCACTCAGGTACAGTTAATCAAGAAGCTCATTACAAGGGTGATTCCGGATAGTATTTTGCTTGCTTATGTTCGTTGGTCTGTGGCCCAATGGCTAATTATGTCCAGTTGGACACAATACTTTGTCCACGACCATCGAAAATATCGGTTTCGCGTGTCATTATTTCTAATCTTTTCGACTACCATTTCATGAAAAATGAAATTAGGAAGCGCGAGATTCTTTACTTTTTATTTTTTCCTGTAAGCTTAGATCTTTGTTCAGTCTAATTGTCAGTAATTTACTTATTGAAGATGTTCTGTGGGAGCACTCGAGGCTGCATGGCAGAAGCTTAAAGCAAAATAAGAAATATTAGTCGCTGATTGGTTATATAGGTAAGCGGTGTTATAATAAATTAGCCCAATCACGGCGCAGAATCGCGGCCTTACAATATATATCTTAACATCAGACAAACAATGCAATAAATTCTCACGACAACTTCGCAGCATCATTTTGTTAACCGTCATTGTACTCTATTATTTGTCTTTTTATACTACAATATCATATACGTTTTCGGGATATATTCTACAGATAAAATAAGCACGTACATACCTATATGGTTCTCTCAAATAGATCGGTTTTTAGTGATAATGATAAGATAAATGATACAGCTTTTCTGCTACTTCTGTTTTATGAGTGCAATACAAAGAAACACGTAAATTGAGTCTATCTGCAAATAATGGTTCATTATCAAATATCACATACGTATAAGTGGATTCGTATATCATTGTCAATGATGCATTCATTGACGTATATACGAGAAAGTACGATTTCTAACAGATATAAAAGTAAAATTAGCCACAGTATCACGCGTAACGATAAAATCGTCTTACCTATCATGATCGTCCACGTAATGTGACTTTTGATGACGCACCCCGTCGTCGTCGTCGCTGGGTTCTCATTTCCCCAGATAAAAGAAAGTCATATGATGTCTACCTACTGATTGCTAGAATATACTTTAGCAACATTATCGGTGTCACGGCATATTTTTCACGCTTATTTCATGGCCTTCGTAAACATTGTGTTGTCGCCAATGGCACATTCCGCGTTCGTCGATACCTGAGAGGTAAAGAATTGTATAAATAGAAGCATGAAAGTAACTATTTGTAAACTAGGAAGGGTTGAATATTTTAGTTCCGCGGCTTCGAAGTCAAATTCCAACTTTTACGAACATCACACTAATATTATAAATGCGAAAGGGTGTGTGTGTGTGTATGTTTGTTACTCTTTCACGCTGAAACGGCTGAACGGATTTGGATGAAATTTAGAATGTACATAGCTTATACCCTAACTTAACACATAGGCTACTTTTTACCCCGGAAAAAATCATGTCGTTAAACCAAAAAACACGCGGACGGATCCGCGGGCAAAAGCTAGTCGTAAATATACCATTAAAATCATTAGCGCAGTAAGCCGAAATTTCTTTTTTCAAGAAAAACGATTTAAGAATTCTAATTTTAAAATGGTTTTCTCGAAACATAATTTTCGACGTACGTAATTTTCTACGCTGAAGGCTTTTCCGATTTATTTTATCTTTTGCAGAGAGGCGAAAGGTTGAGCCTCGGTCTCGTTCTCTTTTCCAGTTGTGAGCCCACCGATTTCAAAATGTAGCAAATAAACTTCAAAATACTATCTTGCTAGGCGTATTGTTTTGAAAACTGTATTTAGACACTTCCTTAAATTGATTTTTAGGGTACCGTAGTCCGAAAAGGAACCCTTATAGTGTCGCCATGTCCGTCTGTCCGTGGCTTAGCTCAGAGACTATTAGTACTAGAAAGCTGTAATTTAGTATGGGTACACTATATTAATCACGCCGACAAAAACAATTTAATGTTTTTATTTTTTGTCAGTGACTTTTTTTGCTGTTGGCCTTTTGGCCTTTACGGCTTTACCTTAATAATGAGGGGGACAGAGAGTACCCAACCTCAATTTTTTTTTTATGATATCTATCTCCCATTCACGTAAATCGAGGATGATTTTTTTAGTCCCCTCTAAACACGACAATGTATGGGCCGTTCTCGGGGAGAGCAACTTCCGAGCGGACTAGAAGTTTGGCGCGATCTGTATTAGTAGACCAACTTATAAAATGTACTGGGCAACTACGGAACCCTACATTGCGCGTGGCCCGGCACGCACTTGGCCAGTTTTTTTAAACCTGTAATTGATAAATATTTTAGAATAATACCCATTTTAAATAATATTGATATTACGCAATTATTTTTTGTAAATTTCTATGGCAAACATTTTTACTCAAAATAATATTTGATGTTTTTAGGCTTCCGCACCCGTATTGGGGGTGGTAAGAAACCAATTGTGCGCGAGTACAACTCGTGCTTGGCCAAGTTATTTTCATCCCTTTTGGGATACAATGTCGAATAATTCTTTCGTACAGATAGATGATAGTCTGCGTCGCAAATAGAACATACTATCCAAATTTCACGGTTTCAAGCTTAAGGTGGTTATGTTTTTATTGCGAAATCCATCGCTTTTGAATACTCTAAATATTATTATTAGTGTGCATTACAAACCAGAAAAGATAAATTAGAAACAAATGTAAAGACAAGAATTTGAAAAAATTCCTCGGCCCAGGATTCGAACCTGCGACCTCTTGTTATCAAGACAAGCGCGTTACCGACTGCGCCACCGAGGTCCTTACCTAGACCGTTGAATTTTTCCACCATACTTGTCCACCGAATATTTTGTAACTATTTGATCTAACCAGCTTTTAATGCACATACCGAACGCTCACGAGGGCGTTATGTGATTTCTCGCCTTGTTCTTAGGAACAGATGGCGCTGTCGTCGCTACAATTTGTGTTGCTTCAGACAGTTAAGAAATTCACAGTTCTCATTAACTAAGATTATGTTTTCTTTACATTTGTTCTTGTCTTTACATTTGTTTCTAATTTATCTTTTCTGGTTTGTAATGCACTCTAATAATAATATTTAAGATGGTTAAACCGAATCCCGGTGCAAAATGCACATCATAATATTGTTTTCCTTGCTTTTGAATAAAAAGTATGCAAAAATTGCGTTTTAAAGCAATTAGCGGAAATTGATTACTAATAGTACGGTTCTCGCATTAAAATTATGTTATTTTATGCCTTACATTTTGATTACATTCGATTACAACGTTAAATACGCTTTTAAGTTTGTTAATCGAATGCAATCAAAATGTAAATCATAAACGGATAGAATTTGAATGTAAAACCCTAATTATTACTTATCAATTTCCGCTAATTGCTTTACAACGCAATTTTTGCATACTTTTTATTCAAAAGTAAGGAAAACAATATTATGATGTGCATTTTGCACCGGGATTCGGTTTAACCACCTAGGACTGGGTGTACTCGAGTTAGTCACTCAGGACTCCTTCTTTTATGTAGGCACTAGCCTGTGCCCGCGGCTCCGCCTGCGTGTAATTCGGTTTAACGACATGATTTTTTTCCGGGATAAAAAGTAACCTATGTGTTAAGTTAGGGTATAAGCTATATCCATTCTAAATTTCATCCAAATCCGTCGAGCCGTTTCAGCGTGAAAGAGTAACAAACATACACAAACACAAACTTTCGCATTTATAATATTAGTGTGAAGTGTGATGAGATAACATAGCCTTGTCTTATTTCACCACAAACGATTAATGACCGCGCTAATTAGACACCTGATTTTTTCAATGATATTGATCTATCCTACAGAAACCATGCATTTTTCCGGGATAAAAAGTAGCCTATGTGTTAAGTTAGGGTATAAGCTATATTCATTCTAAATTTCATCCAAATCCGTTCAGCCGTTTCAGCGTGAAAGAGTAACAAACATACACACACACACGCACAAACTTTCGCATTTATAATATTAGTAGGAAGTAGGATTGAAGATTAATCCATTGCAGTCGCCAATCTCTAGGTAAAATTCAAAGTACCTACATATTTTACTCAGTTTCTGTTTCTTTTTCTTTGCAGACATCCCTCAACCGGGGCCATCGAAAACAGATCTCGAAGTAAAAAAGGATGAAAATCCAACTAGCAAAGAAGAATGCAGTTGAACTGGTTCCTTGCCTTGGTAGATATAGAATAGGAGTTCCAGAATACGTTCCTGAAAGAATCAAAGGGCTTTAGCTTTAGACCCGACCGAAAAAGTAATCTCGTCCAATCAGGTAATTAAGTAATTACTGAAAAGTTCTGATGACGTAGATCACCAAGTGACGTTTGTCGAACAAAATATATATGGGGTGGACAGTTTTGTATTCACCCCTTTCCGACCGGCATGTTTACCGCCCCGAAGTCCTGGCGACCTGACAGTCACGTACAGTCGCTTGGAAAGGGTTATTATTAATATTATTTTTTGTAGTATTAATTGTAGACAAATGAAACGCCGTCGGGCCGAATGTCTCGGTAAATGATGTTTATTTTCGGAATAGATTTCGGGAAAATGTTGTGATAGTTTATGATGTCTCGAAATGTAGCTCGTTGGTGGCAGCTCCTAATGAAATATTATTTAGTGGCAGATTTATGCTATCCTACGTATTTTATTAATGTTTTTCTTAATTTGTTCATTATATTTACTTCGTAACATATACTTACGACACGATCTTTTTTTACATTTAAGTAGTTTTATAGGGGATTTTTATTCGAAAACACGCTTAATATCTAACATGGTAGCAACATGGGTATAACTATCTTATTAGTCTACTGTAGTCATATTAATTGTTAACCAGTGTTCGAAATGGGTCGGAACGCTGTTCCGGTTCGTAAAAGCCCCGGTTCATTTCGTAGAATATTTTTTCAAATCGTTCCGATTCGCTATATTTATATTTTTGTGATCTTAGAAAGAAATTGTTAATAACGAATGATATTATCTTTAAGCTAAACGCTTACGTGACGTGACCTCACTCTAACGCCGCGCCGTTCAGGCGAGGAGCGTGGAAAATTCTTGTCATTCGTAAAAGAAAAGAACGGTGCATGATTCCGTTTCTTGTTTCAAATTGAACGTAATCGTCACCTTTGACATGCCTTTTTTAAATATTTATGGCATATTAGGCCAATTGCAGACAAATGTTGTGATTTTGTCAAATTCCCTGAAATAACGTTGGTACATAGCTGGAGGGTTGTGGGCGGGGGAGGAGGGGGTTTGCGTTCCGGTTCGTAAATACAATCCAATTCGACCACTGTTCACCACATTCTTGTTTTTGCAGTTGAAGTACAATTTAATTTAATAAATTATGTTATTTATTTAGTAATCTATTAATGAGATTAAAAAATGAGAGGATAATATTTCCTGTTGAATATAGCGGGTGTAAATTAACTGTTAATAACGTGCGCGGGTATTTTTCTTCAGAAAAGTTTTTAAGAATGATCAGTACATTGTGTGGTTTTAAAGTCTATTTACACCCGGTATAATACAGTGATCGGAGTTATGTAGAGGTAAAAACAAATTTCAAGATTGGAAAGAAGCAATAATAATCATGATTAAAAACACTGGTACCATTATAGTCTCACTATTTTTATTTCATCTAGTATTTATTCCTTTTTATTTGAAAATGGTTCGGTATCCGAAATCGGTTGAAAAAGAAAGTGTCAAATAACAATAGTGAGATTAGTTAAGTGCTTTTAATCAAAATCCGTTTCCAGTTTCACCAAGTGCTGACAATCGCAAATATAAATAATAATGATAATCTTTTTTTTGCTCTGAATTTATTTACCTGTGTATAACCCAAACAAAAAAATCGTCTAGTTTTGTATTCTTTTTTACGCGTTTCGTTAATAACAGTTTTTATAGTATGAATTTAGCCTTAAATTAAATTTTGTGTATAATTATTTAAATATACTAGACGTAGTATGCGTGATAACGATAACTATTATAGTATTTTCACTAGTCCAGTAAATCGGGAATAGTACATTATGATATAAGTGTAATGTCTAATGCTCACGCGTTTCATACGACATTTTTCAACACACTTGCGAGGAAAAATAAAAAAATTTCACTGTCTTTTTTTCCACATATTCGAAACCACAGCTATGAACTGACAATTTTCTTTGAAAAATGGCGGCGGAGATTTTGTTTTTTGCACAGATGGAAATAGAGGCACTGACGCATCCGCCAAACAGCCAAATATTAAATATTAACAAACTGAATATTTTTGTATTAACAACAAAAATTTCAGTTAATTTGTTGATAAAAATAAATAATTTGATAAACTTAAATGATTATTTATTATATTTTAACTGAGACAGTTTATTTATTCGCAAAAACTTTACTATTTCTCAAGACATCAAAACTCTGCTAAGATTAAAAAAAAAAAACTGTAATGTAAAAAGCACTAGTGCAATAATGTAAAGTAAAAAGCACGCGTGTTTAATTTGCTTCATTATGACTTTAAGAATGATGCAATAAGGCCCACTTTATAAGCAAGTGTGTTGAAAAATAATAAATTTACCAAAAAGAGTGTCCTTATTCCTTTTTGATTTTGACCTTTATGCATAAATCCTTACCTAACTCCGATCGCCGTATGTTATTGAGTACAAAAAAGGTTTATCCGAAAAGAAATTTACTTTCGAATATAAATATAATAATTATTTATTATTAATATAATAATATTTAAATGTTAAATATAACGAAGTTGAGTCATTGTTTTTATCGCTTATTTTTTAATACGTAAAGTACACCAAATATTACAAGTTATGATGATAATATTATTTTATGCCACATTATTTACGTCTGTTACGTACGTTCAAGGTTCTCGCTGTTTTCTCTCTATTATTAAATTATAAACGTAGTTGAAACACATAGAACATACTATATTTGTATGTAACTGTATATTGAGTTTTGTATGGTGCATTCTGCTTCATTCTTATTGTTCAATTTTGTTTGAGTAAACTTGCTATTAAACAACTAGTAAACTTTCAAGTAACATGAAAACTCGAGTTTTGCTTCACTAATTTGGCCTTAGAGGAATCTTAACTAGAATGCCTTGATTTTCTTCCTATTTTAAAATAACATCGAATCTGTGCAACGTTTGTTGGGGCCTATTCGATGGTTTCTGTGTAAATTGTCTAAAATGTGTGTAATTGGAACTAAATACTTTTTTAAATTGTGTAAAGCTTAATATTTTCTCCAAGTGAACTTCATATCTGAATATAAAAACATTTGATTTGTTTTCACTTGCTTTATACAAATGAGGAAATATTGTAACGTATTACGATGACATTTCTTCTAATTTGTGTTTAGTCGATCTCTTTTGTAAAATAATTGTAATATATATCGTAATATAAATGATAAGTTATGTATAACCTACATAAGTAGGTACGTATTATATTAACTTTTGACAATTCAATAGAATTATCTTTGATAGAACTCAAAGATTTATATGTCAATAGATTAGATATCAGATCATGATGCCAGAACAATATAATCCAGTATTTCTTTCTTCGGGAGATACTCATTCTAAAATGAAGACTTTGAGTATTTAAAAAAATACAAATATAAAAAAGTTGTCTAAGGTATCTACGAGTTTTAATTTGATTTTGTCTATTTCAAACTTACATATCCATGTCGAACATTGTGATCCTATAAACGCACATAATCTTTTAACTTGCAAACAGTTGTTTTTATATCAGATATTAATTTTAATTGGTTTCTGTGTGTAAAGAAACCCAAAGTCAGGTCAATTTCTGCAAATACATGTCATATATTATACATAGTCTAAGTGCGTGTGTATTGTGTATACATTTTGTCGTATCGTCGGTACTTTATGGCTGATGTAACTTTGTAGATATATATTTATTTATATTATTCTTGTGCCTGTTCCACTAGTTTTCTTATTGATTACATGGATTTTTTGTGTTTGAACGAGTTTGTTATTATTATAATTTTTACGACTTTTTTATCTTCAAACAATTAGCATAATTTACCATTAGACAGCGGGAAGAAAAAATGTATTATGCGCCACTTTTTTGTGAAATGAGTTATGTAGATTCTTGTAATGAGCAAACAAATATCTCATATGATCATATGACAACACTTTTTTGCGTATCAAACATTTCACCTTGACTGCTTCTTATGTAGGTATTACTGCAAAATACATACTTTCTTATTACGTGATAGAAGACAACGTTGAAAGGTAAATTACTGTAAATATAAATAACCTTTCTACGTGATCTTATGTCACGCATTTTTTTAGTAAGAATGTCGGAAATAGCATGTAATATAAACATACAAAAAAAACATCATCAAGTTTAAAGTTCATTAGGTATATCGCGGGAATATTCTAATATCGCAATGCAAGCAAAAACAACGAACGATATTTATTTGCAAAAAGTAAACGCCTGCAAATACATGCCCATTGACACGACAGCCGAATCCTTTGCATTATTTTCATATGAGTAAGGGAAATACATTTTAATTGATTAAATGTCTAGTTACTTTGTATTAAAGGACATTTATTTTTGATTTTTTCACATTATATAATAAACAACACAAATTAGAAGATTAAATGTAACTTGTAAATGGCACTCCGATTCAGTGAATAATTGTAATTTTAATTATTTAAATCATATATTTTCATATGAGTAAGGGAAATATACATTTTAATTGATTAAATGTCTAAGTTACTTTGTTTTATAGGACATTTAATTTTGATTATTTCCCGGTTTATAATAAACAACACAAATTAGAAGACTAAATGTACCTTTTAGATGGCATTTCGATTCGGTAAATAATTGTAATTTTAATTATTTAAATCATATATTTTCATATGAGTAAGGGAAATATACAATTTAACTGAATAAATGTCTAAGTTACTTTGTTTTATAGGACATTTAATTTTGATTATTTCCCGGTTTATAATAAACAACACAAATTAGAAGACTAAATGTACCTTTTAGATGGCATTTCGATTCGGTAAATAATTGTAATTTTAATTATTTAAATCATATATTTTCATATGAGTAAGGGAAATATACATTTTAATTGATTAAATGTCTAAGTTACTTTGTTTTATAGGACATTTAATTTTGATTATTTCCCGGTTTATAATAAACAACACAAATTAGAAGACTAAATGTACCTTTTAGATGGCATTTCGATTCGGTAAATAATTGTAATTTTAATTATTTAAATCATATATTTTCATATGAGTAAGGGAAATATACAATTTAACTGAATAAATGTCTAAGTTACTTTGTTTTATAGGACATTTAATTTTGATTATTTCCCGGTTTATAATAAACAACACAAATTAGAAGACTAAATGTACCTTTTAGATGGCATTTCGATTCGGTAAATAATTGTAATTTTAATTATTTAAATCATATATTTTCATATGAGTAAGGGAAATATACAATTTAACTGAATAAATGTCTAAGTTACTTTGTTTTATAGGACATTTAATTTTGATTATTTCCCGGTTTATAATAAACAACACAAATTAGAAGACTAAATGTACCTTTTAGATGGCATTTCGATTCGGTAAATAATTGTAATTTTAATTATTTAAATCATATATTTTCATATGAGTAAGGGAAATATACAATTTAACTGAATAAATGTCTAAGTTACTTTGTTTTATAGGACATTTAATTTCGATTATTTCCCGGTTTATAATAAACAACACAAATTAGAAGACTAAATGTACCTTTTAGATGGCATTTCGATTCGGTAAATAATTGTAATTTTAATTATTTATTTTTGCTAATTTCATTGTTTGAACCGTTCTCCTGTAGAGATAATACGTATAGTGGCGCATAATACACTTAGGTTTTTCTCGAGAATACTTTTATCCTAGTGGATTTGGAAAAAAACAGCCCGTTGTACCCGATAGGCACGCATTTTCGATATGACAGTTTACACTCCATTTCACTAATTTATAAGTTTGAAGGGTGATTTCGAAAAATCCTTTTTTAGTACACCTCTATAGCCCTTAGGGAACATATTTCTCAAATTCTATGTTTATACCTTCGAGTCGGCAGTCAGTAATTTTGAAAAAAAAAGCGTGTTAGCTGTTTAGCCTGTGTAAAAAAAAACACATCTAAACTAGAGGAACAGTTACAAGAATATCAACCGTAATTTATTATCAAAGACAATGCAAAAATCATGTCAATTAAGTACTTCTCGCAACTAACTGCCTATCAACCTTTGTTTTTTGAACAAAATATGTATTTAGATACCGAGTAGATGTTTAATAATATGTTTCATTTTTCCTTTAAGATTTTTGCTTAGGCTGTGTTTTATTATGATTTTATTTTTGCTCAAATGGGCGTGTTTGCTGTAAAGTTAATTTCACGAAATGAACTCCGCAGATTAAGGTATTTTCTTATTTATTAATAATTGACAATAAGTACTTTGACAAGGGACTTTTTTCGTGAAAGGAACATTTAAATGTAAATATCTTCGGTAAAAAATGGACAATCGTTTGATTGTTTATTTTCTTAATTTGGAACATAATATATCGTGTTGCTGATGATGTACCTATTTATTTTATTTCTTAATTACTTTATTAAAGGAAACTGTTTCTCGCTAAGCGTGGTTAATTTATGTTCGTTTCTAAACAATTTGTTGAACAATAGTTATAGCGATAATTTATTATTGTAGAAACTAAATGTATTTGCAAACGAGTCGTGAACTTAACAAGATGGCGATGTAGTTATACAGGCGCTTTACAATACTTGCAGGTAATTATGATGATTCTAAGAGATTTAATTATAATTTTTGCTTTTTATAACATTGGAGATTTCGTGAGTGAATTATGGCGGGTATTAACCAATCAGAGAGAGCTTGCAAAATATGTATATACCATATTATACACTTTACGTGAAAATTATTTTGCCAGAGGGTAGATCAATTATTATTGAGTTCGCGAATTCCGTGGTTATTGATCAACAATATTGTTAACTGTTGATTTCTATATGTATAAGAATCGATGCTTCGCCCAACCGAATAGCAGCCCTTAAAATAATAACTGAAGCATGTAAGTAACTGAAATAGGAAAGGAGAAAGGCTACTACTTTAGGATTGTTTTTTAATCCCAGTGTTAATTGGCCCTGTCTGAGTGAATACTACTTCAGTTTTAGTACCCAGTGCTTAAGTTAATCTATGTTCAGCATCGACCGAAATACATACCTGTAATTACTTAGGTATCACTGTTCAATACATTTGTTCTTTTTTTCTTGTAATTAATTTCATCATACAATTATGTAGAGCAGAACAAAGATTCGTTTGTAATGATGTAATGAGAACTCTTGGTTCACTGTTCCTGTTTGTTTATTGATTAGGTACTTTGTAACTAGTTTTCGCATCTTCAGGGAAATAATAACTGAATCCATACTTACAATAAAATCCTAGAGAGGGTTTTATTCGAACAAGGGAAATGGACTGTACTGGCTACCTAGAGCTAACTTTCTTACAGTTCGCTACCAAATGCCAAACGCGCAACCTTACGCCCGTCTCCTATGCTACCCCAACTCTAGAACAATTTCGTCGGCAATCGAGTAACAGTAAAACATGAATGTTAAAAACAAATATGTCGTCTACCTTTATTTAGAACGTCAGCAAAAAATCGATTGAGTTGAGTTTTTTTTTCACTGTTACTGTATAGAGAGTGTAAATATAGGTAGAGTGCGACCATTAAATAAAACCACATACTCTACTGATCATACTGAAAAACTATTCGAAAAAAAAACCCGCGCAAATCTTCAGAGAAAAAGATAATTATTCAACTGTACTCAAAGACTATCCCGTAGGAGGAAGGTCTATTTTAGAACGCCGCGTTGCAACGGAACGGCTGTTTCACGGACGACGACGCTCTCTCGATACTCGCCTGTATGTCGGTGCGTCAAGGTTCACGCATTTTTGTTTGGAACTCAATTATTTCCCAAACTAAGGGTGTCCGCGGGTATGATTCTTGGGAACAGTGGTTCAGTATGGTCAGTAGAATATGTGGTTTCATTTAATGGTAGCAGTCTATTTACACCCCGTATTAGGTATACACGCTTTACACGTTCGTTCGAAAGTATAAAATATATATTATGTGTTTAAATATAATATATTATCGGATATTCTTCTCTGTACATTGTATAGTTTATGATAGCCTGGGAGTATCTTAGGGAAGGTATTTATTTTGAGAATAACACATTGGTATAGTTTATTCTCTTCCAACTTGATGGCGGTAACTAGTACAAGGGGCGAAGAATTAGATTGCGCTATACTGAGTCGCCTAAGGTCCACGCAGACATCCTAAATAAGTAACAAAGTGGAACATTGTAGAGACTTACTACTTTTCTCATTTCAGTTTGAAAATTGTCATTTACTGATTCACCTTGTACTGCTAGCTGCTTTGAAATGGAAAACGTTAGTTTTATCCGTGGTTAGAGCATTACAATAGTTTCTATGTCATACATAGATAATAATTATACCACCTAAGTAATTGATTGTGATGGTGCAATGATTCATAGATTCATTCTTTATTGTAAACTAGAGAAATAATAGATTTTAACCAATTTGTATCGTTTTGTATCTAGCTCGCATGGTCGTGAGATCAGTGAAACAAGATAAAACTTTAAAATAAGCCCCTATTGTTTTTTATTTTGACAACACTGTTACGGCTAAAATATAATAAAGTACCTACGGCTGCGCCAAATTAACTGGCTAACCCAGCTGGGTAGAGTGTGCAGATACACTTGGGGTATTAGCCTTTTCGATACATTTCTTGGATTGCATGAAAGGGGCTTTTCCGAATGGTGTAAATCGTCATATCATAACCCTTAAATGCATCTTGTACCGAAAATGATACAAAGGTTTTTTTCATGTATTTATTAAATACACAATTTTATTTTAAAAATTATAATATAATGAGCTAAAAATATGTTTGGCGACAGCTTTCAATTAATTTTTTTCACCTTAAAATTCTCTTGATTATTTTTCCGTGTTTCTTTGTAATTTTCTCGCATTTTGGCGGGATAATTGTTAAAGAGAGTTTTGAAAAAAAATCTAATAAATTTTCTGCTTGCATATATTTTTGTGTTTTTTTTTTAATTAATGTCAAAAAGAGTTCGGCTTTATGAGTAAGTAATAAAAAAAGCAAAAATTAATTTGTTTTTTTTTCGTGTTTTCATGTGTAAAAACCCCCCTTCTATCAAAAAATATATATATATTTTTTTTTATATTGTTTAGGTATTTTTCTATCACTGTTTTCAATTTCATGCAAAAATTAAACCTCATGCATTTAAGGGACACCGTATTATAAGAGGGTTTCCTAAATACTTTTTTCGCTAGGCGAATGCTACCCATCAAGCGCGATAGTGTCCTTGCGCTTGGGAGGTAAGGACCTCAAAAGGAAAAATGTCGGTTACATTACATTACAACACTATTGTGCTAAGCGCCTCAAATTCACTTTCGATGACGCGAGAATTTATTTGCCCTAAAGCTTAGAATAACAACGCCTAAAGAATCATACCCCGCTTTACCTATAAAGGTAGAAACTACAAATAAAATGGCGGTTAATGCTTGGTGGCTAACTAAACTATGTAGGTACCTATCTTATACACTTTACTATAGACTAATGTCGTACTGTAAGTGTATAACTGCTGCTACGACGTTTAGAAATTTTTACACGCTAAAAAATTAAGAATCTGTATAGGTAGTACTCTAAATTCAACATAGCTCAATTAAATCCAGTGACATTTTCCATTCAAAATATCGAAATATGCAAGATTTCAAGGTCTTAAATTAATCTCACAACTTTTTACGGTTGAAGAACTAAGTTGCGAGACTTGTTTTTTTTTACAAGTATTGTTTTTGATGGCATATTCTTTACAATCCCAATTCATACCAAAGATTCGGTAAGTAGTCGGTATCAAGGTCCGATAGCCGGTTTTGGGAAATTCAAAAATATTTTTCGCCTGCTCCCTACAAACGCAAGCCCAGTCCCGCGTCGATACTTTCAAAAGTCGAAATTTTCTTTTATAATTTAGTGGATTACCTATATACAATTTAAGCTTAGTCTGAGAATTTAAGCTAAAACACTGCACTGTACTTATAGAAGTAGAAGTCTAAAATGAGGATTAAGTATGAGAGCAGAACATGGAAACTAATTTCCGGTTTATATTAGGTTGAGTGCGATATAACCATAAACGAGTAGGTATCGTTTATCCCAAGTCAATGGTGAGTGTAAAGAGATATTTTCGGTGTAACAGAGAGAAAAAGATAGAATGCATAAATTAAGTTTGGTCCTATAGTCCTGTCAAATAAGTTAAGCTTTACATCGAATCGACACCAATATATTATTACAATAATTACTAGTCTACGAGTAGACGAGTAGAACCTATAGTAGAACATGCTGTGTCAAGCGAAGAGAATTTAAATAAATACTAGTTTTTGCCCGCGACTTCGTCCGCGTGGGTTTCGAATTTAAATTCAAATCAGATTTCCCATAGATTTATATAACAACCATAATAGTCTTTGCCGTTTGCGTTTATTAAATCTTTGCCCCGTTTTCAGCTTTAGCGTTATTTTATGAACACCCCTTGTAGTCTATGTATTGACCAGGGTTACTACGATGATAATAAAGAAAACCGCATCCAAATCCGTTCTGTGGTTCTCGAGTTATAAAAGCGTTTATTCAATCTTTGCCCCGTTTCTGGCTTGGGCGTTATTTTATGAACACCCTTATAACTTATGTGTTGAACATGGTTACTACAATGATAATAAAAGAAACCGCATCCAAATTCGTTGAGTGGTTCTCGAGTTATAAAAACGTTGATTCAATATTTTCCCCGTTTCCGGCTTGGGCGTTATTTTATTAACACTCCTTATAGCCTTTGTGTTGACCAGGGTCACTACGGTGATAATAAAAAAAAAACCGCATCCAAATCCGTTGAGTGGTTCTCGAGTTAAAACGGAACATGCAGACAGACAGACAAAAAATCTAAAAATTGGTGTTTCGGCCTCAGTACAGTACCAATAACCCATTTGATTTTAAATTTCGCGAAAATATTCAATGTACTTTCTTACTACTTTATTATTAAGGTTTAAGGTTTAAGATATTTATTTCTCAAAAAGAATAAAATTCACTTACATGAGAAACAATAAATTATCACAGTTACAATTTATAACAGCGAACGCTTTAATCGCGTAACAAATAAAAATATGTGGGTAATCCTAAAAAGTGATTAGCTTCACTAACAATGCAATGTTATGTAGGGTTGTGTTTACAGTGAGTTGATAGGATGAATATTTAATATTATAAGTGCGAGTAGGTTTCTACCAAAAGCTTCTATTAATAACCTAATAATTAATTAATAAATACTAGGTTTTAATGAAGTAATGAATAGTCCTTCAAAATGTGACTCTTCAATAGTTTTTTGTAAATAAGCAATGATTTGGCTTCTTTAATATCTTTCGGTAACTTGTTATACATTCGTGCTCCCTCAGCCACTATGCTACTATTACCGTAGTTGGTTCTCTGGCCATTTTTTTTTAAAATAGTACACCTAGAAACAAAAATGAAATGGTGATAGATTTTCAAATATTTTTGATTAATAATCTGCCAAATCACAATTACATTCATTCATTTTTTAAGATGGAGTGGACTCGCAAAGAGGACCGGGTAGCAGTAATTGCATTGCATCGTTGCGGCCATCCACCGAAGACGATATTCAACTTGCTTCAAAAATTAAAAATCACGAAGAGGTTCGTGTACCGTACCATCAAAAGGTACAATGAAACCTCTAGTGTCGATGACGAGAAAAGAACTGGCAGACCTCGTTCCGTTAGGACTCCAGGGGTCATCAAAGCAATCAAGGCGCGTATTGCAAGAAATCCCGTCCGCAAGCAGAAACTGATGGCTTTGGAGATGGGATTAACCAGATGTACCGTAAAAAAAGTACTCAATGAAGACCTGGGACTACGAGCTTATCGAAAAAAGAGTGGACATCTGCTGGACGCGCGTCTGATAGCTATGAGAGCCAAAAAATGCAAAGTTTTGCTAAAGCGGTACGCAAGAAACAGACACCGCGATATCCTGTTTACAGACGAGAAAATTTTTAATATCGAAGAGAAGTACAACAAACAAAATGACAGGGTGTACGCTACCAGCTCTGCGGCCGCTGGAAATGCCATTCCTAGAGTGCAGCACGGCCTTCATCCATCATCAGTCATGATTTGGTTGGGAGTGTCCTACTATGGCCCTACTGAAGTGCATTTTTGTGAAAAAGGTGTCAAAACCAGTGCAAAAGTGTACCAAGACACGGTTTTAGATCGCATAGTAAAAGATCTGCCCCAAACACTCTTTGGAGGACGGCCATTTGTATTTCAACAGGACTCCGCAACTGCTCATAAGGCCAAAACAACTCAGGAGTGGTTCGAGCGCCAGAATATCGTGCTAATAAGGCATCAAGATTGGCCCTCATCTAGCCCTGACCTCAATCCACTGGATTACAAAATTTAGCAGGAATTGGAGGAGAAGGTCTGTTTTAAACCTCACAAAAATTTGAGCAGCCTAAAGTCATCATTGATTAAAGCAGTGGCCGATATCGACATGAATATGGTCCGTGCTGCTATTGATGATTGGCCGTGAAGATTGAAGGCTTGTGTGAAAAATGGTGGCAATCATTTTGAATAAATTTTGTGTTTAATGTAAGCTAATTAAATTACCATTTAAAAAAAAAACTTTTTTTGAATACCATGACTAGTTTTCATTTTATAGCCAATTTTGTTTGTGACAGAATTTAAGGACCGACTAGGTATATATTATTAGTTTGTCTTGTTAAGCGCATTTTTAATTGTATTTTTTTAGTAAAAGATATTTGTGTGTGAATATCGTTGGTTAAGATTTTTCGTACCAATATACAGGTATTGTTTTTATATGTTTGAGATATGTTAAATATTTTAGTTTCTTTATAGATTTTAGCGCTTTCTGTAAGGTAATTATAACCAAAAAATGTTTTTATAATTTTGTTTTGAGCAGTTTGCAGAGTACGCAGATTTGTCTTTGCGGCTGATCCCCTCACTTCTATCAAATATTCTATGTGAGGTTTGACGAGTGTGTTATAAATTGTGTACCGGACTTGTTTTGGAAGGCAACGAGCATATCCACGCAATGCTCCTGCTAGGGATATGAGTTTGGTTCTTATTTTCTCAAGGTGAGGTTTCCATGTAAGGCGGTTGTCCAAAATAAGACCCAAATAGGTACTTTTCATTAGTAGTACTTGTAATTATTTCATTGTTAATTGTTATTGGATTATAATTTGGATTACTTACTTTATTTTTGGCTGCAAAAATAATATATTTTGTTTTAGATGTATTAATTGTGAGTAAGTTATTTTGAAGCCATTCATGTAACATATTTAGATCCCTATGAGCCCTCTCTACTATGGAATGAATATCCTGGCCAAAATAAAATAGGCCAGTGTCATCTGCATATAATGTGATATCTCCATTTAGACCAATGTCCTTAACACTATTTATGTATATGAGGAATAGAAGCGGTCCCAAAATTGACCCTTGTGGAACACCAAATGTGACCAATTTAGAATCACTATGATTTTTGTTTATTTTAACCACCTGATATCGGCTACTTAAATAAGATTTGAAAATTTTAAGAGCATTTTCAGCGATTCCTATATCTTTAAGCTTCAACAAAAGTATTTCATGGCTAACGGTATCGAATGCTTTTTTTAAATCAATAAATGTACCCAATGCAATGTTATTTTGATCTATATTAAGTTTTATCGTCGTTATTAAATCAGTTGCAGCAGAGAGAGTATTAGATTTGGGGCGGAACCCATACTGTTTCTTAAAAAGAAAACCAATAGTATTTAAATGCTTTTCAAGCCTATTATGAAGAATATTTTCAAATAATTTGGATGTTGTCGGTAGTACTGAAACAGGACGGTAGTCTCCAGGATCCGTTTTCTTCCCCGATTTATTGATTGGAGTGACTTTAGCTTTTTTCAGCGAATCAGGAAAATTTCCTTCGAGAAGGCAAAGGTTTATACATCTGGTTAAAGGCTCAGCCAAAAAATCTTTTATACATTTAATTGCCTTAGGCCCTATTCCATCAATACCAGCGCTGGTGTTAGGTTTAAGTTTATCTATAAATTTAGCTACTTCATCACAGCTTGTTGGATTAAAAAGTGTAGTTTCGATTTTATTTACCAGGTTGGTTGGTTTTTGTAGCGCTGAATTATTTGGTTTGTTTATTTGTATATGATTAGCTAAGATTGAACCAATGTTGGCAAAAAAAGAGTTAAAGTATTCACAGATATCTATAACATCAGTAATAATACCAGATGGGGTTTCAAGGCTGTTAGGAGCAAGATCTGATTTATTTTTATTATTAGACAGAGAATTTATTAGTTGCCACATTTTGCAAGGACTCTTTTCACAATTTTTAATTTTTATTAGTAATATACTAAAGCCGATTTTGAAGGCTTTAGTTTTAGTTTGACATACATAAAATTAAACTTAAGTATGGTTAAAACGAAGAGCTAATTTCAAGTCACCATTTTATAACGTCAAACTAAAATTTTAGTTTTACAGCCATAATTTACTCAACTTGGTGATTTTAACTTGTTTTGGTAATTTCAAGGCACATTTTAGAGCTGTCATTTGATTGAATTTCAAACATTTAGTTTGATTTGACTGAGAGATTAATGCTGAGATTCAGAGTGCATTTGGAGTCCGAACTCAAGAGGAACTCAATCTTACAAACGTCACTCTAGTATGGGATCACGTCGCTTTTTGACGTTTGTAAGATTGAGTTCGGACTCAAAAGGCACTCTGAATCTCAGCTTTAGAGTGCTTTTTGAGTCCGAACTCAATGTCACAAACGTCAAAAAGCGACCTGCTAGTCTAGCATAGCAAACCATATCGAGCTCGATAACGCTTGATACAGTGTTCTGTCTCACTGCGTTGATCTACCTAAAGAGAGACAGACAGTGGTATATCTAGCTGTCAAAGCTCGACATGGTCTACCATGCTAGGTACCCTAATCTCATACTAGAGTGACGTTTGTAAGATTAAGTTCGGACTCAAAATGCACTCTGAATCTCAGCCTCAGATTTAGTTTTATGGGCCACATATTTGATTAATTGAATACAAGTTCTATCTAGAACTTATAATGCAATGAACATAAAAATATTCCAAACTATCACAAAATGATACAATTTTAAATCAATTTCTCGTGAGAATCGGTTATTCTAGTTACCGATTTGTTTGATTCACACCCATAAATTCACCTCATACCTACGTTGCGATGACAGATGCCAAAATGGGCCTCTTAGATTGTGACAACTATAAAATTAAAACCTTCAAAATCGGCTTTATTAGGTATATAAATAATGTGGTGTCGAGCAGATGACTCGTTTGAATTTTCAAAATGATGATATCTATAAAGTGATGCCAGCTTCTCAACGTATATTTCTACCAAAGAATACAGGACTCTTCTTACTGAGAGATCTATAACTCTACGCGTAGTAGTTGTATTGGAATGCAATGGCAATGACAAATTTAAAAAAAAAAAAAAGTCTCTTTCTCGCGAGCCGCTAATGGCGTCGGTCCTGATAATTAAAATTATTAGAAGAATTGCATATCTTTTACTGAAATTACCTGAAATAAACGCTGAATTACCAGAGGTTATGGGCCCAGTCACCTATACATGTTGCAAGATTTAAAGAAACTAAATTGCGAGCGGAATTTTCATCGTCGACCAAGTGGACGGGAACAAAGCAAGGCACGCGTGCAAGATGGAGGCCTCTCCAAATCCCGGTATAATCAGGCTGGAAAACGCGGAAAATTGGAGGCCATGGAAGTTCCAGGTATCAGTACAACTGAGGGCGCTCGAGGTATTCGACGTGGTGGAGGGAAGGGAGCTGAAAACCGAAACCACGGTTGCTGCATGGACAAAGAAGGATGTCAAAGCACAAAGTTTCATCGTAACGAGGTTGTCACAAAATGTTATGGCCCACATCCTAAGCTGTCAGACATCGTCTGAAATGTGGGCCAAGCTGAACAGTGTCTTCGAACAAAAGTCAGAATCAAGTGTACACATGTGGCAGGAAAAATTCTTCCAATTCAAGTATGAAAACGGAGTAGATATGGCAACTTTCTTGTCAAAAATCGAGGAGTTGCGGTGCAAACTGAAGCAACTAGGTGAAGAGATCTCCGATAAGTTTATTATGACCAAGATCCTGATGTCGCTACCTGCAAGGTACAGTTACTTCATATCAGCCTGGGAGTCTACTTCGGAGGACAAGAGGACGCTAGAAAACCTGACAGCGAGGCTGATGACCGAGGAAGAGCGGACTTCAAGACAAGAAGACAGTGTGGCACTGGTAGTACAAAATCACACAGGTAACAAACCAGCAACTAGTAGTTTTAAAGGAAAGAAATAATTTAAATGTTTTTACTGTAATAAGCCAGGTCATTTTAAAAAAGACTGTAAATTTAGGAAATTTAAGTTGGGAAATAACTCAAGTAATGCATTTGTAGGTTGTGATTTGAAACATGTAAACAATAACTGGATTGTTGATAGTGGTGCCAGTGAGCACATGAGCGGGAATAAGGCATTGTTCTATGAATACAAAGAGCTATCTGAACCTAGGTTAATTATGATAGGTGATGGCAAGGTCATTAAGGCTACAGGTATAGGAAGCCTGAAGGTAGATGCTTATAATGGGAAGGAATGGATAAATACAACCGTTAGTAGCATTCTCTATGTGCCAGATCTTAAAGTAAATCTTTTCTCTGTGGGTCGGGTGGCTCAACTGGGGTATACAGTTCTCACTAAACAAGACCATTGTCAGTTTATAAAGGATGGTAAAGTTATGGCTCTAGCTCGCAAGGAAGGAAAATGTTATACAATGGTGTTCAGACTGAAGGTAAATGAAACATGTTTGGTCGCTGAATCATTGGTAACCTGGCATGAAAGGTTGGCTCACCAGGGTTTAGGTGAAGTAAGGAAAATGCTGAAATCTAATGATATACCTTTCAGAGACATAGCAGATTATACATGTGAGGCGTGTCAAGAAGGAAAGATACACAGATTACCTTTCCAGCAAAGCGAGTCCAGTACAACAGCTGTCGGGCAACTTATTCACAGCGATGTCTGTGGGCCTATGGAAACGAAGTCTGTCGGAGGAGCAAGGTACTTTTTATTATTTAAGGATGATTTTTCTCGGTTCAGGACTGTGTATTTTCTGAGTAGTAAACAACAAGTTAAGGAATGTATTGAAAAGTACATTGCTTTAGTGGAAAATCATAATGGGAAGATAAAAAGGTTCCGTACAGACAATGGACTCGAATTTATAAACAAGGAGACGACACAGCTGTTTGCCAAGAAGGGAATAATTCATGAAAGGACGGTTGTTTACACGCCGGAGCAGAATGGTAAGGCTGAACGGGAAAATAGAACTATAGTCGAGGCAGCTAGAACTATGATAAAGTCTAAGGGTCTTGGCAAGGAACTGTGGGCAGAGGCGGTGAACATGGCGGTTTTCACAATTAACAGGACAGCAAAAAGTTGTGTGGAAAATAAGACACCATATGAGGTATGGGAAGGTAAGATATTTAATATCTCTGATTTATCAAGGATCTTTGGGTCAGAAGTCAATGTACATATTCCCAAGGAGAAGAGGCAAAAATGGGACTCGAAAGGAGTAAAGGGCATCTTTGTAGGCTATGGGGAAGGAGTAAAAGGTTACCGAATTTATTACCCTGATAAGAAAACTGTAGATACAAAGCGTGATGTAGTATTCATAAAGCAAACATTGTCTATCGCTGAGGATGGTCTGGAAGGCGAACATAAAGAACAAAATCAAGCATGCTCAGGTACGGTAATAACATGGACAGCAGACATGGAAGGTATAAGGACACCAGTACAGGTGGAAGGTATTAGGACACTGGAACAGGTGGAAGGTATAAAGACACCAGTACAGGTGGAAGGTATTAGGACACCAGAGCAGGTGGAAAGTATTAGGACACCGGAACAGGTGGAAAGTATAAGGACATCAGAACAGGTGGAAGGCAGCAGGACACCAGAGCAGCTGGAAGGTATGAGCACACCAGAGCAGGTGGAAAGTACAGATGAAGAGGGAGATGAGTTCAAGGATGCAGAACAAAATATGGCAGTAGGACCTAAAAGAGAGAGAAGAAAGCCTAAGTGGATGGAGGATTACGAAGTAAGTTTCTTAGCATTAGAAAATGAACCTACTACCTATAAAGAGGCCATGAAGAGGCCAGATGCATGCAAGTGGCAGGAAGCTGTGCAGAAGGAATTACAGGTGTTGAAAGAAAACAACACCTGGACAGAGACACATTTACCTGACAGTAAGTCATGTATCAGCAGTAAGTGGGTATTTAAAATAAAGAATGCAGGTCAAAATAATCAGACCTACAAAGCTAGGTTAGTAGCAAGGGGTTTCGAGCAGAAGGATACTTTTGATTTGAGTGAGCTGTATGCACCAGTTGCTAGGCTGCCGACGTTCAGAGTATTTCTCGTGGTAGCAAACCAGCTTAAATTACCTGTCCATCAAATGGATGTTATGGGTGCTTTTTGTACGGGGAAATAAAGGAAGAAGTCTACATGACCTTGCCAGATGGAGTAGAAAGTAAATATAACGCTGTGAAATTAAATAGGTCATTGTATGGGTTAAAGAAATCTCCAAAATACTGGAATGAAAAGTTTGACAGTTTGATGTGTAAACTTGGTTTTAAAAGGTCTAAAAATGATTATTGTTTTTATGTGAAAGTAACGAAGGATGTTCGAACTTACATAATAATATTTGTGGACGATCTTCTTCTGTTCTCTTCTTGTAATAAAGAGTTAATGTCAATAAAGTCAATATTAGCTGAAAATTTCAGAATGACATGTTATATTTATTTGTAGCAGAGCGTGGTTACGATGCACGGATGTGGAATGAGAAGTGAGATGTAGGTTTTATTATGGATTGATTGAGATAACACATAGGTACAGCACAGTTAATATTTCCGTTTTATTTTGCACAATTTTTAGTATTTACTCGTTGACACTTTAAAAGAGAGAGATGACAAGTGATAATAATTTAGATAGACTTTCAACCATAAGTTTTCATTCTAGTGTCATGCAACCTTATTACTTTCCCTCACTAGCAGGAAATACTTTGCAGCCCCAAGTCAGCTCTGATTTTTACCAGTCTGGGTTTAGGAACTGCCTTTGTTAAAAGATCAGCTAACTGTTCAGCAGAGCTTGTTTTTTGAACGTTGATAAGTTCTTCTTGCACTGTCTCCCGAACGAAGAAATGTCGTACTCGGATATGTTTAGTCCGCTTGTGGAATTCGGGGTTATATGCAAGACGTATAGCAGCTTCATTATCTACCTTCAATATAGGTATTCCTTCCAGGACCGTTAATGAACTGAATATCCTTTGAAGCCACACTAGCTCACGTGCGCCTTCGCTTGCGGCTACAATCTCTGCTTCCGTTGTTGAGATTGCAACAGATGGTTGTCGTTGACTCAGCCATGAAACGGCACCTTGAGCAAACAAAGAAATAACTCCTGTAGTGGAGCGTCCAGTCTGGTCATCACCGGCGTGATCTGCATCACTATAGCCATCTATTTTTCCACTGGTAATATTTGCGTTGTACATAATGCCGTAGGATACTGTTCCTTTTAGATAACGAAATATCCTTTTGACTTTTAACCAATCCGCTTCTGTTGGATTCTCCAACTTTCTTGATACTACCCCAACAGCATAAGCTATGTCGGGGCGTGTACCCGTCATGAGGTACGCGAGAGCACCTACAGCCTCACGATATGGGAATTTCTTCTCTTTAGGGACTCGATCTTCGACTTTCCCTGATTCTGAAGTCGGATTCCGGTCGATAGGCGTTGAGACTGGATTGCATTCTGACATACCGAAACGTTCTAAAATCTTTCTCGTGTACGACTCTTGGTTAATGAAAATAGAACCATCTTTCGAACGTGCAATTTCCAGACCTAGATAGTAGGATGCTTCCTTAGTCGTAATTTTAATCTTATCTCCCAATTCTTTGAAGAATTGGTTTGCTAGTTCTTCATCTGTTGTAGCCACGAGTCCGTCATCTACGTATAATGTGATCAGAATCTTCTTATCTCCCACATTCTTCGTAAATAAACAGCAGTCGGCCTCATTCTGAACGAAACCTTGGCTTAGCAGTATGTCTTCAAAACAAGAGTTCCAACATCGAGGGGCTTGTTTTAATCCATAAAGGCTTCGTTTCAGACGATAGACTTTGGTTGTGCCATCGCTGAATCCTTCTGGCTGCTTCATATAGATCTCTTCTTTTAGCTTGCCATTCAGAAATGCAGTTGACACATCAAATTGTGTGACATGCAATTTTTCTTTAGCACTGACACTTAACAAGGCTCTGATAGTTGCCATTCTCGCAACGGGACTGTAAGTTTGTTCGTAATCTATTCCTTTTCTTTGTTTGAACCCTTTTACTACCAGCCTGGCCTTATATTTGTCAATAGTTCCATCTGGGTTGCGCTTAATTCTAAAAACCCATTTGCATGGAAGCGCCTTTCGATTGGAAGGTAGCTCACACAATGTCCAGACATCATTGTCTTTCAGAGACTTTAGTTCACTTCTCATGGCTTTCTGCCATTCAACACCGTCATGTCTCTTAATTGCTTCTTCGTATGTTACCGGGAAATCGTCAGAGCTGACGATGCATACGTAGTCTTCAAACTTCTTAGGACGTGCGGTATTTTGTCGGTCTCTTAAATAATATCGAGAATCCGCTTCTTGCAGGGGCTCAATTACTTCTAATCGCTCATGTGCGTCGACAAACTCATCGTCACTATCATTATTGTATTTGCCCTCAGCTCTGATAGTTGGACCTTGATCCTCTTGAACTTGTTCTCCATTTGTTATATCTCCCTCTAGAACATGTTCAGGATTGTCTGGCTCTTGTCCGGGAACATTTTCATTATCGTTTATGCCTGTTTCTCCCTCTGAATAAATAGGGAAATTTGTGGTAATCTTAAATTCGACGTCAGTTTTGAAAGTAAGATCCCTAGACCTCAATGTCTTGTGACCATCCCAGACACGATAACCATCATCATTCTCGTAGCCTATAAGAATGCCCTTAATAGCTTTCTTACTCATTTTATTCCGCTTTTGTTTGGGAATATGGGCATAGCATTCACTCCCGATTATCTTGAGATGACTAATCTTGGGTTTCTTGTCATGCCATAGCTCGTAAGGCACCTTGTCCTCCACTCTAGTGGGACCTGTCCTGTTGAGTACATAAGCAGTTGTATTGATCAATTCAGCCCAGAGTACTTGTGGCATTTCCCTTCTTGCATACATTATCGATCTGGCAGCTTCTACCAAAGTGCGGTTTTCTCGCTCACTACAGCCATTCTGTTCTGGCGTGTAAGGCATCGTCAATCGGTGTTGAATTCCGTGTTTCTGTAGTATCATACGAACAGCCGCATTCTCGAATTCGCCTCCATTATCACTTAATAATGTTTTTATAGTATGGCCAGCATTTTTTGCTTCTTGTAGCATTTGCAGAAGTTTGTCTTTCACTTCCGACTTCTCTTTGATAAAATAAACAAATCGATAACTCGAATAGTCGTCCTTGAAAAGTACAAAGTACTGGTACTTCGAGATGCTTTTTGCAAAGGGACCACAAACATCGGTGTGTATCAGCTCTCCAGCTGCTGTTGCTCTTTCCCTTGTTCCAAACGGTTTTCTATGTGACTTTCCATATATGCAGCCTTCACACTTTACTTTTTCTGGACTTAGTTGAATGCCTAACTCACGCTTTACCACGCGAATGACATGTCTCTTGTCTTGATGAGCAAATCGTTCATGGTATAGCTGCAGCATATTCGAGCCTGTCACAGCATTGACTTCTATTGTCACTTGCTTTGTTGGAATGACTGTCTTCATATCCAACTTGTACAGTCCACCATGCGGGACTCTTCTCCCAACAACCCTAGTCGTGCCTGCTATGTCTAGTTTGCACTCTCTAGTCGTCGACATAAAGATGCTGTTCTGCATCTTATCTTGCGCTGCTAATGGCGAAAATAGATTTTTTGTTAGCGATGGTACTAACCACACATCGTTGAGGGTTATTTTCTCCTTGTGTTCACCGACATTTGATTCAACCACTACGGAACCCTTTCCCAACGCAGGTATGATAGTTCCGTCTGCCGTTGTTACGGTGTGATCTGAGTCAAATTCATGAAAAGCGTTGAAAACATTCCTCCTTACTGCAATGTGCGTTGTTGCTCCATTGTCGACATACCAGTTTTCTTGGTCTTGGATTTGACTGATTGAGCATGCATTTACCATCAACGAAATTTGTTGTACTTGTTTGGACTTCGACCCAGAAGATGAGGTGCTTGGTTTAGGTGGCCTCCCATCCTTAATCCACTTCTTACACTTGCGTACTCTATGTCCTTTTCCAGAACAATAGTTGCATATCAACTGGTCATCGTTCTTATGCGTATTTTGTCCATATATGGGCGTAGTCACTAGTGTTTCCTCTTGTGAGTTCTCTTGACTACCCAGATCTCTCTCAAATGTGCAGAGGTGACTCGTCAAACTATCGATAGTTCTTTCGGACTGCTTCAGCATTAGCCAGCTCGATTTGAAATTGAAGAATCTATCATCAAGTGTATCCAAAACTTTACAAATCAGAAGGAGTTCAGGTAGCTTCGCCGTTGTGTCAGTTTTTGATACTTCAACTTTTAAATCGTTCCATAAATTCTTTAACTTTGACATATGAGTAGGTATATCGTCCTCTTTGTTATGTTGCAGTCCAAAGAATTTTAGACACAAATTATAGGCTCTATCATCTGTTTGTCCATCAAAAAGTCTGTGGAGCTCTTGCCAAACCTCGTTTGCCGTTCTGTACCTCATAACTTTTTGTAGTGTTTCCTCTGTCATATTGGTGGTCAGCATCAGCAGAGCGCCGCTTTCAGTCCTCCTATACTTTGCCATTGCGGCGTTATAGGCGCTAGTCGCAGCGTCACCTCCTTCCGCAGCAAGTATTGGTCTTTGAAGTTTCCCTTGGACAGCATCTAAGGCACCTTCTGTACCTTCTAGCATTATAGAAATTTTGTACTTCCATGTTGACCAATGTTTCTTGCCTTCAAGTTTCCCAATATCTATTTTTGTTGAAAAATCCATTGTTACCCTATTCTCTTCTTCTTGTGGGGCACAGAACCTGTTATATTTATTTGTAGCAGAGCGTGGTTACGATGCACGGATGTGGAATGAGAAGTGAGATGTAGGTTTTATTATGGATTGATTGAGATAACACATAGGTACAGCACAGTTAATATTTCCGTTTTATTTTGCACAATTTTTAGTATTTACTCGTTGACACTTTAAAAGAGAGAGATGACAAGTGATAATAATTTAGATAGACTTTCAACCATAAGTTTTCATTCTAGTGTCATGCAACCTTATTATGACAGACCTTGGTTTTGTTACAAATTATTTAGGTATTGATGTAAAACAAGATTTGCAACATGGGGTTACTGTATTGAGCCAAGAAAATTACTTAAATAAAGTGTTGAAGAAATTTGATATGTATAATTGTAAGCCTATGTCAACCCCCATGGAAAAGGGCTTGAATGTACAAGAGTTAAATGGGTCAAATTGTGGTTACAATATTGAAAGTTTATGTAGACAGATCATAGGAAGCTTACTTTATGCTGTGACAGGAACAAGACCTGATTTATGTTTTAGTGTGTCTTTGCTAAGTAGATATCAGGGTCGTGGAAACAATAATGTATTAACATCACTAAAAAGAGTTCTAAGGTATGTAAAGAAGACAGTTAACAGTAAATTAATGTTCCATAGTAATTCACAAGATTTCAATATTGTATGTTATGTTGATGCTAATTGGGGTGGAAATGATATGGATAGAAAATCAACTTCAGGATTTTGTATTAAATTAAGTAATTGTACTGTTATCTGGGGTTCAAAAAGGCAAGATTGTGTTTCATTATCTTCAACAGAAACCGAGTATATAGCAATGTGTACTGCCTTAGTAGAGTCATATTGGTTGTTGAAATTGTTGCTAGATTTTGAGTTAGACAACTGTAATAATCAAATATTAATGTTAGAAGACAACCAATCAGCCATTCAAATTGCTAGGAACACTGAAACAAAACGACTTAAGCATATAGATATTAAGTATCATTACATTAGAGATATGATTGCTAGAGGGTTTGTAAAGCTATGTTACATAAGTAGTGAAGAGCAGATTGCTGATATGTTCACCAAGGCTCTATGTAAAGAGTTGCTTATAAAATTTAGAAGTTTGTGTGCCTTGGTGGTGAAAGATTTGTAAATTGTGTCATTGAGAGGGAGTATTGGTATGCAATGGCAAAGACAAATTTAAAAAAAAAAAAAAATCTCTCTGTCTCTTTCTCGCGAGCCGCTAATGGCGTCGGTCCTGATAATTAAAATTATTAGAAGAATTGCATATCTTTTACTGAAATTACCTGAAATAAACGCTGAATTACCAGAAGTTGTCCGGGATAAGTTTAATTCCGTACCCGACATAGCTTGCGGACTGCAATAGAAATTTATTGGAGTTTTTTGCGGGTCAGGTAAGACAATTAACTCTCACGTCTATTATAAAAGAAAAATGTGTCGCTAGTGGCAAGCAACACCCGCACACCGAATACATTATATTGAATTATCGCGTTTATCAATTTTGCATCGGAGCCGCGATGAATTGTGCAACGGCTGGAAAGAGTTTTAAACGACCATTTCACATGACTTTGACAAGCATCGAGCAGCGTATAGGCTATCTGTGATTTTGACGGTTAACACAAATCCATCGCTGCGACCATTGGTTGATTGAGGTACTTACAGTTGCCACAATCTAAGAGGCCCGTTTTGACAGCTAGGAATGACCATAGAATGTAATTTTAAATGAAATTAACGAAACCGTAAATATTTAATTATTACCTTATTGTATTGAAATAAAACCGTAAATTTTTATTATCACGTTATATAATATGACAGATAATATTTCAAGTATTATTTTCACTTATATTCCAAAATAAAAGGCAAATTTTAATCACCACGAAACGTCTCAAAAGCAGTTACGTTCTTAGTCGAAAATTTTTCAATTTTAGTGTTGTAACCAATTAATCGCTAAATATCACCGAATTAATTAGATTCCCCATGAAAATATTAATTAGAGAAATATAAGGTGACTTTCGTTTACAATGCCAAATTCATACTGGAGACTTTAGTGGCCAGGACCAAGGTTCAATGTCACTTTCTGTGAAATACTCAAACTAAAATTTAGACTTCCTATCTAATAAAGTCGAGGTTGTTCTTGAACAAGTATAGAGGCCCAAAATTTTTTTTCGTAAATCTTGTAATGTCTGTAATGTGCTTAAATGAGCTCAGAGCCACAAAGCCAGGTGTAAACCTTTATATCCTTTTTTTTGCAACTGTTAAAGACGATTAGGCCATACTCAGTTGCTTTTTAGTTCTGAACTTTTGTATGCATTTATAACGGTGTCACGTAATTTCACTGGAAAATATGATCAAATTATTATACCAAATACGTTATATACCACTTTCATAACTTCTAAACTAACCGTATGATAAAAACAGCATTGTTTCCTGTCTTTTAGGGTTCCGTACCTCAAGAGGAAAAAACGGAGTCCTTACAGGATCACTTTGATTTCCATCCATCTGTCTGTCAAGACCCTTTATCTCGGGGACGCGTAGAGGTATCGAGTTGAAATTAAAACCATATATGAGTATGTACTCAGATCTACAGTCCCTTAAAGTTGTGGAATAATCAAACTTCAGTTAACGTAAAAAAATATACGGCCCTTTATGCCGCAAAAAACGTATTTTTCGACAATCTCAAGTGGATCATAATTTATAGGCTATTTTCCGTTGACCTAGAATTATGAAATTTGGCAAGTAATACCGTCTTATATTACAAGTATAGGGAAAAATCTGAAAACTATATTTTTAATTAAATCCCAGAAAATATAGTGATTAACGGAATCCTCGGTGGGCGAGTCCGACGGGTAAATGTAAAATCATAAAAGATTATATCAAGGCAGCTTTTAAGAAAATTTTATATTGCGATTTAGATAAGCAAATGGTTTCATCGTGAAGCATATTTTCTTACTGGCCAGTATTTTACAGCAATCACCGCTTTTTTCAAGTACAGCTTATACCTCTATTGAGGTCATGAATAACAAGATTACAAAATATCACTGGCACATAAGAATATCCATTTCAAAAAATTTTCATTAAGAAAAAATATAAAACATCTGAAGTGTGCGTGTGCATCAAAAATGTATCTATTTTTGTGATTAATAACGCTCATATTATAGTAAATTATACCAATAATGCAATAAAAAATGCACTATAAATGACTGAACAAACAGGTTATAGTTACAATTCAGTGGAAAAAATAAGATTAGTCAATACTAAGGTTTATTAACTAACTCAATTTTGTATTCACAAATATACTGTAATATATGTTAGTTTGTAGAACTTATAATATATGCAATGAGCATAAAAATATTTAAACGATCATAAACAGATACAATTTTTAATCGAATTCTCGTGTGAATCGATTATTCTAGTTACCAATTCGTTTGATTCACACCCTTATATACGTTGCAATGACAGATGCCAAAACGGGCCTCTTAAATTGTGACAACTATAGTGCATGCAATATTTCCCTTCCCGATGATAATAATGATGTGATGAATTTCCTGCTGTCATTCAAAAATAAAAAAGCCATTTTGGTCCTGGCGAAATTCATAGAATTTAATGACATCAGGCTATAAGTGTGTTGTCTTATCTGTATTGTGTTTGTTTCAGGTATATTCAGCTTTTTTTTTTCTTTTTTCTGTGGTCGGTCGACTACCTGATATTGGCAGAAAATGGTGGCAGAAAGCAAGCCAATGGCCAAATAGAGAAAAAAAAACCGTTGCACAATTCATCGCGGCTCCGATGGAAGGTCGTTGAACGCGACAATTTTCTGTGCCGGATACCTACATTATGTTGAAAGTTATTCAGCAGATACAGCTTCGCAAAAAAGAGTTTGACGTGGTTACAGGTGGATCTAAATATTTTGTTACTATACCGCAGGTACCAATATATATATAAGGTCCTACAATTCAAAGTGAAAAAAATGTAGGAGCTGACAGAATATAGCCAATAGACCACTTTCCAACAAATAAAAATTTTTTTGTGCGTACTTTTATTTCACCTTTTCATAGAAAATTTGTCAGCTGATTGAACCACTTTGTACTGGGAGGAGAAAAAATTATTTCCAGAAAAAAAATTCTTCTGGAATGTGATCACCAAACGATACATAATCTACCCTAGAATTATTTTCACTCTCCTTTGATGATGACATTTCAGCATTGATCAGATTGTAGTGCATACTCTAAATTGCGGTGTGTTATTATTATAGTGTGTACTAAAAAACATTTTTTTTTTATTGAGGTGCTACAATTTTAGTGTTTTGTTTTTTATCGTGATTTAATATATAATTGTTGTTATTTAAACATATTTTTAGGGTTTTGTAATTTTGCAACTTAATTTTCCAGTTTTGCTGTCTGTATTTATTATTCAAATTATTTAATATACGAGGGCGGGATAATATATAATTAGCCTAGCAATGATAGCCTCTTATTAATGTAATAAATATAGTTTTATTTTTCGACGTAGTCTCTTTGAAGCTCGATGCACTTCATTCATCGATGTTCCAAAGCGTGAATGCCATCTCTATAATGGTTTTCCTCAAGGCCTGCAAAATAGCTGTCTACCGCAGACATCACATCATCATTGGTCAGAAATCATTGCCCGGCTGAAAAAAAAATTAAGCTTGGGGAATAGGTGATAATCAGATGGTGCTAGATCAGGCGAATAAGCCAGATGTGGAAGCAAATCGTAGTTCAATTCTCGAAATTTGGCCATAGCGGTGAGGTGTGCACGCGCATTGTCTTGGTGAAAGATGATTTTTTTTCTTGCCAGCCCTGGTCTTTTTCTCGAATACGCTCTTGTAACTTATTCAGTAGATCAGCGTAATATTTACCAGTTATGGTTTCACCTTTTGGAAGATAAATAATCCATCATTAAAATGCTCTTCGAATCCCAAAAAACCGATGCCTTGGCTTTTCCGGCTGATTTTACGGCTTTAGCTTTCTTTTGAGCTAGCGTTGCCATCTCCAAAAATCAGAAAGCCGGACTTAGCCGCAAAAAAACCGGACTATTGGGTCCCAAGGCCGGACGCTTAAAAATCTAATAAAAGTTTTCATTAGCGTTGACATATTTTGAAACCTGCTTAAAAAGCTCAGTTTCTTTAATAATTTCGTAATAAAAATTCTTAGACGTTCAATTTTAATGTCTTAAATTAAATTCCACAAATAACGTTTTTGCAATAGTTTCAGGGTGTAATGCTATACCGTTTTTGAAATAGTATTTTTTTGAAAAAATGTCTTATTAATTTTCGGTTGTTATAGTTTTAGCACATCTCTATATAAAGTGCTGCTAGCTTACTAAATTACATTTCTACCACATCAAGATTGACGTTTCTTAGAATATTTAACACAGTGAACACTGTAAAAAAAAACATTTCAAGTATGTGTGAGTGTGATTGATGTTTCACGTCCGGAATAGCGAAAGTAAATTGCATTTTTTCTATTTTATTGCCTTTGAATTGCGAAATGAATGTGTAATCGGCGTGAGAAATGCTTTTGTTATCGAATAACTATTGTTTCAAGTGCCAAACTACCAACTTCCGCGTCTATGTTAAGATGTAGTGAAGTGATGACTTCCTCTTGATTTGTGGATTTCTAAAGTGATTTTTATAGTGATATCTTGAATTTTTTGTATAAAATGCCTCGGGGGGAGAATGCTCCAAGTCTCCTGCTTTCGCGGGACGAAAACGAGCAAGTGTTCAGCCTCATCGGACCCAAGTGCCAGGTTCGTTTTCACTAGTATTTCGATCATGCTTCGAACGCCCTTGTGAATCACAATCGCCCCCAGATTACGTATCTGTAATCAATAATCATACATCAAGTTTATCGCTCGTAAATTCCTTGATTCTCAATAGCTGTATGTTTTTCTACTACCAAACACATAATTTTACTTAAATTGTTTTTGAAGTCATAAACTCATAACATAGAGCAGAAGTAGGAAATAACAAGAATCAGTCAAGTTAAAAAAATCAAATATGAATGAAATGAAAAAATAAAAGGAAATAACATTTTATGTATACCTTTTTGTTGGTCTCAAAAGTTATCATTTATATTCAGGTCAGTTTGTCCATGCTAAATGTTTGTTCAAGTAAGGGTACAATGGCCTTCATGTCAAGCACACTATTTTTAAACAATTTTCAGTGCTTCAAAGCTGCAATAAGAACTGCTAATTAGTAACTTCTCAGTTGGCATCTGTGCATATATCTAAAACCATATTGAAAATAATGACAAGTATTGTTATCCTTGCCTGAAATTGTTAAAGAAAATTTGGCCAAACAATATATTATAATGTGTATCATGAACTGCGTAAACACTAGAATTTAAGTAAGGATAGTTTTATTCTACAGTTTACAAGCAATGGTGACAATTCTTAGAGAGATGTAACTCATAGAGAAAAAACTAACCTCTTCATTGTAAGCTGTCTTAGTAGAGAAACCGGAAGTCCTAACGAAAGTACTAATCATTCCAATGATTTACAGGATACAAAATTCCAGACAACACTTATTTTTCACAAATACCGAGAAAACAATGGCTAAATTTTCTTCGCCTGCCTGAATAATAACTTATAAAATGGCTAAGAGCGACTGACTCATACTCGAAAGTTCCGTAAGAAGAAAAAAATCAAGTATTAAAATGGTAGCTAAAGTAGTTTTACTATACTATGAACCACAATCAGACCAAATTTGAAACTTGTACGTACTAGTATTTTCAAGATAGAGCTGGAACAAACATTTTAAGTACATTCTGACATCTTAAAATGTCATTTATTAAATGCCATAATATTTGAAAAAACGAGAATCATTTTTTTATGTTTTATTTATTTAATGTTAAAAAAAGGAAACATAAAATAAAATACTTATAATTCTGGTTTTGGTTATTAAAGTAGATAATTTTTTCAAAGTGCTATTTTCATTTTTCAATATTTTTTACTAGGCATATTTGACATTCTCATTGCTTTACCAGCAAAACTTTCCAGGCCATAGTAACAGGAAATTTCAACTGGCTACTGGCAGATGCCAAAATAATTAATTTAGATATTATTTACATTTTTTTTTAATTTACTATGTTAGTAGGTATATATTTTTTTCAATTTAAATTAAGGTGGTAAAGGAGGATCTCTGTGCAAAATGCACACCATAATATGTTTTCTTTACTTTTGAGTAAAAAGTTTGCAATAAGTGCATTTTATAGCAATTCGTGCAAACTGCTTGTTAATAGTTAGGTGATAACATGAAAATAATTCCATTTCATGCGTTACATTTTAGCTGCAAATGTAAACACGCTTTTGAGTTTGTTAATATAATGCAAACAAAATGTAACACATTAAAGTATGTAATTTTTTGTGAAGACTCTATTATTAATAAACTATTTCCGCAAGTTGCTTTAAAACACATTTATTGCATACCTTTTATTCAAAAGTAAGGAAATAGTACATTACGATACGAGAGCGATGAAACGTTTTCTGACGAGTGTGAGTTTGCGGCACGAGCCGAAGGTGAGTTTCGTATAATATTTTATAGCACAAGTGCGGAAAATGCCGACTTTACGCAAGCGCAGCGTGCGTAAAGCGGTCATTTTACGCACAGTGTGCTATAAACAATATTAATATTATGATGTGCATTTTGTACCGAGGTAAAAAGTTATCCCCTTAAGCCAAACTTAAATATTTTTGATGTATTTCCCTGAATTATATATAACATTTCTGTTATTATTTTAAGTAACCCTAACCATATTTTTGTAGTATTTCACCATACTATAATAAAGTTGATTCTCTTATTTTTTTCCAAAGTGTGCTTCTGTTGTTAATACTAAAGAACTATTTTGGAATAAAGAAAATTTTGTTTTGCTTATAACAATAATTAAAGCCTTCAGAATCTATTTAAAAATTTACTATTTTATTCTATTGTTTTTTAGATTATCATTACGAGGGGTGGCTGAAAAGTAATCTACCTGACTATGAAAGAAAATACATGGATTAATAATTTATTTTTTATTTTTCAATATAGTCCCCTGCAACTGAAATGCACTTACGACATTTGTCAATAAGTGACAGCATACCATTAAAATAATTATTATTATTTTGTTTGTCAAAATAGTCATTCACAGCGTCCTTCATCTCTTCGTCTGTTGAAAATCTGCGCCCTCTCAAATTTTTCTTTAAATTTTTAAATAAGAAGTTGTCAGAGGGAGCCAGGTCTGGACTATAGGGTGGGTGGTTGATCTCTGTAAAGCCGTTTTTTGTCAGAGATGACCGCGCCTTAAAGGCCGTGTGCGCGGGTGCATTATCATGCAAAATCAAAACGCCTTTGCTAAGTTTGCCCCTCCTGTCTTCTTTTATTTTTTTGCGTAGCTGGTCAAGTAAGTTCGCATAGTATTCAGCATTCATCGTGGTGTTTTTTGGCAGGTAATCTATCATAAGAATCCCCTCAACATCCCAAAAAATGGTTGCCATTAGTTTGCCCGCTGACAGCCGGACCTTAAACTTCCTTGGTGGTTTTTCCCCTTTAAATTTCCATTGCATCGATTCTTGTTTGCTTTCGGGATCCCACTGACGAATCCAAGTTTCATCACAGGTCACTATTCGCAAGATAGTTTCTTCCTCTTTATCCTTTACCAAGTCTAAAAATGACTGACAACATTCCACACGCCTTTGCTTATCAAACGGGGTCAACATTTTAGGCACCCAACGTGCGCTCACCTTGGACATTCCCAAATGTTCATGAATTATTTCATGAACTCGTTCCTTGCTAATGCCAACATCTCTAGCTATTTCCCACTGCTTAATTCGCCGATCGGCAAGGATCAGTTTCTTCACTTTTTCCACATTATCTGCGGTAACTGCAGAAATGGGCCTTCCACTACGGGGATCGTCTTCTAAGCTCACACGGCCTTGTTTAAACTGCTTTGACCAAAACTTTATTACAAATTCGGAAGGACATGAATCTCCGAACACCTTAAACATGCGCTCTCGGATCTGCGTCGGCGTATTCCCTTCTTTACCGAGGAATTTAATCACAGCGCGATACTCAATTTTATCCATTTTTAATTTTATTGCAACTTGATAAAAACGAAGACGCGCCAAAAAAAAATTGAACTCGTAGAAACAAATAAGTGTCATAATTTTTAAAAAAGGAATAAACAAAGAATACGAGAATATAGTGGCCAGTAACATTTTTTAAACTTTCTTTAACAAAGGAGATTTTATATCAGCCACCCCTCGTATGTAAAATGTGTAGTTACCTATTTTACAAAATACAATATTTGTATTAAAGCTTAGTAATAGGGTTTCCCTTTTGGCATCCTTCGGGTACAGAACCCTGAAAAACATCTGACCATGTTTCCTTGTATGATAATATAAAAAGAGAAACCTCACTTTTGAATAAAATACACACATGTACTTATTTCACTGTGTATTCACTACAAAAATATGGTTAGGGTTACTTAAAATAAAAACAAAAATATAATTTTCTTACTTTTCACGCAACACGGCCGTGAGTCGTATCGCCCCCGCGAAAATGGGTCACATATTTTAAATCGCTGAGTAACAATATATTGTTTTGTTTAAAATTGCTTTTGCGAGTATTATTTTGCAATACCAGGCCATAATGCCAATGTAGAAAGAGTATTCTCTTTAATAGGACAACAATGGATAAAACAAAGAAACAGGTTACACCCTGAAACTATTGCAAAAAGTTATTTGTGGAATTTAATTTAAGACATTAAAATTTAACGTCTAAAAACTTTTTTTACGAAATTACTAAAGAAACTGAGCTTTTAAAGCAGGTTTCAAAATATGTCAATGCTGATTAAAACTTTTATTAGATTTTTAAGCGTCCGGCCTTGGGACCCAATAGTCCGGTTTTTTTTGCGGCTAAGTCCGGCTTCCTGATTTTTGGAGATGGCAACGCTAGCTCCAAAGAAAGCTAAAGCCGTAAAACAGATCACAGAGTATGCTTTACAATAGTCTGCAAAAAATGCAAGAAATTTAAACCCAAGGCGAAAGTTAATATTTTTTTTAAATGATTTTTGATTCAATGCTGTCTTAAAAATGACATTAAAATATAATTGAATTCCTATCTTTATATTATTAGTATTTATACTATAGGTGTAAATAGACTGCTACCATTAAATTAAACCACATATTCTACCGACCCTACTATACCACTTTTCCCAAGAGTCATACCCGCGGACAGCCTTAGTTTAGGAAGTAATTGAGTTCCAAACAAAAATGCGTGAACCCTAACGCACCGACATACGGGCGAGTTAAGAGAGAGCGTGTCGTCCGTGAAACAGCTGTTAACATGCAGCGTTCTAAAATAGACCTTCCTCCTACGAGATAAAGTCTTTGAGTTACAGTTGAATATCTTTTTCTCTGAAGATTTGCGTGGGTTTTTTTTTTCGAATAGTTGTTCAGTATGGTCACTAGAGTATGTTGTTTTATTTAATGACTGCTACCATTAAATGAAACCACATGTTCTACCGACCCTATTGAACCACTTTTCCCAATATTCATACCCGCGGACACCCTTAGTTTAGGAAATAATTGAGTTCTAAACAAAAATGCGTGAACCCTGACGCACCGATATACGGCCGAGTTTAGAGAGAGCGTCGTCCGTTAAAACCCTGAGACGTATATAATTGTTGTTATTTAAACATATTTTTAGGGTTTCGTACCCAAAACTTGAACATGACCAACTTAATTTTGCAGTTTTGTTGTCTGTATTTATTTTTTCAAATTATTTAATATACGAGGGCGGGATAATATATAATTAGCCTAGCAATGATAGCCTCTTATTAATGTAATAAATATAGTTTTATTTTTCGACGTAGTCTCCTTGAAGCTCGATGCACTTCATCCATCGATGTTCCAAAGCCTGAATGCCATCTGTATAATGGTTTTCCTCGAGGCCTGTAAAATAGCTGTCTACCGCAGACATCACATCACATTGTTCTGAAACCTTTGCCCGCCTAGAAAAGTTTTAAGCTTGGGGAATAGGTGATAATCAGACGGTGCTAGATCAGGCGAATAGGCCGGAAGCAAATCGTAGTTCAATTCGCGAAATTTGGCCATAGGGTGAGGAATGTGTGCACGCGCGAAGATGATTTTTTTTCTTGCCAGCCCTGGTCTTTTTTCTCGAATACGCTCTTGTTACTTATTTAGTAGATCAGCGTAATATTTACCAGTTATGGTTTCACCTTTTGGAAGATAAATAATCAACCATTAAAATGCTCTGCGCATCCCAAAAAACCGATGCCTTGACTTTTCCGGCTGATTTTACGGCTTTAGCTTTCTTTGGAGCTAGCGTTGCCATCTCCAAAAATCAGAAAGCCGGACTTAGCCGCAAAAAAAACCGGACTATTGGGTCCCAAGGCCGGACGCTTAAAAATCTAATAAAAGTTTTCATCAGCGTTGACATATTTTGAAACCTGCTTTAAAAGCTCAGTTTCTTTAATAATTTCGTAAAAAAAGTTTTTAGACGTTAAATTTTAATGTATTAAATTAAATTCCACAAATAACGTTTTTGCAATAGTTTCTGGGTTTAACCCGTTTCTTTGTTTTATCCATTTTTATCCTATTCAAGCGAATATAATTGGCATTATGGCAAAATAATACTCGCAAAAGCAATTTTAAACAAAACAATATATTGTTACTCAGCTATTTAAAATATGTGACCCATTTTCGCGGGGGCGATACGACTCACGGCCGTGTTGTGTAAAAAGTAAGAAAATGATAAAGCCTTACAAAAGCCGGACAGGACGGACGCATTCAATTTTGGCCGGACAAGAGTTCAAAAAGCCTAACATTGTCCGGCTTTATCCTTACGGATGGCAACGCTATTTGGAGCAGAACATCCTGCCTCCACCCACTGCTTTAACTGAATTTTTGATTCTGGTATATAGTGGTGGACCCATGTTTCATCTGTAGTCAGAAATCGTCGCAGAAAATCTGCTGTATTGCTTCTGAAGCGGTCCAAACACTCCCGCGAAATTTGCATTTGAGCACGTTTCTGCTCCTCTGTGAGTAAACGCGGCACCCACCTTGCGGATAATTTTTTCATGCCCAATTCTTCGGTCAGAATGTGATGCACCCGTTCTTTAGAGATGCCCACAACATCATGAATTTTACCGATCATTTCTGGAGTGGTAACACTTATTGGACGACCAGAGTGATGTTCATCTCGAAGGCTTGTTTTAACTCAGCCACCCAGTTTTTCACGGTTGCATACGGTGGAGCATTCTCACCCAAAACCATTTCTATCTCTTTGTAAATCTCTTCTCCCTTCAATCTCTTCATATGCAGAAACTTTATTACGGCTCTTTGCTCAATTTTATCAATTTTTGAGAAAATGAGTTGTTGTTTTTTTTTGCTTCAGATAATGTGTTTAATTTCTAACACATTTAATTCCGCCAATGTCACGTCATAAGCCAGAGCATGGTATTTGTGAAAAATAAGTGTTGTCCGGAATTTAGTATCCTGTAAATCCTTGGAATGATGACTATGATCTACAACAAAATACAGAAGATGATCAACATTATATATTATATACATAAAATGATAGGTAACTAATTAATTTTACACTATGAGTACCTATTATGACTTATATAACTAGAAAGTTAAAATAATAAAACAAAAAAAATGAATTTTACTCCTATTCATACTTTTTACAATTTAATATTATTTATTGAAATGAATTTCGACAAAACGTACACAAAGGATGTGTCAACAAGGCTCAACAAGAAACTCATGTTAATAGGACGAGGAATTGTGTCAGGAAGAAAGTCATACAAAGAAGATTGATGTCTAGGACATTCAAAGAATATATGATCAACAGAACCCTCTGCGAGACCGCACTCACAAAGAGAATGATCTGGCTAAAAAAACTGGAGTACAGGCATGGCCTAACCGAAGGCGACAAATAACAGATGTAGGCAATTTATGCGATTCAGGAAATTAAAGAACCAAGGGCGACTAGGGATATCTGGTTGAATTTGTCCATAGTATTTCCCAACTGATTTCTGAGAATCCGACCAAGCAGCAGACCAAGATTCTTCTAATCTTAATTTTGCAAACGATACTTTTTAAAATGACTGTCTACGAAAAAGTGACAGCACGAGTGACATGAAAATTTAAATACTGGCAGCTAAGAAACCAATGAGTAAAATTGCAATAGTACATTGTTCACCGAGTGGAGAAAGAGGCCGATTACCAACGAGGGTGTAGTTTGAGGTCCGAGGCGCAGCCTAATTTTAATTTGGGATGTGAATGTTTTGCGAATGCGACTGTTTTGCAAGTACCGCGAAACAGCGAGACCCCGCGTCGCGTGCAGGCTTCACCTGTTCCATTCGACCAATATAAAGAGTTTCTTACTTGCTGATTGTGATAACTTTGTTGGTTTGACTTGCATTGTTTTTAGTTATCAGTTCCATCCAGCCATCAGGTCGGCGACAAATATACCGAATACTGCCAACCCATGCATATTCTTCTGTCAGCCTCAGCGTCGATGTTGTTTTTATCCAGCTGTATAACTTGACCCAGATAAAAATGCTTCTGAACAACTTCGATGCTGACATTGTCGACGGTTAGTGGCCCTTGGATGACGTGACAGTTGGACATGACCTTAGTCTTATCCAAATTCATCCGCAGGCCCACTCGTCTCGAAGAATCGCTAAGGTCCGTATGTCACAGCCTCATAACTTTATCACCGTGAAAGATAAAGACTTGAAATTTGCTACAAAAATAGCATTCATGGTGTAAAAAAAAATAATTCTATATATTTCCAATACAAAAGTGAGAAAAATAAAAAGAAATATCCTAAAAGTACAATATGGGTATTTGGGTATGAAATTGTAGATATTAAAGAGCTGATTATAAAAATATATACTTCTATTATATTTACTGGCACCGATTTTGAGAAATATTTGAAAAACCACAAAAAGATGCCCCCCCCTTGTTTCCGAAACTAATTTAAAAAATCATGGTAATTTCGGATTACGTAAAGATTACAGGAAAAATATAGCGGGTGGGAAATTCACGATAAGCAAAATGACAAAATGACATTTTTCATTCACGTGTTTTATTTCGAGTGCGGTATAAAAATATTCGAGTCTCTCTTTTGTGGTACAATCGATTCTTTTTTTAGTTATCATAAACAGTTATGTGCCAGATTTTAAATGCCTTCTCCCTGCCTGTTCCCAAAACTGTCGAATTACAGAACCCTAGGTATGCGAGTCTGACTCGCACTTGACCGGTTTTTTCCTCCAGCGCGGCGGTACACATTCAGTTGGTTGTCAGTTAGTTGTCACTAATATTATGATAGTAAACCAGTAGTTGACAAGATTTTAATAATTTTTAAACCATTCCAACAGTTCTTCAAACAATACGCGTAAAAAAAGTGACTAAATAGCCGTTAGCGGCTTCCTTAGTTTTAATTTTATTCGACCGCTAGGGATAGGTTGGGACAACGAGCGAAGCGAGGAGCAGCGGTTAGGTTGACATGTAAGTACATTTTAGGGAGCCGAGTGGAGCGAGGCGACTTCCGTAGTTTTAACAGAATTCACGATATGCAGAAAAAAATCATTTTCCGAGCACTTTCCGATGACTTACGGTTCAATCATTTATAAAATGAAAGGACGGCTTCCCTTTCCGAACTGTACATTGCAAATTGAACAGTAGTACGTGCTAAGGAAGATATTCCAACAGGTAAATAATGACTTACGGTTCAATAATTTTAAAAATCAAAGTCACTTCCGTAATAAAACGTATAAATTGTCGTAACATTCCCGATTTTATTTAATAAAAAAATATTATTAGTTGACTTAACCTAAACAAACCTTTTTTATGCATTCACACTTTCGATTCCAAACATTCGCAATTTTAACATCTCTAGGATGAAGATGGACGATTTCGCACTTGTCAAAAAAACTGGGAGAGTCACAGAAGGCGAGGCGTTAATCACTATTCCCAGAGACTTCCACAAAAATCTACGGAAGTCGGTAATGGACGAATGACTGCTACCACGCCACCACTCCTCCGGTACGGCTACTCATGACGTCATGCCGGAACACGGCGAGTCGCTTGGCGGCATGATGACGTCATGAGGGTGGTGACAAGCCACGGCCACTAGTAAATGCCTACGTCGGCTCTGCAGACGGGGTCAAGATCCGATGACCTTATGAACCTTAATACTACAGAAACATCACAGACTTATAATTATTATTAAGTAGCAGACCAAACATAAGGATTAAATAGCGTGGCTAGTTTCCGTACAAAAAATAAGCTACAGTTAGGCTTCATGGTACGAAGAAACGTATAAAAATGGGTTGTTTTGGCTGGCTTATGCTTGGAACATATTTGTTAATTCCTAAACTAATCTCTAGTACATATTTTGGTTTGCAACAAGTAATATTTATATTTAAAAGAGCCCGAAGTCCACTCAGCTAAAATTGCCACGCGTCGACTCTATGCGTTTATTATTAATGTTAGGTCTGCTACTATATTGTACGTCTGTGAGAAACATCTAGTTGTTTATGATTGGTCAGTCACCTTCTACGACGTCCACGGGACTACATGAAATGACATTTTTAGATGACGTTGGCACTCTTGACACACGCCCTTTGGGCACAAGTCCTACTCACACTCGACCGTTTTTTTTTCAGATGTGTGTGCCTATTACCTCAGAACAATGCCTATTACTCTTATCTTTGAATTGGTTGCCAACTACCAGGCACGTATCCAGACTTTTGTTTCGTTTTGTTTTTCTAATTGAAAGAAAAATGTGAATTGTGAAAGAGAACTGTGTAATTTAATTACTGTACTATTATATTATTAAGTATCTAATTATCGTACCTTTTTTTATTAAAACGTACTCTAACGTACTTTACAGTGGTTATGAATAAACATTTTCGGTCCCGTGTATGTCACGCCAAATGTCGGGGGGGGGGGGGGATAAATCCCACCTATCCACCTCCTTGGATACGTGCTTGCCAACTATGGTTGCTATTCACCAAAAACAGATGAAAAATTACTTTCAATGGGTATTTAACTATTTACGAAATGTGACGTCATTCCAAGTGCGAACGTATCCTTAGATAAACGGTTTGGCAACTGATTTTACGATACAGAATCAGGGGGCTGTAAAGTTTAAACTTTCCAACTGTGTCAATCATATCAAATTCTTTTTGGTGTTTTTCAATTTATTAAAAACAAAACCTACAGACATTGGATGTAAAAATGAACAATTATGTAATTTTAGTTTAGTTTTGAATTCTAGTTACGTTTTAACAATAAGAAAGTAGAAACATAAATGTTAATTCCGAGATAGATAAGCATCAAGTTGCCATAAACCATACTGTAGCAGCAATTTCTCTCAACCAAGACTGCAGCCACTACACAAACAAGTGAAAGTTAATGTCAAGTAAAACCAGATACATTAACCCTAGCTAACTAGACCATGAGATTATCTAGAACTTGTGGAGATGATAAGATTAGAGATGACATGATTATCTGATAAATGCCATTGTTTCTTTTGAATGAGTTTTATTAAAATTCACAAGATAAGTAAAAACATACCTATCTCTGTTATAAACTATGACTGGTTTATGTAACAATTATAGTTAAGCAACAGGCAGTGCCGATACTATCAACAATGGACACTTTTGTATGAAGCTCTGTACACATGTTTATACAATAGACAATGTAAACCTCACAAAAAAGAATCACTTATTTTATTCGACAGAAATAGCTACATGCAAGGGCGTATATTCGATTCCAAAGTTGGTTTGTTTGTTGATTGCCATAAAACTTTGTCACCATTCTACAGATCACAAATGATACTTTTGCAGAAAAGGTAGTTAAAGACCAATACTAAAACAACATTATGCAGAGAATTGTGTATGGAAGTCGCTGCATGAAACTAGAAAAACTATAATAATTTAAGACGACGTATGTAGTAAAAACAGAGTTTTTGAACAAGTAGTACTCCCAAACTACAATGTGTATATTTCTGAAATAAAAACATCTTATGAACAAAGCCTTTTCCAAGGCGATGTAACATCCCAAAATGCGATAGAGAAAAATTGGCTCGATCAAAGAAAATTGCAAAGTGAACGCTATTTTTTCATTTCAAACAAGCAGTCTGTCCAAACTAATAAAGTAAAGTAACAATGATGAAGTACTGTTTTATACATATAAACCCATTATCTAAACATAGCACAGCGTTGTTTTTCAAACGCACTTATGTGAATTTTTATTAAATTTTATTCAATGAAAAACAGCATTATCCACTGTCTTCTTGATTTAGCGCACTACTCAGACGCGCTCTTTTTCAGATACGCTTATCTCTTTCGTTAAGGCTGTCGAACCAAAGCTCGGTTCAAAATGCACATCATAATATTGTTTTCCTTACTTTTGAATAAAAAGTATGCAAAAATTTCGTTTTAAAGCAATTAGCGGAAATTTATTAATAATAATTAAGTTTTCAAATTTAAATTCTATAATTTTATGATTTACATAACAGACTTAAAGGCGTATTTATCGTTGTAATCGAATGTAATCAAAATGTAAGGCATAAAATAACATAATTTTAATGCGATGCTATTATTAGTAATCAATTTCCACCAATTGCTTTAAAACTCAATTTTTGCATACTTTTTATTCAAAATAAGGAAAACAATGTTATGATGTGCATTTTGCACCGAAATTTGGTTTGCGATCGACCTACTACGCCTTAAAGGGATTGCTTAGATGATATTTTATAATAACTTTCAGAGTTTAGCCACAGCAGTGGTGCAGCTATTCACGACGGAAGGGCCAGCTCATTCGGAATGGAAGAAGAAGGACACGGGCATTCTCTGTCTCATCAAAGACAACGGCAAACGGTCATACTTCTTCAGAATATACTGCTTGTACCGCAAAGCTATGATATGGGAACATGAGGTCTACATACAGATAGAGTATAAAAGCCCTAGACCTTATCTGCACACCTTTGAGGCGGAGGTAAGTTCACCTATCAAAAAAATATTCAAGTTAAGGGGGTAACTTTTTACCTCGGTACAAAATGCACATCCTAATACTGTTTTCCTTACGTTTGAATAAAAAGGATGCAATAAATGTGTTTTACAGGAACTTGCGGAAATAGTTTATTATTAATAAAGTCTTCATAAAAAAATTACGTACTTTAATGTATTACACTTTGTTTGCATTACATTAACAAACTTAAAAGCGTGTGTACAGTTGTAATGTAATGCAGCTAAAATGTAACGCATGAAATTGAAAAATGTTCATGTGATCACCTGACTATTTACAAGCAGTTTGCGCGAATTGCTACAAAACGCATTTATTGCTTTCTTTAAATTCAAAAGTAAGGAAAACAATATTATGATTAGCATTTTGCACCGAGATCCTCCATTACTACCATAATGCAACTTGAACTTTTTTCCACTTTTTCGTAACTTTCATAGAGCGGCGGTAGCTCGGGGCTAGAACGCCGGCCTTTCAATCTTTGAGATCCAGGTTCGATCCCCGGCTGGGCATGCACCAATGAGTTTTTAGGAATTTATGTGCATAGTATTTAATACTTACTACTTGCTGAACGGTGAAGGAAAACATCGTGAGGAAACCTGCATGCCCTAAAAAGCGTGTATTTGTCACGTTGGGACGTAATAATCGTCGGTGAAACGCGGGTGTGAAATTGCATTTCACAGTTCACACCCGGAACACCTCTGACACCGTCTCGGGGATTCGTGTTGTGACGATATATTTATTTTTATATTTTTTTATAAGTAATATTTTTTTAAATGTTTTATCCAACATGCAACCAATATTTAAATTATAAGAAAACACATTCTGAATGTATACCGGGTGTAAATAGACTGCTACCATTAAATGAAACCACATATTCTATCGACCCTACTGAACCACTTTACCCAAGAATCATACCGGACACCCTTAGTTTAGGAAATAATTGAGTTCCAAACAAAAATGCGTGAACCCTAACGCACCGACATACGGGCGAGTTTAGAGAGACCTCCGTCCGTGAAACAGCTGTTCCGGTGCAGCTTTCTAAAATAGACCTTTTTCCTACGAGATAAAAAAGTCTTTGAGTTAGAGTTGAATATCTTTTTCTCTGAAGATTTGCGCAGGTTTTCTTTTCGAATAATTGTTCAGTATGATCAGTAGAGTATGCGATTTTATTTATTTTTAATTTAACTCTATTTACATCCTGTATATTTACAAAAACACGTTATATGACCAGATATATTTCGACAATTTGTCAGCATCAGTGGAATAAAAACCAAAATAAATTATAATATTATGTGACAAAATGTTAATTTTAAAAATAAATTGTAATACTCGTATTATGTTACAAAATGTTTGTTTGAACATTTGTCACATAATATTATAATTTATTTTTATTCCACTGATGCTGACAATTTATTGTCGAAATATATCTGGTCAATAAGTCATATAACGTGTTTTTTGTAAATATATAAAAATATATAATTATAAAAATGAAAATAAATAAGTCAATAAAAAATATATGTTACTAGAAAAGATCAGTTAGAAACAAATTTAAAGACCACAATTTGTAAAAAAGTCTTTGGGCCAGGATTCGAACCTGCGACCTTTTGGAGGTACTCACCTAGACCGTTGAATTTACCACCATACTTGTCCACCGAATATTTTTGTAACTATTTGATCTAACCAGCTTGTAATGCATATACTGAACGCTCACGAGGGCTTTAGTAATTTCAGGCCTAAGAGCAAGTATGTGCATTTGTTTCTAATTGATCGAATCTAGTTTGTAATGCACTCTAATAATAATATTTAGAGTATTCCAAAGCGATTGATTCCGCTATAAAGTGTTCATTTTTACTAAACTGATTAATATTTTAAAACGCTCATACATTGCGCCAACTATTCTTGGTGTTTTGTTTACTTTTCAACACACATCTGGACTCGACGATTGTTCCAATATGTTTTGGAATGAATAATCCGGTAATGTTGAATGATACAGACCTTGAGACGCCGCCGGGTCCGGATGTGTTATTGGAATAATTTCAAAGCATTGATTAGTTGAAGTTATGTAAGAAAAATTAAATAGCATTTTCTTAAAAATTAGCGCCTTCCTTTAGTTTGCCGTTTGACATTACTTCCCAGAATTTTATCTTTAAAAGCAACACCATCCGATAGTACAAAACACTGTGTTTTTTTAGGGTTCCGTACCCAAAGGGTAACCAACGGGACCCTATTACTAAGACTCCGCTGTCCGTCTGTCACTATGAACCGTGATAGTTAGACAGTTGAAATTTTTACAGATGAGGTATTTCTGTTGCCGCTATAACAACAAATACTAAAACCGGCCAAGTGCGAGTCGGATCTGCGCACTCCCATACAACAGACATGATCTTTTTACCGTTATTATAGATAATGGTACGGAACCCTTCGTGGGCGAGTCCGACACGCACTTGGCCGGTTTTTTTTAAATCAGCGGTTTCGAATCTCGACTAGAGATTTTTTTTTGAAAATCTGTTTATGATTTTTTAGTTTTCATCAAAATCGGCCCTTTGAGCATTTTTCGGAATTCCCTTAAGTTTTGAATAGGGTTCTAGAGTTACGTAATTTCACCAAAAACGCTCGTAAATTTTACGGTAATTTATAAAGATTACCGTAAAATTAACGTCAAGTTATGACATCTTAAATTTTGATTTCTTTTAAATCCCGCGCGCGTATAGTTGCAAAATAGTCACGCGACGTTGCCGATTAGTGTGGGTAGTCATCGTAGTACTCGTAGTCGATTTTGCGCCGTTGCCGTTCCGCTTCCGCTCTCTCTCTCTCTCGGCGTTCCGCTGTCGGTTAGTGACTAGATCAAGCTAGTTTTAGATTTGTGGCTAGATCAAGCGGGTTTTTATCAATTTTAGCCAAAAATAATCAATTTTGGACACCAAAACGAATCTAGCTACTTTTAGCTACTTTGGGTATTTTATTATTTAAGAGATAATTATTTTACAGAAATTTGTGGTTATCGCTTTTTACTGAGTAGGCAACACTACCGCGGTCCGCCCTCCAGGCCCCAGTTGTATTCTATGATCGGGGTTTCCCCAATGTATGTTTATGCTTTTTACATAAATAAAATGCAAGTGAAATAAAAGCTTGTAAAAACGATTAAACCTATTTATTCATATCATACTACATACCTTAGAGTAATTTACTTTAAGTTACATACCCTCATGAGGCCACTGTGCGTGGTATGATACGAGTTGGTATAATAAGGTTTACGTAAAATATCGTTTTTAACCGAAAGTTACCGTATTTTACTGGCGTAATTTTACGGCTTTGCATCGCTAACTTGAAAAAACTAACTCTGCTCTATATATCTTCAAAGGTGCTCCAAACAAAAATGATGATGATATATGATTAAGTACTATTGACTTTATAGCATTTATCTTAAGGTTCAACTGAACCCTCGAACAATGGCTTAAGCCCATTAAACCTCTGCTGTACTTGTCTAAGTTGACCTTTTATACAAAACAATTAACATCATCAATAAGAAAAATCAATGGTCTACAATAAATTATTCTACTTTTCATTCAGCCGACTGATATTGTTTTGTTTTATTGTGATATGTTCTAGAATAGCTGGTAGCTATTTTAATGTGTAAACTGGACATTCTTTTATCAGCGCAATAAACAATACAGCGACGAAGGTGGTGCGCTGTTGATAATGCGTCCTTTCACTTCCCATGTTGTTTATTTTCCAGGAATACATGACCGCCTTCAATTTTGCGAATGAGGATGAAGCTAGAGTACTTAGGAATATACTTATTGAAAAGATTGAATTTAGAAAGCAGAGAAGAGAAGGTGAGATTAAAATACTATCTTATTTTGGAAAAGCATATGTGGCAACTCGTGGAAAAGTACATATACAGGGTGTAAATGCAAAGTCAAGAATCCCTTTAGGGTATGAAAGTATACACGATTCTGATGTCATTACGAGAAAAAAATATATACCTTGAATTTTCACCAAAAATTCCATCAATTTTCTAATATATGTCTATGCAGCTCACTGGCCTCCTCACACACCTACCCGCAACCCGCACCCCTCATCCGAGTGGCCAGAGACCGTGAGGGTGTCCACGCGATTAGTGTATTTTGAGTAAAGAAAATCGTCTTATTGTGTACTGGTACTTTATTTAGAGATCCCAGTATTTAAAATAATATCATTACCGATCATACTAACACACCCTTAAAGGATTCTTGCCTTTGCTTTTAAACCCGGTATGTACATTTAATTTTGGCAACTCGAAGTTTTGTGTCTGGTTTCCTACACCTGACTGGGGAACGCCAATAAGCTATTATTGCATACCCCTTAAACTCTATAGAAGGGGTGGCCAAGTTATCCTTTTGGTGGTACACAGCGCGAAAAAATGTGTAGCAAGACTAGCAAGCGATTGACAAGCACTGAAAAAAGTAAATATTTTGAAAGGGCATTATATTGTATCATCCATCAGCCTGTTTCGTCAACTGCTGGACATAGGCCTTTCCAGGATTTCGCCACTCTTGGTGGTCCTCCTGGAAGAAATTCCCATACTCAAACACACTCGGCAGGCGGGTTGGTGAGCGCGGTGCCGAAACCCTTGCACCAGTGACGCCAGCTTGTTCTCGTACTCTCTCACGAATAACTTCGGGAGGATTTGCGAGTAAGATGGTGGTACCTTAATTATGATATATTGTACATTATTATATGTTAATTGTTTTGAATGTATTTCTACGTTTTTTTGTAACTATTACCGCGATTGACGGTAAAAACTGCTGCGATAGATCGACCGTTTGCTTTACCCGCTGCTCTACAATTGATAGAGCCCGTGCAACCAAAGAATTCCCGTAAAATAAGATATCATTGTGATTAAGGGACTGCTTCATTGGCGCGAGTCCCAGATTTCGCATTCTTCATGTACTTACGTGTATTCTAATTTTTGTATGCAAGCACCGATACGTTCCAGATCTGTCATGACCTCATGTGTCAAGTGGGCCAACTTACATAAGGCTTATGTAGACAGACACATGTTCGATACATTATTGAGAGTGGGCACGTACATAACTAGTAAATAAATCGCATACCAACACGTTCAGAATGTACTCGCTTATTTACCTGCCCAATAGCTGCCATAACTGTTAAATTCGTTTGAAAATAGGTAGCTCTAACTGTGGGCGAATACTTGAATAGTAGGTTAAGAATTATATGAAAAAATGATGAATACTGATGAAGTCTATGCATTTAAATGATTTTAATAAGCCGCACATAGGTGCCGCCTTGAGTAAAACCGTTATTTTATTTCACAATACAATAAAACGTGGCAGTTCGTACACTCTGTATAACGTAGTGTTGCATAATATCGATAGTTGACCTTGGAAAATAGTAACAATATCGATTGTGCTATTGATGGTATCGATACTATCGATAGCCCAAATTGAGTAATACCATCGATAGTATCGATACTATCGATTATATGTTAGTAATACTATCGATAGTATTATTTACGTTAATCAATGAAACTATCGATTGTATCGATACTATTGAAAGTATCGATTGTTTTGGTCTATCGATAGTCCATTATATTTCGATAGGATTAGGGACTTAAAAGGATCACCTTAAATGGTACATAATCATATTATGTATTATATCGTGATTTGATAATCCACTTTTAAAATTCACAAGATAGATACCTTCTACTTTCGCTCGATCTTGGCTGGCAAAAGTTGCCAGATTACAGTTCTCAAAATCTTTCTTATTTGATTACGAAACCAATTGAACTTTAATAAGACCTAAATATTATAATGCTTACCGCGTTGACAAACAAAGCAATAGTATTGCATTTTCGTGGACTATCGATGGAGCAAAACAATCGTTACTTTCAATAGTATCGATACAATCGATAGTTTAATTGATTAACGTAAATAATACTATCGGTAGTATCGATAGCATTGCTAACATAATTATAATCGATACTATCGATAGTATTACGGAATTTTCGCTATCGATAGTATCGATACCATCGATAGCACAATTGATATTGTTACTTTTTTCCAAGGTCACGATAGTATCGATAGACTATCGATTTCCATGCAACACTACGTGAAAGACACTGTGTATAAAGATAAAATACCACCTAAGACGTTTATTATCCGTCACAAGTCACAACCAATCATTTAAGGTCCTAAAAGTTGCCACTTAGAAAAAAAATCATGGCTATTTGTAGACATTGAAATAAGCAGACTTTCAATAAAATTATTCTTAATACTTTTAAATAAAATTATTAAAAATCTTTCGACAGTTTTCGACCTCATTTGAGGCTTCTTCAAGGGTAAAAATAAATAGATGTGTTTGCAGAGAGGCGTCGGCGGTCGGAGCTGGCGGCCTCCGCCAACAACGTGGCAGTTCTACAGAACTATACCAACTCTAGCGAACATCGGTCGACGGCGAGGCATAATGGCGTCACCCCCGCGCCGCCCCCCGTCCCCGCGCCCGTACCTAAGACCTCACTCGCTGGTATGTAGTAAAAATTTGAAATGTTGACTATCAATGACTTGCTGATTTGATTCCTTTCGTTACATAATAGAAATACTCAGAGACGTGTATATCTTAATAAAGTCCTCTAACTATTTTATGTGGCTTCAAATCCATATTAACCGTAATAATGGGTTCAAATTCAAATTTCCGCGCTGCTGATGACCAATATACGCCCGTGGAATGGAAGTACATAGGTACTACTACTTCAGGAGGTATTTTCCAATAGTGGTTAAGCCAAGTCATACCCAAGTTAGTTTGTAGTAAAGTAATCTGGATATAATCTGCCCCAAAACGTAGATCTGTCACATCCTTGACAAAGACCAATTAACCACGTGAAACCTGTATATACGCCTGTGGAAGTACCCACTACACAACTTCATTATTGTGTTAACGTTCCTTTGACTGTAACGTTAGTATACGTCATGAATGATGTAACATTATAGTCCGGAAGGTACCGTTGCAAATACAAAAGTCATAGTAAGCCGGCTGATATTGACATCGATCGTAGATTTGACATGACTGATATGTGAATCGACCGTCAGCTGCTCAAGTAGCGGTGGGTGTGGGTGTGTCAGGTTGCGAAAGCGGTCAAAAAAAAGTAATAGTACGCCGGCTGAAACTTTTCTCACAGCTAGTTGACATAACACTGAGCTGAAAATAAATCGTCAGCTGCATCGTGGAGGGGGGATGATGCGTTAGCTACTTGCATGAACTTGTAAAAAAACACGTAAAATAAAATGATAGTACGCCGCATAAAATTTTACTAGGTGATTCTTTAAATAATTAAAAGTACGAAAACAACTGACGCAGTAAAGATACAGATTAAATATACTAATCCCTTTTTTCACTATCTGTGAGAAAAGTTTCAGCCGGCTTACTATTACTTACTGTATAGAAAAAATATAAAATTTTATATGCAAGGTGAAAGCAAATTAGAAATAGTTTAAACCAATTGCGAAAAAAAAAGTCCAGTAAGTTTGCTGTATCACAGGAATCTTATGCTGCTTAGGGTACCAAGGTTTAGTTTACTAAGTATCTTTCTCAGATTAGTTGTCAAGATACGATAGTCACCCACGTATCGCGGGCATTTCAACAAATTGTAATAGGTTCCTAATATATTTTTTAATATCCAAGGGTGCATATTCTTGGCCGCTACGCCGCCTGGATAAGATGTAAGATAGAGACCACCAGAAGAAGGGAAAGTATTTGTCAGTTGGGTCTTGGTATAACTCCTCAAGGCGCCTTACCGTATTTGGAGTACTCAGTCACGCTCAATTATCATGCACTCTAACAAATCTGTTCAGTAGTTTTGGAACTGTTGTTCTGCTTCCATTTTTAGGTTTCCGTACCCGAAGGGTGCCAAACGAAACCCTGTTACTATGCTTTCTGTCCGTCTGTCACAGGGGTCTACAGCTTCAACCGTAATAGATAGAAAGTGGAGATTTTCATATTATACGTGTTACTATGGCTTCTATCACTACCAATAATAAATTATATCCCCATGCAATAAATAGCGCCATCTGAGATGACTTGTTTGACAGCTTTTACAAATGGCGCTAAGAGTAGCTTTCAACCTTTTTGCACCGAGGTTCATTAGTAAGATGATAGATGGCGCTAAGATCTTAAAGGCGGTCCGTACCCGTTATATGTGGTGGTACGGAACCCTTTGTGCGCGAGTCTATTTTTTGGCTTTCTTTGAATGTATGTTGTACGTATATTTTGACTATTTCAGGCAACTACTCCGTGAAAAGTAGCAGCAAGAAGCCCAAAACTCGTAAACTGACTAAAGCTGACATCGGCATGCCGCAGGACTTCAAGCACATCTCACACGTCGGCTGGGACGCTAACAAAGGTACCTAGAACATTCACTGCTTTTTGTAGTCGTCGGTTAATCGTGGGTGTATGAATGTAAAGTGTGACTTGGTTTTCACATTACCCGGAAACACCTTTGACACCCTTTCGGGATTGATTTCGGGACGATGTAATTTCTTTTTTCTTTAAAAATCGTTTCATTTACGATTTATACAAGAACAAAGTAAACAAAAAAATTGGTCCATGCAGCAATTATATTTTACTATATTTAAGCAGAGGATTACAGCTTAACTAGGTGTAGTATTTTTTATTATTTGAATTTTGCTTTATTTGTTCTTTATGTACTTAAAAAATAATGGTCAAAATCTTGAAACTATGGGGGCGGAAAAACTATAGAAAATTATGCATGTGTTTTTTAATACGGATTTTGTAATCTTTATTTGCTGATCGCCTTTCTATCAAATATCAGACTTACAAAAAATGAGAAAATCTTGCATTCGAGGGCTAAGTTTAATTTAAAAAAGACTCTAAATGAATAGTAGCATACCTAGTCCTGCCAAAAGTTCTGTCCCTAACATTAAGTTGGATATTTTTCATCCCAGACTGAATGTAGTAAAATTAATTAATGGAATTTGTTGAAACACTTTAAAAATATTATAGCTGCTCAAAGCAGTGACCATTAAAAAAAAACTATCATTGAAGCAGACATTTTAAAACACGCGACACAATTTGAGCCTTTCAGCTCATAACATTTTTAATCATAGCCCTTACAATTAGAATTTGTGGTAAGGCTTAAAGCTGACTATTTTCTATAATTTATTGCACCAACAAAGCGTTCAGCAAAGCAGAACAAGACCTTGTCATGGAGAGTTTAAAGTTAATTTTACTACCAACAGGTTTCGACGTGGACGTAGATAACCTCCCTGAAGAGGAGATGCGCTCGTTCTTCTCCAAAGCGGGTATCTCGGAGACGCAGCTACAGGACCAGGCCACCAGGGAGTTCATATACGACTTCATTAACGCGCACGGCGGGCTCGACGCTGTCAAGGAGGAGCTGCAACCTGAGAGTAAGTAACCAATAATAGTTTATAGATAACACGAATAGAGAAATGTTGTCTCTGAAAGAAACGTTCGACCAATGGACACGCAAGACGAGTCGGTTTTGTCGAGGATGATCACATGATAAAGCCCAAGGCGACTCTATTCGTTTGTACTCCTATACTAGTGCAGTTCGCTGATCATATCCTTATTTATAGGTACTTGCTTATTATTTTTTATTTTTCAACAGATCCCATACAATATCGATAACGTGAAACTAAAACATTTCTCAAAATCAAATACATACAAAAGGTACAAGCGTATAAAAGTCCTGGATTTTACACATATTTTGATGAATGTTTATGTAACTTAATGCCCTAGAAGCGATAAAACAAATCAAATAATTTTAGCTTCACAACATAGTACATTTCAAAAATATTTTTGTTTCATTTCGATTTTTGGGATATTTCTCCCGAAATCATAGGAACCACCAAAACCATTCTCAAGTTTTTTCAAAACATGAATGTTGTCTCGCGTTAGCTTGCCTCTCACACCGTGTTTGGTTAGTTCCGTACGAGCTCGGGAAATGAACGTTCGGGCCAACCAATAACAGTTAGTTAGTGCTCTATAACCCGAACTTGAATGTAGAAAGAATAAGCAAGCATAGCGACCAAGTGCGCGACTGACTTCAAGGTGTATAATACCTCACTTCGCTTGATTCTGTTTTATACCAACAAATAGTGCAACAATCACTCTGAAATTAATCACATTAATATTATAAATGCGAAAGTTTGTGTGTGGCTGAACAGATTTAGATGAAATTTAGAATGGATATAGTTTATACCCTAACTTTACACATAGGCTACTTTTTATCCCGGAAAAAAGCATGTCGTTAAACCGTATAACCCGCGGGCGGAGCCGCGGGCAAAAACTAGTATATGATAAAGTTGAGGACTAACTGCTGTTGTGAAAACTTGATTTCATTAAATTTTCTCAATAGAAAAAAAATACAAACTTACCTCCAAACCGTACAATAAACCGATAGCATTCAATGAATACTTGAAATTAGATCTGAAACTTTGCATAATATAACTGATATTGTATGAAGCCGCTGCAGACTGTAACATAAAAATGAAAAAACCATCAGTGTAGCCGCGATTTGAAAATAACTGATGTTTTGCGTGCGCGGCATCTGATTAGAGTAGGATAGACAGTTAAAAGCAGAATGAATGAATGCGAATTGAGGTATTATGGGCCCTTAAGGCACAATATGTCCATCGCACAGCGAAAGAGATAAAACATATCTGAAAAAGTGCGCGGCCGAGTAGTGCGGTGAATCAAGAAAAGGTTGGGTATTGCTGTTTTTAGTGAATACAATTTAATTTAAATTAACACGAGAGCGTTCACGCAATTCCAGGTTTTAGATAACATGTTTACAACAGTCATTATTATTATGTTTACTTTGAACGAACTACGGATTTGAACTGAAAAAAACAGCCTTCACTTTGCAATTTTTTTCGATGCTACGATATTTTCTCTGTCACGTTTTGGGCTACGCTACCGTCTTGGAAAAGGCCTCCTTTATGGAAAAGGCCTCCTTTATAACATGGGATTTCTACTGTTTTGAAATGTAAATTTTTACTACCTATATCACCTTAACTGCGTTTCCATTGGTCTTAACAATGCCGTACTGACTTAGACATGTTATGAATCCAGATAAGAGGTTATTATTTTAAAAGATTGATAAGTTCCCGTATAAAGAACTTCTGAATATCATCCGCCTTCGCAAGTTTTCGCACGTGTCAGAGTTGCCGTCCCAGCATAGTAAGTACGTAAGCATCGATTCGACAAATAAACTCGATAAAATCTAAACAGCAATTCTTATTGCTATAAAATAAGAGCTACATTTTTGTTTATCTAAGCGACGTCGAGTCAACAGCATGTTCATGCTTGATACCGTAAAAAAATTCGGTCAATCATTTATCGCTCAAGCTTACTTCTGTCTCTGACTATCTCATAAATAGATTGATAGCTAAATTTATTACTTTGGACCGCCTCGCCTCCGTGGTTTGAACGTCATCGGTGTAAAGTGGGTGTACGAGTTCGCACTGTGGTTTGCATTTCACATGGATAGTTGGTAGCCCCTTTGACACCCTCTCGGGGGTACATGACGTGGTAATGTATTTTTTCTTCGGAGTAGCCCCTTAGATATAAAACAGAAACGTTCTATTTTATTGTAATTCTAGACCTACTGCCTGCTGTTTATTTTCTTAAATCGTCACTGCTGAACAGCAATTTTATTGCCCTTGAATATTTATTTAAAATAACTCCATAGCAAATAATGAAGATGATTTTAAAAACCATGTAGCATTTAATCAGGGGCTCAAGATGAGTTGGTTAACCGTGATGTCAACTTACAGCGCCCGTGAGTGGGAGAGCTCCCGCGCCGCCCTCCACCCCCGCGCCGGCGCCGCCAGTCCCGAGCCGCAGCCCCGCGCCGCAGCAACCGCCCGGACCACGTGAGTCACACTTGTTGAATAGCGGTTGGAGGTTAAGGTGGTAAAACCGAATATCGGTGCAAAATGCACATCATAATATTGTTTTCCTTACTTTTGAATAAAGAGTATGCAAAAATTTCGTTTTAAAGCAATTGGTGGAAATTAATTTGTAATAGTTAGGGTTTTACATTGAAATTGTATTATTTTATTATCAACACTTTGATTGCATTCAGCCGCGTATCGACCATGCGCTCTAAAAGGACGAACATTGGAGCGCGTTCTAGCCGCGCGAAATGGATACCGTTTTGGAACGCGCGCCAACTTGTTTGTCGGAACGCTCGAACGTGGAACGGAGTGTTCCATCTGCTGTCGCTTTTTGACGCGTATCAAAGGAATTAAGTTTTGGCGCGCGCGCCAGTTGAGACGGACCTGTTGATATTTCGTGTGTTCGTTGCGTTCCAAGCGATGGATAACCAAACTTGCTGTAAATTAATACTATAATATGGGACAAAAGAACTGCTTTGAAATAGCAGACATTCTTTTATAGATCGCTCAGAGAAGATGCTTGGAGAGAAATATGCGTTGAAATGGGACGGCCTGTGCCAGAATTGAAGGCTAAAATGACTGCTCTTGTCATCTTACACGATATGTCAATCGAACACTGGAACGTAGGTGCGCTTAGTTGATAGCGATAGAGCGCGCAAACGGAGCGGTGATTAAAGGCGCGCGCGCCAGGAATGCATAGTCGATACGCGGCTTTAGATTTACAAACTTAAAAGCGTATTTGTCGTTGTAGTCGAATGTAATCATAACATAATTTTAATGCGAGAACCGTACTATTAGTAATCAATTTCCGCTAATTGCTTTAAAACGCAATTTTTGCATACTTTTAATTCAAAGGTAAGGAAATCAATATTATGATGTGCATTTTGCACCGGGATTCGGTTTTACCACCTTAAACAGCGGCTCTAGAAGTAAAGCCGTTCGGGGCTCACTCGACTCGTCCTCGACAAACGGCAAAAGGAACAAACTGACGCGAGTGAGCAGGATACCTGTTATTTGTCTCTCTTACTTGTATAAATTTGTCTCTTTCGTCGTTTAACGAAGACGAGTCGAACGGGCCTCAAACGGTTGTACTTGTAGAGCCGCAGCAGGTCGGTGCCCATAGATAACGTATACAATCCACTTGGATCTGTGAGCAGTTCGCTACGGCTCTTGTGTACGTTATCTAGGGACGCCGATGGTACAAGCGGTAGCTTTCATTAAAGTTTACTTATAAGGCTTTAATTTTAGTGCTCTCAAAACTATTTTTTTTTCCAAAGTAATATATAGCTTCTGCTGTTAACACCAAAGAACTATTTTGGAATGAAGAAAATTTCAACTGTCTAACTATCACGGCTCATGAGATACAGCCTGGTGACAGACGGACAGCGGAGTTTTGTAATAGGGTCCCGTTGGTTACCCTTTGGGTACGGAACCCTAAAAAGGTCACCTTATCGTTTAAAGGTGGCCTTATCCCTTATAGTGATTTTACCAGACAACCTTTCATTGACACAAAAAAAAACTGCTACAAGTAAGGGAAGCAATTTTTGTGTTTAACGCAGAAATGGTATACCCATTCCCTAACTCAAATCTTTCCATGCATCTTGTCTTAGAGATTTACTGTGGTAAGTAATCGGCACATCTGCAGTACCCTAGCGCAGCAATAATCCAAAAAATAAATAACACCGTGGAATGCGTATAAGACTCGCCCTTTGGTGGATTAATTGTAATATGTTTCTATAGATTCTTTCCATATGTTCCAAAGTATATTTTTTTCACGAAGGAGGAAACTGACAGTTCGTGATAGTGGGAAATGCGCTTTTAATTCCTACGGTGGATGAGCCATTTCACATTGTCGGGAACTTTTGAACGTTGCAATGTGAAATAGCTCATGCAAAATAGGGATTAAAAGCGCATTTTCTACTGGCATGAACTGTCAGTTTCCTCCTTCATGGACAAAATATACTTTAGGGCCTAGAACATGAGTCATGGTTATATGTATGTTGCATCCACAGCGAGTCGCGCGCCGCCCCCGCCGCCAGCTCGCGCCGTGCCGCCTCCCCCTCCGCCGCCCGCCGCGTTGCAGGCGCCCCGCAACCCTCCCCCGCCGAGACCCACGCAGCGTAAGTGTGGGATTCTGTCAAATCTACACTGATATAAGAAAGGGTTAAAAGTTGTTTGTAGAGAGTAGGTAATCTCTGGAACTGCTAAATCGATTTTGGAAATTCTTTCACTATGGTAATGGTAGATTCTTAACTTGGGCATGATATTTGTTCCCTGAAGATGGGCATTTCCCTAGGGACACAGTCAATAATTACATTCGTGCGGGTGAAACCGCTTGCTAAAGGATAGTTTTATATATATACAACGATGACGTTGTGCGCCAAATAGAAATAATTTTTTGAGTTTGCCCTCGATATATCCTGTATTAACGGTTTCACGACGTTCCCAATGCAGCCCCATCGACAGCGCCGCCGTCGGTGCCGCCCCCTCCTCCCCCGCCGCAGGCCCCGCCCGCCGGCGTCCCCCCGCCGCCGCCGCCGCCGCCCCTCGCGCCGCCGCCGCCACCCGCGCCCGCACCGCCGCCCGCGCCGCCTCTCGCTGCCGCGCCTGACCCCAGGGCCATGCTCATGGAGAGTATTAGAAGTGGCAATAAGAACCTGAAGGTGAGTCGAATTACGGAACCCCTTTTACTGTCCATCGACTGAATAACTCGAGAATGACTGGGTCGATTGTTGAAATTCTATTTAAGTTATGAAAGCGAAAAGCATTTTTTTATTAAAACTATTTTATACTACTTTTGTATAATTTGTGTACTACATAATACAAATTACACTATTACTCGAGAAATTTTCTAAGAAACCATTGTTTACGAGGAAAGTACCATGTAAAATCCAAAGTTCTTCAACAACTGAACCCCAATTAAACACTTGCGAGATAAGGGCGATTCTAAAGACTTTAGTTTTAGTGCTGTGAAAACTAAATTTTCTTCACGAAACAACGGTCTCAGAGTCCCCAAGTCTGAACTCTGAAATTCAATTCACAGTCCACACTCGGTACACCCGCTTTCACCGACGATTATTACTTCCTAAACCTGATGGGTGGGGTGAGCCCTATCACCGTACTTCGCACAGAGAGGCTATGTAAAAAATATATGGATGCTTTGTTTCCGTGTATTTCATGAAGTACACGGAAAATTTCAATACATTTTTGGTATATGCATTTTGACTATATAATCTAGGGCTTTGATTTTAGAAAACACGTTTGGATAAATTTTCCTCGATAGAAATAATTAATTATTGAAATGAGGTCTTCAAACGCACTTTTCCTCCTCGTTTGACTGATAGGGATCATGTACAGAACTCAAACTTATTTTATTAGACGGGTTTTAACAATATCTAAATATTATATTTTTGAAAATTTACTAGCCTTTTTAGTTTTTTAGTAAATATAAAAACATACATTTTTCTCTTTTGCGCTGAATCCGCCCCTCTCGCACTGCGCGTTTTTTCACTTAGAGTGAGAGTGACAAAAATAAAATGTACCTAGCCCCTTAACATGCCTTCTGAAGTACGGAAACCAACCACAGATTCGTGTGCACTGCGGGGATTTACCTCACGACCTCCATTTCCAAGCATTTATTTTCTCGATGACAGAGCGACAAATTACAAAATTGCCATTATGTCAATGCCCAGTAACATTATATGACTGACGAGAATGTTACCAACATGTTGCATTCGTTAATCGAATGTAATCCTTGTGGACATTGACATAGAGGCTATCTCATCGATCTGTAATCGAGAAAATAAACGCTTGGAAAAAGTGTAGGTTAGCATGCAACTCAAGCGCTCTGCAACTGGGCCACAGGCAAACGAACCTTATTGATATTGATGCATATATCATAGGCTCCTTTGGCAGTCTATTGTTGCCCTTTATAAGGCGCCACAAGTAAAGAACTTTCTTGTGAATAAATAATAAATGAACGTACAATCGGCAACATTACAAATTAATCATTGATGCAAAAGTAAAAACCATTTCGAGATATGGGCTTTCTCAGCATCATATTTTTTTTTCAGAATGAATTCGTGATTAGATAAAGAGATATTTTCAACAAACTAAAAATATGGTAAACACAGGATTTTAAAACAATTTCCTTTGCTTTTAAGTACATTTTGTTAAAAAAAACAACTGTCATGCCATGTGACAGCAGACCATAAACATGCCAAGCTTTTTTTTTAATAATCCATTGGCAATGAACATTGACTTTTGAAATCCTCAGATGCGACTTACGGCCTTTTAGAATGAGTGAATAAGAAAACATTAAATTATGCAGGAAAAATATAAAATAAAACAAAATAAAAAAATACATAAGCTTCTTTTTTACGCAGACTTTCAATATAAATATTAATAACAAATGGTTAACTAAAATGAAATGTTGTCGATTGCAGCACGTAGAGGTGGGCTCCGGATCTAAATCCTCTCTGAATGAAGACAACAGGAGCAACCTGCTCAGCGAGATCAGACAGGGCATTGAACTACGATCGGTGAGATATAATTTTAAATATTTCTTTTTGCTATACTATTAAGCCCAAACTCGAGTCCATCTGCATATACTTTCATTTTGCAAAGGAGGTAAGAAAATCCTTTGTAAAATTTATATTTCCCTCTAATGATATTGCGTGCCCGTTGAATAAAAAATATGATTTGTCCTTGCCCTTAGTCACCGAACCTAATGTTTGTTAATAAATAGAACCTAATTGTAACTGTTTTGTACGGAGAATTTGAATAAAACTCAGTTTTCAGTATAAACGTTTTTCCATTTATTTTAGGAATGACCAATCCAAATTTTATAAATCAAATTGTTTGAGAATCACAGAATCTGACAACATTATGCTAACAGAAACTATAATTTAATTTTTGAAAAGAGTCGCCTGTTAAAACTTATTACGAATCTTATCATGAAAACGGATGACACTTAAGACGAACTGTCTTTGAAAACTTAATTTTTGTAATCAAACTGAAAATAAAATGGAAATTTCATACAAAATTGCTGTAAATATTTATATAACCTAGAAATCAACTTTCAACCAAAAACAAATAATGGAAATATTGATTTACAAGAATTATGAAATCATGAATCTGTTAGAAAATTTGGGCAACTTCACTTATTATAAAGACCTATTATAAACGGCTACCCATTATATATAAGCCATATTTCGCCTGATAATTGTACAGTTTCATCGGAGATAAACCGGATTACGCGATGGTTTCCGGTTTGGTAAGTCGGAACGGGAATTCTGAATTATAAATTAAGGTGTCATAAACGTAGGTAGTAAAAAAATTGATTTTGAAAACAGTTGTACTCCCAAACTACAGAGTGCTGAAAAAGAACATGGCATAAAAGAGGCCTTTTCCAAAACGATAGCGTAGTCCAAAACGTGATACAGATAAATTCGCTGCATCGATAAAAAGCAAAGTTAAGGCTTTTATTTCAGTTCAAAACAGTAGTCTGTCCAAACTAATAAAGTAAATATAACAATAATGATTGTTGTAAACATATAAGCTTATTATCTGAAACATAGGACTGCGTTTTTTAATGCTCCAATGTGCATTTATACTGAATTTTATTAATAAAAAAACAGCATTATCCAACCTGTTCTTGATTCACCGCACTACTCGGTACGTAGTTTATCTCTTTCATTGTGCGATGGACCTTTTGCGCCTTAGAATCTAAACAACGAATCTTTCAGTAGTAAAATTGTATGTCATATTGTACTTTGATTAGAATTAGTAATCTTTTGTAACAAGATGTAAGAAATGTTCTCCCACAATATAGGTACCGAAAGAGACAAGCAACGCGCCAATAGACAAGAAGCCAGAAGCGTGCGGATTGGCGGGTGCGCTCGCGCGAGCGCTACAAGAGCGGAACAGAGCGATACACTCGAGCGACTCCGACCTCAGCGACGAGACGACCAGCGGGGGGGAGTGGGACGACTGAGGGGGGTGTTCGCCGCGAACATCATCGAGCGATATCACGTTTGTATACAGAGAATGTTAGAAGCCTTCATGTGAAAGTAGGGACGTAAGAGGAATGACCTATTTTTGTCGAAATGATAACTATAGCTTGAAAATTTTATAGAAAATACCATTAGTTTGACACAAGATTATTTATATCATTATGTATGACTATATAGAGTGACTTATTTGTATATTCAAATTCATACTGGAGGCTCGGTAAGTGGTCAGGACCAAGGTTCCCTGTTTGCGAAATACGAAAAGAATTCGTTTGTGCCTCTATCCTTGTTCAAGGACAACTTCGACTCTTAGTATAGAAAATCAAATTTTATTTTGCATATTTCACAGAAACGGTAAGAACCTTGGTGCTGACTACTTACCGGCTCTCCGGTATAAATTTGGCTACATAAACGAAAGTCGCCTTATATTTGCTTCAGCTAATTTCATGATTATGTGAAACTTTTATTAGGTTACGTAAGTATTATGTGTTTATGTTATATTTCATATTTATTTTTAAGTTGAAAACTAAGCATTATTGGCACGAAAACGCTTTCTATTCGAATATTAATCTTCAAAAGCTATTGATTATGACGATGCGGTTAGTACAAATTAACGAAAGGAGTCTACAAATTGATTGTTTAACATTTATCTGACTCATGAAATCTAACAAAAATATAATTATTTTAAAATCCTATTGATGATTTTAATAATAAATGACAAATAAGTTTAACGCAGAGAGCAATAAAATGCCGGATCAGGTATGTATCTAGTCTGTAAAACGCTGTAAACTGATGTAAAACTCGATATACAGCTCAAAAAATACAAAAATATGCGTGATTTAAAACTGCGTGCCAATAAAAATTTATATTTATTACCAGTATCAGTGCCTATTGCATGTGAATGAATGATATTAGCTAGTCAAATAAAAGCAAAGAATAACCTGAAAAGAATAATTATTCTTCCCTCACTGTTTCTGTTCTTCTATTAAAAGGCAACTTCTAATATTTTAAAAGCTAAATGACAGGAGAGAGACGCATTGCCAGTATATTTACAGTCCATGTTGCCCCGCGACTTACCTAAGACCAGGCCAAACTGGTTACAGGTCTTAAGACATTAATAGGGTATCGCCACCAAGTAAAAGTTGCTTCTTTTCAAAATATTTAACAAATATGCTGAACTATAAATTAAATTAAACAGTTTCAATTCCAACAAGAAATGTGATAAAAGAACCAATAGTAAACTCGGTGATGGCAGCTATTCTTCAGAGTCGTCACAGTTTCAACTTAGCGATAACTAGTCTTAGCTAAGTTGAAACTTATGTCTCTGAATCTCAACATAAACAGTAGTAGACGTCAAGTTTAAAATATTCCTTATGTTTCGTGAAATCACAAACTCTCCTTATCATACTGATACTTTCCAAAAGATACACGTAACGAAAATATAATACGAGTGTAAAACCTCTAAAACAGCAAATTTTTATGGCGACCCTGCCAAAAAGAGAAAGAATTTTTCCTTATGGAAAATGATTATTTTGTTTGTCCTGAAATTTTTGTAATTCCAAATAATAGACACAAAAGGCTCACTATAAAAAGTTTTATTTAGGACTGGGGTCTCGCCCAAAATGCCCCTAATTGATTACCCCGGCAACGTGGAATATAAACAGGTTCAAACTTTTGACAAATTTCTTTTATTCTCACCAGTTTTTTGGGAAAGATGGATCAGAAGAGTTTGTTCCAATAACAAAGATGTAAATTCCTGTATGTTATTGAGTTTTGTGGTGATTTTCCACTAAATAATTAATGTTTTACTTTTATGGTAGAACTACAGTACGCGCGCGATCTGAATGAGCTATATCAGGGATATGGCTTAATTTTGTTTTTAGGTGATCTCATTGTATGGAGGATTATCTCTATTTATCACGTAATAGAGAACAGATACTTGACGGCATCATGAGTTAGAGCCCCCGGGCCCTCCCAGAGTCCCAGCTACGAATCCTAGTTACGCCAATGTGCGAGAGAGGTGTGCAGGCCTCGAATCCATTCAGTTCGCGCGCTTACCGTACATTGGTCTTATAAAATCACAGATTGACGTCCGCATCGGGCTTAATTAGTTACTGGTTATTTTTAAATTTTAATTTAGTATTACTAGATTGTATTAGTTAGATACTGATCTTATTGACATTTTGAATTTTTAAACTTTTAAAAGCATTTTGTATGATACTAGTAATTTTATAATTCCACTTCTTATTAATTCCCTTGTGCGTGTAATTATGAATGTGTATAATATTTGTATAGAAGATTGTTAAACTTAGGCAAATGACTGAGAATAGGTGATGCTAATGTAACTATGTAATCATATCTTTAGGTAGGAAATGTTTTAATGGTTTACGTAAATTGGTTATTTGAAAATGAATATAATTCTTAGAGCATTAGGTTCGCATTTTAAATGATCAAAGCGAACAATAATTTTAAGAATCAGGATTTAAAGTCTCGATTCGATGATAGGTTAATATTATTTCTGCTGGGTCAGCCACATTACTAAAATAACGATTAGTGAAAATACGGAGTCTTCAATTTTATTTTACAGATATTTGACGTGAAACGCTCAAACACTAAGACAATGCTCTCGTTAGCTACTTATTTAACCTCACGGGTTCTACCTTCACATAAAGCCTTATTCCGTTGGATTAAATCTTGAAAGTACTGTTGAAACCTTGGATTTAGAAGTACCTTGAGATTTCTGCCGGCAATATGAGGGGTAACCATACTGGCAACACTACGGCTGAATAAACAGCAATAGACAGATAGAGAAAGAACTTGGTCTACTCTTTCGTAACAAAGAAATGTCTGAGGCACGAGTAGGTGACCTTATTGTAACAAAATAACTCACAACTCTATGAGTCCCTTCACACTCGCGGTTAAACCGAGATAATATTGTTCCACGTTTGGATTGGGAATGAGGTGCTAACGTCAACTTTATGCGAATGTATGAAATGACAGTTACCACTGGTAGGATGTGCAAAAATACGTAAAAACTTTGTCAGTACTGCGAAATTATAATATGTAGAAAATGTAACAATTAACCAAAATAATATTTCGTGGAATTAAAATAAAACGTAATTCTTAAAAAAAAATGTCAGCTCGCCATTTGTTTTGATAATCAATCACTCATGGGTTCATCAACTTCATCATCAGAGCTGTCAGTATGTTGGATTTACTTTTGTTCTATCATTCTCCTCTTCAACAATTTCTCAAAACAATTTCTCTGCACCGGCCGTCTAATACTCTACCGTGATTGATTACTCATACTAAATTTTAATAAGTAATACAACTTATTATTTTTAAAAATCTATAAAGAAGAAACTTCTTTATAGATTTTTGTAACTTGGAACCTGAAATGCCAAATAGTGACAGATTTGACAAATACAATTTTAAGATTTCATTTATAAAACGGTTAAAAATAGATTCAGCAAACAGTTCAGACAACTAAATCACCGATCATTTCATATTTTGGAGAAGCAATATCATTGATCAATAAACTTTTAAAAACATCAGTAAGTACATATATTATGTAAAACGCAATAATTTAATTATTATTTTACTTGAGGGGTTTATTCATTTGTACTATTATGCAAACGGTACTTTTGAATCCCAATCCAATCGTGGTACAATAATACCTTCGGATACATATATTATTTTCATCTGATTTTCAAGGAAATCGTTAGAAATAATTATAGCTGCAAAAAACAATTCTCAGATAAAAGCAGTTTTTACTTTACTGTGGGTTTTGGAAAATATTATTTATTATCTTTTTATTTGCAGAATTGGCCTCTTATATTTTTCGCCAATGTTTACGATTTCAAAACTGTTTCGAGGAATAGGTTTCCTTGACTTTTTTTGTAGACAGATTTGAAAAAAGGCATGCATATACTTTATTAAATGAAAAAAGCGATCGGATGCCTTTCGCTTATCTTCAGTGACGTCATTATTTTATTTTTCTTGAACGCATCCAAAATCGTTAACTATTTGTATACCTTGTCCTTAGGTAAAAATTGTATTTTTGGCGTTATCATTATTTCTAAATGTCTTGTTACAAATCTGAAAAATCGAACCCGCGATCAAGGCTTAGCCGCAAGTGTAAAGAGGCTCTAAATGGCCGAATGCCTAACACTATAACAGCTAGTTCTGGTGCAAGTGGGCCAAACCAAAGCACCTTAATCTTAGGTTAGAATTAACTGTGTGTATAATGTATAAAGGCGCAAAGCTATTTTTGTATATTGAAATTATGTTTATAATTGTTATCGAAAAATAAATCAGTCACCGATCCTAGATTGAACTAACAAAATATGGTCATACCAACTGTAACATTATGCTGACTAAATAAATCATTAATAAATTAAACACGTTTATTTATTTTATGAAACCTTCCATATTTTTATTCAATTATAGTTAGGTACACAAAGACAAACAATACCTGTGGATATTACTCGTCTATACAAACAACTAGGTATAGATATTGGGCCTACACTGAAAAAAATGAAATCTGCTATGTCAAAGAAAAGTGCAATAACTTGTTTCACTGTTAATTTACATTCTCGCGAGACTCGCCACAAAAGGGACCAAGCTGTACAAGTAACGGAGATGGACTCTATTGCGTTTAGTTTCACTCATATAGCTTTGTCCCCGTCACGGCGAGTCTACATGAGCTATCAGAACCGAGATTCGGAGTGTGTTATTAAGAAAGCGTTTCAGAACGTGCGATCCTAGTGCGAAATTTCATTCGTTTATTAGAAAGAGACAGATCTATATAGGATCAAGAGAAACAAAAATCTGGTTGCACCAATCAGGTGGCCCAGTGTGATTTTCGCATTACTCGGAAGCGTTTCAAAACACTTTCGTGCAACTGTCAGGTAACAGTTCGTTTACCCTCGGTTTAACTCGTGTCCATTTTTGAACGCTCTAGGGTGAAATTCGCATCACTCCGAGTGAAATTCACTCGTTTCCAAACGGTACCTTAATGTGTGGTTGCTATACTCGCGCACTGGAGATGTACTCGCATTGCATGTTGGGATTTTGTGGAATCTTAAAATCGCAGCTCACCGGCCTCCCCACAGAGCTAATTGCACCCCGCAACCGAGTAGCCAGCGACCGTGAGGGTGTCCACGCGATTAGTGTATTTTGAGTAAAGAAAATGGTCTTATTATGAGGTACTGGTACTTTATTTAGAGATCCCAGTATTTAAAATAATATCTTTACCAATCATACTAACACACCCTTAAAGGATTCTTGCCTTTGCTTTTACACCCGGTATAATTTGGTTAGGCATTATATTTACTGATGGTCTATTTAGTTTACTTATGAAATTACAATATGTATATTAATATTCTGATTCCAATATTTCTTTATTTTATGCATATGTAAGTAGGTAGGTATATAACTTATATACAACTTTATTAGCCCAACTTAAATATACCTAACTATATTTTTTCATACATTTCACGTATTATATTTGTTTGATCATATAATATTGTTATGAACTGTAAAACGTATACTTACTTTATTTACAAATAAACATTTTGATTTTGAGTTTACTGACAAGGTAGGTACCTACGTTGTGTTTGGCGTTTTCGCTATTCGTATTTATTTTAAGGCAGTCTGAATAATTTCCTATACCAATGAAATGAAATGAATAATTTATTTATTACCAAAATAAGTTTACAATACGAGTGATATATATACTAAGAAAACATAGAGCGCACGCAGCTGCAATGTCTGCATCCATTTTGTCGTCGATATTTACCGCGTGAAGGCCGGAATGCGGCGCATGGCTTGGAGTGTGGCGATGAGTGAGGCGAATAGAGCAGCGTGTGGCTGGCTATTGCAACATCGCGATGGGCAAAGCGAGGAGCATAGTCTGGCTGAGGCTAATGTACCCATCCCGCCACCACCTCGAAATAAACATAAATCCTTAGAAATAAAATCTTGGGAGTTGTACGTATGAAACATTTTATTTATTTTTAACCCCCTTAAAGTAAATTTTTGTTTACTAATTATATGCCCCCCCCCCCCTAAATGATCTGCCCTTGTTCTTAGATACCTACTTAATGTTTAAAAAGGCTTAGAGTACGCCAAGTTTAGAAAACTACGAATCAGCCAATCACAAGCACCGCTTAACTTGAAATACTTACTCAAATGTGAAATCGGGTGTTAATAAATAAAAGACAGAGCTGGTTTTCACAATTTATTCGTATTCACATGCAGAAATTATTATCGTATCTCTATTAGTAAATCAATCTTCACTACCTACGTTAAAACATTATTTTTTAAATGCAACGAAATAAAAGGCGCCGTAGAAAATAATTTTAAATGATTTTCATTCCCAGTTTTGTATGAAAAATTTCGTGTCTGTAGATATAGTCTTGGGTATGCACAGGGAAGGAGAGGGGCTTAAAAGTAGACCGAATGCTAAAAAGTGCCCTTTTAAACTTTTAATAAATCATACAACGAGATAAAGTAAGTACAAATAAATCCTGCCCAAAATTTATCATATCAAAACTGGATGTAACAAAAAATAATCACAGCCGATAACAGATTGATTTATCCCCGTTATCAATATCTGCGGACAGCAAAAAGTACAAGTACATACAGTTTGGTCAACTAAGTTGGCGAGTAACATAGTAATAACGGAGGAATCTGCATTTGTCTGTGTATTCGCTTATACCTTCAAAACTTTTAAATGGATTTCAAAGCGGTATTCACCACCATTTAGAAAATTTTACCAAGATATTATTTACAATTAAATATAACACGTTGTATTTAGTCTATAAAATATTTCTTAAGTCGTAAAAAAACCCTTTTCGGGTGCTAACTGTCATAGTATAAAACCTTCATCCAGTGACCAGAGTTTATTTTGACACTCCTGTAATCTTGACCTAAAATGTTTCATTACTGACTCCATTACTATTTCTACCACGAGCGAAGCCGGGTACCTAGAATAGTTGACCATATCGAGCTTTGACAGCTCGATATGCACTGTCTGTCCCTCTCTAAGTAAATCAAGAAAGTGAGACAGAGCACTGTATCAAGCGCTATCGAGCTCGATATGATTTGCTATGCCAGACTAGCTGGACAGGTCTCTTGTAGGTTTTTTCTTGTAATATAAGTTATGGCCAAAGATGGCGTCGCGGTTGCAGACGTCAACAAAGATGGCGTCGCGGTTGTAGAAGGTTAAGATGGAGGGTATCAGCTAACGCCTAATTCCCGCCAACTTAGCGAGATTCAAATTGTATATAATTAAGAAATACGATTTTATTATTAGACATAACAACATCAAAATTAAAATTTAATTTAATGTTTACGAAAATACCTAGAAATACAACAAAAAAATAAACATCGAGTCGGAAACACTCAAAAGTGCTTTCCAATTCTTTCGACAAAAAAAAACGTAACACCATTCTAGTAGCTCATACATAATAAACCTAAAGTTCCATTATATCTGATAAACCATTTTGATACTCCTTTGGCAAGTACATACCTAATCTTAATCTACCGACAAATCCTATTACATAAAGTCAAATTTTTTAAAACAGTAACTGTATTTATTCAATACGCGTCAAAATTTTATATATTCTGACTTATATTATCAAGCGAAGGAAACTTCTTTAGTTAAACAATACTCTCGCATATTGTTGTTATAAAAATGTTGGAATGCTAACAGGATCAAAGTAACAATAATCCAGAATAAAGTAAGGGTACAAAATTACAAAGACCAAATAGTAGGGTGCATTGTATGATACTGAGTTTCTAAACTGTCAAAAGTTGGACCTACACACCGAACTTCAAACGTTCATTCACCCACATGTCAATTGGAAACAATTGATACCTTTAAGGATTCTTTCTCTTTCTCACATTCATTCTCATACAAACAGTTAAAATTATTTACATGTAGCGGTATACTTATCTACATTGGTAGTGTATTAGACTCTCATCACACTGATAGTTTCGTATCTTCCACTAAATAAATAGACTCTTTCCAAGTCAACGCAACAACGCCGACAGCTCGTGTGACAATGCCTATTGTAGCAGTCCTACATTCTGTCCAAAGACTAGCTACTTAAGCCGTCAAATACAAAAGCGGGACGATGCATTTAGCGCACTATATGGGAGATTGTCCATAAATCACGTGGTTTGCTTTGGGGAGTGGGGGGGGTGGGTTATAAAGCTACGCTGGGCTTTGTGGGGAGGTAAATAGTTTTCTTATTCAAGAAGTCGTCAAAGAACCCGAAAGCGGCCTTAAGTAAACAAATGATCCCCTGGATGTACCAGAGGAACATGTTATCCTGTAATTGTTAATTTGAAAAACGAAAGAGTGATTTATGGTGTAAGTTGTCAATTCTAATGATTAAATAGGGAATAACTTCGTTTATTTCAACCAGGGGGAGGGTGGTGTGGTGACTAAGTAAAAGCCTCAGAAGTGCGGTCATTAAAGAACCCTAGGCTGGGTTGGAACACTGTGGTTGCAACGTTGGGGTTTAGAAATGATTTGGCAGAGAGAGAGTTGCTACACTCCAAACGTCTTTTCGCATAGAGTTTGTATTGATTGTCATTTTGATGTCCATAAACGAACCTTGCGAAACTTTGCGTTGATGTTGAAAAATTCGACACCGGTGTAGCGACACTGCTATTTTTGAACGGTTAGTGTAGCAACCCGGGTAGGAAACCCAACCCAGTGTGAGTTTTTGAACGACTATCTGAAGGATACGTGAGCGGAGGGTACCGAGAGGTCAATAGACGACAAATTGAAACCATTAGTTTATGGGCGCTCCCCATGCATAGCTATAAGACTGCAAAATGGGCCGTCCTGCTCACGCATTTTATTACTCCGCAAGCACCGAGTCGCTAAACAGTGTATAATTACACTGGTCAACAAGTTTTATGCACAGAAACGATATTTTGAAATTCTTGCAGAAAACTGTGTGCTGAATCCAAATATGAACTCAGATTTTTTCTATCAGGTCTCAGTTTTGTGAAATCAACTTCAAGTATTGAAATTTACCGTTTCTTTAATGCTTCTAAACAATTTTTTTACTTATTACAAATGTATTTTGTACATTTATTTTTCATAATTACAAGTCCTTAATCAATACTTATTAAGGTGAAAATAACATAATTCGCGATTGAACCTTATTTTTCAAAATAAATAATATTTTGTGAGAGCTTGTTCGGTCCATACATTTCATACCAAGTTTTTACTATGAAACATTGGGTGTGATTGTTTTGAGACATTTAATCGAAAACTAGGCTTGGTTACGTGAATCTTTTTATCATATTATTAAAAATAACCACTGAGAAGAAGTATTATTGAAAATTAAAGCCGAAAAACTAATTGTGCTAAGCGTAAAGCCCCACCAGAAGTAGTAAAAACACGCAATTTTTCAAAATTTAGTCTGTCTTAGACAAATATTACGACGTGATAGAGAAAATCTGAGTTCATATCCGGATTCAGCATACAAATTTCTATAATAATTTCAATAAATCGTTTCTGTTACAGAAAATTTCTACAATTTTGTTGACCAGTGTTATTTATAATTTTCTTTATCCGACAAACCGTTTACTAGTCTTACTCTAAAATACCTTATTATACTTAAAATAATTTGGTTACTGACTACCCACCTACTTATTTAAATTTAAACACTATCATTAGCAGAATGGTTAGTTGCTATAAATAATAAAAACATATATAAAACTAATACAAAAATAAAATATGTGTATCAGACTGTGTTTAACACAAAACACAAATTTCTTTTTGAGCACTGAGTTTTATAACCATTCTGCTATAGTGTAGTGTTAAGGCGAGACAGAACAATATAAACACGCTTGGCAGCCATATAGCTGGTGATCCATCACATATACTACAAATACAAGTGTATCCTACTGTGTCATTTATAGGTACCGTTAAATAACTGAGATTACAATCTTAGAGTATAGCAATACATTTTCTTATTATAAGGCTCCCCACGCACCGCGGTGTATGTTGTTTATACCTTACCCGTTTTTGGATGGATATGCAAGGCATATTTCCGTAGTACGCGAAGGGCCTAAGTGTGCATTTTAACGGTTACCATCAAACATCATAGAAGCGAAAACAACTTACCTACTCAAGACTTACCTAAAGTAATGACAATTTACCAAAATCTATTATAGTTTTCTGGGAAACAGTCACATGGATTTTCTAAACTTATCTAAAAGTAGTTTAATCGTCGATAGTGACCGTGGGATGGCAAATGGAATTGATATCCACATCGTCTTCGTCACTCAAATCTATCACACAATCTCCATCTCCGTCTTTATCTCTCTGTTGACCCATGTTCAATAGCTCGTGTGGTCTCTCCTGGTAGAGGGACAGAACATCAGATATGATCGGCGACTGTATCGACAGCGGCACTAGATGCTCTATTTCTGCTGAATCTTGGGAGTTCTGACTCGCCGTGTCAATCGTTATGTCATCCTTTTCATCTTTGACTTCATCGACCTGCTCGTCTTCTTCGTCATCGCTCATTCCGTAATACTTTTCACCATCCTTCAGGTCTTTAGGTACGTAAGTGTTGATCAGATGTGTTAAGTTTTCGTCGGACACGAATACCTTGGTCGGGTCCAAATCTTCCTTTTCACACTCATGTAGATTAAACACCCTGACCGACGTGAAGTATTTGCCACACTTTTGGCAACGGTTCTGCAGATGGGCTCTGTAGTGGTTGTGTAGATTGGGAAAGTCTTCGCCGCAGACGACGCAACGCTCTGGCTTCACGATCGCACGATAATGCATCTTTTCTTTGGATTTGTGTACGACTTTCATGTGCTTCATGAACGGTCCGTATTTCACAAACTTTTCGTTGCATTTGCGACATTTTATCGGCTTCTTGTTGTATTTCCTGCTTCGATGCGAAAAGGCGTGAATGTTGAACGCGTCCATGGTTTTGAACTTTAATAAACAGAACCGACAGGAGATGGCACCGGACCCTCTGTGGATCAAATCGTGTTTTAATTTGGAAGATGTTTTGGTTAACCCTTTGAAGCAGAAGACGCACTCTTCATATTTAGTCCCTTCTGCTGTGTCATTGTATTCTTGCTCGTCGTCGCTTTCGATCGAGCAGAGATGATTATCGAAGTCGGCCATGGAGTAAAAGTACTCCTTGCACTTCTTACATCGGTTCTCTTCGTGATAAGTAAGATGCTTGTGGAGATTGAAAAAGATTTTCCCGCAGATATTGCATTTCTCTTCAATGGACTCCTTGGGCATCACGGTCCACTCCTTGTCGTCGCCGTGTACGTCCTTCATGTGGTAGATCATCTCTCTAAACGCGACAAACGTCTCGTCACAATGTTCGCACTTGGTCGGGTTGTCGACGTTCAGTTGAGAGAAGTGGTGGTTTTTGTGTTTCCGGTAGACGGTCATGTTATTGAACTTTCTGTCGCAGTAGAGACAACCGTAGTACCCGATTGTACGGTGGTAGATCTTGTGCGTCGACAGCGCGTACTCATTTTCGAACACTCTGAAGCAATAATCACACACTATCTCTTTTTTGCCTTCCATCGCTTCTCGGGAGACTCTGATATCGTGCTGCGTCCGTAAATGACAGTCAAGTTTGACTTGCAAGTGGAAGGCTTTGTAGCAAACTTGACACTTAATCTTGCGTGGATGCGGCTCAGTGTCTCCTATCAGCTTTTTCTTTTCACATGAGAAAGCCAAGTGACCCTCCAGGAAGCGTAGAGAGCTGAAGTAATCATAGCAGTAGTTGCAACGCAATGTGTTGTGGTAGTCTATATGCCTCTCGAAATTGCCCTGGCTGGCCAGGACCTTGAGACAAATTGAGCACTGCAACTCTTTTAGAGGTCCGTTCAAAGTTTGGGTGCCTCTCTCTGCTATCCAAGTCTCTTTTATATTGTGGACGTCCCGCAAGTGATAATGGAGATCGTATCCCCGGATAAAATGCTCGTCGCATTTGTAACATTTCAGCGGATTGTCGATGTGCTTCCTTACAAGATGTGCCTTTATGTGAATGTTGTGGTTCTTCAACGAGATGGTTTTCTTTCCGCAGAATTTGCATTTGAAGAATTCTGGCTTTCGCAAATGAGCTTCCTCGTGGAACTGCAGGCGTCTCTCGTCGAGGAACACTTTGGCGCATAACTTGCAGGAATACACCTGCTGCGGCGGAGCGTCAGGATCCGCTTTGATCATCTTGCTCTGGGGATGTGTCCTGCGCAAATGTCTGATGAGTTTCACAACGTCCGGATAGTACCGGGTACAAATCGGACACTTCACCTTATTCTCGCGCAACTTCGCAATCCTCTTTTTGTGACTCTGATGGTCAAAGTTGTGTCCCTTCACATGCCTCCTGAAGTAATCCTCATCGTTATAACCCTTGCCACAGATATTGCACTTGTATGGTCCATTATCGTCCTCGAAATGAGTCCTTAGATGGATTTCCTGCCGCCTCTTGTTCGTGAACTGCACGTGACAGAATGGACACTCGTGTCGACCGCCGTAGAGGGCCGTCTTCGACTTGTGCCAACTCATATGATGTTTCAGAGAAACCTCCGTTTCACAAACCTTGTTACAATAGGGGCAAGTATTTGCGTCGTTAGAGGTCTGTGCTGGTTTATTTTGCGGGGTAATATCACCCACGACTGTGTTTTGGACGGTATCGCCTCTTTTGTAATGAATTGCCATATGGGAAAGGTATACTTTACGATCCTGGAATATTCTCTTGCATATGGAGCATTGGTAGTCCTGCGCCTTGAATCGAGTTTGCTTGTGGAAGTTCATGTGCGCTTGCGCAGCACGGAGGTGCTTGCTCTTGCGGTTGCAGATGGAACAGATTAGGAACTTGGAGTCGAGGTTGGGGTCCGTGTAGTGCTCCCGCATGTGCAGCCGGTAGTGACCTTTGAACCTGAATTGCTGAAATTAAATGCAAACCATTATATTTTACAAGGTAGCTTTTAAAAGAAAGATGTCGCGTTAAAAACTTACCTCTTTACAGACAAAACACTCGATCTTCTTCTCGATATTATTCCCAACATTAGTGTGCCAGTTGACGTGTCTCTTCAGCGAGATGAGTGTCGGCATTTTCTTGCTGCAAATGGGACAAGTGAAGCCGGATAGATTGATGATAGGCTTCGTGGCATCGCTGCTCGCTGGAACCTCACCAAAGCCGTTGTGACTCTGGATCTCATCCAGGGGTTCCGTCTTTGTCACAACGACCTCACAAAAATCCGCCAGATCTGGGATGGCAACCTTCTTCGACACTTGTTTGTTCAGTCTATGGACTAGTTTAATATGAGTCGCAAGAGATTGGCAGCTCTTGAATGTATCCTCGCAGTCAATGCAAGTGTACAAATTTCGCGGCTTTAGGTTGTTCGCAATATGCGTTTGGTTGTGCTCCTTGTATGTGCTGACTTTCATCTCAAGGTCGCAGATCAGACACTTCACTTTGCAATCTTTTAGTAAAATATTCGCTCGCTTCGTTCCTGAGCTCATGTTGTGTTTGGTACGCTTGTGCTGAATGAGCAAGCGTTTGTACGAGAACATTTTTTCGCAAATGTCACATGTATTATCCCCATCGTCTTGACTAGAATCATCGGACTCGGTGTCGCGGTATATAACCTTCCTTTCTTTTAACGCTGGTGCTTGTCTTGGGATCGCCACTGCTTTTGGCGTCGGCGTCGACGCTTCCTCATACGTTGTGGATACATCTGGATCCGGCGGCTCGATCTTTATTTCTATCTCCCCAGTGGTGTGCTTCATTTCGTGAGACTGAAGAGCTTTCCTGTACGTGAACTGTTTATCACAATATTTACACTTCAACGGGCCGCTCGAGACATTCGCACTGTAGTCTGATTGCATCGACGCGTCATCATCAGCAGTACTTGCCCTGAAAGAATATTGACATGAAAGTATTTTGAAGAATTAATAAGAAAGGTTTTTATAAGTAATAACGGTAATACCTTGATTCCTCGTCACCTACAGAGCCAACATCATCAATATTCGACACGTGAGCTGCCAGATGAGTGATCAGCCGTTCTTGCGTCGCCAGCTTCTTACTGCAGATCCTGCACTGGAAATTTGAGGAGCTTGCCCCTGGTTTCTCAGAGTTAGACTGCTGGACACAGCGTGGCTCGAAATGGAAGTTTTTGATATGAATGAAATAAGCATCTTTTCTGGTCAAGTTTTTCTGGCAGACGGTACATTCGAATCTAGTTAATGATGTTTTTAAAGGACACGCGTTATAATGCGCGGCATGCTGATAGTAGTCATCGAATGGTTTACTACAGAAAATGCATGGTACTGGCACTTTCTCACTATCATTTTTAGCTATTGTGAGCTTCAGACTGTCTTTCTTCTTGAGAACAGCGGCGTGACAAACCCTCATATGTTTCTCTAGATTGTCAACAGTTTTAAACTTAGTGGGGCACATCTCGCAGCTGATTTTCATGTCTTGATAGAGACTGGAATTCTGTATCGGGCTAATGGGCTCTAATGCAATAAGCAACTCTTTTTTAGGCGAAATCAAAGGTGAAGGTTTAATACAGGAATCAGCATGACGTTTTAACATGATTTTCAATTTGAAAGTCTTCCCACATTTTTCACATGACAACTTATCTTCATCATTTTTAGATTCGTCAATGCTGGTCTTGGGAATTTCGACGACGGCATTTTCGCCCATAGACTTTTTGGGGGTAGAAACATCGCCCTTACGAGGTCTGCTATGCCACTGCTTGTGCACGAGCAGACTCATTTTCTTCTCGTAGGTTTTGCCGCACAAATCGCAACTGAACTGATTTATCAAGGGCTCGTCGGAGTCACTGCAGTCGGCCGAGAAATGTGAGGCGCTGTTATCCTCATAATCTGATTCCACGGCTGAAACGTTTTCTGGTTCAAGTCGAGGCCTCTTTTCTGTTCTCTTTGTTTCTTGGGCGCGTTGTTTTGAGCCGCTGGCCCTGAACGAGTTTCCTTGCGATCGGCTGGCGACGGAGACATTGTCTGTGCTCTCTCTACTTCTTTTGCGGCTTCTGTTGGCCGGGGTGACCTTGTTTTCAGTGGATGATGATGGCTTAGTTTGATTAGATAAGTCTGTGTGGTTGGAAAATGCCGAATCACTGCTTTGTCTATTAGGAGGTGGAGTGATGCAGAAACCTGGAAGTATATATAATTTATATGATTAATACTCATCATTGTGCTTAATTGGTTCCTTGAGAATACCGTAAGGTGTTTATTAGTGAAACATATATTAATCAAAATTATAACGGAGACATGAGTGAACAAGATGGCGGCTTATGGAACATGGATCACTTTGTTTATTATTAACCCTTACCCGGCGGTGGTACATAATTTCGTCGCAGTTCTTGATCAGCGCGCTCGCATTGTTGTTTAAATATGTAAGCGCTGCTTAGTTTTTGAATACATTCTGCGCACACTTTGTCTGGTAGACCATCACCTTCGTAAACCTAAAACAAATATTTAATATCTTTTAATCCCTAATGCTCTGAGAGTAAGTCGTATTTAACTCGAAATGCGGGGGTTAAATTCTATGCCTTCAAAAACAAAACTTGTAAAAAAAAAAAGTCTCGCAACTTATACATATTTAAGGCAATGACACGTAAATTTGAACCGGAGAGGCAACCGGATGGCGAGTGGTAATCTGGGTAAGTATTGAAGTGATGGATGGATCTATAAACACAAAGTATATAATGACCGTTTAGCTCAATTCCGCATATTTCAAAAATATAGGGATGGTGAGTTTTTTTTACTTTCGATAGCTCTTTAAATTCAATATCGTTTCGTAAATATTATGCAGACACCCCTTTTGATTTTCCTTTTTGTTCGACAAAAGCAGGTACCTAATTTAAACCCTAAGATATTGATTCTTCTTACTTTTTATGTCTTTTATTTTATGTATACAATAAAGCGTAAATTCATTCATTCAATTTTACTTAAATCATCTTCTCTGCGATGATGCTCTGTAATGCATAATATTTTAACGTTTTGACCTTCTTCATTTAACCCACAAACTTCTTCAAGCTCAGACATGCTGATGGCATTTAGGCTTTGAATATTAATATGAGCGATATTTTGGTTTTGGTTTTTATTGTTAGGGAAGCTGCAACGAAAACTGATTGTCTTCTGTGATAGCCACTGGTTTTAAAAGTGGCGCTGTGATAGAGATATTTCTTTTTAAACAAGAATGGTAGCAAAATGGTACATTTTTTTGCCCATTCCTGTCTCATGGCTATTTCTTACTATTACTGTATAATTTTGTTCTTTGCTTGTTATAAAAGTATGGGATAGTTCCTTTTTTAAACTCTTTATTTCCGTTTAAAACTTCAGAGTATTGCCTTTAATTGGAAGATTCAGAATGCTTTTTTTTGTCGAATGTAAGGAATTGTTTCTGATACTCTGCACTTATCTATCTCAATGTTAATAACATTACTCAAATAATCTAGATTAGGATTTTGGACCGCAATGAATTTTGTTCCTTGATAATACTTTTACGAGCTGGGTTTGGGGATAAATTAATTGTATACCAATTCACACCAAAACCAGTCTTTATTTGAAATCAAACACATAATTAAAACACAATTTTATACTACACTAAGACATGCTCGTCCCGAGCATCATTAGTCCCGTAGTATCGCGCCACTGATCTACACGAACAATCTTTTTCAAGTAGTTCACTTTCCCTGATGATGCACCTTCCATGAAGACTTTTTCAGAACCATACTTCAAGATTCTGTGATTCACGTCAATCTCACAACGGTGCTGATGCATGAAGTCCAGACCTAATATGCAATAATCCATTATGTCAGCCACGATGACCTTATGGCGGTAATTTGTGGTACCCAGTTTCAGTTCCACCTCCTTTTCACCTCGTACAGGTATGTGCTGACCGGTAGCAGTTACCAAATTCACGTGGTCACGGTAACCGGAGCAAAAACGATTCACTAGTCGGGAAATGACAACCGTGCGAGAAGCTCCAGTATCTAACGTCAGCTTACTCGTGGTCTTCCGTTCACTTCACCTTTGATGGTCAAGCTGTTTCCATCATGAACTCGTGAGATCACAATCACCTGCCTCTCAGTGTTGGCGTTTCCCTGTTGCTTAGTGTTGACTTCAGCCGCCATTCCTTACCGAGTTCGAACTCCTCTTGAAGTGCTTTGCTTTGGGCAGCTCAACTGGATATGGCCCCTTTCTCCACAAGTATAACACTTGAGGCTGTACCTAATACGGTCACGAACAGGTGATGCCACAACTTCGTTGATGCGATGGGCCCGATGGTCTTGCCTTACCGCCTCCACTTCCAGCTAGAGAGGGGATTCCACCCGGAATCTTTCCCGATTTCGGAAAGATTCCCATTGAAACCACCTGACGGGTATTTATTCGGGTATTAACGTTTTTCACTACTTTTACGTGGTATATAAGGAGTTATCTCACGGTTTTTATATGAAGCTAGGGACCATCTTAATATATAACAGTTCATTAGTACAGGCTGAACAATAAATTGGAAAATAAAGTCATTTATGTGATTTTCGGTAAAAATTTACTGCGATCAGTTTGTTTCAATCTGTTTTTATGTGATTTGTCAAAAACTACCTAGGTGTTTCTTTTTTATAAAAAAAAATGTACGGTCACCCATCCCTAAAATAACCGAGACGAGCGTTAATTAACTTGAAGCACCAAAGAATATAAACATTAAAATTAACGCAAATGTTCAAGAGCATTGTGTTCAAAGTTGGATTGGAAGTATTTTAAAATCATTATATATTTTTATTTAGTAATAATGAGTGTAAGAAAAGAGATTAAATAAAATCTACAAAACTAAATATTTAGAGTCTATTACGTATCAAGAATTCATTTTATATTTGTTAATCACACTAATTATGATTTCAACCGCATAAATACCCATTTCGGGTCGGAACCCGGGTTGCTACCCATTTTAGGTTGAAACCCGGAAAGATTCTCTACTTCCAACGCATGGGCCAAGGCATCCTTCAAAGTCTCATGGTGCCCAAGTCTAACAGCAGCTCTAACCTCCAGGTCCTGTATACCGTCGACGAATGCTTGAACCAGATTTACCCCGATGAGCGCAGGCGCAGACTGGTATGCCTTTCGAACTAACTTTTCAATTTCTAAGGCCCACTGCTGCAAGCCTTCCCCACTGCGTTGCACACGGTCCCTCAACTGAGCACGAAACACGTGTTCCAGGTGCGCGTCACCATATCTGGACTCCAACGCCTCAAGCAGCTGCACATATGTCACATCCTTGTCAAGAGTCTCCAGTATTGTTAAGGCCTAATCTCGAAGATTGGATTTTATATGCATATAAAATCCATATGCCGACCAGGAAGATTTTCCATCGAAGGGTGGCACTTTAAACCCATGTACCGAAGGTGCGGCAGCCGTAGTCCTTTCTCCAGCATTCAGATTTCCTAACTCCTTCCTTATGTCAGCGATCTGTACTTCAGCCTCGGAGATAAGATTTTCATGCAGCTGAACCTTCTCCTTCATGTCATTAAGTTCTTTACTTAATGTCACGCTTATATCCTTTATGAGGAAGATCAGTTCCGTTTGGCGGCGGGCTTGCTCTTTTTTATCACGCTGCATCTGCTCCAACAACCGGCGGGCCTGCTCCTCTTGTCGGCGGGCCTGCTCCTCTTGTCGGCAGGCCTGCTCCTCTTGTCGGCGGGCCTGCTCCTCTTGTCGGCGGGCCTGCTCCTCTTGTCGGCGGGCCTGCTCCTCTTGTCGGCGGGCCTGCTCCTGCAGCATCAACATCAGCACAGAAAAATCCGGAGCCGGTGACGCTGCACGGAACGGTATTTAAGCTCAAAACTTGGACAAAACTCTAAATTGTTAACTTCTTTTGGTTAGGTTGTGCTCGAGTTCCAGCACAGGTAGATAAATGTGACGTCATTTGGGATCAAAATTACTTTTCTTCTCCTTAGACATAGACATTTTATAGGTAATTTTCAATTACAGGTCATACTTATTCCTATTAATTCATAACATACATCAAACTTATAACAATTAGTCAATAAAAATACAATTCAAAATTATATTAGAAATATTAATACTAATTAATTAGCATTATTTTTATGTCAGGATTACTTGATGTCATATTCTTTATGTACACTTAATAACAATTAATTCCCAAATTCACACACATAGTAGAACGTCCGCTCGATAAGCTAGCGTTTCAGCTTAGTTTTGAATAATGTTGCGGTGGTCGCAGTTCAGTCCTTCTAGCTGTTCAACGTTGGGGGCCAGTACCACAGCCGCAACATCATCGGCATACATGAGTATGTGACTAGTTGGTATCGCTTCAGGTAGATCGTTCAGAATCAATGTGAACAGTATATTTGATACTGATGATCCCTGCGCTACCCCCATGGACGTCGTTAACGGCTGTGACCTAACTCGGCCTCCGTCTCCCACTACGACTTGCGACCTGTTTCGCAAAAAGCCCGTGAGTAGAGCGTGAGCTTTGCCCTCGATGCCGTAGTATCGGAGTTTATCAGCCAGAATGTTATGATCCGCGACATCGAAGGCTTTGGAGAGAGCACAGCACCGCAACATGCAACTTATGTTCTCGAGCGTCGAGCACGCGGCGGACAACAACGCGCGCGAGCGCGGTCGTGGAACGCCCCGCGCGATACGCGTACTGCCGGTCAGACAGCGCCCCCGCTGATGATAGATACTCGATGAGCCGAGTGCTGATCCCGTTCTCCATCACCTTCGATACTGTTGGAACCACCGCAACTGGACTATAATCGTTCATCTGCTCCCTTTTCCCCTTTCCCTTAAACAGAGATGAGATCTTACTCTGTTTAAGCGGAAGTGGATAGGTTCCCGATTTGATGCAGCTATTAAATAGCTCTGTTAGTATGGGGGAAAGTTGTACCGCTGCAATGTGCAATATTTCGATAGAAATATCGTACACATCTTTAGTGGGTTTAAGGGCGATACGGGACGTGATAATGCGGTGGACCTCGGCAGCAGTAAAGAGACGAAGGCGAAGAGAGCGGTCAGCGGGAGGACGGGCGGCGGCTAGAGCGGCGCGTGCAGCAGGCACGTTGGCCGGTGGCGCGCCGCACGCTTTCGCTGCACCTACGAACAGTGCGTTCATTGTATCGACCGCATTATTTTTGTTTGTGAAGTCTTGTCCGTTTGAGCGTTTAACAACATCCGTAAAGTCAATGCAAGGACGTGAACTCTTTCCTCTTTCTTTATTTACTACTTTCCACATAGTTTTGGTGGTATTCTTGTTGTTTAAGATAATGTCAGTGTAATGGTTAGCCCTTTGTTGCACTAGAATGCTTTTATATTTTTCGTTTAGAGATTGCGCGATCAATTTAATGCTGTCATTATTAGGATACTTATCACTGACCCATGCTCGTAATCCGAACCTAGCCTTCGCTACACACGTACGTCTTTGTTCTCGACGCCCTGTTGTGATCAAGTTACTCTTTATTCTGTTTGCAAGTGGTTTAGTGAAATTTATTGAAATGAACATTGAAGTAAAAGGTATGTACCGTATTTTAATCATAATTTTACTCATTTGTAAATGTATATAAATGTCTATTTTTGGCGTCTGAACATCACCATAAAGAATCAAGAAATTTCACCTTTTTTTTTTCTTTATTGGTTTTAAATATGTTTTTATCTCTTTTTAGCAACTAGAGTTATGTTGCATGAGAGACCAAACCTTCCTTTTTAATACTTATTTAAAAAACCATCCCCCATTATTCACATTTTTTTGTATGAATCACTTGAATTATCAGATTTTAAACTAATAAATTTTGTTCTGGATACTAATGTTCCAGTTAAAATGATGACACGAAAACAACTTCACGAGATTATCAGGAGAAGTTCAGTAAGATTTTTGGTTAAAAAGTTCAAGTATCTTGAGGACTAAGTTCTACAGATTACTAAATGTCCATCTGATCAACTTGGTGCATTGCATAGGAAATTAAGCAATTTTAAGACTGAATACAAGCGCAATTGGTTGACTTGTACAGGTCGGTCCAAACAACTAGATAGGCCTGAAGTTGGCGCGCTGCGCGTGGCGCTGATGTACAGTGGGGCAAAGAAATATGTCTGTAAAAAAGTACTTACCTAAATTTATTGGTTGACTTTAGGAAAAGGTACAACACCCTCGATAAAATCGTATGAAGATGTGCTTGAGCACGGCATGACGTCCATGCCATTCTTGTCGCATTCTTCATTTGAATCTGCCTCTTCTTCAAATTATTCCTCCCTGGAGCTTTCGTCCACACTACCGCTGACGTGAAACGTGACGTTATGTTGTTCAGTTAGTGCGTCTATGACGTGATCACTCTTTTTATACTCTTCCTCGATGTTTTTTACCTTTTCACATAACTTAGACCATTCAAGCTTACACATGTTATTTACTATCTCTTTTATAAGGTCCATAACTTTTTGTGTATTCCACTCAACATTTTTTTTTGCGACGTGGCCTTTTATTGCTGCCCAAGCCATTTCAATCGGGTTCAGGTCGGGGTGATACGGAGGGAGTCTTAGCACCGAGTGATTATTTTCTGCTAAAATGCGATCTATGTTATATTTTTTGTGTTGTTCCTTGTTTATGGAAACCAATTTGTATAATTGCGGCTTTAGCATTGCCGGGTCAAAGGGTATGCCTTTTTCGCGAAGCCACGAATGCATATCCGACTTTCGAGAGCTGGAAGTTGGGGCTTGATCTTCCAGTTTGTTATGGTACGATGCGTTATCTATAACCAGAACTGAATTTGGGGGGAGATTCGGCATCAGTTGCGTTCTCAGCCATTTCTCATAATTTTGAAAGTTCATATTGTCATGGTAATCCCCTGACTTTGTGCCAGCCTTAAACATAAGCAAGCTATTTGGTACAAAACCATCTTCTAAACCAGCATGTACTATAACAACTCGTTGCCCTTTGGATATTTTTTTTATGCCTTTGGTCGAACCATCGCCCCATGACATGGTGCTCGTGTGAGTAGAGTCGACGTAAGACTCATCTGTATATACTATAGGCCTTTTCTCTGCACGAAATGCAGAGATTTTTTCTAAGAATTCGATTCTTTTGAGGCGTATGTTGGTTTGTTCAATCAGAAGCTTTCTGTTGTTCTCTGTTCTTCTCCACTGAAATCCCAAATCTTTTAGGATTCGTTTGACGCTGGTAGCCGAGCCTTAAAAATGTATATCAGACTTTATTTTTTTCAAGACACCCTTAACTGTTGGCAACTCATTTTCCGTGTTGTGGAAATTGTGCACGCATCTTTTTACAACACCTTTGTCAAAATTGTCAATTCCCGTGACCTTCTTTTTCCCTGACCTTTTCTTACCAGGCGTACGGTATACTGTAAGGAGATCGGATTTGTTTGCTTCTGCAGCAACTCTGCGCACCGTTGATATTGAGACTCCACGGGCCGCCGCCACTATTTTTTTTACATTTTGAAGTGCCACTTTAATTCCTTCTTCACTTTCCTTTTTCATAAATTTAAAAACGTCGAAAATAATTTTCCGTGCTTGCCGGCGTAAGACTGTATTCCGTCCAGACATCGTAACAACACAAATAACAATCAGGAAACTTAACAAAACGACAAGAACAATGCGATGCGCGACTGTACTTTTGCAGCGAATACAAACGTGTGCGTGCGTACGAACAGTGAGACACACACTGACGCACAAGAATAAAGGCGAGCGCGGTGTGGAGCCGGAGTGAGAGGGAGTGCGCTCTGCCGTCCCACACCGACTTCATTCCGCTGATACCTGTTTTCTGCTAATGCGACGCGAAGCGCGGCAACTTCAGGCCTATCTAGTTGTTTGGACCGACCTGTAACAGCAGTGAAGCACGTTTCTAAGAAAAACACGAACATTGGCTAAGTGGGAACATTTCTTTACCAGTAGCCCTGTCCGGTACCTCCTCAGGAGGTCAGCCGAGCAAGAAATTCGGGGAATCCTGCAACCGTTCGAAACGCCGAAAAACAATGCAGCTGAGAACAAATGTACCTGCCGATGAATTAACCTATGCAGCACAAATGAGTCATCGACCTGCAGGAAAATCTGACATGGCCAATGTAAATAAAGAAATTTTAAAATCTCCAAGTAGAGCTAAGAAGGTTCGCCAAGCAAGCAGTCTCCATGCCAGAATACGATTCTTTGAATTCTTATTGCACCTCTCGTATAAAATCAAGACGGAGGTGTACAAAAGTCCTGTGACAGGAGAAGCCGATAAAAAGAAATATCTGACAAAAAAAAGATTATACAAGATGAATTTAAGCCAAAAATGGGACTTCCGGTAGATGTGCCAAAAGCCAACTTTGGGAATACCAAATACGGTAATACTTCAAGAAGATTTTTCAATGAGCCTGAACTCGCTGCACAAATAACAGGCATAATTCCTGAATCAATTGAATGATAATATATTTAAAAGCAAATACAGAATGGCACTGTGGCACGTGTTCACTCAACAGATCCTGTGCAAGTAATGGACTTGAATTCAAATCTTTAGTTGTCAAGGAGGGGATGTCAGTAAAGAATTGTTCAAAGGCATTTGCATTGTTTCCAGTAACAGTTTCATTGTTAATATTCGGCTTAAGTTCATTATTTCGACTTTTACTCTTACCAATTTCTGTATTAATGATATTCCATACTGCTTTTATTTTATTATCGGAGATTTTAAGTTTATTATTCAGAAATACGCTTTTTGCTTTTAAACACACCGATTTGAAAATAAGCGAGTATTTTTTGAAAAATTCCAAATATTCATTATTACTATAATTATAAGATTTTATAGCACACCGTGCGTAAAATTACCACTTTACGCACGCTGCGCTTGCGTAAAGTCGGCATTTTCCGCACTTTTGCTATAAAATATTATACGATACTCGTGCGAGAAACTTTTTCTCGACTCGTGTGATTGCAGCACTCACCTTCGGCTCGTGCCGCAAACTCACACTCGTCAGAAAACGTTTCATCGCTCTCGTATCGTAATGTACTATTATGTCGTACAATTCATATAAATGTTTTCTGCTTTTGTTTACCTGGTGTCGCCCAGTCACTGAAAGTGATTTTACTAGGGTTTGAAACTTTTTTCAATTTAAAGGTATTTTCAAACTCTTTGGAAACTATGTTCAATAAATCTGTAAACAGATTATTTGGATAATCTTGGAGATGATTAAATTATGGTAATTTGGCTTCTAAGCTTGCTTTAAGACATTCTACTTTGTGAGTTGTAATCGGCCTGCAAATGGCTTCTTTTGGCAATTTGTTCACACTTTGCATGAAGGATATAGTTTGGCCACTGTGATCGGACTGCAAACGGTTGATGACCTTATTGTCTGAATACTCGCAATCACAGAATATATACAGTTTCTTTTTCAACAGGTGTCAAGGTCTTGTATATCTGTGGCTGCTTCTGCAGTTGAATCAGCATTGGCGTACAGGGATCTGTAGTAATTTGTGACTAGGTTTTGGATTTGTTTGCGTTTTGTTGTACTTGTTAGGTTATTCTTCACTTTTGGTTATTCTCCACTCTTTTCCCTTCTCTCTTAGTTCTTTTAGAGCTTTCCATGTTCCGCCCGTTTTTATTATGTGTTTCTCTGTTATTTGTAATCTTCTCGATTTTCTCTCTTTTCTCATAGGTACTATTAAAACAGTAATTAAAAAACACATTTCTACCCCTCTCCACCACAAAATTGCAAGTAAAAGAAGAAAGGATACAGTTGCAAAGGCTCCCAGAGTAAATACTGTATTTGCTGGAAGGTAGTATAACAAGCGTTCAGTGCATTTGTATAATTACTTCAACAATAAACTCAATATACACGCCAAATTTGTATATGAATGCAAGAAAATACTTACAAAGTGGTTAGAACCAAAAACATATGACGAAACAGAGGCTTTGTTGAACTATGTAACTTAATATATAATCTATTGTCTTTTCACTTGCTCACACACACATCCTCTCACACACACACACACCCTCACACACACACGCACCCTCTCACCCTCACACACCACACACACACACACACATCCTCACACAGTATTCATCATCATCATCCATGAGAACTAACTATTGTAATTTTAAGTTAAATGGAATTAAAAGTAATTAAAGCTAGTTCAAAATGTAATAAAATTTATTTAATAGTAATTAGAGATAGTTACTAATTAAAAGTGTAATAAATACATAAACATATATCTTAGACATCTATAAAATTAAAAATATGAAGTAAATTTAATTAGGAAAGAAAGTTCGTGGCTACAACTTGAAGTATGTACATATTTAGGAAGAGTGGTGTCTCCTGACACAGGCTACTTACAAGCTTAAAAGGAGACATCAGTCACTTGTAATGTAACCTGTTATGTAATGCCCAAATAAATTATTTTATTTTATTTATTATCTTATTTGTTTACTTAGTTTAGAAATTTCGATTTGGTTTTTTTCTTCTTTTCTGATATTAGTTTTTTTCTTTCTTCTAGGAGACGTAATGTGTTTTCACTCATCTTTAATGTTTGGTAAAAAAGAAAAGAAAAGAAAAATAAAGTTTATTAGCAAACACAAAGTTAACAAACATTTCGTTAATAGGATTACTTAAGTATCAAATAGTTTTATAATTATTTAAAAGTTTTGTGGTGGAGCCCAAACTAAGCAAACTTGAAACACAGGGTCCAATACAACAGAGTAGCAAAAAGATAACAGTACCTATCCTTAGAAATACAAACACATTTCAGCATAATGTAATGTAACGTTCTTTTTATGTAAACATAATAGGTAATCTAAGATACTTAGCAGGTTATGAAATCGCATTTTATAAAATTGAAAAATTAAATAAAACATAAAATTTTTGCCAACTATAAGATATCCCTAGGAAATAAAACAATAAAATAAACAAATCGAATACAAATGCAATAATATGACATTCAATCAAAACTTTGAATCAGCTTACAATATTAGATAGTTTTTCTGTCTCGTCCTAGCCAATTATTGAGCTAGCCATTTGGAAACAGTATATTTTACGTCACGACAATTTAAGGATTTTATATCTCAAAATTTCAAAACTTTATTATAAATAAAAGGGGCTGAAAATGAAATAAAACGGTGTGAAAATACTGTTTGTGTCTTGGGTGTTTTTACGTAAAATACTCTTTTTTTAAGTATATCCTTATACGCAGATGAGCTAAGGATTGTTTTGTGCTGCATTACGGTTAATCTTAGAAAATATAGTTGTCGTACGGAAAGTATGTTTGCTTCTCTTAGCAGATCAGTAGTTGGGAATCAGAAAGGCTTTTTACGCATAACTTTTAAGATTGACCTTTGTGCTCTTTCCACTATTATTAGTGTCGTTTTTGCTGCTCCACCCCATGCAGTGATACAATATGAAAGTATAGGTTGGCATAAAGCGACGAAGACAAGTCTGAGAGTTTTAGTATCTGCGCCAGCTCGGAGGAGTTTTATCATATGTATAAGTTTGCGAATTCGACTGGAGAGAATTTTAATATGACAACTAAAATATAGTTTTTCATCCAAATGTATCCCTAGATATTTAGTAACGGGAATATATATATATATATATTGTAGCAATCGCTACATTATTCATCCTTTTTTATACAGGTTTGTTTGTTTATCGTTGGACCTTTCAGAAAATTTTAAATTTTGGAAATATCATTACTGCTGTCGCACATTTTTTGTTATTTTTGTCACATCTTGGAGTATTGTCGTCGGAACAAGATAAAAACTTGATGAAAAAAGCCAGTAAGCATTGGATTTCTTATCCCAATAATGTTTTGGGATTTATAAAATGGATCACAATTGTGCCAGAGTCCATTGAACCTATTTCTTTTCATTTTCCTGGTAAGTTTTACGTATTTCTAGTTTCATTCCCTGAAAATTCCTTTTGTTTCCTCTCCAATACGCTATTTTCCTTGCCCGGTTTCGTAGGCATGTTTTGACGCTGTTATTTTGTTTCTTTGCAGCGACCCTGCAGCAGCCTGAAGCCTTTTTCTTTTAAGGGTTTTTCCATTTTTTCCATTTTTCATCTTCCACCTTTTCCCGGCTATCATGTTTAAACTGCAGTGACAGCCAGGGATCTACCTGCGACACCGTAGAGAGGAATTCCAGCTCAGACGTCAGGAAGACGCTTCTACCAGGTTTATATATTGGTAGCCTAAGATTCAGTAAATTCTAAATCAATCATTTTCTTCCATAATGTAAAGCTAGATAACGACTGCTTTTAATACCTATACAAATTGTAGTTATATTTTCTCTCGATTAAGGGCTATTAACGCCTTCGCGTAATGCTAGTTTCTGGGATCTCATACACTCGTCGTAACGTTCAATTTTGAATCGATAAGATCGTAAGCGAATAGCGTCGTTATAGCTATAATAGAAAGACAAAATCCTAAAAATAACTAAGAAATTAGGTAATTATTTTATTTATTTTTGAAATTCCGACTCGATGCAATACTCTTTTACATATTTGTGTTTTATACCTTTTCTACATCGGGATTGTTCATTTTAAATTCAATTATTGAAATTATATAGTGTTTTTACCCAGGTTTATCCTTTTTTTTAACTCCCTCCAGGCTTGCCTGGTGACAGTCTAGATGTGCAGCAAATCTCCACAAGTAAGTACTCAACAAATTATCTTTACAAATGTGTATTTTTAAGTTTGGGGATTGTGGTGGCTCAGATGCTTTGGTTTTATAGAAACAAAGATAATGAGTTTTACCAGTATTAAGAGTGAGGAGATTTTTACTAAGCCAGTCTGCAACAGTTTTTAGTCCTATTTCAGTACTATGGAATACGCGGGACCATGAAGAATCACGAAACACGAGAGCGGTATCATCTGCGTATCATGTAACATCAATTTTAGCTTCAGGGGGGAATATATTGAAAATGTCATTAATGTATAGAACAAATAGCGTGGGGCCAAGGATGCTCCCCTGTGGAACATCAAAAGATACAGCATGTGCATCACTAAAAAATTACCCAATTTTAATTACTTGTTTTCTTTTACTGAGATAGCTTTTAAACCAATTTAAAGCAGTGCCCCGGATACCAGATTTTTCAAATTTTCGAAAGAGAATGGCTGCCAAAACAGTATAAAAAGCTTTAGCGAGGTCTAGGAAGACCCCAACACATGATTCTCCTTTATCTAAGGCAGAAGAAATATTATTTAGAAGTGTATTTACAGCATCTTCAGTTGATTTTCTTTTGCGAAAACCGAATTGTTTGTTAGACAATATGTTATGTGTCGACAAGTAAGATGTAAGACGATTGTTCACAAGTTTCTCTAGAAGTTTTGAGAAAGAGATTAACAGTGATATTGGTCTGTAGTTAAGAGGGTCATTTTTTTGTCCTGCTTTAAATATTGGCGTTACTGAAGCTATTTTCCAGTCATCTGGGAAGATACCTAACGACACACTGAGATTAAAAATATTCACTAAAGGTGTAACGATAGAGGAGCAGACGCTTTTCATTTAGCTTATTATTCAGACCATCAATTCCTGGCGCACATTCGTTTTTAAGATCATGGATGAGTTCTGCAACTTCTTCTACATCAGTTGGGGTCAAAAAGAACGAATTCAAATTCGGCGCTGTGCAATCTCGTGCGAGTTCTAATTCAGTTGTTTCTCTATTGTTAGAATATTATCAGCAAGGTTTGTACCCACGTTTGAAAAAGTTGAATTACAAATGTTTAAAGATGCTTTGGTTGAAGAGCTTAACTTAAGCAATTCATCCGCAGGAATGTTCTTTTTTTGGAGTTCACAGATATTTTTTATTATGCGCCACTATCTTTGAGGGTTATCTTTACTGTCGTTTATTTCCTGGCTTTGATATTGAATTTTCAATTTCTTTAAAAGATCATTACAATAATTTCTGTATCTTTTGTAGGTGATTTGAAGGTTTGAATTATTAGGTTGTTTGCAAGCTTGAAGATGAAGCCTGTCTCGGTGCAGCATGCACTTCATAAGGCCAGGCGTTATCCAAGGTTTTAAATTGTGTTTAGATCCGGGAATTCTAACAACAGATGTATGCTTAATTTTAATAGCTTCTATTATTTCCATGAGTTTTTTTGCTGCATATTTAGGGTCAGAAGAATTTAAAACCTCAAGCCAATCACATGATAATAGTTCATTTGACATTGTGGTGAAGTCAATTTTTGTTCTGTATCTGTTGCGCGTTTGTGAAATTTCATTAGAGGAATTAATACCGATTAAAGTCAAATTATGGTCTGTGAGAGTAGTTTTACAAACTAGGCCTTCTGATTTTATTTTAAAATCTACAAAGATATGGTCCAAGCACGTTTTTACTCTAGTGGGGTCGTTAAACCATGTTCTGACATTAAACAAAGATATGTATTAGCTCCTACATCCTCCAAGGATGTTAATGTTAATATCTCCCGCAACAATCGATTTAGAACTACCTACTGCCTTAATTATTAGTTCAGCTGACTTTAATAAATTGTCAACATTCCTGAAAGTAGGCGACAGATATATTGCTAGTATTTTGTAATTATTAGAAAGTTCTAGAAACAAACAGTCAGCATCGAGCAGGCCAGGTTCAGAGCTTGTAACACTCAAATTCTCTCGTACGTAGGTACTTTGGTTTTTTTTTAATATTTGTTTTTGCAATCTTTGTCAGTTGTTGTTCCAGGCTTCTGTATTTGTGTAACACAGATTCATCGGAATTTGGCAATTTCTTTCAAAGAGTTCATATTGGTGATGTTTATTCTGCAGAAGTTTGGCTCCAGGGGCATAATTTTCATAATTTTCTTATTTAATATAAGTTTTCTGGAGTTTCGTGGTCAGTTTAACTTCAGACAGCTGCGTACCATGCGGTGGTTAGTATTATAATTGAGATTTTGTATGACATGTGTATCATTGAATTGTTTTGCTTTATTTGACAGTACAGTCTATTTAATTTTTTGTTTTCCTGTCTGGTGAAATCCAGGTCCACTTGGTTTTTTCTTAAATACTGAGTTTAATAATGTTAGGTTGTTTTCTAGAAGAAAGTCTGACAGTTTGTGGCCATTTTTGCTTTTTTTTGCCATGTCCAAAATTTCCCAGAGTTCGTTCTTCTCTTGGTTGTCTGGTGCAAATCTGAGCATTAAAGTCTCCCATGACAACAAGATGTACGAGAAATACGGAACTGTGCAGACTTTATTTATTGTGGGATAGATTTCCTTAATGTACTTTTGTTTAATATAGGCAAACCTTTTCCTATAAATAAAGGTGTAAAACAAGGAGACCCATTGTCAGAAAAGCTATTTTCAGCTGTGCTTGAAACCATTTTCTGAATAACTGGGATGGTGTGGGGCTCAATATCAATGGATCATACCTTACTCACCTGCGCTTTGCTGATGGATGACATAGTTCTATTCAAACAAAATCCTAGAAACCTAGAAACAATGATCCAATCATTAGCACTGGAAAGTATGAAAGTTGGATTAAAAATGAATGCAACAACCCAAAAACAGGTTGGGGAAGATTCGTGCTACAGAATTCATGCTCTTTTTTATTTTGGTGGTGACTCATGCCACTGTTTTAGGGTTGGGGAATATTCGTCCCCAAGAATTAGTCCTCTTTTCTATTTTTGAGAAAATTCGTCCCTCTTAACTCTTCGTCCCTCAACTCATAACATACATAACTGTTAGGTACTTTAAAATGTAATTGCTTCTCGATAGTACAATGAGAGTAAAAAGTGAAATCAGAACAAAACGAAAGTAACTGTGCAATCAACATTCTGTTTATTAAAAATCAACGAAATAAGTATGAGGCATGCTAAATATATATAACTTGAACTAAAGGATACTTAAAAATACTCAACATATATTATAAAAAGATGCAGCGGCTGTTGGCCACGCATTTAAAGCTTTCTGGGAACCTGACTTAGACAAAAGACTCCGATTCCAAAGACTGACTGACATTGACTCGCAATGAGAGCAAACTGATGTTAACATATCTAAATATTTCATATAACAAGTATATTCCTACCATCGACATCTACATAATAGTATTGGTTACCCTTTGGGTATGGAACCCTAATAAAAGGCTATATATATTACTTCTGTTTATGTGGAAGAACCCTAATAAAAGGCTATATTATTACTTCTGTTTATGTGGAAGATAAGTTGTATTTCACTGCCTAAATTACATTTGGAACCATATATTGTTAAGTCCTTTGTCTTTCAATTATTGGAATCTTGTTTTGGCACACTTAAATTGTATTTAAAGATAATGCTTCTGCTGTTTTATATTATATTCAAAACCACTTTATTAATATTTTCGCGATAAAAGAACACTAATTATTATTTTTAATTGAAAAAGGTATAAGAGCCACGTTTACAAAAAGTCTGGCAAAAAAAAACACACCCTCATACACCCCAATGATATGAATGAATATGTCAACAAAACAAGGCTGTGAAATTGTTTTTATCAGATACCAGGCAAATATATTATGGAGTCCCCCAAGGAAGTGTTGTAGGTCCAATACTGTTCTTGGCCTACATTAATTACCTTCCAAAATTACCCTTGTTTTCCATGGTTTTATGTGCTGTTGTATTTTCAAGCAAAACTAATTAAGAATCAGCAACAAGTGACACTTTGAAATGTATATTGAATGGTAATTAATATTATATATAATAAAAGTTAAACTAAAATTATGCAATTTCCCAAATAATCTTACCCATTTCACTTGACATTCCACATACACACACAAAAATGTATTATACTGTTCAGAGGGTTATTGATTTGGGGCAGCACAATTATTTACCTAGAATTTCATAGTATATTTACTTTCTTCAATCTTCAAACCTGATGTAGTATTTGATGAATATGAGGCAAATAGATAAATGAAACATTTGCTAGACTAGGTCACAAATAAATAAAAAGCTACAAAATTGCAACAGCATCTACAAATTCTTTTCTATTCGTGGGCAAATAATGTTCAAGATTATGGAGATAAATCCAAAGGTAAAACTATGAACATCATCATGAGATGTCAGAAGATGTATTTCAACAAAAACTCAGCTAACAATTGAAAGATATTTCTGGATTTGAAATTCAATTTAATCAAATCCTAATCCACTTTCACTCCATAATACCATGAGCTAAATAACATAGCATTTAGCGATGATGAGTTATCAAGATCGAAATGTTTTAGATGACTTACCTTCACCTTGGAACACTCCATGACCATCTCGGCCAGCTGCACAGAGTTGTCCACCGTGAAGATGGAGTAGAAGTCCCCGAGCTTGAGGCACAATCGGCATTTTCCAAGTTTGAGGGCCATATTGATTTGTTCTCAAAAGATTTCATGACACTGAGAACATCGCATCCGTTTGAACCAAAACAGCAAGAAATGTTTCAGGTTACGGTAGCGAATTTATATTATCCGACTTCAAGTACATGGTAAAAGTTAAGTTGTAAGTTTAGAAGGTCAATTGCAATAGAAATAATTTGGAATTATCGACGAGAAATACGAGAACCTCGCCGGCAAAACTCCATTCGCAAGAAGGTGCGTTTTGATAATTGATACGAAATCAATTTCATTTCGTAAAATATAAAAAATTTGATATGGAACCATTTAATTAAAATAATTCTGATAATGTGATGATGGTCTTTTTACCTATTTAATTAAATGAAAGAGTCAAAAAAAGTTTTCGTAACAATTTTATCTATGGAGGAAAATACTTTATATATTTCGGCTAGCAACAACGAAACGCAATTTTAGTAAAACAGCAAATGCATTCTGAAATAAGTTTATACTGCTTTCTCCACACGTTTGCCAATGCATTAGTTTGTCAAAAAACTCATGAAAAGAACGTTTGAGGAACTAAAAATTTTCTGTATGGCTAGCAACACTAACTAAACACAGAGTCATTTCAAGTCGCAGCTTTCATCACGCCCCATCACGCCTGTGTTGTTTATCGTTGCGTTAAATTTTACAAAGGGTTCTGCTTTCGCGTTTGTAGGTGAACAGACGTCTTAGTGGAGTTTCGCGAAATTTTTGGCCATTTCCTATGAAATCTCTTCTTCTTGTGCTGTACTTGTAATTATATGTGTTGGTGGTGGTAAATTTTGTATTTTTTGTAACTATTACTTGGTTTTTGGATAACAATAATTGTTTTTAAAAGAAAGGACTTTTGAGGTTACCATTCCGTGATGGATACCTCCGATCCTCCTGAACCGGACCCTCCGGATGGTTCACCCAACTCCCCTGATTTGTTCTCCCAACTTACTACTGAATTAGAGTCGGACAAAAGTAGAAAACGACCTGCGCCTGGTTCTGAGAATCAGTTGCTTAAACGTTCAGTCGCTAACCCTGCAATGGCGTCTATACAGACTACATTCGTTCACCCTAGCTTTGGGGGCGACAAACTATATGATGCTAAAGACTTAGGCCCATTTATAGTGCATGTATCTCGTGAGGAAGCAGACCCATCGGCTGGTACCTCCATTAGACCTATCAAGTTTGGCAAATTTTAGGTTGACAATAAGTTCACAAATATCAAAATGGATGGCATAAAAAGTGTGGGACGTAATAGGATCTCTGTCGAGTTTAAATCTGGGCAGGATGCTAATAATTTTGTAGAGGATTCCTCACTAAAATCTCACAAATATATTGCTCAGATCCCTTCATACAACATTACCCGGATGGGCCTTGTGAAAAATGTTCCATTAGACTGGTCCATGGATGAGTTTGTGGAGTCAGTCGAGCTCCCTGAGGCCTGTGGTCTTATATTAAAGGCTAGACGTCTCAATAGAAAAGTTTTAACAGATGGTACACCTTCCTGGATCCCCACTCAATCTGTTGTGCTAACATTTAGAGGCCAGATCCTCCCTAATAGAATATTTTGTTTCTACACTTCCCTACCGGTCGAGACATATCACCTACCAACTATCCAGTGTCTGAGTTGTTGTAGATTTGGTCATATTGGAGCACAGTGTCGTTCCAAACCTCGGTGCTTTCGCTGTGCCCAGCCTCACATAGGACAGGGATGCAAGGTCCCTGAAGATCAGGCTACGTGTATTTATTGCTCGGGGTCTCACTTTTCAACCAATAAAATTTGCCCAGAGCAAAACCGACAGAAATCCATCAAAATGGTCATGTCGCAGGAAAGTGTTTCATACGCAGATGCCTCTTCTAGGTTCGCAGCAGTCCGTAGACCTTATGTGGAACTTGCACAAGAAATTCCATCTTCAGGCCCAGATTTTCCTCCTTCGCAATTGGGCTCTTTCTCAAGGGCCGTCAGCTCCTCATATAAAAAGACTGTTTTCACCCCTCCTCGTCCCAGACCAGCTGTGAGTAAGGGTTATGATCGTGTGGCTCATTCGGAAATTATTTCCGTGGTACCTTCAGCTCAATCTAATGGTTGTGCTTTACAATCCCCCAAAATTTCCCCAAATGACAACCTCATGGAGCTATTGTTAGCTACCCTGATAAATATAATTTCTAAGTGTAGTGATTCTACTGTACCGTCCAACGTTGCCTCAAAATTAAATGAAATCTTTATGCTTATTAATAACCATGGCTCTGGTGGACTCGACGGTAGATCATCTTCTCCAGTGGAACACTAGAAGTGTTTCCACAAAAAAATCTGATCTGTTATATTTAATTAACAAACACAGCCCGGTTGTCATTGCCGTCTCGGAGACTTGGTTGGCTCCGGGTTTCCGTTTTAGGATCCCAGGCTATTCTTGTCTCCGGGATGACAGAGATGACGGATATGCGGGTTCTGCAATCTTTGTCAGGCGTTGCCTGAATTTTTCTCAAATTCTCCTTCCCCCTCACAGTCAAGAAATTAATGCTGTGGCCATTAAATTTCGTAATATGTCAATCCTATCGATTTATATAGCAGATCCAAAAACATCTGTTATTCCAGAGCTTTTCTCTATAATCTCATCCCTGCCCAACCCTATTATTGTTATGGGTGACTTTAATGGTCATCACATCTCATGGTCATATAAGACTGACTGTTTTGGTAGTGATCTTGTGGAAATGTTTGACTTGCTTAATGTGTGCATCTTGAATGATGGTACTCCTACTCGTCGTGCTCGACCTACTGAGAATTCTGGTAGTGCTGTTGATATATCTCTATGCTCCCCTTCTCTTTCTTCTGTTTTGAACTGGAAAGTTCTTCCCCTCACTTATGGTAGTGATCATTTTCCCATTCTGATTTCTATTCCTAATTCCTCTGTAACTCATAGCAATGATTCTCCACTATTAAAATATAGACTCAATAAGGCTGACTGGGCGAGTTTTTCTTCCTCTCTTAGTGAAAAAATTTCATCTCTTTCCCCCACTTCCAGTTCTAACTTCCTGGCTAATTACTCTGAATTTGCAGGAATCCTTACTTCTTGTGCTAATGAGCACATTCCTATCAAAAATCCTTCACGTCGTAAACTCTCTTCCCCTTGGTGGGATCCAGAGTGCACTGCTGCTGTTAGGAAAAGAACCTTGGCAGAAAAGGGTTATAATGCTGACATGTCAATGAAAAACTTTCTAGCATATCAACAAGCTGCAGCCCAGGCTAAAAGACTATTGTCCAAGAAAAAGAAGGAGGGATGGAACCGTTTTTGTGAGAATTTGTCTCCACGTACTCCGGTTTCTCTAGTCTGGCGCAGCATAAGAAGATTTCGTGGATCTCTTAACGCTCAAAATATATCATCCAATGATCCTGATTCTTGGATAACGGCTTTTGCTGATCGTCTGGCTCCCCCTGGTCCTCCATGCACTCCCCCTTTTTCCTCCTTCTCTGTGATGCCTTCTCAATCTAGTCTCTACAACAGTTTGGACTCAATGAATTCTCCTTTCTCTTTTATTGAACTTCAACTAGCTTTGGACGGCCTTATTGATTCCACTCCAGGTTTGGATAATATCCCTTATTCTTTTATTATCAATACTTCTGATACGTCAAAAATGTTTTTCCTAGATTTAATTAATAACTTTTTTGAAAGTGGGGTCACTCCCGTGGAATGGCACTCTCAGATTATTCTTCCTATTTTAAAATCAGGTAAGGATCCTTCTGATCCTTCCTCTCACAGACCAGTTGCGCTATCTTGCTGTTTAGCCAAATCTTTAGAACATATGATAAAGAATCGCCTGGAATGGTTAGTGGAGAACCGGGGACAGCTTGCCAAATCCCAGTACGGATTTCGTAAAGGTATGAGCACTCTAGACAGCCTGAGTATCCTGACAACGGATATTCGTACATCTTTTAAAAAACAAGAATATCTGATTGGTGTATTTCTGGACATATCCTCGGCTTATAATAATGTTCTCCTTCCAGTACTCAGGCAAAAACTGCATCAGCTGAGTATACCTGTGAAGCTGATAAGAATCATTTGTAGCCTACTTATGGATAGATCAATTTATATTAAATTAAACAACTCCCTTCTTGCACCTAGGAATGTCTGGAAAGGTCTCCCTCAGGGCTCAGTGCTAAGCCCAATCCTCTATAGCTTGTACACATATGATCTAGAGAAGTCGGTTGACTGTTTTTGTAATATTTTGCAGTATGCTGACGATATAGCCATTTATGCATCTGATTCTTCAGTGGAAGTTGCATCTCGTTCCTTAAATACAGCTCTTTCGTATTTAAATGTCTGGCTTCAGAATAATGGCTTATCTCTTTCGGTCTCGAAGTGCTGTGCTGTTGTTTTCACAAGAAAACGCTCTATCCCTGATGTAGTAATTAAAGTAGAAGATAATATCGTACCGTTTGAAAGTAAGGTAAAGTTTTTGGGGATAATTCTTGATTCCAGACTTTCTGGCGTCGCCCACTTCTCGTACGTTGCTCAGAAATGTGAAAGAGGAGTGAGCGTCCTTCGGGCGCTCTCAGGGGTATGGTGGGGTTCCCACCCTTACTCACAAAAACTTTTATATAATGCATTAGTTCGTAGTCATTTAGATTATGGTAGCTTTATTTTAGATCCATGTAACAAGTCTGAAAACGAAAAAATTAATAAAATTCAAGCAAAATGTCTTAGAATCGTTTTGGGGGCTATGAGATCCTCACCGAAAAACGCTTTACAAGTTGAATGCGTGGATCCCCCTCCTCACATTCGGAGACAGTATTTATCAGACAGGTTCATGTTTAAAATTTCCCAGAACCCAAATCATCCTCTTTTGTCAAAATTAGAATCTCTTCACAATTTATTTTCGCAATCAGGCTTTAATTCTGTATTCGATCTTCCCTGCGTTCTCAGAAGTTATATAAGCCTCTCTAAAATTCCTAATCGTCTTGTTAAATTACATATTAATCCCCCATTTCATATCCCGTATGAGGCTTTAACTTTTGTCCCAATGGTAATCATGAATTTTGGCATTCAAAAAGATTCGTTAGGGGCTGACAGAACCTTTCATCGAATTTTGGAGAAGGACTGGCAGGGTTGGCTGACCATGTTTACTGACGCTTCCAAGTTAGCTGATGTGGGTAATGTTGGTGCCGCTGTCTGGATACCTAGATACAAAATTATTCTGAGCTTCAAATGTCCCCCTGAAGCTTCGGTATTCACTGGTGAAGCTATTGCAATTTTGGAAGCTGTTTCTTACGCAAATTCTCATAAATTAAATAATACAATAATATTTTCTGACTCTTTAAGTTGTCTCCATTCCATACTGGCAAATCCTTTTAAAAACAAATCTCGTTTTCCTATAATCCTTCAGATTAGGGAAGCACTTTTTCGGTGTAAGGAACAGAATCTTGACATTGTCTTAGCTTGGATTCCTGGACATAGTGGCATACCTGGTAACGAAGTAGTTGATTCCTACGCGAAGAGTGCCGTTACATTGGGTGTTTCCTCGCACTTCCATATTTATCATCATGATATTCTGCGTTTGGCCAAAACTAACCTTGATGAAGCTTGGTCCAAGGCTTGGATTGAATCCCAGAAGTTCAAGGCTAAACATTATGCTGGAATTCAATCTGTAATACCAAAACGGCCGTGGTTTTTTAAATACCGCGATGTTGATAAGTTACAGACATCTATAGTTTGTCGTCTCCGACTGGGACACGTTTGTTCTCCTGTGTTTTTGGCGAAAATCAGGGTAAGGGACCATTCCTTGTGTGAGTGTGGTTTAGATGAGGGTACAGTAGATCACATTTTTTTTGATTGCCAAAAACTGAAATTCTCGTTGTACGATATCCTCCCTACTGATATCCCTCGCCCCGTCAATTTCAACTTTTTGCTGACCTTTGTAAATAGTCCCTTTGTGTATACATTATGTAAGTTTATTAAGGTAAATAATATTAAACTTTGAATATTTATTTATGTATTGTTTTGTGGTGATTTATTGTTTGTTGTTTGTTTTATTTATAATTAGAACAAACTATGTATCTTTACTAACATGGTTGTAGTTATTGTATACTGTTTGTGCTGTCCAATTTTATGTAGGTATTGTGATGTCCTTTGTTTTAGGTACTCGCATTGAAGATAGTGATAAATTAAAAAAAAAAATTAAAAAAAAAAGTCGCAGTTCTGCCCACAGTGCGTTTTTTTGCTTATAACTCGACATTGGCGGAACTAATGTGCGGAGACACATTAACTGAAGCCAGATAAAACGGCATTGAATTGAATTGAAATTTTACAAAATTCCGGACAACGCTTATTGTTCACAAATACCGTGCTCTGGCTTATGACGTGACATTGGCGGAATTAAATGTGTTAGAAATTAAACACATTATCTGAAGCCAAACACAAAAACAATAATTGTAATATTTTTTGATTGTTATTTTCTTCTATCCGGGTACAAAAAATAATATCAACTATGAGAAAAGTAAACAGAAGTGGAACTCGCGAAGTGATTTTTAAAGTATTTCAGCGATGTTTCTTGGAATACCAAGCTGGGCGCATTTTGTCAAATTTATAGGATGTTTATGTTCGAACAGTAGAAATAACGGTTATGTATCCTTGTTTGTAATTAGCAATTTCAAGTTCATAAATGTACAGAACGTACAAGTTTGAGTGTAAAAATGATGTATACATGGAACATTCATAGGTTAGATTACGCGTTTGTGTAGTTCACATTATAGCACGACCAATACGAATTGATACAGTACATTTTACGCTGTTAAAAATAACATTTTAAATATTAAAGTCATTAATTAATTTTAATTATTTTCAGGAAAATCGGAAAGTACAGTCAGGTGAATTGTGGGCGAAGGTTTTAAAAATAACAGAAAATTTAGCACTCTGGCAAGCATAAAAGTGGCCGTCCTAAAAAGAAATGAATGATTTTTCTATTTGTACACTGCGAGAAAATACAGTTCTTTTATTCGGTTCGAAAAGAAGTGGTTAAAATTGAAAATGTTTATGAGCGAGGAAGGACGCTCTATGAAGATATCGATAGTTTCAATATTTGCCTAGGTGATGACATCAGTGATGACAGTCATGTTGATGAATCTGATGATGATAATGATTTTGTGGATGTAGAATATTTGGAAGCAGATGATGATAGTGATTGATATGAAACACTTCTAAACATATATTTTTTGTGTATGAATAAATATAGTACCTATGTAGGTATTTTGTTTTTTTTTTCTCTTTTTATTTATCCATTACTAAATACTTGTTGCAGAGTTATTTATAACACATGGTAGTTTTTCTTTAAAACTCAATACTATCCGATGTTTATACAAACTGTTATACCTTATTTATAGAAGCAAAAAAACGACAAGCATCAAAATCGTTGTGGTCTTACTATACAGAGTTGCTATGTACACGACAGTGGCACCCTCATTTTTATTTCATGACTTTTTTGACAAACTGTACCAATATCGCTGACGAATCTAATAGGTTGGGGAAAAACTCTTTTCGCAAAAAGTATGTATGAACTTATAATAAAATCTCTTTGCTATACCATTTGTATCTGGCTGGTTTTGGTATTATTAAAATGTTTAAATTTTAGAAAAGATAATTCCAAATTTCAAATTAAGTAAAATGTGTGATTTTCATTTGTTTTTCTTACTGTTAAGATGAGTGAATCTAATGAAGAAATTCGATACATTTTAAAATTTTACTACAAAAAAGGTAAAAATGCAACGCAAGCCGCGAAAAAAAATTGTGATGTTTATGGACCTAATGCAGTGTCTGAGAGTAGCACAAATTTGGTTTAAGCGTTTTCAATCCGGAAATTTTGATGTCAAAGATGCACCTCGCTCTGGGCGCCCTGTTAAGGATAAAATGGATGCCATTTTTGAAAAAGTGGAGCAAGATCGGCATATCTCTAGTTACGATGTAGCTGAAGAACTGCTGAAGAACTAGGGATTGACCACAAAACAGTTCTAGAACGGTTTTTTGATCAGAAGCCCCAGCATTTCTATAGCAACGGGATCAGTGTCCTCCGTCCTGGCCCGGCCACCCTCGCTTCTTGGACTACAATTACTATACAATGTATGTACCTAAAGGGTACTATTCAGTACCTACAAAGATAGTTTATGTACTTCAACACATACCGACATAACGAGGCCCCCTGTGGCCGGGCTGTGACGAATTCGTTGCAGCCCAGCCACGACTAAATCTCTTCAAATCTGAAGCCAAAGATATTGACAAAAGCTGGAAAGATAGGTACTTATTATGTACCTTAACGATATACTTACATTAAGTACATAACAATGGTGACTTATGGAATATTTAAAAAAACATTTTTTTATAACAATATCATCCATATAAATGTTGGCACATTCGAACAGAGATGCTCATGGAAGTGTAAATGTTGATAGTTTTAGTTGAATTCATAATTTACAATTTATTTAAGAGTTTTGGTTGCAACTTTGAAAATGACAGATGGTGATTATCTCAAAACCTTAACTACCTAGGTACAGAACTTGAAGTCATGCCGGCCAGGGATTTCGCCTCCAAATAGCCGCGACAGGTGGAGAGACACTCAGACAGAATTCAAAGATATTGAGTCGTGGCACGTGGGTGCAGAATAAAATTGGAACCCCAGAAAAAGCACCAAAAGGCCGTAAGCTTCTGTAAGTGGTATCGGTTTCAAATTGATATCTCACACGGGGCCCGAACAAAAGAGTCTTCACAGACGGATAGACAGACAGACGGACAGATGGAAAACAAAGTAAACCTATACTTAAGAGCCATGGAGTCTGCGGCTTGAAGTCAGTCGCGCACGGGGTCCCTATGCTTGCTAAATCATTCTACATTCAGCTTCGGAATATAGAACACTGGCTGACTGTTATTGGTTGGCCCGAACGTTCATTTCCCGAGCTCGTACGGAACTAACCGAACACTGAGCTAACGCGAGACAAAATTCATGTCTTGAAAAACTCGAAAATTGTTTTGGGTCTTCCTATGATTTCAGGAGAAATATCCCAAAAATCGAAATAAAAACAAAAATATTTTTGAATAGTATAAAATATAGTATGCTGTGAACCTAAAATTATTTGATTTGTTGTATCGCTTCTAGGACATTATGGTACATAAACATTCATGAAAATATGTGTAAAATCCAAGACTTTATACGCTTGTAACTTTTGTATGTATTTGATTTTGATAAATGTTTCAGGTTCAAGTCATGGATATTGTATGGGATATGTTGAAAAAGAAACAATAATGAGCCGGTACCTATCAATAAGGATATTATCAGCGAACAGCGCTAGTATGGGAGTTAAGGCGAATAGAGTCGCAAACTTTTAGAAAAGTATTTCCTTACAGACAAAAATTTTTTTTTTTTTAAAATCTAACTCCGTATTTTTTGTTCCAGCATAAACTGCATAAAGATTGTATTTAGTTTTCTTGTGGCAATTGCGATTTGTGGTTTGTTTTGGTTTGTTTGTTTTAAAAGTCTTTTATAATAACGCTGCCCCGCATCACTAACTGGTGAGGAAAAGGTTTATTGACGACATCTTCATGATCTGGTCACAAGCAGGGACTCCCTAACCGGATTCCTTCACAGACTAAACAACCATAACCAGCTCAAATTCATCCATACTGTTTGACAGAATCACATTATTAGATGTCGATCTAACAATCAACAACAGGAACGAAATCAGTACGTCAGTTCATTTCAAAAACACAAACAAATGACAGTACTTACATTTCATAGTTGTCATCCCCCACACACTAAACAATCAATTCTTTACTCATTATCACTGCGTGGCTGTCGGATTTGTCACACTGACGATGTAGCAACCACCTACCATACCAAAATTCATAACGGTCTACTCAAAAGAAACTACCCAGAACCATTCATACAAAAACATTTACACACAAGACCAAGATACCACAGAAACACTGCACATTCCACTAACTCATCCAACGTAACCCATCTGATCACCAATTTTTTCCACGGCGGCCAGAAATTAAAAACACTTATTCAAGACCATCTTCCAATTTTACGACAAAACGATGAAACCAAAGACTTAATTCCCAACAACCCTACATACTTCAGAGATAATTAACATCCATCCACCCATGGACACAAGGCATAAATTAACATAATCTAAGGGAAATCAAGATCAAAGTGGAGAAAACGGTGGTACCATCTAGCAGTTACATCACAGCTCCTCCAGAATATTAAATTATAATAATGTAGCATGGTAGTTGCTAGGTGGTGCCACTGTCTAGCAAAATACATAAAAAAAAGGTTAAATGTAAATAAACCTCCTTTTCTGTGTATGTAAGTATTATATAAAATAATTGTCATTCTCAACTGATAATATAAATATATCTTGAGCTAATTTATCTTTTTTCTCCAATCTATTATTTACCTATTTTTATAAAATAGTAAAAATAAAAACATATTCATGACTTTCCTCAAAACCGACGAAATGCGAAACTCTAGGCACGCGAATCTGACTCGAACTTGACCTATTTTTCCGTACCTCCAAATGAAAAATGGAACCCTTAAGTGTAGTTCACTTTGTTTTCCATCTGTCCGTCTGTCTGTCTATCCGTCTGTGAAGACTCTTTTGTTCGGGCCCCGTGTGAGATATCAATTTGAAACCGATACCACTTACAGAAGCTTACGGCCTTTTGGTGCTTTTTCTGGGGTTCCAATTTTATTCTGCACCCACGTGCCACGACTCAATATCTTTGAATTCTGTCTGAGTGTCTCTCCACCTGTCGCGGCTATTTGGAGGCGAAATCCCTGGCCGGCATGACTTCAAGTTCTGTACCTAGGTAGTTAATGTTTTGAGATAATCACCATCTGTCATTTTCAAAGTTGCAACCAAAACTCTTAAATAAATTGTAAATTATGAATTCAACTAAAACTATCAACATTTACACTTCCATGAGCATCTCTGTTCGAATGTGCCAACATTTATATGGATGATATTGTTATAAAAAAATGTTTTTTTAAATATTCCATAAGTCACCATTGTTATGTACTTAATGTAAGTATATAGTTAAGGTACATAATAAGTACCTATCTTTCCAGCTTTTGTCAATATCTTTGGCTTCAGATTTGAAGAGATTTAGTCGTGGCCGGGCTGCAACGAATTCGTCACAGCCCGGCCACAGGGGGCCTCGTTATGTCGGTATGTGTTGAAGTACATAAACTATCTTTGTAGGTACTGAATAGTACCCTTTAGGTACATACATTGTATAGTAATTGTAGTCCAAGAAGCGAGGGTGGCCTGGCCAGGACGGAGGACACACGGGATCATGTCCCTACCTACAAGATGGCGGAAAGTTCTCGAACAAAATGGTACCTACATACTTTAGTTATACGTAAATAAACTTTATAAAAAAATGTTTTGAATTTTCATATAAAATGCGAAGAAACTTTTTCCCCAACCAATACATAATAATAATAATAAAGTAGTAAAAAAGTCGTGTCTGTACATTGAATATTGTGCAAAATTTTAAATGAAATGGGTTATTGGTACTGTACTGAGGCTGAAACAACAATTTTTATAATTTTTGTCTGTCTGTCTTTCTGTATGTTCCGTTTTAACTCGAGAACCACTTAACGGATTTTCATGCAGTTTTTATATTATCATTGTGGTTACCCTGGTCAACACAAAGACTATAAAGGATGTTCATAAAATAATGCCCAACCTGAAAACGGGGCAAAGATTGAATAAACGATTTTATAACTCGAGAACCACTCCACGGATCTGCATGCGGTTTTCTTTATTATCATCGTAGTTACCCTGGTCAACACATAGACTACAAGAGGTGTTCATAAAATAACACCCAAGCCAAAAACGGGGCAGAGATTGAATAGACGCAAACGGCAAAGGCTATTATATAAATCTATGGGAAGTCTGATTCCAATTTATATCCGAAACCCGCGCGAACTAAGTCGCGGGCAAAAGCTGGTAGAAAAATATAAGTTATCATAGATAATGCTTGCGACATTATCTCAGAAAGTGCTAGCTAAGCATAATAATATTATAAGATGTCTATGTAGCTAATTAAGAACATCTACAGACCCTGGTTCTTTATCTGAGTACAGACCATTCATCATAACTTGTCCCCCGAAGTCATGTTGGTTGGCATCACTGCTTGTCAAACTTTTGCGGTCATGTTGTTTGTCAGTCAGATTTTTCAAAATTATTTGATAAATTATGTATTATATTATTATTGCCACGGCCGTTGAAAAAAAAATGCAAAAGAGATCGTGTTGAAGGTACGCCTTTTGTGAAAGAGAAAATGCAAACAATGCACCGTGATTCCTCTCGATCAGGTTCGATCTCATGTCAGTGCCATGACGGGTTAGTAAAATAGGGATACCAGCTCTAAACATAAAGCCAATTTTATGGGCAAATAATAATTACCTATTCACTTACTTTTGCAGGCATATCGGAAAAAAGCGTTCACATTAAGTCGCCTGGAAATAATCGTCAAAAACGGGAGCGCGAATATTTAGAACAAACGTCGTCGAGCTAGAATAATAGTCTAATTTATTTATTAAAAAAACGCAGTTAAGTAAATATTACGAATGTGTAGTAGGGTGAATGCTACGTGAGCCATTGGCAACATTATATGCAGTGCTACCATTTCCTAAGCCAGGGGACTTCTTATTAAATGGTCTGTATATTTAACACTATATGTATATGTATATATTATATGTATGAGTAAATAATAATAAGAAGAAAGCGGATGGAGGAGTTTAATCAACAAGAGCATTTCTAACAGACTTGACAAATTGAGAATATCTACTATTAAAAATGTCAATATCCGGGTAAGAAATTCTTAATATTGGCGGCACATTCTAATAATAGGGTTGTAGAAAGATGTGTTATTTTTATAGACGTTAAGAGAGAAAGTTCTGGGATTTCGAAAAATAAAATGTGTATTAAAAGCTCCTTCCTTAAATTGGATCTCTGTGATTAAAAGTCAGAAGTGAGAGCAAAGCAGGTGAGTCAATCCTACTGTGTAAAATTTTATGGAGATAAGTCATATCACTGAATTGGCGGCGTGATTGTAGTAACGTTAAGTTATACCTCTTCAGACGCTTCGGGTAAGAATTGAGTTCACTTCCAGAGCCAAAGCGGTAGCTTACGATTCTAAGACACCTATTCTGTATCCTTTCCAATTGCTTCGTATGAGTAGCATAGAATGGAGACCAAATAACTGCTCCATATTCTACAATGACGATACTACAAAATAAGTAAATAATACTCTTAGTATTTTTGAAACTTTTAGTAGTTCTTGCTAGAAATCCGATCAATTGATTACCCCTGCTTATCAAGTAATCATAATGTATTCTAAATGATAGTTGTTCATCAAAGTGAATACCAAGATCTTTGACAACGGATTTTCTTTCTAGAGTTTTGTTTCTCAGCTGGTAATTTGTGAAACTTTTACAGTACAGTATTTTGTAAAACTTTCGGGTAAAAGAGATAACAAAGCACTTGTTGACGTTGAGATATTATCTTATTCTCATCAAACCAATCCAATATGGTATTCAGGTCACTTTGTAGGCAGTCAGTATCGTAGCTACTCTTAATTACTCTAAATACGTACCTTAAAATCGTCCGCATATAGTAAAAAAGGGCTAGACAGATGAGTAATCAAATCATTTATGAAAATGATGAAAAATAACGGGCCTAAATGTGAACCCTGAGGAACACCTGACTGAATGAATACAGGAGAAGAGAGATGCCCCTTAACCGCCACTAACTGACTTTTTCCTAAAGAGGTAAGAACTAATCCAACGCTACAAGCTACCATGGACAACGTAAGCAGCCAACTTGCTACATAATATTTGATGGTTTACCTTATCAAATGCCTTCGTAAAGTCTGTGTATATAGAATCAACTTGGTCGGTAGAAGCAAAAGCTAAACATCTAATAATTTTTGTATTCCAATAAATTGCTGACAGTGGATTTATGTTTGACGAAACCATGCTGACTAGAAGATAGGAATGGTTTGACGTGGTTGTAAAAGCTATTGTATATAAGTTTTTCAACTAATTTTGCAACACAAGAAAAAATGCTAATAGCTGTATAGTTTTCGCAGAGAGATCTATTACCAGATTTAAATATTGGTATAATATGAGCAGTCTTCCAAAAATGTAAAAAATACGTGATTCCAATGACTTACTATAATATGTGTAAGGGTAGGCAAAGTTCTTCAGCACAAGACTTTAAAAAGGATGCTGGTATTCCATCTGGCCCTGCTCCCTTGTTTGCATCTAGGTGTTTCAGACTGTGTAGGATATCCTCCTGTCTAATAATAACACAGTTAAGGCCACCTTAGAATGGCAGAGAGCTAAAGTCTGGCAAAGGTTCATCGGTTGCAGGAGTTTCAAATACAGTTCTGAAATATTGTGAGAAAAGATCACAATACCCTTTCCATCGGAAGATGTCATTGTGTCTCATGGTTTGAGGTATATATTACCACCAAGGTCCACCAAGCTTTGACATTGTCATGAAGGGATTCTTCTACGGAATCAATCAATCAATCAAAGCCGTTTTATCTGGCTTCCTATAATGTGTCTCCGCACATTAGTTCCGCCAATATCTAGTTTTAAGTGAATAGACTTGCTGGAAGTTTTCAAGTTAAAATTTGGTTAACTTGAGTTCTGAAGCGTTAACCTACAAAATATAAACAACATTACTAAGCAAGTACACAATATATACACAGAGGAAAATAAACATTAATAAAACCGTAATATGTTACCTACAATAAATACTGAATATTATTAAAACACTAGTAAGTACCTATACAACACACTATGCTACTTTTATAGTTTTATATTATTTAATTTAATAAACTTACATAACGTGTATACAAAATGACTATATACAAAAGTCAGCAGAAAGCTGAAGTTAGCGGGACGGGGGATTTGCGGAGGGAGAACATCATATAAAGAATACTGTAATCTTTGACACTCAAAGAACATATGATCTACAGTCCCTTCATACAAGCCACATTCACAGAGGGAATGATCCCTCACGCTGATTTTTGCCAGAAAAACGGGAGAACATACATGACCTAGCCGGAGACGACAAACTATGGATGTGGAAATCTTATTAGCATCACGGTATTTAAAGAACCACGGGCGTTGAGGAATATCAGGTTGAATTGCACCATAATGTCTGCCAATTAATTTCTGGGACTCTTGCCATGACTTGGACCACGCCTTATCTAAATTGGTTTTCGCCAGAGGAAGAAGATCATGGTGGTAAACAACATTGTGTTCGGAAGTACCTAATTCTGCAGCGTCTTTAGCACATGAGTCAGCCATTTCGTTGCCTGAAATACCATGATGACCTGGAATCCAAGCGATAGCAACGTTAATGTGTTGTTCTTTGCACATAAAAAGTGCCTCTCTAATTTTTAGAATGATAGGAAAGCGGGACTTATTCTTAAAAGGATTAGACAAAATTGCTTGGAGACAACTCAAAGAGTCCGAAAAAATAATGGTGTTATTAAGTTTGTGAGTGTTGGAAAATGAGATTGCTTCCAAAATTGCAATTGCTTCTCCAGTGAAAACAGAAGCTTCTGGGGGACATTTAAAGTTGAGAATAATTTTATATTTGGGAATCCAAACTGCAGCTCCAACATTAGTTTCATTTGATAACTTAGAGGCATCAGTGAACATGTTCTGCCAGCCCTGCCAGTCTTTCTCCAAAATATACTGGAAGGATTTGTCAGCAACGGTCGAACCTTTATCTACGCCAAAATTCGTAATCACGTATGGTTCAAAAATCAAGGCTTTGAAGGGAATATGAAATGGAGGGTTGATTTGTAATTTTACAGTGGGATGGTTAATTTTCGAAAGACTAATATAACTTCTTATAACACAAGGTAAATCTGATTCTGAGCTAAAACCGGATTGGGATACAAGGTTGAATAAATGCATTAACTTTGGTAAAAGAGGGTGATTCGAATTTTGAGCAATTTTGAAGAAAAACCTATCTGAAAGGTATTGTCTGCGCAGGTGAGGAGGAGGGTCGACACATTCTACTTGTAAGGCATTTTTAGGTGAAGATCTCATTGCACCTACAATAATTCTCAAACATTTAGCTTGGATTTTGTTGATTTTCTCAAATTCTGATTTGTTGCAGGGATCCAAAACAAAGCTACCATAATCCAAATGGCTCCGAACAATAGCATTATATAAAAGTTTTTGTGAGTAAGGATGAGATCCCCACCATACACCAGAGAGCGCACGGAGAACATTCACTCCCCTCTCGCACTTCTGAGAAATATAAGTGAAATGGGGCATGCCAGTAAGTCTTGAATCAAGGATCACTCCTAAAAACTTCACTTTATTTTCAATTTTAATGGGATCATCATTGTATTTTATTAACACTCCAGGGATTGAACGTTTTTTTGTAAAAATTACTGCGCAACTCTTTGCAACAGACAGGGATAACCCATTATTCTGAAGCCAATCATTAAGGTAAAAAAGAGCTGAGTTTAATCGATTAACTGCGGTTTCTACTGATGGGGATGAAACATAAAGTGCTAGATCATCCGCATATTGTAGAATGTTACAAAAAGAGTCCACAACTTTTTCAAGATCATGTGTATAAATACTGTACAAGATAGGACTGAGTACGGATCCCTGAGGAAGACCCTTCCAAACTCTCCTAGGTGGAAGAAGGGAATTATTATTTTTAATCTGGATAGATCTGTTAATGAGCAAGCTACATATGATACGAATCAGTTTCTCTGGGATCATCAGCTGATGCAATTTTTGCCTGAGTACAGGAAGAAGAACATTATCATATGCAGAGGCTATGTCAAGAAAAACCCCGACGAGAAATTCTTGTTTCTTAAATGATGACCGAATGTCAATAGTTAAAATACTAAGACTATCCAAAGTACTCATACCCTTCCGGAAACCAAATTGAGATCTAGCTAGTAAGCATTTATTCTCTACTATCCACTCTAACCGGTTTTTAACCATTCGTTCTAAAATCTTTGCCAAACAACAAGATAATGCTATTGGCCTTCGAGCAGACGGATCAGAAGGATCCTTACCAGGTTTCAGAATCGGGATTATTATCTGGGTGTTCCACTCATCCGGAGTAACTCCGTTCTCATAAAAGTGATTTACTAAATTTAGATAAAATAATTTTGTGGATTCAGAAGAGTTAATTAAGAATGAATAAGGGATGTTGTCAATACCTGGGGTGGAGTCAGTGAGGCCATGTATAGCGCACTGTAGTTCATTAAAAGAGAAAGGGGAATTCATAAAATCAAAACTATTACTGGGACATGAAGAAGGAGAAAAAGTAATGTGTAAAGAAGCAGGAGGTATGACCGGAGGGCAAGAAGGAGCTAGCCTCTCAGCAAAAGCTCCCACCCAAGAATCAGAATCATTCGAGGTAAGATTCTGAACATTAAGTGACCCTCGAAACCTTCTTATATTACGCCAGACTAAAGAAACTGGCGTTCTGGGGGAAAGATTCTCACAGAATTTATTCCAACCCTGTTTCTTTTTTTTTGAAAGCAGTCTCCTAGCTTGCGCTGCGATTTGTTGATAAGATAAAAAATTGCTCATGGACATATTTGAATTATATTTTTTTTCGGCTTGGCTTCTTTTCTTAACGGCGGCAGTGCAATCAGGATCCCACCATGGAGGGGAAAGCTTACGTCGAAAAGGATTTTTCATAGGAATATGATTTTTGGCAGAGGAGGAAAGGATGTCAATGAACTGAGAGTAATTGGAAAGAAAGTTTGCATTAGAAGTGGAAGGGAGTGAACAAATTTTTCCATTTACAGAAGATAAAAAGTTTTCCCAGTCTGCCTTATTGAGCCTATATTTTAACAAAGGGGAGTCATTACAATGGGAAGCAGAGTGATTAGGCATAGAAACTAATATGGGGAAATGATCACTACCATGAGTGAGAGGTAGAACCCTCCAGGACAAGACAGAAGAAAGAGATGGAGAACAAAGAGATAGGTCGACGGCGCTACCAGGATTTTCATTTGGACGAGTACGTCGAGTGGGAGAACCATCGTTCAGTATGCATATATTAAGGAAGTCAAAAGTTTCAACAAGATCGCTCCCAAAACTGTCAGTTTTAAAAGACCATGATATGTGATGGCCATTGAAATCACCCATTATAATAACAGGTGCAGGAAGAGATGAGATAATAGAAATCAGTTCAGGTAGAACAGAAGGTCTAGGATTAGCTATATAAATTGATAAGATTACCGTGTTAAGGAATTTGATGGCAATAGCATTAATATCTTGACTGTGTACAGGGAGAGAAATTTGAGAAAAAGTGAAGTTTCGTCTGACAAGGACAGCACAGCCAGCATATCCATCATCTCTGTCATCCCTAAGACAGGAGAAACCTGGTATCCTAAAATGGGATCCAGGAACCAACCACGTCTCAGAGATGGCAATGACAGCAGGATTGTGTTTATTAATTAAATACATAAGGTCTGGTTTTTTTGTGGAAACACTTCTAGTGTTCCACTGGAGAAAGTGGGTTACTGTTGAGTCCGTTAGAGCCATGGCTATTAATTAAAAGGAAGATTTCATTGAGTTTAGCAGCAACGTTGGACGGTAGGGAATCACTACATTTAGAAATTAAATTTATTAGGGTAGCTATTAAGAGCTCCATGAGATTTTCATTTGGTGAAATATCTGGAGGCTGGGTTAATGCACAACCATTAGGTTGGGATGAAGGGCCCTCAGAAACAATTTCTGCATGAGCCTTACGATTGTAACCTATATCTATAACTGGCTTTTGGCGGGGTGGAGTAAAAATAGTCTTTTTGTGGGAGGAGCTGACAGCCCTAGAAAACGAATCCAACTGAGAAGGCGGGAATACTGCAACTGAAGATGGGATATGCTGTTGTGTGAGTTCCACATATGGTCTGCGGACTTGTGCAAATCGTGTAGAGGCATCTGCATATGAAATGCTTTCCTGGGACATGACAGTTTTAATGGACTTTTGACGATTGTGCTCTGGGCACGTTTCATTAGTGGCAAAGTGAGTTCCCGAGCAATACAAGCATGTAGCCTGGATTTCAGGGACACTGCATCCCTGTCCCGAATGAGACTGGGCACATCGGAAGCACCGTGGTTTAGATCTACATTGGGCACTGATATGCCCAAACCGGCAACAGCTCAGACATTGAATTGTTGGTAGATGATATGTTTCTACTGGTAAAGAGGTGTAGAAACAAAAGATCCTTTTGGGGAAAACCTGGCCTCTAAAAGTAATCACCACAGATTGGGTAGGAATCCAGGAGGGGTTACCATCTGATATGACTTTACGGTTAAGGCGTCTAGCCTTCAATATAATGCCGCAGGCATCAGGGAGTTCAACCGACTCAACAAACTCCTCCATTGACCAGTCAATGGGAACGTTTTTTACTATGCCCATTCGGGTAACATTGTAAGCAGGGATTTGTGCATGATATTTATTATTTTTCAGGGACACATTCTCAATAAATTTGTTGGCATCTTGCCCAGATTTAAATTCTACAGAAATTCTATTCCGTCCTACGCTTTTAATGCCATCCATTTTGATGTTGGTAATTTTATTATCCACTAAGAATTTTCCAAATTTAATGGGTCTGATGGAAGTAACAGACAAGGGTTCAGTTTCCTCGCGAGAAACATGGACTATAAAAGGGCCTAAATCCTTAATATCGTATAATTTGCCGCCTCCGAAGCTAGGGTGTACAAATGTTGTTTGTATGGATGCCATTGCTGGATTTACAATCGTGCGTTTAGACGACATATTCTCTGAACCATCAGCAGGACGTTTTCTACTTGTCTCAGTTGCAGTTGCAGGTAGTGAGAACAGTTCAGGAGACAAAGGAGTCCCATCCGGAGGGTCCGGATCAGGAGGATCGGAGGAATCCATTTATGGAATGGATAACCTAAACGATCCTTTTAAAAACAATAATACTTACTAAATAATACAAAATTTACCACTACTAACACATAAACTACAATTAAAACTAAACAGATCAAGTTATTTGATGAAAAATATCCGAAAAATAAGCAAAACTTCACTAAGATGTCTGTTCACCTATAAACAAGAAAGCAGAATCTTCTTCTTCTACGGAAGTGATAAATGAATTATAGCACTCATCTATAAGTTTTTTGGCTCTGGATCTCAGTAAAGAAAATGTGTCATAGTCCCTAGGATTTGAGAATTATTTATAGAGTCTATGATACTTATTTTTTTCTTCAAGACACATAATCAAGGCTCGATTGAACCATACAGGGTATCTGTTCGAGACAACTTTAGTTAGAGGTGTATACTTTTTAGTAATGTCATTTCAGACAGAGTAATGGGACGCAACCTGCGTGGACACGCTGGCGCCCTCTCATGTTTCCATGAGTAGTAGGGCTGCTGGTTCGGTGGCGGCCGCTGCTGAGCTCTCCAAGGGGCGTAAATATGCGGCAATAGGTTCAAGCTACATGTTTACGCCTTCGGGGTTGAGACAATGGGAACATGGGGTCCAGAGGCGTGACAATTTATCAAGGACCTCTCTGTCAAGCTGATAGATACCAGCGGCGACCGGCGGCGGGCTGGCTCTTATCTGGGCTAGCGTTTAGGTCTTGCCATACAGAGAGGTAACGGGGCCAGTATTTTGGGCACCCCCCCGCAGGGCAGTGATCTGGAGGCAATCTTTTTTTTGTGATTGTTGTGTGTGTACAGGCGTGTGTTTTTTTTTAGGATTATTTCATTTCTGTTATTAAATTTTCTCTTTTATTTATAGTTAGTTTATTTAAGTTTTTTATCTTGTTAGCATGAATACTGTTATTTTAATTTAAAAGTAAAACATCTAAATAAAATCTTTTCTTCAGCAACATTTAAATCCAATGATGGATGATAGAAGATCTTGCCAATCAATAGAATTGAAGCCAGATTTAATTTTAGAGTTTATAGAATTTATAGAAGTTAAGCCGTTCACGTGGAATTAGGCTTGAGTGATTGAAACTGTATTTTTCTATCAACATCAACATCGATTGGTGGATGAAATCTATCTAGCCTGCTCAGTGGGTCCGCTCCCTGCACTACGACAATTAAATCGGTATATAGATAGGACAGCTCTGTTAACACCGAGTAGCTCCTGGGTCCTGGGTAAGCACCCCTCAGAATAATAAGTTACTCGGGTCAATTTTTGAACGCTCTAGGGTGAAATGGGGAAGAAAACGCAAAGCTATACTTAGATGGCGCTGCCATCGCTTGACCCATAAATTTCGACTCACATTTTTGTGAATTGTTTTTGTCGTAAGTACTTTTACCATTATTATCTTTGATTCTCCGTTTTTTTGTCAGTCGAGTGTGAAGATGTATTCAATGTGGACAGTCTCACGGCTAAAGGGCGAATTACGTATAAGAGGTGCTTTTTTACGAGACAGAAAAGCAGATCTTGTTAGTCTGTAATTAAACTCATATTTCTGTATAAATATGTAATTTATGTACATGTAATTATCACATGTGGTGTTAAAATGACGTACTTCTAACGTTCACGTTAGCTAGATTACGGATTCACACCGTATTCTCATGTTATATCCCATGCATAACATAACCTAAAACTGTTCTTCAGCTATTTAAAATTATCCTTTTGTTGCATGCTGGAATCATTTGACAGGCAGGACATTTTAACTTTAATAAACCACAGCACGATTTAATGGTGATAACATTGTGATAACAACATGTCGATAAGTTGATTTAAAGTTTTTTTATTTTCGTAGCCTTTTCCCACAATTTTCACATTTAGGGATCCTTAGGAAAACTAAAATTTCCATTCTCATTGCATCCAATGGCTATACAACGAGGCATTTTCAAGGAAATCCACAAAAACTTGTCCAAAACAGAAGCTTTGTATGAGATCTGACAGTTGGCTTGGGTCAAGTGATAACACCGCCAGTTTGACAGTTTTCTCCCCCATTCGCATCAGTCCTACTCAGGAAGCGATTCAGAACAAAAAAAAAACGTCTGTGGGTCATAGTGTAAAATTTCACTCGTTTATTAGAAAGAGAAGATCTAAATGAGAAAGAAAAAACTGGTTGAACTAATCCAGTGGCCCAGTGTGTTTTTCGCATTATTCCGAAGCGAAGCGTTTTAAAACACTTTCGTGCAGGTGTCTAACAGTTCGTTTACCCTCGGCTTAACTCGTGTCATTTTTTGAACGCTCTGCACTCCCGAGTGATTTTCGCTCGTTTCGAAATGAAACCTAATATGTATGATCTGTGATTCCGAATGAAATTCACTAAAAGAAAGGTTTTTTTTTGGCGGGCTTTTGAAAAGTTAGGACGCGATTTCTGATTAAATTTTTTCAAAAGTTATTTTCGAGCTAAAAACTTGCTAGAGAGGAACAAAAATGGATGGAAACGAGGGAGGCGGGGATAACCCGCCTACCTCCAACAAGCGTTCTCGCATTGAGGGTGGTGGAACTGATTTAAACTGCGGCATTGGCGGCGGTGGTGAGCGTATTGACTCTAACTCGTACTTACCATATTTTAAACCTAATTATAAAAGACTTTACCCGGAGAACTCCTCCAAAACAGACTTTAAAGTGTTTATATATAAACCATATATTTTCTAATGAAGTAAAGGGTGTGATGGCAATTCAAAGACTGAACTCAAATAAAATTGCTGTATTATTTAAACAGTACAGTAAAATCTCTTTATTCGCGGGGTATATGTTCCATAAATATGCCGCGAATACAGAAACCGTGAATACAGAATGGTAATTTATATGGGTTTATGGGGGATACGTTCCTAGGTGCCAAAATAAAAAACACAAATATATAAGAAAATCAATTTTATTGATGTTATTGAACATTTTGATTAATCATTATCCTCAGGCTTAGGCAATGGTTTGAAGAATTTTGTTATTTTCTTTTGCTTGGCAGTTTTTAATAGCTCCGACAATTCAGACTGATACTCAGCAGTCGCATTAGCAATTTGCCTCTTAAAATTAAGACTTCGTTCCATAGATGGATCAATGTTCACAAAGAAATCGCAAAGCTCATTTGCCATTCTTAAACCTTCACTAAGATTTTTCAGAGTAAATGTCACATTACCAAAGAACGGAACAGCAACATTTAAAAATATACTTTATTCCTTCAGAAATAAGGTTACTTTCTTCTGTTTGTTTACATTTTCAAAAACGCCGACCGCGGTGTTTGCGGCAAATGTGACAAAGGCGGCTTAGGTCAAAGTGCTCGGCGGTACCATTTGACGGCACTTGCAAAAGATATTGCGTTAAACACCTATTGGAATTTTGTATGAAATTTTAGATCCGCGAATAAAGAAATTTTTTGCCGCGAATAAAGAAATTGGGTTGCATTTTTTTAATCCGCGAATAGTGAAAACGCGAATGACGGAAGCGCGAATAGGGAGCTTTTACTGTATAACACGGCAAATAACTTCCTAAATAACACGGCTTTTCCACAGAAGTATAATTTAAAAGCATATATACCAGCTGCACAGATTGAAAAAACAGGAATTATTCGGTTTGTCCCAGCAAATATATCAAACAAGGACCTATACACAAAATTGACCTCCATTTATGAAATAATTGCAATAAGAAGATTCACGAAGAAAGTAGGACAGGAACGTGTTCCCTTGCAAACTGTTAGCATTACTTTTTTGTCTAATGTATTACCAGACGATGTGCAATATGACTTATTCTCATAAAGAGTATTTGAATACATCCCACCCCTACAGCAGTGTTTTAAATGTTTTAAATTCAATCACTCAGCTAAGATATGCAATGGCAAGCAAAGGTGTTCAATCTGTTCAGGCGAACACTTATTTAAGGAATGTGACAAGCCAAATGAAATCTGGAGTTGATGCTCGTGATTGTTGGCACTTGGTGGAACTTTTGAAACATTTTTTGTTTGATAAACACTTGTACTTGTCCACTTATTTATATTAATTTCCCTTACCGGTTTCGCTGTTAAAGCATTATCAAAGGTTTGTTTGGTTGTTTACGTACAATATTAATATATCGCATCCTTTTATGAGGACATTCAAACTGTAGCGATATCATTATCTACCAATAATGGGAAATTAACTATACTATGTGTGTACTGTCCTCCTTCCGGAGGACACATAAGAATGAATAGGCTGCGCAACATCATTCAAGATCTCCCTAAGCCCATTTTTGTGAGTGGTGACTTTAATGCTCATCATATTGCATTTGGTTGCCTGTCAACGAAAGGTCGAGGTCACGATTTATATGACGTAATAGATGACTGTGATTTATGCATTTTAAATCATGGCAGTTTCACGACTGTAAACTATCCCACACGTAACCCTTCCGCTATTGATGTAAGTTTTGTCAGTGCATGCTTGGCCCCATTATGTGAATGGTCTGTACATGACGACCCTATGGGTAGTTATCATTATCCCACAATAACAAAAATATCCCTTTGCATTGATAAATACCAAATAAACCCTCCTATTGACAAATTTTTATATAATAGAGCCAACTGGGAAAAATATCATGAACTATCTGAAGCCATATTCAATGACATCACAGTAAATGTGGATGACCCTCTCGCTTCTTATACGGAATTCTGTAACCGTCTTGATACCCTTAAGCAGATGGCTATTCCTAGATTTTCTAAATCTAGTCACTTTGCGAGCAGACCTCCAGCACCTTGGTGGAATGAGGTCTGTGAACAAAGTGTAATAGCATCCTACAATGCACTAAAATTGTACAGAAATGATCCGACAATGGACAACTACATAAACTATAAGAGATTAGATGCTTTAAAAAAGAGAACAATTTCAGAGCAAAAGAAAACTGGATGGAATAAGTTATGCGATAGCTTTAATAGAACTACTCCCATAAGTAAGATCTGGAATATGATTAAAAGGTTTAAGGGTGTTAAAACAGTTAACAGATCTTACAGAGATGAGTTTGTTGAACCTCTTTTAGACAAGCTTTCAAATAATAGTAACTTAGCAGACACAAGTAATTTGAATAATTATTTTGATACTAATAATAATAATCAAAATTCCAAGTTTTTGTTAGATCCATTTACATGGAATGAATTCCAAATAAGTTTAAATTCTAGACGTAACACAAGCCCAGGTTTAGATGATTTTCCTTACATTGTAATCAAAAAACTCCATGAATCTGTTCAAAGACTGTTTCTTGATATTCTTAATGCTCTATGGCATGCTCAATTAATTCCTGAATCTTGGAAAACACAATGTGTTATCCCAATACTTAAACCAGATAAATCACCAGAGGAAGCGAGTTCCTACCGCCCTATATCATTATCTTCATGCTTAGGAAAATTATTTGAAAGCATGATTAAAATAAGATTGGACTGGTATGTAGAAGCTAATAACATTATTCCGCATGTTCAGTATGGGTTTCGTAGAGGGCGTAGTTGCACTGACAGTTTCATATCTCTGATCTCAGACCTGAAAAATGCAAATAATTCAAAGTCAAACACCGTATGTGTATTCTTGGATGTTCAGGGAGCTTTTGATAGTGTCGATCCTGGTATACTAGTCAAAGTTATGTCTGACGTGGGTATACCTGGACAACTGTGTAAGTGGATTTATAATTTTTTAAATAGTAGAACCCTCTATGTCAAACATAATAACACTTTACACGGACCAAAAACTGCATCAAAAGGAACAATGCAAGGTGCATCACTTTCACCATTGCTATATAATCTATATACTTGTGAAATATGTAAATATGTAAATATAAAGGATGTCAATATTTTACAATTTGCAGATGATATTGTATTATATACTCGTAACAAAAATTTTCAATCTGCCATAGTCAACATAAATAAAGCCCTTAATCAGTTAAGTCTTTATTATGATGGTAGGTTAAATTTAAAGATTAATGCTTCCAAAAGCAGTGCTATGATTTTCGGGGAAGATGACTTAACCAGAGATATTGTATATTGCGGAGAATCCATAAAGAGAGTAAGAACAAAAAAGTTCTTAGGAATCATTATTGATGACAGACTGACTTTTGAGAAGCATATCAAATATATTTCAGAGAATGCTTTGAAAGCAATCAACATACTCTGTCTTGCTGGTGTATCCTGGGGAGCAGATCCCAAAATACTATCCATTTTATATAAATCTATAGTGAGAAGCCATTTCGATTACAGTGCCTTAGCATATATTAATAGTCCACATGGGAAAAAATTAGATGTTTTGCAGAATAAGGCTTTGAGAATTATTTCTGGTGCTATGTGCTCGACTCCCATTAGGGCCATGGAAGTTGAGACTAAAATAATGCCATTAATATTGAGACGTATCCTACTAGCTAAAAGATATTGCCTAAGATTACTGTACTCTGATAATAAACAGATCATTAAAAAAATTTTACCTTACCGAATTAGTATGTCCGGTCCATTAGCAACTGGTGAGTCTCTTCTCATAGGTAACTCTCCAATGTTGTTCCACATTTACCTGGAAACTGAAAAAAAATGTCATACAATTGTAAAACAGCACCCATGGCCTTGCTATTCCTCTTCGTACCAAAGTATAACACATCCAATTAAAATAGTTGATTCAATCACTAACAATTCCGATATGTTGCAATTTCTTTCAGAAAATGACTATTATACATTATACACAGATGGGAGTAAAGGTGAGGGTTATGTGCACTGTGCTGTGTATGATCCTCAAATAAAGTTTTCTCAAAGCTTTATTCTGCAAGATGTTAGTACAATATTCACTGCAGAAGCTTATGCGGTCTATCAAGCTCTCATGCGAATTAGAAATGTAAATAATTGTAAATACTTTTTAATTGTAACTGATTCTTTAAGTTTAATTCAGGGCATAACAAATTTGAAAATTCACTACAAAACTAATTTTATCTTATATATTATAAAAGAATTGATATTTAATTATTATAAAAAAGAAATAAACATTTCCTTTATGTGGGTACCTTCTCATGGGGGTATTACTGGAAACGAAATGGCAGATAAAGCTGCATACGAAGGAATAAATGCACTAGATATTTCTAATGTTATGCATGTTCCTTTTACTGATTATCTTTATTCTTTCAAACTAGCTATAAGTACGCTATGGGAAGACTTATGGAAGAAGGACCAAGAGACTAAAGGAAGATGGTATGGGAGCATACAAAACAACTTACCAATAAGACCATGGTATGACGATGTAAAAGAAGCCAGCCGTGACTTTATTACTACCATAAATAGACTTCGTTTTGGCCATAACACGACACCATCACACCTAGCAAGACTTCGAATAATACAAAGTAACGTCTGCACATTTTGTAGAGCTCATGAAGCCAATGCTCAACATTTAATATTTAACTGCCAAAACTTTCTCATTGACAGATTAGTGCTTGCAAGTGAATTAAGTGAAGTGTTGCAAAATGACAGTTTATTATCATCCAGCCCGCCGCCGCCACTTGAACAATTGCTGAAAGTATTTAAATGTTTTAAACCAATATATAAATACATTAAAAATACAATACAAAAAATATAATTACAACTAAACAAGTGTAATAAATAAAGTGAAGTGTACTAAATGAAGATGTGGCCTAAAGGTCGATGTAACCAGGCCATAAAATACAAAAAAAAAAAAACACTAGTAGTATTCTCAGTTTCCAAATTCAATGTACTCTATGGTTTCCAAACTGTAGCGTTCCAAATCACTTTTTCAAGATTAAAATATTGCTCGCTGTCGGAGAAAAGTAGCTCGATGCTGGTTCCAAAACCTAAAAGTAGATGTTTTGGAACCAGCATCGAGCTACTTTTGTCTGACAGCGAGCAATATTTTAATCTTGAAAAGTGATTTGGAACGCAACCTAAACTAAACAGTCAGTCAGTCATAGAGGTGGGTCTTAGCAGCATTTTGCAATAACGAAACGTTAGCAGCTATCGAAAACCATTAGCAGCTTCTGCAACTATCTATTCTCGATAGCGGTTTTTTCATGCGCAGCTGGGCCGCTGCCTGCTACTCGAAAACGGTCGGTTTTCTCAATAACGATCTGTTCATGCGTTTTGTCAGTTCGGCCGCTACCTGCTATCGGTTTTTTCATGCGCAGCTGGGCCGCTACCTGCTACTCGAAAACGGTCGGTTTTCTCGTTATCGATCTTTTCATGCGTTTTGTCAGTTCGGCCGCTACCGGCTATTCATACAATGTATAGCAATGGCAAAAACTCCTCCCGTTGGCCGTAAACTACTAGCTAGATCAAATGAAATTCCCTTCATACTTAATTCAGGCTTAGGACTGGCTGCAATTTAAAAAAAATATGGATACCAATTCATATTATTTCATAATTTTATACAATTGCAGGCGTATTTAAAAGTTCATTTGATCATTATGTACATAGTTGGGTTCTATCACTATGTACAGATCTCTATCAAACAATATACATAAACATAATACATCCATCCATCCATCAGCCTGTTTCGTCCACTGCTGGACATAGGCCTTTCCAGGATTTCGCCGCTCTTGGTGGTCCTCCTGGAAGAAATGCCCATACTCACACACGCTGGGCAGGCTGGTTGGTGAGCGCGGTGCCGAAACCCTTGCACCAGTGACGCCGCTGCCCGTCACCAGTCTAATTTATATAAGGCCCGGCAATTGGGGATGGATATACCGCCATCCATCGGTCCCAGGCAATGGTGGGCCGCCTGGTTTTTTTGCCTGAGAGCTGTCCTCTTACTCTCCCCCGAATAACTTCGGGAGGATTTGCGAGTAAGATGGTGGTACCTCCACAGTCGAGCCCGGCATTAGCTCTACCACCTAGTATACATGTTAGTATTTAATAGTAGTAAAAATGTTGTCTGTATATTGAAAATATTTGAAAAAAACATTGCCAGAATGGGTTTTAGTATTGTACTGAATCCAAAACTATCACTTGTAGAATTTTCGTCTGTCTGTTTGTTCCGTTTTAACTCAAGAATCACTCAACGGATTTTGATGCGGTTTTATTTATTATTATCGTAGTGACCCTGGTCAACATCTATACTAATAAAGTAGTAAAAATATTATGTCACATATTTTTTTTTTCAAAATTTTTACTAGAATGGATTTTTATTTTAGTGTTGTGATGAAACCAAAACTACCATTTCTAGATTTTTTTCTCTCCGTCTGTCTGTTCAGTTTTAACTCGAGAACCACTCAGCGGACTTGAATGCAGTTTTATCTATTATCATCGTAATGACCATGGTCAACATAATAATATAGGCTATAATAGTGTTCATAACAGGGTGTTAATAAAATGACACCAAAGCGGAAATCGAGGCGGAGCCTGAATAAACGCGGGCAGAGCCGTGGGAGTAAGGCTAGTATTTACATCTTTACTAATAATAAAGTTGTAAAAATGTCGTGTCTGTAAATTGAATACATTTAGAAAAAAAATACTGTAATGGGTTTTTAGTGTTGTACTAAAGCAAAAAATACCTTTTCTAGAATTTGTGTCTGTCTGTCTGTCTAATCCGTTTTAACTCAAGAACTACTCAACAGATTTTGATGCGGTTTACTTTATTGTCATCGTAGTGACCCTGGTCAACATAAAAGTTATAAGGGGTTTAATAAAATAACACAAAAAGGGAAAACGGGACAAAGATTGAATAGACTCGGGTGCAGCCGCGAGCGAAAGGCTAGTATTTATACAGGTGATTTTTAACCGAACCCCAAAAATTTGAGAGGTTATTAATTAACGGTGCAGAACACATTTTAAATGTAAAAAATATAAATCTTAAGTCGAAAAATTACAAAAAATATTTCTTGAAAATATAATTTATGGTTATCCTAGCAATTCCCATAAGGAATCAGTTCAAAACAGTCCAAAATTGTCTGATCAAAAATGAAAATAGCTTTGCGCGATCTAATTTTCTTTTCTCTCCTTCCGACTATGATTTCTTTGGATGTCTCGGAATACTTTCAGAGGCTCTAACTTTTTGAAAATTTATGGAAATGGATTTTGGATGGTCAACCATTATACAACCAGTTATTATTATTTTACAATCTATCAAATTATTGGGGTTAGATTAATTTACATCTTAAATCGAGCTGGGTCCAAATTTACATTCAGAAAACTTATCTGGCTTACTTTTCCCGAAGTAAGTCGAGTACGGCGATCAGAAATTATTAAGCCCGTTTTACTAAAAATTCGTTCACATGGAACGGAAGTGGCCATAATATTTCCATATTGTTTGAACAAACGAGCCAAGTTGGGGTAAGTAAATCTGTGATTACGCCACCATTTCAAAGGGCAATTAAACGAGCCATCTTGGGCGAATACTGGCAAGGTGTCGTCATTTAAATAAGTATCAATTTCTTTTATTGCCCTTGAAATTGGCGTGCCAGCTGGCTTTTGGGTACCAACAATGTCCTGTAGAATTGCCCATGGTGAAAATTGGTCTTGCTGTGAGGAGGGACCTGGTATGCTTGGATCATTGACAGCTGTGGTTACGGAGGGGCTCTCGGCGGCGATTATTGCAGCAAGCTTATCTTGGACATTTGCTCTTGTTTGTCGGGAATCAGCGGGGTCCGTAAATACAGATAACTTGTACCGAGGGTCTAAGAATGTACAAGTTGAGAAAGTCGCACTCTTCTCCACATTCGCAAACCGCAATTCTAGTCCATTTTTTAATTCTTGCACAACACGTAAAGACACTTCAGAAAAGCTTTCATGCATTAGCTTTCCACAAGACGTGACTAAGCATCTGGTCATTACAATGACCAAACTCGCAGTCATGTAACTTTCCCCACTCATGCAGTTCGTCACATCATCAAAAGGTTTTAATATTTTAGCGAGATCAGCGAACAGCTGCCACTCCTCGTTCGAAATCACAGGCAATTCTGCCCTTAACACAGCCATCGTAGCTCTTAGATATTGTTCTAGCTCTACGCATCTTTTCACCATGTAAAAGCATGAATTCCACCTCGTTGGGACTTCTTGTAAGAGTCTTTTTGGGACGGCTGTTGGGTTTTCACGCGTTTGCGCTTTTAGTAGTTTTTCCAAGGCACTGCTGCTCGTCTTGAAGTGTCGCACTATTTTTTTCAATTTGCTGATGTTAGTTTCAACTATTTTAATTGCATCCTGCACAATTAAGTTCAGTGTATGAGCATAACATCCGTAGTGCTTCCACTGAAGGTCTGTAAGTGATCCCTGAATATTTGCTGCGTTATCAGTTACAACAAAATTTATTTTACCGGTAAGGTCCCATTCAGTTGCTATATCTACTAGAGCTGCTGATATGTTCTCGCTCGTGTGAGATCCTTCAAAGTTTTGACATTTTATCAAAATAGATTTTAATTCAAATGACTCTGTTATGTAATGTCCGGTCACAGCAATGTAAGATTCATTTGCGCGTGACGTCCACAAATCAGAAGTTAGGCAAATTTTTAGGACTTCACTGCCACTTACACTTTGATTGAGTTTTTCTGTAACACTTGCTTTGGTGGACTCATATAGAGCTGGTAGCATTTTTTGCGAGACGGTTTTTCTTGATGGTAATACATATCCAGGAATATGTAGACAAAATTTTTGAAATGATTTTTCTTCCACAAGAGAAAACGGTTGGTAGCTGTCAATGAATAGATCCATCAAATCTCTATCTATTTTAGCTTTCATTGCAGGTGAAATTTTTTTCGTAGTAACTATACCTTTCCATAGACTGCTGTTGCACATTTCGAGTTGGCACAGGCAATGCCTGGCTTGCAGAAGGTAACGCAGGTGGTACTGCTCGCTCACTAGGAATTTGACCTGATGCAGCTGGTTCTGGGACAGGTTGGTTACGACTGGTAGTACCTGATTGTGCTGCTGAAGTAGAAGCATCTTCTGATACCAAGTCAGTAGGTTGATTCACAAATGCAAGCGGCGGTGGTCCTAACGGCAGCTGGTTTGTAGCTTGCGCCGATGCAACTCTTTGGTATATATCCAAATGCTTTTTTCGGAGGTGTGTCTTCAAATTTCCGGTGCTCGATTTGTAACTATAGAGTTCCCCACAAATTGAACACTTGGCTTTTTTCGTCACACTATTTCTTACAAAATAATCCCACAAAACACTAGAATTGTTGCGAGACGCCATTATAATTTAACAATATTATTATATTTATACACTATTACACTAAAACATCACTTATTTAAACACAAAAAAATACCATTATAATTTAACAATGTTATTCTATTTATACACTTTATTCACTATACACAACAAACTAAAACACCACACATTCAAACACAAAAAAATACCGGAGCAATACTTTGAAACTCTGCACTTGCAAACACGCAATTTTTCAGTTCGCAATGCATGCAAGCAAAGTTCGCCTAGTACTAAATAAAATAAAGTTTCATTTAGTTAGTTGAGTCTCAGAACAATTGCTGCAATTAGAAACAGATGTGGCGTTGTTTTTGTTAGACTCTTAATCATCTCTAGTCTCCTTTTACAATATTTGTGTCTACCAACACAATACGGTACCAATAAAATTTAATAGTTGCGCCCATCACCAAAGTAATATATTTTTTTGCTTGAAGTTGAACTATTCTTGAAGATTTGTCGAAGCATTTACGTCCCTTTGTTTTCTTGAAACGCAATAATGATAAACTTTCTGCCGCACAGATTAGGTGAATTTATGTTTGTGTATTTTGGAACAACAAACCGAACTTTTTTGGGGTGGACAATAGGTAAGTTTAAGTTATCTTTTTGATTGTTGCCCAGTTTTATGTAATCAAATTTCAAATTAAGCATAATTATTTTAAGAAACTGCGATAGCTCAGGCGGTAGAACGCTGGCCTCTCAATCTTGAGACCCAGGTTTGATCCCCAATCGTGCATGCACCAACGAATTTGTCTGAATTTACGTGCATAATATTAGTGTTCTTAACTACCACTAGCTAAACGGTGAAGGAAAACATCGTAAGAAAACCTGCATGCCCTAAAAAGCGTGTAATTGTGCCCCATGTACTATGATAGGGCTCACATTACAATCCATCAAGTTGGGACGTAATAATCGTCGGTGAAACGTGGGTGCACCGGGTGTGGACTGTGACTTGCATTTTACAGTTCACACCCGATAACTCAAAGGAGTCGGGGACTCATGTCGTGACAATATGTGTGTGTATTTTAAGAATATTTTAAGTTATTTCTTATTAGTTATTGTTATTTGTGCTTTTCATACTAAAACTTTTTATACTTTTTATACTTACTTTCTTATTAACTAGGGCCATTTATGTAGTTTCGTTTCGAACTGGACTGGGTGTCTATCATCAAAATCATAGATGAAAACTAAACTTTCAAAATTGCCGAGCCTAATTTTCTCTGGACTGAGTTATCTTTAAAAAGTAACAGTTTTGTTTGAACAAAGTTTTGGATTTTTATCAATATCAATATATTCTTGATTGAGAGAGAGTTCATTTGATAAAATAATTTTCGATCAACAAAACTACTGTTTTTACTAATGAGTTAGGAGAGGGTGAAGTAAGCCGAGGGTACGTTAATATGAACTCATCATGAAGTCAGTAATCTCTATCTTTTTTTGGATTAGATCACTTATATTTATACATAATATACGTCGCAGTGACCTGGTTACACACATAGTTGAGTAAGTGTGTGTGCAGTATACTACAAGGGGTTAATTAATTGATGTATACTTTAGTAAAATAAAATAAAATAAACTAAATGAAAAAATTTATTGTATGCCTGGCCTCACAGGCACCACACCCGCACTTTTTACCACTAACGCCATAATATAAATAGCAAACTGTGCTAACACTATCACTATCACTGGAACTGTTTGGCGTATTAGGAGGCACCGCATGAGGCATCCATGAACCCTGTGATGAAGGGGACGGTGGTTGTGCTGCATCATCAAAATGATCACTGGAGCGAGGGGACGGTGGTGAGCTGAGGGTGAGAGACGATGAGGTTGGCGTCTCATTTCTCCCACAGCACTGCAAAAGAAAATATAAATGTAATTTAAACAATTAGAGAAATAAGGCGACATTAGGTTACTGCTTTATTTTTCTCACTCATTGCAATAAATTAATTAATTCAGTACAACTTACCATGACCAAGCCATTCTTATGCGTCAATCTCTGATCACCAGCTTTTTTCATTTGAAGACTTTAAGATTATTTGTTTATAGAATACATTTGATTTACACATTTATTTGTTTATAGAATAAATTTGATACCAGAACGATGTTCTTATTGTTGCTTATAAATGCTCCGACACACCTCACAAATTTGTGATAGCGATTGTATGGACGTTTGCATGTGACGGCGCCTTTTAAGTCAAGTGTAGTCATAAATCTCACCAAATATTGTTTATGTTACGAGTTGCTGTGAGCCTAACAGTTTTCCTCTCGTCAATATGAATATATGTATTATTAGAGAGTTCAGTAGATCAAACCTTGATGCAAAACGTATGGAATAAAATAAAATCAAGGAATTTACTAGAATATTTATTCCCCTGATAAATAAGTTAGATATTACTCAATTACTATTTATTATTGTTAAAATTTTAGAAGTGTTAGTATCTTTGACGGAACCCTAAAGGTCGATGCAGTCTAAAGGAAATGCGATAAATATCCTGATAACAGCAAAAATATATTTTAGGAGTTCTTTTTGTTATGTAGGGTTCCGTTATTTTTATAACAGTAACACCACATCTGGCAGCACCACAATGGCCATCAACTATTATTTTCAAAAAGATCTCACAAAACTTGATTGCTTTCTGTTCTAAGTTCTCAGGTAGACAATAACAACAATAAGTCAATAACAAACAAACAAATACTCTTTATTGTGCAGCTTGTTAAAAATACATAAAAAAGAAAATATTGCAAATGTTAAGAAGATAATAGTTTGCAGGCAATAGCCGAAGCCGCCGAGTGAGGCTGCATTTTGAAACAGAGTAATAATTTAATTACCTACCCATGTTTTTCGCAGTGTATGCAAAAACGAGCAGGAGTTTATAGCTAATTTTTATATAATTTTTCAGACCAAAAATAACTTTTATATGGTGCATTGTATATTATTATTATTATTACGTTTACATAAATTTAAGTATAAAAATTTCAAATAAAAGAAATTATAATAAATATGTAGCTAATAAAAACAACTGACCTTAATCGCCGAAAAAACTATTTGGCTATTTGAAGATTTTTGTTAATTAACTAAACATTAAAAAGGATCTTTAAAATTGTTTAAAATTTTACTGAAATCTAAGGTGATAGACAAAAAACATGAAGTGGATAAAATATTTTTTACCGCATCGTTATTTCTATTTCCAACAGATAAAGCCTTAAAATAATGCTTTTCTTAGACATTTATATGATCAGCTCATCGTATTAATAAAAAAACAGATAGGCACAAAAACCTACAATGATCATTCAGAAGTATAAAAAGCTTTATGGTTGTGTGTGAATGACTTAGCAGACAAAAACTAGCAAGGTGGGCGGGCTGCGAAGCCAACTCAATCACCGAGTGTAGCCGATGTAAACCGAAAGTCTCCGATTCCAAATAGCACCTTTGTAACCGGATCAAATTATGTTGTCCCTTTATCTATGACCAGGTCCTTAATGCATTGACATGCCAACTTAGTCGTTTAATAATATAATAGCGGCTCGGCTACCGGACGAAGTTAACCGAACGAATAACGAAACATCTGCTACGCTGGCAACTGCCAATAGCGCTGCTATTTTGAATCAACAGTTTTTCACTGAACCAGTAACGAGCTAACCGTTATCGACGCAATAGCTGCTAAAGTAACTGTTTACGTTTCAAAACGCCCACTCCTAGTCAGTCAGTTGCTCGGAAGTGTTTTGAAATGCCTGTATTGTTTTTGTTGTAAAGTCTCAAAATGTACATCGTAAGTGGCTCTAATGTCCACGGACAATGGTTAGCACAAAATTATATCATTACAAAATTTCAAAACGTCGCTACGAAGTCTAAAAATAGAAACACTTCAATTGAAATTAATCAAGCGAAATTGCTTGTTTCAACTTGGTCTTACAACATATTCCTACTTGAAAACACTTTTTACATAGCCGGCGCGTGGTTGGGACAAGAAAACTGTTTAATTGAAGTAAAACTTCCAGATGAATGCAAACCCAAACCTAATTTTACATATACCCTGATTGGTAATGATTATAAATTATTTCTTATTGACACTATATCTTTGGATTTATGGAAATTAAACTTTGAACACGGTGCAGTGTGGAATGAACGTGGTGCAGAGTGGAAATGGTTACATATAAACATCAATTTGAATGTGGAGTTACCACTTAATAATGAAGATACAATTACAAAAAAGCCAAAACTTGATACTTCAATCAAGAAAGTTGTCTCCTCAAATAGTAATGTTTGTGTCCTGACATCAGATGGTGCTATTTATGAGCTTCCCAACAAAGTCAATACAAGCCACTGTATAGGGACAGTTGTTGATGTGGATTATGGTTATGAATTTGGTATTTTAATAACAGATGTTGGCAGTGTCTACACATGGGGTAATGGAAGAAGATGTCAACTTGGTCATGGTGATCTAAACAATCTAGAAGAACCAGCGGAGGTGGTAGCCCTGGCTGGTATAAAGATTGTTAAAATCAAAGCAGGAGGTTGGCATTCTTTAGCCTTAAGTGAATCTGGTGATCTGTACACTTGGGGTTGGAATGACACTGGCCAGCTAGGAATACGAAATGAGGCACAAGATGAATTTAAAGGTAATTTTGAAAAAGATCAATCATCATTAATCAGCTGCCCTGTGCCAACTTTAGTTGATTTGTATGGTGACAATGGAACCGCATTGGATGTAACCATCAAAGACATAGCTTGTGGAAGCAGACACTCAGCTATATTACTTGAAGATAATACTTTGTGGACTACAGGAATTAATAAATATGGACAATTAGGATACAATCCTGAAGAGGTGCCATCACTGAGTTATTTCAAAAATATATATGACTGTAAAGTCGATGGTGACTTATTTTGTGGACCTTGGTGTACAGTTTTTAAAACTAAGGATTTGTAGAATTAAATCATAAGAATAATTTCAGAGACATGATTTATGTATTTTAAAGCTGCGAGGTACTAATAAGACAAGTGCAGCTGCCAAAAGATTGTTGCTCGTTTAGCACCACCTGGGGAACACGTGCAGGGTAACTAGGGGTAACTCCTGCAGACGTGAGCAACGTTCATCCCCCAAACAAACAAACCTCTTCGACTGGAAATCCGAATGGGTCAAAGATTGGAAATCTAAAATGCAGGGTAAGTACGGAAACTCGATGAAGCCTGGGAGCAAACCAAGTGGTTTTCAATTACCTAGAAAGGAATGGTGTCAGCTGAACAGACTTCGCACTGGACATGGACGCAGCGCTTCTTATAAACATCTATGTGGTTGGTCAACATCTCCCCAATGTGATTGTGGTGCCGAGAAACAAACAGTACATCACATTCTAAGTGAGTGCCCATTGAGGTCCTATCCCGGAAACCCTGAAGACTTAATATCCCTGACTGACGACGCCTTCAAATGGCTAAGACAACTGGACATCCAATTGTAATTTTATGACTGCTGTTTCTTTTTTTCCTGACATGTCAATTTATATATTGTTTTTTTAATGCCATACGAATAAATAAAAATAATAAATTTGATTTGTGAAATAAGCACACTGGAATAAGTGTTATACTACTAGCCAGATGGACAATATCAAAAAGAAGGCAGGGCCAAACTGGATCCGAAAGATGAATGTGAGAGCAATTAGAAAGAGAAATTAAGAGTGAGGTGCAATGATTTTGTTCTTTTTCAAATAGTAATAACTCTGGAAATACATATCTTATTAAGTTGAAATTAAACTGTTCCCTAAGCAGCAGCCCAAACAATTTTTTTTTTCATAATTATTATTTAAACAGGTACATCTGAGGGCATGGCAGTGCCCCCCTCCAAGACGGGCGAAAAGCGGGCGGGGCACTAGGTACCTTTTCTCGGTACCTTCGTCGTATTTCCGAACCCTGATAGAAGCTTCGGTCTGGATAATACTAGAGATATAGCTAGAGAATAATATTAGAGATAAGATGCAGTAAGCAGTCTTATTAAACACGATAAGTTTCATTTTTCTAGCTCTTATACTTTGAATTTTATTGATGCTTAAAATACGTCGATTTCGTCACTCACTCACTCACTCACTCACTGATGATCATCAAAACCTCTAGGGCACTTCCTGAAGTCCTAGAAAGCTGAAATTTGGTATGCAGGCTAGGATTAGCACACAAACAACAGATAAATTAAGAAATTAGTAACTTTCACCCCCTAACCCCACTTAAGGTGGTCCGGTTCCAGGGCCGTTTTTACGCAAGGGGCCAGGGGGGCCCAGGCCCTGTGTCCTAATAGGGCCTGGGCGAGCCCCGTCCATATGCTCAAGCAATAAGAAAAGTGGTAAGAGTAAAGAGTGCAATTGTGAGCGCTCATTTAGCAGGCTGACAAGAATCAAAAACGAGCTGAGGAGCACATCCATAGAAAAAGTCTATCTTTAAATTAACTGATTTTGCCAATCTGAAATCAAGAAGAATGCCAATTTTCTTAATTTAGAATGTTAACATATTTTTAATTATTCTTCTAATAGTACAATACAATAGTCTTATTTTAGATTTTTTAAATCTTTGTTCCTTTTTTAACAGTTTTTTGCCTATTATTTACAAATCATAACATCAACAAGAAATACAAGCGAATTACTTGCATGCTATCTTTTGATGTCTCTCTTTGTAGGTAGGTAAGCTGTAGTTTTTAACATAGCCACCGACGCTCTAGAGGGCCTCAAAATGGAAAGTACCCAGGGCCTTCACATTGTTAAAAACGGCCCTGTCCGGTTCTCAATTATTAAAAAAATATATTCCTAACATCCAAAAGTCCTAGAAAGCTGAAATTCGGTATGCAGGCTAGGATTAGTAGAACAATAAAAAATAAATTAATAATTTTGGAACTTTCACCCTCCAAACCCTCTTGAGGGTGGTCCGGTTCTATTTTATTAAAAAAATATATTCCCAACTTCCAAAAGTCCTAGAAAGCTGAAATTTAGTATGCTGGCTAGGATTAGCACACAAACAACAGATAAATTAAGAAATCTGTAACTTTAACCCTCCAAATCCCCTTAAGGGGGTCCGGTTCTGTATTATTAAAAAAATAATTCCCAACTTTCAAAAGTCCTAGAAAGCTGAAATTTGGTATAAAAAGCTAGGATTAGCACACAAACAACAAATAAATTAAGAAATCTGTAACTTTCAACCTCCAAACCCTCCTTAAGGGGGTCCGGCTATATATTATAAAAAAAAAAATCCCAACTTCCTTAAGTCCTAGAAATTTGAAATTTGGTATGAAGGCTACGATTTGCACACACCCAACGAAAATATTAAAATATCTGTTAATTTTCCCTCCTCCTTTGTCGCCTTGACCCCTATATGGGGGGCCCTCCCCCATAAAAACAAAAGCAAGGCGCTAAAGTTCTTGCGCCTGACAAACAATTCGACACCCTCTTGAGTAAATTGCAAATAAAAGAAAAAGAGGCAAAGATAGTTGGCTATAAAAAAGTCATAGTTAAGGCGCAAGAAATGCAGCCTGAAAAAATTAAAGAAGTAGAGCATCTTACAAAAAGGAATGAAATCCCATCAAAAACATTTCATCTAGACTAGGTCGCCAAGACTCAGAAGCTCATAACGCTTTCACTGTTAAAAAGTTATCAGATTACATGTAGAGCTAAGCCCTTAATTCTACAAGGCCTAACTCTACAAGCCCTAACTCTACTAACCTTACATCTTGATCAAAAGTATGGCTTGGTCGTTTCATGTAGGTACCTAACTATTGCAAGACATAATAATAAAAGTCCATGGGAGTGTTTGTTTGACGGCTACGAGACGGCCGAGCCATACCTACTTTTTGTGCAAGATGTAGGGCTTGTAGAGTTAGGCCTTGGCTCTCCATGTGATCTGATAACTTCATAACAGTGAAAGCGTTAGGAGCTGAGTCTTGGCGACCTAGTTTACATGAAATGTTTTTGATGGGATTATCCTTACAGGCTAGCCTAATACGATACTGCAACTTAAATACACTACGACTGACTAAAGAATATTAAAGGAAAAAAAAGAACAGTCAGGAAGAAGGTATTTAAAATCTTGCCCATAAATGTTTATGATAACTAAAAAAAGAATTGATTGTACATACCACACAAGAGGCAGTCAAATATTTTTATACCGTATGTTAGTGTTGAAATAAAAGGAGTGAAACTTTTTAAGTAAGTACCGTCAAATGGGGTAACTTTAGACAATTTCGATGTTTCGGCTTCTGCCAAATGCAAACTTTTAAGCAATTAAAATTAATTTTTTAGTCAATACATTAGTCGATGTCCCCTCTTGTGATTTTTAAGCAGACAATAACCTTAGGGCAACACAAAAAAATAAAAAAAATAAAAAAGTTGCTGTCTCAAGTTACCCAGGCAAACGGGGTATCTTGAGACACAAGGGGTTTTTGGTCAAAACTCGAGTTAGACGAAGATGTGTGTATCTTGAGACACTTTATTTATTTTAAAAAATATTTTTTAATATAATCAGTCTTTAAATGAACACAATAGGATAATTAGGAGAAAAGTTATTACAAAAAAACAAAGTTAGGAACAGTTAAATTTACGAATTTTTTTTTAAAATACATATCGCCCCCTGGAAACCTTGACAGGCTCTACTTGGTATAGTATTTGGTCCAAAGCCACTTCTTGAATATCATCGACTACTGGAAAGACATATGTGTCCTCAACCTTGTTGGATTTTCTCATGAATTTAATATTGATATCTCCCTTTTTTTGGGAATCTTTCACTTGACCAATAAACCTTTTTTCTGTAGGTTTTTTGGTTTCTCGGCCATAAATAAATTTTATAATGACGAATGAACCTACAGAATAAATTTTATTCTGGCACCCTGGCTGCAGCGAATTGGTGTCCGGTATATCTGGGTCTGGTGAAATACTTCTCTGGACTTCTGGCTCCGGCAAAATGGTGTTCTGGACCTCTGAGTCCATTGAATTGGTGGCCTGAATCTCTGCCTCCAGAGTAATTGCCAGAGGGTCTCCTTCTTCATCACTTTCTTCATTATTGTATATTCTATCCATTATATTACAATCAAAATATGGATGATTTTCAGCACCAACAAATGTGTATTCATCTTCTTTCTCTTCCAGATCTTCCAAAAAATCTTCAGTATCGGATTCGTCATGAATAGTTAATATGTCAGATTCACAATCTGTTTCATCAGAATTCTGCTGGTTTTTCTTTTGTTTTTTCTTACAAGCACCGTTGGTTCTAGGGGCATCAGTTTCATGAGAGTTTCCCTGTTTTTTATTTTGTTTTTTCTTACTTATGCCGCTGGTACCAGGAGCATTGATGTCTACATCATCGAATTCATAATCGGTTTCATTAGGATCAACCTGTTTTTTCGTTTTCTTCTTACTAGCACCACTGCCATCAGGAGCGCTAGGAAGAAACACTGATTCGTCAATGCTTTTGCCTGGTGTCAATTTTATCTTTGTCTTTCTTATTTTAAGCGGCTGCGTTTCTTTTGCTCGGGTGTCTAGGAGAAATTTTTTGAAACTGCACACCCAATCTAGGGCATTGTTAGCAGATGAATTGTCAGAATTTAGCTTCGGAAGTCTTTTAAGTACTTGCTGTCTATCAAGGGGGATTAATCCTGAAGCTTGAAAACCAGCTTGCACATTATCTTTCGTCTTGCTGCTCATTGAAATGAGGCATTGATTTAAAAGTCTTGGAAATGTGTCTTTGGGGATTGCACCTCTGTGTTTTAACTTCCAGTCTGTTAGCACCTGGCTCCATTTTGTTTTCAGGGGCTTGTAATAAGCAACATCGAGAGGCTGACAAAGCCCTGTACTATTGGGGGGCAATAATACAAATTTTATATTGTATAGGATGCATTGCTCAATCACCCATTTTGAAACGTGGCTGGCCAGGTTATCACCTATTACCGCTTTTGGTTGCTCTTTTTCAAACTTTTTAAAGTAAGGTATAATGATATTACCGAACCAGTGTTCGAATGTTTCCATTGTAAACCAACCACTTTTCGTTGCGTTATACACCGTGCCAGGAGGTCCTCCATATGTCCAAGTATTATATACGTTTTCTGCGCGGTAAACCACGTATGGTGGAAGAAGATGGCCGTCACCTGCTCCCGCAAACATGACTGAAGTGCTTGATTTGCTGCTGTCTATTATATTCTCCGGGTGTCGACAACCTCGTCTCACAATAACTTTTTTTCTTTTAGGGTCATCTGTTAGGTTCGTTTCGTCATAATTGACCAATAAAGCTGGCTCAATATCTTGAAGCGTGACGTTAAGTTCGTCAAAATATGCGTTTATAACTGTCTCGTCAACAGCAGCACGCGATCTTTTTATATTTTGACTCAATCTTGTTGTGAGACTGCCTTTATTCCTTTCTAGGAATGACGCCATAAAGTCAGGTCCTGGTAAATTGTTAGAAAACCTTTTCTCAGTGACTCCTTTCCTGTCCAAGAATGATTTTATTATTAAACGGATGTCATACTTTGTCAACGGAAAACCCCATTCTCCAGCCAAGCAAATACATTCGACAATTGTTTTTTCATCGTTCTCTGAAAAAACCGTTGGACGTCCATATTTTCCAGTATTTTTGCCTCTGATGTGACGGTTAATTGTAGCTTGAGGCACTCCGTATTTTTCAGTTGCAGTTCTCAGTGATAATAAGCCACTTTTGACCGCATTTACAGCTTTTTCGAGTTGCCCTGGTGTGTAGTTCACATATGCTCGACCTCCCAGCACCCTGGGTTTCTTACGTGGCATGATAAACCTCTGAAAATGACAAAATAAATTTATAATGTTTATTGTTTCGCTTTGTACGTTATAAATAATAAGTGAAATGTTATTTTGTATCTACAGGGGTCTTTTAGTTCGACGCAGGGAAACTTGAGACTAACCGGCTAAATTGAGACACTGTCTCAATTTACCCCGCCTCACCCCCTTCACAACAATTTATTTTTTATTAATTTCTGTGGTTGGTATTACTGAAAAATCATGTCGACACCAGCATCACGAAATCATAATTCATCAAATCGTAAAAACTTCGACAGAAAATTGTAAAAACGCTTACCTGTAGAGACCGAGTTCTCCGGGTTAAATTTTGCAGTAACTTTACACAAATTTCAAATAAAAAACTGTGAAAATACTATGAGGCGCACGTTGATTTTACAAACTTCTTTGGGAACTAGACGAATCCTGTGAATTTTTGACACCAACCGCCATAAGCTACTCTGTGACTGTGTGACCATTTATCATCAATAAAATTACCTTTCCAAATGTCTCAAGTTAGACCTTTGTCTCAAGATACCCTCTTTGACGGTACCAATCATGGAGAAAATAACATAATATAAAAATGAAATGCTTAAATAACTACGTAATTGTAAAAACTTGTTGATAAAATAAACAATCAAACAAACAGGGTTGGTTGAAAGAAATTGCTCTTAGTAATAAGCCCGCCTTTGTACAATACTGTGTATTCTTTACCTTTTATTATTTAATTTTATTTCGTGTGTACAATAAAGTGTTTATTCATTCATTCATTCATTCAACGCATCACTACTTAATAACAACTTCGGTGTGACTAGTGTGTGCCTATTTATATACCTATATAATTTAGATATATCCAGTGGCGTAGCTATCGTCGTAGGGCCGAGTGGTGCAGTGCACCAGGGCCCCGGAGCTCAGGGGGCCCTGGTGCACTAATTTTGAAGGCCAATGTTTTGGGAATTGGTTGGTTCCCACCAACTCCCGTATTTGATGTTAAGTAGGTTCGTTAGATCGTTGGAAGTATGAAGGATGGCAGGGTTTATTTATCCAAAACGATTAGCACATTTTTGAAATATTTATTTACCAAAATAAAAATAGGAATCAATTTTTACAAAAGTCAAGTCAAAGACATTTTTTGGCAATCGACCTCTTTTTCTCTATGGCGTTCTGCTTTATACATATCTTTAACATCCTCTACACCCGAGAAGAATGATATAGGCACAAAAAACAATATTATGATATCATAGCATTTTAAATACAATAGGTCATACTCATAATTCTTTTAACTCTTAAACGCTCTTTTAATAACAACGATAACTTGTCTGTTTTAAATCTACTGAATTTAGAATCACGTCTACCATTTTATCAACTAAATTTAGTTAAATAGTAATATTATATTTATTTCAGATGCATACACTTGTCTTTATATATTTCTTTTCAAAAGTGAGACAGTAATGTAACGAGTTAAATTAAGAAATAAGTTTTTAATCAAAATTGTGTTTTAAGTAAATGTACGTGCTTTTGAGTACGGTAGGTATGTGTTTGAGTAAGTAAAAATGAACAAATTACAACAGATACCTACTTGGCATTTTAGAAACACGTCCTGAACGGGTTGTCTGCTCCACAGCGTTTTCATTTTCCCGCTCTACCTGCATAGGCGAAGTAACTGTCGTTCTCCTAGTTACCTGAGTAATCTTCTCCACACGACCAACTTTTTCCTGAGGAAACTCGACGTCAGGGTCGGAAACTTCAAGTTTATACAATCGTTGGAAAGGACGTACCTTATATCCTGATGAAGTTTTCACCCGCGCCGTTCTCTCAACGCGATCTCGACCTGAAATTATATCTACAACGATACCTATCGGCCACTTAATTCTCTTGTCTTCAGTTTCAATTAAGACCACTTCACCTAATTTTAATTCGTCTTTCCTCTCCTTTCCTTTCTGTACTAAATTAGTCAGATACTCGGTCTTAAATCTTTGTCTGAAATCTTCTCTTAACTTCTGTATATAACGTAATCTCTTGTTTAGACTTTTCGCTTCCATTTCATCTACGACAAGGGGTGAATTCGGCCATTCCTCTGGCGGTAAGGATAACCAAGATGGACCCTCTACCCAGCGAGAAGAGTGTAAGTATACCGCGTCGCAGCCTCGTGAAGCTAGGTCTGCCCAATTGGTTGTGCCTGGAATGTGAAACCAATTGTCTACGTTAGTATTTTCTCTTATTTCTTTGACCCTGTTTCCTACATAAGTGTTCCATATTAACTCTCTCTTAATCCAGCACAATGCTACTCCTGAATCAGTCCAGCAGCGCTCTTCACAATTTAGTTTAAGGTCCCTGCGTGCTTCTGCTAGTAATCTAGATCCAATCAGAGCAGCTAGCAATTCTAAATGTGGAATTGTTATTTTTTCAGGAGGTGCAATTCGAGATTTTGCTGAAATCATTCTAACTGAAACCTTGCCCATATTTTCAGCTCTCAAATACACACATGCTGCATAACCATCCCTGCTAGCATCGCAAAACATGTGTAATTGTAATTTGCTTTCGTTAAATGGGCTTGTAGTGAGCCTTCTAGGTATTTTACAGTCTCTTAAGAAATGCAATGATTCGTACCAACTCATAAATTTCTTTTTCAGGTCACTCGGTAGCTCTGCATCCCAGTCTAGCTTTCGACGCCACGTTTCTTGTAGGATTAATCGCGGCGTTAACGTTACAGCTGAAGTAAACCCTATTGGATCGTAAATCCTCTGAGTTATTGATAGTAAATTTCTTTTGGTTACCTTACCTAACTCGCATGGTGGTGGAAAGTCATTCATGTTACAGCTCAGCTGGTCTTCTGAAGTTTGCCATTCAAGACCTAATACATTTACCACATCTTCACACTTTTGATTGGGTAAAGGAGACATCACCCACTGCCTGAGGTCAAACTTTGCCTGACTCATTATCTCTTTAGCCTCTGCCTCAAACTTCTGGACAGCTTCTTCTGTGTCAAAGCTAGTAAGCAAATTGTCCACATAGAATGAAGTTGCTAATAACTCCGCAGATCCTTGTAGGTCTCCTCTTACCTGGTTCAGATGATGTTGAATCGTAGCCGAGAGCAAGAACGGACTCGATGTCAAACCAAACACCATTCTACAATGACGGTAAGTAATAATTTCACCTTCTCTGTCCCACCACAAAAATCTTAACATATCTCTGTCAGCTGGTGTGACTGAAATTTGTAAGAACGCTTTTGCTATATCAGCAGTAATTCCTATCTCTCCCTTTCTAAACCCATTCAATAATTTAGGTATTTTATCTAGGAAATTAATGCCCTTATCGAGACATAAGTTCACGGATTTTCCCTGCCTATCTTTCGCTGAAGCGTCAAACACAGGTCGAATGGGAGTAGTGAGACTACTCTCCTTGATAACTGGTCTATGAGGTAAGTAATGCGAGGTCTGTCGTTCCTCTTCGGGGTTCCGTACAACCTGAATAATGCCCTGGTCATGCCAGTCAGTGAACACTTTATCATAGGCCTCATACATCCCGGTTGTCTCTAACTTTTTAGTTACAGACTCTAAACGTCGTGTGGCTAAATCATAGTTGTTCAATAATTCATCATGACCTACCTTCCATGGCAGATGCACCTCGTAGCGGCCCTCTTTGTTGATCTTCACATTCTCCTCAAATGTCGCCAGCACCTCCAGTTCGTTCTCCTGCTTAGTCTTGGACTCGATTGGGTCTCTGATACCTAGAGTTTCCAAAGACCAAAAATTAGAAATTTCTGAAGAACAAAACATTGCCACATGAGTTGCTTGCATGTGTGAGCTCGATGAACCTGTAATCTTTCCTTGTAAGGTCCACCCAAGCTTGGTTTTTATCGCAACCAATGAGTCTTGTAGTTTGACCATATCACCTGTTAGAACCAAACCTGAATAATCAGCACCAATAAGCAGCCCTATATCATCAGAAGTCTGATTGCTGTCTGTGAGTGTAATATTGTGTTTGGTGAGTAGGTATGTGAGGTCTTTAGAGTATTTAGGAATACTATGACAGATGCATGACTGTCCCAATGCTGATAATTGGAAAGAAAATGTTTTATCTACACTTGCAACAGTTAATTCATATACCTTATATTGTTTCGAAGACATTTCTACACCACCAAAAAGTGTATGTGATAAGCTTTCTTTACCGACTTCTGGTATTCCAAGCTGGCGTGCGACATCTTCTTTTATATACGAGCGCTGCGCCCCATTGTCATACATTGCACGCACCGTTGCCTGCTTGTCACCGTTGCTGATGATGACAGTTAGGGTCTGAAGAAGCGTCAGACCTTGCTTCTGCTTTTGTGCTGCGGAGAGGTTGGCTGCAGTTGTTGAGATATTTTCAGGCTTCTCATTTGCTTCATCCTGCTTGCCAGTACAAAGCACAACTGCATGACGCCGTCCACATACAATGCACTTCACATATGCTTTGCATACTTTGGCATGGTGCCCTTTCTTTAAACACACTGCGCAAGCTTTCTTCTTCTTTATACATTCTCTTCTTTCTTCTATGGACATCTTCTGCAACTTGTAGCATTCCAAACTTGTATGATTATTTTTGTCACACCATAAGCAATTGTTTTTAACATTCATATTTGTCAAAAGACAGTTGGCTGTCGGTTCAATGATTGTAGGTACTGTCTTTTCTTGTTCTAATGTTTTTGCCATTGTTATTCTCTGCTCACTTTCTACTTCATTTTTCAAGAACTTTAGTAGTTCAGATAATTCAATAGTAGAGTTACCTTTCTCATTTCTTGTTCTCTCCCAGATCTTTAAAATATCTTGCGGTATAGCGCTCTCAATCATGGGTAGAAGAAAGGCAGCGAACTTGTCTTTTGTGACTCCTAGGCTTTCTAGTGCCCTTAGATGTGCACTTAATTTATCAAACAAGGGTGTGATTGCTGTGGTGTTTTGGTTGACCATTGCCAGTAGTTCTCTGACATAGACTTGAATAAGTAACTCTTCTCGTGCATATCTATTTTTAACCTGTTCTAAGCACTCTTTGTATGCTATCGGTGTAAAGGTTTCTACTAATCTCCGCACTTCTGAGTCCTCTTTTGTTGCTTGTAGCAGATACTGATACTTATCAGTTATGTCGATGAGGGGATCTTTGTCAATCTTCGAGAATTGGCCCCAGAAAGCTAACCAATTCTTGATATTCCCATCAAATTGTATGAATTCTAACCGAGGAAGCTTGAATGACTTCTTGGTAGAAATGTCTACTGTTTTTATTGTCTCACGACTCTTGTAGGCTGTATCTAGTTTAATCCACTTACTTCGATATTCCATCGCGCTCTCCATGTCTTTCACGAGACTCTCTTCGTCGCCGCTTCGCAAAATTACCCTTATTTCTTTGTCTAAGTCGACGAGTTGATTTTGTAGTTCGTGAATTTTTATATATTGCGATGTTATGTCATTCGGATTACTAGTTGGTGTCGCCATCATGGATTCCAACAAATTGGCGTTCTTGGTGAAAAATGTTCGGATTACCTTGCGCTCCTGCTTGATCGCTACCAATTCACTTCCTTGATCACTATCTCCGGTCGGAGAAGCTACAGTCACGGTCGCCATGTTTTGAGAATTGGTTGGTTCCCACCAACTCCCGTATTTGATGTTAAGTAGGTTCGTTAGATCGTTGGAAGTATGAAGGATGGCAGGGTTTATTTATCCAAAACGATTAGCACATTTTTGAAATATTTATTTACCAAAATAAAAATAGGAATCAATTTTTACAAAAGTCAAGTCAAAGACATTTTTTGGCAATCGACCTCTTTTTCTCTATGGCGTTCTGCTTTATACATATCTTTAACACAATGTTTAACTTGCTTTAAAGGCTTAAATATATACATTTAATAATCTACATACATCAATAAGTATTGATAAGTGAAGTAGTCAATAAATTTTCACCTCTATCCTAACACGACCGCACAAAAGAAACGAAACAGAAATACTGCAGAATACAAGAGGGTACGAGAAATATTGAAAAACACAACGGGATACGCAAGCTTAAATTAAAAGATGACCAGTTTATGTTGAACCATGATGATTTTGTAATAATCTTTGTATTAAATATTTAGGTAATTTCCCATGAAAAATAAATGTATTCGTTTTAATGTTGCGTTGGCTACTGATTTTTCCACTCCATTTAACAGAACAGTACAACTTAACATTTTCAGCAATTTTTTACCTTTTTTACGATTTTCGCTCATAGAAACAGAAAACGTGGATCCGTATCAGATATTTGGTCGCAATTAACACAGGTTTTAATCAGCAACCTTATTTAAGACTTATTTGGCTATCTTGTCTATGCCGTAAATATATCTATTCTGGGCAAATTATCACTTTGTCTTTTAACAAAGTATTCTTCCATGGTGCTAGATAATATAAATATATATATATATAAAACTAAACACAAAATTTCCTTGTAAAATACGTGTATCTTTTACATTGATATAGCATTTATTGAACAGCAAAATATCATCCAAGACGCGAAGTGCTGCGGTAGCGTGACGTCACAGCAGGGTCGGGGTCCCGCAGTCATTCTGCGCTAGACTTGTTTACTTAAATAATCTATTTCGTTGTTACTTATCGACGGATTAAATTTGTTTTTCGCCGATTTTTTGATTTTTGTCTATGTATTTGAATCCTATGAAATTAAATATGTTATTATCGATATCATGAAACTTGTTCATTAGGGCCGGGATTCGAATGGCGCTGACAGCACTAAAAGTACCATCAAACTACTCACGCCGCGTCGCTGCACGGCCATTATAGGCCGTTCGAGATATCATGATATGAGTGACAGTTCGTAATTTTCCGTTTCACCTATACTACTCACACCATACTTCATACAACCAGGCACAAATAATAGAAAAAAAAAATAATAATATTAATAGAATATTCCCTATAAATCGAAACAAAAATCTCAGTATATTCGTTAAATGTATTAAAAATACTTAAATAAACTAATTTAAAAAACTAAATTATTCTACGAAATAAACTAAACTAAACTAAAACTACCTGGCAAAAATATTTAATTAAATTAGATAAAAAATTGAGGCGAAATCACTGTCGTCACGTGGAAGAGTACCCAGGATACTGGCAGCATTACCTCGTTGAATTGCAAGGCCAATTCTTTATCCGAGGTATGTGCCAGCCCTGGGATCTCCGGAAACGTCGAACGCGATATAATCGATTATGTCTTGACTCGGAACGCACTATAAAATAAAACAAACAAATTTTGTGCTGCAGAAAACAAATCGTTTGAAACACAATATAGGTAGGTAGGTACCCGCTATAATAGTATCGAAAATGTCGGAAAATTGTTAACTGTGAGTTAGCCGCCGCATAGGGAATCTACCTATTTCGTAATATAATATAATTTACACCTCGAAAGCCGAGTTGAAGTTACAATGGCTCGGAATTACAGTGTACAAGCGCGACAACTAGCTTCCAATGGCAGCTATGCCAGGGCTTATGATTTGTATATTACTGCGTTTGAACAGTTTCCAGAGTTGAAGGAAGATTTAGAGCCCGAGTTCAGACTCCTCCTGAACAGGCTCAACGAGCTTCTGGTTACCACCAACAAGATCGGAGATATATTTTACAACTTTGAGCGAGCTGTAATCGCATTCCCAACCAACAGATACCTATTTAACGATATTGGCAAATATTTGTTTAAGTTTGGCTATTTCCAAGAAGCCTGTAGTCACTTTCAAAAAGCATTAAAGTTTGACTCTGGCTATGTAGCCGCAGAAAGGAATTTGAATAATGTCAAAAACTACTTGGTTGAACGGTGGCACTTCCGCATGCTAAATGATAAAATTCGAAATGATGCTTATAGAGATGCTATCCGTGAAGAACTCATCCCTGAAAAGGATTCCATTCTGGATTTGGGCTCAGGTACTGGATTGTTATCTATATATGCCAGTGAGTGTACACCAGTGGCTTCAACTGCGGTAGATGCTTCTGAAACTATGACTGAACTGGCTAGATGTATATTTTATGAAAATGATATTGCTTTAGTATATTTAGTTAATAAAATGTCAACATCTCTTGATTACCTCGGCATTGGTGGAAAAAGAACCCTTGTTATCACAGAACTTTTTGATGCTGGTCTTTTTGGTGAGCATATTTTGAAAACACTTATACATGCTTGGGAGAAATTAATTGCGAATCCTGGACGTATTTTGCCTGCCCACGCTGAATATTTTGTAGCAGGAGTAAAATGTGACTACTTGAACCTAAAGTATCAATTAAGTTCCAAGGCTAAGGCTCTTTTAAGTATTCCAAACCTAAACGTCCATATTTCCACAACAGATACTTATGATTCTGAAGATGTTCATCAGATTGAAGAAATAACTTACATAACAGAACCAAAGTCACTACTAAAAGTGAACTTTAATAGTGTTGAAGACATGCAAAAGATACTCCTTAGGAATGAACCATATGATGTTACTCTGATTACTAAAGAAACAGGAGAAGTCAATATGATTGTTGGCTGGTTTAATCTACACCTGACCGAGAATGTGATGATAACAACAAATCCAATTGCAGAGACACGATCAAATGCATGGCAACAAGCTGTTTTCTTCGACTATATCCCTACAACTGTACAAGAAGACCATACTGTTCCAGTTCAGTTTACAAGTTTTGAAGGAAAATTAGCTCTAATGCATGAATCATCAGTTGCTATTACCAGAATCTCATCAGAAATGCTTCGTTTTCTCAATGACTCGGACTACATGAAAATGATTACAGAATGTGTGGTAACTGTTTGTATTTATTTGGGTCAAATTGCTGAAATGTCTCTAATTACCATGGTAGACTTGTGCCCTTTTCCTATTTTCGGTCTTATAATGATGAAACATGGGGCAGATTCCCTCGTTTGTTATGCTAAGAATAGAGAAGATAAGAGATTTATCAGAAAAGTGTTCAAGAAAAACAAAATAATCACTACAAAAGTCAAGATTATCCTTGGGAACGAGTTTAGTCAGGAGTCTTTTAGTGATGATAAGTACCATTTAATTTATACTAATATCTTGGAGGCCTGTGGTGAATTAAATAGTCAACAGAGAGATCTAATAGATCATCTTAAAAATGTACATCTTTTGCCTGGTGGTCTCTTACTTCCTTACAAAGTGAATTTGGAAGCACAAATTATAAGCAGTGAATGGTTTAATATAAATAATCGGGTTTATGATGAAAACGTTCATGGTTACAAAGTTGCCATGCACATTAATAAATATCAAGTGTCCCACAATATCGATATTGATCTTGCCCATTTGGAGTATGAACCTATATCTGAGCCTCTGACTATAACAGATGTCAGCAGTTGGATGAGTCCAGATGTGTATAGCGTGAGAATCATCAATGATGGTGACGCTAATGCTATAATTTGTTGGTATACTATTCAGCTGATAGAAAACGGAAAAGTAATCACTACTAAAAGGGCAAATAGTTTTGTTGAAGGAATAGCATTTCTGGCAAATCCAGCGATTGCTATAAAACGTGGAATTGGAAATATTTTGCTGTGCACAGATTTTGATGGTACTTTCAAATTACTAATTGATCCAGATAACCAAGAGGTTGCCTAAGTAACTGATTTCTCCTTGCGTACAAGTTGTTGAGATCTCGATGGAACCTCATAATTTTGATGAATACAAATATCTTGTTTTTATTCAGTAAGTGCTAGCCTTTAGTCTGCGGCTCCGCCGGCGTTCATTCAGTGTCTGTCCCATTTTTGGCTTGGGCGTTATTTTTTTAACCTATAGCCTAAATATGTGTTGAGTCACTAGGATGATGATAAAAAAACCGCATCCAAATACGTTAAGTGATTCTTGAGTTAAAACGAAACATACTGACACAAAAATTCTAAAAATTGTATTTTTGGCTTCAGTACAATAGGTACTAATAACCAATTTCAATACACATTTCGTAAAAATAATCAGACACGACTTTTTTACTACTTACATGCCTACTTTATTATTACATTACTAGATGCATTTGTAATTTACTGCTTTAAGGTCATTTTTGTTTATGGTAGGGAGGCGTCTCTGTAATATTGAAAGATAATTTTCAATAGACAAAACTAGCAAAAGTTAAAAAAAATGTTTAGCAATTTTGGCTGTCAAATGAATACAATTGTCTTATTTTGTTATTGACAGCCAAAAATGTACGATTTCAACTGTCAAAGGGGCTAATTTGCTTAATCGAATAGCCATATAACAATCAATTTGAATACCATTGGCTTAAAATTGCACTTCAGGCCCGTGTTCATAAATTAGGGGTCTCAACACATATTCTAGTGCCATCTCTGTCACACGCTTTGAAAATTGTATGCGCTATCCTGCTGTCAGTGTCGGAACCTGACGAAAGTGTTAATTAATGAATGGAGGTCTGAAGTGCAATTGTGTAAGCCAATGGTATTCAAATTGATTGTCATATGGCTATTCGGTTAAGCAAATTAGCCCATTTGACAGTTGAAATTGTACATTTTTGGCTGTCAGCAACAAAATAAGACAATTTTATTTATTTGACAGCCAAAAATGTACGATTTGAACCGTAAAACGGGCTAATTAGCCATATGACAATCAATTTGAATACCATTGGCTTACCTACACAATTGCACCTCTGAACAGAGTTTTTTTCATTAGAACATTTTTATGAAATTAATTTTTGTACTGGCCTTTCTAAGACAACTAATTTTTTTGAACTTTTGTCTATTGAAAATAATCTTACAATATTACAGAGACGCCTCCCTACCATAAACAAAAATGACTATTATGTTATATAAATAGGCTATTCGGTTAAGCAAATTAGCCCGTTTGACAAATGAAATCGTACGTTTTTGGCTAATAATATATTATTATAATAATTACTATAATAAGTCTTATTTTGTTGTTGACAGCCAAAAACGTACGATTTCATTTGTCAAATGGGCTTATTTGTTAAGCCGAATAGCCATATGACAATCAATTTGAATAGGTACAATTGGCTTACCTACACAATTGCACATCTGATCTGAAGAATGATCACTAACCCAAAATTTACAGAAGTAGTTTCTTGGGGGCCTCCTTAGACCATAAGAAATAATTTCTAATTATTCCAGAAACATTTGTTTGTGTCCGTATGCTTGCGATTCGTTTAGTAGTTTTACTGAAATTAATTAAATACTTACTTGAAGTTTTCGTTGTTTTATAGCAAAATATCTTAGGAGTTTTAAATTAAATGGTATGTACCTATCCTCAGGGCACAGTCCTACTCGCATTTAACCAGTTATTTTTTAAGTAAGTAATGTATAGAATATAATTGTGTAAGTATTATATAAACCATCACAAATAGGCCAATGAGCCAACCAATAATCACCTCTATCAAAAGGTAATAAAGTCTATGCCATTGGCCTTATTGTGATGGTCATTGATAATAGTAAACGGGTTTATAATAAAATGTGCCACAATTGCATACTTCAAAGAAGTTAAAGCAACTGATATAATTGTAATAGTTTATTCAAATTTAAATACCTAGGTATTCAATCTACTAGATATTGTATAACAGTTACAGATTATAATCTTTAACTTAAAGTTTACCTATAACCGGGTGAATTTTTAACTTTGGACTTCGGTATTCCCTCAAAGGTAGAATGAAGCCATATGGGAAGAGTGGTCCACGGTTAACTTCACTGTCACCTTCAAAGGTACAGTACTCTCAAACTTATAATGCGCATACGAATCTTCGCCACTGCTCGGCAAAGTTCGTATTTCCCTACACTTTCTATACAAGGTCACGTGGTACGTCCGGTCGCTCGGCTATAGATTTCTATGCGCATTATAACTTTGGGCGCACTGTAGGTAGGTGATTGGCTAGAAATTTTCGTGACGTTATTTCTAGCCAATCACGATACCTTTGAAAGCGAATGTCGAAGTTCGGTAATACTTAAGGCCCCCTGTTCTACATATTAAATTAAATACAGAATGAAATGTTATTTTATACGTAGGTAACTAGTCAAAGTAAGGAATAATGGGCTGTGAAAACTGCAGGAATTTTTGGAAACTTTTATACCTAATGGAAATTTTTTCGAATTGTATAAGAAATGTCAGACTAATCTATGTATTTAAAAAATGCAAAATTCCAGTCGCTCATGTCGAAATCATCAAGCTAATACTTGAAATTTGCCAGATTGGTTCTGTATACCGCGTCGGCCCAGGCATATTACCACTTGGAATTTTTCTGAATTCAAATTAATGAATGTGTGAACAGGGCTGATAAAAATAAGTCCTTTCTGCATAAAACTTACAGCGCTGCTGCAGGCATCAGCTTCTTAGTGTATACTCACAGTTCGGACGGAAGTACCTATTCTAGGAAGGCAGGTTTTTTTTCAATGCCTAAATTATAAGGGTGGTATACTTTATACAGAATATTCAAGTTACAACCCTTCCGGGGCGGGCGGGGTCGTGGGCGAAAGGTTAACTTATTATCATAAAACAAACTTTAGCTAGCGTTATATACCTAAATTAAATATACCTGTAATGGAGGAATTTATAATGCTCATTTACCTAATCAATTAAGTATGTACTTAAATCTAACTTTTGTGTAATTTATACAGGGCACTTGATGAAACTTCATTCAAAATAAAAGTAAAACACTTGTATTAATTATAATGTACCTACTTTGTTAGGAGTGTTCAACGAACATGCTGTATGTCAAGCGCTCGAGGGTTAAAGCACAAAATATATGCACAGAAGGCCTGCTCACTACAACCAGCGATTTCGAGCGCACGCACACATAGACGTGTCCGTACGACGATCTCGGTAGGATTCGGTAGAATGCCAGTACGACTAGTCATGAGTGCTAGCGCTTTGCGATACACGTGATGAGTAGGTATTTAATATCAAGGTCAGCCGTAGCTGGCCTTCTGTACCTATCTATTTTGTGGTTAAAGCGTCCGGCGAATGTGCTGTCTAAATCGAGAGCACTTCACGTTTTGCAAGTGTGATTGATGATGATGAATTAATGTTTTTTGCATGTGTGTGTAAAATCATCAAGACAGTATAATTAAATTAGCGAAATAATATATATTGTTATTCTAAGATAAAATGTTGTATGATTTATAGCGAAATCCATCGGTTTAGATACTCCATATTTTTAGAGTACACGACAGAAAACATAAATTATGAACAAGGCGTGAAATTCACTTAACGCCCTCGTTAGCGTTCAGTATGTGCATTACTAGCTGGTGTATCGAGTTACAAAAATCCGGTACAAGGTATGGTCATAGTAAAAACAGACTAGTAAGTTATCTTCACAGAGATGTCGCCCGCGCGGCTTATATGCGTGCAAGCCACTGCGAGCCTGCACGCACACAACGACAATATCTCAGGCGCGGCGCGGTGGTGTGACTAGGGTCGGCTGTGGTCCGCAGTCGTGCTTACGTATACTTACGCCGCGCTACAAAACATACGTATTTTGCGGCCGGCGGCGGCGCCTTTCGCCGCAAATAGAGAAACGCTACATGCCGGTAATGATTCAAATAAATTGACAGCCCTTCAGCAGTAGGGCAATTCCACGGTAACTCATGTTACATTTATCTCCAGTTTTTTAATAATATGTCATTAATTTGATTATATGTATAACTTATCCTCCTAAGGTAAATATTAACTCTTGAATAAACAATAAATGTGTTAAACTTGACACATTTTCTTGGGTTCTATATTGATGAAACTTTTGGTAACTCATGTTACATTCGGCGACATAGCTTTCGAGACTAGTATGAATTGAAGCAAAACTCTGTTCGGTTTAAAGTTAAACAAATGCCTTTATTGAATACGGTTTTATTAGTTTATTCATTATCACTTTCTTGCTATCCATGCCTTTTTTTTTTATAATGAATTTCTGGTCACTCAAGTTACATAGATCTTGGAACTCATTTTACTTTCACGACTTTAATAGCAATTTTCGAAAATCACATCTCCCGCTCTGACATGTGGAAAAAGAAACGTTTCTTTTCGTGTATGTTGCCATACTTATATTTTGGTTGAAGACCGAGTCGTGCCCATGTAGATAATTTCATTTTTAGCTCTTTATGTCGCATTTCAATCGAATTGCCCAGTAGGCATTTAAGCCTCACACGGCGCGGGATTTGTTCTACTACTATTCTGTTTATACTATGGTATGATGGGAAAATTTAATGATCTAGGATGGGAACTCCGCTAGCTCAGTTGGCAAAGCACTTGCCTTGTAAGCAAGAGGTTGCAGGTCCAAATCCTGGCCAGAGGGTGGGCACTGTCTTACCAAAGACTGCCTCTCTACAACGTGAAGTTCAAGTCATTTTGCTAACGAAAACTGGTGATAGTACTCGTCCACATGAACAACTTTTACTATGAAGCCAACCCTGAAATCGTGAAAAAAATATCAGCTGTTCCATAGAAAAGTTAAATACCTACTCGACCCAAATGTCTGTTTCATACAGCTGATTTTTTTTTCACGATTTGACGTTGTACAGTGGAGCCCACATCAAGCTAAACACTTTCACTATAAGCTGACCTCTCTTTGTATAGGCTCCCCGTACAATGAGAGGTCAGCTTATACTCAATGTGTATAGCTTGATGTGGGCTCCACTGTACATACATTCATTTTTTCCTATGTCATTGATGTAAACTTTAATAAAAATGTCAATCGATGTTAGACAGTCATTAAAGTGTTTATAAATGTGAAAAGGCGTTTTAATGAAACCCTAAACTATTTCATAGTGGCTTTATTCCACATCACAATAAACAAGAGCGTCAGTCCGCCGCCATTGGATTGTCCATTCCGGGCCGCGGCCTCGGCTCAAGCGGCTTGTGCTGTGAGCCTCGTGGGTCCCAGGGCCACGGTGAAGTTAGTCGAAGAGTCCGAAGCCCATGTCGTCGTCGCTCTCTGCCTCTTCCTCCTCGACCTTCTTCTCTTCCTTCTTCTCAGCGCCGGCGGCGGCGGCGGCCGGGGCGGCAGTCGCTGCGACCGCCGCGAATTTAGAGGGGTCCTGGAAAAATTTATTATTTAATTAAAATGTACACTACAGTTGAATCAATGCGTTATACAATCGTATTACAAAACATCAAAAATAAAAAAATAAATATATATAAAATAAAACAAAACAGAAATACCAGAAAGTTAAATCATAAACATTAAATTTACGTGAACAGTATATTTTACAGTCAAAAATTTCCTGATTTTGGTCGCGGCGGCTCCCTGTACAGACTAAATATAAGTCAACGTAGGTAAAAAGAGCTCCGAGCGATGTACCTGCGCAGTGAGCGAATTACCGACCAAATTGGTGGTATGAGGTGAGGCGCGGGCGGCCGCGACGGGGAAAGTATCTGGCGCGTGGATTTGCTGTCTCGTGATTGGTGACTTTCGCTTCACGGCGCAGTGTCCACGTTCGGTCGATCTCAAAATACAGTCACGCGCAAAAAAGTATTTGTTACGATGGGGTTGCAGAGAAAAGAAAGAAAAATTATTTACAACGTTTACTGTGGCATGAGGAACGAAGCTGGTAGAAGTACTTTGTTTTGTATGCATTTTTTTTGGAATAAGCAACATGTAGGTTGACATGTTGGGTTAACATTCATGTGACGCAAATTGTGGACCAAATCGACACAAACAGAATAATTTTTTTTCATTTCTAACCTGTTAAAAAATAGCTGTTTTGCCGATGTTATTACACAATAAATAAAAATCTCACATAATCAAACTAAAGCCTTTTTGTGCGCGACTATACTCCCTGCGTAAAATGATTTTTATGAGATTGTGGTTCCTCTCGTAAGCCGCTAGGGGCGCTGCACAATTTCTCATATAAATATTTTACGCAGTTGTTAACGTGTATTGTGACCACAACTCATGGTATGCCAACTAAAGTTTGTGGTCTTCGGTGACTAGCGCCTCCAACCTCGCGATAAATCCTGGACTCGTCCACAGCACTTCTAATTTACATCAAATTCTAAGTCATTCTTGTAAACGTGATCAGCCGCTGTAGCTATGGCGCGTGCTGGAGGTACTGGTCAAAAATGTATCTTCAAATTGCCAGTGCTAATTTTATTGGACAACAATCACACTAGGATAGAATTGAAGACTATAATGTAGTCTGAAAGCGAAGCCAGGGAAATAACAGCTATAACCCTGATATTAAAACAGACATAATTCAATCTTGCACTGAGGCTTCACTATAGACAAGATAAATCGACTGACCTTGATGAACTCCTTGATAGTGGTGGCCTCCTTGAACTCAACCTCGGTGACGGCGGCGATGGCCAGCAGGTTCTTGAACCCGTTCGCGATGGAATGCGGCGCGGAGGCCACGGTCGGATAGCCGATGGAGAGGGAGAGGGCCGCCACATTGGCTACTCCCTCCAGGAACTTGGCGCGCAGGTCTTCGGGCTTGATGTCGAGGATTGCTGGCGCGAAGATGGTGCCAGAATCGTACACCTGGAATTGTAAGACGTTGCTTTTAGGCCAGTGAGTAATGTTGGGCATTCAGTAAGGAAATACTATATGTTTTTAGGAGAGGATTAAAAAACGCCAAGCAACTGTAGATAATGGAATATACCATCAACAAAAATTAAGTGTTTGCTAGAAAAGGCATCCGAATATTGATTGTAAATAATAATATTATTATGGGGATAATTTGTCTAAATGAGAATAAAGTGGAGATTATAAAATACATCCACAAAATTCTACATCTAAATTAATTTACCAAAGGTAAATTATCAGAATGCATACCAAATATGCTCTCTGTACTCAATACTTTGGAATAGCAGAAGCGTGCGTCATTAGCATTTCGTAGCTGAACCCTTGGTGTAAAAGCACAAATTTACCTGCTCAACGATGAGACCGTATGAGAAGGGAGAGATGTTCAACATGTTGAGAAGGGTAGCCTCAGAGGCGCCCACCTTGTCACCGGGTTTCAGGATGTGCACATCGTTGATGATTTCAATCGTACCTGGAATTTCACATCATAACCATCAGTTTTGTGTCAGGTCATGACAGTGTTCATCTAACTCAGGGGTTCCCAATCTTTTTCAGCCCGCGGCGCAGTTACAAATTTAGTATTTTGTCACGGCGCCCTACTCTAGCTAGCTATTTTAAGAAGATAAAGTCGAAAGAAATAGGTATCTACAATATTAGTAGTTAGGTTAGATAGATAGGAACAAAACTTAAAATATTTACAATATGAAATTGAGTTTTAAGTGGGCAATGTGAACTATTCTCTTGCAGCAAACCTTAAATTTAGAGTCTAAAAACCTAAAATAATACAAGCTCATTTAACTTTTATCCACCTGCGTTAAAGCCTATTTTGTAATGAAATGTTTTAGGTTATGGCAGCTCTAAATCTAATATTTGCTACACGAGAATAGGTGTCATAGTCTATACTGTGAAGTAGGTTAGGTAAGTAGTCTTTGTCTTTACAATCAAGTCCTATTGTCTTTACCGATGCGAGCGCTCGAAAAAGGTATCCGCGAATATTTGTGGTTTCGGATAATGATAGAGGATCGAGTCACGGCGCCCCTCTGTACTGCAGCGGCGCATACTTTGGGAACCCCTGATCTAACTACTGATCACAATTCGATTATTAGGTTAACTGTTACTTAATTTTACATAAAGTCACAACTTGAAATCCAGCCATTATAATAATTAGTATATGTACCGCAAGAAAGATCTTATAAATTTTGATTGGTAGGAAATGTATTTTCAAATTGCCAGTGCTAATTTTATAGAATAACAATCGCACTAGGATAGAATTGAAGACTATAATGTAGTCTGAAAGCGAAGCCAGAGAAGTAACAACTACAACCCTGGTATTAAGACAGACATACTACCTATGATCTAACAAATAGCTTACACATCCAGAATTTGTAACAATTGGAAAGAGCTTTTCTAAACACCCAAGGCTCCACTATACACCAACAATCAGGTGATCAAACCAAATTTCAGGTGAGATTTATTTGTAGACTAAATTCAAAGTTAAAAGAACAATAGACAACACATTCAGATTGGAGTTTTTCTTATATTGGTGAAAATAATGACATAATATCATTCTTACCCTTTGAAATCTTAGTTGGGATAGAGAGAGCCTGGAAGAAGGAGGTCTTCTCAGGACCGAGACCTGTGTTCTGGGCAGGGATGATGACAGACAGAGGGGCAATGGCTCCGGCACGGGCTGGGGCCCGCACCTTGTTCTCCAGCAGCTTGTCACGGATCTAAAAATAAGAAATACTCAGGTAATTCGTGATTCAAGCATTCTAGTGATTTTTATCACATCCTGTATACTGAAGATGTTTGTTTCTTCAAATTGCCAGTGCATATTTTATGGGACAACAATCACACTAGGATAGAATTGAAGAATTCATGTAGTCTGATAGCGAAGCCAAGGATGCTATAACAACATTCCTGGTATTAGGACAGACAACATCAGGTGAAAGACACAATTTGCTAGAGATTATTAACAAAACAAAGTTCAAATAACTTACATCAACAAGGTCTCCACGAGTGAAGACAAAGCCGACGTTGCCCTTAATGTGAGGCAGCAGCTTCTCCAAGGCCGGGTTGGTCTCCAGGTGGCCCTTTATGGCCTTGCGCATCATGGTATTCTTGCCCATGAGCACGATGGCATGGCCTCGCAGAGACATGCGAATCTGCTGCATCTGCTTCGAGCCCACATTGTCTGCACCCACTATGAAACATTTTGGGTACTCATCCAAGAGTTGCTGAAAACAGGAATAAGTTAGGTTAAGTCAAAGTAGGAAATTAATTAGAATGGTCTTTAATGGTCAATAAAAGGGCAGAATAACATTCAGGGCCATATTTTAAGATGTGGAGGCCCCTTGGCAAGAACTAACTTAGTTGTACTTAGTGTTTGAAAATTTTCAACATTACTCTTTGAATTAGTATACTAGTTAAAAAGGTAAGATAAAACGAAAAATATGGTTCTCATGAAAACATATAAAATAAACATCATGAGCCCAATTTTATGCAAATTGTACTAACTGTATTTTTATGTATGGTTAGTTCAAAATATAGTAAGCAGTAAGTCATTGACTTCAATAAAATAAAAATATTAAGAAAGTGACTAAATAGCCGTTGGCAGCTTCCTTAGTTTTAAGTTTATTCAACCGCTACGGATAGGTTGTGACGACAAGCGAAGAGAGAAGGAGCAGTTCGGTTGACATGTAAGTACATATTAGGGTGCAGAGTGAAGGGACCCCCCATATTTTTAACAGAATTAACAATATGCAGAAGAAATCATTTTCCGATGACTTACATTTCAATAATCGATAAAATTAAAGGACCACTTCCCTGTCCGAACTGTACATAGCAAATTTAACTTTATTAGTTTCATACTCCAACAGCTAAATAATGACTTACGGTGCAATAATTTTTAAAATCAAAGGACCGCTTTAGTCACTTCCAAATGTTAATTAGTGTACAACATTAAAATCTTGTAGAGGCCCCTGGGCTTCAGCCCCGGTTGCCCTCCTCTAAATCCAGCACTAATATCATTTGATCTCCACCCTAACCCATGGTCGTATGTAAAGATGCGAGCCTGATTTTAGTAGAAAAGTAAGTATATTTCATCATAAAAAGTTCAGATCCAATAAAATAATCCCCCCTTCCAGTCCCTCTGCAAAACATGTGTTGATATTACTTGTCTCACTGAACCCAACGTGAAAGTTAGATATATGCCTGTGCCTTGCCTATTCTATTTAATTAGTTAACTAGAATAGGTTCGGCACACTGCTCCGGTCGAAAAGATAAGCAGCGAAAGTATCACTTATAGGTTATAGCAGATTTTAAAGATACTTACGACGATCTTTTGGAAATAGTTAGACTTCCAGGTGGCCTTGTCCTCCCTACCCATCGTGTAGTGTGTAGGGACTTCGTAGAAATTTAAGGACTGAAAAAATTAAACATCGAGGTTATGATGCGTCACAATCGTTTTTCACATTTTAGCACAAAAATATCAGCGTCGTTAAATGAAGACTCCTGATTTGCAAGTCTCATTGACAAGAAAATCTTTTTTGAGCAATGATTATTGGAATATTTAAAGATTATTTTCACTCACCAAAGCAAAACACACAAAACTTTGTGTGGGACAAAAACGCAAATGGCAGATCAGTGTTGCCTGCAGTCGAACTAGAAAAAGTCCGAAACCGAATCAGAAAGTACCCGAATTACCCGTTTTGTGAATGTATTTTTTTTTCAGAGAAGAAATAAAATAAAAGGTAAAGTAGGTACCTACCTTGTTTTTATTTTAATATTTCCTATACCTCTTTAAAAATTAACAGAAATGTGTTTGATTTAAAAGTGTTTTTAATAAATAAGGTGAAAAAATTACAATTAAAGATATTTTAAATATTTAAAAATATTAAAAATTAAAAATATTTTAGTTTTTCCACTGATATTTATCGCTTGCAAACTTACAATAGCCACCCCGGAATTGTGTAGTTCAGAGGTTCCAGTCAATTAACCTTTCCCGGTTTTCCTGTAGGTTTCTCTGTTCGAATAGATATTTCACTAGTACAAACAACGGAGAGACCACGTACTACATCTGTGATGCTATTAAATATTTGTACAAGAATGGGTTAGTAAGTAGAGAGTCTTGGAATAGTTCTTTTCTTTGAGTTTTACTTTCATTTTTATCGTAAATAGCTATAGGCATTAAGTAGTGTTAATAATAATGTCAGACGCCTTCTTATTTGTATATAGTGTGACAACGATTTAAATGAACGTGAAATGACTGCAATGAATGGCGCTGGTACAACATGGTAATATTTTTATTTTTTAAGAGTTTAATATCTTAAGTCGTTGTTACCAAATAAAATAACTATTAAAGAATTTTCTACATTTACATTCAGACCATTTTGGTGAAAATGGATAAATAAAATAAAAAACAACAATGAACTTATAATTAAATAGGTTGATTTTAAAGGTACCTTTCTCTCAAAATTTTCACGTTTTATAGTATTTATGACTTTACAGAGCAAGCCACAAAACAAAACGGAACAAACAGCAAAATAATCGTGCTTTCTACTGATGATTTGTGTGGGCATCTCTTTTACACGGTGTTTTAGTGCGGATTAGCCTCACTTATATCATGATTCTCACATACACAAACAGTAGAGAAAGATAGGATGTGTTCAATTATGCGCTGTAGCTGCGTCAAGACGAAAGTACAGGTTTTTTTACCCGGCACACACACACACACACACAAACAAACACACATATCCTCACACAAAGATAAGGATAAGATTCATTCCGTTTTGCGCATTCACGCATGTGCCTCAAAATTATTTTGTTTTGGGCATCAACTGAGTCAATACGATTTAATAGGAGAAAAAATATTTTTGGGTTTGTCGCAAGATTACCCGAAATTACCCGGCAGTCATGATTACCTGCAAGATACCCGCTTAGTGCCTAAATTACCTGAAATCGGGTAAAAATACCCGCATTGGCAACGCTATGGCATTTTTTTTTTTAATGTGTTTTACGGCCCTGGATTAGGTGTCCTTTTGAGCCAGACGCTATGGCAGACAGACACAGTGTTGCCAGATGCATTGAACCTTTTATCTGTAGTAGAAACTGCTAAAATCTTTAATGTAAAATCTGTATTTTTACTTTTAACTGAATTAAGTACTATCGAAAATGTGTCAAAAGAAGCAAAACATAATAATATACCTACTTACCTTATGCAGTTTACTTACTTTGTTCTGCTTCTTTTGAAAAGCAAGGGAATAGGTTTGATTATTTAACATTAAGCAAAGAATAGATACAAACAAAAAAAAAATTACGTATTATTTAAGCCATTAATATAGCCGATTCTGAAGGCTTTAATTTTAGTTTTAGTGCTAACAAAAGTAAATATTCTTCATTCCAAAATAGTTGTGTAGTGTTGACAACAGTAGCTATATTAAATAGATTTTATTTTTATTTTAACAGCACTAAAACTAAAATTAAAGCTTTCAGAAGGCGCTATATGGTAATTACTACAATTTTAAACATAATTATAACAAAAAACAAACTAACAAAATAAACACTTAAAAATTTGCAACGAACGAACGAATTATTAATCAATATAAAGGACATCACCAATTTCTGAACAATTTTTGTATCCCGGCCAAATAAAAAAATACATTATTCTAATAGGAATTGAAGGAATTGAATATTGTTTTACCAAAGTGCTAATAAATACCAATCAAATAAGCCCAAACTCAAAGGGTCCGCTGTTGTCCGTTGAGGAGATCCCGTACCCACCTTCCAGTCCCATCAACAGACGTTGGTCAACATGTTTTACCAAAGTGCTAATAAAGACCAATCGAATAAGGCCAATTATCCAAAAACGAAGACAGTTATTGTCAGCAGAGATGTGAAATTATATTTTTTGAAGATTGTATTGATAACACTTCCAGATCGTATTCCTGGATTGAGTATGATTCTCGGCATGAACAACCTGAAAAAGAAAAAGAGAATATTATAATTGAGAACCCCAGTAATGGAAATGAACAACCTGAAGATGAATATGAGGTTGAATATCTGGAATCTGAAACAGAAAATCAAAGTGAAGTTAATGATATTGAAGATGAACATGTAAATGAAAGACCACAGAGGACTAAAAATCCACCAAGTTAGATGAAAAATTACGAAATTGAAATGAAAATGACTACCTCTGATGATGATTATACTTACTTATGTGAAGAAGAAGATAAAACAATAAATAAAACCTAGAATGAGAGTATAAAATCTGAAATAAAAGCTCATATTAAAAATGGAACTTGGAAAATTGTTGCAAAAGAGAATAACAAAAATGTTATTGACTATAAGATGGTTCTGAAAACCAAGACTGGTCCGGATAATGTTGAAAGAAAGAAAGCACGACTTGTGGCTCGTGGATTTAGTCAGAGACCAGGAATAGACTACAATGAAACATTTGCTCCCGTAGCAAAGCTAAGTTCTATAAGACTCTTGATAGCTACAGCTGTAAAAGAAGATTTGCAATTAAACCAACTTGATGTGACAACTGCATTCCTTAATGGAAATCTTAATGAGAACATTATCATGAAGAAACTAGAATACTTAGAGAAATATCTTAACCAGATAATGTTAGAGGAAAGCTCAAATGAAGATTTGTCACTGTTTAACAAAGCAAGAGAAATGTTAGAAAACATAAGAAAAATAAAGGATGAACAAGTTTGCAAATTACAAAAAGCTTTGTATGGACTTAAACAGTCAGGAAGACAATGGTACACAAAGTTTGATGCTGAAATACAGGCACCGGGCTTTAAGCCATCCCAAGCAAATCCATGTGTGTACACTCTCATGAAAGGGGGAGTAAAAATTATAATGGCTTTATATGTGGATGACATAATTATTGCATACTCTTGCAAGAAGACACTCGAAGAAATTAAGAAGTCACTTATGCAAAAGTTCTACATGAAGGATCTTGGAGAACCGAAACAGTGCCTTGCTTGGCATCAAAATTAACAGATCTAAAACCGGTGTAAGGCTGACACAGAAGAAGTACATAGAAAAAATACTAAAACGGTTTAAGATGGAAGACTGCAAACCTATCAACACCCCAGTAGAGCCGCACCTGAAACTTATAAACCCAAACTCGAAGGGTCTGCTGTTATCCGTTGAGGAGATCCCGTACCCACCTCCCAGTCCCATCATTAGATCCTGGTCACCATATTCTACAAAAATACTCATCAATAGCGATCAAATAAACTTAAACTTGAGAGGTCTCCTAAAAAAAACATTTACCAGTGGATTATTGAAACCCCGACGACATACGACTACGCAAGGCGCACATACCACATGATTAACTAAAAATCTTATTGAGTGCTTAAAGAATTTTTAGTCAGTTCAGTAGTTCTAGATATTACCCATTATATGCAAACAAACAAACAAATCTTTCTTCTTTATATAATAGTGTAGACAAACTTTAACGTGAGTTGATTTGAACCAGACTGCATCAAATTTGATATTTTGAAACATACAGCGCCATCTAGTGTATTAAAATAAAAACAATTTCAACGCCAGCTTACTGGGCCGTTATCCAGGATAGCTTCCTAGAGATGGCGTTTTCTAAGGACTTGAAAATAAAAGTATTTTAGTTATTGATCTTTGCTCAGTCAAGAAATATAATTTCAGCTTTAATATATTTTTACAAAGGAAGTATTTTTTCTGAATATAAAATAAAAGAATAAAAACTAAAAAGTGAAAACCAATTTTACCGGTTGGGGTTTGAACCCGCGACGATCGACTACGTTACGGCGGCGAACCTTCCATATGTTTCACTAAAATTCTTTAAATCTTTCCAAAGAAATGCTTCATCTTCCAGTGAAAACTGCATCAAAATCCATTGAATGGTTCTCAAGTTATAAGCGAACGAACAGACAGACAGACGTTGTATTTTATATGTATAGAGATAGAGATTACAAAACTATAAAATAAAATAGTTTCCCATGCCCATCATCAAATTATACTTAGTAAATTGAATACAAACCACACAATATAAAACTTATTTAAATGACATGCATATTCTTGATTGAGATTGAGAAGACTTTCCCGACTAGTGCCTAGTTCACCACTGTTGTATATTCAGAATTAAAATGTTTCTATTTTAAATGACAAAAAAGCTACCTGAAATCTATGAAATAGGTACTAAAAACATAAATAAATTGAAGCTTAAAAATTTAATTTATTACTAAACTAAACCAAATAAAAAAATTTAGCTGGGTCGCTGCCTACGATGGAAGAGTAAAACATTATTTGAAATGAAAAATATATATTTTTATTTATTATATGAAAATACAAAAATATCACAATACAATACAGCATAAAAAAAATACAAAATGCAAACGCTAAATTATGAATATCAGACCATCACACTAATTTTATAAAAGCGAAAGTTTGTGACTGTGTATGTATGTTTGTTACTCTTTCACGCTGAAACGGCTGAACAGATTTGGATGAAATTTAGAATATATCTTATATCCTAACTTCAAAGGTCATTGGTTTTAATGAATAGAGCGCATGCATGTTAACCGCTGCTTCGCGTCGCGAGTTGCCCTAGGGCAAAGACATTGGCAAAGGCAAAGGCACTGTCCAATTTTTGCTCAACTAAACTAGATTTTATTTCCTTAGAAGTAAGGGCGTAATTATTATGATACAATTTTCAAGCGAAAAACGAGCCAAGCGAGATAGCTGTCGCTACTCGTGTTTCCTTGTCTAGCAAGTTGCCAGTGTATATAATATAAACAATATACTTATATAGTGTTGTTGAGTTTCTTACGTGTTAGAAAGGGACCAATGAGTGCCAACACCCATTCCGCTCGGCTCGTTTTTCGTGTTGTAGAGCACAGTCTTGTTCTCTATACAACTAGTGCGTTCCAATTCAAGACATAATCGATTACATCTTCTAAATATACTTTATAGGTATACAAATATCAGTTAAATTGATGTAGCACTATCAAATGGTGCGTCGTCTCTTTCTAATTAATTGAACATTGAGTATTGTAAGCGAGACGTCATTATGTCTGTCATGCTTATTATGGCAACATATTTATGTGACGTCACGAGGTCTTGGCTGGCTGGGTGCTATAGCCGCCATCTTATGGGACAGCTTTGGTGGTACATTGACTATCAAAGCGACTGTGTTATTGAGAGTTTTTGTGATTTTCTAATTATAAAGCTATCGATTGATAGATTATATTGCGTGTTGTTATAAAAGACAACAAATACAACATGCCTGTTTGTAGTATTATGGATTGTGAGGCGCGGAAGAGCAAAAATAGACCTCAATTGTCTCTTCATAGGTTAGTACGTAGTTTTCATTGAAAAAGTTATAATTGTCTGAGAGACTGGTGTCTTATATTAATGACTTGCATAGCACACATAGATTATTTGATTTTTTTAGCATTAAACCTTATTTAAAAAAATATTTCTATTCCGTTCCTACTAGTTTTGTAAACAAATGTTAGTATAGCGATGTGCTACTGCTACATACATTTTTCTGTATCGATAAATTGTTTGATTATCATGTAAGATCCAGTAATATTGAGTTGCCAGTTTTGTAACTGCAGCATAACAGACTCGTATTATAACTATTAATTTTTGATGATGGCCCACTAAAGGCGAAATTTATTTCAAGTTTTAAAATATTCTTTTATTTTTATATATTTAAAATTATTTATTATATCCTACAAAAAGCTCAGTTATAGAAAATTATTTATTTTTTAAAGCATTACTACTTTTACTGATTGCTCATATTTTATACGTAGCATCTAAAATAACTCGTAAAAATTTAATTTATCGATATCGATATTTTTTGCAGACAATTCACGCCCTAAGCAGCCATATTGTGCGACATTTTTCGGCACCCTGTTTTTGTTGGTACACCGTACCCAGTATTATATAGTACTCTGTGACCATACCTATCCATTGGTTTTTTTCATCATTGATTACATCGCGTCTATGGTCATTCCGAATCCTCGGACCAAGTATCACAATGGACGTAGTCATAAGACGTTGCCACTCTTGTATCTGTGAATCAAACTAGTGATCATGTATCTTTGTCCACCCCACAAACCCTAGACACGAGTAAAAAAGATGGATAGAGTAAGTTTGGCAACACTGCACTGTCTGTGTAAGTCGTGTCAGTTTATGACCGACTAGTCGGTCAAAAAATTGCGAGACAGTTTGTAAAACAATCATGAAATCGTAAGAAATCTGATAAATAGGCAAACATTTATGTGAAAAACTTGAAATATGTCGTGTTCAGCTGTATCTTGTTCATTAAGAACCACAAAAGGAGGAGTGAAAGACCCGGAATTGTCATTTCATACGTAAGTCTTTGAAGAAAAATATTATCGTTTTTAAAGCCAAAAGAATACGTATTTTTACTAGGAAAACCGTTGTAATTACCTTTTATTAGTTCTAAGTCATATATTCACATGTGATAATAGTAAAAATGAAGTGTAAAGCCATTAAATAATGTAAAATTAAATCCCTTGTTTTGGGCATCTGCGCTAGTGATGAACCAGTACCAACTAATTTAGATGTATCGATAATATTTTAGTTTCCGTTGTTTTATTAAACAATTACTTTTTAGGTTCCCAAAATGTCGAGAAATTAGACGTGAGTGGATCAAAGCTGTTAGACGTGATAATTGGGAGCCCACAAAATATTCCAGGCTTTGTTCGAAACATTTTAATAAATCCTGTTATATTGCTGGCTTATCAATTAAAAAACTCAAAACTGATGCAGTACCAACCATTTTTGAAGAATATCCAGCATATTGTCAACCGGTTAGTATTTTTCATATCAATGCTGTACTATATACTCGTATAACTCCGCTGTTGGATGTAGCCCACGCATGTTTTAGTTGGATGTAGCCTAGCCTACCTCAGTTTAGAGTCACTAAGTAACATACCATACTACAAACCTATTATTAGAATGTGCTGCCAATATGACTGAATAAGATATATTGACCTGGATATTAACATTTTCAACGTTGCACAATATTGCATTATTCTCTTTTTTCAACATCTGTATAAAAAGCTCTTGTTCAATAACCTCCTCCAACTTCCTCTTACTTCTTCCCATTATAACTTTTATTATAAGGTACAAAAAATATGTAAATCAATGACCAAAACAATGAATAACAATTTCAGTTAAGGCCTTAACAGCTGCGAAAGTGTTGCCACTTTAAAAAAAACATAACTTACCTACCAGAATAATTATTGTAAATCTGCTGAATTAAATGTGTAGATATAGCAATGAACTGCTTTTAAATAGTTGAGTTTTCATGGACAACGTCTTTGATGAGCTAAAATTTTAACTTTAGCTAAAAACGCCCGCTATTATCGTAAATTAAAATTTTAGCTATAAGACACTTTTTCTGAAAACTTAGCTATATAAAAATTGGTCATTGTTACATCTAAACATTCAATTCAGCAGACTTTCAATAATTATTCTGTTTAGAAAGTAATTACACTTTCGCAGCCATTAAAGCCTTAATAGTTTTAATAATACTAACAAACACGACTAATTATAAGATTTCGCTGATTACCCATCTATAAGAGTGGTGAAAAGGAGGTTATTTTTGGGTCTATGCATTTTGTGGGTTTGTGTGTATGTAGATTTCCTTAGGACCTCCTAGTAAGAATTTTGAAGCGCAATGCTCACATTTATCTCTGGAGGAGAGTAATAGGTTATATTATTTAGGTCTTTAAATTTACTGTTTTAGGTAGTAAAGAAGAGAAAGTCACCGCAATGCCGAGATGAAATTAAATGTATTACTCCAAAAAACTCAAGAAGATGGATGAAAGTGGGTTAAAGCCAGAAGACCTTCCTACAACACCCAAGCGGGCAGTAAGAGTATTAAGAACTCTTGCACACTCTCAGATGGTGTCTTTGAGACGACTTAGGACAATTATAAAGCTATCCATCATCCATCCATCAGCCTGTTTCGTCCACTGCTGGACAAAGGCCTTTCCAGGATTTCCACTCTTGGCGGTCCTCCTGGAAGAAATGCCCATACTCACACACGCTGGGCAGGCGGGTTGGTGAGCGCGGTGCCGAAACCCTTGCACCAGTGTCGCCGCTGCCCGTCACCAGTCTGTTTTATATAAGGCTCGGCAATTGGGGATGGATAAACCGCCATCCATCGGTCCCAGGCAATGGTTGGCCACCTGGTTTTGCCTGAGAGCTGTTCTCTTACTCTCTCCCGAATAACTTCGGGAGGATTTGCAAGTAAGATGGTGGTACCTCCACAGTCGAGCCCGGCATCAGCTCTACCACCTGTAGAGCTAAGGGAAAAGAAACGCAGACTTGAAAAATTATAAAGCTAAGGGAAAAGAAACGCATACTTGCAAAAAAGAATGCAAACCTATTAAATGTCGTTCATCTGTTCTTGTATAAACGATGATTTTTTTCATTATCGCTCAATTTCATACTGGAGGCTTGGTAAGTGATCAGTATCATATGTCAAAAAAAATGAAATTCGTAAAATTAAATTCCACAAACCTAGTTATTAATCTATGATATGGATCACTTAGCTAGCCTCCAGTATGAATTTGGACCATGATGAAATATCATCTTGTTTAACTATTCTATGGCTTTCGCTGTCTATTGAGAGCGGTCGGAAATATATGTTGTTTGTTACTAAATTAATATTATTTAGAGGACAACAAAAATGCGTCTGTTCTTGTATTTATGTGTTTTAGAAGTTTACATACAGCCAAAAATTATATTAAAGAGTTGATGTCCAGTTAAAACGCCTTTTAATAATTTTAGAGTTATTCTATCGATAAGCTAGACAATGTAGTCACTTCACTAGTCACGCACACTAATACATATCCACAACTGCACACTAACAAGAAACGGACACGTATTAAACCCAAAGGCTCTGTCCATGTGATACTTGGTCCGAGTTCCGAATCACTGATGGCCGTACGGCGCGCGGCGTGAGTAGTTTAGTGCTGTCAGCGCCATTAGGAATCCGGCCAATGTCTTTGCCCAGGGATGGACATTAAAAAAAACATCAATGTTTTTTTCGATGTAATGCATCGAGCTATTGCATCGATGTTTTATGATGCATCGAAAAAAAACATGGATTTTTTGATACATCGATGTATTTTTGGATATGTACGTGAAGATATTGTTCTGAATATTTTGATTTTCGGTTCTGAAGTTATGATTAATAGAGGAATTTGAGGAATTAATAAACAAATTAAAATACTAATTTCACAAAATCAAAGTTTTAGTAATTGGGCTTCTCAACATTTTTACCCACACTGCTAGTTCTTTTAAATAAGCAACTTTAACGCTTAGATTTTTAGTCGAAAACAAAAATATTAGATAAATAATTATTGTTATTAAAACTAGGGGGTAACTCAGTTGACAACAACGTTTTCCATTGTAATTCCGGGACAAGCCCGTCTGATTTTCAAGAAATTAACAGATTTATATTTTTATTTCTGAATGTTGCTAAGTTATCTAGTAAGCGAACAAAACCATTTTCAGAAAGAAAAGAACTAAATTGTGAATTTTGTGTTTGATTTTATTGACAATGATCCAAAAAGCTGTGTTGATAAAAAAAATATGATCCTTAACTGAAATTGACAAAGTACGGAATCAAAATGCCTTACCCTGAGATTCAGAGTGCATTTTTAGTCCGAAATCAATCTTACAAACGTCAAAAAGCGACGTGATCTCATACTGGAGTGACGTTGGTTTGTACGATTGAGTTCGGACTCAAAATGCACTTTAAGCCTGAGATTCAGAGTGCTTTTTGAGTCCGAACTCAAGAGGAACTCAATCTTACAAACGTCACGAGATCACGTCGCTTTTTGACATTTGTAAGATTGAGTTCTAAGATTTATGTCGATATTTTGTTTTTGGTATGTAAGTAGCTATTATGATTTTATGGTTCCGTAGTTCGACGAGAAACCATTATTAGTTTCGCCATGTCTGTCTGTCCGCGGCTTAGCTCTGATACTATTTGAGGCCAGCGTTTAATGTCGGTAGCTACTAGCTACTAATAAATACCTTAACCAAAATTTGATTCCCAATCGCAAGTGGCAGGTAACCCTATGATCGAACATCGTTTCGATGACTTTGAGTCGGTCAGAACAGAAGAAGCTCTCGCACGTTGTGATTCGGTACATTCTCGTCTTCACGCACGCGTGGTAACTGAGAGTAGGCAATTAAAATTTTACGCGGTATATTTAAATGCGAGCTAGTATACACTTTATTGCCGCGTACGAGAGTAACATTTTATTTGAGAGGCCCTTCTGTACGTATTTATTCTGTGATATGGGTAGCAGTTGGTAGCACTGCTTGTCGTTGTCGGTGGACTCGGTGGTTATTCCATTCCAGGGCCGTAAAATATGTATAAAAAAAAATTGTTGGTGGTTGTTTTGTGATAAAGAATGACGGGCGGGCTAAATGCCATGCAGACTGGGATCGATCAGCTGACATTGACACTGACGTCTTTGGCTATTTTCAATGCAAATTTTGTTTATTGTTTACGTTGTGTTGTCATGGGCAACCGGCATAAGCCTAACGTTTATTGCTATTTGCATTGCAAGTCATTTTGGGTTAGTTAAGTAAGTGTAGGTACTTACTTATTGAACGTCTACTGTAATCAATCGTGGCGTGCGTGGTATTATGATCACTTCAAGTGAATTAAACTGGATGACAGTAAACTAGGAAATCATAATACCTAGGTACGTAATATTCGTCGGTGAAAAGCGGCTATACCAAGTGGGGATTGTGACTTGCACCTCCTAGTTTATGTTAAATATGGTATCACCTTTTTTGTCTCCCAACCCTATAGTATTATTAGGTAATGGCAACACTCTCTCCAACCTCCTGTCTGACAATTACGTGTGCTATACTATATTAAAAATGTATCAATTTATAATTAAGGATATCATAGTAATCCAAGATATTTATTATGAAGAATAAATAAAAGGGATTCTCTTCTACTGGCTGACGGTTTTATTTCTGCACCGAAGACACGCAATACCGATTCACACCCTCCAACAGGTTATGAATGCCCAGGCTCAAGCTACAAGCGTGAAATATAAGCGAAATAAGGTGCGTAAATACAATATATATTCGCTAACTAACGTCAGATATGACGCCGAGACCGAATGACGTAGTTAACCCAGCTGAAAGTGGTGAGACCCGACAAGGCGCCGGTAATTCTACTCCAGCGGCTGCCAACGTAGCCATGAATATAGAAAAACTTGAAGGTGCATCTAACTATGTTTCCTGGAAATTTATAATGAAAATGATACTTGTCTTGGAAGGACTGTGGGCTAGCGTTGAGGGCACTGATCCCGACATTCCTCGTGGTCAACGAGCACTAGCACGCATTTGTCTAAGTGTTAGACCTTCATGTTATCAATATGTGCGGTGTGCTGATTCTGCAAAGGATGCATGGCACAACTTGAGCAGAGTATTTGAGGATAAAGGTCTGTACAGAAGAGTGTTACTCCTTAGGCAGCTACACACCACAAGTTTCGATCAATTCTCGAGTATGATGAACTACATTGAAACTGTAACAACACTTGTACAGCAACTCGCTGACATTGGAAAGACCATCGAGGACTCCGAAGTAGCTGAGATACTTCTTAGCGGACTTCCTTCAGAGTACGATGCCTTAGTTTCCAACCTGGAAACAATCTGTGTCACTGGGACATTGTCGAGTGAATTGGTTCGCACAAGGCTATTACAAGAAGACATTAGAAAGTCTAATGGAGATTCAACAAGCAAAGCATATGTCACAAAGCAGAAGAACAAGCCTAATGTTTCCTGTAGCTACTGTAACAAGATAGGACATGTCAAGTCTAGATGTTTTAAACTCAAAAGAGATAAGAAGAAGAAAGTAACTCTAGACAGTGACGCAACATTCATAGCTTCTGCATTCCTAGCTAGAAATGATGGCTGGTTCGTGGACTCCGGATGTACAGCCCATATGTGCAACAATCGAGAATGGTTTATGAACTTTAAAGAAAACAAGTGTGATAATAGTATTATGACTGCTAATAATCAAAAGTTAAAGTGTCTAGGATCTGGTGATATTTACATAACAACTAATGATAATTCGGTAAGAATGATTCAAAATGTTTTGTATGTACCTCAATTATCTGCCAATCTCTTGTCTGTTTATAGATTAATAGAAAGGGGTTACACAGTTTGCTTTAATCAAGATGGTTGTAGCATTTACGAAAGTATTAGTTGTAAAATCTCTGGCAACCCAATTATATTTGCTTCAAATGATAATGGTATTTATAAATTGAATGGGAAAGTGTGTAGGTCAGGTATGTCTTTGCCATCAGTGCACTCTTTGCTTCTGTGTGAAGAAATATCACGTAGACAGAAGTCACCGAGTGCTGCAGTCACTGCATTATTGGCATCAGTGTCCACGGACATGTGGCACAAAAGGCTCGGACATCTGAGTTTTTCAGGTATGTATACTCTTCGTGGTGGTGGTGCAACGGGTATTATGTTTCAGGATGGAGATGGGACGACTTTGAAGGAATGCATTCCTTGTCTTCAAGGGAAGATGTCTGCCCGGCCGTTTCCGGAACGAGAAGCCAAGCGCACCAGCCAACCTCTCGAGTTAATTCACAGCGATGTCTGCGGCCCAATCCAAATGAGCAGTTGGGGTGGGGCAAAGTACTTTGTCACGTTCACAGATGACCATACACGGAAATCATTTGGATATTTACTTCGAAACAAATCTGAGGTAATTACAGCATTTATTAATTTTAAAAAGCTAGTAGAAAAGCAATTGGGTTTACCTATTAAGATTTTGCGCTCAGATGGTGGAGGCGAGTATTGTAATGTTAAGTTTTCATCATTGTTGAGGAATGAGGGCATTATTCACCAAACAACTGTTCCATACTGTGCACAGCAGAATGGTGTCTCAGAACGCCTGAATAGAACTATTATGGAGAAAGCTCGGTGCATGATGTTGGGAGCAGGTCTCTCTGAGAAATTCTGGGGTGAGGCAGTCATGACTGCTATTTACTTAAAGAATAGGAGCCCTACTAAGGCCCTTTCAGGACAGACTCCAGAGAGCGTGTGGACTGGGTCAAGGCCAGACCTAAGTCACCTGCATGTGTTTGGTTGTATTGCTTATTCGCTTGTCCCTAGTCAAAAGCGTCGTAAACTAGACGCAAAAAGTAAAGAGTATATTTTTGTAGGCTACAGCGAAACCTCAAAGGGATTCAGATTATCTGACCCTTTAAATCCTCAAAATGTTGTAGTTTCTAGAAATGTAGCGTTTTTAGAAAACAAATTTTATAAAAATAACATTACCAGTATTAATAATGATGAATTTATTTCTTATGAATTGACTACTGATAATAATTTTATTAATGAATTGAATTCTAGTGGTAATAATATTAATAGTCATAATTTTGAACTGAGTTCGAATTCTTGTAAAAACACTTTGCTGAATTCTAGTCTTAATAAAGAGCCGAATAATAGCAGTTGTACTGTTTTGGATTCTAGTCAAATAATAGGATCAAATTCTGATACAGCTAAAAATAATAATTCCGTTGAGAATAATACCAATTCTTCGGTGATTTCAGACAGTATTGAGTTGTACTGCACCGGCAGCGAGAACGAAGACAGTTCCACTTCGTCGCCGGGTTGCAGCACGCGTCATGAGCGTGTAACCTCATCTCCCGAGGTGTCAGCTGGAGGGGAAGAGATTGCAGTGTCCCCTGTCGGCGCGTGCACTCGGTCGGTTCGTAGTACTCGGTCCAAACTTCCGGTCAGGTATGCGGATTACGAAACTGATTTCACTATGATAGCTCAGGGTCTATCGTATGAGGAACCTTCCACATATGAAGAAGCTATTTCTTGTCCTAACAGTCAAGAATGGCAAGCAGCAATGCAAAATGAATATGATTCTATTACTGCAAACCAGGTATGGAAACTTGTTGACCGACCACCTCATGAAAATGTAATAAAATGTAAGTGGGTTTTTAAAAGAAAACATGATGCAACGGGTAAATTCGATAAGTTCAAAGCCCGGTTGGTTGCTAGAGGATTTACACAAGTCCAAGGCATTGATTACAATGATACTTTCTCACCCGTAGTACGACATTGTACCATGCGAATTTTGTTCTCCTTAGCTAACGAATTAGACTTGAATATCGACCATGTTGATGTTGCCACTGCATTTCTCAATGCAGATTTACAAGAAACCATATACATGGAGCAGCCTCCAGGCTTTTGTAATAATAATAAAAATAGAGTTTGTTTGTTACTGAAAGGAATATATGGTCTTAAGCAAGCCAGTAGGATTTGGAACGAAAAAGTTCATATATTACTATCTGACAATGGCTATAGTCAAAGCAAATGTGAGCCTTGTGTTTATGTAAAACGTTTAGGTCGCGATTATACAATAATTGCATTGTATGTGGATGATTTTTACATATTTTACAGCTCCAAGAAAAATGAATTGTTACCTTTGTTAGAAAGTAATTTTAATGTTAAGAACTTAGGTGCTCTCAAGAGCTGCTTAGGTATAAATGTAACTAGAGAAAGATCTAAAGGAATTTTAAAATTGGATCAGTCTGAATACATAAAGAATTTGCTTGTACGTTTTGGTATGCAGAACTGTAAATCAGTCAAAACACCAATGCCTGTAAACTGTAAATTTGTGCAGTCAGAAAGTGGTAATAATAACCTAATTAAGGATGAAACTTATCAATATAGGCAACTTATGGGATGTCTCATGTACTTGTCAGTTTGCACAAGACCTGACATTTCATATGCCTGCAGTCAACTAAGTCAGTTTAACAATTGTTTTAACAAAACTCATTGGCAGGCAGCAAAACGCATACTGCGGTATTTAGCAGGGACAATTAACTACTCTCTATGTTTTATAAAAAGTGGTAAATTTAATATTACTGCTTATACTGACGCAGATTGGGCCAATGACCCCACTGATAGGAGATCTTATACTGGGTTTGTTATCAAGCTGGGAAGTAACACAATAAACTGGGAGTCACGTAAGCAGCGTTGTGTCGCTCTTTCCAGCACAGAGTCAGAATATTTAGCAATTGGTGACGTCTGTAAAGACATTTGTTTCATAAAAAATTTCTTATCAGAGATTGTTCCTTGGAACATTAACATTGTGATCTATAATGACAATCAAAGTGCGCAGAGACTGCTAGAAGTAAAAGAGTATTGTCATAAACGCACGAAACATATAGATTTAAGATATCATTATGTGAAAGATTTAATTAAAAATAATTTAATGTCCATAAGATACTTACCTACAAATGTAATGATTGCAGATGTTCTTACAAAGCCTTTATGTTTTGCGAAGCATGCCGAGTTCATAAGCAAAATGAACATTAAATAGATAATGTATGTACATAATTGAAATGAATTGTATACATGCATGTAGTATTTGCATGTATGAGTGTTAAGTGTCAGTGCAATTGTTTTGAATTTTAGCATTTTGAATGTCAAGTACATAATTGCTTGTAATATTTAGCATGTAGAAATTATTTCGCTTATGTATTTTGTATCATAGCTTAAGGTTTGTGAGAAGGGGAAGTGTTAAATATGGTATCACCTTTTTTGTCTCCCAACCCTATAGTATTATTAGGTAATGGCAACACTCTCTCCAACCTCCTGTCTGACAATTACGTGTGCTATACTATATTAAAAATGTATCAATTTATAATTAAGGATATCATAGTAATCCAAGATATTTATTATGAAGAATAAATAAAAGGGATTCTCTTCTACTGGCTGACGGTTTTATTTCTGCACCGAAGACACGCAATACCGATTCACACCCTCCAACAGTTTACACATTATAAATAAGAAAATAATTTGTGGCAGGCAAAAGAAAAACAGAAATTTCATGTAGAAGTATTGATAATGAATGATTGTGCCTTCTTCCTTTTATCGGGCTGAAGACTGGCACTGTGCACAGTGGCGGAGTTACACAATCGCTCATCATTATTTTTTCAGTTCTTTTCATCATCTCATGCAAGCAACCTACATGCAAACCGAAAAACAATAATTAACCAAAGCGAATAACAGGACAGTGACAGCATGTTAGAAGGAAAAAACACCAAATATAATTATTTCTAAGTAGCAGTTAGGTGGTAGAGCTAATGCCGGGCTTGACTGTGAAGGTACCACCATCTTACTCGGAAATCCTCCCGAAGTTATTCGGGGGAGAGTACGAGGACAGCTCTCAGGCAAAAAAACCAGGCGGCCCACCATTGCATGGCGGCGGTATATCCATCCCCAATTGCCGGGCCTTATATAAAACAGACTGGTGACGGGCAGCGGCGTCACTGGTGCAAGGGTTTCGGCACCGCGCTCACCAACCCGCCTTCCCAGCGTGTGTGAGTATGGGCATTTCTTCCAGGAGGACCGCCCCAGAGTGGCGAAATCCTGGAAAGGCCTATGTCCAGCAGTGGACGAAACAGGCTGATGGATGGATGGAAGTAGCAGACCAAACTTATGGATTAAATAGCGTGGCAAGTTTCCATACAAAAAATAAGCTACAAAGAAACCTTTAAAAATGGGTTGTCTTGGCTGGCACATGCCTGGAACATATTTGTTAATTACTTAACTAATCTTTAGTATATATTTTGTTTGGAAACAAGCATTATTTATAATTAAAAGAGCCCGAAGTTCACTGATCTAAAATTGCCACCCGTCGACTCTATGCGTTTATTATTAATGTTAGGGCTGCTACTATATGATGTGTCTGTGTAAACATATGATGTTCACTGGAACGCAGCATGCAAAAACTCTATATCCATAAAACCTGTTAGTGTATTAGTAGGTAATTAAAATTAACCAACTTATATTTGGAAAAACTATTGATCTTATCTTATGAACAACAAGATACAGCAAGGAAAGCAGTTCCTTCTGAAGGGAAAATGATAATCTGGACCACACGATACATATGCAGATACAATTTTGTTCAGCAACTGCAAATTCTTGAAGCTGGAAAAATATGAAGTATTATGAATTTAGGAATGCAATAACTAAAATTTATATTCTCACAATAACCTATATGTATTATCAGGTCCGGTCTGGCCTCAGGGCATACTGGGACTTTTCCCGGTGGGCCGGTCCGGGGTGGTGAACGGTGGGACCCGGAGCCGGACTCCAGCTCCATTGTCCCTTCATTTTTATACAGAGTCAAGCCGTGATATGATTATTTTATGGTGTAGGCTGCAGTTTAAAATAAATTCCCAGTACCTAGTTTTTTTGGCTCGCAGACCGACGACGCTGTATATTATTGTTCCACTTTTGGATTGTGTATGAGGTGCTAACATCAACTCCCTTAGTGCAAATCTATGAAATGAAATGACAGTTCAACGGTAGGATGTGCAAAAATACGTAAACTTTTTCAGTATGTACTGCGAAATTATAATGTGGAGAAAATGTAACATTTAACCAAGATAATATAATTTGTGGAATTAAAATAAAATGATATCCTTGAAAAAAAATGACAGCTTTGATGATCAATCACTCATGGGTTCATCAACTTCATCATCAGTGCCGAATAGTGACAGATTTGTGAAATAAAATTCAAAGGTTTCATTTATAAAACTGTTGAAAACAGATTCAGCTAACAGTTCAGACAACTAAATCAGCTACCATTTCATATTTTGGAGAAACAATACTATTGATAAATAAACTTATAAAAACATCAGTAAGTAGGTACCACATAAAATGCTAAAATTTGATTATTATTATTTTACTTGATGGGCTTAAGTCCTTAAGTAATCAATTCATTTGTACTATTATGCAAACGGTACTTTTGAATCCCGATCCAATTGTGGAACAATAATACATTCAGAATATACATAATTGCACCTGAGGGAAATAATTTATTTTATTTCTTTAGAAGGGTATACACACTACATGTATCTTAAAGGATGTAGAATGCACTTGGCTGGCTGCATGATTGCCTCTTTTCTGTTGACTTCTAAAATAGGTAGGTAACATAAAATTTTGTGTAGTTTACAAAAGGCGGCAGAAAAAAAATCTTCTCAATGTAAAAGCCCAGTTTGCTGGCTTGCACCAAATTTTTCTCCACCGTTATCTACACAACTCAACAATTTCGAAATGTGCTCAACCTAACATAGTGGTGAGGGCAGGGCCCCGACTTTAAGTTAAAACTTGCTCCTATGGAAAATGTAAGTATGAAATAAAAAACGCTGCACACGCGACGAAGAAAATACGGGAAATCTAATAATATCCATCACATATTGTACGCCTGTCTCCCAGAGGGGGGTAAGACTGATAATGCAGATTTCCATCTGCTACGATCCTGACCTAACACAACTCTTCCAGATCCATCAATCTAATCATACAAGCTTTTCTACTTTGGGTACCTATAGAAATCAAAAATTGGTTTTATGCTTAGAGGAAGAGGCCCAACAATAATTAATGTAGTCTAAATGCTCTAAGGTTTCAAGCTTTCAAGTGAAATCACGAAAATAAAAAATACTTATCAACTATCAAAACAAACGAAGTAACTAAATAGGGATGTATATACATTATATCGAGAAATTCTCGACGAGAACCTGGTATTATCGATAATATAACATTGAAATTTCGATGTTTTTAAATGTACGACGAATGATGTAGCGATATGGTTGAAAATTATAACAAAATGCATTTTTGAAAATACAACGGGCATAAAGGCCAAGGAGTAGAAATTTTAAAGAGCTGTTTTACGCATGTGTTGTAGTTAGGTACTAAAAATACTTAAATAACGCTTTATGTTATTAAAGGCAGTACTGAACAAACATTTTATGGCGTTATTTATTAAGCCTATTTCATAAGATTATTTGATAAGCTACAAATCTTAGTTACACCGCTTACACCAATAAATGTTGTTTTTGGCACTCCGTGACAAAGTTTAATGTAAATTATGCTTTTCCTGCACAATAACTTTAAAAGCATGCTCAATAATTAAACATATCCAAAATTGGTTTCCAAGTAAAGGTTCATAAATTCATAATTGAAGCATGATGGCGGTTCTTATTTTTTTATTAAAAAATAATAAAAAATGTGACTTGTTTTATTTTTTACCTTGATTTCGATATTTCTTTATTAAATGACCCCAACACTATTTAAATTATATCGATACATTTATTACTTACCAAATTAAAATGTTGTAATAAAAAAAAACGAAATGTCGATATTCAAAATGTATGATCAAGTCACATCACTATGTCATCTGATGACATTTAAGTTCGGCGTTGCTATAAATAATGGAACATCTATCATTTCTGATGACTTTAAGTTCGGTGTTGCTATAAATAATGGAACATCTATCCACACACCATATATTGGATGTCTGTGCATCATCATTCATGGAACGTAGAAGCAACGTCCTCTTTGACAGATCATTATCGCCACAAAATATTTAAAAGTACAAGAATTAAAAGTACAGACTTAAGACTAGACAAGACTTCAGTTTTTTCTAGTTCCCGGCTTTAAAATACAATGTATCCAGAGCCTTTAAACCAAACTAAGCATTAAAAAAAAACTTCAAAGTCAATATGTGTGTGTGTTGTGTATGTACATAGTTTTTAAACGCACACATGGTTATCTGCATGGAAAATAGCCTCAGCCAAAGAATGAAGTGTATGTATTTGTTGTAAATTTTAATTCTGAACCTGAGTTTTCCGGCGCCATTATTGTGTATAAAATCGTTCAAAGGATCCACACCACAGTGCCACAAGCCGAAGCAACAAACAGCAATATGTCGCTGTTCCGTAAGCCAACAAAGAAGATTCAGCGGCGCGTGTTCAAGGGTGCTGACGATGAGGAGGACGGAGATCCAGAGCCGCCGCCGCCGCCCATCATCAGCAAACAGAAGAAGGAGAACAAACCTATCAAGAAAACTGCACTTCTGAGCTTCGCTGATGAAGGTATACGTCGACGTCCAGAGTGGTTTCTTCTCTATACAAATATTCGGTCAGTGTTCATGGGGCACAATCTCTGCACTGCACTGAATGAAGGATCTGTATGGTGGTTGCTGTACTTCGTTCCTTGACTCGCCATACCCACCTTAACTTCTAACCTAACCTAGCAGCTTGCTTTTGTGCTGAAGGATTTCTGTCATGTAAAGTGTCCTAGCCACAGTGCTCCCCTAAGTGCACCCCAACTGAATATTCTACTCCCAAGCTGAACATGAATCAATCACTTAACAATGTTCCTGGACCCATTAACACAGTTTTGAGCATTGTGTGGCAAAAGTGATCATGTTACTAAAAAACTGGTCAAGTGACTCTCGCACCTGAGGGTTCCATACCATTCTAATAAGTAAATAGACTTGATCATTTTAATAAAAAATAATAAAGTTATGAGTATGAAACAAAACTGCAAAATTAAGTTGGTTTTCTATTACTTGTTAACTAGTAAAGCCTACTTAGCTGTGACATATTCCAACTTAAGAAACTATAAGGGTTCCTTTTTGACCATGATGCCCTAAAAATCAGCTAGAATCCCATAGTTGAAACAGACTAGTATTTTGAATATTATAGTAAAGACTGGCGGTTGGGATGGCTGATCAACTTGAAATGGCTGAGCCTATTGGACTGAAAAGGTTAACAATTACGCTAGGACTATGGAAGAAACTTACAAATCTGCTATAGATACAAAATGCACCTAGAAATCTTCACCAGTTTTTGTGTTCTCAAAAACAACCAAATCATAAATTGTAAGAGCTCTAAACACTGCACTTGCATTTGGAAACTTATTAGAGAAAGTAGAAGTAAGATCAATTTATAACTTGTAGAAACACTGGGCATGTTTAGCTCTAGCACAGAATAACTATGGCTGTAGGTTCACTTTACCTGAAGTACGGCAATTGGGGTAACCACTCATCACACTGGGATGTAATGATTGTTGGTGAAACGTGGGTGTATGAGTATGGACCCGTCTTGCATTTGACATTTCATACTCAGAAACACCTCTGACATGCATTCAGAGATTCATGACGTGACAATGTTATATTTTGTGAAAAGTTGATTTTAAAAATAAAAGTATAAAGTTAATTCAAAGTACTTTTTAAATATATAATCTAATAGAGTAGAATACAGATATTTAATTTTCACCTCAATCTAGAGAGAATTTTGTGCATTCAACCTGATATTCCTCAATGCCTGTGGTTCATTAAATACCGTGATGTTAATAAGATTTCCACATCTATAGTTTGTCGTCTTCCGCTAGGTCAAGTATGTTCTCGCCAAAATCAGGGTGAGGAATCATTCCCTCTGTGAATGTGGCTTGTATGATCATATGTTTTTTGAGTGTCAATAATTACAGTATTCTTTGTATGATATTCTCCCTCCACAAATCCCCGTCACGCTAACTTCAGGTTTCTGCTGACTTTTGTATACATGTTTGTTAATGCATAGTTGATGCTTGTGATTGTTGGCACTTGGTGGAAATTGATACACATTATGTTTATTTATAACTCAAGTACTTATCCACAATATACTTATATTAAATATTATACCCAACAGGTTTTGCTATTGAGCATTCTCAAGGGCTTAAGTACAATATTTATTTAATTACATTTTCAGAATCTACAAATAAAATACGTGCAGTAAAATAACACTTCGATAATATTGTTATTTTATTGCACGTATTTTATTTGTAGATTCTGAAAATGTAATTAAATAAATATTGTAGTTAAGCCCTTGAGAATGCTGAATAGCGAAACCATCTGGTTCAAATCAACTCACGTTAAAGTTTGTCTACACTATTATATACCTATAGAGAAGAAGATTTATTTATTTATTTGTTTGTTTGTATATGATGGGTAATATCTAAAACTACTGAACTGACTATAAAAATTCTTAAAGCACTCAATAAGATTTTTAGTATCCTTGCGTAGTCTCTCATGGTTGAGGTTTCAATAATCCACTGGTATATGTATTTTTTAGGAGACCTCTCAAGTTTAAGTTTATTTGATCAGTATTGATGAGTATTTTTGTAGTGACGGGACTGGGAAGCGGGTACGGGGTCTCCTCAACGGATAACAGCAGACCCTTCGAGTTTGGGCTTATTTTATTGGTCTTTATTAGCACTTTGGTAAAACATGGTGACCAGGGTCTGATGATGGGACTGGAAGGTGGGTACGGGATCTCCTCAACGGACAATAGCAGACCCTTCGAGTTTAGGCTTATTTAGTTGGTATTTATTAGCACTTTGGTAACACATGGTGACCAGGGTCTGCAGATGGGACTGGAAGGTGGTTATGGGATCTTCTCAACGGATAACAGCAGACCCTTCGAGTTTGGGCTTATTTGATTGGTCATTATTAGCACTTTGGTAAAACACGGTGACCATTTTCTGATGATAAAACTGGAAGGCGGGTACGGGATCTCCTCAACGAATAACAGCAGACCCTTCGAGTTTGGGCTTATTTGATTGGTTTTTATTAGCACTTTGGTAAAACATGGTGACCATTGCATATTGTCGTTCAAAAAATCGTATTCTTTTGTTTTCCTTATTTCCACGAAAAGCTCTTCGACGCGGGCGGAGCCGCGGGCAAAAGCTAGTCAAATATAAAATCGATTTGATAGTCCTTGTTAACTTTCTCGATACAAAAAAATCGATTATATTTCGTTAGAGTACATCACTGTAACTGTCAACTTTGAACTGCCACCCATATCATGATATCTCGGACAGCTTATAGGTGTAAATTCGTCCCCTTTTTTGGTGTAGATTCGTGCCATACAACTTGACAATTAAAAATGTTCATTTATTTCACATTGGTCTACTGCCAGTAAAATAAGTCATTTCAAAAATAATAAATAAATAGAAGTAAAATAGATTAAGTTTGCTTAACATCGATTTGCCGTTGTTGGCACCAAAGTCCAAAGTCCAGTTGATCGCAACATTGTTGAATGATTTAGGAGTACTAAAATTAAAACAAAAGTCTGAATAACAGCTGCATTTTTCTAGTTAAGTATCACTATTTTTTGGTGAAAGAATATAATTTTTTGAACGACTATATGCAACGGACACCATGTTTAACCAAGGCGTTAATAAAGACCAATCAAATAAGTCCAAACTCGAAGGGTCTGCTTTTGTCCATTAAGGAGATCCCGTACCCATCTTCTAGTTCCATCACCAGATCCTGGTCACCATGTTTTACCAAAGTGTTAATAAAGACAAATCAAATAAGCACAAACTCTAAGGGTTTGCTGTTGTCCGTACCCATCTTCCAGTTCCTGTTTTGACTTGTAGAAAGTATACGTATGTATCTATTTTACAAAATAAATATTTTGATTTGATTTGATTTGGTCTACTGTTGTCCGTTGAGGAGATCCCGTACCCACCTTCCAGTCCCATCAGCAGACCTTGGTCATTATGTTTTACCAAAGTGCTAATAAATACCAATCAATAAGCCCAAACTCGAAGGGTCTGCTGTTGTCCGTTGAAGAGATCCCGTACCCACCTTCCAGTCCCATTAGCAGACCTAGGTCACCATGTTTTACCAAAGTGCTAATAAATACCAATCAATAAGCCCAAACTCGAAGGGTCTGCTGTTGTCCGTTGAGGAGATCCCATACCCATCTTCCAGTTCAATCATCAGACCCTGGTCACTATGTTTTAGCAAAGTGCCAAGAAGTGTGTCAGGATCGTTGTAGATGGAAATCTGTAGTCAGATTAAACTGATACAGTTTTCTCGTATGGGAAAAAATCAATACATAAACCTGGCTTTAATCACTTTTTAAGCTAAATATTAGCAAGAGGTGTGTCCGGGTCGTTGTAGATGTAAATCTGTAGTCAAATTAAACTGATATAGTTTTCCCGTATGGGAAAAAATCATTACTTAAATCATAGTATTTAAAGTATCTGTGCTTAAACCTAGCTGTAGTCACTTTCTCAAGCTTAATATTAGCAAGAGGTGTGTCAGGATCGTTGTAGATGGAAATCTGTAGTCAGATTAAACTAATTAGTTTTGCCATATGGGAACAAATCATTACTTAAACCACAGTATTTGATGTATCTATGCTTAAACCTGGCGGTAGTCAATTTTTCAAGCTTAATATTAGCAAGAGGTGTGTCAGGATCGTTGTAGATGAAAATCTTTAGTCAGATTAAACTGATACAGTTTCCTCGTATGGAAAAACAACCGGTTTTATCACGTATAACTAACCATTTGGTCAGGGCACGCCGATAAAGCAGCTAAGCAGTGTTTTTTCTCCCGACATGGTTCACAAATACTGAATTTTCAAAATGAAAACTTACTTTTATTTAAATAAAATATAGCATATGTTACTCAAAAATTGTATTGTGTAGCTTTTTACAAAAGAAAGAATTTTTAGAATCGGTTCAGTAGTTTCCACATACAAACAAACAAACAAACAAAGAAACAAACAAACAAATCTTTCCTCTTTATATAATAGTGTAGATAAGAATAAACATCATGTAATATAAAGCGTTAACTTTATTAAAATAAAAATAGACTGATAATTAAATTGTTTTATTAATTTATACGATTTAATCGAATTGGCAGAGTTAGGCATGTATTTATATATGTAACCTATTAGTATTTAGTATATGGGTAGCTATTATTATTATCATATCATTTGTACATAATTGTATACATTAAATATACCTTTATTTTAGTTCATGTACGTGTATTTACTTATTAAATATAAGCAAACCCAAAACGTATTTTAATATATTGTATTTCCTCTTTTAACAGATATTTATTATTTATTTTATTTAGATAAGAATTTTAATAGTTTAGGTTTGACAGCACTAAAACTAAAATTAAAGCCTTCAGGTCTGGGGGCCTAGCACAGCAGATCATATCAAGCTGTAACCACTCAATACAGAATGTCTATCCCACTTGAGGGAGAATAACAGAGTGAGAGAAAGCATGTGCTATCGAGCTCGATATGGTTTGCTATGGTAGACTAGCTGAATCGGCTCCATTGTCATAGTGCAAAAGGAACAGCCATTTATATACAATAAAATATGAATTGTTTTCAGAGGAAGACGGGGAGGTGTTTAAGGTGAAGAAATCATCACAGAGCAAGAGGCTTGCCAAGAAGAGAGAGAAGGAGAAAAGACAAGCTGGTGATAGTAAATATGAAAATAACATTCCTGAGGTAATGGACTCTTTCTATGTTCTTCAAAATAGGACCTATGAAGCTGCCATACTTTTTTTAAACCATTGGAATTTGTGATAGCCTTTATTGTGGGTTGATCAATTTGTTTCCAGTCAAGCACGTATCCAGGGGGGGGAGGGGGATAGGTGGGATTTATCCCCCTCCTAAATTTGGCGTGACATACATGGGACCGGGAATGTTTATGCATAACCACTGTAAAGTATGTTAAAGTACGTTTTAATAAAAAAGATATGCTACTTTGAAACTTAATAATATTATAGTACAGTGATTACAGAGGTTTCTTTCACAATTCACATTGTTGTTTCAATGAATGTCCCCCCCGAAACAAAAGTCTGGATACGTGCCTGTTTCCAGTTATTGTAGAAATTGGCTTATCACAAAAGTGAACTTGGCCTTTTCAGATTGGAGTCACGTTCCTTCTCCAGTTGCAGCTCCCATATAAGATATCTAGCTCTGTAATGGTTAGCTGAGTGACGATTGGGGAAAATATGATTTTAGTTTTATATTGGTTGAAAGATGTGTCATTCATTATATTAAATTTGGTTATGTATTTACGCAAATAATTTATTAATGTCAAAACTTATCCACACTAACACCAATTTTAAAACATAGGAAAACCAAGACAGCCACAGCACAGAGAAGCCACCTAAAGCTAAGAAGAAAGTGACACTGGAAGGTCTAATTCTGTCAGGACGGGAGGCTTTAGCTGCTGATGGGGCCGGAGACATCTCCGATGAAGATGAGCCTGAAGAGCAAGAAGAGGAAGACAATGGGGGGTTCCACCGCTACCGCGCAGAGAATGTCCGGGCGGCTCTAGCGGCTGGCGGGGATGGGATCCCCGATGCTGCTCTCATCCATGCAGCGAGAAAGACTCGACAGCAGGTATGAAGAGGTGAGGTACAAGCCGGAGGCGACCACACCGATTATATGAGGGTAGACATGTAACATTATCTAGGAGTTGTATATGTATAAAAAATCAATTTGGAGTTTGACGGCTGCACGACTTCAAAGTGAGAACTTCAAAACCTTAGCAACGAAATGATTCGGCATATAATGTGGTCATCTCGGTACAGCTTGGAGGCTACACAGCAAAATGGCCAACATCTTGAGAAGTGAGGAAATAAGAAGCTTAGCAAAACATGAAAAATTGAACTTCATGACATCATCTCACTTCTAAATCAATATAAATAAATGGTAATCTTTTAAATTTTATAAAGTGGCTAGCATCACAATAGTGTTAGATGACGATTTAGGTATTAATCTTTTAAATTTTATGAAGTAAGGTGAGAAACATCAAAATAGTGTTAGATGCCGACTTACATATTAATCTTTTGAGTTTTATGAAGTAAGGTGACAAACATCAAAATAGTGCTAGATGCCGACTTACATATTAATCTTTTGAGTTTTATGAAGTAAGGTGACAAACATCAAAATAGTGCTAGATGCCGACTTACATATTAATCTTTTGAGTTTTATGAAGAAAGGTGACAAACATCAAAATAGTGCTAGATGCCGACTTACATATTAATCTTTTGAGTTTTATGAAGTAAGGTGACAAACATCAAAATAGTGCTAGATGCCGACTTACATATTAATCTTTTGAGTTTTATGAAGTAAGGTGACAAACATCAAAATAGTGCTAGATGCCGACTTACATATTAATCTTTTGAGTTTTATGAAGTAAGGTGACAAACATCAAAATAGTGCTAGATGCCGATTTAAATATAAATCTTTTGAATTTTATGAAGTAAGGTGACAAACATCAAAATAGTGCTAGATGCCGACTTACATATTAATCTTTTGAGTTTTATGAAGTAAGGTGACAAACATCAAAATAGTGCTAGATGCCGATTTAAATATTAATCTTTTGAGTTTTATGAAGTAAGGTGACAAACATCAAAATAGTGCTAGATGCCGATTTAAATATTAATCTTTTGAGTTTTATGAAGTAAGGTGACAAACATCAAAATAGTGCTAGATGCCGATTTAAATATAAATCTTTTGAATTTTATGAAGTAAGGTGACAAACATCAAAATAGTGTTAGATGCCGACTTACATATTAATCTTTTGAGTTTTATGAAGTAAGGTGACAAACATCAAAATAGTGCTAGATGCCGACTTACATATTAATCTTTTGAGTTTTATGAAGAAAGGTGACAAACATCAAAATAGTGCTAGATGCCGATTTAAATATTAATCTTTTGAGTTTTATGAAGTAAGGTGACAAACATCAAAATAGTGCTAGATGCCGATTTAAATATAAATCTTTTGAATTTTATGAAGTAAGGTGACAAACATCAAAATAGTGTTAGATGCTCATTTAAATGTTAATCTTTTAAATTTTATGAAGGTGACAAACATCGAAGTAGTGTTAGATGCCGATTAAAATATTAATCTTGAGTTTTATGAAGTAAGGTGACAAACATCGAAGTAGTGTTAGATGCCGAGTAAAATATTAATCTTTTTAAAACTTTATGCAGTAAGGTGGCAAGCAACAAAATAGTATTAATTAGCTGATGGCATTGGCACTCAGCGAAGGACAAAGTTGCAGACTTAAAGAATTGCCAAGGTTAAATACTTTGAAAAAATTTTGATTTCCTTAAAAAAAAAGTAGTTTTGTTTGATTTCAAAACGCCGTGTGCTAAAAATAATGGTTATGGGTGTCTCAGGCTTGCTTATCTTATGTCTTTCTCTTTTAATGCACTTCTTAGTCTAATTCTGACAACAAATAATACCCAGTAATTTTACCATTATCATGACCTCAATTTTCCAATGAATCTTGTTTTGTCATCTCTTTGTCATACTGGCTTGTTTTTGTACTTATGTAAAGTAAAGAAGGTATTTGTAAGAAATACTCTTTATGAATTGGGCCAAGCTAGCCCTATTACATCAATCTATGCAAGTTGATTAAATTCCTGAAGAAAAGTTTAATATTTAGTATCCTCAGCCTGGCCACCTGTAGCCGCCATATAAACAGCCCAAATTGAACGTGGTCTCTCGTGCAGGCGCGCGAGCTCGGCGGCGAGTACATCCCGATCCGGTCGGATAGCGAGCGCAAGCCCGGGTCGCGGCTGGTGCGGGACGACGACGGCTCTGGGGACGACGAGGAGGAAGGCAGAATCCACGTCCGGGGCCTGGACTTGCCTAGTGACAAGCCGAAACGTGAGTCACTGCCAGTTATCGTTCGGCGTTTTACAGTTCAAATTCTAATACTTTACTTTCTAAAATAGGGTCATGTAATACACATTTTACACGTCGATTGTAATAAAAAAAAAACTACAAAAATATTTATTATTGGCTTACCCAAAAAAAAAAAATAGGATTCGGGGAAATAGCCCTGAGCAAGGATCGTATACGGATAAAAAACAATACTAAATCTATTAGAAATATGTCAAATGACATTTTGAGTGTAGCAACACGGCCAAACCAGTGGCGTGGTACATCTCATATAGGCAAATACACAATGCCTACCCTGACCTTGGCTTAGCTAACTAAACCAGTACACACAACTATTTCAATATTGTAATCAGGCTTCACCCGTTCTTTGAAATACCTACCTGCCTGCTTCGCAGCGCTCGCTACCGTGGCAACACGTGTACTAAAATTCGATGCCAACGTTCTATGTGTGCCTCTGTAACTATACTCCCATTACGTCAGCGGCTCGCGCCATGCACGCACACATTCTCATTAAAATACGCAACGCCTTTTCAAAGCAACCACGTCGAGTCGAACAGTTTTGACTTTTTTCTATCTATCTCGTATCTCTTTCATTGAAGGGGCTAATATCCTACTGGAAGTGTCCGGCTTGATGTGGTCGAAGATTGCCTTTGACTGACATTTTATTACTACAGAAAGTACATCAGAAGAAAGACATCTGCATGCTTAAAGTCTGAACTATCTGTAAATGGTATTACTTATTAGAAGAGTCCAAAGTCTTCTATCGCGTTGCTGAAAATACGTGACCGCGTATAAATTCTAAATTTACAGTTCTGTGCCTACCCTACTTAAAAATCTTATGCACGCCCCTGGGCCGAACATCAGAGTTGCAACCCAAGTGTTCCTACTCAGCCTAGGTCTCTTTAATGGACGCTCTTCTGCACTCGGTACGTCGTGACAATGTAATGTGACTGTATTGTAACATTCGAGCAGGCGGCACAGCGGCGCCGGACGTGGAGATGGACAGCGAGGCTGAGGAGTGGGAGGAGCAGCAGATGCAGAAGGCCGTGCCCGCTATACCCGACATCACAGGTCACTACTATTACTATTAACTATTCATTCACTATCATGAATCATACACAAACTCAGAAATCATCACTATATTTTACGTTTTACAATCTTTATAAGACAAAATCAGACTGAGGTATAGTGCATTCAATATTAACTGGCGCGTTTCCACTTGAGAATAAACAATAGGGGTAATAAACCAAATACTCATAGAGCCCATTAATTTTTAAATGAGCCGTTTCGACCTTATCTCTTTTGTTGCAAACCAACCCAGTATTGATACTTTTGAATAAGCATAAAATAATTTTAAAAAGATTACGTGTAGGTATGTTAAATAAAATACAATAACAAATTTAATTAATATTTCCACTGAACTAATCTCTTCGAAATTCAAAAAACAACTGAGTGGTATTTCTATTTGTTTATATTATTAAAGGGAAGATAACATAAAGAAAGTATCAAAAACGTTTGTAACACCGCTTGCCGCACGTGTTTTACAAGTGTCTATTGTTTCATTCTGGCAAATTCACCCGCCACGACGTAGTCTTATTGTTATTGCTAATGACGGTCTCAAGTGGAATCACGCCAGCTAATATTGAATGCACTATAACAGAAAACAAAATAATAACAACGCCGTGTTGTTTTGTCAAAAAGAGACGCGTGAGTATAGAGAGAGCGTCGTCCGTTAAATAGCTTCAGGTTTCACTGACGACGATCTCTCTAAACTCGCCTGTATGACGATGCGTTAGGGTTCACGCATTTTTGTTTGGAACTCAATTATTTCCTAAGCTAAGGGTGTCCGCGGGTATGATTCTTGGGAAAAGTGGTTCAGTAGGGTCGGTACAATATGTGGTTTCATTTAATGGTAACAACACAAGCACCCTACTTCCATACACCCTCACACACAAACACTCTCACTACACACCCTCCCAGTAGTAAACCGATCCTAAGACCTTGGTCTTAGGGCTAGGGATACACACACACTTAACAAACACACACATCTCAAACACACACACTCACACACCTTATTAGGTCTATTTTATAGACCTACAGTCGCCGTGATACATAGAAATTGTGGACTATGTAAACAAAGCGCCATGTTGTCTTTGTCTATGAATAGGTGAACTATCTAGAGATGGGTAAGTATGCGATTTAAATATGTTAGGTGCTTAATTAATTTTCTTTATTTGATTCATCGTTAAAATATTCTGATGAATCGCTAGTCAAATCGCCCACGTTAATTACAAATGGTTCCATCACATCGTCGGTGGCCGTATCTATTATCCCACCCAGTTCTTTAAATTTTTCTTCTACTTTTAGGACATGAGCCACCCATTTCGCCCACTGTTCTGGCCCGATCCGCGCCATACCTTGGTCCAACAAAATCTTCACATCGTCCATTTTGAATGTTTTGTTGTTCCTTCCAACGTAACCTTTTACTTGCGCTCATATCAACTCTATCGGGTTAAGCTCGCAATGATATGGTGGAAGGCGCAAAACTCACATTTTTCGATGCCGCCAACTCATCTACATACATTTTTTTATATTTTTGCTTGTCTACTTTAGCTATGAGATTCACTTTGATTTCGGTTTCTTGAAATTTGATTTCTTCTTCGCGCAACCAGCTTTGGAAAGCCTCCTTCTGCCAACTCATGTTGGGCGCCTTTTCGATTTGACGCGAATGATATGGGGCATTGTCCATTACTATGACGGAACCAATTGTCGTTGTTTCAAGGTAACACTATCCAAATCACAAAGAAAGATCAGTAAGAGAAGCCTACAGAGGCGTCGAAACGTCAAGCACATATCTATTAAGGTATGTTATTAGTTATCGCGAGTAAGACCCCAATACAAAGTTAATAAAGGGAAGCCAAGTCGTTAGAATACCGAAAACACAAAAGATTTTAGAGCAACGCTGGAAGATCACACAGCTCTCGATAGAATCACACACACGTTATGTCAAAGATTAAGAAGTAACGCTATCAAAAAAAGACGGAATGAAATTGCATCACGAATAAAATAGGTTTATATTCAAATAGATTCGTACATCACTAATTTTCAAAGACAATACAGATTCGATGAGAGAAAAATATGACAGCAACCTCGTCGCATTACAGATTTGACTATTGATTCTATAATTTTCCGTAATTAACTGGTGATTATTGAATATTTCATGATGAAATACAGTGAATGGCAGGTAAGACTTGATTCTTCATGATTTGGAATAATGTTCAGTGAGACTCCGTGACAGAACCTTGAGAAAAATTGAGAAAACGGTTTGTTTACATAGTCCACAATTTCTATTGACGGCGACTATATAAGTCAATTTTTTTATTATAAATTTATTACTAACAAAATGTATATATTGTATTCAAAATTTACCTATACAAAATTAACTTGTTTCCAGTCTAATACTTTAGTCTCTTTAAAAATCAATTGTAATTCTTTTTTTTTTCTAAATTTAATACTAAATTTACTAGTTATTGTAATATTTAATGTAATTAATTGAAATAGGCGTTACCTTGCGGAAGTCCATCACTAAGTAAAGGATATATGAATATAATTTACAATATTCCGCTAAACAATTCTTGTCCTGCTATTCAAAATGCAGACTCGTGCACCGCCCGCCCGCCCGCATAAAAACATGCAACAAGCAAGCAATATGAGCTAAGCAATCTTAAATAACAAGCAAGAAAACTATCGACACGTGTTTCTAAAACTATGTATATTTATATGAAAACTAAGATTTTATTATGAAAACTAAGTATATTTAATGTACTTAGTTTTTATTATTGAGAAACTGTTAAATGCAATTCCAAGAGGAAGTGCGGGGTTCCTGTACTTCAGTTCTCGTAATTAACACGGGGCCCCGACGTTAATTTTGTTTTATGTATGTAATCTTGATGAATAAACGTATTTTTTTATTTTTTATTTTATGGTAGCAGTCTATTTACACCCGGTATAAATATGACGTGCACAAATAATTATTATATAAACAGGTTTAGCCCTCTTAATTCTGTTATCGCTAAAAGAATAGTAAAACATAAGATCTGCCTAAAGAGGGACAGACAGAGTGGTATATCGAGTTGTCAAAGCTCGATATTGTCTACCATGCTAGGTCTCTATAGTGTATAACTCGTAACCGTGTTGTCACAGGTGACCCGTCCCTGGTGGACGTGAACCCGTTCGCGGTGGCCCCCCCGCCGCCGCGCATGGACGACGGGCCCCCGCACCTGCGGCCCCTCGCGCTGGGGGGCGCCCCGCCCCTCTCCGCGCAACAACTTGTCGATGCTTTGAGTGCACGGTCAGTGTTGCATTGGTTGCATTATGTTGGAGTTACTTAGGAATTATACATATAAGGTGACTTTCGTTTATAGCCAAATTCATACTGGAGATTCGGTAAGTGGTCAGGACCAAGGTTCCTCTACCAATTGAGTCGAGGTTGTTCTCGAACTAGTATAAAGGCACAAAAATATTTTTTCGTATTTCTCAAACAGGGTTATTGAACCTTGGTCCTGACCACTTACCGAGTCTCTAGTATGAATTTGGCTACATAAACAAAAGTCACATTATATAAATAAGAGTACTTTTTCTGAAGAAATCGTTGTTATCTAATTGTCAAGTTTAACATTCCTGAACATACACTGAGCAAAAAAAAGAGGTTTGTGTCAGAAAAATCATTTCAGTGGATACTTCTTATGCCGCCTCGTTACTCAATTATAAAGAAAGGAATCAATGACGGCGCATTCGCTTACGAGTTCCCGATTTACATTATCCCGATCAAATGAGCTTTACTTATCATTAATGATATGATAACTAATAAAACACATAATGAACTTTTAAAAAACGTAGCAACGGTGTCCAATTCAGCGTTCTGTTATTTTCTTTCGTGTCGAAAAGACAAGGACAAGACGCTTAAAATAAAGATAGTCCTGTCAAATAAGTTACGTCGTGTTACACCGAATCGACACTGATCTATGAACAGAAATCAAATTATACTTCATTAAAAAAGTTATAAAAAAGTGACGTACGATTTCTGAACAGGCGAGATGCAAACAAAGGAGTATCCACTTCAAGAATACAATGCGTTGCGTCGCGTGCAACTAGTATTATCTAATCCTAGTTCAATCGTTAACCGAGTAGAAATAATAAAGGTTTTATGCTATCAGTAAAAATAACCTTTATAATAAGCTTTCGTTACCGAGATCTCGGATTTTTTTCAACTATAGTTAAAAATAAATACGTTTTTCATCAGACTGCAAGAACTCTCCACAGCCCGGGAGGCTACAGCTTCGAAACAGCAAGAATGTCGCGACAGATTGCTCTACGCTATACGTATCAAGGAGTCGAGAGAAGCCAGGGCGGCGCCGCTAGAAGCTGCGTACAAGAGGGCACAGGCGGCCAGGGCGTACATTACAGATTTGGTCGAATGCTTGGACGAAAAGGTGACGTATGCTTTATGGTATAAGGGCTATGTTCCTTCGTAGAACATATACGTTTGAAAGAGTCGAGCGAGGCCAGCTAGTCTAGCATAGCAAACCATATCGAGCTTGATAGCGCTTGATACAGTGCACTGTCTCACTCTGTTGATTTACCTAAAGCTGTCAAAGCTCGATGTTGTCTACCATGCTAGGTACCCTAGAGGGTGGCGTCACTAGAAGCTGCTTACAAGAGGACACAGGCGGCCAGGGCGTACATTACAGAGCTGGTCGAATGATTGGACGAAAAGGTGACGTATTCTTTATGGCATAAGGGCTATATTCCTTCTTAAAAGCTATACGTTTGAAAGAGTCGAGCGAGGCTAGGAGGGTGGCGCCGCTAGAAGCTGCTTACAAGAGGACACAGGCAGTCAGAGCGTTTGATTTGACACATTTACATTACTTACTGATTGTACTACACGGCGCAGTGTCGACAAGTGAGGCTCCCGCTGGGCAGTGAAATACAATCATTATAGCGATAGGTCGATAGTTTTATAGTAGACCAGTTTAATTCTCAACCTAGTAAAATTTACAGATATTCTGTTTAATAACATTAGACTTAAAAATATTTTGCATAAATGATTGTCCTATTTTCCCCAGATGCCAGAGTTGGAAGCGCTAGAGAGCCGCGCGCTCTCGATGCACAAGCGTCGCTGCGAGTTCATACAGGAGCGGCGGCGAGCCGACGTGAGGGACCAGGCGCAAGACGTGCTCGCGTTAGCTGGTAACGTACCTACTCGCACCGATGTCAGAGCTGGGAGCGCTAGAGAGCCGTGCGCTCTCGTTGCACAAGGGTCGCTGCGAGTTCATACAGGAGCGGCGGCGAGCCGACGTGAGGGACCAGGCGCAAGACGTGCTCGCGTTAGCTTGTAACGTACCTACTCTGTGTACCTACTCGCACCGATGTCAGAGCTGGGAGCGCTAGAGAGCCGGGCGCTCTTGTTGCACAAGCGTCGCTGCGAGTTCATACAGGAGTGGCGGCGAGCCGACGTGAGGGACCAGGCGCAAGACGTGCTCGCGTTAGCTGGTAACGTACCTACTCTGTGTACCTACTCGCACCGATGTCAGAGCTGGGAGCGCTAGAGAGCCGTGCGCTCTCGTTGCACAAGGGTCGCTCCGAGTTTATACAGGAGCGGCGGCGAGCCGACGTGAGGGACCAGGCGCAAGACGTGCTCGCGTTAGCTTGTAACGTACCTACTCTGTGTACCTACTCGCACCGATGTCAGAGCTGGGAGCGCTAGAGAGCCGTGCGCTCTCGTTGCACAAGCGTCGCTGCGAGTTCATACAGGAGTGGCGGCGAGCCGACGTGAGGGACCAGGCGCAAGACGTGCTCGCGTTATCTGGTAACGTACCTACTCTGTGTACCTACTCGCACCGATGTCAGAGCTGGGAGCGCTAGAGAGCCGTGCGCTCTCGTTGCACAAGCGTCGCTGCGAGTTCATACAGGAGTGGCGGCGAGCCGACGTGAGGGACCAGGCGCAAGACGTGCTCGCGTTAGCTGGTAACGTACCTACTCTGTGTACCTACTCGCACCGATGTCAGAGCTGGGAGCGCTAGAGAGCCGCGCGCTCTCGTTGCACAAGGGTCGCTGCGAGTTCATACAGGAATACTCTAACACCAGTTGAAGTAAAAGATTTGTCAGTTGAGTCATGGTGTGTCCCTGCACCTGACAGGCTTTGTAACTCAGTCTGCGTCACTCGGCTTCTTTCATGTTTTTAAGTAATATTTTTTTCAACACACTTGCTTATAAAGTGGCCCTTATTGCAGCGTTCTTAGGGTCATAAAGCAGCATATTAAACACGCGTTTTTTTACTTTACATTAACGCACTAGTTCTTTTTACATTACAGTTTTTTTAAATCTTAGCAAAGAGTTTTGGTGTCTTGAGAAATAGTAAAGTTTTTGCGAATAAATGGACTGCAACAGTTAAAATACAATAAATAATCATTTAATTTCATCAAATTATTTATTTTTATCAACAAATTAACTCAAATCTTTGTTGTAAATACATAAATATTCATTTTGTTAATATTTAATATTTGGCTGTTTGGCAGTGCTTCATTTCCATCTGCGCAAAAAACGAAATCTCCGCCACCATTTTTCAAAGAAAATTGTCACTTCAGTTCAGTCAGCTGTGGTTTAGATTATGTGGAAAAAAAGACAGTGAAATTTTATTATTTTTCCTCGCAAGTGTGTTGAAAAACATCGTATGAAACGCGTGAGCATTAGACATTACACTCTCGGCTCAATTACGGCCTTCGGCTCGGCCTACAATCCCGCCTCGACTGTAATGTCCAATGCAACTCACTTGTATCATAGTGTACTATTTGTTTTGTGCTATCTTGCAATGCGGTTTGATAATAATTAATATTTAAATGGAGGTTGCTGAAAACCAGCGCTTTCAAAAGTTCGTTTTTGAAAGCATATAGCTGAGCTACATAATTTACCTAAACAATTATGTCCCTTTTCCCCGATCTCCCATTTGAGAATTTCAAGTTAAGTTATGCTTGACTTTGAAAAGCAGCGCTGTGTCAAGTATTGTTATAACGAGATTTTCTTAAGTCTGAAGCTAGATATTGTATATTTTTGTCTTGATAGTAAAATGTTTATTGTATGTACAAATAAATATACTTTGTGTTGTGTATGTCCAGCTCGTGCCGGGTCGCAGCGACAGCCCGACCCCGAGGACAAGGTGCGGCGCGTCGCCGAGCGCGAGGGTCGCCGGAGGGCACGGAGGTACGTAGGGGGTAACAGAGGCTCTCGGTGCAAAATTACCATCTTAACATTGTCTTCCTTACATTTCATTTAAAAGTATGCAATAGATGCATTTTATCTGTAAATTCTGATATTTGCGAAAATTGCTTGGTAATAATTATGTTATTACAAGAAAATTTTGTCATCTTATGCATTACATTACAACTGCAAACACGCTTTAAAGTTTGTTAATGTAATGCAATAAACATTCTAATGCGCAAGATGACATCATTTTCTTATGAAAACATTATTATTACAAAGCAATTTTTGGAAATACACTTAAACCGCATTTATTGCATACTTTTTATTCAAAAGTAAAGAAATAGTAGTTTATGCAATAATTTCGGCAAGGAGGCAATAGCTGACCGCTTACCGAGTCTCTAGTATGAATTTGGCAATACGAACGAAGTCACGTTATATGTATAGAGATAATTAGTATTGAATACTGTTACAGAGTAGAGAACCAATAGTATGAGTTGTTCACAGACTGAAGCGCGAGGCGGGGGGAGGCGCGGGGCAGCATCGCGACGGAGACTCGAGCGACGACGAGCTGCCGCCCGGCGAGACGCAGCACAACCAGCTCGAGCGAGGTACTAATATACGAGTACAAAAAAATCTAAACACTACCAAGACTTTCTTTCTGGCGACAAATAACCAAAAAAGAGGATTGTATCTATAAAAAAAAAAATTGAATTTGGGACGTTAGTATAAGGAATTCGAAACCTTGTACTACCTACTGTTGTACGACATTTTAATTTTTTCCGTATAATACAATATTTTTCTAATAATCCATTAAAAAACACAACACTTTAGAAGTGTTTGGTTTTTTTTGATGAGAAGTGTATTGTGTCGTTATGATCTGTTTTTGTATCTTCTTTTGGTGATATTAATAACGATATGTGACAAAAATCTACGTTAAATGAAGAATATGTATTTTATTATCTTAAGGGTCAGAGTTCCTAAATCGGGCAAAAACAGTGTTTGGCATTCTCACAGATAATAGTCAATATTAAAATTTATAAACAAAATAAATGCATTAGTTACTCTATAAAATTAAGTACAAGATCATCAAAAAAATGCTGTGGGGTATCATAGTGTCTTCAGAAAAAAAAACAGAAATTTCATAAAAATCTCTCTAGTAGCATTGCCGCATTCTCAGTACTATAACCAGAGATACAACAATGACAAAACATAACAGAACCGTGATAAAGAAAACAGTTTTCCGATACGATTTATAGATTGTTTGCAAATAACGTCAAAATAAGGTTTTGTGTGCACGGTAGTTGATTAAAAAACAAAAGCGTTAGAGAAGAACTTTTTCCAACGAGCGCCGCCGACTCATAAAGATTTTTGCATAACGATACGATAAATTAATTAAGGTGGTTAAACCGAATCCGGGTGCAAAATGCACATCATAATATTGTTTTCCTTACTTTTGAATAAAAAGTATGCAAAAATTGCGTTTTAAAGCGGAAATTTATTAGTAATAATAATAATTACGGTTTTTAAATTTAAAAGGTAATTAGGGTTTAGAGTATGGGCATTTCTTCAAGGAGGACTGCCAAGACTGGCGAAATCCTGGAAAGGCCTATGTCCAGCAGTGGACGAAACAGGCTGATGGATGGATGGATGTAATTAGGGTTTTACATTCAAATTCTATCATTTTATGATTTACATTTTGATTGCATTCGATTAACAAACTTAAAAGCGTATTTAACGTTGTAATGTAATCAAAATGTAAAACATAAAATAACATAATGTTAATCGAGAGTCCTACTGTTAGTAATCAATTTCCGCTAATTGCTTTAAAACGCAATTTTTGCGTACTTTTTATTCAAAAGTAAGGAAAACAATATAATGATGTGCATTTTGCACCGGGATTCGGTTTTATCACCTTAACGAAATATACGAAAGCAAGAATGTTTGATTCCCCAGAGGCGATCCGTCGGCTGTCGGCGTCTCTGTTCGTGGACGCGTTGCCGGCGTGGCGGTCGCTGCGCGGCGTGTGCGCGCGCATGTCGCGGTGGCGCCGCCGCGACCAGCTGATGTACACCGACGCCTACGTGCCCGACTGTCTGCCCAAGCTCATCGCGCCCTACGTCAGGCAACAGGTCGGGAATTTTATATTTACACCGATGAGAGACTTGGGACGAACGTAGGCGAGGCGTTCATCAGTCTACACACGCCTGTCTCCCAGAGGGGTAGGCAGAGACCACAGGTTTCCATCTGCTACCATCTTGACACACCTCTTTTACTTCTAGCCATACAAACTCTTCTATTCCGGGTACTTTTTACTTTGCCCTTGTACAGTATGTCGTCTATTTGGTCGGTATACATCCTTCTAGGGCGGCCCGGTCGAGCCTTACCTTCCACTCGTGCAGCATAAATTTCTTTCGTCCCTCTACTTTCATTCATCGTTAATCAGTCTGTCCATGGATTATCGCAAAATGTACGTAAGTCGCTAACGGACGAATGACTCTGACACTGCGTAACTGCTTGTAACCACTCTCCGGGTACGACTACTCCATGACGTCATGCCGGAACACTAAGAGCGGTATGGTGGCATGGTTTCGTTATACGGGTGGTGACAAGACACAGCAGTTAGGTCAAGATCTAAGGGAGCGTTCAAGTATTACGTAACGCATTTTTTTGAGATTTCCCCCACTCCCCCCCATGTAACGCGCCGTAACATTTTTATGTACCGCCCCTCCCCCTATAGAAGAGCCAATGAGAGATGGCACCTATGACAGCTGCGTTTAGTGATGGGGTGCATTTGAATTTCGGCAAAAATAATAATCAAGTGCGACTAGCGACTTGAGTAAATAAAATATCGATTTATTTGACACGTCATACAACATGCATCATAATAATACAAATGTGCATTTGCTTACATTAACAAAGCAGCCATAAAATTTAGTAAACTGGTTTACAATTTTTTACCATAAAAATATATAGTTTGTAAACAGACGGAGCCGTACGATTAAGGAGAATAGAACTCGTTATTTAGTGATTACAATTCAGACACTAACATTCCTCATGATTAAAAGTTTTGAAAAAATTAGAAACTTTTGCTATAAAGTCTTTATAAAATCGAAAAATGATGATCGAAACTAGTAGTACGTCACTTTTCGCTGCCAGCAACAATGAAGTATTAGATTATTTTAGTGAAACTTACCCATAAATAATTATGAAACTTGATGGGCATTTAAACGTCATAGGTGCCATCTCTCGTTGGCTTTAGTTTAGTAATGGTCATTCCATTTGAAATTTTGAGAAAAACGTTTTAAAAAATGCGTGAGAGAATCTCTCTACGCCACCATTCTGAAGGGTTAAAAAAAACGATGTTACGTAACGCGTGGTTCAAAATCAGGGAGCGTATTTTTGAATCATTTGAATTTCAATTCGCATACGAATCCGCATGATTCGCATACGGATACAATACTAATTTTAAGTTTTCGTATGCGAATCATGCGGATTCGTATGCGAATTGAAATTCGAATGATTCAAAAATACACTCCCTGTAACGCATCGTAATGTTTTACAAGACCCCCTTCCCTCCAAATTAGTTATGTACTTGAACGCTCCCTAACTTTCCAGAGTGCACCGAGTCTATGTGGAATAATTTTTGTTGTACCCCAGAACATATTGCTAACAGCCTATTTTTACGATCATCTCGTAATATTTTCACTTCTTTGCATCCATCAGTCGAGCGTATAGTTGTAAAACGGGGCGCAATGGTGTCGATTCGGTGTAACTTATTTGACAGGACTAAACTGTCATTTGTAACGCATACTCATCCGCTACGAAACCGTTTATATATCCGACGTAAGCAAAGAAAGGAAGTTATGTTTTTTTTTACTTTTTAAGCCTATTTTTGCTTGAAAATACAGTAACGTATACAAAAAAAAATTGAAAAATGTGTAAATAACTGTATAGACGGCCGCTTTGGATAAATATTCGATAACAACCGTTGTTTTAAAACTATAGTCGAGCCATAGACGCTATTCTATTTCCTATTTTCTATATCTCTATTCTATTCCGTTTTAAAAACAGCAGTCTTTGATGTCTCATGCATGTAGTTGGCGTGGTAAATATGTCTGTTTTGTGTTGCAGCTTATTCTCTGGAACCCGCTAGGAGATGAAGATAATGAGGATTTTGAAAGGATGGACTGGTACAAGTGAGTTTTTATACCATCACATTGCAAATATACACTCTGTTAAAAAAGGGGCACTTTTGATTTTATATCGAACACGAAAAAAATAGAATGAAGGTAAAGAATATAAGACTTTTTCGTCTTTTATTTTTATATCATATATATTTTTTAAATTTAATTTCGACTTCATACATTTACCACATAATCTTTATTTCATTTTAATTTTGACTGATGCCGACCATAGTAATGGCCAAAATATATCTCAATATATTATTTCAATGTGTTGTTTAACTTGTATGTATATACATACATAATTAAAACAATATATATGATATAAAAACGAAAAAAAAGGTAATATACAAAAGTTTTCATTGTTATGATTTTTTATATTTAATTTTAACATTTTAATGTTGGAAGTGACTTAAGGACCGCTCTAGGACCGCTAGTGGTCCATTGATTTTTAAAATTATTTATTTAGCTGTTGGAATATCTTCCTTAGCACGTACTAATAAAGTTCAATTTGCAATTAACAGTTCGAAAAGGGAAGCGTTCGTTTAATTTTATAAATTATAGAACCGTAAGTCATCGGAAAGGGCTCGGAAAATGTTTTTTTCTGCATATCGTGAATTCTGTTAAGACTACGGGGGTCGCCTCGCTCCACTTCGCTTCGCTCGGCTTCCTAGTATGAACTTACATGTCAACCTAACCGCTCCTCCTCGCTTTGCTCGTCGCGACCCATCCCTAGCGGTCGAATAAAATTAAAACTAAGGAAGCCGCTAACGGCTACGTAGTCACTTTCTTTAATGTTTGATTAAGCGCTTACATAAATTGGGTAATAATATTATAATAATATAATATAATTAATAACATTTGGTGTCGTCCGCGTAAAGCAATACGTTTGAATTTGATACATTTTTTTCTATGTCATTAATATACAAAATAAATAATAAAGGGCTCAATTGAAAGCCTTGCGGAATTCCTGAATTAATTTGCTTGAGCTGCGAGGAAAAGCCATGTAAAACAACAGCCTGACTTCTATTTGTAATGTAAGATTTAATCCATGAAAAGATCACCGTGTATACCGAGCCGCCAAAGCTTCAATAGTAAAGTCACAGATAATATAATACTGGTAAAGTGTTACATATTTTATCAAAGGCTTTGGAAAAATCGTTATACATTCATATTTTATCAAAGGTTTTGGAAAAATCGTTATACATTTATTTTTTTATTTTGATTTAAATCAAGGAAAATGTCTTATTTTTGTATTATCTTTCAATTCTTGAAATTTTTACTTGTACTTTGACCCAGATGTCTGATGATGTACGGCGTACGTCCCGAGCGTCTGTCGAGCGACTCGGAGGAGTCTGCGCGCGAGGAGGACGAGTTGTACGACGTGCACGTGAGCGAGCGCGGCACGCGGGACGACCCCGACCTGCACCTGGTGCCAACAGTGCTGCACCGCGTCCTCATACCGAAGCTCACTGGTGAGTAGCGCCGACTGACCACCAGCGCGGTCAATGTGCTGAGTCGTGGCCTTTTTGCTACTACCACTTGAATTTTGTGTTTGTTTTCTATTTGAATTTAATTATACATCGTAGGTTGTTGGTGGTGCATTTTAGACGTGTTCTATCTTGGTATTTTTAATTAACATTACTTGAGTTACGTTACAAAATGCCGAATCTTTTATGCCCTTTTGGCAGGTGCAGAATTATTCTGGTATCCTAGTAGTAATTCAAATTCCCAATAAAGTAACCGAAACGGCGGGTGTCATAGTTTCACATTAGAGCATCGACCACATTAGACCCCCTGTACGAACGTCGTATCGACTAGTCATTCATTTGCTAAAAGAAAATGTGATTTTGCTGACGGGGGGGTTCTCTACAGGGTTGTCTTTTGGAATTTAACGATTTTATTTGTTAAATTTACCGAAACGATGCTTACATATTCGTATAGCACATTCTGAAACCGTATAATCTGTCAACAGAGCTAGTGCAAGTGTCGTGGGACCCGATGTGCGTGCGCGCGTGCGTGCGTCTCCGCTCAATATTCATGAAGGTGACGTCGTGCGGCGCGCGGGGGAGCCCGGCGCTGCGGCAGCTGGCGAGCGTCGCCACGCAGCGGCTCGCCGAGTGCGTCGCCACCGACGTGTTCCTGCCCGCCCTGCCGCCGCAGTATGTATATCTGTCGATAGAACTGGTACAAGTGTCGTGGGACCCGATGTGCGTGCGTCTCCGCTCAATATTGATAATATTTTTTTCAACACACTTGCTTATAAAGTGGCCCTTATTGCAGCGTTTTTAGGGTCACAGTGCAGCATATTAAACACGCGTGTTTTTTACTGTACATAATCGCACTAGTGTTCTTCACATTATAGTATTTTTTGAAATCTTAGCTAAGAGTTCATGTCTTGAGAAATAGTAAAGCTTTTGCGAATAAATGAACTGTCTCAGTTAAAATATAATAAATGATCATTTCACTTTGTCAAATTATTTATTTTTATCAACACAACTCTTTATTTTTGTTGTAAATACAGAAATATTAAGTTTTTTTATATTTAATATTTGGCTGTTTGGCGGGTGCGTCAGTGCCTCTACTTCCATTTGCGCGCGCAAAAACTAAATCTCTGCCCGCTGCCATTTTTCATAGAAAATTGTCAATTCATAGCTGTGGTTTTGATTATGTGGAAAAATAAGACAGTGAAATTTTATTATTTTTACCTCTAAAGTGTGTTGAAAAACGTCGTATGAAACGCGTGAGCTTTAGATATAACACTCTCGGCTCCATTACGCCCTCGCCTTCGGCTCGGACTGCAATCCCGCCTCGACTGTACTGTCCAACACAGCTCACTTGTATCATAATGTACTATTTTAATGCTTGTGCTCGTAAAGTCCTATTTTATATTCGTCTTAACTGTTGTTAAAGTCAACTTTACCACACGTTTTTTATATTTTCATTTTTTTGTTTTGTTCTCCCACGTGGTGGGAAGGCAAGGGGAACTTAGCCCTCAGACATATGAGGTATATAATATATATTTATTTTATTTATTGAAAAAAGTTGCCAGTCTTATCTTGTGTACCAGACAGAAATTATGTGGTTTCGTTCGTATGCTGCGTTCAGTTTAATCGTTGTACGACAACCGCCTACTACTGACAGCAGGACAGGACAGACAGACTGAAAGCAGCCTTCGAATGCATCAAACTGAAAGCAGCTTATTTCCGTCAAGTTGGCAACTTGTGTGTAAAGAAAAAGAATGCCCGGCTAAAGTTCATTTGTAGTATTTATAGTTTGTTGCTTTAATTACGTTTCATTTATTTACTCACACTATGCATTAAAAAACGTAATAACTTACTCGTAACATTTAAAACACTCGTTTCGCTAGTGTTCCAAATCGTCCTCGGTATTGCCTCCTTACCGCACTTGTAGCATAAACTACATAATATTATTATATTATATAACTACTCTGAATGATAAACTCCCGTTGTATTGCAGGATAGTGGAGGGCCCGGGCGGCGCGTTCTGGCGGCGCTGTCTCGGCGCCGGCGTGCGGCTGCTGCGGGCGGTGCTCGCTCTCTGTCCGCCGCCGGACATGCTCAGAGCTGACCCGCTGGCTCTCACGCTTATTGGTCAGTCACCTTTGTTCATGTGCAGTCAGCAAGGTCCCGTCTGACCACCTTAAGAGCTAGTTTTGTGTGCAGTGGCTCGCGGCGACTTCCGCTAGGCCCCACCCTGCTAGTGCCTGTCTACCAATAGTCTGACTAAAGTGACCGATGGACTCTGATGGACCCAAAAATGACATAAAAAGTGTCTCTCATAAACTCTAATTGGTAAATAAAATAAAACGCGGGGCTAGATGACATCGTCACATGCAAGCAACAAGGTTTTGAAACTGGATAGGCGGGAGCCTTGCTGAGTGTACATACCTAACCAAGAAATCCGACTAGTATTATTGTACAATCAACAAATTCAGAGACACTATAATGCGAAGTCCGTCCGGTCGCGTATATCTCTGTAGTACGACTACAAACTTGCTATCAACTCGACATCGATTCGATAAACAAAAAATATGCGTGGCGACACTTACCTTGTCCTCGCATGGTTTTATTGATTTTGAAATTAAATTATCATTGCTTAGCCTTAGTTACAGCTCAATTATACGTAAAACAACAAATAATATAAATTAGGGTTCTGTAGAGGGTCCGAATTGTTTGTCAAGCGCTATCATTTAAGCGCCATATAAATGTTACCACTTATGGTGTGGTGATACGGAACTCTTCGTGCGCGAATCCAACTCTCACTTGGACAAGTTATTTATAAAGACCGAAATGTTGCTATGAGAAAACCTCAAAATCGGCAAAATGCACTTAGCCGCCTTCTCTTATATCGGGGCAGTATTGTCAATAAATATGTTTGTACAGGCATGCTATGCACAGCGGCGGGCGCGGCGCCCCCGACAGCGGCGGCGTCGGCTGCAGTAGCGCTGGCGTCCACGCTGCCTCGTTCCGGCGAGCTGCGCGCTCGAGCGCTGCAGCGGCTAGCGACGCTGGCGCAGCACGCCCTCAAGAACCTCCAGAGCGATAACCCGCTACATTTGTAAGTCTGTTGTACAGGTTGTTATTACTTATATCTATACTTACACTTACTGACGCTTAAGGTAAACACTGTCAGTAAACACGCATGCCCCGAAAACCGTGTACTTGTGCCGGCAGTACGGCGATAAGGCGCACCCCCGATCACGTTGGGACGATAAAACCGTTTGTGAAAGGAGGGTGTTACGAGTCTTCTATTCGGGATGCAGACCAGAATGGGGTCTGAAAATATGGCAGTGGGTAAGGTGAGCGGATAACATGTACTAGGATGAGATGAAGGTCAGTACCTTGGAGATGATCCTGAGCTGATAAGTTGCAGTGCTGATTCTGTTTGGGCAGTCTGGTATACGATGAGCTGATGTGGAGAGCTGATAGCTAGAGATCACTCGGTACACAATGTAAATGTATATTTTAGCGAAGAATAGTATATCTTAGTGGGGCGCACGCGCAGGCCCAATAGCGCGTGTTGCACATACGGCGATTGGTTGATTGAATACAGAATGAGCGGTAAAGCGAGCGCGTGGTGGCTTGCTGTGAAGGCTTCGCGCGGGGCGGTTCAAGTGAGGATATCCGCGCATTCCCCAACGTCACGCACTAGGCGTGTACTGTTATAGTGTCAGTCCATACTCTGAAATACTCCTGATACCTCTTCGAGGACATGTGTCGTGAACTTGTCACGATGTGATATGTTTTTGCCTGTATAATGGTCATAATAAGAAAAAATCAAGGGTATTTTCTTAAAAATAAGCCCTTTAGTTGTTGTATTACATTACTTTCCAGAATTTGATGCAGTAATATAGTGTTTTTTTTAATCAGCGGGGCCGATTCTCGGGCAGGGTTATTATTTTTTCAAAAATCGAATGATGCTGTTTTTGTTTTCTTTCATCAAAATCGGCCCCTAGACTCGTTTGAGCATTATTCGCCATTGTCTATCTATAGTTTTAGATTTGTCCACCTTGATAAACTAACCCTGTATAATTTCTTATAATATAATCTTTGTGATTCGCATTTCTTTTAAAGTTTGTTCTATTATAAAATTGTTTTTTTTTATATTTTAGGATTTATTCCTATCAAAAGTTCATATCAGAACATTGTGGTATCTATTCGTATTGATAAGTTCAGAGCTGTAGTTTCTTAGTGTCTTCTGCTGTAGTATAATTGTCAGAAATAACTTACCTGCGCTTAGTCCGAAATAGTAGTTTAAAAAAAACATTACGTGAGTGAGCAAGATAAGACTTTTTTGCTTCGTGCAGTTTCGTCTCTTTTGCCGTTTGTCGAAGACATGACGAATCCTGATTTTATACTCATGATAAATAATTACCATGTAGTTCAATTTATAACCGTAAATCGCTTAAGGCTATTTTTGTTACAAAAGTCTAAACTATTTCATATTTTAGGCGGATAAAACTTCAAAATGTTGAAATACGTCATGAATAGACCAGCGTCCTCTAGACGCCAAGTGGCTCACTATTCAGTGAGTATCACGCATATCGTTGCATTATGGGAAAGCAGGTCGTCTTCAAATTGATTGTCATATGGTTATTCGGCTAATCAAATTAGCCCGTTTGACAATTGAATATTGCAACTGGCATCTCAGATGGGTAAAATCGCAGGTTGTATTAGGTGGTAGAGCTGATGCCGGGCTCGACTGTGCAGGTACCACCATCTGACTCGCAAATCCTCCCGAAGTTATTCGGGTGAGAGTAAGAGAACAGCTCTCAGGCAAAAAAACCAGGCGGCCCACCATTGCCTGGGACCGACGGATAGCGGTATATCCATCCCCAACTGCCGGGCCTTATATAAAACAGACTAGTGACGGGCAGCGGCGTCACTGGTGCAAGGGTTTCGGCACCGCGCTCACCAACCCGCCTGAACAGCGTGTGTGAGTATGGGCATTTCTTCCAGGATGACCGCCAAGAGTGGCGAAATCCTGGAAAGGCCTTTGTCCAGCAGTGGACGAAACAGGCTGATGGATGTATTGGGAACTGGATAGCTCAGTTGGTAGAGCAACCGCCCGATTAGCGAGAGGTCCCGGGTTCGAATCCCAACGAAACTGCAGTCTATGACATGGAAAAGGCCATCATCTCCAACTCTGAAGAAATTCAAGGTGGGCCCATCTGCCGGTAAGGTCATGGGCTCTGTTTTTTGGGATGGTAAAGGGGTAGTAATGATTGAGTATCTCAAGCATGGAGCCACTATTACGGGCACTTTATATGCTAAACAAATAGCAACATTGCGCAATGAGATCCGCGAAAAACGGCGAGGTAAACTCTCGAAAGTTGTGCTGTTCCACCAGGACAATGCCCCGGCACACAAGTCCGCCGTTGCAATGGCTGCAATTCGTGATGCTGGGTTCGATATCCTTAAGCATCCTTCGTATTCACCAGATCTCGCCCCTAGTGATTTCTACCTATTTCCGAGATTGAAAGAACACCTGAGGCCACAAATTTGAAGACGACAACGCGGTAGTCGCTGCAGTACAAAATTTTTAAGTACTCAAGATGAGACCTTTTTTATAAATGGAATTTTAAGTTTAGAAAAAAGATATACTAAGTGTAGTATGCTAAAAGGTGACTATGTCGAAAAATAAAATGACATTTAATAAAAGTTGTTTATAACATACTCATTCTCACTTTTTATTGAACACCCCCCGTAGAATTTAGATATATATAGAATCTATAGTATATATTTTATTGTAAGGAAGAACCCGACTTGCAATTTTATTTTAAGTATGGTTTAACATTTTACATCCAAATTTATAGCTCAGTTGGTAGAGCAACCGCCCGATTAGCGAGAGGTCCCGGGTTCGAATCCCGGTTCAGAGCTCACGTCCACATTTATTCTTGTAGTTTTCTATACCGCAATGATATATATACCTAATGTTAGTATGTTTTCTTTCGTTACAGGAAAGCGTTGGATCAAGCGAGATCAGTGATAAACGAAGCGAAGGCGTGTGAGAAAGCGGAGTAGTATTCCTCCAACGGACGGAACACTTATGTATTTATTGACAAGTGCTTGTTAACCTTTATGTGGCCGCCAGGAAACATACATACAGAACTCGAAATAATAATTAAATCAATTCTTATCCAGTGTAGCTAGCACGCGCCAGAGATACAGCATCTATCTATCCTACTCGCGCTCTCACGCATACCGCGTTTGTCAATGTGTGAGGGAGCAAGTATGATGGAAAACACTGTATCGACGCGGTGCGTGTATTATAATAATTGTCAACGGACATTGAATTTTACAGTCATATATTGAGTGAAACAAAAACAATATAACAAATATGATATAGTAACACAATGGCGTTTGTACATAATTGTGCTGCTTAATTTATGTTAAAAGTGTATGAGATACATTGCTTGGGACAAGTAAACGAAGTATTTTGAATATTATTAAGTTCTTTCTAATAAAATGCCCCTTTTGAAATTAAACTTCGTAGTTTGTTCGCGTCAAACGCTTTTATTCTTTGGTTCTATCTTGAAATTTTATGTATACCGACACAATCTGAGAACGAAGCTCGTTCTGAGGAAAAACAATGGACACAAGACTCAATATGGAAATATATCAAAATATATATAAACTGGAACTCCTGCTTCGGAACTAAATTAGTTCATGACCTAAAATTAAGTTTAGTACGATCACGAATAAATTATGTGGTTTATGTTAAAATGATTTAACCTTTACGTTGACAGTTTATGAAATATAGTAATTATTGAATAACTCTGTTTGTTCATTGAACTATGAATGATACAATTATAAGGGATATAACATTTTGAAAAGGTAAATGCCGAGCCGTATGGCCTTCTAAGATAAGAATTTACATACCATTTTATGCTTTATAAACCAACTAACAACTACTTCATACCTCTATACACAGACAATTTCCCCGTGTCTCCATAATATAGGAATAGGTGATTCTGCTACCTACAGTTTTAGTGCTGTCAAAAATATATATTATATTATTAGAAGTATAACAAACAAAATGCAACAATTAGTAACGTCATCATGCAAGAAGAATAATCACTACAGCTAGTCTGGCATAGCAAACCATACCGAGCCCGATAGCGCTTGATACAGTGCTCCGTCTCACTCTGTTGATCTACCTAAAGAGGGACAAACAGTGTATATCGAGCTGTCAAAGCTCGACTATGCTAGGTACCCTGGACGGCGATTCTCGCACATGCGACAATTTGCGAAGGCCAAAAATGGGTGATTTTTACAAGTTTTTAATGAATTCAATTTTTTTTTACATAAACCTGTTGTACGTATTCATAGCATGCTTTACGTGTCTTTTAAGGAGTTATAGTTAATAGTATCACCACACAGCATTTATGACGCGATAAACACAGGCGTATGAAAAGAAAAGCGTTTTTTGCAAGAATCGCCGTCCAGATCTCCCAGTGGATGTCTTGGGGATTGTTCAAATGGTACGCCGCAGCTATGTGTCTGTAGTACGTAAGGCCATTAGGTCGTCGGACCTTGCGTTTGGCCCCTGTCTGCAGAGACGACGTACCTTCCGCGCTAGCTCTTCTTAGGAGGTACCTACAGATATTCTGTCTCACAAAGTCGCAAAGTAGTAGCAATACTAGCGCAAAACCTGCAGGTCCGCAACTGTGGAGCTAACCGGGGCAGGGCGTTCCAAATACATCGTCTAAATAAGTATGGAGCGTATATTGGGAACGGCTACAGGTAAATCATCGACGTAATCAGAAGAATACGCTAGCATGAAAAAACAATCTGAAAAGATGTTTTTTACTCATCATTAATTCCACAAAAAATCGATATCGATCCACTGTGGGTTGGTTTGAAGACAGGTATTTGCGCGACCTAAACATTTAAAAAAGCATCAAAATAAAAATACCAAAGACACGTTTAGTGTAGCACTATCTAGGGGAATGAGTGAACTATACCGGTAAGTTTTCATTTTAAAGCGGTCAGGAATCAGCAGCCCCCTGATTCTGTATTGTAAAATCAGTTTCCAAACCGAGTGCCTATCGTCAAAAACACATCCGCTTATCTAAGGATACGTTCGCACTTGAAATGACGTCTCTATTCGTTAATAGTTCAATATCCATTGAAGGTTATTTTGAAAAGTAAATTTTTTATCTCTTTTTGGTGAATAGCAATCATAGATGACAACAGACACTGAGTTACATAATAGGCTCGCTGGTTTCTGCCGATCCCGAGGGTATTTCTTAAAATCCCTTAGCGGATGTGTTGTGTACGTCATACAAGGAATCCATAGTCCACGTGATCCTAGCTCCAGCCGTGTGTCCAGGCGTTGATGAAGCAGTCAGTCAGTCAGGGTATTCTTTTATTTATATAGATCTTTACAGGTCTTACGATGCCCCAGAAAACCAACTTCTATAATATACGAGGGGCGTTTAATATAAAGTGAGAATGAGATGCAAACTCTTTTAATATTAGGAAATTAAATACTGACCGGTAAAGCTAATCTATCTAGCTGATTGCTATGAAAAAAAAAACTGACTGTCTTTTGTTTAAAAAAAAATACGGTAATTTCTTTGCAATGCTATTGAGTACAATAGCAAAAATGGAGAAAATTGAACTGCGCACCGTTATCAAATACATTTGTTTGAAAAATTTTTCTACGGACCAAGTCAATTTAGATTCACGGGACACTTTAGGGTCTAATGCTCCTCCGTATTCGACAGTCGCACGTTGGTGCGCCGAATTTAGACGTGGAAGAACATCGACCATGGACGACCTCCGCTCCGGACGCCCTATTACAGCAGTAACTGAAGAAATGGTGAAAAAAGGTGAAAACTTAGTTTTAACGGATCGTCGTGTCACGGTTCGTTTTATTGCTGAAAATGTAAAGATTTCAACGGGGAGCGTGCATAATATTTTACATGAACGCTTGGGTATGAAAAAGGTATATGCGCGTTGGGTACCAAGAATGCTTACTGACACGCAAAAACAAACTAGAGTTGAGATTTGTCAAGAAGCTTTGGACCTGATACAGCAAGACCGGGAACTTTTTTTGACGCGATTTATAACAATGGACGAAACATGGCCCCATCATTACGACCCAAACGAAACTGCAGTCTATGACATGGAAAAGGCCATCATCTCCAACTCTGAAGAAATTCAAGGTGGGCCCATCTGCCGGTAAGGTCATGGGCTCTGTTTTTTGGGATGGTAAAGGGGTAGTAATGATTGAGTATCTCAAGCATGGAGCCACTATTACGGGCACTTTATATGCTAAACAAATAGCAACATTGCGCAATTATTATTATTAATTTCTTATAATATAATCTTTGTGATTCGCATTTCTTTTAAAGTTTGTTCTATTATAAAATTGTTTTTTTTTTTATTTTAGGATTTATTCCTATCAAAAGTTCATATCAGAACATTGTGGTATCTATTCGTATTGATAAGTTCAGAGCTGTAGTTTCTTAGTGTCTTCTGCTGTAGTATAATTGTCAGAAATAACTTACCTGCGCTCAGTCCGAAATAGTAGTTTAAAAAAAACATTACGTGAGTGAGCAAGATAAGACTTTTTTGCTTCGTGCAGTTTCGTCTCTTTTGCCGTTTGTCGAAGACATGACGAATCCTGATTTTATACTCATGATAAATAATTACCATGTAGTTCAATTTATAACCGTAAATCGCTTAAGGCTATTTTTGTTACAAAAGTCTAAACTATTTCATATTTTAGGCGGATAAAACTTCAAAATGTTGAAATACGTCATGAATAGACCAGCGTCCTCTAGACGCCAAGTGGCTCACTATTCAGTGAGTATCACGCATATCGTTGCATTATGGGAAAGCAGGTCGTCTTCAAATTGATTGTCATATGGTTATTCGGCTAATCAAATTAGCCCGTTTGACAATTGAATATTGCAACTGGCATCTCAGATGGGTAAAATCGCAGGTTGTATTAGGTGGTAGAGCTGATGCCGGGCTCGACTGTGCAGGTACCACCATCTGACTCGCAAATCCTCCCGAAGTTATTCGGGTGAGAGTAAGAGAACAGCTCTCAGGCAAAAAAACCAGGCGGCCCACCATTGCCTGGGACCGACGGATAGCGGTATATCCATCCCCAACTGCCGGGCCTTATATAAAACAGACTAGTGACGGGCAGCGGCGTCACTGGTGCAAGGGTTTCGGCACCGCGCTCACCAACCCGCCTGAACAGCGTGTGTGAGTATGGGCATTTCTTCCAGGAGGACCGCCAAGAGTGGCGAAATCCTGGAAAGGCCTTTGTCCAGCAGTGGACGAAACAGGCTGATGGATGTATTGGGAACTGGATAGCTCAGTTGGTAGAGCAACCGCCCGATTAGCGAGAGGTCCCGGGTTCGAATCCCAACGAAACTGCAGTCTATGACATGGAAAAGGCCATCATCTCCAACTCTGAAGAAATTCAAGGTGGGCCCATCTGCCGGTAAGGTCATGGGCTCTGTTTTTTGGGATGGTAAAGGGGTAGTAATGATTGAGTATCTCAAGCATGGAGCCACTATTACGGGCACTTTATATGCTAAACAAATAGCAACATTGCGCAATGAGATCCGCGAAAAACGGCGAGGTAAACTCTCGAAAGTTGTGCTGTTCCACCAGGACAATGCCCCGGCACACAAGTCCGCCGTTGCAATGGCTGCAATTCGTGATGCTGGGTTCGATATCCTTAAGCATCCTTCGTATTCACCAGATCTCGCCCTTAGTGATTTCTACCTATTTCCGAGATTGAAAGAACACCTGAGGCCACAAATTTGAAGACGACAACGCGGTAGTCGCTGCAGTACAAAATTTTTAAGTACTCAAGATGAGACCTTTTTTATAAATGGAATTTTAAGTTTAGAAAAAAGATATACTAAGTGTAGTATGCTAAAAGGTGACTATGTCGAAAAATAAAATGACATTTAATAAAAGTTGTTTATAACATACTCATTCTCACTTTTTATTGAACACCCCCCGTAGAATTTAGATATATATAGAATCTATAGTATATATTTTATTGTAAGGAAGAACCCGACTTGCAATTTTATTTTAAGTATGGTTTAACATTTTACATCCAAATTTCAGATCTGTAACCATAGACACCTGTGACATACGGACGGATAGACGGAGAGCAGAGCGACATAATTAGAGCTCCGTGTTGCCCTTCGGCTACGGGACCCTAAAAATTAGGTCATCTGGGTAGCTCGCTTTGATTTTCTAAACGACCGACGATTTTGTTTTGGTGGCCGATAAAAATAGGGTTTAACGAGTGTTGTCACTTGAACACACTTCGGAACACCTCTGACACCCCTTCGGGGATACATAAATGTTTGTTGGATTTTGTTTTGACAGCTCTGAAACTAAAGCCGTCAGAATCAGCTGCATGACCATGTAAACCGTCGTTGAAGGTGATTCGTCACGGTCTCGCTCCAAAATGCACAACAAACAGATTGATTTTATTATTTTTGAATGAAAAGTACGTGATTTATGTCATTTACCGATCGTAGTATAATTGTCAATCAGGCTTTTCTAGAAAAGTTGTATTATTATATGCATTACGTTGTAAATGAAGTTGGCTTATTTACCGTACGGTCCGAAATAGAATTATATCGCTAAAATCGATTACAAATGAATGAGGTGAATGGCAAATAATCATTGATTATATTATATAGGTATATTGATGGTACTGTTCAATGGTACTAGTGGTCCAGAACCAAATAATCCATGAGTGGAACAAATGTCTTCCTTAATTCGTATGACTTTTGTGACTCATGCGACGAAGGTGAGGCGATGAGAGCTTTGAACGGAATGAAACGTCAAAAATTATTTTCGTTCCATACTTTCAGAGAAAGCACGTCGAATGTGTTTGTGGAGTCGATAAAAATGGCTATCGTCGCTATCAGAGTTTACGTTAAAGAACAGTGCTACAAACTCTTCTTGTTCCATCACGAATCACGGCACCGTATTACTGTTTATGTTTATTAGTCTTTGATGAAATTACATAAAATGAACAAAGTACATAACATAGATACTCGTATTTTATTCTGTTATGCTGAGGTTATGAGGTAACTTTTTTAATGCGGTCCGAATCATGAGCTTTCTTTCACATCGTTTGCTAGCTCACAAATTACGGACCAGTCATCGCTCATTCATGGCTTTGAGCGATGTAATTCTATTTCGGACCGTACGGTTATTTGTGCGTTTTGGAACGAGACCGTAACGAACCGCTATACAGCAGATGACATCGATCAAAGTCATTGTGTATTATATATGACATTACTTACAATAAAATATGCCCATGTCCCCCCAGCCGCACTTCAATGCTACCGCTATCACAATCTGTACAACTAAAACGAAGGGACTGATTTATAACTTTATTCTCAACAGCAATATTAAACACATGTACAATAAATTTATGAATAAATCAGTTATTTTGTTTTTCCGCACTTGTCCCATTTTCTTATTTTACTTTATGAGAAAATGTCAAGCGTCACCTAAGTCTTTCTAGCAGCAAGTTACAAAAGAAAACCTAACCATAATTTGTTATTAGTACTTATAATTTCTCGTAAAATATAAAATCACTATGTTATGGTCTATCTATGAAATATACAGAATAATTTTAATATACAATTATAGGTAAACCGCGTAACTGGCGTCTCGCCCGCGGTACGAGGGGAGCGTGGGACGGCGTGGAGGTAAGAGCCGAGCGGGGTGGGGTGGTGCGAGCGCGGGACGAGGCGCTTCTATCTCCGCGTCGCCCGACACTCCCCTCGTACCGCGGGCGATACGCCAGTTACGCGGTTCACCTATAGGTAAGAGTCCCTCATAATATGGAGAAATATTTGCGCCAGAACGTCTCGTCTTGGTTTAAGTAACCCTTTGGAATTACACATCACATCACAACCCCTTGTTTCTAATACAAAAGTTACTTTTTACACGATTATTTCGAGACAATATTTACCGCACAATTATGCGCATTTCAAGCTACGTGAATTCTTAATAAATTAGAGTTTGCGACTACAAAATTTTGTCTTGGTGTGATAAAAAAAACTTCAGAAAATTTACAAAGTGTCGCCCCAATTTGGCTTTCCTAGCTTGAATAATACTTAAACTTCTATACATTTTTTTACATGCATCGCTAATGTTGAGAATCAGAGAGCGGAAGCTCAACTTAAGTCGAAGTGAATCCGATATATGGACTGCTAAGCCCTTAACAGTTTATCTGAATTTCGACCAACAAAAACGACTTTCCAACATTCAAAACTGTTTCTGTCTGTGCAATTCCACTTGCCTTCCAACAGGCACCTAAATCCGGTATGCGTCGACAGTTCATAAGTCGACGTGCCTGTGGGCGGGCGGCGCGGGGAGGGCGGCTACTCCGATCTCGCCCTGCGGCACCTCGCGGTTGATGGAGTGCTCCGCCGAGCGGAGGAGGGGCGGGGCCGGAGCTGCAACGATCAACAACGAACATCAATTAAATATGCCACAGAGATACTGCTATATACAAGCGTCTAATACAAATTGTAGTGTTTCAGTGTTGTTTATTATCGAGAGTTATTAGTACTGATGGTCAATCCACAAAACCACACACCGGCAAATTTAGCGGAATATAAAAAAAAGTTGAAATAGTTCGCGTAATATTGCTGGTTTTTATTTTGTTTCATTTTTAGAACTATTTTTTTAATTTTAGAAAACAATTGAACGTCACCTTTTATGGGATTGTTTTAATTGTATTCGAACTTACATAATTTCGAGCGAACTTTTCTTATAATAATAATAATAGCATTGGTTTAAAATTTTCATTGAAATATAGCATTACTTGTATTTTTTTCTTTCTTTTTATTAGTTAAATATTTCACTATGTCCGACTTGACCATAACCCATAACTAAGATTGCCAGGAGATTTGAGCTAAGGAAAAATTATGAAACCTACAGAATGATCTCACAAGAATTCTTCGCCGATCTGTTTCATCAATTTATCGCGGTTTCCAATGATTCAGGGAGACTAATGCTTTTGTGAGAAGACCGGGACAAATCAGAAAAACTGGTACTTCGACCAGGGATGATCGTTTCATTCAGCTTCGCGTACGTGGGAACCCACGTCTAACGACCGTCCAAGCTAGAAATGAGCTCGAGGAAACTCGAGGTGTAACAGTGAGCGTACAATATGAATCTTGAGGCGACAGTCTAGTTCGCTTCTAGTTTCTAGGCGCGGTTCTAGTTTCCCCTGCGGAGCGAGTGCGACGAGACCGGCGGGAGCGGCGACGCTCGCTCTCGGCCGCTACCGACGGTGGATGATAGTCTATATCACTATAGCAATAAGAGCGACACTCACCTATCCGCATAGCGGGCACGGTTCTAGTTTCCCCTGCGGAGCGAGTGCGACGAGACCGGCGACCCTCGCTCTCGGCCGCTACTGGCGACGGTGGATAATAGTCTATATTACTGTAGCGATAAGAGCGACACTCACCTATCCGCACAGCGGGCACGGTTCTAGTTTCCCCTGCGGAGCGAGTGCGACGAGACCGGCGGGAGCGGCGACGCTCGCTCTCGGCCGCTACCGACGGTGTATGATAGTCTATATCACTATAGCAATAAGAGCGACACTCACCTATCCGCACAGCGGGCACGGTTCTAGTTTCCCCTGCGGAGCGAGTGCGACGAGACCGGCGGGAGCGGCGACGCTCGCTCTCGGCCGCTACCGACGGTGGATGATAGTCTATATCACTATAGCAATAATAATAATAATAAATTGCTTTATTTCAGGCAACAAGGCCCATAACAATAAATACCTTATACTACTAATACATATGTTTTTATACTAAAAACTAAGACTAACAAACTAAAGTATCATTTTGGTACAACGTCACTGTGCCGGTCCGGTGGTGTAGATGGAATTCTACCGCGAAAACGACGGTATACCACGCCCTTCGGCCAGAAGTCCTCCTTCATGAAGGTGGGCAGCCTGCTTGTCGGTATTCGTGCCACAAACGCTTTGAAACTTGCGTTGTGGCGCGATTCCAGCGGCTCCACTCTCAACAAGAAGTTGGTCTTGTTCTGGATGTAGTCGATGATGTCCTGTGCCTTAGTGTTTTAACGCGGTTAAAAATATTAATAATCGCATTCTCGACTTGATATTCTCAAATGCGTCGTGCATTGTGTCGCCATGTGACGATCCCCTTGTTCCTGAAGATCCTCATCACAGAGCATTGGAGGTAGGCTTTCACATTGATAATATGATTTTTCTTCCATATAAGGCTAGGACTAGATACATATACCATAGAGCAAACTATGAACATATAATAAACCATTTAAATGAAATACCATGGATTCTGCATTTATATAAATTTAGCCTCGAAGAAGCTGTTACATTCTTTTATAATTCACTTTATAAAATTATAAAAGATTTCGTTCCCGTTAAAAAAGAAACAAAACACACAAAACCACCATGGTATTCGGATGCACTACTGAAAATATTAAAAGAAAAAGATAAATATCATCGCAAATATAAAAAATACAATAATTTGTCCGATTACAACTCTTTCTCGGTACTTAGGAAAAGAGCGAAAATTGTTGAAAATATTTGCTTCACCGAGTATATGGCTAATATCGAAAATAATATTATTGCTGACCCATCCAGTTTTTGGTCATATGTAAAAAATAATAATAAAGGTTCTAATAATATTCCCTCCCTCATGAATTACGAAGGTCGCTCGTTGGACTCTGGGAAGGACATTTGTGAAGCATTTTCCGACTTTTTTGGAAAAAACTTTTCGCCTCCCTCAACCGGTAACGTCAATCTCATCGAGGTTCCCCAGACTCATCTTATTTCAGGTATAGAGATTAATCTAACTCGTTTACTCACGGTGTTAAAATCATTAGATCTTAAAAAAGGGGCAGGTCCAGACAACATTTCTCCTGTATTTATAACAAATTGTGCCGAAGCATTGGTTTTGCCCTTATCTATTTTATTCAAACGTTCCGTTAATGAAGGTATTATGCCGATTTTATGGAAATCCGCGTACATAACACCAATCCACAAAAAAGGAGATGTAAATTTTGTTGATAACTATAGAGGTATCTCGAAACTATGTTTATTTGCTAAGGTATTGGAAAGGATAGTTTATGAGCAGACTTATGCAGCGTTAAAGAGTTCGTTCTCGTTAGAGCAGCACGGTTTTCTAAAACAACGATCAACAACTTCGAATCTTGTCCTAACTCACGAGCATGTTACAGCTGGAATGGAAGAAGGTAGTCAAGTAGATATAATATTCACGGACTATAGTAAAGCTTTTGATCGCATAGACCATGTACGGCTTATAGAGAGGCTTTACTCTTCAGGTATCCATGGAGATCTTTATCGATGGTTCCAGTCATACGTCAAAAACAGGACCCAGTCGGTTGTGATAAACAACTATAGCTCACAGTGGCTCACGGTTCCCTCGGGTGTACCACAGGGCTCACTCTTAGGTCCACTCCTATTTATTTTGTTTATGAACGATATAGCTGGCTACTTCAGGTCTGCGAGGATCCTTCTTTTTGCAGACGACATGAAAATTTTAAAGCCAATCCAAAATAATCAAGATTGTGTCGCCTTACAAGAGGACCTTCGGCGGTTTGAGGATTATTGCCACTTAAACAAACTCGACCTCAATGTTTCTAAGTGCTATGTCATGTCGTTCTCGCGTAAATCATCTGTGACAATTTTTCCGTACGCCATTAAAAATCATCTTCTACCACGAACAGACTCAATTAGAGATTTAGGTGTCGTACAGGACTCTAAACTTCTGTACGACAAACATATTGAAAGCATAGTTAATAGGGCTTCTAGAAACCTAGGGTTCATAATTAGATCGTGCAAGCATTTTAGAAACATAAAAGCTATAAAAATTCTTTATTGCTCGTTCATTCGAAGTACACTTGAATATTGTTCCCAAGTTTGGAATCCCAGGTATGCCATATACATCACAAGAATTGAAGGGATACAAAAACGTTTTCTCCGATACCTGGAATACAAAACTGGAGTAACTGATGCTACATACGAGGCACGATGCAAGAGACACCATCTGCTACCACTTGACGTCAGACGCAATATTGCAGATGTAGACTACCTCATAAAAATAGCTAACGGAAATATAGACTGCCCTGAACTCTTAAGCTATATCAATTTACAAGTTCCCAGGTCTGCCAACCCTCGTCACCAGAGCAAATTACACGTTCCCGCTGTGCGTACTAACTACAGGCAAAATACGTATACAATACGTGCAGCTCGGAGTTTTAATACGTTAAGTCATGAAATTGATATTGACCTGTTTCACACAAGCTCAGACACATTTAAGAGACTCGCAGCAAATCTATTTTTTAAGGAGTGACATGAAGAAGGTTTAGGTGCAACCACAAATAAACTAATATTTTACGTAGGTATAGATACAGCTTTGTATTATATAAATATACATATATATATATTAAATATATTATTTACAACAAGTAAGTATATTATAATAATATTACATTACACTGAGTGTTTTCTTATTTATTAGGCAGTTCACAAATCAACTGTATTTATATTAAATTGTGAAAACTATAGGCTAACTTGCATTGCCATGTTATGTTAATTTTCGATTTAAAGCTGTTTGTTTTCCTATCATAAATAAATAAATAAATAAATAAATAGTGTAGGCGAGACAGGTACATCGCCGTGGTCGGCGTCGCAGCCCGCAACAGGAAGTTGGGCCCCGTTGATCCGGTGCCGCAACGGTTTTGGTTTACTCGCTTAAGGCGCCTCCTCTTCTCGACCTTGACGAAGCCATCTTCATTACGGTAATCAGTGGAGGCGTCTAATGTAACGACGGTTGGTGGTCTGTCAGACGTAGGCCGTAAAGTCGAAGCAACCGGTCGGCTCTTGACGATGGAGGCGTAATTTTTCTGAGAGAAGTTCGCCTTTTTGGCAGGTCCCGCTGGCACGTGCAGCGCTGCTAGCGGTCGCGGGGTGCGGGGGGCGGCTACAGGGGCAGCGGGGACGGTGTTACGAGGCACGCACGATCCACGTTTTGCTGACACGGCGGACGACGGTGGCGGCGTTGGCGGCGGCGGCGGCGGTGTCAACACGGCTGACTCGATACTTGACTCCGATATGTCGAGGCAAGCTCCGCGCCGCATGTTGATATGCACGTCATCAGATGACCTCAATGAACTACGCAAACTTACGACTTCCTTGCGCAGCTCCGAAACGATGGTTTCCGAGGCCTCGAGCCTTACCAGCACATCCGCGAGACTCGCCTTCAGACTGACGATGTCCTTAAGAAGGCTGGTAACATCGACGTGGTCAAAGGTGACCGGAGGAAGCTTTTTGAGCTCCTTGGCCACAAAAGTTGGCACGTCATCCGGATCAGTAGCTTTCAGGAGCGTGATGATGTCCTGCAGACTTCTCTTGGTCCCGTCGCGTCGGCGAGACACCATCTGGTCACTCATGTTGAGCGACGTGTAGAGCAGCTTCTTGGCTTCAGATATATCATCTTCACTGAAGCTAGACGAACATATCTGGATCGCGCTCACTTCATCCATTACGTCCAACTTCTGTTGCAGGAACGCAAGGAGTTCGTTAGCAATGAGCGACTGCTCCATATCACTAACAAAAGAGCGTCGGCTTACGCCGCGCTAAGCATTTAATTACATATAAATATAACACGTCTGTTTCAGCTTACGCTCACTGACTGACTCGACATAAGAGCGACACTCACCTATCCGCATAGCGGGCACGGTTCTAGTTTCCCCTGCGGAGCGAGTGCGACGAGACCGGCGACCCTCGCTCTCGGCCGCTACTGGCGACGGTGGATAATAGTCTATATTACTGTAGCGATAAGAGCGACACTCACCTATCCGCACAGCGGGCACGGTTCTAGTTTCCCCTGCGGAGCGAGTGCGACGAGACCGGCGGGAGCGGCGACGCTCGCTCTCGGCCGCTACCGACGGTGTATGATAGTCTATATCACTATACCGTGGTTTTATGGGTTTTAAGAGCGACACTCACCTATCCGCACAGCGGGCACGGTTCTAGTTTCCCCTGCGGAGCGAGTGCGACGAGACCGGCGACCCTCGCTCTCGGCCGCTACTGGCGACGGTGGATAATAGTCTATATTACTGTAGCGATAAGAGCGACACTCACCTATCCGCACAGCGGGCACGGTTCTAGTTTCCCCTGCGGAGCGAGTGCGACGAGACCGGCGACCCTCGCTCTCGGCCGCTACTGGCGACGGTGGATAATAGTCTATATTACTGTAGGGATAAGAGCGACACTCACCTATCCGCACAGCGGGCACGGTTCTAGTTTCCCCTGCGGAGCGAGTGCGACGAGACCGGCGGGAGCGGCGACGCTCGCTCTCGGCCGCTACCGACGGTGGATGATAGTCTATATCACTTTAGCAATAAGAGCGACACTCACCTATCCGCACAGCGGGCACGGTTCTAGTTTCCCCTGCGGAGCGAGTGCGACGAGACCGGCGGGAGCGCCGACGCTCGCTCTCGGCCGCTACCGACGGTGGATGATAGTCTATATCACTTTAGCAATAAGAGCGACACTCACCTATCCGCACAGCGGGCACGGTTCTAGTTTCCCCTGCGGAGCGAGTGCGACGAGACCGGCGGGAGCGGCGACGCTCGCTCTCGGCCGCTACCGACGGTGGATGATAGTCTATATCAATTTAGCAATAAGAGCGACACTCACCTATCCGCACAGCGGGCACGGTTCTAGTTTCCCCTGCGGAGCGAGTGCGACGAGACCGGCGGGAGCGGCGACGCTCGCTCTCGGCCGCTACCGACGGTGGATGATAGTCTATATCACTATAGCAATAAGAGCGACACTCACCTATCCGCACAGCGGGCACGGTTCTAGTTTCCCCTGCGGAGCGAGTGCGACGAGACCGGCGACCCTCGCTCTCGGCCGCTACTGGCGACGGTGGATAATAGTCTATATTACTGTAGGGATAAGAGCGACACTCACCTATCCGCACAGCGGGCACGGTTCAGTTTCCCCTGCGGAGCGAGTGCGACGAGACCGGCGGGAGCGGCGACGCTCGCTCTCGGCCGCTACCGACGGTGGATGATAGTCTATATCACTTTAGCAATAAGAGCGACACTCACCTATCCACACAGCGGGCACGGTTCTAGTTTCCCCTGCGGAGCGAGTGCGACGAGACAGGCGGGAGCGGCGACGCTCGCTCTCGGCCGCTACCGACGGTGGATGATAGTCTATATCACTTTAGCAATAAGAGCGACACTCACCTATCCGCACAGCGGGCACGGTTCTAGTTTCCCCTGCGGAGCGAGTGCGACGAGACCGGCGGGAGCGGCGACGCTCGCTCTCGGCCGCTACCGACGGTGGATGATAGTCTATATCACTTTAGCAATAAGAGCGACACTCACCTATCCGCATAGCGGGCACGGTTCTAGTTTCCCCTGCGGAGCGAGTGCGACGAGACCGGCGACCCTCGCTCTCGGCCGCTACTGGCGACGGTGGATAATAGTCTATATTACTGTAGCGATAAGAGCGACACTCACCTATCCGCACAGCGGGCACGGTTCTAGTTTCCCCTGCGGAGCGAGTGCGACGAGACCGGCGACCCTCGCTCTCGGCCGCTACTGGCGACGGTGGATAATAGTCTATATTACTGTAGGGATAAGAGCGACACTCACCTATCCGCACAGCGGGCACGGTTCTAGTTTCCCCTGCGGAGCGAGTGCGACGAGACCGGCGGGAGCGGCGACGCTCGCTCTCGGCCGCTACCGACGGTGGATGATAGTCTATATCACTTTAGCAATAAGAGCGACACTCACCTATCCGCACAGCGGGCACGGTTCTAGTTTCCCCTGCGGAGCGAGTGCGACGAGACCGGCGGGAGCGCCGACGCTCGCTCTCGGCCGCTACCGACGGTGGATGATAGTCTATATCACTTTATCAATAAGAGCGACACTCACCTATCCGCACAGCGGGCACGGTTCTAGTTTCCCCTGCGGAGCGAGTGCGACGAGACCGGCGGGAGCGGCGACCCTCGCTCTCGGCCGCTACTGATGGTTGAATCAGGGGACGAGTGTCGTCATCGCCACTATAAAATTTAAGGAAATATACAAATAGTACTTTAAACGACATTGCGATTCATAATATAAACTATATGTAAACGGGTCTCGTTTGGGTGGTGATTTAATAGTAGTTTATCTACTTCGGTTTCGTTATATTCGAATTACAAAATTGACAGCGGTTTCATTATGATACCCATAACGACACCGGGTTGCATTATGCGAATCGTCAGAAATTCTAAAACACAAGCAAAGACATTCTGAACATTCAGCCAGGTACTTTAACTCATACCTACTAACTTGTTTCCACAATCTTGGTAAGTTTTTCGTTAGCTATTTTTGATTTTTCTTGTAAAAGCTTGTTCTAAATACGTAATTTCCGTCGTCGTTATTTCCAGAATGTCAGGTGGAATCAAATATCATCACCATCCCTGCTGTCAATAATTTTAGGGCAAAATTATTATTTTGACCCATAAAACCACAGTAAGTAATAAACAAATTTCCTCGAAAACTATGGCGCAACAAACAGTTCAGTTCATCCATTGAGAGACTGAGTCCAACGCGCTGTAAGCCATAGACAATACCTGGCCGAAAATAATGTTGACTGTAACCTCGTTTTTGTTTTCTACGTATTGGAGAACATTATATAAAAACCTCATTGGTATTTGATATTAAACCTCAGACATGGCTGTATGGGCCAAGTTCCCTTTGCCTTCCTCGTTAGTATCACATGTATAGTCTGTCAAAAAAGTGTTGAAATGAATATTGAACTTTAATTAACTTTATTGAACTTTAAACGTTCAAGTAGGATAATTTAGGTAATATAGTCATGAAAAAATAACGCAGTAAACTCGATTTAACAGATTTTATACTTGTTTGTTTGGTGTAATCAGGCGAAGGAAAAATAGTTTCTTCAATATTCATTTCAACAATTTTTGGACAGACTGTACTGTAATCTCAGAAAAAGTTTTTTTATAGCATTATGTTGTTCAGAGACCTATACTATAATTTAATTTTTTAATTTTTTAGAGACGTTGATGAAAAATATTTTTCATTGTGCCAGTAGTTTTACATAGTGAAAAAAATTTTTCATGAACGTCTCTAATACAGAAAAAAAATTATTAGGTCTCTTAACAACATAATGCTATAAAGTAAGTTTTTCTGCAATTACAGTACATGTAACACTAACTAGGAAGGCAAAGGAAACTTAGCCGATACAGCCATGTGTGAGGTTTAATATCAAATACAAATGAGGTTTATAAATAATAATCTCCAATACGTGCAAAACTATATTGTGACCGAACTAAGCAGGTTACAGTTCAACTTTATTTTCGGCCAGGTATTGTTTATTTGGACTCAGTCTGTCTGTGTTTGGTTTATTACCCCTATTGTTTGTGTTCAAGTGGAAAGACGCCAGCTAATTCTGAATGTACTATACTGTTCTGTTGGAAACTTAGAACTTGGCGCCATAGTTTACGGGGAAATTTATTTATTATTTACCGTGGTTTGGGTCAAAAGTATTATTTTGCCCTAAAATTACTGACAGTAGTGATGGTGATGATAATTTGACTCCACCTGAAATTCTGAAAATAACGATGGAATTTACGAACACCATTAGAACAAGATTTTACAAGAATAATCAAAAATGGCTATGGACAAATTAACAAAAATTATGAAAACAGGTTAGCCGGCATGAGTTTAGACAAAGTAGTGTATGAAATTATACATAACTAGGTATTAAAACACTCGTGTACTATTAAAAACTCGCCTATGACTCGTATTTATAATAACCTTTTTATGTACCAGTTTCATAAACTACAGGGTGGCCAGTTAAGAGGTATACAACTTATTTTATAAATTTTCTTTTAGATGAAATGGAAATTACTAGGTATTGTTACAAAAATATTATATTTAGGCTTGGCAATTACTAATGGAAAATAACATCTGCAAAATGTCCACCTCTAGCAGCGCGACAAATGTGAGCTCTTTTACCGCGTTTCTCAGCACATTTTCGCACATTTCTGGCGCTATCCATATGACTGCGTCTCGGATATCCTGTTTTAAATGTTTTCTCGGCTTGTTAGCATAGACACGTCCCTTTAGATAGCCCCACAGAAAAAAGTCAGGAGCAGTCAAATCCGGTGATCTTGGGGGCCAATCAATGTCACCATTTCTTGAAATTAATTGACCTGAAAAAATTCTTCTCAATATTTCGATTGTGTCTCTGGCCGTATGCCATGTGGCCCTGTCTTGTTGCAACCACATGTTTTCTAAGCCCAACTGATTCATTTGATGTAACAAAAAATTGTTGATCATCTCACGGTAATGATCTCCATTCACTGTTACGGCAGCGCCCGTAGCATCTTCAAAGAAGTAGGTTACTCCTAAGTAAATTACTCCTCCTGACCAAATTCCACACCATACTGTTACCCGACTTGGATGCAGTGGTCGCTCGTGGATCAACAAAGGCTGTTGAAGAACTGGTTTATCTGTTACAGTGCCATGCTGCTCAAATTTATTCACCAAACGAGTTATTGCTAGCCGCGAAGGAAGGTGATTTCTACCGAAAATTGTTCGTAATTTTCTCAGCGTTTTCGCAATAGAAGATTGGTTTGAGTAGAAAGTTTTGATAATTAAAACATGTTGTTCAATCGAAAAACGCCCCATATCGAATTTGCCGTATCTACATGAAATAATTGGTATCAAATAACTGTCAAATATGGCGCCCAAACAAAATGGCGGCAAAAAAAGTTGTACACCTCTAAGTTGGCCACTCTGTACTATTATATAATCAATATTTTATAAATAAAGATCGATGAATTATTTATATTAAAATGAAATAATTATACGTACCATAGCAAAAAGGTTTATGAATGTTCATAGACAATTAGAGAAAGTCTTACAGTCTATCATAGATTCACAGACATCACAAACGTCAGAGTTTAAAAAGAAAGAACACCACTATCAGTGGGTCTACAAGTACAACCGTTCGAGGCTCGTTCGACTCATCTTCGTCAAACGATGAAAGAGACAAATGTATACAAGTAAGAGAGACAAATAACTGGTATCCTGCTCACTCGCGTCAGTTTGTTCCTTTTGTTCAAATTCAAATTCAAATTGTTTATTTGTAAAATAGATACATAAAGAATACGTTTTACATGTCAAATCTAATCTGTATAAAAATAATATTTTATGATGAAACAAATATGATACGGGAAATATATAAAAAAACTATATTTAAGTTGGGCTACAAAAGTTAAATGCATAAAATAAAGACTTATTGGAATACGAATATTATTATAATGCAATTAATATATAATTAATATTTATTATATAATTTGATAAATAAACTGAACAGACCCTAAATAAATATAATGCCTAGCCAAATATATACTAACATAAGTAAGAAATTAAAATATTGTATATACATAATTCAATGAATAAATAAGTTAATAAGATTAAATAATTTATAAACTATAAATAGATATAATGCCTAAATCCGCCCATTCGATTAATCTTGCTAAGAAGAAGGGCAAGAAACTTAGCAAGATCATGTCTTTTTTATCTGTATTTTTTTTTCTGAATATGGCTTGATAATATTACAGTTTTTTTTAACTTAAACATCATCACCTGTCTCATATAGTTTATCACTTTTTTGATAGTCAGATTATCAACTAAGTAATAAATGCTAAGTTTAAGTTACACAATGTTCATGTCAATATGTAAAAATAAATGTCAAAATAATAATAAAAAAACAATATAAAAATATTAGTCTACATAAAAACAGACGATTTGAAACACAAATCAGTTGGAAAATAGACGAACAGTAGTATCAATAAATATTCTCATGACACCAAGCGTCACTATCATCCAAATAGTCATTAATTTTATAATATGCTTTTCTCAAGAGTCCCTGCTTAATATGTAATTTAAACTTATTTTCTGAAAAACTAAGGACCTCCTTTGGAAGTTTATTGTAAAATTTGTATTGTTGTTTGTCGAAGACGAGTCGAGTGAGCCACGAACGGCTTTACTTCTAGAGCAGCTGCAGGGCTAACCGCCCAAAGTGAAGTATCTATACACGAATTTAGTGAATATAAGTGCTTGATACATGAAGAAATTATTGACATATTAGGATAAGTAATTAAATCAAGGAACTTACGCTTCTTCAACATTGCCGGGTTCAACTGGGTCTTCGGCCTGATTTGCCACTGACTGAAATAAAAAAAGATGTCAATAAAATAACAGTTCTGCACCAATACATCTCGGAAACGGCATACAACATTACTATAGCTCACTGTGTGTAAAAATAGTGCTAATATTGACTGACACTATGCAACAGCTTTCCACAAAAACATAAATAACTGGGCAAAAAAAAACTTAGGTTCGAAGATACTTGACATTAAGAGGCCCGTAGTCGGCGGCTTGAAGTCAGTCGCGCACAGGGCATGCTTGCTATTTCATTCTACATTCATCTTCGGATTATAGAGCACTGACTGTTATTGGTTGGCCCGAACGTTCATTTCCCGAGCTCGTACGAAACTAACCGAACACGCTATGAGAGGCACGCTAACACGAGACAAAATTCATGTCTTGAAAAAACTAGAGAATAGTTTTGGGTCTTCCTATGATTTCAGGAGATATATCCCAAAAATCGAAATAAGACAAAAATATTTTTGACTAGTATAAATTATAATATGCTGTGAAGATAAAATTATTTGATTTGTTGTATCGCTTCTAGGACATTACGGTACATAAACATTCATCAAAATATGTGTAAAATCCAGTACTTTATACGCTTGTAACTTTTGTATGTATTTGATTTTGATAAATGTTTTAGGTTCAAGTCATGGAAATTGTATGGGATATGTTGATAAAGAAAAAATAATAAGCAAGTACCTATCAATAAGGATATTATCAGCGAACAGCGCTAGTATGGGAGTTCGGGCGAATAGATTCGCCTTAACATGAGAGTGCGAGCGCAGTGGCCGAAGTCTTCTAAGTTTCTTGCATTGTGCGATATTAATTTTATGCTTTCTCCTAGTACAAACAGAGACGATGTTTTGACAATATATCCGCCTTCCAGGTAGGTAAGATAAACACTTGTTTTAAGCGCTAGAACTATGGGGGACCGTAAACACTGCGCTAGAGTTTCATATTGATGCCAATAATCTATCTATATTCTATACTAATAATAAAGTAGTAAAAATATCGAGCCTTTACGATGAATATTTTTTTTAAAATTAGTATTGTACTGGAGCAAAAACTTTTTTAAAAAATTTTTGTCTTTCTGTATGTATATACGAGTATGTTAACTCGAGAAGTTAAGGCTGTGTTGTATAATAATATTGGTGCATTTAGTGTAAATATATTTTATTCCTTTGGAAAATATCAGTGATTATAGTAGAGGTAGGAGTAGTAAAGTAAGGTTACCTGTTGTTCGGCCGGGTTGGGCTCCGGTCTGCGTCTCAGGCGGGCCATGAACCGGGCCGCGCGCACGAACGGGTTCTCGCTCTGCTCCTCGAACGTGCCGCCCTGCGACACACAACCGGACAACTCGTTACTAAACCCGTAACTATGATAACTAAACTAGTGCCATTAGTAGACGCCACAGATACAGCGTTCTTTCATATTATTTACTTTTTACACGATTAACCATTCGGCTGCTTTCACGAATTTTTATTAACGAATTATGAACCCATTTTTTATGGTCGGCACTTCTTTTTTTACTGCATAAAATTCGTGTCTTTGTCGACGTAGGACACTGGAGACAAACTCATCTAAGTCAATTTTCGTTTTGGTTTTTGGTGACTGAAATGGTAAGGCAGTTAGCCCCTCATTTGCTATACGGAAAATTGAGGCTTATGTGTCCTGGAATCAAAAATAATTACCTATAGGCTGTCCGAGCTATCATGATATGGGTGACAGTTCGTAATTTTCCGTTTCACCTATACTACTCACACCATACTACATACACCCAGGCACGAAAGAAAATAATAGGTTTTAGAAATAATGTAAATAATTATTGCAAAAACATAATAAATAATGCCTCTATAAGTGGGAACAAAAATCTCAGTGTATTCGTCAAATTTAACGAAGAAAAGATTCAAATAGTAATATCTTTTTGCTACGTGATGCGTGGATCGGAACGCTAACCCATAGGTACAGACACTACATAATCGAAAATATATCGATGAATCGGTGCGGCCATCTCATAGGATCGCGTCAGTATGAGTGCATCTTGTATGCGGTTTGTGTTTTCGTTGCGGTTGCTTTACGAGCTATTTGTTTTGACGTTTGTTACAGTTTTTCTTGATTTTTTGTTTTGTTATTGGTGAAATTCAGAGAAAAACGAAAAAAAAAATGGAACTCTCAAGCTCTGGAGTTATTGGTTTGTTTAATTTAACTAATTATAGTAATTAACAAAAAATTGTTTGGATAATCAAAGATCAATCAAATAAAAAATCGATTTGATAGACTTTGTTAACTTTCTCGATACTAAAAAAAAATCGATAATGTTTCGTTAGGGCACATCACTGTAACTGTCAACTTTGAACTGCCACCCATATCATGATATCTCGGACAGCTTATAATTGTACATTACGGTGGCCAATTCATAACACTCGCACTACAATGACATACCGTTTTTACCTACCAGTTACTTCAAGAGTCAACTTTACTACATCATTTAGAGCAATACTTTCACATCCTGCACGTTTTTTATCTTATAAACACTTATAAACATTGTACACAGTATTCCGCTCCATGCTATGAATAGTTATAAATATTTTATCGTTTACGCAAGAAAAAAATACAATGCGATGGTGAAATGGTAAAAATGTCACAATGACAAATGATTATAAAGAATAAAAAATATCATTGTTGCCAGTGTTAGAAATTAGTTCCAACGAAATTACACAATATGGCGACCTCTCATATATTCCTGGTCAGGCTTTAGATAGACGATGTATCTATGGTGCTTATCAGGTGTACTACTACATCATCATGGTAATCTTATACTGGACCCTAATGTTTTAAAACGGGGACATTCATGTTTAGGAGAATTGTATCATGTTTGGCCTCCCCCAAAGCACGACGACCGATATGTCAATCAGCCCCCAGACTATGTATCTTTGAGTCAAAACGCGCGCCTGGTAAACATACTCGGCTATTGCGCAGTGTTACTAACGAAGTATGTTTTCCAATTATTACAGTTCAGAAGGTGAGACTGTAGAATTGCGATTGTGTGTGCACTCCATTGACATTGTGGAACACAACTCTGATAGCAGTGCAGGCAAGGTCTATTTTTGAAGAAGAATACGATAAAAGTCAAAACATAATTTTTTGAAAACAGACCTTGTCTGTCCTGCTGTAACAGTTGTTTTCCACAATGTCAATGGCACGCACGTATTATCGCAATTCTACAGTCTCACCTTCTGCACTGTATTTTTGGACGCGGTGGTTGAAAATATACTCGATTTTTGCGTACTAGCAGGATATACTTTCCGCAACTGATGCGTGTAATTGTGATCGCAATGTATACTCGAGTATTGCGCAGCTCTGCGCACTAGCAAAGTATACTTTCAATAAACGCCACCGAAAGTAGGGAGAGGGAATAGAGCACTATAATTGGTTTGCTTGTCTTCTTCCATGTAGTCGTCAATACATATCATGGTTTGACAAATGTGTGGCGACTTACCTCACCCTGACATGGAGGATATGTTATATCTGCCGTCCATGGGCGTGTGAACAAGGCCTCACACAACTCCCCAACTATTGTTACATGTCACCCGCCGCGAACACGCGACGTTCACACACGGGGCGCACGCGTCGGTTCTGTGTCACGTGGTCTATGTTCACCTGAGTGACGAGTGGATCCCTGTCGGTACTGCGCACTAGCGGCTCCCTGCTCGAGTCCGAGTCGGAGTCGGAGTGCGCGCGCCGCCGCGATCACGCGACGTTTACACACGGGGCGCACGCATCGGTTTTGTGTCACGTGGTCTATGTTCACCTGAGTGACGAGTGGATCCCTGTCGGTACTACCTGTTCTCTAATCACTAAATTAAAAAATACCAATTCATGTGGAATGGACGGAATCTCCTCAAAAGTCTATAAAATAATTAAACGTCAAATAACCTGCCCTCTTGTCTTTATTATTAATTTGAGCTTTAAATACGGTATTTTCCCGACTAAACTAAAAACTGCTGTAGTCGTACCTATTTTCAAAAACGGAAAGAAGAATTTATTGTCTAATTACCGCCCAATATCCCTTTTATCCACAACATCTAAAATATTTGAAAAAGTAGTAAAAATACGCCTAAGTGCCTTTGCCGACGACTTTCTGTCTAAACAACAATATGGGTTTAGGACTCAGCTCTGTACCAGTGATGCAATTGTAGAATTAAGTAAAAAAGTAACTGAAAATCACGAGGATAAAAAGAAAACCATCGCCGTATATATAGATTTAGCAAAGGCGTTTGATACTATATCACATAAAATCTTGCTAAAAAAACTATCGCTGCTTGGTGTCACTAACAATGCATTTAACTGGTTCAGGTCCTACCTAGAGGGGCGCAGCCACGAAACGCGTATCGGAAACACAATTAGTGATGACAAAGCAAATACTGTAGAATTCGGTGTTCCGCAGGGTAGTGTCCTCGGACCTTTATTATTCAGCATTTACCTCAACGACTTTTGTCACCTAATACCCGATTGTCACACTATTTGTTTTGCGGACGACACAGTCTTGTTATTCTCAGAATCTACTTGGGAAAAGGTGACCCAAAAGGCTGTTGAGGGGGTGGCTCGGGCTAAAAAGTGGTATGATTCTAACCTTCTGACGTTGAATGAACACAAGACGCTATTTATGTGCTTCGCCCCTACAAAAGCTGGTCTGCCAAAAACAGAACCCATCATCAGAATCCATAACTGCACTACTACATGCTTTTGTGAAAAACTTCAACGTGTTAGCAGCACTACATATCTCGGTGCTGTAATAGACGAGCACCTGCAATGGGAGAAGCACATAAATAAGCTAGCTTCCAAAATCAGAAGCATTGGTTATTTATATTGCGACTTAAGAAATATATTGTCAAAGCGTCTTCTGTTCAGTTTATACTATGCACTATCGCAGTCGCTGTTTCTTTACGGTATTCTGGCCTGGGGTTTATGTGGCTCTAATATAATCAAGAAACTTGAAATTGCACAAAAATTTAATTTAAAAATAATTTTAAGGAAGCCACGAAGATTTCCCACAGTACATTTGTTCCAACTTTGCAAAGTTTTGACTCCTCGCAAGATGTTTGTTTGGCAAACAATGATTTACATGTCGAGACATCTGAATAACTTTCCTCTGAGCACTAATACCCGATGTAAAAGAGACACTACATTAAAAAAATATGTCATTCCTCTTAGGTCGTCAGGATTCAGTAGTAAACACTGCAGTGTAATGGCACCTCGACTATATCGCTATCTCCCGGAAGAAATAAGTGTCCTGGTGGACGCTCCTAAAGATAGACCCAAACTAAAAAGGGCTTTAAAAGTTCATCTGCTGAAAATGGACTGCAACACTTTTGATGCGTTATGGAAAAAAATAGATATTTCTAGGTCACACAATTAAACCTATAATATATATGTATATATAATAATTTTAAATATTATATAATATATAAATTGTAATATATAAATATGTTTGTATTTGATAAATGGTAGTATTCTATATGCATAAGTATTATGATTTGCATGTTCCCCCAAAATATCAAATAAATGCAAAAAGTAGCTTCATGTGTTCGTGACGGATTGACTGCTAATTCAACTGATCAAATTGATGTAGCCAGCCCTAGCACGGACCTCGGTCTATTTTGGGCTGCTACTGCCACAATTTATACATAAGTAAAGCAATGCATCAGTCAAACCCAGTTTCCATACCTATTGATCAGCGCTCTGCATGTACTTTTGCCATTAAATTTTGCGATAAATAAATAAATAAATAAAATAAATAAATAACTGCGCACTAGCGGCTCCCTGCTCGAGTCCGAGTCGGAGTCGGAGTGCGCGCGCCGCCGCTCGCCAGCCGCGAACACGCGACGTTTACACACGAGCGCACGCATCGGTTCTGTGTCACGTGGTCTATGTTCACCTGAGTGACGAGTGGATCCCTGTCGGTACTGCGCACTAGCGGCTCCCTGCTCGAGTCCGAGTCGGAGTCGGAGTGCGCGCGCCGCCGCTCGCCCGCCGCGAACACGCGACGTTTACACACGGGGCGCACGCATCGGTTTTGTGTCACGTGGTCTATGTTCACCTGAGTGACGAGTGGATCCCTGTCGGTACTGCGCACTAGCGGCTCCCTGCTCGAGTCCGAGTCGGAGTCGGAGTGCGCGCGCCGCCGCTCGCCCGCCGCGAACACGCGACGTTCACACACGGGGCGCACGCGTCGGTTCTGTGTCACGTGGTCTATGTTCACCTGAGTGACGAGTGGATCCCTGTCGGTACTGCGCACTAGCGGCTCCCTGCTCGAGTCCGAGTCGGAGTCGGAGTGCGCGCGCCGCCGCGATCACGCGACGTTTACACACGGGGCGCACGCATCGGTTTTGTGTCACGTGGTCTATGTTCACCTGAGTGACGAGTGGATCCCTGTCGGTACTGCGCACTAGCGGCTCCCTGCTCGAGTCCGAGTCGGAGTCGGAGTGCGCGCGCCGCCGCTCGCCAGCCGCGAACACGCGACGTTTACACACGGGGCGCACGCATCGGTTCTGTGTCACGTGGTCTATGTTCACCTGAGTGACGAGTGGATCCCTGTCGGTACTGCGCACTAGCGGCTCCCTGCTCGAGTCCGAGTCGGAGTCGGAGTGCGCGCGCCGCCGCTCGCCCGCCGCGAACACGCGACGTTTACACACGGGGCGCACGCATCGGTTTTGTGTCACGTGGTCTATGTTCACCTGAGTGACGAGTGGATCCCTGTCGGTACTGCGCACTAGCGGCTCCCTGCTCGAGTCCGAGTCGGAGTCGGAGTGCGCGCGCCGCCGCTCGCCCGCCGCGAACACGCGACGTTCACACACGGGGCGCACGCGTCGGTTCTGTGTCACGTGGTCTATGTTCACCTGAGTGACGAGTGGATCCCTGTCGGTACTGCGCACTAGCGGCTCCCTGCTCGAGTCCGAGTCGGAGTCGGAGTGCGCGCGCCGCCGCGATCACGCGACGTTTACACACGGGGCGCACGCATCGGTTTTGTGTCACGTGGTCTATGTTCACCTGAGTGACGAGTGGATCCCTGTCGGTACTGCGCACTAGCGGCTCCCTGCTCGAGTCGGAGTCGGAGTGCGCGCGCCGCCGCTCGCCAGCCGCGAACACGCGACGTTTACACACGGGGCGCACGCATCGGTTCTGTGTCACGTGGTCTATGTTCACCTGAGTGACGAGTGGATCCCTGTCGGTACTGCGCACTAGCGGCTCCCTGCTCGAGTCCGAGTCGGAGTCGGAGTGCGCGCGCCGCCGCTCGCCCGCCGCGAACACGCGACGTTTACACACGGGGCGCACGCATCGGTTTTGTGTCACGTGGTCTATGTTCACCTGAGTGACGAGTGGATCCCTGTCGGTACTGCGCACTAGCGGCTCCCTGCTCGAGTCCGAGTCGGAGTCGGAGTGCGCGCGCCGCCGCTCGCCCGCCGCGAACACGCGACGTTTACACACGGGGCGCACGCATCGGTTTTGTGTCACGTGGTCTATGTTCACCTGAGTGACGAGTGGATCCCTGTCGGTACTGCGCACTAGCGGCTCCCTGCTCGAGTCCGAGTCGGAGTCGGAGTGCGCGCGCCGCCGCTCGCCCGCCGCGAACACGCGACGTTTACACACGGGGCATACGCGTCGGTTCTGTGTCAGCCAGGGGTCGATGCACTTCGCGTGGTACGCTGGGGATGTAAAAACATTAAACTTTATTTACAATTCAATAGAAATCTATTACTGAACCCTACTGGCGACATTTTGAGCGAGTGTTGTAAAATGTTAGTTAAATAACATTCCGGGTGAGATGTAACCTCACGTTTCTCATCGATACTCATAACAGCGAAGCAATCTACATTCAAGCATTACGTAATCTATCGTAACAATTATTTTACACTACAAAATTATAAAATTAATATTTTAAACTACATAATTAGTTTCACCATAAATTTACCATTAGTAATTTTAAACAACTTCTCGTGCGCCACTTGCTGAACTTGCAACGACGACGGCTATAAAGCGCCATCTAGCAGCGGCGCCGTGAACTAGCTCAGCTGGTAGAACACATACCGTGAGCACAAGGCAGCACCCGGAGACGCTCGCCCTCCTGGTAGTCGTCTAGGCATATTGCACACGTCTCGTACGGGTCCCCCTTGCTGAACTTGCAGCCACGGCTATAGAGCGCCATCTAGAGGCGGCGCCGTGAACTAGCTCAGCTGATAGAGCACATACCGTGAGCACAAGGCAGCACCCGGAGACGCTCGCCCTCCTGGTAGTCGTCTAGGCATATTGCACACGTCTCGTACGGGTCCCCTTGCTGAACTTGCAGCCACGTCTATAGAGCACCATCTAGCGGCGGCGCCGTGAACTAGCTCAGCTGGTAGAGTACATACCGTGAGCACAAGACAGCACCCGGAGCCGCTCGCCCTCTTGGTAGTCGTCTAGGCATATTGCGCACGTCTCATACGGGTCCCCTTGCTGAACTTGCAGCCACGTCTATAGAGCGCCATCTAGCGGCGGCTCCGTGAACTAGCTCAGCTGGTAGAGTACATACCGTGAGTACAAGGCAGCACCCGGAGCCGCTCGCCCTCCTGGTAGTCGTCTAGGCATATTGCGCACGTCTCATACGGGTCCCCTTGCTGAACTTGCAGCCACGTCTATAGAGCGCCATCTAGCGGCGGCGCCGTGAACTAGCTCAGCTGGTAGAGTACATACCGTGAGCACAAGGCAGCACCCGGAGCCGCTCGCCCTCCTGGTAGTCGTCTAGGCATATTGCACACGTCTCGTACGGGTCCCCTTGCTGAACTTGCAGCCACGTCTATAGAGCGCCATCTAGCGGCGGCGCCGTGAACTAGCTCAGCTGGTAGAGTACATACCGTGAGCACAAGGCAGCACCCGGAGCCGCTCGCCCTCCTGGTAGTCGTCTAGGCATATTGCGCACGTCTCATACGGGTCCCCTTGCTGAACTTGCAGCCACGTCTATAGAGCGCCATCTAGCGGCGGCGCCGTGAACTAGCTGAGCTGGTAGAGTACATACCGTGAGCACAAGGCAGCACCCGGAGCCGCTCGCCCTCCTGGTAGTCGTCTAGGCATATTGCGCACGTCTCATACGGGTCCCCCTTGCTGAACTTGCACGTGGGGATCTTCTTGAGCGAGCGGTTTGGCAGTCGGTGGCGCCGCGCGCGACGACGGTCCTTGATGCATTTCACTATCTGAAAGGGGGAAGCATTATTCGGAATTTAAGTAATATGAAGACAAATATTTTCAAACTCATTGACTCTTTAACTAGATAAGAGAAATAGAACTTGCTGAGTTTAATGAGTACACATTCATATTAACACTGTCGTCAAAAATCATTTTTAATAAATATTAGAATGACTAAGCCAGAGTTTTTGATCGCAAAGCAGTTGCAAAGATCATTTATTTATTTATAGTCTGGCTAAAAGGGTGCGAGGCAGTCGCAGAAGTGCTCACCATAAACACAATCATGACGAACAAGCACAGCGCCACGACGATGGCGAACGGCAGCAGCAGGTGCGTGTTGATGTTGAAGGGCAGCTCGCCGTTCACCATTATGTAGTAGCTGCGGACACGTACACTCTATGTATGGTATGGGTCGAAGTCGGAGCGAGGCTGACTTAGTAGACTAAATGTCCTGTAAACCTTCGTTGTGTGTAAAGGCATCTCCAGACAGCGTGGCGTTGTCAGGGTGAGATAATAGTGTGCTGTAGGCAGGCGATTTACTACAGAAGCGTGATAGACTAAGCTTGGAGGATAATATCTGTATGGTGTCTTCACGCGGCAACAACACTATCTTGTTCCGATAACGGCTTTCTGTCTGGTGAAGCCTTTAGCCTTTCTAGCTGCGGTATAACACAAGAACGGCTAGCCGAAAGAGCTGGATGTGAAAAGTGGGTGTTAAAAACAAAACACTTCGAGAAAATTATTGAAATTGTTCCATGGTCACTTTTGGGGATTTAAACCCAACTAACTTTTTCATTTTCGAAGGTAATGCAGGGGTCAATGCTGACGAATGTTCCTGGGGGTTTAGGGAAAGAAGGAATTTCTCAAATAATAGTATAATTTTTTTAATGACTGCTACTTTTTGGAGGTCAAGTTCCTGTTACTTTTTCATTTTCGGAGGTAATGAACTCTTCAATTATTTTGACTCAACTCAATTATTTCCTAAACTAAGGAATGATATGTATGATTATATAGGGGTATGATTCTCGGGAAAAGTTGTTCAGTAGGGTCGGTAGAATATGTGGTTTCATTTAATGGTAGCCGTCTTTTTACACCCGGTATAAGGTGACTTTTATTTATCCAGCCAAACTTATACTGGAGGCTTGGTAAGTGATCAGTAACACGGATCGATAGCACTTTTTGCTAATTTCGCAAAATAAAATCTTGACGTCCCATAGTAATTATTATTAATTCGGGGCTAAGCTTGCGTTTGTAAGGAATATGAAAAGATTAATTTACGAATTTCACAAAAAGGGTCATCGAACATTGTTACTGAGCACTTACCGAGTCCTCAGTAAGAGTTTGGCTGTATAAATTAAAGTCACCTTATATTAAATATAACGGAGCGTCCGCTCTTTAGAAATCAAAAATGAAATAAAAACGCCCGTTAACGAAGTGGACATGGCAACTGACCCGCTGGGGTAGAGGTACTTCTCGGACAGTATGATGCCGGCGAGGTCGCTCACGAACACTGACGGGATCACGATGCCGTCCGGATCCTTCGCTGACATCGTCTCTGCAACGGGAATGTCATCGTACGCTTACAGTAATAGGGTCTAGTCTTACTTGACTCTGAGTTTTATCAGGAACTATGTTGTGGGTACTTGATCTTAATTATTAACATTTATTTACTAATAAAATACAACGTTTATACATGCCTGTATGTTATCTTATTGCTCAAGGAACAGCTAACTGATGTCATTATCTAGTATAAAATTTACCAAAAAGTGTCCTTAGTGAAGTGTCAAAATATTAAGAAACAAAACATTTTAATTTGAATCGTATGTCATTGCTGCACAGCTTAATTTTGATTGACGTGTGATTGACACCCTTTTTTAATTTTGAATGGTTTTGACTCTCTTTTGGCTCGGACACTTGAGCACAGACCCGGCGTCCATTTGGTAGTAAGTCAATGGTTACCTAGATTTCTTTATGAAAGTACGAAGGTATGTTTAGAGGTCATAAATAATTGCAATCAAATGAGCTGAGCTGCAACCAATTTTTAGTAAATTTACTGGCAGGCATCTATACTAATAAAAAAGTCGTGTCTGTACGTTGAATATTTATGCGAAATTTTAAATGAAATGGGTTATTTGTATTGTACTGTGAATTTCTGTCTAGGGCAGTTATGGATGGATGGGTAATGATATAGGTGGTAGAGCTGATGCCGGGCTCGACTGTGGAGGTACCACCATCTTACTCGCAAATCCTCCTGAAGTTATTCAGGAGAGAGTAAGAGAACAGCTCTTAGGCAAAACCAGGCGGCCCACCATTGCCTGGGACCGATGGATGGCGGTATATCCATCCCCAATTGCCAAGCCTTATAAAAACAGACTAGTGACGGGCAGCGGCGTCACTGGTGCAAGGGTTTCGGCACCGCGCTCACCAACCCGCATGCCCAGCGTGTGTGAGTATGGGCATTTCTTCCAGGAGGACCGCCAACAGTGGCGAAATCCTGGAAAGGCCTATGTCCAGCAGTGGACGAAAAAGGCTGATGGATGGATGGATGGGTAATGATTAGAACATTTAAGAAGTTTAATCTATTAGATAGGTAGTATGGCACAGGTTTAATGGTAGTGCGGCGCTCGGGCGCACTTAAGGTGCAGCCGCCACTGTCTGTGATCAAAACCACAATTTCTGTCTAGGGCAGTTATGGATGGATGGGTAATGATTAGAACATTTAAGAAGTTTAATCTATTAGATAGGTAGTATGGCACAGGTTTAATGGTAGTGCGGCGCTCGGGCGCACTTAAGGTGCAGCGGCCACTGTCTGTGATCAAAACCACAATTTCTGTCTAGGGCAGTTATGGATGGATGGGTAATGATTAGAACATTTAAGAAGTTTAATCTATTAGATAGGTAGTATGGCACAGGTTTAATGGTAGTGCGGCGCTCGGGCGCACTTAAGGTGCAGCCGCCACTGTCTGTGATCAAAACCACAATTTCTGTCTAGGGCAGTTATGGATGGATGGGTAATGATTAGAACATTTAAGAAGTTTAATCTATTAGATAGGTAGTATGGCACAGGTTTAATGGTAGTGCGGCGCTCGGGCGCACTTAAGGTGCAGCCGCCACTGTCTGTGATCAAAACCACAATTTCTGTCTAGGGCAGTTATGGATGGATGGGTAATGATTAGAACATTTAAGAAGTTTAATCTATTAGATAGGTAGTATGGCACAGGTTTAATGGTAGTGCGGCGCTCGGGCGCACTTAAGGTGCAGCCGCCACTGTCTGTGATCAAAACCACAATTTTTTGTCTTTTTTCTGTCTATTTGTATGTATTAACATATTCGGATGCGGTTTTTTATCATAATCGTAGTGATCCTGGTCAACAGACTACAAGAGGTGTTCATAAAATAACGCCCAAGCCGAAAACGGGGCAGATTCAAAGAACGCGGGCGGAGCCGCGGGCGAGAGGCTAGTAAATAGTTCGTGACGAAATTGTTCCCGGAAGGATGTCAAAGTTGTTTCAAGTGTGAACTGATGGTCAAACACTTGTACACTCCCTTTTCACCGACGATTATTTCGGAAACGCTTGACACCATGTTCTGATGATATTTAAAGTGACTTTTGTTTATACAGCCAAATTCATACTGGAAACTCGGTAAGTGGTCAGGACCAAGGTTCAATGACCCTGTCATCGAAATACGATTATTTTTGGCTCTATTCTTGTTCAAGAACAACCTCGGCTCAATTAGTATAGAAAGTCTTAATGTTATCCCGTGTATTTCACAAAAAAGGTCTTAGGACCTTAGTCCTGGCCACTTACCGAGTCTCCATTATTAAACACATAAAAAAGCTAACGTACATTATGCTGGGCACACGCATACAATCCCATATTTCGTAACGTAGCACTCAAAAAAGGAAAATTATTTAGAAAAAAAAACAAAAAGGAAATTAGCAGTTGTTTATCCCACAATGGCCGATGGAAGTGTAGTAGTCGGTCCATAAATGTGTATCATTATCAACAAGTCATTGAACGGTACTAAGTTACAAGATAAATTCCCAATGTACTCTTAGGAAGCGTTTCGGAACGTGCGATCACAGTGCGAAATTTCACTCGTTTATTAGAAAGAGACAGATCTATATAGGAGCAAGAGAAACAAAAATCTGGTTGCACCAATCAGGTGGCCCAGTGTGATTTTCGCATTACTCCGAAGCGTTTCAAAACACTTCCGTGCAACTATCAGGTAACAGTTCGGTTACCCTCGGTTAAACTCGGGTCAATTTTTGAACGCTCTAGGGTGAAATTCACTCGTTTTCAAACGGAACCTCACTATAACGCACAGATTTTTGCGAGAAAAAGGCAGCGGATTCTCAGACGGTAGGACACGCTTCTCAACCGTGGGATTCTAGCTCAAATCTTGTCTGTTCTGCGAGGATGTAATTTATTTATTGATATAAGTATTGTTTGTTTAGTTACTACTTGCTGATCGGTGAAGGAAAACACTATGATGAAAACAACAAGCCTGTATTTGAATGGATTAATGATTATGAATGTTTTTTTAAATATAATATAGGTACATCATAGATGATAATAATATATATAATGTATTTTTTTCTCGAAAAACAGCGATAGACCCAGCCACCATAGGTGCAACCAGGTTCTTAATTTTTTTACCGAGTGATAAAAAATTCCATAGACCGAAAAAAACCTTTTTTATTAAAATACCCCCAAAACACACCCCTTGTAGCCAGCTATCCCTTATGACTATGTATATCATCATTAGAGAAAAGGAATCTAAAATGGCGGCTGGGACTTTTATTGCATTGTTATATAGTCAGCATAAAAAGATTTTTTTTATTTTTCAAGTAATAATTTTATAAATATGTTCGGTGTTATATGGGTACACTTGCGTGTGCAGTGAAAGTATACTATACCTAGAAATTATATATTATTTTAAGCTAAAATATCACACGTATTATGTGAAATTTTTTAGGCAAATTCAGACTATTATTCTGCACGTTGTACGAAAGTATATGACTAAAGACGGATATACTGTGCCAGTGAGAGCGAATGATTTATGGGCGCCATTTATGATTCCTTTCTTTGATGAGCCGAGTTATACGAACATATCGTAGGTGAAACAAATAATAAATAAAGTAATGCGAAAGTGAAACGATGAGGTGAGCACAATAGTCTGTACGCCCCCTGTCTGCGCCCTAACGTCGCCATACAAAATTATCTGTGCGTGTGTGTGTGCGTCTAACCAGTTCTTGGATTCTTTAGTATATGAAAAGTTGTTTTGTGTTTATTTGTGTTATTATTATGTGTTTTATGTTATAGAAAATAAGAGTCATTTTTGTTTGCACATTTAAACTTTATTTGCTGGTCAAAGGCCTGTGAGCCTGACCACCTCAGTCTCGATATGTCTGTCGGCACAATCACTTGTTGTCTGTTTTTCATGTGTTTGACTAAAGTATAAATAATCATCTCAATTTCCAAAGTCCTTTTTTTCTTTTCCTTATTTACCTTTTGTTCCATCGCGAACAAAAATTGGCGACCGTGACAGGACACGGATTTGAAATCAAACTCATCAAACTCATGATCATTGTCTCAACCGGGAACGACCGGAGGTCAACGCCACGTATCGCGTCGCTTTGTTCATCCTGAATGGTCTTGGAAGGCTACTAGAATATTCCACGGCTACGTTGGGACCAGTACGTGCAGCACAGACCCCGTCTCGCTGAGGAAAGCCAGACGACACGTGATCCAGGGGACACATCATATTCCAACGGGACCTTCAACAACGGATCGGGAGCTCCACCGGACTTGTGCACTATCTTCGCCTGCCGTGTCATCAAGTGAGCTCGTTCCTTTTTATATCCTATCACCCTTAATTTGTGCATTCAGGGGAATTAATTCTTCAAATAATTAGTGGCTATTTTGTGCTATTCATGTGTGCCTATCTACCCCACAGTATTAAACTAAGGGCCTAATTACGCACATGCCTATGCAATACGCCCATGCAATCTTTTTATGCAATTATCATCCATCACAGTGAATGTGCTTTGGCAAAGTTTTGTTGCAAAAAATTAGAAATAAACACTACATTCAGTATTTTATAAATTCATTGTCATATTTCCTTAATCGCATAATCTCTAAGCGCTTATAACAACGCAATTTATGAGAATTTTTATTACTCGATTCGTAGATAATTTCAATTCAGTTCTATTTTATAGAAACAGCACAAATAATAAAATATATGCAGGTACTTATAGCCAGCTATTATTCTCGGACGATTATCAGCCGGCCGGCCGGTCCGAATCGCAAACAAAGAAATTATCTATTTGCTAATCTGTTTTGATGTTTCGACCTTATGTCTGAGTGATAGGGTGCAATCTTTCTTGTACGTAATTGATGATCGCAGAAACTTGTTTTTGATATTATTGCGATTTCTTTTCTTTGCACTTCTTTAGTCATTCTAAAAACAAGCTATCACTATTTACTATCAATAAATAGATATCTGTGCTTGCCCAGATCACAAATTATCCGCTAGTACCAACTCCATATACGCACATGCTTGCACCAATCTATTCCAGTGTTCGAGTACTGCATCGGGATTTGTGATCGCTTATGCGGGCCGCTTGGTACAGACAGTTCTGCGCTTGCGCTGCCTTCGAATCAGCTAGCTCGCGGTCGATGCGCCGCGCTTCGCACCACTGAGCCGCCGCGCGCCCCGGCACTGCGTCGGTCCGTGTTCTCAGCAGAGGGAGGAGCGTATGCATTTGTCTTTATTATTTTGTGTGTTTATTGAGCGATTTTATTAATTCATTATGACCGAGACTGTTGCTGCGAAGTCTGAAATAGGTATCAGAGATTTAAATGCTAAACGCAGTTCCATTAAAGGCCGTGTTACAAAGTTTAAAAATAATTTAGAAAGTTTGGAGTCGTTTGAGACGATTTCTCCTTTTGAAATCACTAAACTTAGAAGCAAGCTAGTTAGGTTCGAAGCATTATTTGCCGAATATAATGATGTACAAGGGCAGATTGAAGTGATCAATGCGTCCACTCAAGAACTTGAGTTATCTGTCAGGGAAGCGTTAGAAAACGAGTTTTATAATTGTATTGCTTCGGCTCAACAATTAATTGATAAACATATCTCTCACCACCAACGTGACGGCTCTCACTCGCGTCCTTCGAGCTCACATTGCCATCACCATGATGATGGTGAGACTCTCGGCTTTAAGTTGCCCATTATAAAAATTCATAATTTCGATGGAACTTATTTTAACTGGCTTGAGTTTAGAGACACTTTTACTTCTCTTGTACACGAAAACACAAAAATTAGGGACGTTCACAAGTTCTTTTATTTGAACTCCTATTTAGAAGGAGAAGCAGCACGGGTAATTTGTAACTTGGAGGTAACTGAGAAAAATTATGTGGAGGCTTGGAAGCTTTTATGCGAACGGTATGATAACAAGCGCCAATTAATAAACAACCATTTAAAATCTTTGCTTAGCCTCGAGTCTGTGCGGGAGACTGAAAAATCTCTGCGCTTTATTGTTGATCACGTGACCAAGAATTTACGAGCTCTTAGCACTTTGGGTTTGCCTACTGAGAAATGGGATATGTTGATTATTTATATAATTGCTGAGAAGTTAGACTCGAAGACATATTTTAAATGGGAAGAAAATAAAGGTTTATTGAGTGAGATCCCCAAGCTTGAAGATTTCTTCAACTTTTTAAGAAACCGTGCTGACGTTCTCGAAACCGTCAATCGTAGTAAACATACGCCTAAACAGACGTCCCACGTAGAACATACCTACCCCCACCAAAGTTCACGAAACAAGACACAAGCAAGGGCCATGGTCGTCTCTTCTGACTCCTCTAAGGAATCTTCGCCGCCTTCTTTTATTGGATGCCAATGTTGCAAGGGCCAACATCGCCTTTACGAATGTTCTGCATTTAAAGCTAAATCGGTTGAAGATAGGATGTCTCTTGTTTCGTCCTTAAAGTTATGTCACAACTGTCTGAGAGTTGGTCATAACACGCGTCGTTGTAGACCTCCAGGAGGGTGTAAAATATGTAAACATCGACATAATTCTTTATTGCATGAGTTGTTGTGTAAAAAAGATCAGAAAGACGAAGATGTCTCTAGGCACAGAGCAGTCTCTATGTCTGCTCGTTCTTCTTCAGAGGTACTACTCTGCACTGCTCAAATTGATTTGACTAACCCCACTAATAACAAAACTATTACAGTAAAGGCGATTTTGGACAGTGGTAGTCAAGGATCCTTTCTGTCGCAGCGCGTGATGCAAATGCTTCAGCTTCCTGCTCAGCCTGTCAACATTGATATAATTGGCATCGGTGACGCTCCACTGAAGGTCAAGCCTGAACGTTGTGCTGTGCGAATTCAGTCTAAACATAGCACTTTTAGCGCTACCATCTCTTGCCTTGTGCTGCCAACTATCTCTGGTAAACTACCAAAAGTATCTTTTAATATAGAGCACCTAAACTTGTCAGAATTCTCATTGGCGGATCCTAGTTTCAATCAGTCGTCAACTATTGACATGCTTATTGGTGCTGATCTCTTTTGGGACCTGGTAGGATCAGAGCAACATTCGTTGGGGGATAATAATCTGGTACTACGAAGCTCTAAGCTAGGGTGGCTTGTAGCAGGTCCGATATTTCCCATAAGAACGGATAATAAAATTCAAGTACGCTGCAATATCTCTCGAAATGATAATCTAGTCGATCTCAATAACGAGTTAGTTAAATTTTGGGAACTAGAAAAAGTTGCAGATAGGTCATCATTATCCGAAGAAGAGAAATTGTGTGAGCAGCACTTCCTTGCGAACACCACTCGTAGTAGCGATGGTCGTTTTTGCGTCAAACTCCCTCTTCGTGATGACAGAGACTGTCTAGGAGATTCATTTCGTTTAGCCCGAAACAGATTTATGAGTCTTGAGACACGTTTTAAGAAGCAACCTCTTATCAAAGAACTCTACATTGACTTCATAAATGAGTATGCGAATTTGGGGCACTTATCAGAATATGGCGAGGGTCTTTCTACGGAGGTAAAATATTATTTACCTCACCATCCTGTTATTAAGGAGAATAGTGAATCCACTAAGCAGCGCACGGTGTTTGACGCATCTGCTTGCTCTACATCGGGGTTTTCAATGAATCATCTTCAAATGACAGGGCCTACTATTCAAGACTCACTCTTTAATATTTTGGTGCGTTTTCGTCTGCATAAATATGTTCTATCAGGCGACATTGAGAAAATGTACCGCCAAGTTATGGTCGATGAATACGATCGTAATCTTCAGTTAATTTTATGGCGAGAAGACGAGTCGCTACCTCTGCGCACTCTACAATTAAATACCATTACGTATGGTTTTTCCAGTGCCAGCTTTCTTAGCACTCGTTGTCTCTGGCAATTAGGCGAAGAGTGTGAAGACTCTAGCATCAAGGAAATTATACAAAAGGATTTTTATGTCGACGATTTGTTGACCGGGGCACAATCGGAGACCGACCTGCTTTATATTCAGCAGTCTGTAACAGAAGCTCTTTCTAAAGGTGGGTTTCATCTCAGGAAATTTCGCTCCAATATACCTTCAGTACTGAATTCCGCTGATGATTATAATAATCACGATAAACTTATGATCAGCAATGCCACTAGCACATTAGGTATTGGATGGGCGCCTACAACAGATGATCTACATTTTCCCATCGAGCCAATTTCGGTTACTACGTCAACAAAGAGAACTATTTTGTCGGCAACATTCAAGATTTTCGACCCACTGGGCTTGTTATCTCTTTGTACTATTAAACCGAAAATGTTAATTCAAGAGCTGTGGGCTGATGATAAGCTTGGTTGGGATGATCCTGCCCCTGAAAAGATTAAGTTAGAGTGGTTAAAATTCGTCAATGGGATCGATAATATTTCTCAATTAAAGATAAATAGAAATGTGTTAATTGATGACCCAATTCATATCGAAATGCATTGTTTTACCGACGCGTCGCAAAGGGCTTTTGGAGCTTGCATTTATTTGCGATCCGTTAATTCACAGGGTGAAGTAAAAGTAAATTTACTCTGCGCAAAATCGCGCGTTTCACCCATCAAGCCTACTACGATTCCTCGTTTGGAGTTAAGCGCTGCACTGCTCGGTGCACAATTAGCATCAGCAGTGACGCAAGCATTGCGATTCAAAATTGACCGTCATGTGTACTGGTCAGACGCTAAAGTAGTTTTATGCTGGTTGCAAACCTCTAAAAGCCTAAAAACGTTTGTAGCCAATAGAGTTGGTGCAATCAAGGAACTTGCCGATGCGGCCTCCTGGCGCTTTGTTCCGTCATCCCAGAATTCCGCGGATCTCGTATCGCGTGGTGTTGATCCACAGCTTGTACCTGGATTAACCATTTGGTGGGAGGGTCCTTCATTTTTAAAACTAGGAGAGTCTTTTTGGCCGTCGCTAATAGAGACCCAAGAGCTTGTAGAGCCACCAGAGATCAAAGCTCATCCCGCTTTGGTGGGGAAGCCTCCTTTTGATCTCTCTAGGATATCTAAGTTGAGTATTGCTCAGCGTGCTTACGCACGAATTCTTAGGTGGTTTTACAATGCTAAAAGGGCAAACAAAAATAATCAAATTGCAGGGCCTCTGCAAGCTTCAGAACTTGAAAAATCTATGAACCTATTGATTAGGTTGTCACAACAGGTTTCATTTGCCAAGGAACTAGCTCTGTTATCCCAAAACAAGCCATTAAAGCAAAATTCGAATATCGCTTCACTCAGCCCTTTCATTGACTCTGAAGGTCTTCTCCGGGTTGGTGGACGTATCGGCACTTCTGGGTATGATTTTGATAAACGGCACCCTATTCTTCTGCATGGTAACGATCACCTTACAACACTTATTTTTCAGCATGAACATTTGAGACTTATGCATGCTGGTCCACAGCTTCTTCTCACCTCTATAAGAAACCGCTTCTGGCCTGTAGGTGGGCGAAATCTAGCAAGACGTACGGCACGTTGTTGTCTTCTGTGTAGCCGCTTCAGGGGTAAGCCCATGGCAAATATCATGGGTAATTTACCGCCAGAACGTGTTATGCCAGATTTCCCATTTGTTAATGTGGGAACTGACATGGCTGGGCCTTTTTTTATCACTGATCGCAAGGGAAGGGGGTGTAAAATAACAAAATGCTATCTGTGCATTTTTATTTGCTTTAATTATAAATGTTTGCACTTGGAGGCTGTTAGTGAGCTCTCCAAAGATGCCTTCTTATTAACACTCAAGCGTTTCATTGCACGGAGAGGATTACCTAGGAAAATATTTTGTGATAATGGGACAAACTTTGTAGCCGCGGCACGGGAAATTAATGAATTTTTGAAATCCAAGGAAAACATAACTTCCATTTTAGACTTCGCGGCTCAGCAAGGCATAGAGTTTGTATTTTCGCCTGCGTACGCTCCCAATTTTGGTGGCTATCACGAGGCCGGGGTAAAATCGGCCAAATTTCATTTGCGTAGAATCATGGGAACCGCACATTTGACATTTGAGGAACTGTGTTCTCTGTTTGCACAAATTGAGGCTATCCTCAATAGCCGTCCATTGTGTCCCCTCAGTCCCTCACCTGATGACCTACAGCCGCTTACCCCGGGACACTTTTTGATCGGTAGGCCACTCACTGCGCTACCAGCTCCAGCCCTGATGGACTGCCACACCAATCGCCTTGACCGCTATAACCGCCTCGAACTAATCCGACAGCAATTCTGGAAACGCTGGTCCAACGAATACGTGGGAGAACTACAGCAGCGCACCAAATGGCGTGCCAGATGTAGAGACCTTAAGATCGACGACATGGTCGTATTGAATGATGACAGTGTGCCCCCTCTCTGCTGGCGTCTTGGCAGAGTAAGAAAGTTATTTCCGGGTGCCGACGGAGTCCCACGCGTCGCTGATATTTCTACAGCGCGAGGACTAGTACGTCGCGCCCTAAACCGCATTTGTCTTCTGCCCACGACGGACTACAAGGAAGCTTGAAAGCTTTCGTGAAGCTTTCAATGGCCCGGAGGATGTCTGCGCCCTAACGTCGCCATACAAAATTATCTGTGCGTGTGTGTGTGCGTCTAACCAGTTCTTGGATTCTTTAGTATATGAAAAGTTGTTTTGTGTTTATTTGTGTTATTATTATGTGTTTTATGTTATAGAAAATAAGAGTCATTTTTGTTTGCACATTTAAACTTTATTTGCTGGTCAAAGGCCTGTGAGCCTGACCACCTCAGTCTCGATATGTCTGTCGGCACAATCACTTGTTGTCTGTTTTTCATGTGTTTGACTAAAGTATAAATAATCATCTCAATTTCCAAAGTCCTTTTTTTCTTTTCCTTATTTACCTTTTGTTCCATCGCGAACACCCCCTATAACGCTACTGAGATATCAAATGCTATGCGACACACACGATAAACCAGTGACACGCATTTTGTTAATTTATATACAAAATAAGACAAAGTAAAAAGTACCCGGAATAGAAGAGCTCGTATGACTGGATTGATGGGTGTAGAAGAAGCAAAAGAGGTGTGTCATGATCGTAGCAGGTGGAAATCTACCGGGTGTTAGCAGAGGCAAGAATCCCTTGAAGATGTAAAAAAAAAAAAAAAAAAAAAAAAAAAATATATTAGTATAATCGGTAAAGATATTATTTTAAATACTGGAATCTCTAAATAAAGTACCAGTACTTCACAATAAGACGATTTTCTTTACTCAAAATACACTAATGGCGTGGACACCCTCACTGGTCGCTGGCCACTCGGATGAGGGGTGCGGGTTGCGGGGTGCAATTAGGTGTGTGGGGGCCGGTGAGCTGCGTAGCTATAGCTTAGAAAAATGATGGAAATTTTGGTGTAAATTCAAGGTATATATTTTTTTCTCGTAATGACATCAGAATCGTGTATACTTTCCTATCCTAAAGGGATTCTTGACTTTGCATTTACATCCTGTATATAGTCTCTGCCTACCCGTCTGGGTAACAGGCGTGAGTAAATGTGTGTATGTATGTATACAGTCCGTAGAATATAGCTTGAGCCCTATGACAGCAGGACAGCGCTATACAATTTGTATTTCTAACTCTCTTCCATGCTCAAATATGTAATAGCGCTGACTGACAGCTGTCACGGGGCTCAAGCTAGATTTTACGGACTGTAGGTATCTTGCTAAAAATAATAAATATTGTAATAAGAATTTGACATTATACTGAAATTTAACCAATATATAGTAATTTATACTGTAAGGTGTGATTCCTTGATGGAACTTCATATCATTCTTCTGGCTTAGATGTCTAAGAGACGAAACTAGTCGCTAATTAATAAAAACATAGTGGAACTCGTACACGGAGACTTTTATTTGCGTCAATATATAGTAGTGGAGGTGAAGCTTGATGCATTTCTTGACGCCTATAGCACCGGTACATACACCCTTGTAGGCGTCAAGGCAATCCTAACCTTTTTGTGTAAATTTTATTATGAATAAACCATATTATATTCTATTTAATATTCACTGTACTATCTGTTTCAGATGCTGTTAAGATTGGACCTTGTCATACCTGATGCCTGATACACTATGTGCATCTCACTCACATAGGGCGTGACAAGGTCCTATCCTAATAGCATCTGAAACGGATAGTACGGACTGTTTATCATAAGTATTTTAAGGCGCAGTAGGTAAGGAAAGAGATACCTACATATATCTGAAAAAGTGCGTGTGCGAGTAGCGAAGTGAATCAAGAAGATATTGCTGTTTTAATGAATAAAACCATACATAAATTCACAAAAACGTCTTATTTTGGTTTTTAATAGATTTTTATTTTTAAAGCAGTCATTATTGAATTATATTTGTACTTTTCGCTGCAGAGTACTTTTCTCTACCACATTTTGGGCTTTGTCATTGTCTCGGAAAAGGCCCTTATTTATAAAACGTATTTCTTTTTAAGAACTCTGTCTATTGTAGTTTGGAATAACACTGTTTCATTTTTTTATACATACCTGCGTCCTCTCAAATTAAAGCTAACCCGATAAAGAGTTAGAAGAGTACAAATGTATAAATTATCATTTTATATATTTGCCGAGCGTTAACTACTCTGCGAAATGAAAAAAAAACTTCTTGTCCTGTTCATACAAATTTCATCAGTTTCATTTCAAAATTGGCAAAACTGACTGATTTATAGCTACTCAATTAAAACCAGACTAAGGTCAGTGCCCGCCGCGCCATGAAAAGGCATTTCTGTCAAACGGATACATAACTTTCTCACACAAACACATCAGAGTGAACATAAAAAGTGTAACGTGAACATTCACCTCTCATAAACAACTAGACACACAGTCTCTAAGAAAAGTTCGTCAGAAAGTGTCGAACGGCGACGAGCAAAGTATCAAAAATCTTCAACCAAATTAAGACGTTATGTCGTTAACATAAGATGCAATGTCAGTTGTACTAAATCGTCTTTCAAACTTGTCACGCCATAGTGGTGACAAGATGCATCGCGGACACTTTTTGAGCGAGATTGTGAGTCTAGTTGTTTATGAGAGGTCAATGCACGTGAAACTAGGATGTGTATTGTGAAAGTGAGTTCGGTAGGATACGTAGAGATGGTTCCGTAGTAAAGATACATACCTAGATCACTGGAGTTGACATTGTGCACGATGGCACAGGCGAAGCCCGCCGTCTGCGCGTTGCGGACCTTCACCTCGAAGCTGCAGTTGTATCTGGCAATAGAAATCACTTATTTAACACAATTACATAAACATGCTGTAAATAGAGTGCGACCATTAAATAAAACCACATACAGATAGCGCGCGAGTTCATGTCCATCGGGGCTAGAGGCGACGCGCGGGGGGAGCTCGCCCCGCCTTCACCCAACTCGCCGCATTAGTCTGCAGTCGAGTGTTGTCCTCGATGGTTGTGACGCGCGCTTATCGATATCGAAAATTAGTTGCTATTGAGAAGACGGACTAACGGAAAATACGATCGACAAATTCGTAATTGAAGTCAGCAACGGCGAAGATATTGATTCCGACTCTGCTCTGTCGGTTGACTTTGCATCTGATAGTGATTAAATTGCATTTAAAAAATATTTTTCTCTATTAAAAATAAACACGTAAGTAGGTATTTATCACGTTTATTTTATTTCATATTTTGCAAAATTACCTTGAGTTACAATAAACCAAATTGACAGCTGTTGACAAAATCGGTAGTAGGTAATTATAGACATTACCATAATTGATTAATTAGGTCACAGCACTACCGCATTCCTCAGGATGGACATGAACTCGCGCGCTATCTGTACTCTACTGATCGTACTGAACAACTATTCGGAAAAAAAACCCGCGCAAAGCTTCTGAGAAAACCATATTCAAGACTTTATCTCGTAGGAGGAAAGTCCATTTTAGAACGCTGCACTGGAACAGCTGTTTCACGGACGACGCTCTCTCTAAACTCGCCCGTATGTCGGTGCGTTAGGGTTCACGCATTTTTGTTTGAAACTCAATTATTTCCTAAACTAAGGGTGTCCGCGGGTATGACTCTTGGGAAAAGTGGTTCAGTAGGGTCGGTAGAATGTGTGGTTTCATTTAATGGTAGCAGTCCATTTAAACCCGGTATAATCATTATAAATCTACTAAGTTTAAATCTACATACATATATAGAATAAATTAATATAACGAGAGGTGTTGTGAAGTTCTTTTCGCTAGTGACGCGCACGCCGCACATCTAAACTGCAGTAATATAATAGATATACGCTTGTAAACACACACACTATAGCGAAAGTGTCGTGACGGTCGAAGTCTTACACTTCCTTCGGCCTAGCTCTCATTCGTCACGTGTCTAGAGTTCTGGAGTGTAACGTGCGTTAATAAAGGGATTTGATTCAACAAAAAAAAGTAAGCGTTTGCAGAAACACAAAATGGTGAGGTGTCTATTTAGTGCACTCCATTGACATTATCTAGAATCTAGATCTATGCCAAATTAGAACTAAAAATCGCAACAATTTGAATCATATCCATTGACGTACTAATAAATAGACATCGGGTCTGTGCTCAAAAGTGTCTGAACTAAAAGAGAACCAAAACCATAGAAAATTTAAAAAGGGCAACGTCAATCAAAATTAAGCCGTGCAGCAATGACATACGACTCAAATTCAAATGTTTTGTTTCTTAATATATTGACACTTTTTTGGTAAATTTTATACTAGACCCGAGATCCATTTGGTAGGACGTCAATGATCATGTCTTAACAAAAAACCCCTTGAAAACTGGTTCCATACCGAAGGTATAGCCGCATGTGCTTTTAATGTTTTAGATAAAACAAAGGAAGTGACTAAAGGACCGCTAGCGGTCCTTTGATGTTTAAAATGATTGAACCGTAAGTCATTAATTAGCTGTTGGAATATCTTTCTTAGCACGTACTAATAAAGTTCAATTTGCAATGTACAGTTCGGAAAGGCAAGCGGTCCTTTAATTTTATAAATTATTGAACCGTAAGTCATCGGAAAGTGCTCAGAAAATGATTTTTCTGCATATCGTGAATTATGTTAAAACTACGGGGATCGCCTCGCTCCGCTTAGCTTCGCTCGGCTCCCTAATATATACATACATGTCAACCTAACCGCTCCTCCTCGCTTCGCTCGTCGTCCCAACTTATCATTAGCGGTCGAATAAAATTAAAACTAAGGCAGCCGCTACGACTATTTAGTCACTCCCTAAAGTAAAATTAAATAGATTAATTTCGCATCGAAAATGTTATTTGGATTTATTTTAACCAATATGTTTGAAAACCTTCACATTATTGCCAACATTTAGTTTCTCCTGCCTGACACGTTTCCAATGATTTCGTGCGGGATGCGATTGTATTTATTATATTGTAAGTTTCATCGGGCGTGCACGTATTATCGAAATGTAATTGCATTGCATTTTGTCATGCTCACTGAATTGCTGAGTTCATGATGACCGTCCTTAAATATTTTTTACATTTTGAGATACCTGACTATAAAGTTGAATCTTGTCATAGCTGTTATATGGAACAGGAATATTTATTTTGAATATAAAGAAGGCTGTTCTTAATTTGCTAGTTTTTTTCTATCCTTATCTCTGTCTTTCTTAACAAATTCCAATAATTGTTTGCAAGAGTGTGCCTCCAGGGTGACCTTTTAAGTTTAGTCACGATTTGATGATGGGCATCAGAGAAAGAAAGGGGAACTCCTCAATTAATTACAGCATATCAATCAATATTGATTGCAGGGCGTTATTGTGAAAATAGTCAGTATACCCACCTGACCTTTGATCCTAGCCTCATCATCAAAGAACACCTCAGCGGATGACAGCTCATAAACTCGAGATTGCGGAAATCACTTTGTGTTAGGGCGCTGATTGCGTAGTATTACTTGAAAACTGTTATTATGCTCACCTGACTACTTAACATTGTCATAAGCCTTCGTTTTATATGAACAGCGCTTTTACAAGACCTACCAATACACAATTTACCCTTAGATTTGAAATAAAAAGACAGCAGATAAGTCACAAAAAAATATACACTGACCGATGGTACAGAAATAAAACTCTTTTGTATAATTCTTTCTTCTCTAGGTTCTCTAGAAGTGGTTTATCATAGGGAATGCGCAGACTTCTAGAAAACACGTTTTGCCCGATATTTGATGTAGGAACTCACCTCGCAAGAAGCACGATCCACTTATCAGTGACCGGTGGTTTGACAAGCAAGTAGTTGTCGGCTGGCTTGTCCGATGTAGGAACTTACCTAGCAAGTAGCACGATCCACTTATCCTTGAAGGTGTCAGCGGCTGGCGGCTTGGCTAGCGGGGAGCAGCCGTCAGCCGGCTCGCCTGCCGTGAGGTACCCTTGCAGACCTTCCATCGGCAAGTCGCTACCGAAACTCGCCGGGAGGTCGCGGAATACGTCCGCTATCTGGAGAGAAACGCAAGGAAAACTTTAACGGTATATAGACTTACAGCCCAGCCCTTTTGTTCTTAGGGTCTTTATTAATGTCGCTCTGCTGTCTGTCCGTCCGTATGTCACGTGTCACTAGCTTGCAGATGGAATAAGTTACAGATCTGAAATTTAGATAGGTATGTTGTGTGAAATGTTGACCCAAAAACGAATATTGGATAAAAATTCAATCAAATCACTTTTACGGGGTAAATATAAATATAACAAATGAAAAAAAGGAGTAGTAAGTTTTATTTTTTCGTACCCCTTTATGAAGGGTGTCATTATCTAGAACTCATTGAAAAAAGCACAATTAAAAAAAATTCTTCAATTATAAAGAAATGGGGCGCCATCAAAGGTGTCCGTTTTAGACAATTTTTATTACGGAGTCTATCTCAAAAACGAAACTAGTTAGGAATAAGAATTCACGGGATATTATGTGCTGTAATGTACTGTATATAAATACTGAAAACGCCGAGTTTTAATATAGTTTTAGGGTTACGAACCCAAATACTCGACCGACTTAATTTTGCAGTTTTGTTTCATACATTTTGTAGGTACTGATCAGTCTTATTTAAATGGTGCGGAATCCTCAGGACGCGAGTCCTACTCAAACTTGACCGTTTTTGATTCTGCAAAACATATTGTTTCAGTAAATGTATCGTATTTTATTGTACATTTCTGTGAGCCTCTTGTATACAATAATAGAAAGATATTGAAACTGCTTGTACGTTGTTCCACTAATATTTACCGCCACCGGTTTCATCGATTTATCGACATCTTCGGGCGAAAACAATTAGGAGAAGGTTCTTAGTAAGTAAATATTAGTGGAACAACGTACAAGTAGTTTCCATTATGTATTGTGAAAATGTTCCATCAAGAAGTAACAACATACAGCATCAATGTCTTGTATACGTCTAGCCATGGACGTCTAGCATCTATACTCTAGCTATGGCCGAAGCCTTGCTCTCTATTGTCTATCGTAAATGTTTTATAAGCTTGTTCGGCTACTGATAATAGTTATCGTAGAAAAGAGGATGCCCTTCCACTTTGCAGAGGACGTAATGATAAATCACTTATAGACAGGTAACCGATGATAAAACAGAAGGCCAATTACTGGGCACCTCGGGGGCCAGGGTCATGATAAATATCAATTTGTCGTTTAAGAAGCCACGGTTTTGGGACGCTAATTGACGAAACTGCCCACTATTTGGCTGGAGATGTGTATGATTATTCAAGAACAACCTCGACTCAATTAGTATGGGAAGTCCAAATTTTACTTTGGTCAATTACCGAGTCTCCAGTATGAATTTAGCTATATAAAAGAAAGTCACTTTGTATATAAGGTGCTTTAAAAATATCTGCCACGGTTGTAATGGGAGACAGTATTGTGTATATAGATTACAATAGTGAAGAAATTTTGTACCCCGGAATACATATACTCACGCCTTCTACATCCATCAACCTAGTCATACAGGCTCTTCTATTCCGGGTACTTTTCACTTTGCACCTTTTCAGTATGTGTCTCCTATTTGGTCGGCATACGTCCTTCTAGGGCGGCCCGGTCGAGCTTTACCTTCCACTTGTGCAGCAAGTCCTTTCGTCAGTCTACTTTCATTCATCCTCTCTATGTACCTCGGAAAAGTTATATAAATTTCAGAAAATAAAGTAAATAAATAAATATTTAGTTTATTCTGCATAATGTGGTTCACACTCTACGCGCGATGTGTAGTTTCGTCAATGAAAATAATTTCTATCTATTTCCAACTGTTTTGTGTTACTACGGGACGGTTTCATACAAGTAAATCAATTCTAACTTATACGCACATGTTTTTACGCAAAAATGTGTGACGTTAGATCAGAAAAATATCGTTACTATTGTAATCTTTATACAGATATTTTGATAGCACCTTATATAGTAAGTGAAAATATGTAATTCTTGGGTAGATAATAACATCGTTGACTAATCACATTCTAGGAAAAGTTTTTTTTGGTCAAATATTTTTTTCACTTCCCAGTACAGAGTAGTTCAATCAGCTGACCAAATGAAAAGGTGAAAAAAATATATTTCGTTAGAAGGTGGTCTATTATGGATACTCTATCATATCTAAAATTTTTTTCACTTTGAAATTGTAGGTCCTTATAGATCAGACAAATAATAATACATGTGGTGAGGATACTAACGAAATGTTGCAGCCCCACGATATGGAATACCTTCACGTATTGTCGGAACAACGTGAAATTCATTTTGCGATTATTTTTATTCACATTTCAATAGTTCTTTGTTTTCTTCACATTCTTTTCACGCGTAATCTTTGTCTTTTTCAGCCAATACCGCACTTGCGACTGTTAGACTTCCTTGCTTTAATCATGTAATAATACTTGTTCAAGTTATTGTCCATTCACTTCACTAATATAAAACCGATTTTGTTTAATGTTCTAAGACTTATATGGAAACAGACACAAAATAGTTTATATTGATCTTTTTATGGAGCATAGTATTAAATAGACTGCGTCCTATGAATACTTTCTAACTACTAAAGTCACACGGGTATGGAGTGATGGAAACATCCATTAGAAAAGATAAGATTTACAATAATGTAAGTGGCTATTGGTAAACAATCGAAGATATTTTTGTAGTGGGTTCAATAATTAGGACACATTCCAGAACAAAAAATAAATAATAAACATGAAATTAATAAAATAAAACCGTATTTAGGCCTGTCATTAATACTATGATGGAAATAAATTTCTATATTTTTTGAACACTTGGCGATTTATCCATCGCAAGGGGATAACAATTTAAATGTATAGCATTGCGATATAGAAAATCAGAAAAGTAAATCTGGACGAGACGAGCTCTGAACTGGGATTCGAACCCGGGACCTCTCGCTTACCAGGCGGTTGCTCTACCAATTGAGCTATCCAGTTCTCAGAATTTCTTCAGAACCGGATAGCTCAATTGGTAGAGCAACCGCCTAGATCCATATTGTCAAAAAGATGTTTTTTTTTTCTAAAGTTATTTGTGGACGATATTGTCCCACTTATATTATCGGCGTATTTGATATTTCTGTATTGACACACTTATCTTTATTAGGACGTAAGTGATTTCACAATACTATAATCCGACACTCACTAATGATAAGAAAATTCAACCTTCATACTAATACAAAAAAAACAAAATAGCTTGTCGTTGCAAAAACATGTGATATGTTGTTAAAATGAATTCGTTATTATCTCTATAGGTACTTGAGTATTCATATGTTAAAGATCACAAGTTAAAGAGACACTTCATAAAAAGGCCACTAAATAGAGGATAGAAAAATGAGGATGAATATGCGAATAAAGAAATAAACAGTACTGGTGACCCAGAGCGGACTTACAATACCATATTGTATAGTGGAGGAACCTTATGTTGGTTCTAATTTTACGCAAACCATAATTTAACCCCTCAAAACCTTCTTAAAATCAATCCTTTTACAGTTAAATCCCATGTAGTAGGATAAGAAATCGAGACTGCTACTGTTAAAGCATTCTGATTTAGGCGACAATTACTGCTGACTGCTGGTGACCCCGGGTGCGTGCGTCTCACTCACTCGCACCACTCGTCCGGTATTGATCTCTCCGTCGCTCGACGGGGAATCAAGTTGCGAACGTGCTAAAATATACACCTAAATAATTAGTTACAATTATCTGGAATGATGTACCCTGTTTAGAATTTTGAATTTTTATTAAGAACAATTTCTAAATAAATACCAAAAAAGGTCCAAATTAATACTATTTTATCTGATTTAATTAATTAAGTATCCAAAGAAATAACATTAAACTTAGTCAGATTAAAGACATTATCAATCACAACAAATGAGTTCCTTTGAATATTTTTGAAGAATTTTCGTTATGATATTATGTACTTTATCATACATTTGTTTTTATTTTTTTTTACTTAAATAACGTCTCAATAAAACTAGCCCAAGGTCACCAGCAGCTATAGCCCTCATAAATAATAGTTTAGAGTTTGAAGAATATACTGACCGAATTGCCAAAATACTGGAGAAGAGCCAAAGCACCCAGAATAGAGCAAAATATATATATCAGGATCGTAGCAGATGGAAACCTCTGTCTCGCAGACAGTGTCTACTCCCCTGGAAGACGGAGGTGTATAAAAGTTTGTATGATAGATAACAGTAGACTACCCACCGTAGCAAATTTAGAGTAAGCAACGATGTCTGCTCCAGCAACAGCTAGCAGCGCCACAGCGCTGACTGTCACCGCACACAGCATGCTTGTAGGTCGACCCGCTACCTCCGCATCCCGGTACACTTTCCTTGTGAGCTGGAGCGGGCAGGTGTTCACATCTCATAGGTGCCTGCAATGTAGACGTTGGAGGCGGCTTCAACGTTAAAACATGGTTTTAATCTGAAAAACAGAATATTTACTTTGATTTTCTGAATTAGTTAACCAACATGATAGTCAGTGACGTTTTTTGTTGACGACATTGGCATTGCGAAACCTTAATGATGGTTAAAATTTTATTTCATAAAACTATGGTGATGGTTTTGTGTGATGTTTGGCACTGGAAAACTTATTATATAAGTATTCTCAAGAGTTTTAATTTAAGTGAAAATAAGTAAGTTACAAAATACAGAATTTTTTTTTTACTCATTTCATTTTACTTAAAAACTCTTCAGAATGCTTATAATTATAAGCGAAAACGGTTAGGACTAGTTATAATTTTCTGGACATCATAAAATAGTACAACAAGCATTTAATATTAACAAAATGACTAAAGTAGAATATGCAGGTTTAAAATTTACTCAGATTAGGAGAAATAATACACAATGCCTTATGGAGAGTATATATTTTTTTATATTTCGATTATTTTTTTTGTATTACCTATAACATTTATAACTAAGCATATCACAATTTTAATGTTTTTCCATCTTTTTGGCAAAAACACATTTGAATAATTTATTATCATCAGATAGAACGTGAAAATTAAGTAAATAGGACTTTGCTGCTCTAGTTATAGTTTTTATTACTTCAGATAAAACAACCAAAAAAATTGGGGCCAAAAAATATTTATATTATGAGGGGAAAAACAAAACAAAAAACAATCAGAGAGTATTAGGCTGAGATTCAGAGTGCATTTTGAGTCCAAACTCAATCTTACAAACGTCAAAAAGCGACGTGATCTCATGCATTTTGTCGACAGCTTTACGGGTAGACTTCCATAGAAAGTATTATTTTCAATTTCAATTCTCTTTCTCACAGGACCTGGGAAAGAGAGTTTTGGCAGACAGACAGATGGACAACAACAAAGTGATTTAGAATAGAATATATTTATTCACAAACAGTGGTATACGTTTACACTATTTATGCTTAGTAGTTAAAAGAGGGTGTTACAATTTTGGGATAGTGTAAGGGGTTAGGAGCATCTGTTGCTAAGTAGGTTTTTAGCCTGTATTTCAGCATACAGCGCCTCTATCGTCAGATATCTGATACATTTATTAGCTAGGTACATAGTAAAAAACATAAATAAACGCTTTCCTTAAACTAAATATAAAGTTTTTTTTTTTAATTTGACAGCCTAAAATTTACTTATATTAATATTACAACAAATATCAGTCATTAGAATCTTTTATCATAGAATAATCGGTTTGATAAAGACCTCCCTGTGTGTAAAATGAAGATGCATGTGAATGAGAGTGAGAGGGTGAATAGAATAGTACCGTGAAGTCAATAGATGTAAAGGTTTTATATTTAACTATTATGTATATACTCATATATTATGTAAATAGGTAAGAAACTATTTTTTTATATATTATATACTATAAATATATGTTTCTTTAATCAGATTCTGAAATAACGTTTAATGACTAAATAAGTAAGAAACTATTTTTTTATATATTATACACTATAAATATATGTTTCTTTAATCAGATTCTGAAATAACGTTTAATGACTAAAATAATAAACTATAAATATAAAAAACTGAATTTGCAATTTTTATTTAATTACAATCAATCTTCAGTTTGCTCGTAGGTTAATTTCTGAAGCCAAGCTGATACAGTCTTCTTAGATTTAAACTTGTTCATGGAATAGATTTCAGGTATTTTTTTAATTTTATTATATATGAATGGACCTAAAAAGGGATAAAACCTCCGAGAGAAAGAGGTTTTAATTTTACCTAGTTTATTACGATTACAAACCGCACATTTTCTACGTCTACTCTTCTACGTAGACTGGGGTTGTAATCCAAATCAGCGTGCTGTTTCATGGTGATTCTAAGCAAAAAGAGCTGCCTCACCGTTAGAACTTCACAATACTCATAGAAAAGTGCAGTTGAGTAGAACTATGGCTTAAATGTACATACTTTTAGAATAGCTCTTTGAGCAACTTTTAATCGTTTGAGCATTGTTTTTGGCGCACCTCCCCAGGAAGATATGCAGTATGCGATTAGCGCCTGACAAAGGGCATAATGTATCTGTTTTAGTTGAGTAGGCTCAATAACATGACGTAACGTTTTAAATAGATAAATTAATTTACGTACCCTGTTGCTCATTATTTCAATATGTGGCTTGAATGTAAAATTTTCGTCAAGTACTATCCCCAAATATTTAATTGTTTTTGCCTGTTCTAAGGGTATGCATGAACTATTAACTTAGCGGAAGGACAGCAGTTGTGGGCAATCAATTTGTAGTCTTCATGTGATGCTTTGCGAATTGAAAAAGTAAGATACTTAGTTTTTTCAGTATTAAGGGTAAGTACATTGTATAACTTTTCCATTGAAAGAGTCCAGACATAAGAGATCGTTTACGTAGACGAGAAAGAGAGTTGGTCCGAGAATACTACCCTGAGGCACACCGACAGTTATCGGAAGTAAAAAAATTACCTACCTTAACACCCTGGGATCTATCAGTCAGGTAATCAGTTAGTAGTCTAAGCTGAATCCCTCTGATGCCTATAGATTCAAGTTTGTTCATGAGAATGGGGACAGAGACTGTGTCAAAGGCCTTCGAAAGGTCCAGAAACACAGATATGCACTTGTTTCCTTTGTCTAGATTGGATGGGATAAAGTCAGTCAGGTTACTAACTGCATCATCTGTGGATCTGCCCCTTCAAAAACCATACTGGTTTTCTGATAGAATTTGATTGCGTTCCAAATAATTTACAAGTCTGTTATTAATAATTTTTTCTAAAATTTTGGAAAGGCATGGTAATATTGATAATATTATATAATTGCTCATACGATCTTTGTCTTTACCCTTATGAATTTAATGGATTTGGGATATTTTTAAATCCTTTGGGAAAACACCATTGTTCAGGCACATGTTGAATACATGGGTTAGATGGGGTACAAGAATATCTTTGTTTTCCCTCAACAAGTTGCTTGATACAGAGCAATTATTTTTTAGGGTCAGAATGGAACATCTCATTCATTTCATCTGTACTGGTAAGAACAAATAAGTTGACATTTCGTTCAGAAATACATCTATAAGAAGTGGTTGTGGAGGTTTAATATTTTCCGCTAGTATCCTGCCAATGTTTGCAAAACATTTATTGATTTCATCAACAGATTCCTGTGGACTGGTTGAAAGCGACAATAATTCTTTAGGATATGAGTTATCCCTACATGTATTTGTAATATTTTTTATTGTGTCCCATAATTTCTTTTTATTTTTCCCAGCCTTTTAAACCAGTTCTCTTTCGTAACAACGTTTAACTTTTTTTAAGTTAGAGCCACAAAAATTTCTATATATCGACTATAAATTGTTTTTAATATTATATTATCCGGAGAAGCTTTTGATTTTTTATGTAGCTTGTCTCTGTGTTGAATGCAACGGAGAAGTCTTAGTGTTATCCAAGGCTTGATTATTTTTGTATAAGGGTTCTGTTTTTTTCATTAAACTTACAAATATTTATTACATCCTATCTATTTCCTACACAATAACATAAAATGAGAGGCAGTTGAAAGGAAAAAAAAAACAAGTATTTTTCGTATCACTACTTTTCATTGTTCTGTTGGTCTATTATAGTTAGTTAGTTAGTCTATTATATTATAGACTCGCTGTCATAGGCTCAATGCATACCGGGTGTAAATCAACCATTAAATGAGTTTAGAGAGAACGCCGTCTGTGAAACCTCCAGCTGTTTGAGGTCAATGCTCTCTCTAACCTCGCCCGTATGTTGGTGCGTTAGGGTTCACGCGTTTTTGTTTGGAACTCAATTATTTCCTAAACTAAGGCTGTTCGCTGGTATGACTCTTGGGAAAAGTGGTTCAGTAGGGTCAGTAGAATATGTGGTTTCATTTAATGGTAGCAGTCTATTTACACCTGGTATGTTGGTCAGACGACACTTACATGTCAAATAGATTGACAAAGTATTGCATGCTTGTAGTGTAGTAAATTAACATAATATATATAGAGTCCAGAAATATCTTGATGTGAAACTGTAGGTTCAACAATTTATACAAAAGAATTCAACAAAATGAAGTTAATTAAAAACAGCCATATTCTCATAGGATTTTCCAAGTGAAACTGAAGGATGCAAGATCAAGTTTCTACGAATGCAAAGCTGGTGTCCCACAAGGTTCAGTCCTTGGGCCAGTCCTTTACAACATCTTTACTTCAGACCTGCCCCAAACAACAGAGGTAGTTGCAGCGACCTATGCTGATGATGCCGCATTTCTATCGTGTGATCGTAATCCCGAAAAAGCAACTGCAAAACTTCAAACTCAACTAAATGAAACCCAACAATGGCTGACCAAATGGCGTATTAAAGCCAGTGCTCAAAAATCCAATCATATGACCTTTACACTTAATAGAGGTGATTGCCCGACCGTCAAACTGGGGAACAATACTCTTCCTCACTCAGACTCAGTAAAGTACCTTGGGTTTCACCTGGATCGACGCTTAACCTGGAGTAAACATATCAAGAAGAAAAGAGATGAACTCAATCATAAATTTAGAAATTTATACTGGCTCTTAGGTAGACAATCCGTTCTATCAATTGACAACAAACTTCTTATCTACAACAGCATCTTAAAACCAGTGTGGACATATGGTATTCAACTATGGGGGACGGCTGCTAAATCAAACATCATGTGTCTCCAAAGATTTCAAAACAATGTTCTCAGGGCAATCTCAAATGCTCCGTGGTTTATCAAAACAACTGAAGTACATGAATACTTGGGAGTACCAACCATACACGAAGAAATATCTACCCACAAAAACAAATATAAGTTGCGGTTAGCCAATCACCCTAATGCACTAGCGTCAAACCTGCTGGACGTGTCCAGTTCCACAAAGCAATTGAAACGAGCAGATGTGCTCGACTCATAAGAGAGTATTCTGGCAGCGGTCAGTTCTCTCAAACGCCATTATATCATCATTCTCAACACATCTGATTATAGTCTGGCGACTGATTGCAGATAAAACAAAAGGAAAAAAAAAAAAAATATTCTCCCAGCTTTATGCACATTCGACCATGCCAATGGAACAGATGATTCATGAGCTTGAGTACATTTACCTTTTATTGTTACATTTTGAGTTTTTAAGTAGGTAATAATAATATAGCCTTATTCTGTCCTACAGAGTTTTGGAGTAACAAGATATTTAATTTATTTCAGGATCATTGAACAACCTTAACATTTAGTTTAGTTAGTATTTACAATGTTTTTTTTTACAAGGCCATGTCAGTGCAAATATTGCTAAACAGTAGGTAGATACTTGATAAATAAAATGTTGTGCTAAGTAGTAATATTATTTTACAAGCGAGAGAGCCACTCTAACCAAACCAATCATCTATTGTTACAACAAAAACTAGAGTATCGGTTGGTTTACTAGTAGGGCAATTGATAAATCAACAATTGAAAACCTGTTTAGTGTAGTAGTTAATTTAATTAATCTGTTGATGATACGACATAACAGCAGCGTTGAATCACATGCTACATAGTGCGACAAATATAAAGCCTCTAGCTTGTCTGCAAAACTGCTCAACGCATGAAAAACAATGACAAAAGAAAATTATGTTTTAACAATACTCACGAAAATGATGTAATTATCATCCGCTTTTTTCAATACAACAGCGATGAAAGATTAAAATCAGCCGCAGCCGGAGTAATTTTGGCCAAAAATAAGAAAATCACAAATGTAATTGCGACTGATTCATTCTTTTCGAAGCAGAAAATATCTGTTTTGACGTGCGATTGTACTGTACTGTCAAAATAGCAACATCCAAAACATGAAAACGTATTGAAAACGTTTTCTTGTATAGCTCATTTTATTTGCTCAGTGGTATTAGCTTGCTACTTGCTTTTAATCAACAACTCATACAACATTAACAAGTAGCACATAGGCATTGTCGCCAGCTAGACTGACGATTAATTTAATCAATAAACAACTTAAAGTCAACATCCCTAGTATAATTTCGAGCACTGAACTCACTTAAACTAGGAAAATTTTCAGCCAAGTAAGGTATTTTATAGTTTTAGTTTACCTAGTTAAAAAATTGTGTCAAGTTTCACGGTTTGACTGTAACACATTATTTTACTTAGATGTTTTTAACGTACTACTCTTAGTGTTGCTTGTATAGAAAAATAAATATAAAACTGACTGGTTTAAGTGGTTTATTGGGAACTCTCTAAACTAGTCTAAACAATGTACGTATATAAAATAGGCACAGAGTAGAGGGATAAAACCGGTCTAGTGCGAGTAAGACTAGTGCCTGAGGGTTCCGTGCCATTCAAATAAATAACCGACTTAAATGATTTCAATACCAATTACAAACTTATGAAATGTACCTACGTTTGAAACAAAACTGCAAAATTTAGTTAGTCGACTACATATTACTACGTATTACTCGTTAATTTGTAAAGTCTACTTAGCTGTGGTAGTTTTCCTTTTAACTTTGTTAGTTATACCACTACCGTGACTTTTTTCCACAGAAAAACAGACTAAACCTAAGGATTAAATAGTGTTGGCAAGTTTCCATACAAAAACCAAGTGACATTTAAGCTACATGGTACGAAGAAACGTATAAAAATGTGTTGTTTTGGCTGGCTTATGCTTGAAACATATTTGTTAATACCTTAGCTAATCGCTCGTATAATATTTTGTTTGGAATCAAGCTATATTTATATTTATAAGAGCCCGTTACTCACTGAGCCAAAATTGCTTCAAGTCTATTCTATGCATTTATTATTAATGTTTGGTCTGTATGTCTGTGCTTTTTTCACATATTTTAGAGCAACCGTTTAGCTGGCAGGGCGGGGGACACTTGACTCTAAATATTTCGCAAACGTACCTAAAAATTGAAAAATGGTGTTCACATACCAACAATATTTTTAAAAGGCCTCTCCAACGATACCCCATGGGGTAGACGTGAAAAAAAAATTCATCAGCTCATAACGTGCAGGGGAAGCATCGTAAAAAATTTCAACATTTTGTTTTACCACTTTCTCGGCGTGATTATGTATACCCATGACAAATTACTGCTTTCTGGGTCTCTGAGCTAAGCCGCGGACAGACGGACGGACATGGCGAAACTTCCTTGTTGACTACGGAACCCTAAAAACGTAGGGTACTCAGGAAGGGGAGGTACCTCTAGTATGTGTTAATTGTGTGGGTATCTCCGTCCAGCTGGCCAGTCAGATCCACTGAGCAAATAAAAGATCTAGCACACACACACTAAGGACTTATGTATACTCTAAGCTAAGGACAGTCTCTTACTACCAGGGTCGGGTTCAGTTTCATCGCCCGCTCATCACTGACAGCAGGATAGCTATACATATTCAACGCGTGCAAAAGAGATATCATGATCGCCGGGCGTGAGCGGGCGACCAAACTGAACTGAGCCCTGATATTCTTTGCACTAGATATGTACTTTGCGTTGGTTGCGGTGCTGGAATAATTGATTGTCCAATCTGTGAGATTGTATCAGTTGTAGCGATATACTTTGACACTACTAATATACAGTCTAAACACAAGCAGTGTTCGTTCGTACGCTAATCTTTTGCTCACAGCATATTTAAATTCTTGTAAGTAACATACTATCGTAAAGTGACCATGAAATTCAACATTTAAATAACAAAACTCTAAAAAGGTATTAAAAATAGTACATTACGATACGAGAGCGATGAAACGTTTTCTGATGAGTTTGCGGCACGAGCCGAAGGTGAGTGCTGCAATCACACAAGTCGAGAAAAAGTTTCTCGCACGAGTATCGTATAATATTTTATAGCAAAAGTGCGGAAAATGCCGACTTTACGCAAGCGCAGCGTGCGTAAAGTGGTCATTTTACGCACGGTGTGCTATAAAATATATTGTTAGAAGTTACGGAAAAGACGCAGGAAAAACGAATTATTCATTATATCCTGAATAATATTTTAAAATGGCACATCGATACAGTGAATAATGGGGATCAAATTAGGATGTAATTCACGAAAATGAATGTTTTTCCTGCTTATTTTTCGTACTTCCAACAATATTGAATTTTGGGATATGAACCTGAATATGATCTGAATATTATAAAAACGATGAAAAAATCCCAACTGTTAAACACATCATAATAACATCTAAAATTTAAGCAACATTGTAATTATTTTTGAGCCGACTTAATCTTAAGATGTATGGCTTTTAAAATAAAGAAGTTTTATTATTAAAATGTTAAATTTCATGGACTATGTTACTTCGAAGAACTTGGTTCTAATGCTAATGCTTGACCCTTTCGATCGGTATCATAAAAATACACGATGTTTTTTTACACATTAAAAATTGTATTTCTCCTAATAACTAATACAGAGAGACAGACGCTACTTTGTATAATTGTTGATTAAGTATAATTCCTTTCAGATGCGTAATTATGTACTGTTGTCATGATTAAAAACCTGAAGATAATATAAATTTAGATATTTCGGCAGGGTTATCATATAGATAATTGTTTCGTATTTTTTATCTTTTTTTGATTAGTAAACTGTCGTCGCACAAAGACGGTAAGAGAAAATCGAAATGGAGAACGAAATAAACAGTAAAACTTTAAAAAATTATAATGGGGTGAGTATTTTTTTAAAGATTGATAAGTACATTTTTGTTTTAAGTTGGCTGTTCAATTAATTTGAGCAGCGGTTTCCGCGTCGTCGTCGTGCTGTGTCATCGGTAGGACGCCGAACTTTCAGTCTGGAGAACCGGGGTGGAATGCTGCAGGTTATGACTTGGTATCTACATTACTGTATACGAAATCATCACTTGCTAAGCCGTTTAGCCTAAACGGTGAAAAACACAAAACATGCATGCCCTATCTCATTGGAACGTTAAAAAAACCGGTCAAGTGCGAGTCAGACTCGCATACCTACGGTTCCATAATTCGACAGTTTTGAGCACAGTCAGGAAAAAAGTATTTAAAATCTTGCCCATAACTGTTTATGTTAACATAAAAAAGAATTGATTGTACCACAAAAGAGAGACACAAATATTTTTATACCGTACTCGAAATAAAACTCGAGGATGAAAAATTACATTTTGTCATTTTATTATCGTGAATTTCTCAACCGTTATATTTTTCCTGTAATCTTTATTTGATCCCAAATCACCATAATTTTTTAAATTTTTTTCGATCTACCAGTTTCAGAGATAAGGGGGGACATGCATTTTTTTGTGGTTTTTCAAAGATTTCTCGAAATTGGTGCCAGTTAATATAGCAAAAGCATATATTTTTATAATCAGCTCTTTAATATCTACAATTTTATACCCATATTGTATTTCTAGGGTTTTATTTTTTATTTTTAACTTAACCAACCGACCAACTTAACTTCCGATCTAAGAAACTCTGTGTATTAAAAGGGTCTAATTAAGTTGACCTAAAATTTTTTCCTCAAATATAGATAATTTTTGCATATTTTTTGTAGATGTGTGTTTTAATTATAAGACTGAATTCTGAACGGATTTTCAAGTTTCAAATTCAACTGTATGTACCCTATATACCGGGTGTAATCGTTAAGTGTGACCAGGCGATTATTCCGTAACTATTACAGACATCAAAAAATTTTAAACTGACACCGAAAGTACGTTACCTAATCAGTAATAACTTTTTGAAAATCAAACGAGAAGTATCCAAGACTTTGACATTAAATACTAAAATACATTCAGTATGAGATTAATAGAAAGGTTTTAGTATCCTTATTTTAAAAGGTAATTAATCTACACGTGTATCTACTTGAAAATCATTATTATCATATCATACGTAATCATAAAACGAGTACTAGCTCGACCACTTAAAATATGGAAACTAAAACCTTTCTACTAATCTCATACTAAATGTATGGGAGTGATGTCAAAATTTTGGATACTTCTCGTTTGGTTTAAAAAAAATATTAATTTCATTTTACTGATTAGGTTAACGTTCTTTCGACATCATTTGATTTTTTTATATATCTGTAATAGGTAGTTACGGAATAATCGCCTGGTCACACTTAACGATTACACCCTGTATAGGTTTCATGGTGCTCTAATTTGTACGAAATAGATTACAAAAAGGCAATAACTTTTTTTCGCGTTGAGTTAGAAGCCTGGTTTTTAACAGCACTATGGGGCCGTAGACTTCTGTAGGAGGTAGAAGTTTCAACTTGATATCTTTAACGGGGCCCGAGAAAAAGGGTCTTGACAGACGGAAAGACAGACAGACAACGAAATCCCGCGTTTTATTTTGAGGTACGGTACTCTGAAATACGTTGGCGAAAAAGTGTGTCGCGCATGAGTACGAGTATGACTGTTTTACAGACATTCCACCTCTCTGAAACATATTTGACGCCCCCTCGGGGATAAATGCATGACGATAAATGACAGTGTTCTATACACGTTGCATATCAACGGAAGGAATACTTTTAAACCTTCTCTCACCCAGAAGGTGCGAGTGGAAACCAATCTGTTCACATACCTTCGCAATATCATCAAGGTCGATAACGGATAAATAACTCTCCAAGTAACCCCTTTGCCGGTACGGCTTCTCGTGACGTCATGCCGGAATACGAGTCACTTTGGTGGCATGGTTTTATTATGAGGGTGGTGACAAGCCATGGACGAAGCTTATTACCAGTTGAAGTGAAGGATTAAATTTTCTGAGTTAGTTGGACCATAATGAAACTGTCCAATAGTCCATAACGTGACACCAGGCATACTTGTATGGAGTAATCAGTGGCTGTCTCTCAGTTTGCGTTAATCGGAGAGGCTCCTTTCATGCACCTTCAAAATAATAAAAAACCCGCTTGGACCCCCCAAGCCCTACTGCGTTCACCTACGCTACTTTATTTCTTCTATACCTATACGCCACACACTTATAGCCGTATATATTTACCTGTTTTTTTGTAAATATTTAATATAACTTACTTTAACCTAGCCAGCCCCAAAAGAAACCGAAGCAGCGAAGCCAAAAGATGTATCCGGCGCTCTGGAGATTGTGCTCAGCCACGCGGGAGAAATGGGCACCTACCAGGTCAGTGCCTCTATGTTACATATCTGGCTCAAAACAACCAAATTGTCGTTTCTACTGACATTTACAGTATTCCATGAGCATCATAACAGTTTTACAAAACCAGTGTTTTCGATCCAGGTGCTACTGTTCATCGGTATGCTGCCGTTTGGCTTCGTGTGGGCGTTCGCGTACTTCGGGCAGATGTTCATCACGGCGACGCCACAGCAACACTGGTGTCGCGTGCCGGAGCTGGCCGGTCTGGATATGGAGTTGAGGTGAGCGCGTACTTCGGGCAGATGTTCATCACGGCGAAGCCGCAGCAACACTGGTGTCGCGTGCAGGAGCTGGCCGGTCTGGATATGGAGTTGAGGTGAGCGCGTACTTCGGGCAGATGTTCATCACGGCGAAGCCGCAGCAACACTGGTGTCGCGTGCCGGAGCTGGCCGGTCTGGATATGGAGTTGAGGTGAGCGCGTACTTCGGGCAGATGTTCATCACGGCGAAGCCGCAGCAACACTGGTGTCGCGTGCCGGAGCTGGCCGGTCTGGATATGGAGTTGAGATGAGCGCGTACTTCGGGCAGATGTTCATCACGGCGAAGCCGCAGCAACACTGGTGTCGCGTGCCGGAGCTGGCCGGTCTGGATATGGAGTTGAGGTGAGCACGTACTTCGGGCAGATGTTCATCACGGCGAAGCCGCAGCAACACTGGTGTCGCGTGCCGGAGCTGGCCGGTCTGGATATGAAGTTGAGGTGAGCGCGTACTTCGGGCAGATGTTCATCACGGCGAAGCCGCAGCAACACTGGTGTCGCGTGCCGGAGCTGGCCGGTCTGGATATGGAGTTGAGGTGAGCGCGTACTTCGGGCAGATGTTCATCACGGCGAAGCCGCAGCAACACTGGTGTCGCGTGCCGGAGCTGGCCGGTCTGGATATGGAGTTGAGGTGAGCGCGTACTTCGGGCAGATGTTCATCACGGCGAAGCCGCAGCATCACTGGTGTCGCGTGCCGGAGCTGGCCGGTCTGGATATGGAGTTGAGGTGAGCGCGTACTTCGGGCAGATGTTCATCACGGCGAAGCCACAGCAACACTGGTGTCGCGTGCCGGAGCTGGCCGGTCTGGATATGGAGTTGAGGTGAGCACGTACTTCGGGCAGATGTTCATCACGGCGAAGCTGCAGCAACACTGGTGTCGCGTGCCGGAGCTGGCCGGTCTGGATATGGAGTTGAGGTGAGCACGTACTTCGGGCAGATGTTCATCACGGCGAAGCCGCAGCAACACTGGTGTCGCGTGCCGGAGCTGGCCGGAGCTGGCCGGTCTGGATATGGAGTTGAGGTGAGCGCGTACTTCGGGCAGATGTTCATCACGGCGAAGCCGCAGCAACACTGGTGTCGCGTGCCGGAGCTGGCCGGTCTGGTAATGGAGTTGAGGTGAGCGCGTACTTCGGGCAGATGTTCATCACGGCGAAGCCACAGCAACACTGGTGTCGCGTGCTGGAGCTGGCCGGTCTGGATATGGAGTTGAGGTGAGCGCGTACTTCGGGCAGATGTTCATCACGGCGAAGCCACAGCAACACTGGTGTCGCGTGCCGGAGCTGGCCGGTCTGGATATGGAGTTGAGGTGAGCACGTACTTCGGGCAGATGTTCATCACGGCGAAGCCGCAGCAACACTGGTGTCGCGTGCCGGAGCTGGCCGGTCTGGATATGGAGTTGAGGTGAGCGCGTACTTCGGGCAGATGTTCATCACGGCGACGCCGCAGCAACACTGGTGTCGCGTGCCGGAGCTGGCCAGATCACGGCGAATGACGTCGCTTAAGTTTCGCGTGCATCCTCGGGATGTATTGCTAGCTCGGCTTCTCCGCAGCAACTGATGCAGCTAGAGCTGCTGAGCTGTCGGGCGAACAGCAACAACAGTTGCTGCGGAGCGGCTGGGCGAGCAACACATCAGTTGCTGCGGAGAAGCCGAGCTAGCAACAGAGCAACAACTCGTTCAGAGGCGAAACACGTGTCGATAAGTTTTCTTGCTTGTTATTTAAGATTGCTTTGCTTGTATTGCTTGCTTGTTGCATGTTTTTATGCGGGCGGGCGGGCGGGCGGTGCACGAGTCTGCATTTTGAATAGCACGACAAGAATTGTTTAGCGGAATATTGCAAATTATATTCATATATCCTTTACTTAGATATATATGTTTTTGAATATCTTTATTTCCGCGTCTCATTTCCAGGAGGAACCTGTCGATCCCAGGCGCAGTATCAGGCGAGGAGTGGGACCACTGCCGCGTGTTTGATGCGGACTGGGGGACCGTGCTCGACTCGCTCACCCCCCCCGCACCCTCCACGCCGACCCTGCCCTGCCAGCACGGCTGGGAGTTCCACTTCGATGACATTCCCTATTCTACTGTTGTCAGTGAGGTACAATATCTTGCGCTATAGTTTCATTTTTCATCAGGCCGTAGGAGTTCTCTGCCGTACATGGGCATTATCCTAGGCGGAGAGGGTTTGCACTGATTTTTATATTACATTGTAAAATAGAAATATATTTATTTGCCGCAAAACAAAAAATTATACTATTTAAATTGTAGGTGGTAGAGCTGATGCCGAGCTCGACTGTGGAGGTACCACCATCTTACTCGCAAATCCTCCCGAAGTTATTCGGGTGAGAGTAAGAGAACAGCTCTGGCAAAACCAGGCGGCCCACTATTGCCTGGGCCCGACGGATGGCGGTATATCCATCCCCAATTGCCGAGCCTTATATAAATCAGACTGGTGACGGGCAGCGGCGTCACTGGTGCAAGGGTTTCGGCATCGTGCTCACCAACCCGCCTGCCCAGCGTGTGTGAGTATGGGCATTTCTTCCAGGAGGACCGCCAAGAGTGGTGAAATCCTGGAAAGGCCTATGTCCAGCAGTGGACGAAACAGGCTGATGGATGGATGGATGGATTTAAATTAAAATTAACAACTTAGTCATTTTGTTTGCAAAATGGACCAATCTCAGCATTTGCTGTAAGTTATGTCACAGCGCTGATTTCCAGATTGACCCGTTTCACACTATATACGTTCTTCAAAAATATCTAGAAAATAATAACAGTAGGATAATGCTTAAAAATCATTACACTTGTAGGATTATATTAAGACTTTACCCAGCCTGATATATGTGCAAGAATAAAAGAGGCTGAATTTTAGAACTGTAGCTGTATAATAGAATTTAATTACACCCTGACAGTCATTGTACAGCGATAATACAGCTTTTACCCAGCTAGATCTACACTTAACGCTGTATACTTTGGGCCCCCGTTAGGAGTAACAAGGGCTGAGTAGAAGGATATACAGCCTCTATACAACGTAGTTATTTAGACTAAGGCATTAAAACATTTCCGAGTACAGCTGTTAAACAGTTTCACATGCTATCCGGATACTTACGTTCAGTTGCAGGGCGGCTATTCCGGCATTATTTCTCACTCGCAATATCTATCATTAGATATTTGTTTAAAGTTAGATACATGCCATGCGATGAAAATTTGAGTGACTAAACTACATCCAATAAAAACCATAGGATGTAAGGAATGCTCATTAAAAGTTTTCAATCAAAAAAATCAATACATATCCGTACAAAATCCATTTTAAAGTCACCCGCAATTTGCCTTCGCAATCTTTGCGCACTGCCAGAATTGAGGGCCAGGTAGATACACAAGAATAAGGATACAATTAAAAATTTAGAATAATGGACAACACAAAGGATTCATTAACAAAACACACAAATAAAACACACAGTAATACAAGGAAATAAAAAATAATACATTAGATTAATTAATCTGACAGAAATAAAAATACAAAAAATAACTTCAACATAATCAGTTTCTTATTGCAACCCTCCAAATAAAAACAGCGTTTACCCCAGAGCTTTAAAATTCGTAGCATATTTCCTCATTGGCTCGTAGCATTACGAACGCCTTCACCGTAGCCGACTACGATCACCAGTTCACATTGCTACGCCGTAAGCAGGCCCGTAGCCCGTAGCCAGGGTTCGCATTCGGGGGATGAATGTTTCTGTAATGCTTGTAAAAATTAAATCCATTCTTTACTGAAGTATATTATTAAAATGCAAATTGATATTGATCTTCTTTCCATTGTTATCAATTTTCCTCGGAGTCAATGGCATGCTGCTATAAGTAGTTCTTGCAATTCACGACAACTTATCTGCAGGCCCAGATTTTCGCCTAGACCAACGGAACAAATAAACTAGACAAACAATAACAAGGCAACGGCGAGGGGTTTTCGTTGTATAGGTTCATAATATATATTATCTCCACTAATAATAATTATATGTCTGTGACTATCTAATTTGGGGGGGTTTTGGTCTGCGGATGACGGTATTATCATGAATATCATCCATCCTTCAGCCTGTTTCGTCCACTGCTGGACATATGCCTTTCCAGGATTTCGCCACTTTTGGCAGTCCTCCTAGAAGAAATGCCCATACTCAAACACGCTGGGCAGGCGTGTTGCTGAGCGCGGTGCTGAAACCCTTGCATCAGTGACGCCGCTGCCCGTCACCAGTCTATTTTATATAAGGCCCGGCAATTGGGGATGGTTATACCGCCATCCATCGGTCCCACGCAATGGTGGGCCGCCTGGTTTTGCCTGAGAGCTGTTCTCTTACTCTCCCTCGAATAACTTCGGGGATTTGCGAGTAAGATGGTGGTACCTCCATAGTCGAGCCCGGTATCAGCTCTACCACCATATATATATATCATGAATATAGATGGCAATAATGGGGGGTCTTGCTAAAATAAAAATAAACTATTAAATAACATTATTGAACGAGAATTACATCAGTTTTGTGAGAGTGTGTGGTCATTGCATAATGAGTGACGATAGGATGATTGATAGGGGAGGGGTCGAAAATCGTCAAAAATGGATGACGTAATATATGGACAGACAGTATGTAATGTATCCCTGATTGCAGCGAGAATGGGTGTGTGACAACGCGTACTTGGTGCCGTGGACGGTGACCATTGCGTTCTTCGGCTCCATCGTCGGAGGTCTGATCTTCGGGCAAGTCGCGGACAAGTGGGGACGTCTGCCGGCTCTTATCTGCAAGTTAATTTCTTTTTGATTTCATCATCAGGATTTTGTGCTGAGATCCCCCCGGCTTTCCTACAATGGTCATAACCATAAGGATTTTTTTCTGCTCCTATACTGAAATAAGGTACTTATTACATCAAAAATGGTTTTACAAGTACCTACGTGGTTTGTCAGTATCGCAAAACCGATGTTATTATATATTTTAATTATGATTGGTCTAATTTATTATAACATCGATTAGATAACCAATCAGCGACTAATATTTCTTCTTTTGCTTTGGGGTAGGCAAAGAGTAAATATCTCTGGCATGCGTCCTCGATTGCTCCCGCAGACAAGACGGAACGACAGATCATCTCATCTTAAATAGCCATAAATTACCGACAAACAGCTAAGATCCTTGCCTAAGCTTAAAGTAGCAAATGAAAAAAAGCTACCTACCGCGCTTTCTTTTCAAATTTTTCAAGAAATTATTTTTCATTGGGAAGATGGTCGTAGATAAGGTATCCATCGTGTCCGACTGTGAAATAATTAGTAATGGGACCCTCGTGCAGCCTGTTACGAAACGAAGCGAAATTGCCCTCATTATGTCACAGGAGGAAGCCAGCGCCAGACCTCCGAAGAAATAAAACATTATAATCTTATTGTAATTTTCAGTATCGAACCTGGTGGGTTGCGTGGGCGGCGTGGCGACAGTGTACACGCGTGGCTTCTGGGACTTCTGCGTGTGTCGCTTCCTGGTGGGCATGTCCGTCGACAGCTGCTTCATCATGTTCTACATCCTGGGTGAGACGCTCTACAAGTTGGGGGTAAACTAGGAGGTCTCCTTTGAAAACAATCGCCCTTAGACCTTCTCGTAGTATCTAGATTTCGTAGTTCGTTCAGTTAAATTTTTGAAACCTTATTTTTTTTATTGTCGAGTCTCGGGCTAATTCTTGACTTGCTTAATTAGGCCGACGATTATTACGTCCCAGCGAGATGGGTGTACAACTGGCACAAATTTACCACCCACAGCTTAACGTGCCTTCCGAGGCACGCAGACTGTACACATATGTGCTCCTACGGGATTTGAACTTGCTACCACCAGATTAGTGGTCGGAAGAGTTATTTATTAAATTTTTTCTTTGAAGGCCGTCCAAAATATGTTCTGCTTCTACTAATATCATGATTTTCGTCTAGCCATGGAGTACGTAGGAACGCGTCACCGCACCTGGGTGGCCAACATGTCGATAGCGCTGTACTTCGGCGGCGGCTGCGTCGTCCTGCCGTTCCTGGCGCTGTGGATCTCCGACTGGAAGGTTCTGTCGCTGGCGATGGCACTGCCAATGTTGCTGGTACTGGTGACGCCGTTCACCGTCCCCGAGAGCGCCAGGTAACGGTCGGTGCAAGTGTTCTCAAAAACGCCTGCAACATAAAGATGAGCACAACTTTCATAGGTGTCCTAATGTAGGCGCGGTACGTCTTTTCCGTGATTAGGTTTATCGCTGGATTCTTGGCATCAAAACACGCTTCTAGGTTCCTTCACCTTCAGCAAGTCGTAAGTATAGAAATACTTTGACAATACCTTGAGGGATGGAGAAAGTTGACTTATCCATCTCTATACTACAGACGTATAATATATGTAGTAGCAGACCTAACATTAATAATAAACGCATAGAGTCGACGCGTGGCAATTTTAGCTCAGTGAACTTCGGGCTCTTTTAAATATAAATATTGCTTGTTTCCAAACAAAATATATACTAGAGATTAGTTTAGGAATTAACAAATATGTTCCAAGCATAAGCTAGCAAAAACAACCCATTTTTATACGTTTCTTCATACCATGAAGCCTAGATCTAGCTTATTTTTTGTATGGAAACTTGCCACGCTGTTTAATCCTTATGTTTGGTCTGCTACTTAGTAAGAATTACATGTCTGTGCTCTATACTAATAATAAAGGTCGTGTCGCGAAATTTTACTGAGGCCAACGTTTTAAAAAAGTTTATTTTTTGTTGGCCTGTTGAATCTATGTAAACTTCTTTACTCACCCTGACGAAGGCAGTCTGCATCTACTGAAACTGTTCGGATATCTCGATCGGATCCCGTTCATCGTGTACGACGACGTATAATAAGCCGTTTTTTTGCAGATGGCTCGTCGCTCAAGGGAAAATTGACAAGGCTGTAAAAATGCTGCAGAGATTCGAGCGCATAAACCAGACAAAAATTCCAAGGGACGCCTTGGATCAATTTGTTGTGGGTACCAAACTAAATATCCCTCTTTGGTTTCCTTGACCTTTTGTATTATAAGTAATTTTAGAAAGTTATTTTTCGCAGGTCATAGCAAAAACATCAAAAGAGCCGAAAGAAGGCATAAAAGTGTTGTTCACCACCCCAGGCCTACGTACCATGCTGATATTCATGGTCATAGTCTTCGTGACCATAGCCATCGTGTTCGATATCCTGATTCGTCTGTCTGAGAGCCTGGGTGGAGATTTCTTCATCACGTTTGCGTTAGCTTCAGCGACTGAGATCCCTTCGATCGCTATACTCGTGTTCTTGCTTGATAGGTAAGTCTTGATAGGTAAGTCTTGATAGGTAAGTCTTGATAGGGAAGTCTTGATAGGTAAGTTTTACATAGGTTCTTGTGGAATATTGAACGTCACGACTCAACATATCAAAGAACAAGTGTCAGAGGTGTTTCTGGGGGTGGATTGACACAAACAGAGCAGTCAGGGTGTACCTGAAAGTGTTCCGGAACTTTTTAAGTTTATCGCCATATACTTCGGGCATAAATAACTACACGCTTTTTAGGGCTTAAGAGATGAATATTTTTTCAGGTTTGGTCGCCGTTGGTTGGCGTTTGGCCCCATAACCCTTACTGGTCTTCTGTCATTGGCTGCAGCTTTTGTACCTCGAGGTAAGCAGGTTCCATTTGTCTCAATTCACGTCATCTTCAATTTATGTTAACGTAGAAATCTGTTTGAAGTTACGCTTATACGTACGTACATACAGGTACACATTTTATGTACACATTTCTCAATATTTTTTGTTCAATATGTGACATCATCGACGATTTATTGTATCAGTCACGGTTCACGGAGACCTACATACATTTTACAGCTGTATAACATTATTTGGCTCAATAAAGCCGATTTTGAAGGCTTTAGTTTTAGTTTGACATACATAAAATTAAATCGAAGAGCCGTTTTCAAGTCACCATTTTATAAACGTCAAACTAAAATTTTAGTTTGACAGCCGTAATTTACTCAACTTGGTGATTTTACCTTGTTTTGATTGAATTTGAAAAATTTAGTTTGATTTAAGAGTATTTAAAAGATTTGCTAATTTTAGTTGGTGTGCCCTTCAGAATAGCAAAATATAGTATTGTCACTTAAAATTGTTTAGTAAGTTTCTTAGATTAAAATTAAAACCTTCAAAATCGGCTTTAATGGACATGCCGTTCCGAGTTATGGCGCCCGAGATGGACAGAACAGACCCTAACGTAGCTTTGCTGTAAAGGTTTTTTGTCGTAACTCAAATAAAAGGCTGATGTTAACAATTCAGACCGCGATGATCGAATTTCTTGCCAGCGTTTCTTCAATTAACCGTTGCCTTGTTTAGGTGTACCGTCCGTGGCGCTCGCGGTGACTGCCCGGTTCTTCAACAACATGGCGTACAACACTATTATTCAGTTTACTCCAGAGCTGCTGCCCACTGGACTGAGGGCTTCAGGGTCGTCAATCGTCCACGTCAGTGCTTTCGCTGGCGTCATGCTGTCACCCTTCGTGGTGTTCTCTGTGAGTTACCTTATCTTTTTAGGACCACAAAATGAAAAAAACGGAACCCTCATACGATCACTTTGTTGTCTGTCTGTCAAGACCCTTTTTCTCGGGCCCCATGAGAGATATCAAGTTGAAACAAATACCTCTTACAGAAATCTGCGGCTCCATAGTGCTGTCAAAAAATCAGGCTTCTAACCACGTAGCATATATTTGCTTCGTGCTTCTAACTTAACGCAAAAAAAAAGTTATTACTCTTTATGTAATCAATTTAATACTAATTGGCCCACCGCTTGACATTCCGTTAATAAGTAGGTCTTATAGCGCAGATAAAGGAAAATATCGAAACATTAGCAATATTTAATTCATCCATCCATTCATCAACCTGTGTTCGTCCAATGCTGCAAAATTATTAGTTCATTGTCCATCAGATAATCGATGACGACCATAATAAAGTGACCATTTTTGCTTAGGAACGCATCTGGGATGGTCTGCCTCTGGTGATAGCAGCGGCGATTTCAATCTTCGGAGGAGTTTTGGCGCTGCTACTGCCTGAGACCATGGGGCGGCCGATACCACAGACCGTGGCTGACGGGGAGCGGCTGGCACAGACTAGTCTGGCTGGCCGCATGTGCGGGTAAGGATCTACAGACCGTGGAGCAGCCAATCCCGCAGACCGTAGCTGACGGGGAGTGGTTGGAAACTAGTTTAACTGGCCGTATGTGTGGGTAAGGTTCTACCGGATGTAGAGCAGTCACGCAGACCATGGCTGACCGGGTGCGGCTGGCACAGACTGGCCTACTTGGAGGTTGGCCATTACTGGTGGTTGGCCGTTACTCGCGTCCGTTGGCTTACTCTAGAGACCCGACACATTGACCTCCGGGTGGTGTAAAACGAGTAACAATTTTTTTTAAATAGTTTTTACCCAAATTTTTATAGAAGTCTTTAACTTTCGGATTGGAGACACCCTGGCTGGAACTACAGGTGCGGCTGGGTTCTATTGGGCACTACGGGAGCCTGACTTGAGCCGATACTTGCTAACGCTCACGGACAGTGTCTGACATGGGTTTGGATTCGTAGTGGCATGTTATTATTATTACTTTCGACTTTTAAAGTTTGAGCTTGAACTGCAGGAGTGCGAGCATGTTGCTGCGAGCCGTCTGTCCGGTATAGCTTGTGACCGGAAGCTCGTCTCTGTGAGCAGTTAGCATTTCCTAGCAGCGGCCTTTGGGCGGCCACTATGCGAACGGGTTATACGGGGCACGTGAGTTGTCCTCAAGTTGTCCGATGAACACTGCTGGCGTGTGGACACGTGCACCTGTGTGGACAACCGTGCGCTTTCATTGGGAGAACTTCATCTCCGGCACTCCATCTGGATATTGGAGGTATCGTCCAGGTCACCCGTCCGCGTAGGAGTTGTCAAAAGCCGCAAGGAAGTTCCCATGGTTTGGAGTGATTATGTATCCATGCATTTTGATTTCGTGAGTTGAGCGTGCGTGTAGCTTCGAGTGCCTCCTTAGATAATGAGGGAGACAGCTTCTCTAGCGAGTCTAATAATAACACCACACAGTTAAGTCAATAATGTCGTATATTGTTTGACGGCGGCGCGGCGGCGGAGCAGCGCTTGGTTCCGCTCGCGGCTATTCTGTCTTGTGTTGATCCTTGATTAAGGCGTTATTGCTGCTCACACAGTTAAAGTAGGATTTTTTTTAGATAACAATGCCATTCATTGGAAGATAAGATCGTAAGTGGATTCGGACATTAAAAAAAATCCTACAATAGGCAGAGTGCGATATCGGGCGACTTGTGCCTGTTTCGGTAAAACGTGAAGCTCGGAAGTACTGTTGTTATTTGACGTTTGTTAATAACTTCAGCGGTTTGAGTTAAAGTTACAGAGGACCTCCTTTCAATAACATTGAGTTGTTATTGGCGATTCACTGTAATTAACTCTAAACGAAGCTTGCAGCTATATAATAAACACTTATCATTTTATTTGATAAACAGAAGTACCTTATTAATGTGAAGCTTGAGCTTGAACTTGAGAAATAAGGTATCCAATATTAGGATCAACCTCACTAATACACAAGCGCAAAGAATTTCCTAAATTTTCATCTGTGAGCCTAGTTTGATATTTTGTTTTATTAGCCTTCATCATTGAAAAAAAAATGTTTACGTTCATATATGGATTAAAGGATCCATAGTGCATGAGGCCGCCGGGAGAGCTCCGAGCTTCGAATTGCAGAAAGTTGACAATCTTCAATCAATTATTAGATCTTTAAGATATTATTTTGATGGTTTGTTACAGAGGGTCAAAGAACATTTGCAACACGAACATGGGGGCCACGGCACGTAAACGATCAAACGGAAACAATAACTGTTGCTAGCAGAAGTTGGCCAAAAAATAAATGTTTATACAACTCGGAAAATGACGTTTCTTTTAATCCATAATTTATTTTGGGGAATAAATCTGTTTAGTAGACGCGCGGCTAACCAAACTTAATTATTTGAACTAATCAAAAATTATGTATGCTACAATAATAAAGTAATGAAAAAGGCGTGTCTATACAGTGTACTGAGGCTAAAACTATATTAGGGTTCCGTACCCGAAGGGCAACAGGGAGCCCTATGTCCCTCTGCAGAACAGATCGAGTTACAGACCTAAATTTGAATATGTTATGTGAATGTTTTTCGGCCCACTTTGGGGCCGGCATCAGTCGAATAAATTTTAAAAAAAAGAGGGCCGAAATATATTTCGAAAATATAATATCTTGATAATATTGTCTCAAAATGAAAAGCTTTATATGTATAGCGAATAATATATATATTTTAATTTTATGTGAATGTTGATACAAAACCTAATACTATTCAATTAAAAATTTAATTTTCCATGCAGGAAAAAGAAGTCCAAAAAAAATTTTTTTTCCCTCATTCTCATCATGTGGGGTGTTGTTGTCTAGAACTCATTACGTATATTAAAAGCACGAATATTTTTTTAATTTCCATTAATAAAGAAATGGGGGTTTCAAAGTTGACAGTTTTTGTTACGAGCTCTATTTCAAAAACTAAACAAGTTAGGAATTTGGAATTGTATGTATATTATGTGAATGTGCCAAATAGTATTATAAACTACAAATAACAAATATGACGAGTTTTTTGTATAGGTTTAGGGTTACGTATCCAAATAGTCGACCAACCTAATTTTGTAGTTTTGTTTCATACATATTTTTTAGGTTCCTAATGATGTTTGTAATTTTTAATCAAATCATTAAGTCTATTAATTTATTTGAATGGTACAGAACCCTCAGGGCGCGAGTTCTACTCGCACTTGGTGGGATTTTATTTTTAGAATTTTCATCGGTCTGTCTATCTTTTTGTATGTATAGGTATATTCCGTTTTAACTCGAGAACCGCTCAACGGATTTAGATGTTGTTTTGCTGTATTAGCTTCGTAGTGTCCCTGGTCATAAAGGGGTGGCGATAAAATAACCGCCAAGCCAAAATAAGTCGCCAATAGTTTTAACTTTTTATCTTTAGACTGTTTGAAAGACTCTTCTACGCGAGAGAAGCTGCGGGCAAAAGCTATTAAAAAAATGTAATTTCACTATTTACTAAACAAGGAAATTATTTATAAATAAAGCCCCACGTTTTCCTCAGAAATTCGTCCTGGGCAGTAAAATTATTTTTTTACTGGATTTATGGTTGGTCAAAGATATACAAGCTATCTCTAAAATTCTTATTGCGTAATTTGCGTATTATGTACAACTTCGACGCTCAGGCTGACAGAAGAATATGCTTGGGTTGGGCAGTATTCGGAAACTTGCGTCACATATTTACGCCGTCAACACCGCAGTGCTTAAAGGCTAAGATGTACAACCAGTGCCTCCTTTCTGTGATGATGTACCGCGCTAAGACCTGAGATGCAATTGTGGTATTCAAATTGATTGTCATATGGCTATTTAGCTAAGCAAATAAGCCCGTACGTTTTTGGCTGTCAACAACAAAACAAGACAATTGTAATCATTTGACAGTCAAAAATGTACGATTTCAATCGTTAAACGGGCTAATTTGCTTAACCGAATAGCTATATGACAATCAATTTGAATACCATTGGCTTACACAATTGCACCTCTGGTCCCTTACAAAGGGCTTGATCCACCGATTTAAGGTCGCTCAACGAGCTTTGGAGCGGGCTACGCTTGGGGTATCTCTGATGGATAGAATCCGAAACGAGGAGATCCGTCGGAGATCGAAAGCAACCGACATAACCTGCAGAAGCAGTAAGTTGAAGTGGCAGTGGGCAGGCCACATTTGTCGCCGACATGATGGCCGTTGGGGCCGAAAGGCTTTAGAATGGAGACCACGAACAGCATAGCGTAGGACCGAGGAGTAGCGAGGACCACCATGAGTGGCGAAATCTGGGAAAGGCCATTGTCCAGCAGTGGACGAACACGGGCTGATGGATGGATGGATTATGTAATAAATTATGTGATAAAGTAATCCTACTAATATTATAAATGCGAAAATTTGTGCGTGTGTGTGTGTATGTTTGTTACTCTTTCACGCTGAAACGGCTTAACGGATTTGAATGAAATTTAGAATGGATGTAGCTTATACCCTAACTTAACACATAGGCTACTTTTTATCCCGAAAAAATGCATGGTTCCTATAGGATAGGTCAATATCATTAAAAAATCAGGTGTCTAATTAGCGCGGTCGTTACGTTTGTGGTGAAATAAGACAAGGCTATGTTATCTTATTAGCTCATCACACTAATATTATAAATGCGAAAGTTTGTGTGTGTGTGTATGTTTGCTACTCTTTCACGCTGAAACGGCTGGAAGGATTTGGATGAAATTTAAAATAGATATAGCTTATCCCCTAACTTAACACATAGGTTTATTTTATCCCGGAAAAAAGTATGTCGTTAAACAGAATAACACGCGGGCGGAGTCGCGGGCAAAAGCTAGTATTTAATAGCAATGTTTTACTTGTTATTGGACTTTCATTGCGGTAGAGATATCTAGACACGCGGCATCGTGTCCAGGGCCGAGTTCTAAAAGAAAAGCCGTTACTTCGCCTACTTTCGACCCCCTATAACTCATTTCATTTTGGACCTACGAAACTGCAATTTTGCACGCAAGTACCCAAAATCCTAAATTTCATAAATGAAAATTTAACTGTACTCCAGATATTTATGTCTAAAATCACAATTCTTCACACTGACTGACTCATATATGCCTTTTAAGTTCTGTCGTTTACATATTTGCCGCCAATTTTGAATTTAGAACTGTTCAATATTCAAATTTGGTGAATTTAGAATTTCAAAACAATTGAAAGAATTAGGATTAATGCAATTGTTTAGTCACAGCGTTGTTTTGAATCTGTCAGGTCACGTACGAAAATGAATCTTACTAAGGAAAATGTCCGTGCAATCATTTTCTGTAACTTCCGAAGAGGCCTAACACGGATTCAGTGTTCCGAAGAGCTAACATCTGTGTTCCATGATGAAGCTCCATATCTGCGGACTGTCGAACGCTGGTATTTAGAATTACTTCCAGGTTAAAGACTTAAATTCGCGTTGGTAATCTCTGGAACTAAAAACTTCATTCACTGTTTTCTGTTGTAATGGTTAGACTCTTCACTTGGGCAAAGGTCATGTATATATACATAGTTACTATATTTGATTTATTTTAATAAATAGGAACTACATTGGTGGAGATACATTGCAAATACTCGTATGTATATAAAAAAAACAATTATGATAGAAAAACTATACCTATAATATACAATTAAATTAAATCTATCTAAATTTAAAACAAATAAAAAATGCTGTCGAGGTTGTCGCTGCCGCGTGGCAGGGTGCCTAAGACGCTTGCCGCGTTACCTCGCTGTATGGCCAAGCTTATGGGTTGGCGAAAATAAGCTTCGGCTCTTGGGTCACCAGACACGTCGACCAAACGCGACGAAATTTGCTGGAATAACTTCGCGCCTCTGGGCCCCATGACCCGAACGTTTCCACGCCAAACGGCACAAACAAGCAACCTTCACCGAGAGCTGCATATTTGCGCCGCTTGTTGCGCTCAGCCGTTGCAGCCGCCGCGCCGGCTATTTATATAATAGTTTGTTTTTGTTTTCTGAAGACAGGCTGTTCCCAGGGACATGGTTGAAACCACCCGCTACAGGCTATAAATACGTGTTTTGTTTATATAAAACTTTACAAAAATCAATGATGAACATAAATGTAAGAAAGAGGCCTAGTTCAGTACAAAGGCAGTGCCGGGATGTCGGCTTCGCCAAAAATATAATTGAGATTAAATTAGGTGCCGAGGTTTATGGAGGCTCTTTCAGCTGTAATAATGTACAACTTTCTTCACTTGTTTTAAAAGAAAGTTTGTTAAAGTCCTTGCTACTGAATAATACATATGTAACTTGACAAGTTTTCGTACTCAATTATTTGTAGGTATGTATGATTTAAAACGTTTCAAAATTTTTAACTGTGAAAACTTGCCAAGTTCTATATGAGGAGACTTTAATTTATGCAGCCAAACTCATACTGGAGGCTTGGTAAGTGATCAGTAACAAGGATCGATAACACTTTTTGCTAATTTCGTAAAATAAAATGTTGACTCCACTGGCTGGGCTTGCGTTTGTAAGGAACACGAAAAGAATAATTTACGAATTTCACAAAGAGGTTCACCGAACCTTATTACTGAGCACTTACCGAGCCTGCAGTAAGAATTTGTCTGCATAAATTAAAGTCAGCTTATATATAATATTTTTATTCCTATATTTCACTATTTTATGCAGGTGTATAATTTTATTACGTTTTAGTAGCCCAACCTAAACATTTTTTGTATGTATTTCCCGTATTTATTTATCATCTTATTTGTTCAAACATTGCATTATGTATACAGGGTGTCCCAAAAGTCAACGTCATCCCTTGCAGGGCTCATAGGCCAGCTCATGACTGTCCAGAATATCAAAACATGACCTCAGTAAAAATTCGATAGTTTTCGAGTTATCGATACTTTTATAAATTTTGTGAAATTCGACACCTTAGATGAGTCTTTCCAGTGCCACAGCTACACGATTCCATATTCTAAGATTCTTATTTTTGTTTCAAAATCCTGAATAGCCCTGCTATTGACTCTAGTCCAAAATCAAACTAATATGATACACATTTGTAAGAAAAAAACATTTTTGTCCGAATTATGAGTTTGAATTTTTTTATTTGCTAACTTTGACTCTTCATACTGTGAAAAAAATTTACTACGCTTAGGTGGAAAATAATTTTAATTAATAGGTGATTTAGTGCAGTTTCTTAAACAGTAAAATAATTGCCATGTTTTTCTTTAGAAAAAAGTATTATTGCTATTTTACTGTAATAGGAGCTCATCTTAAAAATATTTTAATACTTAGATATTCGAATGAAAACACTTGTTAAATTAAGTGACAGGTATTTACAAAAAAAACCAATTGAAATTAAAAGCAGGTGTTCTAGTGTAATAGGAGCTCATTTTGAAAATATTTTAATACTTAGATATTCGAATGAAAACACTTGTTAAATTAAGTGACAGGTATTTACAAAAAAAACCAATTGAAATTAAAAGCAGGTGTTCTAGTGTAATAGGAGCTCATTTTGAAAATATTTTAATACTTAGATATTCGAATGAAAACACTTGTTAAATTAAGTGACAGTTTTTACAAAAAAAACCAATTGAAATTAAAAGCAGGTGTTCTAGTGTAATAGGAGCTCATCTTAAAAATATTTTAATACTTAGATATTCGAATGAAAACACTTGTTAAATTAAGTGACAGGTATTTACAAAAAAAACCAATTGAAATTAAAAGCAGGTGTTCTAGTGTAATAGGAGCTCATTTTGAAAATATTTTAATACTTAGATATTCGAATGAAAACACTTGTTAAATTAAGTGACAGGTATTTACAAAAAAAACCAATTGAAATTAAAAGCAGGTGTTCTAGTGTAATAGGAGCTCATTTTGAAAATATTTTAATACTTAGATATTCGAATGAAAACACTTGTTAAATTAAGTGACAGGTATTTACAAAAAAAAACCAATTGAAATTAAAAGCAGGTGTTCTACTGTAATAGGAGCTCATTTTGAAAATATTTTATTAATTAGGAATTCGAATCAAAACACATTAAGCTTAGGTAAGAGGTATTTATTGAAAAAAACTAATTAAAATCAGATAATGTGTTCAAAATGCCTGCCATCGACTCTTATGCAAGCACGGCATCTTTTCAGGAAAGATCTCTTGATCGTTCTTGCAAATCTTGCAATATTTATTTAATTTAATTCGTTGTCTCAATTGATCAATGTCATTAATTGGTTTCGAGTATACCTTCTCCTTGATACAACCCCAGTAAAAAATCCAGAGGATTTTAATCTGAAGATATCGGAGGCCACAAAATGGGACCAATTTTTTTATCCATCTTTGTTCATAAGCTTCGTTCAAATAATTTCTCACATTTAGTGCGTAATGAGCTGGACAGCCATCGTTTTGAAGCCACATTGCCCTATTTCTATTCAATGGCACATCTTCCAAGTTTTCTAAGAAACCGAGGTACGTTTCTCCGTTGAGGTTTTCTGGTAACTCAAAGGGACCAATTATTTGGCCATTCAAAATGCCTGTCCACAGATTAACTTTAAAGCGATATTGTGACTTTTCTTGTCGAATTGAATGTGGGTTTTCAAGTTCATAAAATAAAACCATCTTTTTTGAATGTGCTTTCATCTGACCATAAAATGTTGTCTAGGAACTCTGGATCTTCCCTATGTTTCTGCAGCATTCTTTCGCAAAATTGGACACGTTTTTCGTAGTCACGCGGAAGTAACGTTTGCACACGTTGCACGTGATATGGGTGGTACCGATGGTGCCGTGTAATTCTGTTTACAGTAGATTTTGGTATCCCTGTACGCCTTTCGATTGCTCGTGCTGAAGTAGTTGGATCATTTTGAATCTCTTGCAAAACTTCTTCGTCGTAATCCATACGTGGTCTTCCTGTTCTATCAGGGTGGTGAGGCATTCTACCCTCCGAATATGCAAGGTGAACATTTGTGAATACGCGATGATCTGGATATCTCAACGCATTCCGATATCTTTGGCGATACAGATCAGCTGCAGCAGCACCATTGCCTTTGCATTCCCCATAAATGTAATGCATGTTAGCGTATTCCTCAGCAGTATACAAGTCCGGCATAATGAGAAAAAGTATTTAACTTCTATTTAACACAACCACAAAGTCCAGGAGTAGGCCAGGTCAGTTCGTTTTTTCTCCAAATAATTAATTTTACTCGCAAACAAATTCAAATCAAATCACTCGGCAACACAAAAGTCCAGAGAACAAAGCAAAATCCGTAAGTTTAAAAATGAAAGAACCAAGACAAAAGCGCAGCGTAAGCACAACAAACGAAGTAGCGTAGCGTACTGACAAACAAAAACAGTGATTGATTACTATATCTTATGTAAAATTTTGTCACTGTATATCTCTTTCTTACTTACAGTGTTACTATCTCCCTCTAACTCTTGTAAAATGGCATCACTATCTATCTCACTCTGATTTATGCAATAAAACACCGATCGCTCATTTCTAAGAAATTGCCGAGGCAGGCAGTTTGAACACCTGCTTCCAATTTCAATTAGTTTTTTTTTGTAAATACCTGTCACTTTATTTAACAAATGTTTTCATTCGAATATCTAAGTATTATAATATTTTAAGATGAGCTCCTAATACAGTAGAATAGCAATAATACTTTTTTCTAAAGTAAAACATGGCAATTATTTACTATTTAAGAAACTGCACTAAATTATCTATTAATTAAAATTACTTGCCACCTAAGCGTAGTACATTTTTTTCACAGTATGAAGAGTCAAAGTTAGCAAATAAAAAATTTCAAACTCATAAATCGAACAAAAATATTTTTTTTCTTACAAATATGTATCATATTAGTTTAATTTTGGACTGAGGTCAATAGCAGGACTTTTCAGGATTCTGAAACAAAAATAAGAATCTGAGAATATGGAATCGTGTAGCTGTGGCACTGGAAAGACTCATCCAAGGTGTCGAATTTCACAAAATTTATAAAAGTGTATCGATAACTCGAAAACTATCGACTTTTTACTGAGGTCATGTTTTCATATTCTGGACAGTCATGAGCTGGCCTATGAGCCCTCCAAGGGATGACGTTGACTTTTGGGACAACCTGTTTAATATAATATATTTATTCCTATATTTCTCAATTTTATGCAGGTGTATAATTTTATTACGTTTTAGTAGCCCAACCTAAACATTTTTTGTATGTATTTCCCGTATTTATTTATCAACTTATTCGTTCAAACATTGCATTATGTATATATATAATATTTTTATTCCTATATTTCTCAATTTTATGCAGGTGTATAATTTTATTACGTTTTAGTAGCCCAACCTAAATATTATTTGTATGTATTTCCCGTGTTATTACTTTTTTCGTATGATATTGTTTTTGTAAAGATTAACGTTGACGTGTAAAAAGTATACTTTATGTATCTATCTTACAAAATATTTTGACTTTGATTTTTTATTTTGTTTTTATACTTTATATGGAAGTCAACAATTTTTTACTCTTTAAGGTACCGTTTCGAAACGAGCGATAATCACTCGGAATGATGCAAATTTCACCCTAGAGCGTTCAAAAATGGACACGAGTTAAACCGAGGGTAAACGAACTGTTACCTGACTGACAGTTGCACGAAAGCGTTTTGAAACGCTTTGGAGTAATGCGAAAATCACACTGGGCCACCTGATTGGTGCAACCAGATGTTTCTTTCTCTTGCACCTTTATAGATCTGTCTCTGTCTAATAAACGAGTGAAATTTCGCACTATGATCGCACGTTTTAAAACGCTTCCTAAAAGTTTGTCATCTGTCAATAAAGCTATAAAAAGTTTTTCATCTGTCAATTTTAATATGGATGCCAAAGAACCTAAAAAAAATAAACCATCAAAAGTTAAAAAAATATATCGTCTGTCAAAAACTTCATGAAATTTTTTATGTCAAAAAATCTAATTAAAAATTTCATCCCCAAAAAACTCGATGAAATGTTTTTTATGTTCATCTACCAACAGTCAAAAATACAGAAAAAAAAATGTTCATTGTTAAGAAAATATAATGAGGAATTATTTTCGCTAAAAATCATCTGTCAAAATATCTGTCAGTGTTTTAATATGTCAAAATATGTACTTATAAAACAATTATTATGTCATTAAATCAATATAAAAATAATCTGGAAAAAATGGAAAAAGTTGTCTGCAAAATTCTAACATTATCAAAAAAAATTGCTGTAGAAAACTGAAAAGTTTCATTAGTTCGGTCAAACAGCCGGCCTAACAACCGAACTATTATATATAGTACTGCTACTAAAAGAAAGTGTGAATAAATCGCTTTTCTCTGTACAAACTTTGCACGTACGTAAGCTCTAAAAATAAACACGACGAAACTTTGTAGCTTTGTTTCTCTCTCTGCTATTGGTCGATACTGCTTGCTGCTCGAACCTGAATGGTCCGATTTCGCCGGTTTTGCCGCACTGCGTATATATCCAGCGCTATATGAAAGAACTTTCTTCGAAGCTGATGCCGCAAAAATAAAAGCCTTCGGATTGTGTAACATGCCGCTCGAACATGTGTATTAGATTTAGTTCAAATTAAACTTTGATTGCAAAGGGTTAAAGATTTAATTTGAATGAAATGAAGAGTGTAGTGTATGCAAACAGAGAAATATTTTTTGCATTCGTTCACATGTGTGGCTGTGCTGTGTGTGAGTGAACAGTTTACATTTCGTACTGGCATAAAACAGTTGTGTCTATAGCGTCGGGTTTTATTTTTAAAACTGGAATTCGAGTGTTCTATTTTTGATAAAAAATTGTTTTGACGCACAATGGAAACAAAGTCTTAAAGCAGTGAAAATAGAATTGAGATTTTTGCGGTAATAGTATCAAGTAAATGTTTGGTGCTGTGTCTTTAATAAAAACGAGTTTAGTTGGCAGAAATTAATGGTAAGTTGAGTTGATTTCTTACGAAGATGATTAAAGAGTTTAATAAAATTAATAAATGATGAAACATACCTACAAAATATCAATAGAAGTTTTAAATAACAAAGAAATTACAGTTGTATGCGAATGCAAAAATTTTAACCCTTATCAGAGCTTCTTATGAACTAGCTAGGTATTCGATAGAATGACATTCGCATTCGATACGTACATACAGGCACAGAAGAAATAATTTAAGTATTTATTATTGTTGTTCTGCTCATTCATTCAACTGATTGAAGTCCAGTCCTAACGTTAAGAGTAAACTGTACCACAGTCAGTATACTATACATTTAAGAGTCTACTGGCGATGGCGCCCCAGGCCAGAACCAACTTTCACGCGATATATAGGGTGTAATCATGAAGTGCTCATTAAATTAAACCACATGCTCTACTGATCATCCTGAACTACTTCCATAGAAAAAGTAAAAAAAACTCGAAATAAAAATTCACTTCCCTAATAATAATAATTCCATATAATACAAATTTTTAATACCGCCTTGTCATTTTCTATGGGAACTTTTTATTTTTTTTTCGCGTTTTATCAAAAGTTTTTCTATGGAAGTGGTTCAGTCAGAATTATCAGAAGAGTGTGTGGTTTAATTTAATGAGCACTTCATGATTACATCATCCATCCATCCATCCATCAGCCCGTTTCATCCACTGCTGGATATAGGCCTTTCTGGTGCTCCTGGAAGCAATGTTCACACACGCTGGGCAGGCGTGTTGGTGAGCGCGGTGCTGAAACCCTTGCACCAGTGACGCCGCTGCCCATCACCAGTCTGTTTTTTATAAGGCTCGGCAATTGGGTATGGATATACCGCCGATATACCGCCACCATCATCATGATTACATCCTGTATAGGTATTATTTCATCACTAGCTTGTTTTTACCCGCGGCTTCGCCAGCATTAGAAAGTTTTTGGGTAGTCCTATCGAATATTTTAATATTTTTCGAACGAATAATCTTATAGTACCTATTTTAATTTGACTTTTGGATCTCATGAAAATATTTGAATAATATATGTCTGACCCCATGTCTATGTCCCTAGGAGACTGCTCGTCCCCAGGGAACAAACTATAGCCTATGTCCTATGTCTTCGAACCACTAAAACAGAGAAAGAGTTTTCAAAATAAATTCAGTAGTTATTAATGATAATGACTGACTATCTCCCTAGGGAACTGCCCATCCCCAGGAAAAAACTAAAGCCTATGTCCTTGTAAAAAGTCTAACCATTACAACAGTGAAAGTATTTTCAAAATCAGTTTAATAGTTCCAAAGATTACCCGCTTAAATTTAATTAATGCCTATGTTCATAACGAAATGGAACTAGGGAACTACTCATCCCCGGGAAACAAACTATAGCTTAAAGCACACAATGATAATTATAATGACAAGAGATAAATAAAAGTAGGTTAAGTAAAAAAAATAAAAATTTAATTTTTTCGAAAAATGTGCTACGGTATCAAATATGCAATTTTCACACATTTTAGTATTTCGTATTGCCACCACGAGCTGTTAACGGTTTGGCATGCTTTCCACTAGATATCTGAGCCAATGCTGAGGAATATTCTCCCATTCCTCTCTCAGTGCTTCTTCTAGTTCACGAAGTGTGATTGGAGAGGAATTTCGCTGGTGTACAAGTCGTCCCAGTTCGTCTCAGGCATGCTCGATGAAGTTCAAGTCTGGGCTGCGTGCTGGCCACTTCATGCGTGTAATAGTGACATCTTCAAGGTAGTCAACAACTATCCCATCTGTATGGGGACGAGCGTTATCTTGCATTATAAAGAAGGCGTCATCGCCCATGTTTTCTAAAAATGGGCCAACGTACTCGCTTAAGATTTCATTCACGTATCTTTCTGCAGTTAAAATTCCATTTTCTATCACCACTAGCTCGGTGCGGCTTTCGGAAGAAATTCCAGCCCACACGTGTATGGAGCCTCCGCCGTATGGCACTTTCCCTTCAATGCAAGCTTGGTTATAGCGCTCTCCTGGTCTTCTGCCTCCCATCGTGCGTGTGTAGCATGAACCTCGACTCGTCCGAAAACACTACTCTTAACCAGTCATCCAGAGTCCAATTCATGTATTCTCTTGCATAACTCAGCCTTGAATGTCGATGCTGCCTTTCGAGTTTTGGACCATATGTGTTTTCAAATTTGCTTCAGCAAGGCGCCGACGCACTGTACACGTATTAGGATTGCTTCTTCCAGCACGTAGAAGGTGATTTTTGACTTCAGCAGCCGTTTGAAATCAATTCCTCAACACTGTTGACACCATATAGCGATCCTCCCGCGCTGTTGTGCACCTTGTTCAGCGTGTTCCTGGTGTACGAATACTCCAAATTCCAAGAACAGCACACCATACAAAAAGCGAAATTTGGTGGAATGGCTCTTAACAAAAGTTTATTTTTATTTTGGCTTGGTTCAGAGGTACAATCCGCGCGTGAGCTCAAAGTATTTTTATGAATTTTAAACCACACTAATATAATATTATACCCTAACTTAACACATGGGCTACTTTTTATCCCGGAAAAATGCATGGTTCCTGTAGGATAGGTCAATATCATTAAAAAATCAGGTGTCTAATTAGCGCGGTCTTTACGTTTGTGGTGAAATAAGACAAGGCTATGTTATCTTATTAGCTCATCACACTAATATTATAAATGCGAAAGTTTGTGTGTGTGTATGTTTGTTTGTTACTCTTTCACGCTGAAACGGTTGAACGGATTTGGATGAAATTTAGAATGGATATAGCTTATACCCTAACACATAGGCTACTTTTTATCCCGGGAAAAAGCATGTCGTTAAACCGAATAACACGCGGGTGGAGCCGCGGGCAAAAACTAGTAGTTGTATATAATTTGCTCGACCGTCGTCGCTTCATTCCCCGCACTCTCCCAGTGGGCCGAGATCGGACAAAAAGACTCATAGATGAAAAGACTAAACCAAAGCCTGAGAAATCCAAGCAAACTAATATGTAAGGAGTTAAAAATTAGGAATACTATGTTTTGTTAAAATCGCAAAGTCTGGCCATCTGTCCATCCGTCTTCTGTCTGACCGCGACATAGGTACAACTACAAACAACGAAAATATACTTAATTGAACCGGGATGCGTATTTACATTCCTTTATACAGCCACAAACGCCCATAGCCTGACGTAATGTAAAACTCCAATCTCAGAGCGATCACATCACAGCACAATAGCGATGCCCTATGTTGAAGTTTTAAAAAGAATGTTTAGTTTTTGTTCGAAGAAACGCAGATGTTTACAGAAATTTTCATATTTTTCCTTGGAACAGTCACAACAAATTACTTGTATGTTATGTATTATGTATGATGTATGTCTGATGGATGACAGTATAAAATAAATTTCCTGAAACTCTGAAATTTGGTATTCATTTCCATTTACTTTGAAACATTCTTGCATTTTGTTGTCACAACATTGTGCCGTGTAAGTACTCGTTAGACGTTGAAGGTATTTTTTGATAAAGTAAGCTTCATGTCTATAGTTAATTTAAAATAAATCACTCACTTACATTTATGTGAAGATAATTTGTGTGTGCTGTGTGAGAAAAGAGATAAATATATCTGAAAAAGTGCACGGCCGAGTAGTGCGGTGAATCAAGAAAAGCTTGGATATTGCTGTTTTTAGTGAACCACACGAGAGCGTTTAAAAAACGCGTCGTTATGTTGTAGCTAATACGTTTACATGTTTACAACAGTCAATATTGCTATTTTTACTTTATTAGTTTGGACGTACTAATGGTTTGAACTGAAAAAACAGATTTCACTTTGCAATTTTTTTCGATGCTGCGAATTTTTCTGTCACATTTTGGGCTTTGTTATCGTCTTACTTGGGAAAGGTCTCATTTATAACATGTTTTTTTTTCAGACTCTATGTGAGTTCTTCTGTTTTAAAATGTCATTCATTATTTACTACCTATGTCGTCTTAAACTTTGTAAGGTCTCATTTGACCAAATCAACTTACAATATCTGGAACGCCACAGACGAAGCACTCGGTAACTGTCACTCCCTCATAAAGTTTGTGTGAAGACAGGGTAATTCTTGTTTGTGCTGATGTATTGTAGGAGTGTAAAACACCCAATTATTTACCCAAACGGGTGTTCTCACGGGTATTTTGTGGGAATTTACCCACAATCGGGAGTTTACGTGGATAGTATCTCATCCCTTTAGCGGGCATTACTTTACATTACATTAGCCTACATTGTGCGTGATTTGTACTTTGCGTGCGGCTAAAATGATTTTTTCAATGCAAGTGCTCGTAAAGTTCTGGTTTATATGCGTCTAATCCCTTGTCAAAGTCAACTTTACCGCACGAGTGTTTAATGTTTTCATTTTTTTTTATTTATTCTTTTAATTTTGTTTTCCCTACATAGTGGGAAGGCAAATGAACTTAGCTCATACAGCCATGTCCGAGGTATGTTTAATTTTTTTAATTTATCGAAAACAGTTGACAGTCTTATCTTGTGTACCATAGATAGACCATGACAGATTCAGTTTGATGCGTTCAGTTTGATTGATGAAATGAAATGAAAACTGTTTAGACGACATTTTGAGTAGGTAGTAACTTTACACATTGAAAATTCAGATGAAACTTAACCAACCAATCGTTTGATATAATATATAAAAAATATAAATAAATCGTCACGACATGAATCCCCGAGGAGGTGTCAGAGGTGTTCTGGGTGTGAACTGTGAAATGCAAGTCACAGTCCACATGCGCGTTTCACCGACGATTATTACGTCCAAACGTGATGGGTGGTGAGCCCTATCGCCGTTCTTTTGGCACAAATACACGATTTTTAGGGCATACCGTCCAGCAAGTGGTAAGTATTAAATACTCTGCAGATAAATTCCGAAAAACTTATTGGTGCATGCCCCGGCCGGGGATCGAACCTCAAATCTGAGATCTGGATCTCAAAGATTGAGAGGCCAGCGTTCTACCCCTAAGCTACCGCCGCTTTTTTTTTTGATAATATATAGGTACTTAACAAGAAGGATACTGAAATCTGGTTAAAATAAACTTCTTGGTAGGTAACCTCATTTAATTGTAATATGAATGAGAATTTTTTGACAAAAAGATTTTTTATGCGAGTTCGTAAAATGATACTGGCCACTTGCATTCTCAGTACATTATTAAAAAAAAATACAACGTTATCGATCGGTCTTCCTTGATAACAACACTCTTTGTATCTAAAGGATAATTTTGGGCAGCCATTGTTTTTACATTATTCGAATAAGCTGGTGGAGTCGAATTTTGTTATTTATGACTGAAAGCAGCCTTCGAACGCATCAAACTGAAAGCAGCTTATTTCCGTCAAGTTGGCAACTTGCGTGCAAAGAAAAAGAATGCCCGCCTAAAGTTCATTTGAAGTAAGTATTTATTGTTTGTTTGTTTCTTTAATTACGCTTACTTAATTTATTTACTCACACTATGCATTGAAAAACGTAGTATGATACACGTGCGTAAGGGCAATAACTTACTCGTAACGTTTAAAACACTCGCTTATCGCTCGTGTTTCAAATCGTTCCTCGTATAAGCTATGCCTCCTTTACGCACTCGTAGCTTATACTATTATTACCTTAGCCTAAGAAAATGTTTTTCTTAGAAATGCCCAAGCTGAGTTTACCGACACACTATGCAAAATCATGCGCTATAAATAACTTTGGTCACAGAATAGACATATAATTAATTATTCACTAGAATCAATAAAAAAGCTTTTGTGCGGAGACCTTGGTGATTCAACGCTACAATCTACTCGTATATACAGGTTGTTGTTTGGTCAGCAACTTCGATAATAGTTTTAAAAGACACACATACATACATATATATATATACTCACGCCTGTCTCCCAGGGGTGTCGGTGGAGACTATGGATTTCCATCTGCTACCTTCCTGACACACCTCTTTTGCTTTTTCTAGCCATACAAGCTCTTCTATTCCGGGTACTGTTTACTTTGCCCTTCAGTACGTCGCACAGAGGTGAAAAATCCAAAAAAGTTGGCCAAAACTATTTTTTTTTTCAAATTTACATAAGGTTTGGTGAAGGATTGTTCCTGGTCATGTTTTATGGGTAGAGGGATAGTGGAGGTGGAGGAAACTACCAAATATTCTTCTACTTTTGCAACAAGAGGTCAAAGGTCAAAGGGATGGTTACTTTTGGATTACAATTCATATGGGTCTCAAAATATACTTGCTAGTGTTAACAATTACTATCCCCTCCTTTCTCTTCTACTAACTTCCCTCCCCCTTAATTTCACACAGGTCAATAATATAAGTACACAAATAAAAAGCAAGTATTTCATAATCAAAAACCATATATATTTATGTTTAGTTTATTATACAGTGTCAAGTTTAAGTTCCTCAAATAAATTTAACACACTTTGACACAAAGGTAGAGATTTTCTGGGCACAAGTTTTCTCAGACCACTAATAAAAGGATCAGATGACACCATAAGTCTTTGGTATGTGTCTTCCATACCCTGTTTTCGAGAAAACTTTCTGGAAAATTGCTCCCTGTATTTCTTCACATCTTTGTTTCTGCTCTCTCAAAGAAAGAGCTTTGTCTGAAGACAGAGTTTCATGTTTCTCTGAAACGTTACTGAAGCTAGTATCACCAAGAGCAGTTTCTGTTATTATTCTGGATGCTTGTACATTGCCACATTCACGATACTTCATTTGTGCAGCAAACGCAAGTTCTGCAGGTTCAGACAGTTTTCGAATACGTTCAGTTTTTCGACGTTTTGAGCGATCACTAGTTTCTTCAAACTTTTTGGAAGGTCGGCCACCTCCTTTGTTGTGGGCTGAATGCACAACAGGGAAAGTAACATGGGTATTGAACCAATCTTTGTTTTTGTTGGCGCACCGTGTAAAATTTTAGTGTGCTTGATGGAGTTTGGTCTTATAATCTGACACTAATCTTGTTAACAAGCACTTGATTTCGTGAGAAAGATCGGTGACACGTAGAGCACTTTTCATATTATACAGCAAATATGACACTTTTTCGTGATGCTTTCGGGAAGTACACTCCCTATAATAGCCGATAAGAGTGTATCTGCTAAAGTAGGCTTCTTCGTCAGTTACACCAAAAAATTTAAATTAGCACACATGTCTAATCAAATGAAATTTTTGTTAGAGCGACGGTTTCGGACGGGAAATTTTTTAACTGCTTTAGCAAGTCTAAGGATCACTCTATGTAACAATGTTAACATTAAAGCCGGATATGCCAGGAAATTCACCTTTATCATTTTATGAAAATTTCTAAACAGAAAAATTTAATTTTCCCGTGGTTTTAGTGCCATTAACGTTTTAAAAAAAGTCACTGACTATCTAAAATAATTAATAAAAAATTGTTAAAAAATTGTTAATTACCTCCTGGAACTGAATCCATCGCAACAACACAAACTTTCACTAAAAATTTCGAGCAAGAAATTAATAACCGCAAGACTTTAAATTATCGAAAACACATCCGAATTTGAACAAGTTCAACTTTGAACTGAGATAAGTAACCTTTATAAAGATAACCTTTTCATTTTTTAGTCAAGTAATGAAAATTAGTTTTGTCGTGTTCCGAGAACTTTTACGTTTGGTTTCGACCGGCTTTTATGGATTTTTCATCTTTGTGCGTCGCCTATTTGGTCGGCATACGTCCTTCTAGGGCGGCCCGGTCGAGCTTTACCTTCCACTTGTGCAGTATACATTTCTTTCGTATAAATCCCATCAAACACATTTCGTGTAAACTAGGTCGCCAAGGCTCAGAAGCTCATAACGCTTTCACGGTTAAATTTTTTTTTATTCCAAAGCGTTAACACAATTTTATATTAATGAAAAAAAATAGACCCTTCCCGGCCCCACCCCCCTTGGTACTAGGGATAGACCAAACCAAACCATGGAAGAAGCTAGCTTTCCTAGCTGAACATGTATTTGTGTATCCATAGATAAACTTCGTTTCTAGAATATTAGCATTTTCAAAGTAAATTTAAATAAAATGTTGTGTTAACACGCCCTATACAAGAAATAATGTGAAAGGTCAGATGAAGAAACCGATACATTTGTAGAAACAGCATGTCATAATGTTAATACTGTAGTCTCCTTATCTTTAAATAAAATGTTGTGTTAACACGCCCTATACAAGAAGTAATGTGAAAGGTCAGATGAAGAAACCGATACATTTGTAGAAACAGCATGTCATAATGTTAGTACTGTAGTCTCCTTATCTTTAAATAAAATGTTGTGTTAACACGCCCTATACAAGAAGTAATGTGAAAGGTCAGATGAAGAAACCGATACATTTGTAGAAACAGCATGTCATAATGTTAGTACTGTAGTCTCCTTATCTTTAAATAAAATGTTGTGTTAACACGCTCTATACAAGAAGTAATGTGAAAGGTCAGATGAAGAAACCGATACATTTGTAGAAACAGCATGTCATAATGTTAGTACTGTAGTCTCCTTATCTTTAAATAAAATGTTGTGTTAACACGCCCTATACAAGAAGTAATGTGAAAGGTCAGATGAAGAAACCGATACATTTGTAGAAACAGCATGTCATAATGTTAGTACTGTAGTCTCCTTATCTTTAAATAAAATGTTGTGTTAACACGCCCTATACAAGAAGTAATGTGAAAGGTCAGATGAAGAAACCGATACATTTGTAGAAACAGCATGTCATAATGTTAGTACTGTAGTCTCCTTATCTTTAAATAAAATGTTGTGTTAACACGCCCTATACAAGAAGTAATGTGAAAGGTCAGATGAAGAAACCGATACTTTTGTAGAAACAGCATGTCATAATGTTAATACTGTAGTCTCCTTATCTTTAAATAAAATGTTGTGTTAACACGCCCTATACAAGAAGTAATGTGAAAGGTCAGATGAAGAAACCGATACATTTGTAGAAACAGCATGTCATAATGTTAGTACTGTAGTCTCCTTATCTTTAAATAAAATGTTGTGTTAACACGCCCTATACAAGAAGTAATGTGAAAGGTCAGATGAAGAAACCGATACATTTGTAGAAACAGCATGTCATAATGTTAATTCTGTAGTCTCCTTATCTTTAAATAAAATGTTGTGTTAACACGCCCTATACAAGAAGTAATGTGAAAGGTCAGATGAAGAAACCGATACATTTGTAGAAACAGCATGTCATAATGTTAGTACTGTAGTCTCCTTATCTTTAAATAAAATGTTGTGTTAACACGCCCTATACAAGAAGTAATGTGAAAGGTCAGATGAAGAAACCGATACATTTGTAGAAACAGCATGTCATAATGTTAGTACTGTAGTCTCCTTATCTTTAAATAAAATGTTGTGTTAACACGCCCTATACAAGAAGTAATGTGAAAGGTCAGATGAAGAAACCGATACATTTGTAGAAACAGCATGTCATAATGTTAGTACTGTAGTCTCCTTATCTTTAAATAAAATGTTGTGTTAACACGCCCTATACAAGAAGTAATGTGAAAGGTCAGATGAAGAAACCGATACATTTGTAGAAACAGCATGTCATAATGTTAATACTGTAGTCTCCTTATCTTTAAATAAAATGTTGTGTTAACACGCCCTATACAAGAAGTAATGTGAAAGGTCAGATGAAGAAACCGATACATTTGTAGAAACAGCATGTCATAATGTTAGTACTGTAGTCTCCTTATCTTTAAATAAAATGTTGTGTTAACACGCCCTATACAAGAAGTAATGTGAAAGGTCAGATGAAGAAACCGATACATTTGTAGAAACAGCATGTCATAATGTTAATTCTGTAGTCTCCTTATCTTTAAATAAAATGTTGTGTTAACACGCCCTATACAAGAAGTAATGTGAAAGGTCAGATGAAGAAACCGATACATTTGTAGAAACAGCATGTCATAATGTTAATACTGTAGTCTCCTTATCTTTAAATAAAATGTTGTGTTAACACACCCTATACAAGAAGTAATGTGAAAGGTCAGATGAAGAAACCGATACATTTGTAGAAACAGCATGTCATAATGTTAGTACTGTAGTCTCCTTATCTTTAAATAAAATGTTGTGTTAACACACCCTATACAAGAAGTAATGTGAAAGGTCAGATGAAGAAACCGATACATTTGTAGAAACAGCATGTCATAATGAAGTTCCTAATTATAGACCTATTTCAAAGCTATCTTTGATTGGTAAAGTTTTCGAAAAAATTGTTACGCTTGAGTTAAATCAAATGGTCAAGCAACATATATCAGGTAAACAACATGGTTTTATCAAAGGTAGGAGTGTTGACACAAACCTTGTTACCTTTACTGATTTCATTTTGAATAGTATGGATGATGGATATCAGGTGGATGCCGTGTATACCGATTTCTCTAAAGCATTTGATAAAATTTCTCATAAACTATTAATTTGTAAATTGTATGAGTTCGGTATACACGGCGATCTTCTTAGGTGGATTAAATCCTATATCAGTAACCGCAGCCAGGCTGTTGCTCTTAAGGGGTATACATCAACATTTTTACGCGTGCCTTCTGGTGTTCCACAAGGTTCACATTTGGGCCCTTGCCTTTTCACTATCTATGTTAATGATATTTCAGACAAAGTTTTCAGTGCTAATAACCATCTGCTGTACGCAGATGACACTAAAATTTACAGTGTAATTCGCTGTATTAAAGATAGTGAAAACCTTCAAAATGATCTTAGTAATTTTGTTGACTATTGTAATCAAAATCAACTTATTCTAAATTTTAATAAATGCTACACCATTTCTTTTAGTAGAAAGCTTAATCCACTTAACTTTAATTATAATTTATCGGGTAATATTTTGCAGCGGGTAAGTGAGATTAGAGACCTAGGTGTAACTTTAGATAGTAAACTTCATTTTAATCTTCATATTGATAAAATAATAAATAAGGCATATAAAAAATTGGGATTGATTTTGCGTCTGGGTAAGCCCTTTAAACGGTCAGATACCTATAAAATACTCTATTTTGCATTTGTCCGCAGTCTCTTAGAACACTGTTGTATTGTGTGGAATCCTCAATACGTTGTCCACATCGATCGTATAGAAAAAATACAAAATAAGTTTTTAAAATCCTTAGACTATCGAACTGGTAACTACTTTGAGGATTATGCTGAATCAGCTACCCGTCATCAAATACCTTCTCTTGCTAAGCGCCGTCAATATTTGGATGCTTTGTTTTTGTTTAAAATTATCAACGGGAAAATTGACTCACCTACTTTACTAGAAAAAGTATTTTTCTATTTGCGCAGGCCCTCTTCACGTTCTCGTTACCTATTGTTTAATTCTTTATGTCGAACCAACTACGCTAGCAACACGTATTTAAGACGAGTTTCAAAACTTTATAATGATAAACTAGAATCCACAGACATGTTTTCATCCAGTTTGTATCAATTTAAAAATCTGCTCCGTGAAATTCTTTTCTAATGCATACCTACCATAGAAATGTCATCTCTTTGTTTCCAAAAACAGGTTTTAGTAGTGCTACGAACCAATGTTAGCTCTTAATATAAATAAAAATAAGAACGTGTTTGAATTCCTTCTATAGGTGTGATTTTGTTAGAATTTTGTCTTCACTGTTTATTATCTGTAAGGACCTGCTATTATAAATAATAATAATAATTACCTTAGTCAACACCTTCATGTATCTAAGTTATTTGTTATTCTAAACATCATTGTTTTTTCTAAATTTCAGTCATTTTTCTTTTCATGTCAGTGTGTTGAGTATGCATTTATTTTTGTAAACTCCTGAAGCCTAGCGGTCAAATCACTAAAATATCCTTTTGTTGTACCATTTATGAAACATGTAGTCCTTTTGTTTAATATTTAAGTTTATCATCTTAAGTTTAAGACGTTTTGTTTCTTATAAAATAAATAAAAAAAATAAAAATAATGTTAGTACTGTAGTCTCCTTATCTTTAAATAAAATGTTGTGTTAACACGCTCCTATACAAGAAGTAATGTGAAAGGTCAGATGAAGAAACCGATACATTTGTAGAAACAGCATGTCATAATGTTAGTACTGTAGTCTCCTTATCTTTAAATAAAATGTTGTGTTAACACGCTCTATACAAGAAGTAATGTGAAAGGTCAGATGAAGAAACCGATACATTTGTAGAAACAGCATGTCATAATGTTAGTACTGTAGTCTCCTTATCTTTAAATAAAATGTTGTGTTAACACGCCCTATACAAGAAGTAATGTGAAAGGTCAGATGAAGAAACCGATACATTTGTAGAAACAGCATGTCATAATGTTAGTACTGTAGTCTCCTTATCTTTAAATAAAATGTTGTGTTAACACGCCCTATACAAGAAGTAATGTGAAAGGTCAGATGAAGAAACCGATACATTTGTAGAAACAGCATGTCATAATGTTAGTACTGTAGTCTCCTTATCTTTAAATAAAATGTTGTGTTAACACGCCCTATACAAGAAGTAATGTGAAAGGTCAGATGAAGAAACCGATACATTTGTAGAAACAGCATGTCATAATGTTAGTACTGTAGTCTCCTTATCTTTAAATAAAATGTTGTGTTAACACGCTCTATACAAGAAGTAATGTGAAAGGTCAGATGAAGAAACCGATACATTTGTAGAAACAGCATGTCATAATGTTACTACTGTAGTCTCCTTATCTTTAAATAAAATGTTGTGTTAACACGCTCTATACAAGAAATAATGTGAAAGGTCAGATGAAGAAACCGATACATTTGTAGAAACAGCATGTCATAATGTTAGTACTGTAGTCTCCTTATCTTTAAATAAAATGTTGTGTTAACACGCTCTATACAAGAAATAATGTGAAAGGTCAGATGAAGAAACCGATACATTTGTAGAAACAGCATGTCATAATGTTAGTACTGTAGTCTCCTTATCTTTAAATAAAATGTTGTGTTAACACACCCTATACAAGAAGTAATGTGAAAGGTCAGATGAAGAAACCGATACATTTGTAGAAACAGCATGTCATAATGTTAGTACTGTAGTCTGCTTATCTTTAAATAAAATGTTGTGTTAACACGCCCTATACAAGAAGTAATGTGAAAGGTCAGATGAAGAAACCGATACATTTGTAGAAACAGCATGTCATAATGTTAGTACTGTAGTATCCTTATCTTTAAATAAAATGTTGTGTTAACACGCCCTATACAAGAAGTAATATGAAAGGTCAGATGAAGAAACCGATACATTTGTAGAAACAGCATGTCATAATGTTAGTACTGTAGTCTCCTTATCTTTAAATAAAATGTTGTGTTAACACGCCCTATACAAGAAGTAATGTGAAAGGTCAGATGAAGAAACCGATACATTTGTAGAAACAGCATGTCATAATGTTAGTACTGTAGTCTCCTTATCTTTAAATAAAATGTTGTGTTAACACGCTCTATACAAGAAGTAATGTGAAAGGTCAGATGAAGAAACCGATACATTTGTAGAAACAGCATGTCATAATGTTAGTACTGTAGTCTCCTTATCTTTAAATAAAATGTTGTGTTAACACGCCCTATACAAGAAGTAATGTGAAAGGTCAGATGAAGAAACCGATACATTTGTAGAAACAGCATGTCATAATGTTAGTACTGTAGTCTCCTTATCTTTAAATAAAATGTTGTGTTAACACGCCCTATACAAGAAGTAATGTGAAAGGTCAGATGAAGAAACCGATACATTTGTAGAAACAGCATGTCATAATGTTAGTACTGTAGTCTCCTTATCTTTAAATAAAATGTTGTGTTAACACACCCTATACAAGAAGTAATGTGAAAGGTCAGATGAAGAAACCGATACATTTGTAGAAACAGCATGTCATAATGTTAGTACTGTAGTCTCCTTATCTTTAAATAAAATGTTGTGTTAACACGCCCTATACAAGAAGTAATGTGAAAGGTCAGATGAAGAAACCGATACATTTGTAGAAACAGCATGTCATAATGTTAGTACTGTAGTCTCCTTATCTTTAAATAAAATGTTGTGTTAACACGCCCTATACAAGAAGTAATGTGAAAGGTCAGATGAAGAAACCGATACATTTGTAGAAACAGCATGTCATAATGTTAGTACTGTAGTCTCCTTGTCTTTAAATAAAATGTTGTGTTAACACGCTCTATACAAGAAGTAATGTGAAAAGTCACATGAAGAAACCGATACTTTTGTAGAAACAGCATGTCATAATGTTAGTACTGTAGTCTCCTTATCTTTAAATAAAATGTTGTGTTAACACGCCCTATACAAGAAGTAATGTGAAAGGTCAGATGAAGAAACCGATACATTTGTAGAAACAGCATGTCATAATGTTAGTACTGTAGTCTCCTTGTCTTTAAATAAAATGTTGTGTTAACACGCTCTATACAAGAAGTAATGTGAAAGGTCAGATGAAGAAACCGATACATTTGTAGAAACAGCATGTCATAATGTTAGTACTGTAGTCTCCTTATCTTTAAATAAAATGTTGTGTTAACACGCCCTATACAAGAAGTAATGTGAAAGGTCAGATGAAGAAACCGATACATTTGTAGAAACAGCATGTCATAATGTTAGTACTGTAGTCTCCTTATCTTTAAATAAAATGTTGTGTTAACACGCCCTATACAAGAAGTAATGTGAAAGGTCAGATGAAGAAACCGATACATTTGTAGAAACAGCATGTCATAATGTTAGTACTGTAGTCTCCTTGTCTTTAAATAAAATGTTGTGTTAACACGCTCTATACAAGAAGTAATGTGAAAAGTCACATGAAGAAACCGATACTTTTGTAGAAACAGCATGTCATAATGTTAGTACTGTAGTCTCCTTATCTTTAAATAAAATGTTGTGTTAACACGCCCTATACAAGAAGTAATGTGAAAGGTCAGATGAAGAAACCGATACATTTGTAGAAACAGCATGTCATAATGTTAGTACTGTAGTCTGCTTATCTTTAAATAAAATGTTGTGTTAACACGCCCTATACAAGAAGTAATGTGAAAGGTCAGATGAAGAAACCGATACATTTGTAGAAACAGCATGTCATAATGTTAGTACTGTAGTATCCTTATCTTTAAATAAAATGTTGTGTTAACACGCCCTATACAAGAAGTAATGTGAAAGGTCAGATGAAGAAACCGATACATTTGTAGAAACAGCATGTCATAATGTTAGTACTGTAGTCTCCTTATCTTTAAATAAAGTGTTGTGTTAACACACCCTATACAAGAAGTAATGTGAAAGGTCAGATGAAGAAACCGATACATTTGTAGAAACAGCATGTCATAATGTTAGTACTGTAGTCTGCTTATCTTTAAATAAAATGTTGTGTTAACACGCCCTATACAAGAAGTAATGTGAAAGGTCAGATGAAGAAACCGATACATTTGTAGAAACAGCATGTCATAATGTTAGTACTGTAGTATCCTTATCTTTAAATAAAATGTTGTGTTAACACGCCCTATACAAGAAGTAATATGAAAGGTCAGATGAAGAAACCGATACATTTGTAGAAACAGCATGTCATAATGTTAGTACTGTAGTCTCCTTATCTTTAAATAAAATGTTGTGTTAACACGCCCTATACAAGAAGTAATGTGAAAGGTCAGATGAAGAAACCGATACTTTTGTAGAAACAGCATGTCATAATGTTAGTACTGTAGTCTCCTTATCTTTAAATAAAATGTTGTGTTAACACGCCCTATACAAGAAGTAATAATAATAATAAAAATTCTTTATTGCACTAAAAATATTGTACACGAGGCGAACTTAATGCTATTTAGCATTGTCTTCCAGTTAACCTTTGGTGGTGTGGATAGTTATTGAGTAGTGCCGGTAAATGTGTCGGTCGTAGACAAAAGCTAAAATCTATAGGGACGGGGGCATTAAAATATTCCAATTACATATCTACATAATCTAAATAATAATAAACATCATATACTTACTATAAAAAATAAATAATAAAAATAAATAAATATTATAATATAATAATAAATATAATAAATGGATATTATGCAATTAGGAGACAGGTTCAAAATTCATACGAAGACTGAGAAGGCAGGTTATTTATTTAGTACTGTAGTCTCCTTATCTTTAAATAAAATGTTGTGTTAACACGCCCTATACAAGAAGTAATGTGAAAGGTCAGATGAAGAAACCGATACATTTGTAGAAACAGCATGTCATAATGTTAGTACTGTAGTCTGCTTATCTTTAAATAAAATGTTGTGTTAACACGCCCTATACAAGAAGTAATGTGAAAGGTCAGATGAAGAAACCGATACATTTGTAGAAACAGCATGTCATAATGTTAGTACTGTAGTCTCCTTGTCTTTAAATAAAATGTTGTGTTAACACGCTCTATACAAGAAGTAATGTGAAAAGTCACATGAAGAAACCGATACTTTTGTAGAAACAGCATGTCATAATGTTAGTACTGTAGTCTCCTTATCTTTAAATAAAATGTTGTGTTAACACGCTCTATACAAGAAGTAATGTGAAAGGTCAGATGAAGAAACCGATACATTTGTAGAAACAGCATGTCATAATGTTAGTACTGTAGTCTCCTTATCTTTAAATAAAATGTTGTGTTAACACGCCCTATACAAGAAGTAATGTGAAAGGTCAGATGAAGAAACCGATACATTTGTAGAAACAGCATGTCATAATGTTAGTACTGTAGTCTGCTTATCTTTAAATAAAATGTTGTGTTAACACGCCCTATACAAGAAGTAATGTGAAAGGTCAGATGAAGAAACCGATACATTTGTAGAAACAGCATGTCATAATGTTAGTACTGTAGTCTCCTTATCTTTAAATAAAATGTTGTGTTAACACGCCCTATACAAGAAGTAATGTGAAAGGTCAGATGAAGAAACCGATACTTTTGTAGAAACAGCATGTCATAATGTTAATACTGTAGTCTCCTTATCTTTAAATAAAATGTTGTGTTAACACGCCCTATACAAGAAGTAATGTGAAAGGTCAGATGAAGAAACCGATACATTTGTAGAAACAGCATGTCATAATGTTAGTACTGTAGTCTCCTTATCTTTAAATAAAATGTTGTGTTAACACGCCCTATACAAGAAGTAATGTGAAAGGTCAGATGAAGAAACCGATACATTTGTAGAAACAGCATGTCATAATGTTAATTCTGTAGTCTCCTTATCTTTAAATAAAATGTTGTGTTAACACGCCCTATACAAGAAGTAATGTGAAAGGTCAGATGAAGAAACCGATACATTTGTAGAAACAGCATGTCATAATGTTAGTACTGTAGTCTCCTTATCTTTAAATAAAATGTTGTGTTAACACGCCCTATACAAGAAGTAATGTGAAAGGTCAGATGAAGAAACCGATACATTTGTAGAAACAGCATGTCATAATGTTAGTACTGTAGTCTCCTTATCTTTAAATAAAATGTTGTGTTAACACGCCCTATACAAGAAGTAATGTGAAAGGTCAGATGAAGAAACCGATACATTTGTAGAAACAGCATGTCATAATGTTAGTACTGTAGTCTCCTTATCTTTAAATAAAATGTTGTGTTAACACGCCCTATACAAGAAGTAATGTGAAAGGTCAGATGAAGAAACCGATACATTTGTAGAAACAGCATGTCATAATGTTAATACTGTAGTCTCCTTATCTTTAAATAAAATGTTGTGTTAACACGCCCTATACAAGAAGTAATGTGAAAGGTCAGATGAAGAAACCGATACATTTGTAGAAACAGCATGTCATAATGTTAGTACTGTAGTCTCCTTATCTTTAAATAAAATGTTGTGTTAACACGCCCTATACAAGAAGTAATGTGAAAGGTCAGATGAAGAAACCGATACATTTGTAGAAACAGCATGTCATAATGTTAATTCTGTAGTCTCCTTATCTTTAAATAAAATGTTGTGTTAACACGCCCTATACAAGAAGTAATGTGAAAGGTCAGATGAAGAAACCGATACATTTGTAGAAACAGCATGTCATAATGTTAATACTGTAGTCTCCTTATCTTTAAATAAAATGTTGTGTTAACACACCCTATACAAGAAGTAATGTGAAAGGTCAGATGAAGAAACCGATACATTTGTAGAAACAGCATGTCATAATGTTAGTACTGTAGTCTCCTTATCTTTAAATAAAATGTTGTGTTAACACACCCTATACAAGAAGTAATGTGAAAGGTCAGATGAAGAAACCGATACATTTGTAGAAACAGCATGTCATAATGAAGTTCCTAATTATAGACCTATTTCAAAGCTATCTTTGATTGGTAAAGTTTTCGAAAAAATTGTTACGCTTGAGTTAAATCAAATGGTCAAGCAACATATATCAGGTAAACAACATGGTTTTATCAAAGGTAGGAGTGTTGACACAAACCTTGTTACCTTTACTGATTTCATTTTGAATAGTATGGATGATGGATATCAGGTGGATGCCGTGTATACCGATTTCTCTAAAGCATTTGATAAAATTTCTCATAAACTATTAATTTGTAAATTGTATGAGTTCGGTATACACGGCGATCTTCTTAGGTGGATTAAATCCTATATCAGTAACCGCAGCCAGGCTGTTGCTCTTAAGGGGTATACATCAACATTTTTACGCGTGCCTTCTGGTGTTCCACAAGGTTCACATTTGGGCCCTTGCCTTTTCACTATCTATGTTAATGATATTTCAGACAAAGTTTTCAGTGCTAATAACCATCTGCTGTACGCAGATGACACTAAAATTTACAGTGTAATTCGCTGTATTAAAGATAGTGAAAACCTTCAAAATGATCTTAGTAATTTTGTTGACTATTGTAATCAAAATCAACTTATTCTAAATTTTAATAAATGCTACACCATTTCTTTTAGTAGAAAGCTTAATCCACTTAACTTTAATTATAATTTATCGGGTAATATTTTGCAGCGGGTAAGTGAGATTAGAGACCTAGGTGTAACTTTAGATAGTAAACTTCATTTTAATCTTCATATTGATAAAATAATAAATAAGGCATATAAAAAATTGGGATTGATTTTGCGTCTGGGTAAGCCCTTTAAACGGTCAGATACCTATAAAATACTCTATTTTGCATTTGTCCGCAGTCTCTTAGAACACTGTTGTATTGTGTGGAATCCTCAATACGTTGTCCACATCGATCGTATAGAAAAAATACAAAATAAGTTTTTAAAATCCTTAGACTATCGAACTGGTAACTACTTTGAGGATTATGCTGAATCAGCTACCCGTCATCAAATACCTTCTCTTGCTAAGCGCCGTCAATATTTGGATGCTTTGTTTTTGTTTAAAATTATCAACGGGAAAATTGACTCACCTACTTTACTAGAAAAAGTATTTTTCTATTTGCGCAGGCCCTCTTCACGTTCTCGTTACCTATTGTTTAATTCTTTATGTCGAACCAACTACGCTAGCAACACGTATTTAAGACGAGTTTCAAAACTTTATAATGATAAACTAGAATCCACAGACATGTTTTCATCCAGTTTGTATCAATTTAAAAATCTGCTCCGTGAAATTCTTTTCTAATGCATACCTACCATAGAAATGTCATCTCTTTGTTTCCAAAAACAGGTTTTAGTAGTGCTACGAACCAATGTTAGCTCTTAATATAAATAAAAATAAGAACGTGTTTGAATTCCTTCTATAGGTGTGATTTTGTTAGAATTTTGTCTTCACTGTTTATTATCTGTAAGGACCTGCTATTATAAATAATAATAATAATTACCTTAGTCAACACCTTCATGTATCTAAGTTATTTGTTATTCTAAACATCATTGTTTTTTCTAAATTTCAGTCATTTTTCTTTTCATGTCAGTGTGTTGAGTATGCATTTATTTTTGTAAACTCCTGAAGCCTAGCGGTCAAATCACTAAAATATCCTTTTGTTGTACCATTTATGAAACATGTAGTCCTTTTGTTTAATATTTAAGTTTATCATCTTAAGTTTAAGACGTTTTGTTTCTTATAAAATAAATAAAAAAAATAAAAATAATGTTAGTACTGTAGTCTCCTTATCTTTAAATAAAATGTTGTGTTAACACGCTCCTATACAAGAAGTAATGTGAAAGGTCAGATGAAGAAACCGATACATTTGTAGAAACAGCATGTCATAATGTTAGTACTGTAGTCTCCTTATCTTTAAATAAAATGTTGTGTTAACACGCTCTATACAAGAAGTAATGTGAAAGGTCAGATGAAGAAACCGATACATTTGTAGAAACAGCATGTCATAATGTTAGTACTGTAGTCTCCTTATCTTTAAATAAAATGTTGTGTTAACACGCCCTATACAAGAAGTAATGTGAAAGGTCAGATGAAGAAACCGATACATTTGTAGAAACAGCATGTCATAATGTTAGTACTGTAGTCTCCTTATCTTTAAATAAAATGTTGTGTTAACACGCCCTATACAAGAAGTAATGTGAAAGGTCAGATGAAGAAACCGATACATTTGTAGAAACAGCATGTCATAATGTTAGTACTGTAGTCTCCTTATCTTTAAATAAAATGTTGTGTTAACACGCCCTATACAAGAAGTAATGTGAAAGGTCAGATGAAGAAACCGATACATTTGTAGAAACAGCATGTCATAATGTTAGTACTGTAGTCTCCTTATCTTTAAATAAAGTGTTGTGTTAACACACCCTATACAAGAAGTAATGTGAAAGGTCAGATGAAGAAACCGATACATTTGTAGAAACAGCATGTCATAATGTTAGTACTGTAGTCTGCTTATCTTTAAATAAAATGTTGTGTTAACACGCCCTATACAAGAAGTAATGTGAAAGGTCAGATGAAGAAACCGATACATTTGTAGAAACAGCATGTCATAATGTTAGTACTGTAGTATCCTTATCTTTAAATAAAATGTTGTGTTAACACGCCCTATACAAGAAGTAATATGAAAGGTCAGATGAAGAAACCGATACATTTGTAGAAACAGCATGTCATAATGTTAGTACTGTAGTCTCCTTATCTTTAAATAAAATGTTGTGTTAACACGCCCTATACAAGAAGTAATGTGAAAGGTCAGATGAAGAAACCGATACATTTGTAGAAACAGCATGTCATAATGTTAGTACTGTAGTCTCCTTATCTTTAAATAAAATGTTGTGTTAACACGCTCTATACAAGAAGTAATGTGAAAGGTCAGATGAAGAAACCGATACATTTGTAGAAACAGCATGTCATAATGTTAGTACTGTAGTCTCCTTATCTTTAAATAAAATGTTGTGTTAACACGCCCTATACAAGAAGTAATGTGAAAGGTCAGATGAAGAAACCGATACATTTGTAGAAACAGCATGTCATAATGTTAGTACTGTAGTATCCTTATCTTTAAATAAAATGTTGTGTTAACACGCCCTATACAAGAAGTAATGTGAAAGGTCAGATGAAGAAACCGATACATTTGTAGAAACAGCATGTCATAATGTTAGTACTGTAGTCTCCTTATCTTTAAATAAAATGTTGTGTTAACACACCCTATACAAGAAGTAATGTGAAAGGTCAGATGAAGAAACCGATACATTTGTAGAAACAGCATGTCATAATGTTAGTACTGTAGTCTCCTTATCTTTAAATAAAATGTTGTGTTAACACGCCCTATACAAGAAGTAATGTGAAAGGTCAGATGAAGAAACCGATACATTTGTAGAAACAGCATGTCATAATGTTAGTACTGTAGTCTCCTTATCTTTAAATAAAATGTTGTGTTAACACGCCCTATACAAGAAGTAATGTGAAAGGTCAGATGAAGAAACCGATACATTTGTAGAAACAGCATGTCATAATGTTAGTACTGTAGTCTCCTTGTCTTTAAATAAAATGTTGTGTTAACACGCTCTATACAAGAAGTAATGTGAAAAGTCACATGAAGAAACCGATACTTTTGTAGAAACAGCATGTCATAATGTTAGTACTGTAGTCTCCTTATCTTTAAATAAAATGTTGTGTTAACACGCCCTATACAAGAAGTAATGTGAAAGGTCAGATGAAGAAACCGATACATTTGTAGAAACAGCATGTCATAATGTTAGTACTGTAGTCTCCTTGTCTTTAAATAAAATGTTGTGTTAACACGCTCTATACAAGAAGTAATGTGAAAGGTCAGATGAAGAAACCGATACATTTGTAGAAACAGCATGTCATAATGTTAGTACTGTAGTCTCCTTATCTTTAAATAAAGTGTTGTGTTAACACGCCCTATACAAGAAGTAATGTGAAAGGTCAGATGAAGAAACCGATACTTTTGTAGAAACAGCATGTCATAATGTTAGTACTGTAGTCTCCTTATCTTTAAATAAAATGTTGTGTTAACACGCCCTATACAAGAAGTAATGTGAAAGGTCAGATGAAGAAACCGATACTTTTGTAGAAACAGCATGTCATAATGTTAGTACTGTAGTCTCCTTATCTTTAAATAAAATGTTGTGTTAACACGCCCTATACAAGAAGTAATAATAATAATAAAAATTCTTTATTGCACTAAAAATATTGTACACGAGGCGAACTTAATGCTATTTAGCATTGTCTTCCAGTTAACCTTTGGTGGTGTGGATAGTTATTGAGTAGTGCCGGTAAATGTGTCGGTCGTAGACAAAAGCTAAAATCTATAGGGACGGGGGCATTAAAATATTCCAATTACATATCTACATAATCTAAATAATAATAAACATCATATACTTACTATAAAAAATAAATAATAAAAATAAATAAATATTATAATATAATAATAAATATAATAAATGGATATTATGCAATTAGGAGACAGGTTCAAAATTCATACGAAGACTGAGAAGGCAGGTTATTTATTTAGTACTGTAGTCTCCTTATCTTTAAATAAAATGTTGTGTTAACACGCCCTATACAAGAAGTAATGTGAAAGGTCAGATGAAGAAACCGATACTTTTGTAGAAACAGCATGTCATAATGTTAGTACTGTAGTCTCCTTATCTTTAAATAAAATGTTGTGTTAACACGCCCTATACAAGAAGTAATGTGAAAGGTCAGATGAAGAAACCGATACTTTTGTAGAAACAGCATGTCATAATGTTAGTACTGTAGTCTCCTTATCTTTAAATTTCTTCTACTGTGCCACTATGTATGTCGATTATAATTTTACTCTTATGCTTCCGTCAAAATTGAGAAAATAATAGCGTGACAACATATTTTTAAAGTGTAGGTATAGTATATCGTCACGACATGAATCCTCGAGGGGTTGTCAGAGATGTTCCGAGTGTGAACTGTGAAAATGCAAGTCACAGTCCTCACTCGGCGCACCCGCATTTCACCGACGATTGTTACGTCCCAACTCGATCGGTGGTGAGCCCTATCGCCGTTCTTCGGGCACAAATACGCGCTTTTTGAGGCATGCAGGTGTCCTCACGATGTTTTCCTTCACCGTTCAGCTAGATAAATTCCGAAAAACTCATGGTGCATGCCCGGCCGGGGATCGAACTGGATCTCATAGATTGAGAGGCAGCGTTTTTCCCCTGAGCAACCATCGCTATTTGCAAAAAATTGCAAAAATAAATAATAATAAATATTAAAAAACACGACTGCCGGAATATAGATTTAATTCGGATTTCAGTGCCGTCTGAGGACTATTACATTGGAAACGTGTTGTTTTATATGTCCCGCGACTGCAGTGAAATCCGAATTAAATCTCTACTGCGGCAGTCGTGTTTTTTAATACTTTCTATTTATGAATTTTGGAAAAAAAAAATTCGCATTTACTTACGTTGTCGAAATTGCTTAGACTACCGTCTTTGGACATATAAACGTTTGCCTCGACCAATATCAACTAGAAAAGTGAGCACTTAGTATACGATCGATAAAATAGAACCCATATAAAAAACAAAACTTGACTCGGAAGTTAGATGATTTATTTATTTATTTTATTAGTATTTCTGCTGGGCTATGAGTGAAACCACGTACTTTAACTGATCATACTTAACAACCTTTCCAATCATCCATACCACCACAAATAAATAAATAAAAACCGGCCAAGTGCGAGTCGGACTCGCGCACGAAGGGCTCCGTAAAAACGGCAAAAAAAATATGTCTGTTGTATGGGAGTGCACAGGTCCGACTCGCACTTGGCCGGTTTTAGTATTTGTTGTTATAGCGGCAACAGAAATACATCATCTGTGAAAATTTCAACAGTCTTACTATCATCATATCACATTGTCAACTTCAAAGAGCTAAACATTTCATTCAAATTCAATAACTTTGCTGACAAAAATTGCCAAAACATCAGGCATTTATTGACATATAACGTATTTATGATTCATCATCACCACATTAATATAATCATAGTATAAGTATAATTATTTTGTTCCATAATTTTTTTTTTATTTTTTTTTATTAAAGCTTATAAAAGTTGGTATGTTTAGGAGGTGTCACATAGCACAGCAATGTATAGAGTCAATCTTGTGGACAGCTTTCCTGCGTTGTGAATATGTAAATAGTACTTAGTTTTTGTATGGACCTTCAAAGTCTGAAATAAATGATTTTTATTTTATTTTTTATTAACAAAAAAAATTTTCGTAAATTTTCCCTGTTATTGTTGCCAGTACAATTACAATCAAAATTTCATGTCCAAATAACCTATGATCTTTAACCAATTGAATTCTGCAAGTATTCTTTCATAGAAAAAGATAATTAATATGACTCCAAATTCCAAAAAAAAATACAATCCATAAAGGTGCCATACAAAAAAATGTGAAAAGGTTTATAATGATTAATGAGTTAATTAAAAAAATACTTATATTATTATATAGCTATGCTGTATTTACCTGCATAGAGTACATGGCGCTAGCTATGGAATAAGTCGATTTATATTTATAAGCTCTCGTTTATGTAGCCAAATTCATACTGGAGACTCGTTAAGTAGTCAGTGCAAAGGTTCAATGACCCTTCCTGTAAAATACGCAAAATAGATACATATAGTACGGAACACTAGATGCGGGACCCCCAATCGCACTTGATCGGTTTTTTACGAGAACTAAAATAAGCTCCCTCTAGTTCAGACTCCCACGAGTACGAATGTGACGCGTAGTTGAGCAGTTTGACCTGTCACCATTTTAATTACTGTTTAATTACCATGGAAGGAGTGCTAATGGAACTTAATTAGTTGAGAATGTTCATTTCCTGCAAACCCTTTCAGCTGCCATAGAAGTAGCCTATGTACGTGTGACCTTTACAGGTTTCATCTCAATGAAATGTTGCACTCAAAAGATAGGACTAACCTTTCGGCGCTTATTCAGTACCTAACTTCCACCCATCAGCCTGTTTCGTCTACTGTTAGACATAAGCCTTTCCATGATTTCGCCACTCTTTTCGGCCCTCCTGGAAGAAATGCCCATACTCACACACGCTGGGCAGGCGGGTTGGTGAGCGCGGTGCCGCCGCTGCCCGTCACCAGTCTGTTTTATATAAGGCCTGGCAATTGGGGATGGATAAAACCACCATCCATCGGTCCCAGGCAGCGGGCGAAAGGCTTCTTCAGCCGTAAACTAACCACCTAAAACTAAAGCATTATAAGACAAGACAAAGACAAAAGACAAAAAAGACAAAAAATATATATTTCTCATAGCACTACATACATTGTTCCGTGATACCGTTAAATTATAAAAGTTTCAACAAAAGTGTAGGTAAACTAATAAAACAGTAAGAGTAAAACAGTATTAAAGTACACTAGATGTTCAGTTTAGTTTAATATACACATACGATAGAAGAAGTACTTGAGTATGGAATTAACACACTGAAAGTAATGGTTAGTAGCAGACCCCACACTAAGTCGGACTTGTCCTGGGGGTCTAGACCAAGGTTGCAAACAATATGGTTGTATTAATGGGACACAGTACACAGATTTTTACGCTTTTGCTCATTATTATATAAATTAGCAAAATTGAATTATTAATTACGTTAAGGACAATTACAATTTGGAAATGATTAGTTTGTATTTAATTTATATATAAACGTATGTATTAAGAAAAAACAAAATACTTAATAAATGGAAGTAAAAATATATACATTACAAATTTAAATATATATATATCATTAGTACTATAAATATATACGCATGTATCATTTAAATGTATATCCAGGCAGAGTAGATACAATGAGTTATGGAGGTAAGATTACAAAATAAATAATCTTCTACTTTTCATTGTTGTATCTTTAGGACAGCTTCAGTGGAGACATAGTCAAGGGTGAGGAGCTATAAGGAACTATTTAGAAGAAAAATTTGCAATGAAGGTGGCTTCTACTGTTGATTTAATATTGCTACGAATTGAATTTTTGTTAATAAAATCCTTACATTGATTATTGTAAAACCTCCTAAACGTCAAGAAATTATATAAAACGTTACCCATACCCAGTCAAATAAGCTTCTATTCCTTCCATTACGTAATATAAATAGGGTAGTTACTAATTAGCTGAAGTACTAACCCTTACCAATAATATATCAGATTATTTTGAGACTAGCCTTCCCCGCGTTTATTCAATCTTTGCCCCGTTTTTGGCTTGGGAGTTATTTTATGTACACTCCTGATAGCCTATGTGTTGACTAGTGTTACTAGGATGAGCATTAAAAAAACGCATCCAAACCCGTTGAGTGGTTTACGAGTTAAAATAGAACATACTTACAGAAAGACAAAAATTCAAAAAAATGTGGTTTTGGCCTCAATAATACTAATAAACCATTTAATTTTAAAATTTCGCCATAGTATTCAATAGACACGACTTTCTTACTAGATATTACTACGCTACCCAGGCATGCTCAATATAGTCAAAACTGTGAGTACTAAAGTGCCGATTCGGCACTTTAGCCAACTATTCGGCAGAATACGAATATTCGGTCAAATTGCCGAATACCGAATATAAAACGAATATTCATCCCATTCCTGATAGGAACCTATTTGTTTCAGTGAGGGCTACACAACGATAATAATAAAAAAACACATTCGAATCCGTTGGGTGGTTCTCGAATTAAAAGGAGCATTTTTCTTTCTTCTTTTAATACACATTTTTATCATTGAATTATTTTAGAAAATGTAATTTAGTTTTATTCTATTTACCACAGAGCTGAGAATCTGGTTTATTCTATTATGGGTACTTAAAACCAGTGGAGGGTAATGAATGTACAACACTGATGTGATGAGATGACAGTAGGTGTTGATAATGGCCACCGCTCTGCCGTAGAACGGTTCTATTCTAACCAGCACGGAGAGCAGAGATCATTATCCTGAAGTCTTTATAACCTTGTTTATAACTTGTTTTTAGTTTTACTATATTATAAGAAGTGTAACTAGGCTAAATTACGATTCATTAAACGATTATCCTATTCTAACATACATATCGTATAGAGACAGAAAAACAGACAAAAATTCATAAATTAGGTGTTTCAGCTTCAGTACAATACTAATACTTAACCTATTTCTATAAAAAATTCGCAAAAATATACAATGTACAGTCACGAGTTTTTACTACAATCGACAACATTACAAATTAATAATTGGTACAAAACTAAAAACCATTTCGAGATATTAGCCTTCTGAGCATCAAATATTTTTTTCAGAATTCAATCATTATCAAATAAAGAGATTAAAAAAAAAACAAAAGTTGGTAAACACAGGATTTTAAAAACAATTACCTTTGCTTTCAAGTTCATTCCGTATTAAAAAAAATCAACTGTCATGTCATTGTGACTGTTGACATTGACAGCGAACATAAACATGCCAAGTTTTTTTTTTTAATCTCTTGGCAATGAACATCGAGTTTGAAATTCTCAGTTGCGACTTACGTTCTTTTAGAATGAGTGAATAATAATAAATTCAAATAAGCATTAAAAACACACAATAAAACAAAATGAAAAATACGTAAGCTTTATATAAATATTGAAAATTGCCTGAAATGACATGATGTCGATTATTAGTGTACTTTGTATGTCCAGTAGATACATCTGAATAAACTTGAATTTTACAACAATACATACAACGCCCAGAAAAAAAAATTGGTCGTTATGTTTACATTTTCTGTGTCACTGTCCTTTTGAGCGTCACTTTTGTTTAGTTTATTATGTTGTACATAAGTTGTGTGACACCAATAAATCTTTATTCTATTCTTACCTTCGATCATCAATATTCTTACAGACGATAAACAGCAAAGACAAAATTCTAGCAAAAACATACACCTGTACCACAGACTGTACATACATAAGATTTGCACCTTTTATGAATTTTAGTTATTTTTTAGTTAACTTTTTGTTTACTTTAAAAGTTTTTTAACGGTAAGCAACTTTTCACGAAACTGTGAGACATGATCATATTTCTTCAACCCATAAATGAATCTAATGCTCAAATTCTGTAAACGCTCAAGTTTACTGACCAACTCTGATTAGCGTCTATAAGGTGACATGAAGAAGAGACTGTGCGAGCGTAACTGTAGTTTCAAAGGGAAGAAATTTCTGCAGGCCCTTGAGCGAATGAAATGTGGCATAGACTTTCCTACTGACCTCATTGATGTGAGACTTCTATGACAAGTTGCAGTCAATATCTAATTGTACCTAAATTCTTTGCTGTTGTTGTGTAGGCAATAGGAATATTATTATACAATACAGGTATAATAATATCCCCTGATTGAGTAAGTTGGTCATATACCTACTACCAATCAATATTGCCTGGGACTTTTTGGGATTAATTTTATTGTCCATGAATGAATATTCGATAGATCAGCATTCATTGTAGAAATTGCTGTATCTATTTCAGTTACATGAAAATGACTTTTGGAAACACATAAACAAAAGTAGTCCTGTAAGATATATTTCGACCACTTGATGTGGTCGGCTTCAGTTACATATATAGAATTAAGTAATATTATAGCACACCGTGCGTAAAATGACCACTTTACGCACGCTGCGCTTGCGTAAAGTCGGCATTTTCCGCACTTTTGCTATAAAATATTATACGATACTCGTGCGAGAAACTTTTTCTCGACTCGTGTGATTGCAGCACTCCCCTTCGGCTCGTGCCGCAAACTCACACTCGTCAGAAAACGTTTCATCGCTCTCGTATCGTAATGTACTATTTACAACAATAAGATATCCGTCCATCCGTCCATCAGCCTATTTCGTCCACTGCTGGACATAGGCCTTTCCAGGATTCCTCCTGGAAGAAATACCCATACTCACACACGCTGGGCAGGCGGGTTGGTGAGCGCGGTGCCGAAACCCTTGCACCAGTGACGCCGCTGCCCGTCATCAGTCTGTTTTATATAAGGCCCGGCAATTGGGGATGGTTATACCGCCATCCATCGGTCCCAGGCAATGATGGTGGGCCGCCTGGTTTTGCCTGAGAGCTGTTCTCTTACTCTCCCCCGAATAACTTCGGGAGGATTTGCGAGTAAGATGGTGGTACCTCCACAGTCGAGCCCGGCATCAGCTCTACCACCTCACAATAAGATATAAAAAGATAAAATTAATGATTTGTTGTTATAAATGGTAATGAATAAAATTTGATTTTGATGATACGATGACAGCTCGACTAAAAAAGTATTATTTTAGGGGAGGTTTTGTGCTGCTTTCTTGTGGTGTTCAGACCTGGACCGTAATGGGCACCAAGTGACCAGATGTATGATTCTTCCCACGTCCGTGGTTGGGTGTTGGTTAGTGGAGGTGAAAATGGTTTGATGATTCGTGCGGTGAAGCAGTGTGATTATGAAGTCGAGCGTGAGTGGGGATTGGTAAAGTATTGTTTCTAATGGAGTTGCGGGTATGTCGATGTTGATTAAGTCGGAAGTGGAGAGCGTTTTTTGTTTCACCAATATAGAATGCAGGACGGTGTCTGCATAGATAGATATAGGTACTATCGAATTCCGATTATCTATCGTGCTTAAAGTGACGTTACAGTTCGTGAACAGTTAAATAGACACTGAAGGCAATTTCAAAAGTGCAGTTTTTACTATGTTTTCAGTGTTTAGCAACCAGATGGCAACCGACACTAAGTTACCTACTTATTAGCCCCGCGCTGGCCCGAAGATTGAGTGTTCATGTTGAAGTAGTAAAATATACATAATAAATCGTAATTATTGAAAAATACGACTATGTGTGTATATGTACGTATACTTAGATACTGAATGTATATCATCAATATTCCAACAAGAACACTTGTTTGTAATCTCGGAGGAAATAAAACTGGAGACGGCATACACAGGCGTTCCCCTCTGCCAAAGGTATAAGATAAAGAATCCAGTGCATTATATAAAACTAGTTTCACCGCCATTTTGCAACAAACCTTTTCCTGACGTCGTAGCGAACAGAGCTCCGATAAAAATGCCATTTTGTGCTGTTTTTTGGTGTAAAAACAAATCAAATACGTCAAACTTACAAAAAGATGGCATTACTTTTCACATTTAAGTATAGTTTTGAGTATTTTTATTGTTTTTAGTACGAAAATTCTTATTTTTAAACAAATAAAATTTGAATTTGGCGCTGTAGTCTCGCGACGCCCGGCAAGCCAAGTAATTTATGACGTAGGCGCACTCCCCACGAGACTACATAAATAATGTTGACAGCTGCTATAAAATACTTTCCCCGAAAATTTACTTATGTTTAAATTAGATACCACCTCTTTAAATTCTATGGAGCTTATGTTATTTAATCACGAAGTACCTGTTAAATATATGTTGAAAATTTTCTCATATGCCAAAGCGTTTCATTGTTTTATCGGGATACTGCTGCAAATTCTACTGTGCTAAGAGATATAAATTGAATTTTGTTTAAATTATAATATAGCTAAATATAAAAAAAAAACTTAATATTCTGGTTAAACTAGCATTAAAAATATACGTGACCAAAGTTGATCGCGATACATAAAATAAATACCAACAAACGGTTAAAAACCACATTGAAAACGCTGGCAACAATAGTCGCGCTAATGCACAGTTAAAAATTAGTCTCGCGGGAGTCACCGAATTTGCACTTAAGGTGTTCCATAACTATCGACAACCAGGTTATCGATAATTTTCTAACAGCGATATTTATTAATAAAATTTTCGTTTTTTATTAGTATGATCTGTTTTATAATTAATTGTTTTGAATTATAAAACACTCCGTAATTTGTAGATGTCTCCAACTTCGTGACTGCTGAAATTACTTGTCTCAGTGGACAATTTTTATGATTAAGTTAGCCTTTTGTCATAATTAAGAAATTAAATCTGCTGTTAAAATGAAAAGGAAATACCAATATGACAAATATGTTTAGAGCAGCTTTTTGTTACGTTACAAGAAAATTTAGTAGTAGAAAATTACTGTGCAACTGTACTGGCTACCCAGGACTTATTTTCTCACAATATTATGTGTAGTTGCTACCTCAAAATACCATAGGCGATTTAATTTAACCTGCTTCAGTCTTCTATTAGACAAACCTTGTTTTTGTTGTTGGCTGTACCCAAAATTTAGAGAGTAGCGATACGTGCGCACGCGTTGATGTTCTGGACACGACTAATTTGCGTACCCCGTGGGGAGTGAGGAAGCTAGAAAGAGCGTGAGCGCGCTCTAAATACTGTAGAACATTTTTTTTCCAATTTCAAGTGGCCCCATGCGCCTAATTAAGGGTTAAAGGACTTATTGACAAATTCATAACTAGTATTTTATTATTTTCCGTAAATGTATTAAATACCTATTAATCATGATTGCGAAATTTTCTAGAAGTTTAGTGTTACCTTGATGCTGAATCAAGAGTAAAATCGAATTTATCGATATCGACATATGTCCAAGTCCAGCCGCTCTAATGCACACATAAGAAAGCGATACGATTTACGTCAAATTATGTCGTAGGTATGGGAATATCAAATTTATACCTGTGTAATAAAAGTGATTTTGCTTTGTGCGGATCTTACCCCGTCCCCCACCTGAGTTGGCAGAATAAGTTGTATGAGATTTTCGCCAAATGCCGTCTCCAGTTCTATTTCCTCCGAGTTTGTAATATAAAGAAATAATCTACATTGATTTTCTACTATTTAAGTTCATTTATACATTATTCAGTACTCTAGTGTAATTTACTGGGCAATTATGTAATTACATATAGGTACGTATTTGCTCATTTTTATTCAATTAGGTATTTTATTTGCATAGGGTTCCGTACCACCACACAATACGAGTGCGGAACCCTTAAAACATTATGATAAATAGCAAACTGTTAAAATGGTAGCGCCTGACAAAAAAATTGGCACCGTCTGCGTACGGAATCCTACCTTTTACAATTTTTTGTTTTACTTTATACCGGGTGTAAAAATAAGGCAAGAATCCTTTAAGGGTGTGTTAGTATTATCGGTAAAGATATTATTTTAAATACTGGGATCTCGAAATAAAGTACCAGTACCTCATAATAAGACGATTTTCTTTACTCAAAATACACTAATCGCGTGGACACCCTCACTGGTCTCTGGCCACTCGGATGAGGGGTGCGGGTTGCGGGGTGCAATTAGGTGTGTGGGGAGGCCGGTAAGCTGCGTAGCCATAGCTTAGAAAAATGATGGAATTTTTGGTGAAAATTCAAGGTATTTTTTTTTTCTCGTAATGACATTAGAATCGTGTATACTTTCATACCCTAAAGGCGTTCTTGACTTTGACTAATTTTAAAACTTGTATGTATTATCGTCTTTAAATAAGAGTCTCGATAATCAATATTTTGTATATTTTATTATTTGTTGTGACAGAGGCCATAGTAACACGTACTCTGTGAAGATTTCAACTTTCTACCTATTCCAGTTGAAGCTGTGACAGACGGATGAACAGTAATACAGACGGACAGTTGCTTAGTGATTGGGTCCCGTTTGGCATTCTTCAGGTGCGGAACCCTAAGAATGTAGGAGATTTGGCATACCAATTCTAGAAATTACTTTCTCGTTTCATAAGAAGATACAAACTCTGGCAACTTTCGCACTTGCGAATCCTACCTCTTACGATCCTTTATCCTACATACCAAACCATTAAATTTTTCGAATAGGTATTTATGAACTGCCACGGGTTTAATTATGTTGTTAAGTCTATGTGACATGACAACGGGACGTTTTGGAGCTTCAAAACTCGATACACCTGAGTACTTCGTTGCATTCATAATAAGTTGACGGATAGGAAGGGCAATAGGCGGGCAAGTCAGTTTGGCAATTAGGTTAAGTTATTTTAATTTCATCCATCCATCAGCCTGTTTCGTCCACTGCTGGACATAGGCCTTTCCAGGGTTTCACTACTCTTGGCGGTCAGAAATCAGAAATGCCCATACTCACACACGCTGGGCAGGCGGGTGGGTGATAGCGGTGCCGAAACCCTTGCACCAGTGACGCCGCTGCCCGTCACCGGCCTGGCAATTAGGGATATTTTAATGTATAATTGCATTGGCGTACAAATGAGACGACAAATCTTTTTGTATTAAATCAAAATCTGACCCTCTTCCCAAAACCAAACGCCAAAAGGGGGTAAATCAGGGAATGAAAGTGTCTGTGGAAAATCAGTTTTTACCCTGTTTAGCACATCACTGATACAAACATGTTGTAAACTATTTAATTTTTTCATGATTATTGTGTTGTGTATGCTGGTTTGTGTTTTTTTTCTTTAGGACAATTTAATTTCTGTAATTTTTAAGATGTGTATTATAATTTATTTAAATAGGTATACTTTGTTATAATAAATATTGGTTTATTTGTCTAGTGTCAATGAGGGAGATTGCAGTTCAATTTATCAACAAATCTCTTAAAAGATTTGAAAAATTAGAGCATAGTGCTCGTGTAATGTAACTACTCGTATGAGACTAGCTAGAACATGCATTTGTCCCCAAAACACATCAATACACTGGAAACACGGTCTATTTCTATTTTATTTGGCTCATATGGTCTCCACAGCCAGAGAATATAAAGAATTACTACGTACACAGCATTGATCGCAGGCTCGGATCTGCAGAGAGGGAGGAGGGGGGGGGGGGCAACCGCCCATTGAGATGTTAAAAAAGTAAGTTTGTCAATAATAAATATCATTAAAGTCGATTCTGAAGGCTTTAATTATAGTTTTAATGCTGTCAAAACTTAAATTACGCAATAGTACGCTGAAGTAACAATCACGTTAAAATGCTATTTCTTAGAGGTTTATTGTATGAAGCCCCCCTTGGGTTTAATTTATTTTTTATTATTGTTATTTGTCATGGTAGAGGCCATAGTAACACGTATTTTGTGAAAATTTCAACTTTCTAACTATTACGGCTGAAGCTGTAGACCCCTGTGACAGATGGACGGAGAGACCGAATGGTCCCGTTTGGGTACGGAACCCTAAAAAATACCGTGTACAGTTGAAGAATTTCTCAGCGTGTCTTTGATGCCACAACTAAAGTCGTAATCGCCCCCCCCCTCGAACCCTGACCGAGGTCCGCACTGGATTGATTGAAAGTTTTTATCAGAGAATGACGTAAATACACTCCGAGTGGCATCTGTGCTTTATCACCACTCGAGTTCACTCCACCACGCGATGTAGTGTTCGCGGGAACACGTGTTGTACAATATAATACCTACTTACTTTTTGGTTTAGTTTGTGGTTTTGTTATTGCTGCCGAAATGGCTGAAAACGGAAATTTAAAACAAGAGGTGCGTTTTTATTTTTCTCGTTTAACTATACAACGTGAAATTTAAGTCATTTTGCTAACGAAAACTGGTGATAGTACTCGTCCATAAAAACAACTTTTACTATGGGACCAAAACCTAAAATCGCGAAAAAAAAACAGCTGTTTCATACATTTTGGTCGAGTAGGTATTTAACTTTTCTATGGAACAGCTGATATTTTTTGGCGATATCAGGGTTGACTTCATAGTAAAAGTTGTTCATATGGACGAGTTCTATCACCAGTTTTCGTTGACAAAATTACTTATATTTCATGTTGTATAGTTTTTACATTCATATGTAGCATTATGTTTTTGTTTAATATTCCAATAATCTTTAACTTTTGATACTAAGTTGTTTACACACAAAGCTCGATAACGTTGCTCATTTATTTTGCCACTTCAATATTTTTTTTGTCTGTTTGTTTAAGTTATTGTATTTGAATTAATTTTTTTGGCTAGAGAAAAAATTTCGCAATAAATCATCAATCTCAGTTAGCAGGACTGAAAGTTTCATGATGATAAAATTAATTTATTATAATACTATAATTCACATGTTTCACAAATTCACAGGGTTTAAAAAAACGCAATTCTTTCTTTTAGAAAATAGGTTTATATGTTTGCAATAGTTATTAGTGTTATTTTTACTATATTAGTTTGGACGGGCTACTGTTTATTCTCGATGCAGGGAATGTTTATCTATCACATTTTGGGCTCTGCCATCGTCTTGGAAAAGGTTTCCTTTACTTTTACCTAAACCTTTAATATTTACACATTAATGTGCAGTGCACACTTACATATATCTATATAAAATCATAACACACTCTCGGTGGAATTCGTGCACTCCTCTGCAGGCGTCGGCAGAATAACAGCGTCGTGGATTTCGGTTTGCGACATATGCTGAGTCGAAGCCTTTTCTCTTTGCCGCGACACACATACCACCGGAATGAATTAACTATATAATATATGTATTCTGTGTTAGAAAATTATTTATTTTATATAGTAAAACTTAAATACACTAATAACCTACAAAAATAAAAATTTAATATCTAAAATAAGCTATACAAGCAAAAAAAATTACAAACTAAACCTACGTGTCTAAAACAGAAAAATTAACTTAAGTAAAAAACTTTCTGTGTTTAGTTATATGTTTAAGCTTTAGAAGTTAGTTTGTTAAATTCATTTTGTATCGTTACTTATTTATTGATTGTAGGTTTGTGTTGTGTTTTAAGAATAAATGTTTTATCTATCTATCTACCTTTATAACACGTTTATTTTTCAGAACCCTTTCTACTGTAGTATAAGAGTTCTACTAGTAAACTTTAAACTTTCGCGATTTTCACACATTATTAACTTTTTATTGGGGTCTTACTCGCGATAACTAACAACATACCTTAAATCACATTTTTGCTGCTACTCTCGTCAGTTAGCTTGTGACCACGACCGCCTACAGAGTTCTACTGTTTTAAGAGGATAGGTTCCGAAAAACCATAATTTATTCTTCCTTGTTTCAAGAATCTAGCAATACTAGATATTTGAAAAAAATTTGGACTTCTGTCAAGAATATAATGTGCACTCTTATCGAAACAGAATCTTCAGAAGTCATTCCAACATTGAGCCATAAAAAATCAAAGATGACTCCAAAAAAAGGTTTCATGTCGAGTTTTAACATTATTTGAGCAAAATCAAATTATATTATTTATTAATTAAAATCTGTATAAACTTTATTATACTGTTATCCGAACAGATATTTGATACAAACTTTAGTTAGTAAAATTCGTCATAAAAGTCGTCATTTTGATAATTTTCCAGAATTCGTCCCTCTCGCACTGCAGGTTTTTCGGCATGGAGTAACAGCGATCAATGCAATCGGAACCTATTCTCTTAAAATCAATTTTTGTACTACCTATGTCGCCATGTTATGTGGCCATTAGTACGATCGCTGCGTCTCCGAATAGAAGAATATCAATAGTTAATAGCGAAATAGGAGAAAACTACATATTCACATGGATGAACCGATAATTTGATTGTGAAATCTCATGTTTCAATTATAGCCATAAAGTTTACATGTTTATTAATCAAATTATAAATGAATTAAATCGACTACACCGGTTAGGAGTAGGAGCAGTCAGAAACCAAAAAACACCCCATTCGGTTTATTTTTTTATATAAGGTGACTTTTATTTATGCAGCCAAATTCGTACTGGCTTGGTAACTATCATTTGGCGATATGAAAAAAAAAACCTTAATAGTTTGTCTATTATTAGACTTTTTAAGGTTCCGTACTCAAAGGGTAACCAACGGGAACCTATGACTAAGACTCCACTGTCCGTCTGTCTGTCCGTCTGTCAACAGACTGTATCTCAAGAACCGTGATAGTTAGTTTAGATAGTAACAAATACTAAAAAACAGAATAAAATAAATATTAAAGAGGCCCCCATACAACACACATGACTTTTTTGCCGTTTTTATAGATGTTACGATAATGGTACGGAACCCTTCGTGCGCGAATCCAACTCGCACTTGGTCGGTTTTTTAAGTTTTTGGTAAAAGGAGTACGCTTTAGAAAGTACCCATTTGACGGTACTGCGCCAGAAGTAAACAAACTTTTTGGCCGAGAGATTTATATAAAAGGATTATCACTCCAATCAATATAATGATTGTCTGGATTATCATAATTAAATTCACTTGTACTTGTTTCACTGGTTTTATTTTAATATTTACACGATAATCCAGACCGGTTTCGGTTATTAAACTAACAAATTGTGTACATATTTAATGGCTCGTCGTAATGTTACTTTAATTTCCTGAATTTCTGAATCCCTTGAGAATGGTGTATTAACCGAAACCGGTCGGGATTAACGTGTCTTAAAATTAAAACCAGTGAAACAAGTACAAGTGAATTTAATTATGATGTTTTCCAAGTTTCACCAAGTGCCGACAATCGCAAGTATAAATTATGTCTGGATTATCATTTCAACAAGTTTTTGATGGAAATAGCAGATTACACAACAAGTGAAAAAAAGGGAATTTCTTTCGAGGCTCAAAGGTGGATCCCGAGAGGAGCGAGGGATCCAAGAGCCAAGACGGAATTTTTTTTTTCACGAGTTATGTACTCTATTTTTCACCATTGACTATGAGAAAATAAACAGTACCATATTAACTATTTGAATCAAATTTTATTATACTTAGAACCAATCGGTACATAGTAAATTAATAAGAGAACAAAACATGAAAAAGAAGCTCTAGATATTAACAGTAAAATTAGAACAGGTTTTGAAATTAAGTGTTATATTTTTGTTTTGGTCTGAAATGGTCTTATTACATAAGACTTGAGTGTTTGTCAAATTCTCAGCATTTTGAGGTTGTGGTCGTTGTTGCTGAGAAAGCTGTAATGTAGTAGTTTCAGAAGGATTTTCCTTCGATGATGAAGGGCGCGCCGGAGAAAAGGGCGTCCAAGAGTCAGCATTAGACGGTTGTAGATTGATGCTGTCAATTATTCGGCTGTGTCTTTTGGTCTTGTTATGTATTGAATCCTCTATATAACTTTCAGCTAGTGTGCTGGATTTCCAACCTCCGTGCCTGTTTTAGCTCGGTAAGATCAGCCCCGGCATTTGCTAAAATTGTCGCGGGGGTCCTACGGAAGCAATGTACAGTTCGCAATTTGGTAGTTCGGCGAAATCCGGCATACTTCACTTAAAAAAATATTATTTGACTATTTTTGGCTATTCTATTATCTTTAAGTCAATTTTTAATAAACTAGATGATAATATATTTAGTTGATTGCAAAATAAACATGTACCTAAAAGCCTTCAGTTTAAGAAATAAACAAAGTTTTTGAAAACACGTCCCAATAGACGGACTTGGCCTCCATGTCGGGTAAGACCGTCTAGTGGCGAGTTTACCTACAAATATACAGTTTACGCAAAAAATATATACATTGTGTATGAGTTTAAATGTCTAACAGCTTAATGTGTGAACTCAAGTCTTAAAAATAAGGTTCTAAATGCCTTATTTCGCAAAAAGAAGCTTTTATATAATCGCATCATCATCGCCATTCAGGAGTAGAAAACACATACATCAATTTCATTAAAAAAAAAAACTCAGTAAAATTTTACTTAAATTAAATTCAACTAAAATTTAATTTAAATTTAATTTTTACTTAATAACGAAGCTCCTCGTTAATTATTTGTGTAAGTACTTTATGTTAGCCCCATGTAGTATTTCCATTTTCATCGTTCATATCATAATATCTCACCAAGACATTGTCTCCCACCTGATAAATGGGGAATTGACTGTCTTCTTTGTCTACATCAGGAATACAATCATCCCGAGGTGGTAAGTACTTCTAATAGTACTGTGGCTTAATGCTTTTACCGTTACCAGGGTGGACAATAGCACCAAATTTGGTATGAGGGGGGTAACTTGGGGTGTACTGATAAATAATAGCCTAGGAGCACAAACATATTTCTTTTTCTCGTTACTTTTCTAATTTTTAGTTTTCGTACTTAATTTTTAGTACTTAACTGAAAATGAACAGTAAAATTTTTGTACTATTAGGCTCTTATGCTAGGACAGCTTTAAGTAAAATAAGAAAGAGAAAACAAAAGAAGAGAAAAAGTAAAATAATTGGAATGTTGCTATGCTAAAATTGATTAGTACACCCTAAGGTACCCGTATACCACATTTAGTGCTGTTGTCCGCCCGGTAACGGCAACTTTAAAATAAAGCCGTAAGCCACTTGACTGCAATGATACTTAGTAAAACAGAATTCACAATCGAACTGTTCTTTACTTATTAATTTAAAATATTTTTAGTCACAAAAGGTTTACGACATCTGAAAACGGCGAAGTGAAGGTGACGACCTTCCCCTCCAAAATCTAGACGGACTTCCCCACTAATTCATTTTAAGGTTAGGTTATCTGTCATCAGGAATAACTTAGTGGAAAATGCGTTTAATTCTATTCTAATATAATAATTGGATAAATACACTAATAAAGAATAGCCTTACCTCCGTGGATTTAAAAAATAATGCACTTAAACCAGTTTTTTTTATTTTTTTTGTTCCCTTGGTTTCACAATAATGCAAGTTGTCAGGCGAACAAAATATTACGAACGTTCTGTCATTTTCGTTTTAGTTTCTTTTAAAACGACCAATAATATCTAATAACGTGTCGTAATGTTTCTGAATGTCGTTTACTTTTATTTTCAATAATTCGCTACTTCGACAGGCCCCATTCAGGCAAAAAATTAACACAACCTGTAAACAAGAAATAAATATTTACTTCTTTCAGGAAAACTTGCTAAAGACCTACTTAAGTAGGTTTATGGATAAAATTAGTTAATGTAAGTGGGGTATTAAGAAATTACTTACTTTTACTGCCAGAAAGCTGTGGTCAGGCGCCCCATTCAGAAAGCGCTCAATGTTTTCAGAGGTTAGTACTCTAGATTTCATCGTCTCTTTACCCTCGGATAGGCGTTTTAAATATGCCACTAATTTTGAGTAGTTTTCAATCTTAAATTGTGTTTGATGTTTATCGTGGCCTTTAGCATAGAGTATACGGACCAAAGTGTCGACGGCTGCTTAGTGTTGCTGTTGGCTAATTCGTGGAAGTAGTTGAGAAATACGGACTCTGAGAAGGAATTGGCGCCATTGGCGATTTTACAGTCACAGAACAAGTTGTAACTTTTTAAATATCTCTCACGGGATTTTGGTGGCAACAAATTATCCACTATAATTTCTGCTTTATTTCGAATCGATTCCGGAGTCAGTGTCTCGTTTTCGTCACTCGAAGAATTCATTTTATTATTAATTTTCCTGGTACAGAACACGGAAGAAAGAGAAAGTTAACTACGTGGTATACATTATATTCTCTTTGGTTAACTATAGAAAAATGGCGGTTCTTTTTTTTTTTGGTCTTTTTTCCAAGCGGCCAGCCAGTACGTTTGGTACGATATTTTTTTATATTGTGCATTGACGCTTGTTCCAAATTTAAAATGCTTTATTCGGGCATTTTTACGCAACATAAAATGTAGTGATTGCAAGAAGTTTATAGTTTATAGCTTCTCGGGTGATTGTGTTTTACGATGGCTGTATGGTCACAGATACCTTTGCCATGCCTTTGCCTATCCAAAAAGTTTAAAAAGTTACTTGTTCTCACTCAGTGAGGAAAAGAGCGTTTTATTCACTGTTTTTGGTGAACCAATAACCCCTTTTCGAATAGTAATGGTGAAAAACTACGTTTCAGCATGCACACATTTCACGTGAAATATGTGTTTAGTTAGTTGAAACTAATACCTCCTACAAAAGTCTACGGCCCCATAGTGCTGTTAACAAATCAGACGCGAAAAAACTTATTGCCCTTTATCAATTTTATACAAATTGGCTGACCTATAGGGTACTTCCCTTACTTAGACTTAGAAACTTAAAATTCCGTACAACACGTATGGGAAAATATCATAAAGTTACCTATATTTAATATTATATTCAAGAAATATTTCGGACCCTACTGGGCCCGGCATCAGTTGATATAATAATAATTGATATATATCTTGAAATATTTTTTTAAATTCTTTTGTGAATATACTACAATATAATTAAAAACAAAAATAAAAGAACTAGCTATTAAAGTTTATATACATTTATTTTAGTATATTCAAGAACTAACTCCTCTTCCTCCTTGGATTTGGTCGAATACAGACGTGTGCACAAATTCACTTAAAAATTATAATTGTTTATTATACGAATTTCACCTTTACAAGTAATTCAGCAAGTACTAAAGTGACAAGTGTTTGGCGGTCCATATAAAATTGTGTTACGACCTTTTTAATTAGTAAAGCAACGCCTAACATCTACGAGCAGCTAGCAGCTCCCCACTTCACCTCGGGGAAAAGAGACAACTGCATAATTGTGTTCTCGCTCACACCAGGACGGGGCAGTTCAACTTACGCTGGACGGAACTATTGGTAGATCGATCGCTGCCCAGCTAAAAAGACCCGGCTACAGTATCGCTAGTAAACCCATAGAGCTCATAACACCGGCCGGATCTGTAAGTCAAACATTTTCACATACTTTGTCAGTGTGCTTCACAGCTGTGTGTGTTACCTTACGGCTAGTATCTACGGGAGTATAGGAGGACGATTCAACTGTATCTACCTGAATTTCCTATTGCATTAAGTTGGTGGTATAAACACGCCTCATAGAATAGCCGGTACGGATAACTGCCGTGCAAACAGGCCTAGATTTATTTGATCGTTTTTTTTTCGTTATGCAGAGAACACCACCTAAAATAAACCCTGAAACGATAAATCCTCATACTAACTTATCAAATTCGGAACCTGATATCTCATCGATGGCTAACCTGATCAAAGAATCTATTACTCAACGCAGTAAAAGACCCAGATCTCAAAGCAATGACATGCAGGACGATTTGAGTAGTTTCAAGAAGGACCTCATGGCCTCCCTACAGTCTTTTATGGAGAGCCAATCCAGTAGATTGGACAAGCTGGATGCACGTATCAAGAGCATTCATGAACAGAATGTTAACATTCAATCGTCTAACCACGATATCGAAAAAGGAATGAACCACCTAAATGAAAATATAAAAACAATAGAAACCAAACTCCTTAGCTTGGACCAGGAGAGGAAGCAGTTGGACTTTCATCTGTCGGAAGTTGATAACAGACTTGAAAACCTTGAGATAAGCTCACTTAAGACGTGTATCGAACTCCGTAACGTCCCAAAGGTACCTCGGGAAAAGAAAGGAGATCTTTACGATTATGTTCGTAAACTTACTGCAACTCTTAAGCTGAACATCGAACTATATGACATTCGTGACGTATCAAGACTACCATCAAAAAAAGAAAGAACAACCTCCTCAATCTGCATTGAACTCACAAATACCCTGAAAAAGGTGCAACTTCTAGAAGCAGTTAAAAAATATAACAAGACATATTCCGACAGACTAAACTCTAAACACCTGGGCATTTCAAATTCTACACTTCCTATATTCGCCTCAGAACTATTGACTCCCAAAATGAATCGCTTATTTTTCCTCGCCAGAGACTTCTCAAAGTCTTATGGGTATAAATTTGCTTGGCCATCAAATGGGAGAGTCTACTTGCGGAAGGAAGAAGGAATGCCTCACATTATGCTCAAGAATATGGCACAACTTGATCAGCTCAAAATCGACTCCACACATATTGCCAACAAATGACATTATTGTGTTTTTACATATCAACCTTTCGAGGTTTTCTTTATGAGCTTGCTGGAATTAGTTCTGCTTAAAATATATTTGTTAATGTTTCAAGATTACTTTAAATTAAGACTCACATTATACTATTGTACTCCACAGCCTGTTAATTACACTAAAACTCATATAAATACACATGCATACACTACACATACCCTAAAAACTTACTGCACCTATATTACACATAAATATCAATCCAATCTACCACATTTATATACCTCTAACTACACTTCTATTAAATTTTTATATATATTATCCTGTAATACATATTTACATAATACACCACGTGCCATTATAGCAAACAACTTAATCTACTATTATCTATCTACAAATAAAACAAACAGTCCGCAAGTGCTATGCCACTGGCACTTATATACAACTTATTGTATAAATAACCATACGTTTATTAACTTACGATCGTTCACCACCTGTACATGGCGCTTACTACGAAATAATAATGTGCACCTCATGGTAATTTACCTCCTGGCACTGATTTTAGGTGCCATCTCTGGTTGCATAACAAATAGCTTAAGCCCTTGCTGCCTCCCATTAATACGTCCGAGAAATGGATTGCATATAAATAAACACAAACATAATAAACGTTATCATAAAATTATACAAACTACCCTCATACTGATTCTTGACCCTATCACATCTCGTTACCTATTTATACTTTGTTTCATATACAATAATAATTTATGTCCACCTATCTTACATCATTTGTTGATTTTGAACCTTTTTAATGAATAACGACATAAACGAAGTAATTAGCAACATAGACAATTTTGAAGTCTCACAATCTTTCTCCTGTGATCCCGAGCAGTGTATCCATTATCTAAATAATCCAAACAAGAAATTAAAAATAATACACCAAAATATTAGGAGCTTAAATCAAAATATTTCCGGCTTTCGAACACTACTTAATAGATCTCAAATTGAACCTGATATCATGGTCTTCTCGGAGTGTTGGCTAAACTGTTCTACAAATGCCATTCTTCCACACTTTGACAGCTACACTTGTTTTGCATCTATAAATAACAACTACCAAAACGATGGTGTTGTAGTTTATACTAAGAATGACATTAAAATACAAAACTATGAACCAACTTTCCATGAAGCTAATTGTTTAGTCTCAATCCTAGGAGATAATACTGCTCTTATATCGATCTATAGATCACCCTCCTATAAAAAAACTGAAACTTTCTTAAAATCGTTAGACAATGTCCTTCTTTCCCTCGATAAATACAACAACATAATTATCGTCGGGGACATAAACATAGATATTACTCCAAACACTGATGATACCAGAGCCCCTTCCTATCTAGAACTTGTTGCCTCCCATGGGCTACTCCCTGCTCATGACAAGCCAACAAGAGAAGACGCATGTCTAGACCACGTTATACTAAAGTCACGCCAAATTTCTAAAACTCTTATAATAAAAAATAGCCTAACGGATCATGACACTACCTATATTGACTTCACTGACCTTACACAGCGCAACTTGTTAATAAAGAAAACGTTTACAAAAATTAATTATCAGGGTATTACGGATGATATTACAAATTCAAATTTTAGTCAGGTTATGGATTGCTCTGACCCCAACATGGCCACAAACATTTTTGTTGATTCCTTAACCAATGTAATTAAAAACAACTCATCTACAGTTACTTTATCCAGACGTAAAACACCGATAAAACCCTGGATTACACAGGGGCTGTTGCGCTGTATGAGAAACAGGGATATGATGTATAAAAAAGCTAAGTTAAATCCAGATAGCATAATAATAAAAACTACTTATCGCCGTTATAGAAATTATCTAAACTCGATCCTAAAAAAACTAAAAAGACAACATGAAAAATCAGAATTAGAAAAAGCTAGTAAATCTAACATAAAACAAACTTGGAAAGTTATTAACAATATAACTAACTTTAAACCTAAGCAGACGGCTTCTCAAGATATATTACAATCCAACACAGATCCACTAAACGCCGTAAATTCAATCAACAATTATTTTGCCAATATTGGTGAAAATTTGGCCAAAGAAATAATAAACCAATACCCACATGATACCGTCTTGGACAACCGTTCTAGTGATCATGGCGTATCTCATAAAAATTCTTTTGTACTTTTAGAAACCAATATCTGTGAAGTAGTAATATTAATAAACTCCCTTAAAAATACATGCTCTTCTGGCTGTGATGAAATCTCATCCAAAATACTGAAACAAAACATACAATGTTTAGCTGCACCCATAACACATATTTGTAACTTATCTATTGCTTCAGGCGTTTTTCCCAAGGCTTTTAAAAAATCAATGATAACCCCTTTACACAAATCAGGTGACAAGTCCGCGTACAGTAACTATAGACCTATCTCCATTCTGTCAACTCTGTCTAAAATCCTTGAAAAAATTATAAATAAACAATTTACAAACTACCTAGAACACTACAATCTTCTATCACATCATCAATTTGGTTTTCGTTCAAAGAAGTCAACTGCCGATGCAGTAACATGCCTTACAGACTTAATTGTAAAAGGACTTGATGGAGGAGACAGGTGCCTGGCTATATTTCTAGATCTTCAAAAGGCTTTTGATACGATTTCAATACCAGTTCTCATAAAAAAGCTGGAATCTATTGGTGTGCGAGGCCTTCAGCTTCGACTTTTTCAAGATTATTTAAGTAATAGGGAACAAAGTGTTCGTGTTGGAGATATGCTAAGTGATCCACTACCTGTAAACTATGGTGTCCCTCAGGGTAGCATCCTTGGACCTTCGCTATTCTTGGTTTACCTAAATGGTCTCTGTAATTTAAACATTCCTAATGGTAACATCATCTCTTTCGCGGATGACACTGCTCTTGTATTCCAGGGAGAAAATTGGTACTCAACCTTTAAGCATGCCCAAAAGGGCTAAAATCTGGTAAAGTGTTGGTTAGATCACAATTTATTAAGTCTAAACTGTAGTAAAACTAAATACATGTCTTTTTCCATTGTTCCCCAAACCCAGCCTCGATTAAATACCTTCTCTATTACTGCCCACTCTGTTCAGTGTCTTTTGTCACCTCCCCCTGATTGTGATTGTCAAAAATTAGACCATGTTAACTCAATAAAATATTTAGGCCTTATATTGGACAAACACCTCTCTTTCCAGGAACATATAAGGGCGGTCACTGCCCGTGTCCGCAAACTGATATACATTTTCAAAAACATACGGCATGTAGCTGAACCTAAAATAATTAAAATGATTTATTCCACTTTGTGTGAATCTATACTCACTTATTGTTTAACTGTTTGGGGAGGCTCTGCCAAAACTCATATTATTAACCTCGAAAGAGCCCAACGAGCCGTCCTTAAAGTGAGTCACTTCATGCCAACTAGAACACCCACCCTGAGCTTATATCAAGCCACTAAAGTTTTAACAATAAGGCAGCTTTTTATCTTACTTACCATCACTCGACAACACAATAATATTAACTTATTAACCCCAAATAGAACCAAAAGACGAGTTGATATTGTTTTCAGAAATGTAAAATTTCGAACATGCTTTACAAATCGATTTCAATGCTTCCTGTCTGTTTTTCTGTATAATAAAATTAATAAATCCTTAAATATTCACCCTCTAAATCTATTTGATTGTAAATTACGAGTCAGAAACCACCTACAAAGTTTGTCATACGATCAAACAGAAGCTCTTCTTGTTGTTACCAAATAACACATTATTATTATTTTTAATCCGCATACTTTTAATCTTTGTATCTATTTAAGTATATATTTATAGATACCCTTATTAATCTACTATCATTTTCATATATTTGTACTATCTATTGACATATCCTTAGGTATATATATGCACTAAAACATACCTTCACACACCCTTACTCACCCTCTCACCCACTCATACACACCCTCGCTCTCTCTCCCCCACACATATACACACCCTCACACACACAAACACACCCTCCCTCACAAATACACACCTTCGTAAAACTGGCCTATTGAAAGGCTTTCGTATTTTAGGAACTAATTGTTATCCATTTCTTTGTGTTCTTTTTTAATTATATAAAAATGTTGTACTTTAGTTAAATTTACATTATATAATTTCTTAATACATGTTTCGGGATAGAGCCTAGTTATCCACGCTTCAAGACAACTTATAGTGGTAACTAGTGTCTAAATTATGTTTGTTACATATATATCTTAAATAAAGAAATTATTCTATTCTATTCTATTCTATTCTAATTACGGTCCAAATTGATGAGACCTTTTGGATAGTAATTGTAAATAAGTGTCAAGTTGGTCGCAAACAGCACGTTGAATATGTTTGTGTTTTAAACGGTATGTAGGAATTTTAGAGCACGAGTCCTATTTGCACTTGACCGGTTTGTATTTATCTACAATCATATCATATTGTAAAATCTGATCATCATAATAATTATAGATAACAATTTGATATGATTATGAAACCTGATTATAATGAAATGTCTTAATTCAATTTACATGCATCACGTTACGTGTCATAATTTTATTATCTAATCCTACCAAAAAATGTTATCTGTATCTTAGCAAAATGTATTGTTTAAAATTATAAAAAATGATTATTGTTTTTTTAAATTATGCTGTGATTAATAGATGGCGTCTGAATATGTCAGATTGTACTTGATATCATATCACACTAATATTATAAATGCGAAAGTTTGTGTGTAAGGGAGAGAGAGAGGGTGTGTGTGTGTGTGTGTGTGTGTGTATATGTTTGTTACTCTTTCATGCTGAAACGGCTGGACGGATTTGGATGAAATTTAGAATGGATGTAGCTTATATGCTAACTTAAGACCAGGCCTTCCAAAAATATTTCTTAGCTCGCTCCGCCCATTTACCCCTCCCGCCACCCGGCCACCCGCACCGCGTCTCTCGCGATGCACTCGCGCTATAGAAGTAATTTCAGCGCTTTGCTGGAGTTGCAAACATAGGAGGCAAGGGAGTCGTCTTGAACTTTTTGGAAATGCCAGGTACTTCTTGACTTGTTACTTTTAAATGTATTTTTTTAAACGCTTATACTATTAGGCTATTTGATTGCTTTTAAAAGGTGAATATCATTCTTTATCTTTTATTAGTCTGGTATGTTCGAGGAAAGTGTTAATAGGTAAATTTAATGAAAATATTATTTTGTGATAAAAATAAAACTGACTGTTTTTAAAGATATCGGATGTAATATCAATATCAGTGAAGTAATAATTGACCTACTGATCATACTGACCATAATTGAATTTACTAAAAGGAATATGTTAAGTATTTATGTATTTCATTGAATTTATTAATTCATTTAACAATATGCCTGTTTAAAATGTACCGAGCTATTAAAAAATACACGTTTTGTTACTTTTGTCATGATTAATAATAAAAAAATATAAGTGATAGAGACGACGCTCTACAAAACCTATGTGTTCATAGCCTATGTGCATTGTTTACCACCGTTCATTCAAAATTTGGAAAACGAAAAAAGTGAAAAGTTTGTTGTACGGTTTTGTGTTCTATTAGTAATTCTGATTGTTGGATTTTAAAAAAGCTAGGGGGTTCATTTCCAACTTGTATAAGGCTTGGTAAGTGATCAGCTTGACGGATCAGTAACACTTTTTGCTAATTTCGCAAAAGGGGCATCGAATCTTGATACCGACTACTTACTGAGTCTTTAGTATGAACCTGGCTGTATAACTAACTGTCACCTTATATTTGATATTGCATATAATTTGCATTAAAAAAATCATGTACAGTACAGTTTATGGTTACAAATACATGGATAAATAATAATAGTTAGTGAAACTCAAAACATAGGTAATATAACTCCTCATCGGATGACAGCACATAACACGAGATTTCGGCAATCACTTTGCGTGAGTGTGCTGATTCCAGGGTATTACATGAGAATTGACAATATACCCAACGACCTTCGATCCTGGCTGCATCATTATATAGAATTCCTTAACGAATGACAGCACATAACTCTCAATGGCAACAATTGCTTTGTTTTAGTGTGATAATTGCAGGATATAACTTGAAAATTGTCATTATGCCAAGGGACAGAAATCAGAGTGTTCACTGTGTAGTCTACCCATTTTTTACAATTTATTCCGTCAACACGAAAAAGCGTGAAATAAATACACTTTTAACAAAAAAAACTGAATTCAAATTTAATAGCAGACATTCACTAAAATGTTTAAAGTAATTACATACTGACCGATGGTACCAAAATAACACTTTTGCCGACTCCTTTCTTCCTGAAAGATATGTTATTTAGAAGTCGGCGCATTCCCCATACTATAGAATACAAATACCAATGTGAGAGCACCGACTTCTAGAGAACATGTCTTTCAAGAAAAAAGAAGTCAGCAAAAGTGTTATTTTGGTACCATCGGTCAGTAGCCATCGCCAATCTATTTATTTAAATCATAAAAGATTTTTAAAATTGATATGGTCACTATAAGATGTTGTTAGGTTAGCTAATTATGTAATAACTGAAGACAGAAGGTCCTTTAAGTAGGGACTAAATAAATAAACCGACTTGAATTTACATGGATCTCACAACTTTTTACGGTAGAAGAACTAAGTTGAGAGACTTGTTTTTTTTACACATTTTGTTTTTGATGTCATTTCATTCTTTTCTTTTTTTGTAAATAAACCTACCTTTTTTCCTTTCCGGGACCTTCTACTTACAAATGTAACTTTGTAATCCTATATATTTATATGGGATTACAAAGTTATTTATTCAGTTAGTGTATCTAGAAAACTGGACGGAAATTGGAAAATATTTTAGTTTTTCCTTGATTTATACACTAAACACTAATTGTATTCCAAATTTTAAGCTTAAATGTCTGCTAGAAGTGCCTTGGAGTTTTGATGATCGGTCAGTTAGTGAGTGAGTGAGTGAGTGACAAAATTGAGAAACTTTGACTAGTTATAATTCTTAAACTACTGGTTCAAATTGAATGAAATTTGAAATATACCGTGTTTATACAATGCTTGCTTGGTTACTGAAAATTCAGGCTTCTAGTTTTATCCACAACGAAGTTATAGGGGGGTCGAAAATGGCCTGAACTGTTTCGAAAAAGGATGGTACGGCCGTGCCGCTTTTTAGCTCGACTTGGCGGGTGCACTGCCGTGCCGCCAGATAATGAAGGTACTCTGTAACTTGGAATACTTATTATTATTATTATTGTACCGAATAAAAATAAATCTTTTATTTGCAAAAATGTTTATTATAATGATGGACGTGATGACATACATACTGATTTGATTTGATAAGTGCGCATAATATTTTAAAAATGCTTTCAAGTCCAACTTTCGTCTTAGGACTGCTGACGCTTCTGAGCACTTTTCTACCGATTGCAATTTACGATTTTTAGATGTCATTTGAATAGAAGACACTGCCTGTGTAGTGATGTATCTTGGATCCCGTATCAGTTTTTTTTTGATGTCGTGGGTCTACTCATTCGGGAATTAAGCAATTCATATAAAAGGAAATAGTTTTGGTTCCATCTCTCCTCTCCGAAATTCATCGTCTTCATCCAGGATACATTTTTAGTTTTTTATCGCTATACCATACTCAAAAAGACATTTGGTCTCTTTGTAATAGGCATCTGCCCTGAGTACCAATCCGAATATTTATTTATTAGCACCTGCAAAAAAAGGAACATTTGTATTCCGTATGATTAGTAACCGTAATTATAGGTAATTTATTTAAAAATGAACAAATAAAACACTAGTGCGGTAAAGTTAACAATTTAGACGCATATAAAATAGGAATTTACGAGCACTTGCAATAAAAAATAATTATAAACCATTTTACCTACAGTTCTCCATAAATTAATGGAACAGACACTGGATTAGTTTTGATGGCGACTCCATAGGTTCTCTATAATCCGGACACTTTTTGTTCCTAAAAACAAATGAATTTCTTATTTTGATAAAAAATTCACTTTATACCACCTACCTAAGTAGGTACTACATTTCTGGCAATTTTGATTTATCATTAAAAAAATTATCATTAAATCATTGGTTAAAATCATAATTAGGAATAAAAAATACATATTCTTTGCGGAAAACCAGTAATAATCGTAATTAAAATTATGCCGATTTGTAGTAAGTAAATGTGACTTTGGATGATATAGTCAAATTCATACTGGATACTTGGTCAGGAGCAAGATTCACTGACCTGGAGGCCAATTCCGGTGGTATGGAGATGATCTCCATGGTCGAAATATTAGGCGAGATACTGCTTATCTCCGCCGAAAACCAAAAAATGCTATTCTCACGATCTCCATACAGAGATTTCTCGACCGCAAATCAGCGAGATATTACGACTGGTCATTTGATATGGAGATGCGGTATCTCCCTTGCAACAACTGCCAAAATTGTCAAAAAATCAAAAGTAATGTTTATTATTTTGAAGTCTTTAGTGGATTATGTGTGGTTATTTTTATAAGGTACTTACTTACATACATACCTATCTTCCTATTGCATGTTATTTATCATTTGACTCGGCCACGTTTTACGGACTCTTGTTACCTGTAACTGTGCTTTTGATGGGTACTGCCACCAGACTTACATGGAAGATAGAAGTCTTTGACTGCCACAGCCACATATATACAGGTGACTTTCAAACAAACCCCGATAATTTTGGAGGTTACTAAGAAACGTTAGTAGAACACATTTTAAATGTAAAAATAATTAAAATTAACAGTAGTAATATTAAAAAAATATTAGGTACTTGGAAATAAAATTTATGGTTTTAAATAATGGGATCAATAATAAAAAAAACTTTTACGAAAAACATCAAAGGGACCCAACTTAAAAAAATTATTATGAATATGATTTTCAATGGTTGTAATAAAACCAGTTTGTATTCTTCTACAAAAAACTCAATTATCGGGGTCAGGTTAAAAGTCATCCTGTAAACTACAAGCATGCGCGTGGATTTGATAATGTTGCATTTTCCCAAGTGAGTGTTTTATTCATCTGAGGAGTGAACCTATGATCTCCATCATCGACATATTTGTACTAATCTCCGTTGATGACCACGGACCCACTGACTACTTACCTCCGTAAATTGAATATTTCGTAATATTTCATTGGCAATGGTTTTTTTATGGAAACCAATGAACAAGACAAATACACTGTATAGTAAAGAAAAAAATAAAAAAAGTAATAATACTGTTTAAAAAGACTACACATCCTCATCAGCTACGATCACGAACATGATACAGAATATCCACTCCTTTGACTTGTTCCACGTTGACCATCGAGTCATACAAAATCTTTTATTACAGTTTTTTGATCTAACGCTTCACCAATATTCACCAATTTGATCAGCATATATCCATATATCACATATCGATTATATTCAAAGTGAATCGATAAAAACGGAACGTCTCTTAGCAGAGATAATTTTCTCCGTTGTAATCTTTCTCCATTGTCTACGAGAATAGAGTTTTTTAGTAGTGTCGAGATTTGAACCGGACATTGGTGCGGAGATTTGAAACAGAGATTTATCTCAATGGTCGTGATATTTCCATCGAGCCCGGAATTGAGGTCCTGACCGTTTCAGCGTAATACGGAAACTATTTTGTATCCCTACACTAGTTCAAGAATAACCCCGAGTCAAGTAGTAAGCCTTCATTTACGTATTTCACAGAAAGGGTCATTGAACCATGATCAGTTGGTTACTTACCGAGTCTCCAGTATTATTTTAGCTATATCATCTAAAGTAACCTTATCTATGGTCCTGTTTTCGACAAAGCATAAAATCAAAATACACTCATCTTAGTGGTTCATTATTTATTTATCAAACGATATCAAAAAAAGCTCATAAGTATGTTATTATTAGGTATGTAAGAAAATACTTACGCTATAGCTTCCCTCATATGTTTTGTTAAGATTTTACGAACCCGGTCTTTCTTTCCTTTGGTAACATAATATCTTATATTTTGCTTGTTTCTCATCGTAAGTAATCTTTCGAAGTCACTTGCCAATTCATCATAGGTCCTACTCGCTCGGCGCACAGAGCGGTACTGAGGAACGATACGCGAGCATTGCTATTATAAGTCGAAGTGCAGCGTCGTAAAGACGATAATTGCTTGCGCATTTAGAACGTTTTTTGGCTCAGAACTAAATGACGTAAGTCTCAAAACTACTATAATTAATTACAGTAGTAATATTGGGTTAAAGTCATTCGTCGACTTAGAACTGGTAATAAACAAGATTTTCGTATTGTACGTAAAATATGAGACACAAAGATCAAATGGATTAAACACAAAATCAAAAAAACACTCAAAAAGAGATTATTATCAAAAATAAAATCTATCGAGCGAAAGTTTTCCAATTAGGTAACGAAACATACAACAACAAGATAAAGGTTTGAAAAAACATATAAATAAGTTTCATATCGATTGGATAAGTGGTAGATTCGGTACGGTCGTTCAAAAACTATTGAAAAGAGGAAGGCCTCCTCTTAACACATAATTTTATCCCGGAAAAAAGCATGTCGTTAAACCGAATAACACGCGGGCGGAGCAGCGGGCAAAAGCTAGTTAGTAATAATTTGGCCAAATACGAGTCGGACTCGGGCACAAAGGGTTCTGTACAACCACACAATACGGGCACGGAACCCTAAAATCATACATGGATACAATACACAAAGACGCATATATTTTATTGTTGTTAGCGTACAGAGCGTGTATGTGAATGAATATATTACAAAAAACTGGTTGAGGGTGATGTAAGCAGAGTAACAGAATACAAAGAAACCCTTTTTTAATTTCCTCTGTCTCTCTCTTTGAACACGCTAATCTTCGAAACTACTAAGCAGATTTCCATGGAGCTTCGACAGGTAAATTAAGATCAGCATAAAGCAGTATTTAGGCTTTATTTCTTTGAAATCGTCTGAAAATATGTTCTAATTTAAAATGAAAACGCCCGTATGAAAGGAAGTGTTGCGGCAACACTGCTTCCTTTAATACGGGCGTTTTCATTTAAAATTAGAACATAATGTTCCGTTTTTCCGCAACACTGTTGCCGTACAATTAGGTACCAGAGATGATTTTAGCATAGTTTGAACACTTTTTATCCCGAAAAAATGCATCATTTCCGAGGAATCTGCAAACTTTTGACTTCTGTCCCTTTTGACATGTGACACATATGACATCTTTCAATAACTTTTGAAATCTGTCACTTTTATTCCTCGAAGAATCTGTCATTTTAGACATCTGTAACTTTTAAAATATAATGTCTGTCATACATGAACTATCCTTTAATACAAAACAAAACGCACGTGCCAACCAGAATAGTCGGCCTGAGCGGCTATTCCCGCATTTTTCAGACACTTTATTTTTCATGCGACTTTGTTAATCGCATTATAAATGCTGTCGGATGATAATTCTACTAAGTTAATATTCCACATTTGTTAAATTGTTTATTTACAATAATAATTGTGTATTTACATATAATATTTACAATAAATGTGTTGATAAATGTTCAAAAAGCGTGCCTAATAAATAAAAAAAATATAAAAAAATAAACTGCATCTGTGTTGGTGAAGAATAATAAAATATGAAAAAGCTCCTTGCGAGGATGTTGCTGTTGCACGCGTTGAAGCAACACTCGCGAGACCTGATGAAGGAATTGTTTCCCTTCCTTTTTCGTGTATCCGATTAAATGTTTAATTCAATATTCGATTTTGAGTCAACGTTCTACATAACATAACATATTTCCAAATATCAGATCTCTTCTTCATTCCGTTTGCAAGGTAGATACCCGTGGTATACAGATGGACAGACAGCAGAGCGACATTAATAGGGCTCCGTTTTGCCCCTTGGGCGCGGAACCGTAAAATAAAAAGTAGTGTTTTTCAAAATTTTTAATTAATTGGGTTATTATTATGAGTGTTATATTTATATACCAAAACTACTATTTTTAGAATTTTTGTCTGTCTGTATTTATGTTCCGTTTTACCTCGAGAGCCACTCAACGGATTTGTATACTTTTCTTTTTTATCATCTTAGTGACCTTGGTCAACATAAAGGCTATAAGGGGTAGATAAAATAACGCCCAAGCCGAAAATGGGGTAAAGGTTGCAAACCAACAAACGAAAAAACTGTCGATAATAGTTGTTATCGATACATGGATTGAAAGACACTTCCACGGGGGGAAGCTGCAGGCAAAAGCTAGTGTAATATTAATACCAGATCTAGCGTTTACGACCAGCTTTCCCGTGAGGAACCTTAAAAAAGTAGGTACTCATACAAGGGCGTATCCAGGATTTTATATAGGGGGAGGGGCAGACAAAGAAAATCCTAGATTATATTAGAGATCACATCCCGTATTATTGGATTAGTTTCTTAGGTCTTATAAGAAGTGTCGCAAGCTATGAAGCTCGTCAGAGTTACAGTTTACCAGCGAGCGCCCGCTCTTCTAGGGGAGGAGGGGCAGCTGCTGCCCGTACTTCGCTACGCCCATGTACTCATACATTAGGAGGTAGAAGAGCGCGTGTTTAAAAATGTATATAAGTACCTATTAAAATTCATAGTAGGTATATTTATTATATCATCATAATTACCATTTTAACATTAAATATACAAAAAAGTAGAAGTTTATCTCATTATGTACATACAATTGAAACATATTTACTTCCGGTACATATGGGACTTGATAGAAAGTAATGTAAAATCCGAACCCAGAGATGGCCCAGAGTCATACTTTATATTCTCTGCAAAAGTGGAATGTGGCCAAATTATGTCACAGATCACATCGCTAGTGTATAATTTATAATTTTAAACAAAAAAACGAAATACGAATCTTAACTAATTTGAATAGTAAAACATTTGAACCAACTTGCGGTCTTTCACAGGAGGCCAAGGAAGAGCTGACCAAGCAGCCAGACAAGCAAGAAGACCAAGATGCTCTGGAAGCAGCACTGCAGCATGTCGGGGAGATGGGGCGGTACCAGCGGTTCCTGTTCCTGGCCATGCTGCCGTTCGGGTTGTTCTTCGCGTTCGTGTACTTCGTGCAGATGTTCATAGCGGCCACTCCGCAGCGGCATTGGTGCCGCGTGCCCGAGCTGGACCATCTGGATCCCGAGCTGAGGTCAGTCCACTCGCTGCTGGAACATATCGTTACGGCATATATCCCCGAGGGGCTATCAGAGCTGTTTCCGAATGTGGACTGACAATAAAACAGTCACCACTATACGCCTTCTTTTTTATTTTTGTGATAAAACCACTTGTACTCTTCCACCCTAACCGGTTTCGCTATATAAGCATTATCAAGGGCTTTAAATTAAAATAAATACATATTTTATAGACAATGTTTGCATTGCTAGATGTACGTGGAATAAACGCCCTCTTTTAACGTCCCAACGTAGAATATAAATTCCGAAATTTTTAACCCAAAACCATTTCAGAATGCCCCTCAACCCGCTCCACCCGCAAATTAAATCTTGGATCCGCCCTTGTTGATAGTTGTTTGACAGGACGGGGGCACATCACATTTTACACACACGTGAAAAAAAAAGTTGTAGGAATAAAGATAGATAAAAAGATAAGATTACGTCATAGTATCAATAACAGATAGTATTCTATCTCCATACAAACGAGCCGAAACGAACCCCCCCCCCCCCTCCTTAAAACTCGGTACAACTCGGTTTACGATAGTCGCGGTAGCACCGCGGTTACGTACGGACGTTGTCATTTTCGTAAATTATCGCACGAAATCTGCGGGCATGGTAGTGCCCTCCGCCAAGACGAGCCAAAAGCGGGCGGGGCACTACGTACCTTTTCTCGAAGCGTTTCGTCGTAATTTTGAACCCTCATAGCTTCGGTCTGGATAATACTAGATATACCAAATTCTCAAGATAAGATGCAGTAAGCAGTCTTATTAAACACGATAAGTTTCATCTGTCTGTATTTTATACTTTGAATTTTATTAATGCCTAAAATATGTCGATATCGTCACTCACTCACTCGCTCACTGACTCACTCACTGATGATCATCAAAACCTCTAGGGTACTTCCTAAAGTCCTAGAAAGCTGAAATTTGGTATGCAGCCTCCAATTAGCATACAAACAACAAATAAATTAAGAAATCTGTAACTTTCACCCTCCAAACCCTCATAAGGGGGGTCCGGTTCTGTATTATTATAAGATATATTTCCAACTTTCAAAAGTTTTAGAAAGCTGAAATTTGATATTCAGGCTAGGATTAGCACACAAATAACAAATAAATTAAAAAATCTGTTACTTTCACCCTCCAAACCTTCTTAAGGGGGGTCCGGGTCTGTATTATTAAAAAAGTATATTCCCAACTTCCAAAAATCCTAGTAATCTGAAATTTGGTATGAAGGCTACGATTTGCACACAACTGACGAAAATATTAAAATATCGATTAATTATACCCTCCAATCCCCCACCCCATAAAGGAGTCAAGGTGACAAAAACAAGGCGCTAAAATTCTTGCGCCTGACAAACAATTCAACACCCTCTTGGGTAAGGGACCCTTAAATTAACTTGACCGCGGTATTGTTCCTGTAATCTTTACATAATACATAATCAATCATCCATAACCTATTACCATGACTTTTTATATATTTTTCGGTCTTCTAGTTTCGGAGATAAGGAAGGGGAGGGGACATGATAACGTTAAAAACTTACTTTTTTGAGGTTTTTTTTTATAGAGACCACCCTTGGGTATTAATTTTATTTTCATTTTATTATTTTCCATATTGGAGGTCACAGTAACTACCAGTAGCTATCTAAAATTTGTAAAATTTGTCTACCATGCCTTTCAGCTGTTAGCCGCCTGAGACAACACTCTGTTGGTGTGTTAGTCTGTTATAGCTGTTCCAGATGAGGGGGGGGGGGGGCTACTGGTTTAATTTATTGGTTTTTGTGGCTTTTTGTTATTAAATACCACATTTATTGTATATCGTTGTAATCCCAGATAAATTGTCTAAAATACAACAGTATTTTCATTAAAACACATGGAATGTAATTGTAGTATGAATAAAATTTCTTTATCACATAAACATTTTTTACAATAAACAAAATCACTAATTACCACATTAAGTTTCCTTGTGAAGTGGAAACTAGCTCTACCCAAAAAACATTTTACAAAATTTCAATGTGGTAAAGCAGAATCTCGGTGCAAAATGCACATCATAATTTTGTTTTCCTTACTTTTGAATAAAAAGTATGCAAAAATTGCGTTTTAAAGCAATTAGCGGAAATTGATAATGTTATTTTATGCCTTACATTTTGATTGCGTTCGATTACAACGATAAATACGCTTTTAAGTTTGTAAGTCGAATGCAATCAAAATGTAAATCATAAAATGATAGAATTTGAATGTGAAAACTTAATTATTACTATTAAATTTCCGCTAATTGCCTTAAAACGCAATTTTTGTAAGTAAAACTTGTATTCAAAAGTAAGGAAAACAATATTATGATGTGCATTTTGCACCGAGATTTTGCTTCACCACCTTAAAAGTGCGTAAATGGTGATAAATTATAAATCAAAAATTACAAAAATAAACATACATTATAATTAATAAAGGTTTTTTCAAAATATACGTATCTATAGAAACTGAATATATGTGTTTGTGTATGTGAGGGTGTGTTTGTGAGAGGGTGTGCGTATGAGAGCGAATAGGTGGTCGTCTACGTAATTGGATGAGGGCGTATAAATATGTGATGTGTGTGAATGAGAATATGTACTGTCGTGTTTTGACCTATGTTTTTTTTTCTTACTTTTCTTTTTCCTTTTTGTAACTAAAATGAAACATAATAAAAAAGTAACAATAATAAAAAAAAGATTAGGTCAAACTAGTAAATAATTTGGAATATACGGCTTGTCTAACAGTTATTTTGGTATTTTTTTAGGAGTTTTGCAATAGATATCTATGGTATCGGTTGACAAACCTGTTTAGTAGTACCTTAGTAACTTGTATCCGATCCATGGCTCCAGTGCTCTCCATCCTGGAGGCTTCATTCACAGTGTTGCCCCAAATGTCGTAGACCGGCTTGCGAGCACCGATCACCCCGCCCACCAGCGGGCCGCAGCTGATGCCTAGATTCATTCAATAAGTATGTCAGGAACAAAAGCGCATCAGACCAAACTATTGCTATATCTACCGTTCTGGTAAATTGTTTCTTCTATATCTTGGTTGTTTGGTACTCAACGCAATATTGTATGATCGAACAGAAGGCAGGTAAACAAAGAAAAAGGTTACCCGTATTTTCAAGGTTTCGTATTTCATACCCAGCCGGTCACTCAGTGACCGCTACCGAATAAGCGCTACATGGGTGCGGTCGTGAAATGACTCATGCTTGTTCATCGGACGCATTGGTTGGACATGTGTCTGTAACGTATATCATGCGTGTGCTAGATAAATAATAATCTATAACGGCTGAAACTGTAGACCCCTGTGACAGACGGACCACAACGGAGGCTTAGTAATAGGGTCCCGTTTGGAACCTTAATTAATTTTATCTGTGATCCAAGAGGTGAGGGATGGAAGGATATCAAACGCGTCGCGCGCGCTTATCGTCGCCTCCTCACAATGTTCTATCGCTTATTGCAAATAATAGGCCAACAAGAAAAAGAGGCAAAGATTGAAAGGGGGCTATAAAAAAGTCATAGCAGAGCAGCCTGAAAAAAAAAGTAGCGCATCTTACAAAAAGAAATGAAATCCCATCAAAAACATTTCATGTAAAGATCGCCAAGACACAGAAGCTCATAACGCTTTCACGGTTAAAAAGTTATCAGATCTGATGTAGAGCCAAGCCCTTAACTCTACAAGACCTAACTCTACAAGTCCTAACTCTACAAACCTACATCTTCGTCAAAAAGTATGGCTTGGCCGTTTCATGGAACTATTGCATGACATAAGAATAATAATGACATAATTTAGAGAACCTATAGTAATGTTGTTTTGTATTTTTTGTCTTTCTAATTTTACGTACCTACTAGTGAGTCCTGGGCCCAGTTTTATAAAGTTTCAGTAACATTTAAGTTAAAAATTAAATTTTCCTTTAACATTCTTGTTGCACAAATCAAGTGGCCCAGTGTGATTTTCGCATTATTCAAATTTTCGTTTCAAAACACTTCCGAGCAACTGCCAGGTAACACTTCGGTTACTCTCGGTTTAACTCGGGTAAATTTTTGAACGCTCTAGGTGAAATTCGCACCACTCCCAAGTGAAATTCATTCATTTCGAAACGGGTATAAGTTACCTGTGTGTTAAATAAATCAAAAAAAAAAAGAAACGTCCATGGGAGTATCTGTCTAATGACCGCGAAACGGCGAAGCCATACTTTTTGATGAAGATGTAGGTTTGTAGAGTTAGGGCTTGTAGAGTTAGGTCTTGCAGAGTTAAGGGCTTGGCTCTACATGAGATCTGATAACTTTTTAACCGTGAAAGCGTTATAAGCTTCCTTGTCTTGGCGATCCTTACATGAAATGTTTTTGGTGGGATTACATTTTATGTTGTGCATTCTAGGGTTGCTTAAATACAACTTTTATAATAATAATATAGTATTATCAAATACGGAAACGGTCAGTTGGCAGCCCTAGGGCGTGTTTAAGCACCGAGCAGCCGTAGTTATTGATTTCAAGGACACCGCCTAGTTAAACTACTGTTGTTACCTATACTGTGCTTACGTACAGGAGGAGACATAACAATTTCTAGAGCACAAAGAACTGTTTGATAGTAAAATAAAGTAAACGATTTTTCTTGAGAAGATTACACAATATTTTTGTTATGTTTTCGTGTAAGTAATAAAATAACATGAAGTGCGGTAGGTAATTTGCAGTAAAGTAAACATGACTGACCTAATGATAAATAATTGTAGATTGTGTCGGAATCGAGCACAGCGCAAGCGATGTGGTTCCCTCTTTATGGTTCCTTTGAGGGTAAAACGCGGTGTAACACGACTCAACTTAGGTATTTGACAGAACTAACCTTATTTTAAGCGTGCTGTCCTTGTCTTCTCGATACAGAAAGAAAAAGACAGAATGCTTGAATTAATTTTAGTGCTGTCAAATAAATTGCAGTGGGTTTATTTGATCAAAGCCAGTTTCATTCTCCTGTTTGTCCGTCCGTATGTCACGGGTCTCTATTTCGTAGACGGAATGAATTACAGTCCTGAAATTTAATTTGGAACCCAAAACCGAATATTTTTTTGTACCCTGGTATGTAGCTTAGAGCAGGGTTTCTTAAAGTGGGGTCCATGGCCATACACCCCTTAGGGGTCCGTGACATGAGTGCCACCAGGGGGTCCACCACAACCGGTCAGTTCACTCTTGACTTGACATACCGGGTGTAATTAGACCGCTACCATTAAATGAAACCACATATTCTACCGACCCTACTGGTAACCACTTTTACCAAGCATCATACCCGTGGACACCCTTAGTTTAGGAAATAATTGAGTTCCAAACAAAAATTCGTGAACCCTAACGCACCGACATACGGGCGAGTTTAGAGAGAGCGTCGTCCGTGAGACAGCTTAAGGTTAGGTTATTTTTATTTGGAACTCATTTATTAGGGGTGTCCGCGGGTATGATTCTTGGGAAAAGTGGTTCAGTAGGGTCGGTAGAATATGTGGTTACATTTAATGGTAGGTCTATTATTTAATATACCGAGTCTAAACAACAGCAACCCACTCACTAACATAGTTTTGATCCAATTGAATTAAGTATAAATGTACACTAACCAATAAGAGTTATTTTTAAATTATTGAAACGGCTGCTGACGATTTTAATTTTCACGATTAAAATCGTGAGTAGCCGTTTCAATATCAGTATGAATCTAAACAACGAATCTTTTAGTAGTAAAATCGATAAGATCGTTACAATTACCATAGACTAAATAGTACAAGTACAAGTACTATTTAGTCTATGCAATTACCCACAATTCGTTTCTCCGACCGCATGTAAAGGTGTTCTGTTCGTGTCGGTCCTCACAAAAAGGTAAATCATGAAGTAACGTATCAGCAAACCGACCATCCCAGCCCTAGAACGAATAAATGCCCCACAAAACCTTGTTTACATTTATAAGAAACTCTTTCACCTTTCGAAGGAAAAGTATTGCGAACACACCGTTCCTGCCTTATATAAGGTCTTACAATAATAAGTGAAAATAATTCTAGGGTAAATAATGTATCGTTAACTGATCACATTCCAGAAAGAAAAAAAATTTTTTGCTCAAATAATTTTTTCATTTCCCAGTACAAAGTGGTTGAATCGGCTGACTAAATTTCTATGGAAAGGTAAAAAAAAAGTTCACGCAAAAAATTTTGTTATCGGTTATATGTGGTCTATTATGGATACTCTATCATCTATTAAATTTTTTTCACTTTGAATTGTAGGACCTTATACCTTATATCTACCTAGAAAATAGATGCACACTTTATGAGGGGATCGTAGTGAACAGTTTTCGGCTTGGCGGTTATTTTATCAACACCCCTTATTGCCTATTTGTTGACCGGTGACTATCGCATCCCTAGGGTGAATCACGAATTAAAACGGAATATACGGACAGATAGAATTTTTATTTATTTTGTCTACAGCCCTATAGACTAATTACTCATTTAATTTAAAATTTCGCTAAAATGTTCAACGTAGAGACACGACGTTTTTACTACTTTAATAATAAAGCCGGTTCTGAAGGCTGTATTTAGTTGTAGTGCTGTCAAAACTTAATTTTCTTCATTCCTAAATGATTCTTTAGTGTCAACAACAACAGAAGCAATATTATTTTGAAGCACTAAGAAATACAATTAAAGACTTGAGAAGAATGCATAAAATAGATGACTATAAATAATGAGATTGTTCCTTTTCCATTATGAATGTATTCACATCAGCACCACAAAAGACGGTCCTTGAGCGAATTGATGATGCAACGTAATGTTGTGTCAACAATTTAATAGCGATTATAAACTTTGTAGGTACTCCCGCTTAGGGCTGCCCACTCCGTCACAGATCGATTCTTCATTTTTGGAGCTAAATCATCTGAATTAACTCCCTAATAATTACCTCAATTCGCAGTCCTGCTCTATTGCTTCTGCTTTTTAACTGTCTATCCTACTCTATTCAGACGCCGCGCACGCAAAAACATCGGTATTTTTGAAATCGCGGCTACACTGATGGTTTTTTCATTTTTATGTGACAGTCTGCAGCTGCTTTATACTAATATCAGTTATATTATCAGTTTCAGATCTAATTTCAAGTATTCATTGAATGCTATCGTTTTATTGTACAGTTTGGAGGTAACTTTGTAGTTTTTTTGTATCGAGAAAATTTAATGGATCATGTTTTCACAACAGAACGGACATAGCATTTGTTATCAACTTTATCATACATCAATTTGAGAGTGATTGTTGCAGTATTTTTTGGTATAAAACAGGATCATGCGAAGCGAAATGAGGTATTATACACCCTTAAGTGCGAGTAGCACCATACAATACGGAAAATACTCGTAGATGTCGTAGCCGCATCAAGGCGACACAAAACAAACCGCTTAAGAGGCATCTTACACTTTCCTGAAGTAATCTCAATTTTCAAGCGCCTAATTTATCATCTTAGGAAAGATTTTTATACTGTTTAGTACGTGATAAACATAGACCAATCTTTCGTATTGTGTGTTAATTTACCACAATTCCAAATACTACTTTGTATTTTTTGTAGTGATCAATCTCCCACACCTCGTTTACGAAAAACTGATCACATTGTCAACTTTAAGGATATAATTCTGTGTATTAATTTCAATAAATTTGCTAAAAAAAAAATACCAGTACATCAGACATATAAATTTGTTGTGACATCATTTACCAGAATATGTATAAATAATCACATTATCCCCAAAAAAATAAAAGAATTCCGTCAATTTTCCCAATTAATGTAGCCAGTATACAACGAGTTTTTGTATTGAATACAGCTTATTTTACATTCAAAATTGCATTTCAAAATAGCCTATGACTTTGATCAATTGTATTCTGTAAGTTTGTTGACATTCCTTTTATTTAATTAGACTCAAAAACATCATTATCTTTACTCAAAATTCCAATAAATTACGATGCACAAACGCGCACCGATCAGTACGGCGCGAGCGCTCAATCAGGTAGGATCTATGTTAGTTTTTTCCCGCCATACTGCGTCTCGACTCTCTGTACGCGATACTCGTATACGATCGCAGAGTTTTGATCATTGATCGACACTTTTTCGTACTTCAATTTTGTTTGTTGTCAAAAATAATAGTATTTATTTCGGAATATTTATAATCTTATATTTTGGTGTTAGTTTATTTGCTGTATGGACTGGTTCGGATTTTCCGCTGAAAGTCGTAAGGATACTCAGACATGACGTTTTTTGGCAGGAAAAATGCTTCCTAAATTGACTCGGTTTTACCATGATTGCGTATTGCAAGAAATCATAGACCCTAGAAAGACAAGATCAATGCCCTTACGGCAAATATATATATATATATATATATAGAATGAAATTGAATCAACCGACCAAATTCATACTGGAGACTCGGTTAGTGATCAATAACTAGGTTCAGTAATCCTTTTAACCAATTTCGAAAAACACATTTTTTGCTCCCTTACTGGTTGGACTACAATTCTTAGTGCAGGCACTAAGGGGCAAAAAAAATTTTTTTCTAATTTCACCTGGTGGGTCATTAAACCTTGTTTCTGATGATTAACCGAGTCTCCAGTATGAATTTGGTCGGTTGATTTAATTTCACCCAGTATAGCGTAAAATTAAACCATTTGTTGACTGTGGTACCAATATATTTTTGTTCCAATGTATATAAACACAAATGTACATCTTACGAAACTTTTAATTTATTTTTAAACCTTGACAAAAATTATCCTCGCACATTAATTTCACTACCCTTTCACTCCCAACATCCTCACCTTGTAGGTAATACCTACACCTACACAATAGGGTAAAAAAGAACCGCGTCCAAATCCATTGAGTGGTTATCGGGTTTAAACGGTACCAAGATTCAAGATTAAAAATGTTTATTTGTAAAATATATAGTATAATAAATTATACATATGCATAAAATAAAGTATTATTGGAATAAGAATATTATTATACATAATGCAATTAATAAATAAGTTGATAAATAAACTGAATAGACCATAAATAAATATAATGCCTAACCAAATATATAATAATATAAGCAAAAAATTAAAACATTGTAAGTATATACCTACATAATGCAATGAATAAATACATAAGTTAAGTTAAAGACAGGCCGACAAAAATAAAAAAAATAGTACAGTAATAAATACTAACAAGCAACCCACTTTATTTTAAATTTTGAAAAATCATAATATTTATAAAAGATGCAAACATCAATACGTCTAGGTCGCGCTATTCGCAACATCGTCGCATCGTGCTCGAGGGTCATGAGAGGTCACGCAGCGTATTTACCGAAACTTCGATAGTGTCATTTTGTGGACTGGCTCTTAATGGTAGCGCCTGACAAACAGTTCGGCCCTTCTGAGTAGGGAACCCCAATTTCTTATAATTTTTTTGTTTTACTTTAGAATATGTATGTACAAAAATCTGATTAAATTTGAAACTTATATTAAGGTAGAACTGAAACAAATAACGTTATAAAATGGTATTTTCTGTGTGGAGAACGCCATTGGGTTTAAATTTTTAAAATTTTTGTTGTTTGCCCTGAAAGAGAACATAGTAAAACGTATTTTGTAAACGTTTCAACTATCTACCTATTACGGCTGAAGCTGTAAGCCCCTGTAACAGACAGATAGACAGCGGAAGCTTTTTATGCCTGATTTTATAAATTTGTTTTATAATGTAATTGTGTTGTGTTGTGGCAGATAAATAAATGCATATTCTATTCTATTCTTATAGGTTACCGTTTGACACCCTTCGGTTACAGAATCCTGAAAACAGCTCTGAGCTAGACAAACAGGGAAGGTGACAGCTCCACGTAGGTTGTAACATTGATTGTTCGGGTTCTGTCTGTACCCGGAGGGTGCCAAACGGCACCCTATTATTACTAACCCTCCGCCTTCAGTTTCAACTGTATTAGGTAGAAGGTTGAAATTTTCACCGAATATACCAATATTAAAATATTAACAAAATAAATTTAAGGTGGGTCCCCATACAAGAAACCTCGAAAAGGTTGCATTATTTAAACGTTATTAGTTACAGGTTTAAATTTTGTAATTTGGTAGGTCAAACAAAAAATTATACATAGGTAACACTAAAAGTTTCCGGAACTGGCCACTTACATAAACAATATTTAAAAATTTATTGCAACATTTGAAAATAGAACTCTTTGGCTGTAGAATGCAGTTTGTTTCATCTGACTGTCTTTTGTTTTTACCTTGTGGCGCCATTTAAAAAATTGTGTGTCTGCATCAACATGGATTTAACTCGGGAAAATTTTCGTAGTATGATTTTCTACGAATTTAAGTGTAATTTGACAGCTCAACAGAGCATCGCTCGGCTTGAAACAGCTTTTGGCAATGAAGCACCATGCAAGACGACTGTTTATAGCTCGTTTGCAAAATTCAAGCGTGGTCGTATCAATCTCAGTGACGAATCTCGCGATGGTCGGCCGTCCACCGCTGTGACCAACAAAAACATCGATGCTGTGCGCCGTATGATTGAAACAGACAGGCATGTGACCCACCATGAAATTCGCGCATCCTTAGAAATAGGCATGAGTCAAATACAATCAATCCTACACAAACATTTGGGTGTGAGAAAGCTGTGCTCGCGGTGGATCCCACACAACTTGACCGAGGCTCAAAAAACGGACCGCGTCACTTGGTGCAGTGCCATGCTTACCAGATTCAACGAAGGTGCGTCAAATTTGGTGTGGGACATAGTAACAGGTGACGAAACATGGATTTATTGCTACGATCCCAAAACAAAGCAGCAATCGAGCGTATGGGTCTTTCAAGATGAGCCGAAACCAACCAAAGTGGCGCGCGTGAAAAGTGCATCTAAGCGGATGATTGCTTCTTTTTTTAATAAAACTGGACACGTGGCTACTGTTGCTTTAGAGAATCGTCGTACCGTGAATAGTGACTGGTACACGACCATTTGTTTGCCGGAAGTTATTGACGAACTCCGTAAAAATAGCCGTAAACGCCGTATCATCCTGCACCACGACAATGCTAGTTCTCACACGGCCAGACAGACAAACGACTTTTTGAAGACGAAAAATGTAGAACTCATGAGTCATCCTGCATACAGTCCCGACCTGGCACCTTGTGACTTTTTTCTGTTCCCAAAAATTAAGAACCAATTACGCGGTCAACGATTTTCATCACCAGAAGAGGCTGTCGAGGAGTATGAAAAACACGTTTCAGAGGTCACCACAGGGGAGTGGCACAAAAGTTTTCAAAACTGGTTTGATCGAATGAAAAAGTGCATAGACGCCAAGGGAGATTATTTTGAAAAACAATAAATTAATTTTGTACCTTTAATCGTATTTTTTCATATTCATTCCGGAAACTTATAGTGCGTCCCACGTAAAAGGTAGAGTTTCGTGAAAGTTTCGTACGCAGACAACTTTTTTGTCAGGCGCTACCCTTTTAAGTAATTTGTTTTTTGTGGCCTTGATGTTGCTTTGCGTACTGTATTTTTGTTATTTACCATTATGTTTTCAAAGTGTCGCACCCGTATTGTGGGGGGCTGCAGAACCCTTTGTACGCAAACCCGACTCGCACGTGACCAAATCATTTATGATAACAACTTTGTCGTTAAATCAATATGCTGCTTACCATGCATTTTTCATAATGGATATGAAGGGATCGGAACAATCGGAACCCCTTTTTCAAAACTTTAATAGTAGTTTATGAAACTGGTACCTAAAAAGGTTATTAAAAACACGAGTGTCAGTTTAAAAAACGAGGCGTAGGCGAGTTTTCAATAGAACACGAGTTTAATACCTAGTAGTTATGTATAGTTTCATACACTACTTTATCTAAACTCATGCCTACTAACCGTTTTCATAATTTTTGTAAAGTCGTCAGCCATTTTTGATCATTCTTGTAAAAGCTTGCTCTGAAAGTGTTCGTAATTAAGTCGTTATTTCCAGAATGTCAGGTGGAGTCAAATATCATTCATCACCATCCCTGCTGTCAGTGATTTTAGGGCAAAATAGTACTATTGACCTAAAAAGCCACACTAAATAATAAATACATTTTCCCGTAAACTATGGCGCCGAAATCCAGCACAAATCCAATGCGCATGCGCTCCAGTAAGCGCCGCGCCGCATAACGGCCATAAACAATACCTGGCTGAAAATAAAGTTGAACTGTGACCTCCTTAGCTGTTTTGTACGTATTGGAGAATATTATTTATAAACCTCATTGGTATTTGATATTAAACCTCAGACATGGCTGTATGGGCTTAGTTCCATTCCTAAGTTAGTATAACATGGTACTGTAATCTCAGAAAAAGTTATTTAATAGCATTATGTTGGAGACCTATACGATAATTTAATATTTTTTCTGTTTTAGAGACGTTCATGAAACATATTTTTCATTGTGCAAGTAGTTTTGAGGTCATAAAGAGCATTTTACGATATGAGGTTAGATAAAAATTATTTTCGGGACATCAAAAGACCTTTAAAACAAGCGCCTACTCGATAAGCTTGAGTTGGAGATAACGCTTGATCTACAAAAATGCAAAGTTCACATTTATAGAGAGATTAGACTTTGTCCGCGGCTCAACCCGCGTTTATTTAATATTTGCCGCGTTTTCGGCTTGGGCATTATTTTATGAACACCCCATAGCCTATGTACTGCCCAGGGTCACTACGGTGATAATAAAAAAACCGCATCCAAATAATTTGAGTGGTTCTCAAGTTAAAACGGAACATACATATAATGAGACAGACAAAAATTTTAAAAATTGTATCTTTGCCCTCACATCAGTAAAGAACTAATATAACAATAACCCATTTCACGAAAATATCCAATATGTAGATAGATATGGCAATTTGGCGACCCTACCGCGAGTGTAAAAGACGTTAAAACGTCAAAACAAAACAATGCATCGTTGGGTATGTGTTTTATGAGCATTAATTTCTGTTAATTGCCTGCTCTGGACCTTCGAGGGCACACTGGAGTTATAACTAGTAATGAGAAGTCTTACAACGTGACAGAGGCTTACTAAATAATGAACGGTAAGGAAACTTTCATACTTGTCGATTTGGTATCAGGCATTAGGATCTTGCTGAAACTCAATGAAATGACTCGCCCGTTTTCGGCTTGGGCGTTATTTTGTGAACACCTCTTATAGCCTATATGTTGGTCAAGGTCACTACGGTGTTAATAAATAAAAACCGGCCGAGTGATAGTCGAACTCGTACCATTATCTATAAAAACGGCCCCATGTTGTATGGGAGCCCCCTTTAATATTTATTTTATTCTGTTTATTAGTACTTGTTGCCATAGCTGCAACAGAAATACATTATGTGTGAAAATTTCATCTGTCGAACTATCACGGTTCATGAGATACAGCCTGGCGACAGACGGACGGACGGACAGCGGAGTCTTAGTAATAGGATCCCGTTGGCTACCCTTTGGGTACGGAATCCTAAAAAGCATTCAAATCCGTTCAGTGGTTCTCGAGTTAAAACGGAACAAACAAATATACAGACAGACAAACAAAAATTCTAAAAACCGGTCTAGTGACAAGTGCGAGTAGGACTCACGCCTGAGGGTTCCGTACCTTGAGTAAAAATTAGAAACATGAAATGTATGAAAACGTAAACCGTTGGTCGACTATTACTCGTTAACTTTAAAGCCTATTTTTCAAAGACCTATATACAACGATACCCCGAAAAAAAAAATCATCCCCCCTTTTCGTACAGGGGGAGTACCCAAAAAAATCATTTTACCACTTTGTAAACGTGATTAATATGTATACCATGCCAAATTACAGCTTTCTAGTACTAAGTCTCGGAGCTAAGCCGCGGAAAGACGGACAGGACATGGCGAAACTATAAGGGTTCCTCGTGGACCACGGAACCCTAAAATGGTTGTTTTGGCTTCAGTACAATGCTAATTAACTATTTTATTAAAACATAAAAAAATATTTTATAGCACACTGTGCGTTAAATGACCGCTTTACGCACGCTGCGCTTGCGTAAAGTCGGCATTTTCCGCACTTTTGCTATAAAATATTATACGATACTCGTGCGAGAAACTTTTTCTCGACTCGTGTGATTGCAGCACTCACCTTCGGCTCATGCCGCAAACTCACACTCGTCAGAAAACGTTTCATCGCTCTCGTATCGTAATGTACTATTATGTACAGACACGACTTGGAATTTAATGTCACAATAAGTTCTGAAATTATTTTGACAGTTCTCATTTAATTAGACTGTAAAACATGATTAAGATCACTCCAAATTCCAAGAATACAATCCAGAATTTCGTGATTGGCTCTTACAAACTCCACAAACTCCAAGTTCTCTGCAGCAGTAATTTTGTGTCAGGGAACCTCGGTTATCTGGTATTTGAAGCCTTCTACATGTACTTAATTATTTTTTATTTTTTTTGTTTTTTATTTTTTTTATTTTTTATTTTTTTTTATTTTTATTTAAACACAATATATACTTGCGTATGTTTATCTTTTCACTTCAAATTTACCGTTATCCTTAAATAGCACTATCTAACTATATATACTTATATATTATTTTTATTTTATGTATTACCAGAGAGGTAATAATTCCTCCTTTAGACCTTATCCGTAACGTTTTTTTTTTAATTCACTTGACGCTGGCAAAACTGGCCTTTTTACAAAGACCGTAGTTGCCATATTAAAAAAAAAAAAAGAAGCCTTCTACGCGCATGTGACGTTTCGTTACTCGCTGCTACGAATATTTCTGTATTATTTACATGGACTTTTATCTATGATTATTTATCATACTCTTGTATTATTGAATAGGTAATTATGTCACGCACACATTTTATTTAAAGATAATATCTTCATGCTTTGTTCACTTCTAAAGAAAGAAAGAAAGAAAAGAAAAGGCATTTATTTCAGGTATGTAACCCATATTTTACAAATAATAATGTTTTACAAATTTTGCAAGATAAAATGCTTGTATAATATATTTTTCGTATTTCGTAAACACATTGAACTTTTGGTCGTATCCACTTACCGACTCTCCAGTGTGAATTTGTCTATGTAAACCAAAGTCACCTTACATGACACGGCATTGACTTCTGCCGTAACAATGACCCACAATATTGTACAAATTAACAAATTATTTAGTGGCCGTTTTGTTATTCTCTGTTGTTCTTTATTTAATTATGCGGAACGGTCGTCGACTTGCTAAACTACGAGCGAAGCAGCAGTGTCTGTATTCAAAACACAATTACACATACCTATACTTGCCTACACCAAACACCAACATATATGTTTTTACTTACAAATGAATCTTATAAATCTATATATTATATACCGGGTGTAAATAGACTGCTACCATTAAACCTGAAGCTGTTTCACGGTCGACGCTCTCTCTAAACTCGTCCGTATGTCTGTGCGTTACGGTTCACGCATTTTTTTTTGGAACTCAATTATTTCCCAAACTAAGGGTGTCCGCGGGTATGATTCGTGGGAAAAGTGGTTCAGTAGCAGTCTATTTACACCCGGTATATACCAAGTCGTGTCTGTACATTGAATATTTTCGCGTAATTTTAAATGAAATCGGTTATTGGTACTGTACTGAGGCCGAAACAACAATTTTTAGAATTTGTGATTGTCTGTCTGTTCCGTTTTAACTCGAGAACCACTCAACCGGTTAAGATGCGGTTTTTTTATTATAATCGTAGTGACCCTGGTCAACACATAGGCTATAATGGATGTTCATAAAATAACGCCCAAGCCGGAAACGGGAAAAAGATTGAATAAACGCTTTTATAACTCGAGAACCACTGAACGGATTTGGATGTAGTTTTTTTAATTATCATCGTAGTGACCCGGTCAACACATAGACTACAAGGGGTGTTCATAAAATAACGCCCAAGCCGAAAACGGACTATGTTATTTAAATCTATGGGAAATCTGATTCGAATTTATATCCGAAACCCACGCGTCGAAGTCGCGGGCCAAAGTTAGTATAAATATAAACTTATAAATAAAAAATATAATGTTTAAAGGTGTTTGGGATAAATTCTTCAATAATGCCAGATATGAATTAACTACACTGCGACTTTTATAATATCATCATCTCTATTGTCGTAAGGAGCAAAATACTACTTTACAGAATCGCCAAAAAACAAAATTTACTTCTTAAACTCAACGCATTTTATTGGTCAAACGAGAAGAAAAAGTGTTTGAGACCTCATTTCAATACATTTTCTGTCGCGGAAAATGTACCAAAAAAACCCTGAATTGTACAGCCAAAATCTTAGACCAGATGGTCTAAGAGCCAAAATGCACATCTTTATAGATCTTGTCACGAAAGAATTCCCACATTTATGGTTTTTTCGTGACAGGATCTTTACCGGAAATTTATTAAAATTTACTGTGTATTTCATGAAATATTTTTAACCTAATAGACAGGTAAAAAAAAACACTTTCCCCGTCGTACAATAATAACCTGAGTAAGTTGGTCAATAGGTTTTGAAATAAGAATCGCTGTAATTAGATAATCAACAAGATATCGAATATCGAAGGCGTGATTTTGAATTACAGATAACAATGAATCTCAAAAAAACTAAATGATAGGATAGTATCCATGTATCCGTTTTGTAAAAACAAAACAAAATCGATTATTTATTCCACAAAAAAACTAAATATAAAAAGGTGGGAAACCCATGGAAACAATTCACGACCGCGGCGAATCCATCAAAAAACAGATGCGAAACATTGACTTAATTACTATAACTAACTACCTATATATTCATCGTATTATCATGTAATAATTTCCGGTTTTTTTTTCGTTTATCTCCCTACACCTTACATTATTTTTGGCAACCGTGTATTGATCATCCATCCATCGGCCTGTTTCGTCCACTGCTGGCCTTTCCAGGATTTCGCCACTCTTTGCGGTTCTCCTGGAAGAAATGCCCTAGTCTGTTTTATATAAGGCCCGGCAATTGGGGATGGTTATACCGCCATCCATCGGTCCCAGGCAATGGTGGGCCGCCTGGTTTTGCCTGCGAGCTGTTCTCTTACTCTCCCCCGAATAACTTCTGGAGGATTTTCGAGTAAGATGGTGGTACCTCCACAGTCGAGCCCGGCACCAGCTCTACCACCTAAATTGAATGCATGTACGAGTATATCATGCATTAAATGAAATGTATTGATGCATATAAAGAATGCGACAGTGCACAGATGATCTCGTGATCAGTACAACTGCTACATGGCATCCATCACGACAAGGTCAGCTTAGTGACTATGGTGCATGCATGCTACCCCGCCCATGTGCGTTCTGACTTATTGCCATACTTACAGTAGCATTCGTAATAATGGCTTAGATCAGGGGTCTCCAAACTTGGCTCCTCCACTGAGTTCCAACTTATCGTAATCACACCAACATTCTGTAGTTTTTGTAATAATATCATTGACGATGGGGTCAGGGGTGGACTCCACTCCATTCGCAAGATTTCGCTTGGTACCTATCGGTAAGTGTCAAGATCTTATTAGCCGAAGCGGGTACATACTGTAAGTAAAGTTAAAAATAACGTAAATTTTAAGCAAATGCGCCTTTGTTGTTCCGTTTTGATACTTAAATCAAACCGTTATTATTGTGAATTTAAGATTAAGTGAATTATTGTGCGCCAAAAACCGGGCATATCCGGCCAGCCAGTGACAGCGGGTCGGATTGGCGAGCCATAGTTTGGAGAACCCTGGCTTAGACAATTCGGGATGGTAGACCGACTTTGTCTTGTTCACGCATTGCAGAATCTATGGAGGATTTTTGTTTATTATTCACACAACATACAATACTCTTCATGCAAGTTTAATGTAATTGTTACATGCCCGGCACGGCCGTAGCTAGGGGGGGGCATTGTGGGGCAATGCCCTACCTTAAAATCACAATGCCCTACCTTAAAAAATACATATTTTTGTGAAATAAATTCATATTTTTGTGAAATAAACGATTTAAAACTAATACTTTTTCATTGCAAAACAACAATCTTCTATTTTTAGAGGTTAGTTTTGTGCTGCAATAACTTTCCTGTGTATATTTCCATAGAAAATCAGCTGATTTATACGTAGATTTCACCCACACAAAAGGCCTATGTTCAGACACAGATATTTTATAAATGTGTGAGTGTAAAAACCACAAAGCCACAGGGCGCGTTCATTAACTCGGGGTCGCGACACGGATTCTATTGCCGTCTCTTTCTCACGCGTTGAAAATTGTATACGCTATCCTCCTGTTAGTGTTGGAACCTCACAAAAGTGAGTTAATGAACTGAGTGTTTGTAAAATATGTTCATTTAGTACCTCTGATGACAAAAATTGCCAGTATTTAAATTGGAATAAATCGGGAATAAAAATTGCTTACGCGTGCCATACTCGCGCTGGTCGATATGATCATTTGCGCATACGGGGAATCCCCTTTTAAACTAAAATAAACATAAACTAGAGATTGATTGTGATTGTTTGTAGTTTGCTTTAGTAAAGTGTACGGTAAAGAGTGTTTTAGTCAAAAATCGATACAGTTGTTATTTTAATTGCTATAAATTGAATATTTATTGATTTCGCGATGGATATACGGGCTTTCTTTGGAAAAAAACGAAGAGTTGAAGAGCAAATTGACCACGAAGAACCTCACTGCTCAAAACAGGTGGAAGCACAAGATACAATCGCTACTCCTAGTTCCATGGCAACAGGTTGGTCAACAAATGTTGGTAATGTTAGCTATGGTATTCCATCTGATATTGCACAAATCGGAGAACCAATAAAACAGGTTGTTTTAGACACATATCCAAAACAACATAACAGGGCCTTTGTTTCCGATTGGTTCAAGCGTTATAAATGGTTGCAGTATTCTGTCAACAAAGATGCTGCTTTTTGCTATCCATGCCAGCAATTTTTACCTCATGGAAGCAAACAGACTTCGTACACTTCCACAGGATTTAGAAACTGGAAAAATGCCACTGATTCTAAAACAGGTTTTCCAAAACATGAAAAATCAGTTTCTCATATTCAGGCTATGTCTATGTGGCAGGAGAAATTACAAAGAATATCTACATCTAGCAGTGTTGAAACGTTAATAAATCAAAATGTATTAGAAAAATATAGGTATTACGTGAAGTCTATCATTGAAGTAATACAATTTCTAATTGTCAACGAATTAGCTTTGCGTGGAAATTATATGTTGGAAGAAAAAAAAGAACAAGGATTATTTCAGAATTTATTTGAATACACATGTATGAAAGATCCAAATTTGAACGAGGTTCTCACTCATATACCACAAAACGCAACATATCGTTCACCTGAAATTCAAAATCAAATAATTCAAGCAATGGTTCAAGCAGTACGAAGTTCCATTGTCAACGATATTAATAAATCTGACGTGAAATGGTTTACTCTAATGGAAGACGGGACAAGAGATAAAAATAACCGCGAAAATATTGCATTAGCATTACGTTACGTCAAGGATGGTGTCGTCAATGAGTCGTTGCTGGTGGTTAAGACTACTGAAAACCTTGATGCAGCCACTTTCACGGAATTAACGTTAAATACCCTTACGGAAAATAACATTGACCCCTCTTGTATGCTTAGCCAATGCTATGATGGCGCAAGTGTAATGAGTGGGAAAGTTTCAGGAGTTGCGACTAGAATAGAAAATAAATTGGGCCGAAAAATTCCTTACGTCCACTGCTATAACCATCGCTTGCACTTAATAGTCATCAGGACTATCTCAGAAATGACTTTCATTCGTTTATTTTTTGACCAATGTATCATGTTACATGAATTCTTTCATCATGGCAAAATAGCTGCCTTGTATGGTGGAAAAAGGATTTGCCGACTCCTCGAACAACGCTGGTCTGGACATTTGGCAGTTACAAAAGTTGTATACGATAATTATTCATCGATTTTGCAGACTTTGAAAGAAATTAAAAATGGCAGATTCAACGGTGATGACGTCGCCAAGAGTATCGGTATTAAAAAAGTCATGCTTGATCTGGAATTCCGAATGGCCATGGTTGTGGCCAAAAAAATATTATCCACACTACAACCTGCAGATGCAGCTTTGCAAGCACGAACCGCAGGATTGAAAGACGCCATAACAATCATAAAGTGTGTCGAAGATGAAATTATTAAATTAAGATCAAATCAAATGTATAATCAAATTCTGGAAGAAGCTAAGTCTTTAACAAGTGACGACTGCGGCGAATCTGAAAATAGGACACAGACCTTGAAGAGGCAAATAAAAAAACCAAATCGGATGGATGACTATTTTACGTATGGCCCCTCCTGTTTCTCTGCCAGAAAAAATATAGAAGAGAACGACGAGCCATTTAAGTCTGAGTATTTCGAAACGTTGGACATACTAATTGCTGAATTACAAAGAAGGTTTTCAGACAACAATGATCTAATCAATTCGATTGCGAGTCTCGATGAGTTGGATGTAGATAAAATGGTTCCACTGAAAAATTTGGGTAAGTTTGAAACATTTTCATAACTAAAATAATTGTCGTGTTCAATTTACAATTTTAACAAATTTTTCAGGTCTGAAAATTCCATCAAGAGAAGAGGCTTGTGTGGTTAAAGCTTACTTGAGTCGTAACGAGGACAAAATGGAAAATACATTGCAAATTTTGTACAGGCAACGAGAGGCGTTCAAAGATACATATGAACTTTTTGCTTCTGTGGCGACCATAGGATGTAGCACTGCAGTGTGCGAATCTACGTTTTCAACTTTAACTGCAATCAATAGGCCTCAAAGGCTGTCAATGGGTCACGAGAGAATGGCTGGAATGGTATTCCTGGCCTTTGAAAAAAAAAGAACAAAATCAGTTGATTTGAACGAAGTTCTTCGCATTTTTAATAACATGGCGAATCGTAAAATTCAACTTTTTTAAATGTATGTTAATAATTGTATTAAATTTGTAGAAAAAATAAAATCTAAATGGTATTTTTGGTAGTATCTATTTACTCGTATCAACTCACCCAACAATTAATTATTACCTCACTCTCACTCAGACGTGGATGGATCTCTACATCCAAATCTGGAAGTTTGACCATCTTGTTTGCTTATTCTTCATCATTGAGGATTTAATAGTTATTAGATCTATGCTCATGCTCTTTCAGAGGTCAGTGATATACATAGTGATTGATTTAGGAGCCTGTGCTTCGTGGGATCAATTATGGTAATTTTTTTACTTCCGCCCTACCTGTAACCAATGCTGCCCTACCTCAAATTCGGCTCTAGCTACAGCCCTGATGCCCGGAATATTATAATGCACGTCTGACATGGGTGTACGGTTTGAAATTAGACAGGGTGGGTTAATACGTACCTATTCAATCAAAAATAGAAATGTGAAAAAGGGGCCGGTTCAGTACAAAGGCAGTGCAGAATTGTCGGCATCGCCAAAAAAAGAATTGAGATCAAATTGGGTGCCGAGGCTTAACTTATTCAAAGTACACCCGGTACACAATTATCAACACACCCAGTAAACTATTATCGTACTCTATGAACATTTGTGTACCCCAGGCCCAGCAGCAATCAGCATACGGGCTAAGTTAGCTGCGGGCTATGTTACACCGAAGTGCGTAAGACATATATATATATAAAACTTTTCAAGATGTGATGTAAGTATCTACTTGTGATTCATCCGTGGTATCTACTTTCAAGCTTTATTCCCTGTGTCAAAACTCAGCTCAATGAAATGAATCATAAAAATATACGGACGCCAGCCACGGCCGATCCACGGGGCTATCCCGAAATTTGTCTCTTTGCAAATTAATTTTTAACCGGGAAATTGTAATTAATTCATTTGAAAAAATCCATCCATCCATCAGCCTGTTTCGTCCACTGCTGGACATAGGCCTTTCCAGGATTTCGCCACTCTTGGCAGTCCTCCTGGAAGAAATGCCCATACTTAAACACGCTAGGCAGGCGGGTTGGTGAGCGCGGTGCCGAAACCCTTGCACCAGTGATGCCGCTGCCCGTCACCAGTATGTTTTATATAAGACCCGGCAATTGGGGATGGATAAACCGCCATCCATCGGTCCCAGGCAATGGTGGACCGCCTCGTTTTGCCTAAGAGCTGTTCTCTTACTCAACCCCGAATAACTTCTGGAGGATTTGCGAGTAAGATGGTGGTACCTCCACAGTCGAGCCCGGCATCAGCTCTACCATCTATATTGAAAAAATACATTATGTTATATTTCAATCTTTAAACTTAATATTTCGGCGGTTCGATAAACGCTTATTTGCATTCTGCTACACCCATTAAAATGGCAAAGATAGGCCTAAACTATCATATAAATACCATTTCACGGCGTTACATTAGGTTTTACACGATAAAACTTTTACTAATTTTAGTACGTGAAATGGTATTTATATTATAGTTTAGGCCTATGGGTGTAGCAGAATGCAAATAAGCTTTTAAACGTCGTAAGAAATATGATATAAAACTCGAAATCGCGAGTTTTCTGAGCGGTCCGCTCCCACTGAGCAGGATATAAAAGTGCAAAATGAAAGCGGACTGATTTCTCTGGATAACCCCACCGTAAATGCAGTGCAAACACATTTTTAATGCGTGCGTCAGAGATGGACGTATGCTCGAACGATAAACGATCGGCCGAATATTTTTGGGAGTGCGGGGCCTGCAAGCCGAGATTTTAGTAGACCCGTCTTGTGCGTAGAAGCGATCAATGTCCGTTGACCATGCCGTTCGTTGGTGTGAGTGGACTTTATATCATTGAGCTGGTCCGAGTACTCTGTGTAGAGACGCTGCCACCGCAACTGACGGACGATGATCGACAGCATCTCTTCTAATAGCTCGTGCTTCTTGATTCCCTGCGCAGAGATTTGAAACTGTGATAGAAATTAAGGTGGTAACAGAGGATCTCAGTGCAAAAGGCACATCATAATATTGTTTTCCTTACTTTTGAATAAAAAGTTACGAAAAGACAGACGGCGCAGAAGTGAAAAGGCTTTTATCCTTCTTTCCCATTTCAGGCGAAACTTCTCAGCCCCCGGCGCATTCGACGGGTCAGAATGGGACCGCTGCTCCACATACAATGCCAACTGGAGCCAAGTGCTGCAGAGTCTGGCTCCTCCCGACAACAGCACGCCCACTGTCCCGTGCCAGAACGGGTGGGAGTTCGAGCTGGGGGACATACCCTATCAAACTGTTATAAGTGAGGTGAGTGTACGAATGACTACGAGGTCAGGATGAGACCACCGTGAGTGACATACTTCCATTAACTGAACCCAACTACTGCCACTAAATATGTACAGCGGGCATAATGTAAAAACTGAACTTTCAAAATTGGCTTCAGTGTACATATATTGAACCGTTCACAAACTGTGACGTCCTTAGATAATCGGAATTCGTTATTATACCTATATTTTCGATGTTTAGCAACCAGTTGGAAACCTACTCAAAGATACATAATCTAGGAGCCCTAGAAGTACAAAAAAATAGGAAGGAGTTTCGCCAACCAAAAACTGAAGCAACTATAGTAAGCCTGCTCGTGTGTACGCACGAGCCCGGCACGCACACATTTGTCGCGTTTATAGACTTTGCATCGGAGCCGCGATGAGTTGTGCAACGGTTGCACTTTAAACCGAATCCCGGTGCAAAATGCACATCATAATATTGTTTTCCTTGCCTTTGAATTAAAAATATGCAAACATTGCGTTTTAAAGCAATCAGCGGAAATTGATTAGTAATAAGTACATGCCTTACATTTTGATTACATTCGATTATAACGTTAAAATATGCTTTTATCGAATGCAATCAAAATGTAAATCATAAAATGATAGAATTTGAATGTAAAACTAATCAATTTCCGCTAATTGCTTTAAAACGCAATGTTTGCATACTTTTTATTCAAAAGAAAGGAAAACAATATTATGATGTGCATTTTGCACCGGGATTCGGTTTAACCACCTTAAACGGCCACACGTCAAAATGACAGATAGCTTATACGCTGCAGAGAGCAGCGGAAATTATTTGCGCTGCTCGATGCTTGTCAAAGTCATCATGTGAAATGGTCGTTTATAACTCTTTGCAGCGGCTGCATAATTCATCACTGCAGCGATGCAAAGTCGTTAAACGCGACAATTCATATCACTTACTACCTAATTCCATAGAAAATTCACTTACACACGTGTTAACCGTTTTTTGCTTAGCGGCGACTCCGTCCCTTTTTTTATTCGTGTATGCTAGGAGCTGATCTCCTTCCGCTAGAGGCATTATGCGCATTGAGATCTTCGCCAGTGTTAACTAGGAAAACTACGTTGGAAACTTAATAGAGACATAATAGGATTCAAAGTAATTCTAGAACATGTACGAAAAATCGGAACCGGAAGCAACTAAGGGTAGGTATCATTATTTTATTACTTATCGTCTATAGGCGACCGGACGTGTGCTTTCTGTCATGGATTGTATAGAAAGTGGAAATACGAATACCTACGGAAATACTGGCTTTTGCTGAAGAGTGTCGAAGAATTCATACACGCACTACACCATAAAAATAAAGGAATCTTCGGCAAAGGTCATATTTCCGAACTTGCTTCTCTGGTTCCACTTGTTTGCGCATGCACATGTTCTAAAATAATCTTGAAATCTATTTTCTTTCAAATAAGTTTCCAAATGACAGTGCAATGTAGGCTTTTAAATTGATGTAAGTATCGGCTATTTTTGAAAAAACAAAACTGGCGAAGATTTCTGTGCGCATTATACCACAATCGGGTGGATCTCTAGTGGTTAAAAAGGAGATAACCGGTAATAGTACTCGACACATACAAACAACTTTTATAAAGGTCGCGAAAAACAAATAAGGTACTTGTTTCATAGAAAAAGTACTTCCTAGTTTCCAGCGACTAAAATCCAACTTGTATAGAAAGTCACCCAACATCAGAGAAATTTAAAGAAAGATCATGTCAACAATATCTGTCCATTATCGGTTATTGGTGCGCTGATAAATAACAGATAATAAGATTAATTCTATATCTGTTATAAGTAGGGCGTTGACGTTCAGATTGTGCAATGTTTACTGATAGCTCTTTCAAGTCCTGAAAATCTGATTTTTAGGGTTCCGTAGGAACGTTCCGTTCAAGGAGCCCTTATAGTTTCTCCATGTTCGTCTGTCCGTCCGTCCGTCCGCGGCTTAGCGCAGAGACTATTGGTACTAGAAAGCTCTAATTTGGCATGAGTGTACATAAATCACGCCGACAAAACTGTAAAATAAAATCAGGAAAAAATATATTTTTAGGGTAGGTACCTCCCATACAAGTAAATGGGGGATACATTTTTTTTTCTAATCTATCCCACAGTGTTGGGTATCGTTAGATAGGTCGTTCAAAAACATTGTGGGTGTATGAAAACTATTTTTAGATTTAAGGATCCGTTGACGAAATTTCAAAGGCTTTAGAATGGAGACCACGTACAGCAAAGCGTAGTGTAGGACGACCTCGTGCCCGCTGGACCGACGACCTGAAGGACGTTGCGGGGGGCGGCTGGATGAGGAGGACGGAGGACCGACATGAGTGGCGAAATTTGGGAAAGGCCTATGTCCAGCAGTGGACGAACACGGGCTGATGGATGGATGGATGGATGACGAAATTTTAAGCTTTAAAGTGAATTTTTTTGTTAAAAGAGTGTAGAAGAGAATAGCTTTCAGGAGTTTGGTCGTTGTGATTCCGTCTTCCGTCGTTGTTTTTCAGAGCTGTCCTAATCTCACCCATTTCGACTTCCGGGAGTTCATCGGTGTAATGGTGGAAGTTTGTCATCCTCATTGCAAGCAGTTGCCTTGGGAGCATGTGATGAATTTAGAAGACATTTCCTCGCCTTGTCTAGAGTATATGCTATTGGACTCATATTGCGGTTGTAGGACTTTTCTTGTATTAATTAAGTAAAACAACGTTTGTTCGGTTCGCCATCTTTAATGCAGAGCGAGTTTTCTTTCACATGCTGTTTTGAAATGTTAGTTAACTTATTTGAGTTTTTGGTATCAGAGTGTGGAACATGTTGTGGTATATCGTTGTTATGGCCCACGTTTCAAGCTTGCTTTTTTTAAAGGTGATCTATTATTATTATTAGTTGTTAACCTTACTTTTAAATAAAGTCTTTTTAATTTTTCATCACATGAACATTTTATTCAAAAATAACAAAAACTTTATAATTATTCAAATATAATAAAAAATAAGTTATGCGTTTTGGAACGACACGGATTAGACACGTGGGGAACGAGAATAAATAAAAACCGGCCAAGTGCGAGTCGAACTCGCGCACGAAGGGTTCCGGAACATTGTCTGAAAACGGCAAAAAAAACGTGTCTGTTGTATGGGAGTTCGCAGGTCCGACTCGCACTTGGCCGGTTTTAGTATTTGTTGTTAAAGCGGCAATAGAAATACATCATCTGTGAAAATTCCAACTAACTATCACGGTTCATGAGATACAGGCTGGTGACAGATGGACGTACGGACAGCGGAGTTTTAGTAATAGGGTCCCGTTGGTTACCCTTTGGGTACTAAACCCTAAAAATAATCGGAGCAACTACCTTAACATGTTTCACCAAAATGATGACTATTTTGTTTAGCACCTCCTTCAGCCAGAATGTTGTAGACCATAGAGTAACTTATTTGTATACTCTAATACTTATGTTATTTTCCAGCGAGGCTGGGTCTGCGAGTTCTCTGGGTTCGGTCCTATAGCACAAGCCATTTTCTTCGCTGGATCCTTCGTCGGAGGGCTGCTTTTCGGATGGCTGGCTGACACCTTCGGCAGAGTTCCTGCCTTGGTTGGTAAGAGTTCATTACTCGGGGGTAACTTTCCTGTTTTGGTGGGATTTTAGTCGTCACACCGAGGGTACCAAATTAGAACATGCCATACTGCTGTTAAAAATCAGGCTTCTAACCTAACGCAAAACAGTAAGTGCTCTTTATTATCAGTTTCATATAAATCTAAATGAAAACCTACAGGACATTTTGTTCACAATTAGGTGATTGAAGACCAACTTAGACCCTTTGGATACAAAGAGTTTATAATAACAGATCGTAGCGTATGTGTCAAGTTGGACTTCCATAACTGCTCGCGAAACAAGTTTGAACTCTCAGGGCACGAGTCCTTTAGAATTTACATGGTTGGGTTGTCATAGACATCATATGTGGGTTGTATTTGATCCCTGATGAGGGACTGCTTGACGCGTTGATGGTAGTTCTGCATCGACGCATTGTCGGCGATTCTGTATCCAACTTCACTGTAGTCAGAGAAGTTAGCTAACTTAGATTTACTTACATGTTTTAGCAAGTCTGCAGGCGTCGTCCTACACAATGGACGACGAGACGTTATCTGCTTAATAATGAGTTCTGACGCCGCACAGAAATCTTCAAAAACTGGCGTCACACTGTTTTCCGTATTTTTTGCGGGGTCTCATTGTAATTCTATGCAGCGTGGTCTACATACATCTTAATTTTTGTCTGTCTGTCTTTATGTATGTATGTCCCGTTTTAACTCGAGAACCGCTCCACGGATTTGGATGCGGCTTTCTGTATTGTCATCGTAGTGACTCTAGTCAACATATGTTATAACAGTTATAAGTGATGTTTATAAAATAACGCCCAAGCCGAAAACGGGGCAGATATTGAATAAACACGGGCGGATCCGCAGGCAAAGGCTAATGGGTTATTAAAACCAAAAATGATATAATTTTTGTCTCTCTGTATGTTCCGTTTTACCTCGAGAAGCGAGAACCACTAACGGTTTTGGATGCGGTTTTTTTATTATTATAGTAATGACCTTTGAAAACAAGGCTGTAAGGGGTGTTGATAGAATAACCGCCAAGCCGAAAACTAGATAAATAATTTTACGCGCTTCAAAGGCTAGTACTCTCCATATTTCTGTTCCAGGTACCAATCTAGTGGGCTGCGTGGGCGGTATAGCCAGCATCTACACGACCGGGCTCTGGGACTTCGCCTTCTGCCGGTTCCTGGTCGGCATGTCCTATGACAGCTGCTTCATGATGATGTACATTCTCGGTGAGAAACTCATCCACATCCAAGCTTTCTACTTGTCCGCCGTCCGCACCAGTTTAGGGTGGTATTTGTCTTGTTAATTGGTTTGTGTGATGGTCTCGTTGTATGGAGGGTTAGCTCTATTTATCTTATTAGATACTTATTGATGGGTTCATGAGGTGGCGCGAGGGCAGTTTTTAACAGTTTTTTAGGAATGTGTATCACATAATCATCACACCAAGGAAGCGTTTCAGAACGTGCGATCATAGTGCGAAATTTCACTCGTTTATTAGAAAGAGACAGATCTACAATAGGAGCAAGAGAAACAAAAATCTGGTTGCACCAATCAGGTGGCTCAGTGTGATTTTCGTATTACTCCGAAGCGTTTCAAAACACTTCCGAGCAACTTTCAGGTATCGTGTTTGAACGCTCTAGGGTGAAATTTGCATCACTCCGAGTGAAATTCACTCGTTTCCAAACGGAACCTAATATTATAAATGCGAAAGTTTGTGTGTGTTGTGTGTATGTTTGTTACTCTTTCACGCTGAAACGGCTCGACGGATTTGGATGAAATTTAGAATGGATATAGCTTATACCCTAACTTAACACATAGGCTACTTTTTGTCCCGGAAAAAAGCATGCCGTTAAACCGAACAACACGCGGGCGGAGCCGCGGGCAAAAGCTAGTTTTATATAAAAACATGTGGTCCGTCGTACAAACTAGTGCATGGCTTCTGTTTCAGTTGGATCAAGCTCGTGTTTATCTGTTATAATTTTCGGGTAATTACTAGCAAAGGCAAACAAATAAACTAGAATATTACTATAATTACAAATGTAGCGAACGCTAGTAGGTATAACACTCTTGGGCTAAGCAGAAACAAAATCAAATTATTTTAAAAGCTTTTTAAAATCTCTTTATAAATTCAAAAAAGCCAAGTTGTAGTCAAACGTTACTTCTATCGATAAAATTATTCTATAACAAATACGCAATTAAAGATTAAATAATAATAGTTGGCGAAACTCAAAGCATAGGTAGTAAGTACGGGTCTATATGAACAACTTTTTATATTGGGGCTAAGTGAAATTCGCAACTTTTTTTCACTTCCTCTCATACAAATTGACCAATCAGCCGTCTGGTTTTTATGAGAAGGAGAAAAAAAATCGAGAATTTTGCATAGTCCCCAATATAAAAAGTTGTTCATATAGACGAGTACTACCTACTGGTTTCGCCAACTATTATTATTTAACCTTATATGTATACAACGTGAATTTTAAGTCATTTTGTTAACGATAACTGGTGATAGTACTCGTCCATATGAACAACTTTTTATATAATAGCTGTTTCATAGAAAAGTTAAATACGTACTCGACCCAAATGTATGAAACAGCTGATTTTTTTCCCGATTTCAGAGTTGTCTTCATAGTAAAAGTTGTTTATATGGACGAGTACTATCACCAGTTTTCTTTAGCAAAATTACTTAAATTTCACATATTTATTCAGTTTCGATACTTCATTAATAAATCAAATCGTTTATATTAATACCGGTATTCTTGTAACCTTGAAAGGTCAGTAATGAAGGTGAAAGGTTGGGTAAGCTTTTCGATTGTTATGTAAATTGTAGAGTTCATAATTACATACAACACGCTCGTATGGGAACCTATTGTGTTACGTAAATGTGAGACTAAGCCATTTCGGATGATCGTATAGTCGACTGAGGCCATAATAGTATGATTCGGTGTATTTGTTTAGATTACCGATGACCTTCACTTACCTACAAAGGGTGGCGCTAACTAAAGCTAATCACATGCCAAGCAGGGACTAGGAGATATACCGGGTGTAAATAGAGTGCGACCATTAAATGAAACCACATATTCTACCGACCCTACTGAACCACTTTTCCCAAGAGTCATACCCGTGGACACCCTTAGTTTAGGAAATAATTGAGTTCCAAACAAAAATGCGAGAACCCTAACGCACCGACATACAGGCGAGTTTAGAGAGAGCGTCATCCGTGAAGCGACGTCCGTGAAACGACGCTCTCTCTAAACTCGCCCGTATGTCGATGCATCAGGGTTCACGCATTTTTGTTTGGAACTCAATTATTTCCTAAATTAAGGGTGTCCGCGGGTATGACTCTTGGGAAAAGTGGTTCAGTAGGGTCGGTAGAATATGTGGTTTCATTTAATGGTCGAACTCTTTTTACACCCGGTATAGCTCGTTGATGCCAAGTATGTTATGCACCGACCTTTAAGGTCCGTGACTGTATTTACTTTATAAATAAATAGCTTTTGCCCGCGGCTCCGCCCGCGTGTTATTCGGCTTAACGACATCCTTTTTCCGGGATAATAAGTAGCCTATGTGTTAAGTTATGGTATAAGCTATATCCATTATAAATTTCATCCAAATCCGTCAAGCCGTTTCAGCGTGAAAAGTAACAAACATACACACACAAACTTTCGCATTAATAATATTAGTGTGATAATGTGATACTTACATAAATGAGTAGCAAAATATGTTAATGTAAATATTGTCTATACAAACTTCGATTGGTCGAAGTATACAAAAATATAATCTCGAATGGTGCTCATTTTCATGGACTCGTCGTCAAAGCTACATAAGAAGATGTACGGAAGCAGGCTTCTATCATCAAGTGATGATCGAAGGAAGCAGGAATCCCGTCATCTAGTTGTATATTGATGATCGAAGGAAGCAGGAATTGTCGCTGACCACTAGAATTGGAGGGGAGTCACCTCGCTCCGCCCCGTTTCGCCCAGCTCCCAAAATTTATGATCACATGCAACCTTTGATGATCGAAGCATGCAACCTAATCTCGTCGTCGTCGCGGCTATTTTTCACTTTTGGTAAAAGACTTTCATTTGTATACGCTACGATCTGCCGACGACATGCATTACATACCACGCTTGTCTCCCAGAAGGCGGACGCTAAAACGACATCTCCATCTGCTACGCTACGATGTTGATTATTCCTGCCTGCTACTGAGGTGATAATACCAGGTTGTATTAAGGTGAATACATACTCAAACTGCAACATTAGACCATCCATTAGACCTATCTTTGAAAACCAACTCCTCCTATATACGAAAATATAAAAAAAAAACATAACATACACAAAATTAATCCCAAATAAGTAGGTATAATGTTTTTTTTTTATCTCCACGTCTGATAAACATCGAGAATTTCCCATGATGATTCCTCCTTCCGAATCTCTGGCCTGAAGTGATTTTTTTTTTCACCATAGTCTATAAAATTATTGCTCAAAATTTTTATCCTGTCCATCGCGTCCATGTGAAAAGTATTATTTTCTCGTATAAAACAAAAAGACGAAACAGCTCCGCCCTGCCTGCAGTCTTGTATTAAAAACAGGCAAAAATGATTGATGGTTAATGTAAAAATTGATCAGAACTACTGAGAAAAGCACTCATTAGCTTGGTCAAAAGAACTGGCAAACAGAACTACTGTTCCCACTAGTTCGGTCAACAGAACTGTGCAACAGAACTACTGGGAACAAAGGGTATCGTGTATTATGTAACAGCCAACGCGCTGAACGTTATTTTCCTTCAGGCCCAAAATGTTGAATTCGCAAAATGTTTAATCTCAAAATGTCGAATTAAAATTTTCACAGATTTTTTGATCAATGTCCAAATAACGGATGATTTATTTTTTATACAGATGTCAAAAGTGACCAATGTCAAAGTGACAGATGATAGATTTTCTTACAGATTTTGTGACGGATGATTTATTTTTCATACACCTGTCAAAAGTGACAGATGTCAAATGTGACAGATGATTGAGTTTTACACAGATTAATGTCGTTTCCATCGATACTTGTAGCGAGCGACACACATCGCGTTGCTAATGGGGTACGTGCACATCCACAGAAGATATTTTTTTTCTGTTCTGTGTGCACATTCTACTAATACGTGGGACGCACTATAAGTTTCCGGAATGAATATGAAAAAATACTATTAAAGGTACAAAATTAATTTATTGTTTTTCAAAATAATCTCCCTTGGTGTCTATGCACTTTTTCATTCGATCAAACCAGTTTTGAAAACTTTTGTGCCACTCCCCTGTGGTGACCTCTGAAACGTGTTTTTCATACTCCTCGACAGCCTCTTCTGGTGATGAAAATCGTTGACCGCGTAATTGGTTCTTAATTTTTGGGAACAGAAAAAAGTCACAAGGTGCCAGGTCGGGACTGTATGCAGGATGACTCATGAGTTCTACATTTTTCGTCTTCAAAAAGTCGTTTGTCTGTCTGGCCGTGTGAGAACTAGCATTGTCGTGGTGCAGGATGATACGGCGTTTACGGTTATTTTTACGGAGTTCGTCAATAACTTCCGGCAAACAAATGGTCGTGTACCAGTCACTATTCACGGTACGACGATTATCTAAAGCAACAGTAGCCACGTGTCCAGTTTTATTAAAAAAAGAAGCAATCATCCGCCTAGATGCACTTTTCACGCGCGCCACTTTGGTTGGTTTCGGCTCATCTTGAAAGACCCATACGCTCGATTGCTGCTTTGTTTTGGGATCGTAGCAATAAATCCATGTTTCGTCACCTGTTACTATGTCCCACACCAAATTTGACGCACCTTCGTTGAATCTGGTAAGCATGGCACTGCACCAAGTGACGCGGTCCGTTTTTTGAGCCTCGGTCAAGTTGTGTGGGATCCACCGCGAGCACAGCTTTCTCATACCCAAATGTTTTTGTAGGATTGATTGTATTTGACTCATGCCTATTTCTAAGGATGCGCGAATTTCATGGTAGGTCACATGCCTGTCTGTTTCAATCATACGGCGCACAGAATCGATGTTTTTGTTGGTCACAGCGGTGGACGGCCGACCATCGCGAGATTCGTCACTGAGATTGATACGACCACGCTTGAATTCTGCAAACCAGCTATAAACAGTCGTCTTGCATGGTGCTTCATTGCCAAAAGCTGTTTCAAGCCGAGCGATGCTCTGTTGAGCTGTCAAATTAAACTTAAAATCGTAGAAAATCATACTACGAAAATTTTCCCGAGTTAAATCCATGTTGATGCAGACACACAATTTTTTAAATGGCGCCACAAGGTAAAAACAAAAGACAGTCAGATGAAACAAACTGCATTCTACAGCCAAAGAGTTCTATTTTCAAATGTTGCAATAAATTTTTAAATATTGTTTATGTAAGTGGCCAGTTCCGGAAACTTTTAGTGTTACCTATGTAACTACCTTTGCAAACTCTTTGCTTTCCCATAGAAAATGAAGAGTAGTCAGTAGGGCATGTGGTTTAATTCTCTGAGCGAACAACGGTGTATCCTGTTCCGCTGCTTTCACATTCATCAATTCTACGTATACTACATTCCCTTTGATCAATTTGGTTATCTCGGGGACTGGAAGCTCCTAGTCCCTGGGTTATGTCATAAAACAGTGGTTCTTAACATTTTTATGATGAGGGACCATTTGACAAAATTTCTGTCTTGCCACGGACCACTAACTCTTTGGAAGTAATTTACAGTAAAAGTACATGAATAAAGGGTTTTATATATATTATTAACTATAAATTTTAATTAAAACACGCATGCATTCGTTCAAAGCCATCGACAATACAGCCAACAAAGCCAACAGTATTTGAATTTTCATGAAAGTTTTACATTACTACAGAGATAACTAAGTATGTAGGTAAATTATCTTAATGTGATTTTTGTGACTGCGTACTCTTTACTAACTTCTGAATCCTTGGTTCAGTACTACTCACACGCTTTTGTTTTTTAATTGTCTATCCTTGTCGCGCAGGCAAAACTTCAGTTATTTGAGGCGTAGTAGGTCGTTCGCACAACGAAAGGGATAAGCATATCTGAAAAAGCGCGAGTCTGAGCAGAGCGCTAAATCAAGAAGAGAGTGGATGTTGCTGTTTTTCAAGGAATAAAATTTAATATAAACTCACACAAGTGCGTTTACAAAAAAAAACGCTGTGCTATCGTTTAGACAATAGATTTAAATGTTTAAAACAGTAATCATTGTTATTTTTACTTTACTAGTTTCGATAGACTGCTTGTTTGAAATGAAAAAATAGCCTTCACTTTGCAATTTTTTTCGATCGAGCCAATTTTTCTCTATCGCGTTTTTGGCATAACATGCATTTATATCAAAACCATATCTTTTGTAGTTTGGGAGTACTACTTCTTCAAAAACTCCGTTTTTACTACCGATGTTGTCTTGAAATTTGCGGCTACATTAGGACATGTAAATACATGTAAGACATGTAAGTGGAAAATTCGTGAACAATTTTGAGATTTATAAAATACATGTCATTCACGCCATTTTAAGTTTTTTTTAGAGCTTACTAAGCGATTTTCTTCTCTCGGGCGATGATGTGAATTAAATTACGATTTTAAATGTATAAATGTCATAAGTATTTCCTCTATTATCACCAATTGTGAATGATAATGAACTAACAATGTTCATTTGCTTTGTACGGAGCCCTTTAACATCGGTTTTATGAACATTGTCTCCAGTGCTCGAGTACGTGGGGCCCCGCCACCGAACCTGGGTAGCCAACATGTCCATAGCGCTCTACTTCGGAGGCGGGTGTCTGCTGCTGCCGTGGCTGGCCATCTGGATTGGAGACTGGCGGAACCTGCTGTGGGCCACTTCGCTGCCGATGCTGATCGTGCTGTTTGTGCCATTTTTGGTTCCGGAAAGTGCCAGGTAATGCCCATCCCTGAATATTAAGGGATATTTTAGTAGTAGAGAAAAAAAACTAGATCACGGACTTTCTTCCAGCCAACCTTCGGGTGGGGAAGAAATTTATAATTTTACGTAATGTAGAAGTGAGATGTTAATGAATTAAGGCGACGCATTGGACATTTTCGCGACATGGATTTCCATTTTTCTCAGCAATAAAAAAACAAATGTAATTATCAATTTATATACTAAATTTAGCATTTCATTGACATCATTTTGCCCGAAGTTTTAGTTGATTGATTAATTTTCATAGCAGAGAAAAAAATATTTAGGAAACCTGTTTTAAAACAGAGATTTCTATTTTAGTGACAAACGGGAGCGAATGAAGCCTCTAAGTTTTTTCATTTCAATTATACACTTCAATATGGCCGATAAGATTTATTAAATTACTTATAGTTGTCATTTTAAATAAAAAATACTGTTTTGCTGCATACGACCTTACGGCATAAGCTAGTTCGTGAGCGCATATTTGTATGGGGTAAGTCCCCCTCACTCCACTCCCTTAAGGCGCGGATGAAATTAAAAGTTTATCAATAATTAAGTGAATATACATAGTGAAATACTACTTATTCTTATATTGTACGAATATACAAGGTTAGTTTTTCCAGTGGACGACCAATTTCCTTTCAATGATGATGAATTTCAATGTAGCGTAATAGGCCCTAAGCTAAGCCCCTTTATTATTAAAAGTAGTATCTCGCAATTATAATCGAGAAATCACAATAATAACAGCTAAATCCTAATGAAGTTTTCAAAATTACAGGTGGCTTTCATCACGGGGTCGAGTAAACCAAGCCGTTGACGTGTTGAGAAGGTTTGAAAGGGTTAATGGTACAAAAATACCACAGGATGTCTTGGATGAATTCATTGTGAGTACTTAATACCCAATTTAATTATCCTATGATTAAATATTTACATCTCATTAGCATCAACAAAGGGCAGGTGCAAATTCGTTTCGCGCTTTTATGGGTCTCTACTTAAATTGGGTTACTTTTAATTTAGACCGCCGGCCTCTGTACTGCACTCGCCAAAGGATTTTTTGTAATCTCAAATGAATGATGATTTTAATTTTATAGGTTTTTGTTACCAAACGTGAAACTTATCATTGTTTTTCTTATATTTTTTATAGAATGTATGTAATAAATGTTTTCTTTAGCGCTACGGCATAATAGCTTAATGTTATTTGGGATATTTTATGCATTACTTTATAAAAGATCCTGCGTAACAACTTAAAGCGTAGCAATTGTTGTGTAGGATCATTTACAAATTAATGCCTAAAATAACACAACTTCGCTAGAAGAACGTAAAAACTGCAAGCTTTTCGACAGCGAAACAGAGGCTGAAAAAAAAACTTAATGAGTTTAATTTGTTATATTGATGGCTCGCTCACAGTCGGTATTTGAATACGGTGCCATAAAAGTGAAATTATATAAAATACCTAATATGAAATATGGCTATTTTATTTCTTACAGCTTCAATCTGGTCAAACGAGACAAACAGACGAGACCATCTGGGCGTTGTTTAAGAGCTCCCACCTCCGAACAATGATGGCGTTCATGGTGATAGTGTACATGGCGTGTGCGATAGTGTTCGACGGACTGGTGAGGATGTCCGAGGCGCTCGGCTACGACTTCTTCATCACTTTCACCTTAACCTCCGCCACGGAGATACCCTCGGTGACACTGCTGGCACTCGTGCTTGACAGGTCAGAACAAACATTGAACTGTAGGATTTTCAAAGCCAAGCTAACTTGGCTTCACACAATCGATTCATAATTAAAAGGGCTGGTGACATAAAAAAAAATATGATAAACTGCAGACTATCTGAAATGAAATAAATGCCTTGATTAGTGTTGTATATTGTTTTCAAGTACGTTTACCTAATAAATACCAAAATAAGGTCCAAATTAAAGCAATTAAAGACTAAGATCCGATTCAATACATTGAGTTTGCAAAGAAACAAATTGAAACTTAGTTAAATTTAAGATACTATAACTACAAATCAGTTCTCTAGACAATTTTAAAGAATTTTAGTTATAATAATTGTAATTATTTATTTTGCTGAATTTGAGCGCGTTCGTAGCTTGATTCTCCCTCGAATGATACAAATATTAGTATGAGGCAAATCGAGCAAGAAAGTGAGACGCACGCACCGAGGTCATCAGCTGTAGTTATCGCCTTAAATAAAATTCTTTTTCAGTTGTGTTGACCTCACTCGTACCTTTACAGATGGGGTCGCCGCTGGCTTACCTGTGGTCCTATGGGTATTGCTGGGATATTAAGTCTAATAGCTGCATTTGTTCCTAAAGGTAAGGGTAGCTTTATCAGAATAGTTTTTGGTTATTTAAAAATATTATTATTATTATTGTGGGTACGTCTTACTCGCAATCACCTCAACGTTATTCGGCGGAGAGTAAAAGGACAGCTCACAAACAGGAACAAACGGGTGGCGTACCACGTCTAGTACCGATAATAGCGGTATACCATCCCCAATTCTACTATTGACGGGCAGCGGCGTCACCGGTGCAAAGATTTCGACACCTGACCTGTAATATGCGTATTGTCAAATAAACTTATTGCTATTTCTATTTACGCACTCACCAACCCACCTGCCCAGCGTGTGTGAGTATGGGCATCACTTCCGGGTGGAGCGCCAAGAGTGGCGAAATCTTGGGAAGACTTATGGCCAGCAGAGGACCAACCAAGCTAATGAATGGTGGGTATATCCACTTCATGGACGATATATTAATAATTGCAGGTATCCCTCAAGTGTCGCTCGCCATAATGGCGCGGTTCTGCATCAACATGTCATACAATGCCGCCATCCAGTGGGCCACCGAGTTGCTGCCCACCGGTGTTCGAGCTTCGGGTAGCTCCCTCGTGCACGTCAGCGGATATGTGGCTACTGTCCTCTCCCCATTCGTTGTATATTCCGTGAGTTATTTCTCTCTTCTCTACGTATTTGAAAGTTATTTCATGTAGAGGGTTTCATTGAAGTCCAACATTCCTCTGTCATTTGCCTAACAGTTAAATTTTAGATGGCTTCATGGTTTCCTTTTTTATATGCTACCATGGATTTGATCATGTCAGTGCTCCTAAATTATGATGACAGATTAAATACAGTGCAACAAGGCTCTTTTGTTGCGTGGATCAGTCGTGGCTAAAATCGGAACTATATACTTATAGGCGTTATAACAATAAAACATAGCTTGTTTTGCAGCAGCGCCTCTCCGTTAATCCACACAAATGCCTAGTGGCAGTATACAGTACTTTTATCTCACGACACATCATTATAACATGTCGGAAATATCTCGGCACCTCGAAAGAATGCGCTTCTTCCGTCCCGCGTCGCACTTCACGCCTTGTCTCGGTAAAAATGGGCCAGACCAAGCCTGATAAGTCGTCGTCGTAAGGTAAAATATCTGTTCCACAGAATATAAATGAATCAGTACGTAAACTGTTGTGTTATTTCAAAATAACTGTTGTCATAAACTGTTATCCTGTTATATTGCTGTTTGGTGAAACGATAATTGAAAGAATCGCAGATTGCAGATTGACAATATCATTATTTATATGTTCTTGCTCGTTATCAGTTATTTTACAATTAGAATAATAAATGAACTTCCCTTCATACTTTAAACATGCTTAGGACTATCAGAATTACTGTCAATACTTCGTATACGTAAATCTAAATACGAGTATGTTTGAGAAACTAATAGTTTGAATGAATTATTGATTGATTATTTGGAATTATGGTAATTCTGGCGTATTTAGAAGTTCATTGATCTTATTTACATTTTTTCTTTATATGCATTGTTTTGTTATATTTTCAATTTTTGTTATTCTTATTTACATTTTTTCTTTATATACATTGTTTCGTTATATTTACAATTTTTATTTATTTCCGTTTAAAAACATTATCATAGTTACTTTTGATGACAATAATCTTGTCCTTCGATCAGAGATTATGTAGCCGGCCTTTGAGAACTCTCTCTCGCACGGCACTGAAGTTACCATAATATTGGCGTGCGTTATGAAGAGCCAGAACAGAGATGGATAAATGTGGCTGTGCTCGCGCCACCACTGTAGGGGGCATGCCGTTCTGGGTATGACTGCTTCTCATTGCGTCGCGTCATTCATTACATTATTGAGAACAGCGGCAACGCCGACAACAGGGCTCGCCTACAAAAATGAAAACCGCAACGATTACGAAAGACAACAGGATGCTTGAGTTTCCGACAACAGTGTTGTTCGTTGCGCACAAATATAGCATTATATTATCTGTTGTCGTAATAACGACCAACACTCGCGAGTGCCTGCAACGTGTCTCATGGTTATGGTATCTCGAAAATACAGTGGAGTTTGCCTACTGTTTATATATCTACTGTGTCTGTATCTACCTAATTGGTTAACTCGATGTGCAGGATAAGTTATGGCGACCGCTACCGCTGCTGATATTGGGTGTGATCGCCATATTCGCGGCCAGCATCGGGTCTTTGCTGCCGGAGACAAACGGCAAGCAGATGCCGCAGACCATCGCTGAAGGAGAACGGCTCTTCAGGGAGCATTCGCTTTGCGGGTGAGTTGCCTCGGTGTTATTGTGAATACTCCAAGGGAATCTTTGCAGATCACTGTTAATGTCAACCAAAGTGTAGAGGGAACAACCAACGAACAACGAATCAACCAACGAACAATTCTGCAATCAACCAACAAAATGTCTTTGTTTAGCCTTAGCCTTCGGAGTTTTTATCTTTACAGCTTGGCAAAACAGAGTTTAACACAGTGACGCTACACAAAAAAAAAGTTTGAAAATTATGAAGGCGCTTTACCAAACATGAGGCCACACCCCATTATCACAGTTTAAATTTACACTGTGATATATGCAACAACCAAAATACAAAGTGACGTTAATTTATGCAGCCTATTTCATACTGGAGACTCCATAAGTAGTCGCCATCAAGGATCAATGACCCATTTTGGGAAATTCGAAAATTCTTTTTTCCCTATTCCCTACAAGGCAAAAGCCCTGAGTCAATACTATTAATTTTTTTAAGTTTTGCAAAAAATATATTGATACTTAATACTGATTGATCACTTACCAATAGTCTGGTATGAATTTGGCTGCATAATTAATTGCCCGGGACCGATGGTTGGCGGTTTATCCATCCCCAATTGCCGAGCCTTATATAAAACAGACTGGTGACGGGCAGCGGCGTCACTGGTGCAAGGGTTTCGGCACCGCGCTCACCAACCCGCCTGCCCAGCGTGTGTGAGTATGGGCATTTCTTCCAGGAGGACCGCCAAGAGTGTGCGAAATCCTGGAAAGGCCTATGTCCAGCAGTGGACGAAACAGGCTGATGGATGGATGGAAATTAATCTCACCTTGTATTTTGGTTATACACATCGTTATTCTGCAGAAACAACACCCACGAGTATCGTGCCCAGCTCAGCTATATTTTACAAACCTGAAATGGCCGCACTGTAAATATTATTCATAATTCTACAGGACACCCGAGGACGTTGAAGAAAATATTTGGACAACGAGAGAAGATACCAAACAAGACAAGTTAGTTACGTAATCCTTAGCCAGTACTATAACTTCTGAGAACATATCAAAACGCCTACAGTATCGTAGATTCTACGACGTAGACTTCTTTCTAGATAAATATTATAAATATTTTCTTAAGTAGGAACAATATTGTTATGTTTGTAAAGAGATATAAGCGAAAGAAAGAATTTTCATATCTTGCCGTTTCCTCATCCTTCATGTAATGAAGTGGTCGGTTTTGATGTAGATTGTTAATATTTGCTCTCTTTTCGAAAAAAACTGTTTTTTTTTTGTTTCAGTAAATTTATGTTTTTATTCTAATATTAGGTACCGTACAGCGCAGCGGGGCTATTTGGTACGAAAATATTTGGCTTCAATAATTTTTTTATAGATATTACCTACCCAACCTCCAATCTAGGAGTAGGTATGTTCTAGCAAAAATTCATGAGTTACTAAAATCAATAATTTCACAGATATTTTTTTTCACCTGTACCAATTAGCTAGAACATCGATTTTTACACTTTTTCTTAGATTCAGGCAGTAATATTTTTTTGAAATAAACGCACCTAGCGATATTTGGAACTGATCTAGATAACGGTTTGGAACGTTGAGTTAAGAAATTACTAAAGAAACACCGATGAAATAAAAAGCGATTTTTAAAATTGAGAAAATTGCCGTAATTCGCGAAAGCTGCTTAAAATTATCAAATCTTGAAAAATATAATTTCTTGTGGCATGTGGCAGCGTCATCCAAAAAGAATATTGTCACGCCATGTCTTCTCGTGGACATCCGCAAATAGACATGGAGACACTCCGGACGGTAACGGGTTGTGGTGAGCGTCTCTTTGGATAGTGGCGCGTTCGTAGCCCCGGGGATCACAGCGCGCCGCGCCGCACCGAGAGAGCGAACCCTCAAGCCTCGCTAACACCGGTTTCAAAGTCTGGCTACTTTCTCTTGAAGTGAATATACACAGGGTTATCAGATCTTTACAGGACGGACAGGCATGACTCTGGGAAACCGGAATGTCTGTATGAACCTGAATGTTACAATAATGGGTACAACACATTATACGAGTCAAAATTATAACTCTATACTTCTCAAGAAATTCTAAAAACTGTACCTGCGACCTTAGATAAAACAAAAGGAAGATGCGGTACCCCGCTTCTCGCGGGCGGCACTACAAAATATAGGCCAACTGGCCAACTGGCCTATATTTTGTAGCTTCGTCTCGCTCGCGCCACTGTCGAAGCTTATCGCTCTCTGTCTCTGTCGTTCAGTCGCGCTTGTCAAAAAACGAGGTCCATTTTTCAGTTGACGATAAAAGAACGTACCGTATGTACCCTTTTTTATATCAATGCCTGCGACTCAACTTATCGCTGCATAAAAAGTCTTCGGTGTTTTTGTGAATCATGGCAGGTCCATCTAGTTTGACTTTTGCGAAAAAGACACATTCAACTAAAAAAGTCAAACTTGTTTTTGGTTGTTGTATAGGAATTATAAATTTATGTAGACTGGTAGGTATATCATAGTATAGAATCGCAAGGGAAAAATAAATCTGATTATCAGCTGTTTTTAAAAACCCAGATTTGCTTTTCTTCTGCGGTTATTTGTGCCTCCTTGTGATATGGGAAATCACCAAGGTATCAAAATATATATATATATATATATATAAGGTCCTACAATAATTTTTTTTTTTTTTAGGGTAGATCATGTTATCGAACTGATCACAATAAAGAAAAGAAAATTTTTTGGTCTCATAATTTTTCCACTTCCCAGTACAAAGTGGTTCAATTAGCAGACTCAATTTCCATGGAAAGGTGAAAAACAAATTTCGCGCGATACATTTTTTTCATTTTGAATTGTAGGACCTTTTAAAGCAACTTTATTTTTACCAGTTTCATTAAACAATGTTATTAGTAAACATAATATTTTTTTAGGTTTACCTATAGAATGAAAACGCAAGCTTTGGCGCAATTAAATCATAGAGGAATTCTATTGAATTATATATATTCTCATTGTTATTTTATGCGTATGTCAATTATTGAAGTATTTAATGTTATACCTAATATAGATATTAAAGAAGTTATTTATTAATATAAAAGCAATAAATAAGGTGTGGAAAAGCGATCGCACAAGCAACTTGCTCATGAACTCTCAACTGTGTATAAGTACCCTACTTATTGTGGCTAATATTTTTTGCATATTAGCTTTAAATAAATTACATAATAGTATGTAAAAATATAGGTACTTAAGCTTTTAGAGGCACTAGTACTTTTTACGTCTTCCTGAAAGCACTGTATGGATGTTAGATATAAAATCATATGTAAAGTGACTTTCGTTTTTATAGCCAAGTTCATACTGAAGACTCAGTAAGTGGCCAGGACTAAGGTTCTGTGACCTTTTCTGTGAAATACGCAAAATAAAAGTTAAAACTTCCTATAGGTACTAAAGGCTAAGATGTTCAACCAGTGCGTCCTTCCTGTGATGACGTATGGCGCTGAGACGTGGTCTCTTACAAAGGGCCTGATCCACCGATTTAAGGTCGCTCAGCGAGCTATGGAGCGGGCTATGCTTGGGGTATCTCTGATGGATAGAATCCGAAACGAGGAGATCCGTCGGAGATCGAAAGTAACCGACATAGCCTGCAGAATCAGTAAGTTGAAGTGGCAGTGGGCAGGCCATATTTGTCGCCGAGATGATGGCCGTTGGGGCCGGAAGGCTCTAGAATGGAGACCACGTACATCAAAGCGTAGTGTAGGCCGACCTCGTGCCCGCTGGACCGACGACCTGAAGGACGTTGCGGGGGGCGGCTGGATGAGGAGGACGGAGGACCGACATGAGTGGCGAAATTTGGGAAAGGCCTATGTCCAGCAGTGGACGAACACGGGCTGATGGATAGATGGATAGGTACTAATTGAGTCGATAATGTTCTTGAATAAGTATAGAGGCAAAAAAAATCATTTTTCGTGTTTCGCAAAAGGGGTCATTGAACCTCGGGCCTGACCACTTACCGAGTCCCCAGTACTAATTTGGTTGTATAAACGAAAGTCACCTTATATTTCAAGGTTCGTGAGGCTGGATGTACTTGGTACAAATGTAAAAATGTTTCCTTACAATAAAATAAAATGGTGATAACTAAACATAGGGGTTAAATAAAAAAAACATTATTTGTGAAAAACATAATAAACTTAGGCATAAGATAGGCATTTTAATTTTATTCGGACCGTATTAGGTCCAAAAGCCACCATGTTGATTTTTTAAACATAATGCATCAATACAACAATAAAATGAATATATTAATTAAAAGGCTGAATTGTAATATTTACGTGAAATAAATAAAAAGGAAATGTATGAGAGGTATAAAACTACTTGCAATTATCAAATATACGATATTTATTCATGACTGCTGTGTTTTCATTCCAAGTTGCAATCCAATGATATAAGCACTCCACCTTATTCAACTATAGCCATGATCATCATTTTAATAGTGTCAAAGCACAAATAATAGTACCTACTATATGACTGTCTTGATATTTTTAACGTAATACACAGGTGGGCTGTTTGCAGATGTCCAATTTTTTTTTAGCTAATTCAATTCTCTATAAATGTATAGTTTTGAACTCTTCACATTACATAAACCACTCTAATGTGAAAACTGAAGCATGGACTATACCAACATTGTACAAAAAAAAACTTAACAATTTTTTTTTTATTTTTGTTCTGGTCAGTCACAATTTGCTTTACTTAAAAAAAATGGACGTATTTAAACGCACCAACCTGTTGTAACTGATTATAATAGAACGCGGCTATGAAGTCAATCCTGACACATGCCTCTAGGGTTGTTATACGTTCGATCACTGTATCGATAAAATTCGTCAAGTGTGAGTAAAGTCGAATGCAGTTATCAGATGTAAGTATATGAAGAAAGTGAAAAAAAAAACATCTAGGTAGAGATCATAGAAGTAGTTTAATTACTTAATACTTCTATGGTAGAGATAATATTTATATTCTTTACTTTATTATGTATCACTTTCCGAAGCACCATCACCATTATCACTACTGGAATCGTTTGTATTAATAACTAACTCAAAGTCATTATCTAAAATATTATCCACTTTAATGTCTCTGTTGCAATCGTCCCATATTTTGGCTTTAGTTTTATTCACTACCATTTTCCAATTATTTTTGGTTACGTGATTGCACGCTTCTTCTAACAATTTCATCATTTTCGCTGTGGAAAATGGAGGTTCAGTATTATGGCGTGCCGCATGTCCTTTGATCTGTGCCCATATCAATTCGATGGCGTTATACTCGCAATGATACGGCGGTAAACGAAGTACTCGGTGCCCATGTTGCAGTGCTAGTTCATCAATGACGTATCGTTTTACTCTCGATCTGTGAATATTCATCAATCTAATCAAATCTCCTTTCAACATAGACATACTTGCGTCTACACCTTTTTTTTGAAGCCATGCAACCAGATGGGCTTTTTTCTCAGAGTTTGAAGGTGGCTTATCAACTAACATGGAGTGATAAGGTGCATTATCCATAATAATAACTGATGGCTCAGAAAGGCTAGTCAGCATATTAGTGAACCATTGGGTAAACTTCTCACCATCCATTTCTTCATGGTAATCACCTGTGGTTTTAGACGCAAAGGCCAATAAACAGTTGTCTATAAAACCACAGGCGTTGCCAGCATGACAAATAATTAGTCTGGCTCCTTTTCCGGAGGGGACTTTGGATGCCGATGCCGCCGTATCGTCCGTCCACGAGCGACCAACTGTGTGATTCGCATTTAGCCACGTTTCGTCCAAAAAAACTACATTATCCCAATCATCTATAGCTTTCGCCTCGCGTAAAAAATCAGTCCTTTTCATGGCAATATCCGATCTTTCCATTAGCACCTTTCGTTTGTTGCATTGTTTATATCGGAATCCAATGTTTTTCAAAACCTTTGACAATGACTTTTTTGATCCGGAAAATAATCCAGTTTCCTTTAATGTCTGCACTAAATTCGACAACGTTGGGTACTCTTTACGTAAATAATAATTGTAAATATGCCTGCGGATGGCGTCAACTTCAAAATTATCTACATCGGTAAGCTTCGCTCTTTTTCTCTTGTTGGGAGAATATAGAACATTATCTTCGATGCCAGTCTCACCCAATTTTTCTTTCGTGATTTTTATAATAGTTTTTTTGCTGATATCGAGAGCATCTGCAACTCGATCCAACACCGATGTCACGGGCAATATCGGTCCGCCGTTTTGAGCTTCTCGTTCAAAAAAGTCACGAACACGTATGATAAGCTCACGAGACTGACTGTTAAGAACGAATTTCTTCGATCGTTTTGGCATTTTAACAATTCCAAGTAGTAAGCATTTCAAATTCCAAGTTCAAGCCCTTGCTTCAATCTGCCCCTTGGTCAATGGGTGAGATGGGGGATGGCACTAGGTATTAATAGCCAAAAACATGCACAAGTTTAGCACAATCAAAAGTATCAACCTTTGGAAAAGCGATCAAGGCAATACTTAAAATTGTTTTATCATACCTATTGACGTGTCATTGAATTAATTGACAGGAAATATTGTACTTTACATTCAAATTCAAAAAGTTTTCTCTAGGTAAAAAGAGTTCAATTCCCAGAGGTTAGTAATAAAGAAACAAACTCATTTATTCATTAATATTTATAATTAACTGAAGGAGAATATTACTAATATATCTAATTTTACGTTTTATTTACAATAATGCACATCATCATAAAACATAACAATATTTTTAGCTATACGAACTTTTTAACGTGTATCGATATATTGTCTGTGATATTATTGCCACTCACTATTCTGTCACACGCAATAAGTAATTATGTAATTTTTTCCTATGTGGTTGACATTGTCATTATTCAGAAACTTCATAGTTGCGCAATGTGTCAGGATTAACTTCATAGCCGCGTTCTATTATAAGTTATGCGACAGCATAGTGCATAATTGACAGGTGTGTAGCACAAACTAGTTCATCAGTTACAAATTATGCTGTGGAGGCTCGTGTTGCGCAGATGAAGCTAGACATTTAACAATGAAACTGATCAGGAATCTAACAATCGTCCCCAAACATGGGCATCACTAAACCAAAGAAGACAGCTGTGATTGCTCATGCTGCATCGATCTTCAACGAGAAAGACGGGGTGCGCAGGTAAATTGGTCCTAACTGTACAAGTTTCCCAACCAAAAATTGTTGTCAACTGAAAACTACCTGGTTTGGGCATATTTAAAAGTAAATGATAAATTCGTAGAAAAACCAACCGCAATTGCAAATATTTTTTCGAAAACTTTCGATCGAGTGTATCTCGTTGGTACTAAAGATTCCAATACCGCAATGAAACAACTTACTGAAAGCACGCCTAGGGTTAAAGATGACATGGTCTTTCGAGAAGTCACTTCCGCAGAAATAATAAAATTAGTAAAATATATGGAAACCAAGAAAACGTGTGGTTATGACGATATGCCTATAACGATATTTAAAGATAACATTGATATACTGGCCGAACCCCTTACAAGTTTTTTCAATGCATGTTTAAGGGAAGGTATATTCCCTGATCAGCTAAAGATTGCTAGAGTATTACCAGTGTATAAAAAAGGTTGTAAAACTGATCCAAATAGATATCGACCAATATCTTTGTTGCCAGTTTTAACAAACATTTTTGAGAAAGTCATTAAGGATAGACTAATGGTCCATTTAAATTTAAATAAGGTAATAGATAGAAGGCAATTCGGATATAGGCGTAGTTTGAGTACCACAGATGCTATTGATGCACTTGTGGACGATGTAGTCTGCAGTATTAATAATAAACGAAAAGTGGCCGCGCTATTTCTGGATCTAAGTTCCGCATTCGACCTAGTAGATCACGAAATTTTACTACAAAAGCTAGAGTACTACGGCATCCGAGGAAATATTTTAAAACTTTTCGAGTCCTATTTACAGAACCGCAAACAGTATGTTGAGGTCAAAACAATAGAGGAACAGAAGGAAACAGTAAGCAAGTCAAGTATGGTTAAGATTACTAAAGGGGTACCACAAAGGTTCTATTTTGGGACCAATATTTTTTATTCTCTTTACAAATGACCTAATAAAACACCAACTGAATTCTGCAACTGACACAAAATTAGTAATTTTCGGGGATGACACTAACGCAATAATCTCCGCTACAGGCTTAGATGAACTTAATGTAAAGGCCACAAGGCACTTGTTGTTTTTGAAAAATGGTTCCAAATAAACGCATTTAAAATTAATACAGCCAAAACACGAGCCATGCTGTTTAAAACTACTAATGGATAATGATACGATACCCTTAGTGGCAGATGTAAGGTTTCTTGGAGTCCACATAAATTCATTACTTAACTGGAAACAGGAGCTAAGTGCAATAGAAGGTTCAATAAGTTCCGCTTGCTACGCTCTGAGAAGTCTGCGGGAAGAAGTAGGTATAAAGGAACTACTAACCGTTTATTATGCCCTCGTAGAGTCTAAACTTAGATACAGCATACAGTTTTGGGGAAACGGCTATCAATATAACATGGAGAAGGCTTTTAAAATACAAAAACGGGCAATACGCGCCATTGCCCGTATTCCATCATGGGACCCCGTGCAGAGAACATTTTGTTCGACTTCAAATTTTAACAGCCCCCAGTCTATATAAGGTCCTATAATAATAAGTGAAAATAATTCTAGGGTAGATCATGTATCGTTAACTGATCAAATTCCAAAAGAATAAAAAATGTTTTGCTCAAATAATTTTTTCACTTCGCAGTAAAAAGTGGTTCTATCAGCTGACTAAATTTCCATGGAAACGTAAAAAAAAAGTATGTGCAAAAATTTTTTTTTTTCTGTGGAATATGCTCTATTAGGGATACTCCATCATCTGTTAATTTTTTTCACTTAGAATTGTAGGACCTTATATATTTTAGTACTTCTCACAAACCCGGTTAAAAACCTTAGTAGGTTTGAGACTGCAGAAGAACGGTAAATCAAGCTAGCCTCTCGGCGTAAGGAGTAACATGTAGTTTTTGTCCCAAAACATTACGTACATTACGTATAATATTTTATAGCACAAGTGGGGAAAATGCCGACTTTACGCAAGCGCAGCGTGCGTAAAGCGGTCATTTTACGCACGGTGTGCTATAAACATTTTTAAACACTCATCAAGGTATCAGTCGATTGCTCTATTTAACAAGTTGCCATAAGTTGCCGAGCTATACTTTGTTCAAAAAGAAGCTACGACAGTTCTTATTGGGGAGGTGCTTGTACGAAGTAGACGAATTATAATGTTTTTCATTTCACTGTCTTCTTGTTAATTGCATTATTTTTCTTTTAATTATGAATAGATTTTTTAAATTTATATTTTATTGAATGACATGTTCCTAAATGTAAATTTCTTTTTAATTATTAATGTGTTTTTATTATTATTTTATAAATGTACTTATTAATTTATTTTCTAAGTATACAAACAATTCAAATGCAATGTATATTGTTTAATAAATGGAAATGAAATATAGAGAGGATGAATGGAAGTAGTGACGAAAAAAATGTATCCTGCACAAGTGAAAGGTAAAGCTCGACCGGGCCGCCCTAGAAGGAGGTATGCCGACCCAATAGGCGACAGGGCAAAGTAAAAAGTACCCGGTCTATTCCGAGAGCTTGTCAAGAAGCAAAAGAGGCGTGTCAGGATCATTGCAAATGGAAATATGGGAGACAGGCGTGAAACGGACGACGTTCTCTCTAAACTCGCCCGTATGTCGGTGCGTTAGGGTTCACGCATTTTTGTTTGGAACTCAATTATTTCCTAAGCAAAGGGTGTCCGCGGGTATGACTCTTGGGAAAAGTGGTTCAGTAGGGTCAGTAGAATATGTGGTTTCATTTAATGGTCGCACTCTATTTACACCCGGTATATATAATATATATGTATGTATGAAAACTGCAGTTTGTTAAATACTCAATAAATTGTAATAATTTCATACATCTTACACTAATAAATAATACACATATTTATAACAGTACTAGGACGGTTTTATACTGAGATACATCTTCCCGTTGATATTTTGTTTGTGCGGGTTGATGCGCTTCAGTATCTGCGTCATCGTCTCGACTAGCCGCTCGCTGCTGACGCCGGTCCGCTTCGACTTGAACTTGGTGAGCAGTTCGGTGGTCGTCATCGGTTTGCGCGCCAAGTACCGACGCACCGCTTCCTCTGTCACGCCGCATTCGCTGTGAGAAAAGCATCTCGTCAAAAAAAATACGTTCGATCAACAACGCGTCCTCTGCCACGCCGCATTCGCGGTAACAAAAGCATCTCGTCAAAAAAAATACGTTCGATCAACAACGCGTCCTCTGTCACGCCGCATTCGCGGTAACAAAAGCATCTCGTCAAAAAAAATACGTTCAATCAACAACGCGTCCTCTGTCAACAACGCGTCCTCTGTCACGCCGCATTCGCGGTAAGAAAAGCATCTCGTCAAAAAAAGAATACGTTCGGTCAACAACGCGTCCTATCTCACGCCGCATTCGCGATGAGAAAAGCATCTCGGCAAAAAAAAATACGTTCGATCAACAACGCGTCCTCTGCCACGCCGCATTCGCGGTGAGAAAAGCATCTTGACACAAAAGTCATACGTTCAGTCACCAACGGATCTACTGATAGCGCACGAGTTGAAGAAGCGAAGGGCGGGAACACGTCCCCCCGCCGTCCGCACACCTCCCTCGCATGCCTGCTGTGCTGTGTAGTGCTGTTGTACATAGAGAGGACGGCTGTGTGTGTAAGTGTGTAAAGAGAACGGCTGTGTGTGTATATAGAACAATCCTTAACTCTGCATTCAACTCGCGCGCTATCTGTAAGGTCAGACCTTGTGTAAACAGCCTTGTGTTTGTGGCGTCACGAATTCGTGATAGGTCGGTTGTTACTTAAAAACTGCAACTTATAATGAAAGTCTCAAGAGTGATAGTCACTTGTAGGATGAAGCCAGCTTCGATCTGTTTGAAGGACTTGCAATAGCTACAGCATTACGTGCGATAAGTGTATTTATGTACCTACATTGCAAAATAGAGTATTCATTCATTTACTTGCTGTCACTAGTCGAACTGAATCTTTTTGTACTCAAAAATTTAACCTTATAATGAAAGTCTCAAGAGTGATATTCAATTATTCATCAGTAGGACGAATTCAACTTCGTGTTTTTGGAAAGGGTCGCTTCAGCGGTGCCCTCTTTGTTCACAACTATAGTGTTTTAAATGCACCTGTATTACAGGTCTAGCGCATAACTGAGTCTGTTCCTGAGGTATGGGAGCGGTACGGGAGGGGTGTGCTTCAACGACGCGTAACTTCAGTCGGGCGTCAGCCTTGCCTCACTTGTCACCCCTCCCGTGTCGCTCCCATACCTCAGGAACAGACTCAGTTCTGCGCTAGACCAGTAGTCTCACTATTTATTTTCACAATTCTATCCCAACCTGTTTCGGATATCTACACCATTTTCAAGAGATTGTAAATAGTAACAAGGAATAAATAGATTTTAATTGTACTTGCCAAGAACTACATAAACACTAGAGACTAGTACAAATGCATTTAATTCAGGATGTGTTTCCAGTTCTAACAAGTGCCGACAATCGTAAGTATAAATTTTGTGATAGTATTAATATTATTCACCTACAGGATCAGTGCAGCTTCATTCTCATCGAAAACTGATCATTAGCTGACACTGCGACCACTGTTTAAGCTGTGGCGGTTAGTTGTTCAAACTTGAACCCTATAATTATAGTCTCGAGAGTGATATTCACCTGTATGATGAGTCCAGCTTGGGTCGTTTGGAAGGCGGCGCGTTGGCGGCAGCGTTCGCCGCGGCTACTGCCTGTGCAGCGGCTGACTGCGGCGTCGGGGTGCCGGAGCGGGACCCGTTGGCGCTGCCGGGGGCTGCCGGGAACGTCAACTTTATGTTTATAGGGTTAAAGGTGATATTACAACACTATCTACAGACAACCAACTAGCCCATAGCCGGGATTCGATTTTTCGGCATCCTAATTAGGACGTGCGGAGAAACAGACCGCCCTAAACGTGATTACACCGTCCTTAGTCCATTCCTATTCTAGTTAGGATACCGATAAATCAGGTGGTGTGATCACAGCGTATATTCATATTCATTTATACAGTAAATTACCTCGTCTCCGCTATCGCTTATCTGCAGTTTAGAAAGGGCTTGACCAATCAAAGAGCGCCGCGGCGGTCGGTCTCGCGAATCACACACATTTAGGTCGTGTTTATATCTTTCACAGGTTAAATTTCTCATTCCGACTATGGGACACAATATTTGTCTGTTAAATGGTGGTATCGGCCCGGTTTATCGAGAATCGAGACCTTATGCGATGCGACTATTAGCAAATTGTTACAAGCAACTTAAACTTGTATTTATGTTAACAGAAGTATGCAATAAGGCTCCTATTTAAAACGTGATAGTCTTACCCGAAGAGCTGGCCGCGTTTTTGTCGAGTCCGTTCTTACTCTTCTTGGGTTTCTTCTGATTGCTGCCCTCGGGATCCGTGTCTGAGTCTGAACTAAACTCGCTGCTCGACTCTGGAACATTGAATACAAATTGGTGACATAGTGACGAAGGGCAAAATAACACCAGCACCCGAAATAGAAGAGGTTAGTGATGATTGTGACAGCAGCGAAAGAGACGGGTGAAGATCTCAGTAGATGGCCTTCTATAGTCTCTGGTGACACAGGTTTTGTTGTATACTAGCCTTTGCCTGTGGCTCCGACCGCGTTCATTCAATCTTTGCCCCGTTTGCGACTTAGGCGTTATTTTATGAACACCCCTTACAGCCTATGTGTTGACCAGGGTCACTACCGATCACAATAAAAAAACCGCTTCCAAAGCCATTGAGTGGTTATCGAATTAAAACGAAACATACATACAGACAGACAGACAAAAAATCAAAAAAATCTGGTGTTGGCCTCAATAAAATACCAATAACTCATTTCATTTAAAATTTTGCGAAAATATTCTATATACAGACACGAGTTATTTACTACTTTATTGTTAGTATAGAAATAGGTTTTATTAATCCATGACCAACTATCTTTTTGTTTACGATATTGCTTAAAAATTTAAAAAGGGGTCAAAAATTATCATTTTAAAGAAATTATACTTTTCCACGCAAAATTCAGAGGCCTCATCAAACTTTATCATCTATCGCTTTCAAAGACATCGTGATTGGCTAGAAACGATGTGTGCTGTCGGTTCTAGCCAATCAGGATACCTTTTAAAGCCTTTTATGATTGCAACACTCATATTCACACACACATACACAAAAACAACACACTTTGACAGCTCGAAGAAACACAAAAAGGCAACACCACACTTTGACGCAATCGACGTAAAGACGTTAGTGTTGCCAGTAGAAGAAATTAGGTACATAGGTTTTCCGCAACTTAGCGAGGTTTTTTATTTTAAGGCTCCATAATGATTTTTTAAATTATATTTTTCATTCGTATTTTTGATGATTCCCCTGACACCCCCAGGACTTAGGACCGCGCTTTACAACAGTTTACACATGAGTAGTCAAGTGGATTTATATTATTTGTCGGGTAGAGTTCGGTTACCTTTCTTGACCTCGTCCTTGACCTTCTTCTTCTTGGTGAGCTTGCTGGCGCGTTCCTCGCCCTCCTTGGTGGGCTCGTCTTCCTGGTCGCTCTCCTGTTTCTGCTCCTTCTCTTCTTCATCCGAGTCCTCGTCGGAGGTTAGCAGTTTTCTGGAGGGTGAGAAGTTCGTCAATAATAAATGGATGGGTTCAACCCTTGATGTAGATGTAATGTTTCGTAAAGTCGCTGTACACACCATTAGAATTTGAATAATATTTTGATAGTACGAGAATGGACAATGGATGAAATGATTAAAAGTGCTAGAATATTTTTCGGTTGATAGGAAGAACCTTAAACAGGAAGAAAACGCAACTTTAATTGGCGTTAATGATATTTAAACAATAAAAATATTAAAATATCAGAAATGCGGGCTTTTTACAGCTGTTTACAAAAATAACCCTTGCCTGCATATTAAAAAATATATATACCGGGTGTAAATGCAAAGTCAAGAATCCCTATAGGGCATGAAAGTATAGTTTTTTCACCAAAAATTCCATAATTTTTCTAATCTATGGCTACGCAGCTCACCGGCCTTCCCACACACCTAATTGCACCCCGCAACCCGCACCCCTCATCCGAGTGGCCAGCGACCAGTGAGGGTGTCCACGCGATTAGTGTATTTTGAGTAAAGAAAATCGTCTTATTGTGAGTTACTGGTACCTTATTTAGAGATCCCAGTATTTAAAACAACATCTTTACCGATCATAAAAACACACCCTTAAAGGATTCTTGCCTTTGCATTTATACCCTGTGTATTTCTCTGCGGTAACAATAAAATTGACCATACTTATACAGTTATACAAAGTAATGACAGTGTTTTCTTTTAATATACGGCCTCTGGGAATTATCATATTTTCATATAAAAGGCACCTATTTCCGTAATTTTAATGTTTTTATTTTATTATGTAATTAACGCCACCAAAAAATCTGAGTTTTGTCCCAGTTTATGGGAAAGGTTTTTCCTATCAGCAGAAAAATATTCGAACACTTTGAATAATTTCATTCATTGTCCATTCCATATAATTGTCGAAGTCCTTGAACAGCTTCACTTGCTTTCACTTTCCCACTTACTTGGAGAGAGCTTTCATTCTAGATCTCTTCGACGCTTTTCATCAAGCGCGGAAGTAGCCAAGCGCAAACCCATTACGAATTAACACGGTAATTATACACGTACGTCACATTACACATAAACGCTTGTTAAAAAGTATTGAGAAAATGAAGACTGATATTCGCTGCTTTACAAGACAGGGTTACCTGAGAGCGTCTTCCTCGGCTACTCCTTTCAGTTCTTTGTTCGCCTTCGCTTCGTGGTCTGATTCACTGAAAGATAAACGAATGTCCATTACAAAGTTATCCCAATGGCAATCAGAACAGTAAGCAACATTACATGTAAATTTGGAATTTGGTAGCGAACTTGTTAAAACGAGCTAATTAAAAACTAGCACCAATACGTTTTATTTCCTTATTGGACTTCTGAAAAATTGTACAAAAAAGAAAACATAAAAATAAAATGACATAAATGCCCGTTGGGGGTTTTAGTGGTGTTCCTAACCTCCTTAAGAGGATATGTCACGCTTGCAAAGGTCACTTTCACTCCATCCGGAACGCCCCGCAGTGCGAGAGGGACGGATTCCGGAAAAAATAGCAAAATGTCGGTTTTAAATTAATATAAAATTAACTAAAATATCTATCAAAATTTCAAACTGACAAAATTTACTAAGTGAGTACCTATACATATCGTTGCGGTATGGGAAAGCACAAGCGTAAATTCGCAGGTCATGTTGAGAACTGGATAGCTCAGTTGGTAGGGCAACCACCCGGTCAGCGAGAGGTCCCGGGTTCGAATCCCGGTTCAGAGCTCCTCACGTCCAGATTTACTTTTCTGATTTTCTATACCACAGTGATATAAATTTAATTTGATAAAATTTAGACATTGTTAAAATATGTCTAATAAACTATCGTTGAGGTCTGTCTGTCATAACATTCCTATTAGACACACCATAAAAAAAAGTGTCGAAGAAGACCTCATTTCAATAATTATTCCTATCGAGCGAAAGTTCTGCAATCGCGTTTCTGTACTGAACAAAACTAGAAAAAGGTTCCAAAATTTGTATACTAATTTATCAAATTAGTGGCTTCTTCTAAAAAGTAGGTAAACAACTTCACAAAGTGCAGTTTTTATCGAAATAGCCCTTAATTGTGATCTTTGGAATGCAAGTCCCATTCTACACTTGATATACTCGCTTTTTACTGATGATTATTACATCCCAAACGAGATGAGTGATAAGCTTTAACGTGCTCTCCAAACACAAATTAATGTAAGGCGCAGGGATTGAACCCACGACCTCTTAGTTAGCAGACCAGCGCGCTACTACCCCACAACAGAGGCGATCAAATGTAACTTATATGGATTCTTCCAAATCAATTATCCTGGTTAAAAACTACTCACATCCAGATTCACTTTTTTTCCTGCGTTTCTATACCGGAATTACAAAATGTTAACAAATATATAAGGTGACTTTAATTTATGCAGCCAAACTCATACTGGAGGGTTGGTAAGTGATCAGTAATACAGATCGATAACAATTTTTGCTAATTTCGCAAAATAAAATCTCGACGTCCCATAGTAGTTGACTTGGAACTGGGCTTGCGTTTGTAAGGAAAACGAAAATAATAATTTACGAATTTCACAAAGAGGGTCTTCGAACCTAGTTACTGAGCACTTACCGAGTCTTCAGTATGAGTTTGGCTGTATAAATAAAAGTCACCTTATATATAAAGCTTGACCAGAGAAATAAAAAACATCGCCATGTTGCGGAAAACCAATAGATTTAATTCCTTCTACTGGCAACACTAACTTTAGAACTACATTGTGCCAAATGTCGTCAAAGTGTGGTATAATTTTTTTGTAGGTGTATGTATGTGCTGTCAGTGTGGTGTGTGTGTGTGTGTGTGTGTGTGTGTGTGTGTGTGTGTGTGTGTGTGTGTGTGTGTGTGTGTGTGATTAAAGCAAATGTGGCATTCGAGAGCAGCGGGTCAATCGCATGAGTCCGGCGGTAATCGTAATTAACATAATTAATGGAATTCAGTACCAACAACGTTAGAATCTGACATATACAAATTCAAAGCATGCAAAAGAGATGGCTCTTGCTTCAAACGTCAAAATGAAGCCCATTACGAACGCCACAGGTCAGGGTTTACAAACTCACCTCTCAGACGAGTCCGAGATGTAGTCCCTCTCTCTCCCCTCCTCGTCTCCGTCGTCACTCTCCTCGAAGGCCTCGTCGTTATTTACTTTCTTCTTTTTCTTCGCTGTCGCCGCTGCTACAAGTTACAAGAAACCGGTTTAAGCTTCTAGTCTGTAAACAGGACATATCGTTCGCACGCACTGTTTCACCTCAACTACAGCCCGCGGCACGAAACGAGCGGTGAACGAACTGCGCATGGGTATAATTGGGCAGTAAATCAGCGTTTACGCATGAGTACGTACGCCAGCTCCTCCGCCACGACACCTTATTTTTGACTTCTGCACAGTAACGGTCATCGCTAGATTTTCATGCCGGAGAACGGTATATTAAAATATGCAATATTTATTCGTTTACTATATACTATATAAACTATACAATCGTTTAGTCACAAGAATGCAGTGACTGTCTACATCATAGTTCAGTCACAACAATGCAGTGACTACATCATCGTTCTGTCACAACAATGCAGTGCTACATCATCGTTCAATCACAACAATGCAGTGCTACATCATCGTTCAATCACAACAATACTGTGACTACATCATCGTTCAGTCACAACAACGTAGTGATTACATCATTGTGCAGTCCCAACAATACAGTGACGACATCATCGTTCAGTCACAACAATGCAGTGACTACATCGTCGTTCAGTGCGCAACTATCGCTTATTTTATTATCTATAAAAAGAGGTTCTATCTACCATGCGTGAAATAACATTAAAAATTTAATGTTTTAATTTAAAATACTTTTTGATTTGAAATTAAAACAAGAGATGCAGAGATGCAAAACATGGCATAAATTACCAAAATAAACAACTACACTAAGGGCTTATTGCAAAAATGTCAGATAATATTCACGTTACTGAGAAACAGCATAAAACAGACTTCAAATATGCGATTTACTACAACTGAAATTAAGTAAAAAGTGAGGTTTTAAATTAAGCAATGCCAGTAAATAATAATTGAAGTATCATATGTTGAAGATTTAGAATTGACTTCAGAGTATTTGTCTACCTACGCACGAACAGAAAAACACTTACTCGATCCTTTGTAGCATGATACAAAAACCGGTACGATTTCATTACAAAATACTTTTTTATATTTAAAAACATTTTTACATTTTTATATATTCAATGATCTCGTTGAAGTTCCAAATGTCAGTACATATAATTTTGTGTGTTACAGCAGTTGTCACGGTCCGGTTTCGCATTTTTCATTTGACGGACCGGGGACGCGGCCCATGTATTTAGATATAGGCCACTTCTTCGGTCCGTCAAATGAAAAATGCGAAACGGACCATGTTCAAACGCTCTTAGTATAAAACACACTCTTTTAAGAGAGAAGGTGAGGATAAGGGTTACTTTCTTCTTTGAGGTGGAATAGATCCCTCAGTGTGTGAAGGTGAGAGGGCAAATTGGTGAGAAACAGAGACGGTGTGTACCACCTATTGTTATTCTTCTCTTTTTATCGGTGAATTCGAATGGTCCAGAATACCATAACAGCGCCTAATTGTCGATTATTTTGAAAGGAATAGACTTTTTAAGGTCATATAAAAGTATAAATTTTTTTCTCCTTGAAATACAAAACATATACATGAAAATATTCAGGAACTGAATAAATAGCTTTGATGACGTAATAGTCATGTCATTTAGGCATTACAGGAAATGGGCCATTACCCACAAGAAAAAAGAAAAGTCAAAACCGACGTCTGCTTTTTTTATTTTAAGTAATCCCATCTTCAGGTTTTATACCCAACAATTTTTTTTTAATTCTTTCTTTACGTCTAGGAACTCTCCCTATTGAGCCTAACGGTATGACTATTACGTTACATTCCCATTTCTGATTTTCAAAAAATAATTTCGTTATAGTAAATACCACCTGAAAGTTAAAGAACAGTATGTATCTTTATGATTTGGCCTATATTTTCAGAAAAAATATACAAAAGGGCCTGTTACAATTTATGGTTGGTTCGAATTACTGTCGTTATTCTTTGTTTCGAGTTCAGAAAGTGTGAGAAAGGATGTGAGTGTGGCACCTTCCCTATTATTTTTTGGAGCTAACGTAAAAATTGTCGTGGTCCTATTTTCCTAGATCAGGGTGTGATACAAAGTACAGCCCGCGGCACGAAAGTCTAGCGGTGAACGAAACGCGGAGGGGATAGCTGCGCATCTGTACACTCGGGGAGCCAATCAGCGCTTACGCATGAAAACGTGCGCCCGCCCCGCGCGCCGCTTCCTCCGCCCCGACACCTTATTTTTGACTCCTGCGCATTAACGGTCACCGCTAGAATTTCGTGCCGCAGGCTGTAAAAAAAGGTTGACTGAGAGTATTTGTTAGGATGAAAGAGAGAGCGTGTGTTAGAAATACCTTTTTTATTCTTCTCTTTCTTCTTCTTGGCCTGTGAGTCGCTGTCGTTTTCCTTTTCCCCGGGCTCGGAATCCGACGAGTCGTCGTCGGAGTCGATCCATTCGTCCATGTCGGATATCTTTAGGTCTGAGGGATAATTATAAACGAAATAGTCAATTATAACAAATATGGGCTGACTGCTAAAATCATCTTTATTATTTACTAGCTTTTGCCCGCTTAACGACATGCTTTTTTCCGGGATAAAAAGTAGCCTATGTGTTAAGTTAGGGTATAAGCTATATCCATTCTAAATTTTATCCAAATCCGTCCAGCCGTTTCAGCGTGAAAGAGTAACAAACATACACACATACAAACACAAACTTTCGCATTTATAATATTAGTGTGATGTGATAGCTTTTGCTCGCAGCTACGCCCTCGTTTATTCAATTTCTGTCCCGTTTTCGGCTTGGGCGTTATTTTTTAAGTGTTTATAGCCTGTACTTTCAGTAGGATCATAATAAAAAACCAGACCCAAATCCGTTCAGTGGTTCTCGAGTTAAAACGGAACATACATACATATAAACAGACACACATACAAAAATGCTAAAAATTGTTGTTTTGGCCTCTGTACTAATAACCTATTTCATTTAAAATTTCGCAAAAATATTCAATTACCGACACGACTTTTTTACTACTGTGATTTATTGTCTTTTATTTTGTGTTTCTTATGTTTAAATATGGACTACTTTGATCTGAAATCAAAAATATTCTAGGAAAGGTTTAGGCGTTTGTCACATTATAAAGTTTATGATTTCTGCTAGATCAAATACCCTAACTGCTAAAAATATCTATTTGCAAAAAAGAAAAGTACTTAAATATAATATAGTCTTTAAAAAATCAGTGGAAGGTAAATCCAAACTTCCTTCTTGGGTACTACATGGTATATTATATAAGTGAATTGGGTTTATATAGCTAAATCCATACTGGAGACTCGTTAAGTAGTCAGGAACAAGGGACTCTGTTTGCGAAATACGAAAACATTTTTTGTGGCCCTACACTTGTTCAAAAACAAACTCGAAGTGTTAATTTTATTTTGCATATTTCACATAACCCCTGACCACTCACCTATTCTCCAGTATTTATTTATTTATTTTATTCTCCTGGACAGTAATAAATGAACAAGTACAAACTAAAAAGAAACCAAAAAATCACATTGAGGAAATTAAAAACAAAACAGGGATTAGAGTTACAAATGCTCAAGAAATGGCCACTATATTTAATGACTTCTTCAGAAATATAGCAAAGAATATATCTAAAAATATCAAGACAGATATTAACAAGTGCGAGATTTTTTTGCGAAATGTTAAAAGACCTGTAACAAGTATTAATTTCTTTTCCATAACAATGAAAGAACTAAAACAAATTTTAAGAGATTTAAAAAACAAAAAGTCAGAAGACATTTACAAAATGAACTGTGAAACTTTTAAAAAACTCGCTTTAGGAAACGATATGCTTCTTGAACTGATTTTATTAGTTTTGAATGCATGCCTACAGGAAGGTATATTTCCCGACGCTTTGAAACCGGGTAAAGTAGTGCCATTGTTCAAGAAAGGTGACAGTACTGAGCCTGGGGACTATAGACCCGTATGTATTTTGCCAGTTATGTCGAAAATTTTAGAGACCGCCATTAAAATTAGGATAACAATGTTTTTTGAAAGTAATGATCTTTTCACTGAATCACAGTTTGGATTTCGTAAAGGTAAATCTACTGAAATGGCAATAAGCAAGGTAGTTTACTACATGCTTGACGCTCTAGATACATCAAACAAATGTTCAAGTATATTTTGTGACCTATCCAAGGCGTTTGATTGCTTACGTCATGACATTTTGACACACAAGCTTAAACACTACGGTTTCGAAGGAAAAGAGTTAAAATTGTTGTCCACATAGTTAGAAAATAGAACACAGGCAGTCAGTGTCAACGGAATATTGTCCTCGTATGAAATCAATGACATAGGGGTACCTCAAGGCTCAATATTGGGCCCTATATTATTCCTAATATATATGAACGATTTACCTAGTATCTTACCTAGTTGGGCATTTGTCACTTTATTCGCGGACGATACACATGTAGGTGTTAGGGACAAAAATCAGGCTTCGTTAGAAATAAAAATAGAAACTGTAATGTCAACTTTGCAGGACTGGTTTGAAGCAAATGGTATTGTTCTGAACGCAGATAAAAGTGTTGTGTTAGCATACCAGACACACAAAAATAAGTCCATTATAGTAAAAACTAAAGAGGCAACATTTCTTGGGTACGCTATAGATCACACATTGGCCCATTCACTTCACATAGAGAAACTACGAAAAAAATTGTCCAGCGCAAACTATGCTCTGTTGAAACTTAAACCGTTAGTAAATAAAACTACCCTTACGAGTGTATATTATGCTTACATACAGTCAAACTTGAATTATGCCATAACGGTATGGGGAAATGCTGCGGAGATCAAGAAAATCTTGATCAGCCAGAAGCGCTCCATCAGAATTTTAAATGGACTTCACAGACGCTCTTCAGCAAGAGAATATTTTAAATTAAACAAAATTATGACGGTAATATCACTTTACTTGTATAAATCATTAATAGAAATTCATAATAACAAACATGATTTACCTAAATATATGGACCGACACAACTATGACACCCGTAACAAAGAGAAAATCGTATTACCAAAAACAAGACTATCGAAAACGCAAAAACAAGGATTGTTCAATAAGGTTAATATGTACAATAAATTGCCACTAGAAATAACTAGACTTCCTCTGGTTGATTTTAAAATGAAATAAAAATATTTTTTCGAATTAAATCCATTTTATTCTGTAAATCAGTACCTGACCAAGCAGTTTAATAAGTGTTCATTCTCTCTGTATGTATAATACAATTTTTATAATTTTGTCTATAATACGAAGGTATATGTCATAAAATGATAATCATACATACCTGACAATTTGTTTTTCAATGACATAAGTTTTATATGTACCTAATGTTTTATTTGTATTATATAAATTATTTATTTTATCAATAAGATATTGTGAATCTTTTATGGTGTAATGTTTGACATGCCTCATGTAACATTCTCTGTTATAATGGTCAATAAAGAATATATGGCAATATCAACAAAAAATAAACTTTATATAAATTTGTTGTATCAATACAGTTTAGTTTTTTTCCTTGGACAATCTAAGGTAAAAACCAGACCTTGGTCCAGAGCATACCTTTCTTAGCCTTGGATCCCTTGACCTTCTTCTCGTCAGGGTCATCAGCGTCGTCGATAGTGTCATCACCTCGCGCCCGCTTCCGACACATGAGCGAGAAGTAGTTTATCACTTTGTTGCGTCTGGAAATGTTTGTTGCATCAGGACTTGGATGTTACAGGTGGGGTAGGAATCTAGAGTTTAGCGGGGTGGGGTGGTGCGTGTGCGGGACGGGGCCGCTTGAGAAATCGCAAACTGGGCGACTTGTCGCCGCGACAAGACGCGGCGTTGTCGTTTGCTTCTGGCGTCTTTTCGCATCGAACGTATTTATTAGTGGCGGCGCTAGGCGTCGTCGGCGACGTCAGCGACCGCCGACGGCCTCGCGCCTGACCCCCGTTCATAAATTAACACTTTCGTCAGGTTCCGACACTGACAGCAGGATATCGTATACAATTTTCAAAGCGTGCGACAGAGGTGGCATTGGAACCCGTGTCGGGACCCCGAATTTATGAACGCGGCCCCAAGGGGGCCTCGCAAAAATTCAGTGAGACTAAAAACCGAAAAGTTCGTCTATTTTAATTTTTATTTGTGTAATAAATTTCTGTCATCATTTTGATTTGCAATAATAAAACTCATTTACTCATATACATTAGATTATAATTCGGATCATGTAATTTAACGTTTTCTTTTTGACTGGGAAATAAAAGATGCCTCGCAAAACTTGTTACAAGGAAAATCATTAGCCGAGAGGGTAAAATGTCTCGAGGCTTCATTGCCAGTACATAAAAATCATAAAAATCACTGAATTTGTAATGTTTGACTTGATTTAAATACAGATGAGACAATAAACTTACCTCCCAAACTCTTGCTCGGCTTCTTCCGCCGACAAAGCTTTGTATCTTTGAATCGGTTGGAAGTTATACCTGAAAGAAAGAAATTTATTTAGTTAAGAAAAAGGGATTGTGTGTATAGCTAGACTACCCGTGGCTCCGCCAAGGATGCAGAGAATCTCTGTCCTAGGTCGCTGCTCAGCTCTTTGAGTTACAGCGTAAAACAATACATAGTTACTTTTAAATCTTTTCTCGTAAAACCTGCTGTGAAAAACCACAATCTAAATAAGTGATTCTAAAAATATATGCGAAGCATATTTATGCCAACATTCAGCTTCTATTACTTACATCACACATTTTACTTAAGTAGTACACACTCCAAACCTTTCTTAAAAAAATATCTAGCTAACAATGAAAATTGAATCAAAAGTATATAAACTATTTATGATAAGGCACTAAAATGGTAGCGATCGTAACAAACAATTCAGAACCCTCTGAGTACGGAACCCTAATTTTATTATTTGTTGTTTTACTTTAGACAACAATGTGACCAAATTTGAAACTTCTATGTATTAACGTCTTTAAGCTAAAAAATAAATAGAGGTTAAAAAAAAATTTCGATGTTCATTGCATGGGGACCCCTAAGGGTTTAATTTATTTTTGTTATTTGCCGTGATAGAGGCCATAGCTAGTGTTCTACGTATTCTGTGAATATTTGACTTGTCTGCCTAGTACGGCTGAAGCTGTAGACCCCTGTGACAGACGGACGGACAGAAAGCGGAGCCTTAGTAATATGGTCTTATTTGTTCAGAGAAAGAAGAAAAGCAGATGATGATACAATACAATATTAAAGTAGTTACCACTCCTGTAATGGATACGCGTCGATTGCACCATCCGCCGCGTGAGTGAACACGTAATACGCAGCATTCTCCGACACGCCGCCCTCGCGGATCCCTTTGAATCTGAAATTATGACGGTACGTTGTTGGTCGAATTCTTCCCTTTGTAAGTAAACAGGTTAACCCACAGTGCGGAAATAATGCCGGAAGAGTGTCAGGGGTAATATCTTTGATAGACACACATATCATACTTTGAAGAACAAGTATATGACATTCCAGTTCAATCTACTCAGTTGAAAAGTTCCAAGAAGGTGGGTTCGGTTAGATGTCCCTGCACCCCTGCGCTTTCCCCCTACCTCATCAAGAATTGCTATGGCATCTGTGACCTAACTTAACCCCTTTTCTGGACTTGCCTGAACTGTATGATATTAAAAGGTGATGACATTAATTTATGCAGCCAAATTCATACTAGAGGCTTGATAAGTGAATAGTATTACGGATCAATAACTTACAATCTCAGGGGCAGGCTTTGTGTTTGTAGGGAAAATGAAAAAATAATTTACGAATTTCACAAAAAGGATTATCGAACTTTGATACTGAGCACTTACCGAGTCTTCAGTATCAATTTGGCTAAATAAATTTATGTTATATTGGGATTCATAAATTTTAATTGAAGTGTAAACACAAACTTTTTGCCAGTCTTCCCTCCAACCTTGAGTATCCAGGGCTGATCCTCAGGCTTGTACTTGCGAGATATGATGCCAAACTTCTTGCGTCGCGCCTCTTCTCTAACGTCACGCCCATACTCTGACCCTGCTCCAAATCTGAAACAACACTGTGAGATCAAACTTGTTACATTGGGTATTTAATACAGAACATGTCGTAGGCCCTGAAACATGTCCCTAAGACTTAAGGATTACTAGAAACAAAATTGGAATAAGATGACTATTCATAAAAATTTTGCATTTTATACATCTGGAGACTCCTTGACAAAGGATGTCTCCTTCATAGACCGTGCCCCCGGGGACATTAGGATACCAAAGCTCCAAGCAATGGGAATTCAATGATATAGCTTCTAGTGGAGAGCCTATCATCTGCCTGAGCCCAGCAGGTGTCCCACCTCAACATCATCTCCTTTACAGAACAGTAAAAATAACATGAAAAAAATTAATACCAATTTGAAAAAAAATTATGTATGAAATCATGTACTCTAGGGTAGGCAGTGCCTACCCTGGCGTCATACAATTAATTATTTTTCAAAGTGACATTTAAATTTTGCATATTTTTTTTATTATCAAGCTTGACCTTCTCATTGCATTTCCAGCAAAGAGTTCTAAGCACGCCACTGTCAACTAGTAACAAATTGAAATTCCTCAGGCCAGGATTCGAACCTGCAACCTCTTGCTTTACTTGTCGTTATAACTTCTTAACACAGGTAACGGCCTGGCATAGATAGGTAACCCTACTAGTAGAAATATCTTTTTATTCATCTTTGAAACAGAATTTCAGAGAATGTTTAGTTAATGCTCTATTTTTTAGGGACCCGTAGCTGAAAAAGGTTGGGAAACCGTGATCTTATTACACAAGATGTAAGCTTACTTTGGCATTTCCTCCTCAAACCCTTTGAACTCTTTGATATTGTTTTCCCTTTCCATCTTCACATGGGTCCACTTGGCGAAGTCCACATTCAAAGTGGCATTGAACCTCATTACATGATACTTCTTTTTAACATTCTTCGGCACACGGATCTTGAACTCTTGCACTGCTGCCGACGACCCCTGATAAACAGTATGTTGGTTACACTAAAGTGTTGATGCCTAAGTAGTAAGTATCGATCAGAGCTGAATGTATGAAGAAGAAAAACATTTCTTTTAAAGATTTTGCTAAAAATAATAACCTCAATTTACTTGATTATTTCATTGTAAGAAATCCAACAGTGGATATTGATGAACTGGATATGGCGTTGAAAAGCTAACCATATAAATATGAAATATCTGCAAAAAATACAAACCGAAGCGCTAGGAGTATTCATCATTGGAACTTTTTTGAATACACATTAATTTATAGTTTAACAAAATGATGATGACAAGCAAAAACACCAATAAACGATTGAGTTTCACACTTTATTTATATGGTATTTCAAAGGAATGTAAGCATCAACTGGTATCAGCAATGATTAGGTATGCAAAAAGAATATGTGGCAGAAAACCATTCACATTAGACCGACTGCTGAAACAATAGGTATATACATATAAAAACTGAAGTTAATTTAAAATAAAATGTCATAGGCAGGGTGACCAGATTTAAATTGAACATTATGCTGGCTTGCCTAAATTCTGCTACTCTGCTATTTTTTTTATAAGAAATGCTAAAATTCTGCTAATGATTGAAGTCATAATTTTCACGAATATATAAATAAAAACGCGAAAATAATTACTAAAAATATTTAATAATAACTTCTAATTATTTTAATCTTCTAATTTTCTGTAGTGTCCATGTTTTTATAAAAAGTTGTCAAACTTTGAGCCATCTTTATCATATTTTTTACAAAAAGCGGCATTGCTGTCACCCCTGGCTCTTGATAACCAAGATGAGAACATTTGATCCTTCTCCCACTCAGAACGATAATTCTGGTCATATTTTCTTTTCATTTTTAATTCACAATTCACGTGCAGGAACGACGACTCAAATAAACTGCGGGGCTATTATGTAACTCAGTGTCGGTTGCTAGCTATAGTTGCTATCAATCAATCAATCAATCGTTTATTTGTAGAATACCAAAAACACCAAAAACAGATAAAACATGAACTTCCAAAATAACTATTAATGGGTATTGAACTATTTACGAATTTTGAAGTCATTTCGAGTGCGAACTTATCCTTAGGTAAGCGGATATGTATGTTTTAGACGATAGGCACTTGGTGTGGCAACTGAGTTTACGATACAGAATCAGGGGGCAGTACTTTACTAACTCTATGTACACACACAACTCGAAAGAAAAATTTACCTTTTAGGGAAATTCCCCTAATGAGGGTTTCCAGTGGAGAAAGAAAAATCGGACATTATTTAGGAATTGTAGAATTCTTTAAATATTTCTAGTACCACTACCCAAATTAAGCACAGGTAATTTGTCAATGTCTAATCCTGCTAATTTTCTGTGGAGGATTTCTAAGACTCTGCTAAAATCTGCTATCTTTTCAGATCTGCGACACAATCTGCTAAGCCTTAAATTGGGGATCGAATTCTGCTACAATCGCAGAATTCTGCTAAATCTGGTCACACTGGTCACAGGCCAGCTGATCGTAGGGAAAAGAGCGTATATATACGAATCAAATCATCGATACTGATCTTACGAGGTAACTTCGATGTTTTAATATCGATACTTATTGAACTTCACTGAACTTATAGTCTGTCAAAAAAGTGTTGAAATGAAAATGAAACTTTAATTAACTTTATTGGACTTTAAACGTTCAAGTAGTATAAGTTAGGTAATATACATATTTATGAAATAATATCGCAGTTAACTCGATTTAACAGATTTTGTACTTATTTGTTTGGTGTAACCAGGCGAAAGAAAAATAGTTTCTTCAATTTTCATTTCAACACTTTTTTGACAGACTATATGTAGGCTACTTTTTAATAATTATTGAACTTATTTTTCAAATATATCGATAGGTTTTACCCGGCCGCAATAAGAGTAAGAACGGAAAGTTCCAATGTTAGGATAGTAGGACTAAATTATCCACAGAGTAAAGTCATCTTTGCATTTTAAATATACATATAGGGTGAAATTAAATCAACCGACCAAATTCATACTGGAGACACGGTTAGTGATTAGGAACTAGGTTCAGTAATCCTTGCGGCCAATTTCAAAAAAATGATTCTTTTTGCTCCCTTACTGGTTGGACTAGTTTAAGTACAATTCCTAGAGCAGGCACTATGGGGCAGAAAAAAAAATTCGAATTTCTCCGGTAGGGTCATTAAACCTTGTTCTTGATGACTTACCAAGTCACCAGTATAAATTTGGTCGGTTGATTTAATTTCACCTAATAATGTAGGTGTTATTAACCAATTTTTGATTTTAGGACAGTTTAGTTTTGCCTAGGCCAAACAGTTATTTTTTCTTGTCATAAAAAAACTAATCACGAAGGTTACTAAAACAGTTGGTAGCTTAGGCAAGGCAAAATTATCTAGTTTTGACATTTATTTACGATACATATTTACTAGTAGTTCACCCCGAACGGTGAACTCGCACTCACCCGATTCACACTTGACCAATTTGGCTCATGTTTGAACTTAATTCTTTTTGCCTTATTTACTCGCCTGCCAAATTTCATGACATTCCGATCAACGATACTCGAGTTATCTATCGTCGAACAAACATTCATACATACAAACGCCTGCCGGATTGTTTTATGAGACTCGGAGAACTCGCTCGCTGGTTCAACAAACGCCAGATTGTTCAAATAGGATCGGAGAACTCGCTCGCTTCGCTCGCTCATTCAATTGGGTAAAAGTGTCACCGTAGATTTTAAAATCATACGTTATAATTTATAATATAAGCTGTCAAATGGATACGATTTTTTGATAAGCCCTTGTTAGATCTACTTATCGATATTGTACTGTCGATAATATTGGGTTTTTCTCCTTATTAGCAAGGCTGCCAGATTACGAGAATGTTTGTATCAGAGACAATTGTCGCGTTTATCAACCTCGCATCGCTGCAGCTATGAACTGTGCAGCCGCTGCAAAGAGTTTTATACGACCATTTCATGACAAGCATCGAACAGCACAATTAAATTTTTTTTATGGCGAAGGAAGCCGGTGTCGACTATTCTGCCAGTGTCACATAATAGATTGCAAACGCACTATCCGATAAAATATATACAACGAAGAGGATGACCTTGTAGATGATGAAACAAACACAACATATAACTTAGTAATAGATACTATACGTATATAATATAAATACGAAAGCTTATAAAAAAGGTTAGTCACGCAAAAATAAAACTTAAATCCACCACCTATAATTTAATTTCATTTTCTCTCACAAATCTAATTAAAGCCCTTATAAGATCCTTTGAAAAATGAGAAATCATAGTAGAAAAGTTTGCAGGAAGTTGAATATTTATTTTTGGAAGTAATTTGTATAAATTAAAAGACTTCTGGTTCAATTTACATTAGAAAAATATATGGTTATGGTCACTTTCTCCTTCTCCACATTCGCTAAGCGAGTTGTCACGGATTCTTATTTTATGCAAAAATACTGGAGTACAACAAAAACCTAAGCGCAGCCTAATAATAACAGAAATAACGCGCTTCGAAACTTTTTTAAATTTAAAAAAATATGGCTTTCATTGAACCACTGGTTGTCCCTGAGCATAGAAGGAACCTTTTCTTTTGCTACTCCTGTTCTAGTCTTCGTTCCAAGACGAATGAATGTCTGTTTTTGCAGTATTAATAAGGTCATAAGAAATATAAAAAATTTTGTATTTTGAATCAGTCTGATGAGTGCAAGCATATTTAGCTAAGCGATCAGCACATTCATTTCCAGATATACCAGAGTGACTAGGAACCCAAAATGAAGAACACGTCCAGTTGCTTTTTAGCACATATAAATAGAGCAGACTTGATTTCTAAAATTATTTTACTATTAGTTAGTTAGTTAGTAAGGCACTTAAGGAACTCAAGGAGTCAGAAAAAAAAACGATTTTTTTATGGAGTGAGCTTCAATAAAATTAATAGCCTCCAGTATAGCTATACATTCTCCAGTAAAAATTGACGTTTGAGGAGGGTATCTGCAAGTCAAGATGTAGTGGACTGTATTTAAACTCCTTGTTGGTTCTGCAGATAGGTTCTTTATTTTTCTTCTTACTGGTAGCTAAGCTAGAGCTGACAACTGTGAAGATCTGACAAGTGTGAACTATACTTGTGACTAGTTGTGACTAAACTAAACTTTATGGGCTAAAGCTCGCTCCTTTTATACAAATAATAATCAAACACACACATACAAAATTACACTAACACCGACATAAAACTAGTGCCTTTCTATAGGCCGTAATCTAAGGTTGCTATCGGCGCGGTGGGTTTCCCGCGGCGAAGCGGGGCTGCGTGGGGCCGAGGCTGCATTGCTTAGCGATGCGGCCTGGGACCTGGGAACGGTTGGTCGGCGGGTTTTTCCCGAATGCTATTCTTGCAGGTACCGGTGCGGCGACGTGGTAATCTAATAGTTTAATTTACAATAATTCCTTATATTCTAGGTAAAAAACACAAATTATCTTCAAAGCTTGTCTAGTCGGTATTAGCTCTTATTCCTCTGGTCTCCGTCGCCAACAGTCTCCCCGCCGTGCGCAGCACCATCTGTCGGTCGCGACGATACTGGAACCAGCACGACGATCCTTGATACTGGTCTCCTGAATGTTCCGCCGGCTGTTCTGACCTCAACGATTCGTATTCTCCGGTCGGGTCCTGGTACTGTCTTCGTGATTTCTCCTCTGGGCCACAGGTTCCTCGGTAGTGTTCCATCAGCGATGAGCACGATGTCTCCTTCGCAGACTGTTGTAGCTTGTCGGGTGTCTCCGTGTCGCAGCAGTAGTTCTGGGAGGTACTCCTTCACCCATCTGTGCCAGAAGTGATCTGCGAGACGCTGTGTGGTTCTCCAGTCTGCTTTCCCGATCATCGTAGTGTCGTCAAATGTGCCGATGACTGGAGCTCCATTTGATCGTCCCAAGAGGAAGTGGTTCGGCGTGAGGCTTTCTTCATCTGCTGGATCGGTGCTCACGTTCGTTAATGGTCTGGAGTTCACCGTGTGTTCTACTTCCGTGAGCAGGGTGTGAAGAGTTTCTTCTGATGGCGCCTTTTCTTTGAGTGTGGCGTAGAGTGCTGTCTTCACTGTTCTGACCATCCGTTCCCATGCTCCTGCCATATTTGGAGCTCCTGGTGGTAGGAACTTCCAGTAGATGCCTTGTTCTTGCATATTCTGCTTCAAATCTCCTTCCTTCATTTTCGCGTATTCTTCTCTCAGTTCGCGTTCTGCTCCGACGAAATTTGTCCCGTTGTCGCTATAGATAGTAGCCGGTATTCCTCTTCTTGCTGCCATTCTTCTCAGTGCCATGATCATAGAACTAGTGCTAAGTGACTGCGCTATCTCTAGGTGGATTGCCCTTGTGGTGAGGCAAGTGAAGAGCACTCCCCAGCGTTTCTCGTTTCGTCGGCCTATGGTTATTTTCATTGGCCCGAAATAATCTACAGCCGTGCACGTAAATGGCCATCGGTGATGCTGAAGTCTTTCTCTCGGCAGGTCTCCCATCGGTGGTCTGCGTGGAGTGGCTCTCTTCATTCGGCACCATTGGCATCGGTGGATTACTAGCCTGATGCTTGATCTCAGTCCTGTGATGTAGTATTTTTGTCGCAGCTCGTTCATCACCGTCGCATGGTTTCCATGGTAACAGAGCTTGTGGTACTCATCTATTATTAGACGAGTGATCTTGTGTTTTCCATCTAGGACTGCTGGTCTCTTCACGCTGTCTTGTACTCCAGCAACCTTCTCGATGCGTCCTTTAACTCGGAGTACTTCTTCTTCATCTAGGTAAACTTCAAATCTGGTGAGTTTGCTCGCTTTTTTCAAAGATTGGTTTCTCTTCAGGTTATTGATTTCTTCTTGGAAACAGTCTTCTTGTATCTTCTTGATGAGAAGTGTTTCTGCTTGTCTCAAGTAAGATTCCTTTATCGGTAGAAATCTTTTTTGAGTAGTTTTCTTGTTCAGCGTAGTCGTGTTTTTCTTTTCTTTTTTGGAATATGGTTTCCAATTCTTATCTTCTTGTGCTGTCATTACAGCGTCCTTCTTTCTGCAGAGATCGATGAACATAAAGACTCTGGCCATAGTGTTCAGTAGTTTCTTCCATGTTGAGAAGCGTTCTTCATCTGGAGTGGATGGTTGTGGAGAATGAATGGTCGCCACTCTCTCGATCTTGTCCTCCCCAGTTTGTTCTATCTTGTTCTGGAATTTGTTGATCGGCCAGTTTTCTTCTGTTGTCTGTAGAAAGGATGGTCCAGTAAACCATACGGACTGTTCGGAGAAATCTCTGGGAACGCCACGAGTAGCTTCGTCAGCTGGGTTCTGTTTAGTGGAAACCCATCTCCATTCTTCTGGTTTGGTAAGGTCTTCTATCTCAGCCAATCTGTGCGCTACAAAGGTCTTGAATTTTCTGGGTTCTGTCTTTATCCATTGGAGTACCGTGCTGGAGTCTGACCAGAAAATCTTCTTCTTTATTTCCAAATCTGTCTCTTCGACTATGCTTCTGGCCAGTCTGCTGCCAAGTAGAGCGGCTTGCAGTTCCAGACGTGGTGCTGATGTTGGCTTTGTAGGCGCGACTTTAGCCTTTCCTGCGATGAGGATTACTCTGATGCTGCCATCTTCTTCAGTGGGTCTCCGGTATACGGCGGCTGCATATGCCTCCTCGCTAGCGTCTACGAACGTGTGAAGCTCTCCGTTGGTCACGTTCTTTGTCAGACTTCGTGGGATTCTCAACTGTCGAAGTCTCGTTAGTTCTGACAGATAGCTCCTCCACCCTGGTATGATTTCTTCGTCGACTTCTTGATCCCATCCAATTCCGGTCTTCCATAATTTCTGTACAATTTTCTTCCCTTGTACTAGCACTGGTGCTAGCAGACCAATTGGATCAAATGTAGACATCACAGCGCTCATGAGTTGTCTCTTCGTTGGCTTCTTGTCACCGTTGATGATTTCTTTCGGTGTGTTCCTGAGAGTAACATTGAAAGCCAGTGTATCTTCTTCTGTCTTCCATAGTAAACCTAGAGTTTTTGCTTCTGTGTCTTGTGTCAACTTGACTTCAGCTTTGTATTCTTCTGTGGTTATTTGTTCTAGAAGAGACTTCTCGTTGCTGGCCCATCCCCTGAGTTGAAAACCGGCCTTTGTATGGATGTAATCGACTTGTTTGGAGATTTTTGCAGCTTCTTTTTCTGAAGTGAAGCTTTGCAGATAGTCGTCCATGTAATGGTTTCTGATGATCGCTCTGCTAGCTTCAGGATATTTGTCGGCGTATTCTTTCGCGTTCTCGTTTTTAACAAATATCGCAGTTGGTGGTGACGAAGTGGCTCCGAAGATTACTGAGGTCATTCTGTATTCTTTTGTTTCGCCGTTCTGGTCTGTCCATAGGAATCTGAGGCTATCTCGGTCTTCTTCTCGGATGTTGATTTGTAAAAACATCTCTTTGATGTCTGCCATGATTGCGATGGGTTTCTCTCTGAAGCGAAGTAGGACGCCAAACAGAGATTGCAGCTGATCTGGGCCTGGCAGCAGTACGGAGTTCAAGCATTTCCCTTGGAAGCGTGCCGCTGCGTTGAAGACTATTCTTATCTTCTTCTTTGTAGGATGAGTCACAGCAAAGTGCGGTAAGTAGAATGTCCTCTCGTTATCTGGGTTTGGTGGAGGAGCTTCTTCTGCATATCCGCTTTCAATGAGATGCTGGATCTGCTGTTGATATTGAGTCTTCATTTCTTTGTCTTGATTCAGCTTCTTCTCTAGCGACTCTAATCTCTTCAGGGCGTGGCTGCGATTGTTCGGTAATGTTTCTTCTTCGCTGGCCCACAGCAACCCTGTTTCAAATCTGCCATCTTGAAGTCTTCTAGTGGTAGCTTTCAGGACTTTCAGCGCTTTTTCTTCTGGGTCTGTGCTCGGTCGCTTCGGTTGTACTCCCAGTGCATCGATACTGAAGTGATGCCTTATCATATTCTCTATTGCATCCTCGCTTCTCTGTTCCGTGCAGTGATTGACGAAGTTTACTGGAACAGAGACGCCTGCGTGAACGCCATGGAGTACCCATCCAAGACTTGTCTGTGAGGCGACGGGTTGAGATGCTCTTCCTTTGATTATTTTTCTGCTAACGATAAGACTCCAATTGTCTTGTCCGATGATCATCTTCGGGGCTTCAAGTGCGAAAGTGATCTCTTTCTCTATCTTCTTGAGATGCTTGCATGCTTCAATATTTTCTTTCTGGACTTGTTGAAGTGGCAACTTCAAGTCTTCTATCGTTCTCACGTTGGTGACGTGCCTCTTGTCTCCCCGATGAAGGCCTCTTATTTTCAAGTCAACTCGCAGGGAACTGAGTGTGGTTACTTTCCCGCCACCCACGGTACTGATCCTCAGCTTCTCTGGTTCACCCCTGACTCCAATCTTCCTGGCTACATCACTGTTGATCATAGTGATGGTTGATCCCTCGTCTAAGAGTGCCAGGATCTTCTGAGAGCCTTCTGGTCCGTATATTTCAACAGGGATGATCTTCAGATAGGCGGTGAATGGCGCTGCAGTGGATAATACTGCAGTGTTGATGGATTCTTCAGTTTTCTTTTCATCATTGGGCTTCTCAACTTTGTCTGGGTTATGCAAAGTGAGATGGTGGCTCCTCTTGCAGATCTTGCAAGGTGGACTGCGGCAGCTTGCTCTCTGATGGCGTTTGCGAAGGCAACGGAAACAGAGTTTGTTTTCCATCGCCATTTTCCATCTTTTCTCGTTGTCTGCTGTCAGGAACCTCTTGCATTCGTGCGACCAATGTTCTTCGGTACAAAATATGCAGCTTTTCTTTTTGTCTTCTAGTAATGTGGCTGTTGTTTCTTTCTCCTCTTCGACGTGATGAGTTTGTGCGAAGCGCGTGTTTGGCCTGTTGAAGTTCTTCGTTTTCTCTGCTTCCTGTGACGAGTATGGGCCACAGAGGTCTGCTTCCGTGGTGAGGAATCGGTTGATCTTGAGTAGTTCTGGTTCTTCATGGTCGGTGCACCTTGCTCTGAAGTCGTACCATCGGTGCTTGGTGATCGGTGTGAGCTTCTCAATGATACTTCTGCATATCTCGGGTGAGTGGAGATAATGCGGCATTGATAGCGCCTTGATAGTCGCTACAGCGTTGTTGATGCGACTAGCGAAGATGCATGTGTCTCGTGGTGACTCGTTCAGTGCTGCATGTTTCTTGATCTTCTCCATCTCTGCCAGTATTATCATATCTGGTTTCCCGAAGCGTCGTTCTAATGCGATGATGACGTCATTGGGTTTCGATGTTAGTAGCAGCATGCTCTTTACTGCTTCTCGTGCCGGTCCAGTGATGCCCTTCCTCAGCCTCGCCATGTTCTGTATATCGGAGTATAGAGTTGCAGTGTCTTCGTATTGTTTTCTGAATACGAGCCATTCTTCTATATTCCCGTTAAATGACGGTAAATCCTGGGTAAATGCGTAGCGTGATGTGTTGTTCTTCGATGCCTCTATAATCGCATTAGCCAAGATTTGTATGTCGTTCTTCTTAATGTCGCTTTTCGTTTCTACTTCAATCGGTGCTTTTGTCACGTGGTGACGTGGTTCTGGCTCCATAGAAGTTTGATGTTCTTGCGGCATGTTCTGTTCTTTGTTCTTCAGAGTATCATCGACCCAACGTTCTACGTTTGTGGATCGCTCCAGCTCCAGAGCTTCGTCATTGTCTTCTTCTGAGTCAAGAGCCAATAGTTCTGCTTGCGCCCTCATAAGCTCCGTTCGAGCTTTCTCTTCTTCCAGTTTCTGCAGCGCTAGTCTGTATTTGGCTTCAGCTTCGATTTTTCTTCGACTACGATACGATGTCGATGATCTCGTCACGGTGCTGTCATTCCTCCCTAACGGTGCATGGTGGGCTCCAGCGAGTGGAATGTTCTTATATTGATCTGTCGTGACGTGCTTCTTAGCCTTGACAGTGCTAACCGTGCTTGGAGGTGTCGCAGAGGGTACGGGCCATGCGGGGGGTAGGAATTCCCCGCCATGTGTGGTCCCAGCCGAGGTTGTTGGTATCTCGATGTACGAAAGCAATGCGGGATTGTCGATGTGTAATAAGCCCGATGGCACGGCGTCGGTGGTGGTGGCGGTTGCCGTGTTCGGTGGAAGTGTCGACGGGTTCGGGGTCGACACTGAGGCAGCCTCCACGTTTCTCTCCCTCGACGTTGTGGAACGGGTGACCGGCATTGTTCTCGAAATCTTAATTCTCGACCGGTAGAATGTTCTTCCTTCAGCGATCCGGCTTCCGAAGGTCCGAAGACTGTAGTGGACTGTATTTAAACTCCTTGTTGGTTCTGCAGATAGGTTCTTTATTTTTCTTCTTACTGGTAGCTAAGCTAGAGCTGACAACTGTGAAGATCTGACAAGTGTGAACTATACTTGTGACTAGTTGTGACTAAACTAAACTTTATGGGCTAAAGCTCGCTCCTTTTATACAAATAATAATCAAACACACACATACAAAATTACACTAACACCGACATAAAACTAGTGCCTTTCTATAGGCCGTAATCTAAGGTTGCTATCGGCGCGGTGGGTTTCCCGCGGCGAAGTGGGGCTGCGTGGGGCCGAGGCTGCATTGCTTAGCGATGCGGCCTGGGACCTGGGAACGGTTGGTCGGCGGGTTTTTCCCGAATGCTATTCTTGCAGGTACCGGTGCGGCGACGTGGTAATCTAATAGTTTAATTTACAATAATTCCTTATATTCTAGGTAAAAAACACAAATTATCTTCAAAGCTTGTCTAGTCGGTATTAGCTCTTATTCCTCTGGTCTCCGTCGCCAACACAAGATGATTTTGGAACTTGGGTAGTAGACTACCCCGGTGAAGCCAGAGTCTGAAAATTAGGATATTCAGCTTTTCCAACAGGATATGCAAAGAAACAGAAGCTAATTTAAACAAAAAACGATCAGCAAGGAACTTCCTTCTTAGTTCATGTGGGTGATCTCCACATTCTACCTGTAATGCATTAACGGGAGAGGATTTCATGCATCCGATATTATACGTAGACTTCTAGACTGAAGTTTGTCTAATTTTTGAAGTGCTTGTTTACTACATGGTTCAAGCAAGAAAGTATCATAATCCATGATACGTCTAATCAAGGCATTGTAAATTAATTTCAAGCTATAGGGGTGAGCACCCCACCAAACTCCTGATAGGGCCTTCAAAATTGAGGTTACTCTATCGCATTTTTGTAGAATGTGATCTATATGGTAAACTCCGGATAATTTCGAATCTAGTATTACTCCAAGGAACTTAACTTTATTTTTGAGTGGAACGGGAGCAAGCACCATGAATTTTAATTTCTAATTCAGGGATAGTTCTTTTCCGGGTAAAAACAACAGCTGAACTCTTACAGGCAGAATAGGAGAGATCATGATCAAGTAGCCACTGATTCAATGAATCAAGAGAAAGGTTCATAGACTCAGCGGCATCCAAGATTGATATATCTGAGACATACGGAGCTAGGTCATCGGCATATTGTAAAGTATGACAATTGGAGTTCAGAGATGAATTAAGATTATATGTATACAGGTTAAAAAGCAAGGGGCTTAAAACAGACCCCTGAGGTAGAACGAGCCGAGCGAGATGGGTTTTTGCACTCGTTGGTCCCTTTATAACACGTTATAAACTCAACAACACTTTAAAAGTATAGTGTATTATTATATACACTGGTATTTTGCTAGACAAGGATACACGAGTAGCGACAGCTATCTCGCTCGGCTCTTTTTTCGCTTGAAAATGGTATCATAATAATAACAACCTTATTTCTAAGGAAATAAAATCTAGTTAAGTTGAGCAAAAATTGGACAGTGCACTATCTTGTTATTATACAATGTCTTTGATTTCAACTGATGTACGGTATAGGTGTCGCAGCGGTGTAAGTGCACTGACCTTGACTGCGCTAGTCATTTTTCCTCTGTCGCACTTAGTAATTTTGTGCGCGAGTGAACACATGCGCTAGTCCCCCACTACTTTCGCCGAGCGCTCTTAATTCTTAGCGTGACTTGTATGTACGAGCTATACCGGGTGTAAATAGATTGCTAAAGGTCGACCGCAATCTCATGAATATGTCAAAATAATAATTTATTTGATTTTTAGCTGGCAACTATGTTTTGACAAACGTCAGAATCACTGTGATTCATTTGTGCTTTTTGGTTATTATTTAGATTTTTATAAAAATTTCTAAAAAATTCTAAGAAACCCTTGCGTAGTCAGGCCAGGGCAATTGTTTACAATGTATATCGACAGTTTTTTGAAGAAAAAAGCGAATCAGACACGCAAACTTCGATAATAAAGCGAGTTGAGAAACTTACCGGTAAGTGGAACCAAATGATTTTGATCCAACCTACGAACTAAGTCGAACGAACTAAATTTGCTTTATGTCTAATATATAAGTAGACTATCCTAATTATATTTTATTATTTTAGGTGTGTCATTTGCCACAATCAAACGCATTATTATGGAGGCTTCTTCCAATGACAGCGTATTTGTTACTCCAGGAAAAGGTAGAAAAGGGGGAAAGAAGAGAATCGATATTGATGACTTCGATCTTGACGTCATAAGGAGAAAAATAAATGAATTCTATGTTGCACGGAAGGAAGTGCCTACGTTACAAAAATTGTTACATGTTCTTCGTGAAGATATAGGTTTTACTGTTTAAAAAGAATCATTGAGATGCATACTGAAAAAAATTGGCTTTGAAATTGAAATGTCAATCGCAGAGAAAACTTTTGATGGAAAGACATGATATTGTCATGGCGAGGTACAACTACTTAACTAAAATTAAACAAAATGCAGACTCTGATAAGAAAAAAATATGTAGTCTACCTAGATGAAACCTATATTCATCCGTCGTGTGGTGTAGCCAAATGTTGGCGGTCTAAAGATTTACCAGGCCCATCCAAGCCCATCTCACCTGGGGTTCGATGGATAATTGTGCATGCAGGTGGAGAGCGCGGATTTGTCCCCAACTGTTGCCTGATCTATCGGTCCAAAAGCTTATCAGCAGATTACCATCATGATATGTGCAGTAGCAATTTTAAAAAGTGGATAACTGAAAAGTTAATCCCAAATTTACATGATAATGCATGGTATCGTTATGGATAATGCTAGCTACCACTCCGTACAATTAAACAGACCGCCTACTCAATCCAACTGCTTTGCAGATATAAAAACTTGGCTTCGTAATAATAACGTCTATTATGAAGATAATTGGAGAATATGTAAATTACTGGAAACAGTGCAACAGAATAAAGGTAGCTCCCAATATGAAATCGATGAATTACTCAAAGCTCACGGACATGAAGTACTTCGATTGCCACCACACCACTGTCAATTAAATCCAATTGAAATGATATGGGGTATCATGAAACAAAAAGTTGCAGATAAAAACGTAAATAAACCTGCAAGTGCAATAAAAGAATTAACAGAAGAAGCATTTTCCCAAATTTCAGTTGATGACTGGCTTAAACGATATTGAAAACAAATATTATGAGCAAGATGGAATCGTGGAGATGATGCTGGACAGGTTCATTGTTAATGTAGAAAACTCATCTAGTTCATCCAACGATTGTTCTACAGATGCTTTTTGTCGAGATTCTATTGAGTATTTGGAAGTTGAGTGGTTAGAATCAATGTCATCTGACGATGAAATACAATAGTTAATTTTATTTTTATTTGTTTGATTTACATTTTTTTTATTTCATTGCTTATTTTGAAATAAATTCAATATGTTTGAAGCGCTTACAGCCCACAGGTTACAGGTTCCAATATTTTAGATGGTATTAATAAGGCGTATTCCACATCTTCACTTCGATTTTTCTTGGTGGGAAATAAGTACTTCAACTCGAAATTTCACATCAAGGAATTAATAAAAATAAGAAATAAATGTAGGTAACTATTGCCTGAAATAAAAAGTTAACATCAGTATAAAATATTAAATGATACTAAAGTATTAAATACGTTAAATCCTAGTACACCAGTGATACCATGTATTGAAAGTCTGAATCAATAAAGATAATTATTTTATTTAGAAAAGAAGCCTGTCCATTTGCTAATTTTCCAGTCTCAAGTCCAAGTCAGTGTCAAATCTAAAGTTATGGTCGTTTTGTGGCCAGCCGCGAAGGAGTCCGTAACATCCCGGCCCCCAGTATTGCAAGTCAATACTCTAGTTCAGAGCAGACGTCCAGTTTACAGAGCTTCGCCACTGACCGTCGGTATTGTCCCAGTCTTATGACGATTATGATTATGACAATGTCGTCAACTTTTAAGGGCTGGACAGCGCCGAACCACTTAGTTCGTTTAGTGAGCGTTGGTAAATATTCTTTTAGCCATCGCTTCCACGTAAGGTCAGCTAAACGTTGTGATTCTCTCCAGTTTCGTCGGAGCATATCTCCGTTGCTAAATGACCCAATAGGATTTATGTTCGTCAGTGATTTAGATGCTAGTAGAAAGTTGTTAGGTGTCAGGGCAAATCATCTTTGTGATCTAGGGGAACAGGGGTCTCTGCAAGCAAGGTGGCTAATGTCTGGTCAGAAGGGTGCTTCTCCTTAAGTGTAAACTTGAGTGACGTTTTGACAGAACGTACTAAGCGCTCCCATGCTCCTCCTATGTGAGGCGAATTTGGAGGTATGTACTTCCACGTCATACGCTGCGTACTCGCATACCTATTAAGTTCGCTTTGATCTATGAGTTCCACGGCTCGCTTTAACTCATTATCGGCTCCTTTAAATGTCGTGGCGTTGTCAGTCCAGAGTTCTACCGGTGTGGTGTAGCGAGCAACAAAACGTCTTATTGCCATTATAGCCGAACTTGTTGACAAGTCATGCACAATCTCCATGTGTAGGGCTCTTACGCTCAGGCAAGTGAAAAGAGCTACGTATCTTTTTTCATGTCTGCGGCCAACCCTAACCGTGATCGGGCCAAAATAATCAAGCCCTGTGTAAGCGAATGGTCGATAGGCTGTCGTAACCCTTGATGGTGGTAGTTGACCTATGATGGGTGGCTGCGGTTTGGCTGTTGCGTTTTTGCATACTTGGCAGTCGTGCCAAGCTAATTTTACGGCATTGCGACCTCTTAGTATCCAAAATTTCTGTCTTAAATCATTCAGAACCCTCTCTTGTCCGGTATGAGCTCCATCTTTATGATATTGGTCTATGAGTAGCTTAACGAACCTGTCGTTTGGGTGAAGGATAATCGGATTTCTTACGTCATATGTCGAATCTACAGCCGCATCTATTCGACCTTTTACCCTCAGTATCCCGTCAGAACCAACAAAAGGTGTCAATTTGTAGATCATGCTGTCCTTTTCCACCTGTCCTGATGTACCAAGGGAACGAATTTCTTTAGAAAAGTGTATGCCTTGACTTAATTTTATCCAGAGTAACTCAGATTTAACTATTTCTGACGCAAGTAGCTCTCCTTTTATCTTGTTATTTATATTTTTCAGGTTGTTAACGAATCTTTGACTGTATGCCGTAGCTCTTATAAAGCGCCAGTACTTCGAAAACCTGGTGATGTCTGGTAGAGCTTCCTTATTGTCCTCTATTAATATGAAGGCCCACTTTACCTCTTTGTCCATCGGGTCAAGCGTGGTGTCATTAGACTCCTCTTTAGGCCAGAAGTCTTCTGGTTGGCGTAAAAATTCAGGACCGAAAAGCCATCGTTGGTTATCGCCTATGACAGTGTCATGAGTCGCATCATCCGCAACATTCATGCTCGTCGGTACCCACCTCCAGTCACAGATATCGGTCAGTTCTGCAACTTCACTGACACGATGAGCTACGAAAGGCTTGAAGCGTCCGGTGTCAGATCTCAGCCAGCACAAAACAGTCTTGGAGTCTGACCAAAAGAATGTTTTAGCAATGGGTAAGCCAATATGTCTCTTTAGCTTATGGGCGAGGCGTGCTCCCAATACAGCAGCTTGTAGTTCAAGTCGTGGGATACTCAATACCTTAAGTGGCGCTACTCTCGCTCGTGCCATAACCATAGATACATGCCACTTACCGTTGGTCATGCGAAGCCGTAGGAACGCTACACTCGCAAAGGCTCTTGAACTCGCGTCACAGAATACATGTAGCTGAGCTGGAACACTGTTGTCGCAGTTATTATTCATCAGCCAGCGAGGTACTCTAACGTCTTTTACCTGGTTCAGTTCCTTTAGCCACGTTTCCCACCTTTCAAAATGACAAGTCTCGATCTCATCATCCCATCCAATTTTCGACTTCCAAATATCTTGTAGTAGCATGCGTGCTTTCACTGTTACGTAAAGCAGAAAGCCGAGGGGGTCAAATACTGACATAACTATCTTGAGGACGTCTCGTTTAGTAGGTCTCTTACCTCCAATTACAACTGTTTCGTCAGCTGTATGAAACTTTAGCAAGAAAGTGAAGCTGTCAACTTCAGGGTCCCAATTAACACCAAGTACACGTTCTGTCAGCTCATCTTTGACGTTGGATAGCATTTTTACTCCACCCGGTGCGAGCTTGTCTTCTGGTAAGTGTGCTAAAAGTTCTTTAGAGTTTGACATGAAGTTTCTCATATTAAAACCACCTTGTGCATGGATACTTACTACCTCGTTGACAACCTGGATAGCTTCATCGAGAGAATCGATCGAATGAATGTAGTCGTCGACATAATGATGATCAATAATAGCTGTGACTGTTTGTGGATTTGTTGACTCAAACCTACGTGCATTCAGATTTTTTACGTACTGTGCTGATGACGGAGAACAGACAACACCAAATGTCATGACGTTCATAACGTACTCATCTTTATCCCAGAGAAGTCGTTGAGCCTGTCTGTCTTCTTCTCTGATAAGAACACGATGAAACATCTCTTGGATGTCTCCCATCACAGCCACTTTTCCGGTACGAAACCCTAATAGAATCCCTGGAAGAGACGTCAAAAAGTCCGGACCGCTTAGCAAAAAATCATTTAAAGACTTACCCATGGATTTCGCTGCGCAGTCTAGAACTAGCCTCAATTTATTTGGTTTATTAGGATTAAACACTGCAAAATGTGGCAAGTACCAAGTTTTGTTGGTCTTGGTTGACTTGTCTCCGTCTCTGAGCTTTGATATGTAGCCCTTCTGCAAATTCTCCTTGACCTTTTCTTTGTAGCTGGCAGCGAACTCAGGCATCTTGTCCATTTTCCGGATGATACCCTCAAGCCGTTTACGTGCTACACCGTAACTGTCAGGCAGTGAAGGTTCGTTATCCTTCCAAAGAAGTCCAGTTTCATACCTGTCACCTATCAGTGTAGTAGTCTTCTCCATAATAGCTAAGGCTCTCATATCCTCACGAGAACGAGAAGTGTCGGTACAGGGTTTAGTACCGAAACCGTCAGTAGAAAATGATTGTTTTACCATGTCATTAAGCTCGTCACATACACATTTTATGTGAAAGATATCAGCGTCATTTGGTGTCATTGGTGAAAGTTTACCATGAATAATGATACCTAGTTGAGTTTCAGATAATATAGGTCCGTCTCTAGGTCCTATTAAAGCCCGTCTGGTCACTATAAGCTCAATGTTGTCAGACCCAATGAGTAATAATGGTCGTTGATTGTAGCTCGTCATGTCATTGTCTTTTACAAAGTCCGATAGATAAGGAAAATTATTTACAAGTTTAGAAATATTTACAGTATGCGTAGGAAGAGATAAATTATTTACAGACCTAACATTTTTTAAATTAAAACCCTCATTGTTATTTTGTCCTCGAATGGAGAATGATACGATCTTCGAGTTTGTTTCGTTTGTCGTCATGCCAGTGGCGCCACGTAGTTGCAGAGTGGTGCTCGGGCCGGTGATACCGGCGCGCTGCAGGAGAGACTCATCAACGAGAGATAAGGCAGCGCCTTCATCAAGCAGGGCTAGTGTCTCGACGTCTCCTTGAGGTCCAGAAATCACGACGGGAGCAACTTTAAGAAGTATCGTCGCGGTCGAATTTTCGCAGTGATGAACCGGAGCTGGTATGCATACGCCACTCGATGTCTGATCTCCCGTTGTTTGGTCAGAACCGTGGAGCGGAGCGGCGTGTAGCAGGGGATGATGGATTCTATCACATTGTGACTTTGTACATTTTTGCTTTCTTCTACATCCTTTTAGTTGATGTTTCGAGGAAAGGCATGAGAAGCATAGCTTGTTCGTCGTTATATGCTTCCAACGATCGTCAATAGAAAGCCGTTTGAAGTCAGCGCAGTCCTTCAAGTCATGATGACTATTACATATGATGCATGCTCTTTTCTTCGTAGGTATAGTCGTGGTCATGGCTAGTATCGGCTTCCGTTCGAACTTGGAATGATGTTTTCGTTCATTGTCTGTAGATGATAATGGTGCGACATGTGTGGCGGCTCGTGCGACCATCATCAACCAATCAGATAAACTGTCTAGTGTTACGATGTTGATCCCTCTATTTTCAAGGTGAAAACTCCATTGATATTTTAAATTTGATGGTAGTTTACTGATTATCTCTCGAATTAAGGTTGGATTTGTAAGATGCCAACCTCATTTGTCATTGTCATAGTCGCTACAACGTTTTGCACTATGGTTGCGAAGTCTATTAGGTGGTTGATGTCATCGTGACGTATGTTACGAGTGTCACGGATTTTTGTCAACATAACCTCGATCAAGTAATCAGGTCGACCGAACCTCAATTTTAATGTTTCTATGATTTTGTTTAGGTTTGTCGCACTCACCAAAAGAGCGAATACGGAGTCTCGAGCACGTCCTTTGAGGCACTTCGATAATCTAGCGATGTTCTCGTCGTCACTGTACTGGCATAATCTAGTCGTAGATACGAATTGGCTGTAAAACATGGGCCACTCCTCCGGGTCCCCAGAAAAAGGTGGAAGGTCTTTGACTGATTGTTGTCTTGCCAGAAACTTGCTGATATCGTCTTGTCCTGGCTGTCGAATAGATGAACTCGTATTTTCAATCGGCGCGGCCGAGGTGCCGCAGCACGGTCGAGCTGTAGCAGCTGTCGTAGTCTCCGCGGCATTAGCGGCAGGGGTGATCTTATTCTGATTCTGGTCTTCATATCTGTCATGTCTGTTACGACTCACGAGTGATGTTGATGAGGTTCGAGATGAGACACGAGATGAGGCTCGGCTGCGCCGCTCGTCAGCTTTGATGGCGGCTGTATGTATCTCAAGCTTTTTATTTATCAGGTCTTGTTTAATTTGTGCCATTTGTTCGGCAGCTTCTATCTGCAGGTCAACTAGTCGTCGACGTCGTATTGTTGATGCAGTTGAAGCTGCAGATAATGTTATCAGGTCGGATGGTGACGGTGATAGGTCTCGGTCTCTGTCGGAGACGCGCTCAGGTTCGAGGGTCGTGTCGGGATTCTCCCTCGAAGGGTCGGCGAGTGGTTGGTCATCGTCATTATTGAACTTCCTCTGTATCTCCATATTTTAGTTGTTTTTAGTCTCGAAGGACCACTTTATTGAAAGTCTGAATCAATAAAGATAATTATTTTATTTAGAAAAGAAGCCTGTCCATTTGCTAATTTTCCAGTCTCAAGTCCAAGTCAGTGTCAAATCTAAAGTTATGGTCGTTTTGTGGCCAGCCGCGAAGGAGTCCGTAACACCATGCAAAGATTTAAATTTCCCTAATATTCATGAGATTCCGGTCGACCTTTACCATTAAATGAAACTACATATTCAACCGACCCCAATGAACCACTTTTCCCAAGAATCATCACCGCGGACACCCTTAGTTTAGGAAATAATTGAGTTCCAAAACTTCCAAACAAAAATGCGTGAACCCTAACGCAGTGATATACGGGCGAGTTTACAGAGAGCGTCGACCGTGTAACAGCTTCAGGTTTCTAAAATTTATATTCTAAAATACTAAAACCGGCCAAGTGCGAGTCAGACTCGCGCACTCCCATACAACAGACATGATTTTTTTGCCGTTTTTATAGATAATGTTACGGAACCCTTCGTACGTGAATCTGACTCGCACGCACTTGGGCGGTTTATTTAAATGTTACGAGCTGAGAGTAATAAGCCCTTTACCGCATACTGTGACAAATTTGGAACACTCACATTTTTGCGTAAAATAAAACTACCAAAACGCCATCTCTGAAATTTTGTTTGGATTTAATTCCATTCAAAAAAGTGTAATTTACTAAACAACGTGCAAGTGGCGCCTCTATAGAAGGGCTTAGGCCGGTAAATCAGTCGATTTTATCATTTTGAATAAACATCAACTCGCAGTTCGTCAATTCATGTGTTTAATTGGATTTATTAAAAGTTTAGGTGAAAATAGTAATTCATTATTTTCACTAATCATGTTAATATTATCAATCCAAGTTTGTTCCGAATTCAAAACAACATGCAGTAATGAATGAATTTATTGTGACAAATATGGAACTGCATGCACTCCAGCTAACAGCTTTTAAATTCCAAATTTGGAACATCACGCAGTACACAAATGGGAATTGATATTAACTATGTTATTTATTTTATTTTATTTTTAATAATAAAAAGCTACAAAATATTTCATACGTAAATTAAGTTATTACGATTAAAAAGTTTGTTTTCTAATAAATAAATATCTTGTATTATTTCCGGGACCCTAAGATGTACAATCTCAATAGTGAAAGCCACATCCAAAACGGTTTGGTAAGTTTGTCATGATGCTCACACAAACATTTAAACAGACAAGCCAACAAACGGTTAAGAAAGTATATTCAATAACTATAGTCTGAGTTGGATCGATTGAGATTTGAGGACATGGACTCCAAAAAAGAGTCAAGAGTAGAAATGCGTAACTTACAAAATGATCAATTTACATGAATAAAATTAAAAAAACGTTGATGTTATTTCCATTTCTACTATGATACTAGAAATGCGTTGGAGTTGCTTATATGTTTAATTTTATTTATTTCTGTAAACAAATCACAATTACACGTTTCTACTCTTGATTCTTTTCTGGGGTCAATGTCCTCAAATCCGGCCCAGACTATAGACTGCATATTGTTCCAAATATGTAACTTCAAGATTTGAGAACTGGAGTGCATGGCCATAGTTTAAAAATCCATACAGTTGTCCAACGAAAGCATTTAGACAGGGCAATCGTGCGGGGCTTGCGGGGCAAGACGCGAGAGGTATTGGCCTCGACTGCATAATTACTTTTGAACAAGCAGTCGGAGTCGCGTCTCTCCGGGTTGAGGCGTCGCAACTCGCAAGTTTAATCAAATAACCCAGTAATAACAGGTCTCTGTGATCTAATACAGGGGCCCCTGCAACTTGGTGTGAATGCCCTGTTTTGAACAATAAAGCTATTTTTTTAAATTGTAGTTACTGCTTGTTTTGTGCAAGACTGCAAAGACTTAACTTATTGTAATAATTATTATTATTTATTAATTATTTATAAATGTTTTGAATTTTATTGTTTTGTCATCTAATGAATATGGACGTCTTCTGGAATAAATAAATGTATTATTATTATTATGTAGGTACACTTTTCATTCACGGGACCATAGGGACCCGGTCATTTGAAAGGCATTCATGGGGCCGAAGCCAACATTGAAGAGGCCTTAGTACCATTTAATCTAAATGTGAGATGGCCGCATCCATGGAGGCCTCTCCCTCAATGTACCATTGGGATACACTAACGGACAGTCCCCCATAGTTGCCTAACTATTGCCAGGAAGGAAGTGACTTGGAGTGGGCTATGAGGATGGGATGCTAAATGGGCTGGATAACAGGGCTATGGAGTGAGATAACTATTGTTATTATTATGTAGGTACACTTTTCAGTCTCGGGCCCATAGGGGCCCGGTCATTTGAAAGGCATTCATGGGGCCGAAACCAACATTGAAGAGGCCTTAGTACCATTTAATCTAAATGTGAGATGGCCGCATCCATGGAGGCCTCTCCCTCAATGTACCATTGGGATACACTAACGGACAGTCCTCCATATTTGCCTAACTATTGCCAGGAAGGAAGTGACTTGGAGTGGGCTATGAGGATGGGATGCTAAATGGGCTGGATAACAGGGTTATGGAGTGAGATAACGGACATCTGCCTCAAAAATCTCTCGCAAATTTAGGTGTGGCAGACGGTGACTCGCCGCCAGCTAGATGAGCCCACCAAGCAGTCACCGAATGGCGACAACCGCAACATCGGTGCGGACGGCTAAATGGTGTAGAGAGGTGTGCACCGGTTTCACCACCGCGAGTCACGAGTAGCGCGACTCGGAGCGGGTTTCCCCGTTATTACGCAGATTGAGCACTTCCACCCTTTCGAGCATATAGCTCTAACGCTCCACTCTGGCCGACCAACGAAGGCAAGCCAGAGGCGGGGACGAGATGTTGTTGTCCCCTGGAGACCTCAGGTCCGTGGTATCGCTACTCACCAACAGCTCGCCACAAGCTGCCCTGTGGTTTATTATTAAAAAAGGAATTGAGATTCCACCATTTTTACCGGAGAAGGACAGGTAAAGTTTTTAGAAAATAATAATTGTAGATAATGCATGTACAGTACATACGTAATTTCATAATAGTTCAAAATGGCGTCTGCACAATAGGAGTGGTAGGTGACTAGCTTTTGGTGTCAAATAGTTACAGCAGGTATAGCTTCTAGTAGGTACGGTCTTGTGAGGGTCTGATGAGGATCAGATTCATGGCTACTGGATCTCAGTGATAGCAATACCTAGTTTTGTGTTAAGTGTTTAGTCTGAAGTTATTTAAATATTATATGTATATTAACCTAAGTTATGTAAGTCTTAGGCTGAGATTCAGAGTGCATTTTGAGTCCGAACTCAGTCTTACAAACGTCAAAATGCGGCGTGATCTCATACTAGAGTGACGTTTGTAAGATTGAGTTCTTCTTGAGTTCGGACTCCAAATGCACTCTGAATCTCAGCATGAGTGTATGAATATGTCAACTTATTAAAACATACTTAATATAAATACACAATTGGATCTTATTTTTATTGTTAAGAACTATGAAAACCCTGGCAATATAGACATTAAAGGCGTTAGATCACTGTATGTTTTTACACTGTGGCATGGCGTTCCATATCCGGAACAATTAATTTTTTGTTAATAACTTTCGAACGAAGAATTATTTTTTTCAATATTTTTTTTGGTCCTACATAGGCAGTGAAATAACACTTTTTTCACGATTAAAAAAAAACCATGGGGTAAGGGGTTAATGTTACGAGAATTTTGGTATTCAGGGAATCAAATTGTGATGTAACAAACTATCTGGTAAACTGGCAACCCTGGTTCCTACTTCGTTCGTCAGACAGACTATCGTTCCTCAGACTAAGGAACCCTTCGTTCGCGTTCGACATGCTACTATTTTGAATTTTGCTGTAAACTAGAGTTTCTAATGCGGCGAACACGTTTGTCAGTTTGAAAAGCATAATATTGCCACTTTCCAGCCAGCGGGCCTATTATGTAACTTAGTGTCGGTTGCCATGTACGGTTGCTATTTACCAAAAACAGATAAAAAATGAACTACCAAAATAACCTTCAATGGGTATTGAAGTATTTACGAATTGTGACGTCATTTCAAGTGCGAAAATATCCTTAGATAAGCGGATATGTATGTTTTCGACCATAGGCACTTGGTTTGGCAAATGATTTTACGATACAGCAGAATCAGGGGGCAGTGCTGTTCTTATCGATATCATAAATTAATCACGGCTACAGGATGCGTTTTTGGAGTTTCTACCTTTAAATAGGTACTCCAAAAATTGTACGGTCAAATGACGCAAAATTGAACAAAACTATAACATTACGCATTTACACCATCGTTTTCGAAAATTATTGAAGTGATCTTCTTATGTTTGCTTCACAGTTATTACCGGAAATCAAAACTTGAAATTTTATTTAAAAATCAATAAAGGAAGCTTTTAAAATCCAAAGCAGAAGTGGCACTGTATGGTCCGTCTAATCTCAATCTAAAACTGCACACCATTTCACTTAAGTTTATCCTATCCGTTTCAAATGCTTTTCGGACAGGACTAGGAGTGAGCGTTACGGAACGTAACGTGTTATTAAAACGAGTTATTTGCAAAATAACGGGTAACGTGTTTCGCCTGACAAATGGAAGAGGTTATTTTAGTAACGAGTTATTTTGTATTGTATGAAATCACTTCTTAAGTCTTTGCTTACTGTGAGAAACGTGGCAGAAGCAGGTAGGTATAACCTTTTTTTCAAACTGTTTGCCCGTTCGGTAATAAAATTTTATTGTATGCACGTGGGGCAAATTTCCAAATTCCTTTTTCAAGTAGGTACAGTTTGTAGAAACAATGAACAATAGATGCAGAAATCGTTAGGCCTACTATTCAGTGTTGCCGTCATTATTTCAAAAATATGTAAACTAAAATATAAAACATAACCTAGACCACTTATAGTTGCGAATTTGGAAGGTATTTGATATATTGATATATTTTGGTCTTCCGGACATTAATGTCATTTGTGAATAACTGACAATAATGTAGTACATAAAATATTATAAACAGAAGAAACTTAACTGAATCAATAATATTTACCTAAGTTTCTTATGTGAGTGTATATGCAGCATGTAGGTACTTACTTTTTACCTGGCTGCTGACAAGAAGGTGCTAACAATACTTTGTTTAAACATTAGTTTCATCAAAATATGTTCTAGAGACGCCGAATTTAAATTTTGTAGCTTAAAAACCAAAATTATATTTTAGCATATCATACAAAACATCGCATAAACAATGATAAAGGCAAGTTTACCCGAAAATTATATTTATGTAACTTTATATAAATATGTTATGAAATATGCAAATCCTAGCTGATAATAGCTAAGATTGCAATACTTTTTTCTTTGCATTGTCTGTTATATGAACAAAAGAACCTTAAATTGAGTTTTTGCAGGACAATATGCTTGCAACCTTATTATAAGGTGATACCAATGGTTTTATAATTATGAAATAGTATAAGAGTTTGTGGTGTTTACGAAAAAAACACAGTTTTCGGAAGTTTGATAGACTAACAATTTGAAATGTTCCCATGCTTCGTATCAGCCATTTGGTAACTTTCTAACAAAAACGTTGGATTTATTTTTACTAACCCAGTTTGCAATAATAAAAAAAACTTCTTATAAAACTTCATTAGGAAGATGGCACCCAATGATGATGAGTTTGCAATAGATGTCTCAAAATCAAGACTATTTGTAAAATAACAATTTGCATAGCTTTTTAAAGCAATCAATATTTTTATAAAAACACATAATTTATATATGCCTCAATTGAGTGTTTTATTAAGTGTAAATAAATAATAGACAAATTTATTAAATATTTTGCAAATAGTGTTATAAAAATGAATCGATCTAATACGACTGTTCTACGGGATTATTTCAAAAAGGATAATGCCATCAAAAAGGCAAAGTGTAAGATTTGTGGCGATAGTTACCTACATATAATTATAAAACAACAACGGCTAATTTTATGGCACGTTTAAGAAAGAAACATATTGATTTGCACCAAAGATGCGATTGTACCGCGTTATTCTGTTTGTCTGTAACTTATTAAGTATCAATAAATTAAATGAAGTTTTCTACTAAAACGCCATTTGTATTTAGTACAAAAAAGACTATTCAACCATTTAAACACTTATTGACTTACATATCTTAAAGTTATAATGCATTGTAATGTAATACATGTTGTACCTATGTACGTAAAGTTAGTTGATACAAAAATTGTAACACTACGCCTAAAAATCCGCCTACCCAAAATTAAATACCATTTTGGTAAAAACCTGTGTTTAAAAAACTACAAATTCAAATACAACATTGAAATAAAAGAAACGTAATTTTGAACCTGTTACCGAAAGCGTCATCGAGGCGTGATGCTCAAATTCCGTCAACTTCAGTTTCCTTGGAAATAACGCGTTACTATAATAACTCGTTTTCAAAACCGTTATTGGCTATCAGTAACTTCTTTCGTTTCGTTACCGCAGAAACACGTTACGACCCACCCCTAGACAGGACCTTGTGCCTTTGTGCGTCAGCCACTATGTGCATCTCATTCACTCACGCACTTTCGTCATCATTGCTAACACACGCCGCGCACACAGACATCAGGTATGACAAGGTCTTAGCCTAATAGCATTTAATAATTATATAATAGCATTATTAAAAATTATTAAATTAAAATTGATTTAATACAAAAATATTAAAAATCGAATCTCATTCCAATTAAAAATGTGTTAATGAATACGCAGGTGACGAGTTTCCTGCTTTTTGCAAAGCATGCAAAGCGAAAATACTAAGTAGACTAGCATCTATAAAACAACACGCAAAGACTTATTAAAATCAGTATTTTTATTGGTGTATTTGCCCTGTGTTAGTCGGTATATTTCAGTATTTTTTGTGGTGCCTCGCCTCGGTATTTTCGTACAATTTTATCTGGTCACACTGCTGTCAAGAGTGTTCACAGCTCGGACCAAGTATCACAATATTTATTATAAATTGTGATACTTGGTCCGAGGTTCACAGCGTTTCCGGTACCTGTATTTTTACCTGATTTCGGGTAATTTAGGCACTAAATGGGTATCTTGCGGGTAATCATGACTGCCGGGTAATTTCGGGTAATTTTGCTACAAACACAAAAATATTTTTTCTCCTATTAAAACGTATTGACTCAGTTGATGCCCAAAACGAAATAATTTGTAGGCACATCATGCGTGAATGCGCAAAACGGAATGGATATTATCCTTATCTTTGTTTGAGGGTGTGTGTGCGTGTGTGTGTGTTGAGTCCGATGAGGCAAAATGTGCAAAAGAGATGCCAATATACAGACTCTCATTAAATAGGGCAAGCAAGAAGATTTTTTTTAAACATCACATCAAAGCAGCGTTGCCGGTGCGGTTATGTTTATTCGATTTCAGGTAATTTTGGCCATAAGCGGGTTTGTTGCAGGTAACCATGACTGCTGGGTAAAAAAACCTGTACCGTCCATAAAAAAACCATGAAATATTTTTTTTTATTAAATCGTCTTGACACAGCTACAGCGCATAATTGAACACATCCTATCTTTCTCTACAATTTGTGTGTGTGTGAGAATCATGATATAAGTGAGGCTAATCTGCACTAAAAAGACTTGCAAAAGAGATGCCATCAAAAACAAAACTTTTAACAAAAACCAAGTCTCGCAAATTAAGTTCTTCTACCGTAAAAAGTTTTGAGTATATTTATGTTTTAAATAAATAGATTGACTTGGCCATCGCATGAAAACACAATGTATCTCACAAATAATACATATTACATAAAATTAGATTATTTAGTGCGATTGCCAAGTCAATCTATTTATTTAAAACATAAATATTTTAAATATTGATATGGTCACTATAAGATGTTGTTAGGTTAGCTAATTATGTAAGAACTTAAGACAGGAGGTCCCTTAATTAAGTAGGGACTGAATAAATTAACCGATTTGGATTTACATGGATCTCACAACTTTTTACGGTAGAAGAACTAAGTTGCGAGACTTGTATTTTTTTCTACAAGTTTTGTTTTTAATGGCATCTCATTTCTTTTTGTAGATAGTTCTACTTTTTTTGCTTTCCGGTACCTTTTACTTACAACTGGAAATGTAACTTTGTAATTCTATATATTCATATGGGAATATATTAAAATATATTATAATTATAATATATTCGGAAATATATTCGTTGGCATATCTAGAGCACTGGACCGAAATTGCAAAATATTTTAGTTTTTCCTTGATTGATACACTAAACACTAATTGCATTCCAAATTTGAAGCTTCTATGTCTGCTACAAATGCCTTAGAGTTGTGATGATCGCCCAGTCAGTCAGTGAGTGAGTGAGTGACAAAATTGAGAAACTTTGACTAGTTATAATTCTTAAACTACTGGTTCAAATTGAATGAAATTTGAAATATAACGTGTTTATACAATGCCTGCTTGGTTACTGAAAATTCAGGTCTCTAGTTTTATCCACAACGAAGTTATATGGGGGTTGAAAATGGCCTGAATGCTTTCGAGAAAAGGATGGTACGGCCTTGGCGCTTTTTAGCTCGACTTGGCGGGAGCACTGCTGTGCCTCCAGATGCCCACACAGATCAGTAGTAGAAAGCATGATTATTTTGTTGTTTGTTCCGTTTTGTTTTTTGGTTTGCTCTGAAAAGTTATAAAACTATAAAACGTGAAAATTTTAAAATCAACTTAATTAAAAGTTCATTGTTGATAAATTATTATTTTTATTTGTCCGTTTTCACCAAAATGTTCGAATGTGAATGTAGAAAATTCTTTGATAATTAGTTTATTTGGTCACAACGACTGATATTATTCTCTACTTAAAATATCTTTAATTGTTATTTTTTTCACCTTATCAATTAAAAACACTTTTAAAACAAACACATTCCTGTTAATTTTGAAAGAGGTATGGGAAATGTTAAAATAAAAACAAAGTATACTTATAATATTTTATTTCTTCTCTTCAAAAAAAAAATTACGTCAACAAAACGGGTAATTCGGGTAATTTCTGATTCGGTTTCGGACTTTTTCTAGTTTGACTACCTACCGGCAACACTGAGTGTTCGCTGAAATGAAATCTCCGCAATAAAAACTCTAGTTTAGGGTTAATTTCAATTTTTTATGATAGGTCTAAGCGTACAAATATGGGTAAAAAGAAGAATAAGAACAAAGTTAGTGGCGCAGTAAAGACAGCTGCTAAAACAGAAAAGAAATTGGCCAATAAACTTAAAAAGGAACTTGCAAATTTGGGAGAGGTTAGAAACTCATTCTTTATAAATAAATTAAGATCTTTGTTCCCTTCCAGAATTATCGTCTGAAAATTTCCTTTCAAATTTTTCCAAGTTTGTAGAGATACTTATCTCTGCAGCAGATTCCCATATTCCAAAGAAAAAAACTCAGGAACTGGTCATAAAGTGTCTCCACCTTGGTGGGATCCAGACTGTGCAGATGCTGTACGGAACAGAAATTTAGCTGAAAAAAACTACAACTCAAATATGTTGATGGAATTTTTTTTAGCCTACATGCTTGCAGCAGCTACAACTAAAAGACTTATCTAAAAAAACGAAACAGGGTTGGACGCGCTTTTGCGAATCCCTTTCCCCTAGAACTTCTCTCTCTATAGTGAGCTTTAAATATTGACAGCATCACTTCTAACAATCCATCATCATGGGTTGATGAATTTTCTAACAGACTAGCTCCTCCTTTTGTCCCATCTGCTGACTGTTTTCCTTCCCCTTTCTGTCAACTTTATCCTAGGGACTCTATGGAGATTTCTTTTTCAAGTAGAGAACTTGATTGTGTTCTTGAAGGTTTCAGTGATTCATCTCCAGGCATTGATAACATTCCCTACTCATTTCTTTCCAATGCTAGTGAACAGTTAAAGTTATATTTTCCTAAATTAATTAATTACTTTTTTGAATTTTGGTTTACTCCTAAAGAGTGGAGTATTCAGATTATAATCCCTATATTAAAACCTGGCAAGAACCCTTCTGATCCTTCTTCTCGTAGACCTACCACTCCTTCCTGTTTGGCAAAAATTTTAGAACGCTTGAATAAAAATAGACTAGAATGGATAGTAGAGAACCGTGGTCTTCTGGCTAAATCTCAGTTCGGATTTAGAAAAGGCATGTGGATAGTTTATCTATTTTAACAACTGATATTCATATTGCTTTCAAAAAGAAGCAATTCTTAGTGGGCTTATTCTTAGACATCTCTGCTGCATATGATAACGTTCTTATTTCTGTCCTCAAACATAAGTTAGTTCGCCTGGGTATCCCACAGATGTTAATTCATCTCATCTGCAGTCTTCTAATGGATAGAATTATCTTTATCAAAAACAAAAACTCTTTATTACCTCCCAGAAAGGTTTGGAAAGGTCTTCCTCAGGGTTCCATTCTGAGCCCTCTTTTATACAGCTTATAATCTCGAACAGTCAGTAAATTGCTTCTGCAATGTTCTACAATATGCAGATGACTTAGCCCTGTATTCTTCTGTAAACTGTCTAGACTAGATGAGGCTTGTAGTCTTTTGAACTCTGCCTTGTTCTACTTAAATGACTGGCTTACCAATCATGGTTTATCCCTTTCGGCATCAAAAAGTAGTGTGGTAGTTTTTACCAGAAAAAGAAATGTCCCACATCTTGAAGTAAAACTAGAAGAAACCTCTATACTGGTTAGTAATAAAGTCAAGTTTCTTGGTGTTATTTTGGATTCTAGGCTCTCTGGAGTCGCTCATTTTTCATACATTTCTCAAAAATGTAAAAAAAGTGTAAATGTTCTTCGTGCTCTGTCTGGTGTTTGGTGGGGTTCTCACCCGTATTCTCAAAAAATATTATATAATGCTATTGTCAGAAGTCATTTAGACTATTGCAGCTTTGTATTGGATCCATGCAATAAGTCAGAAATAGAAAAACTTAATAAAATTCAGGCAAAATGTCTCAGAATTGTTCTAGGTGCAATGAGGTCTTCTCCCAAAAATGCTCTCCATGTCGAAAGTGGCGATCCTCCCCTTCACTCGAGAAGACAATATTTAGCTGATAGATTTTTTTATAGAATTTCTCAAATGTCTACTCACCCTCTCTATTGGCCAAATTAGAAGCTCTCAAAGATTTAGTTAATCAATCTGGTTATGACACTGAGTATGATCTTCCTTGCGTACTTAGAAGTTTTATCCACGTTTCTAGTCTTCCCTTTTCAATTATTCAATTCCAGAACTACGACTTGGTACTTTACATCTTATGAAGCTTTAATTTTTGATCCACCGATTAAGACTAGTTTTGGTATTGGAAAAAAAAATACATTGTCAGACAAAACTTTTACCTATTTATTAAATAAAGACTGGCAAGGCTGGTTATCTATTTTCACCGATGCATCTAAACTTTCTCCAGAGGGTAATGTTGGAGTGCTGTCTGGATTCCTAGATATAAAATAGCTTTAAATTTTAAGTGCCCTCCGTTAGCCACTGTCTTTACTGGGGAAGCAGTTGCGATATTGGAAGCAATCTTATATGTTAAGGCACATAATTTAAATAACTCAATAATTTTCTCAGATTCTCTAAGTTGCTTACATTCTATTAAATCCAATCCCTTTAAATCTAAATATCGTTTCCCTGTTATCATTAAAATTAGAGAAATTCTTTATCAGTGCCCTCAGCGAAATATTAATGTTGTAATAGCATGGATTCCAGGTCATAGTGGCATTTCGGGAAACGAATCAGCTGATTTATTTGATAAAAATGCTATAGATTCGGGATTCTTAACATTTCAATTTGTACCACCACGATTTAACTCCTTTGGCAAAATTAAGATTAGAAGAATCTTGGTCTGCTGCTTGGTCGGATTCTCAGAAATCAGTTGGGAAATACTATGGACAAATTCAACCAGATATCCCTAGTCGCCCTTGGTTCTTAAATTTCCTGAATCGCATAAATTGCCTACATCTGTTATTTGTCACCTTCGGTTAGGCCATGCCTGTACTCCAGTTTTTTTAGTCAAAATTAGGGTGAGAGATCATTCTCTTTGTGAGTGCGGTCTCGCAGAGGGTTCTGTTGATCATATATTCTTTGAATGTCCTAGACATCAATCTTCTTTGTATGACTTTCTTCCTGACACAATTCCTCGTCCTGTTAACATGAGTTTCTTGTTGAGCCTTGTTGACACATCCTTTGTATGCGTTTTGTCGAAATTCATTTAAATAAATAATATTAAATTGTAAAAAGTATGAATAGGAGTAAATTTTTTTTTTGTTTTATTATTTTAACTTATCTAGTTATATAAGTCATAATAGGTACTCATAGTGTAAAATTAATTAGTTACCTATCATTTTATGTATATAATATATAATGTTGATCATCTTCTGTATTTTGTTGTAGATCATAGTCATCATTCCAAGGATTTACAGGATACAAAATTCCGGACAAGACTTATTGTTCACAAATACGGTGCTCTGACTTATTGCGTAACATTGGCGGAATTAAATGTGTTAGAAATTAAACACATTATCTGAAGCCAAAAACAAAAAAACAATAAAAAAATAAATTAAGATGCGTACCTATGTAGTTTTAGTATCTATGTGCATTGTAAACACTCACTAGATGCAAATATTTAAAAAAATTCAACTAAAATTGAAATCAAAATTTTTAGGTTGCATACATACATTAATACATACAAATAATATATACATTTACTTATGCCTGTCTCCCAGAGGAGTAGGCAGAGACTACAGATTTCCATCTGCTACGATCGTGACACATCTCTTTTGCTTCTTTTACATCCATTAATCTAGTCATACAAGCTCTTTTATTCTGCGTACTTTTTACTTTGCTCTTCTTCATTTTTAGGAGGATATCGCTAAAGTAATCTCTCAAATTGAGAAAGAAGAGGCTAAGCGTGCCCAGGCATCAGAAAAGAACCTCACAGCAGCCCCATCGTCAAGAGCATACGCCTCTCTAACGCCACATCCCACTCTTAATGAGTTGATATTGTTTGGTGGAGAATACCATGATGGACAGAAGGTACTATATTTTTAAGCTGTTACATTGTGGGAAAAATGTTGTTCACTGGGCAGAGTGTCAGTAACATGGCAACCTTACAGCTTGGTCTGCAGATTTCGCACCTATTTCCCGTCAATACCACCTTATCTACACCCTAAGCTGTTTAACTCTTAGCTGGATAATTTTAAATTTTATCAGATCTTTTAATATGCTTCCATTGTATTTTTTAAGTACTGAAGTACCTCTTAAGGTGGTAACGGAGGATCTCCATGCAAAATGCTCATCCTAATATTGTTTTCATTACTTTAGAATAAAAAGTTTGCAATAAATGCATTTTATAGCAATTCGTGCAAACTGCTTGTTAATAGTTAGGTGATCACATGAAAATTATTCAATTTTATGCGTTGCATTTTAGCTGCATTACATTACAACTGTAAACACGCTTTTAAGTTTGTTGATGTAATGCAAACAGAATGTAATACATTAAAGTACGTAATTTTGTTGTGAATACTTTATTTTATTATTAATAAACTATTTCCGCAAGTTGCTTTAAAACACATTTATTGCATACTTTTTATTCAAAAGTAAGGAAAACAATATTATGACGTTCATTTTGTACCGAGGTAAAAAGTTACCCCCTTAAGCTATAGTACGAGAGCCACAACCAAAATGTTTGTCCCATAGCAATACAGCCAAAACCGCATCAAATTGATAGATTCGACTATCCTGAACTCGGAAATACCCATATCGGAAATTTTTCGCGTACCGTTTGATCTGGCCGAATTTTCAAAAATGTCAAAAATTATTACCGAACTGTATCACAGCAATCTGTCTGATTCTAGGACTGTAGTTGAATGATAGCTGTAAGATACCGAAAACATGTTTTTCAGAAGTTAGTAGTGTAGCACGAATCGGGAAGATCACTTTAAAAAATTAGAAATAAGACTGAAATCATTTATCTTAGCGATCTGTCTGAAAATCTTTTTTACAAGTAAATTTGGGTTAGTTGATGCGAAAAAAATATTTTTCCGAAGAGAATTTGAATGCATTAATTTTGGAGACCACTTTGAAAGTGTTAAAAATTGTTGCTGGTGATCACATAGCAATCTGTCTGAAAATAGTTGGATGTGATAATATAAGCTGTCTTGATGAAGAAACAATTTATATCAGAAAAATTTTGTGTAGCACCTTCTTCATCGGAAAACTGGGAGTACTAGAAAGAAACTTTTTGGAAGTATAGAGGAAGGAAAACATTTCTGAAAATAGTTTTTTTATAATCCCGGAAGCCATGGGGAGGAAAGGTTTAAAAAAATAATAATCGTTGCAATGATACATATTGGCTAAATTTTTTGTCATTTTTATCAATGCGCTCAGGCTATATTGCTACGCGCAAAATTTCTGAAAACGAACTTTTGCGTCATAAATCAACAAAACCTATGTACATTTCTATCACACGTATTGCTATGATACCGACTGCTTTTTTCTTGAGACACAGCAGCAATGGCCTCCCACACAGTTGCTACACTTTTGACCGTTATTTTATTACCCACCTAGTCAGGTTCAGAATCATATAATTTGACGATTTTATATAGTTTCGACCGTATTGCTATGATGCATGGTTTTGGTCATGGGCTCTCGTACTACTATGTATGAGCTAATATTTGATAAATGTGTTACATGATTAATATAAAATACATAATAATGTTTTAGACAACAGTATACAATGACCTGGTGTTCTACAACCCTGAGAAGAATACCTGGCGACAGGTGAAGGCACCGGGAGGACCACCGCCTCGCAGTGCACATCAGGCAATAGCCACGCCAGCCAATAAGTATGTATCTGTCAATATTAACGTGCCCAATGTACAGTCTAGTTTTCATAGTAATCTATGCGATGGCTTGGATCTTTCTGTACACAAACAGTTCTTGTCAAAGAGAATGCGGGTTCTGATTGTTGTCAGAATGCAGAACTCTAGACTGAGCACTGTGTGTCCAGTGTCTAAACCACAGACATACAGACTAAACCTAAGGATTAAATAGTGTTGGCAAGTTTCCATACAAAAACCAAGCGACATTTAAGCTACATGGTATGAAGAAACTTATAAAAATGGGTTGTTTTTGGCTGACTTATGCTTGAAACATATTTGTTAATACCTAAACTAATCTCGCGTACCTATATATTTTGTTTGGAAACAAGCAATATTTATATCTAAAAGAGCCCGTAACTCATTGAGCTAAAATTGCTTCAAGTCGACTGTATGCGGTCTAAATGAAGAATTGGAGAATTGATAAAACACCATTTACTTGATTTTGTTTGTCTACTACTGTCTAATAGGAATAATATTAACTAAGTAGAGAAAATAAATTAGTATATTTCAATTCATAATTATTTCTTATTAACTAGGTATATTAGTAGTTTTGTAACATTTTTTGTTTTTAGAGGTGAACTGTGGGTGTTTGGGGGAGAATTCACAAGCCCATCTGAAACTCAGTTCTACCACTACAAGGATCTATGGTGCTTCTCACTTGCTGAGAAAAAATGGGAGAAGGTAACTAAACTGTAACTCAGTAAAGCAAAAAATTTAAAACTTATAAAAAATTAAGTACGATTTCTTGATGACTATTTTACAATTAAATATCAACTGGGGTTATCTGAACCTTTAGCCAGACAAATATAACTTATTGTACTAGCCTAGTAACTAGAGCTACACGTGTCTCGGAACACGTTAAAATCTACTAAGTGTCTCAATTACGACTGTCATCAACTGATCACTGTTCACGTCTGCAGATAACTTCACTGACATGCTTATTCTTAAATGAGACGCTTAGTAGATTTTAGTGCGATAAGACAGTAAAGAAGTTATATGAAAGTCTTGTCCACTGAATTGAATTGTGATCTAAGATATGCAAAATCTTTACTACTAATCATAAAGTAGTAAAAAGTTATTATTATAGTGTATTACAAACTAGAAAAGATCAATTAGACAATAATTTGAAGACATGTATTTGAAAAAATTTAAATGAGACATAAAAGATCCATCTCTAATGGATAGAATCCGAAGTGAGGAGATCCGTGGGAGAACGAAAGTAACCGACATAGATAGCCTGCAGAATCAGTAAGTTGAAGTGGCAGGCCATATTGGAGACCACCACGTACAGCAAAGCGTAGTGTAGGCCGACCTCGTGCCCGCTGGACCGACGACCTGAAGGACGTTGTGGGTGGCGGCTGGATGAGGAGGACGGAGGACCGAAATGAGTGGCGAAATTTGGGAAAGGGTTATGTCCAGCAGTGGACGAAAACGGGCTGATGGATGGATGGTTTTAAAAGTAAAAAAAAAATATGCTAAACTACAGAATGTCTGAAATTATGATTTCATCAAAATCTTTAACTAAAATACCTACCAAACGTAGGTCTAATTTCAAACGAATATCCTAATGAAGTATGCAAAGAAACAAATCGAAACTTAGTCAAAATGAAAAAAATATAACAACAAATGATTTCCCTTGAATATTTTAGAAGAATTTTATTTATGATAATTAAAATATATAGATTATTGGCTATATAAAGTTTTTTATTTCCTCATTTTGAGACAAAAAAAATAAAATATTGTTTTTTCGAAATATATTTTATTTTTTTGTCTCAAAATTTATGTTAATTGTAATTAATTATTTAGGTATATTATAGCGCATTTGCAGCTTGATTTCCCGTTGACGTCACGATTCGTGCGAGTGAGCGAGACGCACGTACCCGGGGTCACTAGGCTTGTAGACAGGGTAAACAAAATATTACTCTATTAAGTCCGTCATTTAGATTTTCAAAAAATATTGGACACGTATCTTTTCTTTTGTCAATCAAACAAAAATGAGAGAGATAAAGCGCGTCAAAGTTTAGGAGTGGGGGAAAATGCCGTCACTTCTAAGTAAAATGTTACCTAGATGTGACGTCACGCGGAACTTCAGCGGGCTATATCTTCATATTTTTTTTTTTTTATTGAAGAGAGTAAATACGTGTCCAATATTTTCTGATAATCTAACTGACGGACTAATAATTTTTTTTTGTCATGTCTATTTTCGTCTTTATTATTAAATGGACTAATAAATATGTTCTCAAAATTGTCTCTTTAGAAAAGTTGTACGATCATGAAGTAATGTTATTTCCATGTACAGTGGAGCCCGCATCAAGCTATACACATTAAGTATAAGCTGACCTCTCATTGTACGGGAAGCCTGTACAATGAGAGGTCAGCTTATACTGAAAGTGTTTAGCTTGATGTGGGCTCCACTGTACAATCGGTTTATAACTCCAGGTAGTTGCCCCGAACGGCCCGTCCCCGCGCTCCGGCCACCGCATGCTGCTCCTCGGCCGCAAGTTGTTCGTGTTCGGCGGCTACAACGACGACGGACGCGAGTGCAGATACTTCGACGACCTCTACACGTTCTGCTTGGACTCTCGCTCATGGAGCCGCGTGGAGGCGAGCGGGCGCGGTCCGTGTGCCAGGTCCGCTTGTGTTATGTTGCCGCACGGGACTGATTCTGTGAGTATTAGGACCTTGATATAGCAAGCGTACTAAAAGTATGGCGGTCTATACTCGAAGGTGTATTTGTGAGAGTGATAGTCTCCTATGAGGATGTGTGTGTTTGTGATGGAGAATGTGAGGGATGTGTTGTGTATGCAGGGGATTAAGGGCCAATTTCTGAGTTAAGGAGAGGTTATCCAGAAATCATGTTTATCCCGCTCAGTGGAAGCGAGCCACTCAGAAAACTCGCGGTTTCTAAGTGTTTTTACTTATTATTTTGAAATAAGACGGATGGGTTTTTAATATGGCAGCCGTTTTATATCACATTTTTGACGACGTTGATTTTAGTATAGGTTTTATTGTCCAAAACTTAATATAGCTCAAATGAAATGATATTTAGATCATTGTTTAGACCTATCTTTGCGATTTAATCGGATCGAGCAAAATGTAAGTAACCGTGTATCGAATGGCCGAAATATCAAGATCAAAGAGTGAAATGTGACATATATTTTTTACAACATTTAATCATCGCTATTTATTTAATGAATTTGAAAAAGGACGAAATGGGATTTGCCTCCCCATTGAAAATATCTCCCTGTGCGACACTTAAGCGACGAATTATCCAAGCATCGCTTAACTTTAAATCTTAAGGCGACGCCACGAAATTGTGGCGAAATGGGTCTCAATTTTTCTCAGCAATCAAAAAACATATGTTATTACCAATTTATATACTAGATTAAGAATTTCATTGACATCATTTTGCCCGAAGATTTAGTTGATTGAATAATTTTCATAGCAGAGAAAAAAATATTTAGAAAACCTCCTTTAAAACAGATATTTCTATTTTACTGACAAACGGGAGCGAATGAAGCCTCTAAGTTTTTTATTTAAATTAGTCTACAAATACACTTCAATATGGCCGATTGGATTTATTAAATTACTTATAGTTGTCATTTTAAATGAAGAATACTGTTTTGCCGCATACGACCTTACGGCATAAGCTAGTTCGTGAGCACATGTTTGTATGGAGTAAGTCCCCCTCACTCCACTCCCCTAAGGCGCCGATTTGAAATTAAAAGTTTATCAATGCCTTGCCTTAAATGGATGTGCAGAGGATTAATTAGAGGGTCTGTGTGTTTTCCACACATTATTAAAGTAGATGATTTGAGGATGGTTTTGTTTCTTGATAAATTATCCAAATTTTATTCTTGTTTAAACATTATCATTGTTTACGTCGCGACGTTAATGGCCAGTACATAAAATCATAATGTATTTATTTAAGCCACAACATCTAATATCCCTTGAAAATGGTGTGATGTCCGAAACCGGTCGGGAGAGAAATTGTACAAATAAATAGTGACACTAATACCTACAAGTAAATTTAATTCGAGATGGATTAGTTTGTCTGTCAGTGTTGTCAAACCGTGGGTATAGTGGGCACTCTGGGCACCAAGTGACCAGATGTAAAAAGACTCCCAGGTTCTTAATTCAATGTCAGTTAGTGGAGGATAAAACGATTTGAGATGGCGAAGTTATTGACCAAGTCATGTACAACAAACAGACAACAATGTGTTAATTTCCAGCTGCTAGTGTACGGCGGGTTCTCCCGCGTGAAGGACGGTCGCACAGAGCGGCCGCAGACGCACACGGACATGTTTAGACTCGTCAACAAGAACGACGCGTGGACGTGGCGCGCCCTCGGCTCCGGCGGTGTGTGCGCGCCGCCTGCCAGGTAATAAGTCTGCACTACACATTCAAACTTAGATAAAACAATAGGAAGATACGGTACCTCGCTTCTCGCACGCGGCCTGCAAATATAGGCCCAATGGACCTGTTTTGTGTAGCTTGTCTCGCTCGTGCTACTGTCGAAGCTTGTCGCTCTATCGTTCGTTGGCGCTTGTTTAAAAAAGCGGTCCATTTTTCACTTGACGATGTAAGAACCTACCTTATCTATATTTCGTTATATAATTGCATTCAAATGAGTATTATTTTTACGCACATGCCTGATGGAAAGCGTCTATAATACCTAAGAGGAAGAGACCTGGCCCAGAAACCATGAAAGTGACAGCAGTCGAGGCGCCAATAAGTCTTTCCAGGGACCTCAGCAAAAATCTACGGAAGTTGGCAATGGACGAATGACTGTTACTACACAACTGCCCGTAACCACTGTCCCGGTGCGGCTACTCTATGACGTCATGCCGGAACACGACGAGTCGCTTTACTTTAAATGAGTTACGAGATTAAAGTGAAAATCTCGATTTGAAACCCAAAAAAATTACTCAAGGAAATTAATATTTGACACATCATAACCACACATAATGCGGGCCGTGCGGGTATCTCTGATGGATAGAATCCGAAACGAGGACATCCGACGGAGATCGAAGGTGACCGACATAGCCTGTCGAACAAGTGGTAGTGGGCAGGCCATATTTGTCGCCGACATGATGGCCGTTGAGTCTGAAAGGCGTTGATGTGAAGACCACGTACAGCAAAGCGTAGTCTAGGCCGACCTCGTGCTCGCTGGACCGATGACCTGAAAGAGGTTGCGGGTGGCGGCTGGCTGAGGAGGACGGAGGATTGCCAAGATGGGCAAAATTTTAGGAAAGGCATTATGTCCTGCAGTGGGCGAACACAGGCTGATTGATGGGTGGATAAACGACATATACTCCCAAAAGCGTTAAATGCAGTTTTTTGAGTGTGGACTGTTATTGGTCGGTGAAAAGACGGTACGAGTATTGTTATTTCAGTCAACAGTCCACTCTTAGAAACATCTCTGCGGAGGTAACAGTCTAGCAGGGTGCAGGCCCGAACTTGAAGACCCAGGGCCCCTAGGCACTCAACATTTGGGGCCAACAAAGCGAAGCTATTAAAAAAAAATTCAAACGAAATGCACTAGTAGAGAAAACCTATAATTTTTAACCGACTTAATTCATTAAAAATAAACGTCAGAAATAATGCAGTCTATGCTATGTATGTCACTACAGTGAACGTCAACGGTCGTTACACGTGGCGTATAATATAACTTTTAGAATCATATTTAAAAGAATGTGTTCCATTTTTTTTCTAAATCCGCGTCGCCCGACCCTCCCCTCGTACCGTGGGCTTTACGCCAATGTATGGTTTTATCTATAGGTACTCCTTTCAACGCAATAATAGATACATAGTTGTGTATTTGTTCCAGATCAGGACAAGCGGCTACAGCTAACGTGCAAGCGGGGAGGGGCTATGTATTCGGTGGTATCTTAGTAAGTTGTCCATCTATAGAGTTTCGTTGCATGGTGGTCAATGAATTATGTGGGATAGTAATATTTAGTATATTGATAAAATATAGCCTAATTATTTTAGATATACAGGGTGTAAATGCAAAGTCAAGAATCCCCTTAGGGTATGAAAGTACCTATTCTGATGCCATTACGAGAAAAAAATATACCTTTAATTTTCACCAAAAATTCCATAATTTTTCTCTCTTTTTTCTTCTGGCTACGCAGCTCACCGGCCTCCCCACACACCTAATTGCACCCCGCACCCCGCACCCGAGTGGCCAGCGAGAGTGTCCACGCGATTAGTGTATTTTGAATAAAGAAAATCGTCTTATTATGAGGTACTGGTACTTTATTTAAAGATCCCAGTATTTAAAATAATATCTTCACCGATCATACTAACACACCCTTAAAGGATTCTTGACTTTACTTTTACACCCGGTATAGGCCCACTGTATGGGGCTGTCATCAGTCAAATTAAATTATTGGGTAGTGTGAAGAGATGAAAAATACAATAAATTGGACTAAACCCAAAACATGTCAAGAATGCAAATTTTTACAGCAGAAATTGTGATGTCGATGGAGCTATGGTACAAAACATAACATACAATACTCTCAAGAGAAATTATTAGGCTGACCCACTTGAGAGTTTACAGCGAAGTTGAAGAAAGATTTTTTGCGGGAACTTTCCCCGGTGTATATTTTAAAAAAACGCTATAGGAAAAGGCAATGATGATGTTTTTAAATGTGTTGTCACGCAGTATTACTCTCCTTCAAGGACGTAGAGGAGACTGAAGAAGAGATCCGCGGCGAGCTGTCAGACAGTCTCCTGCTGCTGGACCTGGAGTCAGCCAAGTGGCACCAGGTGGCGCTGAAGAGCGAACAGACACCGAACCCTCAGAGTAGCACAGTGCACGAGGCTACGACCGTGGCGCCACCGAGTGAGACCGTTACAGGTAAACATATCTATGTTGATACATAATACGGGTACGGAACCCTAAAAAGGGTAAATTTCCAAAGAAAGCCATTGTGACCTCGGTTTGTCGATTTGTCTCGTGAAGAGAACTAAATAATTTTTACTTTCAATTTATTGTAGCGTTAAGTTAGTGTTCTGTATTTTTATAAAATAATGAGAATGAAAAAATAAGTTAAATTTTTCGTAATATATTGGGGTCCCTTTTCTGAATACTCCTCCTTTGAAACTTTTTTGTGTAACAAATAACGTTAAAAAGCAACATTTCGAGGTTCCTTGGATTTAAATTTCTTGAATATTTCGTTATTCATCGTGATAGGTATTCTGTAACACGTATTCTGTAAAAAATTCAACTGTCTACCTATTAAGGTTGAAGCTGTAGACCCTTGGGCAGACGGACAGCGGAGGCTTAGTAATGGGTCCCGTTTGGCACCCTTCGGGTACGGAACCCTAAAAATACGTCATATTTCGATCAACTACATACATATAAATAGATACCCCATACATAATGTTCACTTTAACTCGTCCTCAGTGGTAACAGACGAGGTATTCACAATGAAGCTGGGCGGCGCGCCGGCCCCGCTCAGCCACGAGGCGCCGCGAGCCCTGCCCCCCGCGCCCCGCACTGGGCCCAGCGCCCGCATGTCCGCGATGATGGCGGTGCAGAGGTCCACGCTCTACGTCTACGGGGGACTCCTAGAAAAGGACGAGAAGCAGTTCTATTTGGGCGATTTGTATAGTTTAGGTGAGTTTTGTTTCCTTGTTGTGATTCCTTATTGATCTGCGATTAAGAATTCTCTAGAAGAGTAACTTTCGTACAATTACCGCTTCGATTTTGGTTCCATTTACGGACAAACTTACTCCAATAACAACGAAACACTCACACACTCACATAAACAAAGCTTGCACGCGATTGGTTGCGTCGTCACCGGCGCGGCGCAGCGATCTGCCAACATTGCCACAGCAGCTAGCTAGCAGCGAGCAACAGATGAGGAGTTTTCAAAATGTTTATTTACTTACGTATGAAATGTAATTCCAGTATTTTTCATATCCGTATGACGTCTTCACCACTTCACGACACACGAAGGCATATTTGTAAAATCAGTTGGTGCGAAAACACAATAATATGCACAATCGAAACTTTCTGCGACACAAGAACGAGTTCACACGACTCAAGGTGCTATGACGTACTGGCGCGCCGTGCGGTACTTATTTTGCGCCCCGCCCTCCGCGGTATCTATTTAGTGGAACCATTTTTTGGGCTTAGTTACGCTTCTAGAGAATACTTATTCGTAGATAAAGTGGAGACTAGAGATGGGATTCCACCCAGAATCTTTCCCGATTTCGGAAAGATTCCATTGAAACCACGGGTATTAACGTTTTTCACTCCTTTTACGTAGTATATTAGGAGTTATCTCACGCTTTTTATATGAAGCTAGGGACCATCTTAATGTATTACAGTTCATTTGTACATGCTGAACAATAAATTGGAAAAGAAAGTCATTTATGTGATTTGTGGTAAAAATTTACTACGATCAGTTTGTTTCAATCAGTTTTTTTGTGATTTGTCAAAAATTATGATAGTAAAATTTTACGGTCACCCATCCCTAAAATAACCGTGACGAGCGTTGCGTAACTTGAAACAACAAAGAACATAAACATTAAAATGAACGCAAATGTTCTTGCGCATATGTTCAAAGTTGGATTTAAAGTATTTTAAAATCATTACATATCTTTTTATTTAGTAAGTAAAGAGATTAAATATTTAGTTTTGCAGTTTTTATTTAGAGTCTATTACGTATCAAGAACTCATTTTATAATTTATTTAGTTACACTACTCATGATCTCACCCGCATAAATACCCATTATGGGTTGCTACCCATTTTGGGTTGGGTTGCAACCCGAAAAGGGAATCTTTCCGCCGCCTATCTCTAGGGAGACACGCTTACTGCACACAGATGCAAATGGATCCTATAATAACGCACAAACGTGAGACATATTCTCACGAGCTGATAGATCAAATAGTTACAAAAATTCAGTGTACAAATATGGTGGAAAAATTCATCGGTCTAGGATAAGTACCTCGGTTTCGGTAGCGTGCTTGTTTTTATAACAAGAGATCGCAGGTTCGAATCCTGGCCCGAGGATTTTTTACAAATTCTTGCCCTGAAATTTGGAAATTGATCTTTTCTAGTTTGTAATGCATTCTCATAATATTAAGAGTATTCGAAAGAAACTTATATTTTTTGCTTATGTATATATTTATGAAGTTGAAGTAAGCTTAACTTTAAATTTTTTGATGTATTCATTTTTTATCGTTATTTATTAGTGTATTTTACGAGTTTGTACCAATTTTACAAAATGAAACAATTGAAATTTTAAATGCAAATAAAAAAATGGCCTGGTGAAGAAAAATGCCCAACAGTGGGTTGGATACGGGCTGATTGATGATGGATGAAAAAATTCACGCGTACAAAGGAAACTGCTTTAGAACATGCCGTGTCGCCTTGCGTGTTTCAGATCTGCACAAGCTGTCGGAATGGCGGACGTTGGTGGAACAGCCGAAGTTGCCCGACTGGCTCGGCTCCGACTCGGAGTTTGACAGCGAAGAGGACAGCGACAGCGCGAGTGACAGTGACAGCGATCAATAAATACGTCACTGTTGACAGCTCTGGTTTTGTTTGTTCCTTCTTCCCCGTCAGGTGGGTAGTGAGTTGATAAAGGTGCGGTTATGACTTTAAACACAATAATCTACTTCAGCTATCGTTGTAATAACGGTCACGAAAATAAACGAAATAAACCGAACAAATCCGTATGGACTTCGTGACCGACCATAAACCACAACACATTCAACCGATCCCCATATTACTTAGCATTGTTGTTCGTTGTGGCCTGAAGTTAGCCGCACAATACGTTTGACAGCCCATTTTTCCCAACGATTTTTGACATTTGATGAGGCTTGTGACCGAATCGTTGGTGTTTATTGTAGTTTTTGTGGTCTCATAACCGCACTCGAAAGTCTGCATTGAGTTGACCAAGAAGTTTATAATCAATCAGACTGGAGTGTTACTGTTATCGAAAGGCGCACGCTAAAATAAAATTAAATGACCTTTATGTATGCCCAACCTAAATATGTATTTCCCTTATTAGTATATACATATAATTTTTTTTTATTTTTTTATTCTAAAGATATTTATTGTAAAGATTAACTTTGACTTGTAGAAAGTATACTTTATGTATCTATTTTACAAAATAAATATTTTGATTTGATTTGATTTTGTATCTCTATTTCTCATGGGTTTTTTTTAGCTTTTCCTGGATCGCTGTCTTTCTGTCTTTATTACTCTTTAAAAGTAAAAGAATTTGAAGTTAAAATTTTGGCGTGGCCTTTATTTTATAGGTAGTTAGCGCTCCAGTATGGTTTTGTAAGCTTCGTAGCAATGACATTAAGGGGTGGGTATGTATTATTGTCACATGAAAAATAAAGAAAAAAAAAACTACAAAATTTTCACATGTTATTTTTTTATTTATGTATTTACACAATTTTTATACCTACAAATATATCTTTATAAAAATTTCGTTAGATCTACTACCGATTGATACACTCGCTATCTCTTCTTTCTATAAAGATTCATATTATTTATATTTGCCAAATCTGTCACACGCTTAAGAGAAAAACACGCCGTATTATGCTAACCGTATACAACCAACCATCGGTCTTGTATGAAACATAATTTATTTTAGAACTACCCACAATTATAAACATCTGACTAGATTTTTCCCAAAAAACGTGTGAACTGAACCATTTTGGTACTTGATTCAAGTAAAAGAAAATTGATGTAATTTTAAATAATGATTTACATTTAATTTATTGAAGTAAATTACCGTTTATGGACTTTGTTGTTGTTGTGATAGTAAGAATCGGGCCCATTATCATTCTTGAATCAAGTAATACTATAAATAGCATAGAGATATTACCCTGTGATACATAATATAAAAGTATATAAATGTACGTATGTTTGTTTACTTTCTTAGCAAAATCTACTTTTGTATTAATTTCTCATTCCATACCACTAAAGAGACGAATGCCACGCCTTAGGCGGGTGTGCGGAGGGGGGTATGTATGAGGTCACAATCCCCCCCTGCACCCATACAAAAAGAGAATCCTTAGTTAAACAATTATCTATACGAAAATGCGTCTTATTGTGATAGTAACACGATATAAATTGATGATGGATCTTGTAGTTGTGAGACGTATCTGTAAGTAAAGAACAACGTTCACTTCGTTATTTAAATTGTCTTTTTGAACATTTATCCATTCAGTTTTGTATGCCAGTGGCCCTTTAGAAATCTAACATAATTGTGCAAGCAATAGCAGTGTTGTGTTAAATTTAAATAACTTATTCAACATAATATTTAAACGTAAAAACTTAAGTAGATGGCACATAAAACAAAAAAGCAGAAATATTTTGGTCCCGTATTTTGCACGTTTTTAAAGACAAAATTTTAATCATAGAAAGTGCACTAGAAGGGACTTTTTAAAACCTTAAAGTTTTCTGGGTTAAAAAATACAGCCAGCAACGAAATACGCTAAAGATTTTGGAACCTAAGGCGCAAGCCACATAGAAACGGCGCGGGCGCGGGTGCGCCCTCAGAGCACCTCTTCTGTTTTACACCACGTTCCTCTCCAACATTTTGTATGAAAGAACATTGGAAAGGCGTCGAGACGGCACGCCGCGGGTGCACCGAAAGCGCGCCGCTTCTGTGTGGCTTGCACCTAATGTATTAAGTAGCAATTTATACTGCAAGCAGTACAGGGTAGTATATTTAGTAAATTAATTCGTAATGCGTGTTTTTACCAATAAATAAAATATAGTTACGTATGTCACTGTTCTAAGTATGGCAATGTAAATGTAAGTAGCTAGAGATTATAATAAACACTGGTGATTCTAATAAGTTAATGTACAAATATAAGACTTTGTTTTTACAACAATTTGTGAATGATTTCATAAGCGATCCGATCCAATTTATTGTAAATACAGAATCTCGTTTATTTTACATAGTCTTGCATAATAAAATTGAAGCCAAAATTACAAAAAAAAACTAATAAAGATAAACACCTCATCAGTCGGTTAAAATTAGTCCTTCATCGAATGTAAACGATAAGTAATAAAAATATTTTAACGAATTAATAGAAAGCAAATCAGTCTCTTACCTTACGTTTAAAATTATCGCTAATTTTATGTACAACTTTCAACAATATTTATTTTTTAACTTGAGTGTGATTTTTATGTACAACAGCCAAAATTCATACTCAAATAAACTGGATAGTCAGTAAATAACTGTTCCTTCTTGAACAATTCCATAAAAATACCATTCATGATACGCATGGGGAACACACATTAGCTATCTAAAATATAAATTTACACGTTTATATGTACAAAGATCATTATTTTATAATAAATACACTATTTGGCTGATTTTTTTAAATAATTCCGTTACATAAAAAATTTTGTTTTTTATATAGGGTGAAATTCAATCAACCCATCAAATTCATACTAGAGACTCGGTTAGGGATCAGGAACTAAGTTCAGTAATACTACTGGCCAAATTCGAAAAAAAAATTTGTTTGAAGAATAATTCAGTAAAGAAGCAAAAAAATATATTAGAATTTCACCAAAAGGGTAATTGAAGCTTGTTTCTGATCACTAACCTAGTCTCCAGTATAAATTTGGTCGTTTAATTTAATTTCACCTTGTACCTACGTCCTTCAAAACAAAAATCGAAATGAAAATCCATCCCTACATACACATGACGCGTATTATTCTGTAATTTGTTTCGGGTTCATTTGTCAAATGTAAAGTTTACTATCGCCTTCCCACTGTATCACAGATGCACTCGCGCACATAACCACTTCGGCCCTGACTAGTCGATCATCGCAGCACCCACATATCTATCAACCCAACCTCAGATCGCTCATAGGAATCACCACCTTCGTAATCATTCTCACCGTCAAGGTAGCTTTCATACATTCCATTTGTAATGATAACGAAATCTAACGGCATCGCCCATTGGGTCAGTAAATACCACGCGTGCTCCTTCCATAAGGCGATCCAGATTCTGTTTTAAATCAGATCGGTGACAATAGTTCCGAACCACGCACAGACAACTGGCAACGCGTATGTGAACAGGGCTTTCTGTAGCGACGGCCGCTGCGCCGAGCCGGGCACTGGGGGTTCTCTGACCGGGGTTTGTTGTTCCAACTTCTCATCGATGTTGCTACTCCTGGGCTCCGTGTCTGTGTTCTTTTCGATTGGCTCGCCGATGTCCAAGTCTCCGACCTTTACGATTGGTCCGCCAATCCGGACGTTCCTCGAGTCCCCGCCCCCGCCAACCACGACGGGGTTGAAGGGCACTTCGGAGGCGGGGGGACTGTCGGGCTCTGGGGCTGTGGGTTGGGTGTCTTCATCGTCTGGGCGGCTTTGGCCTGATCCTGGAAAATGTATCGAAAGTTAACAGGATATTTTCAAGTGTTTCAGTATTAGTATCTATCGAAAGAAATGTCGAACTTTAATTTGGAAATACTGTTCAAAATCAAATCAAATCAAATCAAAATATTTATTTTTGCAAAATAGATACATTAAGTATACTTTCTACAAGTCAAAGTTAATTTACACAATATAATATGTCTTTAGAATATTAAAAAAAAAAAAAAAAAATATATATATATAATAATACGGGAAATAAAATATACACCTGCATTAATAAATGATAGTCGTAAGTTAAATAAATAAAAAATAAATAAAATAGGGGAATCTAGGAATAAAAATATTATATATACATAATACAATGAAGAAATAATAAAAACGGGAAATACATACAAAAAATATTAAGGGTGGGCTACTAAAATGTAATAAAGTTATACACTTGCATAAAATATAGAAATATAGGAATAAAAATATTGTATATACATAATGCCTAACCATCCGCACCATTCGATTAGTATTGCTAAGAAGAAGGGCAAGAAACTTAGCAAACATTTCGTTTGTAGCGTTTAGTCACAGAATAAATTCTACGAAAAACAAAGAAAAAGACTAGGATACTAGGCACTATATTCTGTTTGATAAAGCCACCATACTGGCTAAGGAGAAATTCTTTGTTCCCCGTAAGGTGATGGAAGCAATCGATGTTGGTAGGCATCCAAATTTCAATAGAGACCGTGGGTGGCTTCTGGCGCCAACTTGGCAACCTGTGCTTGACGATTCATACGACAAAAAAGTGCCAACAGTGATCGAGGACATTATCAGTGCAGTCTGTGTGACTGGACCAAGTGAAACCTGTGACCCGGAAGTAGAAGTGAAAACTTTATCAAACGTCCGGTCGAGTCTGGCTTCGATACCGCAAACCTCTAAACGCAGCCGAAGAGCGAAAAGGCGAGGGACGAGCTAGTACTCGACTGATCGCCGTGCACGAAAGTACTCCTGATGATGATGAGTCATTATTCAAAGGAAAAGACTGATAAGTTACTCCAAGGCGTAGCGTTTAATTTTTACGCCAGATATCTCAAAGATAAAAATAACAGCAAATGTATTTTTACCTTCGTAGTCTGGTCCGTTTCTATCCTCGTCGTCGTCCGGCCAGCCGCCGTCGCTGTCGTCGCCGGAACCGGATCCGGAACCGGCCTCCGACGTCAACACTTCCGACGACGACACTTGCAGATCATCTGCAGATATAAAGATATTATCCATCTTTCCTCTCCTGCATGGCTAACATGGACGAAAATAATAGAGAAGTTTTGTCTCTCGAAGGAATGTTTCACCAATGGAAACGCAGGTAAGCTTTATCTCGTGATCATGGCCTCGACAAAACGACGCAGACCATTGGTCAAACGTTTCTTCGAGAGGAAAATTTCTCTATTTGTGTCATCTATGCTAGCTATACTGATTAACTTACCCATGATACTTTGACGAGTCATATTTGAGAGGGGAAATGAAGAGGTATCAAGTTTTGTGACCATCTTAAGGCAGTACACAGCAGGAGGTATGTTACTAAAAAGTGAAAGATCTGGCTCGGACAGAGAACGTTAGAAAATGCTACATCGAGCTAGGTTTTCAAATAGTACGTTGCACTTGAGATATATTTCATAAAATTATTTGAGCTGCATGAAAACATGTCCTTTGTTTAATTTGTATTCCCAATAACAACTCACTCATTCTAGCTGTTTGTGACTTACGAGTACGACACGGACATGCAGACAATCGTAGTACTTCACTAAAAGTGTTTCGGTTTTTAGATAAAGAGTCTGGTTGCGTTTGCTTACAGACACGGGCTAGGTTTACAGCAGACAAGATTTTTCGGAAATGTGTAATTTTCGAGTAGGTATTATATTGATGATCTAAACCCACCTTTGTCGCTCCACTGGACCTCGACGCCATTGTACGCGTCCTTCAGCCTCGCCGTGAGAGTCTTGAGCGCCTCTTGCTGCGAGGCGACAGTGGTCGCGCCGCCGACCACACCGCGCACTTCGGGGTTCGATGCGAGCGCTGCGGAACCCTCGCCGGCCGCTGATAACGTGTAGCTGGGGAAAAAATAATTAAATTAAATATTTTTTCAACAGTTCTTATACAGATGTTGATGCCATATCGTAAAATTGATCATTTCATTATTTGCTAAAGGGGTCGCCTCGCTCCGCTCCGCTTCGTTCGGCTCCCGAATTTATGATCACAAGCGACCTAAAACGATTCTTCTCACTTCGCTGGCTGTCGCACCTATTTTTGACTTATTGTTGGAAGTCTATCGTAAATTTCGTATGTCATACGTTACGATATGGGAATTTTGAAAATTCTTTCTCAGTTGTAATGACTTGGACATAGGCTATAGTTTATTCTCTGGGAAAAGGCGGTTCCCTGGGGTCATAGCCACTAATTATATTTGGAACAGCTATTAGAAGGCTAGTCATCAATAAAGACAATGTACCTGGCGACATGAGATCCATTGAAGCAAGGGGTGTGAGGCGCGGGGGGCGCGGCGATACTCTCCTCGTTGCACAGTAGATACGGCAGGTGCGCCCAGTACCGTCGCGAGCTGCGGACGCGGGATCGCGTCTCACGGACCAGCTTCACCAGCGTTGGGCTGCCCCAGTCTCTCACTGGAAAGAAAAATGTACGTTCAGAACGACCGATAAGTCAAATACATCTTTGAAGGCATGTTAATAAATTTTTAACAAAAAAAACTTCAAATATTATAGCAGACATTCAACAAAAAGTTTAAAATACAGTACTGACTGATGGTACCAAAATAACACTTTTGCCGACATCTTTCTTTCTGAAACATATTTTCTCTAGAAGTCGGCGCTCTCACATTGGTTTTTGTGTTCAATACCACACGGAAAGGGCCGATTTCTAGATAACAGGAAGGAAAAAGTCGGAGTTATGGAGTAACATAAAAAAAACTGTCGAATTGAAAATCTCCTTTTTTGAAGTCGATTAAAAACAATAATGATTTATTTTTCGAACAGCTTTAATAGCTCGCGCCAAACTTAAAGGCGCCTAACTAAAGATATAGAGATGGAGGGAGGCGCAATTAAGTTTGGAGCCGTTTGTAGAATAGACAAAGAAGCAGCCACTCACCATCACGCCCGTTATCAATTTTGCTCGCAGCCGGCTTCTTCCCCTTCTTCCCTCCCCGCTTCCCCTCGAAGTCGTACGATCTGTAGTCGATCTCCTGCGACGCCGGCGCCGGTTCCGGATCAGCTTCCCGTCTCTTTCGCTCATGCTCCTCGTATTCCTCCGTGTCTATATCCCCTCTCATGTATTGCAGGAACTTGGACCTATGCTCTGCTTGCTCCGCCATTTTCCTTGCGGTCTCTCTGATCTCCTCGCGTGACGATAGGCTGTTTAGCGTCGGGTCTTCTTTCACGATTGTCTCGAAGGAGGTTTCGATTTCGAAATCGTCTACGTCATTTGACTGCCCGTTCCAGTCGAAGTCAGGAAGGGATCGGACGTAACGCTTAGACCTGTCAGGTGCGAAGAAGGGCCCGGCGGCGCCACCGCCGCTGCCTAGCACTGGTTTTCCACAACCTTGGAAGATCTTCTGGGATATTTCTTGATTGTGCTCTTGGAAGTTCATGATGGCTTCTGAGATCTTGATGTCGATCGGTTCGACCACCATTACGATGTTGAAAGGCCCGATGAGGCGGTCAGCAACTTTTTCTACGGCGTCTGTGGAGCAAAATGCAAATATGAAGTAACTTTAAACGCAGAGACCTAAAGTATATTTTTTTCCACGAAGGAGGAATCTGACAGTTCATGCTAGTGGAAAATGCACTTTTAACTCCTATGATGCATGAGCTATTTCACATTCTAACATTCAAAAGTTCGCGACAATGTGAAATGGAATTAAAAGCGCTTTTCCCATTATCACGAACTATCAGTTTCCTTCTGCAAAAATGGCAATGATTGAAACCTGGAGAGAAGATTTTGGAAATTTTTTTGAGGAAAAGATTTGGTCGATCGTTTATCGTTCCAGCATGCGTTCATCTATGACACATGCATTAAAAAAATGGTAGAGATGGATATACAACTGAACGCTAAATCGATCGAAATTGTTCACATCAGAGAAGCACCCTGTATCAAAAACAATCTCAGAAATTGTAGTAATTTTAGTAACTAAAGTTTACTTTCGTATCTCGTTGAACATTCGTTTAAGCCCTCTTGAATAACGTCGCTACCTATCTAAACTAGGCGAGAAGCTAATTGGCAGTCTTTTCAACTCGGATAGCTTTGTAACGGTCAATTTCGGTCGAACTAACTAACTAGGGTGCAACTAGCTCAATGCATGTTCTGGCAAACACCCAAAAGATTATGGCCGTACGCCACATCGATTTTGTAAAACATGTTGTCACACCAGCATGCCATTATACAAGACTGAGTCCTCTTTCATTTCGTCGACGGTATAAATTCTTTGCCAATTCGGTGTCTTGTAGCAATAATAAAAACTACCCACGTTGTCGTTTGACAAGCTTTCATTTGATATAAAGCATCCTTGTACGGCATTTACATTGTTGCTAATAAACTTAAACATTAAATAAAATAATATATTTATATGGAGCCTGAAATGAGGTGTAGTGATTACAATAGAAAAAGGAATGCTTCGGTGGTCTGGGCATATAGAGAGGATGAATAAGTGACGAAAGAAATTTATACTGCACAAGTGGAAGGTAGAGCTCAAATGGGTTAGTTCTATTTGTTGCGTGACCGGGTCGCCCTAGAAGGGCGTTATATTCTGACCAGATTTGGCGACACCATGAGGAAGGGCAATGTCGAAATTACCCGAAATAGAAGAGCTTGACTAGATTGATAGATGTGGAAGAGGCGAATAGATGTACCAGGATCGTAGCAGATCGTAGTACACAGTCTCGACTACCCCTCTGGGAGAAAGGCGCGTAGGTATATGTATGTATAATATATTTAGGAAAAAAAATCATATGATACAACGCAGTAGACACTACATTAAAGACGAAGACTTGAGATGTCTGGCCAACATTGGCGCAAACTCACCAACATAAGCGTCCCACTGTTGCGCCAAGTCAGCATGCGCTGGCAAGCAGCCTCGCAGCACGTTGTGACAGTAGCGGCTGCACGCGGGCGGCTTGGCACCGCTGCACGTGCCGCAGAAACGAAGACGAGCCCACGAGCTGATGCATTCCGGGGTTATCCCCACCTGAAAAATGAAACGCGCGACTTTATAAAACTACTCTACTAACAACGTCAGTTGCTGAAAGTACAGTGTCTATTTGGACAGAAGTGTCCTAATGGTGATGTTATTGCTACAAAACTAAATGAATATTTCTCGTTAGTTATCTATCATACCTGTTTAAAATACCAAAAACAAAAAAAATGTAATATACTTAGGACACAATTTTAGGCAATAATGGATCTGAAAGAGTAATTAAATTAACTTCGCTAAAAATCGCAGTCAGCTCTTAAAAAATCAAAAATACTGAAAATGGTGTAATGATATATATTTTTAAAGATAAAACTCAAAAGTCGCGAGAATTTTCCACAAATATTACTTGCTACATTAAGAAAAGGATTTTTAATTACTTGTCCTAATTAGCCGCAAATTTTAAATAACTGAAGTTTTCGTGTGCAGCGGTTGATTAGAGCAGCCCCTAGATCATGTATATTTAAATCGGTTGCCACCCGGTTGCCAACCATCGGAAACAGATACGTGACAGATACACTATCGAAATTATTCCGATTATCTAAGGAAACTTTCGCACCGGTTCGTAGATAGTTCAATACACATTGAAAGCGATTTTTAATTTTATGTTTTTATCTATGTTTTTGGTGATTGGCAGCTAGTCCAAAAGATACACACTAGGCCCGCAGGATATTAAAAAAAAGCCTAGACTGAAAGTCAAGCTTTGCACAGCATTTTTTTTATTCTGTATCGAAGTGAGTCGGCAGATCGCATAGTCATCGATCACGCCTTTAAAAATCCACCAATCGAAAAACCCATAAAAAGCCTTGTTAACAAATTAATTTCGACTAAGAATCATATTGGACGTATTAAAATTCAAATGACATCACTGAATGTTTAACTCCAGCACAGTGGTCATAAAGAAGTCATCAAAGTAATAAACGTAATAAAACCCAAACAGATTCTTGTCTCATATTTAAACTCGTGGCCACGGCCATTTGTCAAATCTTTATTTTGTGTCGTTCTCTAATTAATTAATTCTCAACGGACTGTCGACTTTCATGCACGATTCTATTTCAGGACGAACTGGTAAAATGCGCAACTAAGGCCCAAAATTTTATACATTTGAACTTATTGTAGACTTTGTTAATATAATTTATTATAATAGGCTTGTAGACAGGGTAAACAAAATTATATTCTATTTAGTCCGTCATTTAGATTATAAAAAAATATTGGACACGTATTTTTTCTTTTGTCAATCAAGCAAAAAATTACAGAGATAAAGCGCGTCAAAGTTTGGGAGTGGGGAAAATGACGTCACTTCTAAGTAAAATTGTACCTAGATGTGACGTCACGCGGAACTTCAGCGGGCTATATCTTCATCACTCATAATTGAAAAAAGAAAAAATACGTGTCCAATATTTTCTGATAATCTAACTGACGGACTAATAATTATTTTTTTGGCATCATGCCTATTAAAACATAGTAATCTGTAAAGCCATTTTAACCATGTTATAATATCTACCTGTCCCTAAAGCGAAGTTGATTGTAACTAAATAAGGTATAGATACTACCTACTCGAATTAATTAAAACGAAAACATTATACACCATTAAAACGTGCTACATATGACACGGTAGTCGTTAGAGTAATAAAAATTCGCCACCCAAATCGTAGATAGACCTCCCATGGTTTGTAATCCATTCTATTACAGCCTTCATGAAGTACAGGAAATAACTCAATTTGTTTTCTGCGCAAACTTAATCTGGCAAGCGGGGTCATCTTTGTTACCTCTTTGCTTATTAAGGGCTCGTTATCCCTGACAATAAGCACCTGATTTTGCATCAAGTAGAACTGACCACTATCACGGTTCATTATTGTTTAAAATAGCATGCTCTGAGCAGTGGCTGTTACGACAACCGAAAGATGGCACACCAAGAAATTATTCTATTCGTTGTCGCGCACTCTCATAAAACGTTTTTAAAGAGAGTACTTACTACTACACCTTAGGTTTAATTAGCTGCAATTTTCTTCAAAACAGTTTTTTTTTCGATCGAGCAAACTTTTCGCGTGTTGAACTATTTAAAAAAATCGTAATTTCACAGTTTAAAATGGATTTGAAAGGACACAAAATCGAGCTGGTCTCTACCCCTGGTGCACGATAATCTTACTAAGCGATTTTGAACTTCAGTATGTTGTCAGAAAGTCTAAATTAGAACGCACTCTTCGCGCGCTGGCGGCACGCAAAATCAGTGAATTTTAGAGGTTTTTCTGAATTTTACGAAAAAGTATTTGATGTAGGAGTTTTTGCACCTGACATCGGAAAATAAACCATGTTTTCTTGTTATAAGAGTAATTTAAGACATAAAACTCAAGCCGTTTAGAGATAAAACGAAATAATAACTGAAGAAGGCATCATTTTCAAAAATAAAATCTTTCGAGCGAAATGTGTCCAATTAGGTAACCGACTTGACAACGGAAAGACAAAGGTCTGAAAAAACATGTGTCCAAGTTTTACATTGATCAGATAAGTAGTTGACTCAGCATATTAAAACAAAAACCGTTGAAAGACCCAATACAAGCCCTTAAGTAGAATCAGATTGTTTTTAACTGCCTTACTAATTTTTTATTATTGTTTCTTTAGAGCTTCAAACGAATATTTTTGTTTGCCGCAATGGATGACAAGTGTCGTATATATAAAGGCGCCCAACACGTAAAGGCAACCAAAATTAGGCACACCAAATAAAATGATACAGTAAATGGTTTTGTTGCCAATCGCGGAGGGTACCTAATTATGAGTCATGCTGCGGCGCGGCGCCGATAGGATGAGCCAGGAATTATGTGTCTCTCTGCTGAATGTGTAGTCAGTTTGAAAACGTGTAGTGAGAGTTCAGAATTAACTTATTAGAGTCGAGCGCGAGTGAGCAAGATAGACGTGGTGTATGAGCCTTATCAAACACAACGTAAGCGATAATAGAATGAAACAAAAATTTGAAAAATCTTGAACAATAATGAAAAAATCTTGAGGTCAAAAGATGGATAAATATTTTTTAAAAATATAGTCAAGTCTTGTAATGATATAAAAAGTGATAAACAAAATTTTCAGAAGTCTCTACGATTTTTTATGAAAATCAAAATATTTCTCACATCTTCAAATTTAAAAAGTATGTATTTTTTTAGTTCCGTGTTTACACGTTTTTTAGTTTTTTGAAAATCTTGTATTGAATTTCCCAACGCCCATTTCGCCTGAAGCTACTCCTGAGATTAATGATGATGATAAAAATAAGTTTTTGAAGATCGTACATAAGTTCCTGAAGTCGCCAAGATCAAAACAAAATCAGTTTGCCGATTTCAAAGAATCACCAAGTGAAATTCATGCGGAAACAAGATTGCGAGAAAGTTTAATGGACAGTTAGAAGCGAATCACCCGTTAAATGTCGGTTGATGGGCCGTTTAAGTTTAATCGACCATTTAATGCCATTAAACACGGCGTTGGAATTCAAAGGATTAAGAAAACTTTTTTGAACTTCCGAGGTACAAATCACCTTAACTTAATACGTAAAGTCAAAGTATATCGACCCGTCTGACTTGGCCTACAAGTTGAAACCTGAGCATGGAATACCAATGTCTTCGATTAAGAATTAAAATATGATAATCGTGCCAATAAAATTCTGCCGAAATGTCAGATGTGATTCATACTTGTTTCGACTTTCAATTAAAATTCTTTGCATGAGCGAAGGATTTCCACCTAGCTGCATGCTTATCGATAATGGAGCACTATTTTATAAATACTTTGCTTCAGTGGAGACTTGATTATATACTTACGTAAGCATAAAGTTTATGCATACTTACGGGTGAATGTATTCTTCTTACATACTCGTTCTTACTCAATACAACGCGAAGTCATTTTGTAGTACCTACAAAATTTGTACTGTGTTTCAGAGAAAACATATCACAAAGAAACCTCTCAGCTGACTATGCCACTCGAGAACTAGACTACGCCAAAATTTTTCGGTTGGTCGGTAGATTTGACTAGTCTATCGCCACTTTAGCCTGCTCACAGGTTATATCCATAGAGACCTACCTGCAGCATATTTCTGACGACATCAGAGCCAGCCTTCAAGGCTTTATGGAAGGTCCTGGTGGCGACGAAGGCTCGTCGCAGCTGCACGGACAGCTTTTTGGGGACATCGTCGAATGGTTGCGTTTCTCTCATGTGCTCGTTCACGCATTTCAGGTATCTGTGGGGGGATGGGGTTTTCGATTATGATTTTGTGACCGCAAAAGGGTGTAGCACTCACTATCTCAAGGAGATGCAAAAGTTAAACAAGCTTTGGGGACTTTACAAAAAATTTAGGGGAAGAGTTGCGCCACCAGCAAAAGTTTTAGTACACAAGTTCTTCTAAGGACGCTTCCAATGTTTCTCGAAATTTTAACCGTACAGTTTCTGTTTTATACTTGTTAGTTTACATATTTCACGTAACTAATTGTACGAATGTTGAACTGCGAAATTCCTACTCCCCTTTGCACTTAATCATTTCAAGTAAAGCAACTAAAATCTAAAGCATAATGGGAGACTACTTAATGTGTGTAGTTTTCTACAAAACTATAAAAAACTTTTATGTTCGACTTACGAATTTCGTTTTAGAGATCAATTTAGTATTTTTTCATTGCCTCCACTTCACGCTGATTGTTTATAAAGATCTTGTCCATAAAATACTGCGGACAGTTAACTATGGTTTAACTGTTATTACTACGTAAACAAGCGATAAATGCCCATAGGCAGTAATTTAACTTCTTAATTTAAAAAAATGGGCGTTAATCATAAACCCAAACAACCTAATAGAACATTTCCATTAAATTAAGCAAATCTTATTGTCCTTCTTAAAACTGCTACAAAAACAATAATATTTCTCCAAATGGGCCAAGGAGATATGGTCACACAGGTCAACGCTGAACAACAGATAACAATATCTTAATAGCGGCCATATTGCTTACAACCAAGTTAATTACTATTATCACACTGCATCACCAAGGCATTCAAAACTGTTGATGGAATATGCAAAACCAGCCAGATTGCAGAAAATAAATCAAAATCAAAATATTTATTCTGTAAAATAGATACATAAAGTATACTTTCGACAAGTCAAAAAGGCAGAGTTAAAATACGCAGAAATCTGGCAACGTAACCGGTACTCACTTATCATCAAAACTGTACTGCGAGTTAAGAACAGTAAACATCTTTTGGTAGAGAATCCCGAAGAAATTCTCCATCATATTGTCCAGGTCGGTATCCCCTCGAGTGTAGTAGCTCTCCAGATGGACGAAGAGCTCCTCGAAGACGTAGGAATGCTGCTCGTAGATCATTCCGTATGTGCGCTTGAACATCGCGTGGAAGTCTTCCCGGGACTGCTGCAACAGCTTCCGGAAGAATTCTGGAAACGATTGCAAGGTTGTTGGAATCTTCAACGTTAACTTAAAAAAGCCAGACTTATCTATACCCGACTGAATTTCTTCGTTTATGATCGGAAAAGGAGGCAACGTCATCGGACGTGCAGAAAAACAGGAGATATCAAATTCCGAGCAAGCGGAATTCCCTCTGTCCATGCCGATTACCGACGGACCGGACCAGACCGTGGAAAAACGCTCTTAGGTTGGAAAATTGAAAAATTGATGCTTTATTGTAATAAGCAGTTTTAGACAGAGATAATACGATTTTGGCAAATTAATAAGGAACTGTGATTGTTCATGTTATTTTTAAATCTAAAAAGCTGAACTAAGGTAGAGTATCCTCAGCTGTTGGTGTCCATTCATGAACAGTACTATTATTAATTAATATTATTGGAGACGAAGAACCACAACGCCCCTACACTTCAACACGTGCATGCAAATCACTCTTATTATCGGAGTTATTGATCCCCAACATGACAATTGATACCCAGTCATTATTGGCTCAATTGCAAGTCATCACGACATCGACCGACGAAGATAAATGCAGAAATAAACCTCATCAATGAGGCGTATTGCGAAACCATTCTTCTTCATGTTTCATCACTGTAATGCGATAGGAAGTATCATTCTCAAACTTGCCGTTATTTTATGATTGGATTCTGGGAACTTCCATGCGTTTAGGTATGAAGAATCGTAGAAGGTGCAATGAAAACTGCTTTCAGTCGAGGTCAATAAAAACCTTCAGACACGATTGCGACATACTTAAACTCGACGGGTCAGCGTCAGTGTTCTTCAATTGTCAATGAAGAAAGGCTTTTAAAAGCAGTGCGTGGTATCATCATTCACATACTTTATAGAGGTTAAGTGCAAACTCTCGAAGAAACAACGGAACCTCGTATTTTCCCCTATTTATGTACCATAAAATCCATGCATTTTATTGTAATTTAAATATTCAACAGTCGTTTTGCATAATTGCCGAACATAACGGAGTATGCAGTTACACCTTACATCTTTTGTACTATATCATATTATAAAACATTGTTGTTGTGTCTATATGGCCGATTCGATGTGGTACAAAAAAGTTTCTTCTGTCTGTGGGTAGCATCCATCGAAGAAACGCACAGAGAAAGTTTACATAGATAACCGTCGCGTCGTTGTAGTGTAGTGTCTCTAGCTGAGATCTCTATATACGTACCATATTGATTATAGGCAAATCTACCACTAAAATCTTTTGCTTTTGGTTTTCTTAAACATTTTCACTGCAAAGCGATAACGACGACAATACCGGAAACAAAAAAGGGTGCAAGTGCCACTAGATTAATTTTCGCTTTTAATGCAGAAGTGATAGTACGTGCCATCGCCAATTGCCCTAAATTACGATACAGTGTCTAGTCGCTTTCTAACTGGTACATTATATCCATCAGGAAAAGGAGCTGTGGAAGTAAGACGCAGGACGATTGAGTCTCTAAAACTACGACGAAAAAGCTCGTTGCTTTAAAACACAAATTCCTCAAAATCCTTTGTTTTTGGCAACGACCTTAAGGTCGTTGGTTTTTGGTCCATACCCCCTTTTAGTGTTCCGTAGTCAACAAGGAACCATTGCATATATCAGAATCGAGTTCAGGTTAGGTCATGAGATAATGAAGTAAATGGTATTTTTACTGGTATCATGTTCTTATTAAAAAAATGGTTTTTTCATTCCGTATTGTTATTGTGCCAACTGTTTCACCGAAACGATTTCGGAATTTTCAAGGCGAGTGTCGTTTTTAGGACGACGACGTGACGCGGCGTTCTCCGTCGTTGTCAAACGGCCACTGCGAATATTTTAAATTGTATCGGTGAAACAGATGGCATAAAGTCAACAATAACAATATGTCACTGTAAGAAATAATTAATTGTGTCAGCGCACGCTAGTTTAAATAGTTAACATTATATCATTGCGGTATAGAAAAGCAAAAAAAAAGTAAATCTGGATGTAAGGAGCTCTGAACCGGGATTTTACTAGTATTGAACGTATTATTTCTATCGGGTGTTTTTTGAAAAATTGTTTTCCTAGGAAATATTTTTCGTGCTTTTTTGCAGAAACAAGTGTCTGATTAAGTTTGTGTTATTTAATAGTAGATTGTTATATGAAGGGATACACTACACCTGAGATATTTAGACGCACGAGCGAGCGGGTGCTTTTAGTTCGAGGGTGTAATTGATTACTTACACACGTGTTGAATACTCTACTTTTCATCACCAATGCAAGGAAATAAAAATTGAAATAAAATACTGAATAACAAAATAAAAAGAGATAAAGACAGAACAGATATTTTCCATTGCCATTTAGCTGCACGAGGGACTAATAAAGGAGCCTAGTTCGATTTTAAGATTTACTTACATCCTTTACTTTCCGCATTTCAAGTCAAATACTTTCTACCTTGTTTTAGATGTGAACCTCTCAATTACCGGACATATTAAGCTATGATACTTAGATAATATAATAACTAGTAAATACGGAAAATGCAAATTCAAGATATCCGTAGCAACCAAATGGGGAAAGTAACAAATCCAAAAAAACTTCAAATTCGTCAAGGTTGGAATATTACAAAGAATTTTCCTGTTGCATGACATGAGCAATTTCGACATTCTTAAATGAAAAGAGAAAACATTGTCGCATGTTTTTTGGCGAAGTATGTGCACGTCTGAGTTTTAATGGATCTGAAAATGTGTAATTGTACGGGGATTTAAAAAAAAAACCTTTCGTGTATATTGTTTAAAAATAAAAGTTGGTTTTTGGGCGCTATAATTATCGGGTCCTGCCAGTGAACGAAAAAAACATACAGATCTAATAAACGCTGAAAAGTGACGCCACGACAAACTGTGTTCAACACAGTTTCGTTCATTGTATCTATAAATCGGCCAATCACGGCTGGCTCAGTGTCGCATGCCGCATGACACACAGTAGGAACCAATCATGAGCCTTTTGACATCTTGAGTATCTGTTGCCATTTTCGAATGACACTGTTGGAAACGCGTCCTCTGTTTTCAGGGTTCCGTAGTACCTAAAAGGTACAATGTAACCTTTATGGTGAGGCTCCGTTGTCTTTCCGTCCGTATGTCACAGCCTCATAACTTTAGCACCGTTAAAGATAGACGTGAAATTTTCCACAAAAATAGAATTCACTTGCCTACATAATACGGTACAAAAAAAAAAATTTGAAATCGTTCAAAATATTGCCAATACAAAAGTGAGAAAAATAAAAAATAAATTCTTAAAGTTGATAACAATTGAGAAATATAAAAATAAATGAAAAAAATATTTTATAAAAATACAATATGGGTATCAAATTGAATATATTAAAGAGCTGATTATGTAATATACACTTTTATTATATTTACTGGCACTGACTTCGAGAAATCTTTGAAAAACCACAAAAAATGCATGTCCGAAACTGGTGGACCGAAAAATATGAAAAAAATGAAGATTATAGGCCGCAACTGGCCAATTACATGAAAAATATAGCAATTTAAAAAAATTTATAACAAATGATAAATTAAAAAAAAGTAAAATAAATAAAATTTATTTTTTATCAAAATACAATAATGGTATCAAATTGTAGATATTAAAGAGCTGATTATAAAAATATATACTTTTACTATATTTACTGGCATCGATTTCGATGAATCTTTGAAAAACCACAAAAAAATGCAAGTCCCTCCCCTTATTTCCGAAACTAATGAACCGAAAAATATGAAAAAAATCATGGTAATTTGGGATTTCGTAAATATTACAGAAAAAGTGTAGCAGGTGAGCAATTCACGATAACAATAAGACAAAATTAAATTTTTCATCCACGAGATTATTTCGAGTACGGCATAAAAATATTTTAGTCTCTCTTTTGTGGTACAATCAATTCTTTTTTTTTAGTTATCTATCATACACAGTTATGAGCAAGATTTTAATTTACTGAACCCTAGGTATGCGAGTCTGACTCGCACTTGACCGGTTTTTTTCAAATTCACCGGGCCCCGCATATTTATTTGTTTGCAATCTTGTGGCACTGTCACTTTGGGCCTGACATTATTATACAAATTGATGCCAAAATTTAAATAAAAGTAAAACTTCGCTGACGTTATTTTGCGTGAACCTTAATTAATATACGATTATTTTGAAATCATTATTTCCTTCTAAGCCTCTATCCATATAATGTAAAACGAAAGACACCAGCGTGCAATGAAATCATCGGAATATACATTGACATTCGATCAAATGTGAAAGTTTGTGTGTGTGTGTTTGTTACTCTTTCACGCTGAAACGGCTGAACGGATTTAGATGAAATTTAGAATGAATATAGCTAAGACCCTAACTTAACACATAGGCTATTTTTATCCCGGGTAAAAGCATGTCGTTAAAACGAATAACACGCGGGCGGAGCCACGGGCAAAAGCTAGTAATTGATAATTATCAATCGAATGTCAATGTGTATTGCGATAATATCAATATACCGGAAATTTAAAAGAAGATCAATAACAAATCATAATTATGTCTTTGGGGTCTGATAATATTTTTTTTACAAAGCCGATGAATCGAAAACATAACAGGCACCTGCTAGAAATGTAAAATCGCTCTAATGCAAAAAGTGGCGTCGCTTCTTCTCATTCTCTAACGTAGAGAAGAATGCATACAAGCGTCTATAACATATATGGGCAACCACCGGCCCGCGGGCCGCGTCCGGCGGTTTTTAATACGACCCGCGGCGTGGAACAATTTAAAATCGGACTAACATTTTTACCAAAAAGTCGCGATTTGTTGTTTTCCTGCAACTTTTATACTCCCGGGGACATAACGAGACGAAAAAGAAAGAACAATAGAACCACGTCTATGGCGGTCCGTGTTACTAAAAGAGTTAAGTACAGGCTGCGCTTAAATTATTTGCTGATCTGAGTAAGAAGCGAGTTAGAGAGAGCTTAAATTTAACAAATAATAATATCCCAAGTAGCATTCGGGGTTCTATATAAGCTGTCTAGTCGTTCACATGTACTCCAAAAGCTGTGTAAGTTAGCTGTATAAGAGCTGTATAGCTTGCTATAATGCTCTTATAGAACCAGTTTGGGCACAAATTAGACAGCCTTAAGTTCACTATGGCTGTACATTAGCAGTATAATAGCATTATAATAGCTGTTTAAGTAGTAACATCGGACTTAAGGCTGACTTACGGCACTATATGGGACGCAGTGTGAACCATTCTAAGTACATGAGTGTAATAAAGAGTAACAAGTGGCTAAATACACAGCCTTCACAGTTATAAAATCCCACAAAATTACTCCAGTGCTACCTAAAGTTCACGTGTGTCCTAAATTATTTCTTTATTTTATTATTAATTATTATCCTCATAGTTGATTTTGTGTGTGCCATCAGAAACCAAACTCCGGCGGATCAAGGATAAAAATGTATGATAACACGAGGTAGTACCTGTTTTAAATACTTAATAATGTTAATGCCATGGGAATGCAACTTTATCGTGAAATATATACATATTTACAGCTAAAATATTCACGCGCCTCTGTAAAAACGCGATATTCATTTTAAAATATTTAAAACTGGCTGAGAGGAAATCTACAATTTTCAGTGTTTGATATTATATTGGGATTATAATTATACTACGGTAATTAATTATAACATGAAACCAAAACTCAATCGCTCTATCTACGTATTTGTGATAAATCTGCATGATCATTTTGGAGATTTATTTGGTAAATATTTTAGGTTAGAACAAAATGGTGGAAATGAAATACGGCTATGTGAACTGTTATAACTCCAATTTAATGCGGTGAAGCGTATATAGGTTCACATGTGTTCTGTTAGAATGCTGTTTTCTATTTAAAGTCCCACATTTGCACCACTACAGAGCCAATGTCTATAAACTTATTCTAATGTGAACTTATGTACAGCTTTAAGATGTAGTTCAGGTCACTTGTGTCATCGTTTAATTCTTTTAATATACTGAAATTTTAGAGATCCGCAATAATAATTATTGTCCGTTAAATCGCCTAGCCCAGGTACTAGGTCAAGTATGAGTACCTAAAGTAAAAATGTTGTAACAAACTAACAAAAATCACTTTTTGTTTTCGTGTGAGACACACAGTTTGGTCTCAGAGTATTTATGTTACCGGCTTTCTGTATAAATTTGCGAATATTCTTTTGCAATTTTTCTTCTTATTCCACCGGTTCTCGCTCTTATTTTCCAGGATTTTTATTCATTTTCACAATTTTTTGCACGAGACGTAATAATAACACGCAGCTTGTGGGATAAGTGTAATAGAATATCACATTCACATTCATGTTCAGCTTACAGCCAATAAGAGTAGTACTTGTGGACAAATAAACTGCTATTGATGTTAATAGACAACACATGTAGTCCTTTTAACAGCCCACAGTGCACATGTGAACCATTTAAACACTTCTGTACAGCAGTAAAAAAAGGTTATTTTAATGATCACAAACAAGTCCTACTACAGCTCTCAGCTGTATAACAGTCTAAAACAAGTAAACATAACAGCCTTTGGCTTTATAAATGACCACATGTGTTCTATTAAAATGCTAGCTCTGTAACATCGTACAAGTAGGCCGTTAAACAGCGGTTGGCGTATCTCTACCCTCCTATAATGCCCTTAGTCAGATGGCTGACTAAAGGATAGTTGTTAGAGTATTATAACACCAACAATCGTATAACAGTATAACTCTACACTCCTATAAGTCCCTTAGACAGGTATAGGTGTAATTAATCGCAATAATGCAGCTTATACATCACGAGTGAACTGTAATAATGCTTCAAGTACACCTGGGAACTAAATGTGTACTCTTAAATGGAGTAAAATGCTACTTGGGATGTACAAAAGCAGGCATGAAAATCAATAAATCCAAGTCACGAACCAGACCGACCTATAAAAAAATTGCAAAATTCTTTGCCCGTATATTAGTGGAATTGATTCTAATATTTAGTAGTCTTGCATTTGAAAATCAGGCTCAAGGAAAATATTACATTGTAACTTTTCTAGTTTATTATACAACTTGAATTTCAATAAGTAAAAATTAAACCTACGGTTCATAGACTGCATCGTTGTTTTCGTATACTATACACATCAACCTAAGGCCCTCGAATTCATGAGCATAATATATGATTGTTTGGCCCGCGACTTCCCAAAGGTTGCCTATACCTGGTCTATAAGATTAAGATCTTTAGGTGGGAACCCAAAGGGATATTCAGGGATGTAAGAACAACAATCCGCAGAGCTGAAAGAAAGGGTGTTTCTAGACATTAACACGCAACACAAACTCTGTGGGTAAATACGTGTTAAGAAAGATACAGGAAGACCTGAAATATCTGCGGCAATAAACCTAACCAACACCTAGACTTTACAAATAAACGGCATCTGTAGGATCTCGATGCAATACAAAGTTAGCCTTTATTTCTGGGAGATAAGAAATAACACGATACCCTAGAAAGGTTTCAGTGCTAAAATTCCTCGGTTTCCCGTACCAGTCACATTCGCGGTAGTTTCGAAGCATTGCAGATCCAGTACTAACCGACCAGGGAAATAAAATTAAAGCTCATGTAAGTAAATAATGTACCCGCATGTCTGACTTCCCTACCGTGATGCGTTGATTCAAAAATGCAGCAAATTATGAGGAAATATGAGATTGTTATTAAAACAAAGAACCGGCTGCTATCTTCGAGGGAGAACTAGGCAATTGTTATTTTATATATAAGGTAGATAGGTATATATCAGTCCATGGAACTCTTGTATTATGGTAAGGTAAGACTATTTATCACCAGGCAACAAAGGAAATCAAGCAAAAAAGCTTTGCTAAAATCTATGAATTTGTGGTGCCGCGCCTGTTGATATAAAATCTCAGAATAAACACGCAGCCGCACGCGGTCTTATTTCCGCTCTGCTCACCGCACGTGCGTACACGCACGGTGTTCGTGCATATGTCAAACTGCGCCTTCTGCTGTCAGGGGTGACTTAGCTGGAATTAGGAGAAATTCTTACAATCTAAATATATTACCTTTTTTATAAATCTATGAACATATCCTACGAACTAACCACCAAGTCATGCACGAGTGCTTTTGCATAACCAATTTATTTTATTTAAACATTTATTATTTTTTTGTAACAAAATTATTATTGCTTCAGGGTTTCAACACACTATAAAGTTAATAATCATAAACATGCTCAAATGCGTGTTACTACTCAATAAGCGTAATTTATTTATTGCAGCAATGAATGAGTTAATATTCGAAACATCATTACTGACTTAACAATTAAGGTCAAAGAAAGCTAATACCTTCGCCCTAACCATTGCTTTTCCTCAAATCACTGAAACACCATTGGGTTTCTGACCCTCCGGTCAAGGAAGTTTTTTTTGAGGAACGTTCGGGTATTTTTATCACTTCCTTTATTGAGCGAAACCACGCACAATATGGTAAGCAAATTACCCAGAAGAATTCAAAGCTTATTGAGAACGCAGGAAGAAACCAAACGAAACTTGGAAGCAGTTCAATTCGTTAAGGCGCCGTAAAGTCTTATTTATTTTATCTACGCCATTAAGGACGTAACAGTGGCAACCTTTATCACCTAGTTTATTTTATTATACAGTTAAACCCTGAGGTGTAAACTGTCTATTAGGAACAAAAATAGTGGCCATTTCTTCAAGTCTCACCTTACAAAGTAACGACCGACAGCAAACGTGGCAACATTTGAGTCTTCTTTTTTACGCCCCCTGAATTTAAAAGCTGTATCATATTGCGAGGTGAATGGTATGTTTTGAAGTTTCTTTTTCTTGGGTAATTTGTTACTTTCTACGCTTGACACTATGTTTATGAATGTCTCAGCCTTCCTCGAGACATCTGTCACCAACCGAGAAAGTACAGAAGGTTAAAATTGAAAAAAAAATCATACGAATGGGCTCGAGATTTATAGATTGTTTTAGTACATAATGGTGTCGATTTGGTGTAATTAATACTAACACTAACACGACTTATTTGACCGGAATGGTCTAAACTTAATTAAGTATTCTGTATTTTTTTTCTGTATCAAAAAGACAAGGACATGACGCCTAAAATAAGGTTAGTTCTGTCAATATGTGATTTGTTAAACGATTGCGTCAATAACAAACATAATATAGGAATTAACAAAATATGTTTTATTTATTTTATAGCAATGAAGTATGAAAAAAAAAACATATCGAATATATAAAGTATATGTTTTTTTTCATACTTCATTGCTACAAAATATGTTTTGATATACATAATCTTAATCATGAAGGAGAGCTAAATGTAATCGAAAAAGAGTGTAATTACGTTGATTTTTCTCAAGAGTAGATCTAATTTTCCCATTTTACTATAGCATGTCTCGCTCTGTCTTTGACCCTGATCATCATTCGTTGGCAACAAATTGCGCAATGACATAGTATTCATATTATTCTGCTAAATATTTATGAGTGAAGCGCTAAATGGCAAGTTAGACATACTTCAATAACGTTTCTTTAGCGTTAAGTAGTTTTCAGAGAACCGATCAATCACGTCTTTGTTGAACTCTTGTGAATGAACTCTTATCGAATCTATGTTAAGATTTGCTTAGCTACGTTCTTTTATTCTACGTCGATACTAAATACATTATGTATTTGAAATCCATATTTAGTATTTCCATACAGGAACTTTTACTTTGCATTGTAAATCACGACAAAGGTCCGATATGACATCGTTTACAAGAATAATTTCCAATGCTCCTTGACTCCTATTCTCATTGCCCATCGTATGCAAATTAACCGCAAAATGACATAGTTAGAAACGACAAAACAATCTGCTTCACAAAGGAAAAGGAGTGTCTGATGAATATTTTTAGCTTCACATCACAGCGCACTGAGGTTATCGGGTTCGAGCAAACGTCTTATACCTACTTATTTACACTAGGCATTGTACTTTAGCACTTGTTTAGTCTGCTTCATTGTTCAAAACTATCGAATTGCTGGAAATTATACAATGACGCGTTCGATTCTTCTTAATGTAGGTTTTGTTGCGTCTTTTAATACTTGGTAAATTTTTCCTTATTATTTTAATTTCAAGAGTACTTTTCTTGGTAATTCGTCTGACTCATCTGCATTTATTTCAGATCTCACCTCGTCATTGCTTTATATTTCTCCAGGTAACAGTTCATTCACGTTGTAAATGTAGCAGCAGACCACCAGTTTCGTCATTCGTCCCTCATTTCACATCGTCTTTTCAGGTCAGACAATTCCTTCGGTGTTTTATAGAGTTATCCTTTCAAGTCGGCTGCCGCCTGATCGACGTTTTACTGTCAACGTTCCGTTAATTGTAAGATTGCATCCCACAACGGTGCAACCGGCCCTGTCTGACCAAACATGGTCTGATGGTTCCACTTGTCGATATCTTCAACTACCGTCTCTTTTTGAGGCCATGTCGAGATTCTGACAGAAGATATAGCCTAGAGCAGGGGTGCTCAAACCCGCGAAATTCATTCAAATCTCATTCCCATGTTTGAAAAAAGAAGCTCCTCAATTAACAGGGTTGTTCGCATCGACTTATTTGTGCCAGTCTGCATTTACAAAAATGAAAGTTATTAAATCTCAATATTGCAATCGACTCACTGACGAACTCCTGACATCATGCTTGCGGTTGGGACCAGGGTTGGCATTGTTTAAATGTTTTAACGCTAAACACCCTTGTTTAAAACAATTTGTTTTCAACGTGTTTATAACAAATTGTTATCAACGTGTTTAAAACAAATTGTTTTCAACGTGTTTAAAACACAAAACACTCATATATAAAACACTGTTTTTAAGCATATAAATTATTATTTTTTCCTTATATCGAACGTGTCGTTGTTATTACCTTTTTTTTTAACGCATCGTTTTCTATTAATCGGCGCGGTTAAAATTCCTTTACCGGCGGCGGGGGTTTCCCCAAACATCAAGGTGAGAACGGGCGGTGTCGGTGAGTGCTTGTATTTTCAAGCATTTCTAATTTTCGTGTTTACTGGGAAAGCACTTATTATTTTTCACTTAATACATGATTAGATTATGATAATTCATAACATTCAAAAAACGCTTTTTAATTAATTTTACATATAAGTTACCAATAAGATACCCAAAAAATGTTTTAAACTTGTTTAAAACAGCCGCAAAAAACATTAGTAAATATTTGTTTTAAACATGTTTTTTTAAATTTTGTATTATACAGGATGTTTTGATCTTTAAAAAAAACATTCTTTTTCCAACCCTGGTTGGGACTCAGTAACTACGGACCGTCCTGTGAAAAGTATGTGGATAATATGCAGTGCCTTGTATTATTAATTATCAACACTGAATTTGTGATTCGTAAGTAAGTCACGATTCCTTTTATTTTGTACATAACACCATAGACATTCATCTTTATTCTTTATTCTTTATTGCACAAAAAAAACTTAAGTAACAAAATATATACAGGAACTGGAGTTGATGCTCGTGATTGTTGGCACTTGGTGGAACTTTTGAAACATTTTTTGTTTGATAAACACTTGTACTTGTCCACTTATTTATATTAATTTCCCTTACCGGTTTCGCTGTTAAAGCATTATGATAATATACAGAAACAACAGTTTGTACAAGGGCGAGCTTATTTCTAAAGAAATTTCTTCCAGCCAACCTTTAATGTGGTGAAAAAGTAGTGAGAATGGTGAGCAAATAAATGTGCACAACTTTAAATACAGAAAAATAAATAGAAAAAAGAAATTTAAGTTATAGATACATACTTATGTGTAGCAATAATACATACAAATATACATATATTTTTACACATATAGTTATATACAATAAATAAACAGTACGTATAATACTCAAAATGAACATACTTAGAATAAACTATCATATTTTAAACAAAAGACACTAAATAAACATACAAATATTCCAACAAACAAAATGAATAAGTTTAAATGGGTAGTCAGACAAAAGAATTATATATATTAGCTCTTGGGGAGAAAATGCTGTTTAAGCTTTCTCTTAAAAGACGATACAGATGGGCTGTCTCTAATACTATTAGGCAGATTGTTCCACAATCGAGCTGCTTGAACTGTGAAGGATTTGGAGTAGAAATCCGTATTACAGGAAGGTACATGTAGGGTCCTGGTGTCGCAAGTTCTCTGAGGTCTAGTGCGGGAAGGTAAAAGCTTAAAACGATCACGGAGGTATTGAGGGGCACAGGGATTGTTCAGAACGTTAAACAATAAGGCTAGCATGTGATAATTTCTTCGCAAACGAATCGGAAGCCATCCTAATTGACATCTTAAATCTGACACATGGTCATACTTGCGCAAGCTGAAGATAAACCTAATACCTAGGTTTTGGAGGCGTTCAAGCTTATTCACTAGCTCTTCAGTGGCATCCATAAAACAGACATCGGCATAGTCAAGAAGAGGTAACAGCAGAGTCTGCGCAAGCATAACCTTTGTTTTAAATGGTAAGAAGTATTGAAGTCGTTTTAGGGAATGGAACGAAAAGTGAATACGCCTGCTTATTTCGTTGACTTGAGCTTGCCAAGACAAGTTACAGTCCATGATAAGGCCAAGATTCTTGACCTTGTCAGAAAATGGAATAGGGAAGTTATTGTAGGAGACATTAGGCAGCAACTCAAAATCAAGGCCATCTCTCAACCGCTTACTACCAATAATAATGGTTTGTGATTTAACAGGGTTAACCAATAAGCCAAACTCTTGAGCCCACAGGTGAATAGCAGTTAAGTCAGTATTCATGGCAGTAATTGCTCGTTCTGCATTTACAAGCTTGACATTCTTATTAAGTGGATCAGTAATAGCATCAAAATGTGTGTAAATCTGAAGATCGTCCGCATAGAGGTGAAAATGTGAGGAAAGAAAATTATCCATGATAATACATATTCAATGTAAATGTGCAGTAAACCAATATTAAATAAAAACCGGCCAAGTGCCTGTCGGGCCACGCGCAATGTAGGGTTCCGCAGTTGCCCGGTACATTTTATGAGTTGGTCTACTAATACAGACCGCGCCAAACTTCTAGTCCCATACATTGGAGGGTACCAAAAAGTTGGCGCGACCTGTACTCGTAAACCTGTAAAGCCTACTTAGCTGTGATAGTTTTCCTTTTAAATTCATTATATGTACCACTTATTATTTAAATATTGTAAAGTTATTGATGTATTTAAAAAATTCAGACTCGCCATTGTTTGTGAAGAGAGCGATAACATCAGTAATTTAAAAGAAAGAGAGCGATGTCAACATTTACGTACTTTATCTTACCTACCTTATTATGTTTTACCGAGATATAAAAATGTATACGGTATGCGAACATGGGAATTCATGCATGAAATTCCAATTAAAATTGTCAATCACATTAAAGGGAAAGTAAAAGTAAGATTAGTCATTAAGAAATATTATTTAGGCTTAAATTAAGAGTGATCTCATAAACCACAGATAATCCTTCGGGATTCCGTGGCTTATTATTATGTTAAATTTTAATAAGTTAAAAAAATTGTAAATTGAACAAATAAATAAAAATAAAAAAACTTCTGTGAATTTTTTCACTATGGGATAGACGAGAAAAAAATTGAAACGCTTCGGAGTAATGCGAAAATCACACGGTGCAACAAGATTTTTGTTTCTTTTGCTCCTATATACCGGGTGTAAAAGCAAAGGCAAGAATCCTTTAAGGGTGTGTTAGTATGATTGGTAAAGATGTTAGATCTGTCTCTTTCTATTAAACGAGTGAAATTTCGCACTATGAGCGCACGTTTTCAAATGCTTCCTAAGTGTGAGCACCCCTGGCCTAGAGTCAATAAATCCTGTGAGCCGGCACCATATTTTGCGCAGGCGGTAGTGAACCAGCCAATCAGCAGACTTTCTTCATTCGTACGTAATAAAGATAACATAAAGCTATGTTCACAAGGTGGAAATGTTATCGGAAAAGCAATTTAATGCCTCATTAATCCTCATGCTCTCTTTGTTGAAGATCCGCCAATAGTATCACATGGATGAGTGACTGTTCCTTCGCCAAATGAGTTGCGCGTGAAATATTTCAACTTTCTTGTCGGAAAACAGATTGAAGATATTTATTTATATAAAAATCCGGCCAACTAACAACTTAGACGCCTCATCATTTCTTTATTTGTAAAGCAACAAATAAAACAACATAATTAATCTACTCAATAATTTATAATTATAAGTTATAAACTTATAAACTTATAAGTTATAAACTTTTAGTTATAAGCTTATAAATAAGTATAGGCAATGCCATTCCTTCCCTGAAAAATAATTTATGTGAAGACCTATTTATTTGGTCCTGAGTCAACAATATACAAACAAAATACCTATCTATTTCGAGGTTGTAATTGATTCCGTCGGGGATCCGTGATGATACACTGTAAACAGACGGATAGACAGACAGTAGAGTGACATTAATAGGGCTCCGTCTTGCCCTTTGGGTACGGAACCCTAAATTGTTAGCCAGAACCATGAGGAGAGTTTAATCTGCTACCGTTTATCGATGGTTTCAGAGAAAACTAGTCCACATTATGTGGAAAAGAAATTAACTAAATAGGTAGTCCTTTTTTTACTTTATCGTTACGTTATTTATACGCTTTTCCTAACAACATAAGGTTGAAATCAGAATGCACTTCTAGTCTCTCTTCTGGATCAATCAACACAAATACCGATTATTACTTGACGTAATTGATGCGACGCTTCATTCGCATCCGCAAAGAAAATGGTTTTCCTGGAAACTCGAAGCGCAATGAGTTAACGTTAAGTTACCATGCTGGCTTGGGTCGTTTACTTGTACTTGCTCCATCACTCACTACTATTTACTAATATCATTATTATCACTCCAAATTATATAAGGGTTGAAGAAAATTGGCGTATCCATATTCTCATTTTATTAACTGGTTTCATGTCAGATTCCCTGGTTTTTATTGCATAGTTTCTCAGTTATTTAGAAATCTGTGAGAGATTGGGACAAGAAAGATTGGACTGCCTACACTTACAGGCAGGCCTTAGGAACTGTCTCGTTTATTTGTGGCATTGTGGTAGGTTTTACAAATTTGTGAACCATTACTACGTCGTCAGCCTACGACAATAGGTATTTTAGTCTGTTTGTTGTTGAATGATTTCCATTTAAACAGGGTGCGGTTTTGTCTTGATAGACTTGCGTTTGTATAATTGATGGACGGCTATTCCTGGGAATTTTGTTATTCTTTTAACCGTTTTAGGTAAATAGTAGGTTGAAATTGGGCAAGCATTTGTACCTATATGAAATCAAACGTATCTAAACTCTAAAGTGGTAAGCAAAGATGATTAAAATACTGCTTTTGTGGTACATATTATGTATCTAAAAGAAAAATTAAATCAGATTACCTTCTATCAGAGTGTACATTTATGTATATAGCAATATGCACAACCCAAAATATAATGTGATGAGTACTTATACAAAACGTAAACATGAACGCTGCATGTTCGTGTAACGTACTGATTTCCAGGTATTTTCTTTAGCTAAAAGCTCAAACTACAAGGCTCGGTCTGTGTCTAGGTCGGGATCTTGTTTACAGGGAGTTACGGCGTCGTCGGAGTGGGTTTTGTTTGGGCTGGCCGCGTTTGTATCGGAAATATTATATATGCTTTTTCAACCGATTTTCGTTTACCGCTGTTATACTCACCGAATTTGTATCGAGTGTTTGGAACATGCGAAAATTCACAATCTAACGTAGATATATCGAATGATATGAATGACTCCCGAGCTAGAAACAAGTAAGTAGTAACAACGGACACGTAGGTTAGAAGTAATTAAACAGAAACTCACCGTCGACAAGTCGTCTGTTTCTATCAATATTGACATATCGAACGAGAACTTTCGAGACATTCAGAGGCCACTGTTTTGTGTTTCAATTTGCCTGATGTGTGAAAGCAACATCTTCTAAATCTCACGGCAATTATGTCTTAACTAGATGAAAAAGAGACTGAACGGTACTATTAATTCCATTCAGACATAAATCAAGAGCTACAACATCTATAAATAAAGTTTCAAGGGTGCGAACTTTGGAACCCATCAACACTTAAACAACAAGCAATTGTAAACAGTAGCCGAATAACACTTAAGATTTGCTTTTTGAATATACATACATAGAGTAGTTGAATGTTCAGCTTACCATCAAACTTTTTCGCTCGGTACGCCAACATTTCTGAAAGCTTTATCAGCTCGGTCCGGAGTGAGGTCTCAAGCTGCGTTCTCGCATGCTGCGAGAGCATCGCGTTGGCACTAGCTCCGCAGCAGCCACGGTTCAGACATAGTCCGCCTGCGTCTGTGGACAAAACAAGAGCAAACGATAAAAATAGTGTGATTTTAAATAGGGCAAAGAATAGCTCCTTGTTGCGCGCTACCTTATTGTCTCTGCAGCTTAATGAAATATCATTTCATAAATATCATAATTTGAATGCAGTCCAGAGGTATATTTTTATTCAACGGTGCTTAACTCTTGTGACCCAAATTACGAAGTTTCAATCCCTCGGATAAGGAAGCCTAAGCGCGGGCTTAATGTCCTTCAAGAGATACAAAAGCGAGCCTCGTTTGAAGAGGAAAGGCGGCAATATAATCAAGTTAAAGCACACGCTTACATAAAAGGTTGGGATAAACATCTCAGAAGGACATTGTGTGCCTAAAAAGGTCTCGCAACGTTATTTCGACACGGCCTCAAGATAACTATTCCAGTAAGGATTGTGTAGTGATATAAGTACATGCTTTTCTGCAAGCCCCTTGTAATCGAAGATCTATAAATAGCAACGATCTGCGACACTTCAAATATAAGTCCCGAGCCCCACGTCAGTTCACAAGACGGATCGAAGATGAAGGGGTTCTAGATTAGAGGGTCGTCCCACACTATGCAATATTTAGCCGGCTGACAGTCTGATTGGGGGGCCATCAAATAAGTTTAAACATCCGCCCGAATTTCGTGAGGGCCCGTTATTGCATTAGGAATCGTTCTCAGTTCTCAGGCGTCAATGTTAGCTGTGTTACACAGCCTGTGTAGGATTTAAAAGAACGCAATTGAAATGAAATGACAAGTTTTACTTGGTGTTCTGTTGACTTGACATTGACCTAAACTAAAATGCCAATAATAATCAGTGGAAAAACGAGTATTATTACTGTTTTTTTTCTTATTAGTATAATACGATGTTGTCTGCTGTCTAGAGAAGTCAAAAGGTACAATAAAGATAAAAACAAAACAACGATCCTATTACCTTAAGGACAATATTGATTTACGCCAAATGCTATTAAGTTCCTTACCACGCGTAAAGCTGTTTATAGTCGAATCGTGCCTATTGTTGCTCCAACTGGATAACCAACCCTAAATAATACCAATATAAATAGACCTTGTAACTGAATAATTATAGAGTTGAGACCCTGAAAACAAAGGTTAGGATAAAAGCGGTTTAATACATAATATGCAAAAAAAAAAACAGATCAACCAAACGACCAACACAGATAATATTAAGACGAACGATTTCGATCATGTTGCCTTCAAAATATGAGTGAAATTAGAGGCACATGAATAAGTTAATGAATTCTGGGTCGTAGTTGTAGGGAAGAGAAATAAAGTGAGGGTGACATGTCAATTTCGTGAGGTCGTGGCGATAATGTGTGAGTCACCACAGAATAAGGACCTCCATTGATGTTTAATATTCTGTGGTGAATAGAACGGGAATTGCATGTAACGAATTTAATGCTATTTGGTTTTTTAGTTGAAAATTATTGCATAGAAAAAGTCATAAAAATAAAAGCTTAGGGTGTTAGAGTATAGTTACTCGTAAGTCAAAACAAATTGCCAAAGTTATGTCTGCAGTAAATTAAGTTGTAATGATTATAAAGTTAAAAGCTTCACATGAATCGACCATACCCAATTCTTTTAATGACATCGCAGTACTTGTTACAAAGGCAATACGTGTACCTTTATAATGATAATAATGTATCTATATTACATAAATTAATATATTCCATTTCAATTTTGATCGCTGCAATGTCTTTCAATACAATTTTCCTGTAACCAAAGTCCATAGTTCCCCTTTCGCTTTAATCTCAGTTCTGATGGATGTCAAATAAACAGCTTCCCCTTTGGCCCGCGGATAGACTTGCCTAAACAAACTATAGGATACACCAAACGCCAGATTTTCAATTTTGTCTTCCAATCAATGTTAAGGGCAATGTTTTGAACAGACTTTTGTACCCGACTTTGGTTCCATCAACATGTGATCAAAAGGTCATGCGTGTCAAAGTCGTTTTTGATTGTATACCAATATTTAGTTAAATGATTTTCTTTTTCATTTTTTATACTGTTGAAAAATAAGTTAATTTGATTTTATGACCCAGCAGCTGATCGGAAGATATACCATACGTATTTCTTAACCAAATAGCTATATTTTTAATACTAAAAGATTGTGGTTTAGATTCATAATGCTATTGAAACGGCTACTCACGATTTTATAGTCAGATTTCGCCTGACTAGTTTCACTGTATTCGTACAGTTTCTTCGGAGGCAAACATGGCTACGCGGCGCGGCGGTTCAAACGGGGAAATTACAAATAGCGACAAACAATTTTATGGATATCAGACAAAACGCTGTTGTTACAATAAATTTCTAGTACCTACTAAGTTGGATTTGTCGTCACGTCAGTATTGTTGAGAGTCTCGATCCAAATTGTAAAAGGTTAATACTCTCGTTAATATTCCCAAATGAAACGTGTTGATAAGATCTGGGTAGCTTCCAAACTTTACGACTGGCTTTTTTACGCAGTTCTTAAGAAGAAGTGTCATCATGTAAAAAACGTAAACAGCATTCTGAGACAACATGTGGCTTTTTAAGAAAAATATTCTTTGGATGTAGGTACGCACGCAGCGCTTTTGGAAGAGGCGTGTACTACGAAATGTGCAGAAAATAGACAGCTTTTTGACTGGTGCTAAATGTCAAGCATAGAATAAAAGAAGAAAAAACGATAATCGAATATTAATATCTTAGGAATGTGTGTGCAAGTTACCAAATCAATGTAAAGCAAAACTAAAACACATCTATGAAGGCAGTCTCATCATAGTTACATAAAATATCAAAAGAAAATATTCAAATAGGTTTTTACTTTTTACCACTGTTGGCTCATGGTACAGGGTGCCCTTATCGCGAGTGGGGTAATCATTCCATTTCACAGTCCTCGCAGCCTCTAGTGGCGAAGGCGTTAATATTTTCCCGGCGACCCTTCAAGACCCTGAGGGTTCGTTGGCGCCAAATACAAATTAAAATTTCATTTTAATGAAAAGAATCACCCTCGTGTTGACGCTGTAAAAGACTTTTGGGTGTCACACAATAAACCATGTTTTATTGTGTATAAATTAATAGATCGTTTAATTATAACAATTGCCTTAGAGATTTTTTTAGAAAATTGCTGTGAAGATCTAATAAACACAGGCAAAAATTCAGACATCTGCAGCAGCGTTTTGATGATCTACTAAAGCCCCGAAGGACATTAGTACGATTTTTTGCAAATGTAATAAAACAGCTCGAGATAGATGGAAACCCACATCTGTTCTCACAATGAAACAACTCAATCGCCTAGATATAATTGCCGAGCCAGAAACAATCAATCAATTGAACATGATAGACGCACCACAAGTGCAGCGACCTAACAGCCGCGTTGTTAACTTTTTCTTCAAGCCAGTGAACTCTATTTATTTGTTAAAACAACTGTATACCCGAATCAACAGCTAATTCGACCACCTGCACGAAAGGAAGGCCTATTAGGATACAAATTATAACAGTCGAAAACAAAGAAATTTGTTGATATGCTATGTCAAATTCCAACACGAAACCGAAGGCTTATGGAGAGTGAGAGAAATCTCAGTAATGGCCGAATGTAATTACACAGACCACCCGCGAGATAGCGCTCGCTCTGCCCGACCATTATCTGTGCTTTTTTGTGGGGAAAATAATAATCTCCACAATGAAGTCATCAGCGCCGACCTACGACGACTATGCGTGAGGCCAACGGCCTTAATCTACTAAACCGATCGTTAGAATTAATCGATCGACATTATCGGTAATGTTATCAACAATTGTGTTTTTTATAGAATATGTATGGATACGCATAATTTGTAAAAAGCAATTTTTTTTACAATTACTCATTATTTGGTATAAAAGCGCGAGTTCCACTCGATCAATTACAGGAAGCGGCTTCAGTATCGCAAATAATTGTTGCGTTCCGGAATCCGGGTTAAATTTTATTTCCGGAATTCACTAATATAGCATAATATAAAGTGACGGGAATTGGTGGGAATCTTAAATTCAACTGCTTCTTAGATTTTGCAATGTCTGAAGATTGTTGCTGTTTCAGTAATCGGTAAAACACAAGGTTTAAACAAAAAACCATCAAAATATATATATACATATTTATTATTCTAAAGATATATATTGTTAAAATTAACTTTGACTTGTAGAAAGTATACTTTATGTATCTATTTTGCAAAATAAATATTTTGATTTGATTGAATGTTTGTGCAAGCAAATCTAAGCTTCTTTGTTCGCCCTCAAGAGTTTTAAGAGGACTTCAGAGAGGCGCAAAAAATCTAGAATCCTTTTAAACCTGCGAAGTCTGGTGAAGTCGTAGCGAAATAAGTGGTGAGGAATGTGTTGCAAAAATAAAAGGGTACCGGCTATAATCGCGCCGTCGGCAGTAAATCGCCAACGGCCTGGATCCTGACAACGATACAGATTTATCGGAGCCCGGCTAATTCCCGCTCCAGAGCTTAAAACTTGTAACGGGGCTTCACGAGAAATGATTCTGTGGGAAAACAAGTCGAATCACTTTGGCAATATTGCAGGAAATATGCTTCCTTTATCAGATTCTGCGCATCGGTCATTTAGCTCTTTTAATATTGATATCCTGCCAATATACAGGGTGTAAATGCAAAGTCAAGAATCCCTTTAGGTTACGAAAGTATACACGATTCTGATGTCATTACGAGAAAAAAAAATATACCTTGAATTTTCACCAAAAATTCCATCATTTTTCTAAGCTATGGCTACGCAGCTTACCGACCTCCCCACACACCTAATTGCACCCCGCAACCCGCACCCCTCATCCGAGTGGCCAGCGACCAGTGAGGGTGTCCACGCGATTAGTGTATTTTGAGTAAAAGAAATTATGAGTTACTGGTGCTTTATTTAGAGATCCCAGTATTTAAAAAATATCTTTGCCGATCATACTAACACACCCTTGAAGGATTCTTGACTTTGCTTTTACACCTAGTAGATAGGTAGTTTAGAGCAAATTCCCTGTAATGCATGAAGCCTAAACATTCATACTGATCATGTAATCAAAAAACGAAAAAATATCACTTTAATAGGTAATCATATTGCCTTCGCTCCGTTGAGTTCACAACATAAAAGCCCTATTAGACGTTAATTAAAACGTAACCCTAATGACGATGAGGAGAATGCACACTGACCAAACGAATGCACTAAATAATAACTAATCCGGTTTTAAATCGACGTTTTTTTTTCTCTCCTCGAGATCGAGTTTCCCTTCGGAAACGAAAAGGATGACGCACACCAGATTCCTTTCTAATTAGAAGATTCAGACTTCAGAGTAATTCAAAGTATAGAGAATTCTTTACTCTACATGGAGAATGTAAGTAATACTAATAATATTGAGGACTAATAAATGGTACATTGCATTTTTTATTTTCCCAAAATAAGTAAAGTGATTTGAAATAAGTTCACCATATTTTCACACTTAACATTTTTATTCCAATCAGATACACACTATAAATAAAAGAATAAAGAAATTCACACAGTCTAAACGAAGATTGATTGCCAATAAGCCTTTAAAGCTCATTCACTAATTAATGGTTTCAAACCCAAAGAAGAACTCTTTAAAGTATTCTTTAAAAACTTAAGTCTTGGGAGTGAGGCGTAAAGATCAAAATCTTTTTTGGGCTGATACCTCGAAAATTTCGTTGTACGTAAGCGTGAAAGTTCACATTAAGATGCTCCAACGCAACCTTTCATCTCCATCTGGGATCTGGAGTCTGGTCACGTGCGTCACACAAATTCTCTACCTATATAATCTAAAAGATCCTCGGTTATTGTATGAGCTACCTTTCGAACTCCTGTATATGCATGCATGCCTTTCAGTGCCTTTTTGAAAAGCCGCTTTGGTAGACTTTCCATGTAGACCAGTGAACGAAAAAAGCATTCGTTCACTGATGTAGACACTATGACACTAGACGCGTATATAACTATCGGAATCTATATATTTAAAAGAATACCCTGATCAACGAGCTATAGATACTTTCCGTCGTAGACACTGACTGACTGATCTATGAACGCCAGGTAAATGGTTAGGTTACAAAAATTTGAAAAAGTAGTAGAGCAAAGAATTAAGTGCAGCACTGGGTTAATTCGCTTTAATGGCTACAGTAAATTCAGAAATTATCGAAAACGTTTTATACCGCATATATTTTAACAGTCATTATTCTCAATCAATAAAAATATTTAACCCAAAATAATGATTTATTGTAGACCAGAAGAGTTAATGAGGAACAAAATGAATTGGCCACGCCTTGATTGGTTCAATAGATTTGATTTAATTGATCTATTGACTTGTGATACCACTATCGAACTTCGAGATAATAAATGCGTACTTAATATAGAAATAGGTAATTATATTAAAATTCAAGTTGTTTACTGTCCTAAATTTAAGTAAGTATTTTAAGTAGGTGACCGATTTGAAATGAGAGCAATGGTGTCATGCTTCATAGATGGTTTACGATATTTACATTGCATTTAATGGGTAATAAAATATTGTTTCTGTTGGTTTTCAGAGATAACGCATTTTATCAGAACGTAACACAACACAACACAACCTAATTTTGAAAGAACCTATTGCTTATCCTATCAAATGATATAACGAGTGAAATAAAGAAGGGCTTAAAAATACTGAATGGTACGAAGGGTTAGAGGGAATTTGGGATAATTTTGTGTATGAAATCCCTGCACAAGCACACCTGCCTTCACATAAGTATCCTATTTTACTATGTGCTCTCAAATTATTTTCTGTAGCTGTTTAAAACATATACATATAATTTACTTAAACTGTTACTTTCACATGTACATAAAACAAAAAACACACATTAATAGATATACACAGATTTAATTTGATGGCATACGAGAATTTCTCTGTTTCATGTGGAACCAAGTATTGGTCATGAAAATATTTCCACACGTGATAAGCTGCATGCACTGTCTGTCTTCCCAAGAAGGTTTAGGATTAATCGAATCCCTCCGCTTGGAAAAGTAACCATGAAGTTGCAATGCAAGTTGTGTCAGACAGAATGTACGATAGTGTGACGGTAAATACAAAACTTGGTATGGAACAAGTTTCACGAAGTTTGAACCTTGTCATTGGTTAGTTGCGGAAGTTTTGGATACACAATGACGAATATAATTACGCTTGAGATTTTTGCGGAGCCTCTTCATTTACCTACATTGTTTTCTATGAAAATGATCGTGCATGGAATCACTTTCATTGCTTGCATAATCAATGACTGTACATAACTACTTATGGGTACTTAAATAATAACGAAGGCTCATGCAAATGCAAAGTGCAATACTCAACGCGTGCAATCCGTAATCCCGTTTCTATTGTATATGACTGAGAATTCTTCAAGCGGTCCAACGGGATCTCTTAATCTTTATTCTTGTGTAATAAGGGCAAATTTTGATTTTGCTGACTGTATAGATAAGTTTGTTAACCTATACAAAAGAGAAATGCATTTTATTTGCCATTGTTCTTAGTAATCTGTGCGGTTAGCTGCACAGCGCGAATACATGCTTGTAATTTGTTGTTTTTATGGAGCTTGGTAAAAATACCGAGCAGAATACTATGTTTGTGGTTGTTTAGAGGTTTACTGGTATACCAACAATACCTCATGTACTTAAACCACCCGCCCTGAGTTTATTTTTTTAACGAAATATGCAGCCTAAAACACAATCTGATCAAGATGTATTGGATAAAACACAAGGACAAGGAATTTAGATATTTTGATTAATGAGAGGAGTGTCAATTAAATGGACAAGTGGCAAGAAAACGGTGGTTTTCGTAACTCTTAGTAAAGTATTTAGATTTTACTTTGAATCAAAGTCGGAAGCAGAATTGACAAAGAAAATAGTGTAAAAAATTTGGAAATCTTTAAGGTTATTGCAAATTCTGGTATAAGTTTTAGGTTGCCAAAGATAAATAAAATTTAAAAAAATGCATATTTTAACCCCTTTCCAGATGTTGGTTCAGAACATGGACGAATTGATATTTAATTTGTCCATGGTTCAGAATGATAAAAACTTCGATCCAATATGTATTCTAAGTTGCCTATAGTTACTTTTTGTTTCGAAGAAGATATCAAATTTTCCGTTTCTGTGGCTTCTTATGGATCTGATTCCTCTCAGCAAGTCTTAAGTTTGCGCTTAGTTGGGCTTGCGTAAGGTAACTCCATTTTGGTTGTCAACGGCTCTCGTAAGTATTACAATTAAAGATACTTATCCAAGGATTATTTACTGATAATTTCCTAATTCTTGGTTCAATTCAGCCCGCATCCGTCACCACACCATCCCGTACACCATTGAGCAAATGACAAGTATGTGTTGTTGGAACCCCAGCCTGATACTTTTCGTCAGGACATGTCAATTGATAAAAATTTACATACTCGCTTGTTACCACTGAAAGGGGATTTACTCTTTCGTCGGTTAAACAATAATAAGTTCACTTGATAATTATTTTTAAAAGTGTTGCGTTTTGTGGAAACATCCTGTATTGCTGATTTCTTCATAAGAATAGATGAGGAAAAGAGATAGAAAGCTCAAAACGGTAAAATTCAGAATAACATTAAATAATATCGTTTACATGTATTCACATGTAATCTAAAGATATAGGTGACTGTCTCTAGCGATACGAGTATCTTGGGCACTAAAAACAAATGAGAAGACTAGTATAACGAGTAGTATTTAAGTATAAAGAAACAGTCATATTTAATGAATTCACTTCAGTTTTATTATTCCTCCTAGGCAAGGCGGAGTTTAACAACCCCCCATAAAATTACTCCAAGAAATTCCGAGAGCTTTAACAGGAGTGTACATAGAATTCTCAGAGCAAAAACTTCTTTAAATCCTCGATTACTTATTTGTGTGAATAACTTTTCTACTGGCCTCTAAATCTAGGAAATTAAGGTCGATATTTCGTTAGCAGATTCTTGCTCGTTTTACTAAGTTAAAAGTGGAAACAGCAAAATTGGAAGTGTTCATAAACTTTCACGACAATAACGTCGTCCTTCGCGTTTATGGAATTCTTTGCAATTTTAAATTAAATGTCCTCAAAATAATGACTTTTTTCTATTTCAAATTTACCTGTATTTAAACTTAATCGTATTAATTTCTTTGACTTTGATCCATGTTGTTGGCATATTTTGTTGAATTTACAAATCTTATTGATTCATTGCTTTTATCACAAAATTAAGTTAACCTCCGATTTCTGACTGAATAAAATCTCGCTAAGCGATACTTAAACCACAAATAAGCCAATCACAGCGCTGCATTTCATACTTGAAGCATCGATTATCTTGAAATGCTCAAATGTGAAATCCGCGGTAAGCCTTTCTTAGAAGATTAGATATAGTGTAATCTAAACCTACATAGTCTTACCAGGTGTGAGCACAATAGCCAGTGGAGTGATCACTTCACCCAGTTGCTTTATCAGCATCAGGAGTATATTGGGAAGAGAGTCTCAGCTTCAATGACCTAGATTATGAACCTCTTGACATAGCAACACCTATGAGTATTATCTCTTTTTAGTTTTCAAAAGTTGTAATATGCTCTTCATATGCAATTGAACTCAAATCAATCCCTTTCAAACATTGCAAGACTGCTTGTCTCAGCGACAAGATACGTAATTATAAATTCCACTTTTTCTTTAGATTGCATAGGATCAAAGGTGGCTTTAATGTGGATCACAGACGGTTTAGATTTTATTAATCGTGCACGCAATATAGTGATGATGTTCTATGTGTAAACAAAACCAACGTCTGCGCGGCTTAAGCGCAGAGAAAAAGTATTATTTTAACTGCGTAATGTTCTTCATAGAACTACCGCTGACTTGAAAGAGTTGCATGTGTAAGTTGATTTTGATAGGTACCTACGTTCGCAAATAAATATTTATTCAGTTGGAGTCACAGACAAGATAGTGTTCGTGGTTGGAGTTGATTTTGCAGAGTTAGCTTGGGTACCTAATGGTCATTTAGAATGGTCTATAGATGCAACCGTTGCAACCATTTATTACTGTGCTTTGACAAATGCTTATTTGTATTTAAAGAGCGGGCCGTTTGGTTTTTATTTCACGTGCGGTTATTATATTCTTCCGTTTAATTCTCCTTGACTGTACTAGTAATATTTTGGTCTGTCTGTATATATTGCGCTGGATCGTCTCCATCATCAAAGCGCCATGTTTACGTTTGGTTGCCATGCTTGTATCCACAGCCGTGTGTTGTAAGCAAACTACCCACACATTTGAAAATAGATACTTTAGTGATATATTAAGTGTGATAGTGCATTTAAAGGAATCTTTCTTATCTATGGTATGTTGTCTATTGTAGATTGTAGCACTCACTTTTTTCGCTATAGTAAAACTTTGTCTTCTCAGAATAGATTTTAGATTACTAAAGTTGATAGCGAACTCATGTGTACTATAAAATTATAAATAAGAAATCACAGTTTGGATTTTATACTAGTTATGGATGTATTGCCGGGTCTTATATAAATCAGACTGGTGACGGGCAGCGGCGTCACTAGTGCAAGGGTTTCGGCACCGCGCTCACCAACCCGCCTGCCCAGCGTGTGTGAGTATGGGCATTTCTTCCAGGGGGACCGCCAAGAGTGGTGAACTCCTGGAAAGGCCTATGTCCAGCAGTGGACGAAACAGGCTGATGGATGGATGGATGGATGTTATCTTATTTTTAAAGGGCTTTGAGTGAAATTGTGCTTTTTTCGTTCCACCTAGAACTAGCCTTTTGCTCGCGGCTCTGCCCGCGTTTATTCTATCTCTGTCCCGTTTTCAGCTTAGCTGTTATTTTATCAACATCCCGTATAGCCTGTACGTTAACCAAGGTCACTACGATGTGATAATTAAGAAACCTGTATCAAAATCCGTTGAGTCGTTCTCGAGTTCAAACGGAACATACAGACAGACAAAAATTCAAAAAGTTGTAGTTTTGGCTTCAGTACCTTCTAATAACCTAACACATAATTTTTTTTTAAATGTTCTTTGAAGACACGACTTTTTTACTACTTCAATATTGGGGAAGAGAAGATACATTGCAAAATAAATCATATTGGTAGTTAGGTAGGTATTAATATCTACCTAGTAGTATTAATACTTGCGATTGTCGGCACTTGGTCAAACTTGGATAACATGATGAACTTGTTTCACAGTAAGTATAATTTTATCCCAACCGGTCGGTTTCGGTTTTACACCATTATCAAGGGTATATTTATGATAAGTAACACGTTTTTCAGCATATCAAAATTAATTCGACGTGCAATCAATGAAATATGTCGTTAATCAATGGATTGATAAAATAAAGTTGGGATAAAATATACTTACTTACATACTACTGTGAAACAAGTACATAGGTACAAGTGTAGTTAATCATCATGTCATATTAAAACTTCTATAAGCAACTTGTTTGCAAAAACAGTTCTCCAATGTGGAGTTACCTATTATCAACGTAACATGTCGATTCACGTGAAATCACTTATCTATTATCTTTTTATCACTCTAGAGGCCGGGATTAAGGTTACGGTATTAAACTAAGGATTATAGGACCAACGTTTCGAGTTTTCAATAAACCACTGGTACATTGACTGGCCGAGCGTTAAATCGCACAAGAATTCGAAATTGCCATTGAAAATGTGCAATAGAAGCTCAAGATTGAGCACCAAAAAACACCTTATCCTTCAACTAATCGCCATTCAAAAATCGAATGCATTTCGAGAAGTACATAAAAGACTTTTTTTAATAACAAAAGGCGATCAGAATGTCGTCATGCAGCCGCCTGCCAGTGAACGTTATTATGTTATATTACAAAATATTTGTTCAAACAGGAAGGAGTCCCGTAACAGTTTTTGGGTTTTCGGTGACAAAAGCGTTATTAGACCCCAACGGTTGGTTTTTGGCAAGATATCTGAAGTATGCTCTTTCATCAACAGATTTTTTAGACAAAGGATTATACTTAAATGTGGTGTCGTACTTTATCGCCCACCTCTAAGAATAAAGCGGAATCATCTGCTTACATGAAGCTCAGCTCTATGTTTAACTCGTCTTGGTGTGATCTCGCGCGTACTGTAAACAAAGGTGCACGGTGTGCTATGCTGCGGTCAATATCCTTCCGCAAATAGCCGGGAAATGCGTTTGTCAGAGCCCGTCAGGTTCAAAGAGAATTTCGAACGAAAGAGTTCGTTTCGTTTGGTGACGCAAAGAGGTGGAGGAGACGGTGTGCCTGCATTTGACTCGCAGTTTACAGCTTTATAACATTTTTTGCGACTGCAAAGATTATTTTGCAAATCTTTTAAGAAGCAAACTGACACCTTTTCTCCTGTAGCAAATATTAGATATAGAGCTGCCATAACCTAAAACTTTTCATTGCAAAATGGGATTTAACGCAGATAGATAAAAGTTAAATGAGCTTGTATTATGTTACATTTTTCAACTCTAAATTTAAGGTTTGCTGCACGAGAATAGGTCACACTAAATCACCAAAACTCTACTAGTATGTGAGTCTCACAGTTCAACAGAAAGAAGAAGTAAAGATTTCAAACTGCATCATAAACCCGCTTCACAGTTTTTTATTTTCTCTCCAAGGTGATGTTTCACTCAAAATATTTGTGTCCCATTCGTCTATTGTTTCACCTCGGTGAAGTGTGAAACATTTACTAGGTATGTATTGCGGAACCTGGTGCTCAACTTTTAAACTTTACTGCTCGGCAATAAGAAACAAAAGTGGAAGAGCTGTACTGTTCGAAATGGTACTCTGGGTAGCGAGTCAGGCGACAATGCAATTAAAAACTTCCAGGCGAGGTTCGGGTAAACTACCAGCATGAGCATACAAAATTCCGTCGGCAAAGTTGACTGCGAACGTTGTTTTGTAACCAAGACCCCTTGTTTGAGTAGACAATACGGGAGTACATAAGTACAATACTAAAACCGCCTTCAGAGTAGATGTAGATTAGATAGTCTTATTATGTCCTTTCACGAAGAAGAAAGAAACTGCTGTGGTGTTTAAACAATAATTGTCATGGACTTTTGTAATTTCAGAAGCTCTTTATGGGATTTCAAATATTTAGGGAGTTTATCCGAAATGGTCTCAAAATCTAGCAAAGAAAAGATATGTTCCTTACCGTTGTTGATTCTAATAACTTGCGATAAGACACATTATACTCCGTATTTAGATACTAAAATAATTCCAACTTAAGATGCATACGTAGATTCTTCCATCATCATTGGCAAATCTAATTTTGATTATTTTTAATCATTAATGAAATTGATATGGCCTTCAACCAAATAAGACTTTTGTCGTCTCTTTCAAGAACGGTAGACGATGAGCAATGAAAAGGCCTTCCTTAAATTACTTGTCATCAATGTCAATATTTCATGACCAATTAACTCAGTAACAAGAGGAAATTGAGGAGTCCAATGAACCACACAGTACAGCAGCATTCCTAAAATATTTTAAAACAAACACGTTCATCCATCCAGCCAACCGTTCTCGCGTCGAAACACCGCGTTCAGAATTTGAACATAACAAAACTGCATTAATTATGTTCCTTTTGTGTCGCCAGCCTTTGAATATGCGACGGACAGACCACCAGGATACGCAGAAAATGTCCTTCTATTCCTCTGCCTTTATTCTCTTCCAATAAGTCCTATTTTCGTCAATCATACCAGCATAGATATGTCGGTAGTAAGTTTTTCAAATGCAACTGAACTAACGAGGGCGCAGTCTGTGCCCAACACTTGTCCAAATACAATCAGTAAGTTATTCATCGAGAGTAATTAAATGTTCTTCATTGCTACTCTGAATTTTACACTGGCGAAGTTCTAATGGGTTTTTATTTACTTTTCGTTTATTTGGCGATTGTTACTGGTCTAGGATTTGAATTGGAGGCGCCGAATCGAATCTCTTGTCCTACTTTGTTACACTGATAGGTAATATGTTGTGTGTTTCCAACTACTATGTATTTTCGAGATATTCTGTACTAATATTCGGGCGTACTCTGCTAAATTATACATTACAATTACAAGTGTCAAATTCTTATCTCTGTTGTCGTCCGATTAGTAAAAGACACATAGCCAATATAGCCATACTTACTTACATATCCCATAGCTTGCAGATTTTGCCACGATTTTATTCTGCATCAATTTTATCTAATGAGTTGATTGATGTTGATAGTTCTATGTGTTTATTAGCTCTAGTTCAATATTTTCGTTATTTATCGAGCAAGTAGCTCTTCGTTGATTATTTAGATGACTTACTAATACTTACATAACATAACTGACATTAACAGTTCCAAGTTTTCGTTTTATTGAAACGTTAAACAACTAAATACAACATAATTATAGTGTAAACTAATATTTGTTGTTTCACTTGACAAAACCGCGAGCGAAGTAGGATTTCTTGTGGTTTGACGCTCGCGCGACTTCACACTTGGATCGAATTACAAAAAAAACTTGTATTATGTATGTATGACGTGCAGGAAGTACCTACTTGTGTTATTGTGATTTTTTCTTTAATACACAATTTTTGCTAGTATTTTTAAATACTTATACTTAAAATTGGTGATACTGTTAATTGATGGCACCTATAATGTTTACTAGAACTGATAAATTAACTATAACAAAAGTTCTATTTTATTTATTATTAATTATCATTGGTTGCTTTGGTGTAAACAACATTATTTAAGATCTTAAATTAAATCCTTTTGACAATGCCATAAAGGTAAAACGGGTCAGGAAATAATAAATTTGTGGGATAGAGGTTTTCTGTTCATTACACATACAGACGCGGTCGCAGCTCAAGATTTTGGGGTCATTATGACTCAAATACAGTTCAAGAGGCCAACTTTAAAAGTTAAACAGGTCAAGAAAATAAATAATAATTTTATTAAAAATAAAAAATCTCAATCACAAAGCAGATGAAAGCCTATTAATTTTATGGGGCATGCGGCCTCTGCCACCAATTGGCACGAATATTTTGCGGGCTTTTTAAATTTGGTTTGAACCGTTTGATTGAATTACTGTTTATAATGTTATTTTGAATATTTTTGACTTAGACGTTAGAAGGCAGATACTTAATAATTTGTTCGAAATGTTCGTATACAGTCAAAATTTAGGGAATTTTTCGAGTTGACATGAATGATTTGGGGGGGGTCATAACGCCTGTGACCCCTCCCCCCCGACCGCCACTTTAAACATGCTGTGCCTTTTAAAAATTAATCGACAAGAGCCTTTAATTAATTGACCAAGATGAGTTAATCCTTATGTTTCCATTTATTAGAGATTTCATCACAATGTAACGTTATACAATATAAGACGTATAATATGATCTATATAAATTTATACCAATTTTTTTTTTTGACACTATATGAATAAGTAGTAGTAAGATGTAGATTTACTTTATTGGTTATTGTTTTCTTTATCAAATATTTGTCCCACCTGTACATTTTATTAATAATTATTACTTCACCACCCAAAGGTTGGCTGGAAGAAATTGCTCCTAGTAATAAGCCCGCCTTTGTACAATATGTACTGTGCATTCTTTACTTTTTATTCTTTAATTTGTTTTCGTGTGTACAATAAAGTGTCTATTAGTGATCTGTGGGTGGGTTCCAAAACAAAAATAGCACAATTAAATAAATAGCAATCATAACCGCTTGCTATCCTTCACGACAACAAAATAAGAGACTATAAAGCCAATGATTTCAAATTGAAAATAAAATAATCTTTAATTTAAAGGCCTCTGAATAAGTATTAAAAGAGAGACCGGCGCCATGAAACGTCCAATAAATCACACGAAGTCTGACATCTGCCCCTGTACCACTAAATTATTGCATTCCGATGTTTAACTAATAACAAAAACCATCGCTGCTTCGATATAAATGGAACTTTTAAGAAAATACAAGGAGACGGCATTGTATTTGAAAACAACTGTTGCTATTGAAATTGATCAATGTGTCAAAAGATGAGTCATAGATAGCCAGTCATAGCCATAGCGCTAGGTGCAGAGGCGGGGAGGTTGATTCACCCCCTACCTGCGTATACGCAGCCCCTATACAATGAAAAATCCATAGTAAGTAAAGGACAAAGAAACTACCACACACCATTTGTAGACAAAAATCCGTGTTTATGCGCAACGAACTGCCGAATTTTGTACATCTTTGTTTACAGCACTTCGATGATTTGAATTATCGTCCCTTGTATAAAGTATTGGTGACATTGATGTTTGCCCGTGAACTAACAATGTTGATAATCACTCGTCTTAGATATATGAAAAAGAAACATAATTTTGGTCTAACGATGATTAAAATGAGAACAAAGAACTTGTTGTTGTTATAATGAACAAAATAGGCCATGAGAAAGGAAACTAATAATGTAGGTAGTATGGTATCAATCAATGAAAATAGAATAGGCAGACCCAATTACGTTGATTGAATCTAAACGCAAAATTATTAAATTATATAATTATTGATGCATACAAAAGAATATGAATGAAGGTGATATTAACGAATTTCAATCAGAAAAAGGAATACAAGAAAGGAAGTAGTACGATGAGGAAGTTTTTTGACCCAATTTATATATCTCTTACAATTTAGATTTCCCCCATTATGCCTTATCTCAGCTAAAAACAAAAATGTTTTTTTGATCACATAATGTAACCCTGAGCATTCAAGGGACAAAAACATAAAATTTGGGAATCCTAATAAAAGCTTCAATTTAAGTCAAGAAAAATTTAATAATAAACAGTTGAAATATAAATCTAAGAAGAAATATTTCACGTTTGTAAAATATAATTATCATGAATTCCAAATCTAGTAAAGATTATTAAATTTATATTTCGTATCGGTGCTCTTCAGAGGTGCTGCAGTGCAATATATCGGATGGAGTACTGAGAACCGATTGCGAACGTCTGTTACATATCCCAAAATAGTTGGCTTATGTAGGTCGACTAGCCCACGTTATGAGCTGACATCATGCGTCCGACCAGCAATAAGAGGCACCGCTTCCTTGGCACCGTTTACATCTACAACTTGAACCTCGAACTTCCCGTCACTTTGCAATGCAAGCCTTTCTATTAAAAAGTGCTTCAATTTGTCACACGGAACATTAATATTCTTGGTACTAATGAACCTGCCCCACTTTCCTGAGTTAAGATATGGCAAAAACGATTCTATTTCCAATACGTCTGACTCGCGTTTGTCATCGGACAAACTAATTATCCTCTTGGAAAGAATAACCGAGACGCAGCTGCATCATTTTATTTATAATTTTTGAGTTGTTCCAGCCTAACCCGTTCTTGATTTGAGACTCTTTAATGTCTCTGTTAATTGATACAAAAGCCGCATTCCCGACCAACTTTATTGGACTCTACCGAAGGATCCATTCGATTGCTGCTAGAAGAATTTTTATAACCAACGAAATGTCGACTTAACTAAGTGGTTGTTCTCTTGGAATTCATGTACATAATTAAGTTCACCCGTAAAACATTTCCGAACTAATGCCTTCGCGTCTTCGGAGATCAGCAAGTCATCTGTACATATGGGAACTTCAAAAGCTCGAAGCAGTACTCCAGCGACTAGTGTCTCGAGATCAGTAATGTGCTGTGCTTATGACTAATGTCTACTTGTAACGATGACAAAAGCTTACAATCTAACAAAAGTGTTGTAATTCCACACCGTTACGTGTTTGTTAGCAGACGATCTTCTTCCTCTAAAATGATCCTTAAGTTTATAGGTGCAGGGTTTAGTTTTGTTTTGGAGATGGCGAGTGCCGGCGTCTTTGACCGGAGTAGATAACATCTACATCGGGCAGGTAGACTTTTATTGCCGATGCTGCGGCGTCCCCACACTCCGCGTGGTGCTGCCAGGTTGGGACCACGAAATTTCGTTCTGTGTTACTTTTCACACGATGAGGATAAACGTTTTTTTGAGATCCTCAAAGTCACGATTCACAAGATATTTTTACGCTTCTAGGGTTATAATATGTTTTCTTCTTATTTTGTTTATCTTATCGTTATTAAAAAGGAATAATGTGGATCAACTCTCGAGCAGCTTAGTAGGTGCTATTTAGATTCCAGTGTGCACTTAAGTTGGATTACCTTTAAATAGTACTCTGTTTAGAGTTGAAAGTAGGGGTTCATTGAACGTGACCTGGCACCAGATCGAATGGAAAACTAGTAGATTTCAATCAACAAACCAGTCGCGTACAAGCCTGCGACGCATGCGTCGGCGAGATGAACGGCATACCTGAGCCAGTTGTCTTTGTCATGTTAAGCAAACAGCAGCCACCCTCATTATTCGGGTATTTTAACGAGGCATAGCGCAATCACTGGCGCACGAGTCGCCTCTGCCATATTGATCACCTACTAATTTCCATGTTTTATCGTCTGAAGTATCGCGTGATTCCGTCGTTTAGGCACTATCTGAAGTGTAAACTGAGCTGTGGGCGCACGGCGCATGGCGCGACGTTTGCCCTGGGCGCTATTGTGTCCGATCGACTCGTTTTTTACGTTCAGTTCAGGCGCATCGCCCACTCGAGTTTTTGGAATTCCTATAGCGTCTCCTCTCCTTCTCTCCGGCGCCGCCGGGGGTCCGGCGTTCATTCATAACGCGGCGTGATGCCAACTATCCCCACTCTCTCTAAGTATTAGGTTCCATTACGTATCGATTGTATCTCACACATGTGGACCGGAAATGCGGGATGGCACCACAGTGTGTGGTACGTGATGTTGTTCATCGATTCCTTTGTTTTGACAAGTTTTTTGTTGGTGTCCTTCCAAATTTTGAAAGGCGTACAGGCAATCAAGTGCGCAGAACTCGCTTTGAACAAAGCCGTAAGAAGTCGAAGATGCCACAAAGACCAATATTTTAAAGTTCCGCTCCCACGATCATAAGTTGTGGAGTCAGCCTGCGATTACACCTTTCTTATGTGTGTCGGACTGTATGTCGTGTCGGTGCTCTTACCCCGGCCCGGGCCATTACTTACTTTATTGTTTAGTAACATTGGTAGAGCCGAACCAGACACCTTTTTAACTTGCGACGCTGCAGTCTTAATCAATGAGGTTTTAGTATTTTAAAATATCATTGATCTCGAACATTGATACATATTTATTGGCTCGCATTTTTCAATGTATTGCGTCATCGATATTTTAGTTCGATCTCATCATCCGTTAATAAAAACAGACTACATTCTTGATTAGATCGGTAGAATGTAAAACCTCTTTAATGGACAGTCAATTAGCGTTTGTTACGACATGAAAAAAAATTATACCAAAATATTCGTGATTAAAAGGATCTGCAGCAGTGGCGCTATGGTCGCTGGGGTGATCGGCCCTGCACTCTCACGGCATAATTACGGGGCGCGCTAACCACTCCGTCGCAGTTTATAGGCCGGCTCTGCGCTTGCGCACCTCCCCTGGCCCGCGTCCCGCGCCCCCGCACCCCGCGACCGTGCCGGACCGCATTCCGCTCCCATGCGACCGCGTCCACCACCCTGGCTGTACTGGACAAAGCCTGCCGGCACAGGAGTTCAGGACTTTTTCCGAATTGCCATTTCTTACTATAATTTTAGGCGCATTGATAGACCGGGAAAAAGTAATACATGTCTGATAAATCGAGGATATTGAATGATTTGGATGTACTACCTGGTAAAAGGGCAAATATTCCCATCGAAGAAATGGCCGTTGACCTATTTTTCTTTATTGCTTTTGCAATACGTTGTAAATTGGGATAAGTACTTACTACAAAAATATTTTTTTTTAGAAAAAGTAAATAAATAGAAATAAATAATATAATAGATGGCTGCTGTGGCGGCTTGGTATATCCCGAAATTTTTGGAATGTGTAAAATTGTTAATAGCTGCTAAAAAAAAATTACGCTTCCATACAAACTTCTAGGCCACTCGGAATTCACGCCTGAGAATATCCCAAAAAACACATGGCCTTCTTGATGTTTATCAAATTTTATTTACTTTTTTTTAGGTCGTCGTCGTCGTCTAGCATAGCAATTGCTATTCCATTAACTAAATCATACGATGACGAATCGTGCACTAAATCGAGGAGATTATAATCATTAGCCGACCTGGCGGGCTCACATTCTTTGCCCAAAGAATCCGTGAAGCGTTGGAATGCACAGAATCGATTCGAACTCGTTTTGTTTTCGCCACGTCATAACTCGCTCTCGGGCCACCAACTCCGGATTGTCCGTGTTCATCGACTGATTCTTGAACAAGTGACAGTCAATATTTAGCCGTTTCGTTCGCCTTATCAAATGGTGAGTGAAGCAAATGAGCGGATAACGCTGAGACCACAAAGACTTGGCGATCACCGACAGGACCGGTCCGGGGATTATTACTGACTACTTACAGGTGCATCTCGCAGCTGTTACCAATAAGTACTTGAATTTAAAAAAAAGTAAGCTTGGGTTACCCATTATCTAGATTGGCATTTTCATTCATGAGCTCGCAGAAAAATCGACAATTCCCAACAGATAAAAGTGGTAAAATAATATGAACAGACCATTCAATCCTGCTTGAATACAAACGCATAAACCACCACGCACTAAGTGATCTTTAACTCATTGGTCCGTGGCGATTCGTTCACTGGGAGTATGGACGTTTGTTCTTGAATTAATATTACACCCTTATATTCTTGCTGTTAATGTTCCACGCTCGATATCACACAGACATAACTAATGAAACCAGAATGAAAACATTCAGCTTTAACTGAACTGCTCAACGGAATCATATTATAACCACAATAAGAAATTTAAATAATCAAATAAAAACATCGGATAAACCGCAGCAGTAAATGAAGATGAAGATAACGTTAGATAACAAACACTCCTGTAAAAGGCAAAAGCGAAATGAACATTGAAAAAGATGGCTGAAGCATTTTATTTGGAAGTTAACGACAGTCGCAAAGTGGTCCGATAACGTAATTAAGCCATAATGTATGCGACAGAGCAACGGCTTTTGCATAAATTCCTTTGAGAAGATAAAACGGAGTTAGCAACGGTGGTTCAACTGGTCGGTGAATGCACATTTTTTGCGCGTTACAGGTCGAGCTGGCTTCGGACCGGTCCTTGTGAGCGGCGACAGGTCGGCACCTGCCCCGCCAGCCCACTGGAATGTCCCTCGAGGAATTAAAAGCCCACGTACCTTATTGGTAAGCAACAATGACCGTCTTCCGGAATGTGAAACAGGGATTCTGGGGAAAGCGCTACATTGTGTTTAATGTGCAGTCTTCGCGATTTATGATGAGGAAGAGGTGAGCGAAAATTATTGTTCATCGACAGGATGTTCAGTTTATTGCAAGGTGAATAAATCAAATGGACGTGGGAAGAATACGCTAACACTAGAGTCATATTTCGTACATTTGCGTCAGGCTCGGCCTCGCCTCGACACGTGTCGAAAAGGCATCGTAAGTCGATTTAACGATCAAATATTCTATTCATATTTTTATTATAATTCTATTAATCCGCTGTGTTTACGTGGGTGTTCTATGGGTACGGTTTGTGGCCCGCCATTGTAATTATACTAAAAATTCCTGACGAAGCACAGACTTAAAACAGCTTGATTCGTGGTGGGAGACAAGTTAAAAAGTCGTAATAAAACCAATTAAAAGAAGGACTCGCGCAATCAAAACGACAGATGTAAAAGCCTACTTACATGCAGGCAAAAAACATTATTGTATACAGCATCCTGTTTCCAGCGCGGTCTCGGCCTAATTACAGAATAAGAGGCTCAAATGGGACAGGGTAAAGGGTCTGACTGATGGAGATCCATTCAGCCACGATGATTGAAAGGGTTCACGTGAATGCGGTTCCGAATTTTATGTTTGGAATAATGGTATTTCATCCCCAGGTATGGGTGAATCATATTTGGGGATATACGGATGCTGTTGTGATATTATATCTCACATTCAAAAAGACAGCGTTTTAGTGCTCAATCAGGGTTAACGTGACAACCATATTTATATCAATCAAGTAGAAAATAGTGGTCGCTTCTCCATCTGAAACAGTAATTGGTGCCAAGGTACTAAGTAGTAAATTAGTAATTAAATCACCTAAACTAGGCTAATCAATAAACTTAGACATTTTCTTCGATGAAAAGCCATGGGTATATCAGTGAGCGGAGTTTGTCGACCTCGACGCCAATGTTTGCTTTGCCCTGGCTGGTAGCTCTTGTCACATCTAGTAGTGATTCCGGTCTACCCACCAGGTCGACGCATGTTGTACTAACTCATTATTTGGCAATTTTTTGTTGCCAGAAATTATGTAAGGGTTCGCAAATCTCATTTTAATTACACGAAGGCTTATTGTCATTCTTTGAGCACTAATGATCTTCAATTGCATTTTTATGTCTAGTAATTGATTGGACAGAGATAATATACACGTAAGTACCTTTTTTAAAATTTAATGCTTGGTGATACAATATGTTGACTCAGGTAGCCGACAGGTTTAGTTTGTTTAGTCGAGTCCACTTTCCCGCTGCTCGTTATCTTCACGTGTCTCCCATGATAGCAGTGACAGATAGGGTAGTTCAAAGCTTTCTCAAACAGGATATTCTATTTCTATCTTGTGATAAAGATATACCTACATTCTATCTTTATTTTTAACGGGTCTTGCTCCTCTGGAGAAAGTTTGAAGCACTCCAAAGACTGGACCCGAAAGATTTATCCAATTATATAGATATATCCAATTAGTAATATTTATCCAATATTTATCAACCAAATTATTTATGAGTTTTTTTTAATATTAATTGGCTGTAACCAGTTAGATAGTATTGGCTTTCCACTGTCAGTCCCAAGCTAACTCAAAGTTTAGTTCCTTGAACGCCTACTTAGCAAGTACCAATCGTCTATCAGTGATTCATGTATCCCTTTCCGCTGCCTCAACAGTAGACTCATACAAAGTAAAACGGCTATAAGTAGCTAATATTACTAAAGGGATGGATAGAAACTAACCGGCCAGAAATGCCGGTAGTTGTCGCGACAGGTTGCCCGTTAGTAAGTTTAAAGATCGAGTATTGCATGCAAAATAAGCTCGGAGCCGAGCCATGCAAATACTTTGAATTACTGATACAACTTCGTCCGTCGCTTGATCTAGCCTGCCCAATCTGCCCATATCAGGCAACATGCCTTCGACTGCCATTTTAAATATACCTTTTATCTCAAAAGCAAGGACTGGTTTAGGTTAAACAAGATTTAGTACTTGTATATTGATTGAATCGCTTGTGCCGACGTGTAAAACCAAGTCATTTGCTATGCTTAATTGGACGATCATATCGTGCCCCATACTTGGTCGTTTTATGTGGACCTTGGGTCGTTTTAGATCAATTTACCGGCGCGAGCACTCAAAGCAATTAGTGTTATTAGATTGGTAGGTTGTTTTAATAGCTCCATAGGCAATCTGACTTCTGGGTGTGTCTAATCCACGATGCTTCATTAATAATGTATCAGCTTACAGCAAGGGCTGGCACGGCTCCACTTCAGCGGTTACCGTATACTTACCTATAAGACCAAACATGTTGAGGTTAAAGGGTAAAGATAAATCACCACGTCTCAGAGATAGGATATCAAAATTTCTGCATCGCGGTGGGATGAGCAAATGAAAACACTTGTACTTTTTGAAAATTCAAAAACAAGCACTTTCCCATCGGGATAGAAATTGGTGGTCCTGTAGTTAATGAACAGGTCATTATTGTAAAGGAGTATTGTCATGCAGTTATTTTGGGGATGACTGGTTAAGCTTGAGCCTGCCACACTGCAGTGTGTAAACTTTCGAATACCAAAAATGGAAGATGTAATGACATAAGTGTTTGAGAACCGGCTGAACAGTTTGTTGCCAACAGAATTTTGAATGAACGCGAGCGAGCGATCTCTCACGACCTTTATTTTTTTTAACCTTTATCGTGTAATAATCACTACTTTAACAAATGCGATGAAGAAGCAAACAGATGTTTCTGACATCTATAATGAAACTACAAAGAAGTACATAAAGCAATGCAATTCAGTTATTTATTGAAATATGATTATTAATGGATCCAAAAGAATTTATTTTATTGCTAGCTTAAAACAGTCATAAATCTGCGTAAACGTCACTGAAAATCGTGTCAGACTTCGTCAAATCTTCCGTGAAAGAACGTCTTCGCCCACGCTAATTTCGAATACCATAACCTGCCTACAACTTCTGTTCGTGGCTTAAATATTTCTGACATTGACATCAAAATATTACATTTGAATTTGAACATTATTAAAAAGTAACACAGTCAATTTTTCATCGGGTTGTGCTGTGGTCGCGTCTTGAGCTACAGAACGTTCTCTTGATTTGGCCCGCAGAACCTATTTTATGTGTTTATTTCGAAACATGTTCATTTCACAACTCCCGCCTACTATGCAAAGAACGCCTACGAGGCGTGTGTGCGCTTTAGCGATGTTTATTTATTGATAAACTACCAAGAGTTGTTTTCAGAATGCTGCACCAGTTCCTGTAGTTAAGTATCAGCAGCTATTCTCTGTTTTAGATTTATTTTTATCCAAAGTCAAGGCTAATTCTCGTTTAAGTTAGGCTACCTGTCTCAAAAGGTAAAATAAAGGGATTTACAAAGGCTGCCGCCCTTCCACTATCAGCCATTCCGTTAAATACTTGAGCAAACCTTTGCTTAGGTAGTTCCGTATTGTTCGTCAAAGGTTTTTCTGTAGGGTATTATCAGTGTTATTGTTATTCATTTTATGAACTGGTTTAAAACAGTTATGGTCTACATCTACACTACATTGCCGACGGAGGACAAAAGCTTCAAAAGCCCTGGATATTTCAGTGAAATTTAGGTTTTTCCTTGGACACGACAAAAAACATTCTTACAAAAAAAGTTTTCATTTTAATTATTTATTATTTGAACAATAAATAACAAATAAGGTTATGTTCTAGTTAGGCAGGTAGACAAAACCTTAAACTATATTTATTTATCACACTAATATTATAAATGTGAAAGTTTGTGTGTGTGTGTGTGTGTGTGTGTGTGTGTGTGTGTGTGTGTGTGTGTATGTTTGTTACTCTTTCACGCTAAAACGGCTTGACGGATTTGGATGAAATTTAGAATGGATATAGATTATACCATAACTTAATAAATGGGCTACTTTTTATCCCGGAAAAAAGCATCTCGTTAAACCGAATAACACGCGGGCGGAGCCGCGGGCAAAAGCTGGTAGTATTAATGTTGATCATCTTCTGTATTTTGTTGTAGATGCTAGTTTTAAATAAAAGTAAAATTTTTACTTGTCTTGGTATTTATCAGTCTTCCCAATTTTTGTAATTTACGAACGAATGTATTTTTTGCTCATATTTGTTTTTATTTATTGATTATCCTTGTTTTACATGGATCTTTTTTCAAATCCTCCCCGGGACGCCCTCCAAACTAGGAAAAATCCCGGGAAACCCGTACGAATAGGTACTACGAATGGCAGGCAGCCGTATCATTATTATGAGATGTAAATGGAAAACATAACTTTTTAAATAAAATCACATAGGTACCTACCGAATCTACGAAAATTTCGATCTATTGTTTTTTGGGAAACTGCCTACGATCTGTAAGTATGTTAGGTAGGTATGTGTCTTGTCAATTTATATTCAGTAGCTATAAGTTGAAGAGTTTAAAAAAACTAAATCAGATGGGAAATAAAAACCACATTGGTACAATAAAGCAGTTATATATTATTATAATATTTTTACATTATCATTATTTAACTGAAATATATTTTTATCTACGATTTAATAAAGATCATATCAGAGACAAAATTAAGACGATTAGGTCTAATCAAAGCTAAATCCAATACTTAGGTACAGCTTGGTAATCAGTAATCACGCTTTGTAATGTGGCTCGGAAGGACCAATGTGTGTACATTTTATCAAAATTATCATAATAAAGAAAGAGAGGGCAAGATTCTCACCTGAGTTCGGTTGCTCTTGAATATCAAGAGCGGATAACATTCCTCTACTTTCGAAGGTACTTCTCACATTTGTACATGAAACCTCTGTGTCAGCTCCCGACGCACCGGCGACAAAACACGCGACAAACAGCAAAGACAATATTTGGGTCCTCAATCCAAAAATCGATTTTTCGTTAGTCGGCAGTTTTGCACCACAATAACACTGTTTCACAGCCATGTTCGCGACGTAGTTTAACTCACGACAAAACACTAAATAATATCTTTACCTTTCATAAAGTTAGATTAGAATTGAAATGTTTTTATTTGTTACTTAATTTACGGCAATATTTAATTCGTCACACAACAGGACAACTACGATCCATGGTGGTCGGCGACCGACTGCGCTGAAGTGCGCTGTTCATCAAATACTGTAGGCGCCGGAAACGAAACAATGCGCTGCGCTTTGCGCTGCGTGCGGCAGCCGGCGAACAGGGGGCGGGCGGGGCGCGGGGCTTGGGCCCGGAATGCAATGGCGGCCATTACGGAAAAGCGAGAAAGGGAAAAACTTTTAACTTCGCAAAAAAGCACTTTAAATAAGCAGGCAGGTTACAAAATTTAGCGGTTTTGAAACCAAGTTGTGATAAAGGAATTTGGAAGCTTTTGATGTTTTGCAAATGATCCATCTATAGGTACTACGTTCTATAGGATTTTTAACAGAATTATGGGGCCGCGGCCGTAGAGAAATAGTAATAGTAAAATTAGTTTAAACATTAAATTTCTCACGAGGTCCGTCTCGACTTGACTGTCAGACGGCCAATAAATTGATATTGATCCTACATAGATTCCTTTTTTTAACTTCGAGATACGGAACCCCAAAAACAAGGTATTTTTTAAGCCATTAGACTAAACGAATAAATAATATAAGTTTATTAAGTAGCTTATTTCGTTAGACTGCTTTATTTAATTTAAAAAGCTTGTTGCGTGAGATGTTCTTAAAAGTAGCAAATATAATAATAATAAATTAAGGACACGGAACAAATATGGATGCTTTTCTTATATGCATATTGACTATAAAATACTTAAATACTTATAGGGTTTTGTTTTTAGAAATTGGAAATTGGAAATTGGATAATATTTTCCTCGATACAAATAATTATTAAAATGGGGTCTTCAAACACGCTTTTTTTCCTTATTTGACGAAAAGGAATCATGATCAGAACTCAAACATGTTTTATTTTAAAAATACGTAGTTTTTTTTATTTTCAAAAAGTTGTTAGTTAGGTACCTATTTTAGTTCTTTAATAGTACATAACGATACGAGAGCGATGAAACGTTTTCTGACGAGTGTGAGTTTGCGGCACGAGCCGAAGGTGAGTGCTGCAATCACACGAGTCGAGAAAAAGTTTCTCGCACGAGTATCGTATAATATTTTATAGCAAAAGTGCGGAAAATGCCGACTTTAAAGCCATGGTTACCTACTTTTTTCTCTTTTGCCCTGAATCAGCTTCTCTCGCACTGCGTGACTTGGACTGAGAGGTGAGAGTAACAAAATAAAATTAACATAGCCTCTTAATTTCATAGACAGTTATTGATTGATAAGTAGGTAGGTAGCAGTGGCGAAGGGTGAACATTTAAAAAGGGAAGCCGGACAAAAAAATCGCCTTACTCAGAAAAGCAACCAAGGAAAACAATTTTTTTTTCGTACCTACTTTGCAATATTGGTCATATTGAGATTTATGGAAATGTTCACAAAGCGTAGAGCACGGAATAAAGAAATGTAGAATGAAAGCCATTTCCTAAGCAAGCCGATGGGAATCGTCTTATATGTACCGTAGTAGTCCGATAAGGAACCCTTATAGTTTCGCCATGTCCGTCTGTCCGCGGCTTAGCTCAGAGACTATTAGTACTAGAAAGCTGTCATTTAGCAAGAATATAAATATTAATCACGCCGTCAAAACGGTAAAATAAAAGCCAGAAAAAATAATTGTAAGGGTACTTTTCATAACACGTAAACAGGGGATGAATTTTTCTTTCTCGTCTATCCCATAGTGTGGGGTATCGCTGGATAGGTCGTTTAAAAACATTGTGGGAGTGTGAAAACCATTTTTCGATTTAGGGATCCGTTAGCGAAATATTAAGCTTTAAAGTGAAAATTTTAGTTAGAGTGGAGCGTCCCCCCCTGCCGGCTAAACGGTTGTTTATAGAAATGTGAAAAAATTCACAGAAGTAGTATATATAATGAATTTAAAAGGAAAACTATCACAGGCTTTACAGGTTTACGAGTACAGGTCGCGCCAAACTTTTGGTCCCCTATAATGTATGGGACCAGAAGTTTGGCGCGGTCTGTATTAGTAGACCAACTTATATGTACCGGGGAACTACGGAACCCTACATTTCGCGTGGCCCGACACGCACTTGTCCGGTTTTTTTCACTTGGTACTAGGTATTTTATTCTTATGACAATCGTAATAAGTGTGAAAAGAGGGCTTGCGCAATTTTATTCAAATACCTACTTACGTAAGTAACTTAACGTGTTTTTTTTGCTTGTTTTAAATTTATGTACTTACCTAAGTATTATGGTTAGGTTAGTTATTTTATTTTAGAAAGATAACACTGATCTGTGAAACTTTTTTGTCTCCATCTATTTATTAACATAGACATAGACAAAAAGACTGGTGTACTCTGTACAGTTTTTACGAATGAGAAAACCAGCGGGGCTATTATGTAACTCAGTGTCGGTTGCTAGCTATAGTTGCTATTCACCAAAAACAGATAAAAAATTAACTTCCAAAATAACCTTTAATGGGTATTGAACTATTTACGAATTGTGAAGTAATTTCAAGTGCGAACTTATCCTTAGATAAGCGAATATATATGTTTTAGACGATAGCCACTTGGTTTGGCAACTGAGTTTACGATACAGCATCAGGGGGCAGGTCAGCAATTTTATTACCGATTCACACGAAGTAAAAATTAAGAAGTCAGACGTCTCGTCGCAGATTTTTGAACCAGCGATTTATATCGAGCTCGATATGGTTTGCTATGCTAGACTAGCAGGGACTAGGCGTTAGGACACAAAATAGATACGTACAGAAGGCCAGATATGGCTGACCTTGATCTTAAATACCTACTCATCATATGTATCGCAAACCGCATGCACTCGTGAGTTTATACTCGTACCGGCATGCTACCGAATCTTACCGAGATCGCCGTACGTAACACGTCTATATGCTTAAACAATGTCTATACACATGTGCGACTGTGCGTGCGGCCGAAATCACTGTAGGGAGCAGGCATCTGTTCCTTTCTATTTTGTGGTTAGGAGGTCAAGTTTATATTTTTGAAACATCTTCTGGGCTAGGAAGATATTTTTCTCTAGGACCGCGACCGATACTATGGCGACCGTAACGAACGGTAGAGAGGATAAATTCCTCAGAAGAATAATTCTTCTGAGATAAACTCGGTACAATGAATGACGCAAGTCACGTTGTAATGTGGTTTCCTTTGCAAGCGTGGAAAATGTATGCACTATCCTGCAGTCAGTGTAAACATTAAAATAGTGTGAATTTATGAACTCAAGGCTGAGTTCAGTTTGATCGCCCGCCGATCATTGCATCTCTTTTGCAATTCTTGAATTTGTATGATTTACTAATGATTATATACATACTATCCTGCTCTCAGTGATGAGCGAGTGATCAAACTGAACGCGGCCCAAGAATGCAGTGTGACCATCTTGAAATTGGAAATCCTTTCAATGCTTAAGGTGAAAACCTGCCAAATAGTGCCACACACTTCGAATAAAATGCCGAAAAAATGCCAAATTTTTAAAGATAGATTAGGGACCATCGAAATAATTATTTCGTTGTTAGGGGCTCATAAAATAATAACTTAATGACACACATATATTTTTTTACTTATTATTACACATTTATTTTTTCTGATACATACACACACATCACAAGTTTATTTCTATACCCAATGAAATAAGATTACAAAAACTTAATATACTTAAAATGTATAACACAAATCTATCTATAAAATCAAACATAAATAAAAATTAATTTACATTTCTGTACCGATTTTGAATCGATCTTTCCTGTATCGATTTTTTTGGATCGGTTTTTATCTCCACGATTCGAAATCGATCTCAAGATCGATCTTTTATAGAAAGAATCGAAATCCCTAAATTGTGCAATGTTTATAATGAAGAAGACTATTATGAACATTATGTTCACTATTTTACGGTTCATAATTGGTTGGATTATAAACAAAACAACAGTAATTATACTAATTATGGGGAGTCCCACCAAGACCATGTAAGTAAAATGAATTCTCTAATGGTCAAGGTTGCCATTTCAAAATTGGGTAAATTTTCCCTTGATGTGGGCAATATATTTTAATTTTGTGAAATACTGCCAAAAACTGCCAGTTTCATAAAACGTCAACATAATCTGCCAGAGATTAAATTACTGGACTAATACTGCCAAAAAGGCAGGAACCTGCCACATATGGTCACACTGCAAGAATGTGCGTTGAACACGACGAATGAAATGAAAGAGAGGAACTCATGGAAGTGTCTACAATGCCGCTAGTGGCACCGTAAAACGTTCGATTTTCTTTTTTTTGTGTTGCTATGCTAGTGGTGTTGCTAGTGAAAGTTCGCGGAAATACCGTTGTTGGCAAAATAATGCAATTCACCTATACATAGCAGACCAAACCTAAGGAATAAATAGTGTGGCAATTTTCCATACAAAAATAAGCTACGTTGTACGGGTTGTTTTGGCTTGCATAAGCTTGAAACATAATTATTAATACCTAAGCTAATCTCTCGTATATATTTTGTTTGGTGTTTTATATTTACAAGAGCTCGTAACTCACTGAGCTAAAATTGGTTCATGTCAACTCTATGCGTTTATTATGAATGTTAGGTCTGCTAGTATTATCCGTCTGTGATTCAACATTATATTTTACCACCAGTGGCATCGTAGAACGTTTCCTTTGCTATTTTGCTGACAGTTACGTCATTTCATTGGTGTCGATTCGGTGTAACACGCACGCACGACTTAACTCATTTGACAGGGCAAGCCTTATTTTAAAAGTCTTGTCCTTGTCTTTTCGATACAGACAGAAAAATACAAAATGTTCAAAGTTTAGTCCTGTCAAATAAGTCGTGTTACAATTGTTGTGTCAGTCAATGTACGGCGTTTGACCAATTAAAAGAATATTTTACACAATAAACTGGTTTTAATAATCCACCATTTTAGCGGCAAGGTTTGACAGTAAAGAAGTTCGTTCCGAAACGCCACAGAATAAAAATCCGCCTCGATTTGATAATGTAAACTCTAAAATAACGATTGAAAATCGTTATGTAAAAACAAAAACTTGTACTCTTTAAAACTTTTAAAATAAAAATCTTAACTCTTAACAAAAACAATCATTTGAAATTCTTCCTCAAAACAAAAACTTATAAATCTTAACTTCTTTGAATTAATTTCTGAAAGTTACATAATCTCTCAATTCTTGCAAAGTGGGGTGAATCTCTCAGGAGACAAACTTTTGGTAAAAATATCTGCTAAGTTACAATTAGATGAAACAATATTCAAATTAATGAATGTTTTAGGATCGTCATCTTTAGAGCATATTAAACAGTATGCAACATATATCTCATATTCATTTAAATGTTCTGGTTTCTTTATTTTCCTTCCATATCTAGGTATCCTCATCATTATCAGGTAAGTTTTCTTCAGGTATTGTGTCATGTGGTAAGTCATGTTCTTTTTCTTTATCTTCTGTAGACTTTTCCCTTAGGTATTTATATCCATCTGGTATTTTTGAATTTTCATTTATCTTGATACTATAGTCCATTTCACTATTTGTTTCATTATTTTCTTAAGTTTCATTTTTGTATTTATTTTTGTACGCGGCCCATTATTTGTATTATACATTCGCTTGATTATCTGCTTCTGATATCGAGCTTTTGTTGGTGTAAAAGTAGAGTAGTGGGATTTGATAGCCATTTTAGCCCAGATTTCGGGGTTTGAACCCGAGTCTTGAGTTTTTTTGTCGGAGCTGGGATATTTGAATTTCCAGGGCATTGTTTTCTTGAGGAATAAACTTTCACTAATTTTATCTCCTTCTGTTAATGGATTAATTAACAAACAAAAACTTATTTCGTTTTGATTATTTTGATCCCAGCCTTAAACCTTGTCAGAATGTCCCGCCCCCCAAAATATCCTGGATCTGTCCTTGCGGCAGTCATTTTAATTAAATTTCACTAGCATAGCAACCAGTAGTGGCATGACAAACACTTTCATTCAACTTTCTTTTGTGAAGTGAAAAATCGGAGTTCGTCGAGAAATTATTTGAAAACAAAAGGTATGTACATACGAAATCGTATTATGTTTAAAATTTAGAGAACTTTTTTTGAACATTTATAATTTGGAGCTCAACATGATACTAGGTAGTTTTCATTCATAATTTCAGAGAAAAGCTGTTTACATAACATAAACCGGCTGCACAATGAGGATTTACTTGCTAAAAACTGCTTCAAATGTGCTGGGAAGACGATTTCTGTCGACTGCAAGTTATAAAAAAGTTACGCATTGTATATTCGATATGGATGGACTATTGTTAGGTGAGTGGATCGACCTTGCGGGTAAAGGTTAATTTTTATTCTGCATTGTTAAAATGTCGAAAGAAAGTGTCGTTATATTATACCTAGTACCCTTTGGACTTGAACAGGAATATTTTGGTCAGTGTCAGGGTATGATAGAATTTTCTGTCTTTTTTCATATACCTTAGCCTTTTTTCATCTACCACCCAACCCATTAAAGTAGAACCTCGATTATCCGAACATCCAAAATGTATTATATCCTGTTTGGATGTACGAAACATTTGGATTATAGTACCTATGTAGATATTTTGAAAGGTATTTGTCGTAATAAAACAAAATTTTGTGTAAGTTAACAAATATTTTAAATATTCAAAATTATTACTTTTTATTTTATTTTATTTTTATTCAAGATAACAAATAGTTACAACATGAACAAGGAACACTTACAAATAACACAAACAAACCTAAAGAACCATAAACAGATAACAAATTACTTAAGCTCATTACAAACATCATTAATTATATTAGAATTAACATAAAACAACTATTTTGAAAGAAGAGAACTTATTTGAGAATATGATTATTATGAAAATATATATGAAAATGTTATTACATTATACCGGGTGTAAATAGGCTGCTACTATTAAATGAAACAACATACTCTACTGGCCCTACTGAACCACTTTTCGGCCACCCTTAGTTTAGGAAATAATTTAGTTCCAAACAAAAATGCGTGAACCCTAAGGTGAACCAAAGGATTAATCTAGACTGGAGGAAGGCCAATCTTTGTGCGTTATGAAGTTGATTTTGTTACGCTCGAACCAAGCCTGAGTCGATCTCGCTTCGTGTGCTGACGCAGAATCTTGCTGGAACACGAAATTATGTCCTGAAAATAGGGTATTGGGCAGGTCTTTCACAAGATGATCCAAAACCGTCTCTTGATACACTTTTGCGCTAGTTTTGACCCCTCTTTCACAAAAATGAACCTCAGTTGGCCCGTAATACGACACACCTAGCCAAATCATCACTGATGATGGATGATGGCCATGCTGCACCTATGGATCTCTTTTTGCGGCTTTTTCTGAGCTGCTAGCATACACGCTATCATTCTATTTGTTGTATTTTTCCTCAATGTCGACATTTTTCTCCTCCGTAAACAGGATATCATGGTGGCGATTTTTTGCGTACCGCCGTAGCTCCCGAGATCTTTTAAGCCTCATCGCTTTTAGACGCGCATTAAGTAGGTATCCACTTTTTTTTCTATAAGCTCATAGACCAAGATCGTCATTCAAAACCTTTTTTACGGTTTTCCTACTAATACCCATCTGCAAAGCCATCAACTTCTGTTTTCAGACAGGATTTCTTCTTGCGCTTTGATCACTGCTGGTGTTCTTTCGGAGCGTGGACACCCAGTTCTTCTTTTGTCATCGACGCTGCACACTTCATTGTACCTATAAATAGTGCGGTACAGTTATTTTCAACTTTTCGAGGAATTGAAAATTGTACTTGGCGAGTAAAGACAGAACTTAAGAACCGACTAGGTATATAGGTACTACAAAATAAATACTATGCACATAAACTGGGAAAAGTCAGACCTACTCAATATCAAGCTTTTGTTATTGTTACTCTTGACGACCTTAATAATAAATGAGATAAATTGGTATTACTTAAAAAGTTTCACTCCTCTTATTTCAGCACTAACATACGACGCGACGTATTATTGGAGGATAAAAAGTCTATCACCGTATTTGTCTATTCTGGGCAGATTATCACTTTGTCCTTTACAAAACTCTACTTCCATCCATTTTGCTAGATAATATAAATATACATTTAAAAAACTAAACTTTAACTAACTTTAGTGGTAAAATACGTGTATCCGATCACATTTCTTAAAATAACGCAAAATAACGACAAAGACGGGCAGGGGCGCGGTGGCGTGACGTCACAGCGGGGTCAATGTCCCGCAGTCATTCTGCGGTACCATACAACGTTAAGAGCCCGGTCCGCGACGACGACAACTTTGATGAAAAACAATATGTTAAATATTTTTCTGGCCATTATCCCGATGTTTTTGGAAAAACTAGGGACATACACCACTTGGCCGTCTAAATAAAAGCCTTGAATTTATTTGATTGAATTGTTTCTCTTTTGCGAGTTATTTTATTACTTACGAGCCCGCTCCGAATCGTTATTCATAATACCTAAGTATCAAAATAACGCGCAAAGGAGAAACAATTGAATCAAATAAATTTTAGGCCTTCATTTAGATGCCCAATATGGACTGGTGTATGTCCCTGATTTTTACAAAAACATCGCGGCTATGACAAGAAAAATAATTGAAAATAACGCTTCGCATCAGACAGACGAAAAATACGGAGCGGGTTCTTAACTTAAATAATCTATTTCACAGTCATTTGATGACGGATAAAAACTTTTTTTCGCCGCTTTTTGCTTTTGGACTATATTTTAATCCTATGAAATTAAATACTTATGGTATTATCGACATCATGAAACTTGTTTTGGAAAAGTAATTGCCTGGTAAGCGAGAGGGCCCAGTCTGGTTCAAATGGGTCAGTTCAGTCCACCCCATCCAGATTTACTTTTATTCTGCATTTGTATAAGTCTGCAATGATATTTATACCTAATGTTAATTTGAATATCTTTGCAAATATAGGAAGTTAATATAGGAGTTAATTTAAAAATATAGGAGTTAATTCCGATCGTAGTTTCATTTGAACATTATTATTACCTATTTAAGTTTGTTGCTAAATTCATGTTGTTATTTACATCAAATTCATCCATAAAATCGAAAAAAAAATATAACTCAGTAAATACTATGTGGATCTTGATGAAATAAATACTTTTCCATTAAATTTAAAAAGGTAATCAAAAAATTTTCATAAAAGGGGGAGAAAGATTTCTCTTTTGATTTTCTAAAAGAGACTATATGAGCCTGTTCTGATCCTCAAATGAGTCTTCACTGTGGATTAGAATATTCTGAAGCTCGACCAAAAGTTATCACAGCAGTCGAAGTTTAGTGCCACAAATATGATAATAAAAAAAGGTTATATTGTAATTTCAGACACAGAACTAGTGTACAAGAAGATGATAACCCAACTGTGCGCGCAGTACGGGCACGAGTACACGGATGAGCTGATGATGAAGGTGTTGGGCGGCACAGAGCAGCGGCTGTCAGAGATCTTGTGCAAAGAACTCCGTCTGCCCGTTTCTCCTGAACAGTTCAGGGATCAACTGCTCAAGTTGGGCGACACTATGTTGGCTGGAGCACCACTTTTGGATGGTTAGTTTAATGAATCATTGACGTTATGTGACGAGTTTTTGTGTCGTGTAAACTGTTAACTCGTGTCGATCGTCCATGTTTCTCGCGCATATAATTTAAGTGAGTTCAGAGATAATAATGTGGAATGGCATAATTAACAATTTTATGGGCATTTTTCGCCGGGGGGGCGCAAAGATTCTACAAATCTACAGCTACTACTATATATACTAATTAAATATCGCTACGATATAGTACCTAAAGAAGAAGAAAGTAAATCTTATCGACTCGACATCGCTTCCATAAACAAAAGTGTAGCTCTTATTTCATAGCAATAAGAGTAGTCGTTTAGAATTTATCGAGTTTATCTGTCTGTATCTAATCGATGCTCACGTATTTGCTATGCCGATAGATAACATCGGCAAGACATAAATCTGTAAGGGGCTGTCAGAGAAGTTTGCGAATACAGACTAAAATAAGGACTCACAGCAATACCTCAATTCGCAGTCCTGCTCTAACGCTTCTGCTTAACTGTCTATCCTACTCTAATCAGATGCCACGCACGCAAAACATCAGTTATTTTGAAATCGCGGCTACACTGATGGTTTTTTCATTTTTATGTTACACAGTAATATCAGTTATATTATGCAAAGTTTCAGATCTAATTTCAAGTATTCATTGAATGCTGGGTGGTAGAGCTGATGCCGAGCTCGACTGTGGAGGTACCACCATCTTACTCGCAAACCCCCCCGAAGTTATTCGGGGGAGAGTAAGAGAACAGCTCTCAGGTAAAACCAGGCGGCCCACCATTGCCTGTTACCGATGGATGGCGGTATATCCATCCCCAATTGCCGAGCCTTAATAAAACAGACCGGTGACGGGCAGCGGCGTCACTGGTGCGAAGGTTTCGGCACCGCGCTCACCAACCCGCCTGCCCAGCGTGTGTGAGTATGGGCATTTCTTCCAGGAGAACCGCCAAAAGTGGCGAAATCTTGGGAAGGCCTATGTCCAGCAGTGGACGAAAGAGGCTGATGGATGGATGGATGGATGGATTGAATGCTATCGGTTTATTGTACAGTTTGGAGGTAACTTTGTATTTTTTTTCTATCGAGATAATTTAATGGAATCAAGTTTTCACCACTGTGTTGACATAGCATTAGTCCTCAACTTTATCATATATCAATTTCAGAGTGATTGTTGCAGTATTTGTTGGTATAAAGCAGGATCATGCGAAGCGAAGTAAGGTATTATACACTCTTAACGTGCCTGTTAATAAAGCACGTAGATTGGACACAAATGTGCCCCATACAGGAATTGAACCCCATGTTGTTGTTGTAATTTCAGGAGCAGAGAGACTAATTCGGCACCTCCACAAAACAAAGGTCCCTTTTGCCCTGGCCACATCCTCCAGCGCCCGCTCGGTTGAGACTAAGGTAATACAGAACTTGTTTTTTGAAGGGTTCCGTACGCGAAGGGGACCCTTAAGGGGACCTATGTATGTTGTTTTTATCATGTTTTTAGGGTTCCTTACCCGTTTTGTGTGGTGGTACGGAATCCTTCAACACACTCAAGAAGAAAAAATGATTTTTTGGTCAAATAATGTTTTTACTTCACAGCAAAATGATCGCTCAAAAAATACATTTTTTCCGTGGAAATAGGATAATCTACAATCTCTTGAATTGTTTTCACTTATAACAGTTTCCTCTGAGTTGAAATAATGTCAACTGTTACACATACGCTGGGGAAGACATTGAGTTCTGACATTTTTATTTGAATAAAGAGTTATTATTATTATTACTATAGTATGTTCGAGTTATCATGATATGGGTGGCAGTTCAAAATTGAAAGTTATAGTTATGTGCCCTAACGAAATAGAATCGATTTTTTTAGTATCGAGAAAGTTAACAAGGGCTATCAAATCGATTTTTTATTTGATGATCTTTGATTATCCGAACTGCTTTTTGTTAATTTCTACATTAATTAAATCAAACGAACCAATAACGCCCAACCTTGAGAGTTCAAAGATTTTTTTTTGTTTTTCTCGACATTTCACTAAAATCAAACAACAATAACAAAACAAAAACTGTAACAAACGTCAAAAAAAAATAGCACGTAAAGCAACCGCAACGAAAACACAAACCGCATATAAGATGAACTCATACTGACGCATTCCTATAAGATGGCCGCACCGATTCATCGATGTATTTTCGATTATGTAGTGTCAGTACCTATGTGTTAACGTTCCGATCCACGCATCAAGTAGCAAAAATACATTATTCTTTCCTGAATCTTTTTTCGTTAAATTTAACGAATACACTGTAATTATTGTTTCGATTTATAGATAAATAATTTATTGTATTTTTGCAATAATGATATACATTCTTTCTAAAATCTAATATTTTCTTTTGTACCTGGGTGTATATAGTATGGTGTGAGTAGTATAGGTGAAACGGAAAATTACGAACTGTCAGCCATATCATGCTAACTCGAACATACTTATAAACTCCCGACCGGTTTCGGTTATTACACAATTTTCAAGGGATTATTAAAATATTAAAGCATATTATAATTACGAACCATAAACGGTGCAAACCCTTGCCATCAGATTTGCCACTAACTAACGATACACTCGCGCGGGAAGGTGACTGTCACTTCTTTACGTCGTGATACTTTATATTCTCTGGTTGAAGGTGGCATCCCACAAGGAGCTGTTCCGGCTCTTTCACCACCAGGTGATGGGAAGCAGCGACAAGGATGTCAAGTTCGGGAAGCCTCATCCTGACATCTTCCTGGTGGCCGCTCAGAGGTTTCCTGATAGACCTGCTCCGGAAAAGGTATTCTATAGAAGAGATGTCAGCGGAGTCTGATCGAGCCTTAGTATAGTTGACCACTTACCGAGTCTCCAGTATGAATGTGGCTATGTAAACGAAAGTCACCTTATATATCTAAAACTAATAGGCAGATTGAAGTTTTGTTAATGCTCTCTGTATATAAAAACACATTGTCACGACATGAATCCTCGAGAGGGTGTCCGAGGTGTTCCCGAGCATGGAGTTTGAAATGCAAGTCGCGATCCACACGTGTACACCCACGTTTTGCCGACAATTATTACGTCCCAGCTTGAGCCCTATCGCCATCCTTCGGGCACAAATGTGGACTCACATTTCAACGAGCTTTCCGAAACACGCAGACCGAGTGCAAATGTGCGCTACGGGATTTGAACCGGCGACCTCCGGATCAGTGATCGAACCACAGACCTAATATCTTGATGATCATAGTAACATTCGGAACTTTCAGGGTGCCATCGAAATCCTTATAGCCTTAATATAACAAGGTCCTATAATAATAAGTGAAAATGATTCTAGGGTAGATCATGTATCGATAACTGATCAAATTCTAGGCGAAGAAAAAATTTTTTGCTCAAATAATTTTTTCGCTTCCCAATACAAAGTGACAGCTGACTTAATTTCTATGGAAAGGTAAACAAAAGAAAGCGCAAAAAAATGTTTTTTTTTTAATTTGGTCTATTAAAGATACCTACTATATCACCTGTTATTTTTTTTTCACTTTGAATTTGAATATATAACCATAGACAAAAATGATATAACTCAATAATGGCTGGGTCGTTTTGGGAGCGAATGATTGCGCGAATCCCCGGAAAGATAATTTTTTTGACGTCACTTTTTCAAATCCATTAGCTGTCATAAGTCTTTAATGAAGTTGCCGAAATTTTTCAACAGATTCATGAGTTCATAAATCCTGTAAATCAATAGTTATTTTCTTTATTGGTTTTATGTTTGAAAGTTGATTTCAAGGTTTTATGTCTCAGTTTCAAATGTAGTTTTAATTTTCATTTTCATTACTATAATTAAGTCTTCAAAGACAGTTCGTCTTATGTGTCATCGGTTTTCAAGATACACTTCTCATCAAAAAAATCGAAACATTTCTCAAGTTTGTGCTTTTAATGGATTATTAGAAAATTATTGTAATAAACGGAAAAAAAAATTCGCACAACAGCAGGTAGTGCAAGGTTTCGAATTCCCTATACTAACGTTCCAAATTCAAATATATATTTTTAAAGAATGAATCCTCTTTTTTGGTTATTTGTCGCCAGAAAGAAAGTCTTGGTAGTGTTTCGTTTTTTTGATGAGAGCTGTAAGATTCGTATAAACTTTTAACAGGTGACACATTTCAAAAATTTAACTGTCATTTCTGTAAGCATAATGTTGTCTCATTCATACACAATTTGTTTCATAAAATTTGGATTTGTCATTCGTAAAATAAATGGAAAAATGTTTGTACTGAAAACTTCTTCCAATTCTCCATACAAAACAGCAATTTCAAAGGTAAAGACCAAATAAAGCGGATTTTCAAGCAGATCAAAACTTTCACAGTATTTCTCACCTTGTTCCAGTGCCTAGTATTCGAAGACTCCCCGCATGGCGTCACGGCGGCAATCAAAGCTAACATGCAAGTGGTGATGGTGCCAGACCCCCACCTGGACAAGAAACTGACCTCCCACGCCACCATAGTGCTGCCAAGCTTAGCCAAGTTCCGACCTGAACTGTTTGGGTTACCGCCTTTTAATTAGGTGCGTTCCGATTTGCGTCGTGTTCCATTTTGCGCGTGATTGATGACGTTTCTTACCATTGACGAATTAAAACACGCCACTTTGATGCGATTTAACACTTCCCGAGACAAAGCAGCTGTGGACGGAAGTTGAGTAATTTTTAATACGACACGTCTGTGGCCGTTGATATTTCTTCAACTGTTCTTGGCACACCGTCGCAGGTCGGTTGATTTGCTTAGGATTTTTAAAAACTACAAGATTAAGTGTCACATCGCACGTATAATACGGCTCTCTAGTGTCACAACAAAAGTTGTTATTGAAGTATGTGTTGAGACACTCACACATACACTATTGTACACACATTGAAGCGGTTCCAGTAGTGACACTCCGTCTGTACGTAAGCGTCGCGTGTACGTACAAAGGATCCGTTTCTAAGTGTCGCAGCGGGGGGATGTCGCGTGCGCTCGTCAATCGACCGAGCCTCGATATCGAACTATTTTAATGTACACAATTATGACAGTTCGTCTATAGACGGGGACCTTGTTGAGCAGTTGTAGCGCCCGTGTCAGGGGAGCTTTCTGGTGAAGGTTTGTCCTACTTTTTCTTAACGAATAGTCGGCCTCTTCGCACCCTTAGAAAATCCTCGGGCACCCTCAACTTACATTCCCTCAGTAAAACTGAATTCGTTTCCATTCTCCGACATATCTTAAACAGAACGTTTAAATCGCATTCGCTCATTAACGCGCAAAACGGAACGCTATATACTAGACTGAACGGAACAAATACTAGACTGAGTATTAGTTCATATTGAACCCTATTTTCGCTCTGAAAATTTTAAAATTAGACCACACCTAATATAATGCAAGGTGATTTAACTTTTACTACTTTGATAACTCAAATGGTCTGTTGTGCAATAATAAATCATGGGCTTTAACTAAAATTAAGATTTGTAGCACGACAATAGGGTTCTTTGTTCTTAGAACAAAAAGTACAAGGTATTGTATGACAATCTTGTGTTAAACACATTAATTCGGGTATATCGTTGTACAATCATTTATTTTTGTAGAGGTTTGCAAACAGAATATAAATAGGGAAACTAATATCAGTTTTTTGCATGTTTTAAAGTGCGTATTTACATAGTACAGATTAATCGTTTACGGGTTATTCTCATGTTCTCCAAATGCGCCCTTATTGACAAAGCCAATTTTCTCCAAAAAAACAATAACTTTGAAATGTACAATTATTAGAACTATTTTCTAAAATTAAAGAAAACATCATTTTAATAAATTATTGTTAAAATAATATTTGAGGCATTGAGAGCAAGAAAGGCCTAACATTTCCAGACATAATTGATTTTTAATTGTGTCTGGAAATGTTAGGCTTTTCTTGCTCTCAGTGCCTCATTTGTGCTATTGCCATAATAATCGCCGATTTGCAAAATTAAATAATATTCTCATTTTAGTACTTACTTTTGATGTCGTTGTGTAAATGAAACGAGAATTGATATAATGTGTCTTAAAAGGCCTATGCAGTACTTTTTCATTGTTTTCTATACGAACTTTAAAATGCTCCAGGTCTAAGAAATAACGTGATAAAAAAATGTGCCTCAATTTCACGTGTAAAAACTTGGAAGTTTTGACGGTTTTTCTCTATGACCGACGTATCATTAAGTTAATGGAATGCCTTTGAAGAACTCTTTCAACTGGCATGGGGTTCATCCTGGAAAACAATTAAGTAAAGTACAGTACCTTAAGTACAATATCCATCAGAGGGCAGGTCACTTGATTGAGTTCGCGATCCTGCTCTTGGACTTCTGTTTTAAAAGCTTAGCACGCTTCTGTACAAGGGTCTTATAAAAATCTCCGGCCTTTGTGTCAAAATTGCCGTCATGGAGGAAATAGGGAATCGAAAATCAATATTTGTGGAGAATACTGATAAATTCAATTTGGAGAAGCTGGGAATATCCCAAATTCGGGGCGGGGCGCTGAGGCGTTTCACCTCCCCACATTCCCCTAGAACTGCAGTTTTTCATTTTGTAGATAGCAGTCAATATGACGGGTATATAGGTACCTACAACTTTAGTTAGTACTATAATTCGTTTAGCTTTAAGGTGAAACTGTTTATAGACTAGTTTTTAATGTTGTGCCTGATAGACTTTTAGATGTGATGTTTTCAATAAACAAATTTTGCAATTTGACTCTTTCATTCAGATTTCACAACTATTTTTTAGACTGTAACAAAACCTTAGCCTTTATTAATAGTCATTATTATTCTTCATGGCAAATAAATGATCTTTAACCATTCGCATGCTTTATTATGAGTGCAGATCTGCGCCAAGACTTATCTGGGATCGGACCAGTTAAGGGTTGACTTCAAATTAGTAACTAGGTCTCAAGGAAACTTCAGTAGCTTCAAATTAAAACAACGGGATTTGCCAAAAACATGAATTTTACGTGTGAATTCCTAAAAAAATCTCCAAAGTTCACGACTATACCTATAAATTAGATTTGCCATATAGTAAATTATTTGCATTATTTTATTCATTTTGATCTTTTGTGATTTTGTTTCAATCCAGAACAATTTCTTGATTGGAGATTACAAAAACCAAATTTCTCTTGTTAAAATTCATGCTTTGTATGATAAGTGATCCCCATCACCTCCTTTATCTGTCCTCCACAGTAAATTAAAGTCATGATTTTATAAATAAACTATATTACATAACATGGGCTAAATAAACTATTGAAATGGTAACATTTTACTTTACAAGTTGTTTGATGGAGTTCAGGACGTCACCTGCTGATAAATCTGTTAGCGGTAAACTCTTCTCAACTCCTTTTTCTGAAAAAATATTAGAAACCTATCAATAAATTATACACAATTTTATGTACTTTTATTCAACAAATTTTTTTTTTATTGTAACTAAGGCTACTAGTTTCGTATGACACAATAGCCAGAAAAAAAAGTTAATGGTAATGTATACTAATAATAAAGTAGTAAAAAAGTCGTGTCTGGACATTGAATATTTTCTTGTAGTACTGACCACAATTTCTTGTATTTTTGTCTGTCTGCCTGTCCATATGTATGTTCCGTTTTAACTTGAAAACCAATCAATGATGTGGATGTGATTTTTTTTATTATAATTGTAGTGACCCACAAAAATTATAAGAGATGTTCATAAAATAACGCCCAAGCCGAAAATGGGGCAAAGATTGAATAAACACCGCGGGCAAACTCTTGTTTAGAATAAAAATAAATATTATTTGAACAAAAGTGCAAGATTTTGTGTAGAATTGATTGAAGATGATATTCCACTTAAAAGACCATTAATCAAATCCATTGAAGAAACCTACCAGTTGAAATATTAGATAAACAAAGTTATTTATAGCCTAAGCTCTAGGGACAGGTGTACTGAGGACGGGGGAGAGGGGGGGCTTAATGGGTTCATACCCCTCCTGAAATAGAGCAAATTCCTTTTTGAGTTTTTCTTAAAACCTCTGACACAAAGTATGTTCACATATCCAATTTTGTGATCTTACTGATAAATGTATGAAGAATACTATGGATACAATTACTTGAGTAGATACTCGATTAAACTGCTACAATGAAATACTAATTTGTCTGTTGCTTGAAAAATAATTTACCCTTACTTTATTCCAACATAGGTTTCACAATGTTGTCTTTTTGTGAAAATTTATGAATTATTTCAAAAACTTCTTCAGCAGACTTGTCACAAAGAGACTCTGTAAGTTCAATACCTTTTTCTGTAAGGTGCAATATTTTGTTGTTAGTTCTTTTACAGTTCAATTTGTTATTGAAAGGAAGGTGTTCAAATTGCCACACTAAACAATCTATCACTTGTAAATCTACATTAAACTGATGATTATTCTGTCCTAATTTTAAATGTAATGGGTTATTATTATTACTACTATGGCAAAGAATAAATTTTTCAAATTTGTTTGTTCATTCTGTTTTTACTCAAGAACCATTCAACAGATTAGGATGCAATTTTCTTTATTATCATTGCAGTGACCGTGGCCAACATATAGGCTATAAGAGGTGTCCCTTAAATAACGCCCAAGCCGACAACGGAGCAGAAATTGAATAAATGCATGCAGAGCAGTGTTGCCAGATCAAAATTTCAAAATCCAGGAAATATTTAAAAAAAAAACAGGAGATTGATCGGGAAAATCAGGAGATCAATAAAAATCTACGTTTACTTGTTTAATCTTTATTGTACATCTTACTGTTTAATTTGGACGTCATTTTTTCGTTGACATTAAAATCAAAACAGTTGCTGTCCTTGATAATATTTTTTGTTCTCAACACGCCGGCTATAACTTTGGTGGATAATTTATTCCTCAGTTTAGTTTTCGTAAGATTTATTTGAGAAAACAACCTTTCCACTGTGGCGCTCAAGTGTGGTAAACACATCAGATTTAGAACGAATTCACTCAAGTTTGGGAACATCTTGCCATCGCCGTTTTCCATGTTGGAAACGATTTTCCAGAAGTTCTCAGCTGATTCGTTACGGTTCGCTCTAATATCTGTGTTTCTTAAAAGGCGCCATTCAGTATCCACTAATTGAACTTTTTCTTGAGGCACAAGATTAGGAAAGAGAGCTATTATGTCAGCAATTGTTTTCACTTTGCGATCAATTACTACACCAGGATCTATAAACTCCATCTTTTTCAATAGCGCCATCTCTCCTTCAAATGGAAAATTGTAGTGTAGTGGAGGCATTACTGTTATGAATAAACACAACTCGTATACGTTCCTTTTTACGTATTCATACTTTTTGTATTAAAAATATTCCTAAATCTTAAAAATCAGGAGATTTAATAATAAAATCAGTAGATCAGGAGAACATCGGAAAAATCAGGAAATCTCCTGGAAAATCAGGAGATCTGGCAACGCTGATGCAGAGCCACGAGCGAAAGGCCAGATATAAAATAAACCACTAAATATTTTAAATAGGTAATAAATTAAAATGTCTATTCGTCGAATGGTAAGCTTATTAGCTATTTGAGGTAAAAGTAGAAGATGATGCTGGTACTTGATATGAATGTAAAGTCAACTTACCGTACCGTGCGTACACCCTAGGTTGGACCCCACTGCATTCTCTGATCAAAATAGGGAAGTTAGGGTTCTCCTTTTTGATATTCACGTAGTTGTTTTTGATAAATTCCCTGCAAATTTACAATAAATTTGCATCCAAAATTTGAGGTTAAACCAATGTTTATGTAATCAAAAATCGTACCTTACGCCAGCGGATTGTTTGCCAGTCTGACATAAATGAATCCTCAACTCTTTGAGGACACCACCCAAACGAAGAGCCATCTCTATTTATTTATTTACAGCGAAAAATCGGAAATATTTTGTGAAACTACCGATCGATATCGATCGACCCTGAATTAAGAAAGCGTTTCGAAACGTGCGAATTTTCACTCGTTTATTAGAAAGAGACAGATCTATATAGGAGAAAGAGAAAGAAAAATCGGTTGCATCAATCAGGTGGCCCAGTGTGATTTTCGCACACGGAATTACTATGTGCTACTAGTACATACTAATTCCATGTTTTCGCATTATTCCGAAGCGTTTCAAAACACTTCCGTACAATTGTCAGGTAACAGTTCGTTTACCCTCGGTTAAACTCGTGTCAATTTTTGAATGCTCTAGGGTGAAATTCACATCACTCCGAGTGATTTTCGCTCGTTTCGAAAAGAAACCTTACACTTTCGTCAGGCAGGTTCTGACACTGACAGCAGGATAGCGTATACAATTTTCAAAGCGTGCGACAAAATGGCATTAGATAGAACCCGTGTCGAGCGAGACCCTTAATTTATGAACGTAGGTCTGGACTGGACTCTACTGTGGCTTGCATTTATGGGCTGAGTTCTTCAGTTTGATCGCCCACTCACGCCCGGCGATCATATAGGTATCTCTTTTGCAAGCGTTGTATTGGTATATGCTATCCTGCTGTCAGTGATGAGCGGGCAATCAAACTGAACGCGGCCCTGTATATAAACCTGCCCTCGTATCGTCTAACTTTAATCAATATCAATCGCTATAGCCAACGACCATAAGCTATAGCCTACAAAAGCGTCGTGATTGGCCAAGAATGATGTATGCCATTTCCAGCCAATCACGGCGCGTTTGAAGGCGATTGCGTTGGATGTCGAAGTTAGACGGTTAGGTACCTACTCAAACTCAAAATATTTATTGCAACTAAGTTTACACAGATGTTACAATTTTATAAGAACTTAATAATAACTTAGCTAAGGCCCCTGGTCTGGCCCAACCCACCCATTTGACAATTTGGGTTCTTAGATAAAACAAAAGCAGTGATGCCAGACGTGCCATCATAATAATTTTGAGTCTCATTCCATAAAACATAATGTTGAGCTATGGCACCATAATTTTGCTTAATACCTATACCATATTTTTTACCAAATTCCATAAAAATCCATTTAAATCCTTCCAATATGATTTTCATTCAGCATAAGATGAATCTGATGAATGATCATCATAGAGCTCTGACGGACGATGAGCGAATGTAGTTTAGTAGATACTGCTATTAGAATAGTCTCTTTCCTTTTTACTCTTACAAAATTACAGCTACACAAAAAATGGAAGACAGAGAGAGATTAAATTAATATTTAGATAACACTCTATAATATTTAAATGTTTACGCTCAGAAACTAAATATTGATTTTCTATACTAATAGCATTAGTAATTAACTAATAACATTAGTAATTTTATGATGAGCTTAGATAGATTGCTACCAACGTTGTCAACATTCAGAACTTTAGCCGTAATAGGTGACATAAACATCAACATTATCTCAGATCCCAGTAATCGTATAAATCCTGATGACTATCTCGAACCTTTAGCCTCATTCGGTCTTATCCCGACTCATATGTTTCCCACACGGAAGAATTCCTGCCTGGACCATATTATGCTTAGAAGCTCTTCTGATGCTACTACACTTGTTTTTGATATCTGTTCTCCCCTGGACCACAACCCAGTCTGTTTTAGCACTAAGATTAAATCTAGGACGTTCATAACAAAAGGTACTGTCACTAAAATAGATCAGGCAGCTGTTGTCAGGGATATTGAAAACACGGATTTTTCACGTGTTTTGAACTCTAATGATGCCAACTACGCAGCAGATTTACTTGTATCAATAATTTCGTCTATAATACAAGAACATACTCACATTAAAAATATACCGGGACGAAAAAGGACTATAAAACCATGGATAACTCCTGGTCTATTAAAGTGTATACGAAACCGTGACAAGCTGTACAAAAAATCTAAAAAAAGTCCGGAAAATATGATCCTACACGTCACTTACACAAGGTATCGCAACTTCTGTAACAGTCTATTAAAAAAAGTCAAGTGCACCTACGAACAAAATGAGTTTAATAAAGCCAGAAATAATCCCAAGGCAACCTGGAACGTTATAAAAAAAGTTACTAATATAAATCGAAAGTCATCTCCACCAAAAGAACTTTTAAAAATAAAACCTGATACAGAATCTTCACTTAATGCAATAAATGATTTCTTTGTAAACATTGGAAGGAATCTCGCTGAAAAACTTCAATCTTCCCCTCTTGACAATAATGATTTTTCTATTTCTCTATCCGATTCTGTCTGTAACTCGCTGGCTATAGTCGAAACTGATGAGCATGAAATCGAAAAAATTATACTTGGTCTTCGCAATGACTGTGCAGTGGGATGGGATGGTATCTCTTCAACCATTATTAAGGCAGCCCGACACTGCATTATTCCTGCACTAACACATGTCTGTAATCTTTGTCTTAGAACTGGCACTTTTCCCAACGTATTTAAAAAGGCGATTGTGCATCCGGTGTTTAAGGCGGGGGACAGAGGCAGTGTCAACAACTACAGGCCTATATCCGTCCTAACTACTTTATCCAAAATCCTTGAAAAAGTACTTAATTCACGACTAGTTCAGTTTCTGCATAATAATAACTTAATATCAAAGAACCAATACGGATTTCAAACTGGTAAATCTACGGAAGATGCATTACTTAATCTTACAAACACTGTGACTGAATATGTGGACAAAAAAATAAAGACTATAGGTATTTTTCTTGACCTCTCTAAGGCCTTCGACACTGTCTCTGTTCCTCTACTTCTCGACCGATTACATCAAATAGGAGTCAGAGGCCTTGCTCATGATATTTTTTGTGACTACCTATCAAATCGTTTTCAGTGTGTGACTATTGATGGACTTACGAGTAGGGATGAACAGCTATCATTTGGGGTACCGCAAGGGAGTGTCCTGGGTCCAACCCTGTTCCTAATTTATATAAATAATTTGTGTAAATTCCAAATTCCAAATTGTAAAATTATATCTTACGCCGATGACACTGCCCTTCTCGTTCAAGGTAAAACTTGGAAAGATGCACATGAGCATGCCGAACACGCGATTGGCAGAGTTATGAGATGGTTTTCCGCCAATCAGCTTACACTAAATATTGACAAATCCCAATTCATTACATTCAGTGCTAGAGCTTTGAATCAGCCTCCTCTTGACTCGTACCATCTCACAGCCCATAGCTGCAATCGCTCCGGCTGGGAACAAAACTGTCAATGTTACAATCTAAAAAGATCCATTTGCGTTAAATATCTAGGTGTTTTAATTGATAATACCCTAAGTTGGAAACATCACCTTGAATACTTAAAACCTCGTGTCAGGAAACTTGTTTACATATTCAAGAACCTTAGATCGTGTGCTGACCAAAAAACACTTCTAATGGTTTATCATGCCCTAGCCCAATCCATCTTAACATACGGCATTGCTGCATGGGGAGGTGCTGGTGTATCATCATTTCTCAGTATCGAGAGAGCGCAGAGGGCTATTCTTAAAGTGATGCATTCTAAACCTTTTCGATACCCGACGACACTTTTATATCAAGAATGCAAAGTTCTAACCGTAAGACAGCTCTTTGTACTTCAGGTTGTTCTGCGAAAACATGCTTCTCTAGCCTATGATCCGAACTTGATAACAGAAAAGCGCCGCAATGACCTTGTCTGCAAAATTCCTTTGTTTAAAACAGCATTAGCAAATCGTCACTATCCGAGCTTGTGTGGACGCCTCTACAACAAGATAAACAGAGAAATCCATATTTACCCTCTTCCTCAACGACGATGTAAAATTGCCATCAAGGACTGGATCCAAAATTTAACATACCAGGAGACCGAAGATTTGCTCTACCCACTAGTCTTCTTCATGAAAAAGTAGATATGGCGAGATTCATATATTATATTATATTATTAGTTTAAATACACAAATACACGTCTTCACACACACTACACATTCATCCTCACCCTACGTTTATACACTACACACACACGCTACTCACACATACTATACTCACCCTCACACTCATACACTCTCCTTTCTTCTTTTGTTTGTTATTCTCTAGAATATAAGATAGATTTTAGAATATAAAATATGACAATCTATCGTCTAATAGTTTTATACTTGAAATTTAAAAAAATAATAATAATAATAAGATAGAAAAGTAAATTAAACCTAAAATGTATACAATTTACACATTTGTGTAAATTTAGTAAATAATTATTACGCTAACACAAAAATTTAATTTTGTAAATAAGAGGAGAAACTGGCTCCTGAATCTCAGTTTTAACTTTTTGGGAGCCAGTTGCTTTATGGTTTGTATCTTTTTGTTGAAAAATAAATAAATTTGAATTTGAATTTGAAAAAAAAAAAAAAAATAATAAAGTAGTAAAAATGTCGTGTCTTTTTCGGGAAATTTTAAATAAAATGGTATTTTATTTTTATTGTTTTGCACAGACTCAGGCCAAAACCACAATTTTTTGAATTTTTGTCTGTCTGTGTGTAGGTATGTTCCGTTTTAACTCGAGAACCACTCAACGGATTTGGATGCGGTTTTTTTATCATCATCGTAGTGAACCTGGTCAACACATAGGCTTTAAGGCGTGTTCATAAAATAATTCCCAAGCCGAAAATGGGGCAAAAATTTTATAAACGCAGCCATTTTGTTTTTTTGTGGATGTTTTCAAATATTGAACGTTCTGCGTCTGCATCAAAAATTTGGGCCCTGCAAATAATAATAACATGTCAGACGATGAAGACAACGATGTAATTATTCTTGATTTAACAATGAAATGTTATTTTATTCACGAAAACATGTATTTTGGGGTATGCCATAATTTTACATGGAAAACCATAATTTTGTCAAGGATTATCCAAAATTCTAATCACCCGCTTTTCGCGCGCGGCCCTGCAAATATAGGCCCAATGGGCCTGTTTTGTGTAGCCTGTCCTGTCTCGCTCGCGCCGATGTCGGAGCTTGTCGCTCTATCTCTGTTGTTCGATGACGCTTGCATAAAAGAGATCCATTTTTCAGTTGACGTTATAAGAACGTATCTAGGTATCTTTTGTTATATCAATGTTTGGGTTATGTAGATCGTTTGTTTACGATTGTTTCATTGAGATCATCGTTTTGCACTTCCACTGTCCTTACTCGGAACCCTGACCTCTACCACCCCCTCGGCACAAAATAGATAGTTACCCTCGGGGATTCAGTTGTGCGTGACGGTTAATTATAACTTGCGTACCACTAAACGGATTTGGATGCGATTTTCACAGTTCAGTTTGGTAATGGGGCGAGTGAGGGATCCGGCTGAAAATTTTAGTAAAACTTTCAGTAGCTTGTCACGTACTTGATAACCACTACTTACCTGTTTCACCCTACAAACATGTTTCTGCAGTATCGGCTAAAATTCTAAGACTAGGCTACGTTTATAAGGAACTCAGAAATATTTTATCCGAAAAGTTACTCTGGCATATTTACCTGGCTCTTACACAGTCACTTATGTTGTATGGGATCATTGGCTGGGGAAGCTGTGGGTCTAGTGTTATGAATAAGTTAATAATAGCACATAAGCAAAACTTGAAAATTATTAAACGCAAACCCCGCAGATTTCCCTCTAGTGAAATCTTTAAACTATGCAAAGTCTTGGGCCCCAGAAAGATTTTTATCTGGCAAACAGCTGTATATATGTCTAAACATCTCCAAGACTTTTCTTTGTTGATTTTGAATAGAAAGTCTCGAATAGATACAAGGCGAAAATACATAGCACCTTTTAAATCAACCCTCTTCGGTCGAAAAAATTTTTACTCTATTGCGCCTCGTCTGTACCATCTATTACCTGATAGTGTCTCCAACTATATTGATACTGACACAGAACCTTTCTTAAAACGTAAATCAGTTTTAAATAAAAAGTTAAAAGAATATTTATTAGAGTTAAGTGAAGATGAAATTGGAGATCTCTGGCATAAACTGCTCAATTGAAAACGCTGTGTAGGCAAAACAAAAAACAAAAAAAGAAAAAAAAAAACAAAAGAATTTTAGGTGCGTTTACCCTAACTAATTTATATACATGTGTAATTGATATATTATTACTAAAATTATTTATAATTTATATACATATACATATTAATATAATCATATAACTAGATACAAAAATACATTACATACTTATATAAGTACTTAATAATATTACTTGTAAATTTGCATGAGGCTGTTATAGCATACAATTGTTTTCTTTTCTTTTTTATCATTCATGTAGTGTTTTTTTTTTCTCGTCCAACCCTCTCTTACTCTCTATGACCTTATAGTCATTAAAGTGTCGCATCAAAGTTGATGGTCCTGTAACAGGCCTTTGGCTCATTAGGGCTATCACAGTCGATACATTCGTCCCTGTCGGCCCAAACACGAGTGCTGCTTTTTAAACACGAATGCATATGTCATTTTTTTTTCCTTAAATAAATAAATACAAATACCTAAATGGATTTTAGCAGGTTAGCTAAGAGTTTTTTTGAGATGGATAGATAGATAGGGTTTTTGAAAGAAAGTTAAGTAATTAGGTATCTCATTAAAGAAAGTTCAGCGGCCGTAGCGTAGCGAACTCTTATCTCGCGGCGCCACTTGGCCATTGTTTTGACGACTGAGGTGGGAGTTATATCGCAGATTTTAACAGATGTCCGCGTCATGCCCGCGTTAAAAACGCGATAAACGAAGTCGCGCGTTTTGCTACGAGCGCTGAAGTGACCGTCATCCGTGGGAGATAAAGGGCAGATTTTTTTCCAGCGCGGGCCAAAGACTTGTTCACGCTATAAAATAAGTAGTACATGTATCGTTTTATTTAGGCGAAGAATTAATCCGGTTTTTCGACTGATAGGCACAATGAATTCGTTAAATAATATTTTGATTTCGCATACTGAATGACTTTGTGTGTATAGACATTTCATACCGTGTTATTTAATGCACCTTGCTATAAGTAGGTACGTACTTTTGTTTTGACCGTTTCTGAGAATAAATATCTTGACAGATAGCGAAATAAGTCGGGAGGATTAAAATACTTTTGTATTAATTTAACAGTTTACTGTAATTAGCAATACAATCTTCATTTTGTACATTAGCACTAAATACCAATATATTTATTTGATTTACATACTTTCAAATAATATGGAGATTAGTGAAAATGGGTTTAAAACAAATGGAGGGAACAAAAAACAGTAGGTACTCTGAAAATTTTACTTTTTGAGAAAAGATAACTCATCAGCACTCTTATTACAGTGCAGAAGTCCAAAATTGAGCACTAAAATCAGTGATGGATATCACTTACTCATGTTTGGTAAGCTTTGCACAGTGCTTCATAAAGGCATATTATCAGGTAACCTACCACTGCAGTTTGAACTTTTATTACAATGCAATAGAGTTCACAATGGAATAATAGCCTAGACTGGTGTCAGCAGATAGGTACCAACCACTTCTTTTGGTGCTTTGAGGTCACACACTTTATGCAACAGTTTTGTTGGTCATATTAAAGTCGTTTCTGAAGGCATTTTGGTTTTAGTGCTGTAAAAACTTAAATTTTTCAAATAAAATAGCTTCTCTTGTCAACAACAAAGAACTATTTTGAAATAAAGAAAATTTAGTTTCGACATTAGTGAAACGAAAATTAAAGCCATCAGAATTAGCTTTATTGTTTAGTAGGTAGGCATACTTGGACGATTGTATGAAAAAGCAATAATGAACAATGCATCACAGATCACGCTTGGGTAAAAGAAAACTGATGAATAGAAAACAAGTTTACAATAACAAATTGCAAAATAGATGCAATTGCTAAGTCAATAATAAGTACCACTTTCTGATAATGGTTTCTGATTTTTAGTTTTATTCTTTAATAATTATTTAAATTGCACTATATTATTAAAATATTTCGTTGACATGCCAGTTATCAAGGTTAACTTCTTATAATCTAAGTCCTGTGGTATTCCTGCCAATAACTAAAAATTAAATCAAATCAACACAAAAATTTAAGATATTCAAGCTTTAATAAAAAAAAAAGTAATATCATTAATGTGTATGTACATATTTACATCTTAATTTAATGTTTTATGATATATTCTAACATTAGAGGATATCCTAGCTGACAATTTGAAACAATTTCATAATGGAAAAATATATTCTCCATGTTTACTACCTTATTGTTGGTAATTTCAAGATGATTGGTTAAATTCAACAAGGATCTACACAAAAATTTATCTAACGGACGTGAAAAGTGAATTTTCCAATGACTTTGTACGCTTGAGCGAAAATGTGAGAAATATTATGCCTTTCTTCAATCTGCTGCAATAGTTGTATTTAATTTATCTAACCTAGCTGAAGATCAACAACACTTTTCTGTTATTCTCCACCATCGTGCAATGATTCCATCCACTTTACAATTTAATCAACTGCACAACTCGAAAAATATAATAACAGCGAGCCACTCAATGGTACAAAGTTCCATACCATACAATACAAACCGAGACAAAAACCAGACTATGTAACACTTCAATGAGACAAAGTAGCTTCTTTCATTATGCTCCACCTCATGGTAGTTTGTATCTTGTGTCTCTATTGTGTTGTATGGTACATAGGAGTAGTTGATTGTCAGCTAGCCAGACGCGGGCTCTAGTTTAATACCGTCTGCAGTGATTGCCTGCTTCTGGCACCATTCTACAAAGTCATCAATGAGCACCGGCCATGCACCTTCTGCGTCATAGTTGCTCATGCCGTCGTCTATTTGTGTGGCAAAATCTAGAAGCAGATTCCAAGTGTCTTTTGGTATAGATCTTTTGTGGTTTTCCTGGGAATGGAGAAAACATTAGTTATTCTAATTGTTAGTTACTAGGGTTGTATACTATAAATAAAGGAACATCATAACTTTTGTACTTTAATGATATTTGTTTGCAAGTACTATCATTAGTAATTGTTATCATAGTTTGTATAATGTTTAAAGTTCACATTCCAAGGAAAATGGAGGTAGTATTTTTTAGGGCATTCTTTAACTGACAATTTGTAAAAGGTAAATAATTACAAAGGACAATAATCATTGTAAAAAGACCAATGAAGTTATGTCTACAGCCATTAATTGACTACAAAGAGGAAAGAATGGATGAATGGAAGAATTATGAATGGATAGATTCAATATTGTTAAATAGCATACCGTGAGGAACTTGCACCAAGCATCAAGGAACTTGAATCTGCCTCGCAGCACAATATTCCAATATGCTATAGCCATATCTAAATCTAGTCCTTTTTGTCCAGGATTCTTAGCATAATTAAAAGTAAAGTGGTAGAAATCTTTGAATTTATTTGGATCTTTGATTTCTGTTTCCAAAGTTGGTAATTTGGCTTTTAATTTGTCTATGCTGTCTGCACCTAGCTCGAAAAGCCCCATCATGAATTCTTCCTTTGTGAATTCACATTGGACAGCGGCTTTGCATTTCCACGCTATAATAAGTACTAAAATAGATTCTGCACTAAGGTTGAGATCCTCTAAAAACTTCATGACCCCGTCAACTGTAATTTTATCATTTTCTTGCTGGTCTTTGTACTTGGTGAAGAGTAGTTCCAGCTTTTTTCTGTCCACCGTCGTTTTGACTGGGTCTTTGTAATACGCGTCAGGGTTCTGAAAGTAGTTATCGCTGGCCAGGTCCAGTTTCCAGTCGTTCTGGGAGAGGCAGTATATCGCCGTGCTCTCGCTAGTCTGCGTGAACGCGACAAACTTCTTCACTTTGTCTCTCTGTGAAGATTTTAATTTATTCTGGAACCAAAATTTTAGAAACGTCATAACCTCAGAATAACTCAAAACTGTCAATTACGTAGCAATTTTTCAGGTTGCTGCAAGTTTTTATTGCCGAATAGTGATGGAAGCAAGCGCTTATAAGTATATTAGAGGTTCTACTCACCATTTTTACTGGATATTTGTAATTTTTTACAAAATTCAATGTTATTTCGACATCAGAACCAAAGTGAAATAACAGCCATAGACAAAACTAATATTGCTAGAAATTATGAAAAACTTTTCCTAACTTCTTTCAAATAACCCGAATGCCAGATAAAAAAGAACCGATCAAAACATAACATAGATACAACGGATCAAAATTATAATATTATTGTTCAGTAATATTATTAACAATCAAAAAGCTTTCACAATATTATTTACGTCTATCGCACCTCAGAGCCTATCGCAACACAATAGTGAGTGTACTAATTTCAATTAATTTTACTAATGTCTAAGTACACAGTAGGTACGCGATTCTGATTCTCTGAAGCAAAGAGCATGTAGGAATGTATTAGCCGCCGATGAGCCGCCGCCAGTGTTGCGTACACTACGACACGAAAAACGAGCCGAGCGAGATGGGTGTTGGCACTCGTTGGTCCTTTTCTAACACGTTGGAAATTCAACAATACCGTGTAAGTATATTGTATATAATAAATACACTGGCAACTTGCTAGGCAAGGATACACGAGTAGCGATAGCTATCTCGCTCGGCTCGTTTTTCGCTTAAAATGGTATCACAATAAATAAAACCTTATTTCTAAGAAAATAAAATCCAGTTTAGTTGAGCAAAAATTGGACAGTGCACTGTCTTGTTATTATACAATGTCTTTGGTTTGTGGCTGCTTTTAATAAAAAGTGGATAGTTTGTAAAAAAAATTGCTTTCGAAAATTGGCTAGAAGTGGCTGAACATCATACTATTTTTGGTATTTAATATCCTATTACTATTGATATTATTATATAAAATTATTATTAAACAAGGATAGGGATGAGTTTAATTAAAAGAGTATCTAATTTAAACATAAAAAACTGGTATTATTAAAGTTTGTAACTACTTTAAATTTTTTGCAAAAAATTTAAAATTAAATTAAAGGTCTACACTGTCATCTGGTATTTCTGTCATGTCTTTGTGATGATGATGCAGATTGTATTTCGACTTCTTTTATTTCTTTGACCGTTTTCGTGATTTTGGTTGAAATTTCAGGTGGTAAAATGTAGTTGCGGCAATATTTTTTGAATATTTTTAATTGGTTTCTAATCGTACCTAATTAAGTTCTTTCCATACAATATAATTGTAATTTTACTGTTAATATTTATCAATATTTTACAGAAATATAGCTTAATGAATTGGGCAAAACATGGATTTTTCCTATGTCCGATTCATGTTTCTTTATGTTTAAGGGTGGCTTGCACCAAAATCTTAAATCTCGATTTTATCGCTAAATCAGGTTTACGATCTGTCAGTCAATACATTTCTGTCAAATTAAACTCGGCTTAAGTCCTAAATCTAGATTTAAATATTGGTGCAAGTCGGTCTAAGTTGTAATAAAAATCAAACCTTAAAATAGCAGCTTTATGATTTAAGTACCATGAGAAAGGGTGTAAAATCTATAAGTTTGATAGAAAAGGTTTTTTTTGTGCAAATAAAAGCTTTTATATATTTTTTTCTAAAATTGTCCAGAAATTGACCTAGGTGGAACTTTCAAAGTAATAATAAAATTCACCAACTCACTGGAAGTTTTGTTTGCAGCGTAGCTAGCATAGCAGTCGATATGAGCTCGATAGAGCCTGTATCTCTTCGATTTTGACAGTTATTCCAAGATGGCAGCCAATCTTATCGTCCTTTCTATTTAGCTAACATTGTACCAAGAAATAAGCAAGTCTTTCTATTTTGACAGATCGAAAGAAACTTTTTTTTTTTTAATTTTTTCTTTCTTCTTTAGCTAACATTGCCACACTTTTCTTTCTACTTTTTGACGTTTTTGGAGGAAAGCTGTATCACCGACCCAAGGAGGTGGTGATAGAGTTCGATAGAGCGTGAATATTGTTTTGTTGTGGAAAATGTGTGGATTATATCATACATTTGTGGAGTTTTGATCGACTAACAGATTAACAGACCAAAAACCACAAAATGGCTAGGCCTTATAATGTTGTGCGACTAAAGCAACTCATTTTTATTTTAAGCTATATGTAAATCTACCAAAATTCTTTGTTGGGCCTCCGTGATTCTCTTTCTGGATCTATAAAATAAATTCGTGTATGTACCTATTTCTTTTTCTAAAACCGACCCGACTCGCTATTATTCGATCTTCGAATCTAAGTTTTCGATATTATTTACCTATTCGAAAAATTCATCTTTACACTTGAGAAATAGTCAAATAATAAGAATATTAAAATGACTTTCACCAAAGATATTTAATGGTACCTACCATGCATTATAACGTAAATGTGAGTGTGAAATGAAAGATATTTAATGGTACCTACCATTAAATATCTTTCATTTCACATTTACTTTTTTGAGAGGTTATAATGCATGAAAATAGAAAAGTAAACAAGAATGGAAGTGACTAAAGGTTCGCTAGCGGCCTTTTAAAAATTATTGGACCGTGAGTCATCATTTAGCTGTTGGAATATCTTCCTTAGCACGAACTAATACAGTTCAATTTGCAATGTAGAGTTCGGAAACGGAAGCGGTCCTTTAATTTAATGAATTATTGAACCGTAAGTCATGGGAAAATGCTCGGGAAATGATGTTTTCTGCTTGTCGTGAATTCTGTTAAAAGCTACGGGGGCCGCCTTGCTCCTCTCCGCTTCGCTCGGCTCCCTTATATATACTTACATGTCAATCTAACCGCTCCTCCTCGCTTCTCTCGTCGTCGCACGCGCGCAACCTATCCCTAGCGGTCGAATATAATTAAAACTAAGGGAGCCGCTAGCGGATGTTTAGTCACTTCTAACAAAAATTACACCGGATTATTGATGCTGTTCTGCCATTTCCAAAACTCTCATTTTTACATGCCTTCCAAAGGGCAACAAAGACTCTTTAAATTAGTCGTTTATCAGGAGGAGGTTTCGTTCATTCAAAAAATCGATTTTTCTTTCGATTCACCGACAAACAGTTCTGTGAACGCGATAAAGTAGATACAGACTGTATCGGCATCTCTATCTCGTTTTTTCCCAAGTACAATGTTAGCTAAGTGGAAACAATCATGGTTTACGATAGAGGTTTAGAAAAATATGACAGTCGATAAAATATTAACTGTGCTAGCTATCTGGTAATTTCGGAAGATGTAATATTAGGTTGGGGAAAAAGTTTATACGGTAACAAAATAAAAAAAACTGCCAATAAGGTACAATTAATATATTGTTGCAATCTTCGATTACAAAACACTCTTTTAGTGAAATTATGGTAAAATATGGCCAAGAGCAAATCAGACTCGCGTACAAAGGGTTTCGAACCAACACACAACATTGTACCCCTTAATACAATATGAATTTAACCAACTTCATATTTTTATAAAAGGTAGCGTTTTTTCATAAATGTGCCCCGAACTTATGGGAATAACAGTAAAAACGATTCTCCTGGCGCGATTTGGTAACTTCCACCGAAACACTTTTCTAGAATAATGTAGTCAACGGAAATAAAGTGTAGTCAGTGGAGCGCTAAAGCAGCGTACACGATGAAATTTGATCACGTGGCTTGCAACACTTAATTATACGACAAAAGTTAATACCTTTTTATCCTACTATCCTACTTCTTACTATCCTATCCTATTCCTACTAATATTATAAATTCGAAAGTTTGTGCGTGTGTGTGTGTGTGTATGTTTGTTACTCTTTCACGCTGAAACGGATGAACGGATTTGGTTGAAATTTAGAATGGATATAGCTTATACCCTAACTTAACACGTACGCTACTTTTTATCCCGGAAAAATGCATGGTTCCTGTAGGATAGATCAATATAATTGAAAAATCAGGTGTCTAATTAGCGCGGAACTAATCGTTTGTGGAGAAATAAGACAAGGCTTTGTTATTTCATACATCAGGTGTCTAATTAGCGCAGTCTTTAATCGTTTGTGGTGAAATAAGACAAGGCTATGATAGCTTATACCCCAACTTAACACATAGGTTACTATTTATCCCGGAAAAAAGCATGTCGTTAAACCGAAAAAAACGCGGTCGGAGCCACGGGCAAAAGCTAGTATTTCATAATTTATTAATGAAAATAAAATCAATAATTAGGTCCCACTTTTGAAGGCTTAATTATTTGCCCTTTAACTTTAATAGTTGTATAATACCTTAATACATTAAAAACTGTTTTTCTTAGTAACCAATGGTACGCATATTAATTGTTATTATTTTATAGTTTACTTTCCGTTTAAGACTACATACGATGTTTATTTTAAATATTTCAACAGTTTTTTTTAAGTGACAATCATTAAAATTACTTTTTTAAATGGTAACTGTATTTTGAAAGTTCATTCAAGAGCTTTCTCACAGGCGGATTTTGAAAAACTCGCCTTTTTGTATTTTATCGATAACACTTAAATTGAAAATCTGCTCAATTACTATCCGGCTTAGCTTAAATACCTACATATGTCATAGCATCGAACAAATGAAACAGTACAAAGGTATTGTCATATATATTTAGGCGGGTGACTGCATTTCACCTTGTATACCTATATTTTTTTTATCAAAGTGATATTTATATTTTCACACAATGTTTTCTTGTCAACCTTGACCTTCTCATTGATTTTCTAGAAAAAAGTTCAGTACACGCCACTGATATTGTGTGTGCCTGTGACCATAAGTGCCTGATAATGTAATAATACTTATAAGTACCTAGGTGGTAGAGCTGGTGCCGAGCTCGACTGTGGAGGTACCACCATCTTACTATTATAGTAATAGTAATAGTATAGAAGTTATTCGGGGGAGAGTAAGAGAACAGCTCTCAGGCAAAACCAGGACGCCCACCATTGCCTGGGACCGATGGATGGCGGTATATCCATCCCTAATTGCCAGGCCTTAAAACAGACTAGTGACGGGCAGCGGCATCACTGGTGCAAGGGTTTCAGCACCGCGCTCACCAACCCACCTGCCCAGCGTGTGTGAGTATGGGCATTTCTTCCAGGGGACCGCCAAGAGTGGCGTAATCCTGGAAAGGCCTATGTCTAGCAGTGGACGAAACAGGCTGATGGATGGATGGATGAATGACTTATAAGTGCGTCTGTTATTTTTTTTTGTTATGTACTATTAAAGTAAAATAATAAAATTTAAATATTACATCAAATTACTTGTTTATTCAACAATGTAATCAGTGCTTTACTTTTCCACTTAGTAATTTTAACGTTCCACCTAGTAACTGTCCGCAACCAAAAGTACTACAAAAAATATTATTTTTACAATTTAGTACTTTGAAGTATTTGATTTTGAGATAGGTTAGTAAATATTAGAATAACATTTTACCGTTACCAGTTTAAAATAGTATAACATCACACGGCGAACATAAACCAATACAATAAAATATATTTTTTGCCAAGAGGGTAGTCAGAGGATACAAAAAACCAAGAATTTTAAGTTTTTACAGAAATATAGTGCCGAAGCATTTTTTGTTTTTTATTTCCCTGCGATTAGGATCAAATAAAAGGAAGATTAATATAATATAACACGTTTTGCTACTTTAAATGAGACATAAAATATGGTTACTAAGTGGAACTTTTAAAATTAAAATGCTGATTTTGAGTTTTGAGCTCTAAGCCGGGATTCGTGCCCGGCACATTTGAGGAGTATTTGTTATTCTGTATACTTTAACACTTACCTAATAAAAGCCACATATTTAATAATCAAAAGTAAGTAGAAGTTTATTGGGAATTATCTTTTATTAATTTCTAAATTGTTAATTTAAAAAAGAATTCCTGTGTCTGAACTTTTGTCCGCATTTTCAATTTTAGTGGCGCCATCGTAACCTTCGAAACCAACAACAAGCCAATAATGACAATAAATTAAATTACTCGACAAGAATCAACATAATTTACGTTGCTGACAATAATTAATGAAATGACACATTAAGGCAGCTCACTCGGCTGACACGCGACTCTTATACGCCAAATCCGTATAACGCCTGCACAAGCTAGCAGATTCAACGATATTGACGTCACATCGGCCACGTGACCTTGAGTGCATTTCACCGGCCGTTTTTCGATACATGCATTTTATTACAATCTTTTTAATGTAAATATCTCTAAAAGTAATGGGTATTTTTGGATGACTTAAAAGATTTATTTCATAAAAAATACGGCGAAGGCAATTTGTTTACTTACAATAAAAAATAATGTTGTTTAAATGACTATGTGCGACTGAAGACAGACATACAGTGCAAGTGAGAGGGAATGATTATGATTTATGAGTGCCATTTTAGATTCCTTTCATAATATCCTTTTGTAAGTTTTTTTATTTCTTCGCATTAGTGATGAAAAGTAGAGTGTTTCACACGGGTGTAAGTGATCAATAATTGTACCCTCGAACTATATGCACCCTCGCTCACACGCCTAAATATCTCAGGTGCATTTGGTCGCTTCCCTCCCTTGTTTATCAATCTACTATATTTTCCTTTCGAGCCCGAGTAAGTATCGCAAGATTGAATCGATGATAAAAGTACTAGGTATCGAACCAAAAGTATCGAGTACTTACTCGTATTTACTTCTACCGATGATAGATCATCCCTAGCTTTCAAAAACATCTGATCGAAAAATATAGAAACCTAAAATTCTACTATTTTAATGTGTAAAAATGTTGTAATTTACATCAGAACAAAATAAATAAATTAGAAACATGCGCCGGGACGTCATTCGTCTTCTGAAAAACTCATTATCCAGTTGTACTTTATTTACTCGTAGTATCAAAACAAACTCACCCAGGGTAAGATTTGCACCAAGCCCGACTGGGTACCTTCATTTAGGAGGACTCCGAACCGCGGTATACAACTTTTTATTCGCCAAATCTCGAGGGGGCACTTTTATCCTACGAATAGAAGACACGGACCAGACCAGGAAAGTCGAGGGTTCTGTAGACGCCTTAATAAATGACTTGAAGTGGGCTGGTATACAGTGCGATGAAGGGCCTGGTAAAGGTGGGAATTATGGGCCTTATGTACAGAGTGAGAGACTGGGGATTTATCAGTAAGTATCTATGCTAATAAATATTCTGTTTTCATTTTTATTGCTTTAGTTCAAATGTCTATTTTAATATTACGAAACAAAATTTTGTTTCTTTATTTGTTGAACAAAGAACATAGAACATTTTTATTTGTAATATCCATTACACACCAATAATAACATTTAAAGGTATATAATATATTCAATGTACATACGTTACTGTAAAATTACATTAAATCAAAATCAAATTTGGGTATTTAGCCAATTTCAATGGCCACACTAAATCAGAACCCATAACGGAAACTGGTTGGAGTGTAGGTAGGGGTTGTAGAAACTAGATGAAACAATCCTAATGACTGGGGTAATGCTTATAAATAAGGTAGGTAATGCTTATTGGTGTTCAGGTTGATGATGATGATGATGTTGAGGTGGGACGCCTGCTGGGCTCAGGCGGATGGTCGGCTCTCTACTTGGAGCTATTCCATCCAATTCCCATTGTTTGGAGCTATGGTATCATAATGTCCCAGGGGCATTCCCTCCTCAAATCTCCCGCTTCTTTTCATGAACCTAAGTATATCTGAATACATAAGATGCTTAAAATCTTCTTCCTTGATGTGGTCATCACCGGGTATCTCCCATCTCAAGCTAGAATATATAAAGCATTCACCTAAGTAGTGCTTGCTAGTTTCTTCCTCACCGCAGTGTGGGCAGGAGGTATCGTCTTATACCTTCATTATTGACAGATGTCTATTTAGCCTGGAATGGCCAGTTAGAATACCTACCAACATACCTAGGTTGACTCTGCTTAGGTTAAGGATATACCTTACTTTTTTGTAGACAGTAGCCGAGAGAAACATCTTCGACTGTCGACAGCCCTCGATGTTCCTCCATTCATCTGCTGATTCTTCTGAAGCCAGACGACTTATTACCTTGTTAGTGACGTTTGCGGGAATTGGTAGCACAGGTTCTGGTCCAATGAACCTGTCCTCTGCCCCTTCTCTAGCTAATTCTTCTGCTTTTTCATTACCTTCAATGCCTTGATGTCATGGGACCCAAGCCACTATTGTTTCAGTTATTTCACCTAGCTTATTGAGTCTTATTTTACACTCTCTTACCAGAGCCGATTTATTCACTGGATTTTTCAACGCAAAAAGTGCTGCTTGGCTGTCCAAGTAAATAATGACCGTTTTCTCGTTTATGTCCGACTTTAGTAGTACCATGCTGGCGCATTCCATAATGGCGTATGTTTCTGCCTGAAATACGGTAACTAAGGTACCAAGTGAGTAGGATGCGCTTCAGGTTAGGTTAGATTGAGACTGTTCCCAGAGATATTACTGTTGGTTTTCTTCACAATATTTTTGTTTATACTTATGTGAAAAATTATATCTTGAAATAGATGTCAATCAAATTGGAAATATAAATTTTATAGAGGTGTCAATAGATTTTAAGGAAACCACACATTCTACTGATCACTCTGAACAACATTTCCAAAGAAACATTCATAATCATATTCCTTAGATTGTGTCAATATGGGATAGAATCGTTATTATATACAAGTAGTCTAAAATTAAATGTGCTATAGGCGAGCTTATCTCTGAAAGAGATTTCTAACAGCAAAACATTTCCATGCAGATCATTAGTAACGGAAAATTTTAATTTTAAGAAAATATGTGTGAATCTTAACGCAATGAGATATGGGCGTATTTTGAGACGGCGATCTCCATGAGGCAGCTATTTATGTGCAGCATTCTAAAATAGACCTTTCTCCTGCGAAGTTGAGTTCTGAACTTAAGGTTGAATATCTTCTTCCCTGAAGATTTGTGCAGGTGTGCTTCTTGGGAAAAGTTGTTCAATATGATAAGTTTAGTTTGTGGTTACATCTTAAGATTGATTTACACAGAGTATAACTGTTGTATTTTTATTTAAAAAATAGATCTTTATACAACATTCCTAAGAAATCTAGAATTAAGGGATACCTTTAGTACTTTTAACTATTGAATTAATAAAGCCGATTCTGAAAGCGTTAAATTTAGTTTTAGTGCTAATAGAGCTAAATTTTCTTCATTCCAAAAGGATTCTTTCGTGTTAACAACAATAGCTATATTACTTTGGAAAAATTCAGTTTTGAAAGAACTAAAACTAAAACTAAAACTTCGGAATCAACTTTATTATCAACTTAAAATAAATAACAACTTAATTGACAATAAAAAAAACCAAAGTAATTCCAAATTTAAATTACGAGTGCCTTAAAATGTAAATGACACTACCAAAGTTATTAAAAATAATAATTACAAATAAAAAACCTGTTCCAAATCGGACCCCCACCCGGAAGGCACTGGTCACATATTTCCTCTTTGAATGGCCAAACTTATTTGTTGGCCAAGGAATGCGCCAGCCAACCTGAAGTGACATGTAATAGCTCTGTTACGATCAACTTATCATATTCAATTTTGTGTATATTTCAGAGAACATGTAAATAAGCTGCTAGAGAATGGATCAGCATACCAATGTTTCTGTACAGAAAGGAGGTTAAACATCCTCCGACGAGATGCCATGAAGTCCCAACAGATGCCTAAGTATGACAATAGATGTAGAAATCTGACGCCAGCAGAGATCAGAGAGAAGGTGAAGGCTGGCGGACAGAGTTGTATTAGATTTAAGGTTTGTTCTTCCAATTAGCATGCAAAATATAGAAGGTTTTATGGGCTTTTAGGATCCATTAACAAATACAAGTAAGCGCAGTAATGAGCTGCTATTTCATATATTTATTCATGAACAATACGTATTGCATTTGAATTTTGAATGTACCACAAGATATAAAATTACTAGTAGCAAAAATTATTAGTATCAATATAATAGTAATTGATCAATACCAAAGTTTCAGAATCAAGATAACAAAGAATAATCAATTTATAAAAAAAAATACCAAGAACCAAAAATTACATAATTTAAAAAGAAATTATCATAAAATAATATAAAAATCAGTTGATAGAATAACAACAACATCAACATTTTTAATTTACTAGCAAAAACAATCATAGTCAAGAATAAAATCATAAATCATTAACAGAATGCAAGCACTTTTTTAACAAAAACTGTTATAATGCTCTATGCTACGTGTTGGTGCAGATATGTTGCATCAACTCATGACATATGTCTATGAGATTCCATATGAATCAGAATAGTTTCATTTTGTTGCTCCAACCCCTCTCATATTCATTGATCTGATGAGAAGTACCTTGGAAAATTAATAAACATAAGTAAAGGTTATGCTTAACCCTAGAAGCCCAAATTCTTCAGCAATTTCAGTCTTGAGTTGGCTAGGGTAAGACTATTTTAATAATCCACGAAACGGAGTTTTATTTATTTATTCTATCTAAAAGATAGCCTTGAATATACATTTAGAGCAACCTTAGGGTAAATATATACAAAATGTAGAATAAAATAGTGAAAGCAGATAAATGTCAGCAGGAAGCAATATTAAATCATCTTCCAACCCGCAGCTTTCATCAGACTGCCAAGCGTTCGAAGACCTGATCTTCGGCGGGATAGCATACGACGTGTCCCTCAACGAAGGCGACCCAGTGATCATGAAGAGTGATGGCTTCCCCACGTACCACTTGGCGAACGTCGTCGACGATCACCTGATGCGGGTCACGCATGTTCTGAGAGGTGTTGAGTGGCAGATCTCTACAACTAAGCATTTGTTGTTGTACAGGTGGGTTGAAGGTAGAAATAAAAGAAGAAAACGGGAAAGCAAGTGGCTGGACCATCGATTATTAAGGCCAAAAACCCAACTTAAATACAAAATTGAATATACTATGATAGAAAGAGATTTATTTGAATTAACCATTTGGTAGAAAATCAGAAAAGTAAATCTGGACTTAAGGAGCTCTGAACCAGGATCGGAACCCGGGACCTGGGCGATTGTTCTACCAACTGAAATTAATTTTATTTGAAACTAGCTGACCCGACAGACTTCGTCCTGTCAAAAAGATTTGTAATGTGGCAGTTTTTGTGCCTACGTATTTTAAAAAATTCTCCTGAACAGAACCGTCACCCTGGTGATAGGGCGTTGTGAATAAAAAATAATTAAATAAAACATATATAAGGATTTAAAAGTAAGTAATCGCTTTATTGTTAATCATGTGAATCATAATTATTATTATTATCATTGTAGTGCTTTGTGGTATACGATGTTTTTTGTTTGATTACCTGGCGCATAGATAAACAAATCTGATGGTTTTCCAACACGGGAACAGGCAACATACAATTGACCATGTGAGAAACATGGGTTTTCTAGATTAATACCACAAACACTTAATGATTGCCCCTGGGACTTGTTTATAGTCATACCAAAAGCAAGCCGCACTGGAAACTGTAGTCGTTTAAACTCAAATGGCACATCAGTCGGAATCATTGGGATGCGCGGTATGAGAACATCTTCTCCTTTATACTTTCCTTTGAGTATAGTTGCTTCTATCACATTGTTTAGTAATTTTTTTATCGCTAACCGTGTACCGTTGCAAAGACGCGGTTGGTTGATATTTCGCAACATTATAACCACCGATCCAACCTTTATTTGAAGATTGTGAGGTGGCAATCCTGGCAAATCCAGCGGGTTTAAAAATTCCGGTGGATAGTTGACTACATCATCTTGATTAGTAGCCGAATCAACTGATTTATATATCCTCAATTCGCCTGTAATTTGTTCTTGAATTTTGAAATTTAATTCATTTACATCTATGTTTTTTGCAGCCAGTATAGCTCGTTCGCTCAACCAATCATGGTTTCTGTAATTTTGAGAAACATCTGGAAACACCTTCTGAATAAGTTCATCTTTTGATCGAGTTAACTGACAAAAACTTTGAGGAAAGTTAATGCAGCCAGTCAACATGTCTATAGGAAATTTGCCATTACCAATGTCAATGAGTTGTTTAGAGAATATGTTTCCAGATTGGTCATTTTGCAACTCGACACGCATATTCTTGCTTAAATGAAGTACTTTGACATGTTTCCACAAATTGGAGGACTTTAGACATGCATTGAGTTCATCAGCTGGCGTTGATCGTGGAATCACTGGCAATGTTTGACGAAAATCTCCTGCTAATAAAATCATTGCACCACCAAATCGGTTATTATTGCTCCGTAGATCTTTTAAGGTTCTGTCTAAAGCCTCCAAAGATTTTTTATGTGTCATCGTGCATTCATCCCAAACAATCAATTTACATTGCTGCAAAACCTTTGCCATTGCAGAGTTCTTCGAAACGTTGCAGGTTGGAGTTTCATTGCTTTGCATATTTAATGGCAATTTTAGTGCTGAATGGGCTGTTCGACCACCTTCAAGCAAAGTTGCTGCGATTCCCGACGAAGCGAGTGCAAGTGCAATTTTATTTTGTGAGCGAATTGTTGCTAATATTAATGAAATCGAAAAAGTTTTTCCTGTACCACCAGGTGCATCTATGAAGTAAATCCCTCCAGTTTCATCATTTGTTACTTTCATAAGAGTTTCAAATACATACTTCTGTTGTTCATTTAACAGTGGAAGATTTGTTTGAATTAATTCTTTCAAAGCGTTGAGATCATACAGTCTTTCTCGATGCAACTCTTGGTTAAAAGCGTCATGCATTGGACGATTGGGCGCGGTCAGGCCTAATTGAATTAATAGTTTGTTTGACATTATCAAGCACATGTCCTGAATTGAAATCAATGCTTCATTGTAAATTTCTTCACTGATTTGTATATTTGGATTTCCCATTCTATTCCGTATTTGATACAAAATATCATCACACATATAATCTTTGTACTTGATCCACAAATCAATTGGGTTTGATGGGAAGCATGTAGATATGATTATAGAAAACAATGTTCGTATTTGATGAGCGTGTGATGATATCACAGCATCATTGAGAGTTTGATCCCAATGAGCGTCATTTTCAAGCAATTGCAAACGTTGACAGGCTTCTCTGTAGGATCCACACAATTCACCATCAACAGTTCGTAACTGTTGGAATGATGTTGGGCCACGTACATTGACTAATAGCAGTCGTAAATAAAAACATTCATCATTGCTTGGATGTACTGAATAAATCCGGCCAATCGCATCGGTGGAATATACATCTGTATATCCTGGAACTGGTTTTCCTTGTTTCCGTCGTATAAATCTCCTTGAGGATTGATTCCAGGTATAATATTTTGGCATTTCAGAATATAGCAATGTTTGTGCGAAATCATCGTTTTGGCATGTCTCAAAAAAACTGGTTAATGTAGTAGATGGTGGCTGAGCAGCTCTTTGTACTGTTAAGTGAACAACAGAAGGGTGTCTCTCATGAATAGGAAAAGAAAATATTCGCCAAACTGCTTCATTACTACTGACATAGCGGCCCATTTGGTATTGGGTAACTTCATCATTGGAATTTTAATATGAACTTTATACCATAGCAATAAAGCTCAAATTGACTACGTTTTAGTTAGAAATCATTTGTATGGGAAAAAGAAAAGGGCTATTTTTAGGGTTTTTCCAGCAATAATTCTAATTTTTCTCGCCGTAAAAACCATCCTTGAACTTCAACGAACATTTTAAAAAAAGATTTGGCCAAATTGGTCCAGGCGTTGTTGAGTTATGCGCTTACCAACACATTTTGCGATTCATTTTTATATTATAGATAGAAAACGACGAAATTTTTGGATCTCGTTCCAAAACGCAAAACTTATACCTGTTTATATTACCCAAGTAAAAATTTAGGTAACGATATAAATATGTGTAAGATAAAATTAATAGATAAATAAATACAAGTACAAAATAAAATAAAAAATAGTTAAATGTAAATTTGGTCCTTCTAGCTATACGTAAGTTGTGTTATTTATGCATTAATTTGTAAATTTAAAGCGTATTTCTAGTTCTTGTGCAGGATCATTTACAAAGTAATGCATTATGTAAATTTTTTTGTAATATTTCAACCCTACTACGGTGGGGTCGTCATCAGGCGAATGGAAAATATGATGCTATAGCGTATTTGATTGTATATTTCTTTAAAGAAACACAATTTACAAGAAATTAAAAGCCATTATCTGGTTTTTGAGAATATATTTATCAACTTATTATTAACTCGAATTAAATAAAAGAAACCTTGCTAAAACCTTAGAAAAGCCTAATTGACATTAAAATATAGTCGTCCTGTGGTGCCATAAATAGCATTAATTTAATACTTTTTATTCAAACATATTTTTTGTTGGTTTTGCTGGAAGAAATCTCTTTTTAGGGATAAGCATGCCAATGTACGGTCTGTTGAAGAAATGAAGTATCCACCCTTCGATCTATGTCGTTGATTATTAAATTAATAAGAATGATTATATACTTTTTATTCAGATAGGATTATATGGTTGAATCAGGTACACAATACCTGAATAAGTAAAAGAATACTAATGAATATTTATTACTAAATAATATTTATAGCACACCGTGCGTAAAATGACCACTTTACGCACGCTGCGCTTGCGTAAAGTCGGCATTTTCCCCACTTGTGCTATAAAATATTATACGATACTCGTGCGAGAAACTTTTTCTCGACTCGTGTGATTGCGGCACGAGCCGAAGGTGAGTCACACTCACACTCGTCAGAAAACGTTTCATCGCTCTCGTATCGTAATGTACTATTTATATATGAACTGTATTTGCGAACGAGTCCCAGAGCAAACACTTTTGGTTTTCCTGTCAAATTCAGTGTCGATTCGTGTCGCCAGAGCGTTCGGATGGGAGCCGCCACAGTTCGGTCACCTGCCGCTGATCGTGAACGCCGATGGCACCAAGCTCAGCAAGCGACAGAGTGACGTCACAGTGGAAGACTATCGGAAGAATGGTGAGGATATGCATAGAGATTGACACGATTACACTGGCTGGAATTTAACTTTGTGATAGGCATTTTAATACCAAAAGATTCGTGGTTTAGATTCATAATTACAGGAATAGTACTCGTTCACACAAACAAGTGTTACTATGGAACCGGCGGAGTTCAGGCAGTTGCATGAGCGTAGCAAGGGGGGGTTCAACCTCCCCCCGAAATGTTCCGAAAAAATATATAATAAACTATGATAAACTACAGAATATTTAATTGCAATGTGACAGCCGAAATATCTTTTTAAAATTTAGATCGAGAACTTTAATTAAACAAATACCGAAACAAGGTCCAAAATTGGACTTAGATCCTATTTAATCAATTACGGGTACCTTTAATTAACTTCTTGATTAACTTTGATGTCAAGGTCCTTTATTCCGGGAATGTGTGAAGGTATCGAGTTGAAATTAAAACCACATACTCAGGTCTACAGTCCCTTGAAGCTGTGAAAAAATCAATTTTAATTCTAAGTTAACGTAAAAAAAGGATACGGCCGTTTATGCTGCAAAAAACATATATTTCGACACTCTCAAGGGAATCAAAATTGGGTATAATTAGGGTATCTTTCTTTGACCTAGAACTATGAAATTTGACAAACAATATCGTCTTATACTAAAGGTATAGGGAAAAATCTGAAAACTATACATTTTAAAATTAAATCATAAAAAATATAGTCTTTAGCGGAACCCTCGGTGGGCGAGTCCGACTCGCACTTGTCCGATTTTTTTTTTCAATACTAATGTAATTTTATGTACTTTTTTGTCGTGTTATTTCTTAAACCCCCCCATAAAAAAACCTGGCTACGCCCATGGGCAGTTGCATAGCCTTTCGTCAGGTACCGAACTCCTAAGTTTTTGCGAAAGTCCCTGGAAAGACTGATTGACGCTTCGCCTGCTGTCACTCTCCCAGTTTCTGGTCGAGCGCCCTTCTGGTCTTAGCGCCCTTCTGGTCTTAGCGCCCTTCTGGTCTTAGCGCCCTTCTGGTCTTAGCGCCCTTCTGGTCTTAGCAATGCTTTCCATCCGGCGCGGTAATGGCCAAGCGTAAGTCCATAGTACGTAAAGAAACCAACACTGAAATAGCAAAAAAGTAAACTTCGCTAAATTGTGGTCATGTAAGTGCATATATGTCTACCTTTTTCCATTGAACAGCTGGTTTTTTATCGCGGTTTTAGGGTGAAAGATGTATAGACGAGTTATATCTCTAGTTTTCTGCTTTACAGCAATTAAAAATCTAGCTATGTAGTAGTATATTTTATTTGCTGTATGGGCATAAGGACGCCAAAAATTTGCACATTTTTTTCAAAATTTCTAAATGTTACATTATCTAACTAAAAAAAAGTATTCCTGGCTATCTTGCACGGTAGACCATATCGAGCTTTGAAGTTCAATATACCACTCTCTGTCCCTCTTTAGGTAGATCAACAGAGTGAGACAGAGCACTGTATCAAGCGCTATCGAGCTCGATATGGTCCTTCATGTTAGAGGTGCTAGTGCACCCTTATAGATATATCGACAACGAGGCTGCGCTATAAGAATCGCGACCATAAAAAGCTCAATTAGGTATTGATTGTATTTATATTATGTACACTTACCTCACAAGTTCTTAAAAACTAGATTTCCAATGTAACTTGTGATTGGACTCACTTTTTTAACTGTGCGAGGAGGCACAGTTCGATCTTTCGATGAGATTATGTCTCATCATTATGAGGACTCTTCGGGAGTACTTTCGCGCACGGCGATCAGTCGAGTACCAAGCGTCCCTACCCTCTATCGCCGCCGCTCGCAACAAGAGCAACAATGTTATGTTTATATGATTCCATCCACCCATCAGCCTGTTTCGTACACTGCTGGACATAGGCCTTTCTAAGATTTCACCACTCTTGGCGGTCCTCCTGGAAGAAATGCCTACACTCACACTCGCTGGGCAGGTGCGCGGTGCCAAAACCCTCGCACCAGTGACGCCGCTGCCCGTCACCAGTCTAATTTATATAAGGCCCGGCAATTGCGGATGGATATACCGCCATCCATCGGTCCCAGGCAATGGTGGGCCGCCTGGTTATACCTGTCTGCGAGCTGTCGTCTTCTTACTTACCCCAGAATAACTTCGGGGTATAAGATGGTGGTACCTCCACAGTCGAGCCCGGCACCAGCTCTACCATCTGGTCATGTTTACATGATTGTTCCAGGTGTATTCCCTCTGTCGCTGGTGAACTACATCACTCTGTCTGGCGGCGGGTTCAACCATGTGCCCGGCGCCGGAGTTAGGATCAAGACTATGGGAGACTTAGCGGAAGAGGTGAGCACGGCCCGAGCCGGGAATTTAAAACGTACAGGCATGCCACCGGTTAAGTACAAAATTTGATAACCCGCTTCTCTGTTGTTTTTCGTTATAGATCAAAGTATCCCCTCAATCATCTGGTACTGATATTTTAAAAGGCATTATTTTACCAAATTGTTCAATATTATTGTTGTTTTCAACATATCTGGCTGGACAGATTTACATACAAAGTTGTTTTCTTGCCTTAAATTGTACCTATTCCAAAATTTAACATTTCAGTTACATAGTGAGTGATTCCTATACTAAAAGAGTCAATTTCGTAGCACGATGCCTACTATCGCACTTAGTCTCTTCTTGAACTAGTATATTAATAGAGGGACAGAACAATAAACTATTATATAAATGGAAGTCACATTATAAAACTGTAAATTGTGCGACGTGATTTCATGATACAACTTGTAGGTTTATCCATCAAGTCGCGATCACGGCTCATATCATAACTGTTGAAACGTTTAATGTAGATACTTGTATAAATAGGAACGATAAAAGCATTTACGTTCTCACTCAATCTTTTCCGTTGATATACCGGGTGTAAATAGACTGGTACCATTATATGAAACTACATATTCTACCGACCCTACTGAACCACTTTTCCCAAGAATCATACCCGCGGACACTCTTAGTTTAGGAAATAATTGAATTTCAAACAAAAATGCGTGATCCCTAACGCACCGACATACGGGCGAGTTTAGAGAGAGCGTCGTCCGTTAAACAGCTTCAGGTTACCATAATCAAAAACAAAAAGTTCCATTTTACAAGCTCATAAACTCATAAGTCACTCATGTTAAGAAGAGATCCCAAGAGCCAAGGATTGCTTTGAGAGCAGCCCTCTTTTAAATATCGTCACGAGATGAATCCCCGAAGGAGTGTTAGAGGTGTTCCCAAGTTTGAACTGTAAAATGCAAGTCAATCCACACTTGGTACACCCGCTTTTCCCAAACGATAATTACGTTCCAAACGTGAGGGTAGTGTGCCCTATCGCCGTACTTCAAACTTCACGCAGGCAAAACACTACTTATGTTGAACCCAGGAACTCTGAGTAGGCAGCCAGCGCTTAACCACTCGGTAACAGAGGCGATCATTATATTTTAATTCTTTATTGTACACAAAAACACAAACAGTATTAGTAAAAGGCATTTACATATGGGTGAGCTTATCTCTAATACGAGATTTCTTACAGCAAACCATTAAAAAATGAGTAAAAAAATAACAATAAGAGTAATCAATCATACACGTGTACAGTTTATAATTAATAAAAGTTGCCTAATATACAAAAAAATTAACCTAAGTATAAAATAATAATATATCTATACTTACTACTACATCCATAGAATACAATTAATATACATACTATACAATAAAGTACATGAATATAATAATTTCTAATCTGAAAGCGAGAGGTAGTAATATTCCAGCTTTTTCTTAAAAGAATTGATAGTACGACAGTCGCAAATACAACGAGGAAGAGCATTCCAAAATTCATCAGATATTTTAAGCTAAAACTAAATAATAATGAATATTTTCTCTCACAGTTCCAACTAAAGAAGATATCATCCCACCCCTCCCGCCTGAACGCCGACCTCCTCTCTGAATGCAACAGATTGGAGCTGAAGAGGCAACTTCAACACGAACAACTTTCACGAACTTTAGTCGCTAAAGTACAACACTTGGTCAAGAAAACGTACCCGAAAGAAAACCTAAATATATCAAGTCAACACGTTAAAAGCATCCTAGATTGGTCCACTTCTAGAGTGACGAAGATAGAAGATTTAGTTTCAACGAAATTCGGGTTTCTATGGATTTTACCTGGGGGCTATAAATTAGAAGAAAACAACAAAGTTTTGCTAGAAAAGTTATTAGAATGTTTAGACAGTACAAAATCTTTTGATCAAAACAATTTAAAGGTCGTTTTGAGAGATTTTTCGAGTAATAATAATGTGAAATTTCCTGTTTTAATGAAGGTTTTAAGGTCAGCTCTAAGTGGATTGCAAGAAGGCCCTGGCGTGGCTGAAATGATGGATTTGTTGGGAAAAGACCAGACTTTAGAAAGAATAAAAGCTGTAACAAGGTAATTGATCGGTTTGGAAGGTTACTGTTACGATTGTATATAAATATTATTATGTAATAAATAAGTTATGTCTGAGAAAAAAATATGTTTTTATTTCTTAAATAAATTCACTGATTTAAAAATATTGTCTGAGGTACAACGTTTGCGGTAATGTAGTTTTCTAAGAAAAATTATGGTTGAAAACTGATTTCAATTTTTCCACGGGCTTTCATTATTCGCGGTCGATTATTGGTTAGTACCCCTGAGGCAATTCTTGTGTTTTTTCAGTCTACCTGAAAACTAACAAGATTATTACAGTTCATAAACTTTTCCTTTTATATTTTTATAAAAAGAAGAGTAGATAGATTTCTATACTATAATAAAGCAGTAAAAAGGTCGTGTCTATACATTGAATATCTTTGCGAAATTTTAAATGAAATGCGTTGTTAGTATTTTACTGAGCCCAAAACCACAAGTTTTAGAATTTTTGTCTGTCTGCCCGTCAGTCTCTCTGACTGTCCGTCTGTCTGTATGTATATTCAGTTTTAACTCGAGAACACTCAGCGGTTTTTATTAATATCGTAGTGACCCTGGTCAAAATATAGGCTTTATGGGGTAAGCCGATAACGGAGATTAAATAAACGCGGGCGGAGCCGTGGGGAAATGCTAGTCAATAATACAAATGTTACATTGAATAGGTGCTTTGATACTCGTCGCAATGTCGAGAGAGCTGGCCCAGTGCTACGATCAGTGGTAGAGAACAGCCCCTTGATTCTGTATCGTATAATCAGTTGCCAAACTGAGTGCCTATCGTCGAATACATATCCGCTTATCTAAGGACACGTTCGCACTAGAAAATAGTTCAATAAATAATATATTAAGATATCTAAGTTCAATACCCATTGAAGGTTATTTTGAAAGTTCATTTTTTATCTATTTTTGGTAAATAGTAAACATATTCAGCAAACGGTTCAAAGATACGTAATAGACCCGGTAGTGCTATGCCACACGTAGAGATCGGTGCTACGGTGCTGGTAGCAACCGTGGACTCGTGGACTCGTAACAAGCGTAGAGCAGTGCCACGACACTCGTGGCAAGTGTTGAGATTGGTGCTACGATGCTGGTAGCAACCGTGGACTCGTGCTCTTGTAACAAGGGTAGAGCAGTGCGACGACACTCCTGGCAAGTGTTGAGAACGGTGCTACGGTGCTGGTAGCAACCGTAGACTCGTGCACTCGTAACAAGCGTAGAGCAGTGCCACGACACTCGTGGCAAGTGTTGAGATTGTTGCTACGATGCTGGTAGCAACCGTGGACTCGTGCTCTTGTAACAAGCGTAGAGCAGTGCGACGACACTCCTGGCAAGTGTTGAGATTGTTGCTACGATGCTGGTAGCAACCGTAGACTCGTGCACTCGTAACAAGCGTAGAGCAGTGCCACGACACTCGTGGCAAGTGTTGAGATTGTTGCTACGATGCTGGTAGCAACCGTGGACTCGTGCTCTTGTAACAAGCGTAGAGCAGTGCGACGACACTCCTGGCAAGTGTTGAGATCGGTGCTACGGTGCTGGTAGCAACCGTAGACTCGTGCACTCGTAACAAGCGTAGAGCAGTGCCACGACACTCGTGGCAAGTGTTGAGAACGGTGCTACGGTGCTGGTAGCAACCGTAGACTCGTGCACTCGTAACAAGCGTAGAGCAGTGCCACGACACTCGTGGCAAGTGTTGAGATTGTTGCTACGATGCTGGTAGCAACCGTGGACTCGTGCTCTTGTAACAAGCGTAGAGCAGTGCGACGACACTCCTGGCGAGTGTTGAGATCGGTGCTACGGTGCTGGTAGCAACTGTAGACTCGTGCTCTTGTAACAAGCGTAGAGCAGTGCGACGACACTCCTGGCAAGTGTTGAGATCGGTGCTACGGTGCTGGTAGCAACCGTAGACTCGTACACTCGTAACAAGCGTAGAGCAGTGCCACGACACTCGTGGCAAGTGTTGAGATTGGTGCTACGATGCTGGTAGCAACCGTGGACTCGTGCACTTGTAACAAGCGTAGAGCAGTGCGACGACACTCCTGGCAAGTGTTGAGATCGGTGCTACGGTGCTGGTAGCAACCGTAGACTCGTGCACTCGTAACAAGCGTAGAACAGTGCCACGACACTCGTGGCAAGTGTTGAGATTGGTGCTACGATGCTGGTAGTAAGCTTACATCCGTGCTAAGACACTTGTGGCAAGTGTAGAGATCAGTGCTACGATGCTAGTAGCAAGCGTAGACCCGAGCTAAGACATCCGTAGAAAGTGAAGAGACCAGTGCTACGACTTTTGTAGCAAGTGTGGGGACCAGTGCTACGAACCTAGTGTTTTGAAAATGTAAAGATTATTGCTAAAATACTCGTAGTAGTAATAATAAAAAATATTTCACAATTACTGAACGCTAAAACATAAAATTCAATAATGTAACTTTAAAAGCTTACTTTGTTACAAATTCAATCATAAATCACATTTCATTCAGGGATAATATATTGAATTTACCTTTACGATATCATTTTGATTTTATCTCTGCTTATTTTGGGGTTCGGGAGTGAAACTGAAACCTGCAGAGTGTTGCCCCGGGTCGGGCTGTCTGTACCATAACTGAATAATAAACAACTCAGCCAGTTACATCGATAATAACTATAAAACTAATTATCTCTTGATATATCAATATATTTGTATATTTACACCGTCAATACCGCAGTGCTTAGACACTAAGATGTTTAACCAGTGCATCCTTCCTGATGACGTACGGTGCTGAGACGTGGCCTCTTACAAAGGGCTTGACCCACCGGTTTAAGGTCGTTCAACGAGCTATGGAGCGCGCTATGCTTTGGACATCTCTGATGAATAAAATGCGAAATCAGGAGATCCATTAAAATCAAAAGTGACCAACATAGCCTGCCGAATCAGTGAGTTGAAGTGGCAGCGGGCAGGCCATATGTGTCGCCGACACGATGGCCGTTGGAGCCAAAAAGTGTTGGAATGGAGACCTCGTACAGCAAAGCGTAGGCTAACCTCGTGCCCGCTGGACCGACGATCTGAAGGAGGTTGCGGGTGGCGGCTGGATGAGGAGGACGGAGGACAGCCAGTAGTGGTGAAATATCGGAAAGGACCAGCAGTGGACGATGACAGGATAATGGATAGATGGATGGATGGATGAAGGATATCAATATAAAAACATGTTGGACATGTTTTGAAGAAAATTAACATAATGGGCGTGTTGCTCGTCGTGATTTAACGATATGGACATGTGAAATTATGAAACCACAATGTCTTACTGACTATACTGAACACCTTTCCAAAATATGTATTTTAGCGTTAACCGCATGACTATTTGTTACCTGTTACTTGAATTTTATTTTTCACTTTCAAATTCACACTAAAATATCATTTTGTTAACGAAAATTGGTGATAGTACTCGTCCATATGAAGAACTTTTACTATGGAGCCAACCCTGAAATCGTGAAAAAATCAGCTGTTCCATAGAAAAGTTAAATACCTACTCGACCCAAATGTATAAAACAGTTGATTTTTTTTCACGATTTCAGGTTTGTCTTCATAGTAAAAGTTGTTTATAATCACCAGTTTTCGTTAAATAACAGAAATTTCGTGCAATGAATAAAGAAGTTGATAAATAAACTAAATAGACTGCCGATAGATTCACGGTATGTAATTGACTCGTTTAGTACGTCAGGTATGGAGTGCTTGCTTGGAGACAAAGAGGAAGAAAGCTGCCTGTAGACATCGGTTTATAAAGCCAAATAACAGTTCCACAGTGCTTTAGAATGCGTAAGCGCATTTGATAAGTTTAACATTTAAAGTGAGAATCTACTAGGCTAAGAGTTGTCCCTATAGCAGACCAGCCCCCTAATTCTGTATCGTAAAATCAGTTGGCAAACAAAGTGCCTATCGTCAAAAACATACATATGCGCTTATCCATGGATACTTTCGCACTTGAAATGACGTCACAATTCGTCAATAGTTCAATACCCATTGAACATTATTTTTGAAGTTAATCTTTTATCTGTTTTTTTGTGAATAGCAACCATAGATTGCAACAGACACCGAGTTACATAATAGGCCCGCTGATGGCGCTGCTTTAAGGGTGTGCCGACCAAAATAAGCTAAATCGGCAGTCATGGTTAAGTTGATTTAATGACTAATATTTCATTAATAAAAATAAGAAAAACATATTTAGTATCACAGAAAATGTATGTACACTTTATCCGAAACAAAAATTAAAAATTATTTATATTTCATAAAACAAAACTATTTAAACTAAGCCCAAAATGTAACAAAGGCGTATTGGCGTTTAAGTCATTTTAACAACTTAACTGTGGAATTTTATATCAAACTTAATTTCAAACAATCACCAAAGTATAAACTACAATTTGTCCGACTTTGTTTGTTTGACATTTTAGAAATATTGCTTGGCAATTTAAATACGATTTATTGCGTTACATTTTTAGTATGGTCGGGCAGCATTTACCACGATAAACACGACCACGAGAGTACAGAGCGAGGTGTCTAATCGTCGTACGCTCGGCGTGTGAAAGATCTCGGCGCAAACATATACCGAGCGGTCAAATTATACTGGACGAACAAAACTTTTGTATGAATCTGTCGATCGCTACCATTTTACATAGACCCGTGACTAGCACAACTTCTTTGCTGTGCACCACCTTGTGTTTTTTGCCCGCCTGGTACTTCAAATTCAAGAAATCAAATTCCTGCTGCGCGCCGCGGGATTTCCGAACTGTGGTTACAAAAGTACTGCATGACTTATACCATAGCCTCCTTTATCTTAATCCTATGCTTTTGCTCGCCTTTTACTTATTAGGGAATTGCAGTGGAACTGAGTGTCATCTGACTCTGGTTTAAGCCACACCTACCCTAAAATAAAATAATATACTGCAATACTCTAAGGCACTTCTCCCACCCTAGTACATTATGGAGCAAAACAAATACAGACATGTCGATTTCATTAACCGTAAATACAACGACGCCTGATTACAGTCACGGAATTTGTGACATAAGTTGGAAAGTCTAGAAATGGTCAGAACTTTGAACTGAAAAATTTTCCAAGGGGGCGTCTATAAATTACGTGACAAATATTTGGCTGAATTTTGACCACCCACCCCCTCTAGTGACATCTTGCTTTCTCCAATGTCACGTGACTTTTATCATAAGTGAAAGGCAATTAAATTTATCAACTAATTATTTATGATACTAATGTAAAAGGACAAAAATCAAAAATTAGAAGGAAGATTTACAATTGATCCATCCATGCTGCTATTCTCTTGCAAAGATACTTGTATGTAAATCACAAATTGTCACGTGACATTTAATTTTGTACAGACCCCCCTACACTCTTTATGACCCAAAGTGACACTGGACGACCATCCCCCCCCTCACCTAATTAGTGTCACGTAATTTATGGACCCCGAGAAAGGATCACGAGGGAAAAGAAGATCTTGTTGAAATCACTTTTAATCAATTTGAAATCAATTTTACTCACCTATCAATATCAAAATCAGATATTAAGAATATGTCACAGAGTGAGAGGAAAAAAAACCCGAGAATAATTAATATATTATTATTATTATTTATTAAAAAAGGCACATCAACAATATAACCACATAAAATACATTTTAAAATCAAGACTGTAGACCTCTAGTGCTTATCTATGACAGATGTGCACAACATTTGTAATTTTCATTTATAAGAACACATCATAATTATGAAGTTTTAAACATGAAAAGAAACTACTACACAAATTTACAATAATACATTTAAAACTAATATATTATAATTAATATTGAAACTAACTCGGCCCTGTTAAAAACTGATTAATTACGTAAGCTGAAATTATTTAACACCACTAATAAGACTGCGAAAAACCTAGGATTCAAAACCAAAGAGGGCACTTCTGTTTACCTCTAAGAACATTTGGCTGCCACTGCTGCTAGGCTTCATTTCCTGGGCCCTGGATTTTATTTTACCGTTTTGTCGGTGTGATTAATATGTATACTCAGGCTAAATTACAGTTTTCTAGTACTAATAGTCTCTGAGCTAAGCCGCGGACAGACGGACCGGAGGACAGGACGGACGGACAGAGGACATGGCGAAACTATAAGGGTTCCTTGTCGGACTACGGAACCCTAAAAACGCAAGTTTTTGTGGGCGTGTGTTACTTGGTGGTCGTAACAGCCACGGCTGAAAGCACGCTATTTTAAACTAAAAGGTTTTAAAAGGTTTAGTTTAAAATAGCGTTCTAGAGTTCGGTTCTGATTGATGCAAAATGAGGTGCTCATTTTGTAGCTTTAGGTTCAAGCCACATAGAAGCGGCGCGGCGCGCGTCGAGCGCGCGGGCTTCATTCAAATTTCGTATAAAACGCATGGTAATAACGTCACAATTTGAACATACCGAACGGTATGTTTCAAGCGGTGTCGGGCGTGGAACGGGCGTCCGTACCATTCCTCAAATTGCGACTTTATTTCCATGCATTTTGTATGAAATTTGAATGACGCCCGCGCGCTCGTTGCGCGCCGCGCCGTTTCTGTGTGGCTTGCACCTCGCTCCGTATTTTCCGTCTGTTTGATGCGAAGAATTATTTTAATTATTTTTCTTGTCACGGCCGCGATGATTTTGTAAAAATCAGGGACATACACCAGTCCATATTGGCCATCTAAATGAAGACCTAAAATTGATTTGATTCAATTGTTTCTCCTTTGCGCGTTATTTTGATACTTAGATATTATGAATAACAATTCGGAGCGGGCTCGTAAGTAATAAAATAACTCGCAAAAGAGAAACAATTCAATCAAATAAATTGTAGGCCTTTATTAAGATGGCCAATATGAAGTGGTGTATGACCCCAGTTTTTCCAAAAACATCGCGATAAAGGCCAGAAAAATAATTAACATATTGTTTTTCATCAAAGTTGTCGTCACGGACCGGGCCCTTAAGGCGACAATTACTGCTGGTGACTCAGTAGTAGCTCAGTAATTAGACGCCGGACTTTTAATCTTGATACCAGGGCTTAAATACTACCAGTCTAGCATCACCAATAAGCTTTACAGAATTAATCATCCATCCATCCACCAGCCTGTTTCGTCCATTGCTGTACATAGGCCATCCCAAGATTTCGCCACTTTTGCAGGTCTTCTTGGAAGAAATGCCCATACGCTGGGCAGGCGGGTTGGTGAGCTCGGTGCCGAAACCCGCGCTATTTCACGGAATTAATGTGCATCAGTAATGTTTACTCATCACTGTCTGAACGGTGAAGGAAAACAATAGAAGTGATCCTATCTAAAAACGTGAATTTATGTCCGAAGAACGGCGATAAGGCGTACCCCTAGCAGTCGGTGAAATTAGGTTTCAGTGGCAGTCCAAACTCCTAAACAACTCTATATAAAACTCAGCATTGCAATATTTGCAATACTAATTTAAACTATTTTATGATTACCTTTTTTCGTTTTGCTGGCATTCGAATCCAAAATGTAACTTTTAATATCTAAATTCAAAATTTCTTTTTTCGTAAAGCTAAAACAAAAGAATCACCTTGGAGAATTTTCCAAAGGCAACATACCTACATCAAAGCCTGTGGATTAAAATTTCAAATATCAACATTTTTTATTACCTACTCGTATATAAATAACTACTTACTGATCAAATCTTCGTTTCTGCTGAAATACAAAGGCTGCCTAACTGCAGGTTAGGTTTACATTTTAATGTAAAGCTCTGTTCAACTCATGTCCGGCTCATTAAGACTGAACTGGTCTTCGATTACTAAAGGAGCCAGATGCGTCTTGGACAGTTCGTCATTTGCTATCCTTGTTCCAGCCTTTTCTTAATAACTTCGAACTTCCTGCCTTCCTGTCCTTTCCTGATCTACCTTCAATTATCGACGGAAGCTGTGTGTGCCTGACCCTGATAGCCACCTGCGCTCATCACGAAAAATCGAGGTCAGTGCTGTCTTTTTGAAAATACTTTTATAAACCTGATCTTTCCATCCTTCTATATTGTAAATATACCTCTTACTATCGAACCGACCTTCCTTTTATTCTGTTCCCGCTAGTTAGCCGGCGGCAACTCCTTTGAAGATATATGTCGTGACGACAGAGCGTTCCGCGTCTGCAGCGAACCCCTATCAAATGTCAAGTACATTCGCTGATATTTTTGAGTGCACCACATTTGCATATCTCGAATGGTCTAACTCAGCATTGCCCAAAGTGTGACTCGCAAGCAGATTCTTAGAAGGTAGGCAAAAAAGTCATGAAATATTGAAACAAATACAATCTTCACACTTAAATTACTCGTTTCAGTTTGAAGTAACGAGTGAACAATAAAACATGTAACTATAAATTTACTAAATATTTATATTAATTCAACAATTACTATCCTTTACCTCTTTCTAAAGCCTATTGCGGGCTCTGAATAAATCTCACCTTTTGTTTTAAGTGAGTCGCGATTCAAGTAAGCTTGGGAACCACTGGTCTAGGTAGTTGTTAGTGTCGGGAACAGACTGCTTCACTTGTTTACGGAATCGCATTGAATTTCATATGAGTAACTAGCTTTTGTCCGTGGTATTGGTTTTTATGTATTAAGGCTGTACCTGACTCTAGAATATAAAAAAAGCCAGATTTTCGAGGGTTCTTTTGACGAAAGTAGGACTATCTTAATATTGGAAAAAATATATTTGATTTATTGAGCTTTTATTTAGGTAATCTACTTACAAACAATGTACTAAGATTAATACATCTGTAAAAAAAAAATTTCCACCCTCTTTTTTTTGGTTTTCAAACGTTCGTTTCAAGAAAGTGTTTAAGAGATCAACTTGAATTTTTTTTCATAAAATAGTTTATAGAAATGTAAAGGTTTTCTACTTATATCCAGTATTTTTTTCCCTACAAAATATTTCAGTACCTATTAGCTAAAAACCCTCCGATCTGCTGTTTCACGCGTAATTATTAGTATTACGCATCCTAGACAAATAGGTCAATTAGCTAACCAATAATCGCCTCTATCTAAAGCTAATAAAGTATTTGTCATTGGCCTTTTTGTGTTGGACGGGTAATGACATTTTTTCCTAGGGTTTGCCATACTCTTAATCCTTAAGGATATGGCATAGGCAAGATTAAACACATTATTTTACATCAGGCGGAAACAACATTTAATTCGTTGTATTTTAGTCTACAATCGCACGCTCTTCGTCCTGGCAGTTACGACGACAGAAATGCCTCGCGTTCGTGAAAAAAACATATTATTTAGATTTCTTTATCTATGTTTGCAGTAAGAACTGCAATTTTAGGAAACTGCAATAGGTATCAATAATACCTATTTTACTATATAAAAACCAAGCGAATCTGTTGAATAATACAGGGGAAATTATTTTTTTAAACATGAAATATCATGAAAACTGAGGTTTACAAATTATTATTTTCTGGATTAAATATTTGATTAATCTACACTATTTCTACACTTCTACACTATTATATAAATAGGAAAGATTTGTTTGTTTGTTTGTTTGTATGTTTGAGGTAAACTTTGGAACTACTGAACCGATTCTAAAAATTCTTTCTTTTGTAAAAAGCTACACAATTGTTGAGTAACATAGGCTATATTTTATTTAAATAAAAGTAAGTTTTCAGTTTGAATATTCAGTATATGTGAACCACGTCGGGAGAAAAAACGCTGCTTAGCTGCTTTATCAGCGTGCCCTGACCAAATGGTTAGTTATACCTGATAAAACCGGTTGTTTTTCCATACAAAGAAACTGTATCAGTTTAATCTAACCAAAGATTTCCATCTACAACGATCCTGACACACCTCTTGCTAATATTAAGCTTGAAAAATTGACTACAGCCAGGTTTAAGCATAGATACATCAAATATTGTGGTTTAAGTAATGATTTCTTCCCATATGGCAAAACTAATCAGTTTAATCTGACTACAGATTTCCATCTACAATGATTTTTCATCAACGTGTAGTTAAGTAAGTATTAGATTTGATTTTTCTACAACGATCCTGACACCCATCCATCAGCCTGTTTCGTCCACTGCTGGACATAGGCCTTTCCAGGATTTCGCCACTCTTGGCGGTCCTCCTGGAAGAAATGCCCATATTCACACACGCTGGGCAGGCGGGTTGGTGAGCGCGGTGCCGAAACCCTTGCGCCAGTGACGCCGCTGCCCGTCACCAGTCTAATTTATATAAGGCCCGGCAATTGGGGATGGATATACCGCCATCCATCGGTCCCAGGCAGTGGTGGGCCGCCTGGTTTTTTTGCCTGAGAGCTGTCCTCTTACTCTCCCCCGAATAACTTCGGGAGGATTTCCGAGTAAGATGGTGGTACCTCCACAGTCGAGCCCAGCATTAGCTCTACCACCAATATCACATACATATATTAGCACAATTTTGATGGAGTAATTTTTCAGCGGTAATCAGACCTGTATTTTTTTTCGTTCGTTGGTACTAATGTAATCACACATCACGACGCTACCAACACATATCTGAGGGCGGCCTACGTACACGCTCCACGAAACGCCTTCGGCCGTCTACAGAACCGGAGTTTCGGAACTGGTTCCATACGAGGCTTTTAAATTACTTGTACGGAGCTGGTTCCAATCGTGGCTATTAATTTACTTGTAGAAAACTTGTTCCGATCGAGGCTCTTAATGTGCTTGTATGGAACTGTTGGACCTCGTTCACCGAAAAATGCTTGACATGATGGCCGTGCCTGCCTGTGCTGTGTTTTCTCCGTGGGAGAAACTACATCCGAAGGCAAAACAAAAAATTTAAAACTTGTGTCAGGAGAAAAATGATTTTGCAAAACAAAAGAAAACAGATTGTGGACGTTTGCAAACATATTTTTGATTATTACTGATCTAGGTAACATTTTCAATGCCTAACTAGTATACATTTTTTGATTTAATGTAAAACAATAAAAACACATTCGCCTAGACTTTTGGTAATAAGTCGTAAAATTGACGTTTTTTAGGGGTTTGTTGTTAAGATATGATTCAAATTTCCTGATTTTTAGTTCGGACATAGATCTAGATATTGTCAATAGACTCAGCCTAAAATGATTTTTGATCCGCAATGATATTAATTTAATTTGATATTAATTTAATCAGACTAAAATATAGTTTGTTTATTCTTCAGTTAGTGATAAAAAATCTATAGACAGCTCACAATTTAGTTTTTGCGTTTGTATGTAGGTTTGAGCGTGATGGCTGATCTTAATACATCGGTCCCTCTTTTAGCTACGGCGTAGCAAGTGCTACGAACCCACAGTTTTCCTGTTTTGTAGACCACTAGGTCGTAATTCGAAGACATATATTTCTGTAAACAGTCACAGAATAGTACTTAAGATGGATAACGCATGTGGTAAAGTAGACTTTATTATATTCTATTTCACTAAGTCCGTTTGGCTACGGTTGTAGTAGTGCGGGCACACGCATTTTTTTACATTGTGCGTAGCGTTGCCATCCGTCCGGATAAAGCCGGACAGTGTTAGGATTTTTAACCTCTTGTCCGGCCAAATTTGACTGCGTCCGGCCTGTCCGGCTTTTGTTAGGCTTTATCATTTCATTACTTTTCACGCGACACGGCCGTGAGTCATATCGCCCCCGCAAAAATGGGCCACATATTTTAAATCGCTGAGTAACATATTATATTGTTTGTTACTCAGAGTTCCTTGCTTTTTGCGAGTATTATTTTGCAATATCGGGCCAATTTGCAATATTCTACCAATGTAGAAATTATTCTCTTTATAGGACGACAATGGATAAAACAAAAAAACAGGTTAAACCCTGAAACTGTTGTAAAAACGTAATTTGTGGAATTTCATTTAAGACATTTAACCTTTAAAGCAGTTTTCTGGCACAGAAAATATGGCAACAGTACTGATTAAAACTTTCTTGTTTTGTTTTCATTCGAGTTTTAAGCGTCCGGCCCTGGGACCCACTCCGGGGTTTTCGCGGCTAAGTCCGGCTTTCTGATTTTTAGAACGCTAATTGTGCGTAATATCGAGAGCGCTACAAAACGCGCCGCACACACAAACCGTGCTAATACAAAATACAAAAATATTTATTTCACACACATGGTAACATTTACAAAAAATTCAGTAGCTCCCAGACTAGACGATGGGTAGTCTGTTCCGTGGGTGCTGGTAGGTTGGTTAATCAAAAGTTTTGTCTTATATTTGGACAAGTGATAAATGTGTTATTTGTGAATAAGGTGATTAAGATCTATAACCTTAAAACTTATTTTAACCTAAGCCTAAAACAAAAAAGAACAAAAGCATTTTTAGGGTCTTAATCTAAATATCTAATAAGGACTCAACGCTACTAAAGAAAATAAATAGTTACCTATATAGAAAGAATATGTATAAATTAAGCGAGTGTTTATATATAATGGAATAGATAGTATTGAAATAAGTAATGAGTATGTATGAGTAATATATATATATATACATATATAAGAGCATTATTTACTATTGATATATAGAGAATAAGAGAATATTCAAGTGTATGATATCTGTTCTCCAAATATACCTAATATATTTTCAGTATCGACATAATTTAAGTTAAGAAGCCATTTTTCAATTTTTCGTTTTGCTTCATGTACGGAAGCCAGTTTTAAATTGCATTCTTTAGCGACAATATTGTAGATATGAGGATGTAGGTAGGGAGGAAATCTTTGTGCGAATTTAGTTTTTGTCGCTGTTATTGTTGTCCTAAATACTCTTCTTCGAAGCAATTTATCGTATTCGGGAGAGTTAATAATTTTTCTGTGTTGGATTAGTGCTGCTCTAAGGATAAAAAGTTTTCTGATAGTTAAGACACCGCATTCTCTGTAGAGAGTTTCTGTGGGATAATCGATAGGTTTTTTAAACATTACTTTTAGAATTGACCTTTGCGCTCTTTCAATTGTGATAATATGTGTTTTAGATGAACCACCCCAGCAGCTTATACAGTAATTCAGAACGGATTGACAAAGAGTAATATATACGAGTCTTAAGGTTTCTTTTGAGGCACTATTACGTAGTAGTCTCATGACGTGGATGAGTTTTCTTGCCCTACCGGCAAGGAAAGATATATGTTTATTGAAGTTGACTTTCTCGTCGAGGAAAATACCTAGATATTTTATAGCATCGGTTCTTTGAATAATGTCGCAGGAACATGTGCAGGTGGATCGATCACAGGAATGTATTTTGATTGGGATGTTACAAATTGGTTCTGAAGCTGCAGTTTTGTGGAAACATAAGTATTTGGTTTTGGTTGTGTTTAGTGTAAGAAGATTTCTAGAAAGCCAGTTAGCGATTTCAGAAAGACCGTTAGTTGTTCGATTAAAAACAGAAAGCCAGGTGGTATCGTTAAAGATAATCGCAGTATCGTCGGCGTAACACACAATTTCTGCGTTTAAAGATGGAGATAAAGCATTGTTAATGTCATTTATGTAGATGATGAAAAGAGTTGGGCCTAAAATGCTGCCCTGTGGTACACCGAATTTCACATTTGAAGGATCACTGAGAATGTCACTAATTTTAGTAATCTGAACTCTGTCCGACAAATAACTGCGGAACCAATCGAGAGTAATGCCTCTAATACCTATGTTGTCTAATTTTTTCAAAAGAATCGGAATGGAAACCGTGTCAAACGCTTTTGCTAGGTCTAAGAAGGCACCTACACAACAGCGCCCGTTGTCAAGATGTGAAGTTATTGAATTAAGGAGAAGTGTGACTGCATCTTCAGTAGACTTTCCATGTCTGAAGCCAAACTGGGTTGGTGATAGAATTTCATTTGATTCTAGATATTTAACTAGGCGACGGTTTACAATTTTCTCCAACAATTTTGAGAATACTGATAGAAGTGAAATGGGTCTGTAGTTACATGGCATGCTTTTGTCACCAGATTTATGAATAGGAGTTACAGTAGCAACTTTCCAGGAATCAGGAAATATGCCATTACTCAGACTTAGGTTACAAATGTGTGATAAAGGTTTAGCTAAACTATTTAAGGCATACTTCACAAGGAGGTTTTTAAACCCATCTAGGCCAGGTGCACTATCATTTTTTAGCTGACGTACGATGTCTATTATTTCAGCTTCGTCTGTAGGAAGCAAGAAGAAAGATCCTGAAGGGGTAGAGGAAGAAGCAGCAAGTAAAGCAAGATTCGATTCGGTTTGACTCGTTGTTGTTAGTATTTCTTTTGCTAGATTTGTACCTACTGACGTAAAATAGGTATTGCAGTCGTTGATTGATTCTGATTTGCTTGGTTTATTAGCAAGTAGCTCAACAGAAGCATTTCTTTTAGCAGGAATTAATTCACATATGTTTTTGATTGCTTTCCATAGCTTTTTCGGGTCTTTGTTGTTGTCCACTAGTATTTTATTTTCAAAGTCTGATTTAACTTTATGTAGAACTTTTGTGCAAAAGTTGCGGTACCTATTATAGACAAGTCGAGCAGTAGCATCATTAGGTTTTTTTCTACATTTTAGGTGAAGATTGTGAAACACAGGATGTATGAAACACAGGATACATCTTATCAGGCCAGGAGTTATCCAGGGCTTGATATTGTACTGTGAGCGACTGATTTTTACGAATTGTGTGTGTTTCATGACAACCAGGTTAAGTTTTCCGGTTAGCTTGGTGGTTGCTTCTAATACATCAAAAGAAGATATTATGTCAGACCAGTCTTCAGTTTGAAGGTCAGTTGCTACCGCAGCATAATTTGTTTTGGGTAATGATCTTCTGGTTGTTTTATGGTGGAAATTTGTACATATAGCTGTAATGGGAAGATCGTGGTCAGTAAGAGATGTCTTGCAAACAATGCCTAAAGCTTCAAATTTTGTTCTAATGCAAATGTGGTCTATGCAGGACTTTAGCCTTGTGGGTGTGGTAATCGCTGGTATAAGACCGTGTTCAGCAACGCAGCATAAATAGTTAGATTTATGATCGTTATCGGAGTCTGGGAGGATGTTAATGTTTATGTCTCCCGCTAGAACTATATTAGGGAACTTATTTGCACACATCACTACTACAACTACAGCCAAAAGGACTTCGCAAGATAGCCAAGATAGTGTATCTGTAACAAAATGAGACGCCACGGTAACCTAGCATTCTCAGCTTAATACTCTAAAAACTAAAATTGGGAAGAAAAACAATATAAAAATAATACTAACAGCGATTAAATTTTACCCCTTTTTTAATCATGTTATATCTACTTACGCACTCACATCATAAAATATCTTCACCGTCTGTGGTCAGTTTTTGTATAAAGAAAATGTTGTGAGGTAATGATTCCTTGGTGACAATTCGACTTATCACAGCGCTTTATTGCATTACAATGTACTACTACTAGTACCTATGCCATAACTTGAAATTCCCACAAAAATCCCAAACAGCGATAGTAACGTCAAAATATGTTTGAACCAAGATTATGTCCCTAAACCCTTCAAAATGAAGTCCGAGGGTCTGAAAATTTAAATTATGTAAAGCTGATATAAAAGGTAAGACCAAGCACGTGCATCTAACAGCTAAACATGGCACCAAATACATTATGCCACAATCTAAATAATTTGCGAACTCATCACAATGCAGTAAAGACTTTACCAACAGAAACCCGGGTACGAGATTTTAAAGTACATTACAGTTTTATTATGCGCAAACTCTTCGCCGAATGGCCTTGTAAAATAAGATCGTTGAGAATTTTCAGGGTAACTTTGAAAGTCTGAAGTGCGGTAAACTTTGTTTCACTTTGAGACTTTATAGAAAACTGTCTTAATATTTTACGTACGGGTTATATAGCTAGAAACTTACTTTCATGTCTTAATGGACATCTAAATAAAACGCCAGTGCTTTGAACGCATTTGTGGCCAAGTGATATGTCAATCTCCGACCGACCGTCTGCCGAATCAGTTGAAGTGGCAGTCAGTGGACAGCTCATATTTGTCGCCGATATAAATCGACGCCGAAATGTGTTAGAATCGAGACCACGTACAGCTAAGCGTAGCGTAGGCCGACCTCGTGCCCGTTGGACCGACGACCTGAAGGACGTTGTAGGTGGCGGCTGGATGAGGAGGGTGGAGGACCGACATGAGTGGCGAAATATTGAAAAGGCTTATTTCCAGCAGTGGACGAACACGTGATGATAGATGGATGGTTCCTGTAGTCGATCAAAAATCAAGGCACATTTGTTTTGGTTTGTGTGTTTCGAGAGGAACATTAAACTGAGGACTCACACACACCCATTCGTTGGGAAGTAATAATTGTCGGTGATACGTGGGTATACGAGTGTAGACTCTGACTAGCATTTACAGTCCACACTCGGTAACAACTCTATGTTCTTTGTTTTTTACTTACCGAGCATAGCTAATAGGAACTAACTTTCATCCCTTCTATAGGAAATTTAAAAAAACAAAGTAGAAGAGTAACAGTATACTTTATTGAATTTCAAATATAAATACCGAGAAAAAATACATTTTCAATTTGAAGGTATAATAATATCAACTTGGATCCATATCCGAGATACCAGTACAGATCTAGGGCCAGTTATTGATTTGAGAACGAACATCTCAAGTGATACTGAAGTCACTACCGAGGCAATCACAGCGCTTCACAGCATGCTTAGTGTTGCTTAACTTGCAACTGTCAAATTTAAATGTAATGTAAAATTGGAAGTTTTTCGCAAAGTCGTTTCGTCATAGGTTCGAATTCTTTATTCCCTTCTAAACCAGTAGCTGTGGTAGATTTTGCTCCTTCATTTCCCGCAAAAGTTAATTTGAGCCCAGCGTGGATTGTTTTGGAGGTGGTAGAGCTGATGCCGGGCTCAACTGTGGAGGTACCACCATCTTACTTGCAAATCCTCCCGAAGTTATTCGGGGGAGAGTAAGAGAACAGCTCTCAGGCAAAACCAGGCGGCCCACCATTGCCTGGGAACGATGGATGGCGGTATATCCATCCCAAATTGTCGGGCCTTATATAAAACAGGCTGGTGACGGGTAGCGGCGTCACTGGTGCAAGGGTTTCGGCACCGCACTCACCAACCTGCTTGCCCAATGTTTGTGAGTATGGGCATTTCTTCCAGGAGGATGCCAAGAGTGGCAAAATCTTAGAAAGGTCTATGTCCAGCCGTGGACGAAACAGGCTGATGGATGGATGGATGGTGGATTGTTTTGTCATTGCCATAATAGAAGATAACCACATGAAATTACCGATATGTCACATACATGAGTCATGTCATGAATAAAAAAAGTAACAGCATGGCCAACGCTCGCACACATCATCCAAGCGAGGTCTCTGTTTAACTTCTGCGGGTAATGTAGAGAGACAAAGCCGTTTTGTTCGGCTAACAGTTATTTGATTAACGACCGGCGAATGACTATGAACGACTGTGGTTTATGACATGATTTATTAATATTTTACTTTTAACAGTTTTCATTGCGCTAAGATAGATTTCGCTTTATTGTTAACTCTGCACTGTGGAGTCTACAATAATATACAATTATAATATTGGTTTAAAAACCAGTTTTGCAACGATTGTTGCTTTTAAAATAGATTGAATTATTTAATTAGGGGTAAAAGCCACTGCTCCATCTGTGGTCTATGTAATTTGGTCACGTGTATCGCATTAAAAATAGAAAATCTGCGCAAGGATCCAAATTAAATATTGTAAGACTTGACATTTTAACATATTTCTTTACTACAGAAGTAGTTTTAAGTCTTCAGTAGTGTCTTGCTCGGTTAAATTTCCAATTATTATTATTTTGTCTTTAATATTTATAACAGGCTCTTGTTTAATATCATTTAGACCTTTAGTTTTACAAGCATTGTACTAAAACGCAAAATTCGGGCCCATTTTTTGTATAGATGTCAAAAAACATAATTTCAAGTAACTAATACAATAATATCATCAACCCATTCTTATAGTTTTATCCTCAACGACAAACATCAAATGATAAAAGAAAATAAGTTTACCTATGCATACCGCGCGAGTTAAATGCAGACCTAAGGAATGCGCTATATACATGTCGCAGGCATTGTTAAATCAGGCAGAAGAGAGGTGGTAGCTTAGGTTAGAAGGTTAGCTATGGCAAGTCGCGCCACGTAGTGGCGTGACCACCATACGTAACCTTCGTGGTTATTTTTTTCATGACCACCATTTAAACCAAAAGCCTAGTCATTTGGTTAAGTCACTGAATTTAACCAGATGCCTGCGACATACACACACAGCCGTTCTCTCTATGCACACAGCACTACGCAGGGGTGTGAGGGAGGTGTCCCACCCCTCGCCTCGGCCCCCGACTGCATTGAACTCGCGAGTTATGTGTATACGGTTACGGAAACTGAATAGTGACCCACTGAAAACCTTGATGTTTGAATGTCACACAACACAACTGAAAACAAAACGTCAAATGTGGCACAAAGTTATTTTTGCATAAAACTGGGGTTCGGTCTCAAGGACAGCTAGGTTTGAAGCTTTTGGCTAATATTAATATGATTATCTTGAGGTGGGACGACAGATGGGCTCAGGGGGATGGTTGGCTTTCCAATTGGACCTATTTCATCGAATTCCCATTGCTTGGAGCTTTGATGTCCTATTGAGCCAGGAGCATTTCCTTCTCAAATGACTACAGGTCAAGTGGCGTCAAACAGGTTCCGAATTTGTAATTTCGCAGCTACGTCAAAATACAATGTATGGTCGTTTGTAGTCGATATGAGTCAACCTACGATTCGACTATAAAAAATAGGCGCAAACACCTGAATTTTATTGATGGTTACAGAGCCTGTAAAATTATTACTAGTTTTTCTAGGCTTTGGATATGTCCTTTGTGTTTAGAAAGGTATTGACACGTAATAAGAACTATTTCTCAGTTGAAGTCTAAGATAAGTGACGTACGACTCACGAGGTTGATTTGTTTATTTAGTTTTTCCGTGACTGTTTTCAAAATAGGCGTAACTAGGTAGGGACTAGGGGGCCTGCCCCCCCCAAGAGTACTGTCTGACCCCCCAGAAATACAGGCGTCATTGTTGTAAAAATATGCTTTATCCAGTTTAAGGGTGTATAATACCTCACTTCACTTCGCATGATCCTGTTTTAGACCAACAAACACTGCAACAATCACTCTGAAATTAATATATGATAAAGTTAAGGACTAATGCTATGTCCATGTTGTTGTTAAAACTTGGTTCCATTAAATTTTATCGATAGAAAAAATTACAAACTTACCTCCAAACCGTACAATAAACCGATAGCATTCAATGAATACTTGAAATTAGATCTGAAACTTTGCATAATTTATCTGATATTAGTATAAAGCAGCTGCAGACTGTAACATAAAAGTGAAAAAACCATCAGTGTAGCCGCGATTTCAAAATAACTGATGTGTTTGCGTGCGCGGCATCTGATTAGAGTAGGATAGACAGTTAAAAAGCAGAAGCGTTAGAGCAGGACTGCGAATTGAGGTATTATGGACCCTTAAGGCGCTGTTTGTTTTGTATGTGATCTCTTGGGTTGTGTCCATTGCTTCATGAGTTGAAGTTGGGGGCCGCCCCCCCAGACACAAATCCTAGTTACGCTTATGGTTTTTAGATTGGGCTTTAATGGTTTGATTTATTAATTATCCTTGTTACCAAACCTCAGGTTTCAGAGTGGGCCAACATTCTGTATTCGCGACTGTACATACATACAAGTAAAAAATCAAACTTAACATTAAATTGAGCAAAACCTTAAATTCTAACAAAACTAAATTATTATGTTTATTGAAAGACTAGTTCTTGCGAGCCAAAATATAACGAAGGAAATTTGCTCACTAAAATAAGTATGTAACAAAACAGCAGCGGTTTGAAATAGTGTTGTAATTAAGTAATTGATCCATTCGTATACTTACATTCTTGTCAAAAGAAAAGAGTTTTTTTTTCCTCGTAGCATAGTTAGATTATATTATTATTATTATATTATAGAAACCAAGTGATTGAATCTCACAACACTCCCAGGAACATAGAGATATAATAAATTATAAATATTAATAAATATTAAAACTGAACCAATATTATCTATTCAATATCGAAGCGAAAAAGCTTATTGCTTCATCAGTTACAAATACAACTTCAATTCATAAAAAGTTAACTATTACAATAATGACAGCTGCAGAAATACTTAAAATATTGATATGATATATTTAGAAGAAAAGTCGAATCTCAACAGCTTATACCAAAACAAGGACTTTCTAAAAATCCCAAAATTCTAACAATCAATAAAAGTACATCGCCAAGATATAAAATTTTAGTAATTAATTTACCAACAAACTTCGCAAGTAAACAATATGGCGGTTAGTAAAAATTCCACAACAATCACAAAAATTGCGAAAAACATCAAACATTAAATATATCAGACAAATGTTATTCAAAAATGCATTTGAATAAATTATTAATTCGAGTCTCGTGTTGATGAGTACGAATAATTATTTTTTAATATTCCTGTTAGAAAAGGAGTAGATTTAGGACAATTAATGGAAGAAATATCTGACTGTAGAAGAATATTATCTTCATTATTACTTGAAGTGTTATGATTATTACAGCACATTCTACTCACTACATTCATTATTTTAATGTAACTGGTTACTTAAAACAGCTAAGGCATTTATTTATACCGTCAGAAAATGACGGAAATATATAAATATAAGTATATTTAAAAATTCAAGGATTTAATTCATAGACTATCATATACACAGGTAGTTTATTATATTATTATACATATTATTATGTATAGTTTAAATATGGAGATACAATTACACGTATTTTAACCCTCTTGTACTTACAATCATTTTGAACAATGAACTCGATGTGAGACACATCTATATAAACACCTATAAGGCAGGTCCTTTAGGAATTGCAGACGCGTTGAAGATGTGATGTATTTTAATAATTTAGTACTAGACAGGATAAAAATAAATTTATACTGCCATAAAATGACGAAGATTGAAAAGGGAGATACTATAATATTACCAACTCGAGTTCAAATACAATATAAGTATAACATTTTCACCAAACATGATTTATAAACATGATTTAGAGTGCGTCGCAAACTGGAAAAGATCAATTAAAACAAATTTAAAGCGAGAAAAGTATTTTTGAAAAATAATTCGGATTAGGACCCGAGAAATAATGTAGAGTATCCAAAGCGATGGATTTCGCTATAAATGATATAATCTGACGTAGTAATAATATAATTGACTTGGGATAAGAAAGTGCAAAAAAAACATCACGTCTTCAACGCGAATACCAAATATCATCTAAAAGTTATCCGAAGAAACACGGCAGATCACATTTTAAAGAGAATCACACTTTTCACACACAACAAACATTAATACAAGACAATCACTTATGAAATTGCTTGTTTTCATTTAGAATATAGTGCCGAAGTCAAGTAAGACATCTATTTGTAGAGACTCATTGTCCTAATTACCATCGAATTCCTTCGAGTATCGTTGAGAAACTTTTCAAATATGTATGTACTTAATTCTAAAATTGGATAAAGAAATATCATTCGTTTAGTACTAAAGGTATATGTATACATATGAGTTTGCACATACGTGCAAAAAGAATGTGACTAAATCATAATTATATCATAGTAATTGCAATTAGTGTTCATGCCAACGCGCTTTGAAGTAAACATGATGTAATAAACTAATAAATAAATAAATATTAGTATTTTTATATTAATATGTATTTTAATATTTCGTTTAGTTTGTATTTAACTTTACATGTCCTGATTTGCAGTTTGCAGACACAAATCATATTTAGATAGGATTTTTCATTTAGTTAAGTTTTTTTTATTATAAGGTTTTAGGTTAGTTTTACTCAATAATAATAAAATAGATCGTTTTTTATTATCATTTTGTAACAAACTAAAGAATTATTTATAGAGTGCATTACAAATTTAAAAAGATCAATTTGAAACAAATTTAAAAGTACGACAAATATTTTGTAATGCTCTCTAAATATTTCGTTTCGAGTGTACAAAGCAATTTCGCAATAAATCACATGATATCTAAATAATGTTTGTTAGAAATCCTGCTCCTGTACATAAATGAAGAGATAAGGTATAAACTAAAAATTATCTTTTCATTTATCATAAAATCGTTGCATATTGTACAGTCAGACTCAAGTTAATGAGTCTTTTAAGTTCTTTTAATGAGTTCTTTTAATGACCTTTTTTGTTCTTGCTTCTTGTACATAAGATTCGATAGTAAGTATATGGCCACTTATGTTCACTTACGAGTAATTGCAATGCTATGACAAATGAGTTTAACTTCTTACAAAATAATTATTTTAAAATTATAAAAAATATATATAAAATATATCGGTACTTACTGCAATAATCCTTTTTTACATTTAAGGGTTGATTGTTACGTAAAATAAGATAAAAGTAATGCCGTTTAGGCTCAGAATCTCTCAGATATATTCCGTATGAAACTATATACTTACTTATTTTGATTAAATAGCCCTTGTTTTTTTTGTTAGATCTGTCTTTATTATTCATCTAAATTACATTTGTTAGTTGACTTTTATACTTATAATTATAATTTAAAGAATAGTAATTTCCTCAAATCAGAAAATTTATCTTTGGTTGAAAAGTTGATTTATATATTGATATAATTTTTTAGATCTTATACTATTATTCTTTGCAACGTTTTGATACTTATTATAACCGAGTGAAGGAGTTCGAGGAAATCGGCAGCAGCGCAAGACTCGTCCGTAGCCCACATATACTTACACGTACAACAGTCGTGGTGAACTACACTGCGGTCGCTCTAATAGGACTTTTAAAACCAAGCTGGGCTTCGCGAGTCACATTCGCGCCCACCGCCGTACAAGTCCCACAAACCATGAGGTCGCCATCATCGGACTGCGATGAGGAGTACATCATCATCATCATCATCATCATCATCATCATCATCATCATCATCATCATCATAACGGCTGGATTTGCGCGTCATCGTGAGATAAACGACCTATACTATTATTAACGTTCTCTCTTCTAAATCTTTATGTCAAACTAAACAGTATTTATTACATTCTACGATTTTAGTATCTACGAATAAAAAGAAAAAAATAGTGTACTGGTGTGGTTTACTCAAACTTTTTTTGTTCAAAGAACACCTTAAAACAATGTTTGTGATTTTATTTCAATTACTATTTACACATTGCTTTTTTATCTGGCGTGAATTTTAGTTTAACCTTCAAAAAACAGGTGAGTACGTTTGACGGTTATCTTGAAAATGCCCATTCCAGGCGAAACCGGTTGGTTAAATCCTAAAAAATAGAATAGTACAAGTGTCTTGCACTCGTATGTATGTACATTCCGTTCAACCAGGTGCAGACAATCAAAAGTGTTAATTTTAACGATTACTTTATTACCAAAAAGTTATTAATACTCGTAGAAGGCAATATTGGCAGCTTTTTGGTAATTAATCATGAATAAGAGGCAGGTCCAATTTAATTAACCTACCAAAAATTTTGTAAATATATCCAGAACAGCGCTTAAATGTCGTCACAAATTCGTAGTTTGGGTACTTTGTCAATCTATTCGTTGAACAGGTTTTTAGTAACACTAAATTATAAAGGAGCAAAAATAAATTATGCACAAAATTAGGTTATCATTAATTGGCCCAAATATTTGATTATACCCTGTTTATTTCAAATACTGAAATTTCATAAGAATCTGAAATAGTTTTCCTGTTCTTTGGTTGTTTCGTGGACCTACATATGCAGTACTTTAGTGATGTATAAAAGAGGCAAGTTACATGTTTATTACACAACCCTGAAAAGGTTCTGGCCATTTGGAGTTTATTTAACGTTGTAACAATCAAAAGCAATATTTATTTCAAAAAGTTTAGTACAAAGCAGTAGTATTTAATATCTCAACAATTTAACAACCGCAGCACGTGTGTGGTTTGCTAACATAAATGAACAAATCACAAATTAGCACAAATACATTTAGGTGTCAGTTTCATGCACAGATGCGCATATTATGGGAATACTTTTTAACCAAATTTCAATTTGATTACGACTACAGCATGCTCATAAAGTCTGACTTACCATACATTTTCCAGAACTAGTCAATTTAATTTCAAGAAAAAGAGAGATATAATAAGAAACATGCTTCTTGCCCCTTTTCAGACTATAATTATGTACATAATTGAAAAATAAATTAATAAAGGTGTTTTCACAGCTTTGTGACTTTTGAATCTTGTAAATCTCCTTTGTAGTAACTTTGTGGCCACTGTCTAATTGTTTCTCCGCTTCAATTTGCAAGCACTTTAACTTTTAATGACGTGGGCAAAGTCGTCCTTAGTGTACATCATTTATATAAATATTTAATTGTAGTTCGTACCATAGACAGTCGATAATGGATAAATACTATGGTATAAATTTATAGACGGAGACAGATAGATAGAGGTATTGATGCTTCGATGTTGCATTTACAATACTCAGTTACGGAAGTATACAATTTTACTCAAGTATTTTGCGCGGAAAGAATTTATTTAACAGAAAACAAATTGTTGATTAGCACATAGATAATAGTAGATTAGCAATTACGTCTAAGTTTAAATAAATACATTCGTTTCCTTGTCATGTCTCTAACAGCAAAATCTAGCTTTTATTCCCATCAGTCTTGTTATTTTGCTATGTCTTTGAACTTACCTATTTAAGGAATATTCTTTTCGTTATCTTTGGCAAGAAATAATACATTTTTATACGTCCGCCTTTTTTCCTTTGAAGGACAATTTGGCCGCTTTTTTAAATTTAAATGATAATATGACAGTCTTAATAACGAAAAGAAATATAACAATATAAATATATTGTTGCGTCGGACGAATTCGTCCTTCTGCAAGCAAACAGATTCAGAATCTGCGTCTTATTTAGAAATAAAGAAATACGGGAACGATCTGCAAAAATATTATGCTGCCAGAAGTCAAGGTCTTTGCATAAATAAACCAATATTTTTCAAAGATCCATCATTACATACAATTTTATACATAGATATATTTTATACATATATCGGGATCACAAGATAGCTGACTTTTACTAGAATCACATAAGGGTTATGCGTCATACGTAGATATTTGCCATTTAGAGCAAAGGTACTATAAACACATATACTTATGCGAGTTATTGGTTTCTGAAATATACCGGGTAAAAATATTTAAATGAAACCACATAATATAATATACTTATCATTCTGAACAAACTTTTCGTACTTGCGCAAATGAAAAAAACTTGCCCATACCTACGTAAGCAACGCGACTCACAGTGGGTTTTCGTTAAAGAAACGGGAAATTACTTTTTCTGTGAATTTTGTACAGGCAAGTCACATTTTAAATATTTGCTCAAATTTGTTTCTTTGTGAAAGTTATGCAATGTGTATCAGTAGATTATGTGTTTTAAATTCAGAACAGTCCATTAACAACTGTGTAGGTTTCAAAAGTGAAAACGATTACCCGGAGAGCATAGGCGTAACTAGGTAGGAGCCAGGGGGCCCCTCAGAGCATCGTCTGCCCCTCCCTGAAATACGGGTGTCATTGATGTAAAAAGATGCTTCAATATCCTCGCAACAATGTGCAACTTCAGTAAACGTCAGCCCTCTTTACACCCTGGGAACTAAGACAAGGTAATATGTAGACCATTTATCCGTGCAGGCCATCCCCCTCTGAATGGCCTCGCCGTCGTCACTGTAACTCCTTCACAGCCTGCAGGATCCGCTTGACATGTCCTACCTTCGTCACGCCGAGGTCTCTCAGGTCTCTCCTCGCTAAACCGAGCAGTTCCCGCCCTGTGACGTCATGCTTGGAGAATGCGTCAGCGTACTCCCCTAGTTGGAGAGACTCCAGCCAGTTTTGGACTTCTTTCACGCCCCAGGAGCGAACTTGGGCAGCCGTGTGCCCCCCGGGGGGGCCCTCGGAGACGCTTCGGCGCCCACGAAGCCAGCTTCGGGTCGATGCGCCCTTCTTCTGGATCTATGGGGTTTTGAGATGTTAGGATGGGACGGTTTACGGTACTAGGGGTAACTTAATTAAAGGGGTTTTTAATGTTTAAAATTTACAATGGATCTACAAAAAATAAACTTTCAGCCCATCTAGTGACATTCTACGGTACGGCTTGGGCGTAGTTTGGGATGATGGCTGGGGTAGACGCCACAACGAATAGATATACTGTTAGTATTTTAATGCCATCTTTGTGTTTTGGAGAGTCTGTAAAGTCGATCTTATATAGAAAAATAAGAGTCAGTGTTTTCCTTGAATTAATAATTTGAGGGACCTACTTTAATAATTTTCTCAGTTAATTTAACTTTCAGTCAAAACTCTTAATCATTGATTCTCGATTCCCGATGGACTTTCGGCACGGTCGTGCCTCCTACCACTTTATAGGTTGTTAGGTTTCTCATAAAAATCGCACTGGGTTTTTTATCATTCGGATGGCACAACACCGACCTCCTCGATTTTCCATGAAAATATTCGTGTAACGACAAGACGTGGAAGACAAGGCTATCGATGTCGTTTCGTTAAGGGTGCGTAAAAAGACATATTGAGCACCTCATTTTGCATCAATCGGAACTGAACTCTATGACGTTTCTTTATTGTTTGGAATAGCGCGCTCTCAGCCGTGGCTGATACGACAACCGAGAAACACGCGATTAGGAGAAAATGAGTTTCTATTAAAAAAATCTTGAAATAAATCAATAAGTCCAAAATGGTGTACAACATAAAAGAATAAATTTTTATCGATAAAAAAATCAAGAACTATTGTTTTGACCGAGCTTCTGATTGTACTATGTAGGGTAGAAACTAACTACTAAGCCAAAAATTAAGTGAATAATATCACGTTCGTATAAACAAGACTCTCAAGTAGCGATTTTATGAATATAAGCATATTTTAAGAGTTATTTCATAGAAACTCATTTTCTCCTAATCGCGTGTTTCTCGGTTGTCGTATCAGCCACGGCTCAGAGCGCGCCATTCTAAGCAATAAAGAAACGTCATAGAGTTTAGTTCTCATTGATGCATAATGAGGTGCTCAGTTTATCTTTAACCCTTAAGGCCTGAAGGCCCAAATTACAACTCATTTGGAAATAAAGCAATAATCAGAAAAAAGTTCGTTTAAAAAAGTCGGTACTTATATGGCTTAAAAGCTCTTTACTAAGTATAACCCTGCCATGTTGCGGAGCCCCCCCGGGCGGTTCCTCCTTGAAGCAACAAGCACACTCACGGCTCAGACATGGCTGTTTCAGTTCACGAATGCAGGTGTGCTTGTTATTTACAAGCTATTAGGGTTCCGTCATATAAAGCATACTCTTATAGCAAAGCTTCAGTGTCGGATCCGACCATTCAACCTAAATTGATGGCGTCACTTAATTTAAATACTGATAAAATCGTTTTGAAAGCACGAAAAAAAAAAATCTTTATTTATTAAAAATGTAGACAAAAAAGCACGTATTAGTTTAAAAAACGCGGATTGGACATGTTCATGACAAAATAACCTGGGACTCTGGGAAAAATAAAACAAGGTACTTTATAAAAAAATATTTTGGTCTCTGGGAAAAATAACATGGAACTTTGAAAAAATAATCTAGGGCTCTCAGAAATTAACATGGGGCTTTGTAGAAAACTAGTCCAGGTAAGACTAATGCCCTGAGGGTCCCTAAATACCGTTTGAAATACCTTTCATTCCACAAGCAGCTAGTGGATGTCCAACTATGACTTGAGATTCTAACTTAAATATTTGTACATTGCTATTGCCATATACAATTTTCAGTAAAAATAAAACTGCACATTTTAATTAAAAATATTCATCCATCCATCAGCCTGTTTCGTCCACTGCTGGACATAGACCTTTCCAGGATTGCGCCACTCTTGACGGTCCTCCTGGAAGAAATGCTCATACTCACACACGCTGGGCAGGCGGGTTGGTGAGTGCGGTGCCGAAACCCTTGCACCAGTGACGGCGCTGCCCGTCACTAGTCTGTTTTATATAAGGCCCGGCAATTGGGGATGGATATACCGCCATCCATCGGTCCCAGGCAATGGTGGGCCGCCTGGTTTTGCCTGAGAGCTGTCCTCTTACTCTCCCCCGAATAACTTCGGGAGGATTTGCGAGTAAGATGGTGGTACCTCCACAGTCGAGCCCGGCATCAGCTCTACCACCATATTTAAAAATATACTAGGTGAAATTAAATCAACCAACCAAATTCATACTGGAGACTCGGTTAGTCATCAGGAACAACTTTGAATGACCCTCCAAGTGAAATTCGAAACAAATATTTTTTTCCCATAGTGCCTGCACTAAGAATTGTACTTTAACTAGTCCAATCAGTAAGGGAGCAAAAAATTTTTTTTTCGGAATTGTCCAAAAGGATTACTGAACCTATGCTCTTGATCACTAACCGAATCTCCAGTATAAATTTGGTCGGTTGATTTAAGTTCATCCTATATTCAATTTCATTATGATTTTTGTGAAAACGATCAAGTTTGATTAAAATCACATGATTTAATATGACCCCGGTTTCAAACAATATCGATGTGACAGGGAAAACATGAGAGACTGGCCAACTAAAACCTGATACGCTTTCAGGAGCATTATTCACTTTACGAGTGGCTTGTGCCTTCGTACGAGTATGTACTCTAAAAGGGTCTAGTGTTGTTTACTTTAACAAGTACGATAATGGAAACCGTCTTTTTAGTTAGAACACGTGCCAGCTCAGGGTTGCCAGATTAAAAATTCAAATAATTTATTTTGTAAAATAGATACACAAACTATAAGTTTTACTGGTCAAATCTAATCCTTATAGAAACAATAGAATTTGATGAAACAAATATAATCAGAGAAATACATAAAAAAAATTAGTTGGGCTAAGAAATGATATATCTGCATAAAATAAATAAATATGAACATAAGAATTTAACATAATGCAATATATACATAATGCAATGGATAAATAAGTTGATAAATAAACTAAATAGATCATAAATTCAATAAATACATATAATGCCTAACCAAATACACAGATTTACGATTTAAGTCGTATTCACACGATTATTTGAAAATATGTAGAAGACGATTTTTTTCAAAATAGTTATGCTTTGGTACGATTGTTTGAGCATCCGATTTACGGCATTTACGGTCAAAATTTTCCAAGTTTTGTTGGTTTTATGGGGATTTTTGCAGTACGATTCTCTGTTTTATAATATCTGGCAGACCAGTGTCGGCTTGCCGTGCCGTTTGCGACACTGATAAATGAGGTATATGTACTTTCTTTATTTTGATTCCGTATATATTTAAACGTTTGTCGTGCTGTGGTAACTAAAATATGTTTAACCAAGCATTCCAATTTTCAGGATAATCTGGGATAATTTCAGTACTTTATTATAAAAAATGTATTTGAAATACTTCTCTTTGAACATTATAGGAGTGTAGTGTAGGCGTCAATCCATATTTAAATTACACGAAAAAAAACTGCAATATTTACTAAACATTTTTTAGTTCCTATGAAGATAAAAAAAAATGTGTTGCATAATTTAGAAAGTTGATTACTAGAACGGTTTCAAAGTGACAACTTTACATACTTAGAAACGAAATGATAATGGTAATGAAGATGATAATGAAATAATCGGTACTTAAATATCAGCATCAATAAGGTAAACATCTCCCCCACCTCCCGTCTAATAGATCCATGATAGGTAAGTGTGGTTTGCTCCCGTGAGGTATGAAATAGGTTATGGACGGCAATTAACCAATCGAGGATTGATCAAAGACTCCAGAATGGAGGTCAACCTCTCCCCAGGGCGTTATCCAATATAAATTGCTCCAGCTAGTGAGTGTTTCAGATAGTGTCATGTCAATGTCTACAAGAACACAAAGGCTTTTGTGCCGCAATGGTTTATTAATAAAGATTGTGTCTAAATTACAACTAATTCTACCGGTTTTCAGCTGAAACCCTACGTCGCTGTAGATTGATGACGTTTTCTTTTTCTATGATACCAACAAATTCCGGATTCTTCGGGACAAAATCTGTCATCAAGCCTTTCTTGCACAAATATAAAACTTTGTGTGAGCGCAAAATCGGACTGAGCTATTGTTAGGTATATTTTACAAGAGAGTTAGAGTGATTTTACAGTTTCACTATTCATACAGGTTGAAAGAAAAAGTTCTTTTTGTATTACATCATACTGTTGACAACAACAAAAACGTCTGCGTCTGGTTTTCTGTTCAATACATGTTTATTCATTGCACTATTCAAATCCTTTATCCAGGTTGACCAGCAGGAGGTCTAGAAAAAGAGTGTCTTTTGAGAGAGTTTTTAGCAGGGGGCCTAGAACGAGGTACAAAAATAGTGTCTTTTGAAAGAGTCTTCAGCTGTCAAACTTGATATTATTGTATGTACAAAACCAAGTTTAACAGGTGAAGACTCTTTCAAAAGACACATTTTTTTGCGCCTCATTCTAGGCCCCGTGGTCACACTTTAGAAAGCCAACGAGGGTCCCAGAAATAGCTGTACCTAGCGTACGTCTTTGTGTTATCGTAGAATCCAGTTTGTTCTACCTGTCTTCCTCAGAGCACGATAAAAATATAACTTTCAAAGTGCGTTGTCAGTACTAATTGAGCAATTCGGACATATCAGGAACAAAATGTTTAGATGATATTTGGGTATTTAAGATAAGAAATGAAGGGGTTTTACGTTCGCCACTTGGCATCTTTTGATATTGATATAGAATGTGAATAGGAAGGGCACGTACATTTTTATAATTTTATCACTCGGTTTTCAACCTAGGGACTTTATATAAGTAGCAAGCGCCCCGGGCGCCCAGGCTTGACGCGCGTTTATATACATAACTAGCTTTTGCCCGCGGCTCCGCCCGCGTGTTATTCGGTTTAACGACATGCTTTTTTCCGGGATAAAAAGTAGCCTATCAATTAAGTTAGGGTATAAAATATATCCATTCTAAATTTCATCCAAATCCGTTCAGCCGTTTCAGCGTGAAAGAGTAACAAACACACACACAAATCAAATCAAATCAAAATATTTATTTTTGCAAAATAGATACATAAAGTATACTTTCTACAAGTCAAAGTTAATTTTAAGAATATAATATATCTTTAGAAAATAAAAAAATATATAATAATACGGGAAATAAAATATACACCTGCATAAATAAATGATAGTCGTAAGTTTTTAAATAAATAAAAAATATATAAGATAGAGGAATCTAGGAATAAAAATATAAAAATAGTATATATACATAATGCAATGAAGAAATGAGTTCATAAATAAAAACGGGAAATACATACAAAAAATATTAAGGTTGGGCTACTAAAATCTAATAAAGTTATACACCTGCATAAAATATAGAAATATAGGAATAAAAATATTATACATACATAATGCCTAACCATCCGCACCATTCGATTAGTATTGCTAAACTTAGCAAACATTCCTTTTTTCAAAATAAAACATATGGGAAAAAATCATATACATACCTACTCAAGTAAAGGCATAAAAAATATAAGACTGCAGGAATTAGTCACGAGAAAAAAATATATCTTAGTCAACCCGTCTCATATTGTCTGTTACCTTTAACAAAGTAAGTTTACATATTAATTAATTTTAAGACTTTATATGATTCCTATACAGTATTAAAATATGCTAATAATTAATTACAATATTGAATAAGATTATTATTATTTATTACACCATGCTTCATTATCATCCAAATAATCATTGATTTTATAATAAGCTTTCTTAAGTAGTCCCTGCTTAATATATAGTTTAAACTTATTTTCAGGCAAACTAAGGACCTCCTCTGGAAGCTTATTGTAAAATCTTATACCATGTCCTACAAAAGAGGTACCTACTTTGGCAAGTCTTAATTTTGGAAAAGCTAGTTTATGTTTGTTTCTGGTTTCAACAGAGTGGTGCACACCAAGCCTAGGGAAATTATCAATATTTTTTCTGACATAACTAATAACTTGATATAAAAATTCACATGGGACCGTAAATATATTAATTTCTTTAAACTTTTCTCTTAATGAATCTCGGTACTTCATGTTATAAATAGATCGAATTGCTCTCTTTTGCAAGACAAAGACTGCTTCTATATCCGCGGCTCTACCCCACAACATTATGCCATATGACATAATGCTGTGAAAATAACTGAAATATACTAATCTAGCAGTATTATCATCAGTAATCTGCCTTATGCGTCTAACAGCGTATGCGGCTGAACTTAGTCTACCACAGAGAGCTTCTATGTGGGGACCCCACTGAAGACGAGAGTCTATAGTAATACCTAAAAACTTAGTTTCGTTAACTAACTCCAGCTTAGATCCCTGCAAAAACATCTACTTGAATTACATTTGGTAAAGTAAACTTTATACATTTCGTCTTTTTTGCATTTAGAACTAAATTATTTGCAGTGAACCAATCAAGAATCAGAAAGAGAGTTGAATTCGCGTCATCAAGAATATCGTTATGTCGATACACTTTAAAAATAAGTGACGTGTCATCTGCGAATAGAACTATCTCAGATAAGTCTCTAACTAAGTAAGGAAGGTCATTTATGTATATTAAAAACAATAGGGGCCCCAATATGGAGCCCTGCGGAACACCCATTTTGACTAATGCTCCAGATGACTTTACTCCATTAATGTCTACCTTTTGAATCCGGTCACCAAGGTATGACTTAAATAACGCCAAAGATTTACCCTTAACTCCATAGTGATCTAATTTACATAAAAGTGTTTCATGATTAACGCAATCAAAAGCTTTTGAGAGGTCACAAAATACACCGAACGCATCCTGATTTGCTTCCCAAGCGTCAAATATGTGCTTGACTAAAGCAACTCCTGCATCAGTGGTTGACCTCCCTTTAGTGAATCCATATTGTTCACTGTGAAACAACTTATTTAAGTTAAAATGAGATAATAATTGATTTAAAACAATTTTTTCGAAAATCTTACTAAATACTGGTAAAACTGAGACCGGTCTATAGTTGGAAGGGTCTTCATTGTCGCATGATTTAAAAAGAGGAATCAATTTACTCAACTTCATTAAATCAGGAAAGACACCATCATCTACACATTTATTAAAGATTAAAGCTAAATATGGAGCTATTAAATCAATAATACAGCTTACAACTTTAACAAATAGGCCCCATAAGTCCTCGGTTTTTTTTAAGTTAAGAGATTTAGATGCTTTAATGACAGTTTGTGAATTAATATGCTTAAAAGCAAACACAGAATGGCACTGAGGCACGTGACCACTCAAAAGATCCTGTGCAAGTCTTGGACTTGAATTTAAGCCTTTAGTTGTCAAGGAAGGAATGTCAGTAAAGAATTGTTCAAAGCCCTTCGCAACTTCTTTATCTCCTGTAAAAACTTAATTGTTAATATTCAATTTTAGTTCATTATTCTGTTTGTTACTCTTCCCAGTTTCAGTATTTATGATATTCCATACTGCTTTTACTTTGTAATCGGCCAATTTAAGTTTTTTATTCAGAAATATACTTTTTGCTTTTAAGCACACTAATTTGAAAGTACGTGAGTATATTTTCAAATGTTCAATATATTCAATATTATTATTGTAGGATTTTATGTCGTACAATTCGTATAAATGATTTCGGCTTTTGTAAATACCTGGCGTTGCCCAGTCACTAAAAGTGATTTTATTACTGTTAGAAACTTCCCGCACACACACAAACTTTCGCATTTATAATATTAGTGTGATTGTATGAATTTCTATACAGCGCGGCGGACGCGCAATGGGCGCTTATTGTATTACGTACAGCGCCATACATTTTGTATCCTGTCCGCGTGCCTGGGGCGCTTGCTATATCAAGTCCCTTATCTTATAGTAGAAACTGGTTAGCTGTTCTGTACAGTTTAATATCTTTTATGTAGGTAGTCATTTCTTTAAAAAAATGTTTTGTAAGTTTGTTACGCCCTATACAAACAAACGCTGAAGCTTCACTGTAAGGTTTTTCTGACGGAACCGCTCTCGGATTACTTGTAACGGAATGTACGGAAAGGTCCAGTCGCTCAAGATCCTCACCTCGTCAGCGTGCAAGTAGGCGTGTCCGTCGTGCAGCTCGCAGCGCGCTAGGTGCGCTCGCAGCGCTGTAGCAGCCCCCGCGCTGCTCCCCCCCGCAACTTCCACGAGCTCGTGACAGCTCTCCACCTGTCCAACATTAAGAGGGCTATTACTGCTGGTGACCTTGAAAGTCACAATCAAGGGCCTGTTTAATTCAGATGTTATTTGAGGAAAAAAAATTAAAAAAAGATTAACTGCAGATAATCTGGAATGATTTTGCCCTGATATAATTTCAAATGTTACAAAACAAGGTCCAAACTAAGACAATTTAAGACTAAGACCCAAATTAATTATTGGCTGATTTTTATAAGGTTTTTAAAGACGGTTTATTGCCGTTTCTTAACCCCAAAAAAAATATTATAACTGAGAACTAGATCTAAAGACTATCGTTACTATTTTATGACAAAATTCTTTTTCTACAATAAAAAATCACAAAGTAACACTTTCATCGAGATTTTAATCCACTTTTTATGGCCTTATACTTATTTATGGTTAAAAGCATATATTTTATACTACGACGCTAGGCATAAAATATTGTAAAGGAGATCGTCATGAACTTTTATAAATCGCAATAAATAAAAATTTCAAAATTATAAAAACACCACGAAATCGCAAGTTTTCTGAGCGACCCGCCGCCACTGAGCAGGAGAGACGAGTATAAAATGAGAGCGCTGGAACAGGCCGAACAGGACAGATTTATCCGAATATCCTCGCCTTAAACGAAAACCCTTTGATTCTACCAAGAAACAAATTCCGTGTTGTGATCAATAAGTCTCAGGGTACAACGTATTTAAGTTTTACACCAAGTTTGACCCTAAGACCCTAAGTTAAATCAACCACATTATCCGTTATACAGCATAATATTGGAAATATTGGGATCAAATTGTATCCTGACTAACTTTCTGCCCTTAAGGGTCTGTATAAGGCTAGATCCCCAACTTCAAATGAGTATATCACTTTGTGTAACTTGGTTAATCGGTATAGTAAAAATAATATGGGCAGTAGACTATATGGTTAATAGACTGATCTTAGAAAAAACTCAAAATATTTAAGTGCGCTCGATAGAAAAAATTACGAACTTACCTCTAAATTTCATGTTAGGACCTTCCTTAAATCATAAAGCCTTGAAATTTTTATTAAAAATAAGTTAACAAATGACATCGTCAGCTCGTCTTAGAATAGTTTAAAATTTGCACGTAGAAGGAGAGTAATTAAATAAAAACGCAGATTTTTGTGGGCACGTGTTTCTTGGTGGTCGTAACAGCCACGGCTGAGAGCGCGCTATTTTAAACTAAAGGGAAACGTCGTAGAGTTCAGTTCTGATTGATGCAAAATGAGGTGCTCAATCTGAACTTATATGTAGCCTTAAGGCCTGGCCCATAGGGTACGACAATCTTATTTAGTGATTTCGATCTTGAGTATATTGTTCGAAAGTCTACACTAGAATGCTTGCTTCGCGCGCTGCCCATGGGCGTCGGAAGATGAAAGTCTAGGGTGGGGCAACCTTTCAAATATCAACGGGATTTATAGTGGAAAAATAAAAAAAGTACTTTTATGCAAACAAAAACTTCCGATCGGTCTTGTCTCTCATTTATTTATTTATTTATTTATTTTTACATAAGAACCTTAGCCTACTTACAGTGCTTGTCACCAACTCGTAAGCTAAAACAGTCTTGTTTTCAACAACATATATTACCAAACTAAATATTAAAGTAATAATAAAACTAAATGCTTAAAAAAACTCTTACATAGGCTATAAACTTCGGTAAATTGACATTAAAAATTAAAAATTAAAAATGTCAATTTCCGGATATTTACTGATGAGCAAATTTAACAGTGTACACGCATGGAAGGTGGGCGCAAAACGAGCATGCTGTGTGCGTAACCACACCCGTCGCGAAAAGCAGGCGCGACCGCAGCACCCCGTACCTTTCCGGTGCCGCCAGCGCGCAGCCCGCGAGTGCAGCGGGGTCGTCCACTCGGTTGTGTAATAGCAGATAATAGTGCACTAATAACGCTAGCCTACGTCTCAGCTCTAGGGTGTCTACTCCTACCATTCCGACCACGAACATGGATGGGAATAAATAGGGATAATACCCATACATTTTTTTATACAGGTATCGAGCAAATTTACGTTGGACTCTTTCCACCATGAGCTTGTATTTAGTCTCGTGTGGGTCCCAGATGATTGCGTTGAACTCTAATTTACTTCTCACATAGGCATTGTATAACGCTACAATGGGTCTCGGATCCTTAAACCTAGCAGTTTGTCTCATTACAAAGCCTAGTGATTTATAGGCTTTCTTACAAGTCAACTCAATGTGGTCATTTAAAGTCAGTTCACTGTCAAGTGTCAGTCCTAAGTCTCGTATTTGTGAGACTCGTGCGAGCGGGGCTCCAGCTATGGTGTAGTCCCGAACAGGTGGAGTACGAGACCTGGTAAAAGTCATGGTCTTACACTTAGAGCCATTGAACTCCAAGTTGTTCTGTTCACTCCAATCTACAACACTATCTATATCGCTCTGAAGCGCCTCCACATCATCTCTATCACCTATACTCAAGTATAACTTCAAATCGTCTGCAAACATCAAGCACTGAGCCGTTCTCACAACCCCTGGGAGATCATTTATCATGATCAAAAACTATGTGGGCCCTAGAGTGCTTCCTTGACTTACACCAGAAAAAGTTTCATAGGAATGAGAACGTATACTGGCCAATTGGACATATTGTTCGCGATTGGCAAAATAGTTGGCAAATAATTTCAGTAACTTTGGGGTAAAACCTATAGCAGCAAATTTTTCAAGGAGCACGTCATTATTGACGCGGTCGAATGCCTTTTTAAAGTCAAAATAGGCCACATCAGTTTGCAGTGACCTATCCATAGACGTTGTAGCATAATTAACAAAGTTAATTAGGTTTGTAGAAGTGGATCTACCTGCACGAAAACCGTGTTGGCAGTCAGAAAGGAAAATCCGTATCTGTTGCATAACTCTGTGATTAATCATAGACTCATAAATCTTCCCAGGGACTGAGAGCACGGCTATAGGCCTATAGTGTTCTACTTTAGATCTGGAGTCACCCTTGGGTATAGGTGTTACTCTGGAAGTTTTCCATTTACGCGGATACACAGAGAGCTTCAAAGATAAGTTACATATAAATAGAAGTGGCTCTTCCAGGGTCGATAGGCAGTCCTTAACGACGTAAGGCGGAATTCCGTCTGGACCTGGAGAGGATCGAGCTTTTAATCGCCGGACAGCATAACGAAGATCGACAGCCGTGAATCTGTCGATAGCGACGCGTGACGAGCTCACACCAGGGCCGGCGCTCCGCTCGGCGGCCTCAGCGTCCAGTGTCGGTCGGTCGGGAAGGAATACAGATTGAAAGTACGAAGCGAAGGCGTCCGCTGCCTCAAATTCTGATACAGGTTTATCTTCATACTCATATTTGTCACATATGACCGTATCATATGTCCGCTGTATGTGTACTTTAGTCGTGCTACGAAATCCATTTTTTTACTGTTCCATTCCGTTTCCAGGGGGGGGCTACTGCCCCCCCCCCCCTTCCTACGCCCATGGTGCTGCCGGTATGTATTATCAGTGAATTTTCGACGTTTTTCTGGATTTAGAGAAAAAGTATTTGTTACAGGTATTTTCTAGCTTTAAATCTGAAAATAAACGTTGTTTTCTTGTTACAGCAATTATTTCAGACATAAAACTCAAGCCGCTTAGATAAATTACGTATTTATCACCTAAAGAGGCATCATTTTCCAAAATAAAATCTATCGATTGAAATGTGCCCATTTAGGAAACTCTCTTTACAACAGAAAACAAAGGTCTAAGAAAACATGTATGTCAGTAAGTAGTTGACTCAGAATATTTAAACAAAAGCCCTTGTAATATAGAACGCCAGGCCTTAAGGACATGGGTGACCCGACATAGAACACCTCATTTTACATCAAGTAGAAATAACCTGTATGACGTTATTTTAAACGTATTGTTACGTCGACCATAATAATATATAACATATTATATGTATAAAGAAAAAACCGGACAAATGCGAGTCTGACTCGCCCACTGAGGGTTCCGTACAAATTTGTAGGTACATATTATAAATATTTTATGAAACTTAATTAATTATTTTTTAATGATTTAATAACAAATAAATAGTTTTGAGACTTTTCACTATAATTGTAGTATAAGATGGTATTACTTGCCAAATTTCATAGTTCTAGGTCAACGGGACGTACCCTATAAATTTTTATTGCCCTTGGGAGTTTTGCGGCAAGTTAGATTTTATCACAGCTTCAAGGGAATGTAAACTTAAGTATATGGTTTTAATTTCAATTCGATATCTCCACGCGTTCCCGAGATAAAGGGTCTTGACAGACAGACGGACGGACGGACAGACGGACAACAAAGTGATCCTATAAGGGTTCCGTTTTTTCCTTTTGAGGTACGGTACCCCGAAAACAAAACGAATCCCGAAATCGATACTAGAGCGAAAATAAATAAGAAATCTAAAACAAAGTGAAATAGAAAGGTACAAAAGATTTTATTTACAGTAAATAAATAAATGAGTTAACGCGCTTTATTCAAACTTACTTCATAAACGTTAGAAGAACAAAGGTACAGTACTCCCAAACTTATAATGCGTATACGAATCTTCGCCACTGCTCGGCAAAGTTCGTATTTCCCTACAGTTTCTATACAAGCAGTAAGGTCACGTGGTACGTCCGGTCGCTCGGCTGTAGATTTCTATGCGCATTATCACTTTGGGAGCACTGTACATATGTTTTTTTCAACTGTGGGTATCCTGATTATTGCAAAAAAATCATCCAAAGTCCATGTCAACGAAATACGAAGTACCCGATAGGCTTTCACGGTGAGCCTCCGGTGAGCCAATCAATTTGTATGAAATCGATTACGTAAATGGCAATAACTTACTTTTAAGAGCACTAGGAGGTATTAGTTTCAACTTGATATCTTTAATGAGGCCCGAGAAAAGGAGCCTTGACAGGTTCCGTTTTTTCATGTTGACGTACGGAACCCTAAGAACGCCCTTCTTTATTGATTTAGAATGTCTACCTCCCCTTGTATAGACCTGACCGTCACGAGTGACCGCACTGCTGGATAGAATCTGCATTGAAAGGATCCAATCAGACAACGTAATTAAGGCTGCGGTCCGGCCTCACTTCAAAGGAGTCGTGTTGTGTACTTGCAATCTGGCTTGTGGTTACATCGGAATAGGTATTGTACAGCTGATAAGGGAAGGCCTTAAACGCAGACTAAGGACATTTTGCACATTCTTGCGCGCGAATTCGTAAAATTTTTGTGCGTGCCATAATAAAATTCATAAGCAGAAAGTTCGGACAGGAATGCGCAAAAATTATGTATATAATTTTTTTCTTGATGTCCCAGGTTTAGATTTTAACTTCAGCTAGTGGAGGTGTGAATGATTTGATGATGCGTGCGGTGAAAGAATTTTTGTTTTCTGATTATCATCGTCACTACGATGATAATCAGAAAACCGCATCCAAATCCGGCGAGGGGTTCTCGAGTTAAAAGCGTTTATTCAATCTTTGCTTCGTTTTCGGCTTGGAAATTACTCTATTAACATCCCTTTTTGCCTATGTGTTGACCAGGGTAATAAATACGGTGATAATTAAAACAGCCGCATACAAATCCGTTGAGTGGTTTTCGAGACAGACATAAAGAGAGACAAAAAATAAAAAAAAATGTTGTTTCGGCTTCAGTAAAGTACAAATACCAGTTTATTCAAAATTTTGCGAAAGTATTCAATTTGATATAGATACAGATAGAAGATTGAGTCGAAAGTGTCGATGTTGGTTGAGTATTTTTTACCAATCTAATCTAGTTATTTTTAGGATACCGACGACAAATAAAGAATCACACACTGTCAATTTAATAATTTGTCTTTGGTTTTTAAAATAAGGTGGTTTGTGTGGACAGAGAATAAACAATCTAGTGAGCTATAACTAGGCAATTATTTGGTATTTGCCACCATCTCGCTCTGAGCATATTTACTGCAACAATAAACAAAATTCGTATCTGTTTGTTTGCTTCTAAACTATCTTCTTTCGGCTGGTACCTCGAACGTACAGTGCGTTTGTCCCTCCGAGGCTGGTACTTGATAGTCAGTTTCTTTCAAAATAAAATCCACGCGCAATCTGTCGTAGTACGACCGAGAGTTGTACCTATTGGTAAATTCGTCTGCACAGAGATAGCCTGGCTAGAGAATTTATAAAGAATCTAGCTTCTGTCCCAGAACCATTATTATTACAAAAAAAAATGTTTAAAAAAGCTTGTATCAGTGAAACAGTTGGTAGTCAACAATAATAGAACGCGAAAGCCGGTAGTTCAAGGGCGTACGCAGGATTTCACTCGGCTTGGGGTGGAGCTGAAACTCTATAATATGGGCATAAAGACAAATAAATTATTAAACATTATAATTATACAAATTTATCATTAAATAAAAACGTGTCGGGCCACGCACAGTGTAGGGTTCTACATTTTACAAGTTGGTCAACTAATACAGATCGCGCCAAACTTCTAGTCCCCTCGGAAGTTGCTCTCCCGAAGAATGGCCCATGCATTGTCGTGTTTAGAGGGGACTATAAATTTGGCGCGACCTGTTCTCGTAAACCTGTAAAGCCTAAAGTGTAACTTCATTATATATATTGATAATGAAGATAAAAGGAAAACTATCACAGCTACTAGCAGTCTCTGAGCTAAGCCGCGGACAGACGGACATGGCGAAACTATGAGGGTTCCTTGTCAGACTACGGAACCCTAAAATTAGCCTCCGGGACTTTCAGGGGGCCTAAGAGCGCCTAAAATACTCTTTCAAACATAAAGCTAGAGTATTGTCCCGGAGCCGTTGTCTCCCAACTATTCATGGTAGTCTTAGCACAACAAAAACATCTTGTACCATTTGCTCTGCATCGATAAAAAGTTCTTGTTCTTCTACGTATACTCTCTTCGGCAGACAATCGGTAAATTTTTTGGAAGTTTCATACAAGTACATAATCCATCCATCCATCAGCCTGTTTCGTCCACTGCTGGACATAGGCCTTTCCAGGAGTTCACCACTCTTGGCGGTCCTCCTGGAAGAAATGCCCATACTCACACACGCTGGGCAGGCAGGTTGGTGAGCGCGGTGCCGAAACCCTTGCACTAGTGACGCCGCTGCCCGTCACCAGTCTGTTTTATATAAGGCCCGGCAATTGGGGATGGATATACCGCCATCCGTCGGTCCCAGGCAATGGTGGGCCGCCTGGTTTTTTGCCTGAGAGCTGTCCTCTTACTCTCCCCCGAATAACTTCGGGAAGATTTCCGAGTAAGATGGTGGTACCTCCACAGTCGAGCCCGGCATTAGCTCTACCACCTAAAAGTACATAATAATTGCTACTTTTTGATGACTAAAGCTTTAGCCACTTTAGGCGAGAAAAGCACCCGATCTGGCAACTTTTTGAGCAAAGTTTAGCCACAGATTTACTTGGCAACACTGTGTTTGTAAGGTTTGTAGTACGCATAGAGGAGATGTACGTCGTTTGTAAGGAGTATGGTGAGATGTGTATTGTTTATGAGTTCAGTAGTCGCTATGTATATACACTTCTCATCAAAAAAATCGAAACACTTCCCAAAGAAAGATATTGTATTATGCGAAGAAAAATAAAAATGTTGTACAACAGTAGGTAGAACAAGGTTTCGAATTCCCTATACTAACGTTTCAAATTCAAATTGATTTCTTTAAAAGAATAAATCCGTTTTTTTGGTTATTCTAGGTAGTGCTTAGATTTTTCGGTGAGAACTGTAGTATAACTACAGTATGTTTTAAGACAATAAAATTCAAAATATTTATTTTGTAAAATAGAAAATAAAATGAAAATATCTTTATTGTTACAATCATCTTATCATAACTTATGTAGCCCTAGCTTTTGTCAAAGGAAAACCGTGTATCAGAAGTCAGTTCCTTCCTATGTGTACATTCAGTGATGATAAAACAATTAAGAGTTATTACAAAACAAGAGGTTATTAAAAAAAAATAAAAAAAATAACAGAAAATAGCACAATTTCCGCTGCGTGTCTGGACGCCTATCATTGTGTGTGTGTGAGGGTGTGTGAGGGTGTGAGAGGGTGTGAGAGGGTGTGAGAGGGTGCGTGTGCGCGTGTTTGTGTATATTATGCATATACAGACTGATTGGAAATACGACCAATTCCTGGAAAGGGGTTATACTACAGCTAATTTGTAACGATTTTGACCCCATGAGCTGGTGGTCCAAAATCAGTGGTTGTCAAGTTATTTAAGTATTTAGTTTTTTTGAAAATTTTCCGACTCCAGACTAAAAACTGCTAATTGTAAGTAAGTGACTACTGTAAAAATAAATGCAAGTCCAAAATTCCCATAACCTCAGAAATAGAAGGTACTAAATTATAACTCATGAATTTTTTTATGAAAATATCGTTCAAGTTTCTGAGGAGTACTAAAAAAAAATGTACCACACTTAGCGTACAAATTATGGAAATTACTTTATTGTTTCATTAGCTTTCCAGAAAACTACAAACGTTAGCTACTTTTGCCGGCATCCATTAAAAAAATGAAGAATGGTTGAGCAAGTAGCAGATTTCCTAGAATCGTGTGCTCTAGTAAACAATAACGTTCTTGCAATTCACTAATCCGAGTAAATGGAATGTACTGCGTTCTTATCGCATGCATTGTCTTTTTTCGCCTTTATCGTCACCGACCAAATTCAAATCAGTTAGTTTCAGCCATTTTGGAGTTCGGACGTGTCGTTGTAAACTAGCTAAATTCAACCTATCTTTTTAATGGCTGCTTTCGAAAATGAAGAATACGCTGATATTATGTACAGCACGAAGAAATTACCACATCCGGTTCCCTCTTCGCCGTTTACCAGACGAGAGTGTGTTTAGTACGACATATCGGCGCATACGAGAAACGGGATCAGTTCGACGACGTCATAACGACGCTGGAAGACCTCGGGTTCATGATCCTTTCGACGAGGAAGAAATTTTGCAATATATTCAAGCAGACGGCACTATTTCAACAAGAGCTGTGGCGAGGCAGCTAGGCCTGACTCAATGGAAAGTTTGGTTCACTGTGCATACAGCAGATTTGTATCCTTACCATTATACGCCAGTTCACGCCATTGAGGAGGGAGATCCTGCCAGAAGGATGGATTTTTGACGATTCCTGTTAGACACCGACATTGTGGAACCCGATTATCTGACAAGAATTTTGTGGACTGATGAATCCAAATTTGACCGCGATGGTATTACAAACTATCATAATGCACATTTTTGGGCCCCCAAGGGTCGCAACCCAAGTAAATCCAAAGAAGGGGCTCACCAAAGAAGATTCTCACTAAATGTGTGGATGGGAATCATCCACAACCATTTGATTGGGCCGTTCTTTCTGCCACAAAACTAGAATGGCATCACCTATGTATGAAAACTGAAGTACAACAGCTGATTACGCCCGTCGCGTCGCACCCTGGACATTTGGACTCAGACCCAACTAACTCACAAATCCTTCTACTTGAACTGGTGTTAGACTTGTCACCACCCTCCTGACGGAACCATGCCGCCGAGCGACTTCTTGTGCCGTTTCAGCATGACGTTATGTCGTCTACAGAGGTAGTGGTTACAGGCGATTCGCAGTCTCGGTTATTTTTACAGGCGACTTCCAGCCAGCGGGACACTGCCTAACATTTTGTTTTATTGGATTCCATTGAACAAATCTGGAACTAAATCCCTGAACTATTAATATCGTCATACGACCTGGAGGTTGATCATGGGCATACTTAAAAGACGGGTTTATTACTTTTCCAAAGCATCATTATGTTTTATAAGCATATTATGGAAACAGTTTGTGTAATACTAATGTGTATTATTCTGTATCAAAGTAAAGTTTATCTGTATTGTATCTATACGTAACTGCAGGTACTCATAACACTTATTAAATCAAAATGTTCTAAAGCTACATATATAAGGTGCTCTAAAAATATCTGCCACGGCTGCAATGGGAGATGGTATTGTGTATGTATTATAGATTACAATAGTGAAGAAATTTTGTACCTCGGAATAGTAATATAAGTTTGAGAAAAAAAAGTAAATAAACATTTACTTTATTCCGCATAAAGTGATTCGAAAACTACGAGCGATGTGTCGTTTCATCAATGAAAATAATTTCTATCTCTTTCCAACCGTTTTGTGTTACTACGGGACGGTTTCATGCAAGTAAATCAATTTTAACTTATACGCACATTTTTTTGTATGACTTTAGATCAATAAAATATCGTTACTTTTGTTATCTATATACACAATACACTCTCCCATTACAGCCGTGGCAGATATTTTTAGATCATCTTATATAGAAAGTCGCTTTTAAGATATTTGATTATTACTGCTGGTACAAAGGAAACGAATCGTTACTTTGCAGCGTATTTTTTTTAGCTTTCACACTTTAAATGTAACTGCTATTTTATGTTTCTGTTCTCGTTCCAAAGAGGAACTGCTCGTATAGTCTCTGGTGTAGTTAAACAGTTCCCTCGCTCCTAAAGCACTTAAATTGTAGAATGTGTTCCGCTTAAACGCCTGCTGCGATGCATTTTTTTTTTGGTCACCACCAAGTCCATGGAAAGAGTCGATGGTACCTAGGTTGAACCCTCTCAGAAGGTACCTATTTACTCTTCTTTTATAGGAATCTGGGAAATAACTATCCGGATATAATTTGTTAGTCCTTACTTACAGGCGTAAAACCTACATAGGAAACAGCTTCATCTCTTTTTTGGTACATAATATGCCATCAAAAACAAAACTTGTAAAAAAAACCAAGTCTCGCAACTTAGTTCTTCTACCGTAAAAAGTTGTGAGATCCATGTAAATCCAAGTCGATTAATTTATTCAGTCCCTACTTTAGGGACCTTCTGTTTTAAGTTATTACATAATTAGCTAGCCTAACAATATCTTATAGTGACCATTTCAATATTAAAAATATTTTATGTTTTAAATAAAAAGATTGACTCGGCCATCGCATGAAAACATAATTTATCTCATATTATATTAAATTAGATTATTTAGTGCGATTTCCAAGTCAATCTATTTATGTAAAACATAAAAGATTTTTAATATTGATATGTCACTATAAAATGTTGTTAGGTTAGCTAATTAATGTACCTTAATAACATAAGACAGATGGTCTCTTAAGTAGGGACTGAATAAATTAACCGACTTGGATTTACATCGATCTCACAACTTTTTACGGTAGAAGAACTAAGTTGCGAGACTTGTTTTTTTTACAAGTTTTGTTTTTGATGGCATCTCATTTTTTTTGTAGATAGTCCTACTTTTTTTCCTTTCCGGTACCTTCTACTTATAACTGAAAATGTAACATTGTAATCCTATATATCTATATAGGATTACAAAGTTATTTATGCAGTTTGTGTATCTAGAGCACTGGACCGAAATTGCAAAATATTTGAGTTTTTCCTTGATTGATACACTAAACACTAATTGCATTCCAAATTTGAAGCTTCTATGTCTGCAAGAAGTGCCTTAGAGTTTTGATGATCGGTCAGTGAGTCAGTGAGTGAGTGACAAAATTGAGAAACTTTGACTAGTTATAACTTGTAAACTACTGGTTCAAATTGAATGAAATTTGAAATATACTGTGTTTATACAATGCCTGCTTGGTTAGTGAAAATTCAGGCTTGTAGTTTCATCCAAGACGAAGTTATAGGGGTCGAAAATGGTCTGAACTGCTTCGAGAAAAGGATGGTACGGCGGCGTGACGCTTTTTAGCTCGACTTGGCGCGTGCCCCCAGATATATCACTTTTTTTAGCTTAAGTATAAATTTGTACTCCTTATTGTGTACCCACTTATATATAAATAAAAATATTTGTATTTGTATAATATGAAAGCTGGCAGGGAGTTCTGCATCTCAGCTGTTAAACGAAGATTTAAAACTTTTAAGATCTTTGGGAAATATTCAGTCACAACTGAAAATTTAGTTTTTTTCTGGCCAAAGATATCATTTTTCTCCATTCTTGGGTGCTGAAGTTGACTAGTTAGTCAACGAATTGAGTACATTATGAACAAATCGTGTTGTGAAAATAGTCCAGGTGATTCTTAAGTTTGTTCCGAAAATAACGATAATTCTTTATAAGATTTAATCTAAAACATATTAAATTTTCTGATTACCAACAGTTTTTATTTAGCAATAATTGAGGTGGTAACGGAGGATCTAGGTGTAAAATGCACATCATAATATTGTTTTCTTTACTTTTAAATAAAAAGTTTGCAATAAATGCGTTTTATAGCAATTCGTGCAAACTGCTTGTTAATAGTTAGGTGAACTGATCACATAAAAATTATTCAATTTTATGCGTTACATTTTAGCTGCATTACATTACAACTGTAAACACGCTTTTAAGTTCGTTAATGTAATGCAAACAAAATGTAATACATTAAAGTACGTAATTTTTTTGTGAAGACTTTTTTTTCCGCAAGTTGCTTTAATAGTACATTATTGCAAGGGCAGCGAAATAGGCAATTGCCATTTCGGCCGAGGCATATATATTGCTTTTCTTAAAAAAATGCAAGGAAATAAAAAAGGGCCTTTTATATAATAAATTCACCTTTGTCGCTAAATATATATTATCTGGGGCTTCAAGTAGAAACTGCTTTATGTTTTCAGCAGTCAAAATCTTCGATTTTTTGCTCTTAAGCCCAGACGATTGTCGTTTTAGAAAAGTTGTAAAATTTCCGTAGTTCTTCAAGTCAATGCTGTTTTTAATATGAACTCTACATTTCAGCATAGAATAAATCGCCCATAATGTAGATGGCTTTTTAGTTTTAGCAATTTCATTGAAATACGCCAAAAACACTGTTTCGGAGAACAATTTTGCATTTTTCTCGTTTTTTCCAGAACATGAAATTTTCATATACTTTCATATATTTTTCTTTTGCTTTCGCTGGAAGCAGGTTTTCCATCGCTAATTTAGCTTCCGATCTTAAATATGGTGGAGTGCAGTCAATGTCCATTTCATTTTCATTTTCAGAATCATCGGAACTCATTTTAATTTATTATAAACCAAATAACAACGAACTCCGCTTTACCGCAAATTTTTTTATTTTATTTTACAATTTGTGCCGAAAGCTAAACGCATCCACGAGAACGCAATGTGTACGATAGATGAAAGAGTTCTAAATTGAAACAGCACACCGTTTCATACAACATTGCCGGTGCGCTCTTCGTTCCAAATTCAAAGAATGCGCCGGGAAGTGATTTTGGTTTTTCAGTCAACGTAAATATGATACTTCGCGTGTTCTTTATTCAAAAGTAATGATAATATTTCCGCGCATGTTTAAGAAAACAATATTATGACGTGCATTTTGTACCGAGGTAAAAAATTCAAGACGAACATAAGCTTTTGCCCCATAAGCCCCCTTAAGACGAACATAAGCTTTTTGTGTTCTATAGCTAGTGGAGGCTCAGGGGGGCTATTCTCAGTCTGTCAAATTCTCGACCGTAAAAACCCGTTTTATCAGTCGAACTCCATACATTTTTAGCTCGAGTTTTAGAAATATCACTTCGACTGTCTCCGGAAGTGCCCCCCTGGACGAAAATACACTTCAGTTTTGAACGCAGCAATTACATGTCTCACTGTATGACTTTATACGGTTTTTCAAACGGGACCCTATTATTAAGCCTCCGCTGTCTGTCTGTCTGTCCGTCTATCACAGGGGTCTACAGCTTCAACCTTAATAGATAGAAAGTTGAAATTTTCACAGAATACGTGTTACTATGGCCTATATCACGACAAACATTAAAAAAGAAATCAAGGGGTGTCCCCATACAAGAAATTTCGAAAAAGTTGCAATATTTTAACGTTATTTGTTTTGGCTCTTTCTTGAAGACGGTAATACATAGGTACAAGTTTTAAATTTAGTTAAGTTGCAATACTTACTCTGAAGTAAAATAAATAGAATAAAAAATAGGGTTATGTACGCAGACGGTGCCAATTCTTTTGCCAGGCGCTACCATTTTAGCAACTTCTTTTTTGTATGTATTGTAGGTATACCACTTTGGATGTATATCGTTGTTATTTACCATACATTTTTAGGGTTCCGTACGTACCCGTATTGTTGGGTGGTACAGAACCCTTTGTGCGCGATTCCGGGTCGCACATGGCCAAATTATTTACGTTTTTGGCAGTTTCAGTTCATTTATTTATAAACATGGTTTATACGTCATACAATATAAAGGTACATTTTTAAAACATTAAGGCCTTACACCTGGTGCACGATAATCTTACTGAGCGATTTTGAACTTCAGCATGTTGTCATAAAGTCTACAATAGAAAGCTCGCTTCGCGCGCTGGCGACACGCAAAATCAGTGAATTTCAGAGGTTTTTGTGGTATTTACGAAAAAGTATTTGATATAAGAGTTTTTCCACTTGACATCGGAAAATAAACCATGTTTTCTTGTTATAGCAGTAATTTCAGATATAAAACTCAAGCCGTTTAGTCATAAAACGAAATGATAACTTAAAAAGGCATAATTTTCAAAAATAAAATCTATGGAGCGAAATGTGTCCAATTAGGTAACCGACCTGACAACGGAAAGACAAAGGTCTGAAAAAACACGTGTCCAAGTTTTACATTGATCAGATAAGTAGTTGACTTAGCATATTAAAACAAAAACTGTTGAAAGACCCAATACAAGCCCTTAAGTCAAGACACTATTGATTGATAAGATTAGATTACTGATTGCGAGTATATTATTGATTATTTACTAATTAATGAGATTGATATATTATGTTTGTAGTAGAAAAATTATGTTAGTGCATTATTTATGTATATAGTCCAACTTTGCAAGCAGCGAAGATTAATGGTCATATCATATCATATCATATCATTTATTTATTGCCAAGTCACAGGTTACGAAGATGTTACATAATAATAAAAGTACAAGTGACGCCCTGTAGGGGCGCAGCAAACTCGAGAAGAGCAACTAGTTGACATATAATACTTAAATCTAACTACGTTAAGTATAATTTAATTATGAATAATTATTTTAAATATGTAAATTAGGAGTAACTAGTATAAGGTATGGTGCATTTATATTATTTAATAATATTATTTATTGATGGTAACAGTTTATTTTATTGAAATGCAAGTTAGATCCTAATATATTAAAATTTATTAATTATTTATTTAATACCTCGTTGAGCCATTGAAGTATTTTATTTATTAATAGCATCGTTAAAAAAATCATTTATACTGTAGTAACACTTGTTTATAAGGAATATTTTTAGTTTATTGTTGAATAAGGTGGGTTTTCAAATATATTTGAGATAGTTAGGTATATGGTTGTATATTTTTATTAACATGTGATGGGAGCTGGTTGAGACTAATTTTATTTTTGAGGTCACTCAAAGAATTCATCAAATGTATAGTATGCCTTTTCCACAAGTTGCTTCTTTATTGCTGAGATGAATGCCGCATCACTGCGATAGTCTACAATTGATTGGTGCAAATGATTATACACACGCGGCCCTAGTACTTTTAAAGATTTTCTCACCTTTGCGAGTCTACACGAGAATATAGCCAATTTTTTTCTATTCTCTATGGCCCGTAGTATCACTGCCACATTCCACTAGACAAAAGACGACGGATATTTCTACAAAACCAAAATGTCGGTTTTTTTGTTCGTAATCTGGCAGTGGCTGAATTAAAAGGAGATATTACCCTACTAGTACTCTGCCAAAGAAACGAAGAGTTTCACCTATTACAGTACAACTTGGGCCAAAATATAGGGGTGCGTGAAAGCGTGAAAGTAGCTTCCTCTTCGAAGCTTGGTCACCACAGTTGCGATGACATCTTTGATTGACGACATCTGTAACTTGAAGTTAGTGGCGAACCCAGTTCCTTTTGCTTAATAAGAATAATGTCAAGTACAAGAGCAGTAAAAAAAAAATTGCATAAAAGGTTTGTTAATATTAATAATAATAATATTTAATTTCAAGAAGTCCGTTTGGCTATGGTTGTATGAACGTTTTGTATTTGACGCGTTTTGTAGCGCTCCCGAGGTCACGCACTAAAAAAAAGCAGCAAAGCCTTCTAGCACGCCCCAGCTTCAAGCCTGCTGGCTGGATGTGTACAGCAACCGTGAACTCACCAGAGCAGCAAGCTACTTAGTTTAGGTTATAGTGGACCGCCAATACCAACTCGAGGTTATTGAAAGGGGGTCCTGTGTAACTTAAATAAATTCGGGACGAACTCACCAGTTTGGCGAGTCTGGTCCTCAACTGCGGCGCCGGGAGCAGCTTCCCCTCGGCGTCCTGCAGCGCGTCAGCCTGAGCCGCCACGCGCCGCGCTGTCGACACCGCTGCCGACACTCCGCCGGATATCAAACTCTCGCTGATGCAGGAGAGCTTCACCTATGGGGGAGTTATATACAACATTTTATCATAAGGGTCGTCCATTAATCACGTGATGTTTTTTAGCAACTTTTTAACCCACCCCCTACCCCCCGCTATCCAAAATCACGTGTATTATTTTGGTACAAAGGGTCGTAAACATTTTCAGAATATTATTTTTGAATACAGGTAAAATCTAATTTGTGTGCGCCGGTTTTTGGTTTAGAAATCGTGCGTTCAACGAAAAAATAATACTTGTGGTATCCCACTAGACCCCCCCACCTCCCACTTGTTATATTTCGTGTTTTTTTTCGAACTTACAGGTTTGACCAACGTATTAATAGAGTCGAGTAAGTCAACTTACATATTTTACCAACGTATTGACAGCGTCGAGTAAGGCCAGCAACTGCGAGGTTTCCGCTGGAGTGAGGATATCTCTGGTCGGTGCGACTGGTTGGCCGTGCGCGTGCGCCTTCAGTTGAGCTTGTTGCTTCTCGTCCCATGTCCTGTGAGGAAAAATTGTAAATTATGAAAACCATCAGTTGGAAACGTCAACTACTAGCCTGATATATAAAAATCCAAGTGTTTTATGACTCGGTATAATAAATAACGGCGATAGCACTCACGCTGAGGGGTGGTCGTCGGTGAAACTTGGATGTGGACTGTGATCCATACTCTGACCCTCCTTTGGGATCAAATTTTATATAAATGATAGAGCAAGTTGTGGAATTGAAAACCTATACCCTAATTGTAGAGCTAATAATGAAAGTAGCTGGTAGTATTACATTTATGTCCAAAACAGTAAACATCGGTAACGAAAGTAAATTTAAAATGCACTTTATGCACTCCAAGCAACGCTGAACTCCAAAATTGAAAATCCCAGGTCAAACAAAGAAATTGAATTATTTGTTTTTTTGTCTGAAAATGGCTCTGTAAAATAGAAAACTACTGTAAAAAGCCGTTATGTTGTTTGACGCATTTGACTGATATAGCTGAAAGAACAAAACTTTTTGTGCCTTTTCAGTAGACTACGGTACCTCTGGGATTAAAAAATAAACCTTTTATCCTAAATGCATAAGCCGGTTCCGTTTTTTTGTGGACAAAAATATATAATTAAAATTCTTTTGGAATAATTAACAACTTACCTTAAAACTTAATTCTCACTTAATAATCCATCCATCATGGATGGATTGGATGGCATCATGCAGCCTGTTTCGTACACTGCTGGACATAGGCCTTTCCAGGATTTCGCTACTTTTGGAGGTCCTCCTGGAAGAAATGCCCATACTCACACACGCTGGGCAGGCGGGTTGGTGAGCACGGTGCCGAAACCCTTGCACCAGTGACGCCACTGCCCGTCACCAGTCTTTTTTATATAAGGCCCGGCAATTGGGGATGGATATACCGCCATCCATCGGTCCCAGGCAATGGTGGGCCGCCTGATTTTGCCTGAGAGCTGTTCTCTTACTCTCCCCCGAATAACTACAGGGGCGGTTTGCGAGTAAGATGGTGGTACCTCCACAGTCGAGCCCGGCATCAGCTCTACCACCTGGATAACTTAATAATAAATTTATTTAAATTTTCATTCAACTGATGCTGGCCCCAAGGTAATACGGTTGCTGAACCCTAAAAATATTATGGTAAATAACAACACTATAAGTACCAAAGCAACATGAAGCCTACAAAAAACAAGGCATGGTGGCGCCGGATAAAAAAATTGGCGCCATCTGCGTACGAAACCTACTTTTCATTATTTTTTGTTTTGTTTTTGAGTATGTCCTACAATGTGACTAAATTAAAACTTGTATGTATTAACGTTTAAATATAGTAACTTTTTTGAGGTTTATTGTAAGGGGAACACGCTTAATTCTTTTTTTATTATTTGTCGTGATAGAGGCCTTAGTAACATATATTCTGTGGAAATTTCAACTTTATTCCTATTATGGCTTAGTAATAGTGTCCCGTTTGCCGGCCTTGGGGTACGGAACCCTAACATATTGCCTTTAGTATCTATCTACTAGTTTTAGGGTAGGTACGGAAAGAAACCGTTTTTTACGTTTTCGTTTCTCTTCTGTAAAATGCAATTCGGAAGCTATTTTATTTTGACGGTTCGCAAAATTCTACTTCGAGCTTTGAGATAAATATTCTCGAAGGAATTTTGCGCCGCCGCCGTTGTACCTAAGTAAACATTTTGATAAATTATCTTGGTAAGAAATAATGTTAGAAAATTCTAACATCACAAAGCTTTGTGAATTACTCTCCTAATAAAATATGTAAAAATCATGTATTTTTTATCGAATCACTTCAGATGAAGTTTATCATTGTAGATAACAAGTTGTCATAAATTTTGGGAATATAAAAATCAAAATTCTTATACTTGTTAGTGTTTGGAACTTTCTAGGGGAAATAATGTCTCTCAGCAAGTTCCAAACATTTCATTTTACAATCTCGAGCTATGTTCAAGATGGAAGGTATTTTGCCCTCGAGTGAAACACTGCTTCTCGATCCCTCAAAATAAATAAAGAGCAAACACTTGAAAATACAGAAAATTGACATTCACTTCCGTTTTATACAATTCTGGCATAAATAATTCGCTTTCATAAGATAGGTTCCCATTTAGAGAATCTTTATAAATTGTTTTCACAAACTAAATGTAAACGGCTTCCCACGATATACCTAGTCGGTGCTTAAATTCTGTCACAAACAAAATTGGCTGTAAAATGAAAACTAGTCATGATATTAAAAAAAGTTTTTTTTAAAAAAAGGTAATTTAATTATCTTACATTAAACACAAAATTTATTCAAAATGATTGCCACCATTTTTCACACAAGCCTTCAATCTTCGCGGCCAATCATCAATAGCAGCACGGACCATATTCATGTCGATATCGGCCACTGCTTTAATCAATGATGACTTTAGGCTGCTCAAATTTTTGTGAGGTTTAGAACAGACCTTCTCCTCCAATTCCTGCCAAATTTTGTAATCCAGTGGATTGAGGTCAGGGCTAGATGAGGGCCAATCTTGATGCCTTATTAGCTCGATATTCTGGCGCTCGAACCACTCCTGAGTTGTTTTGGCCTTATGAGCAGGTGCGGAGTCCTGTTGAAACACAAATGGCCATCCTCCAAAGAGTGTCTGGGGCAGATCTTTTACTATGCGATCTAATACCGTGTCTTGGTACACTTTTGCACTGGTTTTGACACCTTTTTCACAAAAATGCACTTCAGTAGGGCCATAGTAGGACACTCCTAACCAAATCATGACTGATGATGGATGATGGCCGTGCTGCACTCTAGGAATGGCATTCCCAGCGGCCGCAGAGCTGGTAGCGTACACCCTGTCATTTTGTTTGTTGTACTTGTCTTCGATATTAAAAATTTTCTCGTCTGTAAACAGGATATCGCGGTGTCTGTTTCTTGCGTATCGCTTTAGCAAAACTTTGCATTTTTTGGCTCTCATAGCTATCAGGCGCGCGTTCAGAAGATGTCCACTCTTTTTTCGGTAAGCTCGAAGTCCCAGGTCTTCATTGAGTACTTTTTTACGGTACTTCTGGTTAATCCCATCTCCAAAGCCATCAGTTTCTGCTTGCGGGCGGGATTTCTTGCAATACGCGCCTTGATTGCTTTGATGACCCCTGGAGTCCTAACGAAACGAGGTCTGCCAGTTCTTTTCTCGTCATCGACACTAGAGGTTTCATTGTACCTCTTGACGGTACGGTACATGAAACTCTTCGTGATTTTTAATTTTTGAAGCAAGTTGAATATCGTCTTCGGTGGATGGCCGCAACGATGCAATGCAATTACTGCTACTCGGTCCTCTTTGCGAGTCCACTCCATTGTAAAAAATGAATGAATGTAATTGTGATTTGGCAGATTATTAATCAAAAAATATTTGAAAATCAAACACCATTTCATTTTTTTTTCTAGGTGTTCTATTTTTAAAATAAATGGCCAGTGACAGTATTTAAGAACCGACTAGGTATATTCATATTTCATACTAGTTTTTGCCCGCGGTTCCGCCCGCGTGTTTTTGTCAATCTCTGCCCCGTTTTTAGTTTTGCGATTATTTTATGAACACCCCTATAGTTGTGTGTTGATCATGGTCATTACGATATTAATTAATTACTGATAAAAAAGACATGATCTTGCTAAGTTTCTTGCCCTTCTTCTTAGCAAGATTAATAGAATGGGCGGATTTAGGCATTATATCTATTTATAGTTTATTTATCTATTAACTTATTTATTCATTGAATTATGTAGGTATGTAATTATGTACAATATTTTAATTTATTACTTACGAGTATGTTAGTATATATTTGGCTAGGCATTATATTTATTTAGAGTCTATTCAGTTTATTTATCAACTTATTTATTAATTGCATTGTGTAGTTATAATAATATTCTTATTCCAATAAGTCTTTTTATTTTATGCATGTGTATAAGTTTAGTAGCCCAACTTAAATATAGTTTTTTTATATATTTTTCGTATCATATTTGTTTCATCATAAAATATTATTTTATACAGATTAGATTTGACATGTAAAACGCATACTTTATGTATCTATTTTACAAATAAACAATTTGAATCTTGAATCTTAATATAAAAAACCGCATCTAAATAACAAAAACTGTAGTTGTGCCTATATTAAAAAGTAAAACTGGTGACATATCCGATAAAAATAACTACAGGCCCATTTCTCTAGCAACAATATTGGCAAAAGTACTTGATTGTCTTCTTAATACTCGTTTGAGTAAATGTGTGAAGCTTCATGAAGCACAGTTCGGTTTTCGCTCGGGTTTATCGACTGAAACAGCGATTCTAACCCTGAAAAATGTAGTCCGATATTATACAGATAGAGAAACACCTATCTATGCTTGCTTTATGGACCTATCCAAAGCCTTTGATCTCGTGTCATATGAATTGCTCTGGAAAAAGGTAGATAAACTGGGTATGGCTCCCGAGATCACAGCCATGTTTAGGTATTGGTACCGTAGCCAAACCAATAGTGTAAAATGGGGAAATGCTTTATCAGATAGCTACACTCTAGAGAGTGGGGTCCGACAGGGGGGCCTATCCTCACCGACCTTGTTTAATTTGTACATGAATAGCCTGATTGAGGAGCTGAGCAGCATGCATATCGGTTGCTCAATCGATGGAAGGTGTATTAATAACATCAGCTATGCCGATGATATGGTGCTGCTTAGCCCTTCAATCAGTGCAATGCGCCGCCTACTAACTAAATGTGAGAACTATGCCAGGGATCACGGTCTCAGATATAATACAGTCAAAAGTGAGTTAAAGGTATTTAAATCAGGCAGAAAAACTCCTAGTTATGTTCCTCCTATCACTTTAAACGGAAGCAGTCTAAAGAGAGTTAGCCAATTTAAATAACTTGGACATATTATATCTGATGATCTCAAAGATGACCTTGACATTGAGAGAGCACGTAGGGCGTTGGCAGTCAAAGCTAATATGTTGGCCCGCAGATTTGCTAGATGTTCCAACCAGGTAAAACTCACACTTTTTAAGTCGTACTGCCAAACGTTTTACTCATGCAGCCTGTGGATCAGCTATACGCAGAGGACTTATAGCGCCCTGCGTGTTATCTACAATAACGCCTTCAGGATGTTGATGGGGCTGCCGCGGTTCTGTAGTGCATCGACAATGTTTGCGGAGGCGCATACCGATGACTTATTTGCGATCATGCGCAAACGAATAGCGTCCATTATCCACAGAACCAGTGGCGGTGACAGCGACATCCTGAGGACATTTTCTAGTAAGTTTGACAATCCCATGCTTAAGCATTGGATTGTCAAACTTTGTGTACGCAATAAAAAATGATAATTTGTAAATAATTTTAAATGATCTATTTAACTTGTGTCTTATTTATTTATTTTAATGTATATTATTCGTGTATGTGTTTTTAAATTAATTTTTATGGGTCCTTGCTACCTGAATAAAGAAAATTTTTATTTTTATTTTATTTATTTATTTAAATACGTTGAATGGTTTCTTCGAGTTAAAACGGAACATTCGGAACATACAAAATAAAATAAAATGTTATTTCTTAAGTGTTGGAGGAATAATCTTCCACCGCCAATAAGAAATTCCAAGAAGAAATCTACTTTTAAAAATGTTTTGGCCTCAGTACAATAACCCATTTAAATAACATTTTCGAAAAGATATTCTATGTACAGACACGACTTTTTCTTCTGTACCTGAAGGGTGCTACTGGAACCCTATTACTAAGTCTACACCGTCTGTCAGACAGTCTGTCTGTCTATCCGTCTGTCACAGGGCTTTAGCCGTGAAAGGTAGACAGTTGAAATTTTCACAGAATACGTGGTACTATATGATAATGATGGGATATCTATCATACATATATCACGGCTATCACACGCAAATAATAAAAATAATAAAATTCCAAGGGGTGTCCCTATACAAAAAGCTTAAAAAGTAGCATTTTTAGGGTTCCGTGCCCAAAGGGTAACCAACCCTATTACTAAGACTCCGCTGTCCGTCTGTCTGTCTGTCTGTCCGTCACCAGGCTATATCTCATGAACCGTGATAGTTAGACAGTTGAAATTTTCACAGATGATGTATTTCTGTTGCCGCTATAACAACAAATACTAAAATTGGCCAAGTGCGAGTCAGACCTGTGCACTCCCATATAACAGACATTATTTTTTTGCCGTTTTTATAGATAATGGTACGGAACCCTTTTTGCGCGAGTCCGACTCACACTCGGCCAAATTTACATTAGTTTATTATAGATATCGCCTGACTAGTTTCCAATAATTAGTAGGTATAACTTCTATTTGCATGTAAAACTTTTCCCGAGTCAGAACTACAGTCCTGTCAAAGCGAATGTGAAGTTTCCGAATCGATGCAAACTAAAATTTGGTCCGTTCGCCATTCCCCCATCCTCTCGCATCGGTCTCGCAGCGCGCCTGGCTGGATCGCAGTGTCAAGCGGGGAATTACCGCGTAACCTAACTTGCATCCGAAGAAGCTATACCAATTCTAGCGAAACTAGTCAGGCGATATCGGACTATATGCTGTGAGTTTGTTTTTATTTAATCATAAGTATATGAAAAAACGAAATTTTCAGTAAAAAAATTCTCACCGTCTTTGTTCTTACATCACAGACGCCTAAAAACTGTATTTCGGTTTTATTAATATTATTATCAAAATAAACTAAGATCATAACATGAAATTTTATTAGTTTAACATGTAATAAGAGTATTTATCTACCTACATTACAGAAATAAAGTAGGTATTCATTTCATTTCACGTGACAGGTGTCTTCTCTAAGCGAGTAAAATTTTTGAACAAATTATTTTTATTCACGCTTTCATATTCAGGTTTGAAAATAAATCATTTTGCAAATATTTCCAAATAGGTGGAGTGAAAAATCTAATAAGCGTTACACAACGGACAAGATTTCTTCAGTATTATTCTGTACGGATAGTTGTAAAATATTAATTTAACCGGCCAAGCCGTTCCTGGACGGCTTTTCTGACACATGCAACACTTTGCGAAGGCTGAGAGCTGGTGATTTTTAGCAGCTCTTTATTCAGAAACTTAGAATACTTTTGCCCGGATTCGTAACATGTCTTACATGTCTTTAAATAATATAGTTTTAAATAATAGGTATTCATCACGCCACTAACAAAGTCGTATGAAAAATAAAGCATGTGAAAAATGTTGCGAGACCCTGAGAGTTCCCGCTCGGACAGACAATCTCCTAAACCATAGACGAAATAGTCTATTTAAAATAGTCTATTTCGTCTATGCCTAAACGTCGCTAAGTTTTTGCAATTCACGAGTACATAATTAAGTAGTAAGTCGTGGACTAACTAGTGTACTGCCAGAGTGTGTGGTATACACACACATATGCATGTTATTACAGGTCTCTCACACAAGCAAAGCAGATTAGTCGTCGTCAAGAACTCTACGAGTTTCCCAAGAACTCAGTCTAGGTGGAAAGAGGTGACGTCCAACTACAAAAGGTGCAAATAAACATGAGCACTCTTTTGCAGCAAGGTTCTGTTCAATTCTTACCGTAAGCTCGTCTCCAAGGCCCTCGAGCGACACAGCATCTGCGCCCTATTCTTGTGTATGATCCTCACACAGCCCGGGGGTTGCAGCCACGCCTCCCCGTCCACCTGCACCGGCACGCACTCCTCGCCCAGGATGTTGATCTGCACCGCGCGGCACTGCGCGATGCGGTGCTTCTGCAGGTTGATGAGACGGGAGGCAGCCATTTGGGCTGACCCAAATACTGCTACCACCTGGAGGAGTTTTGCCAAGTACTAGCTGGACTTTGATACTTACTACTAGAGATAGTACTCGTTTATACGAACAAGTTTTGCTATCGAGCCAAATACGACATCGTGGAAAAAACTCAGCTGTTCCATAGAAAGGTAGTACAAAACATACCTACTTGATCAAAATGACTTCAGGGTATAATGAGTATTATCACCAGTTGTAAGCTTATAAGTGACTAAAGCAAGCTTAGAGTTTTGATTTTAATTTTGGCACGGCCAGTTTGGTAGGTAGGCAATATATGCAGCTATGTATTTTCAAATTTACTACTTAAACGAACAAAGCGAAGAAGATGATTAATCGAGCCTCCCCTTTTAGGGTAAGGTTGCGTGGAAAAGCAATAATTTTTAGTAGGATAATAATAGGTTTAATTTAAAAAGATTTACCTCAAGAATCCGATCATCAAAAGACGGAGCCAGGAACAGATCATCCCCCCTTGTGCCCCCCCAGAAGTTGGTGCCCCCCATGAACGATGGTATGTTGAGTACCACTATCCCTTGTAACTCAGGAAGGGGTATTCTTTGGCCATCGCATTCCAGTTGCACGCGTTGTCCTAGGTGCCTGTTGTACAAAATATTTTTTTCCTAAATACGAAATCTGTTATAGAAGAGACAGTTTTCAGACGGAATAGTTCTAAAATGGCTCATTGTGTCGAGGTATGTACGTTTCCCAAACCTTTGAACTTACCTGTAAGTCCTATTCACCCACTCCTTTGACCCTAGCACTCCGTACCACATGTAGTTTCTCGCTCTGGATCTACATTTCTCCGGATGTTCTTCTCTTTTATTGTGAAAATCCAAAGTTATTTTCGCATCGATACCAATCCCAAAGTAGTTGTTCATTACTGCCTTTTCGTAGAAACCTTCTTGCAGCGTGTCATCGGGATCCATCAATGGACTAACTGCGGCGCACAGAGCATCAGCATTTGCCAAAAGGCATTGACTGATGAACCCTTGGGTCACATGAGGCCAGGCCGGAAGTGTTACTAATGGATTGATGATAGGAAGTTTCTTAGACTTGTCTCCATGGTCAGTTCTCATCGGTCCAGATTGACCTTCGCCCCATATTGATGAGACCGAGGTCGATAACCTGCTTTGTAAAAGAAAAAATTATTAGATAATTTCTCAAGAAAATACCGCAGTAAATAATTTAGTAAATGTCCGACTTACTTGTCTGGTTCCCCAGGTTTAAAAAGGCTACCACATGATATTCTTCTGGTGGCAGCTGGAGAACAACTCAAGAATTTCCCATACTCTGGATCACCTGAAAGTTTCGGATTATCAGATTGTCTCCGTTCCCTATTTGATAAACTTGGTTCTGGTGTATGAACACTCAAAGTGTCAGTGCCTTGGTCAAAAATGTCATTGAGTACTGATGCCATTCGACTACCAGTCTTGATACTTTTCTTGTCTTCACTATGAGATGGAGAAGGTGGTTCCACAACGACGCTGACTTGGGGAAATGCATTCTGTGTCGCCAAATCAATGTTTTTAGATCTTTCTTTTTCTTTAAAGCAAATATGCTTTGACTGGATAAATTGTTTTGGAGATTCACATTTTGTAGTCTCTTCTGCAGTTTTCGGTAAAAGGTTCTTTTCATCTGGCATGAGTTTGGTTTTGATACTTTTTCTCAATTGTTTTCTAAACGATTTCCTAGCAATATCGTTGCCTTCTTCGAATTGAGCTAGACTACAATATTTTATTTGTTCTTCAGGTCTCGTTGCATTTTCGATGTAGAATACTCTATTTTCAAAACCGAACTTTTCATCTTCAGGTTCTTTTATGTTTGGTTTTGTTGCTGGTAATTTAATTTTATGTTTATGATTTCTTTCTAGGCTTGGATTTCTACTATCCATTCCGATGTCTGAAACGGTATCTGACGTAAATAGTGTTGTGTCATCAGTGTAAGTTTCATTTTCACCATTTTTTCCCATCATAGCCTGATAGACATCTTGTCCGAGCATAGAACTAATATCATCCATAATAGACTCTCCATGTAATGTTTCTGAATTCATATAAGTATCTGATGCTTCAGGAGAATCAATATGGCATATTACACTAGCCTCATCGACTTCTCCCAGTTTGATATCAATAACTTCTGACATTAAACTAAAATCTTCGCTAATATTGGACCCCTCAGAGCTACACGAGTCTATTTCTAAATCCACACTCGACATTTTTCTTTCCGGCGTACATTCTCCACTGACCGGTGTTACTCTGGCCAATTCTTGAAAATGTACGTCGTCTGTATATGGTTTGTCAATGTCTATAATAGTCAATTGGTCCGATTCATAAGTTTCTCCCTGTAATATCGATCTTTTATCGCTACTCTCGTCAGAAACAACTAAATTAGGTATAGTTAAGGTACTACTGTTAAAAGTCTGTCTATCTTCTTCTGGCCTGAAGAGGTTTTTGCAAGAGCTAGTATCACAGGAGGAGAGGTTAGAGAGAGACAGTCGATCTTGCGGTGAAGTCGAGGCCTTGCTTCTATCTGCCTTGTTATCTATATCTAAAGTTTGCTCTGTTGCGTTCGAACTAATAAGCTTAGCTATGTCTTCATCTACGTCTGGAATGCTGTAACAAATTGAATAGAAACCATCAATATCACAACAAGTCAACAAGGCCTGGCCACATTGTTATAAGTTCACTTTGAGATTGCCTACGAGACACAACAACAGTTTAGAAAATTCTATTGTCAAGTAGTTGAATTGCTCTCTCAATTTGGCAAGGGTGTTTGTTCCTACTTATAATAGAACGCGGCTATGAAGTTAATCCTGACACATTGCGCAACTATGAAGTTTCTGAATAATGACAATGTCAACCACATAGGAAAAAATTACATAATTACTTATTGCGTGTGACAGAATAGTGAGTGGCAATAATATCACAGACAATATATCGATACACGTTAAAAAGTTCGTATAGCTAAAAATATTGTTATGTTTTATGATGATGTGCATTATTGTAAATAAAACGTAAAATTAGTTATATTAGTAATATTCTCCTTCAGTTAATTATAAATATTAATGAATAAATGAGTTTGTTTCTTTATTACTAACCTCTGGGAATTGAACTCTTTTTACCTAGAGAAAACTTTTTGAATTTGAATGTAAAGTACAATATTTCCTGTCAATTAATTCAATGACACGTCAATAGGTATGATAAAACAATTTTAAGTATTGCCTTGATCGCTTTTCCAAAGGTTGATACTTTTGATTGTGCTAAACTTGTGCATGTTTTTGGCTATTAATACCTAGTGCCATCCCCCATCTCACCCATTGACCAAGGGGCAGATTGAAGCAAGGGCTTGAACTTGGAATTTGAAATGCTTACTACTTGGAATTGTTAAAATGCCAAAACGATCGAAGAAATTCGTTCTTAACAGTCAGTCTCGTGAGCTTATCATACGTGTTCGTGACTTTTTTGAACGAGAAGCTCAAAACGGCGGACCGATATTGCCCGTGACATCGGTGTTGGATCGAGTTGCAGATGCTCTCGATATCAGCAAAAAAACTATTATAAAAATCACGAAAGAAAAATTGGGTGAGACTGGCATCGAAGATAATGTTCTATATTCTCCCAACAAGAGAAAAAGAGCGAAGCTTACCGATGTAGATAATTTTGACGTTGACGCCATCCGCAGGCATATTTACAATTATTATTTACGTAAAGAGTACCCAACGTTGTCGAATTTAGTGCAGACATTAAAGGAAACTGGATTATTTTCCGGATCAAAAAAGTCATTGTCAAAGGTTTTGAAAAACATTGGATTCCGATATAAACAATGCAACAAACGAAAGGTGCTAATGGAAAGATCGGATATTGCCATGAAAAGGACTGATTTTTTACGCGAGGCGAAAGCTATAGATGATTGGGATAATGTAGTTTTTTTGGACGAAACGTGGCTAAATGCGAATCACACAGTTGGTCGCTCGTGGACGGACGATACGGCGGCATCGGCATCCAAAGTCCCCTCCGGAAAAGGAGCCAGACTAATTATTTGTCATGCTGGCAACGCCTGTGGTTTTATAGACAACTGTTTATTGGCCTTTGCGTCTAAAACCACAGGTGATTACCATGAAGAAATGGATGGTGAGAAGTTTACCCAATGGTTCACTAATATGCTGACTAGCCTTTCTGAGCCATCAGTTATTATTATGGATAATGCACCTTATCACTCCATGTTAGTTGATAAGCCACCTTCAAACTCTGAGAAAAAAGCCCATCTGGTTGCATGGCTTCAAAAAAAAGGTGTAGACGCAAGTATGTCTATGTTGAAAGGAGATTTGATTAGATTGATGAATATTCACAGATCGAGAGTAAAACGATACGTCATTGATGAACTAGCACTGCAACATGGGCACCGAGTACTTCGTTTACCGCCGTATCATTGCGAGTATAACGCCATCGAATTGATATGGGCACAGATCAAAGGACATGCGGCACGCCATAATACTGAACCTCCATTTTCCACAGCGAAAATGATGAAATTGTTAGAAGAAGCGTGCAATCACGTAACCAAAAATAATTGGAAAATGGTAGTGAATAAAACTAAAGCCAAAATATGGGACGATTGCAACAGAGACATTAAAGTGGATAATATTTTAGATAATGACTTTGAGTTAGTTATTAATACAAACGATTCCAGTAGTGATAATGGTGATGGTGCTTCGGAAAGTGATACATAATAAAGTAAAGAATATAAATATTATCTCTACCATAGAAGTATTAAGTAATTAAACTACTTCTATGATCTCTACCTAGATGTTTTTTTTTTCACTTTCTTCATATACTTACATCTGATAACTGCATTCGACTTTACTCACACTTGACGAATTTTATCGATACAGTGATCGAACGTATAACAACCCTAGAGGCATGTGTCAGGATTGACTTCATAGCCGCGTTCTACTATATATTAAAGTACTCCAACTTTTATTCACTTTACCATCGAAACTTCAAACGTTGCGTCAACTGGGATTTTGAAATAATTGTAATCACAGTCGAGAATCTTTGGAACTAACAAAATAATACTTGGTATCTCGACTGAGAAAATTTGACTGGTACGAGTACAAGTTCTTTCAAAGCCGAAAAATCCTATCTCAGCATTTCATATGAAAATTTAAAGAGCCTTTTAGCAAAATTGTATTAAGTAAGCAGAGAGAAAATACCATGTTATGAATGACATTACGTCACATTATTTTAATACATAATACTCATTTTACAGTGTAGCTTTGCAAATTAACTTGTTCTTGCCTGTTTGTTTTCTTTTGATTGTCAATTGTTTTAGAATTAATGGGAACTTCATAGATTAAACAATACTTTAAGTTTAAAAAATCATGGTCAATTATATATCTTATATCGATTTTAGTACTTTAAGGTATAAAAAACAATGAATGCTGATTTTTGGATTCGAAATATAATATATTTCGGCCGGCATCAGTCGAATAAATGACAGAAGATAGAAAAGACATAAAATATATGTCGCCGGCATTTGGTTAAATCAGTCACTTAACTAAATGTCTAGTCTTTTGGTTTAAATCATATATCTGGGTGGTCATAAAAAAAACACGAAGGTTAACCTTCTAACCCAAGCTACCGCCTCTCTTCTGCGCTGCAGGACTTCCGAAAAACGAATCACAACCAAATGACTGATTTAACCAAATGCCGGCGACATATAATAAACAACCTTATGACTAATTAACCTATGATTTTAAATTTAATAAGTATTTTTTTGGATGTTCAAAGAAAAGTTCGACTAAAATGTATCAAACAATTATTTCTTCTTAACTTAAAGGTTGATCCCATGCTAAAAGTGGTATATATGAACGAGTTCCTTTCCAAAACCACTTAACACGTTAGCTGTCCATGCACAAATATAGGGCATTCTTAGGTTCAGTTGACACGTCTGTAGGTAGAGTAAACAGATATTGGTTGAGTGGAGTTTCTTTAGCTGGACGTATGAGGTAGGAATTCTATTTTTTTGGTGTACGTGTTGACAACAGCATTTAAAAATATTTAGTTGAAGGGGTTGGAAGGCAAATTATTGCAAAAATCAATTAGTGAACATATCGGCAGGCGTAAACTTAAGAGCCTGTTTGTAAGCCTCTCTATTATCTCAACAATAGTGCAACAATCACTCTGAAACGAATATATGATAAAGTAAAGGATTAATGCTTTGAAAACTCGAATCGAATAAAGTTTATGTATAAAAAATTATTGCAAAGTTGCCTCCAAACCTTACAATAAACTACTAGTATTCAGTAAATGCTTTAATTTAGATCATAAAACTTTGCATAATAAAAAACTGATTTCAATATAAAGCATGCCCTGAATGTTTCACATTTGAAAATTACCATTATTTTCACCGTAAAAACGTTTGAGTGAAACACGCGCTTTTTGAGAGCGGGCTATGCTTCAGAGCACGTTATTTTGAACAAAAACGAAACGTCATAGATTTCAGTTCTACTTGATGCAAAATGAGGTGTTTAATGTAAGGTGCTATATTTTTGATTGAGAAAATCACTCGAAGCGATACTTAAACCACAAATGAGCCAAGCATCGCTTAACTTGAAATGCTCAAATGTGAAATTGCGAACAGGAAACATTTTAAATGTAACGGTAATGAACCCGCGTAACAGAAAAGAACCATCAGCCCTTCTGAACTCACTGATCAGGATGCAGCTTGGCCTCGGCGGCGGACACGGCGGAAGCGGCCGAAGACCTCCGACTGTCCGCGAAGGCTCTCGGCACGGGCAAGGCATCTACTTCGAGCACGTTCGGGCTACCTCCCCCCGCACCGATGGCTACCCCTCCGGTGTCCGGTGAGCTACTTGCCCCGCAGGTGTCGCAGGAATCTGGCTCCTGTTGGGTAATATCAAACATACTGGAAGTTAATTCGTGAAAGCACATTCATGGATGTGGACGAAAAAGTTGTTTCGGAAGTGACGTACAAGTTCTGAACATGCACCTCTGTACGAGATGCGAACAAGGAAGTATCCACTTCAAACAGTAAAATCAATCGATAAATAATTGATCTTATTATTCAACTTCATTACCTAGTGAAGTGACGTTGTGTACGAGGGGTGATCCAAAATTAATGATAATGACCATAAAATACGGTGATAATGATTACAAACAAAATTTATTTTTCTAGTTAGGCTCCTAATAAGTCAATACACTTGATCAATCTTTTTTCTAAACCTAGGATTCCCTTGGAAAAAAAACCATTATCCTGACTCTCCCAAAACGCCTCGACAGCGGCCATCACTCACTATCGCCTTCAAATTTTCTACCTCGGAGGTGTTCTTTGAGCCAAGGAAAGAGGTAGAAGTCGCTGGGGGCTAGATCTGGCGAATAAGGAAGGTGTTCAAGTAATTCGAATCCAGTTTTTTGAATGGCAGCAATCGCAACAGCGGCTTTGTGAGCGGGTGCGTTGTCTTGGTGAAACAGCACTCCAGCTCGCAGTTTGCCGCGTTTTTTATCCTAGATGGCTTCCCGCAATCTTCTTATTTGGTCAGCTTAGTGAAAGACTGTAATAGTGGCTCCATTTTCCAGGTACTACACCTGTCCCGCTAAACTTGAAACCTTGAATTTCTTCGGCGTTGGTGAGGAGGCTCGGTTCCAGGTCATGGACTGTTGTTTCGTTTTAGGATCAAAGTGGTGGATCCAGGTTTTGTCCATGGTTACAAAGCATGACAAAAAATTCTCCTGGTCTGCCTGGAACTTTTCTTTGCTTTGCTTTCGAAATGTCAACTCGTTTCTTCTTCTGCACGTCGCGCGTCGGTTAACATTCTCGGGACAACGCGCCGAGAACTTCTTTTTGAGCAATTCGTTCGTTAGGATCCTTTGAATGCTGCCAAATGAGATCTGTATGACCTCAACTATATGCTTGATGGTCACTCTTCGATCTGCCAATTCTATATCTTCGACTTTTTTCACGTTATCTTCGGCGAGGGACGTGGATGGGCGTCCCTCGTGATGTTCATCTTCAGTCGATGTTATGTCCAGCTTAAACTCCTTAGCCCAGCGTGCAACTGTAGAATATAGAGGAGCAGAGTCCCCCAATGTTTCCACCAAGTCGCTGTGTATGTCTTTGGTAGACATTTTTTTCAAACAAAGGTACTTGATCACTGCTCTAACTTCGTTTTTCTCCATTTTGATATTATCTTTTCGGTGGTTCGTATTCAAATGAATGCTTCTCCCGGAAATCGAGGCCTATTTATATGATTTTTTTAGATGGACTTAGTGGGTACAGTGGCAAGTTAAAAATTGTATTAAAGATTTTTATGCTAACTGGAAATAGTCGATTATTATTACTTTTGGATCACCCTACGTACATGTGGGCGCCATCTCGTTAAATCAGCTTACTGATTTAGGATATTAACTAAATGGCGGCATTCAACTAAATTCCTAAAGGTTGCTCAGCTAAATGATTCAACGCAACATTTAACGAGAGGGCTGACGACGTTTAGCCTTTTTGCTAGGGATAGGTTGCGACGACGAGCGAAGCGAGGAGGAGCGGTTAGGTTGACATGTAAGTATATAATTAGGAGCCGAGCGAAGCGACTCTCATAGTTTTAACAGAATTCACGATATGCAGGAAAAATCAAACAAGGCGCTCAAACCAAAATCCCCAAACACTTTATCAGCTGTTGACGCCATATTTGTTATGGGACAACTAGCGCTATAGTGGCAGAAACATGAACTAAATTTAAATGACGTGGCGACTTTTGATTCAGCGGTGTCCAAAGGGCTAACTTTCGACAAGCTATCTCGTTAAACGTTGAGGTATCTTAAGTTAAATAACGAGAAGCCTAGGCATTTAGTTGGACGGCGCCATTTAGTTAGTATCCTAGGCATCCAATCAGAAAGCTGATTAACCCGGATGGCGGCGACATACACACTATTTAGGTTAATGATTGTAACTTATGTAGTTGGAAGAAAAATGCAATTAATTAAGTTAATGGCATCTATCGAATATACCGTCAAAAGAAAACACTTCGACTCAATGATGTTCACGTGCTTATGTACTCAGACAGACAATTGAAATGGTTTTCACTACCTACATAAAAATATTTAAATAGCACTATCCAGAATATAAGATAAAAATGTCACGTATTTTGTATGTGTGACACATAAAAACCATCAGGCGCTGTAATAGCAAGCTGGGAAACAGGCCCTAAGAGGATATGAAACTTTCAGCGTGGTGGTAACTCAAATTGCTTTTTATGCATTAACAAAAAGTTAGTTATTTTTGAATGGAGTTTACGTATTCGAAAACTAAATAAATCCAATACGCATACACAAAACTTTACAAAGTAGTGATATAGTGTATTGAATAACATTGTATCTAGCTATTTAGATGCCGAGTGCTGAACGCGGAGAATCAATACGTACATTGATATTAGACGTCGTTGTCGCGTCGGTCGTTCGAAGATTGAAAGTTCTAGTTGAATGATGAATATGATTGCAGCTCGCTGCGCTTCGCATGACATAACCTCGACATAACATCGATTTTATCTTGATTTTATAATATTTATAGCGAAATCCTTCGCTTGGGAAATTAAATGGTATTAGAGTGCACGCATGAAAAGATAGAGAAACAAATTATCAGAGCAAAATAAATCTCCGACGGCTCAAGCCCGTATTTCTTGAATATCGCGCGTTAAAGACTTGTCTGTCTGGTTTCTCCATCGAGATTTTATCAATTTTATACATGTAAGCAGTAGACTTGTTCTCAGTCTGTCGAATTGGGCTTCTCGATCGTAAAAACCCACTTTATCAATCGGATGTATGGACATTTTATGACCGAGTTTTAGAGATCTCGATTCGATTGATTCTTCGGAATAACCCCCCAGATCGTAGAATTGGTAGATCGTAAAGTATGAAATTGCAAATCTTTCATCAAAAGTAAAAAATACTTGTTGCGACTATGAGCGGAGCGAGGAGGAGTGTGTTAGGTTTACATGTAAATATATTACATTTGGAGAACCGAGCGGAGCGGAGTGGAGCGACGGGGCAACTCCACATAGTTTTAACAGAAATATGATATCATTTTTGCCTAGGCAGTTCATGATATGCGCAATTCTATTTTTAGGACAAATTTGTTTGACCTAGGCCAAAGTGGTTCTAAAAAGATACCTTCAGACCTATTCTTCTATGTAGCTTTCTTCTGCGATAAAGGATTTCCGAATCAAAGGATTCCGATTAGTCGGTAACATACTTAAATTATATAACTACTAATGTATTTTGAACACTTAAATGACAAAAATGTTACTCAAAATTAAAAGTAAATAATGAAGAGTTTAACCGAAGACCTAAAAATCAATGTACCTACTACAAACTAAACTGAATAAATATAGGAGACTTTATTCAAGTGATCGCTGTCAGTTATATACCGTAGATATCAAGACTAAAGCGTTGCGGATCCCCTGGAGCATCCACTAGACGCGATGCCGTTTGTAGAGCTGTCGAGCGTCGGACCTCCAAGGCCCGAATGTCTCAACGCCAAACGGCACAAACAAGTATAGCCCTCACCGAAGATATAACCACCGCTTGTTGCGCTCGACCTTTGCAGACGTCGCGCCAGCTGTGATGGCGGTCGACTGGATGTGAGACGCGGCGATAGTGTCAACGCAGCTCACGCCCCACACCAGGGAGCGACCATCTGCCACGGGATGAACGTCATTCGTGCGACCTCTTGCCATCGTCACGTGCTCTAGAGTAGCCGGCACGTTGACGGTTGCAAGCGTCTGACGTCAGTATACTACTTGATACATCAGATAGTATACAGTGTCAACACTGGCCCCCAACTGGTATAGTAGGCAGACATACGGGTTAGATACCCGTCCGAAATGAATTTTTCTCAGAGAATTAATGTTTCTATCTTGTAATGCATTCTAATAATATTATTATTTTATTTACTCCAAGGCAGAAGATGTGGCAGTTTATACCCTGACCGCTGTAAGGGCGGCCATCCTAGCGGTGCGGGACGCGTGGGGGCGGGTGCGCCCGTTTAAACACTGTATTGCGTAGCTCTGCGGGGCTATTATGTAACTCAGTATCGGTTGCTAGCTATAGTTGCTATTCACCAAAAACAGATAAAAAATTAACTTCCAAAATAACCTTTTTTGGGTATGGAACTATTTACGTATTGTGAAGCCATTTCAAGTGCGAACTTATTCTTAGTTAAGCGGATATTATATATGTTTTAGATGATAGGCACTTGGTTTGGCAACTGAGTTTACGATACAAAATCAGGGGGCAGGAGATGCCTAAAGACCAATTTAAGAAATATGATTAGATGCATGAGTGTTAGGTAATAAACTATAAACTTATACATTGTAACACATACTGTACCTTTGTTTAAGATGAGAAATATAATAATATGAAAATTAAGATATTTTCATAAATTACGACTTAAAAGCTTTTTATTTTTAGTGATTGTATTTTTATGTATATATCACTTATATAATAGCTACTATGCAACTGTTACGTTATGGACGGTCTTTTAATACGAGTGCCATTTTTAAAAGCGTAGCGCGTACCGAAATAGGTGGGCACGAGTTATTGAAAGACCAATAACTTACAGTTGTATACAAGTTTTTATCTACGGAGGAAGGAATAAAACACAGATATAGACAAATAAGTATTTTTAATGTGGTTACGTTCCCGCCATATCACGAAATCTTCATAACATTTCTCATATACATGTCTTGATTTTTCTGGTAGTAAATTATTTTTAGCCGCAACTGCTCTATTTTTTATAATATCTGGTGGAGTATTTTCAATATCACTTGATACTGAAGACATTTTAATAAAATTTCACTCAGAAATTTTTTCCCGCGTCCACTTTTATTTTATTTCATTTAGTCTTTATTAGGTATAAGGCAAAGATGTTGTAGCCGCAACAGCCAAATATTATACGATACTTGTTCCATTTTTAAAAACATTATTTACATTGTCTCGATTTCGAAGTAATATTATAGGTACCTGGCTGAATGTTCAGAATGTCTTTGCTTGTGTTTTAGAATTTATGACGTTTCGCATAATGCAACACGATGTCGCTATGGGTATCATAATGAAACCGCTGTCAATTTTGTAATTCGAATATAACGAAACCGAAGTAGATAAACAGTTTTAATCTATATTTCAAACCTATAATAGGATCGTCATCAGGCCAAATAGAACAATAATATAATTACATGCAATATAATAGCTACTGAAGAGGTCGATTAACAATCTATCAGTTCCGTCAGAAATGTTGGCAATTCTTATTTCGCCTGCAAAAGTAAGTGGCGATCAAGTAAGAATGTAGTAATGTGGTCGCATGATGGTTGTTAGGACGCCAGATATTAAAACATGGGGTGCGCTTAGTATTTTTATTATTAACTAGGTTTTGCCCGCGACTCCGCCTGCGTGTTATTCGGTTTAACGACATGCTTTTTTCCGAGATAAAAAGTAGCCTATGTATTAAGTTAAGGTAAAAAGTAAAAAAAGTAAAAAAGTAAAAATTTATTTGCATAAACATGCGTTGTAAGTATTAGAAACAGCACATTTTACCATATTATATAGTACGCAAATATTTATTCTTAAAAAACTAACATGCAACAATATAAGCTAATTTACCTCATATGTATTGTATTTACGTTATTAATTATTATACTGTACTTATATACATTATCATATTATTATTTATTATATTAGATATTTATTATGAAATTTGCACAATATGAAAGTAAACATCCTAATATAAGTATATACATTTTAATTATTTAAATATTCTTTGATATCATAAAAACATTTATCTTGGAGCCATGTATGTAATTTCCTTTTTAGGATTTTTATTGGCAAGCTTTTGAATTCTTGTGGCAATGTATTGAAAATTTTGATCGCCATGCAAGAAACATTCTTTTGAAATATGTTTAACATTTTGGCATTTAAAGATTATCTTTATGCCTTGTCTGCTTTTCATAAGCATCTGTATTTTTTAAAAAACAATTTTGATGTTGTGCCGCAAACAAACAAATTTCTTTAATATACATGCACGGCAGAGGTAGAATCTTTAATTTTTTAAAAAGAGGTTTACAGCTATCTCTGTACCAAGCGCCACAGATTGCTCGTATGCACTTTTTCTGGACCTTAAATGCCTTTTCCACCTCTACAGAGTTCCCCCACATAATTAAGCCATAGTTGAGGACTGAAGAGACGTACCCATGGTAGGCGGTAATCGCTGTTGTTTGAGATATTGTATTTCTTAGGCGCCTCAAAGCAAACACAAATTTATCGAGTTTATTGCAAACAGCTTTAATATGTTGTTTCCAATTTAGATTTTTGTCCAACGTTACACCTAAAAATACCGTATAATCAACTTCATTTACTTTTTCATTATTGTGTTCGATATTTAATTTGAAATGTTGCTCTTGGTATGTTCTAAATTGCATAAAATTGGTTTTACTTAAATTAATTTTGAGTTTATTGTTCTGTAACCATTGTATAACTTGAGCCAGTGCATCATTAACATTTTTTTCAAACGAATCTTTTTGCTCGCACTTTATAATAACCGAGGTGTCATCCGCAAATAGTAAACACTCATGTATAGTAGCGTTCGGTAAATCATTTATGTATAGGAGAAACAGAAGTGGACCTAATATGCTACCTTGTGGAACGCCACTTCCATTTAACCTATAGTCGGATCTAAAGCTTTGTTTCAGAGCTTTTTTGTGAGTCTTGCAAATATTTGAGATCTCTGTGCATTGATATCTGTTACTGAGATAACATTTCAACCAATCATGGGCTAATCCTCTAATACCATATCTTTGCAACTTAGATAGCAGTATTTCATGGTTTACAAAGTCAAAAGCTTTGCTCATATCTAGAAAGACCGTTACTGTTGGTGTACCTTTATTCAGATTTTCAGTCACATTCTTCACTAGGTTAAAACATGCAAGTGAAGTTGAGCTGTTTTTTCTAAAGCCGTATTGTTTCTGGGTTAAGATGTTATGCTTATTTAAAAAACTAGTTAGTCGTTTGTGCATAGTTCGTTCAAATACTTTTGAAATGACGGGAATCAGAGTTACTGGGCGGTAATGGTTGAGATCTGATTTGTCACCTTTTTTGTGTATGGGCCTAACAATACAAAGCTTTAAGGCTTGTGGAAAGTTTCCTTCAGAAAACGACAGGTTTATAAGAAAACTGATGGGTACGCAGAGGAAATATGCACACAATTTGAGAACTTTGGTACTAATTTCATCATAACCCACAGAGTTGCTATTATTTAACGACATGATTATTTTGAATACCTCTTGTGGATCCGTTGGTTGTAGGAACATTGTACTTTCATTGTTTTTCATATCTTTGAAATTATTTTTACAACTTCTATTTACTTTACTTGAGGAATTTTCATTTGTAAGATCAATGAAGAAATTATTAAATATTTTACATATGTCACTAGGATCTGTATATATGTTATCATTTAATTTTATGTTCTCAATATTGTTATTAGCTATATTTCGATTAAATTTATTTTGAATTGTGTTCCAAGTTGCTTTGCATTTATTTTTATTGTTTTTAATGTATTTATCATTTTGCTGTCTTTGGCTTACTAGGATACATTTTTTTAGTAAATTAGAATATTTAGTGTACGCATTTTTATTCAAGCTTTGTTTATATTAGAGTTTCGATATTTGAAATAAAGATTTCTTAAAGATTTTTAAGGTATAAGCTATATCCATTCTAAATTTCATCCAAATCCGTTCAGCCGTTTCAGCGTGAAAGAGTAACAAACATACACACACACACACACACACACAAACTTTCACATTTATAATATTAGTGTGATTTCTGAAACGAAGAGCAGCATGCATGCGTTTTTTGCGCGAATTACGGCCGTATGCAATTTCAAGAAAAGTAAAATGTAGATAGCATTCATGTAATTTCGAACACACTTTAGGGTTTCACAAAACGAATACGAAATTTAGCATCAGTCGCGAAAAGGCAAGGCAAAATTTTTAATGACGTCACATTTTCATATTTTATGCAAAGTATAAGAAGTTCTCATCCCATCTCCTGCACTTGACGAACTTTTTATTTTCATTTCACTCCACTTCTCTTACCTGTGGATAGACCTGCCGAAGTTTCCGCACCAAGGACCGGAGCGCCCGCCTTACGCTGTCCGCCCGCCCAGCCAGCGCGCACCCGCGCACCGCCCAGTTCAGCTGCTCCTACAAGATAACAACATTACTTTATCTGAATGGGTGACATTTAGGCGACAGCTACTGTTGATGGCCTTGGTGGGTGCGTCTCACTTTCTGACACGATTCATCCCATACTGATCTCTCTGTACAATCAGGGTAACATGGTCACAATGTGACCAAACCCTTTAAATAAAGATTACAAAAAAAGAAAACATAAATATCAGAAGTGCATACTGTGTGCAGCGCCGTATTACCTTTTCAGTCTTTTCGATGCTGCCCTTCTCGGCAACAGGTTGAGCTTCTACGTCACTATCGCTGGTCGTCTCCGCTGGCTCCCAGGATCTACAAGATACGTGTTGCTTTTATTCTCTATGTATAATTTCATAGACATAACATTAATTATCGTCACAAAGTCAGAACTGTTTTCGAGTGTGGAATGTCACTGGAATAGACGACACTTGTACACCCACTTTTCACCGACGATTTTGAAGTCTTGGGAAAATGGTGAATCTTATCTTGAACTTCCAGCACTAATACGTGCTTTTAGAATCCAGGTTTACCTCAAAATTGTTCCTTTCACCGTTCAGCAAGTAGTAAATTACAAAAAAAAATAACAAAAAGTCATTCGTGAACGGTTGTCTGGCGAATTTGAACCCGAATATTAAGATTAAAGCGTCTTACTGACACCTTGTTACCCCTGCTTTCACAGACATACGAGTATGTCTAATCATTAACTAACTCAGTAAAGCAACTAATAGTTTGCGGCGCTGATATTCAGTCAGCCTCAGTATGCCTTTGCGCACTTTAAGATGACAACAGGGAGACCTCGATTCTTGTACCATACCTGCATCTCGCATGATCGTGTGCTAAATGCGCCCGCGCATGCAGCAAGAGCGAGACAGATCTCCTCAGTCGATGCGCCGCCCGCGCCGCACCGCCACCAGCCTTCTCCCCTACCGCTGCCAGTCTAAGGCATCCAGCTCGAAGCTCAGTCCCGGCTGGGGTGTTGGCATCACCAGCCTGACAGTATTTAAATCATCCTTCATATCCCTTGGTTCAATGTTTTTTAATGGAGAGTAAATTTTTAAATTTAGATCGCATATTTAATTGATTGATGTCTTTAAACCAAGTCAATTTTTCAAAAAGGTATTCAGGATTTTCATTATAAGGTATATTTTTTGTCAGACACGCAATATGTAGTTCTCACTACCGCACCACAAGTATAGTTAACGCTTGAAGGAAAAGAGGAAGAAGCATATCAAGGATCAAGTTCATTACCAAGACTGAAGGATCTGGCTCTGGGCACAGAATGAAAGCAGCTACACCGACAAGAACTAGGCTCTTAAATAATTGATGATGTACCTGCATGATGTCCTGCAAGTTCCTCAAAAGTGACGCCTCCTCGAGAAGGTCAGGGGGCGCCGGCGGGGGCGGGGGCGCGGTCAAGGCTCGCTCAAATGTCATTATTGACCACCTGTACAAGATACACGTCATCAAGAATATGTTGCAAAGGCAGATTTATCGGTACATTGTGTGGTTTCGTTTAAGGAAACCTGTTCATTTACGTGTGTAGAAGCTGTGAACTCACCTGTCCAGCATCTTGGTGGAGGCTCGCTCGTATCGTTCGATGAGCAGCATCAAGTTGGTGGCGTCATCACACGAGGCTCCCCAGCCGAGCACCCTGGCCAGGTCGTTCCCAGTCCCCAGGGGCAGCACCGCTGTTTGTACTTGACGCTGTCACACGAGATACAATCCTGTCATTTGTAAATTGAGCACTCATGTGATGAAACGACTACAAGCTGACAGTTTCGCCAATATGAGTTTGCTATCGTGAACATGATGAATACCGAGTTCTGCAGATGTTCTCTTTGTTTTGCTCAGGCGTGTTTTTACGTGTATTTTAAAATAGATGATCACGATACTCAATTCTATAGCCAATCTTGGTTCCTATACAGAAGATAGTACGTCCTTTAACAAAAAATATTCATGTGATTCCCAAGTACAGCATGTATAGAATGTTGAGCAAAACAATAAAGAGAAGAATTTCCCAAAAACTTCTCTGATCTCAACAATTCTTCCTGAGACCCACTTCCACTAACAGATCACAAAATTGGTATCCATATCATATCTCACATGCATATCCAACTTGTCGATCTCCTGGAGCACCCAGCCCACGCTGCCGTCCCCCGAGCACACCAGGACCCTGAGAGGAGCGAAGTGTCTGAACAGCCGCAGTCCAAGCCTCGGGCCAGCACCACTCAGCTCAAACACTTGCGCCGGGTTCAGAAGTTGCCGGAAACGACGGAGGAACTTCACGCCTTGGTTGTCGCCTGGGGAGGGATGAGGAGGGTAAATTTACTTATTTTACGTGGACCTGCCTAGCAATGTAAACATAATTTTCTTTCAAATACGCTATAATTTCGTAATCAATAACATAAAGGCAATGCGGCATATTTACTGCTCCAGAACAAACATTGCAGGAAAGTATGTATGAGAATCCAGTATAACACTGCTTTTGCTTTAAAAATAATGGCTTAATATACATACTTTACTGCACTCTTTTTGCACTAAAACCGCAAATCCCAGGTGACCGGTCATGACCAACTAGTTTTAAACCACCCAATCAGCGCGCCGACAACAAGCCGCAGGCTGCGAGCATGGCCTACTCATTTGAATCCAGCCAATCATTGCGCCGACTACAAGCAGAAAGGCTACAACCATGGCCTACTAGTTTTGAATCAGCCAATGAGCGCAATTTTTTTCCCCGCAAACAATTTAAAATAAAGCAAACTGGCTGAATAGATGCTGCCTAGTAAAAGCGTGAACCTCACATTTAAACTTATTGTTCAAATGTTTTGTTTTTTTTTAATAAATGGTTGTTTGATTTATTTGTCTATTTCTATATTCAGTAGTTAAAATGCTGTTGAAACCGCTTGGGCAGAGCAGTATTAACTTTAATCGATAATTTTTGTATCAGCTAGTATGATTTACTTTTATTTATTTTTTACCTTCCGGGCAAGCAAGTTCTACAAACTGTACCTTTTAAATCAATATCATTTGTAGTTGCTGAGAAAAACTACCGGTCATACAAACGGACGGACATACAGACTTGCAACGAAGTCTCGTCATAAGGTTTCCTTTTATCATTTTGGTACAGGACCCTAAAATGGTATCTTTTTAAACTGAAAATTATCCAACAAAATGAAGTAAGTAAGCCATTTTGTATCAGGTTAATCAGATTAACGATTAATGATTTATGATTGATAATCTTAATCACTTTGAAAATGTTTAATAGTAAATATAGTTCTGTCAATATATTTCTGACAGAAACGTGCGTTGAGGCAGACGTTCTATCTTGAATTGATAAACAACAGTCTGCAAAAATACACGCAGATTTAGATTAAAAGTGCCGTTTTATCGATAACGTTGAAGATGACTGTAAGGCCGAGCCTGGATTCAAACGTTATAGTCTCGGAGACCAACATGAGGGACGAAAAACAGACAGTTTTAATTATGAAGTGGTGTGCCGCGAACTGGAGAGCCGTTTTCGCGGAGCTGCTGTCTACGTGTTTGCTGATATTATTTGGTTGCATGTCATGCATACCCATCGCTGGATTCGATATCAACCCAGCCGTGTACTCGCCGATGACCTTCGGACTGACAGTGTTGTTTAATATTCAAGTCTTCGGCCATATATCAGGTGCTCACATGAACCCAGCTGTGACAGTGGCTTCCGTTATCTGGGGAAGCATATCAATACCACTCGGTTTACTCTACGTGATAATGCAGTGCGCGGGCTCGATCTTAGGTTACTGGATACTGACGACCTTGTCTCCTGTTGACCTTTCGTCTGATTTGGTCTGCGTGACGTCACCTGTAGTTGGACTGACCACGTTCCAAGCTCTCGGGATTGAAGTGGCCTTGACCGCAGCTTTGGTGTTGGTTTGTTGCGGAGTGTGGGATCCGATAAATCAATATAAACAGGATTCTACGGCTGTGAGATTTGGGCTTACCGTCGCTGGCCTTTCGCTGGCTGGAGGTCCCTTGACCGGGGCCGGTATGAATCCGGCCAGGTCTTTAGGGCCTGCTTTACTGACTGGAGCATGGAGTTCTCATTGGGTCTACTGGGTTGGACCACTCGTCGGTGGGACTTTGGCGGGTCTGCTGTATAAATTTGTTCTGCTAACTGAACAGCCCAAATCTTTGAAGAACAGCAGCCTTTGAAAGTACGAGAACGATGAAGAAATATGAGTGTGTTGAAAAGGATTAATACTCGTACAAACATGGGCTATCGTGGTCCGTGCGTGCATATGAAGAAGAAAATGAGATACGAATGCAGATTGACAATTGAATCAGTAGGTGTAGCACGCGCCGTCGATACAGTGTCTTTCCATCATACTTGCTCTCTCGCACATTCACAAACGCAGTATGCGTGAAAGTGCAAGTAGGGTGGATAGAATAGAATATAACGAAACGACGTATAGATTGAAAAAATGCGGGCGAATCCGCATGCAAAGGCTAGTTCTTTTATAAATATATGTTACTGTGAATGTCCAAATTGGTGGATGTTAAGATTAAGCATACGTCAACAATCACCAATTTTTCTGGTGTAAGTCCGAAATAGTTTGATACATTTTTTAGAATCGAACATACACCGGTGAATTTTAACATTAACCGAGATGATTCCGTGAATCATAGATTCTGAGATTTACAAATTGGTGAATGTTAGCATACGCTAGTGTTAGTTCGAAAAGAGAGAATGTCTAATGTCATCTCTTTTTACCACGCCTCAGCTGATTTTTTTTACATTATAACTTTATGTACACGTATCCCGTCTTCGCGCCCGGTGTGCTTGCTATATCAAGTCCCTAAGATTAATTAAAGTTATGCGAAAATACTAAATTATTAGACCACTATGTAATAATAAAAAATATAGTTTTTCTCCCATATCAAAATCATTGTCCAGTATTCTCAGTAGAACCTTTGTTTTAAGTATTTTATAAGTCAATGCCCTAAACTTTTGCAAAAAGTAAAGTTATTAACAATTAATAAGTAAGTACTAACCTTCTGATCGCGAAGGGAAATCAACATAGGTAACTTCCCTATTTTGTTATCTGATTCTTATCATTTTAAGCTTAATGTGTTTAAAAACTATGGTAAGATCTGGTTCTAGATAATTAAATATTTTTGTCAGCTTTAGTTTTTGAAATAATATTTTTTTGGTTTATACCAAATGTAAAAATTTCAAAGTCTATTTTTTATTTTAAATTTACAAACTTTAGAAAGTTTGTTTTTTGCGTCAATTATGAAGAATTAAATTACCTTTTATTTGATACCCTACACTTTTATTCCCTTTTTAAATTATTAGAGATATTAAGAGATTACAAATTGCACATTGCAGCTACCGCCATTTTGATAACCATCCATCCATCCATCAGCCTCTTTCATCCACTGCTGGACATAGGCCTTTCCAAGATTTTGCCATTCTCGGCGGTCCTCCTAGAAGAAATGCCCATATTCACACACGCTGGGCAGGCGGGTTGGTGAGTGCGGTGCCGAAAACCTCGCACCTGTGATACCGCTGCCTGTCACCAGTCGGTTTTAGGGCCCGGCAATTGAGGATGGATATACCGCCACCCATTTGTTCCAGGCAATGGTGGACCGCCTGGTTTTGTCTAAGAGCTGTCCTCTTACTCTGGCCCTAATAACTTCGGGGAGGTTTGCGAGTAAAATGGTGGTACCTCTGCAGTCGAGCCCGGCATCAGCTCTACCACCTGATAACGTTGATAACGTCATAACTTACAAAAATATGCCCCACAATTTTATCTTATATTTAGCGTGTTTTAACACCTTTCATACTTAAAGTTGGCGCTGGTTTATGGATAAAATATCATAAATGCCCCAGTACAATTGACCAATACGTTGGTGCTAGCCATTGTTCAAGAGACAAACCTATGCGAGTAAGTGAAATGTACTGCGTTCTTCTCGGTTACTCGCATAGCGTTGTCCCTTTCACTCAAGCTAGTGCACCAACGCATTGTACGACGTGTACTGGGGCCTTGATAGACATTTCAAGTGACAGGCTCTCTTTGTGTTCTGCTAGCTTACATGGTTAGTTTCTCTTTACAATTAGAATGAAGATTCACCAAATCGTCCTGGTGTATGTTAGCATTAACCGGTCATAAAAAGAATATACATTGAACATTCACTAGCTAGCTTGGTGGATGTTAACATACACCAGAGGTGCGCGCTTCGGACAATCACAGTAACATATATATATATATATACATTTATTATTATATTATAAATAACATATAATGATGTTTGAATGACATTTCAATGTTTAGGATTAGTACATTTTGCCTTGTTAAAATCCTCTAATCTTGTGACAATGATATAACAACTATTTAATTGTGATATGATTGTCTTAACATTGTACATAATACATGTATTGATAGTAATATAATAACACAATCTCGATCATCATTTATTGATAAATGAGATTGTATTGCTTGCTTTGTACACCAGTAGCTATTTGTTTTTAAGATTAAATATAAATAAATAATTAATTGTTTATTGAACATGTTGTTTACATTTGATGGGTAAAGCCTGAAAATGAAGAGTTAAAAATAATGTATGTACCTGTTTTATGGCAGAAATGTATTTATAACTAAGATTGTAGAAATATCCGATGAATTACTTTGCCAAATACATTTAATAACTAGCCTTTCGCCCGCAACTCCGCCCGCGTTTATTCAATATCTGCCCGTTTTCGGCTTGACCGTTATTAATGAATACCCGTATAGCCTATTTGACCATGGTCTCTACGATGATAATAAAGAAAACCGCATCCAAGTCCGTTTGACTGATTCTCTGGTAAACGTACATGCAGATAGACGGAGAGATAGACAATAATTCTAAAAATGGTAGTTCTGGCTTCAGTACAATAATAATAACCCCCTAAAAATTAAAATAAAATGATATACAGACACGATTTTTACTAGTTTTTTATTTGTACATAGAAATATATATATATTTATATTTTAGACGAGTAAACACGAAATAACACAGCAGCAGTGGCGAAGGGTGATCATTTTAAAAAGGGAAGCAAGGCAAAAAAATCGCCTTATTCAGAAAAACAACCAAGGAAAACATGAAATTTTTGTAGTTTGCCAAGTGTATTTTGTCGTATTGAGATTTATGGAAATGGATGATAGAGCGAAGAGCACGGATTAAAGGAATGTAGGTAGTATGGATGCCAGTTCCTAAACAAGCCGATGGGAACCCTTCGCCACTAGTGGTTAGTCTAGCATGGGCTTCTTTTGATCATGGAAAGTTTGGTACAGTGGAGACCACATCAAGCTATACACTTGTAGTACGACATTAGCCCCTACAGAGAAGAATATAAGATAGGTACAAAGTCCGAAGTGTCTAAGTTGATGCGGTCTTCACTGTACTACCGAGGAATGATAAACACACACCGCTTTAGCTAGTCTACTACCTTGATAATAATAATGCACAGAAAGTCTTACAAATGGTCCATCGTACTAACACCAAACGAAAGTCTTTTTTCATGGGTTTCCAACTCCTAAAAAATCCTCCTAACCAAAACCAAATTCATTTTAAAAAGCCCCAAACACGAAAAACAATCTAAGGCTTTAAAAAAGTATTTATTTACACAATATTCAGTAAGTCGAAAAAATCGTTTTCATCTGAAGCACTTTTAAAGCCATATATTTGACTGTTAAATAAAAAAAAATTTTGATGGTATTATTTTTCTATGTTTGGATTGGGAATGAGGTGCGATCGTCAACTTTACGCAAATGTATGAAATGACAGTTACGTTACCAAAGGTAGGATGAGCAAAAATAAATTTTTCAGTACTGCGAAATTATAACGTGAAGACGATGTTACATTTTACCAAAATAATATGTCATGGAATTAAAATAAAATGATATTATTAAAAAAAATGTCAGCTCGCCATTTGTTTTGATGACCAATCACTCATTGGTTCATCAACTTCATCATCAATGCCAAATATAGGCTGTCCGAGATATCATGATATGGGTGACAGTTCGTAATTTTCCTTTTCAACTATACTACTCACACCATGCTACATACACCCAGGCATAAAAGAAAATAATAGGTTTTAGAAATAATGTATTTAATTATTGCAAAAATACAATCAATAATGCCTCTTTACAACGAAACAAAAATCTCAGTCTATACGTTAAATTTAACGAAGAAAAGATTCAGTAAATAATAATGTCTTTTTGCTACGTGATGCGTGGATCGGAACGATAACCCATAGGTACTGACACTACATAATCGAAAATACATCGATGCATCGTTGCGGCTATCTTTAGGATCGCGTCAGTATGAGTGCATCTTGTATACGGTTTTTCGTTGTGGTTGCTTTACGTGCTATTTGTTTTGACGTTTGTTATACTTGATGTTGATTTTTTCTTTTGTTATTGGTGAAATGCCGAGAAAAACAAAAAAAAAAATCTTTGAACTCTCAAGCTCTGGTGTTATTGGTTCGTTTAATTTAACTACTTTAGCAATTAATAAATAGTAGTTTGGATAATCAAAGATCAATCAAATAAAAAATCGATTTGATTGCCCTTGCTAACTTTCTCGATATAAAAAAAAATTGATTATATTTCGTTAAGGTAGGTACATCACTGTAACTGTCAACTTTGAACTGCCACCCATATATCATGTTAACTCGAACAGCCTATAGTGACAGCTTTGTCAAATAAAATTTAAGGAGTTCATTTATAAAACAGTTGAAAATAGATTCAACAAGCAGTTCAGAAAACTAAATCAGCGATCATTTCATTTTTTGGAGAAGCAATATTATTGATCAGTAAACTTTTATAAACATCAATAAGTACATAAAGCGCAAAAAATTGAAAATTATTTTCCTTTTTGGTCTTAAGTAATCAATTCATTTGTACTATTTATGCAAACGGTACTTTTGAATCCCAATCCAATCGTGGAACAATAATATAATTGACGCAAAATCTTTTGCAGTATTCATCCCTTAGGCGGAAAACCCCTAAGTTGGGATTTCTGCCCACTTCCACTCACCAGATCTCGAGTTAACGAAGACGATGAGCGGCGAGGCGTTGGGTGGTCTGTCAGGCACCCAGGCGTCATCCGGGCCCACCGAGTGCAGCCGGGTGGGGGGCACCAAGGAGGCACGCGCGGGGCCCAGGGAGCACGCGGCGCGCCAGGAAGGCTTGCACGATGCGTGCACGCATCTCCGACACCACACGCAGCGGAAGTCTTGCAGTCTGGGAGAGAATCGATATCGATATATTACTCACAGATGGCTAACTTCATACAAATAATTTGGCTAAGTGCGAGTCGGAACCGCGCAAAAGAGGATTCCGTACCACCACCCAATACGAGTACGGAACTTTTAAAACATGGTAAATAAAAACAATCAAAGTGACAAAAAAAAACCCTTAAAATGGTGGTGCCTGACAATCAATTAGGCTCACGCTGAGTACGGAACCCTGAGTTTTATTTTTAGCTGTTTGACTTTTGAATATGTAGAACAATCTGACTAAATTTTAGACAGAGAAGGCTTATGTAATAGGGTTCCGTTTAACACCTTTCGAGTAAGGAACCCTAAGAAAACTGATTCGTAGCTAGAAGCTATTCTTAGTTCGTCATAGTTATTTCTTTGTGATATCGTTCCAAATCTGAATAATTGTTCCATAAAATGACGAAAAGGAATAAACAAAGAATAAGAGAAATTAGCGGCCAGTAACTTTTAAAACTTTCCTTAACAAAGAAGATTGTTTATCAGCCACCCCTCGTAAATTAAATAGGTTTTTTTTTGTTTCTTTCATGAAATACACAGATTCTCGTTTATGTATGCACTTTTTTATATTTTTTGGGGATTATATTTTTTTAAAACAAACATTTAAAATACAGTTTCGCCGATTGAAATAATTATTGTAATGAGGTCTACAAACACACTTTTTCTTCTCGTATGATGAATAGGAATCATGTTCAGTAAAGAACACATCAAGCTACACACATTAGACTTTGTACCTGTCTTATGTCCTTAATCACAGAGACTAATGTCGTACTGCAAGTGTACAACTTTACAACTTTAAGTGTTCTGTACCATATAATTCAAATATATTTTATCTAGATTTTGGATTTTAGAAATTTCAAGTTTTTTTATAAATTTTAAACATAAATTTTTCCGCAAACCGACCGCACCGCGGGGGTTTAATCCACGACCTCTAAGTTAAAAAGCGAGCGCTCTCCTAAAATAATTAAATATCAAAGGATAAAATATCCACTTACAAACCATATAATACTGCACTGCATTAGTAATTTTATTTATAGACGGATAAAACTAATACGTTTATTGCGAAGGAATCCTTTTTTTAAATAACTGGTGCTGACAGTTTAGCAAATCGCATCCCCAGGCGGAGATAAAAAGGTTATTTCTGTTTATACATAGTCACTGTTATGCTCTTATATCGTTTCGATAAGGGTGAAAACAATTTAGCAACTTTAGTAACTAAATATTCATACATTTCGGTCATGTTAATGTGTTATAATTCGAACCCTCTTTAGCTAAGAACCTTTTAGCTTTCATTCCCCATTAAGTAAATAGAATTTAGTAAGACTTTGATTGACATAGCCTAACTTATAATGGAGTTTGTGGGTGATTGTAGCAAGGTTCAACGACTCTTTCTATTAAAATTTAGGCTTCTTATACTAATCAACCTGAGCTTGTTCTTAAACAAGTACAGGGGCACAATATACGAGTGCATAAAACGAGCCATATTACCGAGATATTTAGCTGCCTGAGCCTTGGTCAGTCAGTGATTGAGTGAGTGACAAAATTGAGAAACTTTGACTAATTATAATTCTTGACTCGCCCAGAGGGTGCAGATAGGGCTCCGATATATCTACCCTTTGTTAAAGGAATCACAGACAGGATCGGCTTCTTACTGCGTCGAAAATATTGTATAAAAACAATCTTCCGATCCCCGATGCAGATCCGACAAATGTTAAGATCTCCTAAGGATAGAGACCCTTTGAGCACCCCAGGAGTATACAAAATACCGTGTGACTGTGGGCACAGTTACATAGGTGAGACAAAACGGAATGATTCTACACGGCTGAAAGAGCACATACGAAGCATAAAAAAGCTGGACATAAACGGCTCGGCAGTGGCTGAACACGCCTTAAATTCGGATACTAGGCACTATATTCGTTTTGATAAAGCCACCGTACTGGCTAAGGAGAAATTTTTTGTTCCCCGTAAGGTGATGGAAGCAATCGAAATTGGTAGGCATCCGAATTTCAATAGAGACCGTGGTTGGCTTCCGGCGCCAACTTGGCAACCTGTGCTTGACGATTCATACGACAAAAAAGTGCCAACAGTGGTTGAGGACATTTTCAGTGCCGCCTGTGTGACTGGACCTAGTGAAACACGTGACCCGGAAGTAGTAGTGAAAACTTTATCAAATGTCCGTTCGAGTCTGGCTTCGATACCGGAAACCTCCGAACGCAGCCGAAGAGCGGAAAGACGAGCGGCGACGAGAGAGGGGAGGAAGCTTAGTACTCGACTGACCGCCGTGGGCAAAAGTACTCCCGAAGAGTCCTGATGATGATGAGTCATAATCTCATCGAAAGCTCGACCTGTGCCTCCTTGCACAGATAAAAAAGTGAGTCCAATCCGTTTTTTTTTTAAATATTTAAATAAATATCTTAAATTACTGGTTCAAATTGAATAAAATTTGAAATATACCGTGTTTATACAATGCCTGCTTGGTTACTGAAAATTCAGGCTTCTAGTTTTATCCAGTACGAAGTGTGTCTAAGGCTGTCCGCGGGTATGATTCTCGGGAAAAGTGGTTCAGTAGGGTCGGTAGAATATGTGGTTTCATTTAATGATTGCAGTCTATTTACACCCGGTATTTTGGTAGCCGCTACCTACTCCTATGTTAGCCATGTCGGTATAAATATTTGAGATCAATAGAAAGCACTTCTGACAGACATAAGGATATTATGAGGGGTCGGTTAAAAAACCGTAAAAACGAGAGTTTTTTTCCCCGATTCAGGGATGCTGAACCTTAAGTAGCTACTCGGTTTGACTAGCGTAGTAAAATTACATTTTTCTTTACGTTTGTCGATGACACTTTAATAGAAAATCGCCATTTCAACCAATTACTTTAATAGAAAAAAGCGGCGGTAGCTTATGCGGCAGAACGCAGGCCTCTCAATCTTGAGACCCAGGTTCGATCCCCGGTCGGGCATGCACAAATGAGTTTTTAGAAATTTATGTACATAGTACTTGTGTTCTTAACTAATACTCGTACATACTTGCTGGACGGTGGAGGAAAATACTGTGATGAAACCTGCACGCCCTAAAAAGCGTGTAATTGTGCCCGAAGTACGGCGATAGGGCTTGCCACCCATCACCGAGTGTGGACCGTGACTTACATTTCACAGTTCACACTTGGGAACACATCTGTAGCCCTACCATGAGTTTTGCTTACTATACACGTTAACGTCTGCGTAAAATATTTATATGAGAAATTGTGCAGCGCCCCTAGCGGCTTACTACAGGAACCAGCAATTCTCATACAAAATATTTTACGCAGACGGTAACGTGTATGTAAGCAAAACTCATGGTAGGCCTACTGACACCCCCTCGGGGATTCATGTCGTGACGATATGTTTTATAAAATTATAAGAAAGAACAAACGGATTCTCATCTATCATGTGGTCTGCAAACACAAGGAATGTTAACCCGTTTAGTTTATTTACCCCGAGCGCGATCACGCTTTGAAGGAATAATATAACAAACTCGTTTCTAAATAGAACATTTCTACACATCTCTTAACATTACACACACCGAATAGGTAGTCGTGCTCTAATGTAAAGGTGCGTACCTTTTAAAACACGAACTTATCACGTGCAGCTATTATGAATGACCAACTTATCTTGACACTTACGATCTTTTAAACTCTATGTACCGAAAGGGTACATAAAAAGTAAATTAAGGTAGATTTTAATTAATTCTTACAATGTAATTTTCATAATTGAAACAACTGATTGTGTGTATGCTAGACAGACTAGTGACGGGCAGCGGCGTCACTGGTGCAAGGGGTTCGGCACCACGGCCACCAACCCGCCTGCCCAGCGTGTCTGAGTATGGGCACTTCTTCCAGGAGGACCGCCAAGAGTGGCAAAATCCTGGAAAGGCCTATTTCCAGCAGTGGACGAAACAGGCTGATGGGATGGATGGATTGCCACATGGAATAATATGTATTGAACATTCTTGTACGTTGTTCCACTAACATAAACTATGTTTGTCAGAACAGTCACGCTCCCAGTTTCATCCATTCAGTCGAGACAATAAATACATTTTACACGTAAATTTTACAGTGTTTACATTTTGGATGACTAAAAATAGAAAAATCTTATTTTCAACAGGCAATGGCGTCGCTGGTAGCGTATTTGGTAAGACATTTATCATGAAAAAGGAAAGTTAAATTGTGCGAAACATAACGAGCGAGTAAGATATTTTTACACTTTTTTGATGTAATAAGCGTCATTAGGTGCTTCTCAGAACAGTAACACATACTCGTATTTATTCAGCTTTAGTTCCAATGTTGTTCACTAAAATTGTCTTAGGCAAAAAAACGCGTAAAAGAGACCGAAGCCGCAATTACAATAGGATTTATTGTTCCATTTGTATCTTTAGGTTCCGTCAAGACTTAAATCTGAACATAAAATTGAACGTGTCGGATGGTACCAACCTATGTCATTTGCTCATAATTTGTTATAACTGCCCGGAGCTTACGTCGAGTGCATTTAGTTTATTTGTATTTCCTAGGAAACTGGCTCATTGATTAGGTTGACGACAGTGGCCGGTGTTAGCCAGGGTCACAAACTACCTCGCTGTAAAGTTTTATCGCGATTTGTTTAGGGTTATTATCAGAAACAAGCAAACCAACTTTCAGATTTATACTTCTTTTAAGGAATGTAAATTTCAACATGGTTATATGAATTCTGTTGAATAATACTCCGCCAAACGCACCAAGCGTAAAACAATAAAATTGCCAGGCGCAAAAATTTTATAGTTTTGCCCCGACATTCCGCAAAAACAATATATTTTCACAGTTTGTTTTTATTTAGGTAGTTACTAGTTACCTTAGGTGTATTAATAGACAAGATACAGTTACAGTCATAGAAAAAACATAAAATCAACGCCTGAAAAAATAACTTTAAGTGCTTGCAGGTGGTAGGAAGGCTGACTTTGACTTTTTACTAAATTCTAATGACTTGTAAATTTTTATTTATCAATAAATGATTTGTATTTGATTTGTATTTGTATTTGTAACCTACGATCTACCTTTTTGTACGATTATCACCCCAGCAGACTTAGTGAGACCCGCCAGGCTTTGGTCTCTGCAGAGCCCAAAACTGTTGATAGATAGCATTCGTCTATGCGAACATCAAACTATGAAACGCAAAAAACATCAGTTCCATGAAAAAAAGCACATCCGTACTTGACCAAAATCAAACAATACTGAGCGTAACGAACGAGGGACTCTATACAGTTAACTCCCGAGCGAAGAGACCCGAGTGAAGCGGGGGGTTGAAGCTGCCCCAGAAGAAGACAGGCTTTATTCCAGAGGATCATACTCTACTTTTCATATTTTCTGCGAGACAATAAAAAACCAGGCCTTTTGTTTTTCTCCATTGAAAAAATCGTCATATGCTTTTTCGTATATGTGTTTTGATTTTTCCGGTATTAGATTATTAAACACTATCGCTCGACATTTTTTTATTAACATGAATATTGCAATAAAATTCACTGACAATCAAAGCACCAAACACCGTCATTTGTTCTGTTATGGTGGCCAGTTCGATTTTCGAACAAACCTCTTTATGGGCATTTTTTTACTCAGGGTTTCCACACGAATTTGACGTTCCAAATTCAAATCACTTTATTCCCTAGGGAGTTTCATACAACTTTATATCCCTTAAGAGATAATGCCTTACTTTACGTTGAGATTGCACAATATGTAATTGGACATTGTCGAGCAGGTAGGTGGTGTGAAAATAATTTTGTGAAATAGTACAATTGACTTTCTGTTCATTATGTATTCAAAGTTCCACAAAGTGCCAACATTCAACAGTATCAACATTATGAAACACACTGTTTCATGTTTCTTCTTATCCTCATATATATGTATGAACGCGAAGTAAATCCCTACTGAGAGCACAGTAATTGCTCATGTAATACCATGAATTATTTACAAGTCCGAAAGCTTTGGCGTAAAGATTGAGGGCAAAGAGATAATTAATGAAATAACAGTAATTATTATATAAAATTGACGATGAGTGTTCTGTACTCTACTTATTGAATAAAACCGGATAGTTTTGTCATCTGTTTTGTGTACAACAATTTTATTAATGGCTAGCCTTTGAACGCAGCTCCACTCGCGTTTATTCAATCTCTGCCCCGTTTTTGGCTTGAGCGTTATTTCATGAATACCTCTGCCTATGTGTTTACCAAGGTCACTACGATTATATAGGTAATAAAAAAAACGCATCCAAATCCATTGAGTGGTTCTCGAGTTAAAAGCGTTTATTCAATCTTTGTCCTGTTTTAGGCTTGAGCGTTATTTTATGAACATTTCTCATAGCCTTTGTGTTGACCACTACGATGATAATAAAAAACCGTATCCAAATCCGTAGAGTTAAAAACTGAACATACAGACAGACAGACAGCAATTCAAAAAGATGTGGTTTTGGCCTCATTAAAATACTACCCATTTCATTTAAAATTTTGGTAAATATTGTTATTATTATTATTATTATATTATTATAACTGTGACGTAGAGTTCGAAGCACTGAGTATTTGCTACGACGTATTGTTCGTAGAACTATTTACCTGCTTCGACCAGAGAGCGGCTACGACGTAGAGTGTATATCAACAGTATCTGCTGCGACGTAGAGTTTGAAGGACTTGAGTATTTGTTACGACGTAGTGTTCGTAGAACTAATTTCCTGCTTCGACCGGAGAGCAGCTACGACGTAGAGTCTATATCAACAGTATCTGCTGCGATGTAGAGTTCAAAGCACTAAGTATTTGCTTCGACGTAGTATTCGTAGAACTAATTACCTGCTACGACCAGAGAGCAGCTACGACGTAGAGTGTATATAAACAGTATCTGCAGCGACATAGAGTTCGAAGCACTGAGTATTTGCTTCGACGTAGTATTCGTAGAACTAATTACTTGCTATGACCAGAGAGCAGCTACGACGTAGAGTATATATCAACAGTATCTGCTGCAACGTGGAGTTAGAAGGACTAAGTATTTGCTTCGACGTAGTATTCGTAGAAATAATTACCTGCTACGACCAGAGAGCAGCTACGACGTAGAGTATATATAAACAGTATCTGCAGCGACGTAGAGTTTGAAGCACTAAGTATTTGCTTCGACGTAGTATTCGTAGAACTAATTACCTGCTACGACCAGAGAGCAGCTACGACGTAGAGTGTATATAAACAGTATCTGCAGCGACATAGAGTTCGAAGCACTGAGTATTTGCTTCGACGTAGTATTCGTAGAACTAATTACTTGCTATGACCAGAGAGCAGCTACGACGTAGAGTGTATATAAACAGTATCTGCAGCGACGTAGAGTTTGAAGCACTAAGTATTTGCTTCGACGTAGTATTCGTAGAACTAATTACCTGCTACGACCAGAGAGCAGCTACGACGTAGAGTGTATATAAACAGTATCTGCAGCGACATAGAGTTCGAAGCACTGAGTATTTGCTTCGACGTAGTATTCGTAGAACTAATTACTTGCTATGACCAGAGAGCAGCTACGACGTAGAGTGTATATAAACAGTATCTGCAGCGACGTAGAGTTTGAAGCACTAAGTATTTGCTTCGACGTAGTATTCGTAGAACTAATTACCTGCTACGACCAGAGAGCAGCTACGACGTAGAGTGTATATAAATAGTATCTGCAGCGACATAGAGTTCGAAGCTCCGAGTATTTGCTTCGACGTAGTATTCGTAGAACTAATTACTTGCTATGACCAGAGAGCAGCTACGACGTAGAGTGTATATAAACAGTATCTGCAGCGACGTAGAGTTTGAAGCACTAAGTATTTGCTTCGACGTAGTATTCGTAGAACTAATTACCTGCTACGACCAGAGAGCAGCTACGACGTAGAGTATATATCAACAGTATCTGCTGCGACGTGGAGTTAGAAGGACTCTGTATTTGCTACGACGTATTTTTCGGAAAACTAAGTTATTTAAGTTTCGAAATTTTATCAGATTAATTCGTGTAAACGAAACAAATACCATATATATCTTGGTAAAAACACTTGTTCTGTTTTACTCGTACTATTTACAATACTTTATTAACTTGAACCGGTTTCGCCTTACGGCACCATCAATGAAAAATATAAAAACTGAATTAAATAACTATTAGGTGCTAATGTGAATGCGATTGTTAACATTGCCGATGGTAAATGATAATTTATTATATAAATATCAACAAACCGCGACGTAGAGGTCGTATTCAAGTATTTTTTAATCTTTAAAAATATTGTTTTACATGTACTTACCTCATACGCGTCGACTTTCATTTAAACAAAAATAAGATTGCCTCGTTTATATTGATTTGTTTAAAACTAGGCTAAGCTTTGTGTCCGGCAAAATGAGGCGTTCCTGCTAATCTGCTAGTTGAAGATGACACTGAATACTTATTATTCTACAAAATTATATTGTTCTTATATTATATGCTTCTTACTATAGTAGTATTCTTTCAAATTGCATTACCGTACGAAACATACGAGTAATAAATACATATAGATTAAGTAAGTATAAAAAACGGTCGAGTGCGAATAGGACTCGTGTCCTGAGGGTGCCGTAAGTACCGTTTAAAACACAAACTTATTCCCCGTGCAGTCATGGAAGACCAACTAAACTTGACACTTATGATCCATCGTCTCTGTGTGTTCAAAGGGCCTTATTAAGCTGTATTTTATCGCTCCTTGAATAATTAAATATAGGGCATTTTTTGCTTCATTTTTACACTGTGCTATGAAAGGAATTTTAAGTTTCTTAATCGACTAGAACTGCGCTGTTTTCATGGTGAGCGGATTTGTATGAAATTTACATATGTTGTTGGCGTTGAGTTTGAATCCTTATTTTTTGGACACTTTGACAGACGGAGAGACAGATAGACGGACAACAAAGCGTTTTTTTAATTTTAAGGTACGGATCCCTCAAAATGCCTAGAAGAAGAGCTTATTAAGATACGAAACGTGAAGCTTATTTAATTCGAAAAGCGGTGATTATTTATGTATAAGGCAAGTAACGCTTTGGCCAACTCTTATCTATGGCACAAAAAAGTGTACCATTCACTTTTTATTTTTGCTTTTATGATTGCAACACTCATATTCACCAAACACAAAAAAAAGCAACACCACACTTTGACAGCACATCCACACACATCCAAAAAAAACAACACCAAACTTTAACAGCAATCGACATAATTACGTTTTATGTTAGTGTTGCCAGTGGAAGAATATTATTATTTTTTATTTTTCCGCAAAATGGCACGGTTTTTATTTTCCTGGTCGAGCTTTAACAGCCTGTAACGTAGTCTGTATCTGTATGAAACTTATAGGTTCCGTTAGAACGTGTGTTTCCTTTAATTCTCATTAGTTTAAGAGTGAGAGCAGACTTCCACGTAACTTAATATCAAATAAGTCTGCTCTAGCTGCGTTTTTGCTTGTTTCCGGAACATGATAATCTTGAAAGAGAACGTCGTTGCCTGTGGGAGGGGTGGAAAGTTGAAACACAATAAAATTTTAAAAATTAAAATTACGTAAAATTAAGGTTGTATTATTTTATTAAATTATTTCAACTATTAGCTACTTGTAAATATCTATACTAATAATAGTAGTAAAAAAGCCTTGTCTGTTGAATATTTTTCGAGAAATTAAATGAGTGATTAGTATTTTACTGAAGCGGAAACTCCCATTTTTAGAATGCTTGTCTGTCTGTCTGTTTGAATGTATGTTTCGTTTTAACTCGAAAACTACTCAAGCGGTTTTTTAAATTATCATCGCTGTGACCCTGATCAACACATAGGCTATAAGGGGTGTTCAGAAAATAATTCCCAAGCCGAAAACGGGGCAAAGATTGAATAAACGCTTTAAACTTATCCTAGATGTGTTGCTTCCTCCTCTCACACAACTTTTTAATGACTCTATGGCCAGCAACACATTTCCCTCTTCGTGGAAACAAGCTTTCGTTATACCACTACCTAAGATCAATAATCCTACATCCTATAAAAATTATCGCCCAATTTCCATACTTCCCTTCCTATCCAAAGTCCTTGAGAAAATTGTCCATACTCAATTGAGTGAATACCTGTTCCGAAACAATTTAGTTAACCCGCTACAGTCTGGTTTTCGTCCCGGTCACAGCACTGTAACTGCCCTTGTCAAAGTCACTGATGATATCCGTTTTAATATGGAGAAGCAGCGTCTCACAGTTCTTACGTTGCTTGATTTCAGCAACGCCTTCAACTCAGTTGACTTTGACCTTCTGCTAGGGGCGTTACGCACGCTTAACATTTCTCCAGCCGTCATCTCTTGGTTTGAATCATATCTTCGCGGTCGCCAACAGTGCGTCAAGGCCTGTGATTGTTTTTCGGACTGGTGTCCATTAACAACAGGTGTACCGCAGGGTGGTGTCTTGTCTCCATTACTTTTTTCTATATTCATAAACATCCTTGCCAAACAGTTATCTTCTCGCTACCACTTTTATGCTGATGACCTGCAGCTCTATGTTGATGCACCTGTAGATGGCATTAATGAAGCAATTTGTGCTCTGAATAAGGACTTAAGTACAATATCAGTATGGGCTAAGGCCTTCGGCTTGCTGGTCAACCCCAGTAAGTCGCAAGCTATAATTATTGGTAGTTCGCGTATGCGGTCTAAGATTGATATCGACGCAATTCCAAGGCTTATATTTAATACTTCGGTAATCTCTTACACTGATACAGTGAAAAACTTGGGTGTGACGTTTGATAGAACGCTGTCTTGGGCTCCACACGTGGAATCTTTAAGCAGAAAGATGTACGGTACCTTTCACGCATTAAAACGCATGCAGAGATTTCTGCCAATCAAAACCAAAATTATGCTAGCACAGTCTTTTCTTCTCCCCATTCTAGATTACGCGGACTCCTGTTATTTAGATCTCACTGAGGAGCTTCTCAATAAACTCGAACGACTTCAAAATTTATGTATTCGCTTTATCTTTTCTCTTCGTAAATACGATCATGTTTCACAGTTCCGTTCGCAGTTAAATTGGCTCCCCATTCGTCTTCGCAGAAATGCTCACATCCTTAATCTTCTCCATAGTGTCTTAAACAATAAATCTGCTCCTAGTTACCTCCGTGAACGTTTTACATTTATTACAGAGCGCGGGCGTGCAATGCGCTTGGGCAACAGTGAAAGGTTGGCTATTCCCGAAAACAGAACCGGATTTTATAGCGATTCTTTTTCTGTACACGCTGCAAGACTTTGGAATCGCTTACCTGTGTCTATTCAGTCACTGAAAAATATGAATTCATTTAAAATAAAACTAAAACAATTTTTCTCAACAGAGTACCCATCATAGTAGAATTCGAATATCCAGTATTATGTATATTTATTTAATGTTTATTTATTTTTTATAGTTATGAGTATATATGTGTATATTTTAATTTAAGTATTAATTTAAGTAGGTTCATGAATTTGTAAGTATATGTAAGTTTATGTCCTAGATAATGTATTTTCTTCTTAGTCTCCTTTTTTATAATTAGCATTTACACCTTCCATGTAATTTCTTTGTCTATCTCTCTGTATGCTTCCAAAGGTTGCCTGGAAGATATTGCTATTAGCAATAAGTGCCGCCTTTGTACACAATATTTGTTTGTTTCGTTAATCTGTCTCCCATATAATTTTTGTAAATGTGCAAAAAGTGTTATAAATAAAATAAAATAAATAAACTCGAGAACCACTCCATGGATTTGGACGTGTTTTTTTATTATCATCATAGTGACCCTGGTTAAAACATTAGCTATAAGGTGTGTTCATAAAATAACGCCCAAGCCGAAAACGGGGCAAAAACTGAATGAACGCGGGCGAAGCCGCGGGCAAAGCCTAGTAGTAAATAAAACAACTTTCATTTTACGTAATTTTATTTAAGTGATTATGAATATTTCAAACACTTGGGGTCCCAAAAAACATCTCGATTGGCTGATAGATAGCAAACAATTCGGGCATTATAAAACATTTTCCGCTAAGTAAATAAAAACTACTACGAAAGTAAACCTAATTACTATTCTTCTGATTACTAACAATTCTTGTTTATCTTCCATCAGCGACGATAATTACTTTTTCAATTAATTACATTAATGTTTACATTTAATTCTCGTTCCAATTAGAAGGTAAAGCTATTTTAAATTAACACTGCATAGAACGAAGAAGCTCGACAAAAGTTTTACGGCCTGCGCCGGCTTCGTTCCTCGAATGTGAGTCTGGGAAGCCATTTTGAAAAGCTGACGTTGTAAGAGTTGTGGAGGTAACTGGTGAGTTTTTCATTTCTCATTAATTATTTCAAACAATCATATCTGACCGCCTAGTGGTTCGTGTACATCCATCCATCAGCCCGTGTCCGTCCACTGCTGCCTTTCCCAAATTTCCCCACTCTTGGCAATCGTCCAACCTCCTCATCCAGCCGCCATCCGCAACGTCCTTCAGATCGTCGGTCTAGCGGGCACAAGGTCGGCCTACGCTACGCTTTGCTGTACGTGGTCTCCATTCTAACGCCTTTCGGCTCCAACGGCCATCATGTCGGCGACAAATATGGCCTGCCCACTGCCACTTCAACTTACTGTTTCGATAGGCCCGTGGTTCGGGTCTAAAACTGATTGATTATCATTAAGTATGAAATAAGAAATTTACGAGAGACTTCCAACAAAAAGTCAAAATAGATGCGACGACGAACGAAGCGAGGAAGACCATACATTCAGGAGCCGAGCGTAGGGTAGCGGATCGAGGCGACCCCTTTAGTTTTTACAGATTTCACGATATTTGCGCAGATTAGGAAATATTACTATTTGTACGATATAGCCACGACATACTGGGTGTAAATAGGCTGCTACCATTAAACGTAACCACATATTCTACTTACCCTACTGAACGACTTTTCCCAAGAATCATACCCGCGGACACCCTTAGTTTGGGAAATAATTGAGTTCCAAGCAAAAATGCGTGAACCCTAACGCACCGACAGACGGGCGAGTTTAGAGAGAGCGTCGTCCGTAAAACAGCTTCAGGTTTCACGTACGGAATATGCTAATGGTATCTATTTACAACAAGTACCTAGCGAACACAAATCTATCTAATTTTTCCCTACTATTGGTTCTACTCGTATTATAAATATTCACATTTATTCCAATACTTACCCATAATTATAATAATAATTGTTATAATAATAATTACAATAACTTAAAACATAAAAAACAAAAACTTATTCTAAACTAAAATTACCTAAGAATATAAATTATACACTTAAAAATAACTACAAAAAATATACCTCATCTAAAATTGACCCCTGCGGCATGGTGCCCAGAACGCTGGCCACATTTCCTCTTTGAATCGACAAACTTATACGTTGGCCGAGGAATGCGCCAGCCCTCATTATAATAATTAGTAATAATATAAATAATTATATATTAAATAAATATTTGGCTCTTTCAAGCTTTTTATTGTTTTTATTTGTAATAGATGTATATAGATATATATAAAAAACACAGAAAAAATAAATTCAAGATATATTTTTTCTGTGTTTTTTATATATATCTATATACATCTATTACAAATAAAAACAATAAATAATTATAGTCATTATATAAATTACGGAGATCAAGAAACTTGCTCAAAGGACACTCGCCATCGACCCTGGAGAAAATAAAAACGGCATTGAAATATTTACATCGGAGGAACAACAGTCCCTATAAACAGTTTCTTGCTTTTTTAAAACTTAACTTTGTACCTAAATTCTGTCAGTGAAATGCATCGATCCCATTATAACGAAGTGTTTTACACGTGTTCGTGATAGTTCGGATGCAAAAGCCGCAAATGTCACACATAAATATCACAGTATGGCATGAAGTAAGTTGTTTGAACTGAAAGGTCTATTCTTGCGTGAAATAATATCCACGCTTTAGCCTCACTATACAATTTAATATTCTGTGATTTGGTTTAAAAGAAATCAATTAGGTATATAGTGTTAGAATTCACACTAAAATTTGTACACGGTTAGTATAAATACTATGCAAATATTGTTGTGATGAAAACACTTGTACTTTTCTACAAATTATATTTAAGATTACACTACCCAACCGGTTTCATATCATATCAGCTGTTTCATAGAAAAGTTAAATACCTACTCGACCCAAATGTATGAAACAGCTGATATTTTTTTCACGATTTCATGGTTGTCTTCATAGTAAAAGTTGTTAATATGGACGAGTACTATCACCCGTTTTCGTTAACAAAATGACTTGAATTTCACGTTGTATAAGCATTATCAAGGGCTTTAACTTAAAGTAAGTAAAGATACATATTTTTATTGTTATAGTTAGAGTGATTGACATCATGAATATTTGAAAAACGGATAGGACTCACTTTTTTAACTGTGCAAGGAGGCACAGGTCAAGCTTTCGATGAGATTATGACTGACCGGCGTGCGTCAAAGTACTCCCGAAGAGTCCTGATGATGATGAGTCATAATCTCATCGAAAGCTCGACCTGCACCTCCTCGCACAGTTAAAAAAGTGAGTCCAATCCGTTTTTTAAATATTCATATTTAAATTTGTCAGCCTCGGTGACAGAAATCGAGTGCGAACTAAGTGTCCGGTAAACTACTGACTTAGCTAAAGCTGTATATAATACTGACAAAAACAACTTACAAATACATTAAACTTTTACCGCAATAACGAGTCCTAGCTCGTTTTATTGTTGTTTTATATGTCCTACATACTATAATGCATTTTACGAATATTTATTAACTAAGGGCTCAATATGTCGTCAAATTCAAGGAAAAATTTTTCTATTTAAGAAAAATCTATGTGACAACAGGACGATTTCGAGCTTAAAGCAGCCGACTTCTGAGCCCTTATTTGTATCATTTGGACATGTTTATAACCAGGGCATCGCCACTATGATGATGATACAGCAAAATGCACCCAAATCCATCGAGTGGTTCTCGAGTTAAAACGAAACATACAGACAGATAGAAATATAGAAAAAAGACAAACAAAAATAATTGTAGGCCTCAGTACAATAAAAATAAGCCATTTCATTTAAAATTTGAGAAATATTGAATGTACCTATATAGACACGATTTTTACTACTTTTTCTTAGTAAGATAGATTATCGATTTTCTGAAAGGGTTCGTATAAAAATGGAAACCTAATAATGAAAGCCTTGGTGTCATTCTATCCGCCTGTGCAGCTGTATAAACAAATACTTTAGTGAGTTGGTTGAAAATAAGGGGTGATATCACACACTGTTTGTATGGGAAAAATAAAGCCGTAAAAAGCGAAAATTTTATATCGAATGTGTAATTGTTACTTTGGTTGCATACGTATGTAAAGAAAGAGTTCTCACTACTAAAAACAAATGATGTGGAATGAGCTGGCTCGTACAAAAGTTTGTCCCAGGGTACATACTACTGCCTCACGTTTGAGCTCATTGCACTTAATTGTATGTTACTACTAGCTTTTGCCCGCGGCTCCGTCCGTGTGTTATTCGGTTTAACGACATGTTTTTTTCCGGGATGAAAAGTAACCTATGTGTTAAGTTGGGATATAAGCTATACGAGTATCCATTCTAAATTTCATCCAAATCCGTACAGCCGTTTCAGCGTGAAAGAGTAACAAACATACACACACACACACACACACAGAAACTTTCGCATTTATAATATTAGTGTGTGTGATGATATAACATAGCCTTGTCTTATTTCACGACAAACGGGATAAAAAGTAGCCTATGTGTTAACTTAGGGTATAAGCTATATCCATTCTAAATTTCATCCAAATCCGTTCAGCCGTTTCAGCGTGAAAGAGTAACAATCATACACACATACAAACTTTCGCGATAGAGTGATTGCTAGTAAATTAGACTCAAGCCACGTCTCAAATAGATCTTTAATCTTTAAATTAGAATTTTTTTGTACAAATATTTTGGGGTAATTAACTATTTTTTCAAGATTGTTGTTTGTATTGTGTTAGTGTTTTTCCACGTAAATTACATTCATGGAAAAATACACTAGTGCTCTCTCAGAATACGATTTTCAGAAGTTGTTATTGGTTAGAAGTGAAATTCCTAGAATACAATTTCCAGTCTAAGAGTTCATAACAAAAGAAACAAAGCTCTAGTTAAGATGTTTACACAACACAATGATTTCTGGACGAAACGCTCGGTTCAGAAATAGACTCTCTTCATTTTCATAAATTCATTGGCTAAACAATGGCTCGTTTGCTTAATTTTGAACTGTATACCAATATTTATTTGTAACTATTTGATCCTGTATAATTCCCGCTTAATTGTTCTGCGCCTTCATTGTACGCCATTCATCGCGCTGACTCTACCAAAATACAGATATCTCTTCAACATACATACATATGTATGTATATAATCACACCTGTCTCTCAAAGGGGTAGGCAGCGACTAGCAATTTCCATCTGCTACGATCCTGACACACCTCATTTGATTCTACATCCATCAATCTAGTCGTACAAGTTCTTCTATTTCGGGTACCTTAAGTAAGTTGGCATTATGAAATTATGTTTCTTAATGCCATCATACAATTTCCTATTATTGTAAAGATTCTTACAAAATGTTTCTATAAATTTTCACAAACATGTAAAAATGTAATGTTTAAGTTAAATTAACCCCCAAATTTGTAAAATTTCTTTCTTCTTAGGTTTTATTCGTCCACAATAACAATTAACTAAAGTTTAAGGTGCATAGGCATGGGCGTCGGAAGACGAAAGTCTAGGGGGGCGACCTCTTTCAAATATCAAAGGGATTTATAGTTGAAAAATAGAAAAACGTACTTTTGTGCAAACAAAAACTGCCGATCGTTCTTTTCTCTCGTACGTCCGCTGTATATTTGATACTATTTTTCACTGTCCCATTCCGTTTACCCATTATGCCCCCCCCCCCCCTCTTCCGACGCCCATGCGCATAGGCACGCCACCGTTTCAGTACAACATTTGATAACCCGTTTCTCTGTTGATTTTCGTTATAGACCAAAGTTTAAGACTACTCAGTAGGATTATCGTGCACCATGGGTCAAGACTTAAAGAGAAAAATGTATTCGTAATGTAAATGTAATGAAAAATTTCATATATAAATTGATTGATTTTTCTGATTTGATTTTCAGAATTCTTTATTGACATAATAATTTTCTTTTTACATTGGTAACTTAAATAATAACAAAATTTGTTAACAGTTATATATAACACTTGAATTTTTTTATCAGATTGAAACACCTAGGAAAAAACAACCTTGAGCTATTTAAAACAGAAGATCAATGAAAGTTCCTAGTTATGTACGTCTTGATAACAACGAACATTTGTTGCATGGGAAACTTATAGCTAACAACTATATAAAGAAATACAAACACATGTATTTTCTTATTAACAATTAGAATCGTTATTGCATTTGCACTACGTAAGTATATATAAATTGGCTCACAATGAAACCTATAGGGCACTTCCAACTGACTTAGAAACATAAAATTCCGTTCAAAAGTAGGTCTTATAGCACAAATATAGGAAAAAAAATGAAAATTACCTATATTAAATTATTCTAGAAGATATAATATAACATTCCAACTAAATAAGACCCCTGGAATACATAGAGTTTCATATAGCACAATAGGCATGAAGTTTTTATTAGTCCGTCAGTTAGATTATCAGAAAATATTGGACACGTATTTTTCTCTTTTCAATTAAACACACAATGATGAAGATATAGCCCGCTGAAGTTCCGCGTGACGTCACATCTGGGTACAAATTTTACTTTGAAGTGACGTCATTTTCCCCCACTCCCAAACTTTGACGCGCTTTATCTCTGTGATTTTTTGTTTGATTGACAAAAGAAAAAAATACGTGTCAAATATTTTTTGATAATTCAAATGACGGACTAAATAGAATAATGTTTTGTTTGCTCTGTCTACAATCCTATTATTAGGTTAAGCTGGTCGATAAATAATAACTGCACGTTGAATAAGTTTATGTCTTAAACGAAATGTACGGAACCCTCTGGATCCGAGTCCTACTCGCACTTTACCGCTTTTTGTAACGTAGCAGTTTTATATGTTTACTAGCTTTTGCCCGCGGCTCCGCCCGCATGTTATTCGGTTTAACGACATGCTTTTTTCCGGGATAAAAAGTAGCCCATGTGTTAAGTTAGGGTATAAGCTATATCCATTCTAAATTTCATCAAATCCGTCCAGTCGTTTCGGCGTGAAAGAGTATCAAACACACAATTAGTGTGATGTGATTTACCTGAGTACGGAACCGCAAGTCTTGTCGCAGACGTCGCACTTGGCTGCCACGGGGAGGTTCCCCTCCAGCCACTGATGCGGCATGATGATGTTCTGGAACAAACCGGATGATATAAGCCATTTAAAAAAAATCACGGTTTTTTATGTTGTGCATTTATGGATAGTAATTTTATTGTAATTTGAAGTGATGTTAATCATGGTATTCGGTCCAATTAAATTATTGTCAATAAAATTGCAGATTCGATTAGTTAGATCCATTGATACTTAGATGGCAGAGCTGATGCCTGACTCGACTGTGGAGGTACCACCATCTTACTCGGAAATCCTCCCGAAGTTATTCGGGGGAGAGTAAGAGAACAGCTCTCAGGCAAAACCAGGCAGCCCACCATTGCCTGGGACCGATGTATGGCAGTATATCCATCCCCAATTGCCGAGCCTTATATAAAACAGACTAGTGACGGGCAGCGGCGTCACTGGTGCAAGGGTTTCGGCACCGCGCTCACCAACCCGCCTGTCCAGCGTGTGTGAGTATGGGCATTTCTTCCAGGAGGACCGCCAAGAGTGGCGAAATCCTGTAAAGGCCTATGTCCAGCAGTGGACGAAACAGGCTGATGGTTGGATGGATCCATTGACCTCTTATAAAACAACAAGACACACGGTCTCTAAGAAAAGTTCATCGGAAAGTGTCCGAACGTGCGACGTGCATAATAGCAAAAATCTTCAACCAAATTAAGACGTTATGTCGTTAGCATAAGATGCAATATCAGTTGTACGAAATCGTCATTCAAATTTGTCACCCCATAGCGGTGACAAAATTCATCGCGGACACTTTTTGAGCGAGATTGTGAGTCTAGTTGTTTTATGAGAGGTTAGTCGGTTAGATCGTAGATATTTCTGACTTTAAGTTTTGTCACGAAAGTTAATACTCGGTAAGTAGTCGGTATCAAGGTTCGATGATCCTTTTTGGGAAATTCGAATGCTATTGGTGTCGATGCGGTGTAACACGACTTAACTTATTTGACAGAACTAAATTTTAAGCGTCCTGTCCATGTTTTTTTGATACAGAAAAATAAATAAATATGCTTATTTAGTCCTGTCAAACAAGTCTTGTTATACCAAATTAACAGCATTGTTTATCCAAGTTAGTAATAATGTGCTTTTCAGGGCAAAACATTATTTATTATTAAAGCGACTCTTTTCTCCCGAACTCCCATACTAGCGCTGTTCGCTGATAATATCCTTATTGATAGGTACTTGCTTATTATTTTTTCTTTTTCAACATATCCCATACAATATCCATGACGTGAAACTAAAATATTTATCAAAATCAAATACATACAAAAGGTACAAGCGTATTAAAGTCCTGGATTTTACACATATTTTGATGAATGTTTATGTATCGTAATTTCCTAGAAGCGATACAACATATCAAATAATTTTAGTTTCACAACATAGTATATTTTATACTATTTAAAAATATTGTTGTTTCATTTCGATTTTTGGAATATTTCTCCTGAAATCATAGGAACCACCAAAACCATTCTCGAGTTTTTTCAAAACATGAATGTTGTGTTCGGTTAGTTCCGTATGAGCTCGGGAAATGAACGTTCGGACCGACCATTAACAGTCAGTCAGCTCTATAATCCGAAGTCGAATGTAGAATGCAATAGCAAGCATAGCGACCCCGTGCGCGACTGACTTCAAGCCACCGACTACAGGTTTCTTAATTCAACCCCGTGCGTAGCCGGGACGGATCGCTAGTGTATGTTTATAGGTGACTTTAATTTATGCAACCAAACTCACACTGGAGGCTTGGTAAGTGATCAGTAACACGGATCGATAACACTTTTTGCTAATTTGCAAAATAAAATCTTAACGTCGCATAGTAATTGACTCGGGGCTGGGAATGCGTTTGTAAGGAACACGAAGAGAATAATTTACGAATTTCATAAAAAGGGTCATCCATCCGTGTTACTGATCACTTACGAAGCCTCCAGTATGAGTTTGGCTGCATAAATTAAAATCCCCTTATATTTTAAGTTTTAAAGTGTCCGTAATAAGTGGAACCATTTAAACTCGTATCGGTGGCCCAGAAATAAACGACAAGGATTAAAGTTGCTACAAGTAAGATTGCTCAATTCAATTTGAATGGACAGTAAAGTTTGCGACATTTTAAGGGCACTCAAGTTTATAAGATCGGCCGGGTAAGTCAGGCCCGGTAGCGTAAATACAAAAGCGGCTGCAACACAGATTAAAGTTGCTCTGTAGCGCAGCCCGGTTTTATTTATTTATTTAAAAAAGATACACCAAAAGCACACATATTGAGACATTTAAAAGGAAATTACGTACATTTTTTAAATATTATGTTACATGCGCCACTAATAGGTTTATGTACATAACATTTGCCAAACAATTATAAACAAGTAGGAGTAAATCATCACGCTACAATAATAAAAACACGAAAGTGAAATTAGTTACAAATAACAAAGCTTACTACTCCGTGAATGATTTTTTAAATGATCTATGACAGATTTAATATTTTATATTTTTTTGCTGGAAATAATATTTTATTAGCTACGTTGACATTACAATATTTTGAGAGTGACATATTTATTGTTTCTTCTTAGGTTAGATATTATGTTAAAGTTTATGTAACAAATGCTGACATTGTTTAAATATATTTATAATTTTAGTTTTTGTAGTGCACTATTTTGTGTCATTGTATTTTTGTTTATTGTTTTAAATTTGTATGTCAAATGACAGATTATAAAGGACATGTTATTTAATTTTAAAGACCATTTGTAAACTTATAAACACAAATAGATTAAATTTTAATTTGAATAAAATACATACTATAATTACCTAACTAAACACTAGAAATACTAAAACCTATTATCATTATTACTAAATTGAAAAATAGTAATTATTTATTACCAAAGTTGCTCCGTCCCACTTACAGGTGACCTCGTCACAGGCCGGGACGGCGGCAGCGTCTGCGGAGGAGGCGAAACGGCGCAAATATGTATCCCTCGGCGTAGGATACATATTTGTGCCTTTTGGCGTTGAAACCCTCGGGCCGTGGGGGCCGGGAGCGCGGCAGCTCTACAAAGAACTGTCGTCGAGATTGGTCGACGTTTCCGGAGATCCCAGGCCATATATAGCCATATTCCGCATACCTCGGCCAAAGAATTGGCCTAGCAATTCAACGAGGTAATGCTGCCAGTATCCTGGGTACTCTTCCACGTGACGACAGCGATTTCAGCTCAATTTTTTATCTACTTTAATTAAATATTTTTGCTAGGTAGTTTTAGTTTAGTTTAGTTTATTTCGTAGAATAATTTAGTTTTTTAAATTAGTTTATTTAAGTTTTGTTAATATAATAATTCTCTATCACCTTATAAATCCTTACCAAAGGACATGAATATGAGATTTAAGCACAGAAAAAGGTTTATGTAATTTAAAGTTATACAAACACGAGTAAATGGTTCCTTCCGTTCAAAAAACTCAAAACGAAAATTTCCTATGAAGAAGTCGAAATTCTACAATATTTTTCACGTTATTATATTGCCGTTGTCGTCAACTTCGTATCTGGCTAGGCGATTTTAAACCTTTTATATTAATGAAAGGGATATAGATATAATAAAACGAAAACATATTTTTCGATATATTACGGACTCTTCTATCCCAGCAATTATTATCTTCATTCAAATCTCATGTATTTTGATGAGAATTTTTTATATTTATCTAATAAGCTACATATATACGTATCTACCCGTTATTAAGAGCACTTTAGGTCCGTACAGCATTTACAGGAATTTGGGATTATATCTTGAAATATGAACAGATATTTATTGAACCTTCCCGTCATACAATAAGAGAGGAATAAATTCCTGGCATTCTAAGATAAAGTGGAATGGCACTACGAAGCTAAGATGAAGGAATGGAGTGTGGACGCTGAGGTATTATACCTCTTGAGGGCTGTCTGGAAGTCACGTGACGCTAATTTAAATCAATATGACCCCTTTTATGTGATTTTTTGGTAAAGCTACACTGTCGTCTATAACTCTTGTTAGAATTCTAGATGCTGGCAGAATATCAGCGTCGTAAACTTCTTTATTACGCTGAGACGGAACCTTTTCTTTGCCGCGGCACAAACGCTACACGATAAATAAACTGTTCTTGAGATTGATTTATTTTCCGTTTTGTTTAATTTCATTTCATTCCTTTTCGTCATAATTTTCTTGTTATTGTTATAAATAAATAAAAACAAATCACTTTTCATATATATTTCGGAACGCTATGGGATCATGATGGTAAATTTATGTATCTTCAATTTATCGTATTGATATTTCTTTAATGCGTTTAAAATAAAGTTACAGTATTTTTTTGGTATATTTTACCAATTAAATGAAATTTATTATCTTTGTATACCTTTGAGGTTTATTCAGAAACTCAACTCTCTTCACATATTGAGCAGACCATTAGCGAAACCAAACTTAGCAAAAAAAACAGTGCTTAAGTGCTGAGTACATACTGGCAGGGTTATCCAGACTGTTAGTGTATCAAATATCAGTTTCTAGGGTTCCGTAATAAACGGAAAACCCGAGAAAAGTTAGAGTGTCCGCCTGCAACGAGGGTTGGGCAAAATACATACTCTGCCGCAATTGAAAAATAAAACATTCAAAATACTTTCATAGGACGTATTAAAAATACGAAATACAGTTTCTATGGTTTATTTCAAATATGAAACACTTTTTATAACAAAACATCACTGTTTATATATTTGTTTTTTATAATTTATTGTTATAATACAAATAAATTTCAAGATATATTTCGGGCCCTACTGGACCCGGCATCAGTTGAAACAATAATGACATATTCACAATGAAATGATGACAAATAATAATGACATGGTGACAATGAGTCTATAATTTAAAGTCTACAATTCATATATATATAGGTATTGTTTAATTTCATTTTTATACCCATTGTCACCGAATCATTATTATTTTGTCAACATTTCATTGTAAATATGTCATTGTTGTTCCAACTGATGCCGGGTCCAGTAGGGCCCGAAATATATCTTGAAATTTATTTGTATATATAGTAATAAATTATAGAAAACAAAAATAAAAACGAAGCTCTAAAAGTTTATATACTGTTTATACTTATAGGATAGCAAGTAAATGTGTGTGACAACAGAAGCATGTCGAAAAAAAAAAGTTCTCATGGGCTCTCTTATCCATCTATCCATCCACCAGCCCGTGTTCGTCCACTGCTGGACATAAGCCTTCCCAAGATTTGGCCACTCTTGGCGGTCGACCGTCCTCCTCATCCAGCCACCTTATAATATTTTTTATAGCACACTGTGCGTAAAATGACCGCTTTACGCACGCTGCGCATGCGTAAAGTCGGCATTTTCCGCACTTGTGCTATAAAATATTATACGAAACTCGTGCGAGAAAATCGCTCTCGTATCGTAATGTACTAATAATTATAACATAACACAAGAAAAATATACTGTGATAAGTACCCAATAAAAATTAAGGTTTTAATTAAACAAAACAATGTTCTTTCCAAAAACAATAATTTGTTTCGTCACATAAACACCAACCCATTGTTCAGGAATGAATATAGTTTTCAGAGGGTAGTTGAAACACAAATATAAAACACGTAAATATTTGTATTTTAAATACGTATTTTAGATACTGGTATTTCAAATACTGCCCAGATCCGCCTACAGCATAGCTAAGAAACTACTTTCTCAAAAGATTGGGCTGTATTTGATTGACCCATCAAATGTTTAGTGACGTAGGAAATAAATCGTCTATCTACAGATTATCGGAAAATCACAGACACAACATATTCTCGAGAGATTTTACTGTCGAGCGACCGACGGTGGCAGGAAAGGAGGTATTTTAAACGAAAAAAAAAGCGATATCTAGCACTAACTTTATTTAAAAGAATAATAAGTGGTAAACGATGTACATATGTCTGTATGTCCATCTACAGCTCTTTAGCCCAAACCGGTGAACCGAATACAATGAAGTTTTGTATTTAGGAGAGAATTTAAAAATGTCCTTTTTATGTAGTATATATAAAATAAACATCAAGGTTAAGGGAAGAATTTTCTTAAAATTTGCTTTTCGATTTTAATATATTATAAGAACACTTTTAAAACAAAAATACAATATTTTTACATTTGTGTCCGGAAAAAAATTATCAAAAATCATTTTATATTGGTTTAATTTTTATAATAATGTTTTAAGCGATATGTATAGACCCCTCAAGGCACAAATCTTATTCGCACTATGACTCTCTTTTTTTCCAGGAAACTTGACAAATATTCAGCGATGCTACTTACGTCATAGTAAGGTCTTACAAGCTCATAACTAATACTTTATTTTCTAATAAAAAGTCACGTTGAGGTACTACAAAATAAGTCACATTTCGTTTCTTTGAATATTACGTTTACGACATCTCGTAACGAGTAATAAGAATTATCATGGTAGACTGTGACTCTTTTTTACTATTAAGAGGCTTCAGTAAGCTAAATTTGCAGCTCGATGTGTGTGTCATTGAAATTTTGTCGGTACAAAATAATATCGACAGAGACGACATTGAAATAACGTTCATATCAGCGTGCATTGCAAAGTGGCTGTTACGACGATCGCTGCGTCGCCGGATAGCGCAAAACAGAGAAAATAACACATTTCATCTATGATACACGTAACTAATATTATTATTATTTAAAAATAATTCTTAGGTAACAATAATAATTTAAATACAACCTAAGCTATAAAGAAAAAAATGTACAAACTAAACCTACGTACCGAAAACAGAAAAATTATATTAAGTAAAAAACTACGTCCAAATCATTGCCTAATTAGATATTTGTTGGTTTTAAACATCAATTTGTGTGATTTTGTATTGCCTGTGTGTGAGTTTTTTTTTAAATTAAAAATGTTCAAGCATTTTATTACTTTTTTTTCAATACATTAAAGCATTTGAAATTTACTTGTTGTAGGTTAAGCCTTTCAAGATTTTAAAACATCAAAATTACGGGACATAGTCAATAAATATCATATTTTTGTTTCAAAATTTTGTAATTGTCATAACAAACATCTCTAAACAGAGTCATCTGTGAGAGATCATAAGAGAGCTAGTTCTATTTATTTACCAAATGGTAAGGATTTCGTAAGCAACTCTCCAAATAGTGTATACAAGTTTCCCTGATTTTGAAAGCCAAATGATGTCCATTGACTGGACAATCAGCCAGTAATACGGAATTAGTAAATATTGTATTTTGCTCCTATGCATATGAAAGTCTAATCCTAGTTGCTTAGAACGGAAAGGCATTAAAAAAGTTTTCTCAAAAGAGTCATGTTTCCAATCTGAGTGATCGATCACTTATAAATTTAGCTTTAAGAGCAAGGTCACCTTATTCATCTATAAATTTACTGTATGTCGCCGTACCATAGGCCATTTTCGCGAAAAAGCACGTTTTCTCATGAAAAACCAGATTATAGCGTAAAAACATTCCCATTACGCTATCATACGAAAATATTCCCTAGAAAAAATACTTACTCATCCGTTTATCATTCATCATCATTCCGTTATATCCCTAAAATAATTCTAGTGTTTTTATATTTATTTTTGGTATGATCGCGTAAGGGGGCTATGTTTACTCCATATTTCGGTTTTTCATGAAAAAGCGTGAAAAAGCCGTTTACGCCACGAAAATAGTGTTAATGATCCGTGATACTGATTATATAACAAGCCTCCAGTATGAATTTGCCTGCATAAGTTATTGTCACCTTATATAAAACAATTCAGATGTAAACCGAGAGAGGATTTTTCAAAAATCAACCCCAAAGGACTGAAAAAGGGTGTAAAAGTTTGTATTCGAAATATTATTCCTTGCGTGTATCAAAATACTGTTTACAACAAATAGCTTATACCTATTACTACATTTTTCGATTTGCAGAAATCGAGCGGCATTGTTCGAACAAGCGAAAAATGTGGTTTAAAATCCACGCAGACAGAAATCGCGGGCAAAAGCTAGTATGGCATAGAAATAAAATCGATTATGAGTGGTCATTTTCAAACTCAAATACTTACCTAAGGATTTGTAATTGCGGACGAGATTGCTTTCTGATTAGTTTTGATTGGACGGTACCCAAGTAAATATACGAATAGTTTCAATCATAAAGCAATCTTTTTGCGATTGCTTCTTTGAAATTAAAGTCAAGTAAAATATATAGACGTAGTCCAGTATTAGTCAAGTCAAACTAAGAATGTTTGCATGGATAGCCAAATCCGAAGCTATAAGGAATAGCGCAAAATGCATAAAGGAGTCTCGGGGCCGATTTTGATGAAAACAAAAACTGCATCAATAGATTATTGAAAAAATAGTTTTTTCTAGCCTAGAATCGAACCCACTGATTAAAATAATAAACACTCTGTAGGTATATTATTGCAGCATCTGATCGATAGTGTCGCTTATACCGGGTGTAAATAGACTGCTACCATTAAATGAAACCACATATTCTACCGACCCTACTGAACCACTTTTCCCAAGAGTCATACCCACGGACACCCTTAGTTTAGGAAATAATTGAGTTCGCACCAACATACGGGCGAGTTTAGAGTGAGCGTTGTCCGTGAAACCTGAAGCTGTTTACGGACGACGCTCACTCTAAACTTGCCCGTATGTCGGTGCGTTAGGGTTCACGCATTTTTGTTTGGAACTCAATTATTTCCTAAACTAAGGGTGTCCGTGGGTATGATTCTCGGGAAAAGTGGTTCAGTAGGGTCGGTAGAATATGTGGTTTAATTTAATGGTAGCAGTCTATTTACATCCGGTATAAGGATCAACGTGACGCGCACATACATCAAATATCGCCGGCCGGTAAATAAAAAACCGGTCAAGTGCGTGTCAGGCCTCGCGCAGTGTAGGGTTCCGTAGTTGCCCGGTACATTCTATAAGTTGGTCTAATAATACAAATTTCTAGTCCCATACATTTAGAAGAACGGCCCATACATTGTCGTGTTTAGGGGGGACTAAAAGCTTGACGCGATCTGTACTCGTAAACCTGTAAAGCCTTCTTAGCTGTGATAGTTTTCCTTTTAACTCTTTATATATATACTACTTTACATTGATAAACAACCGTTTAGTCAGTAGGGGGGGGGGGACACTTGACTGTAACAACATTATATTTCACCAACGGAACCCTAAATCGAAAAATGGTTTTCACACACCCATAACGTTTTTTAGGGCTCCGTACCTCAGTAGAAGAAAACGGAGCTCTTATAGGATCACTCTGTTGCCTGTCTGTCCGTCCGTCTGTCTGTCAAGACCCTTTAGACCATATACTCAAGGCTATGTACAGTCCCTTGAAGCTGTGAAAATATTAAACTTTTAAGTTAACATGAAAAAAAGATACGGCCATTTATGCCGCAAAAAACGTACATTTCGACACTCTCAGGGGAATCAAAATTCATAGGGTATTTTCCGTTGACCTAGAACTATGAAATTTGGCAAGTAATACCGTCTTATACTACAAGTATAGGGAAAAATCTGAAAAATTTAACATTTGTAATTAAATCATAAAAAATATAGTCTTTAACGGAGCCCTCGGTGGGCGAGTCCGACTCGCACTTGTCCGTTTTTTTTTTATGTGGTAGAGCTGATGCCGAGCTCGACTGTGGAGGTACCACCATCTTACTCGCAAATCCTCCCGAAGTTATTCGGGGGAGAGTAAGAGGACAGCTCTCAGGCAAAACCAGGCGGCCCACCATTGCCTGGGACCGATGGATGGATTACGATACGGTTTATCCATCCCCAACTGCCGGGCCTTATATAAAACAGACTAGTGATGGGCAGCAGCGTCACTAACGCAAGGGTTTCGTCACCGTGCTCACCAACCCGCCTGCACAGCGTGTATGAGTATAGGAATTTCTTCCAGGAGGACCGCCAAGAGTGGCGAAATCCTGGAAAGGCCTATGTCCAGCATTGGACGAAACAGGCTGATGGATGGATGGCTGGATAACGTTTTTGAACGACCTATCCATAAATATCCCACACTATGGGATAGACGAGAAAAAAAAATCATCCCCAATTTATGTACGTTTATGGGAGATACCTTAGATGGTTTAGTCTTTTTTTTACCGTTTTGTCGGCGTGATTAATATAAATACCCATGCCAAATTACAGCTTTCTAGTACTAATAGTCTCTGAGCTAAGCCGCGGACAGACGGACAGACGGACATGGTGAAACTATAAGGGTTCCTTCTCGGACAACGGAACCCTAAAAAGGATTAAAATGTGAACTCCCTCATTCATAGACTTCTGAGTTAGAAGCAAACGTGACTCTTCGCGGAGTCATTGAAAAGGCACTGTATTAAACGCAATTTATCCTTTGAAGCCGTGAAGTTTCATTTCAAAATAGAATTCTTATAAAAGAAGGCTTTCTTTTACTAGTACATTGTAGTGTTCCAACTTCATACGGTAAATAGGACAATAATTTTCATTTGCGACCGTTACCGTACCGTCGATATTTGTATTAAGATGTATGAGACTGGCGAGGACAAAGTCGCTACTGTGTTCGGGTATACCTTTGTACTTGTGTATGTAAGTTTCTACCATAGGTAAAACAATGGGAATTAATTGTAAAAGAATAACAATCAAGTTATTATTAATTATTTAAATTTTATTTTATTCCTGGTTGAAAAGTTAGAAAAGTCTCCAGAAATCATGGTCTCCCAAAAATGGAGGGGCGGAGCGGTAAGTGCGGGGGTGAGCCGTCAGTACAGTTTGGATAGTATAACTTCTCAAGGCTTGTAGATGTGGCGCAAGTTGCAAAAATAGCAGTTAAAAAAATATTTTTGTATTTAAACTTGTTCAGTTTTAGACCTACTAGAATAACCATGAATTTAAGTTTATTAGTCATTTGTTTTCCAATATGTTTTTACAGCTATGTACGTGTATTTATTTTTTCATGGTTCTGCAAACAAAGAGTCAACTACTGAATATACCTAAGTCAGATTAGAAGGTATTCTTCACTGTCAGACTGGTTCCATAGTTTGCCACAACACAGGTTCCCGCACAGCATTATATTCACTATTAAGAGGATATGTCACGCTTGCAAAGATCACTGTTATTCCATGCGCAAAGCTCCGCAGTGCAAGAGGGACGGATTCCGAAAAAAATAGCCAAATGTCGGTTTTAAATCAATATAAAATATACTAAAATAGCTATCAAAATTTTCTACTAAAATAATTTAGATATTGTTAAAATCTATCTAATCAAATATCGTTCGGGTCTGTATGTCATTCCTATTTGTAGAAGAAGACCTCATTTCAATAATTATTTCTATCGAGCGAAAGTTACGCAATTGCGTTTCTGTACTGAACAAAACTAGAAAAGGGTTCCGAAATTTATATACTGATTTATTAAATTAGTGGCTTCATCTGAAAAGCAGGTATATAATTTCAAAAAGTGCCATTTTTATTGAAATAGCCCCTTTAATTACGCAACTCTCCAATGTGTAATTGCCAAACTGAGGAGGGCACTATACCATATACTCTTTAATTGTCCTATTAACAATAAATGGATGCCATGCATTGGTTGAGGTAAGTACTTAGGGCATGCAATGTTTCCCTTCCCGATAATAATAATGATTTGATGAATTCCCATTCTCGTCCTGGCGAAATTCATAGAATTATATGACATTAGATTATAAGTGTGTCGTGTTTGTTTCAGATATATTCAGTTTTTTATCGTGGTTGTTCTTATTGTTATTTTAAATGTGTGATTTGCTGACTACCTTATATTGGCAGAAAATGGTGGCAGAAAGCAAGCCAATGGGTCAATAGAGAAAAAAAATTGCACCTGTGGTCAGACGCGTTCAGTTCAGCGTCAATAAAACCAGTGATGAAAATCGTATGGGAGCGAATTCGGCAAAAATGCACCGTTCGTTTAAAAAAACATCAAATTTATTTAATACTCCCAATACTGTAACTCTTTTATGCTATTTGCGAATTTCCTCGATTGGCTTATTATGTACCCGGAGGAAAATACACACATTATTTTCTTTTGAGTCTATTCATGCCTCAAAGCCTTTTGTATAAACGACCCTAATTTGTTTTTAACCGACTGCAAAAAGAAAGAGGTTCTTAATTCTACTACTTTAAAAAAAAACTATTTGGGAATTAAACTTTTTAATGAATTCCATTTAAAGTCGGTTACTATTCTTTTGTAAATAGTTCATTTTGTTAATTCTTAAAATGGTTAGTATTTTTCCTAGCGTGATACTAATAATTCTACACACACAAGCCCCTTATCAGGAATCGGTACCAAAGTATTTATTCCCTAATTCCAGTTTAGCAACACGTGCTCTTTAATTCGTACCACACGAACGTATTCAATGAGCCCCGGGAACGTGCTTCCTTTCTTGTTATTTGGGGAATTGTTTCGTTTCAATGTATTGCTGTACTATTCTGTTATATTCAGATAGGTATTGAGCCAAAAGGTAGAACATAAGATTTTGTCCGTCTGAAATATTGTTTTGAACTTTTAATTCTTTGATTTTAAGCAATTGAAATTTGAGTTTATTCTGTACAGAAACAATAATCAAAGGCTTTGTCCTGAGTGACACACTAATTCACTGACTGACAGATAACGTACAGCTCAAACCACTGGACGTAGAGACTTGATATTTTGGAGGACTTTTTATACAGGCTGAACACGCAAACGAAGATTTTTTTTTTAAATTCGCATTAATGTTGAAAAACTGATGGCCTTCCGTGAAGTATTTACGCCGGCTTATATTGTTTTTTAGAAATAACTTTGGATTTTTTTCTATTGAGCAAACTACAAGCAAACGGGAATCTTTTAATACCTTACATATTCATTGCATAACTAAAGCTACAAAACAAAAATAAACTCAATTTTAACGACACCGTTTACGCTAGGCAGTCAAAATTCTGAATCTAGACTCGCGAGATAAAATAAACATATGTGTTACATTATTTTCCACAGGATCAGTTTTTCATACAAAAACATAGTGTTTGGGCTAATACCAAGTCATCTATTATCAGACCCTGGTCGAAGGTCTGATGATGAAGTGGAAATGGAACTTTCAATCGATAATAGTAGGAATATTAGGGCATGGTGTACGAATAAAAAATATTGCAAATTGGTTTACAAGCAAGCCGATTGGTACACATGTACTTGAGGTCCTAAGGATAACTAGAGACCGCAGTTCTTGAAAAAAAAAATGCCCCAACTAACTATATTGAGTTTACGATCATCAGAAACCAAACCCATCATATTTATGTTTAAGGCGGCATCGAGCTTTTTGCATAATAAATGTGTTCGTTTAATCTCTTGCTGTATTGTGATTAATTACTTAAGCTTTAGTTACGCAATAAATATGTAAGATATTAAAGGATTCACTCCATAATTCATACACTTTAGAAACACGTTTACTTGTATTTTGTTCTATAGAAAAAACCCAAAGTTATCTCTAAAAAACAATATTAGCCGGTGTAAATAATTCACGATACGCCATCAGTTTTTCAACATTAACAAAGCTACATGTTTTTGATAACGTATACATTTTACATTTTCGGAATATGTGTTTGTTTTAACAATACGAAGGAAACAACAAATTATGCGCGCGTTTCGCCCATCCTAGCCAGAGCCGCCTCGCTTCCTCTTTGTCCGCAGTCCTGTTCGGCCGTCGGATGGGAACTCCGTATTGCTAGCGCTTTAAGCATGGTTTTCTAGTCTGACTAGCTGCTGAGCTGTCGGGCGAACAACATCAGTTGCTGCGGAGCGGCTGGGCGAGCAATACATCAGTTGCTGCGGAGAAGCCGAGCTAGCAACACATCCCGAGGATGCTTCGTTCAGAGGCGAAATACGTGTCAATAAGTTTTCTTGCCTGTTATTTAAGATTGCATTGCTTTTATGCTCGTATTGCTTGCTTGTTGGATGTTTTTATGCGGGCGGGCGGGCGGTGCACGAGTCTGCATTTCGAATAGCACGACAAGAATTGTTTAGCGGGATATTGCAAATTAAATTCATACATCCATAACTTAGTGATGGACTTCCGCAAGGTAAAGCCTATTTCAATTAATTAAATAAAACATTATTTACATTAAAATCCACGTGACGGATGTTGCGGAACAAATCAACAACCTGTATATAAGACGAAAAATTTGACCGTGATAAGTTATTCTGATGCATGCGCTATGAAGCATACACAATGTACACAGAGTACATAATACCTACTCAGTATCACTTAGTCAGTCAGTCAATAAAAGTTCATGAATATTTCAGCCTAGGTACCATCCAGGAAATTGCCGCAGACCTACTTTTTGCCCTCATCACCTTTGCAATAAGGGCAAAAGTGGTTCTACGGATTCTTCAGCCACGGGACATAAAAAAATTGAAACGCCTACTTTAGCGACCGACGCTATGTTAAATAATTTAAACATGTTCAAAGGCCAGTAACTACTAACTACGGGTTGCTCTCTCATTTAGGTTTCACCTCTGGCTATTTAGGTCATGTAAATTCCATCGAGGCGTGACCTCGACAGGCCGTAAAGGTGGCGAAGTTGAGCGGCGCTCAGTAAGTTACTTAACCTATCGACCTATAGCATAGACAACGTAGAACTTTCTTAAGTTCTTAAGAGGATCTGTACTCGTGTTTACGTAAATTTTTCTCGTAGGTTTAAAAGAATAGGTCACTTTTACTCCATACGAAGGAACCGCAGTGCTACAGGATTAACAATTTGCAAAATAACAATTTTCACAATTTATTTTATTATATACAACGTGAAATTTAACTGATTTTGTTAACGAAAACTGGTAAGTACTCGTCCATATGAACAACTTTTACTTATGTTCATTTGGACGAGTAATAAGTATCACCAATTTTCGTTAACAAAATCACTTAAATTACACGTGTAACAAAAAAGGAAACCAAAAGTTGCATGAAATATCTGTACTTTTCAGAGTTTAAATATATATGGGTTTTAGCTAAAATATCCTTAAACTTAGACACGATAACTTTTTTTAGAGCCAACTTTGGTATATTTTTTTCTCAATATTAGAATGACTTAACGTAAAACGCTGGCCTCTCAATCTTTGAGATCCAGGTTTGATCCCCAGCCGGGCATGCACCAATGAGTTTTTCGGATTTTATGTGCAGGGTATATAATACTTAACACTTGCTGAACGGTGAAGGAAATATCGTGAGGAAACCTGCATGCCCTAAAAAGCGTGTATTTGTGCCCGAAGTTCGGCGATAGGGCTCACCACCCATTACGTTGGGACGTAAAAATCATCGGTGAAACGCAGGTTTGCCGAGTGTGGACTGTGACTTGCATTTCACAGTTCACACCCGGAACACCTCTGACACCCCTTCGGGGATTCATGTCGTGACAATATATTATATATTTTATTCAAAAGATTCTGTAACGACAACAGTGTGCACTATATTCTTGGGAACGCTTCAAACAAGGAAGAGTAAATTACGGTTTTGTGAAGACTATCCTCTTAAAATCGATGTCGTCTCGAAATACTCATTTTATACTTGTTTGCTACCTTTCCAAACACTTATTTAAATGTTATGAGTTATGAGATTCTGTTTCCAATTCAAACTTTATTTTAGATGAAAATGAGTTTTTCAACTCAGTTCGTAGATATTTGGGAGACAGCCTTTAAATTTATTGCGAAAGTGTGCATCGGAGGACTGTTATGTACTTATTATCCACATACTTAGCTACGACAGATCAGCGGCACATATATTTTACGTTTTAAATTTGCACTACAAGCTAAGTGAGAAAATAAAAACATGTATAAATTTGTATAAATCATTATTTTATATGGAATCGGAGGAACCGTTTGGCGTAATGTATCAGAATACCAGCATTGTTGGTACACCTGTAAGAGTTTTGCTGAACGCAGGCATTCATTTATACAGTGTACAATAAATAAAATCATGAGTCTATTTTCGATTGATTTGTGTTTTTTTGCGTGTGTAAAATATGTCGTACTAGCTTTTGCCCGCGGCTCCGCCCGCAAGCTATTCGGTTTAACGGCATGCTTTTTTCCGGCATAAAAAGAAGCCCATAAGTTAAGTTAGGGTATATAGGTAAGCTATATCCATTCTAAATTTCATCCAAACCCGTCCAGCCGTTTCAGCGTGAAAGAATAACAAACATACACACACACACACACACACACACACACACACACACACACACACACACACACTAACACACACACACAAACACACACCACCCTCACGCACAAACTTTCGCATTTATAATATTAGCGTGATAGTGTGTTTAGTGTGATGTGAACTGTGATTGTGTGTGATGACGACTGATTAATGATTTGTTTACCTCTTTGTTTCATAAACTAGCAACCTGCCGTAGTTTTACATGGGGTCTAATCAGCAATAACAAAGTGTCGCTAAAAATTGCAGTTTTCTATTTATACTAAATGCTTAATGTAACTAACACATTTAATTGGCTAAGGAATAATACTTTGTCAGTTTTTATGGTTTAGTCAGCGTCAGCTATGTAGGCGCCCGAAATACGCTTTTTTCCGTCGATATAGGCAAACGCGGATTACGAATTTGTTTTATTTTATAACACAGAAGTTAACTGTGGGCCCCAGTTTCTGTGGAACCTGCTGCGGAAGGGGAGTTTATTACTCACCCCGTCAGACTGCTCCACCAAGTGCGGGCCGAGTGAGGCCAGCGTGCTCCACTTGCAGGACGGAGGCGCGCGCGCGGCGCATCGCTTGTGCGCCTTGAACTTGCACAGCTCGCAGGCAAGCGCGTGCGCAGTGCCGAGCGCGCCCAGCGGCTCGCGGCACACGTTGCAGAACGTCGGCCGCGCGTGCGTCGCCGTGTACCTAGTGCAGAAGATCACGTGGGTTTATTAGGAACTACATATAATATTATTTGCTGGGCTAATAATTTTTTTTTGGGAAGTGTTATACAAAGCACTTTATTTTTTTCTTCTGATGCTCAGGGTGTTACAGCTCATTCTTCTATCTCACTGCGGCTATAAACAGTAAACTTACCAGTTATGATCTCCAGATGATAACCTCATGGTCAGCCACATCCTTGCCTCTATGCAGCGCACCGCACAGTGCTTCAACCCACTTCTCCATCTCACCATGGCTATGATCAGCCATTTTACCAGTAATATTCTCCAGATGATAACCTTGCAACCAGGTCAGCCTGCCTTTGTGCAGTACGCCGCACAGTATTCTAGCCCATTCCTCCGTTTTATCGTGGTTATAATCAGCCAATTACCAGTGATGATCTCCAAATGATAATAACCTTGCAACCAGGTCAGCCAAATTCTTGGTTCTGTGCAGCGCGCCACGCAGTGCTTCAGCCCATTCCTCCATCTCACCATGCCAGTAATCAGCCAACTTACCAGTGATGATCTCCGGATGATAACCTTGCAACGAGGTCAGCCACATCCTTGCCTCTGTGCAGTGCGCCGCGTAGTGCTCCAGCCCATTCCTCCATCTCGCCTCGCGTTTCGGCGGACAGCACCAGGCAACGGGTAGCTGTTATCACCTGCAACAATGAAGTACCTTTCTTAACTAAGAATCATTTGTTGCCAGACAAACCATCAGGGGTTGGGACTTAGATGACGCGTTCAACATAGAAGACAACGGTGTGAATGGAAGAAGCTGTGAAGGTGGCGTAAACTGATATAAAACCACTGATTAGTTGTTTCAAATACACCCGGCGCACAGTGAACACTTAAATCAATACCCAGTTAACTGAGGAATCCTTTTACTTCAACCGGTGGTGGGCTTCGGCCGGAGCCAGTCACCGTCCTCATGACGAAACCGGGCGCCAAAGTGACTCATGTTCCGGCGTGACGTCATGAGAAGCCGTACCGGGAGTTGTTATACAAACAATTTGTTTTATTTATTTATTTTTATTTATCTATTTTCTGTCGGTTTAGGTAGTTAACTCGAATTGTCAAACAATAAATTAGGCCATTCCTAGCGTACTCTCCACAGGCGAGATTTTTTCAAGTCAACTTCTTTGTGTTCCTTACACAACAACGAAATTATTAGGAAACATGTAATTTGGGAGTTCGCAAATATGTATTGTATTGAATATCATATTTTAAGTATTTGATTATTTTTTATTCTTCGATACAGACACATAAAACACCCAAAATTCCAGGAGCATAAAACGTTTTGCATGAATATTAGAACGTTGCAATATTATCTTTTTGGAAACGCAGACTGGTAATAGTACTCATCTTAACGAAAAACTTCTACTTTGGAGCCGATCCTGAAACATCAAAATCAGCTGTTCCATTCAAAGGTACTCGCCTAAAATATACTAAAACTTTGGTGGCATTTCACAGAAATGGGAACGGTTTATTGGAGTCAATTATCACTGAGGATTAAATTATGGTTCTATAATCCTCTTTCAAAAGAAAGTCGATGGAGTTGCGTCATTCTGGTGAGCATGACAAGAATTGCTTAGCCGAATATTGTAACTTATATTCATATATCCATAACTTAGGAAGATTCCTTATCGAGCAATTGGGAGAGGCAATCAAGCAGAAACGCCATGAAAAAATAAGCATAGGTGTACAGCTTCTCCATGCCCATCCACCCCAGCGCAGTATCGAAAGCTGCTGTTTCAAGGTGTTGCTTTACGGGAAACCGCCACCCACCTTTTGGTCCTGGCCTGGTCCTCATCGATAACTATTTGTTTCAAAACGTAAAGCTGAAGGATTTCGCTCGTTTTGAAGACAAAACTTCTGAATATTTTTGTTATGAGATAGAATGTAAATTAAACAATCCGAATAGTGTATTGTGATTAACGAAGGCTGTATTGAAATATTTTATTTCCCGTATTATTATATATTTTTTTATATTCTAAAGATATATTATATTGTTAAAATTAACTTTGACTTGTAGAAAGTATACTTTATGTATCTATTTTGCAAAAATAAATATTTTGATTTGAATTAATAGTATTTTATGCTTTATGTGCGGTAAGGAGGCAATAGCTCACGAGGACGCTTAAAACGTTACGAGTAAGTTCTTGCCTTTACCCACGTGTATCATACTACGTTTTTCAATGCATAGTGTGAATAAATAAATGAAACCTAATTAAAGAAAAAAACAAAAAATAAATACTCAAAATTAACTTTAGGCGGGCATTCTTTTTCTTTTTCTTTGCACGCAAGTGATCAACTTGACGGAAATCAGCTGATTTCAGTTTGATGCGTTCGTAGCTCATTTCTGTCAAGTATATCTATGGTACACAAGAATAGACTTAGTGTGTTAAAGTTGACTTTGGCAACAGTTTTGACGCATATAAGATTGGCCTTTACGAGCACTTGCATTGAAAAATAACTTTATATACTTCTGAGTCTGTTTTCTTTGAAACTATTGGATCTTACCTTCGTATACATAATATATGTTGGTGAAACGTTAACTAAACGTTCTCTACAACACACGTGTGCTAAACTTAGTACCTCAAAGGAGAGGATGGATGATTGAATTACACAGACGAGGGACACTTAGTGGAATTATTGTACAGTCTGTCAGAGAATGCAGTTTATGTGGAAATTGGATAAAATAGAAGATAGTTCAGCTTTGCGTATTCCTAGTCTGGACGCGAGGGACTGCATTAGTAAAGATGTTCGGAATCGCTCGGAAAGTTCAGGACACGTTTGAAATGATCCGTTCGTTATCCCAACGTAAGTGGCGTATTGTAGCACGATCCAGACACACCCAGTATGAATTAAACTTTCATATATACTAGTTTGTCAACATGAACTTCAAGTTAATCCAAGTAAGACACAAGCTATCGTAGTTGGTAGCCCTTACTTCATTTCTAGGATTGATTGGCATTTACTACCGCAGATAAGTTTTGATGGTACCCATGTTCCCTATAGCAGTAAAGTGAAAAATATTGGAATATTTCTGGATAATAATCTTTCCTGGGGTCCACAACTTGATGAGGTTAGCCGTAAAATGTTCACCTCTGCCTTCTCTCTAAAAATACTCCGAAACTTCCTGCCAACTGCTACCAAAGTTGCGCTTGCACAATCGCTCCTACTTCATATTCTAGATTATGCAGACTGTTGTTACCTAAATCTTACCGAAGAGCAACTTAATAAACTCGAGCGTCTTCAAAGTTTTTCTATAAGGTTCATATTTGGATTACGCAAATATGACCATATCTCCCAATTTCGTTCTCAGCTTGAGTGGCTCCCAATCCGTCTTCGTCGCAATTCTCATATTCTTTTCCTTCTCTATTCTGTTTTATTTAATCCTGTATATCCTTCTTATTTAAAAGATCGCTTTGTGTTTCGTCCTAAAAAGAACGACCTAAATCTGAGATCATCAGGAAATCTTCGCCTATCAGTGCCAACTCATACTACGCGCTTTTACAGTAACTCATTTACTGTTGAAGCTGTACATCTGTGGAATGCTCTTCCTCTCACAATACAACAAGCTCCATCATTACAGTCATTCAAAACCCTAGTCAAACAGCATTATCTTTCGCTTTGATCTTAAAGTTTATTGTTTCTATTTGTCCCTATATTAATACATATTTATTTATATAAAATATATAATTTATTTATAAATAAATATAAAATTATTTATTGTTTATGTATATTATATATTTACATTTTAATCAAAATGCTTTATTTTATTTTATTTTAATAACCGTTATTCTGTGCACCGCCTATACATTTTAAGAGTTCTTCCATCCAAAGGTTGTCTGGAAGAGATCGCTTTTAGTGATAAGACCGCCAATTGTACCCTGCTACCTTATATTTTAAAATTGATTGTTTTTTATTTGTCTTTTGGTGTGCAATAAAGAATATTGTATTGTATTGTTTGTCACAGGATAATGGGAAAAAGCGGAAAATTGGAAAAATAATACTTACAAGCGGAGTGAAGAAGAGCGTGTTAGCTTTACATGTAAATAAATTCAGAAACCGAGCTAAGCAGAGCGAAGCCCCTTTGTTATTAACAGAAAGTTTCCAATTATTCATACCTCTTTTCAAAAATCCTAGGATTATCACGTTGATCCATTTTTTAAGTATCCTGCTACATTTATATAAATAATTGTGTAATTGAGCCAAAAGTACCCATCACGTTGGGACGTAATAATCGTCGGTGAAACGCGGGTGTGCCGAGTGTGGACTGTGGCTTGAATTTCACAGTTCACACCCGGAATACCTCTGACACCCCCTCGGGGATTCATGTCGTGACGATATACATATATTTATGTTATAATATAACGTAGGTTGCTCGAAAAAAAAACTGTAAATCCTGTTGACAAAAAAGGCTTCGGTCAGGTTATGTTTTTGCTGAGTATTGAACTGGTTTGCTTGGCATAATTAGACGGTCGGACCGCCCGGCGCGAAACATTAACGGGTCGGTAATAGCACCTCCGAGACCCACTTGCATAGAAATTATGTTTATTTCATGATATCTGCTCACCACGGCTGCAATCTCGTCGAGGTTTAAATTTAAATGATGTTTGCTTCTCCTGGCATGAATGCTAAAATTGTACATTTCACACTACTTCATACTAATTTAGCGGCGGTAGCTCAGACGGTAGAACGCTCGCCTCTCAATCTTGAGACACAGGTTCGATCCCGGTCGGGCATGCAACAATGAGTTTTTCAGAATTGATGAGCATAGTATTTGTGTTCTTACCACATGTTGGACGGTAAAAAAAACAGCGGTAGGAAACCTGTATGCCCCGAAGTATGGCGATAGGGCTCACCCATCACGTTGGGACTTAGTAATCGTCGGAGAAACGCGGGTGTACCGAGTGTGGACTTTAACTTGCATTTCACAGTTTACAATCGGGAAAACCTCTGACACCCCCTCGGGGATTCATGTCGTGAAGATATGTTTGTTCATACTACCGTGTGACTTGCCTTACTTATATGCCGTACTTATAGTTTGCATTTGTGTTGGTGAAATAAGTGTGAGGGCCGCGGAGACATTTGAACGCGAACAATTTGGAGTACTGTCCTTTATTTGTCTGATCTGTCTAGCTAGCACGCGCCAGAGATACAACGTCTATCTAATTTAATTGAGCTCTCAAACGCATTCCGCGTTTGTCAACGTGCGTGCGAGCAAGTATGAAGGAAAGACACTGCACCGCCGGCGTGTGCTGGGCGCCCAGAGGGATTAATTATTTGTATATTTCTCGATAGAAAGAGATTTGTAACTAACAAACGCACCAATGTCAGTCAGCAAGACCAGCTCCATCACATTCACATGAGTTATCTACACGTTATCATCAATATACTTATAATAAAATAGTAGAAACCGCAGTGTCTGTACATTGAAGAAAAGTAATAGAAATAGAAAGGGGGTGACTAAAGAAGAGTAATAGAACAGAAATTTTTAGAATTCTTTTCTGTCAAGCACATCTCTATAACTACTGAACGGATTTTCATGTGATTTTCAAAGCTGTACAGAGCTTAATTTGGAATAGAATATAAGCTTTATTTCATTAAAATCGGATCTCGGAAAAGATATCGTCATTTAAAGATGGAAGTAATTAGAAGTTATGGTACGGGATCTCCTCAACGAATACAGAGTTCGAGTTTTGGCTTATTTGATTGGTATTTATTAGCACTTTGGTAAAACATGGTGACCAGGGTCTGCTGATGAAATTGGAAGGTAGGTGTAAAATTAAACTTCCTAGCAATTCATAATCTTGCACAAACATCTTAAAATGCTTGGGACGCTTTATTAATTATAACATATTGATTTATATCGAGAAGCAAATAATAAAAATCTAATATTATTAAATAACTAAATGTAGTAGTTTTACTTTTATTCAATGTCTGAATATTATATGAATTTTGAATTCAATCCAAAATTCATACTGATATTAAAACGGCCACTGACGATTTAAAATCAAATCAAATAAAATCATTTTTTTTTACCTAATCCTACAAGTATTTTCAAGTGGTTGGAGTCTCCTTATAAGTAAGGGAATACCTGTATTAGAAGACTCCGCTCTTCCATAGCGGATAACAATATTACAAGTAAAGTAGGTTAAACTAAGTTAAATTATAGGTTGGTACAATAACTAACATCATTATAAGAAAGTGTACATAAAAAATGAAAGTTAAAGTTGTTGTTTGATCGGATTACTAAATTACTAGGGAAGAGAGATTTCTTTTGATTTAATGTCAGATTTCGAGACACGTTACCGACTGCGTAAGATATTTATATGAGAAACACAGACGTATAATAAAGTAGCAGACCTAACATTAATAATAAACGCATAGAGTCGACGCGTGGCAATTTTAGCTCAGTGAACTTCGGGCTCTTTTAAATATAAATATTGCTTGTTTCCAAACAAAATATATACTAGAGATTAGTTTAGGAACTAATAAATATGTACCAAGCATAAGCCAGCCAAAACGACCTATTTTTACGTTTCTTCGTACTATGAAGCCTAAATGTAGCTTATTTTTTGTATGGAAACTTGCCGCGCTATTTAATCCTTATGTTTGGTCTGCTACTTAGTAATAATTATATGTCTGTGATGAAAAATTGTGCATCGCCCCTAGCGGCTTACGAGAGGAACCACAATTTCTCATACAAAATATCTTACGCAGTCAGTAACCTGTAAAACTCATGGTAGGCCTCCAGTTTCTTCTACATACGGTGTCAAACAGGGAACCGCCGCGTAACCATGTTCGAAGAAACTGTACGAATACAGTGAAACTAGTCAGGCGTAATCTGACTATTAAATAGTGAGTAGCCGTTTTAATATCAATATCAATATAAATCACGAAGCTTTTAGTAGTAAAATCCAAAACTCGTATAATACAAGCACGTCTTTCGCATTTAGGCGGGATTCGAACCTGATTTCTATTACGTAAAAGCCAAACGTTTGATCGACTTAGTTTCCAACTGCTAGTGCCTGGGTACCTATTCCATTTAAACGGTCCAATTTAGTCTAGAAGTCATTACAAATGGGATCCAATTTACTGGAGAGTGCTGTTACCTAGAGCAAAACTGCGATAGTCTTAAGTAGGTCTTTTGATTCCGTGAAACAGGTTCTGTCGCTTTTTGAAAGGATTGAGAATAATTAATAGACATTTGTTACCAAAGATAGTAAACCTAAGAAACTCCTATACAGATAATACCACAAGACACAAGTTAGGTAAAAGAAACGAGTGAAATTCTTAGTTAAGCTAATACAATTATATCATCAAAGTGGGAGCCAGGCTTAATAAAAATTCCTTTAAACTTACGTATGCATATTTTTGCAACATTGAAATCGCGAAAAATTTAATCAGCTGTTTCATAGAAAATGTACACACCCACTTGACCAAAACGTATATGTAGAACAGCTGATTCTAGAATTGGCGCTATAGTGAAAGTTGTTTTGTATATAAGCACTTTCGGTATTTTAGCGACTTATATTCCAACCAATATGTACAGGAGGTTAATGAAATAAATGAATTAAACTACGTTTAAAACACTCTCTACGCGCGCGTGCATCAAATCGTCCTCCTAAGTTATTGCCTCCATACCGCACTTGTATGTAACATAAATTACTATTTCATTTGCACCGGTATGTTTCTTAGGGAAAGGTGTTAAGTATTATCAGTAGATTCTTGTTCATTTACACATGGCGTGGATCAACAGAAAAAAGTTCACAGGAAGGTTTTTTATATCATTGAACGGAACCTAGAAAAGGAAATGTGCGAGAAGACAAATCCTCATGTTTCTGAAGTACCTACCCTCAAACATAATGAAAATGACTTTCCACGTACCTTCTTGCGAATCAAAGATAGAGAGAGCAGTTTTATTAAATCCTTAGACGGGCTTCCTTTCGTGTTAGATGGGTGATTTACCCATTGGAATAGGACACTAATTTGAAAATCAGCGCTGTAACTTACAGCAAATGCTGAGATTGATCCATTTTGCAAACAAAATGATGAATTTGTTAATTTTAATTAGTATAAATTTTTGTTTTGTGGCAAATAAATAAATTTATATTTCAATATATTTCTAATTAGTTAGAAATTTTAAATAGGATCTTGAAATGGTAAAGAAAACAAAACTAAAAATGTGAGTTGGGGCACAGTTGAATAAAACTTCCATTCATCTATTACGTAAGTTGCGGACCAGATAAACATTATGTACAATTAAGATTGCTTGGTGTTCCGTAATGTGACCTAAGTTGCGAACTAAATCAACACCCTGAATCTGGGTAGATTGCTTTTGGTGCTCCATAATGTGACATTTGTTGCGAACCAAGTCAATTCACTGTGTACATTAAAATTGCTTTTGGTGTTCCATAATTTGACATTAGCAGTAAACCAAATCAGTGCTACTAATATACGTAGATTGCTTTTGTTGTTCCATAACGCGACGTAAATTGCGGACCAAATCAAATACATGGGATGTAGATTGCTTTTGGAGGTCCATAATGTCACGTTAGTTGCGAACCAAGTCAATTCACTGTATATGTAGATTGCTTTTGGTATTCCATAATGTGACGTCCCTGCATATGTAGATTGCTTTTGGTGTTTCATAAGAAAATGTATTATTTGTCACACATAGAAAAATAAACCATAACCATGCAGAAATCATACGTGTGACAAAAAGGAACCATCTAAGCATTTGCTGTAGATTGCAAGCAAGGCGTTAGGTTAGACATTATTTACCTATATATATAATATTTTTATTCTCTATTTTATGCAGGTGTATAACTTTATTACATTTTAGTAGCCTAACCTTAATATTTTTTGTATTTATTTCCCGTTTTTATTTATGAACTCATTTCTTCATTGCATTATGTAAATATAATATTTTTATATTTTTAGTCCTAGATTCCTCTATTTTATGCAGGTGTATATTTTATTTCCCGTATTATTATATATTTTTTTATATTCTAAAGATATATTGTTAAAATTAACTTTGACTTGTAGAAAGTATACTTTATGCATCTATTTTGCAAAAATAAATATTTTGATTTTGATTTTATACAAGGCCAGTTTTCAAATGGCTCCATTTCACACTTATCGTAATGACACGATGTGAAGGTAGGCTAAATACCATTATTTTTTACATCAAAAAACATAGTTTATTAGATATTAACAAAAAATATATATCAATGTAAAATGTAAAGAATAATAATACAATTTTTCAAGAAATTTTAAGCATTATATAGTTAACAGATGTACAGTAAGTCTTGATACAGATTATTTATTAAATATTATAAACAAAACAAAACAGAAAACGAAAAATTACATTGAATTAATTAAAACATAAAATTAAAATGAAAAAAAATTCATTCATATTACAAATTTAATACTTATTATACTAAAACACGAACCACAAAGCATTGATAAAAAATGCGACGTAAGTTGCTGAACAAATCAAACTGCCTGTATTATGTAGATGCTTTTGGTATTCCATAATGTGACGCACCAAATCAATTCACTGTATATGTAGATTATTTTTGGTATTCCATAATGTGACGTTCCTATTGCTATTGGGGTTTCATAACGCGAAGTAGATTGCGGATCAAATCAAAGTGATCCTATGAGGGTACCGTTTTTTAATTTTGAGGCACGGTACCCTAAGAATCGGAATATTACTTACAAATATTTAATTATTCATGACTTAATAAAATACTAGCTTAATTAGATCCTTTGAATACATGGAGTTTACTGGATCAAAAGTGTTAAGTTAAGATTATCTTTATAGCGGCTCGTGGAATAAGTTTGTGTTTTAAATGGTATGTGCGGAACCCTCAAAGCACGAGTTCTACTCGAACATGACCAGATTTTTATTCAAAATTCCTGTACAAGAATTAAAATTTAATCTTACGTAAGATTGAATGGGGGAGAGATTTCAAAAAAATCTCATTATTTTCTATGTAGGGATGAGGAGGGGCTTAGAGAAGAAAGAAACTGTCTTACGTAATTAATGAACAACCCCTTTTGGTGTTCCATTCTGTCAGTAACAGCGGAATACCGTCGGACGGGTCTTGTTGCCGATCACAACATAATAACATACATTACATTACAACATTATAATAATAATGCTCCTAAATTGCAAAAGAGGAATGTTGAGATAATAATTGAAATTAAAAACACAAAACAAAACTTGGCGTTTCTATTTCTTTACCAATTCTTAAACTTTTTTTATTATTATTTATAATATAATGTGAACTACTAAAATATTTGAACCTTATACCACCGTTTCTCAAACAAAATGGAATCGGTTTCAATCTCCGGAATTTCCGAGAGCCGTGAGAGCGAGACGGAAATATGTTAATCTCCTGACGGAGAGAATCTCTAAACCGTCTCCGAGGTATTAATTATATAGTCTAAGAGCTAGCGACCAAATCGGTCATGTGGCTTCAGCTGTATTAAAACTCCGTTAGCTACTTCCCTGGACAACCTTTTCCCATAATCTCCGTGCTGGCAGGCCGCGGGCGGTGGGTGCGGGTGTAGTGGGGTGGGGAAAAAAAAGAAAAAAAATGTGGGCTCAGCGGCTTTAATTTTTTTTTCAAACAGTTGCTCTGTACTCCCTGTGCACCCAAAAAAATTTTTAAATCGATCCGGTGGTGGGAAGGGGTTGCCAGCGTTAATTAAAAGTACCAAAATAATAATAATTTTCATGTTGGCTCAGCTGTATTGGCTTTTTTTCTGACGCCAGATAAATTTTAATATGTGAGCCCCAAAAAAATGATCTCGCGTCAGAAAAAAGCCAATACAAATGAGCCCACATGAAAATTATTATTATTTTGGTACTTTTAATTAACGCTGGCAACCCCTTCCCACCACCCGATCGATTTAAATTTTTTTTTGGGTGCACAGGGAGTACAGAGCAAATGTTTGAAAAAAAAATTAAAGCCGCTGAGCCCACATTTTTTTTCATTTTTTTCCCCACCCCACTACACCCGCACCCACCGCCCGCGGCCTGCCAGCACGGAGATTATGGGAAAAGGTTGTTCAGGGAAGTAGCTAACGGAGTTTCAATACAGCTGAAGCTACATGACCGATTTGGTCGCTAGCTCTCCGTTCAATAGCTCGGGGTACATTTCAGGGCATTCTTGGCAGTCTCATTGATTATAAAGAGTGGGAGCACGTGGTACCCATCAGGTAAACCGTCTCCGAGGTATTAATTATAGCTCGGGAGTACATTTTAGGGCATTTTTAGTAGTCTATATTACAAAGAGCAAAAAAGGTAGCAAAAAAACCTCCGACTTGTTCTCAAGTTATAACGGAACAAACAGACAGAAAAAAAAAAATGTGGTTTTGTGCCATATTAATAACCCATTTGATTTAAAATTTCGCGAAAATATTCAATAAATCGACACACGACTTTTATACTACTTTATTGGTTGGGGAAAAAGTTTCTTCGCATTTTATATGAAAATTCAAAACATTTTTTAATAAAGTTTATTTATATTTAACTAAAGTATGTAGGTGCCATTTTGTTCGATAACTTTCTGCCATCTTGTGTGTAGGGACATGATCCCATTGCTATAAAAATTCTGGGACTTCTGATCAAAAAACCGCGACAAGTGGTTTTGGCAGTCCTCTCGTGATGTTAACCTGACACTGCCTAAAGAATTCTGAAGAGACCGAAACAAGTGGAAATCTGAAGGTGCAAGGTCAGGACTATACGGCGGATGCATTAATACGTCCCAGCCAAACTCTCTTAATTTTTGCTGAGTGGCTAAAGATGTGTGAGGTCTAGCGTTATCATGATGAAAAACCACACCCCTTCTGTTGACTAATTCCGGCCGCTTTCTCTCAACTTCTTGCTTTAATCTCATCAGTTGTTCGCAATAGAGTTCAGAATCGATGGCCCTGCCTGGCGGTAACTGCTCATAATGAATAATGCTCTTCCAATCCCACCATACACACAGCATTACCTTGTTGAGAGATAACCCGGGTTTCGCCAGAGTCTGTGAAGCCTGACCAGCCTTTGACCACGACCTTTTTTGCACGTTCTTGTCGTACGTGATCCACTTTTCATAACCAGTTATCAGGTTTTTCAAAAATGGTTTGGTTTCATTACGTCGTAATAAAGAATCACAAATGAGTATGAAACATTGAGTTTCTTTCAATGAGCTCATGAGACACCCAAATATCGAGCTTTTTTGTGTACCCAGCTTTTTCCAAATGCGCCAAAACTGTTTTGTGGTCAATCCCCAGTTCTTCAGGTACATTGTAACTACTGATATGCCGATCTTGCTCCACTTTTTCAAAAATGGCATTCATTTTGTCCGTAACAGGGCGCCCAGAGCGAGGTGCATCTTTGACATCAAAATTTCCGGATTGAAAACGCTTTAACCAAATTTGTGCTACTCTCACAGACACTGCACTAGGTCCATAAACATCACAATTATTTTTTCGCGGCTTGCGTTTCATTTTTACCTTTTTTGTAGTAAAATTTTAAAATGTATCAAATTTCTTCATTAGATTCACTCATCTTAACAGTAAGAAAAACAAATGGAAATCAGACATTTTACCTAATTTGAATTTGGAATTATCTCTTTTAAAATTTAAACTTTTTAATAATACCAAAACCCGCCAGATACATATGGTATAACCAAAGAGATTTTATTATAAGTTCATACATACTTTTTGCGAAAAGAGTTTTTCCCCAACCTATTAGATATAAATAGATAAATTATAGGCATGTTTGTTTTATATGCCTAAAAAATATGTGTATACACCTGAAAAGTCAAAACGTGTAGGTCAAGATTTAAGCAACATCAACCGTTAAATTACCCAAATCTATATTTTAACACAATAACCATTTCATTTCTTTTCCTTTGCCTTCATTATGTCATATAAATTCCTTGTAAAACTATCCCTAGGTCTACCTACTACTCATTACATTGTTGTAGACGGCTAACAAGAAACGTGATTTTCAGTGTGATATTGAGATTCTGTGCTTTAAAATTAAATTAAAGTTTCACATCCCTAATCCAACGAAAGCGCTTCTTCTCGTTCGCTACTTCCCTGGAACATGTTTCACTTAAGCTTTGTAGTCTAATCCTAACTTTTCCTTTGGTTTCTCACCAATATTTATAATTATAACCTAGCATAACCAGTTATTAGACATTTGCCACTCAGATCAGGAGTGATTGGTAAGAAAATATGTGCTAAGTAAATCATTCGTTTTCCAAATCACTGACGCTACGGTTCATTTAAGATTTATCGAAGCGTGACAAGGCGCAGGTTGACTGTCACAGGATTTAGATGAATCAAAAAGAGACACAATGATTGAAAAGTTGCTGCAATGATCGGTTGAATTTCAAAGTCAAAGTCAAAGTCAAACGTTTATTGCAAACTAAGTGTACAAAAAGATGGAAATAAAAATAGGATCTTACAACTTAGTTGCCTTTTTCTAGGCACAGCAAATATCTGGTAGATACATATAAAAACTTAAAAATAAGGTAAATTTTAACATTTTTCCTCACATCTTAAACACTTAATAATAGGATATAGCGTCGATATTTTTTGTTCAATATTTAATGTAGTTATCATGTATATTATCTATATACCTACGTCTGTAATTTTTGTATTTTATATAATTATTTATTTTGACTGAGTTAAATATTCATCAATCGAATATGGGCATTTTTGTATGAAATATGTTTTGAGTTTATTACTGTATCTGGTCAACAAATTACATTAATATAATCCATAGGGAACCATTTCTTCTGCCTTGTTTTCTTTGCCAAAGTAAAGAAATGAAGCTAAGTAAGAAATTATTATTAATAAGTAGCCGATTATTTTGTTTTGTTTTTCAAACACCATGTTAATCATAACCTTCAATTAAAAGAAGAACGAGTAATATTGATCCAATTATCCAGTATATTCCTTTTCGATTAAATAGTTGTTTGGTATTTAAAGATTTATAATAGTGATTTAAATCTTCTGAAAAAAAAGATTTATAAATTTATTTTCCCTCAAAAAAATTAATGTGCGCATCTGTAATAACTACACAACGCGTATATAACAAAAAGGTGTTGTCATATTTGTAGATCTCATTCAATGACAGAATGCAAGATTACTATGCAAGAAAACCGGTCAAGTGCGAGTCAGACTCGCATACCTAAGGTTCCGTAATTCGACAGTCTTAGAAACAGTCAGGAAGAAGGTATTTAAAATCTTGTCCATAACTGTTACTGTTAACAAATAACTGTGATAACTGATAACTAAAAAAAGAATCGATTGTACCACAAAAGAGAGACTCAATATTTTTATACCGTACTAGAAATAAAACTCGTGGACGAAAAATTTAGTATTATTATCGTGAATTTCTCACCCGCTATATTTTTCCTGTAATTACCATGACTTTTTCCTATTTTTCGGTTCATTAGTTTCGGAAATAAGGAAGGGAAATGCATCTTTTGTGGTTTTTCCACGAAACACATACGAAGAGAAGTTGGTGTATGAATGGTGGTATGTTAAAATCGATGGTGGCATGACGTCACAAAAGGGGGCGGGGCTACGTCATTGCTGGCTAAACTTTCGTGACAGACAGAGCTGCGCTTCATTCAAAGAATTTATTCGCAAACACGGACTAAACGCGAGTTATCATGAAGTGTTGTATTCCTTATTGTATTAAGTGTTCGAAAAGACTAGGAGAATATGATACAAAAATATCTTTTTACCGGATATACGACTTTTTTTCTAATATTTCTATCAAACTGCTGTAGTTTTCGCTATTTTGTTACTAAATGGTTAGCGACATCTACCGTACAGTAGACGAACCATGACAGAAGAAACTAGGGCCGGAGTTAGCTAAATGGGGCAAATAATCAAACGCACAATGCTAAAGTATGGTATGTTGGAGGGTGCCACTTCGAAAACTTGCTGTAAATGAATTAATTTGAATCATAATCAATTTGTTTGAATAAAATAAAATCATAATTTAAAGAAAATTTACATACAATTATTTTTCAAGTTTAAAAAAAAAGTTACTCTTCAATTTTGAAGGCTGGTTACAGAAAAAAGGCCTATTGAGGTCTGTTTTTTATGGTTTTTGTTGCTGTAAGATAATAGCAGGTTTTGAAATTGCTTTGAAACCATTGACAACATTTCAAATACAATTTTATATTTTTTGAAAATTCAAAACTTTTGAACTTTCGACTTAATTTTAGTCATGTTCCACAAGACCTAGGTAAACCATAAATTTCAAGGTAGTTACTCACATAATTGCCATAAATAACCTTGAAAAAACAAAACTAATGTTAGGTGAAAATTATTATAAAAATCATTTAAAATAATCATATATCTTAAACTACTAAAAATCGCGAAACATACATGGGGGTGATTCGGATACCGCTAAATGTAAGGCAGACAAAAAAAAATTTTGACGTCTTTTCCCCAGCCAACCTGTATATGTATATGTATATTTTTATGATTTTAAATAAAATTTTCTTGACTTGACGAAATAGCGTGCGCGAGTCTGACTCGCACTTGACCGGTTTGTTTAATTAACATTGAATCGTTGGTTCTAAAACAAACTTTTAAACCATATAAAAGTCTATCAGAATCTATAGGTTCTTTAAATATGAAACTCTCTAGATTACAACTTGAAGCAACCAAGACAGTATGAAACAGTATATGACTTGGAAAATTACGTAAGTTTGTTCACAATATTCTAAACTAAGTTTGCTGAGCGCCGAATAAGCAATCTTTTAGGAGCATTAAATTTATATAAATCAATTGTACGTCACAACGTCTTTGAAGTAAGTCTAGCTTAATTACAGATTCCGCGCGCGACCCGCCGTCTAATTACTAGTACTTAAGTTAAAGTTACAGTTAAGGCGACCCGTTTCGATCTCGGTGCGAAACCTTCTATCGTTGAATAAAAAGTATTAATTGTGATCTATGGCATACGCGACTATAGTTTCATCCCAAATAGGCTTTATCACCAAAGTTATGTTTTCATTACGTTGTGAAGTATTGCCCACAACAACTTTAAACGTGCTTGTTAAATATTCACGCGGACTGCAATCCATGAAAGGACGCAATTCTGCGAAAAAGCCCTGCAATGCAATTGTGTAAGCCAATTCTATTCAAATTCGATTGTCATATGGCTATTCGGCTATACAAATAAGCACGTTTGACAATTGAAATCGTACATTTTTGGTTGTCAACAACAAAACAAGACAATGTAATTATTTGACAGCCAAAAATGTACGATTTCAATTGTCAAACGAGCTAATTTGCTTAGCCAAATAGCCATATGACAGTCAATTTGAATACCATTGGCTTACACAATTGCACCTCTGATTATGATTAAATAACGTAAGCTGAAGTGGCTATGTACCGGTAAGTAAGTCCGAGCCACGGTTTGAACCACAGACGTCAATATAGTAGCAACATATAACATTAAGGGTGTATAATACCTCACTTCGCTTCGCATGATCCTGTTTTATACCAAGAAATACTGCAACAATCACTCTGAAATTGATATATGATAAAGTTGAGAACTAATGCCATGTCCACCCTGTTGTGAAAACTTGATACCATTAAATGTTCTCGATAGGAAAAAATTACGAAGTTACCTCCAAACCGTACAATAAACCGATAGCATTCAATGAATACTTGAAATTAGATCTGAAACTTTGCATAATATAACTGATATTAGTAAAAAGCAGCTGCAGACTGTTCCATAAAAATGAAAACACCATCAGTGTAGCCGCGATTTCAAAATAACTGATGTTTTTGCGTGCGCGGCATCTGATTAGAGTAGGGTAGACAGTTAAAAAGCAGAAGCGTAAGAGCAGTACTGCGAATTGAGGTATTATGGGCCGTTAATAATAAACGCATAGAGTCAACGCGTGGCAATTTTAGCTCAGTGAACTTCGGGCTCTTTTAAATATAAATAATGCTTGTTACCAAACAAAATATATGCTAGAGATTAGTTTAGGAATTAAAAAATATGTTCCAAGCATAAGCTAGCTAAAACAACCCATTTTTATAAGTTTCTTCATACCATGAAGCCTAGATGTAGCTTATTTTTTGTATGGAAACTTGCCACGCTATTTAATCCTTATGTTTGGTCTGCTACTTAGTAATAATTATATGTCTGTGGTTTAAACTGCGATTTATTTCCACCAACATCTTAAAAATACACGCAGTTTATTGCTGTAACGATAACGTGAATTAAAAGGGGTAAACGCGTAACACTATTCAAATTCAAAATTCAATTAATTCATTGTGTAAAAGTGGTACATAAAATACACATACGTTCATATTAATGTTAAACAAAAACAATAGAATAAGACAAAATATAAATATAATACGTTTGAAAAAAATAAAATATTCAAAAGTCAGGTAAGCCTGATAAGTAAGCTTAAATTCAATAAAATTAGCAAATAAGCAAAAAATAAAAATATTATTCTGTAAAACATAATGGAAAAAAATTATAAGTTGATAGATAAATAAACTGTAAATAAATATAATTCTTAACTCCACCCATTCGATTAATATTGCTGAGAAGAGCAAGAAACCTAGCAAAATCATGTCTATATAGTATTTTTTTTTTGAAAACTACCTCTATTATATGACCTTAATGTCATGTCATGCGTAAGAAGTATATGAAGTATCCCATCCCACTAAAATTAAAATGCGAAAGTTTGGATGTATGGATGGATGGATGGATGGATGGATGTTTGTTACTCCTTCACGCCGTCACTACTGAACCGATTGGGCTGAACTTTTACACGGATGTAGTTCTAGACCTGGAATAGGACATAGGTTACTTTTTATCCCATAAATCAGTTCCCATGGGGTGAAAATGAGCTTTCAAATTTCTATAGAAAAGTGATGTGTCACCCTTCTACGCCATGCTTAAGAAACCGATTAGGCTGAAATTTTGCATAAATGTAGTTCTAGACTTTGAGTAGGACAAAAACTACTTTTCCCTTTGTTCCCATAGAAAAACTATAAAAGAGACACACAATAATGTGTTTACTGTAGGTAACAGTCCGAATAATATTGACTGATTTTATAGGAGTACACAAAAACTAATTCAACGCGGATGGAAATGGAAAAGAAGAGCAATGAAGAGGTCCAGCAGATCGTAAACGAAAAACGAGATTTGATGAAGACTATAGATAATAGAAGGGGAAAGATTTTGGGACATCTGATACGACACGAGAATTATATCAAAAACATAATTGAAGGTGTAAAGTGGAGGAAAAAGAAAGAGAGGAAGGCCCAGGAGAACATTCATGGATCTAGTGAAAGAAAAAGTAAATGTTGTGTCGTATCAAGAAGTTAAAGAGAAGGCGGAGTGCAGAAGTGAATGGAGAAGACTTCACTGACAAGAGCACTTGGTATATATAGGTAATCATAATAACAATCAAATATAGCTAATAATCAATCACATACTTTCAATTTAGTTTAAATTAAATTGTAATGAATTAATTTAAATTGAAAGTATATGGTTACCAATTTTTTCAATGTAGCAACACGCTACTATCACACTAATATTATAAATGCGAAAGTTTGTGTGTGTGTGTGTACGTTTGTTTCACGCTAAAATGGGTTGACGGATTTGGATGAAATTTAGAATGGATATAGCTTATACCCTAACTTAACATTTATTCCGGAAAAATGCATGTCGTTAAACTGAAGGGCTGCGGGCAAAAGCTAGTATAATATAACTCCATAAGGCTTAACGTGTTCCCCGAGTCCCGAGTCACACAAACTGAAACTGTCCCGCGACCTGCAGATGTCCCGGCCAACATTCAAACAATATGCCACAGAAGCTTAAGGCAGTTGCGACGGGTCTCATTGCCAAATGTACAACTTATGATTGTTTTTAGGATTCCGTAGTTCGACAAGGAACCCCTATAGATTCGCCATGACCGTCTGTCGGCGGTTTAGCTCGGAGACTATTAGTACTAGAAAGGTGTAATTTGGTATGGGTATACATATTAATCACGTCAACAAAACAGTAAAAAAGATCTCGATTTTTTATTTATTTTAAGGGTATCATTTCGCATACACGTAAATTCGGGATGATTTTTTTTTCTCGTGGTATATCGTTGGATAGGTCATTTAAAAACATTATGGGTGTGTGAAAACCATTTTTCAATTTAGGGATCCGTTGGCAAAATATAAAGCTTTAAAGTGCAAATTTTTGCGGGAGTGACCCTCCTCCCTTAAAAAATGTATAGAAGTAGTATATACAGGGGTAGGCACTCGAAGTGTTACCAACTTTAAGTTGCTATAGCAACCAAACTGTTTACAATATGGCGCCCATTTTTTCACAGTCGTAAGTCTATTGTATTGTTCTTAAACATACAGAAGCTCATTGTTTTTCGTCGCCGCTAAAAAAAGTTATCCAGATGGAATTCAAACGCCACAGTGTCATTTCTTTGTATTTGGCTGGAAAATCGCAACCAGCCATTGTTAATGCGCTACGACATTTACATCTGAATAAAATGTTTGTGTATCGGACCATCATGCGTTACAATGATACGGGTAGCATCAAGAAACGCTATGGATGTGGACATCCAACAACAGCAACATCATCAGAAATGGTTCGAAAGGTAAAGGCTAGAATTGAACGAAATCCACGACAAAGCGCAGTTAAATTGGCGAAAAGTCTTAATGTATCTGCCCGGAGCATAGGACGCATATTAAAAAATAAACTACAACTGAAGCCTTACAAAATACAAAAAGTGCAAGACTTGACACTTGCACAAAAGGCAGTTCGCCTAGAAAGAGCTAAGGAGTTAAAGCACTTGCACGTTGATAGCAAGCTTGAAAATTTGGTATTTTCCGATGAAAAAATTTTTACGGTTCAGCAATATGTGAACAAACAAAATGATCGCGTATGGTTAAAGTGTAAATCAAACGACAATTTAGACCAACGAATTGCTCTGCGAAAGCAAGCACCAGCATCAGTGATGGTTTGGGCCGCGGTAACTGCTACGGGACGTTCACCTCTCGTTTTCATTGAGCAGGGTGCAAAGATAAACCAGCAAATCTACCGTGAAAAGATTTTAAACGATGCTTTGTTACCTTGGGCACGTAAGAAATTCGGTAGAAACCATTGACGTTTCAGCAAGACTCGGCACCATCCCACAAAGCCCGTGAAACCCAAACTTTTTTGCAAGAAAAAGTTCCGAGCTTCATTTCTTCGCAACAATGGCCACCATATTCACCGGACTTAAATCCAATGGATTTTTCCATATGGTCAATTTTAGAGGCCAAAGTGTCAGCAAAAAAATATGAGACAGTCGACGCCTTAAAGATTGCTCTTCGCCGAGAATGGAACAAAATATCAGCAGACCACATTCGTGCAGCGTGTGAAGCCTTCTCGGACAGACTCGATGCTGTTATTCGCGCTAAAGGTGGCCACATCGAACAATAACTTTTTCTTTTTAATTTTAAATGTTTTCTTTGTATATATTGAAGTTTATGAATAAAAAGAAACAAAATTGACAAAATTACAGCATTTTGAATTGGTAACACTTCGAGTGCCGACCCCTGTATAATGAAGTTAAAAGAATAACTATCACAGCTAAGTAGTTTGGCGCGATCTGTATTAGTAGACCAACTTATAAAATGTACTGGGCAAGTACGGAACCCTACACCACGGGTGGCCCGACACGCACTTAGCCGGTTTTTTTTCTTCTTTTTGGCACTACGCGATCATATTTTAATGCCAGGCTTTTCTAGGAAAGTTGTGTTATTTTATGCATCACTTGTGCAAAATTATTTAGGCTGAGATTCAGAGTGCATTATGAGTCCGAACTCAATCTTACAAACGTCACTCTAGTATGAGATCACGTCGCTTTTTGACGTTTGTCATATGGCTATTCGGCTATACAAATAAGCACGTTTGACAATTGAAATCGTACATTTTTGGTTGTCAACAACAAAACAAGACAATGTAATTATTTGACAGCCAAAAATGTACGATTTCAATTGTCAAACGAGCTAATTTGCTTAGCCAAATAGCCATATGACAGTCAATTTGAATACCATTGGCTTACACAATTGCACCTCTGATTATGATTAAATAACGTAAGCTGAAGTGGCTATGTACCGGTAAGTAAGTCCGAGCCACGGTTTGAACCACAGACGTCAATATAGTAGCAACATATAACATTAAGGGTGTATAATACCTCACTTCGCTTCGCATGATCCTGTTTTATACCAAGAAATACTGCAACAATCACTCTGAAATTGATATATGATAAAGTTGAGAACTAATGCCATGTCCACCCTGTTGTGAAAACTTGATACCATTAAATGTTCTCGATAGGAAAAAATTACGAAGTTACCTCCAAACCGTACAATAAACCGATAGCATTCAATGAATACTTGAAATTAGATCTGAAACTTTGCATAATATAACTGATATTAGTAAAAAGCAGCTGCAGACTGTTCCATAAAAATGAAAACACCATCAGTGTAGCCGCGATTTCAAAATAACTGATGTTTTTGCGTGCGCGGCATCTGATTAGAGTAGGGTAGACAGTTAAAAAGCAGAAGCGTAAGAGCAGTACTGCGAATTGAGGTATTATGGGCCGTTAATAATAAACGCATAGAGTCAACGCGTGGCAATTTTAGCTCAGTGAACTTCGGGCTCTTTTAAATATAAATAATGCTTGTTACCAAACAAAATATATGCTAGAGATTAGTTTAGGAATTAAAAAATATGTTCCAAGCATAAGCTAGCTAAAACAACCCATTTTTATAAGTTTCTTCATACCATGAAGCCTAGATGTAGCTTATTTTTTGTATGGAAACTTGCCACGCTATTTAATCCTTATGTTTGGTCTGCTACTTAGTAATAATTATATGTCTGTGGTTTAAACTGCGATTTATTTCCACCAACATCTTAAAAATACACGCAGTTTATTGCTGTAACGATAACGTGAATTAAAAGGGGTAAACGCGTAACACTATTCAAATTCAAAATTCAATTAATTCATTGTGTAAAAGTGGTACATAAAATACACATACGTTCATATTAATGTTAAACAAAAACAATAGAATAAGACAAAATATAAATATAATACGTTTGAAAAAAATAAAATATTCAAAAGTCAGGTAAGCCTGATAAGTAAGCTTAAATTCAATAAAATTAGCAAATAAGCAAAAAATAAAAATATTATTCTGTAAAACATAATGGAAAAAAATTATAAGTTGATAGATAAATAAACTGTAAATAAATATAATTCTTAACTCCACCCATTCGATTAATATTGCTGAGAAGAGCAAGAAACCTAGCAAAATCATGTCTATATAGTATTTTTTTTTTGAAAACTACCTCTATTATATGACCTTAATGTCATGTCATGCGTAAGAAGTATATGAAGTATCCCATCCCACTAAAATTAAAATGCGAAAGTTTGGATGTATGGATGGATGGATGGATGGATGGATGTTTGTTACTCCTTCACGCCGTCACTACTGAACCGATTGGGCTGAACTTTTACACGGATGTAGTTCTAGACCTGGAATAGGACATAGGTTACTTTTTATCCCATAAATCAGTTCCCATGGGGTGAAAATGAGCTTTCAAATTTCTATAGAAAAGTGATGTGTCACCCTTCTACGCCATGCTTAAGAAACCGATTAGGCTGAAATTTTGCATAAATGTAGTTCTAGACTTTGAGTAGGACAAAAACTACTTTTCCCTTTGTTCCCATAGAAAAACTATAAAAGAGACACACAATAATGTGTTTACTGTAGGTAACAGTCCGAATAATATTGACTGATTTTATAGGAGTACACAAAAACTAATTCAACGCGGATGGAAATGGAAAAGAAGAGCAATGAAGAGGTCCAGCAGATCGTAAACGAAAAACGAGATTTGATGAAGACTATAGATAATAGAAGGGGAAAGATTTTGGGACATCTGATACGACACGAGAATTATATCAAAAACATAATTGAAGGTGTAAAGTGGAGGAAAAAGAAAGAGAGGAAGGCCCAGGAGAACATTCATGGATCAAGTGAAAGAAAAAGTAAATGTTGTGTCGTATCAAGAAGTTAAAGAGAAGGCGGAGTGCAGAAGTGAATGGAGAAGACTTCACTGACAAGAGCACTTGGTATATATAGGTAATCATAATAACAATCAAATATAGCTAATAATCAATCACATACTTTCAATTTAGTTTAAATTAAATTGTAATGAATTAATTTAAATTGAAAGTATATGGTTACCAATTTTTTCAATGTAGCAACACGCTACTATCACACTAATATTATAAATGCGAAAGTTTGTGTGTGTGTGTGTACGTTTGTTTCACGCTAAAATGGGTTGACGGATTTGGATGAAATTTAGAATGGATATAGCTTATACCCTAACTTAACATTTATTCCGGAAAAATGCATGTCGTTAAACTGAAGGGCTGCGGGCAAAAGCTAGTATAATATAACTCCATAAGGCTTAACGTGTTCCCCGAGTCCCGAGTCACACAAACTGAAACTGTCCCGCGACCTGCAGATGTCCCGGCCAACATTCAAACAATATGCCACAGAAGCTTAAGGCAGTTGCGACGGGTCTCATTGCCAAATGTACAACTTATGATTGTTTTTAGGATTCCGTAGTTCGACAAGGAACCCCTATAGATTCGCCATGACCGTCTGTCGGCGGTTTAGCTCGGAGACTATTAGTACTAGAAAGGTGTAATTTGGTATGGGTATACATATTAATCACGTCAACAAAACAGTAAAAAAGATCTCGATTTTTTATTTATTTTAAGGGTATCATTTCGCATACACGTAAATTCGGGATGATTTTTTTTTCTCGTGGTATATCGTTGGATAGGTCATTTAAAAACATTATGGGTGTGTGAAAACCATTTTTCAATTTAGGGATCCGTTGGCAAAATATAAAGCTTTAAAGTGCAAATTTTTGCGGGAGTGACCCTCCTCCCTTAAAAAATGTATAGAAGTAGTATATACAGGGGTAGGCACTCGAAGTGTTACCAACTTTAAGTTGCTATAGCAACCAAACTGTTTACAATATGGCGCCCATTTTTTCACAGTCGTAAGTCTATTGTATTGTTCTTAAACATACAGAAGCTCATTGTTTTTCGTCGCCGCTAAAAAAAGTTATCCAGATGGAATTCAAACGCCACAGTGTCATTTCTTTGTATTTGGCTGGAAAATCGCAACCAGCCATTGTTAATGCGCTACGACATTTACATCTGAATAAAATGTTTGTGTATCGGACCATCATGCGTTACAATGATACGGGTAGCATCAAGAAACGCTATGGATGTGGACATCCAACAACAGCAACATCATCAGAAATGGTTCGAAAGGTAAAGGCTAGAATTGAACGAAATCCACGACAAAGCGCAGTTAAATTGGCGAAAAGTCTTAATGTATCTGCCCGGAGCATAGGACGCATATTAAAAAATAAACTACAACTGAAGCCTTACAAAATACAAAAAGTGCAAGACTTGACACTTGCACAAAAGGCAGTTCGCCTAGAAAGAGCTAAGGAGTTAAAGCACTTGCACGTTGATAGCAAGCTTGAAAATTTGGTATTTTCCGATGAAAAAATTTTTACGGTTCAGCAATATGTGAACAAACAAAATGATCGCGTATGGTTAAAGTGTAAATCAAACGACAATTTAGACCAACGAATTGCTCTGCGAAAGCAAGCACCAGCATCAGTGATGGTTTGGGCCGCGGTAACTGCTACGGGACGTTCACCTCTCGTTTTCATTGAGCAGGGTGCAAAGATAAACCAGCAAATCTACCGTGAAAAGATTTTAAACGATGCTTTGTTACCTTGGGCACGTAAGAAATTCGGTAGAAACCATTGACGTTTCAGCAAGACTCGGCACCATCCCACAAAGCCCGTGAAACCCAAACTTTTTTGCAAGAAAAAGTTCCGAGCTTCATTTCTTCGCAACAATGGCCACCATATTCACCGGACTTAAATCCAATGGATTTTTCCATATGGTCAATTTTAGAGGCCAAAGTGTCAGCAAAAAAATATGAGACAGTCGACGCCTTAAAGATTGCTCTTCGCCGAGAATGGAACAAAATATCAGCAGACCACATTCGTGCAGCGTGTGAAGCCTTCTCGGACAGACTCGATGCTGTTATTCGCGCTAAAGGTGGCCACATCGAACAATAACTTTTTCTTTTTAATTTTAAATGTTTTCTTTGTATATATTGAAGTTTATGAATAAAAAGAAACAAAATTGACAAAATTACAGCATTTTGAATTGGTAACACTTCGAGTGCCGACCCCTGTATAATGAAGTTAAAAGAATAACTATCACAGCTAAGTAGTTTGGCGCGATCTGTATTAGTAGACCAACTTATAAAATGTACTGGGCAAGTACGGAACCCTACACCACGGGTGGCCCGACACGCACTTAGCCGGTTTTTTTTCTTCTTTTTGGCACTACGCGATCATATTTTAATGCCAGGCTTTTCTAGGAAAGTTGTGTTATTTTATGCATCACTTGTGCAAAATTATTTAGGCTGAGATTCAGAGTGCATTATGAGTCCGAACTCAATCTTACAAACGTCACTCTAGTATGAGATCACGTCGCTTTTTGACGTTTGTCATATGGCTATTCGGCTATACAAATAAGCACGTTTGACAATTGAAATCGTACATTTTTGGTTGTCAACAACAAAACAAGACAATGTAATTATTTGACAGCCAAAAATGTACGATTTCAATTGTCAAACGAGCTAATTTGCTTAGCCAAATAGCCATATGACAGTCAATTTGAATACCATTGGCTTACACAATTGCACCTCTGATTATGATTAAATAACGTAAGCTGAAGTGGCTATGTACCGGTAAGTAAGTCCGAGCCACGGTTTGAACCACAGACGTCAATATAGTAGCAACATATAACATTAAGGGTGTATAATACCTCACTTCGCTTCGCATGATCCTGTTTTATACCAAGAAATACTGCAACAATCACTCTGAAATTGATATATGATAAAGTTGAGAACTAATGCCATGTCCACCCTGTTGTGAAAACTTGATACCATTAAATGTTCTCGATAGGAAAAAATTACGAAGTTACCTCCAAACCGTACAATAAACCGATAGCATTCAATGAATACTTGAAATTAGATCTGAAACTTTGCATAATATAACTGATATTAGTAAAAAGCAGCTGCAGACTGTTCCATAAAAATGAAAACACCATCAGTGTAGCCGCGATTTCAAAATAACTGATGTTTTTGCGTGCGCGGCATCTGATTAGAGTAGGGTAGACAGTTAAAAAGCAGAAGCGTAAGAGCAGTACTGCGAATTGAGGTATTATGGGCCGTTAATAATAAACGCATAGAGTCAACGCGTGGCAATTTTAGCTCAGTGAACTTCGGGCTCTTTTAAATATAAATAATGCTTGTTACCAAACAAAATATATGCTAGAGATTAGTTTAGGAATTAAAAAATATGTTCCAAGCATAAGCTAGCTAAAACAACCCATTTTTATAAGTTTCTTCATACCATGAAGCCTAGATGTAGCTTATTTTTTGTATGGAAACTTGCCACGCTATTTAATCCTTATGTTTGGTCTGCTACTTAGTAATAATTATATGTCTGTGGTTTAAACTGCGATTTATTTCCACCAACATCTTAAAAATACACGCAGTTTATTGCTGTAACGATAACGTGAATTAAAAGGGGTAAACGCGTAACACTATTCAAATTCAAAATTCAATTAATTCATTGTGTAAAAGTGGTACATAAAATACACATACGTTCATATTAATGTTAAACAAAAACAATAGAATAAGACAAAATATAAATATAATACGTTTGAAAAAAATAAAATATTCAAAAGTCAGGTAAGCCTGATAAGTAAGCTTAAATTCAATAAAATTAGCAAATAAGCAAAAAATAAAAATATTATTCTGTAAAACATAATGGAAAAAAATTATAAGTTGATAGATAAATAAACTGTAAATAAATATAATTCTTAACTCCACCCATTCGATTAATATTGCTGAGAAGAGCAAGAAACCTAGCAAAATCATGTCTATATAGTATTTTTTTTTGAAAACTACCTCTATTATATGACCTTAATGTCATGTCATGCGTAAGAAGTATATGAAGTATCCCATCCCACTAAAATTAAAATGCGAAAGTTTGGATGTATGGATGGATGGATGGATGGATGTTTGTTACTCCTTCACGCCGTCACTACTGAACCGATTGGGCTGAACTTTTACACGGATGTAGTTCTAGACCTGGAATAGGACATAGGTTACTTTTTATCCCATAAATCAGTTCCCATGGGGTGAAAATGAGCTTTCAAATTTCTATAGAAAAGTGATGTGTCACCCTTCTACGCCATGCTTAAGAAACCGATTAGGCTGAAATTTTGCATAAATGTAGTTCTAGACTTTGAGTAGGACAAAAACTACTTTTTCCTTTGTTCCCATAGAAAAACTATAAAAGAGACACACAATAATGTGTTTACTGTAGGTAACAGTCCGAATAATATTGACTGATTTTATAGGAGTACACAAAAACTAATTCAACGCGGATGGAAATGGAAAAGAAGAGCAATGAAGAGGTCCAGCAGATCGTAAACGAAAAACGAGATTTGATGAAGACTATAGATAATAGAAGGGGAAAGATTTTGGGACATCTGATACGACACGAGAATTATATCAAAAACATAATTGAAGGTGTAAAGTGGAGGAAAAAGAAAGAGAGGAAGGCCCAGGAGAACATTCATGGATCTAGTGAAAGAAAAAGTAAATGTTGTGTCGTATCAAGAAGTTAAAGAGAAGGCGGAGTGCAGAAGTGAATGGAGAAGACTTCACTGACAAGAGCACTTGGTATATATAGGTAATCATAATAACAATCAAATATAGCTAATAATCAATCACATACTTTCAATTTAGTTTAAATTAAATTGTAATGAATTAATTTAAATTGAAAGTATATGGTTACCAATTTTTTCAATGTAGCAACACGCTACTATCACACTAATATTATAAATGCGAAAGTTTGTGTGTGTGTGTGTACGTTTGTTTCACGCTAAAATGGGTTGACGGATTTGGATGAAATTTAGAATGGATATAGCTTATACCCTAACTTAACATTTATTCCGGAAAAATGCATGTCGTTAAACTGAAGGGCTGCGGGCAAAAGCTAGTATAATATAACTCCATAAGGCTTAACGTGTTCCCCGAGTCCCGAGTCACACAAACTGAAACTGTCCCGCGACCTGCAGATGTCCCGGCCAACATTCAAACAATATGCCACAGAAGCTTAAGGCAGTTGCGACGGGTCTCATTGCCAAATGTACAACTTATGATTGTTTTTAGGATTCCGTAGTTCGACAAGGAACCCTTTCAATTACTTACAAACTCTTTCAATTTAGGGATCCGTTGGCAAAATATAAAGCTTTAAAGTGCAAATTTTTGCGGGAGTGACCCTCCTCCCTTAAAAAATGTAAAGAAGTAGTATATACATATAATGAAGTTAAAAGAATAACTATCACAGCTAAGTAGTTTGGCGCGATCTGTATTAGTAGACCAACTTATAAAATGTACTGGGCAAGTACGGAACCCTACACCACGGGTGGCCCGACACGCACTTAGCCGGTTTTTTTTCTTCTTTTTGGCACTACGCGATCATATTTTAATGCCAGGCTTTTCTAGGAAAGTTGTGTTATTTTATGCATCACTTGTGCAAAATTATTTAGGCTGAGATTCAGAGTGCATTATGAGTCCGAACTCAATCTTATAAACGTCAAAATGCGACGTGATCTCATACTAGAGTGACGTTTGTAAGATTGTGTTCCTCTTGAGTCCGAACTCAAACTTACAAACGTCAAAAAGCGACTGATCTCATACTAGAGTGACGTTTGTAAGATTGTGTTCCTCTTGAGTTCGAACTCAATCTTACAAACGTCAAAAAGCGACGTGATCTCATACTAGAGTGACGTTTGTAAGATTGAGTTCGGACTCAAAATGCACTCTGAATCTCAGCCTTAATGTATTAAGTTTGTATAGCAGACCTGTCTGTCCGTCCGTCTGTCACAGGGGTCTAGAGCTTTAGCCGTAATAGGTAGCCAGTTGCAATTCTCAGATAATACGTATTACTATGGCCTCTACCACGACAAATAATAAAAATATCAAAAACAAAGGTGGTCCCCTAAACCTTAAAAAAATACTATATTTTTCAAGGTTATTTGTTTCAGCTCTATCTTAAAGACTGTAAAATAAACAAGTTTCAAATTTGGTAACATTGTTATGCATACTCTAAAGTAAAAGAATAAATAATAAAAATTAGGGTTCCATACTCAAAGGATGCCGAATTATTTGACAGGCGCTATCATTTTAGCGCCTTTTTACTGATGCCTTGATTTATTTATTGATGTTGCTATGACATCTATATTATTGTTACTTACCATGTTATTAGGGTTCCTTACTCGTATTTTGTGGTGTTACGGAGCCCTTAGTGCGTGAGTGCGATTCGCACTTGGCTAAATTATTTTAAATTTTATTTTATTGGGCTTTGATAAATTGTTTTCTCGTGTGTGCACATTTTTTTTGTTCATACTGTACATTGTTGTCACTCCTATCACCTGGGTATGCTGGTAGAAATCTCTTTCAGATATAATCTCGCCTAATTGCATCCATTTTACAATTACTGTTTCTATAAATATTTGTTCGCAATATAAAATTTTCATGTGAATATGAATATTTAAAACGTATTGCATGACGAATCTTCGAGGGGGTGTCAGAGGTGTTATCGAGTGTATCACAGTCCACACTCGTACACTCACGTTTCACCGACGATTATTACGTCCGAGCGTGATAGGTGATGAGTCCTATCACCATACTTAGGGCACAAATATGGACTCACAGGTTAAGGCTGTACCTTATATGAGGTCAGGTTGAGCACCTTATACAAAAATCTGCGTTTTTATTTTACAACTCTGCTTCGAGATGAAATTTTTATATTCTAAGACGAGCTGACGTTGTCATTTGTTAACTTATTTTTAATGCAAATTTCAGGGCTGTATGATTTAAGGAAGGCCTTTTAACACCCGAAAAACATGAAATTTAGATGTAACTTCGTAATTTTTTTCTATCGAGCGAACTTAAAGATTTTGTGTTTTTTCTAAGATGGATCTATCAGCCCTATAGTCTACTCTCTATATTGTTTTTACTATACCCATTTAACCAAGTTACACAATGTGATATGCTCATTTAAAAGCGGAAGATTTGCAGATGGAACCCAAATGTACCCATACAGGGCCTAAACCCGGGACCTCCAGATTAGATGTCAAGTACAAAAACCACTAGACTACAGAAGTGGTCTAAATTTACGGATCTCCATTCAAATCAAATCAAATCAAATCAAATCAAAATATTTATTTTTGCAAAATAGATACATTAAGTATACTTTCTACAAGTCAAAGTTAATTTACACAATATAATATATCTTTAGAATATAAAAAAAATATATAATAATACGGGAAATAAAATATACACGATAATAAAAATATACGAAAATAAAATATACACCATTTACTTAATAAGTTACTCGTACATATCAAATTTGTAATAATATGTAAGAGAGCGATTGCTGAATCCTTATAAATTAATTTTAGGGTTCAATACCCAAATTAATATTATCTGAGATAATTATCTTTTGAAGCGAAATCCGACGTTTCAATTATAAGAGCGCGTTAATAGAATTAAATAATGAATTTCAGATCAGACCTCTATAGATTCGTGCACCGGCTGTAGACCGACTTCGACCGAGATCGTCATACGTACGCCTCTATGTGTGCGTGCGCCTGGAATCGGTGTTTGTATGGAGCTGGACTTCTGTGTGTATTTATTTTGTTACTGCATGGTGACTGACATGAAAAGGGTACTGTGATATTTTTATTAGATCTATTAGAAGTTGGGTATTGTATTTGTTATATTAATAAAATAAAAGCTTTGGACCAACAATATGGCTGGAGGCTATGTAAAAAATATACGGATGCTTTGTTTCTGTGTATTTCATGAAGTACACGGAAAATTGTAGTAATTTTTTTATATAATGCATTTTGGCTATATAATCTAGGGTTTTGATTTTGGAAAACAAGTTTAGATACATTTTCATCGATAGAAATAATTATTGAAATGAGGTCTACAAACGTACTTTTTCTCCTCGTTTGACGAATAGGGATCATGTACAGAACTCAAACATACTTTATTAGATGGGTTTTAACAATATCTAGATGTTTGATTTTGGAAATTTTGCTTGCTATTTTAGTTTTCTTAATAAAATAAAAAAAACATACTTATTTTCTTGAATCCACCCCTCTCGCACTGCGCGTATTTTCGCTTGGAGTGAGTGTGACAAAAATAAAATTTACACAGCGCCTTATAGTGCCTTTGAAGCAAACCAGTAAATGACGGATCTCCAGAAGCGAAAAATAAACGTGAAACGTCACAAAACTGTTTTATTTTTCCTGAAAATATGAAATACATTCGTCGCGTAAGAGCTCAAGCGAACACATTCAGTACACGGGGAATACCGCTTATTTAATGTGAAACGACGGCGAAGTAAAAAGGAAGGTTGGTGTTTTATCTGTGTGTTGTGTATGTACGAATATACTGGGTGGTATCTTTAAATAAACCAAGTATTACACTGATTATACTGAATATGACCAATATTCAGAGAAGTATGGCAGCATCTTCTCAACAGTACACATGCACAAGGGCCGATCTCTTCCTATTTCTATACGAATAAATTAAAGCGCAATGATTTATTTAATTAATTATGAGACATTCAACCCAGTTTTGTGAACAAGGTAATTAGATTAGATCAGTTGTAGAAACATTTTAATAGAACGTTAATTGAAGATCGACTGACAAGAAGACCGTCCAGATCGCTATCTGTCATAAATTTCCCCTGAACTAACGTAGCCTCAGTATAATAAAGAGCCATTCCAATTAGTCGGTTTTTTGGATGCCCCTGACTGTTTTTTTAAGGCGAGGTTATCCAGAGGAATCTGTCCTGCTCCAACGCTTTCATTTTTCATATGTTTATCCTGCTCAGCGGAAGCGGGCCGCTCAGAAAACTCGCGGTTTCGAGGTGTTTTTATTTATTATTTTGGAATTAGAGGGGTGGTTTTTTAATATGATGGCCGTTTTAAATCACATTTTTCACGACGTTTATTTTAATATAAGTTTTATTGGCCAAAACTTAATATAGCTCAAATGAAATGATATTGAGATCGTAGTTATGTTACGTTAGTTTAGATTCTTTGCGATTTTATCGGATCGAGGAAAGTGTAAGCAATCGTGTATCGAACAGCCGAAATATTAAGATCAAAGAGTGAAATATGACATATATTTTTTTCAATATTTAATCGTCGCTTCTATTACTCATATACATAAATAGTGTTAAGGACATTGGTCTAAATGAAGATATTACATTATATGCAGATGACACTGGCCTATTTTATTTTGGCCAGGATATTCATTCCATAGTAGATACGGCTCAGAGGGATCTAAATATGTTACATGAATGGCTTCAAAATAACTTACTCACAATTAATACATCTAAAACAAAATATATTATTTTCGCAGCCAAAAACAAAGTAATCTCAAATTATAATCCAATAACAATTAACAATGAAATAATTACAAGTACTACTAACGAAAAGTATTTGGGTCTTATTTTGGACAACCGCCTTACATGGAAACCTCATCTTGAGAAAATAAGAACCAAACTCATATCCCTAGCAAGAGCATTACGTGGATTTGCTCGTTGCCTTCCAAAACAAGTCCGGTACACAATTTATAATACATTCGTCAAACCTCACATAGAATATTTGATAGAAGTGTGGAGATCTGCCGCAAAGACAAATCTGCGTACTCTGCAAACTGCTCAAAACAAAATTATAAAAACACTTTTTGGTTATAATTACCTCACAGAAAGTGCTAAAATCTATTAAGAAACTAAAATATTTAACATATCTCAAACATATAAATACAATAACTGTATATTGATACGAAAAATCTTAACCAACGATATTCACACACAAATATCTTTTACTAAAAGAATACAATTAAAAATGCGCTTAACAAGACAAACTAATAATATATACATACAACGTCAGAGAACCAACTACGGTAATAGTAGCATAGTGGCTGAGGGAGCACGAATGTATAACAAGTTACCGAAAGATAATAAAGAAGCCAAATCATTGCTTATTTACAAAAAACTATTGAAGAGTCACATTTTAAAGGACTATTCATTACTTCATTAAAACCTAGTGTTTATTAATTAATTATTAGGTTATTAATAGAAGCTTTCGGTAGAAACCTACTCGCACTTATAATATTAAATATTCATCCTATCAACTCATTGTAAACACAACCCTACATAACATTGCATTGTTAGTGAAGCTAATCACTTTTTAGGATTACCCACATATTTTTATTTGTTACGCGATTAAAGCGTTCGCTGTTATAAATTGTAACTGTGATAATTTATTGTTTCTCATGTAAGTGAATTTTATTCTTTTTGAAAAAATAAATATTTTAAACCTTAATCTTATTGGTTTAAAATTAATTTGAAAAGTGACAAAGTCGGGATAACCCCCCCTTAAAAGAAAAAGTATTTTTATGCATCCTTAGTTCACCAATCCAATCAATTATTTTATTAATCAGCATTTACAGCAATGCGTTTAGTAAATCCTCAAGCGTAAAATCGGGAAGAACTCTAGCTTTGTGTGGTCGGGTTTATTGGATCTTTTTATTTTCGTTACGAATTTCTTTCATGAAATACGCTAGGATCCCCTAGATCCGTATATTTATGTGCGTGGATGATTTTTGGGATCCTTATAATAACACGTCTAGGACGCTAACAGATGGGATATCGACGAAAGTTTTCGTAGAGGAAATCAAATACTCGAAGTGGCTCTATCTGAAAGATGAAGATGAGATATTCTGTAAAATTATATTGGGTTCTAGCTATCGGGTTTTCGTATTCAAATAGTTACCTAAAAGTGCAAAATCTCTAAAGTGTAAATTTAATATTTATATCATCCATCCATCAGCCTGTTTCGTCTACTGCTGGACATAGGCCTTTCCAGGATTTCGCCCCTCTTGGCGGTCCTCCTGGAATAAATGCCCATACTCACACACGCTGGGCAGGCGGGTTGGTGAGCGCGGTGCCGAAATCCTTGCACCAGTGACGCCGCTGCCCAGCGTGTTTTATATAAGGCTCGGCAATTGGGGATGGATAAACTGCCATCCATCGGGCCCAGGCAATGGTGGGCCGCCTGGTTTTGCCTGAGAGCTGTCCTCTTACTATCCCCTGAATAACTTCGGGAGGATTTGCGAGTAAGATGGTGGTACCTCCACAGTGGAGCCCGGCATCAGCTCTACCACCTATAAATTGGTTTACACATTGTATGCTATGAAACATCTTTAATGAAAACAAAATTTTAATGTTCCTAGCTCCCAAGCAAGAATCCTATGTTCAATGAGTAGCCAGGTTGAGTTTGTTATTAATTGTATGTATCAATCAATCAATTTATTTATTGCATTAAATTACATGTCAGTTTTAGATGTTATATGTACATAATTATGGTTCAATGTAATTTTACCCATAGGGTGTAACAATATTCTTAATTTATTAATAAAATATAACTAAGTATAATAATAATAATCAAATCTTTGCTATTTCCATGCATACAACTTATTTTAATATATCGTTCATTTGAAGTATACTTATAGTTAATTAAATACATTTATTCATGCAATGGTTAATAATATAACGGTTTTACATTTTTATGGTGTAGATTCAAGAAATTCTTTGAAACTGTATGGACAAACCGTGATCAAGTACTGTTTTAATTGAATGAAAAACTTATTTCCTGTTACAGACTTAATTTCATCTGGCAAATGATTGTAAGCCTTGATGGCTGCCAGTTTTGTAGTACGTACTAGCTAATTTAGCTACATACAATTAAAAACAAACCAACAAACGTGGGCCTGACATCTGTGACAAACTTTTTTTAAATTAAATAATAAATAATAAGGAATGCCTACAAATAAAAATACAACAGTCATTTAAAACACTTGTTTATATCCGAAATAAAGTCTGTATTTGCTACGCCGTAGCAAGCGAGGAAGCTTTTTGCTACAAACTACTACGCCCCGTATCTCGTAGCTATACCTTATGTTCGCTACAAAAGTTTGGCAAGTTGCAAAAACGGTAAAACTAACAAAACCCCCTCTCAAAATTTATTCTATTTTTTTTAATATCTAAACTGAATAAGTCTCGTATTAGAGTTCCAAAATAAATACTAAACATACATATCGTCACGACATGGATCCCCGAGGGGTGTCAGAGGTGTTCCGAGTGTTAACTCGAGTGTTTACTGCAAAAAGACGAAATGTATAAAGTTTACTTTACCAAATGTAATTCAAGTAGATGTCAGTTTATTTTTGCAGGGGTCCAAGCTGGAGTTAGTTAACGAAACTAAGTTTTTAGGTATTACTATAGACTCTCGTCTTCAGTGGGGTCCCCACATAGAAGCTCTCTGTGGTAGACTTAGTTCAGCCGCATACGCTGTTAGACGCATAAGGCAGATTACTGATGAAGATACTGCTAGATTAGTATATTTCAGTTATTTTCACATCATTATGTCATATGGCATAATGTTGTGGGGTAGAGCCGCGGATATAGAAGCAGTCTTTGTCTTGCAAAAGAGAGCAATTCGGTCTATTTATAACATGAAGTACCGAGTTTCATTAAGAGAAAACTTTAAAGAAATTAATATATTTACGGTCCCATGTGAATTTATTTATCAAGTTATTAGATATGTCAGAAAAAAAATTGATAATTTCCCGAGGCTTGGTGTGCACCACTCTGTTGAAACCAGAAACAAACATAAACTAGCTTTTCCAAAATTAAGACTTGCCAAAGTAGGTACCTCTTTTGTAGGACATGGTATAAGATTTTACAATAAGCTTCCAGAGGAGGTCCTTAGTTTGCCTGAAAATAAGTTTAAAGTATATATTAAGCAGGGACTACTTAAGAAAGCTTATTATAAAATCAATGATTATTTGGATGATAATGAAGCATGGTGTAATAAATAATAATAATCTTATTCAATATTGTAATTTATAATTAGCATATTTTAATACTGTACGATTCCTCTAAAGGCTTAAAATTAATTAATATGTAAACTTACTTTGTTAAAGGTAATAGACAATATGAGACGGGTTGACTAAGATATTTTTTTTTCTCGTGACTAATTCCCGCAGTCTTATATTTTTTTATGCCTTTACTTGAGTAGGTATGTATTATATTAGGTATGATTTTGTATCATATGTTTTATTTTGAAAAAAGGAATGTTTGCTAAGTTTCTTGCCCTTCTTCTTAGCAATACTAATCGAATGGTGCGGATGGTTAGGCATTATGTATATACAATATTTTTATTCCTATATTTCTATATTTTATGCAAGTGTATAACTTTATTACATTTTAGTAGCCCACCCTTAATATTTTTTGTATGTATTTCCCGTTTTTATTATTTCTTCATTGTATTATGTATATATAATATTTTTATTCCTAGATTCCCCTATTTTATTTATTTTTTATTTATTTATTTATTTAAAAACTTACGACTATCATTTATTAATGCAGGTGTATATTTTATTTCCCGTATTATTATATATTTTTTTTATATTCTAAAGATATATTATATTGTGTAAATTAACTTTGACTTGTAGAAAGTATACTTAATGTATCTATTTTGCAAAAATAAATATTTTGATTTTGATTTTGATTTTAACTGTGAAATGCAAGTCACAGTCCACACTCTGCACACCCATTTCTCACCCATGAATATTAATAATCGCGACGATTGTGACGGGTGGCGAACTCTCTTGACTGTTTTTAGGGTTCCGTACCCAAAGGGTAACCTACGGGACCCTATTACTAAGACTCCGCTGTCCGTCCGTCTGTCACCAGGCTGTATCTCATGAACCGTGATAGTTACAGTTGAAATTTTTACAGATGATGTATTTCTGTTGCCGCTATAACAACAAGTACTAAAACCATCCAAGTGCGAGTCGGACCCGTGCACTCCCATACAAGAGACATGGTTTTTTTGCCGTTTTTATTGATAATGGTACAGAACCCTTCGTGCGCGAGTCCGACTCACACTTGGCTGGTTTTTTGTTATACGGCTTTCCGTTGGCGATGTCCAGGACAGAGCTAAGTGTAGGACATCAGTTGCTTAAGAGAAAGAGAGGACAGAAGATAAGAAGAAAGAGAGCGAAATATGTTGTACACAGACCAATTACCCAGATGTTGTAAAATACCCGATTAAAACAAACTTCTTTTCGCTAGTGACGCGCACGCCGCACATCTAATACTGCAGTAATATACGTATACATAGACATACGCTTGTAAACACACACACTATAGCGAAAGTGTCGTGACGGTCGAAGTCTTACACTTCCTTCGGCCTAGCTCTCATTTACCAAGTGTGTGGAGTGTAATTTTGTAAAAGAAGATGATATTGTATGCACTTACTGTAAAGGCGTGGTTCGAATGGTTGGTGCTGCACTCTGCAAACGTTGCATCTTCTAACTCACACTCATCCCACAGCTGGCACTGGAACAAAGGAAAATTGGTGAAGTGGGCATTGGGAAAACGTGCTGTGAGAGTGCGGGACGAACTTATGGTCACTATAAGATGTTATTAGGTTAGTTAATTACGTAATAACTTAAGACAGAAGGACCCTTAAGTAGGGACTGAATAAGTTAACCGACTTGGTATTACAGGGATATCACAACTCTTTACGGTAGAAGAACTAAGTTGCGAGACTTGTTTTTTTTTACAAGTTTTGTTTTTGATGGCGTCTCTATTCTTTTTGTAGATAGTCCTACTTTTTTTGCTTTCCGGTACCTTCTACTTCTTGACAGGTAAGTACACTGATTAATTCACTCACTGCATCAGGGGGGTCGAAAATGGCCTGAACTTTATATACGTTTTTGAAATATACGTTTTTTTGCGGCATACACGGCCGTATATTTTTTCACGTTAACTAACAAGTTTGGTTTTTTCACAGCTTCAAGGGACTGTAGACTTAAGTAAGTATATGGTTTTAATTTCAACTCAATATATCCACGCGTTTCCGAGATAAGGGTTCTTGACAGATACGGACGGATGGACGTTTAGTAACGGAAGTTTACTCCATAGTAACAGTTGTTCGTATAGGCGAGAACGTGCACCAGTTTGTTTTTATACGCTTACCAGGTTATCCAGAGAACTCTGTCCTGCTCCAACGCTTTCATTTTTATTTTTATTGTTTATCCCGCCCAGCGGAAGCGAGCCGCTCAGAAAACTCGCGGTTTTGAGGTGTTTTTATGTATTATTTTGGAATTAGAGGGATGTGTTTTTAATATAACGGCCGTTTTAGATCACATTTTTTACGACGTTTATTTTAGTATAACTTTTATTGTCCAAATCTTAATATAGCTCAAATGAAATGATATTTAGATCATAGTTTAGACCAATCTTTGCGATTTAATTGGATCGAGCAAAATATAAGTAACCGTGTATCGAATGGCTGAAATATCAAGATCAAAGAGTGAAATATCACATGTATATTTTAAAAAATTTTATCATCGCTATTTATCAATTTAAAACGAATTTGAAAAGGGACAAAATGGGATAACTCCCCCTTAAGTGTCGATAGGACCAAGGGTGAAGCGCGCTTACGCAGAAGGTACCTGAAGGGTCTTGGGTGGTGTTGTTATAGCGGCATCAGAAATTCATCATCTGTGAAATTTTCAGCTGTCTAACTATCACGGTTCATGAGATACAGTCTGGTGACAGACGGACGGACAGCGGGGTCTTAGTAATAGGGTCCCTTTGGTTACCTTTGACTCTTGAGAAAAGCATATTATAAAATTAATGACTATTTGGATGATAGTGACGCTTGGTGTCATGAGAATATTGATTGATACTACTGTTCGTTTATTTTTTAACTGATTTGTGTTTCAAATCGTCTGTTCTTATGTAGACTAATGTTTTTATATTGTTTTTTTATTATTATTTTGACATTTATTTTTACATATTGACATGAACATTGTATAACTTAAACTTAGCATTCATTAGTTGATAATCTGACTATCAAAAAAGTGATAAACTATATGAGACAGGTGGATGATGTTCAAGTTAAAAAAAAATGTAATATTATCAAGCCATATTCAGAAAAAAAAATACTGATAAAAAAGACATGATCTTGCTAAGTTTCTTGCCCTTCTTCTTAGCAAGATTAATCGAATGGGCGGATTTAGGCATTATATCTATTTATAGTTTATATATCTATTAACTTATTTATTCATTGAATTATGTAGGTATGTATAGACAATATTTTAATTTCTTACTTATGTTAGTATATATTTGGCTAGGCATTATATTTATTTAGAGTCTATTCAGTTTATTTATCAACTTATATATTAATTGCATTGTGTAGTTATAATAATATTCGTATTCCAATAAGTCTTTATTTTATGCATTTAACTTTTGTAGCCCAACTTAAATATAGTTTTTTTATATATTTCCCGTATCATATTTGTTGATCATAAAATATTATTTTTGTACAGATTAGATTTGACATGTAAAACGTATACTTTATGTATCTATTTTACAAATAAACAATTTGAATTTGAATTTACCCTTCGGGTACGGAACCCTAAAAACGGTATATTTTCATATCTCTGAATCCCTGTTCGCCACCACACCTAGCAATTAAGCGCTATTTCCTTACAGCGGCTTTCTTTTCATATCAGACGCGTAAGGCGGCCCATTTCCCGCCAAATACATTATGTTAATAAAAGTTCACGACCATCCGTCATAGTGATGCGGAACCATTAATAATACTTGGTGACGTGACAGTGAATCAGCACTTTTAGGGTTCCGCATAGGTCTGAATGTTATAGCACAGCCTTTCCTAACCTGGGTTCCGCAGTCATGTTCTAAGGGACCCACGAAAAGTAAATTTAAAAATTAATAAAATTGCCTAGTACCCGTGCCCTGGGGGTTCCGTACCATGCAAATAAGTTAATAGATTTAAATGATTTGAACAAAAATTATAAACTAATCATTACCTAGAAACTGTACATAACAAAACTGTAAAATTAAGTTGATCGACTATTCTGGTACGTAACCCTAAACCTATATTAAAAATCGGTTTTTGAGATAGACGCCGTCACAAAAAAGCTCTAAAAATTACAACTTTGATTGCCCCTCATATCTTTATTTTTTGAGATAAAAAAAATTCATATAATTTGTACTCTACTCAATAAATTGTAGACAATGGCATCCCACATGCCGAGGAAAAGAAATAAACATTTTTTTCGTCTCCTTTTACGTGTATGGGACCCCCGCAGAAAATTAATTTTATTAAATTTTCAATTCAATATGCGGTTTGGGTCAGCATTTTACGTAACATAGTCAAATTTCAATCTTAAAATGCATTATTCCTATTACATGTATAATTGTTTCATTTAAAACGGATGATTTTATTTTTCAGTTTGAAAGAATCAATCATGATCACCGCTTATATCTTCTAAGTGTCTGCCCTTAAAAATATTTGGGAATTCCCCGACACGCTTGTTTTGTTCAGTTCTGGCACTGACTGAATGGCGGGGGGGTCCATTCACAAGGTTTATGGGTACAGGTTTACTTTACACAAGAATGGATTGGAAATTAATCATGGAAGCCTAATTCATTAATCATAAAGTTATCAATTTCCTAATGTAACACATGAATCACTCTTTTGTTACGAAACGAAGGAAGCAGAAAAAATAAAAACAATCAATAATTTGCTAATTTTGATATTAACAAAGTGAAAGATGTTCAGTCTAATAGATAACTTCAACCTGACGACTGTGTTACACTGACAAAAAGCTTAACAAAATCCGGACAGGCTGGACACGTAAATATTTGGCGGGACACGACCGTAAAAAGCCAAACATGTCCGGCTAAGCCGGACACCTGGCAACCCTAATCAAATAGTAAGCGTCTTGGTACAGTCAAGAGCACATCAAGCTACACACCAGGCGTGGGCAACTTTTTGGTGTGGATTTGACTCCGGAATATCAGATATTTTTGTACGGTACATCACTCATACTCAATTTGAGCTGTTGTGTTGAGCATCAGCCATTGCTTTGTCTGTTGTGAAACACGTATATTATTACAGAGTATTAAAAGTTCGAAAATCGATCGGAAAACTAATTTTCTGTTCTCCCACCTGACCTTATCTGTTTGATTTTCGAATTTACAACGCCTCTATCCACTTTTAAAAATGAAAAATTATAAGAAAACATTGAAGTTATGCGACATTGGAGTTTGGCATTTTAAGTTTTAAATAAATTCACGGAACCACAATAATAATAAAAAACAGTAGTTGCCTATTTAGCTCAGTAGCATCAACCAGCATTGAATAGTACACCAGAAAGTAAGGATAATAACGTAGCAACGTCAGCGTAATTGGGCTTCTGAATTAAAATTCGAGCTACGTGTACTCGCAGGATTTGAATTGCACCACTACTCTGGTCTAGCTGTTTGAATGTCGGGGGACTCTGGAATCACGCAGGGGGACAATGGTGTCGATTCAGTGTAACATTTGACAGGACTTATCATAAGCGCATTCTGTTTGTTTCTTTCTGTATCGAAAAGACAAGGACAGGACGTTTAAAATAAGGTTAGTCTTGTCAAATAAGCAAAGTCGTGTTTCACCGAATCGACACCATTGTACTCGGTTTGCGTGCCGCGGAAGAAACGTTAGGAAGACATAGGTAGTAAAAAAATAGATTTTAAAACAGTTGAACTTCCACACTACAATTAGATGGGGTTCTAAGAAAACAACATGTTATAAGTACAAAACGTGATAGAGAAAAATATTGTTTTTAGAGAAGAAGGCTGTTTTTACAGTTCAAAACAGTAGTCTGTCCAGACTAATAAAGTAAAAATTACAATAATGACTTGTGTATAATTTATTGAATAATGACTCTTATGTTTACAAGACATACAAACTTATTATAATTATTTCTAAGAGTGAAAGTTTTTCAATCGCGTTTCTATATAACAGGAAAAGAAAAAGGTTTGAAAAATGTTACACAAATTTACCAAACGAGTAGCTTCTTCTTGAAAGTGGTTACAGGGTTCCAAAAAGTGTCAACATTTTTGCGGTAGCGCCTTAATATAGCGCGGGCGAAGCGGGTACACAAAAAATATTCATTCTTGAAATTTTAATGATATTTGTACGTCCGTGACACTCCAAACATCCACGTTTTTATACTAAAAGGCCAGAGTTCAAGGTCATCACTAAAATAAATTGTGAAAACGGCCGTAGAAAGGTTCGTACATTAATAATGTCACATTAAGAGGAGTCTTTTGGTAATTATTCACTTCATAATTTATGTAAACACTTATGCCTGCCCTGATGCGTAATACAGGGTGTAATATAGTCTGATTAGAAAATTAAATTACACGTTTTACTGATCATAACTACTTCCAAAGAAACATATGAAATAAATCTAAAAAAAAAACTTTTAACATTTACTTGCAAAAGTCTTGTGACAAAATTTACATTTGTATTATTAGTAGAGCATGCGGTTTGATTTTATGAATATTTCATGAATAACACCTACTATTATACGTCCAGTTACAAAATAAATAATAGACGTATGCACCATCGAAGAAATGGCCGCAGACCTACCTTTCACCCGTATTGTAATGGTAATAAGACCATTTCTTCGATAGCACGTCTAGCTAGAGTATGACCTAGAGCAGGGGGTGGGTGGCCAAGATGACTGCGGCGACGTGTTTGGCAGACCGCCGCGATAAATAGATTTAAAAAAAACTCGCTTTCAGATCAGCATTTAACTTCCAGAATATTTAATTAAACTGTGCAACTTACGAACCTTTTAAAATTTGCAAAGCAAATCATTCACCAGGCAAAAAAATATCAAAATATAGTTTCTGCATTTTATTTAAAACCTTTAATGACAGTAGACCACCAGTTATTTTGAATTTAAATATTTAATAAATTGAAGTTTTATTGGGAAACTCAAATAAATATACAATTTAATGCGCTATATTTCGACCCCTCAGGCGAATGGAAAAAATAGAATGACATATATGTATATCGTAAAAAGCAATGGTTTATTGTCAATAGATTGAGAAGTGCTTTGTAAATAATATAAAAATGTATTTATTAACTTAATAGAAATAATAAAAGTATGAAGTTGATTTTCACAGGTAAGAATACCACAGAAACCTGAAAAAGATCCGCCTGCGTACACCGACAAACCCACTTTCGCCATTTGGAGAGAAAAGCCGGCCGGACATGCAAATGGATCCCTGTCAGACAACTGTGAAATAGAGAAAGAAAAGAAAAATCTCAAAAAAAAAAGAAGCGGACTTTTTTGTCGAATTATACATGCCATACAGTCAAAATAATACATTTTGATGCAAGTGCGAAAAGGTTGATATTTAGAGTCAAAATTGACTTTTTTGCCTTCGGCTAGTTTTTTAAACTGACACTCGTGTTTTTAATAACCTTTTTATGTACCAATTTCGTAAACTACTATTTTGTAATTTTTGAATGAACTGACCAAATGTGTTTTACTCCATACAAAAAAAACAAAGTGGTTTATTTGCTAAAATGAAAAAGTTAGAAAGGAAAATCGTTAGTACATAGGTAACACTAAAAGTTTCCGGAACTGGCCACTTACATAAACAATATTTAAAAATTTATTGCAACATTTGAAAATAGAACTCTTTGGCTGTAGAATGCAGTTTGTTTCATCTGACTGTCTTTTGTTTTTACCTTGTGGCGCCATTTAAAAAATTGTGTGTCTGCATCAACATGGATTTAACTCGGAAAAATTTTCGTAGTATGATTTTCTACGATTTTAAGTGTAATTTGACAGCTCAACAGAGCATCGCTCGGCTTGAAACAGCTTTTGGCAATGAAGCACCATGCAAGACGACTGTTTATAGCTGGTTTGCAGAATTCAAGCGTGGTCGTATCAATCTCAGTGACGAATCTCGCGATGGTCGGCCGTCCACCGCTGTGACCAACAAAAACATCGATGCTGTGCGCCGTATGATTGAAACAGACAGGCATGTGACCTACCATGAAATTCGCGCATCCTTAGAAATAGGCATGAGTCAAATACAATCAATCCTACACAAACATTTGGGTGTGAGAAAGCTGTGCTCGCGGTGGATCCCACACAACTTGACCGAGGCTCAAAAAACGGACCGCGTCACTTGGTGCAGTGCCATGCTTACCAGATTCAACGAAGGTGCGTCAAATTTGGTGTGGGACATAGTAACAGGTGACGAAACATGGATTTATTGCTACGATCCCAAAACAAAGCAGCAATCGAGCGTATGGGTCTTTCAAGATGAGCCGAAACCAACCAAAGTGGCGCGCGTGAAAAGTGCATCTAAGCGGATGATTGCTTCTTTTTTTAATAAAACTGGACACGTGGCTACTGTTGCTTTAGAGAATCGTCGTACCGTGAATAGTGACTGGTACACGACCATTTGTTTGCCGGAAGTTATTGACGAACTCCGTAAAAATAACCGTAAACGCCGTATCATCCTGCACCACGACAATGCTAGTTTTCACACGGCCAGACAGACAAACGACTATTTGAAGACGAAAAATGTAGAACTCATGAGTCATCCTCCATACAGTCCCGACCTGGCACCTTGTGACTTTTTTCTGTTCCCAAAAATTAAGAACCAATTACGCGGTCAACGATTTTCATCACCAGAAGTGGCTGTCGAGGAGTATGAAAAACACGTTTCAGAGGTCACCACAGGGGAGTGGCACAAAAGTTTTCAAAACTGGTTTGATCGAATGAAAAAGTGCATAGACGCCAAGGGAGATTATTTTGAAAAACAATAAATTAATTTTGTACCTTTAATAGTATTTTTTCATATTCATTCCGGAAACTTATAGTGCGTCCCACGTAATAAGTCAAGGCCATTTAAAGAATAATACGCTAATATAAAAAAAACTGAAAGGTTGTTTTTTATTCATCACTAAGTCCACGAAAATTCGATTTCAGCTCACTGTGCAAATGGTCATTGTGTTTTCTGGAATATACAGATACACGATTGTACTCCTATGGCAATTGTATCTGCGATCTTCGGTTGAAAGGTTTGATTTATTATCCAGGTAACATAAGAAGGATCAGAGATAAAGGCAACAAAATATTATTATAAATAATCTTATTATAACACCGAAATTCAAATCAGAAACACGAGCTTCTACCTAAATTAATCAAATTTTTCTAATATGATTCCGTTCTGTTTCAAAATATAAAAAATCAGCTCAATTCACAATCTGGGAGACGAAAAATCTCAAAAATAAGTTTATTGCACTGATGAAATAGAGTATCGATTACTATAATTGATTACTGTGAATGATTTTTACAATTGAACATAAAAACACTTGCACCGGATGATTGATTCAAAATGAAGAAATTCTACGGAATAAATACATTATTTAACTTAATGTCAACAGTTAAAAAAAACAGAATATCAACATACTTAATAAAATATGAACGTTTTTGCGAATAAATGGACCGTCTCAGTTGAAATAATTTCATCAAATTATTTATTTTTATCAACAAATTAACTCAATTTTTTGTTGTAAATACAAAAATATTCAGTTTGTTAATATTTAATATTTGGCTGTTTGAAATATTTGGCTGTTTGGTTTTTTGCGTCAGTGCCTCTATTTCCATCTGCGCAAAAAACAAAATCTCCGCCGCCATTTTTCAAAGAAAATTGTTAGTTCATAGCTTTTCGATTATGTGGAAAAAAAGACAGTGAAATTTTATTATTTTTCCTCGCAAGTGTGTTGCAAAACGTCCTATGAAACGCGTGAGCATTAGACATTCCAAATGTTTCAAAATTCGATTTCAACTCACTGCGCGTTGGTCTTGATACCATTGCAAGATAAGAGTCATAAAAGATAGTATGTTTCAGATCACCGCTGCACAGCGCTCGTACATAGAACCCGGATCGCTTACTTATCCCTGCGGAGACCTCAAAGTACAATGAAAAGAGCCATACATACACAAATATATATATTGCTATTTATTTACTTGATTTGTAGACTACGGCCATAGCGTTCTATCTTGATGAGAACCGCTTGTACACTGTTTACACAAATTTACTATAGCTATAGGTACTTTTAACCCAACCGGTTTCGAAATTTAATTCATTTTCAAGGGCTTAACAACTCATTTTAATATTTTAAGATATAACCTACGTGCTGTTAATAAAATTTGTTTTTTTTTATTTACAACACGTAGGTTATGTCTTAAAATATTAAAATGAGTTGTTAAGCTCTTGAAAGTGAATTAAATTTCGAAACCGGTTGGGTTAAAAGTACCTATATAGTTGTAGTAAAGTTGTGTAAACAGTGTACAAGTGGTTTTCATCAAGATGCTTTCCATGTTTCACCAAGTGCCGACAGTCGCAAGTATAAGTTATATAGCGTTCTATAATAATTTTTTTGACGTCAATTCATTACTGAAACGACGAGTACCAACAAATTGCTTCCTTTCATTCTGCTGGTCTTCAATTTCTAAACTAGTAACTTTTAGTTAAGAAGAGTAACTCTTTGCTTCAGTAAAAGAAGTAAACATTTATTTAAGTAAAAGACATTTTCAGGCAAACAGCGGTGGAAGTACGATTTTACAGTTATTCTGTGTCACGCACATTTCAGCAATGTATACGTGCACGAAATACTACAACCAAGCTTTACCCGCCATCGTGAAATAAAAGTACTACACTATGCATCACACACAAGAATACACACCAATGTATACGTATATGTAACGTAAATACAAATTGCCCAATTAGTTATATGTAATTAAACTCCATCCACTTGCGGTCACAGCCCTCTCATGTTTATGCAGACATTTAAGTTCATGCTAGCACTTGCCGACGAATTCTTCCGCACCGATGTCAAAGTAATAAGGACGTTTTTTTTATACCCAATATTATAGTGTGCCAATTTTGTCTGCTTTTTGGAAAAAATACATCAAATGAGGTACGTAATTTCAATAACAAAAGTTGTGCTTTTTACCGAAGTAAGTTGCGAGACTTGTTTTTTTTACAAGTTTTGTTTTTAATGGCATAGGGTATTTTCCGTTGACCTAGAACTATGAAATTCGGCCTTGTATAGGATAGATCTGAAAACTATACATTTGTAATTAAATTATAAAAACCGACCAAGTGCGAGTCAGACTCGCGCACGAAGGGTTTCGTACCATTATCTATAAAAACGGCAAAAAAATCATGTCTGTTGTATGAGAGTGCGTGGGTCCAATTCGCACTTGGCCGGTTTTAGTGTTTGTTGTTATAGCGGCAACAGAAATACATCATCTATGAATATTTCAACTGTCTAACTATCACGGTTCATGAGATACAGCCTGGTGACAGACGGACGGACGGACAACGGAGTCTTAATAATAGGGTCCCGTTGGTTACCCTTTGGGTACGGAATCCTAAAAATATAGTCTTTAACGGAACCCTCGGTGGGCGAATCTGACTCAAACTTGTCCAGTTTTTTATTATGATTTTTATTTTTTCATTACTTACGCAAAGTAATTTTGCATTCAGTACGAAGTCTAGGTACTGCATGTGACTAATAAATTATTGTCGTTTAGTATCTGACAGCTGCGTCAAAGTTAATAATCTTGTTACACGGGGTGTTAACTTGTTTTCTCGTTGACAAGGGGTTGGACTCGTCAATAGAAACTTTTCAATCTATATTGCAAATGAATTAGTCACAAAGGAAGGGTACTGTAAACTAAGAAAATTGATCTTATTATGACAAAAAATTAAGGTACATTTTTTTCATATCTCATTATTTTTGTAAAATTCAGGACACTAACTTAATGCAACAATAAATTAAAAGTAAAAATTACTACGTTTTCTTCTCGAGAAAAATCGATAAACTGATATCAAAATTGTGAAATTGAAAATTGTACGCATTTTTCGAGTTTTATTTTAAATTTAGCGACGCAGGCTTTGGATAAAAGTTAAATAAGAACGAAATTGCCCCAAAGATTTAGCGACCACGAAGAAAGCCATACAAAATTCAATGCCGCTTTGTTTTCCTCGCGCAAACTTAGCCCTAGTAGGACTATGCTGATTTGATAAATAAATACATAAATAAATAAATAAATTATCGACATATTGAAGAAGAGCAAAGGCAAAGAAGAGCTTGTATAACTAGACTATGGATGTAGAAGCCAAAGAGGTGTGTTAGGATAGTAGCAGATGAAAATCTGTGGTCTCTGCTTAACCCCTTCGCGAGACAGGCTTGATTATATGTATTATGTATACTTAGTATGTACTAATAATTTGTAACATTTAGTCTGACGCACACAGTTTCAAACCTCACGTACGTGCCCAGTGCACAAACTAAATATTTTCTCCACACAAAAGTTATGAAAGCTGAAATATATATATATTTTTAGCGAAAACGTGTGTTGCGTCACTCACGTGACAGACAGCCGCTGTGTAACTTTATCCCAAAAACCTAAACTGTGTTTGTTTTGTGTGCTATAATTTAAACGCTGTTTTCTGTGTGCAGTTTTATTTGCAATTTCACGATAAAAATAACCATCTAAGAACATGCACGAGTATAAACGTTGAAAGATTTAATTTTTAGGGCTCCTTCATTAAAGTACACCTGACTTTCGTTTATATATCATACCGAAGACATCTGGACCAAAATTCAATGACCATTTCTGTGAAATACGAAAAATAAAATTTCCACTTGTTATACTAATTGAGTCAAGGTTGTTCTTGAACAAGTATAGAGACACAAAAAAATATTTTTCCTCTGTCTTGGCCACTTACCGAGTCTCCAGTATGAATTTGGCTATATAAACGAAAGCCACCTTATTTTTAATCTTTGGTATCTGTCTGTTCGTGACCGTGGTTTAACTCAAAAATGGCTGGGCTGATTGTGTTTGACGCGTAATATTGAGAAAAATCTGCAGACCCACTTTTCACCCATATTGCAATGGTGATAAGAGCGAAAAGTAAGACTGCGGCAATTTATTCGATGGTGCATAGTGTTATACACGGTTCAATGTTTATTTGTTCTCGTTACTAATTCACCCAGATGGGTTTTAAATATTTATAATATAACAAACACGGATTTCATTAATATTAAATAGTAGAAATAACATGAACCACGACACGAGTAAACAAAAGTTAGAGAGAAACTATATTTCGCAATAATTTTAATTTCAAAACCAGCGCGCAATTGTGACCACGAGTTCTTGGATTGGATGAAAGGAAACTGATATTTTTGTATTCAGAGTGTTAAAATAACCTTTTTTTTTAAAACGGGGTTTTCCACCCATTAATACGTAAATCTTTTACTGAGAGGCCAACCCAGAAATATTATAATACTAGCTTTTGCCTGCGGCACCACCCGCGTTTTATTCGGTTTAACGACATGCTTTTTCCCGGGATAAAAAGTAGCCTATGTGTTAAGTTTGGGTATAAGCTATATTCATTCTAAATTTCATCTAAATCCGTCCAGCCGTTTCAGCTTGAAAGAGTAACAAACATACACACCAACACACACACACACACACACACTTTCGCATTTATAATATCAGTGTGAAGTGTGATATAATTGGTTGGTTCTAATACAGCAACAAGGGTCGGCGCTCCTTGGAAAAAGTCCTTGTCTAACGCTTTTGTTTTTTAACAGTCTATCTCGCTCTAATCAATTTCCATGTACGCAAAACCTCCGTTTATTCGAATTTTTTTGCAACATTTTTACTAAATGCAAATAACTTTTTTATTTATTTATTACACTTAATGTACATTTAAACAAAAACATGAAAAAGGATATTAAAAATATTTCATAGGGTACAAAGGCGGCACTAATAATAAACTATACTTTTTAACATAACAGTTATTTTTGTCATGTTTTTTAAGGTGTTACTATGGTTCTGAAATATGTTTTATCTAACCTTATATCGTAAAATCCTCATTACAAACTCAAAACTACAGGCATAATGAAAAATATATTTTTCATGAACGTCTCAAAAACACAAAAAAACATAGTATAGGTCTCCGAACAACATAATACTATAAAATAACTTTTTCTGAGATTACAGTACATGTGACACTAACTAGGAAGGCAAAGGGAACTTAGCCCATGCAGCCATGCCTGAGGTTTTTGTATAATGTTCTCCAATACGTACAAAACAGTAACGAGGTTACAGTTCAACTTTATTTTCAGCCGGGTATTGTCTAATGGCTTACGGCGCGTTGGACTCGGTCTGTCAATGGATGAACTGTTTGTTGCGACGCCATAGTTTTCGACGAAATTTATTTATTACTTACTGTGGTTTTATGGGTCAAAAGAATTATTTAAATTAAAATTACTGACAGCAGGGATGGTGATGATATTTGACTCCACCTGACATTCTGCAAATAACCACGGAAATTACGAACACTTTTACAACAAGCTTTTACAAGAATAATCAAAAATGGCCAACGAAAAATTCACAAAAATTATGAAAACAGGTTAGTAGGCATGAGTTTAGATTTTATTTTATTTTATTTTTATTTTTTTTATTTTATTTATTTATTATAAAGTGTTGTATGAAACTATACATAACTAGGTAATAAAACACGGTGTTTTTAATGGCCATTTTATGTACCAGTTTCATAAACTACTATTGTCATTGCTATGTCCCCAATTAAATCACAATACTCAGAACGCGGCAATGGCATTCGTGAGTTTATCTTGAAATTCCTGACTTTTTTCTGAAGTCACAATAAAACTTTAGGGCTGTTTTTTTTAATGATCTTGTTTTTAATTTTATAGCGTAATAAGTATTATTTATTTTGTTTAGAAATTTCAATATTTACTATCATCTAAAATGAGCATACTAAATCCTGTTTTTAGCCGATTTAGGAATTCCGACCCTTAATCCCATAAAATAATATATCACGACACATATTCCCGAGGGGGTGTCAGGGGTGCTTCCGAGTGGGGCTGTCAATAAAACAGTCAACACTCGTCATATCCTCACAGACAATTTTTTATCCCAACGACATTGTCGTGGCAGGGGATGAGCTTTGTCACCCTACATCGTATACAAATACACGTCTAGGGTATGCACTTTAATTTACTCATGCATTGTTATGTCAAATTAAATTTATAATAAATTACCGACTTGTTTTAAATCCGAAACAAACTACTTAAAATTTGTAAAAGAAGTGAAACAATTTCTTATCAGCAAATGTTGCTATAGCCTTAGTGAATATCAAAATGATAATCTTTGACTGAGCTTCTGTATTATTAAATATAATTAAAATTAAATTTTAATTTTATGTACCTAGGGTTTAATAATATTCCAAGATTGTGCAATAGAAACCTAAGTTTAGAATATTGTATTGTAGTGATACAACTAATGTTATTACACCTAAGATCTAGTATATTATATAAATATTAAGTTAATTAAAATGTATACGTAATTATAAGCTATCATGTTGCTGTACCCAAACAGCAGTTCAGCAAGTGGTGAGTATACAAATACCAGGATATCATACATATAAATTCGGAAAAACTCATTGGTAGAAGGGAAAGGATTCAAACTCAAAGACAGATAATTTAACGTACTGCCGTCTGAGCGGGCTTCAGTGTGTGGCGGTACCTACAAATATCAACGGAAACGACATTGAAATAATAAAACAAAGCGAACTAAAGTGGGTTATTCACAAATTATTGAGTTACATCACGTACACACAGAGTACCACCAAAGCTTTGCTATAAAAGTTTCCGTTTTTTGAACGGCACTCCCAGCGACCGGACCCTGAAAACTCCTAAAGTACCCTAAAATATTCATTAGACTTGCTCAAACAAGACGTAACGTGTCGTGAAAGTGGAACCTTCATCACTGTCACACTTCAGAAGAGTCATTATACTAGTGTACATAATTGAGTGATGAGTACAAGAAGCCACCTAGAATAAGCTGTGCTGTGACCAATTTAGCGGAAGTGATAGAAGATCACGTCAGAAAAAGACGCCGAGCAAACTTGTACGGGTTTTCATTTTCACTTTTCATTACTTACCATAAAATATTTTTAGGGTTCCGTAGCCAAAAAGCTAAACGGAGCCCTAGTAATGCCACTCTCTCTGCTCTCTGTCCGTCTGTACGTCAAGGGTCTCTAGCTCGTAGACGGAATAAGTTACAGATTAGAAATTTGGACATTTGTGAGAATGCTGACCCAAATATTCGGTGCATAAATTTTTAGGGTTCCGTATCTCAAAAGGAAAAATTGGAGCGCTTATAGTAACACTTTGTTGTCCGTATGTCTGTCCATCCGTCTGTCTGTCAAGACCCTTCTCGGGAACGCGTGGAGGTATCGAGTTGAAATTAAAATCATATACTCAAGTCTACAATCCCTTGAAGCTGTAAAAAACGTGAAAAAAAAGATGCGGTCGTTTATGCCGCAAAAAACGTACATTTCTACAATCTCAAGGGAATCAAAATTTATAGGGTATTTCCCGTTGAGCTAGAACTATGAAATTTGGCAACTAATACCGTCTTGTATTACAAGTATAGGGAAAAATCTGAAAACTATACATTTGCAATTAAATCATAAGAAATATAGTCTTTTGAAATAGAAATATATTTCCGTAATCTTGGGATATCATAATGGTCTTATAAGTAATTTTTTGTGCTTTCCAAGATTAACATAGGTAAGTATTGGAATTTACTTAAAATAATAACTTAACTTAATATTTACACTTTATACATTTTATATGACAAGATCAGGCTCTTAAATATGCGACGACATTTTATCTTTGCTATTTATGTAAGATTTAGTTCAAGTAGGTAGGTAGCATTTGTTTAAATTTCAAAATTTGTGTTTATAATAGATTTTTAGAGTGTTGAAACATTTTTCAAGCAGCAGGCTTTTTAACCTTGATATAAATTCTTTATCATATAACTTTCTCATTGTCTCACGGAGGTGGTTATATATTTTTATACATGTGTAATATGTGCCATTCATAAACATCGTCGGGTGGGAGGTCGGAAGATTTAACCGGTTTTTATGTCGCGTATTATACGTATGTGTGCTTAACGGAACCCTCGGTGGGCGAGTCCGACTCGCACTTGTCCGGTTTTTATTGATAGTGGGCTTAAGGACAGCCATTTAGCGTAAGCCTGCATGCAAACGCAAACACAAAAATGAGGTGTCTTTGAAATGTTTTTATAATATTTTAGGAGTCCATTGACATTATCTAGATCTATGTCCAATAGGATCTAAAAATCGGAAAATTTGGTTCATATCATAACAAAAAACATTATCAAAATCATTAATAAAAATATTATTCAAAACAAAAAAGTTTAAGATTATCTCTTTATCCTCCCGTTCTATTTCCCCTATCACGTTTTAAGGTAAATAAAAAAAAAAAAGAAAACAATATTATATTTTCGTATATGAGTAGTTCATACAATATTTACGGTTTGAGATGAATTAAAACCATGAATTTTTATCTTCTTACTAAATATTCACTAATAATATAATATGCTTTGTTTTAAAAATTTTCCATCCTGGGGCCAAAAGACAAAAAATACTCTTATAAAAAACTCTCTTATTACTGCAAACAAGACAACCATTATATTATAACAACTGCAAATTTCAAGTTTTTTTCGTTGGCTTTGAAAACAAAGAACATCTACGGGAAGGCTTCTTAAACAAATTTTCCCGAACGAGTAATTTTAAAATAGTACTTTATGAAACTGGTACATAAGAAGTTATTAAAAGTACGAGTGTCAGTTTAAAAAACGAGGAATAGGCGAGTTTTTTAAAAGTACACTCGTGTTTTAATACCTATTTATGTATAGTTTCATACACTACTTTATCTAAACTGATGCCTAACATAACAACCTGTTTTCAAAATCTTGATAAAATTTTTGTCGTTAGCCATTTTTGATTTTGCTTGTAAAAGCTCGTTCTAAAAGTGTTCGTAAATTCCGTCGTTATTTCGATAATTGTACACCCGTACAACTTCTGTTCATGTCATGTATTTGCATTATAGCACGCAATAAATATTTGAATCTTTAAATTATCATCACTATCACTGCTGTTAGTAATTTTAGGGCAAAATAATACTTTTGATTTGACCCATAAAACCACAGTAAATAGTAATTTCCACGTAAGCTACGGCGCCAAAATCCAACAGTCCACCACGCATGTGTACGCGTTGCGTGCGCTGGCAGCCATAGACAATGCAGGCCGAAAATAAAAAGAAATTGTGACCTCCTTTGTCACGCCGCAATATTATTTAGTACGTGTTAGAGAATATTATAAAATAACCTCATTAGTGTTTGATATTAAACCTCAGACATGGCTGTATGTTCCCTTTGCCTTCCTCGTTAGTATCACATGTACTGTAATCTCAGAAAAAGTTTTTTTTATTATTATGTTGTTCGGAGACCTATACTATAATTTAGTATTTTTGTGTTTTAGAGACGTTCATGAAAAATATTTTTCATTATGCCAGTAGTTTTGAGTTCGTAATGAGATTTTACGATATGAGGTTAGATAATAGTACATTACTGCTAACGCCAGAATTGCTGATTCATGGTCGAAGCAAGTATAGTGCTTTTTTTAAAAATAAAATGCGACCTTTTCATGTTTTTCATGATAATGACTTATATCAAATATAATAAACTGACTAGGAAATATTCCATCCATCCATCCATCAGCCTGTTTCGTCCACTGCTGGGCATAGGCCTTTCCAGAATTTCGCCACTCTTGGCGGTCTTCCTAGAAGAAATGCTCATACTCACACACGATGGGCAGGCGGGTTGGTGAGCGCGGTGCCGAAACCCTTGCACCAGTGACGCCGCTGTCCGTCACCAGCCTGTTTTATATAAGGCCCGGCAATTGTGGATGGATATACCGCCATCCATCGGTCCCAGGCAATGGTGAGCCGCCTGGTTTTGCCTGAGAGCTGTTCTCGTACTCTCTTCCGAATAACTTCGGGAGGATTTGCGAGAAAGATGGTGGTACCTCCACAGTCGAGCCCGGCATCAGCTCTACCACCTACTTAGGAAATATTAAAAGTTACTAACTTGCTCATATTTGGGCGAATAGTCATATTTATTGATTTCTTTAGCAAAGCATTAGTGGGGTACAATCTATATCAGAGCCCGCTTCTGAACTCATTTTGTAATTTATTTGCACAAAATACTTTCAACTAAAATTCATAGCAACATAAATTCCCGCTTTTACGCAACTTTTTTTTAATATTGCCAGCTGGGCAAAGGTATTTACCGCCATGCAGCCTTCTTCATAGACAACGCCATCTAGAGGAACGCTAAGAAATAATAAGAAAAAACAACGAGGAAAACGCTCATTGAAGTTAAATTATGGTTTTAAATATACCTACCTATAAAATTAATATAAATTATATATTTTTGTTATTATTATTGCAATTATTATAAAATATAGCAAACATTTCTACATTCTAAATATGAAATTGTAATTTGTTTTATTTTTCTTTGTATATTGGCCGCTTAAAACTTTTCGATCGCCAAACTCCTTAGTCTCTTATAAACATAGACACGGATATTTTTAAAAAGAAAACATATAAAATATACTCTGTGAACATATGGTATGGTATTTTCATACGAATTTCCTGGACACTTTTATTAGCTCGCTAGGATGAAGTATTTTCTGGTATGTCTTTACAGTATGTAATGGTCATATTAAAATGTATTTTTGAGAAAAGTACATTTTAAAGCACATTGTAAAGGTTGTAGAGCTGATGCCGAGGTCGACTGTGGAGGTACCACGATCTTACTCGCAAATCCTCCCGAAGTTATTCGGAGGAGAGTATGAGGACAGCTCTCAGTCAAAACAAACGTGTGTGAGTATGGGCATTTCTTCCAGGAGGGCCGCCGAGAGTGGCGAAATCTTGGAAAGGCCTATGTTCAGCAGTGGACGAAACAGGCTGATAGATGGATGGATGGACATTTTAAAGCTTTTTGTCTACGTTATTTCTAAAAATATTCGACCGACAAATTAGAAAATGTCCATTATTTACCAAAGGCATGTAAATAAAACCAGACAAATAGTGATGAATAACACAAATATTTCGGGTGTTGCTAAAAAAATTGCTAAAACTGGGTTTGCCCGGGTAAACCGAGGTCTAGCCAATTATGTTACGTGTTGAGGAGTTGTTTCGCTCGGCTCCCGAATTTATTTATCACTAGCTTGTGCCTACGGCTCCGCCCGCATGTCATTCGGTTTGACGACATGCTTTTTTCCGAGATAAAAAGTAGCCTATGTATTAAGTTAGGGTATAAGCTATATCCATTCTAAACTTCATCCAAATCCGTCTAGCCGTTTCAACGTGAAAGAGTAACAAACATACACACATACACACAAAAACTTTCGCATTTATAATATTAGTAGGATTACTGTTAGACAACAAAAAAAAGACCTAACGAAAATATCAGAATATTTATTCAAATATCAGGAATTTTGTCAGGAACTAACGCTACTGGATCTCGTAACCCTAAATGAGGCTGCGGCTGCTGGAGAAAATGAGAGCACAAGTCATTTAGCTGTGCTATGCCCTAGCCTATTATATTGACAGCTTTAGGTCATACGTTAAGGGGGTTAACATTGTGACATTATGACATTGTGTGACAAGGGGGGATGACTCATAAGCTTTGTGACATCCATCACATATGAAAATTATAAGTATTATAAAAACTTTAAACTTTAAAGTATTGATTGATCATTTATTTTTAAATTTAGCAAGAAATATATAAATAAATTTGGAAGTGCTATTTTAATTAAATAATTGTTTAATGTAAAATTGCAAAATATGTGACGTCATACCAGGGGAAGGGGAAGGTCACAAATGTGACCACCTGTGACAAGGACAAGGGGGGACCTCCAAAAATAATGAAATTCGTGTGACGTATTCTATGGAGGGCCCCTATTACGGCTCCGAAACATTGGAATTTTAGCAATGTGGAATTGCAGTCGCAAGCCACCTCGCTTAAAGTGTTTCTTTAGTATGTTCAATGAGCTGGATCTATGTATCCTTCACTGAAATTACTCTGCTGCAGCCTTAGCATAATTTATTATTTGTACTATATCTTACAGGTAACGTTAATGTAAAAGTTATCTGTTTGAAAATACCATTCACAAAACTCCAAAATATCTACATACAAATAATAATAAAGTATTAAAAAAGTTTTGTCTGTACATTGAATATTTTTTGCGAAATTTCAATTGAAATGGTATTGTACTGAGGCCAAAATTTATATAGGTATTTAGAATTTTTATCTTCCTATCCGTCTGCATCTATGTCCCGTTTTAAGGCGCTATGTTACTAAAATTGGCGCTTTTTGAAGTTGTTTACCTGTTTTGATAAATTTGTATATAAATATATAGATACCTTTTTCTAGTTCTCTTGAACACAGAAACGCAATTGCAGAACTTTCGCTCGATAAAAATATTTATTGAAATGAGGTCTTCTTTTACACTTTTTTTCATAGTATGAATTAAGAAATGAAATATATTTATTTATTGACACCATCAAAAGATTCCACTGTACAAAATAATTTGTGGCAACAGCCTCCATACTAGAATTCCCTGGTAACATGGAGACTGGGTCCTTCCAAAATGTATATTATATCTAAAACAATATTTATATAATAATTAATTACATTATTCACCTACAAATTAGATTAATTATATTTACATAAATTATTTTACAAAACTATTACCTTACCCTTCATTACATTGATTAAATATGAAAAGTTAATAAAATTAATAATTAATAATACGAACACGATTTACAGTGAATACCTGCGTTTAGTGTGGGAGAGGGAGGGTGTGAGTGTGTGTCAGAGAGTTGGGGTGGGTGTGCATGTAGGGTATGTGTGTGGGAGGGTATGTGTGTATGTGTAAGTAGGTAAAGTATAATGGTTTTGTAAGTACTGCACAATGTTGGTGCGATACTTTAGTTTTTAGGTAAGTAAGATAAATGCGAAATAGGAATGAAATAAAGACCTGAACGATATTTTATTTCATAAATTTTAACAATATCTTTAGATTTAACAGTATCTTTTGTGAATTTGAAATTTTAACTACTATTTTAGTTCATTTTATATTAATTTAAAACCGACATTTTGCATTTTTTTCCGGAATCCGTCCCTCTTGCACTGCGGATTAGGATTAGATATTTAGATACTTTCCTAGGGTACTAACTTAACACATAGGCTACTTTTTATCCCGGAAAAAAGCATGTCATTAAACCGAATAACTTGCGGGCGTAGCCTTGGACAAAAGCTAGTTAACTAATGTAAATTATACCTGACCTATAGTTTCATCGTTTACTATAAGTATATCTTAAATAATTATTACAATAGCGAAATGTAGTTGTACCACCTACAAAAAAGAGAACAGAAAATATATACGATATAAAATATCTATCACGCGTCACTTCTCTCTTGTACAGTGGAGCCCACATCAAGCTATACACATTAAGTATAAGCTGACCTCTCATTGTACGGGAAGCCTATACAATGAGAGGTCAGCTTATACTGAAAGTGTCTAACTTGATGTGTGCTCCACTGTTCTTATCATGCTGTGTTTACCTTTAATTGGAGTTACACTCTACTCATTGTATAGGCTAATTGTAACTGTACGTTGAAAGTGTATCATCTGTTGGTAGACCAAATAAATAAATAAATATACTTAACCGTACTTACATACAATAATATTTCTTAATAATTATTTAACCTGTAATTTTGATTTTATGTTGTTAAGCTGTTACAAGGTTACAAGAGATTAATATGTGATTCTTATTTTAAAAGTCAAAGGCTAGGGGGTAGAAAGAGTTTAATTTTACAAGAAGGACGAATAGGTATTTTGAAATTTATTTGTATATTTATTACATAGGTAACACTAAAAGTTTCCGGAACTGGCCACTTACATAAACAATATTTAAAAATTTATTGCAATATTTGAAAATAGAACTCTTTGGCTGTAGAATGCAGTTTGTTTCATCTGACTGTCTTTTGTTTTTACCTTGTGGCGCCATTTAAAAAATTGTGTGTCTGCATCAACATGGATTTAACTCGGGAAAATTTTCGTAGTATGATTTTCTACGATTTTAAGTGTAATTTGACAGCTCAACAGAGCATCGCTCGGCTTGAAACAGCTTTTGGCAATGAATCACCATGCAAGACGACTGTTTATAGCTGGTTTGCAGAATTCAAGCGTGGTCGTATCAATCTCAGTGACGAATCTCGCGATGGTCGGCCGTCCACCGCTGTGACCAACAAAAACATCGATGCTGTGCGCCGTATGATTGAAACAGACAGGCATGTGACCTACCATGAAATTCGCGCATCCTTAGAAATAGGCATGAGTCAAATACAATCAATCCTACACAAACATTTGGGTGTGAGAAAGCTGTGCTCGCGGTGGATCCCACACAACTTGACCGAGGCTCAAAAAACGGACCGCGTCACTTGGTGCAGTGCCATGCTTACCAGATTCAATGAAGGTGCGTCAAATTTGGTGTGGGACATAGTAACAGGTGACGAAACATGGATTTATTGCTACGATTCCAAAACAAAGCAGCAATCGTGCGTATGGGTCTTTCAAGATGAGCCGAAACCAACCAAAGTGGCGCGCGTGAAAAGTGCATCTAAGCGGATGATTGCTTCTTTTTTTAATAAAACTGGACACGTGGCTACTGTTGCTTTAGAGAATCGTCGTACCGTGAATAGTGACTGGTACACGACCATTTGTTTGCCAGAAGTTATTGACGAACTCCGTAAAAATAACCGTAAACGCCGTATCATCCTGCACCACGACAATGCTAGTTCTCACACGGCCAGACAGACAAACGACTTTTTGAAGACGAAAAATGTAGAACTCATGAGTCATCCTGCATACAGTCCCGACCTGGCACCTTGTGACTTTTTTCTGTTCCCAAAAATTAAGAACCAATTACGCGGTCAACGATTTTCATCACCAGAAGAGGCTGTCGAGGAGTATGAAAAACACGTTTCAGAGGTCACCACAGGGGAGTGGCACAAAAGTTTTCAAAACTGGTTTGATCGAATGAAAAAGTGCATAGACGCCAAGGGAGATTATTTTGAAAAACAATAAATTAATTTTGTACCTTTAATAGTATTTTTTCATATTCATTCCGGAAACTTATAGTGCGTCCCACGTATGTCAAACTGCTTGCGTCGTTCAGATAGAATAACTAGGTAATTTGTAGCTCAATACAGAAGCTAGGCAGGAATAATATTACAACCGAATCTATAATAAAGGGTCTTAAATAACATTTTCTGAACTCCTTCTATATAAATGCGAAGCAACGCAATTTTCAACAGTTTTGTTACAAGGTATGTAACTCGAAAAAATATTAATTCTAAACATTTATTCATTTTCTTTAAAAGTTTCCAATAAATCCTATTTTTTTCTGATTTCTCGACAGAGGGCCATAATTCCTGACATGTCATGAAAATTTTTCTCATCCGGTAACCCTAGCCGCATTGCACCCAGTCAAACGTACCGTAGCGCTCGTAGAACCTACAACTATTAATTGCTGTTGTGTCAGCATGCCAGTGCCGTTTGGCTCTATTTTAAAAAACGTTGCTGGCAACTGTCTGACCGTGGTAGTTAATACTGTAACCATGATCGCGGAGAGTCCGCACTGGACCATCAATCAGCTCAAATTCGAATTTAGAATTGTTACTGCATTTCCTTGCTACGCCGCCATTTTGTTTCTCGTATTTTGAGGTTAAACTTTACTTTTGTGTTGATGAATTAGCGAATAACCACTATTGCGAAAAATAGCATAAAATGAAATTGATGAATTAATATAATAATATGATCATTGGGGTATAGAAACGCAGAAGAGAAATAAAAATTCGGATAAGGTAACCTAAGGTGCAAGTCACACAGAAGCGGCGTGGCGTGCATCAAGCACGCGGGCGTCATTCAAATTTCGTACAAAACGCATGAAAATAAAGTCACAATTTGAACACACCGAATGGTATGTTTCAGGCAGTACCGGGCGTGGAACGGGCGTCCGTACCATACCCCAAATTGCTACTTTATTTCCATTCGTTTTGTACAAAATTTGAATGACGCCCGGGCGCTCGATGCGCTCCGCGCGTTTCTGTGTGGCTTGCACCTAAGGTAACCGATTGTTTTATGTATTACTTGACTGGAATAATCGACACCAATTCTCTCACATTCTCGGTTCATGACTGTACCTATACCGCGATGTGGCAACTGAAATGTCAATTTTAATTACACTTCGTGAAAATTTCAAAGCAATATCTTCTAATATTAGTTATTCATTGTTCCTCGTACGTTCCCTATTCATGCGAGTAGTTTGGAAACTGTTGGAACTTTTCAGCAGGCCTACCATGAGTTTGGATCTTGACTCTCGTCAGCAACTGCTCGATTTTGTATCAGAAATTTAGGTTCCTCTCGTAAACCGCTAGGGGCGTTGTACTATTTCTCATTATGTTTAACGGAGTCGCTAGCGAGGAGCGAGGTCCAAACCCATGGTAGCCCTACAGCTCCAACGTGAGTTCTGAATAATGAAGTGTTAGATTTACTAGAACCTACAACGAGCTGTAGAAGACAGGTGATAGGTATTAGATAATAAAGTGTTAGATTCAGTAGAACCTACTTACATCGACATAAGAGGTGTATAACACAGGTGATATAAAGTGAAACCACTGGAAACCATATTTTGGCGCAGAAATGTGTAAAACACAAACAGACAAAACATATCGTCACGACATATCCCCAAGGGCGTGTTAGGGGTGTTTCTGAGTGTGGGCTTATGTCCATCATTATATAATGAATCCCCGAGGGGTTGTCAGAGGTGTTCCCGAGTGTGAAATACAAGTGACAGTTCACACCCGGTGCACCCGCATTTCACCGACGATTATCACGTCCCAACGTGATGGGTGCGTGAGCCCTATCATCGTACTTCAGGCAAAATTACACGCTTTTTAGGGCATGCAGGTTTCCTCACGATGTTTTCCTTCACCATTAAGGAGGTGGTAAGTATTAGGTAAGAACACAAATACAATGCACTAAATTCCGAAAAACTCATTTTCTGACCGGGGTCGAAAATAAAATAAGTTTTGGAGGACCGTCAAGCTCGGCTTGGACACAGCTATTGGCGGTGCGACTTGCGGCGCGATTTACTGCGCGGGAAGCGGCGAATGGTGAACACAAATGTAGACAATTGTATGAAGTATGCTACAGCTACCGGCGGCGGCGCGGCAGGCGGCCATGTTTATCATTCGCCGCTTCCCGCGCCGCAAGTCGCACCGCAAGTCGCACCGCAGGTAGCTGTAGCTGAGCTTTTAGATCATTTTGTTACGGGTATATTTCGAAAAATAATTAGGAATTTGAAATTTTTGTACAACTTTGTATCGAAATTCCGTATAAAAACAACAAATACTGAGAATGCCGCTTTATCACACTAATATTATAAATGCGAAAGTTTGTGTGTGTGTGTGTGTGTGTTTGTTACTCTTTCACGCTGAAACGGCTGAACGAATTTAAAATGGATATAGCTTATACCCTAACTTAACACATAGGCTACTTTTTATCCCGGAAAAAAGTAGATATGTCGTTAAACCGAATAACACGCGGGCGGAGCCGCGGGCAAAAGCTACTTTATTTTGCAGTTTTGATTCATACATTTCGTAGTTAACGATAAGTTTGTAATTTTTGCTCAATTTAAGTCTATTAACTTATTTGAATGGTACGGAGCCCCCTGAGCGCGAGTCCTACCCCGCACTTTAATGGTTTTTACAATGTTTTAACTTTGATACACGACTTTGTACTTCGCAATGAACACAGAGCTCGCTCCAGACTCTAACAGATTCTGTTCCACGTATTATTTTTGATGAATTTTAGTTAGTTATTAGAATTGTGATTTATTTACGTATGTATTATTTTCTCTTATTTTGCGCTTTCCTCGACCGCGCACGGGCGACGTAACAACCACTTTGCAACGAGTGCTAGTATAAACCTTATTTCCATGTCATTTCCGTCGATATTTGTACTGATAAATTGGCAGGAGTACGCGCCTTAGGGGCCATCTATAAATTACGTCACGCGAATTTCATCATTTTTGGAGCTTTCCCATGTTCTTGTCACAGGTGGTCACATTTGTGAGACCCATTCCCCTGGTGTTTTATATTTAAAAATATTTGATTAAAACAGCACTTCCAACATTGTTTTTATATACAGGACGGCCGGGAAAGAGAAGTCCAAAATTTTTTTTTGTCTGCCTTACCTTTAGGGGTATCCGAATCACCCCATGTATGTTCCGCGATTTTTAGTGGTTTAGCAGATATTACTATGTTTATTGTTGTACTTAGACGATTCGTCGGAAGAGTCCGAATCAACCGTATTTATGACAAAATTGTACTTTAAATTAAACTATGAATTATGTTGTCAAACGATCAAAAATCAACTAGAAAAACTAACAGTAACGAATTAATATTAACAAAAAACAAACAGGAGTGAACTTAGTCACAAAATGGCGGAACAAATGTTGGTAACGCGCGGTACTGATTGCTTTCCTGTACCATACGACTCACGCAACGACATTTTGCGTACGAGCGGTACGAGAGATAAGGATAGAGATAACTCAGTAACGGTCCAATTTTTTACGTATTTTATCTCGTCTCGTTAGCCTTATTTTATTAAACTGAACTTATTGTCACGATATTAGGTGGTAGAGCTAATGCCGGGCTTGACTGTGGAGGTACCACCATCTTACTCGGAAATCCTCTCGAAGTTATTCGGGGGAGAGTAAGAGGACAGCTCTCAGGCAAAAAAACCAGGCGGCCCACCATTGCCTGGGACCGATGGATGGCGGTATATCCATCCCCAATTGCCGGGCCTTATATAAATTAGACTGGTGACGGGCAGCGGCGTCACTGGTGCAAGGGTTTCGGCACCGCGCTCACCAACCCACCTGCCCAGCGTGTGTGAGAATGGGCATTTCTTCCAGGAGGACCGCCAAGAGTGGCGAAATCCTGGAAAGGCCTATGTCCAGCAGTGGACGAAACAGGCTGATGGATGGATTTGTCACGAGGCTCCAACGTAAGAAGCAATAAAGCAGAAGAGAAAAAAAATACTTCCTGAAGTGTACAATAAAATATCTTGTATATTTGTTATCGTGCTTCTTTAGAATAAGGCCACTAAGCAAGTGGCTGGGCTATTCACTGTCTCGGAGAGCAGACATCTATTACACAAACCTCGAGGCCTCGGTGTTCAAAAGACGCTCGTTTCAGAATTTCAGATGCAGTCCCACCTGGCTCCAGACTTGACCCAGTTCATTCGATCAATAAATCGAGGGCATGTGGACTCCTTTATGCTCTCTCGTAGGCTTTCAAAATAATACAAGGTGACCTTGATGCAGTGTTGCCAACTTAGCAGTGCAAGATAAAGAAAAAAAAAGTCTATAGAAAAAAAATACCCGAGTGCATAGGTCGCAGCCCACTACTCGTACATCACACTGACGATTATTGCGTCCCAGCGTAATATATCGTCAACATTTATAAGGGATGTTCACAAAATAACCGTCATGCCGAGAACTGTTGATACTTGTTTTTATTGACAAACGTGCTGAGCAAAGCGTACAAATAAATGTTATTTTTGCACAAGAAGTGCTTTAAAAATATCTCTATATCATCAAGTGCTTTTAAAATTTCTCGTGAATTTTCTTACTTAAGGCGACAATTACTGCAGGTGACCGCGGGTGCGTGCGTTTCACTCACTCGCACGACAGCCAAATTACATCTAGTGTTGCGTAACCTCGGGAGCGCTACCTGCAATACGCGCCACACACACAAAATCACGCACTTATCTGTACGCGTCACTACAACAACTTCGTAAGATAGAATATCTATAACAAACTTGAAACCTGACTCGCTCCTGCACAATTTGCCTGCACAAAACTGGAACTATGCAAATTCCGAGATATTGTTAACTAGATCTCACATGTACATGAAGGGTGACAGTCAGGAACTGGGAAGTCAGTCGTGGGGTATTGTTAGCCCAATCAGTAGAGGTCTATTATATTCGCCACGGGGTATTTTGATACTCTGGGACGTAAAGTTCAAATTCATATGAACAGAATACTGTATTCATAAAAGATTCATCATAACAGATACAATGAAATAATAAGCATACAATTTGATACAATAATAACTCGATAATTTTCGGATTTTCACAGTAGGCCTACCATGAGTTTTGCTTACTATACACGTTACCGTCTGCGTCAAATATTTTGTATGAGAAATGCTGGTTCCTGTAGTAAGCCGCTAGGGGCGCTGCACAATTTCTCATATAAATATTTTACGCAGACGTTAACGTGTATAGAAGCAAAACTCATGGTAGGCCTACTGGTGTCGGACAGTGTCCCATGCCATGATATGTCGTATATGGTGACTTTAATTTACGCAGCCAAATTCTTACTGAAGACTTGGTAAGTACTCAGTAACAAGGTTCGATGACCCTTGTGAAATTCGTAAAGTATTCTTTTCGTGTTCCTTACAAACGTAAATAGCCCCGAGTCAATTACTATGGGACGTCAAGATTTTATTTTGCGAAATTTGTAAAAAGTGTTATCGATCCGTGTTACTGATCACTTACCAAGCCTTCAGTATGAGTTTGGCTGTATAAATAAAAGACATCCCATCCAAGCGAACTATCTTACTTTGTGTGTTTGTGTGTATGTGTGCGAGTACTATACGCAGGGAATGGCCGGCAACTAAGTAGCGCGTGCGTACTTCCAGTCGTACGTCTAATTTGTGGGCGACACCAAACTAGCGGGGAGGTGAGTGTCGCTTCTTTACGTAGGAATACTTTATATTCCTTCACACGGAATTTATTACTCCTATTTCGTCCTCGTAAATGTCATAGAAAAGGGTACAGGCAAAGTTTAATTTTGGGTCAACTTTATTTTCTTTATGGATTCTACCGTAACATGACCTTTATCTGATATATGGTTATACAGTGCTGACTATTAATATAATAATATACTTGAAATATACATATATCGCTGCAGTGAGCTTTTCATTTATATAAATTGTTTAACACGTTGGCGCGAACATAAGCGCATTTGTAAGTATGAAAAAACGCACAGCATTTTTCCATACAAAATATCTGACGTCCCAATTTACTCACATCACTCACAAAGAAGCACTACGAATGTATGATTTCTCCTAAAAGATGCACAGCGAGTTAGCTTACAGGTAATCTGGTGCAAAAGAGCCCGTTGAGAGACATTGTGTATTTTTTAATAGTTCGTATATTACCACCGTGTATAGACGTTGTACGCTTTCGTGGTGTATTTTTGTTACGTTCTATGACGGCTGTTCGCGCAAACGTGTTAAGTAAATAAAATAAAACATTTATAAGAAAGAGATTTAGGTTTTCGAAATATATTTCGGCCCACTTTGGGGCCGGCATCAGTCGAATGAATGACAATTATAGGTATGACATAAATTATATACAACCTTATGACTAATGTAATGAGTTTTAGTTAATATCATATTATTATTATTCATATTTTCATGTCATACTTGTCATTAACTAAAACTCATTACATTAGTCATAAGGTTGTATATAATTTATGTCATACTTATAATTGTCATTCATTCGACTGATGCCGGCCCCAAAGTGGGCCTAACCTAACCTGAATCTTTTATAAATGTTTTATTTTATTTACTTAAACAATTTATATAATAATATAGGAACTTTACAATTTCCATGTTTTTTTTTAGAGTTCTAAGATGACTTTTTATGGCATATTTATATGTGTGTCATTATGTTTATTATTATTATAACCGATAATGGCCCAAAATACAACGGGCACAAGAAAATTGTTTTCTTATATTTTATTTATCTAAATATTAGATACTTTAGCGCTGAAACCATTATCAATGGAAAATTGAATTTGAATGCTTTTTATGTACGAAAGCAGAGTCAAATATTCTACCCATATCACGTGCATTTCACAGTTCACACATGGGAACAGCAGGCCTAACATGAAACACTATTTGACAGTAAATTCTTGTAATTGACTGTCAAATGGTGTTTAAAATGCTGTTAAAATGGCAAGCATGTTAGGCCTGCATATCTGACTATCTCTCGGGGTATCATGCCGTGACGGTATGATTTTCATGTTGTGTTTGTTTTCCCGGGAAATATAAATATTATCACTGTATTGTATTATAGCGAGACACAAAAATATTCATACTTAGACTGTCACAACAGGAGTAGACAGAAAGATTCATCAGCCTGCGTTCGTCCACTGCTGGACATAAGCCTTTCCCCGATTTCGCTACTCTTGGCGGCCCTCCGTCCTCCTCATGCAGCCACCACACACAATGCTCTTCTGGCTATCTGTCCAGCGGGTAAGAGGTCGGCCTAGTTTATGATTTGCTGTACGTGGTCTCCATTCTAACGCCTTTCGGCCCCAACAGCCATCATGTCGGCGACAAATATGGCCTGCCCACTGCCACTTCAACTTACTGATTCTACAGGCTATGTCGTTCACTTTCGATCTCCGATGGATCTCCTCATTTCGGATTTTATCCATCAAAGCATAGCCCGCTCCATAGCTCGTTGAACGACCTTAAGCCGGTTGATCAATCCCTTTGTAAGAGACCACGTCTCAGCGCCATACGTCATCACAGGAAGGACGCACTGGTTGTTGTACATCTTAGCCTTTAAGCACTGCGGTATTGACGACGTAAATATGTCCGTCTACACAGTATTTTCATAAACTAGGTTACTTAAATCGCGCTAACTAAGCACACAAAATTTCATCGGTTACCCTTTTACAAGCCTAATGGTTATTTTCTACACTAAATTGGGGTCACTAAAATTGAATTTCCCAGTCCCGAGCTCGCCTGGTTTTTGCTTTTACCTTCATCAGCTGACACCTGTTCAACCTGATTTGACAACAAATAGGTTATAATTAGCTGGAGGTAGTGGGCAGACACTAATGGAATACTCGAGTGAAATAAACTAGTATTCCTCGAAAAGTATCGAAAACACTTTTATGCGTTTTCGAAAATGCTTTTGAAAGAAGGGAAGAGTTCTCTAGTGAATACTGCAGCGCATAAACATACAATACAACATGTCATCACAACATACATACCCAAGAAAGTTTCAGAGATGTTGCCTTGTGTGAGCTATCCAGTTTAACCTGTAGAATTATTACGAATTTTTGCAAATTTGCAAATTTTCTTGCGAATTTTGTTTTTGGCTATATCTCCGGAACTAGTTGTCAGATTCTAATGCAATTTTCTTTTTCGAAGACTAGATTAAATTCCCCACAAGAATTTTTTTTCTTGGAGATAGTGGGGGGGGGGACTTTCTCCTAGAGAAAGTTTGAATTACATATATAAATATATGTATGTATACTACCTATATATAGGTATATACATATGTCTATTCAAATTTTACAATATTGTAAACAAATATATAAATAAAAAAAATATAACTCTATAATATATAAATACAGCTACAGGACCTCTTTAATGCCGTTATTCGTACAGGTACTACGCCAAAGGAGTGGAGCAGGAGCCTGGTCATTTTGTTCTTCAAAAAAGGGGACAAAATCCTACTAAAGAACTATAGACCAATCGCACTCCTGAGCCACACCTACAAGCTGTTCTCAAGAGTCACGAATCGTCTCGCTCAACGATTCGACGACTTCCAACCTCCAGAGCAGGCTGGGTTCGAAAAGGCTACAGCACCGTGGACCACATTCACACGCTAAGGCAGGTTATACAGAAAACCCAAGAGTATAATCAGCCTTTATGTCTAGCGTTTGTGGACTACGAGAAAGCCTTCGACTCCATCGAAACTTGGTCTGTTCTGCAGTCCTTGCAGCGATGCCAAGTTAACTGGCGTTACGTGGAGATGTTGAAATGTCTGTATGACTCCGCTACGATGTCCGTCCAAGTACAGGGTGTACAAACAAGACCAATACATCTTCAGCGCGGCGTGAGACAGGGAGATGTTATTTCCCCAAAACTGTTTACCGTCGCGCTGGAGGACGTCTTTAAAACACTGGAATGGACGAGGCATAAACGTAAACGTAGAGTACATTTTACATCTTCGCTTTGCCGATGACATCGTGATAATGGCGGTGCGCGGCCTTAGCGATTCTTCGAGACGAGTGGGCCTGCGGATGAATTTGGAGAAGACTAAGGTCATGTCCAACTGTCACGTCATCCAAGGGCCACTAACCGTCGACAATGTCAGCATCGAAGTTGTTCAGAAATATGTTTATCTGGTTCAAGTCATACAGCTGGATAAAAACAACTTCGACGCCGAGGCTGACAGAAGAATATGCTTGGGTTGGGCAGCATTTGGAAATTTGCGTAACATATTTACGTCGTCAATACCGCAGTGCTTAAAGGCTAAGATGTTCAACCAGTGCGTCCTTCCTGTGATTACGTGTGATGCTGAGACGTGGTCTCTTACAAAGGGCCTGATCCACCGATTTAAGGTCGCTCAGCGAGCTATGGAGCGGGCTATGCTTGGGGTATCTCTGATGGATAGAATCCGAAACGAGGAGATCCGTCGGAGATCGAAAGTAACCGACATAGCCTGCAGAATCAGTAAGTTGAAGTGGCAGTGGGCAGGCCATATTTGTCGCCGAGATGATGGCCGTTGGGGCCGAAAGGCTCTAGAATGGAGACCACGGACAGCAAAGTGTAGTGTAGGCCGACCTCGTGCCCGCTGGACCGACGACCTGAAGGACGTTGCTGGGGGCGGCTGGATGAGGAGGACGGAGGACCGACATGAGTGGCGAAATTTGGGAAAGGCCTATGTCCAGCAGTGGACGAACACGGGCTGATGGTTGGATGGATGGATATATAAATAAATAAAAAAATTGGGTCCAGATTAACAATCAACAACTTTTTTTTATTATTATTATACCTTTTTTTTTGTTGCTCATCTTCGTAGCTTTCCAATGATACCCTTATAACTGGGTTTATAGTTTATTAACTTACCGTAATTATTTTTTCGTATGATTCGGCCTAAGCGTGACGATCGTCACCTCACTGACTCTACGGGTGGTTAGACGGTAACTCTATTGCGCGCGAGATTTGGATTTTCGCAGCCGGCACGAGCGCGCCCTCCCTGCGCGCCCTCCCCGCGCGCCCCGCACTTGTTCACGTTGTATTTAGACCCTTACATCCTTTCGTATCTTCGATTTTAGAGCTTTTGATTAATTAATTAAAAAATAATTACCTCTTATTCGTCTTTATCTAAGAGTACAATACAAGGTGAAAATCAATCAACCGACCAAATTTACACTGGAGACTCGGTTAGTAATCATAAACAAAGTCCAATGACCATTCAGGTGAAATTCGAAAAAAAAAATTTTTTTGCCCCGTAGTGCCTGTACTAGGAAATTGTACTTGAACTAGTCGAACCAGTACGGGAGCAAAAAAATTCATTTTTCGAATTGGGCCAAAAGGATTACTGAACCTTGTTCCTGATCACTAACCGAGTCTCCAGTATGAATTTGGTCGGTTGATTGAATTTCACCTTATATAATAGTATCAAACGGACGAATGTAGGATACTATAATATGATATGTACAATATTTTGGAGGGTTACTTTGTGGTCAAACGAGTAACTAAACGGATATTTACGTGGTGGCACTCCTCTAACTCCTCTTGGCTTTAACAACTAAATAATAAATAGATAGAAGAATTATTAACGAACAATTTTTACTACAGAGCCAATCCTCGAATCGAACCTGAAGCTGTTTTACGGATGACGCTCTCTCTAAACTCGCCCGTATGTCGATGCATCAGGGTTCACGCATTATTGTTTGGAACTCGATTATTTCCTAAACTAAGGGTGTCCACGGGTATGACTCTTGGGAAAAGTGGTTTAGTAGGGTCGGTAGAATATGTGGTTTCATTTAATGGTAGCAGTCTATTTACACCCGGTATTTATTGTTTAAATTGTTTTTACATATTTCATTGTTTTTTTTTAATTAACTTTGAAGGGCAGGAGGTGTACTTTATTGTACCTATTTTACAAAATAAAATGAATACACACCGTTTGCCAACTGCTAAATATTTGGTTCAGTGCTACTTAACACCAAACGCATGTCGGCACTGATATCTAAATCTTGAATTTTTTGTTTCGTGATCCTTACTTGCTGAATTTTTAGCAGAAATTTTATAATTATATAATAAATAACCCCGCGGACCACTTCGGGTGCTTTCAATTGGTCCACGGAGCACCGGTTAAGTACCACTGATCTATGGCCAATTTAAAAAAAAAATCGGGAAATTGAAATGATATCCTAACAACAAACCCCTAAAAAACCTATCATTGGTTTTTTTAACAGAAGTGTAGCCGAATGTTTTAAGTTTTTTCTGCTTTAAATAAAATTCAAAAAACTAACTAATTTCGCATTGAAAATGTAATCTAGATAAATTTAAAGGCTAAAAGATAAAATTATTTAAAAAATATATGTTATATATCACTCTTTGATCTTGATGTTTCGGCCATTCGATACACGGTTACTTACATTCTCCTTGATCCACCCGTATAGTCACAGTCGTGACGATCGTCACGCCTAGGCCGAATTATAAATAAAAAATATTATTGTTAGTTAATTTATATTATAAACCTAGTGATATGCGTATTTTTCGAAAGCTATTAAGATGAGCAACAAAAAAAAAAAACATTATAATAATATAAAAAGAAATTGTGGATTGTAATTCTAGGCCCAAATTTCCTTTTTGTTTTTTTAAATGTATGTATGGAGTTATTTTTTTTTATTAATCTTTATATTTTTTTAAAATATTATAAAATTTGAATAGACATATATATATATATATAGTATACATACATATATTTATATATATAACTAAGATTTTTTCAAGGAGAAAGCCCCCCCCCCACTTTACCCAAGAAAAAAAAAATGTTTTCTTCTAGAAAATTTTATTTAGTTTTAGAAAAAAAATCGCATTAGAATTAGACAACTAGTTCTTGAGATATAGCCCAAAACAAAATTGGCGGGAAAATTTGCAAATTTGCAAAAACGCGCGTTTTCCAACGGGTTAAATCGTAAAGATAGGTCCGAACTATGATCTAAATATCATTTTATTTGAGCTATGTTAAGTTTTAAACAGTAAAACTTATACTCAAATAAACGTCTTAAAAATGTTATATAAAACGGTCGCCATATGATAAACCCATCCCTCTAATTCCAAAATAATAAATAAAAACACCTCGAAACCGCGAATTTTCTAAGCGGCGCGCTTCCGCTGAGCAGGATGACCATGTGTAAAACGAAAGCGTTGGAGCAGGACAGATTTTGCCGGATAACCTCGACTTAACCAATAAGATGTTTGTAAACTTTCGACCTTTTGTTTTTCCTGTCACACGTTTTCAATTTTGTGCCAGCAACGCAATCGGTGCGATTGTATTGCCTTCGCAAGTTTCATCGAGCGTGCACGTAATAGCGAAATTAAATGGCATTACAATCGACATCATTTCATTTCAGCAAACCATTTGTTTTCAATATTTATATTGTAATTCTGCATAAAAATAAAGCTTATGTAATTTTCATTTTGTTTTGTTGTGTGTTTTTAATGCTTATTTTATTTTTTTATTATTCACTCATTCTAAAAGAACGTAAGTTGCAACCATATATAAGAGTATGTTGCAACTGAAGATTTCCAACTCGATGTTCATTGCCAAGGGATTATTTAAAAAAAAACTTGGTATGTTTATGATCGCTGTCAATGTCAACATTCGCAATGACTGACAGTTGATTTTTTAAAATGCGGATTGAACTTGAAAGCAAAGGTAATTGTTGTTAAAATCCTGTGTTTACCAACATTTGAATTTTTTGAAAAATCTCTTTATTTGATAATGATTTAATTATGAAAAAAATATATGATGCTCAGAAGGCCAATATCTCGAAATGGTTTTAAGTTTTGTACCAATTATTAAATTGTAATGTTGTCGATTGGTCACACCCACAACCAAGTTGCTGCGCTCTTAGACATGACCCTTCATTCAATAAGGGCAATTAAAATAGAACAGCCCCACTCTCAGTTTGCTCTACAAACTATCTCAGACCATCGTCTATTAGTGTTCCATTACAAGAGAATGGAGTTACATGAACTTCCTTTCAATTGGAAAATACTGAGTCTTGACTCCCGGTGCAGTCTCCAATAGGTCACTATGTACTTGGTAGTGCTTATTTCGCCCCCGCAAGGGTTATTTTCTAACAAAACAGTGTAATTTTATGGGTAGCAGATATAGTGAGACTTCTTTGTTTGGTCCAAGTTAAGTGCAATTAGCTGTTTTGTCCAAGTTTTCTTACTTTGTAAAAAAACCCTTATCCATCATGTAACTTACTGACTAATCTGAGATAAAAAGGAACCCAGTAGTAGAGTAGTTGTGTCAGGTAAATAATTGTCAGCCAAAATATATCGTAGTCTATCAAATATTTGTTTGCTAATTTAACGAACAAACAAACCAACTATCAAATTTAGCAACCAATTGTAATTTCATCATCATCATCATCATAAATACTTTATTGCACAAAAAAATAAGTACAAAAAGGCGGACTTAATGCATAAAGCATTTTCTACCAGTCAACCCACAGATAAATAGGTAGGTGGGCGTGCAAGAAGAGTAAAAACTTAAAAATTACAAATTAAATGAAGACACTACTCTAAATTAATAACTATAGGTAACAATACCATCCATCCATCCATCAGCCCGTGTTCGTTCACTGCTGGACATAGGCCTTTCCCAAATTTCGCCACTCATGTCGGTCCTCCATCCTCCTCATCCAGCCGCCCCCCGCAACGCCCTTCAGGTCGTCGGTCCAGCGGGCACGAGGTCGGCCTACACTACGCTTTGCTGTACGTGGTCTCCATTCCAGAGCCTTTCGGCCCCAACGGCCATCATCTCGGCGACAAATATGACCTGCTCACTGCCACTTCAACTTACTGATTCTGCAGGCTATGTCGGTTACTTTCGATCTCTGACGGATCTCCTCGTTTCGGATTCTATCCATCAGAGATACCCCAAGCATAGCCCGCTGCATAGCTCGCTGAGCGACCTTAAATCGGTGGATCAGGCCCTTTGTAAGAGACCACGTCTCTACGCCATACGTCATCACAGGAAGGACGCACTGGTTGAACATCTTAGCCTTTAAGCACTGCGGTATTGACGACGTAAATATGTGACGCAACTTTCCGAATGCTGCCCAACCCAAGCATATTCTTCTGTCAGCCTCGGCGTCGAAGTTGTTTTTATTCAGCTGTATGACTTGATCCAGATAAACATATTTCTGAACAACTTCGATGCTGACATTGTCGACGGTTAGTGGCCCTTGGATGACGTGACAGTTGGACATGACCTTAGTCTTCTCCAAATTCATCCGCAGGCCCACTCGTCTCGAAGAATCGCTAAGGCCTTAGCGAACAATACCTAAAAAGAATATATGTTAATACATAAATAAATACAAGTTTTAATAAGTATATTGTTAATAAATACATAAATAAATACATACCATGACTGCAAAAAATAATAAGAATTAAAGAAGTTCATATTTGTGTGTTTTTGGAGAGGTAGTGTCTGTGCACAGAATACTTAAAGGAGTTACGGGAGGGGGCTTTTCTGACATCATCGGGAAGTTCGTTCCAGAGACGAACAGCAACTACACTAAAAGAATTGGATACAAATCCGGAATGATGCAAAGGAAACGAGAGAAGAAGGTTATTTGAGGATCTGAGCATTCTATCGTGATTGTCAGACAAGAGATGTATCATTGACTTGAGGTATGAGGGGGTATTTGGATCGGTAATTATACTATAAAGAAGGCAAACAATTCTTAGGTTTCTACGGTCGCGAATAGGAAGCCAGTTGAGTTTTGCACGAAACTTTGAAACGTGGTCATATTTCCTCAAGCCAAATATGAAACGGATGCAGGTGTTAAGCAAGCATTCCAGTTTATTGAGATGCTCTTCTTTAGCATCCAAATAACAGGTATCAGCGTTGTTAATAATAGGTATGAGAAGGGAATTGGCGAGAGAGATTGTCGTTGAAATAGGTAATACGTTTTTCAGACTTAAAAGAGAATGGAGAGAGGCATAAAATTTTCGAGAAACTTTTTCGATTTGAGCATCCCAATTAAAATCCTGATCGATAACTAGTAAACCTAAATCATTAACGGTAGAAGAGAAGCTGAATACCGCAATCGTTATATTTCAACTGTGGCAGCGTGTCAAAGTCAATTTTTGTAATTTGTCGTGAACTTCCGACAATGATAGCCTGACACTTGTTTGGGTTTACCGCTATACTGAACCGCTCTGACCAGAATTATATGCTACGTAGGTTAACGTTAAGATGGTCAATACAATCGTGAAGGTCATCAACCTTAGCCTGCCCATAAAGCTGGAGGTCGTCAGCATAAAGATGGTAAGAACACTTAAGGTAGGGTGTAGCTAAATTAATAAATATTGAAAATAACAGAGGGGAGAGAATGCTACCTTGCGGAACACCAGCATCCAAATCACACCAATCGGACAGGGTCTGATCACAGCGAATGGCCTGCCGGCGTCCTCGAAGATAGGAAGTGAACCAGTTTAAAGCATGGAGAGATATATTCAAACGGTCAAGGGAAGCAAGTAGGAGGTCGTGATCGACAGCGTTGAAAGCATTACTAAAATCTACTAGAACCAGCACAGTTACCATTCCCTTCTCCATTCCTAATCTTATGTCCTCAGTCACTTTAAGGAGCGCTGTGGTTGTGCTATGACCAGTTCTAAAGGCAGACTGATAAAGGTTTAGAAGATTACTCGTCGATAGGTAATATGTGAGCTGACGATGAACAAGGGATTCGATGACTTTGGACAGAAATGGAAGGACAGAAATCGGACGGTACTGAGTTGGAAGTTTAGGGTCATGAACTTTTGGAAGAGGAATTACATGCGCCATGCGCCACATGTCGGGAAATATACCAGACGTAAGGGAGAAATTGACAATGTGAGTGATTGGAGGAAGAAGGACATCAAGCAAATGAGTAATCATAATGCGACCTATGTCATCGCAGCCAACGGCTTTTGATTTTAGGGATAGTATTATTTTTTTGACGTCTTCCCTGCAAACTGGTGAGAAATTAAATAGTTCAGTAAAAAACGCAAAGTTTCTGTTTTGGTAGTTGAAGCAAGGGCAGGAACAGTGGCAAAAAATTTATAAAGGGTATTTAAGTCCAAAGAAATCTCTTTATGTTTGTACATTTCCCTACACCGAGAGACTTGAGAAACTTCCAGATACCTGCTGGCGAAGATAATTCCAACTGTTCGGCGATATATCGGCGTCTGGAGGTTTTACAGAATTGGTTACAACGATTTCTCGCAATTTTATAAGATCAATTTGCATCTGACCGATCCTTCTTGTATTTTCGAAAAGCAAGATCTCTCAATGATATGGATTTGCGAATACGATCATTGATCCAAGGTGTAGGCCGATGTTTCATTGTGACAGGGCGGAGGGGAGCGTGTTTATTGAACAATAATAAAATATTATTGCAGAGAAAAGAAACCTTATCGTCTACATTATCAAAATCTTGCATATCACTCCAAGGTGTAGCCGCCGCATCAGATCGCAGTTTATCCGAATCCATCCTTGCAAAATTCCGCTGAAGTCGTGTTACCGGTTTGACCTTGGGCCTACATAGTCGGTAAGAACAAAAAATTAAATCATGGTGTGAGAACGCAGGAGCAAGATATTGACCGTGATCAGCGATTAAGCTGTCATCAGATGTTAAGATAAGATCCAGCAATGTATCGTCAGTATCATTATTATGGTGAATGGCCGATAAAGGAAGGATCTTTAAATTAACTGAGTGAACAAGAGCATTCAATTTTCGGGACCGAGAATCGACACTTAAAAGGTTGGTATTAAAATCACCCATTATCAGGTGATGGGAATAGTTAGAAACTAGATTTTCGAAAACTCCCTCAAGCAACGAAAAATAGTCCTTAGAGGGTAGGCAATACACCACTCCAAGAAGCAGTTTCATCCCGAAATCTACATCCAAGAATAAATGTTCAGCAGGAGAATCAGGCGCTGCAGGAGATTTGTCAACAATCTTAAAGGGAATGTTACTTCTGAGATAAATAGCGACGCCACCCCAACCCCTGCCAATACGGTCATTGCGCACCAACACAAAGCCAGGTAAAGAGTAAGCTGTGGATGGAAGTGTAGGCTTGAGCAATGTTTCAGAGACAAGAACAGCATGAATGTTTGTGGGAGAAAAGGTATCTAAGAGATCAGAATAATGAGCGTTAATACTCTCAGCATTGATATGACACACGTTGAAATTTTTATGAAATTGAGAAAATTGATTATGCAAGATGTTACCCAAAGTAACAATATTGCTTTCAGTGCTCTCGAACGAGCAATCTATTGAATTAGATTCTGCAGTCAAAAAAGAATCGCTATCACTATTTATAGACATAATACATAAATACTAAAAATAAAAATAAAATAATAATTAAAATAAAATAATAATAAATATAAAAATGAATAATACTAAACCTACAAATTAACAAAAGTTTGCTAAAATTAAATCTTTATCTGTACCTGTCGGCAACATACAAAAGAGTACAATATAACTATTAAAAACGATAGAATAACACAGAAAATTAATATTATAGACAACATTTAGATCATAAAGTGAAAACTTATATAATAGATGTCGGCTGTGATACGCGTGGTATGAAAATAGTTTGTGTTCAAGTGAGAAAAACTAACGCATTGTTTGCTTCAACCAGAAAATGTCAAATGTGCATATTTTGGCAAAATTATACCCTAGATTTCATAGCACACAAAGACTTCGGAATTTTAAAAAAATCGTCGAAATATACAGGTTGAAAATGAACTACCTAGCTATAACAAAGGAAACAGTTCTATGTTTGAAATTAAAAATACCTAGGTACATGTTTTGTTCCTTTAATCATGATTCATAATTTTTTTAAAGATATTGTTGACCGTCAAAAAAAGCACTAATACTCTTTGTCTGAGGAGATGACCGACGCTCTACGAAGCCGAAGCTAACAGCCTTATGTGCATTATTTACCGCCGGGTATATTTGTCAGAAGCATGTCGCGTTGTGTAGGTTGCCAAATCATTCGATATTTGGGAACAAAAAAAAACTTTTTTTAACGGTTTTGCGTTCTATTAGTGATTCCGATTCATAGATTTCAATAAAACTAGGGGGTTCATTTTCAACCTTTATACAAGATGAAATTGAATTAACCGACCAAATTCATACTGGAGACTCGCTTAGTGATCAGAAACAAGCTTCAGTTACCCTTTTGGTGAAATTGAAAAAAAAATTTTTTTTCTTCCTTACTGCCTAGACTATATGTAATTGTACTTAAACCAGCAAGGGAGCAATAAAATATATTTATTGAATTTGGCCAAAAGGATTACTGAACCTAGTTCCTGATCACTAACCGAGTCTCCAGTATGAATTTAGTCGGTTGATTTAATTTCACCTATATAAGATGACTTCCGTTCATACATAGACAACATCCATGGTTCATATAGCCGAATTCATACTGGAGACTCGGTAAGTGGTTATGACCAAGAATAAGAAATAATTATTTGCTAAAGCAAAGATCCATGACCCTGTTTGCGAAATACGAAAAATATTTTTTTGTGTCTCTATACTTGTTCAAGAACAACCCCGACTCAATTAGTATAGGAAGTCTAAATTATATTTTGACTTCACTGAAAGGGTCATTTAATCTTGGTCCGAGCCACTTACCGATCTCCAGTACGTATTTGACTATATAAACGAAAGTCACGTCATATTTCCTTCAAAATCTGTGTACTTTAATTTTTTTGGAATGCAGCAGCCGGATGACAACGACTCGCTACCGCTTGTAACTTGCAACATAAAGTTAAATGTGTGCGCAGTTCCTATATAAGGAAACTAGGCATTTGTAAACTAACCCCCGCATCCCGCCGCACCTCGTCTCACCCCCCACAGTAAACTACTTTTGGTTTGTTATTAAAGTAAATTGGCCGGTTAATGTTATTAAAGTTGTATTAATTTTGTGCTCAAGGCTATCTCTATTTTTAGAGATAAAGTATTTAAATAGAATATTGAATATTTATGGCAATAAGAGTTGTCGCTTAGAAAAAATCGAGTTTATCAGTCAAATTTATCGAATCGATGCTTACGTACAGTTTGCTACTTGCTCCATCCATCCATCCATCAGCCTGTTTTGTGCACTGCTGGACATAGGTATTTCCAAGATTTCGCTACTCTTGGCGGTGCTCCTGGAAGAAATGCCCATACTCACACACGCTGCAGAGACCATAAAATAAGAACTAATTAATAGAATCATGGCTAAAATATGACGCTGGAATTAGCTATTGTACTCGCCTAACGTAAATGACTCCTGTAGGCTTACCATGAGTTTTGCAATGTAAATGCAAAGTCAAGAATCCCTTTAGGGTATGAAAGTATACACGATTCTGATGTCATTACGACGTATACCTCGAGTTTTCACCAAAAATTCCATCATTTTTCTAAGCTATGGCTACGCAGCTCACCGGCCTCCCCACACATCTAATTGCACCCCGCAACCCGCACCCCTTATCCGCGTGGCCAGCGACCAGTGAGGGTGTCCACGCGATTAGTGTATTTTGAGTAAAGAAAATCGTCTTATTATGAGGTACTGGTACTTTATTTAGAGATCCCAGTATTTAAAATAATATCTTTACCGATCATACTAACACACCCTTGAAGGATTCTTGCCATTGCTTTTACACCCGGTATACGTTACCGTCTGCGTCAAATATGAGAAATCCTGGTTCCTGTAGTAAGCCGCTAGGGGCGCTGCACAATTTCTCATCACACTAATATTATAAATGCGATAGTTTGTGTGTGTCTGAGGGTGTGTGTGTGTGTGTGTCTGAGGGTGTGTGTGTGTGTGTGTCTGAGGGTGTGTGTGTGTGTGTGTGTATGTTTGTTACTCTTTCACGCTGAAACGGCTAGACAGATTCGGATGAAATTTAGAATGGATATAGCTTATACCCTAACTTAACACATAGGCTACTTTTTATCCCGGAAAAAAGCAAAAAAATCAAATCAAAATATTTATTTTGCAAAATAGATACATAAAGTGTACTTTCTACAAGTCAAAGTTAATTTTAACAATAAGAACAAATAAGTTGATAAATAAATACGGGAAATACATACAAAAAATATGAAGGTTGGGCTACTAAAATGTAATAAAGTTATATACCTGCATAAAATATAGAAATATAGGAACAAAAATATTATATATACATAATGTGTTGAAAAATGAACCAAATAAACCCTAATGTAACCATCCGCACCATTCGAGTAGTATTGCTAAGAAGTAGGGCAAGAAACTTAGCAAACATTCCTTTTTAAAAAAAAAACATATGATACAAAATCATATACATACCTACTCAAGTAAAGGCATAAAAAATATAAGAATGCAGGAATTAGTCACGAGAAAAAAAATATCTTAGTCAACCCGTCTTATATTGTCTATTACCTTTAACAAAGTAAGTTTACATATTAATTAATTTTAAGCCTTTAGAGGAATCGTACAGTATTAAAATATGCTAATTATTAATTACAATATTGAATAAGATTATTATTATTTATTAAACCTTGCTTCATTATCGTCCAAATAATCATTGATTTTATAGTAAACTTTCTTAAGTAGTCCCTGCTTAATATATAGTTTAAACTTATTTTCTGGCAAACTAAGGACCTCCCCTGGAAGCTTATTGTAAAATCTTATACCATGTCCTACAAAAGAGGTACCTACCTTGGCAAGTCTGAATTTTGGAAAAGCTACTAGTTGTTAGTTTGTTTCTGGTTTCAACAGAGTGGTCCACACCAAGCCTCGGGAGATTATCAATATTTTTTCTGACATATCTAATAACTTGATAAATAAATTCACATGGGACCGTAAATGTATGCATGTGGTTAAACCGAATAAAACGTGGGCGGAGCCGCGGGCAAAAGCTAGTGTAAATATTTTTCGCAGACCTTAACGTGTATAGTAAGCAAAACTCATGGTAGCCTACTGTGTACGAGTGAATGAAACAACGAACTGCACTTACTTTTTATTTAATCCTAGTGTGTCACTAGATTGAACCAAACAAAATGTCAAATGGATGTAGGCTGATGGGACTGTTTTGTCCACTGCTGGACATAAGTCTTTCCAAGATTTCGCTACTCCTGGCGGTGCTCCTGGAAGAAATGCCCATACTAACAGATTACTGGGCAGATTGTTCTGAGGGGCAGACGGATAGGTGAGCGCGGTGCTAACAAAAAGATTCGGTCGATCGTTTATCGCTCGAGTATACGTCCATCTCTGACACGTGCGTGATAGAGATGGATATACATCTCTATCAATAGAGATGGATATACATCTCTGACACGCGTATGATAGAGATGGATATACGACCAAACGATAAATCGGTGTAGCACCCGCAAGTGTTGTTGACCGAAACGTCAAACTTTTCTCGTAAAAATCAAAGTGACTCTTACCTGTAGTATTTATTTGGTTAGAACATAAAATATTGGAATTCTGCAGTTTCGTAAATTATTGAGGAAACTTGAATGACATGTCTAGATGTGCAGCTTCCTCCTGTCATACCCTCCTGGTTCACTCAGGAACGGAACCCTAAAAACATCTTCTAGTTACTTAGAGTCAATCTAGACTATCAGAGACATCAAGAAAGCCATTACTATGGCCAAGCAGTTAAATATTTGATGTTAAGACGTTAAGAAAAAATAGCCTCTAATGGTTCGCAATAGAAGTGTAAATAATAATTTAAGTTTGTGTAATAAAACGGAAAATAGAAAACAAGTCAACGACCTTCCTGGGAAATGTGAGATGACATCTAAATAAAAACCGGCCAAGTGCATGTCGGACCACGCGCAGTGTAGGGTTCCGTAGGTGCCCAGTACAGTTTATAAGTTGGTTTACTAATACAGATCGCGACAAACTTCTAGTCCGCTCGGAAGTTGCTCTCCCGAAGAACGGCCCATACATTGTCGTGTTTAGAGGGGACTAAAAGTTTGGCGCGACGTGTACTCGTAAACCTGTAAAGCAGGCATTGGCAACCTTTGGGAAGTCGCGGGCCAAACAATCATTATGCTTATGAATTTGCGGGCCATAAGTTGATCTGTACTTATAGTACACGAAAATAACGACGCAATCGGTGAATCGCAGGTTCAACTAGAAAAGTTACAATGTATTATTTTCATATTTTTGAATGAATAGGTTGAGTCTTATTTTCAGATGCAAGACTACTTACATCTGAATCAATTTCACTAATTATTAGACGTGACTTCCATTGATTGATTTTTATCCCTGCTTGTGTACATATTTGTTAGTTTTCACCTCTCGCTAACACGCTCCTTTACTTAGATCATCAAAGAAGATAAGCGCGGCCTGGGGCCCTTTTTCTGCACAATAAAAATGAGATTTGACAGCAAAAGACTCTTTCAAAAGACACTCTTCTTGTGTGGTAAAAACGTTAGTCCGATTTTAAATTGTTATTTGTCGCAGGCCGTTTTAAAAATCGTAACTTACTTAGCTGTGATAGTTTTCCTTTTAACTTCATTATAATGTACTAATTCTACTGATGACAACCCCATACTGTGGGCCGGAATATGAACCTCGGTCCTGACTACTTACCGAGTCTCCAGTATGAGGCCGTAATCAGTAGTAGAATGATAACATTATAATTATTACAACTAACTTTTTAGTTGTGATTCCACGTTTTCCAGATATGTTTTCTATTTTCCGTTTTATTAAACAAAATTAAATTATTCTTTACACTTCTATTACGAACCATTAGAAGATATTTTTTTACGTATTTAATTACCGGTGCGGGCCACGTTCATTTTATTTTATTTAAACTTACCAAAACCAAAATTGTTGTGACAGCAAAGCTAGATAGTCCCAGACTTTACTTACCTGTAAGAAAGAAAATACATAATTTAAAATTTATTTAAAATATCATAAATAGAATAAATGATCGACTCATTATTAATTTTGTATTTGTATTGTAAGAAATTGTGAGGCGCGGTAGTTTTTTTCTCTGTGCTTTTATTTTTATTAGTTTTAATTTAGGAAGTGACTACAGGGCTGTTAGCGGTCCCTAAATTTTTAAATTAAAATTTAATTTTATTCTTTAATTTAAAGTGACCATGTAAGACTGCAAAGCATCTTTAAGAATTTTTATTTTTATTTTTTTAAGGTCAGAGCAATTTGGGTATATTAAGCTCTTTAACTCTGCATATACAACCCCCTTAACATTAATACCCTACTAATATTATAAATGCTAAATTTTGTGCGTGTGTGTGTGTGTGTGTGTTTGTTACTCTTTCACGCTGAAACGGCTGGACAGATTTAGATTAAATTTAGAATAGATATAGGTTATACCCTAACTTAATACATAGGCTACTTTTTATCCCGGAAAAATGCATGGTTCCTGTAGGATAGATCAATCTCATTGAAAAATCAGGTGTCTAATTAGCGCGGTCCTTGATCGTTTGTGGTGAAATAAGACAAGGCTATGTTATCTCCTCACACTTCACACTAATATTATAAATGCGAAAGTTTGTGTGTGTGTATGTTTGTTACTCTTTCACGCTGAAACGGCTGAACGGATTTGGATGAAATTTAGAATTGATATAGCTTATACCCCAACTTAACACACAGTTATTTTTTATCCCGGAAAAAAGCATGTCGTTAAACCGAATAACACGCGGGCGGAGCCGCGGGCAAAAGCTAGTTTCTACTAAAAACAACTATGAAGTCCAGGATCAATAATTTTCATTTCGTGAGAAGTTTTCTAAGCATAAGATATATATTGTTTTATGATTTTACATAATGGCATTTTACGGCCACTTCGCATCTATTGTCCGTAACAATCCACTAATGCGGGACGAGCCACACAATGGGCTTACACTCGGCTGTGACCGAGTCTGATCAAAAGCATCGATGGGATGAAATGCGCTCGCCCAGAGAGCTGGAGAGTAAAAGCAGGTAAAGCGGATTTCCTCCAGTCCTGTAATTTTTTAGGGTTCCGTACCCAAAGGGTAACCAACGGGACCCTATTACTATGACTCCGCTGTCCGTCTGTCTGTCACCAGGCTGTATCTCATGAACCGTGATAGTAAGACAGTTGAAATTTTCACAGATATTGTATGTCTGTTGCCGCTATAACAACCAATACCCCCTTTTAAAGTTTAATTTAGTTAACGTCTTTTCTTTCCACCCCAAGGTTGCCTGGAAGATATTGCTAAAAGCTATAAGTGCCGCCTTTGTACACAATGTCTGTTCTGTTTGTTAAAATGTGTTGTTAAATATGTGTGTAAAGGTCCAAAAAGCATAATTAATAAAATAAAATAAAAAAATGCTAAAATACAGAATAAAATAAATATTAAAGGGGGCTCCCATACAACAAATGTGATTATTAAACAGGTGGTCGCTTGAAATATTCATAGAATATTTAGTTATAAATTCACTTTAAAAATAAATAATTAAAATAAAATTAAATTAATATTTAAGGGGGGCTCCCATACAACAGACATGATTTTTTTGCCGTTTTTATATATATAATGGTACAGAACGCTTCGCACGCGAGTCCGGCTCGAACTTGGCCGGTTTTATTATTTTATTTAACATACACACTTGAAATACATTACATACACACACAAGTCCAATGGGTATAACTGGGTTATTATATAATATATTATTTACGCTAAGAAATAAAAAATATTGGCTAAAAATGTACATTAAAATCTAATTATATACTAAAAAGGCAAGACAGATAAAATAGATGCATGGTATTGACTAGTCCTTCGCCCGCGGCTCCGCCCACGTTTATTCAATCTCTCATCACAATTAAATTCACTTGTACTTGTTTCACTGCTTTTTAATTTTGAGGTTTACGCGTTAATCCCGACCGGTTTCGGTTAATACACCATTCTCAAGGGATACAGAAATTCAGGAAATTAAACTAACATTACAACGAGCCGTTAAAAATGTACACAATGATTATGTCGAAACGAAAATATAAATATGGGTAGGTAAGTCCTATTCAATCTCTGCCCCGTTTTCGGCTTGGGTGTTATTTTATGAACACCCCTATAGCCTATATGTTGAAAAGAGTCTATACGATGATAATAAAAAAAAACGCACCCAAACCGTTAAGTGGCTCTCGAGTTAAAACGGAATATGCATATACGTACATACAGACAGACAATCAAACATTCTAAAAATTGTAGTTTTGGCCTCTGTACAATTAATATGAAATGTTGAAAAAGTATTCAATGTGCGGACACGAACTTTCTAATACTTCATTATTAGTATAAAAATAGATAGTACTAGCTTTTGCCCGCAGTTTCACCCGCGTTGAATTAGTTTTTGTGTACTCCTATAAAATCATTCAATAGTAAACACAGCTGGTGAAATGTGTGTGTTATGCGCCTCTGTTTCCCATTTTGTGTGTCTCTTTTGTAGTTTTTCGATGAGAACAAAGGAAAAAAGTAGTTTTTGTCCTATTCAAAGTCTAGAACTACATTTATGCAAAATTTCAGCCTAATCGTTTTCGTTGCCATTGGCGTGAAAGGGTGACACATCACTTTTCTATAGAAAATTAAAAGCTCATTTTCATCCCATGGGAACTGATTTATAGGATAAAAAGTAGCCTATGTCCTATTCCAGGTCTAGAACTACATTCATGTAAAATTTCAGCCCAATCGGTTCATTAGCTACGGCGTGAAAGAGTAACAAACATCCATCCATCCAAACTTTCGCATTTATAATATTAGTGGGATGGGATGGGATTAGAGCTCTAGAAAACTTAAAACTCTCGCGTTTTGTAAACATTTTAATATTTATTTAGACGGGTCTACCTCGATTAATTTTATAACCTTTTGTTAGAGAAAAGGCACCCGCCGTTTCGAGACAGTTGCATGCCTCGTGGTCTACGGGAAACTGGCAACAAGTTCAGCGTGGCGCAGTGATGAGTTGCGGTGATTGCAGTGATGAGTTGTTAAAAAATAATTTTGAAGACCAATGTGATTATGCGGGTAGGAGAAGAAAAACTATTTTGTGTCGCCAACCGATCTCTCACATCTCTCACACATGGATGTTTAAATTGTTGGTGAAAAGTAGGTAAAGGATTGTTGACCTCTACCTCTGACACCCCGTTAGGTAACTATGTTGTGACAATCTGTTTTTCGCAATGTTCTTAGATCATGCAATGTTGGCTGTGTAAGGATACTAAACTCGTGCAAAATTTTCAAGGGAATTGTTCTTAGGCAATAAGCCACAAATCCAGCAATCATTTTGTCGCCCACAGAATTCAGAGATTATTGTATTTTATTTCAGTTGAATGTCGAGATGTCTGTGTCTGCAACTTTTCACGTTATGGTTTATCCACGAGAGAGTCATTCGACTAACTTTGTTAATGTAAAAACGGGACGCAAATTAAACAGAAACCACTTTGTTAAGAAATAGCTGGCTGTTTGTAAAATTTTCTAACTCGTATTTTGTAGAGGTATATTAATGAACATGTTTAAGGACATTTTAATTTAAAGTCTTTGTTTAAATTCAAATACAAATATTTAAATTAGCTAGCCCGACCGGGTCGCCGTAAAAGGACGTATTCTGACCAGATTAGTGACATACTGAGGACAGGCAATGTTAAAAGTACGCGGGATAGAAGAGCTTCTATAGCGAGAGATGAAAAAGGTGTGTCGGATCGTAGCAGATGGAAATATCCAGTCTCTGCTGGCGACTGTATACAATATTTATATTAGAAATAGTACAGCAACCCTAGTGATTTACGAGAGGAACCAGAACTTCTAACATTAAATATTTTTTCAACACACTTGCTTATAAAGTGGCTCTTATTGCAGCGTTCTTAGGGCCATAATGCTGCATATTAAACATGCGTGATTTTTACCTTACTGTATTATCGCACTAGTGTGTTTTACATTACAGTTTTTTTTTTATCCTTAGCAAAGGATTTTGATGTCTTGAGAAATAGTAAAGTTTTTGCAAATAAATAAACTGTCTCAGTTAAAATATAATAAATAATCATTTCATTTTATCAAATTATTTATTTTTATCAACATATAACTCAAATTTTTGTTGTAAATACAAAAAATATTCAGTTTGTTAATATTTAATATTTGGCTGTCTGGCAATATTTGGCTGTTTGGCGGATGCGTCAGTGCCTCTATTTCCAGCTGCGCGCGTATGGACAAAATCCCCGTCGCCATTTTTTAAAGAAAATTATCAATTCATAGCTGTAGTTTCGATTATGTGGAAAAATAAGCAGTGAAATTTTATTATTTTTCCTCGCAAGTGTGTTGAAAAACGTCGTGTGAAACGTGTGAGCATTAGACATTACACTCTCGGATTCGGATCGGGCTGCAATCCTGCCTCGACTGTAATGTCCAAAGCAGCTCACTTCATAATGTACTATTAATACAACGATAAAATCAAAATTATATCAAAATGATAAATTACGTGCCTGTTTAACGTGCGTAGAATTACATATTTCACCCTAGTGTTTATTTTTTATTTTTACTACTAACGCCACCTAGGGGAAACCGGCGACATTATTTAGTAAGCAGTCTAGAAACCTAGTTTTACTTGTCGTTTTGTTGGTATTTCTGGAAGTAACCGTGATACACTAAAAACTGTTTAAGATCAGTATTTTAAAACTTTTATATTATTATTAAATATATTTTAGACGTCATAATTATTCTATTGTATCTATCTTAGAACTTGTTATTAAAAAGATTTTAAAAGGAGACTTTGGTCTTTGTAGTATACATTGGCGCCAACCGGACACTGCGTTTTCTTCTGTCGACTCTTATCTGTTTTGATTAGAATTAAAATTGCTTTTATTTTATTGTTTCATGTAACTGCGTCTCGGCAAAAAAAGTCTGTCCCGACGTGACTCAAAATATCAACCATTTCGCACTAGCATCAAAATGTACTATTACGCAGTCGGTAACGAACAAGTATCGAGCCCCAAACTCATGGTAGGCCTACAGCCCCAATAACATCCTGACAATGATTGCCATAATTTTCAATACTTTGTTAAGGTAACATTTTCTACAACCAAGGTATTGAAAATTAATGCTGGTTGTATTCAGATGTTCACCGACAGTCATTTTTGGTCAAGCCCTGAACACAGTCTCTCAACGGATCTCACTTTTTACGCGACAGGGTAGAAGGTTTTGTATTGGAATTTCCTGGTTCCTCTCGTAAGCCACTGGGGGCGCTTTAATTATTTACTCTAGGGTAGGCAGTGCGTACTCTGGCCTCAAACAAATTTTATAATTTTATAAAGTTACATTTTCTCATATACTTTTTCATTTTTACATTTGACAGTCTCGTAGATTTTCAAAAAAGTTCTGTGCACGCCGCTTGATTAAGCGTATTTTCAAGCCAATCACAGTACATCGATTGTTCTAATTTGGAATAAAATTACAAGAAATAATATTTAAAAAAAAAACTAATTTACAAATACAAATAAAACTTTGCGATTACAGCAGTGTACACAATTCGTAGATATTTAGGTTATGTGGAATAATAACAGAGCAAATATTAAACTAAAGAGTTCAGTTGTGATCAACTACAAAAGGCCGGTTTTTTACAATCCGCCTGCAATAGGGCTCTTAAGCCACGAACTTAAGCGAATAAAATAAGTTTAGATAGCTGAATCTTATTAAATATTCCATGTTGAATTATTGTTTTAAAAAAGTTGCATTTTTTGTGTAATTTATAATTTTTCATATTCACATTGTTTATTTGCATAATATCTTCAGAGATAATTATATTATCCAAATTAAAAATAAACCAAACATCCTACAAATAGTTAGGTTAGTATTACAACAATCCATAACATATAGGTAATTTATCATTACATTAATAAACATTTATTAACAATAAAATTATATATATAATATATAGGTATATACCAAATTTGTAAATTTATTTCTTATGATTTTAGTTTGACTTTTTGTTTCATGTCTGCGGTAGTTTCGCGGCTGACCGAGCAAACGTTTCTCCTTTGTGGTAGCCCTTTGACAACTGCGGGGCGGGTTGAGGTTTAGGGGGAGGGGTGTCAACTTTGCCATCTGATTGTTTGTTTTGGTTTCTGTAGGGCAAAGGTTTGGAAATAGTTTCGTTTTTGTCTTTATATCGTCTAACCTCGAATTACAAACTAAATTTTCTTTTCGAAGCAGATCGTCTAATTTAAAAAAAAATCCCCCCGTTTCTATATATTTGTTACTCAATGACAAAGACTTTACATTGACCGGGATAAGAAAAAAAAATCGGCTCTTTTTTCATGTATGTATAACAATTTAATTAACTTTAAATTTAATTTTCGGTTTTGGGTCAACATTCTACACAACATATCCAAATTTCAGACCTCTAACTCATTCCGTCTGCAAGCTAGAGACCGTGATATACCCGGGCGGACAAACAGGAGTGTGACATTTAGGGCTCCGAGCTGTCCTTCGGTTACGGAACCCTAAAAAAAGACTTTCAAAATATTAATTGACGTTGAACCTCATTTACCTTTTAAACATAAATTTTTCATAAATCAATTTATGTAGTTTGATACATTTTCATTTAATTCCACAGAATTTCAAAACCTTGTTACCAGATTTTTACAAAGATTACTTATGGCGGTCTGGGATAGACCAACGTAATTAAGGCCCTGTTTCTTCTATAGAATATTGTATCTTTATGAAGATTAATATCTCAACAATGGCTACTAGTCAAAAAGTAATTAAAAGCGCTGAAAGCACAACCCTAATTATGCCCCCGAGCAAGCTTTTCAGTAATACTGCTTTGTCTACAGTTTCGCTTGAAAACAGTATATTATATCCGAGGGATGGAAAGAAGGGTATTCCCTGACAAGGTGAGTTAGCGGGCCGAGGCTGGCCGAGTAATTGAATGGAAATAAAACATAAACTCGATTATATCTTTCCTTCCTTTGCTTTAGCTGGAAGCAAGTTTTCTATGACCGCATTGGCTCTATCTAGCTCCAAATCCGGTAACCGGCGGCGCCGGCACTACAGCTAGCGAAACATTAGAAACATAGCCTAGATATATTTGCCTGTCCCAGAATGGGATAATATGATGAAAAAATAAAACTGTGTTGAAAAACGAGGGTTGGTTTTTATATCGTGCGCCTCTTATTTAATTGTAATGAGGTGTGAAATCGATAGTTGGCAGTTTCATTTTTTACCAAAGTGCTTTTCTTTTTCTGCAAAAATGCGTAGTTTTTGGGAAAATCGAAAATGAAAATTGGAAAATACGTGTGAACAAAACGCAATTTGTCACTAAAACTAAAGTGAATGTTGTATCGAAACGTCTAACAACCCGCACACACGCAATATGTATAATCACAACCAGATATTGTCAATATTAGTGTTGTAAAAATGGTGCTGAAATGTCAAAATGGCATGAAGTCCTGTTTATCGCAGTGAGGAGAAAAGCATAGTACTGCCTAAAGAATGTACATTTGTAAAATATTTAGGTAAAATTGAATTGTTTTACATGGAAGCGGCCATTTTGTAATTCAGAATTCCTTCGCGAAATCGGTGAGAGTGTAGAAGTCCGACACGGTACTGTAGCGGTGATTAGGCTAGCGAAGCCAGCCTTCCGTATATATCGCAGTTTTGTGTTAAAATCAGAGGTGCAATTATGTAAGACAATCGTATTCAAATTGATTATCATTATGGTTATTCGCTAATCAAATAGCCGGTTTGACAATTGAAATCGTACGTTTTTTGCAAAACAAGACAATTGTATTCATTTGACCGCCAAAAATGTACTATTTCAATTGTTTAACTGGCTAATTTGCTTAGCCGAATAGCCTTATGATTTCAATACAATCGTATTATTACACAATTGCACCTCAGGTTTTTGATCAAGAACCGGGAGAAGACAAAATTATGATGTAATCTTATCATAAACCTGAGAAAATTCAGTTCTTTGATCAAAAACCTAAATTGGATTAGTTTTATGATAAAATCAAGGTCAAAAAACCGGCCAAGTGCGAGTCGGACTCGCGCACGAAGGGTTCCGTACCATTATCTATAAAAACGGCAAAAAAATTACGTTTGTTGTATGGGAGCCCCCTTTAATATTTATTTTATTCTGTTTTTACGGTTTCGTAGTCCAACAAGGAAACCTTATAGTTTCGCCATGTCCATCTGTGCGTCCGTCTGTCCGTCCATCTGTCCGTCTGTCCGTCCGTCCGCCTGTCTGTCCGTCTGTTCGTCCGTCCGTCCTATTAGTACCAGAAAGTTGCAATTCGGTACGGATATATGTATTAATCACGCCGACAAAACAGAAAAAAAAATGATTTTTTTTTAATGTTTATATCCCATAAACGTTTAATTGGATAATTTTTTTGTTTCTTGTCTCTCCCATAGTGTGGGGTACTGTTGGATAGATCGTTTAAAAACATTAAGGGTGTGTAAAAATCATTTTTCGATTTAGGGATTCGTTGGCGAAATATTAAGCTTTAAAGTGCTAATTTTTGTTAGAGTGGAGTGTCCACCCCTGCCTTCTAAACGGTTGATTACGGATATGTGAAAAAATTCACAGAAGTAGTTTTAAAAGGAAAACTATCACAGTTAACAGGTTTACGAGTATAGGTAACTTTTAGTCCCCTCTAAACACGACAATGTATGGGCCGTTCTTCTAAATGTATGGGACTAGAAGTTTGGCGCGATCTGTATCAGTAGACCAACTTATAAAATGTACTGGGCAACTACGGAACCCTATAATACGCGTGGCCCGAAACGCACTTGGCCGGTTTTTTCCTTGGTCTCTGTTTTTAAGTTTGTAGTTTGTTTACCCCCTAGGGCCGAAATAAAGGGCAAAAAAGAAGCTCTTTCCGTCTCCTTGTTTCAAAAGAAAAGAGACTATTGATGAGTATATTGGAGAAAAAGTAATTTTTATGATAGTTTTTCACTTTATTTGGGGTGATGGGCACAGCTTATTACATTTTTTACACAATCCGTTACAGTTTTTGTTGCGCTTCTGCCTTTGGGTTACCCTATTGTAACTAACTAACACGGATTAGATTACGTTTTACGGTCAAAATTTTAATATTTCGAAATTTTTAACTTATTTTTAAGATTTGAAACAGCAGTGCAGTTTTTAATAATGTACTAAAAATTATGAAAACACGCCAGTTTGGCGTCTACGTTTATTTTGCTTAGCCACCAAACAAAAACACACTTGAAACCTTTTCATCACTCATACAAAGTCATAAAAGTTTGTCGTATTAACCTCGATATTCGGAATTTAAATTCGATTTACAGCCCTACATAGTATCCTCCCGTAGGAAATCGGACGCGACTCTTTTACCGTCACTAACTAGTAATAGTCACTTCTCTAATGGAAAACATCTGTTCAGTGGGCCTACCATGAGTTTTGCTTACTACACATTAACGTCTGCGTAAAATATTTATATGAGAAATTGTGCAGCGCCCCTAGCGGCTTACTACAGGAACCAGCATTTCTCATACAAAATATTTTACGCAGACGGTAACGTGTATAGTAAGCAAAACTCATGGTAGGCCTACTGCTCTGCCTTATCTTTTTGCATTTGTTATTCTGTATTTTATTTCCATGAACAATATGGAAAAATGTGACTTACGTATAATTGGTGCTTAGTGAAATGTTTAAAAGTTTCAGAATAATTGAAAATTTCACAATAAATTAGTCTTATTTTTACAACGTTGACACGACTGCACAAAAACACAAAAAGTAGTAAAATTGTCTTCTTGAAAACGTTGTTGGAAACATATATGCAAACTACAACGTCTTCAAAACCTGGGGATCCGGTTTATTTTCGGACTGCGTAAGTTTGACCACGTGTCTCATTATAGAGAGGAGCTGAAATGGCTTCCTATTCGTCAACGACGAAATTTTCACATTTTATTTGCCTCTTTAATATCCTTAGGAGCCCCACTACCCCTCCCTATTTGCGTGAACGCTTTAACTACCTTCTTTCCAATGACAAACAGAACAGACCACACACAGTATCTCTTTTAAAAACTCCATGTCATAACACGGGTGCTTTTAGAAATTCTTTCACGGTGACATCCATCAGACTCTGGAACTCCCTACCGCATACGATTCGTGATTGTCCTACGAAGAAGAAGCTTAAAGAGCATTATTTATAAATATTTTCCCTTTAAAATACATATTTATTATTTATGTAGGTACACTATTTATTTATGTTTATATTTGGTATATACTAAATTCTGGTTTTAAACATATATTTATGTAGACTTTTGTTATGTAGGTTTATGCCCATTTGTATATTACAGTATTTAAGTATGTTTCTTGTTTTTATATTTAGGTAATTATTAATTTATTTATTTTATACCTATTTATTTAAAAGTTAGGTATATTTAAGGTAGTTTTAAGTTCATATTATCTCCACATTTTTATTTTTTACATCATGTGTTTCTTTATGTGTGCACATTTGATCACGCGCTTTTAGTTAATATTTCCTTAGCACCTAGGTTTTGCTGGCAGAAATCTCTTTCAGAGATAAGCTCGCCTATAGCACATTTAATTTAAGACTGCTTGTACGTATAACTTTTCTGTGCAATAAAGAATATGAATATGTTGTTAGTTTTTTATTTTCTCGCATTAGTGATTCAAATTTGAACTTGAATCACTAATGCGAGAAAATAAAAAACCTTTCTGTAAAATACGCAAAATAAAATGTAGACTGCCTAGCTTATACTAATTGTGTCGACGCTGTCCTTGAACAAGTATAAGGGTACAAACAATATTTTTCGTGTGTCGCCAACAGAATCATTGAACCTTGGTCCTGATCACTGACCGAGTCGTCTGTATGAATTTAGCTATATCAACCAAAAGCACCTATCCAAGTTTCTATTTTATTTTACATACTATAAACAAAATGAAAGAACGAGACGATAAGGGTCAAGGGTCCAAGGTTCATATAAACAACCGATGTATTTACTAAACACTGATTTACAGTGAAAACACTGTCACCAAAAGCGGTTATCTATGGAAACACACTCAAAATCCCCACTCTCACACACCCACCCCCACCCTCATACACAAACCCTCACACTTCCACACACAAATCTCGCTTCCAACATATCAAACGTACAACTTCAACAAAGCTTTAGCTCTATTCAGTTAAATATTTTATAACATCGGACGAAAACTTATGAAACAGTTTTTGATTAAATTACTTATTGTAGTAGATATTAGTAGTTTATGCTACAAGTGAGGTAAGGAGGCAATAGCTTTACAAGGACGATTTAAACCACGAGCGAAGCAAGTGTAATTAACGTTACGAGTATGTTAAAACTGAATACAGCCTACGAGCGCATCAAACTCATCGCAGTTTATCTATGGTACGCAAAGAAAGACTACCAACATTTCCTCAATATATTTAAGAAAATAAAACTACTAGTGCGGTAAAATTGGCTTTGCTTTTCAACCGTTTGACGGATATATAAAGTCGTTTGCAATAGAATCCAACAATCATGTAAACAAACCAAATTGTCACGATTACTCCGTAATCACATACATTTGACGATCAATTATGAACATAGTCTGATTTCAACGAACGCACCATTGTTTTCACATTATCTTCAACACGATTTAACTTGTATTTATAAGTTAAATTTGTTAAAACATTTGCAACGTAAAAATTTCGAAGTATTTGACAAGCATCTTAGTTTTTTACTCATCGAACTCTATAAGTCATTGAAAAGTTAGTGTTGTTCGTAATCTGAAGTTATCTTTTATTTTTAATTTAATATTATTTGAAAACAATAAAAATTTTTTTTCAAGAGCTTAATATAATTAACCAAAACGGATTGTATCCTAAGCCATAAAAATAATGGTTAGTTTTTAAAAATTGACAGGTGGCCATTTTGTTAGAATTGTCATTCACAGTCATTCACTGTTCTGTGGGTTCGCTGTGCATTAGTGTTTTCTGTTTCCGTTTTCTGTTTCCGATTTCTACGACTTTGCATTCTCATTTTGGACTTTTGTTTTGCTTTACGATTTGGCTGGACATATTTTTCTTGGAACGACGACCTTTGCACGGCATCACGGACTTTGATATAGCATACGATTGGTATTTTTTCTCAAGGAGTAATCAGGAGGTAAGAATGATTTAGATCTATTACCTACAACGGAAATCTATTAGACGCACTTTAATATGAACAATGGTCGAAATGCGTAAGTCACGTCCTAAAGGAAGAGGAAGAAATGAAAAAGCTCGACGGCATTTTAGACACGGCAAGCGATGACACAGTGGTTCCATTTATAATTACGGTCACCGGCGACACTTCTGATAGTGATGATGACGAAGACGAAGATTTAAATTTGTTTTAATAAACACTTTTTTTATATATAATCAGTTTTATTTTATAGTCTATGGCTTATATATTTAATCTATTTAGTCAGTTTTATTTTACTACCTATCCTACTATGGGCCATAGTCTATGACTTAAAATTAAAATAATTAGAAAAATAAATTTAATTAAAATTAAATTAGAACACTATGACATCACTATGGGCATAAAAAATACGCTGTCAATTGTCAGTCCGCCATATTTGTTTACATGATTGTTGGATTCTATTGCAAACGAAGTTAATGGGTCTAGCACTTGCATCGAAAATACCTTTAAGATAACATAGAGGATACACATTACAAAGACATATAAGTATACATATGTATAACCCGGTCTCAATATCTGTGGACCTGACGTCGATGACGTCACGTCAGCGCTCTGGTACGGTGCGCAAAACAAGCATCATTAGGATAATATTGTAAACAATAATTAAGAATACATTTTTTCCCTATTATTTCCCTTTTATCTTTATTATTTTTTTATTAGAAACGGGGAGGGGCTTTACATTCCAGTGAGATCCACAGATAATGTAACCGAGTTGTATGTATATGTCGCCGCCATCTGGTTAAATCAGCTTTCTGATTGGATGCCTAGGATACTAACTAAATGGCGGCATCCAACTAAATGCCTAGGTTTCTCGTTATTTAAGTTAAGCCCTTTGGACACGGCTGAATCAAAAGCCGCCGCGTCTTTTAAATTTAGTTCATGTTTTTGCCAATATAGCGCTAGTAGTCCCATAATAAAAATGGCGTCAACAGCTGATAAAGTGTTTGGGGATCTAGGTTAGAGCGCCTTGTTTGATTTTTTCTGTATATTTTGAATTCTGATAAAACCATGGGAGTCGCCTCGCTTCGCTTCGCTTTGCTCGGCTCCTAATTATATACTTACATGTCAACCTAACCGCCCCTCCTCGCTTCGCTCGTCGTCGCAACCTATCCCTAGCTGAAAGGCTAAACGTCGTTCAGCCTTCTCGTTAAACGTTGCGTTGAACCATTTGACTGAGCAACCTTTAGGAATTTAGTTGAATGCCGCCATTCAGTTAGTATCCTAGGCATCCCATCAGTAAGCTGATTTAACGAGATGGCGCCCACATGTACATATATCTTTGAAATTGTAAAACCTAGAATTGATGTTGTTGTTAAGGTTTAGTTTCCAAAATAATACAAGAGCAGTTTCCTTGTAAGCTTGATGGTAATTTATCAGTGCTGTCGATACCAGGCGTGTGTTCGGGATAAACTTGGCAGGCTTGGCTAAATCCATCTAGGGCCCAGACCTCACATAGGTGTTTCTTTTGGCCACATGAGCCTTGGGTGAGGCTTTAGTGCTTATATTTCAAAAGGATTTTACAGAAATACCCGGCGGAAACGGACAGATTAGTTTTATTTACACCCGAGTATGCCCTCGACTCAACAACTATCCCTGAAAAAAGCAACGCGCAACTGAAAAAAAAACAAGTCTCCAAGATGCATGCATACATATACATAGTCACGCCTGTATTATAGATAGGTAGGTAGAGACTACAGAATTCCATCTGCTACGTTCCTGACACACCTCTTTCGCTTCTACATCCATCAATGTGCTCATACAATACTGTCATGATTTTGGTTCTTGAGCAATGACTATAATATTCAGAAGAAAGGCAGTTTAGATCCTACACAATTTTAATGTGTTAACAATAATACCTTAAAACTACCGCTTATCTGTTTATGCAACCCCACCATCCATGAAGACTAATTAAATGAATGAAATTTACTAGAATTTACTAAAGATTTAGGAAGTATTATGACTAATTATTATATCCTTTATTGTACACACACAGAAACTTAAACTAAAAACAAAAAATATGCACAAAGGCGAGCTTACCTCTTCAAGAGGTTTCTTCCAGCCAACCAGTAGATACTGTGGTGAAAGCATACATGAAATAGGTTGGCAGCAAGCATACAACAGGATTATTACAACACAAAACTTATTCTACACAAGTAAAATTTATAGATAAAATTACAGACTAAAATATTAATGTAAATATATCGTCACGACATGAATCCCCGAGGAGGTATCAGATGTGTTCTGAGTGTTAACTGTGAAATGCAAGTCACAGTTCACACTCGGTACGCCCGGGTTTCACCGACGATTATTACGTCCCAACGTGATGGTTGGTGAGCCCTATCGCCGTATTTCGGACACAAATACACGCTTTTTAGGGCATGCAGGTTTCATCACGATGTTTTCCTTCACCGTTCAGCAAGTGGTAAGTAAGAACAAATACTATGCGCATAAATTCCGAAAAACTCATTGGTGAATGCCCGGCCGGGGATCGAACCTGGGTCTCATGATTGAGAGGCCAGAGTTCTACCCCTGAGCTACCAAAATAATTTTCAACAATAACACAAGTAAGAAAACCAAAATAAGAGATCATCTACTAGCTACCCTAGGATTGAACCAAGGACCTCATGCTTGACTTCTGTGCAGATATCCTGTCCAAGGGAAGGAAAAACTGGTATACATTCACGTCACGACCGATAACTATAATGGGATTCTTCGGGGTGCTTACCAGGGTATTGTATTTAAGTTTATTTCCAAACTATCCCGGACGCCGCAGGAAGGGGTATTACAGAAAGCTGCAACAATTATAATTGCACCATTAGAAATGGTAAACAAGAAAATAATCACGTTGTACGATCGAGAAGACAAGAAAACCAACTCACCCCGGGTCTGATTTCATTAATTTTACAGTAAATTAATGTTGTACACTGCACAATAAATGCACACAAGGTCCTATATTCTTTGCACGTATTATAGCGAGAATTACGATAAATAACGATAAATCTCGCACAGATGTCTTTCTCGTTTGTCCAAGCTCATTGGCAAACTCAGGCAAACCCTCTCTTAACTCTTACCAATCTATAAAAAAAAACGACTACCTGCATGGTCTTGTGGACACGAATACACGATTTAAAAACGTGTGGCGCCATCTAGCAGCAAGTAGTGCAAGTAATCATGAGAAAGCTCTTCTAATCCGGGTACTTTTACCTTGCCCTTCTTTAGTACGAGTATATCTCCTATTTGGTCGGCACACGTCCTTCTAGGGCAGCCCGGTCGAGCTTTACCTTCCACTTGTGCAGCATTAATTTCTTTCGTCACTCTACTTTAATTTAACCCTCGCCATATACCCAAACCTTTCCCTTTTCTATTCTAGTTACTAAATCTTCTTTCAGGCTGCATCCATGTTCTCCTAAATACGGTACTGTAGAGTTTGACAAACTGGTCCTTATCCGTTGTCCGTCCGTCCGTCTGTCACAGGGTCTAAAGCATCAGCCGTACCAGAAGCCAGTTGGAATTTTCACAGAATACGTGTTAGTATAATCTCTAACACGGCAAAAATAAAATAATAAAAAATTGAAATTCATGGGGCGTCCCCATACAAACATATTTCATGGGGCGTCCCCGTACAAAAATCCTCGAAAAAGTAACATTGTTTTACTCGATATAAAAATATAATAACTTGTTAGAGCTTCTTTCTCTTATCTTTAATTTGAATATATTGAGCTATATGTATTAAATAAATGACACGGATAAGTTAAACAATCTCAAAATATATTTGGGGTCCGATCTGGACCAGGCATCAGTTGAGTAATACACATATTATTTATATTTGCTTAACGTTATTTGTTTCAGATCCATCTTCAAGACCGTTATACATACAAGCTTCAAATTTAGTCAGGTTGTTATACATATTCTAAAGTAAAACATCAAACAAACTCGGAGGGCGCCATATTGTTTGTCACGCGCTACGCTACCATTTTAGTGCCTTGTGCCTTGTCGCCTTGACTCTAGCATCTATATGGGCTATTTCAAAAATAATTCACCCCTTGCCTTTTTTGGGTGTCCGTCCCATGCATTTTTAGGGTTCCGTAGTCTGACAAGGAACCCTTATAGTTTCGCCATGTCCGTCTGTCCGTCTGTCCGCGGCTTAGCGCAGAGATTATTAGTACTAGAAAGCCATAATTTGGCATGGATATAAATATTAATCACGCCGACAAAATGGTAAAATATAATCTTGAAAAAAAAAAATGTTTTAAGGGTACCTCTCATACAAGTAAACTGGGGATGATTTTTTTTCTCGTCTATCCCATTGTGTGGGGTATCGTTGTATATAGAAATGTGAAAAAATTCACAGAAGTAGTAAGGTAACGGCACCAATAGTTGACAGTGCCCCAATACTTGACAGTACGATCTAATATAGCTGAACTTAGGATGTTTTTCGATTGATTCTCTTGGAACAATTTTATTATGCACTGCCAATGCCATCTCTTGTCACGAAATGAAAACCAAGCGCTGTCGATAAAACAGTTTAAAATGGCGGTTTTAGTTTCCAAACAAGTGAGGACGCGAGTCTCTATGATTGTGTTTTTTTAGCAAAGTTGATAAGACCGCGCGGAATTCGAAGGTAAATTGTTAATTTTCTATTGTTAATTTTTGTATATGAATCTAACTTATAATATATCACGAATAAATGCGTGTTTTACAGAAAAATACATATCAATTTCGTTTGTATTTTCTGTTTTTTAACGGTGTCAACTATTGGATCAAAAAATTGTTTTATATCCAATACTTGACAACGCTGTCAAGTTTTGGTGTCTAGCAAATTCTGCTTTTATATAATTTCTTTACAGGTATCAAATTTAAATAACAATATACATCTTGATATCAGTATATTTTGACCATTGTTTCTAATAGTAGACAGTGTCAGCTATTAGGTTATTTAATTGTGTCAACTATTGGTTTTGCTGAACAAAAAAGAGTTCCGTGAATTACTCTATAAAGTGAGACGCAAAACTCCAAAGGAGAGGAAAATGGGCCGCAATACATACCTTCCTGCATTTTATGAAGCTACGCTGCTAAAATGGATCAAAGACGTGGCTAAAGCAGGGTTCCCCAGCAGGGTACTTAGTAGCGTTCAAAAGTTAGTCATAGAACTTCAATTAGAAACGCCATTTACTAATGGACGACCTGGTAGAAAGTGGTTCAACAGTTTTTTAAAACGACACCCAGATATAAGTTCAAGAGTTTGTCAAAATTTGACTTCAACTAGAGCATCAGTAACTAAGGTGCAATTAGATAAGGGGTTTCATGAAGTGTTGTCTTACTTTAAAGATAATGGTTTCACTGATATCCTTAAAGATCCCAGACGCGTGTTAATTCTGACGAAACCACATTTTTTTAAACCCGAAAGGCAGCAAAGTTCTGGCAAAAAGAGGTAACAAAACCATTTATCAGCAAGTGAATCCTTATGAAAAGGAATGCCTGACCGTTTCTTTCACCGGAAATGCATAGTATTTAAATATGAGAGAATCCCTGAAGAACTAAGTCTCAGCGTTCCGGCTTCGTGGGGTCTAGGTCGATCTGAAAGTGGATGGATGACTGAAGAGTTGTTCTATGAATTTATGACCAACATATTTGACCACATTACAACCTTGGCTAGAAAAACACAACATACCTAAGCCAGTTGTATTGTTTATAGATGGACACACTTCACATCTAACCTTACACGTAAGCAAATTTTGCTCTCAAAACAGGATCATAATGGTTGCCCTATATCCAAACGCTACCCACTTATTGCAGCCTATGGACGTTGCTGTTTTTCATTCACTGAAATCAACGTGAAAGGATGCCGTTCATGAGTGGCGAGTAGAAAACCTTGAATCACCAGTACTCGAAAAAATTAACTTTAGGCCTCTGCTAAAGAAAGTGATTGAAAAGTCATTACATCCTTCGATTTTGAGGAACAGATTTCGTAAATGTGTAAAAAAAACATTTAAAAGATACTACAAGACAGTGATACAATTATTGACGAAGAGTGGAAAGATTCAGGAGATAGTATTGAAGATATTGAGTCTTACATAGAAGAAAGTGAAATTGAGGATAATTCAATTACAGAAAACAGGAAAAATTACAGAAATAAAAAAGTATACAATGAAGCCAATACTAAATCTGATATGCTTGACAAACATGATTCTTGTAAACTATGCTGGATAGTTACTGGCAACAGCATATCAAATCAAAAATGCATGGCATGTAAAAAAAAGAGTCTGTCACAGCTGCACTAATGGCTATAACCATTTTGATTACATTTGTGTAAAGTGTTTAGAAAATTCAGATGATTAAAAATAGTCTGTCAATTATTGATCTTACATGTGTCAAGTATTGGTTAATTTTGATTTTGCATGTGTTAACTTAGGGTGCCAAATTGTAGGTGTAAAAATATTTTATTTTTGTTAAGTTCGGGAGAGATCTTTAAGTTTTTGTTTCGCTTATTATATAATTTCAGAGGTCGTGCAATAAATGCCATTGGCTTTGTAAAAAAATATAATTAAATACATAAAATATGTCGATATATAGCTCTTTTCTTTCTTAATGTGTCAACTATTGGTGCCGTTACACATATAATGAATTTAAAAGGAAAACTATCACAGCTAAGTAGGCTTTACAGGTTTACGAGTACAGGTCGCGCATTATACAGTTGACCTCAAACAGCTGGAGGTTTTACGGACGACGTTCTCTCTAACCTCGCCCGTATGTCGGTGCGTTAGGGTTCACGCATTTTTGTTTGGTACTCAATTATTTCCTAAACTAAGGGCGTCCGCGGGTATGACTCTTGGGAAAAGTGGTTCAGTAGGGTCGGTAGAATATGTATATATGTAGTTTCATTTAATGGTCGCACTCTATTTACACCCGGTATAAAGTGATTTTAATTTATGCAGCTAAAATCATACTGGAGGCTTGGTAAGTGATCAGTATCACGGATCGAGAACACTTTTTGCTAATATCGCAAAATAAAATGTAGGCGTCTCATAGTAATTAACTCTGAGCTGGGCTTGCATTTGTAGGAAACACGAAAAAAATAATTTACGAATATTTTACATCAATGTACGAATATCACAAAAAGGGCCATCGAACCTTGTTACTGAGCACTTACCGACTCTTCAGTATGAATTTGGCTGCATAAATTGAAGTCACCTTATATAATATAAATGATTTAGCTGTTTGGTATGTACACAACACAGGATCCAGGGAAAAAATCTAAAATCTAATAATAATAAAAATAAACACTTCTTTGCACAAAATACACAGATGAATTCATTACATGTAGAAAAAAATATAAGCAAAGGCGGAGTTATTTCTTAAAGAAATTTCTTCCAGTCGACCATTGAGCACTGATTGGGGATAGATCATTAAATCTTGTTGTATAAATGACATAGGTCATATGTACATATATATACGTAGAAAAACATAGCATTCTAAACATACTTTATCAAATATTATTATAAAATTTACTACATATGAAAAAAAAACTGTTCTAGCCTTAAAAAACTTCTCACTCGGTCCTTTAATCCGTAAGAAAATAAAAAAATAAAAAACCTCGGGAAATTTCTTAAAAAAAAGCAGCAGAGTAAGGGTGATGTTTATTCTTACTCATTTATTTACTAGTACACATCACGAATTGTTGATAACATCCACATGAAAAAAATCCAAAGGTACACTTCTCCATATTGACTTTCTTCATAATTTCCGCTAGAGATCATAAAATTTACAGAAATGCAGTATATCTTTCTTTGGTTTGTTTGTATTTTAATGAACACTTGCTCGGGCAGCGAACGGAATTATTTTTAGTTGCAATGAGCTCTACTTCTAAATATTATTATTAGAGTGCATTACAAACCAGAAAAGATAAAGTAGAAACAAATGTAAAGACAAGAATTTGAAAAAATTCCTTGGGCCGGGATTCGAACCTGCGACCTCTTGTTATCAAGACAAGCGCGCTACCGACTGAGCCACCGAGGTACTTACCAAGACCGTTGAATTTTTCCACCATACTTGTCCACCGAATATTTTTGTAACTATTTGATCTAACCAGCTTGTAATGCACATACTGAACGCTCACGAGGTCGTTATGTAATTTTAACGCTTTGTTCTTAGGTGAAATGTAATTAAAACATAATCTCTACTTCAAATCACAATTATCATCAAAAAATGCTTATGTGCGAGTGAGACTCGTGCTGTGGGGGTTCTGTACATACCATTTAAAACTTATTCCATCAGCAGTTATGGATGTTCCATTCTTCCATTTTGAAAGAAGGAACCCTAAAAACACATAAATGAAATGTCTTCCATCCATCTATTCAACATTAAGAGCTACCCATCAGTGGTCTAAACACGGCATAAACTTTTTCCTTCACTCAGTCAAAGTTATTTCCTCCAGTTTTCCTTTTAAGATGTTTTTCATCATACTGTAATGTCATATCAAGGGCATATCATCTTTCCTCTTTTGTTTTCTGCGGGTTTGGGTAGACTTATCTTTCCTTAATTAAATATCTTCAAGGCCCTGATGATGATCAATGCTGGACACTGAATCAATCGTAGCAATCACGGTAACTAGGGTAATTGAGTCTGACAGCCATTAAACTATGATGATTTGCTACACTGAATTTATCATCATAAAACCACGCAGAAATACTCATTGTAAAAGGAAGCACGCCATCACACAAGAAAGCTATTTCGGAAATAACGAATTAGGCTGACAGAACACTTAAATCATGGGATTAGTAGAGCGTGGGAACAAACACTATAAAAAGTTTCTAAAACCGCAAAAGAGTTTCCCCAATACTCAGTTCAATGCCCGTTGCTAGTTCACCCATCCAAGACTTTATACCATACAGTTTATGTATGTTTTCACCTTTGATGCCCAGTAATATGGTCCCGTTTCCCTTGACTTGTAGGTCAATACAAGCTGGTGGTAGTAACACAAGTCTGGTAAGAAAACAAACAGACTTTGGTGGCACGCGCGAGCCAGATATAATATACGAGAATGTTGGGTGTAAATCAGGGCATGTAAACATGTCGTTTTAAAATTGTTAATGGATAAGCAACTGCAAAAAAAACAGACAAGTGCGAGTTGGACTCATCCACCGAGGGTTTCGTTGAAGACTATATTTTTTAATTATTTATTTACAAATGTATAGTTTTCAGATTTTTCCCTATACTTGTAGTATAAGACGGTATTTACTTGGCAAATTTCATAGTTCTAAGTCAACGGAAAATACCCTATAAATTTTGATTCTCATGAGAGTGTCGAAATATACGTTTTTTGAGGCATAAACGGCCGTATTTTTTTTTTCGTCAAGTTTGAAATTAGATTTTTTCCAAGCTTCAAGGGACTGTAAACTAAGGTTTTAATTTCAACCTCATTACCTCAACGCGGTCCCGAGATAAAGGGTCTTGACAGACAGACGGACGGACGGACAATCCCGACGCTACGTTTCTACTTAGTTTAGGTTATAGTGGACCGCCGATATCAACCTTACGTTATAAAAGGAGGTCCTCTGTAACTTCAACTCAAACTTGACTCAAGAATGAGTTCAAGTAATCACTTTCCCATTTAAGGGCAGCGGATCGCACCGCTGATGTTATTGACTACTGTCAACTAACAACAGTACCTGTGATCGTCACGTTTTACCGCAACAGGCACAGGTCACCCGACATCGCACCCACCTCATCCGCGCTCTGCCTACCTGTGTATGCAACAATAACGCCTTAAAAGGGTCAAGACAGGATAGCCCCGAGCAGTACCAAGCGCTGCTCCTCCGCCGTCAAACAATATATGACATGATTGACTCAACTGAGTGTTGTTGGACCCGCCAGAGAAGCTGGCTCCCTCATTATCCAAGGAGGTACTCGGAGCTGCACGCACGCTCACCTCGCGGAATAAAAATGCACGAAACATAATTACGCCAAACCCTTGTTCCAAACGCTATCTTGACCTTACGGCTTCGATAACTCCTACGCGGACGGGTGACCCGGACAACACCTCTAGCGTCGGGTTGTCTCCTCTAATATCCAGATAGAGTGCCGGAGATGAAGTCCTCCCACTGAAACCGCACGGTCGCGCACACGAATGCACGCGTCCATACGCCAGCAGTGTTCATCGGACAACTTGAGGACAACTCACGTGCCCCGCATAACCCGTTCACATTGGTGGCCGCCCAAGCGCCGCTACTAGGGAATGCTAACTGCTCACGGAGACGAGCGTCCGGTGACAAGCTATACCGGACAGACACGTGCTCGAACCCCTGCAGTTCAAACCACTAAGTTATTAGCCGAAACTAATAACATGCCACTACGAGTCCATACCCATGTCAGACACCTTCCGCGAGCATAAGCAAGCATCAGGTCGGCTCAAATCTGACTCCCGTAGTACCCAATAAAACCCAGCCGGACCCGTAGTTCCAGCTAGGGTGTCTCCAACCCGAAAGTCAGAGACTTCTTTATAAATCTGGGTCGGATAAATAAAGAAAGTTTGTAACTCGTTTAGCACCACCCGGAGGTCACGTGTCAGGTCTCGAGGGTAAACTGACGGACGCGAGTTACGGCCAACCTCGTACGGACAGACGGACAAGAAAGCGATCCTTACTCACATATAACAAACATGTTTACAAATTCTTTTACAGTTTCCGCAATATGTGTTTGTTCTCGCCATTCGAGAGAGTCCATCAATAGACATCTTTAAAAATAGAGTCCATCAGAACTTTTTAAATTTACAAAATAAATAACTGGCTTCTCAGTCCTCGTATGAATTTTGAACCTGTCTCCTAATTGCATATCACTCATTATAAGTATTATTTATTTATTTTTATTATTAATATTGTATAGTAAGTATATAATGTTTATTATTATTTAAATTATGTAGATAATTGGAATATTTTAATGCCCCCGTCCCTATGGATTTTAACTTTTGTCTACGACTGACATCTTTCCCGGCACTACCCAATAATGATCCACACCACCAAAGGTTAACTGGAATACAATGCTAAATAGCATTAAGTTCGCCTCATGTACAATATTTGCACTAAAAATAAAGAATTTTTTATTATTATTATCCTTTAAGGGCTTCGTTTTTTCCTCTTAAGGTACGGAATCCTAAAAAACATCGAAATTGTGCATCAAGAGATAAAAGAGTGAAATTTCTACCATAATATAAGCTATGATGTGGAGCGAAGTCAGATGTCACCTTTGAAGTCCATTAGAGGTTAAATAAAAATTAGTGGCCTTCAACGACCTAAAGGCATTAATAATCTGTGCTAAAGGTACCTGAAGATTCTTTAGGTCGTTGTAAGCCTTTTCATTATATGGTATGAATTTAAAAAAGCTTAATTTAGGACGGATTTGGCACGAAAACAACTTTTTATAGAAATGCACTTGTACTAATTTAATATATAACAATGCATTGAAGTAATATGCAAAAAGGCTCTTTAGCGCTTGGATGACATAGGCAGGGGGCGCTGCTGTGAAACAAGGTCTACGTTTTATTAGGATAGCGGCGTTAGTTCCGGTTTTGGCCACGACCAATGCAGGCACCAAGAGCCTTGTCGAACCTTGTAGGTTCCAATGAAATTTAAATTTTCCCAACTGTTTACAGACCATTCACTATAAGAAGTCCCCTGGCTTAGGAAATGGTAGCACTGCATATAATGTTGCCAATGGCTCACGTAGCATTCACCCTACTACACATTCATAATATTTACTTAACTGCGTTGTTTATATAAATAATTAATGAGATTACTCTTTAATGAAAATAAAATGTACAAATGACTAAATCAAAATTATCAATTATTCATTGATTTGTATTTCGCCAACAATACGTATGATCTAATGGTATGAATAACTATACATGTATCTCTGTACTAAAATGGTATTTTTTATTTCTTGTTCTAGATCGACGACGTTTGTTCTAAATCGTCGAGCTCCCGTTTTTTACGCTTTTGACTATTTTTTCCAGGCGACTTAATTTGAACGCTTTTTGCCGATATGCCTGCAAACGTAAGTGAATTATTTATTATTTTAAATTATTATTTGCCCATAAAATTGGTTTTATGTTATCCCTATTTTACTAACCCGTCATGGCACTGACACGAGATCGAACCTGATCGAGAGGAATCACGGTGCATTGTTTGCATTTTCTCTTTCACAAAACGCGTACCTTCAACACAATTTTTTTTGCACTAATGTTCAACGGCTTTGGCAATAATAATACATAATTTATCAAATAATTTAAAAAAATCTGAGTGACAACAATATGACAGCAAAAGCTTGACAAGCAGTGATGCCAACATGAATCCAAGGGACAAGTTATGGCAGAGCGTTTGCCGAAAAAATGTCGTTTCGTGACTTCTGATCGAGCTCTACCTTTCGTTTGTGCTCCATTCCGATCTGTGAGTTTCATTTGACAATGCCTAAGAGTTTATTACTTCATCACATTACTTCATTATTTAGTAATGAATGATATTGTCGAACAATTTTAACCTTATAATCCTAGCAAATTAGAATAAAAGCCCATAAAAAATCTACATGCAGACAAACAAAAGATACGTCCATTAAAATATTCTTAAAAGATACGTCCATAAGTCACATTCGCCATAATATACCATGGGGCTATAGTCGGTAACCTTAACTCATCGAATACCAGCCTGATATACACACTGAGGGACGCAGGGCAAAAAAATACTCCTAAAAAAGCTGGCCATCCTTGGCGAAACATGTCAGGTTTGTATGTAAAAAAACAAACATAAAATTGTTCCGATAAAAATGATGTCAGACTAAGGGATTTCCTAATATGTAGGTTGGTCAAGGCCACAATATGACATGGGTAGCACGCTGCTACGACTATGCCCTCATGGTCTATAACTAGTGCTTGTTTGTTTTCGTATTTGATGTTTTATTTAGTTCATTGCCCCCGTGAGTGTCCTGGAGATGCTAGATTGTTATGATTTTCTACAAAATATATTATTAATGGACTCTAGTTGATGGGAATAAAGGTATTTTTTGTCTAAATCAGTTCCTTACCAATTTGGTGCGATATATTATTGTGGCCTTTGCTAAAGTTGGCTCCGAGCCAAGTTCATGCTACGATGAGGTGGCATGAATAAGGCATTTTCAATCAATCGGCGTTTTTAATCAATGAGAATCTTTTTTCCGTAAGATAATGTTTGAGATTATTAACAGTTTCAAGCTAGTAAAAGACAGTAGAACTCAAGGCTGGAACTGAGAACATAAGCAACGCCAGATTTTCGAGAGTTCGTTTAAAGAAATTAGGACTCTGCTCCTTATATTGAAAATAGTATGAATGATTTGTAGACCTTAAGCAAACGTACTCATAAAAAAATCAATATATATACAGGGTGTAATCGTTAAGTGTGACCACTGATATCTAAAGTGCGTTACCTAATCAGTAAAATGACATCAATCACTTTTTGAAAATCAAACGAGAAGTATCCGAAATTTTGAAATTAAACACTCCCATACATTTAGTATGAGATTAGTAGTAAGGTCTTAGTTTCCTTATTTTAAAAGCATTTTATTATATATATATATATACAAAAAAACACGTTATCTAATAGCCAGATATATTTCGACAATTATTTTTGTCGGCATCTGTGGAATACACATAAATTATAATATTATAGTAATAAGTACATGACGTGAAAAAAAAATTGATTTTCAGAAAGTTGTGACATATTTTACTGATTAGATATCGTACTGTTTTCGATATCAGCTTATTACGGAACAATTACCTGTAGGCCTACCATGAGTTTTGCTTACTATACACGTTACTCTGCGTAAAATATTTTGTATGAGAAATGCTGGTTCCTGTAGTAAGCCGCTAGGAGCGCTGTACAATTTCTCATATAAATATTTTACGCAGACGTTAACGTATATAGTAAGCAGAACTCATGGTAGGCCTACTGGTCACACATAACGATTACACCCTGTAGAGTTATGACTAAAATAATCTATTGCAACTCTATGATACTTGGTTTTCAAATGTTTTTTACAAGAACGCAGTTACGGGATTGGCCTGTGTTTTTTTTTTCATTAAGTAGAAAATACAAATATGAAGTGAATGCTATTTATTTTTGCACATAAAATATTTCATTATTAGCTAAAACCCTCCAATCTGTTGTTTCGCTGCGTGATTATGATTATTAGTATACCTGTCCAAGTCAATAGGCTTATGTTATGAGCCAACCAATACTTGCCTCTATCAAAAGCTTATAAAGTCTTGGACATCGGCCTTTATTATGTAAAACATAGATTTGCATTTTTTTTAGAAATGCTCTGCTATAAAATTATATTAAATTTTATTTAGATAAAAAGCTGCATGGTCCGACCTTTCCTTGATTCACCGCACTGCTCGGACGCGAACATTTTCATATATGTTTATCTCTTTCCTTGTGCGATGGACATATTGCATCTTAAGAATAAATTAGCAAACTTTAAAAGTAGAATAAATTTGAATAATTTAGGTCTCTACCTGAGAACGAAAACGTTACTTTTTGTTCTGAGCTCACTTCACTAATGAATACTAAAATTCTCGAGAAAAATACGTGTTCCGCGCACATGACTCAAATCAAATCAAATATATTTATTTCAGAGCAAATTAGTCCATATTTACACACGAAAAAGAAAAACTACACAATAAAAAAGATAAAGATGAAAATTAATAAATTAGAATTCTATGTAAAACATAAATTCAATGTAAAATATAAGATACAAATACCAAACTTAAATTTTAATTTCAATCATAATTCCGATTTAAAAATTTACTTTAATTTTAATTTACAAATAATTTTAATTCGGAGCGCCCAAGCCTGCGGCTCCGGACCCAAATCTTCCGGATTGGTATACCCAATGTCCTATCAATGACCAAATCTTCCGGATTGGTATACCCAATGTCCTATCTTGGACTTGCTAAATCTTCCAAACTGAAGCACGTAATGGGCCCAAACGTGTACAATAATCTACCCGAACACTTTAAATTCAAGTTGAAACGCTATCTCATCGAGCAAACTTTCTATATGAAGATTATTTTTTAATTGATAATAATTTTAAATTTGAGCTGTAATTTCGATTTAAATTTATATCTAGATTTTAATTTTAATAATGATTCCAATTTTGCATATAATTTTTTATCTGCATGACATGATTTGTTTGACTGTTATTTTGATTTATGCTATTACGTAATATTTAAAAAAATGACGTGTAATAATATTTATGAAATAAATGTCTTATGTCTTATCCCTGAAAGTGCTCAGGATGCTGTTGAGACTGCAATTGATCCTGTCTCTTAGCGAGGCTATGAGTTTACGAACGAGAGCATGAAAGTCATCAGTTCTAGCCTCCGCAAACATGCCTGACGCGCTACAGAATCTGGGCAGTCTCAACATCACCCTGATTGCATTATTATATTGTACACGCAGAGCATTGAAGACCCTCTGCGTATAGCTGACCCACAGGGCGCCCATATGAAGAGACTGACAGTATGCTTTAACACACAGAAGTGACAAAGAGTATAAATTCATTCATTTCATTTATTTATTCAAAATAACAGTACACGACACAAAGCAAAATACAAAATAAGGATAAGTACAATAAAAATACACAGTTAAGACATTACAATGGCTCCCACACTAAGCAAGCTTGTCCAGGGAGATAAATAACACTTAATTACGTTTTTACTTTTTAGACAGCGAAATCTGCGTCATATTTTACGGACAGCATTTCGTAAAACGCCCAGAAATAACGGATACACGGTCTGGACAGCCCGTTTAGATAATGGCCAGCTGTTTTATCTCACAATTAAAACGTTACAATGGGGTCTCCGGTTGCAAATGAACCCGCGGGAAATGACCCGTTTCTAACTTGGGTAATTCTGTATGTACATGTAGTACCTACAGTAGGTTGTATTGGGTCGAATAATCTACACTAGCTAATATTAAAGTAGTAAATAGGTCGTGTCTTTGCATTTAATAATTTCGCGAAATGGGGTCTCCGGTTGCAAATGAACCTGCGGGAAATGACCCGTTTCTAACTTGGGTAATTCTGTATGTACAAGTAGTACCTACAGTAGGTTGTATTAGGTCGAATAATCTACACTAGCTAATATTAAAGTAGTAAATAGGTCGTGTCTTTGCATTTAATAATTTCGCGAAATGGGGTCTCCGGTTGCAAATGAACCCGCGGGAAATGACCCGTTTCTAACTTGGGTAATTCTGTATGTACAAGTAGTACCTACAGTAGGTTGTATTAGGTCGAATAATCTACACTAGCTAATATTAAAGTAGTAAATAGGTCGTGTCTTTGCATTTAATAATTTCGCGAAATGGGGTCTCCGGTTGCAAATGAACCCGCGGGAAATGACCCGTTTCTAACTTGGGTAATTCTGTATGTACAAGTAGTACCTACAGTAGGTTTTATTAGGTCGAATAATCTACACTAGCTAATATTAAAGTAGTAAATAGGTCGTGTCTTTGCATTTAATAATTTCGCGAAATGGGGTCTCCGGTTGCAAATGAACCCGCGGGAAATGACCCGTTTCTAACTTGGGTAATTCTGTATGTACAAGTAGTACCTACAGTAGTTTGTATTAGGTCGAATAATCTACACTAGCTAATATTAAAGTAGTAAATAGGTCGTGTCTTTGCATTTAATAATTTCGCGAAATTTTTAAATGGAATGGGATAATAGAGGCAAAAAAACCAGCCAAAGGGAGTCCGACTCGCGCAGGAAGGGTTCCGTACCATTATCTATAAAAACGGCGAAAAAATCATGTCTGTTGTATGGGAGCTCCCTTTAATATTTATTGTATTCTGTTTTTTAGTATTTTTTGTTGTAGCGGCAACAGAAATACACCATCTGTGAAAATTTCAACTGTCGAACTATCACTGGTTGTTCCAGACTCTGGAATCCAGAGGATGAGTTGGTGGGGTTGTTGGGGATGGTGAGATGTTGTATTTTATTGAGTGTGCATTTGAGGTTTGGTTTCTGCCTGTAACATATTTGAGGAGTATTCGGTAGTAGGTGTTTTGTTTCATCGCTTTGTCGGAGTATGGCTGCCATGAAAGTATGTGGTGATGAGTCGTGTTTGGTTAGTAGGGTTTATATTTCTGTTGTTTGTATGGAATCTTGGTCTCTGATGTAAATGTTTTTGTAGGAATTGGTTTGGATAGTGTCTATTGAGAAGTGCTTTATTAATTGTGTTATGATAGTTGTTCAGTGAGTTTGGGTTGTTGCCACGGAGCGAAAGAGAATATGGAATCGATTTTTTTATGTGTGCCGGATGACAGCTGTGGAAGTCTAAATATTGGAACTTGTTAGTGGATTTGAAATGGACGGAAGTGGAGATATGGTTATTGTCGTTAATAGTTAATTCTACGTCCAGGAAAGTGACTTTTTCAGATGAAATTTCATGGGTGAATTTTAATGAACTATGATCTTTAAGCGGTCTAGAAAGTCAGTCAAGGTGTCTTGGTTGTGTGCCCAGATCATAAACACGTGAATCAACTATGAATCTCCTCCGTACAAGGGGTTCAGAGGCTCTGAAGAAAAGTCGTCTCAAAGTTTGGCATGTAGATGTTTGCATAACTGGGAGCCATCCGAGTTCCCATAGCTGTTCCTTTTGTTTGGTGATAGAATTGGCCTTCAAAGCAAAAGAAGTTGTTTTTTAGAATTATGTCGGAAAGCGTGACAATGAAGTCGGTAGACGGTTGATGGGGCACAGGGCGGTTGTTTAGATAGGTGTGGAGAGAGGAGAGGCCGGTGCCATGAGGGATGTTGATATATAATGAGATGACGTCAATGGTAACAAGATGTAAGTTGATGTTGGTGGGCAGTTGAAGGGAATTTACTATTTCAAGAAAATGGTTCGTGTCTTTGATGTATGATGGAAGTTGTTTTACTATAGGTTGAAGGTGATAGTCATCATAAGCTGAAATTCGTTCAGTGGGTGAATCATATGATGCTACGATGGGTCGACCTGGAGTGTTGGTTTTATGAATTTTCGGCAGTATGTATAAATTGTATGAATACAATCGTCTCTTAGAATTGCGTAGACGTAGAATACAATCGTCTCTTAGAATTGCGTAGACGTAGAATACCGTCTCTTAGAATTACGTAGACGTAGAATACAATCGTCTCTTAGAATTACGTAGACGTAGAATACAATCATCTCTTAGAATTACGTAAACGTAATTAAACTTAGAATTACGTAAACACAATTAAAACGTTACAATGGGGTCTCCGGTTGCAAATGAACCCGCGGGAAATGACCCGTTTCTAACTTGGGTAATTCTGTATGTACATGTAGTACCTACAGTAGGTTGTATTGGGTCGAATAATCTACACTAGCTAATATTAAAGTAGTAAATAGGTCGTGTCTTTGCATTTAATAATTTCGCGAAATGGGGTCTCCGGTTGCAAATGAACCTGCGGGAAATGACCCGTTTCTAACTTGGGTAATTCTGTATGTACAAGTAGTACCTACAGTAGGTTGTATTAGGTCGAATAATCTACACTAGCTAATATTAAAGTAGTAAATAGGTCGTGTCTTTGCATTTAATAATTTCGCGAAATGGGGTCTCCGGTTGCAAATGAACCCGCGGGAAATGACCCGTTTCTAACTTGGGTAATTCTGTATGTACAAGTAGTACCTACAGTAGGTTGTATTAGGTCGAATAATCTACACTAGCTAATATTAAAGTAGTAAATAGGTCGTGTCTTTGCATTTAATAATTTCGCGAAATGGGGTCTCCGGTTGCAAATGAACCCGCGGGAAATGACCCGTTTCTAACTTGGGTAATTCTGTATGTACAAGTAGTACCTACAGTAGGTTTTATTAGGTCGAATAATCTACACTAGCTAATATTAAAGTAGTAAATAGGTCGTGTCTTTGCATTTAATAATTTCGCGAAATGGGGTCTCCGGTTGCAAATGAACCTGCGGGAAATGACCCGTTTCTAACTTGGGTAATTCTGTATGTACAAGTAGTACCTACAGTAGGTTGTATTAGGTCGAATAATCTACACTAGCTAATATTAAAGTAGTAAATAGGTCGTGTCTTTGCATTTAATAATTTCGCGAAATGGGGTCTCCGGTTGCAAATGAACCCGCGGGAAATGACCCGTTTCTAACTTGGGTAATTCTGTATGTACAAGTAGTACCTACAGTAGGTTGTATTAGGTCGAATAATCTACACTAGCTAATATTAAAGTAGTAAATAGGTCGTGTCTTTGCATTTAATAATTTCGCGAAATGGGGTCTCCGGTTGCAAATGAACCCGCGGGAAATGACCCGTTTCTAACTTGGGTAATTCTGTATGTACAAGTAGTACCTACAGTAGGTTTTATTAGGTCGAATAATCTACACTAGCTAATATTAAAGTAGTAAATAGGTCGTGTCTTTGCATTTAATAATTTCGCGAAATGGGGTCTCCGGTTGCAAATGAACCCGCGGGAAATGACCCGTTTCTAACTTGGGTAATTCTGTATGTACAAGTAGTACCTACAGTAGTTTGTATTAGGTCGAATAATCTACACTAGCTAATATTAAAGTAGTAAATAGGTCGTGTCTTTGCATTTAATAATTTCGCGAAATTTTTAAATGGAATGGGATAATAGAGGCAAAAAAACCAGCCAAAGCGAGTCCGACTCGCGCAGGAAGGGTTCCGTACCATTATCTATAAAAACGGCGAAAAAATCATGTCTGTTGTATGGGAGCTCCCTTTAATATTTATTGTATTCTGTTTTTTAGTATTTTTTGTTGTAGCGGCAACAGAAATACACCATCTGTGAAAATTTCAACTGTCGAACTATCACTGGTTGTTCCAGACTCTGGAATCCAGAGGATGAGTTGGTGGGGTTGTTGGGGATGGTGAGATGTTGTATTTTATTGAGTGTGCATTTGAGGTTTGGTTTCTGCCTGTAACATATTTGAGGAGTATTCGGTAGTAGGTGTTTTGTTTCATCGCTTTGTCGGAGTATGGCTGCCATGAAAGTATGTGGTGATGAGTCGTGTTTGGTTAGTAGGGTTTATATTTCTGTTGTTTGTATGGAATCTTGGTCTCTGATGTAAATGTTTTTGTAGGAATTGGTTTGGATAGTGTCTATTGAGAAGTGCTTTATTAATTGTGTTATGATAGTTGTTCAGTGAGTTTGGGTTGTTGCCACGGAGCGAAAGAGAATATGGAATCGATTTTTTTATGTGTGCCGGATGACAGCTGTGGAAGTCTAAATATTGGAACTTGTTAGTGGATTTGAAATGGACGGAAGTGGAGATATGGTTATTGTCGTTAATAGTTAATTCTACGTCCAGGAAAGTGACTTTTTCAGATGAAATTTCATGGGTGAATTTTAATGAACTATGATCTTTTAAGCGGTCTAGAAAGTCAGTCAAGGTGTCTCGGTTGTGTGCCCAGATCATAAACACGTGAATCAACTATGAATCTCCTCCGTACAAGGGGTTTCAGAGGCTCTGAAGAAAAGTCGTCTCAAAGTTTGGCATGTAGATGTTTGCATAACTGGGAGCCATCCGAGTTCCCATAGCTGTTCCTTTTGTTTGGTGATAGAATTGGCCTTCAAAGCAAAAGAAGTTGTTTTTTAGAATTATGTCGGAAAGCGTGACAATGAAGTCGGTAGACGGTTGATGGGGCACAGGGCGGTTGTTTAGATAGGTGTGGAGAGAGGAGAGGCCGGTGCCATGAGGGATGTTGATATATAATGAGATGACGTCAATGGTAACAAGATGTAAGTTGATGTTGGTGGGCAGTTGAAGGGAATTTACTATTTCAAGAAAATGGTTCGTGTCTTTGATGTATGATGGAAGTTGTTTTACTATAGGTTGAAGGTGATAGTCATCATAAGCTGAAATTCGTTCAGTGGGTGAATCATATGATGCTACGATGGGTCGACCTGGAGTGTTGGTTTTATGAATTTTCGGCAGTATGTATAAATTGTATGAATACAATCGTCTCTTAGAATTGCGTAGACGTAGAATACAATCGTCTCTTAGAATTGCGTAGACGTAGAATACCGTCTCTTAGAATTACGTAGACGTAGAATACAATCGTCTCTTAGAATTACGTAGACGTAGAATACAATCATCTCTTAGAATTACGTAAACGTAATTAAACTTAGAATTACGTAAACACAATTAAAACGTTACAATGGGGTCTCCGGTTGCAAATGAACCCGCGGGAAATGACCCGTTTCTAACTTGGGTAATTCTGTATGTACATGTAGTACCTACAGTAGGTTGTATTGGGTCGAATAATCTACACTAGCTAATATTAAAGTAGTAAATAGGTCGTGTCTTTGCATTTAATAATTTCGCGAAATGGGGTCTCCGGTTGCAAATGAACCCGCGGGAAATGACCCGTTTCTAACTTGGGTAATTCTGTATGTACATGTAGTACCTACAGTAGGTTGTATTGGGTCGAATAATCTACACTAGCTAATATTAAAGTAGTAAATAGGTCGTGTCTTTGCATTTAATAATTTCGCGAAATGGGGTCTCCGGTTGCAAATGAACCTGCGGGAAATGACCCGTTTCTAACTTGGGTAATTCTGTATGTACAAGTAGTACCTACAGTAGGTTGTATTAGGTCGAATAATCTACACTAGCTAATATTAAAGTAGTAAATAGGTCGTGTCTTTGCATTTAATAATTTCGCGAAATGGGGTCTCCGGTTGCAAATGAACCCGCGGGAAATGACCCGTTTCTAACTTGGGTAATTCTGTATGTACAAGTAGTACCTACAGTAGGTTGTATTAGGTCGAATAATCTACACTAGCTAATATTAAAGTAGTAAATAGGTCGTGTCTTTGCATTTAATAATTTCGCGAAATGGGGTCTCCGGTTGCAAATGAACCCGCGGGAAATGACCCGTTTCTAACTTGGGTAATTCTGTATGTACAAGTAGTACCTACAGTAGGTTTTATTAGGTCGAATAATCTACACTAGCTAATATTAAAGTAGTAAATAGGTCGTGTCTTTGCATTTAATAATTTCGCGAAATGGGGTCTCCGGTTGCAAATGAACCCGCGGGAAATGACCCGTTTCTAACTTGGGTAATTCTGTATGTACAAGTAGTACCTACAGTAGTTTGTATTAGGTCGAATAATCTACACTAGCTAATATTAAAGTAGTAAATAGGTCGTGTCTTTGCATTTAATAATTTCGCGAAATTTTTAAATGGAATGGGATAATAGAGGCAAAAAAACCAGCCAAAGCGAGTCCGACTCGCGCAGGAAGGGTTCCGTACCATTATCTATAAAAACGGCGAAAAAATCATGTCTGTTGTATGGGAGCTCCCTTTAATATTTATTGTATTCTGTTTTTTAGTATTTTTTGTTGTAGCGGCAACAGAAATACACCATCTGTGAAAATTTCAACTGTCGAACTATCACTGGTTGTTCCAGACTCTGGAATCCAGAGGATGAGTTGGTGGGGTTGTTGGGGATGGTGAGATGTTGTATTTTATTGAGTGTGCATTTGAGGTTTGGTTTCTGCCTGTAACATATTTGAGGAGTATTCGGTAGTAGGTGTTTTGTTTCATCGCTTTGTCGGAGTATGGCTGCCATGAAAGTATGTGGTGATGAGTCGTGTTTGGTTAGTAGGGTTTATATTTCTGTTGTTTGTATGGAATCTTGGTCTCTGATGTAAATGTTTTTGTAGGAATTGGTTTGGATAGTGTCTATTGAGAAGTGCTTTATTAATTGTGTTATGATAGTTGTTCAGTGAGTTTGGGTTGTTGCCACGGAGCGAAAGAGAATATGGAATCGATTTTTTTATGTGTGCCGGATGACAGCTGTGGAAGTCTAAATATTGGAACTTGTTAGTGGATTTGAAATGGACGGAAGTGGAGATATGGTTATTGTCGTTAATAGTTAATTCTACGTCCAGGAAAGTGACTTTTTCAGATGAAATTTCATGGGTGAATTTTAATGAACTATGATCTTTTAAGCGGTCTAGAAAGTCAGTCAAGGTGTCTCGGTTGTGTGCCCAGATCATAAACACGTGAATCAACTATGAATCTCCTCCGTACAAGGGGTTTCAGAGGCTCTGAAGAAAAGTCGTCTCAAAGTTTGGCATGTAGATGTTTGCATAACTGGGAGCCATCCGAGTTCCCATAGCTGTTCCTTTTGTTTGGTGATAGAATTGGCCTTCAAAGCAAAAGAAGTTGTTTTTTAGAATTATGTCGGAAAGCGTGACAATGAAGTCGGTAGACGGTTGATGGGGCACAGGGCGGTTGTTTAGATAGGTGTGGAGAGAGGAGAGGCCGGTGCCATGAGGGATGTTGATATATAATGAGATGACGTCAATGGTAACAAGATGTAAGTTGATGTTGGTGGGCAGTTGAAGGGAATTTACTATTTCAAGAAAATGGTTCGTGTCTTTGATGTATGATGGAAGTTGTTTTACTATAGGTTGAAGGTGATAGTCATCATAAGCTGAAATTCGTTCAGTGGGTGAATCATATGATGCTACGATGGGTCGACCTGGAGTGTTGGTTTTATGAATTTTCGGCAGTATGTATAAATTGTATGAATACAATCGTCTCTTAGAATTGCGTAGACGTAGAATACAATCGTCTCTTAGAATTGCGTAGACGTAGAATACAATCGTCTCTTAGAATTACGTAGACGTAGAATACAATCATCTCTTAGAATTACGTAAACGTAGAATACAATCGTCTCGTAGAATTACGTAGACGTAGAATACAATCGTCTCATAGAATTACGTAGACGTAGAATACAATCGTCTCTTAGAATTGCGTAGACGTAGAATACAATCATCTCTTAGAATTACGTAGACGTAGAATACAATCGTCTCGTAGAATTACGTAGACGTAGAATACAATCTACTCTTAGAATTGCGTAGACGTAGAATACAATCGTCTCATAGAATTACGTAGACGTAGAATACAATCTACTCTTAGAATTGCGTAGACGTAGAATACAATCTACTCTTAGAATTGCGTAGACGTAGAATACAATCGTCTCATAGAATTACGTAGACGTAGAATACAATCTACTCTTAGAATTGCGTAGACGTAGAATACAATCGTCTCTTAGAATTACGTAAACGTAGAATACAATCGTCTCGTAGAATTACGTAGACGTAGAATACAATCGTCTCTTAGAATTGCGTAGACGTAGAATACAATCGTCTCGTAGAATTACGTAGACGTAGAATACAATCGTCTCATAGAATTGCGTAGACGTAGAATACAATCTACTCTTAGAATTACGTAGACGTAGAATACAATCGTCTCATAGAATTACGTAGACGTAGAATACAATCTACTCTTAGAATTGCGTAGACGTAGAATACAATCGTCTCTTAGAATTACGTAAACGTAGAATACAATCGTCTCGTAGAATTACGTAGACGTAGAATACAATCGTCTCTTAGAATTGCGTAGACGTAGAATACAATCGTCTCGTAGAATTACGTAGACGTAGAATACAATCGTCTCATAGAATTACGTAGACGTAGAATACAATCGTCTCTTAGAATTGCGTAGACGTAGAATACAATCATCTCTTAGAATTACGTAGACGTAGAATACAATCGTCTCGTAGAATTACGTAGACGTAGAATACAATCTACTCTTAGAATTGCGTAGACGTAGAATACAATCGTCTCTTAGAATTACGTAAACGTAGAATACAATCGTCTCGTAGAATTACGTAGACGTAGAATACAATCGTCTCTTAGAATTACGTAAACGTAGAATACAATCGTCTCGTAGAATTACGTAGACGTAGAATACAATCGTCTCTTAGAATTGCGTAGACGTAGAATACAATCGTCTCTTAGAATTACGTAGACGTAGAATACAATCATCTCTTAGAATTGCGTAGACGTAGAATACAATCATCTCGTAGAATTACGTAGACGTAGAATACAATCGTCTCGTAGAATTGCATAGACGTAGAATACAATCGTCTCGTAGAATTGCGTAGACATAGAATACAATCTCTAATAATAATACGAGTATGTTTGCGAACTTTCGTGATACGAATAAATAATCCGTTCTATCCCCATCCTTAGAAAGGAAGTTGGCTTGTTTCTCAGCATAAAACTATAAAATATAAAGGAAGTAGACAGATAAAAGTTAGAATAAGCTTAGTGGTTCTAAAACTTTTGGAGAGCTGTAATCTTTTGAGATTTGCGAAGAACGTGTTAGGATTTCATCGTAAAACAGCAATCATTATCGGTTTAATTTGTTAGTCAAAATGATAAAACGAAACCATTATAGGATCACTTTTTCCTTCTCGCAGTCTGGCAAGACCCTTTTTCTCAGGCTCCGGGAGAGATATCCAGTTGAAACTAATACCTCCTACAAAAGCCGTTAAAAATCAGGCTTTTAACTCAACGCGAAAAAAAGTAATTGCTCTTTTCGAAATCAAATTTCATACAAATTTGCTTACCATGAACACCTATAGGGTACTTCCAGTTGACTAACAAACATTTAGCAATGTGAAGCTACCTTTACTTAACATTTTTCAGTGTGAAGTTACCTTTAAAGATGGAGAAACGAGTAAATTTTTTTAAGGCTATTCATAAGCACCTGAAAAGGAAGTGCTTGTATCACTCAAATGCGGGATGTGGAAGAAGCGAAAGCGATAGGTCAGAATCGCGTAGCTTAGAAATCTGGAGCTCTCTTATCTCAGCCTAGACCCCTGGGAATCAGGCGTAATGTAAAATAATCCGTTTTCCTAGTCTACGTCGAAGTAAATTATTTTTCGCGTATTTGAACCCCAAGGGAAAAGAGATCCATCCTTCTCGAAGGGACGCCTTCTATGACATTACCGTTTATTTTGAAATTGACCCTTGACCCATCAAGTGTGAATTAAATTGTATTATATCGGTCCCGTAACTTTTCTTTTTTCTCGACTCTTTTACAGGATTATTATAAAAATAAAACTTGTAAGCCTGGGTGAACTATTGTTTGTTATTTGTAAGCAATAATGTGTTGTTGGTTGTCTTTTAATTGAAAAGAGATTTTGTAACTAGGGAAACAAAGTTTTGTACATAATAAATTTGGATACATATGTAATTTTAAGAGGTTAATAAGTATAATTCCCATACAAAACCAAATAGTATGGTATTTACGTGTTTAAAAACTTTGTGGTAATATGTAATCGTGGAGATAATAATAATAAAATAAAAACCAAGTGCGAGTCAGACTACCGAATAAATAGTTCCGTATCGGCACACAATAAGTGTACAGAACCCTAAAAACATCATGGTAATGTAGATGCCAAAGCAAGGTGGCGAAAAACAAGGCGCGAAACCGGTAGCGCCCGACTAACAATTTGATACTCTCTAGTGCTGAAACCTGACTTTTATTATTTTTTGTTTTACTTTAGAGCATGTACTAGTACAATCTAACCAAACTTTAAACTTCAATGTAAGTTTTCAAGATAGAGCTGAAACAAATAACGATCAGTTGATGATTGTTTGCACTTGGTGGAACTTACGATACATTTTGATTGAAATACACTTGTAAAATTACGTATCCACGGTTATTTATTTATCCAAACGGTCAAAGGGTTGACAATATTAATATATGGAGCTTAACTGTGGCGCGCGCGGTGACCGGACGTGTCATTAAAATAGTGATTTTAACTAAAATTAAATTATTAACGTGCAATTAATTCTACACCATATTATCTCAACTACAAGAGCGGTATTACTCAAATCCGGGCTGCTCACTGTGGCCATCGGCCGCCAGCCTCACACAGGTAGCGGTTTGGACATAAGAACCGAGCGGAGCGATAAGCGGAGCGAGTTTTCGACATTATTACTATGAGTCACCTGCTGCGAACCCCTCCAAAGGCTACTGTAGAGCGAACAATGCGAGATGGTACTGGATCGCAATCTCAGCCAGACTTATCTGATATGTCTAAAACAGAAGAATTCCAACAAATCAATTTTCGGAAAAGAAAAACCCCAGATGATGATTATGTGGCCAAATTTGATAAATTCAAGAATGAAATTATGGAGACGTTGAAGACCTTCACTATTTCTCAAGGTGAAAACATGCAGACTATTAGTCAAAATATTTCATCAATCAAAAATCAACTTTCTGATATAAAATCCACTACAGAATTTCTTGTTTTGGAGAATGTCAAGTTGAAATCAGATATTGCTGAATTGAAAACCTCCAAAACTATCACTGATGAAAAGATAAAAGATATGGAAAATTACCTACAAAAAATAAAATCAGCTTCACAAATACGACCATTTTCTGAAGTTATCTCACCAACAACATCTCAAGCTGGTATATTTGAAGAAATGCAAGAACGCTGGATAAGAGACAAAAACATTGTTATAGCAGGTATCCCAGAATCTACATCGACCAAAACCGAAGAAAAGCGAGAACACGACCGACTTGAGATAAACAAAATTGTAGCTGCCACTTATTCTGAAGATGAGGCCCCAAAGTTATTAAAGATAATAAGACTGGGCAAGTATGATAGTGCAAAGCCACGCTCAGTTAAAGTGTGTTTTGATTCTTCACATATTGCCAGAATTATTTTAAAAAACAAGGATAAGGCCGATGGGGTCAAAATTTACTCAGATCAAACACCATACCAGCAGAAATTTATGATGAAACTTAGAGAAGAACTAGAGAAACGAACACAAGATGGAGAAATAGATCTGACTATTAAGTACATTAAAGGTGTCCCCAAAATAGTGAAAAAGCTGCCAAAAAACTCAAAGGAAAATTAATCGATAATCCAAAACCCACAAAACGTGTAACCTACGAAATAAGTAAGACTTATGCCAACATAACATCCAACCACAAATCTTTGAAATTTCTATACGCTAACGCACGCAGCCTGGTCAAGTCAGGAAAAATTGAAGAACTAAGATGTGTAATTGAGGCATTGCCAAAAATTCATGTTATAGTCATTAGTGAAAGTTGGATCAAAAGTGATGATGAGGCAAAACGGTTAAACATCCCAAACTATTCGCACTACTATAACTTCAGAACAAATACAAGTGGGGGTGGAGTGTCCATCTACGTTCACGATAATCTTAAACACAAATTATTAGAAGAAAAATCAGAAAATGACAACCATTACTTATGGATCTATATTGAAAAGTTTTCACTAAATATTGGAGCAATATATAAACCAGGAAGAACAAATACCAGTGACTTTCTGAATACATACACATACTATCTGTCAAAAATGCGAAGAGTTATCGTTCTTGGAGATGTGAATTTCGACTTATTGTGCAATGAGAAGCCAGTTCAGGAATATAAGAAAGTACTTAAAGAAAATGGATATAAAATACTTAATAAAATTAGCAAAGAATACTGTACCCGAGAAACTTCAACTACTAAAACAATCCTAGATCATGTATGCACCAATCTAAAAGAAAATATGTTCCATATGGCTTTGATCGACTCATCCCTATCAGACCATAAGCAGATTTACCTGGAAGTTCACAACTACAAACCCGCACCGCTTAAACGAGTCCCTTATGAAGCAATCGACTACCAACGACTGTATTCATATGTTAAAGAACATAAATCACAACTGGAGACCTCTGATTATAAGACTATTGAGAACATCATACTACAAGCGGTGGTAAAGAGTAAAGTTATTAAAACCAAGGTATTAAATCCACCCAAAAACGAATGGATTAACAAGGATCTTATTGCAGGAATAAACAAAAGAAACGTTCTTTGGCAGAAGACAAAGAAAAATCCAGAAGACCAATAAATAAGAGCAGCTTTACTGAAAGAAAGAAATCTAGTGTCTATAAATATTCAATCTGCCAAAAACAACTACTATTATGAATCTTTTAAAAATTGTGAAAAGTGTCCTCGCAAAATGTGGCAACTAATAAATTCTCTGTCTAATAATAAAAATAAATCAGATCTTGCTCCTAACAGCCTTGAAACCCCATCTGGTGTTATCACTGATGCTATAGATATCTGTCAATACTTTAACTCTTTTTTTGCCAACATTGGTTCAATCTTAGCTAATCATATACAAATAAACAAACCAAATAATTCAGCGCTACAAAAACCAACCAACCTGGTAAATAAAATCGAAACTACACTTTTTACTCCAACAAGCTGTGATGAAGTAGCTAAATTTATAGATAAACTTAAACCTAACACCAGTGCTGGTATTGACGGAATAGGGCCTAAGGCAATTAAATGTATAAAAGATTTTTTGGCTGAGCCTTTAACCAGATGTATAAACCTTTGCCTTCTCGAAGGAAATTTTCCTGATTCGCTGAAAAAAGCTAAAGTCACTCCAATCAACAAATCGGGGAAGAAAACGGATCCTGGAGACTACCGTCCTGTCTCAGTACTACCGACAACATCCAAATTATTTGAAAATATTCTTCATAATAGGCTTGAAAAGCATTTAAATACTATTGGTTTTCTTTTTAAGAAACAGTATGGGTTCCGCCCCAAATCTAATACTCTCTCTGCTGCAACTGATTTAATAACGACGATAAAACTTAATATAGATCAAAAGAACATTGCATTGGGTATATTTATTGATTTAAAAAAAGCATTCGATACCGTTAGCCATGAAATACTTTTGTTGAAGCTTAAAGATATAGGAATCGCTGAAAATGCTCTTGAAATTTTCAAATCTTATTTAAGTAGCCGATATCAGGTGGTTAAAATAAACAAAAATCATAGTGATTCTAAATTGGTCACATTTGGTGTTCCACAAGGGTCAATTTTGGGACCGCTTCTATTCCTCATATACATAAATAGTGTTAAGGACATTGGTCTAAATGGAGATATCACATTATATGCAGATGACACTAGCCTATTTTACTTTGGCCAGGATATTCATTCCATAGTAGAGAGGGCTCAGAGGGATCTAAATATGTTACATGAATGGCTTCAAATTAACTTACTCACAATTAATACATCTAAAACAAAATATATTATTTTTGCAGCCAAAAATAAAGTAATCTCAAATTATAATCCAATAACAATTAACAATGAAATAATTACAAGTACTACTAACGAAAAGTATTTGGGTCTTATTTTGGACAACCGCCTTACATGGAAACCTCACCTTGAGAAAATAAGAACCAAACTCATATCCCTAGCAGGAGCATTGCGTGGATTTGCTCGTTGCCTTCCAAAACAAGTCCGGTACACAATTTATAATACACTCGTCAAACCTCACATAGAATATTTGATAGAGGTGTGGGGATCAGCCGCGAAGACAAATCTGCGTACTCTGCAAACTGCTCAAAACAAAATTATAAAAACACTTTTTGGTTATAATTACCTTACAGAAAGCGCTAAAATCTATAAAGAAACTAAAATATTTAACATATCTCAAACATATAAATACAATACCTGTATATTGATACGAAAAATCTTAACCAACGATATTCACACACAAATATCTTTTACTAAAAAAATACAATTAAAAATGCGCTTAACAAGACAAGCTAATAATATATACATACAACGTCAGAGAACCAACTACGGTAATAGTAGCATAGTGGCTGAGGGAGCACGAATGTATAACAAGTTACCGAAAGATATTAAAGAAGCAAAATCATTGCTTATTTACAAAAAACTATTGAAGAGTCACATTTTGAAGGACTATTCATTACTTCATTAAAACCTAGTGTTTATTAATTAATTATTAGTTTATTAATAGAAGCTTTTGGTAGAAACCTACTCGCACTTATAATATTAAATATTCATCCTATCAACTCACTGTAAACACAACCCTACATAACATTGCATTGTTAGTGAAGCTAATCACTTTTTAAGGATTACCCACATATTTTTATTTGTTACGCGATTAAAGCGTTCGCTGTTATAAATTGTAACTGTGATAATCTATTGTTTCTCATGTAAGTGAATTTTATTCTTTTTGAGAAAATAAATATCTTAAACCTTAAACCTTAGTGAAGAGGCCAAAAACATTTATCACCGAAAGCTGTAGTGTTGAAACATTTTATAAGATCTTCATAAGTTTATTTATGTCGATCTGAGAGCAATTACTAGCACATCAACTATGCTAAATACCAGTGGCGTGCATAGATCTTTTTGCTGGAAATGCAATGAGAAGGTCAAGAATATGAAAAATTCAAATGTCACTTTGAAAAGTCATTATTTGTATGACGCCAGGGTATTCACTGCGCCTTCCCTAGAGTACACGAATTTATACAAAAAATATATATACCGTCACGACATTAATCCCTGAGGGGGTGTCAGAGGTGTTCCGGGTGTGAACTGTGGAATGCAAGTCACAGTCCACACTCAGCACACCTGCTTTTCACCGACGTTTATTACGTCCCTACGTGATGGGTGGTGAGCCCTTTTTTTTTTCAAATTGGTTAATAATTTTTTCATGTTGTTTTATCGTCAAATTTGACCTTCTTATTGCTTTTCCAGCAAAAAGTTCTATGCACGCCAATGCTAAATACCCAACGTTGCGGCAAGGTTTAGCATTGGTAGAATTTACCATTGGGTTGCCATTCAACAAAAACAAAGTTTAGAAGGTAGAAAATTACTTTTTATAAAAAAAAATCTAGTGTAATGTCAATAAATAATTTACAAATTCAACAAATAAGAAACACAAAATTAACGCATTTCCATTTATTTGACTAAAACCCCTGTGTACAGAAGGACATCCTCTTAATATCAGAGATCGATGATTTAGATTTGTAACAAAATCAAGATAAATAACTATGACACTCAAAAAATTGATCCAAACAAAAAACATCGCATATGTTAGTTACCGGCCAAACCCAATTTTAGGTCAAACTAGTTTTGCCTAAAGTCTACGCCAAAATTAGAGAGACTAGTTTGACAGCTCGAAAAGCACAAATGTTGCAATTTTTGCTAGTGCCGCGCCGTCCGCATCGATATTGTAATCCAAGGGCATGGTTATGACAATCAACACGTTCACCACGCTCAGCTATCGTTTTTGAAATGTTGGTTACGAAAACAAGCCGGACTTGAGATCGTAATTGACTATTGATGTGTCAAATTGCCATTTTGTTCATTTGGTGCAAAACTGGAAGAGAAAACGTTTTTTGGAACATCGGAAAGTACAATGACCTCTTCTAAAGAAATTATTATGAGGTCCACTTTCCCCTAGTTCTTATACTATAGGATCACCTCACCGAGAGATGGCACCAATGACGTTTAAATGTCTACCAGGTTTCGTAATTACTTACCTATGAGTAAGTGACAATAAAATTTCAATAAAACAATATTTATGTTGTTTCGTTGTTGCTATCGATGAAAATGCATTTTACTCGTTTCGATAATTATTTTTAGATTTATGTTGCCGTCAATATGCAATAGAATTTCTATAGGTAAAAAAAATTCAGAAAAAGTTTCTCATTTAGGGTAATATAACCCTAAGGTCATTACTATGATTGCAATAAAAACAAAAATGATGCAGGCTTATACTAAAGAATATACTTAAATGAGCTATAATGCCTAATAAAATACATCGATAAAGATATACACAGTCTAAGTGTATCAAACTGTGGGATAAAAAAGCTGATTGTCAAAATACTGTAACTGTTAACAGGAAAGACTGCATCAATTTTTGTTTTCAAGTTAAGAGCGTTCTTTCAAAATGCAAGTAAAAAGATTACTTTTGCATCTAGAGACTTGATACTTTTTGGTAAGCGTACTTAATCTTATTTAGGATATATCTACAACTCCATGTCAAAATTCTCTTTGCCACTAACAATCACATTAAAGTTTTATTAAATTTACATCAAGCCCTTTAATTCGAACCTACTGAAACCAACAACAATAAAATTTGTACTAATTAATAGGATAGAGATCAAGGGAAAAATAAGGCGCTTAAAAATAAAAATAAATATAGCCTTCTGAAAATTGCATGTATAGGTAGATAACTTTAGGCGTAAGTTATTTGAATATACTCGTATAATTTTATGAAAACACTGGTCGAGTAATTGCAACTCTTACTAGATAGGTTTTTAATATATATATATAAATATATATAACAGTCAATTAAATATCTCTGAAAAAATATTCACGATGAGATATTTTATATACCTACTTATATATTTCTGGAATAATTTTTTATACTTATGTGATTGCAAAAGGTAAGTAAATAAATATATATCTAATAAATCTGACCCGGTTACAGATCGATTATGAATTATCGACTTAACCTCATCACTATTTAATTTTTTACATGACTTGCAACACTCCATCTGTCAATTTAGTCTCTCTAATTATAAATCCGACTTTAGGCCAAACTTTGTCTTGGGAAATTTCAGAAATCCTTGAAGAAGCGAGCCGGTAGCGTAGATATGGCAAATCACGGAAACAATATTTTTTATGTTTTATTCACAATTTTTATACTGGAAATACATGAATTTTCATAAAATATACTGAGTGAAATGTATTTTTTATGAACCCTGATGTCACTAGAATGAAAAAAGTTGTGGAAAAGAATCATCAAAGTTTACTTCATTTTTAAACGAAAGATATTTACAGCTTATTTTTCGTTTCCGAGTTACAGGAATACTTTTCTTTTAATGCCTGAATTCATAAAATCATGAAAGCATTCCGCCTAAATTTCATTTCCTTTTAACAAAGTGATTTCAAAAAATTCACAAAGTACCGCGAAGCTTTCTTAGTTAGCATGTTTTGTTATAAAAAGATTTAAAAGATCCTCTTGCAATTTATGATTTAAGCAAATTATCATGTAGGATAATAATAAAATTCTTTATTTCACAAAATATAATTATTGTACAAATGCGAGCTTAATACTTATATATTATCTACTAGCTAACTTTTGGCAATGAGGAAATTGTTGAAAGTAGTGCCATAATATTTAAATAGTTTAATAAAGAGATAAATTGTTAAAATAACTAGACTTAATCCTAATTAACATTTAAAGAAAAGCTATAATTTTTAATAAAATTCATAAACTTTAATTACTACATAAACTACTGGTAGAGCATTTCCCTTGAAAGTGGATGGTGTGGTGTGCACATCGTGTCTCCAGGAGCAGAAGCCAAGGTAAGAGACGCAGGATTTATCTTTTATGTATAAACCCGTTCGATTCCCCTGTATTCAAAATTTCGTTATTTCTGGGAACCAGCGTCCGATACTTTTTCGGAATAATTTCGAATCAATTTTTGTTTCATATAAATAGGTAAATAATTGTGGATAGGGAAGAGAATTTATCAATTACTCATATCATAACAATCATGAAGTAATTACGTAATATTCCGCAACCCAAGAAAGTGTTGTCTAATTTTGTTCTAGAAGACTAATATAGATGGTGCTTCAAGGATTTGTAACAGTAATAGATGGATCTTTATAAGGTTGATTCTCTGGAACTCAGTCTCAGTCAACTATGTAACACATCATAAACGCCGCACACGACGCATAAAGGCATAAAACTATTTTACGATCAATTACCTCGCGCTCACGTGTCGGTGAGGCAATCTGCTGAGAAGTCTGTACACACACCACGAAGGGCTCAGTTCATTCTAAAGTTAATTTTATTTATAACCTCACAGTATGGCCACAGACTTGACACTAAGTTGAAAATGAGACTGACGTTGTGCTATATAAGGTGACTTTTATTTATAGGATCAAATTTATGCTGCAGGAACTGTAGGAACTGAAGGAAATGGTGCGCGGCCTTAGCGATTCTTCGAGACGAGTGGGCCTGCGGATGAATTTGGATAAGACTAAGGTCATATCATATCCAACTGTCACGTCATCCAAGGGCCACTAACCGTCGACAATGTCAGCATCGAAGTTGTTCAAAAATATGTTTATCTGGGTCAAGTCATACAGCTGGATAAAAACAACTTCGAAGTCGAGGCTGACAGAAGAATATGCTTGAGTTGGGCAGTACTCGGAAAGTTGCGTCACATATTTACGTCGTCAATACCGCAGTGCTTAAAGGCTAAGATATACAACCAGTGCGTCCTTCCTGTGATGACGTATGGCGCTGAGACGTGGTCTCTTACAAAGGGCCTGACCTAGCGATTTAAGGTCGCTCAGCGAGCTATGGAGCGGGCTATGCTTGGGGTATCTCTGATGGATAGAATCCGAAATGAGGAGATCCGTCGGAAATCAAAAGTAACCGACATAGCCTGCAGAATCAGTAAGTTGAAATGGCAGTGGGCAGGCCATATTTGTCGTCGACTTGATGGCCGTTGGGGCCGAAAGGCGTAAGAATGGAGACCACGTACAGCAAAGCGTAGTGTAGGCCGACCTCGTGCCCGCTGGACCGACAACCTGAAGGACGTTGTGGGTGGCTGCCGGATGGAGAGGACGGAGAACCGACTTGAGTGGCGAAATTTGGGAAAGGCCTATGTCCAGCAGTGGAGGAACACGGGCTGATGGATAGGTGGACCAAATTTATACTGGAGACTAAGTAGGTAGTGAGGACCAAGAGTCTCCGGTATGAATTTGGCTATATACTTTTGTTTATATGACCAAACTTATACTGGAGATTCGATAAGAGGTCAGGACTAAGGTTTAATTACCCTTTCTGTGAAAAGCTTAATATAGCCGATAATATATATATTTTATTCAAAAGTATATAGCCAAATTCATACCGGAGACTCGAAGAGACTGCAAGAAAACAACAAAAATATGTTAATAGTGAATTTATTTTTCCATTCCAAAATTATTTAATACTTACCACTTGCTGAACGGTGAAGGAAAACATTGTGAGGAAACTTGCATGTCCTAAAAAGCGTGTAATTGTGCCCGAAGTACGGCGATAGGGCTTAACACCAACGACCTACTAGTGCTCGTTGCTCACCACCCATTACGTTGGAACGTAATCGTCGGTGAAACGCGGGTGTGCCGAGTGTGGACTGTGACTTGCATTTCACAGTTCACATCCGGAACACTTCTGACCCCCTCGGAGATTCATGTCGTGACGATATATTTTATATGTACTTATATTATTTTTTAAATTTTAACTTACCGTTTAAGCAATCCACAAAATCAATTAATTCAATACGACATCACAATGAGATATAAAAAAGTAAACTTTGTGTAGCAATTTTAGCTCAGATGTACGAGGGGTGGCTGAAAAGTAATCTACCTGACTATGAAAGAAAAGACATGGATTAATAATTTATTTTTATTTTTCAATGTAGTTCCCTGCAACTGAAATGCACTTACGACATTTGTCAATAAGTGACATCATACCATTAAAATAATAATTTTTATTTTGATCGTCAAAATAGTCATTCACAGTGTCCTTCATCTCTTCGTCTGTTGAAAATCTGCGCCCTCTCAAATTTTTCTTTAAATTTTTAAATAAGATGTAGTCAGAGGGAGCCAGGTCTGGACTATAGGGTGGGTGGTTGATCTCTGTAAAGCCGTTTTTTGTCAGAGATGACCACGCCTTAAAGGCCGTGTGCACGGGTGCATTATCATGCAAAATCAAAACGCCTTTGCTAAGTTTGCCCCTCCTATATTCTTTTATTTTGTCGCGTAGCTGATCAAGTAAGTTCGCATAGTATTCAGCATTCATCGTCGTGTTTTTTGGCAGGTAATCTATCATAAGAATCTCCTCAACATCCCAAAAAATGGTTGCCATTAGTTTGCCTGCTGACGGCCGGACTTTGAACTTCCTTGGTGGTTTTCCCCTTTAAATTTCCATTGCATCGATTCTTGTTTGCTTTCGGGATCCCACTGACGAATCCAAGTTTCATCACGGGTCACTATTTGCAAGATAGTTTCTTCCTCTTTATCCTTTATCAAGTCTAAAAATGACTGGCAACATTCCACATGCCTTTGTTTATCAAAGGGGGTCAACATTTTAGGCACCCAACGCGCGCTCACCTTGGACATCCCCAAATGTTCATGAATTATTTCATGAACTCGTTCCTTGCTAATGCCAACATCTCTAGCTATTTTCCACTGCTTAATTCGCAGAGCGGCAAGGTTCAGTTTCTTCACTTTTTCCACATTATTTGCGGTAACTGCAGAAATGGGCCTTCCACTACGAGGATCGTCTTCTAAGCTCACACGGCCTTGTTTAAACTGTCTTGACCAAAACTTTATTACAAATTCGGAAGGACATGAATCTCCGAACACCTTAAACATGCGCTCTCGGATCTGCGTCGGCGTATTCCCTTCTTTACCGAGGAATTTAATCACAGCGCGATGCTCAATTTTATCAATTTTTAATTTTACTGCAACATGATGAAAACGAAGACGCGACAAAAAAATTTGAACTCGTAGAAATAAATGAGTGTCATAGTTTTTTAAAAAGGAATAAACAAAGAATACGAGAATATAGTGGCTAGTAACATTTTTTAAACTTTCTTTAACAAAGGAGATTTTATATCAGCCACCCCTCGTATTTGCTTACTGCTTCTTATGTAATAAACACTAAAACGTCATTCAAACTAGCATATTACGAGCTATAGTTTCTAATATTAAATTTACATTTCTATATAAACGTATACGTACACATGCACATTGCACGTAAACAAACCTAAGTAGCATAGTAAATCCCTTAAAAACTCTGTAATAGCGAAACCGGTTGGGTAAGTAAAATAAAACAGTGGACAAGTACGAGAGCATTTCATTAAAAAAGTAAATAAAACTTGTAGTTAGTTGAAGACGAAGCAAAACAGCACTTCTTTACTTTCACAGTAAATATCTCCATTACACCGAGTGTGGACAGACTATAAAACTATTAATTAAATCTATTAATTTCGTTTTGTTTTTAATATCATTTAACTAAACTTTTGGCCTGATTATTCGACTTTCTCTTGTCCTGTACCTTCTATCTCTTTACTAAAACACTGTTGTACATAAATATAATGATGATAGAAAAAAGCAATACTTATCGAATGGGCGGAGTTAGGCATGTATTTATATATGTAACGTATTAGTATTTAGTATATGGGTATCTATTATTATTATCATGTCGTATATAGATATTCTATTATACCTATTGTATTATGATAGACAATATAAGACGGGTTGAATAAGATACATTTTTTATTGTGACATAATTCCTGCAGTCTTATATTTCTTATGCCTTTACTTAAGTAGGTATATTTTTTTTGTATAGAATAAGATATTGTACCAAATATAAAAAAATGGAAAATTGAAAAAAAGACGTTTGCTAAGTTTCTTGCCCTTCTTCTTAGCAGTACTAATCGAATGATGCAGATGGTTAGGCATTATTTTTATTTATAGTTTATTTAGTTCATTTTGTTCACATTTGTTCATTGCTTTATGTATAGGTATATAATATTTTTATTCCTATATTACTCTATTTTATGCAGGTGTATAACTTTATTACATTTTAATTTTAGCCCAACCTAAATATTTTTTTGTATATATATCCCGTATTTATTTTTCAATTTATTTGTTTATTGCCTTATGTCTGTATATCAGTGGCGAAGGGTCCATATAACACGATTCCCATCGGCTTGTTCAGGAAATGGCATCCATACTCCATTTCTTTATTCCGTGCTCTTCGTTTTGTCAAACATTTCCATAAATCTCAATACGACAAATACACTTGGCTGACAGGAAGATGCAAAGTACAAAATATATTATGTTTTCTTTGGTTGCTTTTCTGAGTAAAGCGACATTTTGTCCGGCTTCCCTTTTTAAAATATTCACCTTTCACCACTTCATTTCATTTCAAACCATGTTTTTTACTTATCATACTGAAAACCTTTTATATAACATAGAACAAATTTATTGATAATTGTACATTACAGGTCACTTATAAGGTACTTTATTAAATTGTCACTTTATAAACACGGAATTTCAATAAAATAAATTGCAATAATAATTAATTAGTAACAGAGAATTCAAAATAACCACTAATTGTAAAATATATAATTTAAATCTACGTACCCTTCAAAGAATTCCTCCGCACTGTAAAGGTTCCGCTCAATTAGCCAACGTTTCAACCTAGCCTTGAACGAGTTGACAGAGTTGGCGGCTGTCAGGTGTGTCCCCACATGATGGTTATACAAGGTGTAAATAGAGTGCGACCATTAAATAAAACCACATACTCTACTGATCATACTGAACAACTATTGGAAATAAATATTTATATATGGAATATAATATTTTGAAAAATATTTTGAAAAATAATAACATAAAACATGAATTTGAAAACTGTCTTAAAAATTATGATCTAGAATTAGTAGTAAAACAAGCAACTAGACTTAGGAGTGGCTCTTGTATTGACAATATTGCAATATGTAAATCAATAAGTAAGAAAAGTAATTGTGACGTACTGGAATTTGCCATATCGGATCATACTGCTCAAATATTGAAAATGCCCGTAAAAACTACATGGATTATTGATTCCTGGCGTGTAAAAAAACGTGACTTTAGCAATCTTAATCTAGAAAAGTTTGGACAGTGCATGGACAATCTATCTTTTAATGATATATATACAATTAGTGACCCATCCAAAGCTTATTATCTCTTTATTGATAACTTTAAATTATTTTATGAATTATGTTTTCCTATATGTGATGTGTCAATTAAAGCTAACAAGACAACAAAATGGATAACTCCAGGTATAAAGCGAAGTAGTAAGTTAAAGAGAAAGTTACTATGGAAATATAGATTAAAATCAAACACAATTAATAAAGTAAGGTATCAAAACTACACAAGAATATTTCAGAAAGTCTTGAAGCAAACTCAACGTGTACAGAATATTAACTTTATTAAAACATCTGATAACATTACTAAATCGGCATGGAAAATCATAAACAGATCCAAACTTAACAAACCCAAGGATGAAATTTGCAAAGTAAAACAAAATAACTTGGCTATTACTGACCCACAAGAAATTGCTGAATGTTTTAATGAATATTATATAAATAAAATACAACAATTTCCAGAGGCAGATAAGAAAATAAATTTAAATTTTAATTCTAGTCTTAACTCTATCTTCATACCACCAAGTACTCCAAGTGAGATCATAAGTATTATAAAAAAACTAAAAAATAAAAATAGTGTAGGGCATGATGGAGTATCCGCTAAGGTTGTAAAATATGTTGCCGAATACATAGCTCCACATTTAAGTTACTTGGTAAATTTAAGCATTAGTGCAGGGATTTTTCCCGATAGTATGAAAATAGCAGTTATAAAGCCTCTTTTCAAAAAAAATTGCAAGGAAGATATGTCAGATTACAGACCGATTGCTCATCTGACAACATTTGCAAAAATTTTTGAAAAGTTTATTCATAAGAAACTGTATCTTTACATGGAAAAAAAGAAATTATTCTCAAATGAACAGCAAGGCTTTAGAAAAGACAGATCAACAAATTTGGCGATATTTAACTTATTAAAAAAAATTACACTCAATATTGACAAAAGGCAACATGTTAGCGCGATATTTATGGACATGACACAAGCGTTCGATTATGTTGACCATGAAATTTTATTACGCAAACTTAACCATTATGGGATCAGAGGAAATATTTTAAAATTAATAGAATCTTATTTATTAAATAGAAAGCAATACATTGAATTATCTAAAATCAACATTGATACAAAAAGAGAAGAAATCTATCAATCAAGTCGTAAAATCGTTAGGTTTGGAGTGCCACAGGGCAGTGTCCTGGGACCTCTATTGTTTATAATTTATATAAGTGATTTGCCCAGGCATATACAGTACCCCATGACACTTTTTGCCGATGACAGTACAGTGATGATAGAGAATAATAATCAAAATCATTATCAACTTGAAATTAACAGCACTTTGAGTAGCATAATTTCTTGGATGAAAAATAATAACTTGCTAGTTAATCTAATAAAAGCAAAAATAATGCAATTTCGACAACGTGTTCCAGCACTAGTAATAGACATAAATTACAAGGGTTCTAAAATAGAAGAAGTTGAGACCTTAAAATTCCTAGGAATAACAATTGATAAATCACTCACTTGGAAAAAACATGCTGAAATATTGTGCTCAAAACTGTCCGCTTCTTCCTATGCTCTGTTTAGGCTATCTCAAATAGTAGACATTGCTACTGTCCTGTCAGCATATCATGGTCTCGTTGCCTCGGTTTTAAGATATGGAGTAATTTTTTGGGGTAACTGTACAGATAGAGAAACTATTTTTAAAAGTCAAAAACGATGTCTCCGAGCAATGTTTGGTCTCAAAACTAATAACAGTTGTAAACCTTTATTTAAAAAGTACAGTATATTAACGTTGCCTTCATTGTATATATTAGAGGTAGCGCTATTTGTAAAACAGAATCCTGATTTGTTTGAAAATGTAAAAGTTGCAGCATTTCATGGTCGTCTTCGTCCACGCGATCTAACTAAAATCTGCCAGCACAGACCCACAAACACTGCATTGCTGATGAAAAGTGTATTTGGTATGGCGCCAATGTTATACAATAAAATTCCATTGGAAATAAGAATGTGCCCTGTAAACCTATTTAAGAGTAAATTGAATAGATTACTAACACAAAAATGCTATTACACCATAAAAGAATTTTTGAATGATAATTTGTAATCTATACTGACCATACTATTAGGAATATGATTGTAAATATATATTAATAATAATCAAATCAACTTTCAATAAAAATAATAATTATTATTATAAATAGAGTTATCGAATATTATTTTAATAGATTGTACCTAAAATGTGTTTATTTTAAGAAGGCATGCAATGTGTGTAATTTCTATTTGTACGCTGTGAGGCAAACATGAAGAACTTTATGTGTTAACAATGACATCTGTATGTATTTCTACTCATGTTTTTACAAATAAATAATATTTTGATTTTGATTTTGATTTTGATAAAAACCGCGCATATCTCCAAAAGATATTTAAACTGTAACTCAAAGACTTTATATCGTAGGAGGAAGGTCTATTTTCGAACACTGCACCGGAACGACGGTTTCACGGACGACGCTTTCTCTAAACTCGCCCGTGTGTCGGTGCGTTAGGGTTCACGCATTTTTGTTTGGAACTCAAATATTTCCCAAACTAAGGGTGTCCGCGGGTATGATTCTTGGGAAAAGTGGTTTAGTAGGGTCGGTAGAATATGTGGTTCATTTAATGGTAGCAGTCTATTTACACCCGGTATATCTTGGGGCCCATTATGTTGGTAGTTTTGGAGGACTTCGGGAGCTTGTGGTTCTGTGATACAAGTTTGATGGCTCTTCGGGTATGATAATTGTGAAATATCACTGCATTTTAAATTGAGATATATTCTCGTGAATGAAAACCGCAACCTGGAGGATCACAATCGACGGTAATGTGAGGATACCTAGCTCTTTAGAGTGAGGTTTGGCTGATGTGCGCTGTGATACTTGAACAATCGCTCGGACGGCCCTTTTCTGCATCCTGAAGACGCGCTCCCAGTCGGCAGCGCGTTCCCACAGCTCGGCGCCATACTGCAGCAGCGAGTGCACTGTCGCGAAGTAGCACGTGCGTACCACGTCACCAGGTACCGTGCGAGCCAGCCGGGCTACCTAGACGCGTGCATAGCTTCTCGATGTGTGATCCCTAGGGGAGTCCGCAGTCAAGCTCGAACCGAGGAAGGTGCTCGCCTGGACCGGCTCAATTCTGAGACACTCAAGGATTTTATTGGCCGTTCGGAAATGTCAAAATGAAGGAAGTGAGATTTATTGAGGTTGAGAACAAGACCATTCATTCTAAACCACTGCGATAAGCGTCTCGTTTAACCGTATCTCGAGCTGACGAAGGCCAGGAGCGACCACTACGCCCGCCACGTCATCCGCATACCTATACATGTATATTTTGATGCCTGGTATGAATGTTTGAAACCGACGAGCTTTGAGCCACACCCATGGGTGTTGTAATAGGTTGCGATCTCACTCTGTCGCGGTCACGAGCTACCACCTGTGATCTGTTTTCGAGCAATTCGGTGAGAATGGCATGTGGCAAGCCCTCTATTCCATAATGACGTATTTTAGATGCTAGAATTTTGTGGTCGGCGACATTGAACGCTTTTGGGAAATCGCAACAGAAGCATGGTGTAATAAATAATGAAGCATGGTGTAATAAATAATAATAATCTTATTCAATATTGTAATTAATAATTAGCATATTTTAATACTGTACGATTCCTCTAAAGGCTTAAAATTAATTAATATGTAAACTTACTTTGTTAAAGGTAATGGACAATATGAGACGGGTTGACTAAGATATTTTTTTTTCTCGTGACTAATTCCCGCAGTCTTATATTTTTTTATGCCTTTACTTGAGTAGGTATGTATATGATTTTGTATCATATGTTTTATTTTGAAAAAAGGAATGTTTGCTAAGTTTCTTGCCCTTCTTCTTAGCAATACTAATCGAATGGTGCGGATGGTTAGGCATTATGTATATACAATATTTTTATTCCTATATTTCTATATTTTATGCAAGTGTATAACTTTATTACATTTTAGTAGCCCACCCTTAATATTTTTTGTATGTATTTCCCGTTTTTATTATTTCTTCATTGTATTATGTATATATAATATTTTTATTCCTAGATTCCCCTATTTTATTTATTTTTTATTTATTTAACTTACGACTATCATTTATTAATGCAGGTGTATATTTTATTTCCCGTATTATTATATATATATATTTTTTTTATAATCTAAAGACATATTATATTGTGTAAATTAACTTTGACTTGTAGAAAGTATACTTAATGTATCTATTTTGCAAAAATAAATATTTTGATTTTTGATTTTTGACAGAGCACAGCGACATGTAAGTTCCTCTCCCGAGCCTCGAGCACGCACCGAACAACGTCACGTGCAAGCGCAGGCGTAGAGCGACCCTCGTGGTAGGCGTATTGAAACGCTTCTTTAATTTACTAGAGATAAATAAAAGAGCGCATCCAAAATATTAAAAGGTTTATTTAGATTTAAGTTTTATTAGTATTTAGTTTTTTTAAAGGTCGAGGGTCAAGGGTCACTAAGCCTGGTTCAGTGTCACAATGCTCGATCCCGGTCCAGAAATACCGCACTCTCCTGGATGCCTGCTTCTTTTGTTCTTTCGAGGCTGAGAATTCACTTCTATCTCTTCCTTGAGGGTAGGCGAGTAGATGTATAATAATGATGCCGAGGTCGAAGATCTCGGCCCAAGTTCCCAGTATGGGAACAACACAATATATTTATATTGAGTACCAAATCACAGTTTAGGTTTAAGATTAGGTTTAAGATAGCAAAACAAAGCGATGCGTCCACGTATGTGTAATTCCGTCGATCGTTCAATCATTGAATGACCTACCGCCACCGGTCACCAGGAACGAGCGAGCGTCGAACAATGCGAGACTAGCTATCGCGCGCGGAATAATTTACTACTAATAAAAGTTTGTCTGTTACTGAACTTTTTATCATTTATTATATTATTTTTCGTTAAATGTTGCGTTTTAAGTAACACAACGTTACATTACCCCTTCTCCCAGAAGAGGATTTTGCCTGCAGTAAAATCCGTTAAATCTAATACTAAGACGATTCATGAAGCAACCGCAACGAACATACATCAATAAACAAACCTGCATTCCATTTCTTTAATCCTAACCTATTACAACTAGAAACATGTACAGTAATGTTGCAATCTGACGCAATAGATTTAATATTACTAAATCAAAGACAGTGTAACTGCAAGACGATAATAAAAAAAAATAAAAAAAAAATGCATTATAAATACGTAACACATTTTGGCACAATGAATATAAAAAAAATCTTTAAGTCTAACGGTTATTTAGGTACTATTTTAAGGTCTTTAATATGCCAGACGCCTAGATCACGCCCATTCATATCCTGCATAATATACACTAATGGCGAACGTTTCCCTATAACTCTGCATTTTTGATATTTTGGGGCCAATTTTTTACTAAAATGGGCGTCTTTGTCGCTTTGAAAATAGCACCGCTTCCAGACAACGTCTCCCACACTAAATTCAGCATCTTTTCGACGTAAATTATAGTGTTGTGTATTTTTAACATGAGCTCGCCAGAGTTCAGCTTGGACAGCATTAAAGATAGATGATAGGTGACCCAAGTTTTCAGCGTAAGGATCTCGCGGAAGGAATATTAATTCATCAGGGTTATCATTTTCTAAATAATGTGACCCACATGTTACCAACTCCCGGCCGTGAACTAAAAACGCAGGTGTATACCCAGTGCTTTCGTTAACAGAGTTATTGATTGCGAACTGAATTTGAGGTAAATTCTGGTCCCAGGTTCTATGATCGTTATTCACAAAAGTTGATATAGCCGTTACAATTGTTTTGTTATACCTCTCCACTGTGTTTATTTGAGGCGTATACTTGGGTGTAAAATGGACTTTAGGAACTTTATATCTCTTAAGCATACGGTCTAACTCATGGCTAATAAATTGGCAACCATTATCTAAAATAATGGTTTGAGGTATGCCATGCACGAGGAAGACATCATTCTCTAGGTGTTTAGAAACCACTTCAGCAGTAGCTCTGCGTAATGGAAAAAATAGGCAGTACTTCGAGAAACAGCAAGTGACAACGAAGATATATTCGTTCTGCTTTCTTGCATTAGGGAGAGGTCCGACCAGGTCGATAGATAGAGCTTGAAATGGTCGAGCAACATCCTTTGGTCTACCCATTTTACCAAGAGTCCCATGAGTAGGCAGTTTGTACGCAAGGCAAATGTCGCAACGAGAAACAAACTCCACCACATTGGCATACATGCCAGGCCAATAAAAACGAAGTGCTAAGCGCTTGTAAGTCTTGAACACGCCAAAATGGCCAGCAGTGGGTTCAGAGTGGCATTGTGCTAGAATATCCTCTCGCTTTTCTTTCGGGATTACTTCCTTCCAGTCAAACTCTGTGGTGAGAATGTTCTTATTTCTCATGTATCTGTACAAGACGTTTTTTTCCACTCTATAGTTAGGAAAACTTATTGGAGAATCCTGACACCCGTTTAAGACGTTAAGGTACCAGCTATCTTGAGTATCATGTATAGAAGTACTAGGAACAGAAGTAACAAGATTACTACGGTCAACTAAAACATCAACAGGGACACTTCTAGAAAGTGCGTCTGGAACTACATTGTCCTTACCACGACGATGTTTAATCTCAAAGTTAAAAGATGAGAGACGAACTCCCCACCTAGCAAGTCGCCCTGTGGGATTAGTAAGAGAAAGAAACCATTTGAGCGCTGAGTGGTCAGTGAAAACAGTGAAGGTGTTACCATTTTCTAGGTAACAACGCCAATGTTCCAAAGCTGCAATCACAACAAGTGCCTCCCGCTCTGTTGTGCTGTAGTTTCTTTCAGACTTACTCAGAGAACGGCTCATATAGGCCACCGGGTGTTCGACACCGTCAATTGTCTGGGCCAACATTGCCCCAATGCCAAAATTACTGGCATCACTGTGGACCTCAAAAGTATGGTTAAAATTAGGACATGCCAGAACAGGAGCTTGAACGAGTCGCGATTTAAGTTCTAGAAACGACTTATCAGCTTCAGGCGTCCATTGAAAAGGAGGTGAGTTTTTTCTGGTTGAAGTAAGACTATTCAAGGGTCCTGCTACGGTGCTGAACTGAGGTATAAAACGCCTATACCACGAAGCAGTCCCAAGAAAGCGCTTTACTTCCTTCTTGTTAGTGGGAGTGGGGTAGTTGAGTATTGCCTCCACTTTCTCAGGGTCGGTTCTTAAGCCTTGAGTGTCTACAATATAACCAAGGTATCGAAGTTTACTCCTAAAAAACTGACACTTCTCAAGGTTGATTGTAAGGTTAGCTGAGCTGAGCTTGTCAAGAACACGAGAGAGTAGTGATACGTGTTCTTCAAAGGTTTTACTAATAATAATAATATCGTCTAGATAGGCAAACACTTTCAGTTCAAATTCGGGGCCAAACAAAAGATCAACAAGTCTTTGTTGAGTAGCTGGAGCATTAGTCAGTCCAAAGGCAGTTACTTTAAATTGAAGAGAGCCCCGACCAGGCACATAGAAAGCTGTCTTTTCTCTGTCAGCCTCGTCTATTAAAATCTGCCAAAACGACTTTGACAAATCAACGCTAGATAAATATTTAGCATCCTTTAAGTTATCAAGGATTTCAGAAACGTATGGCAAATTATAGACATCCTTTTTAGTCACGGAATTTAGTTTCCGGTTGTCCAGGCAGAAACGAGGCTTTCCATCCTTTTTGCCAACGACTAAAACAGGAGACGACCAAGGGCTTTCACAGGACTCTACAACATCCAACGCAATCATCTCATCAACCTGTTCGGTGATAATTCGCTGCTTTTCCGGTGACATTCTATAATAACGCTGTCGGATTGGCTCAGCATCACCAGTATTGATGCGATGTTTGATCAAATGTGTTCTACCCAAGCCTTTTTTCTCAAAAGAAATGTCTTTGAATTGCTTAACTATGTTGTCAGCAATCTGTTTCTGGGTGTCATCTAAATTTTCATAGGCAAGTAAATGATTTTCAGAAGGTTCCGAGATTATTGACAAACAAGGATCATTATCAAACAAATTCTCAATGTTGGTTAAATATTTTGGGCAGAGGTTAAACTTATTCCAGAAATCAATGCCTAAGAGTAGCTTTGTTTCGATTTCGGGAATAACATGTGCCTTAATGATTGAAAATTTGTCCTCAAATGTAATTGGCAGTAGTATGTATCCAACAGAAGACATCTTCTGGCCACCTGCAGCAGACACTGTTATTATTTCTTCAGTTGATAATACGAAATCATATTGAAGCAAACGTTTATGAGAGTTACCCCCCAAGATCGACACGACCGATCCAGAATCTAGCAAACCGTACATATTGAGATTATCAGTGTTATTGATTTTGACCTGAATATAGGGACGAGGGTCCTCTCTCGGTTTTGAATTGAAAATTGCGGAAGTTGAATAAGTCGAAAAGAAATTCTTAAGAGTCAATAGCCAAGTATTCCAATCCGAGCTATCAAAATGATTGGCTATTGATTTGCCGCAATTTTCGATTGTTAGTTTTTTGAGCCAGACTTTTTAGTTTGTCCACAGTTCGGACAATCAGGCACACGGACATCTTTCATTCCACATTTGAAACAAAATATTTTCCGTTCAGCAGTACACTCTCCCATGGAGTGCGTATCAACACGGCAGCGATAACAATATTTTTTATCCTTGAATATTTCGAAAGCAGGAACTTCTTGTTTATTTGAGTTGGGAAAGCCTGGTCTGAAGGGCTGATAAGATTTTGACTTATTGAAATCATTATTACTATTATTTTGCCCATAATAATTTCTTCCAGCATCTCGGCGCTTATTAGAGTGGTAGCTAAACTCAGGCGCTAAGGTACTAGAGCTAGCGGAAGGCGGTTCCTTGAAATTATCTGAACGAACTTTAATACGTTCATAATTCTTGCAAATGGTTTGGAGTTCATGTATTGTTTTTACATTTGTGCTAGCAGCCAGAATGGTTGAGTAGCAAGGACGAATGTTGTGCAGTAAAATTTCTAGTTTGTCGTCCTCACTCATAGGTTTATTTAAGCGAGAAAACATACCATCCATTATAGAAAGATAAATGGTAATGCTTTCGTCATCTCCCTGCGATCGATTTCGTATTTCAGAAGACATACGATAATCGTAATCGAGAATATCAAAATCTTCCTTAAGACAAGCTAATAAGTCCTGCCAGCTGCAAATTTTGTCTTTAATGCTACGAAACCAGTGCAACGCATCTCCAACAAAAAAATCCACGGCCAGAACTAACATTTTAGGCTCAGCCACTCCTCTTGCAGTGCGGAACTCCTCTATTCTCTGAATGAAAGATCTTACACAAGATTTTCCATCATATTTTAATTTTGACATGTCGCTGGACATACCGCGATCACATGTTACAGAGATGTTTAAGCCACTAGATTTTTCCAAAGATATATCCTCAGCAGAAACAGGTTTAGATCCACTAGCGGAAACTTTTGACAGACCTGAGAAAACCGTGAATAAATCATCAAAACGTCTCTGAACTTTATTCAACAAAGCAAGCTGTTCAGATTTATCAGGTGATTCGATTCGTTGTAATCTATAGTACAAGTGATGCAATAACGATTTAGTTCGATTATAAAGTGGTTCTGTAAAATTAGACTTTAAGGAATCCAGTTTTATTTTTTCTAAAGTTTCCTGTAATCCTTTAATATCGTCTGTAAATTCTAAGCACGACTCGAGAATATCCTCAGATGGATACAGTTGCGTTAACTTGGTGACCTGTCGGCGCAAGCCTTCAACGTTGTCAGACGGAATCTCACCCCGAATGGAAACTTCGTATGTTAACTCGGTTTTTTGCAAAAGCAAAAACTTTATTGGATAAGCCATGTTTAAATGCAGCTGTAGCGATAAGTATGAAACGTATTTAATAGAACTGTTTAAGACACTCCTAGGTAGGTTGTGCAAAAATCGTACACAGAATAAGCAAAATAAATTATATAATAAAACAAACAAATATATATATATATATATATATATATATATACAAAAGCCAGCCAAAGAAATAATCCCGTTCTGTTACAATCTATATCTTTTTATTGCTACAGAACGATGGTGCAACTAAAAAACTACTTTAAAACTTTAAAATAAAATCTGTAAGCAAAGTCGGGTTGAAAACATACACTTCAACTAATGGGCTAAAGGTAGCAAAAACTTTACACAATTAAAGAAAAAGAAATCGGTTCAATAAAAAAATATGTAGGTACATTTAAGTAAGCACACTAGTTGATAGACACTATCATCGTCTTTACAAAATACACACACCTGGAAAAAAAAACTCCAACACCAAGGCAGATAACTAAGAAGTAAACCGAGATAGAACAGTGCTAACATTGAACCCTAAGACCACGTATATAGGCGCCATTGAAACGCTTCTTTAATTTACTAGAGATAAATAAAAGAGCGCATCCAAAATATTAAAAGGTTTATTTAGATTTAAGTTTTATTAGTATTTAGTTTTTTTAAAGGTCGAGGGTCAAGGGTCACTAAGCCTGGTTCAGTGTCACAATGCTCGATCCCGGTCCAGAAATACCGCACTCTCCTGGATGCCTGCTTCTTTTGTTCTTTCGAGGCTGAGAATTCACTTCTATCTCTTCCTTGAGGGTAGGCGAGTAGATGTATAATAATGATGCCGAGGTCGAAGATCTCGGCCCAAGTTCCCAGTATGGGAACAACACAATATATTTATATTGAGTACCAAATCACAGTTTAGGTTTAAGATTAGGTTTAAGATAGCAAAACAAAGCGATGCGTCCACGTATGTGTAATTCCGTCGATCGTTCAATCATTGAATGACCTACCGCCACCGGTCACCAGGAACGAGCGAGCGTCGAACAATGCGAGACTAGCTATCGCGCGCGGAATAATTTACTACTAATAAAAGTTTGTCTGTTACTGAACTTTTTATCATTTATTATATTATTTTTCGTTAAATGTTGCGTTTTAAGTAACACAACGTTACAGTATTGCCGCTCTGACAGCGCTGTCATGGATGTGAGGTACTTGGTAAGTCGAGAGCTAATACCGTTCTAAGATACCTTCGCTACAGTCGGGACTACGGCCACAGGCCTATATCTATCTATTTCTTCTCTACTTCCCTTTCCCTTGCGCACCGGGACAATCTTGCTCTGTTTAAGGGAACATGGATAAATACCAAATCGAATGCAACTGTTGCAAAGTTCGGCTAAAACGGGAGACAGTTGAGTTGCGACGTTATGGAGAATTTTGATAGATATGTCGTTAACGTTTTTTGACGGTTTCAAAGGAATCCTAGTAGTAATGATTCGGTAGACCTGATGGGCAGTAAATAGTCGCAGGCGTGGCGAGCGGTCTGCAGGCATATTAATCAAAGCTTTTTATTTTTCATTTAATGCAGATATATTTAATGCAATGAAAGTAAAGAATATAAGACTTTTTCGTCTTTTATTTTTATATCATATATTTAGTCAAAATTAAAATTAATTATTATTAAATTAATTTAATTTCGACTTCATACATTTATCACATAATCATTATTTAATTTTAATTTTGACTGATGCTGACCATAGTAATGGCCGAAATATATCTCAATATATTATTTCAATGTGTTCTCTAACTCGTTTAAACATACATTATTAAAAAAAATATAGGTATATGATATAAAACGATATATTTAATGCATATTATATCTATAAAACACAAAAGAATATTAAATTAAAGATAAATTTCGGCATCAGTTGAAAAATTTGTCAAATATACTGGTTCTATTTGTAAATGTATCGTGAAAAGTAAAACAGAACGTAACTTTTCTCAGTAAATATTAAGATATAAAATATTTATTTCACACCATTAGTCGCATATTATTTATCATATATTTTAAACTAATAATAATATTGAAATTAACATGAAAATCATGCATTAAACATACATACATAAACATACATAAAATAGCTAATAATTTGAACAGCGAACTCCAAACATTGTATGGCGTTCCACAAGAAAGTATTTTGGGACCTACTTTATTCTTAGTTTTCATAAATGACCTCTGTAACCTTAAAACACCTTCAGATAAAATTACTTCGTTTGCTGATGACACTGCAATAACTTTTTCATCGTCGTCCCGGTCAGACCTTCAGGAAAAAGCCCAACAAGGTTTTAGTTATATTTTTGACTGGTTTCTTTCCCACTTCTTAACGCTAAATACTTCTAAAACAAAGTTTATCACCTTTTCAATTTCGTCAACTTCACAACCATCATCTCCCCTTTCACTCTTTGCACACTCTTGTTCTAGCCCACCATCAACTAACTGTAACTGTCCATCCATCTCGCCTACCGATTCCATTAAATACCTTGGTATTATTTTAGATAAGCATCTAAATTTTAAGCCCTACATTAATCTCCTTACTAGTCGAATACGAAAACTTAACTTCATCTTTAAAACCATTAGACATGTTGCCAAACCTTATGTCATTCGCACTATTTACTATGCCCTGTGTCAATCTATTTTATGTTACTGCATCACCTCTTGGGGTGGTGCAGCTAAAACAACGTTAAAACCACTTGAGATTGCGCAACGTGCTATTTTAAAAGTTGCTACTTTTAGTCCTATCCGTTTCCCAACAACTGAATTATATAATCACGTCCAAGTACTAAATGTAAGGCAACTATTTATACTTCAAACCATTCTCCATAAACACCAAATAACACCTTACAAACAAATAACGCAACGCCGTAAAGACAGAATCTGTTTTATTCCCAAAACAAAAACAGAATTTGCCAAAAGATTTATTTTCTATCTCGGACCTTACCTATATAATAAAGTCAAACTACATTTACCCATACTCGGATTACCTCGATATCAGTGTAAGAATATTATGACCTCTTTCCTTTTAAAGAAAACATATCAACAAACAGAGAACTTTATTAAAAATCTATAACACTTACTTATACTTTTCTTTTTATATAAACAAACCTCCTATCTATACATTTTTACTGTTTTTTCATCTAGACACCCTTTCACTCTCACCTTTTATGCACCGTCTACAACTTTTTTTCACAGAAACTTGAACGCATACCGCACTCATGCACATACCCCCCACACACTCACGCAAACACCTTCTCAACACTTACACACAAACCCTCACACACACCCTCACACCCTCACACACACACACACACACACACACACACACACACACACACACACACACACAGTTATACTTATATAAAATATCGCATAATTGATACAGTTTTATATGTTAAGCCGATAACCCGTCCTTTTATAATGTTTTTTACCCCATTGTGTTTTTCCAAGGAAACGGGGCTGTTAATCCTTTCTACAGGCGTAAAATCCTATTTAGGATAACAGCAAACATTTGTTGTTTATACTACATGTAGATCTTAGATTTTAAGCTCTGTGTTTTTATAAGTCTCTTGTATCCCCTTTTTACGTAAGAAATTATATTCTATTCTATTCTATTCTATACATTTTCACAAAAAAAAATGCGCTGCAGGATTTAATAAGTTTGACCAATGTAGCGATCGAATCACTGGGATATGTTTTGTTAAGTTTTATTTTATATATCTATACTTTAGTTTAAAATAGTTGTAATGGTAGAAATAACGCCTCAATCATCATCATCAATCAGCACCCATCAGCCCACTGTAGGGTATATTAGGTCCAACAATTCAAAGTAAAAAAAAAACAAGAGATGATAGAGTATCCCTAATAGACGACTATCCACAGAAAAAAAAAAATTTTGCGCATACTTTTTTTTTACCTTTCCATAGAAATTTTGTGAGATGATTGAACCACCTTGTACTGGGAAGTGAAAAAATTACTTGAGCAAAAATTTTTTTTCTTCTTCAGGAATTTGATCATGTTAACGATACATGATCTAACCTAGAATCATTTTCACTTATTATTGTAAGACCTTATATAAGCTTCTTCTTTGCATATACACCTTAATCAGTAGAATTTTATTTTATTTTTTTTAAGTAGTGACATCTTTGATCCTAAGGAATGCATATTTTACTACTTCAGATGAAATCGCTTATTTTGTTCCCTACTATGACTGTGCGCTAAATTACAATGCGCAGTTTTATTTACATAGCCAACCCCCTATTGAGGGCCGATACATCTTTAATGAAAAGGTGTTAGATTGTTCAGTTAACACTCGAAACAACTCTGATAGTTACCTGGCAAACATAAATAAATGTTCAAACTTAAAGACGCGTCCTTGTTTTATACAGCAGTAAGGGTAGAAGAAAGATTAGGTTAATCTTCCATGTTTATGGCGCACGTGAGTCTGGAAATATTTCTCACTGTGAATATGCTGAGCCTATCGTGGAAAATGGAAAACTGGATTCCCGGGGAAGTTGTATAAAAATGTCTCTTTATTTTACAGACACAAGTGTTTGTGGAATGTCTCGGCATACGTACAATGATATCTATGACATAAAGTGAAAGAGATTGCATATGCAGGATATTAAAATGGCCTATTTCAAAAACTATGTCTGATGACACTATTTTATTTTATTTTCTAGTTTGGAGATTTGAACGCAACACTTGTTTCTGAACTCTATTTATTGATTTGTAAATTGATTAAAAATCGGCGCTTTTAATATCCACTTATTTTAGTTTAAAAAAATATATAGGTGCTGTAAAAGCTCATAGTTATTTGAGATATATACCGGATGTAAATAGAGTGCGACCATTAAATGAAACCACATATTTTACCGACGGTACCGTGTGTTAGGGTTCACGCGTTTTTGTTTGGAACTCAATTATTTCCCAAACTAAGGGGTTCCGCGGGTATGATTCTTGGGAAAAGTGGTTCAGTAGGGTCGGTAGAATATGTGGTTTCATTTAATGGTCGCACTCTATTTATACCCGATATATAGAGTGAAATTAAATCAACCGACCAAATTCATACTGGAGACTCAGTTAGTAATCAAGAACTGGGTTCAGTAATCCTTTTCGCCAATATCTAAAAATATTTTTTTTTGCTTCCTTACTGGTTGGACTAGTTTAAGTACAATTCCCAGTGCAAGCACTACGGGGCAAAACATTTTTTTTTTCGAATTTCACCGGGAGGTTTAATACACCTTGTTTCTGATTACTAGCCAAGTCTCCAGTATGAATTTGGTCGGTTGATTTAATTTCACCTAGTATGTATACAACGTGAAATTTAAGTCATTTTGTTAACAAAAACTGGTGATAGTACTCGTCCATATGAACAACTTTTACTATGAAGACAACCCTGAAATCGTGAAAAAAAACATCAGCTGTTTCATACATTTGGGTCGAGTAGGTATTTAACTTTTCTATGGAACAGCTGATATTTTTTTTCACGATTTCAGGGTTGGCCCCATAGTAAAAGTTGTTCATATGGACGAGTACTATCACCAGTTTTCGTTAACAAAATTACTTAAATTTCACGTTGTATATATTTTTCAAATTCAAATCTATTTATTGCATGTTTTAAATATTTGTTCGCCCTGCAGGGTAGAGCTGAGAGGAGACTTATAAATAGGTATTGTTATTTACACCTTCTATAGTCTTAACAAATAAAGTAGGTATTTTGAATCTTAACTTCAGTCAAGTCAGTCATGCCTAAAATAACACTATAATGGTAAAAATCCCTTCTTCAGCAACATTTGCGGATTAGCCTATCCCAAATCAGACCTACATTCGAGTTCCGATTTAATGAAGTTGACCTACAGCCATAAAGACGAAGGACGGCATTATAAACCGCTTTATGGTGTATTCTCTCGGAACATCTGTCCTTTATTTGTAGCGCTATAATATAGCAGCAAGGTGCGAAAGTAAATCAGGAGCCATATTGTCAAACTTCAATATCAATCACTTTCAAATGTATTGTGGCTGAAAATGTCGTGTGATATCATTTTTTCTAAAGCAATAGCGATAGATGTTGAAGTTATACAACAAGGAAGTAGGTCATCCATTCTGAAACATCATGATTTATGCGATAATTTGCGAAGAGCGACGGCGGCGGGTGATTTTTAGAAGCTTTTAAAATCAAGCTTTTAAAATATAAACCTTTTCCCTGGATTCGTAATATGTTTTACATGTCTTTTAAGGAGTTATAGTGAGTAGAATTGTCATCTTTTATTACGCGGTAAACAAAGTACCTGGTATGAAAATATTGCATGTGAAATTTTTCGCCAAATAACCGGCCTAGTTCATAAGGTCGCTTGGAAAGATTTCGAATGGGATTCTAACGTAAGGTCGATTAACTTAAAGATAAAGTAGAGCAGCTGAGAAAAAAATAAAACTTTAATGATGGATGACACATACGCTCAACTCAATCGTTAATTATGATTGGATTAGTCGGCAAGTTATCAATATCGAGTAAGTTGACGTTTGTTTTACAAAAAATACTTCAGCCGTTTCTTACCTAGAAGAGCCCAAACTTGGTGAACATTGAAAATGTATTTTTGTTTTTTAGAAAACAGGTTGCTGAAGTATAATAAAGTAATACAATTTTACAAGCAGCTCATGAAGCCCTTTCATTTGAAACCCCACACGATATGTTACAAAAAAAAAGTCCATGTTGAAAAAAATGGTGGGGCACGGAAGGCCAAGGTCTCAGGTACACAAATCACATAGCAGTTGGTGGACCCTATATGTATCAAACGAATAACCACTGGAGCCTACTCTATAACGACAAAAGTTATACACACATACGAATGATAAAAAAATCTTACATAATGGTTTTAAAGGTGGTAGAGCTGATTCCGGGCTCGACTGTGGAGGTACCACCATCTTACTCGCAAATCCTCCCGAAGTTATTCGGGGGAGAGTAAGAGAACAGCTCTCAGGCAAAACCAGGCGGCCCACTATTGCCTGGGACCGATGGATGGCGGTATATCCATCCCCAATTGCCGGGCCTTATATCAAAAAGACTAGTGACGGGCAGCGGCGTCACTGGTGCAAGGGTTTCGGCACCGCGCTCACCAACCCGCCTGCCCAGCGTGTGTGAGTATGGGCATTTCTTCCAGGAGGACCGCCAAGAGTGGAAAAATCCTGGAAAGGCCAATGTCCAGCAGTGGACGAAACAGGCTGATGGATGGATGGATGGTTTTAAACGTATTTATAACATACATACATACATATACCCACGTCTGTCTCCCAGAGGGGTAGACAGAGACTACAGATTTTCTAACTTCTACGATCCTGACTCACCTTTCTCCCGAAAAGCATACCTCGAACTGGATTTCTATGGAACTTACCTGAAACAAAATTGATACGAGGTTAATATTGATTAAGAAGATGAGAAACTAGTAGTTCGCTCCGAACTTTGAACTCGCGCTCGCCCGATTTGCGCTCGACCGATTTGACTCATGTTTAAACTTAAAAATTCTATTTGCCTTATTTACTCACCTGCCAAGTTTCATGACATTCCGATGAACGATACTCGAGTTATCGTCGAACAGACATTCATATATACAAACGCCGGATTGTTCCAGTAGACTCTGAGAACTTAATAATTTGAAGATAATTTATTGTTGACCAAAAAGTAATGCAATCCGAGGCTCTACAATTAAGTTTGTAATTCTTGTGTCAAGCAAAGCTTGTGACTTGTTGTCAAGCAAAGTTTGGCACAGAAACAACACAACACACAAGACAATTTACAAATAGATAATACATTATGGCACTATTGGATTAGGAAGTCACAACAAATCTGATAATGATAAGGAAAATAGCTGAATCTGGGTTCATAGGACAAAGGGCACCTGTTTGATGTCAAATATGTCGGTCTGGCTGCGCGAAAATATTGCGTAATCCATTTATGGCACCTGAAAAACTAGTTATGGTGACAAAAACATTACAAAAAAAAAGATACGGTAAATGGCTGAATAAAGCAAGTGTTAGATTACACTCTGGTCACTATGTACCTACGTTGATGATATTGTTATAATAGAGCATCTTTCAACACGCGTTGTTCCATAACTGAGACTGCTGAATAAATAAATATTTTCATTCCTAGATTTCTCTATTTACCTTTTTTATGCAGGTGTATTTGTAATTTGCAATATTACATTTCAGTAGCCCAACCTAAATATTTTTGTATGTATTTCCCTTATTAGTATATTTTTTTATATTCTAAAGATATATATTGTAAAGATTAACTTTGACTTGTAGAAAGTATATATCTATTTTACTTTCCTTTAACTTGTATTAATAATAAAAAAAATATTAATTTTCGAAATATATTTCGGCCCACTATGGGGCCGGCATCAGTCGAATACTTCAATAATCAATATTTTTTTTATTATTAATACAAGTTAAAGGAAACTAAAGGCTTTATATAGCTAAATTATATTTATTTATTTCATATCTATTTTACAAAATAAATATTTTATTTTGATTTGATTTTGATAACGCAATCGAACATTTGGTCACATTTTGCATATTTGACATGAGTACAACCAGCCCTTTTTATACCATATTCAGCCATTTACCTCATCGTTATTTTAGTCACCATAGATCTTCTAAGCACCATAGCTTATTTTAGCGCCATAAATTGATTACAACCACTTCGCGCAGGTAGACCGACATATTTGGCATCAGACAGGTGCCCTTTATCCTGCGAACCCAGATTTAGCCATTTCCCTTAGTTACCAACTTTGCTGTGACTTCCTATAATATAGGTTGACTTTCGTTTATATAGCCAAACTCTTACTGGAGACTCGGTAGGTGGTCAGGATCAAGGTTAAATGACCCTGTTGGTGAAATACGAAAAATATTTGTTGTGCCTCTATCAGTGGCGAAGGGTGAACATTTAAAAAAGGGAAGTCGGATAAAAAAATCGCCTTGCACAGAAAAGCAACCAAGGAAAATTTTTTTTTTTTGTTATTTTGCAACTCCCTGTCAGCCAAGTGTATTTGTCGTATTAAGATTTATGGAAATGTTTGACAAAGCGAAGAGCACGAAAAAATAAATGTAATAAAATAATGTAGCTTTTCCAAAAGTAAGACTTGCCAAAGTAGGTACCTCTTTTGTAGGACATGGTATAAGATTTTACAATAAAACTCCTTAGTTTGCCTAAAAATAAGTTTAATCTTTAAGGTGTAAATAGAGTGCGACCATTAAATGAAACCCCATATTCTACCGAACCTACTGAACCACTTTTCCCAAGAGTCATACCTAGTTTAAGAAATGATTGAGTTCCAAACAAAAACGAAACGACGAACGCTCTCTCTAAACTCGCCCGTATGTGGGGTCGTCCGCGGGTATGACTCTTGGGAAAAGTGGTTCAGTAGGGTCGGTAGAAAATGTGGTTTCATTTAATGGTCGCACGCACTCTATTTACACCCGGTATATTAAGAAGGGTCTACTTAAAAAAGCTTATTATAAAATCAATAATTATTTGGACGATAACGAAGCATGGTGTCATAAATAATAATAGTCTTATTCAAAATTGTGATTCATAATTAGCATATTTTAATACTGTATGATTCCTCTAAAGGCTTTAAATTGAATAATATGTAAACTGACTTTATTGTTAAAGGTAATAAACAATATGGGACGGGTTGACTAAGATAATTTTTTTCTCGTGACATGATTCCTGCAGTCTTATATTTTTTATGCCTTTACTTATGTAGGTATAATTTTTTTTTGTATAGAATAAGATTTTGTATTGTAAAAAAGAAAAATTGAAAAAAAAAAGACTTTGCTAAGTTTCTTGCCCTTCTTCTTAGCAATACTAATCGAATGGTGCGGTTGGTTAGGAATTATTTTTATTTATGGTTTATATAGTTCATTTTCCAACACATTTGTTCGTTGCATTATGTATAATATAATATTTTTATTCATATATTTCTCTATTTTATGCAGGTGTGTAACTTTATTACATTTTAGTAGCCCAACCTTAATATTTTTTGCATGTATTTTCCGTATTTATTTATCAACTTATTTGTTCATTGCATTATGTATATATAATATTATTTTTTTTCCTAGATTTCTCTATGTATTTCCCGTATTATTATATATTTTTTTATATTCTAAAAATATATATTGCTAAGATTAACTTTGACTTGTAGAAAGTATACTTTATCTATTTTACAAAATAAATATTTTGATTTGATTTGATGGTATGGATGCTATTTCCTAGACAAGCCGATGGGAATCGTGTTATATGGACCCTTCGACCTCTATACTTGTTCAAGACCAACCTTAACTCAATTGGTAAGCATAGGAATTCTAAATTTTATTTTGCGTACTTCACAGAAAAGGTCATTGTATCTTGATCCTGACCACTTACCGAATCTATGGTATTAATTTGGATATATAAACGAAAGTCACTTCATATAATAATATGATGGATTTTGAAATTTTCGATCGAACGAGAATCTATCAAGATTGCAACAGTAAAATACACGTTCTAAAAAAAAAACATTTTATACTTTTTTATAGGCTCACGCTAAGCCTCTTATACGACCTTTTTACTACTTCATTATTAGTATAGATAGATATAGATTATTATGAAATTAACAGAATACCTATCATGATTCACGCGTTGGTTATTACTTATCGACTGACCTGACTCGTAATTTAATTATACTACTAATTATGTCGCCGCCCCGTCTAATTGATATGCATGAAATTGTAATTACCCAAGTCACGCGAGGAACATACAGACGTACGAGTATGTGGACTTATTTAAAGCATGTACTTTACGATTCCAGGTGTAAAACGTATTCACCGAATCCGAAACACTGACCTGCGCCCCAGAACTCAAATTGCTGACGTTGGTGTGCAGACGGCAAAACTGGGCTGGCCAGTCGTATACATTCGGTAGGCGAAAATCGCTACCGAGTGGGCGCCAGGCCAGGCAGACCAAAAAGACGATGGCGGGACGATCTCCACTCATTTCTACCGGGGTGGTTGGAAGTAGCACAGGACCGCGATGTGTGGTTTCAGCAATGGGAGGCCTTTGCCCAACAGTGGGATACAAACAGTAGAGGCTACATAAAAAAAAAGTTTACGAGAATTTTATTGAAAACATAACCGCTTTAGCAAAAAAGTGCTTAAATTCGTATAGATCAAAGAAATATAAGCAGCCATAGTAAACTTTTACCTTCGCGATTTTCACACATTATTAACATTGTAAAAACTGCTTGACGTAGGCCGTCGCCGTCGTCGTGGTTGCAAGCTAACTGAGCTGAGTTTCAATTCAATTAGCTAAAATTGATTGCGTTAAATAATACATCGCAACTGCCGTTTAGAGGCATATTATTATAGGTGGTAGAGCTGGTGCCGGGCTCGACTGTGGAGGTGCCATCATCTTACTCGCAAATCCCCCCGAAGTTATTCGGGGAGAGTGAGAGTAAGAGAACAGCTCTCAGGCAAAACCAGGCAGCTCACCATTGCCTGGGACCGATCCTTCCCCAATTGCCGGGCCTTATATAAAACTAACTGGTGACGGGCAGCGGCGTCACTGGTGCAAGGGTTTCGGCACCGCACACACCAACCCGCCTGCCCAGCAGGTGTGAGTATGGGCATTTCTTTCAAGAGGGCCGCCAAGAGTGGCGAAATCCTGGAAAGGCCTATGTCCAGCAGTGGATGAAACAGGCTGATGGATGGATGGAACTGCCGTTTATGATTTTCCGATAGTTGATAAACTACCTCGAAAATTTATCAATTTACGATTGCTGTTATTTTCTGGTGACATATTAACCGATAAAATTCTTTATTGCACAAAAATGTATATTATGGTACAAAGGTAAGCTAATACAAAATAAAATGGTACATAATCTAATTGAAATAATTCAACTACACTCTGATAAATATTTCCATCCATCCATCAGCCTATTTCGTCCACTGCTGGATATAGGCCTTTCCAGGATTTCGCCACTCTTGGAAGTGCTCTTGGAAGAAATGCCCATACTCACACACGCTGGGCAGGCGGGTTGGTGAGCGCGGTGCCGAAGCCGTTGCACCGGTGACGCCGCTGCCCGTCACCAGTCCATTTTATATAAGCCATCCATCGGTCCCAGGCAATGGTGGGCCGCCTGGTTTTGCCTGAGAGCTGTTCTCTTACTCTCCCCCGAATAACTTCGGAAGAATTTGCGAGTAAGATTGTGGTACCTCCACAGTCGAGCTCGGCATCAGCTCTACCACCTAGATAAATATTTAAAGTAAAGCAATAGCATATAATAACAAATATAGTAATTTATATTATAGGTGCATACTGGGCACTTTGCCGCGGAGCAGTGATTTGGATGAGGTTTTTTTATTTGTAGGTATTTTTATTTATTTGTATAGGTATATATTTTGTTTTCTTTTATATTTAAGTAGGTATTAGGATTATTTAGTTTTATACATAATGCAATGAACAAATAAGTAGATAAATAAATACATGCAAAAAATATTTAGGTTGGGCTACTAACATGTAATAAAGTTACACACCTGTATAAAAAAGAGAATTATATGAATAAAAATATTATATATACATAATGCAATGAACAAATGTGTTGGAAAATGAACTATATAAACCATAAATAAAAATAATGCCTAACCACCCGCACCATTCGATTAGTATTGCTAAGAAGAAGGGCAAGAAACTTAGCAAACATGTAAAAAAAAGAAAATAAAAAATATTATATTATTATATTTTAAGTGTTCAGATACATAGTGACGTGAATTCACAAATCACAACAATCTCTAGAAGAAATGGAATTCGTGTTTTACCCGAAAATGCTTCTCTTAAAATAAATCTATAAAAAAATAATTAAATGTGCTTCTTCGTGATTTTATTCAAATTAGAATGGGGCGTTGTATTTATCTTTACTGCATTGAATAAATTCTTAAACAAATAGATAATTTTCGGCTAAATTACTGTTTAACTAATTCTAAATGTATTATTTCCCAATGAAAAATAAATCAAGTGAAGGATTTGGTATTGTCTAGTTTTTTATGGAAACAATTTTTTAAAATAGTTAAAATAAACATTCAAAACTAATAAAAACACCTCGTAAATCGTAAGCTTTCTGAGCGGCCCGCTTCCACTGAGCGGAATACTTAAAGGGTGTATAATACCTCACTTCGCTTCGCATCACTTTATACCAACAACTACTGCAACAATCACTCTGAAATTGATAATGGTAAAGTTGAGGACTAATGCTATGTCAACACAGTGGTGAAAACTTGATTCCATTAAATTTTCTCTATAGAAAAAAATACAAAGTTACCTCCAAACCGTACAATAAACCGATAGCATTCAATGAATACTTGAAAAATTAGATCTGGAACTTTGCATAATATAACTGATATTAGTATAAAGCAGCTACAAACTGTAACATAAAAATGAAAAAACCATCAGTGTAGCCGCGATTTCAAAATAACTGATGTGTTTGCGTGCGCGGCATCTGATTAGAGTAGGATAGACAGTTAAAAGGCAGAAGCGTTAGAGCAGGACTGCGAATTGGGGTAATAAGGGCCCTTAAGTGTGAAATGAAAGCGTTGGAGCAGGCTTTTCTCTGAATACCCTTGCAACCACCAACAATTTTGACGCCTGAAAAATTCGTATGAGCCATGGAATAATATTACCTAATGGTGTCAATAGTGCAATAAATACAAATTGAACCTTATTTGAAGAGAATAGAAACTAAATATCTAATTCACATCTAAATTAATATTTGATCATTGCGCCTTCACAAATACAAATGAAAATTACTATTTCAGACCGTGAGAGCTTTGTAGTTGAATATTGTTTAATTTAGCTTGCACCCATATCTTATATTCATGGAACTGCGAAATACTCAGATAATTGTGTATACATACTGGCTGTAAATAGACTGCTACCATTAAATAAACCACATATTCTACGGATCATACTGAACCACTTTTCCAAAGAAACATACCCGCGCTAACTGTTAGTTTAGGAAATATTTGAGTTTCAAGCAAAAATGCGTGAACTCTAACGCACCGACATAAGAGCGTTTTTGGAAACAGCGTTATCCGTAAAACAACTGTTACGGTGTAGCGTTCTAAAATAGACCTTCATCCTACGAGATAAAGTCTTTGAGTTACATCTGAAGATTTGCGCTAGTTTTTTTCTTCAGAGACTTGTTAAGTATGGTCAGTAGAGTATGTGGTTTTATTTAATGGTCACACTCTATTAACACCCTATATATACAGAGCAATATCTTATATCTAAAAGTATATACGTACCAATAATAAAGAAGTATAAAAGTCGTGTCTGTATATTCAAAATTTTTGCGAAATTTTAAATGAAATGGGTTACTACTTACACTAATATATTTATTTGTACAGGTTCTAAAACTGCCATTTTTAAAATTTCGATCTGTCTGTCAGCGGATTTAGACGTGGTTATTTTTCATTCATTATCATCGTAGAGCGTTCTGTACGTACCGTTTAAAACAAAAAATTATTCCACGTGCTGTTACAAGTGACCAACTTAACTTGATACTTTTGATCCATTAAACTCTTTGTATCCAGAGGGTCTTATTAAGTTCATTAAATTAATTGAAATTACCCGGGAAAATTGTTTGATATTCTCTTTGAGCCAACATTATCGTGAAGGCAGTCGTGAATTAAATTATCTGCAGACGTTTCTTATAAAATTTTCAGCGACTCGGCAAAACGATGAAAAGTGAGAATTCCTGAAGGAACAATTTCTCCCTTCATTAACTCATTAATCAGATTGTAACATCTGTTAAATACCAGCGTTGAAGATTAATCGCCACCAACATTTGCTGAGCAAGGGCCCGTTTAGTATTTTAAAGTGCATGCGGTAACTTTTGTATAGGTATATTATTCAGAATTATATATTTAATTTTATACAACGTGAAATTTAAGTCATTTTGTTAACGAAAACTGGTGATAGTACTCGTCCATATGAACAACTTTTACTATGGAGCCAACCCTGAAATCGTGAAAAAAAAATCAGCTGTTCCATAGAAAAGTTAAATACCTACTCGACCCAAATGTATGAAACAGCTGATTTTTTTTTCACGATTTCATGGTTGGCTTCACAGTAAAAGTTGTTCATATGGACGAGTACTATCACCAGTTTTCGTTAACAAAATGACTTAAATTTCACGTAGTATATTTATCGTATTTATTGTATTATTTATGCTTATTTTTTCTTTGTTCTTTGTTTTTTTTTCTGTACTGTATGTATTAATAACGTTATCCATTCTATTCCATTGTATATGAATCGTGCAATTTCCAGCTTTAAAAAATATATTCCATTATTTTGCGCAAACATATTGGTTTTCGTTTCATTTAAAAATAACTTAATTGGAGACATTTAATTGAATCTAGATTTAGGCTAGACGGTTTCCTCGATGCTAAATTGTAATGGTAACATGGTCATCTTAGTATAATTCAAAACTAAAACATAAAGTTAAAACAAAATCAATGTCATAAAGCTAAATAACTACCTTATAACGTATGTAAGTAATCACACTAATATTATAAATGCGAAAGTTTCTGTGTGTTTCTGTGTATGTTTGTTACTCATTCACGCTGAAAAAGGCTAAACGGATTTGGATGAAATTTGGAATGGATATAGCTTATACCCATACTTAACACATAGGCTATTTTTATCCCGGAAAAAAGCGTGTCATTAAACCGAATAACACGCGGGCGGAGCCGCCGGCAAAAGGTAGTAGCTAATACTCGTATAAGCCAGTCAAGTGTACTGTAGCATCAAGAAAAGTATACCCACTTTTTGGCCCTATTACCATCACAATAGGGGAAACAGTGCGTCTTGGTAATTCTGTAAAATGTCTTACGCAAGGGAAATCCATCTTCAAGTATTTGGGGTATATGTATCTGCATATCTACTTGTAGTTCGAATACAAGGAAACTTCAGATATGAAGCTAAAACTAGAACTCAGAAGAATCAGAAGAATCATTGAGGCCATAAAATTTATCCACACAAACCCGAATCACTTAAGGCGCAATATGTCCATCGCACAACGAAAGAGATAAACATATCTGAAAAAGTGCGCGTCCGAATAGTGCGGTAACTCAAAAAAAGGTTGGATATTGCTGTTGTAATATTTCATATGAAATCAGAAAATTAATATTAATAAAAAAATATTTATAAAAATTAATAAAATAAACGCATTTTTATGTTTTAGATAAAATAAGTATATACATTATTCTTACAACAGTCCTTATTGCCGTTTTCACTTTATCAGTTTGGATGGACAACTGCTATGAACTGAAAAAATAGCTTTCATTTTGCAATGTTTTTCGATGCAATGAACTTTTCTCTGTCACGTTTTGGACTCTGTTATCGTCTTGGAAAAGACAAAACTCTCATTTATAAAATGTTTTTTTTTTCAGAAAACTATCTAAGTTAGTATGTGAGTTCTACTGTTTTAAAATCTAATTTTTTACTACGTATACAAAAAAAAATATACAGAATGGTTATTCACGCCACCATATTTATCTAATTACACTTTTGTAGGAACTTCCTTTTAAGTATAAAAATACCTGTAACAGGAAGCCCCGCTCTTCCATAACTTAAATTCGTTGACATGAAATTTAAATTGAAAAACATATTAAGTACCTACGTACTACAAAAACATGAGATATGCGAAACTCAAAACATGTACAACTTGATATGAATAACTTTTTCTATGAAGAATACCAACGCAAAATTCTTATAGTGTCTGCTTGTCTTGCCAGTCTGCTTGATGGAACAATTTGAATGAAAGGAAATTAAAAAAAAAACGATCAAATGCGGGTACGACTAGCGCCCATAGGGTTCTTTTTCGTGGGGTGATATTTATATCGGGGTGTTTCTGAAAAATCATTGCTTTAGATTTACGTTTAGTGTCTCAGCATTTTTCTCGAAAATATCTTTTTTCTTTGAAACCAAACGCAAGACCAAGTTTTGTCATTCACTCAACTCAAGTATAACGCAACAATTAGATACAATTTTGGCTGTAGGCTCCCGGCCTTCACAGAAAGTATTACTATTGACAAGATATGTGGGCCTCGGTCTGAAACTAGTAACAACTACTCAAAACTAGTTTTGTGAAGATTCGACACTCGATATATTGGATACTGGCCACATAGAGACGGAAGATTTGTACGAGTTCATCGCAAAAGTTTGTAGTGCTCGCGCCACTAAAGAAGTCACATGTGAAAGTCATTATTTTTCAAGGTACAAGAACGAAAATCGAAAATGCCTAAATTTGAAAGCTCTTTGTGGCTCTAGTTCGAAACATTTTAGTAGATTATGTCATGGGATCAAAGAAAAGTTTTCAAGATGGTGGCTTACGGTCGGCATGTAATAGGTCCTGCTCTAACGATTTTTTTGGGTTCTGTACCCGAAGGTTGCCAAACGGGACCCTATTACCAAGCCTTCGCTGTCTGTCCATCTGTCACAGGGGTCTACAGCCTCAACAGGTACAGGTAGGTAGGCAGGCTTCTACAGGTAGCCAGTAGAAATTTTCACAAAATACGTCTTACTATGGCTTCTATCATAACAAATTACAAAAATTAAAAAAATTAAAACTAATCTAAACTAACCCATACAAGAAACCTTATAGTATGTTATGTTATTATCACAGGTTATGATAGAAGTGAGCTGTGTTCTACATTACAGTCGACGTGGGATTGCAGCCCGAGCCGAAGGAATTACATACGAAGTTTTTCAACACACTTGCGAGGAAATAATAATGAAATTTCATTGTCTTATTTTTCCACATAATCAAAACCACAGCTAGGTATAGGTATCAATTCACATTCGCCATTTTTCTATGAAAAATGTCGGCGGAGATTTTGTTTCTGCGCACGCAGATGGAAGTAGAGGCACTGACAAAATGTTTATGTATTTACAACAAAAATTTGTGTAAACTTTACTATTTCTCAGACTTCAGAACTCTTTGCTTAAAAAAATAGTGTATTTTAAAAAACACTAGTGCGATAATGTATAGTGAAAAGCACGCGTGTTTAATATGCTGCTTTATGACCCTAAGAACGCTGCAATAAGGGCCACTTTATAAGCAAGTGTGTTGAAAAAAATATTATAGCCTTTTTTAACGTTATATGTTAAAGCTCTATTATAAAGATGGTTATAGGGACATACAAGTTCCAAATTTGACCCATTGTTATATGTCCAATTGTACATACTCTAAAGAAAAACAACAAATAATAAAAATCAAGGTTCCGAACTTAAGGGTCCCGGATTTATTTGTCAGGCGCTATGATTTTAGCGTCTTGTTTTTTGTCACCTGTATTGTTGTTATTACCATAATATTTTAAGGGTTTCTTTGTGTTTTGTGGTGGTACGGAACCCTTTGTGCGCGATTCTGACTCGCACTTGGCTATATCATTGTTTTTAACTGTATATCCCTCTGTAATCAACTGCCGCGCATGCAAAAAAAGAGGTTTTCTCGAAAAACTAGATTTTTCTTTCTGAAGTATTTTTTTTATTGATCCTGTACTTTGTCTTATAGAGTAGCAAGTGATATAAATTTTTAATTAGAAATTGGATATTTCTATAATGTAAAGTCACAAATTATAACCCTGTTTTGCCCGATAGCTGAGCCTTAAGGGTCCATTTAATAAGGCTAGGTGTACAAATTCAAATGAGCATATCACATTGTGTAACTTGGTTAATCGGTAAAGTGAAAATAATATAGACAGTAGACAATTGAGAAAAAACGCAAAATCTTTGAATTCGCTCGATAGAAAATATTTACGAAGTTACCTCTAAATTTCATGTTTTTCGATTGCTAAAGGGCCTTCCTTAAATCATGCAGCCTTGAAATTTGTATTAAATATAAGTTAACAAATGACATCGTCAGTTCGTCATAGAATATTTTAAACATTTAATCTAGAAGCAGAGTTATTAAATAAAGACGCAGGTTTTTGTGGGCGCGTGTTTCTTGGTGGTTGTAACAGCCACGGCTGAGAGCGCGCTATTTTAAACTAAAAGAAAACGTCGTAGAGATCAGTTCTGATTTATGCAAAATAAAGTGCTATAAGATTGAAATGGGCGTAGAATATTACAAACTGGACAAAATGGCAGCTCTCCATAAAACTTTGTTAGCGCGGTCGAATTATTTACTAATATTGTACATTTAATTAACCCTTTTATTTTATATTATCACAAAAACAATAGATATAGTGATGCAGGTAGCAGTGGTTCGGATCCATATTACAAATTTGAAACCAAACAATAAGCAAACTTATATATAAGGCGAGGTTGTTCAGATAAATCTGTCCTGCTCCAACGCTTTCATTTCACTCTGTTCTATACTGCTCAGTGAAAAACAATACAATTTAATTTAATACGGGGAAATACAATAAACAAATAAAAGTTAGGGCTTAAATAATACACTTAAAAAAATAAAGGGTTGAATAATAAATGTTATGCAATAAATAAAATAAAGTTAATAAGTAAATAAATATTATGGCTAACTTCGCGCATTCGATTAGTCTAGCTAAGAAAAAAATAAATTATTATTAAATATCGGCTTTAATACTCACGCATTATTATTGTTGACTTTATGCCAACTGGCCGTGTGACAACATCTTGGTGAATGCTGCGTCGTCGTGGTCCTAAGAACGACACTCTCCTTGAAAACGCTGAAATTGTCAGTTGGCATAAAGTCAACAATAATAATACGTAAGTGTTAAAGTCGGTTTAATAACAATTAAGAATGTCAGCTCACGTGAGTTTTAATAATGAAATTAAAAACTTGAAAATTATCGGATTCTAAAAAATACGTACATTCACGACTGTGAAAAAGTCTATAATTTTGAAATTACTTAAATATCCTAAAAAAAATCGTTTTTGCAAAAAGAATCCGGGTTCAAATCCCGGTTCAGAGCTGCTTACATCCAGATTTACTTTTCTTATTTTCTATACCGCCATGGTGTAAAATTTAAAAAGAACATTATGCAAACAAAGTTTTTATTTGAGTTGATTTTTGAGCCTTATAGTTACTATTTTTTATTTAAAGAGAAAAAAGCTTTGCTTGCTTTGCAAAAGTAAAGAAGAATATACACATACAACATAAATGCACGACGAACACTTGTAAACCTTTTAACAAAATTAAATCAACGTAATTAATACTCTGTCCGCAATCCTGAAATGGTTTGTGCTTGTTTAAAATTGAAGCTAAAATTATATACATCATTTGGCCAAGTGTGAGTCAGACTCGCGCACAAAGGGTTCTGTACCACCACATATTACGGGTACGAAACCCTAAACGCATTATGATACATGACAAATGACCACCTCTAAGATCTTAGCGCCATCTATCTTACATAATAAATATGACATACTAAATTACCGGCTTTACCAATTACGTATTATTATTGTTGACTGTATGCCAACCGTTTTACCAAGACAATGTCGGCAGCCGACTCTCAGCGTAAGGGCCGTGCCTTATACCGATCGGCGCGGCAGCTGCCAGTAGCCGTGTTTTAATTTAATTTTCAGAGGTCTTTATTCAAAATAATTTACAATTTTCAATTTACAACTAATAACTAAAAGTAAATATAAACTTTAACTAATGACTATTTTCTTAGACTGTAAACGTCTTTCAAAGTTATTAATTTTATGTTTTTGTACTAATGCTATTTACGACTAACTGACATTTTAAAAATATATATAAAAATACACGTAATTTAAAAGAATGAACACTTAGTATATGTGATTCATTTAAGCCATAAATGTTAAGGTCACTTAAATCTACGAATATATACACTTATTAAAAATGACAGTATTTTACCCGGAGAACAAAACGTGTCAACGTCAGTAAACGCCGCATCGTCGTCCTAAGAACGACACTCAACAGTTGGCATATAGTCAACATTACTACGTGAGTGGTAAAACCGGTAATTCAGTATGTCAGCTCACATGAGTTTTACATTTTACTATAGCTAGTTAAGGAATGTTTTATGTTTAGTAAGAGAGCTGGTGAAAATCAATATGGGGAAACTTTTTTAATCAAAGAGCCATCCCGATTGGTCAGTTCTAAATACCTGACAGTGTTTACTACTCAAATTATCTTTGTCTACCTGTCGCTTATAGTATTTTACAGTCAGTTTATCTTTTGACTAGCGTTAAGTCAGGCTTGAAGCTTTGATGAAAGGCTTGATGTTTTGAGGCATCTTAACACAGGTAAGGAAACTACCTGTTGAATTCCTAAAATGTTGAATTTGCAAAATGTTGAATCCCAAAATGTTGAATTAACAATGTTTAGACATTTTTTTACAGATTACAAAGTGAAGGATGGAATAGTTTTTATACTAACTACTATTATGACAAAGATTACTCCCAAGTAGCATTCGGGGTTCTATATAAGCTGTCTAGTCGTTCACATGTACTCCAAAAGCTGTGTAAGTTAGCTGTATAAGAGCTGTATAGCTTGCTATAATGCTCTTATAGAACCAGTTTGGGCACAAATTAGACAGTTCACTATGGCTGTACATTAGCAGTATAATAGCATTATAATAGCTGTTTAAGTAGTAACATCGGACTTAAGGCTGACTTACGGCACTATATGGGACGCAGTGTGAACCATACTAAGTACATGAGTGTAATAAAGAGTAACAAGTGGCTAAATACACAGCCTTCACAGTTATAAAATCCCACAAAATTACTCCAGTGCTACCTAAAGTTCACGTGTGTCCTAAATTATTTCTTTATTTTATTATTAATTATTATCCTCATAGTTGATTTTGTGTGTGCCATCAGAAACCAAACTCCGGCGGGTCAAGGATAAAAATGTATGATAACACGAGGTAGTACCTGTTTTAAATACTTAATAATGTTAATGCCATGGGAATGCAACTTTATCGTGAAATATATACATATTTACAGCTAAAATATTCACGCGCCTCTGTAAAAACGCGATATTCATTTTAAAATATTTATAACTGGCTGAGAGGAAATCTACAATTTTCAGTGTTTGATATTATATTGGCATTATAATTATACTACGGTAATTAATTATAACATGAAACCAAAACTCAATCGCTCTATCTACGTATTTTGTGATAAATCTGCATGATAATTTTGGAGATTTATTAGGTAAATATTTTAGGTTAGAACAAAATGGTGGAAATGAAATACGGCTATGTGAACTGTTATAACTCCAATTTAATGCGGTGAAGCGTATATAGGTTCACATGTGTTCTGTTAGAATGCTGTTTTCTATTTAAAGTCCCACATTTGCACCACAACAGAGCCAATGTCTATAAACTTATTCTAATGTGAACTTATGTACAGCTTTAAGATGTAGTTCAGGTCACTTGTGTCATCGTTTAATTCTTTTAATATACTGAAATTTTAGAGATCCGCAATAATAATTATTGTCCGTTAAATCGCCTAGCCCAGGTACTAAGTCAAGTATGAGTACCTAAAGTAAAAATGTTGTAACAAACTAACAAAAATCACTTTTTGTTTTCGTGTGAGACACACAGTTTGGTCTCAGAGTATTTATGTTACCGGCTTTCTGTATAATCCGGTATTGTATACAATGCCTAGGCAATGTATACAATGCCAAAAAGATTAAGGTAATGTATGAAATATTATTTATTTAGTACATTGCCTAGGCATTGTATACAGTACCGAATGCGCAGCCGGTAATGTATATAACAGACGTGAGCAGGAGCGGGAAATTGATTAAGGCGTGTATTTAAATGATTTTTTATGAACAAAGCTTAGCCTTTTGGTTAAATGGTATTTCAGGGTGGTCATAAAAAAAATAACCACGAAGATTATGTATGGCGGTCGCGCCACAAGTGGCGCGACTCGCCATACCTAATCTTCTAACCTAACCTACCGGCTCTCTTCTGCGCTGGAAGACTTCCAAAAAACTAATTCCGACTGTTTAATATTATTCCATTAATTAGTAATAACTTTACACTTTGCCGGTTGACCAGCAGGTACTCTATACAATGCCTAGGAATTGTATACATTGCCTAGGTAAAGTATGTAACGGACAATAATATTCATAATATTTCATACATTGCCGGGACGCCCCAGGCATTGTATACATTACCTAGGTACTGTATACAATACCTGAATTATACAGATTGCCGGTGACATTTACACTTACAAAAAACACTACTCTGTTCAAGGAGGTATTTAAAATAATGTAAACAAACTAGATAAAGAGGGACAACATTTATGCCCTGCGACAGAAAAGGACAGAAAATAATAGTTGTCACTCAGCCATAGTAACAAACACTGTTTACAATCTTTTAAAGCGCCGAGTCAGCAAGTGTAATAGTGTAACCATAGTATAAATAACTGTGGTGTGACCACATTTTGCAGAATTTATCAGATAAATAACTGTTATTCCTGTTATTTATGAGATAAATAACTGTTATTTCTGATATTTATCTGTTAAAATTCTGTAAAATATGGTTACACTAGCAGACTTGGCGCGTACGGAGCTGACGGGTGTACGATCACCAGGCACGTATCCAGACTTTTGTTTCGGGGGGGACATTCATTGAACCAACAATGTGAATTGTGAAAGAAGCCTCTGTAATCACTATACTATATTATTATTAAGTATCAAAAGTACCCTACCTTTTTTATGAAAACGTACTTTACAGTGGTTATGAATAAACATTCCTAGTCCCGTGTATGTCACGCCAAATTTCGGGGGGGGGGGGGGGGGATAAATCCAACCTATCCTCCCCTGGATACGTGCTTGACGATCACCTTAAATATCTACTTAGAGAAAGTTTATGCTATTTGTTTCTGAACTTGAAAGTAATCATGCGCATTCCTTTTAATAAGTAAGCGAGAAATAGAGGCGGGAACGGGATAGGTATAGATCCTCTGATCACTCGCGTGCGCCCGTGGCGTGCGTGATGGCCAGGATAGGATTAGTTATTGTCAGTGTTACCATTTTGGCCACTTTGTGGGTAGATCTAGCGGATTTTCTACAGTTTTAGCCAAAAAATAATCCATTTTAGCCACCAAAACAAATCTAGCTACTTCTATCTATTTCGGGTAATTTTTTAGATTATTACTATTGGAAGACTACGGAGTAAACAGACAGAAGATATTTCAGATTTACCAGACATTGTAGACCAATAAATTGATTTAAAAAAATTTGCTGAAAATTTTAAACTTTATTATAACCAGTTTTTAATACATTTTAACTTCAATTAGAGACCAAAGCCGATTCTGAAGGCTTTAATTTTAGTTTTAGTGCTGATAAATATACATTTTCTTTATTGCAAAATAGATCTTAGTGTTAACAAGAGAAGATATATTAACTTTGAAAAATATTAAGTTTTGACAGCACTAAAATTAAAATTAAAGCCTTTAGAATCGACTTTAGTCTCTAATTGAAGTTAAAAATGTATTAAAAACTGGTTATGATAAAGTTTATAGCTATATATTTATATCCATATATAATTATAATAGGATATCAATAGTAATAGGATATTTAAGTAGACCAATAATACTATGATATTTAGCATCTTAGACCTCCATCTACATTTTTAAAGTTACATTAACGGGAGTGCATAAGATTGTTCTAGCATCAGACGGTAGTGTTCCCGGTTTAAATTCGTTTATTATGCCTGAGGAATACGATTTTCAATAGCCCATGTTCTTATTTTTTTGCGAAAGGTTAAATTATTGTCCAAGTCAAAATTGTATTCACTATCACTAGAACTGCAATCACCACACTCTGATATCTGTATATTTTGAAGGGAACTTTCAGGTTCAGGCACATTTTCCTCTGCATCATGTACAGAACCACCATGAACAACGGTTGAAGTCGCACTTGTTGAAGCCGTATCGACGGGCTCATTTTCGGGCGTCGTTGTCAATCGACTGTTTATTTTTACAATTTGCGAATATTCTTTTGCAATTTTTCTTCTTATTCCACCGGTTCTCGCTCTTATTTTCCAGGATTTTTTATTCATTTTCACAATTTTTTGCACGAGACGTAATAACACGCAGCTTGTGGGATAAGTGTAATAGAATATCACATTCACATTCATGTTCAGCTTACAGCCAATAAGAGTAGTACTTGTGGACAAATAAACTGCTATTGATGTTAATAGACAACACATGTAGTCCTTTTAACAGCCTACAGTGCACATGTGAACCATTTAAACACTTCTGTACAGCAGTAAAAAAAGGTTATTTTAATGATCACAAACAAGTCCTCCTACAGCTCTCAGCTGTATAACAGTCTAAAACAAGTAAACATAACAGCCTTTGGCTTTATAAATGACCACATGTGTTCTATTAAAATGCTAGCTCTGTAACATCGTACAAGTAGGCCGTTAAACAGCGGTTGGCGTATCTCTACCCTCCTATAATGCTCTTAGTCAGACGGCTGACTAAAGGATAGTTGTTAGAGTATTATAACACCAACAATCGTATAACAGTATAACTCTACACTCCTATAAGTCCCTTAGACAGGTATAGGTGTAATTAATCGCAATAATGCAGCTTATACATCACGAGTGAACTGTAATAATGCTTCAAGTACACCTGGGAACTAAATGTGTACTCTTAAATGGAGTAAAATGCTACTTGGGCTATTATTATACTCGTAACACCATGATTCATTATCGTCCAAATATTCATTAATTTCTTATATAATATGCCTTTTCAAAAGTTTCTACTTGATATATACTTTAAATTTGTTTCTAACAAACTAAGGACCTCACTTGGAAGTTTATTTCTTCAGTTTTACTGTAATCACGCCCGCGTTGTAAGTTGACGTGAATTGTAACGTAAAAGAACAAGCACAACTGGTTGTTCAGCTAATTGGATGTTTAAGACGCCGCGTCGAGTTACTAAGCGAGCTCTTCACTCGTATACTTGTCACGTGAAGTTGTGCAAGCGTGGCAAAATATACCTCTCTAGGGTTCCGTACCCAAAGGGTAACCAAGGGGCCCTATTACTAAGACTCCTCTGTCCATCCGTCCGTCGTTTACCAGGCTGTATCTCATGAACCGTTATAGTTAGACAGTTGAAATTTTCACAGATGATGTATTTCTGTTGCCGCTATAACAACAAATACTAAAACCGGCCAAGTGCGAGTTGGATCTACGCACTCCCATACAAAAGACATGATTTTTTTGCCGTTTTTTATAGATAATGGTACGGAACCCTTCGTGCGCGAGTCCAACTCGCACTTGGCCGGTTTATATTTATATTTTAAAAGGCAGTCTTTGTTTATTTTAATGGTGACGGGTTGCTTGGGCACTATGCCGCCACCGTGTGGTTAACAGCCTGCTGATTGGACGGCTAGGATGTTGATTAAATAACGGAATGTAATTAAATGGCAAAAGGATGTGTAGCCCAATAATTGAACGCAGTGTTTAACCAGAGGATTGAATGGTGCTAAGCCTTTTAGTTGAATGGTATTATGACATATTGGTGCGCGGAATTAATTTTATCTAAGAATCCTGATACAATGAAAGTGCATGTTGTAAAACTAAGCAGATAGGTCTTAAGAGATAGATTAAAAATAAAATACGTACATTAACATTACTTTTCTGAAGGAAAATTTCGAAAATTTTGTAACCTATTCGTAGTAGAAAAAATCATTATGCTTATTATATTTTATTACAAAACGTAATAAAACTTACTCGTAAATACCTATACACACGAATCTGTAACAAAAATCCCCAAACATTTTATCAGCTGTTGACGCCATATTTGTTATAGGACTGCTAGTGCAAAGGAATAAACTATATTTAAATGACGTGGCTGCTTTTGGTTTAGATTTATCCAAAGGGCTAGCTTTCGGATAGCCAACACGACAAACGTTGAGTCGTACAACCAGCTGCCTAGCCATATAATTGGATGCCGCCATTTAGTTAACAACCTAGGCGTCCAATCAGAAGGCTAATTTAAACATCTGGCGGCGACACATACACAGGGTTGTATTTTAATTGAACTTTTTTTTGATACTGTTGAAATTATTCTCAACGGGCGATTACTGACTTACAACAAACTGGCTTTGCGAGTTTTGGTTGAACTTTGGCCTCCCCTACTAGGTAGTAGTAGAGGTTCAATGTGATACCTTTATCCATCTCGGGGAAAAGTGGTCGTTGCACACACGAGTCACACGGTAAGGGTACCTTTTCTTAGTTTTAATATAATACGTAGAAAAAAGTTTTCTGTAAAACATTAGCTAGATAGTAAATTTGAGGCGTTTTAGACCAAGGAAATGGAACGCGGTATTTGTAGCACGTTGGTTCTACACCGCTCGTAGCACTTAGCCGCTCGTAGCGCTCGCTGGGCACAAAGCGTAGCGATTCAGTCCTCGTCGTAGAGGAAGCAAACACTTTACGAGACGTAGCAATCAAAACAAAGCTGGATACATGGTGATTAAAAGAAATAAGTTCTTCTCCTTCCACCCCCCCTTCCCTCCTGTACCCCTAAATATTATAAATGTAGAGTGTATTTTGTTTGTTTGCCTTTCTTTCAGGTCAGCAAAGACAGCAATGTGATTTTTGCACAGAGATAGTTGGATGGCCGTGCAGTGTCGTAAAAGAAAACGGTGATAGCAAATAACACAACAATCTATGTCATCACGATATATATTCCAAAAGAATTCAGAGCTGTTTCCAAATGTGGACTGTCACACTCGTACACCCTCTTTTTACCAACAAATTTTACGAACAAACGTGATAGAGGGTGAGCGTTATTGCCGTACTTCGGGAAAAGATACACGCTATTTAGAACATGCAGGTCTCACGGTGTTTTGACATGAAAAAGACATGATCTTGCTAAGTTTCTTGCTTTTTTTCTTAGCAAGACTAATCGAATGGGCGGATTTGGGCACTATACATTTTTTTAGTTCATTTATGTTTAACTTATTCATTCATTGCATTATGTAGGTATATACTATATTTTAATTATTTTCTGACATGTTTGGTGAGGCATTTATATTATATAAATAATATATTTTTGCATTATGTATATTCTGTTATACTTATTCCCATAATTCTTTATTTTATGCAGGTGTATAATTTTATTACCCAAACTTAAATATAGATTTTTTATGTACTTCTCGTATTATATTTGTTTATTTATATTCTATTGTTTTATAAAGATTAGATTTGAACTGTAAAACGTATACTTTATATAAGGTCTTACAATTCAAAGTGAAAAAAGTTTAAAAGATGATAGAGTATCCCCAATAGACCACATTCCACCGAAAAAAAAATATTTTTCGCGATTTTTTTTTCAACTTTCCATAGAAATTTTGTCAGCTGATTGAACCACTTTGTACTAAGAAGTAAAAAAAATATCTGCGCAAAAATTTTTTCTTCTGGAATTAGATCAGTTAATGATACATCATCTACCCTAGAATTATTTTCACTTATAATTGTAGGGCCTTATACAGGGTGTAATCATGACGTGCTCATTAAATTAAACCTCATGCTCTACTGATCATCCTGAACCACTCCCACAGATAAACTTTTGAAAAAACGCGAAATAAAAATTCACTTCCACATACATATTTTTAATACCTACTTGTCGTTTTCTATGGGAACATATATTTTATTGTTTTTCGAGCTATATGAAAAAAAAATCAATGGAATTGGTTTAATTTAATGAGTACGTCATTATTACACCCTGTATATCTATTTTACAAAATGAACTACTTGAATTGATTAATTTATTAATTGTTAATCTTGGCTAAGACCATTGCAAAGGCTTAGCGTGCTTAATAAGGACAGATCGATTTGTGTCTCTAAGGGGAACTTTAGGTATATTTTAGTAGGTACCCGCGCATGTACGTGGCTATAGAAAGGGCCACGTTGTATCACAATTCTAACGAGCACCCGAGGACGACAATGTCCCCTTTACCTTTCACGTAAATTGTGACCACGAATAAAACTTGTGACATTTGAAAAGAACTCTTTCTTTTTAGGGTTCTGTACCCAAAGGGTAACCAAGGGGACCCTATTACTAAGACTCCGCTGTCCGTCCGTCCGTCTGTCACCAGGCTGTATCTCATGAACCGTGATAGTTAGACAGTTGAATTTTTTACAGATGATGTATTTCTGTTGCCGCTATAACAACAAATACTAAAACCGGCAAAGTGCGAGTCGGACACGCGCACTCCCATACAACAGACATGATTTTTTTGCCGTTTTTATAGATAATGGTACGGAACGCTTCGGGCGCGAGTCCGACTCGCACTTGGCCGGTTTTTTTACCCTATTATTAAACCTCCGCTGACTGTCTAACTGTGACAGGGGCCTACTACTTCAACCGTTATAGGTAGCCAGTTTATATTACTATAGCCTCTGTCACAGCAAATGACAAAAATTATTAAAAAATTATACCCAAGAGGGGTCCCCATACAATAAAGTTATAAAAATACAGACAAGTTTCAAATGAAGTGAAATTGTTTTACATAGGTACTCTAAAGTAAAGTAAAACAATAAATAATAAACAAATTGGGTTCCGTATTCAGAGAATGCCGGGGGTTGTTTGTCAGGCCCTAACATTTTAGAGCCTTGTTTTTTGTCGCCTTATATTCTATATTATTATGTACCATGAAGTTTTTAGGGTTCCGTACCCACATTGTGTGGACATACGGAAACATTTGTGCACGAGTCAATCAATCACTCCTATCGTCTCCTGAAAACTAAAACGCATTTTTGTTTTTTCATCCACGATTCCTGTACCGAACGATGAATGCGCGGGCCACAAAGGTTTTTTTTACTCAAGGAAAGCACTGGGGGCTTTAAAAAGAAACATTACCTTCAAACTACAAAAAAGAAAATAGGTCGGAATCCCCAATTTGTATGAAAAATGTTGAAGAAATTCTTCTCAAATAAAGACTATTGTAAAGAGCTCATCAAAAGGCAGACGCCTGCTCTTAAATTAAACAGAACGGAACGAGGTTTTTGTAAAAGTGATACTTTCGTCCGTCCGTCTCTCACCAGGCTGTATCTCATGAACCGTGATAGTTAGACAGTTGACATTTTCACAGATGATGAATTTTTGTTGCCGCTATAGCAAAAAATACTAAAACCGGCCAAGTGCGAGTTAGACCCACGCACTCCCATACAACAAACGTAATTTTTCTGCCGTTTTTTTTTATAGATAATGGTACGGAACCCTTCGTGCGCGGGTCCGACTTGCTCTTGGCAAGTTTTTGTTGCCACGCAAAGGTAACAGTTATTTTGCGTGCTGCCAACCAATTTACGAGCCCTTCATGAAAAGTTTTGTTTTGAAAGTCATGTTTTCGTGTAGTATCTGTGAATCTGACTGGTTTGGAAATACAAGACACACGTGTTGCTCAGGTGGATAGGATTTTTAAAACTATCGAGATTGTTATCAAACAAAATTATTATAATAACGGGTTCTCACTACAGTTTTTTTTCGTTCAGTTCCGAATACTTTTTTAGGGTTCCGTACCCGAAGGGTGCAAAAAGCCCTAATAGTAATCCTCCGCTGTCTGTCCGTCTGTCACAGGGGTCTATCTTTAACCGTAATTAATATAAAGTTGAAATTTTCACTGAATACGTGTTACTATGGCCCCTATCACGACAAATAAGAGAATATTTTTGAAAAAATTAACGGGCGTCCCCATAGAGGTAACCTCGTAAAAGTTGCATTATTTAATCGTTATTTGTTTTAGCTCTTACTTAAAGACGATAATTACATACGTGTTTTAAATTTAGTTAGATTGTTGGACATACTCTAAAGTAAAAACAAAAATTTATAAAAAGGAGGGTTCCGTGCGCAGACGGTGCCAGATGTTTTGCATTTAAGCGACTTGTTTTTTGTAGCCTTGATGTTTCTTTAGCATGTACATTGTTGTTATTTACCATATTTTTTTAGGGTTCCACACCCATATTGTGGGGTGATTCGGAACCCCTTGTGCGCTAGTCCGAATCGCACTTGGCCAAATTATTCCATAAGTGTTAACGTAAATAAGTACGTTGGTCACCAAATTGGTGACATTCTGAAGAAAGGCAAAATCATAAGCACGCGGAACAGAAGAGCTCATATGATTAGATTGATGGATGTGGAACAAGCGAAAGAGGTGTGTCAGGATCATAGCAGATGGAAATCTGTAGTCTGCCTACCGTTGTGGGAGAAAGGCGTAAGTATAATCTACTTATATAACAATACAAAACACCTAAGGCTCCAGCCTTATTCGCGATTATTATTATTTATTATTGAGTCTTATTCGCACTTGCCTGTATTTATGTTGTTACCAGGTTTCACTGAATGTTTTGTTGACAGAAATTAGATACTTTTATGGAGTTGGTACTTCGAACACCGATTTTCACGAAGAGAATAGAAAAGCGAAATATTCAGAGACCGAAGCAGCAAGAGAATCGAATCCGAGATCTTCAAATCGAGTGCGTTACTCAATGCTTTCTTTAAGGGGGTAACGAGTTTTTAGCGAAATAATTGCGTTCGTTTGATCCCTTGCTGTATCGTTATTACTCAAGCTTTAGTTATGAAATTAATATGTTAGATATTTCAGGATTAACTCCATAAATCATATACTTTAGAAACACGATTACTTATAGTTCCCTCGATAGAAAATAAATCCAAAATTATCTCTAAAACACTAAATAAACCCTTAGTACATTAAAAATACTTCACAGAAGTTCATCAGTTTTATAATAATAACAAAATCACATGTTTTCTATAACGTATACACTTTACATTTTCAAAATGTCTATTTGTTTTTACAATACAAAGGAAATATCTAAATTCTCGGACGTTTTTCCCAGCCTAACCTGAGCCGCCTCGCTTCCCCCTGTCTGTCCGCCGCAGTCCTATTTCGGCCGTCGTTGTCGGACAGGGAACCTGTATTGCTTGCGCTTTAAGAACGACTTTAAAACGCCCGCTCGCTCTTGCCGGTGTGCCTCACGCACACATCCCCCTTAAGAACCCGCTCCGTATTTTTCGTCTGTTTGATGTGAAGCGTTATTTTTATTATTTTTCTAGGCATTGCCGCGATGTTTTTGTAAAAATCAGGGACATACACCAGTCCATATTGGGTATCTAAATGAAGACCTAAAATTGATTTGATTCAATTGTTTCTCCTTTGCGCGTTATTTTGATACTTAGATATTATGAATAACGATTCGGAACGGGCTCGTAAGTAATAAAATAACTCGCAAAAGAGAAACAATTCAATCAAATAAATTCTAGGCCTTCATTTAGACGGCCAATATAAAGTGGTGTATGTCCTTAGTTTTTCCAAAAACATCGCGATAAAGGCCAGAAAAATATTTAACATATTGTTTTCCATCAAAATTGTAGTCGTCGCGGACCGGGCTCTTAAAGACAGTCACTAACTGAATCCCCGAGGACCCCCTGAGAGCTGAGGTGTTTCCAAGTGTGAACTGTATAATGCAAGGCACAGGCCACAAACATAATATTCATGTCTTACCAACGATTACTCGTATATTGTCCCAGCGTGGTGATTGGTGTTGAGACCGTACTTCGGGCACAATTTGGACACACAGCTTAGTGCCTTCAAACACGCAGTCCGAACACAAACGAAGGGTAAGCGAGAAGAAACCTTCAGATTAGTCAGAGAGGCAATTTACTTTACTCCTTTGAAAAAACTGCGGCTCTGCCGTAAAATAGCGATAGATACGGACGCGTATACCGGGTGTAAAAGCAAAGGCAAGAATCCTTTAAAAGGGTGTGTTAGTATGATAGGTATTTTAAATACTCGGATCTCTAAATAAAGTACCAGTACCTCAAAAGACGATTTTATTTACTCAAAATACACTAACCGCGTGGACACCCTCACTGGTCGCTGGCCACTCGGATGAGGGGTGCGGGTTGCGGGGTGCAATTAGGTGTGTGGGGAGGCCGGTGAGCTGCGTAGCCATAGCTTAGAAAAATGATGGAATTTTTGGTGAAATATATATATTTTTTCTCGTAATGACACCAGAATCGTGTATACTTTCATACCCTAGGGGGATTCTTGACTTTGCATTTACACTCTGTATAGATAGATTCTGGGTGCTTTAAACTTGCCCTTCTCCAGTTTCCCACCGAGCTACCGCCGCTATTAATTTATTTTTGCTACTGAATCCAAAACCCGTCAAATTCAAGTTACAATAAACTGAATTATCCGATCCCTATAGAGCATCACTTTATCCACTCTGGCTGTTTCGTGTACCTACATTCCATTGTTGTTTTCATTTTGAGAGTGGCCGAACAATTTCAATTAAAACAAAGTGTGCCCGGTAGGCTCTGCATCGCAATTTTCATCGCGGGGTTTTTAAACAACCTTGCTTACAATTACAAGTTTACAACCTAATATCCACGAAATGAATACCCAAAAGGTTGTCAGAGTTGTTCCCAAGCAAACAAGTCACAATTCACACTTAGCACACCCATTTATCACCGACAATTATTACGTCAAAACATGATTTAGTGAGAGGAACCGACAGCTTATCGTGCCTTCCAAAGCACGCACATCGAACATAGATTAATGTGCACCGCGGGAATTGAACACACGACCCCTGGGTTAGCAGGCGAGCACTCTGCCCCTGGGCCACAGAGGCGGTTTAACCGGCAGAACCATACAAAACATTTGTTTAGCTATAAATATAGCTGAAGAATAAAATCTATGTAATAATTCCAATAATTTTACGGTTTACTGTTAAACTAGACTACACAAGATTATATACTCGTAAAATAAAATATTTACCATAATTTTTCCGGTAATTAGTAAATGCACAATAATCTTTTTAAGGTGGTAACGGAGGATCTCGGTGCAAAATGCACATCATAATATTGTTTTCCTTACTTTTGAACAAAAAGAATGCAATAAATGCATTTTATAACAATTCGCGCAAACTGCTTGTTAATAGTTAGGTGATCACATGAAAATTATTCAATTTAATGCGTTACATTTTAGCTGCATTACATTACAATTGTAAACACGCTTCTAAGTTTGTTAATGTAATGCAAACAAAATGTAATACATCAACGTACGTAATTTTTTGTGAAGACTTTATTACTAATGAACTATTTCCGCAAGTTGCTTTAAAACATATATTGCATACTTTTTATTCAAAAGTAAGGAAAACAATATTATGATGTGCATTTTGTACCGAGGTAAAAAGTTACCTCCTTCAGAAATGCCAAATAAAGAATTTTCAGCAGAATTATTACCTCAGAAGATGTACCTCTATACCTACGAATGTCGAAGTTGGATTGTATAAATAGTTGGCTGTTTTACCCTCCATCTGCGACGTATAACATAATTATCATCACGATATGTAACCCGAGGGGGTAACAGAGGTGTTTCCGAGTAACTATGAAAGGCAAGTCACTACCCACACTGGTACACCCACGTTCTTCTTGTCTTCGCGAGATCTTATAGATATTTTACAAGATTAATCTTGGAAGTAAATCGTACGAGATCTCGCGGGATTAACGAGATTACACAGAAGCATATTACACGTGTTGCCCCAAGCGCGGTGGCACACGAATGAACTGCGTGCGCGCAGACGTTATAAACTTAGTGATGACGCCTAAACTTTGATTAATTTAAGAATGTTACCAACAATCTATGTCCTCATCCTTCATTATTATATTATATTTTTGTTATATTTATAGTACCCGATAATAAGAATTTTATTGAGCCATGTTAAACACAAGGGTTTCGGTACCGCGCTCACCAACCCGCCTGCCCAGCGTGTGTGAGTATGGGCATTTCTTCAAGGAGGACCGCCAAGAGTGGCGAAATCCTGGAAAGGCCTATGTCCAGCAGTGGACGAAACAGGCTGATGGATGGATGGATGGATGGATGTTAAACACGTCAAAATTATCCTAAAACAGCACAACACTCACTACTACATCACTCGAAAAGAATACTTTTAAAATGCATTCCAAAGTAAACATTTATTATGAAATAAATTACTCCCAGCATTACTTGATGGTGGTCTATAGTACGGACCTAAAAAGACTAATATAGGGTACTATAAGAGTACATCTTATCAGATTTTGTTGACTTTTAAAAAGTTATTGTGTACTCTTTAAATGTGTTTTTCTGTTTGCATTTCATGAATAAATGTTTTTATGTCTTTATATTTAATGTGATTTTTTTTTTTGTAAAAATGTTTATATTGTTTATATTTACTTATTTAGATAGATATAAAAACTATATTACGTGGACGCACTATAAGTTTCCGGAATGAATATGAAAAAATACTAGTAAAGGTACAAAATTAATTTATTGTTTTTCAAAATAATCTCCCTTGGCGTCTATGCACTTTTTCATTCGATCAAACCAGTTTTGAAAACTTTTGTGCCACTCCCCTGTGGTGACCTCTGAAACGTGTTTTTCATACTCCTCGACAGCCTCTTCTGGTGATGAAAATCGTTGACCGCGTAATTGGTTCTTAATTTTTGGGAACAGAAAAAAGTCACAAGGTGCCAGGTCGGGACTGTATGCAGGATGACTCATGAGTTCTACATTTTTCGTCTTCAAAAAGTCGTTTGTCTGTCTGGCCGTGTGAGAACTAGCATTGTCGTGGTGCAGGATGATACGGCGTTTACGGTTATTTTTACGGAGTTCGTCAATAACTTCCGGCAAACAAATGGTCGTGTACCAGTCACTATTCACGGTACGACGATTCTCTAAAGCAACAGTAGCCACGTGTCCAGTTTTATTAAAAAAAGAAGCAATCATCCGCTTAGATGCACTTTTCACGCGCGCCACTTTGGTTGGTTTCGGCTCATCTTGAAAGACCCATACGCTCGATTGCTGCTGGAGCCGCCAATAATTATAAAATAAGAATTTGATAAGAATTTGATAAGAGTGGACTGTAGAATGCGAAATCGGCTAAAAATGGCGGACCACACTGGCGTGAAAAGTATTAAATAATGGAAAAGCTTGTTACCTCAAAATCCCTTGTGATCGAATCTCGTCCAGGATGCACACCGCACTGAATCTCCTGATCAGGAAGATGTCCTTGCAGGAACACGAGGGTCTAGGATTATAGGTCTAGACGGTGCGCGCGCGCGTCCTTGGAGGTGGTCAATTCACAACTGACTCAAGGTCAGCAAGCGCGGGCGCGCGTGGTTGATCGACCGATGGTGCGTGCGCCAGCATACACCAAGGATTTGATCAAATCCAAAAAGATGCCAAGGAACCAAACTATTCCTTGGTTATTTATACTAGTCCGCCAGCGTATATAAATAAAACATTTATGCGATAAACAAAGTAAACATACAATATATATTGGCGGAACCATTTCCCCGGCCTTGAAAGTACCAGGTTTCAAAACAAATTAGTAGTAAACCAATTAAAAACTAAAATTAAGCTTAACACCCTAACCCTTATTGCGAACACATAACTTTGGTGAAGAAACCAAAACAAAAATATAACCTAAAACTAAATGTCCTAATAATTACGTATTAAGATATCACGCAGTTACTGTGTTGGGCATAATTTCACAATAGGTCTCTTAAAGAGCCAGTGTAGATACAGTCGATGGTAATTATCCACCCTTAAATTCATCACACAATCATGATTTGAGAGTAAAATTGGGTGCTGATAAATAAAGCTAACATCAGAAGTCACATGAGTGACTCGTGATACAGGAACCGGTTTACTTTCCGGCAATCCGTTATCGTGGCTGGATACAAAAGGCTGAATTGGCCAGTCAGATTTAGGAAGTTTAGCCCATGGTGGGCCTCGCAACCAGAGCGGATGACCAAGAAGTTGTGCAGGTGACAATCCTCGCGAAAGACAATCATTTGGGTTTTCATCTCCTTTCACATGAAAAAAGTGCTCAGGAGAGAGCAATTGTTGAATTTTGGAAACCCGATTGGCCACAAATGTTTGCCATCGACGCGGTGAAGACTTGATCCAACTCAATGTTACTGTTGAGTCGGAGAAGGCATAGACACCATCTATGTTAAATCGTGCAGAATAAGTGTCGACAACCTTTTTAATGAGAGTGGCAAGCAATAATGCTGCGCAAAGCTCAAGACGAGCAAGAGAGACCACTTTCAAAGGAGTGACCTTAGATTTTGCACATACAAGTGTAACACTGACACTATTCCCGGATGTGACGTGAGCATAAACAACTCCTCCGTACCCGACTTCACTCGCGTCAGCGAAACCAATAATGGAAACGGAACAATGGTTAGCTACACCGATATGGCGCGAAAACTCTAACTGAGTAATAAGCGGCAATTCGTTCTGAAACCTTTTCCAAAGGCAGACGATGCGCGGAGAGGGAATCTCGTCCCAACCAATTTTTTGTAGCCAAAGCTCTTTTATTAAGAGCTTAGCGTATAAGACGACAGGTGCGACTAAGCCCAAGACATCAAACAGACGCGCTATAGATGATAGCATATTGTGTTTCGTGCAAGGACGGTCGTCAGGAACAACCTTAAAAACAAAAATGTCTTCATTGGGAAGCCAACAAAGTCCTAGAACTTTTAAAGTGGCTTCTTTATCAAACTCAATACTTTGCTCCAATCGAAGAGATTCAGGAATTTGTGAGAGAACGTCTTTTGAGTTACTAGACCATTTTACCAATTGAAATCCGCCAGCACGGAATAAACCAATCAGTTGATGTGCTGCGGAAACAGCTTGCGTGGGATCTTGCAAAGAGCTTACAATATCGTCAACATAGGTATCTCTTGTAGAAATTTCTTGAGCAAGAGGGAACCGATCTCCTTCATCAGCTGCTAGCTGATGTATGGTGCGGATGGCCAAGAAAGGACTGGTGCGAAGGCCGAAGGCAACGCGGTTGAATTCATAAACCTGAAGGGGGTCATTCGTATTAAACCTATACAATATACGTTGATAAGGGCGATCTTCTTGTCGCACGCTTATCTGAAGATAATGTTGTCTAACATCTGCAGAAATCGCAATAGGAAACAGACGCATATTGAGTAATAGCGTGAACAACTCAGGTTGGAGGCTCGGGCCTGTGTGTAAAGCATCATTTAACGCTAAACCAGTCTCGGTCTTTGCGCTACTTGGATCTAAAACTACCCTTAATTTGGTGGTAGCTTTATCTTCACGATAGACACCGTGGTGCGGTATAAAATATTGTCCCTCACTTGAGACATTAACATTGTCAACCAATGATATATACGTTTTATCTATATATTCTTTGATGACGGCATCATATAACAGCTTAAGTGTAGGTTTGGTTTCGAATTTACGTTCTAACGCTAAGAAACGACGTTTAGCAACATTGTACGAACGACTTAAAACTCCTACTGGATCAGCTTTGAAAGGTAAAGCAACTTCATACCTCCCTGTCGAATCGCGAGTTGTTGTTTTAGAATAAAACTCCTGACAATATTTTTCGTCCACACTTAAAGGTGGCGTAGATTCAACTTCTTCTACCTCCCAGAACTTACGCATGAGCGACTCAACCTCACATGATGCGGTTGAACAAAATGATAGCGAAGACTCATGAGGCGATTTGATCACAGCATCCCCCATAATTATATAACCTAAGACGGTTTCCAACGCATCTGGGATGCCTGGTGGATTGACTATCTTCCCCGGCCGTAGCATCTCTGCAAACAGCTGAACACCGATAAGAAGATCAATGTTCCCTGGGATCGCCCATGTGTCGTCAGCGAGTGAAATATTTTGAAATGATTGGACCATGCTTGGATCAACTTGACAAGTAGGTAACTCACAAGTGATTTGCGGTAACACAAGTGCTTCGATTGTATACTGCGAAGACTTATCAAAGCGAGATCTAAAAGTCACATCCACTTTACCTTTAATAGGTTGCGGAGAACCACCAATACCTTGTACGGTAGTTAATGAAGTTGAGCGAAGTGGAAGCCCTAGCATAGCACAACATCTTATGGTGGCATAATGCCGTTGAGAACCAGGATCAAGGATGCATCTAATATTAACATCCTTTCCACCACGACCTACAGCAAGTACCTTTGCGGTAGCAAGTAGTTCTGTGGAATGAGTGGAAGAAGTCGAAGAAACATTACAAGAAGAATGTTGCGGATTAGTCCCATTAGATGAGGACGCGGTAGTTGCAACAGAACCATTGGTATTATTATTACCACCTAAGTGGTCAACAGCAGGATGCTGCGATGCGGGTGCGGTACTAGGTGTCTGTGAATTATTAAAATGCAACAACGAATGATGCCTACCATGACATTTGCGACACGAAGATCGTGAATTACATTTATAAGCTCCATGTTGTGAGCTTAGGCAATTAGTGCATATTCTATTATCCTTAACGAACGAGTAACGTTCGTTAGGCGAAAGCTGTAAAAACCGGTTACAGGTGTACAGCTGCGGATGTGTGCCTTTACATAACACACACTTTGCATTAGGCGCGTGAGAATTCGATTGTGTACCCACATATGTTTGAGGCACACGCGGTGGTGCAGTGGGTGTACGTGGCTTATTTATTTTATCAGCAGCAATAGGCGCGTTGTGCGAACGTTGTGCAGAGCGTTGTAGTACTTTTGCGTGCTGCTGCACAAATTCAATAAATGAATTATAATTTGGTATGCCTGTGTCGTTACGAATTGATGATTCGTAACACTTTACCGTGTCTGCGTCTAATAAATTTAACCCCATGTAAACAAATATAAAATCACCCAAATCAGCAATTTCCAATTGTTTTATAGCGGTTATTGAAGCTACGAAACGATCAATTAATGTTTCCAAGTTATTAGCAGAAGCATTAGCGGCTAATGGTTTCATTGAAAACACTTGATTTAAATAAGAGGTAGCAAGGGCACGCCTGTCCTGATATTTCTTTATTAAGGCTTTCCACGTTGATTCGTAATTTCCCGCAGCGGGAGCCACGCCAGCACAAACATCCTTTGCACGACCAGTTAAATGGCCAAACAAATAATGGACACGTTCGGAATCAGTTAACTCTTCATTGTCATGAATGACGCGTTTAAAAGTTTCATAAAAGAAAGGAAAATTTTGAATTTCTCCATCGAAGTACGGAATTTCGATTCGCGGTATTTTCAAACTTTTCTGTTTTGAGGTTTCCACCGGTGTGCCAATCGTTACCGAAGATGACGGTGCAGGTTTCTCCAGTTTTGCGTAATTCTGTATAACGTGTGCGTACATTTCCTCAAATGCTGACAGCGATTGATAATTAACCGTGTATTCCGGATTTAATTCTAATTGTAGTAAATTAATTTCATCTACTATCGCAATATATTCCGAACGCCATTTATCTGCTAATCGTGCCTGTGCCATAAAAGACTGTCTATTTTTATCACTTTTTAAATTAATTATGTAATTGAATGTAGTCTGCATGGAATTAAAATACTGTGCTCTTTTGCCTTCATTCAATTTAATACGTGCTTGCGTCGTCGTCATGGTTACGTTCGAATAATACACAAGTTTATTTTATTTATAAACAATCCAAATCTAGCAAACGATACTAAATTATTTGATTTACAGCAAAGTGCCGCGCGATTATCAACAAAAATAACACCAGTTTATTAATTTATTATGTATAACCAATACGTAGGTCGGTATGTAGCTTCCTTTTACAATTAAAAGTATAAAACCGATGCGGATATGTTAGGTATAACAAAATGAACTCGATAAAAATATAAACACAAAATCTAGGTATTGATCATCATAACAAAAAATGTAAACGCGTATTTACGTAAACAATCTCAAAAGCAACATTTTAATCAATGCATAATTACTCGTACAATGACTAAACACTGTTTCGATATTCAATACGTAAACAAGTAATGGAGAAAATATTCACCTATGTAGGTATTATGTTCAAAGCGGTAAGGTCTGTAACAGCTAATAACAAAGACCTAACAACTAAGTGTAAAAAATAGGTAAGTAGTAAGTATCTACTTATTCAAGCGGTCCTGTTATTAGAAAATAACCGGATAAATATAATATAACAAAGAATAAGTAGGTAGGTACACACTTCCACGCGAATCAATAACTGACAAACCGTCACAGCACTAAGTGTAGATACGAAAACCTTATTACCTCCAACTAGTGCGAGAAAATAACAAACAAAACTAGTTAAGGTTACAAATAATAAGGAGATATATCGTTCGTATATATGTACTTGTGTATATATGTACGTATTTATTCGAGCGGTACGTTATAGGTGTAACTGTACGCACGACAAACGTTGTCTGTAGTTAAAATTAAACCAAAAATACCGAAGCTGCGAAAGCTACTAATTGATGGGCTTATAAATAATTAATAATAAAATGTCTATAATTCGAAGCGAAAGAAATAAAAGTTCAAATAAAATACGAATTATAAACATTCGCGCGGTAAGCACAATGCTAATTTCTATGAGTATGTGAACGCTTTATATAAAGTACACCGTGAAAATGATTAAAAGCATAATCGTGTGTGTGATTGCGTAGCAACAATAATATTGCTTTATAAAGTTACAATTTATATAGGTAAACCAAACAAGATTTACAGAGATCGATCAATAAGACAAAGAGATTTTGAAAACGTTTTCTCAAACGTAACGCTAATTTCACCTGTATGTGTACGCAATAAGGTCGATATTTATATGCAACTTTTATATAAATTTTATAGAAGCATAAAATATTAGCAAATAAGGCGAAATATGCTGATTATAACAATTAATCCGGCCGAAGGATCAAACTATGGAGCCGCCAATAATTATAAAATAAGAATTTGATAAGAATTTGATAAGAGTGGACTGTAGAATGCGAAATCGGCTAAAAATGGCGGACCACACTGGCGTGAAAAGTATTAAATAATGGAAAAGCTTGTTACCTCAAAATCCCTTGTGATCGAATCTCGTCCAGGATGCACACCGCACTGAATCTCCTGATCAGGAAGATGTCCTTGCAGGAACACGAGGGTCTAGGATTATAGGTCTAGACGGTGCGCGCGCGCGTCCTTGGAGGTGGTCAATTCACAACTGACTCAAGGTCAGCAAGCGCGGGCGCGCGTGGTTGATCGACCGATGGTGCGTGCGCCAGCATACACCAAGGATTTGATCAAATCCAAAAAGATGCCAAGGAACCAAACTATTCCTTGGTTATTTATACTAGTCCGCCAGCGTATATAAATAAAACATTTATGCGATAAACAAAGTAAACATACAATATATATTGGCGGAACCAGCTGCTTTGTTTTGGGATCGTAGCAATAAATCCATGTTTCGTCACCTGTTACTATGTCCCACACCAAATTTGACGCACCTTCGTTGAATCTGGTAAGCATGGCACTGTACCAAGTGAGGCGTTCCGTTTTTTGAGCCTCGGTCAAGTTGTGTGGGATCCACCGCGAGCACAGCTTTCTCACACCCAAATGTTTGTGTAGGATTGATTGTATTTGACTCATGCCTATTTCTAAGGATGCGCGAATTTCATGGTTGGTTCACATGCCTGTCTGTTTCAATCATACGGCGCACAGCATCGATGTTTTTTCCGTTCACAGCGGTGGACGGCCGACCATCGCGAGATTCGTCACTGAGATTGATACGACCACGCTTGAATTCTGCAAACCAGCTATAAACAGTCGTCTTGCATGGTGCTTCATTGCCAAAAGCTGTTTCAAGCCGAGCGATGCTCTGTTGAGCTGTCAAATTACACTTAAAATCGTAGAAAATCATACTACGAAAATTTTCCCGAGTTAAATCCATGTTGATGCAGACACACAATTTTTTAAATGGCGCCACAAGGTAAAAACAAAAGACAGTCAGATGAAACAAACTGCATTCTACAGCCAAAGAGTTCTATTTTCAAATGTTGCAATAAATTTTTAAATATTGTTTATGTAAGTGGCCAGTTCCGGAAACTTTTAGTGTTACCTATGTATTAAACAAATTGATAAATAAAAATATACATAGCTGCTAACTATTAGTGGCTCATAAATAAGAAACTTACCTGCGGAAACGCTAAATCACGTTTCCCTACACACATTCAAAACCTGCTTTGGGTCACTTTGACATCTGTCAAATATTATACCAAAACAGTTAATTAAAAATTTTGTGAATTCAACATTTTTGGAATTCAACATTTTGGTCTTGAAGGGATTTTGTATGGGAAGGTGCATTTTTTGGTTTTTATTTAATTGATAAATCAAAAGATCATAAATGCTATGTTTCAATCTAACCTAACCTTTAGGTGTGAAATCAGGAATTTATTCTTATTCTTTATTGTACACGAAAAAAATATTAACAAACTTAAAATTTGGAAAATACATATACAAAAGTTATCTTAACTTATCTCTGAGAAGAGATTTATGAAGATAGTGATAAATAAAAAATGAGATATGCATACGTGTACAGTGGAGCCCCCATCAAGCTATACACTTTCAGTATAAGCTGACCTCTCATTGTACGGGAAGCCTATACAATGAGAGGTCAGCTTATACTGAAAGTGTTTAGCTTGATGCGGGCTCCACTATACCATTACATAAATAATTATACACTGGAGTAGATTCGACGTAACACGAGTTAACTTATTTGACAGGTCTAAACTTAATTTAAGCATTCCGTCTTTTTATTTCTCTATCGAAAATACAAGGACAGGACGATTAAAATAAGGTTACTCCTGTCAAATACGAGTAGGTAAGTTAAGTCGTGTTACACCGAATCTACACCACTTTCTACATAATTAAGTGTGCATTTCAGTATTTTTTAGGTGAACAAATAATTTTATTAGTATTTTCTTTTCATTTCCCCAGTTTTGTTTTAAAGCAAAGTTGTTCAGTATGATGGCAGTGGGTCCATTTCAAAACAGTCCAGTCCGCTGACACCCGATACATTTATGAACCCTTACACTGGCTAGTGAATATTAGAGGAAAACTCCAGATAATCACAAGTTCGCAATAAATTATCTCATAACCCTCGTAAAGTACCAATAAATGTTTTACGATACATTATTGGCTCTTGCATAATCGTCTCGAGGATTAGTTATGTTTATGATGAAGATTCTGCCGTCGTTACACTCGCGTGAGTAAACAATAAGGTTGCGATTTATGCGCATACTCCTGCCAGATTAGCAGCTCGATGCGTATCGGTACAAATATCGACCGAAATGACATCGAAATAAGGTTCATATCAGCGTGCATTGCAAAGTGGCTGTTACGACGACCGCGCGGTCGCGGACGCGGATAGCGCAAAGTGTAGGAGAAAATTATACGTACACATAATTACAAAATATAATTTATATTTGCGTTGCTCGCGATTTAACTTTAAAATGTTGCTTTCAAACAATGTTTGAAAATATATTATGTTCAAAAAAAATTGTTTGAGAACTTTACAGGGCTTTGATAAAACTTTTTGTAAATGTTTTCTATTGATGTCAGATACATATGAGTTCATAAATTTATCTAGCTTACATCGTATGATATTCATCACGCGATAGAAAGTCGCATATTTAGAGTGCGATTTAATATCAGAACAAAACTTGGATCCCTTCACTCGCAATATCAGTTTGTTTATTTATAGCGTGAAAAATTTAGTGACAAATTGATTTCAACTTCCTCAAAAGAACAGAAAAAGCTATAGTTTCAGTACTTTTTAGGTCTTAGTTAAGTACTTTTACATAATTAAAGATTCTACTGACAGTAACTTATTTATACTATAAAAAGCCGTGCGATGTAAGGCCGAGTGACCCCATCAAATAAGAACTATGAAATTTAAGGAATGCTTGCTAAGAATAGGTTTGTAATGTATGCTAATGAACTGACTTTCTAATAAATAGCATTGTTATGTAAAACAAAGTTGTGCTATATAAACTAATGATTTCGGTTAATTTAACCAAATAGCCGGATTTATATCTCAGAATCCTATATACTAGTAAATATAGTCTCCAAATTCGTAATATATATATATAGACTGTGTTCTTAAAAGCAAACAATATTGTATTCATAATCAACTATAATGTATATATGTATCTCGTAGCGTGATCGTAGTATTGATCGATCAGGGTCGCGACATCCCTATTTATATAAATAACTTATTTATAATACAACAACAGTTTTTATCTGTCGCTAAATCAGTAATTTAGAGGGTAAAATTATTGAATCGCTGAAATAAAAAAACCGTTGCTGTTCACTATGCTTTTTTATAAATTGTCTGTTGGTTGTAAAAAACAGATGAATTAGTTTGTAGGAAGCGTTATTTTATTTTTCAACGCAAGTGCTCGTAGATGCCTCTTTTATATGCTTCAAAACTGTTGTCAAAGTTAACTTTACCACACTAGTGATTTGTTTTTATTTATTTATTGAAAAAAGGTTTCCAGTCTTTTCTTGTGTACCATAGATAAACTTGACAGAATAGAGCTACGAACGCATCAAACTGAAAGCAGTTTATTTCCGCCAAGTGCGACTTGCGTGCAAACAAAAATTGCCCGCGTAAAGTTCATTTTGAGTACATAGGTATTTATTGTTTGTTTGTTTCTTGAATGACGTTTCATTTATTTGCTTACACTGTGCAATGAAAAAGTAGTATGATACACGTGGGGTAAGGGCATAACTTACTTTTTGTTAATTTCGCAAATTAAAATGTTGACATCCCATACTAATTGACTCGGGGCTGGCCGCTGGGCTTGCATTTGTAGGGAACACGAAAAGAATAATTTACGAATTTCACAAAAAGGATCATCTAACCTTGATACTGAGTACTTACCGAGTCTTGAATATGAATTTGGCTGCATAAATAAAAGTTATATTAAAATTAGTGAAGAATATTGACATAATGATATTTTTTCCGGAATCCGTTTCTCTCGCACTGCGGGTCTTTCCGCATGTAGTAACGGTGATTGTTACAATCAGGACCTATCCTCTAAAAATCACGTGATCTTTATCTTTATAATTTTTTCGTACGTGATCGTACATATCACGCTCTGGGTCTAGCACGCACCGTCCGTCGAATGTGTCTTTCCATCATACTAGCTCTCCCGCACATTGACAAACGCGGTATGCGTGAGAGCGCCAGTAGGATAGATAGACGTTGTATCTACGACACGTGCTAGCCAAGGTTTTGAATGTTTTGGCATTCTTTTATGTCTGGTAAAGTCTGGCCAACAACATAAGAAGTCCTTTCAAGCAATATATGTACATGATAACCATTGGAACACTTAGCTAGGCAGTCTACAAATTAGAAAACTTATGTGAGAGCTGTGTAGATACTTTGCCAATACTTTGCAATGTTAAAGTTACATCTCTTCTCTAATCTCTAAGAAATATAAGTACTTAGTAAACTTATATTATAACAAAGTCCCAGTTCGCAATTTTGTTGGCAGTGTATTCGCTTATTTCTCAGTGGATTTTATGACGGTTTTCACGATTATTTGGCAAAATTTACGATACTTTAATGTTAATATTTAATAACATATTCACATTAAATCTACAGAAGTAGCGAAATATCGACGTTTCGTAATAAAGCCGTAAATTTTTTTTGAATAGTGAAAAATAGTAAATAGCTTGTATAATGTACCTATATTGCTAATAATTGTAGTTTATGAAACTGGTACATGAAAAGGTTATTAAAAACACGAGTGTCAGTTTAAAAAACGAGGCAAAGGCGAGTTTTTAATAGAACACGAGTGTTTTAATACCTAGTTATGTATAGTTTTATACATTACTTTATCTAAACTCATTCCTAGTAACTTGTTTTCATAATCTTGGGAAATAGCATGTTTACGACTTTATTATGAAACGTCAATATTTCTCTACTTCTTTATATTTAATGTGAATGTGTTATTAAATATTAACATTCCTCGTAAAGTTCTCTAATAATGTAGATAATGGTTAAAACTGCAATGAAATCCACTGAGAAATTATGAAGTTATAATTATAAGCTAATACACTGATGAAAAATGCGCAACTATAAAAAAATAACTCAATAACAGGGAAATAAAACTAAATTAAAGATTGTCTTACTTAACTTTAATATGATAATACACTTACATTATTAAAAATTAAACCTTAAAAAGTTTAATAAGGCTTAAAATATTTCAAAATGTATATAATATAACTTTTTCACTTTATAAGATCTAATTACTTATCTGTATCACAACAACACATTGGCATAGCTGGTTATTTAAAGTAAACTTACTAAAGTATATTTAATAGTACATACAAGTGGCGGCACGAAAGTCTAGCGGTGAAGGAAAATAGCTGCGCATCGGTACAGTCGGGGAGCCAATCAGCGCTTACGCATGAGTACGTGCGCCCGCCCCGCGGGCCGCTCCCTCCGCCCCGACACCTTATTTTTGACTTTCGTGCCGCCACTTGTAATATAACTAAATAAGTTACGTTTGAAAATAAATATAAGTTATAACCGATTAACTGCTCAGTAGTTTGGCTTAAAAATTGTAAGCAACAAATTTAATGTCTTTTGATACAAATTCTGTTGTTTTTATTTACTTTATATATTAAAATTTCTAATTTCGAAATTTTACCTATGTGACTGAACTTATGGCCCGACTATATGTACGTAGTCGGGCCATACTATAGGTAAAATTTCGATTTAGAATGCAAGCCGAAAAAAATATTATGGGCATTCGAAATTTGAATATTTAAAGAAAATAAAACAAAGGGGGAATTTTATTAGTTTTCTAAAATGGAGTGGACGTGCAAAGAAGACAGTCGGAGTAATTGCATTACATCGATGCGGTCACGCGCCAAATGAGATTTTTAAAATACCAAAAAATTTGAAAATTTCGCTGCGATTTATTTATCGTACTGTCAAACGATTAAGGGAAGATTCAAGATTAGGAGATAAACAAAGAAGCGGTCGACCTCATATAGTTCGGACTACAGCGCGAAGGCGCGAATCCAACGAAATCCTGTCCACAAGCAAAAAATGTTGGCTCTGCAGACCCATCAAAGCAAAACCACTGTTACAAGACCTAGGACTGCGTTGTTATAAAAAGAAAACAGCACATCTTCTTAACGCACGGCTGAAGAAAATCAGACACGAAAGATGCCGGGTTTTGTTAAAGTGGTACGCGAGGAAAAAGTACCGCGAAATACTTTTTCGGACCATTTTTTTTTTTAATAATATGATAAAGTTTATGCACACTGTAGTGAAGAAGCAAGCAGACGTGTGCCACCTGTTCAGCGTGGTCATCACCCTTCGGCATTCATGGTTTGTCTTGGTGTCTCCTACTTATGTCCAACGAAGGTGTTTTTTTGTGAAAAAGGAGTGAAAACCAATGCCCTCGTATATCAAAACACAGTTCTAACAAACATTTTGGAACCTCTTTCACAAACACTGTTCGAAAACAGGCACTGGGTATTCCAGTAGGATTCCGCGCCGGCTGATAAGACGAAAAGCACCCAAAACTGGCTCACGACCCGTGGAATCGACTTTATCAGGCATGAGGATTGGCCCTCCTCCGGTCCAGACTTGAATATCTTGGATTTCAAATTATGGCAGTATTTAGAGGAGAAGGTCTGCGCTAAACTCCATCGCAACTTGGAGAATGAAGCAGTCGCCGATATTGACATGAACGTCATGCCTTAGAATGGAGACCACGTACAGCAAAGCGTTGTGTAGGCCGACCTCGTGACCACTGGACTGACAACCTGAGGGACGTTGTGGAAAGCGGCTGGATGAGGAGGACGGAGGACCGACATGAGTAGCGAAATTTGGGAAATAAAGGACGAACACGGGCTGATGGATGGATGGATGGATGAATGCATCGAAGCAAGATTTCGAATGCAGCACAGCAGCCGCAAGCAAACCTGGTCATAAGTTTTTCACATATAGAAAGGTAAATAAATTACACGATGATTTTTACCCGCTACAACTATTTATACTATAAAAAAAATATTTATTGTCGGAGCCTATTTCTATTATAAAATGAAAGGGTACAAAATACAGATTTAAACCACATTAAAATTATTCGAAATCCTTCTACTGTTCTGTAATTCATAAACAAGTACTAACATTATATTATACCAAAATCGGTAACAATACGGTGTCCCCATTTCGTATTTCCGACAAATGTCCCGGAAAAAAGAACGATATAATAAACTTAGTGGAAGAGCTCTTACCTCCATCATTAGGGCCAAACCTGACAGCTGTTTTCACGAGTCTATTTCCTTCACTTCCTTACTGACCCAATAACTTTCCCTTCTTTCACATCGTCTAGCCCGTGTCACAGCTCGTCCTGCATTGGAATAGGGACGAAAATTCCTCGAACGTTGTAGTCTAAGAGCCCACGACACTAAACCTAGTTCGATAAGACTACCGGATGAGATACATATAATTAGTCACGTTAGTAATGGGGGAACACGAAATGGCGATGCTGCAATGCAAAAAACCTGGCGGCGACATAAAAAAAAAATAATTTTTTTTTTTTTTTAATCCGGTTTCTAGTACGATAAGACTCCCAATTTTTATTTGTTCCTCGTAATAGGGGAGTGATAGGACAATACGATAATGCAGTGCTGCAAGCCCCGCTGATTGGTCCAATCAGTGGCAGCAGCATGATAAGCGATTCCTCGTATCTAGGTATCTAGTACGATCGATCTCCTCAAAAAATCAAAGCTCATCCGAAAGGTTATGAATTTTTGTGTGAGAAAAACCACTGCTGCATTTTCCAAACAGTGGAGAAAGTGGTTGCTGCAGCGATTGAAGGTCGCCGTCCGCGCGGCTGCAGCCGGCGTTTTAATTTCGTTTTGTCAGCAACCGACCGGTTCCTCTCAATTTTTACCGGTCAAATACGCGTCCCACGGTCAAATATGACTAATTTTACGTGTCGTTGATTGTTTACACAAATAATTCTGAATGAGTATGGAGATGAAATGGTATTTTAAGTTTGGATGCGGGCAATGAAGAACGAAGATTGGTTTTTCCAATAATTTGATCATTTTATCAATATATTTTTTTATTCTGCAAGTACGACAACATGACGTGTCAAGAACATGAGGTGTGAAAAAAATACTAATAACAGGATTACTCTTAATTAAAAATTCTTATTCTCAACTTATTCTACTTTTCGTCATCCGAATCGAATACATCGAAATCAAATTCATTTTCGCCGTTTTCTTCGGTGTCCACCGACATAGCTAAAATATCGTCCACGAATAGTGGCGTCGGTTGACCCTTGTACCAGAGAGGCTGCAGTTTTTCTCGCATCTCCCAGCCGTACTCTTCGAAACGGAGCGTTACGCAATGTGGCGAAGTTGAATTTAGCCACATGCTGGTGACATAAATTGTGCGTAATATTTTTTGTTTTAGAGATCGAAAACATGGTGGTATGAGGCTTGAATCAAAGCCTTTGATTTTTTTTAAAAAAATCTCATTCGAACCACTCCCTGAGTAGAGCTTCTGGAAAAGCTCGAATCTGGCAACATCCACGCGCTTACAATTTTTAACGGAGTACATTTGCGAGGTAAATTCTTGCAACGTGTCAACTACATTTTCGTCTTCTAAATTTGTTCGATCGTTTAGAGACGCGAAAACCTTTTGCAATCGTTCGTTTTTTTCTAATATTTTATACGGCCTCGCTTTGCCTTTTCGGAAAAATGCCGCTGTGTAATCGCACCCCGTGAAAGCGTGAAATCCGGGCAACGCTTGACATAATTGCGGTCCCAACGCTGTTGCTAATTTTGAGCAGTCGACAACCGGTTTATCGGACGCTTTGGCAGAACAGTTTGTTATCCAGATTCTCATTTCTGGAAATTTATGAATATTTCCCAAAAGAATAATCAGAATATCCGTATCCGACGCTTTTATTACCATTCTAGATTTCGGATCTGCTTTTGAAATGTGGAAGATAATTCTTGTGTCTGCTTCTTCGTGCGAACACTTGTAATTTACATCTTCTGATCTCGCGACGCGGTTAGCGATTACTTGGTATGCGAAGCAGTGATCTCCGACCGTGAGGAAAACCTTTTTATTTTGAAAGATCGACGCTAGACTGTCATTCGCCCAGTACTCAGCTAAAAAGCTCACGAGAGCTTCCTTGAACTTTCGATTTCTCAAGCTTTTCAAAAAATCAGTCGGTCTGGTTTGGTCAGCTCCTACAATCGTATAGGGAATATCTTCTGCACCCCGTTTCTCGCGCGTGCAATCTTTAATTGATGGAGACAAGTATCTATCGAAGATCAAGTGAATTTCCGAGGCTTTTGTATTGCAAATCCTGAACAGAATTGTCTCCGCGACTTTGCCAAAGCTTTGAGGCAAGGATGCACCGATGGTATGCAAGAAATAGAAACCATCTATGATGTCAATGTCAACTAATACGGGTGGTACCGAATCAACTTTGGACATCAACAGCCTTCCAAGTGTTGCCTTCTCGGTTGCATGCATATCACCAGTGTAATTGGCAAAAGCGGGAGGCGCTGGAGCGAGAGGATAAGTAAGGCAAGCTGCTATGTCTATTTTCTTTTCCAATGCTATAGCCAATAAACGCCCGAAAACGTCTCTTTCCATTTTAATCAAGGCTTGCTTACTTCCATCGGCACTTTTCTGGGCTTTTTTCATGCTCTCTGAAGCGAAATTCATAATTGGATGTCGCTTCAAGGGTTTCGAAAATCGTGATTCGTCGTCCTCACATTCCTTTATAAAACGAATTTTGTTTTCTTTACCCAATGATTTGGCATTCAAAAGGAAATCAGCCACCGACGAAGATGCAGCTCTTCCTGTCGCAATGTGAAATAAGCTGTTGGGGTCCACTGAACGATCGAACGGATTTACATTCTGTTTTATCGTATCAACAATCTTGGCAACAGCTGTACGATCTTTTTCGATTCTACTTTTTGACAATTCATAAGAAATGTCGTCCCCGCGAGTTATTCCCACTTGTTCGAGCACTTTCGATATGACTTTGGTTCTCATGCTGTGGCTCATGGCCCAGCGTTGCCTAGCAGATATCGAGTCTGTAAAATGACTAATGCCCGTCAAAGAATTTGCTGCATCTCCGTTAATGGTTTGCTCCAACGTCAAATCGACGGGAGCTCGCGCTAGGATTTGGCTCGTGCGCTTCACACCAAACGCCCCTCTTTTAAAATCGTGCAGTAAATCGGAGTTGGTCGTTTTCAACGTTAGCAAATTACACACGTACTTGAGGGACCATCTCGCGTAGTTAGGTTGATTTAATATAAAAAACATATCGGTGATGTTGAAAATTGCTGTTACATACAATTCGAAATTGCTCGTACGAATGGCGCTAGACAGATGGAAAAACTCGTTGATAAGTTCAACATAAATCAAATAGAACTGCGCAGTTTTTCCATGTGTCCCACCCAATGTCATGTCGCGGAAAACTTTGTACTGTGCGAGCACCCGACGCATACCAGGTGACATATTCAAAACATCATTTGGTCCCACAGGCGTTCCTACAGCTACATTTAAATCGTCGACCAGAATCTCGGGAGACACCTCAATTTCAGATAGGAAGCGCTCAAAATGCAGGGTTTGAAGTGCAACAGAGAACTGTGGATGCAATCTTTTACACCGATTGAAGTGCCTACTATCAATGAAAGAATTGATGGAACCACCCGCCAAAACCTCCGACTGTATTAAAATGTCTGTGATACCGCAAGCATCGATAAATTTCCCTATCGCTTTAAAATACGCCATCTGTAAATGGAACGCGCCCATGTTTATAAAAATATCGTTATATTTCGGATTCTCACTGTGCTGAATAAGCATTGCCATTTTGGCAATAGCCAAATCGTAAGTAACGATTATTTTTGATTGCTCGCAGTGGCTGGCAATAGCGGCAGCATTTTTCAACGTCTGGTTTACAACTTCGTGGGACGTTGGAGATCGATTGATAGGAGGCAAATAATCAACTACTTGAATTTCGCTTTCATCGATGGTTGTCATACAATTGAATCCAATCCACATTGGAATGTTGGCAAGTTGTGAGAATGACAAGGCCCACAACATGTCCCTAGAACGAGCGATTTTTTCAGCGAATTTAAAATCGTGCAAAAGGTTGTTGATCGTGTCGTACGGCAGTAATGGGACGTAGTTTTTACTTGGTTTATAATAGGGCTCTATGTTGGTTGAAATTTCAGAGAATTTGCGTCGTTTTCGTGGATTTTGCAAAGTCGCACATGAGCTCTGATCTCGGTGATCATCACCTGTTGTCGCGATTTCGGAGGGCGCAGGAACTACTTCAGAACTAAGAGACGGAGGACGAAACTGGTAAATAATTCCCACGGTATCATGTAAAGTGTCTTTACCAGAGGCGGTGTCGACAAAACGATCGAAATTGTCGTACGCCACGTGGGTGCTGAGCCCAGGGGTATTGGAAATTCCAATGGGAATCATGGCACTACTCTGGTATTCTGAAAATGTCATTTCGGTTTCTAACTCCTCTGCGGCAGTGTAGGAAATAGTATGCCCGTACCGATTTAGTATATCCAGAACTTTTCTTGAGCTTGTCAACGATTTAATCGCTAAACCCAATGTTAACTGTTTCGCCGGTTTCACTCTACCCTTTGTTATCAAGTACATTATATCTGAGCATAAAGAATGGATTTTGGTATAATCAGAATCAGAATTTTTTCTTCGATAACTGGTACCTTGAACGAGATTGCAAATAAAATGGAACAAACTCTCCGGAACTTCGCATTCTCCTTCCAGAATATTTTCCACCTTTACTTCACTCGGAAGTTTTTTCGTTGGCATAGTTTTCACTGAGTTTCTGATCTCGAATGCAACTTGTTCAAATTTCGTGGCATCTGCTGTCTCGCGGAGTGCCTTATCATGCGCCAATTGACTGATATTTAAATCCAAACTATAAACGATTCGCTTTCTAAGTGGCGTATCCGAAGCTTCTATAATGACGCGATCACCGAATATTCTCAGAATTTTATCGCTAAAACGAGTAGCGTTACCGTCATCGGCGTTTTCTGACGAATACACGCCATCTCCAAATTCTATAAGGAGTGATTTGTAAGTAGCATAGAGATCTGCAAAAAAATATATTTTTCCGTTTTTGATAATTTCCTCTTCGATTAATTCAGAAATTGATTCAAACGCGGCTTTATGAATGTCACGGGTAGCGTGCCAAATTCCAGGTTCTTGCGGATTTTCACACTTATTTACGGCGGCAGTGTATTTTTTTCGAATCGTTGAGTAACACTCCTTGTGATAGGCGATTTCTACCCGCGATTGCAAGCCACTGAGTATTGCTTCGTTTTCCAAGGCAGTCGCGTACATTCTAATATTTTTCAATGTATTTTCCGAAGAGGAAATTATTGTCGGTACTCTTTTACCACCGACACTTAGTCTCGGCTTAGAGCAAAAAATGCAGGGCAGAATTGATTTTGATTTACTGCCTTTCGATTGAGACGAATCTAGCTCCGGTTCTTCGATTTCCATCGCTGTTGGTAAAGATGCGGACAATGGCGTCGATGGATTGACAGTTTCCAAGACCGCAGGTGTGAAGGTCGTCGTGGTTTCCGATATTTCAGGTTCCATCGCACGATCTTGTGGTGCGGATTTCGACGTACTCGGAACGGGGTTAGATTCTTCAACAATTTCCTGTAAGAGTATGTTTGGTGTCATTGTAATACCAGCGCGAACTGTTATAAAAAAAATTGTGTCTCAAAACTTTGTTGACAATAACGTTGTTTTTCATTATTATAAAAATAAATATTTAAAAGAAATAAAAGAAATAAATAATAATAAATTAAAAAATGAATAAATAAATGAAATAAATATTTAAAAATGAATATTTATAAATAAATATAAAAGACGAATGTCTTTTATAACCATTCATAACCAAAAATAGCAGAAATATCAAGACTTATCGAAGAAGTCACGCAAATGATACAATGAGAAAAGAAATTTGCATTTTCTTTTGAAAATTGTTATCAATCACGGCGGTCAATTTACGCGCAGCAGCGAATTATTGTAGAAACTTGAAAAATGCTATCTTAGTATTTACTAATTATATACACGAACTCGAAATGTTTGATTCTAGTAGACAGAGTTTTGCCTACTTTTTCGTACTAAATATTGCACTTGAAAAAAAAAAAACTCACCGCCGGTACATCATTCCTTCGAGCAGCTGAATCATCTTCGTCTCTGTGAGCCGTCGAAGTTTCTAGACTGTCTCTTTCTACAGGGTCGCGTTCCTTGGTACAGGCAGATGTGTCGGACTGTAACGTTTGTAAACAGCATATGACACACGAAAGATGACCGAAACGAGATTTTGAAGCCTGCTATTTCATTATTCATACATATAATATTTTTTATACTCACACTTGCATTCGAAGGAAACAGTGCGTTTAATTCTTCCTGGTCTTTCCGTCGCAAAACAGAGAATTTTCTGTAGCACCCATAATGAAAACCATAATTCTCACTATTCTCACGGGTTAATGGCGAGTCGCCGTATTTCAGACACTTTTTTTTCCGGAACGCAATAATTGTTAAACATTTATTTAACATACGCTCATCAAAATCAGTCAAGTTCCCCGTCTTTTTGCAGACGAAACAACGCATTTTTCACGAATTTAATACCATGCGTCGAATTTTAAAATACCGACAGCGAAAAGACCGACCGTTACTGACGGTTTCCACAACAAGACTGAGCAGGTATAAACTCTAGACCCTTCGTATAGTCCCCGTTTTTTTTTTCGAATGGATGTGAATATAATAGGACAGCTGGAGGATTACAATATGTACTATCGACGGCTAGAAATTATTTCTGCTAGAAATAAATAGCCAAGAAATCTTCATGTCTCGGGTACAGAGCTTTCCATTCGTTCACACGATTTCCACGATGATAAGTACGTATCATGGTTTGATTAAAAAATAAAGCGGAAGAGATTTTTACGTGCCACACGAAATAATAAATATCCAAAAAAGGGCTGGAAAATCCGGAACCTTGGAATAATTAATAGAATCTTATTTGTTAAATTTAATTTGTTTAAACAATCAACGACACGTAAAATTAGTCATATTTGACCGTGGGACGCGTATTTGACCGGTAAAAATTGAGAGGAACCGGTCGGTTGCTGACAAAACGAAATTAAAACGCCGGCTGCAGCCGCGCGGACGGCGACCTTCAATCGCTGCAGCAACCACTTTCTCCACTGTTTGGAAAATGCAGCAGTGGTTTTTCTCACACAGAAATTCATAACCTTTCGGATGAGCTTTGATTTTTTGAGGAGATCGATCGTACTAGATACCTAGATACGAGGAGTCGCTTATCATGCTGCTGCCACTGATTGGACCAATCAGCGGGGCTTGCAGCACTGCATTATCGTATTGTCCTATCACTCCCCTATTACGAGGAACAAATAAAAATTGGGAGTCTTATCGTACTAGAAACCGGATTTAAAAAAAAAAAAATTTTTTTTTTTTTTATGTCGCCGCCAGGTTTTTTGCATTGCAGCATCGCCATTTCGTGTTCCCCCATTACTAACGTGACTAATTATATGTATCTCATCCGGTAGTCTTATCGAACTAGGTTTAGTGTCGTGGGCTCTCCTACTATTGGGCACTAAATGACTAACTAATCGGCCTTTCCCGTGTGCGACCTCAATGTGTCACTTTGTGCTGACGTCACGAACGTGAAATTTGCATATTATGATTTTTTGACGATAACTTTCCTAATGTAAAGCCAACCAATATGATGTTTTGGGCACAAAAGTTGATCAGCTAAAACTGTTGACATTTACATTCAATTTAAGTTGAGTGGTCAACTAATTCCTATTTGATATTGAGTGATACATTTATTCTATGAGTACTTAATATTGTGGAAAGAGCATCTAGAACCTTACAGTGTCGTCGTACATTTGTAATCGAATAAAAAGTAAATTTATTTGCGACCTAGTTACGGTTTCTGTTTTGTGTTTTTTCGAGTACTCTACCTCTAATCTAAAGATCACAGGTTCAAATCTTGTAGGAGCTCATTTCTGTTCGGTCTCCGTGCTTCAGAATGCACATTAACCTTTTATAAGGCTCTGGCCATACCTACATTGGAGACCAAATTTTAGCCCACGCTGTGAAAAAAAATCAATAAAAGAATTATTAGTAAATTGTCATGTTTATTTCAAAGTTTATGAAAAGTCATATGAACAAAAAAAGACTAAAGATCAAAAAAAAAATTAAAACTAAAAATAAAAATAAAAAAATGAGATTTTTTTTAAATTTGATTTTTTATATTATAATGAAAGTGTTTTTTTTTACATACATAAGCCCGTTGTCTCTAACCTATAAAGGGTTAAGTTGCGTGACATTTGAGGCCATCAGAACCAGAGATCTTTGTGTCAATCAAAATCAATTGTGTATAGAAAAAATAGGCCACTCTAAATATTCCGGCCTAAATTTTATCACTTCGTTGATAGTTTTTAGATGTATAAGTTGTAGTGTATAGGTAGTATCTCTAGCTAGATCAATAGTCTTAAGGCAAAGGCAAATATGTCCAGTAGAATGAGTAGACAAGGTGCTTTTTTTTAAAGATACATGTCATTTTGCACTCGGTATAAATATAATTTTTGACATACATACTCTCAAGACTATGTTCAAACACATGCATGCATGTTTAAACAGATATACGTAGTAAGTATATGGCTACGGTGCCGAAAACCCTCGCACCAGCGAATTGGGAATATACTGCCATCAATTCATCTCAGGCATGCTGGGTCACCTGGTTGTGCCTGTTTGAGAATAACTTCGGGGGTATTGGCGAGTAAGATGGTGGTACCTCCACAATCGAACCGGCACCACCTCAACCACCTGCTCAACCTGATTCGTAAATGAATCATTGTACATACAGTCCTATTAGGTAAGGCGTCATGAAACCTTTCCTCAAACCTTGAGAAATGAACAGAAAAAGATAATATCAAAGCAATAGGGTAGGGTATAAAAAAGTGCTTTAAATTCTACAGTACTAGGTACTACTATCTGTTAAATTGAGCAAAACTATGTATTTATACATATGTATGTACAAATAAAAGCTATAATCAGTTCGTTTATGGGTTCTATTAGGTAGAAATTGTGTTTTTTTGTGTGGGTAGGTACAACTACATAGTGCATGAGTGCATTTATTGTTGAATTTACCAGAAAAGATTGTTGTTTGAATCACACACCTCGATGAATACCTGTATATAAACGGAAACACAGGTAAATATCATGTTTCTCAAAACATAAATAAATAAAATGGTTACGGTACGCAGGACCGGATTTAGGGGAGGGCAACAGAAGCTGAAACCTAGGGCCTCCACACTAGAGGGGCCTTCGAAAGTTTTATTTCATAAAGACCATTTATTTTATAAACATACATAACTATTGGATTCACGGTATATAAATTAAAAGGCAAAAAACGAAAATAATACGGGTAAATAATATTTCCTTCCCTGCCCTTAGCCCTGCGATTGATTATTAATATCTTAATACGTTTCCTATATGAATTTGGATGCATGAATCAAAGTTACAAATAAATCAGTATACACATTTGGCTAAAAAAACAATATTTATTACTAAAGGACGCTCACGACTTTGTCTGCGTGAATTTGGGGTATAAACAGGCCGTTGTACTCATTAGGAACGCATTTTCGATACAAAATATTACGACCTTCACCCCTTTAATCATGAAAAACCCTTTTTATTGTACCTCTACGCCCCATTAAGGAACACATATTTCATTTGTTCCTCTCCATGTTTCATATGTTTCACTATAATGTAATGTATTCAACACAAGTTTCTATCTTCAGGGCATAGTAAAAACAGAATAGTAGAACAACTCCCGCGCCGTGCTGCAGGGCTGTCAATTTATTTTGCGGCGATGCGACGAACGGCGGGGCGCGGCGCTCAGCTACAAAATACCTATCTGTTTTGTAGCGCGGCGTACGTAAGCGCGACTGCGGAGCACAGCCAACCCTGTCACACCGCCAGAAACCGCCTGAGATATTGTTGTTGTGTACGTGCTGTGGTTCGTACGTGCAGGCTCGCAGTGGCTCGCACACATATAAGCCGCGCGGGCGACATCTCTGTGGAGATAGCTTACTAGTCTGTTTTTACTATGTTCAGGGGTTTAGGTTGTGCGTTGCCTATCACGGAATTGTTTTATTAAATAGATTATTGAAAAGAAGGCCTCTATCGTTGCCCAGGGCCTTCCTTCCACACCTTAAAATACGATTCTGACGATATGTATCCTCGAGAGGGCAGGTAGAGGTGTTCCGAGCATCATGTGAGCTTACAACGTTCGTAAACCCACTTTTCACTATCGATTTATATACGACTAGCTTTTGCCCGCGGTTTCACCCGCGTTGAATTAGTTTTTGTGTACTCCTATAAAATCAGTCAATATTTTTCGGACTGTTACCTACAGTAAACACAGCTGGTGAAATGTGTGTTATGCGCCGCTGTTTCCTATTTTGTATGTTTCTTTTATAGTTTGTCCATGGGAACAAAGGGAAAAAGTAGTCTTTGTTCTATTCTAGATCTAGTGCAAAGTTTCAACCCAATCGGTTCAACAGGTACGGCGTGAAAATCACCAATCACTTTTCTATAGAAACTTGAAATCTCATTTTCATCCCATGGGAACTGATTTATGGGATAAAAAGTAGCCTATATCCCATTCCAGGTCTAGAACTACATTGTTAGTAGGTTGAGTAGTTACGGCGTGAAAGAGTAACAAACATCCATCCATCCATCCAAACTTTCGCATTTATAATATTAGTGGGATCTTTTAAGAACAGCTTCGGAATTGCGAAGAAGAAAGTTGGTTGTAATACAAGTCTTCAACTAAATTGAATTTACTAGCAATTGAATAAATAAAGTGTAGTTCGTGAAACTATAATGTAATCTATTCCATGCATCATAGCTTCTATACTATAATACCTGTTTCATTTTTGAAGTTAAATTGCGTTAACTAAATTCGATTTGAGCTTTTCTTTTACGCTCTTAAACATCTAAATAAAAATGCCAAGTCAAACGGCATTGTGAAAACGTTAAGAAATTCACTTACGTCTTGAGAAATATTATTTTCGAAACGAATTAATTTGGTAATAAAAAACTGCCTTTGTCTTCTGATTTAAGTGGGACTTGTAAGAAAACTTGTCTATCTTCTATTTAAATAAAAATCGAAATTACACAAAATGTCTTCCTCAAAACGTTCTTAATAAGATCTATGTGTCTTTGTACGTCCAGACGTGATTCTACGAATAATTGACTTTGTTTAATTTGTGGATTTGCAAAATTAACTAAGTTCGTTTAAGGCGCGGTGACAAGCTGATATAAGATATTGAAGAAATAAAGTTTGTAAATGGCAATTCATTTAAGTGAGGATTGTTTCGGAGTTTGAAGTTTATAAAAAAGATGACAGCAGTAAGTTTTAATTTTTTAAGGATACTTCCTTAGTCGGTTTTTCCTCTTTTATAGTTACAAAAACATGATAGTTGACGCTCAAAATATTGAGAATTTTTAGAGGAACCAAAAGGTATTTCGCATTTTTCTGGCTCGTTATATGAATCGATACGGCTTACAGTGCGACAAAAACGGGACGTTTAACGGTGTCTACGTTTGGGCAGCGCCTTGCAATCTCCAACACGTCCGGTACTACTCATACTACGGCAGTTTTTACGAAGCCCCGTTGATAGTTGTACAATTGTATATTGTAGCTTGTGGCCGAGTGTACAACCGAACTTCCGGCTTTATAAAGGTACCGAGAAGAATCACACTAATATTATAATGTGAAAGGGTGTGTGTGTGTGTGTGTGTGTGTGTGTGTTTTGTTTGTTACTCTTTCACGCTGAAACGGCTCGACGGATTTAGATGAAATTTGGAATGGATATAGCTTAAACCCTAATTTAACATATAAGCTAGATTTGATCCCGTAAAAAAGCATGTCGTTAAACATAATAACACGCGGGCGGTCAAGTGCGTAGAGCTGATGCCGGGCTCGACTGTGGAGGTACCACCATCTTACTCGCAAATCTCCCGAAGTTATTCGGGGGAGAGTAAGAGAACAGCTCTCAGGCAAAACCAGGCGTCACACCATTGCCTGGGACCGATGGATGGCGGTTTATCCATCCTCAATTGCCGAGCCTTATATAAAACAGACAGGTGACGGGCAGCGGCGTCACTGGTGCAAGGGTTTCGGCACCGCGCTCACTAACCCGCCTGTCCAGCGTGTGTGAGTATGGGCATTTCTTCCAGGAGGACCGCCAAGAGTGGCGAAATTCTGGAAAGGCCTATGTCCAGCAGTGGACGAAACAGGCTGGTGGATGGATGGATGGATGGTCAAGTGCGAGTAGGACTCGCGCCCTAAGGGTTCCGTATATAACGTTTAAATAAGTTAATACACATAAGGCGACAGTGTTATAGTGTTTGATTACCTTATTTTTCTACTTTGCACGTATGTAATAATTGTAATTGACCGCCGCGGTCTCTGTGTATGGAAAGATTCAAGCCATCGCATAGATTACAGTGACCGCGAAACGGAGAACGGCTCTCTACAGTCGGCCTCTCATTCTCGTAAGTGTGAGTGCCAAACCAAAAACACACACACACTAGAAGAGCTTGTTTCACTCGAGCAACAGAGATGTGGAGGATATGGATATGTGAAAGTGCAACCAACCGGGATAAAAGTCAATTTTGTCTCCAGTTACAAACTGCAAAAAAAAACAAATAAATGTTTCCACACACAAGCAACAAATTGCGCAATTTTCCAACAAGACTCTTAGAAATGTAACATGTCTGGAGGTTTAGCGAACTCAGAGACTTTTCTATTGCACTGTGAAACTAAGAGAACAAACAAAGCTGTTCAATTTAGAGGAAAGCGGTGGCTTTTCTGTAATTAACCCTTTTCAGGGTTTCATTGAACTTTGTGTTAAAATAAATCAATTACTGTCAATCACGAAGGAATAAAAACTGTAATAACCTTTTTTTATTTTGTTAATACAGGCAAGACCCCATTTTTGTGGTGAAATTTTAGGTTTCCGTACTAAAAGTATGCCCAAACGGGATCCTATTATTAAACCTATGCTTCAGCCGTAATAGGAAGCCAGTTGAATTTTTTACCGAATCGTGTTGCTGTAGTCTCCTTCATAACAAATATTAAAAATAAAAATAAAACAATACATACAAAAAACCTGCAGAAAGTAGCATTTTTACATTATTCGTTTCAGCTCTATCTTAAAGACGGTACTAATACAAATTTCAAATGTGGTTAGATTGTTGTACATTTCCTGAAGTAAAATAACAAAATAATATAAATTAGTGTTCCGTTTACTCAGCGGGAGCCGAATTGTTTGTCAGGCTCCACCATTTGAGCTATTTTGCATTTATTTTGCTACGACATCTATATTGTTGTTATTTAGCACGTTTTTATGGTTCTGTACCCGTATTATGGGGTGGTATGGAACCCTTTGTACGCGAATCCGACTTGGACTTAGCCAACATTATTTGCCACAGCTCTATTTAAAGACAGTTACTACATCCATCCCGCCATCCAACCATCCATACATGTAATACATACACGTATACATTTTGCCCAAATTGCAGCAATTCAAGCTGCAAAAAATATATTAATACATACTCTATTGTAAAACAACAAATAGTGAAAATTAGGTTTCCATACACAAAGGGTGCAGAATAGTTTGTCAGTCCATAATTTGACGCCTTGTTTTTTTATCGCCTTGATGTTGCTAAGGTAACTTTATTGTGGTTAATTACCAATTATTCGTCGAGTCACTTGGCGCAATGGTTACGTCATGAGGGTGATGACGAGCCACGGGTGAAGTCTACCTTCAGTAAATAGCCTACATCGTCTCTGCAGACTGGACCAAGCAGTGTCGGACTAGTCAAAGAGTTAGGGTAGCGTTAGTCACCAAGGCTCTACGCTGCGCGGACCCCTCCAGTGTCCTACTTAAACGCAAAATGGCTTTTCTAAATTTCATTCTCTTTTTCTAACGATTTTGTTGCTGCTGCTATTCTGCTTATTTCAGAATTGGTCTCAATACACAAGCATATTTTTCGAGATATTGAAATGAAAAACAGCAATTTTTGTAATAAATATTAATTGCTCGTCAGTTTGCGTATTTAAACAAAAGCTAGTGCGGTAATTTTTAATCACACTATCAGACTAATATCATAAATGCGAAAATTTGTGTGTGTGTGTGTGTGTTTGTTACTCTTTCACGCTGAAACGGCTGAACGGATTTGGATGAAATTTAGAGGTAGAATGGATATAGCCTTAACTTTCCTAACACTTATGCTACTTTATTTTTATCTCGGAAAAAATCATGTCGTTAAACCGAATAACACGCGGGTAGATCCGCGGGCAAAAGCTAGTGTTCACCTATATCTAAAAACTCTTGCCTATTTAATTATGATTATCATTTGGTTTGTCGGTTGACGGTCGGCGGACCCAAAAATCATAATTCCACGCGAGTCCCTTAGGTCCAGTCCGACGCTGGGGCCAAGATCCGATGACCTTTTGACCCTCAATACGACAGAGTCATACAATTGCATACCTTTTTATACATTTATATTCTTTTAAGGTATCCACGGGAAAATACGGAGTGACAGTATTCTGTTTAGAGGATGTTTTATCACGCCATAAATCCCACAATAGTACGAATTTCTTTTTTAATTTTGAGATAGTAAATATATTTTTATTTTAAGAACAATAAACGGTAGTTGCTACTCAAAATATTGAGATCTCTGTAAAGAAAATTATTTTCAAGGGGTTTCATCAGCCAGGTTCGTCCACTGCTGGCCTTACTACATGACCCTTCCAAGATTTTACCACTCTTGGCGTTCGTCCTGATGAAATGCATATAGCCTCACGGGGTGTCGAAACCCTCGCATAGTATAAGTAGCAAATAGTATTCTATCCCCATACAAGCGGGCCGAAACAAACCACCGCCAAAACATGGTTCAACTCGGTTTACGACAGTCGTGGTCGCAGCGCAGTTACGTACGCACGTTGTCTCTGTGACGCTCCCGCGCATTTTACTAAATTATGGCATGAAATTGAGTATGTTGTGCATTGTATGGTTGCTTAAATACAACTTTAATAATAATAATAATATAGCATTATCAAATACGTAAACAGTCAGTTGGCAGCCCTAGCGCGTGTTTAGGCACCGAGCGGCCGAAGGTATTGATTTCAAGGACACCGCCTAGTTAAACTACTGTTGTTATCTATACTGTACCCTCGCACCAGTGACGCCGCTGCCCGTCGCCAGTCTGTTTAAAGGAGCCAACAATTGGGGATGGATATACGGCCATCAATCGGTCCCAGGCATAGTGGGCCGCCTGGTTGTGCCTGTTTGAGAGCTGTCCTCTTACCCTCCCCCGAATAACTTCGGGAGGATTTGCGAGTAAGATGGTGGTACCTCCACAGTCGAGCCCGGCATCAGCTCTACCACCTTTAACGTTCCACTTGACGCAAAAAAAAGTTTAATGTTAGGTTAATCGTGATTGAATCCCGCCCGAAACATCCAACGAAAAGTATGCGTCAAACGAAATAAGTACGTGACTTTTGTAAAGTTGGTTTTCCTTGCTTTCCCTGCAAACTTATTTACTCGTACAAAAACTTTTCGATTTATCATTAAGTCTATACAAACAGTATTTGTCCAAAAAATTGTTTACTACTGGATAGAACACTGATATATATCGGGTTTAAATGGAAATATTCACATACTTCGGCAATCACTTACTAAATCACTGTCCAATGAAATAATTTGTACCTACGTTTATGAACAATTCACGCGAAAAGCTTTTTGATAACAAATTATTTGACATAAAAATTAAATATTAAATCAGTTTCAGCGGCCTGAACTTATTCGTTTTAATCCACAGCTTAAATAAAAGCTTGTTTTTTAAAAATAGCCATATGCTTTCTTTTTTTTAATGGAAAAATATGAAGCTAGGAAGAGAAGAGAGAGACGCGGCGGCGGGTAGATTATTACTGTTTGGTTTTGTCTATTTGAATTAATTTTATAAAAGGTTAAAGACGTACGCCTGTTGCCATATGAACCACCTACATAAATGTATACACAATATTTATATACAAATTGTAAAATAATATATATACTAATAATAAAGAAGTGAAAAAGTTGCGTCTGTAAATTGAATATTTTTGAGAAATTTTAAATGAAATGCGTTATTGGTATTGTACAGAGGCAAAACCACAATTTTTAGAATCTGAAGTTTTGCGTACGACACCGTTCATAAGAGCAGGATAGACAATTAAAATATAAAAGCGTTAGAATAGGAATGAAGTTTAGCATTATGCTGAAACCGCACTAAAGCGGCGGCAAAATATTCTCCGGGTGCCAACTCTGCCGCGCCCCGTTCCGCTACACCGTCGCGTCGTTTTAATGTGGTTTGAGTCATTTAAAGTAATTCCATCGGCAAAAATTTGTATCTAAATTCGTGGTGGTTGAAATGTCGAACAAAACCTTATTAAAATAAAGTTCTTATCAGATCAAAGATTCGTGGTTTAGATTCATAATGCTATTGAAACGGCTACTCACGATTTTTATATAGTCAATCTAATCTATAAAGTCAATAAAATCTGAGTATATAAAAATCGTGAGTAGTCGTTTCAATAGCATTATTCATATCAGCTCGCTCTGCAACATGGCTGTTACGTCAATCGCTGCGGCTGACTAGTGCACAAAAAGTGTGTTTTAATTTAATTTTAAGTAAACAAAATGAATTTCTAAAAATTGAGAAAACCTTGTCATTTTTTTTACTTTTTTTACATATACTCGTACTGTTTCGATTTGCAGCATTTGCAGTTAAAGGTGGACAAAAATTCGAAAACTGAGAGTGTATTTAGAAATTTTTTTTTCGCTTCTATTAGTCATGTTAAAATAAATTTCATGAAAACCCACGTCACTCTTCGTATCACGTAGATTGTTACGTATCTTTCTTCTTTTATAAAATACAATGGTTACCGTAAATTATTGAGTGTTATGGTTTGAATTGTGACTATAATTTTTGGCATATTCAAAATAGATTTTCATGAAGTTTTCAGAAGTGAGGATTGTGGTGTGAAGGACACTTTTTAGGGACAACAATTTCCTGAACATCGAATTAACTCATGCGTCGCATTACCATGCTATCCATTGCAAGACGTCACATGAAAATTTCTTTTGTCGTTTTAAAATTTAACATGTACATTTTTCAAATCAAATCAATCAAATCAAAATATTTATTTTTGCAAAATAGATACATAAAGTATACTTTCTACAATTCAAAGTTAATCTTAACAATATATATATTTAGAATAAAAAATATATACAATAATACGGGAAATACATAGAGAAATCTACGAAAACAAAAATATTATAATACATAATGCAATGAACAAATAAGTTGATAAATAAATACGGAAAATACATACAAAAAATATTTAGGTTGGGCTACTAAAATGTAATAAAGTTACACACCTGCATAAAATAGAGAAATATATGAGTAAAAATATTATATTATACATAATGCAACGAACAAATGTGTTGGAAAATGGACTAAATAAACCATAAATAAAAATAATGCCTAGCTATCTGCACCATTTAGTATTGAATTAGTTATTAGATTAGTGTTGCTAAGAAAAAGGGCAAGAAACTTAGTGTCTTTTGTCAATTTTCCTTTTTTACAATACAAAATCTTATTCTATACATTTTTATAATTGAACAAATCTACCGACTTAAGGTCGCTCAACGAGCTATGGAGCAGACTATACTTGTGCGCGAGCCCGACTCGCACTTGGCCAAATTAGTTAAAACTTTAATATTTCATGTCCCCTACAAACGCAAGCTCAGTCCCGAATAACTATTGGAGGTTAACATTTTATTTTGCGAAATTAGCAAAAACTGTTAACGATCCGTGATACTGATCACATCACAATCCTTCAGTATGAATTTGGCTGCATAAATAAAAGACAGTCTATACGTCGCAGTTATCTAATGCAGCATATGTATTTGCCCGCTTTTTGCTTTCGGCCGTATTCGCCGCCAGCGCCGCGCCAGCAGCTTTACAGATTTATCTAACATGGGAGCTTTGACAGCTCGATATACCACTGTCTGTCCCTCTTTAGGTAGGTCAAGAGAGAGAGACAGAGCAATGTATCAAACGTTATCTAGCTCAATTTGGTCCTTCATGTTACAGGTGCAGCGCTGTGTCGACGCATTATATTATCCCATATTAGCGGTCGCCCCTGCTTCATGTTCCAAACAATATTCATTCCATCCATTAGCCTGTTTCGTCCACTGCTGGACATAAGCCTTTCCAAGATTTTGCCACTCTTGGAGGTCCTCCTGGAAGAAATGCGAATGCCCATCTTCATTTTGGTGCTAACAAATAAATACCAAGACATTACCCCAATATCTTATCATTTATCAAACGTTCCTTTGATATATAACTTAAAACCGCGCCATTAATCGACGTTACGATGTAGTCTAGATATTAAAATATTAATATTTGTCTCTGAGCTGGAAATTAATCATCTTTTCCAAGGAAATTTGTCGGAATTAAATTACTTTCAGGAACCTTCTAGTAAGTGTTATTGGCAACCTGTTGGGCGACTTTTAGACACACGAATTACTGAAAATAGTAAGCAACGTAGTTGTTATAACATACCTCACATCCAAGACGAACGAAACAGTGAAACTTCCAAGAAACACACGAACAAATCAAGAAATCGTTCAAACGTTCAAAATAAAAACCAGGCCAAACGTTTTTCAACACCAAAACACGAGGAAGAAAAATCTAGAGGCATCTATCACACTAAGCGTATTGAGAGGAATAAGGCAAGAGTTATTGCAAGAGATTTAGTTCAGAGTAGATTTTCAGTGATGAATTTGGGTTTTTAATCGCGATTTTTTAGCGCGGCTCCGACGTAGGGACGTTCGTCTCTGTCGAAGCGTGGCACGCGACTGAAAGCACTCCTGAAATTGCCGTACGAAGCATACGGTATGAGTTGCGTAGCGGTAAGCTTACGCCGGGAGCTTTAGAAACGAAACATCGACGTTATACGTACGAGTATATACACAGATTAAGCACAATGTGCTGCGCGTTTCGATTGTAAAACTTTGAGTATGAATTTAAAGTAGAAATGGTAAATATTTTGTTTGTAAATGTTAGGAATAAATTTATACATTTTAAACACTCGAAGATTTATCCATATCCATTTATCCAAGGAGATATGTACATATTAACATTATATCATTAAGGTAAAGAAAAGTAAATCTAGATGTGAAGAGCTTTGAACCAGAAAGCAAGAGGTCCCGGGTTCGAATCCCGGTTCACAGCTGCTTACATCCAGATTTCCTTTCTACTGCGGATTTAATGTTAATGGACAATGGACAAATATGGGATTTTGTATGAAAATAGATATCTTGGACTGAAGGGCAATCACCCAATACGGGTGTTTAAAACCAAAATACATTATGTAAAATAATAATAATGACAGAGATGATATAGCAACCTCAGGGCGACAAAAACCCTTTGAGTAAAGAACCCTAATTCTATAGTATGTACAACAATGTATAATTTATGAATTGGAAGTGCCACATCCAAGCCTTACAATGCAAACTTAGTAGCTTCTGTTACGCCTCTAAAATGCTAACTCATGCGGCAACAAAACCTGCTACAATTTCACGCATATTTTGCCTTTTTCCAATAGAGGGTACTCTATGGTTTGTCAATATGGAGTGCTACTGTGGACATTAAAAAACTGTTCATTTTATAGAAGCGTTGCATTAGAATATTAACTACAACAATAATAATAACTCTGAGCAACTACAACAGCTATTAACAACTCCTATCTAAATTAATGATCATAATCATAATCATAATCATAATCATGATGAATTAATTATGTCAATAGATGTCAGTGTTTTTTACGTTTCATGTATTATGTTATAATTTTATTTTCCATTCGTCTGATGACGACCCCACTGAGGGGTCTAAACATAGCACATTTTCCTTTATATTATTTCTATGTGTGTTAAGTAATAAAAATAAAAACTAACAAATAAAAGCCATTAACTGGTTTTTTTAAGGAAATTATATTTATTAAGCTATCATTAGAATAATTGTGAGGTTGACCTCAAGCACGGTGTCTTGAAGAAATTATTAAAAATCAACACGATTAATACATAATTGAACTCTGTAAACTAATCAAGCGGTATCCAGACAAATTCCCTATTAGATCACTTAGCCACAGTGACAGGTTAAGGGAGCGCTATAGATATGACATTGAGTCACCCCCTTGTCGTACAGCTGCTTGTGCAAGATCCACTAGAGCAGTTGCTGTGAAGGTGAATAATGCGCTTCCAAGTGTAATTAAGGGCCCATAATACCTCAATTCGCAGTCCTGCTCTAACGCTTCTGTTTTTTAACTTGTCTATCCAACTCTATTCAGATGCCGCGCACGCAAAAACATCAGTTATTTTGAAATCGCGGCTACACTGATAGTTTTTTCATTTTTATGTTACAGTCTGCAGCTGCTTTATACTAATATCAGTTATATTATGCAAAGTTTCAGATCTAATTTCAAGTATTCATTGAATGCTATCGGTTTATTATACGGTTTGGAGGTAACTTTGTAATTTTTTTCTATCGAGAAAATTTAATGGGGTCAAGTTTTCACAACAGCATGGACATAGCACAGTCCTCAACTTTACCATATATCAATTTCAGAGTGATTGTTGCATTATTTTTTGGTATAAAACAGGATCATGCGAAGCGAAGTGAGGTATTATACACCCTTAAGTGCCTCACTGGATCTAAATTCATTAATGCATTCAAAGGCTACTTGTTAAAAATCTCATCATATGACCTCAATGAATATTATAATTACAGTGATCTTTAACTTCTATCATACTTGCTCAGTGTTTGGCACTTTCACATTAGAATAATAGTGTAATGATTCGTATCCGGGGTCCATTGTTATTCGATTGTTACTGAGGATCAAACTGAACCGTTTATGTAACTATTGTAAATACTTTGTCCATTAAAATTTATTTATATAATTTATTGTGTGCATGATATTGTTACACCCTATGGGTATAACTACATTGATACATCATTATAATACTATTACCTATTACATGTAATTAATTGCAATAAACGAATATGAATATGTGCTAAATATTAAACTACTGTTTTTTACGACAGAACTGAAAAAAAATAACCTTAAAATGCATTTTTCCTAGGTTTTTTGGGCTTCGTACCTCAATAGAAAAAAAGGAGCCCTTATAGGATCACTTTGTTGTCCGTCTGTCCGTCCGTCTGTCTGTCAAGACCCTTTATCTTGGGAACGCGTAAAATTATCGAGTTGAAATTAAAACCATATTCTCAAGTTTACAGTCTCTTGAAGCTGTGAAAATATAAATTTTCTAAGTTAACGTGAAAAAAAGATACGGCCATTTATGCCGCATAAAACGTAGATTTCGACACTCTCAAGGGAATTAAAATTCATAGGGTATTTCCCGTTGACCTAGAACTATGAAATTTGGCAAGTAATACCGTCTTATACTACAAGTAAAATCTGAAAGCTATACATTTGTAATGAAATTATGAAAAAATATAGTCTTTAACGGAGCCCTCAGTGGGCGAGTCCGACTCGCACTTGTCCGTTTTTTGTATGAGAACTCCCCTTGGGTTTTAGTTTATTTACCGTAGTCACAGAGAAGATTGTTTATTATCCTCTGTGGCCGTAGGAGACGCATAGTAACACATATTCCATGAAAACTTCAACTGGCTACTTACTTACTTACTTGTCGAAATTGCACAGACCCACATTTAATCTTAGCCCAATACATTCTCAGTATCGCTAATACAATATATCGTTGGATAACTATTACGATTATAGCACAGTTTAGAAATCCTTGCAGTTGTCCAACAAAAGCGTTCAGATGGAGCGGTTGTGCGTTGCGTAGCTCGGAGTATGTATCTCGGTGGCTTACCTCCCGCGTCTCACCCCGCAGGCGCTTTAGTTGGATTACTGTATGGATTTTTAAACTGTGATTATAACAAAAGCGAAAAGTAGAGATCTTTTCCCGATAGCAGGTACGTGTTTCAAACAGTAAGTAAGGCACCGGTCACTTGAGATGGGCTCCCGGCCTAGCGCCTTTCCGTCTGGGTCAGACTCGGGTATTTACGGAATATACCACTATACAGATACAATCTATTACTACAAGACTACAACTACAAATATGTGAGACAGCGGTAGTTCAAGTGGGTGGGATGTATTGAACCTTGGTCTTGTCCGCTTACCAAGTCTCGAAAGTATAACCATAAATAGAAAACCACCCTTAGATTCTTAATTTTTACAGAATAAAACCGCATTTTCGCAGCACCCACCTCACGTACCCCGTGTCTTGTCTCGGATGTTATAAAAGGCGACAAACGGACTATATCTCTGCAGTAATGAGGGTCATAAGGTCATTGGATCTTGGCCCCGTACTGCAGAGACAACGTAGGCACCAATTTATAGTCTGTCAAAAAAGTGTTGAAATGAAAATGAAACTTTAATGAACTTTATTGGACTTCAAACGTTCAAGTAGTATAATTTAGGTAATATATTTATGAAATAACAACGCGGTTAACTCGATTTAAAAGATTTTGTACTTGTTTGTTTGGTGTAACCAGGCGAAAGAAAAATAGTTTCTTCAATATTCAATCAAAAATGTATCAAAAGTTCCACCAAGTGCCAACAATCACGAGCATCAACTCCATCTTCAATATTCATTTCAACAGTTTTTTGACAGACTATACTGGCTTCAACCGTTGCACTCCCCTTAAGATGAAATCATGCCGAAAAAGTGAATCGCCTTGTTCCAGCATGAAGTCATGAGAATCTGTACCGGGAAAAGTGGTTAATTATAAGTCAAACGTTCCTGGTCAACGCTTCTTGGTTTTTGGACAAGCGCTCTTCACTAGGTCCGTCGACGCTTTTGATCCGGTGCGGTGATTGCCATAGGTACAATAAAAAAAATATTCATATGTACCATGAAAGAAATCGCCGCTGGCCCCACTCATAACACTAACTGCTGTTGCAATTCAGTTGATCAGTAGGCCTGGGGATCTTTCTTTCACCTGTAGCTGAAGCTCCCTATTTGTAAAGGATTCTAACAGCTATGACGACACCATAAGAACTGCCCATTGTTAGTACCTTGTCATGCTTGCGGGTCTTGAGATTAGGGGTTTTTTCGCAATTTTGGGGAGAAGAAAAGCTTGGGGAAATTTTTGGGGAAGAAAATTTTGATACAGAGGAAAAAGGGATTCCAGAAAATAGGAAAAATACAGTTATTTCCACTATGTCCACCAACACCAATGCTAAGGGGAAATTTTTGGGGAAGAAAATAAATGAATAAATGTGGTTAAAATCCATTGCTAGGATTGATGGCCTCATCAGTTTTTACTGTTTAAATTTTAATTAAAATTGTAATGTGTAATTTTTTTATCAACATGTTTAAGTAATATGCTACGGTCTTTCATTATAATTATAAACTTAAATTAAAATTAATATTAAATTAATTAATTTGTTAAATGTTAATAAAATAATGAACTAGATAGTTTTGAGATATTTTGGGAAAGGTTGCTGAAATTATCTTTTTGGGGAATTGTTTTGTCTCATTTGGGGGAATTTCAAAAACTCTATCTGGAGACCCTATGCTTGCGTCAGTACATGAAAGCCTTTGTGCGATTAAAGATGAATATTTCCAGCAGATTTAGTACCTACTATCGGCCACATCCAAAGTAACGCCATTTTGTTTGATTATAACCTTTATGTGGTTGTAACACGAAGTGTAATATTATTCCGTTACGTATTGGAAACAGTATCAAATCTGTTTTAAATTGTGAAAATAACAAAACGTTCAGAAATGAGGCTTTGAAGTAAATAAAGCGTACATTATGCTAAAATCGTCCATTGTTTTGTCGTATTTAGAGTTCCCTACCCGAAGGGCAACACGGAACCCTATTAAGGCTCTACTTGACCCTAGAGTTTGAAAAAAGCCAGATTTTCGAGGGTTCTTTTGACGAAAGTAGGACTATTAATATTATTAATATTGGAAAAAATATATTTGATTACTTGATCTTTTATCTAGGTTATCTACTTATAAACAATGTACTAAGATTTATACTTTAAAAAAAAATGTTTACCACCCTCTTTTTTTTGGTTTTCAAACGTTCGTTTCAAGAACGCGTTTAAGAGATCAACTTGTTTTTTTTTTTCTTAAAATAGCTAATAGAAATATAAAGGTTTTCTACTTAAAGCCAGTATTTTTTCCCTACAAAATATTTCAGTACCTATTAGCTAAAAACCCTCCGATCTGCTGTTTCGCGTGTAATTATTAGTATTACGCGTCTTAGACAAATAGGTAAATTAGCTAACCAATAATCGCCTCAATCACAAGCTAATAAAGTATTTGACATTGGTCTTTTTGTGTTGGACGGGTAATAACATTTTTTCTAGGGTATGCCATACTCTTTGTTGCTCTGCTGTCTGTCTGTCCGTCCGTCCGGGTATGTCACGGGTCTCTAGCTTGCAGACGGAATGACTTACAAACTTGAAATTTGGATATGTTATGTGGAATATTGACCAAAAACTAAATATTGAATTAAAAATGAAATTAAATACTTTAAAACGAAAAAGGAGCCAAAATAATTATTTTTTTCCTATACTTATGTCTAGAACTCATTGGGTACAGAAAAAATATTTTTTTATTCTTTTTTATCTCCAACAATAAATAAATGGAGGCTCATCAAAGTTGTCAATTTTAAACCATTTTGTTACGGGGTCTATCTCAAAAAGTAAATAGTTAGGAATTTGGAATGTTATGTAGATATTATGTGCTATATTCTGTATTTAAACAACAAATACTAAAAACGCCGATTTTTAATACAGATCTAGGGTGTCGTACCCAAATACTAAACAAACGACTTGTTTTTTGTCACCATGATGTTGCTATAAGATTTATATTGTTGTTATTTACTAGGGCTCCGTACTAAACGTTAAAACGTTTAATCGAAATAAACGGTATTTGACACATCCGTTTCTCAAAATCGTCCAAACGGATGACCTGTCAAATATCCGTTTAATAGAAACATTCGTTTTTATAAAACAACCCGAACATGAAAACGAATGCACGATGATTAGGCGTATGTAAGATTGTAGCACAGATAATCTAAATAGATGACGCAAGTGCATCAAACTCTATTAAAATCAAGCGTGTCACAGTTTACAATGAAATTGGTTGACAGCGGTTTGAATCTTAGAAGGGATTGTAAGACTTAACACATAATACATAAGATCAAAGTTGGAGGAGTCAATATCTGTGAAGGAAGAGCATTGCTCTCCCTTTTGGCGCGCATTTGGGCACGCGAAGTACATACACTGGCGGCATCTATTTGGATCTATATCTGTGGATTGTAGTATAAGCTTGCACCAATAGACATTCAGATGACAATTATATGACCCGGTGACGAGGACTGTCGTTTCTTGAATATAGAAGTCATTTTAGTTTGGCTTACAGGGTCAGAAAAGCTCGTTGGACTTTACATATTTGTCACATGATTATACTCATTTGTTGTCTATACCCACCAAAACTATTCAGACATCTATTTGAAAACCTTCATGGTCGTCCGTTTATTCGAGTATTACGATTATTTAGATTATTTGGTGTGTCCGGTATGTTTCGTTTAATTCGATTTTGAAAAACGTCATCGACAACGTTTGTTCGTTTAGCCATTAATCATTTTAATCAAAAACAGATTGATCTGGGAGCCCTATTATTTACCATGTTCTTAGGTTTTCGTACTTGTATTGTACCATCCATCCATCCATCAGCCTGTTTCGTCCACTGCTGGACATAGGCCTTTCCAGGATTTCACCACTGTTGGCGGTCCTCCTGGAAGAAATGCCCATACTCACACACGCTGGGCAGGCGGGTTGGTGAGCGCGGTGCCGAAACCCTTGCACCAGTGACGCCGCTGCCCGTCACCAGTCTGATTTATATAAGGCCCGGCAATTGGGGATGGATATACCGCCATCCATCGGTCCCAGGCAATGGTGGGCCGCCTGGTTTTTTTGCCTGAGAGCTGTTCTCTTACTCACCCCCGAATAACTTCGGGAGGATTTGCGAGTAAGATGGTGGTACCTCCACAGTCGAGCCCGGCATTAGCTCTACCACCTAATACTTGTATTGTACGGTGGTCATTAAAGATTGTCTGTATTTATCTGGAATCCTAGTGTAATTCTTAATTAATACATGCTAAATTTTGGTTCAATCGGTCCGATTGGTCTCAAGACGCACAATGGACGACACCAAAACTTCACCGTGAAGGGTTTCGTTTTTTTGACTAAAACCTACACGTACATCGTCACGACATACCCGAGGGGGTGTCACGTCTACTGACGATAGGTAGCTCCCTTCCGAAGAAATGTGCCCCTAAGGGATTTGAACCCACGACCTTCGGATTAGTGGTACTAGACCACAGAGTTGGTCTAAAAATATGCCTACAAAATTATAAGCGTAGACATCTCCGTGCTTATTTCACATTTGATGTAATAAACGAAGTAGGTACTTCATCACGATTACGGTGGCATATTGATGTATCACCTAAATTATCGTTGATCCCCTCTGAGTAGGGTTACCAGATGTAAAACTAAAAGATCCCGACAAAAGCCTGATTTGTACAAAACAAGTCCAGGACGGCTATTCCGGCATTATTTTTCACTCGCAATATCAGTCGTTCGTCTTTTGTTTAAAGTTTTATAAATGCCATGCGATGTTAAGTGGAGTGACAAAATCATATCAAATAAATTTATATTATAAAGCATTCCTTCTAATCCATAGTTTTTATTTGAAGAGGCTTAATTACTCCATTTTACATCAGTCTTACCAAAAGTCGAACGACTGATATTACGAGTGAAATATATTGCCAGAATAGCTGTCCTGACATTTTATCGCCAGCGGACGTGATGCGTAGCGTAGGTATTTATGTATACTGTTACTACTTGTTAAATTATTCTACAGCATGGTATAATATCATATGCTACGCTTATTATACCCTCGTCTAAACGGAAACTCGAGATTTCAAGAAGATGTAAGTAAACGGCTCTTTTCAATATATAGGTATACCATAATCGAGATAACCGACCAGTTTCAGCAGATTCAGACTACCTTCTTCAGGGCGAGTGAAGATGCTGACACGATGACAAAGTTCATTGTTACCAAACAAGAGAAAAACGTTCCCACTAATAAATAAACCACACTTTTATTTAAATCTAAATAAGATCAGCTCTGAAGGTAATGCTCAAGAAGCCTTTCAGGCATCCGACAGTAAAAGTTTTTGGGGAAGCTCAAGTCCTCTCTGTGAGACAATTTTATATACATAGGTAACACTAAAAGTTTCCGGAACTGGCCACTTACATAAACAATATTTAAAAATTTATTGCAACATTTGAAAATAGAACTCTTTGGCTGTAGAATGCAGTTTGTTTCATCTGACTGTCCTTTGTTTTTACCTTGTGGCGCCATTTAAAAAATTGTGTGGCTGCATCAACATGGATTTAACTCGGGAAAATTTTCGTAGTATGATTTTCTACGATTTTAAGTGTAATTTGACAGCTCAACAGAGCATCACTCGGCTTGAAACAGCTTTTGGCAATGAAGCACCATGCAAGACGACTGTTTATAGCTGGTTTGCAGAATTCAAGCGTGGTCGTATCAATCTCAGTGACGAATCTCGCGATGGTCGGCCGTCCACCGCTGTGACCAACAAAAACATCGATGCTGTGCGCCGTATGATTGAAACAGACAGGCATGTGACCTACCATGAAATTCGCGCATCCTTAGAAATAGGCATGAGTCAAATACAATCAATCCTACACAAACATTTGGGTGTGAGAAAGCTGTGCTCGCGGTGGATCCCACACAACTTGACCGAGGCTCAAAAAACGGACCGCGTCACTTGGTGCAGTGCCATGCTTACCAGATTCAACGAAGGTGCGTCAAATTTGGTGTGGGACATAGTAACAGGTGACGAAACATGGATTTATTGCTACGATCCCAAAACAAAGCAGCAATCGAGCGTATGGGTCTTTCAAGATGAGCCGAAACCAACCAAAGTGGCGCGCGTGAAAAGTGCATCTAAGCGGATGATTGCTTCTTTTTTTAATAAAGCTGGACACGTGGCTACTGTTGCTTTAGAGAATCGTCGTACCGTGAATAGTGACTGGTACACGACCATTTGTTTGCCGGAAGTTATTGACGAACTCCGTAAAAATAACCGTAAACGCCGTATCATCCTGCACCACGACAATGCTAGTTCTCACACGGCCAGACAGACAAACGACTTTTTGAAGACGAAAAATGTAGAACTCATGAGTCATCCTGCATACAGTCCCGACCTGGCACCTTGTGACTTTTTTCTGTTCCCAAAAATTAAGAACCAATTACGCGGTCAACGATTTTCATCGCCAGAAGAGGCTGTCGAGGAGTATGAAAAACACATTTCAGAGGTCACCACAGGGGAGTGGCACAAAAGTTTTCAAAACTGTTTTGATCGAATGAAAAAGTGCATAGACGCCAAGGGAGATTATTTTGAAAAACAATAAATTAATTTTGTACCTTTAATAGTATTTTTTCATATTCATTCCGGAAACTTATAGTGCGTCCCACGTATACTGCTGAGATTCAGAGTGCATTTTGAGTCCGAACTCAATCTTACAAACGTCAAAAAGTGACGTGATCTCATACTAGAGTGACATTTGTAAGATTGAGTTCCTCTTGAGTTCGGACTCAAAATGCACTCTGAATCTCAGCTTAAGAGTAGGGCTAAGCTATTACAAAACTGAGTTACAAGGATTGAATTGAATCTTGAATCTTTGAATCAGAGCACTGTCCAACTTATCACACTTACTGTTTTATTAATTTTGTTGCGTGTGCCCATGTAAGTGGTAAAAATTTTATAAATGTGTATGTATATAGTTTGTGATTTTCTGTGTGTGGTTGAGTACCTAATTTTAAGTGCATGTACTTTTGGGAAATAAATTATTTTGTATTGTAGTTGTATAATGAAAAAAATCCTGACATTCTTATAGTCTGGCCGGAATCCTGACATTTACCTAAAAATCCTAACGTCTAGTAACCCCATTTCTGAGGAACGATCCATAAAGCCTCTAATAATGTGTCATCTTTTAATAAAGCCCCTTTCTCTTTCGTCACAGTTATATAGTTTATACATAGGCTCTTTAGTAGTACCTATGTAAATAGACCAAGAATACAATGGCGGAATCTGTCTCTTTTAGCGTGTCGAATTTAAGATTTCACCGACGACGAATACAGAACGAACACAAATGTGCCCCTAGGGTTTAAACCCGTGACCTCCGGATTAGAAGTCGACTATTCGAACCACTTTTTCTTTCAAGTCAACCTTTTTTTCGTGTCAAGTATTAAGTTCGAATATCTCTTGCGAATTTTTAGGGTTCCGGAGTCCGACAAGGAACCCTTATAGTTTCGCCATGTCCGTCTGTCCGTCTGCCCGCGGCTTAGCGCAGAGACTATTAGTACTAGAAAGCTGTAATTTGACATGGATATAAATATTACTCACGCGACAAAAAGGTAAAATAAAATCTTGAAAAATTTTTTTTTTAAGTATACCTCTCATACTCATAAACTAATTTTATTTTTCTTGTCTATCCCATAGTGTGGGATATCGTTGGATAGGCCGTTCAAAAACATTGTGGGTGTGTGAAAACCATTCTTCGATTTAGGGATCCCTTGGTGAAATATTAAGCTTTAAATTGAAAATTTTAGTTAGTGTGGAGCGTCCCTCCCTCCCGCCGGCTAAACGGTTGTTTATAGAAATGTGATAAAAATTCAGAGAAGTAGTATATATAATGAATTTAAAAGGAAAACTATCACAGCTCAGTAGGCTTTACAGGTTTACGAGTACAGGACGCGCCAAACTTTTGGTCCCCTGTAATGTATGGGACTAGAAGTTTGGCGCGGTCTGTATTAGTAGACCAACTTATATGTACCGGGCAACTTCGGAACCCTACATTGCGCATGGCCCGACACGCACTTGTCCGGTTTTTTTATTTATATTTTGCGTATTGGTCAATATTATGAATGAACGTAGTACTCGGGACTTAATCGCGTAAAACTTCAAGAATCATATACTTACTTGACGTATTGACGCCTCTAATTACGCTATCTTAGTCACAAGCTAACTGGTGAGATGTATGTACCAGCTAATGACCTTGGCAAGCCGGTGATAGTAAAACCTCTAAAACTATTATTTCATTTAGGTAATTACCAGTAGGCATGTGGTACCATTTAATATTACCTTGCTATTTGTGCTGTGTTTTTGTTTATTTATACAAATACTGGATCCGCACGAACAATTCCAGAGCCAGCAGTTTACAAAGCTTTGTTTTTGTTTCATTAGATTTAGCCTTGGACTCACTTGCAGAAAGCAGTTGCAAACTTAGCGTTTTCAGCGCTGGATCAACCGGTTCTTACCCTGTTCACGTTAAAAAAAGATGGGTCCGAAATTGGCTTCTCTGTTTAGCTCGAGAATTATACTCTGAAAAATCAATTATATTAAAATTTTATTACATTTTGGATTTTGGTGTGGGGTGTGCGTATATTTGTGTGGGAGGATGTGTAAGGGTGTCAAATGAAATGAAGTTTTTAAAAGGTTAAAAGGTATTGAAACTCCCACATTGTGCTGTATGGAGCAAGCTTTAGGGAGTATTCTCAATGTCACAGTGAAGGATTTGATATTTTTTAGAACGATGAAACATTATTGGCATATTATTAACGTGTATAATAGTTAAGTAAAAATAAAAGCATAAATCTCATAAATCCCTTTGGTGTGATCTCGTGTAGAGCAATTTTACCAAAATCCTAAAATGGGGCGCTTTTTCGCATTATTTAGCGTGCTTTTTCAAAAGACGGAGTTGGCAACTCTGGCCTGGGGTCAAATTCTCTTTGATACACAGACAGATGTGTAACGTTGTAATAAACAATGTATGTACACCGTGAAATTTAAGGTAGTATTATTCTAATAGATCAGTGATGTTGTCCATATGAAATGAAATGAAATAGATTTACTTATGCAATATAGGTACATATTTAATTTACAATATAGCTAATATTTAGAGTATTCCAAAGCGATGGATTTCGCAATAAAAACATAATCTTAGTTAATGAGAACTGTGAATTTCTTAACTGTCTGAAGCACCACATATTGTAGCGACGACAGCGCCATCTGTTTCTTAAGAACAAGCCGTGAAATCACATAACGCCCTGGTGAGCGTTCAGTATGTGCGTTACGAGCTGATAGATTTAATAGTTACAAAAATATTCGGTGGACAAGTATGGTGGAAAAATTCAACGGTCTAGGTAAGTACCTCGATGGCGCAGTCGGTTAGCGCGCTTGTCTTAATAACAAGAGGTCGCAGGTTCGAATCCTGCACCCGAGGAATTTTTTCAAATTCTTGTCTTTACATTTGTTTCTAATTTATCTTTTCTTGTTTGTAATGCACTCTAATAATATTTACAATATAGGTACATTACTCGTATATCCATAATACCATAGTTTCTTTTCATATGGGATAATAACGTAGCAGAGATATATTTAGACCACTAGAATGGTCGGCATTAGTCTAAATTATAAACTAGAAGGACGTATTCCGACCAAATAAGCGACATACTGAAAAAGGCAAAAGATGTGTGTCAGGATCGTAGCAGATGGAAATCTGTAGTCTCTGCCTACCCCTCTGTGAGACAGGCGTGAGTATATGTATGTATGTATAAATGATAAATTAATTAAGTAATTATACACCTCACAATATTGTGTTTCCGTTTGTATGGAGGTTTTTAATTAGTTTATTTATTTATTTATTAATGAAATAAAATCCACAGCACTTCACAGAATAAATATAAAATAAAAACTCTATGTACCAAAACAAAAAGCCAGTACAGATTTCTCTTGTGTTACCTTAACATATTGGGATAGCATATATGGGATAACATGTTAGCTTACTATTAACATATTGAGATAACATAATATGGGATAAGACATCTTGCACAAACATATTGGTTTGCGCAAGATGTCTGTCCTAAAGGATTTGTCTGATAAGTTACTTGACTTGTCACGTAGCGTTGCCAACCGTACCATTTTTACCGGGACATTTCTTATTTTTGCTGTAATTTGAAATGTCCCGCCGGGATAAGCCTTGTCCCGTATTTTGCCCTGCCTTAGACACAACAAAAGTTGATGAAAACAAAAAGGTAATATTCCAATAAAAACGGTTTAAATATTTTAAATAGTATCCCAGGCTACGAATAGTATTTCAGTAAATTTAATTTTCAAAGAGTTAAGTTTTTTAGGGTTCCGTACTCCAACAAGGAACCCTTATAGTTTCGCCATGTCCGTCTGTCCGACTGTCGGCTTAGCTCAAAGACTATTAGTACTAGAAAGATGTAATTTGGCATGGGTATCCATCCATCCATCAGCCTATTTCGTCCACTGCTGGACATAGGCCTTGCCAGGATTTCGCCACTCTTGGCGGTCCTCCTGGAAGAAATGCCCATACTCACACACGCTGGGCAGGCGGGTTGGTGAGCGCGGTGCCGAAACCTTTGCACCAGTGACGCCGCTGCCCGTCACCAGTCTGATTTATATAAGGCCCGGCAATTGGGGATGGATATACCGCCATCCATCGGTCCCAGGCAATGGTGGGCCGCCTGGTTTTGACTGAGAGCTGTTCTCTTACTCTCCCCCGAATAACTTCGGGAGGATTTGCGAGTAAGATGGTGGTACCTCCACAGTCGAGCCCGGCATAAGCGCTACCACCTATTGGGTATACATACATATTAATTACGCTGACAAAATAGCAAAACCATAATCTGGAAAAAAGAAATTTTAGGGGTACCTCCTGTACACGTAAATTGGGATTTATTTTTTCTCGTCTATCCCATAGTGCAGGGAATCGCTGGATAGGTCGTTTAAAAACAGTATGGGTGTAAAACCATTATATTTTTGTAAGAGTCAAGTCCCCCCCCCCCCCGCCGGCTATACGGTTGTTTATAAATATCATTGACCTCTCATAAGCAACTAGTCTCACAATCTCGCTCAAAAAGAGCCCACGATGCATTTTGTCACCACTATGGGGTCAATGATAAATATGTAAAAAATTCACAGAAGTAATACCATTTTTACCGGGTATATATAGTATATATAATGAATTTAACAGGAAAACTATCACAGCTAAGTAGACTTTACAGGTTTACGAGTACAGGTCGCGCCAAACTCTTAGCCCCTCTAAACACGACAATGTATGGGCCGTTCTTCGGGAGAGCAACTTCCTAGCGGACTAGAAGTTTGGCGCGATCTCTTAATAGACCAACTCTTATAATATGGCCCGACACGATACGCACTTGGCCGGTTTTTAATATTTATATTCAATAAATTTGATTAAAGGGAATCATTGACAATGCTTAATTAATAATATCATGATTTTGTTCGCTTTTACAAAATTCGTACAGACACAAAAAATATGGCTGGATCTGCGAGATCCGTTTCAAAATATAGATTTAAGAATAAATATACAGATATCCATTTAAAATAATTTATTTCATCATTTTCGTCCGGGGCAAAAATGGATAATCCCGTTTTTTCTAGCTTCTCTGATCATAAATATGGTCCCTTACAATCCTGTTGTTTTTTTTTAATACATATTCATCCATCCATCTATCAGCCTCTCATTGTCCACTGCTGGATAAAGGCATTTCTATTCTAATATTACACCACTCTTGGCGCTCCTCCGTCCTCCTCATCCAGCAGCCACCTTCACTCATCTTAACAGTAAGAAAAACAAATGAAAATCACACATTTTACCTAAGTTGAATTTGAAATTATCTTTTTTAAAATTTAAACTTTTTAATAATACCAAAACCAGCCAGATACGAATGGTATAGCCAAGGAGATTTTATTATAAGTTCATACATACTATTTGCGAAAAGAGTTTTTCCCCAACCTAATATTTTTTAATTTAGTAAACTTGAACTTTCACGAGTTTCATACATTATGAACATTATACTAGGTCTTAATCGCGTTGAATAAAAACATAGCTTAAGAGCCCGGTCCGTGACGACGACAACTTTGATGAAAAACAATAAGTTGAATATTTTTCTGGGCTTTATCGCGTTGATTTTGGAAAAACTAGAGACATACACCACTTCATATTGGCCGTCTAAATAAAAGTCTAGAATTTATTTGATTGAATTGTTTCTCTTTTGCGAGTTATTTTATTACTTACGACCCCGCTTCGAATCGTTGTTCATAATATCTAAGTATCAAAATAACGCGCAAAGGAGAAACAATTGAATTAAATCAAGTTTAGATCTTCATTAAGATGCCCAATGGTGGATGTCCCTGGTTTTTGCAAAAACATCGGGGCAATTACTAGAAAAATAATCCTTCAGATTGTCGGTTCAGCGGGCGCGAGGTCGGCCTACGCTACGCTTTGCTGTACGTGGTCTCCATTCTAACGCCTTTTGGCCCCAACAGCCATCACGCCAGCGACAAATATGGCGGCCGCCCACGGCCACTTCAACTTACTGATTGAGTAGGCTATGTCGATCAATTTCGATCTCCGACGGATTTCTTCGTTTCGAATTCTATCCATCAGAGATATCCCAAGCATAGCCCGCTCCATAGCTCGCTGACCTTAATCGTTTCAGCGCCGAATGTCATCACAGGAAGGATGCACTGGTTAAACATTAAACCTTTAACCACTGCGGTATTGATGACGTAAATATATGACGCAACTTTCCGAATGCAGCCAACCCCAAGCATATTCTTCTGTCAGGCTCGACGTCGAAATTGTTTTTACCCAGCTGTTCACCTTGCCCTAGGAAAACATATTTTGAACAACTTCGATGCTGACATTAATGACGGTTACTGGCCCTTATAGCCTTATGGCCATTATAGAGGGTAGAGCTGATGCCGGGCTCGACTGTGGAGGTACCACCATCTTACTCGCAAATCCTCCCGAAGTTATTCGGGGGAGAGTAAGAGAACAGCTCTTAGGCAAAACCAGGCGGCACACTATTGCCTGGGACCGATTGGTGGCGGTATATCCATCCCAAATTGCCGGGCCTTATATAAAACAGACTGGTGACGGGTAGCGGCGTCACTGGTGCAAGGGGTTCAGCACCGCGCTCACCAACCCGCCTGCCCAGCGTGTGTGAGTATGGGCATTTCTTCCAGGAGGATCGCCAAGAGTGGCGAAATCCTGGACAGGATTTAATATTATGTGTTAATATGTCCAGCAGTGGACGAAAGAGGCTGATGGATGGATGGACTGGCCCTTGAATGACGTGACAGTTGTACATGATCATAATCTTATTAAAATACATCCACAGGTCCACTCGTCTCGAAGAATCGCTTAGGCTGCTCACCATTTCCTCCAGTTCCTGCAGCGTTTCCGCCACAATGACTATGTCATCAGCAAAGCAAAGATGTAAAATGTGTTCTGCATTCACCTAGACCACTTTCCACCGAAAATTATTTTTATTTGCACGAACTTTTATTTCTTTTCCGTAGATATTTAGTCAGCTGATTGAACCACATTGTTTTTACCCTAGAGTTAATTTAAGAAAAGCCCTTTTAATGTGGACTATTAAGCATGCACTTAAAGTAGTTTTAATAGTTTTTTTTATTACTAAGCATGAAATAAATTTTTATGTATTGGAACCAATTTAGAATTCTACCGGTCTGGCATGCACTAAATCAACGAGTTTTAAGTTCTGTAGGTAAAGGTTACCAAACGGGACCCTTTTGCTATGTCACCGCTGTTGTCTGTTCGTTCGTTTTTCACAGAGGTCTACAGCTTCTTTAGCTTAAAAAAAACCAAAGAGAAACAAAAAGTCCAGATGAATACTTCTTTGTACAGAAGAACATTCAGTTCGAGGCTTGGAAAATACTTCACTTAAAACTAAACCGACTTCGAAAAATCTACGCCTTTGGCCGCCTTTCACTAGGATTTAAAGTTCATCTCGATGTTATTAACGAAAAATTCATATCATTCATAGCGTTTAGCGCAGGAAACTTACTTTAATCAAGATCAGTTGAGTAGTTACAGAGATATGTATGAACAATCACAAATATACAATATATACCTATATTTTTAACAACTATGGGCTTACCATGGTCACTACCCCGCCTGATAGGATATAGGACCTAGTATGAAGAGCGCTAGCCCAAAAACCGGGAGAGTTACAGCAGGCGAATGGTTAATCAGTTTTTCCAGGAACTTCCGCAAAAATCTACGGAAGGCGGGAGAAAAATTAAATTATATTACTAGGCAACTGCTAGTAACAACTCATGACGTCATGCCGGAACACGACGACTCACTTGGCGGCATGGTTTAGTCATGAGGGTGGGGACAAGACACGGCCAAGGCCTACCACCAGTAAATAGGTACATTCGTCGTCTCTGCAGATGGGGCGAAAATCCGATGACCTAATGACCCTCAACACTCCAGAGACATCGGTTTTTGGCATACCTGTCTATAATCCCTTAGTCGCTCTAAACGAAAGCTACGAGATAGCATGGATTGACATTTAGTCTTTTTAGATGTCGTTGCCACGCACCACGAAAACATTATCTACACGAAAATGTATGCATAGAAGAAGCAAGTTTAAACCAACATTGATAAAACTCATGACAATCGTTAAATTTTTCATACAAATATGACAAATTGATAACCTCATCCATTAAAGGAGTCGGTTAAAAAGGTAACATTGCCGACAGCCAACCCCAAGCATATTCTTCTGTCAGGCTCGACGTCGAAATTGTTTTTACCCAGCTGTTCACCTTGCCCTAGGTAAACATATTTTGAACAACTTCGATGCTGACATTAATGACGGTTACTGGCCCTTATAGCCTTATGGCCATTATAGAGGGTAGAGCTGATGCCGGGCTCGACTGTGGAGGTACCACCATCTTACTCGCAAATCCTCCCGAAGTTATTCGGGGGAGAGTAAGAGAACAGCTCTTAGGCAAAACCAGGCGGCACACTATTGCCTGGGACCGATTGGTGGCGGTATATCCATCCCAAATTGCCGGGCCTTATATAAAACAGACTGGTGACGGGTAGCGGCGTCACTGGTGCAAGGGGTTCAGCACCGCGCTCACCAACCCGCCTGCCCAGCGTGTGTGAGTATGGGCATTTCTTCCAGGAGGATCGCCAAGAGTGGCGAAATCCTGGACAGGATTTAATATTATGTGTTAATATGTCCAGCAGTGGACGAAAGAGGCTGATGGATGGATGGACTGGCCCTTGAATGACGTGACAGTTGTACATGATCATAATCTTATTAAAATACATCCACAGGTCCACTCGTCTCGAAGAATCGCTTAGGCTGCTCACCATTTCCTCCAGTTCCTGCAGCGTTTCCGCCACAATGACTATGTCATCAGCAAAGCAAAGATGTAAAATGTGTTCTGCATTCACCTAGACCACTTTCCACCGAAAATTATTTTTATTTGCACGAACTTTTATTTCTTTTCCGTAGATATTTAGTCAGCTGATTGAACCACATTGTTTTTACCCTAGAGTTAATTTAAGAAAAGCCCTTTTAATGTGGACTATTAAGCATGCACTTAAAGTAGTTTTAATAGTTTTTTTTATTACTAAGCATGAAATAAATTTTTATGTATTGGAACCAATTTAGAATTCTACCGGTCTGGCATGCACTAAATCAACGAGTTTTAAGTTCTGTAGGTAAAGGTTACCAAACGGGACCCTTTTGCTATGCCACCGCTGTTGTCTGTTCGTTCGTTTTTCACAGAGGTCTACAGCTTCTTTAGCTTAAAAAAAACCAAAGAGAAACAAAAAGTCCAGATGAATACTTCTTTGTACAGAAGAACATTCAGTTCGAGGCTTGGAAAATACTTCACTTAAAACTAAACCGACTTCGAAAAATCTACGCCTTTGGCCGCCTTTCACTAGGATTTAAAGTTCATCTCGATGTTATTAACGAAAAATTCATATCATTCATAGCGTTTAGCGCAGGAAACTTACTTTAATCAAGATCAGTTGAGTAGTTACAGAGATATGTATGAACAATCACAAATATACAATATATACCTATATTTTTAACAACTATGGGCTTACCATGGTCACTACCCCGCCTGATAGGATATAGGACCTAGTATGAAGAGCGCTAGCCCAAAAACCGGGAGAGTTACAGCAGGCGAATGGTTAATCAGTTTTTCCAGGAACTTCCGCAAAAATCTACGGAAGGCGGGAGAAAAATTAAATTATATTACTAGGCAACTGCTAGTAACAACTCATGACGTCATGCCGGAACACGACGACTCACTTGGCGGCATGGTTTAGTCATGAGGGTGGGGACAAGACACGGCCAAGGCCTACCACCAGTAAATAGGTACATTCGTCGTCTCTGCAGATGGGGCGAAAATCCGATGACCTAATGACCCTCAACACTCCAGAGACATCGGTTTTTGGCATACCTGTCTATAATCCCTTAGTCGCTCTAAACGAAAGCTACGAGATAGCATGGATTGACATTTAGTCTTTTTAGATGTCGTTGCCACGCACCACGAAAACATTATCTACACGAAAATGTATGCATAGAAGAAGCAAGTTTAAACCAACATTGATAAAACTCATGACAATCGTTAAATTTTTCATACAAATATGACAAATTGATAACCTCATCCATTAAAGGAGTCGGTTAAAAAGGTAACATTGCCGACGAGTCTTTTCAGAGTTCCTTTGTTAATCTAGCTAGTGAATTTACAAACTCTATACGATAGCTGGGTTCCGTTGTGGTTATATGCTTCGTATAATATCAATGTTGTTTTTTCCTGGAACTAAGAACCCTCTGTATTATTAAAGTTTTATCGGAAACCGTTGAATGGTTCAGAGATATGATAAGGTAAAAAAACACATTTATAATATAAGTAAGTATAAAGTATTCTGAGAGAATTTATGTATAAGTAGATTATAAGCTGACCAATTTCTTAAGGCGGTAATATCAAGACGAAATGGCTGAATAAATGAGCCCAGTGGGTCAGCTCTTACCCGCAATATGTCCACGTCAGTTGACTCACTTCCTGTTCCGAGTAACTGATGGCTAGGAAGGGCCCTTGGACTAGAATCAAGTCCTTAATATGACTTTATATCTAGGACATTGATTCTCAAAACGTTGCAGACTAGATACTTTGAAATAGAGTCTATATTATAATGGTATTGAAGACGACATATGTGTGGTTATGAAATACAAAAAAAACCGGCCAAGTGTGGGACGGACGGGCGGCAAAAAGACTCCGTACCAACCAAAACACAATACGGGTACAATACGGTTACTGAACCCGAAAAACATTTTGGTAAATAACAACAACAATATGGCCTGTGTTTTTGTTTTCATTGTTTTGGATAAAATAAAAATAAATGTACTAATTTCGCATGGAAAATGTAATCTAGATTAAATTTAACCAGTAACATGTTTAAAAACCTTCACAGTATTCCAACATTTTGTTTCTCCAGACACAAGTTTTCAGAAGGGTACAGGGAATGTCACATTTTTTCAACTTTGTGTTAACTAATGTCAAAACATTGTTTCAAAATCAAAAATCAAAATCAAAATATTTATTTTTGCAAAATAGATACTTAAAGTATACTTTCTACAAGTCAAAGTTAATTATAACAATATAATATATCTTTATTATTTATTTATTATTTATTAGCCTTATGTAGATGACAATAAAAATATATATATATTATAATTTTCAAAAAAAAAGATAATTTTCTACAATAAATCCCATTGCTGAGCAAAGGCCTCCCCCATCCTGCTCCATTCATGTCTGTCGAACGTTAATCTGGTCCACAGTTCTCCGCCATATTTCTCCAGTTCATCACGCCATCTTGTTTTTGGTCTCCCTTTACTTCGTTTATGGTCTCTGGGGCACCATTCAGTTACTTCTCTGGTCCATCTGTTGTCTCTCTGCCTTATCACATGCCCTGCCCATTCCCATTTTAACTTTCTGGCTTGGCGTATAACGTCCATTAATCCAGTCATCTTTCTAAGTTCTACGTTAGATATTTTATCCAGCAGTCTTTTTCTATATCTTTAGAATATAAAAAAAATATATAATAACACGGGAAATAAAATATACACCTGCATAAAATAGAGGAATCTAGGAATTAAAATATTATATATACATAATGCAATGAAGAAATAAGTTCATAAATAAAAAAGGGAAATACATACAAAAAATATTAAGGTTGGGCTACTTAAATGTAATAAAGTTATACACCTGCATAAAATAGAGAAATATAGGAATAAAAATATTATATATACATAATACCTAACCATCCGCACCATTCGATTAGTATTGCTAAGAAGAAGGGCAAGAAACTTAGCAAACATTCCTTTTTTCAAAATAAAACATATGATACAAAATCATATACATACCTGCTCAAGTAAAGGCATAAAAAATATAAGACTGCACGAATTAGTCACGAGAAAAAATATATCTTAGTCAACCCGTCTCATATTGTCTATAGGTATTACCTTTAACAAAGTAAGTTTACATATTAATTAATTTTCAGCCTTTAGAGGAATCATACAGTATTAAAATATGCTAATTATTAATTACAATTTTGAATAAGATTATTATTATTTATTACACCATGCTTCATTATCGTCCAAATAATCATTGATTTTATAATAAGCTTTCTTAAGTAGTCCCTGCTTAATATATAGTTTAAACTTATTTTCAGGCAAATTAAGGACCTCCTCTGGAAGCTAATTGTAAAATCTTATAACATGTCCTACAAAAGAGGTACCTACTTTGGCAAGTCTTAATTTTGGAAAAGCTAGTTTATGTTTGTTTTTGGTTTCAACAGAGTGGTGCACACCAAGCCTCGGGAAATTATCAATATTTTTTCTGACATATCTAATAACTTGATAAATAAATTCACATGCGACCGTTAGTATATTAATTTCTTTAAACTTTTCTCTTAATGAATCTCGGTACTTCATGTTATAAATAGACCGAATTGCTCTCTTTTGGAAGACAAAGACTGCTTCTATATCCGCGGCTCTACCCCACAATATTATGCCATATGACATAATGCTGTGAAAATAACTGAAATATACTAAGTTTTCTATTTAATCTCGTTTTCAATCACAAGAAACTGAAATACAATAAGGGATGGCAACCGAAAGTACGTTTTTCGATTGGCCTGAATGTGAAACAACCGGGAAGACGATTTTTCATTGGCCTGAAAGTGAAATAAACGCAAATTTTGTTTTAACTTTTTCGTATTATATAAGTGAAAATATAAGAAAATATATATCATTATTAGGTATGAATTTATTTAAGTATGTAAACTTTCAATTGTACATAGAATCATTAAAAAGATGTATGCACTTTCAAAGGTTTATTGTATGCACTTTCAAATGCGTTATTCTCGAAATTGACATTCCCTGTTCTTCCCGTGCACCCTTCTCTCATGGCGAAATCGATGCGATTATGTTACATCGAGCATACACGTAATATCGAAATAATAATAATAATCATTTCAGGTGTAAAGGATCCATAGTAGAAAAGAAATAGTGCTTACAATTCAAACTTAAAATAGTGTAACAAAAATATAAATATTAAAACTAGAACTATAGTTAGGTCTACAAACTTAATAGTCAAATAAAATCGACTACAGTCGTTTCTTGTTGTCGCTACGGTGCACAGAAGACCACAATAGCAGCTAGGATGCTATTCCTATAAATGAACACCCACAACTCATTTGACGTCCATAACTTAGCTAGCGCACATTATTTGTATTTTTGTCATAAATAGTTATAAATAACAACAACAAAAAACAACAAAATTATTTATTTTCCAAAAAACCATACAAACACAGTTGCATTTAAATGAGTTGCAATTGAAAGAGAGAAAAGATAGTTTTTATAACATTTTACGAAAAATTTGTTATTCTTGTGGCCCCAGACTAAGCGAGCTTGCCTCGTGGGTACCAATATAAATTTAAATATATACATAAATAAATTAAAGCAAGATGTTGCATTGACAATAAAATCATTTTACTAAGCTTTAAATTTTCGCGATTTTCACACATTTTTCTTCGAAACGTTAAGCAGATATCTGTTAGGGAATGTTTTTATATTAAGTATAATGTTCATAAAACGTGAGCAAGAATAGGTATAGCTTGAACTTCGGGCGGCTGTACATTATATCTCACGACGCTTTGTGAAATAGGGAGGCTTTTCCGGCATCGCAATGTGCCTTTATGTTTCGAGAAACAAACCCTTTATTGTGAATTCTGGGCTGGGCTAAACAGTACTACCCCAGAAAGTTTCAGACAAAGATGTGTTAATTGAAAATTAAACTTTTATTAAACTTACCTTTACCAAATTATAACAAACAAATATTAAATGTGAGAGTCAAAAACTTTTTTTTTTCCTATGTACCAAATCCCCTTCTTTTTATACGTATTTTGTAAGACACAAAAAAACTATTATTCCAAAACTATTTTCCTTTGGGACGTAACAATCGCTGGTGAAAATTGGGTGTACCAAGTGTGGACGATGACCGGCAGCGGCGTCATTGGTGGGAGGGTTTCGGCACCGCGCTCCCTAACCCTCCTGCCCAGCGTGTCTGAGTATGGACATTTCTTCCAGGAGTACTGCCAAGATTGGCAAAATCTTGGAAAGGCCTATGTCCAGCAGTGGACGAAACAGGCTGATGGTATGGATGGAATCTATTTACAAGGATAACAAACACAGCTCTTTATATTTTTACGAGAATATGGGTTTAAAGTGAAGCTTTTGTCGAAGATACAACTGCTGGGTCCTTGTTTATGAGCCTATCGTTACAGGTGACTTAACACTATTTCTTTGCACTACGGCATGTTAATAACTTGAAGTTATAGAGATTAAAACTGTTTATATCTCTATTTGATGGTTGGCGATAGATAAAATAAGATTGACGATAGAGATATAAATATAGAAAGGTAAACTGAAGAAAGGCAAACTTAAAATCATGCGGAATGCAAACATAACGGTCCTATCAGGACGGCGATTCTCGCATACGACAATTTGCGAAGGCCGAAAGCGGGTGATTTTTATAAGCTCTTTATGAAGAAACGTATCAAACTTTTAAAATATAAATAGAAAGAAAGAAAAATGTTTATTTGGTACCAGAAATTACTTAAGACTTTTACCTAGTTGTATTAACAAAACATCTTATTAAATATTCTAACTACTTAAAAACTAAATGATACCAAAAAGGTCTCCGCTCAGCATAATATCGCAGCTATGGCCACGACGCTGATTTTCAGCGGATGCCCATGTTTTAAAATTGGGTTAGCAGTTCCAGTTATACCATTCATAACATAACAGATAACACACAAAAAACAGAACAGCTTTTGTGAAACAAAAATGAAAAAATAAATAAATATATATATATATTATATTTATCTATAAAAATACAATAAAAATAAACATAAATGAAAACATATAATATACTTTATTTTATACAATATGTAACGAATAAATATCAATTAAATTACTGCTTCTCTTTTTGGACATTGATTAAAAATCTTTTATACTTACATCTGAAACTATTTACTGATGAAGAGAGCTTGAGAGGGGGAGGGATATTATTCCAACATTTTGTGGCGCAGTAACGAAAACTTCCTCGAAATAAAGATGTTTTATGGGACGGACAAAGTAACAATTGGGGAATACGTAACTGATGTTGAGAGAATTTAAGTTTATTGTACAAATAAAGCGGACTTTTCGTTTTAATTACGCCAAAAAGTAACGTTGCGAAGTGTAGTGCGCGTCGTGATTCCATGTTTAATAAATTACTTCTATTTAGGTAAGGTGTAATGTGTGCTCGGCGGGGAACCGGAAAACAGAAACTTGCGCAGGAGTTTTGCACTCTTTGAATTAATTTCCGAGTTCTAGCTAACAAGCAACCGCCAATAACTGTATCAGCGTAGTTAAGCTTTGATAAAATCAGCGATTCACAAAGGTGAATTCTCGTATCTACGCTAAGATGTTCACGTACTTTGTATAGTACTTTTAACCTATAATAACAATTTTTCACTGTCTCTAAGACACGCTTCTCAAACTTTAATCTCACATCGAATATAACTCCTAAATTTCGCACTTCAGGAACTTGTTCTATCTGGATGTTTCTAATTTTAATATCAATAACATGACTTAACACGACTTTTAATTAGTTTAATTTGATTTTTTGTCCCCAAAACTAGAAACTTTGTTAAATTTATTGTACGTATTCATAACATGCTTTACGTGTCTTTTAAGGAGTTGTAGTTAATAGACTTACCATCACACACCATTTATGACGCAATAAACAGAGGCGTATGCAAAGCAAAACGTGTGAAATTTATTGCGAGAATTGCCGTCCTGGGTACCTAGCATAGTATACGATATCGAGCTTTGACAGCTCGATATACACTGTCTGCCCCTCTTTAGGTAGATCAACAGAGTGAGACAGCTCTGTCTCACTGTATCAAGCGCTATCGAACTAGATATGGCTTGCTATGCTAGACTAGCTGGAAAAGTGCGGAAAGTGTATCAAGATCGAATCAGAATCAGTTCTGTAGTCTAAGGGAGAAAAGCGTCAAAATATGTTTGTATATTCAGGATGTACCAGAAATACAGATTCGTAAGACAAACCTAGTTTTGACAATTTGGTTAGCAAAAGAAAATTTTTTAATTACGAAATGTTTTTATTGCCATCGACATTTTCACTGTGGAAAGTCTAACCGTTCATGGTGCTAAGAACAATGTCAAAAACATCGGTAGTTAAAATAACCAAATATCGTAGCAACAACCCGTTAATTATAAGAATTTACGTTTTTCAAATGTGACAGCTTCAAAAATAACATCGCTAAAAGTCCTCGCAAATAATAATTCTTTACAATTAAACATTTTCTAGACCATCCTCAAGGACGGACACAAAGAGTCCTCAACAAAGGCTCATTGACAATGCTCCGCACAGACCGCTATCAAATACCACGATCACTCGTCCAAATCAAAGTCCGTATATAATTGTAATAAGAACGAGTATCGCACAACTGAGGGTGTAGAGCATTTGGCGCCACGAAGTCTAATTCTGTGGCGAGATAATGTCGCTCAAGAGGAGACAGCATTTTGGGTTGAATTGTCGGTGCCAGGGAAAGTTTATACATAGTAAGTACACAAGGTGGATGTTTTTGGAGTTAAAAAGCTAAAGGTTCTTAAAGTTTTGGAAAAGGGAGCTTTTTGTTGGAATCCCTGCAGCGAAACCTACAAAGCCATACGTTCCTCCACGGTGTAAATCGAAACCGCTGTGCCGCTAGAGCTTATGGCATGTAATAATTGGAGCACGAGGGCTCCAGAAAAAATGAGAAAAGTCCGTGCAAATCAAATGTTCACTACTTTTATCATTTTTAGTGTGCATTACAAATTAGAAAAGATTAATTAGAAACAAATTAAAGACGAATAATTTGAAAGGAATTCTCGGTCTAGGATTCGAAACCCGCGACTCTACGACCTCTTGCTTACACGAGAAGTGCGCTATTAAATTTTTACACCCAATAACCTTTTTTAGGCTTCCGTACCCAAAGTGTAACCAACGCGACCCTATTACTAAGACTCTGCTGTCCGTCTGTCCGTCTATCTGTCTGTCTGTCCGTCTGTCCATCTGTCCGTCTATCCGTCTGTCCGTCTGTCCGTCTGTCTGTATATCCGTCTGTCCGTCCGTCTGTCCGTCTGTCCATCTGTCCGTCTGTTCGTCTGTCACCTGGCTGTATCTGATGAACCGTCATAGTTAGACAGTTGGAATTTGCACAGATGAAATTTTTACAAACAACAAATACTAAAACCGGCCAAGTGCGAGTCGGACCTGCGCGCTCCCATACAACAGACATGATATTTTTACCGTTTTTATAGATAATGGTACGGAACCCTTCGTGCGCGAGTCCGACTCGCACTTGGCCGATTTTTTTTTACATTTGACTTTTGACGACTCGCGGGTTTTTGTTTTTTTCCTTCATGGTCCGAACAAACGAATAATATAAAAAACGTTTCTAGTTTTTGTTTTGTAATAGATATAGGCAGCTTTTATCCCAGGACAATAATAAAACAAGTAAATGTTGCCTACCCTACCCTTAAAACACACGACACTTTTTCAACAAAGCAACGATTTTTAATTACGTACCGTCGCCTGCTGTTCAAACTTCCTATTTGTAAACGGTTTTGAAGTCTATGACACCGCAATAAGAACTGAGTAGGTAGCCTGTCATGCCAGCGTCCGTACGTATCTACGCATGCTCGCAACAAACAAGGGACGCAAATTAAAAGTCTGACGAGGGTACGTTGTACGGATTCAGACAAAGCTGATAACATAATCTGCATGGCTAGTACAGGCGAAACTAAACGCGAAGTTTTGTCTCTCGACGAAGCGATTGACCAATGGAAACACGGGACAAAACTTATGTATTATTTTCATCTAGCTAGGCAGATTGAAAATGGCAGTGCTCAGGACTTTCAATCTTAAGACGCAATAGGTCCATCGCACAACAAAAGAGAAGAAAAAATATGCGCGTCCGAGTAGTGCGGTCAATCAAGAAAAGGTTTGGTATTGCTGTATTTTAATGAATAAAATGTAATATGAATTCAACGGAGAACGTTTTAAAAAAACGCAATTCTACGTTTTATATAATGTATTATACGCTGTCGTGATATAACTTATGTCGCTGTTTTAGATAGAAGATTTATATGTTTACAACAGTCATTATTGTTATTTTTTATTTATTACTTTAGGCGGACTACTTTTTGAACTGAAAAAACAGCCATTTAATATTTCTCCATAATTTTTTAGGCTCCGCTATCGTCTTTGAAACGGCCTCTTTTATAACATGTTTTTTTTTTCAAACCCTATCTATTAAAGTTTAGGAGTACTACTGTTTTGAAATCTAATTTTCTACTACCTATGTCGCCTTAAGACTTAGTTGCCCTTGTCGGTCACAGCAAATAACTTTTAGGTCAAGGCACCTTTTACATATTTTACCCTAAGGTAGAATTAATTTATACCTACCTATTTATATATTAAATATTTATATTAGTAAGTATTATACGGTATATAATCATATTTATTTATTTATATTGTTGTAAAAATTCTTGACAGTATCACATTAAATAGTTGTATTAAGAATAGAAGGCCATAGATCAGTTTATATCAGACAAAAAGCTTTCAACTGTGTAGAAGCACTTTTCTACCAAATATTGGTTTAATATTTAAATAAATAGACATGCTTTTGGTTTAGACCTTATTTAAATTGGTAACCTATTAAATATTTTAACTGTCACAAAATAGGGGCTGCACATCAACATTTTTAGTATATAGGTAGATTGAGGCAAATATAGAATATAAAATAGAATACATTTATTCACAAAAAGTGGTATACGTTTACATACTATTTATGCTTAGTAGTTAAAAGAGGGTGTTACAATTTTGGGATAGTGTAAGGGGTTAGGAGCATCTGTTGCTAAGTAGGTTTTTAGCCTGTATTTCAGCATACAGCGCCTCTATCCTCAGATATCTGATACATTTATTAGCTACATAGTAAAACACATAAATAAACGCTTGCTTTAAACTAAATATAACAGTTTTTTATAATTAACAGCTTAGAATTTACTTATATTAATATAACAACAAGTATCATTAATTAGAGTTTCTTATCAGAGAATAATCTGTTTGATAAAGTCCTCTCTGTGTGTAAAATGTATTGTATGTATGTATTTGAATGAGTGTGAGAGGGTGAATAGTATGTAAAGTCAATAGTTGTAAAGGATTTATATTAAACTTTTATGTATATACATATACATTACATACATATCATGTAAATAGGTAAGAAATTATTTGGTATACATTATAAGCTATAAATATATGTTTGTTTAATTAGATCTAGTTTTTAATTAGACAAGGTTTGGAATTAATTTTACTTGTAAAACTTAAATAACAATTTACATCAAAACTAAACTAATTAAAAATTAAAATTACCTAGCAATTTAAATATTATACAAATAAATAAAAGAAAGGGAAATTTTGGACACCTATTTAATGGAATAAATAAAATATGCTGGCCAGATCGCTACCGTCGTTGGGCAAGGTACCCAAAAGGCTGGTGGCATTGCCTCGCTGGATCGCGAGGCTAATCCGCTGACCAAAATATGCCCCAGCCCTTTGGTTACCTGAAGCGTCGATCAGGCGCGACGAGATCTCCTTAAAGAGTTGTCGCGCTTCTGGTCCCCATGGCCCGAGAGTCTCTACGCCGAAGGGCACAAACATGTAGCCCTCTCCTAAGGCCGCATATTTGCGCCTCTTGGAGCCCTCTGCAGATGCCGCAGCCGCGCCCGCTCTGACTGAGGTCGCTTGGAGATGAGACGCTGCCATCGTGTCGACACATGTAGCGTCCCATACCAGCGACCTACCATGCTTCCATGGTATGATCGTCATTCCGTCGGGCCTTTTGCCGTCTTCACGTATGACGCCATTTGGTTCCAAAATGGCCGGAACACTGGCACTGGCTAAGGCCCTACGGATGACGTCATTAAGAGCGGCATGACGCGGCAAGCGACCAGCACTGTACTGGCACGAAAGGCCATGATGACCAAGCTGATCGACTGCTTTACCACAACGGCAGCGATGAGGCTCATTTGTCCGTGCACCCAGTCTCAGACAGGTGGCCAAAGTAAATGTTGTTTTGTCAAGTAGAGTCCCTATATTGGCCGAAGGGAGAGCGTTTAACCAATAACCTGACTCTGGTTCGCTGGACGCCAAAAGACGAGCTCGGTCTGCAGGGTTTAATGAGGTATCCAGAAGGTTCTTTTGAACCTGGATACAGAGCGGCTCGTCCCATGACCTCTGCGAAGACAGAGTCATCGGGAGGTTAGTACACGGACCAGCAGTGTCAGTCCATGCACTCCTGGCCTCAGCCAAGCACGTGACCTCAACATCACCAAGTGATGGGTTTATAATTCTGCCAAAGAGGTCCATCGTGCTGTAAGCTGAGGACAAGAATGCAGGGAGTGCCACATTGGACACCCTTCGGATTCCTAAACCGCCAAATCGGATCGGTAGACTGGCTTGGGTCCAGCTCCGGTCATTTAAAGGGCAATTTAGAATTTCCACTAAAGTTGTTCTAATTATTTCATCTATATATACCAAAAGTGGGGAATGTTTCCAGAGGGTGCTACAACGTAGCACGTACGTGAACTTTGGCGTAAAGAGACAGAATTTAATTATGCAGTATGCTATATGTGGACTGATCATTTTTAGAAGACTAGATGATTCCTGAAATTTTGAAATTTGTTCCGAAATGAAACAGGGGAGGGAATCATCCAGTACTGGGGCACCTAGGAGGCGAAGCGATTCTTCGTTTATGATTTTAATGTTTGGAGCCAGTGTATTAAATTTGGTTATAATGTCATTTTTAAAGTGAGGAGACAAAGAGTTACTCAAAAATAATTCGCATTTTGAAAAGTTTAAATTTAGTCCGATAGAGTGGAAATTTTGAATTAATTTCTTCAAGTCTGTTAGAACCGAGTCCGCTTCGCCTCCCAGAGTCCCATCGTCCAAATACCAAACATTAAATTTAGATTTGAGGCAGGTGATTTGTGGTTGTATGGCCAAACTGAAAATGGCCGGTCCGAGTGGGTCACCCTGCTGGCAGCCAACGGCAGATTGCAACAAATGGTTTTTATATACGAGTTTGGAGGGCGAGCTGTAACACTGCCATAAATAATGAAATACTGCAGGAATATTCTCCCTGACTTGTGTCAACAGGGCGCCCCTATCTATTGAGTTAAACGCGTTCTGCACATCCACTTTCAGCAGAACCTCCCCTCCGCCGTGTTCAAGGAAGGTCCGAGCCGCGTGCACGGCGGCTTCACATCCTCCCTTAGTCCCAAAGCCTAACTGCTCAGGCTGAAATTTGTTCACTAAATCTGGTTGAATATGTCTACAGCAGATCTTTGAGACCACACGACGGATGGTGTTCCCAACTGCGATCGGCCGGATGCCTCCGTCCTTTTTTTTGAGTGCACAAAGATTAGCACCGTAGAGAATGTCAGTAACGTCGTCACACACTTTCCCAGCCAGCATAAGGTTCACAAGCCGGGTCACGTCTTCCAAGAGGGCACGACCAGTCTCACCCGGGACGCCGTAAATGAGATCTTTGAAGTGCTGTGGCGTCAGCCCATCAAGACCACCAGCCGAACCATTCCTGAAAGACGCGATCGCGGCTTGCACCTCCTCTGGTGTTGCTTCAGGAGTACGCTCAGAGGGATCAGGGGCATCAGGTAAATGCGATGAGGTTGCTGGCAGTGGATGTTTCGACTCTAGGGATGAAAGGGTCTCCGAGGTGTCAGGTGCGACTGCATCACTTGAGAAGAGAATCTGGGCAGCTCCTCTTATATCTCCATCGTTAATTTTAGTTTCGACCCTTTTACCAATATTATGAGTGTTGTTTAATTTTCTTGTGAGATCCTCTGCTTCTTTTAAATTTACTGGTTGCTTACAGTTTTTCTTAATTTCTTGTGTTAGGGAACTGCCATTATCTCTTCCTTTAGGCACGTGCAGAGTCCGGTATGAAAAAGTGAGCAGATCCTCCCAGCTGGATTTATCGTTGTTATCAAGAACTTTCCGTATACAAGAGGACAGAGAGGTAGCCACCGTATTTCTGGCCCCTCGTGGGATCCTTTTAACCGTTGGAAGAGATGACTTATATTTACTAATCTCTAACCAAAAAGGATTATCAGTTGATCTAGAAGTGCTTAGATCGTCGACAGACACATTTTTGTGGCATTTTGATTTATGAATGTTTAGACCTCTCTGTCCTCTGTATACGCGAGACGACTGGGGGCAATCCGGACAAAGCACGAAGTCCTGTGACGCTGCCGACTGACTCCTCGATGATGGGCCAGCCGTCTGAGACATCAAAGACAATAAATAAAATTTTAATAAATGTATGTCGTTGGAATAAATAGGTGCCAAATTACAAAACTTAAAAGGTACAATTTTATAATAAAAACATGGAATATCTACAACATGGGGCTAAAATGTACAAAGAAAATAATACGAATAATAATATGTAAAATATAAAAGTAACCTTGGTTATATTGCCTTAAAAAACTAAAAATAGATGTCCCAATTAGTTTATATAGTTCAAATCACTCACTATCTTGTTATGAAGTCCTTTCATTTATTCTGTGATATGCGATACCTTAGTTCGTAGATTATATTACCGATATATCTGATTTAATTGTCTCCTAGTGGGAACGAACACAAGTGGCAACTGAAGACTTGTAGTTCGCGTAGACTGCGTACTTCGTCGTAGCTTGTGTCTAATCCGTGGGCGTAGCAATCTTATTTTCGAGTAAAAGATAATAATAAAGCTTGAGGTAAACACTGGTGTCCAATTTATCGTCTTTTTGAATGTTTTGATGAAGAAATAAAATTATTTATAAAATAAAAATATATGTTGACTTTTTCATTGACATTGACCATTTAATTAGATTGTGAAATAACGTTTATTGACTTAAAATAATAAAACTATATATATAAAAAACAGAAGATGCAATTTTTATTTAATTACAATCAATAGTTCTTCAGTTTGTTCGTAGGTTAATTTCTGAAGCCACGCTGATACAGTCTTATTACTTATTAGATTTAATCTTGTTCATGGAAGAGATTTTAAGTATTTTGTTAATTTTATTATATATGAATGGACCTAAAAAGGGTAAAACCTCCGAGAGAAAGAGGTTTTAATTTTACCTAGCTGGTTACGATTATAAACCGCAAATTTTCTACGTTTAGATAGTACACTGGGGTTGTAATACAAATCATAACTTGTATTTGTGTCGAGAGTTAACTGAATGAGTATCTGTAACTTTAAAAACCGGCCAAGTGCGAGTCGGACTCGCGCACGAAGGGTTCCGTACCATTATCTATAAAAACGGAAAAAAAATCATGTCTGTTGTATTGGAGTGCACGGGTCCGACTCGCACTTGGCTGGTTTTAGTATTTGTTGTTAAAGCGGCAACAGAAATACATCATCTGTGAAAATTTCAACTGTCTAACTATCACGGTTCATGAGATACAGCCTGGCGACAGACGGACAGACAGACAGACAGCGGAGCCTTAGTAATAGGGTCCCGTTAGATACCCTTTGGGAACGGAACCCTAAAAATAATTTATAAACAAATATAATCCTGTCAAATATGTATATTTCAATGGCGTTTCCGTCTATTTTTGAACGGACACATAACGAGTAGCTAATTTAGCGTAGGGATGCGCCTTAAGGTACCCCCGTACAACGTTCATAATGTATATGCTGCCGAAAGAGCATCCATCAATGAGTTTTTCAGAACTATTGTGCATATTTATTTACTTAACACGTTCTGTACTATGAAGGAAAACTCTTTGTGTCAAACCCGCACGCCTTAAAAGCGTGTATTTATGCCCGCAGAACGACGGTAGTCTCATCCCCTATCACATTAAGGACGTAAAATCTGTTTCTGTTTTTCAATGCAATCCTTAAATTACTTTTATCTAACCTCACATCGTAAAATCCTCATTTCGAACTCAAAACTACTGGCATAGTGAGAAATGAAATTGATTTTCACAGAAGTTTTTACACTTCCGTGGACCTTACTTGTATAATAAAATAAGCAAAAACATTAAGTTAAATGATAAGACAATTTTTAAATGTAAGAAGTTAATTGAAGATTTTGTTAGTAAGTTAGACTATAAAGGTACAGAGGACATAATCAAAATAATATCACGAAAAAGAAATAATGAAGTTTTTGTTGACAGATAGACATGCTCATCTACAATATAATATAATAAACAAATCAATTTAGTAAAATAATTTAAAAACAATATATGTGTATGCATAATTCTTACGTATTTTTAATTTTAGTTATAAAATATATAATAGTATTATGATATGTACAATTTATTTATAAAATAAAGCTACCTTCAACCACAGATTTATAAATATATATATATATATATATATATCAATTTTGTTAATGTCGCATGATTGCATGTTAGAATAATATATAATACATTTTATTTTATTTTTTTCTCATTTTAATACAAAATTTTATCATTTAATTATGTAAATAAATGTAATTTGAATGAAAATGTACTTTACTATTTACCATAGAGCTGAAAACCTAGTTTTTTATTATGGGTACATATAAACAGTGGGGGGTAATGGGCGCTGCTCTGCCGTAGAACAGTTTCAACTAGCACGGAGAGCAGAGATCACTATCCTGAACTCTTTATAGCCTTGTTTTTAAATTGTTTTTAGTTTTACTATATTATAAGAAGTATAATTGTATAACTAGGCTAAATTATGAGTCAATAAACGATTATTCTATTCTATAACAATTTTTGCTGATTTTGCAAACTAAAATATTGATGTCCCATAGTAATCGACAACATTGCAAATTAATAATTAATTCAAAAGTAAAAACCATTTCGAGATATGGGCTTTCTCAGCATCATATTTTTTTTTCAGAATTAAATCGTGATTAAGTGAAGAGATATTTTTAAAATACGAAAAATATGGTAAACACAGGATTTTAAAAACAATTTCCTTTGCTTTTAAGATATTTTTTTTTAAATCAACTGTCATGCCATTTGACAGCAGACATAAATATGCCAAGCTTTTTTTTTTTAAAAATCCATTGGCAGTGAATATTGACTTTTGAAATCCTCAGATGCGACTTACGTCCTTTTAGAATAAGTGAATAAGAAAACATTAAATTATGCAGGAAAAACAAAATAAAACAAAATGAAAAAATACATAAGCTTCTTTTTTACGCAGACTTTCAATTTAAATATTAAAAACAAATGGTTAACTAAAATGAAATGTTGTCGATTGGCTTGGGGTTGGGCTTGTGTTTGTAAGGAAAACGAAAAGATTAATTTACGAATTTCACAAAAAGGGTCATCGAACCTTGTTACTGAACACTTACTGAGTCTTCAGTAAGAATTAGGCTGCATAAATTAAAGTCACCTTTTATATAAACTTTTGGTTAAAATGTGTGGTCCAATGGGAAACTTCCTAATTAATCGATTTGCCAATAAATATTTGTGAGAATCCGAGACATATACATTTTTTTAACGAACAGTTTTTGTTTTGATTCAATTTAAACAAATTTATCAAAAACTTTATCGATGTATTATTTATTGCCGAATAAAGTTATTTATTTCGAATTTATAGGGATAATTTAAAAAGTGTTGTTTTGGCTCTAAATAAAGTGCGGTCCAATATCATCTTCAGGGGAGAACAGTATAGTAATTATATTAATTATAATAACTTTATTAATAATTATAACTATAATTGTAATATAAGTAACTGTAACATACAAGAATAAATGTGTGCTCCAAATATTTTCATTAATGTTTAAAAAAAATTATATTATAGTATAGGTCTCCGAACAACATAATGCTATAAAAAACTTTTTCTGAGATTACAATACAGAGAGTACATGTGATACTAACGAGGAAGGCAAAGGGAACTTAGCCCATACAGCCATGTCTGAGGTTTAATATCAAATACCAATGAGGTTTTTATATAATGATCTCCAATACGTAGAAAACAATAACGAGATTACAGTCAACATTATTTTCGGCCAGGTATTGTCTATGGCTTACAGCGCGTTGGACTCAGTCTCTCAATTGATGAGCTGAACTGTTTGTTGCGCCATAGTTTTCGAGGAAATTTATTAATTACTTAGTGTGGTTTTATGGGTCAAAATAATTATTTTGCCCTAAAATTATTGACATCAGGGATGGTGATGATATTTGATTCCACCTGACATTCTGGAAATAACGACGACGGAAATTACATATTTAGAACAAGTTTTTACAAGAAAAATCAAAAATGGCTAACGAAAAACTTACCAAGATTATGGAAACAAGTTAGTAGCCATGAGTTTAGATAAAGTAGTGTATGAAACTATACGTAACTAGGTATTAAAACACTCGTGTTCTATTAAAAAACTCGCCTTTGCTCGTTTTTTAAACTGACACTCGTGTTTTTAATAACCATTTTATGTACCAGTTTCATAAACTAATATTTTTTGTTCCAGAAAGACTTAAGGCCACAGGTTTAGCTCATTATGGTCATCGGTGGGACAACGTCGGTGAACGCCGCGTCGTCGTCGTCGGAAGAACGTCACTCGCCTTGACAATGCCGAAATTGTCTCGGTGAAACAGTTGGCATACAGTCAAAAATAATAATATGTGAGTGTTAAACCCGGTATTTAATAATAATTTTGATATTTGAAAATGTAAAAACGCTGAGTACGTCTGTCGTACCATGGGGTTCAAACATTTTAATCTTTTGGAAAACTCTCTGCGTTTTATTTCACAAACATATTGCCACGACATGACTCCCCACAAGGTGCTAGAGGTGTTCCCAAGTGTAAACTGTGATATGTAAGTCACAGTCCACACTTGGTACACCCACTTTTCCCCGGCCATTATAACATCCCAACGTGATGGGTGGTGAGCCCTGTCGCCATACTTCGGGCACGAATACGTTAAGCTTGCAATTGCGACGATTTGTAGAACACAGCTACGCTGTAGCGCTACCATGTAGAACTCTGCTACGCCGTAGCGCTTCTACGAGAACTTTATGCGACCGAGTGGAAGATTCTTTTGTAATAATGCTATAATTTTGATCCGGTATAAAAATCTAAGCAAATCGTTCGACAGACCTTGACTAATAAATAAATGTCTTATGCAAACTGCTACAAACTGAAAGCAGAAAGTGAGCATTTGCTGGCCAAGTACGAGTATAATATAAAATAGAACCGAATATTCTTATGATATGAATCTAGCAAATGTGATTTCTATAGAAGCAAATTCAGTACTTTTCTCAAAAAATAAGATAAAATTACACAAATTAAACAAAATGAGTGTTTACACCTAGGAACATCCATTTATTTATTAGTCAAGGTCTGTCGAACGATTTTACCCTTATAAAAATAAAAGTTGGTGCATGGCCGAATTATGGCTGGCATTTCGATTTTTCCGTGAAGTAAATACTGTTACGAGCTGGCGTTCGGAATAAATTAATTTACTGTACTTAATTTAAAATAACACTATTACAGCGTTACGTAACAATACAATAAGGCACACTGTCCGCGGAGATGTAGCTTCATGGGCGTCGGAAGGGTGGGCCAGGGGGGCAGCCCCCCCCCCCCCCCCCCTGGAAACGGAATGGGACAGTAAAAAAATAGAACTAAAGTACACATAGAGCGGACATATGAGAGACAGGGCCGATCGGCAGTTTTTGTTTGCACTAAAGTCCATCCATCAGCCTGTTTCGTTCACTGCTGGACATAGGCCTTTCCAAGATTTCGCCACTCTTGGCGGTCCTCCTGGAAGAAATGCCTATACTCACACACGCTGGGCAGGCGGGTTGGTGAGCGTAGTGCCGAAACCCTTGCACCAGTGACGCGCTGCCCGTCACTAGTCTGTTTTATATAAGGCCCAGCAATTGGGGATGGATATACCGCCATCCATCGGTCCCAGGCAATGGTGGGCCGCCTGGTTTTTTGCCTGGGAGCTGTTCTCTTACTCTCCCCCGAATAACTTCGGGAGGATTTGCGAGTAAGGGTAAGAACGTTTTATTATTTTTTTACTATAAATCCCGTTGATATTTGAAAAAGGTTGCCCCCCCCTGAACTTTCGTCTTACGACGCCCATGTGTAGCTTTATAGATGCGTAATCGTTATCACGTTCGGTGTACGCTTGGTGTACGTCTGCTTGTCGCTTATATACAGGTTGTTGATTAGGTCAACAACTTACGTCACATGAACAATATACATAACGCTTATTCAAAAAAACAGCATACAAAAAAAATACCAATTAAAGACGGAGATAAGGCTTTTTTATTTGTCTTAAAATTCTCCTGGTAATTGGTCACTGCAACGCGAAGCGCTAGTACTTACCTAACTACTCGGGTGCCCCACTTGGCCACGATAACGCTCCAACAGTGCTGAGTCAATTTCATCATGTTTGTCGCACACCAGACGTTTTTTGAGGGCGCCAAAATTTCGTAAATAAATTTAAGGAAAAAACATTTTTTTTTTCTTAACCTACCCTGTAACCGAAGTTGATGACCAAATCAACATCCTATATATATAAATCGCTTATGGTACTTTAGAGGTGTAATTTATTATACAGCCAAGTTCACACGGAAGACTTGATAAGTTATCCATATCACGGATCAATATTGTATGGCAAAGCGAATTTTTTTTATTTATTTGCAAGTCAATATGTGGGTTCACTTTTTATTTTGTCTGTTTACTTCAGAAACTGCCTCTTTTTTCACGTTTTAAGCAATTTTTTGGGAAATATTGTTCAGTATGACTCGGGGATTATTCAGATAACGATGAAACTGTTTGTACAAAAAATAGTTGAAAAACCCTTAAAAATGGCGAATATAAGAGTGTTACAACATCGGCGGGTCACGATCGGCTGTAGCGCTAGATAGCTAGACGGCTATCTCTTACCTCTTTCTCCTTCGCGTAGTAGAGCGTGCGGCCCCTCAAGCGGAAGTAGCGCCGCTGCCAGCGCTGGAAGCTGCGTGTCTGCTTCATCAGGTACCCCTCCTTGACCACGGGCTGCAACAAATACCATGTTCTGATTAACATAATCTATACGTAAAGCTATACTAATAATAAAGTAGTAAAATAGTCGAGTCTATTGAATATTGACATTGAATATTTTTTCAAAATTTTATATGAAAAGGAATATTTATTAGTGATTTATTATTTTGTACTGAAGACCAAATTTTTGTCTGTCTGTATGTATGTTCCGTTTTAACTCGAGAACCACTCAATGGATTCGGATGTGTTTTTTTTTATTATTATCGTAGTAACCCTGGTCAATTTAATTGGTTGTAAGGTGTGTTCATAAAATAACGCCCAAGCCGAAAACGGGGCAAGGATTGAATAAACGCATATTCTATACTATTAGTAAAGTAGTAAAAAGTTCGTGTCTGTTCATTGAATATTTTCGCGTAGTTTCAAATGAAATGGATTGTTATTAGAAGAAAAATCAAGAAACATAGATTAATTCGAACCTCAAATTTGAACTCAAGTTAACATTTTTATGTTATTTTTACAATTATGACGTAAATAAAGTAAATGAATCAATCTGCTAGCAAAGTAGAAAAAAATAGGTTAAAGCAATAAAACAAAGAGGCGAGCGGCTTTTATTGTAAAACCTTAAGGCTCGATTCTACAAAAATAATAATAGAATAAAAAATAACAGCTAAAAACAAGGTATAAAAAAAATCCGGCCAAGCGAGTCGGACTCGCGCACGAAGGGTTCCGTACCATTATTGGTAAAAACGGCAAAAAATCATGTCTGTTGTATGCAGAGAGCGCGTGTCCAACTCGTACTTAGCCGGTTTTAGTATTTTTTGTTATAGCGGCAACAGAAATACATCATCTGTGAAAATTTCAACTATCTAACTATCACGCTTCATAAGATACAGCCCGGTGACAGACGGACGCAGAGGGACAGCAAAGTCTTAGTAATAGGGTCCCGTTGGTTACCCTTACGTAACCTTCAAAATTACTATAAAATGCAAAAAAATATGTGACGTGTGTGCCTACACTCAGCGGGACCCCATGTCCTGTGACAATGCCAGTAGTTGAGGGAGTTAGTTCCAAGTTTGTTCTATTGAATCCTATCACATTTTAATTTGTTCCGTCAAAATGGACGAGGGACACGATTTTGGAAACTTTGAAAAATTTGGAACTAACTCCCTCAACTACTGGCATTGTCATGGGACATGGGGTCCCGCTGAGTGTAGGCACACGAGACGTTCATGAAAAATATTTTTCATTATGCCAGTAGTTTTGAGTTCGTAATAAGGATTTTACGATATGATATTAGAGAAACTACTATTATTTAAACTCATATCGTAAAATCCTCATTATGAACTCAAAACTACTGCCATAATGAAAAATATTTTTTATGAACTTATCTAAAAAAAATAAAAAATTTAATTATAGTACAGGTCTCCGAACAACATGATGCTATAAAAAAACTTTTTCTGAGATTACAGTACATGTGACACTAACTAGGAAGGCAAAGGGAACTTAGCCCAAACAGCCATGTCTGAGGTTTAATATCAAATACCAATGAGGTTATCATATAATATTCTCTAACACATACTAAATAATATTGCGGCGTGACAAAGGAGGTCACAATTTCATTTTATCTATGGCTGCCGGCGCGCGCAACACGTACACATGCGTGGTAGACTGTTGGATTTTGGCGCCATACCTTACGTGGAAATTTGTCGTTCTAAAAGTGTTCGTAATTTCCGTCGTTATTTCCAGAATCTCAGATGGAGTCAAATTATCATCACCATCACTGCTGTTAGTAATTTTAGGGCAAAATACTACTTTTAGTTTGACCCATAAAACCACAGTAAGTAATAAATAAATTTGCTTGAGAACTATGGCGCAACAAACATTTCAGTTTATCCATTGAGAGACTGAGTCCGTCCAACGCGCTGTAAACCATAGACAATACCTGGCCGAAAATAATGTTGACTGTAACCTCGTTGTTGTTTTCTACGTATTGGTGAACATTATAAAAGAACCTCATTAGTATTTGATATTAAACCTCAGACATGGCTGTATGGGCTAAGTTCCCTTTGCCTTCCTCGTTAGTATCACATGTACTGTAAGCTCGGAATTTTTTTTTATAGCATTATGTTGTTTGGAGACTTAAACTATAATTTAATTTATCCAACCTCATATCGTAAGATCCTCATTACGAACTCAAAGCTACTGGCATAATGAAAAATATATTTCATGAACGTCTCTAAAAAAATTAAAGTATAGTATAAGTCTCCGGTCTTCAGGTGGTAGAGCTAATGCCGGGCTCGACTGTGGAGGTACCACCATCTTACTCGGAAATCCTCCCGAAGTTATTCGGGGGAGAGTAAGAGGACAGCTCTCAGGCAAAAAAACCAGGCGGCCCACCATTGCCTGCGACCGATGGATGGCGGTATATCCATCCCCAATTGCCGGGCCTTATATAAATCAAACTGGTGATGGGCAGCGGCGTCACTGGTGCAAGGGTTTCGGCACCGCGCTCACCAACTTGTCTGGCCAGCGTGTGTGAGTATGGGCATTTCTTCCAGGAGAAGCTGATGGATGGATGGATAGGTCTCCGAACAACATAATGCTATAAAAAAACTTTTTCTGAGATTACAGTACATGTGATACTAACTAGGAAGGCAAAGGGAACTTAGCCCATACATCCATGTCTGAGGTTTAATATCAAATACCAATGAGGTCTTTATATAATGTTCTCCAATACTTACAAAATAGTAACGAGGTTACAGTTCAAATTTATTTTCGGCCAGGTATTGTCTATGGCTTACGGCCCGTTGGACTCGGTCTGTCAATGGATGAACTGTTTGTTGCGACGCCATAGTTTTCGAGGTTATTTATTTATTACTTACAGTGGTTTAATGGGTCAAAATAATTATTTTGCCCTTAAATTACCAACAGTGGGGATGGTGATGAATGATATTTGACTCCACCTGACATTCTGGTAATAACGACGGAAATTACGAAAACTTTCAGAACAAGCTTTTACAAGAATAATCAAAAATAGCTGACGACAAATTTACAAAAATTATGAAAACAGGTTTAGTAGGCATGAGTTTAGATAAAGTAGTTAATGAAACTATACATACCTAGGTATTAGAACACTCGTGTTTTAATAACCTTTTTATGTACCAGTTTCATAAACTACTATTTTTAATTTTTTTATAGACGTTCATGAAAAATATTTTTCACTGTGCCAGTAGTTTTGAGTTCGTAATGAGGATTTTACGATATGAGGTTAGATAAAATACTTAAAAGACCAGACTGGGGATCTCGTGACTGGCCCTTAACATCTTAGCCAGTAGCGAATAAGCCAGTCTTGAAGTGCATTAAAATACTTATTGAGTAAATAGCAAGAGCTAATGGTTCGAGAGCTAATGGCACGAAGAACGGCTCTGGGTTCACTCTTCACGATTGAAACTTTTCTAGTCTTTAAATCTAACTTTCTAATGGGTTCTTTTACGTGGCCATTATTGCATAAAATTATTTCTTTATGATTATGGGTAGAGTACATCGCTGTGCGTTGGTATTAAATTTTTATATCGTTATAAAAATACGATTACATAACACACTATTAAAATTTTAAGGACTGATTCTTCAGTATTCTAGCGATATCATAAAATATAATAATAATTCTTTATTACACAACTTAATCATACAGAATTATTTACAGTGTTTGGGGTCTCCATTTAAGTAAGGAATTACCTGTATTAGGAGACCTCGCTCTTCCATAGCATTACAATATATGTACATGAACAAGTTGAGATGAATAATTGCAAAGTAAAGTTAATTTAGTAGTTAGAAGAGAAGTTACAATTAGGAATTCTGAAGCAAGCTTTTTGACATTAACAGTTGTTGAAAAATTTACAATTTTTTTACAGTAAAAGCTTTACTACATTTATTTCTTGTTGTTCAGGTATATTCTAATTTTCGATAGAACAGTACTGAATGATATTTAAAGTGTTTTGCTTCAGAGTCGCACTTACTCATAATAAATGATAAAACTTAAACTAGCTTCGATTTAATAGCAATGTATGTCGCCGGCACATCGTACAATTGGACATTTCGTGATCTGCCTGGGAATATTATATTTCTCTTAAAACTAGTCAGTCGCTCGCTTGCCTCCCAAATCGATTCACATGTAAACCTAACTCACTACCCTTCACTCCGCTCATCGCCGCACCTATTTTTGACTTTTTGGTGTAAGGTTTTCGATTTCATACATTACGATCTGCTCACGACATAGACAAGTAATGTACTTTATGCTTATTATATTTATAATAATGATGATGAAGTTGATGATGATGATTTATCCACTTTTAACGTGTATCGTGCGTGACCAAAACTCACTGGAGACCCCGTCGGTGTCGGTCGCTGTCTGCAACGATATCAGTGACGACTACGATACAGTGTGAACGCGTTTCGTAGTAAATGTAAGAGAATACCAGTCCGAGGACATCGTGTCGGTATCTTTATCGTCCGGTGTAAAAACGACCAAACTGTACCGATTTAACAAATTTGACACTTTACGATTGCGGGCCCTTTAACCTCGGAGGGCAAAAATGGCAGCTTTATACTCTCGTCTGCGATTTGGACTTTTCTTAGCATTTTGCAGATAATTCTTACATTAATAAAATCGTAGCTATATTAATGAAAAGCAATAAATAAGAAAAGTGGGGACTTTATTTTACGATTATACCTCCTTTCAGTTTTAATTGCCAATCATTAAAGAAAAATCCATCAAGACAGGAATTATTGCTCTACTGAACGGATTGCACGAGAACTTTCATATAAAAGTTCATTTTTTTAGAAAAAACTGAATGGTTTGTAAATTTTTCGATGACTTTACAAACACCTATTTCTTTTTTCTTTTTTTGTATGTGCATAGAGTCCGATAGATAAACAATTGAAATTTTCTTCCTAAAATGATGTGAAATAATCACATCACACTAATATTATAAATGCGAAAGTTCGTGTGTGTGTGTATGTTTGTTACCCTTTCACGCTGAAACGGCTAGAGGGATTTGGATGAAATTTAGAATGGATATAGCTTATACCCTAACTTAACACATGCTACTTTTTATCTCGAAAAAAAGCATGTCGTTAAACCGAATAACGCGCGGGCGAAGCCGCAGGCAAAAGCTGGTACAAAATAAAAAAGATAAATCAACCATTATGGTAAATTTTCTCAAACTTTTTTATATAACGTGACATTCATTGATATATTTATCTAAGGCACGTCGTCTTCCAACTGAGCTGCCGAGGCTCCCATTAAAGACCGAATTCTTGTGACAACTTTATACACCAACACATATTGAACGCTAACGAGGGTATTTTTTAGGGCGATCTTGCGCCCGCTGGACCGATGACCTGAAGGGGTGGCCGTTGGATGAGGTGGACGGAGGACCGCCAAAAGTGACGAAGTTTGGGAAAGGCTTATTAAACAAAGGAACAGAGATACCTGTTGTTTCGGACATTTAAGGCCCTTGTAGCCTCCAATGACCTTGAGCTATTTTAAATAAAGTTGAAATGAACGTTAAAACCTTGCATTTGATTTTGTAATTGACTTCTCCGAAACTTGATGTTTACGGCAACGTCAACCACGCGTTCTTAAAATATCTAGTTTTTATTTATTAACTCTGCTGTAAATCAACATTTTTAAATTTCCTGCAATGAAATTTATAAACTACCTACTTTTTTTGTATTTGAGTGCAAGAACCATACAAATAACATTAGCGATTTCCAAGAAATAAACAATTTTATTCTAAAAACAGCTTGACTTCGGGAAATATTTTCAAGGTGTTTCTTACAGGCGAGAATAATTTCCTGCAATAAGACTGTTTCTTATACTTTAAATAATGAATTATATTTTTTTCATAATTATTAAGTAAGCCGTTTAAGAGAAGTAACTTTATCAATGGGAGTAATTTTCGGATGACGCTGGGAACACGCGCCTTAAGAAATACAGAAGGTTATATGATTTATAACGATATCCATCGCCTTTGATACTATGCATACCTAAAACTAAACCCTTACTATAATACTTAAACAGAATATCTGTACTTGGCATCCCTTTATTGTTCAGTAACTGTTAATTGCTGCCCTTTGGTGTGGTTAAAGCTTGGCTTATTAGGATTACCTGTTATAAGTATTTCAGCCAGACTGTAGCCACATTTCGACCTGTAGGTTTTGGTCGAGTCAATAACCTCGTATCGTGTTCGACGAGTTCAACGAGTGGGTAATTTGATAAACTGACGAGGATGAACCATTATTGTCTCATTAAATCATAACATACTATTTTCGATGAAAACATTTTACTTTTATTAGGGTTCCGTACCTCGAAATGAAAAAACTGAACTTATTTATTTAAAAAAGGTACACCAATAGCACACATATTAAACATTTAAAAGGAACTAACATTTATACAGATATTCTGATACATGAGCCACTAACAGGTATACACAACATTTGCCAAACAATTATAAACAACAGGAGTTAATTATCATTTATCGCACTACAATAAAAGAAACACGAAAGAGAAATTAATTACAAACAAAATACATACTAAATTACCTAACTAAACACTAGAAAAACAAAACCTAAACCTAAGGAAGTAAATCATTAATACTAAATTAAATTTTTTTGGAGTCATCTTTGATTTTTTATCTGAAGATTCTGTTTCGATAAGAGTGTGCATTATATTCTTGACAGATCCATTTTTTTTTCAAATATCTAATATTGCTAGATTCTTCAAACAAGGAAGAATAAATTGTGTTTTTTCGGAACCTATCCTCTTAGGTGAGATTGGTCAGTTTAACTGCACGAGTTTAAGTTTGTGTATTAAATGGTGTGTACGGAACCCTCAGGGCACGAGTCCACTCGCACTTGATCAGTTTTTAGGGTTCTGTACCTCAAAAAGAAAAAGCGGAGCCCTTATAGGATCACTTTATTGTCCGTCCTTCCGTCTGTCTGTCCAGACCTTTTATCTCGGGAAATCGGAGGCATAGAGTTGAACTTAAAACCAAATACTAAAGTCTACAGTCCCTTGATGCTGTAAAAAAATCAAACTTCTAGGTTAACGTAAAAAAAGATAAGACGGTTTATGCCGCAAAAAACGTATATTTCGACACTCTCAAGGGAATCAAAATTAAAAGGGTATTTTCCGCTGACCTAGACTATGAAGGCAAGTAATACCGTTTTATACTACAACAAGTATAGGGAAAAATCTGAAAACTATAATTAAATCATAAAAAATATAGTCTTTAACGGAACCCTCGTTGGGCGAGTTCGACTCGGACTTGTCCGTTTTTTTTTCCTTAGATATCAGACAGTCACAATACAATAAAATGGTTACGAAGATAAAATGAGCACAACGAACAAACGTAAAGTATCATAAATTGACACTAAAACAAGAATTAGTTTAAGTGACATGTCAGCGCATAATAAAATAATAACATGATTTAAAAATATAAAAATAGATACAAACTATAAAAGATCTCATAAAAAAATGACGAAATTCAACTATTAATATGTATGAAGGAGAAAAAACACTCGTTTCATTAAAATTAGACTGAGTTGACATCGTTAATGGATGGGACTCATTTATTTCAATGTCCGCCTTGCACAGTACACGAACGAACACCGCGCGCGCCAGTACTTCCGAACAGTCCTAGCTAAGTAAGCTAGAGTCATGCCCGTTTTCACTAACCATAGGGGAGGCCATAAAATGATGTCTATGTATTTAGGAGTTGCCTAGAGTAAAAACACGTTTCACTAACTCTTAAGTCATGACTAACGACGTTAGGAATCACCTAAAGTTACGACACCGATTCGGGGGTGCGTAATGCTTAGACGCCCCTAAACTGACACATGCATGTGACAGTCGCGATTTTGAGATTGAAGCTTGTTGTAGTACTGTGAAACGTCAAAAAAACCCCAAACAGACAACTTAACAAACAAAACCAAAGACAAGTATCAAACACTTAGGCTACTCTTGGATTAGGAATCACATAGTAAAAATAGTTTGGTGAATTGAAACTTTATGGTGAGCATGGACCTAAATTAGAAGTTACTTAGTTAGGCGTCGCCTTGTTCGTCGTTACTGAAAACGGGCAATGATCTCATTGAAACCTCGACCTGCGCCTCCTTGCACAGCAAGTGAAACATCCATAATTACAACATTTACCTACATATCAGTGACGTGCATAGAACTTAATGCTGGAAAAGCAATTAGAAGGTCAAGATTGACGATAAAAATGACATGATTAAAAACCAATTTGAAAACCCGTTTGGCACCCTTCGAATACGGAACCCTAAAAATGAGTAATAATACTAACGTTGAAATGAACGTACTACTGAAATTTCCAAATGGTGACAATTAACTTCATTCCCTTTCACTGGCCCAAACAGTACAGTCGGCAATAGTCTGCATCTACTCACGTCACGATATACCATTAGAAAAGGTACGTACAACGTGTGGCCTAGTGTACACATGACAGACTACGTACATGAAACATATATCATCTGCTTGTTAGAGATCATTGCCCGAACACAGAGGTGGGTGGAACTTTTAAATTATAAGGTCTTTAAATTTGACATATTTACACGCTGGCAAAGTGCCGAAACAAAAAAAAGTAAACAAGCGTATAAAATAGCTACTGGCATTCAGTTCCGCATGAAGATATGGAGACAGTACCTTTATATATATTTTTTATTTATATTAAAACTGTGTTTATGACAAGTCTAGTGCGTTTCAATAGTTGGTGTAGATCAGAGTCTCCAGAGAGGGGGCTTTTTTTTGCAATTTTGGGAAAATGTTTAGTTCTGGGGAACTTTTGACGAAACGAAATGTTTAAAAGAAACGGAATTTACAAAATAGGAACAATACCGTTTTTTCCACATGTCCATCCACACTACTGTACAGAAGAAATTTTACAGGGACAAAAATTTCGAAATAAATGAATAGATGTTGTTAAAATCCATTGCTAGAAATAACGGCCTCATCAATTTTACTTTTTATATTTTTATTAAAAGTGTGGTGTGTGAAAATGTTAATAATTATGGTTAAGTAATATGTTATCGTCTTTTTTTATAAATATAAACAATGTAAAATTTGATAAATAATGTTATAATATAGGAATAGATAGTCTTATGATAGTTTAGGAAATGTTGCTGAATGTGTATATTCAGGGGATTTTTTTGTCTCGTTCGGGGACATTTGAAATGAAATAAATACTTTATTTTTTCAATGTAGGTACATAAATACACTTATCGCACGTTAGAATATATTAAATATATTAAATTAGGTTTTGGGTTTGCTTATTTATAAGTTAATACATGTACGTGTACTTAATCAAAGGTATATTTAATTTATACAATAATGTATATATACGATATATATTATGTTAAAAATTAAATTAAGCCATATACTGAATACTAATACATTATATGTACAAATAGGTGCCTAACTCCACCCATTCGATTAGTCTTGCTAAGAAGAAGGGCAAGGATCTCAGCAAGATCATGTCTTTTTCTCATCATGATTATTTTATATAACAATGTTTTAATAAAGAGATAGAAAGTACAAGAGAAAGTCGGATAATCAGGCCAAAAGTTGAGTTATATAATATTAAAATTAATTTCAAAAGCTCTATCTGGGAATTTATTTCATTTCATTTCATTGGACCCAGGGTATTGATCTCGCTACGAACTGTGACGTCAGATGCGAACGCACATTCGGTAGAACAATGACGTAATTGTTAAAAAAATGCAAAATTAACCTAAATATGCCAAAATTTTCTAAAAGTATTGTTCTTTATGGGGTAACAAAGACACAATGATAGTTCCAATAGTTTCAGACAGAGAGCGTGTATGTCGTTGTAGCTTTCCACAGTTTTTGGAATAATATCGTCTGATTGGTCGGTTGTGCGTGGTTCACCGCGGCGAGTTGATGCTACATAACAACGGTACATTCATTATCATTATATACTTGATAAAATGTTTATGTAATTACATAACGTCATAGAGCTAGACAATAAAATAAAAGAAAATAAAAATTGATTAATTTGCTGTTCCTGAATAATTTGAAAACACGTAATTGGGTCATTGTTCTACCAAAGGTGCGGTATAGTGAATTAGATCATTTGACAGTTAACGGTATTAATTTTTGGTGGTTGGCAACCGATTCAAAGACACGTAATAGCACCGCTGTACCGATCAAGCAATACAGTAAGATAGGTACCGAAATAAATTCATACTTCTTGCATTTTAATTTAAATATTTATTTAATAGTAATTGCTCTACATCTATGTAACATTTGGGTGTCTAGGAATATATTTTTATAGCGAAATCCATCGTTTTGGAATACTGTAAATATTATCATAAGAGTGCATTACAAACTAGTAAAGATCAAAAAGAAACAAATTTGTAATGCACTTTAATAATAATATTTGGGTGCCTGTCATGCAACGCTTCTTTTGAAGCAAGAAACTCTTTTATACGTGATTGATAAAACTCTATAATATAATAACCCATAATTTGTACATGTTACCGTCCATCTTAGCCTTCGACTCCATCGAAACTTGGTCTGTTCTGCAGTCCTTGCAGCGATGCCAAGTTGACTGGCGTTACGTGGAGATGTTGAAATGTCTGTATGTCTCCGCTACAATGTCCGTCCAAGTACAGGGTGTACAAAAAAGACCGATACATCTTCAGCGCGGCGTGAGACAGGGAGATGTTATTTCCCCAAAACTGTTTACCGCCGCGCTGGAGGACGTCTTTAAAACACTAGACTGGAATGGACGAGGCATAAACGTAAACGGAGAGTACATTTCACATCTTCGCATTGCCAATGACATCGTGATAATGGCGGAATCGCTGCAGGAACTGGAGGTAATGGTGCGCGGCCTTAGCGATTCCTCGAGACGAGTGGGCCTGCGGATAAATTTGGAGAAGACTAAGGTCATGTCCAACTGTCACGTCATCCAAGGTCCAATAACCGTCGACAATGTCAGCATCGAAGTTGTTCATAAATATTTTTATCTGTGTTCAGTCATACAACTGGATAAAAACAACTTCAACGCCGAGGCTGACAGAAGAATATGCTTGGGTTGGGCAGCATTCGGAAAGTTGCGTCACATATTTACGTCGTCAATACCGCAGTGCTTAAAGGCTAAGATGTTCAACCAGTGCGTTCTTCCTGTGATGACGTATGGCGCTGAGACGTGGTCTCTTACAAAGGGCCTGATCCACCGATTTAAGGTCGCTCAGCGAGTTATGGAGCGGTCTATGCTTGGGGTATCTCTGATGGATAGAATCCGAAACGAGGAGATCCGTCGGAGATCGAAAGTAACCGACATAGCCTGCAGAATCAGTAAGTTGAAGTGGCAGTGGGCAGGCCATATTTGTCGCCCAGATGATGGCCGTTGGGGCCGAAAGGCTCTAGAATGGAGACCACGTACAGCAAAGCGTAGTGTAGGCCGACCTCGTGCCCGCTGGACCGACGACCTGAAGGACGTTGCGGGGGGCGGCTGGATGAGGAGGACGGAGGACCGACATGAGTGGCGAAATTTGGGAAAGGCCTATGTCCAGCAGTGGACGAACACGGGCTGATGGATGGATGGATGGATAATAATTGAATGTCTGTGAGTAGAACTCACATACTATAATAGACAGGGTTCTGAAAAAGAGAACATGTTAGAAATGAGGCCTTTCCAAGTCGATAACAAAACCCAAAACGGGACAGAAAAATTCGCTGCATCGAAAAAAATAGCAACGTGAAGGCTATTTTTTCAGTTTACTCCATGCAAACTAATAAATTAGCAATAACCATAATGACTGTTGTAAACATATAAACCTATTATAAACAACATAACAACGCGTTTTTTTTAAACGCTCTCGTCCGTCCGTCCGTCTGTCTGTCCGTGTGTCAAAGCCCTTATTTCTCGAGTACACAGCTTTAATTATATTTAATTACTAGTCTTTCACCGGCGGCTCGCGTTAGTTCAATCCACGTTTTCGGCTTAGGCGTTATTTTATTAAAACCCTTGTAGCCTATATAAAGAATATTTTTGTTTTTCTGTCTGTCCGTCTCTATGTTTGTATGTATTTTCCGTTTTAACACGAGAACCACTTAACGGATTTAAAAGCGGTTTTTTACTATCATCGTAGTGACCCTGTCTACAAGGGGTGTTCATAAGTTAACTCCAAAGCCCGAACGGGGCAAAGATTGAATAAATGCGGGCGGAGGCGGGCAATAGGCTAGTTTTAAATAAAGCTGTATTTTGCAAGGCACCCTTGTAGGATACTCAGTCGTTACGATGATGCCGGACTCTCAATCTTAAGGTGGTAAAAGTATTTATTAGCCCCTTACTAATCCATCCATCCATCCATCCATCAGCCTGTTTCGTCCACTGCTGGACATAGGCCTTTCCAGGAGTTCACCACTCTTGGCGGTCCTCCTGGAAGAAATGCCCATACTCACACACGCTGGGCAGGCGGGTTGGTGAGCGCGGTGCCGAAACCTTTGCACCAGTGACGCCGCTGCCCGTCACCAGTCTGATTTATATAAGGCCCGGCAATTGGGGATGGATATACCGCCATCCGTCGGTCCCAGGCAATGGTGGGCCGCCTGGTTTTGCCTAAGAGCTGTTCTCTTACTCTCCCCCGAATAACTTCGGGAGGATTTGCGAGTAAGATGGTGGTACCTCCACAGTCGAGCCCGGCATCAGCTCTACCACCTAAATTTTATTAACAACTTTAACGAAATGAATACCAACATTAGGTCCAAATTAAAACTAAGATCTGATTTAATTAATTAAGTATGCAAATAAATAACTTAAAACTTTGTCAAATTAAATATATCATCACAACAATTGAATTCCTTTGATTATTTATTTTATACAACAGTCATTATTGTTATTTTTAATTTACAAGTTTGGACATCTACTGTTTTGAACTGGAAAAACAGCCTTCAGGGCCCATAATACCTCAATTGGCAGTTCTGTTTTAACGCTTCTGCTTTTGAACTATCTATCCTTCTCTAAACAGATGCCACGCACGCAAAACATCAGTTATTATTGTCTGCATCTGCTTTATACTAATTTCAGTTATATTATGCAAAGTTTCAGATCTAATTTCAAGTATTCATTGACAGCTATCGGTTTATTGTACGGTTTGGAGGTAACTTTGTAATTTTTTTCTATAGAGAAAACTTAATGGAATCAAGTTTTCACCATTGTGTTGACATGGCATTAGTCCTCAACTTTATGATATATTGTTTTCAGAGTGATTGTTGCAGTATTTGTTGGTATAAAATATAGGATCATGCGAAGCGAAGTGGGGTATTATACACTCTCCACTTAGCATTTTTTTTCGATGCAGGGATTTTTTTATACCTATATCAAGTTTTGGGCTTTGTTATAGTCTTGGAAAAGCCATCATTTATAACTTTTATTTTTCAAAAACCTATCTATTGTAGTATGTGAGTTCTACTGTTTTAAAAATCTCATTCTTTACTACCTATGTCGTCTTAAGACTCTATGCTCTTTAATAATATTTTCTAGAAAGAAACACACCTGTTTTTACATCATCTTGTTACAGCAAAAAACACGTAGGACCCTTGTAGGCTTGTTATGAGATACGAGAAATGGCAAGAAATACGGTTACCGAGATAGATCCCTTGAGAAACATGGAAGAAAAACAAACGCATTTTTTATTACAGAAAACTTAATTTACGAGTATGTTAAAAATACAATCTTCTTTGTGTTAAGGAACCAAGTCTTTTTTAGGTGTTTTTTTGTGTTTTCGTTTTGGCTACTACAGCGCCTGATAAACCGTCGATAAGACTTAGGATGAATAGCGTTCGCCCAGAAAGGGAGAGAGTTAAAGCATAAATTTTTGTGCAAAATTTACGGAAGTCGATATCGATGTCGATAACTACGCAATTAACCACCACTCTCCCAGTACGGCTACTGATGACGTCATGCCGGAACACGATGAGTCGCTTGGCGGTATGGTGACGTCATGATGGTGGTCGAAGTCTACCAAGTGATGAAGTGAAAGTATTTGTCAGTTGGGTTTTGGTCAACTGTCCAGGGTGCGACGGGCGTATTTAAGGTATAGTTTATTTTATTTATTTGGACCACCAACATCTTGAACCAAATATTATTATTAGAGTGCTATACAAACCAGAAAAGATAAATTAGAAACAAATGTAAAGACAAGGAAACAAGAGGTCGCAGGTTCGAATCCTGGGCCGAGGAATTTTTTCAAATTCTTGTCTTTACATTTGTTTCTAATTTATCTTTTCTGGTTTGTAATGCACTCTAATAATAATATTTAGAGTATTCCAAAGCGATGGATTTCGCAATAAAAACATAATCTTGAACCAAATACATTATTTAAAGTTATATGTATAGACTATTACAAGTGGATACAACAAGCACTATACAGGGTGTAAATAGAGTGCGACCATTAAATAAAACCACATACTCTACTAATCATACTGAACAACTAATCGAAAAAAAACTTGCGCAAATCTTCAGAGATAAAGATATTCAACTGTAACTCAAAGACTCTATCTCGTAGGAAGAAGGTCTATTTTAGAACGCTGCACAGCTGTTTCGCGGACGACGCTCTATCAGAACTCGCCCGTATGTCGGTGCGTTAGGGTTCACGCATTTTTGTTTGGAACTCAATTATTTCCCAAACTAAGGGTGGGCACGGGTATGAATGGGTTCTTGGGAAAAGTGGTTCAGTAGGGTTGGTAGAATATGTGGTTTTATTCAATGGTAGTAGTCTATTTACATCCGGTATATAAACTTAAAAAAATAAAATAACCAACTTTCAATTTTATAGTAGACATTCACTAAAAAGTTCAAAATAATTACTTACTGAGTGATGGTACCAAAATAACACTTTTGCGGACTTTTTTCTTTCTGAAACACATGTTCTCTAGAAGTCGGCGCTCTCACATTGGTTTTTGTGTTCTATACTATGGGAAATGCACCGACTTTTAGATAACATACGTTTCAGGAAGAAATAAGTCAGCAAAGTGTTATTTTGGTACCGTCGTCGGTAAGTATGTAATTATTTTAAACTTTTTAGTGCATGTTTACTATAAAATTTGAAGTTGGTTATTTTTTTTTTGTTGAATGTTTATTTATTTCATGCTTTTTAGTGTTGAAAAGATGAATTGTGAAAAATGGGTAGACTACAGTGAGCATTCTGATTGCTGTCCTGTGGCATAATGTCAATTTTTAATTTATTTCCTGTAATTAGAACACTAACACAAAGCTATTGCCGCCATTGAGAGTTATGTGCTGTCATACGTTGAGGAGTTCTATGGTGATGAGACCAGGATCGAAGGTCAGGTAGCATAATGTCAATTTTTAATTTATTTCCTGTAATTAGAACACTAACACAAAGCTATTGCCGCCATTGAGAGTTATGTGCTGTCATACGTTGAGGAGTTCTATGGTGATGAGACCAGGATCGAAGGTCAGGTAGCATAATGTCAATTTTTAATTTATTTCCTGTAATTAGAACACTAACACAAAGCTATTGCCGCCATTGAGAGTTATGTGCTGTCATACGTTGAGGAGTTCTATGGTGATGAGACCAGGATCGAAGGTCAGGTAGCATAATGTCAATTTTTAATTTATTTCCTGTAATTAGAACACTAACACAAAGCTATTGCCGCCATTGAGAGTTATGTGCTGTCATACGTTGAGGAGTTCTATGGTGATGAGACCAGGATCGAAGGTCAGGTAGCATAATGTCAATTTTTAATTTATTTCCTGTAATTAGAACACTAACACAAAGCTATTGCCGCCATTGAGAGTTATGTGCTGTCATACGTTGAGGAGTTCTATGGTGATGAGACCAGGATCGAAGGTCAGGTAGCATAATGTCAATTTTTAATTTATTTCCTGTAATTAGAACACTAACACAAAGCTATTGCCGCCATTGAGAGTTATGTGCTGTCATACGTTGAGGAGTTCTATGGTGATGAGACCAGGATCGAAGGTCAGGTAGCATAATGTCAATTTTTAATTTATTTCCTGCAATTAGAACACTAACACAAAGCTATTGCCGCCATTGAGAGTTATGTGCTGTCATACGTTGAGGAGTTCTATGGTGATGAGACCAGGATCGAAGGTCAGGTAGCATAATGTCAATTTTTAATTTATTTCCTGCAATTAGAACACTAACACAAAGCTATTGCCGCCATTGAGAGTTATGTGCTGTCAGACGTTGAGGAGTTCTATGGTGATGAGACCAGGATCGAAGGTCAGGTAGCATAATGACAATTTTTAATTTATTTCCTGCAATTAGAACACTAACACAAAGCTATTGCCGCCATTGAGAGTTATGTGCTGTCAGACGTTGAGGAGTTCTATGGTGATGAGACCAGGATCGAAGGTCAGGTAGCATAATGTCAATTTTTAATTTATTTCCTGCAATTAGAACACTAACACAAAGCTATTGCCGCCATTGAGAGTTATGTGCTGTCATACGTTGAGGAGTTCTATGGTGATGAGACCAGGATCGAAGGTCAGGTAGCATAATGTCAATTTTTAATTTATTTCCTGCAATTAGAACACTAACACAAAGCTATTGCCGCCATTGAGAGTTATGTGCTGTCATACGTTGAGGAGTTCTATGGTGATGAGACCAGGATCGAAGGTCAGGTAGCATAATGACAATTTTCAAGTAATATCCTGCAATGAAGACTCTGATACAAAGTGATTCCCGAAATCTCGAATTATTTACTGTCATCCGTTTTAGGAGTGATGGCGCCAGGATGGAAGGTCAGGTGGATACATGTCCATTTTCAAGGAACACCTTGCATCCTGGTACAAAGCGTTTGCCACAATATCAAGTGCTGTCACCCATTGAGGAGTTCCACTGCCTATCTCTGACGACCATCACCAAATCACGACCAAACTAAAATGGGACCTGTCTGGAAGCAAATACTTCCAGACAAAGATTTTTTTCAAATCGGTTAAGAAATGCCGGAGATATTTGCCTCAATATAGAGTGAATGCCGTGTACCGTTGAGGAATTCTGCTGCCTATCTCTAAAGACCATCACCAAATCACGACCAAACTAAAATGGGACCTATCTGGAAGCAAATACTTCCAGACAAAGATTTTTTTTCAAATCGGTTAAGAAATGCCGGAGATATTTGCCTCAATATAGAGTGAATCCCGTGTACCGTTGAGGAATTCTGCTGCCTATCTCTGAAGACCATCATCTGATCACGACAAAACTAAAATGGAACCTACGTGGAAGCATACCCTTCGAAACAAAAAAAAAACTCAAATCGGTTAAGATTAGTAACATACCCCAAAAATATATATGAAATATGAATTTTTGTCATCAGATTCTGGTATACCTATAATAATAACTGCTGGTCTACGCATGTGCCCGAACTCCCAAGTACGGAGATATAACTTACGATGGGACGCAATAATCATCGGTGGAAAAGCGGGTGTACTAAGTGTGGAACAACTGTTTTCTTATTTTTCGTGTTTTGAGATTTGGTGACATATAGTAAAAGTTGTCTTTATTCATGGGTAGAACCTGGGTAGAATACCCTGTTTGAAGGGAAAAGGTTATCAAATAAACATCCTGTATATCTACTAGCCATAGCGGATTCAATTCAATTCTGATTTCCTCTATTCATAGAGGGGAAAAAAAGGAACAGATTTTTTAAAAGCTTTTCGGGTTCCATTTTAGGTTCCAAATCCAATCAACGAAGGGGAGTTGTGTCACTCACTAGATACAATAATTCCTCTATCAGCAAAACTTTGCAGTGTGATAAAATAGGACACGAGAATACAGTTGAGAATTTAGCTTATCAAAGCTAAAAGAAGAACTGCTGGAGGAATTAGATATATATATTTTTTACTTATCAAAGTATAAAATATATATATCTAATTCCTCCATCAGTTCTCAGAATCTATTATCTATTTTAAAGCGCAATATGTCCATCGCACAATGAAAGAGATGAACATATCTGAAAAAGTGCGCGGCCGATTAGTGCGGTGAATCATGAAAAGGTTGGATATTGTTCTTTTTAGTGAATAATATTGTATATTAATAAAAACGAGAGCGTTTAAAAAAACGCGTCGGTATGTTTTAGATAATAGACTTATATGTTTACGACATTCATTATTGTTATTTTTACTTAATTTGGACGGACTACTGTTTTGAACTAAAAAACAGCCTTCACTTTGCAATTTTTTTCGATGCGGCGAATTTTTCTCTGTGACGTTTGGGGCTTTGTTATCGTCTTGTAAAGGCATAATTTATATTCTCTAATTTATAGTCTCAAGTCCTGGTTTGACACCCAAAAAACCGGTCAAGTGCGAGTCAGACTCGCATTTAGGGTTCCGTAATTCGATAGTTTTGGGAACTGGCAGAAAAAAATGAATTTAAAATCTTGCCCATAACTATTTATGATAACCAAAATAAGAATCAATTTTACCACAAAAGAGAGATTTTTATACCGTACTCGAAATAATACTCGTGAATTAAAAATTCAATTTTGTCATTTTCTATCGTGAATTTCTCACCTACTATATATTTCCTGTAATCCCAAACTATACCATGGTTTTTTTATATTTTTCGGTTCATTATTTTCGGCATTAATATCCCCCCCACATGCATTTTTTGTGATTTTTCAAAGATTTCTCGAAATCGGTGCCAGTAAATATGGTAAAAGTATATATTTTTATAATCAGCTCTTTAATATCTTCAATTTGATACCCATATTGTATTTTTATAAAATATATATACCTAAAATGTGTTCTTTACGGAGTATGTATGGTTTAAGGCCATGACGTACGAGTATACCTAGGTAGTGAAAAAAACCGGACAAGTGCGAGTCGGACTCGCACACCGAGGATTCCGTACAAATTATTACTGTTGCTTAACGTCGGTGATTTTTTATGATTTAGTTACAAATGTATAGTTTTAATATTCTGTCCTATACTTGTAGTATTAGACAGTATTACTTGCCAAATTTCATAGTTCTAGGTCAACGGGAAATACCCTATGAATTTTGATTCCCTTGCTCTCAAATGTACGTTTTTTGCGGCATAAACGGCCGTATCTTTTTTCACGTTAACTTAGAAGTTATATTTTTTTACAGCTTGAATGGACCGTAGACTTGAGTATATGGTTTTAATTTCAACTCGATATCTCCACGCGTTCCTGAGAAAAAGGGTCTTATCTGACAGGACAACAAAGTGATCCTATAAGGGTTCCGTTTTTTCCTTTCGAGGTACGGAACCCTAAAAATGAGATTTTAAAACAGTAGAAATCACATACCTACTACAATAGATAGGGTTCTAAAAAAACATGTTATAAGTGAGGCCTTTTCCAAGACGATAACAAAGCCCAAAACGTGATAGATAGAGAATTAACCCAAATGCTTGAAGCAGTTTAAAGGATTCTTACACCACACTGAAGACAATTTTTAGATCTACAAAACTATTGCTCGAAATATTTTTTACGTCCATCGCGTCCATATGAAAAATATTATTTTATCCTATTTTGCGCTATCCGGAGACGTTCATCGTAAAAGCCACTTTGCAATACGCGCTGATTTGAAACTTATTTAAATTTCGTTCTGTCGATTTTTATACTGACACATATGAGTTGCTGATTTAGCGTAGGCATACGCCTTAAGCATTTATTACCTGGAAAACCCCAAACAATTTGAAATCTTCTCTTGTGCTAGAGGTCTGTACTAGGGTATAAGAACTTGATAAAAGGTGTTATTACCTTGCAAATGAAGCTGTCGACCTTCTGTCTCTCGGTTACAGTTCATCGACGTGCATCAGCTGATGGTTAATAGTGTTGTAACACGAAAAGTTTGTATACTTAGTGAAACAAACTTTCAGGTGGTGTATCTCGTTGTGTGTTTCGATTTTGGGGTAAATACAAATGCCAATAGCAATAGTACTATTCCCTTAGTTACCTCCTTAAATATGGTTACACCTTTCTGTTACACGTTGTATATGTATATTTTTTTATAGTTGTTATTTTTTATCAACTTTTTTTTATCACTATAGTTTTCCTGTAATTGACCAGTATGGCCTATAATCTTCATATTTTTAATTTTTTTCGGTCCATCAGTTTCGGGAATAAGGGGGGGAAGGAATTTTTTTGTGGTTTTTCAAATTTTTTTTTACACTATATTGTGTAGGCAGGTGAATGCTATTTTTGTAGCAAATTTCAAGTATTTATCTTAAACAGTGCTAAAAGTCATGAGGCTGTGACATACGGACGGACAACGCAGTATTATCATAATGGTTTCAATTGTACCTTATACGTACTTACGGAACCCTAAAAAAATGAGGGGGAACCCCGCATTCTAGCTCTCATTCGGACTGGAAGAAATGTTTTTAATGTTGGCAATAATGTAACTTTAAGCAGCGCGCACATGCGTGGTGGACTGTTGCATTTTGTTTGGCGCCATCGGAGACGGGGAAATTTATTATTTGCTCTAAAATGGGTGACAGCAGCGATACTGATTTTATATATAGTTTGACTCCACCCGATATTCTCTGGAAACAGCGACGAAAATGACGAACAATATTTTACCAGACACTTACAATAAATTTCACCAAGATTTTGTAACTAGGTATAGTAACTACTCGTATCTGTTGAATGAGTTTAACAAAGTAGTGTATGAAACTGCACAGTGATACTATTTAAAACTCGCACTCTGGTTTTAATAACCTCTTTATGTACCAGTTCCGTAAGTTACTATTTTGATGGTTCCGTACCTCAAAATGAAAAAACGGAACCACCCTAATAATCAAATCAAATCAAAATCAAAATATTTATTTTATAAAATAGATACATAAAGTATACTTTCTACAAGTCAAATAATGTTACATTTAAAAATTTCAACACAGTTCGCCAAACTGCAAAGCAGTTTGTTGGCTTGGCGCTTATAAAGACATTTATAAATTTTATTTAACACATAGCAAAATCTTAACAATCAAATTTCATATCTAACACATAATTTATTCTTTTAATTTTAACAATATACTTTTAAATTTTGGCTTCAGGGTGCTTATCTTTACAAATTTTATACTTGCGATTGTCGGCACTAGGTGGAACTGGAAACACATCTTGATTAAAAACACTTGTACTAGTTTCACTGAATATTCACAGTACAAGTGTGTAATCAAGATGTACTTATCTTTAGAGAGGATAAATCTCTTCTAACAAGAGAGGATAGGTGTTACATAACTTCGGAGTCAAATACTCTCTAATTCTTCGTCCATAATATTTTTTTGCTGATATACCGGGTGTAAAAGCAAAGGCAAGAATCCTTTAAGGGTGTGTTAGTATGATCTGTAAAGATATTATTTTAAATACTGGAATCTCTAAATAAAGTACCAGAACCTCATAATGAGACGATTTTCTTGACTCAAAATACACTAATCGCGTGGACACCCTCACTGGTCGCGGCCACTCGGAAGAGGGGTGCGGGTTGCGGGGTGCAATTAGGTGTGTGGGGAGGCCGGTGAGCTGCGTAGCCATAGCTTAGAAAAATGATGGAATTGTTGGTGAAAATTCAAGGTATTTTTTTTCTCGTAATAACATCACAATCGTGTATACTTTCATACCCTAAAGGGATTCTTGACTTTCATTTACACCCTGTATATATAGGTATGTACGGAACCCTAAAGGTAGGAGTCCTACTCGTACTTGACCAATTTTTAATTTCATGATGTCATGAAAAAAAAGCTTGCTTCTGAAGTATGCTAAAGGGGCATGTTTTCATTTCTTTTACAAAACCTTTCGGTGTAACGCCGACTCTTTTATGAGAACGAGAATATCATTCGAATACTTCATAAAGCAGTTGCGTTACCTACATTTCGTTGACTGTGTGCTGCAGACATTTTTGCTGCAGAAATATTTTTATATTTGGCATGTCAGTGAGTCGAGATAAAAGAACAAGGATTAACGTGGTTAAACCGAATCTCAGTGCAAAATTCACATCACAATATTGTTTTCCTTACTTTTGAATAAAAAGTATGCAAACATTGCGTTTTAAAGCATTTAACGGAAATGGATTAGTAATTAGGGTTCTCGTATTAAAATTATGTTATTTTATGCCTTACATTTTGATAACAACGATAAATACGCTTTTAAGTTTGTTAATCGAATGTAATCAAAATGTTAATCATAAAATAATAGAGTTTGAATGTAGAAAGTAAGTTGAAGTGGCAGTGGGCAGGCCATATTTGTCACCGACATGATGGCCGTTGGGGCCGAAAGGCTCTAGAATGGGGACCACGTACAGCAAAGCGTAGTGTAGGCCGACCTCGTGCCCGTTGGAACGACGACCTGAAGGACGTTGCGGGTGGCGGCCTGGATGAGGAGGACGGATGACCGACATGAGTGCCGAAATTTGGGAAAGGCCTATGTCCAGCAGTGGACGAACACGGGCTGATGGATGGATGGATGGTAGAAACTTAATTAATTATTAAATTTCCGCTAATTGCTTGAAAACTAAATTTTGCACACTTTTTATTCAAAAGCAAAGAAAATAATATTATGATGTGCATTATGGTTTGCACCAAGATTCTGATTTACCACCTTAAGGCGCTAACGCAAACATATTGTCACTTTTTGGAATCCTGTAACTACTTCCAAGAAGAAGCTACTTGTTTAATAAATTAGTGTAACATTTTTGTAACTTTTTCCTTGACTTTTTTTAAGAAAAACTCGCTAAGGTACTTCGGGGAGGAATCAGCCAATCATAACGCTGCATTTGCTCAAATGTGAAATCTGAATTTCGAATTCCTAACTTCTTCGAAATTTTCAATTTAAACACTGAAGCAGTATTTAGATTATAATGTTATTAAAACTCCTGTGAGCTGACATACTAAATTATTATGAAATAGCGGCTTTAATACTCACGTTTTATATATGAACGCCGCGTCGTAATCCTAATAAAAAACCGGCCAAGTGCGTGTCGGGCCACGCGCAATGTAGGGTTCCATAGTTGCCCGGTACATATAAGTTGGTCTACTAATACAGACCGCGCCAAACTTCTGGTCCCATACATTACAGGGGACCAAAAGTTTGGCGCGACCTGTACTCGTAAACCTGTAAAGTCTACTTAGCTGTGATAGTTTTCTACATATACTACTTCTGTGAATTTTTTCACATTTCTATAAACAACCGTTTAGCCGGGGAGACTGAAGTGGACTCTAACTAAAATTTTCACTTTAAAGCTTAATATTTCACCAACGGATCCCTAAATCGAAAAATGGTTTTACACATCCACAACGTTTTTGAACGGCCTATCCAACGATACCCCACACTATGGGATAGACGAGAAAAAAAAATTCATCCCCAGTTTACTTGTATGAGAGGTACACTTAGAAAAAATTTTTTTGCAAGATTTTATTTTACCATTTTGTCGGCGTGATTAATATTTATAACCATGCCAAGTTACAGCTTTTTAGTACTAATAGTCTCTGCGCTAAGCCGCAAACAGACGGACAGTCAGACATGGCGAACATAGATATGAGTATAAACATGGCGAAACTATAAGGGTTCCTTGTCGGACTACGGACCCTAAGAACGGCACTCGCCTTGAGAATGCCGAAATTATCTCGGTGAAACTGTTGGCATATAGTCAACAATATTAATACGTGAGTGTTAAAGCCGATATTTAATAATAATTTATTACTAAGATTTTATTTAAGCACTAGCTTAAACTTCTTACCTTGTACTGTATTTATGTATTTCTTCACACATTTTCCGTTTTAAGAACTCTCCGCAAGATTTTTTGTCGCCTTTCCGGAAATGAGATTGGTATTGGTCGCTTCAATATCCGTTTCTATCATATTTGACAGCGCCTGTCCCAGGACTTAGTTCACCTGTGTTGATTCACCTAGGGCAGGGTTTCTGGGTCCTTAGGGGTCCGTGACATGAGTGCCAGTTGTCCACGGCCACTCAGTTCACTCTTGACATATTATTATACTGATTCCAAACAACGGTATCCTTTTTATTAATTTAATACTATTTAAAAAAAATTAATGTAAACTAATCAATAAAAGTTATTTTTAATTATGATTTATTTTAATTTCCTAAAATTTCTTCTTCGGGGTTCGTGGAATCTTTGAAATTCTAAAAGTGGTCCGTGGCTACAAAAAGTTTAAGAACCACGGACCTAGGGGCATTCATTGTACGGTTCGTAAACCTGACGTGCAATTGTGTAAGCCAATCGTATCAAAATTATATTTTCATATGGCTATTTGGCTAAGCAAATAAGCCCGTTTGACAATTCGTTCGTTTTTGGTTGTCAACAACAAAACAAGACAATTGTGATCATTTGACAGCCAAAAATGTAGGATTTAAATTGTCAAGCGGGCTAATTTGCTTAGCCGAATAGGCATATGACAATCAATTAGAATACCATTAGCTTACACAATCGACAACATTACAAATTAATAATTGATGCAAAAGTAAAAACCATTTCGAGACATGGGCTTTCTCAGCATCAATTTTTTTTTCAGAAATAAATCGTGATTAAATAAAGAGATATGTATTTTCAAAAAACTAAAAATATGGTAAACACAGGATTTTAAAAACAATTTCCTTTGCTTTTAAGTTCATTTTGTTAAAAAAAAAACAACTGTCATGCCATGTGACAGCAGGCATAAACATGCCAAGCTTTTTTTTTAATTACCCATTGCCAATGAACATTCACTTTTGAAATCCTCAGAAGCGACGACTTACGTCCTGTTGGAATGAGTGAATAAGAAAACATTAAATTAAGCAGGAAAAACATAAATAAAACAAAATAAAAAATATATAAGCTTCTTTTTTACGCAGACTTTCAATATAAACATTAAAAACAAATGGTTAACTAAAATGAAATGTTGTCGATTGCACCTCTGATTCGCTCGGGGACCCGCCGATGTTGTATACCTCGATTACTATATCTAAGTACATGAAATATAAGATACTTTATATTAATTACTTATTTCTAAAGATTTATTTAATTATATTTCAGATTATTATTAATTTCTGTAAAATTATTTTTATTTGTATTATTATTTATGTTTGTATTATACATATATTTTAGTTAGGTAATTAGTTTGTTTAAGTTTTTAGTATTATAGTCAGAATTTATAGTTTATTTTTGTTCAATAATGATTAGATACTGTTTCGCAGACTCGATCTTCTTTTTTCTATTTTACATAAAATGAATAGATATGCTTTACCAACACACAAGTAGATATATATAATTATGTTGTTTGCTGAAAAGGAGTAATATTTTTATATTATATTCACACATGTCTGACATTAGCGTGACAAAATATAATTTATAGCCTTTGCCCGCGGCTCCGCCCGCGTGTATTCAATTTCTGCGCTGCTTTCGGGTTGGGTTTTATTTTATGAACATCCTCTACCATGCACCATGTTGACCAAGGTCGCTATGATCAGAATGAAAGAAACGCATTCAAATCCGCTCAATTGTTCTCGAGTTAGAACGGAACATACAAACATACAGAGAGACGGACAAAAATTTTAAAAATTGTTTTTTTCCTAAGTTCCTACAAAACTAATTTAACACATTTCATTCAAAATTTCTGAAAAATAGACAATGTACAGACACGACCTTTTTACTACATTATACTTAGATAATAGATTGTCACGGTATATCACATGTTATAATGCTTCCACACCCCTGGTATATAGCTCTAAGAACGTGTTGATTTAGTGCATCTTGGGTTAGCGGCAGGTTCTTAAAATGAGGAAACACCTCTGAAACTCCGTCGGGGATTCATGTCGTAGCGATTATAATCACAAGTTGAATTGCGACATATGGGTAGTTATTGTAAGCGCGTTGTTCATATGAAACGAAGGTCAAGGTGATATTATGACAATGTTCAGGTAGTATACTAACAGCACTCTGACACAAAGCAATTATCGCCATCGCGAATGGTGTTCTGTCACCCACTGAAGAGTTTCAGATTCGAAGGTCAGGTTTCAATTTTCCTGTAATACTCAGCAATCAGCACACTAACACATAGTGATTGCCACAAACTTGAATTCTGTGGGGAGTTCTAAGGTGGTGAGGCCAGGATTGAAGTTCAAGTGGCATTGTGACAATTTTTGAGTAATATCCTTTAATGACCACACGAACACAAAGTTATTGCCGCAATCTCAAGTTCGTTGGTAGTTCTATGGTGATGAGGCCCAGGATCGAAGGTCAGTTGGCATTAAGACAAATTTAACGTAATATCCTGTAATAAGCACACTAACATAAAGTGATTGCCGAAATCTTGAGTTATGTTCTGTCATCTATTGAGGAGTTCTATGGTCATGAGGTCAGGGTCGAAGGTCAGATAGGTTCATGACAGTTTTCAAATAATATTCTGTAATCAGCATCCCAGTACAAAGCATTTGCCTCAATATCAAGTGATATGCTGTCACCCATTGAGGAGTTTATATCTGAAGACCATCATTAGATCAAGACAAAACTAAAGCTGGACTTACCTGGAAGCACAACCTTCCAAAAAAATAATCTTACAAATCGGTTCAGAAATGAAAGAGTCGCCCAAAAAAAACTATAGGAAAATACAGTAAAATTGATAACCTTTTTTTTTTAAGTCGGTAAAAGATTTGCAAGTAGTTTGTCAGGATCGTTGTAGATGGAAATCTGTAGTCAGATTGAACTGATACAGTTTCCTCGCATGGGAAAATATCATTACTAAACCTGGCTGTAATCACTTTTTTAAGCTAAATATTAGCAAGAGGTGTGTCCGGATCGTTGTAGATGTAAATCTGTAGGCAGACTTATTTACTTTTTCAGCTTTTTCAGATTGGTTTTTGTAACCCTCGATAGATGCAAAAACTGTTGATTAACAAGAGACTGTGCCCGTGCATGGGTATTTTTATCACAATTGAACCAGAATACACCCCGAGCTACACGTGTCCCGCTTTTCAGTGGATTAGTGAATATGGTCTAGGAGGCACTGAACAAAAAAGCGCGTCATTTGGTTATGAAAAGTTGTGCTTCTCCGTTATTTAAATCTAGTTTCAGTTACTTACGTCAATGTCGGGCTGGCTATAGCTGTTGTGTTTAACTATTGTGTGTTTATTATTGTTTAAATATCCAAAAACCAAGGCCGGTAAATACGTGATAAGGAGCTGTTCATTTATTATGTAAGACAGTTTTGGCCCATTTTTGAATCTCTCTCTCCCGTAAGAAAGAATAATAAGATTTTTTTTAGCCCCCTCTTCCTCACGTTAGACCAGATTTTAAAGGAAATATAATTAAATCCAAAATTGGTTGATTAATTTATTAATAGGTGCATAAAACAAGACCAAAACTGCCACCCCGTCTAAGACTAAATTAAATTATTAAACTTAGGTAATGTTACCAGATCACTAAGTAATTGAGCTATGCCAGATCTATGTGCCGTTGCAAGTGGGGGATACCTTATTCACATAATAATTCAGTTTGAAAATCCGTACAGTTGTCCAACAAAAGCGCTCGGATAGAGCAATAAAGAATATGCATGTAATTTTTTTATGCACTAATCGTTAATATATGATCAATTGAGGGCTATGAATAAGAATTTTCAACTAAATTATCCATATTTCATAGTTATAAAATCAAAATGAGTTTCATAATAATCTTCTACAGTTCAAACGGCTGCCATTTTAGCACGCATCAAGTGACGTCCCATGATACTGCTCTTGCTTGCTGTGTATGGCAAGTGGCCGGTTTTTTCATTATTTTTGATTGAAACAACCTATTAAAAAATATTTAAGGGGTTTTAATTTACATTTATTAATTTTTAACTTAATATTTTATGATGAAATGTACTTTGTCACAAAGGGAAGTTAGCCAATGGTGACGCGTTTTGCATTTGCGTTTCATTTTATCAAAATGTTGTATTTTTTTAATGAAAATAATTACGTAACTATAAAATAAAATAGTTTTCCATGGTCATCATTAAATGCTACTAAGTAAATTAAATACAAAAACGCAAAATAAATATTTAAAAAACGGATTGGACTCACTTTTTTAACTGTGCAAGGAGGTACAGGTCGAGCTTTCGATGAGATTATGACTCATCATCATCAGGACGTTTTGATAAAGCCACCGTACTGCCTAAGGAGTAATTTTTTGTTCCCCGTAAGGTGATGGAAGCAATCGAAATTGGTAGGCATCAACATTTCAACAGAGACCGTGGTTGGCATCTGGCGCCAACTTGGCAACCTGTGCTTGACGCTTCGTATGACAAAAAAGTGCCAACAGTGGTTGAGGACATTATCAGTGCCGCCAGTGTGACTGGACCTAGTGAAACACGTGACCCGGAAGTAGTAGTGGAAACTTTATCAAATATCCGGTCAAGTCTGGCTTCGATACCGGAAACCTCTGAACGCAGCCGAAGAGCGGAAAGGCGAGCGGCTACGAGAGAGGGGAGGAAGCTCGACTGACCGGCGTGCGTCAAAGTACTCCCGAAGAGTCCTGATGATGATGAGTCATAATCTCATCGAAAGCTCGACCTGTGCCTCCTTGCACAGTTGGAAAAGTGAGTCCAATCCGTTTTTTAAATATTTATGATGTCAACTCACTCTAATTTTAATGAATGTAAAACGCAATATATTACTTATTTAAAAGACATGCATATTCTCTATTGTGCGGGGTCTGCGGGATGAAACGCGGGAGATAAGCCACCGAGCTACATACAATTTTCGAACAAGCATTTTGGAACCTCGCTAGCCCCCTTCCGTCCAAACACTTTCGTTGGACAACTGTATGGATTTTTAAACCGTGATAATTACGAGGCTGATTATTTTATATGTTGCTGTACACTCACCAAATACATATATTGCACTTGAAACATGGGCGGCCGAAAAGTTCCAAATATTACACTAGGTAATAAATAATTTTAAAAAGAAAAACAGAAGGTTGATTCTCAAATAGGTTAGCATTTAATGCAATTTTTATGCATTGCTTTCATGCCACCAGAGGAAATCAAACTTAAGACTTGACCCGCTTTAGGTAAACGCTATAGCTCTAGCTAGCCAGACGTAAGTACAAGTACTAATTCTAGTTCCGTGACGTAAGTAACTGAAACTAGATTTTAAGGCGCAATAGGTTCGTCGCGCAACAAAAAATATAAACATAAGTTTGAAAAATTGCGCGTCGGAGTAGTACGGTGAATCAGAAAAAGTTTGGATAGTGTATATTTAATTAATAAAATTTTATATAAAAAAAAACACAATTACATCTTTTAGATACTGGGTTTATATGTTTACAACAGTCATTGTTGTTATTTTTACTTTAATAGTTTGGACGGATTGCTGTTTTAAACTGAATAAACACTTCACTTTGCAATTTTTTTCGATGCAGCGAAATTTTCTCTATCACGTTTTGGACTATGGAAAAGGCCTCCTTTATAACATGTTTTTTTTTTTCAGAACCCGATCTTTTGTGGGATGGTAGTTTACTGTTTACTCGCAAATGTTTTAAAAATCTAATTTTTCAAATATGATTTGCATAACAAAATGACGTGCTTTTTTGTTAAATGCCTCCTGTTCTAATACGGAATGTAATAAGGATGGAAATCCAAGTATTAGCATTTTAAATTTTACCCGGGGAGCTACGGTGGGAAGCCTTTTGTTAAAGGGCTTCGACCTCCCTATTGTTTCTTTTATGTACATACTTAAAAAACTGAAGGGATTCGTGAGGTACTATTGGAATAGCAACTCAGTTTTCGCCCTTATAACTGTGACAAAAAGTTTGAAAGGTGGGCCAGAGCAAATTTTCTTTATGGCACATGTAGTAGGTACAGATCTTTAATTAGTAAAAAAGTAGCTCTTGTTCTACAAGTCATCCTGTAGTTATAAAATGCGACATTGAGATGAGAACTACCCAAGAGATTTTGATGCGGTTTTCACGATCTCATAGGTTTCCAGGGAAACGTTGCTGACGGGAACTGAGTTGGGACAACAATTTGCAGATTACCTATATACTACTGTACACCAAAACATATAAATTGTGGACAAGATTTACCCTAACTTTGTTTCTGAACCGATAATTTATGAGTTACATTTATAGACAACTAGCTTTTGCCCGCGGCTTCGCTCACATATTAATAATATTATGTATATTAAGATTTTTCATTTAACCAGACTTCAGACAAAATTATTTAAGTGAGGTCTTCAAACACATTTTTGCTCCTCGTTTGACGCATATAATAGAATCAAGGGCTCAAACATTTTTATTAGATGGGTTTTTAACAATATCTTGATTTCTGATTTTGAAATTTTTGCTAGCCCCTTTAGTTTTTTTAATAATAATCAAAAATATAGATACTTATTTATATTTTGCGTTGAATCCGCCCCTCTCGCACTGCGCGTTTTTTTTAGCTTGGAGTGAGAGTGACAAAAATAAGATTTACATAGCCCCTTAATAACATGAGTGTAGTAAGAATTGCTATGGTACATCGTAACAAGCAAGGGCTTAGGTAGGATCACCCCCCAGAGTACCGTCTGACCCCCCAGAAATACGGGCGTCATTGATGTAAAAAAATTCTTTATCCAATTTGAGGCGTTATCTGATATGATTTTTAGTTTATATGTGATCTCGTTATTTAAATATCTTTTATCTTGTTACAATCACATAATAGAAATCAAATACTTAAAGGTGGCTTGATCAGTTGGAGACGGAGTCCCCCCCCCCCCCTCCTCCAAATCCTTGTTACGCCAATGCTATGGTGAGATGCGACATATCGGAATTGTACCTGTCTCTTCGGAGGTTTAACATAGAATTCATAATAATAGACACTCGAGACACACTGACGAGTGCAGTGTCTGTGGGACTCGATGGGACACACAATCGAAAATGATGGACACCGGACTTCCTCCGAACTAGAATACATACGACAGCACAATGCATGGAGGGTGAACATAAGTTTGGTGGTAGGGGGACGTTTCTTGGTTTTGTTATTTGACATCTTGAGATAGAAGATTCATTCGTATCTCTTATCGTTCGGTTGGTAATTAGTGCGTGTCAGAAATGGACGATAAACGACAAGACAGTGAAGTCGACTCATCTTAGTGTTAGGATATAACGGAATTCGGAAATACCTCGCCATTTCCACAGAGATTTTTTTTACACACAACTAGGTATATTTATTTGAACCTCATTTTAGATAGCAAAAGTCAATTTAGAAATGTTTATGTAGCGGTATAATGTGTCCATCCATCCATCCATCAGCCTGTTTCGTCCACTGCCTTGGCGGTCCTCCTGGAAGAAATACCCATACTCACAAACGCTGGGAAGGTGGATTGGTGAGCGCGGTGCCGAAACCCTTACACCAGTGACGTCGCTGCCCGTCAACAGTCTGTTTCATATAAGGCCCCGTAATATACCGCCATCCATCGGTCCCAGGCAATGGTAGGCCGCCTGGTTTTGCCTGAGAGCTGTTCTCTTACTCTCCCCCGAATAACTTCGGGAGGATTTGCGAGTAAGATGGTGGTACCTCCACAGTTGAGCCCGGCATCAGCTGTACCACATAACATATGATAACACAGAGTGCACACAGAGTACATGAGTAACACAGCCCAACAAAATAAATAAAATATGGTAAACAATACTCCCAAACAATTATAACAATTATGTCACAAACGACTTGATCTGTCTTACTTTTAGTTTCGTACAGTTTCACAAGAATAATTTTATTGTTTCTCTCTATATTATTTGTGGTTAGTAGTTAGGTCAAGCAAAACGTCAAAGGCACACACCCAAAATAATCCACCCATTCTGCACATCGAAAGCTCGGGTTTGTCAACGAGCTGTCAAAACCTGCAACCCTTTATGATCTGCATGTATGATTAATAAAGTTTCCCTTGATTTAGTTAATTGGAACGTAGTAGGTTCAAATACCGTTATGTTTTTTCAAAGCTGTTGCCCCTTATCATTTGGTAAATAAGGTACATTTCGCGACAGGCGGGAGTGCGGGCCATTTCATACTAACATGTATGTACTTGCGGCACTCCCGCCGCCGTGTCGCATATTATAGGTACATCGCGTGTTCTTTTTTTGAACCAAGATTATTTTTCCAGAGACAAAAGAAATTTATTACCGAATTGTTCTAAGGCAGCGACAATAAAGAAGGTAACGTTGAAAACTTTTATCAGTTTGCAATATTTTCGTTCAAAGCTTAGCTGATTGATATCAAAGTTGCCCTTGGAGATACCTAGGTGTTGTCTGCTTTATTTACACAACATCCCCAGATCAGCTACCCGATAGCCAAACTACACGCACCCTACGGGACCCACTTTCCATTCTCCCATATTTAGGTCAAACGGCGCCTCTTCCCGTACCTATCCTATCAGCAACAATTACTTTAAGTGCTCAAGCGAACTTAATAATAATAACGAAAAAATAAAGCTCAAAACTGGGGCTTATTGCCCCGGGCACATGGGTTTCCCCCCACACCCCCGCCGAGATCTGACAGCTGGCAAACGCGGCACGCCCAAGCGCCAAAAACCTGGATTCCTCAACGAAATTTTCGAAAACAGAACAGTGCATCATCTTACCAGTCTACCGACGCACTTGCTGGTCGAAATCCGCCGGAGCAAACCCTTCCGTTCAGTCTCATTATCACTGTCCGTGCTGTCCTCACAAAAAGGTGTTTTTCTCTTATCAAAAGGGCCATCTCGCTCATCCACTGACATAACTTCACTTGCACACGCTCACAGCACTCGCGGCGACCACTAGTCACCACTACATCATACAGGAATAGCTAAAAATCAACTACTTTCTACTACTCGCTACCGTGGTGACATTTCAATGGAGCGCCATGACAGTGACTGAAAACAAAACATTGTTTCAGGGACGCACCGCAGCGACATCTGGTGACGGGTGCTGGAACTTCGTAGGAAGGGAGAGACTGAAAACTTGAGCTTTAGGTGGTTTTAGGCGGCGTAATTTCGTGCTTCTTAATTTCTGTAGATAGCGTTGATAAACTGTGACCGCCTCAGTTGGCTCAGTAGTCGAGTTTCACCATAAAATTCTGAGGATATTGAAAAGCCTTTAAATAAGCTTGCATGTATGTACCCGATTTCCATTGCTAGTTAACATTTTATTCGCGCTCCCAGGTTGGAGGTAAACAAAAGCACAAAACCTGTCTCTTCGATCGGTGTCTTCACAATAAAAATAGCAATAGCATAATTGAATCATAAATATTACAAAAGCTAGGTTTGTGCTTCAACACACCTGCAAGCATAGAGAAAACCCTTTCGGCCGCCTATGTAACTGTATTTTGTAACTGGTTACAAAAGAAAAAAAAAACTCTTTTCTCGTAACCTCTTTTTCCAATTACGATAGCAGAATATTATATTTACTTGTTACTGGTAACCAAAATCAAGTCAAATTGTTAGTTGTAGATGTCATTCTCTTTTCTGAATGAAATTAGTACTGGCCATACAGATCTAATTGTCACATCATTGACAATCAATAGCTATTTATTACTTATCGATTACTTATTTTACTGTGTGTGCAAAATCGTGTGCAATTCATTTTCTATTACAATTTTCTATTTTATAATATATCACAATAATTGGTTTATGATTGAAATATTCGCAATGTGCCCGCATACTAAAATTAAATTTATTACAACAAGAAGAGGTGGTGTTCTATTGCTTCACGATAGACGACGATTTCACCGCAGAAAAATATATAAAGATGGAAGCTCATTTTGGCTCTGCTATACTAAAAAAGGATGTAAAGGAAGTGTGAAGCTGAGTGTTAAGAATGAAATATTAAAAACGAATTTCTACAAAGATTCAAATAAAAATATTTTTTTGGAAAGAATGGATAAATTGAAACAAACTTACAAGTTGTAACTTCGAGCCTATAGAGAAACAATATAATGATATGATTTGTGAACTGAAAAATGAAGGTTTCGACTTGCTACACGATATTCCAAGTTTAAAAAATATAAAGCATAGACAAATTTACGATATAAAGACAGGGCTATACAACTCACATAATAAAATTGTTGGTGCCCCCATAATTACGTTACAATTACTCGGAATGTTGTGAAGTGGTTGTAACTATAGGTACAGTTGCGGTCGGGAAACATTCCGAATCTTTCCCGTGGAATACTTACAAAATATTCTGAAGTATTACGAAACATTCGGAATATTTCGATTTTCGAAAAATACAGGAATAACAACAAAAAAGCAGTAATCGGTAAAAAACAAGCAGTTGACAGTCATTATAAATTATTTTTCAAAAGCAAGAAGAAAAAGTCAATCATTCTCTGAAAACAAATCATATGGTATCTATACGTACGTATCTACCAGCTTCGTCCGCTAAAACGTTTTCTGAATTTAAAAAACGCAAACCTGGCTGACTCATCTATCAACGCACAGCCGAAACTACTGAACGGATTTCGCTGAAATTTGGCATACAGATAGTTGTAATGCGTAGGCATCCGCTAAGAAAGGATTATTGAAAATTCGCCCCCTAATTCATCATTCATGATGAGCCAATTTGTACTCTATTGAAAATTTGTAATGTTTGTAAAATATCTATTTTTTTCTTCTGATTTACACATAATGTTCTTAGACTTAAGTTGTAGTTTTAAGATAATTTCAAATGCAATATTTCTGTTTATGTATAAATAATGATGATGAAAAAAATATAGAATTTGTAAGAAAAAATACATGTTTATACGATCGAGGCGATGAATATTATGCATGAAGGTTTCCTCCATGATATTATGGGAATACAAATTATCTCAGATTATCTGAGCAAATTATAAGTTAAAAATTGCCAGATCGCAAGCGGCTCGGTCTTTATTCTTTATTGTACACAGACAATTTATTACATATACATGATTATATAGAAAGTATGTACAGAGGTAAGCTTATCTCTAAAAAGAGATTTCTTACAGCAAACCTTAGTGGGAAAGGGAATTTGTATTAAAATAAATAATCATATTTAAGGTGACTTTTATTTATACAGCCAAACTCATACTGGAGGCTTGGTAAGTGATCGGTAACACGGATCGATACCACTTTTTGCAAATTTCGCAAATAAATAAAATCTCGACATCCCATAGTAATTGACTCGGGGCTGCGCTTGCGTCTGTAATGAACACGAACAGAATAATTTACGAATTTCACAAGCTGCATAAATTAAAGTCATAAAGTAAAGTACAAAAGATATGACATTACAAGTCAGCAAGTAAATCCAATTAATAAATATACATCTTTATCTAAACTGCCGCACTCAAACCACGCTAGGGCGCTACATTGATCGCGTTTCTAACGCGGGTACGCGTTCAAACAGCCACGCGTCCGATACGCATTCAATCTGCCGTCTGCCGCTCTGCTGCTGCTACGAGCTGCTTCAGCGCCGCGCACGCTACGCGAAGCCTCTCCATGTATCCAATCCATCCATCCATCCATCAGCCTGTTTCGTCCACTGCTGGACATAGGCCTTTCCAAGATTTCGCCACTCTTGGCGGTCCTCCTGGAAGAAATGCCCATACTCACACACGCTGGGCAGGTGGGTTAGTGAGCGCGGTGCCGAAACCCTTGCACCAGGGACGCCGCTGCCCGTCACCAGTCTGATTTATATAAGGCCCGGCAATTGGGGATGGATATACCGCCATCCATCAGTCCCAGGCAATGGTGGGCCGCCTGGTTTTGCCTGAGAGCGGTTCTCTTACTCTCCCCCGAATAACTTCGGGAGGACTTGCGAGTAAGATGGTGGTACCTACACAGTCGAGCCCGGCATCAGCTCTACCTCCTATCCAAAGGGACTAATTAAGTGGGTCGTTAATTTCTTCTTGAGGGTCGTTAATTTCTTCTTGAATAATTAAATACAATTAAATATAGGTAACTTTCAGATTCTTACCTAGACGTGTGCTATAGGACCTTATTGTGGACGTAATTTCAAGTTTCTAAGTCAACTGGAAGTACCCTATAGGTATTCATGTTGAGCCAATTTGTATGAAATTGATTACGTAAAGGACAATAACTTTTTCTGCATTAAGTTAGAAGCCTGATTTTAACAGCACTATTGGGCCGTAGACTTCTGTAGGAGGTAGAAGTTTCAACTTGATATCTTTAACGGGGCCCGAGAAAAGACAGACGGACAGACAGACAGATAACAAAGAGATCGTATAAGGGTTCTATGTTTTCATTTTGAAATGCGGAACCCTAAAAAGTATGTTTTCTACTTATACAAAAAATCGGTCAAGTGCGAGTCAGACTCGCATACCTAGGGTTCCGTAATTCGACAGTTTTGGGAACAGTCAGGAAGAAGGTTTTTAAAATCTTGCCCTTAACTGTTTATAATAACTAAAAATAGAATTAATTGTACCACAAAAGAGAATCTCAAATATTTTTATACCGTACTCGAAATAAAAGTCGTGGATGAAAAATTTAATTTTGTCATTTTGTTATCGTGAATTTCTCACCCACTATATTTTTCCTGGAATCTTTACGTAATCCCAAATTACCATGATTTTTTTCATATTTTTCGGTCCACCAGTTTCGGAAATAAGGGGGGGGACATGCATTTTTGGGGTTTTTCAAAGATTTCTCGAAATCGGTGCCAGTAAATATAATAAAAGTGTATTTATTTTACAATCAACTCTTTAATATCTACAATTTGATACCGATATTGTATTTTTAAGAATTTATTTTTTATTTTTCTATCTTCTGTATTGGAAATATTTTGAACAATTTTTTTTATACGGTGTTATGTAGGCAAGTGAATGCTATTTTTGTGGAAAATTTCAAGTCTTTATCTTTAACGGTGCTAAAGTTATGAGGCTGTGACATACGGACGGACGGACAACGGAGTCTCACCATAAAGGTTCCTTTTGTACCTTTTAGGTACTACGGAACCCTAATAAGACAGCTTTTGTAAAAGCACTAGATATTGACAAAACCGATTGAGTTCTGTACACATCATCCTACCTAACAGTATTATTCTATCCAAGATTCTCTCAGATAAGAAAAGTTATTCAAACATGTTTTCTGAAACAAAACCCTAGATGTTAGTGTCCAAATGCATATCCCAGTAAATTAGAATTTTTATTTTATTAAATAAATCTGTTCTCACCAACCAATGTTCCAGATAAGTGACCGATTCTTTTCCGTAAGTTACCGAAATTACGGTGTTGGGGTTGGGTAGTTTTGAGACAACAGGTTTTAACATTCTCCATGTTAAAATCTAGAAAATATTCATTAAATATTTGTGAAAAAACTTTTCTGTATTTTCGATGACAGGGCAGGCATTTTCAAAATAATATGCAGATGTGGTAAAATGTAGAGAGCGACCAAAGAGAATATAATATAAGAGCAAAACTAACTACCAAAATAAATATATAAAAAAATACAGGAAAAGAATACCTACCTTAAATAAAACAAAGAATAGGTACCTAAACTAAGTAAAAAATTGAAGCCAGATCGCTGCCGTCACCCGGCAGGGTACCCAACAGGCTGGCGGCATTGCCTCGCTGGATCGCGAGGCTTAATCTTTGGCCGAAATAGGATCCAGCCCTTGGATCCCCCGAAGCATCGACCAGGCGCGACGATATCTCTTTGTAGAAGCGTCGCGCTTCTGGCCCCCACGGCCCGAGGGTTTCCACAGCGAAGGGAACAAAGTGGTAATTTTGTCCTAACACTGTGTATTTTCGACTCTTCGTGCCTTCCGCTTTAATAGCCGCCGCGCCAGCCTTGGCAGCAGTCGCGGGTAAGTGAAACGGTGCCACTGTATCGGCGCATGTGGCGTCCCATACCAGCGGCCGCCCATTTTTCCACGGAACGAGCGTCATTCCGTCAGGCCTCCTGCCATCGTCGCGTGCCAGGCCGTTTGGCTCTAGAATTGCTGGCACAGCGGCGCTGGCAAGGGCCCGCCGAATGACGTCGTTCAATGTGGCGTGGCGTGATAGCCGGCCGGTGCTACGTTGGCAAGATAGGCCGTGATGGCCAAACTGGTCGACACTCTCGCCACAGCGGCAGCGATGTGGCTCGTTTGTCTTACATCCAAGTCTCAGGCCAACAGCCAGAGTAAAAGCGGATCTGTCCAGGAGTGTCCCAATATTAATTGAAGGAAGTGCGTTCAACCAATACCCCGATTCTGGCTCGCTTGTTGCCAAGAGACGGGCTCTCTCCGCAGGGTTATTAGCAGTTTCTAGAAGGTTCTTTTGAACCTTACTGCAGAGTGGCTTATCCCATAGCTTCTGCGATGCCAGATTAAGCGGGGTATTTTCACTCGGCCCGGCTGCAGTCGACCAGGTGTCCCTAGCCTCGGACAAGCACGAGACCTCTACGTCACCGAGTGACGGGTTAATTATTCTACCATAGAGGTCAAGCGTGCTGTGCGCCGAGGACAGGAACGCCGGCAGTGCTACGCTGGATGGTTTGCGGATACCCAGGCCTCCAAATCGGATTGGAAGCGTGGCCTGGGCCCAACTGCGGTCATTCAGCTGGCAATTTAGAATTTCAGTCAAAATCGTGCGTAACATATCGTCTTACTGATCTAAAAAGGTTGTATGTTTCCAAAGAGTTGAACAGCGTAGCACATATGTAAAGATGTTTATGTGTATATGTTTATGTTTATTTTTTATTTTTTTTATCATTTATGTTATGTTATGTATGAGCGACTGCTATATATAACCTGCTGCAAAATTGATCGAAAAGCCTCATCAAATCTCAAAAAGGTTTTATGCGCTTATAGATTGACATCTAAGTATTTAAAATAAGAATTTAAATTTCTCTATAGCCGAAAGGAGATGACAAAACACAATCATTATTTTGCAACAGTGAAATGTCGCACACGAAATAAATAAACTTTATTTTCAATTAATTTTCCACACCAAGTTTTTTTATGTAAAATCCGTGTCGTGACAATTTCGCAAGTTAATTTAGGCTCAAAATTTATCTAATTATAAAATGAGGGAAATTGTCCACATCCAGGCTGGCCAATGCGGCAACCAGATCGGAGCCAAGGTAATTGATTTTTGGTTTAGGTATTTGTACAAAGTGGCTAGCTCCGCCAGCTCACCAAGTGAAAGGACATCAGTATCCACACCCTAAGCCCAGAACCGTACCTACTAAGACCAAGTACGGACGTTATTGAGGGGTTATTTTGATGGTGTAATTTTTGCTCCCGAGTCCTTTATCCAGACGTCGAATACAATATATTCTTTAATCGCTTTGATAATTGACTTAAAAGTTACGTGGTAAAACAGTTTTAATTTTTGCAGTTCTGGGAAGTGATCTCTGATGAGCATGGCATCGACCCCACCGGCGCCTACCACGGCGACTCCGATCTTCAACTCGAGCGCATCAATGTCTACTACAATGAGGCGTCAGGTTGCAAGTACGTACCCAGAGCCGTGCTTGTCGACCTTGAACCTGGTACCATGGACTCTGTACGCTCTGGACCTTTCGGCGCCATCTTCCGCCCTGACAACTTCGTCTTTGGACAATCTGGAGCAGGGAACAACTGGGCTAAAGGACACTACACTGAAGGAGCAGAGTTGGTTGACTCGGTTTTGGATGTCGTGAGGAAGGAAGCCGAGGGATGTGATTGTCTTCAAGGGTTCCAGTTGACGCATTCCCTTGGAGGTGGAACCGGGTCTGGTATGGGAACGCTGTTGATATCGAAGATTCGAGAGGAGTACCCCGACCGTATTATGAATACCTTCTCTGTAGTACCGAGCCCGAAAGTTTCTGACACTGTTGTAGAACCGTACAATGCTACGCTATCAGTTCATCAGCTGGTGGAGAATACGGATGAAACCTACTGCATAGACAACGAAGCCTTGTATGACATCTGCTTCAGAACCTTGAAGTTGACGACACCAACGTATGGGGATCTGAACCATCTCGTGTCAGCGACCATGTCTGGTGTTACAACGTGTCTCAGATTCCCTGGGCAACTGAATGCAGATCTAAGGAAGCTGGCGGTAAATATGGTGCCGTTTCCGAGACTTCACTTCTTCATGCCAGGGTTTGCTCCACTGACGTCTCGAGGAAGTCAACAGTACAGAGCGTTGAGCGTTCCTGAGTTGACACAGCAGATGTTCGACGCTAAGAACATGATGGCAGCTTGCGACCCAAGGCACGGGAGGTACCTAACTGTAGCCGCTGTCTTTCGAGGCCGTATGTCAATGAAGGAAGTGGACGAACAGATGCTGAATATCCAGAACAAGAACAGCAGTTATTTTGTGGAATGGATCCCCAATAACGTCAAGACGGCCGTGTGCGATATTCCTCCTAGAGGACTCAAAATGTCTGCTACATTTATTGGGAATACTACAGCCATTCAAGAGTTGTTCAAGCGGATATCAGATCAGTTCACCGCGATGTTTAGGAGAAAGGCCTTTCTGCATTGGTACACGGGTGAAGGAATGGATGAGATGGAGTTTACTGAAGCAGAAAGTAATATGAATGATCTGGTATCAGAGTATCAGCAGTACCAAGATGCCACTTGTGATGATGATGGAGAATTCGACGAAGAAGTCGAGGATTAGTTTTTTTTTTGTGTTGTCCTGTCATGAAGTTTATTTTTTGTTTTTTTGCTGTCGCTTGTTTTGTTCTGCGTATTGTTTCCATATTTATTGCATTAATTAACAATTTGGTTAACGTAAATCTAAAGATGGATTAACAAATAAATGTAAGCACTTTATACTTTTGTTTCTCTTGTCGTTTGTCGTTAGGGTATGTTTCTTCGAAATAAAATTTATTATCTTTTTATTTCATATAATATGATGGGAATAGAAGTAGAGGTCTACTATGCATAGCTCCAAAATAAAAATGCGAAAATATCGATTTCTTCGCTTTATATGCTGACTCTTGATAAATCGATACTACGATTCCCGGAATGCAGACCCCCTAAATATTCGTAGTAATATAGAAACATAGTAAGACAGAATAATAGGACAAATGGGAACGAAGGTCACATCATAAATAGAGGTCACCCAATTGATTCGTATATCGGTCTAGTGTACTCGCAACCACCTTTTACCCGTGGTCCCACCGCTTAGCCCCACAGAAGTGCGTTCATTAAAGAACCTTAGGGTAGGTAGGAACACCGGGGTTGCTACACTCCAAACGTCATTTCACATATCTCCAATAGATTTCCTATTGATTTATAACTGTCATTTTGAAGTCTCTATACGAACCTTGCAAACCCTTCATTTGGAAACGAGTTAATTTCACTCTTAGTGATGCGCATTTCGGCCTAAAGCCAGTGGCGTAGTTATCGTAGGACCGGGTGGTGCAGTGCACCAGGGCCCGGAGCTCAGGGGACCCTGGTGCACTAATTTTGAAAGCCAATATAAGTTCAAGCTATGTCGAAAGAGGGAGTGAGGGCCCGATTCTTTCTCTATGCACCGGGGCCCTTATCCACCTAGCTACGCCACTGCTTAGAGCGTTCAACAATTGACCCGTGTTAAACCGAGGGTAACCGAACTGTTACCTGACAGTTGCACGAAAGTGTTTTGAAACGCTTCCCAAACCCAAGCCGGTGTTAGTTTTTGAACGACTATCTGATGGGTCCACAGTGAGTTATTTTCCCCGTTGTCCCACCGCAATGCAGGGGGGTAGTTACACCACGTTAGAGATGCGCCGCAAATTGGGGCTACATCATTGGAATATACATAATATGAAAGGAAACTACACAAAGGAACACAACGAAGATTTTAATAAATAAGACGAACAAAATAAATTAAACACAAATCTAAGGCCTACTCATCCCCTTCCCCTTCTCCTTCGCCCTCTTCTTCCTCCCCCAACTCCTGATCATTGGCAGTCGCGTCTTGATACTGTTGATACTCCGAAATCAGATCAGACATGTTGTTCTCAGCTTCAGTAAAGTCACTCTCATCCATACCCTCGCCAGTGTACCAGTGTAGAAACGCCTTCCGTCTAAACATAGACGTAAACTGCTCTGATATCCTCTTGAATATCTCCTGAATTGCAGTGCTGTTGCCAATAAATGTGGCGGACATTTTGAGGCCTCTTGGCGGTATGTCGCAGACGGCTGTCTTCACGTTGTGGGGGATCCATTCGACGAAGAAATCTTTGTTCTTATTCTGAATGTTCAGCATTTGCTCGTCGACTTCCTTCATGGACATTCTGCCTCTAAAAACAGCAGCTACGGTTAAATATCTTCCGTGTCTCGGATCGCAAGCTGCCATCATGTTTTTAGCATCGAACATCTGCTGTGTCAATTCTGGTACCGTTAAAGCTCGGTACTGCTGAGATCCTCGTGACGTCAGAGGAGCAAACCCTGGCATGAAGAAGTGTAGTCTCGGGAACGGGACCATGTTTACGGCCAACTTTCGCAGATCGGCGTTCAATTGTCCAGGGAATCTCAAGCAAGTTGTCACACCAGACATTGTCAATGACACCAAGTGATTAAGATCCCCGTACGTAGGTGTCTTCAACTTTAACGTCCTAAAGCAGATGTCGTATAATGCTTCGTTGTCTATGCAGTACGATTGATCGGAATTTTCCAGCAGCTGATTTACTGAAAGCGTCGCATTGTATGGTTCGACAACAGTATCTGAGACCTTGGGGCTTGGTACAACGGAAAACGTGAGCATCATCCTGTCAGGGTACTCTTCTCTTAAATTGGACATCAGTAAGGTGCCCATTCCGGAACCAGTTCCACCTCCAAGAGAATGCACTAATTGAAACCCTTGAAGACAGTCACAACCTTCAGCTTCTTTCCTTATAACATCGAGCACCGTTTCAAGCAAATCTGCTCCTTCGGTGTAGTATCCTTTAGCCCAGTTGTTCCCTGCACCCGATAGGCCAAAGACAAAGTTATCAGGTCGAAAGATCTGCCCAAAAGGCCCACCTCGTAGGGAGTCCATGGTGCCAGGTTCCAAGTCAACCATAATGGCTCGAGGGACGTACTTGCAGTTGCTTCCTTCGTTGTAGTAGACATTGATGCGTTCGAGTTGAAGATCAGAATCGCCGCAGTAGCAGCCTTCAGGGTCTATACCGTGTTCGTCAGAGATAACCTCCCAGAACTGAAAAGATCGAGTACTTATTGTTAAATAGATTATTAAAAGTTCCACTTGAACAGATTTCAGTCGTCATAGCCAAGATATTCTCGACAAAAGAAAATTGAGTCGAAATCGATTTAGCAAAGTTATATTAGATGGTGTTCGGGAATTTTTTGGAGTCAAAAATCATGGTGTAACAGTGGTACTGTGTGCTAGCTGCTCAGTCTGATGATGGTTATCTGATTGCTACTTCGTACCAAATAGCAACTATTTGAGTAAACAAAAAAAAACTGTTTTTGCCGTAGTCCTCATAACATAACAAAATAAATACTTTTATTGTGCACCAAAAGAAATGATAAAATATTTTAACAGAAAGGGTACAATGGGCGGTTTTATCGCTTAAGCGATTTTTTCCAGGCAGCCTTTGGGTGATGGATCCTCGTGTAGGTAATTCTGCACGAAAACGTCAAAGCTCATCTTAATCAGTTCAGCAGTTGTGTAAAAAGCCAGTAAACTATAAACAACAAATATAGGATGTACGGATATATCAAAAAGAAACTTACCTTAGACCCAATCTGGTTCCCACACCTGCCCACCTGGACATGAACTATTTCTCTCATGATATTAAAAGCACCAACAATTTAGAAAACAAAGATAAAGAAATCAATTTTATTTCAACAACAAAAATAAAATTAAATGTAGAAAATAAAAAATATTTTATGCCTACATCTACTCCTATAAATAAACAACATAAAAGTGTCGATTTTGTTTCATGGCTTCGTCGATTTATTTTTAAATCAAGTTGGCTAAGGAAATCTAATTTCAATTATTGGGAAAAACATGAAAAAAACAATTTTTCGTGCTAAATCTCCAATTTATTTCAAAAATCCATAATTATTATCTACCACCAAATCACTAGCTATAACTCTTTTAAAAACATTTTGTTTTGTATAAAAATGCAAATCTATGAAAATGTTAAAAGGTACAGACAGACGCACGCGCAACTTGCAATCAGACTTATTCTGCCCTGAAAAAGTCCTAACTGAACAAATGTCTTTTTTACAAGACATGCAAATATTTATTTGTTAAAGAAAGCATTTATCCTTGTTTGATAAGACTGTTTAATTTTAACCAGATATTCTGCCTTTAAGTAAAAATACATAGTAGAAACTGCAGTAAGGATTTTTTGCAGTAAATGCTGACGCTGTAAAAGTGTAACTTTACTGTACCATTAGACGACTTTTCCGACCACATACATACAGCTGACTGGGTTTATCGTCAATCTTAGTATAAAATATTATGATATATTCAAATTTAAGAGTACTTAAAATAGTTTAATAAAACGTGTTGAACCTCTCACACCCACGAGCACCGCTACCCAGTCCAGTACCCAGCCAGCTGACGGTCCATTCGGTGTTGATTTATGAATGAACAATCGATTTCACATATTGTCAAAATTTTATGGACCGTCGGCACTTTTGTACGCGGGCTCCCTTACTAGTTTAAAATTAAAAATCCATACAGTTCACTGACCTCTGTGATACAGTTGTACAACGAAAGCGCTCAGACAGAGCAATTGTGCGGGGCCTGCGGGGCGAGACGCGGGAGGTAAGCCACCGAGCTACATACAATTTCCGAACAAGCAGTTCGGAGCCTCGCCTCGCAAGCCCTGCACAACCGCTCCGTCCGAACGTCTTGTACTGTATGGATTCTTACACTGTGCTATTATTCATTATAAGAGTACTGAAAAGCAGGATCCGACAAACGAAAAATATTGTTATGAGTAAATTCACAGGCACGAATTCAGTTTGAAGCAACATCAAGTGTCGTCGTGGAGTCGAATTTACCAAGATAAAATACATATAATGATCTTCACGCCCAGGGCAGAATTGCACAAGAAATAAATATTTAGTACATAATAAGATTTTAGTTTTACACGGTCATACAGTCACCCCGTGAGCATGGCAGACAGTTATGCCGAAAATTCGGGCAAATACAAAAAGTAAACATAGTGAGCACCGTGCTCCTAATAATTTTTAATTTAGTACTTTTCGGCATCTTGGGTATGCCAGGTTGGAGGGGGAAGGCTACGGTTATTTAAACAAGTTCAATGCATTCCTAAGTTAACAAAGACTGGGCATTAAACTTCACAACTTTCGTACAAAATTTACCTATCGCACAACTTTTTATTGGGAATTAAGCAGATAGATAATAATAAAAATTCTTTATTGCACTAAAAATATTGTACACGAGGCGAACTTAATGCTATTTAGCATTGTCTTCCAGTTAACCTTTGGTGGTGTGGATCATTATTGGGTAGTGCCGGTAAATGTGTTGGTCGTAGACAAAAGCTAAAATCTATAGGGACGGGGGCATTAAAATATTCCAATTACATATCTACATAATCTAAATAATAATAAACATCATATACTTACTATAAAAAATAAATAATAAAAATAAATAAATATTATTTATAATGAGTGATATGCAATTAGGAGACAGGTTCAAAATTCATACGAAGACTGAGAAGGCAGGTTATTTATTTTGTAAATCTAAAAAGTGCTGATGGACTCTATTTTTAAAGATGGCTATTGATGGACTCTCTCGAATGGCGAGCGGTAAACTATTCCAAACACGTATTGCGGAAACTGTAAAAGAATTTGTAAACATGTTTGTTTTATGTGTCGGGGTACGCAAAAGTAAATAGATATTTTTAATTTTGGTAGATTTGATAAAAATCACTGTGGAAATCGATTTCTTGTATAAACCCTTTAAAACTTTCTTGCTTTTCCTTGTGTTTTATTTTTAAACATAATGTGTACGAACCATTCCCCCCTCCGTGCAATCCCAGCGCGATAGCATCTATGTTTGAATCACATTGATGTTTAGAAGCTATACCGGGTGTAAATATAGTACGACCATTAAATGAAACCACATATTCTACCGACCCTACTGAACCACTTTTCCCAAGAGCCATACCCGCGGACACCCTCAGTTTAGGAAATAGTTGAGTTCCAAACAAAAATGCGTGAACCCTAACGCACCGACATACGGGCGAGTTTAGAGAGAGCGTCGTCCGTGAAACCTCCAGCTGTTTGAGGTCAACGCTTTCTCTAACCTCGCCGGTATGTCGGTGCGTTAGGGTTCACGCGTTTTTGTTTGGAACTCAATTATTTCCTGAACTAAGGGTGTCCGCGGGTATGACTCTTGGGAAAAGTGGTTCAGTAGGGTCGGTAGAATATGTGATTTCATTTTATGGTGTCAGTCTATTTACACCCGGTATAAACAAAATAACATTAAACCATAAACATTAACATTTCATGACTAGCTTTTATTATTTTATTAATCACAAACCAAAGCTAACTTAAAATACACTTCTGTTAGAATATAACCACATTTATGTATCTTTTCCCAAAGCGCTATTGTGAAGAAAAAAAATATTATTTACATTTTGTTGCTTCATACCATAATATAAAACATTTTCACACAATGTATTAGTAGATATGCAAATACATGTTTGTAAATAAGTTTCTTGATATGTTTCAATAAAATAATTATAAATAGTAAAAATAAACCTTTGAAATGCAATTAATCATAATTAACAAATAAATTATAAACAAATAGGTACTTAATGAATATAAGTAACTTTGCAACAGCTGTGATTTCAATATTCATATTGTGTATTATTCCAAAGACCTCAATTAGGTATTAAGATCTCAATATCTATATTAGAATTATCTATTAATTCAGGAATCTTTTAAAACCATACGTATTGCAATTTAGAATAAAATTGTACTTAAAAATAGACGCTCATAGCTGCTTGTGAAATCTTTAAGTGAATAATACACAGTGGCGTGCATAGGATTTTTAGTAGGGTAGGCACAAAACTGTCCTTATGTTCTTTGCACGTGTTACAGCGAAAATTACGATAAATAACGATATAACTCGCACAGGTGTCTTTCTCTTTTGTCCAAGCTCATTGGCAAAAAACCTCTTACCCCACTATCAAATATGAATCTTCGACTACCTACGCACGAATCCACTATTTTAAAACGTGTGGCGCCATCTAGTAACAAGTAGTGCAAGTAATCATGACAACGTGGTTGCTTCGCACAGGCGTTGCGTATTTTAATGAAAATGTGTGCGTGGTAAGCGCGAGCCGCTGACGTCATGGGAGTATAGTTACAGATGCACACATAGAAAATTTCGAATTTTAGTTATGCGTGTTGCCACGATAGCAAGAGCGCTGCGGAGCAGGCCGGTAAGTATTTCAAAGAAAGGATGAAGCTTAGCTGATTATAATATTGAAATAGTCGTTTGTACCTGTGTCTAGTTAGCTAAGCCAAGCCCAGTGTAGGCATTGCGTATTTGCCTATATGAGATGCACGCCACTATACATACATAGGTAACACTAAAAGTTTCCGGAACTGGCCACTTACATAAACAATATTTAAAAATTTATTGCAACATTTGAAAATAGAACTCTTTGGCTGTAGAATGCAGTTTGTTTCATCTGACTGTCTTTTGTTTTTACCTTGTGGCGCCATTTAAAAAATTGTGTGTCTGCATCAACATGGATTTAACTCGGGAAAATTTTCGTAGTATGATTTTCTACGATTTTAAGTGTAATTTGACAGCTCAACAGAGCATCGCTCGGCTTGAAACAGCTTTTGGCAATGAAGCACCATGCAAGACGACTGTTTATAGCTGGTTTGCAGAATTCAAGCGTGGTCGTATCAATCTCAGTGACGAATCTCGCGATGGTCGGCCGTCCACCGCTGTGACCAACAAAAACATCGATGCTGTGCGCCGTATGATTGAAACAGACAGGCATGTGACCTACCATGAAATTCGCGCATCTTTAGAAATAGGCATGAGTCAAATACAATCAATCCTACACAAACATTTGGGTGTGAGAAAGCTGTGCTCGCGGTGGATCCCACACAACTTGACCGAGGCTCAAAAAACGGACCGCGTCACTTGGTGCAGTGCCATGCTTACCAGATTCAACGAAGGTGCGTCAAATTCGGTGTGGGACATAGTAACAGGTGACGAAACATGGATTTATTGCTACGATCCCAAAACAAAGCAGCAATCGAGCGTATGGGTCTTTCAAGATGAGCCGAAACCAACCAAAGTGGCGCGCGTGAAAAGTGCATCTAAGCGGATGATTGCTTCTTTTTTTAATAAAACTGGACACGTGGCTACTGTTGCTTTAGAGAATCGTCGTACCGTGAATAGTGACTGGTACACGACCATTTGTTTGCCGGAAGTTATTGACGAACTCCGTAAAAATAACCGTAAACGCCGTATCATCCTGCACCACGACAATGCTAGTTCTCACACGGCCAGACAGACAAACGACTTTTTGAAGACGAAAAATGTAGAACTCATGAGTCATCCTGCATACAGTCCCGACCTGGCACCTTGTGACTTTTTTCTGTTCCCAAAAATTAAGAACCAATTACGCGGTCAACGATTTTCATCACCAGAAGAGGCTGTCGAGGAGTATGAAAAACACGTTTCAGAGGTCACCACAGGGGAGTGGCACAAAAGTTTTCAAAACTGGTTTGATCGAATGAAAAAGTGCATAGACGCCAAGGGAGATTATTTTGAAAAACAATAAATTAATTTTGTACCTTTAATAGTATTTTTTCATATTCATTCCGGAAACTTATAGTGCGTCCCACGTATTAAAGTGATTATTTTCCATTCTAATTGTGATATAACTAAATAATCGTCATAATCTTCGGTGAAAAGAGGGTATAGCAAGTGTGGACTATTGCTTGCATTCAGTTCACACTACAACTCTGATAGCCCCTCGGGGATCGTGACGATATGTTTATAATTAAAAAGTAGTAATATATTATATAAATTAAGTGAATATAATTATAAATACATATTTCACAACCAACTATGAGCCACACATAAAGACTTATGTTAACACAATCACTGCCAATCACGCTTAAGCTATCACTACGCATTAATCAGTTTATTCCTTAACAAATATAATTTCGCATACACACAATTCTGTGCCGACAAAACTGGTACATAAAACGCTCTAAAAATCTGATGGGATTTCTCTGCGTCAAGAATTGGTACTGCGTTGACGATTTCCCATTTTTTGGTATCTTTGTGATAGTTTGGTTCTTTTGCAGTGGGTGACCCGACGTCTGAATCTACGAGGTAGTGGCATTTGGTTGGTTGTAGGTAAGTGCGGTTGTCTTCTTTGTTTAGGTCGTTGAAGTAAGGATGAATTAAGCGGGTGGCTGTAAATAAAATTATCAAGAATTTAATTTTTATGCTACGGGTGTGGTAATGAGACAATAGCTTACGAGGATGACGTTCACAATCTAGCAATGCGTTCATAGGCAGCTTTCAGTCTGATCGTCGGGCGACACCACCTCACATGCCTTGATACTGTCCTGCTGTCAGTGGTAGGCGTGTGCCACCCGAAGATCAAATTGAACGAAGTTTATTTCCTTCAAGTCTATATGTGGTACACAAGGAAACATTGCCAATATGTTGCAATTAATTAAAAAAATAAAGCACTAGGGCGGTAAAAATCTTTGCCAACAGGGTTGATGCTTATACAATGGGTCTTTACGAGCACTTGCATTAAAAATATATTATACTGAGTCAACGTCCAGAGTAGTTCTCCTCTGTATTTCCAAAATAAACATCTTACTTTAATTTTAAAAGCAGCGGTAGCTCATTCGGTAGAAGCCGGCCTCGTAATCTTGATACCGAGGTACAAATTCGATTAACCCCTATTACGTAGGGACGTAAAAATCGTCAGTTAAAAGAAGGTGTACTGTTCTTGTCGGTCTGTATGTACTCAGAAACACTTCTGACACCCCTCGGACCAGGAATTTTTTAGATTCCTGTATTTATAGTACATTATGATACAAGAGTCGAGGTGGGATTGCAGGCCGAGCCGAAGGCGAGGCCGTAATGGATCCGAGAGTCTGTCTAATGATCACGCGTTTCATACGACGTTTTTCAACACACTTGCGAGGAAAAATAATACAATTTCATGTCTTTTTTTTTTCACATAATCGAAACAATAGCTGACTGAAATGAAATAAAAAAAAAACTTTGAAAAATGGCAGCGGTGTTTTTTGCGCAGATGGAAATAGGGGCACTGACGCATTCGCCAAACAGCCAAATATTAAATATTAACAAAATGAATATTTTTGTATTTACAACAAACATTTTAGTTAATTTGTTGATAAAAATAAATAATTTGGTGAAATTAAATTATTATTTATTATATTTAAACTGAGACAGTATGTATTCGCAAAAACTTTACTATTTCTCAAGACATCAAAACTCTTTCATAAGATTAAAAAAAAACTGTAATGTAAAAAACACTAGTGCGATAATGTAAAGTAAAAAGCACACGTGTTGCTTTATGACCCTTAGAAGTCTGCAATAAGGGCCACTTTATAAGCAAGTGTGCTGAAAATTTTGTTTCTAATTGATCTTTCCTAATTTTGTAATGCACTGTAATAATAATATTTAGAGTACGATGAGATATTCGTATTCCATAGCGATGGATTTCGCAAGAAAAACATAATCGTCAAAATAGTCGTAAAAATCATCACTATGAACTCACCATTATAGCTCGCGTCGTAAGGCGCCGGCAGTTGACCATCAAACTCGCTTTTGACGAACCTCACTCTATACCCTAAAACGTACAAGTGAAAACTGTTGTATCGAACAATGAGATACATAATAGTCATAGGGCATAATACTAGTCCACTTTCCTTCCAACTACTGCAAAAACAAATGAAAAATCACTAGACCCGGGATGGCGAACCAATGGCACCTGTGCCATTGATGGCAAAATATTTCAGCCACGCTACCAATCGAAACGGTTTTTTTTGTAGTTTTTGAAGAGTTTTGAGTTGTTATTATTTAGTTTTATAATCTTCTCAATAATCATTAAGTCAAAGTTATTCGAAGGCGCGTATACGGCCTCATTAAGGGGTAACGTTTCGAGCTCAGTGCAAAGTGCATAACATAAGTTTGTTTACCTTATTTTAAAATAAAATGTATGAAATAAAATAGTTTCGTCTTATTTTGCGACTATTGTTGAATAATTATCAGGGGTTTTTAGCACAATTGCGTCATTTTATGCATTATGTTATAAATGAATGGGTATACAAACTTAAAAGCGTGTTTTAAGTTTGTATGCCCATTCATTTACAACGTAATACATACAATTACAAAATTTTGGTAGAAAAGCCTAATTGACACTAAACGATGGTCGCGAAATGACATATATCACATTTATTTAGTACTTTTTATGCAATAGTAAGAAAAACAATCATAAGTTGTGCATTTTGCACCGAGCTCGAAACGTTCCCCCTTAAACACTTCTTTAGAAAAAATGCCACGTCGTTCCATAAAGGTTCGCCATCCCCGCACTAGACGGCGAGTCGCGGAAACGGCAATTGGCCTAATGGTTTTCTATTTATTGTTTATCTCTTATGAGTTTTTAAACCCTCTTCCCTATTTTTCATAACTTATGACTCCAAAGGCCCCTTTTCAATAACAATTACCTTCATGTAAATGGAAGCTGCTCGGCGACCGGTGCCAGTCCTTGCCGAAGCACACGTTGAGGTTGGTCCGCTGTGTCGTCGGCAGATGTTGGAGTACCGTCATAGGGCCGTGGTAGTTGTTGTAGAGAGCTACTGTGCGGGAAATACCTGCCAACGACATAGAATAATTAATTTTTAATTACAATTTTCTTTACTTACAACAACAACAGCTAAACAAATACAAATGAAAAACCATTTTTATTTTTCATAAATCTAATAACAAGTATTGCTTAATGATAAAATAGTAAAAAGTTTATAATTCAAGCAGCAACTCTGCAAATATTTAGGGTCTGTTATTCATCATTTACAAAAAGTAGAGTCCTAATTCAGACTGTGTTATATTACTGTAAATTTCAAGTTGATACCGACATATATGTATCTAAAGTTGTTTGCAAAGATTTACTGAAATCAATTCTATCAAGACATTAGAAACACCTAAGGGGTTTTCTATGGCAGCTCACCGGGATTTCCCACCATAAGGGCCTATAATACCTCAATTTGCAGTCCTGCTCTAACGCTTCTGCTATTTAACTGTCTATCCTACTCTAATCAGATGCCGCGCACGCAAAAACATTAGTTATTTTGAAATTACGGCTACATTGATGGTTTTTCATTTTTATGGAAAAGTCTGTAGCTGCTTTATACTAATATCAGTTATATTATGCAAAGTTTCAGATCTAATTTCAAGTATTCATTGAATTCTATCGGTTTATTGTACGGTTTGGAGTACTTTGTAATTTTTTTTTCTATCGAGAAAATTTAATGGATTATGTATTTACAACAGTGTTGACATCGCATTAGTCCTCAACTTTACAATATATCAATTTCAAAGTGATTGTTGAAGTATTTGTTGGTATAAAGCAGGATCATGCGAAGCGAAGTGAGGTATTATACACCCTTAATAAAAGAACAATAAGAGCTATATTCACCTGCAGCGCCAGCCAGAAACACGAACAGATACATGAGCGGCGCGGTGTACACCAGGTAATGGCGCCTTTCCTTCTGTCGGCGCCATTGTAGCAGCTCCGTGCCGACTGCGAACGTCATCTTTTGTACGCAGTCGAGCGAAATGGCGCCCGTCAACACGATGAGACTGTATACTGGGTACAGGAACCTAGAAATAATAGTAGTTTATGCTACAAGTGCGGTAAGGAGGCACTAGCTTACGAGGACGAGTGTTTTAAACGTTACGAGTAAGTTATTGCCCTTATCCACGTGTATCATACTACGTATTTCAATGGATAATATGAGTAAATAAATTAAACGTAATTAAAGAAACAAACAATAAATACTTTATACTTTACTTTATACTTTATTGTACACATAAATATAATTACAATTGAGGTTAGAAATAGGATGTACACAGGCGAGCTTATCTCTAAGTAGAGATTTCTTCCAGCAAACCCCTGTGATAAATAAAAAAAATCATAATAAATTAATAAGTAGACATACGTGTACACAAAACTACGCATCACACTATTAAATTAAAATTTTAATACATATATATATATATATATCCCTACATATACATACACAGCATAACTACATTCTATTACATACATGAATCTTTGCATAAACAATAGATATAGGTAATAATATACATACATATAGCGTGTACATTATGTACGTACACACTTACATACTATACAAATTCACTTATGGAAGAGAAAGATAGTGCTCTTTTAGTCTTTTTTTAAAAATACCAATTGTTGGACAGTCACGGATGTTTTGGGGAAGTGAGTTCCACAATCTGATAGCCACGACATTAAAGGACTGGCCGAAAGCACATGATTTGTGCACTGGAGTTTTAAGTAGAGAGACAGTACGTGTCCGAACCGGCCTGTCTCTAGAAAAATGCAGTGGTACGAATCGTTCACGAAGATAAGAAGGGGAGCGAGGATTAGTGAGAATACTGAAAAGCTGAGTGAGAATATGGAAATCACGACGTTGACGGATAGGTAGCCATTTAAGTTCTTTGCGGAAAAGGGAGACATGGTCGAATTTACGTAAGCCATATATAAAACGAATAGCCAGATTTTGCAGGCGCTCGAGCTTATTTAGTAACTCTTCGTTGGCATCAAGGAAACTGACATCGGCATAGTCGATCAATGGAAGAAGTAGAGATTGCGCAAGAGAAATTTTAGTTTTAAAAGGCAGGAAGTTCTTCAACTTTAGGCGGGCATTCTTTTTCTTTTTCTTTGCACGCAAGTTGCTAACTTGACGGAAATAAGCTGCTTTCAGTTTGATGCGTTCGTAGGCTGCTTTCAGTCATAAACTCATGACATAGCATACCTTGATACTGCTCTGCTGTCAGTGGTAGGCGGGTTTCGTCCGACGATCGAAGTGAACGCAGCCTACGAGCGCATCAAACTGAAACCAGCTCATTTCTGACAAGTCTTTCTATAGTACACAGGAAGAGTGGCAACATTTTTTGAATAAAAAAAAAATTGACTACATTTTAGAGGCATATTAAATAGGACTGTACGAGCATTTGCATAAAAAAATATTGTATTGGTCTATTTTTGTTACGATGGAGTCCCAATAATAAACGTAATTTTTCAAGGATTAGAGCGCTGGCGCTGAAATTGGGAGATTGAAAGCAAGCGAGGCGTTAATCCGTCTATCCAGGCGCGTCTGAAAAATCTACGGAAGTCGGTAATACAAAATAACTCCTACCACGCCATTGACTATAACCACCCCCCCGGTACGGCTACTCATGACGTCATGCCGGAACACGGCGAGTCGCTTGGCGGCATGATGACGTCATGAGGTGAGGGTGACAAGCCACGTCCGAAGCCTATCAGTTGAAGTGAAAGTTTGTTGGGCTATACAATACAGATGCCGAATAATTTCGAGCGGCTCTAGAAGTAAAGCCGTTCTCTACTCAGTTCCAGTGGCGGTTGGTGGGTCTTAACACTGGAGGTTCACTCCCTGTCTCAGTTACTGACAGGAATTGCAACATACCTACCCAATTATTGATATCTCTCCGTGACTGTTTATAGCTAGGTACCTGAGTGAACTTACCATTTATTATTTTATTGTCTGCACTTTTTATAGTTATCAAATTCAAATAATTCACATTATATACAAAGCGTCTTCACTTCATTATCACCTTTTTTTTATACACCTAAAGAACGCTTAATTTTTTTTGTTTTCCAAGGACACTCCTGTACTTACTGGATGACTGGAAGAGGGTGACCTTTATTTTTAAATTGAACACTAAATGCCATATTTATTAGTACCGACAAGCTCCTTGCGTACAAAGCGCTCACTCGAACAGTTTTTTTATTTCGTGCACTAATATGTCACCGAATAATGCAGTTCAAATATGACGCAACACTAACAAAATAATTAAAACAAACAACGGTCAAGGGCTCCTCTCACCTCCCGCTCTTTGATCTCCGACCCAGTTCGTCTAAGTTCGCCTATACCGTGCCAAGAGCGCCGCACCGAATTCAGTATACATACAAAATGCCCCGTCTCACGCTTACGAACCTCTGTACCTCTCTTTCTTTTCTACGTACAGATTTTGTATGGGACATTTTTTCCTTAGGAGCGCAGTCCCGAGCGCACGCTCTACCTACTCGGGCCGGTCAACTTACAAATTATGGGTTTGTTTACACAGTTATGTTTATGTTATTGTTCTTTGTGATAAGCGTAGTATCCACTTACTACTTTTTTAACATTGTTGCGGTCCTGATTTAGATTTTAATAATATACTGTGATAAGTAAAAATGTATTCACATAAATTTATGTAGGAGTTCACCCCTCCAGCGCTCCTTAATACAAACCGCCACTGCTCAGTTCTACCTAATCTGCTTGGTATTTTAAAAAATTCCTAGGAATTGTATACAATGCCTGAAAAATATACATATATTTACGGTAACATCTACTAAGTATTAGGTACATCATCGTAACTTCCGGAACTTTGGCTATCTAAATAAATATTTTAAGAAGCCGACTCCATAGTTGCAAACGTTTTCTGTAATTTTTTCAACTTAACTTTTCCGAATATCCTATCCCTGATTATGACCCTAAAAACGCTGCAATAAGGGCCACTTTACAAGCAAGTGTGTTGAAAAGTAAGTTTAAATTAATGATATGTTTATGTTTTTAAGTAATTTGGCGTTATTATAAATCAATATGACAAGACTTCGAGAAACGAAATAGCACAATGAGTCACAAATGTATCTGTTTAGCTTCACCTCTCTTCCTTATGCGGCTGCACCATAAAGACCAACAGCCAGGCGTAAAGAGGTTGTAGACTCAGCCAGTATGGGACGCAGAAGGAGGCTCGTGGCGCGGCCCCGGATGTAATCACAGCACATACTGCCAACAGGAGGGGGCAAGCCAGCGATAGTACCTGAAATGTAGAACACATCCTTCAGAAGTCATAAAAGGAGACCCTGTGCTACCCGAACCCAAATGACTCGAAAGCGGGAATAAAAATAATAGGTTGGGGAAAAACTCTTTTCGCAAATAGTAATTCGCAAAATGTATGAATCTCTTTGGCTATACCATTTGTATCTGGCTGGTTTTGGTATTATTAAGAAGTCAAAATTTTAAAAAAGATAATTCCAAATTCAAATTGGGTAAATGTGTGATTTTTATTTGTTTTTCTTACTGTTAAGATGAGTGAATCTAATGAAGAAATTCGATACATTTTGAAATTTTACTACAAAAAAAGTAAAAATGGAACGCAAGCTGCGAAAAAAATTTGTGATGTTTATGGACCTAGTACAGTGTCTGTGAGAGTAGCACAAATTTGGTTTAAGCGTTTTCAATGCAGAAATTTTGATGTCAAGAATGCACCTCGCTCTGGGCGCCCTGTTACGGATAAAATGGATGCCATTTTTGAAAAAGTGGAGCAAGATCGGCATATCAGTAGTTACGATGTAGCTGAAGAACTGGGGATTGACCACAAAACAGTTTTGGCGCCTGATAACTGGAGATGAAAAGTGGATCACATACGACAAGAACGTGCGAAAAAGGTCGTGGTCAAAGGCTGGTCAGGCTTCACAGACTCTGGCGAAACCCGGGTTATCTCGCAACAAGGTAATGCTGTGTGTATGGTGGGATTGGAAGGGCATTATTCATTATGAGCTGTTACCGCCAAGCAGGACCATCGATTCTTAACTCTACTGCGAATAACTGATGAGATTAAAGCAAGAAGTTGAGAGAAAGCGGCCGGAATTAGTCAACAGAAGGAGTGTGGTTTTTCATTATGATAACGCTAGACCTCACACATCATTAGCCACTCAGCAAAAATTAAGAGAGTTTGGCTGGGACGTACTAATGCATCCGCCGTATAGTCCTGACCTTGCACCTTCAGATTTCCACTTGTTTCGGTCTCTCCAGAATTCTTTAGGCAGTGTCAGGTTAACATCACGAGAGGACTGCCAAAACCACTTGTCGCGGTTTTTTGATCAGAAGCCCCAGAATTTCTATAGCAATGGGATCATGTCCCTACCTACAAGATGGCAGAAAGTTATCGAACAAAATGGCACCTACATACTTAAGTTAAATGTAAATAAACTTTATTAAAAAATGTTTTGAATTTTCATTTAAAATACGAAAAAACTTTTTCCCCAACCTATAAAGCCCGACCAGGAAAATAAAAGACCTCGCCTAGTAGCGGAAAGCTAATAAAACCTATTTCTTCTAGTTGCCAGTCTTTTCTTGTGTACCATAGATAGACTTGACAGAAATGAGCTACGAACGCATCAAACTAAAAGCAGCTTGTTTCTGTTAAATTGGCCACTGGCGTGCAAAGAAAAAAAAAGAATGCCCGCCCAAAGTTCATTTGGAGTATTTATGTTTCTTTAATTACGTTTTATTTATTTACTCACTCTATGCATTGAAAAACGTAGTATGACACACGTGGGTAAGGGCAATAATTAACTTACTAGTAACGTTTAAAACACTCGCTTGTTTCATATCGTTCTCGTAAGCTTTTGCCTCCTTACTGCACTTAAAGCATAAAATACTATTTCCTCTATGTTAATACTAAATAATTTAATATAAATTAATTTAAATACTTGTGTTTCTTTTGTGTCACGTTGTGTGGTAACTTATATATTGTTGATTTTACTGCACTATTGAATTTGCCTAGCTGTTGACATAGTGTAATGTAGTTAAATAAATAAATAAATGTTTCCCACTTAAGGACCAATCATTCAAATTTAGAAAGAAATCATAATAAATAACAAAAACCCTCAGCCAAAAAAAATTGTTTCTTTATGAAAACAGTATTTTTATGACATTGCGGTATTATTTTACTAAAGAAATTATACATTCTGAACTTTCCTTTTTAAAGCGATTAACTTTAACGTTGACGCACTCGATACTTTGTCTAGAATTGATACAGCTAAAACCGGAGATTATGTAGAGCCGATCTTTGCAACTATTTGTACAGTTGTGAACCATCCTCTAGAAATGTAAACGAAACAAATTGCAAACATTGCATTTAATAAATATAAAATCCTATGACTGACATTGGACTTTATAAGGCGTCAAATGTCAATGTTTTGTATTATTTATTTTTCAACAAAGATTTTTTATATAATAATGTGCATATTGAATTGAATACCACATTTATATCAAACTAGGCTTTGCCCGCGGCTTCACCCGCGTTTATTTAATCTATGGCCCGTTTTCGACCTGGGCGTTATTTTATGAAAAATTTATCTTATGAGCAACCCTTAGAGCCTATTATGTAAGCCAGGGTCCGCATCCAAATCCGTTAATTAGTTTTTGAGTTAAAACGGAACATACAGGCAGACGAAAATTCTAAAAATTACGGTCATAGCATTAACCCATCATTTGCGAAAATATTCAATGTACAAACACGACCTTTTTAGTACTTTATTATTAGTACAGATATCACTGTCAACCATGGAAGAACTTTTACATCTTGAGTATTTTTGAATTTTACTAAAACTAAAAGCGGCGGTAGCTCAAGGGTAGAACGCTGGCCTCTCAATCTTTGAGATTCAGGTTCAATCTCCGGCCGGGGCATGCACCAAAGTTTTTCGGAATTTATGTACAGAGTATTAAATACCTAACACTTGCTGAACGGTGAAGGAAAACATCGTGACATGCCCCAAAAAGCGTGTATTTGTGCCCGAAGAACGGCGATAGGGCTCACCACCCATCACGTGTAATAATCGTCGGTGAAACGCGGCTTTGCCGAGTGTGGACTGTGACTTGCATTTCACAGTCCACATCCGGAACCTCCTCTGACACCCCCTCGGGGATTCATCTCGTGACGATATATATAAAAGATTTCAGCAAACAAAACCTGACTCACCCAAACGACATTGAAGTTCAAGAACCCGTTCACAAAGTAATACGTCCAGGGTTCCACCCCGTAGAGGTCAGGTCCGTGGTCCGTCAGGATGTTGTACGAGACGATGTTCCAGGGAGCCACGACCAGCCGCCCGTAATGCCACGAGTCCACCGCTACGGTCGGCAACAGGATCGTCATGAGAGAGAGCAGACTCCATTTCAAGAACTCGCCGATTCGTCGCTTCATGATCAGCATGTCCAGTGCGATGGGCAGCCCCAGGAGAACGGTGAATGGCCAACCTGGAAGGTGATGATGAAAACTTTGATAACAACATGATGATTAACTAACTTGTACTCATAAACTTGGGAAGCGTTTCAGAACGTGCGATCATAGTGCGAAATTTCACTCGTTTATTAGAAAGAGACAGACCTATACAGGATCAAGAGAAACAAAAATCCGGTTACACCAATCAGGTGGCCCAGTGTGATTTTCGCATTACTCGGAAGCGTTTCAAAACACTTTCGTGCAACTGTCAGGTAACAGTTCGTTTACCCTCGGCTTAACTCGGGTCAATTTTTGAACGCTCTAGGGTGAAATTCGCATCACTCCGGGTGAAATTCACTCGTTTCCAAACGGAACCTTAGTATATACTCGTAGTATACATATACTAAGTCTATGCTTGTACTTGTTCCATAGTAAGTGATTACAGACAAATCAAATCAAATCAAAATATTTATTTTGTAATATAGATACATAAAACATACTTTTCTATACTTTACAATAAATATCCTTAGAAAAAAATATATAAAAATAATATGTATATACTAATAAGGGAAATACATACAAAAAATATTTAGGTTGGGCTACGAAAATTTAATTATACACCTACAAAAATAGAGAAATCTAGGAATAAAAATATTATACATAAATGATGCTGGGAACAAACAAGATGATAAATAAATACGGAAAATACATCCAAAAAATATTAAGGTATTAATACTAAAATGTAATAAACTTATAAACATGCATAAAATAAAGAAATATAGGAATAAAAATATTATACATAAATGATGCTGGGAACAAACAAGATGATAAATAAATACGGAAAATACATCCAAAAAATATTAAGGTATTAATACTAAAATGTAATAAACTTATAAACATGCATAAAATAAAGAAATATAGGAATAAAAATATTATACATAAATGATGCTGGGAACAAACAAGATGATAAATAAATACGGAAAATACATCCAAAAAATATTAAGGTATTAATACTAAAATGTAATAAACTTATAAACATGCATAAAATAGAGAAATCTAGGAATAAAAATATTATACATAAATGATGCTGGGAACAAACAAGATGATAAATAAATACGGAAAATACATCCAAAAAATATTAAGGTATTAATACTAAAATGTAATAAACTTATAAACATGCATAAAATAAAGAAATATAGGAATAAAAATATTATACATAAATGATGCTGGGAACAAACAAGATGATAAATAAATACGGAAAATACATCCAAAAAATATTAAGGTATTAATACTAAAATGTAATAAACTTATAAACATGCATAAAATAGAGAAATCTAGGAATAAAAATATTATACATAAATGATGCTGGGAACAAACAAGATGATAAATAAATACGGAAAATACATCCAAAAAATATTAAGGTATTAATACTAAAATGTAATAAACTTATAAACATGCATAAAATAGAGAAATCTAGGAATAAAAATATTATACATAAATGATGCTGGGAACAAACAAGATGATAAATAAATACGGAAAATACATCCAAAAAATATTAAGGTATTAATACTAAAATGTAATAAACTTATAAACATGCATAAAATAGAGAAATCTAGGAATAAAAATATTATACATAAATGATGCTGGGAACAAACAAGATGATAAATAAATACGGAAAATACATCCAAAAAATATTAAGGTATTAATACTAAAATGTAATAAACTTATAAACATGCATAAAATAAAGAAATATAGGAATAAAAATATTATACATAAATGATGCTGGGAACAAACAAGATGATAAATAAATACGGAAAATACATCCAAAAAATATTAAGGTATTAATACTAAAATGTAATAAACTTATAAACATGCATAAAATAAAGAAATATAGGAATAAAAATATTATACATAAATGATGCTGGGAACAAACAAGATGATAAATAAATACGGAAAATACATCCAAAAAATATTAAGGTATTAATACTAAAATGTAATAAACTTATAAACATGCATAAAATAGAGAAATCTAGGAATAAAAATATTATACATAAATGATGCTGGGAACAAACAAGATGATAAATAAATACGGAAAATACATCCAAAAAATATTAAGGTATTAATACTAAAATGTAATAAACTTATAAACATGCATAAAATAAAGAAATATAGGAATAAAAATATTATACATAAATGATGCTGGGAACAAACAAGATGATAAATAAATACGGAAAATACATCCAAAAAATATTAAGGTATTAATACTAAAATGTAATAAACTTATAAACATGCATAAAATAGAGAAATCTAGGAATAAAAATATTATACATAAATGATGCTGGGAACAAACAAGATGATAAATAAATACGGAAAATAAATCCAAAAAATATTAGGGTATTAATACTAAAATGTAATAAACTTATAAACATGCATAAAATAGAGAAATCTAGGAATAAAAATATTATACATAAATGATGCTGGGAACAAACAAGATGATAAATAAATACGGAAAATACATCCAAAAAATATTAAGGTATTAATACTAAAATGTAATAAACTTATAAACATGCATAAAATAGAGAAATCTAGGAATAAAAATATTATACATAAATGATGCTGGGAACAAACAAGATGATAAATAAATACGGAAAATACATCCAAAAAATATTAAGGTATTAATACTAAAATGTAATAAACTTATAAACATGCATAAAATAGAGAAATCTAGGAATAAAAATATTATACATAAATGATGCTGGGAACAAACAAGATGATAAATAAATACGGAAAATACATCCAAAAAATATTAAGGTATTAATACTAAAATGTAATAAACTTATAAACATGCATAAAATAAAGAAATATAGGAATAAAAATATTATACATAAATGATGCTGGGAACAAACAAGATGATAAATAAATACGGAAAATACATCCAAAAAATATTAAGGTATTAATACTAAAATGTAATAAACTTATAAACATGCATAAAATAGAGAAATCTAGGAATAAAAATATTATACATAAATGATGCTGGGAACAAACAAGATGATAAATAAATACGGAAAATACATCCAAAAAATATTAAGGTATTAATACTAAAATGTAATAAACTTATAAACATGCATAAAATAGAGAAATCTAGGAATAAAAATATTATACATAAATGATGCTGGGAACAAACAAGATGATAAATAAATACGGAAAATACATCCAAAAAATATTAAGGTATTAATACTAAAATGTAATAAACTTATAAACATGCATAAAATAAAGAAATATAGGAATAAAAATATTATACATAAATGATGCTGGGAACAAACAAGATGATAAATAAATACGGAAAATACATCCAAAAAATATTAAGGTATTAATACTAAAATGTAATAAACTTATAAACATGCATAAAATAAAGAAATATAGGAATAAAAATATTATACATAAATGATGCTGGGAACAAACAAGATGATAAATAAATACGGAAAATACATCCAAAAAATATTAAGGTATTAATACTAAAATGTAATAAACTTATAAACATGCATAAAATAGAGAAATCTAGGAATAAAAATATTATACATAAATGATGCTGGGAACAAACAAGATGATAAATAAATACGGAAAATACATCCAAAAAATATTAAGGTATTAATACTAAAATGTAATAAACTTATAAACATGCATAAAATAGAGAAATCTAGGAATAAAAATATTATACATAAATGATGCTGGGAACAAACAAGATGATAAATAAATACGGAAAATACATCCAAAAAATATTAAGGTATTAATACTAAAATGTAATAAACTTATAAACATGCATAAAATAGAGAAATCTAGGAATAAAAATATTATACATAAATGATGCTGGGAACAAACAAGATGATAAATAAATACGGAAAATACATCCAAAAAATATTAAGGTATTAATACTAAAATGTAATAAACTTATAAACATGCATAAAATAAAGAAATATAGGAATAAAAATATTATACATAAATGATGCTGGGAACAAACAAGATGATAAATAAATACGGAAAATACATCCAAAAAATATTAAGGTATTAATACTAAAATGTAATAAACTTATAAACATGCATAAAATAAAGAAATATAGGAATAAAAATATTATACATAAATGATGCTGGGAACAAACAAGATGATAAATAAATACGGAAAATACATCCAAAAAATATTAAGGTATTAATACTAAAATGTAATAAACTTATAAACATGCATAAAATAGAGAAATCTAGGAATAAAAATATTATACATAAATGATGCTGGGAACAAACAAGATGATAAATAAATACGGAAAATACATCCAAAAAATATTAAGGTATTAATACTAAAATGTAATAAACTTATAAACATGCATAAAATAAAGAAATATAGGAATAAAAATATTATACATAAATGATGCTGGGAACAAACAAGATGATAAATAAATACGGAAAATACATCCAAAAAATATTAAGGTATTAATACTAAAATGTAATAAACTTATAAACATGCATAAAATAGAGAAATCTAGGAATAAAAATATTATACATAAATGATGCTGGGAACAAACAAGATGATAAATAAATACGGAAAATAAATCCAAAAAATATTAGGGTATTAATACTAAAATGTAATAAACTTATAAACATGCATAAAATAGAGAAATCTAGGAATAAAAATATTATACATAAATGATGCTGGGAACAAACAAGATGATAAATAAATACGGAAAATACATCCAAAAAATATTAAGGTATTAATACTAAAATGTAATAAACTTATAAACATGCATAAAATAGAGAAATCTAGGAATAAAAATATTATACATAAATGATGCTGGGAACAAACAAGATGATAAATAAATACGGAAAATACATCCAAAAAATATTAAGGTATTAATACTAAAATGTAATAAACTTATAAACATGCATAAAATAGAGAAATCTAGGAATAAAAATATTATACATAAATGATGCTGGGAACAAACAAGATGATAAATAAATACGGAAAATACATCCAAAAAATATTAAGGTATTAATACTAAAATGTAATAAACTTATAAACATGCATAAAATAAAGAAATATAGGAATAAAAATATTATACATAAATGATGCTGGGAACAAACAAGATGATAAATAAATACGGAAAATACATCCAAAAAATATTAAGGTATTAATACTAAAATGTAATAAACTTATAAACATGCATAAAATAGAGAAATCTAGGAATAAAAATATTATACATAAATGATGCTGGGAACAAACAAGATGATAAATAAATACGGAAAATACATCCAAAAAATATTAAGGTATTAATACTAAAATGTAATAAACTTATAAACATGCATAAAATAGAGAAATCTAGGAATAAAAATATTATACATAAATGATGCTGGGAACAAACAAGATGATAAATAAATACGGAAAATACATCCAAAAAATATTAAGGTATTAATACTAAAATGTAATAAACTTATAAACATGCATAAAATAAAGAAATATAGGAATAAAAATATTATACATAAATGATGCTGGGAACAAACAAGATGATAAATAAATACGGAAAATACATCCAAAAAATATTAAGGTATTAATACTAAAATGTAATAAACTTATAAACATGCATAAAATAAAGAAATATAGGAATAAAAATATTATACATAAATGATGCTGGGAACAAACAAGATGATAAATAAATACGGAAAATACATCCAAAAAATATTAAGGTATTAATACTAAAATGTAATAAACTTATAAACATGCATAAAATAGAGAAATCTAGGAATAAAAATATTATACATAAATGATGCTGGGAACAAACAAGATGATAAATAAATACGGAAAATACATCCAAAAAATATTAAGGTATTAATACTAAAATGTAATAAACTTATAAACATGCATAAAATAGAGAAATCTAGGAATAAAAATATTATACATAAATGATGCTGGGAACAAACAAGATGATAAATAAATACGGAAAATACATCCAAAAAATATTAAGGTATTAATACTAAAATGTAATAAACTTATAAACATGCATAAAATAAAGAAATATAGGAATAAAAATATTATATATACATAATGCCTAACCATCCGCACCATTCGATTAGTATTGCTAAGAAGAAGGGCAAGAAACTTAGCAAACATGATTTTTTTCATTTGTAACATAAACTTAATCTATACAATTTTCTTATACCTACTTAAGTAAAGGCAAATTTAAACCATAGGAATTATGTCCAAGAGAATAAAAAAATATTGATCTTAGTCAACCCGTCTTACATTGTCTATTACCTTTTACAGCAAAGTCAGTTAACATATTAATTAACTATAAAGGGCTTAAGATTAGCCTTTAGAGGAATGAAACATTTATACTTACAATTTTGATAAAGATTATTATTATTTATTACTCCATGCTTCATTGTCGTCCAGATAATCATTGATTTTATAATGAGCTTTTTAAGTAGTCCCTGTTTAATGTATAATTTAAACTTATTTTCAGGCAAACTAAGGACCCCCTTTGGAAGTTTATTGTAAAATCTTATACCATGTCCTACAAAAGAGGTACCTACCTTGGCAAGTCTGAATTTTGGAAAAGCTAGTTTATGTTTGTTTCTGGTTTCAACAGAGACATATTTAATTAATTGCACGTCGAATTAATTGTTATATCCTGAAAAATGTGTTATTATTATTATAGAACTAGCTTTTGCCCGCGGCTACGCTCGCGTGTTATTCGGTTTAACGACATGCTTTTTCCGAGATAAAAAGTAGCCTATGTGTTAAGTTAGGGTATAATCTATATCCATTCTAAATTTCATCCAAATCCGTTCAGCCGTTTCAGCGTTAAAGAGTAAGAAACATATACACACACAAACTTTCGCATTTATAATATTAGTGTGATAGATCCTTGATAATGGTGTAAAACTGAAACCGATTGCGATAAATCTGCTTACTGTGTAACAAGTACAAGTGTAGTTAATCATCATGTTGGAAGGGTTTAGTTTGTTTTAGACCACTTTCTAGGGTTCCGTACCCGAAGGGTGCCAAACGGGACCCTATTACTAACCTTCCGCTGTCTGTCTGTCCGTCTGTCACATGGGTCTACAGCTGCAACCGTAATAGGTTTGATATTTTCAAACAATACGTATTACTATAGACCTTTTCACGGCAAATAATAAAATATTTCAAAAACGAATTAAATCCCCATACAATAAACCTTAAAAAAAAATTGCATTATTTAAACGTTATTGGTTTTGGCTCTTGCTAAAGACGGTAATACATAAAAGTTTTAAATTTAGTTAGATTGTAGGGCAAACTCTAAAGTAAAACAAAAAATTAGGGTTCCGTATGCAGACGATGCCACATTTTTTGTCAGGCGCTACCATTTTAGCGGCTTGTTCTTGTAGCCTTTTGTGGGGTGGTACGGAACCCTCTGTGCACAAGTTCGACTCGCACTTGGCCAAATTATTGATATTGTAGAATTATTAAAAGTTGGAGACTTCTTTAAGATGAGTGATTAGTTTTTAGGGTTTCGTAAGAAGATCTTAATTCTTACAATAGATTTAAGCTAAAATGGTTTTAAGCTAAGGAGTCAAACTTTGTGTATGACATGAAGTTTAGGAGCCTGTGTTAAATCTTTTTTTTTTCAATAAAATTTATTTAACATTTTCATAACATATTTAACAAATACCGCAGTCGCCAAAAGCCAAATATGCCATTGCATTTGCAAACAGTAGTTTATTTCTGTTCATACCTTAGCTACAGATATTTTATTTCACGAAGTCCGTTTGCCTATGGTTGCACACGAACTTTTTACTAGTGTGCGTACTTGGACGAATTAACCATGTGCGTAACTTGGGGAGCGCCACAAAACGCGCTTATCTGTACACGTCCCCACTACAATAGAATATTTGTTACTATGTAACGGAGTCTTAGACCATATAACACGGGACTAGGCAAGCGCACTTATCCCCCTCTGCCGAAGTACATGAACAATTTGTTCATGTAAGTTTGCTTGTGTGCGCGTTTTGTGTTTGTGTTGCAGCTTTTGATTTAGTATGACTTTTCCCAAGAGGAAGTGCGGGGTTCCTGTACTTCAGTTCTCGTAATTAACACGGGGCCCCGACGTTAATATTGTTTTATGTATGTCATCTTGATGAATAAAACTTATTTTATTTTTTTTTTATTTTTTACATATAAATTTTTCGCAGGAGTGTGCGTGAATGAGTAAATGTGTGCTGTGCGTGTTTACCTCCCCTCCCGTGGAAAACGGCAGAATAATTTCAGTACTAAGAGTCGCGCTTTGCCAGGTACCGTATTAACTTCATAAAAGCTTGGTGTAGGATAACGCAAGTTGCAATTAATACAAATAAATTAATACATTTGGTTTGAATCTTGATGGAACTCCATTATTGCAATGTGAAAATTGTTGCAACAGTTAATGTAAACAAATAAATCCTGGTAAAATTTTGGAATAACATTTTATCCTTAGACCTGAAGATGTGTAAACGAAACCGGTAGCTAAGTAAGACAATAATACTGTGGAATTAGTACAAGTAAGTTTTTTCATTGCCCGAATAAATTAAAAAGTGGACATTTTTGAATGCCAGTCTGAATGTAATCCGATTATTGTTAGTTTTCTCTATGAATAAATAGATACAACTGACGCCTGTCTCGCAGAGGGGTAGACAGAGACTACGGATTTCCATCTGCTACGATCGTGACACCTCTTTTGCTTCTATTGCACATGTAATAAAAAACACACTCACTCAAGATAGCATTAGTAGCGGTCAGTAAAATGGCCGCAGGGTACCGCCGCCGCCACCAGCAAGCGAGCGCGGCTGCCATCAAGCCGTTGCTCCAAGCTGACGGCAGCATCGCGGCGCTGCAAGCGAACAGGCCCGCTGACGGCAACACCAGCGCGAGCCAGGTGCGACCAACGTGGACGCCGAACTCGTGGCATACCGCTCTGAAAGACAATATTAAACAAGTGTACATTTCATTTGTTCAAATAGTTTGCACGCTTGTGCGCAAAGGAGCCGCCGATTCGTGCTGAAAGACTGAGTCGGTTACTTCATAGACACGCGTATGGTAAAGCCAGCGGCACGAAAGTCTAGCGGTGAACGAAAATACCAGCGCATGGGTACAATTGGGGAGCCAATCAGCGCTTACACATGAGCACGTACGTCTGCCCCGCGCCCCGCTTCCTCCGCCACGACCCCTTATTTTTGACTTCTGCGTTAACCATCAATGCTAGACGTCCATGCCGCAGGCTGTGTATAGGATACCAGCAAGACAGGCTACATTGGTCGTTTTTTTTTCGATGTTATAGCATTCAAATCTTTTACATAATAAAGACTTAGGTGCAGTGGGCAGTGATATACATACATCACCAGCTGCTTCAATAAATAATACCTAATAATAATAAATAGGGAGTTTGAACTGCAGGCGACTACAGACTACACCACACCTACTGTGTATCAGATTTCGTTTTTCATTTGTAATTGGTACTTATTGACCTTATAGTATCTAAAATAACGTGCAGCTGTACTGTAAACTATTTTTGAGCAAATGAACTGTAGTTAACCGGGCAGTGTTTTTGGTGTTTAACAATTTATACACAAACTTATTTTTCAATACACCTGCTCAAAATATGATAGATTACGTGCCTGTTTAGCGTAAGTAAAATGATACATATTTCACACTCGTGCTTTTTGTTTTTACACTATTGACGCCATCTAGGGGAAACCTGCCACATCATTTAGTAAGCATGTAAACCTTTGTTTTACCGGATACTCTAAAAACTGTTTAAGATGAGTATTTTCAAACTTTTATATTTTATTATTAAATATACATAGGTAACACTAAAAGTTTCCGGAACTGGCCACTTACATAAACAATATTTAAAAATTTATTGCAACATTTGAAAATAGAACTCTTTGGCTGTAGAATGCAGTTTGTTTCATCTGACTGTATTTTGTTTTTACCTTGTGGCGCCATTTAAAAAATTGTGTGTCTGCATCAACATGGATTTAACTCGGGAAAATTTTCGTAGTATGATTTTCTACGATTTTAAGTGTAATTTGACAGCTCAACAGAGCATCGCTCGGCTTGAAACAGCTTTTGGCAATGAAGCACCATGCAAGACGACTGTTTGTAGCTGGTTTGCAGAATTCAAGCGTGGTCGTATCAATCTCAGTGACGAATCTCGCGATGGTCGGCCGTCCACCGCTGTGACCAACAAAAACATCGATGCTGTGCGCCGTATGATTGAAACAGACAGGCATGTGACTTACCATGAAATTCGCGCATCCTTAGAAATAGGCATGAGTCAAATACAATCAATCCTACACACACATTTGGGTGTGAGAAAGCTGTGCTCGCGGTGGATCCCACACAACTTGACCGAGGCTCAAAAAACGGACCGCGTCACTTGGTGCAGTGCCATGCTTACCAGATTCAACGAAGGTGCGTCAAATTTGGTGTGGGGCATAGTAACAGGTGACGAAACATGGATTTATTGCTAAGATCCCAAAACAAAGCAGCAATCGAGCGTATGGGTCTTTCAAGATGAGCCGAAACCAACCAAAGTGGCGCGCGTGAAAAGTGCATCTAAGCGGATGATTGCTTCTTTTTTTAATAAAACTGGACACGTGGCTACTGTTGCTTTAGAGAATCGTCGTACCGTGAATAGTGACTGGTACACGACCATTTGTTTGCCGGAAGTTATTGACGAACTCCGTAAAAATAACCGTAAACGCCGTATCATCCTGCACCACGACAATGCTAGTTCTCACACGGCCAGACAGACAAACGACTTTTTGAAGACGAAAAATGTAGAACTCATGAGTCATCCTGCATACAGTCCCGACCTGGCACCTTGTGACTTTTTTCTGTTCCCAAAAATTAAGAACCAATTACGCGGTCAACGATTTTCATCACCAGAAGAGGCTGTCGAGGAGTATGAAAAACACGTTTCAGAGGTCACCACAGGGGAGTGGCACAAAAGTTTTCAAAACTGGTTTGATCGAATGAAAAAGTGCATAGACGCCAAGGGAGATTATTTTGAAAAACAATAAATTAATTTTGTACCTTTAATAGTATTTTTTCATATTCATTCCGGAAACTTATAGTGCGTCCCACGTATTACCTTGTGTGTTAAATTGTAAAAGGTGTTTTAAAAATTCAAAACGATTTTAGACGTCTTAATTTATATTCTTGTTTAACTATCTTAGAAATTATTATTAAAAATATTTTAGAAAGAGACATTGGTCTTTGTAGTACAGATTGGCGCCAACCAGACTGCGTGTTCTTCTGTTCTGTCGACTTGTATCTGTTTTGATTTGAAACAAAATTGCTTTTATTTTATTATTTCATGTAATTTTTTCGCAGGTGTATTAAAAACGTCGTTTGATGCACGTGCGAAAGTGTTGATATTTCACGTCCCGACCGTTTTTTGCCTCGACTGCGTCTTGGCAAAAGAGTCAATCGTGACTGTAAATATCAACCTTTTCGCACTTGCATCAAAATGTACTATTTTATTTCAGTAATTGTGTAATAAAAGTACAGATTTGAAAAATAAAAGCGAACATTAGCACCAGCCAGGTCGGTCCCAGGCCCAGGTGAATGCGTGGAATACTTCGTAGCATACTGCTCTGAAGAAAATTAGTTGAACAAGCTTCACTAATATAACATATTTTGAAAAAAAAATGGAAATCACCAAGTATCATTGTTGTTGAGCACATAGTTGACACTATTATTTATTTAACGTATTCGATTTATTTATAAGTTTATATATATTTATATATTTTTTATTTATGCAAGTGTATTGATTTATTAATCACTAAATTTAAGCTGGCCCAAATTTTTATTTTTGTATTGTATTTTGCCATATCATTTATATACTTTTTTTTACATTAGAATTAACTGGTAGAAAGTGCATATTGTGTACCCATATTACGTAATAAATGATTTGATTTACAAATTCTCAGGAAACTCACCGTATTGGTGTAGCAGGCACTTAGTCAACAACAATAATACGAGAAGAAAGAACTCCATAGTGTTGCGTGGAAACTGATAGTCTATCGATACTATCGTGACGTTAAAAAAAAACCAGACAAGTGCGAGTCGGACTCGCTTACCGAGGGTTCCGTTAAAGACTATATATTTTATGATTTTATTACAAATGTATAGTTTTTAGATTTTTCCCTATACTTATAGTAGAAGACGGTATTACTTGCCAAATTTCATAGTTCCAGGTCAACGAAAAATACCCTTGAGAGTGTCGAAATACGGGGTGTAAATGCAAAGTCAAGAATCCCTTTAGGGTATGAAAGTATACACGATTCTGATGTCATTACGAGAAAAAAATATATACCTTGAATTTTCACCAAAAATGCCATCATTTTTCTATGCTATGGCTACGCAGCTCACCGGCCTGCCCACACACTTAATTGCACCCCGCAACCCGCACCCCTCATCCGAGTGGCCAGCGACCGTGAGGGTGTCCACGCGATTAGTGTATTTTGAGTAAAGAAAATCGTCTTATTATGAGGTACTGGTACTTTATTTAGAGATCCCAGTATCTAAAATAATACCTTTACCGATCATGCTAACACACCCTTGAAGGATTCTTGACTTTGATTCTTTACACCCGGTATATGTTTTTGGCGGCATAAACGGCTGTATCTTTATTTTAGGTTAACTTAGAAGTTTGATTTTTTCCCAGCTTCAAGGGACTGTAGACCTGAGTATAATGTTTTAATTTCAAATCGATACCTCACCGCATTCCCGAGAAGGGTTTTGACAGACAGACAGAGGGACGGACAACAAAGTGATCCTATATAAGGGCTCCGTTTTTTCCTCTTGAGGTACGGAACCCTAATAACAAACTCAATTACCCTACGATAATCAATATTTTTACTTTTTTTCAAGGTCAACTATAGGTAGTCACTCAACACTAGAACTCAAACTCACTTGTAAAACATAAACTCAGCAGAAGCCGTCAGAATCCCCAGTAAGCTTCTCAACACATAGAATATCACCACTGGATCCAGGAACAGTTTGAGGATCTTAGCCGGAACCGCAAACAGCCACAGTGGCATGTACGAGCGGATAGCATACACAGGACTGTACTCCCATGTTTGGAGGCCATTGCCATATACTAGAAGAGAAAATATTTATATTTATATTTAATCTTAATGTACACAGAAAACATATTAATAAAATATAATTGAAAAGTTATGTACAATGGCGCGCTTATCTCAATAATGAGATTTCTTCCAGCAGACCAAGGCTGGATGAGATATATATGATATAAGTAAGGTATTCATAATGTGCACATAATAAAACTTTCACAAAAACATAATTAAAATAGTTCCTAAAATATACTAACAAGTAAATACCAAGTTTTCAAAGATTATCTTATAAACTGAATCTAAAATTAAGAAAAATTATTTTATTTTTATTTTGAATTATAGCAGAATCAAACCAGCTGGATGTGTGCTTGGATGATGGTATTCAGACTGGCATCCTGTGTGCATGCAAAAGCCTTTCACACCAATGTACATACATTCAACTAACATATTTGCTTGCATTGTGGTCTCAAGATGTGTGCTGTTAATGCTACACTTCAAAGTATAGTTTAGCAACAAGTGAATTTGTTTGTGAAACTCCTTATTCAAAATTTACTGTTTTCTTGGTGAGATATATCATACAGGATACAATACTTGTGAACTTCACAAATCGTTTTTTTATATTCTGCATCAAATATCTACAAAATGATTCAAAAATAGTATTGTTGCATACAGCATAAATGAAGTTTGAATAAGTCTCCATAAGTTTATTTGTGGTACATCGCTGATTTCCACCATGCATGCAAGCTGAATGTAGCAGTATGATACTGCCTTAAGTCATTTATTTTATTTTTATAATAAATACAACAATAGGTACTAACCTAAATAGTGCAGGGGCTCCCAATAGTTGTAAGTTTCATCACAATCAGCAACATGACCAAAGTATGCTGAAGTAAGTCTAGTGGAAACCAGCAGAAACAATGCTACCGCACCTCCGGGATATGCAATGCTTCTGAGGTCAGTTGGCGCATTTGTTACTAGGTATTCTCTGAAAATTACATGAAACTATTAAGTGTTATGCATAAGCACAATAGAAAAATAAAAAGCAAAATGTTTAAGTAGGAAACATGGGTAATTTGCAGGTAATTTTGTTGCACAAACCTTATTCACTAGGCGATAGACAACAATTAACCATGAAAATGAATGTTTCAAAAATAATAAAGGAAATCAACTTAAGGAAATCTGTAAATTCATTTACACTTTCATGTCGAGACCATAAATCTCTGAAGATAATAAATTGTACATACAGTCACACAGAAAAAAGCTGTTAGTGACGCGATTTGCGTGCGTAAATTAACTCGAGCAGTTGCTTTTACCTTCAAGTACATCTGGATTCGCGCCAATCTCTAGTAATGAGCGAAAAATTACACATGTTCATAAAAATAAATATACAAATTGAATCATTGATGTCAACATAGGAATGACTATGTTTACATAAAATTCGTCTTCTGAAATATAAATCACAGAAATTTGGTACCGGAAAACTAAATATTAATAGTGAAAATTACCCTTCACTTCCTTTTCTTGGCCGTTTTCCTTTGTTAAAACTGGTGGCTCTTTTGGATCCATTCTTTGAAATAGTCCTTTGTCGCGCTGTTAGAGGCATTTATGATATCCACTATTACAATTCAGTTCATTTGTTATTTTATTACTACTCCGATGTAGTTATTTAAATAGGTTGTAAATATAAATCTGGAGTGGAACTTTTGGTTTGGCCGTCGGCAGTTTACGATTTCGGCTTTTTCGTTTTTCGGCCGGCCCAAATCCCGTCGCTGACATGACAGATGACTGACATTCCCATTATTTTTACAAAGATCGTTGACAGTCGTAATCATAGACAAGAGTATAAATGGTCGTAATCTGCAAAATTATGCTGCGTACAAAAAAAACTGGTGCACGTACTTAGACTATTTAACACGGGACCTGGCAAAACGCGACTCTTAGAACTGAAATTATTGTACGTTTTCCACGGGAGGGGAGGTAAACACGCACAACACATATTTACTCATTCACGCACACTCCTGCGAAAAATTGATATGTCACACTCTCACACTAAATCAAAAGCTGCAACACAACACTTTTGTGTTCACAAAACGCGCACACAAGCAAACTTACATGAAAAAATTGTTCTACTTCGGCAGAGGGAAATAAGTGCGCTTGCCTAGCCCCGTGTTAAATGGTCTAAGTGCACATAACATCCACTCATCCATTAGCCAATATTTATCCATTGTTGGACGTGGGCCCCACCTAGAGCAATCTTTTTTCATCCTCGTCCATCCTCCTCTCCTCTTTGTACAAACCATGGCCAAAAAAAACAAGGCCTGCTCCTTAGGTTTGCATTCCAAAACATACGCTTACTTCAATTTGAACACTGACAACAGGTTAGCATATACCTACATTTTTGCATGAGTATAAATGAGTTTGGAAGAGAGCTCGTATGGCTACACTGAGATTATTTAGAACGCGCTCCGCGCAACGAGACGTCATTAAAGGAGCTTGTGTTGTCAGTTTGTCACACACACACACACATACACAGTGATTGGCTGATTTCCAAAATGAGGACGTCGTGTTGTGCTCTCGAAGAGCATAGGTACATTGTGGTACCTTGTTTTCTTATACCATGGTACAGTCTAGACCGCATCAAGTTAGACTTTGTACCTATCTTATACTCTTCTCTGTAGGGGCTAATGTCGTACTGCAAGTGTATAGCTTGATGTGGTCTCCCTCCACACCACAGTACAAACAATAATCTGTGCAAGATTGTCACAAATCATCTACCTTTGACAGATCGAAAAGCACAATGTTGCCACTTTTCAGCCACTGCTGCTCTCATATCGATATCATAAAATTGACGGCTTCGAAATGCGTTTTTGGAGTATTTTATACTCGAAAAGTCGTACGGTCAAATGGTGCAAAAATAAACAAAAAACATAACATTACCCTTTTACAACCATCTTTTTCGAAAATTATTTTTGTTTATTTCGAAGTGGTCTTCATAAATTTAATGCACAGTTATTACTGAAAATAATGACTAGCAATTTTATTTATTAATCAATAAAGGGAGCATTTAAAATCCAAAGCAGAAGTGGCACCTGTACAAAAGGTTCATCTAAGATGGAAGAGCTGTATGAAACAAAATGTTAAACTAAGATCATCGTATAGATAATGTACAGGATAAATTTTACGTATAAGTAATTAATGTTTGCGATGATGATGACAGTGACGAAGAAATTGAATCTCATTCCGATTACAAATGTGTTACTGATGTCGATTCTAAAGTCTTTAATTTTAGTTTTAGTGCTGTTGACACTTAATTTTTTCCAAAGTAATGTAGCTTCTAAAGGTGTTAATACTAACGAACTATTTTGGAATGAAGAGAATTTAGTTTTGACAGCACTAAAACTAAAATTAAAGCCTTCAGAATCGGCTTTGACAAAATAAAGTAAATGATATTAATAAAGTCTGTCAAATAAAAGCTGAGAGTAACTTTACCCAGTTTTTTTTCTTGTTTCCATATCCGTGTCAGGTAAAGTTACTTAGCTTTCATTAGATAGACTCTACAGATTTATCAGCACCAAACTTAGACCATTTAACGCGGGACCTGGCAAAGCGTGACTCTTAGTACTGAAATTATTCTGCCGTTTTGTACGGGAGGGGAGGTAAACACGCACAGCACACATTTACTTATTCACGCACACTCTTGCGAAAAATTGATATGTCACACTAAATCAAAAGCTGCAACACAAACACAAAACGCGTACACAAGAAAACTAACATGAACAAATTTTTCATGTACTTCGGCAGAGGGGGATAAGGGCGCTTGCCCAGTCCCGTGTTATATGGTCTAAGGCACCAAACGTCATGCTGCAATAAATATCGATATCGACATTAATATAACATTCCCTACTTATTCTTTTCGAATAATGGCAACACTTTATCTGTCAACAGTGTTCGCCAAATCCGTAGACACGGCCAAATCAAAAACTCGACTTTAGAGCACCCCGCCCTCAGAACAATAAGTTCCAGCGTTGCCGGTACGGGTATTTTTACCCGATTTCGGGTAATTTAGGCACTAAGCGGATATCTTGCGGGTAATCATGACTGCCGGGTAATTTCGGGTAATTTTGCGTCAAACACTAAAATATTTTTTTTCCTATTAAATCGTATTGACTCAGTTGATGCCAAAAACGAAATAATTTTGAGGCACATCATGCGTGAATGCGCAAAACGGAATGAATCTTATCTTTATCTGTGAGGGTGTGTGTCTGCAGCGATGAACTGTGCAGCCACTGCAAAAAGTTATAAACGACCATTTCACATGACTTTGACAAGCATCGATGCAAGCATCGAGCAGCGCAAATAATTTCCGCCGATCTCTGTAGCGTATAGGCTATCTGTCATAATGACGTATGGCCGTTTAACACAAATCCATCGCTGCACCCGTTACACAACTCATCGCTGCAGCGATGCAAACCTGTTAAACACGACAATTGTTTAGTAACAAGACTCTGCACTGTCCAATTTTGCTCAACTAAACTGGATTTTATTACCTTATATGTAAGGTTGTAATTAGTATGATACCAATTTCAAGCGAAAAACGAGCCGAGCGATATAGCTGTCACTACCCGTGTATCCTTGTCTAGCAAAATGCCAGTGTATATAATATACACAATATACTCATATATGTAGTGTTGTTGAGTTTCTAAAGTGTTAGAAAGGGACCAACGAGTGCCAACACCCATCTCGCTCGGCTCGTTTTTCGTATCGTAGTGCACAGTCTTGTTCTCTATACGATGTCTTTGGTGTTGAGTCCGATGAGGCAAAACGTGGGAAAATGATGCCAATATATAGACTCTCATTAAATAGGGCAAGCAAGAAGATTTTTTTAAACATCACATCAAAGCAGCGTTGCCAGTGCGCTTATTTTTACTCGATTTCAGGTAATTTAGGCCCTAAGCGGGTTTGTTGCAGGTAATCATGACTGCCGGGTAAAAAAACTGTACCGTCAATAAACAAAAGTAGTTTTTATTTTTATTAAATCGTCTTGACGCAGCTACTGCGCATAATTGAACACATCCTAATCTTTCTCTACTATTTGTGTGTGTGTGAGAATCATGATATAGGTGAGCCTAATCTGCACTAAAACGACGTGCAAAAGAGATGCCTACACAGATCATCAGTAGAAAGCACGATTATTTTGCTCTTTGTTCCGTTGTGTTTTGTGGCTTGCTCTGAAAAGTTATAAATACTATAAAACGAGAAAATTTCGAGAGAAAGGATCCTTTAAAATCAACTCATTTAATTAAAGGTTCATTGTTGATAAATTATTATTTTTATTTGTCCATTTTCACCAAATTGGTCTGAATGTGAATGTGGAAAATTCTTTGATAATTATTTTATTTGGTAACAACAACTTGAGATTTAAACTCTACTTAAAATATCTTTAATTGTGATTTTTTTTCGCCTTATCAATTAAAAACCCTTTTAAAACAAACACATTCCTGTTCATTTTTAAAGAGGTACTTATGGAAAATGTTTAAAAAAACAAGATATTTTACATTTTATTTCTTCTCTTGAAAAAAAGTTACATTCACAAAACGGGTAATTCGGGTAATTTCTGATTCGGTTTCAGACGTTTTCTAGTTTGACTACCGGCAACACTGATAAGTTCATATTCTATGACCCCGCCCGCCCCACTAGAGGAAACTCTTTTGGTGGGTGGTGGATTACACTGACAGGGGGCGCAGCCACATAACCAAAGATAGTACTCTCTACCGATCAAGCTGGTTAATTTGTTCTGGGATTAGAATAATACTATTAAGATATTATTATATGTTTAAGGTTTCGTGGGTGGAGGCAGCTGTAAAACAAGGTTTAGGTACCGTTGAATGGGGTCAATAGAAACAAAATCAAACTTAAAAACAAGATTAAGAGATGAATTTGGGACAATTTGCCATTAAAGCCATGTTTAGTTCATGTCCGGTGGTCCATTTTAGTGAATTGCATCAATATAATGTTATTATTTTGCTTGAAATAAACAAAAAATGCAAAAATATCTGCAATTTCTATTGACCCTCATGCTGGGGTGAAATGAAACGGTAAAGGGGTGTATAGAATATTTAACTAGGGTTGTCACCTTAGAGTTGCATGTATACATATTATGTATACTCTAAGGTTGTCACTGAAATAAAACTAACGAATTTAATGATATTTTTTTAATTGAGTGAAAGATACATTAAACAAGTGCTTACCAAACCAACACAGCAGCTTGATACAAAATAATAATTTATGTTAATTAATATTTCTTTATCGACTTTTGCAATAAGAACAAATAAAACAAAATCATTGCATGCATGTACCATAAGAACGAACAAACACAATTATTATTATATTATTTGTATCATTAAAAAAAAAACAGTGTACTTACACAGTAGCATAATTACCAAATGTGTGTTTGATTAATCCCCCCCTATCACACCAACATGACAAACTTATCATTGCATGCACCATAGGAACGACAAAACACAACTATTTTGATATACATATAGTACATTACTGCTAAGACCAGGAAACAAGCAATCCTAGACAAGTAAGTTTAAAGTCCGAGCCCGTAGGGCGAGGAGTTTTCTATACGAGGCCAAGATTGCTAATTCATGGTCAAAGCAAGTATAGTGCTTTTCTCAAAAATAAAATGAGATATTTTCATGTTTTTCATGATAATGAGTTATATCTAATACCTATATAATAAACTGACTAGGAAATATTAAAAGTTACTTGCTCATATTTGGGCGATTAGTCATGTTTATTGTTATTGATTTCTTCAGCAAGGCATTAGTGGAGTACAATCTATATCAGAGCCCGCTTTTAAACTCATTTTGTAATTTATTTGCACATAATACTTTCAACTAAAATTTATAGCAACAAAAATTCCCGCTATTACGCAACTTTTTTTTATTATTGCCAGCTGGGCACAGGTATTTAGCACCATGCAGCCTTCATGGACAACGCCATCTAGAGGAACGCTAAGTACTAAGAAAAAAAAAACAACGGTAAAACTTCCTTAGTCTTTAGCCTTTTAAAATCATCGACACGGATGGTTTTAAACAAGGTAGGTGGTAGAGCTTATGCCGGGCTCGATTGTGGAGGTACCACCATCTTAATCGCAAATCCTCCCGAAGTTATTCGGGGGAGGGTAAGAGACAGTGTTGCCAAATGGTGATATCGCTGTCTCGCTCGCACTCGCAGCAGCCCCTGCATGCGTCTCTTTTTATCTATTGTAATTACAGTGGAAATGGCAACGCTGGTAAGAGAACAGCTCTCAGGCAAAAAAAACAGGCAGCCCACCATTGCCTGGGACTGATGGATGGCGGTATATCCATCCCCAATTGCCGGCCTTATATAAAACAGACTAGTGACGGGCAGCGGCGACACTGGTGCATGGGTTTCGGCACCGCGCTCTCCAACCCGCCTGCCCAGCGTGTGTGAGTATGGGCATTTCTTCCAGGAGGACCGCCAAGAGTGGTGAAATCCTGGAAAGGCCTATGTTCAGCAGTGGGCAAAACAGGCTGATGGATGGATGGATGGATGGTTTTAAAAAGCAAACATATGAAATATACTCTTTGAACATGTGGTAGGTAATGGATTTTCATACGAATTTCCTGGACAGTTATTCAGATTTCCTGGACACTTTTAATAGCTCGCCAGAATTAAGTATTTTCTGGTAGGTCTTTACAGTCCATCCATACATCAGCCTGTTTCGTCCACTGCTGGACATAGGCCTTTCCAGGATTTCGCCACTCTTGGCGGTCCTCCTGGAAGAAATGCCCATACTCACACACGCTGGGCAGACGGGTTGGTGAGCGCGGTGCCAAAACCCTCGCACCAGTGACGCCAGTATGTTTTATACAAGGCCCGGCAATTGGGGGTGGATATACCGCCATCCATCGGTCCCAGACAATGGTGGGCCGCCTGGTTTTGCCTGAGAGCTGTTCTCTTACTCTCCCCCGAATAACTTCGGGAGGATTTGCGAGTAAGATGGTGGTACCTCCACAGTCGAGCCCGGCATCAGCTCTACCACCTTATAACTTTAGTCTTTACAGTATGTAATGGTAATATTACAATGTATTTTTGAGAAAATATTATTTGTATCAGAAAAAAAAAACAGTGTGCCTACTTAGTATTACAATTACCAAACATTGATGTGTTTGATTAATGCTTCTCTGTCAAACAAACATATATATCGCCAACTTTACATATTTAACAAATCCAATTATTGCACGCTCGGATTGTGTGACATCTCTTCTATTGCTTGTTTGATAAAATCAGCTCATCATATTTTTTATACCTTTTCCCCCCGGGCTTGGGCACATGTTCGCGGCATCTTAGGTATCTAAACGGAAAAGAAACGTTGTTTAGATCAACGATAAAATGTAAAAAGCGATAGAAAAAAGTACATTAAATAGTGACAGCCCTAACAAAAGCGATTCTAATTACTCTGATACGTATCTTTTCACCTTACTATCATCTCTTTTGACCCCTCAGTAGTACCTTCTATTTACCCTTACCCGTATCTAATCACCCAAGTCTTCGTGTCTATTCACCTCTTTTTTACAAATAAATGCTACGTTTATAAATTTGTCAACGTTTAAGACAAAATATAACTTAAAATAACTAGGTAATATTTACCTATCCTGGCTGCAGAAAAAACAAATGTTGCTTCGAGAAACACTCTACTGTTGAAAATGGCGTATTTTATATTTAAATTTAAAAGTTTGTAAAGACTATACACAAGCTACGTGATGTACCACTTTTAACCGTTATTTTCTGACAATCGAGAACATTTCATTTTAGTTAATCATTTGTTTTTAATATTTATATTGAAAGTCTACGTAAAAACGAAGCTTATGTATTTTTTCATTTTGTTTTATTTTATGTTTTTCCTGCATAATTTAATGTTTTCTTATTCACTCATTCTAAAAGGACGTAAGTCGCATCTGAGGATTTCAAACGTTCAATCGTTCATTGCCAATGGATTATTAAAAAAAAGCTTGGCATGTTTATGTCTGCTGTCACATGGCATGAAAGTTGTTTTTTTTTAAAACAAACTGAATATAAAATAAAGGAAATTGTTGTTAAAATCCTGTTTACCATATTTTTAGTTTTTTTTAAATATTTCTTTATTTAATCCCGATTTAATTCTGAAAAAAAAATATGATGCTCAGAAAGCCCATATCTCGAAATGGTTTTCAGTTTTGCACCAATTATTAATTTGTAATGTTGTCGATTGACGAACTTCATGCCTATTTATGTGTTGCCATTTGAGAGAAAAATATTGTCATTGTTAAATATGTAAATTTCAAAAATATTCCGCTTTTTATACCACAGAATCAGGCAATGCACAAAAGTTTGCAATTTGTTTCTATTCCCCCGTGAAATCTATTCACCCTAAATTACGGTACAAGTCTCGCAACGAGTTGTTGACTCATTCACAACTTAAGGCGTTCGGCCAAAGTGGTAGGGGACTACCGCATGTGTTCACTCGCGCACAAAATTACTAAGTGCGATAAGGAAAAAAATATTAGCGCAGTCAAGGTCAGCGCTCATAAACCGTTGCGACACTTGTATGTTTTATTATGATGATAGCGGCGTTAGTCCCGATCTTCACGCGCCAAAAGAGACTTGATGATTTTTATGAATTTCCATCGTACTTACTTTAGGGATATCGCACAAACAAACAAGTAGAATAGAAACTTTATCAGAGTTTATTTTTATTTCTTCAGTTATGATATTGCACTGAGCAATGAGATATTTTGCTAGTTATTATACGAAATGTACACGGGACATTATTATACAAAATGTTTAAAATTTATTATAATTGCAGACAAGTACTAATAGGCCTATTTCCCACAGGAAAAAAAAACAATAAATATAAATAAATTTTATTTTTTCCTCCGCGTCCGCACAACAGTCCAGCCTGGCTCTGGGTCTTCATCCATAGGTTCAGGCTGCTGTGACCTGTGCGATGATGTGGAAGCTTGGTGTGGGCCGTTTGAACCTGTAGCGTTCTCTTCATCATCCTCACCACTACTGCTGGTTGTGTCATCGTCCGGGTTACCATGACTCTGAAAGTACATAGTACAATTGTTATTTTAAAAGAAAGTTATTTTACTTATTATAAAATAAAATAAACCGGACAAGTGCGAGACGATTTTTCATCATGCTTCTAGTATAAGAAGGTATTACTTGCCGAATTTCATAGTTCTAGGTCTACGGAAAATACCCTATAAAAATTGATTCCCTTGAGAGTGTCGAAATATACGTCTTTTGCGGCATAAACGGCCGTATCCTTTTTCACGTTAACTTAGAAGTTTGATTTTTTCACAGCTTCAAGGGACTGTAGACCTGAAAATATGGTTTTAATTTCAACTTGATACCTCCACGCATTCCCGACATAAAGGGTCTTGACAGACAGACTGACGGGCGGGCGGACAGACAGACTGACAGACGGACAACAAAGTGATCCTATAAGGACTAAGACTTTTCCTTTTGAGACTCTATTCGCCTTAACTCCCATACTAGCGCTGTTCGCTGATAATTTTCTTATTGATAGGTACTTGCTTATTATTTTTTCTTTTTGAACATATCCCATACAATATCCATGACGTGAAACTACAACATTTATCAAAATCAAACACATACAAAAGTTACAAGCGTATAAAGTGCTGGATTTTACACATATTTTCATGAATGTTTATGTACCTTAATGTACTAGAAGCGATACAACAAATTAAATAATTTTAGGTTCACAGCATTGTATATTTATACCATTCAAAAATACTTTTGTTTTATTTAGATTTTTGGGATATTTCTCCTGAAATCATAGGAAGACCCAAGACCATTCTCGAGTTTTTTCAAGACATGAATTTTGTCTCGCGTTAGCTTAGTGTTTGGTTAGTTCCGTACGAGCTCGGGTAATGAACATTCGGGCCAACCAAAAACAGTCAGTCAGTGCTCTATAATCCGAAGTTGAATTTAGAATGAAATGGCAAGCATAGGGACTCCGTGCGCGACTGACTTCAAGCCGGCTACAGGCCTCTTAACATAAAAAAATAATAATAAAAAAATGCCCCCATTGATCACTTACATTTAAACTTACCTGAGGCGGTACAGACTTGTGCACGGGCTGACTTAGCCACATCTGACATTTAGGCATGGCCTCTAGTTGTGTCCTCAGCTCATCGTGACGGCCGTCCTTCAGGAGGCTCAGGAAGTGGATCAGTAGTGTTGCGACTTCTATAAAGACAAAGACAGCTTTGATTAAAACGTAAGAAAGAAAAAAAACAAGGTTTGAAAAATCTAGGCACTACTGATAAGCAAGCTTTATATAAAGCTTTATACTGATAAGCAAGCTTTATATAAAGCTTTATATAAAGCTTGCTTATCAGGACCTAGATTTCTCATAGCTTGTCTTTTTATAATTATAACTTATATCTAATATTTTGATATATCTCCATTGACGTCCTACCGAGTACGTCAATGTATGTATATCTCAAAAAGTTTTTTCAGGTGATGGAATAATTTATCTGAGTGATTTTTCTGAGATTTAGGCAGCCTGATCAATTTTCTCTTTACGTACTCGTAGCTCGAGTACCTCCACAACATATTCACCTATGTAAAGTTATATACTTTTTAAGAACTTTAATAAATACCTATACAGATAGTTAGGAAAATAATGATATCCCTAGAAAAAATTGTTTTGTTTTTTATGACGTGTGATTGATTACGTATAACCCGGTCCCAATATCTGTGCACTTCGCTGGAATGTGGCGCCTCTCCCGCTTCCCCTGTCACCTCTCCGCGCACTCCCCGGTGCGACAGTACGGTTAGCATCTTCGTTGCCGCTACACGTCCCGATTATTTTGATATTTTCGCTTTATTGTTGTTTTGTTTTTTAATGTTTATTGTTAAGTTTAGACTGTTTACTGCGAGAGCATGGCCAAGAAGTTGTACGTCTGCCACCTTACCATTGTGACCTAAACCCTATCGAATATATATGGAACTTGGTAAAGCAAAGGGTGGCAGATAAAAACATTGACCAATCAGAAAAGAACATAGAACAACTAGGATCATCTAGCAGATGACAACATCACACAACTTTTAATATCACTAGGGGAAGACAGTTCGGCGAGTTCAGAAAGTGAGAGTGAGGAAGATACAGTGTCAGGCATAGAGTCAATAATTTATAGTGACTGAGTTTAAAAATAATTTTTTTTGTAATCAAAATTATTGTTTTTTAATAACAAACCCTTCATCAATAATAAATTGATTTGAAAAGGTTAGTAAATTTTTTTTACCTCCACATTTCTCGAAAAAACTTTTTTTCACACCGTACCCAGACCGCCGATATGACGTCACGAGGTCAGGTGCACAGATATTGTGACCGGGTTGTAGGTATCTACTACCCTCAAAACTTGAATTTGTTCAAAAATGAAAATATTTATTGTTACAATCAATTTGAACGGTAACATTAGACTTTTTAACATGTTATACAACACAAAAACACAGTACTTTTTGGTGTCATGTTACTCAGCACTAATGAAATGGCTACTGTTGCCTAATACAATATTTTTGTGTCAGTGCCCTGGAATATGCCTCGTAAGCCCATTACTAGAATATTTTGGTGTCCCACTAGCAAAACTAACTTAGGTCTTAATTCACCAATCACTAGAATGTTAAGACAATATAACGAGAAGTGTCAAACTATCCCAGATCTTGACATTTTTCACTTATCCTTGAACAATTTTAGGACCAGTTTGCAAAGATTCTGTTAAGTTTAATCTTATTTTCCCATTTTGTAGATATTATTTGTGTTTTTTGTGTTAGTTATTTAATAGTTTTGTTTTGTATTAGTAATTATAAAAAAATTTAGTACTTGCTGTAAATGTCTATAATGTAATGTCTGCTTTGTGTTTACCACTTGTTTATTGTTGAGTGTTGTGAACGCCTGTCACTGGTCCACATATCAGAATTTTAGTTTTATGTTTTAATTTGTTAAGTATGTGTAATATGTGTACTGTTGGTGTTCCGTTATTAATTAATAAATAAATAATAAATAATACAGTAAAAACCGTAATATAGGTATAGGCATCAGTGCTTTTCCCGGTGTGCAGAATGAAATAAGTGCTTAGTTATAATATAAATAAGTATTGCGTACCGATCAAGTACCTAAGTATGTTCATAAAAAGAAGTGAACATCTGAACAAATGCGCATTAATTTTGACAATAATTTACCAAAACGAAGTTATAGATTATTATTATTTTTGTTGAACAAGGACATGCAATAACAAAAAATTCAAGAAGAAATATGAGTATCTGAACAAAACATATACATAAAATTAGTTTTGTCATAATCGGTAATAACTAATATACAAAAACAACGATTTTACTTTATTTATTATCTATGTTGAACAAGGATATGCAATAAAAATAAATTTAAATTTAAGAAGAAATAAGCCAATACAAAACATTACACATGTAGGTATGGCTGTTCTCTCTAAACACAAATTATGTTTGTTTAAAAACAGTAAGAATTTAATTTAAAAAATTTTGGAATTGGTCTCGAAGAGCTTTTCCGTGGTTGCGTAGGAGATGCCTAATAACCAGGTTGACAGCATTCTACTACAATTACTTTTGCAAGTAGGGAAAAAAGTAAGTTCCTTATTGATTTCAATTCAATTCAATTCATTTTATTCATCTTTCGACATTATCGTGTACTTAGATACGTCAATTCATTTTATACAATAAATATTTAATGTTATCTTGTATAGTATGCTATACAGTAACTTAAATAATAACATTTAATAGTAATAATTATTAAAACATTCAGATAAATCTTATAAATAAAACGGATTACTTTTAAGTAACAGTGTCAAATTAATTCTACATAACAAATGAAAATATTCTTATCAGCCAAAGCCTCGTTAATTGTATAATAGGTCTTATCAATAAGTTGCTTCCTAATTGTATTGCAAAATGACTCGTGTTTCAAAGCACATATTTCCTTCGGAATCTGATTAAATAATTTTATACCTTGACACAAGTAGCTTTTAGTCAATTTAGCCAATCTACGACTGGGAAGAGCCAACTTTTCCCTATTTCTGGTGTTGTGGCTGTGGATATCTCCTATTCTGGTCAAAGTAGACAAATTATTTTTAACGTAAAGAATACACCGATACATGTACTCTCCTATCATTGTCATGACACCTATTTTTCTAAATTCTTCTCTGTAGGAATCTCGGGACTTAAGACTTAAAATATTTCTTACTGCTCTTTTTTGCAGAGTAAATACTCGACTCGCATCAGCAGCCGTCCCCCAAAAAACTACACCGTATGTCATAATAGAGTGAAAGTATGCAAAATAGAAGTTGATAGTTGAGACATCTAGCAACAGAAAGGTTGTTTAAATAAATAATTATATATAAAATTATGTAATTAAAAAGCCCCTGATGATGCTTATATAGTGAAACCGGTTGGGTAGTGTAGAATTAAATATTATCTGTGGAAAAGTACAAGTGTTTTTTTATCACAACAATGCAAAATAGACACACCTAGCCGCTTTTATTCCGCCCAATTCTTTTATCTTCTTTATTGCATATGTAGCAGAACTAAGTTTTTTCGTGAGAGCTTATATTTGAGGGGCCCATGTTAGTTTAGCATCTAGATAAACACCTAGAAATTTTACCGTATTGGTGGTAGCAACATTCAGTTTATCAAGAACATCTTGTACTGGTTCTGGAATTTGATTAAATCTTGGCCCAAGAGCAAACCGGATAACATTTGTTTTATCAACATTTAATAACATGTTATTTACAGAGAACCATTCCCTCATGCTCGTGATCACTATTTCTATTTTATTTAAAATATTGTTGTCATTTTGGTCTTTGATTATCAAACTTGTGTCATCCGCAAACGTAACAATGTCAATGTGATCTTCAGTAATGGCTGCTGAAATGGCATTATTATTCCTTTCACTTTCACTTTGGTGCAATTAGTCCAAAAACGGCCTAACCTCAACATCCAAAGTAAAAGTATCATTCCAGCTTCAAATTGTTCTATACAGTCCACATATTGTTGGGTAAAAAGTTGCACTATTTTTGGCTTCGGGTTTGGGGAGGAGCGGGGGGGGGGGGGGGTGAAGTTGAGTTTTTTCAGTTTTTCTTATATATAAACTATGCGGTATTTTTTTTATTATAAAACACAATCCTGTATAAAAAGCAATAGATTCCTTGTGACAATGTCATACTTTTCCAAAAATCTAAAAAACCGAACAATTGCTACTTTACACCCTCCGTAACTCTGAAACCGTTCACTTTAGCAAGATTTTGCTGTAGAACATTTTTGTTTGCAATTTAATGTAGATTACTTTTGTGCTTGGCATTTTTGCGCTAAGCCGCATAGTTATCGAAATATTTAAGAAAACCTGCCAAGTGCGTGTTGGGCCACGCGCAATGTAGGGTTCCGTAGTTGCCCGGTACATTTTATGAGTTGGTCTACTAATACAGACCGCGCCAAACTTCTAGAGTTTGGCGCGACCTGTACTCAGTGAAATTATATCGACTCTAACAAAAAATAGCACTTTAAAGCTTAATATTTAGCAAAGGGATCCCTGAAACGAAAAATGGTTTTCCCTATCCATAAATGACTCAAAATAATTAAAGTTTTACACTTGGAAGCGAATATAACGTACCTGTCGGCAAAATAGCAAATCGAACGTTTTACATCGGCATGGTAGTGATGGTAGGTAGACACTTCCTTTTTGGACTTGGATTTCCTCAATATCGCTGTTTGGTTGGTTATCCAGAGAAATCTGTCCTGCTCTAACGCTTTCATTTTCCACATGTTTATCCTCCTCAGCAGAAGCGGGCCGCTCAGAAAACTCGCGGTTTTGTGGTGTTTTTATTTATTATTTTGGAATTAGAGGGATGGGTTTTTAGTATGATGGCTGTTTTACATCACATTTTTTACGACGCTTATTTTAGTATAAATTTTATTATCCAAAACTTAATATAGCTCAAATGAAATGATATTTAGATCGTAGTTTAGACCTATCTTTGTGATTTAATCTGATCGAGGAAAGTGTAAGCAATCATGTATCGAACAGCTGAAATATTAAGATCAAAGAGTGAGATATGACATATATTTTTTGCAAAATTTATTCGTCGCTTTTTATTGGTTTCAAATTAATTTTAAAAGAGACATAGTCGGGATGGTTGAAACAAACTCAGATGAAACAAATTATTCCGATGTCGATAGAACAAGCGTTACCACTACTGACTGATATTGATACAGATGATTCGGAAACAGAAGATTAAAAAATAAGTATCATTATAATATCATTGATGTAAAATTAATTTGATTTAAGTAAAAATAAAACAGTCAGATTTAGTGTTTTATTTCATTATAGTTTTAATATTTCTCATTTCTTGAAAAAAAAATACATGTTTAGAAGAAAAACGATGGTGCTAAGTTTTTTTTCAAGAAAGTGAAAAATAATTTTTAGTTTATTTTCATTTTACATCTCTAGGGGGGACGCTCCACTCTAAAATTTTCACTTTAAAGCTTAATATTTCGCCAACGGAACCCTAAATCGAAAAATGGTTTTCACACACTCACAATGTTTTTAAACGACCTATCCAACAATACCCCACACTATGGGATAGACGAGAAAAAAAATTCATCCCCGGTTTACGTGTAGGTACGAGAGGTAACATTAAAATTATTTTTTTTAAGATTTTATTTTACCATTTTGTTGGCGTGATTAATATTTATATCCATGGCAAATTACAGCTTTTTAGTATTAATAGTCACTGAGCTAAGCCGCGGACAGACGGACAGACGGACATGGCGAAACTATAAGGGTTCCTTGTCGGACTACGGAACCCTAAAAAACCCCCCAAACCCAACGCTAAAAATGGTGTAACTTTTTACCAAACAATATGTGGACTGTATAGAACAATTTGGTGCTGGAATGATACTTTTACTTTGGATGTTGAGGTCTGGGGTCAATTGCACCGTAGTATATTCGCCTTATTGTAAAGTGTGCTACCAAGATAGCAAAAGAAGCGCTGAGCGAAAGCAGTTTTAAAGTGGGTGGAAACAGTGTTGGCGACTGTGTAATGTCGTCTTTTGCACAGAGAAGGATGTGACTTTGAGAAAGTTAAACATGGTATGTTGCTTGAGAATAGTTTGTGCTGTGAATATTTGTCAACAGTTAGAACACCACATGACGCATAAAACTCATCTGTTGGGAATCAGAATGGGCGAAATGTGCATACTTTAAGTACAGCTCTCTGTGCCCTCTCGAGTTTTATTATATGTGACTTGGCAGCGCCTCCCCATGAGGTGATGCATTAAGCAAAGGTGATTGGCAGAGAGCTGTATATACCATTTTAATAACTCTCCATTCTGCAACGAGTCTTAGTGATTTAAAAACAATATATGAGTTTCCGAATTCTGGCTGTAAGGAGGTCAATATGATCCTTGAAATTTAACCCATCATCCAGAAGTATACCAAGGTATTTAATCTTATTAACTTGATCAATAAAATGGCAAGAACATGAAGAGCTAGGATTGTCTGAACAAGTATATGCAATAATAGAGTATCCTGAGGCTTTTGAGGGCTCACGGATTGCAAATTTTAAATATTTTGTTTTAGTTCCATTTACAGTACAAATTTTAAATATTTTGTTTTAGTTCCATTTACAGTACAAACGTTATTTGCCAGCCACTGAGTCACGACATTAAATCCATCCTGTGCAATAGAATACACTTCTTCCCAGGAATCAGCAAAAAAGGTTAAAGCAGTATCATCTGCATAATCAATTGTTTTGTTGTTCTTGGGTCTGAGACGACATAGGTCGTCAATATATATTAAAAATAAGGTTGGTCCCAAAATACTGCCTTGGGGGACACCATGAGTTATGGGAAGGTCGTATATACTGATCAATTACTGACTGATCAATTGACACGCACTGTGTTCTATCAGACAGGTAATCCTCAAACAATTTATAATGGTTAACCCTAATTCCAAGCCTTTCCAGCTTTTTCAAAAGGAGTACCATGTCAAACGCCTTAGCTAAATCTAGAAATAAAGTGAGACACTTTTTACTAATATCAAGCTTCCGTACAACAAAATCAGTGAGATCATGTACATCATTGCAGTTGATTTCCCTGCACGGAACCCAAACTGATTTTCTGAAATCAGGCTATTATTTTCAAGGTAATTAACCAATCTCACGTTAATAATGGGTTCTAAAATATTTGAAATGGATGTAAGAATTGAAATAGGCCTATAATTATTGACACAGTCTCTATTCCCTCCCTTAAAAACCGGATGAACACGTGACTTCTTGAAGGCACGAGGAAAAATTCCCTTAATAATGCACTATAAACTAAATTTTACGTTACGGTTTTTTAAAACGGCCCGCGGCGAGTAACTATTTGAAATCGGACTAACGTTTTTACAGGAAAGTCGCATTTGTTCAAACAAGGACACATAACGAGACGCATAAGTAATAATACATAATCACGTCTATGAGCGGTCCGTGTCCCTGAGAGAGTTAAATAGGAAAAATATTTTTTAGTATGCAAAAAATCAAGTTTGATAGCTGATGATCGTTCTAAGGCCCCACCTCATCTTCTTTGCCGATCTAATAGTCCGGGAGGTACTGTTGCAAATACAAAAGTCATAGTAAGCCGGCTGATATTGACATTGATCGTAGATCTCACATGACTGACATGTGAATCGACCGTCAGCTGCTCAAGTAGCGGTGGGTTTGGGAGTTAGAGGTTGCGAAAGTGGTAAAAAAAAAAGGTGATAGTACTCCGTCTGAAACTTTTCTCACAGATAGTTGACATCACACTGAGCTGAAAAAAAAATCGTCAGCTGACGCAATCGCGGTGGGTCTGGATGTGAGAGGTTGCGAAAGTGGTAAAAAAAAAACGAACGAATCCACGATTTTTTTCAAGCTGACGATTTTTTTTTGCTAATAATGGCCTCAGCTATCTGTGAGAATAGTTTCAGCTGGCATACTATTACTTTTTTTTTTTTACCACTTCCTCTGCCTCCCACATCCACACCCACCGCGGGTGCGCCAGCTGACGTTTGGTTCTTTTATTATTATTAGCCATTCCAGATCTATTGAAAAAGATAGAAATCAATCGGCTTAAAATCACTACCTAAAATGCAAAGCTACTGCCCGGGCTATAAGTAAAGGAGAGTGTTAGCGAGAGATGAAAACTAACAAATACACACAGGCAAGGATGAAAATCAATAAATCGAAGTCACAAACCAGGCTAACCCATAAAATTTGTAAAATTGTTTGCGTTAATATTATAATTAATAACTGATTCAGATGTTACTCTAGCCTTGCATCTGAAAATAAGACTCAACCCATTCATTCAAAAGTATGAAAATAATACATTGTAACTTTTCTAGTTGAACCTGCGATTCACCGATTGCGTCGTTATTTTCGTATACTATACACATCAACTTATGGCCCCCAAATTCATAAGCATATAATTGTTTGGCCCACGACTTCCCAAAAGGTTGCCCTTGCCTGCTTTACATGGTTGAAAGAAATGCGGTACTTTTCCTAACACCTGCATAATTGGATAAAATTGTTTTTTTTTTTGTAGGATGTATTATTCAAATTCCAATAATTTATTTTGTAAAAAAGATACATAAAGTATGTTTTAAAGGTTATAGCTAATCTTCACTAAAATAATAGAATATGAAAAAAAAATAGGTTGGGCTACTAACATTTAATATAATTATATACTACTGCATAAAATAAAGAAATGTAGGAATAAAAATAATATAATAATAATAAATATATAGGTATAATAATATATATCCATAATGCAATGAACACATAAGTTTATCAACTAAATAAACCATAAATAAATACAATGTCTAACCGTCTGCCCATTCAATTAGTCTCGCTAAGAAGAAGGGCAAGAAACTTAGCAAGATCATGTTTTCTAATTCTACTTTTTTTTTCCAGTAATTTTTGTTACATTACCATTCTATACGAGGTTAAATATAACTATCTAGGGCATAAAAAATATAAGACTCCAGAAATTATGTCACAAGAAAAAATTTATCTTAGTCAACCCATGTCATATCACCTATTACCTTTAACAGCAAAGTCAGTTTACATATTAATTAACTTAAAGCCTATAAAGGAATCATACATTAGTAAAATTTGCTAATTAGGAATTATAATTTTGATAAAGATTATTATTAAAATAATCTTAAATACTATATTATATTAAATAAAAGGATACTGTGAACTTGAAACATATTTCAATCCTTAGTGATTGGCTGACTTTAAGACAGTGAATGCTATTGGAGCCTTTGCCATACTAAACTGTGTTAAACACAGTTTATCGTGGGGTCAGACTTCTATGTTATTTCCATCGCGGGGGAGGATCTGGTATGATTCTTATAAATATTCATCAACAAACTAAAATTTGTTTATTGGTAATCATGTAAAATTTAAAAAAACAATACATTGCAGGCTGAGAGTATTCTCAGATTTCTATAAGTAATAAGGAACAAACCTCTGGGAGATTCATCATGGCACACTGTCTCAAACTCTTCATCCATTAAGTCTTCCAGCACTTCCACCAAGTCATCTCGGTCCACTATGTTCTCTACACAGTATCTAGCTACATACACAGCCATTAACTGCGCTGTCTGTAATATAAATTATCGAAGGTAAGTCACAATTACTTTGGAGTCTCTCTTACACCTCACCACTGACCAAAAGTCAAGTTTAGCTATTATTGTTCTTTTTTTGTTTCCTTGTTCATTGTATATGAATGGGCTAGTGTTGTTAGACGGGCAGATGCCGTTTTTTCTCTGGAACCCTCGTAACTACCTACCAACTGCATGACCGTCTTACAGCTGACGCCATACCAACTTACTTACCTCTTTGCCGCCAGGCGCACCCATTCCATGTTCGACAGCAAGTTGTAAAGCCGTCCAGTTGTTTAATACCAAATCAACTATAGGTTTGAAGTCGTCATATAACATTTTATTTGTGTTATTTACAAGAGAATAGAACAAAATTTTATTAAAATAGTACCTTTACGCATTTTCTAACCTCTTGATTTTTACCACAACAAGGAAGCGTTGCAGAACGTACGATCAACTACGGCGATCATAGTGCGTTTCTTTCACTCGTTTATTAGAAAGAGAAGATCTATATAAGAAAATGAGAAAGAAAAATCTGCTTGAAACAATCAGGTGGCCCAGTGTGATTTTCGCATTACTCAGACCCAAAGACATTTTATAGAGAACAAGACTGCGTGCACTACGTACGACAAGAAAAACGAGCCGAGCGAGATGGGTGTTGGCACTCGTTGGTCCCTTTCTAACACGTTAGAAACTTAACAACACTATATGAGTTTAGTATATTGTATATATTATATAGACTGGCAACTTGCTAGACAAAGATACACGAGTAGCGACAGCTATCTCGCTTGGCTTGTTTTTCGCTTGAAAATGGTAACATAATAATTACAATCTTATTTCTAAGGAGATAAAATCTAGTTTAGTTGAGCAAATATTGGACAGTGCACAGTCTTGTGTACAATGTCTTTGCTCAGAACCAATTCATTAATTAACACTTTCGTCAGGTTCTGACACTGACAGCCGGATAGCGTTTACAATTTTCAAAGCGTGTGACAGAAATGGCATTAGAACCCGTGTCGAGACCCCGAATTTATGAACGCGGCCCTGAAGCGTTTCAAAACACTTTCGTGCAGCTGTCAGGTAACAGGGTAACGGTTCCTTTACCCTCGTTTTAACTCGTGTCAGGGTGAAATTCGCATCACTCCGAGTGATTTTCGCTCGTTTCGAAATGAAACCCAAATCGATAGAGACATCGTTCTAAAATCGTTTTACGTCGGGAACTGTCATACGTAATGAAAAAGTCAGAATAAAAGATGTTGTGGAACGCTCTGTAGCTTTGACAGATTCACGGACAGATTGCCATCTTTATGATTTTTAGACAAATAGTAGAAATGGTTCAAGAGCCTAGTTCTGACTGCATGGTTGGAAACATAGACTTAGTTAGGGTATGCTGTCGTAAAGGCGAACATAGTGTGCGAGGGAGAAGAAAATCCTTTACGGTAATATAGCAAGATAAAAAAGAAAAGCGAACCTAATGACACCGTAACCAGTTTTAAATGACAGAGCTGCACCATTCTGCCGTATTCTGCACGTAACGAAAGATCTCTTCAGATTTGTGCATTTTTTACTCGGACGAGTTCACAGTTCGGGGCGAATCACTTTTGGAAGATTTAAAAATTTTGTAGGAGGCAATCAATTCCGGCTGTTTGGAGGGTTTTGTATTGTAAACTAGGGATGATTACAAAGAACATCGATGTTTTTTTCGAAGTAATGCATCGAGCAAAGGCATCGATATTTTATGATGCATCGAAAAAAAACATCTATGTTTTTGATAAATCGATGTATTTTTCGATACGTGAAGAGGTTGTTCTGAATATTTTGAATTTCGGTTCTGATCTTCTGATTGTTAGAGGACTAAAATTTCAGTTTATGACAGTGAATATTTAATGAATAAATATACAAAAAAAAACTTATCAAAAAAAACATTACAATATCGTTGTGCCGATATTTCATGAAAAACAAAAGCAAAACTTGAAACTTTTGTCATTTTTGAAAAAAAGCCAATGTAGGAGTGCCATTAAAAAAAAAATTATGAAACATACGGAGCCGTAAGTAAGTAGGCTTAAATTGTCACAAATTTAATGTACTTTAGGAATAATAATGATAACTAATGTAAAAAACGCATGGGTTGTGAGTTAATCTGCAAAAACTGAAAAATGACTGAAATCTATGCAGTTTTCACGTATTACATAGTTAACACAACTTTTTTTGCTTGCAAAATAAGGAATCACACTTTCTTAGCGTGTCCAAATAACATAACAAAAATGTAGCTTTACATACATCGCGCTTCGTTTTTTTAGGGTTCTTATTTGTAAGATATGACTGGCCAATGTTACGTGCCCTGAATATTAATCCTTTTTAACCCTGGGGTCACGTTCAACACACATGCTTTGCAGCTCACGTCAGGGTACCTAGCATAGTTGACCATATCGAGCTTTGACAGCTCGATATACCACTGACCGTCCCTTTTTAAGTACATCAACAGAGTGACACAGAGCCCTGTATCAAGCGCTATAGGTTAATGTTTTTTCAAGTTTCTTTCGGTTATGAGTTTATGACTCTCATGACGATCAGCGTACGCAGCAAATTCGATACATCGTTTTAAAAACATCGATACATCGAATATATCGAGGGTTAACGATACATCGTATAGTTCGATGCATCGTATTAAAAAAATCGAATGTTTTGATACATCGATGTATATAGTTCACCCCTAATGTAAACAACAATCAAATCAACGATAATTTATAAAATGTGAAAAACCCTTGGAACTTCGAATATCTGTGTCGTAAAACTTCTGTTATCTTTTGGCATTGTGATTAAGAAATGGCTGAAGATATTAAAGTTTCGTTTATTATCCGAAAAGATTGTAAAAATGAATCCGAATGCTCAGATGAGATGAAGTTGGCTTTCCTCGTAAGTTTTGTAATATTTGCACCACGATTCCATGAACCTCTCTGATATACTCGAAAGCTGGTACAGAACCTAGTGTCGATATGAGATACGAATTGTGGGAGTTACGGGTTGTCATAAAAAATAATGAAGGTTATGTATTTTCCCCGATTCCCCATTTACCGGCTTTTTTCTGCGCTGAATGATTTGTCTTGAAATCTTGGCCAGAGTGGCAGCGATAAAGTGGCACGATCCAGGACTTTTGCCATAGTGCCCCCTTATCTACACCTAGAGATGGGATTCCACCCGGAATCTTTCCCGATTTCTTAAAGATTCCCATTGAAACCACCCGATGGGTATTTATTCAGGTATTAACATTTTTCACTACTTTTACGTGGTATATTAGGAGTTATCTCACGGTGTTTATATGAAGCTAGGGACCATCTTAATTTATTACACTTCATTAGTACTATGCTGAACAATAAATTGGAAAATAAAGTCAGTTATGTGATTTGTGGTAAAAATTAACTAGGATCAGTTTGTTTCAATCTGTTTTTTTGTGATTTGTCAAAAAGTACCTACAGTACGCAACATGGTGGGAGTGCGGGCAAGTACATACATGTCAGTATGAAACGGCCTGCACTCCCGGATGTCGCGAAATATAAGTGTTTCTTTTCTATACTAAAATTTTACGGTCACCCATCCCTAAAATAACCGAGACGAGCGTTGCTTAACTTGAAGCACCAAAGAGCATAAACATCAAAATGGACGCAAATGTTCATGAGCATGTGTTCAAAGTTGGATTTGAAGTATTTTAAAAACTTTATATCTTAAATAAAAATTACAAAACTAAATATCTAGAGTCTATTACTTATCTAAAACTCATTTTATATTTGTTAATTCATTTAGTTACACAAATTATGATTTCACCCGCATAAATACCCATTTCGGGTTGCAACCTATTGGGAATCTTTCCGCCGCCCATCTCTATCTACACCCCAACTGAAGTCTTTTTCCCACTAAACCTCAATGGAAAAGTGCACAGCAACAGTTTTAATTCCATGCCCAACAATTCTCTTGGGTTGGCTTTAGATACCATCTACCTTAATTTGGAGTACATAACAATGCATTTGGGTTTAGAGGCCCAAACTGATTCACAGTGATATCTTTTTCGAAATTTCTTATTACTCTAGTGATGCAAATGTCGTTCCCATGTATGTCATTTATGGTTACAGGTTATTTTGATATTTTTGGGTAAAATAACAATAATTCTTTTTATAATTTGGGTGAATGGAAGGGTCTTTATTAGAGTCATAGTAAAACAAAAAACTTTCACCAAAAGTAAAAAATGCGTGTTAGGTTGACATGTAAGATAATATAAGGGGCCAAGCGGAGCAGAGCGAGGCGACGACATCCCTAGTTTTAATAGTACCTGAAATTTGTATTTTCATTTCACTGATTAAATGATCTTCAAAATTCGATAAAAAAAAAACGCGTGTCTCTGGCAAGAAAAAGCAGCACAAGGGGCTCTCCCCCCCCCCCTTACCCCTGCAAACTCCTTAAATCAGGTATCAGGTATCAGGATGATATCTAAAAATTAACCATTCTCCCCATTCTCTAATCCCAGAAATTATATTGAAGCTGTTATTCCAATAGACATGTGAAGGTCACCGTGGAGGGGGTCTGCAGCCTCGGTGGTTGAAGGAATCAGAGATCACGCAGTTTCAAGGCCTAAACAAGAGAGATGTGTTTGTGCTCAATGAGTTTGCTGGTGAAATCTTTGAAAAACTGAGGGCTACCAAGTGTTTGTGAGTATCCATTTTTGAACCGGACCTCTGCCTCTGTTGTGTCACACACAACAATTTGATGTAACTCTAAAGGTCACTTTTAAGTTAAATGTCCAGGAAAATTAAAGATATTTGTGTGTTATCTGTCTATTTCATTAAAAAAGAGTCTATATAAGGAGTATATCTAAAAAAAAACAAAAAAAAACTTGTTATGTTATGTTGGGACTTGTTATGCCTAACTCATGTATCTGTGGCAGTGGCTCAGGGCCAATATAACATGATTCCCATCAGCTTGCTTAGGAAATGGCATCCATACTACATTTCTTCATTCTATGCTCTTTGATTTGTCAAACATTTCCATAAATCTCAATAAAACAAATTAATATACTTGGCTGATAGAGAGTTGCAAAGTACACAAAAAAGAGTTGCGGAAGATTCGTGCCCTGTAAACTCATGTCAAAAATCTTTATTTTGTGTAGATTCGTGCTCCATTAATAAAGTATATTCACTAGGTGTAAGCTCGTCCCCTTTTTTGGTGTAGATTCGTGCCATACAACTTGACAGTAAAAATGTTCATTTATTTCACATTGGAGTACTACCAGTCACAAAAGTAATTTCAAAAATAATAAATAAATAGAAGTAAAATAGGTTAAGTTTGCTTAACATCGATTTGGTCTTTTGGAGAGATTATTTGACCAAGGTACACATATTCCTTTACATATTCCAATATTTTGCCATTGGCACATATATCAACTTCGTTGGAATTGGTTAGTACCTTTGTTTTTGTCGCATTCATTTTTTTTAAATCCTACTTTCGTATTTTCCGTATTTTACTAATGATTGGATCATTGTTTCTAGGTTCCTAGGATTTTGTTCGTATAGGATTTTGTTTCGGGACAGAGTACACTGGAAGGAGTTGGAGGAGGCCTTTGCCACAAGGCACTCTGTGCTACGTGACCTATTATAAATAGTAGCCAATAAAATGTTTGAATTAACTGCAAAATCACTGTAGGACAGAATAAAAGGCTATATTATTATTATATATAACATCGATTTGCCGTTGTTGGTTGTTGATTGCAAAATTGTTGAATGATTTAGAAGTACTAAAATTAAAACAAAAGTCTGAATAACAGCTACATTTCTTTAATTATCACTATTTTTTCTGTGTTATTATTTGTTGTAAGAATAAAAATCTCATGTAATATAAAGCGGTTATTAAATTGTTTTATTAATTTATACTATTTTCACTTTTTACACCCACTGTACTTTTTTGTTTTTGAGAAGCATTGCCAATTTACTAGTAAATAATTTCAACGGATTTCACGAATCATCACTAGTAAAAAACAGTGGCATGAATCGCCACCAAAAAAAAAGAGCACGAATTCCGCAGCACGAATCTTCCCCAACCCAAAAAAATATGTTTTTCTTGCTTGCTTTTCTTAGTAAGGCAATTTTTTTTGGTTTCCCTTTTTAAAATGATCACCCTTCGCCACTGATCTGTAGATACAAAAAAATTGCCATGACATATTTGCTGAATTTAAAATGTATCCAATAAAGCGATATAGCATGATTTTTTTCCCCATCTACCACAACAATATATTGTTTTTTGAGTGTTCCCCTGCAACTCCTGACCATAGCTCGTTTGCTGTCTGCTTACCTTCATCAGAATACTCAAACTGTAGTATAATGGTTTCCTCTAAAGAATTGGAATGGCCAGAAAGTATATAGTCTAAGATCTAGCGACCAAATCGGTCATGTGGCTTCAGCTGTATTGAAACTCCGTTAGCTACTTCCCTGAACAACCTTTTCCCATAATCTCCGTGCTGGCAGGCCGCGGGCGGTGGGTGCGGGTGTAGTGGGGTGGGGAAAAAAATGAAAAAAAATGTGGGCTCAGCGGCTTTAATTTTTTTTTCAAACAGTTGCTCTGTACTCCCTGTGCATCCAAAAAAATTTTTAAATCGGTCGGGTGGTGGTAAGAGGTTGCCAGCGTTAATTAAAAGTGCCAAAATAATAATAATTTTCATGTGGGCTCAGCTGTATTGGCTTTTTTTTTGACGCGAGATTAATTAATATGTGAGTCCCAAAAAAATAGCCATGCAAAAATATCGGTGAGAAGGTATAGAAAAAACTTTTTGAAATTAAAAATAAAAGAAATAAAAATAAATTCATATTTTTCACGAATAAAAATAAATGAAAAAAGGAATATTTTGATTTTTTTTATAATAAAGGAATACAAATAAATAGAATATCTTGAATAATAATAAGGAATAAAAAATAGGAGTAAAAATTAATAGAATTTTGCGCATGAATAAAAATGAGAAAAAAAAGAAATAAAATTGAACAACATTTTTTTCCATAAATAATGATGAGAAAAAAAACAACATTTTTTGCGTAAATAACAACGAGAAAAAAAAGAAATACAATTGAATAAAATTTTTGCATAATTATTTTGCATAATAATAATGAATAAAAAGAGTAATAAAAATGAATACAATCGTTCGCATGAATAAAAATGAGAAAAAAAAGAAATAAAATCGAATAAAATTTTTGGCATAAATAAAAATGAATAAATAAAGGAATATAAATCAATAGAATGTCTTGCATAAATAATAATAAATAAAAAGAAGAAAAGGAATGAATTAAATTTTTTGCGTTCGTAAAAATGAATAAGTAAAGAAATATAAAAATATAAATGTAAGGCATAGAATATTTTGCATAAATAATAATTAATAAAAAGAGGAATAAAAATGAATACAATTGTTCGCATAAATAATATCGAGAAAAAAATAAATTAAATTGAATTAAATTTTTTGAATGAATAATTACGAGAACAAAAAATTGAATTAAATTTTTTCATAAATAAAAATGAAGAAATAAAGAAATATAAATAAATAGAATATTTTTCGTAAATAATAATGGACAAAAAAAGGCATAGAAGCAGGGAATATTTTTTTGCACGAATAAAAATAAGTTAAATTTCTATGAAAATGCGTAGACGCACAGCTGAAGCAGCTGCTCGTTCGGAAACGTTCGGGTTTTCCCGTTCAACGGTTGCAAGAAGGACAGCGGCTACTCTCTGTTAGCCGAACAAAATCGACGCGCCGTGAGGGCGCTGACGCGTTCGCCGACTGGGAAGTCCACGTCCGCTTTTGCCTTCTCCTCAGGTCATTTTCGAACGAAATTCAACGATTTCAACCATTTTTTTCGATACCTTCCCACCGATATTTTTGCATTGCTATTTTTTTGGGGCTCACATATTAATTAATCTCGCGTCAGAAAAAAAACCAATACAGCTGAGCCCACATGAAAATTATTATTATTTTGGTACTTTTAATTAACGCTGGCAACCCCTTCCCACCACCCGATCGATTTAAACATTTTTTTGGGTGCATAGGGAGTACTGAGCAACTGTTTGAAAAAAAAATTAAAGCCGCTGAGCCCACATTTTTTTTCATTTTTTTCCCCACCCCACTACACCCGCACCCACCGCCCGCGGCCTGCCAGCACGGAGATTATGGGAAAAGGTTGTTCAGGGAAGTAGCTAACGGAGTTTCAATACAGCTGAAGCTACATGACCGATTTGGTCACTAGCTCTCCGTCCAATAGTAAAATATCAAAGAATTTTTTCTTGTTCCTAAAGTTTCCTAAATTTTCAGATTAGTAGGTCCAAGGTGTCTATCCTGTTGCCTTACAGAAGGCACCCCTATCCCGTCTGGTCCGGAGCCAGTTTTTACAGTTGCAATGAAAGGACTTGTGGTCACGGCTAGTGGATTGTCCAAACAACAGAAGGTGAGAAAGAATGAAGGGCTGAAGCTTACAAAAACATCCTTTCTACTTTAAAGAGAAGATAACATGTCCAAATTTAGAATTCTGATATGAGTCAAATTTGGCAATTGCTTTTAGCAACTACACACTCATTAAACAGATAGTCTAACTAGCTTTTGTCCGCAGCTTCACTCACATGAATCTTTGATTAGTATTAACAATTTTTGACTTGATGGTTATCTTATCTACAACCTATATAGCCTATTTGTTGAATGGGTTAGTATGATGATAATAAAGAAAACTGCATCCAAATCCATCGAGTTGATTCTCGAGTTAAAAAACAAAATAGTTTATTTATAAAAACAAGTTTTAGGTAAATAGTACGTAGGCCTTATCCTGTTAAGTTTATATAAACCTGTACAAGGACGAGACCGCTCTTCCTAAAGTTATTAGAGTAACTTGCTTGCAAAAAATGTTAGTTAAAGATTTATGTGAGTTGGTGTTAAGTTTAAGATTAAGTCTAAGTTAGATTAAGTTTAAATTATTTGATTTTATTAATGTTAAGTTTGGGTAAAATTTACAAATGTGTATGAGTACTAATTTTAAAATAAGTATTTGCTCAAGTATTCTGAGATTAGGTACAAGATGTTAGTGTATTTTCAGTTTCAGCATAGTCTTGTAGCTTCAGCCAGGAATTGACAGATTTCTTACACTCCAAGTATGACATTGTGTAAATTTTGAGAATTCTCATACAGACAGGCAAACATAAAAAAATGTGGTTTCGGTGGTTTCATTGTATTGTACAATGTCGCTAAAATATTAGGTGCAAAGAATACTCATGGGTAATGGAAAAATTTGGTTCGGAAAAAAACGAAATAAAAATTTTTCAAATTTTTCCAATATTGTTCTGATACACTTCCTAACCATTATGCTTCGAAAAAAAAAGATAATTACACTGAAATATAATATGATCAACATTTATTCTTAATAATTAAAAAAGAACGAAATATATAATAAAAATTTTCGGAAAAGTGCCCATCAGTAGTACAGACTCAACTTCTTTACTACTTTGCTATGAGTGTAGTAGATAGCACCCTTACCCGGATTCAAACCTGGGTCTCAAGATTGAGAGTCTTATTTTACCTTTTAAGCTACTGCAACTAAAATTCTTACAATAATTATATTCCTTACATTCCAGGAAAGCATAAAGAGGCGAGTGCAGTGGATGGGTGGCATTTACAACAGCGCTCTAACAGATGACACTACGCATCTCGTATCGGACACCGTACTGTCAGATAAATATATTGTAAGTGTTGGGCTTTCCGCTATCCATATTCACAACCAATTTGTCACTTATGTCATACAACGCATTCTAAGTTATTGAGGTTTTTTTTATTATTGTTGTCTGCTTGGTTACTAATCCATCCATGTATCAGCCTGTTTCGTCTTCTGCTGTACATAGGCCTTTCCAAGATTTCGCCACTCTTGGCGGTCCTCCTGGAAGAAATGCCCATACTCACACACACTTGGCAGGCGGGTTGGTGAGCGCGGTGTCGAAACCTCGCACCAGTGACGCCGCTGCCCGTCACCAGTCTGTTTTATATAAGGGCCGGCAATTGGGGATGGATATACCGCCATCATTGACCTCTCATAAACAACTAGTCATACAGTCTTCATAGATTTAGTTAGAAAACGTCCGAACGTGCAACGTGCATTATAGCAAAAATGCTTCAACCAAATTAAGGCGTTAAATCGTTAACATAAGATGCAATGTCAGTTGAGTTTTTGAGCGAGATTGTGAGTCTTATTGTTTATGAGACGTCAATGACCGTCATCCATCGGTCCCAGGCAATGGCGGGCCGCCTGATTTTGCCTGCCTGAGAGCTGTCCTCTTACTCTCCCCTGAATAACTTCGGGGTGGTTTGCGAGTAACGTGGTGGTACCTCCACAGTCGAGCCCGGCATCAGCTCTACCACCCACTACCTGGTTATTAATGGCAAGCGTCAATAAGAATGAAGGTGCTTGCCTGGAAAGTGCGTAAAAATATACAATAACCAATCCCCAGTACGGCTTCTCATGGCGTCATTCCGGAACACGCTGTGAGTCGCTTGGTGGCTTGGTTTCGTCATAAGGGGGGTGACAAGCCACGGCTGAAGCCTACTAGTTGAGGTGAAAGGATTTGTCAGTTGGGTCGTGGTATTTGAAGTAATCTGTGTCTCAGTTTGTCTATGATCTCAGTCTATGATCATGGCCAGTCTATGGCCATCTGGGTTGGGTAAGCTATTTACATGCCCCCTCATTTTTTATCCTAAATACGTATAAAAACATTTTTTGGTTGATACTTCGTAAGAATATTAGGAAGCGTTTCAAAACGTGCAATCACTGTGCGAAATTTCACTCGTTTATTAGAAAGAGACGGATCTATATAGGAGCAAGAGAAAGAAAAATCTGGTTGCACCAATCAGGTGGCCCAGTGTGATTTTCGCATTATTTCGAAGCGTTTCAAAACACTGTCGTGTAACTGTCAGGTAACAGTTCGTTTACCCTCGGTTTAACACGTGTCCATTTTTGGACGCTCTACGGTGAAATTCGCATCACTCCGAGTGATTTTCGCTCGTTTCGAAACGGACCTTGATATGTTTATTGTTGACACTTGGTGGAACTTGGAACACAATAATGAACTTTGAAGAAATTTAAAAAAATAACTTCAGCAGACTTCTTTATTTTTCCGCATAATCTTATGAAGATGAAGCTTTCTATCTGTCAGTCTGGGTGTTCATTTATTTTACCGAATGACGGACAGACACTGACTCTTCATTATAAAGGTTTCCAGTTTTGGCAGAACCCTAATAAGCAATTAATATTAATAAATTAATAGCAAATAGCGAAATGTTACATATTCCATTAATTTTGTTGATTATTACAGAAATCAGTAGAGAAAGGCATCCCAGTCATGAGCGAGACTTGGATAGAAGCAGTATGGGAGAAATCATTGCGATTCAATGTCAGTGGGGCCTCCCCAGAGTTCAATTCCCATCGACTGCAACCATTCACGAACCTGCAAGTAACCACTTCTGGGATCTCGAAGAGGGACAAGCAAATGATAATGAAGTTGGTGGACGCAGGAGGGGGCATGTTTTCTGGCGCGTTCCAGAGTGAGACGACTGATATTGTTGTGTTGACTAAGTAAGTGGATTTGCGTTTTGAGAAGTATCAGTTTGATAATTGGTGAAACCAACTTTGATTTGTAAAAGCACTCGGGAGGTACGATGAAATAAAAGTGAGATTTCCATATTCACATTATATTTGAGCAGAGTTTCAACACTGAAGTCATAGCAAGACTGACGTCACTGTATTTATTTATTTAATTATGTACAGAAATCAACAGCGATGCATAGCAGATATAAAATAGATAAAAAATTACTTAATATTAAGGCCAATAACAGATTTCAATTAGGAATAAATTATACATATATAAGTTCTTAAACAGTAAAATTAACAAAACAAATACACAAAAACTTAACCTAACAAAATAAGGGGGGGGGGGGGATTTGCTCAGTTGCCAATCTGGGGGTATTTTGAGAAAAGAGAGAAATTATGTTTAATTACCCTCACATCACATATAGGAAAATTACAAAACAAATAAGACTAGGGTTACATTAGGATTGAGAACAATAACTAAAATAATAGTTTTATACAAATTTAAAACAAACAAAGAAAACAAAAGATAATACACATACAAAATTCAAAATAATTTATTTCACCAAAGAGAATACATATAAGATATTTAATTATCAATATATGTAAGATATTTATTGTTTATACAAAGACAGATTTTAGATTTGAATGTAGTTTAAGAGCAACATAGCGGAGCTGTATTTATACCTGTCCAAAGTGCCTTCATTCATGACTACCCACGAAACCAATATTACTACTAACAAAAATGACGCTAAACACTCTTCAAGCAAAATTATAACTGTACAACAAGGTATCTTAGCATCTAGATCGTGAATATAATAACTAAAACCTTACATTTGTGAGTCAGAAAATTAAAAAGTTAAATGTTTTTATAGCACACCGTGCGTAAAATGACCACTTTACGCACGCTGCGCTTGCGTAAAGTCGGCATTTTCCGCACTTTTGCTATAAAATATTATACGAAACTCGTGCGAGAAACTTTTTCTGGACTCGTGTGATTGCAGCACTCACCTTCGGCTCGTGCCGCAAACTCACACTCGTCAGAAAACGTTTCATCGCTCTCGTATCGTAATGTACTATTGTGTTCTTTAAGCATTTTTAAGAAATGTCCTCCTCAATATAAATTACGAGGCTGCAGATGAGCCTATTTTAGACCCAAAAGAAAACATTAAAGATTTTTTCCTTGACATGGTCCTCGTAAAACTGAATGGAAGATGTGATTTGTTAATGGAGCACAATAATAATCTTGTCAATAACGCGTAGGCCATACAGTACGCGCAATCTTTCTTGGCCACCCAACCTTAGATTCTCTTTCTAAAAACCTATATCCCTGCGCGAGAGAGAGAGCTGGACTTGGGGCGGTCAAGTAAAGGTGCATACTGTAAATCACAAATACTCCCCAGAGATGGCGTTGGCAGCGAGAAATACAAAGCGGCCCTAGAATATGGCAAGGCCTGCGTCCTGCCAGCTTGGGTGAAGGACTCCGCTTGTAAAGGCGTTGCCCTACCACTAGCCAAGTATAGAGTAGCTGGGGCGTCAACCTCTTCTCCGTTGGCTGAGCATCGGTTGCCTGATATGAGTAAGTCCTTACCATGTACCGTCATGACATTTTGTCCCCGAAGGGTTTTTGAGAGACATTGACTACATGCTCACAGCCTCGATTTTGACGTCCCAATGTGATACGTACGTCGGCCTTCAGGTTTCATTACCTCATAAGCTACTGAGGTTCCCATTCTAGACCGTTGAATATTTCCACTATACCTAAACCGAATTTTTGTAACTACTTGATACATCATCTAGTAACGCACATAGTGAACGCTCACGAGGGCGTTGTGCGTATTTCAAAGGAACAGAAATGGCGCTGTCGTCGCTACAGTACACGTTGCTTGGGTCTGTTAAGAAATACACAGTTATTTAATACACAGGATTTAGTGATTTATTGCGAATTCTATAGATTTTTCCAAACTCTAAATATTTAATTTTAGAGTGCATTACAAGATAGAAAAGATCATTCGAAACAAATTTCAAGTTAGACAAATATTTTGAAGTAAACCTTCGGGCCAAAATTCATAACATGCTTACAAGGCAAGTGCTCTGCCAACTGAGCTACCGAGGTTCCCATCCTAGACCGTTAAATTTTTCCACCGAATTTGTGTGTCTTACTTGTAATTTGTTCCTATTTATGTTTTGTATCGTATTGAAATTTTTTGAAATCAATTTTATTTAATAAATTGCCACCTTTTCAGGTCTCAATTTTTCTAGAATAACAAATTCAAGGCCCCCGAGCAACTTTGTGGACGAGTCAAAAGCTGTTGATGTTTCTACCATGTCCGGACGAATGAAGGTACGCTTCTCTTAAAGGCCTTAATAGCTGCTAAAGGGTTGTCACTTTAGAAAAAAAAATGTTTATTACCAGAATTATTGAAACTCTGATGCTCAATTAAATGGCAAAGATTTTTTACATAGCAAATAAGATAACTCCTGTTTATATTTGTAGCTAAAATGCGGACGTTTTAAGCTTTTAAATTGGTCTATGGAAACTTTAGTTCATTGCTTATTTCTTTATGACTTTCAATAATTATTCTAGCAAGTTTTTTTTTATTTGGCAGCATTCAGAGCCTTAACATTTTCTGTACCAAAAATAAGAAAACGAAACCTTGTGGGTTTGTGCAATTATGCATTGCCTAGATCGTTCAATTTCTCATAAAATTTAAATAAAATGCGCCGACTTAAACGCCTGAAATGTGTCATATATAATAAAGAAATATCGCCAAAACTAAAAAAGACTTCAGTGTGTGTGTGTGTGTGTATGTTTGTTACTCTTTCACGCTGAAACGGCTGAACGGATTTGGATGAAATTTAGAATGGATATAGCTTATACCCTAACTTAACACATAAGCTACTTTTTATCCCGGAAAAAAGAATGTCGTTAAACCGAATAACACGCGGGCAAAAGCTAGTTTCTTATATATTGGATGGATTCGATTGATAGTTCTTTCATAGAATTTGTGTATAATTTTCTATATAAATAAAAAAAAATATGATTGATGATTTTTGTATCAAATCCATCTATACACAGCAAAATAGCCTAACTTAATGTAATCTTTAGCTACAATTGTGATACATTTGTTCTATCTTCTTATCTTTCAGCTTTCACAAGACACAAGGAAGTCTTCGGATGGCGTCGACAAGGACATCCAGACTGCATTCGAAAACTTTGACATGAGTACCATTAAGAAGGCTGGACCCATCTTCGATGGATTCTGCGTAAGTTACCAGGACCATGATGCCCTAAGACTTGTATTTTGTGCGCCAGGAACGGAGATGGAACGTAAAATAACGTCTTTAAGGCTGCTCAGTCATCCTAACTGCGTTTGAATACGTTTTTGAACCGTTTTAAACTTTTATTATAATTATCACAAAATTTCGAAATGAATATATGATATTTATTGACTGAAACTCCCCGTAAGTGTAGAAGCGGAAAACCTTGAAGCTTTGATCTACACCAAGTAAATAAATAACGACAAATGCGTAAATAAACCGAATAATGAGTTTAAACTTTTAAAGGGGCCTACGTTAAAAGTTATACACACATTCGAAAATCTAAAATATTGTACATTACAATTTTATTTGTGTCAGTTTTTCTTTCATGAAAACAACGGTTTTCCATTTCGCGAGGTTCGCGGCTCAGTCGCCTGCCGGCTTTCGTAAGGGGAACCTGTGTCGCTGTTCGATATCGCTGCAAAATCACATTACCTATTATATGTGTGGGTGCGTCACGAGACTGCCTGGGTCGCACTTAGTGCGTGCTAGAAAATACCTAACACTGGAGCGCGAGATTTTGCGTTAGCGCCCTTAAAAAGTATGTATACAAGTGTCTTAATGTCCAAAAAGTGGGAAAGAGAATACAGCCGAGGCGTCAATCTGTCCGTCCAGGGGACTTCTGCAAAATTTACGGAAGTCGGCAACGGACGGATAACCACTTGGAAAAGTGGAAACGCAACTGCCTCTAATCTCACTCCCAATTTATTGTACTGATGCATTGGCAGGGCAGGTTACAAAGACACGTGACCTTCATACAGAAGTTAGATCCCTGCAAAATTTTGCTGTTACATTTTAGGCGAAAGCTACCTCGTAAAATGTTGTGATTTATTATATTTATGAAGAACTTGCTCTCCGGATTTTGAATAGATACGTGGGACGCACTATAAGTTTCCGGAATGAATATGAAAAAATACTATTAAAGGTACAAAATTAATTTATTGTTTTTCAAAATAATCTCCCTTGGCGTCTATGCACTTTTTCATTCGATCAAACCAGTTTTGAAAACTTTTGTGCCACTCCCCTGTGGTGACCTCTGAAACGTGTTTTTCATACTCCTCGACAGCCTCTTCTGGTGATGAAAATCGTTGACCGCGTAATTGGTTCTTAATTTTTGGGAACAGAAAAAAGTCACAAGGTGCCAGGTCGGGACTGTATGCAGGATGACTCATGAGTTCTACATTTTTCGTCTTCAAAAAGTAGTTTGTCTGTCTGGCCGTGTGAGAACTAGCATTGTCGTGGTGCGGGATAATACGGCGTTTACGGTTATTTTTACGGAGTTCGTCAATAACTTCCGGCAAACAAATGGTCGTGTACCAGTCACTATTCACGGTACGACGATTCTCTAAAGCAACAGTAGCCACGTGTCCAGTTTTATTAAAAAAAGAAGCAATCATCCGCTTAGATGCACTTTTCACGCGCGCCACTTTGGTTGGTTTCGGCTCATCTTGAAAGACCCATACGCTCGATTGCTGCTTTGTTTTGGGATCGTAGCAATAAATCCATGTTTCGTCACCTGTTACTATGTCCCACACCAAATTTGACGCACCTTCGTTGAATCTGGTAAGCATGGCACTGCACCAAGTGACGCGGTCCGTTTTTTGAGCCTCGGTCAAGTTGTGTGGGATCCACCGCGAGCACAGCTTTCTCACACCCAAATGTTTGTGAAGGATTGATTGTATTTGACTCATGCCTATTTCTAAGGATGCGCGAATTTCATGGTAGGTCACATGCCTGTCTGTTTCAATCATACGGCGCACAGCATCGATGTTTTTGTTGGTCACAGCGGTGGACGGCCGACCATCGCGAGATTCGTCACTGAGATTGATACGACCACGCTTGAATTCTGCAAACCAGCAATAAACAGTCGTCTTGCATGGTGCTTTATTGCCAAAAGCTGTTTCAAGCCGAGCGATGCTCTGTTGAGCTGTCAAATTACACTTAAAATCGTAGAAAATCATACTACGAAAATTTTACGGAGTTAAATCCATGTTGATGCAGACACACAATTTTTTAAATGGCGCCACAAGGTAAAAACAAAAGACAGTCAGATGAAACAAACTGCATTCTACAGCCAAAGAGTTCTATTTTGAAATGTTGCAATAAATTTTTAAATATTGTTTATGTAAGTGGCCAGTTCCGGAAACTTTTAGTGTTACCTATGTGGGATAAATATATACCGCCTAGAAAACAGGTCTCAGCAAAAAAAAAATGCGTGCATATAAGTAACTAGGTTCAGTGAACGAACAATAATATATTTTGAATTTGGATATTAATATTACAGATTGGATTTGTTAATAACTTTAGTATTTTTGTTATCCAATGTGTATGCCCTAGTGTAACTATGGCAAATTAAGTTTTTGGTCAGTGTATTGTTGGCATACATGGTCTTTAGCTAGGACTTGTGTTTTGGGCGTTATATCCTGTGAGTTCTTTCCAAGAACCCTTTCCCTAACGTTTACAATTCAAACAGATATGGGTGACGGGCCCGGAAGGTGCGTGGCGCGAGCGTGCCTCAGCGTGCGTGTCGCGAGGCGGCGGCGTCAGATACGACGTGCCACATGAAAGGTAATGATTTTTAAATAAGTTTTCATAATCACTGTCCAGCGGCGTGCATAGAACTTTTTGCTGGAAATGCAATGAGAAGGTCAAGTTTGACAATTAGAAAAATATGAAAAAATTTAAATGTCACTTTGAAAAATCATTATTTGTATGACGCAAGGGTAGGCACTGCGTACCCTAGAGTACCTACATGATTTCATACAATTTTTTCATATTATTTTTATCATCAAAGTTGACCTTCTCATTGCTTTTCCAGCTAAAAGTTCTATGCACGCCACTGCCACTGCTCATTTATAGCTACAATTAAAACTTATGCTAAAAGCGGTCGTTTTTTGCAAAGGATCATGGCAGTTGTCGGCCCGCAATTTTCTCGTTTTAACGGCATGTTCAAGAAATCAAAATACGTGCATTATACAAAGCGCAAAAAGTTGTATCTTAGAAAAAATTGCATGATTTTTTTAAGTCAAAGTAAGTTTTTCTGAAAAGGTTATCCAAATAAATGGTTTTGAACGTACGAATGACTGCCACCTTGAGAACTGTCGATGGCTAGATTCCGCGCCACCACTGAAGTCCTGTGATGAAGTCTTTATTGGCTTTGGAATATGAACCCAAATGCCTTAATCCATCGGATTTCAGTGTTGGTGAGGACTATGATTGACCAATGAGTTGTAATTATGTATTTTTTACTTTATCGTTCCGATTCATGCTTATAATGTTTACGCACTTTACATGCAGTTCAGCTGTGTAACTTTGTACAAGCTGAGTAACTTTATACAAATCCATGTATAGAGCATGTCACAAAAACGCAAATATCTTGTTTCTCCATACTTTTAGACATTCATGGTTTTGATACAGCTTTTATTTCGGCAGAATCCTTTACATTTAACTTGATTTCATTAATTGAACATCACGGATTCATGGAAATAACACCGGGACAAGTTCAGTACTAGACCTGCCATTCACCTTTAAAATTTAAACTTGTTGAAGACGTTGTCTATGGAAATAATGCTATTTAGCAATGAAATTTACTATTTCTTGACATTTAAGGCGCATAGGCACACCTCTGTTTTAGTACAAAATTTGATAACCCGGTTCTCAGTTGTTTTTCGTTATAGACCAAAGTAAAAGATCTCTATCATCTGGGTACTGATATTTTAAAAGACACCATTTTCCCAAAATTTTGAATATTGATTTTGTTTTATAGATATCAAGCTGGACAGATTTAAATACAAAACTTTTTTCTTTACTTAAATTGTACCTATACCAAGATTTTACATTTCAGTTAGATAGTGACTTTGTAAATGCCTGTATTAAACTATAGAGGTCATAAATACATGTGATTTAATGCAATAAATAAATGAAACATTAGTGTTTAACGAAAAACAACAGAGAAACGGGTTATCAAATTTTGTAATAAAACAACACGCCCCTTCGAAGTTTCCCTCTCCTTTTCTCTTTGATGGCATTCCTCAACTTGGGAATTAAAGCTGCATAATATTGGCTAGTAATAGTGGTTCCACGCTCCAGTTATTATCAATATCCCAACTAAGTCCCAAAATATTGAGACCATAACCTTGCCAGCCGATGCCACGGCACGAAACTTCTTCGGGGTCGGTGATAATGGCTGTTTCCATTGCGAAGATTGTTGTTTTGTCTCGGGATCAAAATGATGGACCCATGTTTCGTCCATTGTTACGAAACGAGACAAAAAGTTTTCAGAATCTTCTTGAATGTCTTCGAAATGTCAAATCGATTTTGTTTCTGACTGTCTCGGCATTTTTCTCATATTCAAAGATTGTTTCAATATGGATTGAAATGCCCGTTTCTTGAACTAAGTAACGGATGGTAACTCTTCGATCGCTCAATACAATTTTCTCGACTTTCACAACATTTTCTTGGGTGACTGACGTCGATGGATGGATGTTCGTCTTCCGTGCTCGTTCTCCCTATATTGAGAAGCCCACCTTGCGACAGTGGAATACGGCGGAGCAGACTCTCCTAATGTTGCCTCCAAATCGCAGTAAATCTCTTGCGTCGTTAACTTTTTCAAACAGAAGTATTTAATAACGGCTCGCACTTCGTTTTTCTCCATTTTCGAGAACACGTTCCTTCACAAGCAAACAAATACTACATTCAGAAAAACAACAAAAGAGAATCGAAGATTTTTTTCTTATTAATATTACAAATGTCTGAGCTATGCCTGCCAGTATCTTTTTTTTCTTACCAAGAAGTATATAGGCATATGTCGTTCTCACTACTTTTTGATCCCCCCTAGTAGACAGCATTTGAGGCCTAGTGTTGACCGCCTCTTGTGGTCTAGTGGTTCAAATGTCTCGACCCGTAACCCCCCCCGCGCATTCCCTTCCTCATCGATGTTTCGAGAATTCGCAACTGCGACGCTTTCATTTCTGTGATCAAACCCGTAGGGGCAGATTTGAGTTTGGTTTGCGTGCTACGAAAAGCAGATTAAGGTGTGGAGTTCATATTTGGGTCCGAAGAACGGCGATTGGGTGTAATAATCGTCCGTTAAACCTGGTAGACTGCGTCTTGCATTTTTCAGTCCACATCTGCTACTTTGACACCTCAGGGTTTCATGTATTCACGATGCGTTGTCCGTTTTCAGGGTAACTCACATAGTGGCCGGTAATAAGACAGCGGCGGCGGCGGCGGCGAAAGAGCTGCCCACGGTTCCCGTTCTATCGCCTCTTTGGCTATTGAGTAGTCTTGAAGCGAAGAAACCTTTGGATGAAGTCGAAGTAAGCGTTTTTACTTTCTCTTCCGTCTTCTGTAATACAGGATGACCCATATGTGCCCAAAACTACTTTTGCTTTTAAGTTTTTTGAGTTTTTAGGGTTTCGTACCTCAAGAGAAAAAAACGGAGCCCTTATAGGATCACTTTTTTGTCTGTCCGTCAAGACCCTTTATCTCGGGAACGCGTTTAGGTATCGAGTTGAAATTAAAACCATATACTCAGGTCTACAGTCCCTTGAAGCCGTGAAAAAATCAAACTACTAAGTTAGCGTAAAAAAAGATATGGCCGTTTATGCCACAAAATAGTACATTTTGATGCAAGTGCGAAAAGGTTGTCCAGACGCAGTCGAGGCAAAAAACAGTCAAGACGAGAAATATCAACACTTTCGCACGTGTATCAAACGACGTTTTATAATACACCTGCGAAAAATAACATGAAATAATAAAATAAAAGCAATTTTGTTGCAAATCAAAACAGATACAAGTCGACAGAACAAAAAAACACGCAGTCTGGTTGGGGCCAATCTGTACTACAAAGATCAATGCCTCTTTCTAAAATCTTTTTAATAATAATTTCTAAGAGAGTTAAATCATCCATCCATCCACCCTTCAGCCCGTGTTCGTCCACTGCTGGACATAGATAGGTCTTTCCCAAATTTCACAACTCATGTCGGTCCTCCGTCCTCCTCATCCAGCCGCCCCCGCAACGTCCTTCAAGTCGTCGGTCCAGCGGGCACGAGGTCGGCCTATACTACGCTTTGCTGTACGTGGTCTCCATTATAAAGCCTTTCGGCCCCAACCCCAAATGTCGGCGACAAATATGGCCTGCCCACTGCCACTTCAGCTTACTGATTCTGCAGGCTATGTCGGTTACTTTCGATCTCCGACGGATCTCCTCATTTCGGATTCTATCCATCAGAGATACCCCAAGCATAGCCCGCTCCATACCTCGCTGAGTGACCTTAAATCGGTGGATCAGGCCCTTTGTAAGAGACCACGTCTCAGCGCCATACGTCATCACAGGGAGGACGCACTGGTTGTACATCTTAGCCTTTAAGTTAAATAAGATTTATAAATTATGACGTCTAAAATAGTTTTGAATTTTTAAAACACCTTTTACAATTGTAACACACATAGGTAATATATTTAATAACAAAATATACAAGTTTGAAAATACTTATCTAAACAGTTTTTAAAATATCCGTTAAAACAAGGGTTTACAATTTTACATGCTTACTAAATGATGTGGCCGGTTTCCCCTAGATGGCGCCAGTAGGTAGTAAAAACAAAAAGCACGAGTGCGAAATATGTAATTTTACGCACGCTAAACAGGTACGTAATCTATCATATTTTGAGCAGGTGTATTAAAAACGTATATTTCGACACTGTCAAGGGCATCAAAATTTATAGGGTACAATACAATACAATACAATATTCTTTATTGCACACCAAAAGAGAAATAAAAAACAATAAATTTTAAAATATAAGTTAACAGGGTACAATTGGCGGTCTTATCACTAAAAGCGATCTCTTCCAGACAACCTTTGGATGGAAGAACTCTTAAAAATGAAAAGGTGTATAGGCGGTGCACAGAATAACAGTTTTTAAAATAAAATAAAGCATTTTGATTAAAATGTAAATATATAATATACATAAACAATAAATAATTTTATATATATTTATAAATAAATTATATATTCTTAGATTGAGATGACGTAATTACTTTAAAAAAACAAATCTTACATCGAAACATAACGATTTTACTTCTCAAAAATATAATTGAATTTACAAATAAATCCTGACTTAGAATTATAATTAATTACACACAAATTAAGTGGAACAAAGCACACGAATTAACAAGAAAACCAAAGTAACGATACCAAGAACTCGCCGAGCACGATGCTGCACCCACGGAAGCCGAACAGAAAGTGAACCCGAACGCTCGTTCGGGCTCGCTTATATAGGCTGACAGTTGTTCATTTACCAATAGAAAAATTTTGACCTAACAATATTATATATATATAAATATGTATTAATATAGGGACAAATAGAAACAATGAACTTTAAGATCAAAGTGAAAGATAATGCTGTTTGACTAGGGTTTTGAATGACTGTAATGATGGAGCTTGTTGTATTGTGAGAGGAAGGGTATTTCCCTTAGAACTATGAAACTTATACCGTCTCATACTATAAGTATACGGAAAAATCCTAAAACTATACCGGGCCCCTCAGAAAGTATTGCGATAAAAAGTTTTTATAAATGGGACACTGGCCAGTTGTAATATTTTTCGAAAATATGATTATATATAAGTAAAAATAGGTATGTTCTAATTTTAAAATTTCCCTCCACATTGTTTGCGAGCTAATTCAAAGTATTGTGTCTCGCTGAATTATCGATCTGCGCCGCGCCGGGAACATTTTAGAGCTATGATTTTTTACGATTTCAAGTGTCGCCTGAAACCGGATGAATCGTACGATAGACTTCAAATGGCATTCATGGATGAACGCCCTTCTAAGGCAACCGTGTATCGTTGGTATAACGAATTCAAGCGCGGTCGACCAACTTTGGGGGATGAAGAAAGAAGCGGTCGCCCTTTGACGGCTGTTACCGAAGAAAACGTGCTGGCAGTGAAACATTTAATCCAAGACAATAGGCGAATTACATATCAGGAGATTCAACACATATTGAAGATTGGATCGGGAAGTGTTCACGAGATTCTACACAGCCATCTTCGCGTGAGGAGGATAGTACCACGCTGGGTGTCGCACAACCTCACCGATGCTCAGAAGCAGGCCCGGGGGGAATGGTGCCGTGATATGCTAAACAAATTTGAAGCAGGCTCGTCTCGGCGTGTTTACGACATCGTTACAGGTGATGAGTCCTGGATTTATCAATACGACCCAGAAACCAAGCGCCAGTCGACTGTTTGGGTGTTTTAAAATGAACCAACGCCTACCAAAGTGAAGCGATCTAGAAGCGGGGGGAAGATTTAGATCGCTAGCTTTTTTAATTTGACTGGCCACTTGGTATCAATTCCCTTACGGGATCAAAGGAGCATCAATGCCGAATGGTATACTACCAAGTGTTTGCCAGAAGTTTTCTCTGTTGTTAGCAACAAGCGACCAAACACAGGGCTCCGCGGGCTACTGCTCCACCACGACAATGCACCTGCGCACACCGCACTCAAAACGAGGGACTTCCTGGACAGCACGCCAGTCAAACTCCTGGGTCACCCTCCTTACAGCCCTGATCTAGCACCGTGTGACTTCTTTTTATTTACAAAAAAAAAAAATACCTCACAGGAATACAATTTTCGTCGTCGGAAGATGCGCTGGCTGCGTTCGAGCAGGCTGTAAACGATGTGTCTGCGGCAGACTGAAAAAAGTGTTTTGAAAACTGGTTTAGACGCATGAAACTCTGTATAGAGGCTCGCGGAGAGTACTTCGAAAAGATTAAAAAAAAAGTACCTATAAGTACCTAAAAGTAACCTATTGCAAGGAAAAAGGTTATCAAATTAATCCCATAAAAAATGATTCTGTGAGATGTTGGCACTGACGGATATCCTTCTTCTACGATCCTAACACACCTGTTTCGATTCATTAGCAGACATCAATCGACTAATCATCAATATTTATGATCAATCACACTACCGTATCTTTGTTATCCCGTGATTGTATTATATCAACTCGTTGTTAGAAAGAAACAAGTTTTTAATATTAAAAAAAAAAAAAAAACTTTTGCCCGCAGTTTCGCTCGCGTGGATGTATCTTTCAAAAAAAAATTATTTGCGCGTAGGATAAAAACTGTTATCGACAGTTTTCGGCTTGGCGGTTATTTCATAACACCACTTATAGCTTTTACATGTTTACTAGGGTCACTACGATGATAATAAAGAAAACCCCATTCAAATCCGTTCATCAGTTCTTGAGTTAAAGCAGAACAGAAAGAAAAAAATATTAACTATATTTTGAATGACTTCATATCAAGAACTCATTTCATTTAAAATTTCGCAAAAATACTCTCTATATAGTGAAGACTTTATTACTTCTTCATTATTAGTAGATATACTAGTAGGTATATCTTTCAAATTATTCACAAAAAATTCAAACCATTTAGTGTATATTCGGAAGAAAGCCTATCTGATTTTTTAAATTTAACCTTTTAAACCCACGTTTCCAGTTCATCATAGAGTTCAAGCCAGCCAGCCCCGCCCCGTCCAGCGCCCGCAAGCCGAGGCTCGAACCTGCGTCCCCGATGAGCAAGCGCAACCTGCAACTACTGAGACACGGGCCCTTGACGCTGCCGCCGCCGACGCCCGAAGTAGTGACCGAGGAGCCAGTCGATGAGCTGGTCAACCATTATTTGAGCCGTGAGTATCACAAGTCTACAGGCGACTGCCGTGCACCATCTTCCATGGACTTATTTAGAGTAGAGTGGCGTTATTTAAACGGTTCTACTGCAGTTTAATCTGATTAGTTCTTACTAGTCTTTGTCCGCGGCTCCGCCTGCGTTTATAAAATCTCTGCCCTGTTTCCGGCTTGGGCGTTATTTTATGACAAGGGTCTCTACGATGATAATAAAAAAATCGCATCCAAATCCGTTTTTTTTTCGAGATTTTATTTTACCTTCAGACCAAATAAAAACTCAAGACGGAGCGCTGTCAACATTGACGTGAAGCCAGTTTCGTAAACATGTGGGCACTTACTGAGTGTTGCCGCCAAGTAAAAACTGAGACAGGTTGTGCATGTGTGAGTTTCAAGCCGTGTACGAACACGAGCTGTCTCACTTTTGGCTTGCTTCACCCGTTACAAAGAGTAAACTACGTCTTGACTTTTTATTTGGTCTGAGATTTTACCATTTTGGTGGCCTGATTAATACATATACGTGGGACGCACTATAAGTTTCCGGAATGAATATGAAAAAATACTATTAAAGGTACAAAATTAATTTATTTATTTTCAAAATAATCTCCCTTGGCGTCTATGCACTTTTTCATTCGATCAAACCAGTTTTGAAAACTTTTGTGCCACTCCCCTGTGGTGACCTCTGAAACGTGTTTTTCATACTCCTCGACAGCCTCTTCTGGTGATGAAAATCGTTGACCGCGTAATTGGTTCTTAATTTTTGGGAACAGAAAAAAGTCACAAGGTGCCAGGTCGGGACTGTATGCAGGATGACTCATGAGTTCTACATTTTTCGTCTTCAAAAAGTCGTTTGTCTGTCTGGCCGTGTGAGAACTAGCATTGTCGTGGTGCAGGATGATACGGCGTTTACGGTTATTTTTACGGAGTTCGTCAATAACTTCCGGCAAACAAATGGTCGTGTACCAGTCACTATTCACGGTACGACGATTCTCTAAAGCAACAGTAGCCACGTGTCCAGTTTTATTAAAAAAAGAAGCAATCATCCGCTTAGATGCACTTTTCACGCGCGCCACTTTGGTTGGTTTCGGCTCATCTTGAAAGACCCATACGCTCGATTGCTGCTTTGTTTTGGGATCGTAGCAATAAATCCATGTTTCGTCACCTGTTACTATGTCCCACACCAAATTTGACGCACCTTCGTTGAATCTGGTAAGCATGGCACTGCACCAAGTGACGCGGTCCGTTTTTTGAGCCTCGGTCAAGTTGTGTGGGATCCACCGCGAGCACAGCTTTCTCACACCCAAATGTTTGTGTAGGATTGATTGTATTTGACTCATGCCTATATCTAAGGATGCGCGAATTTCATGGTAGGTCACATGCCTGTCTGTTTCAATCATACGGCGCACAGCATCGATGTTTTTGTTGGTCACAGCGGTGGACGGCCGACCATCGCGAGATTCGTCACTGAGATTGATACGACCACGCTTGAATTCTGCAAACCAGCTATAAACAGTCGTCTTGCATGGAGCTTCATTGCCAAAAGCTGTTTCAAGCCGAGCGATGCTCTGTTGAGCTGTCAAATTACACTTAAAATCGTAGAAAATCATACTACGAAAATTTTCCCGAGTTAAACCCATGTTGATGCAGACACACAATTTTTTAAATGGCGCCACAAGGTAAAAACAAAAGACAGTCAGATGAAACAAACTGCATTCTACAGCCAAAAAGTTCTATTTTCAAATGTTGCAATAAATTTTTAAATATTGTTTATGTAAGTGGCCAGTTCCGGAAACTTTTAGTGTTACCTATGTATAAGCAGAATTTAATTTATGCAGCCACACTCATACTGTAGGCTTGGTAAGTGATCAGTAACACAGATCGATAACACTTTTTGCTAATTTGACAAAATAAAATTTCGACGTCCCAAAGTAATTGACTCGGGGCTGGGCTTGCGTTTGTAGGGAACACGAAAAGAATAATTTACGAATTTCACAAAAAGGGTCATCGAACCTTGTTACTGAGCACTTAGCGAGTCTTCAGAAAGAATTTGGCTGCATAAATAAAAGTCACCTCATATATACAGGGTAAAAATACACTGCTACCATTAAATGAAACCACATATTCTACCGACCCTACTGAACCACTTTTCCCAAGAGTAATACCCGCGGACACCCTTAGTTTAGGAAATAATTGAGTTCCAAACAAAAATGCGTGAACCCTAACGCACCGACATACGGGTGAGTTTCGAGAGACCGTCGTCCGTGAATCAGCTTCAAGCAGTCTACTTACACCCGGTATATTAATACCCATCCCAAATTACAGCTTTCTAGTACTAATAGCCTGTGAGATAAGCCGCGGCGGACATGGCGAAACTAAGGGTTCCTTGTCGGACTACGGAACCCTAAAAAGGAGCCGTAATTTGTTTTTTACCAATCGATTATTTTTTAATATATATCTTTTTAAATATTTATTACCACCTCTGTGGCCAAGTGGTGGAGCGCTCGCCCACTAGCAAAGAGTTTGTGGGTTCAATCTCCGCGGTGCTTATTAATTAGTTTCGTCGGTGTGCTTCGAAAGGCACGTCGAGCTGTAGGTCCATGAGTGCCCGAAATACGTAAATTTATTCATCACTTACATATACTCACGCCTGTCTCCCAGAGGGGTACACAGAGTCTACAGATTTCCATCTACTACGACCCGACACACCTCCGCCTCTTCCACATCCATCAATCTAGTCATACAAGCTCTATCAATATTAAATTGTTTACAGAAAATATGCCAGAGCCAGTTAGAGAAAAGAGTCCAGAACCGACCCCATGTAAAGAGGCCGCCGTGCAAGTGTCTTGTGAACCGGACATCACTGACGACATCGATGAACCGACTGATGAGGTGGAACAGATATTTAAAGGTAACTATTCATTTTAGAAACAGAAACGAATTGAGAACCGAGCTTAAGGCCTGACCCATTGGGCATGACACTTATTGAGTGATTTTGAACTTAAGAATATTGTCTTAAAGTCTAGATTAGAACGCTCGCTTTGCGCACTGCCGGTACGTATAGTCAGTGAATTTTCGAGAAAAAGTATTTGGTGCATGTATTTTCTAGCTTTACATTTTAAAATGAACTATATTTTCTTGCCATAGCAGTTATTTCAGACATAAAACTCAAGCCGGTTAGATAAAAAAAACGCATTTATCATTAAAAAGGCGCCATTTTCAAAAATTTAATTTATCGGGTGAAATGTGTTCTATTAGGTAACTGTCTTACAACTAAAAGAAAAGTCTGAAAAAACATGTCTGTGAGTTTCACATTGATCAGGTATGTAATTGGCTCAGCAAATTTAGGTAAACACCCTTGAAGATAGAAGGCAAGGCCTTAAGGGTCCCGCGAACAGACGGCTGAATTCCGCTCTGGAAGAGGCGTGGCAATCAGTTGTCTCGCTCAGAGCTACACACCCTGCCCTTAGTGTGAGAGGGAAGTTGTAGATTTTTCTGTAAACTCTTGTGCGTTTTTTATGTAGTAGTATTTCCATTCCTATTCAATAGTATCAATGTATTTGGAAATTTTATGGCTTTAATAATTACCCAGACAATGTTAGCGAGACATAACTGTTGTTAGATTTGAGAATACAATATACTTTATCACTGAAAGAAAAGTGCCTCTCAAAGTGGTGTGTTTTAGTCCTATTTAACGAGTATTCTGATCTCTGTTTTTCTTCTCTCGGATCAAAAATAACAACAGGAACTTCCAGATATAATGTATTAGATCAAACTTATTTAGGTATCAATAAAAAATAAGGAATCTGGAAGAGTCAGAGAGAAACTCGTTTTGTATTGCGGAATCTCCTTACGTACAGTCCTTTAAAGAACATAAAAAACGCTACCTTTTTTTCTACTTTAAATTTTGTATATTTATTTATATTTATGTAGTTTTTACACACTTTATATATTTATAACATTATAATAATTGATATTAAATTAAACAAGTATTAGCCTAATATTAAGTAGGCTAATACTTGTATAATTTTATATGTTTTTCTTCTCTGTGTATGATTACATAATTTATGTAACTTTTTCTTATTTACATGTTTTTGCTCTAAGAAATCTCTATTTAGAGATAAGGTCGTCAATGTGCATGTATTCAACAAAATACACGTTTATCTTTCTTTCTAATTTATCCCTACAGATATAAAAATAGAAGTGCAAGGTCTGGAAGAGGAGGCGATCTGCGAGATAGGAGCGGAGGTGTCGTCTGCGGGGGGATGCCTCGTGGCTGCAGGCGCAGGGGGGAGCTACGCGTTGGTGCCCTTAGACTTTGATACTGACGAGTTGGTCACTAGGAGCGCAGTGCCGATTACTGTGTTCTATGTGGTAAGTCCTTACACAGATATAACGAGAAGTGCAAGGTCTGGAAGAGGAGGAGATCTGCGAGATAGGAGCCGAGGTGTCGGCTGCGGGGGGATGCCTCGTGGCTGCGGGCGCAGGGGGGAGCTACGCGCTGGTGCCTTTAAGCCGGTTACTCATTTGCGAGCCTTAACCGTAACTTGCGTGATACAGTAACGAGGTTCTAGTGTGTACGAGAGGTCCACATCACTGTGACCGTAGTGACAAGACGGATCTATCCGCAGTCTCTCGCTTGTGCAGCATACATACTTGTAGATGCTTTCCTCGATGTTCAGTTTCAGTTCATTTATTTAGTACACGGTTTTCCTTGTAGGCGTCTATCAGCAGAAGATATTTATCTTCTGACCATTCACTCAAGACGAATAAGCTTATCGAAAAAATTTGATGGTTCGCAGCGGCTTGCAACAACTTGCAGAGGGTACTCTACGTCCACGAGCGCACTGCATGCCTCCTTTGTGTTCGTCGAACAACCGACAATCGTCGGCTCGCTATGAGCCGCTCGTGTAGCGCTCGTTGCAGGTGCAGGCTCGCGAATCACGTACACTCTATGTTTTTGGTAGCAGTAACGGTTACGGTTACAGAAATGAGCCTTGTAATCGTTGGCTCGCTATAAGCCGCACGCGCACACGTATTTTCGATTATGTAGTGTCGATATCTACCGGTTTACGTTCCGATCCACATATCAAGCGGCAAAAGACATGATTTTTTTCTGAATAAATTTTGTTAAATTTAACGAATCCACTGAAATTTTTGTTTTGATTCATAAAGGCAGTATTTATTGTATTTTTGCATTAATTTAAATACATTATTTCTAAAACCTATTATTTTCTTTTGTACTTGGGTGTATGGAGTATAGTGTGAGTAGTATAGGTGAAACGGAAAATTACGAACTGTTACACATATCATGCTATCCGCTATCCCAAACAGACTATAGCTTTGCCCTAATTACAACGATGGGAAGGTGATGATTCTCCGTATACCTCATATTCAGTGGCGTAACTAGGATTCGTAGCTGGAACTTATGAAGCCATCAACAAATATCTGTTCTTGATAATGTGATCGTAATAAGTTATATAGAGTTAACCGTCGATACAATGTATTTCTGCGGACGGGCAGATGGTACTCTAGAGGTTGGCGTGCCCCCCTGGCCCCTACGCCTATGATTCAATCTATCCATTAGCCTGTTTCGTCCACAGCTGGTCATAAGCCTTTCCAAGATTTTGCCACTCCTGGGGGTCCTCTTGGCAGAAATGCCCATACTCACACACGCTGGGCAGGCGGGTTGGTGAGCGCGGTGCCGAAACCCTCACACCAGTGATTCCGCTGCCCGTCACCAGTCTGTTTTATATAAAATATACCGCTATCCTTCGGTCTCAGGCATTGGTAGGCCGCCTGTTTTTGCCTGAGAGCTGTCGGGAGGATTTGCGAGTAAGATACTGGTACCTCCACAGCCGAGCCCGGCATCAGCACTACCACCATATACCATATGACTGATTCACAATGGATTGTTACAGAAAGACTGCCTCTCGCAGCAAGAGTTGGTCCCCATCCAGTACTACCACCGCCCCGTGAAGCTGCCCGCCTGGGGCCCGACCGGCCCGCCGCTGCAAGGAGTCGTGGCCAGCCTGAGCACGTACAGTGGCGTCGAGAGGGCGTTCCTTGACGAGTTGGCTAAGCTGTTGGGCGCTACGTGAGTTTTTCTTTGGTATTTTGATGACACTTGAAGCTGTTTGAGGTGAACGCTCTCTCTAACCTCGCCCGTATGTCGGTGCGTTAGGGTTCACGCGTTTTTGTTTGGAACTCAATTATTTCCTAAACTAAGGGTGTCCGTGGGTATGATTCTCGGGAAAAGTGGTTCAGTAGGGTCGGTAGAATATTTGGTTTAATTTAATGGTCGCACTCTTTTAAACACGGTTATTTGGGTCTGCAAATCTTTTCACGGTCTTTTTGTTGAATCTCAATTCCAAGAGTATCTCAATCTCGAGACCCAGTTTTGAATGCTGTCGAATATGTACTAATGAAGTTGATGCTCGTGATTGTTGGCACTTGGTGGAACTTTTGAAACATTTTTTGTTTGATAAACACTTGTACTTGTCCACTTATTTATATTAATTTCCCTTACCGGTTTCGCTGTTAAAGCATTATCAAAGGTTTGTTTGGTTGTTTACGTACAATATATGAATCGCTTGGCATGCGGGTAGGACAAACAAATTCTACAACAGAAACATTTGAGTATTTTAATTTCTTAATATAACGTTGTATAAAATACTCATAAGTTTCCATAGATACACTATCCTAAATATCCAACGTTGTGGCAAGGTTTGGCAATGGTAGAATTAGTTATGGGGTTGTCATATAACAAAAATAAAGTTAACACGGTAGAAGAAAGAAAAATATAAATATCTTAAAAACAAAAATAAGGATTCAATATGCTAAAATGTCAGTAAATGTTGATTTTTTTTTTTTTTTTTTTTTTTTAAATAAAATAAATGTGTAATTGAGTGTCAAGTCAGATAAATGTCAAACGATTCAATCGTGTTTCATGTCAAATAAGAGCCAATGTCAAAATACAAAATGAGCTATTTAAAATATTGAAGCAGTGGTGAGTTATTAACGTCTAATTGTTTATTTAATATTTGGTTGACATTGTAATGGCATAATTTATTTATTTCGAGTGCTTCTAGGGCTGATAATTTTCTGCCTTTATCGCAAACATGAAGGGCTTTGAAATTTAATTTGGAGTCGAAAGTGTGGTTTTCACTGATAAGGTGTTCCGCGAAATTAGAATCAGTGCGGTTCAACCTCCAGCTCCTGACATGTTCGTCAACCCTTGTTTTGAAGGCCCTTCCAGTTTGTCCCACGTATTTCTTATCGCAATTGCTGCAGGAGAGTTCATAAACTCCATTCTTTTGTCCAATGTCTGTTCTACTTTTATTATTACATAGAAGTCTTCGCAAAGTTCTATGCGTGTAAAATGCGGGTTTACGCTCTTTTATTAGACGGGAACACTTATATGATAGTCTACCAAAGAATGGAATTTTGGACCACTTTTTAGGATTCTGCACAAAAAGAAATTAAAAATAGCAAGCTCATTACTGTATCATGTGCACACCAGTAGCAATACTTGCGATAGTCAAGAACCTAAAAAGTGGTCCAAAATTCCATTCTTTGGTAGACTATCATATAAGTGTTCCCGTCTAATAAAAGAGCGTAAACCCGCATTTTACACGCATAGAACTTTGCGAAGACTTCTATGTAATAATAAAAGTAGAACAGACATTGGACAAAAGAATGGAGTTTATGAACTCTCCTGCAGCAATTGCGATAAGAAATACGTGGGACAAACTGGAAGGGCCTTCAAAACAAGGGTTGACGAACATGTCAGGAGCTGGAGGTTGAACCGCACTGATTCTAATTTCGCGGAACACCTTATCAGTGAAAACCACACTTTCGACTCCAAATTAAATTTCAAAGCCCTTCATGTTTGCGATAAAGGCAGAAAATTATCAGCCCTAGAAGCACTCGAAATAAATAAATTATGCCATTCCAATGTCAACCAAATATTAAATAAACAATTAGACGTTAATAACTCACCACTGCTTCAATATTTTAAATAGCTCATTTTGTATTTTGACATTGGCTCTTATTTGACATGAAACACGATTGAATCGTTTGACATTTATCTGACTTGACACTCAATTACACATTTATTTTATTTAAAAAAAAAAAAAAAAAAAAAAAAAAAATCAACATTTACTGACATTTTAGCATATTGAATCCTTATTTTTGTTTTTAAGATATTTATATTTTTCTTTCTTCTACCGTGTTAACTTTATTTTTGTTATATGACAACCCCATAACTAATTCTACCATTGCCAAACCTTGCCACAACGTTGGATATTTAGGATAGTGTATCTATGGAAACTTATGAGTATTTTATACAACGTTATATTAAGAAATTAAAATACTCAAATGTTTCTGTTGTAGAATTTGTTTGTCCTACCCGCATGCCAAGCGATTCATATATTGTACGTAAACAACCAAACAAACCTTTGATAATGCTTTAACAGCGAAACCGGTAAGGGAAATTAATATAAATAAGTGGACAAGTACAAGTGTTTATCAAACAAAAAATGTACTAATGAGCTTCTCAGAGTTTGCATTTGTCATACTACTTGCTGAACGGTGAAGGAAAAAAGTGAGGTATACCAGCATGCCTTAATCCTTTATAAGGCTCTTACCATATATTGGACACCATATTTTCGCCCACTTTGTGAAAAAAAAATCAAAAAAAAAATTATTAGTAAATTGTCATTTTTTCTTCAAAGTTGTTGGAAAAGTCAGATAATAAAAAAAAGACAAAAATCAATGATAAAAAATAAAAAACTAAATCAAGAAAACAATGATAAGAAAAAAAAAATTATTTTTATTTTTTATTAATTTTTTATTTTATATTATAATGCAAGTGTTTTTTTTTACAAACATAAGTCCGTTTTCTCTGCCCTATAAAGGGTTCGAAAGGTGTGTATCTGTGCCCGTAGTACGGCGATGAGGCTCACCCATATCAAGTTGGACGTAAAAATCGTCGATGAAAAGAGGGTGTACGAGTGTTGACCGTTTTATGAATATGATGTTGACTTCTCATAATGTTGAATTTGCAAAAATGTTGGAATTTCCAAAATGTCGTCATTTTTCTCATCCCATAAAGTTGAATTTCTGTTACTCGTACCAATAAATTATTTAACTTCGCAGGACCCAACTCCGTTTCTGTCGCCGCACGACCAGCAATGTGCTCGCGTCTACACATCTCATCTGTCCGACACCCACGGGGGATAAGTATCTGGTAATTATGTACTGGGTGTTAAACTTATATTGCGGAAGCCAGAAACTGGCGATAATACCCGTCCATACGAACAAGTTTACTATGGAACCAAGATAGTTCTAAGATGACTTCTATAGAAAACTTACATACCTACTCGACCAAGGTGTATGAAACGACAGATTTTTATTATTATTTTATTTATTCTTCATTGCACACACAGAAATACAGAAACAGATTAAAGTAACAATGGGATCATATGTACAATGGCGTGCTTACCTCTAAAAATAGATTTCTTTCAGCAAAACAACAACAAAAAAGAAACATTTAAAACTAAGTAATGAATTAATGTTACAAAGATTTATATCCTATAAAAATTTTAAAACAAAATATTCACGAAATACTTAGTATGTGTACTTAAATAAATACACACTATACAATTATTATAAATATGTATTACTTATAAAATCATTTATCACAGTTCATTTAGAAATAGGGAGTGTTGCTTTTTGTAGTGTCATCACATTATAAACCATTTTATGCTTATGAAAATTATATTGGCATATTAATTATATTTTTTATTCATGTTAGTTTTATTAGATACAATAATTTATAATTAACTTGATTAAGTTTGTGGTTTTTGCAATAAACATAAAAATAAAAATAAAATGTTAGAAACTTGATTGTACTGTATTCCATTCAGGGATGCGTGAAGTGGGGCCTCCCGGCAGTGACCGCTGATTGGCTGCTCAAATGTGCCGAGACTGGGGCCTGGGTGCCCGAAGGACCTTATCTATTACCTGATACTAAAGGTAAGAGGGCAATCTTTGGATTTAAGTCTTCAGTCAGAGTTGACCGCACTTTTAGATCGGCTGGATAAGGCAGTATCCGCCTGCGACGATACAGGGGCGCGGGGGCGGGATTATGTTGCATTGAGAGGGTGAGCTAGAATAAGATACACTCTCAGAAGCTTGCCGTCCGTTTGTCCCACGATTCCCTGTCCTTTTGTCGTAATCCCCGCGTCCTTGTAACAACGCTGGCGTGTTCTTGTAAATGTTTTACTCTTGTTGATGTGGTATTTGCAAAATTCCACTATTAGCAGAAAATAAGAAAAAATGTTTTAGAAAGGTAAGAATCATTCCTAAATAGTTAATCAGTAATTAAAAATTATTAAAAAAAAATATTCCAATTCTTAAGGCCTTACTTATTGAAGATTATTTCAAAATCGGAGTCCCTAAATCGGGAAAATCAGGGTTTGACATTCTCACTTTAGATGATAGTCAGTATTAATATACAATGAACAATAGTATATTATGCAATCAGTGAATAAAGGACGGATTTAAAGCGAGGGCCATAGATGAGTCACGAGCAAGTAAAGGATTCTAACGACTGAATCACGAGCGTAACGAGTGATTCAAGTGTTAGAATCCCGAGCAACGCGAGTGATTCATGGCCCTCAATATAAATCCGTACTTTATTCAAGAGTTGACTACGAGAAAAATAAATAATTTAAGCGAAAATAGACATTTAATCGACAGTTCATTCAAATAAGTTAGGAAAACAGACACTTAAAATGTGCGCGAAGCTTGATTTTCATTTTCCATTCTACTCATCGTAGGCTTTAATGTAAACGAGCTGTGATTTGTTCGGTAGCAAGTTTTCTACTATATAGGCCGCCCTCTCTTCCATAAACACAGGTGTTAACACATCTTCTTCATCACTTGAATGCATATTCAATCGATTTATTATAAAGTAACACTAAACTTTGTGTTCGTACAACTTACAGTATTCAAAATGGCGCCAATTTACTAATATGTATATTTTTTGTGTAATGGCAGCAAAGAAAACAAAACAGTTTTTATTCTAATGCCAAACTCCTTGTCGCAAAGATCGACCAATCAAATCCCGAGGAGTTATTTGCACAAAGAGTTTTGTATGTCGAGTATTCTTTACGCAAGGAGTTTGTATCGAGTATTTTTTGCGCAAGGAGGTTGTTTATGCAATGAGATGGAGGTCGAATATATTGGTGTATTCTAAATTCTAACACCAAAATAGTGATTAAAAGGCCTTTTTACCCTAAAAACCCTAAAACCCTAAAAACAAAAGCGTTAGAGCAGGAATTTTTCCAACGAGCACCGACTTTTAGAAAAAATAGGTCAGGCTCAGGGCATCCGATCGATTTAGTAAAAATGTAAACATAAACGGCCTTCCAGCTCCAGAACGACCGGCTCCAATAAAAGAACAGCCGGAGTCGCCGCCGACTGTCGCACAACCCGGCACCGACGTGACGAACAAGGAGAACGCAATGTTACCGCCCGCTGAGGGCACCACTGCGCCGAGACGCAGCTCTGTTCCCAGTGCGGAACAAACTCCGAGAGGGAAAATTAACGCTGGTATGAGAGATATCAATAAATACTACTACAGGGCTAGCGCTTTTTTGTTATAGACAAAAGTTTGAGACCTCTTTAGTTTAATACAGGCATTTACAAAGTCACTATCTGGCGGACATGTGAAATTTTGGTATAGGTACAATTTAAAGAAAGAATAACTTTGTTTGTAAATCTATCCAACTTGATATCTTTAGAACAAAATCAGTATTGAAAATTTTGCCAAAATGGTGCCTTTTAAAGTATCAATACCATACGATAGAGGTCATATATGAAAAACAACTGAGAAAAGGATTATCATATTTTGTACTAAAACGGTGGCGTGCCTATGCGCCTTAACTGAGTATGTTCCTGCGGTAGCAAAGTGGTGCGAGAAGTCGAGAGAGAGAGACGTGAGACGCGATCTGAGAAAGAGATGCGACGCACGATGTGAGAGAGATACGATTTATCCCTCCCGCACCGCTCTCTACCGCAGTAAACCTACTATGTTAAGCGCTACTAAACCTGTAATTTTAGTCCCATAGAAACACTCATGCTTTTCTATGTCAATATTCAGGTAAAACATATTTTATTTGCAGAAGCGGAAGCGGATATGTCCCCCGCGTCACGCTACATAGCGATGGCGCGACAAGGTCTGCTCGGTTGCGACTCGCAGGAGACACCCAAACGTGTCGCGGAGATAAAGGAGGACCATAAACAAGGTATGTTCTTTTACTCTCATCAATAATGTACAGAAGCAGAAGCGGATGTATCAACTGCGTCAAGCTACATAGCGATGGCACACATATGATAAACGAGGTTTTTTATTATAACTATCTTATCAACACCAGCATGACAGCTATCTATTGGCAGTCTCTATTGCGGTGTCGTAGCGGTTTAAACTGTATAAAAATATGGAGCTTGAACTGCAAGCGTCTGTACTTAAAGAAGCGGAAGCGGACATTTCCCCCGCGTCACGGTACACAACGATAAGTCTGGTGAGTTTAGACTTAAAAGGTGAATTCCCAAACGATTCTAACTTATGAATGTTAATAATGGATATGACTCACTTGTTTAACTGTGCAAGAAGGCACAGGTCGAGCTTTCAATTAGATTTATGACTCATCATTATTCATCATCAGGAATCAGGACTCTTCGGGAGTACAAGCGCGCACGGCGTTCATTTGAGTACTATATTCTAGGGTGGAGAATATAAAATCTGTATGAAAAGATTCAGTTTTTTTTATTATGCGGCGTAAATAACCTATTTATTTTGAAAAACAATTCACCCGCCATGTGCTTGTGTAAAATTGGCACTAAAATCTTTGTTTGACATACTTTTCCGAGGGGGTGTCTGACATATTTCCGAGTGTGTCACTATATCAGTCAATACTTACTTGTACATCCCTTTTTCACCGAGTGGGGCGAGTCATCGCCGTACTTCGGGCACAGATATACGCTTTCTAGCGCATGCAGGTTTACCTCACAGTGTCTTCCTTTACCGTTCAGCAAATACACGCCTGCCTCCCAGAGGGCTAATCAGAGACTACAGATTAACATCTCCTACGATCCTGACACATCTCTTTTGCTTCTTTCACATTCACCAATCTAGTCATACAAGCTCTTCTATTAATCTTAATAAACACATAAATTTAGAAAAACCTATTGGTGCATGCTCCACCGAGCAGGAATTGACCCCGGGAGTCCGGCGTACCACTGAGCTACCGCCGCGTATATTAAACGAGAAAATAACATATTTACCAGATGGCGAAGTCCGAACCCCCCCTCTAGAAGATGCGCTGTCGACTCCCAACCTCAGATGTCTAAGTCCGACGACGAGACGCCGGCTTCAGGCGGTCAAACGTGGCGAAATGCCTTCCGACCCGATCCGAACACCTAATGATCCCTGTAAGTATAAGTTTTTTTCATGCACTAAATATGGACCTACGCTGCACCACTACCGCGTCTGATACAAATTTTTGGTGAGATCTTGAGGCCCTGGTACACGTTGGCCAATGCGTCAGTATGAAAGAGACAAACCTATGTGAGTAAGTAAAATGTACTGTGTTCTTCTCGCTTCCTCGCATAGCGTTGTCCTTTTCACTGTGGATAGCACAATGATGAAAAGCGCTTGCTCAGGAAGTAGGAGAGTGTAAGCAGCCGATTTAAGTTTAAAATGTTTTAAGTCTATAAATACTCGGAAGCACATGGTGTGCGATTTTCACTTGAAAACGGCGATAGACAAACGCTCGTATTTTTACGATATCGTGATAATTTCCATACTAAAGAACAACCAACCCAACAAAGAAATACGTGTATGCTAATTAGAATTCTATCTCAAGTCCAACAGACTGCAACTCCAGACAGTGCGTTCGGAGCAGCGCTGAGGCCCGGCTCAGGCAGAATGTCGCCAGACGCCAGAAAGAGATTGTGGGAGTTTGTACAAGAGTTGCCTGGCAAAGAAGCTCAACCGGTCAAGGAGAAACAAACTGTAAGTTAATGTGCTACGAGAAGTTTTAAGGGCAGGTTATTCGGGCCCTGTAGGCATTTATCGCTACCTCCGCCCCCGCCAGTTGACCGCGACGTATTTTATTGCGATGCGCCCGAGCGACGCGACTTCGCGTGAACCGCCACACATTAAAATGGGCTTGGGCAGTAAATGTACTTCGTACTAATAATTGATTCCCATAAATTAACCAAATAAACTATTCTTGCTAACAGCGCTACTTTGTAAATTTAGGGGAATTCACTACATCGGACAAAAAATTGAAATAAAGGTAGAGCTATGAGTAAATAATAAAATAAAATATACATAAATGACAAGATCAAGATAGGACCCGAAATAATATATATAAATTTCAGATTGTTATAACTTAAACGTGGCATTTATATGTATTTATTTATTTATATACTTAAAGTCCACTACATATACATTACATATACATTCAAAAAGAAAAAATATAATAAACTTGAACACCATGTTCCTACATTAATAAAATACGTTATATTGTATATTAATCAACTTTACCTTTCTACCATGTGTTTAAGAGGGTAGACGTAGAAGTAATATACCGTTAAATAATAATTCCTTAATATTTTTATAACACTATTTATTTCATTTTAATATGTACACAAACTATAAAAAAAAGTTTCTGGTTCCTCTTTTCAAGTAGGAAGGCAACAGGGACATATACCATACATTCATGTCCAAGGTTTTAATAACTAATAGCAATGAGGTATGATATTGTAATACGAACATTTGATATTATAATAAATATTTATATATTTATATTTATATATACTAGATGAAATTAAATCAACCGACCAAATTCATACTGGAGACTCGTTTAGTCATCAGCAACAAGGTTTAATGACCCTCCAGATGAAATTCGAAAAAAAAAATATTTTTGTCCCGTAGTGCCTGCACTAGGATTTGTATTTAAACTAGTCCAACCAGTAAGGCAGCAAAAATATTTATTTTCCGAAATTGGCCAAAAGGATGACTGAACCTAGTTCTTGATCACTAACCGAGTCTCCAGTATGAATTTGGTCGGTTGATTTAATTTCACCTCATATACATTTTATGCTATACAATCTTTACAGGCTTACACCTAATGCGATTGGTAACAAATTATATTTAAAGCAGTTTTTGTGAACTCCGTCGAAGAACAACTAAACAAATCGGTATCTGTAAACTTATCAATTCTAATCTTATAATATTATGTAATACGTACAAAACAATATTTCGGCAATAAGAAGGTTACAGTTAATTTTTTTTCGCTCTCACATTATCTATGACTGGCGGCGCGCACGAGGGCGCGTGTGTGGTGGACTTTTGAATTTTAGCGCCATAGTTTACGGGGAACTTAATTATTTATTTACTGCGTAAATGTGGGTCGAACGTTTTATAATTTGACTCCACTGACATTCTAGAAAAGCGAAGAAAATTACGAACAATCTTTTACTAGAAAAATCGAAAAATGTTTTCGACATACCAATATTATGAAAATAGGTAGGCGACCTTTTAACCATTCACAAAAATCGTGAATTTACCTCTTCGCTGAAAACTTAATCGATTTGCTAATTTTAATTTTATATATTTTTTTGTGAACACGCCAATAAATTATCTCATAAACTTTCGGAACATTGACAAAATTAGAAATCAATTATACGTGTACTAGGTCCCGGTAGCGAATAATCATAGCTTGATTGTTGCTGTGAGATAGGTAAAGGCTCTGCGTTTTCTTTCTCACACCTATTTTCATTACCAAGCAAAGTCAGAGTTCTTATAGGCATCCCACATTATGCCGTGGGTTTACTATCTCCGGTAATAAACATTTTGTTTAAAATTTTACTTTTTTTTCCATCTTCGTCAGCCAAAAATTTTCATCTCTCGTAATCCTTTCAATATGTACAGGTTCATTTTCTCCCACCCAAATACCGAAGAGACACAATCGCCGTTCCGTCACGTGAAGCTGTCCCTGTACCTGGTAATACTTCGTCTTCGTATTTTTATCACTAAAGGTTCGGTAATTTCTTGGGATTTTCTGAAACCAAAAGTAAAAACTATAGAAGAATTTCTTCAGTACGGGGTAAAAAAGTTAATCAATTTGAGATTTTTTTCTGTGTAGGGATCTCCACTTCCGGTTCGGTCCACCTAAAAATTAAAATATAGATAAGGGACTTTAGGAAGTGACCTGAAAATGACCTGTAGTAACTAACCCAATAGTTGTGACAGGTTCTACGGGATCCAGGGAAACAATGGAGTTGTCAGGGACATCAGCTTCAATGCTACGTGGCACCAGTTCCGACTCTCTGAAAAATATAAAATATCAAAATATTTATTACTAGCTTTTGCTCTCCGCCCGCGTGTTATTCGGTTCAACGACATGCTTTTTTCCGGGATAAAAAAACCCATGTGATAAGTTGAGGTATAAGCTATATCCATTCTAAATTTCATCCAAATCCGTTCAGCCGTTTCAGCGTGAAAGAGTAACAAACATACACACACACAAACTTTCGCACTTATAATATTAGTGTGAAGTGTGATGCTGATGAGATAACATAACCTTGTCTTATTTCACCACAAACGATTAATGACTGCGCTAATTAGACACCCGATGTATGAAATAGCAAAGCCTTGTCTTATTCTACCACAAACGAATAGGACCGCGCTACTTAGGCCGACTTGCACCAAGCAAACTTAACTTTGGTTAACTAACTTTTTATGCTTTGTCCTTATCTTTATGGTTTGATGTGAAAATGACAAAACATAAAAGTTAGTTAACCCGGGTTAAGTTTGCTTGGTGTAAGTCGGCCTTAGACACCTGATTTTTCAATGATATTGATCTATCCTACAGGAACCATGCATTTTTCCGGGATAAAAAGTGTGTTTAGTTAGAATATAAGCTATATCCATTCTAAATTTCATCCAAATCCGTTCAGCCGTTTCAGCGTGAAAGAGTAACAAACATACACACACACACGCACAAACTTTCGCATTTATAATATTAGTAGGAAGTAGGATTTATTGCAAATCACGAGCTTAATATTTATAAAAATAAAATACTCTATACAATATAATCTTCGACTATACGCAGTACGCAATATTTTATGTTGTGAAATTTGCACGCCTGCAAAGAAATGGTCGATTTCAAAATAACTTTAGCTACAGTATCCGTCTGAGATAGGATGAGTGCCGGCTTACAGAATGGACAGACAGATGAACATAGCGAAAATATAAGAGTATATGGTTAGTTAGAGAACTCTAAAAAGGATAAAGTCACTTACCGTTCCTATAGGCATTTTTTCGATGCGAAGGTGCCCCGATCAGAACGATGAGCTAATGAGCTGAAATTAACAAATTTAATTTAGTCTTCTGGTAATATACTACTCGTACGTACATATGTTTACAAAAAAATAATACCACCTGGATACAATCGCATTTGTGACTGCAAGAGTAAGTATTGTGATGTTTTACTGTTGTACTGTTATACTTGTACTGGTCACTTAAAGTTTTCCCGCGTAATTTCAATTTTTTTTTTTTTTTATTGTTTATTTTACAAAGACAATTATATATACATTTTGATTAAAATAAAAGCCATCCGACTAAAACCACATGGTTTATACGCGGTATGGCGAGATCGCTAACTTATGCTAACTAGACATAGACTTATATACAAGTTTAACAACCCGCAGCCACAGGCTGCTGATGTTCGAGAAAATAAAGCTTTATGGCACTCCTTCGCTTTTTGTTGCTGCTACAATTTTTTATGCTATTTAGAGTATTAATAGATAATTCGTTTAGAAATAAAGGAAGCATGTATTCCCAAGTTCGCGTTCCATATAAATTATTATAGGTAGGTAGTTCATAAGTGGGTAGGTAAATTAGGTTTCTTAAGCTTTTTGGCCTTATTTTCTTAATTAGTTTAACCTCGTTACCGTATTCTTCACAGATAATAGCCATTTTTATTTTACTGTATATATTTATGATTTTACAATAGTCAAATAAGCCTTTTTCGTCATCATTATATTTGTTTTTAATGTGGTTTGGCACAATGACTTTTAATATTCTTAATTGCAGTCTATAGATACTATCTATATAGCTTTTATAAGTGCGACCGTAACTACTAATACTGTAGCTCATTATTGAGTCAGCAAGTGATAGATACATCAGTCTTAATATGTTATAAGGTAATTTGAATTTAATTATACAAAATTTTGATAATATGCCTCGGAGCTTGTTACATAGATATTCAATATGTGGACCCCAGTTTAAATGGTTATCTATAATGAGACCTAGGTACTTATGCTGTTTGACAAGTTCTAAATGCTCACAGTTACATGCATAGTGGTTTTTATGCAAACATTGATGTTCATGGGCAACGATGTTTGGAATGATTAAGGTTTGTAAGTATGGGGAGTGAATGTGTAAAATTTTCGTTTTTTGTGAATTAATGACAAGTCCGACATCGTGAGCCCATTTACATAGAAGATCAAAGTTACGTTGCATTATTTTTTGAGCTTCTTCAACTATCATATCATACAACAAAGTTGTTCTGTACGATCAGTAAACCATCTGGTTACAGTTTGAAAGCAGGTCACTGATACACCTGGTATCTTCAAGTTCGAACAGAGATAACCATAAAACTGGTTTAGATGCACTGATACTTATATGTGCCCTAAACTAATAAATTTATCCAAAGTACACTTACCCATTTAGTTTTCTTAGCTTCCGCGATTTCAGATTTGACACTTTATTCTTCTTCAATTCCCATTTTTAGAACATCCAAGCTAAAGCTAAATAATTTTTGGAAGTTGATAGTTGAGATTGTCGGCACTTGGTGGAATTTATCAAACATTGTTGTGATAAAAAAACACTTGTACTTACAACTGGTTGGGTAGTGTAGAATTAAATATTATCTGTGGAAAAGTACAAGTGTTTTTTTATCACAACAATAAATAATTTTTATTTACACGATTATTTTAGGATTTATCTAACTAATAATAATGTTATATACATACGATTTAATATATAAACAATTTAACCTACACACAACTCTATCTTACTCATACTATATTTACACACAACGAATAGCTTCGAAGCTTAGAGGCGAGGGGGAACGGGGCTCAGAAAACTGACACAGGTCTTGCGTCGACAACGGCTAGCAGCCGACTGAAGGCTGCTGGCGCGAGTATTCGCCAGTCAACTTTTCCTTTTAAATTAAAGAAAAAAAACGATTATATTTATCAAAAAACTAACCGCGAAAATAGTTACTAAAGTACCTTTTCTTTAATTATCTGTAATTTTCATACAATTTGTTTAAGTACACCTTGCACAAAATGAAAAAATCTTGAAAAATCGACCAAGTTTCAGATTTTTTTTCGATCGAGCGAAGTTTATCGTATCGAAAATTGAACCGTAAATAACACTGGAGAAAAGATGTATCTAAAACATATATTTTTTTCAGACTCTAAATGTTACAATTTGATGGCTTAAAATGGATTTGAAAAGAGACAAAATTGGAATAAGCCCCCCTTAAGCAGCTGACTAAGCATCTGTCCTATGTACCTTTACAGAAAATATCTCGTTATATTTTACTGTGTTGTTGTCGTGTACTTGTAGCTTAGCCATATCTCTTAGGCAATCTTTGGGCGGGAAACGCAGCTCAGTAGGCAGGACGCCCGGTCCTCAATCAAAGGGTCTGGGTTCGAATCCTCAAATGAGTTGTTTTAAAACGTTTGCGCATAGTATTTTGAAAATTGTATGTTTAGTATCTCTGTACCCACCGTGAGTTTAGGTAAACCTTTAAAATTTTAACGATAGGTCCCAAGTCAATTTTTGGTGGGACAATATCATCCATCCATCCATCAGCCTGTGTTCGTCCACTGCTGGACATAAGCCTTTCCCAAATTTCGCAACTTTTGGCTGTCCTCCGTCCTCCTCATCCATCCGCCACCGGCAATATCCTTAGGTCGTCGGTCCAGCGGGCACGAGGTCGGCCTACGCTACGCTATGCTGTACGTGGTCTCCATTGTAACGCCTTTCGACCCCAACGGCCATCATTTCGGCGACAAATTTGCCTTGCCCGTTGCCACTTCAACTTACTAATTCGACAGGCTATGTCGGACACCTTCGATCTCCGACGGATGTCGTTTCGAATTCTTTCCATCAGAGATATCCCAAGCCCGCTCCATAGCTCGTTGAGCAACCTTATATCGGTGGATCAAGGCCTTTGTAATTTGGGACAGTAATGGTCAGTGAAAAGTTATTTTCCTTCTTGCATAGGATCGGGTGCATGTTGTCTTGATATTTTTTGTTTTCTTCAGCTGTCGACAATACATTGACCTTGTCGGAATAAATTCTTCGCTTTTTTGGTTGTTCCCTATTTCTATTTTCTTTCATTTTGTAGTCCAGCGTTAGGAAAGATTCCGACACATGTCATATATTAATTCAATGTGTCTCCCTTTGCAGCCATTGTCCGAGATAAGAAACAGATTCTTAGCCCAATTTAACGGAGATGCGCCGACGCCGCCTTCGGACAGCCATGGAACTGCGCCGAGGAAATTGTTCTTGCAGGTAGATTTATTACACAGATATAACTCATACAGAAATCTTCGCCAGTTTTCGTGTTTCTAGAACAAGCCGAATCATACATTATATTGTTAGAGCCCTAAACTACAGTATAATTGAAGTATCCAGTATTTTGTCGCGGCAGTGTCCTTGAAATAATTACCTATGACCGCTCGGTACGTAAACACGGACTAGGGCTGTCTTTCTTGCGTTACGTATTTGATTATCCATATTAAATTGTCGTATTATGTTTTACATAACAGTATAGTAATATAATCGATAAATTTATGCTACAAATTCGTCTAACGTAACAATAAACTTATTAATTATACCGGATGTAAATAGAAAGGTACCCTTTACGGAAACCGCATATTCTACTCATCACTCCTAACAACATTTCCAAAGAAACATTTCCAGTTCCGGAAACATTTCAATTTTAAATAAATATACGTGAACCTTAACGCACCGAGATACGGACGTGTTTTGAGACAACCGTCTTCCGTGAGACAGCTGTTCACGCGCAGCGTTCTAAAATAGAGCTCCCTTTTGCCAGGTTGAGTCCTTAAGTTCAAGTTGAATATCTTCTATCCTAAATATTTGCGCGGGTGTGCTTCTTGGGAAAAGTTGTAGAATGATCAGTTGAGTGTGTAGCTACATTTTAAGATCGCTGTCCATTTACACCCGATATTGATTTCTGTTAGTAAGCAGGTGTGATGACGTATGGCGTTGAGACGTGGTCTCTAACAAAAGGCCTGATCCACCGATTTAAGGTCGCTCAGCGAGCTATGGAGCGGGCTATGCTTGGGGTATCTCTGATGGATAGAATCCGAAACGAGGAGAACCGTCGGAGATCGAAAGTAACCGACATAGCCTGCAGAATCAGTAAGTTGAAGTGGCAGTGGGCAGGCCATATTTGTCGCCCAGATGATGGCCGTTGGGGCCGAAAGGCTCTAGAATGGAGACCACGGACAGCAAAGCGTAGTGTAGGCCGACCTCGTGCCCGCTGGACCGACGACCTGAAGGACGTTGCGGGGGGCGGCTGGATGAGGAGGACGGAGGACCGGCATGAGTGGCGAAATTTGGGAAAGGCCTATGTCCAGCAGTGGACGAACACGGGCTGATGGATGGATGGATGGATGGAAGCAGGTTAATAATTTTGGAGACGTGAGCCAACATCGATGAAAGCAAAATGTATTTTACTACGTTTGCACTCGATATATTTCGGCCCATGATATGGGGCCGTCTTCAGTCAATGATCGTCATCAGCCCTATACCGTGGGCCGAAATATATTTTAATTTTTTAGTAAATTGTAGTTTTATTGGTAAAAGCAAAGAAATGTACGGTTTAAAGCGCTATATTATATAAAAATGTGTATTTATTTTTAAGAAATATAAATATATTTTTATTAATTTAATATAAATAGCCCTATATAAATAAAAAAGCTTGAAATGAGCAAAATATATATTCGTATTTTACTATGTTATCGTTTGAAATAATAATACCAATTAAAATTAATAAATCAACTAAAAGTCACATTTTTTATAGGAACAAGCCGATACCCCGCCAGCGAAAATGGCGAAACTCGCACATGACCAAGTAAGTTGACCATAATAATCAATAGTACCACGACTCCCAGGCTATGAACTCAATGTCGGTTAGTGTAGTCGTCCTACATCTGGTCGCTTGGTGCCCGCTGCAACCACGAATTTAACAGACAAACTAAACCACCCCCTTGTCATCTATATCAACCACTTTCATACAGACCCTCTAGTTACATCCTCGCCTTTTCTTTCATTCACACACTCAACCCTTCACATACACATAACATCTCTCACCTTTTCTCCCTCACTACAACACATGCTTACTATCTCTTACAAACCAAGGAAACTCTCTGTCCCTTTCTCACCTCACGATCCTCTTCGTGCTTGTGGTACGTTAATAACTTCGTTATTTGATCGAAGGTTAAGAAGATTAAGTACGTCACGTTAGATAATAACCTTTTGTTAAGACGACGTAGGTAGTAAAAACGGAGTTTTTGAACAAGTAGTACTCCCAAACTACAAAAAATATGGTTCTGAAATAAATACATGTTATGAACAAAGCTTTTTCCAAGGCGATGTAACAGGCCAAAACGCGATAGAGAAAAATTGGCTCATCGAAAAAAATTGCAAAATTGTCAAAATTTTTATTAGTTTATTAACTTTGCGCCTTAAGGCCGAAACACAGAATGATTATAATTTTCAACTATATTGACCCCATACACCAGGGGTCTAAAATCAGTGATTTTCAAGTTATTACAGATTTTAGTTGTTTTTTTTCCGAACAACGAAAAAATAATCTAAATCTTAAACAACTTCGAAACCACAGATTTAAGACCCCCGTGTTATAGGGTAAAAGCATTGCAAATTAGTTGTAGTTTTAACGCTTCCAAGGAATTGATCGAAATGCTAATTTCGTGTTCTTAATATTGTTTTATTAATAATAAATATAAAGTTATCTATAAATATATCCTCTATTTATAATTGATTGAAATAATTCTTGGATTCACAGAGTCCCAGTAGCGCGTTAACATCCAGCACCCGCATCACTGAGTCTAGCGCCCGCATCGCTGAATCTAGCACAAAAGGCGTCGCAATGGAAACGTCCGTTAAACCAGCTGAATCTAGCGCTTTACCAGCAGCGGTTGACGCTCAGCTGCAACGATTAAGCGCTGCCTTGAGTGGCAGGAACTCGTCACCAGTCCAAAGACAGAGAAGGTTGAGAGATTCGTTGAAACCGCAGCTTCCTGGTATGTACAATGTCCAATAAGTTCGGATACACTTTTAAAATCATATAAAAATTATTCTATGTGATAGAAAATACATTTTAGGGTACTTTTAACAAATAACTACAATGTTTTGGAATAACTTCCCCTTTAAGTTTCTTAGCCAGACTTACGTTCCTCAAACCCGCCACACGCCAAAAAGTTTCTCGTCAGAAAATATGTACAAAGTCATCCCCAGAATACCAGAAAAGTATGCATTTGGTCTATCTAGCTAGACGCTATTTAGGGTTTCGTACCTCAATATGAAAAAAAAAATGGAACTCTTATACGATCACTTTGTTATCAATCTGTCTGTCCGTCTGTCAAGACCCTTTTCTCGGGCCCCGTTACAGATATCAAGTTGAAACTAATATCTCCTACAGAAGTCTACGGCCCCATAGTGCTGTTAAAAATCAGGATTTTAACGCAGAAAAAAGTTATTGCCCTTTACGTAATCAATTTCATACAAATTGGCTCAACATGAATACCTATAGGGTACTTCCAGTTGACTTAGAAACTTGAAATTCCGTTGACATCAGCATTGACCTCTCATAAACAACTAGACTCACAATCTCGCTCAAAAAGTGTCCGCGATGCATCTTGTCACCGCTATGGCCTGATAAGATCGAATAACGATATCGTACAACTGACATTGCATCTTATGTTAACGATATAACGTCTTAATTTGGTTGAAACATTTTTGCTATAATGCACGTTGCACGTTCGGACGTTTTCTGACAAACTTATCTTAGAGACTATGTGTCTAGTTGTTTATGAGAGGTCAATGGACTTCAGGCACACATTTAGAGTTAGTTAGAACCTTTGAATATATAACTGCTCGTGGAAGACGTTTATATTTTAAACAAAATGTACGGAACCTTAAGAGCAAGAGTCCCACTCTCACTTGACCAGTATTTTTAGATGTTACTGAAACGCCATGAACCTTACGTTTTGTGTAAGCATGTCACCCAAGGTGAACTTTTAAAATATTGAGTGCGAATCCCCTAAAAATGTACAAATTAGCTGCTAATTTATTAACCGAACGGTGCTTCTTACATCGAGTTCGCTTCCGTACGATTTACACCACTCGTTTTGTTGACGCTGAACGAGGCTGACCTGAGGTGCAATTGTGAAAGACAATCGTATTCATTTGACGGTTTTAAACGTACGATTTCAATTGTCAAACTGGTATTCGGCTAAGCAAATTAGCCCGTTTGACAATTGAAACCGTACGTTTTTGGCTGTCAAATGAATACGATTGTCTTGTTTTGTTGTTGACAACCGAAAATGTACGATTTCAAATTGTCAAACGGGCTAGTTTGATTAGCCGAATAGCCATAATGACAATCGAATTTGATGACATTTTTCGGTCCTCCAATGAAGAGGTATCCTTGTATATTTTTATTGTTTTATATACATTAAGTTTTATTCTGGAAGAGTTGTATTAATTTTTGCATTACTATGTTAATAATCCTGAACAACAACAAACACGGTTTAAAGTTGTGCAAAGTCATGCGTAAATTACATGTAATGAACGCAGGGGAGGATTTTTAAAAACTCAAGTATGTTTTACTAAGTGTTTAATGGTGCAAAAGGTGACAAAAGGTATATAATTAAATCTAGGTTTTAAACTAAAGCTGATCGCGATGATCACGCACGACCTTCGGCTTCCACGATTAAAGCACAAAGACTCCAAGTCACACCAAAACCTGTCCCACGAAATATGTTTCACTATGTCAGAACTAAAGTTAATATTCACTGAATTTAGGTTTCGTAAAAGATGGAGAAACAATGCGGTAGATAGGTAGAGTTCACTCGTAACACGTACAATAACACTAAACTAACACTATAAATAAATAAAAACTTTGCTAGAAAAGCCTAATTGACATTAAACTATTGTCCACAATGATAGTATTAAGATATCTATGCTATTCAGGCGTAGTGCCATAAACCACATTTAATACTTTTTATTCAAAAATAAGAAGAACAACAATAATTTGTGCGCTTGGGAACGAGATCCGTCGCAACCACCTTAAGTCAAGGTATCCTCGGATTGGTTTCAGCTCCCGAGTCGGAACCCGGTCCAGAATCTCAACCGAACACGGTCGGGTGGGACGACACGAGCCCACAGACGGTGTCGCCGGCCGCTGCGCCCGCGCCGCTCTTGAAACGATTTATGTTGTCTTCTAATGTTGATGTGAGTTTCGTTCACATATTGGGGTATGAATAAAAAAATTATGTCGTCGTATGGTGGCAAAAATTGCTTTGTCACGAAAGTGCGCGCTTTTTGGTAGAAACCTAATTCTGGCGTAAACACTACGTAATGGGACTACGCGATTATATCGGGTGTTAATATAGTGCGACCATTAAATGAAACCACACATTCTACCGACCCTACTGAACCACTTTTCCCAAGAGTCATACCCGCAGACAGCCTTAGTTTAGGAAATAATTGAGTTCCAAACAAAAATGCGTGTGAGAGAGTGTTGACCTCAAACAGCTGGAGGTTTCACGGACGACGCTCTCTCTAAACTCGCCCGTATGTCGGTGCGTTAGGGTTCACGCATTTTTGTTTGGAACTCAATTATTTCCTAAACTAAGGCTGTCCGCGGGTATGACTCTTGGAAAAAGTGGTTCAGTAGGGTCAGTAGAATATGTGGTTTCATTTAATGGTCGCACTCTATTTACACCTGGTATTTATTTTGCGTAATTTTTATAATTTCTGGTAAGTTATGTATGTAATCTGTTAAACTACTTAAGCTACCCGCAAATGCTGTTTGATTTACTTATTTCACAAGGACATGCTGACAACCAGCGCTGTGCTCGCAGCTCACGGCAGATGCTGAGTCTGCCCCTGTTTGTTGCAATGTGAAAGTTTTATACCCTTGTATGTTTTTTTTTCACTTTTATGTTTATAAAGTTAAGTTTATGTTTAAGTTTATATGTAGTTAAGTTTATAAATAAACAATATGTTACTGTGGCAAAAATAAATAATTTTCAATTAAAATTTGGAATTTACAGAATCGTGAAGATCTAATGTCCATGATACGATATCTTGGCGGCGAAGTAGCGGACGGAACCGAGTTAGACCCTGACGCAACGCATTTACTATGTTGCGCGCCCGGTAGGAGTGAGAAGATGTTGGGCTCCATAGCGCACGGGAAATGGATACTGCACCCGGCGTATATATCGCGGAGCAGAGCGAACGGGGCTTTTGTAGAGGTTAGTGTTGTTGTGAATAGTTGGTGTGAATTGTACGTTGTACATTAAAGACGGGCTCTGTCTGGCTTAAGGGCTGTCCATATATTACGTTATCGATTTTTACCGATTTTCGACCCCCACTACAATCATCCTATCGTCATCGGACCCCACCCTCACAAAACAGCTATAATTTTTGTTATCTGTATTACAAAATCAATACATTACTGCTAAGACCAATAGCAAGGATTGCTAATTCATGGTCGAAGAAAGTATAGTGCTTTTCTCAAAAATAAAATGAGACATTTTAATGTTTTTCGTGATAATGAGTTATATCAAATATAATAAACTGACTAGGAATATTAAAAGTTACTTACTTGCTCATATTTGGGCGATTAGTCATGTTTATTTTTATTGATTTCTTCAGCAAAGCATTAGTGGAGTACAATCTATATCAGAGCCCGCTTCTGAACTCATTTTGTAATTTATTTGCACAAAATACTTTCAACTAAAATTTAAAGCAATATAAATTCCCACTTTTAAGCAACTTTTTTTTATTATTGCCAGCTGGGCAAATGTATTTACCTCCATGCAGCCTTCTAGCCTTCTTCGTGGACAACGCCATCTAGAGAAACGCTAAGAACTAAAAAAAAAACAACGAGAAAAGCCTCCTTAGTCTCTTATAAAAATAGACACGGATAGTTTTAAAAAGAAAATATATGAAATATACTCTGTGAACCTATGGTATGTAATGGATTTTCATACGAACTTCCTGGACAGTTCTTCAGATTTCCTGGACACTTTTATTAGCTCGCTAGGATGAAGTATTTTCTGGTCGGTCGTTACAGTATTACCATATTACAATGTATTTTTGAGAAAATACTTTTTTCTTTTGGCAAGACCATCATTGCCATCTATGTTCATAATCAAACCGTCATCCGTAAACCAGACATTTCAAATGACGTAATATATATAAAGGCCCCTTACCTGTTCGAAAAGACGGTTCATTTAACACGCTCCCCCTTAAGTTAATTTTTAAATATTTTGATGACGTAATGTCTTAAAAATTATCTCCTATACGTATTCACAAAGTCCTAGTGTAAAATTTTTGTTTACTCTGTAGAGTCGTTCTCGAGAAACAGAAGGTAAAATATTATGTAACGACAAAAATGGCGGACTATGTGTCTCCAGTTAATTTCGTCTTTGAAGAATAAAACTCATCATAGTACTCGTTTAAAAAATTCACGTTGTCTCTACGTCTGTGCTTTTACATACATTTATTTACCATTAGGAAGAAGACTTCGAATGGGGCAACCCCCGCGCCACCTGCCTCCCCCCGCTCGGGACGAACGAACGAACGCTCGCGAACGCCGCGTACAGATGGCGCCACGCGCGCGCGAACAAGCAGCCTGGGCCGTTCGCCGGCGTGAGGGCGCTGTTACATGTACCGGCGGCGCGACGCCGGCTGCTCACACGACTCATCGTGGCGGGAGATGGACATGCACCGGAGTTAGAGTGAGTGTTCTTTGCTCCAAGTCTTGCGTAGTTGTTGAGGTAGCAAAGTCCGTAGGACGCTTTGTATCTTGTCAATCGACCCAGCACCAATGAGTTTTTCTGAATTTATGTGCATCTCTGATGATCGAAGGTGACCGACATAGCCTGTAGAATCAGTAAGTTGAAGTGGCAGTTGGCAGGCCATATTCGAAAGGCGTTAGAATGGAGATTACGTACACCAAAGCGTAGCGTAGGCTGACCTCGTGCCCGCTGGACCGACTATCTGAAGGATGTTGCGGGTGGCGGCTGGATAAGGAGGGCGGAGGACTGCCAAGAGTGGCGAAATTTGGGAAAGGCTTATGTCGAGTAGTGGACGAACACAGGCTGATGGATGGATGCGCAGCTATTGTACAGAAGAAGAAATAAAAGAGACGATTACCACTTGAACGGTGATGGAGGTAAACGTGCAAGCCCTAAAAAGAGTTCATATGTTTGTGTTTTTTTTTTTAATTGGTATCATATCTCATGCATGACTATGAACAATTTTAAACTTATAAAAAATAACTTTGCGTTACAGTTTAATTTAGTGATTTCAAAATTTACAAAATTTCAATGCCTAACCTATATTTTTTATCTCACCAGACCGCCATACAACGACGACACAATCAACATATGCTTCGCTGACATAAAGCGGTACCCTCTGTCCGACAGTGACGCCGCCTGGCTCAAGTCTAAGAGGATACCCGTCTGTGCGCCCGTCGTACTTAGTGCGTACCTGACTGACGAAACTAGGCCTAACGCGGAGGTACACTGCTTACCAGATTATAGACCTTAACGTATTTGAAATAGGGTTTAATTTTAGTTTACAAAAAAGTGCTTAAAGATACTTTGTTATCTAGTTGTAGCAGTTAGTGCGTACCTTACCGACGAAACTAGGCCTTAACCAATGTTAAGGTTTAATTTTGGTATACTAGTTAGTGGTGTATAAGGTGACTTTCATTTATGTAGCCAAATTCATACTGGAGACTCGGGTAAGTGGTCAGGCCCAAGGTTCAATGACGCTTTTTGCGGAATACGAAATATATTGTTTGTGCTTCTATACTTGTTCAAGAACAACCTCGACTCAATTAGTATAGGAAGTTTAAATTTTATTTAGCGTATTTCATAGAATGACCTTGGTCCTGACCACTGACCTGACCATCAAGTCTCCGGTATAAATTTGGCTATATAAACCAAAGTCACTTAATATTTTGCAAAAAAGTGCTTCAAGAGACTTTGTTATGTTCTCTGTACTAGGCCTAACAAATTAGGCCTAATCCGAAGGTTCATTGTTTGCCGGACTTTAAAAATTAAGAGCGTTTTTCCACCGGTCCGGCATGGTATCTGGTATATGATGGACTGAAGAAGCAGCCCATGTATTTAGATGAAAGTTTGTCCACACGATCTCCGGCGTCCGACTGGTAATTATGCTTAATTGGATATCGAACCATTCTTGGCGTGACATTCAGACTTGTTTGTCCTAATTATTGTAATATCTTAAATCATTTTCTAATTGTACTTTTTGCACTTGACGGCTTCATACAAATCTTTTATTCGCATCAACTTTACAGCGTTAAGTTTTCCATGGAGGTTTAATTTCCAATTTTACCACGCACGACGCTATGCTGGCGGCAAAAGAGATGTATGGCTTGTCAGATGCAGTTGACTATGGTTTTGTTCGGTTCGATATTGAAAATAAAACCTGACTTAGTGGATAGATGTCTTCTGTTGTCAGACTCCGGCGTCTGATATCGGAGCCGGCAAATAGCGGATCGTGGCCAAACGCTCTAACGCATTTAACATTTTTATACAGTACACTAGCAGTATAAATTATGTTGTAAATAAGTGCTTGAAGAGACTTTGTCACCTGACTTTGATTCTGCGCAGACGAAACTAGATTTAAATTGTTACACTGTTTGTTGGATTTTAAACCATTAAGCTTTCATAGAGGGTTTAATTTCAAATAGTACAACTGAATTCTGTTTTCAGTGTACTAAAAGTATTTTTTCCTAAGAGTGCATGAAAAGACTTTGTCATTTGATTTTGTATTACATATTTATGTTTTCAAGTGGTACTTTATCTAAATGACTTGTTAGTTGTTAAATAATTTTCTTTACAAATAAGTGCCTTTGCAGATTCAAATTCTTATCTTTTACATAAGCTGTATTGTTAAACAAAACGAGACAGAACAATTAGAAATAAATTTCTTATCTAATATTTGCTAATGTTTATGACAGTGCTAAAATACGAAGGACCCTTTTATCAGATGTTGGTTATCTTGATGCATTTATTCCACTGATTATACTAAAGCTGCACTAAAAGAAATACAAAAAAAAACCATTTGTTTTCTTATGAGAGTCAAAAATACCCAGAATAGTAGAGCTTGTACGACTACATTTATGTATGTGGAAGAGAAGAAAGAGGTGTGTTAGTATCGCAGCATCTGGAAATCTGTAGTCTCCGCCTACCCCTGTGGGAGAGAGGCTTGACTATGTGTATGTATTCTCACTTGTAATTTTAAATAAATAACTAACTGACAATTATTTGAATTCAACGGTATATCCAAACTTTGGCTTTGCAGTTTTTTTTGGGAGTTTTTGGAATGATCATAAGATATAATTTATAATAGTGTTAAAACTTGAATCAGCTAATATATAAGGTCCTACAATTCATAGTGAAACAAATTTAAGAGATGATAAAGAGTCCCTAATAGACCTAATTTCTATTAATTTAATAGAAATAATATTTTTTTTTCACCTTTCCATAGAAATTGGGTCAGCTGATTGAACCACTTTGTACTGGGAAGTGAAAAAATTATTACACCAAAAAAAATTTTTTTTCTTTTTATTGTGATCAGTTAACGATACATGAGCTACCCTTAAATTATTTTCACTTATTATTGTAAGACCTTATATATTAAAACTAAAAAAAACGTATTTAACGTACACGTATTGTTGTTGACTGCGTGACAATTTTTCGCAGTTTTTTGTCCTCCAAACGACACTCGCTTTAAGAATGCCGAAATTGTATCGGTGAAGCGGGCAGTTGACATTTAGTCAACAACATAGACATCTTAATATATTATTCTAATGAACAGTGGTCAACAACGATAAGAAAGACGTAAGTTTGATATACGTTTTTTTATTATAAAATTTAAGGTAATTTACTAGCATCAGATGTTAGTTTTGTTATCTAAGTTTAATTTACGGTCCCTGCATTAACCTGTGTACTTACAAACGGATGAGTTCGTGTAACCTAATGTTTTATTTTTTACCGTTAGTAAGCGGGTTAGATGTATTGACACCGCAGTAATTGACTTGTCTAATTTGCCACATTATATATTATTAAGTATTGTTAGTATTGAGTGACAAAATGTAACAAGTTTTGAATGTTGTAAATCAAGTCAGGCTGTCGAACTTTGTAAAACTAGATGCCCCCCAAAAATGACACCAATTTCATACAAGAAAATTCACCCCATAGCATTTAGCTAACATGGTGGGTGATCCCCCGAATCCAAGCCATGGGCACGAATATGGCGAAATGCCTCGTTTCAAAACAGAAGAATTGTGTCATACAACATGTTTGCTATGTCAATGGTTGAAATTCGTCGGATGCCTTATTATCTAACTTCAACAGGTATCATGAAGTATCGTGATTGGCTTGAAATGACGTCACACTTAATCTCTAGCTATTGACGCACCACAGTATGAACCTCAGGGGCCTTATTGTCTAATTTCGACATCCATCGCAATCGACAACATTACAAATAAATAATTGGTGCAAAACTGAAAACCATTTCGAGATATGGGCCTTCTGAGCATCATATTTTTTTTTTTCAGAATTAAATAGTGAAGAGCTATTTTCAAAAAACTAAAAATATGGTAAACACGGGATTTTAAAAACGATGTCCTTTGAATTTAAGTTCAATTTGTTTAATCAACTGTCATATCATGTGACAGTGGACATAAACATGCCAAGGTTTTTTTTTTAAATAAATAATCGATTGGCAGTGAGCATCGACTTTTGAAATCCTCAGATGCGACTTACGTCCTCTTAGAATGAGTGAATAAGAAATCATTAAATTATGCGGGAAAAACGGAAAATAAAACAAAATAAAAAATACATAAGTTTCTTTTTTACGCAGCCCTTCAATATAGATATTATAAACAAATAGTTAATTAAAATGAAATGTTGTCGATTGGCGAGAAATTACATCACACATCATATTTGGCCAATTACGACGCTTTTGTAGCCTATAGCAATAATAAGTGGGCAGATGCAAATTTTCTATGTCCATATGGTGTTACGTTAATGTTTCTAGCCCATAACGATACCCTTGAAAAGGATAGCGATAAATGCTGGGGTTAGATAATAAGCCTGATCCCTTTATCATGTGTGTGTACTATAACTAGTACGACATTTTTTTGATTTCTTTTTCTTATTTCCTGTCTTAATTTTTGATAGCATTCAACAAAAATATGATCGTATTTTTCTACGTTTGAAAGGCTGTACGTATTTTTCTATGTTTAAAGGCTGTATAAATAAAATTAGTTATGTTCAAGATTTGTTTTTTATTAGCTTATTTATATCTTTCCTTCCTACTAACTTGACAAAAACAATACTTCTATAATTCTACCCTTTGTTCGCAGAATGGTAATTTCTCAAAAGGGCAATTTCTCATAAATGCAATTATTGTACAGTTCCTACGTTTTTCTTTCAATGAATCTGAGACTCTTTTTGTAGCTTTTTTTGCTATTTTTATTTGCTACGAAGATACAGTAACAGATGTCTAAGGGACGGATGTAAAGTCGTACACAAAAAAAATGTTTAAAAATACGCTTCATTGGACACCACACGTGAATTTCGGAAATGTGACGTCTTCATAACTGACAGTTACCTTTTACGAAAACCACGTTTTGGGAAATATTTGAATTTTAAATAAACATACGCGAACCTTTACGTATCGAGATACGGGCGTGTTTTGAGGCAGCGTCGCGTCCGTGAGACAGCTGCTTACGCGCAATTTTCTAAGAGAGATCTCCCTCCTGAGAGATATAATCTTTGAGTTAAGGGACCATGCCACCTAAACGTGCCCCACCGTATTGCTGATTCATGACAGAAAATATTTGTTTAATGAGAAATAAATAATCACACAGTTGTCGAAGAGTTGTATTACAACCTAATTAATTTGATTTTTGCATAGAATTCATAGCAAGCTAGAAAAAAATCTAAAGTTGCTGAAAATCACGTAAAACTGCTCTTCGCGTATTTCTCATTGGCGATTTCTTAGATAACTTTGGAAACTGAAATTCAGGCTCCCGTAAGTTAAAAGTGTACAGAATGGTGAGATTAATTTATTTTTGCCAAACAAAAATTGTTACTTGGTGTATTTATCCATTAAACATCACCAACTTTTGCGTGCGATTTCCCCATACAAATTACTATGGAGGGTGGCATCGAAACGTGATTCTTTAGAGCGCGCGATGTTTCGGTTGTCATAACCAGTCGTAACAGGCACGGCTCATAGCGCGCTATTTTAAACAACAATGAAACGTCATAGAGTTCAGTTCTGCCTGACGCAACATGAGGTGCTCAAACGGGTCCTTAAGACCCATTTCACCAAAATACGCTATTTATTGAGTTTCTTTATAGATCGTATTTTTCTTGGAATTTGGAGTGATGATAATTATGTTTTACGTTCGATTTTGAATAAAATTTAATACAATTTTAAATAAACATACGTGAACCTTTACGTATCGAGATACGGGCGTGTTTTGAGGCAGCGTCGCGTCCGTGAGACAGCTGCTTACGCGCAATGTTCTAAGAGAGACCTCCCTCCTGAGAGATATAATCTTTGAGTTAATACCCATTTCACCAAAATACGCTATTTATTGAGTTTCTTTATAGATCGTATTTTTCTTGGAATTTGGAGTGATGTTAATTATGTTTTACGTTCGATTTTGAATAAAATTTAATACAATTTTAAATAAACTTACGCGAACCTTTACGTATCGAGATACGGGCGTGTTTTGAGGCAGCGTCGCGTCCGTGAGACAGCTGCTTACGCGCAATGTTCTAAGAGAGACCTCCCTCCTGAGAGATATAATCTTTGAGTTAAGACCCATTTCACCAAAATACGCTATTTATTGAGTTTCTTTATAGATCGTATTTTTCTTGGAATTTGGAGTGATGTTAATTATGTTTTACGTTCGATTTTGAATAAAATTTAATACAATTTTAAATAAACTTACGCGAACCTTTACGTATCGAGATACGGGCGTGTTTTGAGGCAGCGTCGCGTCCGTGAGACAGCTGCTTACGCGCAATGTTCTAAGAGAGACCTTCCTCCTGAGAGATATAATCTTTGAGTTAAGACCCATTTCACCAAAATACGCTATTTATTGAGTTTCTTTATAGATCGTATTTTTCTTGGAATTTGGAGTGATGTTAATTATGTTTTACGTTCGATTTTGAATAAAATTTAATACAATTTTAAATAAACTTACGCGAACCTTTACGTATCGAGATACGGGCGTGTTTTGAGGCAGCGTCGCGTCCGTGAGACAGCTGCTTACGCGCAATGTTCTAAGAGAGACCTCCCTCCTGAGAGATATAATCTTTGAGTTAAGACCCATTTCACCAAAATACGCTATTTATATTGCGTGTCTTTATGGATCGTATTTTTCTTGAAATTTGGAATGATGTTAATTATGTTTTACGTTCTAATTAAATAAATAGATTGACAATAAAAACGCAGAAATCGATTGGTTATAGATCATACTGTATTCGTACAAGAGTTTATTGAATACGTCGTAAGCTGGCGACATTTATCAAAAAAAGTGAAGGAATCTTTTTTTAACAGTTCATGTAATAAGTATCTAATAAAAATTCTGCTACATTAATTGTTTCCACAAACTTTTATATCTTATGTTTTGGCAATTCTTTTCAGCAAATTTATTTTACTTTGCTGAAATATTTAGCTCTTTGAAGTTGACAATAAAGCAGATTCTGAAGGCTTTAATTTTAGTTTTAGTGCTGTCAAAACTAAATTTTCTTCATTCCAAATAGTTCTTTTTTGATAGCAACAGAAGCTATATTACTTTGCAAATTTTCAAGATTTTACAAACTAAAATTAAAGCCTTCGGGTTCGACTTTATTGTGATTCTTTTGTCGTAAAAGAGGTGCGGGAGATACCTACATCAACGCAAAAAAAATAAAGTTTTTTTTTTTTAAATTGATACATTAACATTGGATACGATGTACTCCACAGTATAAAAATCATATTCCTAAGACAGTAGATTAGGCTCCGGAAATTTTATTCGCATTTAAACGTAAGCAAAGTAATCATTCAGACAGACACCGTAGCATTACATTAACAAGTGTTGCGTTCAGACGAAATCATTAGATAAAAAAACGGCCAAGTGCGAGTTGGACTCGCGCACGAAGGGCTCCGTACCATTATCTATAAAAACGGCAAAAAAATCATGTCTGTTGTATGGGAGCCCCCCTTCAATATTAAGTTTATTCTAATTTAATTATTTATTTTTAAAATTAATATATAGCTGTGAGTATTTAATGCGTCTACCTCTTGCCGTTGTCAATATCGAGCAAAAACATCACGTTTGTTGTATGGGTGCCCCCTTTAATATTTATTTTATTCTGTTTTTTAGTATTTTTTGTTATAGCGGCAACAGAAATACATCATCTGTGAACATTTCAACTGTCTAACTATCACGGTTCATGAAATACAGCCTGGAGGGCAATTCCGGAAACACGTTCGAAACGAGATTTCTGAAGCTCGGCCGAAAAATGTATGGAGTTTGACAGATAAAATGGGATTTTACGGTTGAGAAGGTTATTTCGACAGACTGAGAATAACCCTCCAGGTGACAGACGGACAGCGGAGTCTTAGTAACAGGGTCCCGTTGGTTACCCTTTGGGTACGGAACCCTCAAAAGTCTATTGTAAAATCTTCAAAACTTTTTCCACATTAACTTGATGGTTCTATCGTCTCTGGGGAACTCGAGCCCAGCGTCGGCCATCTCCTTCAAGGTGACCTCCAGGAGTGTGGAGAAGCCACTCTTCGCCGCGGCTCCAGCTGACGCCACGCCGGTGAAGATTGTCGCCGTTGCTGACACGCCTAGTCGTTTGCATAGAGGTTCTCTGTGGATGTAGAAAATATTGATTGATTGATTTTCAAAGTTCTTTATTAATAGCATAAAAAATACATTTACCTTACATATAGCTCTTAATTTAGCTACATGTATACGACATCATCATAAATTATACTTTGTCAGGCTGTTTTCGCCTCTAAAAGTTTATAAAATATGTATTTAAATAAGTCTATTTACAATTTCACATTATACTATCAACTTAAACATAAACTTATTTAATAAAAAGTACGAGCTCATCAGTTGTGAGTCACGTTTTATAGCTATATGTATAAATATATAAATAAATAAATAAATAGATAGTAACATTAAGTAATTAGTTCTTATAAATACAAAATAAACGTATTAAGAACATAATAGTTAAAATAATTGTGGGTGAGGGTACATTAATTGTAACTACAACCATCAACAAGATGTCTTTTTAGCCGGTGACGAGCATAGTGCGACATGCCTCGTCCCGCGCAGGGCTATGTAGCAACGGCGAAAGAGGGGAAACGGCTGCTTATCGCACGAGTCTATTCTCCGTGGTTAGTGGCCGCTACTGTATAAGATAACCAGTTCTACGGATCGCAGGCGGCCCGTGTGACGTCATCGGTCGAGTACAACAAATAGTGATGGGGCAGTCTGTAAGTACCATACGTGTCGATATATGGCAGGTCGTTCGCTTTTGTTTTGCCAATTGAAGAAATTAAGCTATTTGAATTAATTGAATTTTTTATAAAGAAATTGCGAGTGATTTTCAAGATATAATTTTTTAAAAAAGGTAGTTTTATTTTGACGTGCAATTTGCGAAGATTTGTTTTGAACGGGGTATTGTATGCAATTTTTACTGCTTTATTTTGGATGACTTGCAATGACTTGTAATTGTATTTACGAGTACTGCTCCATACAGGAGCAGCATATGTGAGGCATGGGCGTACTAGGGTGGTATAAATACGCAATTTCGTGTTAGGACTGAGCTGTGTTCTACGATTTAAGATTTTCCCAAGTGAGTTTAGAGCAATAACACCTTTCCTACGCGCGGTTGCAACATGACTGGTCCAATTAACTTTCTTATCCAGCGTAACCCCAAGGTATCGTACAGTTTTGTTCCACGGTATTGAGTGTTCAGCAATTTTAAGTGTCTTTTTAGGTTCTTGACGTTGGCGGGTAAAAATGATAGCTTCAGTCTTTGCCTCGTTTAGCTTGAGTTTCCACTTTGTAAAATACATGTGAAGACTTTCTAGTGACAACTGAAGTCGATCTACCACCAGGTCGACATCTTTTGAGGAAGTAAATGATGCTGTGTCATCAGCGAAGCAGGCTAAATGAGTGCGTGCTTGGACAGGCATATCATTTACGTATAACAAGAACAAGTATGGACCAAGAATGGAGCCTTGGGGCACACCTGCGGGAACAGAGCGAAGTGAAGATTTCGTAGAGTCACCTATGTGTACGGAAAACTCACGATTTAGTAAGTAGGACTTGAGAATTTTGGTCAATCGAATAGGAATGCCACTTTTATAAAGTTTGTGAATGAGGCCGTCATGCCAAACTGTGTCAAATGCCTTTTCAATATCTAAAAGAAACATTCCGGTCGATTCTTTCAGATTAAGGTGATGGGCAATGTGTTCTGCTACCCTGGCCAGTTGCTGAGTTGTGGAGTGACAGCTTCTGAAGCCAAATTGTTCACCTTTAAGAATATCCTTAGTGGATTTTAATAACCGAGTATAAATTCTTTCAAACAGTTTTCCAAAGGCTGGGAGCAAGCTTATAGGGCGATAACTACTCGGAAGATCCTCGTTCTTGCCAGGTTTCTTAATGCCTATAACTTTAGCAAATTTCCAAATCTTCGGGAAATAGTTAAGATATAAGCATCCATTAAAAATTTTGGTAAGATAAACTATTGCCTTTTGAGACATGTTTTTAATCAGAGCATTGTGTATGGTGTCTGCGCCGGGTGATTTGCGACATTTTAAATTTCTTATAGACTTCCAAACTTCTTGTGGTCTCGCCGGTTCATTGAGCTCAAGTTCAACAGGGGCATTTATTACTTTTATTGATTGTTCGACTTCATTTAGGACCGAATTATCATTCCAGGTGTTGGTGAGGGACATATTGTTAAGAAAAGCATCTGCAAGTGTTTCAGTTTGTTCCATGATGCTGGAAGTGAAAGTACCGTCATCTTTTTTTAGTGCAGGTATAATTGTTGGCCTTGAGCGAAGTGATTTGCATATTCGCCACAAATCACAACTAGGGTTGTCTACAGATGCTAGTTTCTTATTCCAAACAGCATCATTATGTTTTTGGATTCTTAACTGTATTTCTATTTGAGTTTTATTTATTAGAGAGCGAACTTGTTTTCTTGCATTGGAATCTGTTGCACTTTGTTCATTACGACGAAGAGAATTACGATACCTCATCAGCCGCTTAATGTTATGTGGTAATTTCTGTTCTTTGGAATATTGTTTAGTTCCTATGGGTACAAACAGCTCTCTAGCTTTTAAGATACACTGATGCAGTTGGTCTATCGCTTCATCAATATCCGATTCAGTTCTAAAAACCTTGGAAGATAATGTAATATTTTCATCAAGAAAAGATCGATATTCTTTCCAGTTTGCATCAGTGTACCTGTAATAGGGTAGAGGGGGTCTATAGCTAGTTTGGCCTTCTACATAGGTAACACTAAAAGTTTCCGGAACTGGCCACTTACATAAACAATATTTAAAAATTTATTGCAACATTTAAAAATAGAACTCTTTGGCTGTAGAATGCAGTTTGTTTCATCTGACTGTCTTTTGTTTTTACCTTGTGGCGCCATTTAAAAAATTGTGTGTCTGCATCAACATGGATTTAACTCGGGAAAATTTTCGTAGTATGATTTTCTACGATTTTAAGTGTAATTTGACAGCTCAACAGAGCATCGCTCGGCTTGAAACAGCTTTTGGCAATGAAGCACCATGCAAGACGACTGTTTATAGCTGGGGTGCAGAATTCAAGCGTGGTCGTATCAATCTCAGTGACGAATCTCGCGATGGTCGGCCGTCCACCGCTGTGACCAACAAAAACATCGATGCTGTGCGCCGTATGATTGAAACAGACAGGCATGTGATCTACCATGAAATTCGTGCATCCTTAGAAATAGGCATGAGTCAAATACAATCAATCCTACACAAACATTTGGGTGTGAGAAAGCTGTGCTCGCGGTGGATCCCACACAACTTGACCGAGGCTCAAAAAACGGACCGCGTCACTTGGTGCAGTGCCATGCTTACCAGATTCAACGAAGGTGCGTCAAATTTGGTGTGGGACATAGTAACAGGTGACGAAACATGGATTTATTGCTACGATCCCAAAACAAAGCAGCAATCGAGCGTATGGGTCTTTCAAGATGAGCCGAAACCAACCAAAGTGGCGCGCGTGAAAAGTGCATCTAAGCGGATGATTGCTTCTTTTTTTAATAAAACTGGACACGTGGCTACTGTTGCTTTAGAGAATCGTCGTACCGTGAATAGTGACTGGTACACGACCATTTGTTTGCCGGAAGTTATTGACGAACTCCGTAAAAATAACCGTAAACGCCGTATCATCCTGCACCACGACAATGCTAGTTCTCACACGGCCAGACAGACAAACGACTTTTTGAAGACGAAAAATGTAGAACTCATGAGTCATCCTGCATACAGTCCCGACCTGGCACCTTGTGACTTTTTTCTGTTCCCAAAAATTAAGAACCAATTACGCGGTCAACGATTTTCATCACCAGAAGAGGCTGTCGAATAGTATGAAAAACACGTTTCAGAGGTCACCACAGGGGAGTGGCACTAAAGTTTTCAAAACTGGTTTGATCGAATGAAAAAGTGCATAGACGCCAAGGGAGATTATTTTGAAAAACAATAAATTAATTTTGTACCTTTAATAGTATTTTTTCATATTCATTCCGGAAACTTATAGTGCGTCCCACGTATAGCAAATAAAATCGGTAGGTGATTTGAAGACAAAGCACGTAAAGCTTTAATTTCAGATGTTAGATTGACATTGTTTGTTAAGACCAGGTCTGGGTTTGTAGGAGAGTGATCCGCGCAATAAGGGCGGTGAGTAGGGATCCTAGACGCATGAATAACAAAATCACTGTTTAACATGTGCTGGTATAATTTTCTGCCTCGGGTATTACCCTTGCCACGATGCCAGTGTTCATGGTTAGCATTAAAGTCTCCCATTAACAAAACATGGCAACCCAATCCAAACAACAAGTCCAAGTCTTCTACAGCAAGAGGTAGATTAGGGGATTGATAAACAGATACCAGTAAAGTTTCAGTACCAGAAAGATTTACTTTGATGCCTACAGCCTCAACGTATTTAGTCAGTGGGATATTGACTGCAGTATGCTCAATGGCATTTTTAATAAGGATAGCAACTCCTTGTCCTCTACCACTTGGGTGCCTGTCCTTTCTGTAGCATGTAAAGTCGGGTATATTAAGTGTTTGATTTTGAGTCAGTCTTGTTTCGCAAATTGCAATAATATCGACACGTAAGGCACTCACCGCAAGTTCTGTCAGATCTCTCTGTTTTCCATGCACTCCATCGGCATTCCAACATAAAGCTTGTAAGTCATAATCAGGAGACATATTGACCAAGGTGCTCCAGGATGAGCATTACTTTGTCAAGCATGGATTTGCACGCCAGAAATTCAGTTTTGATGCTTTTTATCGTCTTCAAGATGGTTAACATTTCATTCGTAGAAGCGTCTTGTATTTCTGGCCGTGGCAAGGTTTCCTGTTGTCCTGAGACGATTTTTGACCACTGTCGATTTTCATCTACCACAGTTTGCAGGTTAATAGTAACAGGCTTAGATTTCTGCTCTTCGCGCTTTTGCTGAATTCGTTGAATATATGACTGCCGAACACTACACTGTCTATAGTTTGCTGGATGGTTTTCATTGCAGTTGACGCACTTAGCAGGTTCTGTTCTGTCTGTTTTTGTACATTTACCGATGGCATGCACTTCAACGCATTTAACACATCGTGGATTCATGTTACAGTTATTTGAAGTATGGCCAAATCTTTGGCACCTGAAACATTGTGTTCCTAAAGTGTTGTTAGGTTTGTACTTGCTAGTGGTAATCACGCAATGGCAGAGGTATTTAATTTGCCTAAACTTCTTGATGTCTGACCCTATCGGCAACTGGACTAAAAAAGGCGGACAAAGTGAGTTTGGTGTCCGAGTTGATTTAAGTGTAGTGACTTTTGCATTTTCAAATCCGAGCAAAGCAAGTTCAGAAGGAAGTTCATTTTCAACAGAGGATGGCAAGCCTCGAATTACAACCTTAGGAGCTTTCTCATCCTTTCTGGTATATGTAAGGTACTGGGCTTTCTCACATAGGCCTGTTTTAATAAATTGATGAGCTTCACTTGAGTAACAAATAATAGCAACTTTATTCTTACCGCGATATTGTAGGTGGAATTGTTTCGTATGTGGTGTTATGAGACTCATTATAGTTTCATTTGTCCAGTCTTGCTTTAATTCCATAATTATAGGTGGTATGTGTCCTGATTTTCTCACACTGGTTGTAGCTTCGTGGAAGGGTTTTGAAACAGGATCTGTGTTCGACTCAGCATCAATTGGTAAATTCTTGAAGCGGTTTTCAGTATTCAAAACTATATTTCGTTTGTCTGTTTTTCCATTCTGAGCTATGCGTTTTGGCCTGCTCCATTCCTCTAGGTTCCCATCGGGGGGTCTTTTGTTCCTTTGTGTAGCATCTAAAGAGCTTTTCGTAATGTACTTGTCCATCGTCTTGTTTCGACAACGAAGATATCGATGATTTGTCGACGTTGTGGTGTCTCATCACTAAAGTGGCAAGTTGGTAGCCGGGTGGGAGAACTCAACAAAGCAAACGAGTGCTCGCACTGAGCTCCGAACGCTTAATGAGAAAATATTTAATACATCTACATATATAAGGGGAAATTTATACAGCCAAATTCATACTGCAGGCTTGATAAGAGATCAGTATGACGGATCGAAATATAATATTGATCTCCCATAGTATTTCACTCGGGGCTGGGCTTGCGTTTGTAAGGAACACGAAAAGAATAATTTACGAATTTCACAAAAAGGGTCATCGAACCTTGTTACTAAACACTTACCGAGTCTTCAGTATGAATTTGGCTGCATAAATAAAAGTCACCTTAGTATACATATAAGGTCCTACAATAATAAGTGAAAATAATTCTAGGGTAGATTATGTATCGTTAAGTGATCGATCACATTCCAGAAGAAAAAAAATCAAATTTCAAATCAATCAGATGACTGATGAAAAAAAAATATCGCGCAAAAAATCTTTTTTTTGTTGGTAAGTCATCTATTGGGGATACTCTATCATCTCTTAAATTGTTTTCACTTTGAGTTGTAGCATCTTATATACCTACTTAGCAGGCTTTTGATGAACCTAGTATTTCATATATATTTTCTGTGTCGTTCAAAGCTTCGGTTCGCATAAGTGCGGAAAATCTTCGCGCTCTGATTGCGGGTAAATCAGCTCTGGATCATGATAAAAATCGAATCGATATTTTGTAACATCGGCTTCTGATAAAAATCCTAAGATTTCAATTAAACTTCCTTATACCTTGTCGGTCCGTAAGTATCTACTCTCTGCTACAATGGATTTTATTCCACCAAAAACATAAATGTGAAAAAGTGGCCAAGTTCAGTCCAAAGACAGAGCAGGATTTAACTAAAAAGAGGTTTATGGATGTTCCTGAAGTTGTAATAATTGTTAACTAAAGTTTACACGTTTTTAAGTTTTTAGGGTTCCGTAGTCCGACAAGGAACCCTTATAATTTCGCCATGTCCGTCTGTCCGCGGCTTAGCGCAAAGACTATTAATACTAGAAAGCTGTAATTTGACATGGATATAAATATTTATCACACCAACAACACGGTAAAATAAATCACGAAAAAATTTTTTTTAGGTATACCTCTCATACACGTAAACTGGGGATGATTTTTTTTTTCGTGTATCCCATAGTGTGGGTATCGTTGGATAGGCCGTTTAAAAACGTTGTGGGTGTGTGAAAACCATTTTTCGATTTAGGGATCCGTTGGCGAAATATTAAGCTTTAAAGTGAAAATTTTTGGTTAGAGTGGGACGTCCCCCCCCCTGCTGGCTAAACGGTTGTTTATAGAAATGTGAAAAAATTCACAGAAGCAGTATATATAATGAATTTAAAAGGACAACTATCACAGCTAAGTAGGCTTTACAGGTTTACGAGTACAGGTCGTGCCAAACTTTTGGTCCCCTGTAATGTATGGGACCAGAAGTTTGGCGCGGCCTGTATTAGTAGACCAACTTATATGTACTAGACAACTACGGAACCCTACATTGCGCATGGCCCGACACGAACTTGGCCGGTTTTTATTTTATTTTATTTAAACATATTATTATTACTTTTTATTCAATTGTAGCACTAAAAACTCCAAAGAGTTTATCTAAGTACTAGGATTCAGTAACCGGTGTGCACAGTAAAAATAAGAAACGCAATTTACATTATAGAACACCAGACAACTCTATGACTAGACAGACAAACCATTATTTACATGATACATTCAAATAATTGTCTATAATTTTCTTCTTCGAACTCTGCTCTGGAAACGCTGCTGCGTGTTTAGATTCATTATTTACGATGAAATGAACGCTTAGAGTATCGAGAGGTCGTTGATCGAGTATCAGTAATTTACACCGTTGTGGCCACTCACCGACCACAATTCTAACTCAAAACTGGAAAATCACAGGTTTGTTCATTCGTCGTACAAGCGTCGCAACGGTTTATGAGCGGTGACCTTGACTGCGCTAATCATTTTTAGGGTTCCGTACCCAAAGGGTAACTAACGGGACCCCATGACTAAGACTCCGCTGTCCGTCTGTCCGTCTATCACCGGGCTGTATATCATTAGTTAGACAGTTGAAATTTTCACAGATGATGTATTTCTGTTGCCGCTATAACAACAAATACTAAAAAACAGAATAAAATAAATAATGAAGGGGGCTCCCATACAACAGACATGATTTTTTGCCGTTTTTATAGATAATGGTACGGAACCCTTCGTGCGTGAGTCCAACTCGCACTTGACCGGTTTTATTTCTCTATTGCACTTAGTAATTTTGTGCGCGAGTCCCCCACCACTTTCGCCGGGCGCTCATAACTCGTTGCGCGACTTGTACCAACAAGACTCGTAATAATGAAGAGTCAAGTACCGTTGAGAAGAAAAGAAGAGAAATAAGTATAAAACAGAATCCGATGGCTCCGCAAATGGACTTGAGTAGGAAAATGTAACGAAAGCGGTCAAGTGCCAGTGGGACTCGCGCCTTGAGGGTTCTGTCCTAAATTGAAATAATTTGAAAAAGAATATTACGAAATGTATAAGAAACAAAACTGCAAAATTAAGTTGGTTGGGGAGAGGAGGGGGGGGGGGGGAGTCAAAATACTGAACCATCGGCACTCAATCATTTCAAAAGGATGAAGTTGATCATATTTGATACAGTGGCGGCGGTAGCTCAGGGGTAGAACGGCCTCTCAATCTTTGAGATCCAGGTTCGATCCCCGGCCGGAGCATGCACCAATGAGTTCTTAGGAATTTATCTGCAGAGTATTTAATACTTACCACTTGCTGAACGGTGAAGGAAAACGTGATGATGCATGCCCTAAAAAGCATGTAATCGTGCCCGAAGTACGGCGATCACCAATCACGTCAAAAAATCACGCAAAAATCGTCGGTGAAACGCGGGTGTGCCGAGTGTGGACATCCGGAACACCTCTGACACCCCCTCGGCGATTCGTGTCGTGCCGATATATTTTATTGTTTCAGGACCGAATCCGTAAGTAATAATAAGAGCCAAATTACAAAATGTAGGTACCTCGCATTCAATATTTTAGTAGCAATCTGGCGTCCTCTGAACTCTTTAAGTACCAGCAGGCCACACCCGGAGAGGTACCGGTCCACACCCATCACCTCGTACAAGTTCTGAATACCCTCCACCCATGTGAGGCAGCCCACTATTGGTTTCCATGCTTTGCCTTTGTACTGGAAGAAAAATTGGTCACTTTCGCATACTCCCGACACTCAATAAAGCCCGGCACTCAATTTGACTCAATAAGCTTCGGTCTGGCGTTCGGTCTTCTTCGTTTCATAGGATTAGAACGAGCCCAACGCGCCCTCCTAAATCATGTATTTTAAGAAAAAACTTTTCCCTACTCATGAACTTTATCAAATTGATAACCTACTGTCAGTTAGAAAATTGTACATCCTATTAATTACACTAAATCAGCATAAAAAATTAACATTCGACAGCTCCATCTACAGTAAAAGAATCAATTTCAGAGCGGTTACGATTCCACAAACTAAATCCAAATTCGCAAGCATCCAATACAGTAAACGATCAGCTTTCCTCTATAATCTGATAATCAAAAAGATTGGCATTTATAATAAAAAATTATACGACTGCAAAAAACTTATTAATAATTGGTTGCAAGCACTGAACTATGATGAAACTGAGGCAATTTTGACATATTTACAATAACACACACATAATTATTATATCTTTCTACACAATACGTAAGATATAAATTAACTAAAACAATAAAACCTAATTGAAAACAATTATAATAATCACTTTGTCTATGTATCTATTTACCTACCCACCAATATATATTCTATGTTTCACGAATAAAATATACCTATAAAATATGTGTCTTAAAAAACTACTTTTGTTAAGTTTTAATTATATATGTAACCTTGAAATTTTATTAGAATACTTGTAACCCAGAAATTTTATTAGAATACTTGTTAATGTTAATCAAACTTCACAATGCCTGAAGTGAAGCTATGAATGGGTGGGCTCATCTGGAACAGGCAATATTTTGCTTAAAAGGTGATCCCAATGTGAATTAATAAACTTTTTGATTTGATTTGATTTGACTCTGACGCCCAATGTTGCGTTGAACTATTGTATTTCGTTCCATCAACGTTTATGTCAGCGGAGGAGCACGCACAAAGCGTCGCGAGGAGACACGTGCGTGAATATGGATGTCCAAAGTCCAAACCAAGACGTTCAAGTCGTTTCGCCTGCGGCAAAATCGAATGACCACTAAACGTCGTCGTGACACTGCGCCATGACGTTGCGTTGACAGTCACCGCACCGCAACTTTGTGCGTCAGGACAGGATTTAGGATCGCCGAACCGAAGCTATAAAGGGAAAGTGGTACGACGAGCAAAGCGAAGCTGAACGAGGAGAAGCGTGTGAGATTTACATGTAAATAACCTTGGGGAGCGGAGCGGATGATGGCGCAATGGGACTGTGTTTACGACGACATACAGACAGATACATAGGTATATCTACCTCTCCCAAATTTGAAGGCGGGTCGTCTCTACACTTGATCAGAAGCCCGTTCAAGCCAATCATCCTCCTCTTTCCATCCTTCTCGTGGTAGCACGCAAGCGTCACGCGTTGAGGTATGACATAATCCCGCCAAAACTTGCGGCTTTCATCGTGGCTGACGGGGTCTTTTGAGACGCCTGGAATTATGCAGAGATCATTGCGTTTGGATGTTAAGATTAGCTGTTTAGCGTCATCGCCTGGTAATCCTGAGATCGACGTGAGATCTGCACTTGATTAGTTTTTAAGTAGGTAGATTTACCCAACGGAATGTCTGAGTTCTGTTACGCTTTTTGTGATTTTAAGCCAGATACTTAGCTAGTGGTTAAAAATAGTTAATTGTGTGGCATGGCACTAATCTATCAATATGAAAAAACCGGTCAATTGGGAGTCAGACTCGCATACCTAGGGTTCCGTAATTCGACAATTTTGGGAACAGGCAGGAAGAAGGTAATAGGTTATCTAATACATATTTCTTTTCACGTATAGCAACAAAAGAAAGACACAATAGTACATTTTGATACAAGTGCGAAAAGGTTGATAATTAGGCAGTCGAGGCAAAAAACAGTCGGGACGAGAAATAGTTTTCAGAGTTTCCGGTAAAACAAAGGTTTACATGCTTACTAAACGATGTGGCCGGTTTCCCCTAGATGGCGTCAGTAGTAAAAACAAAAAGCACGAGTGCGAAATATGTAATTTTACGCACGCTAAACAGGCACGAAATCTATCATATTTTGAGCAGGTGTATTAAAAATATTTTTATACCGTACTCGAAACAAAACTCGTGAATAAAAAAAATTATTTTGTCATTTTACTATCGTGAATTTGTCAACCGCTATTTTTTTCCTGTAATCTTTACGTAATCCCAAATTACCATCATCTTTTTCATTTCTTTCGGTCCACCAGTTTTGGAAACAAGGGGGGGAAAAGCATTTTTTTGTGGTTTCTTAAAGATTTCTTGAAATTGGTGACAGTAAATACAGTAAAAGTATATATTTCTATAATCAGCTCTTTAATGTCTACAATTTGATGACCATATTGTAACGTGTGTTTTTTTTAGAGGTATAGAACTTTGAAATGGAATAAAACAAATATGTTTTTTTTTTATTGATATGAAATTTATTTTATTCGAAAGACAATCTTCTGGCATTATAATTTAAATATGACTTCAGGCATATATTCGCCACGGTTGGCTCGGACGTAGTCTAATCTGGAGGTCCAATTTTCGATGACTTTTTCCAACATTTGTGGCCGTATATCGGCAATAACTCGCCGAATGTTGTCCTGCAAGTGGTCAATCGTTTCGGGCTTATCGGCGTAGACTTGCGACTTCACATATCCCCACAGAAAATAGTTAAGTGGCGTTAAATCGCACGATCTTGGAGGCCAATTCACGGGTCCGAAACGTGAAACTATGCGGTTACCAAACGTTTCCTTCAATAAATTAATTGTGTCACGAGCTGTGTGACATGTTGCGCCGTCTTGTTGAAACCACAACTCCTGCACATCATGGTTGTTCAATTGATGAACGAAAAAAGTCTACACCGATAAGCCCGAAACGATTGACCACTTGGAGGACAACACTCGGCGAGTTATTGCCGATATACGGCCACAAATGTTGGAAAAAGTCATCGAAAATTGGACCTCCAGATTAGACTACGTCCGAGCCAACCGTGGCGAATATATGCCTGAAGTCATATTTAAATTATAATGCCAGAAGATTGTCTTTCGAATAAAATAAATTTCATATCAATAAAAAAATCATCTTTGTTTTATTCCATTTCAAAGTTCTATACCTCTAAAAAAAACACCCTTTACTTTTGAAGTTTTTTGTAATTAATTTTACTTTTTTTTTTCTCTTTTGTTATCGCTATAGTTTTCCTGTAATTGGCCAGTTATGATGACCTATAATCGTAAATTTTTTCATATTTTTCGGTCCACCAGTTTCGGAAATAAGGGGGGGACATGCATTTTTGTGGTTTTTCTAAGATTTCTCGAAATCGGTGCCAGTAAATATAGTAAAAGTATATATTTTTACAATTAGCTTTTCAATATCTACAATTTGATACCCATATTGTATTTTTAAGAATTGATTTTTTATTTTTCTCACTTTTGTATTGGAAATATTTTGAACAACTGAATTTTTTTTCTACCGTTTTATGTAGGTAAGTGAATGCTAATTTGTGGAAAATTTCAAGTCTTTAACGGTGCTAAAGTTATGAGGCTGTAACATACGGACGGACGGACAACGGAGTCTCACCATAAATGTTCCTTTTGTACCTTTTAGGTACTACGGAACCCTAACAATGGAAACCGCCATAATTTGTCAAGATCACTAGTATACAGACCAAAATGTTCATTAAGCTCCAATCAGTCTCAGCATAATGATAAATACATACTAAAACCTTCCTGAGGAAGCCCGCAACTTACTGTGAAAAACTCATCCAAATTCAGTCAGTGGTCCTAAAATAAAGTTACAACCGAACATCAAGCAGGTAGTAAACATAAAAGGTACTCACCAGTAATACGGCACAGCATTTCCTCATTGATAACTGCACCGTCTGCTTCCGTAAACAAGTGCATCGCCTCCTCCAGGTCTTCGGGAGCCAGGTCCTGGATAGTCCACTTGGCTCCTTCAGCTTCCCACTGTTCGTAAACCACGGGGAAACTGGCGTCGAGCTCGCGTTTGAACGGCATTGCTGTGAGTCAAATAACGTGCTTTAAAAAAACTGGCCTAAAGTGAGTTGTGGTCTCGCACATAACAGTGAAGTGAGCAGTCAATAGACAAATGGAAAAAGTTTTTTTTTTTCGGAATCTTGGCACTTTCGTATTGTACCTGCTGTTTTCCGGTAAACTATGAATAATATTTTTTTGTACGAAAACAGTAATATGAGAGTAAAAACAATGATATTAAAACATCATTGGGTAAAAATAGCCAAAGTCGAAACGAACTTGTGTCAAAGGTGACTTTAATTTATGCAGCCAAACTCATACTGGGGGCTTGGTAAGTGATCAGTAACACGGATCACTTTTTGCTAAGCTAAAATAAATGTTGACGTTCCATAGTAATTGCTCGGGCTGAGCTTGCGTTTAGGTGGTAGAGCTGATGCCGGGCTCGACTGTGGAGGTACCACTATCTTACTCGCAATTCTTCCCAAAGTTATTCGGGGGAGAGTAAGAGAACAGCTTACAGGCAAAACCAGGCGGCCCACCATTACCTGGGACCGATGGATGGCGGTATTACCATCCCCAATTGCCGGGCCTTATGTAAAACAGACTGGTGAACGGCAGCGGCGTCACTGGGGCAAGGGTTTCAGCACCGCGCTCACCAACCCCCCTGCCCAGCGTGTGTGAGTATGGGCATTTCTTCCAGGAGGACCGCCAAGAGTGGCGAAATCCTGGAAAAGCCTATGTCCAGCAGTGGACGAAACAGGCTGATGGATCTATGTATGGAGCTTGCGTTTGTAAGGAACACGAAAAGAATAATTTACGAATTTCACAAAAAGGGTCATCGATCCTTGTTACTGAGCACTTACCAAGTCTTAAGTAAGAATTTGGCTGCATAAAGTAAAGTCACCTTATATTTAAAAAATATCGATAATCGGCTAACTAATCCGATTAAAAATGTCTTGTTCCATCTGTCCGTGGTTGCTGTTGCAAGAAATTGTGTCTTTTTGGTGTATAGCAGGTTTCAATAATATGGCAAGATGCACAAAAGACTACACATTCGGTAAAATGCTAAAAACTTTCTATCATCTTGTTGTAGTTCGCGTGCTGCAAATAAAGCTCCACAATTTGTGTTTCTTTCAAGATAAGGATGAATCCAGTATTTCTTTTTCTTGCGCAGATGTCTTTTGTTTCTATAAAATAACAAAACTGAACTGAATCACTCAACATTATGATGCCCTCTCAGTCAGAAGTGTGTGCTTGAAATGACGAACATTTAAGAAATTGACAAAACTTTCAGTAGCGTAATGAGCGGACCTCGAGTCGCGAACTAGTATTCAACTGGTATTCGACTCAAGTATCGTATCTTGGGAGTATCGTAATATAATGAGAGACGGGCCTTAGCATACCTACATCGTGTGCTAGGATGGTGTCAAACAGTGGCGTGCATAGAACTTTTTGCTGGAAAAGCAGTGAGAATAAAAATACCATGAAAAAATTTTAAAAAATCAACTTGAAAAATATCGTTTTTGTATGAGATCATGTACTCTGAGGTAGGCAGTGCTTATCCTGGCGTCATACAAATAATGATTTTTCAAAGTGACAGTTAAATTTTTTCATATTTTTTATCATCAAACTTGACCTTCTCATTGCATTTCCAGCAAAAAGTCCTATGCACGCCACTGGTGTCAAAAGGAACTGGGTAGGAGGATAGTTCCTGCAAAATTCCTTTAACTCCTCCTGGTTTGAAGAATCTAGCAATATTACATGTTGAAAAAAAAAGTACTTCTGCCAGGAATATAATGCACACTCATATCGTAACTTAGCCTAACATAATAGGAAGCTTTTGGTTTTTTAGTAATAAAAAGAGTGAAGAAGCAAGCGTGGCTTATATGTTCATCGCACAACGAAAGAGATATACATATCTGAAAAAGTGCGCGTCCGCGAGTAGTGCACTAGTGCGGTAAATCAAGAAAAGGTTGGATATTGCTGTTTTTTAGTCAATAAAATTTAATATAAATTTATACGACAGCGTTTTAACAAAAAACGCTAATTATGTTTTACAAGTAGATAACAGCAATAATTGATATTTTTCCTTTATTCGTTTTGACGGACACCTGTTTTGAACTGAAAAAAAAAACAGCCTTCCCTTTGTAATTTTTTCGATGCAGCGAATTTTTGTCTATCACGCTTTGGGCTACGCTATCGTCCTGGAAAAGGCCTCCTTTATAATTTTTTATAGCACACCGTGCGTAAAATGACCGCTTTACGCACGCTGCGCTTGCGTAAAGTCGGCATTTTCCGCACTTTTGCTATAAAATATTATACGATACTCGTGCGAGAAACTTTTTCTCGACTCGTGTGATTGCAGCACTCACCTATGTACTATTAGAAGCCTATATTATATTGTTGTATGGGCGTTCTACTGTTTTAAAATCTTATTTTTTACTACCTAGGTATGTAGCCTTAACTGTACCTGATTCTTCGGAATCCAACAGAACAATGCAATAACCTTACGATAAAACACTTTTAATACTGAACACAGAATCTCTAAGATTTCTTTGGTACATACCACGAACAGACTACAGACAATAAAACTTTCTGTTGAAGTCATAAATTCGTAATATCTCAAATGACTGCACTTATATACTACTTATGTTATGTCCTTACGTCATGCAAATAGATATGAACCTCAGTCGTAGAGTTCGGTAAATGTGAGATAAGTACAAGTACCTAAGGATCGGGTTTTTATTGGTTCTGTAGCTAAGAGTACTAAAGTCACTGACCTCTCATAGTGAGTATATTCGGTAGCAACTTAAATGTAGCATCGGTCTAACTCCCGAACTAAATGTGACTTCAAAATCACCATTGCAATGTTTATTACTGCTTTAGGCGAAAATGATCTTTACAGTTTACACAGACGCAGTTAGCTGTAAATTGATCGAACTTGTTATCGGGCTGGACGAGTGATGAAGTTGTCACTCCCATCAGACAGCAGCAGAACAAACGGGCCGTTGTTTTGACCTTATATCTGTCTATACTGTAAAGTAATAATAAAGTAGAAAAAAGGTCTTGTCTGTACATTGAATATTTTCGCGAAATTTTAAATGGAATGGGTTATTAGTATTGTACCTGAAACCACAATTTTTAGAATTTTTGTCTGTCTGTATGTTCCGTTTTAACTCAAGAACCGCTGAACGGATTTAGATGCGGTTTTTTAATTATCACCGTAGTGACCCTGGTCAACACATAGGCTATAAAAGATGTTCATAAAATAACTCCCAAGCCGGAAACGGGGCAAAGATTGAATAAACGCTTTTCTAACTCGGGAACTACTTAACGGATTTGGATGCGTTTTTTTAATATAATTGTAGTTACACTGTTCAACACATCCACTATAGGAGAGATGTTCATAAAATAACGTCCAAGCCGGTAGTGGGGCAAAGATTGAATAGGCGCTTTTATAACTCGAGAACCAGTCAACGCATTTGGATGCAGTTTTCTTTATTATCATTGTTGTGAACCAAATCAACACATAAGCTATAAAGGCTGTTCATAAAATAATGCCTGAGCCGAAAACGGGGCAAAGATTCACTGGACGCGGGCGAAGCTGCGAGCAAAAGCTTCTACCTCATAATACTTTTGTTTATACTAGGGGGGATCAAAAAGTAGTGAAAACGACATATACTCCTTGGTAAGAAAAAAATGAATACTGGCAGGCATAGCTCATATATGTATAGTGCCACCAACTTATCTGTTCAGTTGGATTATCCACCCATCTCTTTCTAGAGCGGTAGAAAAGAGTATAATTAGAAAGAGACGGCGTATGATTTTCCTGAAAAGTTAAATTGGTGGCACTATATGTAATATTAATAAAGAAAAAAATCTTAGATTCTTTTTTGTTGTTTTTCTGAATGTAGTATTTGTTTGCTTGTGAAGGAACGTGTTCTCGAAAATTGAGAAAAACGAAGTGCGAGCCGTTATTAAATACTTCTGTTTAAAAAAGTCAACGACGCAAGAGATTTACTGCGATTTGGAGGCAACATTAGGAGAGTCTGCTCCGCCGTATTCCACTGTCGCAAGGTGGCTTCTCAATTTCGAGTAAGGAGACCGCGCACGGGAGACGAACATCGTTGTGGCCGTCCATCGACGTCAGTCACCCAAAAAATGTTGTGAAAGTCGAGAAAATTGTATTGAGCGATCGAAGAGTCATCCATCAACCATCCGTTACATAGTTCAAGAAACTGGCTTTTCATATGGAAGTATTCAATCCATATTGATACAATCTTTGAATATGAGAAAAATGCCGAGAATGTTAACCGACAGTCAGAAACAAAATCGATTTGACATTTCGAAGACATTGTTGGACAAGTTTCAAGAAGATTCTGAAAACTTTTTGTCTCGTTTCGTAACAATGGACGAAACATGGGTCCATCATTTTGATCCCGAGACAAAACAGCAATCTTCGCAATGGAAACGGCCATCATCACCGACCCCGAAGAAATTTCGTGCCGTGGCATCGGCTGGCAAGGTTATGGCCTCAATATTTTGGGACTTAGAAGGGATATTGTTGATTGATTACCTGGAGCGTGGAACCACTATTACTGGCCAATATTATGCAGCTTTAATTCCCAAGTTGAGGAATGCCATCAAAGAGAAAAGGAGAGGGAAACTTCGAAGGAGCGTATTCTTTCATCACGACAACGCACCCGCGCACAGCTCGGCGGTTGCGATGGCTGCCATTCAGCAAGCTGGCTTCGAATTGGTTGACCACCCCCCTTATTCACCAGATCTGGCCTCTAGCGATTTTCATCTGTTCCCTAAATTGAAAGAATACTTGAGGGGAAACAGGTACGAAGACGATAACGAGGTGACAAAACCAAGACAAAACTTTTTTTTTAAAGTGTTTAAAGCCTTGGAAAGGCGCTGGACTCGGTTTGTAGAGAGACTCGGAGACTATGTAGAAAAATAAATTATTATGTTATCAATAGTAATGTTATTCTATCTCATTCTATACTACTTTTTGATCCCTCCTCTACTCGAGAGGAGACTCGGTAAGTGGTTTCGCATTTCGCATACATGGACATTGAACTTGTCCTGACCACTTACCGAGTCTCCACTATGAAAATTGCTCTATAAAAATGTCATCTTGTATAAGGTTACAAGGAACCGTTAATATATTATTTTCTTGAAATTTTTCTGTTAATAAAGTAAATCAGATAAATCATTTTCCCCACTTTTTCGGCAATGTCTGCACATGACATCCCCCTTATTTAATGTTATTCTACCTCATATTGACCTATAATCTACCTACGATTTGACATATTTCATTGTTTGCACGTCGAACCAATGTAGGTACAATATATAATTAAAATGTGTTATTAATTAGTTATTAAAACCCTTGTTAATGGTGTAGAACCGAAACCGGTTGGGATTAACATATTACAGTATTGTGAAACGAGTACAAGTGTTTTTGCTCATCATGTTGTTCATGTAATAGAACCCTAAATTGGCGAATTTTAATCTTAATAATGTTAGTATGAAGATAAGGCTGGCCTTGGGGTTGGTTACAATCAAGTATCAACGTCTCGCCAGTTTATTTTAGTACCATAATACCTATTATATATTTTATCAATTACAGGGTTCCGTAAGTCATCACAGAGAAACGGAATCCTTTGTTGTCTGTCTGTTTGTTTATGCGCTAGGGTTCATTTTTCCATGAACCACTTGAGGTATGATGTCGATTAGTCTAAAGCATCATACTGCTGGAAGAAATTGAAGAAAGTTAGATACGGTACTTGTATATGTGTGGCTAGCACGCGCCAGGGATACAGCGTCTATCTATCCTACTTGCGCTCTCACGCATACCACGTTTGTCAATGTGCGAGAGAGCAAGCATCATGGAAAGAAATTTTATCTACGGCGCGAGCTAGACCCCCTGATCGTACAAGTAGGCTTTAAAACTTAAATAGGATTTTGGAAGTAGTTATTTGGTATTCCAAGTTAAAAACTTTGCAATTTTCTTAACAACTTTACAACTGTTGAATATTATTACTTACGTAAATGTTAATGCAGTCGTTATTAAATTTACTTGAAAAACTTTTAATGTAACGAAGTTTCAGGTTACCGTACTGCATCTTAACCACAGACGTATAATACAGTAGCAGACCTAATATTAATAATAAACGCATATAGTCGACGCGTGGCAATTTTAGCTCAGTGAACTTTATTGCTTATCTCGAAACAAAATGTATACTAGAGATTAGTTTAAGAATTAACAAATATGTTCCGAGCATAAGCCAACCAAAACAACCCATTTTTATACGTTTCTTCGTACCATGAAGCCTAAATGTAGCTTATTTTTTGTATGGAAACTTGCCACGCTATTTAATCCTTATGTTTGGTCTGCTACTTAGTAATAATAATTATATGTCTGTGATCTAACCTAACAAAAAAAATATAACAATAGAAATCTAATTCTTTTTGGAAACTGTAATAACAAAAATGCAATTTCACCTAATAAATAAATTAATCATTGATTTAAAGCCTCGTGAATGGGACTTGCTTCTGACCATTCAAATAAGTTAATAGACTTAAATAATTTGAACAAAAATTACCACCTTATTCGTATAATCTATACGAAACTGTAAAATGAGTTGGTCGAGTATTCGGACGTCACTCGCCAAACTACAGAAAAATTAGACATTTTAGGTGGGTATTTGTTGTATACAATATGAGAGATCAATGACAATATATGGTACATAATATACTCATACAGCAATTTCAAATTTCGCTCGCTCGTTCTCCGAGTCTACTGGAACAATCCGGCAGCGTTTGTATGTATGTATGAATGTTTGTTCGACGATAACTCGAGTATCGTTGTTCGGATTGTCATGAAATTTGGCAAGCAAGTAAATAAAGCAAATAGATTTTTCAAGTTTAAATCAAACAGGAGCCAAATCGGTCAGGCGCGAATCGGGTGAGCGCGAGTTCAAAGTTCGGGGCGAACTACTAGTTTACATAGTTTTTGAGGTAGACGCTGTGTAACTGTGTGACATTTGAGACATCTGCCTTTTGTGTACAATTCAATACAACATTTAATGCACTTTCGCTCCCCGCTCCGCTCGTCGTCGCACCTATACTCTTTTGGTGAAAGATTTTCGGTTTCATACTTTACGATCTACCCAACGACATGCACTAGTGGCATCGCGCTCCGCTAAATTACGACTGAATAGGAAGCTCGTACGTGGAAAGCGTTTTTAGGGTTCCATACCCAAAGGGTAACCAACGGGACCCTATTACTAAGACTCCGCTGTCCATCCGTCCGTCTGTCACCAGGCTGTACCTCATGAACCGTGATAGTTAGACAGTTGAAATTTTTACAGAATGATGTGTTTCTGTTGCCGCTATAACAACAAATACTAATACCGGCCTAGTGCGAGTCGGACCCGCGCACTCCCATACAAAGAGACATGATTTTTTTGCCGTTTTTATAGATAATGGTACGGAACCCTTCGTGCGCGAGTCCGACTCGCACTTGGCCGGTTTTTTTCTCCATCCCGCTCTAATCAAATAAACTGTCACGCACGCAAAACTTCAATTATTTTGAAATTGCGCCTACGTAGTGCAGAAAAACTTTAAATCGTGTCGGAAACCGATTATTATATCATGTATTTTTGAAGTGTTGCTATCGATCTTAGTTAGAAATGTTTTGTTGTAATAACGAGTATGTCCCTAATTAAATTTTTAAAAAATCGGTGTCTGGCAATAATAGTTTATAATCATAATGTATTAAATATTTCCTAAAATTTTCCTTTTTTTTTCAGACGAATCTAATTAAAATCTATGCAAATTTTTCATGATCTAATACTTCATCTTATAGAGCAGCAAGTGGTTTATTTTGTTGAGAAATTGATTTACTATCATGAGAGGCTGAACCCTGATTTCCTGATTTTGTCGGATGTAGAGGCTCCGACCCAAAAAAAAACGTTAAGTTGAGGAGGAACTCAGAATATCTTGTGTAAGCCAATGCTATTCAAATTGATTGTCATATGGCTATTCAGTTATGCAAATTAGCCCGTTTGACAGTTGAAATCGTAAATGTTTTGCTGTCAAATGAATACAATTGTCTTACTTTGTTGTTGAAAACCAAAAACGTACGATTTTATTTGTCAAAGGGGCTTATTTGCTTAGCCGAATAGCCACATGACAACCGTATTTGAATACCATTGGCTTACACAATTGCACCTCTGGTCTCAACCTCCTAGCAATGATGCTATTGGGTCTTATTTTGGTACTAGTTTTTGTATGCGGTTTCGCTCGCGTGGACATGTCTTTCAATCAATATTATCTTTCTATTTGCGCGTAAGATAAAAACGATTATAAACGTTTTTGCTTTGGCGGTTACTTTATTAACACCCCTTATAGCCAATTCAATTGTACAGATACGACTTTTTTACTACTTTATTTACATATTACTTACCAGATTTTTATCACCTTCGTTTTTTTTAAAGTTAGTTTTTGCTCGAAGAGAAAAAAGTTTACCACCATTTTCAGTTTTTCGCTAAAATTTCGAGTTTTTTGTACCGAAAGCCATTACAATAAAATTAAATTTGAATTCCTTGTCCTTAATTTATACGAAAATGATATCGAATCCGCCCTTGTGTAAAAAAAAGCGTAAGCATTTTTTGTTTTAGTAGCGGCGCAGGAGCGTACTCCGCCCCCCTGTTCCCCCCCACTTCAAGTCCGGGACCGCCGCCGCTGCTCATTTTAACCTAGGCTACAACCTGTACCAAGTTTCATGCTTCGGTCACTATCTGAAGGGAGTTGACAAGAGAACCTCGTCTATTTGTACCTCTGTAGTTTAGATGATTTTTTTTTTTGGCAAACAGCAACATAATCTTTATTCGACTGACCATGATGACAAGTGTTACCAATCAAGCAACCGCACACTGTCACGGGCCCTTCAGAGGGCTAACTTTCTACACAGAACCTTGAAAAAATACAAAAACTAGTTATTGCATAACGCCATACGCTTCTTTAGTGACTATAAAAATGCCATTTTCTCAAGTTAAAGTGTTATTATGAGAACTTTATGCCCTCAAAAGTCCTTTTATAGCGAAAGATGGAACTATAAAATGATTTATTTTTTTCTTACACAAATTCAATTTTCTGTGTGATAGAATACACCAAGTTCAAGCCATAATAATCAGTATGGTAACTATAAGATTTTTTTTGTGATTTCTTACGTAGATATCCGTATCTCGCAGAATAAAAGCAAAAGACGTTACTTAGCTTAAATTCCGGGTTGATACATTCATTGTGTCTTCTTTATTTATTTTTTGTGAACTTTCAAGAATGAATTTAATTACTTAGGATCCGTTTCTGAAGCAAACAACTAGCGAAAACAATTCTGAGTTTATCATCTAAAATCTCTTTTCTGCTCTTTACTGGCCTGTATTTTGCACATAAAATAATATTGTTCTGATATTCATGTTGCCAAGTCGTACGATTTCTTTAAAATACTACATTTTTGACTGAAATGTTCAATTTTTTTTTCCCGTTCGAATCCAATTCAACCCTGCATATAAGCTATGAGGGCTGTTGATAAAATTAACACCCAAGTTGAAAACGGGACTTGGATTGAATAAACGCGGACGTAGCCGCGAGCAAAGGCTATGATGATTAATGTAGAAGGTCTCTACGCACAATGCTACCACCAGTAATGTTACAGGGGTGTCTTTTTGTTATTATACAGACAAAAGTGTTAAAATGGGTTCGATATTCTTCTATGCAGCACTTGCATTAATGTTGAACCATAATAAATCTTAATAAATGTGTTTTTCGAAGTGGGATTTATGTGATAACGTAACAACCACAGAACAAATCACAGAACAATTAATGTTGATTAATTGGTGATAAATTACTTACAATAATACTATAATGCACTTTTGTGCTACTTGGTACCAAAAGATTTTCTTTTCACATTTTTTACTAATTGGGCTTCTGATTGACCACTACCGCACATAATAAAAAGTGTACACAAGACCTAGGATGAAGCACGCCCACCCTGGAAAGTGGAAAAGTGAAAGTGACGTGTAAATAATTAGAAGTGTAATATTTATGTTTTTATTATCTGCTTGGAACAGTTCTTTTATGCCCTTGTAAAGTAACAAAACCTGAAAAAAACACTCTTGTCCTCACTCGGTTTTCCGACCACTAACTTCGTATGCAGGGCTCGGCATAAAGATCTTAAGTACAACGTCGTCCATATAAATCTTGTTTATCACTAATAGGTTGGATAGTCTCCGTGAGAGAGGGATACATTGGTGTTTTGTGTTACAAAAGAAAAATAATTTAGTAAACCTTCATGTTCGTGAAGGTTCATTTTTTTGGAGTGTATTTTTATACCACCAACAAAAATAAAAAATATCGATATTAAGTGTTTTGTGCCTTGGTAGTAAATTCCACATAAAAAGTATATAAATTGAAAGAAAAATACAGGTAACAGCCAAAAAACACTCTCGAAATTGTAATTTGGACCATGGATTGTATGGATCCACGAAGGTAAGGTAAAACTAAAAAAAAAAACATTTTTGCTGAGCGCTAGACGAGATTTTTTGGATAATTACACTGCGTTGAAATATTATTATCATCCTTTTAAGTTAACATAAAGGTACTACTACTTAAGGGTATGGATGGCATAGATCAGCGGGTCTTTTGTGTTACTATGTATCGGTTGCCAACTGCTTGCCAAACACTAAAAACATAGATAAAAACTGAACTTACGATATTACATTTTGATAGAAATGCACTTGTACTTGTCCACTGTATTTATTTTATTTCATCTGCCTAACCGGTTTCGCTATTAAAGCATAATAAATAAGTAAATACAGTGGACAAGTACAAGTGAATTTCTATCAAAATGTATCGAAAGTTCCACCAAGTGCCAACAATCATAAGCATCAACTTTACAAAATTGCCTTTGGTGTGTATTGAACTGTTTACGAACTGTGACGTCACTTTAAGCACGAACGTATCCTTAGATAATCGGAATTCGATAGTACACTCGTAAACTCGTATCAATGTTTTCGCTGCTAAGCAACCAGTTGGCAACTGACTCAACATACATAATCTAGAGATTGGAAAAAGTTTTACTATCCGTCCAACACAAGGCCAATGTCAAATACTTTATTAGGTTTTGATAGAGTCGATTATTGGGTGGATCATTGACATTTGTCTTGGAGGGTTTTTAATCAATACTGAAATATTTTAAAGGCAAACAATTTCTGGATTTTAGTAGTTTACTTCACATTTGTAATATTTCAAGGAACATTTTAAAACTAAGAAATATATATTGTTGAAATATATGTTTTTTGGAACAGGTATAAGCAGGTATTTATTTTAATAGTTCGGTCGCTTAATAAAATACCAACAATTATTTTTTCAATGTATAGTGAATCCTAATAAAAAAAAATTTCCATTCAAGATAATAAAATCGATAAATTTTCTAAAACTAAACAAATGAAGCAAACACAATCAGGAAATACAAATCTAAAGTAAATAATAATAATAATACTGATAATTAAGTCTGCCCCATCATCACACGCTGAGCTTCAGAGCAGGCTTACTTCATAATAAGGCTAATTTCTTCAATCAAACCCTAAAAATCTGGCGATGTTCATGTCCTAGGCTCATGTACAGTCTAATGGAGGGATTTCTTCTTCAGGTCCTTCTTTGGTGCCATAAGTGCGCTAATTTCTTATAATGTAGTGGTATAAGTCTATTGTAATATGTACAATATAAAATGGTTGTCTGTTTTCCGTTAATTTTCAAGAGAAAACGTTTATTGTCCATTTTCGAGTTAGCGAATGACATGATTAAGCATTATAGTGACGACTAATATTATAAAGGTAAAGAGGTCAAATTGATTTGTTTCCCTAATCTTTGGTGACTTGAAAACTCTTCACTTAGACCATAAACAACTAGACACACAGTCTCTAAGAAAAGTTCGTCAAAAACAAAAATGCATTCAACCAAATTAAGAAGTATATCGTTAACATAAGATGCAATGTCAGTTGTACGCAATCGTCATTCGAGTCAATGACATGGACGTATGCTTTAGTTCGTTCTCTGATAGGGACGGGGAATTCCCTAGGGACAAAGGACATATTATATTACATATGTGCGGGTGAAACCGCAGGCACACTTTTATAATGGTTTAAACTCTTCACTTCGACAAAGTTTGTTCCCTGGGGACAGGCAGTCCCTAAAGACATACACGCAAGTAAAATCGCGGGCAAAAGATTATTAAAGTATAAGTAAGTATTTAAATTAGGTGGTAGAGCTGATGCCAGGCCAGACCGTGGAGGTACACCATCTTACTCGCAAATCCTCCCGAAGTTATTCAGGGGAGAGTAAGAGGACAGCTCTCAGGCAAAACCAGGCGGCCCATCATTGCCTGGGACCGATGGATTGCGGTTTATCCATCCCCAATTGCCGGGCGTTATATAAAACAGACTGGTGACGGGCAGCGGCGTCACTGGTGCAAGGGTTTCGGCACCGCGCTCACCAACCCACATGCCCAGAGTGTGTGAGTATGGGCATTTCTTCCAGGAGGACCGCCAAGTATGGCGAAATCCTGGAAAGGCCTATTTCCAGCAGTGGACGAAACAGGCTGATGGATGGATGGAAGTATTTAAATAAAGCATTAAAAAGATCAATGATCTCACACCAAAAATATAAATGTGAAAAAAGGGCTGGCTCAGTGGAGATAGAAAGACAAAGGTAGTGCAGGATTTGGTAAAGTCGGCCTTACCAAAACAAGTTCTGAAATCTGATTGGCTACCAAATTCTATGGAGGTTCCTTGAGTCATCCATCACAATCTGCAAGAATGTACATTCTGAATTTGTTTTTAAAAGAAAGTGTGTTAGTGTTCTTACTACTTACTAAGTGAGCAAGTTTTCCTAGTCAATTATTTGCATGTATGATGTAAGAATTGAAACTTTAGCTCTGAAAACTTGCCAAGTTTTACATTTTTCCGATTTTCCGTAGCAATGGACCCTAATAAACTTTCTTTTAAAACAAGTGAAGACTGTTGTTTTAATACATTCATGCAAAGTTTCAATTGGTAATAAATTAAGAATTGGTTGAATTGAATTTGGAAACGTCAGAAACCGATGGAAACTTTGCCATGATACGAGTATTATAGAGACAATGCAAAGGTATTGTAATGTAGTAATTTTGCAAATTTTAAATAGAAGTGTTCAGTTTCATTAATCGACAACATTACAAATTAATAATTGGTACAAAACTAAAAACCATTTCGAGATATTGGCCTTCTGAGCATCATATATTTTTTTCAGAATTAAATCATTATCAAATTAAAGAGATTTAAAAAAAAATTAGAAAGTTGTTAAACACAGAATTTTAAAACCATTATCTTTGCTTTCAAGTACATTCCGTATTTAAAAAAAAAACAACTTTCATGTCATTCTGACTGTTGACATTGACAGCGAACATAAACATGTTAAGTTTTTGTTTTAATAATCTATAATTTTGTCAGGTGTAAGAAATAAAAATGTACACTCACAATCACTTAGTTTATTTTTAGATATGTAAATTACAACACTCCTCGATTGAAACTCCAAAAAGATATGTCCGAGCCGCACCACACAGCCGCCAAATCAAACTTCACTCCTGTCCACTTCCCGCCTCTTACCACCCAATCAACTGAGTCAGTACAGCTCCTCTCCACTTCCGTTAAAAATCCCTTGGCAATGAACATCCAGTTTGAAATCCTCAGTTGCGACTTACGTTCTTTTAGAATGAGTGAATAATAAAAAATTCAAATAAGCATTTAAAACACACAATAAAACAAAATAAAAAATACGTTACCTGAAATGAAATGATGTCGTTACCAAAATAAGGGTAGCTTTTTAAAATCTACCTGCAATACGGCTCCTAATTCTTGGGATGTCAGAGGTTTCCAACAGTCGTACTCCCACTCTTCAGCAACGATTATTTCAGTTTTCTGCTGAACGGTAGAGGCATGAAGAGATGCAACCTCATAATACTACAACAACTCCTCCGTCAATACCAAAAGATGTTTTCTAGAAGAAAACGTGAATGGATTTATACACGTGGCCACATTTTCTTTTTAAGGCCATTTAAGGCCAACTGTGTGGGGCTGATAATTCACACTGTACTATGTCCTTGCTTAAACGAGATTTACTCTGGTAATGTTTTTAAGTCGATTGTAAATTAAAAGATAGTGCACTAAGATGAAAGAAAAAGATTTTTCTAGAAATGTAACCAGCTTCGTTGTTATATTACTTAGTCTGGTTTGTAGGAATTATGTGGGATGTAAATATTTATTAAAGAAACCAATAATATTATATGATTGAATATTATATGATTGAATATTATCCATACTAAACATGTACTAATAATAAAGTAGCAACGAAGTAGTGACTGTACATTGAATATTTTCGCGAATTTATTTTCGCTCCGCCCGCGTCGAAGAAATTTTCGTGGAAATAAGGAAAACAAAAGAATATGATTTTTTGAACGACAATATGCAACGGTCACCATATTTTACCAAAGTGCTAATAAATACCAATAAAATAAGCCCAAACTCGAAAGGTCTGCTGTTGTCTGCTGGTCACCTTCTATTTTACAAAAGAAAGTATTAATTCTGAAAATTTAATACAAAAATAAAAAGTGAAAACAGATTTTACCAATCGGGGTTTGAACCCGCGACGATCGGCTACGCTACGGCGGCGAATCTTCCATGTTTCACTAAAATTCTCATTGCGCTGCTCTCTTTTTCATAGTGTGATGATACATAGCTTAAAGCCTTTCCGAAGAAATGCTTTATCTTTCAGTAAAAACTGGATCAAAATCCATTCAGTGGTTCTAAAGTTATAAGCGAACGAATAGACAGACAGACGTTGTATTTTATATGTATAGAGATAATATATTATATAATATAATAATAATATATAGAGATGGGTTATTAGTATGTAGTGAGGCCGAAACCACGACTTTTAGAATCTGTCTGTATGTAAGTATGTTCCTTTTTAACTCTAGAACCACTCAACGGATTTGGTTGTGATTTTTTTCATTATCATCGTAGTGACCCTGGCCAACACTTAGTCTATAAGGGGTATTCATAAAATAATGCCTAAGCCGAAAACGGGCTTTTAACTCAAGAACCACTAAACGGATTTGGATGCGGTTTTTTTACTATCACCGTGGTGACTCTGGTCAACACATTAATATAAGGTATGTTCATAAAATAACGCCCAAGCCGAAAACGGTGCAAATATTGAATGTTTGAATGTTAGCGCGTTCAGATGGGGAAGTGTAGGGAATATTATAATATTTTAACTTCTTAATTTTCAAAAAGCTTTGAATTTAGTTTTTATTATCTTCTTAATCGATGAGGACAATTCTCTGAGCAAACTGTATCTCATAAAATATATATTTTTCCCATACTGCCCCATTTTGCTACCCTTTATATATATATATAGTACATATATATCGTACGATATTTAATGCTTTTCTAGGGGTGCTTTTATCATGTTTGATAGGACAAAAAAGACACATGTTGTACAAAAGCAACGGTCACCACCGCTCTCTATTTATAGGTAAACATCAGCCCAAACACACTCGTGCGTGAAGAACTGAAATAAATATTGGTCTTTCAAAGCTCCATGCAGATTTTAATGGCCGCAACGACAAACTATTCTATATCCGCACCGCAATTGATAGCCAATAAAACGAAACGGTTTATTTTACCAAATCCAATATACGGATGAGGTGATATATCGTTACTACGTGTATCCCTGGATGTCACGAGTGTCAAACACTCATGTACCTTCAAGGTGACAAACTTCAAATGATCATATCACATTGTGTAACTTGGTTAATCGGTATACTAAAAATAATATAGACAGGAGACTATATGGTTGATAGGCTGATCTTGGAGAAAATGCAAAATCTTTAAGTTCGCTTGATAGAAAAAAATTACGAAGTTACCTCTAAATTTAATGTTTTTCGAGTGGGCCTTCTTTAAATAATACAGCCTGGAAATTTGGAATAAAATAAGTTAAAAAATGACGTCGTCAGCTCGTCAGCTCGTCAGCACGTCATATTTCAAAAATTGCATCTAGAAGCAGAGTTATTAAATAAAAACGCAGATTTTTGTGGGTACGTGTTTCTTGGTGGTCGTAACAGCCACGGCTGAGAGCGCGCTATTTTAAACGAAAAGGAAACGTCGTAGAGTTCAGTTCTGATTGATGCAAAATGAGGTGCTCAGGTGTTGATCTAATCAAATTGATACTGAAGACACAGTATCAAGGTTCATGCACGAAGTTCGTATCTACTTCGTGGTTCGATGACAGTTTTTGTTAAATTCGTAAATTATTTTTTGCGTGTTCCCACAAACGCAAGCCCTCCGTTCATTATTAATTACCTATACATTTTATTTTGCGAAATACGAATTTTGAATTTAAACACTCCCATACATTTAATTTAGTATGAGATTAACAAGGACGTCATTTCGAACATCTGCTTTGAATACAAAATTTTGCACTTACTAAGAAATAAATATTATTCAAGATAGTTTTATTACTTTGTTTGGTTAATAAACAGTTTCCTTTAATATCAGAACTAAGCTAAAATAACCTTTTGAAATAAGAAAACTAAAACCTTTCTACTAATCTCATACTAAATATATGGGAGTGTTTAATGTAAACATTTTGAATACTTTTCGTATGTTTTTCAAAAAGTTATTGATGTAATTTTACTGATTAAATAGGTAACGATACTTTCGATAGCAGTTTAAATTTTTTTGATATCTGTAATAGTTACGGAATAATCGCCTGGTCACACTTAACGATTACAGCCTGTATAGCTAAACTCAGCTATATATATAGGTAGCTAAAAGTTCAATGACCTTGTTTGTGAAATACGAAACATATTGATTTTCTGCCTCCTATAATTTAGCTGTATAAACGAAAGTCACCTTTGTGTACAGAATGCGACACGGAAATTTGACGATTTGAAAGGTCAATAAAAAAGTAATTGAGATATCATTAAAATAATATTTTTTTTGTAAAAATACGTCATCTGAATTTTTGTATTTTATTTGGGGACGAGGCATAGATAATTTTAATAATATTATTATAATAATACACTTACTATATATCAATGGAATGACGCCTTAAGGCGAAATAAATTAGGATATAGGTCAATAAATCGGTTGCTGCACTCAGAAGGCTGATTGCAATATGTGAGGGCTACGCGAAGTCCCATGGGCTCACATATAATGTTAAAAAAAGCGAACTTATGGTGTTCCGACCTAAGAATCGCAAAACGATCTGTGTGCCTCCTGTGAAGCTAAACGGAGTGGAACTTGTTGAAGTGTCGTCCTTCAAGTACTTGGGTCACATAGTTACCGAGGACTTGAAGGATGACAGTGATATTGACAGGGAAAGGAGAGCATTGGCAGTCCGCTGTAATATGTTGGCCCGCAGATTTGCCCGTTGTAGTGATGAGGTTAAAATAACACTCTTTAAGGCATATTGCCAATCTCTATATACCTGCGGTCTGTGGGTCAACTGTACGCAGCGGGCTATCAATGCTCTCCGAGTACAATATAATAATGGTTTTAGGATGTTGTTGGGGCTTCCGCGTTACTGTAGTGCGTCCGGAATGTTTGCGCTGGCGCACACCGATGGCTTCCATGCGATAGTGCGCAAGCGCACCGCGTCACTTCTACGCGGAATTCGCGGGAGCTCCAACACCATTCTCAAACTCATTAGCGAGAAGCCTGACTGCCCGATCCTGCGACACATGATACAAAATCATGTACAGGTGGCGGGGTCGAGCTGTACGGGTAAATATTTAAATTAATTTTAATATGATAGGTTTTGCTAACATAGTTATAAGGCCTACTAACATCTCTATGGACTGTAATATTGTCTGCAATAAAATTATTTTATTTTATTTTTTTATTTTTAATAAAAAAAACTTCCATTCATGTTCCTGTCCATGCAAGATACTGACAAGTTTGACTCGACTCGAGTTCGAAACTCTCGTCAGACAAACCTTAAGTGTAAAAGAATTTACTACTTCCGGTATGCGAAATTACGGTGGATTAATGTCATCTGATATATACCAGAACGCAACTTATGGTTATAGTTACCCCTTAGTTTAGGTAAAGTGCTCCCCCTTTTAGCCTAAAACTAGAAATTTTAGACGTCAAATATAAGGTTGGTGAACAGATTCAAAGCCTTAAAAAATGGTATACATTGCTGAGAATCGTAGAGAAACACTTAAAGATTTTTAGTATCAGTAAAAAATATTGCAAACTACCCCTTGAAAATAAGCTTTCGTTAGAGAGATTTCAGAATTTTGAGCGACAACTACTGTTTTTTGTTTTGGAAAACCTATAGCTATAACATTTGTATTAAATGCAAAATCCAGCACTTTATATTTAAGTATATGTCTTGGTTTTACAAAAACGTACGAATATCTTGCCGTTATTATGTATTTTTTATAGATTTCTTATCACAAGCGCCCTAGCTTGTTCCATAGGAAATTCGACTATGATAAATAAGTATCCATTAAAAATGGTTTTCCTTCCCAAATCGATATGCATGGACCTCGTCTTAACAGTAACCTGTAATACTTCAAATTATTAATCAACTTTATTCATTATGCTTTAGTTCTTATCGCTTTTTTTAGAACAAAAATAATTTCAAACTTTTGTGGTAAAAATATTTATTGTTTGCTGAAGTTTCGCAGCCGAAAAAAGCAAGAAGCAAAATGTTGTGGAATAAAATTTAATAAATCTCCTCAGGACGGCCATGTTTGATAAAGAAACTAAGCGTAAGACTCTTAATTGAGAAAGTTGTAAAAGGGGGTTCTCGTTCGGAGAAAAATTAAGTCGCAATATTAAATTCTTACCTCAGGTTACACGATTTAAGGGAGGGCTTTACAGCCAAGTTGTTGGACGTGCAAATAAATTGATGCTGTTACGTGAAAGGTAGTGTTGAAATTATATACCATTTATGCTAATAGTTTGAAAATAGTAAGAGATTTAGTTTTGATATTTCTTACACGTGATGTTTTAGTCGTTTTCCAAACTCATACACAGAAAACTGGTGGCTTTTGTTGTAAATCACTACAAACTTTTTTTTTATATATGTCTGTTTAAAGATATAATGGTTGTAAATAGACATGTCACAGTTAACTAAAATATATAATCTAATTATTGAGGAACAATCTAACGAAAAGCCATAGTTATTTCATGCGCTACCTTTTGTTTTATACCCATCAAAGCAAAAACAAAACAGCTCATCCATCTGAACAACTCATCACCTGGCAAACCTTTTTGCCGAGAGCCTCGGTGCAAATCGTTACTCACTATCAACACAGCTACTCACATCAACACTCACCACACAACAAACATGTACAAAACACATTCTAACATCATGCAAAACTAGCAACTGCATCCACCTATTTGAATGCCGTCATTGCCCGGCATTCTATGTAGGCAAGACCAAGAACCCGACACACAAACGGACGAATCAAAAATGACACATAGCAGGCCGCAAACAAAACTACATTCTTTCCATACCTACATGACTGTTAGGTACGTATCATTAAATATTTTACACCTCACTTTTAACTGACACAGAATTAAGGAATTATGGATGTCATTATGTTTAGTCCAAACAAACAACACTGACTTAAGGACACTACCTAACTTGACTTTTTCATTTCATTTATAAACAAATTAAGTTTCATTTAAAAAAATCAGGATTCTAGCACTGCGCCACCTGGTAGCCAGCTAACTCAACTTAATTTCTTTTAAAGTTTCTGGTTCATGACATAACATTTTTATGACAATACATATCAGTGGTAGAGCTAATGCCGGGCTCGACTGTGGAGGTACCACCATCTTACTCGTAAATCCTCCCGAAGTTATTCGGGGGAGAGTAAGAGGACAGCTCTCAGGCAAAAAAACCAGGCGGCCCACCATTGCCTGGGACCGATGGATGGCGGTATATCCATCCCCAATTGCCGGGCCTTATATAAATCAGACTGGTGACGGGCAGCGGCGTCACTGGTGCAAGGGTTTCGGTACCGCACTCACCAACCCGCCTGCCCAGCGTGTGTGAGTATGGGCATTTCTTCCAGGAGGACCGCCAAGAGTGGCAAAATCCTGGAAAGGCCTATGTCCAGCAGTGGACGAAACAGGCTGATGGACATATCAGTGATTTTTTTGCTTTTAAAATATGTTATATAATATTTTAATATATTCGTTAAACGTGAGGGGTCGAAATATAGTGCTTAAAACTGTTAATTTATTTTTTGTTTATCACATCACACTAATCACACTAATATTATAAATGCGAAAGTTTGTGTGTGTGTGTGTGTTACTCTTTTACACTGAAACGGATTTGGAACATACGACTACGCAAGGCATAGATACCACATGATTAACTAAAAATCTTATTATTGCTTAAAGAATTTTTATAGTCAGTTCAGTAGTTCTAGGTATTATCCATTTTAAGCAAACAAACAAACAAACAAATTTTTCTTCTTTATATAATAGTGTAGACCAACTTTAACGTGAGTTGATTTGAACCAGACTGCGTCAAATTCAATATTTTGAAACATGCAGCGCCATCTAGTGTATTAAAATAAAAACAATTTCAACGCCAGCTTACTGAGCCGTTATCCAGGATAGCTTCCCAGAAATGGCGTTTTCTAAGGACTTGAAAACAAAAATATTTTAGTTATTGGTCTTTGCTCAGTCAAGAAATATAATTTCAGCTTTAATATTTTTTTACAAAAGGATATATTTTTTCTGAATAAAAAATAAAAAAATAAAAAGTGAAAACTAATTTTACCAGTCGGGGTTTGAACCCGCGACGATCGACATCCTTACGGCGGCGAACCTTCCATTATGTCTCACTAAAATTCTCATTGCGCTGCTCCCCTTTGTCATAGCTTGATGATACATAGCTTTAAACCTTTCCGAAGAAATGCTTTATCTTTCAGTGAAAACTGCATCAAAATCCAGTGGTTCTCAAGTTATTAAGTAACAGACAGACAGACAGACATACAGAAAGACAGACAGACAGACAGACGTTGTATTTTATATGTTTAGAGAAGAAGAGACGAAGTATGGCCCCAACAAACATCTTAAAACTCAAAAACGCAAGAAACATCCCAATGAAATCAAATTAGAAAATCGGTAATAAATTACAGAAACCCCGCGTCATCCTTTAGCTCGATGATTCCCAAAGTGTTCTAAATCGATCCCCCGTGGTCGACACCGGCTAGGAAGGGGTCGAAAAAGATATTGGGGGTCCATGAGATGTATAGGTAATTGGGGGTCCACGAGAGTGGGTCTCATTTAGCCGGGTCATCACCAACATGTAGTCGTTCCATAAATATTATAATGCAGCTATCACAGATTGTGCCCATACAGGTATAGTCCATTCAGAATTAGCAGGCATCTTTCCACTTGAACATAAACAATAGGGGTAATAAACCAAACACATTTCCTTTATCTGTTTTGTTGCAAACCAACCAGTGTTGATACTTTTCACTGAACTAATCTCTTCGAAGTTTAAAAAACAACCGAGTGGTATTTCTTTTTCCTTATATTATTAAAGGGAAGATAACATAAGGAAAGTGTCAAAAACGTTTGAAACACCGCCCGCTGCACGTGTTTTACAAGTGTTTATTGTTCCGTTCAGACGAATTCACCCGCCACGACTTAATCCTATTGTTATTGCTAATGACGGTCTCAAGTGGAAAGACGCCAGCTAATTCTGAATGGACTATAATACCTACGTATAATATAATAATTATAAAATAATAATTATAAAGCTGTGTAGGTTAAGATTTGTATAATTTTTGAATATTTCACTGTAATCTATACAGAATACTCTATCAAAATAAATAGGTATGTATAGACTATCAAAACACGTAGTCTGAGGTCTACGAAAAACAGAAAAATTGGCATGTGGTCTACAGGACAAAAAGTTTGGAAACTTCTGCTGCGGAAAGCGCCCTCTTAAGTGCTCGTACGTTGGCAGGACTTAATAACATCGGATTACTTTATCCCGTGACGAAAGAAAGAGTCATTCATTCCATGATATAGGTGCGAATATTACTTTGGACATCGCAAAAATCAAATTAATGTTTCTGACGTAAGTAAAGTATATTTTTTGGCTCGAAAGAGGAAAAGACGTTTGACTGGGCCTAAAGAGTTTCACGTTTCATAAAACTAGTGATTGCCGTAGTCGATATAAATAATATAGATATTTATGGTTTTTGTTTAAGGTCGTATGGGATTTTAGCAATTGACAGTATTGAAATAGACTGCGATTGGTTCCTTAAGCCATCTGTATTGCCATGCGCGAATAAAGACGGAGATAGTTTAAAAGTGAGAGCGGAGCTATTCTAAAGAAACAGTCATGACGAGATTTCTAAAACTCGAGCTAAAATGTATGGAGTTCGACAAATAAAACGGCTTTAAAGGTTGAGAAGGCTAATTCAACAGACTGAGAATGACCCTCCTGGATAGAACGGCGGCCATTTTTATCCCCAAAGTCTATTGATATAGGTTATACCGGCTTGCGAACACTTAGCACTGGACAGCAAATTGCAGACGCTTCATTAAATGATTACCTTTAAGGGGATAAGTATTAAAACTGTATTATTTGAAATAAGTTTTTTTTTACCGTACTTTCATGTAGCTTTACTCAAAAACAAACGTTTACAAACGTTTATGGAACTTTTTTCGGTAGATGTAACTTATTTCAAATTTACGTTCATATTAACTATTGTAATTATTTGCTGTAAATATATTTATTTTTGCAATGAATTACGACTATTTTTGGTTGTAAATAGATAAAATGATGATTATTTACATAATCAGTTTCATTACATCGATCAAATTTTAGGTATATAATGTCCACAGGACTATTTAAAACAACAACACAACAATCGTCATGTTCCTCCTTCGTAAAAAAAATATAAATAGTTTGGGGCATATATTATTATCTAAGGTTTTATTGACGTTTGTAATGTCAATGTTTGGGGGAATACAAGTGACATATTCGTACCTAATCAAATAATCAAAGAATGAATATAGTACTCTTTTACCGTACTTAATGATGGTACACCTTTCCAAGGGAGTGCGTAGGATTTCACTCCCTGGGGCAGAAAAAAAGATAATTTACAAAGGATACTGAGTGTGATGTAAAACAACGTTTTTTTGGATATTTATGAAATACAAATGTAAAGCTACATTTATATTTACCCGTTCAGCAATCGATTTTCGAAAACAATCGAAGAACTACAGCCACAGAGGGTGTTTGAAAAAAAATGGTGAAAAAAAGAGACAGTCCAAAATCCTGACTGTAACCCCGTTCCAAAGTCACAAAGCAAACAATGATTAATAAAACTTGCACCTCCTTTAATAAACCGGAGAATTAAGTCTCGGTCTCTGACCTGCCAGGATCCTTCATAACCGCCTGCTCTCCATCATCAGGGATGAGGAGTAATGCCACATAATAATTTCACCTTTCTGAGAACTCTGTTGGCGCGTGCTGCGACTGCATAAATGTTGGTACGGGGGTCGGGGAGAAAATGACACTGCTTGAGAAGGGCTAAATTAAAAAAATAAAAAAGCCATTTTCGTGCTGGCAGAATTAATAGAATTAAACGACATTAGATTATACATAGGTAACACTAAAAGTTTCCGGAACTGGCCACTTACATAAACAATATTTAAAAATTTATTGCAACATTTGAAAATAGAACTCTTTGGCTGTAGAATGCAGTTTGTTTCATCTGACTGTCTTTTGTTTTTACCTTGTGGCGCCATTTAAAAAATTGTGTGTCTGCATCAACATGGATTTAACTCGGGAAAATTTTCGTAGTATGATTTTCTACGATTTTAAGTATAATTTGACAGCTCAACAGAGCATCGCTCGGCTTGAAACAGCTTTTGGCAATGAAGCACCATGCAAGACGACTGTTTATAGCTGGTTTGCAGAATTCAAGCGTGGTCGTATCAATCTCAGTGATGAATCTCGCGATGGTCGGCCGTCCACCGCTGTGACCAACAAAAACATCGATGCTGTGCGCCGTATGATTGAAACAGACAGGCATGTGACCTACCATGAAATTCGCGCATCCTTAGAAATAGGCATGAGTCAAATACAATCAATCCTACACAAACATTTGGGTGTGAGAAAGCTGTGCTCGCGGTGGATCCCACAAAACTTGACCGAGGCTCAAAAAACGGACCGCGTCACTTGGTGCAGTGCCATGCTTACCAGATTCAACGAAGGTGCGTCAAATTTGGTGTGGGACATAGTAACAGGTGACGAAACATGGATTTATTGCTACGATCCCAAAACAAAGCAGCAATCGAGCGTATGGGTCTTTCAAGATGAGCCGAAACCAACCAAAGTGGCGCGCGTGAAAAGTGCATCTAAGCGGATGATTGCTTCTTTTTTTAATAAAACTGGACACGTGGCTACTGTTGCTTTAGAGAATCGTCGTACCGTAAATAGTGACTGGTACACGACCATTTGTTTGCCGGAAGTTATTGACGAACTCCGTAAAAATAACCGTAAACGCCGTATCATCCTGCACCACGACAATGCTAGTTCTCACACGGCCAGACAGACAAACGACTTTTTGAAGACGAAAAATGTAGAACTCATGAGTCATCCTGCATACAGTCCCGACCTGGCACCTTGTGACTTTTTTCTGTTCCCAAAAATTAAGAACCAATTACGCGGTCAACGATTTTCATCACCAAAAGAGGCTGTCGAGGAGTATGAAAAACACGTTTCAGAGGTCACCACAGGGGAGTGGCACAAAAGTTTTCAAAACTGGTTTGATCGAATGAAAAAGTGCATAGACGCCAAGGGAGATTATTTTGAAAAACAATAAATTAATTTTGTACCTTTAATAGTATTTTTTCATATTCATTCTGGAAACTTATAGTGCGTCCCACGTAAGAGTTGAAGTTTGTAGTCTTATCTATGTTGTGTTTGTTTCAGATATATTCACTCTTCTAACCTGCTAGTTTTTGTTTCTTTTTTAAATTGTGGTTTGCTAAGAATATGGTGACAGAGAGGAAGCCAAAAATAAGAAAAAAATTAAATATTTAGATAAGGCAGGTGTAGGTATAGCAGGCATGACGTTTTCGGACTAGGTGTGGTTTTGAGATAGAGCTGAAGTGACTATTTTTATGTCTTCGTAATTTGTTATACAGACCCCCCTGACTACTGTGTGAACATTTTCTTCGAAGGCCGCTACAAAAATTGTTCATTAATACGCCAGATAATTTCAAAGACTGCAATTCCTTAAAATCAACTGACTCTTCCTACTTGTGGGTCATCTCATCACGCTTATAATCAAATATGCCATGTACCCAGTGAAGGCAAATCTGTACTTTTGAGGACTGACGATTATAATAGTGCTGAGTCTTCCACACGCTTCTCCTAATTTCGGTGTCATTTTGTGTGAGTGTCACTTTGGAAAGGCGAAATTGGTTATGTCTCTATTAATTTATTGTTTCATGGGTTATTCACGCTGCGTACTCCTGGACTATCACTCTTTTCTTCATCTATCCGCCATTAATCTCTGGACGCGTGTTATATTTCACTCTAACAAATGTTTCTTTACACAAAGAGGGAAATATTGCACTCTCTAGTTATTTATATCTTGAGTGGTTCAGTTGATATTGGTCTCAGAGGTGTAACTCACACTCACTCAAAATGCTGTACTGATCATACTGAACCAGTTTTCCGAAGACCCATACCCGTGCAAAGGAATGTAAAGGAATGTAAGTGTATAGGTATGTATTAGGTAAGAACACAAATACTTTGCACATAAATTCCAAAAAAAACTCATTGGTGCATGCCCTATCGGGGATCAAACCTGGGTCTCAAGATTGAGAGGCCAGTGTTCTACCGCCTGAGCTACCCTAATACTTACCACTCGTTGAACGGTGAAAGAAAACAGCGTGAGGAATCCTGCCTGTCCTAAAAAGCGTGTATTTGTGCCCGAAGCACGGCGATAGTCGCTGGGACGTGAAACCCGAGTGTACCAAGTGTGGACTTGTATTTCACAGTTCACACTTGGGAACGCCTCTGATATCCCCGCGGGGATTCATGTCGTGAGGATATATATGTGTACATGAGGTGTTGATAAAATAACTGCCTAGCTGAAAACTGTCGGTACTATTGAAATATTGAAAGACGAAGCGTCAGCGATACCACGGGAAAAGGCTATTACAATATTCACGGGGCCAGCAAATTGTATAAGACGTACACTTGACTGCCCGCCCCTGCGGTCTAGTGGTTGGACTGTCTCGACCACTAATCCGTCATAGGTCGTGGGTTCAAATAGGGGGCACATTTGTATTCGGCCTCACGCTCTGGAAGTCACGTTAAGCTTTGTGTCCATATTTGCGCCCGAAGTAGGACGACACGGCTCGCCACCCATCACGTTGGGACGTATTAATCGTCGGTAAAATGTGGATGTACGAGTATACACTGTAACTTGCACTTCAAAGATTAAAGATCGTCGATATAATATAACTATATTGTTGATAATATATTTTTGAATAAGATATTATTGAGCAGAGTTTTTCTATGTATGCAAAAGTCTGCCTTTTTCAGGCCTTCAACTTCCGACCCTACATAAATAAGTGTTTTATAGATTTTCGTACAAAACCCTTATACCTACAGATTTATAGTGAATTTAATCCGAAGTCGGATGTGTTATGTAAGTTTTACGTGCCTGTCCCATTTTTCTGTTTAGTATTCAAAAGGCGTTTCTTTTCCATCGAGAAAATCGACGTCCCGATCGCGAAATCAGGGCGATGTTTTAATGATTCCATTTTGGCTACGAAACAACACAGAGGTCCAGGAGTAAGTCAAAACTTTCACCAAAGTTATATTATACTTGATAGACTAACTTGAGCGCTTGCCCGCAGAACATAATAATATAGTCACGACATGAATACATGAGTTTATTATGAATGTCTATAATATTATGTGTAAGTCTTCACAAGAAATTAAAAAATTTCCTACCTCAGATCAATGCACGCATATTAAGCCTAAAAATGCCTGTCCAGTGCGGTAAGTACCTGTATATATGGTAACCCTAACGCCAGAGAACTTCACAATTTCTGTCTAAAAAAAACCCGTTTCCGCGATCGTCAAGTCCCCAGGCTGCTCCGAAAAGTAATCAAACAGACATCGCAAGAGGTAAAAGGTCATTTTGTTACATCTTAATCCAATCCTGATCCCATTTGGTGATCAAATACTATCCCAACACGGCTCTTAGCAGCAGAAACTCTTGAAAATCTGATCTTTTGCTTTGTAATAAATGTTCAGCCGGGATTCTAAAAGTATTGGTGATCAAATACGAGATAACTCGAGTGGACGCTGGTACAAGACGATTTTATTTGTATTACTGATACGATTTTTAGGGTATCTTCAAGTGAAAGCTGAATTCTAAGGGACCAACTAAGAAATGGAAACTACAGCTTGTTGCCCGCGGCTTTAAGCTGGCGTAATTTGGTTAATACGTCGAAAGATGTTAAAGATAGATTGTTTGTTATCCTCATGATTTTTGTATTGAATATAAATACTAATTTTGAGATATATAAGGTGATATTTATTCATACTGTAGGCTCGGTAAGTGCTCAGTATCAAGGTTCGATGACTCTTTTTGTGTAATGTGTAATTATTTTTTTCGTGTCCTTTACAAACGCAAGCCCGAAGCAATTATTATGGGAGGTCAACATTTTATTTTGCGAAATTCGTTATCGATACGTGATACTAATCTCTTATCAAACCTTTAGTACGAATTGGATTTAATAAATAAATATCACCTCTATACTTTCCACCCAAGAAAGAGCACGGCCGGCATTAATTCATCGAGTCCGAGACCCGAGAAGTTTCGAGAAAATCATCTCATCTTCCTTTAGACACACTAACAAAACCACCATAAAACAAAGGACAGTAATCAAATTATTCCATCAGTTCCACATAATAAAGCATGTCAACATCAGCACAGCTACCATTTGCTCTATGACTTTAACCCTTACGACACGGTAATAAGAGTTTCCATCAGTGGATTGAGTGTAGGAGACCACACATTAATAAAGTAGAGTCCTATATCCGGTACACACCTGCCTCCTAACATTCTTTATTAATTCCATGGAATAGGAATTGGATTCCGTTATCGGCAGAACGATTATGCCCGACCTAATTGGGTCATTCCCATATTCTTATAGACACAAGTTTTTTTCCGAACGAAAGCAACCCCTATTTTAAAGTGAATTTGCCCTATTATACCAACAAAAACCTATAAAAAAATACCGATTATCCCAACACACTACATTCAGTTTTTAGACATTCCTTTTGGATCATACAAGCACTTTTTCAAATTCTCTTTTTACATTAAAAAATGTATGAAAATCCATTGTTAACTTGGTGTGCTGTGTTTTTTTTATTTTTTATTTTTAAAAGTTTGTCTTTTGTTTACCATCTAGAGCGGAAATGGATTTTCATACATTTACTTTTCCCCTAGAGCAAAAAAGAGGCTCATTGCATCTTCTTTTTCCAAAAGAAAAGCGCCTATTGACGTGCATATTAGAGAAGAAAGTTTTATGTCCAATCCGTATAAAAAATCATTTGCTATTTCAGTACAAGATTTAAAAAAGTAATAAAGATCGCGCATGAGTCTCTTTCTTTTGTTTCATTAGAATTTTCAAACTGTAAATTACAATTTACTCAAAGTGTCGTTGATAGTAAAGATTTGAAGGTGGCGCGCGAATTTAAATAATTTGTATTTTATTTTCCTTCAAGGTGTAGTATAAAGCACTATTAATCACTTGGGAGAAAGTGCGATTCCCAACTCGTGTGTATTAAAGCCCTCGGGCCTCAAAATACACCCTTGTTGGTGTTAGTTTCTCCTTTCTTCCTTTTTGATGAACAATGTACTATTCAGTTTCGGCAAATATCTTTGGGAAAGTTGTTCAGAATGTGTAGAAGATTATGTGTGTACATTTGAAGATGCCTTTTCATTCACTTCGGGTATTTTTAGTGGTTAGAAGGGAAGAGCCCACAGATTCCCACCCTGGCGACGCCTAATTTATTCCAGATTATAATTGAGGAGTCGCCTCGGGAATTAAAATCGGGATCGATCGGGGTTCTTGTAAATTTATAATTCTCGGGCGAATTATTTGCTTTATTTCGCTGTTTGAGTGGAAATTTGATTTAGTCGTACGCTTTTGTGCGAGTGATGGAGTGGTTATTGTGTTTTGAATGTAATTTGCGGACGCTGTACATTTGGTTGAAGATTTGGGGATTCATGCCGCGATGATGTCGAAATGAGAATACTGTTGTATTTGAGGATAAATCATTACGACTTGAATCTCTGAAGGGGTGTAAGAGGTGTCACAAGTCACAATTCACACTCGTTTTACCAACGATTCTTAAATATGTCTCAGCGTGATGGTTGGAGTGGATAGGCCTATCGCAGTACTTCGTATCGGGTACAAATATCACATTATTTGTTTTCTTATTTTTGGTAATATCGAATAAAACCAACAACAATCGAGTTGCAAATTTTTTACACTAGGCTTTTTGGTTTTATCAACTTTATAGCGTGCACTCTACCGCGAGTTTCTGAACCTTGTAGCGTCTAACTTGATACAGCTAGACGAAAAAATCCAATCAGTGATCCCGTTCATCCAACACAGCTTCGAATACAAAACCGTTTTATCTTAGGGACACTTGATAAATTGGGGATGAGAACCTCTCGGAATGAGAATGAGCTGAGGCGTCTCAGAGATGAACGCCGTGGAATCCCTTTATCTAATCGGCTGCAGTTCGACAAAGCGATGCGAATGCAATTGCTTAAGGATTCACTTTGTCACTTCTACAGGTTGCCTTTGGAAAGTTAGGTTTGTAGTTTTAAATAATACATTATACGAACGCCTGTCTCCTATAGGGGTAGGCAGAGACTTTAGGTTTCCATCTGCTACGATAGTGATTCACCTCTGTTGCTTCTACATCCATCAATCTAGTCATACAAGCTCTTCTATTCCGAGTGCTATTTACTTTGCCCTTCTTCAGTATGTCGCCAATTTGGAAAGCATACAATGCAGTGCAGGATTGCCGGCTTCGTCAGAAATACAATTGAGGTCAAATTGGGTGCCGAGTCTAAAGGAGGTTTCTTCAGTCAAACATAACTGCAATAATATACAACATTCTTCACTTCTTTTAAAATAAAGTTTCCCGTACCCACCTTCCAGTCCCATCACCAGACCCTGGTCACCATGTTTTACCAAAGTGCTAATCTTCTTCTTCTTATCGTGTGCGCTGCAAGACCTATCAGCCCGACAAGCCCTGGTGTCAGAGTTTTTAAACCGCCTTACGGCCTCTGACGTGGTTTATGTAACGACCAAGCTACTAGAAAGTGGCCGGGACCAACGGCTTAACGTGCCTTCCGAAGCACGAAATCATCTTACTTATCGGACAATCAGTTGATTCAAGCCTGCAATGTCCTAACAAAACTGAGAACAATTCACAAAGTGACTTTCCACTATGTGTGTTCTCCGCGGGAATTGAACCCACGACCTCCGGGTTGAGAGCCTAAGGCTCTCACCACTAGACCACGGAGGTAGTTAAAGTGCTAATAAAGACCAATCAAATAAGCCCAAACTCGAACTCTGTATCAGTTGAAGAGATCCCGTACCATAACTTCTAATTACTACCAGTAGAAAAGTAAATTCCAAAAATCTTTAAACGACGATAACTTAAAAAAAAATAAAGCTATTATTCTATTCCAAATTAAGTTCTGTTTAGTTGTGAAAATTACATGAAAATCCGTTTAGTAGTTTTATAGATGTGCGTGAACAAACAGACAGAGATACAGAAAAGAATTCTAAAAATCGTTGATTTGTGTTCTATTACTTTTCTTCAATGTACAGATGATAATAAATTAGGTTTAGTCTGGATGACACTGTAGTAGCTAAGAATATATTTAAATAAATTATTCCATATTTATACTAAAAAGTACATCTTTTATCTATTATCTAAAGCACGTATAGTTATGGGGCGATCGTGTCGCCACACATGCAAATAATTTACTGTGAAAACTTGCCAAGTTATATATAATCAGTAGAGGACCCTAACAAACTTTCTTTTAAAACAACTGAAGAATGTTGTACATTATTGCAGCTGAAAGAACGTCCATAAACCTCGGCATCTAATTTGATCTCAATTCTTTTTCTCGACACTTAAGGGCCCATGCCACCTAAACGTGCCCCACCGTATTGCTGATTCATGACAGAAAATATTTGTTTAATGAAAAATAAATAATCACACAAGTTGTCGAAGAGTTGTATTACAACCTAATTAATTTGATTTTTGCATAGAATTCATAGCAAGCTAGAAAAAAAAATCTAAAGTTGCTGAAAATCACGTAAAACTGCTCTTCACGTATTTCTCATTGGCGATTTCTCAGATAATTTTGGAAACTGAAATTCAGGCCCCCGTAAGTTAAAAGTGTACAGAACGGTGAGATTAATTTATTTTTGCCAAACAAAAATTGTTACTTGGTGTATTTATCCATTAAACATCACCAACTTTTGCGTGCGATTCCCCAATACAAATTACTATGGAGGGCGGCATCGAAACGTGATTCTTTGGAGCGCGCGATGTTTCGGTTGTCGTAACCAGTCGTAACAGGCACGGCTCATAGCGCGCTATTTTAAACAATAATGAAACGTCATAGAGTTCAGTTCTGCCTGACGCAACATGAGGTGCTCAATGTCAGGGAGAATGGGTCCATAACCTGTAGTTTAACGTCACCCGCATGGTCTATATAGCTATACCATGATAGATAGTATGGCACGCTATACTACGTTTTTTACCACAAGTTCTACTGAACATCTATTGTTCTACGAATTATGAAGTTAGGCAAAATTTAATTTCAATTTCCCGAGTAAAAGGTGCCTGTATGTATTTCAATTCTATATGGGAAGTATTTTTTAGCGTTTTTTCTAAAGTCGTAGACTAAACTGAAATGTTTCAGTAAAGGTGAGTGGAACAATTGTGGTTCAAGTTTTGTAATAAATAAGTCACTGATACACCTTGTATGAGGGTTTTCTTTTTCTATACAACCCTAAACATAACATCGTCACCTTTTTATTTCCGGGGAGCCCAACTGGGGAATCTCAATCGAACCCAATTTTTATTCAAAAAGTTTTATGATTAGGTCCGCAATTGAATAGAATTTGGGTTGACGGCTCAACGCAGCGACAACTTGTGGACAGACGGGTTGGGCTGTTATCCATCCGTCACTGATATCGTATTTATCTACCTAAGTGAAGAAAAATGTTAACTTTAAAAAGTTTACTGTTTATAAGTACCAAATCACATTTTTTCCACTTTTAACTAGTAGCAAAATCCGCATGCAGTTTTTAATGTCCCGTACTTCTATTAAAAAGGGATCATTATGGTGAGACTATTAAAGATAAAGACTTGAATTATAAATTTCACTATAAATTCTATTAGAGAATAATTTGAAAAAATACAAAAAATCATCATGTCCCTCCCCTTGTCTCCAAAATCGTAGACCAATATATACGTATGTGAGAAAATACTTGATAAGTACTATGTAAAAATTATAGGAAAACAAAACGATAAAGAAAACGAAAAAAAGGAAAAAATTTCAAAAATAAAAAAGTACATTTTGTAAAAATATATATAGTTGTGAAATTGTATGTATTAAAGAGGTGACTATGAAAACTTATAATTAAGACAACAGCACTGATTTATAGCAATCTCGGAAATTACAAAAATTGTATAATAACTCTTATCTCCAAACTAGAGGACTAAAAATACGAAAAAGTCACGGTAATATCCGATTAAAAAGCAAATAACATAAACAGCGTTACATAATAAATAAATAATTATTACATAATGTATAAAACGACAATATTTACTACGACAGTTTTAAGCTTGGAGGTTATTTTATCGCAACATCTCTTATAGCCTTAATAAACCATTTCATTTAAAATTTTGGGAAAATATTCAATCTACAGACACCACATTTTTACTACTTTATTATTGAAATACATTACCAGCAAAGGGCAAGATTTTAATTACCATTTTTCCGACTCTCCCAAAACTCACGAAAAACGGAACCCTAAATAATAATTTGAATTCTGTTTTTAAATATCCCGAAAGATACAAATTGATGGCGCAGCAGCGCGTCCGGTATGTTCGCCGAGGCAGTGTTGCCACCTCGATTTTATTCTTGTCGCTGGATTTTTATAAGAAAGTCACCAGATTACCTAAAATTTCATTAAAATGTCGCAAAATGTATGGAATACCGGTTTAAAAAAATTCGCTAAAATGTATGAAATGGCTGTTTTATTAAGTCGCTAAATGGACTACAATTCCGCTAGATCTAGCGACAAAGTCGCTAAGGTGGCAACACTGCGCCGAGGCGCGTACCGACTGTTTTCGGGCAATATTGCGCAAAAAAACAGTCACTTCTGAGCAGAGTTCGAGGCAGTGACAACAGCATTCTGAGGGTTATTGCTGAAAAAACGAAGAGTCCTATTATGGAGCATTGGGTTCAGCGGATTAAACATCCCAATTCTATATACGATCTAATGCGTTGACTGTCTGGTTTGTTACCTATAGATATTTAATTTAATTTTTATAGTGAATGTGTAATTTAATTTTTATATTCTATGTGTCTAATAATTTTAATCTAATTTTAATGTTTTAAATATGGATTTTTATCTGAAATAAATTATTTTGATTTGATTTGATTTAAAACTTTGTACGCAGAGCTGAATTCGAAAATTAATTCGTTTTTTTGAAGACATTTATCTCTACCACTTAATGATTGTAACTGCACCACATAAGTTTAGAGTAATCCATTTAGAACGGGTTTTCTGTAATTTTCCTATTCGCTACATTTTCTTATTTGACGGTTGTCTAGATGCCTGATAAATCTATGCGCAGACTATCCCCGAATTTACATTAGAGAATTTTATGTTACGAGGTGCTTAGCTATGAAATTAAAAATAACTAAGCGATTTTAAAATTCTCAGATGTAAAATAAGTGATTAGAACCACTAGTTTCAGTAGTTTCTCTCTTAATTTAATCCTATTTATGCTTGAAGTAATGTATGCTTTAATGTCCAAATTCGATAAGTGAATATCAAAATAAAAAGAGGAATTAATTTTGGTGGATGCGATGAGTCTCGTTCATTTCATTCTGATTCGTAGATTTCAATAAAGTTTGTATACAAGGTGAAATTTGTTTATACAGCCAAATTCTTACTGAAGATTCGGCAAATGCTCAGTATCAAGGTTCGATGACCCTTTTGGTGAAATCCTTGAATTATTTTTTTCGTGTTCCCTACAAACGCAAGCCCAGCGGACCAAATACTATGGGAAGTCAATATTACATTTTGCAAAATTAGCAAAAAGTGTTATCGATCTGTGATACTGATTCCTTACCAAGCCTCCAGTATGAATTTGGCTGCGTAAATAGATGTTAACTTATATGTTGATTTTCTTTCATAGTTCGACAAAACAAAAACCCATGGATCTCATAACATATTCGTACACCTACTAAGGTGTGACTCAAGCCCTCGCCGCCGATGAGTTATATAGGATGTTGATTTTTATTCACGATAAGTAAGAACGTTAAAATAAAAGGTTATCTTATTTCTATGTTTAATTTTAATTATTAATTTTGTGGATGATGTTGTATTTGATATATAAAGCAACACACTATTTATTAATTGCAAGCATAGTGTACAGTACATAGTGAAACAATACAAAATACAAAAATCTTTATTCATCTTAATACTTAGCCCAATATGACAAGTTCGTACGGTATCTCCATTTAAGCTGGAGTGGCCTGTGTTTGGAGACACCGCTCTCCCACAACAATCAGTTATATCGAGGTTGGCCGTATGGCATACAAAGAGCTTGGACTTGTTTCATTCACTTGAATCTGATTATGACCCCTTTTTGATTCACTACCAAAAAAACCCGAAATAATAAACAGAACTTGTAATTAAAAAAAAAAATGTAACAGGTGGTAGAGCTGGTGCCGGGCTCGACTGTGGAGGTACCACCAACTTTCTCGCAAATCTCCCGAAGTTATCCAGAGGAGAGTAAAACGACATTTCTCAAAATAATTTACGGTCAATGCAGTTCGACTTTGGAATGAACTTCCGCAAACCCTCAGAAACCTTCCTTATGTGTCCTCTTTTAGATATAACCTGAAAAATTGTTACCTTTCATCTCTCTGAATTACTCGACTGACTATGCTACTTTGTTTGTATGTATGTATTTATTTATATATGTATGTATTTGTATGTAGTGTATTTTAAGTAATAGGCTTGAAGAAAATTGTTTTCTTTTTGCACAAAAACAATTAAGTATCTAATGTGTAAAATTTTCATTTTCCTAATACCATCGGTTGACTGGAAGAAATTCCTTTGAGGAATAAGTCCACCCTTGCCTTCTGTTACTCTGTATTCTGTGTTTTTATTTTAATTTTCTGTGCAATAAAGTGTTTATTCAATCATTCATTCATTCATTCACAACACCATTGCCTGGGACCGATGGATGGCGGTTTATCCATCCCCAATTACCGGGCCTTATATAAAACAGACTGGTGACAGGCAGCGGCGTCACCGGTGCGAGGGTTTCGACACCGCGCTTAACAACCCGCCTGCTCAGCGTGTGTGAGTATGGGCATTTCTTCCAGGAGGACCGCTGCGATTTCGCCAGATGTCCAGCAGTGGACGAAACAGGCTGACGGATGGATGGAATACAAAAAATTTTAGGTATTTAAATCAATTAGTTCAGAGCTCAGCTCTTATTGGTGTAGCATCTTTGATCGTTCTGTGTCCATAGCCAGATCCTCAGTTCTCGGTATCGTGAGACTTCTGGATGGACACTGAATTCGATTCTCAGTCCGTCTCTTTCTCTTTTTCCTTCTATTTTCCTCCCGACTATGACTTTAAAGGATCTAAGAAGGTGCCCGAACATCTTCACTCCCCTGTTTTTGTAACACTCACGATGTTTCTTTTTTCTTTAACTTGTTTCTGCACTTCCTGATTGGTTATTTTCTCTGTTCAACTAATTCTTTCCATCCCCCTATATTAGCATCATCTCATCTGTTAAAGTATATTATGGAGAGCTTTTTTAATAAAGTAACATTCGTTTATATAGCCAAATTCATACTGGAGACTCGGTTAGTGATCAAGAACCAGGTTCAGTAATCCTTTTGGCCAATTTAGGAAAATATTTTTTTTGCTCCCTCACTGGTTGGACTAGTGTATTCCTAGTGCAGCATAAGGCAAAAAAAAAACTTTTTTTCGATTTTCTCCTAGAGGATTATTAAACCTTGTTCCTGATGACTAACCGAGTCCCCAGTATGAATTTGGTCAGTTGATTTAATTTCACTTAGTATTAGTTGAAGAGTTAGTCGATAAAATATTATTCCTGGGCTGGAGCTATTGATACGGTTGAAAGTTTTCGAGGACGGGAAAACGGTCGAATGTGATCAGGGGGTAACGGTGATATAGACTGGTACTTAGGGTTCCGTGTATCATAATGAAAAAAAAAACCGGTCAAGTGCGAGTCAGACTCGCATACCTAGGGTTCCGTAACTCGACAGTTTTGGGAACAGGCAGGAAGAAGGTATTTCAAATCTTGCCTATAACTTTTTATGATGACTAAAAAAATAATTGGTTGTACCACATTTTAAAATAACATTAGAATAAAGATTGTAGATTCTTCCTGTAATCTTTACGTAATCCCAAATTACCATGATTTTTTTCATTATTTTTCGGTCCTTTTTCGGAAATAAGGGGGCGACATGCATTTTTTGTGGTTTTTAAAAGATTTCTCGAAATAAGTGACAGTAAATATAGTAAAAGTATACATTTTTATATTCAACTCTTTAATATCTACAATTTGATACCCTTAATGTAATTTTAGGATATTTTTTTATTTTTCTCTCTTTTGTATTGGAAATATTTTAAACAATTTCAAAATTAATAAACCCTATTACGTATGCAAGTGAATGCTATTTTTGTGGCAAATTTCAAGTCTTTATCTTTAACGGTGCTAAAGTTATGAGGCTGTAACATACGGACGGACGGACGGACCTTTGTCACAATTCCCATAGCCTTTTTCTTCTTTACTCTTGTTTTATTTAATCCTTGCTATCCCTGTTATTTTAAGAGATCGCTTTGTGTTTCTTCATACTAAGGACGACCATAATCTGAGGTTATCTGAACATCTTCGCTTAGCAGTAATACCAGTTCATACAACATGTTCTATGGGAACTTATTCACTGTCGAAGCTCATGTGTGGAAGCCCTTTCTCTCACAATAAGACGAGCTTCAGTCAAACAACATTTTTGATCAACAACTTTGATCTTTATAAAGTACTTAAATTGACCCTTGGTCTTTACCAATCACGCAGCCTCCAGTATGAATTTGGATATATAAACGAAAGTCACGTAATACGTAATTGTTTTTAAATTTAAATTCAAATTGTTTATTTTTAAAATAGATACATAAAGTATACCTACGTTTTACAGTAGGTCATATTTAATCTATATAAAAATTATTATGATGAAAAAATATAATACCGGAAATATATAAAAAAGCTGTATTTAAGTTAAAGAATAAAATAAGTTAAAATAGAGAAATCCTAAAGGAACAAGAATATTAGTATACATAATGCAATGAATAAATAAGTTGATAAATAAACTAAATTAAATAAAAAAAAACATTATTTTATTCATTTATACTACTTTATCAAAACGCATTTTCTAAAAGTGTGTAATTCATTCTGTGCACCGATTGTACACATTTTGTTAATTTAAGAGTCCTCCTATCCAAAGGTTGTCTGGAATAGATGCTTTTCCTGATAAGACTGCAAATTGTACCCTGCTCTCTACCTATATATGGTTCGCCTTCAGCTCTGTAACAGCCTTGTTCTCTCTCAATTAAGTCACTGTGACATAGTATTTGGTCCATGTTTGTTTAAAAAAACTGTTAAGGCTATTCAGCGCGTCCAGAATGCGTGCATGCGATTTTGCTATGCCATACCTAGGAGGGACCACATTACGCCTCATTTGATTGCAAGGGGGGTATTAAGCATGGCAAATTTCAGGGTATTAAAACTAGCGTGTCTAATGTTCAACTTATTAAATAGTAAAACCCCTGGGTACCTGCATGAAAAGTTGGTATGGTCCTCTAGAGCTCGGCGGCCACAACTAATTATTCCCAACCACACGCTTGTCACTACCAGAGGCTGCTTTAAGATAGCAGCATCTAAATGCTGGAACGTGTTACCGCCACCTGTTTGCGCGGCTAACACACTAGTCACCTTCAGAAAAAAATGTCGCAGATGGCTGCTTTCTTTGCAGTCCTTGGCTGGTGGTAGGCCTATGGTTCAGTAATGTGTCTAATAATATAAATTGTGTAATGTCAACTGTCTTAACTTTGTTTAACTTTATATAATTTTGGTACTTTTGCTTTCTAAATTCTGTGTGTTTTAATTTGTTTATTTATTATCTTTCTTTTTTGTGTGTTTCTTGTTAATTAAAGGCTAAGGCTGAAAATCGGCGGCTTTTTGTTTAAATAACAGACTGTCATAAGCCGAGTCTTAGACCGATTTGTCTCTTTTCATGTATAAAATTATTGTGTATAAAATTTATTGTGTTTTTTGAGACAAATAAAAAGCTTTTATTATTATTATTATTATTATTATTATATTATAAAAATTTTTCTTTATTTCAATGTAAATAAATATATTTTTTACTTTACCAGTATTGGCCTTAAATTATTGTAGTTTTATTATATTTAAAACACAGTTACTAAAAAATTACAAAATTTTTTTCATTCGACTGATGACGACTCCACTGAAGGAGTCGAAATATTTTGTTAATTATTGTAATTTTTTAGTAACTGTATTTTAAATATAATAAAACTAGAATAATTTCTTTATTTCAGTGTTTTGGTGTGTAATGAAGAACATTGTATTGTTAATGCAATTGAAACACTCTGAGTGTCAAACGGGGGACCGCCGCGTAACCATGTTTCCCTCCGAAGAAACTACGAATACAGTGAAACTAGTCAGGCGAGATCTGACTATATAAAAATCGTGAGTAGCCGTTTCAATATCAGTATGAATCTAAACCACGAATCTTTTAGTAGTAAAACATTGGTATTGTATTGAAACCCCTCCATGCCGATAATTTTAAAGGGCTAATATTATGTATGACGTCAGCGGATAGGAAGGGCTACAAATTATCAGACCAATCACCTCTATTTAATCTATCATCCAAGTCAAACCGACCACCCGTTAGTACAGTATAATTGGAACGGCTTCGGCGCCCGTGGACTGTACAAATACATTTTGGAACAATGCTCACCGGCGGGAAATAATTTGCGGGTAGTGACTGTAATCGCACGGTTTTTGGGTGAATTCAACGAACGTTTTCCTCTACGTACCGGCGGGCAAACAAAAACTAGGCCATCTACTTTTGAAAGCTTAATACTCATAAAGTTTAAAAGTTATAAGAATGATAAGTACATAATTGTAAAGATCCAGTCGGCGACATCACAAAAATATATGTTTGGCACTCCCTCCAACCCCCGTGTCGATGTCATAGAGCATTGTACCCTAGTAGCATTTTCCGTTGGCCTTCATTCGCCAACGATCGGCAAACCATTGGGTTATTGTTAGTTAGTTGGCCATCATAGAGCCAACATTGGCCCAATGATACTAATATTAGCAATATAGCCACCCGATAAATAACAATGGACCAACCGCAACTTCTGCTACCGTTGGGTGAACAATGTTGGGATAAAGCATTGTTAACGACGTAGGCGCAATGTCGTAAGCAATTAAGTAATTTTATTTGTATTAATACGACTATTTTATAAACTGTACGTATGAAATATTGACCAATTTAAATAGAAATAGGGACACATTTTTAAAGCACTTTTATTGTTTTGTTTAGATGTATGATTTTATTCACTTCCTCAGATCAATACGAAAAAAATGGCTGGCAACACTATGTAGGCCCTATGGTCACAGAATGTACAATATTTAGCGGGACAAATGCGGTGGTAGAGGGGATAGGCAGCGCGCGCGCGTGTGCTCAAGCAAGCGTGACAGCGTCACGTTCTTTCTGTTACCATTAATTAGGTACCCATTTATTGAGTCATTCGGTGCTATTCCAACTCTGGGTTAGTTCTAAGTAATTACAATGAATCCTATTGTATTTATGATTAGTGATATACAATTATACATATTATGTGATTAAATACAAATACATTTTTTTGTGTCTAGTCATATAGGTTTTTCATATAAAAGTTTCAAAAACTCACAACTAGATGGCGCTGATGGTAGTTACATCACGATATCGTTTTGTCACTATCTAACTATTGGTTGTCGAAGTCATATAATCACGACACGTGTCACTATTACATTAAAATAACAATGTAAGTTATTATTACCTGAGAGCTAGGAATAAATAACCCGGAGTGACCAATTACGTAAACAATGTTTGAGTCGAGTCATTGAGAGCAAGAAAGGCTAACATTTCCAGACGAAATAAAAAATCAATCGAACCCATTGTTGGGTAACTGTCAGTAACATACGTAGGGCCACTATAGGCAAATAGAAGTAGGCCCAACCAAAAAATAGTGGCCAAACCCAACTATTGGCCAAATAACGATAGCTATGTGGGCCAACCGTGCGCCAACAATAAATGCTACTAGGGTAGAGAGCAGAACCTACCCTGCAATATAAAAATTATCTACGTACTTAAAACTCGTCGAATAGAGCTGCACCCTCAAACTGAAGCCACAGCCCTCAAGTTGAGTGATGAAAAGAGGAATAAACTCTAATGAGCGCTATCAAAAGTTGCCGAATCATTTCAATTGAGTAACAACGTGCCTCTGGAAACATAGAGGTAGCGTACAGCACGTAGAGGGATATTGGCATCCTCTATATGATTTTAAAACAAAAAACCGGTCAAGTGCGAGTCAGACTCGCATACCTAGCGTTCCGTAATTCGACAGGTTTGGGAACAGACAGGAAGAAGGTATTTAAAATCTTGCCCATAACTGTTTATGATTACTAAAAAAATAATTGATTGTACCACAAAAGAGAGACTTAAATATTAACATTAGGTTATAGATTGTCTATGAAAGTGTCTTCACTTCACGAGTTGTTGACTCATCAATAAGATAGGCAGTTATACCAAATCTCATTAAACTCATAATGTTAGGTTGTATATGTTATCATGTCATACTTGTCATTAACTAAAGCTCATTACATTAGTCATAAGGTTGTGTATAATTTATGTCATACTTATAATTGTCATTCATTCGACTGATGCCGGCCCCAAAGTGGGCCGAAATATATTTCAAAAACCTACATCTTTAATAAATGTTTTATTTTATTTACTTTAACAATTTATATAAATGAAAAGCTCATTGCAGCGATATTTGTATATTTTAAATATTAATTTGAAATTTCATTAGTAGCGCGAAGTCTTCTAGTTCTGAATGAAATCAAACAGTAGTAAAATCGCCAAAGCAAGCAAAGATGATAGCTGAGGACAAGTTTCAATCTTATGATGGTGGTTGTATATTCGGTACCAACCTAGTTAATTGTACTCTTGCATTTTGTGATGGATGATAAAATAGGTTATCTAATATATATTTATTTTCGCCTAGAGAAACAAAAAAGACACAATTTTTTTTATACCCTACTCGAAATAAAACCTTTTCAATTGAAAATTTCATTTTTTCATTTTATCATCGCGAATTTCTCAAGCGCTATATTTTTCCTGTATTCTTTACGTAATCCTAAATTACCATGATTTTTTAATTTTTTTTCGGTCAACCACAGAAGTAGGGGACATGAATTTTTTGTGGTTTTTCAAAGATTTCTCGAAATCGGTGCCAGTAAATATAGTAAAAGTATATATTTTTATAATCAGCTTTATAATAACTAGAATTTGATACCATTAAACAGGCTGATGGATGGATGTATTAATGACGTCCTCAGAAAATTAAACCAATTGCTCTAATGACTATACAGATAAACCTTTGATTTATGTACTTCTCAAATAAAAGAAATTTTGCTTCCATATAGCAACGATGAGTAAGTATCAATAAATTTATAAGGGGAATTCAACTTTGTAACTCGATTTTTTCAGAATTATTTGTGAAAGTGGTTCAGTGTCATCAGTAGAGCATGTGTTTTTTTGGGCACATCATTGTATATGTATGTAGGTATGTATTAGTATGTTCATGTATTGTATACGTAAGTTTATGTCTTAGATAAGTCTATTTAGATATATATTTTTAGCTTGATCTTTCCTCACTGATTAGCATTTACTCCTTCCTTTTTATTCTGTCAACTATCTTTCTGTTTGCTTGCAAAGGTTGCCTGGAAGATATTGCTGTTAGCAATAAGTGCCGCCTTTGTACACCATGTTTGATTGTTTTGATATTTTGTATTGATTTTATTGTATGTGCAAAAAGTGTTATAAATAAATATAAATAAATAAATCATTAATACACCCGGTATAAAATTTAGGATTTAGACGAGACTCGAGACTCAAGGCTCACTATGTTTGATTTCATATTTTGAACCAGCCTCACTGTAGGACGGGTCCCTTCTGAGATCGTAAAGCACAATAAAAGTAACCTCAAAATCAATAATAATAACTTATCAGAGTTAATGTTTTTTGGGTTTAAACTACAATTATTTCGTAAAACTCGGTCATAAATTTCAAATGTATACTTCCTTATTTTGACGTACTTTTATAGGTACTGACGTAATTTGAATAACACACACAATTAAGACGAGGAGCCAAGAGGTAATAAAATATGAAATTTTAAAAGAGTACTCCCATACTACAATACTACAATACTCTAGATAGGGTTCTGAAAATAAATCGTGAGGCCTTTTCTATTACGTAATATAGTCCAAAACGTGATAGAGAAAACTGCAAAGTGGACGCTATTTTTAGGGTTCCGTACCTCAAAAAAAAAACGGAACCCTTATAGGATCACTTTGCTGTCCGTCTGTCTGTCAAGACCCTTTATCTCGGGAACGCGTGGAGGTATCGAGTTGAAATTAAAAACATATACTCAAGTCTACAGTCCCTTGAAGCTGTGAAAAAATCAAACTTCTGGGTTTACGTGAAAAAAGATTCGGCCGTTTATGCCGCAAAAACGCATATTTCGACACTATCAAGGGAATCAAAATTTATAGGGTATTCCCCGTTGACCCAGAACTATGAAATTTTGCAAGTAATACCGTCTAATACTATAAGTATACGAAAAAATCTCAAGACTTTACATTTGTAATTAAATCATAAAAAAATCATCAAGGTTAAGCAACGGTCACAATTGTACGGGTGACCAAATTTTTTTGTAGTTTTTTTTTATCTTTTACTAATTTGTACAGAACCCTAGGTGGGCGAGTCCGACTTGCACTTGTCTGGGATAGATCAAAACAGTAGTCAGAATGAAAAGAACAATAATGACTGTTGTGAACATAAACCCATTATCTCAAACATAAAATTTCGTTTTTTATAACGCTCTAGTTTAAATAAATATTATTAAATAAAAAACAGCAATATCCAACCTTTTCTTGATTCACCGCACTACTCGGCCGCACACTTTTTCGGATATGTTTATCTCTTTTCTTTTTTCGTGCGATGGATATATTGCGCCTTAACCTGACCTATAGGTTTAGATGAAACTTTCGTACCACCGTTGTTTTATAGATATGTAGCTCTACTATTGAAGCTGTTACGACATCTCTATGTTTGGAACTCATAATAGAACTTTTAACAAGGAGACGGGTTTTCACGAGTTTTCAGTTGGAGAACTCAAGTATTGTTTACTGATTTCAGCAGAAAGGGTTTTTTATTGGATATGTGTGTAGAATTATTTGTAACGTCAGGATATGTCTCCTTCAAAAGGTTTTTTTGGTAGGGTTGAACTAGGGGTTCAATTTCAATCTAGATAACATTTTCGATGCTCTAGTAGATACTATTTTTGATTATATCATTCGCCTACACTTCGGGTTAAGAACCGTAAAATTTACGTTTGTTTATGGTTTGTTGTTATGACATGACTGAAATTTATCGATTTTTTGTTCTAATCGGACATAGATCTAGATAATGTCAATAGACTCAGCCTAAAATATTATAAAATCATTATATAGACGTCACAATTTTGTTTTTGCGTTTGTATGGACATTGAGCGATCTTTGCTTCTCGAGGTTACATATAATTTATATGCCATCTGTATATGTAATTTTTTATTAAGTTACCGTTAAGTACAGAGTTATTAGTCAGAGTTTAGATAAGGGGGCAGATAACTTTCCAAGTGGTTTTTCCTTCAATACCCCCTTATTCCCACGAAGTTATTCCTTCGTCAGTGTGGTCTTTTTAAAAACTTTATTATTGAAGCCCTTTTGGTAAGTTACTTTAACATAAGTTGAACTTTGAAATTGGAAGTAGGTAAATGTAAAAAGAGGCTTGAGGCAGATATAAAATAAATGACGGACGACATACAAGCGGTCCTCCTGGAAGAAAAGCCCATACTCACACACGGGCATTTTTTCAAGGAGGACCGCCAAGAGTGGCAAAATCCTGAAAAGGCCTATGTCCAGCAGTGAACGAAACAGGCTGATGGATGGATGGATGGATGGACATACAGGCGGATACACAGACAAATTATAATTCAGCTTGACATCAAATAAACTCGAGTTTTGTAGCGGTGCTGGCATACGTGTCTTGCTTGTGTGTATATTAAAAAACGATGAAATTTATCTTCCAGCCAATTCATACTGGAAGCTTGGTAAGTGATTAGTATCACGGCTCGATAACATTTTGCGCTAATTTTGCAAAATAAAATGCAGGCGTCCCGTACCAATGGACTCGGGGCTGAGCTTGCATTTGTGAGGAACAAGATACTTTTAGTTAATATTTCCTTAGCACTTAAGTTTTGCTGGCAGAAATCTCTTTCAGAGATAAGCTTGCCTATAGCACATTTAATTTAAGACTGTTTGTACGTTTAACTTTTCTGTGCAATAAAGAATATAAGATAAGAATAATTTACGAATTTCACAAAAAGGTTCATCGAACCTTGAAACTGAACACTTACCGTGTCTTCGGTATGAATTTGGCCGCATAAATAAAATGTTACAGTACAACCAAACTTATAATGTGCATACGAATCTTCGCCACTGCTCGGCAAAGTTCGTATTTCCCTACAGTTTCTATACAAGCAGTAAGGTCACGTGGTACGTCCGGTCGCTCGGCTGTAGATTTCTATGCGCATTATAACTTTGGGCGCACTGTACCTGATATATTATATCCATTTTGGTATTTAATCTACGTTAGTTAGTGGCAAATTTTGTATAACTAAACGATCTGCCATCAAGAAAATAACATAATGGACAGATTATGACAGATGCTGATAAATTGGCTATTTTCTACGATTAAACATACCTATTGTCTGTCAAGGGTATAGCACGTTTCACCAACGATTATTTCGCCATACTTCAAGCACAAATAAGGACCAACACCTCTACGTACAAGTTTCCTCCTACGGAATTTGAAATTCGAATAAAGGCGTAATAGTAGCACTGGATCATAGACTGGTTAAATTTAGCGGTAAATCAGTGTATTAATTAATATGCCCAAATTGATAACAAGAGGTCGCAGGTTCGAATCCTGGCCCGAGGAATTTTTTCAAATTCTTGTCTTTACATTTGTTTCTAATTTATCTTTTCTAGTCTGTAATGCACTCTAATAATAATGCACACATTGTTTAATAAGAATGATTACCGAGTGTCCTGTTTATGAGTATGTACAAGACTGTCCGAGTTTCCTCTTTCTTCTTAATGTACAGTAGGCTTACGCTTTGCCATTACCATGCCGGGTGAAAAGTGTCGATAGGACCTAGGATGAAGAGCGCTTTCCCGGAAACTGGGAGAGTAACGATACAAGTGGCGTTAATCAGTCTTTTCAGGGACTTCTACAAAAATCTACAGAAGTCAGTAAGAGATGAACAAACGTACACATGAAAATTGAACTTAAAACTTAAATAAATCAACATAAAAATAACTTAAAATGTAAATCTAAACCAAGTAAAAAATATTGGCTTAACCGCCATCGCCACGTAGAAGGTATCTAGAGAGCTAGCTGCATTTCCACTTAATTTTAGGGTTCCGTAGTCCGACAAAGAACCCTTATAGTTTCGCCATGTCCGTCTGTCCGTCTATCCGTCTGTCCGTCAGTCAGTCTGTCCGTTTGTCCGTTTGTCCGTCTGTCCGCGGCCTAGTGCAAAAACTATTAGTACTAGAAAGCTGTAATTTGGCATGAATATAAATATTAATCACGCCGACAAAATGGTAAAATAAAATCTTGAAAACAATTTCATTAAGGGTACCTCTCATACAAGTAAACTGTGGATATATTTTTTTTCTTTTCTATCTAATAATGTGGGGTATCGTTGGATAGGCCGTTCAAAAACATTGTGGGTGAGTGAAAACCATTTTTCGATTTAGGGATCCGTTGGTGAAATATTAAGCTTTAAAGTGAAAATTTTAGTTAGAGTGAGGCGCCAACCCGCCCCCTGCCGGCTAAACGGTTGTTTGAAATAATTCACAGAAGTAGTATATACCGGGTGTAAAAGCAAAGGCGAGAATCCTTTAAGGGTGTGTTAGTATGATCGGTAAAGATATTATTTTAAATACTGGGATCTCTAAATAAAGTACCAGTACCTCATAATAAGACAATTTGCTTTACTCAAAATACACTAATCGCGTGGACACCCTCACTGGTCGCTGGCCACTCGGATGAGGGGTGCGGGTTGCGGGGTACAATTAGGTGTGTGGGGAGGCCGGTGAGCTGCGTAGCCATAGCTTAGAAAAATGATGGAATTTTTGGTGAAAATTCAAGGTATATTTTTTTTTCTCGGAATGACATCAGAATCGTATATACTTTCATACCCTAAAGGGATTCTTGACTTTGCATTTACATCCTGTATAATGAATTTAAAAGGAAAACTATCACGGCTAAGTAGGCTTTACAGGTTTACGAGTACAGGTCGCGCCAAACTTTTGGCCCCCTATAATGTATAGGACCAGAACTTTGGCGCGGTCTGTATTTGTAGACCAACTTATATGTACCGGGCAACTACGGAACCCTACATTGCACGTGGCCCGACACGCACTTGGCCGGTTTTTATTTTAGTTACTCGAAATTATTTACATTATGTGCTATTGTGATTTTTTCTTTGATTTGTTTAATCAATGATAAAATGTTTCCGATTTGATTTGACTTGACATGTATGATGGATGACGAACGAAATAATAATAAAAAATAATAAATTTATATTCATCAAAACCTTAGTGTAATTTACATTTCTCTAAGATCAAAACTGTTGGCAAAGTAATTTTTCCAAACTAGTGCTTTTTTATGTGTTGATAGAAAGTTAGCTGTCCTTTTTTGACTGTCAAAGATAGACTTGACGGAAATGAACTGCTTTCAGTTTGATACGTTCGTAGGTTGCGTTCAGTTTGATCGTCAGACGACACGCGTTCGCCTACAACTGACAGCAAGGCAGTATTAAGGCATGTGAGGTGACTGAAAGCGGCCTACGAACGCATCAAACTGAAAGCAGTTTATTTCCGTCAGGTTGACAACTTGTGTGCAAAGAAAAATAAAAGGTTTGCCCGCCTTAAACTCATTAAAATTTGGAGTATTTACGTTTGTTTGTTTATTTAATTATGTTTCCTTTATTTACTCACACTATGCATTGAAAAACGTAGTATACACGTAGTATAAACGTAGTATAAACGTATACACGTGGATAATGGCAATAACTTACTCGTAACGTTTTAAACACTCGCTCATCGTCCTCGTAAGCTATTGCATATACGCACCGTTCTCAGGGACCCTCATTATTCTTATGAAAATTGGAAACTAGCCCGAAAACTCTGAGATTACATTCCTCGAGTTATAAGGCTTTTCGGAAAGTGCTCTAAAATTGATTGTTATTTGTTTGTCAGATCGAAGACTTCCGAGCTCAAAACGAGCAGTGAAAAGTTGACAACTTCCAGTGAACTGAAAAATCGTCCAGTTTGCGCGGTTTCCCGCTAGAGGGCTCTCTGGCTCCACTTCTGGGTCTCCGCCGACGTCACTTCCGCTAACTTCCTGTTTCCGTGGTCGCATTCAGTGGATAACACGGGTTTAAAAAAAATGAATTTTTCACGGTTTGTGGAGGTTCTTGAATAAACAAATACGTTTTCCTTAGAGAATGTTTATTTTGCTCGATGGATGCGATTGATGGTTCTTGGTGGAATATCATCTCTAATAAATTATACAAAAATTCTTGTACTTTTTATTTCACTAATATTCCTTTTTATTGTAAATTAGACAACCGGTTCCGTATAAGTATAATATACATCATCGGTCCAACGAATTATTATTAATTTTAATAACGATTTAAAGTATAAAAGGAAAACATCTCAAGCAAGCAAATATAAATTATACAGAGTAAGTAAAGCAAATATATAATAAACAGAGTAAACAGTATTTTGTTATAATTATAATGTTTATTTTGATAGGCGATAGTGTTAAGTCTGCATCTACTGACGACAGTAGCTCTCTTGATAATGATTTCGGAAAGAAATTGGAACATTGGCGCGTGTTTCGGGATAAATGAACTGTATGTTTGTTTAGTTTAATCTTTTAACTTATGTTTAATTAGCCTTTGCCTGCGGCTCCGCCCGCATTTATTCAATTTCTGCCCCGTTTTCAGCTTGGTTGCTATTTTCTTAACCCCTTAGAGCCCATAATTATGTTGACCCTGCACTACGATGATAATAAAAAAAAACGCATCCAAATCTGTTGAGAGTGGTTCTTACGTTAAAACGGAATATACATACAAACAGACAAATATCCAGTCTAAAAATGATCGTTTTGGTTTCAGTACAATACAAATAACCCATTAAATTTATATATATAACTAATAGTAAAAATATACTACTTTATTATTGTCATCAACATAATTATTAGTATACACAGATTACAGTTAATTAACTTGTAGTTATATTTTTCATTCCACGATTAGTTTCTATAAATATATATTTTCACGTTCGTGTCTCTGAATTGACAGATTAACAAATGCGTTAATGCTACGCCGCCGTAGCGGGCTTCAAAAGCGAGAAAACTGTAGAGTCGTAGCACTTGATTTTCATTTTCACACAGATTCTCAAAGACACAAAGTTGTACAAAGGCTGAAATAAAAAAAATCCAGTCGACCTTTGGTATGCAGATCTAAGTTTTGTATATCGACACTAAGGCCTTATATTTACCATTTTTGGGAGCCACAGGCTGAAAGAAGAATATGCTTGGGTTGAGCAGTATTCGGAAAGTTGCGTCACATATTTACGTCGTCAATACCGCAGTGCTTAAAGGCTAAGATGTACAACCAGTGCGTCCTTCCCGTGATGACGTATGGCACTGAGACGTGGTCTCTTACACAGGGCTTGAACCACCGATTTAAAGCCGCTCAGAGAGTGTTAAAGGCTTTAGAATGGAGACCACGTACAGCAAAGCGTAGTGTAGTCCGACCTCGTGCTCGCTGGACTGACGACCCGAAGGACGTTGCGGAAGGCGGCTGGATGAGGAGGACGGAGGATTGACATGAGTGGCAAATTTGGGAAAGACTTATGTCCAGTAGTGGACGAACACGGGCTGATGGATGGGAGCCACAAACTTCTGAGAAGGTATTAGCTTTAACTTGATACGAGTATATTAACAGGGCCTGAGAATAAGGGTCTTGACAGACGGACAGACGGACAACAAAGTGATCGTAAAAGAGTTCCATTTTTTTCATTTAGAGGTACAGAACCCTAAAAACGCTCGAGAATTTTGTCAAAATTAAAATTAACTGAACCTATTTCGAAATAAAGTAATCGCAATTCAGACAAACTTACGATGTTTTGCACACGTTACCGTTAGTAACTGTCATTTCATATACTCGTACATGCGTAAAGTTGACATTTACACCCTAGTTCTGTTCTGATCGCGGACCGATAATACCGTCTCCCAGTTTAGGCTTCCTCTCTGATTTCCTATCTGTCACACGACCGCTCGTAAAACGAGGTCATAGAGTGTAATAGCGGGTATTATACTAGTTTATGTTGTAAATATGCGGAGGGTGTCCAGCTTATCCTATTTCTCTTAGAATTTGAAAGATGATTTTTAGTTACCATGGCAACTATTAGGAGATCGTGACGAAAATTTCAAGACTGGATATTTGTTCTGTGTTTATTTAGATACTTTTTTTTTCAGGAAATCATCTTCTTCTCTATAATTTATAAGGTATTTAAAAAAAACGTGCTAATCTAAAAAAATCCAGATAAGTGATAAAGTCTTTTATGATAGTATACGACCCAATGTCAGTTTTATTCACAATCGCTTGGATTGAAATATACAAGATGACATTTATTTTTGCAGCCAAATTTATACAGAAGACTCGGTACGTGCTCAGTATCAAGGTTCGGTTACTCTTTTTGTGAAAATCGTAAATAATTTTTTTCTTGTTCTCTACAAACGCAAGCCCAGGCCAGAGTCAATTACTAAAGAAGGTCAACATTTTATTTTGCAAAATTATCAAAAAAATGTTATTGATCCGTGATACTGAATACTTACCAAGCCTCTAGTATGAATTTGGCTGCATAAATAATTTTCACCTTATATACCTAGCTTGTACTGTAGGTGAAGTTCAATGTATTTTAGGAAACCTACTTTTCACTTTTATTCAGCAATGCGGCGGACAGATACCGAGACTTTGTGAAATGATTTCTATTTTTAGGATTTCGTACATAAAAATGAAAAAACAAACCGGAGCTCTTACACGATCACTTTGTTGTCCGTCTGTCTGTCTGTCTATCTGTCGGCAAAAACCCTTTTTCTCGGGCCCCGTTAGAGATATCAAGTTGAAACTAATACTTCTTACAAAAGTCTATAGCTACATAGTGCTTTTAAAATATCAGGCTTCAAACTGTACGCGGAAAAAAGTTATTGTCCTTTACGTAATCAATTTTATACAAATTGGCTCACCTCGAGGGTACCTATAGGGTACTTCCAGTTGACTTAGAAACTTGACATTCCGTTTACAGTTTTGTGTGTCTCTCTAGGAGAGAATCTAAAAATCACGAATACTAAGTTATTCAAGAAGAAATTCCTTAACAACTTAATTAGATTCTTTGATACATAGATTTCAATAGATTATAAGTGTCAAGCTAGTTTGGAAATGTAATATTTATAAATATTACATAATAATATATTAATAAATTTGTTTTTAATAGTATGTACGCAACCCTCCAGGGTACGACGGTTGCATTTGACCAGTTATTTTAAGGAAATAGCCATATATTTTTCTTTACCTCTCATCATACGATCTCAAAAAGTTTAAGCAATTTATCTGGCAATGCGCGAAGTTTCTCTTTTTAATCAAACAAAGTTTTGATTTTTTACCATTAAATTGCCAAGAAAATAAAATTCCCATTTCCATAAATAACTCGAGTGAATTCGGTTAATTTAACAAAGCGTTTGTCGCTTGTGCTAACGTTTTCCTGTTTTTTTTTCTATCACAGGAAATTATTCATAATATCATATGGTTTGGTGATAAATGAGGACTTATTTATTCGAACGGAACGAAATAAAAATACATGAAGTGTCGAGAAAAAGCGTTTTGAAATATTTTTTAAGGAAAAAATTTCATCAATATACTGCATTACTGATAAACAGATATGATGTTAGGAAACCGCCTGAGTGGTGCAGTGGTTCGAGAACTCGACTACTAAACCGGAGGTCCCGAGTTCAAATCCCGCAGGTGCACATTTTGTGGTCGGTCTGCGTACTTCGGAGGGCACATATTTGTGCCCGATGTACTTCGATAGGGGGTAAGAGGTTACTCTAATGTATCCAATATATCCATGTAATAAACTCTATATATCCAAAGGCTGCTTCTTCCGGCCCCGGCACGACACAACCACGGCCCCGACAGCCGTCGACGACACATTCTTCATTAGACAACAGCTTCTTCATTGCACGACATGGCCACGGCACGACACGGCTAGGGTTGCCAACCGTATCTTACATTTTTTTGGGTCTCCGTACTTTATATTTTTGAATAGCAACATAGACTAGTCTATGATAGCAATAAAGTACATGAAAATAGTTTATTTTAACCTTAAGGTCAATCTCGATGTGAAATAAAACGTAAACGTAAGTAGAACCAGCCAGCAAAAAGAAAATGCACAAAAAGTGTCTTTTGAAAGAGTCTTCAGCTGTCAAACTTGATTTATTACAGTACTAATGTAATTAACTTGTAAGAGAATCCAAGCAAAATTTTATAACGACTACGATTATTTTTGTGCAAAAAGCACTAAGTAAATAATACAGTTTCAAAATTTGATGCATTTATATTCATCTTCCCTGAAATCATATAATACGGTATTTCTTCTAAAAAAACTTAGCAACCCTAGACACGGCTCACGCCACTTGCACGCACACATGGAAGCTTGTATGTGTACACAATGCATGCATAACGAAACCGGCGCGGCACGACACCAGGAAGTGTATTTTTGAATTATTCGAATTTCAATTCGCATACGAATCCGCATGATTCACATACGAAAACTTAAAATTAGCATTGTATTCGTATGCGAATCATGCGGATTCGTATGCGCATTGAAATTCGAATGATTCAAAAATACACTCCCAGTTCCGTTGCTCTGCCGACGAGAGACCGTTGCCGGCGACGACATGTCGTTGTGTGAAGAAGCGCCCAAAAGGGTCTAATTAAATTCTTCAATTTTATCTCAAATAATTAAAACAAGTAATTTTCGGATTTCGTTTCGTAGACTTGAGCTGCGATTATAAGACCTAATTGTTGAGGTTGCTCTATCATCTAAACTGCGTTTGAAAACGTTTTTAAATCGTTTTAAACTTTTATTATGGATATCCATTGACGAACCACCAAATGAACATCGGGTCTGTGCTCAAAAGTGTCCGAACCAAGTCAAAACCATTGAAAATTAAAAAAAGGGTGTCAATCACACGTCAATCAAAATTAAGCCGTGCAGCAATGACATACGATTCAAATTAAAATGTTTTGTTTCTTAATATTTTGACACTTCACCAAGGACACTTTTTTGGTAAATTTTATACTAGAACCGAGCTCCATGGTTTGTAATGTCAATGTGGATATCACAAAATTTCGAAATAAATATATAACATTTATTGACTGAAGCTCCCCGTAACTAAAATAACGAAAAACCTCAAAGCTTTAATCTACATTAAATAAATACGTAAATAATTACAGATGCGTAAATAAAACGAATAATGTTTTTAAACTACGTTAGAAGTTATACACGAATACGAGCTATTAAAAAATTAAAAATAATATAATCTTGAAATTGATTAGTTCCAGTTATTCTTTCACGAAAACTACGGTTTTCCGTTGCAATGGCAGGGGGTCCCTGGTGGATTACCGGTAAGTGGAAAAGGGCCATTCTGTGTCGCTGATCGTTTCACGCGCACATATTTAGCGAAATTATTATTGCACTTTGACCTTTCCTTAGTGCTTGTAGCGAAAGTAAAATGCATAAAGAATATAAGAAAAATGCTATGCTACGCTAAATGCAAAAATTTGTGTTTAGTCGTAAAATAACCGCTGTAAATCACATTGCCGATGTGAGTACGCCGCGAGACTGCCTGCGTGCAAGAAAATACGAGATTTGCTTGAAAAGAATTTCAAATTTCTAAGTCAACTGGAAGTAGCCTATAAGTTTTCATTGTGATTCAATTTACTTTGTGTCCGCCTGTTTGTGTGTCTGTCTGTTCTTCTATCAAGACCCTGTTTTTTCAGGCGCCGTTAGAGATATCAAGTTGAAACTATACTTCCTATAGAAGTCTACGGCCCCATTTGCTAAAAATCATTGCTCATGGAATAAGTTTGTGTTTTAAACGGTATGTACGAAACCCTCGGGCATGGGTCCTACTCGTACTTAACCAGTTTTTAGTTTTGATAATAATAACTAATACTCGCAAGTGTAATGTAATTTACAAAACTCAACCTTAACGCCCATCACGATCAGAAACCCAAAAACAAGCACCACATCACCGACTCTCCACCCAATCTTCATTCTAAAGTTACTCCATGAACTCAAGCTACGCAGGGTGTCCAAGGCATTATTGTACCTAATGCAATGCATTAAGGATCTCGAGATCGTAAGGATTCATACAGCATCATTTTAATTCAGGACAGGTTGCGACATAAATTAGGTAGGAGTGTAGGTAAGTGACGCGGCGGCCCTTTGTAGGAGGCTCTTTAAATTGGCCTCTATGATTAAACGACGGCACAGGAAGGTTTCTGACATCTTTAGACATATTATACCATGTTTTATAGCAGTATGTACTTTTATATATATAGGTACTTTTACGTTTTGAGGCGATAAAATTAAATGCAGACAAAATATATGGCGATGTAGATTTATCTAAGGCGATATACAGGTTGACTTTCAAACAAACCCCGATAGTTTTAAAGGTTATTAAGAAACGTTAGTAGAACACATCCTACTAATATTATAAATGCGAAAGTTTGTGCGTGTGTGTGTGTGTGTGTATGTTTGTTACTCTTTCACGCTGAAACGGCTGAACGGATGTGGATGAAATTTAGAATGGATATAACTTATACCCTAACTTAACACATAGGTTACTATTTACCCCGGAAAAAAGCATGTCGTTAAACCAAACAACATGCGGGCGGAGCCGCGGGCAAAAGCTAGTTTTAAATATAAAAACAATTAAAATTAAAAGTCAAAATATTATGAAAAAATTTAACTTGAAAATAAAATTTATGGTTATCCTAGCCATTCCGATACGGAAAAAGTTGAAAATAGTCCAAGATAGTGGGATCAATATAAAAATTTACTTAGCGCGATCTAATTATCTCATCTCTTCGTGTGACCATGATTTCTTTGGATTTTACTAAAATCTTCAAAGGGCTCTAACTTGAAAAAATAATTATGAATATGATTTTAAATGGTTTTAATAAAATCAGTTTGTATTCTTCTACAAAATATACTGCTCAAAACAATTAGGGGAATAAGATTTCAAAGTAAAATAAAAAAAATCTTTGGTTTTTTAATATAACTGCCCACCAAATATTAAAGTGATATGGTTAATGAAAATAAGAAACAAAAGAACATCAGCGTTTTTGTTAGCAGTTCTTAATATGGTGGCCAAGAGTCTATGTACACCTAAAAACAATGTGGTGCCATTCAATGTTCTTAACTTTTTAATTACAAAAAAAAACGATTTTAAGTGCTCTTTCAACTCTTCTGAGTGCTGTTATTGATTGAATAAAATAAAAATAAAAAAATCATCTATTTCAGACTTTGAAGGCCCATACAAAAACTACCTAAGTACTATTTACATATTCACAGCCCAGGAAAGCTGTCCACAAGATTGACTCTATACATTGCTCACCTCCTAAACATACCAACTTTTATAAAAAACTTTATAGAACAAAAGGTTTATACTTATACTATGAATTTTATGGGAATCACTAGGCTCAGACATTCACCAGGAATTGTTCTTGGTCAATCTCTGAACCAATCAATCTCACCCAGTTGAAATGAGTGTTAATTTGGTTAAGAAGGTCATGATTCAGAGACCTGCCCTCCCTGTGAGTGTAGCCGGAGTACACGAGCCCACTGACATTGCTAACCTGTTTAAAGAGCATTTTAGAGTTCGATCTTCACTGGGGCCTTCGTCTCTGGGGACTCATGATGAGGCTGTTGTGAGGGAACGTAGCGTCACTATCAGTGCAAAAGATGTAGAAACTGTCATCAAAGGCATGGTCAGAGGGAAGAGTCAGCCTCAGCATTGAGCACTTGAAGTACGCAGGAGTTCATCTACCCAGAGTGCTTGCCATGTTTTATACGCTGTGTCTTGGCCATTCATACCTACCTGAAAAGTTAATGCGTACAGTGGTAGTCCCAATTATTAAAAACAAAACGGGAGACACTTCTGACTTGGCCAACTATAGACCAATATCTCTAGCTTCTGTAATCGCTAAGGTTCTGGACAGTCTGCTTGATAGACATTTGAATAAGCATATTTTTCTTAATGATGCGCAGTTCGGATTTCGTTCAGGTCTCTCCACGGAGAATGCTATCTTTTGTCTCAAGCGGACTGTCGAGTACTATACAGCCAGGAATACCCCCGTGTTTGCATGCTTTTTAGATCTCTCTAAAGCATTTGATCTTGTATCGTATGATGTGTTATGGGACAAACTAAGAAGAGAGACCACTGTACCAGACGAGATAATATGTCTGTTTAAACATTGGTATAACAACCAGAAAAACAAAGTTATGTGGGGAGGAGCCTTCTCGGATGAATATGGGTTGGAATGCGGGGTCAGGCAGGGTGGGTTATCCTCTCCCCGTCTTTTTAACCTGTATATCAATAAGCTACTCGATGAGCTCAGCGGCACCAACGTCGGCTGTCATGTAGACGGAGTCAGCGTCAATAACATAAGCTACGCTGACGATATGGTGCTGCTGAGTCCATCGGTAGGCGCGTTGAGGAGGCTTCTTTCCATATGCCAATCGTATGTTGAGGCGCATGGCCTTAAGTACAACGCAAAAAAGAGCGAGTTTTTAGTATTCAAGGCAGGGTCTAAAACTTATCCTATTGTGCCTGAAGTCAAACTCAGCGGTACCTCGTTGTCCAGGGTCAAGCACTTCAAATACTTGGGGCACTGGGTTCGAGAGGACCTCAGTGATTGTATGGATATAGAGAGGGAGCGCAGGTCGCTGGCTGTCCGATGTAATATGCTTGCCCGCAGATTTGCACGGTGTACGAATCAGGTAAAGGTGACGCTCTTCAAAGCATATTGCCAGTCCTTTTACACGTGCAGTCTTTGGGTGGACTACACGCAGCGGGCATACAGCGACCTGCGTGTCCAGTATAATAATGCTTTCAGGATGCTTTTGGGGTTACCGCGATATTGCAGCGCCTCTGTCATGTTCGCGGAAGCACACACAGATGGTTTCGCGGCAATCATGCGAAAGCGCGGTGCGTCGTTGCTCAGTCGAACTCGGGCCAGCCCCAATAGTGTCCTGAAGGTATTATCTGACAGGTGGGACTCGCCCCTTCTTAAAAAGTGGATAGAGCTCCACAAGTCAATTTAATTCTAATTCAACTTTTACTCGCCTGATCTCTTACTAACACTAGTTTATAAGTTATATTGTATTACTAACACTTTATGGATCCTGTCCGAAATAAATGATTTTATTATTATTATTATTATTATTATTATCCCAGATCTGACTGAAATCCAAGTCTCAAGAGCTATCACTCTGCTTCAAGAGGGTCGAACTATAGCATATGTAGGAACTGACCTAAGAGTCACCCCTTCTGTCATCTACAGAGTATGTAAGCGGTATCTAGGTGACGGGGGAATACTTAGGAAGTGGTGGTCAGGGTCTAAAGAAAAAAACTACTCCTTTGCAAGATCGCTACATTATCAATATTGGTAATTTTTTCCTTGTTAATTTGTTAGTTACGACCATAAAAAAAACAGTTACGACCATTAAAACAAACTCATTATGTTTAAATTTTTAATTTTACAAAATTAAAAATTGGTTGCCAGCAAGGCGACCCTCTCGGACCGGCGATTTTTAGTTTGGCTATACATCCACACATCGCAGACCTAAATTCAAAATTTAATGTCTGGTACTTGGACGACGGAACACTCGGAGGTGATGCAAGCTCAGTACTTTTAGACCTCGAAAACATTATAAATAAGTTTAAAACTATTGGCTTAGAACTAAATTTCTCAAAGTGTGAGCTTTATTTGAGCGGAATTCTGCCACCCCAAGAACATAATAATGTGTTGGCAAAATTCAATGATCTAGCTCCAAATATAAAAATAATCGACAACGATTCACTTCGCCTTCTGGGTGCTCCGGTTCTAGATGATTCAATTTCTGGTTTCATTGAAGAACAAATATCTAAATTTGAAAAATCATCTAGACGTCTAAAACAAATAAATCCCCATATGGCCTATTTCATAATTAGATATTGCCTCTTTGTTCCAAAATTTACATTATGTTCTACGCTGCACAACCATTTGGAAACATCAAAATTTACTCACACTTTTAGATGACGTAATTCAGTCGACTTTAACAGAAATCTTAAATTGCTCGTTCGAAGAAAGGAATTGGACCCAGGCAACACTTCCTATCAGATGTGGAGGTCTGGGTATTCGAAAAATAAGCAGCGTAGCACTACCAGCCTTCCTGTCCTCAGCCTATAGCACGATCGACCTCTTCAATCGAATAATAAACCCATCACTTGGTGGTGTTGAGGTCGCGTGCTTGACGGAGGCCAGGGACGTTTGGTGTACAATCGCCGGTCCCGACGAAAGTGTCCCGATTAACCTGGCTTCGCAAAAGCTTTGGGACGGGCCGCTCTGCAGTCAGGTTCAAACGAACCTACTGGAAACTTCAATAAACCCTGCGGAGCGAGCCCGTCTTCTAGCAACTAGCGAGCCAGAATCGGGATATTGGTTAAATGCATTACCATCTGCCAACATCGGGACACTACTGGAGAGGACTACTTTCAGCCTGGCAGTCGGTCTGAGAATAGGAGCTAAAATAAATGAGCCACATCGCTGCCGTTGTGGACACAGTGTCGACCAATTGGGCCACCACGGCCTATCTTGTCAGTATAGTGCTGGACGTCTGCTGCGCCATGCAGCCTTGAATGACGTCATTCGTCGGGCCCTTGCCAGTGCGAGTGTACCGGCTATATTAGAGCCAAAAGGCATAGCACGTGACGACGGCAGGCGGCCCGACGGAATGACGCTCATTCCTTGGAAAAACGGGCGTTCACTGATATGGGACGCAACATGCGTTGACACATTGGCACAGTCCCATGTCCAAGTGACCGCAACAAAGGCAGGCGCGGCAGCCGAAAAAGCAGAAGGTGTAAAAAGGCGCATGTATGGAGCCCTTGGCGAGGGCTTCATATTTGTGCCTTTTGCTGTTGAAACTCTTGGGCCGTGGGGTCAAGAAGCGCGACAACTTTATAAAGAAATTTCATCGCGTTTGGTCGACGCTTCAGGTGACCGAAGGGCTGGAAGCTACTTTGCCCAAAAAATAAGTTTGGCCATTCAACGTGGTAACGCTGCCAGCCTTTTGGGCACCCTTCCCAACGATGGTAGCGATCTGGCCAGCATTTTTTATTTGTTATAAATATTTATGGCCTATTTCATAATTAGATATTGCCTCTTTGTTCCAAAATTTACATATGTTCTACGCTGCACAACCATTTGGAAACATCAAAATTTACTCACACTTTTAGATGACGTAATTCAGTCGACTTTAACAGAAATCTTAAATTGCTCGTTCGAAGAAAGGAATTGGACCCAGGCAACACTTCCTATCAGATGTGGAGGTCTGGGTATTCGAAAAATAAGCAGCGTAGCACTACCAGCCTTCCTGTCCTCAGCCTATAGCACGATCGACCTCTTCAATCGAATAATAAACCCATCACTTGGTGGTGTTGAGGTCGCGTGCTTGACGGAGGCCAGGGACGTTTGGTGTACAATCGCCGGTCCCGACGAAAGTGTCCCGATTAACCTGGCTTCGCAAAAGCTTTGGGACGGGCCGCTCTGCAGTCAGGTTCAAACGAACCTACTGGAAACTTCAATAAACCCTGCGGAGCGAGCCCGTCTTCTAGCAACTAGCGAGCCAGAATCGGGATATTGGTTAAATGCATTACCATCTGCCAACATCGGGACACTACTGGAGAGGACTACTTTCAGCCTGGCAGTCGGTCTGAGAATAGGAGCTAAAATAAATGAGCCACATCGCTGCCGTTGTGGACACAGTGTCGACCAATTGGGCCACCACGGCCTATCTTGTCAGTATAGTGCTGGACGTCTGCTGCGCCATGCAGCCTTGAATGACGTCATTCGTCGGGCCCTTGCCAGTGCGAGTGTACCGGCTATATTAGAGCCAAAAGGCATAGCACGTGACGACGGCAGGCGGCCCGACGGAATGACGCTCATTCCTTGGAAAAACGGGCGTTCACTGATATGGGACGCAACATGCGTTGACACATTGGCACAGTCCCATGTCCAAGTGACCGCAACAAAGGCAGGCGCGGCAGCCGAAAAAGCAGAAGGTGTAAAAAGGCGCATGTATGGAGCCCTTGGCGAGGGCTTCATATTTGTGCCTTTTGCTGTTGAAACTCTTGGGCCGTGGGGTCAAGAAGCGCGACAACTTTATAAAGAAATTTCATCGCGTTTGGTCGACGCTTCAGGTGACCGAAGGGCTGGAAGCTACTTTGCCCAAAAAATAAGTTTGGCCATTCAACGTGGTAACGCTGCCAGCCTTTTGGGCACCCTTCCCAACGATGGTAGCGATCTGGCCAGCATTTTTTATTTGTTATAAATATTTAAATTTTTAGGTTGTATTTGTTAGGTTCTTTATTTAAGATTATTTTTAGTTAAGTTTTGTAATGTTATTTAAGGTCTTAACACATTAATAATAATTCAAACAATAATTTAACATTAATAAATAAGTTGATAAATAAACTGAATAGACCATAAATAAATATAATGTCTAGCCAAATATAATACTAACATAAGTAAAAAATTAAAATATTGTATATACCTACCATTTAGAAATTAAACATTTTAGGAGTAAAACAAACTGGTGTGCAAAAGGTCCGTCACAGAAATGTTTGAATATTCGTCTTCACTGACTTTTAGTAGCGTTTATGACCTCCATGAGCCCTTATCACAGCTTGACAACGACGCGGCATGCTTCGTATGATCCTCCGAATATCTTCCTGCGGAATTATCTCCCATTCTTCGATTAATGCTTGAGTGAGCTGCGGCAGTGTATGGGGTGCAATAGGACGTTTCCGGATGCGTCTATCAAGCAAATCCCAAATGTGCTCTATTGGGTTTAGGTCCGGGCTCATGGGAGGCCATTCCATTACACGGATTCCATGATGCTGTAAGTAATCTAACGTGATGGTTGCAGTATGTGGTCTGGCATTATCTTGCATAAAAACAAATTCCGGGCCGATACCATATGCTGAGGGCAAGACGTGGTTTTCGAGCACGTTTTCGATGTAAGCTTGAGCATTCAACCGCCCGGGAACAACGATGAGATCTGTGCGCTCGTCCAAACTCACTCCGCCCCCTACCATCACAGAACCACATCCAAATTTGTCATAATCTTGGACTGCTGCTGCACTATATCGCTCGCCTGGGCGTCTGTAGACACGAAGACGACCATCACAACGTGTTAGACGGAATCTTGTCTCGTCAGAAAAGAGCACTGGCCTCCAATGTCGAAGTTGCCAATTAGCGTGGCTTTGTGCGAACCGTTGGCGAGCTTGTTTGTGTTGAATAGTTAGACGCATGGCCCGCACTGGTCGACGTGCTCTCAAATTGGCTTTCCGCAACCTATTCCTTACCGTCTGGTCGGAAATTTCTACAGCAGTAGCCATCCTTAGTATATTTTGCAGATCACTTGCAGTGGTGGTGTGGTTTCGTAAAGCACAGTTGATGATGTAGCGATTTTCCAAAGGAGTTGTTTTTCTCTTTCGACCCTGACCACGCCTTCTTGAGTATCCCCTTCTCTATGTACCGCTTCCATACTATGTAGAAGACATGTGTATCAATAAGGGTTCTAAAAAATCGAATTAAAAAATCAAAAGATTTTCTGATATATAAGGTGACTTTAATTTATGCAGCCAAACTCATACTGGAGGTTTAGTAAGTGATCAGTAACACGGATCGATAACACTTACTAATTTCGCAAACTGAAATCTTGACGTCCCATAGTAACTGACTCGGGGCTGGGCTTGTAGCTAGGTTTGTCTTGTCACCCAATGTATGGAGAGGTCGCCAAATGGACCCCACCGAGGGGTTGAAATATCGCACATTTTACTTTATATCATTTCTGTGTGTTTATTAATAAAAATAAAAACTATCAAGTATTTTTCGCTATTCCACATAGTTTAGGATTTGGCTATCCTTTTTTTGTAAAATAACTGATTTTATCTCACGATTTCGGTGTTTACTCTTTAGTAAGTTGACATTGACTTGAATAAGCTCTTCAAACATTGAATACCTACATACTTCTCTGTTACATGATGTGGGTGTAATAAATCTCAAGGTAATTTAATTCTAATTATTTAAAAATAAATTATTTTCACAATTATAAAAAATATTGTTAGTACGTTATATGATATATTCCTTTCTCGTACAAACTACATAGAAATAATTAAGGCTCGGTATAAAAGAGCGAGCCGGCCACGCTCGGCATCACGTTTTCAGATCGTGTTCAGAATAATATCACTAATCATAAAACCAAAGTTATTGACATTAGAAGGCGAATCACAGCACTGGAGATGGGCAGGACACTATACCCGATTTTACAAACAACATTATAAAAATATCGTCACGGCATGAATCCCCGAGGGGGTGTCAGTGGTGGCCCCGGATGTGGACTGTGCCCGCGTTTAACCGACGATTATCTCTTCCCAACGTAACGGGTGATGAGCTCTATCACCATATTATTTGGCAAATACTTCCGATAACAATTTTATAAATTTCTGCTGAGAGAAAAATCTTGTATAATGGTGTCGATTCGGTGTAACACACCTTAACTTATAAAATTAATTTTATACCATTCCCAATCTAAAAGCTTATTTTATTTACTAAAAACAGTGAATAAAAAGGCCTTTCAATCACTATTTTGGTGTTTGAATTTAGAACACACCAATATATTCGACCTCTATCTCAATGCTTACACAACCTCCTTGCGCAAAAAATACTCGGTACAAACTCCTTGCGCAAAGAATACTCGACATACAAACTCTTTGTGCAAATAACTTCTCGAGATTTGATTGGTCGATATTTGCGACAAGAAGTTTAGCATTAGAATAAAAACTGTTTTGTGTTCTTGGCTGCCATTACAGAAAAAAAAAAAATAGGTATATTAGTAAATTGGCGCCATTTTGAATACTGTAAGTTGTACGAACACAGAGATTAGTGTTACTTTAAAATAAATCGATTGAATATGCATTCAAGTGATGAAGGAGTTTATGAAAGAGAGGGTGGCCGATACAGTAGAAAACTTGCTACCGAACAAATCACGGCTCGTTTACATCAAAGCCTACGATCAGTTTTGCAAACGGGAAAATGAAAATCAAGCTTTGGGCACAATGTTCCGGTTTTAATGTGCATTTTAATTAATTTATCTTTCCCTTTTTCTTCATTAAATGTCTATTTTCGCTTAAATTATTTATTTTTCTTGCAGTCATGGTATAAAGTATAGTATGCAACTCTTGAATAAAGTACGGATTTATATTGAGGGCCATGAATCACTCGCGTTGCTCAGGATTCTAACGGTAGTGATTCAGTCGTTAGAATCCTTTACTTGCTCGTGATTCATCTATGGCCCTCGCTTTAAATCCGTCCTTTATTCACTAGTTGCTTAATATACTATAATAAGCATTCTGTTTATTTCTTTCTGTATGGAAAAGACAAGCATAGGACGCTTAAATGTAGGTTAGTACTGTCAAATAAGTTAAGTCGTGTTACACCGAATCGACACCATTATACAAGATTTTTCTCTCAGCAGAAATTTATAAAATTGTTATCGGAAGTATTTGCCAAATAATATGGTGATAGAGCTCATCACCCGTTACGTTGGGAAGAGATAATCGTCGGTTAAACGCGGGCACAGTCCACATCCGGGGCCACCACTGACACCCCCTCGGGGATTCATGCCGTGACGATATTTTTATAATGTTGTTTTTTGTGTAATATAATAACTCTAAACTGTTAACAATTTACCAGTATTTACGTGTTGGTTTAGTTTTTATCTCAGACGTGCGGTGTGTTGTAAATACATAGTTTCGATATTAATTTCCAAAGAGTTGTTTCCGACTATGGAATGTAAAGTGCAATTCCTAGTCAACGCTCGTATACCCATATTTCACTGACGAATACGTATTATATTAACGTCCCAGAGCGCAGCGGGTGATGAACGCTGCGCTGTACTTGGGGTACAAATATGAAGTCACACAATTTGGTTTTAATTTTTTATTGTGCAACACAGAATACAAAGGCTTATTTTCTCCTAAACAATACTAAGTCATCTTCAGCTAATACAAAGCCATGAAAACAAACGCTTAACTTAGGCCTGAATAAGTTATAACTTGCTAAGTCCAAGTTTAAGTTACAATTGCTAAGGAAACAAAACTTTTGAGGACTTTCAACTTAGGTACGTTATTATTGTCATGTTAATTTGGTAAAGATTGTTACAAAGGAGCAAATACTTAGTACTGTACAAGAATGCTGGGTTGAATAGTCAGAAATTTAACAGGAATCTTCTTTAACCCATGCCAGTGAACAACCAAATATCCAGGGATGAAAAGTATGTAAGTGCGGACTCGAGAAAATTCCGCTGCAGAATATTATATATCGCGATCCAGAAATAAATAATATATTAATTACTTTACTCATGATCTTGGAATTACTACCGCTATGCTACCGCAAATCTGGCAGTATTTTTTCAGAACTTCATTCAGCGTAATATCCCCTAAATATTTCTAACAGAAGGTAACATTGCCTGCATAATACTCGTACTAACGAGCTTAAAAAAGAGAAACTTTCCACCTGCCTGGACAGAATAGTGGTCGCTTGAGGTTTAAGCCGCTTGTTCTGCACTTCAAACTTTTTCAATTAAAAAGGAATTGCATGATATTATCCGGACGAAATAACTTGATAAAACTGGAGAAATAACTTCACTGATACATATCTTACAGAGATCGATCTGATTTTTAGCCCTTGATTAAGCATCCTGTAATAAAAACACATGTACAGTGTTGCCAACCCCACTAGAATTTAAAGTTAATTGAACAAAAAAAGTAATACACCCGACATACGGGCTAGTTTAGAGAGAGCGTCGTCCGTGAATCAGCTTCAGGTTTCCCGGACGACGCTCTCTCTAAACTCGCCCGTATGTCGGTGCGTTAGGGTTCACGCATTTTTGTTTGGAACTCTATTATTTCTTAAACTAAGGGTGTCCGCGGGTATGATTCTTGGGAAAAGTGGTTCAGTAGTTTCGGTAGAATATGTAGTTTCATTTAATGGTAGCAGTCTATTTGCACCCGGTATATTATTCTAATTAAAGCGGTTGAACTGAAGAAGTATCTTCATATATGGAATAAATTATACACAAATTCTTGTACTTTTATTCCACATATACATATGAAGATACTTCTTCCGTTCAACCGCTTTAATTAGAATAATATACCGGAATAAAAGTGGAAGAATTTGTGTATAATTTATTCAAGATGATATTCCACCAAGAACCATCAATCGAATCCATCCAATATTCATATATGGAGGCTACTTAGACAAACTACCGAAGATAATTCAATAGAATATGTTCGAGCACTACTAGCAAAAAATAATTAAGTGGATTAAAGTAGATAAAAAGAAGTTAGGTTAGGTCCTTTAGAGCTGTCTCAGAAAGTGAAACTGAATAATCCTGACATTTGGCTATAAGGTTGCATTTAAGAGTGCTAAAATAGTTTCACAAAGTTATATTCAAGTATTAACTTTTACAACGAACTGGTTTTGAAACATAACTAATTTTCATTGTGGCTGATGCCGGGCTCGAATGGCCCGAAATATATATAACATAATTAAATTTCATGTTTATTAGTAAATTTATATAAAATAATAATACATTTTCAATCGCTTACTAGAGCTGCGTTGTTGAGATGTTATAAAACATAGATACGTGAATAAACTGAATTCCATTATATTCTAGAAATGGAAATATTCATTCGCTGGTATTTTTGATAGATTTCTTCTCTATGCAGTATTTTCAGAGTTTTGGTGATACTTAATGCTATCTATTCGTAATCACGCGGTATAATAATTACAGTTTTATCCCTCTCGCAAGAAATGTCATCGCGATAAGCGGCCTCGGCATAAGGGGTCTGCAAAATTTTGACCAAACGATTCGTACAGTTAGTAAGATCGGAAAAATGAGGTTTCAGAATTTTCCGTTCAAGTGATCTCTAATATGGTGTCATCTGGTGTCATTGCGTTAAGTTTGACCTCCTGAACACACGTATATGTGATGACAAGGGCGCAGACTGTCGGGGTAGATACTATGACGTCATGACGATGGCAGTACAAAAAAAAACATTTAAATATATCATGTAGGGTATCAAATGAAACGTATTTGTGAGTAGATTACATATATATAGCATACTATAACATTTTTACTACTTGGTCAAACAAAATATTAGAAAACGCCAAAAAATTTCACAATTTAGAGTTGACTTTGAACTGCTGTAGATTGAAAACCACTGGATAGATTTTTACAAAATATATATATTCTATCAGCCTGTTTCGTCCACTGCTGGACATAGGCCTTTCCAGGATTTCACCACTCTCGGCGGTCCTCCTGGAAGAAATGCCCATACTCACACACGCTGGGCAGGCGGGTTGGTGAGCGCGGTGCCGAAACCCTTGTACCAGTGACGCCGCTGCCCGTCACCAGTCTGATTTAGATAAGGCCCGGCATTTGGGGATGGATATACCGCCATCCATCGGTCCCAGGCAATGAGGCCGCCTGGTTTTTTTGCCTGAGAGCTGTCCTCTTACTCTCCCCAGAATAACTTCGGGAGGATTTGCGAGTAAGATGGTGGTACCTCCACAGTCGAGCCCGGCATTAGCTCTACCACCTCTATATATTATATCTATATATATATACATTAAATGACCTTAAATATGTTCTTTAGAGCTTGAAAAAATTATTTTAAAGAAAATCTAAAATAAGAAATGTACATCAATTTGAATTACACTATAATATCCTGATTTTACAATAATTACCCTGCGACAAAATATACCGTACACCGGGTTACTATTCTCATTTTTAGGGTTCCATACCTCAGTATTTTATCATACTGAACGCAATGACACCAGATGACACCATATCAGAGATGACTTGTGCCAAATCGTCTTTAGACGCTTAAATTTTTTTTGCTTTTTCCGATCTTACTAAGTAGCAGCCAGGTGCAAGCTCCGTTCCATTTCTGCACAGTATTCCTAAACTGTAAACTGCATATTTCTTCACTTGAGTCAGTCTTAAAGGTAACACGCCACGAAACGTGTCTCAACCATTTTATTTCATGTGCAAGTACACTTGTAGACACTTAAAAGCTTTTCATAGTGTCACATAAAGGATGGAGTGTGTTTGGAGCGAGCTGAGCCGGCTTACTGTGAAAGCCTGGGCACAGAGCTGTTGTACACGATTATCTGTACATACTATGTATACCATCCAACTATGTGTCTATAGGCGCATTTATTATTTACGATATATTCATGCAAATATCAGAAATGGAGAGGGTTTTGTTGGATTACCTAGAATATAGGTACAGGTGGAGCTTTAGTACACATTATTGGGAAATCTGCTTCTGAATTTACATGAATACAGGATGGTGGACGATTTATCAAGATATCACCGGGAATAGACAAGATTCTATAAGATTCTCACTGGCAAGGTGTTTCATTGTTGAGCAAACTCTTAGCCCTATAATTATAAGGGAGGATTTTACGACGCAACGTTAAAATCATGGTAATAGGAAGCGGGATGTAAGAAAAACTTACAATCATAAAATTCATTTCGTAGTGCCCTAGACGCAGCAATCGTCGTAACAGCCACTTTGTCGTGCACGCTGATATAAACGTTATTTCAATGCCGTTTCCGTCGATATTTGTACCGACACAAATCGAGTTGCTAATTTAGGTCGGGGACCCCCTTAATCATCCTCTGAGTACGGAACCCCAATTTTATTATTTGTTGTTTTACGTTAGTGTATTTACAACAATATGACCAACGTTAAAACTTGAATGTGCCCGCCTTTAAGATAGAGCTAAAATAAATAAGGCAAAAAAAATTGAGGCTTACAATATATTTTTGAGATATTTAAGTTTTTTTTTCATTTGTATTATTTGTCGTGGTAGAAGGTATAGTAACACGTATTTGATAACAAAATCAACTTTCTACCTATTACGGTTGAAGCTGTAGACCCGTGTGAGAGACGGACGTACAGGCAAATAGACAGCCAGCGGAGGCTTGGTAATAGGGTCCCGTTTGGCACCCTTCGGTTACGGAACCCTAAAAAAGATATCGACCGTCAAAAGAAGCACTAATACTCTGGTGACAGAGAAGACGCTCTACGAAGCCTATGTGTATGTACATACATACATAGCCTATGTGCATTATAAATAGGAATATGTACGGTCTATTGTCAGTCACATGTCCGTCGCGTAGGCTGGCCATTTATTCGAAATTTTAGGGACCAATAAAAAAAAAGTTTTTTTTCTTCACGATTGTGTGTCCTATAGTGATTCTGATTCAAAGATTTCAATAAAGCTAGGGGTTTCATTTTCATCTTGTAGATTATTACATTTTTATCGTTCATTATTTGTTATTGGTTAATTTTCATGATGAGTTAATGCTTATTTGATCGGAATAATAAAAGTTTTGAAATTACTCGCGCCGCCATTGACACGAGTGCCTGTGTTCTCTTTGGCCATTGATTCCTTTCTCTGTGATTAAGTGATGGCATGAGAAGTATCATTTAAATAATTAACGCTTATAGCTACGACACATGCCGCTGCTTTATTAGGGTTTAGTAACCAAAGTTACCGATATAGTTTTCCCGTACGGGAAAATAATCATTGCCTAAGTAATAATTTGTCTATGCTTAAACCTGGCTGTAATCACTTTTTCAAGCTTAATATTAGCAAGACGTGTGTCAGGATCGTTGTAGGTGTAAATCTGTAGTCAAATTAAACTGATATAGTTTCCTCGTATGGGAAATGAACTGTAAATGTTTAAATATCGAAAAAGAAGATAAGATTAAGTATTTAGGTCTCACAATAGACAGGGATATGAACTGGAAATATCACATAAAAGAGGTATGTAATAGATTACGAATACTATTAGCTAAATTTAATAATCTCAAATATTTTGTTAACAGAGGTGTGGTGTATTGTATTTATCACGCCCTAGTGGAACCGGTTTTGTGATATGGATTGAGTAGTTATGGAAGAACTTTTCCGATGAAGTAAAAAAGTTACAAGTGAGATTTTTGAAATGTCTAGTAAGTAAAAAAGAAAAATAGAGGTGTAATAAGGAATACCAAAAATTATTTAAAATTTGTAAAATCATGCCAGTAGATGTAAAATTAAAATATCTTATCGCAATGGAAACATTTCGAAAATCTCATTTAAAAGTTAAGAAAACACGTTATTGTTCAGCTCGGGGAAAGGGCAAATCAGTAATTATTAATTAAGTACGTTGTGCCAAAGTACAAAAATTATTACGGAGCTGCCGAAGATATTTAACTCAATAGGGGGAGAGATTGATGAAACTTTAAATGGCAAAATAAACAAAAACAAATTTAAAAATACTTTGAAAAGGTGTTTTCTTGGCTCTGTTTAGATTTTTGAAAAGCTGTGTTAAAAATAAGTTTAAGATTTAGGAGCTTTTGCAGATGAAGACATGTTTGGATACCGAGATGGGTAGTCGATAAACTGCTGAGCAGTTTGGCTTAAGAAATGTAAAAGAAAAACATGTATTGTCTTTGGTGAATAAACTAAATCTATCTATCTATCTATTTATCTTAAGCCGTATAGTATTAACTTGTCTATGCTTAATCCTGGCTGTAATCACCTTTCAAGCTTAGTATTAGCAAGAGGTGTGTCAGGATCGTTGTAGATGGAAATCTCTAGTCGGATTAAACTGATACAGTTTTTCCGTATGGAAAAACGATGGGTAATATATCACATGTCACAGGCTAACCACGTGGTCAATGCACGCTGATAAAGCAGCCAAGCAGCGCGTTTCTCTCGACTTGATTAAAAAATATTGAATTTTGAAACTGAAAACTTATTTTTATTAAAATAAATTATATATTATATATATATATATTATAATTATTTACTATATTTACTATTACTATTCCGTATTTATATTGTGTAGGAGTACGGAACCCTTTGTGCGCGAGTCCAACTCGCACTTGGCAGGTTTTATTTTAAATATTTAAGGCAAACTTATTCTTTCCTCAGATAATAGCTCGCAATTAAGTTGCAATTTTCCGCTGAACAACACCTATCCACGCTCTTAAACAAGCAAATAACTTACTTGGTCTAAGTTATAACTTGGTGGAGCAAAGCTGAAGTTTAAATTGCCTGAGTACAGGATACCGAGGCCGGAGCGCTCATTGTGGGAGACTTGTGGTGTCAGGAACATGGTAATTTTGCTTTGTCTTGGAGATATGTAATAATAATTATTGTGAGACGGTATGGGGTTGCGCCATTACTCATTGCGATGACGCCACACCACAGGGCAGGGTTAAATCTGATACTAGTTTGATCTTATACGTATAACTAGCTTTTGCCAGCGGCTCCGCCCGCGTGTTATTCGGTTTAACAACGTGCTTTTTCCGGGATAAAAAGCAGCCTATGTATTAATTTAGGGTATAAGCTATATCCATTCTAAATTTCATCCAAATCCGTTCTGCCGTTTGAGCGTGAAAGAGTAACAAACATACACACACACACAAACACACAAACTTTCACATTTATAATATTAGTGTGAACTGTGATGTGATTAGTGTGATGTGATGAAAGTGTGATAATGATAACTGTCGCTGGTATAACCTTCCCAAAGATAATGTTTCTGACGCTATTATAAGGGTTTTATTATTGTAAGAATAAGTAGCTTGAACTGCAAGTAACTGTTATTAGTATTCCGGACTTCAACATGAAAAAAACGGTGTCTTTATTGGACCAATTTGTTGTCCGTCTTTCCGTCTGTCAAGACTCCTTTTCTCGGACCCCGTTAGAAATACCAAGTTCAAACTAATACCTAAATCTAAATCAGGCTTCTAAATGAACGTGCAAAAAAGTTATTGGCCTTTAAGCAATCAGTTTCATACAAATTGGTTCAACATGAAAATAAAAACTTATAGGGTAACCTACAGCCTTAGACCATTGGCGTTGGAAGGGGGGGGGGGGGTGGGGGGCAGGGGAGGGCAGCCGCCCCCCCTGGAAACTGAATGGGACAGTAAAAAATGGGATTTCGTAGCACGAATAAAATACACATACAGCGGACATATGAGAGACAAGACCGATCGGAAGTTTTTGTTTGCACAAAAGTACGTTTTTTTATTTTTCAATTATAAATCCCGTTGATATTTGAAAGGTTGCCCCACCCTAGACTTTCGTCTTGCGACGCCCATATCTTAGACCAATGGTCTAAGCGTACAGCTGATTTAATTTTCGAGATTTAAGGTTTGGAATATCTAAAGTTAGAATATCCCGTTTCAAGGAAAAAGGTTATTTATCATCTTAAAACTTGTATACCTATAAGGTGACTTTTATTTATGCAGCCAAACTCATAATGGAGGCTTGAGGCTTGGTAAGTGATCAGTAACACGGATCGATAACACTTTTTGCTAATTTCGAAAAATATAATTTTGACGTCTGGCTGGGCTTGCGTTTGTAAGGAACACATACCTGAAAACAAGTTGCCTAGAACGAGGCACAAATGGGCAGATAGTACTCTAGGGGGAGGGGGGGGGGAATTGCCCCTTGGCCTCTATCTTCTTACGCCTAACGGAACTCTAAAAACACTGTGCGGACAGGAAGATAAACTTATAAATACTTAAGACATAATTTTCAGCAAGCCACTGAAAACACTTGGTTAAAATTTCAGCTGCATTTTGCTGCGTTATTAAAGAAAATGCAATAGTGCTCAGTTCCCGAGAAAGCCGGATGTACAGCTGTAATTATCCTTTAGTTATGACTCCGCACTACCGCCCAAGAGGTTAAGAATAACATTTATCATGAATCCTGGCTGCGTAGGAATTTCATTTTAAGGTTCTTTAGCGCTAAAGTTTTTAATTAAATACACAGGTCTTTATTTATTTACCACAGGTATATTACTTGCACTACTGCATGCTGTGTTACACAGAATAATCAACTCTGGAACCTATTAAGGGTACATAATACCTAGATTCGCAGTCCTACTCTAACGCTTCTGCTTTTTAACTGTCTATCCTACTCTAATCAGATGCCGCGCACGCAAAAACATCAGTTATTTTGAAATCGCGGCTACACTGATGGTTTTTTAATTTTTATGGAACAGTCTACAGCTGCTTTATACTAATATGCAAAGTTTCAGATCTAATTTCAAGTATTCATTGAATGCTATCGGTTTATTGTACGGTTTGGAGGTAACTTTCAAGTTTTCACAGCAGCATGGACATAGCATTAGTCCTCAACTTTATCATACATCAATTTCAGAGTGATTGTTGCAGTGTTTGTTGGTATAAAACAGGATCATGCGAAGCGAAGTGAGGTATTATACACCCTTAATGCTTATATCGATACTCATAGTAAAGTAGCAAAAAGTCGTGTTTTTACATTGCATATGCTTTAAGAGAAATTTTAAATGATTTTTTAAATTTATTAATGTACTAAAACCAAAATAACATGTATGTATGTTTCGTTTAATAACTCGAGAACCATTCACCGGATTTGGATGAGGTCTTCTTTATTATCATCGCTGGCCGTGGGCAACATGTAAGCTATCAGGGGTGTTGATGAAATTACCACCAAGATTCTAAAATAAAATCCAGTAGAGTAAATGTGTTATCTATCCCCTGCAGTGTCTATTAATACAATCTCCCTCGAGAACCTATTGGCGCCAGGCAACTCCTAGCCTGACGTAGAGTAACGACGTCTGTAGTGAGTTCACGAAACAAGCAATATTTCAGGTTTCGCGAATATACCGGGTGGAAACAATACCCCCGCAAATGGCCAAAATTATTTATACTACACCTGCTTGGAAAGTACCAACTTACTTTTTTGAAAACGATGGAGAAATGTCTTTACTGCTATAATATGCGGGCCGAAAAATGTTGTATGAAAATCCGCAGTTATCGTGCTGAGCGGGCAGAAAATGTATATGACTATCCATTATTACCGTGCAGTTTTTTTATTTGTTGATAACAGTACGATGAGCATAGAAATTAGATTATAAAGGTTATAAACTTTATGGTACGTAACCTGAATTGATTAATGCCCAAAATACAAAAAGTTTTTACTTACAAGTTGGCAAAATTATACTTACTAATAAAAGTGATAATCGCACGCTAGTCAATCGGTTTCTTTTGTTGTATCTTATTTAAAAGTAACATTATGCTAGCTACGTACTCAAAATGTCGTCTAGTAGTGATATTCTAGCAATTAGTTTTTATTTTTGTTAACAAACAAACAGAAATAATATAAAGTAAAATGTGCTATACTTCGACTCCAGGGTTCGTCATCAGGCGAAATCTTGCCATCATTCATGGTATATTTATGGTTTTAATGTCGTATTCTATTGATTCACGCGCATGGTTGCTGGTTGCGATAAGATATTATGTGGGTATGATAGTAATAATAAATTTATAAGTGTAAATTTGTATGATCTATTTGTATAAAACATTTAATATTTTAAGATTAGTATAACATTATATTTGTTTTTGGATAAGTAATACCGGAATCTCGGTGTACGTACAAACCCTAACAGGTTTTTGATACACCTATATATTATTGTAATGTATGTTTTCTATTTTGAAATAAAAAAAATAAAAAAAAATTTAACCTTATGTTATTTTTGTGTGTTTGTTATTAAAAATAAAAAGTAACAAATAAAAGCTATTAACTGGTTTTTGAAGAAAATGATATTTACTAAGCTGATATTATATCTTTTTAAGTCGTACTGCCAAACTTTTTACTCATGCAGCCTGTGGATCAGCTATACGCAGAGGACTTATAGCGCCCTGCGTGTTATGTACAATAACGCCTTCAGGATGTTGATGGGGCTGCCGCGGTTCTGTAGTGCATCGACAATGTTTGCGGAGGCGCATACCGATGACTTTTTTGCGATCATGCGCAAACGAATAGCGTCCATTATCCACAGAACCAGTGGCAGTGACAGCGACATCCTGAGGACATTTTCTAGTAAGTTTGACAATCCTATGCTTAAGCATTGGATTGTCAAACTTTGTGTACGCAATAAAAAATGATAATTTGTAAATAATTTTAAATGATCTATTTAACTTGTGTCTTATTTATTTATTTTAATGTATATTATTCGTGTATGTGTTTTTAAATTAATTTTTATGGGTCCTTGCTACCTGAATAAAGAAAATTTTTATTTTTATTTTTATTTATATTTATTTATTTATTTATATCACTAATAAATGTATAATAGAAGAATTGATAACGCTGCCAGAACTAAAAGAAATGCAAAAGCATAGTCAGTAATCTCTTCTGCTTTGTATCAAACGTCCCAAATCAAAATTAATCTCCCTGGGAAAAGTGTAAGATTGAGTTTCAATAACTGTAACAATTTTAATATAAACTTAAATAAAAGATTTTGTCCTTTATTTTCCTCGCAGGTGTAGTATAAAGCTGTATCACTCGGGAGAAAGTGCGATTCCAAACTGTAACCGGCCCTTTTCTTCCCTCGATGAACAATGCACTATTCTCTACTCCATACTGACATTATGAACCTTCTGTATATTTTTGTACGGGCTTGTAATTGTTTTTTCATTTAATCCAGTATATTTCTATGGGAAAAATGTTTAGTCCATCTATCCATCCATCGGCCCGTGTTTGTCCACTGCTGGGGGCCCCGCCTTTCCCAAATTTCGCCACTCATGTCGGTCCCTCGTCCTCCTCATCCAGCCGTCCCCCGCGATGCGTCCTTCAGGTCGTCGGTCCAGCGGGCACTAGGTCGGCCTACACTACGCTTTGCTGTACGTGTACGTTTGCTGTACATGTATTATGTATTCTCATTGTGTTACAGCATTTTATTCACACTGGTATAGATTGCATCATAATACCTGTTGCTTATCTTGAATTTAGAAAAGCCTCATCCATACATCAGCCTGTTTCGTCTGGACATAGGCCTTTTCAAGATTTCGCCACTCTTAGCTGTCCTCCCGGAAGAAATACCCATACTCACACACGCTAGGTTGGCGGATCGGTGATTGCGGTGCCGAAATTCTCTTATCAGCGTTGCGGCGTAACCAGTCGATATACTGCATCAAACGGTCCAAGGTAATCCACCTGGTTGTGCCTGTTTGAGAGTTGTTCTCTTACTCTCCCCGAATAACTTCGAGGCGGTTTGTGAGTAAGACGGTGTTATCTCCACAGTCGGGCCCGGCACCAGCTCTACCACCTTACTTACTTACTTACATACTTATGTGTTCATAATAAGTAATAACATACCTCCTTGGTCTTTCTGTAAGTGGTAGGCGGGAATCTTTCGATGATCAAACTGAGCGCATCAAACTGAAAGTTGCTCATTTCTGTCAAATCTATCTATGGTATACACAAAAAAATACTTAACTTTGACAACAGTTTTGATGCTTAAAAAATAGTTCCTTACGAGCACTTGCACTAAAAAAATATATAAAAGTAGTTTGCTTCAGTTTCACTCTGATAGTCCAATTTGTCTAATAATAATTTGAAGTCCCCGTCACGAGAAGGTATAAATTTTGTAAATAAAGAACCTCTACTAAGTTAGGTAGCGACAATTCAATCAACTAAAAGTACGTGTTTATTCTGTGCTCAAAGTAACATACAAGTAATACGAAACTAACGAGCAATTGCTTTTGGTCGGGTTATATTTTAGCGATATAAAGCGGTTATCGTCTAATGTTTTGTAGTACTGGATCGCGTCTCGTAAACATTTGGGTCACCATTTTGAAGTAAGTTCACGCTGATCCTGTCAATGCTGTTATTCGAGTTTCGAATGCATCTCCAAATCCAAAGGTTGCGAACCCTCAAATGTGTGTTTACAAAATTTATAGCTTCTCGTGACGGATTTACATGTCTGTAACAGTTTTAGGGCAAACTCACTACATTTATCCTACTCTACACTCTTATGTCATGTGCCAGCATTAAACACTCTCTCTTCATTAGAAAGACACGTAGTTTGCATAAGCCCGCTTCGCATAAACAGTGCGTTCTTGAACATGTCTCGGCCGCACTACTTTACATTTTAACGTCAGTTCCATCCATTGATGAATACTATTATGCCTGGTCGTTTTACATAATTGCTTTTGGGTTTGATATTTCGTACATTTTTCGTTTTGAAAAAACTGTAATTTGTATGCCATAGCTTCAACGTAAATGGTAGATGGTGACACGACTCACACGAAGTTTTAATTGTTAGGTCAACTAAGGTTTTCCATATTTCACGGAGTCCTGAAATAATTCTTATGTCGCAGACAAACCCTTAAAAGCTGACTATTTTACTTTTCTACTAAAAATTTTCGTCCCAATCTTTGGAACCTTGATTGCATTTTAAACTCTTGCCACGTAAAGGGCTTTGTTAATAATTACTTTTTTATTTTATTTTATTTATAATACTTTTTGCACATCAAAAAATATGTGAGAGACAGAAGAAACAAACAAACATGGTGTACAGAGGCGGCACTTATTGCTAACAGCAATATCTTCCAGGCAACCTTTGGAAGCATACAGAGATATATATTTAAGAAATAACATGGAAGGTGTAAATGCTAATCATAAAAAGGAGATCCAGAAGAAAATACATACCAAAAATAACTTATCTATGGCATAAACTTACATATACTTACAATTCATGAACATATTTATCTTTATTTTAATCGTAGTGACTGTGGTTAACATAATAAGCATAAGAGGTGTTGATAAAATAACGCCTAATCCGAAAATGGGACACATGGGAGCCTAGTTATGTAATAATGCTATGTCCACGGGAGATATTGATTCAGATTCAGATTTTTCATTGAATACATATCTATGCGATAAATTGCTCTTCTACACGGCGAAGATTCACAATAGTATATTATGCAATTAGGGAATAAAGGACGGATTTAAAGCGAGGGCCATAGATGAGTCACGAGCAAGTAAAGGATTCTATCGACTGAATCACGACCGTCCTGAGCGACGCGAGTGATTCATGGCCCTTAATATAAATCTGTACTTTATTCTAGAGTTGCATACTATACTTTATACCATGACTACGAGAAAAAGAAATAATTTAAGCGAAAATAGACACTTAGTTAAGAAAAAGGGAAAGTTAAATTAATTAAAGAACAGACTCTGAAAATGTGCCCGAAGCTTGATTTTCATTCCCATTTGCAAAACTCAACGTAAGCTTTGATGTAAACGAGCCGTGATTTGTTGGATAGCAAGTTTTCTACTATATCGGCCGCCCTCTCTTTCATAAACTCAGGTGTTAACACATCTTCTTCATCACTTAAATGCATATTCAATCGATTTATTATAAAGTAACACTAAATTTTGTGTTCGTACAAATTACAGTATTCAAAATGGCGCCAAATTACTATAGGCTATCCGAGATATCATCATATGAGTGACAGTTCAGAATTTTCCGTTTCACCTATACTACCCACACCATGCTACGTACACCCAGGCATAAAAGAAAATAATAGGTTTTAGAAATAATGTATATAATTATTGCAAAAATACAATAAATAATGCCTCTTTACATCGAAACAAAAATCTCAGTCTATGCGTTAAATTTGATGAAGAAAAGATTCAGTAAATAATAATATCTTTTTGCTACTTGATGCGTGGATCGGAACGCTAACCCATAGGTACTGACACTACTTAATCGAAAATACATCGATGAATCGATGCGGCTATCTTCAGGATCGCGTCAGTATGAGTGCATCTTGTATGCGGTTTGTGTTTTCGTTGCGGTTGCTTTATGTGCTGTTTGTTTTGACGTTTGTTATACTTTTTGTTGATTTTTTGTTTTGTTATTGGTGAAATGCCGAGAAAAACAAAAAAAACTTAATTAATTTAGTAATTAATAAAAAGTAGTTTGGATAATCAAAGATCAATCAAATAAAAAATCGATTTGATTGCCCTTGCTAAATTTCTCAATACTAAAAAAATATTTGATTATATTTCGTTAAGGTACATCACTGTAACTGTCAACTTTGAACTGCCATCCATGTCGTGTTAACTCGAACAGCCAATATAATTTTTTATGTAATGGCAGCAAAGAACACAAAACCGTTTTTATTCTAATACTAAACTCCTTGTCGCAAATATCAACCAATCAAATCTCGAGGAATTATTTGCACAAAGAGTTTGTATGTCGAGTATTCTTTGCGCAAGGAGTTTGTATCGAGTATTTTTTGCGCAAGGAGGTTGTGTAAGCATTGAGATGAAGGTCAAATATATTGGTGTGTTCTAAATTCAAACACCAAAATAGTGATTAAAAGGCCTTTTAATTCACTGTTTTCAGGGAATAAAATAAGATTTTTAGTGTGAGCATGGTATAAAAGTACAATATAATATGAATTTAATGAATAACAATTATTATTATCCATATAAACTAAAAGTCAGGTCCTTCTCTTCTGTAAGTTTGTAGGTCAATGATATTTTAATATTAAGTATAAGGAATCAGAGGAAATAAATATTTTTTTAAGGCGTGGTAGGTCGATCCCATACCGAAAGAGATAAGCGTATCTGAAAAGCGCGCGTCTGAGCAGTGCGGAAAATCAAAAAGAGCTGTTTTTAATTCAAGATTATTAAATTTGTTCGTAAAAATCCCAGTACCACAAAAAGGTAATAATTTTATAAATATTTCATACAATTTCTTACAGATACATCATATGACTAACTTAACAATTATTATTATAAAAGCACTAGCTTTTACCCGCGGTTCGCCCCGCGTATTATTTGGTTTACGACATGCTTTTTTCCCGGATAAAAAGTAGCTTATGTGTTAAGTTAGGGTATAAGCTATATCCATCCTAAATTGCATTCAAATCCGTTTAGCCGTTTCAGCGTGAAAGAGTAACAAACATACACACATATACACACAAACTTTCGCATTTATAATATTATTAATAATAATAATTATTATAATAATTTAGTGTGATAAACATAAAAAGAAATTATAGCTATTCAATGACTATAAAATTCAATATAAATACACACAAGTGCGTTTAAAAAAAAACGCTGTGATATCGTTTAGATAACGGGTTTATATGTATACAACCAGTAATCATTGTTATTTTTAATTTTTTAGTTTGGATAGACTACTTGTTTGTAATGAAAAAATAGCCTTCACTTTGCAATTTTCTTTGATCGAGCCGATTTTTCTCTGTCGCGTTTTGGGATGTTACATCGCCTTGGAAAAGGCTTTGTTTTATAACATGTGCTATTTCTTTAGAACCATATATATAGGTAATTTATTGTAGTTTGGGAAACCCAGTTTTAACTACCTAAACCAGCATGTAGGGCTTGCGATCTGAGAGTTTTGTGGTACGAGGTGACATTTATTTATCCATCCAAATTCTTACTGAAGACTCGGTAAGTGCTCAGTATCAAGGTTCAATGATCCTTTTCGTGAAGTTCGTAAATTATTTTTTTCGTGTTCCCTACAAACGCAAGCAAGCCCCGAAGCAACTACAATCAATACAAATATTTTATTTTGCAAAAGTAGGAAAAGGTATTATCGATCTGTGATACTGATGATCACTTACCGAGCCTCCAGTATAAATTTGGCAGCATAAATTAATTCCACCTTTTACCGAGCCTCCAGTATAAATTTCGCTTCAGTATAAAAATAAAATCAGGCGGCCTACCATTGCCTGGGACTTAAAACAGACAGACAGACTGGTGACGGGCAGCGGCGTCACTGGTGCAAGGGTTTCGGCACCAGCCCAGTGTGTGTGAGTATGGGCATTTCTTCCAGAAGGACCGCCAAGAGTGGCGAAATCCTGGAAAGGCCTATGTCCAGCAGTGGACGAAACAGGCTGATGGGCGGATGGATGACGGATTTATGTAGCCACAGTGACAGGTTAAGGGAGCGCTATAGATATGACATTGAGCAATCCCCTTGTCGTACAGCTGCTTGTGCAAGATCCACTAAAATGGTTGCTGTGAAGGTGTATAATGCGCTTCCAAGTGTAATTAAGTGCCTCACTGGATCTAAATTCCTTGATGCATTAAAAGACTACTTGTTAAAAATCTCACCATATGACCTCAATGAATATTATAATTACAGCGATCTTTAACTTCTATCATACTTGCTCAGTGTTTGGCACTTTCGCATTAGAAGACGCACTATAAGTTTCCGGAATGAATATGAAAAAATACTATTAAAGGTACAAAATTAATTTATTGTTTTTCAAAATAATCTCCCTTGGCGTCTATGCACTTTTTCATTCGATCAAACCAGTTTTGAAAACTTTTGTGCCACTCCCCTGTGGTGACCCCTGAAACGTGTTTTTCATACTCCTCGACAGCCTCTTCTGGTGAGGAAAATCGTTGACCGCGTAATTGGTTCTTAATTTTTGGGAACAGAAAAAAGTCACAAGGTGCCAGGTCGGGACTGTATGCAGGATGACTCATGAGTTCTACATTTTTCGTCTTCAAAAAGTCGTTTGTCTGTCTGGCCGTGTGAGAACTAGCATTGTCGTGGTGCAGGATGATACGGCGTTTACGGTTATTTTTACGGAGTTCGTTAATAACTTCCGGCAAACAAATGGTCGTGTACCAGTCACTATTCACGGTACGACGATTCTCTAAAGCAACAGTAGCCACGTGTCCAGTTTTATTAAAAAAAGAAGCAATCATCCGCTTAGATGCACTTTTCACGCGTGCCACTTTGGTTGGTTTCGGCTCATCTTGAAAGACCCATACGCTCGATTGCTGCTTTGTTTTGGGATCGTAGCAATAAATCCATGTTTCGTCACCTGTTACTATGTCCCACACCAAATTTGACGCACCTTCGTTGAATCTGGTAAGCATGGCACTGCACCAAGTGACGCGGTCCGTTTTTTGAGCCTCGGTCAAGTTGTGTGGGATCCACCGCGAGCACAGCTTTCTCACACCCAAATGTTTGTGTAGGATTGATTGTATTTGACTCATGCCTATTTCTAAGGATGCGCGAATTTCATGGTAGGTCACATGCCTGTCTGTTTCAATCATACGGCGCACAGCATCGATGTTTTTGTTGGTCACAGCGGTGGACGGCCGACCATCGCGAGATTCGTCACTGAGATTGATACGACCACGCTTGAATTCTGCAAACCAGCTATAAACAGTCGTCTTGCATGGTGCTTCATTGCCAAAAGCTGTTTCAAGCCGAGCGATGCTCTGTTGAGCTGTCAAATTAGACTTAAAATCGTAGAAAATCATACTACGAAAATTTTCCCGAGTTAAATCCATGTTGATGCAGATACACAATTTTTTAAATGGTGCCACAAGGTAAAAACAAAAGACAGTCAGATGAAACAAACTGCATTCTACAGCCAAAGAGTTCTATTTTCAAATGTTGCAATAAATTTTTAAATATTGTTTATGTAAGTGGCCAGTTCCGGAAACTTTTAGTGTTACCTATGTAATAGTGTAATGGTTCGTATCCGGGGTCCATTGTTGTTTGATTGTAATTGTAAATAATTTGTCCATCCAAATTTATTTTATATAATTTATTTGTGTGCATGATATTGTTACATCCTGTGGGTATAATTACATTGATACATAATTATAATACTATTACCTATTATCATACATGTAATTAATTGCAATAAACGAATATGAATGAATGAATATGAATGAATGAATGTTTGGTCAACTAAAATTACAAAAATAATTTGTTTATTTTTTACTTTATTTGTGTTACTCTACGAAGGTGTTTTTCAAGATTTCAATTGAAATAAAATATAGACGCTTCATCACAAATACAGTCCAATATGCATATTTCATGATTAACGACTTTTGAAACACACGGTACTAAAGTAAACTCATTTTCCAGAAAAAAAAAGAAAGAACAGACAGATGTGTATAGTAGTCAATTGTATAATTATTCAATTTATTTGTAGTAACTTTTAAATTAAAGATTGCAATTTATATTGTTAGGTAATTTTAGTTTAGAATAAGTTTGTTTTTATGTTGTAAATTATGAGATAAAGAAAACAACGGCTTTCCATAAAAATAAAAAATAAATTGTATAAGGATTTCGACTTTTTGAAATTATAAGGTAAAGTACGTACGGAACATTATAACGGGTGTAAATAGACTGCTACCATTAAATAAAACACATATTGTACATATATAATATGTATTCTACCGACCCTACTGAACCACTTTTCCCAAGAATGACCCCTTTTCCACTTCATACATTTTTACCACCTTAGCCGTGCCGTCGCCGTTGCCGGTGCCGGTGCCGGTGGATTGTCGGTAAGTGGAAAAGGGGCCAATCATACTCGGGGCTACGGGAAAATATTTTGGGAAATATTTGAGTTTCAAACAAAAATGCGTGAACCCTAATGCACTGACATACGGGCGAGTTTAGAGAGAGCGTCGTCCTTGAAACAGCTGTTCCGATGCAGCGTTCTAAAATAGACCTTCCTCGTACGAGGTAAAGTCTTTGAGTCGCAGTTGAATATCTTTTTCTCTGAAGATTTGCGCGGGGATTTTTTTCGCATAGTTGTTTAGTATGATCAGTAGAGTAGGTATGTGGTTTTATTTAATGATCACACTCTATTTAATATATAATTAATTTCTGGTGTATGCATTTTGACCATATAATTTAATTCATTCGCACTAGTTCCATTGCCGTAATTTAGGGTTTTGTTTTTGGAAAACACGTCTGGATAAATTTTCCTCGATAGAAAAAAATATTGAAATGGGGTTATCAGACACACTTTTTCTTCTCGTTTGACACGCATAGGAACCAAGAACAGAACTCAAACATATTTTATTTGATGGGTTTAAAAATATCTAGATTTCTGATTTTGGAATTTTTCCTAGCTCTCGTAGTTTCTTTTTATAAAATTTAAAACATACTTTTTTCTCTTTTGCTTTGCGTATCCGCCCCTCTCGCACTACGCGTTTTTTAGCTTGGAGTGATGGTGACAAAAATAAAATTTACATAGCCTCTTAAGAGCCCGGTCCGCGACGACAACAACTTCGATCAAAAACAAAATGTTAAATATTTTTCTGGCCTTTATAGAGATGTTTTTGGAAAAACTAGGGAAATTCAACACTTCGTATTGGCCATCTAAATAAAGGCCTAGAATTTATTTGATTGAATTGTTTCTCTTTTCCGAGTTATTTTATTACTTACGAGCCCGCTCCGAATCGTTACTCACAATATCTAAGTACCAAAATAACGCGCAAAGGAGAAACAATTAAATCAAATAAATTTTAGGTCTTCATTGAGATGGCCAATATGACAAGAAAAATAACTAATATAATGCTTCGCATCAAATAGACGAAAAATATGGACCGGCCTCGTAATGTAAATTACCGGTATAAGGTAATTGGCCTCTTCCGTAACAAAATACCGTGAAGCTCACGTGAAGGGTTTGTGTGGGTAGGACACCTTACAATATAGACCCATAATATAGTAGTTATCACTCACAGTAGTACGATGCTTTTGATCTCCGTAATGTCGACAGCTACAGGCAATTTCTTATTAACTACTAGCCTTTAGCCCGCGGCTCCGCTCGCGTTTGTTCAATCTCTGCCCCATTTTCAACTCGGGCTTTATTTTATCAACACTCCTCATAGCCTAGTTGACCAGGGTCATTACGATGATAATAAAAAACTGGACAAGTGCGAGTCGGACTCGCCCACCGAGGGTTCCGTTAAAGACTATATTTTGTATGATTGTCTAGTTTTCAGATTTTTCCCTATACTTGTAACATAAGACGGTATTACTTGCTTAAACAGGTTAATAGGCATGAGTTTACAAATACAAATACAAATACAAATACAAATTCTTTATTTACTTGAAAAAACTTACACTAAAACATGTTATAAAACAAGATAAAATCCTTAGGCTAACAAACAAAGAGAGAAAATAAGTGTCTGCGTTTTACAGTGGACCCCAAACTAAGTCAAGCTTGTCACGCGGGATCCAGAAATAGGATTACCAGCTTATTATAAGGGTTTTGATAGATTTTCTTGTTTAAACAGTGAAAATTATTATGTCTACTAAAATTTATATTATTAAACTATAATGTGTGTATAGGTGTGTATAAAATATGTATAAATGTACATAGGTAAACTTATAAATAAACTAGATTAATAGATAGAATAGATATGTGTTATATAAAATAGATATAATTAAGGAAATAAATGATAATAATAATTAATAAATAAATAATTAAATAGTTAAATAATTAATTAATTAATTAATTAATGGGCTCTCTATGTGGGGTGTTGAAGTAATGCTTCGGTAGCGTCGTAATCCAATGTGGAGAGATAAATTGTTACAGTCCTCTTAGTTTCCTTAACTGACGATGATTTAATGCCTGTAAGTTTGCAAATGGCGTTATAAATAAAAGGAAAACTAACATTGCTGAAATGCCCAGCGAAAGCGGTTTTTACAGATGGGACGACAGCTCTGTAAATTCTTCTACTCAACAATGAAGGGTACTGCATGGATGTAATTGTTTTCTGGTGTTGAGTGAGTGAGGCTCGCAAAATGTAGAGTTGGCGAACTGTTAGTACCTTGAACTCCTGATAAAGAATGGTAGTCGGATACCTAAATGGTTTTTTAAGTAATACTTTGAGTATTGATCTTTGTGCTCTTTCTACGGTTATGAATATTGTCTTTGAAGCATTTCCCCAAGCTTTAATGCAGTAGAGAAGCAGAGACTGGCAAAGGCTGATATAGAACAGTCTTATCACGGCCATTGGAGCTCCTTGTCGGATCCGCTTCATCACTGGGATAAGTTTTAGATAAAGTAGTGTATGAAACTGTACATAACTAGGTATTAAAACACTCGTGTACTATCAAAAAATTCGCCTACGACTCGTTCTTTAAACTGACACTCGTGTTTTCGGAAACCTTTTTATGTACCAGTTTCATAAACTAATGTATGATAGAGTTGAAAAGGCTTTTAAACACACATAGGTGGAATAAAGCCTGTTTTAAATTTTCATAGCAAGGTCGCGCAATGATTATGTTGGGAAATATAAACAAGAAACGTTTTTCTAAGAATTTGCAAAACTTCCTGTTATTATAGCTGCTCCGAATCAATTATTCAGACTATCCAGTCTTGCTCTAACTGTCCATGATGCGCCAGGCTTATTATAAGGTAATCAGGATGTATCGCCTTTTTTTTTTTTCCTTTCATCAGCCTGTTTCGTCCACTGCTGGACATAGGCCTTTCCAGGAATTCGCCACTTTTGGCAGTCCTCCTGGAAGAAATGCCCATACTCACACACGCTGGGCAGGCGAGTTGGTGAGCGCGGTGCCGAAACCTTTGCACCAGTGACGCCGCTGCCCGTCACCAGTCTGTTTTATATAAGGCCCGGCAATGGGGATGGATAAACCGCCATCCATCGGTCCCAGGCAATGGTGGGCCGCCTTTTATGCACTCATTAAATGCTGGTGCTGTAAAGTACATCGCGGCAAATTGGCAGGATGAGTGGGCGACACTTTGTACAAAATCTATCTGGGTGGCTACTGTTTAGTAGTTACACTATGATAGAAGGAAGGTGAGTGCTAATCAAACCTAAGACAACTACCCTCGTCATTTTACGAGTATCTTGAAGGGCTTGGCTCAAGGTCTGTTATTAGGTGAGCCTGCTTGATTAAAATTGGTCTTCAGAAATTTCATTCGGGTTTTAGATTAAATTCACAATTTCCGCCGTTTAGTGAGAGTTATCTGTGTTATCTACCTATAAAGTAGTATTTACTTACTGCGGCGGTCGTGTAACTTTTATTTACTTTTAAGTATTGCTCACGACTTGGCCTGTGCGGGACTGCAGTATTAAAATTTCGTGATTTGTTTTGGGGGATTTAAATTACTTAAAGGTATGGCATACCCTAGGAATTTTTTTATTACCCGTCCAACACAAAATAGCCAATGTCAAATACTTTATTAGCTTTTGATAGAGGCGATTATTGGTTAGCTAATTGGCCTATTTGCCTAGGACGCGTAATACTAATAATTACGCGCAAATCAAGTTGGTCTCTTAAACGCGTTCTTGAAACGAACGTTTGAAAACCAAAAAAAGAGGGTGGAAAACATTTTTTTTTGACAAAAGTATAAATCTTATTACATTGTTTATAAGTAGATAACCTGGATAAGAGGTCAACAATTCAGACATATTTATTCCAATATTAAGATAGTCCTACTTTCGTCAAAAGAACCCTCAAAAATCTGTCTTTTTTCATATTCTAGGGTCAGGTACAGCCTTAAGTTAAGGCGCATAGGCATGCCCCGGTCTTAGTACAAAATTGAATAACCTGTTTCTCTGTTGTTTTTCGTTATAAACTCAAGTTCAATAAAGGCATTTATAAATCTGGATGAAATGTAAAATTTTGGTATAGGTACAATTTAAGGAGGGGAACTTTTCACCTCGTTGCAAAATGCACATCATAATATAGTTTTCCTTACTTTTTAGTAAAAGGTATGCAATAAATGCGCTGTAAAGCAATTTGCGGAAAAAGTTTATTAATAAAAGAATAGTAATATAATGTATTACATTTTCGTTTGCATTACATTAAAAAGCCTAGAGTGTTTACAGTTGTAATGTAATGCAGTCAAAATTTAACGCATAAAATGCAATATAATTTTCTTGTGATCGATCACCTGACTATTAACAAGCAGTTTGCGCGAATTGCTATAACACGCATTTATTGCATACTTTTTATACAAAAGTAAGGAAAACAATATTATGGTGTGCATTTTGCATCGAGATCCTCTTAACCACCTCCAGGTAAGAAAACAATTTTGTATGTAAATCTGTCCAGCTTGATATATTTCAAACAAAATCAATATTCAAAATTTTGGCAAAATGGTGACTTTTGAAATAACATATGGTTGTTTTGAAAGAAAGCTTTCACCATCAGAGGAATTACTTTATATTCTAAGCTTTCACTTCACGTTTCAATTTCCTTAAGGATCGACGTTTACGTGAATTCTTTCACTCATTGATAAGCGTTACGTTAGCCCGTGGTCAACGTTCATAATAGTAGTTTATGAAATTGGTACTTATAATAGTAGTTTATGAAACTGGTACATAAAAAGGTTATTAAAAACAGGAGTGTTTTAATACCTAGTTATGTATAGTTTCGCACACTATTTTATCTAAACTCATGCCTACTAACTTGTTTCCATAATTTTGGTAAGTTTTTCGTTAGCCATTTTTGATTCTTCTTGTAAAATCTTGTTCTAAATACGTAATTTCCGTCGTCGTTATTTCCAGAATGTCAAGTGGAATCAAATATCATCACCATCCCTGCTGTCAATAATTTTAGGGCAAAATTAATTATTTTAGAGTAAGTAATGAATAAATTTTCTCGAAAACAATGGCGCAACAAATAGTTCAGTTCATCTATTGAGAGAGAGTCCAACGCGCTGTAAGCCATAGACAATACCTGGCCGGAAATAATGTTGACTGTAACCTCGTTGTTAACCACTTAGTTGAGTCAATCATGTCATATATTGTTTGACGGCGGAGGAGCAGCGCTTGGTACTGCTCGGGGCTATCCTGTCTTGACCCTTTTAAGGTGTTATTGTTGCATACACAGGTAGGCAGAGTGCGGATGAGGTGGGTGCGATGTCGGGTGACCTGTGCCTGTTGCGGTAAAACGTGACGATCACAGGTACTGTTGTTAGTTGACAGTAGTCAATAACATCAGCGGTGCGATCCGCTGCCCTTAAGTGGGAAAGTGATTACTTGAACTCATTCTTGAGTCAAGTTTGAGTTGAAGTTACAGAGGACCTCCTTTTATAACGTAAGGTTGATATCGGCGGTCCACTATAACCTAAACTAAGTAGAAACGTAGCGTCGGGATTGTAACCTCGTTGTTGTTTTCTACGTATTGGAGAACATTATATAAAAACCTCATTGGTATTTGATATTAAACCTCAGACATGGCTGTATGGGCTAAGTTCCCTTTGTCTTCCTCGTTAGTATCACATGTACTGTAATCTCAGAAAAAGTTTTTTTATATCATTATGTTGTTCGGAGACCTATACTATAATTTTCTGTTTTGGGTTTTAGAGACGTTCATGAAAAATATTTTTCACTATGCGAGTAGTTTTGAGTTCGTGATGAGGATTTTACGATATGAGGTTGGGTAAAAATATATCGATGGGATTAATTGTTTCGACTCTTAACTATGTAGGTCATCCAGTGCTTGTAATTCATCTACCCTCATATCGTAAAATCGTGATTAAAGACGTTGTCCGGTAAAATATTCACTATTACTAATTATAATGTTACGATATGAGTACATATGTGTGCGGGCAATCAACCGTACATTTTGCTTCGTTGCGGCCTAGTTGTGTCCAGCACGAGTATGTACCTATACATATACTACATCATTTTACGATACACAAGTTTTTCTTTTTCACGAACTTACAGTTAATGTAAAACGAAGCATGCATGTAATTAAATTGTAACGATATCGTAACTTTACATGGAAGTTATTTAGGATTCCGTACCCAATAGAGAAAATGGGGAATTATTAGAGTAAAATTCCGTTGTCCGTCCGTCCATCCATCCATTAGGGTGTGTGTAAGACATAGATATCACAGCCTCTTAAATTACTTTTTCAATTGTGTAAACTACAAACTTAAAAGAAGAGGAAGGCGGTAGATTTGATGCCGGGTTCGACTACGAACGGCTTACAAACACAACCAGGTAGCAAACCATGCTTGCGACCGATTGACAGTGCGATCTCCATCCCCAATTGCCGGCACATAAGTAGCTTAAATAGTTAGCAGCCTTTTTTAAGACTAATTGGTGACAGGCAGCGGCGTCCCTGGTGTGAGGGTTGCGGCACCGCGCTCACCAACCCACCTGACCAGCGTGTGTGAGTATGCGGGTATTGCTTCCAGTAGGACCGCCAAGAGTGGCAAAATCTTGGAAAGGTCTATGTCCAGCAGTGGATGAACACGGCTGCTGTATGTATGGATGAAGGAGAACTTAATAGGTCAAATAAAGGGTGTGTGTATTTGTTGTGGAGGATCATTTACAAAGTAATGCATACATTATTATAACACACCTTTGCTAGAAAAGCCTAATTGACATGAAACTGTTGACGCGTGGTGCCATAAAACATCTATTTATTTTATTCAAAAATAAAAAAAATAAAAGTTATGCGTTTGGCAACGAGACCCGTCGCAACCACCTTAAGGTTCAATTTATGAACACAAATTGTCATGTGAACTATCGTTATCTACCTCTTATTTAATAAACGTGGCAGTAAAAATAGATAATTTATTCAACTTACTTATATATTTTTTATGAAGAACCGTGAAGCACGCTTTGAGATATCATAGTTAAATATAAATAGGTGATCTCGAAACCAGTCCTCATTCTTCACTTACTGTTGAACAAATATTGCCGCGGTGATTACCATGCGTCTGATATTAATAGTGGCTTGCCTCTTGCTGGCTGTAACTCTCATTTCAGCTGCTAGTAGGGGCAGTGGATTTGGGAGGGGACTGATCAGTGGCGGGGGCAGCGGAGGGGGGCCTAGGGGCGGCGGAGGCGGCAGTGGCAGTTTCATTGGAAGTGGATCTGGTTCAGGTAACCGCAACCCGCCACCGAATGGCCAGGAATAAAGAACACTCAATGACGATAACAGAGGACGCAGCGAAAAGGCAACAATAAAATAACGCAGTATTATATAATAACGTTTTCTACTCAGAAGGTGCCAGCAGTTTCAAATCAACGAATACGTATAATAGAAACCGCTAGCTCTTTTTAAGAAGGTACTGTTATAGAATAATACTTACTGTTACTGCATTGAAAATGGTTTCCGAATTAATTAGTTGTGTATGTACATCCAATAGATTGCAAATTTAAACCAGTTATTTGATTTTTACTGTGTTTTGCTACTAACCTTCTGTACTTGACTAATAATGAACAGAATATAATTTGTTCTATCCCAAAAATTTATTTCTTATGACCGGTTTCGCCATTCTGTCGTTGTCAAAGAATTTAATTTTAGGGACCGACCGCACAGACCTGCGTTCTGCGTTCCGTGGTCACTGTAAGGTGCAAGCCACACAGAAACGGCACAGCGCGCATCGAGCGCGCGGTCGCCATTCGAATTTCGTATGTACAAAACGTTTTGTACGAAATTTGATTAATCCCCCGCGCTCGATGCGCGCCGCGCCTATTCTGTGTGGCTTGAACCTAATGTGAGGGCCACGAGCAACGAAGCTACAAGCGAATTAGCTCCGCGCTACAGGCGTGTCGGCGTCAAGCTCATACAGTACTCCCAAAGATATAATGCGCATACAAATCTTCGTCACTGTTCGGCAAAATTCGTATTTCCTCACACATTCTATAGAATCAATGACAGATTTTGCACTTTGGGTCGCTCGGCTATAGTTTCTATGCGCATTATAACTTTGGGGGTACTGTACATTTGTATTGCTCATACCTTGCAGCGCAGAGCAAATTCGCTTGGAGCGTCGTTGCCCGTGGCCCTCGGGTTATCTATGGGACTTGGATCTCTCCACATACCGACCGCGGCGGTCAAGTAGAACGCGCTTTCTGAGTGTATAGGATAATATTCAGTTTTGTGAGTAAACATTTTACACAATAATATCCAAATTTCTAGCTAGGGAGCCGTGACATACAGATGGACAGATCGACAGACAGCAGAACGGCATTAATGGGTCTTCGTTTTACCATTTATACGTACTCATGAAAACAAAATACGAATTTTTAAAAATAATTGCATTTACAAGTCATTCAACATCCATTATTTCGACATTTTTGTTAATTAAACAATAAATGTGTCTCTTTTGATCTAAATTGCCGCGCCCAAATTTCAACTTATTTGCAATCGACAACATTACAAATTAATAATTGGTACAAAATTAAAAACCATTTTGAGATACTGGCCTTCTGAGCATCATACATTTTTCAAGAATTATATCATTATCAAAAAAAAAAATTAAAAAAAAACAAAAGTTGGTAAAGACAGGATTTTAAAAACAATTACCTTTGCTTTCAAGTTCATTCCGTATTTTTAAAAAATCAACTGTTATGTCATTGTGACAGCGAACATAAATACGCCAATTTTTTTTTTAAATAATCATTTGGCATTGAGCATCGAGTTTGAAATCCGCAGTTGCGACTTACGTTCTCTTAGAATGAGTAAATAAGAAAAAAATAAAATAGGCATTAAAAACACACAATAAAACTAAATGAAAAAAACGTAAGCTTTATTTTTACGTAGACTTTCAATATAAATATTGAAAACAAATTATTACCTGAAATAAAATGATGTCGATTGAAGTGGGTCATACATACTATTCATGCCTATTGAACTGAGTCCGAACTAGGTCTATGGACTTTACGGCTAGAGACTTGGGCCTAAAAGTTTCAATACTCTGAATGATCTGGCAGCAGACATTTTGTTTCTATGAATATTTAACGCGTTGGCAAGGACAGGCCTTTCTAATTCTGGAGGAGTGCATGATTTTGGCTTCTTAACCCTTACAGGTATGAAAAAAAGTAAAACAATAGAAGATGGGACAGATTCTATCCGTTTCGGTCGATTCTTCAGATTAGTTACGAATAATAATAAATAATAATAATAATAACAAAGCAACCACATTGACGATGGATTGTCATGAACCTGGATTAAAAAAACAGCTCTACTTAAGGCGACAATTACTGCTGGTGACCCCGGGTGCGTGCGTCTCACTCACTCGCACGCCTCGTCCGGTATTGATCTCTCCGTCGCTCGACGGGGAATCAAGTTGCTGACGCACTAAAATATACCTAAATAATTTATTACAATTATCATAACTATAATTATTCAAAAGTAATCGAGAGAAATATTTAAATACAATTTAGGTGGTAGAGCTGATACCGGGCTCGACTGTGGAGGTACCACCATCTTACTCGCAAATCTTCCCGAAGTTATTCGGGGGAGAGTAAGAGAACAGCTCTCAGGCAAAACCAGGCGGCCCACCATTGCCTGGGACCGATGGATGGCAGTTTATCCATCCCCAATTGCCGAGCCTTATATAAAACAGACTGGTGACGGGCAGCGGCGACACTGCCCAGCGTGTGTGAGTATGGGCATTTCTTCCAGGAAGACCGCCAAGAGTGGCGAAATCCTGGAAAGGCCTATGTCCAGCAGTCGACGAAGCAGGCTGATGGATGGATGGAATCAAGAGAATTCCTTTGGTGTTGTAAATCTTCAATCTGACTAAGTTTCAATTTGTTTCTTTGCATACATAATACTTAATTAACTAAACTGGATGTTTTCAGTGAATAAAATAAGCTTTTTAGAGTGGGAATGGTATAAAGTATTATTTTACGCTATCCGGAGACGCAGCGATCCACTTTGGAATACGCACAGCTAATACTGGTATGAATGTTATTTCAATGTTGTTTCGGTTGATTTTAAACGTGGTACCGACACACATCCAGTTGCTTATTTAGGGCATAATAATTTAGTGTGTCAGCTCACGTGAGTTTTAAAATGTCTAACATAAATTGTGACACTGAGAGCAAGAAAGGTCTAACTTTTCCAGACATAATTGATTTTTAATTGTGTCTGGAAATGTTAGGCTTTTCTTGCTCTCAGTGCCTCAATTATATCTACAAAAATTGATTTAGTTTTGAGAATAACAAAATAATACAACAAAATGTAAAATTAAAAAGAAAATGCGAATATATGGTAAATTGCAAGTGACAAAGTAACGCGGGTGGCGCAAAAGTAATGACATGATTTGAGTTGGCTGCCATTTTGTTATAAATGAAAAAAACAGAGCTCTTTTTTTTCATTTATAACAAAATGGCAGCCAACTTAAATCATGTCATTACTTTTGCGCCACCCAGTATAATAAGCTTGAATATTGGTAATTACAATAAGATAACGAAGGATCACTGGTGTATAAAATAATGTGTGGTTTATAGAAAACCACTCAACGGATTAAGTAGCGATTTTTTTTTCTTTCCGAAAACGGGGCAAATATTGAATAAACGCGGGCGGAGCCACGGGCAAAGTCATAATATTATTAGCCCAGCGGAAATACTAATGATATCAATTAAAAAATCATTTAATTTCTGAGTCAAGTTTTTTTTTCCTTCTCTTGTGTGGATATTTACTTATTGTACACTTTTCTAACTGATATTTTGATATTGTTAGTTACCTTAAACAGTTATGGGCAAGATTTTAAATACTTTTTTCCTGACTGTTCCCAAAACTGGCGATTTATGGAACCCTAGGTATGCGAGTCAGACTTACACTTGACCGGTTGTTTTTCCTTTAAGTTATTCACGTTGCATACAAAATACTTACATCAAAACATTAAAGTCTTCTTCAACATGGTTTATCTATGTATTAAAACCGAAAAAAGTGACTTGAGAATTAAAGGTTATTTAACGCAAACCCATTTCTATCGGACTACAGTAACAAGGGATCCCTGCGGCAACTGAGAGCTAGATCGATTGTGATTAGCTGCCTAATGGTGGCTCAAAGGATTATGCTGAGACCTGTTTCAAACGAGATTATGCTGTCTTCACTTACGATGGCAGCATAATCATTTAATAAATTAATATGTAAATCTACTACCACAGTAGGTATATGAATCAGTAAATAAACTTCAAGGAAACGCCCAGAATCGATATAAACACATAGACGCGTGCTTTTACACGCCGCGCCGCCTCGGGGATTGTCGCGGAACGTTAGCGTCTGATGGCAGTCGCGAGCGCTGCACACCGTGTCATAGGGTTGCTTTTAGATTTCTCCCGATATCAGCCCTAACGCGCCGATCGGGCGTAAGTCTCGAGAATACGGTGAAGTTTCCCTACTGTTCATATATCTACTGTGCTGCTACGCTCCATATCTGAAGGCCAGGGAAAAGCCTTTGTACCTTCAATCATATAATTTTCGACTCGACCACTAATCTCGGGGCTGCGGGTTTGAATCCCGTAGGGGCACATTGATCGATCTGCGGGTTTCGGAAGGCACGTTACCACAGTAAACTCCATAAATGAATTACTTTTTACAGTTTATCCGGGTTATCATAATGGTCTAGATTGGCACCATATCTGGCTCTCTAAAAGTGCCTAATTGTGAGTACAACTTCACAATTTTTAATACCTCTAACTTTGCTTTACGTCCTATGCATAAAATGCAATGTTATTTTTTCTCCGTTATCTTTTTTTATTGGTGACAATTATTTATACAACCAAATTCATACTGAAGACTCAATACCTAAGTGTTTAGTATCAGGGTTAGATGACCCTTTTTGAATTTTTTGTGAAATTCATTATTTATTATTTTCGTGTTCCCTACAAACGCAAGCCCAGTGGCCAGCCCCGAGTCAATTACTATAGGACGTCAACATTTAATTTTGCGAAATTAGCAAGTGCTTAAGTAAATTTAAACAAAATCTCTTGTTTTTTTTCTACTACAACAATGTTTTCTAATTAAAAATATGACTGTTTTAATTTGAAAAGTCGAATTATTTACACAAAGCAAATAACTTATAATGAGCTATTGAACCTCAACATTTGACCTGGAAATCAAATATTTAGAAGAATATATAGAACCTTACAATATAAAAACAATAACTTTCATAACATAAAGATAATTAGTTGATTGATTAGCTAAATATGAGATGACTAGTGGCTTTATTCTATTAACTACGAGAACACTGAAAAGTTAATTAAGCCTTTTGTCGTAGATAACTTTTCAAACCTTTAATTTAGTAATGTCAAAAATTGTTTGTTGTTTTTAAATTTATAATTTTTTTCCTTGTCTTTTTATGCACTTATTTTATAAGTTTTATTCTCAATTGTATTTTTTATTGTGTAAGAAAATGTACCTAGATCAATTATTGTAAACTTTTATTATTTAAGTAATTAATCAATTAATAATTTAAATGCTATTGGCACAAATATTTCACTGGTACCCCAAGTTACTAGCGTAGCTGAGTTTGTAGAACCCTGGTAAATTTACTTTTTAAATTATGTGCAATGGACCAAAATTTTTATTACCTATGTTTATTTTGTATGTTTATTATTCTTGCATTAAATTTATTTTTCTTTTCTTTTTTTTCTTCTTCTAGTATGTGAAATCTAGCCAAGTCAAATTTTGAGGTTCAAAAGATCATAAGTTTTGTTTTGTGTAAATAATTCCACTATTTTAATTTAAATAGTCGGATTTGTAAAAAGGAAACATTGTTGTAGCAGAAACAATAAAATCGGCCAAGTGTGTGTCGGGCTACGCGCAGTGTAGGGTTCCATAGTGACCCAGTACATTTTATAAGTTGTTCTACTACTACAGATCGCGCCAAATTTCTAGTCCGCTCGGAAGTTGCTCTCCCGAAGAACGGCCCATACATTGTCGTTTTAAGAGGAGACTAAATGTTTGGCGCGACCTGTACTCGTAAACCTGTAAAGCCTACATAGTTGTGATAGTTTTCCTTTTAACTTCATTATGTATACTACTTCTGTGAATTTTTCCACATATTCATAAACAACCGTTTAGCCGGCAAACTTGACTCTAACAAAAATTAGCGCCTTAAAGGTTAATATTTCGCCAACGGATCCCTAAATCGAAAATTGGTTTTCACACGCCCATAATGTTTTTGAACGACCTATCTGAAGATACCCCACACTATGGGAGAGACGACAATTTACGTGTATGGGAGATACATATATTAAAAAATATTTTTTACCCTTTTATCGGTGTGATTAATATTATATGTATACTCATACCAAATTACAGCTTTCTAGTACTAAAAGTCTCTGAGCTAAGCCGCGGACAGACGGACATTGCGAAACTATAAGGGTTCCTTGTCATACTACGGAACCCTAAAAACAAGAAATCGTGTTTTGTAACGTTTAAAAAATGTAAATCTAATAAAACCTGAATTCGACTGGTATGGAAAAATTTATCATCTGTGGTGAATGGAATGCAGCACTTATTCAGGTTCATTCATCTATTCCTAATATCAAAAAAAAATCTGAACATACCCATTATTCTACTACTTTATGACTTACTTACTTATTTTAGTAGTAGTTCGCCCCGAACTGTGAACTCGCGCTCGCCCGATTCGCGCTTGACCGATATGGCTCATGTTCGAGTTTAATAATTCTTTTTGCCTTATTTTTTTAAATTTCATGACCTTCCGATCAACGATAAGTGCTCGAGTTATCGTCGAACAAACATTCATACATACATAGATTATTCTAGTAGACTCTGAGAACTCATTCGCTTCGCTCGCTAGTTCAGTTATTTTTTCCACTGATGCCGAGAAAACAATTTGTCGAAGTATATTTGGATAAATTATATATTGTGTTTTTTATATACCTATTTATAAATATTTATTATATGGAATGAAATGAAAGGCAAAAAAATCTCTAAAAGCATAGGAATAATTATTTTAAAAGCCTGTCTGTACGAATGGTTGTGCAACAAGAAAGTGACATGGTAGATTTTAAGGCGACTATTCGCCAGAACTCACATACTAGCGCAGTATGCTGATCATAACCTTATTTATAGGTACTTGCTTATTATTTTTTTCTTTTTCAACATATCCCATACAATTTCTATGACGTGAAACTAAAACAAAGTGTATAAAGTAGAAAGTTTTTGTGATTTGTATTCGAATCATATTTATGTCTATTAACTTATTTGAATGGTACGAAACCCTCAGACGCGAGTCCTATGCGCACTTGACCGGTTTTTTTTACTAAATACTAAACAAACAATTTGTTTAATTAAACAATCTTAAACAAACGGTAAACAAATATATCGGTGATTCGGTAACCGAATCGACCGTCACTCTATCTAGGTGAACCAGAATACTTGCCCTCGAGAAGGAAGTACGCCCGAAGCCTTCGGGAAATATGGTTATATTCGCTCACAACGCAAATAAAGCCAGTTTAAAGAAGAACCGACCGTTTCCAGCTTTAAACTTGGTTTTAAAACTTGGATGAAAGTCTTCTTGCAGCGCTGCTAGGTGAGCGCTTTTTGAGTTAGATATAGCGCTTTTTTTCAATCTTGACGATATATATAGGTATATATTTTGTATTTCCTAGCCCAGGTCTTTACAACTTTTAAGTTACACTATCGTGAATCACACTTATATAGGTAGTTACACTTTCGTGCATCATCACTATTTTATTTTTTATTTCATTTATTTTAAGCATTATTTGAGCCCTATTGGACTATCGACTGATTTGAGGAAAAAAAAACTTCTACTCCTATTTTTATGTAAGTAATTAAAGTACGTATCTACGTGTTAGTTAAAACAAAACATAACAGAAGCATATTGAACTCATCTCATGCGTTCCTTTGATTTATATTTTTCAAAAAATTGGTCAAGTGCGAGAAGGACTCGTGCCCTGACGGTTCCGTAGTTTTAAACATTAACAGATTTTGTAGGGCGTCAGGCATGTGTGCTAGAACTAAGAGCTAAGTGCGAGTTGTCTTTGTCTATCGAATAACTTTACTACCGCGTGAATCGAGTTAAGCCGGGCCTCCAGCGCGTGTTTTGTCCTACACGCTAACCAAAAGGGTCTACAAAAAACATTGTTTCGCTACCGCCACACATTTTTGCTGATAGCCATGCAGGAGACCCAGCTTATCGACAAAAATGTCTCGTTCGTAAACTCACAGCCTCGCTAAAAGATAGGATCAAATGCAGTCTCAACAGCATCCTAAGCATAAGGAATAGGGAGGACTGTTCATTAATGGAAAATTAGGTATACCGCCATATGTCCGGAGCTGCAGGTTTGGGCGCTCCAAATTAAAATTATTTTTAAATTGAAATTATAATTAAAATTTAAAGTTAGTATATTTTACATTGAATTATAATTTATTAATTTTCATCTTAATCTTTATTATTGTCTAGTTTTTCTTTTTTATGTTCTGTTTTATTGCGTGTAAATATGGACTAATTTGGTCTGAAATAAATATATTTGATTTGATTTGATTACCACGAGCGGTAATAAATGTCTAACTAAACTAACTTGTTAGATATTTTAAACTCCAACCGAAACTAAAGCTTAATTTTTGCTTGTATAAAATTAACTATCGGTAATTTTTTGATTTTTTCCTAGACGTGTGACCGCGTGATATAGACCTAATTGTGAACAAATTTTCAAGTTTCTAAGTCAACTGTAAGTACCCTATAGGCTTTTATGGTGAAACGATTTGTATGCAATGGATTACATACTTTTTCAATGCAAGTGCTCGTAAAGTTCTGTTTTATATGAGTCTAATCTGTTGTCAAAGTCAACTTTACAGCACGAGTGTTTTATTTTTTAATTTCTTTATAATTTATTATTTTAGTTTTCTTCCCCTATATAGTGGGGAGGCAAATGGAACTTAGCTCATACAGCCATGTCTGAGGTATGTTTGTTTTTTTTTAGTTTATCGAAAACAGTTGCCAGTCTTATCTTGTGTACCATATTGAACGCAGCCTACGTTTAATATGAATCAAACTGAAACCAGCTCATTTCTGTCAAGTTGGCAACTTGCGTGCAAAGAAAAAGAATGCCCACCTAAAGTTCATTTGAAGTATATTTTATTGTCTGTTTGTTTCTTAAATTAAGTTTAATTTATAGTTGATGCTTGTGATTGTTGGCACTTGGTAGAAATTAATACACATTGTGTTTATTTAACTCTTACTTATCCACAAATATTTTATTCTATATTACACCCAACCGGTTTCGCTATATAATAAAGCCCTTGAGAATGCTAAATAGCGAAACCGGTTGGGTGTAATATAGAATAAAATATTTGTGGATAAGTACAAGAGTTAAATAAACACAAAGTTTTATTTATTTACTCACACTATGCATTAAAAAACGTAGTATGATACACATGCGTAAGATAACTTATCGCTCGTGTTTCAAATCGTTCCTCGTAAGCTATTGCCTTCTTTACGCACTTGTGCATAAACTACTATTTTCGCATTAATTTAGAAGCCTATTTTCTAAACAACACTATGGAGCCGTAGTGTTCTGTAGAATGTATTTATTTCAACTTGATATTTATACCGAGGCCCGAGAAAAACGGTCTTGACAGACGGACAGACGCATAAGGGTTCCGTTTTTTCCTTAAAAAGTATGAAAGTTAGTTATTATTCTAGCACTTTCTAAACAAGCACTTTTACTGGAATCTAGCGCTTTTTGGACCTGCAGCACTGTCGTCTCTGATGCGAGACTATTTGCGTTTCAATATTTATTCAGATGGTTCCTTTGATATAGACTCGAAAATGCATAATAATTTTCAAAAGATATCATCAAACGATGTGACTGCTTGCACAAGTGTATTCATACTTAGCTGGAGAGTTTTGGTGGACTTGTTATGCTCTGGACACAGTGTGCTAGAGATAAATCAACCTGGAAAGAGATGGCGGATGTCTTTGCTCAACAGTGAGATGACTTAAAGCCTATGATCATCGTTCACTCACCTGAAAATGAAAGTAACAAAACAAAAGACAGTTTAGTAGGTACCTAGTGCAAACTTAATAGTATATACAATTATATTTATTTTTTATCAATATTAAACAATCATGAATACTATATCTTATCATTGTTAATTGACACGTCATTAATAATTGTATTTTAAAAGCTGCTTTTAAGTTTGAAAGAGATAATTGTGTATGCTATAATATTAACTATTTGTTTGTTAAAATTTTAAGTTGCATGTTTCTGGATTGGCTAGCTCATTAAAAACATATATTTTTGTCCTTGTACTAAGAAAACCTGAATGCTATAAGATGGCTAATATAATAATATTTATGATAGCTACCTATCTATATACTAAATACTAAGAAGCAAAATACGTAAACATACAATACTCGTGTGTATTGTATGTAGGTCCCACAGACATATAATTATTACAAAGTAGCAGACCAAACATAAGGATTAAATAGTGTGACAAGTTTCCATACAAAAAATAAGCTACATTTAGGCTTCATTTAGGAAACGTATAAAAATGGGTTGTTTTGGCTGGCTTATGCTTGAAACATATTTGTTAATTCCTAAACTAATCTCTAGTGTATATTTTGTTTGGAAACAAGCAATATTTATATTTAAAAGAGCCCGAAGTTCACGGAGCTTAAATTGCCACGCGTCGACTCTATGCGATTATTATTAATGTTAGGTCTGCTACCATATTATACGTTTGTGCCTAACTTCATCCATTTGATTGCCAAGAAGAAGGGCAAGAAACATTTGCAAACATTTTGGGTTGCATGCATGAAAGGAGCTATCCCAAGTGACGTAAACAGAGGTATAGTTGGACATAAACATATTATTCAAAAAGTTACTTGGTAACTGACAAATCCTTTTGCTTCACGACGGAACCTCATTACGAAACCGAGGCGCCAAGCTACTTGTTCGTGTTCCATCATGACGTCATAAGAAAAGTCATATCGAGAGAATGTAGGCAAATCTGTACTAGTCATTCGTTCTTCCGTACAGTTTACGGAAGCTCCTGGACAAACTGATTGACGACTTTAGCCTGTTTTCACTTCTCCAATTTCTGGGTGAGCGCGCTTCTTCCTAGGTCTGATTGACGTCTTCCATCAGGCGCGGTGAGCATGTCATGAACTATTTTTCACTGTATAATCAAAATGAAATTGTATAGTTGATATATATAATATGTTAAAATTTAATTTCGGTTAAAATCTTGCGCTGTTACCTCAGACCAAATAAAAACTCAAAACGGAGCGCTGTCAACAACGTGAAGCCAGTTTCGTAAACATGTGTGCATTTAGTGAGTGTTGCCGCCAAGTAAAAACAGACAGGTTGTGCATGTGTGAGTTTCAAGCCGTGTACGTGTGTCTCACTTTTGGCTTGCTTCACCCGCTACAAAGAGTAAACTACGTCTTGACTTTTTATTTGGTCTGAGGCTGTTACCTACATAATTTTTCGATGCTTAAAAATTTCACATCTTTTCATTTTAAAGTAGCTGGAAAAAAATCCTCAAGGCTGACGAATGGCCACCATTTTTTTCAATCATTGTGACCCTAAGAGCAATCATCCTGCACCGGTTTCATTTATGTATCTGACGAGCTAAAAATAATTACCAACGGCACCATGAAACATGGCTGGATGAGGAACAGCAGAGGTGCAATTGTGTGAGCCGTTGGTATTCAAATTTGACTGTCATAAGGCTTTTCGGCTAAGCAAATAAGCCCGTTTCACAAATGAACTCGTACGTTTTTGGTTGTCAACATACAAAATAAGACAATGTATTCATTTAACAGCCAAAAATATACGATTTCAGTATGATAATCAATTTGTACAATTGCACATCTAATTGTGGTTTCCATAGGGGTCTTTTTCTTCATCGAAGTTCTGTATCTTATGAAATAATTTTGGGGTCAAATTTGAGGTCGACATTGTTAATTTTTGCATGGTTCTTACAGGTTACGGAATGGCAACCATGTGGTTTATTATTATTTAGTACTTACTACATGATAGTCCAGTTCATGTATGTGGTGAGGTCACTTTTGCAGCAGGACCCTGGTCTATAAGGATCACCCAGTGTCACGTTATCACGTTGTCATAGGGAAGTGTACGAAGGGAGTGTTAACTGTTTCTACTGACCTTCATGGAAACATATCGTGATGATATTTTTTTCTGACACTGTCTTACCGCGATTAAAATACCAAGTGTAGTAAAAATTTTAGGGTCCTGCTTTAGAAAAATATTATTCGTAAAAAACGCCAATGAAAGAGGCACTTAATGCGTACGTGAATACAGAAGTAGGTTATATATGTCGACCCAGAAAACGTTTCAGCCACCAAACATTTTGGAGACCGAAAAAATATACACAAAATCTCCCTTTGAAGTAGCAAACCTTTGCCACTTACTTTATTTCTTACCTTTCCCAAACAAAATATTATTTAGGTCTCGTACGCTTTGTGCGATGACTCAAGTATTTCTTATCAACCTTTCTGGGGCGTAAAAGAGCCCAAATCCCTTTCAGTCTAAAAAAACTAGAACACCTAAAATTGAGATAAGGTTCCCTCAAGGGAATCCCTTAGCAAACCCTTTACCTAAAATATCACATATCATATCCTAAAACAATATTATGTTATGGATACAGTTTGCCATGAAATCGAGGTTTGGGCTGAATTTCATGTCCACAGATTGGACATTTTTAGTAATGAATAAAATGACATGTGATTGTTTTAGGAATCGGGAAAATCAATAATCTATTAAGGCGACATAGGTAGTAAAATAGGTAGGGTTCTATCGTCTCCAAGACGACAGAATAGCCCAAAACGTGATAGAGAGAGTATGTATGAACTGTGACTGAATCCATCTATCCATCCATTAGCCTGGCTACTAGTTTATTAAACTAGTAAATAAATAGGTTATTAAAACCAGGGTGGTCAATATACAGGCTATAAGGGGTGTTTATAAAATAACGCCCAAGACTTTTGTACGGGGCAAAGATTAAATAAACGTAGGCGGACGGAGCCGCGAGCAAAGGCTAGCCACAAATAAAAACTATGAGTCTCAAAAATAACTCTCACCTAAACCAATTAAGAAGATAAGGTTAAAAAACCGGCCAAGTGCGAGTCGGACTCGCGCACGAAGGGTTCCCTACCATTATCCATAAAAACGGCAAAAAAATCATGTCTGTAGTATTGGAGTGCGCGGGGCGCGGGTACGACTCGGACTTGTCCGGTTTTAGTATTTATTGTTATAGCGACAATAGAAATACATCATCTGTGAAAATTTCAACTGTCTAACTATCACGGTTCATGAGATACAGCCTGGTGACAGACGGACAGCGGACAGCGGAGTCATAGTAATAGGGTTCCGTTGGAACCCTAAAACGTCACTTGCAGGGAAATATGGAGCCCTATTATCTGTCCGTCTGGATATGTCATAATACAGATCGCGCCAAACTTCTGGTCCCATACATTTAGAAGAACGGCCCTTAATTGCCATGTTTAGAGGGCGCTAAGAGTTTGGCGCGACCTGTACTCGTAAACCTGTAAAGCCACTTATAAAGCTGTGATAGTTTTCCTTTTAAATTCATTATAATGTTTACTACTTCTGTGAATTTTTTCACATAACCGTTTAGCCAGCGGGGGAGGGGGGGTTAATATTTCGCCAACGGATCCCTAAATTGAAAAATGGTTTTCACACACCCACAATATTTTTGAACGACCTATCTAACGATACTCCACACTATGGGATAGATAAGAAAAAAAACCCATCCCCAATTTACGTGTATGGGAGGTAACCTTAAATTTCTTTTTCATGATTTTATTTTACCGTTTTGTCGGCGTGATTATTATGTATTCTCATACCAAATTATAGCTTTCTAGTATTATAGTCTCTGAGCTAAGCCGCGGACAGACGGACGGACGGACGGACAGTCGGACATGGCGAAACTATAAGGGTTCCTTGTCGGACTACGGAACCCTACAAAGGAGCCGAAAAACAATTTTTTTTTATACTCCTTCTATGTGTATGGAAGAAATATATTTTTTTAATTTAATTTAAATTCTCCAAAATTAAGGAAATAGGGGGCCATCAAAGCCACCAAAGTTATGGAGTCTATCTCAAAAACTGAACGAATTGGGAATTTCGAATTTTTTGTATATTATGTGCCAAATACTGCATTTAAAAAAGAAATACAGAAAACGCCGATTTGTATTACAGGTTTAAGATAACGTACCCGAATTCTCGACCAACTTAATTTTGCAGTTTAATTTCGTACATTTGACAAATGACACTGACAAGTTGATACTTAACTTATTTAAATGGTACGAATCCTTCAGGGTGCATGTCCTAGTCGCACTTTAACTGTTTTATTATTTCAGTATGTACATGTGGTTCAACTACATACATTCATGCCTATCGGAAAATGCAATTATTTTGAGGCATATTTAATAGCATAAAACATTAATTTTGGCATATTCGTATCTAAAAGTTGTTTTGAGAATTTCATAGAATTTTGTCACGAATCCGAAGAATTGTGTCGTAGAACCAAAGACTGTGTCAGTAAAACTATTATCACACTAATATTATAAATGCGAAAGTTTGTGTGTGTGTGTGTATGTTTGTTACTCTTTCACGATAAAACGGCTGGACGGATTTGGATGGAATTTAGAAAGGATATAGCTTATACCCTAACTTAACACATAGGCTACTTTTTATCCCGGAAAAAGCATGTCGTTAAACAGAATAACACGCGGGCGAAGCCGCGGGCAAAAAAGCTAGAAAATTAATAAATACTTTCATGCGTCGAACCAAGTCTTATAATACTGTCATTAAAAATCGTAGTACGCGATAAATCTCAGACATCATCGCTCAAAGTCGCGACACACATTCCAGTTTGAATGAGAATTCGTGACTCGTCATTTAGTAAAGTTCCGGACGATACAAATATCGCATTCTATATAGACAGAAAAAACTGAAAAAGCATACTGCGGAGTTTTACTAAATTGTGACAGCTGATGAAGGATCTCCAAAAACAAAGACAGGTTTTTGTTGTTTGGGTTTTATAATTTACTTATTTTATTTATACATTTTCCTTATGTTGTTTGTGTTTTGTAATTTATTAATTTACTCATAAATAAAACAATTTTAAGAACTGTGACTTGACACAGTCTTGGTTTTAGTAACGTAAAGTTTCACAGTGTTTTTCTATATTACATATTTATAGCTTTTCGCCCACGGCACCGTTCGTAGGTATCTATTCAATCGGAAGTTGATAGTTGAGATTGCCGGCACTTGGTGGAATTTATCAAACATTGTTGTGATGAAAACACTTACTTTTCCACAGATAATTATTTGTCTATTATTTCTGGAAAAGTACAAGTGTTTTCATCACAACAACCTATTCGGGTCGGATCTTATAACGTGACAGCAGATTTTGGGATAAATACGAATGTGGGGGGTTTCTTTTTTTCCTAGAAATTGCGAATTTTTCTTACTCTTGAAAATATTAAGTTACGTAAAATGACATGAAACGAAACGTGATATCGATATTTTGTTTGGTTTTGGTCAAGTAACGTCTGCCAGAATAGGTAATAATGGGTGAAACGAAACGATATTTATGAAACTACTTTGATTTTATTCAGAAATGAACGACTCAGAAAACTTATCTAGGGCAAAGTGCGACACTGTACTGGTAGGTTACTAGAAGCTCTAAAACCGAATCAGCGCACCCCGACTCTATACAGTCTTGTGGCTACTACCCCTAGAGTGTATATAAAAAGCCAGATGCGCGGAGGAAGGGCAGCCCCCGCCCGCTGTAACAAAGTGCAGGCTCCCGTGTGAGCCGTAGCGGCGAAGCCGAAGCTGCGGAGGTGAGCATGGGTGCCTGCACTTTGTTACGTAAGGGCAAAGGGGCTGCACTTTGCGTAGCGCCGAAGCAGTCGCAGAAGTGTCGGCTTTCTTAATCCAGTGAAATGTTAGAAAAAAGTGAGGTATACGAAAAAAAAACCTAAACGCTATACATTTCCTGGACAAGGGGGTAAGTAGGGGGACTTTATTTCCCCCATCTTCCTCCCACTCCTTTACGAAGAGACTATATGTCAAGGAAAAAAAAAAGTGAAGTTATAATTGTCGATAAAAAAATCATATCTAAAAAACTTCTCATTTCCTAAGGTTGGGAGTGTGTTTAAGTGTGTGCAAGACTCACTCCTCCTCTTTACAACCCCCTTTGATGCTGTCACGATATAAGATTTTAACCATCTATTTTGGGAATAGAATATTTAAGGAATAGATGTTAAGTTAGATATAACTATTTGTTGTCCCTACGAGGGCGACATGGTCACAAAGTGTACCAAGCCCTCTATAAAAAATTAAGATTAAAACAAAAAAATCTATTTTGTAAGTATTACATTCTTTTTCAAATAATAATCTTAAATGAAAATGCAATTTAATGATTTTGGATTAAGGAACATAACTTGTATCAAATAAATATATATTTTGGATTCCAGCATTTTATATATATTAGGAGTTAAAGTATGAAATTTCCGTTTTGTACGGAAAAATTAAAAAAAATATTTTGAATTACACCATGACGTGACCACCGAAATGTTATCATCACTTATATGGGTAAGCGTCGCTTACGAGTCAGCCAATGCGATTTTTTATTTTACCGATTTAATGCAAACGGGTCCATATTGTGGGTATGCTAGCTAACATCAAACCATACTGCTAATTCCTCAGTAGTTTGATACGGATCGGCTTCAACCATCGCATCATTCGCTGGTCGTCCTCGGGTTTATTCTTCAAGTCGAAGTTTCCATTACAAAAGCGATTAAATTAAAAACGCACGGTGCGTTCATTAGCTGTATCCTCTCCAAACACAGTGAGGGTCCTTCACTTGACCTGTCGCGATAATTACCTACATTACACTTTTGAGTTCTTTCGACGTCGACGGCTCTCTCGCCAGTCGGTTGCCGTCGTCGCGTCGTCGTTCGAGCGCGCGCAACGTTTCTGTCACATGATTTGTACCTACTTATTTTTAAGTCGTTAGCTAAAGATTAGTTAATGGGTAAATAGGTTATCTATACTAATAATAAAGTAGTAAAAATTGTGTCTGTACGTTGGATATTTTCAAGAAATTTTAAATGAAATGGGTTATTGTTACGAGGCCAACTACCAACAAACAACAAATTCTTAGAATTTTTGTCTGTCTGTCTGTTCCGTTTTAACTCGAGAGCACTCGAGAACAACTCAACGGATTTGGATGCGGTTTTTATTATTATAATTGCAGTGACCCTGGTCAACACAAAGGCTGTAAGGGATGTTCATAAAATAACGCCCAAGCCGGAAACGGGGAGAAGATTGAATAAACGCCTTTATAACTCGGGAACCACTGAACGGATTTGGATGCAGGTTTTTATTATCATCATAGTAACAGTGCTTAACATATAGGCTATACGGGATGTTCATAAAATAACGCCCAAGCCGAAAACGGGGCGAAGATTCTCTGGACGTGGGCGAAGCTGCGGGCAAAAGCTAGTATTAAATAAAATAACTTATTAAAAACTTTTATAGCACACCGTGCGTAAAATGACCGCACGCTGCGCTTGCGTAAAGTCGGCATTTTCCGCACTTTTGCTATAAAATATTATACGATACTCGTGCGAGAAACTTTTTCTCGACTCGTGTGATTGCAGCACTCACCTTCGGCTCGTGCCGCAAACTCACACTCGTCAGAAAACGTTTCATCGCTCTCGTATCGTAATGTACTATTAATTAACCACGTCAACCCTATTGCTACTGCACGCCATGTAGGGCGCGCGCCGGCAGATCGCGCGTTGTACGAAGAGGATAGGTTCCGAAAAACCATAATTTATTCTTCCTTGTTTGAAGAATCTAGCAATACTAGATATTTGAAAAAAATTTGGACTTCTGTCAAGAATATAATGTACACTCTTATCGAAACAGAATCTTCAGAAGTCATTCCAACATTGAGCCATAAAAATCAAAGATGACTCCAAAAAAAGGTTTCATGTCGAGTTTTAACATTATTTGAGCAAAATCATATTATATTATTTATTAATTAAAATCTGTATAAACTTTATTATACTGTTATCCGAACAGATATTTGATACAAACTTTAGTTTTTTTAAAATAATTAAATTCGTGATAAAAGTCGTCATTTTGATAATTTTCCAGAATTCGTCCCTCTTGCACTGCAGGTTTTTCGGCATGGAGTAACAGCGATCAATGCAATCGGAACCTATTTTCTTAACAACGTCAACGTCTAGCGTCTTCGACAGATTTTTGCATGTATTTCTTGACAGTAGTTAATTATAAGCGCAGGTATTTTCGTGATGAGGGGAGTGATGTATCAATTATTATAATAATCTGTGACACAGTATTGATGCTGTTTTTGCTGCGTAAGTACCACGTCGGACGGAACTTGTATTGAAAAATTAATCTAATTTTTAATGTATCTATCTTTACTTTAAAAACAGAATGAAAAACAATTGAAAGTCAAACAATCGAAAGTTGTACATTATTTAAATTTAGAAGGTTATGGTTATCGTGTAAAAAAATACTTTAGAATCTCACACCATGCAGGTTTAATTTTAATTCAAAGTGGCCAGTAGGTTAAAACGCAAATTTCATATATTATTTTGAATGAGAAAACCGTATTCTTAAATCAAAAATATACTTTTGAGTGAAGATGAAAATGGAGACTTTATTTAACGTATTCGAAGTAGGTACTTTAATTTTTTTGAATTAATAATAATTTGTTAAAATAAAAATAAATCAAAGTTTAACAATATTAAATGTTTGACTATGGTGAGGAGGCGTTGGTGGATGCCTTTGAATATTTACCACGTTGATGCACAGGTTTAACGATGAGATTATGACTCATCACGTAATCATATACGTAATCATTATATTCACAATTCAAAGTCAGTCTAATTAAAAAGAAAGTACATTAAACAATATTGCCGAAAATAATACCATATTAATTCAAAACCTTTTTTGCCTTGTTATTTACGTCAATTTTGTTTCATTGCAAACTGCTTACATTTTGCATAGAGCACAGCTTCAAAAACCGGAAATCAAAGCAGAAACATTAAAGTTATAGCGTCAGTTCTGTCCACACGTTGCTTCTAGCGGACTTTTCAGCAATTATTTGTACAGTTTATAACGGAACACCTGTCCTGTGCTGGCTTTGAACTCGTCCAACCATATAAGTCATGCAATTTTTTTTGTTAATCGTTATTTAAGGCTGCATATAAAGTCAGACTAAGCACATTATTTTGCATCAATCAGAACTGAACTCTACGACGTTTCCTTTTAGTTTAAAATAGCGCGCTCTCAGCCGTGGCTGTTACGCCCACAAAGAAACACGCGCCCAAAAAAATCTGCGTTTTTATTTCATAACTCTGCTTCTAGATGCAATTTTTTAAATATTCTAAGACGAGCCGACGATGTCATTTGTTAACTTATTCTTCATACAAATTTCAAAGCTATGAGATTTAGAGGTAACTTCTTAACTTTTTTCTATCGAGCGAATTTTCTAAGATCAGTCTATCAGCCATATAGTCTACTGTCCATATTATTTTTACTGGACCGATTAACCAAGTTACACAATGGGATATGCTCATTTGAAATTGGGCATCTAGCCTTATACGGACAGGTGGTAGAGCTGATGCCGGGCTCGACCGTGCACGTAACACTATCTTATCCGAAATGATTCGAGGGAGAGTAAGAGAACGGCTGTCAAACAGGCCGGCCGTGTCTGGTACAGATTGATGGCGGTTTATCCATCCCCAATTGCCGAACCTAATATAAATAATAAATAAATAAATCGTTTATTGTGAACACTTAAACATAGTTACCAAACATGTTCTCTAGTCCCCACAGTAGAATTCCCTGGGTTGTGGGTAGCTAGTCTCAACCGCTAACATGACACAGGTTAATGTTGAATTATAGTTATAACGTTACAATCGAATAAATATACATGCAGACTAAATAAAAATAAAAACAAATATAAAAGTAAATGCTCAACTTAAAATTTGGTAATTATAATATTAACAAGTCCAACCAATACAAAGAGACTGTGATGTGATTGGGAGAGTGTGTATTTGTGTAAAAAGTGTGAATGTTGAGTGAGGAAGGGTGTGTGTGTGTGTAGTTGTAGGTAGGTATACGATATGTTACTTGTAGGTAGGTATACGGTAAATTAGCTATCCTTATTCGTGTATAGCCATAATACTTTCAGTTTGCACATAGTCCAAAGGCAGCAGCCAAGTTAAAAGTTGTTTTTTGCAACGAAATTTGGTCATATTTAAAATGTTTAAATATTTGTTGATCTTAGTGTATAGATAAGGGCCTAGATAGTAATAAGATCTTTGTGCAAAGTTTGTCCGAGTTTGCGGAATTTGCCAGGTGGTGCGGCGTTGAGATCTGGTGGACTCTGTCATATTGAGAAGGGCTTGTTTGTGAAACTTGAGTATAGTCGACACAACGTAAAGTTGTCTTACGCGTAACACTCCACACTCGTCGTAGAGATCATTCGTATGATAGCGGAAAGGTTTCTTGTATGCCATTTTTAAAACCGCTCTTTGAGCCGTTTCAGCCTTAATCTTAAGGGTTTTGCAAGCAGCTCCCCAAGCAGTAATACAATAGGCGAGGACCGATTGACAAAGAGCGTAGTAGATCATCTTCAGTATTTGGTCATCTGCCAAGTTTCTAATTTTCTTAAAAATATAAAGAATCTTACGGACTCGAGTTTTTACGGCATCAACCTGAATACTCCATGTCAATGTAACCTTAGGATAGACTGGTGACGGGTAGCGGCGTCACCATAATAGTGTGAGGATCTCAGCATCACGTTCACCAACTGTCCAGTGTGTGTGATTAGAGGGTAGTTCAACATTTAATCAAAACCCATGTCAGACATTCGCGAGTGAGTAGGACCCAAACCAAGCGTCCAAAAGACCCACAAAAGACTTTCCGTTCGTATGTCACGGATCTCTAGCTTGCAGAGGGAATGAGGTACAGATCTGAAATTTGGATATGTTATGTAAAATGTTGACCCAAAACCGGTTATTGAATTAAAGATCAAATTAAATTAATTTTGCAGGGCGGGTCCCATAACATGAAAGAGAAGCCGAAATATTTTTTTTATCCCTTTATTTGGGGTCTCATTTTCTAGTTATTCGAAAATTAAGAAATGGGTTGAAAATAAATTTTAAACCACTTTTGTTACGGGGTTTATCTCAGAAACTAAACTACATAGTTGGCAATTTGGAATTTTCTGTGTACGAGTATTATATTATGTTACATGTACCTACTACATAGTACACTATTTAAACAACTTTATATGGAACTTATATGGAAATATTGGTTCTGTTTATGAATCCAATAATCTTTTCATCAGCGACATAAATATAATCAGTGAAGAGTTTACTGATGTAGCGGCTGGCCCACGCAGCCACCGCCATGGTTGGCAACATTACGCAGAACAGAGTAATACACGGTATTATTATGAGCAAGGGAAAACAGTTTATCATCGCTTACTATTTTATGGCACTACTAAGGTTAAAACTTAAATTTATCACCGTTTTGTAAAACAATACAACGCGATAAAAGGCACAACCAAAAGCAAAGGCAAGGAAACAAATAACAGGAATGTCATGATTGAGCAACACTATTTAAACAACAAATACTTAATACGCCGATTTTTAATATAAGTTTAAGGTTACGTACCCGAATACTGCTCGATCAACTTTACTTTGCAGTTTTGTTTCATACCGTTTTTAGGTAAGTAATATAATAATGATAAGTTTGTAATTTTATATTAAGACGACTCCGCTTACCATACTCTACCATACTAGCTTAGTTCGCTGATCATATTCTTATTTATAGGTACTTGCCTATTATTTTTTCTTGTTCAACATATCCCACACAATATCCATGACGTCAAACTAAAACATTTATCAAAATCAAATACATACAAAAGTTACAAGCGTATAAAAGTCCTGGATTTTACACATATTTTGATGCATGAACACATTAAAGTATCAAATTCAAATTCGTTCAAGCGCACTTTATATATCTGTCACCCAACCAATGCGTTTTATAACCTGAACGTTTAAGGCTGCGCAGAGCGTACGACGATTAGACACCTCGCTCTGTACTCTCGTGGTCGTTTTTATCGTGGTCTATTTATTGACTGCTGCGCGGCCATACTAAAAATGTATGGCGGATTTGTGGTGCATTTTGAATAAATCGTATTTAAATTGCCAGGCAATATTTCTAAAAGTAAGTTGAAAAAATTATAGTTTATACTTTGGTGATTGTTTGAAATTAAGTTCCTAAACGCCAATGCGCCTTTGATACATTTTGGGCTTAGATTGAATAGTTTTGCTTTATAAACTATAAATAATTTTTAATTTTTGCTTCGAATTAAGTGTACATATATTTTCTGTGATACTAAATATGATTTTTTTATATTAATTAATGAAATATTATTCATTAAATCAACTTAACCGTGACTGCCGATTTAGCTTATTTTGGTCGGAGCAGCCTTAATAAGAAGCAAATGTAACGCGGTAGAACTCAGGTAGAACACAAAATATTGCCCATCCGATGTCAAAATACCTCGTGAATATGAGGGAAAAGTTATTTAGGACCAACGAGTTTACCTCTAAAGCGACCTCACTGAAAGCTAAAATTTTCAGAGGCTTCGTCGGTGACTGTACTCCACACGACGACACAACGAAGCGGGCTCCGACGATATTAAATTTTTATGCTGTGGCTGCAGTACTCTTGCAAACTATAAAATGTTTGAAATCTATTCACTGGACCCTGGCTACTGCAGTTTTGTAAGAACATCGATATAACTCGTAAAAGTGTAGCTTTGACACGATTTTTATTGCTTTAGCATGTTTATGAAATGAATACTCGTATTTACTTTAAAAAAATACTTAATACATGTGTATTACTTAATAAGCTTGATGTATTTATTATAATAAATATTATTATTAGTATTTTTTATTGTAGATAAGTAAATAGTGCTTGTGATTTTCTGCGCTTGGTGGAACGTATGATACATTATGATTAAAATACACTTTTACTGATCATACTAAGGGGTGATGATTGCGTCAGTTGGTGACGTAATCAGTCTACGTGGCCACATTCCTTTGATTTCCTGCTGATCCCTCCTTGTCTTTCCCCTCCTTCTTACCGGCCCGGTCAACAGCTGGACCAGCGAAGCGACCCAAGCAGTGGATAGCGAGAACCCAGATTTTGGACTTCTGGAGGTACCGTGACGCAGTCAATAGTTTACTGGACTCGAGTGAGTGTAATTTTATTTATTAATCTGGGTGAGGACTCTGTCTGCATACTAATTTCGTGCCAGGTATATGGTGTTTCTGATATACTATGGGCCCTATATAGAATCCCGTATATTTAGTTTGGCCGGACAGGGTTCTTTTCCATACATTTGTTGGTAGCAGAACGCGTTTGAGTTGATTATTATCAACATTTTCTTGAAATTATGCGTTACTATATTGTATCTACTATATTAAATATAGACCTGTATAAAAAGAACAGTGATGTACACACACACCATACCCGAAGTGCTGAGAAACTCGTCTCACTCAAACGTAAACTGACGAAGACACCCAAAACGATACATGTCATGGGCCCCAAACCCCCCCCCCCCCCCCACACCATATCCCTTCGCACGTGACAGCCGCCAAAACTATCGGCTCCTTTAAGGCAAAGTTGAAACAATGGCTTATTGAGCGGAATTTCTACGGTGTGGAGGAATTCTTTGCTGTGTAGTTTTGATATTTGTGTTCGTGACTGTATTTTTAAATTTGAATTTAAAATTCATCCATCCATCCATCAGCCTGTTTCGTCCACTGCTGGACATAGGCCTTTCCAGGATTTCGCCATTCTTGGCGGTCCTCCTGGAAGAAATGCCCATACTCACACACGCTGGGCAGGCGGTTTGGTGAGCGCGGTGCCAAAACCCTTGCACCAGTGACGCCGCTGCCCGTCACCAGTCTGTTTTATATAAGGCTCGGCAATTGGGGATGGATATACCGCCATCCATCGGTCCCAGGCAATGGTGGGCCGCCTGGTTTTGCCTGAGAGCTGTTCTCTTACTCTCCCCCGAATAACTTCTGGAGGATTTGCGAGTAAGATGGTGGTACCTCCACAGTCGAGCCCGGCATCAGCTCTACCACCGAATTTGAAATTATGCGTATAAATAGTTAGGACATACTATTATTTGAATTGAATTTTATTGCAATTTTTTCATTTTTTATTTTAATTTACAGTGTAAAATTATTATTTTAACTTATGTTCATTGAATAGATTATATACCTATAAATGTTATTATTGACGTGTAATGGATATTACAAATAAAAATGTTCTATGTTCTTTGAAAATTAATTGTAAACCGTGAAATAGACAAATTACATTCAAAAGTAATTATTACTCGCATTTTATTGCATCCAATAAAATCGTAAAGATAGGGCTAAGCTAAAGTATGATTTAAATACAATTTCATTGGAGCTATATTATGTTTTAGATTAGACAATAAAAATTATACTGAAGATTAAACGTCGTAATAACGTGTTATAAAACGGCCGTTATATTACAAATACATCCTCTTAGTTCCAAAATAATACCTAAATAAAAAAACGTCGAAATCGCGAGTTTTCTGAGCGAGCCGCTCCCACTAAGCAGGATAGAAAAGTGTAAAACGAAAGCGTTGGGGTAGGGCAGATTTCTTTGGATAACCTCGGCTTAAAACTTTTCCAAAGAAACATACCGGCAAAAAGTTGCTCAATATGATCGGTAATCAAGATGGTTTCTATATAGTAGTACTTTATATTAACTGTGTATTTTACTCATACATAACTAATATTTTCTGGACGCTATCAGAATAGGAATTGAAAGCACTCGGCATAGTAATATTAATTAATCAATTACCTAGGTACTTAAACCCATGGAGAAAATAATCTAATCTTCATACGTATTAAGTACAGATACTTATAATGGTTTTCTGATCAATACATAATGTCGCTTCTCCAGGGCTCAGTTCAGTTTGATCACCCGTTCACGCCCGGCGATCATGACATCTCTTTTGCACGCGTTGAATTTGTATCTGCTATCCTGCTGTCAGTGATGAGCGGGCGATCAAACTGAACGCGGCCCTGTATATAAAGTTATCGCTGATCTATCAGAACTTTTTGCTAAATCTCATCTGTTTTATATTTTTTAATTTAATTTAATTTAATTTTAATCTCATTTGGTCTATAACGAAAAACAACTGAGAAACGGGTTATCAAATTTTGTACTAAAACAGAGATTGTGTTAGTTGCAACCAAGTTTCAACGGGGTAAATAAAGTAACATTTATATTACGTTAAAATAATGTGCGAAACTAACAATAAAAAAAAAGATTATAATGATTATTTTTTTACTCTACTTACATCGTCACGACATGAATCCCCGGGGGGTGTTAGAAGTGTTCCCGAGTGTGAACTCTGAAAGTGAAATCTTCTCTTCTTATCGTGTGGGCTGCAAGACCTATCGGCCCAACAAGCCCTGGTGTCAGAGTTTTAAAACCGTCTTACGGCCTCTGACGTGGTTTATGTAACGACCACTCTACTAGAAAGTGGCCGGGACCAACGGCTTAAAGTGCCTTCCGAAGCACGAAATCATCTTACTTATCGGACTTATCGGTGATTCAAGCCTGCAATGTCCTAAACAAACTGAGAACAACTCACAAAGTGACATTCCACTATGTGTGTTCCCCGCGGGGATTGAACCCACGACCGCCGGGATGAGAGCCCAAGGCTCTCGCCACTAGACCACAGAGGTAGTAAAGGTAAAGAAAGTGAAATGCAAGTCACAGACTACACTCGGCACACCCTAGAGTAACGAAAATTATTTTGAAAAAAGAAAAAAAAATACATTAAAGCTTGTTCTCCGCATTTTTAAAAGTCCTGACGTTTTTTTTTCCAAAATGCTACCATATAAACTATAATGTTCGAGAGTTGTATACGAGTATTATTGATTTTGTATTATTAGAAAAAGATGCGGATCGTTTAACTGCACCTTTATAATGACTGCATAAGATCCCCTCTATCCATAAAAAAGTAAACATTTATGTCACTGTACAATATACCTATAGACTATAGAGGGTACGAAGTTCATAGATATTGCGTCTTGTATTTGTATTACTGTGTGTATATTATTATCATCGGGTCTAAATTATCTCATTGACACCGGTTATCTTGAATTGTTGACAAGTAAATAGTAATCGTCATGATTTTATCCATACAGGGTGGGTTTGGTATGGGGCAGATATATTATTGGAGATAAAGAAAGTATTATCGGTTTGCTAATTGATGTAGAGTTTGCCAAAGCTCTTTTGGCTCCTGTATATGAACTTCAAAACTCTGTATTATAATTTTACGTGTTTCTTAGCACCTGTCAAATTTAAACTTAATAGGTTGCACACTGTGCTAAACGAGGCAAAAAAAAAATTGCATCCACTAGGAAAAATACCCTCTTTGCAATTAAAGAATAATAAACATTTATTTCCAAAACACAGAAAAATACAATGATAAGGTATATGTATAAACATACGTAGAAAACAGCAAAAAAACCTTTATGTGTATTATCATTTATTGCAAGATCTAAAAAACTGGAAACTGGAAACTCTAAATATTTTGTGCAATACAAGATAGAGCAGTATCAATTATCACATCACATCACATCACACTAATAATATAAATGCGAAAGTTTGTATTAGTGTGTGTGTGTGTGTGTGTGTGTGTGTGTGTGTGTGTGTGTGTGTGTGTGTGTGTGTGTGTGTGTGTGTGTGTGTGTGTGTGTATATGTTTGTTACTCTTTCACGCTGAAATGGCTGAACGGATTTGGATGAAATTCAGAATGGATATAGCTTATACCCTTACTTAACACATAGGCTACTTTTATCCCGAAAAAAAGGATGTCGTTTAACCGAATATCACGCGTGCGGAGCCGCGGGCAAGAGCTAGTTAGAAATAAATTCTTCGAGAAAAATAAATCTCAGATTCTTCCTCGTTCGATTAGTAAGCAACTGATACCGATCGTCGGGTAAGACGACCAAAAAAGGACAAGTGTAGGGTGTAAGAGTTCAACAGAGTTCAGTTGGGAGAGCACTTGCCTTGTAAGCAAAATACTAAATAAGAGTAATTTTTTTCACAATATATTTGTTTTTCTGCGTAAAAATTATCCAGATTCTACTTATTTAGTGTATTCTTTTCATGGTTTTTATATTCATAAATATTAATTTATTTTATGCTGGTGTCAAAATACAGGGTAAGGTTTTTTTTAAATCAAAAATAAATGGAAGTCGTTCTATCTCGAGGTTCTCTATTCTACTCATAAAAGGTAAATCCTGTATAGGCAAAATGATAATAGGCACTTGTAAAAAAAACACCGACTACAAGGTTGGATAGGATAATAAAGGAAGAAATATTGTTGACTTCTTTCTTTTTTTTTCTCATCACATCTTGACCACAAGAAGTTGGCCCTTTCCATTTCTATTTATACCTGCTTGAAAAACAATAATTATTTCATATTTTATGCTAGCTTCTTGACATCAAGCCAGAACAGGAAATAAGAAGTTGGCTAAAAAGTTATTCCTTCGTGTTAATTGAGCTCAACTTTCATAAGTTAATGTAGTTTTACAGAAACTTTTTATTTTCCAAAATGTATACTTGCAAAATGTATACTTGGTGAAACTGGAATCAAATATTGAATTAAAGGATACGTTTTGATCTCAGTGCAAACTGCACAACTATGATTGTTTTTCTTATTATTGAATAAAAATATTAAATAAATGTTATTTATGGCATTTTGTGACCTAAGTTTAATGTCAATTAGTTTTTATGTGCCGTGTCGAAATAAGAACCTCCCTTTTTGAAGTCGGTTAAAATAATAATCATGATGATATGTCAATAATTATGCAAGTCATTATGGGCCAGATTCTGAGTTAAGAAAATCTCGCTTAGCGGATACTTAAGCGATGAATCAGCCAATCACAGCGCTGCATTTAAAAGTCAAGCATTACTGAAATTCTCAGCTTTGATATCGGGAGTTACACATTTTTTCTCTGTGTACTATCAGTACAACATTGTGGCCGATAATTAGTTAAATTAAAATATTGATTGTGTGATTCAAGCAGTATTGTATCAGGTTCAAACGGATCAACATGTTTATTTCAATCATACTAATATTTGTTGTTTCTGTACTCACCGTGTCTTTTTTCGTTGGAACGTATAATGAAAGTTACTGGAGAAAGCGTGGAGTCAAGTACCATGGTGGAAAAAATATGGTGGCTGTTTTCTGGGATTTTGTAGTTAAAAATCGGGCAATCTACGATTACTTCGGAGACGTTTATAAGCAGTTTCCTGATGAACCTGCAGTAGCTACGGCTGCTATGCTGACACCAACACTATTCCTCAAAGATCCTGTCAACATTCAGCATGTACTATCAGAGAACTTCAAGGCATTTTACCACAGAGGCGTAGATATTGGAGAAAACGACAAATTGGCTGACAATGTCCTCTTTATGAATGGAAACCGATGGAAATTGACCAGACAGAAAATGACTCCTCTATTCACGAGCTCCAAACTGAAGAATATGTACTATATCATGGATAAAAGCGCAAAGGATTTCGTTGAACACGTCAAGAATACAATAGATGACAAATCATTAGGGGCTTTCGATACACTCACTTTATTCACATGTGCCGCTTTAGGAGCTTCAGTTTTTGGTATCAAATCTGATGAATCAACTTTTAATTCGCCATTCTTAGACATTGCTAGAGATGCAACCAAGCCAACATTTAAAGCTGCTGTAAAATTTACTTTGAACAGTCTGTCTCCTAAATTATTCCAAATGCTGGGTCTAAAGCTATTTGGTGAGCACGAAAAGCGTTTTATTAACGCAATAAGCTTCGTATTGAAAGAACGCAGAAACGAAGGAAGTTTGAATAAACATGATTTTCCTGAACTTGCTGTAGCTCTTCAAAAGAGTGGTAAATTTAAGGATTTGACTACGGGATTAGAACTAGAACCTTCCGATGAATGGTTAGCAGCTCAGGCTTTCTTCTTTTTAATTGCTGGAGTGGAACCATCTGCTATGGGCATGTTTGCAGCACTTTTCGAACTAGCAAGACACCCAGCTATACTTAAACGTGTACAAGCTGAATTAGACAAAGTATTTGAAGATAGAAACGGTGAAATGAATTATGACACTATTACAAGTATGGAATACCTTGACAAAGTTCTTGAAGAAGCTTTACGTATGCATCCTCCTATATCTCTGCTTAGCAGAAGATGTACCGCAGATACTGTTCTGCCAGTTGGTGGTATCAAAGTTGATAAAGGAACCACAATAAACATCCCAATCCTTGCCATACATCATGATGCTAAATATTATCCAAACCCTGATTTATTTGATCCTGAAAGGTTCTCATCCGAAAAGATAAAGGAAAGAGTAAATATGACATTTATGCCTTTTGGCGAAGGAGGACGATTATGCATAGGTTTGTTTTGATTTACTTTATCTAGTAATTTTTACTTTGCCGTAGCAAAAGAATTCTTCATATGTGATAAAAAATATTTTGCATTTAAAACACAAATTATTTTGATTTTGTTTTAAACGTGTAAAAATGTACAGAAGAATAAATAAATTTTATGTTTTTTTTTCAGGGCAGCGTTTTGCTCATCTCCAGATGAAGACCGGATTGGTATATTTGCTTCGCAATTTCTACCCAAAGGTCGATGACGTCAACAAAACGATGAAGTACATGAAGACTCCTCTTATTATCAGACCAACTAAGGACTGCAATTTCTATTTTGAGCCGAGGAATTAAGGAAACTGAAGGACTACGGAGATTATCGACCTGTTTTGCTGGGTCTTAATTACATTATAAATAATGTCCTCAATCCATCCGTCAGCCTATTTCGTCCACTGCTGGACAAAGGCCTTTTCAAGATTTCGCCAAGTGTTTTTTTGGCGGTCCTCCTGACAGAAGAGCCCATACTCACACATGCTAGGAGTAAGATGATGGTACTTCCACAGTTGAGCCCGGCACCAGCTCTACTACCTGGTATTGTGGCATTCCTCAAACTTACATAAAATTATTAATCAACGATGTCGGGAAATGACTTGCAGAACTTAAATAGCAATGGGCGGGACACGTATGCCGTAGAGATGGCGATAGATGGAGTCATGAAATCCTAGAAAGGAGAAGAAGTGTTGGCAGACCACCAGCCAGATGGTCGGAAGATATAAAAAATACGTCAAGGCTGATCTGGATCAGAAACGACGCAAGTAGATCGAATTACAGAGCAACAACAATAAACGTGGACAGAGAACAACAATACGCTGACAAAAAAAATATACATACTCTATCTCCTGACAATGAGAGACTTTCAGAAGAAAACAAAAATTGATGTCAAGTTGGGTTTATTTAAATTTATTCATTCTTTCTGTGATCGATACAGAAATGAGAACATAAAAGTGAACATAAGATGCTTGTGATTGGCGGCAGTTGGTGTAATTTATTTTGGTATTGTACATAGGTACGAGAATTTTATTAAACGTAGTACACAGAAATGAGAATATTTTTTAGGTTCCGTTCCACATCATGGGAAACCGGAAACCTTATACGATCACCTTTCTCCATATGTTTGTCTGTTCGTGTGTCAAAGACCTTTCCTGGCCAAACTTTAATAAATAAATTGCGCGCAGTTCATATTCAAATATCCTTTTACAGCGTGACTCAGTGTCACCATTGTTCACCAATCTGAATTAGTAAAGTCAACATTGCTATTTTCTATTCATCAATTGGTACGTTTTGTCTATTATACTAGAAATAAAGCAGTATAAAAATAGTGTCTGTGCATTGAATATTTTCAAGAAATTTTAAATGAAATGGGTTATTACTATTGTACTGAAGCCAAAACCACAATTTTAGAGTTTTTGTCTGTCTGTCTGTCTTTATGTTTGTTTGTATGTATGTTCCGTTTTAACTCGAGAACCACTCAACGGATTTGGATGCGATTTTTTTACTGTCATCGTAGTGACTGGTCAACACATAGGCTGTAAGGGGTGTTAATAAAATAACGTCTAAGCCGAAAACGCGGCAAAGATTGAATAAACGTGGGCGGAGCCGCGGGCAAAGGCTAGTCTTGGATAAAGATGCGCACGGGCATCTCACGTGGTCGTCATGCTCGCATGTCATGCATTAAAAACGACAGAAGTAGTAGGTATATTGCTTAATTTATAGATGTGCGCGATAAACAGGCTGACAAAATTAAATGAAATCGCGCATTTTTATGCTACGGCTGCTGGTCGACACTTCGTGTTCGATAATTTTTTCGTAAGTTTTTTCCCATTCATCCACTCATCCATGCCAAAGGATAAAAATTTATGGTAATATTTTAGATTATTATTTCTAACTCTTGTTTCTATAGCTTCCTGTGAAAACTAATAACAATTAGCTATAGATTTTTGAGACCATTTTAGGCGTAATTGTTTTCACCGAGGCAATAGAATGATATCAAAATACATTTTGAAAGCACTCTACTGTAACCGAAACCCTTGCTACAGTATAATTGGAGGGTTTTTATGAACAACATCTTACGTAATATCCATAACCGTTACCGTAAACTGTAATTTTATGGTTTAGGAAACAGTTTTGCATAAGCACTAATACTAATATAACTAGAGATCCAATACGAAAGTTTTAACTGAATAACAAATTGAAGCTAAGTTTAATATTGACGTTACTTGGCAAATATTTTACTAGTACTTATGTTAAGAAAGAAAGAAAATGAATTTATTTACATGGTCATAAAAATAGAGATAATTTAAATTAACAAAACAGAAAAGGCAGAGAGTCATCTATAAATAAAAGTAACGCGTCATCCAAACAATTGCTTTGGTTAGCGCTGGTTTTAAGCTACCTCCATAATAATCGTATGCAGTAGCTATCACTTTATTTACTAAATTTATAAACAATTTTGTATTGTGTTAAATAGTCCAGTTTTAACTTTAATAATAATGTGTAAAGTTACAACAAAGTTGGTGATTATAAAACAGTCATCTACCTATTGAATTTAGAATTCGATGTGCAAAATTTACTTGAAGATTCGGTAAATTCAGTCCATTCATTGCATATATTTATTTAACAGTAGACAGATCGTAAACTAAAAAGATTCCAATAACAATTTCACCAAAGACTTTCAGTAGATCTCTCATTTCGATGCGGTTGTACAATGTAAGGCCTCGTGCACACAACGCTCATTAGCACAGTGAGGCACGTCCCGACGCAGCTTGCCTTAATGTCTTCATCCGATGAGCACTATCTTATGGGGATTTATGCCATTTTCGAGGTTTCCCCTTACAAAATAGTTCTGAGTTCTGAACGGTTATGGCACTTGTTACTTTGGGGTACGTTTTGAAGCTGTAATCGTGGGCCCCTGCTATTATGAACTGAACGCTAATTCCTAGTGAGACCAAACGGTCTATTGGAACAGTTACAATATTTATTATAGAATTAAGGACTTATCTCGCTAAACCATGATAGAAATAAAATTAAAATTAGAGGGAGTTGACATCTTGGATATGTAAAAAAGGGTAGGACTCACTTTTTTAACTGTGAAAGGAGCCACAGGTCGAGGTTTCGAGGATTTATGACTCATCAACATCAGGACTCTTCGGGAGTACTTTCGCGCACGGCGGTCAGTCGGGTACTGACAGTACTGACATGAGGAGTCATAATCTCATCGAAAGATCGACCTGTGCCTCCTTACAGTTAAAAAAGTGAGTCCTATCCGTTTTTAAATATTCAATATTTATATATTTTAAACCCTTGGCGATTTATGTATCGCAAGGAGATACAAATTTTAATAGATATCATCTCGATATCATTCATATTTGAAGTTGACAGGTTAGGTGATTGGTGTTTCAAATCGGGTTTCTAAAGTATGCCATCACAAGTTGTAAAAAAGTCTAACGATTAAAATTTGACTTGCATAGAACTATAAACTGAAAAAATAATTACGAGTATCTACTGTAATTACAAAATATAAAACAAAAAAAGAAAAAGCTAAATAATACTTCAAAATACAATAAACTTAAACAAACTTAAGACCTAAAAATAAATATGTTATTAACTAAACTAAATAAAAAATGGTCAAGGTTGCTGCCGTCGTGTGGTAGAGTATCCAGCAGGGTGGCAGCGTTACCCCGTTGTTTGACGGGACTGATTCTTTGGCCGAGGTAATACCCAAGCTAAGGGTCCCCGAGGCATTTTGACAGATCTTTATACTAAGAATGTGCACTCGGCCGGCCCCCACGGTCCGAGTGTCTCGACGCCGAGCCATATAAGGTGAAGTTTATTTATACAGCCAAATTCGTACTGAAGACTTGGTAAGTATCATTATCAAGGTTTCAGTATGAATTCGGCTGTACAAAAATGTCACCTTATATAGCTTGTACCCAGAGCTACATGTTTGCGACGCTTTTTTTATACTTATTTATATTGAGACTAGCTTTTGCCCGCGACTTCGTCCACGTGGAGTTTGGTTCACCCCCTTAGGGGGCGAATTTTCAAAAATCCTTTCTTTGTGGATGCCTACGCCTACGTCATTACATACAACTATCTGTATGCCAAATTTCAGCGAAATCCGTTCAGTAGTTTCGGTTGTGCGTTGATAGACGCGTCAATCAGGTTTGCCTTTTAAATAATCATAAGACAATGATTGATTGTGACGATAACAAAAAATTCAATCTTATTTCTGTTCAAAATTATTATAAAAGCTTTTCATAAAACTCTCTTATTTGACAGATGACGCAAAATTTTCCTACTAATAGTTCAATCCAGACCAAACTTTGGAAAACGTCATCATCTCAAACAAGGGGCAAACCAAGGACGATAATCAATCAATTTAACATGATTTCTCGTCTGATGAAAGTTCTCGTGATTGGCGAGAAAGTTCGCAACCCACTTTTATACTCTCGCTTGTTAACATCGAGCTACAACGAGAATTTTCATTTTATAATGTCAAAGTTAATAAACTTTTATTCCGGGGTAATACATTTTTTACATCAGACTGCCCCGAGCAAGGTTGAGACACAAGAAAGTATGTTTTAAAGGAGCATGTTCTACATACATATATACCTATATAATGAATTGTCAGAATAAGGTTGCCTGCTTTCATTTGTACCTACGTTATTTCCATTTTAGTTCCTCGATGTTTCGAATTTACTAGAAAACCACATTTTAATAGACCAACGATTTTTGTCCTAACCGAGCGATCTAGACTGAGAATTAAGAGGATTGAATTTGGTTTTATAAACTATCTATCGAAACATTTTTCTGTTGCATAAAAATAATGTTAATTAAATTTGTTTTCATTGAAACTTTATAATTCATGTTACTTAAAAAATGTGTCATAATATTTTATGTATAACTGTGACCCAATATTTTATGTAATAAATGAACTTTGCAACGACCGATCGATTTTAGAGCGTGATGCTCAGTTCACTCGCGATGAAGGCATTAGAGCAAGCTGTGAGAAACGTGACGCGTGTGCATCGTTGAAAAGAAAAAGATTTCTGTCTTCATGGATTCCATCTGCTATCTCTGTTCAAGTCCTCAAATTCATAGTCATTAAAAAGAAAAAGCCATAGTTCATCATGTTCGAGACCATTTTATGCGAGACTATGCGAAAGACTTTGACTGTCAGTGTCCAGCAGCATTTGCAATATTGTGTCGTGCGCCGGCACCCTAGCCGTTGAAAGGAATGATTTTTAAATTATTTCGCCGTAGTTATTACCATAACCATACGTCATGGCCACTGAGTTACTAGTAAAGCGAGGCAGAACACCCCATCGTGTACTTCAGGACCTATAAATACAGTGCTGACCACCTACCGAGTATCCAGTACAAATTTGGCTGCATAAAAGAAAGTCAAGTGCTGTAGAAGAGTACAGCGAGCCTGGAGCCCATTCTATCCACTCCAAGACCCTTACCGAAGCTAAGACCTTGCCATGCACTCAAAGAAGACCCATACATAGAATAATGATGAAATTAAAATTGAAATTACAGTTCTATAGTCTACGCTGTAATAGTATGTACATTACTGCTAAGAACATACATATTATAATGGTCGAAGCAAGTATAGTGCTTTTCTCAAAAATGAAATGAGATATTTTCATGTTTTTCATGATAATGAGTTAAATTGCTCCTATTTAAGCAATTAGTCATGTTTATTTTTATTGTTTTTTTTCAGCAAGGCGTCATGTTAGTGGAGTACAATCTATATCAGAGCCCTTTTCTGAACTCATTTTGTAATTTATTTTCACGAAACACTTTCAACTAAAATATAAAGCAACATCAATTCCCGCTTTTACACAACTTTTTTTATTATTGCCAGCTGGGCAAAGGTTTTCACCGCCATGCAGCCTTCATGACAATGCCATCTAGAGGAATGCTAAAACGAAGAACAAAAAAACAACGAGAAAAACGCTCATTGAGGTTAAATTTTAAGTATTCAATGGTAAAACCGAAGCGGGCGGAGAATGCGTATCACGTGGGCATTGAAGAAGTCCCTATGGTAGGGCTGCCATATTTTGCCAGGGTCTCATCGGGACGCTTTGAAGTGTGGAAAGTAAAAAATATATCTTAATATTTCAGATATTCGATACAGGATTACTTACATTTTGCTCGATCCAATTAAATCGCAAAGATAGGTCGAAACTATGATCTAAATATCATTTAATTTGAGCTATATTAAGTTTTGGAGAGTAAGAGTTACACTAAAAGTAACATAGTGAAAAATGTGATATAAAACGGCCGTCATATTAGAAACCCATCCCTCTAATTCCAAAATCCCACTAATCCCATCCCATCCACTCCCACTAATATTATAAATGCGAAAGTTTGGATGGATGGATGTTTGTTACTCTTTCACGCCGTAACTACTGAACCGATTGGGCTGAAACTTTGCATGAATGTAGTTCTAGACTTGGAATAATATAGGACATAGGCTACTTTTTATCCCATAAATCAGTTCCCATGGAAAAGCTATAAAAAACAGACATGCAAAATGGGAAACACAGGGGCGCATAACACACACATTTCACGAGCTGTGTTTACTGATGTAGGTAACAGTCCGAAAAATATTGACAGATTTTTTAGGAGTACATAAAAACTAAGGCGACGCCGCGGGCAAAAGCTAGTGTTTCAAAATAAAAGTGATGTGTCACCCTTTCACACCGTTCTTATTGAACCGATTGGGCTAAAATTTTGCACAAATAATGTTCTAAATCTAGAATAAGACAAAAACTACTTTTTATCCACTAAATCAGTTGCCATTGAAACGCTTTAAAAGAGACATACAAAACGGGAAACACAGAGGCGCATAACACACAGATTTCACCAGCTGTGTTAACTGTAGGTAACAGTCCGAAAAATATTGACAGATTGTATAGGAGTACACAAAAACAAATTCAACGCAGGCGAAGCTGCGGGCAAAAGCTAGTTCTAAATAAAAACACCTCGAAACCGCATGTTTTCTGAGCGACCCGCTTCCGCTGAGCAGGATAAACCTGTGTAAAATGAAAGCGTTGGAGCAGGACAGATTTCTCTGGATAACCTCGCCTTAACACATTTACGTAGATGTAGCGGAAGAAGTACATGGTGAATGATTTTATTAATGAGTTTAAATATAATTACCACCAAAAAATTATTTTGTAACCATAAGCTGCCTTACCCAAAAAAAATATTTAAAACCCAAAATTAGTAAGCAATCACCATTTTGTGCTTTTACTACCCAAAGTCCGAAAATAGGTAGCGACGACGAGCGGAGTGAAGCGGAGAACTATTACAAAGAAGCATATTTGGATGAAATATTTATTATACCTAGGTAATGCGGTTAAATTTTTGGTGATTGTACTATTTTTGGTGGTTGCTTACTATTTCTGGGTTGTTCGGTGATTATATTACAGATGCTTGCTTTAAGTAGCTTAGCAGGTTATACATTTTTTGCTTATAATTTCATACTAAAATGGGGATTCAATTCTGGTAATTACTTACTATTTTTAGCGGTTTATAAACTTCAAACTTTTACTATTTGTTGAACACAGGTTTATAAGATGTTACAAAGTTAAATTATCTCTATGTCCTGCCTGCGAAGGCGTACAAAATAATAACATGCAAAAATAAACGTAAAAGGAAAACGAAAAAATATAAGAAATTAGCGATTATAGCGATTTTTGGCATTACATTTTATTATATCTGGTGATTGCTTAAACTTAAGCCATTATTAATTATAGATTTTTCAGGAATGCAGAATTGCCTTTGACAAAATAATAAAATGATATGTAGGTCAATCATCATGTTATACCGTTCATCTAACGTTGAGTTAATACTTGCGATTGGTGAAACATCATCATGTCTGAATTCGTCAAATATACTGTCTCAGAAATTATATAATTTTATTTTTAAATTTGTTGGGAATCATAAAGTTTGTGAAACAGTAAAAGTGCATCCCATCAAAAACATTTCATGTAAACAAGGTTGCCAAGACTCAGAAGCTCATAACGCTTTCACGGTTAAAAAGTTATCAGATCTCATGTAGAGCCACGTAACTCTACAAGCCTAACCGCTCGGCCACGACTTCAGGCTTTGTGCGGCGCTTTGTGCGGAGCTTCTCGCTTTCGAGCGAGAGAGCAAATAGAGCACATAGAGCTCCCTCGCACTCTCTCGCGCCGAAGTGAGAAGCTCCGCGCAAAGGCCGAAGTCGTGGCCGAGGGGTAACTCTACAAACCCTACGTCTTGGTCAAAAATAATGGCTTGGCTGTTTCGCGGCCGTCAGACATTCCCATGGACTTATGATTCCTATTATGTCGTGCAATAGTTCCATGAAACGGCCAAGCCATACTTTTGATCAACATGTAAGGTTTGTAGAGTTAGGCCTTGTAGTGTTAAGGGCTTGCCTCTACATGAGATCTGATGACTTTTTAACCGTGAAAGCGTTATGAGCTTCACAGTCTTGGTGACCTAGTTTACATGAAATCTTTTTTATGGGATTTCATTTCTTTGTGTAAGATGCTCTATATTTTTATTTTTTCAGATTGCATTTTTTGCGTCTCAGATATAACTTTTTTGTAGCCCATTCTCTATCTTTGCCTCTTTTTCTTGTTGGCTTATTATTTGCAATAAGCGATGGACCAGAGCTGCGACGGCACCGACGTGGTATTGTGAGGCGACGCGACGCTAAGCGCGCGCGACGCGTTTAATATCCTTCCATCCCCTCACCCCTCGGATCTCAGATAATTAATTAAGGTTCCAGAAGTGTGCCAAACGGGATCCTATTACTAAGCCTCCGTTGTGTGTCCGTCTGTCACCGGGGTCTACAGATTCAGCCGCTATAAATAGCCACTGATAGTTACCGGATTACTAATTTTACAGAATACCAATCTTTTAGTATGGCCTCTGACATGACAAATAATAAAATTAAAGTAAAATTGATACCCAAGGGAGGTCAAAAGTAAGTTTTTAACGTTATCATGTCCACTCCCCTCCCTTATCTTCGAAACTAGATGACCGAAAAATATATAAAAAGCCATGTGATGACGATTGATTGACTGATTATGTATCAAGTAAAGATTTCAAGAAAAATACCTATTATTAGGGTTCCTTACTCAAGAGGGTATCGAATTGTTTGTCAGGTGCAAGCCTTGTTTTTGTCACCTTGACCCCTATATCGTGTAAATTATGGAGTGTAAAATCAACAGATATTTTAATATCTTCGTTAGGTGTGTGCAAACCGGACTTTTGGAAGTTGGGAATATACTTTTTTAATAACACAGAACCGGCCCCCTTTAGAGGGTTTGGAGGGTGAAAGTTACAGATTTCTTAATTTATTTGTTGTTTGTGTGCTAATCAGCTTTCTAGGACTTTAGAAAGTGCCCTAGAGGTTTTGATATCATCAGTGAGTGAGTGAGTGAGTGAGTTGAGTGAGTGTCGAAATCGACATATTTTAGGTAATAATAAAATTAAAAGTATAAATGCAAAGTACAAATGAAACTTCTTGTCTTTAATAAAACTGCTCTACATCTTGTCTTGAGAATTTGGTATCTCTAGTATTATCCAGACCGAAGCTGTGGGGGTTCGAAAATATGACGAAACGCTTCGGGAAAAGGTACGTAGTGCAACGTTTCCTTTGGCTCGTCTTGGCGGGGGGCACTGCCGTGCCCCCAGATAAGTCAGCTATTGTGATATAACTTCTCAGTACTTTTAACAAAGAAATTATTTCATCAGTCCACTGGCAACGCGTCACCTTCATTTATTATGCGATTTGCGTAGTTATCGGGACATTTTATTGTTTGTAATGGATTTCGTGACGTCGTCGTGGCAGAGTACTCAATAACGGTGATAGTCCCGATATATCGGGACGGATGACAGCCCTTCCCTGGGAAATACTGATCCAACTGCTTTTTTCCAAAATAAAAAAGCGTTTAAAAAGTGAGAGAATATTCTTTGAAAAACAATTAATATATCTTAAATATAATATTAATGAGAATCCAGAAACATTCAGTGTGACCCAAGTGCGTGCCTAAATTATTTAAATAATGCCGTGTCCAAATTATTTTATTGCGCGCGTGCCAGTTGATTGCCATCACAGTGACTCCGTCCTCCTCTTTATAACAGCATGATGATTTATACTATCTAAAACCTTTCACAAGAAACTCCCTTGATAGCAGTGAAAACAGCATAAAAAGTCATTCAGTAATTCTGTGTTTTAAACAGAAAGGCAGACGTATCTAATAGGTATGATTGGATTAAGATTGTTTAAAAATAATAGGTTGGGGAAAAAGTTTCTTCGCACTTTATATGAAAATTCAAAACATTTTTTAATCAAGTTTATTTACATTAAACTAAAGTATGTAGTTGATGCTTGTGATTGTTGGCACTTGGTGGAACTTTTTATACATTTTAAAGTATGCAGGTGCCATTTTGTTCGATTACTTTCTGACATCTTGTAGGTAGGGACATGATCCCAAGGCTATAGAAATTCTGGGGCTTCTGATAAAAAAATCGCGACAAGTGGTTTTGGCAGTCCTCTCGTGATGTTAACCTGATACTGCCTAAAGAATTCTGAAGAGACCGAAACAAGTGGAAATCTGAAGGTGCAAGGTCAGGAATATACGGCGGATTCATTAATACGTCACAGTCAAACTCTCTTAATTTTTGCTGGGTGGCTACAGACGGTGAGTTCTAGCGTTATCATGATGAAAAACCACACCCCTTCTGTTGACTAATTCCGGCCGCTTTCTCTCAACTTCTTGCTTTAATCTCATCAGTTGTTCGCAGTAGAGTTCAGAATCGATGGTCCTGTCTGACAGTAACAGCTTATAATGAATAATGCCCTTCCAATCCCACCATACACACAGCATTACCTTGTTGCGAGATAACCCGGGTTTCGCCAGAGTCTGTGAAGCCTGACCAGCCTTTGACCACGACCCTTTTCACACGTTTTTGTCGTACGTGATCCACTTTTCATCACCAGTTATCAGGTTTTTCAAAAATGGTTCGGTTTCATTAAATTTCACAAATGAGTACACGGTTCATTAAGTTTCTTTCAGTGAGCTCATGAGACACCCAAATATCGAGCATTTTTGTGTACCCAGCTTTTTTCAAATGCGCCAAAACTGTTTTGTGGTCAATCCCCAGTTCTTCAGCTACATCGTAACTACTGATATGCTGATCTTGCTCCACTTTTTCAAAAATGGCATCCATTTTATCCGTAACAGGGCGCTCAGAGCGAGGTGCATCTTTGACATCAAAATTGCCGGATTGAAAAAGCTTAAACCAAATTTGTGCTACTCTCACACACACTGCACTAGGTCCATAAATATCACAATTTTTTTCGAGGCTTTTGTTGCATTTTTACCTTTTTTGTAGTAAAATTTTAAAATGTATCGAATTTCTTCATTAGATTCACTCATCTTAACAGTAAGAAAAACAAATGAAAATCACACAATTTAACTTATTGGAATTTGGAATTATCTTTTTTAAAATTTAAACTTTTTAACAATACCAAAACCAGCCAGATACAAATGCCAAAGAGATTTTATTATAAGTTCATACATACTATTTGCGAAAAGAGTTTTTCCCCAACCTAAATATACATTTATTTCTATCATAGTTTCGATAGGAGTAATGTGTATTCTATCTACCCGATGCTGTAACAGATGACGGTAGGACAATAAAATTATAGTCTAAGATTTGTCTCGAATACACTAGCGTCCTCTAGGCGTCAAAAGGCTCACTGTTAATTGAGTACCGATACATATCGTTGCGGAATGAGAAAGCACATTCGTAAATTCGCAAGTCATGTTGAGAACTAGATAGCTCAGTTGGTAGAGCGGCGGTTGCCTACCGTCATCTGTTAGTGTAAGCGAGAGGTCCCAGGTTCGAATCCCGGGGCTCCTCACGTCCAGATTTACTTTTCTGGTTTTCTATAAGGTCCTACAATTCAAAGTGAAAAAAATTGAATAGATGATAGAGTATCCCTAATAGACCACATTCCACAGAAAACGAAATTTTTTGCGCGACCTTTTTTTTATCTTTCCATAGACATTTAGTCAGCTGATTCAACCACTTTGTACTGGGAAGTGAAAAAAATATTTGAGCAAAAAAATTTTTTTCCTTCTGGAATGTGATCGGATAACGATACATGATCTACCCTAGTATTATTTTCACTTATTATTGTAAGACCTTATATACCACAATGATATCAATTTAATACATTTTATATCTAAATGTAGCGATAGAGACAAGACAAATGATTTACTTACATACAAACCTCCACGTAAACGTGTACACCTTTTTTTAAGCCCGAAGATGAGTAAAGAAAACGTGTCAGTAAAAAGAGATAATTAACTCAACACGAACGAACATTAATTTTTATGAAGAATCGTCAATCACGTTTCAAGATAGCTACAGCCAGTCGTTGGCTACAGCATATAAATGGGTGACCACAGGAGGAACTTAGTACAGTCTTCTCTTTGTACACAGTATACAGCTGAATAATTATCACCAGTAACCACCATGCATCTGGAACTGCTGATAATGGTGTGCTTCTTGGTGGCTGCAACTCACGCCGTATCCTATTGGTTTCAGTGCACCGAGGAAATGGTAGCGGCTGGATTGTGTCCACAACTTTCAGACACCGGCACCGATCCCTGATTGTATCAGAAACTGACAGCGAATGATGCCAGAACATGTGAGCTATAAAGTGAAGCAGTATAAGGTTATTCTTTCTGTAATATTACCTACATAAAAAAGTGTTTCTGGCATAATCGACTGCAAATGCAACGGTATTTCTTTTTAGTGTTCCTAATAAATCTTCTTCCTAATAAATCATATAGTTGGTATGTTTATTTGTTACTGATAGTAACTTATCATTATCAGGCATTTTAATCTATAATCTGCACTAATAATAATAATAATAATAAACGGCGTAGGGATGTGACGACCCCTCCGCCCACTGGTGCGTCCAGATGGCGTCGGGGTGTGACGACCCCTTCGCCCTCTGGTGCGTACAGTGCAAGCAGTCACCACAGGGCGGCTTGTGGCGAGCCGATGGTGAGTGGCGACACCTCGGACCCTACCTCCAGGGGAAACACACACACATGCACTTACACATACATACACACAGCGACACACCTCCCCGCCTCTGCGCTTGCCTTAACCAGCCGGCCAGAGTGGAGTCGCAAGAGCGGAACCCATGCTCCAGGTTGGAAGTGTATGACATTTTCATAACGCCGGGGGCACTTGACTGTATAAGGATCTTGCGCCCTGCAGATTCACCTCTCGACAACCTTAGCTGCTTACATAGTGTTGCCCCCTGGCCGCCCCATGGTGGCTAGATAGGGGGCCCACAATGGCTCTCCTTCTAGGTAGTCATCAAGCAGCAAGTCACCATCTGCCAGACTTAAATTTGTGAGAGATTTTTGAGGCAGATGTCCGTTATCTCACTCCATAGCCCTGTTATCCGGCCCATTTAGCATCCCATCCACATAGCCAACTCCAAGTCTTCCTTTCTGGCAATAGCTTGGCAACTATGGGGGACTGTCCGTTAGTGTATCCCAATGGTACATTGAGGGAGAGGCCTCCATAGATGCGGCCATCTCACATTTAGATTAAATGGTACTAAGGCCTCTTCAATGTTGGCTTCGGCCCCAGGAATGCCTTTCAAATGACCGGGTCCCTATGGGCCCGTGACTGAAAAGTGTACCTACATAATAATAATATAATTTGTAAGAAGGATTTTGTGCTAGAAGAAAATAAAATGTTTGGACTCTCTTAGTACCCCTAAAAATTCTGAAAAATAAAAATAATTTTTGTCTATCTTAGGCTTGCTGATACATTTTTGGTAAATTAAATGTTTTTTTTTGTTTTTCTAGTTCATTTAGTCGTTAACAAGAGTCAAACTAAATTTCAAATGCCGTGTCATACATAATCATAGTTTCAGGTTTCTAACTACATTCTGAGATTTTAAGCACTGACTTCATATATCTATACTAATAAATATGTAAAAATATCGTGTCTGTACAATGAACATTTTCGCAAAATTTTAAATGAATTAGTTGGTTATTGGTATTGTACTAAACAAAAAAATATATATTATTTGTTTTTATAATTTTATTTTTTTAAATTCTTAACTCTAAATTCTAAAGTCTATTTTCTTGTAAATAAATTGTACAAATGTAAATTGATTTCTCCCTTTTATTTTTTTATTTTAATTTTTCCTAAGGAACACTCGTTTCAATAGGAGCATAAGGTGACATTAATTTAATCAGCCAAATTCATGCTGGAGGCTTCTCTAGTAATCAGTATTACGGATCGAAGACAATTATAGATAATTTCACAAAATAAAATCATTAAAGTAAATAAAATAAAACATTTATAAAAGATTTAAATTTTCGAAATATATTTCGGCCCACTTTGGGGCCGGCGTCAGTCGAATGAATGACAATTATAAGTATGACATAAATTATATACAACCTTATGACTAATGTATGATATGAAAATTATACAACCTAACATTATGAGTTTAACCTACTTTAAATATAAAACAATTAAAATAAAATAAAAACATTTTTGTTATTGATACAAGCCATCTTGCGGATGCTAAGTGCGCTGCCCCGATTAATCAGGGATGTGCACCTAAAATCCGCAAGATGGCACCGCTGTTTATGGCACCAAATAAAATCCCGACCTCCCATAGTAATTGACTCGGGGTTGGGCTTGTGTTTGTAGCGAAGACATGTGAGTGAGTGGTGTGGCTCCTTTTTCGTAAACAATCTTATTGCTTTCACAATCCGCCCTGCACAAAGAACATCCCGTATCAAGTGTTAATCAATAGCAGTATAATTATACGTAGACGTACTGCTATATGGGTCAACATCATTTGCAGCCAAGTGTACCGAGGGCGCTGGACAGGACAGTTCATTATCGCGACGTCAGAAATAATTCTGTTCTGGTTTCTGCATTTGATATCATCAAATTACTCTCAAGCTGTTCAGATCTGCCCGTGATATAATGAGCATAGAAATCATCCTAATAGTTTTTGTGTTCTCGAAAATAGACGAATCATAAATTAGAAGAGTACTTCTAATCTTAAATTAGAAGCATTAACATTTGGAACCCTATTAAGAGGAGAAAATGGGAGTCACTAGAAAATGTAAACACAAATGGAACAGGAAGCAATTATGAGTTTTATTTTGGTTGTTAAATAGCCGACCGGATCTGCACTATTTGGATTAAAAAGGAAGTGCTTGGAAATACGACTTTTGCTTGAAGAGTGGTGTTAACGTCTACCCAGTTACAGGTATACAGCTGTTGGTTTACCTAGAACGGGTCAAGTCTTAAGTTTGATGTCATCTGGCGGCAAGAAAACAATGTGTTAGCGGTTTGTTATTTCAAATACAGTTCATTTGGTGCAACAGCAACATTACAACATTTTTACATATAAGTAAAAAAATAGCCACGTCATTAGCACGTGACTGTGATCTCCCCCTCCTTGCAAATCACATACATAGGTCTAGTATAGCTTAAGGTCATATTATGTGAATTTTGCAACGGTTACTGTCACTCTTAGCGGAAAAACGCGCAGCGCGAGAGGGACGGATTCAGGACAAAATAGAAAAAAAAAAAAAAAAAATTATTTAACAGCCAGCAATTTTTTTTCCTACCAATATCAAAATATTGTTAAAACCCATTTAACGAAATATATTTAAATTCTGTACACGATTCCTATTCGTCAAAAATTGAGAAAAAGTGTGTTTGAAGACCCCATTTCAATGGTAATTTCTATCGAGTGAAGGTTTTTCAATCGCGTTTCTGTTCGGTAGGAATCTAGAAAAAGGTTACAAAAATGTAATACTAATTTATTAAACAGTAGCTTCTTCTTGGAAGTAGTTACAGGATTCCAAAAAGTGACATTATTTTTGCGGTAGCGCTTTAATAAATAGACATATTTATTTCAGGCATTAGGCCTATAGCATATACTCGTATGGTTGAACTAATACATAACAAATCTTATATACAACTTAACAACTAACACTGCTGACCAGTTTTAATAAGGAGTTTCATTTTATGTGTCGCTTCCTTGCCTTCAAGGCTTATGATGCCTTGCGCTTGCGGCCAACAATTGGCACTGGAGTAAATGTAAGCTATATGAGTCTATGAAATAAAAATAAATTCTTTATTTGCCAGACATAAGTGTCCAAATAGGCTTGTACACAGGGTAAACCGTCATCATGTTTGTTTATATTTAGTCCGTCATCATTGTTTGTTTAATCGAAAAAAGAAAAAATACGTGTCCAATATTTTCTGATAATCTAACTGACGGACTAATGCAATTTTTTTAGTCATCATGCCTATTACAGATGACAAAAACATATACAAAAAGATTTCTATTTACAGATTAGACTGCAAAGGTTAGGTGGTACTTTCGCCATAGTTTGTGGAGAGGGCCCGCGTGCCACTCTCGCACCGCGTCTTTAATGGCGTTGTAGGCTGAGATTCAGAGTGCATTTTGAGCCCGAACTCAATCTTACAAACCTCAAAAGCGACGTGATCTCATACTAGAGTGACGTTTGTTAGATTGAGTTCGGACTCAAAAAGCGACGTGATCTCATACTAGAGTGACGTTTGTAAGATTGAGTTCGGACTCAAAAAGCGACGTATCTCATACTAGAGTGACGTTTGTAAGATTGAGTTCAAACTCAAAAAGCGACGTGATCTCATACTAGAGTGACGTTTGTAAGATTGAGTTCGGACTCAAAAAGCGACGTATCTCATACTAGAGTGACGTTTGTAAGATTGAGTTCGGACTCAAAAAGCGACGTGATCTCATACTAGAGTGACGATTGTAAGATTGAGTTTGGACTCAAAATGCACTCTGAATCTTAGCCTTAGACGCGCATATCAGAGCGCGCGTTCCCGCGGAGCGTTGACGCAAGAGCGCGGCCCAGCCCGGCGCGCGACCCTCGCAGAACATTCCGCTCACGCTGCAGTGGTACGGGAGTCGGAACAGCGCGAGCCACGCATTGTTATATTGCACGCGCATTCGCCGCATCGCCTCCACCGTGTGCGAGCTCCACAGCTCCACAGTGTAAACGCTCGTACAGAATGTCAGGAACAGCTGTTTCTTCACTTCTTTGCTGCAGCGTTGAAAGCGTCTCGCAAGCATATTGGCGTCGTCTGACAGTCTAGTATTAGTGATGTGCCCAAGATATCTAACTTCATCTACGTCTATAAAATAACCAAGCTTCAGTTGTATACTCCCAATCATTTTAATGCAACCCGTGCACATTTTCTTAATGTGACGCACTATATTATCTGACGTCACATTTTTGTGCACCCGCGATCATGAATCTGCATAAGCGGTGCCGCAATCAAGCAACTATGTAGTGACCTGGCAATATTTTCTCAAGCTATAAACTAATTGCATTTTTGAGTACAAACAAACATACTCATACTCCTCGGAGTTCAAGCGAGCCCTGCATGTATTTAATTATCAGAATGTGACGTGATTTTAACATAACAAAAATTTTTTATCTGCTATTCGGCAGATAGAAAAATAGACTGACTTTTGTCATGTTTTTTTTTTGTTATAACAAACGGAGAAAATGAAAATTTCTTGAACTTTATGAACGTAAGATTTGGGTCCTAATCGCGTTAAATTCATATATGAATTATACTAAATAAATATATGTTATGGGTAATGCTATAAAAATGAGTAAACCTAGGTTTACCCGGGTAATGTTATACAAAATCGTACTTTTTTCGGACTTTAAGCGACTTCTGGCTTTACCCATAACTTAAATAAAGGTATGTTTATAAAAGAACATTCTATTAAGGTACGTTTATTTAAAAACTCGAATCTTATGTTCATAATGTGTAAAAATCGGGAAAGTTTAAAATTTCTTGAACTTATAAATTAGTTATCTTGTAGAGCGGTCTAACTCTGTCACCATAGCGAAAGTGTCACTAAGTTCAAAAGGTAACGCCTACGTCGGTTCACTATTAATCTTGCTCTACAAAGAAACCTATCTTCCATTCTTCACAAGTTATTGTGCACAGCACTATTGTGATCCCTCAGAGTACCGAAGATTAGAAGCTTGAAAGGTGGGTAGAGATATTAAACATTATATAGACCGCTGAAGTGTATGAGTTCCTTTGGAAATAGAAAAGCAGACTTTGTTCGATGAAGTCCACCTGCGGGGCCTATTACGTATCTTTGAATCGGCTGCCAACTATGGTTGCTATTCACCAAAGACAGATAAAAATGAACTTTCAAAATAACAAAATCAAAATATTTATTTTTGCATAATAGATACATAAAGTATACTTTCGACAAGTCAAAGTTAATTTTAACAATATAATATATCTTTAGAATATAAAAAATATATATAATAATACGGGAAATGAAATATACACCTGCATAAAATAGAGGAATCTAGGAATAAAAATATTATATATACATAATGCAATGAAGAAATAAGTTAATAAATAAAAACGGGAAATACATACAAAAAATATTAAGGTTGGGCTACTAACATTCAATGGGAGCGTATCCTTAGATAATGTATGTATGTTTTCGACGATAGGCACGCGGTATGGCAACTGATTTTAAGATACAGAATCAGAGGGCTGGACACTTATGTTTTTTAACAAAACCGTCACGACATATAACTCCGAGGGGTTGTCAGAAGTGATTTTGAGTGTGGACTGTCAGTAGAACAATGAACAATCGTACCACCCTCCTTTCAAGGACGATCTATGGTCCAAACGTGGTAACGGATTGAGCTCTATCATCGTACTTCGAGCACAAATACACGCTTTTTGGACCATGTAAGTTTACCTCACAGTGTTTTCTTTCACCGCTAGCAAGTATTACCGTCCATCCATCCATCCATCATCCATCATCGCCCACGCTGGTCCTCCGTCCTCCTCATATGGCCGCAACATCCTTAGGTCGTCGGTCCAGCGGGCACGAGGTCGGCTAACGCTACGCTTTTCTGTACGCAGTCTCCATTCTAACGCCTTTCGGCCCCAATGGCCATCACGTCGGCGACAGATAGGGCCTGCCCACTGCCACTTAAACTAACCGATTCTGCAAGCTATGTCGGTCACTTTCGATCTCCGACGGATTTCCTCGTTTCGTATTTTATCCATTAGAGATATTCCAAGCACATATGCGAGTATAAGGTGACATTTATTTACCTGACATAAAATTTGGCGCCGTCTGCGTTCGGAAACCTACTTTTTGTATATTTTTATTTTACTTTAGAGTATGTTAACCAAATTTAAAATTTGTACGTACAGTGCAGAAGGTGAGACTGTAGAATTGCGATTGTGTGCGTGCACACCATTGACATTGTAGAAAACAACTCTTTTTCTACCCGCGCATATATTTCCAACTCGTTTGGAAAATTGTTTGGACCATTGTTTCATAAAAACTAAAACGAAACCGGTCACAATAGTTTGTGATACTACGATCACAGATCATAGCTGTGTAATTACATCATTTAAAAAAAGGACCCAATACGTATATAAAAAGATAAATAACGTAAAGAAAACTAATTATAAAGCAGCTCTAGATGACCTCATCACTTATGACTGGAACACTTTACTATCAAATACTAATCTTATATCTGCAACTGACTTATTCTTGAATACTCTGTCTTTTTATCTGAATAAACACACTGAAATCATAATAATATCACGCAGAAAAAGACTACTGAAGCCTTGGATAACACCCGGCCTACTACGATGTATGAAATTTAGGGACAAATTACATCAGAAACTGAAATGCGACGAAAATAATGATTTACTCAGAATCACTTACAAACGTTATAGAAATACGTGCAATAATCCGCTCAAAAAACTAAAAAGATCCTATGAGAAACACCAGTTAGAAAAACATACGAAAGACATTAAAAAAACATGGGCTACAATAAAACAAATTTGCAACTACAGTACAACAACAAACACTCCCTCTGATTTGCTTGCACCAAAATCATCAAAGCAAGAACCTCTGGATAATGCCAATAATTATTATGTAAATGTCGGAAAACAGCTGGCAACAAATATTCTAAATAAATTTAATACCACAGAATCTGAGCTATCACGTCTGCAAAACCGCTATGCCTCGCAACCGAACTCTTTTGTATTAATACCCACAGACGAACAAGAGGTTATTAGTGTTATAAGGTCGCTTAAGTCTAGTAACTCCACTGGCTGGGACGGTATACCATCTCCCTTCCTAAAACTAGCTGCAGTCACTCTTGCTTTACCACTGACCCATTTGTGTAATATCTGTTTTTCTAACGGATTATTTCCAAAATCACTCAAAAAGTCAGTAGTTGTACCAATTTACAAGGCAGGGGATAGAGACAGTATCTCAAATTATCGACCAATTTCATTACTACCCACTGTATCCAAAATTTTAGAACATCTTTTAAATCGAAGGCTCAAACATTATCTAGACAAATACGATTTGATTTCAGGCAACCAATATGGATTTAGGGAAAAAAAATGCACGGCTGACGCCGTTATTGTCTTCACTTGTAAGACGTGGAGTAGGCTAAATAAGGTGTCCGAAGATGGTTTTGCAAAAGTTCACAGTTGGTTAAATGAAAATTTACTGACTCTCAATCTGGACAAAACTAAAGTACTAACTTTTAGTATTCGTGAACGTACTCAACCCCCTGGAGCCTTTTCTGTTTAAGTTCATTGTCATGGTTGCATTAATACCTCCTCGTGTCATTGTATATCCTATTTAACGCTACTTCAGTAAAATATCTTGGTGTCATCATTAACAGAAACCTCTCTTGGTCGGAACATATTGAGGCTTTAACAGCACGTGTGCGTAAGCTAATCCATGTTTTCAAAAACTTAAGGCACATTGGTGACTCTGCTGTACTAAAGGGCGTTTACTACGCCTTTTGTCAGTCTATAATAACATACTGTTTGCCTGCGTGGGGTGGCACACACAAATCCAAGATTTTAAAACATGAAAGAGCACAGAGGGCCGTTCTTAAAGTAATCAATTATAAACCCTATAAATACCCGACAAAGGACCTCTATGCTGAAAATTCGGTCCTTACTGTAAGGCAGCTCTTCATCAGAGATGCCATAGTAAACCTACACAAAAACCCGATTGAACTTTTTGGTAAAGATAGACGTAAAGATATTGTTTTTAAAATACCACACTGCAGAACCACCTTTGCTCAAACCTTTATAAACCGTTATAAATACAGTAACTTAAGGAAATCTGTAATATTTATATATGTACGTAATTGCAATTTACGTACATATAAAGGTAAATAAGAGAAACTTAAGTAATATATTAAGATACTTATAAATTATTTCCTATTGTACTTATATAAATAAATTCATTCATTCATTCATTCATTCATTCTTGTTTTTCAATTTTTTTGAAATATTTTTTTATTTGTTGTGGTAGAGGCTGTAGTAACATGTATTCTGTGAAAATTTCAACTTTCTACCTAATTCTGTTAAAGCTGTAGAGCCCTGTGACAGACGGACAGACAGAAAGACAGCGGAAGCTTGTAATAGGGTCCCGTTTGGCACCCTTCGGGTACGGAACTCTAAAAAGCTAACCGTAAAAAGTAAAAGAAAAAAGCCAGGCTCAGTAAAAATGACTGAAGTCACAAGTTTCCCTATTACGCTCTAACGAAATAGCGCAAGTCGCTGAGAAAACTATGTTCCATAGTCGTTAGACCATAAATCACAGTTTGGGGAAAAGATCTCTGTAACCGACACAATAAGTTTAGACCATTTTTGGCCACTTTCGGACATTTTCGTCGAAAGAATACCGCAAGAAATACTTTCGTTGGTGTATTTTTAGATACTTTTATGGTTGGCCATGATATGGTTTTATTATTATTTTTATTGCTGTGGCTGTTTGGGTATAAAGATGGGAAAAGTAGGTTAATGTACTTGGAAATGCCTTGGGTTTTTGCCCTTAGTTTCAGTTCATTTACAAAATATTCTATTTGGAAGGAAATAAAAATAAATCGGGTCCTGTTGTCGTGAAATCTGTAATTTATTAACTAAGTTTGACGTCATTATCAGCGAAAACTTTACACAGTGGGGAACATCGTATAGTACTACCGGGGAAATTTCCCGTAACACCATTTTCATTACTATTTCTAAAGGAGCGCAAGTGAGCGTAATTTTCTCCGATAGCACATTTTACCAGATCAGAAATTATAAATATATAAACAAATAAAATATATCGTCACGACATGAATCCCCGAGGGGGTGGCAGAGGTGTTCCCAGTATGAACTGTGAAATGCAAGTCGTAGTCCATACTCGGTACACCGGCGTTTCAACGACGATATTACGTCCCAACGTGATGGGTGGTGAGCTCTATCGCCGTACTTCGGGCACAAATACACGCTTTTTAGGGCATGCAGGTTTCCTCACGATGTTTTCCTTCACCGTTCAACAAGTGGTAAGTAAGAACAAATACTATGCACATAAATTCCGAAAAACACATTGGTGCATGCCCGGTGATCGAACCCGGGTCTCAAGATTGAGAGGCCAGAGTTCTACCCCTGAGCTACCGCTGCTAAATAAGAATTTACATACATAATATATACATACTAAAACTTGTCTTTCAGAGAGGCAGAGACTTTTCATCTGCTACGGTCCTGAAACACCTCTTTCAATTTAATCATGCAAGCTCTTCTATTCTGGGTGCTTTTGAATTTGCACTTTTTCATAATAATTTATCTGATAATTGATTTGTATGACTAGATTGATGGATGTAGAAGCGAAAGAGGTGTGTCAGGATCATAGCAGATGGAAATCTGTTGTCTCTGCCTACACCACTCGGAGACAGGCGTGCGTATGTATGTATAATTAACTTTTAGAACAAAGTCAAGGAGTATGGGACCACGATATAAAAGAAATAGAAAAGATAAGCAGAATACGTAAGCAATAAACATAGCCGTGGAAGCTAATACAATTTTTACACCACCTTAGAGAGTCATAAACACTGTTTTTTTCGAAATAAAATGCGAAGGAATTCAATATTTCCTGTTAAGCTGAAATGTACTTTAGCACTTTGGCGTTTAATAAAAAATCCAATGAAATAGATTACGTTTTTTATAACTCCCTCGGGATTCTTATTAAGGCACAGTCCTAAGTTAATTTAGGCACATTTTCACGAAAATAAAATAGTTGAAAATCGGAGAAAAACATAATGTACCTTATAATTAAAATGCAAGGACGAGACAAAAGTGTGACTGCAAAGGCACGATTAGCGGTTCATAATGGAGTGTGGCTCCTACGCTTATGTATGGTAGTGAATGTTACGTGTGGCAAGATGAGCAGAGAAATAGAGTGAATGCAGTGGAAATGCGTTCCTTACGGAGTATGTTTGGTTTGACATTGAATGATACAGGGAAAAATATCGACTTAGAGATCTTTGCGACCTGAAAGAAGATGTAGTTACTAGAATAGAAAAAGGAATGCTTCGGTGGTTTGGGCATATACTCGTAGAGAGGGTGAATGAAAGCTGAGTGACGAAAAAAATTTATGCCGTACAATTTTAAGTGGAAGGTAAAGCTCGACCAGGCCATCTTAGAAGGTCAAAAATACAAAATTTTGCCAAACCGACCAAATAGGAGACATCTGAAGAAGGGCAAAGTAAAAAGTACCCGGAATAGAAGAGCTTTTATTACTAGATTGATGGATGTAGAATGAGCAAAAGAGGTGTGTCGGGATCGTAGCAGATAGAAATTTGTAGTCTCTGCCTACCCTTCTGGGAGACAAGCGTGAGTATATTTATGTATAAATGAATTTTTGGGATAAAAGGACTGATTTCGATACCAGATGTCTTCGTGATGTCTCATTCTTGGTGGTATGATTTTCATGAGGGTGGTGGCAAGCCACAGCCCTATCGCCAGTAGAAATAAAGAAACTTTGTTAGATCTCACTTCTCACTTCGGTTTGGGTGGGTGCGCCAGGCGTATTTGGCGTATTTGAATTAATCAGTGGTTGTGTATCACAGTTTACGCCATTCGAAGAGGCTCGTGTTATGCACCCAAAAAATAATCAAATACTATTAAACGAGCAGTATTTGTACATATACCGGGTGTAAAACCATAGGCATGAATTTTTTAAGGGTGTGTTAGAATGATTGGTAAAGATCTTATTTTAAATACTGGGATCTCTAAATAAAGTACCAGTACCTCATAATAAGACGATTTTCTTTATTCAAAATACACTAATCGCGTGGACACCCTCACTGGTCTCTGGCCACTCGGAAGAGGGGTGTGGGTTGCGGGGTGCAATTAGGTGTGTGGGGAGGCCTGTGAGCTGCGTAGCTATAGCTTAGAAAAATTATGGCATTTTTGGTGAAAATTCAAGGCATATTTTTTTTTTCTCGTAATGACATCAGAATCTTGTATACTTTCATACCCTAAAGGGATTCTTGACTTTGCATTTACACCCTGTATATATTTTTCAATGCAAGTGCTCGTAAAGTCCTATTTTATATGCGTCTGAACTGTTGTCAAGGCAATTTTACCACACTAGTGTTTTTTTTTCTCTCCCTCGTAGTGTGAAGGCAAAGGGAACTTAGCCCATACAGCCATGTCTGAGGTTTTTTTTTTTATTTATTGGAAAACGTTGGCAGTCTTATGTTGTGTACCATAGATAGACTTGACAGAAATGAGCTTGTTTCAGTTTGATGCGTTCGTAGGCTGCGCTCAGTTTCATCGTCGAACGACAACCACCTACCACTGACAGGAGGACAGGTATGTTATGTATGACTGAAATCCGTCTTCGAACGCATCAAAATTAAAGCAGTTTATTTCCGTCAAGTTGACAACTTGTGTGCAAAGAAAAAGAAAAAGAATAAGTTCATTTGGAGTATTTATTGTTTGTTTGTTTTTTTAATTAAGTTTCATTTATTTGCTCACACTATGCATTGAAAAACGTAGTATGATACATGTGGGTAAGAGCAATAATTTACTCGTAACTAGTAAGCTATTGCCTCCTTACCCCACTTAACTATTAAATAGATACTATTATAATAGGGTTCTATAAAACGACTCAAATGATTTTTATACAATTTACAGAATAGGGACTTTTGAGGGTGAAAAATCAATTTAGCTAGGTCTGATCTCTGTAAAAAGCAAATTTTTGCTAGTTTTTAAGAGCAAAATCACTTATCATGTCTTGATATCAATGAAGTCTAAAAATTTTAGCATCAGTTGTTTAGCACGTTAGTAAATTATAAACAACAATGACAAAACATACTTCAGAACCATAGCAACACATCAAAAAACTTGATAAACAATTTTCCGGTACTATTTATACATTTTCTGCACTATGCAAAAATTTTGCAAAAAAGTCAAAATAACTGGAGTTTTGCTTGCACGGCACTGCATTTGAGTGTGATAGACGGTAGACAGCTAAGGTGGTAAAACCAATTGCCGGTGCAAAATGCACATCATAATATTGTTTTTCTTGCTTTTGAATAAAAAGTACGCAAAAATTGCGTTTGAAAGCAATAAGCGGAAATTAATTAGTAATAATTAGGGTTTTACATTGAAATTCTATAGCTTTATGATTTACATTTTGATTGCATTCGATTAACAAACTTAAAAGCGTATTTATCGTTGCAATCGAATGCAATCAAAATCTAAGCCATAAAATAACATAATTTTAATGCGAGAACTTTATTATTAGTAATCAATTTCCGCTATTTGCTTTAAAACGCAATTTTTGCGTACTTTCTATTTAAAAGTAAGGAAAACAATATTATGATGTGCATTTTGCACCGGGATTCGGTTTTACCATCTTAACAAACAAAAGCGTAGAGCGGTACTTTTTCCAAGGAGCACCAACAAAACAATAAAAAAAGAAACTTTGAGTTCTATAAAACGTTGGTTTCCAAATATGTTTTACAAGTATTTGTTAATACATTTATTACACGTTGCTTGGAAGCTAAAAAAACTGCCCCTTAAATGTATCTTCTAAACATATTTACGGCTAGAGACTCCAGCCTCATCTTCGCGTGGAAACATGAACGAGTAACTGAATGTTTTTAGGAGACTTTCACCCATTCTTGGTATTCACTTTCACTAATCTTGATTTTAGGATTAGTGTATAAAAAAAACGGTCAGGTGCGAGTAGGACCCGTGCCCTGAGGGATCCGTATAGACCTTTTAAAATACTAACTTTTTCTACATGCAGTTATGGACGACCAACTTAATTTGAGGCGTATGATCCATTTAACTGTATATATTCGTTATATTTCTTTCAGTAATTAAATATTGATGATATTTCGATTTTTCCCTATACATGTGCTATAAAACCTACTTTGTGAACGGAATTTTAAGTTTTTGAGTCAACTGGAAGTTCCGTATAAGTTTTTATGGTTAGCCAATTTGTATAAAATTATTTATTTAAAACTCAATAAAAATATTTTCGCATTAAGTTAGAAGCTTTATTTTTTGACAGCATCATAAAGCCGCAAACTTCTGTAAGAGTATTTATTAGTTTCAATCAACTTGATGTCTCTCACGGGGCCCAAAAAAGGGTATCATGTGTGTGTGTGTCTCGCCAGACAGCAAAGTGATCGTATAAGGGTTTTGTTTTTTTCTTTGTGAGGTGTGGAACCCTAAAGTTTATGAATCTCAGCTTTTAGTATAAGGGTGCTTCTTCGTTCGTAACATATTTCAAAATTTACGGCTGATGTTTAAATACAGGCTGGCAGTGATGTATACCTCCCCTGTATACCTTCCTCCCGAAGTTATTCGGGGGAGAGTAAGAGGACAGGTCGCAGACCGGTAAAATTATGTGGCCCACTATTTCCTGCGACCGATTGATGGCAGTATATCAATGCTAAATTGATAGTGATTAAAAAATAGACTGGTGACGGGCAGCGGCGTCACTGGTGCAAGGGTTTCGGCACCGCGTTCACCAACCCGCCTGCCCAGCGTGTGTGAGTATGGGCATTTCTTCCAGGAGGACCGCCAAGAGTGGTGAAATCCTGAAACGGCCTGTGTCCAGCAGTGGACGAAACAAGCTGATGGATGGAAGGATTTTAACATCGGGTCTTGTTCATCGCCGTCGTAGATCATTAAGAGGCTGCTTATATTTTCATGCGAAAATCTGAAATTTCTAGCGACTAATTAACCATCTTAAGAAAAATTTTAGTCCTGTTCAATGAATATTAAACAGAGATCCATTTTTCGCATTGAACATTATTATTATTATAACATTTGCAAATACTTACTATATTTTATGAAGTAATTAAACTCCCACACCTCATTTACAGAATAATAATAGCATTGTTAACTTCAAAGAGCTAAATCTTTCATTCAAGTTCAAAAACGTTTCTGAAAAAAATTGCCAAAACCTAAAACATATAAATTTGTACCAGAATTGTTATTATTTATCACATTTAAGTTTGAAAAAAAAACATGCACCGTGATTTCTTGTATTATATAAAGCATATCATTAAACTTTTAATTAAGAAATAACCTCTTTAAACAATCGAATTTTGTAATTATATTGACTATCCATTCATTTCATTAGACCGTAAAACATAATAAAAATCCCTTCAAATTCCAAGAAAATTGGAATCCACAAAGGTATGCCATACAAAAAGCGTAATTTGTTGGAATGGCTCTTAACCAATTTGAACCTATAAAACCCTTAATTACACTGACTTGTGACTTGGTAGCTAGACTAGGGCCTGTCAATCGCCGTTAATCGGGCACAAATTAGTTCCACAGCTTAAAGTTAATTCCGAAGCACGCAGACCGAATACAAATGTGCTCCTACGGGATTTGAACCGGCTACCTCCGAATTAGTAGTCGAGTACTTGAACCACTAGGCCACAGAGGCGCTCTCTTAATGCAGAGCAATGAATAATTCAAAACGGATGAAATAAACAAATCCAATTTCACGCGTACAAAAATAAACAAAAGTAACCGTAAACATAAACAGCCGGCGGCGGCCAAAGAAGCAATTTTCTATTAACTCCGTGAAGAATAAAAAGTTTTTCCATTCCTACCATTAGGCGGTAGGAAGCACATTTTGCGTAACCCGCCATTCTTTATTCAGTAACAGATTTCACGCAGCTAGACTATTCTGGCAGTGAAAACTGCAACATAATCGATTTGTGGAATTATTAGTTTAAATAAATGAATGATGGGTTAAATGAAAGTACATTTAAAAAAAATCGCTGTGCTATCGTTTAGATATTAAATTTACATGTTTAAAACAGTAATCATTGTTATTTTTACTTTATTAGTTTCGATAGACTGCTTGTTTGAAATGAAAAAATAGCCTTCACTTTGCAATTTTTTTCGATCGAGCCAATTTTTCTCTATCCCGTTTTGGGCTGTTACATCGCCTTGGAAAAGGCTTTGTTTATAACATGTATTTATTTCGGAATTCAAACTCTTGTGATTTGGGAGTACTACTTGTTCAAAAACTTCGTTTTTAAGACCTATGTCGTCTTAAGTTTGTCGTCTTTCTCTGTTCGGTAAAAAGGCTTTATTAAAATGAGCATGCGAATAATTATGTGATAATAGGAAAAGTACCTATTTATGCAATTTACTCGTAGCTACATCATATACACTTATAATACGTAAATAGTAATTCAAGTTAATATAAAACGAGAAAATACAACAAATGAAATGAGATACTTGTCCGTCCTATCCATCCAAAAGGATAAAAATTATAAATCGAAATAAATCAATAATGACGGGTTGAATCAGCTGAGGCATATAATGTGCAAAGTAACACAGAATCCTCAAAAAAAAATTTGGACGAAAAAGTTCATTTGTAATAATTATGGTGAGTGTATGATCTTAATTTTTCAATCATTTTTATGACTAAAAATACGCTCAACATTGAGTTCGATGACGCTGACGAATCCTGTTTGTTTTTCTACGCACGACATCAAGGAACTAATCCCAAATACATTTGTTAATAAATTCCGCCAACTTTTGACATGCTTTTAATTAGTTCTGATTGACTGAGCCAACACCAGCTAGTTTAGCATAGCAAACCATATCGAGCTCGATAGCACTTGAAACAGTGCTCTGTTTCACTCTGTTGATCTACATAATTATCAATGTGCATCGCCAAGACAAAAATATTTAAGTTTAATGGCGATAAGTATGTAACGTAGATTAATTTTTTTAGCAAATAAATACATTTTTATCTTTTATCTTTATCTCTTTACATAAAAAGGGACAGACAGTGTACATCGAGGTGTCAAAGCTCGATATGGTCTACTATGCTAGGTACCCAGGCAGTGATAAAGATAGAGAATCCCGGGTAAGTAAGAGTGAGATGAATATATTGTCAAGTCTATGCAAAAACACTAATTAGTTAACGGAATCGGACGGACGTTGCTCGGTGACGTAGGATTGACAGCGCAAATCACGAAGAAGCTTCGTATCTACTTCGTGGCGCAAATAGTTTTGGCAAGGAAACGAAGCAGCAAGTGTTTTAATTTTTATCGTTATACTTGCAGTGTGTGAACAGAATAAGACCATTTTCTTTAGTTCATTGCTACTTTAAGGAGATTAGGTTAATTGTTTTAGGTAATTTGGCAACGGGGAAATCCTTAAGCGGTTAGGCTGTATTGGAATTAACACAAATTTTTAGGGTTCCGTAGTACCTAAAAGGTACAAAAGGAACCTTTATGGTGAGACTCCGTTGTCCGTCCGTACGTCCGTCCGTCCGTCCGTCCGTCCTTATGTCACAGCCTCATAACTTACTTGAAATTTACTACAAAAATAGCATTCACTTACATACACAAGACGGTGAAAAAAAAATAAAGAAAAATTTGAAATTGTTCAAAATAAAAACAAATTCCTAAAAATACAACATGGATATCAAATTGTAGATGTTAAAAATCTGATTATAAAAATATATACTTTTACTATATTTACTGGCACCAATTTCGAGAAATCTTTGACAAACCCCAAAAAATGCATGCCCCCCCCTTATTTCCGAAACCGGATTACATAAGGATTACAGGAAAAATATAGCAGGAGAGAAATTCACGCAAAAAAAATTACAAAATTTAATTTTTCATCTACGAGCTTTATTTCGAGTACGGTATAAAAATATTTGAGACTCTCTTTTGTGGTACAATTTTTTTTTTTAGTTATCATAAACATTTATGGGCAAGATATTAAATACCTTCTTCCTGACTGTTCCCACAACTGTCGAATTACGGAACCCTAGGTATGCGAGTCTGACTCGCACTTGACCGGTTTATTTATTGAAAGAACTAAACGTTACTCTGATAGAAATAAATTTCTATATTTTAATTAAACACTTTATCCGTCGTAAGGAGATAACAAATTAAATTGTATATCATTGCGGTATAGAAAATCAGAACAGTAAATCTGGACGTGAGGAGCTCTGAACCGGGACTGGAACCCAGGACCTCTCGCTTACTGGGCGGTTGCTCTACCACTGAGCTATCCAGTTCTGAACTAATCGTTCTTTCGATTTAGTCATGTGTGGGCAATCTTTTATTAGCACGCGTTCCAAATTAGAAAATTCACTATAAATACCGGTCAAGTGCGAGACGGGTTCGTACCTTGGGGGTTCCGTACATACCCTTTAAAACACGAACTTTTTTCACATACAGTGATAAACGACCAACTCAACGTGATCTGTACCATCATTTAGCTCTATGTATAGAAGGGTTCTAATTAAGTTAGTACTTTATATCTCCTTTCTAATTAAATGATAGTAATTTTCCGATTTTCCCCTATACGTGTGCTACTTGTGAACGAAACTTCAAGTTTCTAAGTCAACTGGAAGTGACTTATAGGTTTTCATTAGTTTTAACCAAGATATCTCTCACGGGCTAAATTCAATTAAATTTCAACAACTGAAAAATTTATATATGAAAAACTGACTAAGTTAATAAGTACTTTTAATTATTAGGATGCCATAACTGCCCGATATTCTAAAGACCACGTTTTTTTTTGTCGCTTAGTAAGCACAAAATTGTAGATTTGACGAAAATCACACAATACCTAAGCGACAATAAAACTCGTCTTAGAGCTATGAGAGCTATGAGATCATGTAACTTTAAATCAATCGCAATACCTTTGATTTTCACATTTAAAGTATGGTACAAATGTCAAATTAAAAGGTATCGCGATAGATTTAAAGTTAGACAATAACGCCCCTGGACCAATCGACGCAGAAAAATCTGGCGGTTCGAATGGTATATTATATAATTCATTTTACGGATTTTTGTCGCTTAGTGCATTTTGACTTTCAAGCGTCGCTGTTATTTTTATGGATTCTTATATCAAACACCCAGGTTATGCCACACAAACTTCGACCTTAATCAGTCTCCTTATGCTCAGCAGCACCTAGTCTTCAAATATTTGTGTCTGTGCCATGCTTCAGAACAAGAAGGTCATGCATGACCAATTTGGTCACGAAAGCTGACAGGTTGTTGTTTCATAGAGCAATTCCCTGATATCATGTCGGTCTTTAAGTGATTCAATTAAGAATTGATTCAGTGATTCATTAATACTTGATATCAAGAAGAAAAAAAAAACAATCCAGTGCGAGTCAGACGCACCTCTGTTTTTCGTTAGTTTTGGGGAATGTCAGGACATTGGAATTTGAAATCTTGCCGAATTGTCAAGAAGAATCAATAATAACAAAAATTTTACGAACAGTATTTTTCACTTTTTCATTGTTGAATATTTTTTATTTTTACAAGATTTCATAACGTTGCAAATTTCATCCTATGTTACTTTCATAAACTTTGACCATTCCGACCTCAGGCCCTAAAATTTTGACAGGAGTAAAATAAAGTAAGGAGTATTTTATTACTGAGTCTTTTCATTGTTTGATCTCTTGATTTTTAATATTTTTCTGGACGTGAGGTTCATTCGTTCAGATCTTCAAGAATCGTTTTTTTATCCTGCGTTTCAACAAGATTAATTCGTCTTTGTTACAATGTTTGATTGTTCAGTTAAATCAAAAGACTCTTTTTTGATTTTACCATTTTTGTGTTTGTCCAAGGTTAGTTTCAAGAACGCGTTCTCAAGTATTTTCTCTTTCATGTTTTTAATTGTATTATAATCAAGATTGGTCAATTTTTTCATTTTTGTTGTATTTAAAAGATGTTTATATTCTGGTGTGTACTTCTTAGAAATATTACCGAATGTGTTTTCTATGTCATTTTCTATAATTTCACTGATTATCTTCTCCAAAGAAAATGTCACATTTTCTAAGTCAACAGATTTAAGAAGCGGTTTTAAAGCAACCTCAGTATGTTTAGTGGTATGGTCAGATTTGGTTTTAGCGACATCTCTTTTATTGATCATATTGAGTTCATCAAATTTCTTTTCAAATGCCATTAATTTGTAATTCAAATCACTAAAAGGCTTGGTTTGAATTTGTATACTCGGTTGACCTCTTCCATATCTACGCCAATTTTTTTTTGTTTTTTCCGAGGCTGGTGCCACGTTTGGAATTTTGATACTCATTCTTTGTTTATCTGTCTGTACGTTTTTTATTTGCTCATTAAGACGGTATCGTAGCTCTACTTTTGGAATCTTAGAGTATTTAAATAGTTTTTTGTACCGATCTTTAAATATATTTGGTCGTACATCTTTTATTACAGATTTTTGTTTGCCTGGAACAAATAAGTATTTTGAATATCAGCAACATAAAAATGATATGATTAGTACCATGTTAAAAAAGTGGACTTACCGGAAGTTGAATCCATTTCGAAATCAGATTGTATTGAATCTTGATCGTATTTGTTCTTAACGTCAAAGTTTTTAATTCTACCATCATTTTCATTGAAAAGAAATAAAAAATCATTATCATCTCTTTCTTTCTTTTCACGAATGGTGCCTTCAACTTCTGCGTGGTCAACATACTCATGTTCTGGTGCTTTTCTTCTTATATTTTTGTTTCTGAGACATCCATTTGGATAGCAGTAAGTGGGTTGGTCCACACACATTTGCACACAGACACAAACTGGAGGATCATTATTGAACTCATAAAAAATAACACTGAAAAAGCGCTCTACGAGAGCGGTGATGCTTCCACTTTCACATTTACTGATGGGCTTCCGATACGACTGAGATGCTGGGGCGGCTATGTATTGGTTGCCATCGACTGAAACATTAATTTCTAAACTGAAATCGGTCATTTCAAAATTCGTTGCAGGTAAACTTGTCCGTGAGAAAAATGATTTATAATTGGGAAAAACATTGAAACTTACTAGATATTTAAGAAATGCATTGTAATAGATAATAGAAAAAATATTATATTTTTAAAACTTTAAATATTTGGCGACGTGATTTTCTGCAACGAATTTTGAAATAACCCATATGTATGTATTTTAGGAATATAAACATTTTGTGAGCTTTGAACTGTTTACATTTGGAAATGGTAAATTGAAAACGGGGAATGAAAATACACTTACTTCCAGAAAAAACACAAAATATGCCAAATATAGGTAAATGATACAAAACACGATTATTCATAATTTAGACAATATAAACAAAAGATACTAAATTCTTTTCATTGTTATGTAGTTGTGCAACAGACGAAACGAAGATAAAGAATGAAAGTGGTTTGCAACCTGACCCGATGTTTGTTGAATGTATTGTTGTTTAATATCAACATCCACAATTTAATCCATTGTAAACTGTGCGGCAAATATATTATTTGACATGTAAATAAAATATTTATATTATTATTTACATTGTACAGTTTTATATACATCACAAAGTTTATTTCGTCTTAAATACAAATAACTCATTGATTTTAATTTATAATTTTATTAAAGTCATTCTTCTTTTGTACTTTCGCTTTCGTTCGTTCGTTCTTTTTTAGTAACATTTTAGTCTAAAACCCAAACCAAATTTATATTTTATATGAACAATGGTGCATGTCGTGTAACAAGACTAGGGGTTTATAAAAAGGCAAGCCAGAAATCTGTTTCTGTAGATTTTAAAGCTACAGGTCATCGAACCTTGACCTCGTCTGTAGAGACGAACAGGCTTCAGCCGTGGCTTGTCACCCTCTCATGACAAAACCATGCCGTCAGGCGTCTCGTCACGTTCCAGCATGAGGGAATGAGAAGCCTTACAGGCAGTGTTTGCAGGTGAATCGACTTACGTAGATTGTGCTGAAAGTCTCTGGAGAGACTAATTAACGCCTGCTTTTACTCTCTTACTTTCTGGGCTAGCCCACTCAATCAATACATTCCATGGTAGTGGCCAAGCGTAAGACCAAGGTTTAGAAAAATCGATAACCTCTTTTCATTGACGATCTTCACGTTCAAAAATTATAGGGGAACCCTTGTCGCCGTTCTAAGGCAAGGATACGTGCTTTTGAGGGCATCACAGTGTTTTCCTTTACCGTTCAGCAAGTGGCAAGTAAACAAAATCCGCACCAGATATACTTCATTCGAAAAAACTTATTGCTACATGCTCGACCAGCGTGCTGTGAGTCAAAGTTAATTTTAAACAAAAAACTAGCACTTTTATCAATTTAAAATGAAAACTAGTCAAGTTAGTGCGAGTAGGACTCGTGCCCCGAGGGTTCCGTACATACAGTATAAATACACAAACTTATTCCACTAGCAGTTATACAGAGTGAACCAAACGAATGCCCCCTGGAGGGAAAGTGCCCTGAATATTAAAGATAGCAAATTGTACATAAAGGAACCTTATTTTATTTTTTAAATAAATAAAAACTGCATTCAAAGATTTTTGAAAAATTACATGCGGTTTTCCTGCGTCTTTTCCGTGCTTCTAACAATATTACATTTTTGGTTAGGAGTTATGTTATTTAAAAGTTTAATTTCATGACCTTCTTTTACTTTACGATACTATGTTACTTGGTTCTAATGAAGTTAATAAAGTTAATACTTGCGATTGTCGGCACTTGGTGAAACATCACCATGGTTGAAGAAAACACTTGGTTCTAATGCTTGAACCTTTCGACCGGTATCATAAAAATACATAATGTTTTTTTTACACATTTGTCCGGTTCAATACCCGGTTTAGGGAGGTGATTTTTTTAAATTCTTTGAATACAGTTTTCCTTAACTTTAAAAATAAAACAATGGTTTTCTTAAGTAAAATTTGCTATCTTTACTGTTTAAGGTACTTTCCCTCCAGGGGGCATTCGTTTGGTTCATCCAGTATACGTCAAAATCAATTTGACACTTACGATCTATTAAACTCTATATATCCAAGGAGTCTAATTAAATTTTGATACTGTATTGTATATCATCTTTAATAATTTATTCAAGTAATTTTCGGATATATTTTCCTTGACATGTGCTAGTAAAACTAATTGTCAACATAGTTTTAAGTTTAATTGGAAATACCCTTAAGGTTTTCATAGTAGAGCCAATTTGTATGAAGTTAATTTGATCACATAAAGGACAATAACTTTTGTCGTTTTTTGAACATAACTATGGGACCGTCATGATATCTCTCACGGAGCCCAAGAAAAAGGGTCTAGCTAGACAGACGGACGGACAATCTTATAAGGGTTCCGTTTTTTCATTTTGAGGTATGGTACCCTATAAATTTAACGATTGTGGGAAATGAAGTCATCCCATAGCATAAAAAATATGTGGGTGAAATAAATAAATATTGATAAAAATACAAGTCCACCCCGTCTCGTCTTTTCTCCTCTAAGAAGGCACCGAGACGCGCAAAAACTAAACAATGCAACAACAAACAAAACCTTTTTCGCGACTTCGAAACTTTTAGCGGGACTTTGGACGTAACGTATATAACAGATTAATTTAGGGCTATACTGATAAAAACTATTGAGAAAATACCTATTGAGAACCTGTTTTTATAATTTATCACTTTTCTAGAAGATAGAAGTTAAATTTATTATATTCCTATTATATTTGAATTTCATATTTGTGTAATTTCGTTATTGGCACTATCATTGTTCTATGTATATATTATATCCTGTTAAATGTGCTGTGAAATACCAATAAATGAGTTTTATTTATTTATTGTTTAATAAAAAAAAGTTGTTTTTAATTTTCCGTTTTGTTTTTTTTATAATTTCGGCGTCATGATTATCCTGTTTTAGATTTCGATATATAGGAAAAATGTCAAACATTGTCGTTCATAGAACGCAAGAAAACTGACGAAATCTTTGACGAATAAATACAAAACCATTGTGCTTGAAACGAAAGACTGAATCCCATCAAATACATTTCATAAAACTAGGAACCGTCAAACATACACTCCTATGGACTATGTCATGCAATATAGTTCCATGAAACGGCCAAGCCATACTTTTTGACCAAGATGTAGAGTTTGTAGAGTTAGGGCTTGTAGAGTTATGGGCTTGGCTCTAGATGAGATCTGATAACTTTTTAACTGTGGAGGATGTTATGAGCTTCCGTGTCTTGGCGGCCTAGTTTACATGAAATATTTTTGATGGGATTTAATTTCTTTTTGTAAGATTTTTTACTTAGTTACTGGATTACTACCCGTTTATACCCTATGTTACACGGCAAATAATAAAATTAAAATGAAATTTACACCGAAGGGTGGTCTCCATAAAAAAATCTCAAAATAGTAAGTTTTTAACGTTATCATATTATTATTCTCTTAAACTAGAAGACCAAAAAATATATAAAAAGTCATGGTAGTTAATAGGTGATGATTGATTATGTATTATGTAAAGATTATAGGAAAAATACCGCGGTCGAGCTATTTTTAGGGTTCCTTACTCAAGAGGGTGTCGAATTGTTTGTCAGGCGCAAGAACGTTAGCACATTGTTTTTTGTCGCCTTGACAGTATTAAATATTAAAGTTAACAGATATTTTAATATTTTCTTTGGCACTGTGCAAATCATAGCCAAAATAGGAATTTCTAGGACTATTGGAAGTTGGGAGTATATTTTTTTATCAATACAGAACCGGGGGTCCCTTCAACTTTGAATATTATGTACCAAAACGTCAGAGGTCTAAGGACAAAAAAAGTTCTTTTTTTTTCAAAGAAATATCTTCGCGGCTGGTCGACGTTTCGGGAGACTCAAGGGCTGGGGCATACCTCGGGCAGCGTATTAGCCTAACCATTAAACGGGGCAATGCTTCCAGCCTTTTGGGGACCCTGCCGATCGACGGCGGTGATTTAGAGAAAATATTAAATTATTTTAAATAATTTTTCCTTTTTTTTGTACATTTTAGGTAATTGTAAGATTTTAGATTGTGTAGTTAAGTTTAATTTTATTGTAATGTTATTTTTATTTTTTCTATTTTTACCAATAAATTTACAGGACAAAGTTGAACTATTAGCGTCAAAACCTATTAGTTGCTGAGCATGATATAATTGCTGTCACTGAGTCAAATCTATGCGCTAGTATTGAAAATGCAGAATTAACTGACGGAGGCTGGAGCATCCTACGGCGTGACTCTGACTCTTCGTGTGGTGGGGCTTTACTGGCCACACGCCTCGGCATCACTCTACAGAGCGTAGACAGGACCTAGAAACTGAGCACGGTGAAGACATGGGCATCGTTACAATAATAAAGCTTGCTTAGTGTCTGTAATCTGTATTCATCCTAAGGCCGCAGATAATGTACACTTGGAATGGTTCTGTCTTATAGAAGATATATTCCCGGATATCAAGTGTGGTAATATTTTTATTATTGGAGATTTACATTTAAATAGTGTCTCACAAAATGTGTTGAATAATTATGGATATTATATTAGCGTTTGTGGAATGGTTGAGCAAAGTGAGGTGATTAATGAACATGGTGGAAAGTTAGATGTGGTGCTAACGCTGAAATGTCGGTGCGTGGCAGGTGTGTCATTCTATTTTTAGATAATGAGTGGTCTGAGGGAAGAAGAAATTGAAGTTACATTGGCATCTGACGTTGAGCCGACACACTAGATCTCTTGTCTTGTGGTCTTGGTGATGTGTTGTTGGTGAGGGTGTTGATTTTAGAAATTTAGAGATCTCTTACATTTATTAGTTATAACTTATAATCTTTTAAGTTTTGTTTTTGCATAGAAATATAAGAATATTAACAAAATTCCTAAAAATATGAAGTTATTTGTTTGTTTCACTTCTCCAGTGAAATTTTGGTATATTTTTTAAATTTATTTTACATTACTAAACTAAATGAAAGGTGTATAGTTTACTATCCATCCATCCATCCATCAGCTTGTTTCGTCCACTGCTGGACATAGGCCTTTCCAAGATTTCGCCACTCTTGGCGGTCCTCTTGGAAGAAATGCCCATACTCACACACGCTGGGCAGGCGGGTTGGTGAGCGCGGTGCCGAAACCCTTGCACCAGTGACGCCGCTGCCCGTCACTAGTCTGTTTTATATAAGGCCCGGCAATTGGGGATGGATATACCGCATCCATGTCCACTCGAGGACCTCCAGGACATGGGGCCCCGGGCTCGGGGCCCCCTGGCCCCTTGCGTAAAAACGGCCCTGCTTCTTCTCTATCTCTATAATAATACATATTAAAATGCAACGTTGTCTGTCTGTCTTGCGGTCACTTATTTTTAACTCCGCGGCTACTGCTCCACCACAACAATGCACCTGCGCCACCGCACTCAAAACGAGGGACTTCCTGGACAGCACGCCAGTCAAACTCCTGGGTTACCCTACCCTCCTTACAGCCCTGATCTAGCACCGTGTGACTTCTTTTTATTTCCAAAAATAAAAAATCAGCTCAAAGTAATACAATTTTCGTCGCCGGAAGATGCGCTACCTGCGTTCGAGCAGGCTGTAAACGAGGTGTCTGCGGCGGACTGGAAAAAGTGTTTTGAAAACTGGTTTAGACGCATGAAACTTTGTATACAGGCTGGTGGAGAGTACTTTAAAAAGATTTTAAAATAAAAAATGTACCTATGAACAATTTTTTTTAGTTTCGCAAAACATTCTCGGTGTCCCACGTATTCGCGGGCCTGCGGATTAATTTAGATAAATAAGACTAAGGTCATGTCCAACTGTCACGTCTTCAAAGGGCCACTAACCGTCGACAATGTCAGCATCGAAGTTGTTCAAAAATATGTTTATCTTGGTCAAGTCGTTTCCAGTTTTCTCGACATTAGTTCTGGTGTCCCACAGGGAACCTTAGACCCCTTTTATTTGTTCGGTATATAAATGATATTGGATAAATATTTGAGAATCCCACTCACTTTTTGTTATACGCAGATGATATGAAAATGTATCGTTTCATAAACAATTTTGAAGACTGCGCTAACCTCCAGAAGGATCTTCATGATATAATGTCCTATTTTAACAGGAATTGTCTATTTTTAAACGAGGACAAATGCTGTGTCATTAGTTTTACCAGACAACGAAACGCTATTATCAATCATTATAATTTTTCAGGTAGCCCTTTAAATAGTGTAGACAAAATAAGAGACTTGGGTGTGATTCTTGATCCCAAAATGGATCTAAATCTCCACGTAGATCAAATTATTACGTGGGACGCACTATAAGTTTCCGGAATGAATATGAAAAAATACTTTTAAAGGTACAAAATTAATTTATTGTTTTTCAAAATAATCTCCCTTGGCGTCTATGCACTTTTTCATTCGATCAAACCAGTTTTGAAAACTTTTGTGCCACTCCCCTGTGGTGACCTCTGAAACGTGTTTTTCATACTCCTCGACAGCCTCTTCTGGTGATGAAAATCGTTGACCGCGTAATTGGTTCTTAATTTTTGGGAACAGAAAAAAGTCACAAGGTGCCAGGTCGGGATTGTATGCAGGATGACTCATGAGTTCTACATTTTTCGTCTTCAAAAAGTCGTTTGTCTGTCTGGCCGTGTGAGAACTAGCATTGTCGTGGTGCAGGATGATACGGCGTTTACGGTTATTTTTACGGAGTTCGTCAATAACTTCCGGCAAACAAATGGTCGTGTACCAGTCACTATTCACGGTATGACGATTCTCTAAAGCAACAGTAGCCACGTGTCCAGTTTTATTAAAAAAAGAAGCAATCATCCGCTTAGATGCACTTTTCACGCGCGCCACTTTGGTTGGTTTCGGCTCATCTTGAAAGACCCATACGCTCGATTGCTGCTTTGTTTTGGGATCGTAGCAATAAATCCATGTTTCGTCACCTGTTACTATGTCCCACACCAAATTTGACGCACCTTCGTTGAATCTGGTAAGCATGGCACTGCACCAAGTGACGCGGTCCGTTTTTTGAGCCTCGGTCAAGTTGTGTGGGATCCACCGCGAGCACAGCTTTCTCACACCCAAATGTTTGTGTAGGATTGATTGTATTTGACTCATGCCTATTTCTAAGGATGCGCGAATTTCATGGTGGGTCACATGCCTGTCTGTTTCAATCATACGGCGCACAGCATCGATGTTTTTGTTGGTCACAGCGGTGAACGGCCGACCATCGCGAGATTCGTCACTGAGATTGATACGACCACGCTTGAATTCTGCAAACCAGCTATAAACAGTCGTCTTGCATGGTGCTTCATTGCCAAAAGCTGTTTCAAGCCGAGCGATGCTCTGTTGAGCTGTCAAATTACACTTAAAATCGTATAAAATCATACTACGAACATTTTCCCGAGTTAAATCCATGTTGATGCAGACACACAATTTTTTAAATGGCGCCACAAGGTAAAAACAAAAGACAGTTAGATGAAACAAACTGCATTTTACAGCCAAAGAGTTCTATTTTCAAATGTTGCAATAAATTTTTAAATATTGTTTATGTAAGTGGCCAGTTCCGGAAACTTTTAGTGTTACCTATGTAACAAGGCTTTTAAAAGATTGGGTTTTGTACTTTGACAGTGTCTACCTTTTAAGCGTGTATTAACGTACAAGATAATCTATTTTAGCTTTGACCGTAATATCCTTGATAACTGTAGTGTCGTTTGGAGTCCCCACTACTCAACACATAAAGACCGCATCAAGAGAGTTCAGAATAAATTTCTAAAGCCTCTATAATATAGAACACGACAATTTTTCACTGACTACGAATCCTCTGCAAATCGTCATAATATACCTCTCTTACTGACCGCCGTACCAACACTGACGCCATCTTTCTTTTCAAAATCTTGAATAATAAAGTATGTAGTATGTTTATCACTTGTTGAAGGCCTTCCTTTTAAGGTTCCCAGGCTTTCGTCTCGCAACAATGGTTTTAACTTTCATGCCGATACCTGCCGCACGAATTACTCTAAAAATCGATACATGATTCGTGCCCCAAGAAAATATAATCAATTGATGAGTGACATTGATATTTTCTCGGAAAGCTTGCATTCTAATAAAAATAAGGTTTCATTTGTTGTGACAAATAAATAATATATTTCGTATGTATTATCTCATTAAAGATAGTTTTTTTTGTATAAGTGATAAATTAGGCACTCTACTTTTCAATTATCATCTAACTGTAATGTAATGAATGAGCTACTGTATGTTTGTTTCTTTTTTATGGTTCTTTAGGTTTGTTTGTGTTTATATTGATTTATTTTATCTGTGTTGTAACTGTTTGTCAACCTGAATAAATAAATAAATAAATAAATAAATAAATAAGTTATGCAGCTGGATAAAAACAACTTCGACGCCGAGGCTGACAGAAGAATATACTTGGGTTGGGTGGGCAGCATTCGGAAAGTTGCGTCACATATTTACGTCGTCAATACCGAAGTGCTTAAATACTAAGATGTACAACCAGTGCGCCCTTCCTGTGATGACATATGGCGCTGAGACGTGGTTTCTTACAAAGGGCCTAATCCACCGATTTAAGGTCGCTCAGCGAGCTATGGAGCGGGCTATGCTTGCGGTGTCACTGATGGATAGAATCCGAAATGAGGAGATCCGTCGGAGATCAAAAGAAACCGACATAGCCTGCAAAATCAGTAAGTTGAAGTGGCAGTGGGCAGGCCATATTTGTCGCCGACATGGAGACCACGTACAGCAAAGCGTAGTGTAGGATGACCTCGTGCCAGCTGGACCGACGACCTGAAGGACGTTGTGGGTGGCGGCTGGATGAGCAGGACGGAGGACCGACATGAGTGGCGAAATTTTGGGAAAAGTCCAGCAGTGGACGAACACGGGCTGATTGATGGATGAATTAATATATTTGTTCCACAAAAAGGGTTGATAGCCTCATCTGCTTCAACGGTGCTTAAGAAAAGTCCGTGAAAAAGAGTTTGCTAGTGTGTGATGTGATGTGTGATGATAATCTTCTTCCGAAGATGGATTAATTTCCGAAACCGGTTAGAAAACTGTATTAAATTAAATGAAACTAGTGTACAAGTGTTTTTGTAAACAATCAAGTTGCTGTCTAGCGCCGACAATCGCAAGTATAAATTAGTTTCTGGTTTCCTAATGTGTTTATACGCTGCTAAGATGCCTACTTGTTAATTGATACGCCAAACGAGTTAGTTGTTGGTTTTTATTAATACAGTCGGACGTTTTAAACGGTGCGGTTCTTATATTCTATAAGTTCCATAATACAATACAATACTATTTCATTGCTTTACATTATTTGGTTTGTGTAGTCTCTTGGAATCAAGTAAGGTTATATAAACCATCAGTCAGTCAACATAATAATAAAATAAAAAAGTTATAAAAATCCGCCTTTGTATTACGTCACAAACATCTGGTGCTTTTTGTATGCAGTATTGAATTCAATTAAATGTAAAGAAGATGGAATTTAAACAGTTGCTATTAATAACAGTTGCTCATGTTAATGTTTATTCAAATTTTGACATTTTTATTAAAGTAAAATCAAGGTAGTTTGCTTTTTTAGTTGCAGAAGAAACAATTTTTTTGTGCAATAATTTTCAGAACTTCATGATTAACGGAATAAAAATTGGAATATGCTGTTTAAAAAAAGGGATTTTTATGTTTTGAAGTCAACAAAGTAATAAAAAATTAAGAAGGAAAATTAATTATTATTATCTGTTTTATCGCGTTCAGCGTTCAACCGCTTGCTTGTATGATGGATGACGTCACGTTTGAACACAAACATATTATGAACTCTAATTTATTTTATTTAGGGGCTGACCACACAGAGACGCAATCTACGTTCTACGTTCCGCGTTCACTGTAATCTGTGCGATGATGGTTTGAAGGAGAACGCGCGTTCTGATTGGTTGGAAGTTGGAACCAATGGAATGTGTTCCCCACGAACGAAGCACACTGCTTCGTGGTGTTCTCTCTGTGTAGTGGGCTCCTTATGAGGTTAACATAATCTAAAAAATTGTTTTTGTTGTATTCAGTTTTGTACGCATTTAGCTGCAGTAACATTGTGTATAATTATAGTGGCAGTATTCAATAAAATGGTGGTTTACGTGTTTTTATCTGTTACTGTATCTTTGTTTACTATATTTTTGTGGTTGAAGAATAAAAATGCGGATTATTGGAAGAAGAAGAACGTGGTATTTGTGAGCAAGAAGAACGGATTTGGAGTCCTTTGGGACTTTCTAATTGGGGACAGATCTTTGGCAGAAATTTATAAAGATGTTTATGACAAACATCCAACAGAACCTTATGTTGGAATGTTTTTGGGCTCAAAACCAGTTTTACTACTCCGAGATCCGGAAAACATTGAATCTGTATTCACTAGTGATTTCCAAAGTTTCAATAACCGAGGCATCGTTACAAATCCAAATGACTTATTAGCTGATAGCCTACTCTTTATGGATGATTTTAGGAGATGGAAGCTTGTAAGACAAAAAATATCTCCGGTATTCACAATCTCTCGATTGAAAAACATGTTTTATATCATTGAACATAGTGCCAGACACTTTGTTAAGTTTGTCGAAGCAAACAAAGATTTACATAAGGTTCCTTTTAATCTACTGTATACCTATACATCTGCAGCACTCGGTGCTTCAGTATTCGGTATTGATACGAAAACTGAAAACACTATGGATTCACCATTTGTCGACATGGCTTGGAAAACAGTTACTCCAACATTCAAAGCAAATCTAAGGTTCTGTGTTGCAAACACATTTCCCAGTATATTCAGATGGTTAAGGCTAAAACTATTTGGAAAACACGAAAATTTCTTCATAGGCGTTGTAAGGAAAGTACTTCAAGAACGCCAGAATGAAAAAAAGAAAAGGCACGATTTTATAGACACATGTTTAGAGCTTCAAAAAAATGGTACAATGAAGGATCTAGAGACAAACTTTCAGTTGGAGCCCACTGATGAACTCTTAGCAGCCCAAGCATTCTTTTTTTTCATAGCTGGTGCAGATACCTCAGCTAACACTATGAATTTTACTCTTATAGAACTTGCTAACAATCAAGATATTTTGATGAAAGTACACAAAGAAGTAGACAAAGTCTTTGATAGTTGTGATGATAAACTTTCCTATGATCGTATGAAAGAGTTGCAGTATTTAGATATGGCCATAGATGAGGCTTTAAGGAAATATCCTCCAATTGGACTGATTCAAAGGAAATGTACTCAAGACACAGTACTGCCTGTTGGAAATCTTAAGATAGAAAAAGACACGGTTGTTATCACGCCTGTATTTGCTATACAGAGGGATGAAAAATATTTTATGAATCCAGATTCCTATGACCCAGAAAGGTTCAATCCAGAAAATTTGCTTAAGCAAGTGAGGTATACTTATTTACCCTTTGGAAAAGGGAATCGTGTTTGTATTGGTAAGTTTCGTTTGCTTTGTATTTATTTTGCGTTTTATTCCTTTACTTTATAATATTTCATCTTGCATTATGTTACGAATTATGTATGAACCCATGTTTTATTTTAAACATTACGTAGCAACTTAGTTTAAATAACCTTATATATAGTGATTTTTAGCTCCTAAAGATATCTTCAAGTAATAAAAACTAGTCAAGTGCGAGGAAGACATACCGGTTCGGTACATACCGTTTAATTTTTTTATTGGAAGTTGATTGTTGAGATTGTCAGCACTTGGTGGAACTTATCATAAGTACATTGTTGAGATGAAAAACACTTGTGGAAAAGTACAAGTGTTTTTTATCACATCAAACACATTTATTCTTCGAGTTATTATGAGGGACCAATTTGATCCTAATGATCTATAAAACTGTAAGTATCCAAAGGGTCTACTTAAATCGGTCATGATTTCTTTTTAAATAACTTGAAAAAGGTAATTTTCAGATATTTTCCTAGACATGTGCTATTTGACCTAACTGTAAACTACGTATAGTATAGGTTTTCGTGGTGAGCCAATTTGTATGAAACTGATTACGTAAAAGGCAATAACTTTTTTTCGCATCGTGTTAGAAGCCAAATGTCCTAACAGTACTGTGAGACCGTAGATTTTTGTAAGAGGTATTAGTTTCAACTTGATGTCTCTAACGGAGCCCGAGAAAAAGGGTCTTGACAGACAAAAATATAGACAAATGGGCAACAATATGATCCAATAAGGGTCCGTTTTTTTGATTGTGAGGTACGAAAACCTGAAAATTTATAAAGAGTTTATGCATATAGGATATACTTAATAAAATAATATTTCAATTAAATAATTATAAGATATATTCACCCTTTTCCTAGTCTTTATAAAGGACCTACGCAACCTCTATATACCTCATGGCAAAATTGTGTCGTACGCGGATGACACCGCAATAACTTTTACATCTACATCTTTTGGAGCTCCATAGGATTGCCCAACAAGGCAACTCAACTCACTCACATACTCATACATCAACTCAAAAACATCTTTATGCATACACACACACCCCCTCTCACATCATCTCACACACGCTACTAACAAAATACCATAGGTTTAAATTGTACTCAAATTTTATTATCTTAAATTTTAGTTCCATATCATCTTGTTTGTCGTCATTATGTTGTATGTTTTTCTTACCCCCTTCTTTCCGCCAGGGAAACGGGGCTATTTATCCTTAACTCAGGCGAACAACCTACCTAGGATAGCAACGCACTATCATGCATGTAATAGTTAGTAAAACTACCTTAGTTTAAGAAAATTGTAAATGTCACCTTTAACCTTTTTAAGATCAAATAAAGATTTATTATTATTTATTGCATAATCTAAAACTTAAATTACAAATAAAACTACCTACCAATATATTATATTGGAGGTAGAGCTGATGCCGGGCTCGACTGTGGAGGTACCGCCATCTTACTCGCAAACCGCCCCTGAAGTTATTCGGGGGAGAGTAAGAGGACAGTTCGTAGACAGCCATATTCCAGGTAGCCAACCAAGCATGCACTGAAAAAAAAATTGGTTTGCCTAACAAAAAAATTGTTAATACAACAGATTTGATTTGTTTTACTTTACTGATCACAATGATAAAATGAACTAGAAAATGTTTCCGTTTACTTCCTTTTTTGTAAAAGAAACTATTTTTTGTTACATATATAACATATAGATTTTTGTAATATCTACTGTTTTGGATTTGGTAAAAGGTAGGTACTTTTGATAATTATACAAATTAAATTGTTTACTGACTGTAAAATTACGTGTCGTTATACCAGTAGAAATGGTAAATTTAACATTTTCATTTAATAAACTTTCATCTTTATGGAAATATTTTAAACAATTAAATAATGTTGTAACTACCAGTTCATTTTGGTATATGTAACATTACTATTATTTAAACATGACAATAATAGTTCTGATTATATTTACTTTAATTTAAATGAAAATTACTTACCAAAAACATAAAAGTTCAACAATAATGTTTTCAAAAATAAACTAGGCCAAAGGTCCAGCCAGTTCATTCCAGCAGGGTGCGAGTGAGTAGCCAATCCACCCACAATAGACATATTAGAAGATGGCGACCATACGTTTCATCGAGATTATAAATTGTAGAAGGAATAAAACGATATCGTGATGTAGGCTACTACTTACGCCATCTAGTGAAGAATAGGTACAACAAATGGCCGTGCATATTACAAATATTTTGTTATTTTTAAGAAAAAATATTTATTTTAATCAACCAAACTTTATTTGTATCTTTTATTTAATTTTTCAAACTTGACCATTCATAGTTGATTTTTATTTTTGATAATGGTGAAATAATGATTTTGCAATGGTAAAATAAATATATATTTTTGTTATTTTTACCATTTATATTTGTACATAGAAAGTGCAGATTTGTAGAAACAACAAATAGACCTTTTTTCTTAATTGATAGTTCTGAACAGGTCTGTTGTTGTTTTATAACGTATATTTGTTTAAAATAAAATTTATTATTTTGTAGCTACAACCAATTATTGTCATACATATTACTAATATTTTCTTATTTTATACATAAATAATTTAATCAAATTAACCAGTTTATTTGTTTCATTTGGTATTATTTTTGTTATTCTTACTATTTTATATTTTAATTTTTGACATAAATTATGTAATAAATTTAATTTATTTCTTTACCATTATTTTTGTAACATTTGGTACTTTTGTTGTTGTTCTCACGAAACTAAAACGTTTATATCTACAAAAAGAAAACGGTAATTTTCAAGATATTTTCATTTAAAATTACGAAATTCACTTCATTATATACAACAAAGATGACTTTGTTCCTTAAACAAACTAGGTTTTGTTATATTAATGTACACTTACTAATGTTACAATACACCGACGTAACGGGAAGACAGACACCTCACTGAGCTCGAGTCAAAGCTAAGTACAATCAACTGGCATACTCTGGGGCTATTAGAAGTCTGACGAGCAGGTGAGGATATGATAAACCTAGAGTCAGGACATCTGCTCTACTATCGAGAGGGCGATTAATTGTCTGTCGGGGGAGATTTGCCCTGTTGGAAACCACTGAGGACGTTGATCAGCTTGCTAACAATTTGACGAATGTCATGCGCGAGGTAGGCAGGGCTTCTTTTAAGCCGGAGCGAAGGACTAAGGAGTCCAAAATTTCAAGTGGAACTTTAGACCTGATGAGGCAGAGACAGGAAATGTCTTCAAATTCTGTAGATTACTTCCTTCTGAACAAGCGTGTTAAAAGGCAAATTCGTTTTGACCTGCGCCAACATAGCACTCCCGTCATTGAAGACGCGATCCAGCGAAACAAAGGCTCAAAAGTTTTTGCCCAGCAGTTAGGAAGGATCACTCTGACGAAGCTGAAGACATCTGACAATAGAAACGTTACCTCTAGGCCAGAAATCAATAAATTTGATGGGCTCCTATATTCTTCACACGCTCCCAAGTCAACTACTCGTAATGAAAACGACAAACGTGCACTCCTAGTCCGCCATTACACCGATGAACTCCCGGATGTCGAAATGGGTGAGATTAAGATAGCTCTTGAACAGCTGAAAAACAACATGGCGCCGGCGAGGACGGCATCACAACTGAACTCCAGAAAGCTGGAGGTTACCCTATACTTGAGCAGCTACAGGACCTCTTTGATGCCGTCATTCGTACAAGTACTACGCCAAAGGAGTGAAGCAAGAGCCTGGTAATTTTGTTCTTCAAAAAAGAGGACAAAATCCTACTTAAGAACTATAGACCATTTGCGCTCCTGAGCTACACCTACAAGCTGTTCTCAAGAGTTATCACGAATCGTCTCGCCCAACAATTCGACGACTTCCAACCTCCAGAGCAGGCTGGTTTTCAAAAAGGCTATAGCACCGTGGACCACATTCACACGCTAAGGCAGATTAAACAGAAAACTCAATAGTATAATCAGTCCTTATGCCTAAGCGTTTGTGGACTAAATACGAAAAAGCCTTCGACTCCATCGAAACTTAGTCTGTTTGCAGTCCTTGCAGCGATGTCAAGTTGACTGGCGTTACGTGGAGATGCTGAAATGTCTTTATGACTCCACTACGATGTCCGTCTAAGTACAGGGTGTACAAACAAGACTGATACATCTTCAGCGTGGCGTGAGACAAGGAGATGTTATTTCCGCAAAACTGTTTACCGCCGCGCTGGAGGACGTTTTTAAGGCGCCTAGGTACGCCACCGTTTTAGTACAAAATTTAATAATCCGTTTCTCTGTTGTTTTTCGTAATAGACCAAACTATATGACCTCCATCATCTGGTGCTGGTATTTTAAAAGGCACCATGTTGCCAAAATTTTGAATATTAATTTTGTTTTAAAGATATTAAGCTAGATAGATTTACAAACAAAGTTGTTTTCTTGCCTCAGATTGTACCTATATCAAAATTTAACGTTTCAGCCAAATAGCGACTTTGTAAATGCCTGTATTAAACTATTGAAGTCTATACCTTTAGCCTATAACGAAAAACAACAGAGAAACGGGTTATCAAATTTTGTACTAAAACGGTGGCGTGCCTATGCGCCTTAAAACACTAGACTGGAATGGACGAGGCTTAAACGTAAACGGAGAGTACATTTCACATCTTCGCTTTGCCGATGACATCGTGATAATGGCGGAATCGCTGCAGGAACTGGAGGTAATGGTGCGGCCTTAGTGATTCTTCAAGACGAGTGGGCCTGCAGATGAATTTGGATAAGACTCAGGTCATGTCCAACTGTCACGTCATGGCAGCGATTTGGCTTCGATTTTTAACTTACTTTAAGGTAGGTATTCTATTTCTCTTTTTTTAAATATTTATATTGGTCCATCCATCCATCCATCAGCCCTTGTTCGTCCACTGCTGGACATAGGCTTTTCTCAAATTTCGCCACTCATGTCGGTTCTCCGTCCTTCTCATCCAGCCGCCACCCACACCTTCAGGTCGTCGGTCCTGCGGGCACGAGGTTGGCCTGAATTACGCTTTGCTGTACGTGGTTTCCATCCTAAAGCCTTTCGGCCCCAAAGGCCATCATGTCGGCGACAAATATGGCCTGCCCACTGCCTCTTCAACTTACCGATTCTGCAGGATAAGTCGGTTACTTTCGATCTCCGACGGATCTCCTCGTTTCGGATTCTATCCATCAGAGATGCCCCAAACATAGCCCGCTTCATAGCTCGGTGAGCGACCTTAAATCGGTGGATCAGGCCATTGTAAGAGACCACGTCTCAGCGCCATACGTCATCACAGGGAGGACGCACTTGCTGTACACCTTAGACGACGTAAATATGTGACGCAACTTTCCGAATACTGTCCAACCCAATCATATTCTTCTATCAGCCTCGGCGTCGAAGTTGTTTTTATCCAGCTGTATAACTTGACCGAGATAAACATATTTTTGAACAACTTCGATGCTGACATTGTCGACGGTTAGTTACCCAAGGAATTCAATTAATTATATTTATTTATGAAAATATATATAAAATTATAAATTTATCTTTATTTTCGACTTCTTCATTGAATTTAAATGACCTTGTTAATTTAATCTATTCGTATGTTCTGCGTACCTATTAAACAAGTAGCCATAAAATCAACACGACTACTATTTTATTGCGTGTGGCCTCTGCGGATATGTTTTTTGCTATCAATCTGTTTGCAGATTGTCAGTTACATAATCCATTTAGAACCTTTAACTTTTAATTTTGTTCGTCAGGGTCAGTAGCGTTTTTTATTATGTTTTTTACGTCTTGAAAGCCCCATTACAAATATTCTCAGTACTTATTGGATTTAAGAAGGCTATAACTTCTGGTGATGAGAGCCAGAATTAAGGGCCGGTTTAAATCAAATATTATTTGAGTTGAAAAAAATTGTATTGATCTACGGAATATCTCAAATGTGTGAGTGTTTTTTGAGACGTATAAAAAGTATATTTTTGTCTATATTTTACAAAATAAATTATTTTAATTTGAGTGAAAGAGTAAAATATAGAAGCAGTGGAACGCGTCAGGGTGTATAAGTGGACCTATGTGTGTGGGAGTGATGGCAAGTGTGCGTTAAAAAAAATCAGAGTGTTTGTAGGTAAGGGTACTGAAGGGTTCTAAAAATACTGGATACAAATAAATCATCTGTCACTTTGACATCTGTCAGTTTAATATCTGTACAAAAAATAAATCATATTTGGTACCAAAGAGTTAAAAAACAATCGCAGTAGTTCCATCATGTAGCTACAATTGAACGAAACTATAACTTAGAAAGAGAGCTTGGATACGAGAAAAAGAGTTTCCTTGTGGCCAAACTGGTTTGGCAAAATAGTTTGGCCACGAGGAAATTGCCGTTTTTAATGGCAAAATGTTATTTTTAGGTATAATTAGTTTTCTAAAGAGGAGCGATGCCTCCCAACTCAAGCCTTTCAAGCTTACAAGGAGACACCAGCCACTATTTATGTTAGTTTAACCTATTTAAACGAAATAAAACATATTTTATTTATTTATTATTATTATTTAATGGCAAATTTCCGTACTAATTTATTACGTCATTTCATTCCGAATCATTTGTATATAAGGAACACGCGATTTTCAACTTTTAAAGTCAGTTTAAGGCGACGTAGGTAGTAAAAACGGAGTTTTTGAACATACCAGCTTTATAGTCATAGGGTCTTTTAGATCCCTCATATTACGCAACACGAATCCAAGACGCTTAAAATGTTTATCTCTTCTCTATGTGCGAAGGACACACTGTGCCTTAACCATTAAGGCGTAGTAGGTCAATCGCGCAACGAAAGAGATAAGTAAGAAGAGAGTGGTAATGCTGTTTTTCAAGAAATAAAATTTAATATAAATTAATACAAGTGCGTTTTAAGAAAATCGCTAAACTATCGTTTAGTTAGATAATAGGTTTACTTGTTTAAAACAGTAATCTAAAATTCTATGCTTTGGTTCGGTCGAAACTAGAATAATAGCTGTTCTGTGTGGAATCCTCACGAAGCATCTTGCTCGTTAATGCTAGAGAAGGTGCAAAAAGCTTTTTTGAGGTTTATGTACAAGAAAATTTTCGGCTATTATCCGTTTTTCTACAAGTCAAGTTTCTTGCTCGGCATGTTAGGTATGACCTCCTTGAAATCTAGGCGATGTAGTTACGAGTTAATTTTCGCTCTAAAAATTTTGAGGGGGGAAATCTACTGTCCCGAGTTGCTTACTGGGCTCCTCAGGCTGTTTGCACCGGACAATTGCGTGCGATGGTGCTCGTATCGGAAGCGGCAGCTGTTTGCTGCACCCATCAGCCGCACGAACGCTCATGCCACCTCAGCAATGTGTAAGATAACGAAAGCTCTCGACGCATTCATTGAGTCCGAACCGACTGCTGACGTGTTCTTTGATAGCAAATGTCAATTAGTTTGTAAGTTTATTAGTTATTGCATGGCCATAAGTAAAGTTTAATTATGTAAACTAAACTTTTATTTAATAATAAGTATCAAATAATTGTTGTAATTGGGTTCGCCCGAAGCAATTATAATAAATAAATAAATGTTTGAAAAAGTGCGGGGCCGAGTAGTGCGGTGAATCAAGAAAAGGTTTTTAACTGGTCTGAGGTTGGACATTGATGTTTTTTTGTGAATATATTTAATACAAATCAACGAGAGTGCTTAAAAAAAATGTTTTCGATAATAGGTTTATGTGTTTAGAACAGTAATTCTTGTTATTTTTACTTTATTAGTTTGGACGGACTACTGTTTTGAACTGAAGAAACAGCCTTCTATAAATTTTCTCTATCAGGTTTTGGGCTCTGCCATCGTCTTGGAAAAGGCTTCATTTATAACCTCGCCATAACGCCTGTGAACAAACAAATTGCAAAATTTCCACACGCGTATTTGTGGATCCGAATTTGTCCGCGGCGCGGAAGTGGATGCTCCTTCTGCACCGTTTTCATTTTATTGAAAAATAACTTCTGTTCTTTTCCGTTTTCGATCCGCATTAAAATTTGCAAATTTTCGACGTGCCTCAGCACGTGGGCGCTGCTCGACTGACGGCATGCATGTTACTGATGTCTCGCACCGCACTGTCCGTCTCGGCTTCCATCGGTCAGAAAATGCCCGTGATACCCGTCATTCGAGTCCAAACCCGAAAGCGCTAGCCCCAGCCGTTCCGAAGATATAGTAATAAAAAAAAAACTGTCAAAACCTGTCTACTATAGTAAAAATCCGGTAGCTCTAGCTCCATTTGTTCCCGAGATATAGCCTAGTGCCCGTTGTGTCCAAAAATGGGCACAAACGGGCACACATTTTTTTTTTGCATATCCGGTTAGATCTCGTCGAGCCTTTTTCTTAGAATACCATCAACAGGGGGTCTAGCTTCAACCGTTTAGGAGATACGGGCCGAAGAAAATTTGACACTCGAAAGAGCAAGATATTTTTTTTGGACCCATGGGGTCCATGTTTGGGGGTTCCGGGGATATGGCCAAAACAACTTTTTTTTCGCGCTTTGGATAAAAAATAATTAAAAAGTTGAAGAACTTTTTTTGGAACCCCAGGGTCCAAATGTAGGGGTTCCAAAATTTTTGGGTTTCAAAAGTCTTATACTCGACCAACTATCCAGTAGGATTTTTTTTCCGTTCAAATATCTTAACGGGAACAGGATTTAGCGAAAATGTCACAACTGTCAAAAGTTTTTTCCATGGATACTCCTCGTTGGCTCGACCTACGGTCTTGCCAGCTCGGATAGCTCAAATATCTCAACGGGAACAGGATTTAGCGAAAAATGTCACAACTGTCAAAAGAAGTCAAAAATTAAAAAAAACTCGTAACCCCGATAAACACCGATCACGAACTCTGCGAAACATGAAGTCATAAATCTCATATGAAAAATGTCGTTTTGACTTTTTGACTTTTTTCAAAAAGGTATAATAATAATATATATAATAATAAAATTCTTTATTGCACAAAATTTTGTACATAGGCGAGCTTAATACTATTTAGTATTTTCTACCAGCTAGAAGTTAGGCTAAGGGCAAACCCTTAACCCGATCGTTTTTGTTTTAGGCTCAAATTGTAGCTGACTAAATTGTCTAGAGGAGTTTTTCTCCAATTTTTGATGCACCAAAATCAAAAATTCGTATTTTTTTTGTCACTATTTCGGCCATAACATTTTTCGTTTTTGATTTTTTCGAATAATTTTTTTTGTACCTTATACTCGTAGTTCTCGTAAATACGCGTCTTTTGAGCCTATTCTAAATATCATTCCTTCACAACTCTCTGAGATATTAGGGGATCGCACTTTTTCGTGAATTCGGAGCCTATACTGGAGCGAACGAAAAAACTTTCTAGTGTAATTCGGCTGTTAAAAAAACTGATCATCAATAATACCTCTAGGAGGTATTTTTTTAATCGTGCGTGTTGTGGGGATTAGAATGAGGGAGGGAAGGACTCCCCTGTACCCTGGTATAGTTTTTTTGTGAGAAAATGTGTAATTTTTTAAGTATCGTAAAACTTGAGGTAATATTTACATTAATTTCTTTAAGCAACGGCCGCGGCACATGGCAACGTCCTTACTCGCCATCCTCGTTGCATCGCTGCTTCGGCTTTTGTTTGGTTACCTTCGGCGTGGTAAAAATATAATAGTAGGTTATCTCCACAGAAAGTTACTGACCGCAGCTAATATGTGTGCGTGCTAGTACGCACGAACCACAGCACGCACACATCGGCAATATTTAAGTTAGTTTAGGAAGGTGCGAGTAACACTATGGACAGTCTGAATTGCGTTCATTAAAGAACCCTAGAGTAGGTAGGAACACAGGGATCGCAACACTGAGTTTTTGAACGGGTTTGGCCGTGTTGCTACACTCCAAATGTCATTTCACATTATTTCTAATAGATTTCGTATTGATTTATAACTGTCATTTTGACGTCTCTAAACCTTGGGAACCCTGCTCAGAGTTGGTGTTGAAAAACTCGACAACGGTGTAACGACACTGCTATTTTTGAACGGTCGGTGTTGCGACCCGGGGTACGAACCTAACTCGGTGTGAGTTTTTGAACGACTATCAGGAAGGCTGGCTTCGCTGGAGCAGTAATCACCGCTACAGCATCGTGTCGGACTTTTATACTGTCATCTAAAGACTCTCACTGACCAAATTTGCAAAGGTGTGTAAAAAACACCTACCTAGATTAGATTTAGTATTAGGTTTAACCTAAATATTTTACAAATATAATATACATTTTTAAGGTTGTAAAATTGGCATTACTTACTGCGATAAATGGAACGTCATGCTATTTTGACATATCAGCACCGTTTTACAATAATAAATCCATACAATCAGATACTTAATGTTGTCAATATCTGTTAATGTTGCGTCTTTGTGGGGCGGGTTGTTAAACGTTCCAATATTACGGAATTGCTTACATGTATTTTCCAATTTTCATTTTCAAACTTGCTTTGCTTTGGTAAGAAAATTGACGGCCCGCATTTCCATTTCTATAGGTATATCAAAATTTTCCAAATTCGTATATTTTGTAAAATGACAATTTTGTTTGTGTTCTTGTCCAAGCTATGTAGATCTACTTACTTACTATTTGATATAAATATAACCGAAATGAACCCTCAGGGCACGGAATCAACTCGCACTTGACCGGTGTTTTTATTTTCCCCAGGGGCCAGATTTGCTCGTCTGCAAGTGAAGGCTGGACTGGCATGGCTGCTGCGTCGGTTCACGTTGGATGCGCAAGCACATGCACCCAGCAAGTTCGAGCCCAGCTTTGTCAGTCTGCGGGCAACTGCTGTTCATTACACATTGCTGCCGAGAGATGACGCTGTTGACAAAAAGACAGAATGATGCATTTTTATAACATTACTTGATGTGCGATTATTTCGTAATTAATAGGGTTTGGTCCCAAAATAATAGATTTTTCAGCTAAATGTAGTCACTTGTTGTACTTGTTGCAATACAAAAGTAGGGAGACATCCCTACAATAATCATAGGAAAATATTTTGTTAAATATCAGATAAAAAGGTGAGTAGGTGCCATTTATTGTAACAGGTTGGCCCTCTTAATTGGATAATCAAATTAATGAAAACTATCATCTTCAACTATTTTTGACAAAATACGAGTAAGTTATAAGATTTTCAGCTGACAGATTTAGATTATGATCTAAGGACAAAACTAAGTATTTCAGGATAAATCTATAATTTTTAGTACAAAGTTTTTAATTCTGAGATAAACTATGATAATATACATACCTAATAGGAATAAAATCCATCTTCATTTAAACCTGGAAACACTAAAGGGTAGACAAGATGCATACCTGTTGTGTAGTATCTAACTATTACAATTAGGTCGTTGAACTATTATAATAATCTGTGTCTATACTAACAATAAAGTAGTAAAAAAATTCTTGTTATTAGTAAGAGTATCGTACAGAGACAATAATGTTGATTCAAAAAACTTAAGTTTTAGTCTTAGTGCTTTCAAAACTAAGAAACTTCCAAAATATTTAAGCTTTTATTGCTATCACTAAAGGGACTATTTTGGAATGAAGAAAATTTATTTTTGAAAGCACTAAAACTAAAAGTAAAGCCTTCAGAATCGACTCTAATAACAGTTTAAAAAAATGTTGTTTCTCACTTTCTATGTTCCGTTTTAACGCGAGAACCACTCAAGGGGTGCGGATGAATTTGGTTGCGGTTTTCTTTATTATCACCGTAGTGACCCTAGTCAACATAGACCATAAGGGGTGTTGATAAAATAATGTCCAAGCCGAAAACGGACAGAGATTGAGTCTGTGCTTCCGGTGAGTAACGATTTAACATAAAAACCCAATTTTACAGGAGAGCCGAAAAACCATTTTTTTTACACAAAAATAAACATATTTTGCGAACTATTCATATTTCGTACACAAAATCAAAGGATCATGTAGATACTCGTAACATTATGTTCTTTAACTGTGTATCTGTCGCAGTAAAATAGTTATATCAGTGATATAATTATATCCCTAGATGCAATCTAGTGGTAGATATAAGTATTGTACTAAATTAATCTACCTATATTTAAACAGTTGTATAAATAATACTTATAACTGTTCTCTATTGGTCGATGGCATTGGTGGCAAGCCTTTAGTGCAGAAGAGAGCCGAAATCAGTTAGAACCCGTTGCTATACAAAAAAAATAGTTTTCGACGAGCGAAGCGAGGAGGAGCGGTTAGGTGTACATGTTATTACGTTTAGGAGCCGAGTGAAGCGGAGCGGAGCGAGGCGATCCCCGAAGTTTTGTATGGCACTAACTTTAAAACGTGTTCTAACTGATTTCGGGTTTGAGCTGTAATATGTATACTTATAACTATATAACTCGATTAGTTTAGTACAATACTTATATCACTAGATTGCATCTAGGGATATAATCATATCACGGATATGACTATCTTACTGCGACATATCCATTCAGCCGCTGGAAAACATACCATCTTCGAGATATGTCGTTCAGAAGCTGAATAAATGCATTCGGCACCAAAAAAATATGTATTGTTAAGTGCATAATGATTTAACTCGAGTTTGTACCTTTTACCATATGTTGCAAACGTGTAATTAAAAAAAGAAACGTGAAAATCGATCAAATTAAAGTTACATCTAATTTCACAAATTAGTACGCAACTTACTCTTTTTAAACCATTGTGTACCGTCAAAAAATTTACTTAAACCATTTTGTCATATTATGTCTATCCGGTGTTTTTATAGATAACGACGAAATTCCAATTAGACCATTTTGTAGAGAAAAAAAAACAAAGCAAATTGACCCCTTGAATCACAGATAAAATTTATTAAGGTTCCATAAATGTGTCAAAAGGGACCCTATTACTAAGCCTCCGTTGTGTCTCCGTCTGTCACAGGGGTCTACAGTTTCAGCCGTTATATAGGTAGATAGCCATTGATAGTTACTGTATTACTAATTTTACAGAGTACCTACCTGTTACTATGGCCTCTAATACGGCAAATAATAAAATTAAAATAAAATTGACACCCAATGGTGGTCTCCATAAAAAAATCCTCAAAAAAGTAAGTTTTTACCGTTTTCCCCTCCCCTTCCTTATCTCCAAAACTAGAAGACCGAAAAATATATAAAAAGTCATAGTAATAGGTGTTGACTGTGATTATGTACCTATATTATGTAAAGATTACAGGGAAAATACCGCGGTCAAGGTATAATTAGGGTTCCTTACTCAAGAATTGGGTGACGAATTGTTTGTCAGGCGCAAACATTTAAGCGCATTGTTTTTTGTCGCTTTGACCCCTTTATGGGGTGGAGGGTTTGAGGCTAAAATTAACAGATATTTTAATATTTTCGTTGGGTGTATGCAAATCGTAAGCTTCATACCAAATTTCAGATTTCTGGGAATTTTGGAAGTTAGGAATACTTTTTTAAATAATACATAACCGGACCCCCCTCAAGAGGGTTTGGAAGGTGAAAGTTACAGATTTCTTAAGTTGTTTGTGTGCTAATCCTACTCTGCACACTAAATTTCAGCTTTCTAGGACTTCAGGAAGTACCCTAGAGATTTTGATGATCATTAGTTGAGTGAGTGACGAAATCGACGTATTTTAGGCATTAATAAAATTCAAAGTATTAAAGCTAGACAATTGAAACTTGTCTTATTCAATAAGACTGCTTACTACACCTTATTTTGAGAATTTAATATCTCTAGTTTTATCCAGACTGAAGCTATGAGGGTTCGAAAATATGACGAAGCGCTTTAAGAAAAGGCATGTAGTGTCTCGCTTCCTTTGGCTCATCTTGTCCCAGATGAACGTGATATTAATTTACCAAATTTTTGACTTAGTAGGTGGTGGAGCTGCTGCCGGGCTCGACTGTGGAGATGTCACCATCTGAGGTGCAAACGCCCCCGAAGTTATTCAGGGGAGAGTAATAGGACAGCTTGCAGACAGGCACAACCAGGTGGCCCACCATTGCCTGGGACCGATTGATGGCGTTATATCCATCTCACATTGCCGAGCCTTTAATTAAATAGACAGGTGATGGGCAGCGCGGTGGCATCACTGGTATGAGGGTTTCGGCACCGCGCTCACCAACCCGCCTGCCCAGCTTGTGTGAGTATTGGCATTTCTTCCAGGACACCGCCAAGAGTGGCAAAATTTTGGAAAGGCTTATGTCCAGCAGTGGACGAACCAGGCTGGTGGATGGATGGATGACTTAGTAGTTTGCACCATATATGCGTAGTACAAATAGAAACTCGCTCAAACCTTTAATTAACATCTTTATTTTTTTCTTTTGACGCATTTTTATTATTTTACATTTTTGGCCTTTGGAGATAAATCCTGTCCATATTTTTTTACAAATTAAGATTAAAATTTTCCTTTATTTAATTCTTCTAAGAATGAAAATATTTCTTGGCGATATCTTTTAACTAGAGGATACAACTTCATGACAAATATAAACTTTTGTGACAAAAAGTAACTATCAGATCCACTGGACTACAAAAAATTAATTAAGAATATAAATCACAATATACGTCAATGTTCAGTTGGAAACGCGTAATTTAGTTGCTATATATGCTCTATCTATTTTATTTATCTTAGAGACATGGAACTGATAAATGATAACATTGAACTCGGGTAGAACACGTACGTGGGTTCTGTACTTAAAAATATATTATAACTGAAAACAATTAACACCTATAAAGCTTTTAAAATTATTTTGTTACGTTATTTATCAAAAATTCGTTCAAACTTAATGCTTTAATTTTAGTGTGTAAGATTTGCTTATGAGTTTTTTCTTTTCAAGAAAGAAAAAACAGAAAATTTACTGAATTTCGGTAGGTATACATAAATGTGGTACGCATATATATTCAGCTCAATTTACCTTATTCGGGCTTGCAAATTTGTAGATTATACATTTTCATATTATCTAAGTATCCATTCATAGAAGAAATCTGTACTTGAACTTTAGGAACTTTAGACTTCACCACGTAGTAACTGTAGATTAAATTTAATAATTAAATTAGCTATAATTTAATATTTTTTAAATTTAATAAAACTTTAATGTGAAAGCAGTTTTTTACTAACCAATTAAATAACAATTTCATAAATAAATTACTAGGCGTTTCTATAAGTTTATCTAACTTATTAAAAAGATTTATTTTTTAGTTCATTGCTAATGCTATATACATTATTTATCTTATTTTAGTTATACTTCCCAGTTTTAAGTAGCGATAGCCAAACAATACTTAAATTCAAAACATCAAATTTATAAAGGGAGCTCTTTTTCGTACTGAATTTTTAGTCCTTTAGAATATTGCATGCATGATTGTAAAATTAAATAATTCAATTCATAATTCTCATAAGAATTTAAAATAAGTTAAACTTTATTGTTATTTTTCATTTTTTGTACAAAATAATGAAATAAATAATAGTTTTATGCATCGTATTCTTAAGCAATGCACTGTTATTAACTTATTATTTTTCTGTTTTCTTATTATTATTAGAATAAATGGTTCAAACATTTCAAGGTTTAAATTTGTACTTACGTATGGCGGAAGAACAACGCTTACTATTTTGGTTCTTTGAGGCGCGGAACTCTTTTTATTAGCAAGAATGTAAACACAAGTATTATGTGATTCAGTATGATTCTTGACGCCGTGCTGCCGTGAGCGTGTTTAGTTCCTCAATTCATCATCGTGGAGAATAATATAACTTGAACTGACAAGGTACTGTTAGTTTATCTTATTATTATTTATTTTATTGATAATTTTAGGTAAGTACATAGGGTGTTAAGATGATGTTGTGGAGGCCGGAAACTGGCGACAGTACTTGTCACTAAACGCAACTATTCGTGAAAAAAAAACTTTTAAAATCGTGAAAAAATCAGTTGCTTCATACATTTTGGTCGAGTAGGTATGTAACTTTTCTATGGAACAGCTGATAGTTGTTTTGCGATTTGAGGGTTGGTTCCTCAGAGTTACACTTTTTATGGCGTTTTTGGTTCCGTCAGAGTCTATCGGTCATTTCAGTCAGACTATTGGTGGATAAATAGATTCACCTACCTGGAACCATTCAAACGTGTCGTACTTTAAACACATTTAAAGCTAACTTCAGTGAGCTAGACTCCCAATGTTCATTCAATACAAAATAGTCCATGATTTATTTATGTGTTAATTTATGTATTTATTTATGTATATTTATTCCCTATATTATTGTTAGTTCATGTACTCGTTTATTACCACAGCGTTAGGCATTACTCAATTATTAACTCTATGTAATTTACCTTAGCTTATTTTACATTTACATGTTCCCTCTATATTTTTCTTCACATCTTCTATTCCACCGAAAGGTTGTCTGGAAAATATTGCTTTTAGCAATAAGTGCCGCCTTTGTACAATATGAAATTACTTTTTAATATCCTGTGTTACCTATATTTTGTGTAAATGTACATTAAGTGTAATAAATAAATAAAAAATAAAACTAGCAGGGTGGGGCTTAGCGGAAGTTGCTGCGAGCCACTGCACACAAAACTGGTCCATAAGGTGGTCAGGCGCGAACCTTGCAGACTGTACATATTGGGTGTTAATGATGATGCGGAAGCCGGAAACTGGCGATAGTACTCGTCTATACAAACAACACCGTAAGGGCCAGTTTAGTGCGCAGTAGCTTGCAGCAACTTCCGCTAAGCCCCACCCTGCTAGTTTTGATCTACTGATAGTCTGGCTAACAGTCTGACTAAAGTGACTTATATAAGGTCCTACAATAATAAGTGAAAATAATTCTAAGGTAGATCATGTATCGTTAACTGATCAAATTCCAGAAGAAGAAAAATGTTTTGCTCAAATAATTTTTTCACTTCCTAGTACAAAGTGGTTCAATCAGCTGACTAAATTTCCATGGAAAGGTAAAAAAAAAGTGCACGCAAAATATATATACTATGATAGAACCGGAAACGCACATAAAAAGTATCTCTCATAAACTCTAATTGGTAAATAAAATAAAAGGCGGAGCTAGCTGAGACCGCCACATGCAAGCAACAAAGTTTTGAAACTGGTCAGGCGCGAACCTTGCCGACTATACATGTAAAGTGCAGTCCGTCTGCGTGTATAAACACACAGATTTTGATAGTTACGTTACTCATAAAAGCTGATTCTGAAGGTTTTAATTTTAGTTTCAGTGCTCAGTCAAAACTCAATTTTCTTCATTCCAAAATATCTCTTTAGAGCTAACAACAGGAACTAATTACTCTGGAAAAATGGAAGTTTTGACACTAAAAACTAAAGTTAAAGCCCTCACAATCGATTTTATAGGATTCCTAAATTATAATTTTTGTGATATATGGGTATCACTAAATAAATTTCGATGCAGTTTACTATTAGGCCTTTTATAAAATTTGGCGTAAGCGCTGATGAGTTGTGTAAAAAAGTCGGGTGGGTTGAGGACATTGTGGCCGAAGCTATGAAAAAAATGTGTTCAAATACTCATAATACGCAGAGAACATTTCCTATTAGTGAATGCTTGAATCGGGGTTCAGCAGCGAGGGTCCATCAAAGTGGCAGTTCCGAGCCCAGCCATGCCATTCAAGCGTGTTTGGGACGCCACGTGCCCACGTGTCTACGAGCAATGGGAAGACCAGGGAGCCAAGTGGACAGTACAGGACCTGCTTCCCGAAGACGATGAGTTAGCTATGGAAATGATGATAGATATCTTTTCGTCTGACGAAACTTTGTGCGGGGTTGTCGGTATGTACTGTGGCAGATAATAATCTAAATTTATGTAGCCAAATTTATACTGGAGGCTTGAACAGCGATCACTAACACGGATCGATAACACTTATTGCAAATTTCACAAAACAAAATGTTAATACTCCTTATGTAAGTGACTTCGGGCTGGGCTTGCGTTTGTAGGGAACACGAAAAATAAATATTTACGAATTACATAGAAAGCGTCATCTAAATTTGATACTTGAGCATTTACCGAATCTTTAGTATGAGTTTGGTTATGTAAATTAATGTCAACTTGTATATACTGGGACAGATAGTTATCTTTAAATAAACATCTGTCAAAATAAGCGATATAACTCCAACCTCAGTCGTTTGTCGCGTAAAGTGGGCATGACGATGCGCGTGCGTGACTTCATTCTAGACAGTAGAGTCCGAGCATGACAAACACGTGCGCGGCTTTTTATCACGAATTACGACATTTCCTTGTCACATATTTATCAAAACCTTTTTATTACTTTCATTTCATCTCACGTTTTTATGGTAGCCTATTATTTCACATATTTTGAGGCATTTTCGTATGAATTAATTGATAATAATTATTAATTAATCCGTCCGTCTGTCACAGAGTCTCGAAAACTACTTAATATAGGAATTTTATATTTGGTTTAATATATATTCATGACTCGCACAAACAAGGTGTTGTAAATGTATACAACAAAATTACTGGTGTGATATTCATCGCAATTTTTTTTTCTATAAAATGTTTGTTTTGTTATTCAGAATTCTCTATTAAATTAATTAAAAAATGGCACACAACAAGACACTGTCAAGTAGGTACTTAAACTAATTTAGGAGTTACTCCGTAGGCTTATACGCCTCTTAAAGCTTATAACATAAGTACCTATAATATAATTTTACACATAATTAACAACATGCAAAAATTACAATGTTTAATATTTTTAAAACTAACAACCCATAATGAATATAATGATTTTTCTAGATTCTCTATTCCAGGTCGGGCAGTAATTCGAGCTAAATATACGCGTCCGCATTTGTTCCCCCTTAAAGTTCCTTCTGAACATTGATATAACAAAAAGTAGATACGCTACGTTCTTTTATTGTCAACTAAAAAATTGACCTCTTTTTATGGTTCCGTACCCAAAGGGTAACCAACTAGACCCTATTACTAAGACTCCGCTTTCCGTCTGTCAACAGGCTTTATCTCATGAACCGTGATAGTTAGACAGTTGAAAATTTTACAAATTATGTATTTCTTTTGCCACTATAACAACAAATACTAAAACTGGCAAAGTGCGAGTCGGACCTGCGCACTCCCATACAACAGACATGATTTTTTGCCGTTTTTATAGATAACGGTACGGAACCCTTTGTGCGCGAGTCCGACTCGAACTTCGCCGGTTTTTATTTTGTAAGCGCCACCGAACGACAGAGATAGAGCCACAAGCTTCGACAATAGTGCGAGCGAGACAATAGCTACACAAAACAGGTCCATTAGACCTATATTTTCAGTGCCGCGCGCGAGAAGCGGGGTATCGCATCTTCCTTTTGTTTTATCTAAGCTTCTGAAGGATGCAGACTGAACACAAATGTGTCAAAAATGCGAAATTTGAACACGGGACCTCCGGATTACTAATTGAGTACTTGAACCACTAAGCACAGGTAATCTGTAGCTGAAGAAAATTCTTACAATATTCCAGATGTAACTAAGGATCCGGCTAGTTTAAGAGATGGTCGCAAGTTCTGGAAAGAATGTTTGTCGCATAGAACCAGTTTGGCTTGCTACAGAGACCTGGATGGGAAGAAAGAGCTGGTGGCTCTCAACATGTGCCCAGTCAGGAGTGCTGATGATGCTAAGAATGATGATGAGGTTGGTAGTTTTATTCGGTGCTTCAGAATCTTTGTAGGATAGCATAACCCTTTTGCTTAGGAGCTGCCGTCAAACTTGTTGATGGGTCAGAAAGACCGTACCGTTATTTTTCAAGGTTTAAAAAAATCAAAAATAATATTCTTTTGAAAACAAGGAGTGGGTGTCTCTGTCTATCTATAGCATGATTTTTCATGACTGGGCATACTGAGCTGAATAGAAGTTGACTGGAGAACTTTGTATACGTCATGATTACTTTACTGTTTGGATTTTGCCTATTTTGGCTTTTTCTTTTACACAGTGGGCACGCTTGGCCAATACCACACTTGATGAAAAGCATAGATAAGACCTTGAATGGAGGCCACTTACCCAGAAAGCGGGAGAGTGAAAATAGGCGAGGTAATAATCAGTTTGTCCAGGGAATTCGTCAAAATATGTGGAAGTCTGTAACGGAAGAATTAATATTATACCACGCAACTGTCTGTAACCGCTCTCCCAGAATGGTTTCTCATGACGTCATACTGAAGCATGACAAGTCGCTCTATAACGTCATTCTGGAGCGTGACGAGTCCCTCTATAACGTCATGCTGGAGCATGACGAGTCGCTTTGCGGTATTGTTTTATCATGAGGGTAACGACAATCCATGGCTGAAGTTTACCGCCAGTTGAAGTGAATAAAATCTCTCAGTTAGGTAGATCTTGGTCTAAAGGCCTGTAGACGTTGGCCAATGCGTTGGTGTGCTGGCCAGAGTGAAAGGGACAAAGCTATGCAAGTAAACAGGAAGAACGCAATAAATTCCACTTACTCCTAAATGTTTCTCTCTTTTACACTGGTCAGCGTGCCAACGCATTGGCCAACGTCTACAGGCCTTTAGACCAAGATCTACCTAACTGAGAGATTTTTTTCACTTCAACTGGCGGTAGACTTCAGCCATTTTGAGTAAGCAGTTTAACTATTCTAAATGTAGGGAGATACAACCAGCAATCTACATATTTATAGTGCATCATAAACTAGAAAAGATCAATCGAAACAAATTTTAAGAACGACAGTTAAAAAAGAAATAAAAGCCTTGCCCAGCCACGGCTCTGTTCAAAGCGGGAAATCACATAACGCCCTCGTGAGCGTTCAGTTTGTGCATTACAAGCTGAGTAGTTACAAAAATTCGGTCCAGTTTCAGCACTTCGCTGGCGCAATGGTAGCACAATTGCCGTGAAAACAAGAGGTCGCTGGTTCTAATCCTGAGCCAAGGTATTTTTTCAAAAGAGAGCATGTGGTGAAATTTGTTTCATTTGATCTTTTCCAGTTTGTAATGCACTCTGAATAATGATTAGAGTGTAAGTATTATTTCTATTGACATACTTTTACAAGGCACTCCGTTTAACACATAAACATTTTCAGTTTGAAGGCGAACCGTGGGAGCAAGTTATCAGAGGACTAATGTACCTCGAGTCCAAAGTAGACATCTTCAAAGTCTTAGATGTAGAAGCGTATCTGAGTGGAGCTGGTCTTCTGGTCAGGAGGGATATCAGAGGAGCAAAGCTCGGCGCCAGACTGTTACAAGCTAGGTGAGATGTACATACCTACAGAACGTTTTTAGGGTTCCTTAGTTCGACAAGCCCGCGGCTTAGCTCAGAGAATATTAGTACTAGAAAGCTGTAATTTGGTATGAGTATACATATTAATCACGTCAAAAAAACGGTAAAAAAGAACTCGATTTTTTTAAGGGTATTTACCATACACGTAAATTGGGGATAATTTTTTTTCTTGTCTATCCCATAATATGGGGTATCGTTGAATAAGTCGTTCAGAAACATTACGGGTGTGTGAGAACCATTATTCGATTTAGGGATCCGTTGGCGAAATATTTAGCTTTGAAGCTTACGAGTACAGGTCACGCCAAACTTTTAGTCCCCTCTAGACACGACGATGTATGGACAGTTCTTCAAAATGTATGGGACTAGAAGTTTGGCGCGATCTGTATTAGTAGATCAACTTATAGAATGTACTGGGTAACTACGGAACCCTAACACGCACTTAACCGGTTTTTTTCTTCTGTGGGCTAACCCTACTATTTTGAGACGATATATCCCTTTGCCACTATTATAAAACAAAAAGAGAAATATACAGTACGTTCTTATATTGTCAACTGAAGGATTGGCCACCGAACAACAGAGATAGAGCGACAAGCTTCGACAGACACAGTTCCAATCTTGGAGGAGAAAACCAACTGGCTTCTATGCAAAAAGGTCTGTCATTTTCGGTGGGGGACGAGGTAGTGTCGCGATACACGCACACTACAAAATACTAAAACACTAGCTTAAACTATACGCACACAATCATATTCACACACAGGGACATCTCAGGGTCCTCCTCATCCAGCCGCCATTTACAACGTTATTCAAGTCGTCGGTCCAGCGGGCACGAGGTCAGTCTACGCTACGCTTTGCTGTACGTGGTGTCCATTCTATCGCCTTCCGGCCACAACGGCCATCGTATCGGCGATAAATATGGCCTGCCCACTGCCACTCCCATCCTCATCTATTACGTTCATGCATGTACCTGTACAGTTTCCATACTCATTAGAATTATAATTGCAGAGAACCCATGTGTCGGGCTTTGGGCATCAAAGGCACATCCACCATCTTCACCGGTATTGCATCCCAGAACCTGGCTACCAAGGTCGGCTTCCAGACTGTAGTTGAAGTATCCATCGCTGAACTTGCCGGTGCAGGTCTTAGATTCTCAAAACAAGACACCAGGATATTGAAGCTAATGGTTAAAAAATACGACTGACGCACACCAAAACCTATTCAGTAATATTAAGTAGTTCAAATTTTTGTTCGTTACAAATTGAGATTTTTTTTTATGTAATAAAAATTATGTTATTTGTCTTATGTGTGTTTATATTTATTAATACATACGATACACAATTTTTTAAACCACGTTGTATTTAATTGAAACAAACTCTCTACATGACTTATTTCTTCTATAAAACACTATAATAAGGTATACAAGTCAGCGTAGTTTATCTACATCTATACTTCTACACTATTGTATAAAGAGGAAAGATTTGTTTGTTTGTATGTAATGAGTAATCTATGGAACTACTGAACCGATTCTGAAAATTCTTTCTTTAATAAAAAGATAAGTTTTCAGTTCGAAAATTCAATACTTGTGAATTAAGTAGGTAGAAAAAGCGCTGCTTAGCTAGTATTGCAATATTTATAAACGCAAAGCAAAATGTGTAATTCACAAGAAGAATATTATAAATTTCCTTATTTTTTTTTTCTGGCGTGATTTTGCGCCTTGGTGCAGTTGTCTGTAAGTACCAACTTTTATGACAACGTTATACAAAGCCGATGGGTAGGTTGATTTGCAGTTGACAATACATCAAATCCGCTGTTTTTTGTAAACCGCATAAAAATAAATGTTAAATTGGTTTCTTTCACATTTATGCATTCATCCAAATTGTAATCGGTCAATGGCCTAGCTTCCCACGCTACGGCTTGGGGGGAATAGTTATTGCTTCAATCATTTAATCAAGATCACTTGATAATTGCTCATGCGAGATAGTGATTACGCATCCCACATTATGTCACATAACGGAAATTTTATCCCAATTTTAAATAAATGTTTGGCTCTACAACGCATAAAACACAACTTCAACTCTTTATCAGAATTATGATATTATGATATCTATTGCAACTGTAAATAGATTGTGGAAGAATTAAAACATAAGACAAAAATACTATAAAACTGTTACATTATATGTAGCGTTTTTCACTTTCAAAAATACATTTTCAGCAAAGGGCAACTTCTTTTATAAAAAAATATAAAGATTGCAATAATATTGAAAATTTTATATGGCAGTAGTAGTAGCATTTTCCGTGGGATACAGCTGCCAACAGAGTGGTATCCCTTGGGATTTAGTTATTTTGTACACATTTAGCTAACATTGGCTCAATACAGTATAATATTTTCAATACGCTCAACCAATAACCAACGTTGGGCCATTCAAATCAAATCAAAATATTTATTTTGTAAAATATTAGGTTGGGGAAAAAGTTTCTTCGCATTTTATATGAAAATTCAAAACATTTTTTAATTAAGTTTATTTACATTTAACTAAAGTATGTAGATGCCATTTTGTTCGATAAATTTCTGCCATCTTGTAGGTAGGGACATGATCCCATTGCTATAGAAATTCTGGGGCTTCTGATAAAAAAACCGCGACAAGTGGTTTTGGCAGTCCTCTCGCGATGTTAACCTGACACTGCCTAAGGAATTCTGAAGAGACCGAAACAAGTGGAAATCTGAAGGTGCAAGGTCAGGACTATACGGCGGATGCATTAATACGTCCCAGCCAAACTCTTTTAATTTTTGCTGAGTGGCTAAAGATGTGTGAGGTCTAGCGTTATCATGATGAAAAACCAGACCCCTTCTGTTGACTAATCCGGCCACTTTCTCTCAACTTCTTGCTTTAATCTCATCAGTTGTTCGCAGTAGAGTTCAGAATCGATGGTCCTGCCTGGCGGTAACAGCTCATAATGAATAATGCCCTTCCAATCCCACCATACACACAGCCTTACCTTGTTGCGAGATAACCCGGGTTACGCCAGAGTCTGTGAAGCCTGACCAGCCTTTGACCACGACCTTTTTCGCACGTTCTTGTAGTACGTGATTTACTTTTCATCACCAGTTATCAGGTTTTTCAAAAATGGTTCGGTTTTATTACGTCGTAATAAAGAATCACAAATGAGTACACGGTTCATTATGTTTCTTTCAGTGAGCTCATGAGGCACCCAAATATCGAGCTTTTTTGTGTACACAGCTTTTTTCAAATGCGCCAAAACTATTTTGTGGTCAATCTCCAGTTTTTCAGCTACATCGTAACTACTGATATGGCTATCTTGCTCCACTTTTTCAAAAATGGCATCCATTTTATCCGTAACAGGGCGCCCAGAGCGAGGTGCATCTTTGACATCAAAATTTCCGGATTGAAAACTCTTAAACCAAATTTGTGCTACTCTCACAGACACTGCACTAGGTCCATAAACAACGCACTTTTTTTTCGCGGCTTGCGTTGCATTCTTACCTTTTTTGTAGTAAAATTTTAAAATTTATCGAATTTCTTTATTAGATTCACTCATCTTACCAGTAAGAAAAACAAATAAAAATCACACATTTTACCTAATTTAAATTTGGAATTATCTTTTTTAAAATTTAAACTTTTTAATAATACCAAAACCAGCCAGATACAAATGGTATAGCCAAAGAGATTCATACATACTATTTGCGAAAAGAGTTTTCCCCAACCTATTAGATACATAAAGTATACTTTCTACAAGTCAAAGTTATTCTTTACAATATATGTCTCTTGAATAAAAAAATATATATATATATACTAATAAGGGAAATACATACAAAAAATATTTAGGTTGATAACTTGATTGATTTTGAGGGCAGCTACCGATACGTAAAAACTGTAGATATTTTAAATATGATGCAAGCGGAGTTATTGAACATAAACCATTAAAAAACCGGTCAAGTACGAGTCAGACTCGCATACCTAGGGTTCCGTAATTCGACAGTTGTGGAAACAGTTAGGAAGAAGGTATTTAAAATCGTTCCCATAAATTTTTATGACATCTAAAAAAAGAATTGATTGTACCACAAAAGAGAGACCCAAATATTTTTACACCGTACTCTGTAACCTTTACGTAATCCCAAATTAACATGATTTTTTCATATTTTTCAGTTCATTAGTTTCGGAAATAAGGGGGGGGCAGATTTAATTTTTTTGTGGTTTTTCTAAGATTTCTCGAAATCGGTGCCAGCAAATATAGTAAAAGTATATATTTTTATTATTAGCTCTTTAGATAAATATCTAAAGTTTGATACCTATATTGTATTTTTATAAAAAAAAATAATAGTTATTTATTTTACTTTTTTTTTAATCGCTATAGTTTTACTGTAATTGGCCAGTTATGGCCTATAATCGTCATTTTTTGCGGTCCACCAGTTTCGGAAATAAGGGGCGGGGGGACGACACGAATTTTTTTGTGGTTTTTCAAAGATTTCTTGAAATTGGTGCCAGTAAATATACAAGTAAAAGTATACATTTTTATAATCAGTTTCTTAATATCTACAATTTGATTTTCATATTTTTTTTTTAACAATTTATTTTTATTTTTCTCTCTTTTGTATTAGAAATATTTTAAACAATTTCAAATTTTTCAATTTTTTTTTACACCGTGTTATGCTTAGACCATTCAACATGGGACCTAGCAAAGCGCGACTCTTAGTATTAGTATTATTATTCTGCCGTTTTCCACGGGAGGGGAGGTAAACACGCACAGCACACATTTACTCATTCACGCACACTCCTGCGAAAAATGTATATGTCACACTAAATCTAAAGCAACACAAACAGAAAACGTGCACAAAAGCAAACTTACATGAACAAATTGTTCATGTACTTCGGAAGAGGGGGATAAGTGCGCTTGCCTAGTCCCGTGTTATATGGTCTAAGGTGTTATGTATGCAAGTGAATGCTGTTTTTGTGGTAAATTTCAAATCTTTATCTTTAACTACTAAAAGTTTCGTGGTTTATATTCATAATGCTATTGAAACGGCTACTCATGCGAAATCTGATTATATAAAAATCGTGAGTAGCCGTTTCAATAGCATTACTTTATTTTGAACGGTCCTTAAGTGACATACGGACGGACAACGGAGTCTCACCATAAAGGTTCCTTTTGTACCTTTTAGGTAATACAGAACTCTAAAAAGCGATATGTTATCGATGAGCTAGTATTGCAACATGGAAACCGAGTTATCAGTTATTATTTATATTTAGACATTTCGACATTTATTCATTTCATAAAAATATTATAACTTGACAGTGTTGAACCAAAACGTTACAATATTACTCACACACAAACATACTTTCTTCTAGCATTCTCTTGCACACACTTATCACGTATCCTATCCCATCCACAAACGCATCACACTCTGGTGCTTCAGCAAGCAGGAAGCAGAGCATGTCGAGTACTCGCGCGACGGGCGAGTACCGATACAGGTTGGTACGAGAACTTGCCTCCGCGAACCGCTTGTGACTCCGCGTCCTGAAACACCTATCGGGTACAAACAGTTTTCTCGACTCTAGTATCGATCTTGTTTCTAAGTATATTTAATACAAACTTAGCCAAAGCCAACTTTCTTCTAAGCTCCAGAGAGTCAAAACCCAAATGTCTTTAAAGAAATAGTGTCGGGTATAAAAATGGGTAGTAGTTGTAACTTTTTTCGGAAAGAAACCTTAAAAATCTTTTTTGGACCTGCTCCAGCATGAGAGTGTTCTTTTTCTCATGTGGAGCCCAGACCACAGCGTTCGTTTCCACTATACTTCGTACGAGGGCGACGTAAAGTGCCTCCGCGGCAGCGGCGGTCAGTGGCGCAGCGGTCCGGAGCATGAATCCTAGTCGCTGAAGCGCGGCGTTGGTTACCATATGCACGGGCAGCCGGAACGTGAGCTCCGAGTTGAACAACACGCCCACGTCACGCAACTCGAACACGCGAGTGATGGGGATACCGTCCATCTTGTACTGGTGGTGCACTGGCGCAGGTGAACGAGTGAAGCTCATCACTTCACACTTGCCTGGGTTAAAATTGAGCTTATTATCAACACTATATGGGCAAAAGGATGTGCAGCCGAAAAAATACGGAACCACCGCGTTCAACACATTAAAATGTTGAAGCTATTGGAGGAAGCATGTTGCAATGTTAAAGGACTTAAAGGAGACAACTGGAATAAGATGGTGAACAAAACAATCACAAAACTTTCTTCCATCCTGAAGATTATGAGAGAAATGAAAAATTTATTTATTTATTTATTATAATTACTACGGTCGAACCCAATTACAGCAATTATTTAATACTTATTATTAAATAAAAGTTTAGTTTACATAATTAAACTTAGCTTATGGCCACGCAATAACTAATAAACTTACAAACTAATTGACATTTGCTATCAAAGAACACGTCAGCAGACGGTTCGGACTCAATGAATGCGTTGAGAGCTTTCGTCATCTTACACAATGTTGAGGTGGCGTGAGCGAGCGTGCGGCTGATGGGTGCAGCAAACAGCTGCCGCTTCCGATACGAGCACCATCGCACGCAATTGTCCGGTGCAAACAGCCTGAGGAGCCCCAGTAAGCAACTCGGGACAGTCGATTTCTCCCCTCAAAATTTTCTTAAAATAGACAGGATAATGGAAAATGAGATCATAATTCGCGTAGGGGGCTCTTTGACAATTCAACAGGAAATGATAGTGACATAGTGACAGAATTGGACACACCTATCGTCACCGAAGATTACGTCCCAACGTGATGGGTGGTGAGCCCTATCGCCGTACTTCGGGCACAAATACACGCTTTTTAGGGCATGCAAGTTTCATCACGATGTTTTCCTTCACCGTTTAGCAAGGGGTAAGTATTAAAGTAAGAACACAAATACTATGCACATAAATTCCGAAATACTTATAGGTGCAAGCCCGACTGGGGATCGAACCTGTGTTTCAAGATTAAGAGGCCAGCGTTCTGCCCCTGAGCTACCGCCGTTGACAGAATTGGAATGAACAAATAAAATGTTCTAATCAAGGGTTCGATGATTTTAGATTTGTGAAGTGCAATATCGAATGATGCATTAAATAAGGCCCGCGCGCACGCCCCGCTACGCTTTCTGTATACCGAGGTCTTAAATAAGTCGATATTTTATTCACTTAACTCACTCTTGATTTTTATTTTTACCGATTAAATTTGAAACATGCCCCATCACTATTCGAAGCTGCCATAAGTGCCATCATTCGATGTCCCTACTTTAGTGTTCGGTTCTAATTTAAATTTTGTTACAGTAATATTGTGTTAAGAATCCATCCATCCATCAGCCTGTTTCGTCCACTGCTGGACATAGGCCTTTCCAGGATTTCAACACTCTTGGCGGTCCTCTTGGAAGAAATGCCCGTACTCACACACGCTGGGCAGGCGGGTTGGTGAGCGCGGTGCCGAAGCCCTTGCACCAGTGACGCCGCTGCCCGTCACCAGTCTGTTTTATATAAGGCCCGGCAATTGAGGATGGATATACCGCCATCCATCGGTCCCAGGCAATGTTGGGCCGCCTGGTTTTGCCTGAGAGCTGTTCTCTTACTCTCCCCCGAATAACTTCGGGGGCTTTGCGAGTAAGAAGGTGGTACCTCCACAGTCGAGCCCGGCATCAGCTCTACCACCTATAGAGAATACACACACATACACACACATACATATATAGAGAGTTAAGAATACATTCCCTCAAAGCTTCGGACTTTTCCATTTCCCTATTTCTACGCGTAACGAAAACGGTTCAAAAAATTCGAATCTGATGTTCTGTAGTCAAACTGTTTCAGACTGCAAAGTGTTCATAATTCGAATTTTATGGCACCGATTCATACAAATTGAATCCTGATTATGAGTACAAAATAACCCAAAGGGCTTTCTGCCATAACGACGCCTTCTGGCCCAATTCGGATGATTCGAAATAATTTTAAATTGTCAACATTGCCTATTCAAACAATATTAATAGCTCCATTATTTGCCAAATTTAATGGGCGTTGAAATCATACGAGCCGTGTGATTTCATACGCAATTATGTTTTGTGTGTAATTAACACGGTCTCGGGAACCATGTGAAGTGGTCCTTCATTACCCACGGATCCCTTGTTTGAGGGCAAGTGTTTTGTGATTTGCTTTTTTAAAGGAGATCCTAGTTATTACTTTCATACTGTTAGAGTTTAACGTAATAAACACTTTTAGTGTTCCTTACATGAACATGGAAAAACGAAACACATCACTCGGTTTTCTATCTACTGGGTCAAGATCCTTTTTCTTAAGGCTACATACTCGTAGATAGTAAAGATTTGATGAGATTTTAAAACAGTAGAACTCCCATACTACAAAAATACTAAATATTCTGAAAAAAAAACATGTTATAAATAAGGCCTTTTACAAGACGATAAAAGAGCGCAAAATGTAATAGAGAAAAATTACTGCATCTAAAAAAATTGCGAAGTGAAGGCTGTTTTTCCAGTTCAAAACAGTAGCCCGTCCAAACTATGTTTATTAAAATAAAAATAACAATAATGACTGTTGTTAACATATAAACCTATTATTTAACACATAAAACTGGGTTTTTTTAAAACGCTTTCGTATTTGTATTATATATTATTTATTAAAAACAGCAACATCCAACCTTTTCTTGATTCGCCGCACTACTTGGCGGCGCACTTTTTCAGATATGTTTATATCTTTCTTTTTGTGATGAATATATTGCATTTTAACGCGAGTTTATCCAGAGAAATCTGTTCTGCTCCAACACTTTCATTTTGCACATTTTTATCCTGCTCAGCGGAAGCGGGCCGCTCAGAAAACTCGCGGTTTCGAGGTGTTTTTATTTTGGAATAAGAGGGATGGGTTTTTAGTTTGACGGCCGTTTTACATCACATTTTTTACGACGTTTATTTTAGTATAAATTTTATTATCCAAAACTTAATATAGCTCAAATGATATGATATTTAGATCATAGTATAGACTTATCTTTGCGATTTGATTGGATCAAGCAAAATTTAAGTAATCGTGAATCGAGCGGCTGAAATATTAAGACCAAAAAGTGAAATATTACATATATTTTTTACAACATTTAAGTATAGCTATATATTTGTTTAAAATTAATATGAAAAGGGACAAAATGGGATAATCCCTTCTTAAGCATGGCTTGTAGTATATAATTGAAATTAATATCAAATGTACTCGTATATTTATATATATATTCGAAGTTCTATAGCCTCATATTGCTGTAAAAAATTAGTGAAGTTTAATAAAAGGTATTGACTTTCAAAATGCATTTTCATATCATAAAAATCCCACTCACTGACTGACTGTGAAATGCGAGTAACAGTTCAAACTGTACACCCAAGTTTTACCGACGATTATTGTGGTACATGTGCATTGCCGTATACATTATAAAGTGACTTTCGTATATATAGCCAAATTCATATCTACTGGAGACGCCGTAAGTGGTCAGAACCAAGGTTCAATGACCCTTTCTATGACATACCGAAAATAAAACTTAGACTTCCCGTACAAATTAAAATCGAAGTTGGTCTTGAACTAGTTTAGAGGCACAAACAAATATTTTTCGTATTTCTTAAACAGGGTCATGGAACCTTGGTCCTGGACACTTACCGAGTCTCCAGTATGAATTTGGCTATACAAGCGAAAGTCACCTTATGTGTGTACTTCAGGCACATAATATGGACCAACAGAAGCATGCAGATTAAATTGAAATATTCCGGGATTGGAGACGTTCGAACCACGACATCATTGAGTGATAGAGAAAATGAAAGCCAATTCCAACGAAAACACTATGTACAGTCAGTGACACAAGAGCGTACGGGGTGAAAATAAAAAATGGTGGACCAGGGGAAAGGGGGGATGCTACTAATGTATACAGCGGAGCAACGACTCTGATGCACAGTGCATGGTCTCGGGAAAAATATGATTGTTGAGTTCTATCTAGGTTTTGCTATGTAAAAGTGAGACCTAGTCTCAAGCCTAACCTTAGGTCTCTGTGAATATGAGCGCAAAAACTCTTTACTGTTAACCTGTAAGTGCACCTTGTTGTAGCATTGGTTGTAGGTAGCAACATCCATATCAGTAAATTGTTTTAGCATTAGAACGGCCACCCGCGACGGCGATAACGCTCTTATCGCTGAACTTAAATGGTATTTATATTAATTTCCTCTCATTCAATTAAATATGTTATCGGGCTTAATTAACCGATCTCATCCTGTCCGTGGGGTTTATTGAAATATTAATAGTTCGGAAAAATGAAACAATACACCATTGTTCGATAAGGTTTGACGTCATACCTACGGTAAGGCATACCTACGGTGAGGCATACCTACGGTAAGGTGTACAGGTACACCTGCCGAGGTAATTAAGTGTTCATCACCTAACGATGGTGTGCATGGACGATTCAACAAAAACCCAAGTCTCTCGGGTTCGCTTGGTAAACTGCTTTGCGGACATGAGTGCACGCTGCAACGCTGTAGTGGGATAGCTTGTCGGAGCCGAACATCCGAAGAACATACAACATAGTCGAGTAAGACTGCAGGTCACGTAGCAAGACTGCGTGCATACTCAGCATGCCGGGGTGCTTGCAGTTAGAGTTGAAACAATCGTTGGTTGCATTTGTACCGTAACGAGCACGTACTGAAGCTTACCTATACTTTTTTCCATACGGAGCATGATTGTGCTAGCTAACAGAAGTTAACACAGTGTATGATATGACTCCCGTAATAAAATGTAAAACTGTATGCATTATCCTTATCAATTTTTTCCTTTTCAGCTGAAAATAACTGGGTATTGCCGATATATGCATGTATTACCCGTTGACATCATCGATATTGCGCCATTTTACCACAAAATACGTTTCTCTACCTAATTTGCTTATCAATTCTGTCGTTACTGCGGTACACCATGATGTCACAGTATTTGAATTATCCCTCATTATAACGAGCTTATTCAAGTGGGAAAAAATTCGCGATAATTATGGAACAACGAGTCCTTGTTAGGTAGTTTTCGGGTTAGTATAAATGGAGGAAAGTACATATACAATCAATCATTAGCACATATACACTCGCCATAATCACAAGGCTGTGTACAATCGATCAGTCTTAACAAAATCACCATGTCATCATTCACAAAATCATCATCCACCATGAGCGGAAACTCTGGAGAAGCCGTTCATCGAGACAACGGGGAAAAATCTCGGAAGGAGCAAGAGCGGGCGGAAGAAGAAGCAGAAAAGCGCAGACAAGACTTGGAGCGTGAGGAGAGAAAACGTCAGAAGGCAGAGCAGCGGCGACTGGACAGGCACTTGATGCAGTATGCAGAAGCTTTGCGTCAGCAGGCATCGTGGCGTGGAACTCTCAACCGGCCGAAGTAGTGCTAATCATAGATATGATCATTTGTTTATATAATAAGTATTAGGTATTTGTGTACATCAGTATTGAGTATATTGTGCATGTGAGTGTTTGTTTTTGAAAATAAAAAAATAAAACTTGTTCCCGATACATAGTTATTTCATTTCAAAATGCATGCCGACTTACAAATGTCACGACATACCAGTTTCCTTCATGATACTAGATATTTAGGTAGTTAGTTTAATAATGATAATAATATATTGTACTAGTTCTATCCACTAAGATGTTGTACAATCTACATCCATGCATAGATAACCGTGGTCACTACACTTTGTAACACGATAGAGGGGCACCGCGACATGCTATGCAGCGATAGGTAGGTACGGTGCAGTGTTTAGGTAAGGTATCTGTCATACCATAGTCCTAACATTACAGGAATCATGAAAAGTATACATATTTAGAATTATAGTCTAACCAAACCTGTAACACCTATACAATGACAAATCTTAAGTATAAGTGAGGTGTATACGTGTATGAAGCACACGTGTATGTCCCGGTAATTTTCTATGGTCACTCATCAGTTTTGATTTCGTTTTGAAATACACGCCGCCAGTCGGATACAGATCATAAAATGAATATAGCACGGGTTTTCCCGAATATTTCAAGACAGTGCCAACTAAACGTGGGTTGCCGTAATACGCTGGAGCTACTTACGTTCGGCCGGCAGCCTGTAATAATATTTCGATGAAGGTCCCGTCGTCTGATCATATTTACCTATCTTTTGAGTAGTGACACATAGTTTGTTCCATATTTAAACGATAGCGTGCCATGTGGTCATACGTATTATCGGTCCATAAGGAGTTACAGATGTAACGCCAATTGCCGCCGGTCTTTGTCATAATACTGTTTGCGGCTTACATGCAGTTATTCATAGATATAAAGTTAAGAAAAACCTTATTTAGACGTCTCATATTCCTGTACGGTCAGCTCCATACCTAAACGTCGCAGATACACGTAGTCAGAGGCGAATGCACACTCAGGCCTTGCTCAAGACATATGATAAGCATATGCCAAGCATAGTTTGTGATAACGGAGCTTTGCATCCCATGTGCACATAACGCTAATCATCACGCCTTGCAACTTATCTGCGTTAGTGATGTGACGTGCTATGCAGCGGCTAGTAGCACGTTACCTAGACGTTACATCTGGTGCAGTCCAAGCTTGACTTGATTGTATCTAACATAGAGTGGTCACGAGAGAAACTAAATTTCAACTTGAAGCAACGTCAGAGGGAATGATCTCAGTACCTTACCTGCACAACTCTCCATCATCCTACACTCATAGGGGTACAAGAAAAAAAAAGTAAACATATTATAAACACAAATATTTATTTTAATAAGCGAACGTCACATTGCAGCAGCATTGCTGCACTATTTAGCACTATTATCACTGATGTTGCGAGCCGAGTGCAGCAACATTTCTGTGTCCGTCCGGTCACCCGTCGAATAGTATTCGAGGATTTGCGGATCACCTTCATGCACTTTCTGGATGACCTCTCTAAAGATTTCTTGGGATTCTTTCAGCAGAATCGCCGGGACCATGTACTTGGTTATCCACGCAGAGACGTGCGCCGTGCAGAAATGATGAAAGTGCTGTGGGATCCTGCACTCACGTCCCGGTGGTACCACTACATTAGGCCTCTTGCCGCAGGAGCAGGTGTCCCCGGCGACCGCCTTGCACTTCGAAAAGCGAATCTTCTTTTCAACAAACTCCAGTATAGTGGGCACCCTCACGAGATCCCTCTCACCTGGCGGCGGCCCCCAAAATAAGGGCATGAGCCAGTCCCAGTTCACCATCAGACGATCTTCTTCTGGCCTCGTCGGATCAAAGTTGTAGCGGACGGGGCATGGCTTCCCGTTAAGGAAAGTCAGGTCGTCCAGCTGTCGTTCCGCCTGAAGAAACTGTTTGTATGCTTTATTGAATTGCCGAATTTCGCCGGGGCTGAAAGGGGCCTCCTCGGGTATAGAAGGCCCGCGCCTCGTGAAGGTGTCCACCGGGAAACTGAGTATTCTGTCTTGGGACTGCATCTTGAGTTCTGGATGGATGTCACGGGACTCCTAAGTCTATATGATGTTCTTGCGGTAATGTTGACCGTGTAGTGTCTAGCGACTGACTGCCCGCATAGCAATTTATACCACTCCAGTTGTTTATCGTACCGAAAAAAGAAAACAATATAGGGATAATATCGATTTGGAATTCCCCACAACCTCGCGTGCGGGTTATCGTTCGGCGCGGTAATTGGATCATTCCTAAAATAAACGAGTGAATATTAAAATATTCTTGGACCACGTCAGTCAAACTTTCATCCTTATGAAAATAGACGATTTACAATTCATCCTGCGCTCCCATACTGGGGCCCCGGGAGTCACTCACGTGTTCACATAGTCACTATAGATCGTATCACATACCTACGATAAAAATTACGCTACCAATTTGGGACATCGATAACAACGTTTAATTGCTGTACTCGATGCATTGTCTTAGCTCGCAACACCATAATATAAATGCCGGGCATTCATAGGGAAAACCAGGTCAAAAGTTTGTAACTTTAGTATACAGGTAAAACATACCTATTAAGCACATACGGCATTGTGTGCGCGATAAGAGCGTGTCTTAACAACGACAATGATGCAGATCGGATGCAGTTTTAGTAGGGTGAAACAACTAGTATGTGACTCTTGACCGAATACTGATAACACAGAAGATATAAACAAAATAGACTGGGTTTCTCCAAAACGCGAAACTGTTAGGTTATCGGGCGACTTAGTGATAAGGTATTTAACTCGTGTAAAAGCAATGCTGAGACCACGTCAGCCGATATTTAGATACACGTCGCACTTAGGTATCATCCCACTTTAGTACTCCTGTTTGAAAAAGAACTACAATTATAGCACTAGTGGATCTTGTGAGTGCCCGCTATGAATGCTGCGCTGCAGTCCAGCGTCATGCTCACATTATGCAAAAGTGGCAAAGCGGTGTATGGCCTATGAGATGCGGGTGACCGCTGCATGGCAACAAAGCAGATAATTCTACAAGAAGTATGTTTATTCTAGGCGTTATAGGTATCGTTCCGTGAGAACGTGAGCTGTAGGTTTCTGGCAATTCGGCCCCAGCTTGGATGCTGATGCTGCGGCCCCAGCAATTCATGTTACCTGCTGCTTTGACCCATACTCATATCACTTTAGAGGCGGCACATACGAAAAAAGTCAAAATTTTCGGAAATGCATCTGACCCCTATGCACTATAGAATCTTCATCACTGAATACGAAAATAGTACCCTTGCCTTACCTAGATGTTTAATTTTGAAGTTATAGACCGTACGCTACCGTGTCATTGACTGTAAATATAAAATCATATAAAAATCAAGCCATTTTCTGATATCAGGATTCCTAAAACGACTTTACTAAGAAATCTAGGGAGTTAGAAAATCTTTCTTACAGCTCGGTTTAGCACTAAACCGCAGCAATATCAGTTTTTCGTTTAATATAAAGAAAAGCTGGAAGTGGACAAGTATTGCGACGACTTAGCGGCTTGTAACTTGTACTGTCGTCGTCAAAATGCTCTTTGTGTTATAAAATGTTCTGTGCTACCGAAGTTTTATAATAAATATATTAACGAATAAATTACCGCTAATGGTATTTTCAGTAAGATTACCCAGATGTCTAGAACATGTTGTCGATAATACAATGTCATTCCAGAGTACTTGCTCTCTCGAGGGCGCAAGTTAGACGCTATATTTCTAGCTCGTGCTAGCCACATTGAGATGAAACGATTAATTCCTACGTCTTATTGGGCGCATACATCAGTGTGAATTTCCCCTGAGTCGAACACCGTGATTTTCATTAAAAATGTACCAAAATGTAAATGTATTTGTTTGTTTTCAAAGATGCTTTGTAAATTATTATTGCATTCCTTACACATGAATAATGAACTAGCGAATGCTTGCGACTTCGTTCGCTTGTCTTTTAGAAATAAGTGAAATGATTTTTTGTATTTCTTCCATTGATCTGATAAAAGGAGGAAGATACGTTACGTTCTTATATCGTCAACTGAAAAATAAGCCCATGCATGAACAAACAGGGGAACGACAGAGATAGAGTGACGTGCGTTGACAGTAGCAAAAGCGAGACAAGCGAAACGAAGCAAATCTATTGGATTTGGTGTTGAAGGACCACGCGCGGGAAGCGGGTACCGGGAAGGGGTTTTATTAAAACATGGAATTGTAATTCAATGTTAGGGAACACAGAGAATTTTTAAAATCGATTCTTTGATTCTGGAGATTAACCTTAGCAAATTAACAAAACAAACCAAGAAAGTTCCCTCTTTATTAAACGAGTATTGAAGTTAGAAGTGTATATAAAAGGTGAAATTAATTTATATCGCCAAATTCATACTGAAAACTATCAAGGTTCAATGGACTATATTGTGAAATTCGTAATATTTTTCGTGTTTCCTGTGAATGAAAACCAGGCCTCGAGTCAATTACTGTGGGAGGTCAAAATTTTATCTTGCGAAATTAGCAAAAAGTATTTTATCGGTCCGTGATGCTGATCACTAACCAAGCTTCCAGCTTGACTGCACAAATTAACGTCACTGTATATAAATAAATATACGAACATAGGTAAAAACATAGCACTAATAAACATTAGACTTCAACTAGACGCTTTTGTCTTTGAGTGTCTCGCTCGACTTCGCAGTACTCACGTCACGTGCATGCTGTGTGCTTTCACCAAGACCTAAGGACATCGTTACTCAGCAATAATCGACTCTATTACAAGTTATTAAGAGTAAAACTACTTGTTTCCAAATATTGTTGGTCCGCAGGACTGTTATTGTATTACGACGAGTTGAATATCTGATTAAAGATTTGCGATATATTGCAACTGCATGTTCGAGCTCCGTATGTTACGGGTAAAGTTCACAGTAGGGGAACTGTCAGGAATTCAGCAAAATCCTACAAATTTAAGAATGTCTGAATTTAATTCTGAAGTCTGATACGTGAACTGCGGTCTTAGCAATAATGCGAATTAGGCGGGTTAATTTGATTAATCTGGTTTGTATTACTAAATACTAAAATATACCGGGTGTAAATAGACTGCTACCATTAAATGAAACCACATATTCTACCGACCCTACTGAACCACTGTTCCCGAGAATCATACCCGCGGATACCCTTAGTTTGGGAAAGAATTGAGTTTCAAACAAAAATGCGTGAACCCTAACACACCGACATACGGGCGAGTTTCGAGTGAGCGTCGTCCGTCAAACAGCTATTCCGGTGCAGCATTCTGAAATATACCTTCCTCTTACGAGATAAAGTCTTTGAGTTACAGTTGAATATCTTTTTCCCTGAAGATTTGCACGGGTTTTTTTTTTCGAATAGTTGTTCAGTATGATCAGTAGAGTATGTGGTTTCATTTAATGGTCGCACTCTATTTACACCGTATATGTGTAACCATTCGGATTTTCTTTATAAATATTGACAGATATAACAATATGAAATGAAATGAAAATGAAAATAGATTTATTGCGAAAAAGGTTACGTTACAAAATAAATACAAACATTTCAATACACTGCACATAGTTGTAATACAAATTTACCAGGGGTCCCCAAACTCAGCTAGGCTAGTAACTTGGGGTACCAGAAATTTTTTGTGTGGAAAATTTACATCATTTCAAATGATTCATTTGTTATAAAACAGAATTATTCTAAAACAAAGTGAAATTTACAAGAAATAAGAAATAAAGTTAGTACAACATAAAATTAAATACCTAACACAGAGAAAACAAAGGAATACATTGAAAACAAATTTATAAAAACAAAACTGAGGGATTATACTTAATTAAAAGAACATGCCAAGCAAACATTTATAATATTTATTGAGAGTGAATAAATGTAGTAATTTTTCAATTAAAATATACAGCTGAGATATCTCTGATGGATGAATCCGTTGAAGATCCATCGGAGATCGAAAGTGACCGACATAGCCTGCCGAAACAGTAAGTTGAAGTGGCCGTTGGGGCCGAAATGCGTTAGAATGGAGACCACGTACAGCAAAGTGTAGTGTAGGCTGACCTCGTGCCCGCTGGACCAATGATCTGATGGACATTGCGGGTGGCGGCTGGATGAGAAGGACGGAGGACCGCTAGATTGGCGAAATATTGTAAAGTCCAGCAGTAGACGATGACAGGCTGATGGTTGAATAGATGGAAATAAATACATTAAAGCAAGAATTATGTTATTACTTCGAATCCTCTTGGGCTCGACATCGTTGCATTGACATATTACTATTAACCATACTGTGAATATTAGATTGTATGCTTTGTATTTGAACCTTGTCCAAGGGCGTAGCCAAGTACGAGCGGAAGGTGCAGCTGCCCCCCTCTAGCAGGTGCTCGGGATTTCGAACCAAAGAGCAAAAACCGGCCAAGTGCGAGTCGGACACGCGCACGAAGGGTTTCATTAGATTCAGAGATTCAAAATGTTTATTAGTAAAATAGATACATGAAGTATACGTTTCACATGTCATATCTAATATATCTAATCTAATCCTATCCTACTATTATTATAAATGCGAAAGTTTGTGCGTGTGTGTGTGTATGTTTGTTACTCTTTCACGCTGAAACGGCAAAACGGATTTGAATGAAATTTAGAATGAATATAGCTTATACCCTAACTTAACACATAGGCTACTTTTTATCCCGGAAAAATGTATGGTTCCTGTAGGATATATCAATATCATTGAAAAATCAGGTGTCTAATTAGCGCGGTCCTTAATCTAATGCTGTGTTATCTCATTCATCACACTTCACACTAATATTATAAATGCGAAAGTTTGTGTGTGTTGTGTGTGTATGTTTGTTACTCTTTCACGCTGAAACAGCTGGACGGATTTGGATGAAATTTAGAATGTATATAGCATATACCCCAATTGACACACAAGTTACTTTTTATCCCGGAAAAAAGCATGTCGTTAAACCGAATAACACGCGGGCGGAGCCGCGGGCAAAAGCTAGTTATCCAAAAAAACGGCAAAAAAAAATGTCTGTTGTATGGAAGCCCCCTATATATTTGTTTTATTTTAATTCAATTATTTATTTTTAAAGTGAATATTTTAAGCGTCTACCTGTTGCCGTTATCAATATCGAGCAAAAACGAGCAAAAAAATCACGTTTGTTGTATGGGAGCCCCTTTTGATATTTATTTTATTCTGTTTTTAGTATTTGTTGTTACAGCGGCAACCGAAATACTCTGTGAAACTTTCTGTGAAAATTTCAACTGTCTAACTATCACGGTTCATGAGATACAGCCTGGTGACAGACGGACAGACAGACGGACAGCGGAGTCTTGGTAATAGGGTCCCGTTGGTTACCCTTTGGGTACGAAATGATTTTAACTGGGTGTTCTTCGGTTGCACTTAATTAAATGTTCATTAAAATATTATATTTTTTGTATGCCCCCTGCCACCCCCTTACCTAAATCTTGGCTACGCTCTTGACTTTGTCTGAAATCCTCTTCTAATTTATGTACCTTCATAATTACTTCACTTCATTCCGTGTATTTAAATAACACAATGAGAAGCTAAATTTCAGGCGATGTTCTAGGGGGTACTTATAGAGACTACAAAAGAAGACCTTAAACGCAGATCTAGCAGAACATTGTATTAGCAGATTTTCATACAAAGTAATGTTGTACACGTGTAAAATCTCGTATGTGCGTCAATTTGCTTAGTGATTACCACTTTGTTACTATTGCAAACAACAATAGACGAGGAGGAGAATCTGTTCTGTTTGTTTGTTCTCCATACAACGATTATGAGTGCTACTAGCAACTAGTAGTACTTAATACTATGCAATTTTCAAAGAAAATTCTCCTCCCCATGTCCATGATTGTCAATGACATGTCAATCATGTGACATGATTTAGTACTACACTACAATTATTATACATACCCTACATAGTTCGTTCGTTGATGAGGCCACAGTAAGAACAGTATGGGTATAGGTGACAGCGTCCGTATCTGTTAGAAAACTCACATAAATAGTACAATACATAAATAGTATAATATTTTATAGCAAAAGTGGGGAAAATGCCGACTTTACGCAAGCGCAGCGTGCGTAAAGTGGTCATTTTACGCACGGTGTGCTATAAATACTTTTATACTGCGCTTGCGTAAAGTCGGCATTTTCCGCACTTTTGCTATAAAATATTATACGATACTCGTGCGAGAAACTTTTTATCGACTCGTGTGATTGCAGCACTCACCTTCGGCTCGTGCCGCAAACTCACACTCGTCAGAAAACGTTTCATCGCTCTCGTATCGTAATGTACTATTTCATTACTAATGAAAGTAAGTCGTATTTAACATGAAATGCGGAATTCTATTTACCACCCAAGGGACGTAAGTAAGTTTGAAAATCGAACGAGGCTCCCCTAAGAATAACTATCTGTATGCCAAATTTTAGCGAAATCCGTTCAGTAGTTTCGGGTGTGCGTTGATAGATGAGTCAAGTCAGGTTTGCCTTTTATATGTTCAGAGAAGGTGTGACTTTCACATTATATGTGAATATGCTTACTGAAATGTTTAAAAGACGTTTAAAAGTTACATACTAAATAAGTTTTACTGCACTAGCCATTGCACAAAAAATAAAACTCATAAAAAAATTGCGGTAGTAAATATTTTTTTGTTGAAAATTTTGTTGCAAACATGTTTCTGTAAGGTTTTCATTGCTGATGAAATTCAACTAACCTGGGTGTAAGAAAGTAATCAATTACCTCCCTTGCATAACAAACATACTATTGCCGTCTGGCTGCTTATGACAAGCCATAATGGTAATAGTTTCAGAAATCATAATATTTGAATAAAATAATAGATCTCATTTCGAGCAAACATTTCAATTTATTTCAATGACTAAGCTGTAACGTTTCACAATGTTAAACCTTTTTCTGTTGCTCAACAATGTACTTACAACAAAGTACGAATCCGAATACCAACACGTTTTATGGCAAAGAACAAAAGGGGAAATCGGAATACGGAACAGCGATTATTGTCGAGGAATTTGGCAGAAGGCAGGGCATTATTGTATTTTGTTTCATATCGAATTTTCGCCGCGCCTCTTACTCCACTAAGCGCGAATTTCCGAACGAAATATGAATACTGAAAACATGGCTCGGTGCATAAAGAAATTATTACGGGCTTAACCTGTACGTACAGCTATGAGTATATCATAGTGTAGATATTCTGTCTATCTATACTAATGACTAAATATAAAGAGTATCTATACTATGACTATCTCACGAAGTCTATTTGGCTATGGTTGTAGTAGTGCGTGAAAAAGCACTTTTTAGGGTTCCTTACCCCAAGGGTACTCCGCTGTCTGTCTGTCCGTCTGTCACAGGGGTCTACAGCTTCAGCCGTAATAGTTTGACACTTGAAATTTTCAGCCTCCATCACGACAAATAATAAAAAATATCCTCTCCCCTTACAAGAAAAAATGCTATATCACGCCGACAAAAAAAAATCTCGAAAAAGAGTTTTTTTAAGGGAATTTAAAAGGAAAGCTATCACAGCTAAGTAGGCTTTACAGGTTTACGAGTACAGGTCGCGCCAAAATTTTGGTCCCCTCTAATGTATGGGACTAGAAGTTTGACGCGGTCTGTATTAGTAGAATAACTTATAAAATTTATCGGGAAACTGCGGAACCCTAAAAAGCGCGTGGCCCGACACGCACTTGGCCGGTTTTATATTTACGTGATATTTCTTTGGGAAGTTTTTTAAGCATGATGAATTACTTTTATTATTCTTATGTGCACTCATGCCAATTCCTTAGATGAATATATTAAAATGAAGTATTCATGTTTTTTTTCAAAGTAAAGTGGAATAAATTTCTTGGAGGAATAAGTCCGCCCTTGCCTTCTCTCTGTTTGGTTGATTTACACCCGGTATATATTTATACCGACCAAATTGGCGACATACTGAAGCTTGTATGACAAAGTGGCGTGTCAGGATCGTATCAGCTATCAAAATACATACAATAACCATCTCATTGACGCAATCGCAAAATGTGTAATTTTCTTTCTTTAAAACAAATACCATTTCACCCTACTTAGCACAGAAAGATGTATAAAAGACGACAAAAGCATTAGCTAATGGAAAAGTATCGGTTACAGGTACTGCTCTCGCCTTAATGCATTTTCACCATAAAGGTTAACTATTAACAACGAGATAAGGAATAATGTACATAAATTACTATTAGTGTGGGCTTTCTGAAACTATAATGCGTGGAGAAATAAAGAGTCTTGTGAGCTGGGAACACTTTTTAGGGTGTCGTACCTGAAGGGTGCCAAACGGAATCCTATTACTGAGCCTCCGCTGTCTGTTTGTTCATCTGTCTCAAGGGGCCTATAGCTTCAGTCGTAATAAGTAGATAGTAGAAATTTTCACAAAATACGTGTTACTGCGGCGGCGTCTATATAAACTAATTAAACTAAGGCGAAAACTCGAAATAGTAGCATTTTGTCAGGCGCTACCATTTCAGTGGCTTCTTTTATCCTGATAAGAGCCCAAGTAGCACACGAAGCAGTTTAACTAACCACACGTGGATATATACAAAGCCTGAGGTTTGTTTATTGAAATACAATAGTTCACTCAACATCTACAAACTGGCTATTAGGACAACGAGACAATAATTACACTTTATTGTGTACATAAGCCCTACAATGGTTTATATAATTCTATTAAAATGCTATTTTACAACTTATGGAGGTAACAATATCCTAAGCATTCTTAGAGAATTTCAAAAGTGGCAATAACATACATAGGCTGCACAATTGAACACACCGGGTGAACTGTAATGCTTCCATTTTAATAGAACTGTGAACCATTATAATTCTTCTAGTTCGACTGTATATTTTTACAATGCTAACTGTTCTACAAATGGATAATGGTAGACTGCTGTAATGCTAAGACATAATTTTGGTGGTCTTAGAAGTATTTGTAAGCCATTTTTCATAAAAAGGTAAACAAGGTGAAATTTATTCAACCGCCTACATTTCTCCATCTCTGTGTACTCTAATGCATACCTTACAATTCCTTAGGCTGTACAAAGGATGTCGTGGAGTATATTTTTAAGACTATAGCTGTTAAAATATCACATGATGCCTCTATAAGCGGCCGTTAACGTGCTCTTATCTTTCTCTGCCCTAATAAATGCTTCTGTACTGCAAATTAACAGAAGTGTGTACCATAAGCTGTTTAATTTGTGCCCAAATAAGCATTACAATGGCTGAGGAGGGGTATACAGGTTGAATCAAACGAATGCCCCCTGGAGGGAAAGTACCTTAAATACATGTATTAAAGATAGCAAATAATACTTAAAGGAACCTTTATTATATTTTGAAAGTTAAGGAAAACTGAATTTACGAGGGGGCGTTTTTAAGTTCGCGGAATCGGGGGTAGACGTGGAAATAAAAATACAAGTTTATTTTTCCTTTTCAATATATTCACCTGCAACCCTAGTACATTTTTCAGATCTTTCAATTAGCTTATGTATACCCTCGAAAAAAAATGTTTTTTCTTTGTCTGAAAAATAAGCTGAAACTGCTTCCTTCACTTCTTCATCGCTTGAGAACTTCTTCCCCCGAAGTTCTTTTTTCATTTTTGGAAAGAGATAATAATCATTGGGAGCCAGGTCAGGACTGTAGGGTGGATGAACCAAAATATCGAAGCCCACCTTATGCAGGGAAGCCAACGCAACACGGCTCTTGTGCACAGGCGCGTTGTTGTGCAGAAGGAGGACACCTTTGGTTAATTTTCCCCTTCTTTTTGCCTTGATTGCTTCCTTTAATCGCTCTAACATTGAAGCGTAGTATTCTCCGGTTATAGAGACACCTTTATCTTTATAATCTATTAATATTTTCCGGAGTGGTCACCTCGATCGACCGTCCTGGCCGAGGATCATCTTCAAGTGAGGCCCTGCCTTTCTTAAAAAGGGTATGCCACTTATAAACCATGGTTTTACCGGGGCAAGACTCCCCGTAAACGGATGACATCTATTCTAGTATGGTTTGAACCGATTTACCTTGCTTGGTAAGGAACTTTATGACAGCGCGGTGCTCGATTTTCCCCATTTTTCACAATGTTATTCCCAACTGAGTTGTTTGATCGACGATAATTCAAATAGTAATGGCCCGATTAAAACAAAACATTCTATTTATACTAATAATGAGCTACTTAACCAGTTACGACTAAGGAAAGTACCCTCATTTATTAATTACCTACCCATTTCGCGAATATAAAAATGCACCCTCGTAATTAATTGAAAAAAATCACCTGAACCGGGGATCGAACCGGACAAATATGTAAAAAAACAACCATAAGAACCAAATTCTTCTGAGTAAGATAGTATCCTAAATTAAAGGAAGACCATGAAATTTAACATTTTAATAACAAAACTCTTATAGGTATTCCAAAATTAAATATTATTATTAGAAGTACGGAAAAGACGAATCATTTTCCTGAACAACATTTTAAAATGGCACATCGTTACAGTAAATCATAAGTTCATAAGGATCAAATCAGGATGTAATTTTAAATGTTGTTCAGGAAAATGAATATGTAAGTACTTAGTATGTTTTTCTTGCGTCTTTTTCGTACTTCTACGAGTATAGTCCATTCAGAATTAGCTGGCGTCTTTCCACTTGAACACAAACAATAGGGGTAACAAACCAAACACTCATGGAGCCCATCCATTTTTAAAGAAGCCGTTTCGGCCTTATCTGTTTTGTTGCAAACCAACCAGTGTTGATACTTTTCACTGAACTAATCTCTTCGAAGTTTAAAAAACAACCGAGTGGTATTTCTTTTTCCTTATATTATTAAAGGGGAAATAACATAAGGAAAGTATCAAAAACGTTTGAAACACCGCCTGCCGCACGTGTTTTACAAATGTTTATTGTTTCGTTCAGGCGAATTCACCCGCCGCGCCGCCACGACTTAATCCTATTGTTATTGCCAATGACGGTCTCAAGTGGAAAGACGCCAGCTAATTCTGAATGTACTATAACAATGTTGAGTTTTGCAATATCTTTAAGAGTTTTTTATTTTTTAAGTTTTCCTTAACTTAAAAAATAAAATAAAGTTTTCTTTAAGTAAAATTTGCTATCCCATCCATTCCCATCCCACTATCCCACTATTCCACTAATATTATAAAAGCGAAAGTTTGGATGTATGGATGGATGTGTGGATGTTCTTAGGGTTCTGTTGTGGTGGTACAAATTATTACATCGATATGATATTATAATGATACAATAACGTCTAAATTTATTTATGTAAATATATTTTTTGGAAAGAGCCTAGTTTCCACTAAGCAAAGAAACTTTCTCTGGGAACTAGTATATTTTTAAAGTAACGTAAGTACCTTTTTCTGTAATCAAGAAGTTTTCATTCTAGTCTGAACTGAACATCCTTCTTACATATTTTCCTGAAGTCGAAAGAAGACAAAAACCTATCGAATTTCAAGTTGGAACTTCTTAGTTTCGGAGATTCGTAATGGCTCCAGTAAGAATTAACTTGGTTTTATAAATAATTATCAATTTGCCTGCAGCTCCGCCCACGTTTATTCAATCTCTGCCTTGGTTTCGACTTGGGCGTTATTTTATCAACACCTTTATAGCCTAAGGTCACTTCGATAACAACAAAGAAAACCGAATCCAAATCTGTTGAGTGGTTCTCGAGTTAAATAAAACGGAACGTATAAACATACAGACAGACAAACGTTTAATTTGTTCAAAACTAATAATATATTTTATTATTTTATTATCTTCTTTAATTAAAAACAAAATTTGGATGCGATACAGGATGGAAAGTCTTGAACATTCTAAAATGCCGAATTTCCCATTTTGACAGAGATATGCCTTAAAACTAGGCGAAGTTGGGCACTACCCGCTACAAATTGAGTTCTTTTTTAAATATGTGGATATATTATTACATTACGTCTTTAACGCAAGGAAATTTAGCAATGTCAAATGTATAGCTGAAACGGCGCAAAAGTTAAGAGGCTTAAATACGTGCAGACAGACGGACGGACAACGGAGTCTCACCATAATTTTTCTATTTATAGTAAACAAAAAAAATTTACTGTTTTAGTTAGTCAGAAATCCTTTCCAATTGCAGGAAAGTTGAAGAAGTTATCAAAATGCGTTAAACATAAATCAAATCCCGAATGCTCTCAACACCATTCCCCTCCATCCCCACTTCTCCTCCATTTAATCAAATTTCTGATCAATTCAACTGAGAATTTGTAAACAACATCCAATTAACTTAAAAGTTTCAACACTAGCCATTTATTACTGATTAACCTCACATAAATTATTTAATAAGATGATTTTAATTACCTACAAGATTGATTCTTTAGCGTTCCATACTTCTTCCACGAAAAACGGCCAAGTGCGTGCAGAAAGGCGTGTCCGTACCACCACACATAATAGGGTTACGGAACCCTAAGACATCATGGTGCATGACAACAATATGTAGAGGTCATAGCAACATATATAGGTGACAAAAAACAAGGCACCCAAATGGTAGCGCCTACAAAAAATTTGGCACTCCCTGATAACGGTAACTGATAATTTTTGTTACTTATTGTTTTACCATAGATTATATTTGATTACATCTGAAACTTCTTTGTATCACCCTTTTTGAAATAGAGCTGACGTTAAAAAGTTCAAAAAGGTTAAAAAACTCGTCGATGTTTATAGTATGGTTTAGTTTTTTTATGTTTTTGCTGATAAACATGCTAGTTACACGTATTTTGTGAAAATTAATTTTCTATTACGGTTGAAGCTGTAGACCCCTGGGACAGAAAGATAATGGTCTCGTTTGGCACCCTTCGGCTACGGAACCCCAAAAACGGAACACCTATATGATCTCTTTGTGGTCCTTCTGTTTATATATCAAGAACCTTTTTTTAGGCACCATACATAGGCCTTTCCAATATTACACCACTCTTGGCGGTCCTCCGTCCTTCTCATCCAGCCGCCACCCGCGACTTTCTTCAGATCGTCGGTCCAGCTGGCACGAGGTCGGCCTATGCTACGCTTTGCTGTACGTGGTCTCTATTCTAACGCTTTTCGGCCTCAACGGCCATCACGTCGGCGACAGATATAGCCCGCCCACTGCCACTTCAACTTACTGATTTGGCAGGCTATGTCGATATTCGATGGATCTCCTCGTTTCGAATTTTATCCATCAGAGAAATCCCAAGCACAACCCGCTCATAGATCGTTGAGCGACCTTAAACCGGTGGATCAAGGCCTTTGTAAGAGACCACGTCACATCTCAGCGCCGTACATTATCACAGGAAGGACGCACTGGTTAAACATTTTAGGTATACATTGCATGAAATGAAACAGCTTTAGGTTTCGCTCGTATGTCGGTGCGTTAGGGTTCATTTTGTTTGGAACTCAATTATTACCTAAGCTAAGGTGTTCCCGAGTATTATTCTCGGGAAAAGTGGTTGGCAGTAGGGTCGGTAGAATATGTGGATTCATTTAATGGTAGCAGTCTATTTACACCCGGTATACTATCATTGCGGTATAGGAAAGCAGAAAAATAAAGTGAGGAGCTTTAAAACGGGATTCTAACACGGGACACGGGAATTCATTTAAAACTTTTAAAAAATATTAAACTCAGACACGATTTTTTACTACTTTATTATTAGTATTGATAACGGTGGATAACGAACCCTCAGAACAAGGTTCTTATTCGCACTTGACTGATTCCTTAGTTTGAATTGCAGCAAAAAGCCTTTCCTACACACAAGAGGCTTAGAAACAAAAAGCAATAAAGGTAAAGGAAAACGTACTCCACTATTCCTTAACTAAGTTGACAGAGGCAATCAGTTCAGCCAACAATGAGACGGACGGACAGAAAGACAAACAGACCCTAGCAAATACATCGAAAGATATTTTTCTTCCGATTACCAAATTATTAAATCCATTATTAACCTAAATATAGCGTGTACAAAATGACATTTTTCTTCTATTGAAAATAATATTATGAAAATTCAGCTACGTTTAGAAGAGTTATGGTCAACAAAAGGTAAAAAAGTTTCATATTAGGTTTGAGTAGATGTTTCATTAAGAAAAATTCAACAAAATAAAAAAAAATATGTCAAAAGTTGAACTTGTTCAATAACGTTTAGAGTTCTTAACAGTTTACTTCTTTAGTTATTTTATTACTGTACCAATCTCAAGAAGCTGCAAAGAATAATGCTGAGCAGCCCTCTTGTCGTCTAACTTCAATATCCATCGCTATAACCTTCAAAAGCGTGTTGATTGGTCAAAAATGACGTGTGAAGTCATTTCTAGCCAATCACGAGTGCGACGGATGTCGAAGTTAGAAGATAAGGCCCCAGGTCCACTATAGAGTTACTAGTTTCTTTTGCCTCGATTTACATTTGAGACATTGTTTGGCTACCTCATGTATCCAACAGTAGTAACGAACGTCTTCGATTGTCATACAATCTCAACACGACTTCTGTGTTGTTCTTTTTTAAGTACATTTTGCGAGTTTCTTTACTTTTCTAATTTGACGCAAATGAATCCATATCGTTTTGTCACTTACGCTGAAGACTGTTGGCTGGTGGTATACCTTTATAACCTGGTAGTGGTTATATAAATCCGCTTTCACAATAGCTTTCAATTTGTCACTAACGATAGTAGTTCCCGGTCGTATATTGTTGTTAAGGGAGAAACCAGAAAGATAGCATTTGTACTAAAAACGCATCATGCAAGCCGCCTATGTCAGAGCATTGGCGCCACGACGAAACTCATGTTCAAATATAACGCGAAATTTCAATTTTTTCAGTCATAGACACAGCAATATCAACTAAAAAATAAAAGGCGGGAGAAGAAATAATTATTGATTTAAAGGATTTTGTACCTCAAATTGAAAAATAGGAACCTCTATATGATTATGAACGCTATACTGGGGTTTAGTCATGTTGAATAAAAACATACCTTAATAGATTTTATAGCACACCGTGCGTAAAATGACCGCTTTACGCACGCTGCGCTTGCGTAAAGTCGGCATTGTCCGCACTTGTGCTATAAAATATTATACGAAACTCGTGCGAGAAACTTTTTCTCGACTCGTGTGATCGCTCTCGTATCGCAATGTACTATTATGTGCTTTGACGTTTACGATTTTACGATAACTTTGTTGTTGTACTAGTTTTTCTTTAATTGTGTTCGTGTTACAATGCTCGAAATGTATGAACTATGTACATAGAAAAATAAAACAAATATATACCTATATAATACTAGTTTATGCTATAAGTTCGGTAAGGAGGCAATAGCTAACGAGGACCATTTATAACACGAGCGATAAGCGACCTTACCCACCTATATCATACTACGTTTTTCAATGCATAGTGTAATATTCCCAGAGGCGAAAACGGATTGGCTAAACTATCGTCTGGACAACTGATAGACTATTAATTACGTATAGATAACTTATGTGAATGTGATGGAGCTGGTCTTGGTAACTGAAGTTGGTGCCTTTCGTAGCTACAGCCGTTGAAACACGTGTTAATGTTTAGTAAACTGAACAATAATTTGGACGTCTGATTCAACCATAGTTTAATACTATGCACAGTGGCTACACGCTCAGTATAAAAACTGAAGTGATTCGTTGGTGCGTTTAGTAGATATAGCTGGTGAAAGGTAATAAAATGTATGGGAAGCAAAGTGCCTGCAACATTCCCCGCGGTTCGAATTAATTGTAAGCTATATCGGTGCGGCTCACAAAAAATGTACCATAACACACGGGAACTTGTAAAACACTATAACACTAGAAATACGCAACACACTTAAAGTAAAGGTTAGTGCATATGAAACAAGATATAGGATTTCAAATAGAAGGCTATTAATTGACAGCAAATATTTATTTGTAGAGTTAAAAAATTATTTTGAAAACATTTTTTTTATTACACAATCCATAAGACACGCAACACACGTGAACAAACACGCGTGAAAACACAACCTTAAACTCGTTTAGCGTCTTCAAATGCAATGCAAATCAGCAGGAAATTACTTTATTCAATAAAATAAATGATCTGCTTGAACTCTGAAGACTTGAAAGAAACAAAAATGTACCACAACACACGGGAACTTGTGGTACAAATTCCCGTGTGTTGTGGTACATTTTTTGTGAGCCCCACCCATATTACAGTTCATTCAAATTCATGCCGTCCCTATCGCACTTACTAAAAAAATAGTGTGCTATCTCTCACTCACTCACAGTTTGAGCGATGTAATCTTATTTCGGACCGTACGTTTTGTTGTCCCGTCTAATCTCTCTCCCTCTCTCAGAGACAGAGTGTCTTACTCAGTTATTAGCAAAAACGAATACCTACACAAATTTTAACAAAGTTTTTTTTTCAATAAATAAAAAATTTAAACACCAGTGTGGTAAAGTTGACTGACTACAATTTTGAGGCATATAAAATATGTCTTTACAAGCACTTGCATTGAAAAATTAATTAGAGCCTAAAAAAAGTTCTATAAGTATTTTTGAATCTTGCACTTCTAAGACAATGTTCCCCAGTTTATCTCTGTCACGGACAGCTGACTTCAGCTGACCACGCCTGTACAAGCTGCGCTCAATTTCCTGGAAGGAAGTATAAAGTTTAAACCTGACTCTACAACGTTGCATTTACAACCTGGAATAAATTGAGTCCGACATCTTTACGCCCTACTTTGTACAGGTTGTGTGTAATTCCCAAAGCAGCTGATACAGGTGAGTTCTGAGCAACGTGGTACATAGAAGGTGTTTCCTGTTTGGCTATAAATATGTTATGTAAATAAAATAGCCGCGCTTTTTTTCTGTGTTCTTCGTTAAATACACAGAAAATTGTACATAATAAATTTCTAATATATGCATTTCAATAACATAACCAGGTTTTATTTTTTGAAAACATGTTTGAATATCTTTTAAGTTATTATTGAAATTAGGTGTTCAAACACACCTTTTCTCCTCGCTTGACGAAAACAGATCTTAAATATATTTTAAAAGATCAGTTTTAAAAATATCTAGATTTTAGATTTTAAAAAATTTGCTATAATTGTTTGATAAATATAAAAAACTAACTTTTTTATATTTCGCACTGGGAAATAATAACACTGCGCGTTTTTTTTTTAGACTGAAGTGACAGAAACAGAAATAAAATTGACATAGCCTCATACAGCTTTGAATTTAACATCCAGAGTAACTTGTTAAATATAATTTTAAAAAGTTTATCTTAGTAAAAACAACTTCGACGCCAAGGGTAACAGAAGAATATGCTTGGGTTCGGCCGCATTTGCAGAGTTGCGTCACATATTTACGTCTTCAATACCGCAATGATGTATAACCAGTGCGTCCTTCTTGTGATGACGTACGGCGCAGAGACGTGGTCTCTTACAAAGACTGATGCACCGATTTATGGTTGCTCAACGAGCTATGGAGCAACCTATGCTTTGGATATCTCTTGATATATGGAATCCAAATCGAGGACATCCATCGGAGATCTAAAGGTGACCGACATAGCCTGCCGAATCAGTAAGTTGAAGTGGCAGTGGGCAGGCTATATTTGTCGCAGCCGTTGGGCCGAATGGCATTGGAATGGAGATCACGTACAATAGTGGAGGCCGACTTCATGCCCGCTGGACCGGCGATCTGAAGGAACATCCTGGGTGGGGGTTGGATGAGGAGGATGGATGATTTTGGAAAGGCTTATGTCCAGCAGTGGACGAACACGGACTGATGGACGGATGGATTTCAGTAAATAAATTTAGTGTCGTATTAGACATGTTTGAAGTCGACTTTAATTTGTTTGTTGAACCAGTCTATGAAATGCATGTAAAAGATTATGAAGTTAACTGGCGTTCAGCACAATACTTCAAAATAACGGCCTCACAAAATATATGTATAGCCGATTTTGAATTATGCTGTGAATCGGCACACAGATACCAAGGTTTTTGAATAACTCTAAAAACAAGTGTCCAAAATAAAAACCAAACAGAAACTGCCCCTAAAAGTTGTAACAGTTCATCTTAAACTGCTCGTAACTAAAGAAGACCGACTGAAGTATGAAGACTCGTAACAAAATGAAAGTTTTCTGTACGGAAACTTTAGTACTGTCGCCAGGATGACACGCTATCATTAAAAATCCTTATTCCGGCGTCATAGTTCTTAAAATCGTTTACAAATAGGAAGCTTGAACTGTTGGTGAGTGTATGCCTTTGTATCAGTTTCCGTGTCTCTTACTGAGAATTTTCATACTAGACCTCGCCCACCAGTGAAGCTTAAAGACCTTATTTGTATTGGATATGAACTAAAATGGCTTAATTCATGTGACTACTTTGGTATGGCGGCTTATATTGTTACAATGGACGCTACAAAATCTGAAGGTAAGTTCGTCTTATTTTGCATTGCAGGAGTTGGAGAAAAAGGAAGACTAGGAGTGGGAGTTTATTGTTGGTTCTTGAAAAAGTTATACATATTACGGTAGTAGTCTAAGGTTCTTATAACGCCCGCGTTTTCGTGATGATATTATAGTAGTAAAAAAGTCGTGTCTGTCTGTATACAGAGTCATATCTATAGTTATTCAAGTAGGAATGGATGGGCGAATCTGAAACTATGAGGAATAGCGAAAAATATGTGCTCAAAAGATTATCGGGGCCGATTTAGATGAAAACCAAAACAGAACAGCATCATTTGATTTTAGAAAAAAAAACGATAAATCGAACCCATTTATTAAAAAAAAAACTGGCTAAGTGCGAGTCGGACTCGTACACGAAGGGTTCCGTACCATTATCTATAAAAACGGCAAAAAAATCATGTTTGCGTTATTCTAATGTTTATGAAGTAAATTTGAACAAAACCCGCCAATTGATTAATTTATTTACTAAAATCTTCTTTAACCCTTTATTTTATCGAGTAAAATAAAGGCTTACTGTGTTTTTATTTCAACTAGAAGTCGAGTAATTTAATAAAATAATGACAGCCACGGTTTAAAGTGCGCTATTTTAATGAAACGTCCTAGAGTTCATCATTGCATATCTCTATATATCACAGCTCTCTTTTCAATCAAGTTTCGAAAATACAGAACTTCAGATGGAATCTTGAGTATGAAAAACCAACTCTGGAACTGAAAAATATTTCGAATTTCAAGCCGAATCGTGTGGCGCTGTGTACGAGCAAAAATTTGATGGTATGCTTTGAGATCTCATCAACGGCTAAAAGTACCAAGAAAAAAGCCCTTTTTGTAGTCAGGAGTGATATCAAATTGGATTTATTTAAACATACGAATTTCACGTACGTCGTAATACTGGGGAGAATTACATACTGAAACACTCTTTTCCGAGTTGGAGCTAAGTGGATGTAAAAGGGTTCATACTTGGTAGGAGGTCGGCCGGGCCGCCCTAGAAGTCATAACGCCGATCAAACTGGTACAAACCCAACAACACCCAAGTAAAATCAACTGGCCGTGCCTGGATAGCAAGATAGCATGTAGGTACACCCAGCCCTGGAATAAAAGCTTGCGTAACTCAAATTTTATAGAAGCAAAAGAAATTCATACGTATATGTCAAGTACAATTGTATAATTTCTGCTTGCCCTTCCAGGAGACCAAGATTTTAGAAGGGCCGGCAATTGAAGATGGATATACTGCCATCAATCGGTCCCAGGCCACTGCTACCTGGTTGTGCTTGTTTGAAGACGAATACCTTCGCGGAAGGTTTGCGAATAATGGTGGTACCTCCAGAGTTGAGCCCGGACATAGGTTCTATAGTAAACACAGCGGAGCGGTATGCAATCTCAACAATCAATCGAGCATCCATACTGAGTTATATTGATACCCCTATTATTGCAACGCGATGCATTGTACGGATGAATTGATTATATTATACGAGTAGGTTGCAGAAACTTTCAACTTAACCCCCGTTGATTTTTCTGATTTAGGAAAAAGTAAAATAATGTTTGATTAAAGTCTTTTAGAACTCGAAAAGACAAGAGTCGTGCGTCATATAATTTCCTTGTACTTTGTGCATATATATGAGGTAACATTAATTTATACAGCAAAAAAAATGTATATAAAATTTAATAGCTTGTTCTTTCATTTTTATTTTTTATTACATTAAAGTATACCGGGTGTAAATAGAGTGCGACCATTAAATGAAACCACATATTCTACCGACCCTACTGAACCACTTTTCTCAAGAGTCATACCCGCGGACACCCTTAGTTTAGGAAATAATTGATTCCTAAACAAAAATGCGTGAATCCTAACGCACCGCCATACGGGCGAGTTTAGAGACGTTTCACGGACGTCGCTTCACGGACGACGCTCTCTCTAAACTCGCCCGTATGTCGGTGCGTCAAGGTTCACGCGTTTTTGTTTGGACCCTCAATTATTTCCTAAACTAAGGGTGTCCGCGGGTATGATTCTTGGGAAAAGTGGTTCAGTAAGGTTGGTAGAATATGTGGTTTCATTTAATGGTCGCACTCTATATACACCCGGTATACATAATAAAGTGTAATTATTGTCCCGTAGTCCTAATAGCCAGCTTGTAGATGTCGAATAAACTATTGTAATTCAATAAACAAACCTCAGGCTTTGTATATATCCACGTGTGGTTAGTTAAACTGCTTCGTGTGCTACTTGGGCTCCTATCAGGATAAAAGAAGCCGTTAAAATGGTAGCGCCTGACAAAATGCTACTTTTTTGAGTTTTCTCCTAAGTTTAATTTATATTTAATATATATTTTTCAAGATATATTTCGGACCCTACTGGGCCCGGGATCAGCTGATATAATAATCAAATTATATAATTATATAGCCAAATTCATACTGTAGGCTTGGGAAGTGATCAGTTTCACGGATCGATAACACTTTTTGCTAATTTACTTTTAGGATATCTGAGGAAGGTACATAAAGTATTTTTTTCCGCGATGTTTTATATTTGTTTCACGTTGTTTCTTAAGACCTCCTCCTAAGGGCCTGTCAAGATGGGGCGTTGCGTATGGCGTATTTTTGTATGAAACTCGACAATGCAAAAGAAAACGCAACGCGCCGTGTGGATAGGCACTAAGGAGCGTCCCTGACCTAAATTAGCAACTCGATGTGTGTCGGTACAAATATTAACGGAAAAGACATTGCAATAACGTTCATATCAGCGCGCACTGCGAAGTGGCTGTTACGACAATCGCTGCGTCTCCAAATAGCGCAAAATAGGCGAAAATTGTACTTTTCACATGGACGCGACTATTATTTCGAAAATTTTATTTGTGTAACATTTTAGTTCACAAGTTATCTAACCATTCGTGTTTTGTTCGAAAGTAATTATCGTCAATTTGAGGTGCAGATACATGAAATCAGTAAATATTTCTAATTTCTGTCATTTCGAAAACAGATATCTTAAGGTATTCATAAGTAAGAAAATAATTGATTTATGGAATGGCACGGCAATATATTGGAAATACGTGCAGTATTTTGTATTTATTTTTATGTCTATATACTAACGAGTAAAAAGGAAGCAAGAAAGGGCATTTGCACAGCATTTTGCTGGGGCACGCGCCAGTGGTGGAGTGCTAGCTAATCAAGAGGTTGTGGATACACAATAATTTGGTTTCAATGCGTGGTTCGGAAGGCACCTTACGCTTCTGGTCCATTTGTGTCCGAAGTACGGCGATAGGGCTCACCACTTATCACGTCTGGGACGTAATAATCGACGGTGAGAAGCGGGTGAACTTGTGTGACTTGCATTTCACAGTTTACACTTGGGAACACCTCTGACACCCCTAGGGGATTCATTTCGTGACGATATGTTTCTATAAATAAATAGTGTTGTTTCATTAATAACAATATTGTAATAAAGGCCTTGTAATAAAGCCTTTATTTTCTCAATTAATAAAAAACTTTAACAGTTGAATAATTTGTATGAAAGTTTGTTAATTTAGCTATAATTTAGTGCGTTCGTAACTAGACTCTCCGACGAGCGACGGAGAGATTCATACGGGACGAGTCGTGTGAGTGAGTGAGACGCACGCACAACCAGCAGTAAATTTTCGCCTTAGCTGTTAATTTTACTGGGATGTTCACTTCTGGACAAAGGCCTCCTCCGTCTAGCACCAAATGTCTTAGGCTGAGATTCAGAGTGCATTTGGTGTCCGAACTCAAGAGGAACTCAATCTTACAAACGTCACTCTATATATTATGAGATTCAAGTCCGGGAGGTACCGTTGCAAATACAAAAGTCATAGTAAGCCGGCTGATATTGACATCGATCGTAGATCTCACATAACTGATATGTGAATCGACCGTCAGCTGCTCAAGTAGCGGTGGGTGTGGGTGTGTCAGGTTGCGAAAGTGGTCAAAAAAAAAGTAATAGTACGCCGGCTGAAACTTTTTTCACAGATAGTTGACATAACACTGAGCTGAAAAAAAATCGTCTTTACTGAGCCAGCTGACGGCCTTTCCACCGCTACCCATGCAGCCGATTGTTGTTTATGTACTTTTAATAATTTAAAGAATCACCTAGTCAAATTTCATGCGGCGTACTATAACTTTATTTTACGTGTTTTTAAACAAGTTCATGCGAGCAGCTGACGCATCATCCCCCTCCACGATGCAGCTGAGATTTTATTTTGGCTAACTATGGCGTCAACTATCTGTGAGAATATTGCTATTGTCAACTATCTGTGAGAATATTGCATTATTTTTCTGTATTTGATCTAATTTTTTTGTTATCAAATCAAATCAAAATATTTATTTTATAAAATAGATACATAAAGTATACTTTCTACAAGTCAAAGTTAATGTTTACATTAAATATCTTTAGAATAAAAAAAATAGGAAAATACATACAAAAAATATTTAGGTTGGGCTACTAAAATGTAATAAAGTTATACACCTGCATAAAATAGAGAAATATAGGAATAAAAATATTATATATACATAATGCCTAACCATCCGCACCATTCGATTAGTATTGCTAAGAAGAAGGGCAACAAACTTAGCAAACATTTTTTTTTTCATTTGTAGCATAACCTTAATCTAAACAAATTTCTTATACCTACTTAAGTAAAGGCAAATATAAGACCATAGGAATTTTGTCACGAGAGAAAAAAAAATGATCGTAGTCAACCCGTCTTACATTGTCTATTACCTTTTACAGCAAAGTCAGTTAATATATTAATTAACTATAAAGGGCTTAAGATTAGCCTTTAGAGGAATGAAACATTTATACTTACAATTTTGATAAAGATTATTATTATTTATTACACCATGCTTCATTGTCGTCCAGATAATCATTGATTTTATAATGAGCTTTTTTAAGTAGTGTTTTTATTAATTTATAAGCACATTTAATATGTAGAAAATGGAAGAATGAACGAATGATAGATTGTGAAATGAATGAATCTAAATTTCCTTCTATGTACTAGTTTTTAACTTACTTAAGTAAACGGCGATATATTATTTGGTATATTAATAAGAATCATAGTACCCTGTATTGCTGGCTTAGCCGAGTTTGGGGACCCTTCGCAACTTCGTGTATTACTGCTGTGCATGTACATATATAATCATTGTTATTTTAATTTAAGTCTTTTGTAATGGCTTTCATGCAATAAAGTGATTTTGTATTGTATTTGTAGAAAAGTTTCAGCCAGCATACTATAACTTTTTTTACCACTTCCTCTACCTCCCACACCCAACGCGGGTGCGTCAGCTGACGCTTGGTTCTGTCATTAGTCATTCCAGATCGGTCGAAAAAGATGGCAATCTATCGGCGTAAAATCACTATCTAAAATGCAACGCTACTCCCTGGGCTATCAACGTAGTACTATTATTTCTTCCGCTCTTTAGCTAGTCTCGTCTAGGTATTGCCTACGTTGTAGTGTAGCTTCGATGTCCTATCGCCAATGCAAGACTTTAGCGTCCGACCGTCGTCGTCGTCGTGCGCAGCACATTACCTGCCCATCGCCACTTCAGATGACATTCGAAGCTAGCGGCCGCTATGACCTTCGTTATTTGTCGAGTCTAGATTTCTTTTCCTGTCTTTTAGTTTCAGATCCAACATACTTTTTTTCTGCTGCCCTCTGAAACACCTTTACGAGTATAATCTTTTTCGCAGCTGTAGATTAGCGTCACTGACTTAATAATATTGTCATGATAAGCGTATATGTTATAAGATATTTCTAGAGATATATTCGTTTAAATTAGATTTAAAATTATGTTGGGAGTGACATAAATGCGTTTCATCTCTTTTTGTCTCTGTGCCCAACTTAATTTACTGATAACAAACGCAAGTATAGATATCGGCGTTTGATGGTAGTTATAGAACCTTAGTTCAAATACATCGTGGCTCCTTCCACATGAATCAATTGATAGATTAAATTGTTTGATAAATTCTGGAGAGCAAACAGCTTGTAACTAATATTGAACATTAATTTGGAATATAGGTTTGCTCAAATAATCACGTTGGAAATTTAATTTGACATATGCTGCTATCATAGTAATGTCTACATTTGGGCAAATGTCTGCCCTTATATCGTACTTTTATTATCATTTAATAATAAAAAAAATCCTCTCTTAATGAATGCTTGCATCGAGCCCCACATAAAATGAATGGTAAAAATGTTCGGTCGATTTGGCTGAAACTTTGGGATAATACAGGTTGAGAATGAATTATTGAACTCTATGAATCAGAATCACAAATAGAACACAAAACCGTAAAAAAAATATCTTCTTTTCTTTTCATTTCTTTTTGGTATTCAAATTTCGAAAAAAATGCCATCCTACATGACACGACATGTGACTGACAATAGACCGTACATATTCCCGGTGTTAAATAATCCACATAGGCTATGTAAAGCGTCGTCTCTGACGCCGGAGTATTAGTGCTTCTTTGGCGGTCGATATCTGTTTTTTAGGGTTCCGTAGTCCGACAAGGAACCCAGTTTCGCCATGTCCGTCTGTCCGTCTGTCTGTGGCTTAGCTCAGAGTCTATTAGTATTAGAAAGATGTAATTTGCCATGGATATAAATATTAATCACGCCAACAAAATGGTAAAACAAAATCTTGAAAAAAAAATTTTTAAGGGTACCTCTCATACACGTAAACTGAGGATGAATTTTTTTTTCGTCTATCCCATAGTGTGGTGTATCGTTGGATAGGTCTTTTAAAAACATTGTGGGTGAGTGAAAACCATTTTTCGATTTAGGGATCCGTTGGCGAAATATTAAGCTTTAAAGTGAAAATTTTAGTTACATGCAGCTGATCATATTCAAAAACCTCTCCTAACAAAGATGGCTTTATTTGTAAGATCATATTTTATTTTCTGCTTTTTGATTTTTTGACACTCATTGGCTAGTTGTATGTAAGATGTATTTTTGTTTATAAGGATGTAATTTTTGAAATAAATGATAAAAATAATTTGTTTAGACTGTATGGTGAGCTTCATACACCAGTAAAACTGGGGTGCTAACGCTAGGGTTGCTGCTAAGGGATGGTGACTCCGAAGAGAGCTAAGAACCAAACCCCACGAGTGATGATCGTACACTGCTTTATTCGTATCGTTTTCACCAAGTTGCTAAGTACAAAAGTGCAAGCTGACAAAATGTATTAATTAGGTAAATGATTATTGAGTAATATGTACAAGTGTGCGTTAGCTCGTACATCTTGCCAACTCGAAAAAAGGAAAAATGTTGTCTTATTATTAAAATGGTAAAGAAAGCTATAAAGACAATAAGCTGAAACTAAGCTAAATGTTATAAAAATGTTTTAAGTGTAACAAGATGAAAACAATTCTAGCTAATACTAATGCTTAAAAATTTTAAATATTTAATGTTCATGTCCATGATATAATAATTATTCACTGTTATTAGATATGAAATCACTGGCCCGCTATTTCGCTTAAAGCGTCACTGGGAATCGGAATCGACAAGGATCGCGGTGGTTTTGGAGGCGCCGCGCCTTTGTCTACATTTAAAATGCCCATGCTCACTGATTTATTACGTAATTCACTGCACTCGCTACACAAATGCCTTTCACTAACAACACAATGTCGTGTGGCGACGGCTCGGCTCACCGAGGCTCCTGCCCCGGGAGACACTGAGAGCCTCGCAAGCTGAACGTGCCGCATCCTTCTGCGCCTTAGAACGACGAAGATGATGCCGCCTACTAGTAGGATAGTCAGTATTCCATAGACTATGGAGTAATGATGAATGTCATGAGTGCTAAGACTGGAAACTGACTCTTGTTCTTGCTTTAAAATACTTATCTCATTCAGTATTTTACGATGAGCTTGCTCATGATTTTCTGTAGTGAAGTCATAATTCGGTACAGATGTATTAATGACGGTGTTTAGAATCGACACCACTGGGGCTTTTATAGTAGGTAAAATAATAACTTTTCTTAGAAAGTTGTTGTGCGAATGAATGGTGAAGGTGTCTCCTTTAAGAGTGCAGCCTTGACCTATATCGAGAAGGCCGTTGCCTGATAAGGTACTTACTGTCATACCAGCTGGGCAAAATGTGCGAATGTCGCATTTATCCCAACAAGAGTACAACCAGACGTTTTGTCTGTGTAACTTAATCCATCTATTTACACATGGTGATTGTTCATAAACACAGGACGTTATATTTTTGCTTGCGTTAATTTTAGTTATGTTACAGATGTTTTGCTTCAGATTTAAATCATAAACTGGTTTGTCTAAAATGCACAAAATGTTATCTTCAGATGCATACAGACAATTTTGTAGGTCGTGGTCTGATAGGAATATAACCTCGTCCTTTCTTAGGTTAAATGCTAGATATGGGTAGGTAGGTACAGTAAGGTAGGAATTTTTTCCTTTATTATATGGAATGCTTATAATTTGATCGAGCTCGTAGATTTCATTGCTAATTAATGGAACCTTTATCTCAATGATGAGATATTTCTTGTAGACTCTTGCGAACACCTTTAGTAGTTTATATACGTCACGGATATTTTCAGTATCTACAGGTACTTTTAGGTCACCCCGTAGCTGGGCCGATATAAAATTTATTTGTTTTTCTAATTGTTCGATAGCTAATAAATGTGTATCGATGCGTCCGTGAGTGATATCTGTTACAATATCGATGATAGAGTTCTGCATGCGTCTCAGGTTCTCAAGGATGATGCTGGCTGCTAAAGCTGATGAAGTTATATAAAGACCTATGTTCGTCTCTGATCGTATTTCATTAATCTCAGTCGATAAAATTTGTAGATGGTCGTTAATTTGAGAAAATTGTTTGTTCATTATCTGTTCATTGCGCTGTATTATGTTATATTCTGCTTCAATAATTATCGTCTGATTTTTGATAAGCTGTTTTTGATGATTTTCATTATAAGTAATCTTTTCGATGTCCTTTGCATACTGCAGAGCAAATTAATCGTCTAGAACACCAAATAAATAGTTCGCTAAATTCCCGACACCATTTACTAAGCCTCTCTTTTGTCGTTTGCAGCTAGAGGCTTGTAGTAGTCGATTGTAATGTTCAATTTCTGTTAGTTCGTGAGCTAGCTGATCAGTTATGCTCTTATATTGCATACTAGACTTCAACGTCATGCCTTTTAGGTGTCTTACGTAAGTTTCCATGTCCGTAATCGCTTGCCAGTAGCCCGTGAGATTATAGTAGACTACTAACCTCCACTCATCTCTGATATATTGTAGATTTGAAATTTTGTCGAAATATAATGCTCTATTATCGTTAAATGCCGTTACGTTGCTGTGCGAGACGTCTTGCTGGGTAGATGGAGATAAAATCATGGAAAATAGTAATAGCGCTATTGTGAAACATTTCTTAAATGTGGTTTGCTTCTTGCTACGTGCTTGTCTGTTTCTGTCTTCAGGTGTTGGATTTCGCTGATGAGGATGCTGCTGTATTGAGATGTCCTCGTCTGTTGCTGCTACAATAGGTAGTGGTATTAGCTTAGTTACAGGTCGCTTCAGGATATTGTTTTTTGTTTTAATAGAGACAACCCTGACGTAGCCATCCTTGCCTGGGTGTAGCTCTTGAACTTTACCGAGAGCCCACTTTCCTGGAGGCAGATTGTCCTCTTTGATAATCACAATGCTATCAACGTCGAGATTTTTGGTGGGTACTTTCCACTTGGATCGTACTTGAAGCTGTTGAAGATAGTCTGTTGACCAAAGTTTCCAAAACTGCTTATTCATAGCCTGTACTAGCTGCCAACGTGCTAGTAAGTTAATGTTTTGCTTTGCATAACTTTGTATATGCTTTAGGCATTGCTTTTCAGTGCTGAAGCGTCGGCATTTGACGCACTGTCGAAGCAGTCGTTTGACTGTTCTCATGCCGCTTAAAATCCAGTACCTCTCTCTTAAATACGACAGGGTAAGTCGTGGGCCGCCATGCAGTGTAGTAATGTGAGCTTGATTTATTATTAAGTCAGTAAAACGGCTGTGACTTGGTAAAATAATCGGATGTTTTGCTGTGCTGCTTAGGTTGGAGTGGCTGAGGCGGCCACCCACTTTCAATATCCCGTTTTCGTCTAAAAAGGGATAAAGATTAGCTAATTGACTATTGGGCCGAACATGTCCTTTGCTTCTCATGTTTTCTAAATCGCTTTCAAAATGTGTTGCTTGTATATGTTTAATAATAAGTTGATAAGCTTCATTTATTTCTTTTGTTGATAAGAAGGTATTATGTTCCGTAGCTTTGTGTCGCAACGCTGCAGTGAAACGCGACACCCAAGCCACTATCTTTGCGACTCGAGTGGCGGAGCTATTGTTTGTTATTAATTCATTAATGAATATTGAGTAAGATTGTTGTAAGGCTGTGTTTACATAGACCTTTTTTGCTTCCAAAGTTGGCGTTTCGTAAGTTTTTGTTTTCATGTTACTGGGATCAAAGTTAACTAGCCATTCTGGGCCGTTCCACCATAGTGGATTGTTTTGAAGCTTTGCGACAGTTGCGCCTCTGGTGGCGCAGTCTGCTGCGTTATCTTCAGAGCGGACATGGTTCCATTTACACGCTGGTATAATGTTAATGATTTGCTGAACCCGATTCGATACGAATTGTTTCCAACGGGTAATGTCGCCATGCAGCCATCCTAGAACTACTGTAGAGTCAGTCCAGGCACATACTTGAAAGTTGGTGCTTGCTAAAGAGTCTTTCACGGTCTTCATTAATTGTGCTAGAAGCAACGCACCACAGAGTTCTAATCGTGGTAAAGAAACTTTTTTCTTTAACGGTGCTAATTTTGTTTTTGCTATGACGAGTCGTGATATGTACTCGCCTTTATCGTCGTACGATACAAGGTAGACAGAGCAGGCGTAAGCTTTTTCTGAAGCGTCACTATAGCCGTGTAGTTGGAATGCTTTTCGTGTGTCACCTAAATATCTAGGTATATTAAACTGACTAATGTTTTGAAGATCGCTACGAAGTTGAGTCCACTCTTTTTGGATATCCTTTGGGGTTTCATCATCCCATCCTAAATCAGTGGCCCATGTTTTTTGAAAAAGAAGCTTAGCTCTGATCGTGACTGGCGATAGCCAGCCTAACGGATCAAATATCTTTGATATTTCTAATAGTAGCTGGCGTTTTGTTTTACATTGCTCGAAGTGCTCTACTCGATCTGTAAACATGAATGAATCAGACGAGGGCATCCATCTAAGCTCTAAGGTTTTGCGGGACTCTGAACATTTAAAATCAAAAGGCTTGTCGAGCTGCTCCGACGATAAACCTTTTAAGAGCTCTGAATCATTTGCTGACCACTTTCTCAAATTCATCCCTGCGCCCTTTAAGCTCTTAATTAGTTGTCGCTGTAATTCTTTAATTTCTGCTAATGTATTATGTCCGCTGAGTAAATCATCCATGTAGAAATGATTTTGAAGAGCTGCTGCTGCTAGGGGATAATGCGACGATGCATTAAATACAACACGAAGAGGAGAAGACGTGGATTCTGGCTTAAGTACCCCATGGTGAGGTAAGTAGTATGTAGGAGCTTTGATAATGTCTGCTTGACGCATGTGACCTAATTGCTGATATTCACGCATAAATTGCTTGTAACTTTCTGAAAATTCCTCATTTCTTGCCATTTTACTCTCAATTTGCTTAAATTGTGCTGTTGCTTTTGCTTTAGAAGAACCAAGCTTTTCTCTATAGTTGGATTTCAAAGGTAGAGCTACCTTGTACCTACCGTCCTTAAGACGCTTTGTGGTAGTTACATAATGCTCTTCACAATATTGTTCTTCTTCTGTCAATTCGGATGCTGTGCTAGGAATATCTTCCATCTCCCAATACTTGGATATTTCTAATAAATTATTGGTAACTACGCTGCAGTTAAATGTTTTGACGTTACCTGACAAATTCCATCCTAATTTTGTCTGCTGAGCTAAGGGGACGTCATGCTCACCTTTAACTAGACCATTCATAATGACATCTGAGTACACGCAGGCGTCCAGTAGTAAGTCGATAGGCTTAGATACATTGTACTCAGGATCCGCTAAGTTCAAGTGCTGAATGTGTGGCCATGATCGCTTAGCAAATGAAACGTTAGGAAGATCGCTAACAACTCGAGGAATAACGGATGCTACCGTGTTAAAGCTGTAATCATCGTAGATAGATTTACATTCAAGAGTCACAAGGCTTTTGCTTTGTTTATTGCTGATACCTACACCAGATACTGATGTGCTAAACTTTCGGCGTGGCAAACCTAACAGCTGGGCGGCATTTTCCGAACACAAATTAATTTGGCTACCTTGGTCCAGTAAAGCACATAGTGTTACATAATTGCCGTCAATCGCCTTTATTTTTAATAAAACAGTAGCTAATAAAACTTCGTCGCCGTTAACGGCAACATGATTCGCTGTATGAAGTTTGTTGCTAAGTGGCTTAGTCAGTGGTAGCGTGACTGACTGCACGTGGGGGTTCGGTTCCATCGCGAACTTATTTGCTGGGAGCGATGACCCTGCGCACGCGGTGTGTAGTGTCGTATGATGCTCGCTTTCGCAAACTTTGCACCTTTTGATTGAAGTGCATTTTTCGTCTGCGTGTTTAAACAGACAATTTTTACACAATTTCAATTTCGCAACTGACCTTAATTGTGTTTCCGCTGGCATGTTTAGAAACTTTTGGCACCTATAGAGCTCGTGATTAAAATTGCATAGGAGACACTTATAAGTGGAAGTAGATGCTGCTTGATACCCCTTTTGTGTGTACCTATAGTTATAGGTTGGCTTGTAGTAAGCCTTAGAATGCTGCTGGGCTGTAGCTGGCTTTATTGACGTAGAACTTTCTTTTTCTCGCTTATGCGTCGGCTCTAAAGCGATAAATTTACTCTCGAGAAACGTCATTAGCTCATCAAGAGAGGCTAAATCTCTTGGAGTCTTTCGTGCTTCTTTGTAGGCGCTGTAGGTGTCGCTGTCCAGCTTCTTGGTTAATAGATGAACCAATAACGGATCCCAGGTGCTGGTATCCAAACCCAGGATATGAATGGCATGGATACATTCCGTAGTGGTGTCGTACAGACGTTTGATCTCGTACGACGTCTGCTTACTGATGCTGGGCTGATTTAAGAAGGTTTCAATGTAGGTGGTGAATAGTACTTGCGGGTTATTATATCGATGTGTCAGTATTTCCCACGCTATGTCGTAATTACCATCAGAGATGTTTAAATGCTGGATTAAACGTTCGGCCTCTCCTCTCACTTTACCCTTAAGATGCTGCATTTTTTGCCCATTTGATAAAAAGTTACTGTCGTGTATCGATTTGGAGTATAAATCGAAGAACGTAGGCCAATGAGTGTATTTTCCGGTAAAAATTGGTATTTCTAGTATGGGTGTAGCTAGCTGAATGTGAGAGGTGGCAGATAATTTTTGGTTTAGCGCCCTTTTCATCTTCTTAAATGCTATTTCTTGTTTTGCAAACTCATCTTGATAATCCTCATCTTCACCTTCCAGAATATTGTCTACTTGTAGGTGAAGCTTGTCGATAGTGCTCCACCTGGATTGGATGCTGCGTAGCTCATCTTCTAGCTCCCACTTCTCACTGATTTCGTTCACCTCGATGCTTGCTATCAGTCGCCTAAAAGCTCGAAAATTAGTCCTTTGAAGGGACAAAAGCTCGTCGATCTTGCTGCTGCTAGCTGTGGCGCTCTCTAGGCCTTTACCTAAACCTGTACCACCTAAACCCGAATATTTCAGTGCGGAAGACGAAATCTTAGCACGAATGTCCGTATAATATGTCTTGGTTCGCTCGAAAATAGTTTCGGTAAAATACCTTTGCGATTTAATCTCTACCTCTTGAAGTGTTTGATGATTTCTCAAGAACTCTCCCCAGAGGCTGTCTAAAGTTTCTAACCGTAGTTGTAAATACTCCGATGTCTTGCGATGTGCAGAGTCCTTGTCAAAGTTAGAACCGAGACGCTGGATTTCGTTGACGAGTTCCCCTTGGCGTTTGAATATTGCCCCGAAGTCCGTCATCGTAGCTGGTTAAGCAAGTAAAATATAAACGATCTTACTTGAATGCTGCTGCTAGGCGAGTCTTCTGACTCACGAAAAGTACTGCTGGTTGCTGAGTGAATCTCCTGACTTACGAGAAGAAAAGCTGCTGGTTGTTGATGCTGTGTGAGTCTCCTGACCCACGAGAAGAAAAGCTGCTGATTGCTGGTTCTGAGGCTGCTGTATGCTGATTGAGTCTCTCGACCCATGAAAACGCAGAATTTATATAATGTTCACAAGTTTGCTCTAATATGGTCAAAGTCACTAAAGTTATTAAGTGCGGGTGCACTGCTCACAAACCAAACACTAGGTAGTGACACGCAAAACGATTGCTAAACGATAGCTCAAAGTTCATAGGACTAGGGGAATGTTCACTCGCGTAAGGTCCCGCTAGTTCCGAAAGCTCGAAGGACCATTTGATGTATGATGAGCTTCATACACCAGTAAAACTGGGGTGCTAACGCTAGGGTTGCTGCTAAGGGATGGTGACTCCGAAGAGAGCTAAGAACCAAACCCCACGAGTGTTGATCGTACACTGCTTTATTCGTATCGTTTTCACCAAGTTGCTAAGTACAAAAGTGCAAGCTGACAAAATGTATTAATTAGGTAAATGATTATTGAGTAATATGTACAAGTGTGCGTTAGCTCGTACATAGACCGTTTCAGTGTCTAAGGTTTCAGTAGAATTTCTCTTATACATTCAAATACACATACCTAGATAACAAAAAATATACGTTTAAGTTTATGATTTGGATTTAAAACGTGTCTCTTAATTAAATCCGTTGTTTATGAAACCCCAAAAAGTGACACAAGAAAACATATTTTATTGATAATGAATGACATACCTAGCTTTTATTATCCAATTGTCAGCTCCAACATTGTTTTTGTCATTATTGATTAATTGCAATAGGCGTTACCTTGCGGAAGTCCACCACTAAGTAAAGTATATATGAATATAATTTGCAATATTCCGCTAAACAATTCTTGTCGTGCTATTCAAAATGCAGACTCGTGCACCACCCGCCCGCCCGCATAAAAACATGCAACAAGCAAGCAATACCAGCAAAGCAATTTTAAATAACAAGCAAGAAAACTTATCGACACGTGTTTCGCCTCTGAACGAGGCATCCTCGGGATGTGTTGCCAGCTCGGCTTCTACGCAGCAACTGATGTGTTGCTCGCCCAGCCTCTCCGCAGCAACTGATGTAACAGAAGCCGAGCTTGCAACACATCCTGAGGATGCCTCGTTCAGAGGCGAAACACGTGTCGATAAGTTTTCTTGCTTGTTATTTAAGATTGCTTTGCTTGTATTGCTTGCTTGTTGCATGTTTTTATGCGGGCGGGCGGGCGGTGCACGAGTCCGCATTTTGAATAGCACGACAAGAATTGTTTAGCGGAATATTGCAAATTATATTCATATTTCCTTTACTTTGTCATTATTTTCGAAACTATCCATACCTTTTAATTTATGACCATAACAACTTTTGATTTACATAACAATAACTATATTATCTCCATGTTTCACCTGAATTCATTTTATCCCATACATTTTTGGCTGGAGACTGCTTTTTGGTGTAATATGGTTTCCTGGAACTTAAACTTTCCCTTGGCACGTCCCTAAAATATCTGGAAAATCGGTCTCTTTCCTTAATGAACAATCATTTCAATCAGGAAATTACTAATTGAACACAGACCTTCAAAAGTCGCAATCTGTAAAGTCAAAAGTTCGAAACCATTCGGTTTGAACTGTAATTTTCCTCGATATTTATTGTACATTTCAACCTTCCGCGGAACCCAAACAACGAAAAGTTAAATTGAATATAAATCTTTCCGTACAACTGAATACAAAACAAATTTAAAATCATTCTCTTTCATTGAAATATATGCTTTAACAGGAAAAAATAGAGATCAATGCAACAGAAAAAGTTGAGCTTCATCAATAACCAAAAAGGGTTGCTTTCGCGTATTTTAATAAATAAAAAAACGGAACAGCACCTCGGCTGTAAGCAATTAAGGTTTTTTTATATTTTTTTAATAATTTCTGCTTTTGTCCTTTGAGGCTGCTAAAAATGGCGTCAAATTGTGATCCTTCAAACAAACTTAAGAGGGGACCCCGAGCCAACGGCCTTGAGCATTCGCTACCGCCGCGCCGCCGCCGCCGCGCCGCCCGCCGTACCGCGTCCCACCTATATATATATACATAAAGCGCCATCTATGAGCTATCAGTAATACAACTAATGACGCACGGGGGCGGTGCTTAGGTCAGTAACTTCGCGTTGCAGTCATACACCACACACTTTTGAAGTGACAGAGGCGGCAGTATTAAATATTAGGTTTTTACTTTTGTTCACCTAGTTTCAGGTAGAAAATCTAGTAACTTAAAAAGTAAAAAAAGCAGGTTTCTTATACAATCCGCCTGCAATATGTCTCCTATTTGAAATTTGGCACTGAAAAAAAAACGAGTAATATCGTGGGACACCCGGTTCGAACAGAGTTCTAACGTTTTATAGCAAAAGTGTCGTGATGATCGAAGTCTTCTACTTTTATAAGCTCAGCTCTTATGCACCAAGTGCCCCGAGTGCACCTTGTTAAGGAACTTCGTTCAAACAGTAAAACATCCCAGCTTGGAATTTATAAACAATATTCAATGTACAATGTTGACTCCCTTAACGGTAAATTTATGTTAGGGTTGGAGAGGGATTGGGGAATGATCCAGGGTACAAAAAAACAAAATCAATTACTATTAGTCATTATTTATTTAGGTACTTAATTATCAATCAGTTTCTCGTAGGCTTGCGAAGAGCGCTCGATCGGTGTACATATGTGGTCCAACTATTTACAACCGACTTCCAGATGACATTTCGAAAATCGAATCGTTTTCCCTCTTTAAATGTAAGTTGAAGAAATGGCTCATTCAGCAGGCATTTTATTCAGTTGATGATTTTTTAAAATAAAGTGGCTATTATTATAATTATCAGAATTGGACGATGTGATGACATTAAGAATATTAAAATTATTATTATTATTATTATTATTATTATTTTTTGTATTTTTTTTTTGTATTATTTGACATTATGATTTTACATTTCATACACTGTGCATGACAAATTTGCTTAGATAAATTACTTTGTGACTAGTTATTTAACTTAATTTAATTTCAATTTAATAATTATTGTTTTACTCAATTTTTTTGTTATTTGATAACAACATGACATGTAACTGACCGTTATGAATAAAGTTCTGTATTCTGTATCAATATTAAAAAAAAAACATTTTCATAAAGGTAATATTAAATAAATATAGAATTTAGAAGTGTTTTGCGATAAAAATCGTACTTTTAGATATTCACTACAAACCCAACCCAACACATAATTATTTTTATAAATATTACGTCAATCTCTATGCACTGAACTGCTACGTAAGTGTCTGTGGTTTTTTAACTCTATGTACGATACGACTGCTACGGTGACAATTCCTAGTGCAGGCACTAATGGAAAAAAAAACTTTTCGAATGTCACCTGGAGTGGCATTAGACCTTGTTCCTGATAACTAGCCGAGTCCCCAGTATGAACTAAGGCGGTTGACTTTAAATTATGGAGCCAAATTCTTACTGAAGACTCGGTAAGTGCTCAGTAACAAGATTCTATGATCTATTTTGTGAAAATCGTGAATTACGCTTTTCGTGTTCCTTACAAACGCAAGCCCAGCCCCGAGTCAATTACTAGGGGACGTCAACATTTTAATGGTTGGGGAAAAACTCTTTTTGCAAATAGTATGTATTGACTTATAATAACATCTCTTTGGCTATACCATTTGTATCTGGCTGGTTTTAGTATTATTAAAAATTTAAATTTTAAAAAAGATAATTCCAAATTCAAATAAGGTAAAATGTGTGATTTTCATTTGTTTTTCTTACTGTTAAGATGAGCGAATCTAATGAAGAAATTCGATACATTTTAAAATTTTACTACAAAAAGGTAAAAATGCAACGCAAGCCGCGAAAAAAATTTGTGATGTTTATGGACCTAGTGGAGTGTCTGTGATAGTAGCACAAATTTGGTTTAAGCGTTTTCAATCCGGAAATTTTGATGTCAAAGATGCACCTCGCTCTGGGCGCCCTGTTACGGATAAAATGGATGCCATTTTTGAAAAAGTGGAGCTAGATTGGCATATCAGTAGTTGCGATGTAGCTGAAGAACTGGGGATTGACCACAAAACAGTTTTGGCGCATTTGAAAAAAGCTGGGTACACAAAAACGCTCGATATTTGGGTGCCTCATGAGCTCACTGAAAGAAACTTAATGAAACGTGTACTCATTTGTGATTCTTTATTACGACGTAATGAAACCGAACCATTTTTGAAAAACCTGATAACTGGTGATGAAAAGTAGATCACGTACTACAAGAACGTGCGAAAAAGGTCGTGGTCAAAGGCTGGTCAGGCTTCACAGACTCTGGCGAAACCCGGGCTATCTCGCAACAAGGTAATGCTGTGTGTATGGTGGGATTGGAAGGGCATTATTCATTTTGAGCTGAGGCAGGACCATCGATTCTGAACTCTACTGCGAACAACTGATGAGATTATAGCAATTAGTTGAGAGGAAGCGGCCGGAATTAGTCAACAGAAGGGGTGTGGTTTTTCATCATGATAACGCTAGACCTCACACATCTTTAGCCACTCAGAAAAAATTAAGAGAGTTTGGCTGGGACGTATTAATGCATCCGCCGTATAGTCCTGACCTTGCACCTTCAGATTTCTACTTGTTTCGGTCTCTTCAGAATTCCTTAGGCAGTTGTCAGGTTAACATCACGAGAGGACTGCCAAAACCACTTGTCGCGGTTTTTTGATCAGAAGCCCCAGAATTTCTATAGCAATGGGATCATGTCCCTACCTACAAGATGGCAGAAAGTTATCAAACAAAATGGCACCTACATACTTTAGTTAAATGTAAATAAACTTTATTAAAAAATATTTTGAATTTTCATACAAAATGCGAAGAAACTTTTTTGCCAACATATATTTTGCGAAATCAGCAAAAAGTTTTATCGATTCGTGTTATTGATCACTAACCAAGCCTCTAGTATGAGTTTGGCTGCATAAATCAAAATCACCTTATAATCACATCACACTAATATTATAAATGCGAAAGTTTGTGTGTGTGTGTGTGTGTATGTTTGTTACTCTTTTACGCTGAAACGGCTGGACGGATTTGGATGAAATTTAGAATGGATATAGCTTATTCCCCAACTTAACACATACGGCGGAGCCGCGGGCAAAAGCTAGTAGAGGATGAAATTAAATGCTTGGAGATAACGCCCATGTTGGCTGAAAGAAGTACTATTTTTCAGTCCTTCAGACTGCGGGTTTCAGCTATCCATGCAAAGGTGTTCCCCAGCCCGGACTTCTGGCCTGAGGGGATAGTGTTCCGGCGCTACACGGAGGCGCCACAAAAAAGAAAAACCCCTGAAAAATAAGCTAGCTAGTTTGTTTAGATATTTTAGACTTTTTTAAGTATTAGTTAAGGTATTTATAATATGGGCTTAAGGCCTGGAATAAGGAAATTTATTATTATTATTATTATTATCAGCAGACCAAAGTCATACTGGAGACTCGGTTAGTGATCAGGAAGTAGGTTCAGTTCCTATACTAGGTGAAATTCAATCAACTGACCAAATTTATACTGGAGACTCGGTTAGTGATCAGAAATAAGGTTCAATTACGCTTTTGGTAAAATTCTATGAATATATGTTTTTGCTTCCGTACTGACTGGGCTAGGAATTGTACAATCAGTACGGGAGCAATAGAATATATTTTTTAATTTGGCCAAAAGGATTACTGAACCTAGTTCTTGATCAATTTCTAACAGAGACTCCGGTATGAATTTGGTCGGTTGATTGAATTTCACCCGATATGTATAAACAAAAACAAAGGCGTCTTTTCGCACACAAAATTCATAATCAATGTGTCCTTTCACAAAATTATTAAAAACAAAAGAAAGCAGATTTTCGAAATTTATCCTATCACTATAAAATTGTCCCACATAACATAACACAGATCTTCACGTTTACACTACCTACCAGAATATTATCCCAGTCAATACTAAGTATATGTATACTTACCATTCGTAAAAAGAAATTCTATAAATAGAAATGGCTCAAGCGAGCGAGCGTCTGGCAGCGCGAATACAAACGACACAAATTTCACGTCGTCGGCGTCGAACAGCCAGCGGCACACTGCCGCCAGCAGCCGCCAGCTCCTTGCGCCAGTGTTGCCACCTCGATTTTATTCTTGTCGCTAGATTTTTATAAAATAATATAAAATAAAAAATAAAATAATTTACCTAAAATTTCATTAAAATGTCGCCAAATGTATGGAATACCGGTTTAAAAAAAGTCGCTAAAATGTATGAAATGGCTGTTTTATTAAGTCGCTAAATGGACTACAATTCCGCTAGATCTAGCGACAAAGTCGCTAAGGTGGCAACACTGCCTTGCGCACGACCTTTGTGTAGGATTCGTACCAATTTATATAATTATGTATATGAAAAATAGAAAAATAGTACTTTAAACATTTTTTTTGTGTAATATTTATTAAATTGTCTCACCATTAGTGTATGGCTCGAAAATATATTACGTCAATTTGAGGTGTAGATGCATGGAATCAGTAATCATCTCTAACTTCAGTCGTTATTTTGAAAGCAGATGTCGTAAGACATTAATTTGTTAAAAAAATGATTGTGGAACTTTACGGCAAGATATTGGAGATAGGTGCTATATATATTTTTTTCACTAACGAGCTAATAGCCGCTAAAAAGAAGCAGGAAATGGCCTAGCGCAGCATTTTGCTGGGGGACCCCCCTTAAGACAAAATAAATTAAAAAAAATCTTATCCCGGCTGACCACATCATCATTTTAGTTTTCGAATTATGAATGCAACTAACAGCAATATAAATAAATATAAATATATATAGGTATTGGCGTTGTATAGGCTGTCAATATTCAAGGTGAAGACCAGGATCACTACGATGATAATAAAGAAAATCGCATCCAAATGCGTTGGGTGGTTCTCGAGTTGAAACGGAAAATACATACAGACAGACAGGCATACAGTCAGAGAGATTGACAGGCAGACATACAGATAGATAGACAGACAGACATACAGATATTTTTTCATGTACCTGGCTGGACTAAGTAAACAACACTAACAGACGGACACGACTTGACCTGACTAATCTGACTACTTAAGGGAGGTCCCCTACCTAAATTAGCAACTCGATTTGTGTTGGTACAAATATCGACGGAAAAGACATTGAAATAACGTTTATATCAGCGCGCACAGCAAAGTGGCTGTTACGACGATCGCTGCGTCTCCAAATAGCACAAAATAGGCGAAAATTTTAATTTTTACATGGAAGCATTTATTAATTCAAAAGTTTTATTTGTGTAATATTTTACTTGTAAAATTCTCTAATCATTCGTGTTTTGCTCGAAAATAAATAACGTAAATATTAGGTGTAGATGCATGAAATCAGTAAATATTTCTAACTGCAGTCATTATTTCGAAAGATAATATCTTAAGGTATTGAAAAGTTAGACAATAATTGATTAGTGAAACTGCACGCCAATTTATTGGAGATATGTGCAGTATTTTTTATTTATTTTTATGCCTATACACAAACGAGTTATAAGGAAGCAAGAAAGGGTTTCGCAGAGCATTTTGCTGGGGGACCCCTCTTAACAAACGACCATTTTTATAAAACTACATGAATTATAGTAATATTTTATATATTACGTATGAAATTTCACGATCGGAGCACTCTGAACAACAACGATAACTACATACTGACAAAATTCACTCCTTTCTTAAAAAAGTTCATGAGTCCCTTACTTAATATTATATGTCATTTATATTATGTTCCATTCGCCTGATGACGATCCCACTAAGGGTCCGAAATATAGCGCATTCTACTGTTTTTTTTGCTTTTACTAATAAAAACACAATTTATTTGAGGCCATATACTGGTAAAATAAAAAAAATATATTTATTTACATCGTATTATAAATACAACAACCCAGGGATGTAGTCAGACATTTTATACAAATACTATAGACGCACCTGCATTTTTAGCTCTCTAATTGTTAAGGATTTTAAGGGCTAAACGTTCTGGCGGCTTTTTGGGGTAATGGTTCCAAATATCCAACAATGCCCTTTTTGCAAACTGATGTACCACGCGTGAAACTCTTCAGCAGTCACCTCTCACTTGTCAAGATATTGAAACTTCGACAGGCGTGTAAAAGAGAATAGGTAACATAAAGACATTTAATGAATAAAAAATAGCTGTATTACGACGGACTAGAATCTAATTCATTCTATGAATAATTACATAGGTGGAGTAGTCAAAATAAACCACCCGTCAGCGAACCCTTGTCAAAACTAATCCTTTAGTGAAAGTGCCAACAATTTGTGATATGCGAAGACCTATTCCTAGTTTCTCTTTGTTGCCTACGTAAGGCTAGTTAAGTTAAAAAAAAATCGTTCAGCTGTAATTAAATAATACAGCTAATACAGCTGCATTTAAGTGCAGTGCAGTGGACTATAATAAATTTAAGTATTGTATTAAATTTTTACTTCTAAATTAAATTAAATTTGAACTCGAATATTTCGCTTTTTATTATTTCCTTTTATTTCACTAGGTGGTAGAGCTGATGCCGGGCTCGACTGTGGAGGTACCACCATCTTACTCGCAAATCCTCCCGAAGTTATTCGGGGGAGAGTAAGAGAACAGCTCTCAGGCAAAACCAGGCGGCCCACCATTGCCTGGGACCGATGGATGGCGGTATATCCATCCCCAATTGCCGGGCCTTATATAAAACAGACTTGTGACGGGCAGCGGCGTCACTGGTGCAAGGGTTTCGGCACCGCACTCACCAATCCGCCTGCCCAGCGTGTGTGAGTATGGGCATTTCTTCCAGGAGGACCGCCAAGAGTGGCGAAATCCTGGAAAGGCCTATGTCCAGCAGTGGACGAAACCGGCTGATGGATGGATGGATTACACTAAACTAAACAAGTTGTTGAATCAAAACGCAATATACATTGCAATAGTTACTTTCGTTTATTTTAATTGCAATATTAATTTACCCTCATGTTTGTTAATGCTTATCCATTTTGACCGTTTGTTTACCTTTTCATTTAGCCCGACGATGTCATAAACAGACGAAACTAGTCGCAAATAGCTAAGTAAATACCTAGGTAAATGTAGTGCTGTCCACAAATTCTTCAGTTACATCGAGGAGTCACAGTATTAATTTAATGTGTTATTGTTAAATTAAATGTATACTAAAATGACAAATTTATGGAAAGCTTCGATGAAGTCTACGTAGAGTGAAGGGCGCTCACTTTCCCGTGTAAATCTAGAACAGAAAAATAGAATAGTGTTTATTTGAAACATAATAATAATCTTTTACAGAAAAAAGAAAAGAAATACTTATAGTTAGCACAGAATATACCAAAAAGGTCTCAAGGCTCAGCTTAATGCCATGACAGGCCCACGGCGCTGATTTTCAGCATATGCCTATTACTTATATACCAAAAATAATTATCATACCTAAATATTAAACATAACAAAAAAATTTAGGATACTGCACAAAAACAAATACCTATACATTATAAATATGTTCGTATCTTCAAGAGACCCCAAAATTTCTATACTCAATTTGATGAACTGTTTAAAATATGCACTTATATATAACTAATATTGTTAATATTAATGATATACATATTTTGAATACAACAAAAAATAAAAAGTAAAGGATATATGAATAGCTGACTAGCTGCTGAGCTGTCAGGCGAACAACATCAGTTGCTGCGGAGCGGCTGGGCGAGCAACACATCAGTTGCTGCGGAGAAGCCGAGCTAGCAACACATCCCGAGGATGCCTCGTTCAGAGGCGAAACACGTGTCGATAAGTTTTCTTGCTTGTTATTTAAGATTGCTTTGCTTGTATTGCTTGCTTGTTGCATGTTTTTATGCGGGCGGGCGGGCGGTGCACGAGTCTGCATTTTGAATAGCACGACAAGAATTGTTTAGCGGAATATTGCAAATTATATTCATATATCCTTTACTTAGTGATGGACTTCCGCAAGGTAACGCCTATTTCAATAAAAAAATAAAAAATAAAAGCTCACAAAAAGCATATTGCTTATAATGTATGATCTACGCAACTACCTATAGCCTCTTTCCCAGTACAATATCACATGACGTCATGGCGGATTATCGAGTCGCTTGGCGGCACAGTTTCGTCATTATGGTGGTGACCTACTACCAGGGGAACTAAAAATATAATTTGTCCTGTAGTGACTCTCCCGTTGTAGTTTAGCTTAGCAAATAAGACTTTGGAAAAAAGCAAAGCGCTAAACCACGCATGTGGCAACTGGCCATACCATACACTCCCACCAAAATGGTATACTACGACCAAAAAATTTAGTTCCACATGTCAATGTTTCAAACTCTTTTTTGCTAAGCTGTGGGTAGGTATTTAAATTTTGTAAGGGAAGTAATATTTATGTTTCACATAATTTCAAATATCGTATCATTGTTTTTCATTGCCATTAAGATATTAGACAAGTTGTATAACCTGAAAAATAATTATTGGAAATTGAATACACATTTGACAGGTGACAATCATATCAGCGGCGCCTCCTATAAAAATACTCAGTTCACTTTGAAACAAAAATGTTGTGATATTCTTCTTTGTCACTTTGGCATACAGTACAACTTTTATCGTTATATCATGCATAGATAGTCCATACGTTTTGAGCTTTTGATCGAGAAATCTCGTACCAACTGTTTTCCAGAACCCCTGAACCTTTGAAATAACTTACGATCAGCAAACGCTATTGCTATTTTTCCGACAATTTCGTTTTAGCTGCTAGATCATTCAATATTAGAGTTCATATCATTGCGATACGGTTGAGAGGGATGTAAACATAAATATGCAGGGTATTTGTAAATAAATCGGCTCGTTTCGCTGGCCGGTAATTAGGTTAGAGGATAAATTGGCGCCACGGGTGTTATGTTGCCGGCGTAACGAAGGCACGGGCCCACCCTGGATCAGGCCTGTTCCGAACTGGCTTAGCTTTGATTTAAGTATTATGTAAGGAGAGAGGAGATACATGATTGTAGTGCTACTGTTGGCAGTCTGATTAAAACCAGCCACCAATTTCAACTTTCAAGGCTACTAGCATGTATCGCCCCCTTAAGGGCAGTGTATTGCACCGCTAAAGTTATTAACAAACATCAACTAACAACATTACTTGCGGGCGTCACGTTTTACCGCAACAGGCACAAGTCACCCGACATCGCACCCACCTCATCCGCACTCTACCTACATGTGAGCAGCAATGACGCCTTAATCGAGGGTCAAGATTAGTGCTGCTCCTCCGCCGTCAAACAATATTCAACATTATTGACATAACAATGTGTCGTTAGACCCGCCAGAGATGGCTTCCTCAGGTACTCGGAGCTGTACGCCCGCTCCCCTCGCGGAATAGAAATACACGGATACATAATCACGCCAAATCATGTTTCATTCGCTATCTAAACCTTGCGGCTTTCGATAACTCCTACATGGACGGGATACCTCTGGCGTCAGGTCGTCTACTCCAATATCCTGATGGAATGCCGGAGATGACGTCCTCCCACTGAAAGCGCATGGTCGCCCATACGATTGCACGCGTCCACAGGCCAGTAGTGTCCATCAGACAACTTGAGAAAAACAGTAGTGCCCCGCATAAGATTGGGATAGGCAACTAGTTTCATCAGATTTGTCTGCTTTCGTCTGGACGAGTGAAGTCTTTTAGGCGATGAAGTTGCACATGAAACACAACTGAAACTGCTAAAACTAGTCGGCTATCTCCATCTTAGAACATATTGAGGTGTGTCGTTCGTTTAGGTTTTGTATTCTCCCCAAATTCCATTTAATTGCATAATTATTTGTACAGCTCTCTATTTAGTTTATCTTAATTTCAAGCATACATTGCTCAAACAAGAAAAGCCCTTGAATCCAACATTTATTTGGTCCCACCTAATTAGTATGCCAGGAAGGAGCAAGGTGTGTAAGGTAGAAGTATCTCGTCCACGCCGGGAAAGTATTTGATGGGACCTCGGCAACTCCAGTTTTCACCCCTTTGTTGGTAATTATTACGGTATACAAGTACGCATGGCATAAGAATTGTCGGTTTACAAAAAAACAACAAAGTGACAATCACGATTACTTAAATATTAGGTGACTTTCGTTTATATAACCAAATACATACTGGAGACACGGTAAGTGGACAGGACCACGTTTCAATTATACCCTTTCTGTGAAATACAAAAAATTCAATTTAGATTTCCTATATTAGTTGAGTCAAGATTGTTTTTGAACAAGTATTAGAGGCATTGAGGCAACCATCCATCATCATCATAAATAAGCATAAAAAATTTTTGGTTCTGTATTATTAAAAAAAATTATTCCCAACTTCAAAAAGTCCCAGAAAGCTGAAATTTGTTATGCAGGCTATAATTTGCACACAAACAACAAATAAATTGAGAAACCTGTAACTTTCACCCTCGAAACCCTCTTAAGGAGGTCCGGTTCTGTATTATTAAAAAAATATATTCCCAACTTCCAAAAGTCCTAGAAAGCTGAAACTTTGTAAAAAAGTCATAGCTGAGGTGCAAGAAATACAGCCTGAAAAAAATAAAAATGTAGAGCATCTTACAAAAAGAAATGAAATCCCATCAAAAACATTACATGTTAACTGGGTCGCCAAGACTCAGAAGCTTATAACGCTTTCACAGTTAAAAAGTTATCAGATCTCATTTAGAGCCAAGCCCTTAACTCTACAAGGCCTAACTCTACAAACCCTACATTTTGATCAAAAAGTGTGGCTTGGCCGTTTCATGGAACTATTGCATGACATAATATTATAAATCCATAGGAGTGTCTGTTTGACGGGGCCGCGAAACGGCCAAACCATACTTTTTGATCAAAACGTAGGGTTTGTAGAGTTAGGGCTTGTAGAGTTAGGCCTTGTAGAGTTAAGGGCTTGGCTTTAAATGAGATCTGATAACTTTTTAACCGTGAAAGTGTCATGAGCTTCTGAGTATTGGCGACCTAGTTTACATGTAATGTTTTTGATGAGATCAATTTAACACCTAAATATTACCATGTTTTGTGCGAATAAATTGTTTGAGTTTGAGTTTTGAGTTTCCGTAGTCAGCAAGGAACTAAAGAACCCTTATAATTTCGTCATGTACGACCGTCTGTCTGTATGTCCGCGGCTTAGCTCAGAGACTCTTAGTACTAGAAAGCTGTAAGTTGGCATGGATATACATATTAAATCACGCCGGCAAAGTGGTAAAACAAATCAAGAAAAAAAATTTTAGGGATCCTCCCCTAAACGTAAAGTGGCGATGAATTTTTTTTCTCGTCTACCCCGTGGTCAAAAAAAGCTGAAATTACATTGGTCAGATCGGATGCACACGTCTGTTATTACTAGCTTTTGCCCACGGCTCCACCAGCATGTTATTCGGTTTAACGACATGATTTTTTCCGTGATAAAAACTAGCCTATGTGTTAAGTTAGGGTATAAGCTATATCCATTCTAAATTTCATCCATATCCGTTCAGCCGTTTCAGCGTGAAAGAGTAACAAACACACACACACAAACTTTCATATTTATAATATTAGTCTGTTGCATTATTTTCCTGATATTTTTATTCTGTATTTAGCCAGTAAAGAAGGCGGACGTGAAGTTATTCACACATAGAGTCGCAGTAGCGTAAAGACGCCGGAGAGGGGTACGCGAGGGGGGAGGGGGGGGGGTAGTGTACCACGCAGGGACAGCTAACTTCAGACGCGACGCATCGCCCCGTCGCGTCGTCTAACAAACAAAGGATTACACATTTCAGTCCCACACTCAATTATATCAAGTAAGATTTTGGGTTCAAAAATATCTAACAAAGCCCAAGTGATTTTAGTTAAATATTAAGCCCAAACCACAGAGTTTGATAATTGTTAAATATTTAAATTTGTCTTGCAAATGCTATTATTTAAAATACGGTCTCCTGGATTTCACCTTTTAACCTCCTTGGACTGTCTGTACAATACAATAATGTAAACTACTTCGTTTAGATAATTAATTAAATTAACGAAGGAAATTTATTCATGAAGATGACAAAACCCTCTTACTTAAAAAATATATTACCTTTATTTGATGTAGGACTGTTTGTAATGTCACTTTATTGTATAATTTTAATTTTTAATCAAAGTATATATCTGGGGGCACGGCAGTGCCCCCGCCAAGTCGAGCTAAAAAGCGGTACGCCGTACCATTCTTTTCTCAAAGCAGTTCAGGCCATTTTCGACCCCCTATAACTTCGTTGTGGATAAAACTAGAATCCTTAATTTTCGGTAACCAATTAGTGTTTCAAATTTTATTCAATTTGAACCAGTAGTTTAAGAATTATAACTAGTCAAAGTTTCTCAATTTTGTCACTCACTCACTGACTGACTCACCGATCATCAAAACTCTAAGGCACTTCTAGCAGACATAGATGCTTCAAATTTGGAATACAATTAGTGTTTAATGTATTTATCAAAGAAAAACTAAAATGTTTTGCAATTTCGGTCTAGTACCTAATGGCTAAGTCAATCTATTTATTTCAAACATAAAAGATTTTTAATATTGATACGGTTATTCTAAGATGTTGTTAGGTTAGCTAATTATGTAATAACTTAAGACAGAAGGTCCCTTAAGTAGGGACTGAATTAATTAACCGACTTGGATTTACATGGATCTCACAACTTTTTACGGTAGAAGAACTAAGTTGCGAGACTTGGTTTTTCTTACAAGTTTTGTTTTTGATACATCTTACAATAAAAACTTAAATAAACTAATTACCTTCAAATAAATACAAATCTAAAATATAATTAAATAAATCTAAAAGCTATAGAGAAAAAACTGGGTCCAGGACATCTAAAAAGGCCGACTAGGGTGAATCATAAAATGATTTGAAAGTAGGACAGAGATATAATTTATTCACCCAGGCAAAAGAGACAGCAATAGAACAGAATCATAATATGATTCATCCAAGTGGCCTTTTTAAGGGACTAGGTCGCTGCCCCTCGGTAGGGTGCCCAGAATGCTGGCTACATTACCTCTCTGGATGGCCAGACTAATTCTCTGGCCGAGGTAAGCACCAGCCCTCTGATCACCCGAGAAGTCGATAAGGAAGTGCGATTAAATTTGTTCGGCGAGTTAGCAAAAATGATAACGATTTTTATTCAAGGTTATGAGAAAATTAGAAGGACTGATTTAAACGAAAACTAAAATAATTTAAATATATGTATATAAATTGTACGGTATAATCAGACCTACAGGGGTCTCCACACCCCGCTACGCTTAATTTTTTATGATATAAGCAATCTAAAACATTCCTCTTCCCTTCACTTATTTTTGACTTTTTGTCGAAATACTTTCGTAAATTGCCTGAGTAATGCATTATAGTGTTTGAACCAAATGCACAGAGGTATTTTTAACAAGAATAAGTGACAAATTTCCTTAAAAAGTATAATGTGGTACGTTTAAAAATGGTACGGTGGTAGAATGGTAAGAGTTTGTGATCAACTTAGGCACTCAAACACTCACTTGACATGATCGTGCAGCAGTAGTCTGCACATCATATTTAACCTGGGTAGGCAGAATTAATTTTAACTACTGATAATGAAAACTTACCAAATATCTGAGCTAGCGAGTGTAGGTATTGCTTGTTCGTATGATAGCAGCATAAGAAGTAAAGTTTTGACCACCTCAAGTATCTAACTAAGTGAATGATGTATCGGTAGACATGTCAGCTAGAAAAACGCCTGATTTTTCAATTTCAACTACACACAACACCATGCCTCACAACTAAATCTCACTAAACTAAATCACAAAGAAACCATCAAAAACACCGAAACAATATTACCTACTTATCTATGCACCCGCAACAGAACACACGAAAAACAAACAAAAACTCGGGCATTTTAAATGTTATATTTCTCTGTCTTTGTCTTACCTTAACACAATAAAAGATAAACACAAATAAATTTAAAAAGGGAAAATTACTTCACTTCTCTCGCGGCTGATCTCGCTCTCGCTCCTCCGTGATTAACTGATTACGTAGCATAATCAAAGTAGTGCCTTTTAATGCAGAAATCTATAGAATTCATTTTTACTGCTCGAAGTTAAGGTATCTAATTTATTGTGGATGTATTATTGTAGTCATTCACTGAAGAAAAGAGGAGCCATATGTGTGCGTGTTTTGTGTGAACGAGAATTTTGAAGTGTTCGTGACCGGGTGCCTTTATGAGTGCGCTCGCGCTCGCCTATTTAAAAAATTGGATTGCCGCGCTCTACCGCATGTTATTACTGCCCAAGATACTAGCCCAGGCGGTAGCGTTGCATTTTAGGTAGTGATTTTAAGCCGATTGATTTCCATCTTTTTCAATAGATCTGGAATGGCTAATAACAGAACCAAGCGTCAGCTGGCGCACCCGCGTTGGGTGTGGGTGTGGGAGGCAGAGGAAGTGGTAAAAAAAAGTAATAATACGCCGGTTGAAACTTTTCTTACAGATAGCTGAGGCCATAATAAGCTTAAAAAAAATCGTCAGCTGCATAGTGGAGGGGGGAAGATGCGTCAGCTGCTCGCATTAACTTGTTTGCATTTTAGGAAGTGATTTTACGCCGATTGATTTCCATCTTTTCAATAGATCTGGAATGGCTAATAACAGAACCAAGCGTCAGCTGACGCAACCGCGGTAGGTGTGGAAGTGAGAGGCTGGGAAAGTGGCAAAAAAAAGGAGGAATAGTACGCCGGCTGAAACTTTTTTCACAGATAGTTGAAATCATACTGAGCTGAAAAAAAATCGTCAGCTGACGCAGCCGGTACAGTCCGGAGTAAGCCGGCTGATATTGACATCGATCGTAGATCTCACATGACTGATATGTGAATCGACCGTCAGCTGCTCAAGTAGCGGTGGGTTTGGGAATTAGAGGATGTGAAAGTGGTAAAAAAAAAAGAAAAAAAGTGATAGTATGCCGGCTGAAACTTTTCTCACACATAGTTGACATCATACTGAGCTGAAAAAAAATCGTAAGCTGACGCACCCGCGGCGGGTGTGGGTGTGATAGGTCGCGAAAGTGGTAAAAAAAAAGTAATAGTACGCCAGCTGAAACATTTTTCACAGATAGTTGACATCATACTGAGCTGAAAAAAAATCGTCTGCTGCATCGTGGGTTCGTTCGTTTTTTTTTTACCATTCAGTCATGTGAGATCTACGATCGATGTCAATATCAGCCGGCTTACTATGACTTTTGTATTTGCAACGGTACGTCCCGGACTATACTGTGTTTACTGTAAAGCGTTGACCTGAGTCTAAGTCAGTGCTTTTATGCGTATATGGACTGCACGCCTCTGTCGTGCAGGACTGAAATGTATGAGCCTTCGTACGGGATGTACTTTGACATTCGATTAGTATGAGTATCCGACGATACGGAGAAGTGGCATGAGGTTCATTACCTAATATCTTTTAACTCGTCAATTTAATCTCCCTATCCAGACGGCATTCGGCGGCGTTTTACTCGGGTTTATCGTGAATTCCGTGCCAATCAGGCTTCGGCCTGATTGAGTGATATAAGCTTGCGAGTGTGGGCCCAGATGTTCTGCTTTTAGGAATAGCGTAGCGTCGATTCAGGATATAAGCAGAGCTTTACGATTAAACCCATACAACTTGTAATAAAAATGGTAACGAATGCAACATTATGATGTTCTCGAGACATAATAAGATTGATGTGTATAAGCAAATAGAACAGAAAAGAGGGAAACCAATGTCGATAAAAAATGTATCGAAGTATACTTACTTCGAAACTATGATATCATTTTATATTATTTTAAATCGCAAAGAGTTTAAAATACTTTTAATACTTTACACAAACATGAATTATTTATACTAATAATATTTTTATTTTCTCCAATCATCTCGAGTGTTCGGTATCATTTTGACATACATACATACCGGGTGTAAAAGCAAAGGCAAGAATCCTTTAAGGGTGTGTTAGTATGATCGGTAAAGATATTATTTTAAATACTGGGATCTCTAAATAAAGTACCAGTACCTCATAATAAGACGATGTTCTTTACTCAAAATACACTAATCGCGTGGACACCCTCACTGGTCGCTAGCCACTTGGATAAGGGGTGCGGGTTGCGGGGTACAATTAGGTGTGTGGGGAGGCCGGTGAGCTGCGTAGCCATAGCTTAGAAAAATTATGGAATTTTTGGTGAAAATTTAAGGTATATATTTTTTTCTCGTAATGACATCAGAATCGTGTATACTTTCATACCCTAAAGGGATTCTTGACTTTGCATTTACACCCTGTATTTTCACGCCTGTCTCCCGACTATAGATTTCCATCTGCTACGATCCTGACACACCTCTTTTCTTTTACACCATCAATCTAATCATACAAGCTCTTCTATACCGTATCATTTTGAATGTCAATTTTTCTTTAGAAAACGCCTCATTTTTTCTTTTATCCGTTCGCCGTATTGCGTAGACTGTGCGTATTGATCAAAATCTTCTAAAAGTAAGCAAAATGTGTACAAAATTCGCACGACGTTTGAGTTTTTTTTACCTTTCAACTACGCGATTTCTCTTTATTGAACTGATAAGTATAAGGTATGCTCCTAACAACTTAGAAAGGAAGGTATTTTTTTAAGTGCCACCTTAGGAAGGTCGTGATTTACCAGTTTTATTCCCTTTTTTACAATATTTCTTGCGAAGTTAAATAATAAAAATCTTAACCATTCCATTTTATTTGGCAAAGTTTGAAAGAACGTCGCATGTTCGAAGCACTCCTTGATTTATTACCCTTCAAATTGTTTAAAAAAGTTTGACGTTTTCTGTGCCTACTACCTACCCATATTGAATAGGACAGAAAATTCCACATTTTTGTATGAGATTGAAAAAAGTCGCAGAAAATTTTCTTGTACATTACAATCAAATACTGTAAAGGAACAGAAAACAGTACAGGGATAAAACCCTTTATAAGGTCATATGTATCAAAATAACCAGTATATCAAAATTTTTAGGTGTACAAAATGAACAGAGTATCGAAATGTCCAGTTGTACAAAGTAATACTTTATATTCTCTGACCAGAGTACTCAGAACAGAACAACACATTAATGCCAGAGTATTAAAATGTTCAGTTGTACAAAATGACCACTTATACACAATGAGGATGAGCAAACCTCTTTCCTTACGTTTAAAGAACACTTCAATGTAATTTTGATAAATACCCACTTATTTTTGGAACCAAATTATCGTCATCGGTAGAAAGTGAGTGTTTGTCTGTTCATACTCGGAACATGCCCAATATTCGGGACTAGAAAATAGCAAAGAAGGTAGAGCCATTACATCAATGTGTTCCCTTTTACCCCTTTGTATGAAAAAGCCCCCTCTCGACAGCTGTGATTTAGTTTGTCTGGTGCTGGGTCCATCTGTATAGAAAAAAGACTACACTCTGTCTGAAAGGGGCTTTCCACACAAAGGGGGGGTTCTTATATACTAAAATTCCGTCGAACGGATAAAAGGTTCAAAGACTCACATTCAGATGCAGCCTTACTTCTTGAACGGGACTTCTGCGCTGGATGCAGACCACCAGACTCAATCTTGGTTTCTGGGCAGACAGCGATCCGCTCTTTGACCTTCATCGCCCTCGGCACGTGGCAGATCTTCGACGAACTACTGGCCCCGCCAGCAGCTTTCGGGAGTTTACCTAAACACAAATATCTAACCCCTGGCATGCCACCCGAGAAAAAATAAGCCTTGCTTTCAAACGTGAAAATGTTAATCTGTTTGCATCAATGTCCACCGTTAATAAAAATCCATAAAACCTTTCACACACGATTCGGATCACAATTGATACTTATCAATTGGACTATTTCACCACTTTTTCACTGTTACAGGTTATTTCCTTGAAATATTTATCTATCTTTTCAACACTGGTTTACATGAAACACGTATAGCTCCTTGAGCCCAAAATTATGACAATAAACTGGAAAAAACAACTTTGACATTCCACTTTTTTACAACTCGTGTTGCCATATCAATAAAATGAAGTGTCTTACATATACTTGTGCGTTTCGAACGCTTTTTAAACCGAACACCCTTTTTCCATCACATTTTATACAAGAATGATGGTAATTAAATATTTACCAAATGCCACGGAAATCTAAAAATTAAATAAGTATAGTTTAAAAGGGTGGCATATTCCTGGGCAAATTCCAGAATTCCAAGGACGCCAAACATAATATTTTTGTTTCAGCTAAAATAAAAACTTTTATTATAATTTCGTGACACGACTATATTTTTTGGAACTCAATAATTTGATAGTCTGGACATTACAATACCAGGACATTTTTATTTTTATACAGGTCATTTTATACAACTGGACATTTTGATACTCCGGTCATTCTGATCCATAGGACCTATACCCAGTTTTACCGAAAAACCCGGAAAATATATCATGGATTTCTGAGCATGGACTTTGAAATGCAAGTTATAGTTCACACTCGTCCATCTACATTTCACCGACGATTATTAGGTCCTAAAGTAAAGGGTGGTGAGCCCTATTACCGTATTTTGGCACAGTTATAGACCCACATAAACCGAATAAAAATGTTTCTCTGATGTAATCCACGATTCCTGGTATGATTTGAACCTACGACTTCCAGTTAGTAGTTAAAGTACTCGAACCACCAGACCACAGATGCGGACATATATAGGTATAATAGGGTGGATCGATTTTTACTATGTTTTTCATTTATCTGTTTTCTTGTAGCAACTTTTCCGCACACAGGCTAAATGAAAATCCAAAAAACGCCAAAGTGAAAAAAATTAAAAGGGTGGTAGAGAATGAAAGACGTTGTGGGTGGCGGCTGGATGAGGAGGACGGAGGACCGACATGAGTGGCGAATTTTGGGAAAGGCCTATGTCCAGCAGTGGACGAACATGGGCTGATGGATGGATGGTAGAGTATCTCTAATAGACCACATTGTAACGGAAAAACAAATGCGCGAATTTTTTTTTCACCTTTCCATAGGAATTTGGTCAGCTGATTGAACCACTTTGTATTGGGAGGTGAAAAAATTGTAAGCCCAATTTTTTTTTCCTCTTTACAATTATTTTCACTTATTATTGTAGAACCTTATATAAGAGATTATTGGCTATTTAAAATTCCTTAGATAAACACGTTTTACTTAACTAATGGAAACTGGTGTTTGTTACAATTTAGTTGAGTACTTAAATTGAAACTTAACCGACTTTTCAAAGTACTTACAAGTTAAGATCAAGACCTAGACGTTGAAGTGAAATAGTTTTATTATTGGAATCTTTGAACTTTAGTCTGAAAATACCTTAGTAAGTCTTTACGTATGTGTTAGTTGTGTATGGCAGTACGTGGGCAGTAAAAGAAAACAAATCATTTACACCATACTTTGACGCATAAGTGTTTTATATAAGTAAATTTGCACAAGATTTTATTTTAGGAACAAAGTTTCTGGGAAACGTTTTTTGAAAAATGTCGTATGACAAGGAAATACTACGAATATGCCAATCGCAATATTATTTACGTACGTATATGATGCTAACAAATTGGCTAATTTGCCAAGGGGGGCACGGTATGGGCAAGGCTGATGGATGGTTGGACAACATTAATAACCCATTTCATTTATAGAATAATAATATTTATAGCACACCGTGCGTAAAATGACCACTTTACGCACGCTGCGCTTGCGTAAAGTCGGCATTTTCCGCACTTTTGCTATAAAATATTATACGAAACTCGTGCGAGAAACTTTTTCTCGACTCGTGTGATTGCAGCACTCACCTTCGGCTCGTGCCGCAAACTCATACTCGTCAGAAAACGTTTCATCGCTCTCGTATCGTAATGTACTATTAATGTGCACATTTTTACTATGTATACTAAGTAAGTATAGATCATTGTAGTATATTGATAAAATAATGCAAAAAATAATTAAAATGCCATATTTTCGAGGTTATCTCGTTTATATTGTTGTTGTTTTGTTTACCATAATTATTTTATCAAATCAATCAAATCAAATCAAATTATTTATTTTCAGGCATCTTAGGCCCTAGATAAATACCTCACAAACTAACATATATACGGTTTATAATTACAAAATTGTATTTAAGTGTATTTTAACAACAATTAATTTCCTTTATCTATCATCATCTTGGAGAGTAAGAGAATAGCTCTTAGGCAAAACCAGGCGGCCCACCATTGCCTGGGACCGAAGGATGGCGGTTTATCCATCCCCAATTGCCGGCCCTTATATAAAACAGACTAGTGACGGGCAGCAGCGTCACTGGTGCAAGGGTTTCGGCACCGCGCTCACCAACCCGCCTGAGGTTATGTCGTTTATATTGTTGTTGTTTTGTTTACCATAATTATTTTATCAAATCAAATTATTTATTTTCAGGCATCTTAGGCCCTAGATAAATACCTTACAGACTAACATATATACGGTTTATAATTACAAAATTGTGTTAGTAAATAAAGGTTATATAATACTTTGTTAGTATCACTCCACTTCTGCACTGTTATTGTGCTCTCCTGTGGCACTTGTCTGCGGAAGCGACGAAACAACACGCCCTGCGGCCAAAAGCTTTCCTCCATGACGAGGTGCAGAAAGCAGTCCGGTACCACACCGCGAACGCCGAAAAGTTGACGTTGCGGCGCGACTCCAGCAACTGCACCCTCGGCGGGTACCACATCTTTTGGCGCACGTACTCCGCGATGGCCTCCGCCTTGGTGGTGCAGTGCAGGCGGGAGATGTACACTGGTGTGTTCGCGGCACGCAACTTCGAGTTGGGCTTTATAAGAGCTTTGCCGCAGCGGTTCTGGGTTGATCGTGGTTGGCGCTTCCTCCTTTGCACCGTCACGAAACCATGTTCATTCGGTGCCTTTTCTAGCACAGGTTTTGTCCTGGTAGCGGCAGGGGCGCTCGCAATGACGCTGACGAAATCTCTATGCTGAGGTTTCGTTGTGGTTGTAGACAAGAGCAGCGAGTAGGCGCGAGTAGTTCGGACGGCACTTCGCGGAGGAGCCGCGGGGACGGGCACTGGGCTGCGGGGCACGCGGGCGGTGCACTGTACAGGCTCAGCAATCAACGAAGGCGCTGGCGACGAAACTGTTGACGCAGAGATCGAAGACGATATATCGAGGCCGGCTCCGCGACGGGTGTTTACGATGGACACATCATATGGTGACCTAGTTACAGCCACATTGTTGCGCAACTCGATGAGTTCTTTACGCAAATCTGTGACGATTTCCTGGGATGCATCCATTTTCGCTTGCACATCCACCAGACTGGCCTTCAGAAGGACGATGTCCTTCAATAGGCTCGTTACGTCGACGTGGTCGAAGGTGACGGGAGGAAGTTTGTGCAGATCCTTCGCCACAAACGTTGGCACGTCGTCAGTGTCGGTTTCCTTGAACAGCGTGATAATGTTCTGCAGGCTTTTATTTGTGCCGTCACGCCGGCGGGACACCATCTCGCCGCACTTGTTTCAGCGCGATGTACAGCAATGACTTGGCAGCAGCGATGTTGTCCTCGCTGAAGTTGGTTGCGAAGATCTGGATAGCGGATACCTCATCCATCACATCCAGCTTCTGCTGCAAGAACACCAGCAGCTCATTCGCCACAAGTTCGTTACTCATGGCGATAAATTCCGAGCGACAGCATAAGCCGCACTAGACGATATAATTATAAGCAGCACGTCCGCATTGGAACGCGACACAAGTGAGGGTTCCGTACCTGGATTGTGTGGTGGTACGGATATTAAAAGAAACTCAGATTACAAATTTTTGCTATCAGGCCCCAAATTAACGCAAAGGACAAAAATCCTTTTCTGGTTAGTACAAAGTCGAGTGTAGAGTGGGTGCTGGTTTTTTGCTTCATGAGGGTGGGTGCGTCATCGATTTTAGCTTAGCAACTTTCAAAACTCGAAGTCGCAACTTAGTTCTAAGAATGGAAATATGTGAGTAAGTTAGAAAGTAAGCTCGTCAAAACCTTCTAGTCTGTGCAATTTAAAGGGTAACTTTTGGATAAAGAGCTTAAGAAAGCGTGTAGCTTCTTATTTAAGTGCAATGTTAGAATTGTGTTTCTCAGTTGGTCTTTAGTCTTGAAGGTCTTAAAAAAATAGGGCATTTTGAAGTATTTGTTTTCCATGAAATCGTACCTAATAGTAGTCATAAAAAATTGCTCGGTTTTAATAAAAAAATGTATCATATTATTAAAACATTACATAAACATTTTATATACATATTGCTTATTTTCAGCAACAATGTATAAAAAAATATATTTAATTATAAAAATAAAATTAACATAAGTATAAGAAATTGTATTTGAGTATTTTCAATTCAGGTCGTTATGAAGAAACACAGTTAATTAGAGATGGAAAAATAATGAATGAAAAAAAAAATCATATCTCTCTTTATTATGTACACAAAAAGGTTATTATTCTTTTTGTATATTGTTTATTTTTTATAAAAGGTTTGCATTTATAAATAACGTATAAATCACACGTACATAAATAGAAAAACGTTATGACAAATCTTCATAGAGATCAAAGGATTTAGAGGTGTAACACTCGAACGTTTAGTTATCTATCCTAACGTAATAACAGAGTTACTGTATCGCCATTGTATCGGCAAGTATTATTTTACTACGCAAATACAGTGACATATCTTTTAAAGACACAATTAGTTTCAATTGTATCTAGAAAATATAGGTCTCTAAGCTTCTGACATAAGTCTTTTTGTAGAGGAAAAATTATCTCCAAACTTGTGCATGTATCATTCCTAACTGAAAGCATTTGAACCTGCATTTCAAAATTGAAAGACAAACGCGGCATCTAACATTCTTTATCACAGCTATTTGTAAAATACTCCATCTGTAAAAAATTCTATAATATTTTCGACCTTTAATACCAAACAATCAACCAATACCTTTAATTACCTGGATACCATAGACTAAGTAATAACCAGAGCAGGGAGACAAGAAGTCAGGTGGAGCTTGACAGTAATGAAAATAGCACCAATCCCTGCTGGACTGACGTCAGCCGACCCTCTTCAGTGCGCGACGTATATTGCGTTTTTCTGAGTCTCGCGCCCAGGAAAATGTTTTGTGCTCCCGAGTCCGAATGTGAACGGATAGCGGGGGAATCTGTGGCGGAGATAAGGATTTGTCAGACATTTTCTCTTGCTTTTTTAGTATTTTATTTCAATACTAGTTTATCACACTTATATTATAATTGTGAAAGTTTCTGTATTAGTATGTTTGTTACAAACTTCTTCACGCTGCAACAGCTGGATGGACTTGGATGAAATATGAAATGGAGACAGCTCATACCCTCAATTTACACATAGGCTACTTTTCATCTCGAAAAATCACTTGTAAAAATCATCTCACAATCAATTAATGTATTCATGTTGCGCCTTACGACTAAAACCAGAAATCTCTACATGTACGAGTACGCAGAGAACAACAAGTCTCGGAACGTTGTTTACAGAGACGTATTGCAGTAGACATACGCAGAGAACAACAAGTCTCGGAACGTTGTTTACAGAGACGTATTGCAGTAGACATACGCAGAGAACAACAAGTCTCGGAACGTTGTTTACAGAGACGTATTGCAGTAGACATACGCAGAGAACAACAAGTCTCGGAACGTTGTTTACAGAGACGTACTGCAGTAGACATACGCAGAGAACAACAAGTCTCGGAACGTTGTTTACAGAGACGTATTGCAGTAGACATACGCAGAGAACAACAAGTCTCGGAACGTTGTTTACAGATACGTATTGCAGTAGATTTTGGCTCTCCATACACTCCAGGACAATGATTATCTTATCTTATATCTTTTTAAGCTAGTTATCAATAAAAATTAGTAAGAAAACTTTTTTTTCCATGGTACGTACATATCTCGTTCCAGTAGTTTCGTAGTTTATATATAAACAAAAAAAATGCCCTTTGGTTATTTGAATTTCTTATTCTCTTGCGACGTTCCAAATTACATAAAAATTGTTTTTGTTTACTTAAAAATAATTTTAATACTTTGAAATTTTTCAGAAATATTACTAATATTACTGAAACAGTATCTCGACTTTGAGACGGGCGTTGTTTTTTAACTAAAAATATATTTATTACTAGCTTTTGCCCGCGGCTCCGCCCGCGTGTTTTTCTGTTTAACGACATGCTATTTTCCGTGATAAAAAAAGTAGCCATGTATTAAGTTAGGGTATAATCTATATCCACTCTAAATTTATCCAAATCCGTCTAGCCGTTTCAACGTGAAAGAGTAACAAACATACACACACACACACACACACGCACACAACTTTCGCATTTATAATTTAGTTATCAATTATCAATAAAACTTTTTTTTTCTATGGTAAATATCTCGTTCCAGTAGTTTCGTAGTTTATAAATAAACAATTAAAACGCCTTTTTAAATTACATAAAAATTGTTTTGTTTTCTAAAAACTTTGAAATTTTTCAGAAATATTACTAATATTACTGAAACAGTATCTCGACTTTGAGACGGGCGGTGTCGCTCGAGGTTTTTTTAAAACTAAAAATATATGTATTGCTAGCTTTTGCCCGCGTTATTCGGTTTAACGAAATGCTTTTTTCCAGGATAAAAAGTAGCCATGTGTTAAGTTAGGGTATAATCTATATCCATTCTAAATTTATCCAAATCCGTCTAGCCGTTTCAACGTGAAAGAGTAACAAACATATACAAACACACACACACACACACTTTCGCATTTATAATTTAGTGTGATAATATATTTATCATTTAAACCAACATTTCCACAATATGTTATGTTATGCACTCTGTGGCATTATGTAGGAGCACTGGTTGTCGTGTGTAAAATTTCAACCATAGATCCTTTATCTTGTGTTTTGTAAAAATCTTTCTGTTGGGATAAAGATGAAATTTCATGACAGTCATTATATCCACAAGGGGGATACGGGGTTGTGTTTCCCACATACATAATTTGCGGGAGTGTTACGAGGTGAACTTTCTTGTAAAAAATACATCGGGAGCAGTTGCATAAATAAAACCGGCCAAGTGCAAGTCGGACTCTCGCACTAAGGGTTCCGTACCATTATCTATAAAATTGACAAAAAAATCATGTCTGTTGTAGGGCAGTGCGCAGGTCCGACTCGCACTTGCCCGGTTTTAGTTTTTGTTGGTAAAGCGGCAACAGAAATACATCACTTATCAAAATTTCAACTGTCTAACTATCACGGTTCATGAGATGCAGCCTAGTGACAGACGGACAGCGGAGTCTTAGTAATAGGGTCCTTTTGGTTACCCTTTGGGTACGGAACCCTAAAAACTCAATGTCTGGAGAGTGCGCTTCATCCTAGGCCTTATTGGCTTTTTCCATCTGATACGATAAGGGCCAAACGTAAACCGTTAAACGTACACAAAATATATAGAAAAGCCGGCTTTTCACAAAAAGTACATAAAATTACAAAGTTCTCGGTTTACACTTGGACCAAACCTAAAATATACAGGATTCAAACTTTGCGACTGCTTACGTAAGCGCCAAAAATACGAAGTCGTCACAACTCGCAATAGTTTTATACCGTCATAATTCAGGAAAGTTATAACTCAACCTTTTTCTGGATTCTCGACCCACGACACGAATGTCTAGATTATTTTCTGTGTAACGGTTTTTTTGTTACGATTCTGATCGTGTGACATATCGCACTCTGGAATTACTAGAATAAAGAAAACACGCTTCTTTGTGCGTGAACTCTTCGACCTGTGAGCGTATTACATCATTTTAACAAAATGAAATTCTCCATGTGTCTGGAAGGATTTTGATACGGTTTTTATGGGTTTCTTTACGGATGCTATAAGAGAATGTATGTATCAAAATCAAATTAAATCAAAATATTTATTTTGTAAAATAGATACATAAAGTATACTTTCTACAAGTCAAAGTTAATCTTTACAATAAATATCTTTAGAATAAAAAAATAATATGTATATACTAATGAGGGAAATACATACAAAAAATATTTAGGCTGGGCTACAAAAATTTAATTATACACCTACATAAAGTAGAGAAATCTAGGAATAAAAATATTACCTATATATATAAATGATGCAAGGAACAAACAAGTTGATAAATGAATACGGGAAACACATCCAAAAATATTAAGGTTTACTAAAATGTAATAAAGTTATTGTATTGTATTTATTATATACTAGCATCTCTCAATGTTCGAGTAGTATCGACAGTTTTCGGCTTGGCGGTTATTTTAATAACAACCCTTATACAGTGTTTGTTGATTAGGGTCGCTGCGATGATAATAGAGAAAACATCATTCAAATCCGTTGAGTGGTTCTCGAGTTAAAATAAAAGAAAAACAAAAATTTTAAAAATTGATGTTTTAGCCGCAGTATATTATTCAAACCCACTTAACATAAAATTTCGCAAAAATATTAAATGTACAGACCCGACTTTTTTACCACTACATTATTAGTATAGATATATATATTAGAAAGGCTAAAAATGTAAAACTTTTCACAGGTATACAAAACCTTATCAGCATAATTTCACCGTCTCTGTTGCGGAGTAGTGTAGCGCTTGCCTGCTTACCCACAGGTCGTGGGTTTCTCCGTGTATCAGTAATTCGGTTATTTCTTTCAGCTCCGATTACCTACTTGGACAATGAGGAGGGAGACCCTCTGGCGGGTCTACCAACTTATAGGTATAGCGGGAGAGCAGCGCTTTGTCCTGCTCGGGGCTATCCTGTCTTGACCCTTAATTAAGACGTCGTTGCTGTTTACACAGGTACCTAGACGAAGTTGCCGTTGAAGTTTGATATTGGGCCATTTGTTACTGTTATGCATTGTTAGCGCTGTTATGCTACACCTGCGCTTTATCGCGCTAAAATCTAGTATGCGTCTCATTTAAGAATAGGACCGTCAGTGAAGTTATCTGTGGGTGTGATCACATTTTCAAGGGTGCATATAAGGTCAGAGATGCGATTGTGTAAGACCATTGTATTCAAATTGATTTTCATATACAAGACGAGCTAACTGTGGGACCATTTAAAACAAACCACAGACCAATTCTAAAACGAGGGCACACACCATAATATGACAAAAAAAAGAAAAAAAAGCCATAATATGGCAAGTAACATTTTATAGCCGCCAAAATTTTGCCATAATATGGCGAATTGCAGGTCAGAGGGATGTCATTTGTTAACTTATTTTAATACAAATTTCAAGGATTAAAAAAGGCCCTAAAAACATGAAATTTAGAGGTAACTAATTTTTTAATATCAAACGTACTTAAATATTTTGCGTTTTTTCTAAGATGAATCTATCAGCCCTATAGTCTACTGTCTACATTATTTTTAATATTCCGATTAATCAAAATGTGATATGCTCATTTGAAGTTGCGCATCTAGCACTATACGGACCTCAATTGAGACGCATAGTAGATTTTACCGAGCTATGACGCAAGTGTAACCCTAGTCATAGTATAAATAAGTAATAGTATTCTATCCCCAGACAAACGGGCCGAAACGAACCCCCCCAAAACTCGGTACAACTCGGTTTACGACAGTCGCGGTCGAACCACAGTTACTTACGCACGTTGTCACTGTGACGCTCCCTCGCATTTTGGTAATTTATGGCACGAAATTACAGAGTATGTCGTGCATTGTATGGTTGCTTAAATGAAACTTTTATAATAATAATATAGCATTATCAAATACGTAAACCGTCAGTTGGCAGCCCTTGAGTTGAGCGCCGAAGGTATTGATTTCAAGGACACCGCCTAGTTAAACTACTGTTGTTACCTATACTGTGCCCTATTACTGTTGCGGTAAAACGCAGCGCTCGCGAGTACTTAGCGATGAATTACGCTTAAATACTCGAACTCAAAGTAGAACGTTGTACTTGGCACGCGATTTGATCACAATTAATTTTTCGACAAGGCCGACAATCCCGCTGCCTTTCTACCAAGCTAGGCATCTTTTTCACATTTTTGTTTTTGGTGGGCTTTTATTTACAACATCGGCTGTATTTGTCTTCATTTTGTTCAAGAAGGTAAGCTTATAATGAAGTCGACCTATATTTGTATTTCACCATCACGACCATCATGGTATCTTAACGTATGACGACTTATCCCAAAACATGGTTACCAGTTTACCAAACAATTTAGTGGCTTCATAACATAAGATTGTTCAAATAGGTTTGCGTCAAAACAAAAATTCTATTTACTCATGCTATGTTACCCATTAGGTTAACTAACTTTTTAATACTGTGTCCTCGTCAGATGTATTAAAAGTTGTCAACCTAAATTTAATAATTATGTATAATTTTTTTTTTTCCTGTACAATTTTTTTGGTTTCGTATGTTTCTCTTTTATACAAAAATTAAATATTGAATATAGAATAGAAAATCGTTTATTAACTGTCACAATCACAAACACACAACACGGAAAGAAAAGTTGCTGTTAGAGTAGTTGTTGCCCAGCACATTTTATAAGGTTGGTCTACTAGTACAGATCGCGCCAAACTTCTAGTCCGCTCGGAAGTTGCTCTCGCGAAGAACGCCCCATGCATTGTCTTGTTTGGAGAGGACTAAAAGTTTGGCGCGACCTGTACTCGTAAACCTGTAAAACTTATACGTACTATGTACTTCTGTGAATTTTTTCACATATTCATAAGCAACCGTTTAGCCGGCAGGAAGGGGTGCCTCTATTAGCTTCATATTTCGCCAACGGATCCTTTAATCGAAAAATGGTTTTCATACACCCCTCATGTTTTGAACGACGTTTTTGCTACCTTTTTGGTATAATGGTATGTTTTTCTAACAAATTCAAAACTAATTTATGATTTCATGGTTGGAATCCAAAGCTAAGGAATGACTTTAGAAAATAACTTAAAGCTCTCTTTGAAAATATTGTACCATTGTACCATACGTATCTCAATTCTAAGTAGGCATATTAAATAAACAAAGGGGTTATATTTCTCAAGTTAACATAAACAATCTACAACATCAACCATTGAAACTATAAGTCTGTAGAAAGTTTATTATGGTTTCATAGAATAAGAAACCATGAGTGTAGGTATTAAGTGGCCCGCCCGCGACGCGGCAATTAAGATAAGTGTTTCGGCGCACAGTAGCGGCCAATAATTTAATGGCCGCGCGTGGGAGTGGTCACCAAAACTTATTCAGAGATGACTATTATTATTTATAGCAAAGTCATCACTTTATACTTAAAACATATAAATCACTACCTGATATAAATAAATTATTGAATTGAATGAGTTATAATCTGGAAAAAAACAATTTCAACAAATTTCAAGGTAGATAAGTATTTTGAACGATTTATACCTGCGACATCTTGCTTACACGGCAAGTGCGCTACCGATAGTGCATTTCTCTACAGTTTAGAGACTAAACATTACCAAAATAGGCTCAAACAGTACCAAATTTCAAGATTGTAGGTCACCAAAAACTACCCTATAGATTTTGATGATCAGTCCGTGAGAGGGATTTGCGGTTTATTATTTGAAATGCCGTGTCTTTTTATTGAGTTAAACGAAAAACTTGAATTTTTTCACGGTATGAGATTGCAGACTTGATAATTTGATTATAATTTCAACATTATTCCAGCGGTTTCTGAGAAAAGACAGACAGACAGTCTGACAAAAAAGTGATCCGTTTAGGGTTCCAAATATATATTAACCCTCTAAATAAATGTTTACACGTTTAATATATCTCCAGTTTCGTAAAGTGGTATTATTTGTTGCAACTGTGATATAATGAGAGCCATTTGGACACGACTGCTTGTTTATTCACGACCGTCAGTATCTTCAGGTCACGTTTCATTATTTATAATTTTTTGACTACGAGTTTCATAAAAAAGAAAACGCGAGATTTTTAAATTTTTTGTTCGATCCTGTAAGCTAGGGCAAAGATTTTTGTTCAGCCTAATTGACAGTAATTTACTAATTGAAGATGTTCTAGCAGAGATACCTTCGCTTAATTCAAAGCAACAGAAGAGAATATTAGTCGCTGATTGGTTATCTAAGAGGTTTTATAATAAATTGGGCCAATCAAAAAGCAGAATGTACATTATGACATCAGTTTTAACATCGGACAAAAAATATAAAACTGTTATTGATGATGTTGTGATTACCTTAGTGTTGTATGAGCGGAGATAACATTATTCTGGATTCAGATTTTGTGCCGAAGTTTTAGTTATAACACCAATTCTCACTGTATTCTCACTCTACTCTACCTCGATACAGTGAATTCGCCCGCATTTCTTCGTTATTTTTTCTTTCGGCTATATCAACTTTCCGGTCGATTGGGGCTAACTCGGTTAAAAGAAGAGATATCATAACAAATCGACATTCACTGTATCTCCGATACCTCTATTTTTTGGTGGTTCTAGAGAGAGGGGTGCAAAAGCAAGCATGAGAAATCAAAGTAAAACTTTTCGATAGATATTTCGTATTAAATTTTAAGGTTAATTTGAAATACAGACAGACATGAATGGATTAAATTGACGTCAAATTTGATTTGTCTCGTAGCTTGTCCCTTACTTTTTATTATGTCTTGGATATATTATGGATAATTTAAATGATTTTGTATTTTGTTGAATTTGTTGCATTCTATTTTTAAGTTTTGAAATATTAATGTACATTTATAAATTTAGCTACCTCGGAACCTGCATCAAAATCTGATCAGTACTTTTTACAGTCAGACATTGCATAGATTCATAACTTCTTTATTTCATTTCCTTAAAGCACAAATCGAAATTGACACAACAAAAATCGATATCTATACATAGTAATAATAAATTAGTAAAAAATAAGTTTTGTACATTGAATATCTTTCTAAATTTTTGATGAAATATAGTATTCTACTGAAGCCGAAACTATTTATTTTAAAATAATTTTTGTCCGTCTGTACAAAAATACAAAAATATTTATTTCATCCGAATCTTAGCACAAAACAAGGTACAGGAGGTCTCGCTCTCCAGGAGGTCTCGCTCTCCATAACAAAAATTTTCATTGTTTCATCAATTTAGACAAAAATTTAAATGGGTAAGAAACATAAGGAAAAAAGTTTCATGGTTCAATATCGTGAGAGGGTGGGGGTGTGTGTGAGTGTGTAAGGGGGCGTGTTAGGGTGTGTGTATGTGTGTATATGTGTGTGAGTGTGCAGGAAAGAGGTTTTTTTTTGTAGGTCATATTCTGCAATAGTTCCTTTCTTCTGTAGTATCATAGTTGAGTGTCTTGATCCAGGTATTAATCAGTTTTTTTGTTTCATGTAAAGTTTTAGGGCATATATATAGTATTTTATTTACTTGATTGTATAAATGGGAGGACGGGCAGCAAACTGTTGCCCAGCAAACACATTGTTGGTTGGACGAACAGGAGCCACAGCGTGCTGTCGTCTCTTGTTAAGAATACTGTGCATTTATGCAGTCTCATAACTGTATGTAAAATGTACAGCTTTCTCACTGTTAATACGTTACTAATTGTATACAGGATGTCAGTGGGGAATCTATAGGGTTTAATCATCAAGTTACATCACTTTGATAAGAAAACGTCGCGCCCTTTCCACGTCTATAAATTTAGTTTTAAAGACCCCGCCCCATATTGGAATACAATAAGTTATAATAGCTCGAGTCAAAGCAATATATATTCTATTCAGTAGGGAAGCTGAGACTACATGTCTTAATGTTTTAAAAATCCAGGTTAGTTTCCTGATCCTATTACCTACCAATTCAATATGTGGGTCCGAGATACTTTGTGCTAGTTACTTTATCAATGCTGCGACACGAGCAATCATCATTTGTGAGAGTTCTACATTTATGCACTTTAATGTTAAAGTCTTTATCCGGCTGTGAGTTGTTATAAATGGAGAAACATATGTAGTTGGTCTTAGTGGTGTTTACCGTTAAGAAATTTGTGTCTGTTTCTGTCAAAATTCCAGTCTGCCACCCTAGCCAGTCCCAAATAATGAGTTATGTAATATGAATAAGTATTGTTGTGTTTAACAACTTTATTGTTTAAGAATTTAATCCATGTATAAATTGAAATGTTTGCATGCCAGGCTTGGCGAAACATATACCTGAATATTACCGTGTTTTATGCAAATAAATTGTTTGAGTTTCAGTAATTGTGGACGTAATTTCAAGTTTCTTTGTCAATTAGAAGTATCCCATAGGTTTTGTATGAAATTGATTACGTAAAGGGCAATTACGTTTTTCGCGTTGAGTTAAGCCTGATTTTTAACAGCAACATGGGGTCGTAGACTTCTGCAGGTAAGGATCTCAATTCTTTCTAAAAAAGTTCGATTTTGAGAAAAAAATTATCCAAAAAAAAGGTGCAGAAAATATCGATTCACAATAATCGATTCAAAATTGGAACATAAATTCACACAATTATCGTTAATAATTTTTTATTTATGTTGGTAATCTAGGTAAAAATTCATAAGCGATAATTTTTACTGAGTTTATTGCTAGTAAAGCTAGTTGTTTGCTCTTAAATAAAACATTTAAAAAAATATTTGTTAAAGTTTTATTGTCAAAGTAACTTCAAATGCACATACATAACAGTATTATTATGTTAATATTATTTAACAATATTTCTGAGTCTCAATTACCTACTCCAACAAATGTAAGACTCTTCATAAATGCGGTGGTAATCAGAGTCCACGATTCTGCGGTTACTTGGATCGATTCAAAGATCGAACCGCTTTGAAAAAATCGATCTAAAATCGATTTTCCTGGTCCCGATTATTCGATCTTCGATTTAGAATCGACATCTCTATCTGTAGGAAGTATAAGTTTCAATTTGACATCTCTAACGAGATGTATAGACGGACAGATAAACAGGTAGACAGTTAACAATGTGATCATGTAAGGGCTCTCTTTTTTCATTTTGAGGTACGGAACCCTACGACGAAAAAATATAAAGAAAAGTCTTTAGTCATATCATAAGTAATAAATTATATAATCGATTCAGAATAATCCAGAATATTTCGTTTAGAAAGCAAGACAAACCAAAAATAGAACCTTATTGGCGTCAGTAACGATTGTCAATAACACTTACAATTCCAAGCCTCTGTTTCAAACCAAAATGTCCGTCTCCAATCATTAGCGACAAAATTGTCTCTTCCCGCTGGCACCATTACCCTATCGTTCACTTGACCCTTACCGCTTTGAGATATGGGTGTTTTTCGAATGTCTGCTTTTAGGTTAAGGGTTTGTATTGTCGGACGTCCCGAGGTTGTGGTCACACGATTGTGGTCTACAAACTAATGGTAGACAGCTTGCGGACAATGGCCCCCGTTCCAACGGGAATGTGACGGACAGGCATACTGTCGGGGAATGTTCCGCTGATACACTTTTCGCTCTTTTACCATAAGAGTGAAGATAAGACAGAATACCGTTGTTGTGGACCGAATAGATAATAAAGAACCGGCCAAGTGCGTTTTGGGCCACGTGCGGTGTAGGATTCCGTAGTTACCCAGTACATTTTATAAGTTGGTCTACTAATACAGATCGCGCCAAACTCCTAGTCTCATACATTTAGAAGAACGGCCCATACATTGTCGTGTTCTGAGGGGGCTAAAACTTTGGCACGACCTGTACTCGTAAACCTGTAAAGCCTACTTAGCTGTGAAAGTTTTCCTTTTAAATATATTATATATGCTACTTCTGTGAATTTTTTCACATATCCAGAAACAACCGTTTAGCAAAAATTAGCACTTTAAAGCTTAATATTAAGCCAACGGATCCCCAAATTGAAAAATGGTTTTGACACACCCACAATGTTTTTGAACGACCTATCTAACGATAAACAACACTATGGGATAGATCAGAAAAAAAAAATCATCCCCAATTTACGTGTATGTTAGGTAGCTACGGTAGGGTAACCCTTCAAAAAATTATATTCATGATTTTATTTCACCGTTTTGTTGCCGTGATTAATACGTATACTCATGCCAAATTACAGCTTTCTAGTACTAATAGTCTCTGAGCTAAGCCGCGGACGGACAGACGGACATGGCAAAACTATAAGGGTTCCTTGTCGGACTACAGAACCCTAAAAAGAAGGTCACAATTTGATAGCCTTATCGCTTACAGCTGTTACTTTCAGACAACTTTTGGGAGGAAATTAAATTTTGGAAATGAGCTATAATACGCGTGACAAACGAAGTCTAGATACTAGCTACCCATGCGAAGATATGGCGAGTCAAAAAAAACCCTAGCTTAACACCGAAAACACAAATACGTAAAAGTGAAAGGTGGTCAGGGCAACTTTCTGTGATAGTGCATACAGAGTCAGTTGGAGCTGGAAATGTAGGCTAAATACCTACATGTGATTGTTGCAGACGGTGGATGCATTTTATTTGGTACTCTGTGGTTTTGTCTGCGGTAGATTGGCTCTAGAATTTCCTACAGACACTACTTGGCCTTGGCATAATTTTAACAAATTCGCGTTCTTTTTAGGGTTTCGTACCAGAAGTTTGCCAAGCGGACCCGTCGTCTCTCTGTCCATCTGTCACAGGGGTCTACAACTTCAACCGTAATAGGTACACAGTTGAAATTTTCATGAAATACGTGTTACTATGGTTTCTACTGAGGCAAATAATAAAAAAAAAACAAAATTAAAAGCGACCCCATATAATAAACCTCGAAATAATAATATTTTTTTACGTATTTGTTTTAGCTCTATCTTAAGGACGGTAATGCATACGAGTTTCAAATTTGTACAAATTGCTGTAAATACTCTAAAGTAAAACAAAAAATAATAAAATTGGGGTTCCGTAAACGTATTGTCTCGTGGTACGAAACCCTTTGTGCGCGAGTTTGAGTTGCACTTGGTCAAATTATTTTGCTACATGGTAGTAACAACCTCATAGTTTTCGCGTTTTGTGGATCAGCTGCGTCATTGCCAGAACGCAGGGGACGCGTACATGTTAATCAAATGGCTGTTGTTTTAGAATTGCTATAAAACAAAACCAATGAATTATGTAAATTTATTAAATCCTATCCTCATTAATAAATCTGCACTTAAAATATTGTTAATCTGAAAGATGGTTTTCAATTCACTCGGAAAAATATCATTATTGACCTGCAGAGAGGAAGCAAAATCCGTTTTTGCTCCCGGGAAAGTGATTTCACCGGAAGAATTTATTTAGCCACGATCGAGCCGGATGTCTATTGTAAACCAATTATTGCTATCGAGAATCAGATCATCGCTACGATTAAGATTAAATATCCCGCCCACACCAGAAAAGCACAATGTTGCTTCCCATATCATCTTTTGTTGGCTTTAGAACTCTGTAACTCTTTTTAACAGGTGAAGATTTCTTATCGGTATTTAGTTGTATAAGAACATTTCTATTAAAATAATTTTACTGTAAATCTTCCTAAAATAAAATAGCTACAAAAAATGAAAAAGTTTTCCGCTATGCTTTGGATACACTATATTACAGTTTATTAACGGAATCCTAAAAGAAATTCACAAAAATTTCAGTAAAATAAAGAATTCTGTAAAAAGCGCAAACATTTAGGTAAGAACGTACAGATTAGTGTTTTTTTCTCTTCTGAAATATTCCATTTAACCCTGGAATACCAGGATATTCGTGAGATAAGCTTCGGGCGAAATCTTGTTACTTACATTATATTTGGAAGCGAAATACAGAGTTTCTGCAAAATTCAAAATTTAACATTGAATTAAAATTCAAATTCAAATTGTTTATTTGTAAAATAGATACATAAAGTATACGTTTTACATGTCAAATCTAATATGTATAAAAATAATATTTTATGATTAACAAATATGATACGGAAAATAATAAAAAAATATTGTTTTTTCGAAATATATTTCGGCCCACTTTGGGGCCGGCATCAGTCGAATAAATGACAAATCTAATGACATAAAAATATATACAATATTGTGGTTGCTGTTTCGTTTTTGTGAGTAATGATTTAAGGTTTGGATTTTGTCGATAGCATATTTGTGGATTTCTGGGGATTAAGTTTTTTGTTTCGTTGTTTTGTTTGAGAATGGGTAGATGATCAGTGATAAGTGTTTTAAGTTTCTGACTTCCGTGAAAATATGTCGTGATTAATCGTGATTGGTTAGAAGAAGTATTGTTGTTGTTACAGTTGTTGGTGTTGTTGTTGTTGTTGTTGTTGTTGTTGTTATTATTATGGTGTAATCTTGGTCTATTGAATATGTGCTTTCGTAGGAACTGATCAGGGTAGTGTCTCTTGAGAAGTCCATTGTGTATTTTGTTCTGGTAGATATCGAGTGCGTTTTGTGTGTTGCATATTTATATATTATTTTTTTATTGTTTTCTCAAAATAAAGAAATAAAAAGCTTAAAATAGCTAATAATATATATATTTTAATTTAAATATGATACGGGAAATATATAAAAAAACTATATTTAAGTTGGGCTACAAAAGTTAAATGCATAAAATAAAGACTTATTGGAATACGAATATTATTATAACTACACAATGCAATTAATATATAAGTTGATAAATAAACTGAATAGACCCTAAATAAATATAATGCATATAAATAAATATAAATAATATAAATAAATATATTGCATTTGGTAAATAATAATAAATAATAATAATAAAATCATTTATTTCGGACAGGATCCATAAAGTGTTAGTAATACAATATAACTTATAAACTAGTGTTAGTAAGAGATCAGGCGAGTAAAAGTTGTATTAGAATTAAATTGACTTGTGGAGCTCTATCCACTTTTTAAGAAGGGGCGAGTCCCACCTGTCAGATAATACCTTCAGGACACTATTGGGGCTGGCCCGAGTTCGACTGAGCAACGACGCACAGCGCTTTCGCATGATTGCCGCGAAACCATCAACTGAATTTTGATAAATAATTAACCTTGCATACTTAAACATATTGCATCTAAAACAAATTCAATATACAACCTCAGATATACCGGTTGAAAATGAACTCTCGAGCTATAACAAGGGAAACTGTTCTATATTCGAAATAAAAAAATACATGTTTTGTTACTTTTGTCATGAAACAAAAGATATCGACCGCCAAAGAAACACTAATACTCCGGTGACAGAGACGACGCTCTACAAAAGACTATGTGCACTAGACTATGTGCATTATTCACCGCGAGGAATAGTATAGTATTAATATGCAGACAATAAAGTTGATTTCCAAAAATATCTTACTTATTCACAGCGAAAATAATTATGACACCATTAGGTGTTTCCTTTATCCATGCTTGTTAAGGAAGTTTCGTTAGAAGCAGAAATTGTCAAATTAGAAAGGAAAGAAGAGAACAAGGAAATACATAATATAAATTTATCGTAATTACGTACGATTAAACTTCCGTAATCCGAGAACACTACACTGGCTGTTATTATCCTCGTGTTGCCATGGAGTTGAAGAGGTAACATTAAGCATCTACTAATGAATACAGATGACTTTGATTTATACCGCCAAAATGCTGGAGATTAATGAATGTAATCACAAACAAGGCCCAATGACATATTTTGTGAAGGTAACATTCAGAACTTCGACAAAATAAAGATTTTATTTTATTATTATAGTGCATTACAAACTAGAAGAGATCAATTAGAAACAAATTTGAAGACAAGAATTTGAGAAAATTCCTGCCATCGTTTTTAATAATATTTTATTACAGTAATATTCCGAGTATTCCGAAGTGAGAGATTTCGCAATAAAACATACCTCTATCAAAGATTTTACTTTATTTACAATCACGCTTGGCCACAATCGCATCTGATGGAAAGTGCCAATAATACCTATATTGAAGCAGACTCGTCCAGAAAGTACCTGAAAATCGGCGGCTTTTTGTTTAAATAACAGACTGTCATAAGCCGAGTCTTAGACCGATTTGTCTCTTTTCATGTATAAAATTATTGTGTATTAATTGTATTGTGTTTTTTGAGACAAATAAAAAGCTTTTTATTATTATTTACTTTTCTTTTAAACATAAATCTGATAATTTTCTTGTGAAAACCTAATTATTACTAGGTAATCTATTGGCGCGAATCGCCATAAAACGAATTTATTGCATAATTTTTATTTAAAAGTAAGGAAAACAAAGTTATGGTATGCATATTGCACCGAGATAAAATGTTTTCAACTTCACGTTGATATCCTCAACATGAAAATAAAAACTAAAATTGTTCGTACCGCTAGGCTGCTAAAGCTGAAGCCGGGCTCGACTGGGGAGGTACCACCATCTTAAAATAATCTTGTAAATACCCTCGAAGTTATTCGGGAGGCAGTAGAGGAAAGATCTCAAATAAGCACAACCAGGTGGACAACCATGACTGGGACCGATTGATCGCGATATGGCCCCCATTACCGAGCCTTAAGCAAAACAGCGAGTATGGGCAACACTTCCAAGAAGAACACTTATTGTAAGAGTGGCCAAATTTTGGAAAGGCCTTAGTCCAGAAGTGGACTAAGACAGGCTGATTGTAGCGGTTATATCAGGGTTTTACATATTTCGCACGGAACTATAATTCTTTTATTATTTAATATATATAATTATCACTGTACAATAAAGATAATATGTATATAAATAATTATTCACAAGATATATTTCGGGTCCGATCTGGACCCGGCATCAGTTGAGTATAAAATACAAATAGACATTTGTCATGTTTACATGACATGATATAATGGAAATTCATGACCTATTTTAAAAAAAAACCTGAAACTATTTACAATGTCTTATTTTTTAATGACGATGATGATGATGATGATGATGATGATGATGATGATGATGATAATGATGATGATAATGACGATGACGATGATGATGATGATTATGATGATGATGATGATGATGATGATGATGATGATGATGATGATGATGATAATGACGATGACGATGATGATGATGATTATGATGATGATGATGATGATGATGATGAATGATGAACTATAATTCGGTTTTTTTGGAGTGCTAGTGCTCGCCCCTCGCCCCGCATCGTCATTCGGAGACTTCTTCGGGAAAACCCCTTAAGAGATCCGTGCAAAATATATAAAACCCTAAATAGCCACTACATTAGAGGGCCAGCAAAAAACAAAAAAAATATAGCAGAAAAAAGAATTTGAAAGAGGCGTAAAGAGAAGAAAATGACGAAGCCCTAAGATGATGTGCGGGTATATTATTATCTTCTTACATAATGTGATTACAAATATTGGTAGAGCAAATCCGATAGCACCTAATAGGATATTAAATTGAACCAATCACCGAGCTATTACGGATCCTGCAATATTCGCAGAACAACTTCCGGTTGGCTGATACTAGGGTTATTTGATTGCCTTGATATAGCAAAATGACCCTTAAAGACAGGGTCTCTGATAGGAAAATTGTATTAGTTCTACTCAATTACATGTCTTCAGGATTGGCGACAGTCTGGAGGGTTCGGCCGACTTAGTTAATATCAGGTTAATTTAATATATAAACGAGAGGTGTATTTTAGAGTACCGCTAAGAAATTTAATAATAATGCTAATAAAATTATATTTTGTAAAAAATACAATTATTTTACAGAGGTCAGCTTAATTTTTATTTGTATTTTCTACCAGCTAACCTTTGGTAATGGGGAAATTGTTGACGGCAGTGCCAATCAATACACTTAACGTTTTTTTATATAAAATAGTAATTAAATAGTTGAAATAATTAAACTACATGATAATAAACACTTAAAGTAAAGCTATTATTTATAATCTATATATAAGGTGACTTTAATTTATACAGTCAAACTCATACCGGAGGCTTGGTAAGTGATCAGTAATATGGATCACTTACACTTTTTGCTAATTTCGCAAAATAAAATCTTGACGTCCCATAGTAATTGACTCGGGGCTGGGCTTGCGTTTGTAAGGAACACGAAAAGAATAATTTACGAATTTCACAAAAAGGGTCATCGAACCTTGTTATTGAGCACTTACTGAGACTTCAGTAAGAATTTGGCTGCATAAATTAAAGTCAACTTTAAACTTTCGCGATTTTCACACATTATTAACTTTGTATTGAGGTCTTACTCGCGATAACTAACCACATACCTTAACATCTATTAAGGTATTTTATATGTATATATAGGTATATCTATAATTTTCATTTTTATTTTTTATTTGTGTAGTATAAGTTCTGTTGTAAAAATCCTTTTGTATGCTTGCTGCCAACCTATTTCGTGTATTCTTTCACTACAGTATTGGTTGGCTGGAAGAAACCTCTTGAAGAGGTAAGCTCGCTTTTGAGCACATTTTTCTTTTTGTACTCTTAGTTTTAGTTTCTATGTGTGTACAATAAAGCATATAATAATAATTATTATAGTAATAATAATAATGACCTAAAATAGAAGTAAAAACAGACAACAGAAACGAAAACAATCATAACAAAAGGAAACAACAACGTGAGAACGAAAACGTCGATGAAAGACTGACATTATAACTTTTTAATTTACGTTCCGTTCACCTCCATTCATTACCGGTATTTAAAGTCGACGAAATATTGCTTTGCAGTTCTGATTTTTTCTGCGTAAAACGAAAACCGTTTCATTGATTTCTACTAATTCAAAAATACGTAAAATCTTGACCAATCGAACTGAATTTCGCACGTGAATTGTTTTCGAGCGTGAATATAATGATTCACGGCGAGTGATTCAAAAATACAGCTCCAGTACTGAGGCCGAAACAACAATTTTTAGAATTTTTATGTGTGTCTGTATGTTCCGTTTGAACTCGAGAACCACTCAACGAATTTGGATGCGGTTTTTTATTTATCATCGGAGTGACCCTGGTGACGCCCAAGTCAAGTTTCGCGAGTAATTATTAGTATTACGTGTCCTAGATAAATAGGTCGATTAGCTAGCCAATAATCGCCTCTATCAAAAGGTAATAAAGTATTTGACATTGGCCTTTTTGTGTTGGACGTGTAATAACATTTTTTCCTAGCCTATGCGATACTCTTAAGCCAAGTGAGTTCGGAACGGAATTAAAAGATTTGATCATACTTACGCAGCCCGACCACGTAACGGCGGATTTATACCTCTTTTTGAGCGCATAATAATATTAAAATTAATCATAAAATATGTATAGCTTCTCCGAAAATGAGCTTGGGATTATTTTTAGAGCACAAGATTACATTTTTGATATTAGGTATATTGGTAGAGAGACATTGAAACCCACGCTTAAGATCATCGCTGGTGGTAAAGTTATGCTATCTTTTTATCATTCATATTACCAACTTTGATTTTATGCGTCTTGAAAGACCAGTCATTCCGCGTTTTGTAACGTCGAGCAAACTCTAAAAAAGGTAATTAAATAATATTATTTCCGCGTGAAGCCCTTTTATAAGGTGAATTTCGATAATTTAGCCAAATTCATACTGGAGACTCGGAAAGTAGTCAGGACGGAGGTTCAATAACCCTTTCTGTGAAATACGCAAAATAAAACATATTTTCTAATATTTTCGCTAATTTATTAATTTGTATAATACGAAAATATTTAAAAAAAATTGCGTTTATTTCACTTTCAGGCCAATGGAAAATCGTCTTCCCGGTTGTTTCACATTCAGGCTAATCAAAAAAACGTACTTTTTGGTGCCATCCCTTACTGTATTTCAGTTTTTTGTGATTGAAAACAAGACTTAAATAGAAAAACAATGTTCTGACATTAAAAAAAACAAAAAGTTGAAAAAATGTGATATTCCTTGTTCTTCCCCTGTACCCTTCAAATACAAAAAAAGTAAAATAGCTAGTGAATTAGCGAAAACCCGTTCAACCAAAACCTTAAGGAGCCTGTAGTCGGCGGCTTGAAATCAGTCGCGCACGGGGTCGCTATGCTTCATTCTGCATTCCACTTCGGATTATAGAGCACTGACTGACTGTTATTGGTTGGCCATTTCATTTCCCGAGCTCGTACGGAACTAACCGAACACGGTGTGAGAGGCGAGCTAACGCGAGACAACATTCATGTTTTGAAAAAACTCGAGAATGGTTTTGGTGGTTCCTATGATTTCAGAAGAAATAACCCAAAAATCGAAATGAAATATAAATATTTATAAATAGTATAAAATATACTATGCTGTGAAACTAAAATTATTTGATTTGTTGTGTCGCTTCTAGGACATTATGATACATAAACATTCATTAAAATATGTGTAAAATCCAGGACTTTTATATGCTTGTAAATTTTGTATGTATTGGTTTTGATAAATGTTTTAGTTTCACGTCATGGATACTGTATGGGATATGTTGAAAAAGATAAAATAATAAGCAAGTACCTATAAGTAGAAATATGATCAGCGAAATGCGCTCGTATGGGAGTTCGAGCGAATAGAGTCACCATAAGCAAAAACATCAAATTTTGCTGGTCTTAAAATTTTGTTTAAACTTTTTTTTTTTAATCATAGGTATTTTTAAAATAAAATAACATTAATTTATTTATAAACGAACTGTGTTGAAAATCGAGTTGGCTTGCCTTTATTGCATTTTTTCTTGCTCCCTTCAATTTCATAATTATGCAATCGTCAAATTTTTAAAAGTTCATTTTATTCCTCGGCAGGAAAGTATGCTTTTATAATTTAGAAGGGAGAAGTCGAGGCTCTATATGTGCTCGTTTTTTAACAGGCGTGTTCGAAAAACATATACCTGGTCGTAATATATTAGGGAACGCGAAGATTAAACGTTTTAAATATATAAATGATAGTAATTATAGTAGTTATTAAAACCCTTGATAATGGTGTAATACCGAAACCGGTTGGGATTATTTTACTACAGTATTGTGAAACGAGTACAAGTGTTTTGTTCATCATATAATTCTAGTAATATTCGAATAGCTTTACTGAATGTATTAACTCTAATTACAATCCCAAACCAACATTACCTTAACAATATACTTGAAAGTGTAATTAGAGGCAAGAAAACTAAAGTGCTAGACGTTTTCGCAAAAACCTTAGACACCTTGTATTGGGTTATATTAACACACAGCTTGGATATGTGCACAAAAAAATATTAAGTACGTACTGTTAGGCCGGGATTATGGAATGATAGATTTGATCCACTTTCTTACTGTTCATTCAAATTTCCTATAGAGTTCTACATATATTTTTAACAGATACCAGGGGATGCCCAGAATCGATCTGCCCAGAATCCTGCTCGTTTCTTTGTCTTTTTTCTACACATTCTTTTTTAGAATATTTCGATAAATCTATCAATACGACGTACAAATGTTCATAAAGATTAATGATTGCCAACTAATAACGAGCCCAAAGAGTTCTATAATCTAATTATACCTTTAAGACCTGAGACTGCGTAAGTCTGCCTATCTACATTACAGTACCTTCATTTCATTTCAACATCAAAATTCCAAATCCATTATTTTTATTTATTGAGGAGGATTGATTCTAATTGAAGAGGGAGAATATTTTTTTAAAATCCTAAAAAATCATGCGGATTCCATAAAATTGGACGCATCTGAAGACATTGAGTATGACCAAACTGTATGTAATTTTTGATCGTTAACGGTGGTTGGAGGTTAATTCGAAACACTCAAGTAAATTAATTACATTACAATTAAAATTTGGTTTTGTAAATAATAGGTTGGGGAAAAACTCGTTTCGAAATTGTATGTATGAACCTACAATAAAATCTCTTTGTCTATACCATTTGTATCTGGCTGGTTTTGGTGTTATTAAATAGTTTAAATTTTAAAAAAGATAATTTTAAATTCAATTTAGGTAAAATGTGTGATTTTCATTTGTTTTTCTTACTCTTACGATGGGTGAATCTAAGGAAGAAATTCGATACATTGTAAAATTTTACTACAAAAAAGGTAAAAAAACAACGCAAGCCGCGAAAAAAATTTGTGATGTTTATGGACCTAGTGCAGTGTCTGTGAGAGTAGCACAAATTTGGTTTAAGCGTTTTCAATCCGGAAATTTTGATGTCAAAGATGCACCTCGCTCTGAGCGCCCTATTACGGATAAAATGGATGCCATTTTTGAAAAAGTGGAGCAAGGTCGGCATATCAGTAGTTACGATGTAGCTGAAGAACTGGGGATTGACCACAAAACAGTTTTGGCGCATTTGAAAAAAGCTGGATACACAAAAAAGCTCGATATTTGGGTGCCTCATAAGCTCACTGAAAGAAACTTAATGAACCGTGTACTCATTTGTGATTCTTTATTACGAAGTAATGAGACCGAACCATTTTTGAAAAACCTGATAAGTGGTGATGAAAAGTGGATCACGTACGACAAGAAGGTGCGAAAAAGGTCGTGGTCAAAGGCTGGTCAGGCTTCACAGACTCTAGCGAAACCCGGGTTATCTCGCAACAAGGTAATTCTGTGTGTATGGTGGGATTGGAAGGGCATTATTCATTATGAGCTGTTACCACCAGGCAGGACCATCGAATCTGAACTCTACTACGAACAACTGATGAGATCAAAGCAAGAAGTTGAGAGGAAGCGGCCGGAATTAGTCAACAGAAGGGGTGCGGTTTTTCATCATAATAACGCTAGACCTCACACATCTTTAGCCACTTCGCAAAAATTAAGAGAGTTTGTCTGGGACGTATTAATGCATCCGCCGTATAGTCCTGACCTTGCAACTTCAGATTTCCACTTGTTTCGGTCTGTACAGAATTCTTTAGGTAGTGTCAGGTTAACATCACGAGTGGACTGCCAAAACCACTTGTCGCGGTTTTTTGATCAGAAGCCCCAGAATTTCTATAGCAATGGGATCATGTCCCTACCTACAAGATGGCAGAAAGTTATCGAACAAAATGGCACCTACATACTTTAGTTAAATGTAAATAAACTTTATTAAAAAATGTTTTGAATTTTCATTTAAAATGCGAAGAAACTTTTTCCCCAACCTATGAACCTGGAATAAAATAAAAAATAAACCGGATGAGTTTTCCACTTGTGCCCTGAGGGTTCCGTACACGCTCTTTAAAAACAAAAGTATTCCACGAGCAGTTATTAACAACCAATCTAAATTGACACTTACAATCTATTAGCCTCCATTTATCCAAAGGATCTAATTAAGTTGGTAATTTATTTATTATTGAATAATTAAATTTCAGTTATTTCCTGATTTTTTCTCGGACGTGCCTATAATAAAAACCTAAAATTCACTGTTCTGGAGGTAAATCCACATAACTATACTCGCGATTGTCTGCCCTTGGTGAAACTTGAAAACATCTTGATTAAATTCACTTGTTTCACTGGTTTTAATTTTACAATTTAATCCCGACCGGTTTCGGTGTACAAACCATTCTTAAATTTCCTGAATCGTTGGAGAATAGTGTATTTACTAAAAATGATCGAAAGTTAATTGTAAAATAAAACCAGTGAAACAAGTACAAGTGAATTCAATCATGATATAATAATAATAATCTACACTCGGAATTACTTCTAAAATCCTCTCGGGGATAATATCTTGGTATAATACCTATATATTATGTTGAAACCAGAAACAAATATAAATGCTTTTCCAAAATTCAGACTTGCCAAGGTAGGTACCTCTTTTGTAGGACATCGTATAAGATTTTACAATAAACTTCCAAAGGGGGTCCTTAGTTTGCCTGAAAATAAGTTTAAGCTATACATTAAGCAGGGACTACTTAAAAAAGCTTATTATAAAATCAATGATTATCTGAACGATAATGAAGCATGGTGTAATAAATAATAATAATAATCTTTATCAAAATTGTAAGTAATAATTAGCAAATTTTAATACGAAATGTTTGATTCCTCTAAAGGCTCATCTTAAGGCCTTTATAGTTAATTAATATGTAAACTGACTTTGCTGTAAAAGGTAATAGACAATGTAAGACGGATTGACTAAGATCAATTTTTTTTTTCTATTGGACATAATTCCTATGGTTTTATATTTTCCTTTACTTAAGTAGGTATAAGAAAATTGTATAGATTATGTTTATGTTACAAATGAAAAAAAAAAACATGTTTGCTAAGTTTCTTGCCCTTCTTCTTAGCAATACCAATCGAACGGTGCGGATGGTTAGGCATTATGTATATATAATATTTGTATTCCTATATTTCTCTTTTTTATGCAGGTGTATAAGTTTATTACATTTTAGTAGCCCAACCTTAATATTTTTTGGATGTATTTCCCGTATTTATTTATCAACTTATTTGTTCGTTGCATCAATTATATATAATATTTTTATTCCTAGATTTCTCTATTTTATGCAGTTGTATAAGTAAATTTTTGTAGCCAACCTAAATATTTTTTTTATGTATTTCCCTTATTAGTATATACATATTATTTTTTATATTTTTTTATTCTAAAGATATTTATTGTAAAGATTAACTTTGACTTGTAGAAAGTATGCTTTATGTGTCTATTTTACAAAATAAACATTTTGATTTGATTTGATTTGATGTATCTTTAGAATCTATAGACTCAAGTATCATGTTTTGTTTCGCTAAAATGCACTTTTCTTTATCCACACTTCTAAAACCTAACACAGTTCATAAATGTAGCCACTTTAAACCAAATAGAGACGACTGTAATTATTTCAGGCCGCATGAAAGTGTACGGGCGTTTAATAATTATAATTAATTCAACTGAAACCTGTACTTCAGTTAATTGGATTAGAGTTCGTTAGGCAGTATCGTGAGAGCCTCTCGCTTTTGCGTTGCTGAAAACATGCACTGGACTAACAACATTATGGATATTACCCTTTCGTTGGAGTTAAATATTTATATTACGATGACTAAGGTTCTAATCGTAAGTTTAGATTTGAGTATTAGCTAATGTTAGTTTATTCCATTTATTTATGATCTTGCTAAGTTTCTTGCCCTTCTTCTTAGCAAGACTGATCAAATGGGGGCGGAGTTAGGCATGTATTTATATATGTAACGTACGTACGTATTAGTAACGGGTAGAGCTGGTGACAATAAACTTTCTGTTAAGAACTATAGCGATCATCTTGCTCCGCTTAGCCCCCGAATTTATGATCACAAGCAATCTAACAAGCCTCTCCTTGCTTTGCTTATAATTGCACCTACTCGTAATTTTGACTTATGCATAAATTACACCCATTAGAGACAATCCTGACTTACTTTCTTTTTTGTTAATTCATCAAATTGAGTCATGCAAATTTTCCATCGAGGATGCTCAAAATAAAGCAAAAATGTGGATGGAATTCAAGCCCATACATCTTAACATGGGTGGTAAATTATTAAAAGTCTTATGTAATTTTTGTAATTGTTAAATTGATCTTTAAAAAAATCTCTTCACCAACATGGCCCGAGCCTACCGAGAAGAAGAAGATGGTACATGCCGCATGCAATGCGTTTTCTAACACAAGTAACTTCCAGAAAGACCTTGGTTTCTTATTGATCCTCCCGATCTTGTTTATCATTATGCATGCAAAAGTGTAGGAGATTATCGGTGATGCCACTTTGCATAATACCTACTTCATTATTCCGATTCAGGGCCTCTGGTAACGTCGACTATCGACTTAACTCGGCCTTACAGTTTTTACATATTGGCGCGACATAATATAAGGGTAAGTTAGTCATTGCCGAGTAACAGTCAGCACTCGTTTTACCTCTTTTTACTGATGATTTTTACGTCACAACAACACGAAAATGCATGCAACACTTGACTGGTTGCATTTGAACTTTTACTTTGTTAAAGGTAATAGACAATATATGAGACGGGTTGACTAAGATACATTTTTTTCTCGTGACATAATTCCTGCAGTCTTATATTTTTTATGTCTTTACTTGAGTAGGTATGTATATGATTTTGTGTCATATGTTTTATTTTGAAAAAAGGAATGTTTGCTAAGTTTCTTGTCCTTTTTCTTAGCAATACTAATCGATTGGTGCGGATGGTAAGGCATTATCTATATATCGACTGATGCCGGCCCCATAGTGGGCCGAAATATATTTCGAAAATTAATATTTTTTTATTATTAATACAAGTTAAAGGAAATTATCTATATATAATATTTTTATTCCTATATTTCTCTATTTTATGCAGGTGTATAACTTTATTACATTTTAGTAGCCCAACCTTAATATTTTTTGTATGTATTTCCCGTTTTTATTTATGAACTTATTTCTTCATTGCATTATATATATATAATATTTTTATTCCTAGATTCCTCTATTTTATGCAGGTGTACATTTTATTTCCCGTATTATTATATGTTTTTTTTATATTCTAAAGATATATTATATTGTTAAAATTAACTTTGACTTGTAGAAAGTATACTTTATGTATCTATTTTGCAAAAATAAATGTTTTGATTTTGATTTTGAACGCGGGTCTGAAAATTGCTGCTTTAATGCTCTAGGTGGTAGAGCTGATGCCGGGTTCGACTGTGGAGGTACCACCATCTTACTCGCAAATCCTCCCGAAGTTATTCGGGGGAGAGTAAGAGAACAGCTCTCAGGCAAAACCAGGCGACCCACCATTGCCTGGGACCGATGGATGGCGGTATATCCATCCCCAATTTCCCGGGAGTTATATAAAACAGGCTGGTGACGGGCAGCGGCGTCACTGGTGCAAGGGTTTCGGCACCGCGTTCACCAACCCGCCTGCCCAGCGTGTGTGAGTACGGGCATTTATTCCAGGAGGATTGCCAAGAGTGGCGAAATCCTTTGAAGGCCTATGTCCAGCAGTGGACGAAACAGGCTGATGGATAGATGGATGGAATGCTCTTTAATTTTAATTTTAGACGACAGGTTATCATGGTATCCTCACCTAGATCAAGTTGCAAACAGAATAAGAAAGCTCAGCTGGATATTTGCAGCACTGAGACACATTGCACCACCCAAATCACCAGAAAACAAAAATAAAGACTTACTAAGCACAATATATTTGGCTTTGGTGCAGTCTATCTTAGTTTACTGTATTCCAGTCTGGGGAGGTGCAGGAAAGACCAAATTTTTAGATCTAGAAAGAGCCCAGCGTGGACTTTTGAAGATAATGCATTTTAAAAAAAGAAGATTCCCTACTAGTAGCCTTTACGAATTATGCAACTGTTTATCCGTGAGGAAACTGTATATACTTCAAACTGTTCTAAAAAAACACAAAGATATCGATTATGATGCAAGAGTAATTATGAAGAGAAAAAAATACAATGTAGCTAAAATTCCAACAACTAAAACCGAATTTGCAAGCAAACAGTACTCAAAACGATCAGCATACCTGTACAATAAGTTGAACGCTGAATTGGACATTTATAGTAGTCCTTATTACGAATGTAAGAAAGCAATCACAAATTGGTTACAACCGCTAAACTACGAACAGACAGAGTGTTTATTGACCCGCATACAATAACAAAATAGTCAACATACACATGAATATATTAATATTATATAATACCTATATACCTTTACTTTTATCGTTGAAATAATATAAATTAAAAATAGAATCTTATTTATTTTGTTCTAGATTTCATATAAAAACTAAACAAATATTACATATATGTATATTTAAAAATATAGACTTCTCACACACAAATATACCTACATAACATATTTATAATATCTAACAATAGCTATCTTTATTAAACTTCTTTTTAAAAATTCTTGTTTTCAAAATCAGTGAATTATGTGAAGATATAGAAGAGCGGAGTCACCTGGTACAGGCATTGTATGCTTAAAAGGTGATTTCAACAACTCGATTATTGTAAACTATTTATGTTTTACCAATAAAGATATTTTTTTTTTTTTTTTTTTTATTTACGATAAATTTAATGCCCAAAGCTTGTTTTTCTGTACATCTTCAAAAGTAGCAGGGCTGATTGGGAATACGTTACTTGACTTCTAAGGTTAATCAAAAGTAAAACCTAAGAGCAAAGTTTTGTTGTAGGTCGTTCAGTTCTTCTGCTGTATAATTCAAGATTGATTCTGCCAAAACTTTGGGAAAAAATACGAATAAAAATAAATATAAAATCTTCCAAAAATACTTTGAAAATTCATTCAATTTGTCAAATAAAGCTTAATGCAACTCGTAGTCATATTTTAAAAAGTTATACGATTACCTTTTTTTTGTTTGAATTTCTGATAAGAAATTTTTAATATTCATATTCTTATAGAATATGTCACCTTTATTTGTTATAATAAGGATAAAAGATACAAAGTAATAAAGAAGGTGAATATGCTCTTTACAAACTAACATATACGATACGATCGATAACGTAAAATATACGATCTAGGCACTATTCATTGTCAACAAGGTGCAACGAACACCTTTCATACTATATGTAAGTTTGTTATTAATCTTCATGCACATCAGGCAGCATGATAAATAAGTTTGTGCTTAAGCTAGTGATCTTGAACTAGCCTGTTAGAGTATAATGTATTATTTGGATATACATCTTTGGCTGTTTTGAACCCATTTTGACAGATGTATATATGTTGTCTTACAAATAAAGCCGGTTCAAGAATATGCAAGCACGGGAATGTTACATTATCTTAATTAAATAATGGTTTTCATGATTTGTCTTGAGAGATGCCACAAATTGCACGAACACATTACTTTTGTGCTACAATACTAGTTTATGAAACTAGTACATAAAGAGGTTATCAAAACACGAACGGATGTTTTATAGTTTAACACGAGTGTTTTTATATCTAGTAAAGTGCAGTTTCATACACTTCTTTATTGAAACTCATGCAATATAGTGACTTACCAATTTTCATAATCTTGGTAAAGTTTGTCTTAAGCTTTTTCTGGTTAAATATTTTTCATCATTTTCGCCCTTTTATATCCTATGTATCACTGCTGTCAGGTATTTTAGAAAAATAAATCTTTTGATCCACGAAAACACCGTTAGTAAGGCAAGAACCTCAACGAGATCTGACATTAACTGGCATAAAACTAGTTTTTCACAAAAAATATAAAGATAACGATACCTCAGCTTAATTATTTTGACAAATATTTTAAAATATAAAAGCAACGTAGTCGATTGTGCAAGAAGTTATAATTTTTGTGAAAATTCAATCACTAGTATGTCGAGACAGCACGCTAGAATGATACTTCTCGTGTTTTACCCAAAACCTCATGTTACTCGTTAGAGCATTTCCACAAAACCACAATTTGACGCGTACGCGTGTCTTTACGCAAATTTAATGATTATTGTTACCGAAACTCCATTCTAGTTTGAAATGAGGGCTAACTTTGTACGATTGATGTGGGCTCTTGTGTACCACGCTACTCGTAGTATTAGAACATGCTAGCGTGCTTTGTTAACGGGACATACACATACATTACTCACGCCTTTTCTCCCAGAGTAGCTAGGTAGGCAGAGACTACTGGTACTATTCTGTCACTACTCTTTTGCTTCTTTCACATCCATCAATCTAGTTATACAAGCACTTTGTTCGGAGTACTTTTGAGTTTGCCTCCTTCAGTATGTCATTAATTTGGTTGGCATTCGGGCGGCCCGGTAGAGCTTTCATAAATTTTTTTCGTCACTCTAGGTACTTTCATTCATGTGGTTGAAGTCGTGGGTTTAAATTCGTTTTCGGTCTGCGTGCCTGGAAGACACGTTAAGTTGTTGTGGGTCCCTATTAGTACCCAAAACACGACTATAGAACCAACACGTTGAGGTGTAAAATCGTCAGTCAAACGTGGGTGTACGAGTGTGGACAGTGGCTTTTCCTTTCGATACCCTCTCAGGAATTCATGTTGTGACAATGTACATTGTATATATGTGTTAAAGTTTCGTTCTATTCACGTGACATTTCCTCGCACGAGTAGATAGCATCGTGTAGGTAACTTTGAACAATTAATTACGGATTTCTTGAAGTTTCAGACTTGTTCTTGTTGCGAAGTGACTTTGAAATTACAAAGTTCAGTAAAAAGAGTTTAGTTTTTGTCGCATTCTTGACTGGGCTACGTGTGGGGAGGGTTTTTATTTTATTTTGTATTAAAAAAATCATTGTTGCGGTTTTGGAACGCACCCTATAACGCCTTTAAATTCATCCTGAATCCTGACTATTTTAGAGTTCTGCCAAAAAACGGACACACTTACAGCAAAGTATAAATTTGTCTGTTCGTCTTCGGCATATAAAAAAACCGGCCAAGTGCGAGTCGGACTCGCGCACAAAGGTTTCCGTACCATTTCTATAAAAATGGAAAAAAAATCATGTCTGTTGTATGGGAGTGCGCAGGTCCGGCTCGCATTTGGCCGGTTTTAATTTTTGTTGTTGTGGCGGCAACTGAAATATATCATTTGTGAAAATTTCAACTGTCTAACTATCACGGTTCATGAGATACGGACAGACGGACAGTGGAGCCTTAGTAATAGGGTCCCGTTGGTTACCCTTTCTTAACCCTAAAAACTACGTTGCCACGGGGGGAGGGGGCTCCAAGATAAAGCTACGTATTTAGGCTACGTGGAGGGGAGGAGGGGCGTGAAAAGAGGACAAATTGAAACTACGACGCTTATGGACGTTCCTTCCCACATAGTATTTTTTTTTGACTGTTCTACTATTTCTCTACTTCGTCATACGTTAAAAAAGAAGCGCAATTTTGGCGCACATTCAAATGTTGCTGTTTTCCGCCATCCGTAGATCATTTTAAACAAGGAGTTTCAACCAAATAAACTGCACTGAATCCGCACAAAATTTCAAATTAAATTGCGCAGAAGTAAACGGGTTGAACTTCACTAACAACCTTAGAATAAAATAAATGAAACAAAAATCTCTGCGCGACAGTATAAATCTTATTTTCACCGAAACTTTTTGCTAAAATGTTTTCTGTGCCGCAGAAAATGGGAAATGGCGGAGTGAGAATTGTGAGTACTGTGTCACGCTAACTCGATTATTCTTTGTTACATGTAAAACTATGTCTCCATTTCTAATCCCAACAAAAAAGCATATGTATCCTGAAACTGTGTGACTCTAAACCACACGAAAATATAGTATTTTCTGCAATTTTGACATAACGAGAGGCATATTGATACGAGTGTCCCAAACGCAATGGCTTTTTATTATGTTGAGATGGACACAATACTATATAGAGTGAAATTCAGTCAACCGCCTAAATTCATACTGGAGACTCGGTTAGTCATCAGGAACAAAGTGTAATGAACCTCAAGGTGAAATTAGAAAAATAAAATTCCCCATTGTGCCTGCACTAGGAATTGTACTTGAACTAGTCCAGCGAACAAAATTTTTTTTTTTATGATTTCGCCAAATGTTTTATGAACTTTGTTCCTGATCACTAAACAAGTGTTCAGTAAGAATTGAGGCGGTTGACTCAATTTCACCTTGTACTTACGACTGTTAAAAATTGCGTCTCCGAGTGGCATGATTTCATAAAAGAACTGGTCAAGTGCGCGTAGAGCTCATGCCCTGAGGGTTTCGTACATACCGTTTGAAGCACAAACTTATTACACGAGAAGTTATATTACTTGACTTGACACTTACGATCTATTAAAATATATGTATCTCAAGGTTCTAATTACGTTGGTCTTTAATTTCTTACTGAATAAATAAATAAAAGTAATTTTCTGTTTTTTTTCCTAGACATGTGCTATATTGTAAACAGAATTTCATGTTTCTAAGTCAACTGAAATAACCCTATTAGCCCATTTATATGAAATTGATAACGTAAAGTGCAATAACTTTTATTGACGTTCAGTTTGAAGCCTAATTTCTTAGGGTTCCGTACCCAAAGTGTAACCAACGGGACCCTAGTACTAAGACTCCGCTGTCCGTCCGTCCGTCTGTCACCAGGCTGTATCTCATGAATTGTGATAGTTAGACAGTTGATATTTTCACAGATCATGTACGCTTGTTGCCGCTATAACAACAAATACTAAAACCGGCCAAGTGCGAGTCGGACCCGCGCACTTCCAAACATCAGACATGATTTTTTTGCCGTTTTTATAGATAATGGTACGGAACCCTTCGTGCGCGAGTCCGACTCGCACTTGGCCGGATTTTACAGCGCCATAGGGCCGTAGACGAAGACTTTATTTGAACTTGATATCTCTAAAGGGCCCCAAAAAAGGGTCTTGCAAGACGGACAGACAGACGGACCAAAGTGATTTTATAAGGGTTCCGTTTTTGTACTTTTAGGTACGGAATCCTAATAATGACTACATGACCAAATTCTATAGGTGCACATTCGTGCTTCAGAAGGAATGCTATAAGATATGGATCCGTATTTGTGCCCTAAATACGACGACAAGGCTCACCACCCATCACACTGGAACCAAATAATCGTCGGAGAAACGTGGGTCTACGAGAGTGGACTATGAGTTGGATTTCGCAGTCCATCCTCGAAAACGCCTCTGAAAACCTCGGAAAAACTCGGGGACTCAGGTTGTGGAATATGTTTGTGTTTTAAACGGTGTACGGAACCCTCTGAACACGAGTCCTATACTCACACTTGATCGGTTTTTTTACTAAGTAAACAAATCGGGGTTACGTTCTTTAATATTATTAATAAAATTAAGAGTCTCCCTGGCGGTGGATTCCGGTTGGTTCGTTAGATTTAAACCTTTACAAAAACTAAACATTATTTGTTGATACTAGCCTTTGCCCCGTTTTCGGTTTGGGCATTGTTTTATGAACCTCCCTTATCGTCTATGTATCGAGAAAGGTACTGTGATGATAATAAAATAAGCCACATCAAAATCCGTTGAGTAGTTCTCGAGTTAAAGCAGAACATACAGAGAAACAGAAAAACAAAAGTTCTAAAAATTTTGGTTTCGTCTTGTAAATACAATACTATAACAACCCATTTCATTTAAAATTTCGCAAAAATATTCAATTTAATACAGACACGACTTTTGCCGATTACTTTGAAGAAAACTTTATTATGAAATACGTGCGTATTTGTCTATAGGTAAATGATTCAAAATTCTTGCAGTGTGCAGAAAGCGCCAAGCTACGTGATCTGATTACTTAGTTTAGGTAATAGTGGACCGCCAATACCAATTCGAGGTTATTGAAAGAAAGTCCTTTTCCATTGAAGGGCGGCGCACTGCACCGCTAAAGTTATTGACAAACATCAACTAACAACATTACTTGCGGGCGTCACGTTTTACCGCAACAGGCACAAGTCACCCGACATCGCACCCACCTCATCCGCACTCTACCTACATGTGAGCAGCAATGACGCCTTAATCGAGGGTCAAGACAGGATAGCCCCGAGCAGAAGCAAGCACTGCTTTTCCGCCAATATACGACATGATTGACTCAAGTGAGTGTTTTTGGACTGGCCAGAGAACCTGGCTCCCTCATTTTCACTCGAAACTCCGACGCTCACCTCGCGGAATGAAAATGGATGGATACTTAATCTCTCCAAATCCTGTTCCATTTGTTAAGCAATCTAATCGCAGCATGTGCGATAAACAAGTCCCTTATTATTTTTGGGATTAAATAACCTTTCATTGTTGCACGAGCGCATTTTACGCCCGCGTTCATTAATAAATGCCAAACATTAGCGAAGACTGGTGACGGGCAGCGGCGTCACTGGTGCAAGGGTTTCGGCACCGCGCTCACCAACCCGCCTGCCCAGCGTATGTGAGTATGGGCATTCCAGGAGAACCACCAAGAGTAGTGAAATCCTGGAAAGGCCTATGTCCAGTGGACGAAACAGGCTGATGGATGGATGGAGGCAGCTGGGACTTATTAGACCTACACAGATTATAAAAAAGTTACTTGTATGAAATCAGTGATACAATGCCATTAAAAAAATTAATGTTAAAAAACCTTTGTTGTGTATTGCGTTGTATTATATTGTGTATCGTGTTACAAGAAAAACAGAAAATTATTTATCTTATATGGGTTGGGAGCAGCAGCTTTAACACACAGCGGGTTAAATCCGTTGTAAAATTGGCCTCAAAATAGGGTTCCGCGTTAAACGTACTGCATATCAGTCGACGTCAGACACGCCGCAGGCTAATTGCGACGATTCATTAAATAAAAGCAGTCGCGCGTGTGTCGGAACAGCCCTGATTTATGAAGTCCCGGTTTATTGATGGAGACATCATGACTGTGAGGTCGGACCGGTACAAAATATTCTCGGCTTAAATAACCAGATTTTCATGAAATACTCAGAAAATTTAAATTTAAATAAATTTCTGGTAAGTACGTGTATATGATGAAATGTTGTGAACGCAAATGCGCCTGGTTACTTGTTTTTAGCAATGTTGACTGCTATAATATTATTACAACTAATATAATGTAAGGCGCACTTCTGTCTGTCTACTTTTAGTGTGAAAAGTCAAGTCACGCTCTGAATACTTTTTCTAATATATATTATTATATCAATCGTAAAGCATCCCAGTGTTTCTATTTATCATCAGGTTATGGGCCCAGCACGCTTCCACTGCGCTTTCAGGTTATGGGCCTCCCCATGCCTAAATAAGTGTTATCAAAGTACAGTGAAATAACAGTAAAATTTTCTGAAATATTTAAGACATAACCTAAAAAACTATACCTACTTCTTAGTGGTCCGAGTTTTTATTTCAGCGGATTGTTATTGAGAACAATTATTATGGGATCAAACATGTTTTCCATACCGAAGCTGACCGGACGAGATAATTTTACAAGTTGGAAGTTTGCTATGGAAGCATATCTACAACACGAAGAATTGTGGGAATGTGTAACCGGTGATTGCAAAGACACCAAGAAGGATACAAAAGCTAAGTCCAAAATTATATTACTCATAGACCCCCAGTTATACGTGCATGTTCAAGCTTCACAAACATCCAAAGAGGTGTGGGATAAACTGAAAAAAGCTTTTGAGGACTCGGGTTTGCTCCGAAAAGTTGGTTTATTAAAAGATTTAATTAATACTAACTTAGAATCAAGTACAAGCGTTGAAGAATATGTGAATAAAATTATGACTTCTGCACATAAATTGAGAGACATAGGATTTGCTGTAGATGACGAATGGTTGGGAACCTTGATGTTGGCCGGCTTGCCAGATGAATATAGACCAATGATAATGGGCATTGAAAGATGTGGTATAAAAATTAGTGCCGATCTAATAAAAACAAAACTTTTACAAGAGGTAAAATCCGTAGATACAACTACCGCTTTTTATACAAAATATAACAACATGAGGAAACAACAACAGAACAAAAATATAAACAGTCACCCGAAAACAGCAAAAGGGCCACGTTGTTTTAATTGTAACAAACATGGCCATTTAAGTAAACAATGTTGGTTTAAAAAAACAAAACCTGAAGATAATAATGGCTTTGTAGCTGCTTTTTCAGCCACCTTACAGAATGATGCAATGAGCTGGTACGTGGACTCCGGTTGTTCAGCCCACATGACGATGCACCATTTATTTATTATTTTTATTTATTTATTTAACACACACACGAAATACATTACAGACACAAATCCAATGCGTATAACATGGTAGACAAATTATTAACAAATTTATTTAACCTGAGAAAAAAATATATATACAGATATATTAGCTAAAAATGTACATGTACACTTAAAATATACTAAAAAGTAGACAATCACTCCTCTAAGTACTTCACCACACGTGTGTGGATGTGGACTAGGGATGCAGAAAAAATATCCACCTCTGGTTGATCTCTGGCTATACCGTTGAGCAAGCGAAGCACGCGGCTGAGAGGGGCCTTAGCTGCGAGGTTGGTGCGAGCCCCCGGAAGCTCGAACAGTCTGTGACTGCGCGCGCGCTCGTACCGAACCGGCACCCACAGACATATCAGTGCCAGCAACGACGGAACATGAATCAAACCCCTAAGAATTTTTACCACAAACATAGTCATTGTGGAGCCCCTTCTTAACTCTAAGCTGTTATACCCTAACATGCCCAACAAAAACATTGTTGGGTATAAGAAAGGATAATACTTAAAGCTTCGTTTATAAATATTACGAAGGAATAGTTTCTGGACTTTTTCGATGGTAAGTACATGTACCATGACTGGCTCGAGGATGAAGTAGCTGCACCTGTTCAGAACATCCGAATTGCAAATAATAAAATGCTCCCCGTTACAAGCTGCGGTAACATTACTATAAGTGTACACAATGAGATCACTGGCGCTACAGACTTTATACAGATAAGAAATGTACTATATGTCCCTGATCTATCTACTAATTTACTCTCAGTAAGCAAAATTATCAAAAGTGGATGTAAAGTAGAGTTTAGCAGTGATGGTTGCCACATTGTAAACAAAATTGGACAAAAGGTAGCACATGCAAGTTTAATTAATGACACTTATACATAAGTTAAGTACTTACCAAACTGGTCAAGCAATGGCAACGATGACTGCAGCAGAAGATACATACCTATGGCACCAACGGATGGGCCATTTGAATTTTAACGGTGTTAGCAAGATTGAGAAGTGCACTGTAGGTGTAAAATTATCTCCGCAGAAAGAAAGCTATATATGTACCTCTTGTCTTGAAGCAAAACAATCAAGGCAACCGTTCAATCATGAAGGCTCCCGGGCAGCAGGGCTGTTAGAGCTGATCCACACCGATATTTGTGGACCGATGGAGACACAGTCTTTAGGAGGTGCCAGGTATTTTATTACCTTTATAGACGATTATTCTCGCAAAGTTTGTGTTTATTTCCTTAAACATAAATCCGAAGCATTAGATAAATTTGTAGAATTTAAAAATAGAACAGAAACTGAAACAAACAAGAAAATTAAAATGATTAGAAGTGATAATGGTACAGAGTATATAAATGCTAATTTTGACAAATTTATAAAACAATTTGGCATCAAGCATCAAAAAAGTAATGTATATACGCCCCAGCAGAATGGATTAAGTGAGCGGATGAACCGTACACTTATTGAGCGCGCTAAATGCATGTTGTTCAATGCTACTTTACAGAAGCAGTACTGGGCGGAGGCTGTAGCTACTGCAGCCTATATTGTGAACCGGTCCCCAACAACATCGCTCGGCGACATCACACCTGAGGAAGTATGGACAGGTTCCAGACCAGACATCAGTCACATGCAAATATTTGGCTGTAAGGCAATGGTGCATATACCAAAGGAAAAACGCAAGAAATTAGACCCAAAGTCACGTGAGCATATTTTCATTGGCTATAGTGAATGCACAAAGGGCTACCGTTTTGCAGATCCAAAGAGTAAACAAATTATCACGAGTAGAGACGTTGTATTTTTGGAGACAACTGTAAAGCAAAATAAAATAATTAAAAATATTTCTAACATTGAAAATGAAACGAATAAAGAAAATCGAACACTGTCAAAAGTAAATGTAAAAGAAGATGAAAGTAAGACTGAAAAACAAAAAGATGTCATCTTACCACTATCTTATACAAATAAAGAAGAAGAAATATTACCTGAACAAGTGTACTTACCAGTATCCGATGTGAATGAAGAAGCTATACTATCTGAAAATGAGTCTAGTTATTATGAAGATGTAAATGATGAAACATACGTACCTGAAGAAGAAAGTTCAGCAAGTTCTCCCAAAACTCCATGTCGTCAGATTCGACGAAGAAATATCTCTCATTGTACTAATAGTCCAGAACACACTTCATTTTTTTCTTTGGATATTGAATCTGCAACGAGCTTACTAGATAACGATCCACAAGATCACATAGAAGCTTTGAGTAGTGATGATGCTAGTTTATGGAAAAAAGCAATGGATGAGGAACACCAGTCCCTTATTGAAAATAATACATGGACTAATGTGGATTTACCCAAAGGGAAAAGATTAATACCATATGATATTCCACCAAGAACCATCAATCGAATCCATCCAATACCATGTAAATGGGTATTCAAAACCAAAAGAGACGAGACAGGTACTGTGATTCGGTACAAAGCTCGTCTAGTCATCAAAGGTTTTAAACAAACTAAAGGTGTTGATTACAATGAAGTTTATGCCCCAGTAGTTCGATATTCGTCAATAAGATATTTAATGGGACTGGCAGTAAAGTTCGGGTTAAAAATACATCAAATGGATGCTGTCACTGCTTTCCTACAAGGGGAAGTAGATGAAGAGATATATATGTCTTCACCGCCATGTTATGAATCAGCAAACAAAGCATGTCGCTTGAATAAATCTCTGTATGGCTTGAAACAGGCCAGCCGGCAGTGGAACAAAAAGGTAAATATGACATTATTGAAAATTGGAATGTCAAGATCTAAAATTGATCCCTGTGTTTATTACAGGATCATATCAAATCAAATCAAATCAAAATATTTATTTTTGCAAAATAGATACATTAAGTATACTTTCTACAAGTCAAAGTTAATTTACACAATATAATATGTCTTTAGAATATAAAAAAAATATATAATAATACGGGAAATAAAATATACACCTGCATTAATAAATGATAGTCGTAAGTTTTTAAATAAATAAATAAATAAAAAATAAATAAAATAGGGGAATCTAGGAATAAAAATATGATATATACATAATACTATGAAGAAATAATAAAAACGGGAAATACATACAAAAAATATTAAGGGTGGGCTACTAAAATGTAATAAAGTTATACACTTGCATAAAATATAGAAATATAGGAATAAAAATATTGTATATACATAATGCCTAACCATCCGCACCATTCAATTAGTATTGCTAAGAAGAAGGGCAAGAAACTTAGCAAACATTCCTTTTTTCAAAATAAAACATATGATACAAAATCATATACATACCTACTCAAGTAAAGGCATAAAAAAATATAAGACTGCGGGAATTAGTCACGAGAAAAAAAATATATCTTAGTCAACCCGTCTCATATTGTCCATTACCTTTAACAAAGTAAGTTTACATATTAATTAATTTTAAGCCTTTAGAGGAATCGTACAGTATTAAAATATGCTAATTATTAATTACAATATTGAATAAGATTATTATTATTTATTACACCATGCTTCATTATCATCCAAATAATCATTGATTTTATAATAAGCTTTCTTAAGTAGTCCCTGCTTAATATATAGTTTAAACTTATTTTCAGGCAAACTAAGGACCTCCTCTGGAAGCTTATTGTAAAATCTTATACCATGTCCTACAAAAGAGGTACCTACTTTGGCAAGTCTTAATTTTGGAAAAGCTAGTTTATGTTTGTTTCTGGTTTCAACAGAGTGGTGCACACCAAGCCTCGGGAAATTATCAATTTTTTTTCTGACATATCTAATAACTTGATAAATAAATTCACAAGGGACCGTAAATATATTAATTTCTTTAAACTTTTCTCTTAATGAATCTCGGTACTTCATGTTATAAATAGACCGAATTGCTCTCTTTTGCAAGACAAAGACTGCTTCTATATCCGCGGCTCTACCCCACAACATTATGCCATATGACATAATGCTGTGAAAATAACTGAAATATACTAATCTAGCAGTATCTTCATCAGTAATCTGCCTTATGCATCTAACAGCGTATGCGGCTGAACTAAGTCTACCACAGAGAGCTTCTATGTGGGGACCCCACTGAAGACGAGAGTCTATAGTAATACCTAAAAACTTAGTTTCGTTAACTAACTCCAGCTTGGACCCCTGCAAAAATAAACTGACATCTACTTGAATTACATTTGGTAAAGTAAACTTTATACATTTCGTCTTTTTTGCATTTAGAACTAAATTATTTGCAGTGAACCAATCAAGAATCAGAGAGAGGGTTGAATTCGCGTCATCAAGTATATCGTTATGTCGATTCACTTTAAAAATAAGTGACGTGTCATCTGCGAATAGAACTATCTCAGATAAGTCTCTAACTAAGTAAGGAAGGTCATTTATGTATATTAAAAACAATAGGGGCCCCAATATGGAGCCCTGCGGAACACCCATTTTGACTAATGCTCCAGATGACTTTACTCCATTAATGTCTACCTTTTGAAACCGGTCACTAAGGTATGACTTAAATAACGCCAAAGATTTACCCTTAACTCCATAGTGATCTAATTTACATAAAAGTGTTTCATGATTAACGCAATCAAAAGCTTTTGAGAGGTCACAAAATACACCGAACGCATCCTGCTTTGCTTCCCAAGCGTCAAATATGTGCTTGACTAAAGCAACTCCTGCATCAGTGGTAGACCTCCCTTTAGTGAATCCATATTGTTCACTGTGAAACAACTTATTTAAGTTAAAATGAGATAACAATTGATTAAAAACAATTTTTTCGAAAATCTTACTAAATACTGGTAAAACTGAGACCGGTCTATAGTTGGAAGGGTCTTCATTGTCGCCTGATTTAAAAAGAGGGATCAATTTACTCAACTTCATTAAATCAGGAAAGACACCATCATCTACACATTTATTAAAGATTAAAGCTAAATATGGAGCTATTAAATCAATGATACAGCTTACAACTTTAACAGATAGGCCCCATAAGTCCTCGGTTTTTTTAAAGTTAAGAGATTTAAATGCTTTAATGACAGTTTGTGAATTAATATGCTTTAACGCAAATACAGAATGGCACTGAGGCACGTGATCACTCAAAAGATCCTGTGCAAGTCTTGGACTTGAATTTAAGCCTTTAGTTGTCAAGGAAGGAATGTCAGTAAAGAATTGTTCAAAGGCCTTCGCAACTTCTTTATCTCCTGTAAAAACTTCATTGTTAATGTTCAATTTTAGTTCATTATTCCGTTTGTTACTCTTCCCAGTTTCAGTATTTATGATTTTCCATACTGCTTTTACTTTGTTATCGGCCATTTTATTTTTTTTATTCAGAAATATACTTTTTGCTTTTAAAAACACTAATTTGAAAGTACGTGAGTATATTTTCAAATGTTCAATAAATTCAATATTATTATTGTAGGATTTTATGTCGTACAATTCGTATAAATGATTTCGGCTTTTGTAAATACCTGGCGTTGCCCAGTCACTAAAAGTGATTTTATTACTGTTAGAAACTTTCCGCAATGTAAACGTATTTTCAAATTCTTTGGAAACTATGTTAAACAGGTCTGCAAAGAGAGCATTTGGATCATCTTGGAGAAGATTAAAATGTGGTAATTTAAGTTCTAAGTTTGCTTGAAAACATTCTAGTCTGTGAGTTGTTACATAAATGATGATGATATATTATTCATTACAGTATATGTTATATGTTACTGGCGCTAGTAGTGCACTATTATCTGCTGTTACACAATAGAGTTGATGACCCTCCCACGCTCGCGGGCTGCGCGCTGGCGGCGCCGGACAGGTACGCTATGCTGCGGTCGCATCATCTCTTCGCGACGGGTGTGGTTCGCACACAGCATGCTCGCTACGCGCCCACGTTCCATGCGTGCACTCTTCTTAATGCGATGGCCAACCGTAATAATGAATTAGACATTTTTAATATAACCCTTCCGGCATTTGTTAAAATTTGTAAACTATTTTTAAGCTTATAGTTATTCATTAAATATTAGTTCATAGTATATTTAACTTGTGAGATGGTTTTTACTGTTAATAGGTTAAGGTTCTGCTGTCAAATAAATAAATGTTGATGACCTGCTGTATTTTTTCAATAATGAAGAAACTGCGTTGCTGATAAAACAACAATTAAGTGACGTATTTAAAATAAAGGATATGGGTACAGTAAAACAATGTATCGGTATTAAAATTGATCAGAAGGAAAGCTTGGCTGAAATTACTCTAGACCAATCCCAATACATAAAGAAAATATTAAACCGCTTTGGAATGTATGAATGCCGAGCTGTAAGTACGCCTTTCGAAGCAGGCACACAACTTCGAAAAGCTGAAAAGGAGAGTGAAGTACTGAAAGGTATACCGTATCAAGAAGCAGTAGGATGTCTGTTGTACTTGTCACAATGTACACGTCCTGATATTGCTTATGCTGTCAATTCAGTCAGCAGATTCAATAATAAGCCCACAGCACAACGATGGATCGCTGTTAAAAGAATATTTAGATATTTGAAAGGAACCATAAATATGAAACTCACCTTCAAAAAGAATGAAGAAAATATAATCGGTTACTGTGACGCCGATTGGGCTAACGACTCAGAAGACCGTCGATCATGTACGGGTACGTGTTTATTTTTCAGGGTGCCTTAATCTCTTGGAATTCGAAAAAACAATCGACTGTAGCCTTATCTAGCACAGAGGCCGAGTATATGTCGTTAGGCACTGCAACACAAGAAGCAATTTGGCTTAAACAGTTTGAAGAAGAATTTTGGCCTCATCTATCAGATACTCCAATCACCATATATTGTGATAACCAAAGTGCAATTAGCCTTTCAGGTTCCGATGAATACAAACCACGAAGCAAACATATTGATGTACGGTATCACTTCGTGAAGGAGAAAGTTGCTGCCAAACAAATTTGTGTCAAATACAAGAGCACTCAACACATGGTGGCCGACGCGCTGACGAAGGGATTAGCACGTATAAAGCACCAAGACTTCGCCGCAGCCATGGGTTTGCGTTCAGGGGAGGATGATGAAATGTTGTGAACGCAAATGCGCCTGGTTACTTGTTTTTACCAATGTTGACTGCTATAATATTATTATATTATATTCCTAGTACTTTGTACTAGGAAGCGAAAAAATAAGTTAACCCGAAAAAAAAATTTCTTCTTTATTGTGATCAGATGATCTACCCTAAAATGATTTTCACTTATTATTGTAGGACCTTATATGTACATTTTGACTATACAAAGTGAAATTAAATTAACCGACCAAATTCATACTGGAAACTCGGTTAGTGATCAGAAACAAGCTTCAATTACCCTTTTGGTAAAATTCGAAACATATTTTTTTTTGCTTCCTTTCTACCTAGACTAGGAATTGTACTTAAACTAGTCCAACCAGTAAGGAAACAAAAAAAAAAACAGTTTTCGAATTTGGCCAAAAGGATTACTGAACCTAGTTCCTGATCCCTAACCGAGTCTCCAGTGTGAATTTGATCGGTTGATTTAATTTCTTTCTGTATAAGGTATCATGATCATGTATCGGTCACTGATCAAATTACAGAATAATTAAAAAAAAATTTATTCGAATAATTTTTTCACTTCCTAGCTTAGTACAAAGTGGTTCAATCAGCTGACTTTCTATGGAAAGGTAAAAAAACACGCGAATTTTTTTTTTTTACTTTTTTTAATACTTCATTCCTTTCTGGTATCGGCAAAGGTATCCTTGAATATACAGCAATGTCTTACGTATTCTTTTTTTTTTTCTAGAACCAAAGGCACAAACGGCAAGTTTTTGATTTATTTCTTCGTTTATACTAATTATTATATTTTTCTTGTTATTTTCATCTTAAAATAACTCAAAAGTCCACATTCACTTTTAATACTTTTATCCAAAAGTGAAATAAAACACAATCACTAGTTTTATATTCCCGCCCAATTAAAGAAATTTTATTTCAAAACGACAGTCAATATAGGATATACAAAAAAATAAATAAAACGTGCTAAACGTACTGGCTGCTTGGAGTATTGCTGAAATAAAAATTAAAAAAACACTTTAGGTAGCTTCCGTTGTCGTATTGTGTTATTGAAAAATCAATAAGTACCTAATAAAATGCCAGTAAAAATAGTAAGTAAGCATAATAAAATGTGATTAAAATAGTTACCTATATAGTTGAAAAGGAGAGTACAAAAATAACGAAAAAAAAACACTCTTGTACCCTCCGCTCCGCTCCGCTCAGTATTTTACTCTAGAATATTTTACTGCTTTCAGGATCTATTTATGTGTTTCAAAGGTAGTTCCCTTGTTTCACTTGTTGGGTAATCTACAATTGTTACCTATTACTTTGATTTTCTTTCTGACTTGATTCTTCTGCACCTAACTCAGCTGTTGTATTTTTTTCCATGTATCGGATAGATAACGTATTATTTATATTTGATAGATATGAATATACGAGTATATTCGTTTAGACAACTATTCTATTTAAGTGTTTGTGTGTAATGGTTCTTTGTATAGTTTGTTTTTGTGTTCTCCGCCTTCGCGTTTTTCTCATAATTACCTTCCTTAACATTTGTATTTTTTTTTGTATTTATAATGAAATGCACAATAAAGAGTATTTGTTTGTTTGTTTGTTTTTTTGTATACTTCGGTGGTTTGGTTGGACGTATAGAAAGGATGAAGTACAGTGGCAAAAAAATGTATGGTGCGCAAGTGAAAGGTAAAGCTCGACCGGGCCGTCCTAGAAGGACCTATTACGTCGACCAAATTGGCAACACACTGAAGAAGGGCAAGTTCAAAAGTACCCGGAATATAATAGCTTGTATGACAAGATTTATTGATGTGAAAGAGGTATGTCAGGATCGTCCGAGTAGCAGTTGAAAATCTGTACTCTCTGCCTACCCCTCTAGCAGACAGACGTAAGTGTATATGTATTCAAATATAAAAGGATTTCGTTTTGATTTCGGACAAATGTTTGCGCATATAATTCCGGGTTATGAATCTTATGGTTTTGCGGGTTGACTGTTGAGAGCCATTCTCTGTACTCCAAAGTGGCCATCGAAAGGGTTAAGTGATGTTTGAAAAGGGGTTAAGCTAGCTTTAAGAAATGAAATAAATGGCAGTTCTATTGTAACAGCAACCCTTACAAGAGTCGTTGGTGAAACATAATCTTTGTATTTCCGCTGTGAATGTATTCTTGTGATAGAAAGCAAACCATTTAAAACATTTTTCATCTCTTTGTTCATTGTAAAGTGAAAAGCCGATATCGTTTTAAATTATTAAATATTCGCATTACATGATTTTTGAAATCTTTCTATATACAGCGTGGAAAAAATTTAAGGGCCCTGGAAGGAAACTACCTTAAATCCCTTGGTTGGCTAATTTTACTGAAAGGAGACAATCCTTGTTTTTTTAAAGAAACAAAACTGCATTCAAGGAGCTTCTAAAATTCGCTTACCTCACCCGGGAATCGAACCAACTAAAAATTAAAAAATAAACTCTCACTGTTTTATTATACAAATCGGTAGGATCATTGTTCAGGATAAGTTTCTCTAGTAAATATTTGGTCTAACATTTGGTATTTGTTAGATGCCCATGAAATTGAATATTTATTACAAGTTCTTTATTAACGATTATTGATACGCCATTATTGCACAATGACAGCACGGAATGAAAGCAAAACAAAACAAAATTGAAATTCGAACGAATACTTTTATCGATTTTAAAAATGATGAAAGTTATCGTTCGAATTTCAAACATGTTGCCCCGCGTTGTTTAAAAAATCGTTCTATTTTTAAACTTTTCGTCAGTACGCCTAGTGTAAGAAGGAATTGTGCTGTGCATAGATTTATTATTACCATTTAACGATTATAACGATATTTGGATGTTAGAGAGATAAGAAAATCACAACGTGTCATTTATTTGTTACAAGTGAACAGTAATAGTTATTGTTAATAAATAACTAGTAATAAATATTCAATTTCATTGGTATCTCGTACAACAAATGAGTGTAAGACCAATTTTTTTTTAGAAAAATTTTATCCTGAACATAATCCTACCGATTCGTATGATAAAATAGCGAGGGTTTATTTTTTTAATTTTTATTTGGTTCGATTCCCTGGTGAGACAAGCGAATTTTAGAAGATACTTGAATGCAGTTTTGTTTCTTTAAAAAAAATAAAGGAATGTTTCCTTTCAGTAGAATGAGCTAACTTAAGGATTTAAGGTAGTTCCCCTCCAGGGCCCTTAATTTTTTTCCACCCTGTATATATTTATACCAAAAACATTAACAGTATTCTAATGAGATCAAAACTATATTATAAAACTAAAATAAACAAAAGTTTCTTTAAATCTGGACATGTTGTAATAGCATTATTATATATTATTACAATATGCTCGTAAATACCTACAATTAGATAATCATTTTTGATATATGAGGAAAAAATGTTTTCCTGTCGTTATTTTTTCTTAGAAACAGTCTTCACTTTTACTGTACAGACTGCGCATAATGCCACTCCTTTGATTAACCGACACTTCTGTAGAGTATATGCACGATGGTATGGGGCCAACGCAGAACCTGCCACAACAAAGGGTTGCCAGCATTTGAAGTTGCTCGTCAGATCTCATTAAGTGTCTGTAAAGAGCACCTTCAGCGTTTGTCGACGAACATCCACTTTCAGGACTTAGTGCAGGTGTAACAACAACGTCTTCAGTTTGTAACTGCACTTTCGTAAAACGGAAACTACTCGTTGTGGTTACCACAACATATATGTCATCATATGTTAGGTGGTAGAGCTGATGCCGGGCTCGACTGTGGAGGTACCACCATCTTACTCGGAAATCCTCCCGAAGTTATTCGGGGGAGAGTAAGAGGACAGCTCGCAGGCAAAAAAACCAGGCGGCCTACCATTGCCTGGGACCGATGGATGGCGGTATATCCATCCCCAATTGCCGGGCCTTATATAAATTATACTGGTGACGGGCAGCGGCGTCACTGGTGCAAGGGTTTCGGCACCGCGCTCACCAACCCGCCTGCCCAGCGTGTGTGAGTATGGGCATTTCTTCCAGGAGGACCGCCAAGAGTGGCGAAATCCTGGAAAGGCCTATGTCCAGCAGTGGATGTAACAGGCTGATGGATGGATGGATGATATGTCATCACAGCAGCTTACTGTTCATAACTACCTAAAACCGTACCCGAAAGAAAAAATGAACGGCAGGCTTTCTATCTGTTGGTCAGACAGCTTTTTTTACTCAAGGGAATGTACACTTAAACTGCAATTTAGACCTATTTTTGAAGGCTTACTCCTCCTATACAGGTGGTAAAACACTTAAAGAAATACATAATTAGCATACCATATTTATCTGTTAAAAAAATTATCTTTACTCTTGACAAAAACGAATCTAAAATTATCCTGCGATGTGATTTACGCAAGAATTTTCATACTTCTTCCGAATGCTTTAAGCGATTTTAATGATTCTTTTACCATAATAAAGACGATTTATAGATCTACAAAACTACTGTTCGAAATTTTATCCCTTCCATCGGTTCCATGTGAAAAGTATATATTTTCTCCTATTTTGCGCTATCCATAGGCGCAGTAGCCCTTGTTTATAAATACGAGGCATATTTACATAAAACTTAGTAATGCACAACAAATTTTAATTTGTAATACTTGATAAGTTTATTCAGTACTTTTCATGAAATAAATTTTCACTCATTCATTCATCGTCAAGACATAAATCCCCGAAGCGGTGTCAGAGGGGTAAGGGGGTGCAAGTATGACTGCAAAATAAAAGTCACTGTTCACACTTGGTACAAACACCGACGACGACTATACCTATATATACTTTTGGCAATACTTTTACAAAACAAATATGTAATTTAATTTAAAATTTCGCTAAAATATTCAATGTACAGACACGACTTTTTACCACTGTATTATTAGTATACAATTTTATAAATATATATTATATACGCACCGTCCACGTATGTTTATCTAGTTCTACTAATTTAATTGTAAATTGTTTTAGTTTAAATTTCAGATATAGTTACTTTAAGTTAAATTTATTGATACATTATTATGTGACCTATTCTCGTGCAACAAATCTTAAATTTGGAGTTGAAAAACCTAAAATTCCATTCCAAGCTCATTTAACTTTTATCCATCTGCGTTAAAGCCTATTTTGCAATGAAAAGATTTAGGTTATGGCAGCTCTAAATCTAATATTTGCTACACGAGAATAGGTGTCACTAAATGTCTATACTTTTGTACTTCAAGTTCGGTAGCCTACAAAAAAATTAGACGTGATTACTGTTGATACTTATCTGGGTTCACGTATAACAGTGTAGGACCCCTGGTAATTGTAACTATAATTAGTAATATCTTGATTTTTGCTTAGTAAATATTTCGTATTTAATAATATCGTAATTAACTAAATTGAATAAGAATAAGAATAAGTTATTGCACGTTATAAAAAGTTTGTCAATACTTATAAATATCACATGAAATACAAAATATATACAATATACACAATCTTACATGAAATCATTTATAAAAATTTACATAAAATAATAGCTTAAATTAAAAATAAATTGAAAGTGTCATAATTAAAAATAAGTTTGAATATCTAATCAGGAAATGAACATGCCTTTAGATTTAAATTCAAGAACTCATTAATTGAGTAAAACGTTTTTTTTTCTCCAAAAACCGTTTCAGCATTGTTTTAAACTCCAAGAGCGGCAAATTTGAAAAAGCTGTTGATAAAAGTGGAAGAGGCGAAAGAAGTGTGTCCAGATAGTAGCAAATGGAAACCTGTAGTCTCTGTCTACCCCTCTGGGAGATAGGCGTGAGTATGTATAATGATAATATGGTATGTATAAATTCCCCACACCCTTTAATACTCCCATGAATTGAATACAAGCAAATATAACGATAAGTCTTACTACGAAATTTGTTGGGAATGTAAAGGATCCTTTCTAAGAAATACTTCGCAAATCTATATTGAATCTTTTCGAAGGTTAAAGAAGTGAATTAATTTTAAACTAGCCTTGCCTTATTTATGGCCCGTCTGCTGAGAAACAGAACTTATTAATTTAGAGTATAAATAAAAATAGTAAATATCATGGTATAAATATAATATACTACTCTTATCCATTTACGTATATTGCAGCATTAGTAAGTTTGTAGCCCAAATGTGAGCTACTTTTACCCCTAGGAGAAAAACCGGTTTCAAAAACGAAATCCGCACGCAGCCGCGTGCGTGGTAAAACTACTGTCTAAAAGTGGTGGGTATAGTACTTGTCAAAATATAATTACGATAAATATAATATATTTCTATCATAGTTTCAAGGCATGAAAAAAATCTATTATTATAAGATATTTAGGCAGTGTTATAATGGGGAAATCACAGCGCAGAATCGCGGTATATGTTATAGCATCACAAACACTATTAAGATATTTACAAAACCGTTTCTGATGTTGTAACTACCTCGTATAGTATGGCAGTAGATAAAGAAAATTGTAATGTATTGTATTGTCACGCTAAATATTTACGCAAAAATACAATAATGAAAATGAAAGATAGTCTTCCATTGTTTTGAGGGCTTTTGAAGATGAAGTCTTTCTTAACGTGATATTACCTTGTCATTTGCAGATTTGAAATATTAAAAATGTCTTGGGAGACTTAAATGTTCGTACCATTTAAACCCGAGCCATCGTTTTATAATTTATTACATTATTATAATTTCATACATATAATAATTATTATGATGATGATCGTAGGTACATACTTATATACTCGAATAACATTGGACCTAAGTTCTGAATTTTAAGCAGTAATTTTTTTATTGTATGTGTTACTTAGAGAACTATATAAAGTACAGCAGTCTATGCTTTTTATATTTGTTGTCTTAACAATAAAAACTATTTTTTTTCTTTCTTCTACATTTTGAGAAACAGTTGTCTGGAAGAAGCACTTTAATGTAAAAAAAGTGTACTTAAATGTATTTGTACATACATAAGGACATGAACTGATAGAACTATTTTATTTTTGTGCACACTCATTCATTCGCTTCACGGCTCGTCAGTACATTTGTGTTCGCCCTACTACGCGGCGTAGAGCTTCGTAGCAAATAGAATGGAACTCAGCAGGCAGAGAATGGGGGAGTGTTTTATTTATAGCTACGTCGCAGAACGTAGCGGAGGTTGACAGTAAATGTGATAATAGTGTTATAACGATCGTTGTCTTGAACATGAATTCAAGCGTTTGGTAGACTTAATCTCTTATCAGAACCAAGTCTACTTAGGCCCTAATTTAGCCGCCATTTTTGTAACTAAGATCTCTTAACTATCTTTGTAATTCTTATCTCTAAAATTAATCACACTAATATTATAAATGCGAAAGTTTGTGTGTGTGTATGTTTGTTACTGTTTCACGCTGAAACGGCTGAACGGATTTGGATGAAATTTAGAATTGATATAGCTTATACCCTAACTTAGCACATAGGCTACTTTTTATCCCGGAAAAATCATGTCGTTAAACCGAATAACATGCGGGCAGAGCCGCGGGCTGAGGCTAGTAAAACATAAAAATGAGAACCTTTCCGAGAACTTATCGAGTATAAAAACAAAAAAATATTGGCACTAATAAATTTATTTATTTTAATCGCTGTCACTCCAAGGGGAAAAACGAATATCGTGAGAGGGGCAAACTGAGAGCGAAAGAGAAAATAGATTTTTTATAATAAAAAAAAAAAACTAAAAAGCGTAGCGAAATTTTCAATATAAAAAAATATGAGGACGAGGAGAAAAAGTGTAAAAAAAATATGTGTCCAAAAAACTAAAAATGTTATTACAAATTTTCAACTTTAGAAAAATGTTGGCCTGGTGTTCTTACTTCGGAAAATAGAATGATTTATACATAATTATTAATTACATAATTTCATTTCTAACAAGTTATAAGCGATTGCAAACAAACAATTGCGGATTGCGACTTCGTTTTATACTTAAGCCTCGTAGCCTCCTCGGACTGGTTAGATTTACGAGCTGGTGTGCCTCAAGGGGGAGTTCTCTCCCCCCTGCTTTTTTGCGTCTTCATTAATGAGATCACTCACAATCTTTCCTCACATTTTCACCTCTATGCGGACGATCTTCAGATTTACACACATTTTGATGCTATTACTGATCCACTTAATAAGAATGCCAAGCTTGTAAATGCAGAACGAGCAATTACTGCCATGAATACTGACTTAACTGCTATTCAGCTGTGGGCTCAAGAGCTTGGCTTATTGGTTAACCCTGTTAAATCACAAACCATTATTATTGGTAGTAAGCGGTTGAGAGATGGCCTTGATTTTGAGTTGCTGCCTAATGTCTCCTACAATAACGTCCCTATTCCATTTTCTGACAAGGTCAAGAATCTTGGCCTTATCATGGACTGTAACTTGTCTTGGCAAGCTCAAGTCAACGAAATTAGCAGGCGTATTCACTTTTCGTTCCATTCCCTAAAACGACTTCAATACTTCTTACCATTTAAAACAAAGGTTATGCTTGCGCAGACTCTGCTGTTACCTCTTCTTGACTATGCCGATGTCTGTTTTATGGATGCCACTGAAGAGCTAGTGAATAAGCTTGAACGCCTCCAAAACCTAGGTATTAGGTTTATCTTCAGCTTGCGCAAGTATGACCATGTGTCAGATTTAAGATGTCAATTAGGATGGCTTCCGATTCGTTTGCGAAGAAATTATCACATGCTAGCCTTATTGTTTAACGTTCTGAACAATCCCTGTGCTCCTCAATACCTCCGTGATCGTTTTAAGCTTTTACCTTCCCGCACTAGACCTCAGAGAACTTGCGACACCAGGACCCTACATGTACCTTCCTGTAATACGGATTTCTAATCCAAATCCTTCACAGTTCAAGCAGCTCGATTGTGGAACAATCTGCCTAATAGTATTAGAGACAGCCCATCTGTATCGTCTTTTAAGAGAAAGCTTAAACAGCATTTTCTCCCCAAGAGCTAATATATATAATTCTTTTGTCTGACTACCCATTTAAACTTATTCATTTTGTTTGTTGGAATATTTGTATGTTTATTTAGTGTCTTTTGTTTAAAATATGATAGTTTATTCTAAGTATGTTCATTTTGAGTATTATACGTACTGTTTATTTATTGTATATAACTATATGTGTAAAAATATATGTATATTTGTATGTATTATTTCTACACATAAGTATGTATCTATAACTTAAATTTCTTTTTTCTATTTAGTTTTCTGTATTTAAAGTTGTGCACATTTATTTGCTCACCATTCTCACTACTTTTTCACCACATTAAAGGTTGGCTGGAAGAAATTTCTTTAGAAATAAGCTCGCCCTTGTACAAACTGTTGTTCCTGTATATATTTTGTTACTTAAGTTTTTTTTGTGCAATAAAGAATAAAGAATAAAGAATAAAAGAGATTTGAGAAGATTAGGGATAACAGTATTTACCCAGGATTAAAATGAGAGCACAACTAAAAGGGAAAAAATTACTTAACCCGTTGGAAAACGCGCGTTTTTGCAAATTTGCAAATTTTCACGCCAATTTTGTTTTTGGCTATATCTCCGGAACTAGTTGTCCAATTCTAATGCGGTTCTTTTTTTCTAAAACTAGATAAAGAATTTTTTTTTTTTCTTGGGGAATTTTGGGGGGGCTTTCTCCTTGAAAAAATCTCAGTTATATATATAAATATATGTATGTATACTATATATATATGTCTATTCAAATTTTATAACATTGTAAAAAAATATGAAGAATAATAAAAAAAATTAAAAAAAATATAACTCTATACATATATTAAAAAAAAAAATAATTTGGGACTAGAATTACAATCCACAACTTTTTTTATATTATTATAATAATACTTTTTTATTTTTTTTTTGTTGCTCATCTTAATAGCTTTCGAAAAATACCCATATCACTAGGTTTGTAATATATTAACTAACAATAATATATTTTTTTTATAATTCGGCCTAGGCGTGACGATCGTCACGACTGTGACTCTACGGGTTAAACCCTCTTAAATTGGAAAGGGATCCTCAATCAAGTTGCCTGGATTTTTTTTGTGTGGTTGAACCATTGTGTGTAATGAAAGTACTAACTATATAGCTATATGAATATACAATAAGGTTTAGACTTTATTATATATTAAGAGATTCACAGTGAAACAAATTTGAGAGATGATTATCGCTAATAGATCACTTTGCCCAAAAAATTGTTTTTGTTTTTGCGATTTTTTTTCACTTTTCCATAGAAATTTAGTCAGTTGATTGTGTATTTTTTTTTCCGTGTCACTTATTATTGTAATTGTAGGCCCTTAAATGTTCCGTATATTTTTGCAGAAACGAGTGGTTCCGACGTACGATATTGCGTATCTGTTGTTTTCGTTTAAGCGGCCTATTGATCATTTTCTATACGAAATACGAGTATTTTAAAGGATACAAATAAAATACAGTGGGGTTTTAACATTTTCGAAAAGAATAACGAGATTGTGATGCGCGCCAAAAACGTCTCAGCAAAAATAAACAGATTTGTGCTACATTTTAATATCGGAAGCTGCAATGGTTCCGCTTGCAGTATCGGTGCTAAAAGTGATTGAACTATATAAAAGTGAATAAAATATGGTACCTTTAAGTTGGTAGAGCTTGGTATTAAGCGAGAGGTCCCGGGTTTCAATCCCAGAGCTCCTTACATCGTGATTTTTTTTTATTCTGCGTTTCTATATCGCAAATCGCAATGATATAATGTTAATTTAATAAAATAAAGCCAAGCAGTACTATGTTGTATGTGTACTGGACATATCGTAGAATTCATCAATTCATGATCGACAGTATCGTAAAATATTAAGTAAAAAATTTACGATAGAATTCCGACAAAAAGTAAAAAATAAGCGGACCCCTTTACTTTTTACAGATTTTATGATATTGCGATCAGATCGGAATGACATGAACCCCCGTGGGTCAGAGGTGTCCCTGAGTTTAGACTGTGAAATGGACTGTGAAATGCAAGTCAAGGCCCACTCTTGTACACCTAAGTTTTACCGACTACCGAAGCACGCGTACCGAACAATAATGTGCCCCTAAAAGATTTTAACCCACGACCTTTGGATTATTAGTAGAGTTCCAGAACCACTAAGCCGCTCCGCTCCACTTCGCTCGGCTCTCGAATTTATGATCACAAGCAACTCGCTTCGCTACTGTTATATTCGCACCTATTTATGTACTTCTTGTTTTTTTATTTCACACGTTAATAGTACATTATAATACAAGTGAGTTGCATTGGAGATTATAGTCGAGGCCATAATGGAGGCGAAAGTGTAATGTCTAATGCTCACGCGTTTCATACGACGTTTTTCAACACACTTGCGAGGAAAAATAATACAATTTCACTGTCTTTTTTTTCACATAATCGAAACAATAGCTGACTGAACTGAACTGACAATTTTCTTTGATAAATGGCGGCGGAGATTTTGTTTTTTGCGCAGATGGAAATAAAGGCACTGACGCATTCGCCAAACAGCCAAATATTAAATATTAACAAAAATAATATTTTTGTATTTACAACAAATTTTAGACTTAATTTGTTGATAAAAATAAATAATTTGATGAAATTAAATGATTGTTTATTATATTTTAACTGACACAGTCTATTTATTCGCAACAACTTTACTTTTTCTCAAGACATCAAAACTCTATGCTAAGATTTAAAAAAACTGTAATGTAAAAAAACACTAGTGCGATAATATAATGTAAGAAGCACATGTGTTTAATATGCTGCTTTATGACCCTAAGAACGCTGCAATAAGGACCACTTTATAAGCAAGTGTGTTGAAAAATATATGGCCAATCAGATCATGAAACATGGCACAAAGTAGGTACTACCTACATATACGAGTAATATCAGATTTTCTAATAAAATATCAAACTTTATTATTATTAAATAAATTAACGTTTAGCTAATCAATATACTATTCCCTTCAGTCAGCCTGTCCAAGTTAGGATCGTTTCTATTTACATAACTAACTTAAACCAAGTTAAGTTAAGTAAAGCACTTGAGATTCAATGTAAATACTTATATATACATATACACATGTACTCGTAAATAGTAGGGTTGAAGACTTTGCTAATATGATTATGCAACGTTCACCGAGTAGTAAATTAACAAATACCATGCACAACAGTCCGTAAACTCATTGGTGCATTCTCGACTCAACTGCTTTTTTAGGGTTCCGTATACAAAGGGTGCCAAACGGGACCCTATCACTGAGCCTCTGCTCTCTGTTTGTCTGGTTCGTCCATCAGTCCGTCCGTTCCGTTTGTCAGGGTTCTACAGGTTCAAACACAACAGTTAAAAATTTGAAATTTTCCCAAAATACGTGTAAACTATGGCCTCTATGATGAAAAGTAGTAACACATTCAAGAAATTGAAACCCAATGGGGGTCCTTATATAATTCATCGTGTGGTTCAGATTTTTTTTAAACGCATATATACCTAAGTTTCAAATTTGATCAAATTGTAAAGCACCCCAACAGTAAAACAACAAATAATAAAAATTTGAATTCCGCACTCAGAATAGGCATGATGACTAAAAAAAATTTATTAGTCCGTCAGTTCGATTATCAGAAAATATTGAACACGTATTTTGTCTTTTTTCAATTAAACAAACAATGATTAAGATATAGCCCCCTGAAGTTCCGTGTGACGTCACATCTAGGTACAATTTTACTTATAAGTGACGTCATTTCCCCCCACTCCCAAACTATGACGCGTTTTATCTCTGTAATTTTTTGTTTGATTGACAAAAGAAAAATACATGTCCAATATTTTTTGATAATCTAAATGACGGACTAAATAGAATAATATTTTGTTTACCCTGTGTACAAGCCTATGGCCAAATTGCGCTACTATTTTAACGCTTTGTTTTTTTGTTACCTTGATGTTGTTGTTATTTATCATGTTTAGGGTCCCTTACTTATATTGTATGGGGGTACGGATTACTTTGTGCGCGACTCTGACTCGCACATGACTAGCATATTTCTTTCTGTATTGTTACATACACTGTGCTAGTGTTCTCATATGTACGATGCCATAATAAATCTGTCTAGTAGAATATGGACTGTTCAGGGTTACATCTTTACTTATTTACGTACTCTTATAGCTTTTACCCGTGGCTTTGCTTGCACGGAAAGTGTCTTTGTTACGACTAAAACCAACAAAACAAAAGGTAAAAATTATACTTTGTGACTAGTATTTCTAGTTTTTAAGTTGGAGATAAGATCTACTATTCAATATTTATGAACTGCAAAAACTACGACCACGGTAAATCCAAAGTTTTTTTTGTTGTAAGAATTGCAAAGTTCTTTTTGCACGCTATAGTCTTACTCTTGGCCGTTACTGTGCTTAAGAGGACTTTAACTGCTGGTGACCTTGAAAGCCATAATTAAGGGCCGGTTAAATTCTGATGTTACTTTAGTAAAAACATAGAAAAAACACACACATATATATATATAATTTGACTATGTTTGAAGTTGTTTCTATGCACACTTAATTAAATCGGATGTTAGATTTAATGTGGACCTTATTTTGGTATTTATTTTCCTAAAGCTACTCGTATTTATAAAAATTCAATATACTAATCAAGACACATCATTTTAGATATTCTATAGAATATATATATTGAACAACTTCAAACATAGTCAAATTATATATATATACCTATGTGTGTCTGTTTTTTCTAGAATATATATATATATATATATATATATATATATATATATATATATATATATATATATATATACATATATATAATATCTAAAATGATGTGTCTTGATTAGTATATTGAATTTTTATAAATACGAGTAGCTTTAGGAAAATAAATACCAAAATAAGGTCCACATTAAAACTAACATCCGATTTAATTAAGTGTGCATAGAAACAACTTCAAACATAGTCAAATTAAAGAAGTTATCACAAAAAATGAGTTCCCTAGATTATTTCTCAAGAATTTTAGGTATAATAATTATTTGTTAATAAAGATATATGTGGTAAAATTATAAATATAAACAGTAAAATTTCCTCAAGATATATTTCGGACCCTAACTGGGCTCGGCATCAGTTGAGTATCAGTTAGGGTCCGAAATATATCTTGAGGAAATTTTATTGTTTAAATTTATAATTTTACTGTATAACAAATAACTCTTGAGCTTTTACAGTGTACATGGGTATATATATTCTTAGATATAATAATTGTAATTAATTATTTAGATATATTTTACCGCGTTAACAACTTGATTCCTCTTCGGGCGACCCAAAGATCAATAAGGGACAAGTCGTGCGAGTGAACGAAGTGCATGCACCCGGGATCACCCGCAGTAATTGTCACCTGAATGGATTGCGTTGATAACGGGAGAGTGAAAACAGGCGAGGCGTTAACCTATCTCTCCAGAGATTTCCGCAAATTTTACGAAAGTGTATAACGGCCAAACGACTGATACTCGCAACTGCCCACTCACCCGGTACGACTTCTTATGACGTCATGCCGGAACAAGATAATAATAACGATATAAAAAATTAAATTTATATCACTGCGGTATAGAAAATCAGAAAAGTAAATCTGGACGTGAGGAGCTCTGAACCGGGATTCGAACCCGGGACCTCTCGCTTACCGGGCGGTTGCTCTACCAACTGAGCTATCCAGTTCTCAACATGACCTGCGAATTTACGCTTGTGCTTTCCCATACCGCAACGATATGTATAGGTACTCACTTAGTAGTGAGCCTCTTGGCGCCTAGAGGGCGCTAGTGTATTCAAGACAAGTCTGAGACTATTATTGCCCTACCGTCACCTGTTACAGCATCGGGTAGTTAAGAATACACATTACTCGTATCGAAACTATGATAGAAATAAATTTCTATATTTTTAAACACTTGGCGATTTATCCATCGCAAGGAGATAACAAATTAAATTTATATCACTGCGGTATAGAAAATCAGAAAAGTAAATCTGGACGTGAGGAGCTCTGAACCGGGATTCGAACCCGGGACCTCTCGCTTACCGGGCGGTTGCTCTACCAACTGAGCTATCCAGTTCTCAACATGACCTGCGAATTTACGCTTGTGCTTTCCCATACCGCAACGATATGTATAGGTACTCACTTAGTAGTGAGCCTCTTGGCGCCTAGAGGGCGCTAGTGTATTCAAGACAAGTCTGAGACTATTATTGCCCTACCGTCACCTGTTACAGCATCGGGTAGTTAAGAATACACATTACTCGTATCGAAACTATGATAGAAATAAATTTCTATATTTTTAAACACTTGGCGATTTATCCATCGCAAGGAGATAACAAATTAAATTTATATCACTGCGGTATAGAAAATCAGAAAAGTAAATCTGGACGTGAGGAGCTCTGAACCGGGATTCGAACCCGGGACCTCTCGCTTACCGGGCGGTTGCTCTACCAACTGAGCTATCCAGTTCTCAACATGACCTGCGAATTTACGCTTGTGCTTTCCCATACCGCAACGATATGTATAGGTACTCACTTAGTAGTGAGCCTCTTGGCGCCTAGAGGGCGCTAGTGTATTCAAGACAAGTCTGAGACTATTATTGCCCTACCGTCACCTGTTACAGCATCGGGTAGTTAAGAATACACATTACTCGTATCGAAACTATGATAGAAATAAATTTCTATATTTTTAAACACTTGGCGATTTATCCATCGCAAGGAGATAACAAATTAAATTTATATCACTGCGGTATAGAAAATCAGAAAAGTAAATCTGGACGTGAGGAGCTCTGAACCGGGATTCGAACCCGGGACCTCTCGCTTACCGGGCGGTTGCTCTACCAACTGAGCTATCCAGTTCTCAACATGACCTGCGAATTTACGCTTGTGCTTTCCCATACCGCAACGATATGTATAGGTATGGGAAAGCACAAGCGTAAATTCGCAGGTCATGTTGAGAACTGGATAGCTCAGTTGGTAGAGCAACCGCCCGGTAAGCGAGAGGTCCCGGGTTCGAATCCCGGTTCAGAGCTCCTCACGTCCAGATTTACTTTTCTGATTTTCTATACCGCAGTGATATAAATTTAATTTGTTATCTCCTTGCGATGGATAAATCGCCAAGTGTTTAAAAATATAGAAATTTATTTCTATCATAGTTTCGATACGAGTAATGTGTATTCTTAACTACCCGATGCTGTAACAGGTGACGGTAGGGCAATAATAGTCTCAGACTTGTCTTGAATACACTAGCGCCCTCTAGGCGCCAAGAGGCTCACTACTAAGTGAGTACCTATACAGGTATGGGAAAGCACAAGCGTAAATTCGCAGGTCATGTTGAGAACTGGATAGCTCAGTTGGTAGAGCAACCGCCCGGTAAGCGAGAGGTCCCGGGTTCGAATCCCGGTTCAGAGCTCCTCACGTCCAGATTTACTTTTCTGATTTTCTATACCGCAGTGATATAAATTTAATTTGTTATCTCCTTGCGATGGATAAATCGCCAAGTGTTTAAAAATATAGAAATTTATTTCTATCATAGTTTCGATACGAGTAATGTGTATTCTTAACTACCCGATGCTGTAACAGGTGACGGTAGGGCAATAATAGTCTCAGACTTGTCTTGAATACACTAGCGCCCTCTAGGCGCCAAGAGGCTCACTACTAAGTGAGTACCTATACATATCGTTGCGGTATGGGAAAGCACAAGCGTAAATTCGCAGGTCATGTTGAGAACTGGATAGCTCAGTTGGTAGAGCAACCGCCCGGTAAGCGAGAGGTCCCGGGTTCGAATCCCGGTTCAGAGCTCCTCACGTCCAGATTTACTTTTCTGATTTTCTATACCGCAGTGATATAAATTTAATTTGTTATCTCCTTGCGATGGATAAATCGCCAAGTGTTTAAAAATATAGAAATTTATTTCTATCATAGTTTCGATACGAGTAATGTGTATTCTTAACTACCCGATGCTGTAACAGGTGACGGTAGGGCAATAATAGTCTCAGACTTGTCTTGAATACACTAGCGCCCTCTAGGCGCCAAGAGGCTCACTACTAAGTGAGTACCTATACATATCGTTGCGGTATGGGAAAGCACAAGCGTAAATTCGCAGGTCATGTTGAGAACTGGATAGCTCAGTTGGTAGAGCAACCGCCCGGTAAGCGAGAGGTCCCGGGTTCGAATCCCGGTTCAGAGCTCCTCACGTCCAGATTTACTTTTCTGATTTTCTATACCGCAGTGATATAAATTTAATTTGTTATCTCCTTGCGATGGATAAATCGCCAAGTGTTTAAAAATATAGAAATTTATTTCTATCATAGTTTCGATACGAGTAATGTGTATTCTTAACTACCCGATGCTGTAACAGGTGACGGTAGGGCAATAATAGTCTCAGACTTGTCTTGAATACACTAGCGCCCTCTAGGCGCCAAGAGGCTCACTACTAAGTGAGTACCTATACATATCGTTGCGGTATGGGAAAGCACAAGCGTAAATTCGCAGGTCATGTTGAGAACTGGATAGCTCAGTTGGTAGAGCAACCGCCCGGTAAGCGAGAGGTCCCGGGTTCGAATCCCGGTTCAGAGCTCCTCACGTCCAGATTTACTTTTCTGATTTTCTATACCGCAGTGATATAAATTTAATTTGTTATCTCCTTGCGATGGATAAATCGCCAAGTGTTTAAAAATATAGAAATTTATTTCTATCATAGTTTCGATAACGATATAAGTCCGAACAGTTCTGTAATAGTAATAGTCTTCTTTATTTCTTATCACACTATCACACTAATCACACTAATCACACTTCACATCACATCACACTAATACATATTATATATGCGAAAGTTTGTGTGTGTGTGTGTGTGTGTGTGTGTGTGTGTGTGTGTGTGTGTGTGTTACTCTTTCAAGCTGAAACGGCTAGACGGATTTGGATGAAATTTAGAATGGATATAGCTTATACCCTAACTTAACACAAAGGCTACTTTTTATCCCGGAAAAAAGCATGTCGTTATGACGAATAACACGCGGGCGAAGCCGCGGGCAAGAGCTAGTTGTTCATAAACATTTAACAATAACACAATACAAAATACAAGAAAAACTGTACAAATTTGAGTTTATTTCTACGGAGAAATCTCTCCTGAAGGTGTAGTGAAATGTAAAATTTTTTTTTTTTTTTTTAATCTTGTTTATTTTACAAGCCATATATCTTAAGATTAAGTCGGCTTAAAAATAATTACAATATTGCTTAAACTTTAGATGTTATGATGGTGTGTTTAACAGTTGGGATTACTATAGGTACTTACTGAGTATTTTTATAATATTCAGATCTAAGGTACAGTGACTCTGTTATAAAACTTACAAATCTATCACTATATTCGGCAGTGAACCCCGAACTTAAGATTTGATGGAGAAAGAAGAGGAAGTCGCCAGTAGAGCACCGAGTTTCATTTAAGAAATCCAACCTACATTGTTCGTTGATTTTACACTCGAGGACTAAGTGTAGGAGGTCCTCTTCTCTCTCACATCGTGTACAGTTTGGATCGTCTCTTTTTTTCATGATGAAGTTAAATTTGTTAAGTGGGATGTGGTAAGTTCGAGTTCGGAAGCAAATAACTAAATATTTTCTGTTGAGGTTTCTTGAGGCAAACCAAGGTTCGCGTGGTGGTTCGTCTACAATGGTCCTGTACCAGATGCCCTTGCTTTGAGAGCACTCATCAAAATAGGATTTAAATTTAACATAATTGTCGTTTTTAATTTTTGGAAGATGATCAGTATAGTGCGGTATGGTGTCGAGAGGTATGCCGTTCTGTAGAGCTTTGGATGCAAGTGAGTCTGCTACCTCGTTACCCCTGACGCCCACGTGTGAGGGAATCCATTGTAGACGAACTTCAACCCCGCTACGTATCAATCTATGGATACATTTAATAATGAGGTAAGCTTCGTTTCTACCAACACTACCGCCCTTAGCACTTCTTAGCAAATGTTGTAGACTGCTCTTAGAGTCTGTAAAGATTACAATTTTATGGTATGTTGTCGACTCTATGTAATGTGCTGCTTCATTAATTGCTGTCAGTTCAACTCCCATTATGGGTATACACGGATTTTCAATAAGAAATTTAGCCCCAAAATCCGCAGCTTCATCGTAAAACGCGCAACTAGAACCGTCTCTTGTTTTGGACCCGTCAGTGTAAATTTGAATGTAATCTGAGAACTGTATGTCTATCATATCTTCGGTACGTTGCTTGAGATCGTGAATGGGTAGTTGAGCTTTAGGTTTATTAATAGTGCTCACTCTATGCATTATGATTTTATCCCAGGGGAGTGTTTTCATATCAAAGGAGAGCGAAAATTGGGGCAAAATCTCAAATTTTGACATAGGTAAGTTGGAATAGTTTCTGAAACTCTCAAGCAGAAGTGGAATTTGGTTTTTGCGCCAATATCTTGCGTCGGAATTTAACGAGTTGTCTAATGTTTCTAACTGTTTTTTCAAATGGTCGGATGTTCTGGAAGAAAGTTTCAAAAAGTACTTGTCACTTAAATATATTCTTCTAAGACTCAAGGGTGGGATACATAGTTCGCTTTCCATTGCAAAAATTGGGGTGTCTCGAATAAAGCTTCCACAAAGGCGAAGACATTGGTTTTGAATCACGTCCAACCTCTGGAGGAGCCTAGGGTTGGCGTTACCGTAAATGATACATCCATAATCGAGTCGAGATCGCACCAGTGATAAATAAAGTCTTCTTAAGTGAGTTGGATGGACACCCCACTTTGAACTACATATGCAACTAAGGACATTAACGTATGCAATACATTTTTCGGCAGTTTCTAAAACATGTCGGGTCCAGTTCAGGCGACTGTCCACCCAAACACCTAAAAACTTTGTACAATTAGTGAGCTCAATTTCAGTATTATTTATTAGTATACAAATGGGAGACACTTTATATTTTCTAGTTAAGATGCAGACTTTAGTCTTTAAGAGAGATATTTCTAATCCAATTTCCTGTAACATTCTTACAAAGGTGTTAAGACTTGATTGAATTATATTAGTACAAAAATCAATACTTTGATTAATACAGTACAAAGCAAAGTCATTGGCATATTGTGAGACCTTAACTGTCCTAACGAGTGTGTTGCATAATTTAATTGTGACTATGTTAAATAAAATGGGTGACATTGGGTCACTCTGCGCTAAACCTTGTCTGCTTAATCTTGTTATTTCAGTACCGTCCCGTAGCCTATATGTCAAAACTCTTTCTTTTAAAAATTCTCTAATATATCTACATATGAGCGTATCGACATCAAATTCAACTAAAGAGTTTATAAGAGGTTCAATTGCCACATTGTTATAAGCGTTACTTATGTCTCCGTAGGCGCACAAAACGTATTCCTTGTGTGTAAAAGCAGTTTCTGTGTCTACAATGAACCTACTAAGATTGTCTTGACAAGAAAGTCCACGGCGGAAACCCAACGTGCTGCTATTAAATAATTTGTTGCTTTCGAAATGATGTTCAAGACGACGAGTTATCATTAAATTAAAAGTCTTACAAAGGCAGTTCATGAGTGAAATAGGACGATACTTATCAGTATTTCTCTTTGGTATGGCAATAAGTTTGATCCTACGCCACTGCTCTGGTATCTCACCTTTTTTATAAATTGTGTTAAATATGTGCAGGAGATATACTTTCGCGTTATCCGGTAAATGACTAATCATAGAATAAGTAATAGTATCTAAACCAGCCGAAGTATCTACTCTTTTAAGAGTCAAGGTAAGTTCTGAAAGTGTAAATAAAACAGGATTGGAACCATTTATACTGGGATCTAGGTGCTGAAAGGAAACACTATCCGGAGTGAGTTCTGTTACAAAGGAGACTGCGGCACTTTCTGGTAAGTAATGTTTAGGACTTCGGTAACCTTTAAGCCATCTGAGTTTCCTCCAGACCTCACGGCTGGGGGTATTGCAGTCTATGCTGTCACAGAACTGTTGCCAGGAGTTCCTTTTAGCAAGTTTTATTAGTTTTCGAGCATTAATTACTTTTTCTCTGTAAATTAAATAGTTTTCGACCGTGCGTAATTTCCTAAAGTTTTTAAGAGATAATCGTCTCTCAGCTACTGCCTTCGATAAATCAGGATTCCACCAAGGTTTTGGCTTGAATTTTTTTGGGTTAAAACCGGTTTTAATATATGGGATGTTTTTATTTGCACTTTCTTCAATTACCTCTATGAGCTTATCGTAGTTACTTTGGACATTATCTCCGAAATCTAAACCCTCACATGCGGATTCTATGTGTTGAGTGTACTCTACCCAGTTGGCCTTTTTGATGTTCCTTTTCAATTCGGAGCTATTTTGAGTACTGTCTAACGTTTTAATAGAAATAATGAGGTGATCACTGCCAAAAGATTCGTTAGTGACGTTCCAATTAAAGTCGAGTGAGAGGTCAGCACTACAAAAAGAGACATCAGGTGATGTACATACTATACTATCATTAAGCTTAGCGCAACGGGTGAAGTCTCCATTGTTAAGAAATACCTAATTATGTTTTATGCTAGTGTCCGATAAAAGCCTACCCCGTGTGTCAGTTGTGTATGACCAAGCCGTGTGATGGGCATTGAAGTCTCCGACTATTAGGGTTTTCTCAGAAAAGTGTCTGAAAAGCTCCTGATAGTCCCCCACACTCACTGTGACATTTGTCGGAGAATAGACCCCTAGGATATGTTGAAGTTTATTGCTATTAAGGACTTCAAGGCACAAAATGTCAATATTATTATAATTTCTTGGAAGGATTTTTAGACTACAATCTATAGATTGGTGGACCAGAATAGCTAAGCCTCCATATCCATCTGCTCGATCTTTTCTAAAGACAGAGTAACCTGCTAAATTAATTTGGTGTTCGCATTGCAGCCAAGTTTCAGAAAGAATGCATATATGTACTTTTTCATTATGCAGGTATGAATCCAATTCACTTAATTTTGGTATTAGGCTTTGACAGTTCCATTGAATAATATTAAGCTTGAATCCTATACTCAAATCCATTAAATCACACAAAACAAAAAAAAAAAAAAAAAAAAAAGGGACTTACCTAAAAGTAACTTACTTACTTATATTAGGATTTTTCTTACGAGATAAGAGCTTTAGTTTACCTATAATACGTGAAAGTCTGTTCTTAACACTACGATACGAGATGATCGGTATCAAGTCAGTAAACATTTCAATCAAGGCACCAATTTCTTCTGTGAAACTGTAAGTGATTTCTAATATGTCCTTAACTCCATATGTGTGAATGAGATACTCTTTAACTTGTTTTCCAGATAAGGGGTACGATTTGCCGGAGACGGTTGTAAAGTTTTCCAAGTGGTCCCAATCGATTGATTCCAGATCGCTATGAGGTGTTCTTTTGTGTTTCTTTCCACTCTTGGATTTGTAAACTTCGTCTGAGCTGGATTGGGAAGAAATATCATCAAAGTCCTCATCACTGTATTCGTTGCAAGGCATGTAGTTTTCTTTTGTTGTTTCGGACTCCATGAAATCAGTTGTAGTGGAAGATTCAGTGGGTGGATGTGGACGCTTGAAAACTGGTGTCTCCGTAGTATCCTGTGTATTTTGGTAAACAGCATTCGTGTCGTTGATATTATCCGGGCATTTAGAGGCTACGTGACCATCTTTTTTGCATACAAAACAAGTCATTGTGTCTGAGGAAAAATAAATCCAGTAATTTGTTTCTTCGAAATCAATACTTATCTTGTCTGGAAGTCGGGTGAAATCCTCAGGAGTTACGTAGATTTGTCTTCGGAAGCTTAGAATGTGATTGAAGCCCGTTTCATTGAAACCAGCACGCAGAAAAGAGATGGGTGACTGTGGCGTGATATTCATTTCTAGCAATTTCTTTTCAATTTCGATGTGCGGTATAATTGGACACACGTTGGATATGATGATACGTCTGTTTCTGCTGATCAGCGGTCGGATGGGTAGTTTTTGGTTTTGAATTGTGACATACTTTTTACTGCCAATGATCTCATCAGCGATTACCTTTGAGGAAACGTAGATACAGATTCTATTGTTTGATATTCTTGATAAAAAACGGATTTGGGATGGGTCGATTATTCTTCCTAAAGCTTGAGCATAATCTTTGATTTGGATGTTTTCTATAGCATCGATTACAATTGCTTGGTCCTTTTTAGGGAACATGGTGTTTTGTGTCACAGAAGCATAACTGGGGTTATTATCTAACGTTTGGGAGTTCATTTTGTTCCTGTAGTCAGAAACAGTTGGCAAGTTGCGATGTTGTCACTTATTGAAAATACAAAAGTCCGATTCCATCATTAGGCACTTTACACAATGAGGGTAAAAAGAAATTTCACACGTGGAAAAATAATTCACTAGCGCGCGCAGGTAACGACCGGTCTCGGTGACAGAGCACAGACGACTGAAATGTAAAATTATAAAAGCAGGACATTGTGTACAACAACTTAGATAACTACGCGTTCAAGATGTGAACGTTATATATTAAAACGTTATATATTTGATATAAATAATAGTAATTATTTTCAGAGTTTTCCGTGACGAAGGCGCTTCCAAAACCTAAATTAGCAACTCGATGTGTGTCGGTATAAGTATCGACGGAAACGACATTGAAATAACGTTCATATCTTCAGCGCGTATTGCAAAGTGGCTGTTGATTGCTGCGTCATTATTGAATGTTGCAATGTGAAATAGCTCATGCAATTTGGAGTAGAACTACTAAATTACTGCATTTCGGGGTAGTTTTAGGTACATGGCGTCAAAATATTGGGACAACATTCCACCGCCGCTACGTGATCTTAAGTCTAAGTATACATTCAAAGTTAAACTAAAAAAGTATGTTCTTGAGTTACAAGCGTCCTCGCCTGCCTAAAACTAGAAATTTCATTGCCATCCCAATCATTTCATTTTATTTAAAATTTATCAATTAATTAAATTTAATTATTTACAAATATTAACACCTATATTAGTCGTATATATAGATCTTGTTTATTTTATTATTCATAGTATATATTCATGTAACGTTTTGAAAACGTGTAAGGATACTCGCGCTGTTTTGTTTGCTCGTGCGTTACCTACGTAGGTTCGGACTGAAAATCAGCGCTGTTGATCTTACCTTATAAGCACATGCTGAGTTTGGCCCTTTTGTCTGCTGCGACACAGGACTTCTTTTAGTTTTAGTTACATTATTTAATTCTTTTGTTGTATTTCCTTATGTCTGATTTTATAAATTTGTTTTATAATGTAATTGTGTTGTGTCGAGGCCGATAAATATATGGATTTTCTATTCTATTCTATGCACCATAGGAGTTAAAAGCGCATTTTCTGCTTGCATGAACTGTCAGTTTCCTCCTTTGTGCAAAAAATATACTATAGAGTCGAGTGCGAGTGAGTAAGATAGCCATAGTAAGTGAGCCTTAAGGCTTATCAAGCTTTTTACGTTATAATTGCGTTCGTTTGATCCCTTGCTGTATCGTTATGACTTAAGCCTTGGTTATGAAATTAATAAATAAGATATTTAAGGATTCATTTCATAAATCATACACTTTAAAAACACGATTACTTGTAGTTTTCTCGGTAGGAAAAAACCAAAGTTATCTCTAAAAAATTATAAACCGGAGTAAATACTTCACAAAGAGCCATAATTTAAAAAAAAATAACATAACGACATGTTTTTTATAGCGTAAACATATTATATTTTCAAAAAATGTATTCGTTTTAAGAATACAAAGGAAATACCTAAATTCGAGCGCGTTCCACCCAGCCTAACCTGAGCCACCTCGCTTCCCCCCTATCCGCAGTCCTGCTTCGGGTGTCGGACGGGCAGACTTTATTGTTTGCGCCTTAAAAACGACTTTAAAACGCTCGCTCCGCTCTTGCCGGTGTGCCTCACGCACACATACTCGGAGCGTACCCCCTTTACAAATTCAATGTATGCGATAATCTTACAGGAACATAATCATGAAAAAAAAACTTACACATTATTTAAATAAATCTTGTGGTCAAAAGATCAAGGCGTCTGTAGAATTTTCTTCAAATATGTGAAAACTACAAATATTTTTTGTAACATAGTCGATATAAAGTATAATAAAGTCATATCTTCGAAAAAAATATGTATTTTTTTCAGTTCTGTATTTAAAAACTTGTTTAACATTGGATTTACCGACGACCACTGTAGAATTGGCCTTCATGTACAGTACTCCCAAACTTATAATGCACATACGAATCTTCGCCACTGTTCGGCAAAGTTCGTATTTCCCTACACTTTTCATACAAGCAGTAAGGTCACGTGGTACGTCCGGTCGCTCGGCTATATATTTCCATGCGCATTATAACTTTGGGAGCGCTGTAATACACAATCCAGTAGCTAATCATTGAATTGAATTGAATAACAATTCAAAATACCTTAGCTTTTAAATATTAGTAGGTTTTTACAGACACAATCTTCTTATGAATTTGTATATAATATATATACAGAGATGAAATATTATTTTCTAGACAAAGCGAGGTAGATTACATAAAATATAAATTTTAATATCTAAAATACACTAAAAGCATAATAAAGACTTAAGAACTTTTTCTATTTGCAAGCTGCTGACTAAATAAAAACAACAAAAAAAACTTTTTTATTCTGAAACCATCATCTGGGCGCTTTTATTTGATTACTTACTCTCTACAGTTTAATTATGTTTCGAGTAAAAGCACTAAAAAGAAAAGATATTGTATTTACCTAACTTACTTTTTCTCATATAAATAAAATACTTATAAATTCTTTGTTCGTTCTGAACAAAGGTGACTTTTAAAATAACATTTGTTCGCTCCTTGGATTACTATTTGGGTATAGATCATTCAACTTACGAAGACACCTATCGAAATTCGAAACCATTATTGCAGCGTCTAACGGCAGATTATAATACAAGGTATTTGGCTTGATTTGCGCCATCGAATATGGTAAAAGTATTTTAAAAGGTTACGAGTGTTTTGAACTTATAGACAGACCGTCGGTCGTCCAAGATGGTGTTTTTCTATGAATAAGATTGTCTTTGGAGACAATTATATGATTATGATTATGCACACATGTATCAACATCTGGCACGCCACTAGGAAGCTTAAGAGAGTAAGCCAGTTTGAAAATGTCAAAAAATCGCAAAAATGTATTATATGTTAAAGTCCCTTTCAATAGAATCCGGCAATAATGTAAAGAAACCAATTTAAGCACGATTACTCCGTAATTACTTACATTTGAATATCAATCCTGATCTTATTCACATTTCAAGGAACCATACATTGTTCTTACCATCATTTCGACACCAAATAACTTCTTTATGATAGTTATTTTAATAAAAAATACTCGGACGACGAAAATTGCAATAGTTTTGTCCAATTTCGTATTAATTTTATAATTATCAAAGTCTCATTGGTCTTTGGAAAGTTAGTGTTTTTCATTGTTTTGAATTGATTTTAAAAAGATTTATACATTTGAATCAAAGATAGGTACAACAGTATGATCATAGACAACTGTCAAATAATTGGTTTGTTTACATTATTGCCGGATTCTATTGAAAGGGACTTTACATACTTGATTATCTAAAAATGATATCTTAGGAAGCACTTGCAAGGACAGACGTTTTTAGGGTTCCGTAGTCAACAAAATACCTTTATAGTTTCGTCATGTCCGTCTGGATGTCTGTCCGCGGCTTACCTGAGAGACTCTTAGTACTAGAAAGCTGTAATTTGGCATGAGTATACATATTATGACAAAGAGATCGAACAAAAATTTGTAAAAAAAAATTGATGGTCTACATGTAATTTGGGGATAAAAACGGTTGGGTGTCGTTGGTTCAAAAATATTGCGGTTATGTGAAAACCATTATTAGGGTTCCGTAGTCCGAGAAGGAACCCTTATAGTTTCGCCATGTCCGTCTGTCCGCGGCTTAGCTCAGAGACTATTAGTGCAAGAAATCTGTAATTTAACATTGATGTAAGTATGAATCACGTCGATAAAATAATAAATAGAAACTTGAAAAAAAAATTTTTTAAGGGTGCCTCTCGTACACGTAAACTGGGGATGAATATTTTTTTCTCGTGTTGGGTATCGTTGGATAGGTCGTTCAAAAACATTGTGGGTGTGTGAAAACCATTTTTAGATTTAGGGATCCATTGGCGAAATACTAAGTTTTAAGTGAAAAATTTAGTTAGAGTGGAGCGTCTCCCCCCTGTCCGCTAAACGGTTCTTTATAGAAATGTGAAAAAATTCACAGAAGTGTTAATAAACTTGAAATAAAAACTATCACAGCTTAGAAGGCTTTACAGGCTTACGAGTACAGGTCGTGCCAAACTTTTGGTCCCCTGTAATGTATGGGGCTAGAAGTTTGGCGCGGTCTGTATTAGTAGATCAACTTATAAAATGTACCGGGCAACTACGGAACCCTACATTGCGCATGGCCCGACACGCACTTGGCTGGTTTTCTAAACAATGATCCGTTTGCAGTGAAATTTTTTGTTAGAGTCAAGCGTTCCTCCTGCCAGCTAAATGCTTGTTTTTGGACATGTGAAAAAATGTATGGCACTATATATAACAAAATTAACAGGAAAACCATCACAGCTAATAAGGCTAACAATTTAACGAGTAATAATCGACCAATATGATTTTTCAGTTTTGTTGCATGCATTTTCATACATTTCATAAGTTTGTAATTTTTATTCGAATCATTTAAGTCTATTTAGTTATTTGTATGCTCTGGAACCTTCAGGCGCGAGTTCTAATCGCACTTGACAGGTTTTTGTAGTAGTGTAAAGTGGGTTTCATAGTGTTCCGTTAATAAGATACTTACTATGTTATTTAGACGAAATTGATCCTCATGATTGACCTTTTCAATCAGTAGATATCATAAAAATACAGGATGGCTGAGATTGTAGGAGTTGGAAATATTCGTTTTGCTGAGGATGTTAGAATTTTTATATTATTTGAGGGAAATGTATTGTTTTTATTTGGCCATCTACATAGTACATAGATGTTTATTTCAAAAATAATATCAGCTTTGTTTGGTTAGTTGTACCTGGCAATAAAAGCCAGGTACAGTGCAGAAGGTGAGACTGGAGAATGGCGATTGTGTGCGTGCACACCATAGACATTGTAGAAAACAACTCTTATAGCAGTGCAGGCAAGGTTCTTTTTTTGAAAAATCATGAAAACATAAAGTATAAATCGTAACAAAAGAAAAATAAGATAAAAGTCAAACCATATTTTTTTGAAAACAGACCTTGCCTGGGCTGCTGTAAGAGTTGTTTTCCACAATGTCAATAGTCTGCACGCACACAATCGCAATTCTCCAGTCTAACCTTCTGCACTATAGAGCGGTGCCGGGGTGGACTGCGTATCGCCATCTTACTTGCAAACCGCCACTGCATATATTCTGGGGAGAGTGAGAGGATAACTTTCACACCGGCAGAAACAGGTGGAGGTCCACCGTGCCTGGCACCGATTTATGGCGGTATAACCATCCCCAATTGCCGGGCCCGATACAAAGCAGACGATGACGGGCAGCGTACCATGCTTACCAACCTGCCCAGCGTGTGCGAGTATGGGCAGTTGATGACCGCCAAGAGTGGCAAAATATTGAAAAGACCTATGTACAGCAGTGGACGAAACAGGCTGATTGATAGATGGATGACATTCAGGTCTGTTTGTATCCCTGAGAATACATTTCTGTAAACTGGTAAAACCAATTCCCCTCGAGATATTAATATAAACCGGCCAAGTGCGTGTAAGGCCACGCGCAGTGTAGGGTTCCATACTTACCCTACACAGTATGCGGACTGGTCTACTAATACAGATCGCGCCAAACTTCTACTCCGCTCGGAAGTCGCTCTTCTGAAGGAGCCCATACATTTTGTACCTGCCGATACGAATCGTCCGTGTTTAGAGGGGATTAAAAGCTTGACGCGATCTGTACTCGTAAACCTGTAAAGCCTACTTAGCTGTGATAGTTTTCCTTTAAAATTATTTATATAAATCTACTTCTGTGATTTTTTTCACATGTCCATAAACAATCGTTTAGCCGGCAGGGGGGGGGGGGGGGGCACTTGAATCTAACAAAAATTAACGGATCTCTGAATCAAAAATGGTTTTCATACGCCCACAATGTTTTTGAACGACCTATCTAACGATACCCCACACTATGGGATAGATGAGAAAAAAAATGTCATCCCCAATTTCCATGTATCGGTATCTAACCTACTATAAAAAAAGACATTATTTTATTTTACGATTTTGTCGACGTAATTAATAGATATACGCATGCCAAATCACAGCTTTCTAGTACAAATAGTCTCTGAGCTAATCTGCGGACAGACGGACGGACAGACGGACATGGCAAAACTATAAGGGTTCCTTGTCAGACTACGGAACCCTAAGAAATATGTACAATAATAATACAAAATATAAAAAAAATATAATATAGCATTATGTCAATTTGTAAACAACGCGGTGTAAGTTTAATACAATACAATTCTATTAATATTTGTAATCAAAATTAAAATGCACGTGAAACTTTCTCAAATAGTACACTTATGTTATCTGACCACAACGCCCCGCCATCGCAGCTCGTGTAACCAGTGAAATATGGAAACAAACTACGAAACACGGAAAACCTAGATAACAAAACTATAATATCGTATTGCATATTCCAACTCATTAAATCAAACCAAATGTTGGCAACTGTTCATTATTTAGTCTCATTAATCAACCCGTCAACGCGAGCAAACAACACCTTTAAACAAACTAATGGGGTCATATTTCACCCCATGCGAGTAGAAACGTTACTGTTCTCATATGATAATAGCGCGTCGTTCAATGTCGCAAGTTACTCAACAATTTCAATTTTGAAGTTTGTTTTACTTTCAGAACGTGACGTGCCGATGTTGGATGGAATGTGTCGAACAAAGTTACTCTTTTTCGACTATGATTTTGTATCATGAACTTCGCATCACACTTTACATTTTTATTTTACTCTGTCGATTTATTCGTAGGTTATGTCGAAAAGTATTTCAACATTTCATTCTTGTTTAATTTTTGTTCACGTCAGAGTCATCTGAATTTTGCCGCTTTCCATTATTTACTTGTCAAAGTCATGTTTTCTATTACTTTCCTCGCCTCTTTTGAACTGCATTGTATGTAAGTTTGGGCCCAATTTGGATACGGACAGCCATGGACGCGCGCCGGGTGTTGCACGGCGGCAATTCGTTCACGGAATGTTCTCTCATGTAACTATCATAATGCGAGGGCCACGGGCAACGACGCTTGAACCGAATTCGCTCTGCACTGCAAGCGTCGGCGTCAAGCTCGTACAAAATTGTATGAATTGCTCAAACAATATGATAGTTAGATGAGTGGACATGCAGTGAACAAATTGCCGCCGGCTCCCGGCTGCCCGTATACAAAATTGTATGAGCTTGACGCCGACGCTTGCAGCGTAGGGTGAATTCGCTTGGAGCGTCGTTGCCCGTGGCCCTCGGGTTATTGTGATATTCTTGTGTGTTTGCTTAAAGCCCTAAGAGCTGCGAAAGTGTTGCCACTTTAAAAAAAGAAAAAGTTCTTTCTTGCCAAAAAATAAATTGAAAGTCTGTTCAAATTACTTAATACCCAGAAATATGTAGAAGGAAAACTACCATTTTTAAATTGCAAAGTTTACGTTTATCTATAAAGCTTATGCTTAAAGCGGACGGTTTTTAAGTCAACAATTTAACTCGCCGTTATCTTTAAGAACGTAGCTATTTAAAACAATTATTTTTAGACAAATATAAACACTTCCAATAATTATTCTGGAATGAAAGAAATTATTCTTTTTCTAAAGAAGCAGCTATTCTGCATCTCGCATTAACATATCATACACATATATCAGACAAAAAAGGATACCTAACCTTTTAATGGAGCGTTGATGTCTGTCTGTCTGTTCATGGGATAGTTTAAAAACAACTGATCGAGCCACCAGTAGTCCGGTACTGAAATTTGATATGCACCTTAAGGTTATAATTGGGACCCCCGGATAATAATAAATAGGTATTCGATATAGTGACGGAATCCGTTTCTTCTGTACGACATACTCTTTGCTACAGTTTTCTGACCGCACCGCTGTGGTATAGCGGTTAGAGTACTCGACTTCTAATTCGGAGGACGCGGGTTCGAATCCCGTGGGAGCACAGTTGTGTTCGGTCTGTGGGCTTCGGAAGGCCGGTTGAACTATGGGTCCATAGAGTTTACCATCCATCACTCTGGAACTTAATATCATCGGTGGAACATGGGTGCACAAATGTGGACTGTAACTCCGTTTCACAGTGCATACTCGAAAAGCCCCTGACAACCCCTCGAGGATTCATGTCGTGATGATGTATATTTATATTTATTGACGCGCTTACGTTTCTTTGGAAAAGTTTTTCTGTATGATCGGTAACTTATATGCTTTTTTTTGTATTTAAAAATTATTATTAGTATTTATAAATACTTATAATCTATAGACAAGAAGTCTATAGATTATAAGTATAATTATTATTATGTATTTAAAATAATTGAAAGATTACCCATTTTATTGAGTACGTGAAGGGCACTTTCTAACGTTATCCCTTTAAAATCGTAGTAATATTGCTTTTAATTTGGAAAAGTGGTTTGTGTTAGGATTTCCGGACATAATCTTATCGTCGGACGCTGACGACGATCCTCCATTAGTTAATAGAGCTTTTTATACTCTCGCATACGGTCGTATCTTGCAACCGTGTTTACGATCATATCGTGCTGAAATATTGCGGTTAAATATACAGAGTAAGCGGTGCATGCTCCTGTATAAGTTACGGCTAATATGATAAACTTAAAATTAGCTGGTTATTCTTAAATCACTCGTGAAAGAGTTGTTATCAAATCAATCATGATCGACCCAAACTGATCGTAAAATCGTCTCTTCCCCTTGGTGTATCGGAATTCCAGCCTAATCGGTTTATACGCAGGTAGCGGGATAACAAAAAGTCGTAGCTTGCTACGTCCATCCATCCATCAGCCTGTTTCGTACACTGCTGGACATAGGCCTTTCCAGGATTTCACCACACATGGCGGTCCCCCTGGAAGAAATGCCCAAACTCACACACGCTGGGCAGGCGGATTGGTGAGCGCGGTGCCGAAACCCTTGCACCAGTGACGCCGCTGCCCGTCACTAGTCTGTTTTAAGGCCTGGCAATTGGGGATGGATATACCGCCACCCATCGGTCCCAGGCAATGTTGGGCCGCCTGGTTTTGCCTGAGAGCTGTTCTCTTACTCTCCCCCGAATAACTTCGGGAGGATTTGCGAGTAAGATGGTGGTACCTCCACAGTCGAGCTCGGCATCAGCTCTACCACCTAGTAGCTCGGCATCAGCTCTACCACCTCGCATCGTAGCAAAGTGGGACGCGAACATGTTTGAAAAGCTGACGTAGGCTCAAATAACTTATAGTATCAAACACTACTAAAGACTTGATAGGCATATATTTCGACTCACTTACTGTCGTTGTCAGTCCAATATGTAAAATATGTAAAGCTGTAAGCTTAATTAATGTTTTTCTTTTTAATTTCTACCGGATTTATACGTGAGGGCTGTGTGCTCGAGTAAGATGGTGGTATCTCCACAGTCGAGCCCGGCATCGGCTCTACTATCTCTACGTACTAAAAAAGTAATAAAATTAATAAAAACAGGTTGTTAAAAAGTTTAATCTATAAAATTAATATGAAATGTTTTAAATGAAATGGGTTATTAGGCCAAAACATTTTTTTTTTGCATTTTTAACTGTCTGTTTATCCGTTTTAAGTCGTTTTAACGTGTAACGTTTTTATTTGAAAATCACTCTACGGATTTAAATGCGTTTTTCTTTATTATCATCGTAGTTACCTTGTTCAACATAGGCTTAAAGGGATGCTTATAAAATAACCGCCAAGCCGAAACCTGTTGATGATACATTGAAAGATATTTCCACGCAAGCGAAGCCGCAGGCAATAGTATAAAAATAAATATTATTATTTAAATATTCATATATAATAGTTATAAGAAACCGTAAATTTTTTACTCCACTTTTCAATCAAGAAAGAAAAATATTAAGTTGATGTTTATGGAGTTCCGTGCCGGAAGCCACTAAAGGCCGATTATGTTTTTATCGCGTTTATATAGTTCTCGTGTTCTACATAATTTAATGCTTGTTTATAATAAAAACGAAGTACTAGTACAAAAAATACTTGCAGTGAAAAACCTTGTAATAGAATTCTAGTTGCAGTCTTGTCGGCAAACTGATTTACATTAGGTTTTCATGCTGAAACTGTATTTTAAAAGTAACAAAATAAGCTGAATATATTTTATGATTTTTGCTATGGTTACGTGAAAAACAACAAATAGCTATAGTTCTTGTAGAGCACATTTAACGGAATCTGAAACTAAGAAATAAGGAGTATTGAGTTTTGTTTTATAGATTTGAAAGTTTGGAAATTCGATGATTGTTCGCAGTGACGTATGTTACCATGATTCAGCATGATTCCTGTTGAAGATATGCGTTTTTCATTATTATTAGGAATATTTTTATTTATCCTTCTGTTGTTAGGTAAAACTGGTTCGAGATTATATTAAAGTTTCATAAGTAAAACAATACAATAGTTAAAACAAACAATACATCATCACATTATCACCATCATCATCATAATTATTACAATCATAAAATCTCTTATCATTCATAAAATAAGACACATTGTAAATAGTTTAGGATAATTTAAAAATAGGTCATAAGTGTATTTTATTTGTTCTATCACGTCATGTCATGTATTTTACATGCCAAATGTCTACATTATGTACATACCTATTCTTAAGATTATTCCAATTTGTCCGTATCATTTATAGATATTTTGAAAGCTCCTAAAAGTTATTTTATTTTTATACAATAAAAAATAATACAATAATAAAATAATCAAGATATCGATTATGTTTAACCAATTGCCGACTAATGATTATTTAGGGAGGGTATATCTACGCATGCACCCAGCGATGGCCTGCAAGACAAGAGCAAGACCCAACCAATTGACAAATCCATTCACTTCGACTAGTTTCAGGCTTCTGCCGAAACCGTGTCGCCAAGCGACTCGCGTCGTGTTATGGTATAATCACGTCATGATAAGCCATACTAGGAAAGTAGAAGGTATTTGCGTTATAATTATCAGTCACTCGTCCTAACCGACTTTGATTTGATCGATTTGAGACAGATTGATTAACACCTCGCCTGCTTTCATTCTCCCACTTTATAGGAGAGCGCGCTTCATCCTAGGTTTCGCTTCCGTTGACGCTTTCCATCAAGATGCGGTACTAGCCAAGCGTAAAAATAAATCAATGCTTGTCGTGACTGAATAAAACACTTGCACTGTTTCACAAATTTGATTAAATTCGCGTTTAATAGATGTAGTGAATATCACAGCTGTTTAAACATGTAATTAATGACAATAATTACTTTTACTCTGGCTGTTGGCCTGAGACTTGGATGTAAGACAAACGAGCCACATTGCTGCCGCTGTGGCGAGAGTGTCGACCAGTTTGGCCATCACAGCCTATCGTGCCAACGTAGCGCTGGCCGGCTATCACGCCACGCCACATTGAACGACGTCATTTGGCCCAGCAATTCTAGAGCCAAACGGCCTGGCACGCGACGATGGCAGGAGGCCTGACGGAATGACGCTCGTTCCGTGGAAAAATGGGCGGCCGCTGGTATGGGACGCCACATGCGCCGATACAGTGGCACCGTCTCACTTACCAGCGACGCTGCCAAGGCTGGCGCGGCGGCTATAAAAGCGGAAGGCATGAAGAGGCAAAAATACACAGTGTAGGGACAAAATTACCACTTTGTTCCCTTCGCTGTGGAAACCCTAGGGCCGTGAGGGCCAGAAGCGCGACGCCTCTACAAAGAGATATCGTCGCGCCTGGTCGATGCTTCGGGGGATCCAAGGGCTGGATCCTATTTCGGCCAAAGATTAAGCCTCGCGATCCAGCGAGGCAATGCCGCCAGCCTTTTGGGTACCCTGCCGGGTGACGGTAGCGATCTGGCTTCAATTTTTTACTTAGTTTAGGTACCCATCCTGTGTTTTATTTAAGGTAGGTATTCTTTTTCTGTTTTTTTTATATATCTATTTTGGCAGTTAGTTTTATTTATAGATAATTTGTCATTTAAGTTTTAGATAATTAAATAAAGTTTAATGACAAAATAATTTATAAAACAGTACATGTGTTTTATTCAGCTATGATGATGTTTCAGCAAGTGCCGACAATCGCAAGTATTATAAATTAAATTTTTATCAATGCGGTATAGAAAATCAGAAAAGTAAATCTGGACGTGAGGAGCTCTGAACCAGTATTCGAACCCGGGACCTCTCGCTCTACCAACTGAGCTATCCAGTTCTCAACGTGACCTGCGAATTTACGCATGTGCTTTCCCATACCGCAACGATTTGTATCGCTACTCACTTAACAGTGAGCCTCTTGGCGCGTAGAGGACGCTAGTGTATTCAAGACGAGTCTAAGACTATTATTGCCCAACCATCACCTGCTACAGCATCGGGTAGTTAAAAATATACACTACTCTCATCGAAAGAGCTATACACGTCCAGATTTACTTTTCTAATTTTCTGTGCCGCATTGATATAAATTTAATTTGTTATCTCGTTGCGATGGATAAATTGCCAAGTGTTTAAGAACCCGCTCCGTATTTTTCGTCTGTTTAATGTGAAGCATTATTTTAATTATATTTCCTGTCATTGCCGCGATGTTTTTGTTAAAATTAGGGACATACACCAGTCTATATTGGTCATCTCAATGAAGACCTAAAATTGTTTTTGATTCAATTGTTTCTCAAACTAACTCAAATAGCTATTAAAATTTCCAACTGAGAAAATTTAGATATCGTTAAAATATATCTAATAAAATATCGTTCAGGTCTGTTTATCAGGTTCCTGTTTGTCATTCTATGAAAAAAAGTGTACAAGAAAACCTCATTTCAATAATTATTTCCATCGAATATAAATTTAATCGCGTATCTGTACTAAACAGCACTAGAAAAAGGTTCCGAAATTTATGTACTGATTTATCAAATTTTGTCAAAATAGCCCTTAAAATTTAGAAATTTATTTCTATTATAGTTTCTCAAGTATCTATAATGTCGTTGGCATATCGTAGAATTCGGCATTTATAATGTGCCAACGATTGTATTTATGTAAAAAATAGGGAGATCACCTCACTCCTTTCCGCTTTGCTCTGCTTCGCTCGGCTGCCAAACCTTTTTACATGTAAACTTAAGATGACGTAGATAGTAAAAATTGAGTTTTTGAGCAAGTAGTACTCCCAAACTACAATAGATATGGTTCTGAAATAAATACATGTTATGAACAAAGCCTTTTTCAAGGCGATGTAACATCCCAAAACGCGATGGAGAAAAATTGGCTCGATAGAAAAAAATTGCAAAGTGAAGGCTATTTTTTCATTTCAAACAAGCAGTCTGTCGAAACTAATTAAGTAAAAATAACAATGATTACTACTTAAAACATATAAACCCATTATCTAAACTATAGTACAGCGGTTTTTTTTAAAACGCACTTGTATGAATTTATACTAAATTTTATTCATTGAAAAACAGCATTATCCACTGTCTTCTTGATTTACCGCACTGCTCAAGACATGCGTTTTTTTTTTCAGATATGCTTATTTCCTTCATTGTGCCTTTACACGAATGCCAAATATATGACGAATTCTATAACTTTCCGACGTCATACACAATTAATGTTTTGAATAAGCCCAATTTCTTGGATGATAGTCTGACATCTAATCTCGCTTAGTGGTCAGCAGTAACATCAGCAGGCTGAGTTCAAATTTGCTTACGATGATGGTAAAAACACTACACATTTTGGTCCCAACGGAAGGTTCGACTCGAAATGCACAATTTATCTTGAGCCATGCATTATTAAGGTGGTAGAGCTGATGCCGAGCTCGACTGTGGAGGTACCACCATCTTACTCGCAAATCCTCCCGAAGTTATTCGGGGGAGAGTAAGAGAACAGCTCTCAGGCAAACCAGGCGGCCCACCATTGCCTGGGACCTATGGATGGCGGTTTATCCATCCCTAATTGCCAGGCCTTAAAACAGACTAGTGACGGGCAGCGGCGTCACTGGTGCAAGGGTTTCGGCACCGCGCTCACCAACCCGCCTGCCCAGCGTGTGTGAGTATGGGCATTTCTTCCAAGGGGACCGCCAAGAGTGGTGAAATCCTGGAAAGGCCTATGTCCAGCAGTGGACGAAACAGGCTGATGGATGGATGGATGTTGCATTATTAATATTAAACGTACGGTGTAATACTTACATATTTTTAACAGTAATAAAACAAATCACAAAACCTTCAAATCTACCACACTGTACATGTATACCTTATTTCAAGCGTTAACTTTGTCGTTGGCCTACCTCGCTGTTACCTGATAAACATTGTTTTTCCTTTGAAAAACTTTTTCCATTTTCTTCAGCTTATGTCGGTAAAGACGTGCTTTATTTCATACGAAATAAGGAGATTATTAAAATATTCAAATTAAAGTACATGACCAAGTTTTATTATAAAACAATAGCTTTTGTAGCCTGCGCCCTATACGAGAGTTTGTTGAATGCCAACTACGTAATATTGCGTACCTGGCAAACACGCTAGATGCCGAGTACGCAATATAACATATAAGTTTACTAATAGTTTAGGTGGTAGAGCTGATGCCGGGCTCGACTGTGGAGGTACCACCATCTTACTCGCAAATCCTCCCGAAGTTATTCGGGGGAGAGTAAGAGAACAGCGAAAATTCTCAGGCAAAACCAGGTGGCGCACCATTGCCTGGGACCGACGGATGGCGGTATATCCATCCCCAATTGCCGGGCCTTATGTAAAAGAGACTAGTGACGGGCAGCGGCGTCACTAGTGCGAAGGTTTCGGCACCGCGCTCACCAACCCGCCTGCCCAGCGTGTGTGAGTATGGTCATTTCTTCCAGGAGGACCGCCAAGAGTGGCGTAATCCTGGAAAGGCCTATGTCCAGCAGTGGACGAAACAGGCTGATGGATGGATGGAATAGTTTAGGGGCAGTCAATACTGTTTGGCCTCCTGATCTCTGCGTTTTTGTATGTATATCTTAAGTAAAACACGTCATGGAAACGTAGTAACTTTATTGCCTATAAAAATGAAAATCACATAATAATTCTACACCAGATATACCTAAATTATAATCGACTACAATATTGGGTTTTGCGGAAACTTTCTCATTTTGGTTTCCTACATTCAACATTTGAAGTTTTGTTTGTTGGAAATTGGAAATCACCAAAACGTTGTATTTCTCTCTATTTGTAGGTCGGCATCATTCGAAAAAATTATCACAATTTAACCCATGGTGCCAACTAAGCAACATTACGTAGAAGACTGTTTGTATGGTGGCCTCTTACAGTTTGACTATTATTTTCATCGATTAAAATGCCAATAAGACATGTGTTTTTTTGTTCAATTTAAGGACAATCCTATTTTCTTCAGACAAATCCTTGTAATTCCGGCATTATTCTTGTTTTAGGTTCAGTTCCAGCTTTAAAGTTAGTGTGTATTTAACACTAATTTGCTTAAACCTTATGAAAAATAAATAAACTTTGTAGGAAAACCAAAATAACGAAGAAAAAATACAAAAACTAAATTTAAACATCATCTATGTAATCTACTGTCCGGCGGCAGTGTGCCCAGAATGCTCGCAAGGTTACCTTTTAGTTTGGTCAGACTTTTATGCTAGCCGAGGTAGCAGACATGACAGCTTCCAAGACACAAGATGTGCTGAAAGGTCTTTGTAAAATGAATGCGTATCTGATTATTTTTTATTAAATACGATTCAATATCCTATTTATATTCAATGTCGAGATTTCTTTCACAGTTTTTTAAAGTGGTAACGGAGGAACTCGGTGCAAAATGCACATCATAATATTGTTTTCCTTACTTTTGAATAAAAGTATGCAATAAATGCGTTGTATAGCAATTCGCACAAACTGCTTGTTAGTTAGATGATCAAATGAAAATTATTAAATTTTATGCGTTACATTTTAGCTGCAGTACATTACAACTGTAAACACGCTTTTAGGCTTGTTCATGTAATGCAAACAAAATGTAATACATTAAAGTAGGCAATTTTTTTGTGAAGATTTTATTATTATTAAACTATTTCCGTAAACTTTCCACACTATTTATTCAAAACTAAGGAAAACAATATAATGATGTGCATTTTGTACCGAGGTAAAAGTTACCCCTTTAAACTCTTGCAGTTTATTTTTCTTCGACCTGCTCCATCCATTCCAACGTACCATTTCAGCACTCTTTATATCTTCAATGTATTCGATTCTTGATGTAATATTATATTCAACAAAATAATACAAAAATTCTTATACTTTCAAACTAACTCAGTACAGGCAGTTGTGTTGTGACATTCATTTTAGATAATAAGAAAACCGGTCAAGGGCGAGTCAGACTCGCTTACCTATGGTTCCGTAATTCGACAGTTTTGGGAACAGTCAGGAAGAAGGTATTTAAAATCTTGCCCTTAAATGTTAATGATAACTAAGTAAAAAAATAATTGATTGTCCCACAAAAGAGAAACTCAAATATTTTTATACCGTACCCGAAATAAAACTCGTGTATGAAAAATTAAATTTTGCCATCGTGAATTTCTCATCCGCTATATTCTAAATGACCATGATTTTTTTCGTATTTTTCGGTTCATTAGTTTCGGAAATTAGGGGGTTAAAAGTATAATATTTTGATAATTATCTCTGTAACATCTACAATTTGAAACCCATATTGTATTTTTATAAAATATTAGGCTTATTTATTTTACATTTTTTTATATTTCTCATTGGTTATCAACTTTTTTTTACATGCTATAGTTTTCCTGTAATTGGCTTGTTATGACCTGTAATCATCATTTTTTTCATTTTTTTGGTCCACCAGTTTCGGAAATAAGGGGGGACATGCATTTTTTGTGGTTTTTCAAAGATTTCTCGAAATCGGTGCCAGTAAACATAGTAAAAGTATATATTTTATTTACAATTACATTATATTCACAATTAACTCTTTAATATCTACAATTTTATACCCATGTTGTATTTTTAAGAATTTATTTTTTATTTTTCTCACTTTTGTATTGGAAATATTTTGAACAATTTAAAATTTTTCAGGTTTTTGTACCGTGTTGAAAAGTTTAAAGAAATTAATATATTTACGGTCCCATGTGAATTTATTTATCAAGTTATTAGATATGTCAGAAAAAATATTGATAATTTCCCGAGGCTTGGTGTGCACCACTCTGTTGAAACCAGAAACAAACATAAACTAGCTTTTCCAAAAATAAAACTTGCCAAAGTAGGTACCTCTTTTGTAGGACATGGTATAAGATTTTACAATAAGCTTCCAGAGGAGGTCCTTAGTTTGCTTGAAAATAAGTTTAAACTTAAGAAAGCAGGGACTACTTAAGAAAGCTTATTATAAAATCAATGATTATTTGGGTGATAATGAAGCATGGTTTAATAAATAATAATAATCTTATTCAATATTGTAATTAATAATTAGCATATTTTAATACTGTATGCTTCCTCTAAAGGCTTAAAATTATATAATATGTAAACTTACTTTGTTAAAGGTAATAGACAATATGAGACGGGTTGACTAAGATTTTTTTTTTCTCGTGACTAATTCCTGCAGTCTTATATTTTTTATGCCTTTACTTGAGTAGGTATGTATATGATTTTGTATCATATGTTTTATTTTGAAAAAAGGAATGTTTGCTAAGTTTCTTGTCCTTCTTCTTAGCAATACTAATCGAGTGGTGCGGATGGTTAGGCATTATGTATATATAAAATTTTTATTAATATATTTATATATTTTATGCAGGTGTATAACTTTATTACATTTTAGTAGCCCAACCTTATTTTTTTTATGTATTTCCCGTTTTTATTTATGAACTTATTTCTTCATTTCATTATGTTGATATAATATTTTTATATTTTTATTCCTAGATTCCTGTATTTTATTTATTTTTATTTATTTATTTATTTAAAAACTTACGACTATCATTGTTTTACAACACCCGTCTGTATACTTTATTTCCCGTATTATTATATATTTTTTTTATATTCTAAAGATATATTATATTGTTAAAATTAACTTTGACTTGTAGAAAGTATACGTTATGTGTCTATTTTGCAAAAATAAATATTTTGATTTTTGATTTGTACCTTTTAGGTACTACGGAACCCTAAAAAAGTTAATTTGAAAACTCTTTATTTAATAGCACTTAACAATGGCTTTTTTAATTTACATTTATCTCTTCTATTCCAACGCAGTCTTAATTATATTTTCATTAAAATAACCAAGAACAATCTACATTCCATACAATTCTTTCAAGTTGAGTGAAAGAGTGAAATGAAATAAATCATCCATTTCCTCCGCACCTTGTCGTTTACGGGCTCAATATTGTTAGCAAGGTTTTAAACCTTATGGAGCAGAAATAGAGCTGCTTATCAATTATCTCGTAGCCGGTGTCTCGGAAAAGTGCAATCTAATTATATGAAGGAAACTCGGCGCTTGCGGCGCGCAATCTTGTTGCAAGGAACAAAACAAATTATGTGGATGTGGCATTTTGTGATATTATCAATATCGCGTCTGATTTGAAGACCTCATGGTGAACACTCGTCCAGAAACTGCGAGATTGACAAAAGGCGAGGCATAAATCAGTCTTTTCAGGGACTTCCACAAAAATCTACGGAAATCGTAATGGACGAATGACTGATAATATGCAACTGCCTGCCTGTGATCAAATAGCCAGTACTCAGCATGAATGAAACTACAGACCGTTCACCATAAGAAGTCCCCTGGCTAAGGAAATAGTAGCAGTGCATATGGGGTTGCCAATGGTTCATGTAGCATTCTCCTTACTACATACACGTAATATTTACTTATCTGCGTTTTTTAATATATTGATTAGACTACTCTTTAATGAAAATTAAATGTACAAAATGAAAAAAAAAAATTAATTTGTATTTCGCAAACAATACGTATGATCTAATGGTTTGAATATCTATACATGTATCTCTGTACTAGAACCGTTTTTTATTTCTTGTTTTAGCTCGATGACGTTTATTCTATATCTTTGAGCTCCCCTTTTTTACGTTTTTGACGATTTTTTTCCAGGCGGCTTAATTTGAACGCTTTTTCCCGATATGCCTGCAAAATTTAAGTGAATAGCTAAGTATTATTTGCCCATAAAATTGTCTTTATGTTTAAAGCTGATATCCTTATTTACCTAACCCATCATGGCAGTGACAAGAGATCGAACCTGATCAAGAGGAATCAACAGTGCATTGTTTAATTTTTTCTTTTTCACAAAAAGTTTACCTTCAACACAATCACTTTTGCGCTATTGTTCAACGGTTGCAGCAATAATAAAACAATTTTTTTTAAATAATAACAAAAAAGCTTACAACAAAATGACAGCAATAGCTTGACAAACAGTCATGCCAACATGACGGCAAGGGACAAGTTATGATGAATGGACGGTCTGTAATAGAGAAGTTTCGTCTTTCGTCGAAGCGTGTGACCAATGAAAACGCAGGTAAGCTATATCACGTGACCATCGCCTCGACAAACGACTCGTCCTGCGTTTCTATTGGTCAAACGCTTCATTGATAGACAAAACTTCTCAATTCGTTTCATCCGTGTTACGTATCATATATCTCTTATGAAGGCAGAGCTCGACCCTAAGGTGTTTGCCTGTGTTTGACTGTCTGTGTGTCTGTGGTACACATATATCCATCATCAAGAAGACGGCAAAGCTCGACGCTTAGAACGTACCTCTGAGATTCTCTGCGCATCTGAAATTTACATGGCTCTAATCAACGACGTTTCGTCGTTGGCTCTAATACATTTTGAGTAATCATCAATTCACGTGTGGCGTACGGCACTACGAAGCTACGTAACTCAAAAATGTATCTGTACAATTTCACAACTATTCCGAGGAATATCCTTTTTTAGAGCATACTAAAAATTGTAGTTTATGCTAAAAGTGCGTAAAAGAGGCATCAATAGCTTAGGAGGAACGAACACTCCAAATGAATTTTAGGCGGGCATTCTTTTTCTTTGCACTCAAATTGCCAACTTGACGGAAATAAGCTGCTTTCAGTTTGATACGTTCGAAGGCTACTTTTAGTCATACATAACATAAATTCGACTGCACCAGCTTATTTCAATAATGTAAACTACAATGGCTGCCCGAAATTGTATATTTTTAAGATACAAAGAATGTTGTCATCAAGGAAGACCGATCGATAATGCTGTATTTTTTTTATTAATAAACAGAGAATGCAAGTGGCCAGTATCATTTCGCGAACTTGCATATAAAAACTTTTTGACAAAAAGTTCTTATTTATATGACGATTAAATGAGGTTACCTAACAACAAGTTTATTTTAACCAGATTTCACTATGCGTCTTGTTAAGTACCTATATATTATGAAAAAAAAAGCGGCTTAGGGGTAGAACGCTGGCCTCTCAATCTTTGAGATCCAGATTCTATCCCCGGCCGGGGCATGCACCAATGAGTTTTTTTGGAATTTATATGCAGAGTATATTTAATACTTACCACTTGCTGAACGGTGAAAAAAACATCGTTAGGAAACCTGTATGCCCTAAAAAGCGTGTATTTGTGCCCGAAGAACGGCGATAGGGCTCACCACCCATCACGTTGGGACGTAATAATCGTCGGTGAAATGAGGGTGTACCGGGTGTGGACTGTGACTTGCATTTCACAGTTCACACCTGGGACACCTCTGACATACCTTCGGGAATTCATGTTGTGACGATATATTTTTATTTTTGATATATTATTTGTATCAAAAATTGGTTGGTTAAGTTTCATCATAATTTTTAATTTGTAAAGTTACTACCTACTCAAAATGTCGTCTAAACAGTTCTCATTTCATTTCATCAATCAAACTGAACGCAGCCTATGAACGCATCAAACTGAATCTGTCATGTCTATTCTATCTATGATACACAAGATAAGACTGGCAACTGTTTTCGATCAATTAAAAAAATAAAACACTCCTCGGAAATGGCTGTATGAGCTAAGATAATTTGCCTCCCCACTATGAAGGGAAAAAAAAAAGAAAAAAAAAATTAAAAAATTAAACACTTGTGCGGTAAAGTTTACTTTGACAACGGATTAGACGCATATAAAACAGAACTTTACAAGCACTTGCATTGAATAGTACATTACGATACGAGAGCGATGAAACGTTTTCTGACGAGTGTGAGTTTGCGGCACGAGCCGAAGGTGAGTGGGGTGTGGTGGGTATACAAAGTAGAAATCTAGAGCCATAGCACTAGCAATACGCCCCGTAGCAATAAGAAGACGTAGAGTAGTAAGTAGACATAAAAATGTCATATCAAATACCAGAGCAGTCACAATTTAGTTTACTGACTCCGTGATCACTACTTTGCTTCGAACGAATCGCAAAGCGTATAAAAAGAAAGTTGTTTTACCCAACTAGACTCGTTTGTTGGTACAATTTTGTAATCCAATTTAAACTGCTCTGCGCCTTAAAGTCTCAACTTGTACTATTAAGTGCATCTTGAAACTTCATCGAGCTTTTGCGTTTACGAATATTTGGGAAGTAATTAGTAAAAGAAATATAAACTGCATACAAAAAAAAGAACACTTGAATGTAATCGATGCTCACAAAACATTTTTTTTATGTCAACGATGATTCTTCTTCACATCAATTTTACGTGAATGTAAAAGTAGGGATAAAAGTGTTTAAAATCTTACAGTATTTCATACCTAACATGTAAGGGTTTATATGAACTTTATAAGGCTGATTTATTTTTAGTTTACGAGTAATAATGTTATTAGCTGAAATATGTTTGAAGTTCTATTCGTTATTCTTTATGCTGATGCCAGTATCGATGTTTTCTCAACCTTGCTCATCCCTAGTTCAAAGAAAACCAAACACTCTAACGAAATTTATCGAGATTTATTTTTTCTTTTCATTAGCTTTAGTATGTTTTTTTCTTTTTTTAAGTATTAGCAAAACGATGAGCTGTCCATAATAAGATATGAATTATTCACGTCTCAATCATTTATAGGAATACTGAACAGCTTTTTCTGTTTCAAAGAAAACTTTTAATTTTATTCAAAAGGAAACGATTGATACCGTTACGACGGCAATTTTTATTTCCATTTGATTCAATTATCACTTTCTTTCCTTTCACGTTTAATTGGGACTTGAGCAGAGAATAAACTTTTTATGAATGGGATTGACAAAGGATAACAAAGGATATGAAAGAATACTCTAGATAATTTACACAGAATATTTCCTTATAGGTAGTGCCCTTGTGCCTAGTAGTATTGTAACATTTAAAGATATCTATGATTCATAATGCTATTGAAACCACTACTCACGATTTTTATAAAGTCAGATTTCGCCTGACTAGTTTCACTGTATTCCTACAGTTTCTTGTAGGCAAACATGGCTACGCGGCGGTCCCTGAGAATCTGACTATATAAAAATCTTGAGTAGCCGTTTCAATAGCATTAGTAGTAAAATATATATGATTGTAACTTTTTTGTTCTAGAAGATTTATTCTAGTAAAGTAAGTAAGTAAGTAAGTAGCGTTTATTCATGAACATGTGTCAAACAATATAATAGGTCTTAAAATTAGTTAACAGTACACTCCATGTTCTACCCATATGGGCATATGAATATTAATTAGCAGACACCCAATTATAATTAAATATTATCAAAAGAAATGAAACAAAGTCTTCGAGAATTACATACAATACCTATGTCAAAATTATTAGAATTGGATGTCAATATTATGAATAAATTAAATTGTTTTATCGTTTAAAAAGTCAATGACGCTATAATAACATTTGTCAACAAGTAGCGTAAATAATTTAGTTTTAAACAAATTTACATGCATGTCTTTAATATCGTTTGGTACCTTGTTATATATTAATGGGGCCATACAAAAAACACTCTTCTTCATTAATGCAGTAATGGATTTTTGTAAACATAGTCTATGGCGATGTTGCATGCGTACACTTTTATTGTGCGTAGTGGAGACTATAACAAAGTATTCCGGATTCAATTTTACGAAAATAGCAATCTCGAAAATATAAAGTGATGGTAATGTTAGCAATTTTAGCTTTTTGAAATACGGTTGGCAGCTATCTCTTGTTTTAAGTTTACACATTGCCCTAACACACCGTTTTTGTGCCTTAAAAACAATTTCTTTGTGTGTTGAATTTCCCCAAAAAATAATCCCATATCGCAAAGTCGACGTAACAAAACCGTGGTATGCTGTTAGAGAGTTTGCCTCGCTTAGGATTTTTGCTAGTTTTGATAATAGAAAGGCATATTTGCAGAGTTTGTCTCTCACAGTTTTTATTTGTTGTTTCCAATCTAATTTTCTGTCTATAGTTAGGCCTAGAAATTTTGTATACTGGATATCGTAAATTTTTTGGCCATTATATTCAATGTTTAAATTGCCTAGTTTTGAAATATTTTGATAAAAATTCATCATGTAAGTTTTATCTAAATTAACGGTTAAATTAGTCCTATTCATCCAAATTATTATTTCTTTTAAAGCGTCATTAATTTTGGTTTCATTGTCATCAAATTCATTGCATTCTATAATTAAAGTGCTATCATCAGCGAATAATGTCATAGGGTGTGAAACATTTTCCGGGAGATCATTTATGTAAATAATAAAAAGCAGTGGTCCTAAAACACTTCCTTGAGGAACGCCATATTTAACAAGTCTTGCATTTGATTGATATTTTGTTTCGCGCTTACTTTTCACACAAATCTGCGAAATTTCAGTCGATTGCGTTCTATTGTTTAAATAAGATTGTATTAAATCTAGTAGGTTTCCCCTTATGCCATATGCATATAATTTTTTTATTAGTAACGTATGAAATAAGCTAATAAGTTAACAAACGGCTGAAAGTTAAGATTGAAAAGAAAAATATGAGATTTCGGCTCTTTATATACGTAGATACGCAATTTGTCACACGGGAGAGATGGTAGTTATTTAATTTTTTAAATTTAATTTATTAATGTTATTTATAACTAATTAAAAACAAGCAGTACCTAAACAATTTCAGGCTAAGGCTGCTTAATAACATGTAAACCAAGAATTATGTAATTCAAGAGCATAAAACCAAACAGACCTATTGTTAAAATAAACTATATTATGACGTCTTTGACGTCTTGATTATAATCTGCACAAATCTGCTCACGGGGAAGTTCTGAGTGTATATACATCAGCCTCTGTCAGTCTTTATTGGTATATTGCATTACAGCTTGGGGTGACTCAGCCAAGTCGACTCTCATTATGCTTGAAAGAGCTCAAAGGAAACCTTATAGATTCTCCACCGAGACCCTTGATAGGGTACGCAATCTGCTTACACTGTGACAAAGTCTTAAAATTATCTTTTTATTGCGAAATCCATCGCTTTGGAATACTCTTATTACATTTGTTTCTTATTCATCTTTCCTAGTTTGTAATGCGTTCTTATAATACTTAAAGTCTTAAAAGCTGTCTTAAGCTATCATAGACTTGTTTAGAATTCCAATGAAACTGTTATAGAAGAAGAATTTTATCATTAAACACATGGTTATAAAAATCACATTTGCTCGTCAGTTTTGTACACTTGCTTTTCCGTAAAAATATCTGATATCCCTATTCGTGAGGCCAGGAGTCTGTGTAACAAAACGTCTGTGTAGCTTAACTAGACTACGACCGAACCAAAGTAATTTTGGTACCTGCGGCTTAACACCATTGTAATTTATAATTATTTGTTTAGTGAAGTTTTAGTTTTATTTTCTAGTGAAATACATGTTAGTAAACGAAATAATCTTCTGGCAATCTATATCATGGTCCACGTGGGAGAAGTTTGGTGGGGAACATGACATGTGTTTGTGGGGTCCATATCGTAGAATTGATAATTTCATGATCTGATCGACAATATGATAAAGTATGACATAAGAAATTTACGAGTCTACCAAAAAGTCAAAAATAGGTACGACGACGATGGAAGCGAGAGGAGCGTGTTAGGTTGCTTGTGATGGAAGCCGAGAGAAGGGAAGCGGAGCGAGTCGACCCCTATAGCTTTTTTGAGATTTTATGATATTCGTGCAGATCATGAAATGATAAATTCTACTGTATGGCTACGATATAAATCCATCCATCCATCAGCCTGTTTGATCCACTGCTGGACATAGGCCTTTCCAGGATTTCGCCAACAATTTACAAAGTGACATTCCACTATGTCTGTTCCCCGCGGGATTGAACCCACGACCGCCGGGTTGAGAGCCCAGTGGCGTAGATAGAACTTTTTAAAAAGGTCAAGTTTGACAATAAAAACACTTTGAAAAATCATTATTTGTATGACGCCAGGATAGACAATGCCTTTCTTAGAGTACGTGATTTCATACAATTCTTCTTTTTCAAATTGGTTTTAAATTTTTTTCATGTTGTTTTTATCGTCATACTTGACCTTCTCATTGCTTTTTCAGCAAAAAGTTCTATGCACGCCACTGTGAGAGCCCAAGGCTCTCACCACTAGACCACAGATGTAGTTACTTTACCTGTTGCATGATTGTAAGCGTGACTTGAGGAGCTAGACGTAAGCTGAATTATCAGTGTGTGCCGGTTTATATATTAACAGAAAGGACAACGAAATAACGTTTAAAATCAACGCGCAATGTAGAGTGGCTGTTACGATAGTAAGTCGCTGTGTCGCCGGATAGCGCTAAATGGGAGAAAATTTCACTTTTCATATATGATGATAAATTAAACAGATACTTACTTATAATAAACCTTTTCGTGTTGTTAGATTTCTTCATTGCTCGTATTATTGTGTATAAGTTTTAATGTAGTCCCATTGAATTAAAAAGTTTCAACATTTTATTCGTTTCTTATATAGTTTAAATCAATTTGAAAGATGTTGATGGTTGTGATTGTCGGCACTTGGTGGAACTTATTATACATATTGTTAAATAAGACACTTGTACTTGTCCACAGGATTAATTAATCCTGTGGACAAGTACAAGTGTCTTATTCAACAAGATGTAATTTGAAAGATAATTACTTATTTATGTAGCTTACTCTTGAAGTTTTTAAGTATTTTAATTTTCACAATTACGGGACTGGAAGTCAATGAATTGTTTAGAAATTTCGTACAATTATTATAGAGAGTTTAATTAAAGCGATACAAAAAGATCGAGATTTGATGCATGCCATCTATTTACATTCTATTATAAAACTAGCTTTTGCCCACGGCTTACTCAATCTTCGCCCCGTTTTAGGCTTGGGTGTTATTTTAAGAACACCCCTTATAGCCAATGTGTTGACCAGGGTCACTACGGTGATAATAAAAAATCACCATCCAAATCGGTTTAGTGATTCTCGAGTTAAAATGGAACATACATACTAGGTGAAATTAAATCAACCGACCGAATTCATACTGGAGACCCGGTTAGTCATCAGGAATAAGGTTAAATGACCAACCAGGAGAAAAAAAAATTGCCCCTCAGTAAACTAGTCCACCCAGTAAGAGAGCAAAAATTAGTACATTTTGATGCAAGTGCGAAAAGGTTGATATTTAGAACCACGACTGACTTTTAACTGACTTTTAACGACTAAAAACAGTCGGATGAGAAATATCAACCCTTTCACACGTGTATCAAACGACGGTTTTTAATACACCTGCGAAAAATAACATGAAATAATAAAATAAAAGCAATTTTGTTGCAAATCAAAACAGATACAAGTCGACTGAACAACACGCCGTCTGGTTGGCGCCAATCTGTACTACATAGACCAATGTCTCTTTCTAAAATCTTTTTACTAATAATTTTTAAGGTTGTTAAAATATAATATAAACTATGACGTCTTAAATCGTTTTGAATTTTATTTATTTATTTATTTTTATTTATTTATTTAAGAAACAAACAGCCACATATACAAATTATTACAAGTGAAAATATTCAAATTAAGCCTAAAGTCTCCTTAATTTACAAAAATGTATATTTCTAATAAGAAGTGAAGTTAACTAAACATAAGTAAGTAATACACTAGTTACAAAATATAAGCAACAAATAATGTTAGTTAAAAATATCTATCTACAAGAAATTTTTTTCATGGCAAATTTTTTAAAGGTGGAAAAAGGTACACAAAACATGTCGACATCTGATAAATGGTCATTATGTAATCGGCAAACACGCCTAACGAAACTATTTCTTGCATAGCACGTTTTACAAGAAGCAATACTAAACAAATTCTTTGTATGACATGCACGTTCACATTTGCGAGGTATTCTAAAGTTTATTTTTTGTAATAAATTTGTAATAAATATCAAATTATTATTAATTATTTTGTAAAGCATACAAGCGTCAGTGTAGTCTCGCCTGTGGGATAGAAGTTGAACTTTGTGTCTATCAGCTGAGGTATAATAGTCAAGATAAGCATAACCTGTTCTGTAGTCGAGGGCCTTCACAAACTTTTTCTGTAATTTCTCAAGCCTATCAATATGAGTCATATAAAATGGATGCCAAACTGAACAGGCAAACTCCAGTCTACTACGACTAAAACTATTGTACAGAATTTTATATGTTAACGGGTTTTTGAACGGCTTTCCAACTCTCAAATAAAACCCAATTGTTTGTAAGATTTGCTGAGTATTGTATCAATGTGTGGCATAAAAGTAAGTTTAGAGTCCATAATCACACCGAGATCACGAATTTCTGTTACTCGTTTAAGATTAGTGTTACATAGTTTGTAATCGTAAAGAATCGTTTGCTTTTTCCTACTAAAACTATTTACACTACATTTGTTAAACATACATAATATTTTTAATAATAAAATATAAAAGTTTGAAAATACTCATCTTATTATAGAGTATCTGGTAAAACAAAGGTTTACATGCGTGCTAAATGATGTGGCTAGTTTCCCCTAAGTGGCGTCAGTAGGAAGTAAAAACAAAAAGCACTAGTGCGCAATATGTCATTTTACGCACGCTAAACAGGCACGTAATCTATCATATTTTGAACAGGTGAATTAAAAATGTATTTTTAGAAATTGGCCAAAATACTGAACCTAGTTCTTGCTCACCAACCGAGTCTCCAGTATGAATTTGCTCGGTTGATTCAATTTTACCCTATATAGACAGACAGACAGACAAAAATTCAAAAAATTGTGATTTTTGCCTCAGAATAATACCAATATCCCATTACGTTTAAAATTTCGCTAAAAACAACGTACAGACATGAGTTTTTTACTACTTTATTAAACTCAATCTCATTTTATTAGTAGTATATATAGATAGGGACTTAAGAGGCCTTTGTTGTCCGTTTGTGTGGGCGTGCGATTACAAAATCACTACAGCAGCTACATTGATCAATAAATAAGTATTCCATGAAATATATTTCCTTGAATACAAGCTGTTAAAGTTTCCAAGCAACGCAGACCAAGAAAAATCTTCCGAGGAAGAAAAGCGGAAAACTATCTCAGACGCAACTTTGAAGCTGGTATAATTATAAAGGCACAGAAGTATGATATTTCCTTCGCCAAGTCGTAAAAGAACAAGTGGTAATGAGAAGTCGGCGACGAGCAAAAAACTTGCTTAACATTCTTTGTGTATAATTTTTGCAAGTTCACAAAAGTCACATAAATTTTCGCGTAGTTATCTTACAGGGTAAGAGTTAGAAACGGTCTGTATTATGAATCATGTATAAGGTCCTACAAATAAAAGCGAAAAAAATTTTGCGCCATCGTTTTTAAGGGTTAGGTACCCGAAGGGTGCCAAACGGAACCCTATTACTAAGCCTTCGCTGTCTATCTGTCTGTCCGTCTGTCACAAGGATCTACAGCCTCAAGCGTATTAGGCAGAGAGTTTAAATTTTCACAAAATACATACGTGTTGCTATGGCCTCTGCCACGACAAGTAATAAAATATTCAAATGGTAAAAAAATAAGGTCCGCACAATAAACCTCGAAAAAGTTACATTATTTAAACGTTATTGGTTTTCTATAAAGACTGTAAAATATAGAAGTTTTAAATTTAGTCAGATAGTAGGACATACTCTAGAGTAAAATACAAAATTACAAAAAGTAGGGTTCCGTACGCAGACGGTGCCAAATTTTCGTCAGGTGCTAGCATTTTAGCGCCTTGTTTTTTGTAGCCTTGTTGTTGCTTTCGCATGTATAATGTGTTTTTAGGGTTCCGCACCTGTATTGTGGGGTGGTACGGAACTCTTAATGCGCGAGTCCGACTCGCACTTGGCCAATTTATTTACATTTCCATAGTAATTTAGTCAGCTGACTGTATCACTTTGTAATGGACAAAAAGATATTTGACAAAAAAGGCCAATGATTCAAAATCTTGAATGCCGTTCTTTTAAATATGTTTTTCTTCCTATAGTTACGTTTTGGTCCAAAGCTGCTTTCTTGCCCCTCCGATTACAATTATGTCGTTTGAAAAAAAAAACCTTGTTTTAAGCCACACCCGTAAACAGCAAATAAGAATACGTCGATTTATATAGGGCAAAATATAAATAAAATTAAAAATAAAACTGTTTTTGAGACGTGAGCGTCAAAACGATATCATAACTAATATTTTTTTGTCTCTTTTACTTGAAAGAAGACGTCATTATTTAAATGTATTCACAAATATTAGATTATCAATCCTAAACATAAATAATTCCTAATCTATCGAGGATTCTTACAGAAATGTAAATAAACAAACAAACAAAAACAAACAAAATTTTTAATAAACAAAAATGTAAATTGATGCTTTATTTGTTTGTTTAAATCAAGAATGTGTGTAACGTTGCTGGCTCTTAGTCTATAGGAAGCGCTTACCACTTAGGAACAAGACAAGGCGGTTGAGTGCAACAACTAAGAACGTTTTTTTTCTTTTATTCATGTTAGTTAAAGAGTTGGCATAAAGTTTTCTAAGAGAAGTTTTACAGGAAGTTATGTTACACTTATTTCTTGAAAAGTGTTCATAATACGGTAGGTAAATTCTTTTGACGTTGCGCAGAAAAAAAATCTTCTTAAAAAAGAATAAATACATAATTAATTTTATAGCACACCATGCGTAAAATGACCGCTTTACGCACGCTGCGCTTGCGTAAATTCGGCATTTTCCGCACTTGTGCTATAAAATATTATACGATACTCGTGCGAGAAACTTTTTCTCGACTTGTGTGATTGCAGCACTCACCTTCGGCTCGTGCCGCAAATTCACACTCGTCAGAAAACATTTCATCGCTCTCGTATCGTAATGTACTATTAAGGCTTCCGTAGCCTACAAGGAATCCTTATAATTTCGCTATGTCCGTCCGTCTGTCTTTCTGCCTGTCTGTCCAGGGCTTAGCCCAGAGACTGTTAGTACGAGAAAGCTGTTGTTTAGGAAGGGTGTATATATATTATTAATCACGTCGACAAATGGAAAAAAAAAAGAAAAAAAAAGTGTACCACCCATACACGTCAAGTGCGGATGATTCAAGATTCAAAGATTAAAAATGTTTATTTGTAAAATAGATACGTCAAGTATACGTTTTAAATTATTTCATTTCGTTTTCTCATCTATCAGAAAACCATTTCGGAGTCAAAGACCAGGTCCCCCCCGCCCCTTCTGCCAGCTAAACAGTTGCTTATGAATATGTAAAAAATTCACGGCAATAGTATTAGATAACGAAGTTAAAAAGAAAACTATCACACCTAAGTAGGCTTTCCAAGTTAACGAGTAATAGTCGACCAACTTAATTTTGCAGTTTAGCTTCATACATTATGATGATGATTAATAAGTTTGTCATTTTATTGAGACCATTCAAGTTTATTAACTTATTTGAATGATACGGAACCCTCAGGGCGCGAATCTTACTCGCACTTGACCGGTTTTTATGCATTTCAAAGGCTGTTATTGTATACATATAATATGAAATGAGTAATAAGTTACTAATAACATAAATTATGTGTTTAGGATATTGAAATTATGCTTAAAATTTCAGTGTCAATTCTACTGTGATTTTTATGATCGATGTTTCTAGCAACTCTGCAATTAGTCTTCTTAAAATAGTTGCTCCAGAATTCGATGCCAAACGCACAACTTATAGTTGTTTTTTTATTATTAAATTTAAAAGTGATTTATGGTACTGCTTTTCTGACAAAGTTGTATTATTTGATGCATTACTTTGGTAATAGTCCTGCACAAAAACTATAAACACAGTTGTTGTGCAAGATCATTGTGCGTTTGGCAGCTAATTCTGGAGCAGCCACCTACATTTGTCTTAGCTTCGTTACAGTGTTTCGTTCCTATTCAAACACTATGGTGTCAAAAGTCTTTTGTGTAAACAGTTTTGAGGTTATCCCTTCATCTCCGTCGATGCCAGTTTCATCTCCACACAGATTTACACCGACAACACACAATATACGACACTGTTGAAGCCACTCATATGTAAATGTGCTGGTCAACTGAATATGGGACCTAGAAACCTATCTGGGTATCTTGTTGAGTGAAAATAAACCTTATAACTTTATGATAGAGTTAGGAATGGTATTGAATGTGCATGGAATGGCCTATATGCGGCGTTCGCTTGCAAATTGCGGATCAAGTCGGTGTGTTCTGAGCTTTACTCCTCTAGTGCCAAGTGTGTTGCTAGGTTGTATGAATTTAAATATAAACACGTCTAAGGGTTTCGAGAAAATTGAGAAACCTGCTGGTTAGGATTTTTGTCAACTTGAAACTTCAAGTCCCTTACTTGAACCATATCATAAATGACAATAAATTCAAAAAATTTAAAGTCATATATTTATCGGTGTATTCGTATTCTGCTTTTCACGAGATTATTAATTGAGAATATTCTTTGTAAGGCATACACAAAGCGGTTTTATCAATATTTGATCTGCTTGCAAATATCGATCATTTATTTAATCTACAGATTTTCTTAAAGGCAGAATACTTTTGCCTTTTTTGTGTCCCTTTACTAGGCATAAATAGATTGCCATATTTAATTAAAATCTACTGATAACTTTGTACATATTTGCCGAAGAAACATAAAAGTGATGTATGTGACTTATGTGACGTTACACCCATCCATCCATCCATCAGCCTGTCAACGTCCACTGCGGGACCTAGGCCTTCCCAATACGCCACTCTTTGTGGTCCTCCGTCCTCCTTATCCAGCCGCCAACAGCAACCTCCTTTAGATCGTCGGTCCAGCGGTCAGCTTTGCTGTACGTAATGGTCTCCATTCTAACGCCTTTCGGTCCCAACGGCCATCACGTCGGCGACAGATATGGCCCACCCACTGCCACTTTAACTTACTAATTCGTTACAGCCGATATATTTTTATAGATTATTTATTATTTATTTGACGGAATCCTAAGGCAGCAGAAAGCAGGATATTCGCAGCCTGAAAAGACGTCTTATTCTGTCGAGCTAGACATACTAGTAAGTGTTCATGGGTTGTAAAACTTGAATAAAAAGAACTAAGAAGCTCCCAATCTTCACCAACGAAATTGACTCCACACAAACCCAATTCAGTTTTACTACAGAGAGCTTTCATAAATAGACGAGTTCATATTTTATTCCCATTCTTATCTAGGTTAGGAGTTTGTGGCGGTTTCAAGATAGACTAGGTTAATACTTACATAATAATGTTTGATGCTTGGAGGGCATGAATCGATTACATTTATTCACATACTTCTACATATTGCACTGAAGAACTGAAGATCATAAAACAAAGTGAATTCAGGTTAAATAATGACACATTCACGTACAGGACGGCAATTTTCGTACATACGACAATTTGCGAAGGCCAAAAGCGGGTGATTTTTACAAGCTCTTTATGAAGAAACGCATTAAACTTTTAAAATATAAACCAGTTGTCCATATTTATAACATGCTTTACGTGGCTTTTAAGGAGTTACAGTTAGTAGAATTATCATTACACGGTATTATTGACGCGATAAACAGAGGCGTATGAAAATGGCGCGTGGAGTGGTCGTGGCTAAAATCGGAACTAGCGCCGCTATTGTAATAAAACGTAACCTTTGTTTTACAGCTGCGCCTCCCGGTCAATGTCATCCACGTGCTAAAAGTGCTTTGTTGCGCTGTAATGTATAGGGCATACGGACATCACTAAAGAGCCTTGTCACACTGTAAAGTAGGGCATACGGACATCACAAAAGACCCTTGTCGTACTGTAAAGAAGGGTTTACGGACATCACAAAAGAGCTTAGTCGTACTGTAAGGTAGGCCATACGGACATCATAAAAGAGCCTTGTCACACTGTAAAGTAGGGCATACGGACATCACAAAAGACCCTTGTCGTACTGTAAAGAAGGGTTTACGGACATCACAAAAGAGCTTAGTCGCACTGTAAGGTAGGCCATACGGACATCACAAAAGAGCCTTATCGCACTGTAAGGTAGGGCATTCGAACATTACATTTTATATCCGGTCACTTTGCATACAAAATGGACCCGGACTCAACAGAGAACACTGACAGACATACGACCGATTGGCTCATGATGATCATACATTAATTCTGTGATTTTTTTGTTGTAAATAGGCCGTAACATAGATTTTTTCATACTTTGTTGTATTATTTAAATTTACTTTTACCTGGTGACGGCCTCTTACAAGGGGCCGAAATGTATTGAAAAACTGTTCAATTATTTATTATTATATATAACATTATTGATAAAGTAAAAAAATACTTCCTTCCGTTACTCATGCTGGATAAATACCCGTTTCGTAGCCGCTAAACGGCTGCCTTTGAGAAATCTCATAATAGCCGCTGTTTTACAACTTTAGTCTTGACAGACGAACAGATGGACAAGGTAATCCTATTAGGGTTCGGTTTTTTATTTTAGAAACATTTTCTCTTAGACATACAATTTCGTTTTCAGGGATTGTAGTCTCCTTTTAAGTATAATGGATACCTGTAATAGGAGGCTCCGCTCTTCCGATGAATAAGAATAAGTTTAGAAAAATTTTATAATAAGAAAAACAAAAACAAAATCAGAAATCAAAATTCCAAAAACAAAAAATTGTAGGTACATATTATAAAATTTTGCTTATATATCTATTTCGAAAGGCTCTAAATTAAATTCGTTAGAGAAGTGTAAATGTGTCAGTGTGTATGTGTGAGGGAGAGACTAAGTGTAAGTGCAAGTATGGTGTATATGATAAGAGTGAAGAAAAGTGTAATATGTTATGTGTGAAAAAAAAAGTGTAAAAGGGTATTTATTTATGTACTCAAGTGAAAGAGTGATAAAATGTAAATATTATAGATTTTATAGGCAATCAGAATTAATATTCAATTAAATATTCATATATATATATTTTGACAAGTGAATTTAGTATTGTGAATAACTTGGATTTGAGGGACGGAACCCTCAAAACGGTTCGAGATATTTACAATTTTCTATTTATTTACTAAATTTCATTATGATTCGTCCACTACTTTGAGTTGCAGAGCAGTGAATGGACATCATATTTTTTTTTATTTTAATTCCTTCTTTTTAATGAAATCTCTTAAATATAAGGCGAAGAATTCGTGTTTTCCCAAAAAAATAATTTCCGGGTCACTAAATTATGGATAAAAAATTTAGAAAATTCCAAAATTATTATTATATATTTTCCTTTACTTATTTATTTATTTATTTATTACACTTAATGTACATTTACAAAAGATACATAAAAACAAGACATAAAAAAGAACATATTGTACAAAGGCGGCACTTATTGCTAATAGCAATATCTACCAGGTAACCTTTATTATTATTATTAATAATATTATATGTGCGTCTTCGTGTCTTTGTTCAAATTATTAAGGGATTTTTTTAGCAATGTATTTAACTTAACTGCATTTAAATAATTCTAAAACATGTAGAAAACCTTTAGCTAAAAAAAATTTTCATTTATAGTGTTAGTATTATTTTGCAATGAAAAATGTATCATTTGAAAAGATTCAGTATTGTCTTGTATTTCATGGAAACATTATTTATAAAATAGTTAAAATAAACATTGAAAATATGTGGAAAGCTAATAAAACACATTGAAATCACGAGTTCTTAGAGCGGCCCACTGGAGCAGAACAGATTTCTCTGAGTATCATCGCCTAAACGATACGTTCTTCACAGGTCTAGCACGCACCGTCAATACAGTGTCTTTGTATCATATTTGCTCTCTCGCGCATTGAATAAACGCGGTACACTGACAAAAATGTATTTTTGGCTTCATTATAAAATAAGATTACACAAGTTTAAAATACGGTGAAATTGTTTTGAAATTAGGTAAGTAACGCAATATTTTGATGACAGATAACCGTAGAATTGGTCACAGAAAATAATATTTATCATTTTCGTATTACATCACGCCTTCCCCATAAAAGAGGTCCGTCACACTACGGTATGCTTAAAAGCTGTGACGGAGCGCATAATTCTATCTGCTTCCTACAAAGTCATAGTAACAGTGAGTCATATTATAACGCTAGCAGCAGCAACAGTAGTTTCATCGTATTTTGTTGTGATGTCCGTATGCTCCCTTCTTTACGTGAATCATCATAATTACAGCTGAATTCACTTTATTTTATGATGACCAGTTTTTTCAGTGTATGCTCTCACGAGCGTAGGTAAAGTAGGATAGATAGATGGTAGACGCTGGCGCGTGCTAGCCACACACTAGATGTTGTAGAGGTAGTAGAGCTGTTTAAAAGAAAACATAGCTTTTTCTCTTTACTCGCTTCAATACTATGCTTTGGTAATTATTTCGACTGTCTTCTGATTGTCCGTCTGGGTATCTTTCTGAAGCAAAATGAAAAATAAACACCGAAAAGTAGGAATTTGCGTAGATCGACACAAAATACCGAACTTGAGTACTAAGCTTTCGTGTTCACTTCAAAGGCTGCACTATAAACTGATTTGAAATTCGAACACACGAACAAAAGCTGAACTCGAAAGTTCAATACACGCGTCTGATATCGCAATTTGCAAGTTGTCCAACAAAGCATTCTCTCGTTTTTGGATTTACATACAAGAAGACTAGAGGTAGTATGGAAGCCTTGTGGAATCGACTCTAGTAACTTGAATAATATACGGTATTTCGTGTAATTGTCAGTTTAGGACAAGCGGTAGAATGCTGGCCTCTTAATCTTGAAACCCGGTTAAATCCCCGGTCGGGCTTGGACCAATAAGTTTTTCGAAATTTATGTGCATAGTATTTGTAAGATTACCCACTTGCCTAACGGTGAAGGAAAACATCGTGAGGAAACCTGCATGCCCTAAAAAGCGTGTAATTGTGCCCGAAGTACGGCAATAGGGCTGACCAGCCATCATGTTGGGACGTAATAATCGTCGGTGAAACGACGCACTACTTGCATTCAAGCAAGAGGAAACACCTCTGAAACCCCCTCGGGGATTCTTGTCGTGACGATATAATTGTGTCAGTTTATTTTCACTACTTTTGTAAATATCAAAACCAAATTATATAATACACAGGTTATGGCAACAAAAAAAACTGTACAAACTTAAGAAAAAAAAAACTAGCATTAAGTTTTTTCTAGGGGTACCACATTAATTGTCCCCATACATTCAAAATTTCAGCTCACTTGGTCGGGCCGTTTTGTAAACAGATAAACCATCGGACAGACTAATAACAATGAAACTACGAAAGTTTGTGTGTGTGTGTGTGTGTGTGTGTGTGTATGTTTGTTGCTCTTTCATCCTGGAACAGCTGAACGGATTTGGATGAAATTAAGAATGGATATACTCTATCTTGTACCCTAACTTAACACGTAGGCTACTTTTTATCCCGGAAAAAAGCATGTCGTTAAACCGAATAACACGCGGTCGGAGCCGCGGGCAAAAGCTAGTATGTAAATAATCATATCCCTTCCGCATATCAGTTTAGGCCTTGATAGTTGCTAGCAACGTGAAACATTTTGAGATATAGTACCGGTTGTCGAGAGGTACCAGAATTTCTTACACCAAATATTGTATCTGTCGCCAGCATTTGGTTAAATTAGTCACTTAACTAAATGGCTAGTCTTTTGGTTTAAATCATATTTCTAGGTGGTCATAAAAAACCTTCTAACCTAAGCTACCTCCTCTCTTCTGCGCTGCAGGACTTCCGAAAAACTAATAACAACCAAGTGCCTGATTTAACCAAATACCGGCGACATACGAGTATCGACTCCCATAGTACAATATCGTAAATCGCTGGTAATAACAACTTTAAAGACAGTTTTACAAGTATCAAGTAAAAAAATATAAGAAATCGGACAAGTGCAGCTCGGACTCGCCCACCAAGGGCTCCGCTAAAGACTATATTTCTTATGATTTTATTACAAATGTATAGTTTTTAGATTTTTCTCTATACTTGTAGTATTAGACGGTATTATTTGCCCAATTTCATAGTTCTAGGTCAACGGAAAATACCCCATAAATGTTGATTCCCCTGAGAGTATCGAAATGTACGTTTTTTGTGGCATAAACGGCCGTATCTTTTTTTTACGTCAATTTAGAAGTTTGATGCTTTTACAGCTTCAAGGATTTGTAGATTTGAGTATACGGTTTTAATTTCAAGCCGATACCTTTACGCGTTCCCGAGATAAAGGGTGTTGACAGACAGAAGGACGGACAGACGGACACCAAAGTGATCCTATAAGGGCTCTGTTTTTTTCTATTGAGGTACGGAGCCATAAAAACCAAGATCCTTACAATAAACCTCGAATAATTTGCATTTTTTAACGTCATTTGTTTTAGCTCTATCTTATATACGGTATTACGAGTTTTAAATGTGTTCAGATTGTTGTACATCCACGCATCCATCCATCAGCCTGTTTCGTTCACTGCTGGCCATAGACCTTTCCAAGATTTCACCACTCTTGGCGGTCCTCCTGGAAGATTGTTGTACATACTCCGAAGTAAAACAATAAAAATTAGGGTTTCGTACACAGTGAGTGTTGAATTGCTTGTCAGGTGCTACCATTTACTGTTTGGTTCCTTTCGGGTACGGTACCCTAAAAAGAGCGTATACTTACGACCGCGTAACAAAAAAGCTGCTTTTTCCGTTTTCAGCTTGGGCGTTATTTTATGAACACCTCTTATAGCTTATGTGTTAACCAGGGTCACTATAATAACAATTAAAAAAACCGCATCCAAGTCAGTTGAGTGATTCTCGAGGTTAAACGGAGAGACAGACAGACAAACAGACAAAAATAAATAAAAAATGGTTTTGGCCTCCGTGCAAAACAAACAACCTATTTCATTTAAATTTTCACGAGTATATTCAATGTACAGACACGACTTTTTTCTACTTTATTATTAGTATAGATATATGATATACCTATAGATTACTTTGTTTTTACATTGTCTTTAGCTTCGAATAAAATTGTTTTTTGGTCGTTACAATTATTTCTTACGATTTCGTAACAAAACTGAAGAACAACACTCAAGCACTTGTAAGATCCATATCAAAATCATTTCTCAGAAGCTGTTACAGAAAACTTGAGATGTTGTTACGAAGTGTACTCGTTATAAAGTTCCCTGTGCATCGGCCCGTGCCAGTGGAGGTAAATCTTGAAATCAGGCTTTTGTGGAAAAGGCAGGATTTTACTCGACTACTCACTCACGACTCACATGAGCCGTGTGGGTAGGACGAAAAGTTATGAGAGCATTCAACTCATGAATATGGAATTTAGTATAATTGTATTTGCGAAAATAAAATGGATACGGTTAACGCTCTCAATTCCCATTATTTCTAAAACAATAGATGGTCTAGCTCTTGTAGCATGAGCTTATCGCTCGCGACTTTCACATATCGTGGTGCCACTTGGCGATTGTGTGGAATCACAAGTGCGAGCATGAAATCATGAGTGACTCGGAACCGCGCGCCTCAACTGCTACGCTCAGATAAAGAATCTATGTGACACTGAGAGCGAATTCTGTTGAGGTAACAATCGTTATCTTGGAAAACATCATTGTTATTTTATTTTTTTAATGCAGAGACGAAATTCAAACCTGGGCCTGTAAAAACAATATTCGGAAATCAACTTGATCCAACATTACGAAAAAAAAATCCTGCGTCCTATTTTGTAGTTTAATATTCCAAGAAAATAATGAACAAATTAAGTTGCGAAAGGGAAGTGGCACAAACGTCGATCAGCTCGGACACCACGGCCTTTCTTGTCAGCGTAGTGCTGGCCGCCTGTCGCGCCACACCAGTATAAATGATGTCATCCGGCGGGCTCTTGCCACCGTCAACGTGCCGGCTATTTTAGAGCCGAAGGGCATAACGCGTGACGATGGCAAGAGGCCCGATGGGATGACATTAATCCCATGGAAGAACGGCAGAGCATTGGTGTGGGATGCAACATGTGGACACACTAGCACCGTCCCACACCGGTGTTACTGGCGTTAGAGCTGGTGCGGCTGCGGCAGAGCCATGGTGTGGGATGCAACATGTGTTGACACACTAGCACCGTCCCACACCGGTGTTACTGCCGTTAGAGCTGGTGCGGCTGCGGCAGAGCCATGGTGTGGGATGCAACATGTGTTGACACACTAGCACCGTCCCACACCGGTGTTACTGGCGTTAGAGCTGGTGCGGCTGCGGCAGAGCCATGGTGTGGGATGCAACATGTGTTGACACACTAGCACCGTCCCACACCGGTGTTACTGGCGTTAGAACTGGTGCGGCTGCGGCAGAGCCATGGTGTGGGATGCAACATGTGTTGACACACTAGCACCGTCCCACACCGGTGTTACTGGCGTTAGAGCTGGTGCGGCTGCGGCAGAGCCATGGTGTGGGATGCAACATGTGTTGACACACTAGCACCGTCCCACACCGGTGTTACTGGCGTTAGAGCTGGTGCGGCTGCGGCAGAGCCATGGTGTGGGATGCAACATGTGTTGACACACTAGCACCGTCCCACACCGGTGTTACTGCCGTTAGAGCTGGTGCGGCTGCGGCAGAGCCATGGTGTGGGATGCAACATGTGTTGACACACTAGCACCGTCCCACACCGGTGTTACTGCCGTTAGAGCTGGTGCGGCTGCGGCAGAGCCATGGTGTGGGATGCAACATGTGTTGACACACTAGCACCGTCCCACACCGGTGTTACTGCCGTTAGAGCTGGTGCGGCTGCGGCAGAGCCATGGTGTGGGATGCAACATGTGTTGACACACTAGCACCGTCCCACACCGGTGTTACTGCCGTTAGAGCTGGTGCGGCTGCGGCAGAGCCATGGTGTGGGATGCAACATGTGTTGACACACTAGCACCGTCCCACACCGGTGTTACTGCCGTTAGAGCTGGTGCGGCTGCGGCAGAGCCATGGTGTGGGATGCAACATGTGTTGACACACTAGCACCGTCCCACACCGGTGTTACTGCCGTTAGAGCTGGTGCGGCTGCGGCAGAGCCATGGTGTGGGATGCAACATGTGTTGACACACTAGCACCGTCCCACACCGGTGTTACTGCCGTTAGAGCTGGTGCGGCTGCGGCAGAGCCATGGTGTGGGATGCAACATGTGTTGACACACTAGCACCGTCCCACACCGGTGTTACTGCCGTTAGAGCTGGTGCGGCTGCGGCAGAGCCATGGTGTGGGATGCAACATGTGTTGACACACTAGCACCGTCCCACACCGGTGTTACTGCCGTTAGAGCTGGTGCGGCTGCGGCAGAGCCATGGTGTGGGATGCAACATGTGTTGACACACTAGCACCGTCCCACACCGGTGTTACTGCCGTTAGAGCTGGTGCGGCTGCGGCAGAGCCATGGTGTGGGATGCAACATGTGTTGACACACTAGCACCGTCCCACACCGTCGTTACTGCCGTTAGAGCTGGTGCGGCTGCGGCAGAGCCATGGTGTGGGATGCAACATGTGTTGACACACTAGCACCGTCCCACACCGGTGTTACTGCCGTTAGAGCTGGTGCGGCTGCGGCAGAGCCATGGTGTGGGATGCAACATGTGTTGACACACTAGCACCGTCCCACACCGGTGTTACTGCCGTTAGAGCTGGTGCGGCTGCGGCAGAGCCATGGTGTGGGATGCAACATGTGTTGACACACTAGCACCGTCCCACACCGGTGTTACTGCCGTTAGAGCTGGTGCGGCTGCGGCAGAGCCATGGTGTGGGATGCAACATGTGTTGACACACTAGCACCGTCCCACACCGGTGTTACTGCCTTTTTATTGTAGGTTTAACAAGGATTTTAGGTTAGTTTTACTCCTTTTAATTTAGGTAAGTTTTATTTTTATTCTATATTTTAACATATAGTTGCGAAAGTAACATTATCCTCAAAGTATGTTAAATATAGCCTAAAAAAATATTAGACTTGGGCTTTGGAGATGTTAACGAATGTGTGGCAAGAAAATGACAAATTTCGGAATAAAATACCGCGCGCGTGCATGTCACGCCGCATCCGCGCTTCTCGCATTGCGTGTTCATCATGCGCTCTTGGTATGACAAGCGACTGAGGTCGTAGTTATCTCTCTTATTTTGACAGAATAAAGATGTGCGTGTAAAACACGTGACAAATGAAGTCGCTCGTCATTACGCTACGGCAGCAAGTCTTGGCTTTGATCCATTTTAAAGAATTGAGATTTATTAGTAACGTAATATAAGGTAGCTTTTTGATATATTCAATTTATTTAATTAATTAGTTCGGTGACATTCATTGAAATAGAGAACATTTGATTCAACCAACTAGTTTCGTTTATTTAACAAGCGTAAAATGTACAAAGTATCAATTAATCACGACCAATAGTAATGTGTCCATAATTCAGAATCGGTTGCGAGCGACGCGACTGCCACGTCATTTGCATGGACTGTCCCGAGATTTATTGGACGTGTGGCCAATGGGCCGGATTTTCGCTCGAGTCTTTGATTTGAGTACAATCTAGCCAAGTTCGTTATTGCTCCATCTCGACAGCCTTGCTGCAACGTGTGAAGCGCCATATTAGCTCACCAATTGCTTAGAAAACTTGGTAGAAATGTTATGCCTCAGTTTGAATGTTGGTGAAACTAGACTTTATGGTTTTCCAATAAAGACTGTTTTCGGAAATTGCTTGTGTTGATAGCTTTATGTTCTAATGAAAAAGTGCGTTGTTTACGGAATTTTACTATAATGTAGCGTTTGAATAATGTGACAATAACATCACAAAAAAACTTTCTTGAATCATCACTGGAAACAAGTATAAAATATTAATGTAAGCTCTTCACTCCGTAAAACGTAGTAACTGTATTTTTTTTGTATCATTTCGTTATATGCTTATGCTTGTACAGTACCACGCCAGCTAGTCTAGCACAGCAAACCATATCGAGCTCGATAGCGCTTGATACAGTGCTCTGTCTCACTATGTTGATCTAATTAGAGAGGGGCAGACAGTGTATATCGAGCTATCAAAGCTCGATATGGTCTACTATGCTTGGTACGCTGATAGAAAGTGTCGCTGAGACCTAGGATGAATGGCGCTTGCCCAGAAACTGCGAGACATACAGCAGGCGATGCGTTAATCTGCCTTTCTTGGGAATGAAGTAAAAACTTACTGACAATTTAATGACTGCTTCTACGAGGGTTTCTAAGGGCTTGATCTACCGATTCAACGTTGTTCTGCGAGCTATGCATCGTGCTATGCTTGGGGTATATTTAATGGATAGAATCCGGAATGAGGAGATCCGTCGGAGATCGAAAGTAGCCGACATAGCCTACAGAATCAGTAAGTTGAAGTGGCAGTAGGCAGGCCATATTTGTCGCTGACATGATGACCTTTGGGGCCAACGACGGGCGTTAGAATGGAGACCACGTACAGCAAAGCGTAGTGTAGCCCGACCTCGTGCCCGCTGGACCGACGACCTGAAGAACGTTGTGGGTGGCGTGGCGGCTGGATGATAACGACATCCACGAGAAGACATGAAGTGACAATATTCTTTTTATGACGTTGCTACGCGGGACAAAAATGTGTGAATGGGAAGTTTTTAAAAGCATTTCACATTCAGATTTCCATAGAAACCTGTGTTTACTGCCGCATCGCAGCGACACGTGCTTCATAAAGTTTATTGAAAATAAAGTGTAACCGAATTTGAATTTTTAAGTAGAGATACATTCTGTTTTCTTACTTGCAATCTCTATATCACAGAATTTAAAACACATCCACCAAAATTTGTCTAAAAGAAACAGAAAATGCTATCATAGATCATCGGCGTTGTCCATGAAGAAGGCTGCATGGCGGTAAATACCTTTGCCCAGCTTGCAATAATAAAAAAAGTTGCGTAAAAGCGAGAATTTTTGTTGCTTTATATTTTAGTTGAAAGTGTTTACCTAGTTCAAATAAATTACAAAATGAGTTCAGAAGAGGGCTCTGATAAAGATTGTACTCCACTAATCAACGAGCTCGTCGTGGCCACTAATGCTTTGCTGAAGAAATCAATAACTTAACATGACTAATTCCCCAAATATGAGCAAGTATATAACACACCATCATGAGAAACATGAAAATGTCGCATTTTATTTTTGGGAAAAGCACTATACTTGCTTCGAACAATAATTAGCAATCCTGGTCTTAGCAGTAATGTACTATTACCGCCATGGAGCCTTCTTCATGAACAATGCCATCTAGAGGAATGCTAAGCAGTAAGAAAAAAAAACAAAGAGAAAAGTGCTCATTGAGGTTAAATTTTAAGTATTCAATGGTTTTAAATAAACCTATAAAATCAATAAAAATTATATATATTTTATTTTTATTGCAATTATAAAATATTGCAAATATTTCTACATTCTAAACATGACATTGCAATTCATTTTATTTATATTTTCAAATTCATCCATCCATCCATCAGCCTGTTTCGTCCACTGCTGGACATAGGTCTTTCCAGGATTTTGCCACTCTTGGCGGTCCTCCTGGAAGAAATGCCCATACTCACACACGCTGGGCAGGCGGGTTGGTGAGCGCGGTGCCGAAACCCTTGCACCAGTGACGCCGCTGCCCGTCACCAGTCTGATTTACATAAGGCCCGGCAATTGGGGATGGATATACCGCCATCCATCGGTCCCAGGCAATGGTGGGCCGCCTGGTTTTTTTGCATGAGAGCTGTCCTCTTACTCTCTCCCGAATAACTTCGGGAGGATTTCCGAGTAAGATGGTGGTACCTCCACAGTCGAGCCCGGCATATAGCTCTACCACCTACCAAATTTTCAAATTGGCCGCTTAAAACTTTATGATCGCCAAACTCCTTTAAAACGTAGACACGGATAGTTTTAAAAAGAAAACATAATATGGTACATAATGGATTTTTATACGAATTTTCTGGACAGTTATTTTGATTTCCTGGACACTTTTAAATAGCCAGCCAGGATGAAGTATATTCTGATAGGTCTTGACAGTATGTAATGGTAATATTACAATGTATTTTTGAGAAAAATAATTTGTTATCCAAGTTTCACCGAGTGCTGAAAATCGCAGGTATTTTTAAAATTTGTAGGCTCTTTATTCCGTAAAGAATCAGTGATTATTTCGCTTTCGTATGTAGGTTATCTAGGTAAATATGTCGACGACTTACTTAAATTTATCTGCATGTCAGATCAAAAACAACCAACCTTTTGTTCTTTCCTTAGAACTCTCATAAATAAATCCCACCCTAAATGACCTTTGGAAGGTCACATCAAATGGAGCCGGCGTACAATGCGACATGGCTCTTTTGGCGCAAAATCCTTCCCTTCACAAAATCCTTTCTTAACGGGTACTTGTGTGGCAAAAGGGACCTGCCAAAATTTTAGTTTGTAGGTTGTATAGTGTGCAAAATACGAGCGAGTAATACTTGAATCCACGCGCTAAATGAGCCTTGTCTCTCTGTAGTCCCCGGAACAGTTTTATTAAGGCGGTAATAAAAAAAAACACTTATTAAATGATTTTTGTGCATTGCGTTCGTAAACATAATTTTCATCACTAATGCTCACGATAGCACGAAAAAACAAGTTAGTTAAAAAAAAAATGGCGGCAGTGAACCTTTCGGGTTGGGTATAGACGTTAAACACGGAATTTTGATTGTTATGTAAATAAAACTTTTCGCGAAATGAAACGCAATTCTGTCAGTCTGTATGCTGAAAAGTTATGCTGTCAAAAAAAAGTGAAACGAAACAGCTGCCGGCGAGTGGCCATTTTGTGATTTTAAACGTCATCATCGTCATTCCGTTACTCGCGTAGTAACGCGAATGTGTTCTTTGAGGTGAAAAAAGTGAGTTTATGATCGAACCTGTACTGTACGCAAAGTTCTGAAGGTAATATGTTTTCCCATGCACGAGCCGAGCGCAGCGTGCCGGAAGCCCGACTCGCTCTATGAAAAATTACCAAGTTTTTTAGACCATGGCTAGAAACAAAACTCTTAAGAACAAGTGTTTTATTAATTTTGTCAATTATAATAAAAAAGCCGGTCCACTGCGTGTCGGGCCATGCGCTGTGTCTACACTAATACAGATCGCGCCACTCTAGTCCCATACATTTAGGAGAACGGCCCATACATTGTCGTGTTTAGAGGGGATTAAAAGTTTGGCGCGACCTGTTCTCATAAACCTGTAAAGCATACTTATCTGTGATAGTTTTCCATTTAAATTCAATTTATATATACTAATTCTGTAAAGTTTTTTATATATCTATAAACAACCGTTTAGCCGGCAGGGGGGGATACTCCACTCTAACAAAAATTTGCACTTTAAAGCTTACTATTTCACCAACGGATCCCTAAATCAAAAAAATGGTTTTGATAAACCCACAATGGTTGTGAACGACCTACCTAACGATACCCAACAATATGGGATAGATGAGAAAAAAAATTCATCCCCCATTTACGTGTACAAGGGGAACACTTAAAAAAAAAATTATTGTATTTATTTAACTGCTTTGTTGACGTAATTAATAAGTATCCATCTCCATCCATCCATCAGCCTGTTTCGTCCACTGCTGGACATAGGCCTTTCCACGATTTCGCCACTCTTGGCGATCCTCCTGGAAGAAATGCCCATACTCACACACGCTGGGCAGGCGGGTTGGTGAGCGCGGTGCCGAAACCTTTGCACCAGTGACGCCGCTGCCCGTCACCAGTCTGATTTATATAAGGCCTGGCAATTAGGGATGGATATACCGCCATCCATCGGTCCCAGGCAATGGTGGGCCGCCTGGTTTTTTTGCCTGAGAGCTGTCCTCTTACTCTCCCCCAAATAACTTCGAGAAGATTTGCGAGTAAGACGGTGGTACCTCCACAGTCGAGCCCGGCATTAGCTCTACCACCTATATAAATACCACCTATATAATATTAATACGTATACTCATGCCAAATTACAACTTTCTAGTACTAATAGTCTCTGAGCTAAGCCGCGGACAGACGGACATGGCGAAACTATAAGGTTTCCTTGTCGGACTACGAGTGTCTAAACACTAGAATAGAATAGAATAATCGTTTATTGACTCAAAAAGAACGAAGAGAAAATCACGAATATGTCGTCCTTCTCGAGAATAAAATAGAAAACCTTGAAAGAAAGTTCAAGGCGACAAGCTTAGAAATTAGAAATGTCCCGATTAAAAAACATGAATCTAAAATGGACTTAGTGCAGCTAGTGAAGGATGCTGGAAATTCATTAAAAATCAATGTTGAAACCGCAGACATCCGTGGCATTTTTAGGATTAACACGGAAAATCCAGAAAACAAGCCTATTATTGTTGAACTAAACAGTGTATTATTAAAAGAAAACCTTATCATGGCCACAAAGAAGCTAAATAAGACCAAAATAAGCTCAGATAAATTGAACACCAAACATTTGCAGCTGGAAGGTCCTTCGAAACCAGTCTTTGTCTCGGAAAGCCTAACTTTGAACGCTAAAAGGTTGTTCTTCCTCGCAAGAGACCATCCTAAGGTGCATCATTTCGCATTCTGCTGGACATCCCACGGGAGGATATACCTCCGTAAAGAAGAAGGTACACCTCAGATCCTAATCGACAATGAGTCGGACTTGATGAAATTAATCACGCAGAAGCAGAATTGACTAGGTCTTAAAATAAACTGTTTTATATAAATTTATTATTATGTTTGTACATGCATGCTCTGTGATTCCCAAATACCTTTTCTTAGTTATAAATATCTTATAAAAACTGAGTTATTCCATTGGGTAGCTAATATTATTAATCTATCAAAAAAAATATTTATGAGTATTATAAAATTATTTTATGAACTGCTTATATTTATCAATATATTCATTGATTTTATAATTACGATTTACATTATCAAAATATTTTATTTATTTACTGGAGCGTGTATGCTTATGCTGGTTATTGAAGTCTATAAGTTATTATTGCAAAAATCTTCTTGGGCTGCCACCTTGGAAATAAATAAATAAACTCCTTTCTAGGGTTCCGTTTCTTTTGGGTAAAACGGAGCCCCTTCGATTTTTTTAAAGACAATGGCTGATCTAGACTGTGTTGCTGCCGATATTGATAGTAATATCAAGGTCGGTGATTCGTTTCTTGTTGGCAGTCCCGAGCAATGTAAAGACTTTTTACCTAACTACAATAAGAATCTTAATATTATAACTCAGAATATTAGAAGTGTAGATGGCAATTTTGATAATTTTCAAGTCTTCTTGTCTAGATTTAAAATTGATTATGATCTTATCGTCCTATCTGAATGTCGACTCCCAAATCTTGCTAATATACCTTCGTTACATAATTATACATCTTTCTCAACTCAAAAGCATATAAATCAAAATAGCGGAGTTACTGTTTATGCAAGGAATTCCCTAAAAGTATCCGTGAATGAACCGAACTTTGACGATGCTGATTGCCTCGTTGTAAAGGTTGGTACTAATCTTGCAGTTATTTGTATATATAGGAGTCCATCAGTTAAAGATATAAACAAGTTTAAAAGTTCCTTTAATAATGTGTTGACTAATCTAAAGAAATTCGAGAACATAATAATAACTGGTGATATCAATATAGATATAAAAAATAACAACACCGATAATAGGTCATCTCACTATTTGGATCTAAATGCGATGCATGGTTTATTACCGTTACATACGTTTCCAACACGTGAACGTAATTGCTTAGATCATTGTTTCGCGAAATCAAAAATTGTAATGACTACGCTGGTATGTCAATCATCTCTAACTGATCATAGTTGTACGATAATGTCAATTGCAAAAAACATTACTAAGGCTAAACATAATCAATTTATAAAAAAAGTTAACTACACAGAAGCTTTGGAAAGAACTGCATAATATTGATTGGAATAGTAAGTTATGTTATTCTGATCCTAACGTCGATACCTATCAAATTATTCAAATAGTTTCAGGAATACTAAAAAAACATACAAGCAAAGTAAAGATTTCTAGACGAAAATCAAACCTGAAACCATGGATTATACCTGGCCTAATCAGATGTATGAGGTTTAGGGACAAACTACACTTACAGCATAAAAAAAATCCTGATAATATCACTCTGCACATATCCTATAAGCGCTACCGTAACTATTGTAACCAATTATTAAAAAAACTTAAGCATCAACATGAAAGATCAGAAATAAACAAACACAAAAATTATCTAAAACAAACTTGGAAAACAATCAAGCAGATTTGTAATTATGGCTCTGATTCTAAAGCTCCAACTGAACTCCTAAATATAACCTCTAATGCCCAGGGCTCAGTTAATGTGGTAAATCGATACTTTGTTGGTGTAGGACAAAAACTTGCTGATGATGTACTTACTAAATTAAATACAACCGAAACTGAACTGGCCACTAATTGTCCTGATAATAAAAGTTGCCTTAACTCTTTGGTCCTCCTGCCGACTGATGAATTTGAAGTAAGAAAAATAATCATGTCACTCAAAAACACCTCGTCAACTGGATGGGATGAAATACCATCCACTTTCCTAAAATTGGCTATGGAAGATATTGTTAAACGTATAACGCTCATATTTAACCTGTGTTTATCACGTGCTTTATTCCCAGATGTATTGAAGGAATCTATAGTTGTGCCAATTCATAAGGGTGGGTATAGAGACAGTATAAACAACTATCGGCCAATATCTCTTTTGCCAATATTATCGAAAGTTCTTGAAAAAATTATTAATTACAGACTTGTTAGTTACTTAGAAAAAAACAATTTACTGGCTTCTAATCAGTTCGGTTTCAGAGTGAATAGGTCTACTACTAATGCCATTGATGATTTGATCAATCACACTGTTAAACATCTAGATGCAAAACAGAAGTGTGTTGCAATATTTTTGGATTTAGCTAAAGCTTTTGATACTGTCTCTATCCCCATACTTATTCGGAAACTAGATCTACTTGGTATACGAGGATCACCACTACAGCTGATTGCCAATTATTTGAGTAATCGTCAGCAAACTGTAAAGATAGGTGATTTCCAAAGCACTAGGGAACCAGTGTCATTTGGTGTTCCACAGGATTCAGTGCTTGGGCCTACATTGTTCCTCATTTATATTAACGACCTCTGTTTGATGAAAACCCCAAACACTAAAATACGTGGGACGCACTATAAGTTTCCGGAATGAATATGAAAAAATACTATTAAAGGTACAAAATTAATTTATTGTTTTTCAAAATAATCTCCCTTGGCGTCTATGCACTTTTTCATTCGATCAAACCAGTTTTGAAAACTTTTGTGCCACTCCCCTGTGGTGACCTCTGAAACGTGTTTTTCATACTCCTCGACAGCCTCTTCTGGTGATGAAAATCGTTGACCGCGTAAATGGTTCTTAATTTTTGGGAACAGAAAAAAGTCACAAGGTGCCAGGTCGGGACTGTATGCAGGATGACTCATGAGTTCTACATTTTTCGTCTTCAAAAAGTCGTTTGTCTGTCTGGCCGTGTGAGAACTAGCATTGTCGTGGTGCAGGATGATACGGCGTTTACGGTTATTTTTACGGAGTTCGTCAATAACTTCCGGCAAACAAATGGTCGTGTACCAGTCACTATTCACGGTACGACGATTCTCTAAAGCAACAGTAGCCACGTGTCCAAGTTTTATTAAAAAAAGAAGCAGTCATCCGCTTAGATGCACTTTTCACGCGCGCCACTTTGGTTGGTTTCGGCTCATCTTGAAAGACCCATACGCTCGATTGCTGCTTTGTTTTGGGATCGTAGCAATAAATCCATGTTTCGTCACCTGTTACTATGTCCCACACCAAATTTGACGCACCTTCGTTGAATCTGGTAAGCATGGCACTGCACCAAGTGACGTGGTCCGTTTTTTGAGCCTCGGTCAAGTTGTGTGGGATCCACCGCGAGCACAGCTTTCTCACACCCAAATGTTTGTGTAGGATTGATTGTATTTGACTCATGCCTATTTCTAAGGATGCGCGAAATTCATGGTAGATCACATGCCTGTCTGTTTCAATCATACAGCGCACAGCATCGATGTTTTTGTTGGTCAGACACACAATTTTTTAAATGGCGCCACAAGGTAAAAACAAAAGACAGTCAGATGAAACAAACTGCATTCTACAGCCAAAGAGTTCTATTTTCAAATGTTGCAATAAATTTTTAAATATTGTTTATGTAAGTGGCCAGTTCCGGAAACTTTTAGTGTTACCTATGTAATCACGTTTGCAGATGACACTGTTTTGCTTTTTAGTGATAATTCTTGGCGTAAGGTTAGACAAATAGCTGAGAAAGGATTTGCTGAAGTAACAAAATGGCTGAATAACAATATTCTTACCCTTAATATAACAAAAACAAAATATATCACTTTTAGTATGAGAAGGAACGGACAACCATATTCTAACTTTAACATTTGAGCACATTCTTGCACTGATTCACTAGACTGTAACTGTCCTACTTTAACAGCTGCTCCAAATATTAAATATCTTGGTGTAATAATAGATAACAATTTAAATTGGAAGGAACACATACGGTCATTGACCTCTAAAATGAGAAAATTAATATGTATTTTTAAAAAGCTTAGGCACTTAGGTGATTCGGCCCTAATAAAGACCATTTATTTTTCTCTTTGCCAATCGATATCAACCTATGCTATTATAGCATGGGGTGGGACAGATAAGACTAAACTTATCAACCTGGAGAGATCACAAAGAGCGATTATTAAAGTAACCTTATTTAAGAAATTCCGACATTCAACAACAGCTTTATATAAAGAATTCTCAGTCCTCACAATTCGACAACCTTATATCAAAAATATAATATTGAGTCAACATAAAATCTTAGGCCAGTGTGATGTTTCAAAAAGAAGACAAAATATAATTTACAAGGTTCCTTTGTGCAGAACCAGATTTTCACAGAAGTTTTTACACTTCCGTGGACCTTACTTGTATAATAAAATAAGCAAAAACAGTAAGTTAAATGACAAGACAATTTTTAAATGTAAGAAGTTAATTGAAGATTATCTTAGTAAGTTAGACTATAAAAGTACAGAGGACATAATCAAAATAATATCATGAAAAAGAAATAATGAAGTTTTTGTTGACAGATAGACATGCTCATCTACAATATAATATAATAAACAAATCAATTTAGTAAAATAATTTAAAAACAATATATGTGTATGCATAATTCTTACGTATTTTTAATTTTAGTTATATATATACATATATAATAGTATTATGATATGTACAATTTATTTATAAAATAAAGCTACCTTCAACTACATAGATTTATAAATATATATATGTATATATATCAATTTTGTTAATGTCGCATGATTGCATGTTAGAATATAATACATTTTGTTTTAAAGAGTTCCGGCAAGGGGGAGGGTCTAGGAGAGGTCCCCCCCTTTCTTACTCCTCTCTCCCAATTCTCTACGGTGGTGTTTAACGTCTATATTTTACCCAAATTGAAACCGTTGTTGCAAACATATTATATTTTTACAGTTTGTTTATTTTTTATTTCCTGGCATTGGTGATGAAAGTAGACTGTTCAATACGGGTGTACGTCATCAATTACTACCTCGAACTATTACGCAGCTCGCTTCGCTCGCTCGTGCGCCTAAATTTTTCGCGTGCGATTGATCACTTACCAACCTTGTACGACAAATTATTTTTCTCAAAAATACATTGTAATATTACCATTACATACTGTAAAGACCTATCAGAAAATACTTCATCCTGGCTGGCTATTTAAAAGTGTCCAGGAAATCAAAATAACTGTCCAAAAAATTCGTATGAAAATCCATTACATACCATGTTATGTTTTCTTTTTAAAACTATCCGTGTCTATGTTTTAAAGGAGTTTGGCGATCATAAAGTTTTAAGCGGCCAATTTGAAAATATAAATAAAATGAATTGCAATGTCATGTTTAGAATATAGAAATATTTGCAATATTTTATAATTGCAATAAAAATAAAATACATATAATTTTTATTGATTTTATAGGTTTATTTAAAACCATTGAATACTTAAAATTTAACCTCAATGAGCACTTTTCTCTTTGTTTTTTTTTCTTACTGCTTAGCATTCCTCTAGATGGCATTGGAAAATATGGGCTCGGACTATTAAATTATTCGTCTAGGATTGCTTATTTCCTGGTCTTAACAGTAATGTACTTTTATTCCACCATTTTATGAAAATGTAATTCAGGGTTTTACGTACTAGTAAAAGTTAAAAAATCTGGCCTCGTTTTGTAACCTTTATGTATGATAAACATCCTATTTTAAACGAGGTTTACAACAAAAAAAGGTTGTAATCGTATTTCTGTGGCGGTATGAGGGATTTCCGGGCCCGTAAAGCGGTCTATAAACCGCAGACGGACTGGCAATTATCTTCTTTGTTTATGGTTACACTCGTTTACGGCTTACCACAACCGTATTATGGAGGATAATCCTGTTTCTGTTAAAAGCATGAAGAAAATCTCAAAACTAGAAGAGTATTACGAGTACATTATTTGCTCTAAACACGTGACTACGACAGTCAAAGTTAATGATAATCTCTATTTTAACGCGCACGGCCATCTCACCTTTACATTAAATGGTACTAAGGCCTCTTCAATGTTGGCTTCGGCCCCATGAATGCCTTTCAAATGACCGGGTCCCTATGGGCCCGTGACCGTGTACATATCAGGAGATTCAACACATGTTGAAGATTGGATCGGGAAGCGTTCACAAGATTCTACACAGCCATCTTCGAGTGAGGAGGATAGTATCACGCTGGGTGCCGCACAACCTCACCGATGCTCAAAAGCAGGCCCGGGTGAAATGGTGCCGTGATATGCTAAACAAATTGGAAGCAGGTTCGTCTCGGCGTGTTTACGACATCGTTACGGGTGATGAGTCCTGGATTTATCAATACGACCCAGAAACCAAGCGCCAGTCGACTGTTTCGGTGTTTCAAAATGAACCAACGCCTCAAAGTGAAGCGATCTAGAAGCGGGGGGAAGATTTGATCGTTAGCTTTTTTAATTTGACTGGCCACTTGGTATTAATGCCCTAACGGGATCAAAGAAGCATCAATGCCGAATGGTATACTACCAAATGTTTGTCAGAAGTTTTCTCTGTTGTTAGCAACAAGCGACCAAACACAGGGCTCCGCGGGCTACTGCTCCACCACGACAATGTACTTGTGCATACCGCACTCAAAACGAGGGACTTCCTGGACAGCACGCCAGTCAACTCCTGGTCACCCTCCTTACAGCCCTGATCTAGCACCGTGTGACTTCTTTTTATTTCCAAAAATAAAAAATAAGCTCAAAGGAATACAATTTTCGTCGCCGGAAGATGCGCTGGCTGCGTTCGAGCAGACTGTAAACGAGGTGTCTGCGGCGGACTGGAAAAAGTGTTTTGAAAACTGGTTTAGACGCATGAAACTTTGTATAGAGGCTGATGGGGAGTACTTTGAAAAGATTTAAAAAAAAATTACCTATAGAATTTTTTTTTTTAATTTCGCAAAACTTTCTGAGTTTGCCACGTATATTGTTGATTTTTATCATGTTCCTTATCCTTTTGTGTAGTGTTACGGAACCCTCTGTGTGCGAGTCCGGCTTGCACTTGGCCAAATTATTAGAATTTTTGTCTCTCTATGTGTCAGTCTGTATGTATGTTCCATTTTAACTCGAGAACGAGAGTTTTTATTTTAGTTGGTAACAGCCTTATGTAAGTCTTGTCATAAAAAATACATAAATGTGATAAAAACTGTTAATTCATAGAACATCTCAATTTGAGACATTTTAAAGAAAAAAATATCATACGACCTTGGAACACCACAGAATTTGATGATCTTATTTTTGTTGCATTGCTTACTTAAAGCCATAAACAAAAAATACATAAAAATGAAATTTAAGAAAGATACGATTATTTCATTTAAATAAAAACTTTGAATCAAACGCGCGGGCAAAATATGCATTCCAAATTTTGTTTTATTTTATTTTAGCTATAATATAGATCGGTTCAAAGTAACCTACTATTACAACAGGAAATTCGGAAAAAGTGAATTTTCGGGCTGTCCAGTACAGTATGATCAGACCCATACGTGGCCACGGTCAGCTTAAGGGAGTGTAATAAAACGAATAATATAACGACAGTAATCCCTAAGAGGGTAGCCAGTGGCGTCAAGAGAGTAATTTACAGTAAAGAAATCACCATCACAGTATCCTTTCCTAATTAAAATTTTATATAAAGTCGTTTTTAGAGTTCCGTACCCGATTGGTAGCTGTTTGTTTGTCCGTCCGGCCGTCACAGGGGTCTACAACTTCAGCTGTAATATGTAGCTAGTTTAAGTTTTCACACAATAAGCGACGCTTTAGGATAAATAAAAGAAAAAAAAATAAAGCTCAAGGGACCTCAACGCATTATTCCAACGTTATTTGTTTCAGTTGTATCTTCAAAACGGTAAAACATACAACTTTCAAAGGCTAGATTATAGAACAAAAAGTTATAAAAATTAGGATTTCCTATAACACAGTCGGTGGCGAATTGTTTGTCAGGCTATACCATTTTAGCGCCTTGTTTTTTGTCGCCTTGGTGACATTAGGTTTGTTATTAATTATGGCATCTATATTTGTGTAGCTTTCTGTACCCGTATTGTGTACGGAACCCTTTGAGCGAGAGTCCGACTCGCAATTGGCCTGTTTTATTCAGTTTACGTTTCAGAATTCGTCTTCTTCGCGGTTCGATGCAAACGAATTATTTAAGGGCGAACAACGCTGGCCTTTTCGTTGTATTTGCATTAGAATACAGCTCTCAGTGTTGATACTTAGTTGAAAGTTGGATTGCAATTCCGCTAAAATATGTGAACCGTTTCTCTCTCGTCAAAGGGGTCTGAAATAAACACACGCAATTAGATTAATTGGCTTCTGGGAGTGTTTCGTCAGAGAAATGGGGTACCTAAAGCGAAGCGAGCTTTTAAGAATCTTAGTTAATATTAATATTGAAAATGATGTAAGGGTTAAGTAAAACATGATATTTAATTACGTAAATACATAAGATACCTTAATAGATGTGCTAAACGTTTTAATCGCAAGGGAACAAATGGTGATTATTATCAGACCTTGAAATAACATTAGGAATAGGCATGATGACAAAAAAAAATTGTTACTCCATCAGTTAGATTATCAGAAAATATTGGACACATTTTTTTTCTTTTTTCAATTAAACAAATAATTATGAGCATATAGCCCGCTAAAGGGCTACAATTTTACTTAGAAGTGACGTCATTTTCCCCCACTCCCAAACTTTGACGCGCTTTAATTCTGTCATTTTTTGTTTGATTGACGAAAAAAAAATACGTGTCCAATATATTTTGATAATCTCAATGACGGACTAAATAGAATAAGATTTTGTTTACCCTGTCTACAAGCCTTTTATAAAAGTTACTGAAGATGGCGTCTATATTACGTTATACTTATTCTATACTAATTAATAACAAAGTAGTAATAAAGGCGTGCCTTGAATATTTTTGTAAAATTGCAAATGACATGGGTTAATGGTATTGCATAGCACGACCCCAGGAAAAGAAAAACAATTACAACAGTGAAAGAATATTTGTTATTCCAATAATATTATACCCGCGTTATGAGGACGAAGCACTAATAAATTAAGAAAAATATATATATCAAGAGAAATATAACTAGTTTTACCTGTGTAATCGGTTCAGTAGTTTCAGAGATTACCCGCGCGAATTTAATTAATACCTTAGTTATGTCGCTGGGAAATTGCTCTTACCTAGGAAAGAAACCATTTCATGGCCTTTGTCCAAGTAAAGATTTAAATCTTACAACACCCTTTACAGTGAAATAATTTTTAAATCGTTTCTTTAGTTAATAAGGTAGTAACGGAGGATCTCGCTGCAAAATGCACATCATAATATTGTTTTCCTTACTTTTGCTTAAAAAGTATGCAATAAATGCATTTTATAGCAATTTAGTTAGGTGATCACATGAAAATTATTAAATTTTATGCGTTACATTTTAGCTGCATTACATAACAACTGTAAACACGCTTTTATGTTTGTTAATGTAATGCAAACAAAATGTAATACTTAAAGTACCTATTTTTTTTGTGAAGGCTTTATTATTAATAATCTATTTCCGCAAGTTGGTTTAAAACACATTTATTGCATACTCTTTATTCAAAAGTAAGGAAAACAATATTATGATGTGCATTTTGGACCGAGGTAAAAAGTTACCCCCTTAATGACTATGTCCATAGGAAACTACCCTTTTGTTTACAGGGAAAAACTGTAGCCTATGTCCAAGTGAAGAGTCTCCCCATTACAACAATGGAATAATATTCAAAATCGTTTCAGTTGTCTTAGATTCAGAATTTAGTTAATGGCTGTCTCCCTAGGGTACAGCTTGATTCTATAGAACAGCCTATGTCTAAGTCAACAGTCTATCCATTACAATATTGGAAGAATTTTGAAAATTGGTTCAGTAGTTTCAGAGAAAAAAATTGCTTTGGGCGTTAAACCCAAGTCGGATGGGGTCTTTTTATGGGATTTTGGGCGTTAGGAGGATGTTTTTGAAAAAGTTTCTGGTCGTTGGCTGAACACATTTGCTCGGGTAAGTTTATGCAAGTTACTTAGGATGAACCGAACACTACGTGATCTATATTTATTCACTGCTAATGGACCACGAGTCCCGGGATATTTCATACATCGCGCAACTCTATTGATTCCAAATCTAAAAAACTTTTTAGCCCTTTTGTTGGGATATTATACTAAAATATTTGTACATATATAACACTGTAAGATCATTGAAGTATTTGCGGAAGTCGAAAGTTTTTTCTTTAACAACCTAAATAGTTCTCCTCTTAAGTCTGCACACGGTAAAAATGTCACAAGCAGTAATTTTACGGGTAAAAATTTAGTCAATCATAGCACAGTTTAAAAAAAATATATAATGACAAATATAAACAAAATTTGCTGGAAACCGGACCTTGTAATGTACACTTGATTTTTGACGTCTTTGCTATGAAATTTAGAGTATACCTATAGTATTTTTTGTTTGTATACTGGGTGTAAAAGCAAAGTCAAGAATCCTTTAAGGGTGTGTTAGTATGATCGGTAAAGATATTATTTTAAATACTGGGATCTCTAAATAAAGTACCAGTACCTCATAATAAGACGATTTTCTTTACTCATAATACACTAATCGCGTGGACACCCTCACTGGTCGCGGCCACTCGGATGCGGGGCGCGGGTTGCGGGGTGCAATTAGGTGTGGGGGTAGACCAGTGAGCTGCGTAGCCATAGCTTAGAAAAATTATGGAATTTTTTGTGAAAATCCAAGGTCTATTTTTTTTCTCGTAATGACATCAGAAACGTGTATACTTTCATACCCTAAAGGGATTCTTGACTTTGCATTTACACCCTGTATAATGCATTGATAACATTAAATGACAGTACTCATACACAATGTTTTGCTCCCCACCATTCGAAAAAAGTAAAGAAATGTATAAAGGATATAAAGATTAAGAAACTCATTTTTCTATATCAAAAAGTTGCTTTTCAGAACTGTTTTCTTGGGAAAGATTAATCAGTAGATTATTTGATTTTAGTTAAATTTTACACCCGGTATGTTCTATCATTGTATGAATTTGGAAACTGACCGCAGTTTTAGTCAAAAGGAATTGTCGGGTTTTTACAACGAACCCGATAATGCGGTAAAATTACAGACACCATGAATGCTAGTATATAGAATATCATTCATTCACTCATCGATTTTGGGTCACAAAAATAAAACACTGTATGAGTAACATTACTGGTTTCTATTTATTTACTGAAAGCAAAGCTGAAGTGTGATGTACCCACCACACTTTTAGTTTCTGACGATTCAGACTCGGCCTTTTTCGCTAACTTCCGCCAAGTTTTGAGCCCCAGAAGATTTAACCGAATCCTCTTATGAAGTTGTGGGTTGGGGGTTTAAAACTTAGAACTTTGCTTTGTCTCTGAAATTGACCTCCGTGTGAACTGCAAAGATAAAGTCTTTGGAAAATGAGCGAATCAAGTAATTAAAATGTAATAAAGAACATTATGTTTAACTCATTTGTAATTTAAAATTACTTATTAGGGTACGGAACCCGAAGGGCGGCAAACGGGACCATATTACTGAGCCTTCGCTGTCTGTCCGTCTGTCAAAGGGACCTACAGCTACAACCTTAATAGGTAGAAAGTTGATATTTTTACAGAATCCGTGTTACTATGGCCTCTATCATGACATCTAATTGAAATTAAAAATTTTACACCCGAGATCCCCATACAATAAATAGCGCCATTTGAGATGACTTGTTTGACAGCTTTTACCGAGGTAATAGATGGCGCTAAGAGTAGCTTGTCAACATTTTTGCACTTTGGTTCTATAGTAAGATGATAGATTGCGCTAGGATCTTAAAGACGGTCTTATGTACCATAATGTTTTTGGGGTTCCGTACCCGTAATATGTGGTGGTACGGAACCCTTAGCGCGCGAGCCCGATTCGCACTTGACCAAATTATTTCATATTTTTGATAATTCTTGTTTTTGAGACCTAGGTGGTAGAGCTCATGCCGGGCTCTACTGTGGAGGTACCACCATCTTACTCGCAAATCCTCCCGAAGTTGTTCGGGGGAGAGTAAGAGAACAGCTCTCAGGCAAAACCAGGCGGCCCACCATTGCCTGGGACCGATGGATGGCGGTTTATCCACCCCCAATTGCCGAGCCTTATACATATAAATCAGACTGGTGACGGGCAGCGGCGTCACTGGTGCAAGGGTTTCGGCACCGCGCTCACCAACCCGCCTGCCCAGCGTGTGTGAGTATGGACATTTCTTCCAGGAGGACCGCAAAGAGTGGCGAAATCCTGGAAAGAGTGGATGAAACAGGCTGATAGATGGATAGATGGAGTTTTAAATCTGAAAATGGCCATGTTGATTTTCATGAAAACGTGGCCCGGCAAAATCCGTCCATTAAAACCAAAATGTGGTAAAGTATTTCTTGGTACTACTTAAGTATATCAACCTCCGTGGAGGCATTTAAAGTGGAATATTATGTATCGAAATTCTGTGCCTCGAATTTTCCTTTGATGCTAACTCAAATTGTTCGTGGAACTTGTTAATACGAATAGAATAAATAATACGTAATCTTACGTCAGGATAATTAAAAGAAAGTTAAATGATTGCTTAGTGGCGTCCTTAAAAATCTTTGAGCACAATTTAATATAATACAATTAAATATAACTTTATTTGCACACCACACAAAGGGTAACAAATATAATATAAATTACAGTAGCGAAATTACTAGATACCATCAAATGGCCTTATCGCTTATAGCGATCTCTTTCACACAACCTTTGGGTAGAATCTGGTTTAAAGGAGATTGATGAATAGGCAGTGCATTGATTTTAAAATAATATTTAAATATAATATATAAAATCTAAATTAATAAATTGAAAGTCAAATAATAGGTGTCAAAGATAAATTACATAAATAAAATGAATCAATAAGTATGTACATGCGCACATATTATATTAAATAAATAACAAATATACTGTAAGAGGAATGTAAATTAGTTTACTGGTCAGAGTGAAAGGTAGTTTTCTTTTACCAGTCTTTTAATTACTGAGAGGGAAGGTGGTCTTCTTGTAGGTAGAGAACAATATAAACAAACAGATAAACGTGCTTCCAAAAACATGCTGATCGAACACAAACATGCCATGGGGTTTGAACCCGTGACTACTGGATCAGTGGTCGAACGTTAGAAGCTGAAGTGGTCGAATAATTGTGATATTCGGCAATAAAGTCTTACTTGTACAGTGTATATTCCCTCCTCTTAGCCAGGGCGGATTTATATAAGGGCTTTAAGGACATAAAGGGCCCCCAGCCTCTTTTAAAGACAAAAGACAATATTGTGAAAAAAAAGGGAGATTTTAAAATTCCTATCATGAAGCTGAACGGAACGAGGAATTTTTTTGGTTGTATTTTCTCGCCTCAATTAATTCCGACAAAATGGCAATAAGTTAGGCCCCCGAATAGTTTTAGCCCAGGGTCTCACAAACTCACGGTCCATCTCTGCCCTTAGCGACAGGTTTCGTTTAAAACATCTTCAGCTACTAGGTCTTAGGGTTTATGAATTAATATACATTTGGTGTGTTTACATCAGTTCACCGAGAAAACTGTTCATCATAAAATAAAGTGAATTCAGCTAAAATTATGATGATTCACGTAAAGCATACGGACATCACAACAAAATACGATGAAACTACTGTTGCTGCTGCTAGCGTTATAATATGACGCACTGTTACTATGACTTTGTAGGAAGAAGATAGAATTATGCGCTCCGTCACAGCTTTTATGGTGACAGTAGCATACCGTAGTGTGACGGACCTCTTTTATGGGGAAGGCATGATGTAATACGAAAATGATAATCTTATTTTCTGTGACCAATTTTACGGTAATCTGTAATAACTTACCTTAGAAACTCGATTATTTCCTCAGACGTTTTAATTACAGCATAATATTTTCCAATAGGCTTGTAGATAGGGTAAACAAAATATTATTCTATTTAGTCCGTCATTTAGATTATCAAAAAATATTGGACACGATTTGTCAATCAAACAAAAAATGACAGAGATAAAGCGCGTCAAAGTTTGGGAGTGGGGAAAAATGACGTCACTTCTAAGTAAAATTGTACCTAGATGTGACGTCACGCGGAACTTCAGCGGGCTATATCTTTATCATTTTTAGTTTAATTGAAAAAAGAAAAAATATGTGTCCAATATTTTCTGATAATCTAACTGACGGACTAATAAAAATTTTTCAGTCATCATGCATATTACGTGTATCACCAAATTTTAAAACAATTCACGGTATTTTAAACTTAAGTAATGCTTTTTTATAATGAATCCAAAAAGACATTTTTTTAGTGTTGCAATTCAGATATTGATTTTGGTAATTGGTTGGTAAATAAAAATGAGAGCAGGATAAAGGATAGGCTTTGCTAAAGCTGCACCAAATTCCTTTGAACACGGCTTGTATGCACCGTCTCCGTGTAAAACGTAGCTTACGGGCTCGGAGTATATGCTTCTATTTCGGTTCGGGTGAAAGGAATAAACCTATGCAAGGAAGTGTAACAGACTGCGTTCTACCTTCAGTTGATCCTTTTCTCTCGTATTAATTGTAAAAAGTAGGCTGGTTTGTGTAAAAAAGCCAATTCTACCTATCATACTGAACTACAACCGATTTAGCAAATTAAAGATGCTATTACTCGTCCGTCTTCTAACTAATTACGTTTCAAAGATTTAAATCCTAATCTGTTACATTTCAGATTGTTCCTTTGATGGTGTCAATGTCACAAAAATATTGTCTTAAAAATATTTTCCACTAAATATCTTTAAACGCCAGGAAAAGACAAAATTACTGAAAAGATAACGTTCAACGTTCGAACCAATCCATAGCAAAAAATGAAAATCGTACAAAAAACTGATAATATGGTTCTAAACACTACTTTCTTTGTTTATTAATAGAATAGAGAAGCTTGCAATAAATATTTAGTCTGGCAAGGAATATTTCCTGGTCAAATGGCTATACGATCGACGAACACAGTTGTGCATGCGTCGCAACTCAAAATCAATAAGGAAATTTTTAGCAACTATTGTTCAAGCATTTTTGACCGACATGAGTGGCGAAATTTGGGAAAGGCCTATGTCCAGCAGTGGACGAACACGGGCTGATGGATGGATGGATGGATGGATTGTTCAAGCGGCAGCCTACCTGTCATTTCATCATTTCAAGAAACATAATTTGGTATTTGTTTTAAGCGAACCTAGCTTCAGTCCACTTCTCCCGGTAACGATTAGTTTCCTTGGACGTTATGAGTTCTGTATTCGATGGTTATGAGTTACGACATTCAAATTATTTCCAAAAACTTGTACCGACAAAAATCTCACAGTGACAATCTGTTCCTAGAAATTGGAATTTGTTACTCGTAAAAGAATCTTGTGTAGTCTAGATAGAAGGATACATACGTACAGACAGAAGTTCCGGTATATGTAAAGAGCATAGCAGATGTCCGATGCTTATCAAGTATCTGTGCAGCGCTGAGCAAGTGCCATGTGTTCCGATTATTTAAGAGGAGTTTAGAATTGACTGATTGGTAGAACAATTTCTATCTATAGTAATACCAATTAAAAAAAATACAAACAGTAATAATTACAGGCTTAGGTATGAGATTCATTATGCCCACAGGGCTATAGCAATATATTGTTTAAAAAACTCTGATTGAAAATTCATTTAAATATAGAAGAAATCAAAATGGGAAAGGGAAAAATACAAATCTCCTAGCTTTTTACCTACTTTTTAATCGCTATAAAAGTAAATGTTATTGATAACAAGATTAAATTTCTTCCATATTTTGATATTTAAAAAACATTGTTTTTTGACTATATTCGTAGCTGCGATCCATAAGGTGATTTTATTGTCATCCTTGAGTTTATTTTAATGGCTTCCTGATAGCTTCACTTGGATAGTCCCTCTTAAAGTTGCCTACAGTTAGAGAAGAGATAAAGCTAGTTCGAATTTGGGTTCAGGACGCCATTAGTTTTCATAAAATATTCAGTTTCAGGGCAAATATGTCAAAGTTGAGCTTTTAAGGGTTGAGATATTAAGCGAGTAGCGTTCGTAACTTAATGAATTTAAAAATAGATTATGTGGGTTTAAAAGTTGGCGTATTAAATTTCTTCTGTGTTGAATTTCAAATAAAGCCAAAGAAAAAAAAATTACAACATATTTTATTTCAAATTATTCCAATGTGAATCTTCCTCAATGTAGTCAAGATCTTTACTGGAATGTGAGGCAGCCACATTTAACCTACATTTTACACACTTATTTTATCTCAAACTAGTCCAATTTGAATCCTACTCAATTTAGGGAGTGCCGATTTTCAATGGAATGTGAGGCAGGCACTTAGATCTCTGCGAGTATGTTAACTTGTGTATGTTGTTCAATATTGTGTTAATTTTACTCACCTATTCTATCTAAAACTAGTCCAATGTGAATCCTACTCAATGTAGGGAGTGCAGATCTTCAGTGGAACGTGAGGCAGGCGCGTAGAGCTCTGCGAGTATGTTTACTTGTGGGTGTTTGAGCATTTGGATAACGACTACGGTCTATACGAGTGTTTGTGATTAAAAACTTTCCGGTCTCACATACACTTTTATATTTGAACCATAGACTAAAACGAACAAAATAAGTTTAGATCACTGAAATTGCCTTCATATTTTACGTTAAAATTATTTGGTTTGAAGAGCTTGTCGCGCGAATTGCAAATAAAATATAATAAGTAGTTACTTACCCATCAATCAATATCCAATGAAATTAGTTTGTACCTACTTTTATGAAAATATTAAAATAACTATGAGAATTATCATAATTTATTAGAATGACACGGAACTCTGAGGTCGCAAGACCTAAATTAAGGCCAACAGGACGATTTAAAAAAGGTAAACACACTTTCAGGGGTTTAAAACATTTTTAAAATACGTCCACTGTAAATAAAAATAGTAAATAATAGAAAATTTAACTTGTTATTATAAAAAAAATCATATTCGTAGTAATAAATTTCATATTTATTTATTTGCAAACATGTAAATTACACAGGTGATCAATAGTGTATACATTTAGAACATGTTACCCTGTCAGGGCGCAGCAATTACAAACAGCCAAGTGCGAGTCCTCTCTTAGGATTCCGTACATAATCTGCAGATAATCTGTAAATCATTCCGTTTTAGAGCTAGAGAGCCGTAAAATATTCGGACAAACAGACCGACAGACAACAGAGTGACAGCAATAGGGCTCTGTTTGCCCTTTGGGTACGGTACCTAAAAAAAACCCTTTTTGCTACGGAACCCTAAAAATCGAAGTTATATTAGTGGTTCAAGTCCGAAAAAATGAATGAATAAGTTGACTTACTTTACCTTTTGACGTTTTTTGCGTGGTGAATTGATATCTTTCAAAGGTTGTCTGCCAGGCTCTGATTCGATAATTAAAATCAACAACCACTTATAATAACAGTAAAATCAACAAGAAAAACCATCAGTAACGGTTTAATAATAACAAAAAACTAAACAAATACATAAACGAAAGAGTACGTATCACTTCGAACGCAATCCAAACAGGAAAGAACTTGTTCACAAAATTCAAAATGGCGACCTAATGTTGGTAGCTGCGGTACTGACTGCTTACCTGTACCACGATCCACGCAACAACAGCTGTCGTCGACCGACTGACGCCATTATGTCGACCAATTGACGCCATTATTGGATACGAGAGATAAGAATGGAGATAACTCAGTAAAGGTCCGATTGTGTACCTTTTTTAAATCGTCTCGTTGGCCTTACTTTACTCGCACTTAACCTGTTTTCTCGTGACATTTTAAATTGAGCTCTACAATTTCACAGACCGTATATCCTTGTTTACTTTTGTGCTAAGTGAAGCGATAATTCTAGACACGGTAATTAATTACACTTTGAATCTGATTGTTACTTCTGCTTTAAGCCTTGAGCTTTGAACCGGAAGGCAAAGAAGCTGTTTGGTGATCATTTGATTATGTGGTTTCGAAACAGATTTTGTGCAATTTTGGTTGTAAGCTGTTTGTTTTCTTATTGTATTACCTAGTATATATGTCTTGACCAGATCATAGAATTGATCATTTAATTAAATAGTCGACCATTTCTGAAATGATCGCAATTCATGAAATAGTCAACTGTCACTGACCAGATGATTAAATGTTAAACGTTTAACGATTTGGTCAGCGACGTTTGACCATAACCATGATCAGCTCAAATATCGTAAAATCTGTAAAAACTAAAGGGAACGCCTCGCTTTGCTCCGCTTCGTTCGGCTCCCGAATTTATGATCACAAGCAACCTAACACGCTTCTCCTCGCTTCGCTCGTCGTCGCACCTATTTTTGACTTTTTGTTGTAAATCTATAGCAAATCGCTTATTTCATACGTCTCGATATTGTCGATCAGATCATGAAATTAATAATGTTAATTTATTTCACCGTCAAACGATGAAATGATCAACGAACAATATAATATTTCATTAAATGCGACCATTTCATGAAATATTGGACCATTCAAATGTTCAATTCTATGATCTGTTCACGACATGTGACCTATTTCCTGTATAATGCATAGAAATGTCGGTATAAAAATAAATGTGATTTGTACTTAGATGATTGTGTTAATTTAAGACCCGATTTCGTAGTCGAGTCGAGTTAGTTGACACCCCTTTTATATCAATTAACGGAATGTTAAAAATAGTGAGTTTCCCACCATGCTATAATGAATGTTTAATTTCCTTAATCAGTTGTTAAGCGTAATGACTGTTCTAGGAGTTCGTTAGATTGAATCACACATTATTTACATTGTTGTCGTGGCAACCGGCAACTATGACGTTTATGGCTATCTCGAAGACTCAAAATGTTTGACATTTGAACCAGCAAAACGAAATGTAAACCGATTTCTATTGAATTCAACAGAATAAAAGATATTTTAAATCAGTCGCCTTACCAAACACGAAATTTATAATATGACTAGTGAAAAAAGTGCCCAATGCGGAACAATGACGAAACAAATAATGACATTTTTTTGACTTGGCTTAGAATGTGAGTGAATGATTTTCGAGTCATTCGCTTAATGTTTGATTTACTAATGGCTTGTTACATTTTCGACATGGGAGATACAAAATTAACAGAGATGTTAGTGTCCTTGTTAATTTTAATCCCTCATGAAATAACTAACAGGGTATGGTGAAATTGGGTCAGCATTATGAGGGTTAAATTTATACTATTTAGAAGCGGTAGCTCAATCATGACCCTGGTTCGATTCCTACCGGTCGAGGAAGCACCAATGAGTTTTCCGGTATTTTTACCAGTAAGTGCATTGTAGATATATACGTACTTACTAGTTACATGATGACGGTGAAGGAAAACACTACAAAGTTTTTAAATCTGCTGCAAGACGCGAGACGCTAACAATATTTTTGTAAATATTACACAGGCAAAGAAATCTACGGAGTTTAAAAATCTACGCAAGTTCTAAAAGGAGGCTAAAGGGGCATGCCACCTGTAGCCTTCTCTTTTAAATAATAAATATCTACCGTACATGATTTTTATAAAATTGGTAACAGTGAAGTGTGATATCTGTGGATCAAAACAAAAAGTTAAAGATAAAAGTTCAAATAATGAAAAGAAATCATGAACATAGATTATAAAAAGGGATTCATTCAATGAAAGAAACTGAAGTTTTGAAATATGAGTTTCTACTTATTTCTTACTGTTTATTTTTAATTAAATTATAATGAGTGACTTACTTGGTGGAAGTAACAAGTTGTCTCCGTGTTTCAGTCCACAAACTTTTTAGTTTCTTAAGGCAAATAAATAATAGATTTAGCACCGAATTTCAGACCAACTTCTCGTCAAACTCTCGTTACTTATTTAAAAACTTTTGTTTCGTCTTCTCTGAATTTAGATATTCCAAATTCAATTCTAAATCAACTGAAGCGAAGTGAACAGTTTGAAAAGTTTTCAGTGTTCAGAACTATGGACTCTCTCTCTCTTGAAGTGATATTAGTTTAAGTTTGGTAGTGTTTAAAAGTTTATTTTCACTTTAAGAAAGATTTGAGAGTTCTTCAAATTTATAAGGTTTGCAGTGTTGGTTAGGTAGGTAGGAAGCTGGAATTTCAATATTCAGACTTTCGTTCGAAACTTGCCTGTTTTCGACCATGTTCCAATGAGTCCGTTTGGATTTGTCTGGACATGTTCGGAATTTCGACCTTCCGTCAAGACTTTGTTAAGCTTTTTAATTTATTATGAATTTTTACTAAACCAGTTCAAACATTAAATAATAATAATTTTCAGGAATGTGAATATACATTTTTTTTATTTTCCCAGTATGTAACCTTAAATTATTATAGTTATATTGATAACTAACCTTTGCCCGTGGCTCCACTCGCGTTTATTCAATCTAGATGCCCCGTTTTTGGTTTGGGCGTTATTCTATGAACACCTCTTGTAGCCTAAATGTTGACCAGGGTCACTTCCATGATAATAAAAACCGCATCCAAATCCATTGAGTGGTTCTCAAGTTAAAAGCGTTTATTCTATTTTGCCCTGTTTTCAACATAAGCGTTATTTTATGAACACCCCTTATTTATAGCCTATGTGTATGTGTAGAGGGGCATTACGATAATAATAAAAAAAACGCATCCAAATCCGTTAAGTGGTTTTAGAGTTAAAACGGAATATACATACAGACAGACAGAAAGAAAGACATACAGACTACAGACAAAAATTTAACAAAATTGTTGATTCGGTCTCAAATTCTGACAATTTTGCGAAAATATTTAATATACTTACAAAACTTTTTTAGTACTTTATTATGAGTTTCCGATATATGTTACACTATTTTGAAGGATTACCTGATAAATATTTTTAGGTACTCGTCTTTAATGACGTAAATAATTATAATGTAATTTTAGTCGAGAAAAGACAGAATTTTTTCTATAAATGGCTTTCGCTGAAAAAGTTAACAAAAACTCTTGAACTCGTATACCTTTTTTTCTGAATAAGCCTTATCCCTATACCACGAGAATCCTGTTGTCAAGTGTTCAAATTAAAGTAAGCTTGGACGAACTTGCTTCATCTACACGGTGCGAGTTAACGAACGAGCTGGCCTGAGGTGCAATCGACAACATTACAAATTAATAATTGGTGCAAAACTGAAAACCATTTCGATTTCGAGGCTTTTAGAGCATCATTTTTTTTTTCAGAATTAAATCGTGATTAAATAAAGAGATATATATCAAAAAACTAAATATATGGTAAACACGGGATTTTAAAAACAATTTCCTTTGCATTAAAGTTCATTTTGTTAAAAAAAAAATCAACTGTCATGCCACGTGACAGCAGACATTAACATGCCAAGCTTTTTTTTAATAAGCCATTGGCAATGAACATCGACTTTTGAAATCCTCAGATGCAGTTTACGTCTTTTTAGAATGAGTGAATAAGAAAACATTAAATTACGCAAGAAGAACATAAAATAAAACAAAATAAAAAAATACACAAGATTCTTTTTTACGCAGACTTTCAATGTAAATATTAAAAACGAATGTTTTAACTAAAATGAAATGTTGTCGATTGTGTAAGCCAATCGTGTTTAAATTCGATTGTCATATGGCTATTCGGCTAAGCAAATTAGCCTGCTTGACAATTGAAATCGTACGTTTTCGATTGTCGTACGTTTTCGATTGTCGTACGTTTTCGATTGTCAACAACAAAAAAAGACAATCGTATTCATTTGAAAGCCAAAAATTTACGATTTCAATTGTCAAACGGGCTAATTTTTTTGGCCGAATAGCCATATGAATTTGAATACGATTGTCTTACACGATTTCACCTCTGGTCAGTTACTGTTATGCAGCTACTCGCAACACGTGACCGCATTATACGATTTACTGTCATGTGCAAGTTGGTCAGTAGTTCCCGTTCGAGTTACTACATTTGGTTGTTTTTAGGGTTCCCCACCCCAAAAAAAAACGGAAACCTTATAGGATCACTTTGTTGTCCGTCTGTCTGTCCGTCCGTCGGTCTATCTGTCAAGACCCTTTATTTCAAGAACGCGTAGAGATATTGAGTTGAAAAAATAAACATATACCCAAGTCTACAGTCCCTTTAAGCTGTGAAAAAATCAAACTTCTAAGGTAACGTTAAAAAAAGATATGGTTGTTTGTGCCTAAAAAAACAGGTATTTCGACACTCTCAAGGGAAAAAAAATTATAGGGAATTTCCCGTTGACCTAGAACTATGAAATTTGGCAAATAATACCGTGTTATACTACAAGTATAAGGAAAAATCTGAAAACTATACATTTGTGAATAAATCTTTAAAAAATAATTAAATTAATTTCATAAAATATTTTGTACCAACAAATTTGTACGGAACACTCGGTGGGACTCGCACTTGTCTGGTTTTTTAGTTTTTTATTTCATGTTACTCGTACAAATTTATCAGAGTGAAAAACAGATTTTTATTATTTATAAACACAAACATATTTCTATAAAATGTATCTATGTTTTCCCACGTTTTACTAGAAGAAATTTCTTCTAGGAATAAGTTTGCCTTTGCCTTGGTTCATCTTTGTAAACATATTTTTTTATGCAAAAAAGTTTTCATTCATTTATACGATTTGTGAGGTAAAATCATTTGTAGTTTTCTTCGGAAACGAGCTTCACTAAGATCTTTAGATTATGCGGTTTGATTAAATCGGTTTTTGGTAAACCTATATAAAAAGCGAATGACGTGTTTAAGTTTTGTATTACGGTGTATGTTTCACAAACATAATAAATTACAATAGGTATAAATTATCCCGGTTAATGCCCGCTATCCGGCCTCTGATTGGACATGATTTATGCATCAGCCAACTTCCGATCATGACAAACGGCGCAAACAATTACCTCTACTCGTTGTGGGCATTCGTCCAAAAAGACTTATCGGAAAGATATTTGAAGTCTGTAAAGTGTTCACTGCATGTGACACGAAATACTGGTTCTAAAGTAAATTAAGTAGTACCTTTTAAAAGAAATGTTTCAATGTTTTGGGCATATGAAGAGGATGAATGAAGGTAGATTGTTGAAAGAAATGTATGGTGCGCAAGGGGAAGGTAAAGCTTAATTGCACCCGCAATAGAATACCTTTAATGGTGAGATTGATGGATGTTGAATGACCGAAAGAGGTGTGTCAGGATCGTGACATCGTAAGTTCTCTGCCTACCCCTCTGAGAGACAGGCGTGAGAATATAAATAATATATTATGTATGTATGTATGTGTGTACGTTATAAACGTATGTCCTATAATAAAAATTTAATACGCATTGTCACAACATGAATCTACAAAGAAGTGTCAGAGATATAAAAGGATGGAAAGTAAATGTTGAAGGTCACGTTCGTGCACCCACGTTTCACGGAGGATTAATAAGTCCTAGTGTGATTGTGGTGAAACCTAACATCGTACTCAGGGCACAAATGTTGATCTAAATCTTAATGAGCCTTTCAAAGCATGTAGGCCACATAAAATTACGGGTAAAAAGGGTGAGCATTTAAACCATAGAGACTAGACCATAAATAATTTTTATCTAACTTCATATCGTAAAATCTTCATTATAAGCTCAAAACTATTTGCATGGTAAAAAAAAATTTCATGAACGTCTCCAAAACAGAAAAAAATATATAGTAGTTAACATAGTTTATAATATAGTTTAAACTCACACTCAAGAAGAGTGTGAGTTTAAAAAACGAGGCTTAGGCGGGTTTTTTAATAGTATCAGACAAGTCTTTTAATACCAAGTTATAAAATAAAATAAACAATAAAATAAAAACACATTTATTGCCAAAAACACAGAAAAAAGGAATGACACAGTACATACATCACCGCTTAATTATACAAAAAATAGTTTAATAGTAGGTACATACACAACAGAAAAATTATAAAAAATGGCTTTTAGGCAAACGGAGATTATTCAGCTTTAATGCTGGACTGCTAGACGGTTCACAGCGCTGTTTTCCAATAAACCCCGGCTTTTTAGTTGCTGTGCAGAGCAAGAGTTACGAGTGGGTAGGTGCTTTTTAAGCTACAATTCTTGAAAATTTATACAAAAAAATAAAGAAAAATCATGTACATGATTCATTATATGTTGCAAGGGTGAGTGAGTTAAAAACCTATGAGGGTTTGTGTTTGTGTATTTGTGTGAAAAAGAGGGAGGGGGTGTGGGAGGGTGTGTGTGTGTGTGTGTGAGAGAGAGAGAGATTTATTATGTAATGAGGATTGCTCATTTGTGTTTTAATAAAATACAACTTTATTCATTTGGTACACAATTTTGTGAGGATGCTTCAAATTTCCGCTCTGCTTTTGCCGTTGCAGAAGTGTTTTTTTATACTTAATTTTAAAGGTAAATAGACTTATTTTTGTGCGTAGTGGAGGTGGTAGGTTATTCCAAATTTTAGAAGCGGCGTATTTGAAACATCCTTCATAGCCCTTGATCGAATGTTTGGAGATGAAAAGAAGATTTTGTGCTTTTGATCGCGTATTACTATTAAGTTTATCGTTTCGCCACCCTAGTTTCGCAAATAAATATTCAGGACTTTATTCATATGGTACACAATTTTGTGAGGATGCTTCAAATTTTCGCACTGCTTTTGCCGTTGCAGAAGTGTTTTTTTATACTTAATTTTGAAGGTAAATAGACTTATTTCTGTGCGTAGTGGAGGTGGTAGGTTATTCCAAATTTTAGAAGCGGCGTATTTGAAACATCCTTCATAGCCCTTGATCGAATGTTTGGAGATGAAAAGAAGATTTTGTGCTTTTGCGTATTGCTATTAAGTTTATCGTTTCGCCACCCTAGTTTCTCAAATAAATATTCAGGATTTTTTCCCCAGAGAATCTTTTTCGTGATACATGCCATGTGCAGCTCTCGTCTCGCTTTCATGTTTAGTATACATGATTCAAGTAGGGAGTAATATGGGCACGTTTGGAAACTCTGAAACAGAATCTTGCACAGGCATTTTGTAACCTCTGTATCGCCTGCTCAGTTTTAGCATACAGGCGTGGACCGTAGACTGCACTGCAATAGTTATTAGGGCGCAAATCCTTTACACTCTCAATTTTGCTTGATTTTGGCAGGGGTCTAACGAGAGCAACTTTACACACGTCCGGAAAAGTATTTGTAATAATTGATTTGTTAACTATTGCTGTAATGAGAGGTAGTGATTCGGGCAAAGTTAGCTTTAACATTTGTGCATTTATAAGATCATGTCCTGTTGTATTAGTACGTATGCTTAGAATTATTTTAGCAACTTCTTCTTCAGTGGTTTGATTAAAGATAAAAGAGCTGGAAGTACTTTTTCTGTTTTTATATTGAGAAAATATATTTTCGTTATTTATTTATTTATTTATTTATCTTCAGAGTAACTTAAATATATGGTACATTGTAGTACGTAAAGGTAAAAACCAGAATACATACTAACTTTAGCCTTATTATATATTGTATTGTATAAAAGTACCTCGGGGAGCCATGTTCCCTACACTAAGTACTAAAAGTACCTGTACGGTAGGGTTACAGTGATTCTCTAGTAGCACTAAATTATATATTTCCAGAAGGGAAGTCAGTACTACTGACCATAATAATAAAAATTAAAAAAAACATGCTATTATTAACAAAAAAACAAAGAAAGATGATATATGACAAAAAAGAAAAACATAAGAAAAACAAGATATAAAATCACAGTTGCTTGCAATTACTGCATAGTGAAAAAATTTAGCCTCGTTTGATATTAATAATTTGTTTTTGTTTGTGTATTAAGTGAAAGTGTGTATCAGAAAACAGTGTGTGTATTTGTTGAGTGCTTGTGTGTTTATGAGATTGTTTAGTCACTGATTTTGAAATGTGTAGCTAGTATACAGATTACTGCAAGGCTCAATATTGTATAAGTAAATGTCTTGAGATGCATCATGATTCTATTTTAAATAATGCCTCTGTGTTATCATAGTTTAATTTAAGTAAGTATTCTGTAACTATTTTCATGAAATCATTACTGTTTAGATGAAACATTGGTAAACAGATGCTAATTTTATTGTAGATGTAAGGTCCTATAAAATTTTGAGAATTTTGTCCAAATTTAGTTTTGCATAATGTGATATCAAAAATACGGTCCTGTCTGCGTTTTCCTATACGCTTGAGTTGGTGATTTTGGTAGTTGACAGATTTATGTTGTCTCATCCTTAATGCCTTTACGTATAGCTGTCTTATTGTAAGAACTGATATCTCTGAGTATAGCGTAGTAGTAGAAAATCTCATTGGTTTAAAAGTCATTACTTTAAGCAAAAGTCTTTGGGCTCTTTCCAGTTGTATTAAGTGTGTGGTAGCAGCGGATCCCCATGCTGTTATACAGTATGAGAGAATAGATTGGGCTAGGGAATAATACACCATTTTCAGGACTTTATCACTACCTACATGACGAAGATGTTTAAATATGTACACGAGTTTTCTAGTCCGTTTTGTCAAGGCTGTTATATGTTCTACCGAATTCAGATGCTGATCGACAATTACACCCAAGTATTTAATCGATTTAGTGGAGCAGAATAAAGGACAGCTACAATATTGACTATCAACACAAGTGTGAATTTTAAGAGCAAGGGGCTTGACTGGCTGCGTTACGGATGTTATCGTAAATGTTACAAATTTTGTCTTTTGGACATTTAAGGTTAGTAAATTGTTTTTCAGCCAGTCGGACACTATCCGAAGGCCCCCATTGGCCTTGGTTTCAACGTTTTTCCAATTGCTATCGTTGAACAATAGAACTGTGTCGTCCGCAAAAGTTATAATCTGACCGTTATTCAAATCTGTACCACAAAGATCAATAATATAAATCAAGAACAACGTAGGTCCAAGAATACTTACTTGCGGCACACCAAAACCCACGCTTTCACAATCACTAAGATGATTACCAATCTTAACCTGTTGTTGCCGATCACAAAGATAGCTGATGAAAAAATTATGAGGTATGCCTCGAACGCCTACGTTCTCAAGTTTTGTCAGCAGAATCTGAGAAGACACGGTATCAAATGCCTTGGCTAGGTCGAGGAAGATGCCTACACACTTTTGGCTTTTATCTAAATGTTTTGTTACATATTTAGTAAGTTTGGTGACGGCATCCTCAGTCGACCTGCCATTCCTAAACCCGAATTGGTTATTTGATAGTAAGTTATGTGCTTCCAAGTATTTTTGTAGTCTGTAATTAACTAGTTTTTCTAATATCTTTGAGATGCAAGGGAGAAGTGATATAGGCCTATAGTTTGATACTTCACCTTCATCACCACTCTTGTGTATAGGACATATAAGACATTGTTTGAAAGCAGAAGGAAAAATGCCTGAATCAATGTTTTTTTGACAAAATAAGCATTAATTCAAAATTTACGTTAGAATTATGATTGACAGGCAAATTAAGAAAGTTTGTATTTATTGTATCCGGATCATTTAGATTGTCTGGAATAGATGCTACACAAGGATTCGCAAGAAATGATGTTTTTTTTTAATGTTTCCACATGACTTTATGATTACGTTTATTTTAATTAATAAAATGATCAAAGTAAGCTGATTTTTCTTTCTCTATTGTAGATGTAACTAAGTTTTTTAGACTTTTGTAGTAGTTCATAGCAGATTCTTTTTTTGTAGCATGGGCCTTATGCAGAGCTTTATTACGAAGTGACATCATGAGTTTAACCTAATCTGTAATCCATGGTTTTGATGTTTTCTTGATTTGTTTCTTGATTAATGGCGCATGTTTATCAAAAAGATTTATAACATATTCATTAAAAGAATTTACCATGTCGTTGACATTTTATAACTGTTGTAAACTGTTCCATGGGATAGTATTTAGATCTGCATCAAACTGATCTTCATTGATGTTGCTTAGTGAACGGCTCATAATGAATTTTTAACTGGTTTTGGCTTTTTAATATCAAAATCTGCAAGAACAAGCCCATGGTCACTTAATAGGTTATTGTGATATACAGAAATACTTTTACATTTTTGTGGTGCATCTGTAATGATCAAGTCTAGTAAGGTACTAGTTTTGTCATGTATCCTTGTCGGTTTCTGAACCAGTTGCTGCAGACTTTGTTGAGTGCAGAAATTACTTATTTCTTTGGCATTTGAGGTGTCAGGTTTTAGAAGATCAACATTAAAGTCTGATAGTAAGCATGTATAATCATAGCCGGAGAAGGAACTTACTGATTCACTGATAGCATCTAAGGCTGTCTGTACTTTAACAGTCTCGGGTCTGTACGCAGTTCCGATAGCCATTCGTGCACCAGGAAGTTGCAACACTAACCACAACTGTTCAAGGTTATATGCTGGATGTTGTTTAACACAAACTCGTAAGCCACTTCTTACGTAGAAACCAACTCCTCCTCCTCTTTTGCTCCCTTTGCGTGGTTTATGTAAGAAAACATAACCATGAATTGCGGGAGCAAACAGCTCTTCACCATCCTTTAGCCAGGTCTCATCAAGAGCTAAAACATCTAGTTTGTATTTACCAATGGTAACACAAAACTCGTCCTGTCCAGAATTTAAGGATCTAACATTCAAAAGACCAAGTCAAAAACTTTTTTTAATTTCTACTTTATTGAATTGGAAATAAAAACAAATTAGCTTGTATTAGTGAACTAATAACTCTCTCGATGTAAATTAATGTGTATAAGTGAGTGTATTGTGGGGAAATGATAATTACAATAATTTCTGACAAAATAAGTACGAACATACAACAATCTAAATTAACGACATAGTAAGGAAACACACTATTTGCTATCTTTATGTTAGGCCTGTAATTTAAAAACCCTAGAGAAATCGTCATCGGAATGTATACGGCTATAGGTCTTCCTGTCGTCTTGTCTTACTAGAACTCTGCCATCACGAGTCCACGCGTACTTCCAGTCGTGTTGTTTAATCAAAGCTCTAGCTTTATGAAACAGAGATCTATTTAGTTTAGTTAATCTCTCGTTGAGGTAGATCGGCTTAGGCTCTCCAGAGATGTCAAGGTCGGAAGTCTTTATGTGACGACGTACCCGCACTTCACGGAAGATCTCGTCGCGCACGGACCGCCAAGTGACGCGCACTAGTATGCTGCGCGGACGCATTCGTTGCAACCCTGACGTCGCGTCGCTCACCACACTAGTGGGGTCCGACGAGGACGGCTCCTGCTGCGGGGACGACGGTTGTGGTCCTATACGGCGAATTTCCACTACATCTCTGTCATCTAAAGTGACTCCAATTTTTGACATAAGAATACCAACAATGTTATTTACATTTTCTCTCTTCTTTTCCGGCGCTCCAGCGATCTCAATATCGTTCTGTAAACGTTCCTTTTCGCTATCATTGAGATTTAATTTGATTTGATTAATCTGACTCAGCAGTTAAGTCATTTCTTGACCCAAAACCGACTCCTAAATACTTTCCAGTCCGGCTTCCGTCCTGGTCACAGCACAGTTACGGCTTTAACTAAAATAACGGATGACATTCGTTTGGGAATGGACCATGGAAAGCTTACGGTATTGACCCTTTTGGACTTCAGTAATGCTTTCAACACCATTGACTTTGATGTTCTTTTGGGATTACTTTGTTCTCTTAACATATCTCCAACAGTAATTAACTGGTTTCGCAGCTATCTGCAAGGACGCCGGCAGCGCATTCGTATAGACGAATCTCTCTCCGACTGGTGCGATATTTCTGCCGGTGTTCCTCAAGGTGGCGTCTTATCACCTCTCCTTTTCGCATTATTTATCAATAATATTTCTCAGCATATTTCATGTTCCTACCACCTTTACGCTGATGATCTTCAAATCTATAGTCAGGCCAAACTTGATGAACTCCAGTATGCTATCGCAATGACAAATAAAGATTTAACACAAATATCTACCTGGAGTAAACAACATGGACTTCAAGTTAATCCAAGTAAGACACAAGCTATCGTAGTTGGTAGCCCTTACTTCATTTCTAGGATTGATTGGCATTTACTGCCGCAGATAAGTTTTGATGGTACCCATGTTCCCTATAGCAGTAAAGTGAAAAATCTTGGAATATTTATGGATAATAATCTTTCCTGGGGTCCACAACTTGATGAGGTTAGCCGTAAAATGTTTGCCTCTGCCTTCTCTCTAAAAAGACTCCGAAACTTCCTGCCAACTGCTACCAAAGTTGCACTTGCACAATCCCTCCTACTTCCAATTCTAGATTATGCAGACTGTTGTTACCTAAATCTTACCGAGGAGCAACTTAATAAACTCGAGCGTCTTCAAAATTTTTCTATTAGGTTCATATTTGGATTACGCAAATATGACCATATCTCCCAATTTCGTTCTCAGCTTGAGTGGCTCCCAATCCGTCTTCGTCGCAAGTCTCATATTCTTTTCCTTCTCTATTCTGTTTTATTTAATCCTGTATATCCTTCTTATTTAAAAGATCGCTTTGTGTTTCGTCTTAAAAAGAACGACCTAAATCTGAGGTCATCTGGAAATCTTCGCCTATCAGTGCCAACTCATACTACGCGCTTTTAACTCATTTACTGTTGAAGCTGTACATCTGTGGAATGCTCTTCCTCTCACAATACAACAAGCTCCATCATTACAGTCATTCAAACTACTAGTCAAACAGCATTATCTTTCACTTTGATCTTAAAGTTCATTGTTTCTATTTGTCCCTATATTAATACATATTTATATATATATAATATATAATTTATTTATAAATATATATAAAATTATTTATTGTTTATGTATATTATATATTTACATTTTAATCAAAATGCTTTATTTTATTTTAAAAACTGTTATTCTGTGCATCGCCTATACACCTTTTCATTTTTAAGAGTTCTTCCATCCAAAGGTTGTCTGGAAGAGATCGCTTTTAGTGATAAGACCGCCAATTGTACCCTGTTAACTTATATTTTAAAATTTATTGTTTTTTATTTCTCCTTTGGTGTGCAATAAAGAATATTGTATTGTATTGTATTGTATTGTAAATCGTTTGACCTGCCCTCCTCATTCTCAAGTAAACACAATGTCTCGTCAAAATTGTCCATTCTAGCATTCATTCCGTCCAATCGGTCATTTCACTTTGTAATATCTTCACGCAGACTTTGGATGTCCAATCTTAATATATTCAGGGACTGCCGCATCTCAGTTTGAAATGTAAGTATTAGTGACTTTAAGTCTTGGTCACCTACAGACGGTGAAAGTAAGTCGTTTCCATTTCCTGGTGGTGGTGAGTTAGGTTTACTGCCGTTTTCATCAGAATATGAATGAATCTTGAGCAGATTCAATTTTTAGGAACTACTGACGTGTTAAGCTTGGAACATTGTTTTTGTTTGTGGTATGAAACTTTGCATTTGCTACAAGCAACGCCACCTGTAGTCGCAAGCAGTTTATCACACGTTCCGCATTGGACCATTTTTTTATTTCCACACTTACAAGTTTCTAGTTTAGAGAACTATGGTGTTGTGTTGTGTGTTTACCTATTTTACGCTAGAGGGCAATATTTGTTAAAAATTTTAATCTGTAATTCTACTGTTTATATGAAATCACTTATTCACTAATCATTACAGCTGATATATATGAAAAAACTGAAAGATTGTTTTTTATGCACAGTACTCACATACCGACAAAAAATCCTTGTCTTTTGTCATTCAACCACGGTCAGAAGATTGAACGTTTTTCGCACTTTTATCGAATATTTTGGCGTAATTCACATAAACAACAGAAGGTGTAATAAGATAGCACTTAATAAACACAAAGATACATAATTTATACGTATGTAAACACAATTAGCATTTTTAAAATAGGATAAATAAGAAACAACAAGCAGACTGTTTTGAGCGCCTACCCACCTCACTAGTGTTTCATACACTACTTTATCTAAACTCATGCCTACTTACCTGTTTTTATAAACTTTGTAAATTAGTTCTTAGCCATTTTTGATTTCTCTTGTAAAAGCTTGTTCTAAAAGTGTATTTAATTTCCGTCATTATTTCCAGAATGTCAGGTGGAGTCTGTTATCATTACCATCACTGCTGTCAGTAATTTTAGGGCAAAATAATTCTTTTCACCCATAAAACCACCGTAAATAATAAATTTATTTCCCCGTATACTCTGGCGCCGAGAAGAGTCCATCCATGACAGACTGAGTCCAACGCACATGCGCCCTAGCGTGCGCCTTCAGCCATAGACAATACCTGGCCGAAAATAAAGTTGAACTCCTTAGGGTCGCAATATTGTTTTGTACGTATTGGAGAATATTATATAAAAACCTCATTGGTATTTCATTTAAAACCTCAGACATGGCTGAATAGGCTAAGTTCCCTTTGCCTTCCTAGTTAGTATTACATGTACTGTAATCTCAGAAAAAAATATTTTTAATACACCTGTTCAAAATATGATAAATTAAGTGCCGGTTTAGCGTGCGTAAAATGACATATTTCGCACTCGTGTTTTTTGTTTTTACTAGTGACGCCGACTGGCCACATCATTTAGTAAGCATGTAAGCCTTTGTTTTACCGGATACACTAAAACTGTTTAAGTTTAGCGTGCGTAAAATGACATATTTCGCACTCGTGTTTTTTGTTTTTACTACTGACGCCGACTGGCCACATCATTTAGTAAGCATGTAAGCCTTTGTTTTACCGGATACACTAAAACTGTTTAAGATGAGTATTTTCAAACTCTTAAATTTTATTATTAAATATATTTTATATGTTAAATTGTAAAAGATGTTTTAAAAATTCAAAACGATTTTAGACGTAATAATTAATATTATATTTTATATCTTAGAAATTATTATGAAAAAAATTTTAGAAAGAGACAATGTTTTTGTAGTACAGATTGGCGCCAATCAGACTACGTGTTCTTCAGTCGATTTGTATCTGTTTTGATTTGCAACAAAATTGCTTTTATTTTATTGTTTCATGTGCAAATTTTTCGCAGATGTATTAAGAAACGTCGTTTGATACACGTGCGAAAGTGTTGATATTTCTCGTCCCGACTGTTTTTTGCCCCGACTGCGTCTGCGTCTCACTTGCATCAAAATATACTATTATAGCATTCAGTTGTTAGGAGAGCTGTCCTATAATTTAATTATTTTTCTGTTTTAGAGGCATATCAAATATTTTTCATTATACAAATACAAATATATTTAATTCCAAAAAGAAAATCTTACATACCAGGTAGTTAGAAAAAGAGTGTACATCCGATTTTAACACATTACACAAACACAATTTCAGTTATTGTAAAAACTTAATTACAATTTACACAAAAGTTAGTACGTATTAGGTTTTAAATGAATTTATTTATTAAATTAACTGTAATCTCCGCGCTAGGCCGGGCCTGTTCGGCGGAGATTCTCAAAATGGGTAATTATGTCGCGTAGGGTAGGAGTGATGCTTAGTGATTGTGTATAGACCAAATGAGTTCGGAGAGGAGTAGACAGGACGTTAGGCATAATCTTTAAGTAAAAATTAAAATAAAAGTTTCCGTAATTGTGATTTTGGGAAACACATTTTTAATAAATATCTTTACATCATTTAGATTATGTTAGCATAAATACAATTTGTAAAGATACATGAATATTAAAAATAATAATATAATTGGATAAAATAAAAATTAAAATTTATTATTTCTTGAAAATAATAAATAAATAAATATAAATATCAATACATATATTTATATGTTTGTCTACATAAACATAGTTTAATTGGGGATAAAATAATTATCCATTGCATCTGTCATTATTTAGTTTTACGGTCCATCCATCCATCAGCCTGTTTCGTCCACTGCTGGACATAGGCCTTTCCAGGATTTCGCCACTCTTGGCGGTCCTCCTGGAAGAAATGCCCATACTCACACACGCTGGGCAGGCGAGTTGGTGAGCGCGGTGCCGAAACCCTTGCACTAGTGACGCCGCTGCCCGTCACCAGTCTGTTTTATATAAGGCCCGGCAATTGGGGATGGATATACCGCCATCCATCGGTCCCAGGCCATGGTGGGCCGCCTGGTTTTGCCTGAGAGCTGTTCCTCTTACTCTCCCCCGAATAACTTCGGGAGGATTTGCGAGTAAGATGGTGGTACCTCCACAGTCGAGCCCGGCATCAGCTCTACCATCTTTGTAGTTTTACGGTACATTAACTAAAAACGAAACAATTATAAAATATTAATAACTGACATACTTTACTTTATGACAGTCAATAATTCTTCAGTTTTATCATAAGATCTTAGAACGTATAATTGCCTAACACGGAGAACATCCACCTCTTTGTAAAGTTTATCCGTCTCATATCTGACGGTTTACGTTACCTTAAGGACAGCACGTTGAGCCCGTTCGAGATTCAGCAGCGTAGATTTTGCTGAATTACCCCAGTATGTCAGTAATTATTGACATAGAGACCGAAAGCAGAGTCGTCCGATCAGCACAGTTTCTTAAGCGTTTCATTATATAAATAACTTTTTCTACTCGAGATGTCAGAATACTAATATGCTTTTGAAAATTTAGCTTTTCATCCAGAACGATTCCTAGGTATCTGATAAACGGCGTTCGCACAAAAACAAGACAGTTGCGGCTATCTCTAGTGACACAACTAGGCAAAATGTGAGCCTTCACTGACAATTCTTGAGGAGGTGCAGTGGCTTCTGTTATGTGAAAACACAGCAGTTTAGTTTTACTTTTGTTTAAAGTAAGTAGATTATTTTCGAGGCATTTGTTCATCTCAACCATACCCAGCTGCGCTGCTTTGAAAATGAGGATATTACGATACGAGGTTACATAAACTACTATTATAGTCCACCCCATAGACATAGAATATGCGCCAGTATTATTCTGTCTATGGTTCACCCAGTTATATACAAGAAATATTTTATGGAATCTCTTTTAACTTTCCACCTTTTTGGGTTGCCTTTAACAAAAACTTAAAAATAATTTTACATCAAAAACTCTCCTGAAATTTATACTGTCAATTAAATTTCGCTCCTTTATTAAAGTTGTTAGCGTAAATTTGTTTTTACTTTCCATACAATACAAATAAATGAGCACTCTGTGCGAGTCGTTAAAGGTTTTCCTAACTGAATATGTTTTTTGATTACTTAACAACAATGCTTTAGAATTCTTTTGTTTGTTTTGCTGTAGGCTTTCGCAAAACGTATCAATGAAAAGAATAGAGATACATACCTGTATCTTTTTATCTGTGATATTTTTAAATAATTAAATTATATTATACTCACTTAAAAGCTTTTATTATATATTTTATAAACATAAATAACAAAGAGGAAATAAATTGCTCAAGGTATATTTCGGGCCCTGCTAGCCTCATTCAAAAAGTATGTCAATAAATTTACATAATATGATAAAATACTAATATACAGAGAGAAAAAAAGAAGTTTACCTAAAACTAACCTCTACCTATTTCTTAATTTTGCCAGATATCTATATTTTATATTTTATTCAGAGCGAGAGAGAAGCAGATTAATTAATAAAGCCGAGAAAGAGCGAGATAAAGAAAAGCGGAATTCCAAATATAAAAAAAATCTCTGATCAATCACAGATGGAAATTTTGAAAAATTTTATAAAAATAATAACAATAATAAATTTAAGTGAATGTTTTGTATAATTACTGACTTGTGCAATACATATCAATTTTCTGTAATATCTACAAGATTATGATCATGAACATGTATATAACATTGTTCATAATTACGTTTCTTTTATTTTCAGTGCAAAGACTCAACAAACACAAATTACCGATAATTGTTTTCCAGAAATTAACAAATGCTGATTAAAGTGCATGAATAAAATCACGCGTGACAATCACCTGAATTCGTATGAAAATAAAGGCCATCTAAATTACCTACACAAATATTTTCAAAATCCAAAACGACCTTGGAACAAACCAGTAGCCTTAGCATGAAAACATTACGGTTACGTTTAGTTTGAACGTAAAGCGGTTTTGTATGGAATTCTGATAAGTTCCGCTACTGACCGCTAGAGGGCGGTTATCAGATTTCACACAAAACCGCGTTACGTTCAAATTAAACGTAACCGTAAATGTTTTCATGCTAAGGCTACAGAATCCACAGACGAAAAATATTTTGATGACCTTATTTTTGGTGAATCGCGTACATACGGGTGTAAGGCCATAAATAAGCAAAAAATTCAAATTGTTCAAGATCTTTTTTTCTTCTGTACATCTTGTAAAACTTTAAATCAAACGCGTGGCCTGAAGATGCAGTCCAATATTTTTTAATTGATTTTATTTGAGCTATTTTTGATCGGTTAAAAATAAGTACACGATTACAACATAAAATTCGAAAAAAAAAAAACATTTCGAGACACCCTAGACTACTTACCTTTTTTATGAAATGGCTGTTTTTTTTACATAGTGGTTTGCCCTATAATAAAAGTAGTGAATATTAATACGTAGAATACCCTCTTTTCAGGAAAAAAGTTATCATTAATATCCTGAATAGTTATTTTGAGTTTGCAGTTGTTTTGAGGCGTTACAGTTATGTCTTAAAATTTCGTCCCTGAAATAAATATTGTATCAAATAGGACTCTCCCTGGCTCTTGTTACAGAGATAATTAATTCTTAATTGCAATTAAACTTTAGTTAGAGCGGACAATAACAACAAGAAGCGAAATTAAAATCAAAATTCCCTGAATGTGGCCCTCAAAATTATCTTTGAGGTATTTCGAGTTGTTGTCGGCTGAAAATGTCTGTGCGTTTTATTCAATTGCTTGAGTGTATTTTCAGTAAGGAATAAAATATAAAAAAATATCTTCATGACATGAATCCTTAAAGAGGTGTCTGAGTTGTTCCCAAGGTGAACTGGGAAATGCATCCTAAAGTTAGTCCTCATAAAAATTTATCAATCATACAAATTTTGTTTAAAAATAACTTTTATAAGGTGGTACGAGTTATAAGAACTACAAAGAAGACTATTTAATACATCGAAAGTTATTTTTTTGTAGCCACTGGCTATTGATAATGTTTTTGTAACTAATAAGGTGTTTTTTGCCAGTGCATAGTTTACTATATATCAGAATGGTTAATTAAAATGTAAATTATGATTTATTTGACATCCTATTAAAAATGTGATGTAATTGCTAAAACGTCTATTAACAGTATAAAAGTATCCAAGATAAAATTATCCTTACAAATATCTTTCAAAAGATTTGTCGAAGAATTATACTTAACGGTGAAAGAATTTTAAGTGGTCTAGACTATTGACCTCTCATAAACAAATAGGCTCACAATCTCGCTCAAAAAGTATCTGCGATGCATCTTGTCACCGCTATGGGGTGACAAAATCGAATGACGATTTCGTACAACTGACATTGCATCTTATGTTAACGACATAACGTCTTAATTTGGTTGAAGATTTTTGCTACTTTGCACGTCGCACGTTCGGACACTTTCTGACAAACTTTTCTTCGAGATGGTGTGTCTTGTTGTTTATGAAAGGACAACGGGTCTAGACGTATAACGGTTTGCAAGAATTCAATAGTCGACACAGGATAAGGGTACGTTCAAGGAGACGCGGCCCGTCAGGCGGCACGGTGCGCGCTCCATACATCAGTGTACGATTGTGTTTCCGGCGCGGCGGCCTGCTACGCGCACCGCGCCGCTTGACGCCCCGCGTCTCCTTGTTCGTCGCCTGAATGATCCACCTTTCAAATTTAAATTTTAAAGCGAGTCAATAAAAAGTCGGCCCCGAGACTCCTTCGATCATTTTTCACTATACCCCATAGTTTTGGATTTGGCCATCCAAGCCCACGTGATAAACCAATCTTGTATAATTATAACAACTATTTTAGGAAATTTCTGCTGTTACATTTGAAGTAAGTTTTTGTCAAAAGTTTATTTTATGTCTGGTAAAGTTTTGGAGGCCGCTTGACTAACTTTTATATATATTTCCCGTAAGTATCATATTTGTTTCATTATAAAATATTATTTTTATACAGATTAGATTTGATAAATGTAAAACGTATACTTTATGTATCTATTTTACAAATAAACATTTTAACATTAATCTTGAATCTAACTAAATCCTTAGGTCTATGTTCGTTCAAATATTGTCGTCAATGAAGGGCAAAAACTAATTATTATGAATTCCAGTAACCACAATAATTATTATCCTTAAGCCATGCGAACGAAGTCGCGGGTACAGATAGTTTTATTAATAATAATGAAATTATAGGTGGTAGAGCTGATGCCGGGCTCGACTGTGGAGGTACCACCATATTACTCGCAAATCCTCCCGAAGTTATTCGGGGGAGAGTAAGAAACAGCTCTTAGGCAAAACCAGGCGGCCCACTATTGCCTGGGACCGATGGATGGTGGTATATCCATCCCCAATTGCCGGGCCTTATATAACACAGACTGGTGACGGGCAGCGGCGTCACTGGTGCAAAGGTTTCGGCACCGCGCACACCAACCCGCCTGCCCAGCGTGTGTGGGTATGGGCATTTCTTCCAGGATGACCGCCAAGAGTGGTGAAATCCGGGAAAGGCCTATGTCCAGCAGTGGACGAAACAGGCTGATGGATGGATGGAATGAAATTATTTCATCTATCCATCCCTCAGCCCGTGTTCGTCCACTGCTGGAGATAGGCCTTTCCCAAATTTCGCCACTCATGTCGGTCCTCTGTCCTCCTCATCCAGCCGCCACCCACAACGTCCTTCAGGTCGTCGGTCCAGCGGGCACGAGGTCGGCCTACACTACGCTTTGCTGTACGTACGCACGCAATAATTAAGTATTTCCACCAGCTAGCCTTTGGCTACAGGGAAATTGTTGAGGGTAGTGCTAAAACATTTAAAACTTATAGTCACACGATAAAACAGTATATAATAGTTGAAATAATTTAAACAGTTAAAGTATAAGTAGGTAAAGTTTATAATAATGTGTATAGATACACAATATAAATACAATAACACAAAAAGAAGAAATTAAATAATAGTCTGCAACTCAAGTATGTAAGTGTTGTCGAATCGTCTTTATGAAGACTGATATTGACGACGCTGCACGGATAAAGGTTTATCGGCAAGCTATTCCATAAGCGTCACAGTGAAAGAATTGGTGTGCATTGGTGGTGGTGGTGTGATGCAGGAGTCAGTATTGCAAAGAAGCCAAGCTTTGCTGGATCGTTCAAGACGACCGAGGCACGAGAGAGAGGTACAAAACGTTCTTTGATATAAATGGGGAATTTCGATTATGGAGAATACTAAGTAGAAAAGTGAAAGGCTACAAAAACATTTTTAGGGTTCTTTATTCAAAATGAAAAACCGAACACGTAAAGGATCACTCTGTTAATAGATCAAGCCCTTTCCTTGTATCAGAAACAGCAATTAAATAGGTATCAGGATGAAAATTAATACCATACTAAAGTATAGGTATAGGTATACGGCCCTATGTTTATGTAAAATAAGGCTTCAGTGCTTTAATACAAGATAATATACGGCTCTTCCAATCACGGAAAATTACTTAGATTCAAAACCTCGAGGATATTTTCTCGGTTAGGTAGAATTTTAAAATTTGGTGATAATAAATTTCTTAAAGCACAACGAGCAAAGAAAAAAACCAATAAATAACAAATTTTCAGATTCTACGTGTAGTTTTACTATTTTTTTTTATTTTTTAAGACCCATATAGTTCCACAAATGCAATGATATTAACATTTGCTTCTAATACTTTATGGGTCATATTATACTGAAACAAAATTAACGTATCGTACGTAGTAGATAATGTACTTATATTAGGGTGTCTTGAGATTCCACTTTTTGTTCAATTTCTAGTAATTGTAAAATTACTTTGCATAGATAGCTTAAATAAAATAAAATTAAAAGTTACATATTGTGCCTGCGCATTTGATTAAAAGGTTTACAAAATGTAAGGAAAAATCTTATTTTTGTCTTGTTTTTTATGACCTTATGTAAGCAAGCCACCCTAATGTACAAAACAATTACAGTCAATTGGCATTTTTAGATTTAATCATAATTTAAACATAACAGAACAACTTATTATAAAAAACGCAAATATCAAAATAAAACACTTTTTGTCAACTTTTTTTTGTCGCTCACATTTACTCTTTTTTGCTGCCTTTACTTAATAAGTAACAAAGCCAAAACTTAGAAAAAGGATCAGTGTAACCACTTAACCATACCTTGAGCTTATCACGAAAATATATCCAGTATAAATCGGCTGCCTCAACAAGATCCTTGCTAGCCCTGCCAGTTTATTCACCCATGAATTTTCAGCCTCACCACGGTCCCTGCATTTGTCACGAGGGCGGCCAGTGTAAAGCTGTCACGAGCGTTGAACATGGCTCTCGAAAAGGTTTCCTTGATATCTCGGGACAAAGGCTGTCCAAAATACGGCATTGGGATGTATTTTTTACCGGTGAGGACTCGATTTCGATGAATCGGGTGACTGATTGCGAGTAGTTTGAGTATAGGGCGAAGGATTTCTACGCGAGCATTGAAATGTTTCAAGGTTTTCAAGATTTAGTGTAGTTTGATGAATATAGCTTTTTTGATGATTTTGAAGTAATGGAGTACTCGTTAGACCTAAACGTTTACATTTAGTAGTGTTTTAGTAATACTATCTACTGAATATCGTCATGATTCAGTTTTTAAAGTCGTTAAATAAAAACCTACCTTACTTTGTGACTACGACAGCCGTCAGGGCGTCAAAACGTTAATCATATATTTTTATTCAACATGGTAATGTCCCGAGTATATAAGTAAATGTTCATAATGTGTGAAAATTCCGAAAGTTTAAGTTTCACTATGAGTCTGCATTATTTGAAATTCTGTGTTTTAGTAAACAAATCAAATCAAATTGTTTATTTTGTAAAATAGATACATAAGGTATAAGTTTCACAGGTCATTATCTAATCTTTATAAAAACAATATTATATCATGAAACAAATACAATATAGGAAATATGTAAAAAATATATATATTTAAGTTGGAATACTAAAATTATGCATCTTCATGAAATAAAGAAATCCTTTAAAGGAATAAAAATATTATAATATACATAATACAATGAATAAATAAGTTGATAAATAAACTAAATAGACCATAAATAAATATAATGTCTAACCAAATATATTCTAACATAACTAAAGAAATTAAATATTATATATACATACATAATTTGGGCAAGAAACTTGATCATGTCTTTTTTATCATTTCATATCTTTTTTTCATCATTATGGCTCAATGCTAGTACAGTATTTTTTTTTTGTATATTAAACATTTTGTGAATGACAATAAAACTGAAAGAGTATTTGGTAAAATTTATAGCTTTTATGTCAAATTTACCTGGATATTAAATGAAATACGAATCTCAAAACTACATGACTATTTAATAGTTAAAATACCTAAATAGCCACTAGTTTTTTAAAGATACACACATTTAAACAGAAAATTACATGACAATTCTGATTTATATTATTTTTGCCCTTTACTTCTTTCTTACCTTACTTTTATTGTCACTAGAAAGTACAAAAAAACATAGGAGTCGAATGTGGAGTCTGTTAAGTGTTGGTACTTGGTGGAGCTTAAAATTCGCTTGTTCTATTCCACGAAATTATTTATTTCCTGACCGGTTTCGCCTTTGTGGCACTTTCAAAGGCTTATAATTATTAAAATAAAGGAACAGAGCTTTTATAAGAAGATATATATTTTCGCAATGGTTACGAGATTAGAAAGGATTGAGTGGGATTAAGAAAATTACATCTTATGATAACGTTAGTAAGGTTTCCTGATGATAAAGATTGTGATGACTTGACAGAGGAATTCAAATGTGGAAAGTCAGATGAGTAAAGAGAAAATATAGGTGGAAAGACGGCATTTTTATAACAACCCACCTGCACAAAAATTGTAACATTCGTCCTCTGGTTTTCGACGAAAGCATATTCTATAGGTAATTGTTAAAACTAATACAATTACTTTAATTATTTTGGTCTGAGTTTTCTTAAATTCCATTATTCCTGCTGAGACACTAAATAATAAATGAGTCTTTCAGCCAGTTAAAAATTGATTCTAAATTTTTTCTCAAATTCTTACTGTGCTTTGTGTACTTTTCTTTTTCTCTCTCTAAAAAGACAAAAATACACAGTGTTTGAACAATTTCCTGCGGCATGCCTGTCACGATCGCAAAGTTGACGAATCAAAACCGGCAGACCGATAGCAAAATTCCGAAGAAGTACGTTTTATTGACAAGTGTATTTCTTGTTGAATTACGAGCATGTGCTATGTGGCATTTTTTGCTGAAATATATTGTTTTCACGGAACAAGCGTAGGCTAGATTTAAATCAAAGATTATTTAATTACGATGAAATCTATTTTTAACTGGCTAGACCTGCTTAAGGAAGCTGTTGAATGAAAGATTTATTATTATTTAAAAAAACGTATTTTATATATTTTGTGGAAAATCATAATTTCGTTCTTCGTGAGAAAGGACAAATATAAATAATTTGAAGACTTTTCTTTCATGTGCAACTACGTAATTACGTTATGGGATTTGATCCCAATATTTAATATTCTGATTGTGTTACTCGTATAAAAGGAAAATACATTATTGAAATTTCGGAGAACCCAATTCTCTTGTTGATGATATACGCAATAATCCGAAACTCGTTCTAGTTTACATATTGTCACGACATATGTCCCCGAGGAGGTTTCAGCTTAGATAAAACAAAAGGAAGATGCGGTACCTCGCTTCTCGCGCGCGGCACTGCAAATATAGGCCATTTTCGCGCCACTGTCGAAACTTATCGCTCTATCTCTGTAGTTCGTTGGCGCTTGTCAAAAAACGAGGTCCATTTTTCAGTTGACGATAAAAGAACGTACAAGTACCGTATCTACCCTGTTTTTATATCAATGGGTTTCAGAGGTGTTTTCAAGTATGTACCGTCACTAAAAAAGTCCACACGCGTTTTTCCCTTTTCACCGAAAATTTAATCTTCCAATATGGTAGGTGGTGATTCAGAAAGAGGTAAGTTTACAAATATGCACATAATTACGAAAAACAAATTTTCAATGCAAGTGCTCGTAAAGACGTATTTTATGTGCTTCAAAACTGTTGTCAGAGTCAACTTTACCACACTATTGTTTTATTTATTTTTTATTGAAAAACGTAGTATGATACACGTCAGTGAGTCACCGCCACTGTTTTGGTCCAATACATTTTTATGTGAACAATGACACGGTTAACGATTTTAAGGCTATATTATTACATATAACTGTGATCGAACAAAAAGGTTGCGTCGGAAATGCCTATTAAAATCGGTCCACTTAACCATTTGATGATGGTCAGCTTCCTCGCTACGAGCACATTGAGGAAATTGGAAATGTGTTGGCATTCTGAAGGACACAAAGCAAAATAAACCCAGTCTTTGACCTTTCTGCCCATAGACCTTAAATACATTGTTGTTAAGCCAAAATCACAATGGCTACTTAAACTATGAGCGAAATGGGAACCCAAATCAATAGATCTGACTTCATGTGTAATCTTTTGCTCGCATGCCCACAGCTTTAGAAACACTTAACCGGCTTTCGGGTAGTAATTTTATATGTTAATAATAAATGTAGGAAATAAAACAGGTTTTATCTCTCCCATATTGAACAATAGGCTAATTATAACATCGAAAACCGTTTAACAAGTACCCACGTTGTTTTTTAGTATCGTCAAAACCAATGTAACAATTTTATCTCAACATCGCGATTCATTGTTACACCACTTAGATAACCAATCAGCGATTAATATTTTTTCTTTCACCTTACGCTAGGTAAAAATTTATCTCTGTGCTTCCTTAAGGGTTAGTCCATAAGACTGAAAGCTAAAATCGTTCCCTAAGCTTAAAGGACAAAAAAAAAGTATACCACATTTTCTGTTTCAAACTTTTCATGAAATTGTTACTTGAAAAAATATAAATAATTTTTTCAGGTGGGCGTGTATGGCCTAATTTGAAACTACAGGGAATAGCAAAAAATGTTCAAAGGAGTCTCAAAGCCAATTTTGATGAAAATCAAAATTGCATCACTAGATTTGTGAAAAAACATTTCCCCAGCCTAGAATTGAACACGATTCTCATAAAAAAACAAACTCTATATTATTGCATAATACGATAATATCGCTTCAAATTCTGGGAAGTTATGTCAAATAGCAATTTAAGAAAGGGCTTATTTTTAAGAAAATACAATTTAACTTTTCTTACATCAATTAAACTTTAACCAATGAATTGTTTAAAATTATGCCTATCATTCCAAAACAGCCAAATTCAACGTCTCGAGGATTGTACTGTATTTTAATATCACATTTATTGATTCCAATACATATTGGTACAATCGTCGACTCTAGACATGTGGGTATTGTACCCGAAGTACAGCGATAACGCTCATCCTCTTTCACGTTGGAACGTTAAAATCCTACTTCCTACTAATATTATAAATGCGAAAATTTATTTGTGTGTGTGTGTGTACTCTTTCACGCTGAAACGCCTGAACAGATTTGAATGAAATTTAGAATGGATATAGCTTATACCCTAACTTAACACATAATTTACTTTTTATCCCGAAAAAAAGCATGTCGTTAAACCGAATAACACGCGGGCGGAACCGCGGGCAAAAGCTAGTTGAGGATAAAAAGAGGGTGTTACAAGAGTCAGCAGATGAAAGTACCTCTGACATCGCCTCGGAGATATATGCCCTGATGATATGTTTTATGTTTTTTGCGAAACGGTCAAACAATAAAGGGTTGAAGCGGAGGCCGAGTATTTATCTCTTTAAGCGTGGGCAATGTCGTGGGTCTAAGGAGACTCAGATCAGAGAGACAAAATCAGATGAACAAGGAAGATACTACTGATTAGTACTCTAATTGTTCGTGTTCAGATGTCTACGCGGTCCTCACACTTATTTCACCAACACAAACACAAAAACTGTTAGGTAGGTACCGCACACGAACTCATAATTCTCAGGCACACTAATAGCAGCCATGCAAAAACGTGCAGCCACGGACTTTGAATAAACACACATGTTCAACACAACATTCACATTAGGTCCCTCATCAAGCCTACTTTAGGCCAGATGCGTTCGACAACGCCTCTCCCGCTTACCATATTTCTTTTGTTTGCTGATCTGAGAGTGTATTTAATTAGCTAGGTTGTATAAATTAACTTGATATCTACCCACACTTCAGCATAGAAACGAAACAAAATACCGTTTCTTAGTATAAACTCTACACGTGGCAGTCACGTTAATATTTAATTCCGATAAATTGGGATCAATATTTAAATACTGCTTGTTGATGCGAATAATTAGCGTGAAAACAAGAATCAATATATAAATATTTATTACTCAGTGCTATACATTAAATATAATGAGAGATTTATCAGTAGACAGTGAGGTATTTTACTACTAAGGAGGTAAGGTTCCTGCTAGTCTAGCATAGCAAACCATATCAAGCTCGATAGCGCTTGACACAGTGCTCTGTCTCACTCTGTTGATCTACCTAAAGAGGGACAGACAGTGTATATCGAGCTGTCAAAGCTCGATATGGTCTACCATGCTAGGTACCCTGGTAATAAAAATAGAAATAACGTTGATGCTTGTGATTGTTGGCATTTGGTGAAAGTTTTGATGCATCTTGTTTGAAGTTCACTTACACCCAATGACACAAGTCCGTACGGCCTATAACTCCAAAGTTAAGGGTCGGGGGGAGCGGGGAGTGGTATTTTTGAACTCAGGAGACACAGTTCTATCATGCAATGGTGCTAACTCCCAAGCCGTTATGCTCGACCTATTAGAGTGCAGTATCTGTTGCACAAGTTGCAGCGTGACGTCTATATCTGCACATCGGTCCAATGCACATTACATGTGCATGTAGCCTAGCAGACCGATGGTAACCTAAGCTCGCAGCCAGGTATATACAACAGTTGGGATACCTACTGGACGCGGTGTCACGTCAGCTTATCTACGTCAATAATACCAGGAAATATTGTACAATAACTTTTATTTTAAAAAGTATAAAAAAACAAATAAGCGTATTATTCCCCTAAAAGGCCCAGTATGTGTTGGGGTCTGGGCCCTCACGCCATCCGATGCGGGTCCCCAGCACCCCGGACTTCTTGACGACGTGCGACTCTGGTGGTCCTTCGGCACTCCGGCGGGACCTGGTGGGATCGGTCATCTGTAAATAGAAAAATTAACATTAATTTCGTTGAAGCTTACAAGACGTTCTGAGAGTCGGGGCATAGGACAAACTCTTTGCTTAGTAATTGCAACGGTAATAAGAAACTTGAATGGGTCGTTGATAGGAGTTTGTAGAAATTCGATACTCACAGCTTTTTGATGGTTGGGCAGCTCCAGCTTTGATTCAGGCCTCGCCGTGACCAGCATGCACACCGCCATCAGCACCAGCAGATTGTTTGGCAGCATTTTGATTCAGGAGCTGCGAATGAAAAGAAATAAAATATTAAATTCAGTCATAAAACAGGCGCTTTATCCCTGGAAAGAAGGCACAGGAGAAGTATAAAAATGCACAAAATAAATAATTAAAATCTTCAATACTTACATAGAGCACGGAGGGTCACGAGTCACGGGTCACAGTGTTCCTGTGGGCGAACTTGTTCACTCAGTGGCTGTCGGTGGGTTTATGAATATCAAGGAAGATTTGGGGACCTTATATAGTAGCCTGCTGATATCAGCGGCCGCAAAATGAACGATCCAATGACGCAATGTAAGGAAAATTGATTAGGCATTCAGGCATTAATCCTGAAATAAAATTAATAAATAATTGTGGTTAAATCGCGAGCGGTTTATACTTTTGCGTCACCCATCAGAAATAATGCCGATAATATTGTAATAATAGGCAACTATTTCTGCGGTTTGTCTGAAACCCTGACGTCAACGGAATTTCACCATATTTTTATGCCATAATTAAATAAATGTTATCATACCGTTTGTTTTTATACTAAAGTTGGGTTTGTACCTAATGTAGCTAATACAACGTGCATACGTTTTGACATGCTAACTTTTTCAAACTCCGTACAAGATTAACTTGCACGCCGACCAGGTGTAACTCCGTCTTGGCCGTACGTACCACCGAGCTACCGATAAGACCGCTCTGCACGTGACTATCCAAGGCTGCATGGAGATCTCGGTAACGCAACGGAACGAGGTGCAACGAGTGCGCTATCTTTGAAGAAAAAAACATGTATTTTACTCAGGCTTATCGACAGCGGCTTGGCGCCCATCAGCGAACACGTCGCAACATACAAAAGTCCTGCCGTGATTTTGTTTTCAAAGGTGCAATATAGCAACGGGGCGCGGCGATAATGTTTAATTAACTACACACATGACGCAAACTTGGCTGAAATTCAGTTGAATTCCCAATGACATCATTCAGCTTTGCCACACATGGTCATGCCTAGCGACATACCTTTTAGTGATCGTTATCCTCATTACAACGGGTCGATAAGTCAAATAATTATTTGACCTATACCTATGGGTTTAATCGTTTGGCTAACAAGGAAAAATACTTCGGGAATCACGAAATGACGTAGCAACGAACCCGTGCTAGTTTTTATAAAACCGAAGATAAGGTATTTGGGATTATTTGGTTGCTACACAAAAGTAAAGTTTGACAACGCTTTTCGCTAACATAGCGAAACATCTCGCCGTCCGAGGGTCCGAGCAGAACGGTGACGGATAACACACAGCTTTCATAATGTAAATAATGTTTATGCAACATTACACCATCGATGTGTCTCGAGCGTTGCGGCGCATTGATACAGAGTGCATATATCAGACGTTCGTACTTGCGCTTGCTGCTCCGGCACCCTAACGTTATACTATCATTGCTGACATGCTGACTGCTAAATGACGACGGTCGTAGTAAACGTAGTAAAGACATGTTCACGTCATACTATCTTACCTATGCAACATACGTGTCGTGTACGATAACTATAGACATACACACACATATACACATACAAACGTGGTATGATCTCTACATTCGTCACGAACGTTTCAAGATTAAGGAATGTCTGTAGCAAAGGTCTACGAGCAGGTGAGCTTACGAACGACGTTACGTTACATATAATCTTAAAAGACTTCGTGTCGGAGTCGTCGCACCATCGAGCTACCGATAAAACCGCGGTGCAGGTGACTCCCCAACGCTGCATGGAGCTCCCGGTCACACAATGGAATCAGGTGCGGCGACTGTGCTATCTTTGAAGAAAAAATCATGTATTTTACTCAGGCTTATCGACAGCGGCTTGGAGCCCATCAGCGAATACGTCGCAACATACGAAAGTGCTGTCGAACGTTACACAGCGGGTGCTCGCCTGCGACGCGCCCGTAGACTCGCCTACGGGCGCCGTAGTGTCGCAGTCATAATTTCTAATTATATCATTACACGCCCACATTCCGCATACTTAGCTGAAATTTACTGGGGTTTCCCATTAAGACATTGCATGTATATTGCACATATTTGCGGGGCGCCCCCGTAGCGACACTTCGGGCGCGCCGCACATAATTTTTGTTTATGTGATTCCACGCCCACGGTACTTGCCGCAAGCTTGGTTAACTGGAATTCCCCGTTACGACATTGCATGTATTTTCCACATATATTCAGGCGACTTTTATCGATCGTTTCATTTTACGACGGGTCGTTTATAACGAGGAAAAGCACTTTGTGAATCGCTAAATGAGGTGCTAACACACCCGTGGAGTTATTATGAAAAACCCAAGATAAAGTATTTGGGTTAATTTCGTTGCTACGGCCACAAAACAAAACTAAAGTATGAAAACGCTTTTCGCTAACATATTTGCTGCTGCTTTCGCCGTCTGAGAGTCCGGCGGGCAAGACGGTGACGGATGACACACAGCTTTATAATGTAAATAAATAAAATGTTCATAAAATGTTCGTACACTAACTAGACACACACACACACACACACACACACACACACACATATACACATACAAAAAAAACGTGACATGATCTCTACATTCGTCACGAACGTTTCTAGATTAAGAAAGCCTAGCTAGCCTAGGATCGACGTTACGTTACTAGAAGTCTAAGTTTTGCGCCGTGGGCTTCATGGGCTATGCAGCTGTGATTTTCTTACTTTTGTGCAACACCTGCAAGTCTTTTGCAGAGATTTATGTCTAGAACTTATCCAGGAGCAAGCCCGGAGGCTCGCAACCACCGTTTGTAGTGAAAAAATTCAAGTGCATTTTGAGTGAAATGCATCCTAGTGCATCGGGTTAAGATTGCAATGGCAAGATTCTTAGTCACACCTGAAACTGCATTCAGGCATTATAGAGCGGACGGATCTGTGTTCCTGGCTGTATATTGTACATAAACAACCAAATGCAACAGCAATTAAGTAATCTTTTCAAACTGATTTAATTGCAGAACCGGTCAGGTAAGTCAAATAAATACAATGGACAAGTACAAGTGCATTTCAATCAAGATGAACTAAAATTTGTTATTTTCTTTACAAATCTACATTTACGTGTATGGTATGCTTGTAATGCTTACTAGTATGTATTGTATGTAACGGACTAATATAGGGACACAAAGCATACAAAACCGATATTTGCAGCAGTTGATTTTTGAAATTTTTACAGCAAACATAATTATTTGATGCAGTGTGGTTTCTAGGTCTAGAAGTCTGAGGATATAGTTTCAGATTTAGCAAGAGCACGACAAATGTAAGTTGTCGCGTCCTCTGCTGCGTAAATGACTCTTTAACAACTTCATATTGAGTTGACGAAGTGGGAAGGTTGCAGCGTTTGCTATGTTATTGCAAAACGGGAATCCTTTTCTAGAAGGTTGGCTGGAATAAATATCTTATACCATTAATTCCAACTTCAAACTCCAGGGCTAATGCCTTCCTCTTCACCTCACTCTAGCCATTAATTCAACGGACCCCTTCATCATAGTCCATCTTCAGGTGTTAATAGAGAAACTTCTCTGGCTAGTTGGAATCAGTTCGGTGCAGTTGCGAACCACGCGCCGGTTTACTCTATTATAGGCGACGACTTGCTGATAGAGGACACATGAAATTTGAAATTCTCGAGCAAATTTCAAGTAGAATGCCAGATGATAATGATAATGATATCACATGTTTCACTGGTCATATTGAGCAATTTTTCCAAAGAAACATAACAGCGGTTTAAAATACAAACTTAATTCCGTATCTAAGATAAACTTATATTAACACCTACAAGCCATCAAACTTCTTGAATACAGTGAATTTTATTTAAACACGCGTGAGCTGACATGCTAGATTATTATTAATTAATGGCTTTGACAATCAATTTAGTCATCCCAACCGTTTCACCGAAAAAAATTCGGCATTTTTAAGGCGAGTTTCGTTGGACGTCGTTTCCATATGATCAATAGCAAATGTGTATTTTTAAGTCCTTTTATACAAACTTAATTCCGTATCTAAGATAAACTTATATTAACACCTACAAGCCATCAAACTTCTTGAATACAGTGAATTTTATTTAAACACGCGTGAGCTGACATGCTAGATTATTATTAATTAATGGCTTTGACAATCAATTTAGTCATCCCAACCGTTTCACCGAAAAAAATTCGGCATTTTCAAGGCGAGTTTCGTTGGACGTCGTTTCCATATGATCAGTAGCAAATGGGTATTTTAAGTCCTTTTGAAACCGATTTGAAAGGATACGCTGACTGACTTACTGATCTATCAATGCTTAGTCCAAACTAGGCTGGACAAAGAACCATTAAATTTGTACTTTACAATCCTTTTATGACGTAGATATCAGCTAAGATGGAGTTTTAGGAGATACTCTCGGGATCAAGAAAAACTATTAAAACGTATGAATTTGTTTGTTGAAAAAGAATAACATCACCAGTGATCGCACATAGCACTATCACAAAACTGAAAGCACTTCTTTTTGCTTGTGTGCAGTTTCTGCACAGCACAGTCTGCGCAAAGTAGCAGCTTTCTCATCCCACCCGCACTAGCATTATATTTGTCTCTCGCTTGCACTCACAAACGTGATTGGTGAAATGGATTAATCCTTCAAAATACTTGCTCCTTTACATAACTCTGGTAGTGATGAATATTGGGTATGGCTACAGATGCAACAGAGTAGAGTTCATTTGGAGAATATTCATTTATCGAAATTGTATGGTTTGAGTTGAAAATATTTTAATAAGGATGTACAGTTTGAATTATGAAATAGTGACAAGCAGGCAAAAACAAAAATGTCGGCAGTTAGAGTGTATAGAAAGGATAAAAAAATAAAGAAGAAATAAATATTAATGTAGTGGTAGTGCTAGATGGAACTGGATAAGGCCGCCCCAGAAGCTTATATACCAGCAATATATAAAATATATAGTTAAGCCACATTAAGACGCATATTACAAAGACAACAATTTATTTCTACTTCTCAACGTTCCTATCTACGCTCCGCCAAAAAATTTCTACAGCATCATGCAATTCAATAAACATCAGCATCTCGCCCCGTGGGTCCCCTTTGGTAGAACTTGGAGGCTTCAAAGTTTCCGATGCAGTTGACTTGCGGAGTTCGTAACTCGATAAATAACTGTATTACAGTAAACTGTTCCATGCTACAGTTAACTGACGGTCCAACAGTGAATAATGTAGTGGCTGGACAAAATGTGTTCCTATTTCGGATAACTTAATAGTACATACTTAGTCACGTAATGTTGGTTTAAATTATATTTTTTACGGGTAATGTGTACCTATAGATAGATGATTCTTATATGCTTTGGTTCTACTGTGGTAAAAGTTTTTTTTTTAATACGACATGCTCTTATTCTAATCAGGAGAGGTCAAAGCAGATGAAGGGATGATAAAAAATTCTACGGAAGTTGGTAGCAGCGGTGGCAGACGTATGACTACGTAACTACCTGCAACCACTCTCCCAGCATGGCTTCTTGTGACGTCATTCCGGCATACAGCGAGTCGCTTGGCGGCATGGTGTCATCATGAGGGTGGTGAGAAGCCACTAACAAAGCCTACCACCAGTAAATATGCACGGGCTGTTCACCAAGTGAATCTGCCTCTCGCTTTATGTCGTTGATTATTAAATTAATCGAGAAAAGGATAGTACGGCCGTGCCGCTTTTTAGATCGACTTAGCAATCAATCAATCAAAATATTTATTTTGTAAAATAGATACAAAAAGTCAAACTGAATCTTTACAATATATATCTTTAGAATATATACTAATAAGGCAAATACATACAAAAAATATTTAGGTTGGGCTACTAAAATGTAATTATACACATCCATGGTTATCCGCACCATTCGATTAGTATTGCTAAGAAGAAGGGCAAGAAACTTAGCAAACATGCCTTTTTTTTTTCAAAAAATATTTGGTACAAAATCATGTTACAAATATAGAATTTTTTTTTAAACCTACTCAAGTAAAGGCATGAAAAATATAAGACTGCCGGAATTATGTCACGAGAAAAAATGTATCTTAGTCAACTCGTCTCATATTGTCTATTATTACTGCACTGCCGTGCCCCCAGATAGCAATGATTAAATATTTTTTATTCAGCTAAGATTATGTGGTTCACTCAGGTTTAACATACCTGAATAAGGAAAATAATAATATTTCTTAACAGTGATTTATTAAGGAGAATACGGGGGATACCTAACAGAAAATTCGACTGTACGTACGAAGACAACGTAGATCATGAGAATCATGGGCTATGATCAAAGATATTATAAGAAAAAGTGGTAGATGAGTCATAAGCGCTCCATGAGTGGCACGTTAAAACCTGGCAAATTAGCCAACCTGAACTCAGTGTCGCGTCAGCGTGAACGGAAGCGTGCCGTGTATTGGAGTCATCGTGTATGTGTCCAAAAACATTCGAAAATGCCGGGGTGTGTGATGAGACATTGCGCAAATTATACTAGCAAAACTAAATAAAACTCATTGGCTATGATAATCAGTATTATAGAGGCATTGATTGTTGACATACCTTTTTATAATCTCTTAGTCGCCTTTTACGACTTCCACGAGAAGACATAATATTAAACGCGGTGCTACGCCCATTTTCCGGGCACTACCCGATCATCTTGCTATATACATTTTGAACTTTCAGAATAAAGGGTGCTTTATATAGACAAATTTTTTCCGAAGGTAAAGTGTCACAAGGGTACGTAAAAGGATAGAATACATAAAGTATACGTTTTACAGGTCATATCTAATCTTTATAAAATCAATATAATAATGATGAAACAAATATAATACGGGAAATATATATATTAAAAAAATTTAGTTGGGTCAATAAAGTTATTATACGCATAAAATAAAATAAAAACTTATTGGAATAAGAATATTAGTACACATAATCAAATCAAATCAAATATATTTATTTCAGACCAAATTAAACCATATTTAAACACAATAAAACAGAACATAAAAAAGAATAACCAGACAATAATAAAGATAAAATAATGCAATCAATAAATAAGTTGATAAATAAACTGAATAGATCATAAATAAATATAATGCTTATCCAAATATATACTAACATAAGTAAAAAATTAAAATGTTGTTCATACCTACTTAATGCAATGAAGAAATAAGTTAATAGATAAATAAACTATATAAAGATATAATGCCTAAATGTGCCCATTCAATTAATCTTCCTAAGAAGAAGGGCGAGAAACTAAGCAAGATCATGTCTTTTTTCGCTTTCTTATGGCGTCATGCCGGGACACAACGGGTCACTTGAAGGCATGGTTTTGTCATGAGGGCTAAATAAGCTATGGCTGAAGTTGAAGTGAGAGGGTTTGTCGGTTAGTTGGGTCTTTGTCTAAATGACCAGGGTGCAATACGCAAGTATTTACAGTTGTATCTTAGGTAACGCCATTCGGGGAAGCTCTTTTCAAGCACATAAAGCACTTTTGTAACGCTGATTGATTGATTTTCAAAGTTCTTTATTAATAGCATAAAAAATACATTTACCTTACATATAGCTCTTAATTTAGCTACATGTATACGACATCATCATAAATTATACTTTGTCAGGCTGTTTTCGCCTCTAAAAGTTTATAAAATATGTATTTACATAAGTCTATTTACAATTTCACATTTTACTATCAACTTAAACATAAACTTATTTAATAAAAAGTACGAGCTCATCAGTTGTGAGTCACGTTTTATAGCTATATGTATAATTATATAAATAAATAAATAAATAGATAGTAACATTAAGTAATTAGTTCTTATAAATACAAAATAAACGTATTAAGAACATAATAATTAAAATAATTGTGGGTGAGGGTACATTAATTGTAACTACAACCATCAACAAGATGTCTTTTTAGCCGGTGACGAGCATAGTGCGATATGCCTCGACCCGCGCAGGGCTATGTAGCAACGGCGAAAGAGGGGAAACGGCTGCTTATCGCACGAGTCCATTCTCCGTGGTTAGTGGCCGCTACTGTTTAAGATAACCAGTTCTACGGATCGCAGGCGGCCCGTGTGACGTCATCGGTCGAGTACAACAAATAGTGATGGGGCAGTCTGTAAGTACCATACGTGTCGATATATGGCAGGTCGTTCGCTTTTGTTTTGCCAATTGAAGAAATTAAGCTATTTAAATTAATTGAATTTTTTATAAAGAAATTGCGAGTGATTTTCAAGATATAATTTTTTAAAAAAGGTAGTTTTATTTTGACGTGCAATTTGCGAAGATTTGTTTTGAACGGGGTATTGTATGCAATTTTACTGCTTTATTTTGGATGACTTGCAATGACTTGTAATTGCATTTACGAGTACTGCTCCATACAGGAGCAGCATATGTGAGGCATGGGCGTACTAGGGTAGTATAAATACGCAATTTCGTGTTAGGACTGAGCTGTGTTCTACGATTTAAGATTTTCCCAAGTGAGTTTAGAGCAATAACACCTTTCCTACGCGCGGTTGTAACATGACTGGTCCAATTAACTTTCTTATCCAGCGTAACCCCAAGGTATCGTACAGTTTTGTTCCACGGTATGGAGTGTTCAGCAATTTTAAGTGTCTTTTTAGGTTCTTGACGTTGGCGGGTAAATATGATAGCTTCAGTCTTTGCCTCGTTTAGCTTGAGTTTCCACTTTGTAAAATACATGTGAAGACTTTCTAGTGACAACTGAAGTCGATCTACCACCAGGTCGACATCTTTTGAGGAAGTAAATGATGCTGTGTCATCAGCGAAGCAGGCTAAATGAGTGCGTGCTTGGACAGGCATATCATTTACGTATAACAAGAACAAGTATGGACCAAGAATGGAGCCTTGGGGCACACCTGCGGGAACAGAGCGAAGTGAAGATTTTGTAGAGTCACCTATGTGTACGGAAAACTCAAGATTTAGTAAGTAGGACTTGAGAATTTTGGTCAATCGAATAGGAATGCCACTTTTATAAAGTTTGTGAATGAGGCCGTCATGCCGCACTGTGTCAAATGCCTTTTCAATATCTAAAAGAAACATTCCGGTCGATTCTTTCAGATTAAGGTGATGGGCAATGTGTTCTGCTACCCTGGCCAGTTGCTGAGTTGTGAAGTGACAGCTTCTGAAGCCAAATTGTTCACCTTTAAGAATATCCTTAGTGGATTTTAATAACCGAGTATAAATTACTCTTTCAAACAGTTTTCCAAAGGCTGGGAGCAAGCTTATAGGGCGATAACTACTCGGAAGATCCTCGTTCTTGCCAGGTTTCTTAATGCCTATAACTTTAGCAAATTTCCAAGTCTTCGGGAAATAGTTAAGATATAAGCATCCATTAAAAATTTTGGTAAGATAAACTATTGCCTTTTGAGACATGTTTTTAATCAGAGCATTGTGTATGGTGTCTGCGCCGGGTGATTTGCGACATTTTAAATTTCTTATAGACTTCCAAACTTCTTGTGGTCTCGCCGGTTCATTGAGCTCAAGTTCAACAGGGGCATTTATTACTTTTATTGATTGTTCGACTTCATTTAGGACCGAATTTTCATTCCAGGTGTTGGTGAGGGACATATTGTTAAGAAAAGCATCTGCAAGTGTTTCAGTTTGTTCCATGATGCTGGAAGTGAAAGTACCGTCATCTTTTTTTAGTGCAGGTATAATTGTTGGCCTTGAGCGAAGTGATTTGCATATTCGCCACAAATCACAACTAGGGTTGTCTACAGATGCTAGTTTCTTATTCTAAACAGCATCATTATGTTTTTGGATTCTTAACTGTATTTCTATTTGAGTTTTATTTATTAGAGAGCGAACTTGTTTTCTTGCATTGGAATCTGTTGCACTTTGTTCATTACGACGAAGAGAATTACGATACCTTATCAGCCGCTTAATGTTATGTGGTAATTTCTGTTCTTTGGAATATTGTTTAGTTCCTATGGGTACAAACAGCTCTCTAGCTTTTAAGATACACTGATGCAATTGGTCTATCGCTTCATCAATATCCGATTCAGTTCTAAAAACCTTGGAAGATAATGTAATATTTTCATCAAGAAAAGATCGATATTCTTTCCAGTGTGCATCAGTGTACCTGTGATAGGGTAGAGGGGGTCTATAGCTAGTTTGGCCTTCTATAGCAAATAAAATCGGTAGGTGATTTGAAGACAAAGCACGTAAAGCTTTAATTTCAGATGTTAGATTGACATTGTTTGTTAAGACAAGGTCTGGGTTTGTAGGAGAGTGATCCGCGCAATAAGGGCGGTGAGTAGGGATCCTAGACGCATGAATAACAAAATCACTGTTTAACATGTGCTGGTATAATTTTCTGCCTCGGGTATTACCCTTGCCACGATGCCAGTGTTCATGGTTAGCATTAAAGTCTCCCATTAACAAAACATGGCAACCCAATCCAAACAATAAGTCCAAGTCTTCTACAGCAAGAGGTAGATTAGGGGATTGATAAACAGATACCAGTAAAGTTTCAGTACCAGAAAGATTTACTTTGATGCCTACAGCCTCAACGTATTTAGTCAGTGGGATATTGACTGCAGTATGCTCAATGGCATTTTTAATAAGGATAGCAACTCCTTGTCCTCTACCACTTGGGTGCCTGTCCTTTCTGTAGCATGTAAAGTCGGGTATATTAAGTGTTTGATTTTGAGTCAGTCTTGTTTCGCAAATTGCAATAATATCGACACGTAAGGCACTCACCGCAAGTTCTGTCAGATCTCTCTGTTTTCCATGCACTCCATCGGCATTCCAACATAAAGCTTGTAAGTCATAATCAGGAGACATATTGACCAAGGTGCTCCAGGACGAGCATTACTTTGTCAAGCATGGATTTGCACGCCAGAAATTCAGTTTCGATGCTTTTTATCGTCTTCAAGATGGTTAACATTTCATTCGTAGAAGCGTCTTGTATTTCTGGCCGTGGCAAGGTTTCCTGTTGTCCTGAGACGATTTTTGACCACTGTCGATTTTCATCTACCACAGTTTGCAGGTTAATAGTAACAGGCTTAGATTTCTGCTCTTCGCGCTTTTGCTGAATTCGTTGAATATATGACTGCCGAACACTACACTGTCTATAGTTTGCTGGATGGTTTTCATTGCAGTTGACGCACTTAACAGGTTCTGTTCTGTCTTTTTTTGTACATTTACCGATGGCATGCACTTCAACGCATTTAACACATCGTGGATTCATGTTACAGTTATTTGAAGTATGGCCAAATCTTTGGCACCTGAAACATTGTGTTCCTAAAGTGTTGTTAGGTTTGTACTTGCTAGTGGTAATCACGCAATGGCAGAGGTATTTAATTTGCCTAAACTTCTTGATGTCTGACCCTATCGGCAACTGGACTAAAAAAGGCGGACAAAGTGAGTTTGGTGTCCGAGTTGATTTAAGTGTAGTGACTTTTGCATTTTCAAATCCGAGCAAAGCAAGTTCAGAAGGAAGTTCATTTTCAACAGAGCAAGCCTCGAATTACAACCTTAGGAGCTTTCTCATCCTTTCTGGTATATGTAAGGTACTGGGCTTTCTCACATAGGCCTGTTTTAATAGATTGATGAGCTTCACTTGAGTAACAAATAATAGCAACTTTATTCTTACCGCGATATTGTAGGTGGAATTGTTTCGTATGTGGTGTTATGAGACTCATTATAGTTTCCTTTAACTTGTATTAACAATAAAAAAATATTAATTTTCGAAATATATTTCGGCCCACTATGGGGCCGGCATCAGTCGAATACTTAAAATCATGATGCCGGCCCCATAGTGGGCCGAAATATATTTCGAAAATTAATATTTTTTTATTGTTAATACAAGTTAAAGGAAACTAAAGGCTTTATATAGCTAAATTATATATAATTATTTCAAGAGACTCATTATAGTTTCATTTGTCCAGTCTTGCTTTAATTCCATAATTATAGGTGGTATGTGTCCTGATTTTCTCACACTGGTTGTAGCTTCGTGGAAGGGTTTTGAAACAGGATCTGTGTTCGACTCAGCATCAATTGGTAAATTCTTGAAGCGGTTTTCAGTATTCAACACTATATTTCGTTTGTCTGTTTTTCCATTCTGAGCTATGCGTTTTGGCTTGCTCCATTCCTCTAGGTTCCCATCGGGGGGTCTTTTGTTCCTTTGTGTAGCATCTAAAGAGCTTTTCGTAATGAACTTGTCCATCGTCTTGTTTCGACAACGAAGATATCGATGATTTGTCGACGTTGTGGTGTCTCATCACTAAAGTGGCAAGTTGGTAGCCGGGTGGGAGAACTCAACAAAGCAAACGAGTGCTCGCACTGAGCTCGTCCAGTTCAGGAAGACGCCCAACTTGACGCCGGCTGTGTATGAGATCACCCAACTCATGCACATGCCAGGCATCAAAGTTGAAGCCTGGAGGGGGAAGCGGGGGCCTGCGCAGTGCCACAGGTGCCAGCAGTTCCGCCACTCCTCCCACAACTGCCATCGCACTAGGGCCTGCGTGCGCTGCGGTGAAGAGCACCTGGCCCGAGAATGCCGACGCCCGAGAGAAGAGCCTGCGACCTGCGCCAACTGTGCGGGTCCTCACGCAGCAAACAACACCTCCTGCCCAGTGTTCCGGAGGGAGGCCCGGAACAAAAAGGCGGGAACCGTCGCCCTAACGGCGACCGACTCCAAACCCAAGGAGCTGCCCATCTCCCATCCGAAACCCCGAGAGACGACGGCGCCGGCTTCGCTCGTGGCCGAGGCGAACCCGCCTACGGCCAGGAACAATGCGCTGAAGTCTCGCAGGAAGAGGACCAGGAGAAAACCGAAGAAGGCTACGGCGGCAGACCAACCCGCCTCCATGATGGACGCCGCAACACCGGCGGAGCCCCCACAGACGTACCAGGAGGAGGAGGAGGAACGGGATGAGATGACGAGGCTTCTCGACTTCATCCTGACCAACCCCACCTTCCTACGTCAACTGGAAGAGAGAAGAGCAGCCGGGCACCTCGTAACTCCTCACTTCTGAGTCGAGTAACAGGCAACCGGACACTCCACCAGACGCCCTCGGGCGTCACCATCACAGACCTGCCCATAGCCATGGGCAGCGGTAGCTACCTCAGTCAGGGGGCTCAGCCCCGATACTGACTCCCCACGCCCCAGAAAGGGGTTTGTGAGATGACCAAATCGCTGAGCTCCGAACGCTTAATGACTTTTGTAACGCTGACTTTCTCATAAAGTAACGATCGGCAACATACTCATCAGAATTCAGCTGGGCATGAGGGGCGTGATTATTTAACTTCCTATTGTCTATAATAATACCTAACAATGCTTACATTGCAAATCTCCTATCAAAAATACGGTAACAATCACTATGAAATCGATTTATAGTTTAGTTGATTTGTTGTTTCATTAGTGCGCTAACGTCCATCCATCATTATATCATTCATTATCCATCCATCAATCTTCCTATCCGCCTCCAGTCACCATGTTTTAAAATTGTAGTAAGTACTTGGAAATCTTGTGTGTTTAAGCTTCAAAAAGTCCCATTCTTACATAGGTATTTTTATCTAATTTGAAAACAGATATTTCTAAGTAAGTTCATATTTAATTAAAAAATGCAGTAGTTCGGTATGTGAGATATACAAGAGCTAGGATTAGAAATCAGGGTCAAAAGTTACTGTGTAAAGGAAAACCATGAAGTCTAAAATAAATTGATAGACCAATAAATTTTGCTCATACGAGAATTTATTATTTGATTAAAAATGCAGTCTTAGTTAGCACAATTGATGCCATAAAACTACAGGTTGATTATTTTCGCGGGACTTCCCGAGGGACGCAAGTGATTTTTCTTTTAGCGTAGTTTTACTTATTAAATTAAAATGAAATGAATATTTCCTTCGAGCCTTATTGCTGTCTATACTAATTACAAATCAGTAAAAAATACACTGAATATTATTTAAAATTTTAATTAGGTTTTTTGTTATTGTACCGAGCCCAAAGCTACAGTTTTTAGAATTTTTGTCTGCATGTATAGGTATGTGTGGTTCTTTTTAACTCAAAAACCACCGAACAGATTTAGATGCGGTTTTCTTTATTATCATCAAAATAACCCTGGTCAACATAAACGCTATAAAGAGTGTTGATAAAATAACATCCAAGCTGAAAACGGGGCAGAGATTCAATAAACGCCGCGGACAAAGCGCTATGATACCTACCCCCCATCGACAGCGTTTTTCACGTAGGTTGCTGAAAACAATAAGTAACTTGTTCTAGTGCTAAGTAATGCAATTCATATATCTTTTGCTTGTTTATCTACTTCAAAGCAGCATATTTTCAAGCAATTCATGAAAATGTACTTCACAAAAAAGCCAAGCCCCTTAACATGCGGTTGGTACTGTCTGTCTGTTAATGAAAATAAAATATATTTATCTCTTCTTCCCAAAGCATAAAGGTTTAAATCGCCTGACAAAACATGCTTCTGTTAATATCCTGAAATAACCGGGAACACTCATGCATATAGATGCCTTCCCGTTTCACGAGAAACCTAAGAAGCTTATGTGTGTTTATCTGGGTTACTTTGTAGAATTGACGACTTTGAATTGTAACACCTAACAATAAGGTATATTTTAGGTTCAGAAGCGACCAATGGAATTTGCGTTACACGATACACGTACCTAGGTTCTCTTGCCTCTAGTCTAGCATTCAAGCGCGTACGTTTTCAATTTGAACTTAAAAATAAAATGTCTTTAATATCTAAGTCATACGAATTCCGTCAACGCAGAACAATCTGACTTTGACATCTGAAACGAATAAAATTGTGACAAAATTAAAATAAATATAATATAAAGTTGCAGTACGACTGGGCATATTTCATTGTAGTCAAGAGATGATAATTGTATGAATACCTTTTTACAAGTAAAAAGTAATATGCTTTCTAATAAAATACAAAAAAATGCATTTTCAGTGATTTGACACGATATTTTTATTTTGTCTAAAATCGATGACGGGAATGTTTTGAGCTTTCTCTCTCTATCTCTTTATAGTTTAAATTTTTCTTATACTGTCCCATCTCAACACGCTATGCTGTATAAAATTAACGTTTAAAATTTCATAGGTAATTTCACAGGTTCCTTATGTAATTTTCTTCCCTCACGACTAATTCAACAGAAACGGCTTAGCCTTTCTAGCGTTTACCCATAACCAGACACAAAAGGGTGGCCACGCTGCGGCCCGATTCGCACTTGACCGATTTGGCTCATGTTTAAACTTAAAAATTTAATTTGCCTTATTTACTCGCCTACAAATTTTATGATATTCCGATCAACAATACTCAAGTTATCGTCGAATAAACATTCATACATACCTACATACAATCAAACGCCGGATTGTTTTGGTACACTCGGAGAACTCGCCTCGAACTTTGAACTTGTGCTCGCCCGATTCACGCTTGATCGATTTGGCTCATGTTTGTATTTAAAAAATTTATTTGCTTTATTTACTCGCATGCCGAATTTCATAACATTCCGATCAACGATACTCGAGTTATTGTCGAAGAAACATACATACATAGTACAAACGCCGGATTTATATATTTTTAATCATTTATTTATTAATGAAATAAAATCCATAGCACTTTACAGGACAATATAAAAATATTAATTATAAGTACCAAAACAAAGGCCAATTACGGATTTCTCTTTTGTTGCTTTAACATATTGGTGCTTGAATAAGTATACGCACCGCACCGTCTCCGTAAAATATTAAATGGTGACAAATTTAAAATTACAATAGGAAAAAATAACAAATTAATAGTTTTATAAAAATTGATAGTGAACACAAAATTAAATTAAAATCACAGTAGGAAAACAAAAAAAAAAAACACAAATTAATAGTTTTAATTAATAGTTAATAGTTTTTCCAGTAGACTCGGAGAACTTCGCTCGCTTCACTTGCTCGTTCAATAAAAATCGTCATTTTCAGTATTTGTTATTTAAATACAGTATATGGTACATAATTAACAGTGAATTTAAAATCACTAACTTGTTAAAATTTTGAGGAAGACACGTAAAAAAATGGTCTATAACTGCCAACTTTAATGGACCCAATTTCTTCATTTTAAGAAATAAAAAATATGTTTATATTTATTTGTACGCTTCTTAATGAACTCTAGACAATGAAATCCCAAATGTTGGGGTTAGAACAAAAAACATTTTTCTTTTACATGCATGGGACCCCATCTGAAAATTAATTGAATTAAACAATTAATTAAATATTCGGTTTCGAGGTAATATTTTACACAACATATCCAAATTACAGATTTTTACTCATTCCGTCTGCAAGTTAGAGACACGTGACGTACAGACGGACAAACAAATGGACAGACGGAAAGACAGCAGAGCGATATTAATAGGGCTCCGTGTTGCCCTTCGGGTACAGAACCGTAAAAACAAAGGTAAATAGAATGAAATATTCATATTTTAAATACTGGTTATCGAATTCTAAGTAAATATTTATAGATGCAGTGTTTGCTCTGAAAGTACCCGACGAATGCATGAGGATGTAGAATTTCCACCACCGTCTGTGTCAACTTGAACCATCCAAAATGATTCGGATAGTATCTTTTATACTAAATGCTGGGGTAATGGCGGCACTGGAGCCATTCTCGCGAGGCATAGTGAATGAAGGCGCTCTGTGGCACGCATTGAAGCTGGTGCAATAGAATAAAAACACTTCACCTACACACATGCTTATGGTTAATGAAATAAAAGTACGTAGAGGATTAAACATGAATTTGTTGCGTCTGTTAAGCTCGAAATTTCAGGAAAAAAAATATCCCCTATTTTAAAAGATTCAAATGTTATAAAGAAAATGATTTTGTGAAACATTTACATTGATGTTACTATGTAAAAATTTCATTTTGGATTCACGACTGTCAGGTAATATTATATTTAGTTTTGCTATTTGAAAAGAAGTGAAAGTTGCTACGGGCATTGTAGCTTGTAGCATATTATATTTACGTTTGCTACGCGAGTTGTAGCGCTTTATGTCTAAGCTTGCTACGCGAGTTGAAGTACATTTTTATGCACACTTTTTATGCATGTTGTAACATATTTATATCTCCATTTGCTACGAGATAAACCTGCAATGATCTCCTTAAGGAAAGCATCACTAAGACCCAGGATGAAACGCGCTCGTCTAAAAACAGGGAGAACGACGGAAGTCGAGGCGCTATCTATCTTTCTAGGGACTTCCGCAAAAATTTACGGAAATCAATAACGGACGAATAGGTACGGCCACTCATGACATCATTCTGGAACACGACGAGTCGTGAGAGTGGTGACAAACCACGACTGAAACCTACCACCTTGGTCAAGATGCGATGTCTTTATGACCCTCAAAACTACAGAGACATATTTATAACCCTTACGACATTTACGAGAAGACATGGAGTGACAATATGCTTTTTGAATGACGTTTCCAAACGTACTTTAAGCATTTGTTGTGGTTGTAACTTTTGTACGAACTCCACGCTATCAGTAGCCAGAAGCGAGTTGAACAACCAACTTTCCAAACAAAACTGAGAGAGTTGTGTGTTCACAAAAATACCGAATGTAGATACAGTATACAACCGAACTACTGCATGCACAGTACATTGTGAGGCAGAGCGTAGCGAAGCGAGCAATAAACAAAAAGTAAAGTTATAGGCGGAGTTCTGAGCGAGTCTAAAGGAAACCGCGCGTTGTTGTGTGGGCGTATATAAGAGGATTGTTTAGGGGATGTATATCGCCCCCTCTTAGGACTAATATGAGTAGAAAAGTAAGCTGATTACGTTTAAGATCAATAAATGTAAAGTGAAGCCCTCAAATATTTTGTAACAAGTTGTATAGCTCCCTCGCTCGGTACGAACGGGGCGAGACCGGAGTGAAGTGCGACTTGCGGGCGGGAGAAGAGCATTCTTAAGAAGTGACCGTCGACCGTGAAGTCGTAAAGGAACCATCTTATGCTGCATGCGTCCGTAATTTATAATTAGTTACCGATCACATCGAGCATTTATTAACACGATGGTAATTCTATAATAACGTAACGGTTACCAAAAATAACTATGTATTATCGTTAAAAAAACTGTACGTAAGAAAAGTCATATTAACGATATAAAATAACAAATAAAAAAAAGATTAAACTTTGTAACACTTTCCATGCCAACCAACTCTTCTAAAAATCTTTTCCATTGAAATTATCGTATTTCAAAAATGACCTAACACAAAGTCCACCTAGGAAAGTTTTTAATCGACATTCTATCATATTTAATAATAGTCATTTATGCTTTATTTTATGGTCGTTTCAAAGGGCAGTAGCGGCTTTGTTTTAAATTAGAAATGGAGATTACGGGTAAAATCAACTCAATGCAACGTTTTTTACTAAATAAATGACCATGTGTGTCTGATCAGATTGAGAAAATGTCCTATATGTGCTCCAGCACACTGGTGAAACGCTTACAATGTGACGGTTACTTTACATCTCTCAAAGTGACCAGCTATTTCCGACGTGTTATGCGCCCAAAGTTTTAACCTTTTAACATTCTGGGATAATTAAAGCTGAATTGTTGGGTAGAAGTTTCTGATTTTAAAAATTACATTTCAATTAAGTGTAGTGCATTTTAATAAGAATGTATTGTAATTTCAGCAGGTGTCACAAGACCCAAGTGCTCACAATCACAAGCATCAAATTCTTTAAAATAAACCTTGTGGAGGGATGAAATCCTGTCAGGTTGAAATCCTGCTGGAGACTTATGAATTTTTTGTGTATAATTTGTGTATTTGTATTTATAATGACTTCGATAACTCTAAAGATACTGATAATAAGACGTGACTTAGTGTCTGGTTGCTGGTAGTACAAGGAGAAAAAAATGTAATATCAGGTCAAAAGTCAATAGGATGTATCAAAAATATATAGATAATATAAAAATATAATAAAGTAGGAAAAAGAATGTGGCTTAAGCCATATGTATTGTATACTAACCACTTGTGGAACGGTGAAGGAAAACACTGTGGGTTAATCCTGCATGGCTTAAAAAGCGTGTATTTGGAAATTTGTTATTTTGTAGCCGAAGTACGACGTTAAAGCTCTTCTATCACGTTATGATGCAGAGGTGCTATACGTACCATTTTTATGGTATTTGTACTAGAATTTATGTGTTCGTACCATGTACCATAGTACTTGCTTTATGGTGCGCAAAATACCATAATTTTCGCATTTCTAATCATAAGTAATCTTAGCGCACTTTAGTAAACTTTCTTTATGTAATGGAATAACACGTTTAGTAAAAATAGTCTATTAAATTGACGCGAATAGATGTCTTGACGTGAAGAGGCCAGGGGATACTTTATTATTATCTGCTAGGGTTCCTCGTTATGTTGATGTCTTTACCATGTCCATGGCATACCAATACACATTTACATCAATCAAGGCGCTGCCAATACTTAAAAATATAACTGTTTGAGGAAGCTTCTTAAATTTTAATTATTGTAAGCATATCGTTGAGATTTAGATGTTGATATCTACTTGTATTTTAATTAGGGCTATGTCAACTACTAGAACTATCTAGGTCGTTAAAGTTTTTATCAGCGTCGTCTGATAGTCTTACATGATTTGACGAGTGCAAATAAAATTAATAAACAATTAAAAATTAAAAGGTAACCTACAAAAGTAATTTTAATCTGCAAAGCTTTTTGGAAACCCGTACCGTATTGTTTTCTAAGGTACGATAATTTTGACAGGCCGATATCATCATTTTGGAGTCCTGTTATGACATAAAAGTCCTCGGTTTATTCTAGTGACATCAACACGACATCAACCGCTTCCATAGAACAACTTTTGATAAAGCGCGAAAAAAAGAAAGAAGTTCCCATAGAAAATGACAAGGAGATATTAAAAATTTGTAAGGGGAAATGAATTTTTTTTCGCGTTTTATCAAAAACAATTCCATGGAAGTGGTTCAGGATGATCAGTAGAGCATGTGGTTTAATTTAATGAGCACATCATGATTACACCCTGTTATTACAATTTTAACATCACGTATAAGGTGACTTTCGTTTATGTAGCCAAAATTCATACTGGAGACTCGGTAAGTGGTCAGTGCCAAGGTTCAATGTTCCTTTCTGGGAAATACGCAAAATAAAATTTAGACTTCGTATTCTTATATCGATAGAGTCGAGGTTGTTCTTGAACAAGTATAGAGGCACAAAAAATATTTTTCGTATTTCGCAAACATGACCACTGAACCTTGGTCCTAACCACTTATCGAGTCTCCAGTATGAATTTGGCGATATAAACGAAAGTCACCTTATACGTGATGTTAAAATTGTAATAATAAACTAACAATAGCTACTGACACTTCTTTCCCTCTCTCTCTTTCATCCTCCTACTCATTTCCGCTGTCTAGGGTTGAGACAACCCTGTTCTTATTACTTGGAATCTGTAGGGCTGCTCTGAGGTAAAAAAAAATCAATCAATTTATTGGTCAGTTTAATTATATATGTCTAACACACTTGTACAATCCTTGTTTAGATTATTGGAGTTCTGTGCAACGCGCCACCAACAAAAAATAAACATTATATTTAATTTTTCTTAAATTGTACACTTTTGTGTATATTTGACATTTAATGACAACTTTACAATTTTGGTTTTATTAATTATTTTTACTTATTTTTATTTCTGAATATGTGCTGTGAAATATTTGTATACATTTTCTTATGGTCTGAAATAAACAATATATTTTTATTACTCGTATATTATTATTTAATGCTCGTGGACGCACACTCGAACGATAAACGATCGACCAAATCTTTTTGGCAGTACTAGGTCTGTAACTGAATAAATCTTCATGCATGCACATTTTTGGCACAGCAATATCAATTAAATTGCAAATTAATAAAAATACAAGTAATTATACTTATTAAAAAAAATGCCCAAGTAAATATGAATAAGAAAATTTGTAGTATCTATCTCCATACCCTTCTGGGAGATGGGCGTTAGAAGATGTATTATTAAGTATGTAACTACTTTTGCAATACCGACAAGGTCGAAAATGTGTGTGTCTATTAATTATAAAAACAAAAATACTTATTATATAAACACAAAACCTATGTAACAAATTACATCTAAAATAAATCTAATAATATCAAATAAATACGCCCTAAAACTAAATAAAAAATATTTTCTAAACCGTTGCCGTCGAGTAGGGTGCCCAAGAGTCTAACAGATTCCCCTTTGGATCACCAGACTGATCCTCTGGCTGAGTTAAGCCCCAGCCTTTGGGTCACCAGGGGCTTCGACCGAACGCGCCGACACAGTCCTTAATGATCCCCTCTCCCCCGCTTACCTGAAAGAAAGATTCGTTTCCCTTGATTCCCTTGGCCGCCTCCATCGTCCAGAGACTCATTTACTTTTGCGTACCCCGACACATAAAACAAACATGTTTACAAATTCTTTTACAGTTTTCTTTTCTTTTAATAGTTTACCGCTCGCCATTTGAGAGAGTCCATCAATAACCATCTTTAAAAATAGAGTCCATAAGCACTTTTTAGATTTACAAAAGAAATAACCTGCCTTCTCAGTCTTCGTATGAATTTTGAACCTGTCCCCTAATTGCATATCACTCATTATAAGTATTATTTATTTATTTTTATTATTTATTTTTTATAGTAAGTATATGATGTTTATTATTATTTAGATTATATAGATAATTGGAATATTTTAATGCCCCCTTCCTTATGGATTTTAGCTTTTGTCTACGACCGACACATTTCCCGGCACTACCCAATACCACCAAAGGTTAACTGGGAGACAATGCTAAATAGCATTAAGTTCGCCTCATTTACAATATTTTTAGTGCAATAAAGAATTTATTATTATTATTATTATTATTCTTTGAAAAGACGCCGCGCGCTCGGACCTCACGGCCCCAGGGTTTCGACACCGAACGGCACAAAGGCCTACCGCTTAGTATCTAAAACCATATATACCTAGTAGGTATACAGACGGGCAGGCAGACAGACAGCGGAGGCTTAGTAATAGAGTTCCGTTTGGCACCCTTCGGGTACGGAATCCTAAAAATGTTATGTTTTCTTTGGTTGCTTTTCTGAGTAAGGTGAGTTTTTATCCGGCTTTTATCTTTAATGTTAACCCTTGGCCACTGATACCTATTTAGCAATAAAGATTTATCTATAACATGTATCATGTTTAGGTAGTAGAGCTAATGCCGGACTCGACTGTGGGGGTACCACCATCTTACTCGGAAATCCTCCCGAAGTTATTCGGGGGAGAGTAAGAGGACAGCTCTCAGGCAAAAAAAAACAGGCGGCCCACCATTGCCTGGGACCGATGGATGGCGGTATATCCATCCCCAATTGCCGGGCCTTATATAAATCAGACTGGTGACGAGCAGCGGCGTCACTGGTGCAAGGGTTTCGGCACCGCGCTCACCAACCCGCCTGCCCAGTGTGTGAGTATGGGCATTTCTTCCAAGAGGACCGCCAAGAGTGGCAAAATCCTGGAAAGGCCTATGTCCAGCAGTGGACGAAACAGGCTGATGGATGGATGGATGGATGTATCAAATTAATTTTCTTCTGGCTGGGACCTAGGAACATTAAATCTGAACTGTAGGTTCTTTGTATGACGTTTACATCCTCAAGAAGCGATTTCGGGAAATTTCTGCAGAATTGGGAGAAACGGTATCGAAAAACGAGTAAGCAATTTAAATATTAATGTTAGAGTACATTACAAACTAGAAAAGATAAATTAGAAACAAATGTAAAGACGAGAATTTGAAAAAATCCTTAGGCCAGGATTCGTACCAGCGACCTCCTGTTATCTTGCATCTTGTTTCTAATGCACTCTAATGATTTAGAGTATTCCAAAGCGATGGATTTTGCAATAAAAAAATAATCTTAGTAAGCAATTAGGTTACAGAAATAGCTATCTTCAACATTTTAATTAAACATTAGCATTATAAAAGATTATTCACACGGCTTTGAAAATATTATTTTACATTATTTCCTTCCAAAGCCTTATTGTTTGATAAAAGTCTAGTGCGTATTTAAAAAGTAATGGATTTAACATTAAAACTTTGTAGACTGTGTAAAATATCGTAGCATTTTTACTACTAAGAGATTCGTGGTTTGGATTCATATTGACATTGGAACGGTTACTCACGGTATACGATATTAATCAGATTTCGCTGGCTAGTTTCACTATCGTATTCGTACAGTTTCTTCGTAGGCAATGTGGTTACGCAGCGGTTCTCCGTTTGACACCGCCACCGCGCGTAACCATGTTACTCACGCCTGTCTCTCAGAAGGGTAGGCAGAGACTACAGATTTCCATCTGCTACGATCCCGACACACCTCTTTTGCTCCTACATCCATTAATCTAGTCATACAAGCTCTTTTATTCCGGGTACTTTGTACTTTGCCCTTCTTCAGTATATCGCCAATTTGGTCGGCATACGTCCTTTTAGGGAGGCCCGGTCGAGCTTTACCTTTAGTTTGTGCAGCTTAAATTTCTTTTGTCACTCTATTTTCATTCATCCTCTCTAAATGCCCAAAACACCGAACCATTCCTTTTTCTATTCTAGTCACTACATCTTCTTTCAGGCGGCAACTATCCCTTATGTCGATATTTTTCTCTCTGTCATTCAATGTCAAAATCACACATACCTACTTCGAAGGAACGCATTTCCACTGCATTCCCTCGTGAGTTAATTATGTTTATAATTCTTTTTTACTTCTTGAAAGTGAATTTCCACAGATAAAAGACTTTTATAAGTTAACAATAGTACATTACGATACGAGAGCAATCACACGAGTCGAGAAAAAGTTTCTCGCACGAGTTTCGTATAATATTTTATAGCAAAAGTGCGGAAAATGCCGACTTTACGCAAGCGCAGCGTGCGTAAAGCGGTCATTTTATGCACAGTGTGCTATAAACAAATTTATTATTATTTGGAGTAGGAATGTTTGGGTTTGAAATTTTTAAGGCTTCGACATAAATTGGAAACCGTATAATAGGGAAACCTCGATGTCTTTCACGGATCTAAGCTTTCAAAGCAGGTATGTGTTTTGTGGCAAAATAACTATAAAAATAATTGGACATAATGAACGTAAGACATGAAAAGAAAAAAAGTTTGTGAATATTTTAATATATTTTGGCCATGTTTTTGGATCGACTAAAAGACAATGGATTAAAGCAGTATACCTATTATTAGTATTATTGTCATATTTTGGTCTAGTATACAGTGTATCCCTTTTAATTATGTATCATTACCACTAAAACCATAGACTACAGTTCAGATCGTGGATCGCTAGCATTGATTAACAAATTAAATAATGTATAAAAGAAAGTTAAAAAATTGATCAGTTTGTTTATTTCACCTTAAGGTGAAACACACATTTAAGATTTGATGTTTTATCAAATTTCAAAACAAAACACAGTTTAAATACAATGGAACAGTATAAACATCAACCATTTCCATACTCAATGAAAACGACGTATTTGTTAATTAATGCCTCATTTCCCCGCTCATTTCCACCAATAAGAGCCACTCGCAATGTTACGAAACCGAAATGAATGGAACGAATTGGGAATAATTCGGACAAACGGAGTCATTATATTGATTGCCGTGCGGGAGATTGCCAAATATAATATGCGGCGACCGAATAATGGTGCTCGGGCATAAACATCATCCATCCATCCATCAGCCTCATTCGTCCACTGCTGGATATGACCATTCCGAGATTTCACCATTCTTTGCGGAGTCGCAAAACCAACTAAAAGACCCCATGTATCGCAAAACGCCACCAAATCACGTATTTTATCAGCACCATAAATAAGGCCGTATATTTCTATAGGACGTATTAGTTTTAACTTGATATCTCTCACAGGGCCCCAGCAAAAAAATCTTGAAAGACGGACAGATGGACAAAGTGATCCTACAAAGGCTCCGTTTTTTAATTTGGATGCACGAGACCCTAAAAATGTATAAATTAAAAACGAATAAATTAACAGCTCTGATTCAGCAGCATAAACAGCTTTATTTATTTTGATATTGTTATAGTCCTAAAAAAGTAATAAAAAGTTATTGTTGTTACCAAGCTTTCATCGGTAAGTATACAAAGTTTTTTTTTTTTTTTTTATAATTTTTGTCATGCAGTTCCTTAGACGATTTGACCCCATGGTCTAAGTACAGTACAAAAAATAAGTTGCACTTAGCCCCCATTGTGACTGGTGTAACAATAATTTTAATACGAAATTCTACTAATTTAATTATTTTATTAAATGAAAAGTAAAAGCCCAGGTGATGGTTTGGGTGGATTAATACGGATGTTTATCGGGTTTAAATCCAAGGTCAGGTTTAAACCCGGGTGAAAACCCAACTCTCCGTGCAAAAGTTATAATAACTTCACCAGTACGTATTTTGTTAAGTAGTTTCTAGCCTGACCCTTGACGGAGATAATCAGTGGCAAGAATCTCAGTTCATATTTTATCTATTGCAATAATAAAGTAGTAAAAAGTTGTGTCTGTACTTTGATTGACATATTTTTAAAATCTTAAATGAAATGGGTTAAATAGTACTATACCGAAACCAAAACTATCAATTTTAGATTTTTTTCTGTATGTATCTAAGTTCAGTTTTATATCGAAAACCTTTTAACGGATTTGGATTCAGTTTTTTTATTTATTATCATCGTAGTGACCCTGGTATAGGGAGTGTTGTTTAAATAACCACCAAGCCGAAAACTGTCTATGCTACTCAAATATTGAAAGACACTTTCACAGCCACGGGCAAAAGCTGGTTTGTATTATAAATAAACAGTTTGCAAGTCCCAACTATGAAATCATATATCAGAGCGGAGCCGGACAAATTGCACTAATTTGGTGGTTAAGCGGCGCGGGCCGCGCGTTTCCGCAACCATTACGTAGAGTGGGGTAGTTCCTAAAAAACTACATGTCATTATTCGTAAAGTCGTTTGCAATAGAATCCAACAATCATGTAAACAAACCAAATTGTCACGATTACTCCGTAATCACATACATTTGACGATCAATTATGGACATAGTCTGATTTCAACGAACGCACCATTGTTTTCACATTATCTTCAACACGATTTAACTTGTATTTATAAGTTAAATTTGTTAAAACATTTGCAACGTAAAAATTTCGAAGTATTTGACAAGCTGTCATCTTAGTTTTTTACTCATCGAACTCTATAAGTCATTGAAAAGTTAGTGTTTTTCGTAATCTGAAGTTATCTTTTATTTTTAATTTAATAAATTATTTTAATTTAATATTATTTGAATACAATAAAAATTTTTTTTCAAGAGCTTAATATAATTAACCAAAACGGATTGTATCCTAAGCCATAAAAATAATTGTTAGTTTTTAAAAATTGACAGGTGGCCATTCACTGTTCTGTGGGTTCGCTGTGCATTAGTGTTTTCTGTTTCCGTTTTCTGTTTCCGATTTATACGACTTTGCATTCTCATTTTGGACTTTTGTTTTGCTTTACGATTTGGCTGGACATATTTTTCTTGGAACGACGACCTTTGCACAGCATCACGGACATTAAATTATGTTACAAAATACGTTGACGAGCTCGCCGCATCGAAAGGAATAACTGTGCTTCGCCTTCCTCCCTACCACTGCGAACTCAACCCAATTGAGCTCATTTGGGCACAAGTTAAGTCGTATGTTGGGAGAAATAACAAATCTTTTAAAATGGCGGAAATAAAAACTTTATTGAACGAAGGGTTGGCGAGAATCGGAGCCGAACAATGGTCGAAATGCGTAAGTCACGTCCTAAAGGAAGAGGAAGAAATGAAAAAGCTCGACGGCATTTTAGACACGGCAAGCGATGACACAGTGGTTCCATTTATAATTACGGTCACCGGCGACACTTCTGATAGTGATGATGACGAAGACGAAGATTTAAATTTGTTTTAATAAACACTTTTTTTATATATAATCAGTTTTATTTTATAGTCTATGGCTTATATATTTAATCTATTTAGTCAGTTTTATTTTAGTACCTATCCTACTATGGGCCATAGTCTATGATTTAAAATTAAAATAATTAGAAAAATCAATTAAATTAAAATTAAATTAGAACACTATGACATCACTATGGGCATAAACAATACGCTGTCAATGTCAGTCCGCCATATTTGTTTACATGATTGTTGGATTCTATTGCAAACGACTTTATGCATTCTAGAGATAGAGCCATAAAGTAAAATCATCGGATGAGCAGTGAAAGTGATAACAATTATCGTTCTTGTGATAATTCTGTTGGAATATCAACTGGTTTTTCTTAAAGTTACCTAAAATCTCCAAACCTAATTAGTCGACATGTTTTTTTTGTATATATACCCGAATCCTTCTAATTTCATAAAAATTTCATGTATAAACAGGAGTTGTTTAAGGGCAAAAAAAATACTGTATCTTAGCCGCCAAACGATTTAATTCCAATTGTTCAAGGATACGTTTGCGCCTTACGTGACGACACAGTTCGTAGCGAGGTGTAGGCTGAAAGCAATTTTAACAGCTGATTATTTATTAATAAATAATTTACTGATCTACTATTGGAGTACAACGCAACAAGGCTCTTTGCGCGTGGATGACATGCTCTGCGCAGCTGTAAAACGAGGGTTACGATACGTTACGATAAGGGCGTCAGTCCAAATACCTTGTCGCTTGTAAAGCTGTTGAAGGTTACGTACCCAACTAACAAATTAATGTTTTATTATAATAAAGTAATCGTTTCACATTTTCAATTGGTCATAGACTCTTTGAATTGATACTGGTTACATTAAGACCTTTTTGTGATCACTTAAGTCACAATAGCAGTTAAAATGACTTCGTGAAATGACTGAATCATGGTATTACTGTCAAACAACGACTCTTAGGCAACACTATTTTTACTCCGTATTAATTCGTGCTCATACGCATAACAAAATATTTTTTTAAATTTTATTTTACATCCATCCATCAGCCTGTTTCGTCCACTGCTGGACATAGGCCTTTCCAGGAGTTCACCACTCTTGGCGGTCCTTCTGGAAGAAATGCCCATACTCACACACGCTGGGCAGGCGGGTTGGTGAGCGCGGTGCCGAAACCCTTGCACCAATTACGCCGCTGCCCGTTACCCTTCTGTTTTATATAAGGCCCGGCAATTGGGGATGGATATACCGCCATCCGTCGGGCCGCCTGGTTTTTTGCCTGAGAGCTGTCCTCTTACTCTCCCCCGAATAACTTCATATTTTATTTTACATAGATGATTACAAAATATCTTCAACATAGATAATTTAAATGCAGTAATGAGTGGGTAATAAAGTAGTGGAAAACTGTGTAAATGTTCAGGAAACTTAAGTTTTATGACGATGTATATATACAGAGTGGAAAAAGTTCAAGGGCCCCGGAGGAAAACTACCTTAAATCCTTTAGTAGGCTCATTTTACTGAAAGAAAACATTCCTTTATTTTTTAAAGAAAAAAAACTGCATTCAAAGATCTTCTAAAATTCGCTTACCTCACCCGGGTATCGAAACAACTAAAAAATAAACCCTCGCTGTTTTATTATACGAATCGGTAGGATTATTGTTCAGGATAAGTTTCTCTAGTAAAAGTTTGGTCTGACGCCATCCGTTAAACGAGATACCCATGAAATGGAATATTTATTCATTAACGATTGTTGATACGCCATTATTACACAATGACAGCACGAAATGAAAGCAAAATAAAACAAAATTTGAAATACGAACGAATAGGTACTTTTATCGATTCCAAAAATGATGAAAGTTATCGTTCGAATTTCAAATATGTTGCCCAGCGTTGCAAAAAAAAAATACATTCCATTTTTAAACTTTTCGTCAGTACGCCTAGTGTAAGAAGGAATTGTGCTGTGCATAGATTTATTATTACCATTTAACGATTTTGTTATCGAAGTCTTCAGCAAGGTACTCAGAGATAAATAACATTAGCAAGCTTGTACTGTATGTCTTTGGATGTTAGAGAGATTTATAACGTGTCATTTACTTGTTACAAGTGAACAGTACAAGGTATTGTTAATAAAGAACTAGTAATAATTATTCAATTTAATGGGTATCTTGTACAACAAATGAGTGTAAAGTCGTTTGAAATAGAATCCAACAATCATGTAAACAAACCAAATTGTCACGATTACTCCGTAATCACATACATTTGACGATCAATTATGAACATAGTCTGATTTCAACGAACGCACCATTGTTTTCACATTATCTTCAACACGATTTAACTTGTATTTATAAGTTAAATTTGTTAAAACATTTGCAACGTAAAAATTTCGAAGTATTTGACAAGCTGTCATCTTGGTTTTTTACTCATCGAACTCTATAAGTCATTGAAAAGTTAGTGTTGTTCGTAATCTGAAGTTATCTTTTATTTTTAATTTAATAAATTATTTTAATTTAATATTATTTGAATACAATAAAAATTTTTTTTCAAGAGCTTAATATAATTAACCAAAACGGATTGTATCCTAAGCCATAAAAATAATGGTTAGTTTTTAAAAATTGACAGGTGGCCATTTTGTTAGAATTGTCATTCACAGTCATTCACTGTTCTGTGGGTTCGCTGTGCATTAGTGTTTTCTGTTTCCGTTTTCTGTTTCCGATTTCTACGACTTTGCATTCTCATTTTGGACTTTTGTTTTGCTTTACGATTTGGCTGGACATATTTTTCTTGGAACGACGACCTTTGCACGGCATCACGGACTTTGATATAGCATACGATTGGTATTTTTTCTCAAGGAGTAATCAGGAGGTAAGAATGATTTAGATCTATTACCTACAACGGAAATCTATTAGACGCACTTTAATATTGTATTGCCCTCGTAACTAATTATTTGAATTTTCAGGTTTAAGATGGTTTTAGACAAAATTCTGCCGGGATCTGTAATTGTAATGGATAATGCTCCATACCATTCTCGCCAACTCGAACGAGTGCCCAACAAGAGCTGGAGGAAGGATGCTATACAAGAATGGTTACGTAGCAAAAATATAGCTTTTGAAACAAGTGAAATAAAAGCACAGTTACTCACAAAATTTGATAAAAAAAATTATGTTACAAAATACGTTGACGAGCTCGCCGCATCGAAAGGAATAACTGTGCTTCGCCTTCCTCCCTACCACTGCGAACTCAACCCAATTGAGCTCATTTGGGCACAGGTTAAGTCGTATGTTGGGAGAAATAACAAATCTTTTAAAATGGCGGAAATAAAAACTTTATTGAACGAAGGGTTGGCGAGAATCGGAGCTGAACAATGGTCGAAATGCGTAAGTCACGTCCTAAAGGAAGAGGAAGAAATGAAAAAGCTCGACGGCATTTTAGACACGGCAAGCGATGACACAGTGGTTCCATTTATAATTACGGTCACCGGCGACACTTCTGATAGTGATGATGACGAAGACGAAGATTTCAATTTGTTTTAATAAACACTTTTTTTATATATAATCAGTTTTATTTTATAGTCTATGGCTTATATATTTAATCTATTTAGTCAGTTTTATTTTAGTACCTATCCTACTATGGGCCATAGTCTATGACTTAAAATTAAAATAATTAGAAAAATAAATTTAATTAAAATTAAATTAGAACACTATGACATCACTATGGGCATAAACAATACGCTGTCAATGTCAGTCCGCCATATTTGTTTACATGATTGTTGGATTCTATTGCAAACGACTTTAAGACCAAATTTTTATTAGACAAATTTCATCCTGAACAATAATCCTACCGATGCGTATGATAAAATAGCGAGGGTTTATATTTAATTTTTAGTTGGTTTGATTCCCGGGTGAGACAAGCGAATTTTAGAAAATCTTTAAATGCAGTTTTGTTTCTTTAAAAAAATAAAGGAATGTTTCCTTTCAGTAGAATGAGCTAACTAACGGATTTAAGGTAGTTCCCCTCCAGGGCCCTTGAATTTTTTCCAACCTGTATATGTGTTGTTGTGAAATTCTCAAGCGATAGAATATTTAAACGTTAATTGTAGCAATTTTTAGATTTCACATATTTCTAAATTGTAGACTTGATTTTTTTTTATTTTTTGATTTGACATATTTTTTAATTGTAGATTTGACATAATTTTCAACTTATGCTATAAATTGAATATGAATTGTAATTATGAAAAAATTAACACAAAGTTCTTTAGAATATTTTGAACATGATCTTAAAAATAAAGCACTTGTATGTTAACTGTAGTTAAGTAAGTTACTAAGTACTTTCAAATGTGATGTATATTGCTAATGAAATAAATAAATGAAATGAAAAAATGACTAAAGTAACTACCCGGCACCCATTGCAGTCAACTTTAGGGCAACTCATTACCTATATAATTTCTTATAAATATTGACTCATGGACAGAGAACAATCACGGCCTTTTATTTGGATCCATATTTTTTTATAAAATCGCGTTTGTATATATATATACAAAACAAAATGGGAGATGATTTTGTTAAAGCGTGGGCTTGACCTTTAAATTACTTCAAAGTCTACTTAAAGTTTAACATTTTAGTCGTATACAAGCCTTAAGTAGTCTACCATACGACAATATTTTTTTTGTTATATAATGGTCATGGGCAAACGTTTATCCAGCGGTTCAATTATATAAAAGTTACGTTAAGGTTATGCACTAGACGAAGATTATCTTACAAAAACCTTTTATTCAAATGAAACATTCATACTCCTATTACCATGTCCAATAAACATCATGACTGACACCATTATATGACATTAGTCACAAAAACATTTATTTAATCTATATACTGACACCTTTATACGACTCCATAAAAATTTGTCGTGAAAACGTTAATCCCACCTGTACCATAAAACCATTATGTGACATCATCGTATAAATAAGTTTTAAAACGTTTTTTTAACCTATCCGCTGACACCATTATTATGTGACATCATATAAATTTGTCACAAAAACGTTTATTCAATCTATATACTGACACCTTATGTGATGTTGTATAAATTAGTCGTAAAAACGTTTTTTTCAATTTATATAATAAGACTTTACAGCCACGCGACTAAAACGTCGCAAGATAAACATCTATACAACGTGATAGTTAACAAAATACTATATAACTGGTACACAACTTCAAGTCATATAAGACAGACATTATACGACGTTCTTGCTTGTTGAATAGTCACCAAACACGGTTAATTAATCTTTTATCTCCTTGGAAAACTGTTACACTGACGCGTTCTACAACCATTGGTGTAATCTATACGGTACAACGAGTTTGAGTTATGTTATCTCGACTTGTCTACTATTTCTGCTTCCTATTTCAACTCCCATAGGGGGACTTCTGTTTACACCGTCAAATTCATACTGAAGACTCGGTAAGTAGTCAGGACCCAGGTTCAATTGCTTTTTTTGTGAAATACGAAAAGTATTTTTTTATGCCTCTATACTTGTTCAACAAACTGGACAACTTACCGAGTTTCCAGTATGAATTTGGCTATATAACCCACCTTATACCAGTAAAATCAAAAATCCAAAGTTTCTTGGCATTTTAGTCAATTTTTTTTAGTAACTTCATCGTTGTCTCGCAATATAAACACGTAAATAAATTTAAACAAAAAATAAGGTCAGTCTTTGAACCCTGCCGAAAACTACAACTTCGAACAGAAAAGTGGCTGAGCTTTCGGCTTTGCCAGACTTTAAACTAGAAGGCTCCTTTAACATCAATAATATAATTACTGGCCAAAAAGGTTCATAACTAGATGACCATGAAAATAATAAAAATGAAAAATAATAGTCGGAAATAAACAGGAGTTTCGATAGTACTAAAGTCGTTTGCAATAGAATCCAACAATCATGTAAACAAATATGGCGGACTGACATTGACAGCGTATTGTTTATGCCCATAGTGATGTCATAGTGTTCTAATTTAATTTTAATTAAATTTATTTTTCTAATTATTTTAATTTTAAGTCATAGACTATGGCCCATAGTAGGATAGGTACTAAAATAAAACTGACTAAATAGATTAAATATATAAGCCATAGACTATAAAATAAAACTGATTATATATAAAAAAAAGTGTTTATTAAAACAAATTTAAATCTTCGTCTTCGTCATCATCTTTTCTCCCTTTGCGATAACTGTTTTTTAACAGCCAATTTTGGTTTTTTGACCGGCGGCGGCGGAGCAGTCCCCGACGAACCTGGCTGCGGCTCGCTCATTATAACCTTAAAAACAAATATAATTTTACACACATACATTTCAGTAATTGTGATCTATTCAAATAATTAGTTACGAGGGCAATACAATATTAAAGTGCGTCTAATAGATTTCCGTTGTAGGTAATAGATCTAAATCATTCTTACCTCCTGATTACTCCTTGAGAAAAAATACCAATCGTATGCTATATCAAAGTCCGTGATGCCGTGCAAAGGTCGTCGTTCCAAGAAAAATATGTCCAGCCAAATCGTAAAGCAAAACAAAAATCCAAAATGAGAATGCAAAGTCGTAGAAATCGGAAACAGAAAACGGAAATAGAAAACACTAATGCACAGCGAACCCACAGAACAGTGAATGACTGTGAATGACAATTCTAACAAAATGGCCACCTGTCAATTTTTAAAAACTAACCATTATTTTTATGGCTTAGGATACAATCCGTTTTGGTTAATTATATTAAGCTCTTGAAAAAAAAATTTTATTGTATTCAAATAATATTAAATTAAAATAATTTATTACATTAAAAATAAAAGATAACTTCAGATTACGAACAACACTAACTTTTCAATGACTTATAGAGTTCGATGAGTAAAAAACTAAGATGACAGCTGGTCAAATACTTCGAAATTTTTACGTTGCAAATGTTTTAACAAATTTAACTTATAAATACAAGTTAAATCGTGTTGAAGATAATGTGAAAACAATGGTGCGTTCGTTGAAATCAGACTATGTTCATAATTGATCGTCAAATGTATGTGATTACGGAGTAATCGTGACAATTTGGTTTGTTTACATGATTGTTGGATTCTATTGCAAACGACTTTACATAATAAACTTATTCGACGCGGGCAAAGCAAAACCGCTGGCTTGCAACAAGAATAATAAGGCAGGTAAATAGGACGCCGCCGGCGAGCATCAGCCAATAAGCTTTTCAAAATTTATGTGCTTGGTAAATATGTGAAATTCCCACTTAAACGGTGTGAGAAAATATACAGACGTAATGAAAACCAGGGCAGCTATTCTGGCAAAATTTCTCACACTTTCACATTTGTTTTTTTGATTTATCTTTCACGACTCTGTTTACTGCGTGATAAATGCCGTCTGATGATAAATAATTCTACAATTTAAAATAAATTTTAAACGTGTTTAAAACCGGGAATAATTTTTATATTAGAAGTAAAAGAAATGAACAAAAAATACACATTTTGTCAAATGTCAAAACATTTGTTGTCTTGTAGTCGCATTCCCGATCACAAAAAACTTAAATACAACAAGGAACGTCACACAAAATTAGGTTTATTTTTTGGCCTAAATATAAAACAACCGGGAAGTTTTATTAAATTTTCTGTATTTTAAAAACGAATATTTAAATTTGTGAAACTATAAAAAATATATGTTATATATTAAGCAATAAATCAATGTATGTAATATTTCAACGGTATTTATAGTTTCATGAAAAAGATGTACGTATTCCAAATTTTAAAATGCGTTTTTGTCGAAATTTACTCAGATGAATATTTCCTGTTATCTCAGCGCACCCAATAATTATTCTTTAAATATAATAAGAGGTGCATTAACATAACGTAACCGCCCCCTGATTCTGTATCGTAAACTCAGTTGCCAAACCAAGTGGCTATCGTCTAAAACATACATATCCGCTTATATAAGGATAAGTTTGCACTTGAAATGACTTCACAATTTGTCATTAGTTCAATACCCATTAAAGGTTATTTTGGAAGTTAATTTTTTATCTGTTTTTGGTGAATAGCAACTATAGCTAGCAACCGAAACTGAGTTACGTAATAGCCCCGCCGTTCAAGAAGTAGCCGTTAGGTCGTGTTCCATTTCGGCCGTATGCCACGATCAGCTATTGTGTGCCCGGAATTAAACCGTTTACAGGTGTTTAAGTTCTAGATACGACCAAGTGGTGACAAACAGCTGAAGTTATGTCGGTTGCCTCGGGATTTTCTGACGAGAGAGGTTATCATTCGTCATGTATACAATCACATAATTACGACATATATCTGCGAAGGGATGTCAGTATTTTCTTTCACTGTTTATGAATGTCTAGAGGTGATATTCCTGACTACAAATGTCTACGAAATTTTCATAAATTATAACAACAAATAGCTAGACTATCATTTAAAAAAATATATATTTTCTATTTGTGTTCAAGTTTATTATAAATTGCTAGCACGGATCTTAATTAAGGTCCGTGATTGCCAGATGCCATGAAACTTATTTCTTTGACATTATTTAAGGGGGTTATCCCGATTTGGTCTCTTTTCAAATTAACTTTAAACCAATAAATAGCGATGATAAAATTTTGTAAAAACATATGTTATATTTCACTCTTGGTCTTGATATTTCGGCTGTTTGATACACGATTACTAACATTTTCCTCGATTCATTTAAATCGCAAAGATAGGTCTGAACTATGTGATCTAAACATCATTTCATTTGAGCTATATTAAGTTTTGGACAATAAAACTTATACTAGCGTAACCAGTGTCATATCCAAATTTTAAGAGTTTAGAATTAATATTATATATAGTGTTGAATTTTAATCAGCAATACTGTGTAAATTAAAACAGCAAAACCAAAAAAAGTAAACGGTTGCTCAAGCACAATCTTGAAAAGTAACAAGATTTTTGTGTTGAAATCACAAGAGAGACAACTAATTTGCGTGGAAACTTCAAAAGAGTGAAAGATTAACTTTTTTAAAAAGAGCTTTATAAGTGTCCGGTGTACATTATTTTAGGGTTCTTATGGTGAAAGTTTTTCTCAAGTGACACTAACATATAAACTTACAGATACAGCTCAGTTGCTAAATTTGTTTTAAAGTGATAGCCTACGCAGACGCAAAAAGATAAAGAGCGAGTCTTCATTTCAAGGAATCCCATTTTTAACAGAACTCCGAAAAGTACTCAAAGATGAACAATAAAGCAAAACGTTGAGATGTCCAAAGTTTCACTCTAGAGTTCCCCTAGAACGTACAGATAACAGCCGAGTTCCACAACATTCATCCATTCGTTCGTTCATTCATTCATTCGCGGAATGTCTTCCCTTAACCATTTTATTCTGACTTCTCGTTTTACAGAACACATCCCCTCATGCGGGCGTCATGGTTAGCAAAGGCGGGGGTACAAAAGGTCTTATTAAAATTGTTTTCTTTGTAAAAGGGGCGACTGAAAATTTTATGATAATGAAAAACTTTTGAACATTATATGCTACAGCGGGCAGTGGTTTGGAGAAATTTTTATTTTCCTTATTCTTCTGGGACACTTTTTGTTGAGGAAAGAGATTGTAAATGTTTTGTATAAGTTTGGGACGTGCTAAAAAACTGTGAAAATACAAATGCACAACGGCATAAAAATTTTAAACTCTTTTGTGCAATCACTCGAGAATCTTGAAATCAAGTCAGTCTCAAAAGATGTTAGTCTAACTGACACACCAATTGTTAAAAGATGAAAAATTACATTTAATAATTTACCAATGGATCATGTGCTTAAAGGCAATTCTACATAAAACTATGTCACCAAGAACAAATTATAAACAGTTTTCTGTACATAAATGAGGCAAAAAGCAAAGCAAAGCAAAAGCAAAATGAATGCAAGCATCTATGTATATTTAAAGCATAGCATAGAAACTTTCAGTGGATGCAGATCATTGATCAGTTCAATAGTTTGATGAAATGTCAAGCTCTACGCTGAAAAGTTCTCCAGATTTTGGAAATTTTATTCAAACTTTCCGTTTTTTCTTGGGAATTGTTGATTAAATTTTACACCAACATGGCAACTCCACTTGACTCATGTTAAATATTTTTTGTATACTTGAAATTCCAATTTTGACTTAAGAAATTGTATACCTTGTTACATCCTCTTTTTAGCACTAAAATAGTGGAATATACAGAATGTGGACGTAGTTCCCTACTTTAAATATAACTGAAATATACATACATATATTTCTTTCTTATTTTTGCGAAAATTATTGCGTTGGATACATTAAGTTAATAATAAGATTTCAACTTATGGTAACAAATACTTTGGAATTCAAATTATTATTAAATACCGGCTTTAACACTCACGTAATAATATTGTTGACTATATGCCAACTGTTTCACCGAGATAATTTCGGCATTCTCAAGGCGAGTGCCGTTCTTAGGACAACGACGTTGCTTCCACCGACGTTGTCACACTGCCACTCAGTTTTGATAATATTATTTTGGTATTCCTTATTTTCATCAATAATTTCCCGCACTACCATTTCTTTTGACTACTAGACTACTCTGTGTATATTTAACAGTGTAACAGCTTTCGTCCATGTATCTGTAATGGAACGCAAACACGGCATGCTTTGGCAGACGGCCCATGTTTACTAAACAGGTTAATTAGTTAAGCCTCGTGTGTAAGCAGCTTTATATTATACTCGATGGTGTGTAACGAAGGACGGAGGTCAAAAAGTCAACGACATTTTGTGAAGTTAGATTCGGGTTACTGTATAATAGGACGTACATATTATATTATATTTTTACGTAATAAAGTATTTTAGTAGCTTTTACGATTTTAAATCTTCTAAAAATTACCTAACTTTACATATGAAAATATGATGTTGTGGTTTTTAGGGTTCCGTAGCCAAAAAGGAACCCTTATAGTTACGCCATGTCCTTCCGTCTTAGTTCAGGAACTCTTAGTACTAGAAAGCTGTAATTTGGCATTAGTATACGAGTACATATTAATTACGCCGTCAAAGTGGCGAATTAAAATTTTGAAAATATATTATTTGTGTACCTTTCCGACCCGTAAAATGGAGTTAATTTTTTTTTTCTCATATACCCCATAGTCGTTGGATGGGTCTATCAAAAATATTGTGGGTAATATTCGATTTAGGGATCCGTTTGCAAAATATTAAGCTTTAAAGAGTACATTTTTATTACAGTCAGGTATCCCCTGCTAGCTAAACGGTTGCTTTTGGAGATATGAAAAAATCCACAGCAGTAGTGTATATAACGAAGTTCAACGGAAAACTATAACAGTTGAGAAGGCTACACAAGTTAACGAGTAATAGTCGACTGACTCATTTCATACATTTCGTTAATTTTTAATTTTTACAAATCATTTTACTTAAAATACAAATACAAAATATTTATTCGGTTTAAAATACATTTGCACTTAATAGGTAAATTGAAAATAGTAGCAAGAACAAAAATTTTACGATACGAGAGCGATGAAACGTTTTCTGACGAGTGTGAGTTTGCGGCACGAGCCGAAGGTGAGTGCTATAAAATATTATACGAAACTCGTGCGAGAAACTTTTTCTCGTATCGTAATGTACTATTATAGCACAAGTGCGGAAAATGCCGACTTAACGCAAGCGCAGCGTGCGTAAAGCGGTCATTTTACGCACGGTGTGCTATAAAAATTATTATAATAAAATATCCTATTAGCAGTAACAAATGATCGTGATCACTATCACCTGCGCTGGCGCCTGCAAGACCGTCCTGCAGAGTGATAGGACATTTATGCGATCTACATGGCATTTGAGATAAATACAATTAGGATAGATGAAAAAGTAATAATTATAAATGTTTTAAGCATGCATTAATAACCTATACTAGTTAAATAATAATAATCATATTATACAATTCTGTTTGATGATGTGTGTGTGGGGTGATGTGTTTTGTGTATGTGAGATAGGATGTGTGAGGGTGTCTGTATTGTGTGTGGGGGGTGTAAAATGTGTATTTTTATATGAATAGCAAAAGCAGCATTGAAATTGAGGTGATTTTAAAATGTTATTTTTAGAAGATTTTCAACCTGCCCGTAGTCCTTGTCCTGAAGCCATCCTTTTACAGTTTCCTTTCGTTTCACATCGTTCGAGGGGGATGATTCTTTTACCAGTTTTGTTTTCAAGTATGGTGCAAGAAAAGAACGGAATCTTTGTGCAAAGGCTGTTTTCAGCTTAGGGGTTTTTACCAAGTTTCCAAAACGTGTTTTGGGAGTTTCTACTACGCGTTCTTTAGGCACAAAATTTGCTAAAATAGTAAGTATGTACAGATAAAACGCATTGGCGTTGTCAGTGTGATTGCACACTATATAATTGCGTTGTTGGAAATTGGTAATCCTTCCCAAACATAACTTTTAGAACTTACTTACATATTTGAATGGTACGGAACCCTCAGGCGGGAGTCTTACTCACACTTAACTTTTTTTTTTTCATTCTGAACACGTACTTACATGTACACATGCTCGGAAGGACCATCCCGATTGTTTGGGTCTTTTGGCTCGTAGATGGGCCAAAATTCCTTTGTTTATTATGTAACTTATAGTACCTTGAATAACTATACTTACCTACCAGATTGTTTGTTGTATTTATACGAATATTTACAGTATGTATTTAGAAGCGACCAATCAAGATGGCTTTTAAACTACACAATTAAAAATATACAAGGCACAATTTTTTATTTACTTTGTTCTAGGAGTTTTGTAATCAAATTTTCATTACCTTTATTATTTAAATGTGGAAGTACGCCATCATTACATACTAAGAATGAGAGAATGAATACTTTATTTCTGCAATATACCAAAATAAATAAAATACACTTGTTATACTCGTATATCATACACATTAAATTTAAAATGAATAAAATTGAGTTATTGACCTACTTATATTTAATAATATATATATGTATGAACTGAATCAAAGGTATATTTAATGTTTACAAAAATGTATGTACTAAAAACATCATAGCTAAGTATATATGAATACAAGTAAGCTTCATACATATGCGTAACTACGCCCATTCGAAGAAATATAGAAACTTCAATCATATTAAATATTTTTTTTCATCAATTTTTTTTTACTTTTTCCGTGTTTTAGTAAAAAACAAAATATAGGACAAAACTGGGATAATCAGGTCGAAACTTTCACAAAATAATATTGAACACAAAATGAAATGAATAGGAAATTGTAACTTGCATCAGAAAAGTTTTAATTTCTTTATCATAGCTTGGAAATACGCGTTAGACATAGGTGAAATCCCCAATGAAATTCGGTCGTGTGGTAGCAAATTTATCGAGACTATTTCCGTACCTGACATTCATAGATAAATTATGTATCTACAACTGAACTTGAAACATGGAGATTTATGAAGGCACCCAAGAAATACAGGAATATAATGCTATTTCAAGAATATAACCTATTCTTGAAATTACTGTGTGGAAATTATTTTCAGGAAAACCATTTATGTTACAGATATTCTATTTCACGAAGTCCGTTTAGCTATGGTTGTAGTAGTGCGGGCACACAGTGCGCACGCATTTTTAGGGTTCCGTACCCAAAGGGGAACCAATGGGATCCTATTACTAAGACTCCGCTGTCCGTCTGTCACAAGGCTGTAACTCATGAACCGTGATAGTTAGACAGTTGAAATTTTCACAAAAGATGTATTTCTGTTGCCGATAAAACAAAAAAATATCAAAGGTGGCTCCCAAGCAACAAATGTGACTTTTTTTGCTCGTTTTTGTTAGATATTGATAACGGCATTATGTAGACGCTTGAAATATTCGCAGAATATTTAGTTATATATTCACTTTAAAATAAAGTAATTGATTTAAAATAAAATTAATATTTAAGAGGGGCACCCATACAGAAGACATGATTTTTTTGCCGTTTTTATAGATAATGGTACGGAATCCTTCGTGCGCGAGTTCGGCTCGCACTTGGCCGGTATAATTTTCTAGTGTGCGTAACCTCGAAAGCGCACTAAACCACGACACACACGCGCGCTTATCTGAACACGGCACTACTACAACTATAGCCAAATGGACTTTGTGAGATAGAATATCTTTACTGGCAACAAAAACGAAATAAAAGAAGGGATCTTTTTGGAACTTCAGCGAAGCACAACTGAAGCCAGTGCAGCACGTTAAGTTGTTTTGCAGCTAGTTAAAAAATACAGAGCAAGTGCGATTTACCGAACCCCAAAAGCTTATCCTCGGGGAGATGTGAAATGCAATGCATTCTGAGTATCAACTAATTGACTTTGGCTAATAAAGCCTAATTGATAATGGAGACTCGATAAGCGGTAAGAACCAAGGATCAGTTATCCTTTCTGGGAAATACACAAGATACAATTTGGACATCTTATGCTAATTTAGTCGAGGTTGTTTTTGAACAAGAATACTAGTAATTTTTTTCGTATTTCGCAAACAGGATCACTGAATCTTGGTCTTGACCACTTACTGGGTCTTTGTCCGTCTGTCTATCTTATATGTCAGTCTGTTAAATACCCTTTTCTCGGGCCTCGTGAGAGATATCAAGTTGAAACTAATATCACAGTGCTGTCAAAACATTAGGCTTCTAACTCAACGAGAAAAAAAATGTTTTTGCCCATAACGTAATCAATTTTATACAAATTGGCTAACCATGAAAAACTGAAACGCACTTTCAGCTGATTAAGAAACTTGACATTCCGTCCACAAGGAGGTCTTACAGCATACGTCTAGGAAAAAATATGAACGTTACCTACATTTTATAAGTCACAAAGTTCTGAAAGACCAACTTTATTAAAGCCTTATGATACATAGAGTTCAATAGATCGTAAGAGTCGAGTTAGATAAGTTGGTCTTTTTAACTTCTCGTTTTAAAAAGGTTTTTTTATTAATATATATTATATACCTATATATGTATGTGCACTTTTATGAGTTACATTGTAGGTAAAAGGAAAGAAATAATGTTTTAAAAGTATATTTCGACCCACTCGGAGTCGTCGTCAGGGGAATGTTTTTAAAAGTTTTTTATTAAATTAATACAAAATATATTTTCGAGATACATTTCGGCTTACTTTGGCGGCATCAGTCGCATTGTTTAGAGACGGTATGTACCGACGGAACCCTCAGGGCTTGAGTCCCACGGTTCCGTACCCGAAGGGTGCCAAACGGGACCCCTATTACTAAGACTCCGCTGTCTGTCCTTCTCTCTCAGGGGTCTACAGCTTCAACCGTAAAAGTTAGGCGGGTAATTTTTTTACAGAATACGTGTTGCTATACGCTTATTTTTTGTATTAATTTGAGATTTCAATCTACCAATATTATAATTACCTAGGCAAGCATTTTATTTGTTAAAATATTGAATGTGTTTTAATTTTTAACTTAATAATTAATACTATAATTATATGAACTTAAAATATCCTGTATATTAACTTGACGATGTAATTTACTGAATAAATGAATATGAATATGAATATATAGTCTCTACTACGACTAAGAACAAAAAAAAATTAAGGGCCATACAAGAAACCTCGAAAAAGTTCCATTATTTAAACGTTATTGGTTTTGGTTCATACATAAAGACGGTAACACATACAAGTTATACATCTTGTCAGATTGTAGGATATACTCTGAAGTAAAATAAAAATTATACTAAAAAGAAGGGTTCCGTATGCAGGCGGTGCCAAATTTTTGTCAAGCGCTAGCATTTCAGCTATTTTTTTTTTGTAACCTTGGTGTTGCAGAATCAATAAGTTGAAGTGGGCAGTGGGCAGTGGGCAGGCCATATTTGTCGCCGACAAATTGTGGGTGGAGGCTGGATGAGGAGGACGGAGGACTGACATGAGTGGCGAAATTTGGGAAAGGCCTATGTCCAGCAGAGGTCGAACACGGGCTGATGGATGGATGGATGGATGGTGTTGCCATGGCACATATACTGTTGTTATTTACCATAGTATTTTTAGGGTTCCACAACCGTATTGTGGGGTGGTACGGAACCCCTTGTGCACGAGTCTGACTCGCACTTAGCCATTATTTTGTTTTCTTGTTTGCTGGCTGGTGAGTCTAGCATATGAAATGAGATGAACATATTGTAAAATCCTCATTGCGAACTCAAAACTACTGGCATAGTAAAAAACTTTTTCATGAACGTCTCTAAAACACAAAAAAGTTAAATTATAAAGTACGCGCCAGATAAGTCTGCGCGTGGCCAAAATCATAAATCGCAGGCCGCCAAGTTGTTGTTATGTCAGGTGTACCTAGTGAGTGTGTAGAATGTCTATTATTTTTATTAGTTTTCAGTGGTCAAGTTTGGCAATCATCATGCCAAAGGTCAAGTAGTAAAACGTTAGTAACGCCACCAGTCACGCGTAGACTTATCTGGCGCGCACTTTAGTATAGGTCTCCGAACAACATAATGCTATAATAAAACTTTTTCTGAGATTACAGTACATGTGATACTAACTAGGAAGGCAAAGGGAACTTAGTGGGTTAGTACAGTGGGGTTTTAGTTTTAATATCAAATACCAATGAGGTTATTATATAATATAGAACTTTAAACTCTCGCGTTTTGTAAACATTTTAATGTTTATTTAGACAGGTCTACCGCGATGTATTTTTATTACCTTTTCTCAAACAAAAGGTAATAAAAATACATCGCGGTAGACTCGTCTAAATAAACATTAAAATATTATATAATATTCTCTAACATGTATTAATTAATATTGCGGCGTGACAGAGGAGGTCCCAATTTCATTTTATTTTCGGCCAGCATTGTATATGGCTGCCGGCGCACGCAACGCGTACACATGCGTGGTGGACTGTTGAATTTTGGCGCCGTAGCTTACGTGGAAATTACTATTTACTGTGGCTTTATGAGTCAAATCAAAAGTATTATTTTGCCCTAAAATTGCTAACAGCAGTGATGATGATGATGATAATGATGATGATTATGATGATTATGATGATTATGATGATGATGTTGGTGATAATGATGATGATGATGATATAATTTGATTCCACCTGATATTCTGAAAATAACGACATAAATAACGAACACTTTTAGAACGAGATTTTACAAGAAAAATAATAATGGCTAACGACAAATTTTATCAAGATTATGAAATCAGGTTGTTAGGCATGAGTTTAGATAAAGTAGTGTATGAAGCTATACATAACTAGGTATTAAAACACTTGTGTACTATTAAAAAAAAAACGTTTTATGTACCAGTTTCATAAACTACTATTATTATTCCGAAGTAAGCTACGTCATCACGCTCTCGACCTGAATCCCGAGGTGAGGAGGCGCGGGGGTGTGGGGGTGTTCATGAGTATAGACTGTGAAATGCAAGTACACTCATTGTTTCAGCAACGATTATGACGTCACAACGTGATGGGTGGTGAGCCGTATCGCCGTACTTAGCGAAGTAAGAATGCCACGTTAAGAGAATAGGTTCCGATTGTATTGATCGTTGTTACTCCATGCGGAAAGACCCGCAGTGCGAGAGGGACGAATTCTGGAAAAAAATCAAAATTACGACATTCATCACGAATTTTTTTATGTGAAAAAAAATCAAGTTTTTATTACATATCTGTTCGTTTCAGAGTTTAAAAAAGTTTATACAAAATTTTTATTCATATACAATTATGATTTTACTCAAATAATGTTTAAAGTCGACTTGAACGTTTTTTTGGAGTTATCTTTGATTTTTTATGATTCAATGTTGGAATGACGTCTGAAGATTCTGTTTCGATAAAAGTGTGCTATTCCTGACAAAAATCCATTTTTTTTAAATATCTAATATTGCTAGATTCTTCAAGCAAGGAAGAACAAATTATGGTTTTTCAGAACCTATCTAAGGTAATGAACTTCTAGTTTTTTTGTCTAAAAAGTATTAGCTCGCGCACAAGACAACCATACATCTACACATCATCTATATAAGGTTCGAACACACTAAGAACACCTTATATTTGGTAGGTATGGGATATAATATGAAAACTAATAAATGGAATTTGTAAGTTAGTTTTAAAAAGTTAGAAAGAATTTCGTTTCAGCTTTATCATTTAACGCGCTTTTGTCACAGAATTCCACATCATCTTAGCTAGCACGCGCCAGAGATACAGCATCTATTTATGCTACTTGCACTCTCACGCGTACCGCGTTTGTCAATGTGCAAAAGAGCAGGTATGATGGAAAGACACCGTATCGTCGGCGCGTGCTAGATTCCCACACATTGGCGTAACTAGGATTTGTAGGGGGGGGGGGCTGGCTTCAGCCCATGAAGCCATATGATCGTAACAAGATAAATAGAGATAATCGCATACAAACCAAAATACAAAACAGATAAATACGATAAAGAGTCTTTTTATAAAAATGACGTTCATGTTTCTGGGGGGGGGGGTGCTCTGGGGGGGCGTAATATATAATAATAACTAAATATAATTATAAAACTACATCATTTATGTTTAAAACTATACAAATTATATGTATGACATCTGACGTTAAACATTTTCAACATCTCAATAATTATAAACTGTAAGGCCGCACAGTGAAGTCAAATCTCACCTTGAAGAAACACACAAAATCGTAACTATCCACAACTAGCGTAAGGATTTTTGTATATATCAAGCAGGTTAACCCGAATTTCAAGTTGCATCCAGCTCGTGCAATCCCCAGATTCCATCATGTGTTCCACCGCAAGTAGCGGGGGTGTAACGTGATATGTGACGTCACGGGTGTGTCTCGTGTCACGCTTGTCTGGGGAGCGGCACCGAGATAGTGCCACTGTACCTGCACTCTTAGAATTTAAAACTTAGAACGAGAAATACACTGGCTGGAAACTTTGTATAGGTATAAAAATATTAATTCCGTTAAGCACAAAATGCCTAAAATAAATTCGATAATAACATCAAGTTTCGGATAGTGACGCTACTCGATTTGCTGATACTGGACTTTTTGCTATTTTTGATGCGATTGTATTTAATTTTTTTTAGCAGTAAATTTGTTTATACCCCTTACAAGGCAGAAGCAAGCTAAAGGATTAATATTATTAAAACTATAACACCCGATTGATATAATTATTATAACACCTAACAACTGATTAAGCTTTGGATCCACAAATAAATAAACGTTGAACTTGATTTTGTTGAAACTTTATTGCGTTGCGTGCACAGAAATAATGTCTGCTCGACACTGGCCATTTTACATTTTATATTAAATCATGGTTATTGTTACTTAAAATTGCAATAATATATATTTAATGAAATACCTATAGTTTCAATAACAAAGAGAAATGCCAAATAGTAAGAGATTTGCTAAATAAAATTGAAAAATTTCCTTATTATAAAACAGTTGAAAAGCAAATAAATAGGGAACCCTAAATAAACTTAATATCGAAATCGATACCATAGAAAAAAGCAATACGATGTCATTGTAAAATAGTAAAGTTACATTGTATTTTATTTACAGTAGATAAATAAATCAATTGAAGGGGCATTTTAAAACATACACGTTAAAAGAAAACATTTTTTGAGAACTTTAGGTATCATGATTAATGCCACAAAATCATCCAAACTCTGCTGTTTTATTCCTTTTTGTGTCGTCTTCTCCTTAAGTAATATACCTATAATAACTATTCATATCCAAGTAGAATATATATAAATATTGTATACCCGTGCACTTAATCCGCCATTACACCGATTAACTCTCGGATGTCGAAATGGATGAGATTAGGGTAGCTCTTGAACAGCTGAAAAACAAAAAGGGGCCTGGCGAAGACGGCATCACAACCGAACTCCTGAAAACTGGAGGTTACCCTATACTCGGACAGCTACAGGAACTCTTCAAGGCCATCATTTGTACTGGAACTACGCCGAAGGAGTGGAGCAGGAGCAAAGCGTAGCGTAGGCCGACCTCGTGGCCGCTGGACCGACGATCTGAAGGAGGTTGCGGTTTGCGGCTGGATGAGGAGGACGGAATATTCGAAAGGCCATGCCCAGCGGTGGACGATGACAGGCTGATAGATGGATGGATGGATAATTAGGTATTTAAAATCATGGCACTACCCCAACAACTTCCCCATTGCCAAAAATTAGCTGGTAGAAAATACCAAATAGTATTTAGCTCGCCTGTATGAGTAATTTAGCTTCCGCAATAAATAATTTTATTAATATTATAAAGGATAGTCTTTACAAAGACTGGTTGCACATTTCACAACACTTGCTTCAGCCGCTAACGCCATTTTCGTGATTAATGTGTTTAGTTAGGAGGAAACAAGCGGCAAGAAAATAATTAAGACGCGTTTCTGTCAAGGCTTGCTGGAACAAAACTTACGGGCTCTGAAAATTGTAGTAGTTCTTTTGTTCGCTTTTCTTCTTTTTGGTTTAACCTAATTTTAAAACTACTTAATTTGTCTATCCTTGGCTGGAGAAAACATTTAAAGAATGTAAAAAGAAAACTTTCGTAAAAGTATTTTTTTAGCGTCAATGCAACATCTGTAATTTATTTACGGTTATCCAGTATCTAGTAATTTTATAAATAATATAATTAAAAATATAATAGCTTGTAAGCGCTTCTTTCTTTGAATTTTTTAATATATATAACTATTTTATTTAATTTAATTTATATTAACTATAAATAAATGATTGAATAAAACATATATAAATCACACGGATAAATTAAACAATCTCAAAATACACTTCGGGTGTGATCTTGACCGGGCATCAGTTGAGTAATATAATATACATATACATGATATACTTAGAGTTCTATATATAAAAAAATAAAAACAACACTAATTTTTCAGTTATGGCGCAAATTTACAGATTTGTTATCTCCTTGCGATGGATAAAGCGCCAAGTGTTTAAAATATATTAATATAGATATGTTTATGGTGAAATCATATAAATTTGAAAAAAAAGACACATTTATTCAAACTTTTATGGGTTGAAAAACACATAAAGAAAAAATTTCACCATCTTTCTCAAACCGAGGACCAATACGAGTGTAGCAAACGCTCTGCAAAACCCAATTTAGCACAAAACAAGCACTCCATTCTAGAGGGGCTCATTAAAAGTGAACACTTGTGTTTGTGACGTCATAACGTGTGTAACGATGACGCTATGAAAATTAAATAACAAAGTGACAATAGAGGGTATGTCACCGGCGGCAATTTGGACCTTGTTGAAAACTGAAAACATTACTGGAACGGTAAATAAAAAAATAATTTTTTGGTACTTATTTTTTATTTTTACAGTTGATACAAAGGTGAACAAAACCTAATTTTGATGATTAAGGCTTAGCCTATGGTGCACGACAATCTTACTAAATGATTTTGAACTTCAGTATATTTTCAGAAAATCTACATTAAAACGCTTCGCGCGCTCCCGGCACGCATTGTCAGTGAATTTTCGAGATTTTTCTAGATTATTCAAAAAGTATTTGAAGTAGGAGTTTTTTCAGCTGACATCGGCAAATAAACCATGTTTTCTTGTTGGAGCAGTAATTTCGGACATGAAACTCAAGCCCTTAAAAGGCATTATTTTCAAAAATAAAATATATCGCGTGAAATGTGTCTAATTGATAACCGACCTGACAGATAAAGGTCTGAAAAAACACGTGACCAAGTTTTACATTGATCAGATAAGAAGTTGACTCAGCATATTAAAGCGAATACCGTTGAAAGACCAAAGACAAGCCCTTAAGGCCGTTTTATTACCATGCGATGTACCAAAATTTTAATGAAGTATAAGTTTTTGGGACAATTTTAACCCAAACGATCCTGAAAAAGGAAAGTTTTACCGACAAAGGTTTTTGCGTCGCCAGCTGTGATCCACCCCAATCAAACAGTGACTCGTACATCAGTATATGAGTATAGCTTTAAACCTTTTTTTGGTGTCCGTTAAGAGGAAAGACGAAACCCTTATAAGATCACCCTCGTGTTCGTCCATCTGTCGCAGAGGTTTTTCTCAAAAGCTGTGTAAGGTAGGAAAGTGAAATTTGGCATAATGTCTTGTTGACGCCCGCACATACCAGTATATTGCCAATCAGCGATTAAAAAAACCGGCCAAGTGCGAGTCGGAGTCGCGCACGAAGGGTTCCGTACCTATCTATGAAAACGGCAAAAAAATCATGTCTGTTATATGGGAATGCGCGGGTCCGACTCACACTTGGCCGGTTTTAGTATTTTCAGTTATAGCGGCAACAGAAATACATCATCTTTGAAAATTTCTACTGTCTAACATGGTTCATGAGATACAGCCTGGTGATAGACGGACAGACGGACAGCTGAGCCTTAGTAATAGGTTCCCGTTGATTACCCTTTGGGTACGGAACCGTAAAAAAGAATATTTAAGAATATAAACAGCTCTACATGTTCTTTATCTGAGGATTTTCGTTCATGTGGTTCCGTGCCGTGATTGTTTCAGTAAAGTTTTCCTTTGGGAGTGTCATTTGCGTACATTTAAATCGGAATAAGTTGAAAGCTGGTTACCAAAATATTAGAAGACTGTGTAAAACTTATATGTCTTTAATTCGTACTATGATTACATCTGTGGTGTTTTGTTTTAATAAAATTAAATAAGTACATTGGTTTTTTATGTATTTCTTACAAGTTGCACAATAAAGATTATTTGTTTGTTTTATTTTGCGCTCCCGGAAATAATGGCTAAAAAAAGATCTCATACTTACTATTCACCTAAAAAAGATATGTTATTTGGGACATGCGTTTGAGGTGCAAAACAAAGTCCTAACCCTTTTATTAAGTAGGTATGTTATTATTTTTTTAATTTTACCAGTATTTGGTCTTAAATTACTGTAGTTATAATATGAATAATAGAGAAACTAAAAAAGAAAAAAATACACGAAATGTTTCGAATCTTTTAGACTCTAGTCATTTATTTAATTATTTTCTTCATTCGACTGATGACAACTCCATTGAAGGAGTCGAAATATATCGTGTATTTTTTACTTTCTCTATTACCCATATTTTATTAAGTATCTGACGTTTCAATGGCTCAGCCACTATGGCTAGTTGAGGGTACAAAATCATATAAAATAATAAAAATAATAACGTATTATTTATTTATGAATGATAAGAAAATCATCTCATATCCATAAATAGTGTCTGCTATTCACAGCAAAGTGGGCTCTAAAAAGGTCAAATTGTGTTATTATTTCCTTTGGGTCGGTGAAAAGTTAGTCCATCACAATTTCCCTGCAGAACACTTCACACTGATTGTACATAAAAGCCTAATGAAACTAAACGCATTAGTTGACCCTACATGTTTTTTTTTGGTTCCGTACCTTATCCTAGAAAAATGGAACCATTATACGATCATTTTGTTGTAAATCTGCTAGATGGTCTAAGCACTTTTTCTTAGACACAGCTAAGGTAAGAAGTTAAAAATTACTATCGAATACTGAGGCCCTTAGCTTCGTACTGCTGTTAAAAAAATCAAGTTTAAAAAAGGCCGTATTTTATTTTGCAATGAAAATTTACGGTCTTTCAAAGCGTATTTTCATACAAAAAGTCCCACTCATTGACTGTTTATCAAAACCTTAGAGTACTTTTTTGGTGACCTACAATTATTAATTTTGGCACGAAAAGAGGTATTTGGACTAAATACGAACATCATAAATTTCTACCCACATTCATTATGCATTTTTGTTCCATTGCATTTTGTACCTACGTATTTTGTACCTTTTGTACCTCATTTATTTTCTAGTTATTTAAGTCCACTAACTCATTTGATTTAACGTTACGGAACCTTTAGAGCGCAAGTCCTATTCGTGATTGACCGGTTATCTAGTTTTTCTTGTGTTTCACTGCTGGGTACGTACAGGCTATGACTCTGTGTTCTGGAAAACTTTTGCACATAATTACGTCATTAAAAGTTACGTCATTTGTGTATTACACTCAGGTGTGGAATATCATGCGAAAAACGAAACCGATTGAATTTTATGAAATATTTTGATTTATTTAGTAGCGCTAAAATGGAGTTCAATGGAATAATAAATAATTTAATATTCTGTCTGATTGACATAATTTAATTTGTATGTAACTGGCATAAATAAATAACTAAACCTTCTCATAAAGGGATTTATGAATTGGTATTTTTGACTATTACAGGAGTATGACGATCCGCTTTATTTATTTACAAATTATCTTGAATATTACTATGGTTATTTTATTTTAGCTTTTTGTTTCCTTTAGTTTTTTGTGATAAATTTTATATATTTATGTTCAAGTGTATATTTTATATAAATACTGAAAACATCGGAAAAGGAAATCAAAATATAAGTGATACCTAATTTAGGAGAGTCATAAACACTTATTTTAAAATGGGTTCAAATAACAACACTTTTTGTATATATTTGACTTTTAAATAAATAAATCAGCGTATCTACATACAAACATAAGTAAAGTATAAGTAACGGTATCCCAAAGGGATAGGCAGAGACCACGGATCTCCATCTGCTATCATCCTGACACCCTGACACACACTTTTGCTTCTTTCATGTTTATCAAGTAATTCATTCAAGTTTTTCTGTTTCGGGTACTATTTGTCTTGGCCCTTCTTTAACATATCGTCAATTTAGTACACAATATAAATAGCGTGTTTGTATTTTCATGTCTTACAGCGTACTAGAAACAACATCAAGACATATATCACCATCATTGGGAGCCATCTTCATGGTGAAGTTTGGAGGTCAGTAGGCTGCATTGCTTGTGATCCGTCGCTTTGTCCTTCAAGTCTCTGAAGCTTTATAGTATTGTCTTCTTAAAGACATTTGTCTTTTTTTTACTTTTGTTGTGTTAAATGTACATTTATAAATATTGTTTACTAGCCTTCGCCCTGGTTATGTCCGCGTTTGCTCAATCTTTGCATTTTTTTCGGCTTGGGCGTGATTTTATGACAACTTTTTATAGCTTATGTGTTGACCTGGGTCACTACGTCTATAATAAAAAAACTCACCCAAATCTGTTCATTGGTTCTCGAGTTAAGACGGAATATAAAGGCAGACGAAAATTCTAAAAATTTCGCATTTTCATTCAATGTATAGACACGACTTTTTTATCACTTTATTATTAGTGTAGATACTAAATGTAGCTTATTTGACAAATATAACACATATATATATAATGTAATTTTAAACTTTTAGCTACTTATTGGTATTTTCCTGTTGTCGGATTGCAATGCCTTTGTGCATCTCCGAATTCTAAGGGTGAACATTCCATACATTGCAAAACACGCAATAATATATCGCAAAACGCTCGATGCACGTATGTTCACAGACATACAGCATGGAGAGTGTGACAGACTAATGGCATAAATGAAATCGTATTTCTGGAGGTGAGTCTAGTTCTAACTATGCAGAGAGAGACATTCGTGCAGTCCCGGGCGAATTGTCATCGAACATCGATTTTGATTGTGCGTTCGCATTGCTACCTGGTTTGAAGGGGTTCCAGGGACCCGAATGCAGGAAATCTCGTTAATGAATAAAAAGTAAACATTTAAAAAACTTTTGTTCTACTGACCATGCAGAACATTTTTCTTAAGAAAAATACTTGCCGGAATATTTATAATGTTGTTTTCATTCTTAGTGTTTTTCAACAAGAATGTTCTTGGAATTTCGTATGAGCTAGTCGAAAAATATTAATTAAAGATTTTGTAATTTTCTTAATGTAATTTTGATTACCCGATAATTTTGATTAATCTAGGCATACTTTCATTTAAACATAAAATGCTTTGAACCTTGTAACAACGTTGTCCATTTATTTTATACTGCTTTAATCACTCGGCTTTGATTGCACGGTTATAGTGATTTTCAAATAAACAAGCACATTTTCGCATAAAGGAAGTTAAGGTTAGGCTCACCTGTCTACAGATTCACCTTTGTTTCCAAAGGTCTTCTGTTACGTTTTTGTGTCCTCTTACCTTTTCTCGCCATTGTTATCTATCGTAGTTAATGCTTTCCTGTCGAACAATGTCGTTTTGAAATGGAAACAGGACATAACCTAACACCTGCTGCTTCTCTTAGGAAATTGGACGCGATGGTATCTCAAGCGCGGTGCTAAGTGAAAGTTGAGCACCTCTGCTATCCTTCGCGCCTAGTACTTCACTTTTATCATTTATTATGTTATTTTATTTTATTTTTATTTATATTTATTTAGGACACAAACAGTCATTTCCAATATTCAGTTAAAAAACAAATCTTAAATTACAACACAGACAAGGAAGTCCCTCAAATATAAGTAAAATATTATAAGTTAAGCATTGTTGTTCGACAATAATTTTGTTTAAACATTATGAATGTGGTATGAGCACTGTTACAAATAAATTATTTTAATTTGAACTATAATAATGTAATAAAATTGAGCTTGCTTTATTTTTAAAAGAGTTTAGAGAGGTTGCAAAACAATCCACATCTTTAAGTTTATTATTAAATACCTTGCAGCTGCGCCTGAGAAAGGTGTTTTTGGTGTAGTTTGTTGAACTAAAATTAATATGAAACAATGTACCAGAACGTAAGGTTGTACTACGTGGGATTTTAAAAAGTATCTTTTCAAGAAGAGTGGTGGAGTCTACGTTATTATTGACAATTTTAAATAAAAATAATTCATCAAGAAAAGATCGTCGGTTTTCAAGTGTGGGAAGATTGTGTCGCCTAGAGGCATCTTCATAATCCAGAAAGTAGCCACGGGTTCTAAACTCAAGAGCTTTAATGAATTTTCTTTGCACTCTTTCAACCGAAGCAACATCTACATTTTAATGAGGGCTCCATACAGTGCTGGAAAATTCTAAGATGCTTCGGACGTACGCCAAATATAAAGATTTATAAGAAGATGCATTTTTAAAAGGTTTACCTAAACGGAGTATCATGCCTAAATCCTTGAAAGCTTTTTTAATAATGTGATCGAGATGTGATTTGAAATTTAATTTTGCATCAAGGATAACACCCAAGTCCCTTATCACTTCAACGTGCTTGAGCGAAGAGCCAGCTAGTTATTTATAATTAAAAATAATAGGATTACGTTTACGAGCAAAAGTAATAGAAAAATACTTCTCAATATTCAGAAATAGATGATTATGGTGACAGAAGTGATTGAGATAATGTGATTCATGTTGAATTACATGACAATCACGAAGTGATTTTATAACTCAATTTTTTTTTTGTGTCATATGCATACAAGAGAAAGCAGGACGGGTTCACGAAAGCATCTAAATCATTTATATACAGAGTAAAAAGGAAGGGACCCAAGTGAGATCCCTGCGGAACTCCTGACCTGATAGATCGGTACTGGGATACGTAGCCCTTAAGAGAAACAGCCTGACTTCGATTTTCAATGTACGATTTTATCCAGCGGTAGAGGTCACCATGAATACCAACCTTAAGTAGCTTCCTAAGAAGAACATTGTGTCTAATTTTGTCGAACGCTTTTGAAAAGTCTGTATAAACAGCATCTACCTGGTAACCGTCAGCAAAAGCATTAAAAACGTAGTCTGTGAAAGAAATAAGATTAGTGTCGACACTACGACCACGCAAAAAACCGTGTTGTAGAATATGTCTAGAAAATGCAAAAGTAAGTTCTTGGGTGACAATCTTTTCAAAGATTTTTCCAAAAATGCACAATTTGGAAATAGGACGATACTTTGTTACATCGTGCTTGTCACCGCTTTTAAAGATCGGAGTAATGAAAGCTTTTTTCCAAATAGTGGGAAAATATCCTTCAACCATGGATTTTTCAAAAATAATGCACAGTGGAACTGCCAATTCCTTTGCACATGCCTTGATGAAAAATGGATGGATGCCATCGGGTCCAGGTTCTTTATTTACATTGACAGCCTTTAGGTGTTTCAGGAAAATATCGACTGATAGATCAGCTGAAGAGATATTAACTGGAAGATTCTGGAATAGAAGACTGGATATTGTCTCCACCAGGTTCGAAAACAGAGTGAAAATAACTATTAAACATATCACTTATCTCGTCACCACTGGTTGCAGAAACTCCTTCGTAAAACATGGCTTCAGGGACCTCATAACATGACTTTTTTGTTTTAATATATGTCCAAAAATCCTTTGGATTATGGTTTATTTTATCTTCAGCAAGGGGAATAAAATTATTATGGCACTCTTTCTGAAGTTTCTTTTCTCCTGACCTCAATAACTGAAAGGTTTGGTAATCACGCAGATTTCTGTGCCTTTTCCAGAGCGTGTGAAATTTTCGTTTTTCTTTAATTACTTAAATCAGAGCAGGTGTATACCATAGAGGATATCCTGTATTTGGAGATACTTGACGACGCGGTATATGTAATCTAATTAAATCTTGTAGTATACTATAAAAATAAGTTACCGCATCTTCGGTGCCCATTTCTCGTAGGGTATTCCAATTAATAGATGACAGATATTTGTTCACTACCGAATACTCGGCAGAATGAAATAAGAGCTTTACCAGAGCTTATCTTTTAAAATGGGATTATATGAAACTTTTAACTAAATATCAAGAGGGACGTGATGGTTATCAACCTTTGAAAGGGGGACAGAGCACTCTGTGAGGAAACAGTCATAATTAGGAAAAATTAAATCCAAAATACAATTTTTAGAGTTTTTACAAAAATTAAACTGATGTAAGATAGACAAGGAAATCGGAGATCAGACTTACATATTTGTCAAAAGACGGATTACTTATAAAAAGATGATTTGTACTGAGATCCATCTCCCATAAAGCGTATGTGACATTAAAATCACCGGTAATGAAAAATAAATCATCAGGGTTTTTGCTAATGAGTTCAACTACCTTATCGAAAAAAGATTACATTAAATCATAGTGATCTTCACCATGTGGGAAGTAAGCACAAGCAACGTGTATACGTTTAGAGGAGGTCGGCGGTGTGGTAGCGACGTCACGGCGGGCGAGTGCGGCCGCGGGGAGAATGATGGTCAGCCATAGTTCCTCAGTGGGTGCGGGAGCACTCCACTCGTGTCTAACCTGAACCTGCAGACCGCGACGTGCCGCTATCAGCACCCCCCCACCCCTCGTGTCACCACTCACCACCAAGTCCATATCTAATCTATATACGCTAAATCTTTTGTCAAAATATTCGGCACTAAAGAAATCATCTGTCAGCTAAGTTTCGGTCAAACAAATGATGTCATATTCACATGTTAATGTATTAGGAAAGAAAAAATCAGACTTTGTACGTAGGCCTCTAACGTTCTAGTAGTAAATGTCTAGACTAGGTAACACTGGCATTTTTAAACGTAGTTTTTAAATTCTCAAGGTTTAAATGTTTATTCTCTTAAGAACATAATATACATTTGTTCACTTAAAATGAGAAATAAATTTTCTTACGTATTAATTGTTAGTCCTTAAAATATATTTACATTGATTTGCATGCAAGTTGTTCCAAAATACAATGTTTAATTTTGAAGAAACTTGAAATAAAAACGCGCAGGATCAGCTACAAGGGTACGGTTGATATTTGGGATGTGAACTAATAAAAATGTTAGATTATATTTAGAAAAATAATGTGACAGTTCACTGATGCAATTAATAATTTGTATTGTAATTTTATGGCTTACCCTCCAACACAACATACAAGTTAAATTAGGTAAGACAATGTTGTATATTACTTTTACACAGTGGATTGATTTGCACGACCGAAAGTAGGTAGGTGAAAATATAAATGAACAGCTCATATTATAGTAATTTAAGGTTACATATACACAATAGATTATTAAATTATCTTCAACGCATGGATACTAATAAAAACACAAATTTAAAAAGAGTCACTTAAGCTTATCAAGGTTATTACAACAACAGGAGAAGTGTTGTTTTTACGCATACGTATCTTGCAGCTACGAATCCATAGGAACTCATAGTTTTTCTGTGCTTTCACAACATGGGCTCGTTTGAGAACAGCTTTGTTTTCAGCAGTTAAATGCTCATTGACAAAGATAGGAGAGACCGGGCCATCGAGACCAACGTCCGATGTGAAAATTTGGCTACGCCGGGCGCGCACCGCTGCCATCAGCATCAGCTCGTCCTTACTGCGGCGTCGCAAGAATTTCACGATAATGAACGGGTCCTGTTGTTTTACACCTGGCCTTGCAGTAGTCGTGGGGAAGCGACGCTCAGAAATTTCCACATTATTCATAAGGTGGTACTGGTTTGCCGTGTTGTTTTCTTTCACTAGAGAAGCTATTTTTATCTCACAGTTAACTAGCTTGGTCCGCAGACTATCAATCTCTTTTGTGTTGGTCTCCACTTTCGACAAACGCTTCTCATAAATATCAAACTTTGCGTTCAATTTTAAAACAGTACCGTTGATTTTACTGACATCACTGGATATTGACACGAGTTTGTTGTTTTTGAGATCATTGACATCAGCTCTCATCGCCTTTAGCTCGATCATGATTGACGATAAGGTAACCACTTCATCTTGATCGGAGACGCTTGCAGGTTTGTCATTGTTACGGCATGTTGGACAACGAAATTGTTGCTTCTTCTCGTTGTTGAGGCGTCGGTAAGATTTTTCGGTTGTTCCAGAGCACGCAAAGCAATAATTATAACTACAGCCGTGACACTTCACGAAATCTAAGGCATCTTCATCACATCCTTGGCACGTCATTGTAAAGTCATTGAGGTTATGGACGCAGTTTGGAACAATTCTGAGAGGGGCCGGGAAGAAGCGTTCGCGTCCTTTTTGAGGGTGCCGTATTTAAGCGCAAATGATGTCTGTCCGTCCATATATCACGGGCCTCTAGCTCGTAGACTGAATTAGTTACAGACCTGCAATTTGATAATTTTTTTGTGAACAATGTTGACCCAAAACCAAATTTGAAAATTTAATTTATAATTGTTACATAAAAAGGAGCCAAAAAAGTCGTTTATGGGGCCATCAAAGTTGTCAGTTTCAGAGCATTTTGTTATTGGGTCAGTCTTCAATTTGGAAATTTGAAATTTTCTATTTATGAGTGACAAATACTGTGTACAAACATCAAATACTAAAAGCGCCGATTTATAATTTAGTTTGAGGGCAACGAGCCCAAATACTTAATCAATTAATTTTGTAGTTTTGTTACATGAATTTTGTCGAACCAATATTCAGTTTGCTTCATCCACTGCTAGATATAGGCATTCTTGGCGGTCCTCCTGGAAGAAATTCTCATACTTACACATGCTGGGCAGACGGGTTAGTGAGCGCGGTGTCGAAACCAGTGATGCCGCTGCCCGTCATCAGTCTGTTTTATATATGGCTTGGCAATTGGAGATGGATATACAGCCATCAATCAGTTTTTTTGAGAGCTGTCCTCTTATTCTTCCCCGAATAACTCCGCGAGCGGTTTGCAAGTAAGATGGTGGTACGTACCTCCACAGTCGAGCTCGGCACTAGCTCTACCATCTGTTAATTTCTAGGTAGAGATATGTTTGTAATTTTTGTTCCAATTATTTAAGTTTTTTACCTTATTTCAGTAGTACGGAACCCTTAGGGCGCGAGTCCTACTTGCACTTAATCGGTTTTTTATTACCGCTTAGTTAGCCTTACGATTCCTTAGCCAATTTGTTGATCCACTAAGTATACGTTAAGCACGCGTTAAGGGATGTACATGTAAGTACGTGCTAATATTTCATTAATTTGCTACGGCGTAGCGCTACCATTTTTCTATCCTCATAGACGTGTTGGGGCACTGAAATAAATGCTACAGTTCCCCACGTCTTTGAGGGAAGAAAAATGGCAACGCTATGCAGTATTCAGGACATTACAAGAAAGAAAATCTATAATCAATAAATTCTCGTGGAAATTACTGACAACACTTTAGAAAAGAATACGTAGGGAGTAGGTATACAGCTTTTGCTACGATAAAGTACAACAATATCAAAAAGTAAAAATAAATAAACTCTCCAAGTAAAGTTTCCAGCTGGTATGACCTCAATAGCGTATTTTGCCATCACATACTCCTCGTATTTTCTCTTCATGACATTTTGGTCTGAATGTTATCGAATGCTCACATTCTGGGTGCAAATGAAAATTGGAACAGCTCTATTCGAGACTGCGGTTATGTCACTTTAGAGCAATGTGATAATATGAGTAAGTTTGCGGAGAGGAAATGTTCACTGTCGGTGCACTTATGCTAACTTGGTGCCGCACGGAAGGTTTACCAAGTTTCGCAACAAATATTTGTTTCGTAATGAATATTGGAGTAGTTTTGTTAGGTATACTCGGAAGAGGAATTGAACTCAGTGTGTCGTGAAAGTCTCCACATTAATAATTACTTATTAAGATTCAAAATCAAATCACACGAATAACTTAATCGCTCTATAATATAACAATATACACTATACCGTGTTACCAAACAGAGGTTTACTCTTTAATTTAATATATATTATAATACTTCATTTTGCAATGGAACTGAAAAACAATCATCTCTATACATTTATATTTTTAGTATGAATAGATTCACTAAGAGAGGTTTTATTTAAGGATTTTATTCAAACCTATATCCGTCACGTCTCTATCAGTTGGCTGTGTTCCAGAAAGGTGTAATATTTGTGCACCTGCTGAATGAGAAATGGCTGAATCTAGATCTTAGTTTGGCCGGTTAGCATAAAAATGTGGACATCCTAGACAAAAGCACCAAATTTATTTCACATAGTTCATAAGCCTTAGCTTTAAAACTTAAGCAGGAACCAGTGGCCAGTGGACGTCTTGAAATTAATTTTGGCTATAATTAAATATAATAGGTGGTATAGCTGATGCCGGGCTCGACTGTGGAGGTACCACCATCTTACTCGCAAATCCTCCCGAAGTTATTCAGGGGAGAGTAAGAGAACAGCTCTCAGGCAAAACCAGGCGGCCCACCATTGCCTGGGACCGATGGATTGCGGTATATCCATCCCCAATCGCCGGGCCTTATATAAAACAGACTGGTGACGGGCAGCGGCGTCACTGGTGCAGGGGTTTCGGCACCGCGCTCACCAACCCGCCTGCCCAGCGTGTGTGAGTATGGGCATTTCTTCCAGGAGGACCGCCAAGAATGGCGAAATCCTGGAAAGGCCTATGTCCAGCAGTGGACGAAACAGGCTGATGGATGGATGATAATTAAATGTAAATTTCCAATATTTCGGCTTGTGAAGCACTTATGATGACAATCTTGGAGACATACATTTTCAAGTTCAGCAAATACAAACAAACACTGTTGGGTTGTTTATTTCAAAATGGCTGCTATAGAATTCAAGGTGTCTACAGCTACTGACTCCTATGTAAGATTTAACGCTTAAATATGACGTGCAACAAGTTAGTGCTTTTTTCCTCTGCGTCCACTTTCATCACAAAATTTACTTTAAACTGCCTGACTACATCTAGATCATTGTGGCATTATAGTTAATCGTCCCGGGATATTTACTAGATCAGTCTATGGATCGAACATCAATAATTCTGTGGCTGTTTGTGATTTTCCAAAGACTGTATCTGCATCTTCAAATAATAATGTACCAACCAAGACAGTTCTTTTTTTCGCTTTTCTCCATAGATTCAAAAGATTCAAAATGTTTATTTGTAAAATAGATACATAAAGTATACGTTTTACATGTCAAATCTAATCTGTATAAAAACAATATTTTATAATGAAACAAATGTGATACTTACGGGAAATATATAAAAAAACTATATTTAAGTTGGGCTACTAAAGTTATACACATGCATAAAATAATGACTTATTGGAATAAGAATATTATTATACACAATGTAATTAATAAATAAGTTGATAAATAAACTGAATAGACCATAAATTAATATAATGCCTAACCAAATATATAGGGTGAAATTTAATCAACCGACCAAATTCATACTAGAGACTCGGTTAGTGATCAAGAACTAGGTTCAGTAATCCTTTTGGCCAATTTCGAAAAATATTTTTTTTTGCTCCCGTACTGGTTGGACTAGTTTAAGTACAATTCCTAGTGCAGGTTCTAGGGGTAAAAAAATATTTTTTTTCGAATTTCACCTGGAGGGTCATTAAACCTTGTTCCTGATGACTAACCGAGTCTCCAGTATGAATTTGGTCGGTTGATTTAATTTCACCTAGTATACTAACATAAGTAAAAAATTAAAACATTGTATATACCTACATAATGCAATGAATAAATAAGTTAATAGATAAATAAACTTAAAATAGATAAAATGCCTAAATCCGCCCATTCGATTAATCTTGCTAAGAAGAAGGGCAAGAAAATTACCATAATACAGTTAAGTCAAGTTGATTCGCGCAACTTTACCTTATAGTAGATATCATTCTCCTGTCACTCTTCGAAGTGGCGGTGCCAAAGTAAAATTATAGTTACCAAAAATAAAATTCAGTTAGTAAGAAATTTATGTTATTATCTCAGATTATGTTAGAGCGGTCGGCGTAGGTTGTGCCATTTCGCGGGAATCATGAAATAACGTGGAAATGCCCCTATTCCGGGATTATATCTTGATTTCTGTAGACGTAGAACGTTCTTTTTCTAGTTACAAATGAATCCTAAATGTAAAAAGAAATTTTACTACTAAAAGATTCGTGGCTTAAATTCATAATGATATTGAAACGGCTACTCACGATTTGTTACTCACTAGTCAGGCGAAATCTGACTATACAGGTGTAAATTTAAAGTCAAGAATCCCTTTAGGATATGAAATTATACACGATTCTGATGACATTACGAGAAAAAAAAAATACCTTGAATTTTCACCAAAAATTCCAACATTTTTCTAAGCTATGGCTATAAAGTAAATAGGTAATCAATAGAATTTTAGAATCCCGGAATCCAGGGATTCCGGGGGTATATCCATATTATTCTTAATGTTTGAAGTCGTTCACCCCAAATGCTACGCCGTTTAAGAGATGTCCGACTAAGAAACATGGAACTTAAGAAAATCTGATAAAGATTAGATATGACATGTAATTTTGAATCTTAAATCTTGAATCTTGAATCCGTACTAGGAATTAAGGCTTTACCAACAAAAATAGTTTTATCAGTACTTGTTGAAGAAGAGCTTATGGTGGTGAACAATTTGAAAACTGTGAATTTATTTTTCATGAAATAGCAGTTTCAATTATTCGCTAAATCGCAACAAAGCGCTCTTACCCGTTCGTTAGTTCGACTGAACTAATACAGTTCAGCTTTTAAAGCGAAGCCGTTAAGAATTTGCAGCATTTTCAATTGATCGTGTTTAAAAACCAGCATAAGCCTAGCAAATAACGTTTTTTTTGACGACAAAAACGCTCTGGTGTTTCAAAAACAACGTTTTAATATTAGACACAGAAATAGTATGGAGAAAACTATTAAAGACGCGGTAAATAAAATAAAAGAACTCCCGAAATATAGATTTTTTTACTTTAAAGAAAACTTGCATCTTTTTGAACACATTTAAAATATTATTAATTTTGTATTGGGGTCTTACTCGCGATAACTAATAACATACCTTAATACATATGTGCTTGACGTTTCGACGCCTCTGTAGGCTGTCATGGTCACAAGCTAACTGACGAGAGTAGCAGCAAAAATGTCCTTGGCGAGTCAGCGGTAGGTAGCACATTATTTTTCTTTGCCTACCCGCACTTTGTCTTTTGTTAATTAATTGTTTCTTTCGTCACACACGACACACAACACTTACAATATTCGAAGATAAATCGCGAGGCTTAAATTTCTGTATGATTGAACTCCATTTCGAAGATAACTTAAACCCGTCATCCCGATTGTTTTTTTTTTGGGTTTAACGAAAAGGTCGAAACGTCACACGTTAATAATGTGTGAAAATCGTGAAAGGTTAAAGTTTACATTAAGAATACATTACGAGTTAAAAAAAATGGATTTGAACATAAATTCAAGATAAATGTAAACCTAAATTTTTCAGAATTTTAACAGTATTACTGTCATGCTTTTAAAAAGTATTTGGAATTTTCCAAGGGATGGATATGAGAAAAAAATTAACTATGATTTTTAACCAATAAGACAGTCTCGGCTCAGTAAATAATAATAACTTGATCATTCTCGATCCAAAAATTCAAGTATCACACAGTTTCACAAAATGGAGCTCTATTTATGTCACTCTGCTATCATCCATCGATGGATCCAATATCCATCCGTATGTCATATCATGGGTCTCTAACTGGTAGACGGAATGTATATGTAGACCTGGAGTTTTGATATTTTGCGAGATTCAATAATTTTTAATTATTTGGTTACAACTTACAAACTACATAATGAATCAGCATCTTCAGTAAGTAAATGTTGTTTAAATGCAGTATATGCAGGAGTGTCAGTTACGTACTCCAAATTTTCTTAATACCAATATATTATGACGTCACATTATTGTGCACCCGCGACATGTATATTGTTGATACTGGTTGTGCAGCCTCAGCTCAGATGAATCTGCAGGAGCAGTGCCGCATTTATGGCGGTTACGACAACGACGATTCTTCCTGTTTTTTACCAGAGTTAAACCATCATCGTCAATGATCGCTTTTGGCGGGCATCGAAGAGAAACCACGGTGATGTGAGGCGGAGCCACCCTTAACTTATTAGCAAAGTTATTAGGCACTATGGCAGCGGCGGCTGTTGTTTCCGATGAGGATTTCGGCGGGGAATCTTTCGTGCATTTGATTCTGCAGCGGTTTGAGCAGACACAGAGAGCACGGATGCTGCAGTCTTGACGGTTGTAATATTGACCCCGGGGCGTGACGTCTGAGCCGCAGAGTCATTGACTCGCGGCGTAACTGGGTCAGTTGCTTTACTTGTTGTCGGCTGCGGCAGTGCATCATTTTGCTGACGGCAAAACGCGGCGTTGCACATTCCGCACGGCTGGCGATGAAATGAGTTGCGTTATACCGACGTTTCGCAATGATCTGTCGCAACTCTGCACAATTTTTTTCTGAGGCTTTCAGCCTCTCTCGAATTTCATTGACGTTGGCTTTTAAAAGAAAGATTTCCCTAAGCAGCCTGGTAACATCTTCGTGGCCAAATGTTACCAGTAGAACCTTATTCAGGCCCTTTGCCACGTACGATGGGACATCATCAAGTTTCGTCCCTTTGAATACAAGAAAGATTTCCAGTAAGTCTTTCTTGCTGTGTCCATCTCCCCGCCTCGCCGCAAGGCGTACGGTGATGATAGTAGTCTTGTCTAGCACCGCTTTTTCAGCAGTGATCTTAGCCTCTTGGAAGCTGGACGAGCAGATCTGCTCGAGTCTGAGCTCGTCCATCACGTCCAGCTTGTTTTGGACAAAGGCGAGCAGCTCGTTGACCACGGTGGTGTCAGCACGTTTGTCTCCGGTATCCATGGCTAGGCGTTGTCGTGAAACTAGGTCACTAATTAACTGGTGTCAGCATTGGTTCGGCCGTGGTTAGAAGACGACCGACCAAACCGGTGTTACGATTGCCACTGAACTTATATCCCCAAATCTTTGCTTTTAAACATAAAAAAAATTGTAGTTACCCTACTCAATAAGTTCTAGACAATGTCGCCTCACATGACTGGGTAATAAAAATGGTTTTCAGCTCCTTTTTCATGTGTTTAGAACATCCCCTATAAACAATTTTACTTTAATTCAATATTCGGTTTTGGGTCAACATTCTACATTAAATAAAAACACTTTCAGGTCTGTAACTCATTACATCTACGAGCTATAAATCCGTGACATACGGACGGACGGACAGACAATAGAGTGACATTAATAGGGCTCCGTTTCGCCATTTGGGTATTGAATCTCTAGAAAGGTACATACAAGATGAAAATCAACCTTCTAGCTTTATTGAACTCTACGAGTCAGAATCACCAACAGAACAAAAAACCGTAAAAAAGTTCTTTTTTGGTTTTTAAATTTCAAGAAAATGGCCAACCTACGTGACGTGACATGTGACTGACAATAGACGGTAAATATTTCCACCAGTAAATAATGCACATAGGCTATGCACACATAGGTTTTGTATTATATTTTTATTTTATTTTTTATTCTTAATGTACACAGAAAACATATTAATAAAATATACACTTGAAAAGCTATGTACAATGGCGCGCTTATCTCAATAATGAGATTTCTTCCAGCAGACCAAGGGTGGATGAGATATATAAGATATAAGTAAGGTATTCATAATGTGCACATAATAATACTTCCACAAAAACAAGATTAAAATAGTACCTAAAATATACAAACAAGTAAAAAATACATACAATAAACTACATAAAATGTACATACATATACCTACACAGTATTAATAAATAGTATCCTATCAATAAATATATAATCATACATATATATATATATATATTAATTGATAGGATACTATTTATTATATATATATATATATATATATATATATATATATATATGTATGATTATATATTTATTGATAGGATACTATTTATTAATACTGTGTAGGTATATGTATGTACATTTTATGTAGTTTATTGTATGTATTTTTTACTTGTTTGTATATTTTAGGTACTATTTTAATCTTGTTTTTGTGGAAGTATTATTATGTGCACATTATGAATACCTTACTTATATCTTATATATCTCATCCACCCTACACCTACACAGTATTAATAAATAGTATCCTATCAATAAATATATAATCATATATATATATATATATATATATAATAAATAGTATCCTATCAATTAATATATATATATATATATATATGTATGATTATATATTTATTGATAGGATACTATTTATTAATACTGTGTAGGTATATATATATACATATATTATATACATAATATGTTTACCAGGAGGATAGGTTAACGGAGATAGTGCTCTTTTATTTTCCTTTTGAATACACCAATGGAAGGACTGTCTCTGATAGTGTGAGGAAGAGAGTTCCACAGTTTGATGGGCTGTACAGTAAATGATTTTCCATACGCTGCGGCGTTATGAGAAGGTGTTTTTAAAAGTGAGAACGTGTTAGACCTGACTTGCTTGTCTCTAAGGAAGATATACTCATAACGATCGTGGAGGTATGGAGGAGAAGTGGGACTGTTTAAAATGTTGAAAAGGCAACAAAGGATATTAACATTTTGACGCTGTTTGATTGGAAGCCATTTTAACTGTTCGCGGTACTGAGATACGTGGTCATATTTTCTTAGCCCATAGATAAACCTGATTCCCAGATTTTGTAAACGTTCAAGTTTACCAAGCAACTCCTGACTGGCATCTAGGAAACAAACATCAGCGTAGTTGATAATCGGCAAAAGAAGAGATTGTGCGAGAGTAACTTTAGTTCCAAATGGGAGAAACTTTTGGAGACGCTTAAGGGAATGAAATGTCGCATAGACTTTCCTGCTGACCTCATTAATATGCGCAGCCCACGTCAAGTTACAGTCGAATATGATTATTATATTAATGCTTCTTTGGCAGTCGATATCTTTTTCTATTATGAATCATGACAAAAGTAACAAAACATGTATTTTTATTTAGAAAATAGAACAGTATTCTTTGTTATAGCTAGAGGGTTCATTTTCAACCGGTATATACTTGACCGAAATTTTTGGAACAGTAGATTTTTTTTAACGTCATATCTATTTTGGCTCCACAGTATAAGCTGTTAGTATAGACAAGTACTAACTCGAATTTTCGGCTTTTAGCGACAAAAATCCAGCTTCTATATTTTGTTAGGAAAAGCTCCCTCTTAAATACGAATACAGCGAGAGCAACCATTAATGCTTTTCAACGTGCCGCAACAAGTTTGTTCCATCGGTATTATTTGTACTTTTGGTTTGAAACTAAAGAGTTGAACCAACCAACAACTTTAGATGTATGTATAGCTTAGCTTCTATACCCTCGCAGCAAAGATGATTTTTGATGAGTGTAAACTTCTAAAAGTATGGTGGGATATTCATTTTCGCGTCGACGAAAAATTTCAGTTCGAATTCAAAAGTTTTTAAACTGAACGTGATTGGAAACTTGTGTTGGAATGTTTATTGAAAACTGTTTTAGAATTTCGTCTAAAATAGAAAACATGTTAATGGTGTACCTAACCTAGGTACAGTGAAATATTTGTAGGTTTTTTGGGTTCCGTACCCAAAGGGAAAACGGGAATTCGTGGAAAGGGCTCCGTTATTAATCCCACTCTGTTGTCTGTCTGTCTGTTTGTCCGTATGTCACTAGCTTGGGGAAGGAATGAGTTGCAGGTCTGAAATTTTAATATGTTGCGTAAAATATTGTTCCAAAACCCATACATGAAAAAGGATTCGAAAAAAAAAAGATTATTACTCTAGCATGTGGGAAGTTCTTGTTTAGAAATCACTAAATAGTAATTATAGACAATTTTGATTAAGTTTATTTTATCTCCAAAAATAAAGAAATGAGGGGCCGGCCGTCAAAGTTTTCATTTTCGAACCATTTATGTTAAAGGGTCTATCTCAAAAACTAAACTAGCTTGAAATCTGTATTTTTTTGTGCATTATGTGCCACATACTGTATTTAAGAAAAGTATACTGAAAACGTCGATTTAAAATGCAGTTTTAGAGTTACGTATCCGAATGATCGACGTACTTAATTTGCAGTTTTGTTTCATGAATTTTGTAGGTGATGTGATTTTTACTTGAATTATTTCGTTTTAATACGAAATAATTTACCACAATTTAGACATTTTTTCGTTACAATAAGAATGCTTAGATAAAAAGATAAATTAGACAATTAGATAATGTCTATTGAAACTTTCAAGGTTGAATAAACCATTAGAATATCTATATAATATATATCTATACTAATAATAATGAAGTAAAATTGTGGTGTCTGTACATAATGTTATATACAATAATGTCTGTAATGGATTATTGATATTGTACTGAGGCCAATACAACAATTTTTAGAATTTTTGTGTCTGTTTGTATATATGTATATTCCGTTTGGAAATGAGTTATTTATTGAAAGTCTTTTAATTGTATTCAACTCGTGTTTGGCGGAAGGAGTATTCCCTGAAGCCTTTAAAACAGGAAAAGTAATTCCCCTATTTAAAAAAGGTAAAACCATGGAACCCGGTGACTACAGGCCGGTCTGTGTGTTACCAACATTATCAAAGATCTTTGAATCCATAATTAAAAAGAGGATAGTAGAGCATTTTGAAAATAACAATCTGTTTATGACGGTCGACTGAAATGGCAGTTAGGAGGGTTATTTATTCTGTGTTAGAAGCCATGGACGAATCACAGAAATGTTCTAGCATTTTCTGTGATTTATCCAAAGCTTTTGACTGTCTACGCCACGATATTCTTCTGTTGAAACTCAAGCGCTATGGGTTTCTAGCGAAAGAACTCGATCTCCTTGCTTCTTATCTAAAGGACAGAAACCAAACCAAACTGTTAGTATTAATGGCACAATGTCTTGCAAACAAATCACGAACATAGGGGTTTCTCAGGGTTCAATTCTAGGACCGGTCCCTTTTTTGATATATATAATATATATTTTTTTAATTTATTTATTTAATTTACAATTTTTTTACTTATTAAATTTTAACATAATAATAAGCCACGGAATCCCGAAGGATTATCTGTGGTTTATGAGATCACTCTTAATTTAAGCCTAAATGATATTTCTTAATGACTAATCTTACTTTTACTTTCCCTTTAATTTGATTGACAATATTAATTGGAATTTCATTTAAAAATTTTGGTAGCATTAATTCCCATGTTCGCATACCGTATACATTTTTACGTCTCGGTAAATCATAATGAGGTAGGTAAGATAAAGTACGTAAATGTTGACATCGCTCTCTTCACAAACAATGGCGAGTCTTATATTTTTAAATACATCAATAACTTTACAATATTTAAATAGCTTATCATCCTTAAACTGGTTTCTTATGTTTGAAGGTTATATATAAATGACCTGCCACCTTCCTTGCCACAGTGGGCTCTAACAACACTTTTTGCAGATGACACACATGTGGGTATCAAGGATAAAAGTCAGATTATGGTCGACAGTAAAATTAGTGAAGTCATGTGTTTGCTAAAGTTATGGTTTGAAGTAAATGGAATTGTTTTAAATGAGAACAAAAGTAACGTTGTATCTTACCAAGCAAAAATACTAATCAAACTAAATTAAAAGAAAACCAAACCACTTTTCTTGGTTACGTTGTAGATTCAACTATAAGCCATAAATTGCACATTGAAAAGTTGTGCAAAAGACTTTCACGTGCTAACTACGCATTATGGAAGCTCAAGCCACTGGTTGATAAATCAACATTGATCAACGTATATTATGCATACGTCCAGTCGATCCTAGGCTACTCGACCACAGTGTGGGGCAATGCAGCAGATATAAAACGGGTTCTTATCTGCCAAAAGCATTCTATCCGGATTATTAACGGAGTTCATAAACGAACATCAGCTAGGAGATACTGCAAACTTACTAAAATAATGACCGTGATTTCCTTATATATCTTTAGCTCATTACTACAAATAAAACTCTCTTTCCAAAAAACATTGATAAGCATAACCTCAACACTAGAAATAAAGAAAAGTTGTACATTCTGAAATCCAGGCTGAGTAAGACTCAAAAGCAAGGTACCCAACTAAAAATAAAAATGTATAACAAGCTCCCATGTCAAGTAACCCGATTGCCAGTCCTAAAATTCAAAGCTGAAATAAAGAAATATTTTGAAAATAACCCATTCTACTCTGTTAAAGAATGTATTGATAAACGTTTTTCACAACGTTCATTTTCAATTTAGGTTATTTATACATTACCTAATACCTTTTTTTATTTTTTATTATTGTATTCAAGTATGACTAATACTTATCTTACGATATGTTTATGTTTAGATTATTATAAGTTTAAGTGACAAGTGATGAATGAAGTGACCATTCACAATCGAATGCACATTTTTATTTTTTAATTTACGGAAATTCTATTTGTTAAAGAATGTTTATATGACCTACCTTGTATAACGTAAACTGTTATAATGTGGCCAATAAATGATGTCTATGTCTTTGTCTATGTTTTAACTCGAAAACCACGAAACAGGTTTGGATGCGTTTTTTTATTAGCACCGTAGTGACCCTGTTTAACGCATAGGCTATAAGGGCTGTTCATAAAATAACGCCAAAGCCGAAAACGGGCCAAAGATTGAATAAACGTTTTTAACCCGAGAACCGGCAGTCGACGGATTTGGATGAGTTTTTTTTTATTATCATCGTAGTTGCCCTGGCCAACACATACGCTGTAAAGCGTGTTCATAAAATAACGTCTAAGCCGAAAACAGGACAAAAAATTAATAAACGTGGGCGGAGCCGCGGGCAAAGGCTAGTAGTGAATATATTTCATTGTTTTTAACGACCTCATTTTTAAGGGGTTTCTTGAAGTGAAAACTAGCAAACAATAAGTATGTGTAATTGACTCATCTTTTTCTTATTTCTATGATAATGTCAAAAAGGCCATGAATATAATATATCTTCTGTGCACCCCGACTAGTTCATAGCGTAAATATTACTTACGCTGTACTGAGCATTTCACGGTTCAATAACCATTTGACTTTTCAACGCGGCTCCCGGGTAATGTTTAACCTCGTGATTTTTAGGAGAAATAACTAGCTGGTGATATTGTACTCGTACTTAACGCAAAATTTAGGTTGGTCGTTGAAATAAAACTTGAATGAAACAGTCATTTTATCAACATCCTTTATAGAAAGAAAATAAATTTGTTGCGTATTTATTGCCGAAATCACTACAATGATAATAAAGAAAACCGCATCCAAATCCGTTGAGACGTTCTCAAGTTTAAGCGGAACATACACATAACCCATTTCATTTAAAATTTTGGTAAAATATTTAATGTACGTTCTGTACTATAGACACACATTTTTACTACTATTTTATTGGTATACAATTTTACATTAGTAATCATACAGTACGAAATTTGTAAGAAATCTTAAATAAAATGCGAATAAAGTAGTTTCACTAGGTACATATTTACTTTTACAGTTTTATTTGTTTCAAAATGGTTTCGGATATAATGATAATCTCAAGGAATTAGTTGGTAAATATTTTTTGATTTTAGGTTCTTAAGTTAACTTTAGTTAAGGTATATAATACATCGTTGACATGAATCCCCGAGCAGGTGCTAGGAGTGTTTCCAAGTGTGGACTGTGAAATAAAAGTCAAAGTCCACACTCGTACATCCACCACCGACTATTTTACCGTCCCAGCATGAAGGGTGGCGAGAAATATGTATCCACAGATTAACGTGGCTTCTGAAGCATGTATATCGAAAATAAAATGTACTATTTGAAATTTGTAGTCGAATGTTTGAATCACTGGACTACAGAAGCGTTAGGTAAATATTTTAGGTATTTTAGTTCTTTCGCGTTCTCTTTTTGCTACGACGTAGCAAGTGCTACGAACTCATAGTTATCGTGATTTGTAGATCCGCAAGAGATAGCAAAGATCACATATTACCTTGTGCATGACACACCTTCGCATATCCTACATCCACCAGTCTAGTCATACAAAAAAATTCTTCTTCTATCTTATCTCTTCTTATCCGGGTGGTTCGTGTAATATCAAATAACAAATCGCAAGCACCAGCTGCCTCCCAATACCTTTATGTAGTTACTTAACATGAACCACGCATATTACACGTACAAGGTTACGATGTCATATCTGTGACATCTTGTGTAAAAATTAAGAGGCTTTATATGAGAAACCTTCTGGAATGTCGCTCTAAAATCCCAACCTGCTCCATAAATTTTACGTTAGCCCATACCCGACTTCACAAAAGAGGCTTTATATCATATCAGCTTTTGCCCGCGGCTTCGTAGCTATCGTTTCGTGAATATTGTTTTCACGTGAATATCGTATGTGTGCCTCGAAAGTGACAGGTGTTTGTTTAAGATATAAGAAGTACAGAATCAGATGTAAAAAGTGACAGGCGTCAAAAATGGTAGATGTCAAAAGTGACAGATAATAAAAGTTGGGAGAGAGTATTTTTCCGGGTTAAAAAGTATCCTAAAGCATTTACTGCCTGGAATTTTGGCTCTATGCAAAATTTTTGCGAGAACGGTTTAGTAGTTTCAGGATTAAAGAGTAACACGGACAAACAGACATACTTTCGGATTTAGAATGTTAGTAGGCATATTTGTTTCAGTCATATTTACGATGCCTACCACGCAGCCTTTTACATTCTGTAGTGTCACTGCCTCATATCAGTTCATCACACATTGGCTCAAAGGAAAAGCGAAAGCTGTAGAATACAAATAATGTCTCTAGGGCTCAAAATTTGCTAGAAATATTGGAAAGCCCTATTTCCGTAAACATTAAAACATATAAAATTGATAAGGAAGTGGGTCTCTATTTATTGTCCATTGTGTATTTTTCCTGTTCAAAATCAAGGGCTGCTCTGAACCAAATGTATAAAGTTAAAAAAGTCTTTCCTCTAAATTGCCTCTACTAAGGTTTCTCATTTAAACAAATAACATTGAAAGGAAATTTGTCTCTGTTAATGTCAATTGTGTTTTTCCTTTTTTATTATATCAAAAATCTAACGCAGCTTTTATTCAAATGTATAAGGTAAAAAGTCTTTCCTCGAAATTGCCTCCACTAAGGTTTCTTATCATTGCAACAACTGCAGATCATTGTTATAAAATAATAATCAATAATTTTATGTAACAATACCGATATTCATTATTAATAAATTTGATCCTTGTAAAACTTTTCTGTACGAATATAAAAATATTATATGTCATATAAAATTATTTAATGTACTTTTTTAAATCATAATACCTATCCTATATTTCATTAATAACTAACATGATTGAAAAACATATTGCAATTTAGTAGTCACCTATATGGTGCGAGGAGTAACAAAAATACACAATAATTTTTCTGAACTGATTTATAATATGAAAAGTATCCTACTAATACTGCAATATTATTAAGCTTAACCAGTTTAATACTAGTATAATAAAGGAGTAATAAACATCACTTCTATATAAAACTTGATACCCCATGTTCATGCCATGGAACTGTTTCAGCTCTATCGGTTCAGTAGTTACGGCGTGACGGATTAACAAATATTATAACGGTACAATGTATTTTATTATTTGTAAGTAAACTTACTTGCACCAATCCCGTGACCCAGCGTTGCAGTGTTGTGGCATTGGCTTACTGCTGTCATGAGTCACAATATGAGGATACATAGCGTGGGAAACGAACGAGAAAAACCCTGATAAACCAAGCCCCAACGAGCAATGTTTACGTTGCGCACTCTTTATTTTTTTAACTCAGTGCACGCTAAAAATACACAGAAAATGGAGCGTGTAGAATTCGCTTAAATACAAGTTGCACATTTCAATTTATTTGAAATAAAAGTATTCTTGAACATTTTAAAAGGAGGCCTTGGCTTAGGATATTTTAGTTTTATAAGTTAGTAGGTACATAATATGTATTAATATATTATATTCATTTATTTAGTAAAACTACAGCGTCAGGTAAATTAAATGTAATGTAGAAAATAGGTCCTAATTTGAAGGCTTTAATTTTAGTTTTACTACTGTCAAAACTAAATTTTCTCTGTTTCGAAATAGTTCTTCAGTGTTAACAACAAAAGCTATATTACTTCGGAAAATTTCAAGTTTTGACAGAACTAAAACTTAAATTAAAGCCTTCAGAATAGGACCTTATATAAACATGAAAATATTTGCGACATACAAATAAAACTATCCATATTTGTATTTTTATAATATATACACATTATAATAAAGACATCAGTTCAATGCAATATGTACATTAGCCACTCCCAAAACTGAAGGCTGGTATAAATGTAATGTTATTGAAGGGTTTACCTTAATCATCATGCTAGGAAAGCAAGGGGCCTTACTGGCTTACTTCGACATCCATCGTTTTTAGCCAATTACTATACGTTTGAAAGCTAAAGCGATAGATATTGAAGTTAGAGAATAAGAGGGCACATTGGTGATCACAGTTGTAGACTTTGGCGCGCATTGAAGGCAATAAAGCTTATGCCCAAACTACATTTTCTCCATTCCAAAATGGTTCTTTAGTCTTAATAACAGAAGCTATAATACTTTGTAAAATTTTAAGTTTTGACAGCACTAGAGCTAAAATTGAAACCTTCAGAATCGACTTTCGTGTCCTCAATAAATTTTTGTAATTTAATAACTGCAACACTTGAGATTTGATAATTATAACCGAATTTTGTTAATAACATTGTTTAATATTCTTTTATTATTTCACGTGTATTTCAGGCACATGGTGAAAATTGTCCACTGTTTGCATGCTTAAGCAGTTTTTGCTGGTCTCATTGTAATTTATTAATTTATTTTTTTACTGGAAATACATCAAAATATGATAAGACTAATAAAAGCATAAAAAATGTCGTATATCATCACATTGAAAAATAAAAATGCATCGCGCTAAGTCATGCTCTAAAGCAGATATTTACATACAGTAAATATGCAGCATATACAGTTATATACAAATTTTAAGAATGCTTATAATACATAAAATACGTGTCGTATTCCATCAGTTTTTTTAAATTAAGATAAAGAAGTGGGTGATGTGATGTATCACCAAATTTTATGTTTAAGGTTCTAAAATGTCCAAGAAACATTTAAGGCTGTACCTGACCCTAGAATATGAAGAAAGCCAGATTTTCAAGGGTTCTTTTGACGAAAGTAGGAGTATCCTAATATTGGAAAAAATATATTTGATTTATTGATCCTTTATCTAGGGGATCTACTTATAGACAATGTACTAAGATTTATACTTTTGTTAAAAAAAACTTTTCCACCCTCTTTTTTTTGGTTTTCAAACGTTCGTTTCAAGAACGCGTTTAAGAGATCAATTTGATTTTTTAAAATAAAATAGGTAATAGAAATAATAAAGGTTTTCTACTTAAATCCGGTATTTTTTCCCTAATTAAATTACAGCTGAAATTCTGTTTCGCGCGTCCTAGATAAATAGGTCAATTAGCTAACCAATAATCGCCTCTATCAAAAGCTAATAAAGTATTTGACATTGGCCTTTTTGCGTTGGACATGTAATAACATTTTTTCCTGGGGTATGCCACACTCTTATGTGGTAAGTGTGAATTTAATACAAAATGTCATGAAGTGTCATTGTCATGTCATATTGTCTGAAGCGGGTGTTTCAACTGTGGCCTGCGTGAATTGCGTTTCACAGTTTACACTTAGGAACACCCTTGACACTCTTCTGGGGGTTAATGTCGTGGTAATGTATTAATGTTTCTATGTTTTTAAATAAAAAAGAGGTTTTATTTTGGGTCACCCTTATTGTTGTCCATTTAACTTAATTTTGTTGTTGTAGTTCTAAGGTTAAATAAATATCCTAAATGATCTGTATAAGAATGGTAAATGACAACGTTTTACTCCGGGAAATATTTTGCCTCCGCCATTTCTCGCCCAGACTAAGTAACGACACAAATAAATTTTACTCAACGAAAGGAAATATAACACCCTCTATTATTTTTCGGCTCAAAATATGGGATACGAGACCTTCTGACGCACTTTGTATGCAAATGTACCATGTAAGGTCCGCCAATGTACATTATGCATGAATCGTATACAGCATGTTTTATAAAAGTGAGAACTTTCTTTTTACTTTTCTGTTCCAGTCTCAGCTTTCAACAATGACTCGTCAACGGATTCAGATAATTTGTACCGAAAACGAAAAAAAAAAACACGGAAATATGACGAAAATACTTTCATTTTTATTTCAATGTGACCGTTCTTTTTATGTCGTCGCAGATCATAGATTTATTAGGTGGTAGAGCTAATGCCGGGCTCGACTGTGGAGGTACCACCATCTTACTCGGAAATCCTCCCGAAGTTATTCGGGGGAGAGTAAGAGGACAGCTCTCAGGCAAAAAACCAGGCGGCCCACCATTGCCTGGGACCGACGGATGGCGGTATATCCATCCCCAATTGCCGGGCCTTATATAAATCAGACTAGTGACGGGCAGCGGCGTCACTAGTGCAAGGGTTTCGGCACCGCGCTCACCAACCCGCCTGCCCAGCGTGTGTGAGGATGGGCATTTCTTCCAGGAGGACCGCCAAGAGTGGTGAACTCCTGGAAAGGCCTATGTCCAGCAGTGGACGAAACAGGCTGATGGATGGATGGAGATCATAGATTTGAGCATATCATGATCTACCCAGGAATATCGTATTTCTGTTAAAACTATAGGGGTCACCTCGTTCCACTCCGCTTCGCCCGGCTCTCCAAATTTATTATCACAAGCAACCTAACACGCTTCTGCTCGCTCCGCTCGTCGTCGCACCTCTTTTTCACTTTTGGTGAAAGATTTTCGGTTTCATACTTTACAATCTGCCCAATTCTATGAAACGCCGATGAAATATACATATCAGGGCTAGAACCATAGATCCACGCTGTTTGCAGTTAGTAGAAAAAGTAAAAAAGCTAAACTAGGCTTTTTTTGGGCTCACACCACTATATGGCGCACCATTTGAGTGTGACTTTCCTATTCTATTCTATACATTAACAACTAAGGAACGGAGCGGAACGAACGCAATACATCTGAAATTTATTTTCAGAAAGTTTTCGTTGCGATTCAGATGTTAAAAAGAAACTGTGCTCTCTTTGGACTCCGGTTATCTTGCCTCGTTGTTTGTTTACTGTTTTGTTTTATTTTTATCTCATTACACAATGTTTTAAGCAGGAAATTTGGATTTTAATTAACTGTGACTTATTGAAACTCAAAACAATCCAAACTTCTAGCTCAAAACATTGTGTAATGGGATTTAGGAACAACAAATTAATTTTAAAAACCAAGTTGCAATATCTATAAGCCTGTAGGTATAGAAAAACTTGCCGGTGCCTAGTAAGACATGTACATAATGTTAAAGTTACTGCGGACCAACGACCTATTTATAATAATAATGTAATCTTTATTTCAGGTAGTGCCCATTGTGTTAGTAACAAGGTCTTAAAAACTATATTAGTATTACAATAATGATATAATGAATTTAACTTAATCTTGTGCCACTGCCTGTCGAAGTGTATTTAGTGCGCACAAACAACGTTAGAGGACGCTAGGAAAGCAAAATTTGACTGATGATGACTCTATTTCCGTTTATTCATAGTACTCTTTGCCATAGACCTAAATATTGACGTGAACTGGGTCGTTCCTAGATGACCTAAACTATTTAGATTTTCATGTGGGCTATTAGTTAAACGTCGTAACATAAGTGACTTTATTGCATTGAACACTTTAAACAAAATGGGCTCTTTAAACCCTACTCAGTGTATTTCATATAATTAGCTACAAGGTGGACATCGGGTCTAACGAACACGCATATCCGAGCTGGCTGTCCGTTCGAACTTGCGGTCCAAAACACTCTGCTCGAAATTTTTCTACGTTCGCGCTGAGTGACGCGACCCTAAAACATCCATGGAAAATAACATAGAGCCATAAATCATTACAGTTTATGGTCTAACCAAATACCATAGCTATCAGCATGAGGAACAAATCTGAAAACGCCAATGTACATTATATTTCGGGCGAATAAAAAAAGCAAGCGTCAAATAAGCCGTGGATAATTTTGTAACAAGGAAGGGGGAGGAAGTTGCATGGGATGATACTGCGCAGCTGACACTTTTTCTTACGCCAGCCATTTTAATTTGCCTGAACTTAAAGCCCTTTAAAGCAAATACAGTACGATAAGACTCACAGGTTTTAAAGATATACGCCTCCTCGCTCGAACCATAAAAATAAACGCATTTCCTCCCTCAACGACCATTTGTTGTCACTTCTTGCGCGTCAGTTGTTTAAGAATTACATCGGTATGTGATTGGTTGTAGTCATTTTTAATTCGGTAAAGTTCGGTTCACGAACTAAGACGATGGAACTTCTGAGTCTGTCGTACTGTACAAAATTAATTTTACACACCGTATAAAACTTCTGTTGGGCCTGACAATAAGCTCACTCATGGCGTGTGAAACAAACTGTGTAACAAAACGTTCTTGGAATTACCGAGCGTTCCAGGATCCCTTATGTAGGGGAAAAGATAATTTGCCTTAAACACGGTCATTAGCCATGTTGAGGTAAGACACTGGTTTTGGAAACAAAAGAGCGTTCAATATCAACGTTTTCTTTTAACCGTTAAAAATGGAAACACCCATCAGTAGTTGTTGCATTTTTCCATGGTACATCTGTATGTTTTTGCGAGATTTTAGGGGTAGCTCTTGACAAAAGCTGATAGTACTGGCAAGTATACTCATCAATTTTATTTTCCTAAACCACTTTATCACCTTGCTTACTGACACTTTTGGCTTTAACTAATCTGTCAGAATTTGAAGTCAGATGTCGTAACGTACACTTATTTTTTACGTGATAATTATGCATAAATAATTATTTTTTTGTATATAGATTTGAATTTCAAGTCAGCAATTAGCCTGTGACGTTTCGGTCATGAAGGCCTACGAAGGCGTTGAAACGTCAAGCAAATATAGTTAAAATATGTTTTACGCGATAGACCCGAGTCATGCGTTCATAATACAGATATACCTGGTGATATTTTCCTTCACCATTCAGCAAATACAAAAATAAAATGTACATGACTCATGTCCAAGTGTGTGACCTCGTCTCTTCTTATCGAGAGTCCAACAATTCCCGGACTGTACTACCGTTGAGACAGTGATTATTCTGGAGTCCAGGAGTTATCTTAGGTGAAGCTAGAGGCGCTCAAGTCACTGAGGACGACAAACTTCTAGCTTTTCGTGTTCAGTACAAGGAGAATGAATGAATGAATAAACACTTTATTGCACAGAAAATAAAAATAAAAACACAGAATTCAGAAAAACAGAAGGCAAGGGCGGACTTATTCCTTAAAGAAATTTCTTACAGTCAACCGATGGTATTAGGAAAATTAAAATTTTACACATTAGATACTTAATGGTTTTTGTGCAAAAAGAAAACAATTTTCTTCAAGCCTATTATTTAAATATAATACACTACATACAAATACATACATATATAAATAAATACATACATACAAACAAAGTAGCATAGTCAGTCGAGTAATTCAGATAGAAAGGTAATAATTTTTCAGGTTATATCTAAAAGAGGACACAGAAGGAAGGTTTCTGAGGGTTTGCGGAAGTTCATTCCAAAGTCGAACTGCATTGACCGTAAATGATTTTGAGAAACAATCAGTGGTATGCGCAGGTATTGCAAGATCGATATTATGACAAGACCGAAGCGCTCTGTTGCTGCGTTCAGTGCGTAGGACAAATCTATTTTTCAAAAAATTAGGGTAGAGGGAATTATGAATAACATTGTACAGGAGGGAAAGAACGTGTACGTTCCTGAGAAAACGAATGGGAAGCCACTTTAGCCTGCGACGATACTCAGAGACGTGGTCAAACTTGCGCAGTCCGAAAATATATCGAATGCACAAGTTCTGAAGACGCTCCAGCTTATCAAGCAGCTCTTCAGTGGAATCTAGGAAAGTGACATCGGCATAATTCAGAAGGGGAAGAAGAAGAGATTGTGCTAACATTATTTTCGTATCCAGTGGCAGGAAATTCTGTAGGCGCTTAAGCGAATGATATGAGCCGAAAACTTTTCGGCTTACTTCATTAATATGTGCAGACCAAGAAAGAGTTTGGTCCATCCATCCACAAAGGAAATATTCCTGAATCCAAAGTTTTGGCCTGAGGGCATAGTATTTAGACAGTATTTAGCCACGACCGAACTGCTCAATCCCTTATTATACGATTATTTTCTTCTCTTTGTATTATATATTATTAATATACCTACCAGCCTTTGCTCGTGGCTTCGCCCTTATTTATTCAATCTTTGTCCTATTCAAAACCACTTATAGCTTATATTGTGTTGACTACAAAACGGGGCAAAGTTTGAATAAACGCGGGCGGAGGCACAGGAAAAGGCTAATAGGCTATAAAGGATGTTGATAAAATAACGCCCAAACCGAAAAGGGGGCAAGTATTGAATAAACACGAGCGGAGTTGCAGGCGAAAAGCTAGTTTACAATAAAATAACAATCGGGAAGCTACAAAATATAGGTATAAACAGAGAGATACCCACCCAAACCTTACGAAATTTCACTCCTCTTTCGATATACAAATTATTTCAAAGTAAACAAACAAAGTACCTATTATTAAAATTTCACTTGCATTATTTTTTGTTATTGTATCAAACATTAAATTTAAGAATAGTAAGTAATTGTAAACAAATAGAAAATATTTTACTTTGACAATACTTTGCAAGTCTAGACTGTTCTTCAAACAAAAATATAAAATCAATGAATGCTGAGACTTATCAATCTTGAAATCCGTTGCCAAATACAAGAATCCTACCAATTTTATCGTGATAGTTTTTGCAAACATCATCAAATTATATTTATGGGGAATTCAGAGGTATGGGAGGTGTAAGGACGCCGATGGTCAGAGTCACATGCCACGTGCCACAGGCTTAGTAATAGGCTCCCGTTAGGACCCTTCGGGTACAGAACCCTAAAAACGGGCCATAGGCAAGTTTTTTGAAAGGACCACACGTATATTTTAATAACTTGTTATATGCAGTTTCATACAGTACTTTTTTCAGGTGAAATATTGTTTGTCACTTTCTTCAATTGACGTTTTCAGAATGTCACGTGGATTCAAATTAAGTATCATCAGTATCATTGCTGTCAGCAGCCATTTACTGCACGCAAGCAGACATTGAATCCGATTCTGAAGGCTTTGATTTTAGTTTGAGTGCTGTCAAAACTAAATTTTCTTCATTCCGAAATACTTCTTTAGTGTTAACAATATTATGGAAAAAAATAAGTTTTGACAGCATTAAACTGAAATTAAAGCCTTCAGAATCAACTATATTGTCTGATAATTTTGCCGTGCAGTCTACAGTTCAGGCCAGTACATAAAGCACGTTAGCTGTCACCTTACAGTGCCACTTTCTACGAATGCCTTCTGGGACTTCCTTCAAGTTCTGTGCTAAGCCGTCTTGCTGTGACTGATGATGTAGACGCACAGCACGCGCTGCATGTTAAAATAAGCTTTTTAATGTTCTGACAGCAATAGAAAATCCTAACAGAGCAGCAAGCTACGGTTCTACTTTAGGTTATAGTGGAGCGCCAATACCAACTCAAGGTTATTGAAAGGAGGTCTTCTGTAACTTAAACTCAAACATAAATTTGAATTCAAGTAATTACTTTCCCACTTAAGGGGATCGTACCGCACCGCTGAAGTTATTGACAAACGTTAACTAACAAACTGCGAGCGTCACGTTTTACCGCAACAGGTACAAGTCGCCCGATATAATTACATTTTACTAGCCCAACCTACATATTTTTTGTATCTATGTCCCTTATTAATATATATATTTTTATATTCTAAAGATATTTATTGTAAGTATTAACTTTGACTTGTAAAAAGTATATTTTATGTATCTTTTTTACTTGAAATAAATATATATAATTTAGCTATATAAAGCCTTTAGTTTCCTTTAACTTGTATTAATAATAAAAAAATATTAATTTTCGAAATATATTTCGGCCCACTATGGGGCCGGCATCAGTCGGCATATGCCGGCCCCATAGTGGGCCGAAATATATTTCGAAAATTAATATTTTTTTATTATTAATACAAGTTAAAGGTATCTTTTTTACAAAATAAATGTTTTGATTTTGATATCGCACCCACTTCTCCCGCACATGCCCGCACTCTGTCTAACTATGTGAGCAGCAATCATGGATTAAGCAGTTTCATATTTCTCATATTTTTACCAGTGTTGGCAAAACCTTACCATCAACAGTTCTGTGCTTAAATGGATTCGGGAAGGTGTGACAATCCCACTGAGATATAGTATTTCCCAAAACATAGCTCCCCAATGTACATAAAATTCAAGCGAAAAGTTAGACAAGCATTCGGCCATTAATAGATTATTAAAACTAGGGGCCATTACATAATGCGTCCCCATATCCGAGCAATATATCTCAAAAGTGTTTTTGGCACCAAAGGCAAACGGCGACAAGAGATTTGTCTTAAATCTTAAACAATTTAACAAATTTGTTACAAAGACCCATTTTAAGATGCACGACCATAGAACGGCTTCCAGTTAATAATAAAAGGTGCATACCTAGCTTCTATCGATTTGAAGGAATCACACCTATTGGTACCTATGGCTCCCAATGACCGAAAATACTTTAGATTTAATTAGGCGGCCGAAAATTCAAGAATTAGAACCTTTGAGTTTGTTGAAATGCCCTATGGATTGTCAGAGGCGCCGAGAATATTTACAAAAAATAATGAGGGAAGTAGTTGGTTATCTACGAGCAAGAAGCTATACCTCAGTACGATATATTTTGTATTAAAGCGATTACGACAAATGCCTCAGTAATATTAAAGCAATTATTCAGCTCCTTGAATGTCTAGGTTTCGTAATTAACTATGAGAAAAGTTCTATTGTACCAAAACAAAAATGTACATTCTTGGGATTTGTTTTTAACACGCTTAATATGACTTTATCGTTAACTGATAACAAGCGAAATAATATAGCACAGTTAGTCCAACATTTTTTACGTTTACCCACATGTACGATACGATACGACGCTTGTACAGCTGTAAGGTATGGATCGGTCTCCACCAAAAACTTTAAGAGTCAAAAGTTTGTAGCTTTTATGAAATTTAAAAATTATGACATCAAAATTAAACTGACCAGTATTATTTTAGAAGATTTACTGTGGTGGCAACAAAACATTTATGTAACATCTCATCCAATAAGAACACACGACTATGCGTTGGAAATATTTACAGACGCTTCCCGATCTGGCTGGGGTGTATTTTGTAACAAACAGCGCGCAAATGGTCGCTGAACAGAAAACGAGCAATTATTTCATATAAATTATCTGGAACTACTCGATGTGTTCTTCAGATTGAAGTGTTTTGCTGGCAACAGATCAAATTGTGCTGTATTATTACGGGTTGATAATACAACAGCCATTAGATATGTTAATCGAATGGGTGGTATTAAATTTTCACATCTCAATGAATTAACTAAAAAGATTTGGAAGTGGTTCGAAAAGCGCAATTTGTGGTTGTTTGCATCCTATATAAATACTAAGGAAAATAAAGAAGCTGACGAAGAGTCGCGGAGGATGAACCCAGGTACCGAGTTTGAATTATCTGAAATGGCCTTTCAGTCGATTATCGATGAGTTTGGACATCCACAAATTGATGTTTTTGCTTCCAGAACCAATACCAAATGCGCAAGCTACGTATCGTGAAAAAGGTATCCTTGCGCGTTAAATATAGACACCTTTACTATTGATTGGAGCCAATATTACTTTTACACCTTTCCATCTTTCCCCTCGATTTTAAAATGTCTTCAAAAAATTAAGTCTGACAAGTCTACAGGCATTTTCATATTCCCTTACTAGCCATCTCAACCAAGGTTTTCTTTATTGCATACATTACTAGATTCTGAAATCTTCATGTTTGATGACGCTATCAAATTTGCCGACAGGAGCCATCCTCAAACACGCCATCCACCATGTACCCTGGGTGCCGCGAGACTATCCGGCTCGCTTTCTCAGGACGTGGATTTCCGGAACAAGCACTAGATCTCGTCTCCGCATCCCTTTCAGCAAGTACAATTAAGCAGTACAGTGTTACATTTAGATTACGGTGGAACTTTTGTTATCATAATGATTATAGTCCCATTGAACCTTTGGTACCAGTTTTGTTATTTCTATTAGATCAATACAATAAAGGTAATTCATACGGCTCGTTAAATAGCCATCGTTCGGCTATTTTATTGCTGTTAGGTAGTAAAATTGGCTCTGATGATTGCGTGTCACGATTATTAAAAGGTGCTTACAAACTTAGACCCTCTTTGCCCAAATATACAAATACTTGGGATCCAAAATTAGTACATAACACTGTCTCTAATTGGTATCCCAATGAGAATCAAGATTTTCAAACGATTACTAAAAAACTAGTGATTCTATTAGCTTTATGCACAGCACACAGATTACAAACGTTGTTATTAATTAAACTTAATAATGTTACATTAAATAACAGTGAAATTAGAATTTTCACAAGCGACGTCATACAAACTTCAGCTGCTGGAAGGGATCAGCCTGTGCTACTTTCACCTTATTTTAGGGAAAACCCTAACATCTGCCCAGCGCAGACGTTAGAAGACTATATAAAAATGACTAGAAGTTTAAGACCTGACAATGTTGAACGTTTAACTATAACTCATAGAAGACTTCACAAAGCTGCTACGGCACAAACAATCGGTCGTTGGATAAAGAGCACAATGAGTGACAGCGGGGTGGACGTGGCGACGTTCAGCGCGCATAGCACGCGGCACGCCGCCACGTCTGCCGCGCATTCCGCCGGCGTTTCAATTGACGTCATTGCGGGCTGGACCACGGATTCCCAAACTTTCGCTAGATTTTATCAGCGACCGATAGATCACCAAAGTAGTTTTGCGAGGGCTATATTTGAGATTAATACTGAATGAACAAATAATGTGATTATTTGTAGTTGATTTAAGATTGTAATATAATTAGGTGGATAAGAAAATAAATTTTATTTTTTGGTTGATCAATGCAAAGCAAAACTTTATCTCTAAACATCTACCTTTGTAATATATCTGAAGAATGAAGCAACGAAATATAATATACGATCAAAAGAACTTCCTAGTGAAGTTCGATCAATATTATATTAGTTGCTTCATTCGAAGATATACAGTCCCACCCGCCCAAAGCCCAAAAGTTTTGCTAAGTACTACCTACTTTAAAAATAATGAGGCTTGGAGAATATGGCGGCAGGGGATGTGGTGGATAGCGGAAGCTACAGTTTTATTTTTTAAATACTCCGTTAGGAAACGGAAGTCACAGTTTTATTTTTTAAATACTCCGATAGGAACCGGAAGAATGGACTTTTAAACTTAAAAAAAAATGCGAATGTTACCTTGTACATTAGGAGGACTACCTTTGTAATATATCTTCGAATGAAGCAACTAATATAATATTGATCGAACTTCACAAGGAAGTTCGTTTGATCGTATATTCTACGCTATTTTGTTGTGAAGTCAGGTCCGCGTATTAAAAATAATTTGTAGTGTTTTTGTAATAAAAGAAAAGGTGTTTCGATGAAAAAAATCAGCAACTAATGAAAGGGCATGGCGTGTGTTGTATTGGGATGCAAATCCCATTCATCTCAGAAAAGAAATTAAGGCAAATACATCAGCTTCCATCGTTAAGCCATTGGATCACAAAATTTCAATATAATTTTGTAAAGTATAAGTAACAAAAAAACATTAACATGTGTATGTGACTAAGTTTTCAAAGAAAATTACATTTGGGTAGCATTTTATCGAAGAATTTTATTCTCTCATAGGTAAGGTTATATTAGGATATGCGTAGGTACAACCGGGTACAACCATGTAATTTGCAAAACATGTTGACAAGCAGTTGTCTCTTTTTGGCACTCTAAATAGTGATATGAGAAAAAAAGATAATTAAATCAAAAAGAGTTGCTATTTTAGGACTATTTCTATTGCTTTTGTAATTATTCTGAGATCACAGCGTGTACGTACACTAAACAATTTCTTTTAAGAACGAAAGAAATATTTGTGATAATGTCCTCAGTTCATGTGATCCCATTTCAGGCGATATTACATGCTCGTTCTCATCTATCATAGTAATTTAATCTTTCAGGGTTACGTTACAAAAATACAAACCGTTTGTATTAATCGCGTGCTCAGAAAACCAAAAGCACCTACATAAACAGAAAAAACTAGAAAAAAAACATTAATATATAATTCAAAGTGAAAAAATTGTAGGACCTGATAGAGTAACTTTAATATACCAATATCTAACAAGAAAAAAAAAATTTTTGTCGATTTTTTTTTTCATCTCTCCATAGAAACTTTGTCAGTTGATTGAACCATTTTGTACTGGGAAGTGAAAAAAATATATCAAACAAAAAAAGAATTAATTTCACTTATTATTGCAAGGTGAAATAAAATTAACCGACCCAATTCATACTGAAGACTCGGCTAGTGATCAGAAACAAGCTTATGTGTTTGCAAAAGTCATAAAACAAAAGTTTCATCTTACGATCAGAGAGCATGCGGCTAAAGGGCAATGCCCGTTTTAGTATGGAGATAATCGCTTCTTTCGAAATCACCTCAAAATCACTGCCCACGTACAAAACTTTTATAGCCTGATAGAGAGAGGGTCTTAATACAAACAAAAGTTACTATGAAAACTCTGCTTCAAAACGTAACCATTCGAAGATATAAGCAATACCATTTTGTGATTTTTTTCTTTTTTATTTATAATGTTTAGACTTTTTTAGTAAAATCTGTTTTATTTTTGATATCAAAGCATTAGTCTTACATGGAAGAGAACACTATACCTTGTGACGCGTGCCCGATCACCCTCCCGCCTTACCACCCGCATCCTCTCCAACGCCATCCGCCAACCATTGCGCGGCAAGCACGAAGTTGACAACGTATATTGTTTAATAATTCTTAAGAGTTCGCGCGCCCCATTTTCACGGACTTTTTGTGACGACTCTTAACGTTTTATTTTTTACAATGGGAAAAACAGGGTTATTGATGCCTATTTTAAAAAGTACTTAGTTGATTTCAGCTTGTTCTATCTGATTTTAAGCTGTAACTATAAGTAAGGATTGTTGAATATTAAAACCACAATCGTAATTCTTTATCATTTATTTTTCTGAACACAATGATTATTAAATGAAGATTATAGTATTACATTTAATTCATCGTCACTTGCCTCGTCATGAACTTCATTTTCTACGTCATGTCAAATAATGGTATCTAAGAATGGAGCCGGTGGACATAGGTTTTCTTGATGCCTTCCCCATCCAAGATACCAAATAATAGACATCACGTGGGGACAACTTCCTAATGTCCGGGTTCCGATGACACAACTACAGTAGTAGCTAATAATACCGTCCCTCTCACGAACATTTCCGTTAAATAATATATATATGTAATATTGTTTCGCTTGTCTATGACGTGATTTTATACGTCCTCGTAGCAACCACGGATTTATAGCGAGTATCCCATATTCGTTAAGATTATCAATATCTACTTCTCTGTAAACTTCAATAGTATATGAACCATTGGCTCTGATGTTCTCGCCGTAGTAACTGCAGGCATGCTTTAGTTGGTATGTTCCGAGTGCGAATATAATTAAATCATCTTCATTCAGAACAGGGAAGTTATTCAAAGTTGGGTTCTCTGCAGTTATTGATAAGAATGCTGCTCGGCGACCGTTCATATTATATGCTAACACGTAGTTTCCTAAAAAGTTTTCATTTATTTGGAATCGTTCTGCTATAGCTGCCAAAATGTCTGCCACAAGTCTATGATCAGTTAATGGCCTTCCAAAGGCATTTAGCAACGCGCCGGCGATTTCAATTTCATCAAATAGGTGTTTGAGAGCTCTGTTGTTTGCAACGTGTCGCAAAAACTTAAATTGATTTTTAAGTCGACCATTTATAGTTTCAACTGCCCATAGACACATTTTGACTTTCCTCGAGTTATTAGCTTCTTTGGTAGTAAGTTGAGGAAGTCGCCTATTAGGTTTTGCCACAGGCAACTTAGGAACGTACCCAAATGTTTGGAGTGGCATTACAGAGTCTCTGAATCCTTGGTCTAGTATAAGCACATCATGTTCTTTGTACACCCAATGGAATGGATCAGTGCGACTTTCCAACATTTTATTCAATATGACTGAGTCAGACGTAGTTGCGTCATACGGCCCATAAATGTCTATTATGTGTCCGTCAGGGCACTTTTTCGCCACCTGTGCTGTGCATGCTGTATGATTTTATTTGGAAATAGTAATTACTACTTTTCTGTAGATATATATAAGTGCCATCGAAAATAACTGACCTTTCTTTGTTCAGGTGCGTCATTACCATTCCCAAATAAAGCGTTAGGAATGGCAAGACAACGATGAATCATTTCTTCCCTGCTGATGTGATTATATCCCAAATGCCTCGGTACAAACTCACTCATTAAGCAAGCACGAGCTTGATCCATTTTTGCTTCATACCGTTGGCGGGATATACGGAACAGTTTTGCCAGTCGTTGGTTTGGTTCTCTTGTGCGAAGTTTAACCAAAAAACACGCTAAAACGGCGGCAGGTTGTCTCAGTTGTGATAGATAAGGCGTCGTTATTAGAACCTCTTGGAATTTTGCTTTTGAGAACGCTATATAATAATGAAACATATTATCATCTATTGATGATAACTGTTCAAAGTTCAATGTCTTCGTTGGCATTCTCAATAAATTCAACATCTCTGTTACTTGTAGTAGTACTACGTAAATGTATCGTACACGTGACGAGTGTTCATCTCTACATTAAGCCAGGCGTCGTGATGGCGATGCTCATGACATACTCGTGTCCGCCTGGGTATATAGAATCCATTTTCTCTCAAAATGGCTGCTCTCAAATGTTTAGTTACTAGTAGTAAATTAGCATTCATACATATTGCGAATATGCATAGCCTCGTATTGAAGGGCGCCCGAGAATATCCTGTCAGATGATATTGCTGAGGCCTCGCGGCTACAGCTGGCCTTTGAGCAGGCTCTACAACTGGTTCTTGGTGAGGTTCCATGGCTGCTTATGGAGGAGGCACCACGGCTGCTTCTGGAGGAGGCACCACGGCTACTCCTGAAGGAAGTGCCATGGCTGCTTCTGGAGGAGGCACCACTGCTGCTTCAGGAGGAGGCACTACGGCTGCTTCTGGAGGAGGCACCACGGCTGCTTCTGGAGGAAGGTCCACGATTGGCTCTTCAACAGCTTCTTGATTCAGTTGTCTAATTCTTTCGTTGTAATAGCGCTGAGAACGTCGAAAACAATTTCGACAAAAGCGATCTCCATCAGCAATCTGTAAAAAAAATATACATATATAAAAAACGTGATTCGTGCATTTCATTACATTTGTTAAAAATACATAACCGCTACATAAAGAAATACTATAGAGGACACAGCGCATTATCGTATTTTTGTTATCATTAGCATTTGTTACATAATAAAAATATGGTTTAAAATTATTTGGCAAGGCCAAATAAAAAAAAGTTATTTCATTTCAAACATAACTTTCATAAAATGGCCAGCCTGTAAATCCCAATATATTGATGTGGCTCGATCCTTTACTTCATACAATTCCACAAAAGTTAATAATTTTGATAATGAACTCATTTTTTTTAGTTCCCGTTTAAAATGAAATTATCATACCTGTCGAATGTTGCAAACTTCAGCGAAAAAATCCAAAACGAAAGGATTATTTTCGATGTAATCAAGTGTTAGAGGCATGGATCGAAGAAGATGACGACCATCCACTCGATTTAGACTTCCCTGACAAGAGATGCACGGTCTAAAAGTTTCCATCTTTAAAACGATAAAGAATAATGCAAGTCCAAATATCACAGCACAGGTCAACAAATAATTCACTTCACAGGAGTCCAAAATACGAAAGCCAAGGTCTTTTTTTCCAAAGTCGAATCAGAAATTGAGTTGAGAATACGCAAGCGAACCACACAAAAGCAGAACGATGAGTGATTAGTATATAACAGTAGCTCTACAAATGAGCCTAACTCAAAAAAAAGCAGTTTGTTCCATTGTTTACAATTCTGGTAAAAATGAAATGACACGACGTGATTGGTTGACAAAATGAGATACCAGTTATAACAAAAGAAGCGTTTACCTGATGACGGCGCACCCACACTGGTTACCATTATTATTTAAAACATGTTTTTTTATTGTCTTCTGTGTATCTTTGATAGTATAAAAAATAAAAAAGTCATCAAAATAGTAAAAAATCTTAAAATATCATTGCGTTTATCTCCGAATGGTTACGTTTTGGTGAAAAGTTTTCATAGTAAATTTTGTTCGTGTTAAAGCCCTCTATCAACTCTGACAAGTTTTGTTTGTGCGCGAGATTTTGGAAAATTTAGCAAAAGGCGACCATTCCGGGCATTGGCCTTTTCATTAATTTTCGCACCTTAATCAAGGTTAATTTTTTATGTTCGTGAAAACTAGAATCGAATAAAATATTTTTTTAATACACCTGCTCAAAATATGATAGATTACGTGCCTGTTTAGCTTGCGTAAAATGAGATATTTCGCACTCGTGCTTTTTGTTTTTACTACCCACTGACGCCATCTAGGGGAAACCGGACACATCATTTATTAAGCATGTAAACCTTTGTTATCCCAGATAATCTATAATAAGATGAGTATTTTCAAACTTTTATATTTTATTATTAAACATACTATGTATGTTAAATTGTAAAATATGTTTTAAAAATTCAAAACGATTTTAGACGTCATAATTTATATGATATTTTAACTATCTTAGAAATTATTATGAAAAATATTTTAGAAAGAGACATTGATCTTTGTAGTACAGATTGGCGCCAACCAGACTGCTTGTTCTTCAGTCGACTTGTATCTGTTTTGATTAGCAACAAAATTGCTTTTATTTTATTATTTCATGTAATTATTCGCAGGTGTATTAAAAAACGTCGTTTGATACACGTGGGAAAGTGTTGATATTTCTCGTCCCGACTGTTTTTTTCAATCAATAGTGACTCTACATATCGACCTTTTCGCACTTGCATCAAAACGTCCTATTTTTTCTACATTAATATACCCTTGGACTACCAATGGAACAATACGTCCCAAGCAAAATTAAAAAATTACTTGTGGGCAAATGAACTTCTTTAGCTGCACTGGGTATCATCCCAGTGGTAGTTTATGATGTAATCTTTCAAATAAATCAGATTTTTTGTGAAGGCAGCTATTTTGATTTCGTCAGTTGTTGTTTTCTGTGACAGTGTAATGATAGAAAAAGGTCAGATTTTGATTAAAAAAAATAAAAAAACGTCTTTTTTGTCACAATTTTATGTGTAACGTCTCTTTTTTGTGCCCTCCGAAGTATTTTTTAAACGTGCTGTCTAAAATTAGGACTGCAAACGTAAGTTCATGCTTTTTATAAGTTATTGAAAATATTCCGGGATAATACATCCCAATGGTATTTTTCACTGGGATACCATAATCCCAATGGTATTGAAATGAAATTTTTGCTTTAGATGAGTCGAAGACACCTTCGAGACGAAGAATTGCCCCAGGTACTCGAAGAGAGTGATAGCGAAACCGAGGACTTCTCCGACTCTGGATCGGGGTATGCCCCAACTGATGGCGAACAGAAGGCCTAACATGGTGCAACTTTAACCATATTAGGCCTGCAGGCAGGTGGCTGATCTCAGCTCCACTGAAGACGAATCGGAACCGAAAGACAATGCTGCATCAGTAGAACCAAAGCCAGGCCCATCGTCGTCACCAGGACCGTCTGCTGATGACTCGGGAACGTCTGCTGATGACTCGGGGCCGATTATTTGGAGTAGTCCTATACAATATTTTGGCCTAAAATGTTCTATACCCGAATACTCCCCAATGTCTATAACTGTACCTGTCAATGAACAAAAGGTTCACGTATATGATTAAGATCGGAGATCTTCTAAATGGTGGAAGAAGGTTTTATATATGTTCGTGATGGCTGCTGCTGTGAATTCTCACGTAGTTAATCGAGTAATAACTGGAGAGAAAGTGAAGTTTCTGCCCTTCCTAGTGAATTAAGCTGAACAACTTGTGCTTACTGGGCGTCAAACAGCCAAGGTTTCAAGGAAAATTGGAAGAAGAAGTGGCCTTAGATCTAAAGGAATCCAGACGGATGATACATATCGGGGATCACTTGCCGGGGGTCCCCACCAAAGGTCTCCACCGCTGCGTAAGTTGCGCTATGGAAAAGAAAGACAAGAGAACAAAATACACATGTTCAGCATGCAGTCAGCCGCTTTGCACTGACTTTTACTCCATACCATTCGTAATTTGTAATAAGTTCGTAAGCTTACAAATTTTCTAGTTATTATGTTCATTTTCAAAAATAAAGTAACCTATTCTAAAAACATCTCTTTTTGTATTTCCATACCGTTGGGATATATTGTCCCATTGAAAAATACATTCGGGACAATATGTCCCAACAAATTTTCCTTTTTTTTTTCGTTTTCCCTAGGCATTTATTTTTTAAATAATTTCCCATGTTTCAGAAAGAACTATTCATTCACTTTAACAAAGTGATTCTAAAATTTTTGGAAAAAAAGGTTTCGTTAGTCTCACGGGAGCTGACACACAAAATTATTATTATATACCGGCTTTCAAATAGTAGGCTTATGGTCAGTAATAATAAATAATACGTGAGTGTTAAAGTCATAATAAAAAAAAATAACATAACAGACTCAAATCACTGCACTAGGTAGGTATATATACTCAAGAAACCGGCCAAGTGCGTGTCGGGCCACGCGCAATGTAGGATTCCGTAGTTGCCCGGTACATTTTATAAGTTGGTCTACTAATACAGACCGCGCCAAACTTCTAGTCGCATACATTAGAGGGGACCAAAAGTTTAGTGCGACCTGTACTCGTAAACCTGTAAAGCCTTCTTAGCTGTGATAGTTTTCCTTTTAAATTCATTATTTATACTACTTCTGTGATTTTTTTCGCATTTCTATAAACAACCGTTTAGCCGGCAGGGGGGGGGGACACTCCACAATAACAAAAATTTTCACTTTAAAGCTTAATATTTCGCCAACAGATCCCTAAGTCGAAAAATAGCTTTCACACACCCACAATGTTTTTAAGCGACCTGTCCAACGACACCCCACACTATGGGAAAGACGAGAAAAAAAAATCATCCCCAGTTTACGTGTATGAGAATTTTTTTTCGAGATTTTTTTGTACTTTTTTGTCGGCGTTATTAATATTTATATCCATGTGAAATAACAGCTTTCTAGCACTAATAGTCTCTGAGTTAAGCCGCGGACAGACGGACATGGCGAAACTATAAAAGCCCTAAAAACCGGACAAGTGCGAGTTGGACTCACCCACGGAGGGTTCCGTTAAAGACTATATTTTTTATGATTTAATTACAAATGTATAGTTTTCAGATTTTTCCTTATACTTGTAGTATATGACGGTATTAGTTGCCAAATTTCATAGTTATAGGTCAACGGAAAATACCCTATAAATTTTGATTCCCTTGAGAGTGTCGAAATATACTACGTGCTTTGCGGCATAAACGGCCGTATCTTTTTTTTCGTTAACTTAGAAGTTTGATTTTTTCACAGCTTCAAGGGACCATAAACTTAAGTATATTGTTTTAATTTCAACTTGATACCTCATCGCTATATTAGTTTAATTATTTCAATAAATGAATTTGAATTTGAATTTGAATTTGAACGCGTTCCCGAGATAATGGGTCATGACAGACAGACGGACGGAGAACAAAGTGATCCTATAAGGGCTCCGTTTTTTTCTCTTGAGGTACGGAACTTTAAAAATATTAAAAAATTATAAACAAAAATTCGATATATTTTTCAGTGTTCCAAAGAAACCCAGACATTTTGTCAACGTGTACTTGACAGAATTTGGGAAAAAAGATCGTTAGATCCATCGCTCATTGCAGATTGGTTACTTTGTGTCTGAAATGAGAATCTTTATTACTGGTCCCATTCTTCAACAAAAAGATCTTGTGATAAAATATCTTTTGCCAATAAATCTGTCTGCGATACGAGAGAAAATCTTTAGTGAGAACTTTTATTCAAAACTTTAAGGTCGTACAAAATTTTAAAAGAAAAATTAAAGGGTGTGCTAGTATGTTAGAGTTATCATGATATGGGTGGCAGGTCAAAGTTGACATTTATAGTGATGTACTCTATTGAAATATGATCGATTTTTTTTAGTATCGAGAGAGTTAGCAAGGGCTATCAAATCGATTTTTTATTTGATTGATTTTTGATTATCCAAACTACTTTTTGTTAATTACTAAATTAATTAAATTAAACGAACCAATAACTCCAGAGCTTAACAGATCTAAGTTTCTTTTTTGTTTTTCTCGGAATTTTGAACAAATAGCACGTGAAGCAACCGCAATGAAAACACAAACCGCATACAAGATGAACTCATACTGACGCGATCCTATGAGATGCTGCACCGATTCATCGATATATTTTCGATTATGTAGTGTCAGTACCTATAGGTTAGCGTTCCGATCCACGCATCACGTACCAAAAAGTCATTATTATTTACCGAATCTTTTCTTCGTTAAATTTATCGAATACACTGAGATTTTAGTTCCAATTTATAGATGCATTATTTATTGTATTTTTGCAATAATTATTTACATTATTTCTAAGACCTATTATTTTATTTTGTGCCCGGGTGTATGTAGTATGGTGTGAGTAGTATAGGTGAAACGGAACATTACGAACTGTCACCCATATCATGATATCTCGGACAGCCTTATAGCTAGCCGTATTATTCAAGCACTGATTGACAGTTAGGAAAATAAAATTTCAAAGCTTCGAATTAGTTTAATAATGATTCAATTTTTCAAGTGCCATATAAAAAAATTTCAATTTGGGAAGAATATAACAAGAAATTAGAATAAAACTTATTATCAATCGGTATACTAGAATTTATTTCCCTAGTTCATATTATGTTACATTATGTCCAACAGGTCAGTGAGTGGCCTGTGGGTGCGTTAACTATTTATGTTAAGTATCGTGTAGTATGTGCTGTGTGTTTGTTAATATGTACAGAATAAATTTATATGAATTTGTAATGTCGTTTCGTATTGCTCTATCCTATTAACAGCTAATTAATTAATTCGATTTTTCAATTCAATTCATTCAATTCATTTATTGCCATAAATCACATGTACATAAAAGGTGTTTTTTAAAAATACAAGTTACAATGTAATTTTACCAATAAGGTGTAGCAATGTAATTCTTAAAATAAATTGTATAATTCGTATTTACAGCTAGACTCTAATTATACCTTAAACCTACTTTTACTATTCTACATAATTTAACACTTCTCATTGATTATAAAATTTTCAAATATAATAGATCAAATGAATGTTAATTCACAATACAAAATTAAATTACAATATAATTCCATTATAATCTTTATTAAACTTATAGAAATCTTTTAAATTGTAAGGACACATCTGTACCAAGTATCTTTTCAGGGTATTCATAAATTCGATCCCAGAAAGGCATTTGATTTGTATTGGTAGGCTATTAAACACTTTAATGGCAGCCAATTTGGTAGACTTTTCATAAGAAGTAGTGTTTTTCCTAGGAACTTCCAGGTCAAACTCAAAACGTTTTTGAAGTCTAGTGCTATGACATAGAGATTTATTGGGGAATTTACTAGGAAAGCGCTTGACAATTTTGCATAATTCGATTACGTATAAGGCAGTAAGTGTGTGTAGTTTTAACGTAATAAAATATGGTTGGCAGGAATCCATACTTGATTTTAGTCCGCTTATTATACGGATACACCTTTTTTGAAGTTTAAATACACTCTCTATATCTGTATTATTACAGTCTATGGGGACGTGGAGCGGTCGTTCGCTTGCTGAGTGGCCGACTGCTGTCTTTTTTTGGTACATAGTTGATTTCACCTAGCCTAGTATTAGTTAGGAGGGGGTTGTGCTGTCCATATCCGATATAGGTGTCACCAGGGGTGTCTAGACCCTCTATATGCATTTCACGGAATCGACGCTTCATGTCCTCGTTTAAAAGAAAAGAAAATGGAATTTATTGCCAACAAAACACATGAAACAAAATTAAAACAATAAAAAGGAATTAGACTAACTTAAATACAAATTTTGTTCGACAAAAAGGTGGCACGCTCAGCATTTGCTGTCGGAGATTTTTTAAGGATCCCTACAGCGCTGATTTCCAGCGAGCCCCTTAAATCTTGTGCACGGAGGTGCCATGAATCCCAGTCGAGCATATCCCAGAGTAGCGAGGTCTTTAGGCGTCTTGGGAATCGTCCAGCGGTTTTGAGAGCCATTCGATATTGCCGTTCAATTTTGAGTAAGTTACTCTTACTGTAACGTTAGAGTAGTTGTATCACGCCATAATCCAATTTAGGAAGTAGGCAGGCCTGAATGACCGCTAGTTTCACCATCAGATCCGTTTTTTCGTATATATACTAGTACGCGTACAATAACCAACACTCATTCTCATTCATAAATAAATTTACATTAAAGTATGGATCTCAGACAAAGTAAAAGCTTGGATGTTACTTTATTATTCTACTAGGGCTTAGTTCATTGTCAGTGTGAATGAAAAATTCGACCAAACAAGGTTGTTATCCGGAGAAGGTATCTTTTTGCAAAATAAAAGAATTCGAGGAAATCTTGCTTTTTATCTTAAATAGTTTGTCTCATATAAATGTTTAACTTGACAGCTCAGCAAAGTGTTATTAATTCGTAATACTGATCAGTGATCACTAACCAAGCCTCAAGTATGAATTTGGCTGCATAGATGAATGTCACTTTAAATACGAAACGGCGCAGTCTAGTTGGAGAAATATACCATCCAAAAATTATGTATAGTTTAAATGCCCTGTTAATGGAAATATTGAAATCGCCCGGAAATATTCCCAGTCACTGAAAATTTAAACTGGAATTATTTCCCTAAAGGCCAGTCTCCCTTGAGATACTTTATTGAAATAAAGTTACTATTCAACAGAGTCTTCTTCATTCACCATGAAGCCCCCCTGAAGTTATTCGAGGGAGAGTAAGAGGACACCTTTCAAACAGGCACGATCCAGTGATGCGGTATACTCTTTTATGAGGCCCATATTAAAATAAAAGAAATGTTTTTCTTTTTTAATTTGGTGTTATTAGTCTTTTTAGTAAGATCTATTATACACATTGAAACAATAATGGGGTATTTATTGGTAAAAACAGAAAAAATAAAAATAACATTACTTCAATAAAATTAAATTTAACTAAATAATCTCAAATCTTAAAATTACCTTAAACCTACAAAAAAGAACAAAATAAAATATTATTTCTAAATCAATAATAATAACAATATTACAGTTCAGCCTGAACATGATGGCAAAAACAGTAAAGGCTATGCAGTGATGAATTCAGTCACGCGTACAGGCCTCTCTTAAAGGCTAACCTCACCGAAATATCTTAAATATTACTTCACTAAACGACGAGCCATGCGACAGATATTCGCCGGCTGAAATCAGCATGGCGTCTGATAGCGAGCGGACAAGTTGCCAGCAATTCATTAAGTGGGGCAATGTTGCTGATATATGGCTGACGTGGGGATAGTATGGTATTTTTGACAGGAGATAGCGATTTAGTCCAAAGAACTGTGTACGATAAGAATTATCGATGCGCTTAGAAAATTAAACCCCATGCTCTACTACTTTCGTGGAAAAACTTTAAAATTCACTTCTCCATACAAATTTTCAATACATATCTGCCATTTTCTAGAGGAAAGCGATAAAATAAAAAGTGTATGATCGGTAAAGCATGTGTAATTTCTGAGCCGTCGTCATTAGAACACCCGGTATGTGTCAGTGATATTCACATTTTACTATAAATTAGTCTGTTGAATTGCTGACCAATAAAATGTGAAAATGTTGGATTTTTCTTTGTTTTACATTTTATATTTCATAAAAATATGTTTGTCTGGTTGACTTTATACAAAGAATAGTCTTACACAGTTTGAGCGCAACATCAAGATATCATGACTGGTGCTCCAAAATTCCCTTCCAGGGCTACACCAATATTTCTTTTCGTCTTAGTCACTTATAAATTTATTCCAAATTGACAACATGTTGGACAGGTGTTGAAGCATATCGTGAATTATCTCTATATTCCTATGACTTGCACTGTACAATCTGGTAGCTAGTGATTTGTTGCTGGACACGCAACGTGATCGCTTGATTCACTCGCTGCAGTTAATTATTAAAAGCAATTATCTGCTGTTGACGTAGAATAATGCGGGGTGCATCCCATATTTTATGTTATTAGAAACTAAAGGTAGTATCATAATATATGCATGGGCATTATTGGGCATGAAATAATGTACTATGTTATTGGCTTTCTGTTATGTGTAATCTGCTTGGACTATATAGATAACGTGTATTGTCAAAACGTGCGAACTCATTACACATGCGACAGAATCTCATCGGTCTTATTACGTTTACACTCACCATTACTTCTGGGGCATGAACGCTGACTTCAAATTTGACTCTGTCGTTTGTAGTGGTCACTGACATCCGCTAGGATATGGCACACCCAAGAAGAAGAAGTTTGTCACAACATCGTCTAATAAATAAATATGAGCTACCTAAAAAACTAACTGCAACCGATAAAATTGCAGCACACCAATAGCTATTTATTGTTCTTGGTTCCCATGAAATAACACGTGAATTTATGTAAGCCTCAATTTTGACTGGCGTCTCGTAATTTCATATTTTAGAGGGTAATGATTTATAGATAGATAGATAACTTCTTTATATATTTTAATCTTCTTGTCTTATGTGAACTTACAGTAGCAGACTGTGGTATGAGGATGATGAATAGGTTTTCAACTTTCTTTTTTTAAGTTGTTATTATTTCATAGGAATACTTAGTTTTAATTAGCCATACATGATTTGAATTTTTTAATATTATGCAAATCCTCCCGAAGTTATTTGGGGGATAGTAAGAAAACAGCTCTCAGGCAAAACCAGGCGGCCCACCATTGCCTGGGACCGATGGATGGCGGTATATCCATCCCCAAGTATATCCCTCATCCCCAATTGCCGGGCCTCATATAAAACAGACTAGTGACGGGCAGCGGCGTCACCGGTGCAAGGGTTTCGGCACCGCACTCACCAACGCGCCTGCCCAGCGTGTGTGAGTATAGGCATTTCTTCCAGGAGAACCGACAAGAGTGGCGAAATTCTGGAAAAGCCCTTGTCCAGCAATGGCTATTATGATTTGCATGATCTCTCAAAATTTCAAATAAATACAAAAATGAGTTCTATAATATTATATGTCCGTAACGGATAGACTGCTTATTAAAGAGATGAAATTGATTTAGCTAGCCCTACCACGGACCTCGGTCTATTTTTGATTTCTACTGCCACAATTTCTATGTAGGGAATCAATATAATGCGTCAGCAAACCCAGTTTGTATACCTGTTGATCTGCGTTCTGCATGTACTTAGCCATTAAATGTTTCGACAAATAAACAAACGAGTTTGTAAATTCGAGCCGCAATTTTAGTCTTGCATTTACAAATTCATTGCAATTTCTTTTTACAATTTCTTGTAAGGGTTACGTACACGCAACACGGAGGCCTATTAATGGCGCTCTGCTGTCTGTCCGTCCGAGTATGTGACAGGTCTCTAGCTTGCATCCGGAATGAACTACAATATTTTTTTGCTTGACATTAAAAGATTCAAAATGTTTATTTGCGTGGACGCACTATAAGTTTCCGGAATGATATGAAAAAATACTATTAAAGGTACAAAATTAATTTATTGTTTTTCAAAAGAATCTCCCTTGGCGTCTATGCACTTTTTCATTCGATCAAACCAGTTTTGAAAACTTTTGTGCCACTCCCCTGTGGTGACCTCTGAAACGTGTTTTTCATACTCCTCGACAGCCTCTTCTGGTGATGAAAATCGTTGACCGCGTAATTGGTTCTTAATTTTTGGGAACAGAAAAAAGTCACAAGGTGCCAGGTCGGGACTGTATGCAGTTCTACATTTTTCGTCTTCAAAAAGTCGTTTGTCTGTCTGGCTGTGTGAGAACTAGCATTGTCGTGGTGCAGGATGATACGGCGTTTACGGTTATTTTTACGGAGTTCGACAATAACTTCCGGCAAACAAATGGTCGTGTACCAGTCACTATTCACGGTACGACGATTCTCTAAAGCAACAGTAGCCACGTGTCCAGTTTTATTAAAAAAAGAAGCAATCATCCGCTTAGATGCACTTTTCACGCGCGCCACTTTGGTTGGTTTCGGCTCATTTTGAAAGACCCATACGCTCGATTGCTGCTTTGTTTTGGGATCGTAGCAATAAATCCATGTTTCGTCACCTGTAACTATATCCCACACCAAATTTGACGCACCTTCGTTGAATCTGGTAAGCATGGCACTGCACCAAGTGACGCGGTCCGTTTTTTGAGCCTCGGTCAAGTTGTATGGGATCCACCGCGAGCACAGCTTTCTCACACCCAAATATTTGTGTAGGATTGATTGTATTTGACTCATGCCTATTTCTAAGGATGCGCGAATTTCATGGTAGGTCACATGCCTGTCTGTTTCAATCATACGGCGCACAGCATCGATGTTTTTGTTGGTCACAGCGGTGGACGGCCGACCATCGCGAGATTCGTCACTGAGATTGATACGACCACGCTTGAATTCTGCAAACCAGCTATAAACAGTCGTCTTGCATGGTGCTTCATTGCCAAAAGCTGTTTCAAGCCGAGCGATGCTCTGTTGAGCTGTCAAATTACACTTAAAATTGTAGAAAATCATACTACGAAAATTTTCCCGAGTTAAATCCATGTTGATGCAGACACACAATTTTTTAAATGGCGCCACAAGGTAAAAACAAAAGACAGTCAGATGAAACAAACTGCATTCTACAGCCAAAGAGTTCTATTTTCAAATGTTGCAATAAATTTTTAAATATTGTTTATGTAAGTGGCCAGTTCCGGAAACTTTTAGTGTTGCCTATGTAGATACATAAAGTATACGTTTTACATGTCAAATCTAATCTGTATAAAAATAATATTTTATGATGAAACAAATATGATATGGTTTCTTTTAACTTGTATTAATAATAAAAAAATATTAATTTTCGAAATATATTTCGGCCCACTATGGGGCCGGCATCAGTCGAATATATAAAAAAAAACTACATTTAAGTTGGACTACTAAAGTTATACACATGCATAACATAAAGAATTATTGATATAAGAATATTATTATACCTACATAATACATAATGCAATTAATAAATAAGTTGATAAATAAACTGAATAGAACATAAATAAATTTAATGATAGCTAAATATATGCGGTGGTAGAGCTAAAGCCGAGCTTACTGTGGAGGTACCACCATCTTACTCGCAAATCCTCCCGAAGTTATTCAGGGGAGAGTAAGAGAACAGCTCTCAGGCAAAACCAGGCGGCCCACCATTGCCTGGGACCGATGGATGGCGGTATATCCATCCTTAATTACCGGACCTAATATAAAACAGACTAGTGACGGGCAGCGGCGTCACTGGTGCGAGGGTTTCGGCACCGCGCTCACCAACTCGCCTGCCCAGCGTGTGTGAGTATGGGTATTTCTTCCAGGAGAACCGCCAAGAGTGGCGAAATCCTGAAAAGGTCTATGTCCAGCAGTGGACGAAACAGGCTGATGGATGGATGGAAATATATACTAACATAAGTAAAAAATTAAAATATTGTATATACGAGTTAGGTGGTAGAGCTACTGCCGGGCTCGACTGTGGAGGTACCACCATCTTACTCGGAAATCCTCCGTCCAGCAGTGGACAAAACAGGCTGATGGATGGATATACGAGTACATACCTACATTCTGCATTGAATAAATAAGTTAATAGATAAATAAACTATAAATAGATATAATGCCTAAATCCGCCCATTCGATTAATCTTGCTAAGAAGAAGGGCAAGAAACTTAACATGTCAAAATTTTCATGAAATGCAGACACTAAAACCTGGCTATGTACTATATATTTTTACTTTAGCTTCCCACTTCATGGGAGAATACAAACAAAAATTTAACTAAAATGAAAAAAAATAAGGAAGAAATCTCTTTCAATATTAATATGCTTAAAATTATATTGTAATACTTATTTCCATTATGGCCTATATCACCACCTCATCTCAGGTACGTCTTAACTCGAAATAACTGTTTAACGTTAAGATTATCTTATGCATAAGCATTTATGCATGTGGTTATTGTACAAAGTATCACAATTATTTCATATTTTGTGAGCACATAATAGAGCACAGAATATCCCATTATCACTATATTGAAAGGTCGTTGAACATGACGACACTATTAGACGAGAACATTATTATTGAGTTATGGAAACCATCGAGTAATAGGTTTAATGGTAGGTAGTTACAATACCTGTCTGGCTGGCTTCTTGAAAACTAAACTAAAACCATAAAATAATAGATCGCCTGCAGGGGAGCTTGGGGCGGCGCGGAGGCAAGAGTCGAGCGGGGTGGAGAGAATTTATGTAAACTCGTACGTAATAAAATTTAATTTAATTTTATTATTTATTCTTTGGGAAACAAACAGTTCATAAACAAATTATAGTAGCTTGAAACTAGAAAAAAAATGTACCAATAAAGTTTCCATCGATAGCAATACATATTGTTGACCTACATAAATAAATAGTACATTTTTTTTTCTTGTAACACTTTATTCGCTAATTGAACATCCCCAAGAACAAGTTCCACTTTAAGGATTTTTGTACATTTATAAAATGAAATATAAATTGAAGAAAATGTTCAACAATGCCCATTAACAAACGCGGTATGCGTGAAAGAGAATATAAGTAGCATAGATAGACGCTGTAGTTTAAAAAAAAGTGTACGGTAACGCAGTTGTTCAAGTTTGTTGCTCAGAGGTATCGTTGTACAGATGTCACAAATGTTGTCCTAGTGTAAAGATAAGAATGCATGCAAAGTAAAAAAAATAAACATAGTTAATATATATTATTTTAATAAAGTAACAGACTCCGTCTTAAATTAATTTCTAAGAATAAATTGACCTAATTTAAAAATTAAAGGCTTAAATTAAAATTCTGCCAAATGCTTACCCCAATAAACCTAAATATCTTTGTATTTTAAACATAACACTGTCATATGAAATTTTCAATTAGTTTCTGTAAATTAGAATTTTACAAACATGAATCCTTTAATATGGCTCTTAATTTTGAAGATAAAGTTCAATTAAAAAAATGAAACAATATTTTATTTGTCTTTTTTTTACCTACATTTATATACCAAAATATGACGTCACTAATAAACGTCCATGTGATCAAGCCTTTATGAACATAATTCAGAGAATCCTACATCTGAGCAACAAAAAATTACATCTGTGCACCAAATCATCTGTTGCATAGATGTAACCTCGCTGTATCTTAAAACGTCCAAAAAAAACGAAAAAAATCGTATTATAATAAAATCTAAACAAATCTGGGCTAATCACAATGAATACGAGCAGAGAAAAATAGTGTATATTTTTTTTACCTTACCTTGCGTCTACACAACCTCCGTTGTACAGATGTTATTTTTTTTGTCTTTCCAGCCTTCCTTTTCATAACAGTCACAAACTGCACGCGGGATCAAATACGGCGACGCTTCTATCACGTGACATTCCGTAAGGTGTTGTCAGAACGTAAAAATTAATTCCGCGGTAGATAACGCGACAAAATTACTGAAAAAATCACCATTGTACAGATTTGTGACACAGATGTAACATCGTGGGACATTATTGAAACTTTATTTAAAAAGATTAAGGGGCTTCCAAAAATACCAATCATTATAATTATACCAGCTGCATGTGTCTTCTAACGATTCTAATACAAAATTTACTTCAAAAGATCATAGAGTAAGAATAAGCAACATTTGTTTTGTAAAATCTGGTAATGGGACATGCTCATTTTGTGTGGGGAGACGAAAACAAGGTTTAAATTATTTATTATAATTTGTTGACGGACAGCTTGATAAATACAAAATTATCATCATTTACGGATAACACACCATTATAACAGAAAAACACTTTAATGTATCCAAAAAAGCAAAAACAGATAAATTATTAAAATATATATATAGGACACTTTTTTTTGCAAATGTACACTTTTTTTGACACTTAGCCGCGTGCTAGCCATACTGAGCTTTGCATTGACAGAAATTTAAGGAGAACCGAATTGGAGTATAAAATAGATCAATTTTCTTTTTTAGGACGTTTTATTTACCTCATACTGCCCCATACCACGAACAAACACAATAACATTACCAAGACACATCAAACACAATATCGTTTACACCACGTCTCGTTACCCGTATCAAAATCAAAATCCGCGAAAGCTACTCGCGTGATCAAAGTGAACATGAAATCTTGGAGAACTGTGTTTACTTACACACAAGCATAACTTGCTCGTTTGTGCTTACATGCTTCAGTAACGTGGTACCCCGGGCATGAAGAAAACCTGAACGCCTTTCAGAAATTATAAACCCCTAATTTTCGCTATCCATCTTGGTTGAACTTAGTATGGATGGCACAATTTATAAGGTCGCAGGTTTAAGCAAATAATATATTTATTATTGAGATGAGTGGTTATTGAACTTTTTGTAGGCACGGACTCCTTCAGAATTTTAAAAGTTCCAAGGAACTCTGTCGAAGAAAATTTAAGGACAGGAAAACCAAGCAAAAAATTATAAATCTTTTCTAAATGTAACATTAATATGAATGTAAATTATTTTTCTTAAACATGCGCGGGAATATTATCATTACTTTTGAAATATTTACGTAGACTGAAAAACCAAAATCACTTCCCGGCGCATTCTTTGAATTTGGAACGAAGGCGTACCGGCAATGTTGTATGAAACGGTGTGCTGTTTGAATTTAGAACTCTTTCATCTATTTCATCACATTGCGTTCTCGTGGCTGTACCTATATAGCCACAGATGCATTTACCTTTCGGCATAAACAGTAAAAAAAAAAAAAAATTGGCGGTAAAGCGGAGTTCGTTGTTATTTGGTTAATAATAAATTAAAATGAGTTTGAGGGCGATTTATTCTATGCTGAAATGTACAGTTTATATTAAAAACAGCATTGACTTGAAGAACTACGGAAATTTAACAACTTTTTTAAAACGACAATCGTCTGGGTTTAAGAGCAAAAAATCGAAGATTTTGACTGCTGAAAACATAAAGCAGTTTATAGTTGAAGCCCCAGATAATATATATTTAGCGACAAGGGTAAATTTATTATATAAAAGGCCCTTTTTTATTTCCTTGCATTTTTTAATAAAAGCACTATATATGCCTCGGCCGTAATGGCAATTGCCTATTTCGCTAATATATTATTATACTATTGTATTAAAGCTAAATTAACGAGTGGGTAGCTTTTGTTTGGACTTGGTAATTAAATAATGTTAAGATTGATCTGAGTGGCCGTGGTGGACCCCTGGCACTCATATCACGGGGTCCATGGACCCCACTTTAAGAAACCCTGATGTAGCTTTTTCTTTTTTTATTATTTGAAAGCTAATCCTCAATCAACAAGTAATCCGATTAGACTTAATAGCCACGTAACATAAATTTGATTTGAAAAAAAAAATGGGTATTTGTCGGTTTAAATATTGAATATTCGTGTGTGAAAAAAATAATTAAATTATAATTTCCATGACTAACCAAGCTACATTTATATTCTATTTTGGTAAGACTTTAGTAAGTTTTAACTGCCCCCTCTATTTCTTAAAGGAACAAGATTATATTCTGACATATTAGAAGGTTAGGCGCTGACAAGGCCTTAAGCTTATCATTATATCGTGAGCAGGGTTTTGTCTGAAGAAGCATTTATAAAAATAATCCCATAGAACCACAGACAAGATCTTGTCTAGGCTTAGAACTTAACGCCTCGCATGCTGCCACTCTCCCAGTTTTTGGGCGAGCGCTCTTCGTCCTAGGTAATATCGACGCTTTCCGTCGGGCATGGTAATGGCCAAGCGTAATCCTATTTTACGTAAAAAAGTTACATTTATTAACTACATCTTAACTCAAGAATGTATGTAGGTAGAACTATTATTGCTCAAAGGAATAGTTGAATAAAATTTTTCCAGGATCTGAGAATAATATGTGTTTGAACAGCATAATATCCATTCTCTTTACTATGAAGATAAGTTTAAAGAAAGAAAAATTCGTGAGCACTAGGTTCTCACATTGTGCTGTAGTCTTGCTAAAGAAAACTTTTTCCTATTGTATCGCATGTGTCGCTAAAAAAAAGTCAAACCAAATATTTTCTTACCCCTTAACGTATCGTCCACTTTCAATTGCCTACAATTAAATCTAATGCCCTAGTCACACCGACATCATGAGACGCAGTGACGAAACTGCGATAAATTCCATTTTAGTATATGAAATCATATCTCGTATCACGCTAACATATCTCGTATCAGCTTAGTTTATTTACACGTTTCGGCATCAATTCGAAACATTTCCACGTTTCGCGGCGTCGGAATAAAAAGTGAGTTAGCCTTCAAGGTGATTCTCGAATTCTACTTTGTAATTTTTACACAGTATTCTATCTCTAAAAGTCTGTTTGGTTTGGTTATGATTGTAGTAGTGCTTGCAAATAGACCTAGAATATACTGTCGTACATAATATGTCTATGTGCGCACACGTCTCCTTGAGATCGCTGCAAAACGCTTCACACACATAAAACGTGCTTATCTGTACACGTAACAACTACAACCATAACCAAATGGACTTCCTGAGATGATGTCCTCCTCATCGTAGTCCGACGACGGCGACCTCATGGTTTGTGGGACTTGTACGGCGGTGGGCGCGAATGTGACTCGCGAAGCCCAGCTTGGTTTTAAAAGTCCTATTACAGCGACCGCAGTGTAGTTCACCGCGACTGTTGTACGCGTAAGTATACGTGGGCTTCGGACGAGTCTTGCGCTGCTGCCGATTGGAGTCGAGGGTCTCGGGCCGGGCTTCCTCGAACTCCTTCACTCGGTCAGTATAGTCAAGCGCCACTCTTCGCGATTGCGAGCATCTTTCTCCCAACCGTCAGGCAAAATGTCACTAGCATTTAGATGCCTTTTTAGGACGTCTTTGTAGCGATGATGCTGTCCACCGACTTTTCACTCTCCGTTCGACAGCTGAGAACAGAAAACTTCTTTGGGCAGTCGGTCGTCTTCTGAGATAGAATATCTGCGACTAATGCCTTATTATTACAAATATGTACATTAAGAAGAGATAACTTACAAGTTTTTGTGTACATATACTTGTATGTCCCTTTTGGGGAGATATTTATTGAGTTAATTTTGTATAATATCGTATAATTTCATCGTTTTGCAGTCTTATTACATGAATTTTGTAGGTGATGATAAGTTTTTAATTTGGGTTCAAATTATTTAACTCTACTAATTTATTAGAACGGTACGGAACCCTCAGGGCGTGAGTTCTACTCACACTTGATCGGTTTTATTTACACTTACAACAATAAATTTAAAAAAACAGCAATCATGTAAAAAATACACGATTTTAGTAAATTTCCTGCGGATCCACATGAGTCACGCTGCAAGGTATTCACTAGTTGTATTTGTAATATCTGATCACCACAGCCTCTAAGACCAGTCCAATAGGTTTCTTGAGATATCATCATCAGTACATCACAAGTAACATCCACAAGCGTTCATGCTTGAGTTCTTATACGAAGGCACTAGCTGTCAACGTCCATTCCTCCCCCCATTCATAGCACAAAGCAATTTCACTTCGTCGGTATGCAACTGAGTAACGCGAATTGTTCCACAGAATGGAAATTTAAACGTTATTACATTTGTATTTGTAGAATGGTTAAAGTTTTAATAAATTCTAGACGTAAGGATTCCCTTAGTCGAAGCTTAGAGTGGAGTTATTCGACTGTAAGTCTTCTCTTTAGCTGAAACTGGAGGAAGTTGAAAACGGTTCAGGAATTTTGAGAAATAGTTCCCGTTGTGAGGTCAAATTTTTTTCTCTGTCAAGGCGGTCTGCATTTAAAGAACTTCGATGTATTTTACTTTTGAGATTCGCTCCCTTCTTAAACGCACGTGGTTGTTAAAATTAAAAGTAAAAACACGGGACAAACTTACGCACTAAGGGCTTAGTAATATTGTTGTGATCAAAACACTTGTACTTTTCCACAGATAATTATAGTAATAAAGTAACTTAGTAATAATAATAAACATAGTTTGAATCATTAATATAGTTACACACACATACATCTATGTCTATAGTTCTCCTGTTTTGTTCATATATATTATATCTCAAATTATTAGGTATATTACAGAATATTTTTCTGCCATCCATCCATCCATCCATCCAATGTTCACTGCTAGACATAGGCCTTTCCAATATTTCGCCACTCTTGGTGGTCCTCTTGGAAGTGAAGGGCGGTGTCGAAACCCTCGCACCAGCGTAGCTACTGCACGTCACCAGTCTTGAAGTTCTCATTTACAACAGATCTGAAAAATTATGGAGCATTTTGTTGACATTAAACAATTGTAGCATCATTACATACGCGGACGACTCCGTCACAGCATATCATGTGACACCATTTACTATTTGAATGCAAAAACTGTACAGCCACAAGATAAGATTGGCTTGCGAACTGTTCTAATTTGGCTGGGTCATACAATCAATTATACGTACGAGTACATTTGCAGCTACAGCTATCTTTCAACCAGACCCCTTGTCTTTTACAATAACAGGAACTTAGAAGGTTTGTGATTGCCCCATCATTGATAAAGTGGGGCAGATTAATTATCTAGGGTTTATAAAAGTCCAATATCTTACTGGTCTCTTCTTATAACTCTCCTCGTTTATAGTACTCGCAAGTTGGTTTATGTATTCGAGACCCTGCGTCACGTCGCTGATGCCTGTTTCGTCATATCTGTATATAAAGCCCTGTACGAATCCATTCTATGATACTGAATTATTGTTTGGGGTGGCGCCTCACATACTCAAAAACCGGACAAAATGTATGAGGAATCTTTGTCTTAAATTTAATGAAATTTAATTCAAAGACTATAACCAAAGAAAAGATGTTTCGCCCAATTATGAACAAAAAGTCATCCTTTCTTGAATATGTTGAAGAAAAGTATGACATTATTTTAAGAAAATTTGCAACGATAGGAAAGATGCAATCAGTGGTCGCTTTCAGTGCCATCACCAGTCTGTGCCCGTGTACCGTCATAGTCTGGTGCATTGTTTGGGTTTTCGTGGACTTCAATTACTAAGAAATCTAAGGCTTCCTTTGAGAGAGCTTTACGTTTTTTGCTAGATCTTTTTCTAGTATTATGACTGAAAGTGGAATGGATTTCTTTAGTTTTAGTTGTCTAGATTCTCAGCTTCATCATTGCATAAAGTAACAGTGGAGTTCAAGGACGCTCTTATACATAAAAAACACGAAATATATTATGCCTCGAAATGTAAAATGACACTTATACTTGAAAATGTATACACCAAAATACTAACAATTAGAAACCATTAGGTAGTCAAGAGTCTACTTAATATTGTCCAGAACAATTTTCAAAATCTTTAAATACGTTACGATTAACAACTCAAAATTCCAAGAAAAAGAACGGTTTGTGCCGGCAAAGTTCAGAACTGCGATGGCGGGTCGGGTGTGTGGGAAGATAGTGGACTGGTTATTCACTTATTCAAAACAACAAGGCAGAATACGTTTTGATGTTGTTTGTGATTTCGACCTTTTCCGATTTTTGAGCTCAAATACTCCGTTGTACTCAAATACTGTGCGCTTGTAAAGCTATTTTAGTACCCCTCGAAAGAGCCCAACGCAAGGTTCTAAAACAAATTCTGTTCCAAGGTATTTTCGATTTCATAAAAGCTCAAAAGTTCTATCTGTGCAAAAACTGTATATTCGGGCCCTAATAATATATCAGCATCGATTTATTGATCTAAACACCCTTGCACTTGTGCATAGAAAAAATCGATGTTTTAAATGCAATGTTTGCCAAATGCCGACTAGTTAATTATTTTGTGCTACTTGGCCATTGCTGTTCGTCCGTCCGTCTATCACAGGGGTCTACAGCTTCAGCCATACCTAATAAAGTCGGTTATAATGGCAAATAATGAAAAACAAAAAAAATATATCGTTAATTCTTTTATACATAAAACTTTGAAAAATTTTTCATTGTTTCAGCTCGATCTTAAAAGCGGTAATATAGACAAGTTTCTAGTCAGATTTTTTGTTACATACACGGAAGTAAAATAAAAAAGTAGGGTTCCGTATCAAAGAGTGCCGAATTGTTTGTCAGGCGCTATCGTTTTAGCGGGTTGTTTTTGTCACCTTGATGTTGCTACGGCATTTATATTGATGTTATTAACCATGACGGTTTTTGAATTCCATATTGTGTGGTGGTTCGGAATCCTTTCGGTGCGCACTTGGCCAAATTTTGTTATAAATTTTGAATGCGGAAACCCTAGCATATTGTATAAGCAAGAACATGATCCAAAGTAAGAAGAGAGCTTACTCGTAGTAATGGGTTCAAAGCTGAACATTGAAGTGGCAAAACTAGCGATTAAGGCTTTCTACTCCAAAGGTCAAAGTCCACCGTCTTAGGGTCATAAAGGACCCCAATTAGCTGCCTCGTTTTAACAATATCGTAAAGGCCCTTTTAGTATTATGTATGGATAAGAAAGGAAAGGAACCATTTGAAAGCATTTTTGAGTGTTCCTTACTGGCTAGGAGTCACGCCAGGGTTAGAAGTGTTTAGGGGTCATCTGAAGACGAAACGAACGGAGCAGTATATGCATTTAGAGGTTGTTTGTTTTTGTGTGTTAGTTTTTGCTTTGTTTATTTGTTTGTAATATGTAATATGTAATATATGTTTGAGGACTCCGTTGTCACCTCATATAAGGATATATTTCTAACGGTAAGTGAAAGGGATATATTTATATAATAATATTTTGCTAGACAAAAAAAATAAACAAATGTTCTTTCCATGAAAGAAGTCCCATGTATTAAGGCATTTTCGTGTTTATTATCTGACAATAAGTACTTTAATAAGCGACTTCTTTCGTAAAAAAACTTTACTTACTGATACAAAATGGCGGGCAAAATAAATTGTGCTTCTTAAGAACTGAAAATGTATATGTTACGGGTAAAGCCCGAAGTCAGGTAAAGTCCGAAAAAAGTCAAAAATAGGTGCGACGACGAGCGAAGCGAGGAGGAGCGTGTTAGGTTGACATGTTAATAAACATTGGGCGCCGAGCGAGGTGGAGCGGAGCGAGGCGACCTCCGTTGTTTTGTATAACATTACCCGGGTAAACTTAGGTTTACCCGACTTCGGGCTTTACCCGTAACATATATATAACTGTATTTTGAAGCTAGTTAAGTTCAAAGTATTAAAATTAATCTAGCATCTAATATGCTAATTTTTTTCTTTTCGACAAATTTTGTCAAATTAAGAATATTTGTATGGAGTAGGTTGAATTAAATAGCAACTGGGTAAAAACTGAGATAACAATCACCAGCTTTTGTGAAAAATTCATAATCTATCAATTTTGTGGGACTGAAAGCGTAGTCAGGGCGGGTCTTTGACGGTTAGCCCGGTTAATTAAAGATTTACTGGTATTCTTAGCCATGGTCTAGTTAAACTGGTCTGGTTTAATAATATTTCTCATAAGTTCTTATGAATACACATTTTTCACAAAAACTGATCTCAGTTTTCACCCAATTTCAATTTAGTTTAACCTACTCCATACAAACATTCCTAATTTTACTAAACTAGATAAATGATTTTGCTTTTACTTTATGTGATACGATGTAAGCTCTTCTTTTTTCAGAAAGAGGGACTTACCAGAACGGCACAATGAAAAATATAATAAAATAATTTATTTCTTTTCGCCGGAATTTTGAAAAGTTTATAAAATTTGTCCCCAAACAGAAGATTAATATTGAGACATTGACATAAAAGACTACAAAACCATTAGTTTTCGTGTATGTATGGTACAAAATATATTTCATTGTATACCAAATGTACCTTATAGGTTGGGTCACACGACGGCTATATATCTTATTATATCTCTATTAGAGTTGGTATTGTGGTGTGATTAAATACCTTTACACTAGAAAGAGTTGGTAGGTACACGATTTCAAATCACGAAGTCAGGGCCAGAAACCTTCTCGATTTATTTAGATAATATCAATGTTTTTGCCAACAGGCTAGAGCAAACAAATCCAATTTGCGAGCAAATAGTTTCAACTAAAATGCCGTATACTCTCTAAAAGCTAAAAGCCTATGCCGAGCTAATCCCAACGTAAAATTTAATGTTCACACCAAAAAGGCCGAATAGTTGGCAACTTCTGTTAGAACACGCTTCCAAAAGGAAAGTACGGGTAGGTGATTATTTTCAAACCCCTGTTTTCGACGTGTGGGGATGATTCCCATCTGATCTGGGGAATATGTGATATACTCGTAGATATATAATATAGGTATAGGCACATTTTGTTATTTGTTTTTTTTATATTCACCGGTAATTGACTAATACAAACCAACTTACAAAATTATGAAATTATATTGCTGAATTAGCTGCCAGCGCCGGTTGCTGAATTGGATGCCGGCACTGACTTTAGAAAAAGAAGCGGGAAATGGGGTTAGCATAATGAAGTATAGGGCTAGGAAGGATAGGATAGGATGTAATTTTGGGTCTTTATAATCATAGTAAAAAAAAACTTTTCCCAAAAGAAAAAAAATAGGTCTGACGACGATCGAAGCGAGGAGGAGCGTGTTAGGTTGACATGTAAGATAAAACAAGGAACCGAGCGAAGCGGAGCGGAGCGAGGCGACGACGTCCCTAGTTTTGACAGTAATTCAAATTTGTATTTTCAAGTCGCCGATTTCTACGATTTCCAAAAAAACAAATGTAACACATACACAATCTCACACTTTGAATTTTAACGTCTTTTGCGCGTCAGAAATTTTTACCGTCAGCGCCGCCGGTGTCCATTATGGGAGCCGGCGGCGCCGGTAGCCGATGTTTTTGTTCTCAGCTGCCGGCGGTAATGTACTGCCGGTTCCCAACGGCGTTATCTTCGGGTGCTGGCGCCGGCAGCGGAGGCATTCCCTGAAAGATTTGTTGACTGGTCATTTTGGACCGCTGATTTTTAGATATTTTTGAATTTATCCATAATTTCCTTGGTAAAAGTAATTAATTCTGAATCATAGTTTAGTAAAGGTATATGATAAAACATCACCAGTTCCTTACACGAATAATTTCCATTTTTGACAATTTAAATCAAAATGAAAGCTTTCAATTATTTTTCTCAATTTAACAATTTTGAATTTCATTGTTTGTTTTTGACAATTTCGCTTATTTTCTGGTTTATAGGAGATTTTTTATTCATTTAAAGTGGTGGGTAGGTTCTGTCTATAGTTATGAATTTAGTTGACATGCTAAGAGGCTGTTCTGGAACTTCCGCAAAATCTACGGCAGTCGGTAACGTTACAGCCTATGCAACCACACTCCTGCTTAGATAGCACGCGCCAGAGATACAGCGTCTATCTATCCTACTAGCGCTCACACGCATACCGCGTTTGTCAACGTTATGGAAAGACACTGTACCGACGGCGCGTCCTCTGGTATGCTTAAGAATCGGGACTTTCATAATTTTTGGGACATCATAACTGTTTCCTAAAACTTTATAGCTCATTTGGAAAGAAATTTATTAAAATTTTATATTGATTGCAGCAAAATAACCGAAAAAGGGATTAATATTCATTATTTGTTTTTGATATGATAATTTTGAACATTTCTATTACGGAGTAAAGTGTAAAATTGTATTCTTATTTATAAAAATTATGATAATTTTGTTTTTTGCCGTGTAAGAGAACTGTTCCTGAACAGCAACAATTTTGACAGGTGACTTCTTTAGCAGTCCGAGCTTTATGTAATTGACTGTCAATATTTTATTAACCTTGGCAAGGTTCTGTTGAGGTTCAAATGGTCTCCTTTATTTAGAAAAGTAAGTAAATATTACCCAGTTTATTTACTGAGCAATAGGTGTAAATTTTGAGGTTCCATAACAAACGGAGACCGTTAAAGACACCCTATTTGGCTTGAGAAAAACTGCGCAAACACATTTTCCGACCTTATTGCGAATGTAAAATGAGCGAAAATTGATCCTATTCTACTTTTCCCCATGTTAAAATAGTTGCAGATCCGATGGTTCATTGTAGTAGGTTTGTACGAATTACAATAATATTATAAATTAGGGTGTGTGTATGTTGTGTGTGTGTGTATGTTTGTTACTCTTGCACGCTGAAACGGCTTAACGGATTTGGATGAAATTTGAATGGATATAGCTTATACCCTAACCTAACACATAGGCTGCTTTTGATTCCGGAAAAAAGCATGTCGCTAAACCGAATAATACGCGGGCGGAGCCGCGGGCAAAAGCTAGTAATAAATAATGCCATCTAACCTAGAGCAAGACGTGGAATACAAAATGCCCCTGGTGAGCGTTATTCAGTACATTTCCGGTTGGTCTATCAAAAAGTAACGAAACTAAGTAGGTCCCTGTGGATAAACTGGCTCAGTCATTGGTCTTGATAGTTGGAGATATCTACGGGACCCAATCCCAGCTGATGTAAATTTTTCTCAGAGAATTATTTTCTGACTAATTTCATATCTTTGTGTTTCTATAGGAATGAATTTCACAAAGATCATTTTTGAATGCTATCTAAATCGATACAAAAAATACAATTACAAAAATGTCATTTGCCGCAATATTATGAGTTTTTAATAAAATCTAAATTTTGTTGTCTTGATACCAAGAAACAAAGAGACTAACAGCTTAGTAAGCTAAGATTATCCGGAGTTAAAGCGAAGTGGTATCAGAAAAAGGGGCGGTGGTGGCCGGCCCACGCGCATTTCATTGCAAATTATTTAAACTTATTTATTTTAAACTCATCTATAGTAAAATAATATTTATTCCCTGACGTATCTAAAGAACACAGAGAAAAAATAAAATTGGAAAATCTTTTGTCACAATCTAATGAAACTACTTTTTCCTAAAATAATGGAGATTTTCAGGAAATTTCGTGTTTTTATTGAGCGAGGCTTAGTCTATCTTGTCTCTATCCATCCATACATCACTCTGTTTCTTCCACTGATAGACATAGGCTTTTCGAAGATTTCGCCACTCTTGGCGGTCCTCCTGAAAGAAATGTCTATACTCACACACGCTAGGCAGGCGGGTTGATGGGAGTGGTGCCAAAATCCCCGCACCAGTGACACCACTGTCCATCACCAGTATGTTTTTTAGCGGCCCGGCCGTTGTGGATAAATATAGCACCATCAATCGGTTACAGGCAATGGTGGGCTACCTGGTTGTGCTTGTTTCTTACTCTCCCTCGAAAACCTTCTGGGGTTTTTCGAGTAAGATGGTGGTACCTCCACATCCACAGTCGAGCCCGGCACCAGATCTACCACATGATCTACCACCTATCTTATTTAGGGCACTAAAATTTACTAACTGGTCTACTTAAATTTAATATTTGGCACCATAAAGAAAAATTGGATTCGTAGTTTTTTGGCGTTTTAAAATAGATTTTCCAAGCGATCGAAAAAAAGGCCAAAGATCGAGATCCAAGTGATTTGCTCACAAGAGAAGTAAAGATCACTTCACCTTAAATATTATCTTTGTTCGCAATATTCTTATTTTAATAAATCAATCAGCAAACGAATCCTAACTCCATCCCTTGATCATTATTTATTACTAAGGCATCATAAATCAAAATCATGAGATATTTACATTGTACATAATAGGTATCTATATTTCCTGAAAATATATTACATATTTCCTTGTTTTGTTTACTCAGGCTGTAAAAAAATAGCTAGCATGTAATATAGCCACATATTCCACTGATAATCCTCAGCAATTTTTTAAAGAGATGTAACCTTCATATATTTTTATATAAATTGTTTAAGTAAATAAAATAAAATATTTATAAAATATTTATATTTTCGAAATATATTTCGCCCCACTTGGGGCCGGCTCAGTCGAATATATTTAAAAAATATATGTTTTCAGTTTCTTTAGTTTTAAATACCTACCGTGATTTTGGTATGTACTTATTGTGGGTTCCACGTCCGTAGGGTGCCAAACGGACCTTATTACTAAGCCTCTTATTATTACTATTACTACACAGGGGTCTACAGCTTCAACCGTAGTAGGTAGGAAGTTGAAATTTTCTCAAAATACGTGTTTACTATGACCTCTATCACAAAACATAATAAAATATTTAAAAAAAAAATAAGGGCGGTCACTATACAAGAAACCTAGAAAAAGTTATTATATATTATTATGCATTATTTAAACGGTTTTGGCTCTTAATTCATGCTTAAAAGTTTTGAATTTAGTCAGATTATAGGATTATACTCAAAAGTAAAACAAAAAAATTATAAAAAGTACGGTTCCGTACAGAGACTGCGCCAATTTTTTCCATATTGTCGGGTGGTACGGAACTCGCACTTAGTTTTTTTCCGCGGGTACGTTCTTCTGAAAACTTATTAGTTAGGTATATGGTTCTTTTCTTTTTCTTTTCGAAATGAGATTACGCTTGGCAACCGCCGTTCCTTATGGAAATCGTCGATGAAGCCTAGGATGAAGCGCGCTCACCCTAAAAGTACTTAAAGAAGTTGAGTACCCGCTTCTTCGGTACGGCTCCTCATGAATGTGATTAATACTTGCGATTGTCGGCACTTGGTGAAACTTCGATAGCATTAAATTGAAACATTTTTGGGGTGCATGAAGAGATCTTTATTGTTTTTTATAAGCTAAGTACAACCGCTGATTACTACAGATACGCCTGGTGCTATTTTTGTGGCTAGCACGTGCGAAGGATACGATATCTATCTATCCTCCCCACGGTCCCTCGCATACCGGGTTTGTCACTAACACTGTATGGACAGCGCGTGCTAGACCTCTTGGAGAGTTAAAGATCCTGGACCCAAATAACCGTCAAATTCTTTCAAATAAACTGGTGGTAGGCTACGGCCGTGGTTTGTCACTTTTTGACTTCTTGAGGAGCAACATGATGAACAAAACACTTGTACTCGTTTCACAACACTGTAATATGTTAATCCCAACCGGTTTCGGTACACCATTATCAAGGGTTTTGATAACTAATTAATAACACATTTCAATTATACAATTGTTTCGACGTGCAAAGAATGAAATATGTGCAACATATTGGTTGGGATCAACATATTACAGTATTGTGAAACGAGTACAAGTGTTTTGTTCATTATTAATCCTTTTATAGGCACAATTAGTAGATTTTGGCAAAGCATATATGGCTAATGAAAGGAAAAACATGTTTCAAAAAAATTCATCGCATTAGATACTTAATTAAAATTGTTATCTACCATTTCACATTTTTGTACACTATTTTTACCATTACTCTTAGTCTGAAGGTTTTTTTTTTTCAGGAGAAGGGGCGAAGTAGATTTTATGAGAGTACTTTTATACATTTATTTTTTCGATGACAGATCGCTTAGTGATAGCAAAACGCGTACTAGGGTTATATTTGATAACGGTTCCTGCATGTTGGTAACATTACTAAACGAATATAATCCAAGTGGCTACTTTGGTATTACTAATCGATCTGTCATCGAGAAAATAGTATAGTATTATGTGATCATGACCATGCGGTGATCAGTTTGGAAAAAGCCTAAGGCAGCAGTTACGGAGTCTCAAGTGTGCAAAGTTGTATAAAATTGTTAGAAAAGTCGCTAACTGGAGAATTTATTAATCTCATGTGACTACGAATGATATATTATGTATCCTTTTCGAAGATTACAAATGAGAATTGCTTTAATATTGTATTGATATAAATAGCGTATGTTGCGTTTTTGTTGACCACATACGGCGAATAGCAGCTTTTGACGTAAAAATCGTCGTATGTTACGAATTTTGACTATTTTAGTGAGTATTTGTTTGGGAGCACCTCTATTCATCCATCTATTAGCCTGTTTCGTCCACTGCTGGACATAGGTCTTTCCAAGATGTCGCCACTCTTGGCAGTCCTCCTGGAAGAAAGCACCTCACGGACATAATATCATGACGATATAGTTCCATTGATTTTCATTGTCTAAAGTATCAGCTAATTATAAACCGTAGTTTTTTTATTTATTTAGAAACGAACGTTCCTCGTCTTATAGGAAAACGTCGTTGTTATTTCTCGAATGTCATTGTTGACTTTAAAGATTTAAAGGCGATGCTCTTGTCGGTAATATTGAATTCTGTTTCTGTAACGACACAATTACGACCTAATTTTTCGTTCTAAAAGGACACTGTCCACTTTTTTAGAGTTCGGTACTTCAAAATGAAAAAACGAAGCCCTTATAGAATCATTTCAGATGAGACCCCTTTTACTCGGGTCCCGTTAAACATTGCTTCCTATCGAAGTCTATGGACCGATTGTTCTGTTTAAAATCAGGCTAACTACTTAACGTGAAAAAAAATCTTTATGTAATCAATTTCTTACAATTTGGCTCACCATGAAAACCTTTAGGGTAATTCCAATTGTCTAAAACTTTGAATTCCGTTAGCAACCATCTTATTTAATACGTAATTGGTGACCAATTTAATTAGACCCTTTGCATACATAGAGTGTAATAGATCGTAAGTGTCAAGTTGATCTGTTAAGTTTTTTATGTTTCTCGTGGAATAAGTTTGTAATTTAAAACGGTATGTACGGAACCATTGGGGCACGAGTTCTTTTTGCACTTCACCAGTCACCTTATAACAAAGTGTCGTTGTGCTTTTATCGGTGTAGTATTTGCTGTTGAATTTTGTTCCTGTGACGACACAACTACAACCTTATTTTTGATTAGTACATTATATGCCATCAAAAACAAAACTTGTAAAAAAAACAAGTCACGCCACTTAGTTCTTCCACCGTAAAAAGTTGTGAGATCCATGTAAATCCAAGTCGGTTAATTTATTCAGTCCCTACTTAAGGGACCTTCTGTCTTAAGTTTTTACATAATTAGCTAACCTAACAACATCTTATGGGGACCATATCAATATTAAAAATCTTTTATATTTTAAATAAATAGATTGGCTTGGCCGTCGCATGAAAACACAATGTATGTCATGCCCATAGAAATAATCATCCTGAAAAATCACACTTTGCAAAACATCTATTAGAGTCCGGTCATAGTTTGCCTGATAACCATTCATTTGAAGTAAAACATATTTGTAAAAAAGGTTTAAGAATGTGTGTGTTAGAACAATTAGAAATACTAAAAAACAAGAATAACCTGATTTACTAAACGAACAAACTAACTTTACCACTACCCCACTGTTACGCATGTTTTCGTCTCCCCATTTTCCCCACCAAACAACTAGTCAGGCCGGTGTATAAAAGGCGAGTTTTGGTCGGCGGCTCGTCACTAGCTGCTGAGCTGTCGGGCGAACAAAATCAGTTGCTGCGGAGCGGCTGGACGAGCAACACATCAGTTGCTGCGGAGAAGCCGGGCTAGCAACACATCCCGAGGATGCCTCGTTCAGAGGCGAAACACGTGTCGATAAGTTTTCTTGCTTGTTATTTAAGATTGCTTTGCTTGTATTGCTTGCTTGTTGCATGTTTTTATGCGGGCGGGCGGGCGGTGCACGAGTCTGCATTTTGAATAGCACGACAAGAATTGTTTAGCGGAATATTGCAAATTATATTCATATATCCTTTACAATGTATGTCACAAGTATATTAAATTAGATTATTTACTGTGAATGCCAAGTCAACCTATTTATTTAAAACATAAAAGATTTTTAATATTAATATGATCACTATATAAGATGTTGTTAGGTTAGGCAGTTGGTGTATCTAAAAAACTGGACCGAAATTGCAAAAAATTTTCATTTTTCCTTGATTTATACACTAAACACTAATTGTATTCCAAATTTGAAGCTTCTATGTCTGCTAGAAGTGCCTTAGAGTTTGATTATCGGTCAGTCAGCCAGTCAGTGAGTGAGTGGCAAAATTGAGCAAGTTTGACTAGTTATAATTCCTAAACTACGGGTTCAAATTGAATTAAATTTGAAATATACCGTGTTTATACAATGCCTGCTTGGTTACTGAAAATTCGGGCTTCTAGGTTTATCCACAATGAAGTTATAGGGGAGTCGAATATGGCCTGAACGAGAAAAGGATGGTACGGCCGTGCCGCCTTTTAGCTCGACTTGGCAGGGGCACTGCCATACCCCCAGATACGTTTCTAGGCACCCCTCCCCCTTAATTCATTTCTATATTAAATCTTTTCAGAAACCAAGCATATTGGACCTACACGAATACTTTTCCGCTAAGACATCATTAAAACTTAGAAAGAACAAACTTTGACTTATAAAGATTTTCGAGAAACGATGGATCTCAAATACATAGTCAATTATGAACGGTCCAACACAATATAGGCAGATTTCATCTGACTAGTTTTGCCACAATTATGCAGTCTTCTTCGTAATTGTGATTTTAAACGTGGATTTCTTGGGAGAAAAAAAAAGATCCCAATATCACTGCCTAAGTAAAGAGTGGATTTTGAAGTGAATTAAACAGTATTCTATTAGATCCGTCAAAAAAGGGAAACCTTAATACAGGGTACCGATCATACACAAAACTTTTTTTTTTTTGTAATTTGCCATTACGTGCAAAGTTGTAGCTAAATCAGCCCTGCTATTCTTGCGTTGTGCCAACTTATTTATGCCACGAACAAACATACAGACTTACGTCTCGTAATATGGGTTTGAATTTCTTGACCTAACCTTTATAAATAAATCCACGCGAGTTTATTACGAAAACGAGAAACCATCGTTCCCCACCACACCTCAATCTGTTCGAAGTAATTTCATGCTTGTTCTTTGGAACTTTTGACCACTAAGAGGTTTAAGTGTTCTTCAAATTTCGTTTTAGACCCTCATAATTAATACACCCGGTAAACCGTCGTTATATTTGAATTAACACTGGTATTAGCTAATTAAGGGATCAAGATTTTATGCTTTGTTACAGCTGATTTGAAGAACGGAAATTTTGTTTTCAATGCAAGTGCTCTTAAAGACCCATTTCTTATCCATATTTTTTTATGCAGAATTATTATTGCGTCTTTAGCGCACTTGTAGCATAAACTGCTATTTTCTGTGTGTCCATTATATTTTGATTATGAACATTTATATAGATTTCTAAAACTCTATGCCGAATTTCAAAGTCAACCAGATGTATTTTTTTCTAATTTATTAAATAACTGAAAGCAATTAAAACGGATCAAGAATCATTTTTGCCGTAAAAATTAAGGTGGTGTTAGTTACAGCCTTCCCCCGGATGCCAAGTCAGACTTTCGGTTGAAGAAAATCTGGCTGAAGTTAAAACCGTATGCCACTGATCTGGTCCATCTCCGCGGCTGCCACGTGCTGCGATATTTACCATCCATCTCTATGTGCTAAGCGGCAAACGCATAAACATCTGCTGGAGTTTTTTTACTACAAACGAACTTTTTTTTATATATTTTCTACATTACTATGGTACTGCTTTCTTAAAAATATATGTACACCTTAAATAATAAAAGTTCTAGGTACTCCTAGAACTTTTATTATTTAAGTTGTTTTAGGTACTCCTAGAACTTTTATTATTTAAGTTGTACATATATTTTTAAGAAAGCTTATTTCTAGGTGTTTACAAAATAATTTGTTATTTGTTGCTTTTTTAATTTTCATCAAGAAGCGTGCCTTGTTTTGAATGTCATAGACGGCAGGTCTGTCTACCGCAGCCTGTAGCCGGGCGTCATCAGAGGATTTAGTGGAGTGTCCGGTATGTACAAAGCTGTGTAGGGGACAGAGAGGGCTAAACATACATAAAGGAAAGGTTCATAGGCATACAACTACGTGCTTTTTAAATGTAGATACTCAAGACAATTCAAGTACATCAACTACAAATAATCTTCCCTTATGGCAACTTCTGGGTGGCTTCAAGAACAACTTTCCTATAGTGAACAGAATCCCCCGCGGCGCCCGAACCAATGTAGGGTTCCGTAGTTGCCCGGTACATTTTATAAGTTGGTCTACTAATACAGATCGCGCCATACTTCTAGTCCCATACATTAGAGGGGACCAAAAGTTTGGCGCGACCCGTACTCGTAAACCTGTAAGTACTACTTCTGTGAATTTTTGGGACACTCCACTCTAACTAAAATTTTCACTTTCAAGCTTAATATTTCGCCAACGGATCCCTAAATCGAAAAATAGTTTTCACACACCCACAATGTTTTTGAATGACCTATCCAACGATACCCCACACTATGGGATAGACGAGAAAAAATAATTCATCCCCAGTTTACGTGTATGAAAGGTACCCTTGAAAAAAAAAAACAAGATTTTATTCTACCATTTTTTCGGCGTGATTAATATTTATATCCTTGCCAAATTACAGCTTTCTAGTACTAATAGTCTCTGAGCTAAGCCGCGGACAGAAATAATCAACACGATAGACGGACAGACGGACATGGCGAAACTATAATTTTAAACTATTATTATTATATTATAATTTTGCAGTTTTGTTTTAAACATTTTCTAGTATACCTACTGATAATTTTGCAATTTTTATTCAAATCATTCAACTCTATTTACATATTTAAATGGTACGGAACATCCAGGGCAAGAGTCCTACTAGCACTTGACCGGTTTTTATTCTATCTTGTAAGTTGTAAGCGTGTAAGGCACTCTAATGAGCACATTATAAGCTGTCTTGCAGCTTGGGGACACATTGTATGAAAAAAATTTGTTATTTTGTTGAATAATAAACTTTTGAACTTGAACTAATATTTCTGAGCAAAATCTGTTTATGTTATCAGGATTTTAGAAATATCTCTTAAGGGTTAAAATCCTTTTCCTCCGTAGCAGTAGTTCAAAAATTGTAACCAAAAACAGTTATCTGCCCTACAATATATTTAAGGCTATTTCCTTTACAACATTCGAGCTGAGGTCGGGTCGCAACCTCGAGTCACGTGGTTTCCGGTTTAATTTCCGAACTTAACACGATTTCGTGCTCTAATGACCAGTGAAACGAGTTAAGCGAAAGAATTCGGGCAACAGACGATCTAGTATATAGGTATGAATAGTGGTTATGGGGTAAGAAATTGTAACGAGTAGATTTTGTTTTTTCTTTGCGAAAGAAAATGACTGTCTGTTACCGTTTTTGGGAACTTAAAGTTTGGCAATGGTGGTTAGATTTTTAATTTTGTAAATATTTTTTTTTGTATTTTGTTTCATGCTTTCGACATATTTAAATTAATAAAGAAATATTATGCATATAGGCTCAAAAAAAAGTTTAGTAGCCACTATCTTAGAAGAAGCAATATAAGGCACCTACATAAACAAGAAACGTTACAAAACAATAACAACAATTATTAAGTTATTTACAAGTCACGTAAGCTTACATACACAATTATTATTAAAAACCGGCTTTAACACTCAACTGTTTCCCCGATACAATTTTGGCATTTTCAAGACGAGTGCCGTTCGTGGGACGACAATGCAACGTTCATCGTCGTCGTCAAACGGCCACTGACTTCGTTGACTTTAGGTGCTTTCCAAATTTTACAATAACAACAATAAGAAACCTACAATTTTGCTTATTAAAAAAAATGCTAACGTAGTCCTTTTGTTTCAACGAGTTTTTCAATCAAGCAAAAAATCTGTCGACAATATTTTGCGGACCCTGTCGTTGGCTGATTGCATGGAACCCTAATTCGAATTTCAAAAACGAATCTCTATTGAGTCACGAGCTTTACAAGATCATTCAGCCAGACGTTCATTTTATTCTTAAGCACGGAGATTTAATATTTTGGAAGCGTTATTGTGACTATTATGAATGTTCTTACTTTGTACAAAAAAATGCTACTTTAATATGAAAATTTTAATAATTTACAAAATACTTTTAACTTTATGGTCATTTATTATTAATGTAACTCTTTTTTAATTAAAACTAAGTTTACCTATTGACTCTTTTCATAACTGTTAGTACCTATATACATAATTTCACCTGTCTGAAATCTCGTGTTTGAGACTGAAGCGCGCTCGCCCAAAAACTGCCTATTTAATTATTTTCATAATTGTTATTACCTACATTATTGTACCTGTCTGTTTTATTTAATCTTTGGTCCGCTCCGTATTTTAGTCTCGTCCAATTTTCCTCATTTCTTAGGTGAAAACACTCTTTAGCTATCTCGAACAGCAGGTGATTCAATCTAGAGGGTGTTCCTAATTTGTGAAGCTTGTAAATTAATTACATTACACGACTTTGTGAACCGGTACTCACAAAGAGTTACTCTGAAGGTATTTAGGGAAGTTAATGAAATATGTCTGTATTAACATCAAGGAGAGTATAATATAATTTCTGTTTTGTACATAAGTGTTTATTTATCTGAAGGGCAGACATATTTACTTCTAAAGAGCTTTACGGTACATACAAAATGTAATTACTGACGAGGATGACGACCCCCTTGGAAGTTGCGCAATAGTATACATACCTAGTATCAGACTGCTTTTAATTTATATGTGTCAAATCCTTGACATCTTTTTTCCTGATAAATATGTCAACAAAGAGGCTGTGTTTGCACTTCTTGTTCAAACTTGTTTGATTTTTTTTTTGAGGAAAAAATATATTTTTTAAGGCCGAAGATCGTCTTAGTAAAATATTATATTATTGCTAAACAAACCATTAGACGACACCGCAAGTGCAATTTTAAAATTTTAAAAGGAACACCCTCATAATGGAGAAAGCTAAAGAATGAAGATCTAAATTGAATCGGTATCTCATCCCGCTGTCGAAGAGACTCTTTGTCGTACTCATGTGTGAACTCACCTTTGTTGTATTTGTGTATGAAAGTACCTTACGTACATTTATTAAACTGTTTCTGCTCAACCAGTTTTGCCTTGCAATATGTAGGTACAATAATAAAATAATTTGTATTTAAGTATACACAAAATATTGTTTGTTTACATTGCAGATGGTAGACTTTTAGAGAAAATGGAGTGCCTAGATCGTAGGTAAACGACTATTAACTCGGTAATAATAAATAATACATCCATCCACCAACCTGTTTCTTCTACTGCTGGATATAGGCCTTTCCAAGATATCGCCACTCTTGGCGGTCCTCCTAGAAGAAATGCCCATACTCACACACGCTGGGCAGGTGGGTAGGTGAGCGCGGTGGTTATAACTAATTATTAGACCGGGTAATCTTTATAAATATAAGTTAAAAAAGTGTCTTATTCAGCGGAACCTTATAATACCTGTGATACTTATAATACCATATTATGTTTTGTACTTACTTATTTTATATTACAATAATGTGATGGCTTAACTTAGGTTACACACGTTGTAATGTAAACCATACATAATCTCATATAGCAGATACGTATGACAAAATAATATTTATGAACAGACTCGTCACTGATCGCTATTAATAAAAATCTGTATATGTAATAGAATTTATTTAAAATAAAGCTAAAACAATTTTTCTCAACAGATTACCATTATTATTATCCAGTATTATGTATATTTATTTAATGTTTATTTATTTTATATAATTACGTATATATGTGTATATTTTGATTTAAGTATCCATTTAATTTAAGTAGGTTCATGAATTTGCAAGTATATGTAAGTTTATGCCTTAGATAAGTAATTTTTTGTTATGTATTTTCTTCTTAGTCTCCTTTTTTTATGATTAGCATTTACACCTTCCATGTTATTTCTTTGATCTATCTCTCTGTATGCTTCCAAAGGTTGCCTGTGAGATATTGCTATTAGCAATGAGTGCCGCCTTTGTACACCATATTTGTTTGTTTCGTTTATCTGTCTCCCATATATTTTTTGTAAATGTGCGAAAAGTGTTATAAATAGAAACAAAAAAAAAATACAATCACGATTCATTATGGTTCTTATACTGAAACAAAAACCTAAATTTTAAAATAGAATAATTTGGTTAGTAGCTATACCAAAACGGTTTTTCTGTTTTATTCTCACAACGCAGCATTGCTGTAACACTGTAATAAACAACGTGTTTTGGAGGTTCAAGTAAGAAACGGAAATAGGGAAAGTTTTCTTTCTCTCCGTAGTAATAAAAGTATAAATTAAATTCGTGAGCTGGAGCATGGGAACATGATGAATGTGCTGGTCGCGTGTTGTTGAGGACCAGCCCGCTTCCGTCACCAGGCTGGGTAGGGCTGTGACTGGGATTAAACATATAAACAGAAGAAAGAGAAAAGGCTAGCGTACTTACGAAATGAATGAGATCCGTTAATTATTAAAAACTACCACTCAGAATATACTCTTTGTGTAAGACTAAAGACTTCGTCCACGCTAATAAGTTACGAGTAAATGGCAATTAGTAGTTATTTCATGAAATAAAAGACACACTAATAATATGTCTCATAGTCAATACAATACGATAAACAAAAGTATAAATAGAAGGTTTTTGTGCCATAGCACAGAAGAAATATCAGTACAGTAGTTAGTCAGTACTCTTTTATCCAACGTATTTATCATATAAATGTCCAATACAAATACCCAAGGCACTAATTCAGAATAATAAACTTTGACGTAATCGAGAATATTTTTCAAAGTTTTAACTTGTGCCTCCATTGCAAATATTATTGGGCAAAAATGTCCGAGGCGTGGTCAAAACTCACCATTAACAACAAGCCACTGTCTTGTAGCAGCGGCTTCTACCAAAATCGTTGTTTAAAAAAAGGTATACATTATTCTGTAAAAAAATATGGGCTTTTATTATTTTTACAAATATATAATGTTATGTTGATTGATATTATTGTGTCATATAAACGATTTTAACAACCCCATAACATATCCCCAACCATATATTCTTGACGTGAATTATGAACGTGGGGACTTTTCTTGCACACTGGAAGAAATATAAAAAAGGAATAGAAAAGAGAGAAAAAACTGTTTATTACAAAATAATCTATATATATTGTCATACATCAATCGAACATTAATTATGTACACAAAAAGACATCTCCAATGGCATACATTTTCTTGTCGTTAGTGAGTTTAGAGTAGTTGATAATCCTAAATAAAAACAACCTTTGCTTAGACTGATGATCAAATATGGCATACTGTAGAATTAACAAATTACCCCTATATACCTTGATCTATAAAACATACATATTGGCCTTATATCTAAGAAAAATAAAAATTTTGTTACCACCATAAAAAATAGGTCGAAAATAAATCGACAGAGGTCGTGTAGATTTACGATTCATATAAGATTCTAAATCTGAATCGGGCAATATAAAAGTGAATGCTTGCCGTGAAATCGGGTTCAATAGTACACTTAAGCTAAAATACCGCAGAAATATAGCTGTACGCTAATATAAAATAAAATAAAATGAGTTTAACTTACATAACTATAACAATTTATTATAAGTATATTCGTCGATCAAATCATCGAAGGGTGTAATAATGAAAATTAAGTTTACATTTGAACAACATTGTTAGAGTTTCCAGGATTTCGCCACTCTTGGCGGTCCTCCTGGAAGAAATGCCCATACTCACACACACTGGGCAGGCGGGTTAGTGATTGCGGTGCCGAAACCCTTGCACCAGTGACGCCGCTGCCCGTCACCAGTCTGATTTATATAAGGCCCGGCAATTAGGGATGGATATACCGCCATCCATCGGTCCCAGGCAGTGGTGGGCTGCCTGGTTTTGCTTAAGAGCTGTTCTCTTACTCTCCCCCGAATAACTTCGGGAGGATTTGCGAGTACGATGGTGGTACCTCCACAGTCGAGCCCGGCATCAGCTCTACCACCTAAATACAGACAGATAAATTCGATAAATTCTGTACGAAACTCTTATTGGTATGAAATAAGAGCTATATTTTTGTTTATCGAAGCTATTTCGAGTCGATAACATGTTCACACGTGGTTTGGTACCCTGGTAAGTAAGTATACAAATACCTACGAAGCAACCAAATTTTAGAAACTTCTTTTGTCCCCTTTTGACTAAGAACTCGAACCTGGAACCCAAAACTAAGAATCTCGTGTTCTACCAAGTAAGCTACGGCCTCTTTTTAGATACCAAATTGAAATTGAATGCGCAATAACTTTTGTAAGGCAACCCTAGAAACGCGTTAAGAAATTATTATCCTACCATTATATTAATAACTGAAGTAAGGCAGTACCTTAAAATTATGGTTGTCAAGGCAAGGATTAATTACTTAGAATAGTGCTTAAGTTATTAAATATGAAATTTAAATTAGACAGCAAAAGTTATAAATCTTAATGAAGCATAAAGTGATATTATTTCAACCAAAATGCTACAGTCGTACTTGATTCTGTATGTCTATGTGACTTGCTTTTAACCTGTAAAGTGGCCATAATCATGGCATGATCTTTTGTAAATGATGTGTTATTAATAATGTGAAATTAATAATTCTAGATTACAAAAGGTCAGAAAAATTGCTATCAAGATATAAAGGATATACAGAAACAAATCTTCCAAATATTATTTATTCATAAGCAGTTGTATCATTCATCACCAGAATAATAATAAAAACCTGATCAAGTGTGAGAAGATACAATTTTGTAGGTTATATTATTTTCAACTTGATATCTTTAATGGGCCCCAAGAAAAAGGGTCTTAACAGACTGACAGATAGACGGACAAAAAAGTAATTCTATAGGTTCCTTTTTTATTTTGAGGTATGGAACTCAAAAAGTTTTTAAAATGTGAGTATGACTTGATTAAAATACTGACTCCTTCCACGAGCAGATAAAATATAAATGACCAATTTAAATTGACACTTACGATCTTTTAAACTCTATGTATACCGAGGGTCTAATTAAGTTGGAAAGTATTTCTTCTGGAATTATTAAATAGAGGTAATTTTCATATTTTCGCATTGGCGTGTGCTGTAACACCTAATTGTGAAGGGAATTTTATTGAGTTAGAAGCCTGATTTCTTAACAGTACTATGGGGTTATAGACTTCTGAAGTAGTTATATATCTAACAAGCTCTGAGAAAACCGGTCTTGACCAACAGACAGACAGGCAGACGGACATCAAAGTGATAAGGGTTCCGGTTTTTCATTTTCATGTACGGAATCCTAAAAATATATATTTAAAATTACTATTTTTAAAACAAATATTAGCAGTAAGGGGTACTCTATCGGGATTTGATTACATTATTGCTTTCTTCATCACCTGCGAGACGTGCACGGTGCGTTTTGTGTAAGACACTAGTGTTATAGTTCGTTCGTAATATACCGGGTGTAAATAGAGTGCGACCGTTAAATGAAACCACATATTCTACCGACCCTACTGAACCACTTTTCCCAAGAGTCATACCCGCGGACACCCTTAGTTCAGGAAATAATTGAGTTCCAAACAAAAACGCGTGAACCCTAACGCACCGACATACGGGCGAGGTTGTAGAGAGCGTTGACCTCAAACAGCTGCAGGTTTCACGGACGACGCTCTCTCTAAACTTGCCCGTATGTCGGTGCGTTAGGGTTTACGCATTTTTGTTTGGAACTCAATTATTTCTTAAACTAAGGGTATCCGCGGGTATGACTCTTGGGAAAAGTGGTTCAGTAGGGTCGGTAAAATATGTGGTTTCATTTAATGGTCGCACTCTATTTACACCCGGTATACAGGGTGACTTTCAAACAATTTCAGAGGTTATTAGGAAACTTTAGTAGAACACATCTTAAATGTAAAAACAATAAATATTAAAAGTCAAAATATTATTAGATACTGGTCACTTACCAAGCCTCCAGTATGAGTTTGGCTGTATGAGTAAAAGTCACCTTATATATTTCGAGATTCAGTATTTATTCAACTAATAAAGTAGATGAGGAACAAAAAATCACTTGTACTATTCCACAAATTAATAAATTGTATATATTCTGGAATAGTACAAGTGATTTTTTGTTCATCATGTTTTCCAAGTTCCACCAAGTGCCAACAATCAATAGTAGCGACATAATAAATTAGTTAAGGAATACATTTTGTATTTAAATATATTATGAAGGGTCAGAAGAAAACTACGATCGATAATTTGTGTAAAAATTATTTCATAGTCTTGGATTGTTTGAAGAATTAGGTAAGTTGAGTCCTTTTTATTGAGTTTTCGAGCTGTGTTATTTTGAAATCAAACTATTTGACGGAAAACTGACTAACCACAATCCCAGGTATTAGTTTCTCTATCTTGTCTACAAAATGTGGTAGAATTTGATCTCTTATTGTCTAAAATGCTGTGATCGAACTCTGTCTTAAGGAGCGTGCTCAGGGGTTAAATGAAAATAAATAATAAATATGCTAAGACATTTAAATATCCATGAGTAATAAAACGATGAGTTTAAAATTGCTTTCCATAGTCCCATTTTTATAAAGCACACACATAAAAAATACTTTAATAAATGCGGCTTTTTAAATTTTTTCATGCTTTTAGTATTTCTAACTTTCAGTTTTTGAAAGCAACGAAACTATTTTCACGGATGAAAATTGGTGGCTCAGAGGAGCATGACGTGAAATGAAACTTTTATTTGAAAATCCAAGCACGTTTCACCAAGAATGAAGTGTGTAATGCCGTAAACGGATGGTGTGCTACAACAAGGTAGGACTTATTAGGGTCATGTGAAAACTGGGGATCATGTTTATTTTTCGTAAATAAACAAACCTATGCATTTAAAGAACATTTTTGGTTTTCGCTTTCACATATTCGTAGGTACTTTACGTCGTAAAGAAATATAATATTTTAACCCCATGTTATGAATTAATAATTCATTTTTATTCACATATGCACTAATAAGTGTTTTAGTGTCATTAAATACTTGGGTTCGGTATTGCTAGTCCACGCTTTTATTTTCAGTAATGTTTTCCAAGACTTGCATTTCTATGCTGTAAGCCGACCAAATAGGTGACATACTGAAGAAGGGTAATGTAAAAAGTACCCGGAATACAAGAGCTTGTATGACTAGATTGATGGATGTAGAAGCAAAAGAGGTGTGTCAGGATCTAAAATTCTAAATTCGTTGCGGGGGCGATGAGTCCTGCACTGACTCTCCGTGATCCTGAGTATTGTGCACTTCCCCCCGGTCAGTCAGCCCAGCCAGGACAGCTCCTTGAAATAGAGCCGAACAGCTTCAGCATGCTGACATAAAAACTGGTCCAGTGAAGGGAAGGTGGAGCTCGTCGCTATCCCTGCCTTTCGTCTCGTATCTTCGGTTGCAGAGCAACAGAGCAGCATATGTTCCACTGTCTCTTCCTCTAAAAGGCAACCTCTGCATAGAGGGCTATCGATGCCACCTGTAGTGAAAAGGTGCTTTTTCTGGTTACAGTGTCCAGTTGTGATACCTACCATTTCACGTAGATCAAACATTTTTAGTTTTAGTAAGTATCGTGCTACCTTACCATTTGATTGTGTCAGGATCAGGATGGAAATCTGTAGTCTCTGCCTACCCCTCTGGGAGATAGGCGTGAAAATATGTATGTACCTACTTATACTTCTAGCATTGCCATTGCCGTTTACATCTAATTGGCAATTAGATGTCAAAGGCCTAAGAAATTATTATCTACCCTTTAATAAAACTAGTTTTAGTATTCTACTAAAGTACGATTGAGAACAATGCGTAGGATTTGTGAGTGGAATCATTCTCCTAGTTTATCGGCTAAATAGCTATGAAATTTTGTAGACCGATCTAGGAAGTGCTACCTTCTGTTGCTTATATTTATGTTGAGGCTCACAGATATCTTACTCTATCCGTTACTTAGAATTTTGCGTATACTGGCCTGTATATGAAATTTGTTTTACTTATGCTTTATCATTACATAATATACTTAGTGTTGTGTAAAATATCGGCAAAACAATTGCTTCAAATATAAAAAATAACGGCACAATCTACAGCGTAAACAAATAGGTACAAATATGGATACACAGACGATTTGGGGTCTAAATATTAATATTTAACCAAATTTTAATAATCCATACTGTTGTCCAACGAAAGTGTTCGGATGGAGCAGTTGTGCGGGGGCTTGCGGAGCGAGGCCCCGAACTGCTTGTTCGAAAATTGTATGTAGCTCGGTGGCTTTACTCCCCGCGTCTCGCCCCGCCCCTCACACAATTGCTTTGTCTGAGCGCTTTCGTTAGACAACTGTATGGATTATTTTAAAACTGTGATTTAATCGTACTTACATAATATACATATAATCCCGCCTGTCTCCCAGAGGGGTATACAGAGACTACAGATTTCTATCTGCTACGATCCTGACACACCTCTTCTGGTTATTCTACATCCATCAATCTAGTCATTTAAGTCGCCATTCGGTCAGCATACGTCCTCCAAGGGCGCCCAGTCGAGCTTGTAGCTCTATTAAATACCGATTGAGATACTTCAGTGATATTGTTATTCCTAAATATGTTTTTTTTTTCCAATTAGGCAACAGACGAAGTTCTTTTTTTGGTGGACTCATTAGTAGCAAAATCGTATTTACATCATATACCTAAGTATTAACTAAATGTATGTAAATAATAAACGTAAATATTCGCAAACATGCCCTCATATTGAACCATGAATTATGGATGAATTTTCGTAGTTTGGGTCAAGAAACGAAATTATATGGAATGAAGGGAAAACATCCCAGCGTATAACCGAAAGCCGTTTCCTGCCGGTTTTTGCATTTTACAGCCGTTTTATTTTATTTAAGGCGAACTGGGCGTTGGAAAAACCAACTTTACACAAGTATTTAGGAAAACCAGATGTTAATACAGAACTGAAAAATAAACGTATTATTTTCGAAAATAATCAAAAATATGAAAAAATTGATAGATGACGACCGACTCCATTGAAGGAGTCGAAATATATCGTGTATTTTTTAAATTTTTAGTTTCTCTATTATCTATATTATATCTACAGTAATTTGAAACCATTTGCCGGTAAAGTGAAAAAAATTCAGCGGTTGACAGAGTATCCCTAAAAGACCACAATCCACCTAAAAAAAATTTTTTTCCTTGTACTTTTTTCACCTTCTTTAGAAATTTAGTCAGCTGATTGAACCACTTTGTACTGGGAAGTGAAAAAATTATTTGAGCAAAATATCTTTTCTTCTGCTGGAATTTGATCAGTGAACGATACATGATCTATCCTGGAATTATTTTCACTTATTATTGGAGGACCTTATATATTTATTTACTTATAGAAAAAATTAAATTGACCTCTGAAAAATTTATTTACCAAGTTTTATGTCTTTTATATGGATCTTGTCATTGCACAACTAAATACGAATATTTTTAAATAAAATCGTCCACTTTTTGATTACAGTAAAAAAAGTTCAAGTCAAATTATCGCTTACGTTGAATTTGATAGGGCTCATATACTATGTCCATCTTGCTCACTCGCGCTCGACTCTAGATAAGTTCGTCCTGCATTCTCACAGCACGTTTTTCCAGTGCCCACTTCACCTTGAGTTTTTTAAGGAAAGTATCATCAAATGACAGACTTGTTTGTTGTTGGTTTTTAGGGTTTTGTACCCAAAGAGTGCCAAACGGGACCCTATTACGAATTTAGGCCTCCGCTGTCTTTCCGTCTGTCTATCACAGGGGTTTACAGCTCCAATCGTAATAGGTGGACAGTTGAAATTTTTGCAGAATACCTTTTACTATGGCCTCTATTACGAAAAATAAAAAATACCATAAGTTCAATTTATAACAGCTCTATCTTTGAAACGGTAATTCATAAAAGTTTAATATTTGGTCACACTGTAGAATTTACTCTATTAAAAATACAAAAATTAGGGTTCCACACTCAGAGGTTCTTGAATTAGTTGTCAGCAGGCGCTACCATTTTATCACCTTGTATTTTGTTCCCTTGATGTTTCTATGGCAACGATTTTGTTGATATTAAACCATAATGTTTTTAGGCTTCCGTTCCGTACTTATATTGTGTGGTGGTATGGAACCCGGTGTACGCGAGTCCGACTCTCACTTGCCCGATTTTTACGTTTAAGCATGAAGTTTGGTGGTCCCTATCGTCGTACTTATACACAAATATGAACCCACAGCTTAACGTACCATCGAAGAAATGGCCGCAGACCTACTTTTCGCTTTAGTACAATTCCAATACACCCGAAATTATTCATGCAATCCATTGTTCATAAAATACATTATCCAATCCACAAATATTCCAACAAAAAGTTAAAAGCAATCCAATGTCTCTGAATGATTTTTGGTGCAGGATCCGTGATGAATATGCGCAACTTGGCAAAATGACCCTGAATGTTCTCCCGTTCCCAACAATTTAATTGTGCGATACAAGATTCTTAACCTATGCAGCTACAAAAACAAGATAACGCAATAGATTGGATGCCGAACCTGACATGTGGCTTTCTATAAACCCTTTTGTATAAAACCTGACATCAAATAATTGGTGAAATCTAAATATACAATTTCATATGCAAAATTTAATGTCAAGTTGTATGATTATTTATAAAAAATACACACAAAATCAACATAAAAAACATACACAAAAAATGAAATAAAATCAGTTTTTTTATTATTTTAGGGCTCTGTCAAATATATCGTCTTCCAAAAGGGTTCCGTCGCGAAAAAAGTTTGAGAACCGCTGTTTTAAATAAATTGGTTTATTTGCTTACAACAGTCATTATTGTTATTTTTTATTTATTAGTTTAGACGGACTACTGTTTTGAATTGAAAAAACAACCTAAAGTTCGCAATGTTTTTTGATTCAGCGAATCTTTTATCTATCACGTTTTGGGCTCTGTTGTCGTCTTGGAAAAGGCCTCATTTATAATTTTTTTTCAGAACTCTATTCCATTGTAGTTCGTGAGTTATACTGTTTTGAAATCTCATTTTTACTACCTATGTCGTCTTGAAAGTCAAGTACTGGAACCACAAAAGGCAGCCTGTAATACGTACTACGTAATCTAATACCTAATAATGTGTACCTACCTATAGCAATACAACAAAACCAATTGTAAAGTCATCATTATATTAGTTTCCCGCTTCCTAACGGTTTTTTCTAGAACTTTTAAATTGTATTCCATTTGCAAACGTATAAATTGAACTTACATTCCATTCATTTGATTTCCATTCAGAATTGCTCGACGTTGAAAGAACGTTTGAAATAGTTATTTGAATGCAATGAAAAATATTCTAAAATGCATTTCTTGTCGTATACATTCAGTCTGAAAGCATTTCATTGTGAAATGTCCTTTACGGGGCATTTGGTATTTGATTGGAATTATCTATTACTGTACTAAAAAGTACTTAATCAAATTCATATTTCATTTAAAATAATCATAAACAATACAATATTACACTATGGTTATGGATTTAAATTATTTATTATTTATTTTTATGCTTCTACGAGGGGGAGTGTAGTTGTAGCATAGTATAAATCAAATTAGTTATTAGTATTGTATAGTTAGTCAGTTTATTGTATTACTAGCTTTTGCCCGAAGCTTTGCTTCGAAGTACCTTTAAATTATCGTAACTTTACTACCGTCTCAGAACGTAATAAATGTTTACTTAGGTGATTCGTCTTTTTTACCTCAGTTAGAAATATCTAGTCCTCAACCAATATCAGTTAGATACCCTTTGTAAATATCGATACAATAGAACCCATTTTTCAAACAAAACTTGACTTGGGTATTAAATTAATTTTATTAGTATTTCCCCTGGGCTATGAAGCGAAAACCATATTTTATGTATTCCGTCTATCTATCTGTTCCGTTTAAACTTAAATTAAATAGTCACTTACGGATTTGGATGCGGTTTTCTTTAGTATCACCGTAGTGACCCTTGTTAACATATAAGCTATGAGGGGTGTTTAATGTTCATAAAATAACGCCCAAGCCAAACATGGGGCAAAGATTGCATAAACGCAGGGGCACCTTAGGCAAAGGCTAGTGAACCTATAAAATGTCAGCGTACACGGATCTTCGTGTTACATTTCCATAGCTGAAACGAGTACCTATACCTACATTCTTACTGAAAAATACAAAACTGAAATTCACTAACAGTAATAAGGTATAAGGTAAACATTGTCAGTTTATACCTATAGTACCTTAGCAATACCTCTAGAGCTAATGCCGGGCTCGACTGTGGAGGTACCACCATCTTATTTGCAAATCCTCCCTAAGTTATTTGGGGGAGAGTAAGAGAACAGCTCTCAGGCAAAACCAGGCGGCCCACCATTGCCTGGGACCGGTGGATGGCGGTATATGGCCTTATATAAAACAGACTGGTGACGGGCAGCAGCGTCACTGGTGCAAGGGTTTCCCAGCGTGTGTGAGTATGGGCATTTCTTCCAAGGGGACCGCCAAAAGTGGCGAAATCCTGGAAAGGCCTATGTCCAGCAGTGAACGAAACAGGCTGATGGATGGAGGGAATAAGGTATGAAATATTCTTATAGACATAAGTAAGTCCACATAATAAGTTAGAAACACGTCGGTGCTCCTAAAACGTCATATCTTAAAATCTCGGTATAAATCCATTTCAAGGTTCACATGTAACGTAAGTAGTTCATTTTTCATACTGAATCTCGCCTTACAGTCGTAAGTAAGACGAACCACAAACACGTTTGTTTACTTAGGTCTATGTTTACTTGCTTTACCAATTCCTAGGTAACAGGCACCGTTGAACAGTGTCATGACAAACTTTTAAATTGCTGGTTACTTGTCTTTATCTTGGTAAAAAAATTAATGAAGTAATGAATCTGTACCTTAAAAGAAGCCAAACCTAAAATTAAAACAAAATTGTCAGTTAAATACATAAACCACAAATTTTCACGTTGTAATTAGTTATTAATATCAACAAAATGGCACCCAATACATCTGACCTTGTAATTATAATGGATGCGGGTATACGTATTAGTTAATTCTGCAATTTATTTTTCATATAAATAATTGGTTACCAAATCTGAATTTCAGGCAATTATATCATCGGGAAAATTTGCACAGACCTACTTTTACCCTTATTATCGTGGATCATAAGAGCGAAACAAAGTTGTCATTGGTATTTACATCATTAGTATAATAAAAATAAAGATGACACTTGATCTAACTTCTTGTAACAGGTAATAAATGTGTTTTTCAAAGATTACACTAAAGGAAATGCATTTGTTTTGTCTTTTACACGAATTTTAAGGTTTTTAATAAAACAATTGTTTATTATAATAGCACCGGTGTTACCGTACAAAATGTACTATTCGTTTTTATTTCAGGTATTGTTCACTGCACTTGCTCATGCTGGTCCTGTTTCTCCCGAACAGGTGGGAATTTTATAAAATACTAGCTTTTGCCCGCGACTCCGCCCGCGTGTTATTCGATTTAACGATATGTTTTTTCCGGGACAAAAAGTAGCCTATGTGTTAAGTTAGGGTATAAGCTATATCCATTCTAAATTTCATCTAAATCCGTTCAGCCGTTTCTGCGTGAAAGAGTAACAAACATACACACACACACACACACACATACTTTCGCATTTATAATATTAGTGTCATTATCGTATATACTTTACAAGAAACCCTACAGTTAAAGTTTCATGTTAATTGGTCCAGCCGTTTAATTTAGGCGTATTGTCAGATCAGTCAGCCAGAGTATTAATTCTTTATATTGCATAGACTTGGCGTTTATGACGACGAAGACACTAACCGAATAACTAGAGTGTTCGCCGTTGCCGGAGTCCGTGCATTATTGCCGACGTCTCCACTCGGCTCTCGGTGTGTTTTGACATTTTATTGCTTTTCTAGCAGCTCTGGAATTAAACTTATATCAGACGGTGAAATACTCAGATCTTGCTAACGTCTGTGATTTTAAGGGTCGTGACTGGAACTTTCAAAGCAATGTCTCAACAATCACTACTCGTAGGAATGTAGGTGTATACAATTCTTCACGACATAAGACAACGAGGGGTGTCAGAGTGAAGTGTGAAATGCAAGTCACATTCCACACTCAGTATACCCGCTTTTCACTGAAGATAATTACATCCCAAACGTGTTGGGTGGTGAGCCATATATCGTGCTTCGGGCACTCTATCCATCCATCAGCCTGTTTCGTCCACTGCTGGACATAGAGGCCTTTCCAGGATTTCGCCATTCTTGGTGGTCCTCCTGGAAGAAATGACCATATACTCACACATGCTGGGCAGGTGGGTTGGTGAGCGCGGTGCCGAAACCCTTTCACCAGTGACGCCGCTGCCCGTCACCAGTCTGTTTTATATAAGGCGCGGCAATTGGGGATGGATATACCGCCATCCATCGGTCCCAGGCAATGGTGGGCCGCCTGGTTTTGCCTGAGAGCTGTTCTCTTACTCTCCCCTGAATAACTTCGGGAGGATTTGCGAGTAAGATGGTGGTACCTCCACAGTCGAGCCAGCTCTACCACCTTTACTTTACTTCGGGCACTAATGGACTATAATTTAACGTGCTCTTGGAAGCACGCAGACTGAACAAAAATTAACATGCAACACAGATTGAACCTATTGATCTCCTGGTTAGCAGCCGAGCACCCTACAACTCGGTCTTAGAGGCGGTCAATGGTTTTCTTCGTAACAATCTTGATAATTCGGATTCGCATTTCATTTGACAAAAAGAAGAGGAAATCTTCTATAGCATAATATTGATCACTTTTTGATATTTTTCAATCTTTTAATATTTTTGTTTCAAGCAAGAAGTATCCCAAATCTTGTGGGCCACTTTATGGGGTAACAGTCACTCTTGGTACGTTTTAGGTCAGTTGTAGGTCATAGGGACTTTCAAAATCGTTTTACGATACAACTAGGACATTCGTGTACTTTTTTTGTAATTAGTTTGCATGCTTGTGTTTCTATTTGATAACTGATGTATGTTTTTGGCTTCATAAATAATTGTGAGTTTTGTATTTTATTTAATCTTCTTCTTTAGGTAAATTTGAAAGTTCTACAAGATTACTGATACCGGATATTAAACAATATTAGCTTCTTTTCACATTAAACGATTTGAGCACACAACACCAACTACTCGATAAAACCTACAGGTACCAACCAGAAAACTCCGTAGCCCCACTTTCTGCTCTTACTACGATTATAATTTGTGCGAAAGTGGGTCAGTGGAGTTTTTTCCGATAGTACTCGCAGGTAATGGAAAATAAACATCACACATCCCGGAGACAGAAATAATATCCGCTAGAAACTTATCCAGGAATTTTATTAAAATAAACTGGTATTTTCATGGTAATTTTCCGTGATGTATTATTATCTCTTTACGACACATTTTCTCAAATCAGTTCGAGAAAAAATATAATATATCGTCACGACATGAATCTCCGAGGGGGTGTCAGAGGTGTTTCCAGTTTGACTGTGAAGTCAAGTCATAGTACACACTCGTACACCCACGGTAAAGATATCATTATTTTTTACGCACATTGCGATTAAGCTGTCTAAAGAAAAGTTGCGTTACGAAATACACTTTCGATCATGTCACTCTAAGTTCTAAGTCACGTTCACACTGCGTCGTTCGTTCAACGATTTGTTCCACACCCTCCAACTAAGAATACCCATGTTTGTTTTCTTATGTCACAAAACGATAACAAAAACAAAGAGTAATCCGTGCGTGAAGACGACAGATGAAATCTTGCGTACAGTTGACGGGGTCACGTGATGGTGGGGGCTACTCCAGTCAAACGTAATGATTTTAACAATGTAATTTCAGATAGCAAACTAAATCCCTTGAAATAGCTATGAAAGCGAAAAAAATTATAAAAAAATATGATTCACTGTTATAAGTATGTTAACAAAAACAGTTCAATAGCAATTATAATTTAAATCTAAACAAGATAAGCTTATTAAGGAATTGAAACCTTATTCATCCGAAAGAGAAAAATTGAATTACTAAAAGATATAGTTTTCCAAATCGCTGCTAAATGGGATGCCAAAGTTTGAAAAAACGTACAGATAAATACAAAATCGGTTTTCACTGTACGAGTATTTTGTTTTTTTAATCGTAATACTAGCTTTTGCCCGCAGCTCCGCCCGCGTGTTATTCGGTTTAAAGACATGCTTTATTCCAGGATAAAAAGTAGCCTATGTGTTAAATGAGGGTAAAAGTTATATCCATTCTAAAATCCAAATCCGTTAAGCCGTTTCAGCGTGAAAGAGTAACAAACACACACACACACACACACACACACACACAGGGGCCGTTCAAGTATTACGTAAGCAGATTTATTACAATTACTTACCCCCCCATCCCCCTTGTCAGCAAAAGTAAGCAAAGCTCTTACCCCCTCCCCCCATGCTTACGTAAACATTTTTCAATTATATTTTTTTTTTTTTTATATTATAATGTTATAATTATAATTTTAAAAATAAGAAAATAGATTTAGGATAGAGATTAAGAGATTAGATTTTACTGATACAGTATTCAACATAGAGTAAGGGGCAAAAATATACCGATGACGTAATCATCATCTAGACTCCCCTACCCCCCATGTCATCGAAAATAAGCAAAACAAAGACCCCCCCCCCCCCCCCCATAGTGCTTACGTAATACTTGAACGGCCCCACACACACACACACACACGCACGCACGCACGCACGCGCAAATAAACTTTCGCATTTATAATATTAGTGTGATTGTATAAATAAATTGTACTAAAATAAAAAAAAAAATCCTTTAACAGCGTATACAAAAAAAGTCCTGAACTTCTCTTTAAAGAAGTTCTTGTCATCTTTTAACAATCACATTATTTCTTTAAACTGAGCAAGGAGGCATTGTACTTCCGAAGAGTCCTGACGATGATAAGCCATAATCTGATCGAAAGCTCAACCTGTGCCTCAAAGTGAATCCAATCCGTTTTAAAATATTTATCACATTACCTATTTCTAATATAAAAATACTTTTCTTCTAGTGGGAAAACGATTGAAGGCGAACCTTGATACTAAAATAACCCTCAGAAAACCCGTGCCACCAAGCGTGAGCGTCCAGGGTCGCGTTTTTCTACTATGTAGGGATAGCCGCGTCTATTTTTATACTATCACTTCTATTTGCAACGTTTGAAACAAGGATAGTTCGATCGAAGGAAAAAGTCTGTCATTTATTTGCTTTCTTTTCTTGTTTCACGTTAATTGTTGTAAATTGTAAGATATACGAGTACCATACTGTGGAAGTTGCTCCAATCAAAATATATGTACCTACGTATGGTAAGTTTAGGCTAAAGCAGTCGATTAGAAAACCGTTTTGAGATAATAGATTTTTTGCTATATTCAATTAATTCTGTGTCAAATTAACTAATGATTTAATCATAAATGATAGATATTTTTATATATAAAGTAATGATCTTCGTTTGACCCTTTGCTATAGCTGAACAGAAGAATCTGTCCCTGGGCAACCGAATATGAAAAAATAAAAAATGTTTATCAATGATCAAGTTATATGTCTTTCTATCCACTTCACTCTTTCAACATTAAATTCAGTATGTGTTGAACTGTTCACGAACTGTGACGTCACTTTATGTACGAACGTATCCTTAGATAATCGGGATTCGATAGTATATCTATGTTTTTAATGTTCGACAACCAGTTGGCAACCGATTCAAAGATACAAAATCTGGGGGCTAGGGCAACCACCTTGACACTGGCTCCCTTGAAAACAAGTTTAGGATTAAATTATGTAGCGTATTATGGTAAAAATATAATGTATTTGTGTGTAATAGTTTTTTGTATAGTTTGTTTTTGTGTTCAACGCCTTCGCGTTTTTCCCGTAAAACCCAAAAGTTGCCTGGAAGAAATCGCTTTAAACGATAAGGCCGCCAATTGTAACCTTCTTTAACATTTGCAATATTTTCTTTTTATGTATTTTTCATAAAGTGCACAATAAAGAGTATTTGTTTGTTTGTTTGTAAAATTATCCATGTTTTTTGGATACCTAATATAAATAAAACATACAGTAGTTACAAATCAAAGTTATAAAAACAAAGTTTGAAATATTTAATTTGCAATAAAATTGTTATTAGGGTTCCGTACCTCAAAAGGAAAAACGGAACCCTTATAGGACCATTTTGTCCGTCTGTCCGTCCGTCCGTCTGTCTGTCAAGACCCTTTATCTCGGGAACGCGTGGAGGTATCGAGTTGTAATTAAAACCATATACTCGAGTCTAAAGTCCCTAGAAGCTGCAAAAAAAATCAAACTTCTAAGTTTACTTAAAAAAAGATACGGCCATTTATACCGCAAATGACGTATTAAGGGGATCAAAATTTATAAGGTATTTCCCGTTGACCTAGAACTATGAAATTTGGCAAGTAATACTACAAGTACAGAAAAAATCTTAAAATTTATTACATTTGTAATTAAATCGTAAAAAACTCATCGAGGTTAAGCAACTGTATGCGCGGTCATAATTGTACGGGTAACCAAATCTTTTTGTAGATTTTTTAAAACTTTTACTAATTTGTAAGGAACTCAAACTCAAACTCAAAATATTTATTGCAACTAAGTGTACACAGATGTTACAATTTTATAAGAACTTAATTAATAACTTAGCTACCCTTATCAGGTACAGCAACACTACTAATACTATATATTATTACACAATTCTTTTTCACTGCTATAATATTTCACAGTGTCTTAATATCTAATAATCTTTTACAAAATGTTTGCATAAACAGTAATACTTAAAAGGTAAGAGATCAGAAAGCCATATCACATTATTTTTCGTCAGACAGAAATCTTTCTACTGTGTAGAAGCACTCTTCTATTAAATATTGCTTCAATGTTTTTATAAACGCGGATTCATTTTGTGTGGTCCTTAAAGTAGTTGGTAATTTATTAAATATTTTAACTGCCATATAATAGGGGCTACAATTTAACATTTTTATTCGCGACGGGGGCAAATATAATTTATCTTTGTGCCGGGTATTAGTTGAATGCGTATCTTTAATTTGTGGAAATAGGTTCTTGTTTTTAAAAACAAATATACTTATATCAAAAATATATATACAAGGTAATGTTAATAATTGAAACTTTTTGAAAAATGGTTTGCAGCTCTCGGTTTCTTTTATGTGAGCGAGTATATGCACACAACGTTTTTGTTTTATAAATAATTCTTTCGCATCTACACTATTACCCCATAGCATTATGCCATAACGGAGCCACGAATAGGCATAGGCATAGGCATAGTATGCAGATAGTGCAGTTTGTGTGTTTGTACTATGTTCTATTTCAGTCAGTGCAAAACTAAACTTCGGTAGTTTTGATTTTATTTTCTCAATATGACTCAAGTTTAAGTGGGTATCAAGATTTATTCCTAATAGGTTGAAGGTGTTTACAGTCTATATTTTATTGTTATCAAATTCTAGATTAATTTGTAGCGAAGGCTTTTGATAAGGCCTGAAATGCATCATTTTGTTTTTTTTCAAGTTATTATTTAAATTATGTTAATTTAACCATGTCTTTACTGTTGTTAAAGTGTCTTTTAGAATATTGGTAGCAGTTTTACTATTTTCACATTTTATTAGTAATGAGATATCATCTGCAAAAAGTACGCTTGTAATTTTCATATTCAAAATTTTTGGTAGGTTTATATAAATTAAGAATAGGACACAACCCAGTACGCTTCCCTGTGGTATCGAGCAGGTTTGTGGTTTTAATTCAGAATTGATTGATTTTAATTCGTGCGTTTTTTCATTATTTTTCAATTTGGACTAACTGCGTTCTTTTTTCAAGATATGACTTAAACCAGTAGTAGGCTGGTCCACGAATGCCTGAGCCATATAATTTGCTCAATAATATTTTGTATGAAACTTTATCGTATTTTATCATTTATATACTTAAGTGCAGCTTGGATATATTTATAGACAGCTATTGTAGTCGATCTTGCTTTCCTAAAACCGTTTTGGCTTTCATCAAAAACTTTATATTTTTCGAAGAACTTATAGATTTGGTTTGACATTGCTTTCTCAAAAACCTTTGAAAATGAAGGTAACACGGCTATTGGTCGGTAGTGCTCGGGAGTAGAGGGTAGGTCGCCTTTCTTGTGAACTGGTTTTACAATGGCTATTTTCAGTCGGTCAGGAAATATGCCTTCTTCAAAACTTTTATTAATTAAGATGGTAAGTGGGACAGCAAATTCATCTAAGCACTTTTTTAATAATATTGGAGGTATTTCATCTATTCCTGAACTGTGTTTATTTTTGAGATTTTTTATGATTTTACAAACTTCGCTTTCATCTACTGGTCTAAGATACAATGAAGTCGCGGTTGGTTGCATAACAGGCCGTCCGCTTTGTTCAGTTGGTTCTGTACATTTGCCTACGTTCAGAAAGTAGTCGTTAAATATATTTGCAACATTTTCTGGGTTTTCTATGACTTGGTCTCCTAAATTTAATTTTGTACTTTTTAATATTCTCTGTTTAATTTTTTTGTTATTTCGTTAATTAATTTCCACATTGTTTTTGTTTTATTATCTGTAGTAGTCATACGTCTTATGTAGTTCAACCTTTTGGATTTTTTTACGGCATTTTTTAATATTTTACTGTATATGTTATAGAAGTTTTTTATGACAGGGTTATTTGTTTCATTTATCATTGTTTTTAGTAGTCTTTTATGGAAACATGATTTCATTAAGCCGTTTGTTAGCCAGGACTTTTTAAGTTTATTTTTAATTTTTATTAATTGCATCGGTATATGTTTATCTAAAGCTTTTTGTACTACAGAATGAAAGGCTTCATAATTTTGATTTACACCTCTATTCTCTACTATTATATCATTCCAATTTGTTTGTTTTATTTCGTTTTTAAATAAAGACATGTTCTTTTCAGAGTAAACTCTTTTTTGTGTCGTGTATTGTCACTGTGATAGACTAGGTAGTTGGTTAGAATTTATATTTATTGTTGTTGCTCTATGATAAGAAAATCCTGAATCATGTACGTCTGATTTGCTCTTGAGGAAATTTGTAAATATTAGATCTATGCATGTGGATGTTGTTTTTGTGACTCTTGTAGGTTTTTTTATGTTTGTGTTAGATTATATGTCTTCATGAAGTTGACTAAATCTCGTGTTTCTTTATTATTTTGTAAACCATCGATGTTATAATCACCCCCAATTATTAAATATTTATTTTTCTCTTTTCTTGTGATTTTGTTTAAAACGTTACTCATTTGTTCATAAAATATTTCTATGTGACGATCTGGTCTGTATAAATTTATTAAAATTAATTCAAGCTTGGGTATTTATATTGCACATAATTCTACCTTAAATTCTATTGACATTTCTTTTATATCTCTTCTTTCTATGTATTCAATATGGTCTTTTATTATAATGCAAACCCCTCCCCCTTCATGATTTTTCCGACAAAATGAGGATGCAATCTTTTATTCTGGTAAGCTAATAAGATCTATATATTCTTGAGTGCGCCACAGTTCTGATAGTGATAAAATATGATATTGAGAGTTTGATAAAAAAACTTCAATTAAGTGTGTCTTATTCCCAATGCTTTGAATATTTTGAAACATGGCATGAAATCCCTTAACGAAATGTATTTACTGAAGAACCCATGGTGGGTGAGTCCGACTCGCACTTACCCGGTTTTTTTTTTCGGTGTTGAAGCCCTTTTTTTAGGCCTTACTTGAAAGAAGAAAGAAAGAAAGAAATTTATTTGATGGAAAGTGAAAAACACAAGAGAAACACACAAAAATTAACTAATGCTTATAACTAAAAATACATTAGGACAAATATTAAATAAACTAAAAAAAAAGAACATCAACGTAAATCAATCTTGTGTCTTCACCATCACCAAATAGGCTGCAACTCAGCATGTGTTGTGTCGAGATGACACAACGCTGGTATTATGTTACGGCCTGTTCGAGTGACTTGCGGTAGCAAACGCATAAATGTAGTGAATGATAATGAATAATACTATTAAGGTATCTAAGGTGGTAAAAAATAATAATAATAACAGTAATAGTTTCTTATACTATCGAGATACAAATAAAGTTTTTTTTTTTTTTGTGTTATCAACTTGAAATGAATATTGAATACTAAATAGCGTCATATAGATGTAAACAAAAACAAGTTTCTAGTTCTTATAAATATTATGCTGAGGCTAAAACTACAATTTTGTTTTTTTTTCCGTCTGTCTGACTTTCTGTCTCTCTGTCTGTCTGTATGTTCCATTTTAACTAAAGAACCACTCAACAAATTTGCATACGTTTTTTTAATAATCATCTCAGTACGACGCCCGTGCCAGAAAAGGCGCCGAACCGAGCTAACGATGATGGTTTTGTGACGGTGCAAGGGAGGAAGCGCCAACCGCGAAAAACCCAGAACCGCTGCGGCATAGCTCCTTCGGAGCGAAACCTGAAGTTGCGTGCCGCGAAGCCGAACACGCTGGTGTGCATCTCCCGCCTGCACTACAGCACTAAGGCGGAGGACATCGCGGAGTACGTGCGCCAAAACCGAAAACGGGGCGGAGATTGCATAAACGCTGGCAGAGCCGCGGGCGAAACGCTGGTTCCATACTAAAAACCCCACTTACTGAGTGACAATCAAAACCCGCTGATCTACAATCTTTAAATTTGGCACAAAAGAAGGTCTTTTAGCACAAGTGAAGGTATAAAGTCGTTTGCAATAGAATCCAACAATCATGTACACAAATATGGCGGACTGACATTGACAGCGTATTGTTTATGCCCATAGTGATGTCATAGTGTTCTAATTTAATTTTAATGAAAAAATACCAATCGTATGCTATATCAAAGTCCGTGATGCCGTGCAAAGGTCGTCGTTCCAAAAAAAATATGTCCAGCCAAATCGTAAAGCAAAACAAAAGTCCAAAATGAGAATGCAAAGTCGTAGAAATCGGAAACAGAAAACACTAATGCACAGCGAACCCACAGAACAGTGAATGACTGTGAATGACAATTCTAACAAAATGGCCACCTGTCAATTTTTAAAAACTAACCATTATTTTTATGGCTTAGGATACAATCCGTTTTGGTTAATTATATTAAGCTCTTGAAAAAAAATTTTTATTGTATTCAAATAATATTAAATTAAAATAATTTATTAAATTAAAAATAAAAGATAACTTCAGATTACGAACAACACTAACTTTTCAATGACTTATAGAGTTCGATGAGTAAAAAACTAAGATGACAGCTTGTCAAATACTTCGAAATTTTTACGTTGCAAATGTTTTAACAAATTTAACTTATAAATACAAGTTAAATCGTGTTGAAGATAATGTGAAAACAATGGTGCGTTCGTTGAAATCAGACTATGTTCATAATTGATCGTCAAATGTATGTGATTACGGAGTAATCGTGACAATTTGGTTTGTTTACATGATTGTTGGATTCTATTGCAAACGACTTTAAATCCGAGAATCATCAATTTCCAATTCTATGTGGAAAAATACAAGACCAACATTATTTAGCAGTTTTATTTTAGTAATTTTGTACTTAATAATGAGTTCGTAGTTTTAGTTAAATTATTAAGTCAACTTATTTGACTCAAGGGGTCCCAAATATCTCATTTTGTCTCTTTTCAAATGTATTTTAAACCAATAAATAGCGCGGATTAAATATCGGCCGTTAGATACACGATTACTTACATTTTGCTCGATCCAATTAAATCGCAAAGACAGGTCTAAGCTATGATCTAAATATCATTTCATTTGAGCTATATTAAGTTTTGGACAATAAAAGTTTAACTAAAATAAACGTCGTAAGAAATTTGATATAAAACGGCCATATTAAAAGCCCATCCCTCTAAAATTAATTACAAAATAATAAACAAAAACACCTCAAAACCGTGAGTTTTCTGAGCGGCCCGCTTCCGCTGAGCAGGATAAACATAAAATAAAAGCATTGGAGCAGGACAGATTTATCTGGATAACCTCGCCTTAACGGTACAGAACCCTCACAAAGCACGAGTCCTCCTCGCACTTGACCAGCTTTTCAACGTCCGAATTTGAGAAGTAAATGGTAGGTATATCGAGTCTATTGGGATTGCGTCCTAAGAGAATTTCGAAATAAAACTTGGTTTTAATTAATTCAAGAAAGTCCCGCGAGCTACTTTTGAAGTCAAAAAGTTATTTAGTTGAAAATTGCTGAGGCGTTCAACGTTTAGCAAGTTAGACCGGGGGGGGGACAGATATTCTATTTTACTAAGTCCGTTTGGCTGTGGTTGTAGAAGTGATGTGTATATGTACAGATAAATCAATAAGGCAGAAGGACGGACATAGCGAAACTATAAGGGTTCCTTGCTCACTACATTCTATTTAAAAGCACGAAAGTAAAACCTAGGGTTAGTCTATTTTTAGTGTTCTGTATCCGAAGGGTGCCCACTGGGACCCTATTACTAAGCCTCCGCTGTCTGTCTGTCTGTCACAGGGGTCTACGTTACAGCCTCAATCGTATTAGATAAATTTTTACATAGTACGTGTTACTATGGCTTCTTCCACGACAAATAATAAAATATAAAAAATATATATATTTAATGGCGGCCCCCCATACAAGAAACCTCGGAAACGTTGCATTATTTAATCTTTATTGCTTTTAGATCTTCTTTAAAGACAGTAAAACATACAAGTTATAAATTTAATCGGATTATAAGTCATGCTCTAAAATAAAAGAAAAAAATAATAAAAGTTTAAGCGACTTGTTTTTTGTAATCTTGATGTTGTTTCGATCTGTTTATTGTTGTTATTCAACAGACGTGTTTTTAGGGTTCAGCACTCATTGTGGGGTGGCACCCTTTGTGCGCGAGTCCGACTCGCATTGGGCCAAATTATTGGTTCCAATGCCGATCGCGGCGGGAGGATGATCCTACTCGTTTAAAGAGTAACAATAAACAATCTAAGAACACCGGAACCGAAATAAGTCGTTAGTTTATTCCATGCCTTTATCTTGTTGTAATTACAAACTGTCACCCATATCATGATATCCCGAGCATACTATAGTTCTAATGCCGATCGCGGCGGGAGGATGATCCTACTCGTTTAAAGAGTAACAATAAACAATCTAAGAACACCGGAACCGAAATAAGTCGTTAGTTTATTCCATTCCTTTATCTTGTTGTAATTACAAACTGTCACCCATATCATGATATCCCGAGCATACTATAGTTCTAATGCCGATCGCGGCGGGAGGATGATCCTACACATTTAAAGAGTAACAATAAACAATCTAAGAACCCCGGAACCAGAATTAGTCACTAGTTTATTACCATGCCTGTATCTTGTTGCAATTACGAACTATCACCCATATCATGATATCCCGAACATACTATAGTTCCCATGCCAATCGCGGCGGGAGGATGAGCCTACTCGTTTAAAGAAATAAGTCGCTAGTTTATTACCATGCCTTTATCTTGTTGTAATTACAAACTGTCACCCATATCATGATATCCCGAACATACTGTAGTTCCAATGCCAATCGCGGCGGGAGGATGTGCCTACTCGTTTAAAGAGTAAAAATAAACAATCTAAGAACAGGGGAACCGAAATAAGTCGCTAGTTTATTCCATGCCTTTATCTTGTTGTAATTACATACTGTCACCCATATCATGATATCCCGAACATACTATAGTTATAATGCCGATTGCGGCGGGAGGATGATCCTGCACGTTCAAAGAGTAACAATAAACAATCTAAGAACACCGGAACCGAAATATATCACTAGTTCATTACCATGCCTTTATCTTGTTGTAATTACAAACTGTCACCCATATCATGATATCCCGAACAAACTATAGTTCCAATGCCGATCGCGGCGAAAGGATGATCCTACACATTTAAAGAGTAACAATAAACAATCTAAGAACCCCGGAACCAGAATAAATCACTAGTTTATTACCATGCCTTTATATTGTTGTAATTACGATCTGTCACCCATGTCATGATATCCCGAACATACTATAGTTCTAATGCCGATCGCGGCGGGAGGATGATCCTACTCGTTTAAAGAGTAAAAAGAAACAATCTAAGAACACCGGAACCAGAATAAGTCGCTAGTTTATTCCATGCCTTTATCTTGTTGTAATTAAAAACTGTCACCCATGTCATGATATCCCGAACATACTATAGTTCTAATGCCGATCGCGGCGGGAGTATGATCCTACTCGTTTAAAGAGTGAAAATAAACAATCTAAGAACACTGGAACCGAAATAAGTCACTAGTTTATTACCATGCCTTTATCTTGTTGTAATTACAAACTGTCACCCATATCATGATATAACGAGCATACTATAGTTCTAATGCCGATTGCGGCGGGAGGATGATCGTGCACGTGTAGAGAGTAACAATAAACAATCTAAGAACACCGGAACCGAAATAAGTCACTAGTTTATTACCATGCCTTTATCTTGTTCTAATTACAAACTGTCACCCATATCATGATATCCCGAACATACTATAGTTCCAATGCCGATCGCGGCGGGAGGATGATCCTACTCGTTTAAAGAGTAACAATAAACAATCTAAGAACTCTGGAACCGGAATAAGTCGCTAGTTTATTACCAAGCCTTTATCTTGTTGTAATTAATTCAGTTTGTAGAGAATTATTCTCACTTTAACTCAAGTTTATCATTGCGAGTAAATTTGAAGATGGCGTCGTCAGGGGAATTCGCTTAGTAAGATAAATTGTTGCCTGGCTCTGTTTTCTCAAGATACCGGCTGTAGCTATAGCTTCTCAATTGTGAATTTGAAGATGAATGCTTTGTGACTTGTAGTTTCCAAAGTCAATAAAGTTTCGTGTCTGGAAAAACAAGAAAAATGTGAGTGAATATTCCATACATTTCGTTAATTAATCTTAGGAAAATACCCCTTGTGCGATCATTTTGCTGTCCGCCTACTGTTTGTTCGTATATAGGGTGAAATTAAACCGACCGACCAAATTCATACTGGAGACTAGGTTAGTGATCAAGAACTAGGTTTAGTCATCCTTTAGGCCAATTTGGATATTTTTTTTTGCTCTCTTACTGGTTGGACTAGTTTAAGTACAATTCCTAGTGCAGGCACTACGGGGCAAAAAAATATTTTTTTCCAATTTCACCTGAAGTGTCATTAAACCTTGTTCCTGATGACCAACTGAGTCTCCAGTATGAATTTGGTCGGTTGATTTAATTTCACCTAGTATATATAGGTATATATAAATTTTTTATTTACTGTAAAAATGTTACAACTTAGATTTTAACATCGATTTCAGGAATCCCGAAGGATTATCTGTGGTTTATGTGATTACGTTTAAGTGAAGCATAAATATTATTTTTTTATTACTAATCTTACTTTTTGTTTCCCTCTAGTTTCATTTACAATAGTTGCTGGAAAATCGTTTAAATTTTGATGAATTCCCAGGTTCGCATAAAGGTTCCTTTTGTTGGGCATATTGCTTGAATAATACAGTTTTAGTAACATACTGCTCTCAAAAAATCACGCAATAAAAGAATGCGGTCTTACAAAGCGTATTTTCGTTAGTAGAAATATCACTCACTGATTGATTATAAAACTTCCCCATGTGAGCTGAAATCTTGAAATTCGGAATTAATCTGAAAAAATAACCTTAAAGTCCTGTGATTACACCGCACAATTTGAAAACCGAAAAAAACTTTCACCTATTTTTGACTTTTGGTGAAATATTATCGATTTCATATTTTACGATCTGCCCGCTATATATATAAGTGACTTTTATTTGTACAGATAGAAGACTCGGTAAGGTAAGTACTCGGTATCAAGGTTTGATGACCATTATTGGGGAATTCGAAAATTATTATTTTCCCTTTCTACAAGCGCAAGCCCAGCCCCGAGTCAACTACTATGGGAGATAAATAATTTATTTGTCAAAATTAGAAAAAAAGTGTTATCGATCCGTCATACTGATCACTTACCAACCCTACAGTATGAACTTGGCTGTATAAATGACTTTAATGTTAAAGTGACTTTCACTTTATATAACGGCTAATATTTAAAAATTTAAATTACAGAACATTCTATTCCCTTCTGTGGAAAACATACATGCTTCCAACTTGCAGGAATGTGTTCATTTTTCCCATGTTCAAAGAATATTTCTCGGGGGTACAAGTAACCCAGTTTTCTTACACGCTTTCCACGTTGTAGAGTGCATGCCACGGAGATCCGTGTCAAAATACTTAGAGGAAAAGAATGGTGACGAATATGGCCTAATCCGCGGGACTTCTTTCGTGGCGCTCACTTTAGCTATTCCTTCTTGTTAGTCACTACAAAATATCAGAGCTGTAGCAGCATAACAAGAACGTTAAACTGAGAAAATATTATTTTTAAAGTATGCTCTGTTATTTACTCTATGTATGTCCTTTTAAGGCTATTTTCTTGATAAAAAATCAGTGATAATCAAAAATGTGCGAAGATATTTTCTACATAACTCTAAATGTTAAAAATTTACAATCTAATAATAGGTCTTTACCTTTGAAATTGCCGATTTGTATGGAGAATTTGAAAAAAACTCTGTTTTCAGTACAAACGTTTTTCCATTGAATTTAGGAATGACAAATCCAAATTTTCCAAAACAAATTGTATATGAATGAGAAAACATTAAGCTAACAGAAACTACAATTATATTGTTAAAAAATGACACCTGTTCAAAGTTATTATATTACTAATCTTATCACGAAAACGGATGACACTAGACGAACTTATGCAGGTGTATTTTTTATTTCCCGTATTATTATATAATTTTTTTATATTCTACAGATACATATTGTTAAATTTAACTTTGACTTGTAGAAAGTATATACTTTGTGTGTCTATTTTGCAAAATAAATATTTTGATTTGATTTGATTGATTTGAACTGTCTTTAAAAACTTAATTTTAGAAATCAAACTGAAAATAAAAAGAATATTTAACACGGAGTTAAGATAAACTTTCAAACAAAAAACAAAAAATTGGAAATAGCTATTGGTTTACAGGAATTATGAAATCATGAATTTGTTAGGAAATTTCGACAATTTGCAGGTTTTTTGAGGAGTAAAGCAATTTTCATATATTGAACACTTTGTACGAACCACCAAGCATGTATTTAAAGACAAAAAGCCGGTTAACGATGCAATAAGCCCAACTACCAGCATTCTAGGCTCAGTAGGTAAACATTGTTAGTTTGTATTTCAACGTATAAGTCATACCTATAGTACCTTAGCAATACCTTTATACATTACCACTTAAGGGGCTTCATAATGTTAAACTTCACTTTTGCATCTGATTCAGTTCCGTCTATGTAGATGATAAAAAATATAAACCGGCCAAGTGCGAGTCGGACTCGCGGACGAAGGGTTCCGTACCATTATCTATAAAAACGGCAAAAAATCATGTCTGTTGTATGGGAGTGCGCGGGTCTGACTCAAACTATTTTGTATTATAGCGGCGACAGAAATACATCATCTGTGAAAACTTCAACTGTCTAACCATCACAGTTCATGAGATACAGCCTGGTGACAGACGGACGGACGGACGGACAGTGGAGTCTTAGTAATAGGGTCCCGTTGGTTACCCTTTGGGTACGGAACCCTAAAAAATGATATAGTTTGTGTCGAACGGGGGACGGCCACACAACCATGTTTGCCTCCGAAGAAACTGTACGAATACAGTGAAACTATATAGTTAGCCGTTTCAAATCAGTATGATATAGGTAGTTTGTGTTTGACTCAAGACTATTATTTAATCACATTTCTTAAATAGGTATATTATTTTAATCTTATAAAAATTAAATAACTTTCAAAAAGTATAAATTTCACTAAAAAGCAATTCCGCTCCTATATTTCAAAAACTATAAACTATTCTTAAGAAAAACTATTTATAATTACTGTAGTTTTATTATATTTAAAATACAGTAACTAAAAAAGGAAAAAAATTAACGATATTTTCGACTCCTTCAGTGGAGTCGTCATCAGTCGAATATAATAATTTTTATTTATTTATATTAAAATAATTGTATTCGACTGATGACGACTCCACTGAAGGAGTCGAAATATATCGTTATATTTTTTCCTTTTTTAGTAACTGTATTTTAAATATAATAAAACTACAAAATTAAGGCCAATACTGGTAAAATAAAAAAATATATCTATTTACATTATTTATAATTACATATTTTATATAGTTAACTAGCATTTCGCCCGTGGTTGCGCCCACGTTTATTCCATCTCTACCCCGTTTTCGGCTTGGGCGTTATTTTATCAACACCTGTACTTATTACTTTGGTATTTTTCAATTCAATCCTCTTTAATAATAAGGTTTGAAATATTGATATTTTTCGGATAGCCCCTAGAAACCGAAGTGTATGTAAGAGTATATATTACGGGTGGTTTGATTTTCGGTTTGCTAAAGTACAGACTGTCATTCACAGTTTACTTTGGCAACCCGTTTCATTCATTGCCTGTAATTCACTCCTATTTTAAGTCTAATTCTGTAATTTTATTGGGCTTGTTTTTCTGTAATAAAGATATTTTTATTTTTTCACCAAATCTCAAGCTCCAATTTTACGGATCAACACAGTGATGGTCTTTTAAGATTCATCATAATTACATTAATTAACCCTCAGAATAGAATTTTATAAATCTGTACAACCAACTTTATCCCAATAGTCTTTAGTAAGTAAGACTTTTTTTTGTTATATTTACACAAAATTTAGTACAATTTTTAAGCCGGCTTAATCATTTAATATATGATGTATGGTTTATAAAATAAATTAGATTAAAAAATATATATGTATATATATTTATTTATTATTTTTTTAATTGACTAGGATCAGTACAATAATAATGAAAAAAACTGAATCAGAATCCGTTGAGTGGTTCTCGAGTCAAACAGGAACATAAATACATACAGATAGAGATACAAAATTCTAGTATTATAGGACCAGCGGTTTAGTCTGTGGCTTGATTATCAGTCAGTTAGTCAGGACTTTGAATTTTTCATGTTTGAGGTTGAATTTCGTAAAAGCTTTCTTAGTGGATACTTACACTTCACAAAAAACACACCCTCCAAATTTCATGTCTCTGGGACCAACGGTTTAGTCTGTGGCTTGATTATCAGTCAGTTAGTCAGGACTTTGAATTTTATATCTTAGGGGTAGAATTCCGAAAAATCCTTTCTTAATGGATACTTAAACTTCACAAAGAACACACCCTCCAAATTTCATGTCTCTGGGACCAACGGTTTAGTCTGTGGCTTGATTATCAGTCAGTTAGTCAGGACTTTGAATTTTATATCTTAGGGGTAGAATTCCGAAAAATCCTTTCTTAATGGATACTTAAACTTCACAAAGAACACACCCTCCAAATTTCATGTTTTTAGGACCAGCGGTTTAGTCTGTGGCTTGATATATCAGTCAGTCAGTCAGGACTTTGAATTATATGGGTATATATATACATAGATAGATAGATGTAGATAGACAATTAAAAGAGAAAGCTTCAGAGCAGAACTGAAGTATAGCATTATGGAGCCCTTTAAGGGTGCTAACGCAAAATCGCGCACTCCGGTGTTAGGTATTTTCTAGCACACAGGCAGTCTCGTGTCGCACTCACATAGGTAATGTGATTTGCAGCAGTTATTATACAAATACACACAAACGCGTTTGCATTTAGCGTAGCATGGGATTTTCCTAATATTTTTTATGCATTTTCCTATCGCTACAAGCACTAAGGCATGGTCAAAGTGAAATAATAATTTCGCAAAATATGTGCGCGTGCGACAAACAGCGAGACAGGTTCCCCGTAAGAAAACCGGCAGGCTGACCCACTGCCAGTGCAATGGTAAACCGCGGTGAAAACTGACACTAATCAATTCCAAGTTTTCATTATTTTAGATTTTTTATAGCTTGTATGTGTGTATAACTTTCAACCTAGTCACTTTTTTAATTTGAAAAGATTAAACACATTATTCGTTTTATTACGCATTTGTTATTATTTATTTACTAAATGTAGATAAAAGCTATAAGGTTTTTAATTTTTATAGTTATGGGGAGCATCAGTCAATTAGTTTCATATATATTTTTTGAAATTTTGTAGTTATCATAATAAAAGTTCAAAACAATTCAATAACGTCTTCAAACGCAGTTTAGATGACTGAGCAGCCTTAATGGAAGTTACGTTGAGAGCGAGAGTAACCAATTTTTTTTATTTATATGAAGACATAATTTATGAATACATTTTTATAAGCTTACACTGTAAATAGAAATATGAAGAAAAGATTTTCTCTAAAAAGGTGAAACGTGAAATACTTGGGTATTTTAGAATAAACCACCGACAGAATGGCCGTCAAAATGATGAAACGCTGGAAACCCTTAAACTGACCGGAATACCCACAATCTCTGGAGCTATTCTTGTCCCACATAGGGTTGCCAGGCGTTAGTAGGACATGGTTAGGCTTATTAAGCGCTGGTCCAAGTAAATAGATGAAGTACGGCATGTCCAGATAAGGCTCGGACTACATGCATCCGTTTTGGTTCCGGATGAAAGAGACAAATACATACGAAAACGCAGGATCAACTATAGGTCTATTACGTTCCTTAGGAATTTTATCTCCTCAGAGCAATTACCATTCTTCTGTCACAGTTTATTATCCTGCCTCACTTTTCACCGCCCAGAGCCATTCGCTGTGAAAGTTGCGCTTGGTTCGCTCGCTAGTGAGTCTACCGACTACAACACCCCCACGCCCGCCTTAACTCTACGTGGTGGATTCTCCACGCAGCAGGCGCCGTAGTCAGCTCGTTTCACGCGAGCTACTCGCTCAACACTTTGCTTTTTGTTTGGTCAGTCACGTGACCCTAGTTTTTAATTGAAAGTTTAGATACTCGTAAAATCCCAATTTTTTAAAGTACCTATCTCTTTTTCCTGAATTTGCGGAAAATAAATCGGGCTTTACGACTTTTAAACCTGGCAACCCTAGGCCTAGTACTACACAATGCGGCCTGATCGTACCGCCCTCGTTATACCGAGTAAATTCACTTGGTGACCATTATCTGATCAAGGAGAGACCCTCACGGTTTTTCAGGTTATGGAAGTGCGCCGGTCTGGAATCAGCCAGTTCTAGTGGGTGTATTTTCAGATTTTAAAAGGGGATACTCGTAGTGGCCTTTGTCTGTTTAGCCGTGGCAATTATAATTCAAAAACTATTAGATTGATTGAAGTGTTCTATTTATTTGTAAGATTTAAGTAAGGAACCTAGAACAAAAGACTAAATACACATTTTTTTCGAAATCCCGAGTTATTAAATCAGCCCTATCAAACAAAGTGTTCGAAAATGCTGGATCTTATAGAGAGAGACACAAGAGATAGCTGAGGCAGGCACATCTTAAGAGAAGACATAAAATATAATTGTCAAAGAAATGGGCTATTTCACAAGGTGTCCGTGAGATGGGTGTCGCGGCTATTTTCAGTTGAGCAGAAGCGAATTCGACTTAAAACAATAGTTTTCTGCTGATCACTAAAATTGTATGAGTTGCCTTGTAACTTTTGACGAGACATTGGTTCATTGCCACACCCTAGAAATAAAACAAACCTTTGAACAGTGGAAAACCCTAGGGAACTTTTTGGGAATTTCGAATGTGTGATCTTCATCGATTATAATATGAACATATTATCTAAAAACTACCATACAATAATCATGGCTTACTTATCTATTTTGCTACGTCATACTAGAAAAAACCGGCCAATTGCGAGTCGGACTCGCGCACGAAGGGTTCCATTCCATTATCTATAGGTATACAAAACGGAAAAAAATCATTTCTGTTGTATGGGAGTGCATGGGTCCGATTCGCACGTGGCCGGTTTTAGTATTTGTTGTTAAAGCGGAAAGAAATACATCATCTGTCAAAATTCAACTGTCTAATTATCATGGTTCATGAGATACAACCTGGTGACAGACGGACGGACGGACAGCGGAGTCTTAGTAATAGGGTCCCGTTGGGGATCCTTACTTTCAAATTTGTTCAGCATAGAGGGGGCTGTGTGTTTGTGTCTTACAACTTGTCAATTTACATACAAATAAACAAAAAATTCATTTTTTCATTGAAAAGTTTAAACAATGGGTGTTTTTATGGCTTTTGGATGAAATTTAAAGGGAACTTTCAAATTTCCTAGTGATCCAAAGTTGAGAAAAAAGTGGGTAAAATTTTAAGGTTTAAAATATTTATTTCTCAAAAAGAATACAATTCGCTTACATGAGAAACATTTAGGATAATGAACTTTAAATCGACTAGTTATTCTAGGTAATGTACTAATCATTTCAAGGAAACTGATTTCGAAACAACTTAAACGTTTCCAATCTGAAAAAGAACAAAGGAAATTATTACTTTTTTGAAGTTATGTTGATGAAAGTTTTCGATAGATTGATCACATAATTTCATTCAAAAAACAATGCATAAGGCAGTCTTTTACAATAGAAGGCCACGTCTGATACGATAACAGGTGTAAAAATTGGAAAACATTTCTAAAATAACAATAATTCATTACCTTTTGACAAGGTTTCCTTTCTTTCCACTCAGCGAGGCACCTCTTTTCTTCAGCTCCTCCTTCAGCTGAGCAACACGCCAGGCAGAAAAACATGACGAACCACCAACAAAAAAAGCCACAAAAAACTTTAGAAATGTGGGATGCAAAAATAACACGTATCAGCGGCTTTTAAAAGAGCGTGACAGGACACAAACACTCAGCGCCTTCTGCCGTAAAAGTTTTTGGTTTTCTTTCCTTTTTGTTTCATCGACACAGAGACGGACAGTGATGGCAATAATGAAGTATTTTTCATAATCGAGTACTAACGTCTCGAGTAGTTTCAAGAATCGATTCGGTTGAGCGAATTGCTCGAGTGGTTTCATTTTAGGCTTTTAGAAAATGATGCTGCATAAAAGTTGTTTGATTTCATGCATAAAGCCTGTGGTCCTACAAAGGGCTTAGCGCCGAGAATTTTTTCAAAACCTTTTAAGGATATTATTGAAAATACTTCTGGGCATTAAGAGGATAGAATCCATCACTCCATTCTCTGTGCGTGTTTATGAAAGGACTAAAAATTATATGTAAAATTTACAGTGTTTCTATGTTACATAACTACTTAATTAAGTAGGTAGCATTCTCGACTCTCGAGTAACAACAAATCAGTGGCTCGAGCTGTCCGCGTTTTGTTAATAATCGAGCAGCTCGATTCATTTCTCTTGATTATTACCATCGTTACAGACGGAAAGACAGAAACCAAAGTATATAGACGGAATCCTCAAATACAGGTTCTAAAAGCAAAGGCGAGAATCCTTTAAGGGTGTGTTAGTATGACCGGTAAATATTTTTTTTTAACACTGGGATCTCTAAAATATAAAGTACCAGTACTTCACAATGAGACGGTTTTCTTTCCTCAAAATACACTAATCTCGTGGACACCCTCGCGCCGGAGATCGATCGCGGCGCAATAAAAATGAAGCAGAGTGACGTGCTCTCACCGGTAAACAAATTAGCAACTAATATTTTTTTAATGTTTGTTTGACTACTGCATACCCCAGTCACAAAATAGATAGGTACAGAAGGCCTGCTCCCGACAACCAGCGATTTCGAGCGCACGCACACATAGACGTGTACGTACGACGATCTCGGTAGGATTCGGTAGAATGCCAGTACGACTAGTCACGAGGGCTTGCGCTTTGCGATACATGTGATGAGTAGGTATTTAAAATCAAGGTCAGTCATAGCTGGCCGTCTGTACCTACCTATTTTGTGCCCCAGCGGCGCGGCGGCAGCGGTCAAGGTTGAGGGGTGCGGGTTGCAACTAGGTGTATGGGGAGGCTGGTGAGGTCGGGATAGCCGCTATACGGAATTATTAAACATTGATAAGAATGCTTAGCTAAGAAAAAAATGGAATCTTTGATGAAAATTCAAGGTATATATTTTAATCGTGTATACTTTCATACCATAATCATCTTGAGTTTTCATTTACACCCTGTATTTCAACCTTCATTAACAAAAATCTTTGCACAAATTCTCATACATTTCTACAAGTAAGCGTTGGTCCTAGGTAAATACAATTTAACCAACTAAAAAGATTCCCGAAACTCCACTCCTTTTCTCCCCAAAAAATGTCCATTACGAAATTTCCCAACAGACAGAAGTGCCGCGATAAGTGAACCGAAGCTCTCATGGGATGCTGATCTAATGGCTGGACCGTGTTTTTGGGATAGGCAAAACGAATAAACCAACAATGGTTCGGTGCTTAGAGACCAGGGTTCGATATTCGATAATTGACCTGTTCTATCGCGTATCGGTCTTATGAGGGGGTCTAGCACGCGCCGTCGATACCTCTTTCGCACATTGACAAACGCGGTATGTGGAGAGCAACAAGTAGGATAGATGAACGTTGTATCTCTGTAGTACTCGTATGCTAGTTATACAGGCTTGCGTTTTTTCTTTTGTACACAGACATATAATTATTATTACTAAGTAGCAGACCAAACATATGAATAAAATAGAGTGGCGAGTTTCCGTACAAAAAATAAGCTTCATTTAGGCTTCATGGTACGAAGAAACATATAAATAAATATTAAAATCTTAAATAGATAATTAAATTAAAATAAAATTAATATTTTAGGGCGGGCTCCCATATAACAGACGTGATTTTTTCCCCCTTTTTTATAAGTAATTGTATGGAACCTTTCGTGTGCGAGTCTGGCTGGCACATGGCCGGTTTTTTATATTTTTAGTTGGTTCGATTTCCGGGTAAGACGAGCGAATTTTATAAGATATTTGAATGCAGTTTTGTTTCTTTTTAAAAATACAGGAATGTTTCCTTCCAGCAAAATGAGCTAACTAAAGGATTTAAGGTAGTTCCCTTCCAGGGCTCTTGAATTTTTTCCATCCTGTAATGTTTTCGTGTATATTACATAATTTTTATTATTCATTTAGTAATTATATTGTTTAGTAAGTAATTGTATATTTTATGTTGTAGATTATATTTTGACTTATTTAAAAAATCACCATACTAATTTTTTTTGACTTAGCCCTAATTATCTTCATTGCCAAAGGTTAACAGGAAGATAATGCTAATTAGCATTAAGTCCACCTTATGTACAAATTTTATATGCAGTATTTTTTAAATATAATATCATTGGGGAAATAGGGTTTTTTAGGTTTCTTTCAAAATCAATTCTGTCTGTTTGTCCGTGATACAATTAAAGTTTGGGTAAGCCGATTGTGTTAAGACTTCTAGGTGGAAATTTATGTGAGACCTCGGAAATCTCACCAAAATTCTTCGTAGACTTCACATTTTGCAAAGATATTCGTATGTTATGTCAAGTTAAGCATTAATTCTATTTAGATTAACCGTGTGCGGTTCAAAAGTGGCCCACCGACCGAATGCTCAAAACAGAAGCACGCAAATCACGCTTCTCACTTTTTAATCTCAATTGTAATAAATTTTAAATGTAACATACAAAATAAACACCAAAATCTGTTGGATAGCTGGTTTTGATTGCGTATAGTAAACGCGTCACACTTCAACCCTGGTCTTGGTAGTAACAAGGCGAGATCGGGGTGAAGTGAGACGCGGAGGCGGGCGAAGCGCATTCTTTCGAAGTGCCGAGATATTTCCGAGATGTTATGGTGTGTTTTTGTGGGTAAAAATTGCTCTAAAATAGTCGGCAGCAGTGATACTGATGCTAATTTGACCCCACTTGACATTCTGGAAACAGCGACAAACATTCCAATAATCTTTTATCAGAAATAAAAAAAACAACTACAAATTTCACCAAAATTATGAAAATGGATAGGTTTTTGCAATGCGTGAAGTAAGAAAAAGTAGTGTATGAAACTGCACATAACTAGATATTAAAACACTCGTGTGGTACAATTAAAAAACTTACACTTGTTCCTCTTAATGTACCATTTTCATAAACTGCTATTTTATTTTATACTATTGAAGAAACAAATAGACAATTTATAAAGCTTATAAATAAGACACAATAGGTAATACAAACTCAAGTTTCTATTGATAAAGTTACCAATAGCAGTCGAACCTAATATATCATACAAGTTTAATTTAATTTAATGTACAAAATGCACGCTATCAATAGAATACTACTAATTATGTAGTGACGTTATTTTCGGACAAGATAGTTCCAATTGCAAACACGCAGTAATGGATAACGAGAAAGTAAAATCCACTTTCATACTTAACCAGCTACCAAAAGCTCAACTTTCAGAACTAAAAGCCCAGTTATGTAGTTTTTACGTAAAGTTCAGCGGCTCTCATCCTCTTGCACTCAAGCGGTACTTAGAAGATCCCTTCGGCCGTAAATTGGTGACTAACAGCAAAAGGTTTTCCTTATCTAAAAAGGAACATCAAAAGTTCACATAATAAATAAAAAGACAACATTCTGGTATGTAGACTGTTAACAGGCGTTCACAATATTCTGAGAAAAATTTTACTTTGTGTAAGGGAAGTGAAAACATTATTTACAGTTTGAAACATTGATAATAACACAAACAATAACCTAACTAAATATATGAATATTAATCAAAATCAAATCAAATCAAAATATTTATTTTGCAAAATAGAAACATAAAGTATACTTTCTTTAAGTCAAAGTTAATTTTAACAATATATATCTTTAGAATAAAAAAAAAATATAATAATACGGGACATAAAATATACACCTGCATAAAATAGAGGAATCTAGGAATAAAATATTCTATATACATAATGCAATGAACAAATAAGTTGATAAATATACCTAGTCGGTGGTTAAATTCTGTCACAAACAAAATTGGCTTTACAAATGAAAACTAGTTATGATATTCAAAAAAAGTTTTTTTTTAAGAAAAGGTAATTTAATTAGCTTACATTAAACACAAAATTTATTCAAAATGATTGCCACCATTTTTCACACAAGCCTTCAATCTTCGCGGCCAATCATCAATAGCAGCACGGACCATATTCATGTCGATATCGGCCACTGCTTTAATCAATGATGACTTTAGGCTGCTCAAATTTTTGTGAGGTTTAGAACAGACCTTCTCCCCCAATTCCTGCCAAATTTTGTAATCCAGTGGATTGAGGTCAGGGCTAGATAAGGGCCAATCTTAATGCCTTATTAGCTCGATATTCTGGAGCTCGAACCACTCCTGAGTTGTTTTGGCCTTATGAGCATGTGCGGAGTCCTGTTGAAACACAAATGGCCGTCCTCCAAAGAGTGTCTGGGGCAGATCTTTTACTATGCGATCTAAAACCGTGTCTTGGTACACTTTTGCACTGGTTTTGACACCTTTTTCACAAAAATGCACTTCAGTAGGGCCATAGTAGGACACTCCCAACCAAATCATGACTGATGATGGATAATGGCCGTGCTGCACTCTAGGAATGGCATTTCCAGCGGCCGCAGAGCTGGTAGCGTACACCCTGTCATTTTGTTTGTTGTACTTCTCTTCGATATTAAAAATTATCTCGTCTGTAAACAGGATATCGCGGTGTCTGTTTCTTGCGTACCGCTTTAGCAAAACTTTGCATTTTTTGGCTCTCATAGCTATCAGACGCGCGTTCAGAAGATGTCCACTCTTTTTTCGGTAAGCTCGTAGTCCCAGGTCTTCATTGAGTACTTTTTTTACGGTACTTCTGGTTAATCCCATCTTCAAAGCCATCAGTTTCTGCTTGCGGACGGGATTTCTTGCAATACGCGCCTTGATTGCTTTGATGACCCCTGGAGTCCTAACGTAACAAGGTCTGATAGTTCTTTTCTCGTCATCGACACTAGAGGATTCATTGTGCCTCTTGATGGTACGGTACACGAACCTCTTAAGTGATTTTTAATTTTTGAAGCAAGTTGAATATCGTCTTCGGTGGATGGCCGCAACGATGCAATGCAATTACTGCTACTCGGTCCTCTTTGCGAGTCCACTCCATCGTAAAAATGAATGAATGTAATTGTGATTTGGCACATTATTAATCAAAAAATACTTGAAAATCGAACGCCATTTCATTTTTTTTTCTATGTGTTCTATTTTAAAATAAATGGCCAGTGACTGTATTTAAGAACCGACTAGGTATACGGGAAATACATACAAAAAATATGAAGGTTGGGCTACTAAAATGTAATAAAGTTATACACTTGCATAAAATAGAGAACTATAGGAATAAAAATATTATATATACATAATGCAATGAACAATGTGTTGAAAAATGAACTAAATAAACCATAAATAAAAATAATGCCTAACCATCCGCCCCATTCGATTAGTATTGCTAAGACGAAGGGCAAGAAACTCTGCAAACATTCCTTTTTTCAAAAAAAACATACCTACTCAAGTAAAGGCATAAAAAAATATAAGACTGCAGGAATTATGCCACGATAAAAAATGTATCTTAGTCAATCCGTCTCATATTGTCTATTACCTTTAACAAAGTAAGTTTACATATTAATTAAAAAAAGTAAGTTTAAGATAGATACGGTACAAAGAGGAATACTAATTAAATTAAGCATGACATGTGAATAACACTGACGTATTTAAACAGAGCGTCAGATGTAAGAGACATACCAAGATTGGGTGAAGGATCCTTGAACAAAAGTAGGCTTGTGCTTGCTCAGTCATTGCGTGGTTCGATCTGATCTGTACCAATCAACAAAAGGTACTAGTTCGTTCATTTAGTACCATTGGTAGGTGATTCGTCAGTGCTCAGCTCAGCGTACGTTTTGTCCTATGCGATGCAATGCAGTTTAAATCGAGCAATCAATGCTTGGTCAATATCTGTAACAACTAGTTTTTTCGAATGAATTTTCCTTATTCAGGTACCTGTCAGGGTCACGTAGGTAACCATGTTTCGTACGATTTGTCTCATTCTGTCCGATTGAACTAAAAACCGATGTAAAATGACATAAACATTTTTTTTCGGAGCAAGTTAACTATAATTTTTTTGTCATTAGGTACATAATCATTTCAAATCTCTTTTCGTCTTATACCGTCTTTCGTTGATATATCATTTGCATCTCAATACTCATTACTCAATAATTTTATTTGCGTTCCACAAAATGTTTCTTAATGCAACACATTCACATCATACAAGTTGTGGACCCTGTTGGGCACAGCAAATTAGGAGAGAGGAAGACAAAATTATCGATAAAATATCTATATTTATATATCTACATAGATGTACACATGCACACACTCAACCAATGACATTATTATGTAATAATTTATTGTTATAGATTCTATTTTAAATTATCATTTAAGTATTCCCTAACACTATAATAACATTTATTTATTAATATTTTTTTCAGTAAATGAATAAAAGTTTTATTATTCGACTCTTCTTTTAAGGTCTTTGGTAGTTTATTGTATATTTTTATTGACATTACATAAGGACTAGATGAATGCAAAGAAAGATTAGATTTTGGCAACATAAGTAAATTTTTATGACGCCAAGAGTAGGTTGAAGTTGAAGGTTTTTCTTTTCGGGTCACAAATAATTCGGAATTGTATCTGACAAATTTACAAATTTCTAATGTATAAATGCACGGAAGGGTAAGGATTTGATGTTTCTGGAAGTATGGTTTGCAGCTGTCTATTTGTTTTATATTTACTAATATTCGGATAAGTTTTTTTTGTAATATAAGTAGTGATGGTGATTCTGTACTATTTCCCCACAAAATTATGCCATAGCTGAGCCATGCATAAGCATATGCGTAGTACGTAATTAGAGCGGTTTTGAAATCTGTAGATTTCTTTTAATGCGTACGTAAATTTTGATAATTTTTTTGTTAGTTTAGTGACATGGCTTTTCCAGTTTATATGCGTATCTAATTCCATTCCAAGTAGGGTAAATTCGTTGACGATGTTTATTTTAATATTATTACATTTAAATGTTATGTTCAAAGAAGGTTTTTGTCGCGGGCGGTAAATCATTAATTTTGTTTTTAAAAAGTTTATTTGTAAGTTATGGTCATTCATCCAATCTGTAATTGAGTCAAATAGATAAGTTAATTTTTCCGTTAGGTTTAAATCATTCTGGCATTTTGTAAGTATATATATATCATCGGCAAACAGTACACAGGTGTCATTTATTATTTTAGGGAGATCGTTTATATATATTAAAAAGAGTAGGCATCCAACTACACTGCCTTGAGGAATGGAAGCGTTTATTGTTTTATATTGAGATCTAATTTTTTGAATTTCATTTGTTTTTGTGTCATAATACTCTATTTCAACCAGTTGCTGTCTATCTTTTAAATAGGTCTGAAACCATTTATGGGTTAATCCACGTATTCCTATGTCATATAATTTATTTAATAATATGTTGTGTTGTACCTTATCGTAGGCTTTTGACATATCTAGCAATATTCCTACAGGGTATTCTCGGTTGTTGCTAGTATTGAGGATTTGTTGGACATATTTATAAACTGCTGTTATAGTGGAATGTTTCTTTCTAAAACCATTTTGGCACTTATCAAAGATATTATACTTTTCACAAAATGAATATACTCTATTGCACATAGCCTTTTCGAAAACTTTTGAAAAGGTAGGTAACAAAGCGATAGGGCGATATTTGTTAACGTCTGTTTTTTTATCTTTTTTATGTATGGGTTTGATTATTGTATTTTTAAGGGCATCTGGGAATTTACCTTCTGCAAAGGATTGGTTAATAAGTTTAGTTAAAGGTAATACAAGTTCATTTGAGCACGCTTTAATTAAGGTCGGTGGAAGGTCATCGGCTCCACAACTGATTTTATTTTTTAAATTGTTAATAATTTTGTTTATTTCTGTGTAGGTTACTGGGGTAAGGAACATAGTGTTTTGGGTAGGTTGGAGGACGGGTCGGCCGCGGGGACTACTTCCGTCAGGAAGCTGTGTTTTCTCTTCTCCAATTGATGCAAAGTGGGTGTTGAAAATATTTACTATGTTAAATGGATCTGTGACAGAAATATTGTTTTCAATTAGTTTTAGGTTAACTTTATCCTTTTTTATATTTTTATTTGTGCGTTCATTTATTATCTTTCAAACTGTTTTCATTTTATTTTTTGCTTTTTTAAATCTATTTATGTAATTAAGTTTCTTTGATAGTGAACTCGTTCTGTGCAACTGAAATGTAATATATGACCGATTAGATAGATCCGAATAGAAAAGTTCTTTCTTTCGAACGATGTCTTAATAATATACAGTACCGAAGTATATACTTCTCTACACAAGCCCACTCGAAGAATCTTTGTGGTTATGAAATACTATCCTTTTCAGATGCTTTTAGGATGGGACCTTGTCATACCTGATGTCTGTGTGCGTGTGTTAGCAACGTTGACGGAAGTGTGCAAGTGAATAAGATGCACACAGTGTGCCAACGAACACAGGTACAAGATCCTGCCCTAATATCATTTGAAACGGATAGTACGTATTAATAAAAACTTGTCACATTAACTACAAAATGGTATATTTCTGAAACCCCAATAAAACAGAATTATACACCGTAGTCATAATTTTACTAATAACTACGTGTAAGATACTAAATACCGCTCAAGATCAGTCAACTGATTTTAGTCTTTAGAAAGACTTCGTGTTCATATTTAGTAGTATAAAAGGCCAGCAGGGTCGAAAGAAATAAAAAAAAAACTGTTCATGTACGATTAGGACTAGTGCCCAGATAGTTAATTACATACCATTTTAAAACACAAACTCATTCCATGAAAAGTTGCAGACGACCAAATAAATTTTATTTCAATTATATTAAAATAGCAGCAACATGAAAATAGAAAAATAAAAACCGAAACTTGTAGTACATCACTTTTCATCACCAACATTTAAACCATTATAGGATAGGTGCCATATTTTGTTTCTTCTACATTAGCAGAACATTGTATCAATGTTTCCCAAGCCCAGCTCTAGTCACGTTGTATATTTCTTTTTTATATATTCAGAAAAATATGGACAAATTAATTTGTAACACTGTTACTTGAACAACGTTTTATTATCAAGTGTACTGGAAGACTTAGTTCATGCGGTTCCCTTTACGACGGAACCCTAGAAATGCAACTAAAACATGGTCATCTCATTCTAGTAATGCAAACGGCTAGTAGTCGTTTCAGCATACACTGTACCTACCAACCACGGCTTCTAGAGTAATAGCCTAGCTCTTATTACCATTCAGTAGGTAGCACTTTAAGTAAACCCATGGGTCAATATTTATGGTAATATCGTGGTTTATGACCCCCTAAACGTACATTCAGAGTGTTATACCTGACGTGGTTTAAATGCGTTACGAATACGTTACTTTAACGGCTTGTTCGTAGGTTTAATTTAACATCTGTTTTGTTAGTTAGCACACTGTGTTGCGAAATATAGCAAATAAAAGTTAGAGTGAGCCTAAAACATCAACAACACCATATCGTAGTGAGAGTCTAAGGCTTAGACGATTCGTTTAAAAAAATTAGGACACTCCTTAAATAAAAAACAAATGATTTGTTGATCATTTTAGTAACTGGTGTATAAAAATGTTCCGACCATTTGTTTTTTTGATATGAAATGTTGTAACGGACTTGATTTTTAAGGGTTCCGTAGTCCGTCCCTCCGTCCGTACGTCACAGCCTCATAACTTTAGCACCGATATAGACTTGAAATTTGCCACGAAAATAGCATACATTGCACAGAACAAAAAAAATGGTGAAATTTTAATATGTTCAAAATATTTCCAATACAAAAGAGAGAAAAATAAAAAATAAACCGGCCAAGTGCGAGTCGGACTTGCGCACGAAGGGTTCCGCTACATTATCTGTAAAAACGGCAGAAAAATTATGTATGTTGTATGTTTTTTAGTATTTGTTGTTACAGCGGTATCAGAAATACATTATCTGTGAAAATTTCAACTGTCTAACTATCACGGTTCATGAGATACTTGCCTGGTGACAGATGGACTGCGGAACCTTAGTAATAGGGTCTTGTTGGTTATCCTTTGGGTACGGAGCCCTAAAAAATATCTTAAAAATATAGTATGGGTATCAAACTGTAGAAATTAAAAAGCTGATTGCAAAAATATATACTTTTACTATATTTACTGGCACTGATTTCGAGAAATCTTTGAAAAACCACAAACCGAAAAGTAACCAAAAAATATTTAAAAAATCATGGTAATTTGGGATTACGTAAAAATTGCAGGAAAAATATAGCGGCTGAGAAATTCGCGATAACAAAATAACAAAATGAAATTTTTCATCCACGAGTTTTATTTAGAGTACGCGTATGAAAATGTTTGAGTCTCTCAATCAATAATTTTTTTAGTACAATCAATTCTTTTTTTAGTTATCTCAAGCAGTTATGGGCAGGATTTTAAATACCTTCTTCCTGACTGTTCCCAAAACTATCGAATTACGGAACATAGCTACGTGAGTCTGACTCGCGCTTGACCAGTTTTTTAATAAAGTAGTTAATAAAAATATGGAATGAATCTACTCTCATTCTATCTAGTTTTGCATATAAAATATTTCAATTTTACTTAAATACCCTCCTATCTGTTGTTTTAGTGCGTTATTAGTAGTTAGTATTATTCAAAGTAACCGTCCAAAACAAATAAGCGACCCAACCAATAATTTCATCTATATTAATATTTATGTTAGATCAGTCTGTCAGTCAGTTAGTTCGGCTATTACCCTACTCCTACTAATATTATAAATGCGAAAGTTTGTGTGTGTGTGTATGTTTGGAACTCTTTCTCGCTGAAACGGCTGAACGGATTTGGATGAAATTTAGAATGGATATAGCTTATAGCCTAACTTAACACATAGGCTACTTTTTATACCGGAAAATGTATGGTTCCTGTAGGATAGATCATATCATTGAAAAATCAGGTGTCTGATTAGCGCGGTCCGTATCGTTTGTGGTGAAATAAGACAAGGCTATGTTATCTCATCACACTTCACACTAATATTATAAATGCGAAAGTTTGTGTGTGTGTGTGTATGTTTGTTACTCTTTCTCGCTGAAACGGCTTAAAAATTTGGATGAAATTTAGAATAGATATAGCTTATAGCCTAACTTAACACATAGGCTACTTTTTATACCGGAAAATGTATGGTTCCTGTGGGATAGATCATATCATTGAAAAATCAGGTGTCTGATTAGCGCGGTCCGTATCGTTTGTGGTGAAATAAGACAAGGCTAAGTTATCTCATCACACTTCACACTAATATTATAAATGCGAAAGTTTGTGTGTGTGTGTGTATGTTTGTTAATTCAACACTCGTAAACCCACGTTTCACCGACCATTTTAACATCCTAGTTTGATGGGTGGTAATGCCTATCGCCGTACTTCAGGCACAAATTAACGTGCCTTCCGACGCCCGCAGATGGAACACAAAATGTGCTCCTACGGAATTTGAACCGGCCACCTTCGGATTATTATTGGTCGAGTATTTGAACGACTCGATCACCGGGGCGGCCAATTATTTTAATTATATAAAACTTTCTTTTGCCCGCGGCTCCGCCCGCGTGTTATTCGGTTCAACGACATGCTTTTTTCCGGAATAAAAGTAACCTATGTGTTAATAAAAGCTATATCCATTCTAAATTTCATCCAAATCCGTTCTGCCGTTTCAGCGTTAAAGAGTAACAAGCATACACATACACACACAAACAAACATTCGCATATATAATATTAGTGTGATTATGTATTAGGTTTTTCTATAAAAAAAAACCTCAAAGAGCGTTGCGGAAGTTAAACACAAATAAAAATTCTAAAAATGGTATCTCGATAACTTTAAATAGCAATAAAGGTCATCCTAGTATTGTTACCGGAAGCGAGAAAAGGCGAAGAGAGAAGATACTCTAGGGTTCCTCGAATGAGGTAACCTAGGTAGTATTAGGTTTTTCAGGATTTTAACATATAGAAATCTGAGTATATAATGGCCTACAATTCAAAGTGAATAATTCAGGAGGTGATTGAATATCGCTAAAAACCCACTGAAAATTTTTCTTTTTAGCGCGAATTTTTTTTTCACTTTTCCATATATACATAGAAACAAAGTGGTTCAATCAGCTAATTAAGTTTCTATGGAAAAGAGAATAAAAGTTCGCACAGCAAAAAAAAGTTCGTTGGTTAAAGTGGTAGACCACAAAATGCACATCATAATATTATTTTCCTTACTTTTAAATTAAATGTATGCAATAAATGTGTTTAAAAGCAACTTGCGGAAATAGTTTATTAATAATAAAGACTTCACAAAAAAATACGTACTGTAATGTATTACATTTCGTTTGCATTACATTAACAAACTTAAAGGCGTGCTTACAGTTGTAATGTAATGCAGCTAAAATGTAACGCATAAAATTTAATAATTTTCATGTGATCGCCTAACTATTAACAAGCAGTTTGCACGAATTGCTATAAAGCTCAATTATTGCAATTTTTTATTGAAAAGTGAGGAAAACAATATTATGATGTGCATTTTGCACCGAGATCCTCCGTTACCACCTTAAATGATTTATAACCCTTGATATGTTAGTGAAGCGCAACGTGCAGGTGATGTTACTGCCCACATAAATAAATGAATATTTTATAATTTATGCAGCGAATAAAAAAAAACAAAGGACGCTTTTCTAACAAAATGTCATTCTAAATAGTACCAGACAGTCAAGAGGGAAAAGGACTTGTTTCTGAAGCGGCACTGGGCCAGCCGTGATTGGCCGACTCGCAGTGACAGTGACACCAGCAGCGGCGCCATACTGAACATAATGTCGATTACCATCTGAGAAAGGTTTATGCTGATTATCATATGAGAAAGATTCATGCTGACTTTCACCTGAGAAAGGTTTCAGCCGACTATCAACTGAGAAAAAATCATGCCAGCCATCAATATGTCCGGCACAGTTTTCATGGGGTTAATTTTTTCAAACTTCTATGTTTTTTTTTGTTCATTGGATTCTAAGTAAAAATAATAAAACTGTATTATTAGTCCAATCCCATCCCACTTAATAATATTATAAATGCGAAAGTTTGGATGCAACGATGGATGGATGGATGAATGGATGAATGTTTGTTACTCTTTCACGCCGTAACTACTGAACCGAATGAGCTGAAATTTTGCATGAATGTAGTTCTAGATCTAGAATAGGACAAAGGCTACTCTTTATCCCATAAATCAGTTCCGATCAAAAAGCATTAAAAGAGACATACAAAATGGGAAATATAGAGGCGCATAACATAACACACACATTTCACCACCTGTGTTTACTGTAACAGTCCGAAAAATATTGACAGATTTTATAGGAGTACACAAAAACTAATCCAACGCGGGCGAAGCCACAAGCAAAAGTTAGTAACAAATAATTTGATAATTAATAGCCAGCTCCTGTCTTTAGACAACTAAAAAGTCTACAGAACCGATATTCAATATTTTTTTCTAGTTGAAATCCATATTTTTAACAAAATCCGTTTAAAATTTTGCAACATTGTGCAAGTTCAGAAGTTTTGAGCTTTGGACTGACAAAATAAAGGAACTTTGAAAATGAAAATTGACTTCCATATACTGAACCCTCAAGTACAAAACGATACATTGACTTTTCCAACTTTAAAATTTTCAATACAGTTTGCTTTCGTTATTACGGAGAAAAGCACGACCATAACGATGCCTTGAGGGTTGAAAGGAGCGAATTCAAGAAGAAACTTACAAAATTTCATTTCATATAAAGTACTTCATTTGAACCGTAGGATTTGTTTACAAGAGCTATTTTCCCATGCATCTAATATTGATGATAACTTAGGAAGAATGTTATATTTACCTATAAGGCTATTTTTTCATTGATAATATTAAAGAGTTTGAATAACAGATGTTGCTCATTTATTATTTTAATTGAAGTTACTATTAAGGTATTTGTTATTATTTTATTATTATATAGGTATTTTGAAGAGTTGTAGTTCTTTTAGGTTTCTTCTTAAATCTTCAAATAAGTCATCTCTTTGTATTTCGAATCCCAATTTAATCTCGTCCTAGCAACTTACCAAACTCATGACTGACAAATAGAAAAAACCGGCCAAGTGCAAGTATGACTCGCGCCCCGAGGATTCCGTACCATTCAAATAAGTTAGTGATTCACACACTGGGCACAGTATTCCAAAAATGTTTTTGAAAAATCAAAATAAATGTCCTCTATACTCAACTGATGCCGGGCCCAGGTAAGGCCCGAAATATATCTTGAAAAGATTTAACTGTGTAAGTACATATTTATAACTTCACTTTATAAATGTGACTTTAATTTATGCAGCCAAACTCATACTGGAGGCTTGGTAAGAGATCAGTAACACGAATCAATTACACTTTTTTGCTTATTTCGCAAAATAAAATCTTGACGTCCCATAGTTGACACCAATCCAGAAGCCGCAAACTTAAGGTGCTTGCTGTCGACTTTGTCTTTCACGGCTTCTACAATAAGAGAAGACAGATGTTTCCTAATAACGGCGCCCAGAGCATCGTCCACCCTAAGACCATCATCGCAACAGATTGCGATGGCCAGTCCGCAAAGTTCCTTAGCGGCACTTTGCGGCCCCACCACCCGCTCCTTACCACAATTCTGGCGTTTTGGCGGCCGCTGCTCCGTTGGTACATCGTCCGGATCCGTAGACTGTATTTTAACCTTAGCTGGTCTACTGGGTCCAGAAGCTGCAGGTTTCTCCTGCCGCGACTCTTCCACCAACTTCTGTTTCCTTTCCAACCGGTTAAGCTTTCTTCTGTTAGCCCTCTCTCTTGACTTTTCTGCTTTGCTCTTATACTTGAAGAATTTCCAGAGTTAATCCCCATCAGTGCCTGGTTCCTCACAGCTGATGTTCCGAAATCAAATGTTTTAAGATTATAATTCATGATTTATAGGGTTGATATGAGAAGTGGTGACCGGAGGACGTCCGCAGTGCTCCCTTGCATAGTCCAGCTACGAATATATAACCGCGATGCAGCCGTGGGGATCGCCACTCCAACCACTAGCCAGAATCTTTTACGGCAGCGACTGTGGGAAATGCACTCACACCCAGATGGGTAGAACCCTACAGCGCTTGTAGATTCCATGCTGCCCGGGTCCAGTACTCTTCCAGTGACACCGCTAGTGTACCTAGTGCTAGGACCATAATGTAATCTTTCAAGTTCTTTATTTACAGTACAGCGTATTATTCCGCCAAATTTATACTCGAGGCTTAGTAAATGATCACTGATCAGTATCATGGATCAATCTTCGTGATTGTGATCATTTAATAGTACCAATCTTCCCTAGAATTATACTCAGTTATTATTCTACGATATTATAGTAGCCTTTCCCCGTGGCTGTGCGCGTTTATTCAATGTTTGCCCCGTTTTCCGCTGGGGCGTTATTTTATGCGTATCCCTTATAGCCTATTTGTTGTCCAGGGTCACTTCGATGATAATAAAAACAAACTGCACCCAAATAAGTTCTCGAGTTAAAACAGAACATAAAACAGATAGACAGACAAAAATTAAAAATATTGTGGTTTTATTCTCAGTACAATTAACCCATATCATTTAAAATTTTGCGAAAATATTTATTGTACAAACACGACTTTTTTACTACTTTATTATTGGTATTAGTGTAGTAAAGATATAGATGTATGTGCTACTAAAATGAATTGTCATATTATTTATAAACTGGACATAGTTTTTCTCATTACTAAGGAGTATACCGAATTATTCTGTTATTAGTAGTCGTGCTGCATTTTTGCCCAGCTCTATTTGATTCATGCTGCAAGTGGACAAGAAGAAAGGCAGCTTAACTATAAGGGCTTATAAGTTGTTTTACCGTACTCCAAAAAGTGTCCTCACACTCTACCTTTCATTATTTCTTTGCCCCAACTACATCAAAAATATGAAAATACTCCATTATTTATTTCCACGGATATCAATAGCTATCATATTTATGGATCTAATATTGAAGTCAATTCCTTTCTAGAAAAGGGATTATAAGTACCTTTTAGAAAGGACTGCGGGCAGAAATTGAATATTATTGCCTCGTACGACCCACGCCCATTTGCATATGAAACATTTTTAGGAGACGTGCCATTTTACAAATGTATGGAGCGGCGGCAAAATAAAAGCGTTCCATTGGTGGGATTCGGTTATTAGGGTCCCGTTAACAGCAGGAATAGTTGTAGAAACCGTGAGGTTTTTTTTCTAGTACTCAAAATTATTTGGACTTATTGGCGTTGACTGTGTCTGTGGTCTATTGGTTTGAGTAGGTACTTCTCTACTTATCCAGAAGTGGCGGGCTTAAATCTTGAAGGGAAATATTTGTGGTCAGACTGCGTGCCACAGAAGGCACGCTAAGTCAAGGCTACTAGAAAAATATGTCCTGCACCAACGTTTTAATTTGACACTTTACTGTCCCGTTTAGAAACCTAGAGATTTCGTGGTGTTTTTATTTATTATTTTGGAATTAGGAGGATAGATATAAATGGCGGCTAGCTATCCAAATCCAAATAATTTTTTTTAAATGTAATTATTTGAATGTCATGGTTTAAAATGTTTTTTTTTTTAGTCCAGTTCACTCTTAGATGTCATCTACCCAGAAGGGTTTTTTTTTAAAATGCGTAACCCGTCCGCTTTCTCATGTTTTTGTTTTTGGCTATATCTCTGAAAGTACTTGTCAAAATCTAATGCGGTTTTTTTTTGTAAAACTAGATTAGTTTTCTAAACAAAATACAAAAAATCGTTATTTTTAAGTTTTTCTTCATGTACGGGAGATAGTAATCAGGAAATAAAATGGTTATATATATGAATATATATTTATATACTTTTTATATATTTTATATACATTTTGTAATATTGTAGAAAAATATAAAGAATAATAAAAAAAAATATATATATATATATACTCCATACAAATATAGATATAAAAAAGCGGTTAAGTGAAAAATATGGGTGTCAAATTACAACCCACAACTTTTTAAATATTATAATTATGTATATATATTTTTTTTTCTTGCTTATCTTTTGAGCTTTCCAACAATATTCATATTACTATATATGTACTATATAATGAATAACTACTCATAAATATTTTTCTTGTATGAGCTGGCGGGGGTGTATCGTAGGTGTTAAAACTCTTCTCCTTTTTTATGAAAAATCTATGGATGCAAAACAAATGCTTCATGAAAGTGGACTCCAGTCAATGAGAATTAATACTCAAGAGTGATGATCTTAACTTATTTTAACCATAATAAAATTTTTATTTTAATAATTTTATTACAAAAACAACAAACCTTGAAATATTTTTACAAAACCAACATAAGTACACATATTCGCATATTATAAGAAAAGTAAAATAGAAAATAATTAATTAACTGCGTATTTTTTAAAGTACTATTAGCATTGTCATAAAACCAAAATATCGTAAAATAAAACTAATTTCCATGGACGCCCTCAACATCATGTCCAGAAAGCTTTATATTGGTTGCTGTTTAGATGATTTAGCTATTGTCATCGCGTTTGTCTTTTCAAGTTGATAATTAGTCCCATTTTGTCTTCTGCGGCTGATACTTCTTGTAACAGTTGTTGAAGACCTAGCTCCGTATCAGCTATCAGGACTGTGTATCGTCAATATATACATAATATCAGCATAGGGGGGGGGGCTTAAGCTGTGGGTTTAATTTGTGCCCGAAGTACGGTTATAGGGCTCAAAACCCATCATACCGATACCTAATATTATTTTTTAACAGACTTGCTTATAAAGTGGCCCTTATTGCAGCGTTCTTAGGGTCTTAGGGTTAAAACACGCGTGCTTTTTACTTTACATTATCGCACTAGTGTTTTTTACATTACAGTTATTGTTTTAATCTTAGCAAAGAGTTTTGATGTCTTGAGAAATAGTAAAATTCTTGCGAATAAATAGACTGTCTCAGTTAAAATATAATAAATTATCATTTAATTTCATTTTTTTTTCTTTTTATAAAAAAATTTACTCAAATTTTTGTTGTAAATACAAAAATATTCATTTTGTTAATATTTAATATTTGGCTGTTTGGCGAATGCGTCAGTGCCTCTATTTCCATCTGCGCAAAAACAAAATCTCCGCCGCCATTTTTCACTTCAGTTCAGTCAGCTGTGGTTTCGATTATGTGGAGAAAAATATTTTTTTTATTTTTCTTTGCAAGTTTTCCTGCAATCCCGCCTCGACTGTAATATCCAACGTATGTATAATGTACTATAAATGAAACGAGTGTGCACTGTGACTTTCATTTCACAGGGTGGTCAAGAACAGCGATAAGAAATTCAAAATTACTTACGTCCTGCTTTATCACGACCATCCTTAACTCAATATGCTCATTCGTGAATTCGAATTCATTGGTTTATCAAAAAAAAATTCAAATATGAAATTAATGTTTATCACCTAAAAATTACAAAATGTCTATGACCTAAAAATAACAAAATTCTTAAAAATTTTCATTTATCTAATATAAAAAAATATAAACAGACAGACGCTGTGCCTTTTAGGAGCACCCATTTTAGACGAATTCATTTCAGATTATGTCAAAGAACAAGTGAAAATTTAAAGAGTCAATCGGGTGCCTGACAAAATAAGCCCATAGAAGAAATTCTTCATATTTGTATACGTGTAGCTTGTTATTACCAAAAATTACATTGACTAGTCAGGGTGGAAGGCTTAGGCAAACGTAAAATTTGCGGGGTTGCAATCCCGATCTTTTTATCCACGGCTCATAATACTCGCAACCTCTACCGTACTATTAATTTAAACCTGTGATTTGGTGAGGTTAAGGTCACAGGTTTGGCCGAGGCATTCATGTATTCGAGGCCTGGATGTATTCCTCACCAAATTGAATTCTTCCGATAAATAGAAAATTGAAAAGGTTATAGCATGAGCCTCTGTGCGAACAAGTTTAAGCACAGCTGCTTTAAAATTTTTCCAACATTGTTGACAGGGCTAGTCTCGTAGTCACTTGCACACCAGAGTCGAGGTACTGGCTAAATGCGGTGCCTTCACCAAAAATCAGAACTCTGTTGGATAGGATGAGTCTTACTTTGGCCGCAAGCCTGTGAATGGGCGCAAAAACCGGCGAATTTCTTCGATGCCGTTGTGGAGAAAGCATCGACCCACTTGATCACCACGGTTTGTCCTGTCAATTCAGCGCTCGCCAAGGCACGCGTCACGTGATAAAAAAAAATTGAATGTTTAATTCAATATTCTACACAAAATATCCAAATTTCAGGTCTGTTTATTCATTCTGTCTATATTTCGCGACAGGCGGGAGTGCGGGCCGTTTCATACTGACATGTCTGTAATCGCCCGCCCTCCCGCCATGTCACGTACTATACAAGCTAGAGACCCTTCACATACGGACGGATAAACGGACAGCAGAGTGACATTGACATAAAACAATAGATCGTAAGCAATTTAGCCTACTGACTGCCAAACTTCATTATGAAGACGGCACCCAATGATGATGAGAGTGACATTAATATGGCTCCAATTTGCTCTTTGTGTACGGAACCCCGGAATCTGAGACAAGAAACACATTACAACTTCATTTCATTTCTATACATTGAGAGAATTGTAATTTTACATCATTGTAATTTACAAAATTAATAATTACGGCGGAAAATGTACCCTTGCGTGATCCTAATAATCGTTAAATCGTTTAGATAACCGTTAAGTAAAGTTTGATAGATTCCCTTCCGCTCTTAACTATTTTAATTAGCTTACGTCTTCATTAACTTAATAATCTCATTATGCTTCTTTATTGCCTTAATTTACTTACTAGACCACAGAGAAGGAAGAAAATAAGACATTTTCACCTGCTACGATCTAGACACACCTGGTTCAGTTAACCAGATTTATTCATTGACATGCCCCGTTTTCGGCTTGGGCGTTATTTTATGAACACATCTTACAGCCTATATGTTGACCAGGGCCACTACGCTGTAAAAAAGGCACTCAAATTCGTTCAGTGGTTCTCGAGTTAAAACGAAACATACATACATATAGAAAGAGACAAACAAAAAATCTAAATATGTGGTAGCTTTGTCTTCAGTGCTATACTAATAATAACCCAATTCATTTAAAATTTTGAAAGCTTTTTTACTGCATTATTATTAGTATAGATTTAGCACTGTTTAAAAATCCATACAGTTCTCTAATGAAAGAGGTTCAGACGGAAGTAGCAGTTGTGCGGAGCTTGCAAGGCAAGGCTTCGAACTGCTTGTTCGAAAATTGTATGTAGCTCAGTAGCTTACCGCACGCGCCTGGCCCCGCAAGCCTCGCACGAGCGTTTTCGTTGTAAAACTGTATAGATTTTTCAACTGTGGATTTAAAGTAGTAGCAATCGCCTTCCAGATGTTGGCTCGGATTATTCTTACAGGATTATTCTTGGGTAGATACTGTTAAGTACCTAAATTAATCAGTAAGGTTGACTTCGTACGCAATATATGGGTCAATGTGCGTAGTTGTTCACTTTAATAGTTTCAACAACGTAGACATACAGAGACACAGGTCTCTTAAAAAAGGCCTGATGCACCGATTTAAGGTTGCTCAATTTAAATGACCTTGAATCGGCTTGTGGTATCTCTGATGGATAGAATCCAAGGAAGATATTCGTCAGAGATCTAAAGTGATCGAAAGCTGGAGTGTAAGTGGGCAGGCCATATTTGTTGCCGATATGATGGCCGTTGGGACCGAAAGGCGTTGGAATGGAAACCGTGTACAGTGTACATCAGAGCGTAGCGTCGGCCAAACTCGTGCCCGCTAGACTTGAAGGACGTTACGGCTGGCAGCTGGATGAGGAGGACGGAGAAACGCCAAGAGTAGCGAAATCTAGGAAAGGCAGCAGTGGAAGAACACAAGCTGATGAATAGAGACAAAAAAACACTTGAAAAAAACTCATTCTTCCTAAAAACTCTGCCACAAAAAGTGACAAGCTTAAAAATATTCTTTGAGACGATACAGCTCAAACGCTTTAGGCAGCCTTCCCGATTTGCATATGAAACCGTACTGGTGTTCCGAGCTGAATAAATCATTTGAATGCATGGCAGGCTACGATTTTGTGTTTTGGTTGTACGCCGCCCATAGGCAAGACTATTTATGGTTTTCGGGGGCGTTTCGGCTGAAAGCTTTTCTTGTACGAGTTTCTATGGTTCAGTGTCAAAACGAAAGCCTTCAAAGTTCCCCGATAAAATTTAAAGTAACTCCTAAGCCTGTCGAAAAATAAAACTTCCAAAAAATATTTATTTATATTCAATTTACGTCTTCCAGTTTTAGGGTTCCAACGGGACATTAAAGGCTTAAATTATTAAACATTAAAGCCTCCAATGTCCGTCGATCCGTCAGTCACAGTGTTCTACAGTCTCAGCCGTAATGGTAGCCAGTTGAAATTTTCACAGAAGACGTGTTACTATGGCCTAAACCAGGGCAAATATTTTTTTTTTTTTTTAAGTTTTTGAAGATTTTATTATGAAGCCTGTCCCATAAGGCCTGCAGTTTTTTTTTTAAATCGTGGCCACAAATTATTAAGATAAAAGATATCCCCTTACAAAAACTGGTAAAATTTCAAAGAAAATACATATTAAGGTACATACATAAGATAATAAAGAACGAAGATATTTCTCTGGTTTTACCAGAAACGTTTTAGTCAGAACGAAATTGCGCGCTTTGTAGCACACCGTGCGTAGTGCTAAAGAGGCTCGCCACACTCTACAAATGTTTTATTTCTGGTGCTACTAGTACAATATCTTCAAAATGTGACACTTTACTAACAAAAAGAATGTTTTTTGCTGGTAGTAGTGCTAGCACTCGATTTTGGAAGAACTACATTGGCCTCAATATAGAAAAAAACGAAAAAAACGTGGCGGAAAGTAGATACAGGCCAACATCTTCAAAACTCTTTGTAAGGTTATTTTAAACAACTTTACTGTCAAATTTATTCTGTGCAACTGTTGAATATTTTCTTTAGTGAAATCTTGATTTCTCAGTCAAGCGTATAATCTTCAAACATTATATAAATAGGGAAATCCTGATTCACTCACTCACTAACTGACTCAACAACGCCCAGCCCGAACCCTTAGACCTAGAAAGCTGAAATTTTGCACAGAGGACCTTTTTATAATGTATAACAAGGAATAAGGCCAGATTTTTCGAAATTCCTACAGGATCGGGAGAAACGAGATACGCGTGAGCAACGCCGTGGGGCATCCGCTAGTAAATAATAATTTGCCTATGCTTTTACCACACTAAAATATAATTAATTAGCATTAGGAACCAAATTAATAACGATTTATTGACATAAAATATATTTCATATACCTAATATATTTCGTCATAAAATTCTATACCTTCAATGTGAGAAGTTTTCGTCTAACTGAGGATGGTTTTACCAATACTTCACATGACTAACAGGTATTTGGTTGAGCAATCAACGATAGAAATTGCACCAAAACGGAGGACCTGAATTCAAAAGCCTAGTGTTGTAACTCAGATTGTCGCAATACAGTAGAAATGAAACATGACTTTGCTCAGGCGAGTATTGGGGAATTTACCCGTTTCTTACCTTTGATTTACACTTGGGAATTCACCTGCTTCTCGAATATTGTGACGCAGTGGCTTGTGAAATATGAAAACATGTGACATTTTTGTATAGCCCCGGCTGCTCAGACGGTGGGTCGCCGGGCTCTCAGTTTTGAGACCAGGATGTAAATGATTTTTTGCGAACTGTATATGCCGAGCAATTTGTATACTTACTTAACACTCTGAGATAAACCTGTATGCCGTTAAAAACTTGTATTTATGCCCGAAGTACGGCGATAAAGTTAACTCACGTTGAAGATAATTTGGTCAAGTGCAAGTCAGACAAAGGTTTTGTACCTCTACACAGTAAGAGTACAGAATCCTAGAAACATTATAAATAACAACAACACAGATGTCAAAGCACCATCAAGGTGACAAAAAACAAAGCGCTAAAATGGTGACAAACAACTGTCTACGTGTAACGACTGTAGACTACCTTAACACACGGATGGACGGACGGACGGACGGACGGACAGCGGCAGCATAGTAATTAGGTCCCGTCTGGCACCCTTTGGTACGAAACCAGAAAAATCGAAAATGAAAAGAGGCGTACGATTCCTGACTGTTTCTAGTGATAATTGACACTTGGAAACACCTTAAACACCCCCTCAGAGATATGTTTTTTTTTCAGTGATATTTCGTTGGTTAAATTTGCAATCCGGTTCACTTTTCAAAACATTTAATTTTTTTAGGGTTCCATACATTAAAAATGACAAAACAAAAAAATATAACCAAATAATTAGACCCTTTGGATACATATAGTATAATTAATCGTAAGTGTCAAGTTAGTAAGGTTATCTAAGATTGTACGTGGAATACGTTTTTGTTTTAAACGGTGGGTCGCACTTGACCAGTTTTCTTGTATGAATGGAATTTATTTCTGTGATGAGTTAATAACTGCAAAGAATAAGTAACAAAACTGCAATGAATAATTAACAAATTTTCAACAAAATGGAAAGTTTACAATGCAAAGTGGAACTCACAATAGAAACAACAAAACAGAAGGGATTAGTCCTAAAGTTCCGTATTTACATAACGACAGTGTTGCCAACTGTTAATTAACTGCTACGAGCTAAGACTACGAGGGTAACTGCCCTTCGAAGAGCTCGTCAATAGCCGCTTTTATTTTGACGGATATACCGCAATGGTATAATTGACTTCTTTTGACTTGAAAGAAAAAGCCAATTTGGTCATGAAAAACTAAAACGAAGGAAAAGTATAACCTAGCTTATGTGTTTTAATATCCATGATCTTTTGCATTTTTACTGCTCCACATTGTTTGAGAAAGGCACTTAAATGCCTCGTAGGAAACGGGTATTGCCTGCTTACCCTTATATTATAACATGTTAACTCACCTCGTCAAGCAATACCCTTCTTTCTGCCACTAGAATATTATACTATTACTTTTCACTTGTGTGGTATGTAACAAGTTGTGCGACCACCCCCATTCCAATTTCAGTTTTTATTATGGGTTATTTTCTTTTCAAAATCGAATATCTTCGTGATAACGAAGCATGCCCTGTTTTGCAATAAAAATAATAGTTCTTATGTAATTTTAAATTTTTTGCTTATTTTTATGTATTTGGTGGTCAATAAAGAGTATTTTGTCGTGTCAATAACTCATTATATGCTCGAAAAATACGAAATTTTTAGGTCTATCTATCAATCAGCCTGATTCGTTCACTGCTGGACATAAGTATTTCCAAGATTTCACCACTCTTGGCGGTCTTCCTGGTCTTTCATTTGATAGTTTCTCAAAAAATTTAACTACGTATATAAGTCTCTTGTTAATTTTGAAGAATTCGTCCGTTTGTTAGTAAACAGTTAAAATAAGGTGAAGTACAACCAAGGAAATAATGAGATAAAAAAAAAATTGTTTGACTTACAATAAGAATGTATTATGTGCCAACATTACAGAAATAAACTATTCTTTGTAATTTTCTTCATTCACATTGATTAGAGTCGAACATTGTAAAGCACGAGCCAGTGTTGAAGAATCCTTATATAAATATTATTTTGGGGGTTATTTGTACTTTATGGAACGGTAAGACTTAAATTAAGGCGACATAGGTATTAAAATCTGAAATTTAGAAACAGTAGTACTCCCATAGTAAGGATAAAAAAAAACCTGTTGCAAAGGAGGTCTTTTCCAGGATGACGGCATAGCCACAAAACGTGAAAGAAGAAAATTTGCTGCATCTAAAAAAATTGCAAAGTGAAGGCTGTTTTTGGAGTTCAAAAGAGTAACAAAAAATAGACGAAAGGTATCCCACTAAATTTTACGATGTCACATAAGCAAAGTTTTTTTTATTAAGGGTCTATTAATCTATTAAGGTCCTAGACCTGGAGGGCTAAGGCGTCATCTCGGCCACATAAAACTCGGCTGCGTGGCCGAGTTGACACCTGTCAATTTTATTGGGGGTCGATTCGGCCTCACATACAAAGTACAGTCAATCTAAGAAAGGATTGGATCCAAATACCTACTATAAAACTTCGAATAAAACTATAAAAAAAAATTAAAAACAATCTCGTCACCACAAAAGAACATGCTTTGTTGAAATCATGATAAGTTCTTACCTGTCTCTTCCTTTCCATATAGTATTTGTTTTTGTCTAACGTGTTTTCTTTAAATATATTCAAATAAGGTCTTTTAAAAAAACTTGCAGCATCAACTGATGGCACTTTTGAGGTTTAAATGCATACCAAGTTTCGTTATTACTTACACATACAAAACATTTATTTTTTCATTTGTTTGGTTATACAGATAATAAGTGCCATATGCTTGAAACTTTGTTATACCAATTGGTGATTAGATTAATTACGGTTAGGTATTAGTATTAGTGCATATTTTTGTGATGTTGATTTTTATAATATGTACCTATTTAAATATTTACATTCTGCTATATTTTGAAACCACGTCGTTATTTGTCTTGAGAATTTAAATCATAATTACATGTTCTAAGGACTTCTTGTGTTGACTGTACATAACTACCTTAAATTTTCACTGTCGGCCGAGTTGACCCGAGTTGAAATATATTTTTTGCCGTTTTTATATATAGTTAGCTTTTGCCCGGGGCTCCGCCCGCGTGTTATTCGGTTTAACGACATGCTTTTTTCCGGGAAAAAATCCTATGTGTTAAGTTAGGGTATAAGCTATATCTATTCTAAATTTCATCTGAATCCGCTTAGCCGTTTCAGCGTGAAAGAGTAACTAACATACACACATACACACACAAACTTTTGCATTCATAACATTATGCAGTGTGAAGTGTGATGGTACAGAACCTTTCGTGCGCGAGTCCGACTCACACTTGGCCGGTTTTTTTTATAGCACTAACTGGTTAAAACGGGTTCTTACTGATTTCGGGTTTTAACTGTAGCTTTAACAAAGCGAGTGTAAGCTGTAATATTTATTGTCATGATGGAACCTCACTCTTATTTTATTGATACAGTCTAGAATTTTCTTAGCAGTTTCCTTGTACACATTTTACACACTGAGCCACTCTACAGTTACTGACGTCCAAAGGGACATGGTCTTGTTTGCGAAACAGTCCTATCAAAAACAACTAGACACTTGAACATACCAACAATCGCCTCTATTCTTATCAGTTTAGAGTTCAGCCGGTTATCTAACTGCCTTTGTAGGTGTAGGAGCCAGGATACAAGCCCTTGTCAACACGGTGTTAACCAACCGTCTTTGGAGAATTTGCGAGGTATTGTGCTGGATAACAAGGTTATTGGTTACAATTTGACTTCGTAGTATTACCAGACAAGGAGTAACAGTGAAGAGTATAAGCTTGAGGGTTATAATTAATACTAGGAAGTGTCAGCACTTGGTGATACATCATCAGTATCTTGTTAAAAACACTTTTAAATCAGTGAAGCAGTACAAGTTTTTTTAAATCAAGATGCTTGAGGATTATGTCAGAAACGGGCATTATCAAATCGAATCTTTAGTGCGTTTTCAGAGTTAATTATGCATAAACAATGTTTTTTATTGCTTTAAATACATTATTCATTCATTTATATATTTTTATTGAAATAATATTATAAGGACGTGAATTATTTTATTAAATTTAAGCAAGCCTTACATTCTTTTCTTTTGCATTTACCCGTAAGTAAAGGATGTACGAATATAATTTGCAATATTCCGCAAAAGAATTCTTGTCGTTCTATTCAAAATGCAGACTCGTGCACCGCCCGCCCGCCCGCATAAAAACATGCAACAAGCAAGCAATACAAGCAAAGCAATCTTAAATAACAAGCAAGAAAGCGGGCGGGCGGTGCACGAGTCTGCATTTTGAATAGCACGACAAGAATTGTTTAGCGGAATATTGCAAATTATATTCATATATCCTTTACTTAGTGATGGACTTCCGCAAGGTAACGCCTATTTCAATTAAGCATTTACCCGTATTTTATTTAGTTCAATTGTGTTTTCTTTAAACAGAAATGTACGTGTTATGAGTGTATAAATGATTAATTTAGTATTCCTTTACTTCCCAACAAATGGTAAGTATACAAATACTATTCACATAAATTCCGAAATCTCATTGGTGCACGTCTGTCCGGGAAAGTTGGCTTGATAACGGCTTGAGACCCGGTCAAGGCCAACTTTCTAGCGCCTGAACTGCTACCGCAGCTAAATTAAATAACAAGACAAATACCCGCAGGGCTTTACCTACAATTTAGTTAGAAACCTTACATTGCCGAATACGTCAACCGCACTCGTTAGGGAGCAAAAATCTCGGAAATATCATTTCCCCCAAATCTAGAGAGTAGAGACAGAAACAGGGAAACTTTCGATTCCGCTACGCAGCCGTCTTTTGTTTAAGTTGGGCCCAGAGATGTAAACAACGAACTAACAGGAAAATAGCTTCAACCAGCATTTTCTCGCACTTCAAAGTCACATTTCAAAGCTTGCAATATTATATTACTTTACTTATCAATGCCAAATAAATACCTATATCGCTCAGATATTTATTGTACTTTTCATGGTTTCTTTTACCAATACCCATTTCCGGATTTTTTATATTAGTCATACCGTTTTAACCTTACACAATAATCGTTAAGCGTCATGTCCAAATCTATGGCATTTAATTTAATATTTTTTTCCGAAAAATCTGTAAGAACATCTCAAAATTTATAATTAATTTTATCTTAACTTTGATTAAATTTTATTTCACAGTCCATACTCGGATACAACTTAGACTCCCTTCCGGGGATTCATGTTGTGAGGATTTATAAATAATCTAACAAGTATTGAGCAAGGTCTATTCCTATGCATTCAAAGCGCTTCGAGATTCAAATGTAAACTAACTTTAGAATAGTAGAAACGAGTTATTTATATAATGAACTTATTTAATCAAAATCTACAGGTAATAATATCGTAAACTGACAAACAGCTGTTTTCATCACAAGATCCAGAAATATAATGATTTTCGCGCCGCCGCGCTGCACCACCGCTCTGCCACCCACTCATTTTCTTTCATCGTCGTGTACGCCTCTGATTGGCTGGCGAACTTGTGGCTGCTTCTATTGGTGCTCGTAATACCACCGCGTGAAGACAGATGGCGCCCGAAGTTGCCGCTCAATGTTGGTGAACGCACGATTGCCAACACGGCCATTCTGCGTAGTGCCTGCCCCAGGCACTCAACGAGTCTAGGTAAAACACTCAATCTGAAAATAATATTATAACCATTCATTAATGACATTTCAAACTAGTTTGGTGCTGCGGCCACACCAATGTTTTGACATTGTAACATTACTTGAAAACATTAACTTTAGTCTGAGCTGCCACAAGATCACCCGCACTTAAAGGGTCTTTGCCACACTTAAGAGAACAGGTTCATCTTATAATTTAGAACCACTTGCGCCTAAAGAGTATTTCACTTCACTTAAGCGTACCAAGTTCGTTCTTTTTTTTTTTACACTCAGACTTATGTTTATTTCAGTGTAATGTACTCTATGCGTGTTTTACCTTGGCTCGCACACCACAATTCCCTGAAATAAAAACAAATTAATAATTATGAAGTTTAATTACATTACCTATTACATATTTCATCTTGCCAACACGGAAATCCATAATTAATTAATTTGTTATAGATCCCATTCGTCAATCCGTATCCAAGGCTTTATATTTTCAGCAGCAGCTACACCAATATAAGTTTTTGAGGTTCTTTCACTCCCCTTAACATCCGTCACCTCATATCTGTCATTTCCAAGAATTTTCCGTATTCGGAATGGTCCTTTGAAAACAGGTAAAAGTTTTCTGCTTTGGCCGTCATTGCTTTGGCTTTGAATTTTAACCAGAACTAAATCTCCTTCAACGTAAGTTCGTGCCTTTGTTCGAGATTTATCAAATCTTTGTTTTTGTACACCAGCATTGGTCTTAGTATTTTCATCTACTTTCTCACGCAATTTTGTCACGTCGACTACACTTTCGTTATCAAGCTCTGGTGCCAAACTATCACTATCCCTAGCAAAACCTCAGAAGGAACAGCTTTAATGGTCTTGTGAATCGTACTATTTAAGCCTTGTTGCAAAATTTTCACGCATTGATCCCATCTATCGTCCGCTGTATCAGCACCTATAGTTTTTAATGCCTCTAAGATTGTTTTATTAAAGCGTTCGACTTGTCCATTCGCCCGCGGCATACCCGTAGCCACTACGTGCATACGTATGTTCTTATTTTTACAATACTGAACAAAGTCATGGGACGTAAAGCAAGCACCTGCGTCGGATATTATCCTTTTGGGGTTTCCAAATATTTTCGATATATTTTCGAGTTCTTTAATAACACCTGAAGTTTTTGTATTTCGTACAGCCGAAATAAAAACAAACTTAGTAAAAGCGTCTACGTCGACTAACAAATATTTATTTTTACTTTTCGTCATCACGAATGGACCCAAGTGGTCAACGTGAAGTGTATGAAAAGGTCTAGCATATTTTGGCAATGGGTACAACTCGCCTTCTTTAGGGCCGCCTTTGTTTTTGAAATATATACAGTTCAAACAATTTTTTATATATTTCTTTACAATATGTCGCATCCGTGAAAACCAATACAAATGGCTAATCCGTTCTATTGTCTTGTCAGCAGAAAAATGGCCCAGGTCGTCGTGGTTGCATTTGATTATTTGCCAAATGCATTTTTTGGCACCACCCATCGACGACCATGCGCTATTCTTCTGTAGACTTTACCATCTAAAAGCTCGTATTTGTTAAAAATATCTTTATTTTCATCGGCCTCTCCTGATTCCAAAATTGTTTTTATTCGTTGTAATTCAGGGTCTTGCAATTGAACAGACAGCAACCAACCGGCCTCGGTGATAGACATAATAATCTCACCCTCGGATTTTTCACCGGATGGCACGGGGTTCCGACTCAAAGCATCAACATGTTGCATTCGTGTGCCATCTCTATGAACGATCTCAAATGAAAACTCTTGAGTGGATAATACCCAACGTGCGATCCGAGGAATAATCTCTTTTTTAGTTAACGCGTACCTGACAGCGTTGCAATCTGTTACTATGTGGAATGGTGCTCCTACCAAATATAAACGAAATTTTTGCAGTGAACAAACTATAGCGAGTAGTTCTAATTCGAACGAGTGGTACTTTTTCTCATCCTCTGTCGTTTGTCTACTATAATAATGGACAGGTTTTTCATCGTCTTCTGTTTTTTGCATGAGAATACCCGCGATACCATCCCTACTGGCGTCAGTGTAGAGAATATTATCTTTGTTGGGATCAAAGATCGTAAGAACACTATCAGAAGTCAATTTACTTTTCAAAATTTGGAACGCAGTATCATGATCGCCTTTAAAGGCCCACACAGTATCTTTCTTCAACAACTTTGTTAGGGGAGCAGAAAGCACCGCACAATTCTTAATAAACTTGCGAAAATAGCTTATGAGGCCAAGAAATTGGCGAAGTTGGTGCACTGACTTGGGCACTGGAAAGTCCTTCACAGCTTTTACTTTTGACTCATTTGGCATTACACAATCTGGTTTTATTTTGTAACCCAGAAATTCTATTTCTGATTTGAAAAAGTGACACTTTTTTAAATTAAGCGTTAATCCGTTCTCTTGAAAAATCTGTAAAATATTTTCTAATAATTTGAAATTTTCCTCAACCGTATCTGTGACTCAGTGTCATCTAAATAGACAATCACGTTTTCAAATCTTAATTTTCCAAGAACCTTATTCATCATTTGTTGAAAACAAAATGGTGCATTGACCAAACCAAAAGGAAGTCTTAAAAATTCATAATGTCCATCTTCGGTTATAAAAGCCATTTTCTCTATAGATTCCGGATGCAAAATAATCTGATAATATCCGCTTTTGAGGTCTAAGCTAGTGAAGCATTGATACCCTTGAAGCCTATCAACAAGATCCTCAATGCGAGGCATCGGGTATTTATCTTTAACCGTTATTTTATTTAATTCGCGATAATCAATGCAGAGCCTCTTTTCTCCATTCTTTTTGTCTACAAGCATAGCAGGACTAGCGTACGGTGATTTACTTTCGCGTATAATGTTATTTTCTAGTAACTCATTAACCATATCGCGAACTATCTTTCTGCCTGCATAAGGAGTCCTAAAGGGTCTGCATTGAATTGGTTGTGAATTGGTTACTTTTATCTCCATTTGATGGTTATTCACTTTTCCAAGCTCTTTAATACTTGTCGCAACACAGTCACTGTGTTTTCTAAATAGGGTTATCAATTCACTATGAAAGGCATCAGTGTCTATCTTGAACGCTGCCAAATTATTGCAAAATTCCGTGTATGATTTTGCATAATCAAACCGTAAGAAGTCCGCTATTCTTGAGTACATAATGTCTAAGCGTTCAGTCACATTTCGTCCAATTAAGACTTCGCAATTGGCTAGGTCATCAATGACGTAGAAATCGATTCCGGTTAAATCCACTGAATCGATTTTGAGGTTAACTGTTACTTTATTTGTTACCGATTTAGTGTTCTGTGTTGAAAAACCCTGTAATAAAACTGGTGAAGATAGTAGAATACTATTTAGATTATGTTTGTTAACCAGGGTTTCTGATATAAGGGAGCAACTACTGCCAGTGTCAATAAATGCCTCGTGCTCCAAATTATTAATAGTGACTCCCTTCAAAAATTTATTTTTCGGGTCGGGGGTAGATATGAATTTTGTTTCGGGCTTTTCAGTTTTTGGCAATGTGTTTTTTTTATGATAACATACTGCTTCTAAATGACCACGTTTGCCACAGAAATCGCATTTGTTGGAATCACATTGATTTCTTTTATGATTACCACCGCACGTGTAACACTTGATTGATTTACGATTTTGTGACTGACCAGAATTTTGTAAAGAATTAGATGAGACTGAATTCGCAGCATCACCTACATTCGTCCCTAATGAGGCACCGGTTTGAGTAATCGCCGGTTGATTTGGATGTATGGATTTGGCTTGATTATTTTCGCGTAAACTGTTTGTATTAACTTGTTTCAAGTTTTTCATTTTATACACTCGGCCGTGCAGAAAACTAGCTAAACTGTCACATGACACAAAATTACTGGCTTCAATGAACGCTCCGATACCACAATCACCGATATTTCCCACGATTATTGAGATAATATCTTGTTCCGAAAAATCTAATGATAAACGATCTATCTTACACTTCTGTTCAAAATAGAACTCGTACAAAGACTGATTTTCACTAGGTTTTTATCAATTATCTCCCTTAATAATTCGTACATATTTCGTCTAATTTGAAAACTACCTCCCAATTTTATTTTCCAATCTTTCCAATTCCCAGACGACCACTGGGTATCAGTGCGTAACAAGGAATCATACCAAACTTTTGCGGAACCTTTTAGCTTATTAAGAGCTTGATAACGCATCATTTCATCGGACCATGCAAAAGTTTTAGCGTAAGATTGGATAATACTAAGCCACGCCTTTACGTCGTCCTTTAAAGGATCGAACTCAGGTATAATGTTGTTCAAAGTAAATTGGCTGGACGTACTCACAGTTCTGGTATCATGCTTACTTGATACCTTTTCCTTTCGTTTCGGTGGAGGTGACGGACTTCTGGCACTGCTCGAACTGCTTGAAGACGAGCTAGAACGGGCTCGTTTCCTTTTATGAGGTTTGTTGTTTTTCCCCATCTTGTGGGAGTGTTTTCGTTATGCACTTCTGATGTAAACTAACTTTAGAATAGTAGAAACGAGTTATTTATATAATGAACTTATTTAATCAAAATCTACAGGTAATAATATCGTAAACTGACAAACAGCTGTTTTCATCACAAGATCCAGAAATATAATGATTTTCGCGCCGCCGCGCTGCACCACCGCTCTGCCACCCACTCATTTTCTTTCATCGTCGTGTACGCCTCTGATTGGCTGGCGAACTTGTGGCTGCTTCTATTGGTGCTCGTAATACCACCGCGTGAAGACAGATGGCGCCCGAAGTTGCCGCTCAATGTTGGTGAACGCACGATTGCCAACACAAACATGCAACTTTTACACAAAGCTGTATATTTGCGTGTTTGTTGGTTTCAGCCTCTGCTGCCAACAAACCGTCGCCCTATTGCTTCTTGTGTGACAAGATGAGAAGGCGCCAGCGCAGCGTGTCGACGCAGGTTGCATCCAACATAAGTGGGCCTTACATGCTATCAAAAGCTAAATACTCGTCAAGGTATACGACTTCAGAGAAGGATCCTTGGACGAATGTTTTAGAGACAGAGCATTTTCTCCAAATGATTCGGTAACATAAAGTATGTATTTTTTTTCTTTTAAATGTCATATACTTAAGTAAAAATTCAGATGCAATCAAAAAATTGTAGCAACATGGTCATCATACAAGGCCAGTCTTGAAACAAAACTCTTCAAATCTAAAAAGACGGCGAACAAAAGAAGATAGTAGAATGGAATCGAAAAACAAGTTCAAATGTCAGTTACTGCTTGTACACTTATACGGTAACTTGGTAAAATAATGAGGGCCCCATTGTCCTAGAGGGGAGGCCCAGTTCAGACCCCTGTACTCATTATTTAGTGCGCTCGACCAAGTTCGGAACAATTCAACTACGCCATTCAAGGTTAATCGTATCTAATACTTTTACCCGGTTCGAGTACCAACCACTCATCCCAAGGTAACAAGGTAACAAGTTCAAATGTCAGTTACTGCTTGTACACTTATACGGTACCTTGGTAAAATAATGAGGGCCCCATTGTCCTAGAGGGGAGGCCCAGTTCAGACCCCTGTACTCATTATTTAGTGCGCTCGACCAAGTTCGGAACAATTCAACTACGCCATTCAAGGTTATTCGTATCTAATACTTTTACCCATCGCCTCTGTGGTTCAAGTTCGAGTACTCAAACACTCATCCGAAGGTAACAAGGTAACAAGTTCAAATCCTGTGGTGCCCTTTCTATGGTTCCGTGCGCAAAGGGCAAAATTATGCCCTATTAAATGTCGGTCTACTTTTTGTACGTCGGCCTGCCCGTTTGTCCATCCGTATGTCACTCTAGCTTGCAGACGGAATGAGTACAGATCTGAGATTTGGATATTTTGTGTGAAATGTTGATTGAAAACTGAATATTGAATTAAAAATGTAATTAAATATTTTTTATGAAGGGTCTCATACATTAATAAAGAGACGAAAAGAAATGTTTTTTTCTTCCTCCGGCAAGTGCAAGTGCAAGACTTATTGAGTACAAATACATATTTTGTTACCGGCCAAACCCGATATTTAGGAAAAATTAGTTTTTCCTAGGCCAAATTAGGTGCGACGAAGATCTAAGGGAGGAGGAGCGTGTTAGGTTGCTTGTAAATATAAATTTAGGAGCCGAGCATCTTAAGTTTCAACAAAAATGATCGTACCAGCCATATCATGATATCGATCTTAGTTTGGCCTAGGAAAAACTAGTTTGTCCTTAAATCGGGTTTGGCCAGTAACGTACAATATAGTTTTTATCTCCTAAAATAAAGAAATGGGTGCCATCAAAATTGACAGTTTTAGACCATTTTTGTTTCTAAAAACTAAACTAGTTAGGGATTTGAAATTTTTCGCATACTATTTATTAAAACAATAAATACTGAAACCGTCCATTTTTGATTTATGAGGGCGTACAAAGTATTCTCGGTATAGGTGTGAAAGGAAAAGCAGAAAATTCAGAAAAAATAGTGGTAGTCTCCCAATACCTCAATACATTTTGTTAGATCTCGATATTAACTTTTGTATACCTTAAAAAAATGACTTTTTTGTCTGAAATATGGGCATCAATTGCCGCCTTGAGCTCTTCATAGTCGGAAAATCGGTTTTCACGAAGGTCTTTTTTTATTAGGGAAAAGGAAATAGTCACTGCAGGCCAGGTCTGGGCTGGAGGGTGGATAATTTATTTCTTGATAGCCACAGTCTAGCACAGCAGCAGCCTTGACAATGCGCGTGGTTTGAACTGGCGCGTTGTCGTGGAGAAACAACACATCCGCAGCCAATTTTCCACGACGTTTTTTTTTAATTGCCTGTCTCAAATTTTTCAGAGTGGTGACATGTGATACAGCGTTTATACTCTGATCTTTTTTGGTGTATTCTATAAGTTATATCCCCTTGGAATCCCAAAACACTGTGGTCATGAGTTTTCCGACCGATGGACTGACTTTGTTGGCTCTGACCCCTTTTTGTGCCACAGCATGGACTCCTGTTTGCTTTTAAGATCATAATGATGAACCCACGTTTCATCCCCAGTAACAATCTCATCCAAAATGCTTGACGAATCATCACCAAACAGCTCCAAAAACTAACAGCACGGTGCTCAATTTTCTTTAACAATGTTGAGTCAGTCATTCTTGTTGTCTTGTACTTAGGATGTCTAGAATACTATGGTGGTATCAACTTGAAATTTTGTATTTATACCCTATATTAGTGACATTAGATAATGAGATTATTAAATTACCCTCGTCATTACTTAATTACCCTGACACCGAGAATACATTGAATGCCCTGGTAGGTTACGTACCCGAATACTCGAATTTAATTTTCCCGTTTTGTTTCATACATTTTACAGGTTTGATCAGTTTTAGGTCTAGTAACTTATTCAAAATGTACGTAAACTTCAAGGCGCAAGTCTTACTCGCACTTCACCGGTTTGTCTTTGTGTTTGTTCTTCGTCCGAAGCACGGTGATAGGGCTCACCACTCATAACGGTGGGACGTGATAATCGTCAGTGACAAGTGGGTGTACGACTGTGGACTATTACCTGCATTTCACAGGCTACTCAGGAATTCATGTCTTGACAATGAATCTACCTATACACATATTGTATACGTACTTTTACTTGAGCCAAATAGTACGAATACCTTTCAGGTCACGAGAGTAATAAATACATTGTTTGTCTGAAATCAGATCAGACCCCACATTATTTACTTGGTTAAGTAGAATCTTCGGGAACTTTTATTTTACGTAGTCTGATATCTGCTGGATCATGAAAGAATAATAAACTATACTTTATATAGCTACCTAGAGTTAACTTTCTCATTGTGTACTAAATAGTCAACAACGATCGCGTTATACTTTGGGTTTTATAAGCTTTCACATAAAGGTTATATTCAAACTACAAATTAATTGTGGGTGATTAATTTTTAAAATGTTTGCTTTTGGACTGTTTTTTTTCTGGGATAAGGAGTGACGAAGTATTAATGAACTTAGAAAGTACTTTTTATGTCTTTAAATCTTTAGAGATTTGAACAAATATATTAAGAAAAATAATTTGAATATTTTTTTATTGACAGCTATTTTTTATGACAGTTTTTCCTTGCAGACAAATAACAAAAACTCCTGATCTACATTGGTTTTTTTGACAGCTGTTTTTAATAATGAATAATCAATATAAAAAACATAGTAAATCTTGATGTATAAAGTCCTACGATTCAAAGTGAAAATAATGTAAAAGATGATAAGAGTATTCCTTATAGGACACTTTCCAACGATTTTTTTAAAATGTTTTCATAGAAATTTAGTCAGCTGATTGAACCACTTTGTATTAGGAAAAAATTTATTTGACGAAAAGTCAAAGTAAATTTTAACACACCAGTTTTTATGTTGCCAGTCTTTTCTTGTGTACCATAGATAGTGTACGAACGCATCAAACTGAAAGAAGCTTATTTCCCTCAAGTGACAACTTGCGTACAAAGAAAAAAAAAGAATGCCTGCCTTAAGATAATTTGGAGTACTTATTGTTTGTTTGTTTGTTTGTTTCTTTAATTACGTTTAATGTATTTACTCACACTATGCATCAAAAAACGTAGTATGATATACGTGGGGAAGGGCAATAACTTACTCGTAACGATTTAAACACTCTTTTATCGCTCGTGTTTCAAATCGTCCCTGTAAGCTATTGCCTCCTTACTACACTTATTGCATAAAACTATTCCACTTTTACATTACTTTCTACCGTCGTTGGAAATGAAAAGGATTATTTTTAAGATAAATTAACTCTTGTTTTCAATACATATATACCAGAGGGTAGGCAGAGACTACAGATCTACATCTGCTACGATCCTGGCACACCTCTTTTGCTTATTTTCAAATATCGTTTATATTTAATAATAACCGTTCGTGTACAAAGAAATAAATTAGTTGTATGTATATGACACGTTACTTATAAAATCGATAACACTGGACCAATCACTGTCCTTTATAACGTTAATAACAAGTTCCAAGTAACGAATACAATGGGAAACCCACGGCCGCTTGGAGGACGGGAAATGTGTCCTCTATAGCTGATATTGTTCCACAAATACTATCCCGTAGGTTGAGGCATATTGTACTCTATTCAAAGACGACAAAGACTAAGTGAAGAGGGTTTCAAGGTGGCGCCATTGTTAGACTAGCTGCATTTCTATTGGCAAGTATATCGTGCAAATTGAACTGAGTTCTATTTTTGTATCACAAGACGTAGTTTATAATAAACATAAAGGTTTTCTAACGAAAATAAAAATTAGTACATAAAAATTATATCGTCACGATCAATTTTCCCGAAAGGGGTGCAAAAGGTGTTTTTGAACTTGATTTTCAATAAAAAAACACTCTTTTCATCGTTAATTTGTAAAGTCGCGTGCCCGAATGGCAACACAGAGCCCTATTAATGTTGATCTGCGCTGTCTTTCCGTCTGTCCATCCGTATATGTCATGGGTCTCTAGCTTGCAGAATGAGTGAACCAAAGTCCTGAAATTTGGATAAGTTATGTAAAATGTTAACCCAAAACTGAAAATTGAATTAAATTTAATTACTTTTCAGGCTGAGCTCCATACTCATAACTATAACTCCGTAAATACTTATTGGTACATGCTAGACCGCTAAGATTCAAACTCGGCTATCAGGATTGAGAGACCGGCGTGCTCTCGACTGAGCTTCCGCTACTTATTTTACGAAAACCGTGTTTTAATTACATGAAATATAATTAAAAATATATTTTGATAAAAATAACAGCTTGCGCGTAGTTTCAAAAAGAAAATTGAGTTCCAATAATTTTATTTTAATTCTTCGCTTGCAAACTTGTAATAATATTTTAAAGTGCATCATAAAACGAAAAATCAATTAGAAATAAGTTTCCCAAGTACAGTTGTCTCGCTTGTGCTTTTTGCCATCTGGGATTTAAAATTTAAAATTAGAATACACTTTTATGATATTTAAAAAAACAACAAACCCAACCCGCCTGCCCAGCGTGTGAGAGTATGGGCATTTCTTCCAGGAGGAGCACCAAGAGTGGCGAAATCCTGGAAAGGTCTATGTGCAGCAGTAGACGAAACAGGCTGATGGATGGAAAAAAACAAAAAGTGCTAATAGTGGGGGATGGTTTATAAGAATTTACACCTATGGCTCGAACTGAGTGTTAAAATTGATATTCATATTCATATTCTTTATTGTACACAGTTATTAATATATACAAGTAGTCTTAAATTAAATGTGCTATAGACGAGCTTAACTCTAAAAGAGATTTCTAACAGCAAAACCTAGGTGCTATGGACGTGTTGGTAAAAAAGTGCATAGTCCTATGTGTACACATAAAGAAAAATACATAAAAATGATTTAAAAAAAGGAAAACAAATTGGGAAACAATATCGACTTAAAACTAGCCTTAACATACTCGTTAAATAAATAAGTATAATATATTATGTAACAATAAAACTAATATATAATAAACTCTAATGCACATACTTAAATACTGTGTTTATAAATTGACATATACCTACATAAACATACTTACATAATACATATCATGTTTTAAATAACAACATAAACATACATGAATACTTTGCTGATTTGTTGATTTTACATTCTTAAAAATATGTCTGGTAGTCAAGACTGACATGTTGCAAATTTTTTATCACCTCTTCTAAATCAAATGGGTACCCCACCTTCAAACACAACGAAAGTGCGTCCATAGATAGTAATATTATTACTATAGCTGCGAAAACGTGTGTGTTATAGATAATATAACTATGTATACGCAGAATATATTATGACTTATTATTATTAATGACTTACCTTTGCCCGCAGCTTCGCCCGCGTTCATTGAATTTTTACCCTGTTTTCGGCTTGGGCGTTATTTTATGAACACTTCTTATAGCTTATGTGTTGACCAGGGTCACTACAATGATATAGTAAAAATCGAGTTAAAACGGAACAACATATACATATACGTAGTCTATGTACAGACAGAAGACAAAAATTCTAAAAATTATATTTTTTGCTTTAGTACAATACAAATAAAACATATCATTAAAAATTTCGCGAAAATATTCCATGTACAGACATTTTTACTACTTTATTATTTGTAACATAATATTATGTAGATTTCTACGCTACCCACATACCATGAAAAAAGACATGATCTTGATAAGTTTCTTGAACCTCTTCTTAGCAATCGAATGGGCGAAATTAGGTATTATATTTTTTAAAGTTTATTTATCTATCAACTTATTTATTCAATGCCTTAATTATGTATATCCATCCATTCATGCATCCATCAGTCTGTGTTCTTCCACTGCTGGACATAAGCCTTTCCCAAATTTCGCCTCTCATGGTGTTCCTCCGTCCTCCTCATACAGTCGCCGCCCGCAACCTCCTTCAGGTCGTCGGTCCAGCGGGCACGAGGTCGGCCTACGCTACTCGTTGCACGTGGTCAAACGAAAAAAAATAGAATTAAACAAATGGCAATAAGTCATTTTTTTATCTTTGGTTGCTCATTAATTAGTTTCAAAAGTTATAAATAAACAAACCAGCCCAGACTATATGGGCAGACTTAATTTTCGTGCAAGTAATAATTTGAATTTCTAGCGGCTAGTTTACCAGGAAAGTTTAGGAAAGATTTTGTTACAAGTGACTACAAGTTAAACACACCAATCTTTTGTCATGTAATGACAGTTAATTTATCACATTTATAAATAATACTTTTTTTTGTAGACAACTTGTTGACGGAAAAATAATCACATTGTCGACTTCAAAAAGCAAAACCTATTTTTCAAAATCAATAATTTTGTTCAAAAAATTTACAAAATATGAGAAATATCAATTTGTTTACACGGTACATTACCAGATTTTTTTTGATGTATCAATTGACTGTAAGAAATACTTTCGTCAGTTTTCCCGATTAAAGTGGCCAGTTTACCACGATTATTGTACATAGGTAACACTAAAAGTTTCCGGAACTGGCCACTTACATAAACAATATTTAAAAATTTATTGCAATATTTGAAAATAGAACTCTTTGGCTGTAGAATGCAGTTTGTTTCATCTGACTGTCTTTTGTTTTTACCTTGTGGCGCCATTTAAAAAATTGTGTGTCTGCATCAACATGGATTTAACTCGGGAAAATTTTCGTAGTATGATTTTCTACGATTTTAAGTGTAATTTGACAGCTCAACAGAGCATCGCTCGGCTTGAAACAGCTTTTGGCAATGAAGCACCATGCAAGACGACTGTTTATAGCTGGTTTGCAGAATTCAAGCGTGGTCGTATCAATCTCAGTGACGAATCTCGCGATGGTCGGCCGTCCACCGCTGTGACCAACAAAAACATCGATGCTGTGCGCCGTATGATTGAAACAGACAGGCATGTGACCTACCATGAAATTCGCGCATACTTAGAAATAGGCATGAGTCAAATACAATCAATCCTTCACAAACATTTGGGTGTGAGAAAGCTGTGCTCGCGGTGGATCCCACACAACTTGACCGAGGCTCAAAAAACGGACCGCGTCACTTGGTGCAGTGCCATGCTTACCAGATTCAACGAAGGTGCGTCAAATTTGGTGTGGGATATAGTAACAGGTGACGAAACATGGATTTATTGCTACGATCCCAAAACAAAGCAGTAATCGAGCGTATGGGTCTTTCAAGATGAGCCGAAACCAACCAAAGTGGCGCGCGTGAAAAGTGCATCTAAGCAGATGATTGCTTCTTTTTTTAATAAAACTGGACACGTGGCTACTGTTGCTTTAGAGAATCGTCGTACCGTGAATAGTGACTGGTACACGACCATTTGTTTGCCGGAAGTTATTGACGAACTCCGTAAAAATAACCGTAAACGCCGTATCATCCTGCACCACGACAATGCTAGTTCTCACACGGCCAGACAGACAAACGACTTTTTGAAGACGAAAAATGTAGAACTCATGAGTCATCCTGCATACAGTCCCGACCTGGCACCTTGTGACTTTTTTCTGTTCCCAAAAATTAAGAACCAATTACGCGGTCAACGATTTTCATCACCAGAAGAGGCTGTCGAGGAGTATGAAAAACACGTTTCAGAGGTCACCACAGGGGAGTGGCACAAAAGTTTTCAAAACTGGTTTGATCGAATGAAAAAGTGCATAGACGCCAAGGGAGATTATTTTGAAAAACAATAAATTAATTTTGTACCTTTAATAGTATTTTTTCATATTCATTCCGGAAACTTATAGTGCGTCCCACGTATTGAATAGCACAATTGACAACATTACAAATTAATATTTGGTGCAAAACTAAAAACCATTTCGAGATATGGGCTTTCTCAGAATCATATTTTTTTTTCAGAATTAAATTCTTAATAAATATATGTTACATATATTTTCAAAAAACTAAAAATTTGGTAAACACAGGAATTTAAAAACAACTTCCTTTGCTTCTAAGTTCATATTGTTTAAAAAAAATCAACTGCCATGCTATGCGACAGCATACATAAACATGCCAAGCTTTTTTTTAATCATTTGGCAATGAGCGTCGACTTTTGAAATCATCGGATGCGACTTATTTCCTTTTAGAATGAGTGAATAAGAAAACATAAAATAAATCAAAATGAAAAAATACATAAGCTTCTTTTTTACGAAGACTTTCAATATAAATATTAAAAACAAATGCTTAACTAAAATGAAATGTTGTTGATTGCAACCAAAATTTCATTTGAGAATGATGTATCTTCAACCAATCGAATTTTGTTATTTTATTGACAATTGCTTCATTTATTAAGACCGGAAAACATAATTAGCATCATTCCGAATTCCAACAAAATTATGACCCATAAAGACACGCCATACAAAAAACGTAATTTGGTTAAATGGATCTTTACACTTAATAATTTTGCAAAAAATCTCACAGTGATATTTATTCCTGAACTTAGCTGTTCTTCCGATGAATGACCGACTAACCTTTGTTAACAGATTGACTAAGACCGAGGTCCAGATTCAACGAGAGGAAATGCACTATTCAATGCATGCAACCATCCATAACCATTGGAGTGAATAAAGCAGGGAATGCTTGCTTTGCTATCCATTGCTGTACGTAGAGTGTCCGGCAGTGCAATCGACCGCAATGTTTATTTATTGAAAACCAACCTAGACCGGACTTCAATATTGATTCTATAACCAAAGGATAATATTTAAAGTGAACGGTTTGTTTGAACATGGTTTAGATTGATCCTAATAACGAAACTCTGTTGATTTTGAATTTGATGACTTAAGGCCTTACCCCTGGTGCAAGATAATCTTACGAGGCATGCCTTTTAAGTTTTGTCGTTTGAAGAAACAAAAACAACTGGAACCTAATAGTACTTTTTATTGTTTTTCAAAGTATTCTCTACGTAGTTTACAACACTTTTCCGTTCACTCGAACCAGTTATTAAAACATTTATTCCACTTCAAAGTGGTAGTGTTCAATATGGCTGATTTGAAAGCGTCGACTGCTTCTTCACCGGACTGGAGCCTTTGACCACGAAGAGTTTTCTTAATTTTAAGAAATGTGAAGAAATCGTTATTGCTTAGGTCAGGACTGTATAGAGGATGGTCAAGAATTTCTACGTTTTCCTGCATCAAATACTCAATCGTTTGATGAGCGCTGTTTGAGCTTGCATTGTCATGATGTAGGATGATGCGTTGCTTTGGGTTAGATTTCCGAAGTTCGGCGATGACTTGTAGTAAACAAACTGTGGTATACCACTCTGAATTAACCGTTCTACGATCTTCAAGTGCAACTGTCACAACATGCCCGGTTTTCGCCACGAACGTAGCCACCCTCTTCTTTGAAGTGCTTCGAGAGTGAACAACTTTAGTCGGCTTTGGTTCGTCTTTGAAGACCCAGATTGTGGATTGTTGTTTGCAATCAGGATCGTAGGCATAGATCCAAGATTCGTCACCACTGATGATGTCGTAGACGTGATTTGACTCTCCTCGGTTGAACCTTTGAAGAGTTTTCTTACACCATCTGACGCGGGCCCTCTTATGATCGTCGGAAAGCAAATGCGGAATCCAACAGGAAACTAACTTTCTCACACCAAGCGCCTCATGCAAGATCTTCTGAATGGTTGTCCCTGAGATGCCTAATAACGCTCCTATGTCCCGATATGTCACATGATGATCTTCGAGGATTAGATCTCTCACAGCAACAATGTTATCTTCAGTGAAGGCGGATTTTGGACGTCCTTCACGAGATTTGTCACTAAGACTGATGTATCCACGTTGGAATTTTAAATACCAGCATTCAACAGTCCGCAGACATGGGGCTTCATCATGGAATACAGATGTTAGCTTTTCGGAACACTGAATCCGTGTTAAGCCTCTTCGGAAGTTATAGAAAATGATTGCACGGACATTTTCCTTAGTAAGATTCATTTTCGTACGTGACCTGACAGATTCAAAACAACGCTGTGACAAAACAATTGCATTAATCCTAATTCTTTCAATTGTTTTGAAATTCTAAATTCACCAAATTTGAATATTGAACAGTTCTAAATTTAAAATTGGCGGCAAATATGTAAACGACAGAACTTAAAAGGCATGCCTGGTACTGAACGATTTTGAACTTCAGTATGTTGTCAGAAAGTCTACATTAGAATGCTCGCTTTGCGCGCTGGCAGCACGCAAAATCAGTGAATTTTAGAGGTTTTTCTGGATTTTACGAAAAAGTATTTGATGTAGGAGTTTTTTCACCTGACATCGGAAAATAAACTATGTTTTCTTGTTATGTCAGTAATTTCAGACATAAAACTCAAGCCGTTTGGACATAAAACGAAATAGTAACTTAAAAAGGCATCATTTTTAAAAATAAAATCTATTGAGTGAAATGTGTTCAATTAGCTAAACGACTTGACAACGGAAAGACAAAGGTCTGAAAAAACACGTATCCAAGTTTTACATTGATCAGATAAGTAGTTGACTCAACATATTAAAACAAAAACCGTTGAAAGACCTAATACAAGCCCTTAAAGGACTGACTACATCGGCTGGGATAAAAAGCTAAATCTAGAGACAGAGTCTACAAAACAGCTTTTACTATGCAGCCATTCGCGGAATCGCAAAAATAAGAATCAGATAATCTTAAATTATATCAAAATACATTATAATCTACCAATACAGTTGAATTTTTCTTTATGTTATGTAAAATGTACTCCTATCGTATATAGTATATTTTGTTTATTCCTTTCCCGATATAATCAACTTAGTTGAGTTTTTTCTCTACGTTATCGTTGGCTTGTGTTAAATATACCACCTATATTGCATATATAAAAATATTGGTGTTACAAAAAAAAAAAAAAATCAAGGAATATAGGTAGGTATTACCTGTCGATTTGAGAGACAAAACGACTAAACCTTTTTATCATTATATAAAATCCCATAATTTACTGATCATATTTCAAACAAACGAAAAATATTGAAAATGTTCTCGTCCCCATATTAATTTAAAAAACCAGCCAAGTGCGAGTTGGACTCGCGCACGAAGGGTTCAGTACCATTATCTATAAAAACGGCAAAAAATCATGTCTGTTGTATGGGAGTGCATGGTTTAATACTTGTTGTTATAGCGGCAACAGAATACATCATCTGTGTAAATTACAACTGTCTACCTATCACGGTTCATGAGATACAGCCTGGTGACAGACGGACGGACAGTGGAGTCTTAGTAATAGGGTCCCTTTGGTTACCCTTTGGGTACAGAACCCTTAAAAGTACAGGCAAGTCCATGTTTATTTTTATTTGCGAGAGAACGTTCCTTCGGAAAAGTTGTTCACTATAATAAGTAGACTTTGTGGTTTTATTTGTCTTTTTACACCCGGTATACTACATAATGTTGAGATAAACCTTTTATGTGAAAAATATACGGATGATATGTTTCTGTGTATTCCATGAAGTATAGGGAAAATTGTAATATTTTTTTTGTATTTATGCATTTAGACTATTTTGCATTTTGTTTTTGGAAATCACGTTTGGATAAATTTTTACTCGATAGAAATAATTATTGAAATGAGGTCTACAAACGCACTATCTCCTCGTTTGACGAATAGGGATCATGTGCAGAACTGAAGCACATTTTATTAATGTGTAGATATTTGATTTTGGAAATTTTGCTGGGTATTTTAGTATTTTTTTATAAAATTAAAAAACATACTTTATTCTCTTCTGCGGTGAATCCGCCCCTCTCACACTGCGCGGTTTTAGGGTTCTGTAGTTTCACTTGGAGTGAGAGTGACAAATAATAAAATATTTAGGCTACGAAAGAGTTATCAAGATTTTAATGATTCAAAATTTCAAACTCTGGTCCTACCGTCGAGAGTTCTTTCCAGTGAACTGACGGTTACGCTTTATGTTTTAAAAGGGGTGTGTATTCCCCGGCGCAACAATGTAATACTTTATGCAGGCAACACGAAATAAGCGGAATATATTCAGAGTTCCATGACATAAGCCACTTATCATTTCGGGTCTTCCCCTAAGAGAATAGCAAGCTCCACTGTTGTGGTATCTCCAATTCTATCTAGAAGTCAGTCCCAAGGTAGTTTCTAAACCATGTAGACCAAACTATTAGCCCCAATCATTGATATAATAAGAAAAGTATCTACGGTACATTCTTTTATCGTCAACTGAAAAATGGACCTGTTTTTTTGACAAGTGCCACCAAACGACAGAGATAGAGCGACAAGCTTCGACAGTGGCGCGAACGAGACAGGCCACACAAAACAGCCCCATTTGCAGTGCCACGCGCGAGAAGCGGGGTACCGCATCTTCCTTTTGTTTTATCTAAGGCCCCAATACTTACTTTAAATATTCAATGAAATAGAGGTAGCTTGAAGGTGATTTATGCCAAAACTGACTTTTCCGAATGGTTCCATCTCGGTCTATGTAAAGAATCTACCCTTTTTCTTTGACTATTGGACAAAAAATCCACTATCAACGTTACATTTTCATGAAATTCACCAGATAAGATCAAAATTGAATTTCAGGCGACAATAACTGCTGGTGACTTCAGGTGCGTACGTCTCTCTCACTCGCACGACTCGTCTCGCATTAATCTCTTCGACGTTCGAAGGGGAATCAGTTGCGAACACGCTATATTATACCTTAATAATTAATAACAATAATAATTATCATAACTATAATTCCTCGAAAATTATCAAGGGAACACATTTGTTGTGATAATACCTTCAATTTGACTAAGTTTGAAATTGTTTCTCTCCACACCTAATAAATAAATCGAATGTTAGTTTTAACCATGTTTTAACTTGGACCTTATTTTGGTGTTTATTCACTTGGACCTTATTTTGGTATTTATTCCGTTAAAGTTCTCAAATAAAATTCAAAATACTTTTCAAGGCACATGATTTTAGATATTTTATGTTTTTTTTTAACATCTGCATTAAACCGGCGCTTAATTATGGCTTTCAAGGTAACCAGCAGTTATAGCCCCATTAAATAAAAGTTTTAACTGACATAACAGGAACTTCTGTATTATGTTTATTAATTTCTCATGTAACGGTATAGCCAGTTTTTTAGTTGTTTTTAATGTATAAAATATAATATATAATATAAAGTGATTACAGGTAAGAGCCAAGACCTTCACAAGACCTTCATAGGAATATGTTAGGAACATGTTTTTTTTACCTGTTTTTTTTTTTGTTTAGTCTATTCAAATTGAGTCACTTTTATTTATAGACCGAATTTGCGAAATTTGGCTTTTGTTTTGGATTTTCATACCAACTACGCAAGTTAAACAGTAAGCAACATCTCTCAACCTTGAGACTCGGATATAATACATGATTAAGCATGCACAAATGAGATATTCGGAATTTATGTACATATTATTTATGTACGTACCACTCGGTGAAGAAAAACCTACACTATATTATACATATTTTATAACTATATATATAACTATATATACATATTTTATAACTATATATATACCTACTCGGGGATATATTTATTTTAGTCTTACCTAGATCAGTGAGTATGAGATGTACGTTTTGGCCTACATAAGATGACCTGCACGTGAAGCGAGATGTATTGGTGGACCAAGAAAATTGTGGACTTTACTGCGAGGCGGCCATTTTGGTAAAAATTTTAACAGTACTATCGTTGGCATGTGTAGATTTCTCTTTCCAACAGTTTCAACATTACGTTAATTTAATTGAAATATAATTTGACTTTAATTTTGATTACGAAACTATATTAAAACAAAAGCTTGGGAATATCTTAACGAGCTCTTACCATGGTTTTATTAACTATTATGAGTTTTATGAGCTCCCGATATTTCGACAAAATTGCTTTCGCCATGAACAAGGGTAAACTAAAGTTTTTTTAAGTTTCAAAACTGAGAGGGGCCCTGTTTAGGAACCAATGTGTCCACATGAGTGTTGTTTGACGTGGTCGACTCAAGTTACCAGGGCGCCATATGAAACGCGGTCGCAGAAGGAAGAGGTTGACTTGGATTCGGTCTCTCAGTTTTGACACTTTCAAAGACTAGTATACTTGCGTTCATGGCAAATGCAAAAACTTTAGTCTAGTTGCGTTCATGGCAAATGCAATAACTTCAGTCTATTTGCGTTTACGAAAAATGCAAAAACTTTATTCTACTTACGTTCATGGCAAATTCAAAAACTTAAGTCTACTTGCTTTCATGACAAATGCAAAAACTTTACTCTATTTGTGTTGATGGCAAATGCAAAACTTTAGTCTACTTGCGTTTACAGCAAATGCAAAAACTTTATTCTACTTGCGTTCATGGCAAATGCAAAAACTTTATTGTACTTGCGTTCATGGCAAATGTAAAAACTTTAGTCTACTTGCGTTCATGGCAAATGCAAAAATTTTAGTCTACTCGCGTTCATGACAAATGCAAAAACTTTAGTTTACTTGCGTTCATGGCAAATGCAAAAACTTTAGTCTACTGGCATTCATGGCAAATGAAAAAACTTTAGTCTACTTGCGTTCATGACAAAGGCAAAAACTTAAGCCTAGTTACGTTCATGGAAAATGCAAAAACTTCATTCTATTTGCGTTGATGACAAATGCAAAACTTTAGTCTACTTGCGTTCATGACAAATGCAAAAACTTTAGTCTACTTGCGTTCATGGCAAATGCAAAAACTTTAGTCTACTTGCGTTCATGACAAACGCAAAAACTTAAGTCTACTTGCGTTCATGGCTAATGCAAAAACTTCACTCTATTTGCGTTGATGGCAAATGCAAAACTTCAGTCTACTTGCGTTCATGAGAAATGCAAAAACTTTAGTCTACTTGCGTTCATGACACATGCAAAAACATCAGTCTACTTGCGTTCATGACAAATGCAAAAAACTTTAGTCTACTTGCGTTCATCGCAAATGTAGAGACTTCAGTCTATTTGAGTTCATGCCAAATGCAATTACGCTGAAATATTGGATACTAAACATATATCGGAATCTAGAAATACATCTTACAGATTATACATGTATGTTTCGGTATATAATAGTCTCTAAAATCATATTACAGTATTGAATGAGACCCAAAATATTTAAAGTAATGAAAAGTTTCACAGAAAATGAGTAATATTACGTATTCCGTTGCAGTTTTGAACACAGATTGTGTAAGTCAATCGTAAAAACCCCGTAAAAGGCAATCGAGCGTAGCGGCAAAGTTTGATCGGTTATTTACGATGTTTTTATTCTTTGATTCCACACACGCGCGAAGCACAAAATGGTTTTATGTTTTATAGATCACCCCATTGTTTTTTTTTTTACCTTTGTATTCAGAAACTTGTTTTTTTTGTTGCCGATTTTGCAATCAAATGAGTTCACATCTGAAAAAAATATTATTACCGCCTTGTGTGTTGTTGACATTGTATTAGATTTAACGTTTGGACAAACGTTGAGTTTGGTTTGCGTGCCTCTGAAGGCAAGTTAGGTTGTCGATCTATAAATTTGCCAGAAGTACGGCTATAGGTCTCACCATCCATCACGTTGGGACAAAAAAATCGTCGTCGGTAAAACGTGGGTTCATGGGTGTGAACTGTGACTTGCACTTCACACTCCATACTTGGAAACACTTGTGACACCCCCTCGGGTATTTATGTCGTGACTGTGTATGCATTTATTGTTTATAAGTATTAGTATGTTGATGGGCAACATAACTCAAGAATGGCTGGGCCAAAAAAACATAGACCACGCCGTGTTCTGCATTCTGCTGTCACCGTTTTTGTTTGCGATGGCTTGGATCTTTAAACACGCAAACCATAGCCACATTATAATTAAATGAGCAGTATTACGTCTTAATAGAAGCGGCCGAAACAATGCACTTCCAAGTCTCGGTGTACTACGGTAAATGACAGTGGCGAGTGCGCCGCGGTTATGTTCACACAAACGTTGACAGTGTGAGACGCTCCCGCACATTTATTGACATAAATTATGACATGACATTATTGATTATACGTTTCAGAGTATAAATGTTGAAATTCATCTATATCAGAGCCATAAATAACCCAAGAAAGACATTCAGTGGGCAACCCTAGTCCGTGTTTACGTACCGAGCGGCCGTAGGTAATTATTTCAAGGACATTGCCGAGACAAAGCACTGCTTAGTTTAATTATACTTTGCCATAGATGGATGGATGGATGATGCCATGGCGGTGAGGAAAAACACAAGTTCTGATTTTTTGTAATGTAAAACGGGCTCTGTGTGGCCATTATGACGAAATTAGTTGATGAAATCACATATCGAGATTATTATAAATTCATGCGAAGAATCATTATATTTCAAGTAGGTGACATAATTGTACCTTAGCTTGACGGACTGAGTTTAATTTATTGACAATACGGAAGGAATGCAGCTTGTGTAGCTTACTGGTTTTATTTTCAAAAACGGGGTCAAATAAAATCATGGCACATTTATAACTTATATTATATGAAAATAAAGTAACATTTAATTCTATTTTTGTTTAGACGTGTATATAACGATATAAAAACAAAAAAATCCTTTTTGATTTGATTTATCAATCTTGTTCAAATTTACTACTTCCTCCGGAAATTGGCAAGCATTGAACAACTATCATTAATTCGAAGTACGCTGATACAGCACAATTTCTGTCTGAAAATCAGTAGGAACTTCCTGAAAATCGGTTCAGGCGCCGTCGCAGAATACTAAGCAGTCGACCCGAAAAAATGCCCAATTGGAATTCTGCCAGAAGAAATACTACCTCACCGGCTTACCCGTTCATCTACCTTCACTCTTACGACTACCTTATAAAGTTTAATTTCGTATAATTTATGTGAACGGTTACTTAGTTGGTAATTTTCCGAGGCTAGTCTCAATCATGGGAATCGTAACCCAATACGTCATCGTTTATGCTTGACCGTTTTGTGTAATGAAATGACATGGAGAAGATTATGCTTGACTTTGAGTCTATGGTATTGACGTTTGGGCTAATGAGATCGCTTTGCTATTGACCCAGCCACGCAAATATAAGACGTCTGTTTTTTTTTTCAGATCTAGAAGATTTAGTATGTGATCAGAAGTAAGTAAGTACCTCAATAAGCATTTTTGCGAAACTAAAATGATTTCGGTTTCTTACTGACTGATTCATCTATCTTTCCTTAATTATACTATCTATACTAATAATAAAGTAGTCAAAAAGTCGTGTCAGTCCATTGAATATGTTTGCGAACTTTTAAATGAATTGGGTTATTAGTATTGCGATGAGGCCAAAACCACAATTTTCAGCATTTTTGTCTGTCTACCATGATATACCATTGATGGCATTGACGCCATGACAAACTCGTAGACTGTATTTGAAAAGAACACTGTTTTTGCTTTATGCATTGATTCCCTGACTAAGCTGTGTAATTTTAAAATTGTGTCGGAATAGGATTGTGTCAAAATGGGACTAAATCTAAAATAAGGAGACAGGGTTGGTCACCCTATGAGACAGTGTGGATGTCTGATTGTTGGTGTGCTCTTTTTGGCCTATAATACTTGTACTGATATTCTATCTCGTATAGTCTATTTAGCTATGGTTGTAGTAGTGCCATAGACTACTTATTAGTTTCTAGTATCCTCAGGAGCGCTACCAAACGCACCACACACATAAAATGCATAAATAACACTTCGCTATTACAACCATAGCCAAATAGACTTCATGAAATAAAATATCGGTATTTATTTAATTTTTGGAGTCAGAAAAGTTTGCGTGGTATTCTTTCTTTCGTAAATAAAGCTAATTATTTTATTTTTATCACTTTAAAAGTGAAAATAAAACCCTAGTTTTTATCGTTTTAAGACGAGACCTTTACTAACTCAGTACTTAATTAATTTGAGTCAATTTGGTTGGTGTCCATCGTGGTTAATCAAATTAATTATAAATTCGTTTCACGTCATTGAATTACCGTTTTTCGAGAACCAAAAAAAAATCAATTTCATTTACATTAATATTATTCTAAGCGAATAAAGTTCACACGTGCTTGTTTTTTTTCCAAAAACTAGATTCTTATTTGTTTCGGCGTACATTTTATTTATTATTTTAATAAAAATGTTACTTTCTAATTCTACAATGGTGCGATAAAAACCTGTGAGGTTTTATTCGTACACCGCGTTCCTCTTAAGTACTTACATAAACTACAGTTCATAAGCTTAAGTTAGTGAATAAAATTAAAAAAGGCTTACATTCTACAAGGCTTATATTCAATCATCATTTTTGGTGACCACCTCTGCGGCCTTGTGATCGAGTTTTGGCTTTCTATTCCGCACATCATGGGTTCAAATACCGCAGGGACACAAATCAAAATCAAAATATTTATTTTTGTAAATTTCTACAAGTCAAAGTTAATTTTAACAATATAATATATCTTTAGAATTATAAAAAATATATAATAATACGGGAAATAAAATATAAACCTGCATAAAATAGAGGAATCTAGGAATAAAAATATTATATATACATAATGCAATGAAGAAATAAGTTAATAAATAAAAACGGGAAATACATACAAAAAATATTAAGGTTGGGCTACTAAAATGTAATAAAGTTATACACCTGCATAAAATAGAGAAATATATGAATAAAAATAATATATATACATATTGCCTAACCATCCGTACCATTCGATTAGTATTGCTAAGAAGAAGGGCAAGAAACTTAGCAAACATTGCCGCACTGGTAGGTACCTAGATATCTTCATTCCATTGTTTCCAGGTACTATCGATAAATAGATATCGTAAAAAGGGAACCACTGTTAATGCCAGCAGCGTACGCAGGAGTTATTACCTGCATAAATAATTTAATAACAGCAGATAATAATTGCAGGTAATAATTGAAAAAAATACAATTGTTTACTTATCTAAGAGTTAAATCTTAAAATTTTAAGATTATATTCTTGACCGTTACCTTATGTCATAGGCTTACGAATGTTTGGATGTATGTACATCCTTCCCTACGTTAATAATAAAAGCACGAATTTTTTTGACGTCCTTACCACAACAAAATATAAAATGAACAACTTGAATGATCTTTATCGTCACGACATAAATCCCCGAGGGGGCGTCAGAGGTGTACCGGGTGTGAACTGTGAAAATGCAAGTCACAGTCTACACTCCGTACACCCGCGTTTCACCGACGATTATTACGTCCCAACGTGATGGGTGGTGAGCCCTATCGCCGTTCTTCGGGCACAAATACACGCTTTTTAGGGCATGCCGCAAGTGGTAAGTATTAAATACTCTGCACATAAATTTCCAAAACTCATTGTTGCATGCCCCGCCCTGAGATCGAACCTGGATCTCAAAGATTGAGAGGCCAGCGTTCTACCCCTAAGCTACCACCGCATTAATTTTCATTTTTTATGAATTATCTACCTTTAGTTATCATGATTTATATTGGATTCGCGAAAAAAAACCCAGTTAAGTGCCAGTTAGTTGTACAAATAAAATAAAAGATATAAAATGCGTAAATAAAAAAAAAACCTACTTGATGAATAAACGTATTATAGTAATGGCTGTTGGCAGGCATAACTTAAATAAACCCACTTTTTATATTTTAATACAGGCTGGTGATATGGCCCGTCCGAAGACAATCTTTTTAAGTTTATTAACGTTGTGTCTAGCTAGATTATAACAATAATATAATATAGTTCAGCAAATATTTTAAGTTTATTTTTTATGTTTTTTTATTTATTTGAAAAGTAATTATAGTCGAGTAATAACTACACAAATGACTAACTTCATTATTACAGTACTTTAATGTCTAACTCCAATTCATGCAACAGTTTTGGTTTATAATTTATAAATGTGCTAATAAGGTTATACGAGTATGTTAAGAAAACGTTTGAAGATTATAAACGGGCCATCCTGTATCATAGCACAAAATAAAATAATGTTTTCCTTTCCATGAAATTTCACAAGGTTAAATAGAATTATAATATATGAAAATATTTCCCTGGAAATATTAAGTGTAGGTAAAATAATCCTCAAAATAAACAAGTGAATTGAAATGGAATATTGTTTGTAAACAAATAAGGAAAGCTAAAGGCACTCTCCGAATTTCGGGAACAATATTTGTATTACAACTAACTTATTCCGTTGGAGTTTACTCGCTTAAATTAGAAAACGTTTTAATATTATCTAAAACATTAAAATAAATTATTTTCACTTACTATTTTAAGTTTGGATATTTAAAGTACCGTTTAATTAATATTAAAATTTATAATTCATGGCCTGATGATGAAAAATATATGAAACCGCTAGCCTAAGTTAATTTGAAAATAAATGTTTGTGGATTAGAAGTACAAGAATTCGTATATAATTTGTCATAAAAATATGTTTAATTAAGAATATGTAGGCAGGGACTTATAAAGTATACAGAAAATTTTATTTTGATTCAAAAACTAACTTGAGACATAAAACCAGGAGAATTGACAGCTAATACAAACAATTCGGCCAAGTGCGAGTCGGGCTCGTGCACAAAGGGTTCCGTACCATAAAACTGGTATGGAACCCTAAAAACTTTACGGGACGTAAAAATTACAAGATGCCATTTTCGAGGTCTTCTGTATAGGAACTTAATTTTTTTTTACTTTGGCGTCTTTGTGCGCGACTTTGACTCGCACTTATTGGTCGGTTTGGGTATAATTTTATTACAAAACACTGCTTTAAATCATAAATATCAAAAGCGCTCAACATAAAATATCGTCGTGACATGTATGTACCGAGGGGATGCCAGAGGTGTCTCCGTTTGTCAACGATCACCAGACCCTCTGTTTACCGACGATTTCAACGTCCCAATCTGAGTCTTATTGTCGTACATCCGGCACAAATACACGCTTTTTATGCATGCAAGTTTATCTTACAGTGTTTTTCTTAACTGTCAGCAAATAATAAGAATGCTACATTACTAAGTGATGAAGTTATGCAGTATTTGTATATTAAAGAACTATTTTGGTTCGATATTGGTCTAAAGTTTCTGGGAAATTATTACGTAGCATTGTCTAATTTGGAATACGGATTTCTAAAAATAAATCAAAAGACCAACCAAAAAAAAGCACGAGTCCATTCCCAAGGAAATAATAGCCCTGTTATGTGAGCAAGTTAAACAAGAATAAAGGCTAAAAATCATATTCAGTTGTTTAGTCATTGAACAGATGATCCCTGAAGTACAAATAAATGCCGAACAAGTAATTTGTGCATGCCCGACCGGTAGGTAGGACTGAAACTGCGTCCCAATTTAAAAAGTTTGGCTTCCTACCGACTATGCTATACCTAATTTTCAAAGCTTAAAAGAAAAAATATTTAAAACTAGAAGGCATACTAAACGGACAAACATTTTCCAGATTTATATATCCAGATATCAAGCTCACAGTTGGCTGCCGTCCAAAACAAACTTCGCCATTAACGGTTTGTGATTAGCCGAAACTCTTGTCACGAATAAATGAGTCAGGTTTTAGTTTGGTAACACATTTGTGATTGTGACACGCTATGCTGCCCTGGTACTCGTACATACTGTTTGTATTTTCTATCACGCAATTAGGGAGGGAAACCCTTTTAGAGAAGTATCAATGCCTGTTTGTTAGCGGTATTGTGATATTTTAAAGGAGGATTCCTTTAAAATATCACAATATCGCAATAACTTGGACAATAGAAAATTAAATGGTAATCCTTACTGGTAACCTAAATTTGAAAGTTGTTCTTACCATAAAATTATAGCACTAAATAAAAAATTGCTCTTTTTGCATGAAAATATAGAAAAGGGTGTTTTTATTATTCTAAAGTATGGAAAGATGCTTTGGTATGGATTGTCATGACGTCATCCCAAAATATAAGGAGTCGCTTGCGGCCTGGTTACGTCTTATGAGGAGTAACAGGCCACATCCAAAACCTACTACCAGTTTAAGTGAAAGGTTTGTTATATAATATTTATACTTGCAAATTGTCTTTACTGGTGAAACTAACTTGGAAAGCATCTTGAAGAAAACACTTTAGCTTAAAGTGTGAAACTACGTGTTATCCTCAAGATACTTTCAAGCTGCCAATTATATTTTTTGGTATTTGTTCATATCTTAATTCGATATCAAAGATTAATAATCAACTGTTACAAAAACCTCAACTGCTTAAACTCTAATTAATATTTATTTTTCTTACAATTTCTACTGAAAATAACGTAACGATTTTTGCCAGCTCCATGCCATTTATTTTTCCAGGGTATTGTTGAACAGATAGAATCAGTTTTCTTTGTAGAGAGTTTAATTTGAAGCTCGAACATTTTGCTTTGATTTATAATGTTAGTAGTCATTGCATAATCATAATGAGAACGGAACTACGAACGATGAACTTACATCCTCAGCTTAAGCTTTCAAAATTATATTTCAAATTTAAACATACGATGTTATTTCTGAATTTCCTGTTCTCAAGAAACAAATATTATTTTAGTAAATTTTTTCTAGAATAGAATGCTGGATGCTTCATCCTGTTTCGTCCACTGCTGGACATAGGCCTTTCCAGGATTTCGCCACTCTTGGCGATTCTCCTGGAAGAATTGCCCATACTTACACACGCTGGGCAGGCGTGTTGGTGAGCGCAGTGCCGAAACCCTTGCACCAGTGACGCCGCTGCCCGTCACCAGTCTGTTTTATATAAGGCCCATCAATCGGGGATGGATATACCGCCACCCATCGGTCCCACGTAATGGTGGGCCGCCTGGTTTTGCCTGAGAGCTGTTCTCTTACTCTCCCCTGAATAACTTCGGGAGGTTTGCGAGTAAGATAGTGGTACCTACCACGTATAGAATAGAATGGATAGTGTATACTTATTCCCAATCTCCGCTGGGGAGCAAAGGGTCGATGTGAATTGCCGCCATTCTTGACGATCTTGGGTCAACTCGGAGATCCCTGACCATGTCATCCCCGCCTGGTCCAGTTCCCTCTTCACTGTGCGCAGCCAGGTCTCGCGTGGTCTGCAGAGTTTTTGCCGTCCGCCTTCGGGATGCATGTCAGTGCTTCGTCTTCACTGTGCCTGAGAACGTGACCTATCCATCTCCATTTCCGTTCCTTTATGGTCTCTGCTACAGGTTTTTGATGAGTTCTGCGCTAAAGTTCTTCGTTGGAAACAAAATGAAACCAGCGGATTCCCATGATATTGCGTAAGCATCTATTTACGAAAACCTGGTACTTATCCGTAACATAGTGTTTGCAAATTATTCTTACATTGTTAGTTTTGAAATACTTTTTAAAATCGACGCAACTACAATTAATTAAAAATTTCAGACGGCGGAGGCTTAGTTAGGAGGGTTCTGTTTAGCACCCTTTGGGTACGAAACCCTAAAAATAAACAAAACCATATCCTCTTCTTTTTCTGTTAATGTAATTATAGCTTCTGTTAAATTATGTTCTTATTTTTCTGCATTGAATGTGAAGCGTTAGGTTTATATTGTTAAAACTAAACCAAAAGTTTGCCGACAAACTGCAATAGCAATTTGGCAATTTTGTGTAAATGTAATTACCTATATTGTGTTCTAATCATAGTGAATCATCACTTTTTACCTATGTTCTTCAATTTGTACGCTGAGTGTATACCGTACAGCCAAAAGAAAAAGAGCACTTTAAAATTTCACCCGTTGCTAGTCATTAGCAAACAAAAACTGGCCCGTTTTTGTTACAAAATGCATTCCCAGCTTCAGTCGAGCGGCCGATGGAAAATCGATGCGCTTTCAAGTTAAGCGTAAAAAACGATTTGCATTTTTTGTTAGGGTTCTGTCATCGTTTTATCCAAGATAAAAGATTTAAGATTATGTTTCTTTTTATATCTCTCTTATATTATCGTGTCTCAACTTTAGCTGACACAGGTATGGAAAAATTATTTAACATTTTCTCTAACTTGGGACCCATGAAACATATTTTCCTGTTAATAATGGATTTTTTCTTGGTAGAATTGGTATGCGTCATTGCGCTTCAATAAAGATTGCGGAGAGGAGTTTTTTTTTCTCATTTGCGCGTATTTATTTATTTTGAAAAGTTATTTAGTATTTAGAGTATTTGGTTTAATTTAATGATGGCAGTCTATTTAAACCCAGTCTAAGAATGATATAATCACAGGTTGATTTTATTCAGTAACTTGGGCTTTCGTTTTGTAAGTTTAACATTTATCACGGAAGTACCACAGACCTAAAAAAAAAACAGCCAAATGCGAGTCGGACTCGCTCACGAAGGGTTCCGTACCATTATCTATAATCGAATCGCACTTGGCCGGTTTTAGTATTTGTTGTTATAGCGGCAACAGAAATACATGTTCTGTGAAAATTTCAACTGTCTAACTATCAAATACAAATACAAATACACGGTTCATGAGGTGCAGCCTGGTGACAGACGGACGGATAGCGGAGTCTTAGTAATAGGGTCTCGTTGGTTACCCTAAAAAAATATGGACGTTACCTTGTGTTATCATGTGTGAAGCCTGCAAATGGCCATCCACTGTATGTGTGTGCGTGTCATTGGAGTTGTCGTGCACCATGTCCCTTTACAAGACAAAATATTCTATACCATGCAGTCAGTTTGGCTATGCTTCTAGTAGTGCGTGCTGACGCACTTCTTTCGGCAGCGCTTCAAAACGCGCCATACACACAAAAGTGCATATCTATATACGTCACTACTACAACCATAAATAAACGGACTTCGTCAGATAGAATAACTGTGGTACTGGCGAAAATTATTGGACCTTAGTATAGTTGGCTTGCTCGTTTGACACGGAAAATTATAGGACAGTGCCTGTGCAATATTACATATTCTTTTTAGGTCGGTGGCAAAACGTGTTTTTAGAACAACATTCATTCTTCAGCCGTCGTCGGAACCATTTCATCGCATATGATATAGACTTGAAAACGTTTTTTCTATTTCACTTTTGTTCGCAGTGTTTCCGTAGTCGGCCTAATGGTTAGGAATATCTCTGTGTTAAAGCTTTGTTCTGTGTGAAGAATAATATTGATGGATCTTAAATCGTAGCTTTGAAATTGCGAATTTCTTACATATTTCAAAATGGGTGAAAATAATCATTTTAATATGTTGTGCAACTGTAACGAGTGCTTTTGCTTAGATTCATAACACAATACTTTATCTAAGACCTTTTTTGGCAAATGGTAATAATTTCTTGATTTACGAGAAAAAGAAAACGCAGATTTTTTTTTTTTTCGTTATGTGCTTTAATCAAGCACTTGTTATGCAAGGATCTTAGCTGTGCATGTTCACCTTAATTGACAGTAATTTACGAACTTACCCTTATTGAAGGTGTTCTGTGAGGGCATTCGAAGCTGCATGACAGAGATACTCTTTACCTAGCCTAAAGAAAAATAAGAAATACTTGTCACTGACTGGATTGGGCTATTAACAGCGTAGAAGCGGGGTGTTAAAAATACATTATAACATGAGTTTTTGCGATACTAATGTAAGTACATATAACGTAGATACTTTAAAACTGTTTTTGATGGTGTAATTTCCTTTTTTGTATCATCGCAGAGTAGATAGAATATTTACATTTTTACGAGTGTTTAAATAGGGTAAAGTGATCCTCAGGGCCGTACAAAATAAAACGAAATCGTTAAACAACCCAATCAGTGCAACAATAAAATTCAACTACACAACAAAGGCTTCTAAATTTAAACCATAAAACTGTATGTTTACGAAACTAACTTCAGAACCGTTAAACTTGTTATGAACAAACGAAGCGTTATTAACTTGTAACGCACACATAAACGTTACTTTATTAACCAGTATAAAACAAAATGTCTGTTCTCTTACTTTACGAGGAGATTTTAAGTCTCTTCCCATCATTTCTTGCTTTATACTTATTTTCCTTATGAGATTTACAGGAAAATGTAGTGAATGTTGCTAAAAATTCCAGGGAATTCATGAAGGAAATTAATAATAAAAACAAATATTCTTTGGAAGTACGTTCCAAATAGTCTAATCAACTCAGTTTATATGTGCAATACAGACAGATGAAAAACTGTCAAATTTTCAAAGGGATTATGTTTCTTGACGGGACCCTGATAAATATTAGTTATATTTTATTTTAATTAAGAATACCTTGCAAACAAGCTTACTTTTTAGGGTTCCGTAGTCCGACAAGGAACCCTTATAGTTTCGCCATGTCCGTCTGTCCTTAATAGGACTATTAATACTAGAAAGCTGTAATTTGGCATAAATATAAATATTTACAACGCCGGCAAAACGGTTAAACAAAATATTGAAAAAAAAATTTTTTTAAGTTTCCTCTCATACACGTAAAATGGGGATGTTTTTTTTTCTCCTCTATCCCATAGTGTGGGGTATCGTTGGAATGGCTGTTTAAAAACATTGTGGGTGTGTGAAAACCATTTTACGATTTAGAGATCCGTTGGCGAAATATTAAGCTTTATAGTGAAAATTTTAGTTAAAGTGGAGCGTCCCCCCCCTGCTGGCTAAACGGTTGGAAGGAAAACTATCACAGCTAAGTAGGCTTTACAGGTTTACGAGTACAGGTCGCCCCAAACTTTTTTGGTCCCCTATAATTTATGGGACCAGAAGTTTGGCACGGTCTGTTTTAGTAGACCAACTTATATGTACCGGGCAACTACGAAACCCTGCATTGCGCGTGGCCCGACACGCACTTGGCCGGTTTTTTAAATGATCAATGGTCTTAAGCTCATCATTACTTTGTAGGCGAGCTTATTCTAAATCTCATCATCTCTACATCATGCGCGATAGTGGCCAACCTACAAAACACAAAAAAAAAACAAGAAGCATATTTTGTACCTAGCGCTAGTCAACACGCTAGATACATCCAAGCACCGGAACCGCTTCTCCAGTACCTCGTTTTCTTCACTAGTTTGCTAGGGCTGCCACTCAAAAACCTGCAATATTTATAAGAGAAAAAAAACTATAATATAATCACTTATGAGCTTTAGCAAAAACACCAACCGGAAGTAGCTAATTTTGTTATACTAACAATAGTACGATATTGCTGACGGCGAAAAAATGGGCGATGAAACAAAAAAAAATATGTGTAAGGAGTTTTTCGTTCACAATATACGAGTTCCAATACTGTATGTGTAGTTTGTTTAAAATAAGCTTAGTTATAAACTCCAAAAGAATTCTTAATTGGAATGACTTACCACCACCATTGCATAAATACATGACTACCTGTTCCTTTAAATTTAAATTCAAATCATTTCTACTGAAAAAACAAATCTCACTGACTGAATATAGGTATCATAGAAAAAAAAAGTGATTGTTGATCCTTTGATGCTGGCAAAGGTGGACCCACAAATTAACAAATAAACATAAAAAGATTTTTATGTAATTAAAATTATTTCTACAATACTTCATGTACATTATTATTATTCTTTTTTATATATTATGTATTCATATCAAATAGTGTGAAAAACGTCCATACTATACTTTACTGTTATGTATAAACCTTGCATATATATATTTATATATAAATATAATATAATGAGATTGTTATAGATTAGTCCTGTTAATTTAGTAGTTTAATAATGATGTAATTAAATAGTTTTACTAGAGCGCCCGCTGTAATATTTTTAAGTTCTAAATTTATTTTATTATGACAAAGTATTTAGGGGCTCGCTGGAAATCAGCGCTGTAGGGATCCTTCAAAAATCTCCGACAGCAAATGCTGAGCGTGCCACCTTTTGTCGAACAAAATGTGTATTTAAGTTAGTCTAATCCTTTTTATTGTTTTAATTTTGTTTCATGTGTTTTGTTTGGCAATAAATTCCATTTTCTTTCTTTTCTTTCTTTCTTTCTTTCTTTCTTTCTTAAAAATTAATAACAGTATAATTTTGTAATCAAAGGCCTTCCATTTTTTTTTTTGTGGCTTAGACTTACTTCTTTACATAAAAATATGACAGAGCTTAATTCGCTAAGATAGTTTAAGGTTATTTTGTGCACAATCCCAAATTTACGTTTCATGAGATTAGATTTTTATTGTGAGTAAATCACTGAAATATAAAAACTATTTTTTTTCTGTCAACCTAACACTGTTAAATTTACAAGTAACAACTGTTTTACCGGTTGTAAATCTGCTAGTCTCATTCAGTATTTTAATAAAATCACAAACTTTGTTAATTATACCTCCCTATTAATTTGTTCTCTGGATACTACTGAACCGTTTCATCAAGGAATCATAACCGCGCAAATTAACAAAATTAACACCCTCTTCAAACTAACTTTAAATTTCTATAGTACATTTTGTATGGGCAAGTACAATTTCGTTTACATTTCCACGGGTATTTTGCTTTCGAAATGTATGAGCATTGGCAGTAAATGATTATGCCGTATTTCATAAAAAAAACTGTGTTTATAAATCCAATGTCAAAATATCATCTCCTAAAAGTCTCGTTTTCCCTTAAATACAAAAAATCTGGTGAATGTTTAACATTACAATATTGTTTTTATTACAGATTCAATTTATTTAATTCACCTTGTCCTTAGTTAAAGTATATTCCCCGGTTAAATAGAGTTATCGTTTTTTTTTATGAGATTTAATTCATCAACTTGAATTGAATAATGTAGTTTTATGAAATAATACTAGGAAGTTTTCATCTCAAATTAATTTAATTTATTAATGTGCAAATTTTCAATTGAAGGAAGCATGTAGCAACCCTGCAAACATAGGGCGCTAAGCTCTTCAAGTCTTACAAGAGGATCTTATAATTTGGGTCAGCAGATAGAGTACGCTGGAGTTTTGGGCTCGCAAAAATGTAATTTGCTGCCATGTTTGAATCTCTAGAGTGCCTTTTTGTGGAATTCGGAGAGAATATAAAATATTTACCAAACGATGATTGTGAATGACCAAGGATAATTCGAGTTGGAATATTACAAGCATACAGTGGAGGGATTGTATTGTTTTTAATATTCGTATCCGTAATAGTAAAATTGCATGTTTTTAGGGTTCCGTAAATAAAACTCTTAGGATAACTTCGTAGTCCATCTGTCTGTCCGTCCGTCTGTCAAGATCCTTTGTATCTACAGAAGTCTGTGGCTCCAAAGTGCTACTTATTTCTCAACGCAATAAAACAGTTATTTTTCTTTATAATCAAATTCATAGAAATTGGCTCACCGTTAAAACCTGTTGGGTACTTCCAGTTAACTTAAAATTCCCTTAACACGTCTAGGAAAAAAATCTGAAAATTATCTTATTTCATTATTATAGAAGAATCGAAGGACCAACATTTTAATCCCATAAACTATGATATTCCATTGATATTTAAAATAAACTGTTCGTTTATTCTAAATTAACCTCTTTTAGAAGAGTGTAAAAAATCGAAGACACATACACACGTTATGACACATATAATATACATTCGATTGAGTTATTTACTGATATTTATCAAGATGGATTTTTTGATTAACAGTGTGATTGTCCGTTTTTTAGGGTTCCGTAGTCCGACAAGGAACCCTTATAGTTTCGCCATGTTCATCTGTCCGTCCGTCCGTCCGCGGCTTTGCTCAGGGACTATTAGTACTAGAAAGCTGTAATTTGGCATGGGTATAATACATACGAGTACACCGACAAAACGGCAAAATATTTTTTTTTTTTTTTATTGTACGTACATACACGTAAATTGAGAATGTTTTTTTTTCTCATCTATCCCACAGTGTGGGATATCATTATATTAAGTGCTAATTTTTGTTAGAGTCAAATATCCCCCCCCTGCTGGCTAAACGGTTGTTTATAGATATGTGAAAAAATTCACAGAAGTAGTATATATAATGTATTTAAAAGGAAAACTGTCACAGATAAGTAAGCTTTACAGGTTTACGAGTACAGGTCACGCCAAACTTTTAGTTTCCTCTAAACACGAAAATGTATAGGCCGTTCTTATAAATGTATGGGACTAGAAATTTGGCGCGATCTGTATTAGTAGACCAACTTATAAAATGTACCGGGCAACTACGGAACCCTACACTGCACGTGGCCGACACGCACTTGGCTGGTTTTATTTATCATTTAAAATGAATTTGGTTCAAAATAATAAAGTCTAACTAAACTTGTTTAACCCAACTGGTATAACAAGTTTAGTTACTGCCTTATCCTAAACATTATTGTTAAAAACTGTACCATAACGGTATCAGATTTAAACTTTAACCGTTTTTGCATAAAACTAACCAGCACCTCATTATTTCGCAAGAATTTTTCTCCGCTTACCACGGGGGCAGCAGAGATTCAAAACAAAACAAAACAACGGACTGTCAAGCGGACGTGGTACACAAAATGCAGGTTCCGTAAATATTGTCGGCATAAATAAATAAACCGGTCAAGTGAGGTTTTGGCTTTTTACCTAAACCATTAAAAACACGAAAGTAGTTACTTATTTGTTTTTAGGGTTCCGTACCCAAAGGTCCGCTGTCCGTCCCTCCGTCTGTCACCAAGCTATATCTCATGAACCGCCATAGTTAGACAGTTGAAATGGATGGATTTTCACAGATGGTGTATTTCTATTGCCGCTATAACAACAAATCCTAAAAACAGAATAAATTAAATATTAAAGAGGGCTCCCATACAACAAACGTGATTTTTTTGCTCGTTTTTGCTCGATATTGATAACGGCAATAGCTAGACGCTTGAAATACTCACAGAATATTGAGTTACATTATTCACTTAAAAAAGAAATAATTAAATATTAAAAAATGGTACGAAACCCTTCGTTCGCGAGTCCGACTCGCACTTGGCCTGTTTTTTTTTTACCGATATCATGGGAAACCAAAAGCAACACCAGATATAATATCTACATATATGTATAAGAGTTGGTCCACAGGATTTTCATCATTGTGTTTCAGGAATTTAAGAGTACTCATGGATATTATAGGTGGCAGAGCTGATGCCGGGCTCGACTGTGGAGGTACCACCATCTTACTCGCAAATCCTCCCGAAGTTGTTCGGGGGAGAGTAAGAGGACAGCTCTCAGGCAAAACCAGGCGGCCCAACATTGCCTGGGACCGATGGATGGCGGTTTATCCATCCCCAATTGCCGAGCCTTATATAAAGCAGACTGGTGACGGGCAGCGGCATCACTGGTGCAAAATTTTCGGCACCGCGCTCACCAACATGCCTGCCCAGCATGTGTGAGTATGGGCATTTCTTCCAGGAGGACCGCCAGAGTGGCGAAATCCTGGAAAGGCCTATGTCCAGCAGTGGACGAAACAGGCTGATGGATGGATGGATGGGTATATTACTATTATCAGGACCTGTAAACCCAGTAGAAACCCTTGTCCAACAGAACTGTGAGGCCCAACTTCCCACTTTAACCGAGATTGTAGAAACACTTTCAAATATTAAATGTATTTAAGTCTATTTAATTCTGTTTTTGGCGTTCTGAAGTAATTAAATAAATTACAAAAATATATAAATACGAAGGCACATTGTAGTGATAGCTAGTCGAAAAGCTCGACTGGGATTTGTACGGAGTTGTCGACTCCATTAACTTTTATGAGAACGACCTTTCGACCTTATTGTTTGTTGATTTAACTCAAGTTTTGTTGACGAGAATCCAGACAAATTAAAAACTGCGTGTTCTCGAGATCACGATAAACAACTTTTGTGGCATTGACTTTTAAAAGTACACAAAGAACAAATGTTATCACTTGGTTTGGCTAAATTCTTGTTAAGTAATTTTTTGTGTAATTAACAATTAATTTGTTTAATATGATCAGAGAGCATAATGATTTATGTTTTGTACCGAGTTACTGATACACTTGCTGCATAAGGTTTCTACTTGCAGGTGAAACCCTAAAAACAGCTGTTAAAAAGATGAGAAGATAACTTTGTCAAAGGTGTACCGCTATGAAAAGCAAACGTGTCTCGCTTTTGAATCCTATGGAAACTAAAGCTTTTAAGGAGCTTTTTACGCGACGGTCAGCTTTTACCATACCTACCCTCCTTTTAGATAGATAGGAGAACAATAAAGTGGCAGGCAACGAAGCTTTTTTTTTACGCACTTAGTTTGCATGTTTGGGTATAAAATGTGAACGATTTTTTTAGTCTGACAACATCGTTTCGTCATTTCGCGTTTAATCTAGCCAACACGGCACCGTGTAGGTAGATCTTTGGATCAAAATGCTAGAAATAAGGATATCTTGAAGGCAGAGAAATTGTTTTCTTCTTCTGAAAAAAGTTGGTTATTTAATTATTTCAGTGCAGTTCCGTTACATTAAAAATATAAAAAATGAAACTCGCAACTCCACACGCCCTTTCACAAACGTGTTTCACTAAATTGGTAAATGCTTAGCTTTCCTTATACATATAACGCTATACACTTCAAGCTGGAGCCCTCTCACTTACAGTAAGTGCACTTTCAAATCTATAATGTTTATTTCAAGTTATCAGGGAACATACAGACGAAAATGGTACGTATGTCGCAGGAAGTTCGTAGAATTGGGCAGATCGTAAAGTAGGTATGTAATCGAAAATCATTCACCAAAATTAAAAAAATGGTACAACCGACGTTGGATTGAAGAGTAGCGTGATAGGTTTACATGTAACTAAATTTGGGGAGCCGAGCGAAGCGGAGCGGAACAAGGCCACCCCTGTAGTTTTAACAGAATTATTAAGATATGCTTAACCAGATCATGTTCTGACGACATTTAGAGGTATGTATATCTAGCGCTACATGGAACCAAGATGTCATTTTTATGATCACACTTTTACTGTCAGTTTCATACTAGCGGGTACTTAAGGTACCAAATTAAAGCATTTTCAATGTACCTGTAAACCTTACACGCTTTTTCGCTCCGCTCGTCGAAGACTTTCAATTTCACACTTTATGATATGCCCAATTCTAGGATATGTCCATGACATAAACACATGAAAATGGTCACTGCTCCACTCTTATCAGTGACGCCGTGATACATACATATTATACTCACGCTTGTGACCCTCAGCGAAAGGCAGACCACATATTTCCATTTGTTTCTTGTTCTCCAATATGTCGCCAATTTGGTCGTATGACACAAATGAGGACCTAAATGTACCCTAAAATCATTATCTAAAGCCAAGGATAACATTAAAACCGGTTTCAATATTTCTGTGGTTTTCTTCTCTCAAGTTAATATACATACAGACTATCACGGACAGAAGGTTCTCCTTTCACTCTTTGAATCCTTATCTTCATTTGATAAGGTCAAAATTGCATGATAGATATTTGCTTGTGAGCTCTTTTTTTTTCTCTTGATTTATAATTTGTATTGCATGTGTCAAATATTTCTACGCCCTGCAGGGCAGAGCTGAGATGAGACATAATAACATTGTTATCTACACCTAATTATATAGCCTTGGTTCACAAATAAATAATCTTAAATATTGAATCTGCATCTCATCAAATAGCAAAACCCATCTAGTAGTTATAAATATTACAGCGTTAATTGTGTTCCCAAGTGTTAACTGTGAAATTATTATCAAAGTCCACACTTGGTACACCTGCTATTTACATATGATTATAACATTATAAAAGGATAAGTTTTTCATGTGGGCGTGGAAGGCCAAATCCGAAATTATAGGGCATTGCCTAAAATGCTCAAATAATAAATACAAATAAAAATTCTTTATTTTCCGACAATACAGTCCATATAGGTTAGTAACATGACAAACCGTATAACTTTGCAAGTTAATAAGAACAAAAATTAATATTAAAACAAGATGGACCCAGCTAGTCAGGTGGTTCAGAGACCCCTACGAAGACGGAGTACCGTGAACCTCCTGAAGACAGCTGCATCCATTCTGTCCGCTATAATTTTCAAGACCTCATTGCTGATTAAGCCTGTGCATTAATAGTGTTTTCTTGCGTATAAGTGCAAAAAATTCATCGACAGCAGCCTCCGCAAACATGCCATGCTCAAAGGAGTCTCGGGGCCGGGGCAAATCTGCATCATTCGATTTTTGAAAAAAAGAACCCTAGCCGGTAATCGAACCGCTTGATTAAAAAATACCCTCTTGTATATTATTACACCTGCCGATAGTGTCGCTTATAATGATTAAGTAATAGAAAGTAATGTCAAACGGCAAACTAAAGGAAATTACATTTTATAAACCTACTCATGTGTTCAAGTTTTCATTATTAGTCGTTCCGTAACTGTTCTTGGTCAACACACATCTGGACTCGGCGATTGTACCAATATGCACTGATCCTTATAAGCGACACTATTTGATGGTGCAATTAAATACAATATGTTGTTTACAGTATGTTTCGATTCTCAGCTAGGGAATTTTTTTTTTTAAATATCTCACGATGCAGTTTTGGTTTTTAATAAAATTGGTCCCGCGACTATTGAGCATTTTTGACTATTCCCTAGAGTTTAGAATTTGGCCATCTACGCCCACTTGAAAAACTAGCTCTGTTTGTATATTGTCGTTGTATGATGGGAAAAACGGTTTTTTTAATACACTTGCTCAAAATATGATAGAACTTTGCAGTACAGATTGGCTCCAACCAGACTGCGTTTCTTCTGTCGACTTGGATCTGTTTTGATTTGTAACAAAACTGCTTTTATCTTATTATTTCATGTTATTTTTCGCAGGTGTATTAAAAACGTCGTTTGATACACGTGTGAAAGTGTTGATATTTCTCGTCCCGACTGTTTTTTGACTCGACTAAGTCTCGGCAAAAAGTCAATCGTGACTCTAAATATCAAACTTTTCGCACTTGCATCAAAATGTACTATTTAGTGAAAAGACTAATCATGATGTAAAATAAATAACTAAAACATACAAAATTACTTTACATTAAAACAAGAAAGGTCGCCTCACTATGCTTCCCTTTGCTCGGCTCTCTAAGGTGCAAGCCACACAGAAAAGGCGCGGCGCGCATGGAGCGCGTGGGCGTCATTAAAATTTCGTATAAAACACATGGAAATAAAGTCGCAATTTGAGGTATGGTACGGACGCCCGGTCCACGCCCGACACCGCCTGAAACATAACATTTGGTGTGTTCAAATTGCGACTTTATTTCCATGCGTTTTGTACGAAATTTGAATGACGCCCGCGCGCTCGATGCGCGCCGTGCCGCTTTTGTGTGGCTTAAACCTAAATGTATTTACATGTAAACCTATCACGCACGCTCCTTTTTGCTCCGCTTTGTTTTGCTCGGCCTCGTACCTATTTTGGCTATTCTCTACTGTGTACGACTTTCGTAACTGGGTTATTCTCGTTTTTTCGTGAAATATCTGCTTTTTCCCAAAACAGCGGATTAATTTCGTATGATCGCGTAATGGACCGCCCCTTACGCAATAATTATGTTATCAATCTGTTGAAGACAACATTTTCAAAAGTTCGAAATTTTAACAGGTTTTGTACAACACCTCAATGTTTTCAAAGGTTATTGAACTTTTGATACAAGATTATTACTTCTATGTAATACTATAAATATAAAATGAACTTAAAATCATCATACTTGGGCAGCAGCTCTTTTTCTGGGTCGATCGAGGGATAAAACCGGAATAAAAGAAAACGTTTTCGACGAATTTTCTCTTATTTTTATTCCATACTCGTCATAAGATTTCGTATTAACGAACGGTTAGATAAATTGTTAATTTTATGAATTTCCAACATAGTTTCAATAATTATACACAGTTTTCATAATGCACGTAATAATGTTATTAAATCCATACGCTAATTAGAAGCCTATTAATTGAGAGAGCACTTCCATTTTCCTGTAAATCGTATCAACTTGACTTAGTTTTTCCCTTTAAGTTGGTACTTCCTTCCACCGCCAGAGCGCGCGAATTGACGTTTTGCCTCGTGGTGGCACTTCGCGGTTTCTTCATTGGCGTCTGTTTTCCTGCCACGCGTGGTCATGTTCCAACTTGCTTGTGGAACCAGTGCCAAAAAATTTCGGTTTTTGTGAATTTTGGAGTGTTTTATAAAAGTTTTATACTTGAACAGTTATTTCGTTGTGAAATCGTAACGTTAACGAAATTTTGTGCACCAAGAGGACCATCGCATCGTATTGTGTGAGTACTTTTACATTAAAATGCTTTTCACGTGAACTTGACAATGATTGGAGGATGTATCAACATTGTTGAAGGCTAGGTACCCAGAAATAGTTTTGAGGTTTACAAAAAATCTTTGGAAATACAATAAGATATTTTTCTTACGGTACTTACAACGACCTATCTCTCTTTGGGTACTTACTGCTATTAGTTATTTCGATACTAATCGTGTATCCAGACAAAGAACAATGTTTCTTTTCCTCCCTTTTTACAAAATTTAACGGCTTTTTCCGTTCGATATTTAGGGTTGTGATAGCGATAGCATAAATCCTTCTTAATTTTTCTTTTCCTAGGGTTTCCCTTGACCCATTTTGTGATCTCTTTTTAGGGGTTACAAAATTAAAATGGATAATGAAAACCAGCGTGTTAGAGGCGAAAGATCGAGGTCTAGATCCACTTCGTCATCTAGTAGTTCATCTACCTCGAGTGACTCGTCAGGCCGCAACCGAAAACGTAGGAAACATCGCAAGGCAGGTCATGCAATTAAGAAACTTTCTAAAGAAATTTCTGAACTACGAAAACAGGTACAACCATCCAGGGCCTGTAGCACGCCCTTACAAGACTCTTTTGAACAGAATGTTAGCTATGACATTAGTAGAAATCTTTTTGAGACTGAATCAGTTGCAACTGGTACGCAACCAGACTTTTGCATATCTTTTGAGACCACCGTTAAAGAACCTATAATTCCGAAGACACCACAGGTATATTTGGATGCACTGAGGACTCTCCAGAGATTTGATGATGCAGTGTGGAGTGAAGTGAGGTACTCTGAAGTCCAAAAAGCTTACTGTTTTTCACCAGGTTTCGTTCAATTGGAGGCAAATGATGAAGTTAAGGTATACGACACTTCCAAAAAACTACCGGTAGTCGAGAAGTCCTTTGCTGCGCTAACATTTGCGCTATTAAAACAGAAAGAAGTGTTGGAAGCAAGTCTTCGTGATTTACTTAAATGGGCACAAGAATCTGACTCCTCCGACCTTTCTTACTCTAACCTAAAAGAGAAAATTGAGGGAATATTCGTAGACGGAGAGTTCCACAAAGTATCTGTTGATGCCCTGCAGATGGTTTGCGGCCATAGAGCGGATATTATTCAACAAAGGCGAGACAGTATTCTGAGGTTCGTAAAAGATCCAATGGTCAAGGCGTCTCTTCGGAAAATACCTGCAACTAGTTCAAATCTTTTCGATGCTACGGCATTCACTACTGCAATAGAAAAAGCTGGTGGTACACGTAGAGCGTTTTTTCCGCTAACGAATCCTAGTGCATCCACTGCGCAAGTGGGTTCAAATGCACACCGCCCCACGCAGGGGTTCAACATGCCTGCGCAAGGCAATTCATGTAAGAAAAGAAAGCAGCCCGCGCAGGGTGCTACTTGTCACCAATACCAACCCGCGCAGGGTTGGTCTTATCACCATCATCATCATGGTCTTGAGCAAGGACCAAACAACAGTGGTAACAGAAGATCACGCCATGATGATGCGCCCTTTCGTGCAAGAAATGGACCGACGCCCCGAGGTTCGTATAAACGAAAGGCTGCTTCACCAGCAAACAAGGAGGGACGAGGCAATATACACAGAAAATTTTGACTTACGGGTTTTTCAAGCGGGGCAACTCAAGTTTTATCTCAAAGAGTGGCAAGCAATGAATGCTCCACCGTACATACAAAAAATCATACAGGGTTACCGCATACCCTTCAAAACAAAACCACCTTTAGTTTTGCCCTGCCTTCACGAATATCAGACTCAAGCATCACCGGAAATGACAGAAGTTGTTCAAAATCTCAAAGATCAAGGTGTCCTAGAACTCGCGACCGCCGGTCCGAGCTTCGTATCCACACTTTTTCTAGTAAAGAAAGGAGACGGTTCTTCACGACCTATTTTCAATTTAAAGGCATTGAACAAGTTTGTTCTCACAGATCCCTTCAGCTTAATAAATATTTCTCGGCTTCCAGACTTCCTTCAAACGAGGGACTGGATGTGCAAAATCGACCTTTCACAAGCGTACTTTCATTTGTCAATAACGAAGCCCCACAGACGCTTTCTGCGCCTCATCTACGACGGTCAGATGTTCGAAATGACGTGTTTACCGTTTGGACTGAGTTCGGCGCCGAAGGTTTTTGCTTCTTTGACAAATTGGATTGCGCAGATCCTCCGCGATCAAGGAATAAGGATACTGGTCTATTTAGACGATTTTTTGATAGTAAACCAGAAGATAGAGATTCTTCAGCGTCAGGTAAAAATAATTGCAGACACTCTATACCGGTTGGGATGGCAAATCAATCGCAAAAAGTCAATTTTTTCCCCACAGAGCCAAATCGAGTATCTGGGAATAATTTGGAAACCATGGGTAAACGAAAAAGCCCTTCCCGAGAAGAAGACTTCGAAAATTATTGCTCTTATAACCAGAACCTTGTTGCAAAAGAAGGTCAACCTAAAAGAGCTTCAGATACTGATAGGCGTCCTGAACTTTGCCAGTTTTGTGGTCCCTCGAGGGCGATTACATCTTCGTCTATTACAAAGGTTCATGAATTCCTTACGAAAAGTCAACAAGAATCGACAGGTTTGCTTACCAGAGACTTTGATGAAAGAAATGGCTTGGTGGCTAAAAAATTGTCAAAACTCGTCTCCAATACATACACCATCACCAACCCACTTCTTGACCACGGATGCTTCAGACCTAGCATGGGGTGCCAAAATCAACAACCAGAACCTATCAGGTTACTGGTTGGAAGCCGAGAAACCATTGCATTGCAACCAGAAAGAATTACTGACCATAAAGAAGGTCCTAGAACAAGCCCACGTCCTCGATCTGTTCCAAGCTTCAATATTGGTACAGAGCGACAGCCGAACTGTCGTAGCTTATCTAAGGAACGAAGGAGGTACTCATTCAGAGACGCTGTTAGATTTGACGTACGAGATTTTTCACATAATCGACCAATATCAAATACATCTGAAAGTATACCATCTTCCAGGCATATACAACTGCGAAGCCGATCACCTTTCAAGACTTCAACTTTTACCCGAATGGCACTTGCTACCTCAAGCGACCACCACAATTTTTCGAAAATGGGGTCTACCAGAAGTGGATCTTTTCGCGTCTCTAATAGCGCATGTAGTGCCAACATATGTGACTTTGGACCAGAACGACGATCAAGCTGCGTTTATAGATGCCCTGAGCAGAGAATGGAGCTACCGGATTGCATGGGTATTTCCTCCACCGTGTTTGATACCACGGGTACTACACCACATGAATCAGGCGAAGGGGATATTTCTATTGGTGTTGCCAAGGTGGGAGAAAGTATTTTGGCGAGCCGACGTAAAGGCCAGAGCACTAGCACCACCCCACTCGATATGGAATCTACACAGCACTCTGATAGATGCGTCAACAGGACTGCCTCCACCGAGAATCAGCGAGATGACGCTCGAGGTTTGGAAGTGTGGGGGTGGACTAGGGATATAGAATCCTGGTCTTCGGAACAGAAATCTCTTCTCAAGTCAGGTTGGCGAGAATCGACTCTTAAAACATATAAAGTAGCCTGGTATCGGTGGTGTCGATGGGCTAGTGAAAACAACACCCCATACAACTGTCCGACTGGTTCAGATTTAGCAAGATATTTATCGGACTTACATCAAAAGGATAAGCTTGCTTATCGTACTATTCTTCTTCACAAATCGGTAGTGTCAACATTTTCTAATACGGAAAACTCGGGCTCACTCAGTTCTCATGTATTGGTCAAAAAAGTTCTAAAAGCTATTGCATTGAAAAAACCCAAAGATCCAAAACCACCAATTTGGGACGTATCTGACCTCATAAAATATCTTTCCCTTAGACAATTTGACCCAAATAATATTTTCGAAACTTCACGACATACAGCTGCCCTTCTCCTGTTGTGTTCGGGTAGAAGAGTGCACGATCTTACCCTTTTACGTACAGATCCTGAACATTTAATCGTGACTAATGATCATATTATTTTTTGGCCGTCTTTTGGTTCAAAGACTGACACAAGCAGCTACCAGCAGTCAGGCTGGAAGTTACTTCCCAGTACCGACACTAATATTTGTCCCGTGCATTGGATTAAACGGTTGATTAGTACAAACCAATCAAGGTTGGCAGGGACTGACATCTTTTCGTTATTCGTGACCTTTAGAGGAGAAACAAAACCAGCATCCCGCACAATTATTGCTGGCTGGGTAAAATCTTTACTAAATGAAGCTGGTATCAAAGCAAGTGCAGGAAGTGTTAGAGCGGCAGTTGCTTCTAAAAATTGGTTGAATAATTTCTCTTTAGATCAAATCCTAGAACAAGGTAACTGGCGCTCTGGAGACACTTTTAGAAAATTCTATTGCCGAGAAGTGAGGCATTCTGCTTTAAATCACTCAAACAATATGAGCAATTTATTTATGTCTGTTTAATTACTACTTTTTGTTGAAAACATCTTTTCATTAATACGAATAAATTACTGTTTAATCTATTACCTGATTTATTTAGTTAATCATACTTAACTACCTTATTATATGTCGCAAGCAAAAGATGTACTGAATTTATTAAAACTATTAATTTTTTCATTCCCACACAAAGTTTTTTATTTTTACCTTCTAATCAAATCATTATAATATCACATTGGCGTACCCCACCGCCAGGCGATAACAAACACGTCTCTCAATTAATAGGCTTCTAATTAGCGTATGGATTTAATATTGGCGTTTTACCCTACAATAAAACGCTTATTAAATACTTACCTAATTAGAAGCCTATGGATAAGCTCTGCCTGGCAGACTTAGTCATAGACGCAATGAAGAAACCGCGAAGTGCCACCACGAGGCAAAACGTCAATTCGCGCGCTCTGGCGGTGGAAGGAAGTACCAACTTAAAGGGAAAAACTAAGTCAAGTTGATACGATTTACAGGAAAATGGAAGTGCTCTCTCAATTAATAGGCTTTTAATTAGGTAAGTATTTAATAAGCGTTTTATTGTAGGGTAAAACGCCAATATTATAGTAACGCAAAATATGATTTCATTGTAACAAATTCCGAATGGTGAAAAATTTAAAACAATTATTATTATTTCTTGTTATTTAGGAACTTATAGTAAATTTGTTCAAAGAAGAGTTTTAGTCATTTAAATTAACCATCACATTAAAATACATGACACAGCCATTTTGAGAAAAACGAAACGAGAATTTATACACTACAGTTATTTTATGAGTAATGTTCTAGTATTTCAAAGAAGACATCTGTGAAAAATAAACCTTCTGGGAAGGAATAAAATGAAACCTAGCTACTAACAGTTCAGTTGTAAATACTTGACCAAAAGATTGTTACATTGTTCTATGTTCTATATTACAGTCTTTAAGATTCTAAAATATGTACAACTTTTAGTATGCGTACTTCGTTAGTTACATTATAACATTAAAGTTTGATAAGAACTCAAATAATACCCATAGTAAAAGGATATTTGTTGGTTTTATTTATCTGGTATGTATTTTAAAATTGATAATTACCATGGTTCTTAATTTCATAGGTTTTATACATTTATTTGGCTTTGTTAGTTCACATAAACATTTGTTTTTAAATCTGTGGCTTGATTAAATAATATGGAGTCAGGATATCTAGTTAATAATTAACATTAATTAAAACAACGAAATGAAATATTTACAATATCTTAATTTTATACAAACATTTGTTTAGGCTGCCCTTGAATTACGACTTTAACAGTAACCTGTGGTTTAAAGTAATTGTATGTAACTTTGTATTTACATTTAGAGTTACGTTTGCGATATTTACAATTACATTCACATGTGAAATATCACTTACAGTGTCACTTTCACAGACCGTCAACAATGCACTGATGCACGCGGCGCGTTACACATAATTGTAAATATCTTCCATGTCTCATACATTCATTTCTGACATCGCTGCTTGGGGTACTCTTGACTTTTGGTAATGCTGAGAGGGGGGTGAGGCTGGGGGAGGCAAAACTGACCCATTTCCAGGCGTTTGAGCCTGACCAGTTTGCGCTTGTACATCAGGAAGATTCCCTTGACCACTCATAAAAGTTGCATTCTTCGGAAGGGTCATACAGTTTGAAGAGTTGCACATTTGATTCTGCTGGTAGCTAAAACCGACTTTTCTTGGCAGCGTTGTACATTGGTTGCCACGATTGGTTGGTGGACTCGTCTTTTGCGCGAGATTAGACATTTGAATGCCGGTGTGGCAAACGTTTGGACAATTTGTATTGGTGAAGTGTGGCACTCTATTCATTGTTAGGATCGCGTTTTTATCTTGGTGGTCAATGTCAACGATTGTACTTGAGCTTTGCGAGTGACCAATGAAATAGTGAGGATGCTTTGACGACACACTGTCAAAAGTAGAATTGTGGCTTCTTTTCTGCTGCTGCTGCAATGCTTTCACTTGCAATCTTGTTTTATCCCTTTGGTAGTAGACTCCGGCAAATATCAAAACATTCAGAATGAGGAGCGAGCACCCAATTGCTATTGTAACACTTAAAGCTGTCGAGTAAGCTGTGTAACCAGCCACTTCCAAGTTCGAGACGTCTTGAATATTAGTATTATTCTGCTGCAAAGGAGTGACAGCGGAGCCAGGTTTCACAGATATAACACTGATACAAGTCGTGACAAAGGTATCCATTGTAGTAGTGGGTACATCTAAAGTGACATTGTATATGGGTTTGCGATACATTTCGAGTGTCGGGTCGAAGTAGTTAGCCCGGGTCAGTGGGTTTGGTCTGACAAGGCCGTCGTAGAGTTCCGGGTCATTATGGTTCCGGAAGAGATTATGTTTGGCCACCACGTCCTTCATTCCGGCCCGATGGATCTCTGGGATTAGGCGGAGCCAGACAGACAGCTGGTGAGCACGATAGTGATTTTTCATTCTCGGCTTCATACCTGCGGAATTTAAGCGTTTAATTGAAATTTGTTAAAAGGTGAGCCTTTATAAAAGGGTCAGGCGAAAGCTTTACCGAGATATTCGCCTCTAGCTTACGAGGCAGGTAATTTTGTGGTTCCCTTTTTGGGCTGAAAATGGGAGAATTTCTGGAAAATTATGTTTTTATATTAGGCCGGGAAGGTATACTTATTTGGGATGAAATATTAAGGCTCGAAAATACTTTGGCATTTTCCTTAAAAAGAAAAGAAAAATACGAGGAAAACTTACCGATTTCTAAATATTTTTGGTGAAGCGTGTCATATTCGTCCCATACAATGCTTTTGTACCGGTTTCGTTCCCGAGATATGGGCAAAACTGACTCTTGGCGCTGCACTTCATTTGGATTTCTGATGAACAAAAAAGATCAAATACAATAATTGCAAGATAACCCGAAAAATTTACACGTATACTTTAAAATTATCAAGTTTAAGCGAGTATAAGATTAGTGTCACATTATTTTTTAAACCTTATAAAGTTTTCTTAAAAACATAGTAGCCTATATTACGAAACATTGTCTTGACATCTTATGTCAGTACGAAATCATGAATTATGATCGATGAATAAAAAATATGGCTTTACTCATTCATGAATATGGAAAATGCCAAGATTGCGGGTCAATATCGGAGCAAATGGAAATCTAAATTCTCTGCCTACCATCTTGGAGTCAGGCGTGAATATACAAGCATGTGCATTGTCATCAGTGTATCAGCTCAAGAAACCTATAAATGAAGTACCTAAGCCAAATTACATCTTTGGTAGTTTCAGTAAGACTTTAAATGAAAATATACATTAAAAAAAGCACTTAACGCTTTTGTTTGCGAATCATTTTCAATTTTCGGGTAAAAGTTCTGTTGAAACCTATCCACTAAAAAACAACACAATTAATTTGAAATTCCCGGCGGAAGGAGCTTCGAAAATGATTAATAGCAACTGACATTTTGTAATTCAGAACCAGGTAGCGAAAGCGGAACCCAGCCGTTACCAGTCCACTCTGTTGGGTTTCTTTTCATGCTCACTGAACCCTAAAAACAATGGTCTTATCCTGTTTGTTTGTTAGAATAACGATGTTCCATAAATCTGGATTCAAATGACGCCTGTGGCAGGATTTAATTGTTACAAAATTCGTTATTTTTGTATCTTTGAGATGAGTTTTGTGGGAAAAGGGTGACATTTTGATGTCATGCAAAAAGATTTTTCGTCTCATTTGTACGGTAGTACATAAAATCAAATAACAATTTGAAACCTTTGCCCAAATCATGTTTATTATCCGTTTTTAATCAACATGTTTAATCCAAATATGTACTTATAAATGTTGTGTTTTATGCTCCAAAATGTTCCACTTCTGCAAAGATTGTACTTAATTTACAACTTTATTTTTCCTTTCGTTTTAAAATATGTAAACCTCGTGGTTATATTTATAAATATTTGAAAAGTGTCATAGTTTGCAAAAAATATAGGATAACAATATAACGTTAAGAGCTGGGATTCGAAATCGCGGATCGAGACCTTTTAGCAATAAAACATAATATAGAGTTTGAATATTCTTCGGCCTTAGAAACCAATATTTAATAATACGGTATATGTAATTCGATACTTGGAAAGAAGGAACAAACTCATGGAAATTCTTTAAAAGAAAAAATAAAACCTTATAATTTTCTTCAGCTTTAAAGGAACTTATACTTCAAAAGTGAAATTAATATTCTAGGCATTGGAAGATTGAGGAAAATGTAGGAATCCCACGCAATTATTTTATTTTATAAGAAAAAAAAAATATGTTTATACAGATTGAAAATGAACCCCCCTAGCTATAACAAAGGAAACTGTTTTATGATCGAAACAAAAAATACATATTTTGTTAGTTTTGTCATTAATATACATTTATAAATATTTTTGTCATATAATGAATATTTAAAAAAAAGATATCGACTGTCAAAAAAGCACTAATACTCCGGTGACAGAGACGACGCACTACAAAGCCGAACTTACATAGCTTTATGTGCATTATTTACCGCCGGGAATATGTTACGTAGTAATTTCGGAACCAAAAAAAAATACGACATAAAAAAAAATTACCGTTGAATTAGTGTTTCTGATTTATAGATTTCAGTAAAGCTCCTCGGTTCATTTTCAATCTGCTTAAATGTTCAAAACCTAAGACCCAACTAGGGCATTAAAAAATAAAACAATGTTTTTGAAAGGAAGTTGTCAGAAAACCACAAAAGCGTTGACGCACACCATTGACATTGAAATACTTCGATAGTATTAACTTCATGATCAGTGAACGAAAAAACACAAATTACGAACCAATCATAAGCTTGTGCCTCTGGTACCATTTTTGAATGACAATCCACAAGTTTTCATTTCAGTTAAGGTAAAAAATAAGAAAATCTATGGAGATATCTTTTAATTTTTATTCCGAAAAGCTAAATTTTTTTTATTTCTTAGTTCTAGAGATATTTAAAAAAAACAAATTTTAAGGATATGGGCTGAACAGCTAGAATTCATTTGCCTAGCAATCATTAAAAATACTAGATGTCACTGTCAATGACAAGTGTCAATGACATTTGATATATTAAGCTCTATGGTCATGCCACATTTATTAATATAAAACGAAACTTTTTTTTAAACTTACCCGCTCCTCACAAAGTTGGCTACATACTGGATGAAGGCTTCGGCCAGTGCCACTTCAGATTTGGTGTAGTTCTTGGGGAAATGATCCAGTCCATCCACCAGCGGAGCTCCAAACAGGTACGGGAGTTCTTCACCGTGTACTGACCCCATTCGCTGGATACAAAAAAACTTTTAAGGGACTGTTTGGACTTAAAACTTTCAATGAGTGCAGTTTACTTTATTGCCGCGTGGGGAGAGTTAGCTTTTTTGCTCATGTGTCTTTGAAGAGTGGATCTTCTTTAGTACTGTAATTTATTCTGCTTGTGGTCGTCTTCAGTCGATTGACGACGACCACAAGCTAGTCGTCAAAATATATAAGACTACAGTAGTCAAATAAATAATATTTATTGGATTATTATTTATTCTGTGATTGAGGTTGATTTGATAATTTTTTCTGGCGTATAAAGAGCTTTTGTGGAATATAAATTGATAACTATTATATTTTGAACGGGAAAAACTGAAACGAAATTGGTTAGAAGACAGCTGAATAATAGCATCCTTTTAGCAAATCGGTTTTGAATCATTACCAAGAGGTTGGACTGGTACAATCAGTTTATACTCAATAACTCCGAAAATGAAATAATTTGATTGGTTTCCCTTTCAAACCAAAACTACGAAAGTTAAATGAATTTCCATATTAAATGTACGAGCTATATACGAAGAAATGCCCATACTCACACACGCTGGGCAGGCGGGTTGGTGAGCGCGGTGCCGAAACCTTTGCACTAGTGACGCCGCTGCCCGTCACTAGTCTGTTTTATATAAGGCCCGGCAATTGGGGATGGATATACCGCCATCCGTCGGGCCCAGGCAATGGTAGGCCGCCTGGTTTTGCCTGAGAGCTGTTCTCTTACCCTCCCCCGAATAACTTCGGGAGGATTTGCGAGTAAGATGGTGGTACCTCCACAGTCGAGCCCGGCATCAGCTCTACCACCTATTAATTACTACCACCTATTAAACGAGTAATAGTCGACTAAATGTGGGCCAGGTTTTAGACGTTTTTAGCCGTTCTACCGTGAATTAATATATTATGTTCATTGATTGTATCAAACAAAAAGCCCTCTTCTACGAGTAAGTCCGCAAATTGTGACACATCTGTTTTCAGCCAGAATGAAAATAAATAAACTCGCGTTTTTCCCTGAAAATGTTTGTCCAATTTTCCTGTCTTGCTTAGGGTTGCCATTCATATCAATAAGTCAGGACATATCACCTTTATTAACAATACTACCCCAATACGTACGTGCGAATTATAAAATGTCCCTACAAATAATACTTTACAGCCGGACTAACAGAACACGGTGAATCGCATGCGCTAAGACAGTTTTTCTATTAATTGGCTTATTTCTTCTATAAAAATTTCCTTAACCGAAGAGTCCCGACGGGGTTTCGGGAAAATATGGTAACGCTAGTCTAGCTATTTATGCCTTGTCAATTTAATATCGGTTCTGTTTGTTTAGGATTGATTTGATTGATTAAGCGAGGAGTTTCAGGAAGGGATGGAATTTGTTCGCATTGATTCGCCTGGTGTGCGACGACTTTAGATAACTGGGTAAAGTGTATTTTGTTGATATAATTTAGAAGCCTTTTCAAGCGACGCTGTTTTGATATACTACAGCTCTTTATGTGTGAAATTTTGACGGAGGATTAAATTTAAATATTTATTAGCGACAATATATGAAAAAACAAAAATACTTTTTTTTGTTGGTAGTAATTGAAATAGTTTTCAAACAACCCCGTAAAATTTTCGTTTTATTCAACTAACCTAAATATAGTATTATATACCAATTGATAAATATACAACAATTATTATTATTCCACTGATGCTGACAGTAAAGACATTTCGATATTTATTCTCGTAACTATCCAAATATCGAATTTTCTATGCATATACATATGTATAAGGTCCTACAATTCAAAGTGAAAAAATTTTAAGAGTTGATAGATTATCACAGATAGAAAACATTCCAATGAAAAAAATTTTTTTGTACGATCCTTTTTTTTCACCTTCCCATAGAAACTTTGTACTGGGGAGTGAAAAAATTAATTTGACCAAAAAATTTTTTTTCTTCTGTATTGTGATCGTTTAAAGATACATAATCTACCCCACAAATATTTTCACTTATTATTGTAGTACCTTATATAAATATTTATGAATAGAAACAATAGCATTTTTAGGCCTTGTAATGATACCGAGAAAATGTATTTTTTTATTTTTGTATGTGATATTTTAGTTAAAAAAAACAATATTCAAAATACCTGAGGGTAGTCGCCATCCTTCGTTTGATAGTCGAACACGTAGAAGAAAGTTTTGGGTCCAGAATCCGGCGAACTTTTGGCGACGCTCAGAAAGTCTCCAGTTTGGACCAATGGTGCCACGTACTGTGCATCCGAGATGGCCAATACTGCTGCATCTCGGGTGTTGATTGGATGCTGTTAAGAAAATTATATTTTTTATATACAGGCTGAACTTATGACATGCTCATTAAATTAAACAACATGCTGTACTGATAATACTGAACCGCAACCAACTTTTGATAACACACGAAAAAAAAAACATTTTCCCTTAGAAAATGACAAGGAGGTATTCAAAATTTGTATGGGGAAGTACATTTTTATTTCCCGTTTTTTCAAAAGTTTTTTTATTTAAGTGGTTCAGGATGATCAATAGAAGATGTGGTTTAATTTAATGAGCACGTCATGATTACACCCTGAATATTGTATCACGATTAAAATTCACTTAAGGTGAAAAATTGAACGAATATTTTTTTATGAATGACTGACCTACATTTTCTCATATATCATAAACAAATCAAATAACAAGGAAGCATTATTCAATTTCGTTTGAATTAAACGTAAAAATTCTTTGACAATGTTTGTAGGTTTTATTCCCATGAAGTCTGTCTCAGTAAATAAATTATTGTCCTCACTTACCAGGCAATAAATGTGTTCAAGACAAACATACAAGTTATTTAAAGTAATTTATTTTAGCATGCAGATTTCAACAGAGATTATCACTCCAGTCTGGTTAGTAGCTACCTACTTGGTTCAAAACATAGTATTAAAGTCAAAACAGTTGAACAATTTGGTCTAAATTCCAATTTCAAACCTTGATTGAACTAACTTTGAAGAGGGATTTCAATAATGGACATCCATAGAAGTTATCTAGGTTTCTATTAAATTTAAAGTTAGATTTGATTGAGTTTTCACTGGTTTAGGACTTCTGAAAAGATGCTAGACTCTTCAAACCTATTTCATAGATTAACTAAATACAAAATTGTTTCAAGAATAAGTAAATATAAATTGGATTTAGCAGATAAAGTAAAAGAAACTTGCCTGAACAGTCCTCTCCCAATCTGTATATTCATTTACGATTGTAAAGAAAATCTCGCTCAAGTGATATGTATAGGCATTCCTTACGTAAGTCCTGAAAATGAAGGTCAAGTGTCATGAAAACCAATCAGACAGGAGTATTTTGACTCGATTTCTTTCGATAACCCTTCAAAGAGACCGACTGGATGACTGAGTAAATGTTGAAGGGGATGATTGGTATCAGAAATGTTATTTTTCTTGCAATCGAGAAATAGAAACCTTAGAGTAGTGTTTATTTCCTTCCTTCAGGATGATTCCAATAATTAAAAAAAAAACATATCATCGCCACATGAAGCCCTGGCGGGGTTTCAGAGTGTTATCAAGTGAGAACTGTGAAACACAAGTCACAGTCCGAACTTATTACACCCTCTTTTCACTTTGGCACTTCGGACACAAATGGACTAAAAGTTTAAAGTGCCTTTCAAAGGACGTAACCCGAATACAAATTAAAGTGCACCAAGGTGGTTGAACCTATGACCTCTGGATTAGCAGGCGAGTGCTCTACAAGTCGACAATAGAGGCGGTCAAATATATCAATTTGATAAAAAAATTCATGTATTCACAAATTAAGAAACAAGAAAATTCTTTTCCTTCTTTATCATATTTAACAACTTTAAGGACTGAAAAATAGAAACAGCAATGAAATTACGCTTTTGAGCATATTTTTTCCATAGGCATTACGATAATTCTAGAATAGAAATAAATGTAGGAATTCAAACAAATTGCTATTACTATTTTACGCACATTATCTTACGGTCCCAAATATTTCATATATTATTTTCTACAGATTTATGTCTAAAACTATCCAATATTTATTAAAGAATTTGTATATTTTTTATTGCAATCCGGAACACTCGATATTTTAAATTTATTAGAATCCGTAGCCCAAGCGAATATAAAAATATAAACATAGGATATAATTTCATTGCCAATCGTCAATTCGCAACCCAATCGTTCGACGTCTACAAACAGCAATTTATTGAATAAACACAACCTCTCACCTTATTATTCTATCCCTTCTTTCCCCTTCAAACCCGTTCTGAATATCCTGCGCGGAGAATTTCCACAGCGCTTCGCTGGTGACAACTCCGAAAAGCAGATCGTATTTATTCTGCCCACCCCTTATTCCGAATATCCGTTCTCCACTCCTTTTATCCGCTTTTATATTGTTCACTCCCGATACACTGGTAAAGCCTTGCAGATCATTAGGTATGAAGTATGTCAGTAGCTCTTTTGCGCAGTCAGTCTTCACGACAACTCCATCTACTGAAGGCCCGAAAGCTGTTAGATAGCTTGGTGTAGCGATTTCCGCTGACATCAGTTCTTCCAGAGGAACTTCTCTTAAGCAGTCAACTATGAGTTCATGGTCTTTTATAATGTCTTCAGGTAGTGTACAGTTGGATTGCTTAGCGAGCTGGACGGAGAAACTAACAGGATCTTCGACTAAAGCCCAGGAACTTAGAGCCGAGCCAGAGAGTAATATAGCACGATGAAACAGGCCTGCAATAGAGAGGGAAGTTTAGTGATTTGAAAGGGTTTACGGATTTACAGTGTCATTGGACTGTTGTTCTCGGGAACGCGGGATAATACTATTCTCCAACTGTATTTAGAGACTTAGAAGTATTTGTATCTATTTGAAGTTTTGCAGTGATAAATGGGTTAAGTTTAGTTGTGCTTTTGTTTCTGAGATACCTACAAATAAATATTGAAGGGTCAGTATCGATTATTTTCAAACGATGCTCTAAACAGTTGCTATGGACGTGATTTGTTACCAGCGTAGCAGCTTGACTACTCGAAAAGTATACAGTTTTTTGACAAAGAACATGCTACGACTTTATTTCTTTCTACAAGTACTTCGTAGATTTTGTACGAGGTAGCATTAACTGTGCACCTAGATTACAATTTACACAATATCAAGCTCATGCTTGTGAGTTCTGTTACATATTGAAACTTTCTATATACCTACTAGTTACTGATTTAGGACTATCGATGGACTGAATAACTTTTGATGCATGACTATTGAATTAAGCAAAGATCCTTCTTTTTAAAAATCATGTAACCGCGTAATTTAAAAGTTGTTCTGAATTTTCTATGTAAAAATAATTTAAATTTAAAACAATCAAAGTTTTACCTTTCTCCAATATATTAATAATTTAATGTCCGTTGTGATATATTGGATATATTGGAGCATTACGCAACGAAAATGGTATCGTATGAAAACTTTTACATATCAGATTTTAAAGAGAAGTGATTTTTGCCTTGTGTATAAAAATACTTAAATATATACCTCTATTTCTACAAATTTAAAACAATAAAAGCTTAAGGGTGTATAATACCTCACTTTGCTTCGCATGAATGGTTTTATGCCAACAAATACTGCAACAATCACTTTGAAATTAAAATATGATAAAGTTTAGGACTAACGCTATGTCAATGTTTGATTCAGTTAAATATTCTCCAAAGAAAAAAAATACAAAGTTACCCCCAAACCGTACAATAAACCGATAGCATTCAATGAATACTTAAAATTTGATCTGAAAATTTGCATAATATAACTGATATTAGTCTAAGAAGCTGCAGACTGTAACATAAAAATGAAAAAACCATCAGTGTAGCCGCGATTTCAAACTAACAGATCTTTTTGCGTGCGCGGCGTCTGATTAGAGTAGGATAGACAGTTAAAAAGCAGGTTTTCAAATTGAGGTACTATGGGCCCTTATGAAAAAAATAAAAAGCGCTATGATAGGGAATATTTCATTTCCTCGACAGCTACATTACAGACAACCCACCAGACATGACAGTGGGTGAGATCATCAAAAAGTTGATGCACGCTGCTCCCGATCCATGGCCCAACATGGTGACGTTGCCAGCATCACCTCCGAACAACGCTATGTTCTGCTGAACCCAGTGGAGAGCTGCTATCTGATCCATCAGGCCGTAGTTGGCTACTCGCGCCTTGAGGTGGGGAATGGGGTTGGCGTTGAGGAAACCTGAAAAGACGAGGCTGGTCAGTATTTATCTCTATTTTTGCAAAAGTGGCAAAGGTTCGCTAGTACCACACAATACGGGTAAGGAACCCTAAAACATACATTATCAACAATATACATGTTATAGCAACAGTAAGGCGACAAAAGACAAGCTGCTAAAATGGTAGCGCCTTACAAACAATTAAGCACCTTCCGAGTACGGAACAATAATTTTATTATTTGTTATTTTACTTTAGAGTATGCACAACAATGTAAGCAAATTTGAAACTTGTATGTATTACCGTCTTTAAGATAAGATAAGATAAGAGCTGAAAAAAAAAACCCGACAAATGCGAGTCGGACTCGCCCACCGAGGGTTCCGTTAAAGACTCTATTTTTTACGTACATACCATACATACATACATATACCCACGCCTGTTTCCCAGAGGGGTTGGCAGAGACTACTAATTTTCATCTACTATGATCCTGAGACACCTCTTTTGCTTCTTCTACATCCATCAATCTAGTCATACAAGCTCTTCTATTCCGGGTACTTCTAACTTTGCCCTTCTTCAGTATGTCGCCTTTTTGGTCGGCACACGTCCTTCTAGGGCGGCCCGGCGAGCTTTACCTTCCACTTGTCCTTTCGTCACTCTACTTTAATTCATCCTCTCTATATGCCCAAACCACCGAAGCATTCCTTTTTCTATTCTTATTACTATATTTTCTTTCAGGCCGCAACGATAATATTTTATTATTATAATTATGTATTTTATTTATATTATGAACTATATTTTTTATGATTTAATTACAACTGTATATTGATTGAATCACAATTTCAGATTTTTCTCTATATTTGTAGTGTAAGACGGTATTACTTGCCTTTCATAGTTCTAGGTGAACGGAAAATACCCTATAATTTTGATTCCCTTGAGAGTGTCGAAATATACGTTTTTTGTGACACAAACGGCCGTATCTTTTTAACGTCAACTTTGAAGATTGATTTTTTTCACAAATTCAAGGGACTGTAAATTTGAGTATATGGTTTTAATTTCAAGTCGATACCTCTACGCGTTCTCAAGATAAAGGGTCTTGACAGACAGACGGACGGATGGACGGACGGACAGACAGACGGACAACAAAGTGATCCTATAAGAGCTCCGTTTTTTCCTCTTGAGGTACGGAACCCTAAAAAATATATTTTTTGGGGTTAATTGTATGGTGACCCTTCGATTTAAACATTTTTTAATTTGTATGATAGAGGCTATAGTAGCTAACACGTATCGTTAAAAATTTAATTGGCTACCTATAACAGCTGAAGCTGTAGAGCCTTGTGACAGAGGAAAGACAGACAGACAGTGCAGGCTTCGTAATAGGGTCCCGTTTGGCACCTTTTGGGTACGGAACCCTAAAATAGAAAATTATACCACGCTTAATATAAAGACAAGTATAAAAGCGCAACGCAGCGGAGCGGCGGTACCTGATTAATTCCAATTTCCCATTTGGAAATCCCTTTATATTTGAATATCGATACACGAGAATTCACATGATTAAATTCAATAAAATTAGGAGAGCTCTATCATGATTGTCTTTGTAAACGTTTCTCATTAAATCACGTTTTGTGTTGAAATAGAGGTGAAATTTTGCCACACACATCGATTACGCATACAAATTATCTGTTTATTTATTTGCTTCATATTTTATTCTATTGGTCGGTGGATTTTTCAATATCGCTAGTTGGATAATTGGATAACTCGGATATTAATAGGTATATATATACCATATGTAAGGAATTCAGAGGTATCGGCGGTGTGGTGTCAGGATGTCGATGCTTAGATACACATGCCACGTCTGATGACAGGTTCAGGTATGGGTGTCAGGATGCCGATCATCAGATTCACATACCACGTGGGCATTGATACGTTGATCTCATAAATAATAGCACAGCCACATGGTTCACAATGTCTGTATTGATAAACTAATGTTACACACTTGAAATACAACGCGATGCACTAGATAAAAGCGATATTATCGGTCATGATGAAATTACAGTAAGATCACAATCAATAACTAAAGCCTCATAGTGGGAACAGACAAGTTTCTTCGCACCCAGTTACTTCGACCACGCAAACAGAATATACCATTTCAAAATTCGCATGTCTTCTCCAGTCAGTCGTTCGTGTAACTATACCAAGAACCATGTCCAAGCGCGGCAAAACCAAGCGCTTGCGTTTCCACCAATCAATAATCAATAAGTTACATAAGACATAAGACATAAGACATTTTTATTCATAATTGTCATTATACGTCAGGACACAACACAATAAATAAAAATAAAAATAAAGAAAAAAGTATACATAGTATCTCAATCATAAATAAAATTTGAATGTCAAAAAGTTGAAACATGTCAATTACAATATTTACGTCGCAAAGTAAAAAGTTCCTATTTTATAATTAATCTATCAGCAGCTCGTCCACACTGTAAAACGTCCGCTCGAGAAGCCAATGTTTCAGCCTGGATTTAAAAGACTGCAAAGTGGTTGCGGCTGTAACTTCAGCCGGGAGTTTGTTGTACACTGACGGAGCCATGATATGAGTTGATCGTGAGGACTTTTCGAGTCTGCGCTTGAGGTTAGCGAGGTTGTCCGCGTTGCGCGTGCGGTACCTGTGGATATCACTATGTTTTTTAAACAAGTGCAGGTTCGCACGCGCATAGACCGCAATCTGGAAAATCACAATTGAGGGCAGCGTCATAATATTCTGCTCTATAAAGTAGGGCTTGGCTGACGTACGTTGCGACACCTGCACGATCGCTCGGACGGCCCGTTTTTGCATACGGAAGACGCGCTCCCAGTCTGCGGCGCGTCCCCATAGCTCGGTGCCGTATTGAAGGAGTGAGTGTACGGTCGCAAAGTAACACGTCCGAACCGCATCGCGTGGTACTGTATAAGACAGCCGCCGCAGAGCGAAACATGCGCTGCCCAGCCGCGCACACAGCTTGTCAATGTGCGATGCCCATGTGAGGCTGCGGTCTAGCTCAAAGCCTAGAAAGGCCGTTGTCCTCACTTGTTCAATTTTAACGCCGTCAACGAAGACGTTAAGATCCTTTGGGGATGTCCTGATAGGTCAAAATGAAGGAAGTTGTTTTTTTTTTAGATTAAGGACAAGGCCATTCGTTTGGAACCACTGTGCCAGCTGCGATGCCGTTTCGTTTAGACGTTTTTCGAGCTGTATTACGTTTGGGGCTACTACAACTCCAGCGACATCGTCTGCATACATCAATATATGGCTGGTCTGTATGGCTTCCGGTAAATCATTCAGTATGAGTGTGAAGAGAATATTGGATACAGACGAGCCCTGTGCCACGCCCATAAACGTCGTCAACGGCTGCGATCTTATCTTACCACCACCACCTACTACCACTTGCGATCTATTTCGCAGGAAATCGGTGAGCAGGTCGTGGGACTTGTCTTCGATGCCGTAGTGCCGAATTTTATTAGATAATATCCGATGATCGGCTACATCGAAGGCTTTGGAAAGATCACAGCACAGCACTGCAACGTGCAGCTTGTGTTCCCGAGCTTCGAGCACGCGACGGACAACCTCGCGCGCAAGCGCAGTTGTGGACCGACCCGCGCGGTACGCGTACTGCCGGTCCGACAGCGCTTCCGTCGATGCCAGGTACTCGGTGAGCCGGGTGCTGATCCCGTTCTCCATCACCTTGGACACCGTCGGAACCACCGCAACAGGTCTGTCCATCCATCCATCCATCAGCCCGTGTTCGTCCACTGCTGGACATAGGCCTTTCCCAAATTTCGCCACTCATGTCGGTCCTCCGTCCTCCTCATCCAGCCGCCCCCCGCAACGTCTTTCAGGTCGTCGGTCCAGCGGGCACGAGGTCGTCCTACACTACGCTTTGCTGTACGTGGTCTCCATTCTAAAGCCTTTCGGCCCCAACGGCCATCATGTCGGCGACAAATATGGCCTGCCCACTGCCACTTCAACTTACTGATTCTGCAGGCTATGTCGGTTACTTTAGATCTCCGACGGATCTCCTCATTTCGGATTCTATCCATCAGAGATACCCCAAGCATAGCCCGCTCCATAGCTCGCTGAGCGACCTTAAACCGGTGGATCAGATCCTTTGTAAGAGACCACGTCTCAGCGCCATACGTCATCACAGGAAGGACGCACTGGTTGAACATCTTAGCCTTTAAGCACTGCGGTATTGACGACGTAAATATGTGACGCAACTTTCCGAATGCTGCCCAACCCAAGCTTATTCTTCTGTCAGCCTCGGCGTCGAAGTTGTTTTTATCCAGCTGTATGACTTGACCCAGATAAACATATTTTTGAACAACTTCGATGCTGACATTGTCGACGGTTATTGGCCCTTGGATGACGTGACAGTTGGACATGACCTTAGTCTTATCCAAATTCATCCGCAGGCCCACTCGTCTCGAAGAATCGCCAAGGCCGCGCCTTACAGGTCTGTAATCATCGATATTTTCTCTCTTACCTTTTCCCTTGAAAAGCGGGGCAATCTTGCTTTGCTTAAGCGACCCTGGGTATGTTCCTGACCGAATACAGCTATTAAATAACTCGGCCAGTATGGGAGATAGTTCCGCTGAAGCAAGGTACAAGGTTTCTATCGAGATATCGTAGACGTCTCGCGTGGGCTTGAGAGCGATACGAGACGTGATGATGCGGTGGACCTCGTCAGGTGTAAACAGACGGAGACGGAGAGAGCGATCGGCAGCGGGTCGCGCGGCGGCCAGCGCGGCACGCGCGGCCGGTACGTTGGCCGCCGGCGCACCGCACGCCGATGCAGCACCTACAAACCGAGCATTCATAGCCTCGACCACATCCTCTCCACATTTGAAGTTCTGTCCGTTCGAGTCCTTAGCAACATCCGTAAAGTCAATACAAAGACGGTTACTCTTTCCTCTCTCTTTATTAACCACTTTCCACATTGTTTTAGCCTTGTTATTGTTTTTATAAATCATGTTGGTGTAGTAAGATGCTCTTTGTTGCGTTAAAATTAATTTATATTTATCGTTCAGGGATTGTACAAGTGTACTCAACCCATCGTCAATAGGAAATTTTTTTCCCAGCTGAATTATGTCAAATAGAAGGCACTTTAAATTTAGTGTGTCTGAAGAAATCCATGAGTCATCCCTTTTAATAGTTTTTTTCTTAAAAGGAAAGCAAATGTCATATTTATTCCTAATAATATTAATTACGGATGTTGCTAAATCCTCGAGTGATGAACCCTTTCGCGCCCATACATCCTGCCAGTCGACACTTAAGATCGAGGCGGCGAAGTTCACTCGGTTCATGTGGCTATTGTCTCTTATCAGTCGAGTCACGGGAGCCGCGGTCGGACGATGTCGGACTATTTTCCCGTGAACAGCGTAGTGATCGCTCACGTTGGTTATTACCGGAGACGCGCTCACGCAGTCGACTGGCAAGTTAGAATAGAGGTGGTCGAGACTAGTTATATATGGGGGCTTTACTCGAGTTGGAAAGTCGACGAAATTACCCAAACCATGGCTAGACAACAAATCACACAACCGTTTCTTGTCAGGTGAGTCAATTAGTACGTCAACATTTGCATCTCCAACTAATACGCATTCCAGACCTAATTCGTTGATCTTTGCGAGCAGAGGTTCCAAGTGTATCAGAAACTGCGTACATGTCACCTTAACGTTCGTTCTGTAGAAACAAACAACAGTTAAATTATAGTTACAGTTACCAACTTAACTCAATCAGTCTAGCCAACTTTACAAAATAAAAATACTCAGTACAGTACAGATACTACACCACCACAGACAAATTATTGGCCCGCAGCGCCATCTGTTGGCAACATTAACAAATTATAAGTCAAAGAAAGAATAGACAATAAATAGCATTTTCGTTCGGAAATTCATTCGATGACAGATCCGATTCGTAATTTGTTCCAAAATAATCGTTGTAGACTGGTGGCTCCATATCTTGATTCGACATATGTATGTTCAATATTTATCACATATAGTATATTTATAAAATATGTCACGCGGTTTCAATGCCATTCAGGAGTTTGCATTGTCTTGGGGTTGTAACTACGAAGGCGGGCGGCTTAGATCATCTTTACGGCGGGCGGCGCGGCGGCTGGTCCGGTATAAAAAATAGTAAAACAATAGACTGCGGTGCAGATTTTGGCTCGGATCCATCTTACATAGTAAGAGTTTTAAATAACGAAAAAACTAGTTAAGTGCGAGTATATACTCTTGCCCTGGGGGTTCCGTACCTACATACTTTTTAAAACACAACTTATTCCACGTGCAGTTTTTTTGGACTAACTTAACTTGACACTTACGATCCATTTAACTCTATGTATCCAAATTGCGTTGGTTCTTTATATTTCCTTGAATAATTTGCAATATTAATATTGAAAATAAAGGCTCCATCCATCCATCCATCAGCCCGTGTTCGTCCACTGCTGGACATAGGCCTTTCCCAAATTTCGCCACTCATGTCGGTCCTTCGTCCTCCTCATCCAGCCGCCCCCCACAACGTCTTTCAGGTCGTCGGTCCAGCGGGCACGAGGTTGTCCTACACTACGCTTTGCTGTACGTGGTCTCCATTCTAAAGCTTTAGGGCCCAACGGCCATCATGTCGGCGACAAATATGGCCTGCCCACTGCCACTTCAACTTACTGATTCTGCAGGCTATGTATTTCAGTATTTCAGTATTTCTTTATTGCACTCGTGTTGTAAATTGTACAATACAGTACAGGTCTTAAATAACATTTTTGTAATAAACATGAACCCTGACAGGGCATAGCAATTTCTTAAATTTAAATAAATTATTACAATAATAAAGTATGCCTTAGCCTAGGAGATACATTATTCAATCTTTATATAGGTAACAAATAGCAATTTCCTTAATTTAAATAGTCTAGGAGATAGATTTAGTTCAATATTTATATTCATTTCTTAACGATTCAAAATCGTTCATCTTTTTTAACATAATAATTGAATTTTGGTATTTGAATTCTAAAGTATGAAAATTAATATTAATAAATTCAGTCTTGCAAAAATTCATAGATGGAGTAATAACATTTTTTCAGGAGGTAGAGTTTTAGCTGTTGTATATTTGATTCATCTTTGGTTGCTGTTACAATTTGTTTTTTTATAATTTTGTTGTGGATTTTTACACACATTGCAAAGGGACTTGAATGTATTATTTGTAGAGTGGATATGGGGTTTGCTAGCCTGTTTTTTGGTCGTAAATTTTGTGGGCGTGTGTAAATTGGGAATAGTTCTTTGTGTGTTGTGGTGAATTTAAAAACTTCTAAAATGTATATGCATGGTAAGGTAAGTATTTGGTATTTTATAAAATAGGTTCTACAAGTCTGCATTTGGTCTATGTTTGCGAGTATTCGTATACATCTTTTTTGTAGTATAAAGAGTTTGTCAAAGTCTGTGCTATTACCCCAAAGGACTATTCCATATTGGAGTCTGCTGTATGCGTAGGCGTAGTAGGCGCTTATAGATGCTTTTAAATCTGTCGATCTTTTTAATTCAAGAAGAGCATATGTGAAGCTGGAGAGTTTGGAGGCTGTGGTGTTAATATGGCTTTTCCAGTTTAAGTTGGTGTCTATGTTAATGCCTAAAAGTTTGAATGTATCGACGGTTTTAATGGGTGTGTTTTTGTAGCTGTAACTGATGTTAAGGGGCGATTTTTGGTAAGGTCGGAATTGCATTAACTTAGTCTTTTCCAGGTTTATATCTAGGTTATGGTCAGATAACCAATTAGAAATTTGGTCGAAAGTTTTGTCGAGATCGTTGTTAAGCTGAGAAGGTTCTTTGCATGGAATTATGACGGATGTGTCGTCAGCAAAAAGGGAGCATGGATTGCTTATTTCTTGTGGGAGATCATTGATATAAATTAAAAACAATAAGCAACTTAGGTTACTACCTTGTGGGATAGATCTGGTTAAAGCGATTGTTTTTGATTTTATTGTTTTTATTTTGCCATTTTCATGATCATGGTTTTCAATTTCAACATATTGGGATCTGTTCTTTAGGAAGGAATGGAACCATGTTAATGGGATACCTCTTACTCCTATATCTTCTAGCTTTTTTAATAGGATGTCATGTAGGATTCTATCATATGCTTTACTCATGTCTATGAGGATGCCTATAGCGTATTGTCTCTGATTAATTATAGATAATGTTTCTTGTATATATTTAAATACTGCTAATGTCGTAGAGTGTTTTTTCCTAAATCCATTTTGATCTTTATTAAATAATTTAAAAGTTTCACAGAAGGTGTATAGGCGGTTGTTCATTGCTGTTTCGAAGATCTTTGAAAATGATGATAGATTAACTATAGGTCTGTAGTTGTTGCAATTTGTTTGGTCATGTTTCTTATGTACTGGTTTGGTCACCGCTAGTTTTAATGATTCTGGGAAGCTACCTTCAGAGAAGGATTGATTGATCAAGAATGTCAAAGGGTATATTAGTACGTTTTTACATGCTTTAATCAAAAGAGGTGGTACTTCGTCATGTCCACAACTTAATTTATTTTTTAGTTTATTGATTATATTATTTACTTCGTTGGGACTTACAGGAGTCAGGTAGAATGAATTTTGAACTGGGTATTTCACTGGTCTGCCTGTAGGTGGAAGACCGCTATTAGAGCCGATTGATATAAAGTGATTATTAAAAGTGTTAGCAACTAGGTATGGGTCTTGAATTAGTTGATTGTTGTTGTTTACTATTAAATTTCGAGTTCTTTTTTTTGTTGTTTTGTTTGTTCGTGTCTTTATTATTGACCACATTGTTTTTGTTATGTTATTTGATTTTTCAATTTGTTTAGTGTATGTTAACCTTTTTGATTTTTTTATGGATCGTTTGAGAAGTTTTTCATACTCTTTGTAGTTATTGTGTAGGATAGTATTATTAGTTCTTTCTATAAATAGCTTTAGTAATCTTTTTCTTTTACAAGAGGTCTTTATGCCTTTTGTCAGCCAGTCTTTTTTTCGTTTTGTGTTTATAATGATAGTTTTTTTAGGTATATGTTTATCTAGTAACTCTCGGATAGCTTGGAGAAAACTGTTGTAGTTAGTGTTGGTATCTGCATTTGTGTTGAGGGTGTTGTTCCAATCTATATTTGTTAGGTCATTTTTGAAAGTTTGCATGTTGTGTTCGCTGAATATTCTTCTTTGAATTATCCATTTTTCTCTGGTTTTAGTTTTGGTATCAGGTAGTGTTACTATAGTTCCTTTGTGGTCACTAAAGCCAAATTCCTTAACAGATATTGTGAGATCATTGTTGGTAAAGTTCGTAAATACTAGGTCGATACATTTGGATGAGGTAGCAGTTATTCTCGTAGGTTCTTTAACATGTTGGTGAAAATTATAACTAAGGAATTGTTTAATTAACATTATGCTGTGGGGAGATTGTTCTAAATAATTAACATTAAAATCCCCACCTATTATAATATTTTTATTTTTATATTTTATATTTAAGATGTTCAGGAGTTTCTCTAGGTTTTGAATATTGGCTGTGAGGTTACATTCGTTTGGACAATAGATTAATACTATAATCAGATCAAGGTTATGTATTTCCATTGCATATGTCGGTTACTTTAGATCTCCGACGGATCTCCTCATTTCGGATTCTATCCATCAGAGATACCCCAAGCATAGCCCGCTCCGTAGCTCGCTGAGCGACCTTAAACCGGTGGATCAGACCCTTTGTAAGAGACCACGTCTCAGCGCCATACGTCATCACAGGAAGGACGCACTGGTTGAACACCTTAGCCTTTAAGCACTGCGGTATTGACGACGTAAATATGTGACGCAACTTTCCGAATGCTGCCCAACCCAAGCATATTCTTCTGTCAGCCTCGGCGTTGATGTTGTTTTTATCCAGCTGTATGACTTGACCCAGATAAACATATTTTTGAACAACTTCGATGCTGACATTGTCGACGGTTATTGGCCCTTGGATGACGTGACAGTTGGACATGACCTTAGTCTTATCCGAATTCATCCGCAGGCCCACTCGTCTCGAAGAATCGCCAAGGCCGCGCATCATTTCCTCTAGTTCCTGCAGCGATTCCGCCATTATGACGATGTCATCGGCAAAGCGAAGATGTGAAATGTACTCTCCGTTTACGTTTATGCCTCGTCCATTCCAGTCTAGTGTTTCAAAGACGTCCTCCAGCGCGGCGGTAAACAGTTTTGGAGAAATAACATCTCCCTGTCACACGCCGCGCTGAAGATGTATCGGTCTTGTTTGTACACCCTGTACTTGGACTCAAAAATAAAGGCTCAAAAAGACTAAAATATACGACGACAGCGCCTTCTGTTTCTTAAGAACAAGGCGTGAAATCACATAACGCCCTCGTAAGCGTTCAGTATGAGCATTACAAGCTGGTTAAGGTGATTAATTGAAATAGGCGTTACCTTGCGGAAGTCCATTACTAAGTAAAGGATATATGAATATAATTTGCAATATTCCGCAAAACAATTCTTGTCGTGCTATTCAAAATGCAGACTTGTGGACCGCCCGCCCACCCGCATAAAAATACGCAATAACATATTAATGCATATGTCACATATGTTATTTAAGATTGCTTTGCTTGTATTGCTTGCTTGTTGCAAGTTTTTGATAACATATGTTATTTTAAATTGCTTTGCTTGTATTGTTTGCTTGTTGCATGTTTTTATGCGGGCGGGCGGGCGGTGCACAAGTCTGCATTTTGAATAGCACGACAAGAATTGTTTAGCGGAATATTGCAAATTATATTCCTGTATCCTTTACTAAGCTGGTTAAGATCAAATAAATACAAAATATTCGGTGGACAAGTATGGTAGAAAGATTCAACGGTCTAGGTAAGTACCTCGGTGGTGCAATTGGTAGCGTCCATGTCTTGATAACGAGAGGTCACAGGTTCAAATCCTGGCCCGAGGAATTTTTTCAAATTCTTGTCTTTACATTTGTTTCTAATTTATCTTTTCTAATTTGTAATGCACTCTAATAGTAATATTTTGAGTATTCCAAAGCGATGGATTTCGCAATAAAAACCTAATCTTAGTAAAATATACATTTTTTCATATTCTTGAATAATTTATTTACATAATTATCGGAACCTTTCCTAAATGTGTGCCATAAGATTTACTTGTAAACGAATTTTCAATTTTTATAGTCAGCTGGAAGTACCCTATAATATATAAATTTAATAATAATTACTCTTTTTTAAGTTGAGTTGGAATTTTTAGAATTAGTTTTTGATAGAACCGGGGTTGGTAATTAATAATACAAAATTTTATTATAATTTCGAAGTTAAAGTAAAGCATCTATCTATCAACAAGAGGAATTTAGTTTTAACTAGGTTCAGCTGACTAGGCATTCTTACGTATTTTTGATGTTTTAATAAATATAAGATGGATTAAATTGCTGGTTCTTAATATCTTTAAAATAAGAACTTGTAAGTAGTGCAAAAATTCTCATTATTTTATAATATTAAAACGAGTCTACCGCAATCTAGATTATAATCTTTTTTTATGAAAAGAGTTTCCCGTATACCACGAGGCATGCAACTACCTCGAAAATATGGAGGCTAATTTTGTGAAAACAAAATGGTATAGACTCATTATAAATATTAATAAATGTATATTTTACCCTTTTTGAGCCTTTATTTACAATATCTATATGGAAAAACACGAAAAAATATATATTTTTACAATTTTCGGTATATTTTTTCGTGTTTTTCTACACCTTTAAGTGGGTCGAAATATATAATTTATTTTATTTATACACGGTCAATAGCTTTGCAACAGTAAAATATTAGGTATGACTATCGGTATTTGTGATTAATGTGTGCATTTGTGAAATAAAATAAAAATTACTTTACACTCTTGCGTTTTTTATACACCATATTTTTTATAATTATAATATTTATAATGGAAAAACACGAAAAAATATATCGAAAATTGTAAAAATATATTTTTTTTACTATTGCAAAGCTATTGACGGTGTATAAATAAAATAAATTATATATTTCGACCCACTTAAAATAGGTGTAGTCTATTTTCAGACTTAAACGTTGGCAGAAGATCGATATTCCAGGAAAAGTATTCAGTGACAAAGTTAATTTTTATACAATTACATACTTATTATAACTTTAATTATTTTTGTTAAATACAAAATTACATGATTAAAATAAAATTAACGCCAAAACGTAGCAAGCTGAATAGGTATTCTTTATGTTAATCTAATGTGTTCTGAATAGCGCCTCAGCACGTAATAAATGAGTACCCAGAATAATCAAAGAGATATGAATCTTATGTGATTTTAATTACTCTCTTATGCAAATTCAGGGTTATCACCACAGCCTGCACGTTACATGAACTGTGATTACGAAATTCATGTTTCAGCAAAGAGGTTAGGCTATCTAAATCCAAATAAAACAGCGTGAATTACGATTTTAAGAAAACTTAAATATTTCGAATCAAATTCTTCAGGGGCACATTCGTGTCCGGAAGGATAAGTCCATATCTGTGCCCGCAGTACGCCGATAAATCCCATCACGTGGAGCGTGATAATCATTTGTGAAAAGTGGGAGTACGAGTATGACTTTGACATCCATTTCACAGTGCATCTGTCTCTGACACCCCCTCGGGTTGGGACAATGTTTACAAAATGACGCTATACATAGTCAAATTCATACTTGGTAAATGGCCTGGACCAAGGTTCAATGACCCTGTTTGCGTAATTATGAAAAAAATGTTTGTACCTCTATACTAGTTCAAGAACCACCTTGACTCAATCAGCACAGGAAGTCAAAATTTTGTTTTGCCTATTGCACAGAAAGAGTCATAGAACATCGGCCCTACACATACCGAGTCTCCAGTATGAATTTGTAATGAATTCTTTAAACGAAAGTCACCTTTCATACATTGTCACGACATGAATCTCAGAGGGGGTATCAGAGGTGTTCCCGAGTAATATTGTACACAAAATATTCTGCGGTTCAAACTCAGAAAATCTATTAAGAGGACTGTATCGCTAGGCCACGCGAGCTCACTACTATTTTAATAGTTCTGTGTTTATTCAACTATCATAGTCGATATTAAGTGAATTTTTTAAATATTATTAAATAATCATAACTATTTTTTTTGAATGCACGTAGTTGTATGAACATTCATTTACTGACTCTTTTTTTGTATGGAAGGTATGAGTGTTTTGGTAACGTTTCATTTTAAAACTAAACTAATTTACAGAAAACTAACCACAATCTCAGATATTAGTTTCTATATTCTGTCTACAAAATGTCATCATTCAATTAGTTTTTGTCAAAAAATATTATGGCGGAACTCCGTTAGAGCGCGCACGCGGTAAAGTCCTATTAAAATTTGTGATCTCAGACATTTAGATTGGTTTTTTATTGTATCTCAAAGCAGAAAAATTGTAAAAAATTATGAATTAAGTTAAATGCTTTCTAAAGCCTTTTATTTTTGTGAATGTATTATAATATATATATAAATAAACTGGTATTAATTTAACTTTATATATTATTTATAACACACTTAAACCAGGAATACAAAAAGAAAAATCATTTACTTAAATTACTATAACTAAAATTACTATAACACAAAATTTACTAAAAACTTTATTTAGAAAATAATAAAAGTAATTAATGATATATTTTATCTTCATATAACTTGTCCAATGATGTCTGTTTTTAATTGTCTTACGTAATTATAAACGAAGATTTTTAGTAATACGTTTTGTGTATAGAAAACTTCATGTTTTGTTTCACATTTTACACTCAAACTGACTAAATATCACAGTAACATTTCAAAAACTAATTTACTAAAACCCTACAACCATCTTCCGACTGGAAAAAACACCATAAATCTTGCTGATTAAAGTTGAAATTCAAACGAACTTATAACATTAAAGTTTTCAAGCAAAAAGTGGCGCAGGAACATTTAATTAAGCAAAGTGAAACGTGACGAAGCGATACAATTGACTTGTAAAAAGGCACATGAGAAGCCTCTGTTTTACTTGGAATATGGATCTTGTTTACACAGAATAGATTTGGTTTTAGCTTGGCCGTGGTCACCACTACAAGTGAACCCCTTAGAGAGAAAGAGGCATCGTATCCAGTAATTACATTCCTGGTTAAGAAGAAAAATGAGACTGCAACTTGGCCTTAAAGTTAGTTAACTATTTTTTTATTGGTACAATGACAAGATGTTCTTTTCAGATTGGACTTATAAAATTAGCTAAAGTCGACAAAGGGCCAGTTTTTGAATTGAGGAAACCTCGCTAAGGAATGCCTAAGTTGACAAGACGTCCAATCACAACGCTACAGCTCATATTCGGGCACCGCTTCACATCAAATTTCTCAAATGTGAAATCTTTACGCCCCGTGGAATTTAAGCAGGTGTACACACATCATCGCACTAGAAACTAAGCAAAGGATGAGTTGTTTAAAGTTCATGGGTTAAGGAGCCTGTAGTCGGTGGCGGCTTGAAGTCAGTCGCGCACGGGGTCGCTATGCTTGCTATTTTATTCTACATTCAACTTCGAAAACAAAAATATTATTGAATAGTATAAAATATACTATGGTGTGAAACTAAAATTATTTGATTTTTCGTATTGCTTCTAGGACATTACGGTACATAAACATTCATCAAAATATGTCTGAAATCCAGGACTTTTATACGCTTGTAACTTTTGTATGTATTTGATTTTGATAAATGTTTTAGTTTCACGTCATGGATATTGTATGGGATATTAAATTTTATATAATTGCGGTATATAAAACCAGAAAAGTAAATCTGGACGTGAGTAGCTCTGAACCGGGACTCCGAACCCGGGACGTCTCGCTTACCGGGCGGTTGCTCTTCCACTGAGCTATCCAGTTCTCAACACAACCTGTGAAATTACCCTTGTGCTGTCCCATACCGCAACGACATGTATGAATGCTCACTTAGTAGTAAGCCTCTTGGGGCCTAGAGGGCGCTAGTGTATTCAAGATGAGTCTTAGACTTATTGCCCTACCGTCAATTGAATACCGTCACCTGTTACAGCATCGGGTAGTGAAAAATACACATTACTCTTATGGAAACTATGATAAAAATAAATCCATATATCCATCGCAACAAATTAATCCCGGTTCAGAGCTCCTCACGTCCAGATTTACTTTTCTGATTTTCTATACCGCAATGATATACAATTTAATTTGTTATCTCCTCGCGATGGTTAATCGCCAAGTGTTTAAAATCTAGACATTTATTTCTATCATAGTTGTATGGGATATTTATGTAGAAAAAGAAAAAATAATAAGCAAGTACCTATGAATGAGGATATTATAAGCGAACTGCGCTAGTATGGGAGTTCATGCGAATAGAGTCGCTTTAATAACAAATTCAGCAAAAACACAGAAATCTTTAAAGCTTGGCTTGGTATTTTATTTTGATTTTTTCTGATGCACATTGCACTAAAAATGTTTATTAAATAAAACGTAAAAATACATGCAACATGAACAGCTCTCAAAAATATAGTTTACCAATTATTACGTATATTTTGCATCAAAAGAATAAATTATTACGTAAAGTGCACACAACCAAGTTCACAGAATTCATTTGTTTAAATAAATGTTTTTAAATTTAAAACGTGTTTCCGAAAATCACAGCGCCGGCCAATCAATTACTCTTTAACCACAATTAACAACCCAATGTTTCAGGTATATTACAACTTAACCGTCTTAAATATTGCAATGCTTAAACAATAGTAAATAATGTTGGATTGGAAATAAATGGGATATTTAATATTTCCATAAAAATACTTAAGAAAATATATAAATACACCGTGTGTTTAATTTTGATTTTTTTTCAAATGTCGGCAAAGTTTTAATCTTCAGAATGAATGAACAAACACTTTATTGCACACAGAACAAGATATTTACAAACATACAAAGAACAGACAGAAGGCAAGGGCGGACTTATCCCTAAAAGGAATTTCTTCCAGTCAACCTTGGGAAAATATGAAACATTTTTATTGTAGAAATTCACATCAGTGCATAGGTACATTCTGAGGTAATTCTAAATCTATAATCTAATTATAAATATACTACATACAAATACATACTTAAATTCACAAATACATACATACAAATAAACAAGTAGCTTAGTTCAGATTTATTCCCCATCCATCTTTGTAACGTTTTTCGTGTTTTATACTGTGTAACAATTTTATACACAATAAATTCAATTTAATTGAATCTGCCATAGTCACGGAATTACATCCCGGAACACTGTCTGCAGAAAAATCTATGGGTTTGCGCCAAATAGTATTTGTAATTCCGGTTGTTTAAAAAAATTTAATTTTGTCATTTTGTTATTGTGAATTTCTGAACCACTATATTTTTTCTTTAATCTTTACGTGATCTCAAATTACCATGTTTTTTTTTCATATTTTTCGGTTCATTCGTTTGGGAGATATTTTTTTGTGGTTCTTCAAAGATTTCTCGAAATAGATGCAGGTAAATGTATATTAAAATTATATATTTTTACAATTAATACCTTCAATTTGATACACATATTGTATTTTTAAGACATTTTATTTTATTTGTATCGGAAATATTTTGAAAAATTTCAAATTTTTCATATTTTTACACCATATTGTGAAGGCACGTGAATGCTATTTTGGTAGCTTTCAAGTCTTTAGCTTTAACGTTTCTAAAGTTATGAGGCTGTGACATACGGACGGATGGACGGAAGGACGGACAACGGAGTCTTATCATAAAGCTTCTTTCGTATTTCAACGGGTACTATTCATGATGAAGGCAATTTCAACGGAATATCCGTTGAAAAAAATATTTGAAAAGAATCAATTAAATGCATTAAATTGATTTCGTTATAACCACGATGGTTTCATAATTCATTAAGCGATAAATTTCTAGGTACATATTGTACAGTATTTTAAAAGAGCTGGGCAGGAAGCCTTTCATATGAAAATTTGAGATAAAACCTTTTTCATGGCGAAATACTGAGATTGAAATTTTCCTCGGTTTCTTTCTTTATGTACCATGTTTTGTTTCCAAACGCTTTGCATAAAAAGGCAGCACACCACCATTTACTGCCTCTATGGTTAAGTGGTTTGAAGGTTACTGACCACTAAATCCAAAGCTCGCGGGTTCATAACTTGTAGGTGCACATTTGTGTTCAGTTGGCGTGCTTCGGAAGGCACGTTAAGGGCCGGTTTACATTTTCATGTGAGTAATCTAAAATTTCCAGTGCCCAATTTAGCATCTCATGAAAGACTTTTATACTTTTGAATCCTTATTAAAAATAGAACAATTTTTCATCTTTCCTATACTACTTTGTCAAACGGGAAACCGCCGCGTAACTATGTTTGCCTCCGAAGAAACTGTACGAATATAGCGAAACTAATGAAGTGAAACCTAACTATTAAAATTGAGAGTTATCAGTATCATTAATCGACTTGTTTTTCTTTATTCTAGGTTTTATATACAAAAAATACTTAATAAAATAACATAAAAATTGAGAGTGATATATATTTCGGGCCCTTTTCTGTGTCAGGTGATTACTTTATTTTTTGCAATTATTAATTTCCCACACCTCGTTTCCGGAAAAAAATAAAATTATCTACTCCAACGAGCTGAATCTTTCAATTCATTTCAATAACTTTACTGAAAAAAATCACCATCAGACATATAAATTTGTTTACACATAATGTACCAGAATATTTAATATTTATCAGTTTTATCACTTTTACTGTAACAAAAAGGCGAAAGCCTTTTTTTCTAAATTTAGTGTCGCCCGTTTACCACATTTTTACCTCAACAGAAAAAAACGGAGCCCTTTTAGGATCACTTTGTTGTCCATCTGTCTGTCCGTCCGTCCGTCCGTCCGTCCGTCCATCCGTCCATCAATCCGTCCGTCTGTCCATCCGTCCGTCTGTCTGTCAAGACCCTTTATCTTAAGAAAACGAGTTGAAATTTAAACTATATACTCAAATTTACAGTTTCTTGAACCTGTGAAAAAATCAATCTTCTAATTTTAAGTTTATTCCGCAAAAAACGTATATTTGGACACTCTCAAGGGAATCAAAATTTATAGGGTATTTTCCGTTGACCTAGAACTATGAAATTTAAATTAAAAATACCGTCTTATACTAGTAGAATAGGGAAGAGTCCGAGAACTATAATATTTGTAATAAAATCATAAGAAATATATTCTTTATTCGTTTTTTTTTGTACTAAATAAAGCGTAATTACAACGATTTCATGTCAGATTATTTTATTGACAATATTTTCATTTAAAAAAACCGCAAAAAATTACAAGAAAATTATGACCCATAAAAGCACGCCAAACAAATAGCGTAATTTTGCGAAATGGGTCCTTAAAGTGTTATCGCCTTCCATCACCTCTCCACTGGGCCGTAATAATCGTCAGTGAAATGCAGGTGTACAAGTGTAGAAGGTGACAATTTCACACTCCATACTCGAAACACATCTGACACCGCTCTGGTATACACGTCATGTTAAATTAACACAAATATGTCTTACCCAAAATACCAAGCCTATAGTTGATGGTGATGACGACCAGGCCAGCGTAGCTTGCCAAAACTGCTCCATCATACACGTTGCCAGAGTTCCATTCAAAAGATTCTCCGTGGATGAAGATCACTACTGGGTACTTGGCTTGCAGGGTTGGCCCAACTGTGAAACAAAGAGTGAAGTTTTAAGCTGTTCTTTCCCGTTTCCAAACCCAACAAAGAGAAATAAATTGAAAATTAATCAAAGGAAAATATTATTGTTGAATTTAGAGAGAACATAAATATTCAAAATTAACCTTGAGCCACTGACGTACGTTTATCTAACGTTACCAAAAACATTTTTATTTGATATTTTGTTTCACGCAGCGTTGGTGATAGAGGGTTTTCTATTTTTTAAGAAGATTTGTCTACTTATTTTTTCTCGTTATTTTCTTTTTATATAAAGACTGATTATAACTGAGAAGAAAAATACTTTTAAAAATTACTTAAGTTTATATTTTTTATTTTGTAAACGTTTATTTTTATCTATCCTTAATTTAAATTGAATGAAAACTAATTTCATAACGATAAATTTTGTTTTTTTTTACTTATAATAACTAGTTCTAGATATAACAGTGTATACAAAATACACTAGTTGTTCCATAAAGCTATATGGTTTACTACATACATGCTATCAAATATGATTACGTCTTCCAGACGTACATCACTGTTTAGGTTAGTTTAGTGGTTCCTAAGAAACGTTTGTATTCGTAGACCAGTGGATCTACATTCGCCTTTTATGGGTTCATTTGGTGGGTCTTCGAAGACTAAAGGGAAAATAGCACGTCAGTGGTTTAGGGTTAAAAAAGATAAAATTAGTAGCTGATGTCGCTCGGTCGTTGTCACACATACAGAATCTCAATATTGAGACCCGAGTTCAACATGTTTAGTATTTGTATCCTTACCATTTTGTTGAATGGTCAAGGAAAACATAATGAGGGAGATCCACATGCCCTTAAGGAGTGAATTTGTGGCAGTAGTACTGCGACAAGGTTTACCCCTTACGTTGTTAGGACGTAAAAGGTATCCGTGAAAACAAAACGTAAAACCCTGTGCAATGACAGTAGACACTATTTTTAAAAGCTGATGGTAAACATAGTAATCAGTAGAAAATGTTCAGCTAAGGAATTTTTCTTGCATCAAGAATACACTTTTTGTTCAAAAATCTTTTGAGTAATTTTTGGAAATGGAAATGGTTCTCACGTAAATTGTTCCGAACAAAAATAGTGAATAAGATATGTTTTTCTTTTTGAAAATATTCTGCATTCATTTATTCATATTGTTTCAGCGTAATTGTTGCGTATGCACAAAGCAAAATCACATTAAGTTATATGGAAAAAAAAATCTATCTTAGCGTACGAATTCCCACCAAATTGTACTAAAAGCATTATGTATTGAGCTTAGTGGGTACTGTAATATAATTAGCAATACAGTCTTGGCAATCGAAAATCTTTATAAGTACATTACTGCTAAGACCAGGAAATAAGCAATCCTGGACAAGTAAGTTAAAAGTTTGTATACGAGGCCAGGATTGCTAATAAATGTTCGAAGCAAGTATAGTTCTTTTCTCATAAATAAAATGAGACATTTTCATGTTTTTCAGGATAAAGATTTATATCAAATAAAATAAACTTACCAGCAAATATTAAAGTTACTTGCTTGTATTTGGGCAATTAGTCATGCTTATTGTTATTGATTTCTTCAGCAAAGCATTAGTGGAGTACAATCTATATCAGAGCCCTCTTCTGAACTCATTTTGTAATTTATTTGCACAAAACACTTTCGACTAAAATATAAAGCAACATTAATTTCCGCTTTTACACAACTTTTTTTTCATTATTGCCAGCTCAGCAAAGATATTTACTGCCATGCAGCCTTCTTCATGGAAAACACTATTTAGAGGAACGCTAAGAATTAAAAAAAAACCACAAGAAAAACGCTCATTGAGGTACAATTTTAAGTATGCAATGGTTTTAAATATAGGATTATGTCTTTATTGCGAAATCTATCGCTTTGGAATATTCCAAATATTATTATAAGAGTGCATTACAAATTAGAAAAGATAAATTAGAAACAAATGTAAAGTCAAGAATATGAAAAAAATCCTCGGGCCAGGATTCGAACCTGCGACTTCTTGTTATCAAGACAAACGCGCTACCGATATCGTCACGAGTTCTTACCTAGACCGTTGAATTTTTCCACCATACTTGTCCACCGAATAATTTTGTAACTATTTGATCTAACCAGCTTGTAATGCACATACTAAACGCTCACGAGGTAGCGCGCTTGTCTTGATAATAAGAGGTCGCAGGTTCGAATCCTGGCCCGCGAACTTTTTTCAAATCTTTTCTTTACGTTTGTTTCTAATTTATATTTTCTAGTTTGTAATGCACTCTAATAATAAGTTTTAAATATACCTATAAAATCAATATAAATTATATATTTTTGTTATTATTATTGCATTTATAAAACATAGCAAACATTTCTTTATTCTAGACATGAAATTGTAATTCATTTTATTTTTCTTAGTAAATTGGCCGCTTAAAACCTTATGATCGCCAAATTCCTTAGTCTCTTAAAAACATAGACACGGATAGTTTTATAAAGAAAACATAATGGTATATAATAGATTTTCATACGAATTTTCTGGACAGTTGTTCAGATTTCCTTGATGCTTTTAAATAGCTCGCCAGGATGAAGTATTTTCTGATAGGTCTTTACAGTATGTAATGGAAATATTTCAATGTATTTTTGAGAAAAATTCTTTTGTTATTAAATATTTGTAAAAAAATCTGTAATGGATTTGTATACCAGTTTAAGTCAAATAAATTTCAGATTACAGGGTGGCTGCAATATTAAACGTCAAACACGAGTTCCGTCCAATTCGAAAAGTGATCGATATCAAAGACGTCGTCAAAGATTTTCGTCTTTTCCCAGTCACTGTAATTTTTCTCATGTACTTCAATCGGCCTGTTCTCTAGTTCTGCTGGATAGACAGATGATGGATGAACTATTCTGTACCTTCTATCTCTTTACTAAAACACTGTTGTATATAAATATAATTATGATAAAAAAAGACATGATCTTGCTTAGTTTCTTGCCCTTCTTCTTAGCAAGACTAATCGAATGGGTGGAGTTAGGCATGTATTTATATTTGCAACGTATTAGATTCAGATTCAGATTTTTTATTGGTAACTGTATGTTACAGGTATTTATAAATAGTACACGTTTTAAAATCAGGTACTTAAAAATTCCTCAACAGTGTAGAAAGCCTGCTGGATTGGCCACTTTTTAAGTTTGTTTTTATTTATTAGTGTTCACACAGTACAGAAGGTTGATGATGATGATGCGGAGAGGCAGCAGGTGTAAATGATGTAGTGGACACAGGATTCAAAGGAGATATTCTTGGTTTTAATTTTACAGTATATTACACATTAATATTACAAAATAAATATTGTTTAGGTGCGACGCACGCCAAAAAGCCGTTGGTAAGAGAATAAAATCGTCTTCCACGTAGATGAAGAGGGGGAGCCCAATCCAGGCGCTCATTGGTCGTAGATGCCGTGATAGTTCTTCCTACTGGTCCGTGGTGATGCGATGATGAGTAGGATCGGGTCAATGAGGCATTTCATTTCGTTCGACATGAAGTTGGACATACATCGATGCGTTAACAATTAGTATTCAAATAGAGTGTATTTTTGATAAAAAGTCTCTAACGACGTACCTATTTGATTGATTTAATCGCGGTCGTCCCTTTCATCTATATGGTAAAGTGCTAGAAAGTTTAAATAAATTGTAAAAAGACAAGAATATGTATTTTGCAGTATTCTGGGGGCAATTCCGGAGACACAGTCGAAGTGAGATTTCTAAAACTCGAGCTTAAATTGTACGGAGTTCGACACATAAAACGGGTTTTTACGATCGAAAAGCCTAATTCGACAGACTGAGAACAGCCCTACTGGTACAACAGTCTCTCTCGCTACAACGAAAGAAAAATAATAAGTGTGGATATAACTAATTAAATTATTACAGTCACAATTACGAAGTAAAATACCGGCCAAGTGCGAGTCGGACTCGCGCACAAAGGGTTCCTTACCACTGCATAATCTATATTAATTATAAAGTAGTAAAAAAGTCGTGTCTATACATTGAATATTTTCACGAAATTTTAAATAAAATGGGTTATTGGTACTGTACTGAGGCCGACACAACAACTTTTAGAATTTTTGTCTGTCTGTCTGTATGTTCCGTTTTAACTCGAGAACCACTTAACGGATTGGGATGCGGTTTTTTTATTATCATTGTAGTGACCCTGGGCTATAAGAGTTGTTCATAAAATAACACCCAAGCCAGAAACGGGGCAAAGATTGAATAGGTGTAAATGGCAAAGGCTACTCGATATACTCGTAAATCTATGGGAAGTCTGATTCGAATTTATATCCGAAACCCACGCGAACGAAGTCGCGGGCAAAAGCTACTTTTTAATATATAGCAACAATATCGATGTCTATCAATATCAAAGCGCTAAAATGGTAGCTCCTGAAAAACAATTTAATACCCTCTGACTGCGGATCTAAAATTTTATATACATACAGAGTATGTACGATCAAATTTGAACCTTGTATGTATTAAAGTTTTAAAGAAAAAACTGGAACAAAAAACGTTGAAAATATGCATTTTTTCGAGATTTCTTGTATAGAAATCCCCTGTATTTCTTCAATTGAATATTTTATTTTGATGGAAGACAATCACGACCGTATAATATGAGAATATTACGGTTTAACTGTAAACTCCTGCGACAGACGGACGGACGGACGAACAGCGGAGGCTTTCAAGGGAACTCTTAAACATAATGGATTAGTATAAAAATAATAAAATGATGTCTAAGCTGATGGTCACAACATGGATGTTGAAAAAATCCGCGGGTCGTAATTACAAAATAAAACAGAGCGAGTTTTGAAAACGTATAATGAGCTGAATGTTTCTATGCTTTAATAAATACAATTTCATTTTAGGAAACAGCCAGCGTGTAGCCACAATGTTGCAAAAAGGGAGAAACGGGTGTTTTATTACAAACCCTAATTTAAATAAGGTATAATTACAATTCCGGAATTGAAAGACCCTTAAGGCAATGGCAATGTGTTTTTGAGAAATTCTCTGAAACTATTTGCTCCTGAAAAGGTATTCTCAACACACCTCTTTAGTCAACATTGAAGCTTATTTCATTTGGAATAGAAGCGAAAAGGCATCCTTTGTTATTGATGCCTAAGCGCTTAGATGTAAGTCAAATATTAGAATTACTCGTGGAAAGGAATGCAAAATGGCGTAATATTCTACATGGTTCAGAGGTCAATGGCTCACGACCCTTACAGCTCGTGGTTCTTGATAAAATCAATATTGGATATTCACTGGATTTTATTCGCTTAAACCACTTTGAGGTTATTTCATTAAAACTTTCCGTTAGTTGTAAACCTAAATGAAACCTAAGTGATAGTAAAGTTATTGGCTTTGTTAATTGGGTTAATTTAGGGAACTATTTGCAGCTAATTTTGAGTTTGGAGTTTATGTTCCTATGTCTTAATGGATATAATTATCTACCTAGTTTATACGTATAATACTTCTGATGATGGTTACTTTTTCAACTTATATGATAAGAAAGTTGGTTAGTTGTACAACTTAAATAAATTTGTTTTTTGACATCCCCTATAATTATTCAGTTTTGTTATTAAAGACATCATATTTTATGCTTTGTTAAATTTTCTTTATTTCCAACTTTATAGCGATTATGGGAAAAATAATTCTTTATTTTTAGAGCAATGGGTTCATAGGTGATAGGTATGTTGAAAATAAGAAATTGTAAAGGTAAGAAAAAATGTTTCAACAAATTATTTAGTATTCTTCGATGGACACAAATTATTTTCTTAGAAAAGATTTATATGACATATTTCGCCGGAGGGTTCTCAGATGTGTTTCTAACTGTAAACTGGAACAGTTAACACTCGTTCCTCTTCTTTTCACCGATGCTTTTTAGGGTTCCGTACCCGAAGGGTAACCAACGAGACTCTATTACTAAGACTCCGCTGTCCGTCTGTCTGTCCGTCTGTACCAAGGCTGTATCTCATGAACCGTGATAGTTAGAAAATTAACATTTTCACAGATGATGTATTTCTGTTGCTGCTGTAACCATATATGAAAATATATATTAAAGGGGAATATTTCAAGCATCTACCTGTTGCCGTTATCAATATCGAGCAAAAACGAGCAAACAAATCACGGTTGTTGATTTAATATATAAGAAACACAGAATATTTAGTTATATATTCAATTTAAAAATAAAGAATTGAATCAAAATAAAACAAATATTTAAGGGGGTTGTAAGGGACAACAGACATGATTTTTTTTGCCGTTTTTATGGATAATGGTACAGAACCCTTCGTGCGCGAGTCCTACTCGCACTTGGCCGGTTTTATTCATTCCAACGTGATAATTCCTGAAACTTCGTTCACAACACAGGCACAGTGTAAAAACAGATTTTTGAGATTGTCGGCAAAAATTAAAAATGAGTCATGGATACCCAAGCGATCAGCTGGTGCCAAATTTTCATATATCAAAAACACTCCAAGCTATTGGTCATTTGTGTGAAGATATAACAATAGTATTCCAACCCAAATCATAGAACCATCTAGTACAAAATAAACGTCAAACGTCAATATCTCAAAATTAGCTTCGCGTGGTTTGGAACCGTTTTTGCTGAACTACGTCCAATTTACCAGACACGTATTCGATCTACCCACAAGTTATTTATATCGTTTATTGCACAGACATCTAGTAATAAAAACATTGTTTAAAATATGCATTTACGTTAATTTAAAAGCCCCTGATGATGCTTACATAGTAAAAGCGGTTGGGTAGTCTTCTGGATATATAAAAGGCAAACCTGACTGACTCATCTATCAACGCACAGCCGAAACTACTGAACGGATTTCGCTGAAATTTGGCATACAGATAGTTGTAATGACGTAGGCATCCCCTAAGAAAGGATTATTGAAAATTCGCCCGAAACTCCGAAATCCACTCCACCGAACTCCATGCGGACTAAGTCGTGAGCAAAAGCTAATAATAAAATATTATTTGTGGAAATGTACAAGTGTTTTTCATCACAGCAATATTATTAAACTGTATCACAGGCTCCTTAACCTATGCAAGTTTACCTTACATTATTTCCCTTTTCCCCTTTGCAAGTGGGGGGTATACAAATACTAAGCTCATACACAAGTTTCGAAACATACATAAGTTTGTAACTTCGTTGTTCGACAGAATACGTTGATTGCGTACTTCCCGTTACCAAAATAAAGCTACATAATTTTAGAATAACTTAATTTAAATAAGTTTGTTTTATTAAATTTTTTATATAATTATTATCATGTTTGTATCTTTCTTAAAGCTTTGTTTTGGACAAAATAATATCTAACTTGTATCTGCTCGACAGGCAAGATTCTTCCCCAGTTATCTCAAGAATGAGAGTTGTACCAACTGAGCCACCGCTATTTTTATATAATATACTGTTACAAAGTGACGTCATGATACCGATAGTGGTCTACTATCGTGAGTTGAAAATTAATCACGACAAATGGCCGAGTAAACTCAACTTTATTGTTATACATTCAAAGATTTTCGAAATACAATAAACTTATTAAAGTTTTTTTGGTCGATGTTTGTTTAACAATTTTCTTTCACCTTACACATAAAATTTAATATTCTTTATACTGAGAATATTTTTGTTTTAGATGAATGTATTTTAGTTACGAGAGCAAGATAGAATAATTCGATTTTACGGTTTGAAAAATTATGTTTTTTTTGGAAAACGAAACTCTAGCTTTGTAGTTAAAGGTTTGAGGTATCCTAGGTACCAAAAAGATTTGATGAAATTTGATTTATTTGTCGGAAAATGTGTGAATAGTCCAACATTTTGTGATAACGGTTGTAGCAGCGTCTAATAATAACTAAGTAACGGTTTTGGACAGAATTCTAAGCGGAAATAAATATTATTCTATTTTCAATTAAGTCGACGAGAATTGTAAAAAAAATAGTCGAATAAGAAACCTCCTCTTTTTTTGAAGTCGGTTAGAAATGAGGTTTTAAAAGAGTTTTTCCCAAACTACAATAGACAGGATACCGAAAAAAAAAATATACATTAAGAATATAATATTTTTTAATTGACAACGACAAAGCCCAAAACGTGATAACGTAAATTTAGCTACATCTAAAATAAAATATGCCAAGTGAAGGCCTTTTTGTTACAGTAAAACAGTAGTGTATAAACCCATTATCTAAAACATATCATAACGTTATTTTCCAAAACACTTTTTGTTAATTTATATTAAACGATGTTCATTAAAAACACCATTATCCAATTTCTTCTTGATTTACCGTCCTACTCGGACACGCACTTTTTCAGATATGTCTATCTCTTTCGTTATGTGATATAACTTTGAATTTTTCGCATCAACGGGCCTTGGGACTCATATATGATAAAACCAGGCCTTGGATCCACTCCAAGGGAAATGAAAATGAAATTGTTTCCCATACTGTATTGAATACGAAAACAATATTCTACTCAATTGAAAATATACTTAGGGTAAAGTGGACTACAGTTTATAAGGTAACTTCATTTTGTCGCAATATATTGGATAAGTTATCGCAAAATTTGGGCTTTTGTACGTCCTATCGAAGAAATTGCCACATTGCAATACGAGTGATAAATGAGCCTGTGGATTTTTCTTTAAAAGAACATTTGAAACAAATTCAAAATTATAATTATAGCGTTGTCAGGTAAATAGTTTCTAAAAAACTTCCTGTAATTGATGCTAGGTCTGCACCTTTTGATAAGACAAGACACAAAAAACGGTCAAGCATGAGGTAGACGCGTGCCCGGTCACGTAGCTTTTGTACCATAAGTTAATTGACATAAATAATTAAACAAAAATTGCAAACTTATCATTACCTACAAAATGTATGAAATAAAACTGCAAAATTAAGTTGATCGAGTATCAGGTAGGTACGTAACGCTAAAACTACGTTATAAATCGTCGTTTACAGCATTTGTCGTTCATAAATAGTAAATGGCACATAAAATACAAAAAATTCCAAATTCCTAACTAGTTTTAGTTTTTTAGATAGACCCCGTAACAGAAATGTGCTACAAGTGACAATTTTGAAGGCCCCCCCATTTCTTTATTTCTATGAATAAAAAAACACCGCCAAGTGCGAGTCGGACTCGTGCACGGAACCCTAAAAAACATGTAATTATTCGAGCTCTAGAGTCTAGACAATGAGACCCCACATTACGATACGAAACAGAACATTTTTTGGGCTTCTTTTTAATTTGATAGAATTTTTTATTTAAAATTTGCTTTTGTGTAAATTTTTACCCACAAATTTCACACATTACATTACGAGATAGAGCTAGGACCCTAAAAAAATCACTCTGCAATTAAGGCACTGAGAGCAAGAAAAGCCTCAATTATTCTGTGAAAGAATGTCAGATTTCTGAGAGTCCTAAAATTTATTATTATTAAATTTTAGCACCTACGAGTATGTTATTACAGTTAATCTCTTCCTCGTTCAAAAATAAAGTGAGAAATAAAATGTAACCGAACCATATCGTTTTTGTATATTTCTAATACAAACATAGATGTATTTTTTACATTTCTATTTCAAATATATTTAATTAATTTTTAATTATGCCTTATTTATTCTTAGGTGTTTCTTAACTCTACAGACTGACTAACAAAAAACAGTATATATTTTTTTATCCGTTGGGATGCATGAATCGCTGAAAAGTGTGCATTCACCTTTAAAGTGTAAAATTACCATTGTTATCACCTAACTTTGTATTCATTCGAACAAACATTTATTCTGCTCTCAATGTGTTCGTGAAACAATATCGCAGTTGAATTTGCAATAACAGACCATTCCAAACAGTCCGTTTAAATTTGAACGTTATTACAGCAGAATAAAATTGTTCAATGCTTGAACTTGATGCAGGTATTTGCTTACTGTTGCCATTTCCAATAATTGCTGGGAAATTCAACAATTACTAAGGGAGAAGATTATGCAAATAGAAATAAAATGACAAACTTTGGGTGATCAGGATACCTTTACCTACAGTTATAAAAAGAATATGCCTTTGTTCATGGACTAAGTTTTATTTGAACGAACAATTTTTTTTTTTCTGTTAGTGAAATTTTTTGTAACCCCCTAACTAACTCTCTTTTGGACTTCTCATTGATTTTATCTTGAATATCGACCGATATTGATACCGATGGGCTTAGTTGGGATTATATTTATAAAATTTGATTGAATGATATCTAGCGATTTTGACAAAATCGTGTTTTTATTCCAACTATAAGCTCACCAACACGCCTGCTCTGCGTGTAGTGAGTAAGGGCATTTCTTCCAGGACGACATCAAGAGTGAAAAGGCCTATGTCTAGCAGTAGACGAAACATGCCGATGATGGATGGATGAGGACGATATCAAGAGTGAAAAGGCCTATGTCCAGCAGTGGACAAAACATGCCGATGATGGATGGATGAGGACGATATCAAGAGTGAAAAGGCCTATGTCCAGCAGTGGACGAAACATGCTGATGATGGATGGATGAGGACGATATCAAGAGTGAAAAGGCCTATGTCCAGCAGTGGACGAAACATGCCGATGATGGATGGATGAGGACGATATCAAGAGTGAAAAGGCCTATGTCCAGCAGTGGACAAAACATGCCGATGATGGATGGATGAGCACGATATCAAGAGTGAAAAGGCCTATGTCCAGCAGTGGACGAAACATGCCGATGATGGATGGATGAGGACGATATCAAGAGTGAAAAGGCCTATGTCCAGCAGTGGACGAAACATGCCGATGATGGATGGATGAGGACGATATCAAGAGTGAAAAGGCCTATGTCCAGCAGTGGACGAAACATGCTGATGATGGATGGATGGATAAGCAGAACTCAGTTTAGTCGAGGGCGCGTGATATTTAGGTTGTCGTATCAACCACGGCTCTGAGCGCGCTATTTTAGACAATAATGAAACGCCATACAGTTCTGTTCTACTTGATGTGAAATGGGGTGCCTGCTCAATCTCGGGTCATGCACACTCTATATACCAATTCAAAACCCCAAAAAGCGTGTATTTGTGCCCGAAGAACGGCGATAGGGCTTACCACCCATCACGTTGGGACGTAATAATCGTCAGTGAAACGCGGGTGTGACGAGTGTGGACTGTGACTTGCATTTCACAGTTCACACCCGGAAAACCTCTGACACCCCCTCGGGGATTCATGTCGTGACGATATATTCAAATAAAATACCGAAACGTAAGGGTATATTTATCAATCATCATCGCTGTATAAGCGATACGAAGAATATCCAATAAGTTTCAAAAAGAAACTACCTATTTATATAAAGTACTGAATCCACAAGTTTTCATTTCTGTTAAGGTAGAAAAATAAAAATCTATGGAGATATCTTTTTATTCTTATTCAGAAAAGCGTTTCGATATTATTTTATTCCTTGGTTGTAGAGATATCTTGAAAAAAAAAATTATAAAGATATGGGCTGAACAGCTAGAATACATTTGCCTAGCAATAATGATTATGACATTTCATATATTAAGCTCTACGGTCACGCCATTTCGTTTTTTTTAAAATACAATCAAAGTAGTTACTGGCATTGGTATGAAAGTCATTATGCCTACAAGGATTTTGTTGAAAAGTCAAAGTTTAAGAAAATCATTTAAGTAGGTATGTAAAATTCAAAATTTTGGTAAAGTCCCTTAGCTTTTTACCTACTTTCTAAATAGCGAATGAAATTAGCGGGTTAGTATTTTGAAATGTTATGAATCCATTTTATTTTATTTGTTGACTGATAAACTTACAGTAAACGTAGCAAGTTGCTTCCAAGTCTGTATGCAGGTTTTTTTCAAAAAAAACATAAAAATAAAAAGTTTTATATTATGAATATACAAAAAGAATCATCACTCACCTTGTACCGGGGTGTAAATATTCATGTATAGACAATCTTCGCTCTGATTCTTCAGTCTCGGTAGAAGCCTCCTCAGATACTCCAGGCGTCCTTTAGGCATCCTCTCCAAGGCCAAGGTCTCGTTGGAGATGTCTGGAAGGCGCTGAGGACAGACTGGGCCAATTTGGTCCACTGTCTTTAATTCTTCCCAAGGCGCCGGCGCTCTGGTTGGAGCGAATCTAAGAAAACAGTGAAAAGTTAATTTACTTGAAATGTAAAATTTAATGTTTTAAAATAAATAATCTGTTCTAGTGTGAGTCGGTCTCGCAATCTAACGGGTTCCATACCATTTTAATAAGTGTTACTCGTGCAAGTAGATTTTAATTAAAAAAATTTTTTTTACATTTACTGTCATACAGCTGGATAAAAACAACTTCGACGCCGAGGCTGACAGAAGAATATGCTTGGGTTGGGCAGCATTCTGAAAGTTGCGTCACATATTTACGTCGTCAATACCGCAGTGCTTAAAGGCTAAGGTGTTCAACCAGTGCGTCCTTCCTGTGATGACGTATGGCGCTGAGACGTGGTCTCTTACAAAGGGTCTGATCCACCGGTTTAAGGTCGCTCAGCAAGCTATGGAGCGGGCTATGCTTGGGGTATCTCTGATGGATAGAATCCGAAATGAGGAGATCCGTCGGAGATCTAAAGTAACCGACATAGCCTGCAGAATCAGTAAGTTGAAGTGGCAGTGGGCAGGCCATATTTTTCGCCGATATGATGGCCGTTGGGGCCGAAAGGCTTTAGAATGGAGACCACGTACAGCAAAGCGTAGTGTAGGACGACCTCGTGCCCGCTGGACCGACGACCTGAAGGACGTTGCGGGGGGCGGCTGGATGAGGAGGACGGAGGACCGACATGAGTGGCGAAATTTGGGAAAGGCCTATGTCCAGCAGTGGACGAACACGGGCTGATGGATGGATGGATTACATTTACTGACAAATACATGACACAAAACTGCGAAACTAAGTTGTTCAAGAAATATTCCACATGGAAAGAGATATAAATATTTACGGATTTAAAGTAGAACCCTTACAACCCTTAAAAATAAACTGGTAAGAAACCAAATATTCTACGGAACTGATATACTAAACAACTTTCTTGAAAAATACAGAACCACACAAACGAAAAATTATTTGGCCAACTGCAAGTCGGACTCGCGCACAAAGGGTTCCGTACAACCACATATTACGTGTACGGAACCCTAAAAACATTATTGTACCTAAGACCGCCTTTAAGATGTCAGCGCCCTCTATCATCTTACTAATGAACCTCGGTGCAAAAAGGTTGACAAACTACTCTTAGCGCCCGGTAAAAGCTGTCAAACAAGTGATCTCTGATGGCTCTATTTATTTTATGGGGACCTTAAGTTTAACTTTTTAAATTTTAGTTTTTATTATTTGTCGTGACAGAAACCATAGTAACATGTATTTTATGAAAATTTCAATTTTCTAAGTGTTACGGTTGAAGTTGTATACCCCTGTGACGGACAGACAGATAAAAAGCGGAGGCTTAGTAATACGCAACACTAAATCCTTCCAAGCCTAAAAATGAACGTGTCCACAAAAGACTTCGGTAAGTGTTTAAAGTTACTATAAAGAGGAGATTTGGTTTTTATGCCGTGATTATAATATTTTTATTGTCTTTGAAAAGAATTTTATTACGGTCAGTAAGGTATATGTTTTTTTTATAGATCAGATACATCTCGGTAAATATATTTAGTCTTATAAGGTTCAATACAAAACAAATACAAGTGAACTCAATGTCCAACCGCATCTATTAAAAAACCTTAAATATAAATAGTTTCGATCATTTTACTCACCTAATTTTAGATTCAAAATTGATGTCAAAACTAGATCCTCAATAAGAGTAAAACGTTATAATACCCAAAGTTCTAAAAGTACTCTAAAAGTAAAACAACTAAGACGTACTCAAATTTACTCGAAGTCAAACCTAACAACTTTGATTGCTAGCTATTGCTTAACCCACTATTTGAACCCCATAAATAACCCAGGGATTTCTGAAATCATATAGAATTATGAAAACGGGGCGAAATACCAGTTAATTATAAAAACAGGTAGAAATAATTTGCTCGCTGTTTACAGTATAAATATTTCAAGCCGGTTTTTGCGTATGCTTGGTTAAAAGAGGTCATTAAAAAGGTCGACTATTACATTGATTTTAAGAATCGTAATCCGAGAAACTATAATTACTAGTTTAGTTTTGTAACTACTTATAAAACAAAAATTAAATGAGTAATTGGAAAAAAATTCATCGCGTACATAAGAACACTTTCAAAGACTACTTCAAAAGAATTTTAGGGTCAAGAATCCAACTAACCCGTCAAACGACGTGTGAACTCAATACAAAAGATACTTGAGACTAAAATCAATCGTATATTACCTATTTGATCCAGTAGGAGGCGTTGCGTACGGAACTCCCAAATACGCTTCAACGGGTTTCAAGTACTTATGTTGATCCATTGGCAATATAACTCCTTGTAACTTTCCGTATCGGGTACCTATTATTCTAGTCCTTAGCATCGAGTTTTTCCCACCACTAAAACTATTTGCACTTATATTTGGAGTCATTAGTAACACTAGTAACAACACTATTTTCAACCGCTGTAACACGCTCGCTTGGATCGTCAATTGTTTTAGTTCGATTTTGAAATTGGTGAGCAGGTTTTCTTTTTTCTTGCTAGCCAGTAGCTGTTGAGTTTGGTACTGTTTTATTGAGTTACATAGATGAAGCGGCAATCTGTTTTCAGCCATCTTCAAAATGTATCACCTTTGAAAGCCCATTTCTCTATACGGCCTTCACAGCGTTGTGTAACACCATTCAAGCTACTGACTTTTTTACGTATTCCTTTTATATACTTTTGTTACTTTTGCGTTTTTTTGGATTTTATGGACACCATTTTCGTACCTGAAACAAAAAAAGCATGTTTAAATACTACGTAATAAAATTTGAAAGCCCGACCATAACAGAAATAAAGTATTCACTGTCATTCGGTTTTTAGCTGGATAGACGTCAAATTAAAAATAACACAAGTAGTAAAGTCGTAAAGTCTATAAGCCAAAAAAATAATAAAACATATTGAATAATGTCATGATGATATGACAATGTTGAAATTTTCGAGGGTTCAAATAATGTTAACGGAACCTGTTCTTTTTGTTTAACTAAAATCTAACGTAATGTTATATTGGTTAAAGTAAAGGGTTGTGAAAATCATAGGAAACATTCAAAACGATATTAAAATGTGAAACGGCAAAACTTTTTTAATGGATCGCGACAAAATTGCATATTCAAAGTAGAACAAAGGACTTTGAAGTTTCATTATAAGCAGACGCTACGAAAGTTATCGAAACACCCATAACTAGTCGAAACAGACGTTCAAAACTTTCTGTATTACTGGTGATAAATTACTCCAACTACACAAATAAAGTTCAAGTGTCATTCCAGAAACTTGAGGCCGTTGGCGAATTCGAAATTAGAATTTCACAAATTATGATTTATTTCCAAATTCAATTGAGCAGCGTCCGGAAAACGTTTATGAGTCCTGTACCGCAACGGAACGAATTTCATAACAATTGTTTGATTATTGGGGAAAGTTTACGCTGACACTAATCTGAAATCCTAATTTCGTTTGAAAACCGAACGGTGGCGGCACCCAATTTCACTTGGCGGAATCTTGGCGGAAACTCGAAGAACTTCTAGAGGCGAAGGATACCACTTTTAAAACTTGACTGTATTCTTTTGTATTGCTGCCAAGTCGGGAAGTCTAATTAACATTTCCATCGTTACAGAATTTGTAAACTTTACAACTTTAAAAAAAGTTGTTTTTTCAGCGAGCAAGGATTTGGGACTCGGCGTATCTGATAAATTGAAAAGTACGTAATCGGGTTGTTGCTCTTGAGTTTGAAATATTCATGTAGTTTTTTGTTGGAGCGTTAAATGCTTTTAAGGCGAATACTGCCGCAAAATTTTGTACGTCATAAAAATGTTTTACTGCATTACATATATTTTTCTATAACCGGCGCAGCCTTGGCGATTACGAGAAACAAGATAAATTGTACTTTTAAAAATACAGTTATTATAATATTTTAGTTCGTGTTCTACAAAAGTCAATGACAATGATTTTTATTTATCAATGCATTGTTATAGCATGTCTCCAAGTGTTTATATGATACGAACAAATGTATCACATTCTCTGATTTAAGCATGTATTATTTTTTAAGTAGAAAATATATCAAAAAATATCCACACAAGGGATCGTCATAGCCTGAAAGAAAATATACTTAAGTTACTAGAATAGAAAAAGCAATGTTTCAGTGGTTTAGACACATAGAGAAGGAAGAATGAAGGTAAAGTGACGAAAAACAGGCAGGACAGGCAGGTCTTGAAGGACGAACGCCGACTAAATTGGCGACATACTGAAGAAGGGCAAAGAACAGAAGATCTTGTATTACAAGATTGAATTACTGTTGTGTCAGAATCGTGGCTGATAGAAATCTGTCGTCTTTGATTACAACTCTGGGTGACAAGCGTTTTTAAATAATAAAATAAACATGATTCGACAGATGACGACTGCATTGAAGGATTTGAAATAGGTATATCCTACATTTCATTTTCATATTTATTTATCTTTTTTGATTATTTTTCTGTTATCTGTAATGATTATAATTGAAAGCTACCTACATAAGTACTGGTATTATAAAAAGCAAAAGTTTATTTACATATTTTTTTAAATATATATTTTCATTTTTATTCTGAAAACAATTTCGGTTTGCCAGCGCCATGATGTGCAACCATGAGAATTGTATTCAGCATTCCGTAATGAAAACCGGATAAGCGGGCCCGCCTGCTCGTTGTGCTGAATTAATTATGACCTTGATTTGTTTGTTTCTAGTGTTCCATTCACAATGGAAAACCTTTCAACACGGTGAAACTTTTGTGGTTTTAAAACTGAATCTAGTGAAAGCTTTTGTTTATACAATTAACTTTTAAATAGTGTCATTCCTGAAACCACGGAAATGAAATCAACACCAACATTTAAAAAATACTAGTTAGCGGATCTCAAAGCATAGGTAGGGTAGTACTCGTCCATATAAACAATTTTTGCCGTGCGGGCTAAGCAAACCGCTAATTTTTTAGGGTTCCGTACCCGAAGGGGGCCAAGCGGGGCCCTATTACTAAGTCTCCGCTGTCTGTTCGTCTGTCACAGAGGTCCACAGCTTCAGCTGTTGTAGGTAGTCAGTTGTAATTTTCAAGAAAATAAAATAATGGACTACTGGAGGCTTGGTAAGTGATCAGTCTTACGGATAAATAATACGTTTTGCGAAATAAAAAATGAAATTTTGACTTTCCGTAGTATAGACTCGGGGCTGGGCTTGCGTTCATTGAGAACAGGAAAAACAAAATCTTATTTCCCAAAAACGGTCATCAAACCTTGATACCGACAAATTACCGAGTCTTTAGTATGGATTTGGCTGTATAAATTAATGTCGCCTTATATTTTTACGTACTTGTATGGCAGGCAGCCCGGTCGAGTTGGAAGTTTCAGTTTCGTACCATGCATTTCTTTCTTTGCACAAATGGTAATAATCATTACTTTAATATTGGTAAGGGAGCACAAAAAAAACGAATAAACGAGAAAAAGGCGCAAAAATTATGCAAGAATCGTATCAAATGGAAATGTATAGTCCAACTCCTCTGAAAGAGAGATATGTGCTTTAATCAATTCAATTACCTATTTTATGCTTATTCCTCTCTGCCAAGGCTAAAAAAAGCTACAATTTCATGGTCAGGCCGCCCGGGCGCACCATTCATTGGGTTATGAAGAGTTAAGAGAGAGAGTCGAAGAGAGGCGCCTAGTAGATGAATAATTTTACTGCCATGCAGCGCTGTGTGAGCTGAATTGCACTTTATTTTCACGTGGCGAGAGTAGCTTTTTATTCAAGCGTTTCGGAAAAGTGAATTTTCTGTATGTAGTGGGTACTATTCTTTCTTCTGTGGCTTGAGTTAGTAAATTATTTAGCCTAAAAATGTCACAGATAATATTGTAAAAATAATAGGTAACCTATAGGTACATATAAAAGTAAACACAAAAAAAAAACAAATTGATGCCATTATTATTTTCTGTTATTCTTTTGTTTATTTGTTTGTAGCATACATTTACATTTACATTTGATTCAGAAAAATAAGCACGGTGCCATCTTTCTCGAGCTGAATTCCCACTTGACTAGTAAAGCTTGTAAAAAATATCCACTGCCTCAATTTACGAAGCAAAAGGTCACAAGGTACATAAAAAAGGTTAAATTATTTTTTGTTCAAAAGAAACAAATATCTTTAATAAACAATAAACATCATTATTCATAATATTCTGAACGTCGATGAAATTATTAGACTAAGCCTTATTTCGGTTCTCTTTTTATGATATTTTACTTACAATTTCTTTCGTTGAAGAAGCGATTCTACTTCTGAAGATTCCGTCAAACCAATTAAAACCGTTTGGAGTTTAGGCTGTGGAATTATTGATTGTCGTTAACAATTGCTTTACAATAGATTTCCAGCACGAGTGTTCCATCTAACAGTTCAGGGGTTAACTACTGAAAAATTCGTGGTATAAATTCATACTGATATTGAATCGGCTACTCACGATTTTATGGTCAGATTTCGCCTGACTAGTTTCACTGTATTCGTACAGTTTCTTCAGAGGTAACCATGGTTACGTGGCGGTTTCAAACGGGGAACTTTTAAAAATTGTGAGAAGCCGTTTCAATATCAGTATGAATCTAAACGACGAATCGTCTAGTAGTAAAGTTGCTAAAATTATGTCACCTGAGAAATAATTTGGCATTCTTTGAGTGCGGAAACTCAAATTTTTATTATTTTTTGTTTTACTACACACGAGTAATCTGAACAAATTCAAAATTTTTGAGTTATATCGTCCTTAAGGACAGATCTCTTAAGATAAAGCAGAAACAAATAATTTAAGTCTTTTTGAAATTTTTCAATTATTCTAGTATAGGGACATTTTTATTTTATTTTTTATTTGCCGTGATAGAGGCTATTTCAACTGGCTACCTATTACGACTGAAGCTATAGACCCCTATGACAGACAGAAGTAAACAACAGACATAGTAAAAGGGTCGCGTTTAGCACCCTTCGGGTACGGAACCCTAAAAGGGCTACAAGCCAGTGACGGAAAACGAAATGAATGAGAAAATACTTCCACGTTCAACATATGTTTCAACATCAAAAGGGAATCGGATATTCGTCCCTTTCATACTCATTACTCGAAAAGAAGATACGAAGGACTTTTAAAAAGGATTTTTCGCTTGAATAATTGTGAACGTACTTTCATGTATGTCTATAGGTACTTGTTAGACAAATAATTTAGTTACTGATGGCAAGAAAATGGTTTATAAGTGCAGACAAAAAACTAAATATGTAAAATAACATATAACATTTGAACTTTGAGGCTGTTTGTTTGGAGATATTAAAATGATAAATGAAAGTAGAGTGACGAAATTTATGGTGCGCCAGTATGACCAGATCGATCAATGTGAAAAAAGGGAAAAAGGTGTGTCAGGATTGTAGCAGGTAGAAATCTGTAGTATCTGCCTACCTTTCTGGAAGACGGACATGGGTATATGTATTCGTAACTATAGGTATATGAAGGTGTACACTGTGTACCAATTTCACTTAAAAAACTTCTAGAGCATTGTTTTTGGGCAAAAGTTTATAAACGGACCAATCACAGCATTTCCATCTCCCATTTATTCTCTTTTTGGTTTAATTGTTTCTAATTGTTTTATTTCTTTATGCACTCTGAAAACGAACAACTGATTGAGTTTGATTTAAGCTCGGTTAAGAAGGTAGTAAAACCACAAATGTGACTGAATCTGAGTACTCAAATGTCAGGTTTTAAAATGCCTGTAAATAATTAAAATATTTAAGTATTAATGACAACTGAGGCACACAATATTATATACTTAGTAATAAAGGTCTCTTTTCCTTACTTCACTGTATTCTAATTGAGAGAATTGTACCTGACAGCTGGAAAGGTGGGTGTCAGAATGTGGAATGTCATTTAAATTTCACAGTTCATACTCAAAAACAACTCATATGTATTTTTAGATTCCATACAGTTTTAATGATAGTAGTTTTATTAAAATGTAACAAAAAATTACTGCAACAAACATCCAAGTTACGTAGTAAAAAAATAATGTCGCTTACTGATAAATGTAGCGAAACGCGACAAAACGCGAGTCTTGGAAGACGCATCTTAGAGATCCGTCGTCATAAAACTTAATTTGAATTTTATTGAGGGTTCCGCTTTAGGCGAACGCTTTCTGTAATAAACTTAATGTAGAAGGCGACGCAATAAAGTTCGCATTTGGATATACACGCTTTTTATAATCCATCCTCCGCGAAGATTAGAGGAGTAAAAGAGAATTCTCGAGTTATGAATCCTTTTTGGTTATTAAGTATTAGATTGGTGAAAAAAGGGTTTCTTCGCTTAAGAGCCCGCTATCCCTGATATTGAGTACCTCGTTTTGCGTCAAGTGGAACTGAACTCTGTGACGTTTCATTATTGTTTACAATAGCGCGCTCTGAGCCGTGGCTGTTAAGCCGAAACAACGCGCGCTCTCAAAAAAACGTTATGTATGTTGAAAAAAAATCATTAATATACTTAGTAAAATACTTTTTATTTAATAATCTGCAATTTTTATATAACTTGTTCTGGAAATTTCGTTTAAAAGAAAAAATCTTGAAAAATCAACCATGTTTGCTATTTAAGTGTGATGTATCGCAAATTGCACCGTTAATAGATCTGCAAAAAGGATGTATCTAAAACATATATTCTTTTCAGACATAAATGACAATTTCGGGGTCTAAAATGAATGTTTTCACAAAGGGACAAAGCCGGGATAAGATAAGCCCCTTAAGTTCAAACACAGGGTATCTCAGTTTTGATTATAGGTACTCTACTTCAGAATTCGGAATGAAATTAAAGACACTCGATGTTTTTACTTGCGCTGTGTTATAGATCTAGAACAACTAATGAACCAGAATATAAGCGATGATTTCAATTTTTTAAGCGTTACTTGTTATCCGAACGTAAACGAGGGCTTTAAAAACGCAAGAGAAATTACAGGCACGCGACCCTAATGACCTACTTTTTATTTCACCTACACTAAGAATTAGTAGAATATAAGATTTGTGTTGATTACCACCGATTTGCGAGTAATGTACAAGGTTGCATAATCTAAGAGCACTTAATGACCTAGTTTTTAATTCACCTACACTAAGAATTAGTAGAATTTAAGATTTGTGTTGATTACCACCGATTTGCGAGTAATGTACAAGGTTGCATAATCTAAGAGCACTTAATGACCTAGTTTTTATTGCACCTACACTAAGAATTAGTAGAATTTAAGATTTGTGTTGTATTGGCAGAGGGCCGGTGGTAAGGAAGATACCGCAGTAAAAACACCAAAATATCACTTTAACTTTATATTATAAATAATCAACTCACAGAGCACAAGTCCTATCGCCATGTTTTTTTATCTAGAAGAAGGAAACGGAACTAAAGATAATCATAGAGGACCAGGATGTGTTTGATGTTTTGACACAACGCTCTTAAAGCACTAAAATAGTTTTAATAAAACAACACCCTCCCTCAGCAAACATAATCTGAGCCTCTAAAAATACAATGCAAAAAAAAACTTGGTTGTAATATTTTACCGTTTAAAAACAACCTTTCCTTTACAACTCTACATCATAATGGCTCTATTTTATAAGTTATAAGCATGCTTTAAAGAACTTCAAGACATATTGATTTATTTATTAACTTAACCTATTTTAATCCTATTCTTTCTCTGAAGGTTACAAACTTAGTCTTCAATAGAGGTTTTGTGAAAAAATCTCCAAGTTGTTCATTAGTAGAAATGTACTCTAATTTAATTAAGCCTTCCTCAACCTTTTCTCGAACAAAATGATATCTAATACGTGGGACGCACTATAAGTTTCCGGAATGAATATGAAAAAATACTATTAAAGGTACAAAATTAATTTATTGTTTTTCAAAATTTCCCTTGGCGTCTATGCACTTTTTCATTCGATCAAACCAGTTTTGAAAACTTTTGTGCCACTCCCCTGTGGTGACCTCTGAAACGTGTTTTTCATACTCCTCGACAGCCTCTTCTGGTGATGAAAATCGTTGACCGCGTAATTGGTTCTTAATTTTTGGGAACAGAAAAAAGTCACAAGGTGCCAGGTCGGGAATGTATGCAGGATGACTCATGAGTTCTACATTTTTCGTCTTCAAAAAGTCGTTTGTCTGTCTGGCCGTGTGAGAACTAGCATTGTCGTGGTGCAGGATGATACGGCTTTTACGGTTATTTTTACGGAGTTCGTCAATAACTTCCGGCAAACAAATGGTCGTGTACCAGTCACTATTCACGGTACGACGATTCTCTAAAGCAACAGTAGCCACGTGTCCAGTTTTATTAAAAAAAGAAGCAATCATCCGCTTAGATGCACTTTTCACGCGCGCCACTTTGGTTGGTTTTGGCTCATCTTGAAAGACCCATACGCTCGATTGCTGCTTTGTTTTGGGATCGTAGCAATAAATCCATGTTTCGTCACCTGTTACTATGTCCCACACCAAATTTGACGCACCTTCGTTGAATCTGGTAAGCATGGCACTGCACCAAGTGACGCGGTCCGTTTTTTGAGCCTCGGTCAAGTTGTGTGGGATCCACCGCGAGCACAGCTTTCTCACACCCAAATGTTTGTGTAGGATTGATTGTATTTGACTCATGCCTATTTCTAAGGATGCGCGAATTTCATGGTCGGTCACATGCCTGTCTGTTTCAATCATACGGCGCACAGCATCGATGTTTTTGTTGGTCACAGCGGTGGACGGCCGACCATCGCGAGATTCGTCACTGAGATTGATACGACCACGCTTGAATTCTGCAAACCAGCTATAAACAGTCGTCTTGCATGGTGCTTCATTGCCAAAAGCTGTTTCAAGCCGAGCGATGCTCTGTTGAGCTGTCAAATTACACTTAAAATCGTAGAAAATCATACTACGAAAATTTTCCCGAGTTAAATCCATGTTGATGCAGACACACAATTTTTTAAATGGCGCCACAAGGTAAAAACAAAAGACAGTCAGATGAAACAAACTGCATTCTACAGCCAAAGAGTTCTATTTTCAAATGTTGCAATAAATTTTTAAATATTGTTTATGTAAGTGGCCAGTTCCGGAAACTTTTAGTGTTACCTATGTATCTACATGTTTAAGTCTTTTATGAAATTGAGGATTTTTAGCAACTTTTATAGCAGATTGGTTATCTTCAAACAGGACAACTTGGACATTTTCCTCTGTTATTTTACATTCAGACAGGAGACTCTTCAGCCAAATACCTTCACAAGCCGCAACGCTAAGTGCCATATATTCAGCTTCAGTCGAAGACAATGCTACTGAAGACTGTTTGCTACTTGACCATGAAATGGTACAATTATACAATTTGAATATAAAACCAGTAGTGGACTTTCTATTTTCATCCCCACCCACGTTAGCATCAGCGTAACCTTCTATTACCTTTATACCCTCATTGGATAAATCAAATATTAATTTCAAATTTATTGTTCCCTTGATGTACCTGAGAACTCTTTTCAATGCATTCCACAAAGATTCAGTGGGTTTATTTTGGAACCTACTAAGATAGCTAATCGCTACACAGATATCTGGTCTTGAACCGAGCATTGCATACATCAATGAACCAATAAGCTGCCTACAAGGACTTTCTAAATCAGGTTTTATACATTCATCTTTCAGCAAATCAGTATTTGGTTCTAATGGTGTGGCCACCGGTTTACAATCAGACATTCCATATCGGTTAAGTACACTGTGCAAGTAAACTGATTGATCAATTTTGATCACATTTGTTTCAAGGTTTTGTTTTACTTGTATACCCAAAAACACATTTATTTTTCCTAAGTCTTTCATTTTAAAATATTGTTGGAACTGCTTTTTCAGGAATTCAATTTTTGTGATATCAGAGCTCAAAATCAAGAGGTCGTCGACATATAATAATACATAGACTTTAGTTTTATTATCATTGGCCACATAATAATACCAACAATAATCATTTTTGCTTCGCTCAAAGCCAAAGCTTTTCATTACCTCATTGAACTTTGTATTCCAATATTTTGGAGACTTTTTAAGGCCATAGAGGGATTTATTTAGTTTTAATACCTTATTATTTGTGTTATCTAGACCTTCTGGCTTATGCATATAGACATCTTCTTTGATATCACCATACAGAAAAGCTCCAGTAACATCCATTTGACAGATATGCATTTTATATTTGTTTGCTAAAGCTAGTAAAGCTCGAAAAGTAGTTAATTTTACAACTGGAGAATAAATTTCAGACAAATCAATTGAATCTTTCTGTTGGAACCCTTTGGCAACCAGTCGAGCTTTGTATTGTTTATCATTTTCAATGTTTTTCACCCTGAAAACCCACCTACATTGAATTATATTTTTATCAGTAGGTTTATCTACTTCATGCCAAGTTTGATTTTCTTTTAAGACCTGTAGCTCTCTGTCAATTGCACGCTGCCATTGAGAAGCTTCCTTACAAGACACTGCATCACGATAAGTGACTGGTTCATCACTAGATAAACTTAAAAAGCATGTGTCATCGTCAAACCTTATTGGTTTATTAATCTTAGTTCTGTCACGCAAGCAATATTGTTTTTGTTGGTCATCACTTACCATGACTTCATGGTCACTATCACTACAAGTAGAATCAAAAGTTTGATCAGGATCATATTGACTGGACATGGATATGCGGCTGAAGTCATCCTCTGGAACAGTTTCCTCGTCCATCTCAGTAACAGGAGTAGGTAGAACCAGCTGCTCATCTTGGTCGACTTCAACCTCCGCTTGGCTATTATCATCACCATTATAGTCAAGTAACCTGAAAGGCTGGAAAGAAAAAGTTTCTTTATCTTCACCTTGATTTTTTTCTTTTTGTACTATGATATCTCTTACAATATCAGTCTTCTTGCTGTCTTGATAGTACACTTTAATTGCCTTTGAATGTTCTACATAGCCAACAAAAATAGCTTTCTTGCTTTTGACATCCCATTTTGTTCTTTTCTGGTTGTGTACATGAACATAAACTTCACTGCCGAACTCATATTTCAGGTTTGACACGTCTGCTTCTTTATTAGTCCATAGTTCTATGGGACTTTTTCGCTTTATAATTGTCGGACCTGTTCTATTGATGATGTAGGAGGCTGTGTTTACTGCTTCTGCCCAAAATTCTTTGCCCATATTTTTGGCGGCTAGCATTGTCCGGGCTGCCTCCACAATTGTTCTCATCTCTCGTTCTGCTCTACCATTCTGCTGGGGGAAGTATGGCACTGTTCGCTGATGTACTATACCAAGCTCTTTGAAAAGCTTTTCAATGTCTTTGTTAATAAATTCTGTGCCATTGTCACTCCTAATGGTCTTTACATTTCTTCCTGTCACATTCTTTGCATACATGATGAAATCTTTGAGTTTTTCTTTCGTTTCAAACTTGTTCTTTAAGAAGTATACTTTTCTAAAGTTCGAGTAGTCATCTTTCAGCAGTAAAAAGTATAGGGAACCTCCAAGAGACTGCCGTTCCATTTTTCCACAAAGATCAACATGAATGAGCTCACATGGAGAATTTGCTCGATTTTCAGAACTTTTGAATGGCAATCTATGCTGTTTCCCCATGATACAAGGTTCACAGAAGAAATTCTTTTCATCTTTGAAGTTAATATTCTTGTATTTAAGGTAGTTTTTCACATGATCTCCATGTTGATGACCATAAATATTATGCCAGTAGCCAATGTCTTGAATGGCAATGTTCAGTTGACTTTTTTCATAACCTTCAAATTTAAACAACATTTTGTACAGTTTACCTTCTCTGACTGCCATTGCTTTCTTTCCTCCATTTTTCATAATAATCTACTCATCACTTGTACATTCACACTGATAATTGTTTTGTAATGCAACATTAATGGAGAATAAATTGATTTTCAAGTCAGGAATATGAAGGACATTGTTCAGAGTTGTCTCGATTGACATTTTATCCTCGTTTATGAAGTAAGCTTTTAACAAAACTTTGCCAATGCCCACAGCTTGCAATTCGGAACCATCACCCAACTTGATTAACTTTGATATGCATGTATACTCAGAGAACATGTTTCTATTGCTGGTCATGTGTTCCGTTGCCCCACTGTCAACATACCATGCATTTTCACTTGGTGTGGAATCGAATGATACAAAAGCGTTACTTTCTGAGGTGCTTTGCTTCTTGTTTTTGTTCTTAATGTGCCAACATTCTTCAATGGTATGCCCCTTCTTTTTACAGTATTTGCACTGTTTATACTTGAATTTCTTTGGCTTCTGCTTATAACTGTTGTGCGACAAGGCTGCTGAAGTATCATTATCATAGTTGTTCTTCAACTTATCTTCCTCCAGCATGAGTCAAGTGGTTAAATTGTGTAAAGTTTGCTCAGTCGCTGCCGTGCTTTCCCACGATGAACTAAAATGTTTGAATTTCTCAGGTAGCGAACAAAGTATCTTAGTCATCAGCATCTTTTCTGGTACTTTTTCACCAGCTACTTCTAGCTGACTAGTGATATGTTCCAGTTTAGACAGGTATTCACGAACACTGTCTGATTCCATCTTCATATTGTAGAATTTTTGATGAAGATAGTGAACTGATACTTGATTTTAACTTTCGTACGTCCGCTTCAACTTTTCCCACATTTCAGTAGCAGTTTTGCATGCCAACAAATGTGACATGGGACCTTCAGTCATGTTGGTGACGATTATTTGCTTTGCCGTCGTGTCCAGTTTGGCCCAATCGGTGTCTGTTGATTTCTTATTACCGAAGACCACATCCTTTACACCTTTGCTTTCGAAGATTATTTCAATTTGGAACTTCCACAGGTCCCAGTTAGATCCGTCGAAGCGAATAATTCGTGTAGGATCCATTTTGTTTTTCATGCACGCGGTCGGCTTTTACTACAATAATTTAGTTTCGTATATACGACACTGGTACCATAACCTATTGGCAGAGGGCCGGTGGTAAGGAAGATACCGCAGTAAAAACACCAAAATATCACTTTAACTTTATATTATAAATAATCAACTCACAGAGCACAAGTCCTATCGCCATGTTTTTTTATCTAGAAGAAGGAAACGAAACTAAAGACAATCATAAAGGACCAGGATGTGTTTGATGTTTTGACACAACGCTCTTAAAGCACTAAAATAGTTTTAATAAAACAACATGTTGATTACCACCGATTTGCGAGCAATGTACAAGGTTGCATAATCTAAGAGCACTTAATGACCTAGTTTTTATTTCACCTACACTAAGAATTAGTAGAATTTAAGATTTGTGTTGATTACCACCGATTTGCGAGCAATGTACAAGGTTGCATAATCTAAGAGCACTTAATGACCTAGTTTTTATTTCACCTACACTAAGAATTAGTAGAATTTAAGATTTGTGTTGATTACCACCGATTTGCGAGTAATGTACAAGGTTGCATAATCTAAGAGCACTTAATGACCTAGTTTTTATTTCACCTACACTAAGAATTAGTAGAATTTAAGATTTGTGTTGATGACCACCGATTTGCGAGTAATGTACAAGGTTGCATAATCTAAGAGCACTTAATATTTTTTTTCAGGTGGTTTAATTTTGTTTGAAAATCCACCATATTCATTATCATCAGTTCACCAAAGAGTTTCCAAATATTTCATACGCAGTTATTTTCCAAAAAGCTAAAAAAAACTGGTTAAGGCCTTACCCATGGTGGACGATAAACTAACTGAGCGATTTTGAACTTCAGTATGTTGACAGAAAGTTTACATTAGAACGCTCGCTTTGCGCGCTGCTGACACGCAAAATCAGTGAATTTTCGAGATTTTTCTGGATTTTACGAAAAAGTATTTGTTGTAGGTGTTTTTTCACCTGAAATCGTAAAATAAACTATGTTTTCTTCTTGTAGCAGTAATTTCAGAAAAAAAACTCACGCCTTTTATATATAAAACGAATTAATTAGGTACTTAAAAAGGCATCATTTTCAAAAACAAAATCTATCAATTGAAATGTGTCCAATTAGGTAACTGACCTGACAACGGAAAGACAAAGGTCTGAAAAAAACACGTGTCCAATTTTACATTGATCAGATAAGTAGTTGACACAGCATATTAAAACAAAAACCCTTGAAAGACCAGAGGCAAGCCATTAAATGCGAGTAGGACTCGTGCCGTGAGGGTTCTGTACAGACCGATTAAAACACAAGTCTACACCACAGCACAAGCAGTTGTGTAAGCCAACTTAACTTGACACTTACGATGTATTAAACTATGTGTCCAAAGGGTCTAATTAAGATGATAAATAATTTTTTCTTGAATAATTAAATATAGGTAATTTTCAGATTATACTTTCATAGATGTTTCCTTTGAGTGAACGGAATCTAAAGTTTCTAAGTCAACTGGAAGTAGCCTATAGGTTTTATGTTTAGCCAATTTGTTTGAAATTGATTACGTAAAGGACAATTACCTTTTTTCATGTTGAGTTAGAAGTTAAATTTTTAACAGTACTATGGGGCCGTAGATTTCTGTAAGAGGTATTCGTTTCAACTTGACATTTCTAATGGGGTCCGAGAAAAAGAATCTTTACAGAAGGACGTACAGATAAACGGACAGACGGAAAACAAAGTGAACGTATAAGAGTTCCGTTTTTATCTCTTATACCATCACTTTGTTTTGACTTAGTCAAAACTTGATGTTAGAAACGAGACACTTACTTTATTTATTTTGAGTGTTTTCGAAAGAAAATCAGATGACTATTAACCTCGCTTCTAAAGTGGTTTGTCATTTTCCTACCTCGTCAATCTGACGCTCGAGGAAATAACAAATTTCTTTGCGGTCGGTGTAATATTCTACGCCTTTTTGGAATGGAGGATGGAAGGATGTTCGGAAAAACCTGTCCTGCTTCAATGCTTTCATTTTACATTTGTATGTACTGCTCAGTTTGAGTGCTCTGTTACAAAACTTTTAACATGTTTTTGTAATTTGTCAATGTTTTTTAACCTTTAGGTAGTAGTTTACTACTGACTCGATTCTTCAATGATTTGATGAGCAGTTAGTATTTTTGATGTTTAGAAAATAATCCCCTTAATTTTGTCCCACTTTGAGAACAATTTTGAACACTAAGTTTTCCAAAGTTTTAAGCTTTCGCCTGAACATAAACAAATTGATAGAGGATCCGTTGTCAATAACGGTCTCTTTTTTTTCATTTTATTATGGGACTAAAAGCATAATACATAGGTATTTAGGTGCGGTGCTTTGATATAGTTTATATAGGAAAAGAATTAACTGCAGACGTAATTCTCAAGTCTAAATGTAACGACGACAATTTTTATCAGGACATGACTAAAAACAATCAATAAATATTTACGATAAAACTTAATAAAAATACAAAAAACTTCTTAAATTGCCAAAACCTCAATATCTCTTCGCCAACTTTCCTTATTAACTTACGCGAAGACAAAATAGGTAATTCAACCATTATTCGACTTTGCACCCTATCTCATATGAAATATGACAGCAATTTGCTCTAACAGGGCTGTTTATCAAATTTTCAAAGGCAAATTGAAAGCCAGTAAGTGGTGATATATTATCAACTCATTGTTCAATTTGTTTATGTCTATTCATGTATATTGTTTACAATGTTTGCGAAAATTAATGTGTTTTCCAAAGAGGTTTAGTGTGTTTGTATTTATAAGGAATTTAGTACAAAACTTAAATAAGTCGTTTTTAGCTAGTTTTTGGCTAGTTCCTGTAGAAATAACTGTAACGCCAAAAACAAAATCTGGAAAATAGAATCTTGATAATTATAAAATAAAAGTCTTAATGACAAGAAAATAAAAATAACGAGAAAATGTTCAGTCAGTGGTCATTAGACCGAAAAAACCTTAAAATATTAAGAGCCTTTGCACCCTCTATCAATATTCAGTTTTTGGGGCTAATTACCCTTTCCCTCATTAATGGGAAAGCTATTTTCAGCATAAATTCCTAAATTATAAATATTTGAAGAGCTTTGCCTCCGTATTAATTAGAAGCCTGCCGTTGTCAGCATTTTTATAACTTCTTTTAGTAACGATTTTAATAATTAAATGTATGTAAAGTATTGTAAATAATATAACCATCATATAAATCTTGAAAAAAAAAATACAACTAAAAGTGATAAGGTTGAGAAGAATTGAGTCGAATTTCAATACAGGGAAAGTTACAAAAAAATTGTAATTAATAATTAATAATTTTAGGAAATGGAGCAAACAAACAGATACAGCAATGTTTACAAAATGCGAGAGTTTAAAGTTCTATACATACAGCAATTTGTTGAAAACTTTGTTCAAGGTTTATTGTAGTTGTAGTTCTGCTTGTCAATCTATATAGGCTGAAATTAAATCAACCGACCAAATTCATACTGGAGACTCGGTTGGTAATTGAGACTAAACTTCAGTTCAGTAAACTTTTTGGCCAATTTCAAAAAAAAATATTTTTTTAGAATTTCTTCTGGAGGGTCTTCAAACCTTGTTTATGATGACTAACAGAGTCTCCAGTATGAATTGAATGAATGTTTTGGTCGGTTGATTTAATTTCACCTAGTATAGTCTACCGTACCATCGTGACGTATAATCAATATTTTACAGTATCGATACAGATATCGATAATATTGTTTCAAAAGATATTCACAATCGATTAAGCAAAACCATCGATAGCATTTTAGCAGGACTATCTGAAACGAAATAAAATGCGCTCAGGTTTAATAAACTCGATATACGAGTAGTAAAAAGCCGGCCAAGTGCGTGTCAGGCCACGCACGGTGTAGGGTTCCGTAGTTGCCCGGTACATTTTATAAGTTGGTCTACTAATACAGATCGCGCCAAACATCTAGTCCCATACATTTAGAAGAAAGGTCCATAAATTGTCGTGTTTGGAGGGGATTAAAAGTTTGGCGCGACAAACAAACAAACAAACAAATACTCTTTATTGTGCACCGAAAAAAATACATAATAATAGAAATTTTAACAAATGTTAAAGACACAATTGGCGGTCTTATCGCTTAAAGCGATTTCTTCCAGACAACCTTTGGGTGGAATTATTGTACGGGAAAAACGCGAAGGCGGTGTACATAAAAGCAAACTAAACAAAACAAAACCTACACACAAATACTTAAATAGAATATAGAATAGTTATAAAAACTCATATATATTCATATCACATACATAATTATATAAATAATACGTAAACTATTTGAAAGGAGACATACAGTCACTCGTAAACCTTTAAAGCCTAGTTAGCTGTAATACTTTTCGTTTTATATTCACTTCTGTGAATTTTTTCATTTATTAATAAACAACCACTTAGCCGGCAGGCGGGCGGACACTCCACTCTCACAAAAATTTGCACTTTAAAGCTTAATATTTCGCCAACGGATCCCTAAATCGAAAAATGGCTTTCATAAACCCACAATATTTTTGAACGATCTATCTAACGATACCCAACACTATGGGATAGACCAGAAAAAAAAATTTGTCGACGTGATCAATATATACTCATGCCAAATTACAGCTTCTTTCTAAATAGTCTCTGAGCTAAGCCGTGGACAGACGGACGGACGGACATGGCGAAACTATAATGGTTCCTTGTCAGACTACGGATTTGTCATTTTGACAATTTTTCTCGTGAATAGTAATAGTAATTTTTTTGACATATTGGTGTCACTTTTCTTAGCTTATCGATAGCCTTAGGTCAAATTATAGTTTATAATAATTATTATTGTAGTAACATTTTTTATTTCATTTAAGAGCTGTGCTCTTGTCGATGAAGTCTTCTCCATTCACTTCTGCACTCCGCCTTCTCTTTAACTTCTTGATACGACACGATATTTAGTTTTTCTTTCACTTGATCCATGAATGTTCTCCTAGGCTTTCCTGTATATAACATACTCTGAAGTTATACAACAAATTGCTTGTCACGCTACCATTTTGGCGGTTTTTATTGTCGTCTTGATGTGACGTGCTATCTATGTATGATTGAACTTTTCAGAGGAAATTCCATTTTCATCAATACCCGTAAATTGCATTTTCATTTCCTGTAGATCAGGACTATTTTTATTTTAAATAATTTTCTACGCGATGAAAGGAAATACAATTATTTGAGCAAACGCAGGACTGGCTCAGCCTGGAGTTGTATTAAAATAAAGAGGATTTCGTAGAGCATTAACTGTTTCGTTAAATAACAATATTTTGTACTTTTTATATCTTAACCATTAAAGTTCTGGGTGATTTATCGTCGGGCGTTTATTCGCACGGTTTTATATATCTGAGGATACTTATGGCAATTCTATATTTTTTTCTGAATCTCTTGCAAATTATTTTTATTTTTAGATGCTAAAACGCGAACAGCAACGTTATAAATATATTGAATGTACCTATATATTAATATTGTATACTAGCCTTTTCCCGCGGCTCCGCCCACATTTAATCAACCGGTTTTAGGCTTAGACGTTATTTTATGAAGACTCCTTATAACTTATGAGTTAATCATGGTGACTTCGATGATAATAAAAAAACCGCATCTTCATCCGTTGGGTGGTTTTAGAGGTAAAAGCGTTTATTAACCTACTACTAACTACTACAAGAGCATTAGACTGCCTACACGCACGCGTCAAATGGCCGATAGTCAATTAATTCGTAATCCCAGCTGTAAACGTGAAGCTTCTTAAAGTTATCGCTTCTTTACGTTGTAATACTTTTATTAGCCTTTGCCTGCGGCTCCGCCCGCGTTTATTCAATCTTTGCCCCGTTTTCGTCTTAAGCGTTATTTTATGAACACCGCTTACAGCCTTTGTGTGTTGACAGGGTCATTACATTTATAATAAAAAAAACTGCATCGAAATCCGTTCAGTGGTTCTCGAGTTAAAACGGAACATACAAATGGAAAACAGAACATCATGGCTTAGCTCCATCCAACACATTAAATCGGATTTTCCTTCAAAAACTGGTGGTAACCAGTTAAATATACGTACTTGAAACATAAATAGGACTAGCGTAAGAAGACACAGGTTGAGATTTTAGTGAGTCCTAGCCGTTAATGACGTCAACGCACTCTAAATTTAATGAAACTAATACTCAAACAGTTAAAATATTTCTAACAAAATCAAGAGCTGCCCAAAATTCCGTATCGCCTGATAAAATCAACAAACGCCTCTCAAATCCCTACCAATCCCGTTACCGCAAACGACAGGCTGAATCTACAGTTTTTGTCCAGAAACAAAAAAAATACGTGCCCAAATTGCAAAAGCAAAACTCACTGCCAATTTTCGTCACTGCGCCGCCATTTCAGCGAATTTCCTTTCGTTAAAACCTTCACTAAGAAGAACCTTCTTTCATGGTTCGCAAACTATGAATTCCGCAAAGTAATGCCCCCTTATAAGAGCTGAAATAGGTCAAGTTATGCTGAGACGCACTTTTATTGCCTGACCTCATTTTAAGTCCACTAAGCATTTTTAGCGAATGAAAAATTGTAGATGCCTATCTTTCTGTTTTATTCCTCAGGCGAAATACAAGCATCATTTAAAACATAATATTGAGACCTATGTACACCCTGAAGATACATTAATTTCTGAAACCAGTTGGAAAATGGTAATAAAATAATTGAAACAAGAGTACAAGTGTTTTTTGTGAAAAATCTATATTTAAAACAAGCTTCAACGTGACCCTATTTGTTTAATTTAATTTGATAAATTTTAATTATTTCTAACAAGACTTAGGTACTTACAAAAAATTAAACCGATTTGTCCTATCCCAAATATAATTTGGAAATAATATAAAAATTACATACTTGCAGGAAGCGTGTTTTTAAAATTCAAACTTTTCTTTATAGACATTCACATTTTAAAAATGACAATTTTGCAGAGTTGATTTGAAGCTTTTTTGTTTTATTTAATTATTCGCAACTGCTGTTAAAATAAAAACAAATAACATACAGTAAAAACAATAAAAAAGTATGTTGGAAACCAAAAACTGTTAGCAAGCTTTAGAGTTTTCGGGGCTAAAATAAATGATTTTTCTTCATGTTCCGAAAGTTAAAAAAAGTTACGGTAGCTCGTGTTTTTCCGGTAATTAAGAGGGAAGTTTAAAAAGTTCCTAACAGTCTGAAAAAATCTCAAAAGCATGATTTTGAATCATGTCGGTCTCGGTCAAGTGTAAGCATTATACTACGTATGAGTTCCGTTATAAATTAAGATTTACATACATAATATCGTCATGACATGAATCTGTGAGGGGGTGTCATAGGTGTTCACAAGTTTGAACTGCAAAACGCAGGTCACAGTCCTCACTCGGTAGTACCAAGTTGGTACATTTCCCGACGAATAAAACGTCCCAAGCGTTGATGGATGGTGAACTACATCACCGTACTATAGGCAAAAACAGCTTAAAGCCTTCCAAATTAATGTGCAACGTGTGGATTGAACAGCAGATATGGGCAAATGAAACGACTAAGGTTTATTTTTACGGAACCCTGAAAACATTGAGTCTGAGTAAAAGTCTCGTAAACACTAAGAGAAAGTGCGCAATCTTTTTAATAGGGTTTACTAGCAATCTTTGGGATTTATAGTTCAAACTCCTTTTCGCTCGGGACTTTTCAGAACAGTTTTATTCGAGCACTTCACGAGTTACGCATAGATTTTGTAGATTTTCTCCTTTAAATGTACAAAATAATAACAAGACATCGTCTCGACTTGAATCTCCGAGAAGGTGTCAGGGTGTCTCCGTAAATGGACTACAACCATAGTACAAACAGAATAGTTGAACAACTCCCGCGCAGCTACTGTTGCAGGGTTGTCCATTTATTTTGCGGCGATGCGACAAACGGCGCGCGGGGCGTACGTAAGCACGACCACAGTATTTTTGAGGCATTGAGAGCAAGAAAGGCCTAACATTTTAATTGTGTCTGGAAATGTCAGAGTTTTCGTGCTCTCAGTGCCTCATTCATACTATGGCGCGACTGCGGAGCGCTGCCGAACCTAGTCACACCGCCAGAAACCGCCCGTGATATTGTCGTTGTGTGCGTGCTGTGGTTCGTGCGTGCAGGCTCGCACACGTTTAAGCCGCGCGGGCGACATCTCTGTGAACATAGCTTACTAAGTATTCTGTTTTTACTATGCTAACTTACAAGTCACAGTACATTTCACCGATGATTGTTACATTTCAGTGTGATAGGTGGTGAGCGCTACCGCCATTCTTCCGGCACCAATATAGATTATCCTACAGCTTTACGTACCTTCCGAGGCAAGCAAACTGAACATACATATGCCTCTCCAGGATTTAAACCTCGATACCTCTGGCTTACAGATGGAGGTGTTCATTCGGACAAATATACCACAGAGGCGATTTAAATCCCTATCCTTTTAATTTTTATTGAACTATGGTAATGTATTTATAACTTATCCCTGAACGGTAAAGGAAAACAACGTAAGGAGACCTGCATGCCCTAAAAAGCGTGTATTTGTGCTCGAAGAACGGCGCGATAGGGCTCACCACCCATCACGTTGGGACGTAATAATCGTCGGTGAAATGCGGGTGCGCCGAGTGTGACCTGTTTTCACAGTTCACACCCGGAACACCACTGACACCCCTTTGGGGATTCATGTCGTGACGATATATTTATATGGTATTGTATAAATATTCGTATTATTATAATTTCTTCACCACCCAAAGGTTGACTGAAAGAAAACGCTTTAAGTGAAGTCCGCCTTTGTACATAATTATGTAAACGAAACTCTGTTCCCCTTTCTTTTGAATGTCTTTTAAATGTGCAATAAGGTGTCAGTTCATTCATTCATTAACTCATTCATTAATTATCTTACCGTACGGTCCGAAATAGAATAACAGCGCTAAAATCGTTTCTTACAAATGAATGAGGTGAATGGCAAATAATCCATAAGTGAAACGAATGTCGTCATTCATTCGTATGACTTTTGTGGCTCACGCGACGGAGGTGAGGCGATGAAAGCGTTGAACGGAATGAAATTTCAAAAATGACTTACACTCCATAATTTCAGACAAATTTTTGAAATGTCTTGTGGGACATCCGAAAAGGATGAATTTATATTTGTGAATGTGTTTGTGGATTTGTGGAGTCGATAAAAAAATATATAACGTATTGTATTCTATGTTAAATTAAGAGGTTATGAGGTATCTTTTATAAAGCGGTCCAGATCATGAGCTATCTTTCACATCGTTTGCTAGCTAACAAATTACGGACCAGTCCTCACTCACACTTGAAATCATTCATGGCTTTCAGCGATGTATTCTATTTCGGACCGTACGGTAGGTATTAATGAAGCCAAAACTATCATTAGATTTTTTGTCTGTATATGTTCCGTTTTAACTCGAGAACTACTCAAGAGATTTGGATGCGGTTTTTTAGGGTCCCGTAGTCTGACAAGGAACCATTATGGTTTCGCCATGTCCGTCCGTCTGTCCGTCAGTCCACGGCTTTGCTTAGAGACTATTAGAAGATAACAGAAAGCTGTAATTTGGCATGAATATAAATATTAATCACGCCAACTAAATGGTATAATAAAATATGGAAAAATTTTTTTTTTAGGTTGCCTCTCATTCTCGTAAGCTGTGGATTAACTTTTTTACTCGTCTATCCCACAGTGTGAGGTATCGTTGGATAGGTTGTTTAAAAACATTGTGGGTATGTCAAAACCGTTTTTGTATTTAGGTATTCTTTGGCGAAATATAAAGCTTTAAAAGTGCTAATTTTTGTTAGAGTCAAGCATCTCCTTCCCCCCCTGCCGGCTAAAGAAGTAGTATATGTAGGTAATGAATTTAAAAGGGAATCTATCACAGCTAAGAAGGCTTTACAGGTTTACGAGTACAAGTCGCGCCAAACTCTTAGCCCCCTCTAAACATGACAATGTATGGGCCGTTCTTCTAAATGTATGGGACTAGATGTTTAGCGCGATCTGTATTAGTAGACCAACTTAGAAAATGTACCAGGCAACTACGGAACCCTACACTGCGCGTGGCCCGACACGCACTTGGCCGGTTTTTTTTATTATATCTAAGTGACCCTGGCATATAATATAGGTTATCAGGGGATTTCATAAATAAACTCACAAGCTGAAAACGGGGCAGACAGAGTATAGTAAGTACTCATAAATTGAGATGTACCCATAAACAAAACTGTTGACAATATAAGACGTGGCTTTGCATCAAAATTAGGCTTTTAGTCATTATAATGCTTTAGATATAACAACAGTGTATTGATAATCCAATTAAAATTTCCTCGTTACTATGTATTGGCCCAAAATCTAAATCGTATAAGCGTAAGCTGCGTCCTTGTAGGTATATAGAGATAAATCCCAATTAGCTGTTGCCTTTACAGAGAGGCTTTGATATCAAATTTAAGTATTTTTACTATACAAACCTTACTTAAGGGAGTTACCTTTTACCTCGGTACAAAATACACATCAAATTATTGTTTTCCTTACTTTTGAATAAAAAATATGCAATAAATGTGTTTTAAAGCAACTTGCGGAAATAGTTTATTAATGATGAAGTCTTCACAAAAAAATTACGTACTTTAACATATTACATTATGTTTGCATTACAATAACAAACTTAAAAGCGAGTTTACAGTTGTAATGTAATACAGCTAAAACGTAACGCATAAAATTGAATAATTTTCATGTGATCACCTAACTATTAACAAGCATTTTGCGCGAATTGCTATAAAACGCATTTATTCCAAACTTTTTATTCAAAAGTAAGGAAAACGATATTATAATGTGCATTTTGCACCGAGATCCTCCATTACCACCTTAAGATAGCCCAAGCTAAACTCCTTTATGATACCTTTTTCATCGCCTTAAACTTTCTATAATATGATTATAAAAAAATCGATATTATTCATTTATTGACTTACTTCTCGTAATTCGAGGCTTGAGGTTAAAAAGTTTACCTTCAACAAGTAAATAAATAAATATTTCAAACTGATCATAGGTATATGAAAAGAATTATTTTCTCTATTTAACGATAATCAGCGAAGCAGCGATCGTCGTAACAGCCACTTTGAAATGCATGTTGATATGAACGTTATTTCAATGCTGTTTCTGTCGATATTTGTACCGACAAACATCGACCTGCTAATTTAGCATACTGAACATCAGTCACGACATAAATCCCCGTGGGGGTGTCTGTGGTGTTTCCAAGTGTAAACTGTAAAATGCAAGTCACAGCACACTTGTTACACCCGCTTTTCACCGACAATTATTTACTACTTATGAAATGTGATGAATGGTGTACTTTAGGCACAAATGGACCAACAGCCTAACGTGCTTTCGTAGCACGCAGACCAAACTTAAATTAATGTCCATCGCGGGTATCGAACTCACGACTTCTGGGTTACCAGGCAAGCGCTCTACCACTCGGCCATAAAGGTTGTTTGTCTGCGGTCTAGATATACAAGAAAGTTCACGTCACTACGAAACGAATCCCTGATCCTAATGGGGGTGTGAGGGGGTGAGAGGAGGTGTGAGAGGGTGTTTCTGAGTATGAATTACTCGTATGAAGTGTAAGTTACAGTCCACACTCATGTTTCATCAATGATTATTACCTTCGTTCGTGTCTAGGATTACCAAATGATAGGAATTTTCTTGACATATCAGGAATTTTGGCCTTTTATCAGAGAATCAGGAAAAAATAAGATTTGTCAGGAATTTTAAGAGATAGTGAGTCCAACCTTCCATCAGCCTGTGTTCGTCCACTGCTGGACATAAGCCTGGACTTAAGGTGGTAACGGAGGATCTCGGTGCAAAATGCACAACATAATATTGTTTTCTTTTGAATAAAAAGTATGCAATAAATGCGTTTTATAGCAATTAGCACAAACTGCTTCTTAATAGTTAAGTGATCACAAAAAAAAATATTAAATTTTATGCGTTACATATTAACTGCATTACATTACAACTGTAAATACGCTTTTAAGTTTGTTAATGTAATGCAAACAAAATGTAATGCATTAAAGTACGTAATTTTTTTGTGAAGACTTTATTATAAATAAACTGTTTCCGCAAGTTGCTTTAAAACATATTTATTGCATACTTTTTATCAAAAGTAAGGAAAACAATATTATGATGTGCATTTTGTACCGAGGTAAAAAGTTACCCTTAAGTGATGACGAGCCCTGACCTAGCCTTAAGCCTTGTGAATAAATGCTTAACATTATTATATTTATTGAGTCACATTGTGTTTATAACCAAAACTATTGTAAACTGTGATGCATCCGCATCAGTATTAAGTTTTTACGAAAATATCAGGAAATTTTAAAATATCATGAATTTTGTTTATATTTGTTTGTATTTGGTGCACGATTAAAAATATTTGTCTTATCTTGTTGGTTATTATACGCTGTAGCTTATGGTGGTTAGTTCTATCACTGAAGTACAGCTACAAATACGGAACCCAATATTCCAATACGAGGTCTGAATACATGACCTCCGGATATCGGCTGGAAACGTTTAAAACACAAGATCATACAGGCACTTAAAATACAAAAAGAAGTTTATTATTTAAACATAAATAAAACTTTGTCCTCATGTTCTACTAGTGGTAGTATAAAACGACATTTTTTGGCAGCTTTTTAATTTAAGCGGAAAAAATGTTTACCAATTGCCACTTAAGGCGAGGCTATCCAGAGAAATCTGTCCTGCTCTCGGCTCAGTGCGACGCTGGGAAAACTCGCGGTTTTTAAGTGTTTTATTTGTTATTTTGGAACAAAAAGGTTGAATTTTAATTCAATCCGGCTGTTTTATATCACATTTCTTACAAAGTTTTTGATGTCAGTTTAACTGTCTAAAACCTAATGTATCTCGAATGAAAAATTATGTATATCATATTTTATATCTATTTTTGTATTTAATTGGATGGATTAAAATGCAAGTATTCGTACAATAAACGGCCGAAATATGAAAAGTTCAGAGATTGAAGTATGATTTATATTTTTTTCAAATGTAATTATTACAATTTCACGGTTTAAAATGTATTTGTAAAGAGAAAATGTCGGGATAACCTCCCCTTAAATTTCATACGGGGATGTGATTTTGAAAATGATGAAATAATAGTTGTTCAGTATTAACAGTAGAGTATATACGAGCAGTTAAATTGTCGAGCTCGACATATTTTACTTTTGTACTGAGGGCTATGTAGGTACTTTCTTGAAATAAAAGAAAAGCTATTTCTCACACTCACATTTAAGAAAACAAATCGCGCGCTTGTCGTGTCCAACAGACCAACCGAGACAGATAAAATTTTCCCCAGCTTTCTTTTAAACTTTTTAAAGAAGATTCTCGGATTTTTTACTTGGACATGTACCAAGATTATTTGTGAATTCTCAGCGAAAAAGGTTTTATTAAACGGAGTAGTAAGTTCTGACAAAATAGAATATATAAGGTGACATTCGTTTATACAGCCCAATTCATACTGAAGATTCGATAAGTAGTCGCTATCAAAGTTCGATGACGCTTTTCGGGCAATCCGTTTTTTTTTGTTCCATACAAACGCAAATCCAGGTTGAGTCAAAACAGTGGAAAGTCAAAACTTCATGACTCATATTTAGCAAAAAAAGTATTGACTTGTAACACTGATTACTTACCAAGCCTCCAGTATGAATTTGGCTGTATACATAAACGCCACATTGTATTTAGCATCTGAATCCTCCAAATATGCATAAAATAAACGGTAAAATAAGGGGTCAGGACTCGGCTCAACTAAGTTGGCGGGTTTAAATATAGACAAAGATGGCGTGAATTTTCAAAGCACTGACTGATGTCAGTATGTACTGAGCAGCTGAGATTTGCCTCACACCTGTCAACTATTTGACCCGGATTGAGACAAACGAACGGTTGTTGTGATGAAAACACATGTAGTTTTCCATGAGTTTTCCACAAATTATATTTAAGAATACACTACCCAACATGGGCGTCGGAAGATGAAAATCTAGGGTAGGACGAACTCTTTCAAATATCAGCGGGATTTATAGTTGAAAAATAAAAAACGTACTCTTGTGCAAACAAAAGCTGCCGATCGGTCTTGTACCTCGTGTGTCCGCTGTATGTGTACTTTAGTACTATTTTATACTGCCCCATTCCGTTTCCAGGTGGGGGGGGGGCAACTGCAACTGCCCTCCCACCTCCCCTGCCCCACCCTTCTGACTTCCATGCTACCCAACCGGTTTCGCTATCGAAGCATCATCAAGAGCTTTAAATTATAGTAAATACATATTTTTTATCTCAACAATCAACTTACTACAAATAAAAGGTCTCTTATTTTAGCCATAGTTTAATAATTGAACCAGATTTAAATGACGCCTTACCTTATTTAAACTTAATAAAAATAAATAAAATAATGGTGGATCTGAAGATCTTCTGTCTCTGTCTATCTTTCCGCTTTTTCCCTCTATTCGTCTCGCCGGACCTAACATCACTTATAAGTTTAACGTGAACTTTTCAGCCCTGCAATCAAAAGACATCATTGACGTCAAAGTGACATCAGCATGACAAGGCACCTATTTTCAGACCTTATTGCGGGACATAGCTGCTAAAATTGTTTACAAATAAGAAAATTTAACTGGTGCGGGTTGCACAGATGTATAGTGATCGAAACTGACCAGTTTTGATATCAAATACCGTATCTAAATCGTGTGATTGAGTCAAATATATCAAATATGATCCATGCAAAAGTAAATTTCATTTGTTTAGTTGTTTAGTCGTAGGTCTCATAGTTATCTTTACTAATACAAATAAAATAAAATATAAAAATATAAATTAAATAGACGTAAAGATATGATATATCACTGATTGTTGTATGCTCGACAAGCAAGATTGGAACCCAGGTAAAAATGTTATACAAAAAGCAAATCATAAATAAAACAAGTCACGTGGCGTCATAGCGTGTTCAAGAGCGTTCTTTCGCGAGAAAATAAAAGACAATTATAACGTCCTCCTTCTCCCCAACCTCCTTATTACCCCAAAGTTATAAGAAACGAGCCACCATTTTCCCTAAAAACTGGGCAAGACGAAGATAATTAAAATCCTCCGGTAAGAGAGCTGCAGCCCACTCCTATCCGACCCAAAGCTTTCAAGCAATAATTTAACGACCTATTTTATTCGGATTTGTAGCAACGTTATAAGAAGTAATTATAACGCCCTAAAACAACTCTCTTTCCAGTTCCGTACCTCAAATGGAAAAATGGAAATAATAAGATAACTTACCATCTGTCAAGACCCTTTATTTTCCTCAAGTTGAAATTAATATCTTCTAACAGAAGTCGCGAAAATAGTTATTTGTGCAACAAGAGAGCAAAGGTAGTTTTTGTTGCGAGTGTCGAGTTTGAATCCCGAGCAAGCAAAGGATTCTAAGTTAGAATCCTGAGCATTGTAAGGGATTTAAAGGCACAAGAAATAAAATTACCTTGCTCTCGCGTGACACATACAACTTTTCACCTCACTAGCAAGAAAATACAAGATGTAAAAAAATACATGCATACTATATACTCACGCCTGTCTCTGCGAAGAGGGGTAGCCAGAGACTAGATATTTCTATCTGTTTCGATCCTGGCACACCCCTTTCGCTTCTTCCACATCCTAATCATACAAGTTCTGCTATTCCGAGTACTTTTGACTTCGCCCATTTTCGTTTGGTCGGCATGTGTCCTTATAGGGCGGCCCGGTAGAGTCACTCTACTTTTATTCATTCTTTTATCACTCTACTATAAACATAAAATTTAATTAAATATTTTTTTTGTTTAACTGAACGATAGTAGAGCGTGGTGAACGTGGTGGTAGTCATGAACATAGCCAATGAAAGAGTCAGCCTCAGGTCAAACAAATGAAAAAAAAAAAAACTATTTCGCGTCCACAGTTTCCTCTGTGTTTGCGACATTCTTAATTCAAAACACTTTTTCTCACTGATTTTAAGTAACAAAAGCGCGATTTTTGAGCTAGTGAGGTGAAAAAGTTATTACGTAATCAATTTCATACAAATTGGCGCACCATGAAAACTTATAGAGTAATTCCAGTTGACTTGGAAACTTGAAATTCCGTCCAAAATTAGGTCATAATATAGCACACGTCCCGGAAAAAAACTGAAAATTACCTATATTTAATGATTCAAGAAGAAACGAGTACTGACTTAAATAGACCCTTCGGATATATGGAGTTTAATAGATCGTAAATTTCAAGTTAAGTTGGTCCTTCATAACTGCTCGTGGAATAAATGTGTGTTTAAAATGGTGTGTATGGAAGCCTGAGTTCATTTTTTATGTTGTATATGAATTATTTACTATTGGAAATTAGAGTTCTTTTTAAAAATAATAGTAGATTTAAAACGATCAGATTTTTCATTTTTAGAGTTTATAGTTAAAGAGTTAGTTATAGTTAAAGAGAAAGCGGAATGCAGAAGTGAATGGATAAGACTTCATCGACAAGAGCACTGCTCTTAAATTGTATGAAATTACCTGAAGTATGCCAATCGGAACCCTATTACTGCTCGTCAGCCTGACCGCTGACTGTCTGTCTGTCCGTATGTCACAGAGGTCTAAAGCTTCAACCGCCTGCCAGTTGAGTTTTTCACAGAATACGTAAACTTCGAACATTGAATTTTTTTAACGTTATTTGTTTCAGCTCTATCTCAAAGACGGTGATACACACAAGTTTCAAATGTTATGGAATTATTTTAGATGGTTTAACTAAAATTATAAATCATAAAAAATAGCTATGGCATAATGTTGTTATAAAGTATTTAATAAATATCAAATAAAATCAAAATATTTATTTTGTAAAATAGGTAAATACATAAAGTATACTTTGTACAAGTCAAAGTTAATCTTTACAATATATAGGTATATCTTTAGAATTTAAAAAATATATACTAATAAGGGAAATACATACAAGAAATATTTAGGTTGGGCTAATAAAATATAATTATACACCTGCATGAAATAGAGAAATCTAGGAATAAAAATATTACTACATATAAATGATACTATGAAGAAATAAGTTGATAAATAAATACGGGAATACATGCAAAAAATATTAAGGTTGGGCTACTAAAATTTAATAAAGTTATACACCTGCATAAAATAGAGAATTATAGGATTATATATACATAATGCCTAACCATCCGCACCATTCGATTAGTATTGCTAAAAAGGAGGGCAAGAAACTTAGCAAATAAATTCATTTAATAAAGTTTTTAAGGTTCTGTACGGGTATTGTGTTTGTACAGGTACGAAAATATTTTTGCGCTAGTCTAAATCGCACTTGGCTAATTCACAATCTTCTTAAGAAGCTATAATAATAGAAGCGCACTTGCCGTCAAAGCAAAAGGGCGCAGCGCAGGCTGAATCCTGGACCGAGGTAAATTTTCAAAATATTCGTCTACCTTGAAATTTGAATCAATCGATATATTCTAGAATTTGATGCACTTTTAAAAATGTGTAGAGTATAAAAAGTAAATGATTTCGCAAGAAATTATATAATCTAAGCCACAATAACATTAAGAAGAATCTGTTTTTCGCACTAAGAACATTAATATTGTAAACTATTTTAGCTAGGAGCTATTTCTTTTAGATATTTTAATGATTTCATTCAGTAAAAATATCAAATCAAATCAAAATATTTATTTTGTAAAATAGATACATAAAGTATACTTTCTACGAGTCAAAGTTAATCTTTACAATAAATAACATTAGAATAAAAAATAAAAAAAGTAACTTAGTAAATAAAGTTAATAGTTTTATAATGCTAAAGATGTGCCTTACATGCTCCTAAAGGGCTGCAGTCTACTAAGAAACTCTCAAATGTGAAACCAGGGAATAGACATTTAGTTTTCTTGATCATGAGAGTATGAATAAAATTAATTGTATGAGTTGGTATTGGAACGTAATACGAACCACGAATTTCCCTAAGATTGTACCTTGTTATTCAATTAAACCATTTCACCTACGCGTATTTAGATTATATTATAATTGTTTTAGTATCTGGTCCTTGATAGTCAGAAATGGTTTGAGTCCCGTCGAAGTTTATGTATTATATGAATTAAATAAACATAATAATATGGAAGTCTAAAAATCATTAAAATTTGCACTATCCCGATAAAGTCGTTTACGCAATTCAAGATGCAGATTAAAGCATTTTACATGGATAAAAACAGCGGAATATTGCAAACCAACTCATTTCCATGCCTAAGTTGAGAATTTATTAACATTTAGAATTGGCCTCTTCTTCTTTTCAGTACTTACGATTGGAAAATCATTTCGAAGAATAACTTCCTTTAACTGTTTTTAGTAAAATTATGTATTTTATTTGACCTTCGGTTATGTCATTAAGTACCATTTATTTTCGTATAGACAAAATATATTTTTTCTTGAATGCATCATTAATTTTGACAAGGATTCAAATATTTAACTTAATACGACACATGCTGTAAATAACAAAATCGTTCTAAAAGTGCAAAAAATCATAATTGAAATTTTATCTCTAAATTGATTTATATATCTCAAAAAGCCGACAAAAATAAAACATAAAAGTTTAAAAAACGACCGAATTCAGTTTTTCATGTACAGACAAGAAAAACCTAAGCCCCGGAGCCAACGTGCCCCTCTTTGTTCAGTTAATGGACTCTCAGTTATATGAGAAGTGCCTGGGATCTTGTGAGATGTCATAGATATCATATGCTAAGAAACGTTTAGTGGGTATTTTGTTTGTGGGAGAAATCTTGTAGTAAAACATGGCATGAGGATTATGGAAGGCTTGAATGATAGACTGGTCAAGTGCGAGTACCGTTTAAAACACAAACTTATTCCACGAGCAGTTATGTTGGTCCAACTTAACCTGATACTTACGATCTTTTGAACTCTATATATCCAAAAGTTGGACGTTCCTTTCGTTAAATATAGGTCATTTTCAGTATTTTTTCCGGGACGTGTGCTATATTATGACCTAATTTTGGACGGAATTTCAAGTTGCTAAGTCAACTGAACCCTACAGGTTTTTATGGTGCGCCAATTTGTATGTTAATATTGTATGGTTTAGTAACAGTTTATATTAACTCAACATACACATATTAAATTGTTTAGTGTGTAGGTGCCTAAATAATTGTAAATAAAATAAAATAAAAAAAAATAAAAATAAAATTTAAGTATTTATCAGTTTTATTTTGTTTCCTCGCACAATTTTTTCATTAAAACTTAGGTAAAATGTTGATGTTTGTGATTGTTGGCACTTGGTGGAAATATTATATATCTATCTATCTGTACTACTAATAATAAAGTAGTAATTTGCATGCGGTTTTCTTTACTATCATCGTAGTTACCCTGGTCAACACATAGGCTACAAGGGGTGTTCATAAAATAACGATTGAATAGACGCAAACGGTAAAGGCTATTATATAAATCTACTAGCTTTTGCCCGCGGCTTCGCCCGCGTCGAAGAGATTTTCGTGGAAATAAGGAAAACAAAAGAATATGATTTTTTGAACGACAATATGCAACGGTCACCATGTTTTACCAAAGTGCTAATAAATACCAATCAAATAAGCCCAAACTTAAAGGGTCCGCTGTTGTCCGTTGAGGAGATCTCGTACCTACCTTCCAGTCCCATCAGCAGATCCTGGTCACGATGTTTTACCAAAGTGCTAATAAAGACCAATCAAATAAGCCCAAACTCTAAGGGTCTGCTGTTATCCGCTGAGGAGATCCCATAACCACCTTCCAGTCCCATCAGCAGACCCTGGTCACCATGTTTTACCAAAATGCTAATAAATACCAACAAAATGGGAAAATTAGGTGGTAGAGCTGATGCCGGGCTCGATTGTGGAGGTACCACCATCTTACTCGCAAATCCTCCCGAAGTTATTCGGGGGAGAGTAAGAGAACAGCTCTCAGGCAAAACCAGGCGGCCCACCATTGCCTGGGACCGATGGATGGCGGTATATCCATTCCCAATGCCGAGCCTTATATAAAACAGACTGGTGACGGGCAGCGGCGTCACTGGTGCAAGGGTTTCGGCACCGCGCTCACCAACCCGCCTGCCCAGCGTGTGTGAGTATGGGCATTTCTTCCAGGAGGACCGCCAAGAGTGGCGAAATCCTGGAAAGGCCTATGTCCAGCAGTGGACGAAACAGGCTGATGGATTTACCAACAAAATAAGCCTAAACTCGAAGGGTCTGCTGTTGTCCGTTGAGGAGATTCCGTACCCACCTTCCAGTCCCATCATCAGACCATGGTCACCATGTTTTACCAAAGTGCTAGTAAATACCAATCGAATAAGTCCAAACTCGAAGTGTCTGCTGTTGTCCGTTGAGGAGATCCCGTACCTACCTTCCAGTCCCATCATCAGACCCTGGTCACCATGTTTTACCAAAGTGCTAATAAAGACCAATAAAATAAGCCCAAACTCGAAGGGTCTGCTGTTATCCGTTGAGGAGATCCCGTCCCGTCATTAGATCTTGGTCACCATGTTCTACAAAAATACTCATCAATGCCGATCAAATAAACTTAAACTTGAGAGGTCTCCTAAAAAAAACATTTACCAGTGGATGATTGAAACCCCGACGATGAGACTACATACGTACGACTACGCAAGGCGTACATACCACATGATTAACTAAAAATCTTATTGAGTGCTTAAAAATTTTTTATAGTCAGTTCAGTAGTTCTAGATATTACCCATAATATATATATATTGTTTTTTTTTTGTTTCACAACTTAATCATACAAAATTATTTACAGTGTTTGGGGTCTCCATTTAAGTAAGGAATTACCTGTATTGGGAGACCTCGCTCTTCCATAGCATTACAATATATGTACATGAACAAGTTGAGATGAATAATTGCAAAGTTAATTTTGTAGTTAGAAGAGAAGTTACAATAAGGAATTCTGAAGCAAGCTTTATGACATTAAGAGTTGTTGAAAAATTTTCAATTTTTTACAGAACAAGCTTAACTTCATTTATTACTTGTTGTTCAGGTATATTCTAATTTTCGATAGAACAGTACTGAATGATATTTAAAGTGTTTTGCTTCAGAATCGCACTTACTGAGTTCTATTTTTTATTATTATTATAAACCTAAAGTTATAAAACAAGTAGGTACTACTAACATTGTTTATTGTGCTTGTATTTTTAACATAAGAAGTAAAGCACTTTGTGAGTGTATATATGAGAGTTTGTGATAGAAGGTCGGCTGTGTGTGTGTATTGTAGGGTGATTGGTGTATGTGAATGTGTGGAAGAATGTGGTGTGTAGTGAGTGTAAGAGTAAATATATGTATATGCTTGATTTATGCCTTCAGCCGATTTTAACAAAGATTGAGGATATATTTGGAAATATATAAATATACTTCTAGACAAAGTAGATGTATAAGTAGGTAAGTTAAGGTTATAACAATATTATTTAAGAAGAGACTCAGTTTTATCATAGCTTCTCCACTTAAGCCAGTTAGTCAGAGTTATCTTACAGTCATAACTATTGAGTGCATACATTTTAACTTGAGCATTAATTTTATTGTATAAATTCTCGGATTCCTTGATATATTGTCTACTGGCAAAAGCAGATTTGGCAGAAACTTTCGGGACTACGACGTGTTTTCTTCGTTTATGAAGAAAACTAGGGTCATAAGTAATAGACTTATGTTTTCTTAAAACAGTGTGAAGAACATATAATTTTCTAGTAGTCAGAAGGTCGCTTATTTTATAAAGTTCTTCAGAAGGAAATCTATATCTTTTAAAACTCATGACTTTTAGCAGGGATCGTTGAGCTCGTTCTAATTCCAATAATTTAGTTTTTGTTGCCCCTCCCCAGATTGATATACAGTAAGTGAGAACAGATTGTGCTAGGCTGACGTAAACTTGGTTAAGTAGTACTTTTGTGCAAACATGTCTAAGCGTCTTGAAGGTCCATATTAGTTTTCTCATCCTGCTCATCACCAATTCGATGTGGGGGTGCCAGGACAATCGTTGGTCAACTATTATTCCCAAGTACTTAGTGCTCACAACTTTATTTATTATGGTGCAGGAACAAAGAGAGTAAAGCGGATTACATGTGTGTATTTTGAGTTGAAAGTTAGTTTCAGGTTGAGAGGAGTTATATTTACTGAAACAGATGTAGTTAGTCTTTGATCTATTAAGTGTAAGTAAGTCAGTGTTCAGCCAGCTTGCTATTTCCCTGAGGCCTTCTTCTGAGGATCTACGTACATCATCCCATGTGTCACCAGTGAAAACCACTGCAGTATCATCTGCGTAAGAGAAAATTTGACCCTGATTGACCTTCATGTCACACAGGTTATTAATGTACAATAGAAACAGCGTTGGGCCTAACACGCTCCCTTGTGGGACTCCAAAGGAGATTTTTGCTTCCTCACTCGTGTATTCTCCAATTTTAACCATCTGCCGACGATTCGTGAGATAATCTCTAAATAGTTCTAAGGGTACACCCCTTATTCCAATGTTTTCCAGCCGATGCAAAAGGATAGGGACAGAGACGGTATCAAAAGATTTTTTTTAGGTGGAGAAATACAGTAAGACACTTTCTGCTTTTATCAACCTGATCCACAATAATAGATGTTAACACTGAGACAGCATCATGCGTTGAAATTCCTCTTCTTAAACCGAACTGTGTTTTTGAAATTAGGTTAAATTTACTTCAGTAGTTCATTAGACGATTATTTATAAGTTTCTCTAAAATTTTTGAAATAGCTGGTAGAACAGAGATGGGTCTGTAATTATTGGGATCATCTCTGTCTCCACCCTTATGCACCGGCGTTATAAGTGCTTGCTTTAGAGCCGCTGGAAAGATTCCCTGATTAAAGCAGAGATTTGCTAAATGGGATATAATTGGAACAACCAAAGCACTAGCAATTTGTAAAAATTTAGTAGTTATATTGTCCCACCCAGGAGCGCTATCAGATTTTAAACTATTCAGCACTATCAGTACCTCTCCGGGGTCGGTATCCATTAGAACAAAGGAAGAGACTTGCGTATTATTTGTATTATTTTTAACTTGAGGTATTGGTGTAGCACCAGAGAGAAGGTCTTTTGCCAGTGTTTTGCCAACATTGGCAAAGTAGTTATTAACCAAGTTAACCGAGTCATAGGGATATGCCTTAACATTCAAAAGTTCCAAGCTTAGATTTTTATTTTGTTTTCTATGAGATATTTTGTTGATAGCTTTCCATAAAGATTTAGGGGATTTTTTTACTTCAGATAATTGCTCTCTTTCGTAATTTCGTTTTAGTTTTTTTATAAGATTGTTGCAATAGTTGCGGTATCGTCTGTAGGTAATTCTTAAAATTTCATTATCTGGGTTGGAGTATAGGTTTTTTTGCATTTTATTTATATTTATAATACAGCGCAAGATACCCATGGTTATCCATGGTTTTTTGATACGTCTGTTACTTGGAACTATTATTGTTTTAGTGTTGTCACTAATACACTAATACACTTTTTCTAATTTTATTTATCAAAAGTTCAGTTACTTTAGTAGAGTCATCATGTGAAAGTAGTTCTGAAACATTGCTTTGTCTATAGTTAATTTAGTTTTAGGGTACTTATTTGTAGTTCCAACTTTACCTACTTTTAGAAAGATCAAACGATGATCAGTAACTGTAGCATTAAATACACTAATTGAGGCAGTATTCATATAATTTTTGTCTAATCTTAACATAAAATGATCCAAGCAATTGTTGTTTCTTGTAGGCAGCAAATGGCCTTGAAGTATTCCGTGCATTGCTAACATGTCAAGATAACTTAATCGATTTAATCTCTCATATGAATTTTCACTACAAATTATTTTTATGTTAATATTTAAGTCACCAGTTATTAAAATATTTTTGCATGATTTTATAGTTTCTAAGTGTAAATTTAATGAATCAATAAAACTGTTTGCTTTTTGAACAAAGGAGATCGATATATACATAGTATGATGAGATCATTAATTGAAATTTGTAAACATGAGCCTTGCTGTATTTGTATTTCTTTGACTTATATTTTATGATGCTTTTTGACATATACAATAACTCCGTCGCATTGGTTGACATGATTGGTTGCGGAAAATGATGTGTAATTGTCAATTTGCGGGATGGGCTTATTTGGGTCTAATCTGCACTCTGTCAGCACCATCAAGTCAACGTCGAAGTTAAAATTCGCTCAAGTTACAAGTAGGTTATCTAAGTTTTTGTTAGCACTTCTGATGTTCTGTGAGATTATCGTGAAATCTGTATGTAATATTGTCGTATGTTTAGAGAAGTCATCAATTTGGCATTCAGAAGAATCAGCGATTTTTGTGTCGTCTATTTCTTTTTATGTGGTAAGAGAACTATTCATATTTTAAGATTTTAAGTAATAAAGAGTCATTACTAGATGTGTGTAATACAGGTAGGGTACCTAAATAATAAAATATGATTATGTTATGGTTACTTATGTATATGTTTGTAGTCAGAGCATATGAGATAATATTTATTGCGGCATTATCAAAAACTAAAGCATATGTATGTAAAGTGCATTTGAGAGTTATTTGCGAGTTGTTTTGTAAGTATGTTATATAAATTGTGTATGTTGTGTGAGTGACAGGGATAATCTGTAAAGTTTGTATTTTTAGGTGTAAATAAGACAGGTTTCTTGTAAGTATAGATAACGAACAGTTCGCAATATACATGCAATAGGAGCTATGTAAACTTAAAAAATATTTATATTAACTGGTCATTTTAATTCTCGGAGAGTATGTACTTGCGATTCAGATTTAACTTGAATGATAGGTGAGTTTTCATCCTTCCTCAAATATACTCTTCCGTAAGCAGTCCAGCAAAACTTATAAATCTTTGATTTGACTAGATCACGTGCCAGGAAGAATAGGCGAGAGCTTTTAGCAGTCAGCTGTTCGGAAACGAAGACGGGTGTATCAACATTTTTAGTGAATCCTAGATGTTTGGCACAGATTTTTTCTTTATGCTTATAGTTGAAGACCTTGCACAGCTTTTAAATATCAGTCTTTAAGATTGCAGACGAAGTTTTGACAATAATAGGTGTATTTGCACTCGCTTCTTTCTTACCTCGAACTCTGAAAATGTCTTTGATATCAGATTTTGTCATGTCACAACTGATGCTCTTTGAAAGCGACAAAACCATTTTTACAGGTCTTCCTTTGTTTCAGTTTCAATTTTCGGTACATTTTTGATTTCCAAGCATGTTTTGCGGCTTCCCCGCTGCATATCCTCAAGATTATTTTCCAAGATTGTAATGTACTCTCTGTCCTTCTTAGTTTGTACTTCCATCATTTGAATTTTCTTTTTAAATTGTTCATTTTGAGCCTTGAGGAAGGATATGGAGCATTCTATGTTCCTGTTACTTTGCTGGATCTCCTTTAGTGTTGGGGTAATTTTTTCAAGTTTATTACTTTGTTCCTTCAATAGTGATGTAATCATGTTTTTCATGTCCTCCTTAAAAGAGTCAAAGGCAGGCTCAATTTCATCCACCCTTCACCTTTTATTTCGTTGGGAGACAAAGTTTGAGGGTGAGGTGTCTGTAGTATCAAGAAGAGTAGATTCCGAGTGTGACCTGTTCATATTGGCAAAGTATGGTGGGTCAATTTATGAGTGCAGCTACCTCGTTATTAAGATCACTCTTTTCTCACTATTTTTAAGTTATGAGATTTCAAAGTACTCACAAACACTGGATCACGCACGAACACACGCATAGGTCACGGTAATTTGGGAGCTATCGACGATTTAGTACAAAAACTAATTCCGTCCAGTTAAGCAAGGCCTGTGACCAACTGGGGTCATGTAAACTGGACACCGATCGACGATTCAGAGCAAATAGGCTTTCCGTCCGGTATAAGAGGACCTCTGATTATTAATAAATTCTATAGCAGTTTACTTTGATTTACACATCTGAGCACCTCAGCGATCCGAGGGGAAGAGGATAATATCCAAACAAACAAACAAACAAATCTTTCTTCTTTATATAATAGTGTAGACAGAGTATAACGTGAGTTGATTTGAACCAGACTGCGTCAAATTCGATATTTTGAAACATGCAGTGCCATCTAGTGTATTAAAATTAAAAACAATTTCAACGTCAGCTTACAAACAATTTCAACTCCAGCTTACTGAGCCGTTATCTAGGATAGCTTCCCAGAGATGGCGTTTTCTAAGCACTTGAAAATAAAAATATTTTAGTTATTGGTCTTTGCTAAGTCAAGAAATATAATTTAAGCTTTAATTTTTTTTTAAAGAAAATATTTTTTCTGAGAATAAAATAAAAAAATAAAAAATAAAAAGTGAAAACAAATTTTACCAGTCGGGGTTTGGGGGTTCCATATGTCTCACTAAAATTCTTATTGCGCTGCTCCCTTTTGTCATAGCGTGATCATGCATAGCTTTAAACCTTCCCGAAGAAATGCTTTATCTTTCAGTGAAAACTGAATCAAAATTCATCGATTGGTTCTCAAGTTATAAGCGAACGAACAGACAGACAGACGTTGTATTTTATATGTATATATAATAATATTAAATAATATAATATAATATAATATAATATAATATAATATAATATAATATAATATAATATAATATAATATAATATAATATAATATAATATAATATAATATAATATAATATAATATAATATAATATAATATAATATAATATAATATAATATCTGAAGTCTGATTCGAATTTATATCCGAAACCCACGCGAACGAAGTCGCGGGCAAAAGCTAGTCTTGAATAAATAAAACACTTGTACTTCTCCACAGAATTATAATTAGACTGCAATAGACCCGACTGGTTTCGCTTATAAGCATTATCTTGGGCTTTATAAAATAAAAATAACTTAAATAAATCAATCATACACCAATGTGTGATTGTGTGATTATTAAAGTTATTCTTATTAAGTTTTAAGTTTCGCTTATAAGCATTATCTAGGGCTTTATAAAATAAGAATAACTTAAATAATCACACAATTACACATTGGTGTATGATTGATTTATTTAAGTTATTTTTATTTTATAAAGCCCAAGATAATGTTTATAAGCGAAATCAGTCGGGTCTATTGCAGTCTAAATATAATTCTGTGGACAAGTACAAGTGTCTTATTTATTCAAAGATAACTTAGGTACTCTATCTACTCGACATCTGATTTATAAGACAAATTTAGCAGCGTCGATTTAATAATTTTATCTATTCCTAAGATTGTGTATCCATTTGAAATAATATACAATTGTGTTATATTTTCAAATTTATCATCCGATGTTACCCGACGTTGATTTTTCATTCATATTAAGAAAAATTTTATGATGCAGAGCAAAATTAATCAGCGTCGGTCGGTTAAGCACTTTGTCTATTTATTAGATTTTAAATCCATTTAATGTGGTTAAACCGAATCCCAGTGCAAAATGCACATCATCATATTGTTTTCCTTACTTTTGAATAAAAAGTATGCAAAAATTGCGTTTTAAAGTCATAGGCGGAAATTGATTAGTAATAATTACGGTTTTACATTCAAATCCTATCATTTTATGATTAACATTTTGATTGCATTCGATTAACAAACTTGAAAGCGTATTTAACGTTGTAATCAAATTTAATCAAAACGTAAGGCATAAAATAACATAATAAAACCCTACTGTTAATAATCAATTTCCGTTAATTGCTATGAAACGCAATTTTTGCATAATTTTTATTCAATAGTAAGAAAAACAATATTATGATGTGCATTTTGCACCGGGATTCAGTTTAATCACCTTAATATTGAATAAAATTGTTTTTCATTTCGAAACTTATCATCCGTTAATATCCGACGTTGGTTAAGTCTGGCCGCAGGCGAGTTTAGCTAATATTATTAAAACGATGAATAAATTTAAATACAACGGCAGTAACTTGATTTTTTTGTTGTGAACTTTTCTTAAACATTAAATTTCTTTGAAATGTTTTCTGAGTAAGGAGATTTTTTATTCAGGTATAATCCTGTTAGAGTAAATTGTTTAAAACAAATTATAATAGAATTTCAGAATACATGGTTATTCTGTGTTAATGGTGTGGTTTCTTAAAAACAGCTAGCATTTACTAAATTTTTTTAAAGTCTTTCCAAGGATTCTTGCATTTATGGCCTCCATTGTAATAAAAAAATATTATCAACTTATTTAAAGAAACTTGGATATACAGAAGAAGACTTCAAAGTAATGGGCTCACCAAGAAAAGCCAGGAAGTCGGAAGTAAGCAGAGAATTATTTCCGATTTCAGGATTATTTCCGGTTTGGGAAATTAAGTTTGTGGCTGTTGCTATTCACAGCCATAGACAAAAGCGAAAACAATTTGATAAAATTTTTCTTCACCACGATCAGCTGTAAAAATTTCGTTTCTCGTAAACAAAAATTACCTATATTAAATAGTAAACGTAACAAAAAAACATTGAAAAACGTTGAGTGTATAAGGTAACATTTTTTTAATTTTTTGGTTATATAAATGTCGCAGGATAGTAGAAAAAAAAACATAATTTGGAAAATATTTTGGGACTTTGGCAAAGGTTCATCAGATAGCCTTTGAATAAATATATAAGTTGACTTTTATTTATGCAGCCAAATTTATACTGAAGACTCGGTAGGTAAGTGCTCAGTAACTTGGTTAGATGATCCTTTTTGTGAAATTTGTAAATTATTAGTCCAGCCCCGAGTCAATTACTGTGGGACGTCAAATTTTATTTTGCGAAATTAGCAAAATGTGTCATCGATCCGTTACCGTTCACTTACCAAGCCTTCAGTATGAATTTGGCTGGACGAATAAAAGTCACCTATATAAACATATATGTATATGACATATTATGACATATTATATTATATTATAATTGACTTATTATATTATATATTGACATATTATATTATGTCATATAGGTATTTTTACTAACTACTGTAGTACTGTACCCTTATATAGTTTCAAAAAGCTATTTAGTTAAAAGAAGTTTAGTTTAAAACGCACGCCAATTTCTACGTGATAAAACTTGATAAAAGTACTTATTTCGGTACGTGGCTTGGCTTGGTAGCAGCCATTCCGTAACACTACTGACTTTTCTGGCGTTCTTCTCGGTGGATGAAATCGAACTAGTGAAGTTAGAGCTCCCGTAATGGCAGCTTTACAGACAAACGAACCAAAACGACTCACTAACAAACAAAAAAATTGAGCGGGCTTACTTAATTAAAGTCTCAGCTCAAAATGCATAACTTATTATTGTGTTTCCTATTCTTTGATAAAAACATTAAATACACTTGATTTATGGCATTCCGCGACTATAGTTGTACTCGTATGTTATTAATTGTCATTAGGCTCTTCCAGCAAAGTTGTATTATTTTATGCCATAAGGGTAAATTAATGGCCACAACAACTTTAAAGTAAGCCTGGAAATTATAAATTGTGCATTTTTGCAGAGACCAAAACAAATTACTTCAAATCGATTGTTTGAAGTGTTGTGTGTCAGTCAGTTTCTCAAAAATACATTGTAATATTACCATTACATACTGTAAAGACCGACCGGAAAATACTTCATTCTGGCGAGCTAATAAAAGTGTCCAGGAAATCTAAATAACTGTCCAGGTAGTTCGTATAAAAATTCATTACATATCATATGTTCACAGAGTACATTTCATTTGTTTTCTTTTTTAAATTATCCGTGTCTATGTTTATAAGAGACTAAGGAGGTTTTACTCGTTGTTTTTTTTTCTTAGTTCTTAGCGTTCCTCTAGATGGTGTTGTTCACGAAGAAGGCTAGAAGGCTGCATGACGGCAAATACCTTTGCCCAGCTAGCAATGATAATAAAAAGTTACGTAATAGCGGGAATTTATGTTGCTTTAAATTTTAGCTGAAAGTATTTTGTGCAAATAAATTACGAAATGAGTTCAGAAGCGGGCTCTGATATAGATTGTACTCCACTAATGCTTTGCTGAAGAAATCAATAACAATATACATGACTAATCGCCCAAATATGAGCAAGTAAGTAAGTTTTAATATTTCCTAGTAAGTTTATTATATAAAAACATTAAAATGTCTCATTTTATTTTTGAGAAAAGCACTATACTTCCTTCAACTATGAATTAGCAATCTGGCCTCGTACTTAAAACTCCTCGCCCTACGGGCTCGGACTTTTAACTTACTCGTCCAGGATTGCTTATTTCCTGGTCTTAGCAGTAATGTACTATTGAAGGCAGCTGTGGCTTTGTGAGGCCGTTGTTTTGGGCTCGGAGGTCGTTATTTCAGTGAGCAGCTAGGTTGCAGGTTTGCACGGGTGAACAAGATATAATAAAGATATCGTTCGCCCGCATAGGTATGTCCCTTTTGTCGGTTTTTCAGATGCGTGGCATTGTGCCCCGAGCGGCATTCCTTCTGAGTTCGTATATAGCTTAATTGAGACAGTGTCTTTGACCTGTAGTTTGTCGTCTGTCCGCTTTTTGTATGTAAGATTGTCCAATTAGTTAGAATGATTAACTTTTTTATTGGCAGACCATTTTTAAGGGTTTGTACCCGAAGGGTGCCAAACGGGACCCTATTAATAAGCCTCCACTGTCTGTCTGTCCGTCTGTCACAAGGGTCTACAGCTTCAGCCGTAATAGTTAGAAAGTTGAAATATGTATTACAATAGTTTCCACTACGTCAAATAAAAAAATATTGATCAATATGAAAAACAAATTAAAAAATTCAATTTTTAAGGTTTTTTGCCACAGCTCTATCATAAAAACATACAATTTTTTTATTTGATTAGATTTTTATGTACACACTCTGAAGTAAAAGAATAAATAATGAAAATTAGGGTTTCTTACTCAAAGGATGCCGAATCATTTGACAGGTGCTGTTCATTTTAGCGGCTTTTTTGACGCGTTTATGTTGCTGTGATATCTATATTGTTGTTTTTATTATATTTTTAGGATTCCTTACCCATTTTGTGTGGTGGTACGGAACCTTTTGTGCGCGAGTCCGACTCGTACTTTCCCAAATTATTATTTTTTTACTTTTCTCGTATTTTAAATTTGTAAATATAATTAATATTATGTTATGAAACTATATTTGGACATTCAATAATGTTAACTGTCTTACCTACGTTAAATAAATATTTTTGGCATAAAAACATAAAGTCTTGTTATTCTACGATGTGAAAAATTTGTGGCTTCGGTAAAATCTATTTACACATAGAAAAATAAATCTTGAGATTGGTTTTCTACATAAGAATAAATGAAAAGTCCTGTCGTTGACATTAAAATTAATGACATAATCCATCACTGAGGATCTTGGTTGTCAAAGATTAACCAGATTACAGCCGGTGTGACGTCATACCGCAGGAAGTGAGGGTAGACTCGTGAAATCAGCTCCGGAAATGATCTGATTATTCAGTAACCATCTTTGCTCGGTATTATGAATTAGAAAAGTCCGACAAGGGTAAGACCAGGATATTTGCCTCACATTTCAAGTTTCTTTTGTATTTCTTTTAATAGAAAGCATATTGGTTAATTATTTAAGTAGATAGTTTCTATGTTTCTTTTCATTTAATTTCAAACGTTTAATAGTTTTACAGCAAAATACAGTTGGGAACAATGGTACAACATAAAATTCTAATATGCCAATAACGAAATAAAATAAATAAAATTTGTTATAATTAAAACTTTTGCAAGATAATAAGATAAATTAAAAATTTAAATAGAAAACAAAACATGAAATTGGAGAGCAATAAGTGTTAAAAGTGCCTCGAGCCCGCTGGACCGACGACCTGAAGGACGTTGCAGGGGGCAGCTGGATGAGAAGGACGGAGGACCGACATGAGTGGTGAAATTTGGGAAAGGCCTATGTCTAGCAGTGGACAAACACGGGCTGATGGATGGATGGATGTAAGTGTAAAAAGTACAGTAACATTATAATAAACAATAAATCTATAAAGTACAAAAGGATTTAATTAAAATAATGAAAAATAATTTATTAATAATTTACGTAATGTTATGTAATGTTCTTTGTGTGTTATATTAATTAGGTATTTCTTAAAAGAAAATATGATTAGTTATGTCCTTTTTTATAACTTATTATACAGGTTAAACAATTATTTAACATCTTGAGAACCTCCTTGTCGGAATATCAAAAGTCGGTGGTATTTCACTTAATTTCTAATGTCTCCCATTCGCTCATAGCTAGCTCTTATCTCCATGTGAGTATTTTCTGTTGAAAGCCATATTTGCAATCATATTTACGTAGCAGCCCAAATCTGCAAGTAAAATAGTTAACTACATAAAAGAAAAATAATTACGAATAATGACTACAGTTTCTGTAAAGTTCAAGTAAAATTTGTTTCAATTAAAAAAAATCCTTGGCATATAACGTCCTCCGTCCTCCTCATCCAGCCGCCCCCCGCAACGTCCTTCAGGTCGTCGGTCCAGCGGGCACGAGGTCAGCCTACACTACGCTTTAGGACCGACATGAGTGGCAAAATTTGGGAAAGGCCTATGTCCAGCAGTGGACGAACACGGGCTGATGGATGGATGGATGATATAAACGTACAAAATAATCAAAAAAGTACTAACGGAACAATATAAGACTGAATAAATAAAAACATAAAAACGAAATATTTCCTTTTTTTACAAAAAGATGCAAAAGATACTTTGCAACCTTCTAAATTATTTGAGTGAAACAGATATTGGCTCGTTTGTTTTTTAAACGCAAACCACTTTTATTACTTAGTCTGGGCCGTCACCGATGCACTGAGGTGAGGTGGGTAAGGGGTGCGCTTTCAAATGATTGTGTGACGGGCTCGTCCACTCTTTGGAAAGTGCGAGATTTTGTAATTAGGGCAACTATCCCATTGCAGAATCTATGCTAGAATTACCATAAATCAACATGTAAAATGAATAATTAATGTTACTGCTAAATCAAATTTACAAGTTACTAACTTATATTTCAAAATCAAATTCAACAGGTGATGGACACGTTTCACCGAAAACGTTATTCTTTTATACTAATTTATTTCCCACCTTTCCATAGAAGTAGATTTGGAAAATTTAACCACTTTGTAGTTCCATCCATCCATATTCAGTCTGTTTCGTCTATTGCTGGACATAAGCCTTTCCAAGATTTCACCATTCTTGGTGGTCCTCCTGAAAGAAACACACGCTAGCCAGGCGGGTTGGTGAGCGCGGTGCTAAAACCGTCGCACCAGTGATGCCGCTGCCCATCACCAATCTGTTTTATATAAGGCACGGCAATTCGGGAAAGATCCAAGTCTATAAGGACGTATGAAGCCTTGAGTGCTAATTGGCAATTTATTAAATTTATTTAATTACGGTTTAGAAAATCAGAAAAATATATCTGGACGTGAGGACCTCTGAACCCGGATTCGAACCTGGATAAAATTGACCAATAACCCCTTTATCCTGTACCCATGTGCTTTCCCATAGCGCAACGATATGTATAGATACTCACTTAATAGTAAGCCACTTGGCGTCTAGAGGGCGCTAGTGTATTCAAGTAATTTGTTTTTATCTTGCGATGGATAAATTGCCAAGTGTTTAAAAATGTAGACATTTATTTCTAACATAGTTAAATTATAAAAACGTCAAATCACACTTCACAGAATTAGTCGCGTGTTAGCTCAGGCTTCCGAATTTATGATCACAAGCAAACCGCACACGTTCCTGCTTGCTTCGCTCGTCATTACACTTTATTTTTTCCTTTGAAAATTAACCATTTCATGCGCCACAAGACACTAACCAGCCCATCAGGGGTCACGATTTAAGAAACTTGAAGCGTTGTACTAATATACCTTGGATTTTGTGTTTATTTTACTCTTGTACTTGTACCTTGCATCTTCTTAATGATCCTGAAAATAATTACGAAGATTAAGGAATTCTTTTCTAGCTTTTACTTATCCGGAACATTGCAATGGTTTTAGGATTTTTGGAACGTTTCGAATTCTCTGAATATTTTGCAAATTGCAACATATATATACAGCATATATCAAAATGTAGTCCGTGACATACATACGCAAACATGCCACTGAACCAAACGAGAATTAGATGCAAGTACCTACCACCATTTTTTAGTCCGTCTGTCTGTTCGTCTGTCAAGACCCTTTTTCTCGCACCATCAGTTAGAGATATTAAGTTGAAACTAATACCTCTTACAGTCTACGGCGTTATAGTGCTGTTAAAAAAACTGGCTTCAAACTAAACACGAAAAAATAATTGCCCTTTACGTAATCAATTTCATACATTTCCTTTTCGGCTCCGTTTCATGTATCCCCTTATTAGTACATTACTGCTAAGACAAGGAAATAAGCAATCCTGGGCGAGTGAGTTAAAAGTCCGAGCCCGTAGGGCGAGGAGTTTTATATACGAGGCCAGGATTGCTAACTCATGGTCGAAGCAAGTATAATGCTTTTCTCAAAAATAAAATGAGACATTTTCATGCTTTTTATGATAATGAGTTATATCAAAAATAATAAACTTACTAGGTAATATTAAAAGTTACTTACTTGCTCATATTTGGGCGATTAGTCATGTTTATTGTTATTGATTTCTTTAGCAAAGTGGACTATAATTAGTGGACTACAATCTATATCAGAGCCCGCTTCTGAACTCATTTTGTAATCTATTTGCACAAAATACTTTCAACTAAAATTTAAAGCAACATAATTTCCCGCTTTTAAGCAAATTTTTATTATTATTGCCAGCTGGGCAAAGGTATTTACCGCCATCTAACCTTCTTCATGGACAACGCCATCTAGAGGAACGCTAAGAACTAAGAAAAAAAAAACGAGAAAAGCCTTCATGGTCTCTTATAAACATAGACACGGATAGATTTAAAAAGAAAACATATGAAATATACTCCGTGAACATATGGTATATAAAGGATTTTCATACGAAATTCCCGGACACTTTTATTCTCTCGCCAGGGTGAAGTACTTTCTGGTAGGTCTTTACAGTATGTAACGGTAATATTACAATGTATAGATTGGGGAAAAACTCTTATCGCAAATAGTATGTATGAACTTATAATAAAATCTCTTTGGCTATACCATTTGTATCTGGCTGGTTTTGGTATTATTAAAAAGTTAAAATTTAAAAAAAGATAATTCCAAATTCAAATTAGGCGAAATGTGTGATTTTTATTTGTTTTTCTTACTGTTAAGATGAGTGAATCTAATGCAGAAATTCGATACATTTTAAAATTTTTCTACAAAAAGGTAAAAATGCAACGCAAGCCGCGAAAAAAAATTGCGATGTTTATGGACCTCGTGCAGTGTCTGTGAGAGCAGGACAAATTTGGTTTAAGCGTTTTCAATCCGGAAATTTTGATTTCAAAGATGCACCTCGCTAATGCTGTGTGTATGGTGGGATTGGAAGGGCATTATTCATTATGAAATGTTACCGCCAGGCAGGACTATCGATTCTGAACTCTACTGCGAACAACTGATGAGATTGAGAACACTGTGGCGCGCGCGGTGACCGGACGTGTCATTAAAATAGTGATTTTAACTAAAATTAAATTATTAACGTGCAATTAATTCTACACCATATTATCTCAACTACAAGAGCGGTATTACTCAAATCCGGGCTGCTCACTGTGGCCATCGGCCGCCAGCCTCACACAGGTAGCGGTTTGGACATAAGAACCGAGCGGAGCGATAAGCGGAGCGAGTTTTCGACATTATTACTATGAGTCACCTGCTGCGAACCCCTCCAAAGGCTACTGTAGAGCGAACAATGCGAGATGGTACTGGATCGCAATCTCAGCCAGACTTATCTGATATGTCTAAAACAGAAGAATTCCAACAAATCAATTTTCGGAAAAGAAAAACTCCAGATGATGATTATGTGGCCAAATTTGATAAATTCAAGAATGAAATTATGGAGACGTTGAAGACCTTCACTATTTCTCAAGGTGAAAACATGCAGACTATTAGTCAAAATATTTCATCAATCAAAAATCAACTTTCTGATATAAAATCCACTACAGAATTTCTTGTTTTGGAGAATGTCAAGTTGAAATCAGATATTGCTGAATTGAAAACCTCCAAATCTACCACTGATGAAAAGATAAAAGATATGGAAAATTACCTACAAAAAATAAAATCAGCTTCACAAATACGACCATTTTCTGAAGTTATCTCACCAACAACATCTCAAACATATTTGAAGAAATGCAAGAACGCTGGATAAGAGACAAAAACATTGTTATAGCAGGTATCCCAGAATCTACATCGACCAAAACCGAAGAAAAGCGAGAACACGACCGACTTGAGATAAACAAAATTGTAGCTGCCACTTATCCTGAAGATGAGGCCCCAAAGTTATTAAAGATAATAAGACTGGGCAAGTATGATAGTGCAAAGCCACGCTCAGTTAAAGTGTGTTTTGATTCTTCACATATTGCCAGAATTATTTTAAAAAACAAGAATAAGGCCGATGGGGTCAAAATTTACTCAGATCAAACACCATACCAGCAGAAATTTATGATGAAACTTAGAGAAGAACTAGAGAAACGAACACAAGATGGAGAAACAGATCTGACTATTAAGTACTTTAAAGGTGTCCCCAAAATAGTGAAAAAGCTGCCAAAAAACTCAAAGGAAAATTAATCGATAATCCAAAACCCACAAAACGTGTAACCTACGAAATAAGTAAGACTTATGCCAACATAACATCCAACCACAAATCTTTGAAATTTCTATACGCTAACGCACGCAGCCTGGTCAAGTCAGGAAAAATTGAAGAACTAAGATGTGTAATTGAGGCATTGCCAAAAATTCATGTTATAGTCATTAGTGAAAGTTGGATCAAAAGTGATGATGAGGCAAAACGGTTAAACATCCCAAACTATTCGCACTACTATAACTTCAGAACAAATACAAGTGGGGGTGGAGTGTCCATCTACGTTCACGATAATCTTAAACACAAATTATTAGAAGAAAAATCAGAAAATGACAACCATTACTTATGGATCTATATTGAAAAGTTTTCACTAAATATTGGAGCAATATACAAACCAGGAAGAACAAATACCAGTGACTTTCTGAATACATACACATACTATCTGTCAAAAATGCGAAGAGTTATCGTTCTTGGAGATGTGAATTTCGACTTATTGTGCAATGAGAAGCCAGTTCAGGAATATAAGAAAGTACTTAAAGAAAATGGATATAAAATACTTAATAAAATTAGCAAAGAATACTGTACCCGAGAAACTTCAACTACTAAAACAATCCTAGATCATGTATGCACCAATCTAAAAGAAAATATGTTCCATATGGCTTTGATCGACTCATCCCTATCAGACCATAAGCAGATTTACCTGGAAGTTCACAACTACAAACCCGCACCGCTTAAACGAGTCCCTTATGAAGCAATCGACTACCAACGACTGTATTCATATGTTAAAGAACATAAATCACAACTGGAGACCTCTGATTATAAGACTATTGAGAACATCATACTACAAGCGGTGGTAAAGAGTAAAGTTATTAAAACCAAGGTATTAAATCCACCCAAAAACGAATGGATTAACAAGGATCTTATTGCAGGAATAAACAAAAGAAACGTTCTTTGGCAGAAGACAAAGAAAAATCCAGAAGACCAACAAATAAGAGCAGCTTTCCTGAAAGAAAGAAATCTAGTGTCTATAAATATTCAATCTGCCAAAAACAACTACTATTATAAATCTTTTAAAAATTGTGAAAAGTGTCCTCGCAAAATGTGGCAACTAATAAATTCTCTGTCTAATAATAAAAATAAATCAGATCTTGCTCCTAACAGCCTTGAAACCCCATCTGGTGTTATCACTGATGCTATAGATATCTGTCAATACTTTAACTCTTTTTTTGCCAACATTGGTTCAATCTTAGCTAATCATATACAAATAAACAAACCAAATAATTCAGCGCTACAAAAACCAACCAACCTGGTAAATAAAATCGAAACTACACTTTTTACTCCAACAAGCTGTGATGAAGTAGCTAAATTTATAGATAAACTTAAACCTAACACCAGTGCTGGTATTGACGGAATAGGGCCTAAGGCAATTAAATGTATAAAAGATTTTTTGGCTGAGCCTTTAACCAGATGTATAAACCTTTGCCTTCTCGAAGGAAATTTTCCTGATTCGCTGAAAAAAGCTAAAGTCACTCCAATCAATAAATCGGGGAAGAAAACGGATCCTGGAGACTACCGTCCTGTCTCAGTACTACCGACAACATCCAAATTATTTGAAAATATTCTTCATAATAGGCTTGAAAAGCATTTAAATACTATTGGTTTTCTTTTTAAGAAACAGTATGGGTTCCGCCCCAAATCTAATACTCTCTCTGCTGCAACTGATTTAATAACGACGATAAAACTTAATATAGATCAAAAGAACATTGCATTGGGTATATTTATTGATTTAAAAAAAGCATTCGATACCGTTAGCCATGAAATACTTTTGTTGAAGCTTAAATATATAGGAATCGCTGAAAATGCTCTTAAAATTTTCAAATCTTATTTAAGTAGCCGATATCAGGTGGTAAAAATAAACAAAAATCATAGTGATTCTAAATTGGTCACATTTGGTGTTCCACAAGGGTCAATTTTGGGACCGCTTCTATTCCTCATATACATAAATAGTGTTAAGGACATTGGTCTAAATGGAGATATCACATTATATGCAGATGACACTAGTCTATTTTACTTTGGCCAGGATATTCATTCCATAGTAGAGAGGGCTCAGAGGGATCTAAATATGTTACATGAATGGCTTCAAATTAACTTACTCACAATTAATACATCTAAAACAAAATATATTATTTTTGCAGCCAAAAATAAAGTAATCTCAAATTATAATCCAATAACAATTAACAATGAAATAATTACAAGTACTACTAATGAAAAGTATTTGGGTCTTATTTTGGACAACCGCCTTACATGGAAACCTCACCTTGAGAAAATAAGAACCAAACTCATATCCCTAGCAGGAGCATTGCGTGGATTTGCTCGTTGCCTTCCAAAACAAGTCCGGTACACAATTTATAATACACTCGTCAAACCTCACATAGAATATTTGATAGAAGTGTGGGGATCAGCCGCGAAGACAAATTTGCGTACTCTGCAAACTGCTCAAAACAAAATTATAAAAACACTTTTTGGTTATAATTACCTTACAGAAAGCGCTAAAATCTATAAAGAAACTAAAATATTTAACATATCTCAAACATATAAATACAATACCTGTATATTGATACGAAAAATCTTAACCAACGATATTCACACACAAATATCTTTTACTAAAAAAATACAATTAAAAATGCGCTTAACAAGACAAGCTAATAATATATACATACAACGTCAGAGAACCAACTACGGTAATAGTAGCATAGTGGCTGAGGGAGCACGAATGTATAACAAGTTACCGAAAGATATTAAAGAAGCAAAATCATTGCTTATTTACAAAATACTATTGAAGAGTCACATTTTGAAGGACTATTCATTACTTCATTAAAACCCAGTGTTTATTAATTTATTAATAGACGCTTTTGGTAGAAACCTACTCGCACTTATAATATTAAATATTCATCCTATCAACTCACTGTAAACATAACCCTACATAACATTGCATTGTTAGTGAAGCTAATCACTTTTTAAGGATTACCCACATATTTTTATTTGTTACGCGATTAAAGCGTTCGCTGTTATAAATTGTAACTGTGATAATTTATTGTTTCTCATGTAAGTGAATTTTATTCTTTTTGAGAAATAAATATCTTAAACCTTAAACCTTAGATTAAAGCAAGAAGTTGAGAGAAAGTGGCCGGAATTAGTCAACAGAATGGGTGTGGTTTTTCATCATGATAACGCTAGACCTCACACATCTTTAGCCACTCAGCAAAAATTAAGAGAGTTAGGCTGGGACGTATTAATGCATCCGCCGTATAGTCCTGACCTCGCATCTTCAGATTTCCACTTGTTTCGGTCTCTTCAGAATTCTTTAGGCAGTTTCGAGTTAACATCACGAGAGGACTTCCAAAACCACTTGTCGTGGTTTTCTGATCAGAATCCCCAGAATTTCTATAGCAATGGGATCATGTCCCTACCTACAAGATGGCAGAAAGTTATCGAACAAAATGGCACCTACATACTTTAGTTAAATGTTAATAAACTTTATTAAACAATGTTTTGAATTTTCATGTAATCCAAATTCTAAATGTGTACTTCATTTCGTCTGTCAGTTAGAGACCCGTAACTAACGGACGGATCGACGGACAGACTGAGAGACAGCAGAGCTCCGTTTTGCGTTTTGACCACGGAACCCTAAAAAATGGTAGCTTCAGTACTTTCTCCTAAAATTAATAAAAATATTTGGTGTACAAAGACGACTTTTTGACTTCTTTATTATTAGTATATATGTAGATAGGTAAGCGAAATACCATTAACTCACTTGATTAATTTTATAGAGCCTACAAACTTAAAATTAGGGAGGAAGGTTTCATCTCCTGCTAAAAACGCTATTTGATTGTGTGTGTAAACACTTGCAGACAATATTTTTACAACTACATTTACTTAAGGGCCCATAATACCTCAATTTGCAGTGCTGCTCTAACGCTTCTGCTTTTTACCTGCCTATCCTACTCTAATCAGATGCCGCGCACGCAAAAAACATCAGTTATTTTGAAATCGCGGCTACACTGATGGTTTTTTAATTTTTATGGAACAATCTGCAGCTGCCTTATACTAATATCAGTTAGATTTTGCAAAGTTTCAGATCTAATTTCAAGCATTAATTGAATGCTATTGGTTTATTGTACGATTTGGAGGTAACTTTGTAATTATTTTCTATCGATAAAATTTAATGGAATCAAGTTTTCACAACAGGGTGGATATAGCATTAGTACTCAACTTTTTCATATATATATATATATATATATATATATATATATATATATAATAGAAGCAATAGCGATGCAAATTTTTATTTTATCGTAGGTGTATTGAAACTGTATAAGTCGCTAAGCAAACAATTAAACCTTTTTTTTTCTCGATTTTAAGTTATTAAATAATACCCATTAAGGCAAAACGTGCGTGTAGAGAATTCATTCGTTTATGAATTTTAAAATCGTAATACAATAGGCTGAGTGAACATACAAAGTGCTTTGTAGGTTGGCCCTTCAATAAAATATGAGGGTTCTTTATTTGGATTCGAGTCGTGCTGGTACTTGACTGTATTGTGTGTTGTTTTGAGTTTGCATTATTTGATCCCTCTCTTTTGATCCTAGGAGTACTTCTTTGCTTGTAAGCTGGTACACTACCCAGCTAGAGGTAACATTTTGCCTGTTTATCTAAATGTTGCGGATTAAAATTCAGCAGAACACAATAAGTTTCCAGTTTGTAAATTGCCCTCTAAATCAAGTTAAGCCGTGGGTAAAGTCGTTAATATTGAAGGGACGGTAACTATTTTGATGTAAAAAGGTCTGCAGTATATTAAAACGGTTACATATGAAAAGTAGGATTTAGGTCCAAAGATTTACCACAACGTGTCCCTCGAGTGATGTTAGAAGCACATCATCTGGTTCAATGTTAGTATCTAACGGTTCGTTGCTCAAAATAATCTTTAACCTTCATGTAAGAAAAAAATATCGTATTATTATGAAATTAATAGATAAAAATATAATTCGTTTTTATATATAGTCAATTGATATAAAGAAAAGATAGATACAAATCAGTTTCAAGATATAATTCGGCCCGCTGGCATCAGTCGAAATATAATTTAAAACTAATTCGTTTTTATTCACAATTTGATATTGCGTTGATAAAGTGAAAAGTTCAGTATCAGCAACATATAAAGGACTATACACGTATTTCAAATATAAAGTTAAATATTTCATCGAACTATTTGTACCTTTAAAATTATAATATACAACATCTTACTCTTAAACACCCCCAAAGTCATTCAGGGGAGATTAAGAGGACAGCTCTCAAACAGGCACAACCAGGTGGTTCACCATTGCCTTGGACCAATTGATGGTGGTATAATGTCTGTGGTTGCCATATTACAGAATTAATAATTTCATTATCTGATCGGCATATTGAAAGTATGAATGTTATAAGAAATTTACGATAAACTTCAAACAAAAAGTGAAAATAGGTGCGACGATGAGCGAAGTGATCATAGATTCAGAAGCCAAGCAAAGCAGAGCGTGACGAGCCCTTCAGTTTTTACAGATTTCATGATATTGCAATCAGCAGTCTCCTAGTCTCTGGCAATCAGATCATGAAATGATCAATCCCACGATATGGCCACGACATATCCATTCCCGATTACCGGACTTTATATAAAACAGGATGGTAAACTAGGTGGTAGAGCTGATGCTGGGCTCGACTGTGGATACCTCCGGAGTTATTAGGGGGAAAGTAAGAGAACAGCTCTCAGGCAAAAACAGGCGGCCCACCATTGCCTGGGACCGATGGATGGCGGTATATCCATCCCCAAGGATTCGTCACCAGTCTAAGTCTACTCGTCCAAGCCAGGCTTTATATAAAACAGACTGGTGACGGGCAGCGGCGTCACTGGCGCATGGGTTTCGGTACCGCGCTCACCAACCCGCCTGCCCAGCGTATGTGAGTATGGGCATTTCTTCCAGGAGGACCGCTTCTGGCGAAATCCTGAAAAGGTCTATGTCCAGCAGTGGACGAAACAGGCTTGACGGCCATACGACTATATAGTTTTGGGCAGTAGGGCAGTAGCCAAGTAAGTAGCTGCTGCTTACATACGTTTATATAATATAATGACCTAGATCCTCCAAGATTACTTATGTAGTCATAGAAATCACATAACCTGGCTTTCCAATCTAGTCTGTTTTGAGTCCTCACAGCACTTTGACAAATTTAAGATCTAAATATAAGGATCAGATACTTAAATACCCAAGTTTTGTTTACTAAAAACCAGTACTACTATACGAGTATGTGGAGCGACTAATCCCTACGGAGAAGGAAAGCAGAATGCGGCCTTTTACCTTATGAAATGCTTTCAACTTTTTCAAGGAAAATGAATGAGTGATGTGAGTGAGAAATGAGCGAATGATATATTTTCAAATGTTTGGCATTTAATTTACGGCTCAGAGTTATTCTTCTGAGAATTAACGGCTACCGCCTACTGAAACCAGTTGGCCTAAAACAAAGAAACTGAAATTATTTTGTAACAAAATGCAAAACTAAGTAAATATTTACTTAATAATATTGTAATTTTATTTTGTTTATTTTCTTTTTTGACCCTTTCGGCTTTCATTATTGCTAAAATAATAGATCGCAGTCGAGATTGTAGTCCGGGCCAATCTAACAGATAAAAGATATAAAGTCAATTCTTAACCCTGCGCATACATTCATGAAAAATACGAGTATAAAAAAGCTACAATAATAACCACTGTCTTTTGAATTGCATGACTTGGATATTATTTTTATTCTCTGTTTGGATTTTCATTCCAATAAAGATAAATCAAAGATATCAATCTCATAATAACTCATTGGAATTTTCTGTAAACTGCAAAAATGCATGAAACCATCTTCATGTCTTCGCTCATTTAAATTTTGTTGACGTAAATTCATTGTAAAATCGATGCAATCGAGAAAGGGATAGTTGCGGACTAAAAGAGAATAAATGAATAATATTTTGTGCCGTAGAAAAAGTAGGTGCCAGCGATGGTTTCGTCATATAGATAACTAGTTTTTAGACAAGGTTTCGTTCGCATGGTCTATCAATAAAAAAATATCTACAATTTTCAGATTAGCGGTTATTTTATTAATACTCTATATCCTTATAACTTACTAGGCTTTGCCCGCGGCGGCGGATGTTATTTTATACTATACACCCCACATGGGCATGTGTTGATCAGGGTTACTAAGATGATAACAAAAACACTGCATCCAAATCCGTTGAGTGTTTCTCGAGTTAAAATTGAACCTACAGACAAACAACAGTCAGACTTTTTTAGTAGTTGATCATAAGTTTTGTAGGTATAGATGCAGAAGAGTGATACAGTATTTGCTTTTCTCGAGTGCGGGCGAGCCATACTTGTAGTTGTAGGTAATGCGTATAGACACGCGCTTGTGTGCGAAACTACAGGTAGCGTACCGAAACTGGGCGCTCCCGAGCTTGCGCACGCTAAGGCAATGTGCATGTATATTTACACAGACGAGTATGGCTTGCCCGCAGTCGTGAGATGCAACAACTGTACAATAAATATTTTATTAAACACAAGTGTTAGAACTTTTTTATAACAGGTTTAGTTTTAGGTTTAATATCTTTCGGTCTTTTACATACATACATGGATACATATACTCACGCCTGTCTCCCAAAGGGGTAGGCAGAGACTACATATTTCTATCTGCTACAATCCTGACACACCTCTTTTGCTTCTTCCACATCCATCAACCTAGTCATACAGACTCTTCTATTCTGGGTACTTTTTACTTTGCCCTTCTTCAGTATGTCGCCTATTTGGTCGGCACACGTCCTTCTAGGGCGACCAGGTCGAGCTTTACCTTCCACTTGTGCAGCATAAATTCCTTTCGTCACTCTACTTTCTACTTTCATCATCCTCTCTATGTGCCCAAACCACCGAAGCATTCTTTTTTCGGTCTTTATATGTTTGAATCAGGTATTTTTAAGTATTATTTATGTTATTAAAGTTTCCAATAAACTGCGTAAAGTCGGCATTTTCCGCACTTTTGCTATAAAATATTATACGATACTCGTGCGAGAAACTTTTTCTCGACTCGTGTGATTGCAGCACTCACCATCGGCTCGTGCCGCAAACTCACACTCGTCAGGAAACGTTTCATCGCTCTCGTATCGTAATGTACTAATTCTCACGGGTATTATAACTAACAAAATTTCGAGTTTTTACTAGTTCTAGTGGTTTGCGTACACCGTCTTGTTTTATAGTGAAGTCTACATGAAGGCCATAATCAAAACGTCACTCCTCAAAATCATAAACAGTAATTACTCAAGCGAATCACGCCAGCGCGCCCTCGTTTTATCGTGTCCAAAAGTGACGTAAGTGAAAAAAATTGTATTTCATTACCCCTAACGTGTGAATGTGGACTCATACGGGTATTCAACATTCATGTTCATTATTTTGAAAAATAAAACGATTTTACGCTCGGCTACAAGAGAATACGTGACGCACGATACGATACAACAGGAGTCACGTAATCCTAGAAAAATCCATTACGCTGCCTAGAACACGCTTATGAAACCGACAAACGTGACTTAGGGGAACCCTGAACTGCGACAATATTACACATTGAACCCTAATAACATCGCTTAACGTCTCACAATGTTTTGATCCTGCAAAACAAAAGACGGAGTACCGAATAGTAGCAACCTTCTTTTGTTATCACTCGAAATTCGAAATTGCCTACAAACTCGCGAAGGATCGATAAACATTTGAACAACACACAATGTGGATATGTTTTTTGTTTCTTCCACTGAATTATGTGGAAATATAAATAAACGGTATATTGGTTCACATAAACTAACACAGTAGAGTCCATAATACTTTCTCGTTTATTTCTTTCAATAGGAAATAAATTATGCTTGGACAGAAGATGGAACAATATATTGTATGTTGTAGTTACGATCTTGTTTTATTTCTATGTTAAATATTACCTCCAAAAATGAACATTTATGTCAAGTTATAAGTATCTAGATAAAGGTACAAAAGTATCAAAATTGACTGACAAGTAAGATGTATTGTAAAAAAATGCTCATACATACTTTTTATTTTATGACGATTGTATTAAAAACAAAAAATGCCCTGCAGAAATTTCGCCCAATGTAAATGCAGCTAGTGGAGACTTAGTTAATAGAAAGCCATTAAATCTAAAAAATATGATGAAGCATTATCTATTTTAATTTTTCATTTTAATAGTTTTAACTAAATATGTAAGTACCTTGTTGTTATTCGCGAAAATGTAAGACACTAAAATATTAATAGTTAATACTGAAATTCACTTACTCATTATTAATTAAAAATTTTAAAGCATTTTGAATTTTATCACAATGGCACGACACAAGCAGAAGCGGCTTAACACAATCGCGCCATCTTTTGCTACGGCGTAGCAAGAGCTACGATTCATTCGTTTTCTCGTTTTGTAGACCCACTATAGTACTCGTAATGCGTACACGCGTCAACGTAAGTATTATACCTATTAGCAACATACTCGATATTAAACTCTCGTAAGGCTCAAACCTATACTAAGCATAATTAGGAACTCGATGTGCATCGGTTCAAATAATTATATCAAAGGATTGATATTGAAATAACGGTCATATTAGCGCGCATTACAAAGTGCTTTTTACGACGATCACTGCATCTCTGATTGGTTCCGGATGCTTTTTATAGACAAGATGGAACGACAAAAAAAAATTGAACTTAAATATTATGACGTATAAATTGTCTTTAATTTGGTGAAGGAATTATCAAGTTCGCTTCAGGCGTTCGGAAGCAGTTAGAGAATTCTTGGATAAATCAATAGGAAACTGCCAATAACTTCCGATTGTTTTTATTGTTTTCGTACGTAATAAAAAACAGCAAAAATACTCCAGATTTATTTCTGGGCTTATTATCACATGTATTTTTAGGTTTCCGTAGTCTGACAAGGAACCCTTATAGTTTCGACATGTCCATCTGTCCGTCCGTCAGTCTGTTCGTGGCTTAGCTCAGATACTATAAGTACTAGAAAGCTATAATTTGGCATGAGTACTGTCCGTCCATTCGTCCGTTCGTCTGTCCGCGGTTTAGCTCAGAGACTATTAGTACTTGAAAACTGTAATTTGGCAAGAGTATACATATTAATCACGTCGAAAAAAGGTACATACACGTATATTAGGGATGGATTATGGATGTTTTTTTTTGTCATCTATCCAATAATATGGGGTATCGTTAGATAGGTGGTTCAAAAACATTTCGGGTGTGTGGAATACAATTTTAGATTTAGAGATCCGTTGGCAAAATATTAAGCTTTAAAGTGCTAGTTTTTGTTAGAGTCAAGTGTCAGAAGTAGTATATATAATCAATTAAAAAGAAAACTATTACAGCTAAGAAGGCTTTACAGGTTAACGAGTACAGGTCATGCCAAACTTTTTATCTCCTCCAAACACGACAATGTATGGGCCGTTCATCGGGAGAGCAACTTCCGAGTTTGGCGCGATCATTTATCACATATTGATCGTATTTGCCTTAATTATTATTGTCAACAAAGCAATATATCGCAGTCCACATCGTGGTTAGGATCCATTTTACAAAGAAATACAATAATTTGTACTGTAAGAATTTCTCTGTAAAGCTTCAACAGTAAAATATTAAAAACAGCTCTTTAAGAGCCACATTTGCTTTTATAATTACAACCCTCATAGTCACAAACACAAAAAAACTCACACTTTGACAGCAAATACACACACACATACAAAATAATAACACCACACTTTTAAGATAGTGTTGCCAGTAGAAAAAAATAATTCTATCGGTTTTAAGCTTTACAAGTTAGATAAAATAATTATTACTCTACAAACCTCCTAATTTTCTAAAAATATAGAAAGGGAAATATTTCAATTGATGCTTCCATAATGAGTTTTTTTTTTACTCTAAACTTTAGTATGTGCAAATAAAATCTAGACTAATATTTTTACAACAATCAACAGAGTCAGGAAAAGCTAAGTAATTGTTAATTTTCAGAGGGAATTGGAGTCAATTCAATCTGAGTAAATGAGTGGCCATTATTTCAAATTGCAAACTCAGTTATTAACGTAGAACTAATCGACTACGCCTACGAGAGGCCCATTATTTCAGTAAATTTATTATTCCACTTCAACTAACAGTAACTTACAGAGGGCCTGAAAAATTATGGGCCAAGTGAAGAGTAATTTGAAGACTTTATTCTTGTGGTTCTTAGTTCGAGATCGTCAGTTTTTTATTTCTGACAAGGCCAAAGCAACACATTTTTAAACGGAATATTTTCTGGTTTACTTCATTATTGCATAATATTATTTTTGAACTATCATGGGTTAGAAAACATATTTATTGTCTTCTGACGTTTTTTTATGTTTTTACAAAATTGAATATTTTAATAACGATCTAAAGTTCTTGTAATTGTCAAAACTAACAGGAACCGAATCAAAGTAAATCTACCTTCTTCTTTATTCTGGGGTTGCAAAATACCGCAAGTTTGAAAATACCGTAGTAAGTACCTTTTCAAATACGTAAAAAATAGACTTGTAGCGTCCATGTCTAACGTGCAATTTTTGTATAATTTTTTTTCTTATAATAATACCCTTTCCTTTTAAAACAGCCTTTTTGTCAGTCCATTTTAATGATTACTTATAATAGGCATGACGACTAAAAAAATTTTATTAGTCCGTCAGTTAGATTACCAGAAAATATTGGACACGTATTTCTTCTTTTTTCAATTGTTTAAACAAACAAAACAATAAACAATGATGAAGATATAGCCCGCTGAATTTCCGCGTGACGTCACATCTAGGTACAATTTTACTTGGAAGTGACGTCATTTTCCCCCACTCCCAAACTTTGACGCGCTTTATCTCTGTCATTTTTTGTTTGATTGACAAAAGAAAAAATACATGTCCAATATTTTTGATAATCTAAATGACGAACAAAATAGAATAATATTTTGTTTACCCTGTGTACAAGCCTATTGCTTAGATTTTTTGATAAAAGTATACAGATTACAGAATCAATAACTAGGGAACTATTTGGCAAAACCATGTGAGCTAATAAAATTACGTTTGAAAACTGTAACCCAATCACGGCGTAAATTTCACGAAAACAGTTGTTGCATTCTGTTGCCATTGTACGACGCAAAAGACTAAAAATAACAACAAACTAAAAGCCTTACTTGTCAGTATCGGTTTTCCAATGTAAAACTGTGGGGTACCAACAAAATTTCCATTCCAGTTACAAGCGATATTTTATCAGCCAATATTCCCGATATTTGGCATCGGAACAGCACTGCGGTCGCGGCTCGAGATGAGTCCCTCGGTGAAAATAACGCTTGTCATACCTTTATATATGCTAAAATATACCTACAGAATTTTGAATATAAGCTTACCCATAATTCTTAAGAGCCTTAAACTTCTAGCTCGATGAAGCTCCGTGTCTGAAAGAATTCATGTTACGTTTAATATTTTATTTTTAGCGGAGTGAATCCTAAATCACCTATCTTACGACAAAAGCCTTTGTACAATGACTTACAAAGTAAATACTTTACGAAACTATCCATGCCTTAATGTACAAAGCACCTCAGGTTTAGTCACTGCACTATGTTCTTTCTAGACTTCTACTATATATTTTAAATATGTGCTTATGAGCTAAACCTATTATTGCTTGGAGTTATCCAAGCTATGGTTTAACCACCATTATTTGATGATATCCAAAATCAGCAGCTTTACATGCGTCACTAGAAGCAAGTACCACTAATGGTTACCCATCAAAAGACTAACGAGACAAGCGTTGCTTAGGATCGTCACCAGGTTAAGAGGCCAAAGCATATTCCAGGCTTCTCAGACCACTAAGTTGACTATTGTGTCCCACAGCCAGTCGCCAGAGCAGGGTAGAAAACAGCCCTTTCTCGCCCCGATTACCATCAAATTTAAACTAGCATGAACCGGGCAAATTGCGTGACACTATTATCACGTGACTTTTGACAATATTTCACTTTTATTTGTAGCTTTAAATGGCGTATTAAATCTGGCTGTTTACGTGTGTATGTGGACGGCACGCGCGCACAACGGAATGTCACAATATTTAGAACATATTTGAATTCGAATGTATGGCTCGATGAATTTACGTTTATAGCGGGTTTAAATAATATGACGCCTTTTAATTTAATTACATATTCTACTGATCATATTGAACAGATTTAACAAAGACATACACAGACCAAAGAAAAAAAAATGTGGTGGGGTGGAGTGTGGGCTAGTGAACTTTATTTGTCATTTGCATTTGCATGTTTCGTTTGAAGATAGTCGTATACGCAATATTTTACTGCAACCCCAATCAAATCAAATCAAAATATTTATTTTGCAAAACAGATACATAAAATATACTTTCTACAAGTCAAAGTTAATTTTAACAATATATATCTTTAGAATATAAAAAAAATATATAATAATACGAGAAATAAAATATACACCTGCATAAAATAGAGGAATCTAGGAATAAAAATATTATAGATACATAATGCAATGAACAAATAAGTTGATAAATAAATACGGGAAAAACATACAAAATTTCAATTTCATGTATTGCTTGTATAATATTATTATTATTCAGTAAAATGGTAACTGTTTAGTCTGTTTCTTATAGACACAGTTAATATTTACGTAGAAATTACCTTACAAACATTACAGACCCTCAGATTTTGCTTTATTTCTTATATTAGCCACTATATCGATTGTTTTTATTTTGTAAATAGTCCTAGTTCTGAGAACATTCAAAGTTTAGTACTTTTCTTATGTATTTCAATACTGTAATATTATATAAGCCCTCCTAATTTTCATATTTACTAGAACAATAAGAAAACAATATAGATTATGTATGTGAACAGTTTTTCCATTATTCATTGTCTATTTCTATTTATTCTTATCATTGGGTAAATTTTGATGGCTTATTTTGAATACCAAATTTGGTTCTAATTTATCAGCGGACCTTCATTATGATCGATATATTTGGCCCTCATGCATAATACTTCTACCGGAAATTTCAAACGCTCAGTAATACGGTTTGGATTATGTCACTCGCTTAGTCGAATGATTTTAATTAGGCTAACTAGATGCGTTTGGTTTCTAAAATTAACATGTCATTTCGATCATTTGCATCGCTTCTGTAGTATTAATTTATTCTGTGACCGCGTTATGAAGAGCAGTTAGCTCTGAGTATTAAATTTTGCATACCTACATTGTTTTTAATAATGTTAGTAAAATAGTGATCATTTTCAAATGACTTGTATACAGGTTTAAAATGAACCCCCTAGCTATATATTAACATAGGAAACTGTTCCATGTTCCCAATAAAACATGTTTTTTTACATACTTTTAAAAAAATATTAACCGTTAAAAGAAGCACTAATATAGTGACAGAAACGACGCTCTATGAAGCCGAACCTACATAGCCTTATGAGCATTATATAAGAATCAATAAAAGAACACAAAACCGTACAAAAAATGTTTAAGTTCCCCAAACTTTGAATGAATGGCCAACCTACACGACGTGACATGTGACTGACAATAGACAATTCATATTCCTGGCGATAAATAGTAATTATTTAAATTAACTTACTTACAATACTGATCATACTTAACAAATCTCTGAAGAAAAATTCCCGCGCAAATCTTTACAGGAGAAGATATTCAACTGTTACTTAAAGACTTTATCTCGTAGGAGGAAGGTCTTTTTGAGGAGGCTGCGTCTGAATGGCTGTTTCCCGGAAGAAGCTGTGTCAAAAACGCTCGTATATCGGTGCGTTCGGCTTCATGCATTTTTTTTAAACTCAAATATTTTCCAAACTAAAGGTTAGCGCGGGTATGTTTCTTCGGAAAAGTGGTTCAGTATGATCGTTAGAATATGTAGTTTCATTTTAAGGTAGCAGTTTATTCCCACCCGGTATACAGCTTTTATGGCATGGTTTTCCAACACTTTTCAGCAAGTTGTAAGTGAGCTAATAGTTTCAACATGAATTTTGAAAATGTTTTTGTTGTGTCCTCGTCCTCGGGTCTCAACATTTAGAGTCCAGCGTCCTATCACAGTTTAATGGCTTAAAAATCCATACAGTTATCCAACGAAAGCGTGCAGACAGAGTAGTTGTGCGGGGCCTGAGGGGCAAGACTCCAAACTGCTTGTTCGAAAATTGCATGTAGCTTGGTGGCTTGCTTCCCGGGTCTCCCCCCGCAGGCCCCGCACAATTGCTTTTTCTAAACACTTTCGTTGGACAACTGTATGAATTTTTAAGCCATTGTCCTATCTACTGAGCTAATGCCGCTGTATTTCTTAAAGTAGACAAAATAACCTTAGCCATATTATAGACCTAATGGAATAGTGCTTTCCCTCATCTATGGAAAGGAAAAAATAAATTAGAAAAACTTTCACAAGATACGTTAGGCAATACAAGAAAAGAGTAGCAGTCAGTCGTACCAAATGTAAAAAGGGAGGGCCAAAGATAGAGAGAGAATGACGGAGAATGCCACTGTAGATGAACCTAGGCCGTTCTAATAGGTGACATACTGAAGAAGAACCAAGTCAAAATCATCAAACAGAGACTTGCATGACTAAATTGTTGAGTTTGAAAACAAGAAGTCCGGTGTGTTAGGATCATAGCAAATGCAAATATTTTGTTTTTATCTACGATTTAGGTAGATAGGCTGAGAGTATTGTATGTCGACGGCAAATAGTCGAAATTATATATGTATATAAAAAAATGTAAGTATATTTATTTATAACATTAGGTTACAGACATTTTGGTGTCGAATCCTCCTTTGAAGTTAAAAAACCTGTAATATGAGGAATTCGAGCATACAGTGCATATAGAAAAGATACATTTGTATTATCATTTATTTAATAACATTAAACATAGATGTTTCACACACATGAGAAAAATATGTAGCAAACTTGAAATAACCAATTCCAAGAAGACTTTCTTAGTTCCATTTCTAAAACAAAGAGATTGGGAGTCAAAGGTCTGTAACGGACCGTTGCCATTACAGACTCGTTTCGAATTTTTTATACGGGCCCCGCAACCCTGCGTCATCTAATTTATGGCGTAATTTATCAGAACAAAAACGGGATAGAAGAAAAATCAAACAACAAATTTTGCGCCACGATTTCTTAAGGGAGCGCTTTCATTACTTCAGTGGTTTCTGATCTTGCTACTAAGATCCCTCAAATATTGTATAAGGTTGAAGCCGATTTCAAGAGCATTTTTATAACTAATCATAATGTTTTACTTTGCTTTTATTAATGCCATATAAACGATGTATGCACTTGTACGAATACATCGGTCTTGAGGACTTCAAAACAGATTTTAATTCATTAAATTGGCACTATAAAATTTCAAATCGAAATAAATATTTTAAACCTACAGTTTACACATTTATTAAGATAATTTCTTACGCTCTTATGTCCGTGGAGTCTATATATAGATAAACTTAATAAAATCAACTAAAAATTGATAGGGAGCTATTTCGTTCCCTATCCTGGGTCCGGCATTAGTCACAATAAAAATACTGTTAATACTTACATTTTTACTTTTTATTTACTTATTTGACAATATTTTCTTCCATTCGACTGATGACGGCCCCATACCGTGGGCCGAAATATGTCGAATACAAAATATATTTTTATTTCTTTATATTAATAGCTATCTTAAATTAATATTAAGGCTTAAAAAGTGTAACATGTGTAATTATTAATATTACATTGTAGGAGTATCTAAACAGAAGGTTGATTATAAATAAAACAGGGTCTTGGAGTTGATGCTCGTGATTGTTGGCACTTGGTGGAACTTTTGAAACATTTTTTGTTTGATAAACACTTGTACTTGTCCACTTATTTATATTATTTCCCTTACCGGTTTCGCTGTTAAAGCATTATCAAAGGTTTGTTTTTCATATAAATAAGTGGACAAGTACAAGTGTTTATCAAACAAAAAACAGGGTCTACACACTGGGATCCGACAAAGTCACCCAATTTTTATAACGGCCAAGACAGAGCAAATTGTTTAAGGTTACTCTTTATTAAGTCGGCGATAGCCCAGTGCTGTGTTTTATGCCCTTAAATGTTCCGCGAAAACAGCCTAGACGTTATTGTAATATACTACTGTTATGACCGCTATAAACGCCTCTGTGTCCGTGTGGTAGAGATCTTGCCTGTGCTAATCCAGAGGTAGCGGGTTTAATCCCCACGGTGCACCTTAATTTATGGCTTTTGGTCTATTTTTGACCGAAGTAAGGGGATAGGGCTTACCAACTATCACGTTTGGGACCTAATCTTCGTCGTTGTAAAGTGGGTGTACCAAGTGTGGAGTGTGAAATGAATTTCATAGTTCATACTTGTAAACACCTCTGACTCCCCCTCGGGGTTTCATGCCGTGATGATATGTATGAACTGTTATGAGAATCAGAACCAACTTATTTGTTTTGACGTCCAAGGCACAAATATTGATCTGTGAACTAGTAAGTTATGCAGGACGTAGGTTTGTATAAACTGTAGAAGTTGTGCAAGTAAGTGGAAACTTGTTTGGAACTAATTTCGGCTTACTTGTTTATAATTTATTGAAGAAAAGTTTGTTCTGGGTTAAAAGTCTTGCAGCGATTTTCTATAAACGTTTCAGGGAAGACAACACTCAGCAAAATGTTCAACTATTATAAGGGGGATTGTAAATACTTTCCTATTTTAAGATAATATAATATACATAGGTAACACTAAAAGTTTCCGGAACTGGCCACTTACATAAACAATATTTAAAAATGTATTGCAACATTTGAAAATAGAACTCTTTGGCTGTAGAATGCAGTTTGTTTCATCTGACTGTCTTTTGTTTTTACCTTGTGGCGCCATTTAAAAAATTGTGTGTCTGCATCAACATGGATTTAACTCGGGAAAATTTTCGTAGTATGATTTTCTACGATTTTAAGTGTAATTTGACAGCTGAACAGAGCATCGCTCGGCTTGAAATAGCTTTTGGCAATGAAGCACCATGCAAGACGACTGTTTGTAGCTGGTTTGCAGAATTCCAGCGTGGTCGTATCAATCTCAGTGACGAATCTCGCGATGGTCGGTCGTCCACCGCTGTGACCAAAAAAACATCGATGCTGTGCGCCGTATGATTGAAACAGACAGGCATGTGACCTACCATGAAATTCGCGCATCCTTAGAAATAGGCATGAGTCAAATACAATCAATCCTACACAAACATTTGGGTGTGAGAAAGCTGTGCTCGCGGTGGATCCCACACAACTTGACCGAGGCTCAAAAAACGGACCGCGTCACTTGGTGCAGTGCCATGCTTACCAGATTCAACGAAGGTGCGTCAAATTTGGTGTGGGACATAGTAACAGGTGACGAAACATGGATTTATTGCTACGATCCCAAAACAAAGCAGCAATCGAGCGTATGGGTCTTTCAAGATGAGCCGAAACCAATCAAAGTGGCGCGCGTGAAAAGTGCATCTAAGCGGATGATTGCTTCTTTTTTTAATAAAACTGGACACGTGGCTACTGTTGCTTTAGAGAATCGTCGTACCGTGAATAGTGACTGGTACACGACCATTTGTTTGCCGGAAGTTATTGACGAACTCCGTAAAAATAACCGTAAACGCCGTATCATCCTGCACCACGACAATGCTAGTTCTCACACGGTCAGACAGACAAACGACTTTTTGAAGACGAAAAATGTAGAACTCATGAGTCATCCTGCATACAGTCCCGACCTGGCACCTTGTGACTTTTTTCTGTTCCCAAAAATTAAGAACCAATTACGCGGTCAACGATTTTCATCACCAGAAGAGGCTGTCGAGGAGTATGAAAAACACGTTTCAGAGGTCACCACAGGGGAGTGGCACAAAAGTTTTCAAAACTGGTTTGATCGAATGAAAAAGTGCATAGACGCCAAGGGAGATTATTTTGAAAAACAATAAATTAATTTTGTACCTTTAATAGTATTTTTTCATATTCATTCCGGAAACTTATAGTGCGTCCACGTATTATCTTCTGTGGTCTCGTGGTTGCAAAGTCTTCACCACAAATCTAGTGGTCGTAAGTACAAGTCGCGTGGGTAATATTTGAGTTAGTTTCCCTGCTTATGAAGGCACTTTAAGCTGTGGTTTCTCTTTGCGCCCTAAAGTACGTTGACGGGGCTCATCACCCATCACGCTAGGACGCAGTGATCGTCGGTGAAATGTGGGTCTAGTGAGTATAGTCTGTGACTTGCATTTTACTGGCCATACTCTGACCCCCTTGGAGATCCATGTCGTGACTATGTATTTTCTTAAAGATTTATTTAAAAAGGTTTACTCGGTAAACTTTTAACAATAATTTATGTTTACATACCCAGTTTGTTAAACTGACAGGTTCTTTGATACTTGCCAACCAATAAACTAAATTAAATAGGTATCACTATTTTTGTTTTTGACCCTTTTTAAGGATACCCAGCAAACCTTTAACAATATTGTATATAAACCCACGCATGTTTTTACTTAATAAACTATGACCATTTTTAATTTTATGTAAGGAGTGGTAACTATTAAGTTGTTATTTTTAAGTCACACTTAAGTTAAATATTTTTCAACCCAAATGTGACCTGTTAAACACCCATATCACACATTTTCATTTAATATTAAAATAGCTGTAAGTTTTTGCGAATAAAATAAAATAAAATAAAAAGTAAAATAAGATATTATGTATGACTATTTATTTTAAAGCAGAATTCAGTTTTTTTTTTTTTTCAATTCTTTATTAATCCCAAATACACAAAACTACAAACTTAATTATGTAGCCACTAACGAAAACCAGAAGGTTTATCTGTATGCTTATTTATGTTTAATACATACAATTTCTATGATAATTATATAATTTTATGGAGTTGAACCTTTAATAAGGAAGTTTTTCATCTTATTAATATACTTAGAACTATTGATATACAGATTCTGAAGGTCCTTTGGGAACTCATTGACCGTCATTGGCAAGACGTACATCCAGGTTCTAGTACCATATACATTGTTATATCCAGGTAGTACAAATGAGGGCGTATAACTCAGTTTACGCAATCTACAATGACGTTTATTATTTTGCAAAAACACTTTGTTACCGTCTTCTTCGATGAGTGTAGTTAATTTAATCTTGTGATAAACGTCTAAAATTCTGCAGTACTGGAATAAATAACTTTTGTTTTCCTTATATTCTAATACAATTTTATTAGGAACAATTACTTTTATAATACTCCTTTGTAGTTTGTAAATGTTTTCGAGGTAGGTTTTATAAGTCTTGCCGTAGCTACTTAGTCCATATCCTATTACCGAATCAGCCATGGCCATATAAATTAATCTTAATATACTAAATGGTACTTTATATTTTAGTATGGCAAATTTACTGAGCAGTGCTCTCAACTTATTGCACACATGTTGAATATGTGGTCCCCAGTTAAAACGTTCATCTATGATAAGCCCTAAGTACTTGTGTTGCTTGACCACCTCTAACGATGTGCAATTACAGTTATTATTTTTTGCATGGAAACAATGATGCTCGTGCGCGACGATGTGAGGTTTAGTATCCGCATTATTATGAGATGAATGTATGTGTACTAACTTAGTTTTGTTTGAGTTGATGACCAGGCCCGCGTCGTGTGCCCATTTGCTAATCAAGTCATAATTATTTTGTATGATCTTTTCTGCTATTTTAATATCACTATGAGCGACAACCAGGCACGTGTCGTCTGCAAATTGGTAAACATTACCGTTGGTAATAATATTACACATGTCATTGACATAAAACAAATATTCCAGGGGGGCTAAAATTGACCCCTGTGCAGATCCTACCTCAGTAGGTATCATATCACTAAGCTCTTCTTGTATTTTTACTGCTGTGAAGCGATTTTTGTGATAATTTTTTATGCATTTCAATAGTGGCCCCTGAATACCATCCTGCTCTAATTTTTTGTATAACGTTTCATACCTAATGGTTTCAAACGCCTTACTAAAATCGATAAAAATCGTTAGGACATGTTTTTTGTTGTTAAGGTGCTGATTGACTTCGTTAGTGAATTTGGATAGTAATTGGGATGTACTTTTCTTGTTTTGAAAGCCATACTGGTTGTTATTGATGATTCCGTTTTTTTGTATATATTTATTTATTTGTGTCCCGAAGTACCTTTCCACAATTTTATCAATGCTTGATAAAATTGTAATAGGCCTGTAATTGTTTATGTCGTTTTAAGTGCCTTTTTTGAATATAGGTCTTATGATACCTACCTTTAGTTTGTCGGGGTATAGTGTCGTTTCAATACACTGATTTATCAAGTGCGTAATGATTGGAATAAACTCTTTACTTATGTTTTTTATATCAGATACTCTAATGCCATCTATACCGGGACTTTTTTTGTATTCATATGTTTTATGATTTTCTCCGTGATTTCATTACTAGCCTTATATATTTTTATACATCTATCTGTTATATTTAAACGATTGTTGTTTTCAAGGAGCGGTATTTTACAATTTATACAGATTTTTTTGACATTATGACTAAATTCCTTAGCAAACTGATTGGTTATGATATTTACATCCGTTTTAAAAGCCTTAATTATTATTTCATCGATTGATTTCGTAATTTTACCACATAGACGATTTATTATTTGCCAAACCTTTTTTGTATTTTTAAAGTTACTACTGATTTCCTGTTTTGTATAATTATTTTTTAATAAATTAGTATAAGCTCTCGTTTTGTTTCTGTAATTATTATATATGAATCTATTTTTAGCATTGCTTTGATCTTTTTTCCATATTTTGTACAGTTCATCTCTTTTTTTACACATAGTTATAAGTTTTTTATCTACCCACTTACATATTTTTCTTTTTCCTGTGCAATTTACTGTTGTTTTGTATTTACACTTATTATAAGCCAAGGTAAATTGATCTAAAATAAAGTTAAGTATATCGTTTGGGTTTTTCATTTCCAAAGCCATGCTCCAGTCTATGTTTTGTAGTTCAATATTTAGTCTCTGGTTATCAAGATTAGTAATGGTTTTATTTACTTGTGGTGCGGAAGGCACAAACGTGTTATCTTTTATCAGACAACCGGTTATACAGTGATCGGCCGGGGTTATGTTAATTACGGCAGTATTAACATCACAGTTACCTACGCTTCGCATAAAAATATGGTCAATGCAAGACCTCGTTATAATTTCACCTTTTTTTTCTATTCGCGTGTATTGCGTAATTCCACATTCAAGACCTATTTCGCTTAGTTTATTTAAATACTGGTTCCTACAGTCATCATACTTTTTAATATCGATATTCATATCACCCAAAATTATGTAATCATTTTTTAGCGAGTATTTTTTATTTATTTTCGATAGTTCTTCCACAAATAGCGTTTTACTTGTATCCGGCGGTCTGTAGACAGCACATATTCCTATCTTATAATTGTAACATGTCCTAATTTCGCCCATTATGCACTCAAAGTTATAAGTACATAAGTTAGACCTACAGAATTCTAGACTTTTATGAGTATACAATACAATGCCGCCGCCCTTTCTGTATTTCCTTAGTTCTGTATACATATTGTAGTTTTCTAAATTAAATAAATAAATAAAGTAATTTGTTTAACTTTGTTTTTGAACCTTGTCTCGGAGTAATTTAAACTGCAGTAAATAACACGAATGTCTTCAAGACAATGCACAAAACTATTATTTTTATATCAAAACATTTTGTAAATTGAAATTTTGAAACGGGTTGCTGGAGATAAAAGCTGGACGGAGAAGAAGACTAATTGCGAAGTGCTGAGAATTGTAGAGAAAGAAAGATTCTTGTTAAAAACCATTGAAAACTTGATTCGACATGACGGTTTCTTGAAAAACACCATAAAAGGAAAGCTCAAGGGAAAAAGAGAAATAGGTAGACCTAGGCACATCTACTATACACAAATTAATGAGAAAGTTAATGTTATGTCGTATCAGAGATCAAATCTACTGCCATCTGCAATGTAAAGCACATTTATAATATCCACAGTTATTAGTTACACGCTATTATTCCTTGATGACGCCGTAAGGTGAAACCGGTTGGAGCTATAATTAAAGCCAGTAACTGTGAAACGGTACAGTGTATTTAATAGGATGGAAAAGAAGGTTGGTTACTCCACCGATACGAGCGTAGCTTTAAAGTTATAGCTAAGATATCCCTGTAAAACGTTGAACCATATGCAGGGTAGAAATAATGTCCTAATCTTTTTTAAAAAGTAATTCCAATATCTGTCTGAATATATAGGTATAAAAGGCAAATCTGACTGCCTCATCTATCAACGCAAAGCCAAAACTACTGAACGGATTTCGCTGAAATTTGGCATACAGATAATTGTAATGACGTAGGCATCCACACAGAAAGGATTTTTGAAAATTCTCCCCCTAAGGGGGTGAAACGAAATCCACGCGGACGAAGTCGCGGACAAAAGCTAGTCACAATATATTATAGTATTATTTTGAAACATCCTAATAATCAGTTAGAAAATGGCAAAAAGCAGGAGCAAAACTTATTTGAATAATCCCATTCGAGCTCCAAGTGGGAAACGGATAAACTTCAATTGAAGATCAATTGATCTGATCTCATTGTGTTCGTATTACAACAAAGCCAATGTACGGATATTGTAGGCTTTTACGGTAAACTATCCGGATTTATACGATTATACAGATCTGCTTTAACCCTTTGTACTCTATTGATCAAGTTGCTTTTATAGCAAAACTAAAAAAGGTTTTTAAATAGTAATAGCTGAAAATGTAACATTTTTTCTGAGCTCTTTCTTTCTTTTCAAAGTTGTAGTCAAATCGTAAAAAACAACGTAATGTTAAAAAAATAACTACCAAAAATAAAACCACAATTTTTCTGTATGTATGTATCTTCCGTTCTCACTAAGAATAAGAACCTCTCAACGGTTTTTTTTTTATTCCAGTGACCCTGGTAGACAAAATATAGGTTACAAGCCGTGTTCATAAAATAACGCCCAAGCTGAAAAGGAGGAAGATATTGAATAAACGTGAGCGGAGCCGCAGGCAAAGGCTAGTTTAATATAAATGCACAAAAGAGCGTTTCAAAAACAGTTATTTTTCGTGATATTCTTCTGAATCTGAAGGGTCGGTCTTTAAAAAATCTGCTCTCCTCGTAATATTGTTTAACACACGGGCCTAAATTACGGCAAAATCTTGAAATCATGCCATAAAATAATAAGGTTAAACTAATGATTAAGGTATAAAAAACAGTAAACAAAGGTAATTTTTGGATTTGAAATATATTTCAACCCACTTGGGGTCGTTGTCAGTAAATTTATATTATATTAAAACTTTATCCTCCATTCATCTTCGTTTAGGATTAATATATGCATTTGTTCAGTAAAATACGTAGATTCATTTAATGTTTCTTGTCTTCCTACACTTTATATATCTAAGCATAATTATACTTCGTCCTATAATGTTAAGTAAAAAGATATAAAATAAATAAATAAACACTTTTATTACAATAAGAGTGAGTTGATATCATAAATGATTTAACAATAGATGCCTCCTTGCACAGTTAAAGTCCTATCTGTTATTAAAACAAATAAATATATAAATAATATCAATTACAAGTACTATTAACGCCATGCTTTCTGAAGACACATATTTCAGGTTCACGTTCAGTCTGAAGTCCTACAGCCACACAGAAACGGTCAAGAAGATCCTATTTAAACTTTTAGAAAGTCGAATATTTAATCCTGAGCACTCAGCCCGCATGCTCATACGAAAGTATCTCCATAAAAATACAACCACCAATCTTGTCCTTTGCCCGAATATCTCCGCACATTATCCCCGAAAAGATGTCACCATATTCGCGAGTTATTTCATGTTACATCACCTAACTTTTCTTTCAATCTAAATTGTTCTCTATTCTCCTAGGATAGGGTTTATTTTTCTTCAACAGGGTTTGAAGATAATTTTGTGAAGTATGGAGGGGCAATATACGGTATATGGAATGACAAATTTGTTTGCGGGTCTTCTAGAGCATACCACCCATGGCTTCAAACCGATGTCTTTGGAATATAATAAGTAAGTTGTGTAAGATTAATTGTGGCTTTGCATACTTATTACAACATGTAGGTTAGTAAGTATATATTATTATTTTATGACTTAATATAACTTACACTGGCTTTATAGAATCATGAAAGGGTCGAGCTTTTAACGATTATTGATTAATGTAAGAATGTGGTTTCCGAGCAAGGAAATGGGTTCACATTGTGGTCGAAAATGAGGATTTCAGTATTGAAAACCAAGGTATCGTAACGTTACATAACGTAACGTAGCGTAACGACGCGTTTTAGAGTGTCTGAAACACACACAAAAACAGCGGACAAATTGGTGCGTGGCTGCGTAGTCAGTAGTAATAATAATTGTTAAGTACAAACAATTTAGTAATTATACGTAATGATCTAAGCTAACTAAACAGAATATCAAAAAAATATGATATTAATTAAAAAAAAAAAAACAAAATACTATTTATTTGAGTTTGTCGTCGTTGGGAGGGGTAGCCAAGAGACTGGCAACGTTTCCTTGTTGGATCCACAGACTAATCCTCTGGCTGAGGTAGTATACAGCCCTTGTGTCAACAGAGACGTAGACCAGACCCGACGACAGCTCTTGAAATATTATATTATAAAATATAAAAATATTTATTTCAGTACAAAACACATTTTTACAAAAACATTGTTGAGGCCTTCTTGTAAGTATAAAATACTTGTGACAGAAGACCTCACTCTTCCATAGTCATAAATTATACAAGTGTGAACCAAGAACTAAATACTAAAGTTTTATAAACAATTTTAATGAAATTTAAGTAGCAAAAAGAAACACATTTTAAATATAAATCAAAAACAAAAGAAACAAAAGTGTTGAATGTAAGTTCTTATTCGTGAGTGAGGGTGTGTAAAGGTGTGTGAGAGTGGAAGGATGTTTGTGAGTGGGAGAGAAAGGGGGGGTGTGAACAAGGCGAGTGAGTGAATGTGAATAAGTGTTGAGTAAGTGACCATAAAATGTATAATTATTTCAATAATTACGTAGTGTTTTGATGTAAATAATGTGATAAATAATAATTACCACTTCTAAGGTTTATTGTTAAATTTATAATATAGGACGAAAAATGTTTTCTGAGTCTCCGTACCTGAGAGTCAGCAGTCAGGACAAATTTACATTCATTATATGTTTTATGGTAAATAGATAAAGTTTTGTTTAGTGTGTTATGAAGATATTTGATTTGTGCGACATATTGATGACTTGCAAATTATGTTTTGACAATTTCTCTAGTTAGAACATGCTTTCTCCTTTTAGACTCTATGCTTGGGCCAAAAACCAACGTTTTATGCATTTTTAAAATTGAATTTAGAATATAAAGCTTTCTGACTGTTAATAGGTCACATTGTTTGTATAGGCTATCTGTGGAGAATCGATATTTTTTAAAATACATAATCTTCAACAGGGCACGTTGAGAACTTTCTATTATACTCCAATAGTACAAACAGATAGGTCCATGTAGTCCTAAACTGCAGAAACAGCAGCTTGATTTGTTTTTAAAATCCTGACAGTGCCTAAAAATCAATTTAAAAAAATACAATAACAGGCGAAAGATAAAAAAAAATTCACCTTAAAAAGACGAGGCATATAACGATGTTAATATAATGGCTGCTTAGATAGACTTATTGATTGTCATTGGAAAATTTATATAATTATATAATGTGCATAATATTTGTGTTCTTACCTAATACTTACCACTTGCGGAACGGTGAAGGAAAACATCGTGAGGAAACCTGCATGCCCTACAAAGCGTGAATTTGTGCCTAAAGAACGGCAATAGGGCTCACCACTCATCAGTTGGGACGTGAAAATCGTCAGTAAAACGCGGGTGTGCCGAGTGTGGACTGTGACTTGCATTTCACAGTTCATACTCGAAACCCCTCTGACACCCCCTCGGGGATTCACTTCGTGACGATATATATAATTGAACTAGTTAGATTGTAATTTCACGGTTGTTTAAAAGCAAACCATACCTGACCTAGTGCAATTATTGGATTTTATAAAATCACGTTGAAATAATAATGAAATTATAATTATGTTAGATTGAAAGAAAAAGGTAATCCAGCTATTAAGGGCGCGCAACTTTATTTTCCGTTAATACTTGTTTCACGTCATTAGTCTTCACTGAATCATGTCGATTCTCTATAAGTCGCTGTGCGAGTCATATAATTCACTACCTATACGTTTTTATGCGAGACGTATCATAATTTCCTTAAGATAGCAAATATATCAAGAGAAAGGAAAAGCTTAAGCCTTCGACCTTGTCCCCTAAGACAACAGAAAGGGCTCAGAAGGATTCTCTCTCATGAATTTAAACGTTTCCTCTTCATATGCGGAAGAGATCAATAGTTAGTTGAATCCTTTCGTCAAATCGAAGATATCAAGCCAGTTTAAGCTGACATACTTAGTAAATTATCGGAAATAAAGTATTAAATTAAAGTAAGTTCATTTTCAAATGAGGAATGAGTGTCAGTTTTAGGTCAACAACGCGACTTTTACCGTCGTCGTTGTCAATCGGCCACTTTTACTGACTATATTTTTAGTTTTCGCTTTGTTCAAATCCTGGACTTATGTTTGCTTAACTATTTCAAGGAACAGACTACCCATATAGACGTAATTACATTGTTTTTTCAACCATGTCTAGTAACTTATCCCTGAAAGTGTTAAATAGTATGCATTTTGAATTGTAAATTGCTTATTGGTAAGATTTTAAGTTATGTAGTTACTCGAATATAAAACAGTTCCCTGATTGACTGACATACAATGCACAACCTAGATCGTCCGATATATGTAGAATATTAAATTTAGAACATAATGTTTCATAAGGGGTGAATCAACAAAGGTTTTTTAAAATTCAACCTGTATTGATGAAACGGGTGTAAACTTTTGTATTGAAAATGCATACATACACTTTAATTTAATACTTTATTTCCGAATTCGACATAAAAGCTTAAAAAGAAACTTTTTGCTCGGCGCTTACGGCTGAAAAAGATCCCTTATCAAAAGGAAACTTTTTCATAAAGTCTCCCTAAGTTAAGACTGGCTCGAGATTATAACATAAAAGTTCTTTTAACACCCTTAACTGTGAGGGAGATCTAAGATAAGCTCTTATGTAAAATGTTTAGTCCTTTACTTTTAACGAACTTTTTGGAAGCAAATCTGTGTTGCAAGGTGAAAATAACGATTAATTCGTGGTTTGTATTGTACGTTCATAATTTAAAATTTAGATTTTGTAAATCTGTAGTTTCTTCTGCTTTGCCCTCTGAGATATAGGCATTGATTTATTATGCATACACAAATACTGCAAGCAATTTATGTATTGTAGGGCTAGTTACAACGACGGAACCCTTATACGATTACTTTATTTTCCGTCTGTCCGTCTGCTAAGACCCTTTTGTTCGGACTGCGTTTGAGATATCAAGTTGAAACTAATACCACCTACAAAAATCTACGGCCCCATGGTGCTGTTAAGAAATCGGGCTTCTAACATAACGCGGAAAAAGTCATCTCCTTTTACGTACTACACATTTCAAACATAGTCGAACACCATAAAAACCTATAGAGATTTTCAGTTGGATTAAAATTCCGTTCACAGTTAGGTATTAGCACATGTATGCAGTGAATGAATCGCTCACTGCATGTATGAGATTTTTAAAAATAAACGATGTTTCATTTTTCAATAAGAAATAACTGCCCAAATTAATTAGACTCTTTGGCCACATGGACCTTAGTAGATGAATGAATGAATGAATAAACACTTTATTGCACAGAAAATTAAAATAAAAACACAGAATAACAGAAGGCAAGAGTAGACTTATTTATCAAAGAAATTTCTTCCAGTCAACCGATGGTATTAGGAAAATGAAAATTTTACACATTAATTATTATAAGATCGTATGTGTCCAGTAAGTTTGGTCATTTAACTGCTCATTCAATTCGTTTTTGTTTTAAATGGTATGTACGGAATTCTCAAAGCACGAGTCCTACTCGCACTTAACCAGTTTTTTCAGACTACAACCGTATCATTTTGACTTACTTTAATGACGTCATAATGAACTCCTTATGCAGAAATCAAATCACAAAAATTTATTTTAAATTAAACAAGCTAAATTTTACAAAAACTTATTGTCCTTTAACTCTATCATGTGTGTATAGTGTATCATAAATTATTTAAGTCTATAAAATATTACATGAAAACAAACAAAACCATTTTTCTGATAAAATTAAACCGTTTTATTTTCGCGTAAACGGACAAATATTGTTAGAACCACAAGCGCTACGAAATATCCAACACACGAGAGCAAACTCGCGGAAAAAAATGGTAGTCCCAGATAAGAGCCAGTATAATTACTTGTGCAAAAATTCCTGAAATTCCTCCCCTTATTCCTTATCTATCATTAGGGATATCTGAACATAAAGGGTGGAGGGTTGGGCGCGATCCTATCAAACAGTTTGGATCTTAGCCAATAGGCTTGGATTACGTAGTTCTCCTGCGTCTTTTTTGTTTTTGTTTTTGAGTTCTGTTAAAAATGGCTTTTGTATCCGTAATCTGAAATAGAAATGGAAAATTTTCCTTAAAGGATTCTAGAAATTCTTAGTTATTATTGAAATGGTCACAATTGATACATTTTGGTAAAATCTTGAATTATGAAATTATTATCACATTATTGTGGACATAAATTGCTGTCCCATTGACACCTATTCTCGTGTAGCAAATATTAGATTCAGAGCTGCTATAACCTAAAACTTTTCATTGCAAAATAGGCTTTAATGCAGATGGATAAAAGTTAAATGAGCTTGTATTATTTTAGGATTTTCAACTCGAAATTTAAGGTTTGCTGCACGAGAATAGGTCACATTGTACACCAGTTCTCCAATTACTAGTAATATTATATTAAGTACATTTTAAAACTCTTCATAAGAACACTAATGAATTAATGATACTTATCTACTAGCAAAATTAAGCCACAATCACTGTTATTTGGATTTTTAGGGTTCGGTACCTCAAAATGAACAAATTAAACCCTAATAGGATCACTTTGTCCGTGTCCGTCTACCAAGATCATTTTCAACGAGCTTCATGAGAGATATTATACAAAAATCTACGATTTCTAACCCTACGCGAAAAAAAGTTATTGCTCTTTACGTCATAAATTTTATACAAATTGGCTCACCATGAAAACCTGTAAAAACAAAGAAACTCGAAATTCCGTTTAAAACTAGGTCTTATATCACCTGTTAGAAAAAAAACTGAAAAGTTCAATATATTGTGGATAAACTTAATTAAACCCTTTGGATACATCGTAAGTGTCAAGTTTAGTTGGACTTCTGTAACTTTTCGTGAAATAAGTTCATGTTTATGCGGAATCCTCAGGGCACGAGTCTAATTCATGCTTGACCGTTTTTTGTAAACCGATTTATTGAAAGCGACGTTATTGATCCTTGTGTACTATCTTGTAATGTGATCTCCACTACACATTATGATGTCACTACTCAACTTATATTCATAGGTTAAACTCAAGTTATATTCATATGTTGAACTCAAATTATATTCAAAGGTTCTAAGCCTAAAACAAACAAACGGGCGTATCTGAAAACTAGCGCCAACTTAATCATGTTTTAGATGGCACATAGCCGAGCTACATCCTTTTGTCGTGTTGTTATTTTTATGTATGGATTACTCCCTACTTAAGAAAACCTTTACTACTGTGGTTAATTTAAGTTTTTTTTTTATTTGTAAACACGCCAATAAATTAATTTTCTTTCTTTCTTTCAGACATCCTATAGAGTTCTCAACCAGTACTGTTATAGGTAAATTGCTTACAACATTAGTGTTTGTAAAATAATCAATGCATATATATACCTATAGTATACCTATAGTATATATATCCCAGAAGGCTAGGCAGACACTCAGATGTATCCATATTCATACAAATGGGTTTTACAGGTGTTGGTAATGAACCTGTGCAAACGGGTATTTCTAAGGTAAATATAGACCAACGATAATTGGTCCAGAAAAGAAATTTCATTCTCAGTTTGTTCAGATAAAGCTGGAAGGAATAACTAAATCAAACGAATTAATAAATTAGTAGTTCGCCCCAAACTGTGAACTCGCGCTCATCCGATTAGCGCTTGACCGATCTGGCTCATGTTTGAACTTAATATTTTTTTGTCTTATTTACTCGCCTGCCAAATATCATGACATTCCGATTAACGATACTCGAGTTATCGTCGAACAAACATTCAAACATAGATACAAACGCCGGATTGTTCAAGTAGACTCGGATAACTCGCTCGCTTCGCTCGCTCGTTCAATTAGTATGACTTCGTCAGGTCAAAACTGTTTCGAAATTTTATCGCAAGTTTCTATTGTTCATTTTGTTTCGTTTTGAGCAATCAACAAGGGATTGTGAAAAAAGTATTCGAATAAGAGGATTATTATGTCATTGACTTTTGCGATGTCGCAACTTTTTAACTTATTAAGGTTACGGAAAAGTTTCATTTATTCGAGTTACTTTGGGACTGCAAATGAAACGTTCCGAATGTTTAGAACCTACTGTGGAGTATTCTGAGAAGTTTCGTGCGTTTACATTTTTTGTATCACATTTCATTTCATTAAAAAGTTGTTTTTGGTTTTTCCCTTCATTTCCATTATTCTTGAGGTGAAATGTTTCGAATTACCGTATTGAAAATTATCTACATACATATATGTATTTTGCACTTGGGGCTAAAATGGTAGCGCCTGAAAAAAAAATGCGTGCGGCACCCTGTTTTTTATTATTATTTGTTATATTGACATAAAATTTTATAAATGTTACTATTCAAAAATTACAACAATGGTAGCCTATATATTAAGTTTCATTTTTACGCCGCGTAAAAGACCGTATTTTTTCAAAGTACTCAACTTGAGTGTAAATTTTCCTCAGACAAGTTTCAGTGAAAGATTGCTCGTAATTTCCACAGCACATTTAGCTAAAAGCCACCGATCTGCAATACCATATTATAGCTGGACTTCATTACACTCCGACAAATGAAACTTTTCATATAAAATAAACCTTATTGTGTTTAAAAAGGGCCTGTTTTTGCTTAACACCGCAGCAAAACTTTTTTGTCAAGCTGTGGAATCAACTAAAGGGAACATTTTCAAACACAAAGACCGAGCGTGGTTTATTAAAATAAAGGGCTAATGGTTTATTTTAATTTTTATTCACTGAAAACTGTCATTGCTAGAAGAAACTACAAAGAATAAAAATATTCTGCTTCAATATTTTTTAGATATTACATTTAATGGTTGCTTCTAAGAAATCTGGTTCTTATTTAAATTCGAGCATAATTTGCATAATATAAGCATTTGAATTAATCAACATCGGGTGAAATGTCATAAAAATATTATACTCACAGCTATCTCCCAGTGGGGTAGGCAGAGACTGAGATCCAGACACAGCACTTTCGCGTGTGTATATAAACATGGCCTTAACAAACTTTATCAAAGAATTTAAGTATGTATGTATATTTCGTACCATTATTTTAATGAAGGAATGAATTTATTTTCCCCTCTCCTTTCTAGGCTTTGAGCTAGACCGCAGCCTCACATGGGCATCGCACATTGACAAACTGTGTGCGCGGCTGGGCAGCGCATATTTCGCTCTGCGGCGGCTGTCTAATACAGTACCACGCGAGACGGTTTGGACGTGTTACTTTGCGACCGTACAGTCACTCCTTTCATACGGCACCGAGCTATGGGGACGCGTCGCAGACTGGGAGCGCGTCTTCCGTATGCAAAAACGGGCCGTCCGAGCGATCATGCAGGTGTCGCAACGTACGTCAGCCAAGCCCTACTTTATAGAGCAGAATATTATGACGCTGCCCTCAATTGTGATTTTCCAGATTGCAGTCTATGCGCGTGCGAACCTGCACTTGTTTAAAAAAACATAGTGATATCCACAGGTACCGCACGCGCAAAGCGGACAACCTCGCTAACCTCAAGCGCAGACTCGACAAGCCCTCACGATCAACTCATATCATGGCTCCGTCAGTGTACAACAAACTCCCGGCTGAAGTTACAGCCGAAACCACTTTGCAGTCGTTTAAATCCAGGCTGAAACATTGGCTTCTCAAGCGGACGTTTTGCAGTGTGGACGAGCTGCTTTTAGATTAATTATAACTATTATTAGAATAGGAACTTTTTACTTTGCGACGTAAATATTGTAATTGACAAAAGATTCAAAGAATCAAAATGTATATTTGTAAAATAGATACATAAAGTATACGTTTTACATGTCAAATCTAATCTGTATAAAAATAATATTTTATAATGAAACAAATATGATACTTACGGGAAATATATATAAAAAAAACTATATTTAAGTTGGGCCACTAAAGTTATACACATGCATAAAATAAGGACTTATTGAATGAATGAATGAATGAATATATTTATTTATTTCAAGAATAACTTAAATCTAAATACATCCCACAAAACCAAGTAGGAATTTGGTTTGTCTGTGGGGAGGGAGTCGCACTTCTTTTTCGTAGGTAGGTACATTAACAATAAATAATAACATTGTTATTTTAATCTATGTTTACATATTTTGTAGAAGGTAAGTTTTATATAATTTTGCAAATTTATTTTTATTTTGTTCAGATCTTATACGAACAGGCATTTCATTATATAACATTGGAATTTTGCGTTTAAGCAATCTGCCGCCAAAGTAGTTATTCACTTTTACTGTTTCATATTTACCCTGAGCAGTTGCTCTCGTGTTGAGCCCATGCTGTTTAGGTATCTTATGATCTGGGGTGCCATGGCCATTTACTGCAATTATGTATTTATATTTTAATGAAGCCGGTAGTATTTTACATAATGAGTACAATATTTTGATATTATTTTTGTGTTTTTTCCTAACATTTTTACTGACTAGGAATTTTAAGAATTTTATTTGTATATTTTCAATCTTATCCATGTATGTTTTAAATATAGATCCATAGCAGTCCACACCATAAGATATAATTGAGTCAACCAACGACATATATATAGTTTTTAGCACAGAAATTGGTACTTTGTAACTAAGATGTTTGAATTTAAATAACAATATGCGTAGCTTATTTAATATCCTTTCTATGTGTTTAGTCCAGCCCATATTTTCATCGATGCACATTCCTAGGTATGTAACACATGGAACTTGCTTTATTGTTTTACATTTACAATTAGATAAGTTATTATGGAAACAGTTAAAGTCGTGGGCAACCAGTTGACATGAAGAGTCCGGGGTACAAGAGTACGGAGACCGGATAACAAGGAGGTTAGTTTTTTCGGCATTGAGTACGATTCCGTTATCGTGCGACCATCGCACTACGTTGTCGATATCCTCCTGCACGAGACGCGACACCTCGCCCATGTCGCGGCCGGCCCGCAGCGTGCACAGGTCGTCCGCGAACATGTACGCTGAGCAATGGCGGACCACGTTGCACATGCTGTTCACGTGCATCAGGTAACACAGCGGGCCACAGCCGGAGCCCTGCGCCACCCCGCGCCGCGCCGCCCACTGCTGCGGTCCGCTGTGCTCCTCGCCCACTCTCACCCGGTACGAGCGGTCCGTCAAGTACTGGCGGTACCAGCTATTAAGCGGTCCGCTGATCCCGCACTCCGCCATCGCCCCAAGCAGCGTCTCGTGCCGTAGGGTATCGAAGGCCTTTTTAAAGTCGAAAAATACAGCAACAACAAATTTTTTATCGTTGAGATAACTATTAACTTCGTCCGTAAATTTTACAAGTAATGTTGATGTACTTTTATCCTTCTGAAAACCGTGCTGGCAATCGTTTATAACTGCATGTTCATTAAGGAATCTATTTTGTTGATTAACTATACATTTTTCTATGATTTTTTCTATACTGGATAAGATAGCTATAGGTCTGTAGTTAGCATAATTTTTATGATCACCTTTTTTATAAATAGGTCGCACTATGGCTTCTTTTAGTTTTTGAGGAAACTTCGAATTTTTTATACATAAATTAATTAAGTGAGCTATGACTGGGCTTATTTGTTCACTTATATATCTTAGGTCCCTCATACGTATACCATCTGACCCTGGCGATTTCTTATCACTCATTTTCTTTATGACTTTTTGGACCTCCTTGCTATTCACCGTTCTCCATCTCATCGACATACAAGCCTCATTTCGATAGTCAGCACGGTTTAAGAAAGTTTCGTTACAATCATGAATTATATTATCGATATCATTTTTAAATGTAGTTGCAAAGTTATTACATATTTCTTGCTTTGTATTTCCTGACAAGTGTTTCAATATTACCTCATCTGTTGACTTTTTTCTATTACCAAGTATTCTATTTATATTATCCCATATTTTCTTTACGTTACCATTACATTCGATTATTTTTTGTTTCTCATGTTCATTTCTTATTTTAGAGAATAGCTTTGTACACTTATTTCTGTATTTTGTATAATTTAATCTTTTTAACATGTTTGTTTTATCTTGGAACCATATCATAAACAGTGTATCCCTCTCCAATACCATTTTTTTCATTTTGTTGTTTACCCATCCTTTTGAGTCCCTTCCACTTGTTTTAACTTGTTTAGTCTGGTAACTTGATTCGTAAATATTAGTAAATATTTCATAAAGTTGATTGTACAGTTCTAACGGACAACTAATATTCAATAAGTGTTTAAAGTCGATTGAGGCAAGTTTTTCGTAAACAAGTTTGTTATCAAGCAGGAGGCGCGTCACTGACCCCCCCGGCCGCACGTCTCCGCGCCCGTTCGTGCCTCGGCGTGAGTCAGTGGTCGCGCCTAGGGAATCCAATTTATGATTATTAAAATCAGCGCTGCTTACAGCAACAGCGGTGCAATAATGGTCCGCCATTTTATACTCTAATACGGCCGAATAAAGTTCATCACGCGGGCATCTCACGAATATGTGATCAAGGCACGATTCTACTATTTCGCCTTTTAAGATTTCTCTTCTAGTTACGTTAGTGATGCACTTGGAATAGCCACATTCCGCCAACAAATTCTCGTAGGTTAAGACATTATTATTACTAGTATCTAATAGATTTATATTTATATCTCCGCAGATTATAATCTTTTTATGGCTAGGTAGGTTTTTTAATAACAATTTTAATTCGTCTAAAAATTTAGATAATTTGTTTTGTTGATTGATTTTAGGCGGGCGATAAATGGCTACAATAAGTACATCACTACCATTTTTTCTGACATTTACCAAAACACATTCCGCCGCTGTCATAGTAAAGGGAGGTTCACAAACACATGCAGAGAGGTCAGAGTGAGTGTAAACTAACACACCGCCACCTCTCCTGTTTTGTCTTGTATAACTATTGAGATCGTAGCCCGAGATGTTGTACATATCTAACATATCGTATGAAATGTTAGGCTCAGTTATTACTATAACGTCTAATAAGGCGAAGTAATTATGACAAATAACTAAGAGTTCGTTATAGTTCTTTTTAATAGAACGAATATTTACGTGAAATAAATAAAAGTCTTTTTTATCATAGAGTGATTCTATCCATGACTGAAGACAGTTTGTACTCACTTCATAGCTGCAATTAGTGAGCACATCAAGGTCCTGAATTGCTGCGAAAGCGATATTTATATATTTTCACAAACATAACACTTAGATATTATTGACACTTTTGACCTTTTTTTAACTCACTGATGTCATTTGCGCACTTAATTCTTGATGTCTTGGCTCCATCAGTCTTCTTGACAAGTACTTTGCCGTCGCTCATCCAGATGTATTTATACACGTCGCGAAGTTCAACTCTGGTTTTCCAAAACAGGTCGCGGGTCTCCGGGATCAGGTCCTCGTTAATGTATATGGCAAACTTCTGGGTGCCTCCTGTCAACATGTCGCTGGTGATGGCGCGCGCCTCTCGACGTTGTTTTAGCCAGGTGTCGCGCGCGGCCAGACCAGAAGATGAGAACTTCACAAGAATTGGTGAAGGTTTGGTGTTGCTCCTGGGTGGAGCCCTTCTGATACTTTCTACGTCTTTGGTGCTGACCTTCATTAGTTCGCCAAGTTTTTCAATGATTACCTTGGAATAATAATATTATTATACATAATGCAATTAATAAATAAGTTGATAAATAAACTGAAAAGACCATAAATAAATATAATGCCTAACCAAATATATACTAACTTAAGTAAAAAATTAAAATATTGTATATACCTACATAATGCAATGAATAAATAAGTTAATAGATAAATAAACTATAAATAGATTGAATGCCTAAATCCGCCCATTCGATTAATCTTGCTAAGAAGAAGGGCAAGAAACTTAGCAAGATCAGATCAGAACAGAACAAAGACATGTTTCAACTTTTTGACATTCAAATTTTATTTATTATTGAGATAACTATGTATACTTTATTATTTATTTAATTTATTGTGTTGTGTCCTGACGTATAATGACAATTATGAATAAAAATGTCTTATGTCTTATCGTCACGACATGAATCCCCGAGGTGTCAGAGGTGTTCCGGGTGTGAACTGTGAAATAAAAGTTACAGTCCACACTCGGCACACCCTCGTTTTACCGACGATTTTTACGTCCCAACGTGATGAGTGGTGAGCCCTATCGCCGTACTTCGGGCACAATTACACGCTTCTTAGGGCATGCAGGTTTCTTCACGATGTTTTTCTTCACCGTGCAGCAAGTGTTAAGTATTAAATAATTTAATGAAATTTAATTCAATAAAAATACACCTACGTTTTCGCAAGCAAAGATTTTATATCTTACTTAGCATTCACTGGCGGCTCCAATCGCGTTTATTCAATCTCTGACCAGTTTTCGACTTTGGCGTTATTTTATGAACACTTCTCACATGTTTCACTAAAACTCTCATTGCGCTGCTCCCTTTTGTCATAGCGTGATGATACATAGACTTAAACCTTCCCAAAAATCCATTGAGGGGTTCCCAAGTTATAAGCAAACGAACAGACAGACAGACGTTGCATTTTATATGTAAAGAGAAGAGAAGAAGATGTATAAGCTTCTTCTTGTGTACATGTATATTTAGATATAAGATGTATATCTTAATAGCAACTTATTCCTGAATGCGTCAATACGTCGACTTACGAGAAACCGCTTGACAGCTTGAAATTCAAATGACTTAAGATCTTTTTTCATGACTGTCAGCAGATTTAAAAATTAAAGTATGGTACGAATCAAATCCACCGATTTAAGGTCGCTCAGCGAGCTATGGAGCGGACTATGCTTGGGGTATCTTTGATGGATAGAATCCGAAACGAGGAGATCCATCGAAGATCGAAAGTAACCGACATAGCCTGCAGAATCAGTAAGTTAAAGTGGCAGTGGGCAGGCCATATTTGTCACCGAGATGATGGCCGTCGGGGCCGTAAGGCTCTAGAATGGAGAACACGTACAGCAAAGCGTAGTGTAGGCCGACCTCGTGCCCGCCGGACCGATGACCTGAAGGACGTTGCGGGGGGCGGCTGGATGAGGAGGACGGAGGACCGACATGAGTGGCGAAATTTGGGAAAGGCCTATGTCCAGCAGTGGACGAACACGGGCTGATGGATGGATGGATGGATGGACGAATCGAACGAAATAGCAACAGAAGAAAGAGCGAATCAAGGAACCCAAAAAGCTCTTAAATCCAACAACGAGTGTGAAAAAAAATGCTGTGGAACGCCAAAGAATCTTTAGGGGCTTAGGTATATTTAAATGTCGTTTCGATAGACCATGATGAAATGTCAATAAGAAAATGTTCCCACATTTAAATGGTGTATTCTGTTCTTATTCTATTAATTTCAATGAAAAAACTAAGGCATAAAATGCTTTTTTAAAAAAGAAAACAAATCGAAGATTGTAAACGGAATGCATCAAAATTATATAAACAAGCTATCATCTGTAAGCTTTTGTGTTAATTACATAAAGTATTTTATTTTAGTATTTTGACGGCGAAGAAGGAATAGATTTTCGTAAATGTGGTGTAATTGATTCGAGATGTCGACAATGACAACCAAGTGTTGGCTGGAATGGCGAGGACATTAGACCTGGTGGAACTAACGGTATTAATGATACGGACCGATAGACTGTATGTTCGCACCATGGCATCCAAGGCAAAGGCACTTACCAAGGACAATATCAACCCCAACATAGTGAGACTGGAATATGCGGTCCGAGGGCCGCTAGTCATCCGCGCCACTGAAATAGAAAAGGACTCGAGAACGGAGCAAAGAAGCCTTTTCAGCGTGTGATCAGGGCCAACTTAGGAGACGGACATGCCATGGGTCAAGTTCCCACCACATTCATCAGACAGGTGTTGGCGTTAGTTTTCAACCCATCCCTCGTCGATGAGTGCACCTACCCAGATGACGTGAAACAGAGAGCCAGAGACATCCTCGGAAGCTGTGCTGGCGGATCAGTGGGTTCGTACACGGTGTCGCAAGGCATCGAGTTGATACGGCGCAACGTGGCCGCGTACATTGCTCAACGAGATGGTTACGAAGCGCACTGGCAGAACGTGTGTCTCACCCGTGGCGCCAGCAATGGTACTAGGAATAGGCTGCAGCTTTTCTGCAACCATATTGATGGAAAGGCTTCTGGCGTGATGATTCCGATCCCGCATTACCCGCTGTACTCGGTCGTGCTGGCAGAGTACGACTTGCAGCAGGTCGGCTACTATCTCAACGAGGAGTCAAACTGGGAATTCGACATCTCAGAGAGGAGGGTTCGAAACACACGGTGGTCAGGGCGCTTGTCGTCATCAACCCCGAGAATCCTACTAGTCAGGTGCTGACCTACGAGAACATCGAAGCGATCATCAAGTTCGCTCACGCCCACAACCTGTTCATCTTGGCGGACTAGGTGTACCAGGATAATGTGTATGCCGAGGGCAGCAAGTTCTTCGCGTTCAAGAAGGTGCCGATGGAAATGGGCAAGCCGTACAAGAGTGAACAAGAACTGGCTTCCTTTATGTCCATCAGTAAAGGGTACATGGGTGAGTGTGGGCTGCGTGGTGGCTACATGGAGCTAGTAAACATGCAGGCTGGCGTACAGGTGCAGCTCTACAAGGCCATTTCCACCAAGCTATGCCCCTCTGTATTGGGGCAGATGGCGGTCGACTGTGTTATGAAGCCGCCCTCTCCCGGTGAGCCCTCGTACGATCTATGGCTAAAGGAGAAGACGGCGGTGCTGAACTGAACTGATTGTCGATGCCTTCACCAAGATGTGTCAGTGTCAAACCGTGCAGGACGCGATGTACGCGTTCCCGAGCATCGCTCTGCCGCCGAAGGCGATCGAGGCGGCGCAGAAGGCCGGTAAGCAGCCCGATGTGTACTACGCAAGCGTGCTACTCAAGCAGACCGGTATCTGCATTGTGCCAGGCAGCGGTTTCGGTAAGCGCCCTGGCACCTTCCACTTTCGCACCACGATCCTGCCACAGCTGGAACTATTGCAGTGCATGCTCGACATCTTTAAGGACTTCCATGCCAAGTTCACCAAGAAATATACGTAGACTTCCGATTTTATGTCTAGACCTGTAGAGTCGACAATAGCACTTCGTGGTGAGCGCCTTGATTTGTATCTAGAGCAACATGTTATGTTCGTGAGATTTATTGAATATTTAGACTTTCAGGTACTTAGATGTCTTCGTGTTCTAAAAGCTATTACTCATGACTACGATTACTTATAAAGTATGCAGATCTACACAATATAGTCAATGCTTGTGATTGATTGCACTTGGTGAAAATTACTACCTATTTATGTTTTAATAAACACTTAAACATATATACTTTATTATACCCAACCGGTATCGCTGTTTGGTATTATCAAGGGCTCATTAAATGTAATTTATGACAATTGATGTTTCATTATCATGTTACGTGCAGTAGATTTTCCAATTAGTTATCTCTTTTTCAAGCTAGTATTATACCTACTGGTATAATAATTGTAGGTGGTAGAGCTGATGCCGAGCTCGACTGTTGAGGTACCACCATCTTACTCGCAAATCCTCCCGAAGTTATTCGGGGGAGAGTAAGAGAACAGTTACAGCTCTCAGGCAAAACCAGGCGGCCCACCATTGCCTGGGACCGATGGATGGCGGTATATCCATCCCTAATTGCCAGGCCTTAAAACAGACTGGTGATGGGCAGCGGCGTCACTGGTGCAAGGGTTTTGGCACCGCGCTCACCAACCCGCCTGCCCAGCATGTGTGAGTATGGGCATTTCTTCCAGGAGGACCGCCAAGAGTGGTGAAGTCCTGGAAAGGCCTATGTCCAGCAGTGGACTAAACAGGCTGATGGATGAATGGATTATACCTACTTGGGAACAAATTTTAACATATATAATATTCTTTCTTTAAACTTTTTAAGTATCATAATACTACTTTGTTATTAAATTTAATGTTACTTGAGGAAACTAGAAATAAATTGGCTAATAAATAAATAAACAAAAATACATTTTCATGTTTTGTTACGTGCAATAGAAATTTACTCGTAAAAAGCCCTTGATAATGATGAACAGCAAAACCAGTCGGGCATAATAAAATAAATAATATGTATATCTTAGTTTCTGTCCATCCGTCCAAGTGATGCCTATACTCACACACGCTGGACAGGCGGGTTGATGAGGACGGTGCCGAAACCCCTGCACCAGTAACGCCACTGCCCGTCACCATTCTGTTTTATTTATGGCCCTGGAACTGCGGCTGAATTATACCGCCATCAATCCCCAGGCATGGTGGGCCACCTGAGGTGCAATTTTGTAAGACAATCGTTTTCAAATTGCTTAGCAAATTGAAAACGTACATTTTTGGCTGTTAAATGAATATGATTGTCTTGTTTTGTTGTTGACAAGAAAAATCGTACGATTTTAATTGTCAAACGGGCTTATTTGCTTTGAACAGCCTTATGACAATCAATTTTAATACGATTGGCTTACACAATTGCACCTCTGATCATGCCTGTTTGAGATCTGTTCTCTGATTCTCCCCCGAATGATTTTCGTGGTGGTACCTTCACAGTCGAGCTCGGCATTAGTTTTTCCACCTATAGTTTTGGCCCTAAACTGTTCGTTTATGTAAATATGTACAGATATTTTATTAAACATAATCTCTACGTGATACATTTTGTTTTAAGCACAAATAATCATCAATGACACACTGCATGATTTACGTTAGCACAGAAATGTTACAAACAACAACTTATAATAATATTATGTTAATTATTAAGGACTGATGTGACGTGATATATTATTTCCATGTCTGTTATTGGCCTATTCCCGCCCAGCCGTGTCATTTTTGTTATAATCTTTCACTGTTATGTTGCACAAAAATAAAATTATAGACATATTTGACTCAAAATGTTACTCATACGTAAAACATATAAATTTATTTAATAAATAACAAAAACTTAAACAAACTAATTCACTATTTCATTATTTCAAAAAAACCTGTCTACTTAATAGTTAATTGTGTTTTTTTAAACGATCCTCTCGAAAAGGAAACGAGCTGTGAATTTTTACGGTACTGATGAAGTTATCTACGTAGGTTATTATTTAATGGACATTGACAAGGAACGTCATATTTTTTTCCGTAAAAGAAATAAAATTATAAACAAATATATAAAACCGCAAGTGATTGTAATTGAATATCCAGTAAAACAACAAGAGAAATCCACTGCATCTGCCGAAATAAAGGATCTTTCACTGTGGGGAGTTTCAAAAGAAATGCTCGACTCAGCCAATCGACAAGAAGGGAAACCAGGGGTTTTTGCTTTATAAGTATAAAAACAGTATTTTGAAGTACAACGAGACGGCGACCAGGTCCCATGTTCTCAGCATGGTTTCCCATATAAGCAAGAGGATTCCGGAGCCCACTGAATGACCCGCACAGCCAGCTATTTATCAAGCACCCTGCCAACAGCAAAGAAGACGTACTCTATATTTTACATTTTTATTACTTTTTAAGTTCTGTGTTTTAGATTTTATTTATTATTTAAGGTAGTATTAATTGTATATTTAGTTTTAGGTTTTACTGTCCCAACTCTCGGCTTCACATGTCGCAGACAGATGGCCCCTGTGCACCAGCCAGTAGCCAAAGCCAGCAGTCAGCGGAGGATCGTTTGCAGTGTCCGGACTGCCTCAAAACTTTTAAAGGACAGAGAGGCCTCAACATTCACAAAGGAAAATTACATCGATTATTAAGCCAGAATACAGGAATCGTCAGTTTAAACCCTCAAAATCACAAACCACCTCTGTCGGAAAGGCTTGGAAAACTGAAAAATAACATTCAAGTTATAAAAAGAATCCCACGAGGTGCACGTATCACAGTGGCAACCTCTCTGTCTCAATCAATCAAAAACGTAATTTTATATAATGACTCTCAAAACTGGGAAAACCTACTCACGTTTGCATACCGGACACTGCACGTAAGCAGAGGAAGGGACAGTCCAGGCTCCCTTACACAAAAGATAAAAGACAACTGTAAAGAGCCCGGTGACTTGGATCTCGATATCACAAAAACCAAGCCACACAAACTATCAACATCAACATTATTAAAAAAATTGAAGGAAAAGTAAATGATGGTGATATTAAGGGAGCCGCTCAACTTCTCTTCTCCAATGACTGCATGGCCCCTGACACCTCCGACACACTTGCGGCACTAGCGTCCAAGCATCCACTTCCAGCAATGGGGACCCAACTGCCCGACCCACCAAATCCATCAGACCGCACACCCGAAACGACAGCAGAGGAGACGTTAGCCGCAATAATGTCATTCAGAAATGGATCGGCGGGGGGTCTCGACGGTCTTACACCACAACATTTAAAGGATCTGTTATCTAAGACCGTCGGAGAAACCGGTAGAACTCTACTGGATGACATTACGCGCCTGGCGAACCTTATGTTGTCGGGAAAGGTGTGCGAAGAAATAACAGACATACTTTATGGTGCTAATCTTATCGCCCTAAAGAAGAAAGACGGTGGTATAAGACCGATCGCCGTCGGCAACACTATCCGCCGCATAGTATCAAAAATATGCTGCATTCATATTCTACCTGAACTCTCTGCAAAATTTCAACCGGTGCAGCTGGGATTCGGTTGCAGGGGAGGCTGTGAAGCAGCTGTTCACGCTGCTCGCACCTTTTTAGCAGACGACTCAAGTGAGTTATTGCTGAAGGTGGATGTTTGTAACGCTTTTAATTCAGTGGGCAGAGATGCTCTGTTGACACAGGTTAAAGAAAACTCACCAGCCATTTACAATTACATATACCAGTGCTATAGTAAACCAACCAAATTAATATACAAAAATGAGATATTACAATCTGCAACAGGCTGTCAACAGGGAGACCCGCTTGGACCAGCAATCTTCAGTCTGGCAATCCATCCGGTAATAACAACTCTAAATTCTAAATTCAATGTTTGGTATTTAGATGATGGCACAATAGGAGGCGATGCAATTACAGTTCTTAACGACCTACAGTCTATAACACATCAATTTCAACAACTGGGGCTCCAGCTTAATTTTTCTAAATGTGAACTATTTCTATCTGATTCTATATCTACGGAAGAAAAAAATGACATATTTTTAAAATTTAAAAATCTGGCTCCTGATATTAAAATCCTTGATAAGCAGTCGCTTCGCCTGCTTGGTGCCCCTATCCACGAAGAATCTATCCCTGCCTATGTAAACGAGCAAATATCAAGATTCATCGCATCATCCGAACGACTTTTAAAAATTAACCCCCATATGGCCCTGTTTATAATCCGTTACTGCTTGTTTGTACCCAATTTGACCTATGTTCTCCGCTGTTCATTTATGTGGAAATTCAACACTCTTCTTAAACTATTAGACAATACAATTGCACAAACTCTTAGCTCCTTATTAAATTGCTCGTTCACAGAAAGAAGTTGGGATCAAGCCACATTACCCGTCCGCTTTGGCGGACTGGGAATCAGGAAAATTTCAAGCGTAGCGCTCCCTGCCTTTTTGTCCTCCATCAATGGTACCAATGCTCTCTTCGGTAATATAATTAGCCCGTCACTCGGTGACGTTGAAGCATTGGGCCTGACGGAGGCCAGAGATGCATGGACACTAGCCTGTCCAGGCGAGGCCCTGCCCATTGTCTTAAACTCTCAAAAACTATGGGACGAGCCGCTCTGCAGGAAATTACAACAAAACCTTCTGGAAACCGCCGTGAACCCTGTGGAGCGTGCCCGTCTCCTTGCTGTCGGGGAGCACGAGGCCGGATACTGGCTGCAAGCAATGCCATCAACTTCAATTGGCACACTATTAGATAAAACCACATTTTCAATGGCCGTCTGTCTGCGACTAGGGATTCCAGTAAACATACCACATCGATGCCAATGTGGCACAAGCGTTGACGAACTAGGCCACCACGGCCTATCATGTCGTCGAAGCGCCGGCCGCCTGAGCCGTCATGCGAGTATAAACGATGTCATCCGAAGGGCCCTTGCCACCGTCAACGTGCCGGCAATATTAGAGCCACAAGGTATTGCACGTGACGATGGCAAGAGGCCCGACGGAATGACACTCGTTCCCTGGAAAAACGGACACTCGCTGGTGTGGGACGCTACATGCGTAGATACCCTCGCACCGTCCCACATCCCAGCGACTGCAACAAAGGCAGGCGCGGCGGCAGCAACGGCAGAATTGGCTAAGCGGCGCAAATATGGGGCCTTGGGAGCCAGCTACATATTTGCGCCGTTTGGGGTTGAAACCCTAGGGCCGTGGGGGCCAGAGGCGCGTCGACTCTTCCACGATTTATCTTCGCGCCTTGTAGACGCCTCGGGTGACCCAAGGGCTGGCGCGTACCTCGGACAACGGATAAGCCTAGCGATCCAACGGGGTAACGCAGCCAGTGTCTTGGGCGCCCTCCCATTTGGCAGCGATTTGGAAAAAGTTTTTTACTTAATTTAATTTTCTGTTTTAGATACGTAGATTTAGTTTGTACTTTTTTTTTTTTTCTTTTATAGCTTAGTTTAGATATTAAATTATTATTTTTGTAGGTTATTAGTTTATTTAAGTTTTTAATTATTTAACTGTGCAACTTTTTTATTTATTGGGAAATGCAAGAAACACACGTAGGTTATTTATATTTAATATATATTTTTTAAATCCTTGCTTTAGACACATTCAACTAAGTCTATATGATTTAAAGCGACATCCATCGCTTTGGATATTTTAAATATCATAGGAATTTATTTTGCGATCAAAAGATCAATTAGAAATAAATCTCAAGTAAGAAAAATATTTTGGAAATATAATAATATGCCTCTACCATATAAGCTATCTTGGCCCAAATATATTCTTATAAAATGGCTGTTTTTCTTAAGATTTATTTCTTATTGGTGTTTTCTATCTCTTAATGCATTCCAATAAAACTTATAAAATATTTGTTTGTTTTGTTTTATGTTAATAACAGTCATCAAATTGGAGATTTAATTTTGCTTATGTACCACGGTGAAAAACAGAACCGCGCAAAACGCTTGATGTCTTGATAGAAAATATGAATTTTGGCGAACTAGATATACGAGTGCGTGCCGATACAATCTCTTTGAGTTACCAGCTTAATAATATCCCTATTTTTTGAGTAAACCTAATTATTAACCTTTGTGTTTTCTTTATATTATTAAATTTGAGAGATGACCCCTGACAGACCACATAGAAAAGAAAAATAAATTTCTGATCGAACTTTTTTTTTCACCTTTCCATAGAAATTTAGTCAGCTGATTGAACTACTTTGTAACTACTGGGAAGAGAAAAAATTATATTCGATCTTAAAACAAAAACTTTTTTGTGATCAGTTAACGATATATGATCTACCCAAAAATTATTTTCACTTATTATTTTAGAACCTTATATAAGGCATTCTACAAAGATAAAATCAAAGCAAATGAATATTGTCACGATATACATGGTCTAGAGGGTGTCGGAACTTTTTTTCTACTGCGGACTATCAACCGCATAATTTTCACATTACATTTTATTAATAAAACATTAAAAAAAATAAAACCCACGTTAATTATTTTTTGGAAATAATTGTTCAGTTCAATCAATTTTATGTGGTTACAGTAGTTAATACCTCTCTACATACATCCAGTAATAAACGCCTTATATAATAAAATAATGAAACTATTAACAATCGATTCCCATAAATCCATTAAATGAACCTAGAAACCCTAATGTCTCGGCTTTGACCGCAATTTTCCGCACAAAAAACACAAAGGAAATAATTTAATACCAATAAATAAGTTTGAATAACCGTGCCATTGCGGCATATTTACGCCTTAATTTAGGTTTCGGCTTACGATTCCATAATTTCCATACCCATTCAATGGTGGTATAGAGTATTAATATGTCAGTGGGTGCATGGTTGGAAAAACGTTGAGTGATATCATTAGTAGTTTTACAATTTGTCAAGCAATGACATTTACATAAAATACAGCGATGATTTATTTTTGTAATAAACTAAAATTGTTTAAATAATTTTGCCTAAGATATTTAAAGTCTGAAGGTAAATATATCCTCTTTTAAATTAATTTGAAAACTTTATAACCTCTTTTATTTCACTCTGAAAGACTAACGAAATTGTTTTTATTAATATGTATTTACGCACTCATATCTGTTTTATGATAAAGATGTGGTTGACGGGAAAACATATTTTAGAAATAAGTCTGCCTTCCTTTCTGTAACTTTTCGTAATTTATAAATATCTTTCGTTTTTTGCAATAAAGTTTTATTATTTCAATAGCTTTTGCCCGCGGCTCCACCCGCGTATTATTCGGTTTAACGACATGCTTTTTTCCGGGATAAAAAGTAGCCTATGTGTTAAGTTAGGGTATAAGCTATATCCATTCTAAATTTCATCCAAATCCGTTCAGCCGTTTCATCGTGAAAGAGTAACAAACATACACACACACACACACAAACACACACACACACAAACTTTCGCATTTATAATATTATGAAATAAAATTATGAAATGAAATTAATTCATTTTTCTTCAATAAATCACAATCATAAATGATATAAAATTGTTATGAAATAATAGAAACATCGTGTATGAGTTTATCCGTACGTGTCCTTGTGTTCCTACTTACAATATGAAATTCAATGTGTAGGCCACTCAGTACGTGGCTAGTTTATGTTATGAGATATGCGCACTCGGAGCACACTATAGTTACTCAGTAAGCTGTAGCCATTGTCTCCCGACCGTTGGAATTGTGCCAGTGGAAATATTTCGCTTATTGTTATCTCTTTAACCCAAATTTAATGTTATGCATAACGCCTACATATTGAATATTCATTCTGAATTATTATTATTTTGTCGGTAGATTTGTAGTTGCAATATTTTTAATAAAATGTAATTGATTGCTGCGGACATTTCTTTCACTAAATCAGTACCATCGACAAAAAAATGTGGCCTTCACATGTAAACTTTTTTTTTTAAACAGACAACGTACATTCAGTGCTTAAAGCTGTAAAAAATATTTTCAGTACTTTAAAAGAAAGAATCAAAAAAATATATGACAAAAGATATGTCAAAAATCCGATAACAGGGAGTATTTTGACAAATTATTATACCCTGGGACCGCCTTGTGGTCAAGTGAACAGCTAAAACGCTTTTAACCAGACTGTTGGAGTGGTTACCTCTAATAATATTCGCAAGCTACGATGAATTACCTTTATTTTATTTTTGGGATCTATCACTTATCGATAATGTCCTATTTCATAGTCTGTCATAGGGGCTTTTTTTGCAACCTCGCTAGTCAATCAAATACTTTGGACCCGTTGATAGACATCTTACAAAAATTTCACGAAATCCATCATAACTTTATTCAAAACAAAAAAAAAACCGGCCAAGTGCGTGTCGGGCCACGTGCAATGTAGGGTTTTGTAGCTGCCCGGTACATATAAGTTGGTCTACTAATACAGACCGCGCCAAACTTCTGGTCCCATACATTATAGGGGGCCAAAAGTTTGGTGCGACCTATACTCGTAAACCTGTAAAGCCTATTTAGCTGTGATAGTTTTCCTTTTAAATTCATTATATATACTACTTCTGTGAATTTTTTCACATTTCCATAAGCAACCGTTTAGCCAGCAGTGGGGGGGGGGGGGACGCTCCACTGTAACTAAAATTTTCACTTTAAAGCTTAATATTTCGCCAACGGATCTCTAAATCGAAAAATAGTTTTGACACATGTTTTTAAACGGCCTATCCAACGATATATGGAATAGACGAAAAAAATAATATCATCTCCAGTTTACGTGTATAAGTGGTACCCTTTTTTACAGATTTTATTTTACCATTTTGTCGCCGTGATAAATATTTATATCCATGCCAAATTACAGCTTTCTAGTATTAATAGACTCTGCGCTAAGCCGCGGATAGACGGATCGACGGACGTGGCGAAACTATAAGGGTTCCTTGTCGGACTACGGAACCCTAAAAACGGACACCAGAATACAAAGTAATCAATCACGTCACACCAAAAACAAACGCGTAATTCTAATGGCGACACCCACTACGCCTGTATATGAAAATTAACGCTACGGACCTATTTTGAAAATTCCTACAAAATCATATAAGCCCATAAATACTACATACGTCGCGTGATGAGCCCAATTAAGTAGTGGTCTGTATACTCGACGTCGGGTTTTGATTGAAAATTAACGTGTTTAAAAATGTCTAAGGGATTTTGACTGCGCAGAGAGCTAAGCAGTATTCGTTTTAGTGAAAAGCGGAAGGCCAGTTCCATTTATTTATGATAAGCTGTTACCATAAACAACAAAGCAAGCTTCTGTTCTCCAAGGTCGCAAAGTAATTACAGCTTTGATTTATAGTTTCCCAAATTTGCTTTGAAATTTTAATTAGAAACATCATAAAAACAAGCCTGAGTAATATAGCTACTTACCTGTATTTGCTAATAAATTCCAGTTCATTCAGGAAGTGTTTTCGTACACTTTCCATAATTTGTTAAAGCAGCGGTAGTTCAGTTGGCAGGACGCCGTACTCTTAATCTTAGGACATGGGTTTCAATCCTGCCGGTCGAGAAAGCAATGATTTTTTCGGAATGTATGGGCATGGTATTTGTTTATTTGCCAACTATTTATTATATCATTTCTATTATATTATTATATCCACCTAACATTTCTCAGCATATATTCTTGCAGAACGACGGAGCTAAACGATATGAAATATCGAAACCCTTTTCAAAGCATCTAATATTTAATGCCTTAGGTATTAGTGACCATTTGATGTAAATGAAATAATTAATTAAACTTTTGGCAAACTTTGGATCTCAGATTCTAAAATTTTCACAGTCATATTCCAGGGACAAAAGTAAACTACTTAACCCAAAAGTTCGAAATGAAAACATTCTTCAAAGCTTCGCGAAATTTCTTCTCGCATTCAACTTTTATCACGAGTATCTTAAAAGTATCTCGACTTGGTGTAATTTTTCTTTACTGCCTGAATCAGCCGTCTGACAAATGACATTTTTCTTATCGCATACGGTTTTTTAAGTCATGCTGTTAGAAAAGACGCCGACACAATTTTCTTACATTCTTTTTATAGAGTTTAAATTATATTTAACATCATTATCAAGGGCATTTCATACAGCAGGTAATCTAATAATTACGTTTTCACCTCACAAGCTCAAAAAGCGCGCCATTATAGCCTAAAATCTGTGAGCAAAAGTCAATTTTGCTCACTCAGTGAGAGAAAGTGTTCTGAAAAATTAAGAACGTCGCGAACACAGAGGGAACTCGGAAACTCTGTGGTCGCGAATTAGTATTTAGTTTTTTTTTTGACCGAGGCTGACTCTTTCTTTGGCTACGGTCATGACCACCAACACGTTTACCACTATCGTTCGAAAGTCAAGCTTTTTGAATGAAATTTCATAGTTTAAGGAAGAGTGTTAAAAGAATTAATAAAAGTAGAGTAAGTCTACCTAGCTACCCTAGAAGGACACATGCCGACCAAACAAAGATGGGCGAAGATAAAAGTACCCGGAATATAAGAACTTGTATGATTAGATTGATGGATATGGAAGAAGCGAAAGGGGTGTGTGAGGATCATAACGGATAGAAATATATAGTTTCTGACTACCCCTCCTTGCAGAGACAGGCGTAAGTATATAGTATGTATGTATTTTTTTACATCTTGAATTTTCTCGCTAGTGAAGTGAAAAATTGTATGTGTCACACGAGATCAAGGTAGTTTTGTTCCTTGTGCCTTTGGATCCCGAGCAAGCGAAGGCTTCTATTATTGAATCACGAGCGTAGTCAGTGATTCTAAGTCAGAATCCTCAGCATTGTGAGGCACTCATCACTCGCAACAAAAACTACCTTTGCTCCCTTAGTGCACAAATAACCATTTCACCTCACTAGCTCAAAAAACACGCCTTGTAGCCTAAAATCAGTAAACAAGAGTCAATTTTGCTCACTCATTGAAAAAAGTGTTTTAAAAAATTAAGAACGTCACGAATTAGTATCTTGATTTTTTTACGTTCACGTTTTTCGCTCAAATATATAATATTCATGGCGATGTCAGCAGTACCACAAAAACGACTACAGTAATGCCGCTAATTTTTGCTTTGATGTTAAACCGTAAAGAAAAGAGCAACATTATTTTGTTCAATTTGATTTTGTCACAAATACCGGAGTGGAAACCATTTAAAATACACTGTGATTGTGAGAAAACGGCAATGAATGCAATTTTGAAAGTCTTTTCAAATTGCACTATAAAGGGATGCTATTACCACTGGGTACGCAACATATGGAAAAATGCAAAATCGCCGAAGTTCCGCATTACGCAAACAAAACCTGAGAGAAGAATCGTGGGAATTACAGCCGCCTCACCGCTTTTACCTGCCGATAAAATATAACTAGGACTAGATTATATTAAATCAGAATGCGATAGCTTAAAACAGATGCATAAGTTCATAAGCTACATTGAACATTTTTGGGTAAAAATACATACTCCCGACGACGTATTCAGCATTTACGGTGAAAGACATCGAACGACAAATATTCTGGAGTCGCTTCATTCAAAATTGAATAGATTACTCAATAAGAATACAGTAACTTTAATGCAACTGTTAAATGTCCTACACAATATTCATAAAACAAAAGTTACTCCTAAAAAACGTTGAGTCGAACAAATTATTAATGATGATTTTATTACAGAAGTCCAAATGCAGTTAGTGCACAACGAAATCACCATTGGGCATGCGTTATTGTTATATCTTTGAAGTTTTTTCTGTTTAAGATAAATAACAAAATATTTGTTATATTTTTAGGTTTTGCCAGAACGGCTTTCGTTTTTTCCAGTTAATAAAATAAATATTTGTATTTTTTAGGTATACCTTTTTCCCTTTGTCGACAAAAATCCATTGAAAAGATCAATTGATGGTATTTTGTGGACTTTATGTCACCGTGTATCATCTTATTAATGGATTTTTCCTATTTTTCCATCAAATCCCAGCACTACTAACGGTGGTATGGTTCTGTCCCACCCTACCCCCAGAGGTATGGCTAGGGGTATGGTGGGTCTGACATGGCTTTTCAATGGCTATGGTCATGACCACTACCATGTTTAACACGCTCAACTATCGCTCGAAAGTCAGTTACGCAAAAAATTTAAGCTACTCGCTACGCTCGTGATTCAATTATAGAATCCTTCGCTTGCTCGGGATTCAAAATTGGCAATCGCAACAATAACTATCTTTGCTCTCTTGGTGCACAAATAACAATTGATAGACATAAAATTACTCAAATTTAAGAAGGTACGAATATTATGAAATGTTTGGCATGGAAACGTTTGGGCCATGGGATCCATAAGTGCGACGGTTATGCCACAAAATTTTGTCTTGCTTGGTCCATAAGTCTGGTGACCCGACCCAAGAATCAAGGAGCTTATTTTTGACAACATATCAGCTTGATCAACACAACAAGGAAATGCGGCAAGCGCTTTGGGCACTCTGCCATGCGGCAGTGACAACCTAGATAAGTTTTTTTTACTAGCTTTTAAACTTAATATAGATTAAATTATAGTGTAAATATTTGAAATTTCTTTATATTATTTTTCATATAAATCTTTACTTCTGCACTTAGACTTTCTAAAATAGTACAATTAAGAGGACGCATTGTCCGTTGTCTTAAGTTATCTAACGCTTTTATGGGGCCCTAAACACATAAAAAAAAATATATCTATTCTATCTTTGAATATCTTACAATGGATCAAATCTTAATCACAAAATATAATCTAAAACCATAAATCTTTACTAATAATAAAGAGGTAAGAAGTCATGTCTGTACATTGAATATATTTTTAAATTTTAAAATAATATGGAATTTTAATATTGCTTTGAAGCCAAAATAATTTTTTTGTCTGTCTGTACGTATGTATGTAAGTTCCGTTTTAATTCGAGAAACACTCAACTAATTGGGATGCGGTTTTTTTCATTATCATCATAGTGACTCTAGTTAACATATTATGCTATTTTCAAAATAACGTGTAAGCCGAAAATGGGGCAAAGATTGAATAAAAGCGAGAGGAGCCACGAGCGAAAGGCTTAGTAGACTATAAAATATCCCTTATTTTTATTTAAAAGAGATACGTGGATTAATATTTTATTGATGCAGAATAGACATTTCGATATAGGTTTATTCTATAACCACATATTATCCTGATAATTACGTAAGTTGATGCATCTTTTCAAATACCCAATAAAATAAATCGTCATGGACAGAAATGGTACTTTGTCAAAGGAGGTATAATTATTACAAAGATCAACCAGGAGACTTAGTACAATCGCACTAAAACCTCTCAACGTACATGTGAAGCAAGGGCTTAATTCCTATAACGCTTAAATCAATCGATAAGCTTACTTGCCGTGCCACATAGACTTACATGGCGAAGCTTGCATATTTTGCCGCATACTCGTTGTGGGGGAGCTGAAAGACTTAGTAACACATTAAACATCCTAATTTACCATTATCTCTAAAAAATAATGAGTGCGTTGGCTTGGATCCATTTTACATATAAATTGTCAACAGATTAATGGTCTGCCCCCGATAAAACCTCCATAGTGACATAGTATAGAAAGACAGCGTAGATCTCTGTATGTAATTGGCAACATGATAGCCAGGAAATTTTATAAATGTACAAGAGATGTTAAGATTGTGTTGTGTTGTTTAAGTCTTTCTGCCAATCGTTTTACGCGTGTCAGCTCTGGACTGAATACACGCGTGCGCCTCACGATGCCATACGTGTTCAATACAATAACACCTTTAGGCACCTCATGGGGTTGCGTCGCTTCTGTAGTGCCTCTGAGATGTTCGCAGAGGCGGAGGTGAACACGTTCAATGGCATCGTGAGACACAGGATCGCCTCATTTATGTGCAGGGTTGATACGTGTAACAACAAGATCATTCGTCTGTTGGCGGAAAGACTTATATCAACCAAAATTTACAAGAGGTGGTTGAAAATAGCAGCATGATTGTTAATTTAAAAATAATTGTAATTTATTGTATTTTCTGTTGATAGCGTACATATGTAGTTTCAATGTAATTTAATTTAATTAAATGTATTTCTTTTGAAATAAAGCTATATTATTATTATGTAGGTATACTTTTCAGTCACGGGCCCATAGGGACCCGGTCATTTGGAAGGCATTCATGGGGCCGAAGCCAACATTGAAGAGGCCTTAGTACTATTTAATCTAAATGTGAGATGGCCGCATCCATGGAGGCCTCTCCCTTAATGTGCCATTGGGATACACTAACGGAAAGTCCCCCATAGTTGCCAAACTATTGTCAGAAAGGAAGACTTGGAGTGGGCTATGTGAATGGGATGCTAAATGGGCCGGATAACAGGGCTGGAGTGAGATAACGGACATCTGCCTCAAAAATCTCTCACAAATTTAAGTCTGGCAGATGGTGACTTGCTGCTTGATGACTACCCAGAAGGATAGCCGTTGTGGGCCCCTTATATATCCACCATGGGGCGGCCAGGGGGCAACAATATGTAAGCAGCTAAGGTTGTCGAGAGGTGAGTCTGCGGGGCGCAAGATCCTTATACAGTCAAGTGCCCCCGGCGTTATGACATTTTACACTTCCAACCTGGAGCACAGGTTCCGCTCTTGCGACTCCACTCTGACGGGCTAGTTAAGGCAAGCGCAGAGGCGAGGACGTGTGTCGCTGTGTGTATGTGTGTGTAAGTGCATGTGTGTGTGTTTCCCCTGGAGGTAGGGTCCAAGGTGTCGCCACTCACCATCGGCTCGCCTGCGGTGACTGCTTGCACCGTACGTAACAGAGGGCGGTGGGGTCGTCACATCCCTTATTATTATTATTATTATTATTATTATTGAATTCCCAGAAGCCAGGTTAACGACTGACCTGCGCTCCGTCCGGCCACTTCAGATTTTTGCGTTTACGCAGTAGGCTGTCAAATATATATTTTCTTTTGAGAAAACATTTATAAAGTATAATATATTATATTCAAGCTAAAAGCTTTTTCGCACTTAAAATATAGTATTATTGAGCAGCAATAAGTAGGATAGTAAGAAATTATACAACAACGAAATAAAGACTGGGCAGTTAAGTTTATAAAAATTATTGTATTAAATTAGCTAACTAACAGATTTCAAATATCATAAAAACAAAAATTCTATCACTGTTATTTTTGTCTTAATTGTTCCTCCTATAATATTGAATTCTCTAAGTATACACATCTTATTTCTTGTTTGCATGCTTTGTATAAGTTAAGTTAGTATAAGAAAAATCCATTATTGGCCTCTGTTCAGTTGATCTTTTATATGTTATTCTTTATTGTATGTGCTGTGGATTTTTGTATTAATAATAAAATAGTCAATAGATATTACGCAAGATTGTTTCCAGTTGTTACAAATACTTTTGTCACATTTAAATAATTTTCCCTATATTTCTTCCGACACGCCCCTGTTAAACTGTTATTCGGTCGGGATACAATGTGTTGAGATACTTCCGGGCTTCCGTACCACCTTCAATTATTCCAAACATTTCCGTAGGATTGAAGTGGAAACATGAAATTATGCAGGTCTAACCCACCCCATAATAGTGTACCTTACCATAATAGTGGTTAATGAAGTTATGATGGAAATTAGATTTTAACAAAACGATCTTTTAATTTTTTCAAGCATGAAATGAAAGCAATTTTTAAATTTTATAACATAAATTCTAGGAAAATCTTTTTCTTTTTTTAATTAGGGAGTGCCTCTACTTCCGGCACCAGCACCCAAAAATAACGCCGTTAGGAACCGGCAGTACATTACTGCTGGCAGCTCAGATCAAAAACATCGGCTGCCGGCGCCGCCAGCTCCCATAATTAACACCGGCGGCGCTGACGGTAGAAATTTCTTCTTCTGCGCAAAGGACGTTAAATTTCAAAGATTGTGTATGTATTGTGTTTGTTTTTTTTTAAAACAGTGACTTGAAAATACAAATTTAAGTTACTGTCAAAACAAGGTACGTCGTCGCCTCGCTCCGCTCCGCTTCGCTCAGCTCCTTATTTTATCTTACATGTCAACCTAACACGCTCCTCTTCGCTTTGGGACACAGGGCCAGCAGCTGAGGCACTTCCTTTTAATTAACATGGTCCCGTATTTTAGTGTAACTAAATAATATTAAACTTACAGTATCAAAGTTTGTCACGAGTAAATGTTTGAGACTGGAATTATATTATCATCAAAGGAAACGTTTTCTAGGTAATCAAGAAAACCTTCCAAGTAATTATAGAGTTTAATCTGTTGAAATTTCAGTATCGCAGCCCAGATTCGTCTAACGGGTTAAAATTATCATAAATAACTTTAATAAGGTATTTAAATTTTTGAAGCTCGACAATACTGAGGTCTCAGATCAATAACGGACGGACATCTGAGCTGTCACTAAAATAGTCGAACATCGCCACCGTTATAAAGGTACTCCGGTACATCACTATAACTGTCAAAAGTGCTCAAGTGTGAAAGAATCTTTTCTTTGCTTATATCACTGCTCAATCCGACTTTATCGTAGTATACAGAGGCAGCGAAGGAGTGAGAGATGCGCGAAAAAAAATTGGGATCAAATTGGGTGCTGATGCTTATGGAAGTTCCTTCAGTCATAACATAACTGAAATAAAGTGCAACGTTCTGCACTAAAAAGAAAGTTCGTTACTGAATATATAGAACTTGGCAAATTTTCATAGTCAATTGTTTGCATGTATGACGTTACTCTTTAAACTTAGCGAAAATACTAATAAAATCAATGAAAAAAAATACAGTCGAAATGAGAACCTCCTTTTATTTTGAAGTCGGTTAAGAAATCATTTAATTTCCGAGTCAAGGTTTATTTTTGAATGAGTTCTATTGCTTAGATATTTGCTAATTTGATCTCAATTATTTTTTTGGCAACGCTGACAGTCCTATGCTGCCTTTGTACTGTACTAGGCCCCTTATGTCATGTTTTTGTTGTTGTTTAACTAGTATAGTACTTAAATATCCTACTTCCTATCACACGTATGTTACTCAGTCATGCAGTAGCAGCTGAACGGATTTGCATAAAACTTCAACTTTAATGTTTTAAAAGTATATAAAATAATGTTTCCTTTTTGGAAACATCAAAGAAAAGATCCTTAAAATTCCAGGAATTCCGGCAGTTTGCCTTGTCATTAATAAAATAAAAGGAAAAATCTGGATAAAAGCTGGTGTTTTAATCAAAGTACTGAATAAAGCTGGTCTTTTAATCAAAGTAGTTTTTCTAACACCATCTGATAAAATACGTCGTATTAAGGCATTTTTCTACAGCAAACTCTGTGGTATGTTATTCACCTTTCAAAATACCATAATAGGTATCCTAAATTTAAACGACGACATTCAGGCCTTAACAGGAATTGCGTGCAGACAACACATCAGTGACGTTTAGTACTAACCTTAGAGTTTAATATTATTAATCGATATTTCCTCTAGCCTACACAAAGAAGGTAAAACTATGTGAAACGGATTAAAATAAGTAGGTACGTCAAAGAAGATGTTTGAATTAATTTATAAGGGTATTTTTTAATTAAGAGTAAACAAAATAAAATTTTAATGAGCATCAAACTGAACAGGAGAACAAAGATTACAACGTTGCTCTTTGTTTACGCTATTTTTCCTTACCATTTTAGGGTCCCTCCAAAAATGTATACCCTACAACCGAAAAGAGATGAAAAGTATTCACATTACGAACAACTTTTACAATGTAGAAATCTGCTGTCAGCTGTCTCATGGAAAAAATATTTAACAACTTGACTAAAATGTATGAAACATTGGATTTGTTTTTTTCTTATTCGCCTATTTACTTTTATATTTATACAGAATGACTTTTAACCTAACCCCGACTATTTAGTATTTTGAAGAAGAATACAACCTTGTTATATTAAAACCATTCAAAATCAATTTAATTCTTATTTTTTAAAAGCCCTTTGAGAATTTTCGCAAATCCAAAGAAAACACGGTCCCCCGAAGAGATAAGATAATTAGATTGCGCGAAGGTATTTTTGTTATTGATCCCACTATTTTGGACTATTTGAAACCTTTTCTGTATAGGAATAGCTAAGATAACCATACATTTTATTTCCAAGTAACATTTTTAATAATATTTTGACTTTTAATTTTAATTGTTTTTACATTAAAAATGTGTTTTACTAACATTCCCTAATAACCTCTAAAATTATCGGGGTTTGTTTGAAAGTCACCCTATATAGTGACATAAATTTTTAGCAGAACCAAGATATTATTTAGTAATTTTACGCCAGCAAAGGAACTAGCTCTATATTGACTACATAAAATTTACGCAAACGAACCCGTGGATAAAAAAGCAAGCTTAGCAATTAAACATCAACGCAATTGACACAATCGTAAAACGTTATTTTAGGTTCCCGAAACATAAAATGACATATCTACCAAAAAGCGAGCATGTTGCTGAAAATTTAACAAAACATTACCTTCGGGCTGGTTTTTCTGACAACGAACACATTTCCATGCTTACATTCATTACAGTAACGGACAAAAGGGTTTCACAAAGCAATGTTTTTGCTGCCAAGCATCAAATGAACAAGACGAACATTGGGACATTACCCGAGACACTTATCTACGCGAATATAACGTGAGGTTTGATGTTACGAAACCACTTTTGGAATATTCAAATAATGTACAATGAATCTAGACACATGACAGTGTGTCCAGCCGAGAACAAAGAACAAAAAGACCGGCGCATTAGCTGTTACACGAATGATTTCGAGCTACTTTTGATGACATAACCCCCATAACTTAAAATTGATTAGACCAACGGAGGTGAAATTTTTTGTTCATGTTACGGTCCCCTCAGTTACTCAAAACCTCAAATTAAAAAACCGGCCAAGTGCGAATCGGTCTCGCGCACCAAGGGTTCCGTACCATTAGCTATAAAAACGGCAAAAAAAATCATGTCTGTTGTATGGTAGTGCGCAGGTCCGACCCACACTTGGCCGGTTTTAGTATTTGTTTTTATAGCGACAACAGAAATACATCATGTGTGAAAATTTCAACTGTCTAATTATCACGGTTCACGGGATACAGCCTGGTGACAGACGGACTGACAGAGAGACAGGCAGACGGACAGCGGAGCCTTAGTAATAGGGTCCCTTTGGTTACCTTTTGGGTACGGAACCCTAAAAATTACCTGTATTTATTATTGAAAAAGTAATGTTGAAAAGACTCGAGATCTAAATGAGTGCCAGCCTAGGCTCTAAAGGGGTTGTTCCTAAAATCATGAACCTCTTTAGAGCTTGGTACCCATTCATTTGGTTCTCAGACGAATCTGAGAATTTTGTATTTCCTTTGTACCGAACTAGGCTTTATTTAACTTTTTCGTTTTTGGTAATATTTTAGTTCACTAAAATATGCGCCCAAGGTCGAATGTCTTCGTAGTATGATTTCAGTAGCTGTTTTTTGTTCCACGTACTCGTATACTAAGTAACTCTTTTTTCTACTCTCATATTTTAATAAAGTACCTAACGGTTTTATAAGTATTTCCGTTGCTTGGCAGTATCGCAAAAACCGATGCTAAAATATATATGTATGCTATAATTGCTACACCGAGTTTTTCCGCTGATCGAAACAATTTATAATAACGTCGCTTCGATAGCCAATCAGCGACTATATAATCTCTGGCATGCAGTTTTGACCGTCGAATGCTCGCACTAAAAATAACCGATAATTTCGCTGAGCAGCTAAGATCCTTGCCTTACGATGCCTGCAATTTTTTCTCATTTTTCTTGAAACTCTTAGTTGAAAAGATTATAATATAAATAATGTCAAGCGAAGACGATATTACTGCTGCTTGAAGATGAAGTATTGTGTCCAACTGACCATAATTATCTCGTGCTGCCTAATAAATACCACACATTATTAAATTAAGTTAATTTAATCATACTCTGCTATTACGAAACTCAGTTTTGTACGTGTTTATCCTGTGGTTTCGCTACGTTTTATAACGAAGCACTCGTGTCCCACTGGCCCTCATTTTGTCACAGTCGCACAAAATACTATTACAAATACCTCTCTGAGTTACTGCCATAGAGACGATTACCATCAAAAAAGGATGAAAACAACTTAAAAAACCGGACAAGTGTGAGTCAGACTCGCCCACCGAGGGTTTCGTACAAATTTGTTGATACAAATTATAAATATTTCATGAAATTTATTTAATTAAATTTTTCATGATTTAATTACAAATGTATAGTTCTCAGATTTTTCCCTTTACTTGTAGTTTAAGTCGGTATTACTTGCCAAATTTCATAGTTTTAATTCAACGGGAAGTACCCTATAAAGTTTGATTCCCTTGAGAGTGTCGAAATGTACGTTTTTGCGGCATAAACGGCCGTACCTTTTTTTACTTTAACTTAGAAGTTTGATTTTTCGCAGTTTCAAAGGAATATTTATAGACCTGAGTATATGGTTTTAATTTCAACTCGATACCTTTAAACTTTCGTGAAATAAAGAGTCTTGACAGGCAGAAAAACGGACGGATGGACGGATGGACAAACGGACGGACAAACGGACAAAAAAGTGATCCTATAAGGGTTTCGTTTTTTCCTTTTGAGCTACGAAACCCCTTAAAACAGCGGATAGTGTCAGAAATACAAACAAAATTCAAATTACAATTATTATAATTATTCTTCAATTCAATTAGCAAAAGCGACTATTCGACTATTCAGGGCTACGTTCATAAATTAGGGTTCTCGGGTTCTCGACACGGGATCTAATGCCATCTCTATCGCACGCATTCAAAATTGTATACGCTATCCTGCTGTCAGTGTCGGAACCTAACGAAATTGTTAACTTATGAACGGCTACCTACAAATGTCACGTCAATTTTGGTTTATATAGTTATAAGTTAATGGCAGCGCAATCGCAGCCGCTGTCCACAAATGCCTATAACAAGTAAAGCTTATCCTAAAATTATTTTCACGAAAGAACTCCCCTGTCAATGTACTTTTATTGCCAAGTACGAAAATGCCTTGATCTGCGGGAATTCTTTTGTGAAGATTGTCCTAGATGTAACCGTGGCACACCCCTATTCGAGATGCGAACTGTATCCACTTCAAAAAGATGTCAGTCCTAGTATATCTGAAAAAAAGTTTGTTTATTTTATACGACTTTTAGGCAAAAGCATCGGCTCATTCACGTCACATCTATCTTCAATAGAATATGTTCAGAAACAAAACAAACTGTTTAGCCCACGCATTTTCCGCTTTCTTATTCCGAAAATTGTTTATCCGTTCAAAACATGCAAAAACGTACTTATTTCAAACACAAAGCTTTTAGAGCCCAAACGTCCATGTTTTGCGATTCTAATCTATTGTTCTGTTTATCTTACTGTAAAACATAATGAAAGGTTTTTGCTATCTTTGCGGTGGGGATTGTCCTGAAATGTGGAAGTTCTTGAAATGGATGACCTTTTTGTTCTGTTCACAGAATTATACATCCCACATAAATCTCCGTAGATATTAACTTTTATCTTTTTGTAACGACTACTTAAGTACAAAGCTTTTTAGGCACCATAAAATGAAGATATAAATAAGATTCCCAAGACCCACACGCCTTAAAATATAAAAATTCCTGACAAAAAAAATCGAAAAATAATCAATAATTAAAAATTTATGTAATACTAGCTTTTACCCGCGGCTCCGCCCGCGTGTTATTCGGTTTAACGACATGCTTTTTTCCGGGTTAAAAAGTAGCCTATGTGTTAAGTTAAGGTATAAGCTATATCCATTCTAAATTTCATACAAATCTGTCCAGCTGTTTCAGCGTGAAAGAGTAACAAACACACACACACACCCTCTCACACACCCTCACACACACACACATACAAACTTTCGCATTAATAATTTTAGTGTGATATATAGTACGAAAGCCTTCGTGCGCGAGTCCGACTCGCACTTGGCCGGTTTTTTCATCTATCTAGGATTTATATTTTGGTTTACTATTAATATGTATGAAATACATACATACAACATAGCCTTGTCTTATTTCACCACAAACGATTAAGGTCTGCGCTAATTAGACACCTGATGTATGAAATAAGAAAGCCTTGCCTTATTTAACCACAAACGTTTAAGGCCCGCGGTAATTAGACACCGATTTTTCAATTATACTGATCTATCCCACAGGAACCATTCATTTTTCCAGGATAAAAAGTAGCTTATGTGTTAAGTTAGGGTTTAAGCTATATCTATCCTAAATTTCATCTAAATCCGTTCAGCCGTTTCAGCGTGAAAGAGTAACAAACATACACACACATACACGCACAAACTTTCGCATTTATAATATTATTAGGAAAATAGGATTATTTTAAACGTGATTTTTTTATAAATCTATAATTTCTATCAGTTATATAAAATGTTCATATGAAATATATTTTTTAGATGATATATAAATCCTTTATAAAAAGCAGTAGATCCCTAAAATCATTAATTTATCTTCTACAAAACAAAATATTCATTCCAATTAAAGTAGGAAAACTGATTCGCTTGCTACATAATACCGTTTCCGGCAGTAAAAGTGCTAAAAACCAATCATTGTACTTTTTTCTTATGAATAAAGGCACAAGAGATTTTCTTGAAGAGAGATATATCTATACGAGTACTCTCTAAATCACCTCCTTTCAAAGACCTTTTTCACAGACATTTAACTGCGTTTTTCTCACTTTCTCCATACACTCTTGGGAGTTTCCAAATGTTTTCCTATTTCACTGATAAGAAAAGATAAATAGGGACGCATTTTCTCGACAAGTGAAACATTGGAATGTCTATATTCGCTTCTTTTTACTTCGGATATTGGTTGTTAGTTTACAAAACTTTTTATTACTAGTAGTTTTTTTCTGTTATTATTTTCAATTTTATATTATTACAATTTGATGCTTCTCTACTGATGCTGAAACCAGTGGGGCTCGAAATATATGTTCAGTCTAATTATCCTTTTTTTATTATATGTATTATAAAATTACAATAAAAAAATATATTAAGTAACCGTATTTATAGCTTCGAGATATAAAAGAAAAAGCAGCAATGTTGACACTGCTACACTCTAAATTGAAAAGAAGAGTTTAAAAGACTCACTTAAGTCCCACAAAACTTATTAAAATTAAATATTTTGTTAAGGGTACAAACGAAGACATATTGTAGTCTAATTTATGTTTTGTTTTTTTTTATGGTATGCTTTACTAGCTTTTGCTCGCGCCTTCGCTCGCGTTGATTTAGTTTTTGCGTAGTCCTATCGAATCTGTTTATATTTTTCGGACAGATAATTTTACAGCACGTATTTGAGTTTTCCTTTTGGTTCTCATGAAAATAATTTTAAATGTCTGAAATTTACACAAATTTCGTCAAAATGCCAAGCCATGATCTGACTTGTACTATTTTGTTTTCTGAATAAAAAGTACCAAATATATGTGGTTAATGGCACTATGCGAAAATAGTTTAATGTCAATTAGGTTTTTCTAGAAAAGTGGTGCTATTTATGCATGACTTTGTAATGTATTTACCCGTATAATTTTTTTTAAGCAAAATCAAAAATCACATCAAAATCAAAGCGTGTGCATAGTTATTGTATTTTCCACAAATATAATTTATGGAAAAGTATAAGTATTTAATAATGCTTAAATATATAATGTTTATAAAGCGAAACCGTTTGGGCATTGTAGCTTGTAAATATAATTTGTGGAAAAGTACAAGTTTTTTCATTACAATAATAATTTGGGAAGGAAAAGGTCCAACTTAATTAGACCCTTTTAAAACATAGAGTTTAGTAGATCGTAAGTCCCAAGTTAGGTTGGCAATAAAAAAAAATAAAAATAAAAATGTATTTAGTGGCCATAAATTTACAAAAATCAGTACACACATTTCTTATATTATAGGTGCTATTTACAATTAGCTTGTTAATAATATACTGGCTTATTTGTAAATTGTCTTATGATTGATTAATAAAAATGTTACGTTGGCAACTGTTTTAGTGTGACACTGTATTACAGTCACCAGCGCCTTCCTGTTGTAACAAGATTATAGCTCTGTACCGCGTGTTTATTCAATTAAAGTTAGTATTAATACAGTGCTGATAAGACAAGGAGAAGACAATAATAGCGTGCAACAAATACATAATTTCTAAAGACTAAAAGAAAAGATAATAAAAACTGCATAGCTAGATACAAGCTAAAAAACCTGATGAGGAGTGTGAATTTTTGAGGAGGTAAGAGAAGTTGGGTGTGTGAGGTTGTGTGTGAGGGTGTGTGTGAGGGTTTGTGTGTGTGTGAGAGGGTGTATATGTGTGTTTAAGGGTGGAAGTCACAAATAATTTTCTGGAAATATAGCGTTTGGTATTAAATTATAGTTGCTTGTGGAATAATTTTGAGTTTAAAACGGCTCGAACGGAAACCTCACGGCAAGAGACTTCCTTTCTCTTGACTAAGTCTAAATAAATTAAAATAATAATTCAATTAAAATAAGTAAACTAAAATCTGCTGAGTTCTGAGTGTATAAAACAATAGATAGCAAGCAAGATATGCCTCAAATCCACTTTACGTATGAAAACAATATTAATTATTAGAAATTTATTAAGCCACGATCGTGCCTGAAGAATATTTAAGTGTTATCGAGAATCAATAATTGCGACGTGTTTCCTTCCCAAACGCACAACTTATGTTTGTTTCTCTCACTTTTGAATAAATGTGATTTGCATGCCATAATTTTTATTCAATTAGGCTTTTCTAGCTTGTGTTATTTTGTAAATTATCCTGCACAAAAACATTAAAGCGTGTTTCTAGTTGTTGTACACGATCATTCAATACGTATTGCGTAAAATACCACAACATGGATAGAAAAACCCAATTGACATTAAAATATGGTCACACAATGCCATAAATGACCTATTATTTAATTCTTTTCATTAAAAAAAAACCGGTCAAGTGCGAGTCAGACTCGCATACCCAGGGTCCCGTAATTCTATTATAATATTATATTATTATATTTATAGTATACGGGAAATACATATATGACGGCGCGATGAGAAATATTTGATTAATCAAGCAGAAGTCGCCAAAAATAGCAATCTACATAACTATTAGCCAATAAACTATTTGTTGATTCGATATTCTTAAATAATTCATGTTTTGACTTTTCAAATTCTAAAATAAAATCATTTGTGATCAGCTTCCTGTAAATAGTGTTTTACAGTAATAAATAGAAATATGTTTGACTTCTTTATTCTATTTGTAAAATAAGACCGTGCTTTAACTGAACTTCCTTTGAAACCGGAAACACGTTTGTATTTATTGGATTATAAGTAATGTTTTGATTTTCATTTTAAAGAAAATATGATTGAGCGCTAAAAACGTGTATCCGGTAAAAAGTTAACTTTTTATTGGAGGAAGACAGAATTTCCTTTAAAAACGAAAGCCAGTTTGTGATTTGTTGAATTATAAGTAATATTTTGATTTGTGGTAGATTATAATGTTTAAGTAATTGAGACTGAGCGCCAAAAATGTATATCCGGTAATGTTAACTCTGTATTTGTAAGCCATTTTTGGTGGCAGAAATTATCTAGACTTGGTTGAGTGAACAACTGTAGTAATTGTGGCCAAGTACAAGAAATAAATCTAGTGTGTTGAAATACTCTGACTTTATTCTTCGTTACGTTAAAAATGGGAGCCGAGGGAACTGAAGGTCACCCTGTACAGTTAGCCGAAGATTCTACATATACATACAAAAAATATTTATGTTGCGCTGCTATACACCTGCATAAAATAAAGAAATATCGGAATTAAAAAAATCTTCACGGAAGAAGAAGTTTCACGGTTAATTAGTTTCAGAAATAAGGGCATTTCTTTGTGGTTTTTCAAGGGTTTCTCGAAATCGGTGCCAGTAAATATAGTAAAAGTATATATTTTTTATGATCAGCTCTTTAATAATTAGAACTTATTACCCATATTGTATTTTTATAAAATATTTTTTTTTATATATATTTTTCATTTGTTATCAACTTTTTTTTAATCGCTATAGTTAAACATAGATTAAAATAACATTATTATTATTTATTGTTAATGTGCCTACCCACTTATAACTTACTAACTACCTAATTATAGAAGAAGAAGTGCGACTCCCTCCCCACAGACAAACCAAATTTCTACTTGCTATTGTGAAATGTATTTATATTTAAGTTATCTTTGAAATGAATAAATATATTCATTCATTCATTCAACTCCTGCAATTGGCCAGTTATGGCCTATAATTGTAATTTTTTTTATACCGGATTATGTAGGCAGGTAAATGTTATTTTCGTGACAAATTTCAAGGCTTTATCTTAAACGGTGCTAAAGTTATAAGGCTGTGACATACGAAGTCTCACCATAAAGGTTCCTTTTACCTTTCAGATACTACGGAACCCTAATAAGGGAAACAATAGTAAGGAATGCTTTTGGGAACGAGACTCTTCGCAACACCTTAAATCAAATAACAGAACCCGGAGTGACAGCTGGCTAGAGAGATGATTGGGACCCCGAAAAAAAAACTGTGCACCTTTTATGTATAAACGGCTTGCCCTTTTTCCTGCCAATTCAAACAGGAACACCAAAGGGAAATTGAAAAAAAGAATGCAATATCACCAAACTTCAAGGGTCGGATGTTACATTCAAACATATTATTTGCACCTTTGATGTTTGAAGCTTTGAAATACTGAGCCTTTTTCTTGGTGTAATTTTTTCCACCGCATTTTTCTTTTGTCGGTTACAAAAAAAATGAAATGATCAGCAACAGTAGCTCAGTCGAGATGATGCCAGATTATCAATCCTGAGACCTGGGTTATAATTTGCCGGTCGGTGGTTGATGCATATCAGTGAGTTTTTTGGAATTTCCATCCACCTATCAGCCTGTTTCGTCCACTGCTGAACATAGGCCTTTCAAAGATTTCACCACTCTTGGCGGTTCTCCTCGAAGAAATGCATATATTCACACACGCTGGGCAGGAGGGTTGGTGAACTCTGTGCAAAAACCCTCTTACCAGTGACGCCGCTGACCGTAATCAGTCTGTTTTTTTTAATGTCCGGCAGTTTTCGATGGATATCCTGCCATCAATCGGTAGCAATCAATGGTGAGCCATCTGGTTGTGCCTAACTGCAAGCTGTCCTCTTACTCTCGACCAAATAACTTCGGGAGGATTTGCGAATACGATGGTGGCACCTCCATAGTGGAGCCTGGCAGCAGTTTGACTTTGGCATTTATGTGCAAGTATTTGCTGAACGGTGAAGGAAAACACTGCGGGTTAAAAGTGTGTTTGTGTACAGTAATAAGACTCACCTCTTATCACGATGGGATGTTAAAATTGTCAGAAAAAAGAGGGTGTTACGAGTATTGACTACGCTAGTGCAGTTTGCAAGCGAAAACACCTCGGACAATTCGGTGGTATATATCGTAGCGATATGTGGTTCACTATTACGGAATCTTATATCTTAATCTCACATACGTTTTAAATCTTTGTCGTCCTACTTGAACTTGATAGTAAAGTGAAAAACACATCAAAATATATACAGTGTACTTTGCATTTATCTTATATCCTAGGGGCTAATGTCTTACTTCAAGTGTACAACTTGACATTTCCGTGACTGTATAATCACAGTCCATCATTAGTGTGGTCAAATAACGTCACAACCAAAAACAAAATATAGTTGGTAGTACAGAATTCGAACACTTGCACAAAAAAAAACAATTGTTCCATTGTACACAAGGCACATTTGCCACACAATCTAGTTAATAGAAATGAATATGAATGAAAGCGAGACGGAAAACGAAATTGTTTTACTTATCGGAAACCTAATCAATTGGAGAACTCGGAATGAGGAGATCTCGTATGTAGATTTGCTCTGCCGATGGTGTTTTGGTGGCAAAGGTTTTTGGAATGTATTGTCGTTTCCACTGAGAATAGAGTTTGTCGCTGCATACCTCATACATTAATTTAAAAGCTCTGTAGAGTAGCAATCTTCAATTATTCCTAATGAAACAATGAAAAAAAAACTTCATTTTACTAAGAAAGAATGAAACGTCAACATTTCTCTGATGTCAAAAATTTTATTTCAGTACGAAAAGAATTCGACCGCGCGTATACATTCAACCAGTTAGGCACCACACAATCACACTTAAATCACACTAGTATTATAAATGCGAAAGTTTGTGTGTGTGTGTGTGTGTGTGCATGTGTGTGTGTGTGTGTGTGTTTGTGTGTGCGTGTGTGTGTGTGTGTGTGTGTGTGTGTGTGTGGGTGTGTGTGGGTGTGTGTGTGTGTTACTCTTTCACGCTAAAACTGCTGAACGGATTTGGATGAAATTTAGAATAGATATAGCTCATACCCCAACTTAACACATAAGCTACTTTTTATCCCGGAAAAAACTATGACGTTAAACCGAATAACATGCGGGCAGAGCCGCTTATATAAGATGACTTTCGTTTATATATAGCCAAATTCATATTGGAGACTCGGTAAGTGGTCAGGACCAAAGTTTAATTACCCTTTCTGTGAAATATGCAAAATAAAATTAAGACTTCCTATACTTATTGCGTCAAGATTGTTCTTGAAGAGTATATGCACAAAACAATATTTTCCGTAATTCACAAGAAGGTTCATTGAACCCGGGCCTTACCAAGTTTCCAGTATGAATTTGGCTATATAAACGAAGATAAATTTTTAAACCTGGCTTAGGTACAACGTTAAACAGAACTGCAAACAAGAGGGAAAAAATACATCCTTATTTTCAAGCAAGAACTGGAGTTATTACTGCTGGGCCACCTATGCAGATTTATTTTCAGTTTCTCTTTTACTAAAACTGATCGGGCGTCTCATACAATATAACTTTATAATCATTAATTATTAATTAAGTGTGTGATTAAGTAATTTGATTTGCATGTACTTTTGAGAATAGTGTAATAGTAGATTGTTATACGAGTGCATAAAACGAGCCATATTACCGACATACTTAGCTGCCGGAGCCTTGGCGAAGACAGCTATAGTTCGAGGTAATATGGTTCGTTTGTAGCCGAGTTCAACAATCTGCTTTTCACTTCGATTGCAAGGAAAAGACATTGTAATATTTATTGCAAATTTAAATAATCAAACAACTTAATATGTACTGCTGACAAAAAACAACAGCTCTTTTCGGCCACTACTTTTTCTTTTTAAATTCTGCCACTGATTGGTAAGGCAACGGTAATTTAGCTAGCCCACACAGCCATGTCTAAACGTAAATAAATAAATAGACATACATCTGAGGTTTTTTTTTTTTTTTTTAATACTTGTTTATGTCACTGTATATCCCTCTGAGCATCGTCTGAAGAGTCCGTGTTCATCGCTGTCCTGTCAGTTCGCACTAAAATGATAGAATCTTAGCGCGAACACTATTGAGTTTGAAAAAGTATGTCAATGAAGTTGTACTGTATATTCGCTGTAATTCCTATTTCCATAGGCTTAGAAGAAGTAAACATTTTTATGTACTAGAACATAAAAAGTAGTTTTAGTCCGCTTATACCTAGCATAAACAAGAACTTTAAGAGAATGAGAAGTGAAAAAATATTTTTGCCATGCTGTCTCAAAAATGGCGGAAACATTTTAAAAATATAATTTGCCGACACAAGTCACAAGGTCTGCGGTCTGCATGCTTCAAAAGGTAATTTTAAGACGTGGGTCCAAATTTGTGCTCAAACCAAGGCGAAATCATTACAAATGACAGGTGTTTTACTGAAGTTAGCTCCAGCGAGACGGGTAGAGAAGAGTTGATAGCAGAGAAATATGTAAGAGAGAGATTGACAGAGATATAGACGAACTTAAGGGGCAACTTTTTACCTCGGTACTAAATGCACATCATAATATTGTTTTGCTTACTTTTGGATAAAAATTATGCAATAAATGCGTTTTATAGGAATTCGCGCAAACTGCTTGTTAAAAGTTAGGTGATCACATGAAAATTATTCAATTTTATGGGTTACATTTTAGCTGCATTAAATTACAACTGTAAACACCCCTTAAAGTAAGTTAATGTAATGCAAACAAAATGTAAAATATTAAAGAACGTAATTTTTTTAAGACTTTTTAATTAATATACTATTTCCGGAAGTTGCTTCAAACATATTATATTTATTGCATTATTTTTATCCAGAAGTAAGGAAAACAATATAATGATTCGTATTTTGTACCGAGGTAAAAAGTTAACCCCATAAGAGGCGCCATTAAGTTTTAATACCTGTGTAATCTGTATGAAATCGGACGTACAGGCCATTTCTCTCCTTCGTTGTTCAAATCATACTCAAAAATCTAAAATTCCTTATTTTCTTAATACATATTATAAGGTATATTAAGTTGTGGGTTTGTCCTTGTAAGTTTTGCAAAAATCTGTATTAAAAGAGCCCCTCTTTCTTTTATGTGCCTTTAAATATTGCAAAGATAGTACCAAATACAATTTTTAGAGTATCTATTTAATATCTATTTACTTAAAATATATTAAATGGATATTTTGATAAAGAAGATTTTGCGTTTCGAGTCTAAGGTAGTTTAAAATTCTATACATAACTATTATTGCGTCAACTCATCGACCCTCATCCCGCCGCTCTCAAAGTAATCTATCTACATTAAAAGCAGTGTCTAGAGAAATTTCTATTTACTCGTACCTTTGTGTGCTTTCAATGAGTAATAAGTAAATCGTTTATTCATTTACACCGCACACACCACTCAAATAATTCTGTTGTTTTTACCTAAAATAGGCTTACGCTTACCCACATACGCACTTGATGGAAAGCGTCCATAAGAACTAAGATGAAGCGTATTCGCTCAGAAACTGGAAGAGTGACGGCAGGCGAGGCGTTATTCAGTATTTCCAAGGGTTTCCGCAAAAATCTACAGAAATCGGTGCCGGGCGAGTAACGTAACTGACGGCAGCCACTAGTGTGACTCGTTTTTTTTTTTTTTTCAAATTTCATGTTTTCATAGTGGAAAAACTTTGAAGCGATCTATAAAAAGATGGAATGTTGATATAGATTTATTTTATTTGAGCTTTTAAAGAATCGATTCAAAGTAATTTCACTATTACAATATGACATTAGAAAAATGTGGGATTTTGAGACACCCTTGTAACCACTCCCCAGTATGGCTACTGATGACGTCATGCTGGAACACGTCGAGTCTCTTGGCGGCATCGTGACGTCATCAGGGTGATGACAAGCCACGGCCGAGGCCAGTGAAAAGGTGCACTCATCGTCGCTGCAGACGAGGCCAAGATCCAATGACCCTATGACCCCCAATACTACAGAGACATTGATTGTTGATATACCTTTTTATAATCTCTTTTGCGATGTCCACTAGAAGATATGGAGTAACTTTTTTTTAGATGACGTTGCAACTCTTCCATAGCCGTAACTACCTAAAAGAGCACAGTCCTCCAAAATAAGAGTGTCATTAATGGTAATATACTTTATCCGATTTAAGACGTTACTTGTTTGGTTTTTATGTGATCTCATTGTGTGGAAGAATATTTCTATTTATCTTATTACTATGACAAAATAGAGAACAGATATTTGATGGCTTCATGGCCTCCCGCAGCTACAAATCCTAGTTACGCTAATGAACACACCATAATAGTAGGTAGTTTATGAAACTGGTACATAAAAAGGTTATTAAAAAATGAGTGTCAGTTTAAAAAACGAGACGAAGGCGAGTTTTTAATAGTACACGAGTGTTTAATACCTAGTTATGTATAGTTTCATACACTACTTTATCTAAACTCATGCCTAACAACAACCTGTTTTCATAATCTTGATAAAATTTGTCGTTAGCCATTTTTGGTTTTTCTTGTAAAAGCTCGTTCTAAAAGTGTTCGTATTTTCCGTCGTTATTTCCAGAATTTCAAGTGGAGTTAAATTATCATCACCATCACAGTCATTAGTAATTTTAGGGCAAAATAATACTTTTGATTTGATCCATTAAACCACAGTTAATAGTAATTTCCACGTAAGCTACGGCGCCAAAATCCAACAGTCCACCACGCATGTGTGTATGCGTTGCGTGCGCCGGCAGCCAATGCAGGCCGAAAATAAAATGCAATTGTGACCTCCTTTCTTACGCCACAATATTACTTAGTACGTATTAGAGAGTATTATGTAACAACTTCATTAGTATTTGATATTAAACCTCAGACATGGCTGTATGGGCTAAGTTCCCTTTGCCTTCCTAGTTAGTATCAAATGTACTGTAATCTCAGAAAAAAAAATTATAGCATTATGTTGTTCGGAGACGTATATACTATATACTTTTTTTGTGTTTTAGTTAAGTTCCTGAAAAAAAATTTCCTTATGCCAGTAGTTTTGAGTTCGTAATGAGGATTGTACGATATGAGGTTAGATAAAATATTTTATGAAAACATCAACTTATTATAACAAGGAGTACACAATACATGACTATTTTGGTAGCAGCATCCTATAAATAAAATTTTCTCTGACAAATAACGCTGCCATCGGCTGGGATTAAAAATAAACCCCTTAGGACTAGTCCGTTTTCTACGGCAGCCCTTTTTGACAGTGTCAAAAAGTACAATTCGACACAAAATTAACATTTAATTTCCATATCGAAAACATAGTTAAGAAAGCATATCGAATGTCGGGTTTTATTTTAAGAATAGCAAAATGTTTTGAAAATCCTTTTACTTATGTACATCATTTTATGTAAATCTTTAGTTAGGTCAACATTGGAATATGCCTCATCGATATGGAATCCAGTCTATGACTATTATATCAAAAAAGTTGAGATGATCTAAAATTTTCTATCGTCTCAGGCATAGCTGTCTTTCTTACAATGATATTTTGGTCAAGTTTGGGCTAATGTCTCTTACAGACATAGAAGAACTCTGGCCGACTCCGTAGTCCTTCCTAGTATATGCGTTGGAGAATACAAATGCCCAGATCTTTTATCTCAAGTTGATTTTCGTCTTCCAAGAGCCCCAATATATCGTATGTGCAAGAGTGTTAATATTTTGAACATCGTTTTTTTTAATTGTTCACGCAATAGTTTTAAAAATAAAGTAAAAAATCAAACAGTTACCTTAATTTAATGTAAATTCCATTTTTTTTAAGGTTGCATGTGCATACCTACTTTTAAGTTATAGTTAAGTTTTAAAAAATCTACTCATTACTTTCTCAATTTGCTTATTTTTACTCGTCAGATCCTATCTGTGAGAATGTCAAGGAAATAGATATATCTAAACTAGTTTAAATATCATAGTTATTAAGTCGAAGTTGTATTTGTTTCTGTTTTTTCTGCTTGAACAAATAAATAAAAAATCATAACTTGGTTGTTAAATGTGAACTTTTATGAGAAACATACTAAATATAAGATAAAATTGACCCCCTTTTAGAGTGAGCCTGCAGATTTTTCTTCTGTGGTATTAACCCCGGATTACACTTTTACTAGCACCACATATAAGATACTTTTACCTAACGTCTGAAAAAAATATTCAAATTATAAAACTATAAGCAAAATACCCCCAAAGGGATTAAGAGGAGTTCTCGAGTGTAACAGTAAACTCTCGTACACTCTCTTTTTACTGACGATTTATAGGGGGTGAGCCTAAGGTACAAATACACGCTTTTAAGAATAATTTACTTGAAAATATTTTCCCTTACCGCTAAGCAAGTGTTAAGGTGGTAAAACCGAATCCCGGTGCAAAATGCACATCATAATATTGTTTTCCTTACTTTTGAATAAAAAAGTATGCAAAAATTGCGTTTTTAAAGCAATAAGCGGAAACCGATTAGTAATAATTAAGGTTTTAAATTCAAATTCTATCATTTTAAGATTTACATTTTGATTGCATTCGATTAACAAATTTAAACGAGTATTTATCGTTGTAACCAAATTTAACAACATGTACGTCACAAAATAACATAAATTTAATGCGAGAACCCTACTATTTGTAATCAATTTCCGCTAATTGCTTTAAAACGCAATTTTTGCATACTTTTTATAAAGAAGTAAGAAAAACAATATTATGATGTGCATTTTGCACCGGGATTCGGTTTTACCACCTTAAGTATACAAAAAAAAGTCCATGAATTCCAAAAAAAATATTAATCCATATTCGACCGGTAAGATTCAACCATGGGTGTCACAAGTTACAACTGGTAATTTACAGTCTTACTGACTCAGAACACTGTTCCACTTAGTATGACAGGAAAAGATTCCAAATAAAAGCACATAACTTAACAAAACACCTCCAACACCCGCAATACAATCGGCCTCACGTTACGGACATAAATAATTAACCCATTCCAATTCGTTCAGCATTCATCTTTAATTGGACCTTTCAACGGTTACACAAAACCTAACAATTAAGTCAATTGAATCATGGAAATGGAATCATTGTAAGTTCTCGTATTTCAGCTTTGACGTTTGTCCACCATTGTTCAACTACGAGGAGATGGGAGGCTCACAAAGGGTACATTTGACCCAATTAGACATTTTCTCTCGTTTGCAATAAGACCGCGGTTGAGGGTTAGAACCATAGAGGTAAGAATAGAAGTAGATTTATTCGGTATGCAGTTAAGTTACATCATATTAATTTATGCCCTGTCAATTATTATGTAAAAAAATACTAATTATCAAAAGTGAGGAACACAATAAAATTTAAATTGGGCTCGCTTAAATTTTATAAAATTACTTAAAAATGTAATAAATACATTAAATTAAATACGGAATTAGAAATATATCTCAAGGAAATAGACGTTCAAAAACAAATAACTTTTTTGATTTCGATAAGTTTTGCTGAGAAGAAGCTGGTAGGTGTAGGTGGTAGAGCTGATGCCGAGCTCGACTGTCTCGCAAATCCTCCCGAAGTTATTCGGGGGAGAGTAAGAGAACAGCTCTCAGGCAAAACCAGGCGGCCCACTTAAAACAGATTAGTGGCGGGCAGCGGCGTCACTGGTGCAAGGATTTCGGCACCGCGCTCACCAACCCGCCTGCCCAGCGTGTGTGAGTATGGGCATTTCTTCCAGGGGGACCGCTAAGAGTGGTGAAATCCTGGAAAGGCCTATGTCCAGCAGTGGACGAAACAGACTGATGGATGGATGGATGGATGGAGAAGAAGCTTAGCAAAAGGCTAAGTAAGATCATCTCTTTTCTTTCATTTTCCCGTAGCATATAACTTGAGGAATATAGGCCGCCATTTTTGTAGGACTTTCTTAGTGTCAAATTTTATTACAACTTGATCCAAAGATTCCATCAAGACCAATATGTAGTAAGGTGACTACGCAGTATTTTGTAAAGTTTTTGAGATTTAAGTTATAATATAATTTATATTTTACCTTATTATATTAAGGCTACCTTATTTAATATATTTTTATTTATTTATAATTTATTTATTTATTTCAAAAGAGAAAACATACATTTGAATAATATATAGGTGTATCAAAAACCTGTAAGGGTTTGTACGTACACCAAGATTCCTGTCTTACTTATCCAAATATGACTGAACGGTGCTAATATAAAACTTTAGTGTCACCGCATTTTCTTTCCTTTGTAGCTCTACTAACAACACTGCTGGTATCTCAATGGTTTAAACCGAGTATTTTGTTTGCGCCTCTAAGTTTGAGAAATAAAGGGTTTCTAGGAGTTAATTGCTTTGCTAAAGGAAATTATTTTGGCAACGACCCAGTTCATGTACCATCAAATAAGTTGCTCCTCACCCACTTATCACACTGATTACTATTACAACACGGCTGATAAATGGGCCTAAGGATTTTCTTCTACAGTACATAAGTATTTCGTTACTAGAAAATAACAGTGAAATAATAATTAAAGGTGAATGCCCCACTATTGCGGTTTTCTAGGCTTAGTGTATTGTTTGACTAACATTAGTTCTGCTAATACTAAATGTATTATTGAGGAAATTTGGGTATGTGCTTTGGACCAAGAAGCAGTCCGGTAAAGCTTTCCCATTACACCTATAATAGAACATAAAAAAATTACTTGTAAATTTATCCATTTTATTGCTATCATTTGTTGAATTTATATCTTCTTTCTACTAAACTATTATTGATGGTGATTGTTTTTTCCATAGGCAAAATTAGGAGAGCAATCATAAATCTCGGGATACCTTAAAACTTTACGCAGGTTGCATAGAAATCCTTAAATGACTTCGGTAAATAATGCGATGGTTTCTGGATTAACGCCACGCCTAATTTCACTCTCCAACTTTCTGGTCGAGCGCTCTCCTAGGTTACATCGAGACCTTGCATCAGACTTGGTGGAGATCATAACTGTGTATTTTTTTTTATGACTAAGTGTCCATTATTTAATTGGTCTGTATAACGAATTGTCAAATATTTGTATTTGGGCTATTTTGACGGTCATCAATGTTAGAACTCATTTATCATCAATCAAAATATCAATTTGGGGTAAATTAGAACGAATGAGCTTGTGACACGCACGTAACATAGTGTCTTGGTGGCGTTTAGAAATATCGGAAAACAAAACAAAATTTCAACATAATAATAATAATTAGTATCAAAAAAAGGTTTCTTTTTAGGGTTCCGTATCCAAGGGGTAACCAACGGAACCCTATACTAAGACTTCGCTGTCCGTCTGTCTGTCCGTCTGTCCATCTGTCTGTTCGTCTGCCACCAGGCTGTATCTCATGAACCGTGATAGTTAGACAGTTGAAATTTTCACAAATGATGTATTTCTGCTGCCGCTATAACAACAAATACTAAAAAACTGAGTAAAATAAATGTAAATATTAATATCAATAATTTAATATAAAATTACGAGTATCTCTTAAATTGACCAACACAATCAATTTTATCCTCTTTTGCGTTTTCAGTAGCACTTAATCTATTGATGCCGTAAGTTGAACAGTTAAATAGCTGTCTAAAAATATTTACTCAGGAGTCATGTCGTAACAATATTTTTCTTATTTGATCTAAAGAAGATGAAATAACTAGCTGTTGCCTTGTATTCTGCCGCTACTTAAAACGATCGACATTAGACTTGTATAAGCATTTTATTATTGAATGAAGGTATGTTTCAATAATCTTTTATGTTTATTAAATAATATTTTTCTATACAAAAAAAAGCTTAGTATCGTTGCCTTAAAAAACGTAGTTCCCTGGTAAATTGAAAACTGTCGATCTAACCACTATTGCATTCGTCTTTTGTTACGGCGCGGCGTAGGCTCGCTACGCCGTAGTCCGAACGTAAAATACGCGTCAGAAGCAACGTACATCTCAATCGACATATTATATACAATGCCTGCCTCATAGAGGGGTAGGCAGAGATTACAGATTTCGATCTGCTACGATCCTGACACACCTCTTTTGTTTCTACATCCATTAATCTGGTTATACAAGCTCTTCTATTCCGGGTACTTTTAACTTTGCCCTTCTTCAGTATGTCGCCTTTTTGGTCGGCATGAGTCCTTCTAGGGCGGCCCGGTCGAGCTTTAACTTTCACTTGTGCAGCATAAATTTCTTTCGTCACTCTACTTTCATTCATCAACTCAAGTAAACCCCAAGACTGTGTAGAGTCGGAGTGCTCTGGTTCGGATTTAGAGCTTCTTACTAGAAGTACCTACCAGTACAGAGTCGCGCTTTGCCCTAAATAAGTTTTCTGGGTCATTCATTTTTAACTGGAATAAAAGTTGTAGTTTCATAAATATCGTTCCGTTTGGTACCCATTCTGACAGATATAACTTGAGCAAAACCAAACAAAATGTCGACATCACGTTTCGTTTCATGTTATTTTACGTAATTTATTATTTTCAAAAAAAAGTAACAATTTCTAAAAAAAAAATTGTTCGAGCTGGGTCCCAAAAAATCCCCCACATTAATGTTTATCTCAAAACTGCTGGCACCCTATAAGATCCAACCCGGCATGGTTAGAATTTTTTTTACACATGCTATTTGCCTGAGGCTTGTTTCTTAAGCCGCCCCCGTGGCCGAGTGGTTGCACGCTTACCTCCTTACCCGGGAGTCGTAAGTTCAATCTCTGCGGTGCATAATGATGTGTGTTCGGTCTACGTGCTTTGGAAAGCACGTTAAGCTGTTGGTCCTTTTGTGCCCGGAGTACGGCAATAGGGCTCACCAGCACCCATCACGTTTAGGATGTGATAATTGTTGGTGAAAAGCGGGTGTACCAAATGTGGACTGTAACTTGCATTTCACAGTTCACACTTGGGCACACCCCTGAAACCCCTTCGGGAATTCATGTCGTGATGACATATTTTATGTGTTGTTTTTCAGACATCATAAATAAATATTTATTAAAATTTTGTAATGAATCCTGTATAAACGACCCCTAAGGTTGCGTTTTTTGTGGGTAAATGTGGTCCGCCGTTCTACACGATTATGGTACAGGAATCCTTTTTTTTCTGTCTTCGTTTTTGGAAAAAAAATTAGAGATGTCATCCTTATTGTTTTTCGTTTAAATTTTGTAAAAAGTTCCTTTAAATTACAATTATGGATTTGCTATTCATGTAGTGGGTTTTTTCCCACTGGTACAAGATTTTTTTCGAAAAATTTGCTATATTTGGGGGTTGCTAGCACTGCCAGATTTATATTTTAAAAAACTGTACTCGATTTTTTACTCTGTAACTTGGGAACTGCCAGACCGAATAGGTTTTTTTATTATACCTAAGTCAGTACTTTGTTTTGAATCACGTAGTTTCTAAATAAATGTGTTTGAAACATTTTGGCCCTTGATACCATAGTTTCTATCAATTATTCAAGTAAAAACAGCCATAGAATATTAAGATAAACATTTATCAGCTTCGTGCTGATACGAAATGTAAAGCACCAAAAAGCTACTTACATATTCAATTGGATTCCTTACACACGTAACGTTTATAACTTTCACGAAATATCACATTTGAATCGGTTAACCTACCGATTAGTCTTTAAGCACTTATGTACATACCACTTCACTACACAATACCTCCTCAATCCAACAGTATAATCACGCACAATTTCTTAATCGTTTTACTATCACTAAAATGTGTGTGCGTGTGTTCCGAATTTGAAATTTCTGTGACACTATGCCCGTTCTCTACCGGCGTTGGGATAGCACTGGAAAGCTTTTCGTCCCGGCCGCGTATTCGAATATACTTGTCTCAGTCTCTCCTAAAAGGTTTTCAGGCTGAGGATAAAGTCGTCTCGCTTGCACACGTGGGGATGGTGGTACACGTAATATGTATAGGTCAATATCAAGCCTCCTCGGTGCTGGGAGGCTGCAGTTAGGGTAACTACATTGGTAGAAATATGGCGAACTTTGTGGAAACACCAACTACACTTGAAACTTTACAATCATTGATTGTTTACTTTTTAGTGTTCAATTGTGAGCTGATACAAGTATTTGGATATTGTAAGTAGGTTGTAGGATAGTTTGGTAGTATTTGGGGCGGAATTTTAAAAAGAGCCATTTAAATCATGAGAATGAGAATAAATACTTTATTTTGCAATGTAATGTAGGCACATAATACACATGTCCGATACATATATTCGATCAGTCTTGCTATGAAGAAGGACAAAAAACTTAGTAAGATTATGCTAATTTTTCATATTATCATATTTTTTTGCTGTCATCATTATTTTCATATAACAAGGTTTTAGTAAAGATATAGGAATTGCAGAAGAGACAGTGGAATAATCAGGCCAAAATATAATAGAAATGAAATGAGGTTTATCAATAGTATATTATCCATAAATCATCATAATATACATGTGTGTACAGCAAAAATTACGTTGTGCCTCCTCTTAAATAGATTTAAGTATTTTTTCTTCTAATACGCTTCCTTATTGGGCATAACCAATTTATCTTAGTAGTTACGACTTTAAAATAAGATTAACATTTTAAGAAATGTACATAGGTAATAATTTTTAAAAACCATTAACTTGCTTTTAACCTAAAAACGATTATCCTCCTATTAGCATAGTCACCCTACACCATCCGTCTAAAGTCGTCTGAACACGCATGCGCAACACAAACCGAGCCTCAACGAGGTTATGACGACATCGCACACACCCGAAAATTAATTATTCGGAACATTACAAGAGCGATACAACAATGATAGCCGCCATTCGTCATCATCATCATCAATTTCTACTACTTTCTTGGATATAGGAAAATGGTACAAAGTCTAGGAGTATTTTGTTCACTTGTGTAATGACCGGAAAGTCGCGGGTTCAAAACATTTAGAAGCACGCTTGTGTTTGGTCTGTGTGCTTCAGAAGGCACGTTAAGAATTAGGTCCATCACTGTGCCCAAAGTACGCCAAAGGCTTACCACCGTAACAAACATCGGTGAAACGTTGGAGTACGAGAGTGGACTGTGTTCACGTCCATACTCGAAAAAACCTCTGACACCCCCTCGGGGTCTCGTGTCGTGACGATGTTATAAGTAGTACACGCTGATTCAGTATTAACAAGCAGGCACCTTGCCAAAATAAATTTTAATAACATTTTTCAGTTAGAAAACAGAAGAAGAAAATAATGCTTATTTTATAACAAAATACGAAGTAATTCCTATTAACATTTAATAGAAATTAAAAGACAATTAAATAAATAAAACAATGCAAATGTTTGTTTTGATGTCAACCTTATTAAATTAAGCGTTTTAAAATTAATTTACCAAATGACATTGTGGACCAACAATAATAATAATTTACGATATATTTTTGTCATTGAAATTAACGGAAAAGGCAGCTTAACTGACCGTGCAAAACATCGTCATGTGCGCTTGTGCCAAAATTCCAGCGTATTACCGTGCGTCAGACCAATGTAGTTGAAGTTCCACCCAAAATAGCTAATAGTTGTCGCTACAGAATAGAAATACACGAGACCCTATTTCACATATTTTTTGTATTAAACTGTAATTTAAACTCTTTTTAATAAACTTTGTTTAAGTTTATTTAATGAAATCTAGTTTGGAAATGTGACATAGACTGGCTAATTAATAGTTTACTGTACTGTATATACGGTTATAGAAGGCGATATCACGCTCTCTATGCTTTGCAAAGATTCACACTACCAGAGAATATAAAGTATTACTCCGACACTACGCTGACGTCACATTACACTACATACATCACACAGCGTAGCACGAAATTAATAAAGGATTTATAACTATGATAATGATAATGTTGATGATGATAATAACGAGTTAATTTTCTCACCTAAAACGAATGTAAATGTTTGAAAAATAGGACGACTAGCATGAGATGGTCATACTTGCCGTCATAGTTTTCAAGTTTCGAGAAAAGTAAAATCCGGTGCCCTAACAATTTGACGGCGGCTGTAGGTCTCTAGGTGCCAAGCGGTTTACTATTAACCCTACAAATGTCCAGTACAGACACCTGGGTGTACAGAATCCAGGGAACCCCAGTGTCCTGTGCAGACACATGGGTGTACAGGAAAGTTGATGCGGTCCACTTGAGCGATTGTTCTACGTTTCGGACCGAACACGAAAAATAAAAATACCAATATTATCTTTGGTTTGCTGGCGTCTGATTAGGTAAACTTGATTGGTTGAAATTAAACCAATCACCTTTGAAATAAATAAAAAGCTTTCGTCAGTCGGCTTGGGACGCCATTTCTCTTTTGTGATTGTGTTCTGTGCTTATCTGTGATCTAAATATGCCAAGGAATTTGTGAAGTATTTAGTGAGCATTTCAATAAAAAAAGTCATGTAGTCTACGCGTAAACTAATTGTGATTATGTGTGTAAAAAGAAATTCAGAAATTAGTGTATATGAAGTGTAGTGACGAAAAATGTGACGACAAATGGCGGAAAAAAGTGAAAAATTAAACTATATCAAGGGATATCTCTGCTTCGGTTTATTACATGGGTATGTAAATTAGATGAGAACATGCCAAATTTAATGTAGATTCTTAGGATATACAACATATTGGGTAATAATTATAGGAACCGGACCGAATCCGTCCATTTTTAACCTCAAGTCGCTCGGAATTTCGTTTTGTACAATGTATGGCGACATTTCAGGGTCATGTAATTCGCTAGTAGGCGGACTTTGGACGGGTGTAATGTACCTACACTTATTCTCACATATCACTGCGCTATGAGAAGTTGAGAAGGCACATGAGTAAATTCGTGACGCGAGTCGTGTTGAAACTTCAATAGCAGCTCAGTCGTTATATCCGAGCAATGGCCCTGTCAGGGTTCAAGTCTCGGTCCGAAGATCCTCATATACATATGTTATTTTTTCTGTATTTCTGTTGATTATATTCATACTATTGATTCGTCTAGAGACTTCTTGGACAGGATAGTCTAGTTCAGATACGTCATACAAACACCAACATTCATTACAAAGCCAAATCCAAATATTTTCTCAACTAACAAAAAGAAACAATCGAGCAGCTCATCTCTCATGAAACAGATATTTTACCTCATTACGCTTTACAACACAATACACGTTGGCCAACGCTTTGGTGCGCTGGCCCAAGTGAAAAGAATAGTGTTATGCGAGTAAGCGAGAATAACGCAGTGTATTTCATTTACTCGCAAGGTTTGTTTCTTTCACACTGGACAGTGCACCAACGCATTGGCCAATGTGTCCGGAGGCCTTTACTGGTTCAAAAGGCACAAAAGTTAAACGTTATAGTATACAGCCAACAGTTCATACTACACAGTATTTCAGAAAACAGTTAATATTTACCAAACGTTTAACGAATCCAATGGTTTTATCGCAATGGAAATTTAATTTCATATCGTTCTGACGCTGGAGTGAATCAATTTGTCTGAAAATCGGGAATACTCGTACATCATTTACTTTTGTGAAAGGCTCACGTGGTAAATATATCGAATAACAATGGGAGCATTAGCATATGTACGAGTAGGTACAGTCAACCTTATAACGGTATCAGATAAAAATTTTTGAGAACCTTGTCATAATCGACGTAAGGAGTAATAAAATCGTCATCCATGATTATTCCGTTTCTAAACACGCCGGCTATTAAAGATAATTTTAAACGATTTAGCTAGTTTTAGTGCTGACAAAACTAAAAATTTTGCAATCTGATTTCGTTTTTATTAAGTCTATTTAAGTACTATGTGGAAAAAAAACTTGTTCTGACGGCATTAAACCTTACACTAAAGGCCTTTTCTACCTCATGGCAATATTTTCTCATCAGGGTTAGGCACCACTTTGTTTGTCACTTTAATTTTGGTACATGATAAGATTTTCTACGTTTCACGTTTAGCTTGTATGACCCCAAATACAAAAATTAATGGTAAAAACTCAAGAATAAACTGTTGCAGATGTAAAGGACTAACGTCCCCTTGTAAGGACTACAATTCTGACTGACAACAGTATCCGGGACTGAGAGGAAACATTGTTAACTGAAGCAAACAAACCCTTCACTGGATCTCTGTGAGATTGAACTCAAGAAATTCGGATTAGTTACTCGTACTAAGCCAAATTTTTATCACAGTGGCGTTCGAAGATATTAATTTCAAATGTTGATTACTGTTATTAAAATAATAATCGCAGAAAGGTTTTACATAAAAATATCAGAATATAATCAACAAACCTTACCCCAAGGCGAGTCTAATGAATCAGTTTCGGCCTAAATTCTAATTATCCGCCACGGCCTAATTTTTGGAGTTTCGACCTTTCTTGTTATATTTTTCCCGAATTTTTCATTTTACCTAAATGGCGTAATTTCTCGGCTCGTGGATAATTGAAAAAAATATTTAACTACTTCCTCAGAGTTTCAAGATATTCTTTTCAGTGCTTGATTTATTATGTTCAAAAAGTTTGTAAGCTTATTTATAAAATGAGTTCTAATACCAACAGCAACGAGCTATAGTAAGTATCTATAGGTCGTTAACCAACAGTCTTAGAAGGAGAAATTATTTTTAGGGTTCCGTACCTAAAGGGTAACCAATGGAACCCTATAACTAAGGCTCCGCTGTCCGTCTGTCACCAGGCTGTATCTCATGAACCGTGATAGTTAGACAGTTGAAATTTTCACAGATGATGTATTTCTGTTGATGCTATAAGCAAATACTTAAACCGGCCAAGTGCGAGTCGGACACGCGCACTTCCATACAACAGACATAATTTTTTTGCCGTTTTTATAGGTAATGGTACGAACACCTTCGTGCGCGAGTTCAACTCGCACTTGGCCGGTTTTTTAATATGTTCCTTATTTATCCTTTTATCACTGCTTTTATGATTTCACTTGAAAAAATATTTATACATAAAAGTGTAAATATCAAAGAAATACAAATAAAAGATATTTATATGTAATATGTGGGAGACAATATTTTTGTACATTTTCTTATTGGATTTGAAACTCGTGACTAGTAAAAGAAACCAATAATAATATTTATTTATTATGCATAAAAACGAAATACCACAGACTCACTTATTATAAATCTTCAAAACTATAGAGTCTATCAACATAAAATTAGGTAAAGGTTTCCATATAGATAGCAATATAGGCATCCATTAATACAGGGATTTTGGAATTCAAAATATAAACGTGTGTTAGAGCGTGTTAAAGTTTTTAACACCTTCAGCGTAGGCCGAGTCGAGGGAAAAAGTCTAGTATTCTAAGTAACTACTATATAAATACTCAAAGGTCCCAGACATAGTTTGTGTTGTTGGCAGCAAGGAGAAATCAGACCGCGCCTTCTGCTGTCTGTTAGCTGTCATTTTATAGTATACATACCACCTATTCCCTAGTACTCCCTACAGAAATTAGCAGTATAATTTTAATTAAACATTATAGCACTGTGTTTTGTTTTGCCTCCCAGCAGTCTGCGGTTAGCTTGCGAGACAACATCGAGACGACGAATGGCAAGAACTGGACGAGAATGGTCATAGAAAATAATATCTGGCTTCAGATAAAGATAGAGGAGGCTAATGTCCTTATATGGATATCCCATGATATATATGGGGGCACGGGAGTGAAGCGGGGACTAGTACTTTTTCTCGAAGTGAAGCGTCATATTTTCGAAACCTCATAGCTTCGGTCTGGATAATAATAGAGATACTAAATTCTCAAGATAAGCAGTAGTAAGCAGTTTTATTAAACACGATAAGTTTCATTTGTCCAGCTTGTAGACTTTGAATTTTATTATTAGTACCTAAAATACGTCAATATCTTCACTCACTCACCACTCACTGATGGTCATCAAAACCTCTAGGCTACTTTCTTTAAATTTAAAGATCTGTTATTTTCACCCTCCAAACTCTCTTAAGGGGGTCCGGTTCTGTATTATAGAAAAAAATATTCCCAACTTCCAAAAGTCCTATCCATCCATCCATCAGCCTGTTTCGTCCACTGCTGGACATAGTCCTTTCCAGGATTTCGCCACTCTTGGCGGTCCTCCTGGGAGAAATTCCCATACTCACACACGCTGGGCAAGCGGGTTGGTGAGCGTGGTGCCGAAGCCCTTGCACCAGTGACGCCGCTGCCCGTCACCAGTCTGTTTTATATAAGGCCCGGCAATTGGGGATGGATATACCGCCATCCATCGGTCCCAGGCAATGGTGGGCCGCCTGGTTTTTTTGCCTGAGAGCTGTCCTCTCACTCTCCCCCGCATAACTTCGGGAGGGTTTCCGAGTAAGATGGTGGTGCCTCCACAGTCGAGCCCGGCATTAGCTCTACCACCTAACAAAAACTAGTCAACTGAAAATTGGTATGAAGGCTACTATTTGCACACACCCAACGAAAATATCAAATTAATTCTGTTTAGCAGGCCAAAAGGTGGATACAGAATGATGATAGTTGTGATTGTTGGCACTTGGTGGAACTTATTATACACTAGCTTTGGCCCGCGGCTCCGCCCGCGTGTTATTCGGTTTAAGGCGCTTACATACGCCAACGACCTTGAGTCGTTTTTGTTAGTACGAATATCGACAGAAACTGTATTGAAATAACGTTCATATCAGCACGCATTGCATAACGAGGCCGTTAAGACTCCGGAGCGCCCAAAATAGGAGAAATTTATACTTTTCTCATAGACGCGTTCGGCGGAAGAAAAATTTGAACTTAAATTTTATAGCTCTATAAATTGTCTGTAATTACGTGAAAGAATCATTAAAATTGCTTTAGGCATTCGGAAGGAGTAAGAGATTTCTTGCTTAAATCATACGAAACTTTCGATAACTTTCGATTTTTTTGTGTCTAAAATATCAACTAAAAAGTAATTATCAAACTTAAAATTTATTTCTTACTATATAACGCCTATCATATATATTTTTTTATAGTTTTTGAGCCACCCTTGCAGGAGGAGTAGGGCTTCTAATACAGGTCTAAATTGCAGTTGGGGGGATGTAATCACCTTAACGACGTGCTTTGGAATGCGCCAGAAAAGGTAAAATAAAATAACATATCCTTGTATTATTTCACCACAAACTATCCAGGACCGCGCTTCTAAGACACCTGATTTTTGAATGTTATTGATCTGTCCTACAGGAACCTTGCATTTTTCCGGTATAAAAAGTAACCTATGTGTTAATTTAGGGTATACACTATATTTTTTCTAAATTTCATCCAAATCCGTTCAGCCGTTTCAGCGTGAAAGAGTAACAAACATACACACACACAAAATTTCGAATTTATAATATTGGTGGGATCTTATACATCAGAATTCTGAGGAAAAGTACAGTCTTGTTTAACAAAGGTGGATACAGAATTTAAAATCAAATTGAGAGCGAAAAATTACTGCGGGGAAATATCAAACCATACAGGGCCATATGATTGTTACTATCTGCACCGCCCCGTAGGAGAGCCAAAATAAAGCTATAGTACATATTAGATGTCCTTCAATTTGGTAAAAATAACTTCAAACACTTCCAGACTGAAATTATCAAACCCTTAAGGTTTATTTTTATTATTTAGCATTACTTGGCTTTGTTATGCTGCTGTAAGTAAAAAAAAATTATTTATTAAATTTAATATTACAATTTTCGTTTAAGTCAGCATATTATAAAGATACTCACCACCATCACTCTACATACCACCCTCATGACGTAACCATGCCGCCAAGGGACTCTTCGTGTTCTGGCATGACGTCATCAGTAGCCGCACCGGGGGGTGGTTACAGGCAGTTGCGAATTATCAGTCATTCATCCATTACCGACTTCCGTAGATTTTTGCGGTTAACCAATTAACGCGTCACTTCCTATACTTCCCAGTTTTGGGCAAGCGCGCTTCATCCCAGGCCATATCGAGGCTTTTCGTTAAGCGCGGTTATGGACAAGCGTGAACCAATTTTAGGTAAAAACTATGTGGAATAAAAGTACAAGAATTTGTGTATAATTTATTTAAAAAAATACCTACCTACTCCTAATACTCATTCTTTAAATCTTCTGAAAACTTAATAAACATTTCAAATTGCTTCTCTTTGAACGGAAAGTGTATTACCTAGTTACATAAAATATAAGCTCTCACAAATTTAAGAGAACGATTTACAAGTTCCTAAAAAAGTGTTCAAAGTTATCTTATACCAAACAATCTTTGAACCTCCTCTAAACATTCAAGTTAGATGAAAAGCAATGAGAAGGTGTTGTAAAGACTGATCCTTCAGGTTTTGAACTGATCAAAGGAATGCGTAGGCTCTTAAATTGACATGGATAAAAGCAGTTGATTAACATGATATGAAAGGTTTAAATTTAGCAGCTCGATAAGCAAATCTAATCTATCTACGAGTAAAATTATATTCCGTGAATGACTGACAGACCGCTAAAGGTAGAAACATGAAACCCTGAAGGGGTGAAATGGGGAGAAAACGTTTATATGGAAAATCGTATTCTATACGATATTTTAGGCAGATACTAATACACGCCCCTTGGGATTTTGCGAAAACCATCCGCTAATGGGGTAAAATACGGTAAACTTTTGGAAAAAAAATTGTGTTCCCAGCGTGTTCAAGTTTGTAGGGGAAAATGTGATTTGAAATATACGCGGATGAAGTTTCAGGCAAAAGCTGATGTAGGTACATTCATCGAAACGGGAAATTTTATTTCAGATAGTAGTAATTATAAGTTTTACATGAAACAAAAGAGTATTGGGCAAGAATTCACTTTATTTGTGGTGAAATTCTAAAAGTATTTGAGAAAGAAACTGAAGTAATTTTGTATATTTAAATCTTTGCTTTATTTGTGGTGAAATTCTAAAAGTATTTGAGAAAGAAACTGAAGTAATTTTGTGTATTTAATTCAAGCACCTAGGAAAAAACAAAAACTTAAATTAGCTTAAATATAAACAGCAAAACTGTTTACATAAAAACATATTTTGGAACTATCATTATTGTATGCGCAATTTTCAAAACACTAAATTAAATCAATAATCGCGATGTTTTTTGAAATACTTGGTTGACTCCTTGCATGATATGTTTGACCCCGAAAATACATAAATATCAGCATAGATATTATAATTCTTGTGCTTTTTTGAGGGATAGATAGAGACCACATATTATAGTCATATGCTACGATCCTGACACATCTCTTTTGCTTCTTCCACAACCACTTATTTCAGCTCTTCTATACCGGCTATATCTGACTGGGTCTATACTCAATATTAAAAATATGACATTTATGTTAGATACCTACTAAAAAGTTCAAAAATGTAAAGTCTTTTCCAAAATAATTTTGCTTAATAGTTTTTATAATACTATGTTCCAATTAAATTTTTCAGGTTTTTATGTCACTCCGTGGAAATGGGACGGCTTTTTAAATTTAAAAATGTATTGTTGTCAAACGTGCTTGAAATTTAAAAACGTCTCTTGTAACCATAATAAAATTCTGAAAGATCTTTTAACGGCTCTTTAAATGAAAATCGAAATAATATTTTTAAAAATATTTAGTACTTCATTTCACTTTATTTTCACAACTTAATCATACAAATTTATCGTGTTTGGAGTCTCCATGTAAGTAAGGAATTTTACTTGTACCCGTGTTAGAATACCCCAATATAATAGGTATATAAGGTGACTTTTATTTATACAGCCAAACTCATACCGGAGGTTCGATAAGATCAGTAACAGGGATCGATAACACTTTTTGCTAATTTTGCAAAATTAAATCTTGACGTTCCATAGTAATTGACTCGGGGCTGATTTTTTCCAAACATTTTGGACCAATAATTTTTCCACACCCCTGTACAAACTGGTACAATCAGCTGACAAATTTATATGAAAAGGGGAAGAAAAAAGTCGCACCAAAAAATTTTTTTTTCGTTGGCTTGTGGTCTATTGCGGATACCCTATCATCTCTTAATTTTTTTTCACTTTGAATTGTAGGATCTTATATATCCTACTTTACAAATGCGAAAGTTTGTGCGTGTGTGTGTGTGTACGTTTGTTACTCTTTGACGCTGAAACGGCTGAACGGATTTGGATGAAATTTAGAATGGATATTCTTACTTAACACAAAGGCTACTTTTTATTCCGGAAAAATGCATGTTTCCTGTAGTATAGATCAATACCATTGAAAAACCAGGTGTCTTATTAGCGCGGACCAAATCGTTTGTGGAAATATAAGACAATGCTTTGTTATTTCATACATCAGGTGTCTAATTAGCCCGGATTTAAATCGTTTGTGGTGTAATAAGATAAGGCTATGCTATCTCATCACACTTCACACTAATATTATAAATGCGAAAGTTTGTGTGTGTGTGTGTGTATGTTTGTTACTCTTTTACGATGAAACGGCTGAACGGATTTGGATGAAATTTAGAATGGATATAGCTTATACCCCTGCTTAACACATAAGTTACTTTTTATCCCGGAAAAAAGCATATCATTAAACCGAATGACACGCGGGTGGAGCCGCGGGCAAAGCTAGTTTTACATAAATTTACAAAAAATATAAAGAGTCCGCGTATACTACGAGGCAGGTGTGAGTACACCTATGAATGTATATAGAGTACATATATTGGTCTGTCGTATGTCGGGATAAATACAACGGGTATGTAATGTATCCTTTCGGCAATCACTCAACCTCAGTCTCTAAACAGATTTTCCATCATTGCGGTGTCATTTGAAAGATCCTGAAGTGTAAATGGGTCATTTAATTTGATGATTGACTCGGATATCCGGGATAACAGCGCCACTTGACGAAGTTCTAAATTCTAACACATTTTAAAATGATACGCTTTGTTACAGTTTAACATAAAGAATGTGATCTGCCAGGAAAATCCCATTTGGAACTGAGGCGAAGCGGCCAAGATAAAATAAAATAAGGTAACATGATAACATCAAATAAAATGATCTGCCTCATTTCCTAGAAAGGAGGGCGTGATAGCACCCTTGTAAATTTGGTCGCGTTGAAAAATATAATAATTTGTTGGCACCCATTTTGGTCCCCATTTTGTTTGTGACTTTTCAAGATAGGACTTTAATTTGTTTACTTTTGCAGGTTTAGCTTTAAGGCTGCATATATATAAAGGTCAGAATGAGCACCTCATTTTGCATAAATCAGAACTGAACTCTACGACGTTTTCTTTTAGTTTAAAATGGCGCGCTCTCAGCCGTGGTTATTCCGACCACCAAGAAACACGCGCCTACAAAATCCTGTGTTTTTATCATAATGAATTTTTTTAAATATTCTTAGAACCACTGAAGATGTTATTTGTTAACTTACTTTTAATACAAATTTCAATAAGGCTGTATGATCTAAGGAAGACCCTCTAAAACTCGAAGAACATGATAATAAGAGGTCACTTCGTAATTTTTTTCTATCGAGTGAACTTAAAGATTTGGCGTTTTTTCTAAAATGAGTCTTTAAGCCATATAGTCTTCAGAACTGAAAGTTCTAAAGAACTATAGACCAATCGCACTCCCGAGCCACACTTACAAGCTGTTTTCAAGAGTTATCACGAATCATCTCGCTCAAGGATTCGACGACTTCCAACCTCCAGAGCAGGCTGGGTTTCGAAAAGGCTACAGCACCGTGGACCACATTCACACGCTAAGGCAGGTTATACAGAAAACCCAAGAGTATAATCAGCCTTTATGTCTAGCGTTTGTGGACTACGAGAAAGCCTTCGACTCCATCGAAACTTGGTCTGTTCTGCAGTCCTTGCAGCGACGCCAAGTTGACTGGCGTTACGTGGATTAGTTGAAATGTCTGTATGACTCCGCTACGATGTCCGTCCAAGTACAGGGTGTACAAACAAGACCGATACATCTTCAGCGCGGCGTGAGACAAGGAGATGTTATTTCCCCAAAACTGTTTACCGCCGCGCTGGAAGACGTCTTTAAAACACTAGACTGGAATGGACGAGGCGTAAACGTAAACGGAGAGTACATTTCACATCTTCGTTTTGCCGATGACATCGTGATAATGGCAGAATCGCTGCAGGAACTGGAGGTAATGGTGCGCGGCCTTAGCGATTCTTCGAGACGAGTGGACCTGCGGATGAATTTGGAGAAGACTAAGGTCATGTCCAACTGTCACGTCATCCAAGGGCCACTAACCGTCGACAATGTCAGCATCGAAGTTGTTCAGAAATATGTTTATCTGGGTCAAGTCAAAAAGCTGGATAAAAATAACTTCGACGCCGAGGCTGACAGAAGAATATGCTTGGGTTGGGCAGCATTCGGAAAGTTGCGTCACATATTTACGTCGTCAATACCGCAGTGCTTAAAGGCTAAGATGTTCAACCAGTGCGTCCTTCCTGTGATGACGTATGGCGCTGTAACGTGGTCTCTTACAAATCCACCGATTTAAGGTCGCTCAGCGAGCTACGGAGCGGGCTATGCTTGGGGTATCTCTGATGGATAGAATCCGAAACGAGGAGATCCGTCGGAGATCGAAAGTAACCGACATAGCCTGCAGAATCAATGAGTTGAAGTGGCAGTGGGCAGGCCATATTTGTCGCCGAGATGATGGCCGTTGGGGCCGAAAGGCTCTAGAATGGAGACCACGTCCAGCAAAGCGTAGTGTAGGCCGACCTCGTGTCCGCTGGACCGACAACCTGAAGGACGTTGCGGGGGGCGGCTGGATGAGGAGGACGGAGGACCGACATGAGTGGCAAAATTCGGGAAAGGCATCTATGCCCAGCAGTGGACGAACACGGGCTGATGGATGGATGGATTATGTCTACTTATTACATAAATCTGTTTAATCAAGAGTGCAGACAAAATCCTACACTCATCATAATACAAAGAGGTATGTTTGTTTGTAGGGGTAACTACTTGAACTACTAAACAAATTTTAAAGATTCTTTCACTGTTGTCTTGATTATATTCTTCACTTGGACATAGTCTATAGTTTGTTTCCTTCCTGGGGACAAACCATGCCCTATATCCAAGTGCAGAGTATAATTCTATGCCTCCAGTGAAAAACGGTTTACTAGCAAGTACTCAAACCACAGAGTACCTACAATACGTTGAGTTGAGCATGGGGTTTCATGCAAACGTTTTAATTTAGATTTATGTAATTCCTTTGAAAATGCCGTAAAGGCGAAACCGGTTAGGAAATAAATAGGTATTTAATAAATTTGTGGAAAAGAACAAGTGATTTTCTGTTCATTATATTTTTGGTTCTTTCTTATAATATTTCACAAAAATCTTTTGTACGCCTACGTATTTAATATATTCTGTTACTTAATTATAATACCCAGAAGCTAGGTTTCCAAGAAAATCGATTCGTACCAAATATTTTTCTTTTTAAGCCATTTGTTACAATTTTACTTCCTTTAAATAATGTTTATTTCCTTATTTTGTCTTGCGGCTAAGGTAATAAAATAAATATACAAAGATTCCAGATTTTTCTTCGTCAGAGCAAGACCTGAAATTATATAAGACTATTTGCCACAAAAGGGGTTTCGATTATAACAGAGAAAAGGACTGTCCGTGAGCCTTCTCAGGTTTTGTGTAATTTAAGGCTGTGTTTACATTGACATACATATAGCGAGGTTCTTTATAGCTAAATTGATACGAAAATATCATTAAGTGATAGTAAATAATTCATATTTATTAAGTACATTTCCTTTCTAAAAGCTTTTTATATTTTTTGTTTTTAATGAATAAACATAACAAAGGTAGTTAGTTATGTCTAAGGTAAAATGTATTTATGCAGCCAAATTTATACTGAAACTTCGTAAGTGAAAGTAACACTTTTCGTTAATTTCGCGAAGTAAAATGTTGACGTCCCATAGTAATTGAGTCGGGGCTGGGCTTGCGTTTGTAGGGAAAACAACAAGATATTTTACGAATTTCACAAAAGGGTAATCGAACCTTGATATCGTGCAAGTGCTGCATAAATTAAAAAGTGTTATTGATCCTTGTTACTGATCACTTACCGAGTCTTCAGTTTGAGTGTGGCTGCATAAAAAAAGGCACCTTATATATTTCGACCCACTGGCGACGACCCAAAGTAGATTGAAATTAATTTTCGTTTTAATAATTCATTTGAGTAGGCATGTAGTGCATAGTGTTGAAACAAAAGAAAAGTAAATAATTTATGATATTTTTAATAGACACCGTAAATTTTAAGTGGTTTTGGAAACGAAAAGTATTGACAGTTCTCGTCCGTATGAATAACTTTGTTTCATACCTTATGGTCGACTAAAATTTCAACATTTCTATGGATCAGCTACATTTGCAATGCGTAAATACTAAAGACACGACTAAGTGTCGTCAGAAGTAATTTTAACTTATTTTGGAGAATGCTGACTTTGCTTTGAAAACCGCTTTTTGGTGCTTATTTTACTAGGGATATAGCTAACTTTGCAATGACTTAAGATTATAAGCAAACTGATCATCATTTTCTCGTGTCTGTGGTATACCCAACTTATTTTTTTTAAAAAGTAGAGATTGCTGGGTTTGCTTTTATACGCCTCAATTTGAGAATCGGTTCCACAATAAACTCGATTGTATGGATGAATACAAATGATTTCAGTTTTTTACGATTACAACGTCCCAGCATTCACGTCCCCATCGCCACTCTTCGACACCATAACGTGCCTTCCGAAGCATGCATAAAGTACATGAACGTGCCCCTACAAGATTTGTGACCCGCGACATCCTAATGAGGTCGAGATGTTTGAACCACTAAATCCAAGATACGGTCAACAAAACAAATCTGTAATAATAAAGTAGTTAAAAAGTCGTGTCTGTACATTGAATGTTTTTGTAAAATTTTAAATTAAATGAGTTAGTACATTCAGTGTAAAAAATACCGGGAATCGTTCAATAAATCCAAAAAAATAATTTACTGGTTAAAATGTATTTTGTCGCATTCAAAATAGGCCCGGCCCCTTCGCTTGCAATACAGCTATGCTAGCGCTTGACCCAGTCTTCTATACATTTTTTTTAAGCTGATTATGGGTATGGTCTTCGAATCCTTCAGCGAATTTTCTTTTATAGCTTCAATCGACTCGAAACGCCTACCTCGAAGTGGTAATTTTAGCCTCAGGAACAGGAAAATGTCAGACGGACCGATATCAGGTGAAAACGGCGCTTGGTCGATGACATTCGTCGAGTTCTTGGCTAAAAACTCTTGCACAATGATGGCTTTGTGCGATGGTGCATTATTATGGTGTCCACGAATTGTCGTTCCGTAAATATGTCCGTTTTCGGTAGATATTCTCTCGCAAACGCCTCATGACGCCTAAATAATATTGTTTTCTTAAACATGCGCGGAAATATTATCATTACTTTTGAATAAAGAACACGCGAAGTATCATATTTACGTAGATTGAAAAACCAAAATCACTTCCCGGCCCATTCTTTGAATTTAGAATGAAGAGCGCACCGGCAATGTTGTATGAAACGGTGTGCTGTTTGAATTTAGAACTCTTTCATCTATCGTACACATTGCGTTCTCGTGGCTGTATAGCCACAGATGCGTATACCTTTCGGCACAAACTGTAAAATAAAAATAAAAAATTGGCGGTAAAGCGGAGTTCGTTGTTATTTGGTTTATAATAAATTAAAATGAGTTCCGATGATTCTGAAAATGGAAATGAAATGGACATTGACTGCACTCCACCAGATTTAAGATCGGAAGCGATGAAAAACCTGCTTCCAGCGAAATCAAAAGAAAAATATATGAAAATTTCATGTTCTGGAAAAACGAGAAAAATGCAAAATTGTTCTCCGAAGCAGTGTTTTTGGCGTATTTCAATGAAATTGCTAAAACTAAAAAGCCATCTGAATTATGGGCGATTTATTCTATGCTGAAATGTACAGTTCATATTAAAAACAGCATTGACTTGAAGAACTACGGAAATTTAACAACTAAAAATTTAACGGAAATTTTCTAAAACGACAATCGTCTGGGTTTAAGAGCAAAAAATCGAAGATTTTGACTGCTGTAAACATAAAACAGTTTCTACTTGAAGCCCCAGATAATATATATTTGCGACAAAGGTAAATGTAATTATATTATACTTACTAATATTAAGAATGTGGAAGTTAGTGAAAATGTTTGTTTGAGACACAATTACGTGCGCCAAAACGGCTGAACTTATTTGGTTGAGTTGGTTGAGTGTTGGTACAGAGGTAGACTATAATTTATGTGTCGTTCTTAATATTATATTGTTCGTGAAAGCCGTAGCTTATGATATTTATTTTTGTTTGTTACAGGTTGCTCTGATTTTGGGCGTTAACGGAGCATGCCGAAGTGTCGAACTCTATAACATTACCACAAAAGACATAGAATGTCATGGTGACACAGCAACAATAACCTTGCGCGACACTAAAACAAAGATTGACCGGATGTTTGTCGTCCGAGGAGAGTTCCGTATCATTGTAAAAAAATATCAAAAACTTGGTCCAGTGGACACAAAATCGGATAGATTTTTTTGAACTTTCATAAAAGGAAGTGTAAAAGGAAACAAATCATTGGAAGACACAAAATAGCTAAAATGCCTTAACACGTTGGAAAACGCGCGTTTTATGAAGGAGTCTAGCTCCAATGCAGAGTGCGCACTTAGAATCAATAACCACCATATAGTATAATCAAGTATATTTATGAAGATAACGTAAACAATGGACTTTGGAGAAAATCAGTAAGCAGACATCTGCAAAAAGTCACTCTGTCAGAGTATCATAAATTAGGCCGCAGGCTGCCAGTGGTGTTATTGCTATAAAACCTTCAACACGTTTTTGCAAAGTTGAAAATTTTCCCGCCAATTTCGTTTTTGGCTATAGCTCCGGAACTAGTTGTCCAATTCTAATGCGGTTCTTTTTTTCTAAAACTATATAAAATTTCCTATAAGAAAACATTTTTTTTTCTTAGGGAATGTTGGGGGGGTCTTTCTCCTTGAAAAAATCTTAGTTATATATATAAATATAAGTATGTATACTATATATATATATATATATATGTCTATTCCAATTTTATAATATTGTAAAAAAATATAAAGAATAATAAAAAAAATAAAAAAATATATAACTCTATACATACATTAAAAAAAAAAATTTGGGCCTAGAATTACAATCCACAACTTTTTTGTATGTTATTATAATTTTTTTTTTATTTTTTTTTGTTGCTCATCTTAATAGCTTTCGAAAAATACCCATAGGTTTATAATATATTAACTAACAATAATATTTTTTTTATATAATTCGGCCTAGGCGTGACGATTGTCACGACTGTGACTCTACGGGGAAACAGCAACTTATTTACACTTGACAAATCCTGAATGTTACACTGGACATTGTTTCCGCAGATTTTCAGCCACTCTTCTTGCTGATTCGGGCGCGAATTTAACTACTTTAAAAAGACACGGAGGTTGGAAGTCCGATAAAGTGGCTGAAGGTTACATCGAAGACTCTGTTGAAAATAAAACTGAGATAACCAATAAAATTAACCAAAACATCAAATTGCGACCTGTTAATGATTCGGAAACAACATCTTACCCACTCACCTCTTGCCAATTATCAAGCCATCCACTTCTAAACAGCAATTAAGTTTTTAGCCACCTACCACTGACCAAGTATCAAATTCCCAGCCGCAAACGTCAGAAATACAAAAAACGAACATAAATGTGCCTGGAAAAACAATAACATTTTCATTCAATAATTGTCCTAACATGAGCAATATCACTTTTAATATTACTTAAATTTATTATGTAAAAGGCCCTTTTTTATTTTCTTGCATTTTTTTAAGAAAAGCACTATTATGCCTCTGCCGAAATGGCACTTTCCTGTCTCGTATCATTGAAGTCCTCACCTGCGGCTCGGCCTTCAATCACATACTCGACCTGCAATTGCCTATTTCGCTGCCTTTGCAATAATGTACTGTTATTTACAATTTGTTCCTCTGGAAGAAATACGTAGTGCACTACACCGCGGCAATCAAAGAAAACTGTAATTTATGAATTCCCGGTACTTCTTACACAGAGTGGCATTGTAATGAGGCCAAAACCTTAATCTTCTGAATTTTTGTCTGTCTGTACTGTATTTACTCGTATGTTCCGTTTTATGTCGATTTGGATGCGGTTGTTTTATTATAATCCTGGTCAACACAGGCTATAAGGGTTGTTCATAAAATAACGCCCAAGCCGAAAACGGGGCAGAGATTGAATAAATGCGGGCGGCGAAATGAGGAGATCTGTCGGAAATCGAAATTAACCGACATAGCCTGAAGAATCAGTAAGTTGAAGTGGCAGTGGGCAGGCTTTAGAATGGAGACAACGTACAGCAAAGAGTAGCGTAGGCCAAACTCGTACCCGCTAGATTGACGACCTGAAGGACGTTGTGGGTGGCGGCTGGTTGAGGACGGAGGACCGCCATGTGTGTCGAAATCTGAGAAAAGCCTATGTCTAGTAGTGGACGTACACGGGCTGATGGATGGATGGATGGATGGATGGGCGGAGCCGCGGGCAAAAGCTAGTACAGTATAAAAGGAAATATTAACTACTAGCTTTTGCCCGCGGCTCCGCCCGCGTGTTATTCGGTTTAACGACATTATTTTTTTTGGGATAAGAAGTAACCTATGTGTTGGAGTTTAAGCTATATTCGTTCTAAATTTAATCCAAATCCGTCCAGCTGTTTCAGCGTGAAAGAGTAACAAACATACACACACACACAGACAAACTTTCACATTTATAATATTAGTGTGAAGTGTGATGAGATAACATATGCTTGTCCCATTTCACCACAAACGATAACTACCGCGCTAATTAGACACCTAGTTTTTCAATAATTTTGATCGTATCCTACAGGAACCATGCATTTTTCCGAGATAAAAAGTAGCCTATGTGTTAAGTTAGGTTATAAGCTACAACCATTCTAAATTTTATCCAAATCCGTTCAGCCGTTTCAGCGTGAAAGAGTAACAAACAACACACACACACACACACACACACACACACACACACACACACACACACACACACACACACACACACACACACACGCACGCACGCACGCACGCACAAACTTTTGCATTTATAATATTAGTAGGATAAGATAGGATATTAGGATAGGATTTTAACACGAAACCGCTATTTAGAGTCAGTGGAATCATAGACCACTCGCAAATCAGACAGAGATTGCACCCAGTTCCCGTTATCTGGACTCTCATTACGTATCCTGTTGCTGTTTATTCTAAGGTCGAGGTAGAGAGGTCATTCAGGGTCGTATCTCCTTGTTACCCGACGACGACTTTAAGCAGGAACTTGAAACCTTAAATATACTAATTATAATAAGGGTTTCGTTGGTACAAGCCATTATATAATAATATTGTAGCCAGCTCTTTGAGACGCTATTCGGGCATTTTTGTTTCCTGTCTCACGCACGATTGACAGAAAAACTACTGGATAGATTTTGATAGAATTTTTAGTGTTGGATAATTTAGTATTGAAGAGTCTCATGAGCTTTGAATTATTGCGTTAAGCTTACTAAAGCAAAATGTATTTTAATTTGGACTTGGGGTAAGTTATGATGGTTTGTTTGTTTGAGGTCACGATTTCAAATTCCTTAGGGGCACATTTGTGGCACGTTAAGCTGTTGGTCCATATTCGTGCTTGAAGTACAAAACAACTCATTTTACCCCCTCCCCCTATGAGGCGAAGTGAATTTTTTTTTTCTATTTCCAGTGATATAGGCTGTGTTACTATTTAGTCAGTCACGGAACTGTCTTAAACATAAATAGATTTTTCGTTATCCAAAAAAATTTTTTTATTTCATTATTATTGGTTACTAGGTTTTTTGACCTTCTCAGCACTCACCACCTGACACGTAACTCAGTATACAGCTCTATGTATACTGGGTGTCTCATTTAAATCGGTCAGTATGGGAAAGTCTGAAACTAAAAGACATACGAAGATCTGTTCTTAGGAACCATGTCATCGATTTTAAGAACAAGAAAGTTTTGTAACATCGTTACCTAAACGTATTGAATATTGTATTTAAAAAAACGGTGGTCACTCCGAACACCTACTAAAATAAATTAAAGTATGTGAAAACAATGCATTTTGTTCATTTGAGACATCATGTTTCATAGAGCCATTTACTGCTTAAGACCTACACAATCGATATATAAATAGAAATAGTGTAAGTTTATTTTTTTCAAAACAACCCCGGTTCCATTCCCGAGCTGAAAACAGTTTTTTTTTTTATGTATAAATGCAGTTTTTCTTGTTATTGAAATCGATGACATGGTTCCTAAGAACAGATCTTGGTATGTCTTATAGTTTCAGACTTTCCCATACTGACCGATTTAAATGAGACACTCTGTATACGTAGGTAGTTAGGAATCTATTAACACTGACAATTTCGGTATAAATGTTGATACTATAAATGTTATCGTTAAAGTGTTATGTGAATGTATTCGAGTCTGCATGGAAAAGATTGTTTCCCTTGTTAGAATTTTAAGGAGAAACACAACCGCCGATTTGCCGCAAATCCTTGGTTTAATGAGATTCATCTAATGAGAGCGCAGTAAAAACAGCTATTTATGGGATATTATAGAATCTTTTGCAAACTAACGTATAACTTATATAAAAATAATCTTATACAAATTATTTATAGCGCATTATAAACTAGAAAAGAACAATTGAAACAAATTGCAAGTGAGACAAATATTTTGAAAAAATTCTTCGGGCAGGATTTGAACCTGCGGCCTCTTGCTTTCACCTTCACTTGCGCTACCGCTTGTAATGCACTATAAAAAGTTTTTAGAGTATCCAAAGCGATTGTCGCTGTAAGTTATATAAAGTGACTTTCGTTTATATAGCCAAATTAATACTGGAGTCAAGGCCAAGGTCCAATTACTCTTAAGCATAGAGGCAAAAAAAAAATTGTTCGTATTTCGTAAACGGGTCATTGAACCTTGGTCCTGAACATCTACCGAGTCTCCAATATGAATTTGACTGTATATTTTTTTCACATATGATAGTTCTACGGTGCGGAACCCCCTGGGCGCGAGTCTTTCTCTCACTTGTAAGATTAATATAAAAGGTAATTTTCATAAACCGCCTTTCCAACATTTTCCAGTGTAACCTGAAATCCATAAATCAGTATTTAAGTCCTGACCTCAAATTGTCAGGTCTCTGAATTACTATTCACGAAGGTCTTACTGAAAAATGAATTGGTGGTTGAGATTATGTATCAATTAAGTTCTGAAATTTATTATAGAAAGCCTTGGTTTATTTTTACCATTTAAGTAACCTTAAATTCCTTCCAAAGCTGATTTCATTAGGTTTTATTTATTTTTAATTGCTTAATTCCAATTTAACTTATAATACAATACAATACAATACAATTATTTATTTATAAATTAAAATTTACAAGTCATAAAAATACAATATTAAAATAATACCTAGGGTAGGTATTATTATAGTCCATAAAATTCAAATTCAAGTCAAGTAAATAATGTCATTAAAATATACTCATATCTACATTAAATAGATTTAAGAATAAAAATAATAATTTGAAATATATAGGTGAGTGGGTAAGATGTTGTTTCCAAATCATTAACAGGTCGGAATTTGATGTTTTTGTTAATTTTTTCAGTTTTATTTTCAACAGTGTCTTCCATGTAGCCTTCAGCCACTTTATCGGACTTCCAATCTCCGTGTCTTTTTAGAGTAGTTAAATTCGCTCCCGAATCAGCAAGAAGAGTGGCTGAAGGTCTGCGGAAACAATGTCCAGTGTAACATTTAGGATTTGTCAAGTTTCAATAAGTTGCTATTTCTTCAGGCATTTTAGCTATTTTGTGTCTTCCGATGATTCGCTTCGTACACTTCCCTTTCTGAAATTTCAAAAAAAATCTATCCAATTTTGTGTCCACTGGACGAAGTTTTTGATATTTTTTTACAATGATAAGGAACTCTTCTCGGACGACAAACATCCGGTCAATCTTTGTTTTAGTGTCGCGCAGGGTTATTATTGCTGTGTCACCATGACATTCCATGTCTTTTGTGGTAATATTATAGAGTTAGACTCTTCGGCATGCTCCGTTAACGCCCAAAATCAGAGCAACCTGTAACAAACAAAAATAAATATCATAAGCTACGGCTTTCAAGAACAATATAATATTAAGAACGACACATAAATTATAGTCTACCTCTGTACCAACACTCAACCAACTCAACCAAATAAGTTCAGCCGTTTTGGCGCACGTAATTGTGTCTCAGACAAACATTCTCACTAACTTCCACATTCTTAATATTAGTAAGTATAATATAATTACATTTACCTTTGTCGCTAAATATATATTATCTGGGGCTTCAAGTAAAAACTGCTTTATGTTTTCAGCAGTCAAAATCTTCGATTTTTTGCTCTTAAAACCAGACGATTGTCGTTTTAGAAAAGTTGTTAAATTTCCGTAGTTCTTCAAGTCAATGCTGTTTTTAATATGAACTGTACATTTCAGCATAGAATAAATCGCCCATAATGTAGATGGCTTTTTAGTTTTAGCAATTTCATTGAAATACGCCAAAAACACTGTTTCGGAGAACAATTTTGCATTTTTCTCGTTTTTCCAGAACATGAAATTTTCATATACTTTCATATATTTTTCTTTTGATTTCGCTGGAAGCAGGTTTTCCATCGCTAATTTAGCTTCCGATCTTAAATCTGGTGGAGTGCAGTCAATGTCCATTTCATTTTCATTTTCAGAATCATCGAAACTCATTTTAATTTATTATTAACCAAATAACAACGAACTCCGCTTTACCGCCAATTTTTTTATTTTATTTTACAGTTTGTGCCGAAAGGTAAACGCATCTATGGCTATACAGCAACGAGAACGCAATGTGTACGATAGATGAAAGAGTTCTTGTTGTTTTATTAAAACTATTTTAGTGCTTTAAGAGCGTTGTGTCAAAACATCAAACACATCCTGGTCCTCTATGATTGTCTTTAGTTCCGTTTCCTTCTTCTAGATAAAAAACATGGCGATAGGACTTGTGCTCTGTGAGTTGATTATTTATAATATAAAGTTAAAGTGATAAATTGGTGTTTTTACTGCGGTATCTTCCTTACCACCGGCCCTCTGCCAATAGTTCTAAATTCAAACAGCACACCGTTTCATACAACATTGCCGGTGCGCTCTTCGTTCCAAATTCAAAGAATGCGCCGGGCAGTGATTTTGGTTTTTCAGTCTACGTAAATATGATACTTCGCGTGTTCTTTATTCAAAAGTAATGATAATATTTCCGCGCATGTTTAAGAAAAGAAATTTATTGTTATTATTATTATGTTCTGCCGTCACCTTCTTGGTTTTCTTCCTGGAACTCTTCCTTCGAGACTTCAGCGCGTTGTTCCTGTAGATGGGTTTACCTGGGCCACCAGCGAGGCCAGCGCCGTCGTCTCTAGGGGTTTCAGTTGGGAAATGCGCAGCTCGTGTAGTTTAGAGTCGGTCGCCGTTAGAGCGATGGTTCTCGCCTTTTTATTCCGGGCCTCCCTCCGGAACACAGGGCAGGAGGTGTTGTTGGCTGCATGGGGACCCCCGCAGTTTGCGCAGGTCACAGGCTCTTTCTTCGGGCATAGCCAGTCTCTTCACCGCAGCGCACGCAGATCTGAGTTCGATGGCAGTTATGGGAGGAGTGGTGGAACTGCTGGCACCTGTGGCATTGCGCAGGCCCCCGCTTCCCCCTCCAGGCTTCGACTTTGATGCCTGGCATAATGTGCATGAGTTTGGTGATCTCATACACACCCGGCGTAAGGAATATGTAGCCGGGGTGCCCCGCTCTCACCCTAATCGGCTTGCAGTACTCGACCTCGAATCCAAGTTCGATCAGGGCTTCCGTCAGTTCATCCGGCTCGGTGTTCGCCGGGAGTCAGCGGATGTCGGTCTTGAGTGTTCTCTCCGCTGGTGGTAAAAAAAAACGCATCCAAATCCATTGGGTGGTTTGTAGTTAAAACGGAACATACATATAGGTACATACAGACAGACAAAAATTCTATAAATTAATTTTGGCCTCAATACAATAATAAAAATAAATTTCATTTAACATTTTGCGGAAATATTCAATGTACTGACACGTCTTTTTTACTACATAATTATTAGTATAGATAAGCATTTATCATTAAACCTTTTTATTTTTATTACTGCTAAAACAAAACATGGCAGTCCAGATCATGGCTAGGATGCATCTTAGAGATAGAGAAGATGTTGGATGTTTCTATGACGACCTAGTTCTTCGGCCTACAATGTTTAGGGTTCCATACCAGGATCGTGCCAAACGGGACCCTGTTTCGAAGCCTCCTCTGTCCGTCCGTCTCTTTCAGGGATCTACAGCTTCAGCCGCAATAAAGAGCCCGTTGAAATATTCACAAAATACGTGTTACGTTCAAGTTTTGGAGGTCTTGTAAAACTCGAACTTCCATCCATCCATTCATCAGCCTGTTTCGTCCACTGCTGGACTTAGGCCTTTCCAGGATTTTGCCACTCTTGGCGGTCCCTCTGGAAGAAACTCTAACATGATGACATTTTCACATTGTTCAGTCTATTTACCTAAAAGAAGCATACCTAGAAACATAAAGGTCGACGAAAAAAAACCAAAATAAAGTCAGGTTTAAATTAATTTAAAGGCTTCGCCAAAAAAACAATCTTAAGTAACTAAAAAATACAACTCGAATTATTTTCGTCTTCCATTTTCAAGACATACGCACCACAAATTCTCATCATTACGGCATCCAAACACACAAAGTGAAATTTCAGCTATCTCACCGAGCTCAGGTAGTTACTGCGAGATGTTCTTGAAGAATATTACGCAGGAGGTTAATGTGCACGCAGGTAATCGCGACTTTAGGATAAGAATATGTAGAGATTCTGAGATTACACTTTTAATAAAAAATATGGGTTGAAACTGGGATTAATCCTGGGTGTAAGTTAAATAATGCAATATGTGAATCTTGAAAATTATGTTTGTTATTGGAATATACTTTTCACGTTTATGCCAAAAATAGCAAGTATAAATGAGTGTATTACATTGATATTTTCGTTTTATTTTAGAACAAATAAATATTTATGATTTATAGTTTACTATAGTTTATTAAAGTTTACTAGAAGTACAATCTAACTTCCACTTATCAAATAATACCAAAAATCTAAACACTACTAAAAATCTAAATCATAAGAATGAGAATAGTTAAATTTTCTTTTTAAAATATATTTGGACAGTGAATATCGTGTTTATAAATTTATAAATTTAAATAAAAAATATAAGGCAACACTTAAAAATATGTATATGTTTTTCCTACTTTTCTCTTTGGAAGTCGCAATTTGTAAGCAAAAAGTAATACCACGAAGACACCCATGCTTCAAAATTAAGTAAAATACTCAGAAAGACGTTTATACAATTGCCGCTTAGTTTCAAAATGTTGGATTTGCTAATGTTATGAGCTGTGAACTTATTTTATTAGGAAAATATTCACTTCATGTAATCATGCAACAAACGAAAGTAAAACTTAGGCAAAAAATATATATTTTGTTTTAACCATATTCGAATTCAGTACGGCTTTTTGAATACTTTATTAAATAGGTCAGCAAATATTAGCACTCTCTTACCCAGAACTTTCAACATTTCCATGGAAATATTAAAGCTATCCAATATGTGAATACATTGCAATATAACATACTACCTTTATATGAAAAGAAATAAAACTTGGAAACACTGGGATCACCTTTATTTGACACTCAAGGAATCTCAGTTCTATAGTGTCGTGGAGACTAAAGAAGTCTTGTCGCTATAAAAGAAACTAAGGAGACACTCCACACTTTTCTCTGTCTTAGAATTTCATATCACACGTGAGCAAACACAACAAACGGCCCCCTAGATTGCACAGTTTATTTCATATTCGCACTCTTGTCATGTCATATTTACACCTCGCGAGCAGCGATGCTCGCTCGTTCACTGTGAATGCCTTTTCGAGATAGAATACTTTATTTGCGCGAATTATCTGAGTTATAGCTTTATTTGCTGGGCCGTTTGAATGTGAGGGGTAATGATGAATTTTTATATCTGTAATGGAATTTGTTCTGGGCATACGCAACTCGTCTTTGGGATTTCATTGTACAATGAAAACCTTATGATATTTTTGTTTTATACGGAAAATTTATAGATGCGCGTTGTCTGTTCCTGTGACTGACCTTTTCCTCAGATACGGCTATATAGGTATCGAGGGTCCATAAGGTGAGATGCCCAACTTCAAATGAGCACATCACTTTGTGCAACTTGGTTAATCGGTATAGTAAAAATAATATAGACAGTATACTATATGTCTAATAGTTTGATTTTAGAAAATACGAAAAATCTTGAAGTTTGCTTGATAGAAAAAAAATACGAAGTTACCTCTAAATTTTATGTTTTTTGAGTGTTAATAGACCTTCTTTAAATCATAAAGCCTTGAAATTTTTATTCAAAATAAGTTAATAAATGACATCTTCAGCTCGTCTTAGAATATTTAAAAAATTGCATCTAGAAGCAGAGTTATTAAATAAAAAAAATTTGGTGGTCGTAACGTAATGGCCACGGCTGAGAGTGCGCTATTTTAAACTAAACGGAAACGTCGTAAAGTTCAGTTCTGATTGATGCAAAATGAGGCGCTCAATCTGACCTTATATGCAGCCTTAGGGCGAGGTTATCCAGAGAAATCTGTCCTGCTCCAACGCTTTCATTATACACATGTTTATCCTGCTCAGCGGAAGCGGGCCGCTTATAAAACTACCGGTTTCGAGGTGTTTTTATTTATTATTTTGGAATTGGAGGAACGGGTTACTTAATATGATGGCCGTTTTATGTCACATTTTTAATGACGTTTATTTCAGTATAAGTTTAATTTGTCCAAAACTTAATATAGTCCAAATGAAATAATATTTAGATCATCGCTTAGACCTCTCCTTGCGATTTAATTGGATCGAGGAAAATGTGAATAATCGTGTGTCGAACAACCGAAATGTATTTTTTTCAAAATTTAATCATCGCTATTTATTGGTTTAAAATTAATTTTAAGAGAGTCAAAATCGTGATAGCCCCTCTTTAGTTAAAATAAATATCGAATACCGTTATTCTACCTCACGATGTCCGTTTGGCTATGGTAGTAGTTGTGCGTGCACAGCACATATACTTTTTAAGGTTCCGTACCCAAAGGGTAACCAACGGGGCCCTATTACTAAGACTCCGCTGTCCGTCCGTCCGTCTGTCACCAGGCTGTATCTCATGAAGCTTGATAGTTAGACAGTTGAAATTTTCACAGATGATGTATTTCTCTTGCCGCTATGACAAAAAATACTAAAACTGGCCATGTGCGAGTCGGACCCGCGCACTCCCATACAACAGACATGATTTTTTTGCCGTTTTTATAGATAATGGTACGGAACCCTTCGTGCGCGAGTCTGACTCGCACTTGGCCGGTTTTTTCTAGTATGCGTAACTCTTGGAGCGCTGAAAAACACACCAAGCGCACACAAAATGCGCTTATCTGTACACAATAACACTGTCATATAGCTGTGAAAAATTCCAGTTTGTAAGTTTTTGCAATTTCTTACACCAGCACGTGAGGAGTTAACGTAACAAAAAATAAACAGCCTTTCAAATTATATTTTAAAACTAATAAATTACACAAACTTTAAGGATACTTCCCAACATTGAATTTTCATTAATTTGGAACCTAACTTAATTTTGCATTCACTTTCATGTATTTTGTAGAAAATAAATTATGCTTGAGGAGAATTCATAATGTAAACTCGGTGGCTATCCTGTCATAGTAGTTATAGAGGTTAGTTTGTAATTATTATTCAAATCATTCAAGCCTACTAACTTATTTAATGTAACGGCACGGTATACGGAACCTAAGCTAGGTTCAATTCGTACTTTCACTTGACTGTTTTTTTAATGTCTGTCTTTGAAAAGATACCAAATTTTTTCCGGCTTTTCCTTAGCCTAAGTCAGAATCAGATTTTAATAAAGTTTGCCAAATACACTTAATTTATGAGATGTACCCGAGTCACGATCTAGATTGCGATGTATTGTTTGACTATTGTCTTAGCGATTATGAGACAAGTACAAAAAATTCGTGGCTTGTTTATTTGATAAGCCGGAACCTAACTTTTCGATTATCTGTTTCAGTTGTGTATACAAAAGTTGAAATTTAAAGTAATATTCTAATACTAAAAGCGTTTCCTTGTTGCAAGATTTATAAATAAAACCAGCAAAGTGCGAGTTGGACTCGCACAAAGAGAGTTTCGTACCACAACACAATATAAAGTACAGAACCCTAAAAACGTTATGGTAAATACCAACAATATCGATACTATAGCAACAAAAACAAAGCGCTAAAATGGCAGCACCTTACAATTAATTATATAAAGTTTATTTGTCACGATAGATGCCATAATAACACGTATTCTTTGTCAATTTCAACTTTTTGACAAACGAACGGATAGACAGACATACGGCGAAAGGTTAGTAAAAGGTTCCTGTTTGGCACCCCTTAGGTAAGGAACCCTAATAAACACGAAACATTGTTATTCAGAATGGTAAAATGCAAATCCAGAACTCGAAAGTTCTTATAAATTATACAAACCTTCGTCACAATTAAAACACATGATTCATCTCGCAGGCAAAAAAAAAGAAACAAAAATGAGAAGAAAAAGAAACTCGAGAGGGAATAAAAGTTTTGAATGTTTTGAGGCTCAGTAAAACAGATTTGTATAATATATATTTTTAGCATGGGTCTGCTTTTGTAACATTAAGTAACTTATTAAATATGAATTAAATAAAAGTATATGTTTTCAACATACACATCCACATAACATCTAAACTATACAATTAAAATCAAACCTTTCTGTTTTATAGTAAATAAATAAAGTTGAAATTTGATCTGGCAATTCTTTATTTTTTATCAGAAAGCATACTTTGTGAAACTGTAACATAATGATAGCCGAAAACTTTGTGCAACTGTGACATATTGGGAGCCATTAAGATAAGGGTTATAAGGTGGTAGAGCTGATGTCGGGCTCAACTGTGGAGGTACCACCATCTTACTCGCAAATCCTCCCGAAGTTATTCGGGGGAGAGTAAGAGAACAGCTCTTAGGCAGAACCAGGCGGCCCACCATTGCCTGGGACCGATGGATGGCGGTTTATCCATCCCCAATTGCCGAGCCTTATATAAAACAGACTGGTGACGGGCAGCGGCGTCACTGGTCCAAGGGTTTCGGCACCGCGCTCACCAACCCACCTGCCCAGCGTGTGTGAGTATGGGCATTTCTTCCAGGAGGACCGCCAAGAGTGGCGAAATCCTGGAAAGGCCTATGTCCAGCAGTGGACGAAACAGGCTGATGGATGGATGGAAGACAAGGGTGCTTGTTAATGAAAGTGATGAAGTGAGTTCAGTAATAGACTGCACGAGTGTCCCAATAGCTAATTGTGATCTGTATATATAGGAAGGTATACGACCATCAAAAATATCGTCTTCGCATTACATTAATATAGGTACATATGTTTAACTAACAATTTCAAGAAAACGAGAAAAAATAAAGCGCTGGAGTCTTTTTTAGGGTTCCGTACCCAAAGGGTAACCGTCCGTCTGTCTGTCCGACTGCCACCAGGCTGTATTTCATGAACCGTGATAGTTAGACGTTGAAATTTTCACAGATATAGTGACCTATTCTCGTGCAGCAAACCTTAAATTTAGAGTTGAAAAACCTAAAATAATACAACCTCATTTAACTTTTATCCATCTGCGTTAAAGCCTATTTTGCAATGTAAAGTTTTAGGTAACGGCAGCTCTAAATCTATTATTTCCTACACGAGAATTGGTGTCAATGTATTTCTGTTGCTGCTAGAATAACAAATACTAAAAAAACAGAATTGAATAAATATTATATTAAAGGGGCTACCATACAATAGTGTGGGTAGGCAACACAAGAAGTCATAAAATTAAACCATTGTATATAATTTTAAATTTAATAAATAGTAAACACAGTAATTTTGTATGTGTAATTAGTTAAAGTGTTACTCGCCCGCCAGTTTACCTTACCTAGTGTTTGCAGTGTTATCCATCAATAACAAAGCCACTTTTGTGTCAAGTGGACTTTGACCCTTTTCACAAAAAACATATATCACACACTTTTTCCAAAGATGGATATCCTCAGTGAGCTGTATAAGGTTCAAGGGACTATGGAGAACATGAGTGCACAGTTCAGCTCCGGTCTGGCTTCTTTTGAGGCTCGAGCAGCTAACTTGGCCGGTGATGTTCACTCCCCGCCATCCCCAGACCTCGCTTCACTGGCTGCAGACTACAATAGTTTCAAGTCTTACATCCAGGATACTGTAAAACTTATCAAATCCCAGGTTGATCTTCTGATAAGGGCAATGGATGACATTGAAACTCGATCTCGGCAAAAAGTTCTGCTATTCCACGGAGTAGAAGAATCAGGAAAAGAATCTGTTCAAGATGTTGTATCTGCCCTAGTCGTCAACAAGATTCATTTGGATGATTTCAGCAAAGGCATGATATCTTCTAGTCATCGGCTTTTTGTTTTCAATCCAAAGTCTAGAAATCCCCGTCCCATACTTGTTCGCTTCAGGGAATATGAAGTTCGCTCGAAGATCTGGCATCAGAAGACCCATCTTAAAGGATCTTCTGTTACAGTATCAGAGTTCCTGACAAAGAGTAGACATCGAATCTTCGTTGAAGCACGCAAGAAGATTGATATCAGGCGTTGCTGGACGCAGGAGGGGCGTGTGGTTGTACTGCTCCCTGGAGGTGATCGCAAAAAGGTTGATACCTTGACTACTCTGGCGCAGATTATTAAAGACAATCCCGACATACTGCGCAAGGACTCCGCTGTGGTGCCGACAACAGACTCCAAAACTGCACATAAGGAACAGAAAGCAGCAAAGGATCCAAAAACGCGCGCACAGAAGGAGCTCGCCATGAAAATCTCCAAATGATATTCAATCGATGTGAAGTAATTTCAGGTTTTCAGATCAATTACTACCCCCCATGATTGTACTATATAATTTCTTTTTCGAATTTTTCATGAGGGTGGATGTTAGGTACATAATTTGTTTAGATTACTTTTCAAAAACCTCTGTCATTTTGACATTTGATCTTATGCGTTTGATAATCATTTTTAAAGTTAGGTACAATCACTTTGTTTTTCATTTCAACTTTAAACTTGATATCGTTTTATTTTTAATGTTATGTGCTTATCGTGTGTTATTGTATTTGATCCTTAATTATTGTATTTTCGTGCTGTGCATTTTTATGACTATTGGTCTTACTGGCGGGTGAGTGATGGAATGTAATCCATCCTTTTCGATCAAAAGTTAAAACAATTTATTTATTTTACATTATATATTTATATACCTGTATTTTTTTATATATATATTTATATTTATAATATATATTTTTTTATGAGTGACTATGAATCTGTGACTAGCGTCGACAATTATTTTTCTTGCTCTTCCTCAGACGAACCGCTCAATGACCTTAACACTTCTTATACCCCTCTTTCTTCACAGATAACTTCGGTTTTCTCAAATTCCCACAAATCTTTCAATGTAGTTCACATAAACGCCCAGAGTATTCCTCACCACCATTCTGATTTGCTTACATCTTTTGACAATAATAATATTCACGCAGTTTTGGTTTCAGAGTCTTTTTTAAAGCCAACTCTTGATTCTACTATGTATCCTTTACCTGGTTTTAAACTCATTCGTAATGACCGCCTTGTTGTTGGCAGCGGCGGAGTGGCTATATACCTCAGGGGTCATATACCCTTCACAGTCATAAATAAATCTCCTGGGGAATATGACGGGAAGGCTGAACATCTACTCCTTGAGGTCACTCGTATCCTTCTTGGCGTCTTTTATAGCCCCAACTGTCACGTCAACTATTTCGAATCGTTTGATAATCTCCATGAACAACTCACCCCACTCTTCGATAATTCAATTATTATGGGAGATTTCAACACATGTCTCCTTAAAGACGACCATCGTTCTAAACGGCTTCAGTCAATTGTGTCAGAGAAAAATCTCTTTATCTTACCCCTGCAAGCCACCCATCATCCACCTAACTCTGCCCCTACTCTCTTAGACCTCATGATGGTCTCTTCTCTTGACCTTGTAAGTAACCACGGCCAACTCAGTGCCGACTGCTTTTCTTATCATGATCTTAATTTTCTCTCTTACAAGGTTCGCACCCCTAAGCCCAAAAAGCGTACAATTCTCCAGCGTAATTTTAACAGAATGGATCTACAGAAACTGTGTGAAGACGCCCTGAAAATTGATTGGGATGAGCTGGATCTTATACAGGCTGTTGATACTAGAGTCGAACGATTTAATAACCTACTCACTCAACTGTTTGATAAACACGCTCCGTATCATCCTGTAAGAGTTAAGCAACTCCCAGCCCCATGGCTCACTGATCAAATTAAAGCTTTTATGGCAAAGAGAGACCATGCGAAGTTTCGTTATAAAAAAATCCGACTGACAGCAATCGTGACCTGTATAAAGAACTGCGAAATCGATGTAATAGGGTGTGTAGGGATGCTAAACGCCAACACATCCACTCTAGTATAGAAAACTCTAGCGATAGTTCATAACTGTGGCATTTCCTTAAATCATTGGGCATTGGCAAATCACATACTAATGCTCCTACGGACTTTGATCTAACTGCTCTTAACAAACATTTCTCATCCCCGCCTTTTGTGTTAGATGTAATAACTAAAAACAATACTTTATCACACCTTTTAAACCAGCCTGCCCCTGATTTTTCTCCTTTTAATTTTAAGCATGTCACTGATCGTGATGTTAAGCGCTGCATATTATATATTACCAGTAAAGCTGTTGGTTTTGACGATATTAACCTAAAAATGATAATTCCCATAATTGACATTATCCTTCCTCACATCACCAACATCCTCAATTTCTATCTTATTACCAGTACTTTTCCCACCTCTTGGAAAAGAGCGTTTGTTATACCTCTCCCTAAGGTAAGTAATCCCACAATTTTATCACAGTTCCGTCCCATATCAATTCTACCCTTACTCTCAAAAGTTCTAGAACGACTTGTTCATGAACAACTTTCTGGTTTCCTTTCCTGTAATAATCTCCTTAATCCATTTCAATCCGGGTTTCGTAAAGGCCACAGCACAGTCACCGCTCTTATTAAGACTACTGACGACATAAGAGAAAATATGGATAATCATATGATCACTGTTGTAACGTTGTTGGACTTTAGCAACGCTTTCAATACCGTTGATTTTGACATTTTGCTATGTATACTACGCTCGCTTAACGTATCTCTGGCAGCGAGTGCTTGGTTCGAGTCATACCTTAAAGGTCGTCAGCAGTGTGTTCGCACGGATACTGGTTGTTTGGACTGGTGTTCAGTTACTGCTGGTGTCCCGCAAGGCGGCGTTTTATCTCCTTTACTCTTTTCTTTGTTTATAAATATCCTGGCTAGCCACCTTTCTTCTCTTTACCACCTCTATGCCGATGACTTGCAACTTTATGCAGGCACCAAAATCGACGACATTAATAGTGCGATTGACTTAATAAATTTGAACTTAAACACCATTTTTGAATGGACTAAATCTTTTGGCTTATTACTTAATCCTAGTAAATCACAGTCTATTATTTTCGGTACATCGAGAATGTTGGCAAGATTAGATTTAAATACTGCACCACAAATTAAATATGACAATGTAGTTATTCCTTTTGTCAGTTGTGTAAAAAACTAAGGTATTCTCATGGATAACACGTTATCCTGGGTTCCTCCAATTGGCGCCATTAGTAAGAAAATGTTTGGGGCTTACCACTCATTCAAGCGGCTACAGTTCTTTCTTGCATTCCAAACCAAAATTATGCTGGCACAGTCTCTACTGCTCCCAATTCTCGATTACGCTGATGTAAGCTATCTAGACCTAACAAAGGAGCTACTGAGCAAACTTGAACGTCTCCAAAACCTGTGCATTCGTTTTATTTACGGATTGCGGAAATATGATCATATCTCTGAATTTCGTGCTCGTTTAAGGTGGCTCCCAATTCGCCTTCGTAGGAATACTCACATCTTAATTCTTCTATACAACGTTTTAAACGACCCTTCCGCTCCTGAATATCTTCATAGTAAATTTAAACTCGTCAGCTCCTTGCGCTGCAGAGAAAATTTACTTCTGAATTTTCCCAAGCACAAGTCTGTTGCTTATGGGAAATCCTTTGCGGTCAAGGCCGTTCGTCTTTGGAATGAATTACCCTCTGAGATCCGTATGTCGCCTTCTCTAGAGATATTTAAGCGGAATATTAGGTCTCATTATGAATATTCGTTGGGATGGTAGTCATGTCACTTTATTACTCAGTCTATTTGTATTATGCATTACATTTATGGTATTATATTCATTACAGTGATTTATATATATGTATATGTATTATATTTGTATGTATGTATGTATGTATATTATGTATTTATTATCTATGTAAATGGCATTTATAACTATATAAATTTATACCTATTTGTTATTTTGACACTACCTATATATAAATAAGTAATAGTAAGATATAGATTTAGTTTTGTAGATTCACTTTATTGGTTATTGTTTTCCTTATCAAATATTTATTTGTTTGTCCCACCTGTACATTTTATTAATAATTATTTCTTCACCACCCAAAGGTTGGTTGGAAGAAATTGCTCTTAGTAATAAGCCCGCCTTTGTGCAATACTGTGTATTCTTTACCTTTTATTATTTTATTTTATTTCGTGTGTACAATAAAGTGTCTATTCATTCATTCATTCATTCATTCATACAACAGACATGATTTTTTTGCCGTTTTTATAGATAACTAGCTTTTGCCCACGGCTCCGCCCGCGTGTTATTTGGTTTAACGACATGCTTTTTTTCCGGGATAAAAAGGAGCCTATGTGTTAAGTTAGGGTATAAGCTATATCCATTCAAAAATTTATCCAAATCCGTTCAGCCGTTTTAGCGTGAAAGAGTGGCAAACATACACACACACACACAAACTTTCGCATTTATAATATTAGTGTGATGGTACGCAACGGAACCCTTCGTGCACGAGCCCGACTCGCACTTGGCCGGTTTTTATTTTATTTTTTCCTTGCCTAAAGATCTTTGAATTTATTTATTTAATTTTATTTTATTCGGAGAACTTACGGCTAACTTAATATTAAATGAAAATGTATGATGTGGGTATTTATCTGGCCATTAACATTTGCGGTATGCAACTTATTGGGCCACCATTTTTTTTTCTTGCGGCCGGTAACCAAATTTACATATATCGATTTTCCATCAAAAATAAAACAAAAAACATATCGGTAACGCCCGCATAGCATCATAGCATCTTCCGCTGTTTTCTGTCGGGAGCGGGAACCAAGAGTTTTTGGTAACGTGCAACTTAGTACAAGACAAGCGAATGATTCTAGAAGAGTTACGCTTTTTCTATGGGTAGTGGAAACGATAAACGGCAAACTAAAACATCTGTTCCACCAATTGAGAGCGCAGCTCTTTAATAGGGCTGCGCCTCACATGTTTGAGGAATATAGAATAGCAGGAGCGTTCCTTAATGCATTCGCGCACCTTTGGTAGAATATGGTTTAGTTGATTAAATTATAAATAAGATTAATTATGTCTCTTATACAATAATAGGCCAAGTGAACAATTAAGCTGAATATGTGATCGGAAATAATCTTAATTAGAGACGGGCAGGTTTTGAAAACAGGGCTGTAAATGTGGCAGGGCTTGACAACTTCCCTAGGCTGATCGACAATTACCTAATTATATACGCACTTCAACTCAGTCAGGCCCGGAGCTATTGTGGGGAGCATATCAAAAATAATGGTATATACACGATATACCTAGTTGTATAAAGAACATGAACGGAATCTTCAAAACCTGGCAGATTATAACAATCATGCCCAAAACCCTTGTTTCGGAGCAACAATGTACAATTCAATCTCGTCACGCACGCAGGCGAATCTATTACGTGTACATATTATGTACTGGTAAAAGGCATAAATGAATTGATGTTATCAATAATTGGCCATCATTATTCTTGTATTATAGGGAAAAGAACGCTAGGATGTTGCTCCCATGTCATGTCTATACTGTGGTACATGGGTTACGGAAGGAATCGTGAATTTTCCTTACCTGATGAGTTTTTAGACTTGGTAATAAAACCTGAGTAATTAATTAAATTAATTATTTATTTATTATTTGTTTTGCTTTATACTATTTTTACGTGTATATTACTATTACTATTTAATATATTATATGACTATTTTTTACATCATTTATATTTGTAAATGTAACTTCAACGTGCGCTTACTAAAAATAGTACCTATTTATTAAACAACAGTATTTATTTTATTTATGGCCTGTCTTACTATTGGGTGATGAGCACTATCCAGGAGATAAGTTTACAAATTAAACGTATTTTGGATGAATTACCTGCCACATAAACTGTCAGGCATATTAACATATGGTGGTTGAACAGGCCCTTAAAACTCCTAAATCAGTCAGCTTTCGCCTGCCCACTGTAGGCCTCTTCTTTGCTATGCTATCCTTTCCGCTCCCAACCTTGTATACCACGATTGAATTGAGCAACCTTAACTATATTGCTGCACCATCGGGCCGATGATGGTCTGCACACTGATCGTTGCCTTTTTCTTGGTTACCACTCTGTGGCTGCCCTAGAACGTCACCCGTCTTCCTGTCTAGCCATAGGTTCGATTATTTTAAATAAAAGCGGTTCCTGCCGATTAATTCTTTGCCGACACATGCTTTTATTTATAATTAAAGCTTAAACTAAACGATTAAGAAAAAGTATTCGTTTTTAACGACATAAAAAAACGCCTTCCCTAAAAAGTGATCGCAAAAAAAAAAGTGCGGCACATCTCACTACTCCAGGCCTTTGGTAATAAGTATTTTAATGTAAAACTAAGTAAAATTAGAAATATCCCACAAATGGCCGCTGAAAAAAAAATGGTGGCCCAGCCGCCTATACGAAAAGTTGCCTACACAGTGAACGTCTTCTGTGGGAGCATTCAAGGTTGCGTGGCAGGATATAGCCCAAAGCTCTCCCAATGCTGTATATTTTCAAATTAATTTTAAAAAGAGAATTGTAATATTTTACGTCTGAAAAAAAAAACTTTTTTAGATGCATCCATTTTGCAGATTTTTTACGGTTCAATAGTCGATACGTTACAATTTGCTCCTTAGAATTCTAAGGACCTAAGATTTTAGGATATTCTGGGATGAAATGTTGATAGTTATTATGCTTTATTCAATATTAAAGTAGTAGTAGTAAACTGCCGAAATTACTCGGGAACACCGACGGAAGTTTTTTCGTCGTGAATAATAAAAATTATGTATCAAAAAATCTAAAAGACGGGTATTTTTTAATTTCTGCAAAGTTATTGAATTTAAATGAATTATAATAATAATTTCTTTAAGTTGACAAAGTGATATTTTTTTAATAAACAAGGTGGGGAAAATTGACTATTACTTACTACGAAAAAAGATACATTAGTGTCAATACGAAAGGTAGGTAAATGTTAGTTTCTTGTCTACACTTAATTTAGGTTTTCCTTTATAATAGAACTCTAAAACAAAAGACAGAAAGAAGTAAATCCTCTTTGTCACCTCGCGGTTGTCTGCCTTCAGTGATAAATTTTAATAGCACGTCCACTTTTATTTTTGCGTATTTTACTTTAACATCTGGGTGTTTTTTCGCTTCGTTTTGTTACGAGGCCTACATTTTAGCTCACTTCAAGTCTTTCTTCGAAAAGTGAAAATATTTTTAGTGAATGATTGAATAATTTGAGTGTATGATTGAATAATTTGAGCGAATGATTCAATAATATTATTGGTGCAATTTAAATAAACAGGATGGCCGGGAAAGAGATCTCCAAAAATTTTGTTTGGCTGCCTTACATTTAGCGTATCTAAATTACCGTATCTAATTAATTTTACTTGAAAATCTATCTTAACATTTATTCAATCAATCATCATCATTATCATCATCATCATCATCATCATCATCATCATCATCATCCCTTGTTGTTGGCCAACGAAGCAGGTCATTTCAGAATTGTGTCTTGGATTCTTCTGTTACATATTCATTACATTTCATAAAATCATCCATTTTTTTTAACTTATTGTGTGGGCAAAGGCAGTCAAGTTCTTATTAGTTTTAAAAAGAAAAGTATGTTTAACAATGCCGTTTATAAATTGACGGAACTTAACTGGGACTTCTCCATCAATTTTATTATTATTGTCGGAACCATATCTTAGATGTTTAAATAAGTAATTTTATGAAAAAATAATAAAAACCCGGCAAGCAATGCAAAACAAAACCAATGTCACTATGACGTTTGTTTTTTTAAGTAGTGTTACCATCAGTTGGTTGTAAAAAGCCACCATATCCTGGACGTGGAGGGTTTTTACACTCAACTTGACGCAACCTATCTTTGGAAGGTCAGTTTTTGCAGGGTAAGAGTATGAATTATGGTGTGTTTTTGCATTCAGTTTACGTATATATGTATAGGGATACTAAAACGGTGTTTAACTTATTTTTGAATAATCTTTGAACAAAAACTTCATTTATTACATTTTTACCGACTTTAAAATCCTATATTTATATATATTATATTATATATATGTACGTATTTATATATATATATATCCATCCATCCATCAGCCTATTTCGTCCACTGCTGGACATAGGCCTTTCCAGGATTTCGCCACTCTTGGCGGTCCTCCTGGAAGAAATGCCTATACTCACACACGCTGGGCAGGCGGGTTGGTGAGCGCGCTACCGAAACCCTTGCACCAGTGACGCCGCTGCCCGTCACTAGTCTGTTTTATATAAGGCTCGGCAATTGGGGATGGATAAACCGCCATCCATCGGTCCCCAGGCAATGGGGCCGCCTGGTTTTGCCTGAGAGCTGTTCTCTTACTCTCCCCCGAATAACATCGGGAGGATTTGCGAATAAGATGGTAGTACCTCCACAGTCGAGCCTGGCATCAGCTCTACTACCTAAACCTATGTATATATATATATATATATATTCTGCTTACACCACAAAAATAAGTTAAATTACTGTACGATTTTTGTGCACTGGGCGCCTTCTGGTGAAAAATAACTTCATAGTGCTTCCTTGTCTTGTAACGGAGAGCTCTAGTATCGGAGCACTTACATTCGCAATAATATGTGCAACGTACATGTTGGTTATACATAATTTACAATGCTTTTATTGGGTCGGATCCTGCCTATACTATAAGTCCGAACCGTTGTATATTTTTGTATTCTACTAACCCTAGGTTAGGTTTATTTAAGTTTTTGTGTTACTAACTATTTTCAGTAAATAGATATTCAGATTCAGATATTTTAAATAAGTAAAACTGCATTAAAATAATAAATGCAGCCACTTTAAGCATAAATTAAAAAGCTATAAATGACGTTGCTTTTGGAATGTCTGCTGTTTAAAAATAGTTCATTGTTTTTTAGGCATTTAATTGCGCAGATGTTCAATACCAAAAATAATATGTTATTGTTTTGGTAATCAAAACATTTTTTGTCAACTTTCTCAGCTCATAGAGCCACAAAAGAAATGTTGGAGAGCAGAAATTATATAGGTACTCGTATAACTGAAAACATACATAATTTTACATTTATAAGCTTTCTTAAGAACTCGTAAACGACAGCGATAACCCTATCGCGATTGTAAAAGGCGTGTTTACATCGTTTGACATCAATCAATGTCGGCGCAGGGTTGAACATAATGTATCGGTGTTGTTTAATTCATTTTATATTTTTATTCGAGCTACATTTACTAACGTCTTGCTCGATTCAAATTGTCAAATGAGATAGACAGATTTTTTGAGAACACAAATTTAGGGATATATTATAAAATATTTTTTTTTTCCAAATCAATCATTCTAATGTTATTTTTATTTCTCATTTTATTTTTTTACAAATTAATATTACTTTTAAAATATGACATTTTCGTGCCCTAAGGGTTCCATAAATACCGTTTAAAACACAAACTTATTCCATTATCTGCTATGGCTAAGCAATTTAACTAGACAAAATTTCTTCACGAATACTTAAATAGCGGTAATTTTCAGATATTTTCCTATACGTGTGCTGTAAGCACTAATTAGGAACGGAATTTCAAGTTTCTTAGCCAACTGAAGGTACTCTGCACTCTATAGGATGTTCATGGTAAGGCAATTTCTATAAACCAAATTGACTTATGCAGGTATCTACCGATTTAAAGAAAAAATCGGATTAAGTGTTACATAATACATAGTTTTTTGAGAAAATGTGAAAACAACGTTAAATGAAAACAAATCAAATGGATTTATTTATGCACGGTATTAACAATTATTAAACGTCAATTTTAACAATAAAAAAACAGTTAAGCTGTATATACGGGGAAACACAATGCTCAACCCTTTATTCCAAAAAATAAGAACATTGCGCGAAGCTGGCTACAATATCTATACTAATAATAAAGTAGTAAGAAAGTCATGTCTGTACATTGAAAATTTTCGCGAAATTTTAAATGAAATGGGTTATTGGTACTGTCATCATCATCATTGGGTGCCGTTTTCATAATGAAGTTTGGCGGTCAGTTTGCTAAATTGCTTACGATCCGTTGTTTTATCTTTCAAGCTATTACACCTATACATAAGGATGGTCCTAGAAACTTACCTAATAATTATAGACCAATCTCGCTGCTAAGCGTCCCCTCAAAATTATTAGAGAAACTGGTCAACAAAAGACTAGTCAGATTTCTAGAAAAGTTTAAGCTTCTTTCCGATAGGCAATTTGGCTTCAGACAGCACAGATCCACCGAGGATGCAATTGTACGTCTTACTAATCTAATATCTTCGTACTTAGACAAAAGCTTGAGTTGCGTGGGCGTCTTTCTGGACCTGGCGAAAGCCTTTGATACGGTCTCCACACCCATTCTTCTGAGTAAACTAGAACTTTTGGGTATCAGAGGTATTTCTTTGGCATGGTTTCGCAGCTATCTTTCTGATAGGAAACAGCTAGTAAAGGTGGGGCAGTTTAAAAGCAGCATAAGTGAGGTAAAATATGGTGTTCCTCAGGGCAGCATTTTGGGCCCTACCTTATTTATTATCTACATGAATGATCTGCACGATCTTCATATAAGTATGGCCGAAACCATTTGTTACGCTGATGATACTGTAATTCTATTCCATGGTGTCAATTGGGAAAAAACTCTGAGGTCAGCTGAGGATGGAATGACTTCCATCTTCCAATGGCTACAAAATAATTTACTAACTCTCAATAATAATAAAACTAAGTACATATGCTTCCATAAAACAGCAGCTTCTGAGCCTCCTTTGCGTGATGGGATCAGAGTACATTCCTGCAATAACTCAAATAATCATCGTCCATGTGACTGTGCTGTGATCCAACGCGTGACCAGTCTAAAATATCTTGGTGTTGTCGTTGATGAAAAACTTAACTTTAAAGAACATATCCTTCAACTTTCAAAGAGGACCCGTAAAATAATTGGCATCATGAAAAGATTACGAAACTCAGCAAGCTTTCAAATACTTAAATTGGTATATATTGCCCTTTGCCAGTCCCTTCTTTCATATTGCATTTCAGTTTGGGGCAGTGCTTCTAAAACTATCATGATCGTCGTCGAAAGAGCACAACGCTCTGTACTAAAAGTAATGCTGGAAAAACCCTATCGCTATCCCACAGACGATTTATATAACACAGCTCAGGTCCTTACCGTACGACAACTGTTCATTCTTAAAACCTGTATTGACTCCCATCGAAACATGATTACCTCGGCAGAGTACAGCTACCTATTAAACAAACGGGTGTTTAGAATGCAAGGGCCTAAAGTAAAAACAGCTTTTGCGAGTAGGTTTGGCAAATTTATAAGCTCTCGTATATACAATAATGCTCTCAGGCACTGCGATTTTAAAGAGTGTTCTGTTTTTAAAGCAAAAGCAAAGATAACAAATTGGCTTTATTCTATTAACTACGAGGACACTGAAAAGTTAATTAATCCTTTCGTTGTGGATAACTTTTCAAACATTAAATTTTAGCAATATTTATGTAAAAAAAAAAAAAAAAAAAAATGTTATTTTTAATTTTCTTTTTTCCTTGTGTTTTGTGTACATACTTATTTTATAAGTTTTATTCTCAATTGTGTTTTTTTTTGTGTAAGAAAATGTACCTAGATCGATTGTTATCTTTTATTATTTATAATGATAAGTAATTAATCAATTAATAATCCACTATTGCCACAAATATTTCACTGGTACCCCAAGTTACTAGCGTAGCTGAGTTTGGGGACCCCTGGTAAATTTACTTTTTAAATTATGTGCAATGTACCAAAATTTGTATTATGTTTTATTTTTGTAATTTTATTATTCTTGCATTAAATTTATTTTCTTTTCTTTTCTTTCTCAAGTCTCTGAAGCTTTTTAGTCCAGTCCACTCTTTGATGTCATCTATCCATTTGTGACAGTGCTCTCTTTCCGGGAATCTTACCCTCGAGGATCAACCTTAAGAATTTGTAGAGGGAACCTCTTTGCAAGTGCCCAAAAAAGGCGGTCTTTCTTTTCATGACAGTTGACAGCTCCCATTTGCGATTGGACATTTTAAGGACTTTGAGATTAAAAGTGAAGCTAGTCCATGATACTTTGAACATTTTGCGTAGAGTCCACATTTCAAATGCCTGAAGTCGCTCGCATGCTTCCTTCTTTGATGTCCATGTTTCGCATCCGTAGAGCAGAGTTGACCAAACATAGCATCTCATGATACGATGTCTGAGATCAAATTTGATTTTGGGGTCGCAAAGCACTTTAGACATATTTGTGAATACAGTTTTGGCTTAGTATGAGTATGAGTTTGGGTGTATTTAATATAAAAGTTATTATATTAGCATGACCTCGCATTGGTACATACTGTACTGAGGCCAAAACAACAATTGTTAGAATTTTTGTCTGTCTGTCTGTTACGTTTTAACTCGAGAATCACCCAACGAATTTGGATGCGGTTTTTTTCGTTATAATAGTAGTGACCCTGGTCAACACATGGGCTATAAGGGATGTTCATAAAATAACGCCCAAGCCGGAAACGGGGAAAGGATTGAATAAACGCTTTTATTACTCGAGGAACTCATTTTGTTTTAATTCTTTGAATGCAGTTTTCCTTACCTTTGAAAATAAAATAAAGGTTCCTTTAAGTAAAATTTGCTATCTTTAATATTTAAGGTACTTTCCCTCCAGGGGGCATTCGTTTGGTTCAGCCTGTATTGTATATGGTGACTTTAATTTATCCAGGCAAATTCTAACTGAAGACTTGGCAAATGCTCAGTAACAAGGTTCAATTACCCTGGTTAGGGTTCCGCACCCAAAGGGTAACCACCGAGACCCTATTACTAAGACTCCACTGTCCGTCTGTCACCAGGCTATATCTCATGAACCGTAATAGTAAGACAGTTGAAATTTTCACAGATGATGTATTTCTGTTGCCGCTATAACAAAAAATACTAAAACCTAGCCAAGTGCGAGTCGGACCTGCGCACTCCCATACAACAGTCATAATTTTTTTGGCGTTTTTATAGATAATGGTACGGAACCCTTCGTGTGCGAGTCCGACTCTCACTTGGTCGATTTTTATTTTGAAATTCATGTTACTTACAAACGCAAGCTTAGCCCCGAGTCAATTACTATGGGACGTCATATTTTTGTTTTGTGAAATTAGTAAAAAGTATGACTTTGGGTGTATTTAATATAAAAGTCACCTTACATATTATTAGCATGACCTCACAGTCACGAACGTGACATTATATTCAGCTGGACTATTTATCTCTGTGCCTTCAGATGAAGAACCCAAAAGCGCTTTCGGCGTGGGGGAGGGGCCAGAGTGATCCCCCCTCAATTCGTTACGAATGTGCTTAGCATCTACATTTTTTCCTAGTGAATTTTCAAATCATTAATAATAAAATTTCAGAATATCGAATAGCATACTTTCTTTAAAAAAATCAAATTGTAATCTGGAGCAGTGCCCCCACCAAGTCGAGCTAAAAAGCGGCACGGCCGAACCATCCTATTTTCTCGAAACAGTTCAGGCCAACTTCGTTGTAGATAAAACTAGAAGCTTGAATTTTCAGTTACTGAACAGGCATTGTATGAGCGCGGTATATTTTAAATTTCATTCAATATGAACCAGTAGTTTAAGAATTATAACTAGTCAAAGTTTTTCAATTTTGTCACTCACTCATTTGACTGACTGACCGATCGTCAAAACTTTAAGGCAGACAAAGAAGCTTCAAATTTGGAATTCAATTAGTGTTCAGTGTATAAATCCAGGAAAAACTAAAATATTTTGCAATTTTGGTCCAAGTTTCTAGATGCACCAACTGCATAAATAACTTTTTAATCCCTTATAAATATATAGGATTAAAAAGTTACATTTGCAGTGAATGAATCAGTGTACCTGTATATGTAGGAAAAAAAGTAGGAATATCTACAAAAATAAATGATTTGCCGTCAAAAATTAAACTTGTAAAAAAAACAAGTCTCGCAACTTAGTTCTTCTACCGTAAAAAGTTATAAAATACATGTAATACAAAGTCAAATTCTTAAGGAACCTTCTGTCTTTAGTTATTACGTAATTAGCTAACCTAACAACATCTTTATGTGACCATTACAATATTAAAAATCTTTTATGTTTTAAATAAATAGATTGAAGTTGCTTCGAAATTCATATTGTTTATGTAAGAAATCTTAATGATTGGTTTTTCTTTATCCGAATATATAAAAAGCTAATTTGCTTAAGATATGCATAATACTAATCCTCACATCCTTCCCGCCAATTCTAATTACCATTACCACAAAATTTTCCACCTATTCACACAATACCCCACTTAAAATGCATAGCGGCATCCATGCAACCGTCATATGACGTCATTAAAGTACAGAATGGACCGGCACCGCACCGTAGCGCGTACAGAATGAGCCGCCGTTGCGCCACACCTGCTGGAAAAAAGTTTTAAATAAACAAGCCGCAGTTGTATGGAAACTCTCTGTTGAATCCGAGACTTGTGTGGCCACGAAATCTATACATATCGGTTGATGCACTGAAAAAAAATAACCTTCCAAAAATGGAAGACCAATCTATCCCTTTTGACTCAGAAGGAAAAATATCATTCTGATAAGATGTATTTTCGTGGGTGATTGGTGGAGGGAATAATAATGCAGAAGATTATCCCATCATCGTGCAACATTTCCTTCGCAAATTTTCGTCTGTTTTAGCTGAAAATACAAGAAATCCTTCTGAATTCCGACAGGAAAATTGCAGTTTTCTGAATTAGTGGGTAATTGTTGTAGTTAGTTAGTTAGTAGTTAGTTAGTAGTGGGTAATTATTGTATTCATGTAGAAGATTATTCCATCTTCGTGCAATCCTTCTAATAACTTACCTTCGGTAATTTTCGTCTTTTTTAGTTGAAAATCCATGAAATCCTTCTATATTATGGCAGAAAATCTGTAGTTTTCTTAATTGGTGGGTAAAAGGTTGGAGAGTGTGATCTATGTAGGTAAAGTTATTTTTTGGTAGGAGAGACAGTCAGAACGATAAACTCCGAAGAAAAGTCAGGAAATTTCTTTGAGTGTGAAAAATGCTAGTAATGAAAAGTGTATAATGACGAATTGCGCATCGTAGTGGAGCGTTTAGGTAACGTTTGTGGTAATTTTTATGACATCCCAGAAATCAGTTTGGCCTAGACAAAATTAGTTTGTCCTGGAATAGGGTTTGGTCGGTAACATATCTATTAGACATGTCATAAAGGTATTTCGTATCAATAAATTAGATATGAGAAAGTTTTCTCCAAGATAGGTGCCGCATTTTGTGAATTTCTTACCAAAACATGATTCATAGGAAACAAAGTTTAAAAGTTTTTTTCCTTTTTTATCATTTTGAGAAAAATTTAAGTCACTTTCATACATAAATTCAGAAGTGAGAAGATGCTTAAAACCGCACCCTCTTTATATACGCCCGAGCTGCGTAAATTTTCAACATTATATTAGTTACCAGTAAATACTGCCTAGGGGCAAGTACGTAACCTAGATATTTGAAAATACATAGATATGTATCTTATAAACCGAAATCTATACTCCACCGATAGTTTTCTCATTTTCCTTGTAATATCCGGCAAACTTCCGCCACAAAACATTTAATATCCGTATCATGTTACCTCAATGCTCATATTTGACCACCTCTGTTCAGTTCTATGAGTATGTGCTATAGAGCCTTCAGTTTTCAGGACCTTGCAAAAATTCTGTAACAATGTAGAGGTGGGACTTATTGCTCCCTTGATGTCATATTGGGTAGTTCTTACTGGCCAGTAATTAGGATGAATTTTATATGCGTAAAAAACTATTAGAATTTAGACGACTTCTTGATTAAGATGAGCTTCCTTCTTTTGCGTCAGCGGTCAGCAGTTTTGCTTTTTTAACCCATATAGTGACTGTAATACAGTTGAAAATCGCGTGCTTCTTTTGAAATTCCAAATTATTCAGAATGACTTAACGGAAGTCTCTTCGCTTCGCTCGCTCGTGTGCCTAAATATTTCGGGTGCAATTGATAACTTACCTCCCTTGATAACAATCTACTATTGTCGAACATAAGTATATATGGTGGTGCAAAGTAATAGTATCTTTGCTCAGCCTATGAAGGCGTACAAATATTAATAACATCCATAAATGAATAAAACTTAAACAAAAGGAAAAAAACACAATATCTATATACAATTACAATGAACAAGAAAACTCTAAATTAAAGGCGAAATATCAGTGTTAACAATAATAGTAGGTTGGGGAAAAACACTTTTCGCAAAAAGTATGTATGAACTTATAATAAAATCTCTTTGGCTATACCATTTGTATCTGGCTGGTTTTGGTATTATTAAAAAGTTTAAATTTTAAAAAAGATAAATTCAAATTAGTAAAGTATATATATATATATATGTATATATTCTCCCACTCTTGCACATACACTCTTACACATACACTCTTACACATACGCTCTCTCACATACACTTCCACACCCTCACACACATTAACATAGTACTAGAAGTAGTTTATCTGTAACCTTAGACTATGGATTTGAAGGAGCGGGGTCTTCTGGAACAGGTATTTCTATACTTAATAGAAGGCCCCATCATTGTAACATTAACTATGCCTGGTTATTGAATAAACATTTTTTCATTTTCATTTTTCATTTTCAAAATGTGTGATTTTCATTTGTTTTTCTTGCTGTTAAGATGAGTGAATCTAATGAAGAAATTCGATACATTTTAAAATTTTACTACAAAAAAGGTAAAAATGCAACGCAAGCCGCGAAAAAAATTTATGATGTTTATGGACCTAGTGCAGTGTCTGTGAGAGTTGCACAAATTTGGTTTAAGCGTTTTCAATCCGAAAATTTTGATGTCAAAGATGCACCTCGCTCTGGGCGCGAGCGGATAAATTACGGATAAAATGGATGCCATTTTTGAAAAAGTGGTGCAAGATCGGCATATCAGTAGTTACGATGTAGCTAAAGAGCTGGGAATTGACCACAAAACAGTTTTGGCGCATTTGAAAAAAGCTAGGTACACAAAAAAGCTCGATATTTGGGTGCCTCATGAGCTCGCTGAAAGAAACTTAATGAACCGTGTACTCATTTGTGATTCTTTATTACGACGTAATGAAACCGAACCATTTTTGAAAAACCTGATAACTGGTGATGAAAAGTGGATCACGTACAACAAGAACGTGCGAAAAAGGTCGTGGTCAAAGGCTGGTCAGGCTTCACAGACTCTGGCGAAACCCGGGTTATCTCGCAACAAGGTAATACTGTGTGTATGGTGGGTTTGGAAGGGCATTATTCATTATTAGCCGCCAGGCAGGACCATCGATTCTGAACTCTACTGCAAACAACGGATGAGATTAAAGCAAAAAGTTGAGAGAAAGCGGTCGGAATTAGTCAACAGAAGGGCACACCCTTTTTTATCATGATAACGCTAGACCTCACACATCTTTAGTCACTTAGCAAAAATTTAGAGAGTTTGGCTGGGACGTATTAATGCACCCGCCGTATAGTCCTGACCTTGCACCTTCAGATTTCTACTTGTTTCGGTCTCTTCAGAATTCTTTAGGCAGTGTCAGGTTAACATCACGAGAGGACTGCCAAAACCACTTGTCGCAGTTTTTTGATCAGAAGCCCCAGAATCAGTTCTAAAACTCACCCGAGAAATTGCAAAAAAGCTAGATAGTAAGAAAAAGTGTATTGGCATATTTCTAGATCTTAGTAAGGCCTTTGATACGGTCTCTGTACCTATACTTCTGAATAAAATGGAGCGTTTCGGTATCCGAGGTTTACCCTTAAAATTATTTGCTGACTACTTGTCACTCAGGTCACAAAGAGTAAAAATAGGGGAATATGTTAGCCAGGACGCTTTATTGGATTACGGTGTGCCTCAGGGTAGTATCTTAGGGCCTAGCCTATTTTTGATATATGTTAACGATTTATGTGATTTGTCTTTATCGAACGGTCAAATAATCACATATGCTGATGACACAGCTATAATATTTGATGGTAACGACTGGAACTCTGCTGTACAAAATGCTGAAAATGGCCTGAGTATTGTAATGAAATGTTTGGAGGCAAACGTTCTGACTCTTAACATCCAGAAATCAAAATTTCTTGCTTTTTCAATTAGGAATGACACATTTTTAAATCTTACCATTAGGGCCCATCGTTGTGACAGCCCTGGTAACTGCAATTGTCTTGCACTCGAACGTGTTCCGGTTATTAAATATCTTGGCGTTCACATCGATGAACAATTAAATTTTCATCATCATCTTCGTACCCTCTCTGGAAGGATATGAAAACTTATTCTAATCTTTAAAAAGCTCAGACATGTTGCAGATCATAACTTGCTTGTCACAATCTACTATGCACTATGTCAATCGCTTATAAAGTATTGCATATCAGTCTGGGGTGGCTCAGACAAGTCTTCAATGCTGCAGGTCGAGAGAGCTCAGAGAGCAGTTTTGAAGGTGATGTTTTTTAAAAAGTTCATTTTTCCCACAGACCAATTATTTGCGGGATGTCAGGTCTTGACTGTACGACAACTATTTATCCAAACCGTGATTCTCAGACAACACAGATTATTAACTTATGACCCTCAGTTTCTAGAGTCAAAACGACGAAGGGACCGTGTTTGCGGAATTATAATTCATAAAACGAAATTTTATTCTCGATTTTTTTGCATTCTTGGTCCTTATTTGTACAATAAACTAAGCAAGAATTGGTCTCTTTTTGAACTTACATTTATAGATTGTAAAAAAACTCTCTTTACTCTGCTTAAAACTTTTAGATACGATTCCACAGAAGATCTTTTAAAAATTTCTGAATAAATTTTATATTTTGTTATTAATTCATTAACCTAGTTACTTACGCACTTCAAAATCACCTTTTTCGAGCTTTTTTCACTTACTGACTTACTCACACTAACTGACTGATGTACTTACTCAATTCCTCACTCATAACACACACTCACACACACAAACACACATCCTCTTTCATCACTCTCAAAAAACACACACTAATTAATCAATCATACAGTAATATAGGATTTGTAGCTTTCGTTAGGAATTTGCATGCTCTTCTCTTTTTGGCTAAATTCAACCTGTATCACCTTGAGTAGAAGAAACTGACTTTTAAATGACAGGCCTCGCCTTATTAAGAGTCAGTTGATCACTTGTACTGTTTATTTACTTAGCCTTAAAACAATATTGTTATTCTAGGTTAAGTTTTTTTTTGTATCAATAAATAAATTTTGTAAATTTTGTATTTGTATTTGTAATTTCAATAGCAATGGGATCATGTCCCTACCTACAAGATGGCAGAAATTTATCAAACAAAATGGCACCTACATACTTTAGTTAAATGTTTTGAATTTTCATATAAAATGCGAAGAAACTTTTTCCCCGACCTATGTTCCTAGTTATTGAAAAACAGCCACTGAAATAATACAATTTTAGGTGAATACCTATTGTTTTGTGAATTACTGAATGTCAGTTAAATCATCATTTAAGTATTCATCGATCGTATAATAGGCTTTAAAGTTCTTTTAATTTAAATTTAAGCAAGAAAATATCATAGCAGCTGTAATTGAAGCATGGATATAAAGATAATATTAGGTAAATTATAGGCTGATGACAAAATATATAATACACACACTAGAAAATAACATAGATTCACGTTCGTAGACAGAACTCGTACGTACAGATACCTGTTATTGTCTTGTTTTCACACAAATTTAGCCTTATGATAGAGAAAGAGAAACTACGATGGGAAGCTTGACATGTAAGTGACATACAGTGTAACAGATCTCAATGTTTCGTGGCCACCAGCCAGTAATAAAGTGGGTCGCGCAAACATTCTCTCCGCTAAAACTACGGTTTTTAACAGTTATTTTTAGTTGCTTTGGTTCCCTACTGTCTCGTCTGGATTCGTTTCCTTCTTGTTTTTCTTTTCTATATTTTTCCGTACACTTTTTGTGGTCGCTGAGCGTAAATATGCTGAGATTGGTTCCAGGGAAAAAGCGAGCTTGGTAGGCAGTAAAAGTAAAGAAGACCATTGAAGGGAATATATGTCAGTATAGGGTTTTGGTTTTGTCTTGCACCGGTTTTATCAAGAGTACGTAAGATTTTAGCAATACAGAATAAAGTTAAGGAATCCTCCACTAATTACAACGAGGCCTTAATATTGCAATAAGATTTGTATTGTAAGCTCTAAAGCTAGTTTTCCCGCAAGAGCAGATGCAAAATTACAACAGGACTGTGAGAAAACTACGGAAAATCAAAGATGATTTTGAAAATATATTACCAATTCAAGATTTTTTTAACTGCAGAATAGTTTGACCCATTAATGCCTGTGAATTATCTTTTGTCTTTTCTAAAATTAGGCAGTTAAAATTACACAAAAACGGAAAACATGCAAAACAACACTAGTTCATTTGTAAATTAAATAAATCACTTTGTCTACTAATCGTACGGACCACCCACTTATACATATGTCCTTCCCTGATACACACATGTACTTGAAGCACACGTACTTAAAGAAAAATGCAAAATATTAATTAACAATCCACCGACCACGGTCTTCGGTCACGAACTCCATTACGTCAGAGTTACCCCTCGCAAGCTTCCTTTTAGGAATCCGTTGAAAACTGAATTATTTCAGTGAAGTTCATTCAATGATTATTTAACTTATTTATTTATTTATTTGACAGTGGGGCGGCGTACAGTAGGGACGCGCCGCCGGCAGGGACGCGAGTTTACAAAGTCTATACTATTGGGTCACGGTCACGGCTGTAATAGAGTAAAAGTTAACAAAGTCTAGTTTAGACTATAATAGAAAAGAGTTTGTTCCTATTATTTGTAAAAAATGAATGCGTCGAGAAACCTAGTCCGATTGACGCAAATAGTTAAGCTTTTTGTAAGAAGTCAGCGATTAACAAAATCGACTTTGATAATTCATTTACAGATATAAATTCTTTTAGGTAGTTAACTCATGAAGTTATGAGTTAGTGGCGGAAAGAATTTCAATAGATATGTATTTATTTATTAGGTAAATATATGTGGTGAAAAAGTTCATTCTGTGAGCGCGATATAGCGATAAAACATTATTTCGGTGCAATTTTCATTCTTTTCTTGGCTGCAATGTTAGCAAAAATAGAAAAATTCTAGTGCAACCTATATCGATCGCTAGAAGAAAAGAAAGAAGAATATAGGGCAGCAGTTGCATTAAATTAGGGGACCATATTTATATAAGAAAATGAGACACCACAGAAACCACACAACATTAACATATATGTCGAATCGAGACGTCGAAACACCAGTGAACAACGATTATTTTGGAACAATTTTGGGATCGAATGTGGTATCGAATGAATTTACGAATGAAAATGTTATTTTTTCTTTAACTTACACTTTATTAACGTTGCCAACAGATGGCGCTATACGCCAATACTTAATATGGAATTTGTCAAGTTTTTCTGTGGTGATATCTTATTTTGTTCTGTAAAGTTGGCTAGACTGATTGAGTTACCCAATCAGATTTGAAAGATTTCTTATGTTAAGTTGGTAACTGTAACTTATTCGTTTTGATTGGTGGAAACGCAAGCGCTTGGTTTTGCCGCGCTTGGACATGGTTCTTGGCATAGTTACACGAACGACCGACTGGAGAAGACATACTACTTTTGAAATGGAATTAGCTGGACACTTTTGTTTGGTGCGTGGTCGAAGTAACTGTGTGCGAAGAAACTTGTCTGTTCCCACTATGAGGTTTTACTGTAATTTCGTCATGTCCGATACCCATTATATCGCCTTTTATCTAGTGCATCGCGTTGTGTTTAAAGTGTGTAATATTAGATTATCAATACAGACACTGTAAACCATCTGGCCGTGCTATTATTTACGAGATCAACGTATCAACGACCACGTGGTATGTGACTCTCATGATCGGCATCCTGACACCCATACTTGAACCTGTCATCAGACGTGATCAAACGATCTAACCATCGCCATCCTGACACCGCCCATACCTCTGAATTCCTCATATATTATATAAAAAAATTACCAAGAGCAAAAAACACTTATTATTCCTGTTATTAGCCAGCAATACAAACACAAATACAAAGCAATTTTCAATAACAAGCAAGAAAGAAAACCTAAGGAAACGTGTTTCGCCTCTGAACGAGGCATCGTCGGAATGTCGGAAGCTCGGCTTCTGCGCAACTACTATGCTGTTCGCCCGACCGCTCAGCAACAAAATGATGAGCCGCTACCAAATTTTTTACTGATTATTTTTTCATCCCAACGTATTAGGGGTTTACTAGTTTACTACTCTTATCAATGTACTACACACTGTAAAGGGCATGCGGGCTTACATCAAAGTATCTTGCACCACTTTTAGCAAGTAGAAAGTAAGCAAGTACTACGCACATTATATAACGAAAAACTCATTGTTGCACGCTCAACCGGCCAGTTTCAAACCCACGTCATAGAAAATCGGCATCCTATGGCTATGAGCTACCGATGACATAAAAGAACTTCTTACTACAGAATTCTATGAAAAAGGCTTTCTATGAAGTTGTTACAAACGAGAGCTAAACTCGTAACTCGCATAAATTTCAATTCTCAAAGCAACTAAATAATGTTTTTGACCCAAATATGTCGCTGTCGTAAACAAGAATTTTGTCGCCCTTTCGACCCTCACTAATTAAGAAGTCTGCTAACAACGAAATTGGTTCGTTGATTTTATTCGTAATTTGTGCTTTGAAATTGAAATTTAATTGATCTGTTTGGTCCTGGGAAGGTAGAATACTTAAAATTTTACATGATTTTTTAATCGTTTCATTAACAAAAATATTCACTTGAAAATATTGAAAAAGAAGATTTTTGAAATAATAAAATAAATAGTTTTATCGAATAAAAACAGGTCAAGTCGCTTTTACCTTGTGTACCTGACGCTTTACAAACAAAACAAAATTATAAAATTTAATAATTTTTTTCTTTTATTTAATATTGTAAAATGTGAATTTAATAACATTGTGAGACTGTAGAATTGCGATTGTGTGCATGCACACCATTGACATTGTAGAAAACAACTCTTATAACAGTCCAGGCAAGGTCTTTTTTCAAAAAATTATGGTTTGACTTTTATCTTGTTCTTCTTTTGATACGATGTATAATTTATGTTTCCATGATTTTTCAAAAATAGACCTTGCCTGCACTGCTATATGAGTTGTTTTCCACAATGTCAATGGTGTGCACACACACAATCGCAATTCTACAGTCTCACCTTCTGCACTGTACATACCTGTATTTTACTTTTTTAATTTACACATTTACTTAACACATTATGTTATAGGTGGTAGAGCTGATGCCGGGCTCGACTGTGGAGGTACCACCATCTTACTCGCAAATCCTCCCGAAGTTATTCGGGGGAGAGTAAGAGAACAGCTCTTAGGCAAAACCAGGCGGCCCACCATTGCCTGGGACCGATGGATGGCGGTTTATCCATCCCCAATTGCCGAGCCTTATATAAAACAGACTGGTGACGGGCAGCGGCGTCACTGGTGCAAGGGTTTCGGCACCGCGCTCACCAACCCGCCTCCCCAGCGTGTGTGAGTATGGGCATTTCTTCCAGGAGGACCGCCGAGAGTGGCGAAATCCTGGAAAGGCCTATGTCTGTATGTCGTCTGTTTTAGCTGAAAATACAAGAAATCCTTCTGAATTCCGACAGGAAAATTGCAGTTTTCTGAATTAGTGGGTAATTGTTGTAGTTAGTTAGTTAGTAGTTAGTTAGTAGTGGGTAATTATTGTATTCATGTAGAAGATTATTCCATCTTCGTGCAATCCTTCTAATAACTTACCTTCGGTAATTTTCGTCTTTTTTAGTTGAAAATCCATGAAATCCTTCTATATTATGGCAGAAAATCTGTAGTTTTCTTAATTGGTGGGTAAAAGGTTGGAGAGTGTGATCTATGTAGGTAAAGTTATTTTTTGGTAGGAGAGACAGTCAGAACGATAAACTCCGAAGAAAAGTCAGGAAATTTCTTTGAGTGTGAAAAATGCTAGTAATGAAAAGTGTATAATGACGAATTGCGCATCGTAGTGGAGCGTTTAGGTAACGTTTGTGGTAATTTTTATGACATCCCAGAAATCAGTTTGGCCTAGACAAAATTAGTTTGTCCTGGAATAGGGTTTGGTCGGTAACATATCTATTAGACATGTCATAAAGGTATTTCGTATCAATAAATTAGATATGAGAAAGTTTTCTCCAAGATAGGTGCCGCATTTTGTGAATTTCTTACCAAAACATGATTCATAGGAAACAAAGTTTAAAAGTTTTTTTCCTTTTTTATCATTTTGAGAAAAATTTAAGTCACTTTCATACATAAATTCAGAAGTGAGAAGATGCTTAAAACCGCACCCTCTTTATATACGCCCGAGCTGCGTAAATTTTCAACATTATATTAGTTACCAGTAAATACTGCCTAGGGGCAAGTACGTAACCTAGATATTTGAAAATACATAGATATGTATCTTATAAACCGAAATCTATACTCCACCGATAGTTTTCTCATTTTCCTTGTAATATCCGGCAAACTTCCGCCACAAAACATTTAATATCCGTATCATGTTACCTCAATGCTCATATTTGACCACCTCTGTTCAGTTCTATGAGTATGTGCTATAGAGCCTTCAGTTTTCAGGACCTTGCAAAAATTCTGTAACAATGTAGAGGTGGGACTTATTGCTCCCTTGATGTCATATTGGGTAGTTCTTACTGGCCAGTAATTAGGATGAATTTTATATGCGTAAAAAACTATTAGAATTTAGACGACTTCTTGATTAAGATGAGCTTCCTTCTTTTGCGTCAGCGGTCAGCAGTTTTGCTTTTTTAACCCATATAGTGACTGTAATACAGTTGAAAATCGCGTGCTTCTTTTGAAATTCCAAATTATTCAGAATGACTTAACGGAAGTCTCTTCGCTTCGCTCGCTCGTGTGCCTAAATATTTCGGGTGCAATTGATAACTTACCTCCCTTGATAACAATCTACTATTGTCGAACATAAGTATATATGGTGGTGCAAAGTAATAGTATCTTTGCTCAGCCTATGAAGGCGTACAAATATTAATAACATCCATAAATGAATAAAACTTAAACAAAAGGAAAAAAACACAATATCTATATACAATTACAATGAACAAGAAAACTCTAAATTAAAGGCGAAATATCAGTGTTAACAATAATAGTAGGTTGGGGAAAAACACTTTTCGCAAAAAGTATGTATGAACTTATAATAAAATCTCTTTGGCTATACCATTTGTATCTGGCTGGTTTTGGTATTATTAAAAAGTTTAAATTTTAAAAAAGATAAATTCAAATTAGTAAAGTATATATATATATATATGTATATATTCTCCCACTCTTGCACATACACTCTTACACATACACTCTTACACATACGCTCTCTCACATACACTTCCACACCCTCACACACATTAACATAGTACTAGAAGTAGTTTATCTGTAACCTTAGACTATGGATTTGAAGGAGCGGGGTCTTCTGGAACAGGTATTTCTATACTTAATAGAAGGCCCCATCATTGTAACATTAACTATGCCTGGTTATTGAATAAACATTTTTTCATTTTCATTTTTCATTTTCAAAATGTGTGATTTTCATTTGTTTTTCTTGCTGTTAAGATGAGTGAATCTAATGAAGAAATTCGATACATTTTAAAATTTTACTACAAAAAAGGTAAAAATGCAACGCAAGCCGCGAAAAAAATTTATGATGTTTATGGACCTAGTGCAGTGTCTGTGAGAGTTGCACAAATTTGGTTTAAGCGTTTTCAATCCGAAAATTTTGATGTCAAAGATGCACCTCGCTCTGGGCGCGAGCGGATAAATTACGGATAAAATGGATGCCATTTTTGAAAAAGTGGTGCAAGATCGGCATATCAGTAGTTACGATGTAGCTAAAGAGCTGGGAATTGACCACAAAACAGTTTTGGCGCATTTGAAAAAAGCTAGGTACACAAAAAAGCTCGATATTTGGGTGCCTCATGAGCTCGCTGAAAGAAACTTAATGAACCGTGTACTCATTTGTGATTCTTTATTACGACGTAATGAAACCGAACCATTTTTGAAAAACCTGATAACTGGTGATGAAAAGTGGATCACGTACAACAAGAACGTGCGAAAAAGGTCGTGGTCAAAGGCTGGTCAGGCTTCACAGACTCTGGCGAAACCCGGGTTATCTCGCAACAAGGTAATACTGTGTGTATGGTGGGTTTGGAAGGGCATTATTCATTATTAGCCGCCAGGCAGGACCATCGATTCTGAACTCTACTGCAAACAACGGATGAGATTAAAGCAAAAAGTTGAGAGAAAGCGGTCGGAATTAGTCAACAGAAGGGCACACCCTTTTTTATCATGATAACGCTAGACCTCACACATCTTTAGTCACTTAGCAAAAATTTAGAGAGTTTGGCTGGGACGTATTAATGCACCCGCCGTATAGTCCTGACCTTGCACCTTCAGATTTCTACTTGTTTCGGTCTCTTCAGAATTCTTTAGGCAGTGTCAGGTTAACATCACGAGAGGACTGCCAAAACCACTTGTCGCAGTTTTTTGATCAGAAGCCCCAGAATCAGTTCTAAAACTCACCCGAGAAATTGCAAAAAAGCTAGATAGTAAGAAAAAGTGTATTGGCATATTTCTAGATCTTAGTAAGGCCTTTGATACGGTCTCTGTACCTATACTTCTGAATAAAATGGAGCGTTTCGGTATCCGAGGTTTACCCTTAAAATTATTTGCTGACTACTTGTCACTCAGGTCACAAAGAGTAAAAATAGGGGAATATGTTAGCCAGGACGCTTTATTGGATTACGGTGTGCCTCAGGGTAGTATCTTAGGGCCTAGCCTATTTTTGATATATGTTAACGATTTATGTGATTTGTCTTTATCGAACGGTCAAATAATCACATATGCTGATGACACAGCTATAATATTTGATGGTAACGACTGGAACTCTGCTGTACAAAATGCTGAAAATGGCCTGAGTATTGTAATGAAATGTTTGGAGGCAAACGTTCTGACTCTTAACATCCAGAAATCAAAATTTCTTGCTTTTTCAATTAGGAATGACACATTTTTAAATCTTACCATTAGGGCCCATCGTTGTGACAGCCCTGGTAACTGCAATTGTCTTGCACTCGAACGTGTTCCGGTTATTAAATATCTTGGCGTTCACATCGATGAACAATTAAATTTTCATCATCATCTTCGTACCCTCTCTGGAAGGATATGAAAACTTATTCTAATCTTTAAAAAGCTCAGACATGTTGCAGATCATAACTTGCTTGTCACAATCTACTATGCACTATGTCAATCGCTTATAAAGTATTGCATATCAGTCTGGGGTGGCTCAGACAAGTCTTCAATGCTGCAGGTCGAGAGAGCTCAGAGAGCAGTTTTGAAGGTGATGTTTTTTAAAAAGTTCATTTTTCCCACAGACCAATTATTTGCGGGATGTCAGGTCTTGACTGTACGACAACTATTTATCCAAACCGTGATTCTCAGACAACACAGATTATTAACTTATGACCCTCAGTTTCTAGAGTCAAAACGACGAAGGGACCGTGTTTGCGGAATTATAATTCATAAAACGAAATTTTATTCTCGATTTTTTTGCATTCTTGGTCCTTATTTGTACAATAAACTAAGCAAGAATTGGTCTCTTTTTGAACTTACATTTATAGATTGTAAAAAAACTCTCTTTACTCTGCTTAAAACTTTTAGATACGATTCCACAGAAGATCTTTTAAAAATTTCTGAATAAATTTTATATTTTGTTATTAATTCATTAACCTAGTTACTTACGCACTTCAAAATCACCTTTTTCGAGCTTTTTTCACTTACTGACTTACTCACACTAACTGACTGATGTACTTACTCAATTCCTCACTCATAACACACACTCACACACACAAACACACATCCTCTTTCATCACTCTCAAAAAACACACACTAATTAATCAATCATACAGTAATATAGGATTTGTAGCTTTCGTTAGGAATTTGCATGCTCTTCTCTTTTTGGCTAAATTCAACCTGTATCACCTTGAGTAGAAGAAACTGACTTTTAAATGACAGGCCTCGCCTTATTAAGAGTCAGTTGATCACTTGTACTGTTTATTTACTTAGCCTTAAAACAATATTGTTATTCTAGGTTAAGTTTTTTTTTGTATCAATAAATAAATTTTGTAAATTTTGTATTTGTATTTGTAATTTCAATAGCAATGGGATCATGTCCCTACCTACAAGATGGCAGAAATTTATCAAACAAAATGGCACCTACATACTTTAGTTAAATGTTTTGAATTTTCATATAAAATGCGAAGAAACTTTTTCCCCGACCTATGTTCCTAGTTATTGAAAAACAGCCACTGAAATAATACAATTTTAGGTGAATACCTATTGTTTTGTGAATTACTGAATGTCAGTTAAATCATCATTTAAGTATTCATCGATCGTATAATAGGCTTTAAAGTTCTTTTAATTTAAATTTAAGCAAGAAAATATCATAGCAGCTGTAATTGAAGCATGGATATAAAGATAATATTAGGTAAATTATAGGCTGATGACAAAATATATAATACACACACTAGAAAATAACATAGATTCACGTTCGTAGACAGAACTCGTACGTACAGATACCTGTTATTGTCTTGTTTTCACACAAATTTAGCCTTATGATAGAGAAAGAGAAACTACGATGGGAAGCTTGACATGTAAGTGACATACAGTGTAACAGATCTCAATGTTTCGTGGCCACCAGCCAGTAATAAAGTGGGTCGCGCAAACATTCTCTCCGCTAAAACTACGGTTTTTAACAGTTATTTTTAGTTGCTTTGGTTCCCTACTGTCTCGTCTGGATTCGTTTCCTTCTTGTTTTTCTTTTCTATATTTTTCCGTACACTTTTTGTGGTCGCTGAGCGTAAATATGCTGAGATTGGTTCCAGGGAAAAAGCGAGCTTGGTAGGCAGTAAAAGTAAAGAAGACCATTGAAGGGAATATATGTCAGTATAGGGTTTTGGTTTTGTCTTGCACCGGTTTTATCAAGAGTACGTAAGATTTTAGCAATACAGAATAAAGTTAAGGAATCCTCCACTAATTACAACGAGGCCTTAATATTGCAATAAGATTTGTATTGTAAGCTCTAAAGCTAGTTTTCCCGCAAGAGCAGATGCAAAATTACAACAGGACTGTGAGAAAACTACGGAAAATCAAAGATGATTTTGAAAATATATTACCAATTCAAGATTTTTTTAACTGCAGAATAGTTTGACCCATTAATGCCTGTGAATTATCTTTTGTCTTTTCTAAAATTAGGCAGTTAAAATTACACAAAAACGGAAAACATGCAAAACAACACTAGTTCATTTGTAAATTAAATAAATCACTTTGTCTACTAATCGTACGGACCACCCACTTATACATATGTCCTTCCCTGATACACACATGTACTTGAAGCACACGTACTTAAAGAAAAATGCAAAATATTAATTAACAATCCACCGACCACGGTCTTCGGTCACGAACTCCATTACGTCAGAGTTACCCCTCGCAAGCTTCCTTTTAGGAATCCGTTGAAAACTGAATTATTTCAGTGAAGTTCATTCAATGATTATTTAACTTATTTATTTATTTATTTGACAGTGGGGCGGCGTACAGTAGGGACGCGCCGCCGGCAGGGACGCGAGTTTACAAAGTCTATACTATTGGGTCACGGTCACGGCTGTAATAGAGTAAAAGTTAACAAAGTCTAGTTTAGACTATAATAGAAAAGAGTTTGTTCCTATTATTTGTAAAAAATGAATGCGTCGAGAAACCTAGTCCGATTGACGCAAATAGTTAAGCTTTTTGTAAGAAGTCAGCGATTAACAAAATCGACTTTGATAATTCATTTACAGATATAAATTCTTTTAGGTAGTTAACTCATGAAGTTATGAGTTAGTGGCGGAAAGAATTTCAATAGATATGTATTTATTTATTAGGTAAATATATGTGGTGAAAAAGTTCATTCTGTGAGCGCGATATAGCGATAAAACATTATTTCGGTGCAATTTTCATTCTTTTCTTGGCTGCAATGTTAGCAAAAATAGAAAAATTCTAGTGCAACCTATATCGATCGCTAGAAGAAAAGAAAGAAGAATATAGGGCAGCAGTTGCATTAAATTAGGGGACCATATTTATATAAGAAAATGAGACACCACAGAAACCACACAACATTAACATATATGTCGAATCGAGACGTCGAAACACCAGTGAACAACGATTATTTTGGAACAATTTTGGGATCGAATGTGGTATCGAATGAATTTACGAATGAAAATGTTATTTTTTCTTTAACTTACACTTTATTAACGTTGCCAACAGATGGCGCTATACGCCAATACTTAATATGGAATTTGTCAAGTTTTTCTGTGGTGATATCTTATTTTGTTCTGTAAAGTTGGCTAGACTGATTGAGTTACCCAATCAGATTTGAAAGATTTCTTATGTTAAGTTGGTAACTGTAACTTATTCGTTTTGATTGGTGGAAACGCAAGCGCTTGGTTTTGCCGCGCTTGGACATGGTTCTTGGCATAGTTACACGAACGACCGACTGGAGAAGACATACTACTTTTGAAATGGAATTAGCTGGACACTTTTGTTTGGTGCGTGGTCGAAGTAACTGTGTGCGAAGAAACTTGTCTGTTCCCACTATGAGGTTTTACTGTAATTTCGTCATGTCCGATACCCATTATATCGCCTTTTATCTAGTGCATCGCGTTGTGTTTAAAGTGTGTAATATTAGATTATCAATACAGACACTGTAAACCATCTGGCCGTGCTATTATTTACGAGATCAACGTATCAACGACCACGTGGTATGTGACTCTCATGATCGGCATCCTGACACCCATACTTGAACCTGTCATCAGACGTGATCAAACGATCTAACCATCGCCATCCTGACACCGCCCATACCTCTGAATTCCTCATATATTATATAAAAAAATTACCAAGAGCAAAAAACACTTATTATTCCTGTTATTAGCCAGCAATACAAACACAAATACAAAGCAATTTTCAATAACAAGCAAGAAAGAAAACCTAAGGAAACGTGTTTCGCCTCTGAACGAGGCATCGTCGGAATGTCGGAAGCTCGGCTTCTGCGCAACTACTATGCTGTTCGCCCGACCGCTCAGCAACAAAATGATGAGCCGCTACCAAATTTTTTACTGATTATTTTTTCATCCCAACGTATTAGGGGTTTACTAGTTTACTACTCTTATCAATGTACTACACACTGTAAAGGGCATGCGGGCTTACATCAAAGTATCTTGCACCACTTTTAGCAAGTAGAAAGTAAGCAAGTACTACGCACATTATATAACGAAAAACTCATTGTTGCACGCTCAACCGGCCAGTTTCAAACCCACGTCATAGAAAATCGGCATCCTATGGCTATGAGCTACCGATGACATAAAAGAACTTCTTACTACAGAATTCTATGAAAAAGGCTTTCTATGAAGTTGTTACAAACGAGAGCTAAACTCGTAACTCGCATAAATTTCAATTCTCAAAGCAACTAAATAATGTTTTTGACCCAAATATGTCGCTGTCGTAAACAAGAATTTTGTCGCCCTTTCGACCCTCACTAATTAAGAAGTCTGCTAACAACGAAATTGGTTCGTTGATTTTATTCGTAATTTGTGCTTTGAAATTGAAATTTAATTGATCTGTTTGGTCCTGGGAAGGTAGAATACTTAAAATTTTACATGATTTTTTAATCGTTTCATTAACAAAAATATTCACTTGAAAATATTGAAAAAGAAGATTTTTGAAATAATAAAATAAATAGTTTTATCGAATAAAAACAGGTCAAGTCGCTTTTACCTTGTGTACCTGACGCTTTACAAACAAAACAAAATTATAAAATTTAATAATTTTTTTCTTTTATTTAATATTGTAAAATGTGAATTTAATAACATTGTGAGACTGTAGAATTGCGATTGTGTGCATGCACACCATTGACATTGTAGAAAACAACTCTTATAACAGTCCAGGCAAGGTCTTTTTTCAAAAAATTATGGTTTGACTTTTATCTTGTTCTTCTTTTGATACGATGTATAATTTATGTTTCCATGATTTTTCAAAAATAGACCTTGCCTGCACTGCTATATGAGTTGTTTTCCACAATGTCAATGGTGTGCACACACACAATCGCAATTCTACAGTCTCACCTTCTGCACTGTACATACCTGTATTTTACTTTTTTAATTTACACATTTACTTAACACATTATGTTATAGGTGGTAGAGCTGATGCCGGGCTCGACTGTGGAGGTACCACCATCTTACTCGCAAATCCTCCCGAAGTTATTCGGGGGAGAGTAAGAGAACAGCTCTTAGGCAAAACCAGGCGGCCCACCATTGCCTGGGACCGATGGATGGCGGTTTATCCATCCCCAATTGCCGAGCCTTATATAAAACAGACTGGTGACGGGCAGCGGCGTCACTGGTGCAAGGGTTTCGGCACCGCGCTCACCAACCCGCCTCCCCAGCGTGTGTGAGTATGGGCATTTCTTCCAGGAGGACCGCCGAGAGTGGCGAAATCCTGGAAAGGCCTATGTCCAGCAGTGGACGAAACAGGCTGATGGATGGATGGATTATTTGGAGTACAGGACCAACCCGTGTTTAGTTTTTAAATTTTTCCTAGTTTACATCTGTCATGGTAACGGGAAGACTGATTCCTTATTTTTCCATTGTTATTTTGCCACTAACTATAAAAATACTGCTATCAAGCATTGGAGAAGGCCTGAATTAAGGAGATAAAGAGTGTCTTTTGGTAGAGTTTTCAACTGTCAAACTCGATTTCTTAGAATAGCCGACCAAAAAAGATCAATTTTATTTAACATTATATGTTTTAAGAGTGTCGTTTTTCTATTTCTTACATTCAAACGTTTTCGCTTATTTTCGTAGAACGTGGGCATTTAAAAATCGTTTTCAATTTTCTTTTGACGATCAAGAATAACTTTTATTCTGCTAAAAATCATGATAAAATTAGTAGATTTGTCAAGTTTGTAATGTTTTATTGAATTTTTAAATGTCTAATTGCTTTGAAAGGTGATTAGAATTGCTAAATAAAAGAAAAAAATTGAGCTTCTCAGTGTAGCTATCATGCGCGAGAGTTACATGGTCTATTATACTACTTGCGCCTATTATGATATGACAAGCATATAGTCGGATAAACGGGGGGACGGACAACGAAAAGGTTCCTTTCTCACACTCCAAGTTTAGAACCCAAGTTAATTAAGTCCAGAATTTTCAGATCAAAACAAAATCTTATAAATTGACGTAGGTAGTAGCTAAGAAAATGTAAGCTTACTTATTATTTAATCATGATACATTTTGTGGATACTATATACAATTAATGATATTCTTAGAATATCGATATACGAAAAGTAACAGCGCTTAGGATGTTAGCTTTATCACCATTTAATTATGAGTTATATCATTGTTACATAACACCAAAATTGTATTTCTGTTGTCAAGGCATTAAAGCTCATATTAAAATACGACCACGTTACTATGATTGAGCACATTTCCCTATTTCCTTCACCCATCGATCATCTGTCGGCACTTCTGATGTACCAGATCCAAAGTCAATTGACACTGATCGAAGCAAAGCATTTTTAACCTAATCCACTGAACTCAAAGTCAATATTCCAATGTTGAACTACTCATATGAAAAACCCCAAATACCAAGGTAAAAAAGGCATTGTTTCCAAAACATAAGTTCTAAAATCAAAAAACGTTGAAACTTATATGAAAGCAAGCGTGATTTTATACATTATTGTTTTTATGGGCATGACGTAGTGTTCTATTATCTTAGATTTATTCTGATGGATAACGGATGTCAGGTGACAGTGTTATGGGAAAACTTCCGGAAATGTGAATAAGTGACAGATATTTGAAAATTATAGGTCGAGGCAAAAGCTGTCAGGGTTATAAGTAAATATGTTTTAGCTTTATAAAGAAATAATAATCATAAACAAAACTCTCTATCTGTTAGCCCCTTCTGAAAGGCTGCCACCGCCTTGCAAAAATTCTGAAACGCTTCATCATGCTGATTGGCGATCGGATGGGAAGACCTGATGGTCATCTTCGAGGGGTTTTGGCATCACCGCAGTCTCCAGCGTTGTCTCCTAAAAGCACTTCATTTTCGTGGAAGTCCCTGGCTAGTCATATTATTGTCTCTCTTTTCTCCATGATTCCACAAGAAATCTCCCAATGAAAAGATCAAAAAAGGAAAAAGGTTTCAAAGCAGTTGTACGTCTTCCCACTCATAGTTCACAACACATATGTATGTAGTTTGCACTCCAGTCTCAACCCACTACATTATCATCTTGAGTCTTCTGAACCTCATCTTTTTTTTTTTACTGAAACACAGATAGGAAGTCCAGCTGGCGCGTCGAACCTTGATTACCCCGGCTACAGCATGGATTACTCGTTCAAATGACATGGTCTTCTGCTGTCGGTGACTCTCGAACTTTGACAATCCGAGCTTTTCTACACTATGGGTGCTGATAGATTTTATTTATTTATTTATTTATTTCCAGTTAGAAAAACAACATTTTTTTTACAAGTAATTCAGAACCATGAAACCATGTTTGGTTTGTCTTGGTCCTGGAGTCGACGATACAAAAGAATTAATTATAATCTAGATTCTAGGTAGCGAGATAAATGCACTTACAAAAAAACTTACATAATAAAAAACAAAAAATGTTTACACTTATAAGTTCAGACAGAAAAACATGTCTTATTAAGATGCATAAAAGGTCCATACTAGCTTGGCAAAGGTTATTGATATTGTATTCTGATTCCCTAATACAAATTGACAAAGTTGTTACACAGTTATCTGGGGGTTTATACAATTACTAATAGCATAGACATAAGAGCTATTATCGAATACCTTAGCTTCCTAGGATAGCTTGCAAAACTGTGGCTTTGTACTTGTAGTTACTGATTTTAATATATAGGCTGCTCCATATTTCGACGGCGCGCTAATGAATAAATAGTAAGTAAATCATTCAGGGATAAGAGTTAGAAAGTACTTCTTTAATATAAACGAGTGATTTTTTTAATTTATTTTTTGTTTTATTTCGGGAGGTAAGTTATTGATTAGGCGCGGTATTATAAATTTTGAGGTTCTTTTGCCATAAAAATTGTGGTATGACGTAGTTTTAAGGTTTTTATTTGTAATATTTCGTGTTATAGTGTTATGTTCTACTTTATGTTGTATCTCTGAGCAGAAATATTGTTCTATAAGTAGATTAAGTTTAATTTTTTCATGAACCGAAAGTATCTTGCAGTATTTGAATATACAGTTTGGATTTTTCATATTTATTCTAATTTTAGATGGCGTAATTAGTTTCAACATTCTTCCTTGAATCCTATGTATTTTTTCTAGGTATGAGGGGAAAGTTCTTCCATAACTGGTTAGGCCATATGAAATAATACTCTCAGCTAAGGCTTTGTGCATTTTTAATAGAATTTGAAATGGAACTCTGTTTTTTATTATATAAAATTTGGCCATAATCGCTCGTAACTTTTTGCAAACTTTTTCGATATGTTTGCTCCAGTTAAACCTGTGGTCTATAACTTTGTTTCTCTACCTGTTCTATTTGTTCACACTCACAACTGTTATTAAAACATTTGTTAGAATGAAGGCATTTGTGACTGTGAGCTAATACACGTATATTTTCAGCAGTGGTTTTGTTATGGCTAGAGTGAATATGCATTAGTTTAGTTTTATCTGCATTTAGAGCTAGACCGTTGTCGTGAGACCATTGACAGATCCTCGTGAAATCTGCTTGTATATTCTTCAAAGCTTTGTTGATATTTCTATCTGCTGCTACCAGGCATGTGTCATCGGCATACTGATAAACTTGACAATCTTTTATAATATTGCTAAGATCGTTAACGTACGCTAAATAATGTAAAGGTCCTAGAACCGATCCCTGGGCTGTACCTTCGGTGACTTTAACTTCGTCACTGAGAGCAGAGCCTATTTTAACTTTATAGATTCTGTTCTCAAGATAGTTCTTGCACCACATAAGCAAGGGACCTCTGATTCCGGTGTTTTCTAATTTTTTTATCAGCGTGTCATGTCTTAATGTATCAAACGCCTTGCTGTAATCAATAAATACGAGTAGTACATGTTTTTTATCATCAAGTAAATCGTTAACATCGTCAGTAAATTTAGAAAGCAGAAGTGAGGTGCTCTTTTTTGGTTGAAAACCATATTGTTTATTAGCGAGCACTCTATGAGCTTCGTAGAAGCGATGTATTTGGTCACTAACAAATTTTTCAAAGATTTTGTCAATAGCTGGTAGCATTGTTATTTGGCGATATTTAGAGCTGTCACAATGTTCACCTTTACCTTTATAAATAGGTCTAACTAAACCAGTCTTTAGATCATCCGGATAGATACCAGTTGATATACTAGTATTAATAAGTCGCGTTATAGTACTCGTAATTTTATCTGCGATCAGTTTAATATGAGACGCTCTAATGCCGTCCATACCCGGTGCTTTGTTTTGTTTTAATTGTTTAATTTGTTTATTTATTTGGTTATCAGTGGCTTTATGAAAAAGTATTGTTTTATCTAAGGGTTGGATGTAGCTAGCTTCATCTAGAATTGGTACTTTGCATTTTGGTAAAATGTCTTGTATATTTTTCTTGAACTCATTTGCAAAATTATTCACTATCTCAGCTACATTACCAGTATTTTTAAATGACTTTAAGATTATATCATCAATAGTGGAAACAGACTTTCCAGAAATCATGTTCAGAATCTGCCATAATTTTCGCGGATCATCTTTGTTATAGATTATCTGGTTTTTGTAATACGTATTTTTAGCTTTTTCTATTATTTTGTTAGTTTTATTTCTTTGTTTATTGTACTCAATTCTTAAAATCATGTTGCCTAGATCTTTTTTCCAGGTACAAAATAATTCATCCCTTATACGACAATTATTAATAACCTTTTTCGTGAGCCAGTTTTCTTTGTTACGTTTAGAATCAGATATTTTACAATGGTATTGGGCTTTTTCTAAACATTGAAGTAATTTATTTTTAGTGTAGTCATATATTTGTATAGGACACTGCATATTATCTATAGGTTTCCAATCAACATCATTTAGGATATTCTCCAACTTTTTTGTATTACATCGCGTCACAAGAGTAGGAGCAGCCTGTATACAAGACGGAGCGCGGATCGTAGTGACCGTCACCCTATGATCTGCCAGTACAGTGCAGAGCGCAGCCGTGAAGACGTCTCGATTGCGGGATCTTACAAATATATGATCAATACAGCTTTTCGTAACAACATTTTTTCTAATTTCTATTCGGGTATAATCTGAGATCCCGCACTCAAGACCACACGAGTGTAACATGTTCATGTATGAGTCCTTGGTAGTGTCATCTGTTTTTAGGTCGATATTCATATCGCCTAAGCACACTAAGTCAAAATCAGGTAGTGTAGTGATAGTGTTACCGAGCTCGCGAATAAACAAATGCTTATCTTTTTTAGGTGGCCGATAGACAGCACATAATTTTACCGAGTATTTAGCGGGTGTTGTAAGCATACCAGTTAGGCATTCAAAGTGCAAAGTCGGCGATTTAGTTATCGTAAATTTATGTTTTTTTAGGGTGTAGATTATTATGCCACCGCCTTTTTGAGTCTGACGTAGCTTTGTATACATACAATAGCCATCCATGTTATAGAGGGGACTAATATTATCTCTTATATTGCACTCGGTAACAACTACGACATCAATTCTATTTTTAGATTCTAGGACAATCTGTTCTAGTTTATGAAAGTTTTTTAGCATAGATCTAATGTTAACATGCAAAAATACTAAATCATGCGATTTTCTATTAGGTATTTGCAATGAGTATTGCTTATAATCACTACAATCATAGAATTCAGTAATATTACCCTTAAGGTCAATCATTTTGAAATAATAAAAAGAAGTGTATTTATTTTATTTAAACAGAATCAAAAAGCTCAAAAAGATGCAAATTTAGAGGAAAGTCGTTCACTCCAGAAGGTTTTCGATATCTTTTTCACATCTAATCTGAATCACCTTTTGTTTATCTTCTTTCCTTACAAGTACTTTCCCGTCCTTACACCAAATATACTTAAAACTGACACTGAGCTCATGTTTAGCTCTTCCAAGGAGATACTTATTGAGTGGAGTGAGAGCTTCACGGATGTATACGCGGCGAACACCAATAACTTCATCAGCGGCGGGTAGAAAGTCAGCCACGATCGGTTCTGTGTCACGGCCAGCTGCAATCCAGCGTTGCTTCGAGGATTCCTCTTTCAGCTCCAGAAGAATCAGCGCAGGTTCACCCTTGCGTGCAGGTAGGCGTTTGAGGACACTGACGTCATCAGGATTGGTCTTGATTTTCAGGCTTATCTTTTTGATAAGTTCGGATAGATTTTCGTTTTCTTTTTGCGGTATGCCAGCAATTTCAATTTGTTTATGAAGTTGTAATTGTTCAAATTCATTAACCCTCTGTTCGAGAGCCATGATTCTGGTTTCCTGATTTTGGTTATGATTTTTATGAGCAATATGTTTTCTTTCTAAGTCTTGGAATTTTTCGGTAAGACCCTCCAGTTTATCACCAAAATCATCCACCACCACCAAATCACCGGTGTGGAGCAAACAATATATGCCAGTATTTACCGTGGTGATTCGGATATGACTCGGCTGTTTGAATATCTAAGCAAGACGGCAGATACTGTCCAGCAAGGATATCAGTGCAATTACGTTTTCTGGGAGAATTTAAAAGCCACCAAAAAGAGTGGAAGTGGAAGCGCTGAATGTGTTGCCAACACCAACTGAACAGATAAGATGGTGGATCTATACTTGGCTGCCAGCAGTGTGGTCAGGCTTCTTCATAATTTTAATCACAGTGAAACCATCAGCAAACCGGTACAAGTCAACCGATTTTATTAAATACTGCTACAACATGAGCACCAGCCTGACCACACGTTGTGGCCACAGCACAGCAGTATTTAATGAAATCGGTTGACTTGTATCGGTTTGGTGATTGTTTCGCTGTGATTATAATTATTAAGAAGCGGTATTAACTGGCCCATTTTCGCAGCCAGTTTTTTTGTCAGGCCAGCCCTTTGCAGAGAAAATGATAATATTTTTGAAATAGGTCATAGCCTTGGTTAACTAAAGTCAATACCCAAAAATCAGTCTCGCCAATTTCGCAGTAAATCCCTCTTTGATTGCTACATAAGCTTCCTGTTGGCTATTGATAATACTCGAGTTCTTTATTTAAAATTTATTGTTGAAGTTTTGCAAGTAGGATTATTCACTCAATCTGAATTTCGTAACAAGATTAACATAAATCCCCTTTTTCCACTTACTGGCAATTCACCGGCACCGGCACCGGCAACGGCCGTTGCCGTTACCGGTGCCGCTGCCGGTGCCGGTAGATTGCCAGTAAGTGGAAAAGGTTCCAATTTCATTGACATGATATTGGGATACCTATTATTTTCGTGAAGAATTATTGTTATTTGTTATTTCCCTTTTTCAAAGTTTATTCCTTTAAGTAACGGTGGATATGGAGATAGCAAATTATGTGTATCATAATCATAGCAGGTTACTTGTCAATTTTACATAAAGAATTGTGTTTTTTATGGTGAAACTGAAACTTTTTTTTCTCTACAAAATATAAAATATAATAAAATCTTTCCCACACACATAAAAAAAAATATTCTTCTCGCCGTACTAACTTTTAGAATTATCATATTTTTTATGGGGAGGTACGATTTTTAGGGTTCCGTAGTACCTTAAAGGTAAAAGGTCTCCGTTGTTCATCCGTCCGTATATCACAGCCTCATAACTTTAGCACCGTTAAAAATAAAGATTTCAAATTTGCTACAAAAATAGCAATCACTTGCCTACATAATAAAGGGTAAGAAATTTAAAAATTTTTAAATTGTTCAAAATATTTCCAATACAAAAGTGAGAAAAATAAAAAATAGCCTAAAAATACAATTTGAGACCCATATTGTATTTTTAGGCTATTTTTTAATTTAATTTTTCATCTACGAGTTTTATTTAGAGTACGGAATGAAAATATTTAATTCTCTCTTTTGTAGTACAATGGATTCTTCTTAGGATTCCGTAGTCCGACAAGGAACCCTTATAGTTTTACCATGTCCATCTGTCCGCGGCTTAGCTCAGAGACTATTTGTACTAGAAATCTGTAATTTAGCAAATGTGTACATATTGATCATGTTAACAAAATGGTGAAATAAAATTGGGAAAAAAAATCGTACCTCCCACTTGGGGATGATTTTTTTTTCTCGTCTATCATTTAGTGTGGGGTGTCGTTGGATAGGTCGTTTTAAAAATATTGGGGGTATTTAAAACTATTTTCGATTTGGGGATCCGTTGGTGAAATATTAAGCTTTAAAGTGCTAATTTTTGTAAGAGTCAAGTATGACCCCCCCCCCCCTGCTGGCTAAGCGGTTGTTTATAAATATGTAAAAAATTCACAGAAGTATGTATAATGAAATTAAAAGCAAAACTATCATAGCTTAGTAGGCTTTACAGGTTTACGAGTACAAGTCGCACCAAGCTTTTAGTCCCCTCTAAATGACGATGTATGGGTCGTTTTTCAGAAGAGCGGCTAGAAGTTTGGCACGATCTGTATTAGTAGACCAACTTATAAAATGTACTGGGCAACTACGGAACCCTTCACTGCGCGTGGCCCGACACACACTTGGCCGGTTTTTTTCCATTTGTATCGGTATGTTTCTATGGGAAAGCTGTTCCGTATCGTCAATAGAATATATGTTATAATTTAAAGATAGCAGTCTGTTTACAATAAAGTCGTTGGTTTACACTCTGTGCAAAGGTCTGTCAAAAAAGAGTTGAAATGAATATCGAAGGAACTAATTTTTCTTTCGCCTGCTTATACCAAACAAACAAGTAAAATATCTGTCAAATCTAGTTTACTGCGTTGTTATTTCATATATATAGGAGTATTACCTAAATTGTACTACTTGAAAGTTTGAAGCATTTCTTTTTTATTTCATTTCAACTTTTTTTGACAGACGTACAACGCCTCCTAGTTATTACTTGATACTTGGTCAAATTGATATTACAAATCACTTTTAACTCATTCTAACTATTTTAAAAGCTGATGATATCTCTGTTCCAAATAGCAATATAAAAGTTATCTAATCTCTAAAAGAAAACAAAAATCTGGTCGTTGGTGAAAAGTCAAGGGTATAGGGAAGTATTTTGTTTGCATAATAAGGCCAAGCGTTGTCACGGTGAAGCTGTACTCAAGAGATGTTGAATATTCTTGGTTGTTTAATTGCGAGCTTACTTATCTAAGTATTTATGGTTTACAAACCTTTTTTCCACGTTCCATTATCTCAACGTTTTTTAATGAAAAAACGTGAAAATGTCTATCAAAATAGACTGATGGAAATATAAATAGCTCCTTCACTATGCAACATGAAATTCAATTTAAAAAAACTAAAGTAAAATAAAAATTGGGTTTATCTTTTTTATAATATATATTATCATATAAAAATGTATGAATAATTTATATACGAGTATGTAAATAATAAAGATAAAACATAATAAAGATGATAAATGTGCATATCTAAATACATTATAGTACTAGTACACTACGTAAGTAAAACATGGTTTATCTCCGCCTGTTCGATTAGGCTTGCTGAGTAGAAGGGCTAAAAACTAGGGCAATAACGTGTTTTTTATTTTACTTTTATGCTTTCCTTAAAGGACCACTTTGTTGTCTGTCAAAACACCTTTATCCGGCCTTAAATTAAAACTAATACCTCTTACAGACATTTACGGCCCCATAGTGCTGTTAAAAAAATCAGGCTTCTGATTCAAGTTATTGCCCTTTACATAAATCATCCATCCATCCATTCATCAGTCCGTGTTCGTCCAGTGCTGGACATAAGCCTTTTTTCCCAGATTTTGCCACTCTTGGCGGTCCTCCGTCATCCTCAACCAGCCACCACCCACAACGTTCTGTAGTTCATTAGTCCGGTGGTCTCAATTCTAACGCCTTTCGGCCCCAACGGCCATTATGTCGGCGGCAAATATGGCCTGCCCACTGCTACTTCAACTTACTGATGTCTGTCACTTTTGACCTCCGACGGATCTCTTCGTTACGGATTCTATCTATCAGAGATACCCAAGCATAGCCCGCTCCATACCTCGTTGAGCGACCTTAATGATTTTAGCAAAAAGGTTTAAGAATAATAGTAGTATGTGAGTATAGTTCACACTTCCCAAGTAACTTCCTTTTAATATTATTCGTACCCCACATGCCCAATAAATTATTTCATGCATCTTCAGAGTTCAAGTGGAAGCTTTGTCCCTCTTGAAAGAAATGTGGCTGTGGCAGAGGGACTGACAGGTGAGGGACTTCTGTTTCTCATTTTTATAACGGAACCCATAAAACCTACTTCTTTTGCTGTTTTGCTCGGTTGGCAATAAAATATGTTATTATCGGTTATGTTATTGGACACTGGGTCTCGTTGAGTTGGCAGCCTAAAGCCAGTCCTAATGCTTCCCTGGACTATTGCCATCGGACTACTGTTGTAGTAAATTGTACTGATGTGGCCTTTGTTCTTCTGTAAATTTTAATGCCATTTTGTTTTAACAATTTAAACAAAACAGCTTGAAAATTATACATATATCGCAGTGTGATTTTGACAACTCATGCTAGCAATGCTGCATTATTTTTTTAATCTATCTTATGTACAACATTCTGTATGTTTACGTATGATTGGTTATATATAACCAAAGGACTAGTAAACGTATTTTGACACAGTTTTCACTGATGGTTAGAATGTTTCCAAAATAAAAGTAAAATGTGTATTTGCTACCGAAGAGTAAAATAACATTCGGTTTGCAGTGGCATTAAATTTAAATGTACTTATTAAACAAAAATTTTTCATTTAGCTAAACCACGTTTTAATCTAAAAATATAACTGTGGCATTTTTCCTGCGTTTACAAAACATAAAAAAATCCTCACTCAGACAGAATTTTATTTTAATTGAAGCAAACATATTTCTCCAAATGAAATAAAGTTAATTACGGTTTACTTTCACTAATGGCCTCAGAGTCATCAAGGCTAAGCTCTAACGACCCGTAAAAATAAAAAAGCCTTAAATCGTTTGCTGCCGTAATAAAAACTTTACGATACACGAGAGGTCTTATTGATTAAGATGGAAATTTAGTTTTAATTATAAATGGGAACCGTAATCTAAAGATTTTATTTGTTTCCCAAAACGCCCAGTTTCCTCAGGTTTGTTAAATCTGTTCCTAAATAATAATTAAGTATGTTAGATCACGCGAGATTTAAGGGGGAAGGTGACTTGTTCGTTCGGTTTTGTTCCAATAATTAGGATACCAAGGGGATACGGCGATAGGAACGTGACAATGGTCGGTGAAAAGTGGGTGTACCAGTGTGGATCGTGACTTGCATTTCACGGTTCACACTTGGAAATACCCCTGACCTCTGCATGTTATGAACAAAATATCACAATTGATTAATTTATTAAATGTTAATAAAAACTATTGTTACCCCCCTATTTAAGGCTTCTTATTGATTTTCTTTCGAGTATTAATTTCAGGAATAAGTTGAATTTTCTTTATGTATATTTTTGAATGTTATTTGTCATAATTTACAAACTACTTTTGTTTTAATAATTTATCTTAGTATAATATTATTAAAATTCACATGAGCTGACATACTAACAACAGTTGGCATATAGTCAACAATAATAATACGTGAGTGTGAAAGCCGGTATTTAATAAAAATCATCAAAATACTTTATTCAAAACTCAGCTTGTAGAGTCCGTCATATTTCAGTTTTTGTAAAAGCCACGGCTCAGAACCAGTATTTTAAATAATATACAATGTACATGAGGTGCTCAATCTCTGGTCACCCATGCAATTAATAGTTTGAGTCATGGGTGACCTGAGATTGATAAATTTAAACTCAAGTAGGGGTTATACCACTATTGTCTCTTTCAAAAATTCATTTAAAACCGTGAAACCGTCACATTTGAAAAAAAAAAGTTATAATTCACTCTTTGGACTGAATATTTCGTCCATTCAATATAAGACTACTCTTATCTTATATTGCATTCAAAAGAGCCTAAATTATGATATAAATACCAATTTATTGGGTATATATTAGCTTTTAGACAATAAAACTTATGCTAAACTAAACGTCGTAAGATGTGATTTAAACGACCGTCACATTAAAAATCCATCCTTTTAGTTCCAAAATAATAAATAAAAACACCTCAAAATTGCGAGTTTTCTGAGCGGCACGCTCCCGTTGAGCGGGTTAGAATAGTATAAAATGAAAGCGTTGAACCAAGACAGATTTAATATTAATACAAATTTAATATCAATATAATATTAATAGTACTGTTCGCTCAATATTAAGTATTTATACGGTGGCTCAGTTTCGTTAAGGCCCTCGTTGCAGCGGGGCGGGGCGGCTCAGTTGGTAGAGCGCTAAATCTTGGTATCTGGGTTCAAATTTATGAGTAATTTTTACAATCTACATGAACATACAGTATTTATTTATGCCCGAAATACAGTGGTACTTGATCGACAGTTTGAGTCACAGTGATAAACAAATCAAAGGCCAATTTCAAATGTTTTTCTTTTTTCTAAGGAGATCGTAAAGCGTATAAGCTTATAATTCTTAAAATTGAGTCAATTTAAAGCGGTCAACCTAAGTTACCTAAGACTAATTTCGAATGAAGTTCTAACTTTGCACCTGCCATCGCTTTGATGGAATGTTTAAAGCTTTCACTCGTGAAAAGGTAAATTTTACATCGGTTTTTAGAGACTTCATTGAAGTTTTGTTGAATTAAATTTTGCCTTATAACTTGAATTAAAATTTTCTTATAATTATTATTACTTATCCCGGCAAAAAAACCTATAGCCAGCTTTACATCGCAGTTAAATATCGGGGTGATCCCGATTTTGTATCTTTCCAAATTCATTATAAACCACAAATTTGTGATAATTAAATTTTGAACAAAATACCTGTATGTTATATTCGTTCGATACACGACAACTTATATTTACTAATATTTACGTACGAACAATAAAATGGCGAAGATATTTCTAAATCACAGTCTGAATATTATTTCATTTGATTTACATCAGGTTTTGGACAGAAAAACTTATACCAAAAAAATATCATAATTTTTTTTACATCAAACGGTCGTACTATAGAAATTCCATCCCTCTTATTTCAAATTTATAAATAAAAACATCCCGAAATTGCGAATTTTCTTAGTGGTTGGCTTCCACTGAGCAGGATAGACAAGTGTAAAAAGAAAGCATTGTTGCAGGACAGATTAATCTGGATAACCTTGTCTTAAAGTCATCGCTAAACTATTGTTTGCGTGGGAACAGCTGCTGCAGACTTTTTAAAACCTATTGGTGAAAATTATTATTTGGAAGCTCACCTTCAATACCTCCATATTGCAAATTTTCGTCTTAACGAAGATTGAGAAGAATCGATTTTGGTACAATTTGTGTATTTTTTTGTAAGCACCATAAGAGTATAGAGGGTACTATTAGTACAAAGCTAAGCCGCGAACAGACAGACAGATGGACATAGCGAAACTATAAGGGTTCCTTGTCGGACTACGGAACCCTGGGGAAAAGGGGACTTTAACAGACTACGAATAATTTTGATCTCGGAATGTAAGGTATCTTAAGAAAGTTGTTTTTTTATCAAACTGTATTTAATGTGCGTTTCTCGATAAGGAGTGTAAAATGATAACCTTTTTCCTTAAAATGGAGTATTCTACCTAATAATACAACAATATAGATAGCGTAGTCAACTAGAGTCAGGAAAATAAATTATATTTTAATAATGCCAAATGCTCGGTATTGACGTACCCCACGCCATCGCATATAAGAAAAACTGATGCAGCGCGTCACTGAAGTCAGAGATTTAGGTGTCCGCTTCACCGTCTAGAGTACAATGCTGCTGTTTGGTCTCCAAGCGAAGCTAAGTACAAATTCACGGTAGGAAGGATACAAAATAAATTTGTTAGGTTTCTCTACCTTAAGCTATATGGAATTTATCCCGGATATCCACTCCTGTATCCCACATTATTTGTCCTGGGTATGGTGGGATACAGCAAGCTCGAAGTGAGGAGAGAAGTATGTCTCGCCATTTACTTGTTTAACGTAATGCGCGCGGTAAACTGCATAACCCAGCCATCTTCGCAGAGCTGAGGTTATACGTGCCGGACCAGATGGTGTCGCGGCGTCGTCGTAGGCCGCAACTGCTGGCCGAGCCGCGGGCGCGTAACAACTTGTTGCAGAGAGCGCCGCTGTCACGCGGACGCTCAACACAGTGGCTGAAGGTACAGACTTGTTCTCATGTTCGCTGGACGAGTTCATTAAGGCCTGTATATACGTGTTTGGTTCAATTAGGATTTAAGTTGATATGCATGACTGTTTATGTAAATAATTTGTTAATTTTTGGAGAATATTTATATTGTTAATTGTATAATGTCCACTTGTCACTACTCTATCGCATTAGGTTAACCTTGTAAAGATTGTAGTAAGAAAATCTCAAAAAAAATATTAGCTGTTTCACCGAAAACTTAAATACCTTCGCAACCAAAAAGTATAAAAAGCAGCTTTTTTGTTTTTCTTGAGGTACCCTTCCTTTAATATGCAATCCTTAAGCACTCCGATAAATCCGTGATTTAAGGTGGTAACGGAGAATCTCGGTGCAAAATGCACATCATAATATTGTTTTCCTTACTTTTGAATAAAAAAGTATGCAAAAAATGCGTTTTATAGCAATTCGCGCAAACTGCTTGTTATTATTAAATTTTATGTGTTACATTTTAGCTGCATTACATTACAACTGTAAACACGCTTTTAAACAAAATTTAATGCATCTAATAATCTCTTGGCCTCTGGTGAGCGTGAGTCGGGATATTGGCTCAACGCCATTCCATCGGCGAACATCGATACCCTCCTGGGTGGAAATACATTCACCCTAGCCTGCGGCCTCCGACTGAGCTCAAAGCTCAACGAGCGCCACCGTTGCCGTTGCGGCGAAGGTGTCGGCCAACTCAGACACCACGGTCTCTCGTGTAAATTCAGCGTGGGACGACTTTCGCGCCACGCCAGCCTCAACGATGTCATCCGTCAGGCCCTTGCCAGTGCCAATGTACCTTCAATCCTAGAGCCGCTAGGCATTTGCCGTGATGATGGCAAGTGGCCCGATGGGATGACCTTATTGGCTTGGGAAAATGGCAGGCCGCTTGTGTGGGACGCGAGGTGTGCTGATACACTCGCCCCGTCCCACCTACAAGCGACCTCGGCCAAGGCTGGTTTGGCTGCGAAGTCTTTGGAGAACATAAAACGGCGCAAGTACGCAGCCTTAGGCGAGGGCTACATTTGCGCCGTTCGGTGTAGAAACCCTAGGGCCGTGGGGTTCGAACGCGCGGCGTCTGTTCAAAGAACTGTCGGCGCGTTTGGTCGACGCCTCTGGTGACCCAAGGGCTGGGGCTTACCTCGGCCAGAGGATCAGTCTGGCGATTCAAAGAGGTAATGCTGCTAGTCTCTTGGGCACCCTACCCGACGGCAACGGTTTAGAAAATATTTTTTATTTAGTATAATGTTTTAGGGCGTATTTATTTATTTGTTTGATATCATTAGATTTATTTTAGATTTAATTTCTTAAATAGGTTTTATGTTTATATAAAAAGATTTTTATACATTAAAGCAGGTAATTTTTTTGTAAAGACTTTATTATTGATAAACTATTTCCACAATTATTATCGGCTTATCCGTAAAAGGCGCGCGAAGCAGTCATTTCAAAATAAAAAAAATGCTCAGAATATAATTTATAAATTACCAAAAAAATACACAACATAGTTCAAACCTTTGTCTAGGTTTTGCACGCACGTGTGACATGATAGCATAAACTTTGCTCGATAGAAATAAATCACGAATGCAGCATGTAAATAACATCTTCCAAAGCATGGCATTTCCAGAATTCTACTCTTTTATTAACAAAACGTATCTGGTAATATTCCTCTTTAAATTATCTAGGTCGTGCACGCAGCTGGGTTTTAATAAAGTTATCACTTATTTTTTAAACAATAAAAAACCGAAGAAATTAACGTTCCACCGCAGGTCCGCTGCTTATTCCACGCCGCCCGCTCCTCGCCAGTCGCAATCTGGCACTTGCCGACGTTGGACCTGTGACAATTTTTCCTGTGCACGTCTTTGTACGCAAAATATCGATAGTGGTATAAACTGCGGATAACATTTAATGGTTTTGAACCTAACTGATTGTTAGTAATGGGTAACGATAAAAACAGAAAATATAAAAACTTTAACCACACTTCTAAACTGATCTCTATGTCAGACATCACATCACAGAGGCCAGTGGGCATCGTTTTGCAACGTTTTTATGGAGATATATTTTAGTGCGCTGAAAGCCATGTCCTTAGTGATTTTAATTTATACATCCAAACTCATGCATAGTACAGTCCGTTTCAGAAAATAGGTAATATGCCGTAATGTTATAGTGTGGTGATGGATTGGATGATATTATGAATGCTACCAACATTACGGCATATTACCTATTTTCTGAAACGCACTCTAGTGACTAAGTAAGTGATCAGTACCTATCAAAGGTCAATGACACTTTTCGTGAACTTCAAAAAATTAACTCTGGTATCCAAAACTGACTGACTGACAGCGCTTGATAATTAAAGAGACGAGAAATAGAAACAGGTCAAGTGCGAGTCAGACTCGCGTACAGGTTTTTCGACAGTTTTGGGAATTTTGTCATTTCGTTTTCGTTAATTTCTAAACCGATATACATACATACATATTATATACGGACGGACTGACAACGGAATCTCACCATAAAGGTTCCTTTTGTACGTATTAGGTACTACGGAACCCTATAAATATTTTGAATTTACCAAAAAGGGTCATTGAGCTCTGAGACTAGACACTTACTGACTCTCTAGTATGAGTTCCGCTTAGGGATTATGATTTCTCGAGGTTTTTCATTTCTCGGGTCTCGAGAATTCTCGACCTCGATTCCTCGGGTCTTCCCGGGAAATCGAAACATTTACATTTAGTACTTTTTTAAGGTAAAATATTTAAAAAAATGCCGGTAATACACATTTTTAATTAAAAGGAACAAAAATCAATAAAGTCGCTTAAATAACTTCAACTATCATAATAAAAATAGATATTTTTAAACAGAAATTTATCAAACGCACAATTTAATGCTTAGCAGAAATGGTCAAAACCAATAGACTTTAGTAAGAAATAAAAAAAATATTAGAAACTTTCTGTTCCAAACCAAAATAAACAAAAATCTCTAAAAATAATCCACTTAAGTTTTATATGAACTGAAAGAAAGTGTAAGATAGGTAGGAACTTTTCTCTCTTCAATAACAAAGACAAATATAATCAAATATCTCTTCGAAGAATCAACTTTATTAAGAACCGAAAACTAATAACGTATAAATTCATTTTAGTAATTTCCCTGAGTAGTTTTTTATCTAAAAATTTTTATAGGTTCAACTTAAAATTTCAATGTCTGCTACACACATTCAGAACCATTTCTAGATCTTTTTGGCGCTGTCACCTCAGAACTGGTCGATGCTTATGATGAAAGGTACACGGAAAGAATGTGCGATGTCATTTTTTTTTTCTCCTTCAGATTTTGATGACATGCTGTTCAGATTGCGATTTGCGTATGGTATATCATTAAGAAACACGGAAAAAACGCACCTAGTCACGAGAATTATCTACGTAAAGATTTTGTAGAAAGTATAACGTATATTATTGAATATAGACTTGTTTGTAAGTTTATAAATGCAATTGTGAAAATATTGAAATGAAATGAATACTTTATTTCTGCAATAAAGGTACATAAATACACTTATCGCACATTGGGATTTATTAAATAATAAAAAAAAGTTAAAAGAGGAAATAGAATATATTAAAATAGGTGTTGGGTTTGCTTATATTTAATAAGTAAATACACGTACATTGACTAAAATAAAGGGATATTTAATTTATTCAATTATGTCTATACGATATGATAATACTAATAGGTTACATATATATATACATGCCTAACTCAGCCCATTCGAATAATTTTATTGACATGGAACGTTCTTTCCGTGTACCCTTCAACAGAATACAGAATATAGAACTTTATTCACAACGGTCAGTTAAATGTCATATTGTTATTAAATACAAAAAATTGAATAAAACAATAATTATTAAACTAAAATTGAATTAAGTTAAATCACTTGTCACACAGTAATTTATATAAGCAAATTTGTCATACACAGTGTATGAAATGTAAAATCATAATGTCATATAATAATACAAAAAAAAATAAAAAAATCGTTCAATTGGTCAATTGGTGTAGAATCCTCAGGTTTTACTTCAATATTGTGTACATGAGCTAATTGCCTAACCAGACTGCTTATGTTCGAACCTTTACATGCTATGGTCTTGGGACATTTCAAACATTGCCCAGTAAAATATTTCCAAACTTTGGAACTTTTCATTTCAGTTTAGATCTCGAGATTATATTACGTTTTTGGTCTTACCTACTAGAAAAAATCAGCAAGTAATCAGTATTCATCTCAAAACAGGATCGAAATGCAACAAATTAACAACAAATTTACTCTTTATAATTTTTGTGGAAAACTTGAAAACAATTGGCTGAGCTAAAAAAAAAACACTTAAAATCTTACCTTTTTTATAGTTTTTCTTATATCTGTGCCCTGAACACCAATTAAATAATTTAAAAAAAATTCCTCAGGACATCTCGATTCTATGACTATGGTCTAAGAAGATTAGGTAAATAATGTCATATTTCAGTCTGTGGTGATGATAGTAAAAAACGATCCTTGGCATTTAGCAGAGTAATAAAATAAAAACTATACGTTTATTGTACGAAACTTACCAGTCTACACTGCACTCAATCTATCATCCATTGCGTGCTATGTTCGGCTAGAACGCGGCGAGCGTTGAAAAGTAAATGACGCGATGGCGGGGTGCGGGCGCGGGCATTTGTCAGTAACAAAATATATCGACAGCCACCTCCCATCCTGTCAAAGGATGCCACCGCCGCCGCGCGACGAAAAAGAGTTAAAGGGCAAAATAGGCGATATCTGGATACATTCCATTGCTTTATTGTAAGATCATAATGTCTCGCTTTCTCGACTTTTCTCGAGCTGAATTTCTTGGGATCGAGAACAGCCAAATTCGATTCAATCGAGAACGAGAATTCCCGGGAATAATCTTTTCGCTGTACTTCATTTTTTTTATTTATACACGGATAAAAAAAACTTGTTGTGACGACTTTAAATGTTTGTAAATGATTATCGTTATTAAGTACGAAATTTAGTACAAAAATGTATAGTCAACACATCACATCTCATAATTTTTTCTGCGTCATTCATTATGATCAGGCAAAATAACAAATACATAAATTGTTGAGTGAAGTCGTGTGTAAAACCAATAATTATAATACTATACTACAAATATACTACTTATCTAATATAATATAAATATTTAATACTTACCACTTGCAGGACGGTGAAGGAAAACATCGTAAGGAAACCTGTTTGCTCTAAAAAGCATATATTTGTGCCACAACTACGGCGATAAGGCTCACCAACCATCATTTCGGGACGTAATAAATAATCGGCGGTGTGCATTTCACAGTTCACACTCGGAACACCTCTGACACCCTTTCGGGGATTCATGTCGTGATGATGTATTTATTATTTACCAAATATTTTAATTTATTTTCCCCCACTTATCAATCTGACCTAAACTATTTATCCAAAGCACAGAATTACTCATCACACTTTCGTATCTTAGCGGTAGAATACGGACAAACAGTATACGCGCCAGAATACGGCCGCGCGCTGCTGTGAACGCACTAGGGCGTCCCGCTTGAGGGGGAAACTACGTCCACCACTTCCCCTGCTTCACCACCTCAAAAACCTAAAGTGCAGCGTCTTACAGCGCCTTAATTAAGTAATAATACACTTTCTTGAAAATAAGTTATTATTTCACCGCTTTTAGGTTCATAAGGCAGCTTATAACACACACGTGCTTTTGACTTTCCATTACCGCACTAATGCTTTTTAGAATAATGCGTAAAAGAGAAAGATTTATTGGCACATCAACCGACAGCGGCAGCTTTATTGTTTTATAACTTAGGTTTGTCTAAAGTATATTTTTTGGAAATTGACAGTTCCTGATACTGGTAAATGCGCTTTTAATTCCTATGGTGCATGAGTCATTTCATTTTATTGAAAATATCGAATAATAAACAGTTTAATTCTGAACTAGAGTGCCAACACCAAATTAGCTCACAAATGAATTAATTAATGTACTTTCAAGCACTTTTTGTATCGACGCTACACTACCATAATAATATCAAAAGATAACATTATCAAATTTCAGATCATTATCAGAGTTCAGAATGCATGTGCCAGGTTTTGCTTTGATGTGCCAAAACAGGCACATGTTACGCCATTTTTTAACGAGAAAGGCATCCTTAAAATGAAAGCGCGCAGACAACTACATCTCACAAATCTCGTTCACAAGGTTGTACATACAAGGAAACCCTTGTATTTATACTCTAAATTCACATGGGCCAGTGATATTTGTAGCCGGAATAGTCGAAGGAGGCACCTTGACATGATGATCGTTCACAAGTCATCCGGTTTTAGAGGTAGCTTCAAATATGCGGCAACGAAAGTGTGGAACGACTTGCCTCCACCCCTACACGAGTACATGACGGCTGTTACATTAAAAAAACATGTAAGGAAAAAACTTTTAGATCAGCAAAAAAAAGAGTTGCCGCACAAACAAAACAAATCAAAAAAAGGTCATAAAAATAATGCTGCAAAATCATTTAAATAATTAAAAGATCAAGATCAATAACGGAATCTGTTTTATTATATTATATATTGTTTGTATTGTACAATTTTATTTAATGCATGCTTTTTTTAACAATTAATTGTTGTTTTTATATACCTATATATATATGATATATTTATCTACCTGCTTTAAACGTGTTGTGTTCATTGAGAACAAGGACACGCTGAAAAACAGCGCTGTGCAGATTCACACTCACAGCAATATGCTGAGCTTTGCCCTTTTTGTCACCAAACCCTTTAATTTGTAAAAAATTAATGTACCTACTTAAGTGTGTTTAATTTAGGACAAATAAATTTATTTTCTTTCTTTCTTTTCTTTCAAATTTATCGGGGTGCTCAAGGGTTGGGGTTCCAAAGGAAGGGTACCTCAACTCAAGGATCGGGTACCTCAAGAATATATTTTATTCTATTTTGGGATAGATCACATATGATCTTACAGCAGCATTGGTCCATTTAAATAATTAATTTAAATTTAAAAAACGAAAAAAAAAAAAAAGAATAGCTTGTTTTTTATATTTTCAAGATGTTAATATTGACCTGTAAGTAAAAATTTACCATATTATTCATGGATAGAGCACCCTGTTTGATGAAGGAAAAGGGTTATCAAATACACAATCGGTATAGAATTAGGAAGTAGAAAATGTTAATGACAAATCAATTTTCTTCTCTTACTTCTAAATAAGTTATTAGAAAAACCAGATAATAATTGAGGAAAGAAAACATTTTGAGCTTCAATTAAAGCAAATTATTACAGAGCCCATAAAAAGTAAGGAAAATGTTTGATGCTAATTATACATTTGGATGTTAAAAAAGGATAAAATTTTCATCTTCGCTGACAGAAAATTGTAGACATTTCAAACAAAACTCACTTCATAAACATCAAAGTTATTAATTTACCCAAAAGAGTAAAAATTACAATAAAAATTTTCTTAAGCCCTTGAAAGATTAGTCTTCAAAAGATAAAACCTCATTGTTTTAGTTTAAAACCTTACAGAACATTATTTTCCACTTTGTCACCTCTACACTCGAGGGAGACCCTCCTGAAAGAAAGATGATGATTATGCAGAAAAAGCCTTATTTGTTTCAGACGGCAGACGCTTTAGGACAAAAGTGGACCAGACGAATTACCTTCATTGGCCACCGCTTGACGTAAGGGCCGTTTATATAACGCAGGAATTCTTATTTGATACTGATATATTAATAAAATATTTTGTGAACTAATAATCATGTGTCAAATTAGTCAGGTAGTTTTATTGTCAGTTTTATTAAAACTTAATAGCGCGTGGTAAAAATGCAGTGCAAGTGATGTAATATAAGATTATATAATTTTTAGGTAGGATGTTGATGTGCGTTTATATAAAACTTATGATTCTATTTATACTTGTTTATTTTGCTTTAGTTTCGAGTAAAGAATACTAATCTATGAAGATGTTAATTATTATGTTTTTTTTCGCTTTTATTTTAGTCTTTATTATATATTCAAGGCATGATTTGGGACTTTAGCAATGATGAAAGTGGGTATGACTTAAAGCTTGGCCCACGGTGCATGAGTATCTTACTGAGTGATTTTGAACTTCATTACGTTGTCAAAAAGTCCACATTAGAAAGCTCGCTTCACGCGCTGCTACGCGCAAATATCAGTGAATTTTCTTTTTTTTTTGGATTTCACGAAAAAGTATTTGATGTAGGAGTTTTTTCACCTGACATCGGAAAAAAATGTTTTCTTGCTATAGCAGCAATTTCATGACATATAACTCAAGCCGTTTAGACATAAAACGAATTAATACCTTAAAAAGGCATCATTAAAAAAAAAAACTATCGAGTGAAATGTGTTCAATTAGGTAACCGACCCGACAACAGAAAGACAAAATTCTGAAAAAACTCAGCATATTAAAACAGAAACCGTGGAAAGACCAAAGGCAAGCCCTTAAGCTATCATTAAAATAAACCGTAGGCTTTGTCAGCGAAATTTAGTGACTAAGCAATATAAAAACAATTACTTCATTATTCATGTACAATAATCGGGATATACAGTCAAGTAACAAATAAAAAGAATAGTTTTTAATATAATAGATTTGCACACTGTATGATCAAATTAACTGAAAGCTATCATCTTTATTAAAGAAATAAATTACTAATCCATCCATCCATCAGCCTGTTTCGTCCACTGCTGGACATAGGCCTTTCCAGGATTTCGCCACTCTTGGGGGTCCTCCTGGAAGAAATTCCCATACTCACACACGCTGGGCAGGCGGGTTGGTGAGCGCGGTGCCGAAGCCCTTGCACCAGTGACGCCGCTGCCCTTCACCAGTCTGTTTTATATAAGCCCGGCAATTGGGGATGGATATACCGCCATCCATCGGTCCCAGGCAACAGTGGGCCACCTGGTTTTGCCTGAGAGCTGTTCTCTTACTCTCTCCCGAATAACCACGAGAGGATTTGCGAGTAAGATGGTGATACCTCCACAGTCGAGCCCGGCATCAGCTCTACCACCTTATATTAATAACTACTAATAACAATAACTAAAAACAAGAGGGGTCGCTTCTCTCCGCTTGGCTTGGCTGCAACATTTATTTATATAGGTTGGGGAAAAAGTTTCTTCGCATTTTATATGAAAATTCAAAGCATTTTTAATAAAGTTTATTTATATTTAATTAAAGTATGTAGATGCCATTTTGTTCGATAACTTTCTGCCATCTTGTAGGTAGGGACATGATACCATTGCTACAGAAATTATGGGGCTTCTGATCAAAAAACCGCGACAAGTGGTTTTGGCTGTCCTCTCGTGATGTTTACCTGACACTGCCTAAAGAATTCCGAAGATACCAAAACAAGTGGAAATCTGAAGGTGCAAGGTCAGGACTATACGGCGGATGCATTAATACGTCCCAGCCAAACTCTCTTAATTTTTGCCGAGTGACTAAAGATGTCTGAGGTCTAGCGTTATCATGATAAAAAACCACACCCCTTATATTAACTAATTTCGGCCGCTTTCCCTCAAATTCTTGCTTTAATCTCATCAGTTGTTCGCAGTAGAGTTCAGAATCGATGGTCCTGCCTGGCGGTAACAGCTCATAATGAATAATGCCCTTCCAATCCCACCATACACACAGCATTACCTTGTTGCGAGATAACCTGGGTTTCGCCAGAGTATGTGAAGCCTGACCAGCCTTTGACCACGACCTTTTTCACACGTTCTTGTCGTACGTGATCCACTTTTCATCACCAGTTATCAGGTTTTTCAAAAATGGTTCGGTTTCATTACGTCGTAATAAAGAATCACAAATGAGTACACGGTTCATTAAGTTTCTTTCAGTGAGCTCATGAGGCACCCAAATATCGAGCTTTTTTGTGTACCCAGCTTTTTTCAAATGCGCCAAAACTGTTTTGTGGTCAATCCCCAGTTCTTCAGCTACATCGTCATTACTGATATACCGATCTTGCTCCACTTTTTCAAAAATGGCATCCATTTTATCCGTAACAGGGCGACCAGAGCAAGGTGCATCTTTGACATCAAAATTTCCGGATTGAAAACACTTAAACCAAATTTGTGCTACTCTTACAGACACTGCAATAGGTTCATAAACATCGAAATTTTTTTTCGCGGCTTGCGTTTCATTTTTACGATTTTTGTAGTAAAATTTTAAAATATATCGAATTTCTCATTAGATTCACTCATCTTAACAGTAAGAAAAACAAATGAAAATCACACATTTTACCTTATTTGAATTTGGAATTATCTTTTTTAAAATTTAAACTTTTTAATAATATCAAAATCAACCAGATACAAATGGTATAGCCAAAGAGATTTTATTACAAGTTCATACATACTATTTGCGAAAAGAGTTTTTCCCCAACCTATATGTCAACCTAACACGCTTCTCTTCGCTTCGCTTTGCTTCACTTCGCTCGTCATCGCTATTTTTAATAAAATATTTTTTCAGATTTTCAAGATTATACGATTTATTTGCTGACAGATCTATTTTTCTGACGAAACTATTATTTCAGGATAAATCTTTCATTTTGAGGAAAAAGTTTTATTTACTGGATGAACTATGATATTACTGATAATCCATCTTGTATGAAAGACCCTGTTACCTGTCTGGTCTGCACGGAGAATGACTCAGGCTGGGCCCATTGACAGAGTTACGTAATACCAGCGGACAGTAACAAGGTTTTTCATATGAACGATTTAATAATAAAATGACACTCACACAAGTCCAGTAAAATATTGACGGCGTCAAGATACCTCCAGAAGTCCAAAATCTGGGGTCCTCGCTATCCACTGCTTGTGCCGCTTCGCTGCTCCAGCTGCTGGCCGAGCCGGTATTATGGAGAGGAAAGACAAAGGCAGGGAACAGCAGGAATTCAAAGGAATGTGGCCGCGAACATTTGCTACGTGTCACCAAAATTCTGACGCAATCACCAAAGTATCTTCATGGAATTAACTCGGCTTCTACGAGAACAATTCCCCAATAAGGTTTTACACTAGAAGACCTTTATTTTTACACACAGGTAGCCCCAAAGCAGGAATCTATTAAAACCTTTCAGGCACCCAATTTTCTCACAAACCCACACGGAAGAGAGCAAAATCACCACGTCATGTCGATCAAATCATAGACAAGAAGTAATAAAAAAAACAAACAAAGTCACTACTCCACCGCTAGAGCGGTCTCTAAATGTGCAGATTATAAAACTGCGAACAAAGCGCGTTCAGCTTGACTGTGGCGCGAACAATCTTTTACTTAAGATAAAAATTGACATTAATTTGGTAATTCAAACTTGATAATGAAAATATTTCGTGGGGTAAATCTATAATTTGAAGAAGACAAATTTAAACTTTGATGGCAGATAATAATAATATAGGTCCCAATGAAAATTATCAGGGTTAGTGATCAGATCTGTAATAATAATATCTTGTGAAAACCTAATTTTTATTCCCAGCATATTCTGCGAATTGCTTTAAACGCACTAATTGCATACTTTTTATTTTTATTCAAAAGTAAGGAAACAATATTATGATGTACATTTTGCACCAAGATTTTACTTTATTCCGTTAAGTGTAAATTTTGTAGTGTACCGGAGATAGGGTCAAGTGAATATTTTTTTGCTGTCATAATATAAATAAACAAACGAGCTATTAACAATAAACATTTACCGAACAAAATACGAAATGGATATAAGAAAAAAAACTCCAATATTGAAATTAGCTAAAAAGAACAAATTGTGAACACATCTTTACCAGGACATCAATCACAGTATGACTGGACACTTACTCGAATTTTGGCGGAAAAAAACGCTTTAGATTTTTTTCCTATCTCATGAAAATTGATTTTGCTTTAAAAGCAAAATTGCTCAATAAATGGCGTCCCTTTTTGTTTATGAGCACCAAAATATTTTTATTGGACACTCTGTTTGAGACATTGTGAACGATTTTGTTTTATCGTTTACAATCCTGTCATAACGTGGCACCATCCATTTTCCGGACATAACTTTGTTAATGCCTACTGGAAATATTTGTAAAGAAACTTGTTAATTTTATAATTACGGATAGAATAAAGAATAAAATAATGAAAATGATTTAATATCAAAAAAGCTTCAGAAATACCTACAAAAAATTATGTTAAAAAGACAATATAAAATAAAAACAAACTTATTGAAATTAAATTGAACTAAAGCATTGTAGCTTTATTTGTTAAAAGGAGGTGCGCGATCAGCGTATGCTGTTGGACAACGAGGTTCCAAACAGCGCTGTTTTTGCAGCGTACCTATTTAAAAAGACGACATTATGTTTTGTTAGATTGGTGCAAAGGCGCGCAGAATGCTAAATAAATTGATAAAAATAATTAAAAAGGAGACTAGAGTTAAGTTAAGTTCATAAAATTTGCTTTAAACTAAGTTTAGTATTAAAACTAACAATATATCATGTAATTTAAATAAATTATACAAATATTACACAGAGAAAATCAATTACATTACATTAAACTAAATATATCTACTCGTAGGATGACTAATATTCACAATTTCAGGAAATTTATATGTGCATGGCGTGGGATGTGCAACGAGCTATTTTCGTCGTAGGGTATGTGGCTGTTTACTAACAGCTGTCATTAAAATGTATAATATATAGGGGTAAATTTTTCAAGGAGTTGGAGGTGCATCATCAAAGGTTGCTTACAAAAATGTTCTTATTTTTGCTTTTTATTACTTTGTACTGATTCTGAGCAAGGGTGATTTGTTTGTCGAGTAGTAAGTATTTTAGTTTAAAGGGTATCCGCCAAAATTGCCCCAGTCCCGGCGCAAAAGAATTGTATCTCAGATTTTAGATAATTATTAGTAGAAACAATATCAGGTGTCGTTTTCTCCTAATTCAGTGGCTAACATGTTTTTTTAGCCCAGAGAAGTTTCATAGGCGCTACATGCAGACATGACACTTTTTAGGAAAAACTTCATTTTACTGCTCTAATTGACATTGAATTGGCAAAAAATGAATAAAACACATGATATAAACACATTATCACATATGTACAATAATGTACCTATACATATGGCATTTTTTTGAAAAACTTCATTTTACTGTATTAATTCACTCATTAACAACGCAAACGTGTGGGTAATTTCAAAAAATTGAATATAATAGGCACATATGCGTACACACTGAATCATACCTTTTTTATAGTTTTTCTTATATCTGTGCCCTGAACACCAATTAAATAATTTAAAAAAAATTCCTCACGACATCTCGATTTTTTTTATTTTTTTTTTATTTTTTTATGGTAAATACACAGATAACAAAATACAATTACGCCAAACTGTACAACAGTTTGTTGGCGTGATGCGCTCTTTACACTGAAGATTACAGTTTCTTAATTATAAAAACACAAGTTAATAATAGTAAATAATAAAAATTACAATTTCAAAAAGGCTGTTTTTAATTTAATCTTTAAACAAGGTAAATTTATTTTTTCTTTATTTAGTAGAAGAGGCTGGAAGAGCTTATGGTTACAAATTCTTGGTGTCAAGTACTCTCTGGTTCTTTGCCCATAGTAGTTTTTAGCGATAGGCTGTAATAATTTTCCCCTTTTTAGAGATCTTGTTAAATGTCGGTGATTTATTATTGTTTTATATTGTTCACTATAATATGTCTCTAAAGCTATCAAATACCTAACCTTGCTACTGGCCGACAATATTTTACAAATACCAAATAGCTTAAAATAATCCTGTTTACAGTTTTCTTTGGTTTTATTGTCTACTAGATTTTTCATAATTCTTATCTGTAGCTGATGTATGGACTGTAAATATGTTTTAAAAGTCAGGCCGTAACAACTCAAGCCACAGCTCAATAATGAGTCCGCGAGTGCGTGATAAACAATGTACAAGGTGCGCCTATTTAGCACTTTATTTAAATGATAAAATTTCCCCAAGATTGATCTTAGCTTATTGCAAACTAACGTTATATGTAATTTCCAATTAAAATTTTTATCTATTAATAACCCCAAATATTTAAATTTATTTACTAATTCTAGACTATTACATTCACAGTTTACTTTGTTTAGGTGTAGGCAATCGTAGGTGTGACCAATTATTTTTATTGTAGATGGATCAATGTTTTTAGCAGTTATATTGTACGGTGAGTGGATATGCATGCATTTTGTTTTACTTAGGTTTAATATTATCCCGTTGTCACGTGCCTACTTAGTTATTCTCTCAAAATCATCTTGTATATTGTTTATCATGGTCGCAACATGTTTTCCAGCGAAAAGCAGGCACATATCATCAGCGTACATGTATAGTTGAGAGTTATGTACAACGTTCGCGACACTGTTTACGTGCATAATGTACCCGACTGGTCCATACACTGAACCAGTCGGGACGCCATCACTGACCTTGGCCTCAGACCCAGCTGTTCCGCTGATGACTGTGCGTAGCGTTCTATTATTGAGGTAACTATGCAACCACTGGTTGGTTGGACCACTTATCCCACACTCATCCATCGCCTGTAATAGCTGATTATGTTCGAGCGTATCGAACGCTTTCTTGAAATCTATGAACAACGCAAGTACCTGTCTTCCTTTGTTCAGATGGCTGTTTACATAATCACTAAATTTTGCCAGAGCTGACGAGGTGCTACGACCCTTTCTGAAACCATATTGGGACTCAGATATAATATTATTATGCTCTAAAAAAGTACCAATTTGCTCAACGACAACTTTTTCTACAATTTTATTTACGGCTGATAGTATAGCAATGGGCCGATAATTACTATAGTCTAAATGATTGCCTTGTTTGTAAATGGGCCTGATTATAGATTTTTTTAGGTCGTCAGGATAGATACCTTTTACCAAACACATATTTATAAAACTTGCTAATACTTGGCTAATTTCAGGCTTAATATATTTTAGATCTTGGACCCTAATTTTATCTAGGCCTGGTGACTTTTCACAATCCATTTTATCAATAATTTTTGATACTTTGAAAGCGCTCACTTTTTGAAAACGAAAAGATACCTCAGGTTTTTTTACATAGGAGCTTCTATCCAAGAATTTAGTTTTACAATTATGCTTTATTTTTTGTATTTCCTGCGTGAACGTATCAGAGAATGTATTACAAATATTATGTATACTGTCTGTTTTACCTAAGTACTTAATTATCACCTCGTCTAAGTTTGCTTTATTTCTCCCGATCCATTCATTGATGTTTACCCAAATTTTTCTGAAATCACCGTTACACTTTCTTATTTCTTCCTGTCTATATTTGTTCTTGGCTGAATTTACGATTTTATTTACTTTATTTCGAAATTTTGTGTATTCAAGTCTACGAGTCATACTATTGGGCATAGATTTCCAAGCTCTAAATAATTGATCTCTTTTTTCTAACATTACTGCTAATTTCGTATTTATCCAAGGCTTAGTATGTCTTTTATTGGAAACTGTTAATTTAATTTTACTTTCTTCGTAAATACTGCCAAAAACCAGTGATAGTCTTTCGTATAATAATAAAGGACATTCGATAGAAAGCATATCCGACCATTTTACACAACTCAGTTTTTCCCTTACTAATTTATTAGATAAAGTATACCGTGATGTAGTGCAAATCGGGTCATTTTGTTCTGGCACGGTAACACTGCCGCTGGCGGCCAGCCTTACTCCCACCATGTAGTGGTCAGACAGCTTGCATGTAAGTATGTGTGCGTGGGCGCGCTGCGCATACCTACGAGCTGCGCATATTTATGACTATGGTCTAAGAAGATTAGGTAAATAATGTCATATTTCAGTCTGTGGTGATGATAGTAAAAAACGATCCTTGGCATTTAGCAGAGTAATAAAATAAAAACTATACGTTTATTGTACTACACTGCACTCAATCTATCATCCGTTGCGTGCTATGTTCGGCTAGAACGCGGCGAGCGTTGAAACGTAAATGACGCGATGGCGGGGTGCGGGCGCGGGCATTTGTCAGTAACGAAAGATATCGACAGCCACCTCCCATCCTGTCAAAGGATGCCACCGCCGCCACGCGACGAAAGACAAAGAGTTAAAGGGCAAAATAGGCGATATCTGGATACATTCCATTGCTTTATTGTAAGATCATAATGTCTCGCTTTCTCGAATTTTCTCGAGCTGAATTTCTTGGGATCGAGAACAGCCAAATTCGATTCAATCGAGAACGAGAATTCCCGGGAATAATCTTTTCGCTGTACTTAATTTTTTTTATTTATACACGGATAAAAAAACTTGTTGTGACGACTTTAAATGTTTGTAAATGATTATCGTTATTAAGTACGAAATTTAGTACAAAAATGTATAGTCAACACATCACATCTCATAATTTTTTCGATCAGGCAAAATAACAAATACATAAATTGTTGAGTGAAGTCGTGTGTAAAACCAATAATTATAATACTATACTACAAATATACTACTTATCTAATATAATATAAATATTTAATACTTACCACTTGCAGGACGGTGAAGGAAAACATCGTAAGGAAACCTGTTTGCTCTAAAACGCATATATTTGTGCCACAACTACGGCGATAAGGCTCACCAACCATCATTTCGGGACGTAATAAATAATCGGCGGTGTGCATTTCACAGTTCACACTCGGAACACCTCTGACACCCTTTCGGGGATTCATGTCGTGATGATGTATTTATTATTTACCAAATATTTTAATTTATTTTCCCCCACTTATCAATCTGACCTAAACTATTTATCCAAAGCACAGAATTACTCATCACACTTTCGTATCTTAGCGGTAGAATACGGACAAACAGTATACGCGCCAGAATACGGCAGCGCGCTGCTGTGAACGCACTAGGGCGTCCCGCTTGAGGGGGAAACTACGTCCACCACTTCCCCTGCTTCACCACCTCAAAAACCTAAAGTGCAGCGTCTTACAGCGCCTTAATTAAGTAATAATACACTTTCTTGAAAATAAGTTATTATTTCACCGCTTTTAGGTTCATAAGGCAGCTTATAACACACACGTGCTTTTGACTTTCCATTACCGCACTAATGCTTTTTAGAATAATGCGTAAAAGAGAAAGATTTATTGGCACATCAACCGACAGCGGCAGCTTTATTGTTTTATAACTTAGGTTTGTCTAAAGTATATTTTTTGGAAATTGACAGTTCCTGATACTGGTAAATGCGCTTTTAATTCCTATGGTGCATGAGTCATTTCATTTTATTGAAAATATCGAATAATAAACAGTTTAATTCTGAACTAGAGTGCCAACACCAAATTAGCTCACAAATGAATTAATTAATGTACTTTCAAGCACTTTTTGTATCGACGCTACACTACCATAATAATATCAAAAGATAACATTATCAAATTTCAGATCATTATCAGAGTTCAGAATGCATGTGCCAGGTTTTGCTTTGATGTGCCAAAACAGGCACATGTTACGCCATTTTTTAACGAGAAAGGCATCCTTAAAATGAAAGCGCGCAGACAACTACATCTCACAAATCTCGTTCACAAGGTTGTACATACAAGGAAACCCTTGTATTTATACTCTAAATTCACATGGGCCAGTGATATTTGTAGCCGGAATAGTCGAAGGAGGCACCTTGACATGATGATCGTTCACAAGTCATCCGGTTTTAGAGGTAGCTTCAAATATGCGGCAACGAAAGTGTGGAACGACTTGCCTCCACCCCTACACGAGTACATGACGGCTGTTACATTAAAAAAACATGTTAGGAAAAAACTTTTAGATCAGCAAAAAAAAGAGTTGCCGCACAAACAAAACAAATCAAAAAAAGGTCATAAAAATAATGCTGCAAAATCATTTAAATAATTAAAAGATCAAGATCAATAACGGAATCTGTTTTATTATATTATATATTGTTTGTATTGTACAATTTTATTTAATGCATGCTTTTTTTAACTATTAATTGTTGTTTTTATATACTTATATATATATGGTATATTTATCTACCTGCTTTAAACGTGTTGTGTTCAGTGAGAACAAGGACACGCTGAAAAACAGCGCTGTGCAGATTCACACTCACAGCAATATGCTGAGCCCTTTTTGTCACCAAACCCTTTAATTTGTAAAAAATGAATGTATCTACTTACAGTCAGTGACACAAGAGCGTACGGGGTGAAAATAAAAAATGGTGGACCAGGGGAAAGGGGGGATGCTACTAATGTATACAGCGGAGCAACGACTCTGATGCACAGTGCATGGTCTCGGGAAAAATATGATTGTTGAGTTCTATCTAGGTTTTGCTATGTAAAAGTGAGACCTAGTCTCAAGCCTAACCTTAGGTCTCTCTGAATATGAGCGCAAAAACTCTTTACTGTTAACCTGTAAGTGCACCTTGTTGTAGCATTGGTTGTAGGTAGCAACATCCATATCAGTAAATTGTTACAGCATTAGAACGGCCACCCGCGACGGCGATAACGCTCTTATCGCTGAACTTAAATGGTATTTATATTAATTTCCTCTCATTCAATTAAATATGTTATCGGGCTTAATTAACCGATCTCATCCTGTCCGTGGGGTTTATTGAAATATTAATAGTTCGGAAAAATGAAACAATACACCATTGTTCGATAAGGTTTGACGTCATACCTACGGTAAGGCATACCTACGGTAAGGCATACCTACGGTAAGGTGTACAGGTACACCTGCGGAGGTAATTAAGTGTTCATCACCTAACGATGGTGTGCATGGACGATTCAACAAAAACCCAAGTCTCTCGGGTTCGCTTGGTAAACTGCTTTGCGGACATGAGTGCACGCTGCAACGCTGTAGTGGAATAGCTTGTCGGAGCCGAACATCCGAAGAACATACAACATAGTCAAGTAAGACTGCAGGTCACGTAGCAAGACTGCGTGCATACTCAGCATGCCGGGGTGCTTGCAGTTAGAGTTGAAACAATCGTTGGTTGCATTTGTACCGTAACGAGCACATACTGAAGCTTACCTATACTTTTTTCCATACGGAGCATGATTGTGCTAGCTAACAGAAGTTAACACAGTGTATGATATGACTCCCGTAATAAAATGTAAAACTGTATGCATTATCCTTATCAATTTTTTCCTTTTCAGCTGAAAATAACTGGGTATTGCCGATATATGCATGTATTACCCGTTGACATCATCGATATTGCGCCATTTTACCACAAAATACGTTTCTCTACCTAATTTGCTTATCAATTCTGTCGTTACTGCGGTACACCATGATGTCACGGTATTTGAATTATCCCTCATTATAACGAGCTTATTCAAGTGGGAAAAAATTCGCGATAATTATGGAACAACGAGTCCTTGTTAGGTAGTTTTCGGGTTAGTATAAATGGAGGAAAGTACATATACAATCAATCATTAGCACATATACACTCGCCATAATCACAAGGCTGTGTACAATCGATCAGTCTTAACAAAATCACCATGTCATCATTCACAAAATCATCATCCACCATGAGCGGAAACTCTGGAGAAGCCGTTCATCGAGACAACGGGGAAAAATCTCGGAAGGAGCAAGAGCGGGCGGAAGAAGAAGCAGAAAAGCGCAGACAAGACTTGGAGCGTGAGGAGAGAAAACGTCAGAAGGCAGAGCAGCGGCGACTGGACAGGCACTTGATGCAGTATGCAGAAGCTTTGCGTCAGCAGGCATCGTGGCGTGGAACTCTCAACCGGCCGAAGTAGTGCTAATCATAGATATGATCATTTGTTTATATAATAAGTATTAGGTATTTGTGTACATCAGTATTAAGTATATTGTGTATGTGAGTGTTTGTTTTTGAAAATAAAAAAAAAAACTTGTTCCCGATACATATTTATTTCATTTCAAAATGCATGCCGACTTACAAATGTCACGACATACCAGTTTCCTTCATGATACTAGTTCTATCCACTAAGATGTTGTACAATCTACATCCATGCATAGATAACCGTGGTCACTACACTTTGTAACACGATAGAGGGGCACCGCGACATGCTATGCAGCGATAGGTAGGTACGGTGCAGTGTTTAGGTAAGGTATCTGTCATACCATAGTCCTAACATTACAGCAATCATGAAAAGTATACATATTTAGAATGATTTTTTTTACATCATTATAGTCTAACCAAACCTGTAAGCTATACAATGACAAATCTTAAGTATAAGTGAGGTGTATACGTGTATGAAGCACACGTGTATGTCCCGGTAATTTTCCATGGTCACTCATCAGTTATGATTTCGTTTTGAAATACACGCCGCCAGTTGGATACAGATCATAAAATGAATATAGCACGGGTTTTCCCGAATATTTCAAGACAGTGCCAACTAAACGTGGGTTGCCGTAATACGCTGGAGCTACTTACGTTCGGCCGGCAGCCTGTAATAATATTTCGATGAAGGTCCCGTCGTCTGATCATATTTACCTATCTTTTGAGTAGTGACACATAGTTTGTTCCATATTTAAACGAGAGCGTGCCATGTGGTCATACGTATTATCGGTTCATAAGGAGTTATAGATGTAACGCCAATTGCCGCCAGTCTTTGTCATAATACTGTTTGCGGCTTACATGCAGTTATTCATGGATATAAAGTTAAGAAAAACCTTATTTAGACGTCTCATATTCCTGTATGGTCGGCTCCATACCTAAACGTCGCAGATACACGTACTCAGAGGCGAATGCACACTCAGGCCTTGCTCAAGACATATGATAAGCATATGCCAAGCATAGTTTGTGATAACGGAGCTTTGCAAACATATTATAAACACAAATATTTATTTTAATAAGCGAACGTCACATTGCAGCAGCATTGCTGCACTATTTAGCACTTTTATCACTGATGTTGCGAGCCGACTGCAGCAACATTTCTGTGTCCGTCCGGTCACCCGTCGAATAATATAGTAAGATTTGCGGATCACCTTCATGCACTTTCTGGATGACCTCTCTGAAGATTTCTTGGGATTCTTTCAGCAGAATCGCCGGGACCATGTACTTGGTTATCCACGCAGAGACGTGCGCCGTGCAGAAATGATGAAAGTGCTGTGGGATCCTGCACTCACGTCCCGGTGGTACCACTACATTAGGCCTCTTGCCGCAGGAACAGGTGTCCCCGGCGACCGCCTTGCACTTCGAAAAGCGAATCTTCTTTTCAACAAACTCCAGTATAGTGGGCACCCTCACGAGATCCCTCTCACCTGGCGGCGGCCCCCAAAATAAGGGCATGAGCCAGTCCCAGTTCACCATCAGACGATCTTCTTCTGGCCTCGTCGGATCAAAGTTGTAGCGGACGGGGCATGGCTTCCCGTTAAGGAAAGTCAGGTCGTCCAGCTGTCGTTCCGCCTGAAGAAACTGTTTGTATGCTTTATTGAATTGCAGAATTTCGCCGGGGCTGAAAGGGGCCTCCTCGGGTATAGAAGGCCCGCGCGTCGTGAAGGTGTCCACCGGGAAACTGAGTATTCTGTCTTGGGACTGCATCTTGAGTTCTGGATAGATGTCACGGGACTCCTAAGTCTATATGATGTTCTTGCGGTAATGTTGACCGTGTAGTGTCTAGCGACTGACTGCCCGCATAGCAATTTATACCACTCCAGTTGTTTATCGTACCGAAAAAAGAAAACAATATAGGGATAATATCGATTTGGAATTCCCACAACCTCGCGTGCGGGTTATCGTTCGGCGCGGTAATTGGATCATTCCTAAAATAAACGAGTGAATATTAAAATATTCTTGGACCACGTCAGTCAAACTTTCATCCTTATGAAAATAGACGATTTACAATTCATCCTGCGCTCCCATACTGGGGCCCCGGGAGTCACTTACGTGTTCACATAGTCACTATAGATCGTATCTCATACCTACGATAAAAATTACGCTACCAATTTGGGACATCGATAACAACGTTTAATTGCTGTACTCGATGCATTGTCTTAGCTCGCAACACCATAATATAAATGCCGGGCATTCATAGGGAAAACCAGGTCAAAAGTTTGTAACTTTAGTATACAGGTAAAACATACCTATTAAGCACATACGGCATTGTGTGCGCGATAAGAGCGTGTCTTAACAACGACAATGATGCAGATTGGATGCAGTTTTAGTAGGGTGAAACAACTAGTATGTGCTTCTTGACCGAATACTGATAACACAGAAGATATAAACAAAATAGACTGGGTTTCTCCAAAACGAGAAACTGTTAGGTTATCGGGCGACTTAGTGATAAGGTATTTAACTCGTGTAAAAGCAATGCTGAGACCACGTCAGCCGATATTTAGATACACGTCGCACTTAGGTATCATCCCACTTTAGTACTCCTGTTTGAAAAAGAACTACAATTATAGCACTAGTGGATCTTGTGAGTGCCCGCTATGAATGCTGCGCTGCAGTCCAGCGTCATGCTTACATTATGCAAAAGTGGCAAAGCGGTGCATGGCCTATGAGAGGCGGGTGACCGCTGCATGGCAACAAAGCAGATAATTCTACAAGAAGTATGTTTATTCTAGGCGTTCTAGGTATCGTTCCGTGAGAACGTGAGCTGTAGGTTTCTGGCAATTCGGCCCCAGCTTGGATGCTGATGCTGCGGCCCCAGCAATTCATGTTACCTGCTGCTTTGACCCATACTCATATCACTTTAGAGGCGGCACATACGAAAAAAGTCAAAATTTTCGGAAATGCATCTGACCCCTATGCACTATAGAATCTTCATCACTGAATACGAAAATAGTACCCTTGCCTTACCTAGATGTTTAATTTTGAAGTTATAGACCGTACGCTACCGTGTCATTGACTGTAAGTGTGTTTAATTTGGGACAAATAAATTTATTTTCTTTCTTTCTTTTCTTTCAAATTTATCGGGGTGCTCAAGGGTTGGGGTTCCAAAGGAAGGGTACCTCAACTCAAGGATCGGGTACCTCAAGAATATATTTTATTCTATTTTGGGATAGATCACATGTGATCTTACAGCAGCATTGGTCCATTTAAATAATTAATTTAAATTTAAAAAACGAAAAAAAAAAAGGATAGCTTGTTTTTTATATTTTCAAGATTTTAATATTGACCTGTATGTAAAAATTTACCATATTATTCATGGATAGAGCACCCTGTTTGATGAAGGAAAAGGGTTATCAAATAAACAATCTGTATAGAATTAGGAAGTAGAAAATGTTAATGACAAATCAATTTTCTTCTCTTACTTCTAAATAAGTTATTAGAAAAACCAGATAATAATTGAGGAAAGAAAACATTTTGAGCTTCAATTAAAGCAAATTATTACAGAGCCCATAAAAAGTACGGAAAATGTTTGATGCTATTTATACATTTGGATGTTAAAAAAGGATAAAATTTTCATCTTAGCTGACAGAACATTGTAGACATTTCAAACAAAACTCACTTCATAAACATCAAAGTTATTAATTTACCCAAGAGTAAAAAATTACAATAAAAATTTTCTTAAGCCCTTGAAAGATTAGTCTTCAAAAGATAAAACCTCATTGTTTTAGTCTAAAACCTTACAGAACATTATTTTCCACTTTGTCACCTCTACACTCGAGGGAGACCCTCCTGAAAGAAAGATGATGATTATGCAGAAAAAGCCTTATTTGTTTCAGACGGCAGACGCTTTAGGACAAAAGTGGACCAGACGAATTACCTTCATTGGCCACCGCTTGACGTAAGGGCCGTTTATATAACGCAGGAATTCTTATTTGATACTGATATATTAATAAAATATTTTGTGAAATAATAATCATGTGTCAAATTAGTCAGGTAGTTTTATTGTCAGTTTTATTAAAACTTAAAAGCGCATGGTAAAAATGCAGTGCAAGTGATATAATATAAGATTATATAATTTTAGGTAGAATGTTGATGTACGTTTTTATAAAACTTATGATTCTATTTATACTTGTTTATTTTTCTGTAGTTGTATTATCTTCGAGTAAAGAATACTAATCTATGAAGATGTTAATTATTATGTTTTTTTTCGCTTTTATTTTAGTCTTTATGATATATTCAAGGCATGATTTGGGACTTTAGCAATGATGAAAGTGGGTATGACTTAAGGCTTGGCCCACGGTGCACGAGTATCTTACTGAGTAATTTTGAACTTCATTACGTTGTCAAAAAGTCCACATTAGAAAGCTCGCTTCACGCGCTGCCACGCGCAAATATCAGTGAATTTTCTTTTTTTTTTGGATTTCACGAAAATGTATTTGATGTAGGAGTTTTTTCACCTGACATCGGAAAAAAATGTTTTCTTGCTATAGCAGCAATTTCAGACATAAAACTCAAGCCATTTAGACATAAAACGAATTAATACCTTAAAAAGGCATCATTAAAAAAAACTATCGAGTGAAATGTGTCCAATTAGGTAACCGACCCGACAACGGAAAGACAAAAGTCTGAAAAAACTCAGCATATTAAAACAGAAACCGTGGAAAGACCAAAGGCAAGCCCTTAAGCTATCATTAAAATAAACCATAGGCTTTGTCAGCGAAATTTAGTGACTAAGCAATATAAAAATAATTACTTCATTATTCATGTACAATAATCGGGATATACAGTCAACTAACAAATAAAAAGAATAGTTTTTAATATAATAGGTTTGCACACTGTATGATCAAATTAACTGAAAGCTATCATCTTTATTAAAGAAATAAATTACTAATCCATCCATCCATCAGCCTGTTTCGTCCACTGCTGGACATAGGCCTTTCCAGGATTTCGCCACTCTTGGGGGTCCTCCTGGAAGAAATTCCCATACTCACACACGCTGGGCAGGCGGGTTGGTGAGCGCGGTGCCGAAGCCCTTGCACCAGTGACGCCGCTGCCCGTCACCAGTCTGTTTTATATAAGCCCGGCAATTGGGGATGGATATACCGCCATCCATCGGTCCCAGGCAACAGTGGGCCACCTGGTTTTGCCTGAGAGCTGTTCTCTTAATCTCTCCCGAATAACTTCGACACAGTCGAGCCCGGCATCAGCTCTACCACCTAATATTACTAACTACTAATAACAATAACTAAAAACAAGGAAGGTCGCGTCTCTCCGCTTGGCTTGGCTGCAACATTTATTTATATAGGTTGGGGAAAAAGTTTCTTCGCATTTTATATGAAAATTCAAAACATTTTTAATAAAGTTTATTTATATTTAATTAAAGTATGTAGATGCCATTTTGTTCGATAACTTCCTGCCATCTTGTAGGTAGGGACATGATCCCATTGCTATAGAAATTATGGGGCTTCTGATCAAAAAACCGCGACAAGTGGTTTTGGCTGTCCTCTCGTGATGTTAACCTGACACTGCCTAAAGAATTCTGAAGAAACCGAAACAAGTGTAAATCTGAAGGTGCAAGGTCAGGACTATACGGCGGATGTATTAATACGTCCCAGCCAAACTCTCTTAATTTTTGCCGAGTGACTAAAGATGTCTGAGGTCTAGCGTTATCATGATAAAAAACCACACCCCTTCTATTAACTAATTTCGGCCGCTTTCCCTCAAATTCTTGCTTTAATCTCATCAGTTGTTCGCAGTAGAGTTCAGAATCGATGGTCCTGTCTGACAGTAACAGCTCATAATGAATAATGCCCTTCCAATCCCACCATACACACAGCATTACCTTGTTGCGAGATAACCCGGGTTTCGCCAGAGTCTGTGAAGCCTGACCAGCCTTTGACCATGACCTTTTTCACACGTTCTTGTCGTACGTGATCCACTTTTCATCACCAGTTATCAGGTTTTTCAAAAATGGTTCGGTTTCATTACGTCGTAATAAAGAATCACAAATGAGTACACGGTCCATTAAGTTTTTTTCAATGAGCTCATGAGGCACCCAAATATCGAGCTTTTTTGTGTACTCAGCTTTTTTCAAATGCGCCAAAACTGTTTTGTGGTCAATCCCCAGTTTTTCAGCTACATCGTCATTACTGATATGCCAATCTTGCTCAACTTTTTCAAAAATGGCATCCATTTTATCCTTAACAGGGCGCCCAGAGCGAGGTGCATCTTTGACATCAAAATTTCCGGATTGAAAACACTTAAACCAAATTTGTGCTACTCTTACAGACACTGCAATAGGTTCATAAACATCAAAATTTTTTTTCGCGGCTTGCGTTTCGTTTTTACGATTTTTGGAGTAAAATTTTAAAACATATCGAATTTCTCATTAGATTCACTCATCTTAACAGTAAGAAAAACAAATGAAAATCACACATTTTACCTTATTTGAATTTGGAATTACCTTAAATTACCTTGCCTTAAATTTAAACTTTTTAATAATATAAAAATCAACCAGATACAAATGGTATAGCCAAAGAGATTTTATTACAAGTTCATACATACTATTTGCGAAAAGAGTTTTTCCCCAACCTATATGTCAACCTAACACGCTCCTCTTTGCTTCGCTTTGCTTCACTTCGCTCGTCATCGCTATTTTCAATAAAATATTTTTTTCAGATTTTCAAGGTTAAACGATTTATTTGCTGACAGATCTACTTTTCTGACGAAACTATTATTTCAGGATAAATCTTTTATTTTGAGGAAAAAGTTTTATTTACTGGATGAACTATGATATTACTGATAATCCATCTTTTACTTAAGATAAAAATTGTCATTAATTTGGTAATTCAAACTTGATAATGAAAATATTTCGTGGGGTAAATCTATAATTTGAAGAAGACAAATATAAACTTTGATGGCAGATAATAATAATATAGGTCCCAATGAAAATTATCAGGGTTAGTGATCAGATCTGTAATAATAATATCTTGTGAAAACCTAATTTTTATTCCCAGCATATTCTGCGAATTGCTTTAAACGCACTAATTGCATACTTTTTATTTTTATTCAAAAGTAAGGAAACAATATTATGATGTACATTTTGCACCAAGATTTTAATTTATTCCGTTAAGTGTAAATTTTGTAGTGTACCGGAGATAGGGTCAAGTGAATATTTTTTTGCTGTCATAATATGAATAAACAAACGAGCTATTAACAATAAACATTTACCGAACAAAATACGAAATGGATATAAGAAAAAAAACTCCAATATTGAAATTAGCTAAAAAGAACAAATTGTGAACACATCTTTACCAGGACATCAATCACAGTATGACTGGACACTTACTCGAATTTTGGCGGAAAAAACGCTTTAGATTTTTTTCCTATCTCATGAAAATTGATTTTGCTTTAAAAGCAAAATTGCTCAATAAATGGCGTCCCTTTTTGTTTATGAGCACCAAAATATTTTTATTGGACACTCTGTTTGAGACATTGTGAACGATTTTGTTTTATCGTTTACAATCCTGTCATAACGTGGCACCATCCATTTTCCGGACATAACTTTGTTAATGCCTACTGGAAATATTTGTAAAGAAACTTGTTAATTTTATAATTACGGATAGAATAAAGAATAAAATAATGAAAATGATTTAATATCAAAAAAGCTTCAGAAATACCTACAAAAAATTATGTTAAAAAGACAATATAGAATAAAAACAAACTTATTTAAATTAAATTGAACTAAAGCATTGTAGCTTTATTTGGTAAAAGGAGGTGCGCGATCAGCGTATGCTGTTGGACAACGAGGTTCCAAACAGCGCTGTTTTTGCAGCGTACCTATTTAAAAAGACGACATTATGTTTTGTTAGATTGGTGCAAAGGCGCGCAGAATGCTAAATAAATTGATAAAAATAATTAAAAAGGAGACTAGAGTTAAGTTAAGTTCATAAAATTTGCTTTAAACTAAGTTTAGTATTAAAACTAACAATATATCATGTAATTTAAATAAATTATACAAATATTACACAGAGAAAATCAATTACATTACATTAAACTAAATATATCTACTCGTAGGATGACTAATATTCACAATTTCAGGAATTTTATATGTGCACGGCGTGGGATGTGCAACGAGCTATTTTCGTCGTAGGGTATGTGGCTGTTTACTAACAGCTGTCATTAAAATGTATAATATATAGGGGTAAATTTTTCAAGGAGTTGGAGGTTGGCATCAAACATTGCTTACAAAAATGTTCTTATATTTGCTTTTTATTACTTTGTACTGATTCTGAGCAAGGGTGATTTGTTTGTCGAGTAGTAAGTATTTTAGTTTAAATTTAAATGAAAGATAAATGAGGCCTATGGGCGTCATGTCCATGAACGTGTTAAGTACTGGCGCGCGCGGTGTTCATCCGTGTACTGGCTTCCTCCACTTTCATTGTCACCACTTTAGAGGTTACCGTTTGTAATCTTTATTTGAAACCACTTACATTCTCTAATTATTGGTTAATAATAACATTGAGGGATATACAATTTTCCATGCTAAATTTTGCTACGTACATAGTCGTACTATTTGGTTTCGTCAGCAGTTACTTATCTGATAATATAGCCCTAGTGCAGAAAGCCTCGTAGAAGATTTCAGAAAGAAAATATTGACTAGCCTTTACCCACGGCTCCACCTGCGTTTATTCAATTTCTGTCCCGTTTTAGGCTTGAGCACCCCTTATAGCCTATATGTTGATCAGGGTTGCTGCAATGATAATAAAAAACCGCATCTTAATCCGATGAGTGGTTCTCGATTTAAAACGGAACATACATAAATACAGACGGACAAAAATTCAAAAAATTGTGGTTTTTGCTTCAGTACATCTATATATATAAAATTCAAAGTCCTGACTGACTTACTGATGTATCAAGACACAGACTAAGCCGCTGGTCTTAGAGACATGAAATTTTAAGGATGTGTTCTTTGTGAATGAATGAAATGTTGTCTAGGTATCCACTAAAAAAGGGTTTTTCGAAATTGAACCCTTAAGATATAAAATTTAAAGTCCTGACTGACATATCAAGCCAGAGACTAAACTACTGGTCCTTAAGTCATGAAATTTGGAGGATGTGTTCTTTGTGAAATGTAGGTATCCACTAAGAAAGTGTTTTTCGAAATTGAACCCCTAAGATATAAAATTCAAAGTCCTGACTGATATATCAAGCCACAGACTAAACCACTGGTCCTAAGGTTATGAAATTTGGAGGGTGTGTTCTTTGTGAAGTGTGAGTATCCACTAAGAAAGGGTTATTCGAAATTTTACTCCTGAAATGGTGAAATGGGTGGTTGAATTTGCCGTTTTATTCTCTGGGTCGATTTACTCGAAAATCGGTACACCCACTCTTGAATTAAAATTAATAAGGCTTTGAAAATCCTACATGGCATAGTAGATCGGCGTATGGGACGCAGGACGTGCGGGGGAGCGCGAAAACCGCGCCTGGTGCGGGGGAATTTACCTATTAGTAAGTAGGTAGGATTTTTCTGAGTTATAGGTGTATCTGTAATATGTACCTGATATTACTATTAACTAATATTTGTAAGTTATAAGGAAGTACATGTAAAAAAAGCGTTTGTTTCTCAAAATAAAATAGGAGTAGTCTGATGATTCTAGCACTTGAAGGAGTAATAAAATAATAAATACTGCGGTAGGTATCGTATTTCGTTGTAAACAATATTAATTATTTATTATCCACTTCTGGTTCTCTCCTAATTGGATATTTTCACACAGGGTTTGAGTTCTGTTACATACAACCATACTACTCTCATTCCAGAGATTAGTTTAGTTTTACGGAGAACTTCGTCCTTATTGCTTTTCTTGGGTGATTTTCAATTTGTATACCTATCGATATTCTATTGAGAAGGGGTGAGAGCGCTTATAATGTTTGTTTCTGAAATTTAGCGAAAATATTTAATATTTTATTATCAGTATGATATAAATATATTTAAACTATTTCGGTTCACGAAAGCATGAGAATATCGAGTTTAAACTTACCTTCATCATCGGGAGCGCGATTTTTTTCGTGCACCAACTGATCAGCACACACAGCGGCAATCGCCGTACTCTTAAGGTGAAGTGGTCGTTGGAAATTCGCGCCAAAATCTGCTTCCTCCCTCCCCGCAGAGGCGTGGCTTGTCACGCGCCCACGCTTCGAATATTTCGCCAGCTAATTCTATCTAGAGTCGTGTCTGTACACTGAATTATTTTATTTTTGTTATGGTAGGGGGCCTAGTCAACATTATGGCTATCGGGGTGATGATAAAGTAACCGCCAAGCTGAAAACTGACGATAATAGTTTTAAAAATACCTAGCAACGTAGAAATAGTTCAAGAGCTTTATCAGATTCGACGTAAGCGACAATGTGCTTGAAATGGAATAAACTAGAGGAATTATACAATACTGAAAAAAGTTCGTAGTCACAAGATGGATTATCATATTAAAAAAATATTTGTATTAAGTTTCATGATGATACGATCTATATCACAGACACAAAACGCGATAAATGAAATTTTTAGAGGTACTTTTAGATTTTTTTTTCCATTAATTGAAAGTTTGAAATCGTGTTTTCGAGCTAGTCAAAATATTTTTCATATCTTCAAAAATCCTGTCTATTTTTTTCAGTTCTGTATTTATGTCAGGTGTTCTAAAAAATTCGTTTAAAATTTGGTTTTTAAACGTCCACTTCCCCTTAATTTTTGGATATAAACTCATTTGAAGACGAGATTTTTGCATTAGAACTATAGGGTATGTGGGTGCTCAGAACTCTTGCTCCAAAACGTCCCATTTTCTCAACGATTTTTCTTATATTACTTTTTGCTCGAATTTGAAAATATACTAACCCCGTGGTAGTTCATAAATAGTAGGATATAGGATAGCAGTAAAACGTTATGAGAAATTACTGTCTAAACTTAATGTAGTTAGTATACATTACGCAAAATATAACGAAAATTAAATCTCTTGCACGTCCTACTCAGAAAAATCTGCATGGAAATGATCACAGACATGTTATGAATGTGAATATAACGCAATTACTGGGCAAAGAACCTACAAGCTTTCAGTTTTTTGGACTACAAGTTTCAACTTTGGTCAGACGTCACTTCAATAAGAAGACATTATATATGATATTGTCTGTGTTTTCGGATGAAAAGCTATTAAAGACTATTCACGCAAAGGTGTTCTTCAGTTTTGACTTTCTGCTAGGGCAGATAATATTACGATGCTAAAAAGAGGTGACACCCAAAAATTAAAAATCTGAGGAATCATGCAGTTTGCACCTAGTTTAGAGGTATATCTCAAAAATATATTTTTTCTTATTATTTTTTAAACAACGAATTAACCAGGTGCTCTTGGCCCCAATCTCCCAGCTTCTTGCCAACATTGAACCCGGTCAATACTGAATCCAAGCACATAACATTCAGTATCAAATTCCGTATTCTACAGGATGTTAAAAGCCATTGGGTACAGTTCGGATAAGTAAAGAAGACGAGCTTGAAATTGGTCAATGATGGCGTCGTAATTGCTTTTAGAAAGCTCGAAGAGGAAGACAGCTCCGTGGCAGAGCATTTCACGTGCGTTTTCAGTACTGGCTTGGTGCGGAGGTTAGTGGATCCAACGTTGCACTCTATTCTGCTGGAATGAAACATGGCACTATTAATTTACATACCTAATAGGTAATAATATATTTAAGAAGTGGTGCTATCTATCTGGCTTATTTTTTTGTTATGTTTTTTTAAGCGCATATTATTCCAACCATTCAAAAATACCAGCCGATATCTCTGAAAAACATTGTCTGAGAACAAAAATTAGGGTACCCTCGATCTAGTAACATTTCGCTAGCTATCGTTTACCGCACAGGGCTCGAAATCCGTGGCTGTCTCTTATTTAGACTTATAAAAAAGCTCAAATTTCTCTAGTTGGCTTTTCGATTTAATTATCTCTTTTTTCAGACTTCTTACACTACTTACTGTATATATATAAGGTAACAACTATTTTACCCCCTGAATTTTATTTATGAATGTTATTGTATTAGCATCCTCTATAACCAGCTAGTAAACTGTTATACGTAAATCTGCCCGGCATACTTGGCTGACACAAATCCAAAGGTTTGGCGTGTGTCCAAATTCCTTAATGGCTCGTATAGAGGGGCCTAAGACGCGAACACTGAAGCCTTGTAAGTTAAACCCGTCAAGTGCTAATTTAGAGATTAAAGGAGTCTAAATTTATGCATTATTTTAAGGGGGTGAAGTTTTCGAACAGTTGGATAGAAGGTTTTGTATGAAACGAAACTGGTGTGGTGAACTCATTTTGCAAATAAGGCTTCAACTTTGTACTGTCTTCATCAATGATATTAATAAAAATATAATAAAACAAACATTTATATTCACACAAAAAAGAAAAAGAAGAGAGGGAAGATATTTTTTTAGATATTTACTAATACTATCCATCCATCCATCCATCAAACCGTGTTCGTCCACTGCTGGGCAAAGGTCTTTCCCAAATTTAGCCACTCATGTCGTTCCTCCGTCCTCCTCAGCCAGCCGCCACCCACAACGTCCTTTCAGGTCGTCGGTCCAGCGGACACGAGTTTTGCCTACACTACGCTTTGATGTACGTGGTCTTCATTCTAAAGTCTTTCAGCCCTAACGGCCATCATGTCGGTGACAAATATGGCCTGCCCACTGCCACTTCAGCTTACTGATTCTGCAGGCTATGTCGGTAACTTTCGATCTCCGACGGATCTCCTCATTTTGGATTCTATCCATCAGAGATGTATAATGATGATTAATTATAAGATGACTAATACATAATATAAATATGTGTGTGTATCGGAGATTCATGGCTTGACGTTGTATTAAATGTCTTCCTGACTTCAGTCTAAACTAATTTTATAAATCTAAAGGTTGGTTTGTTTAATGCTATTACTCTGGGACAACATACATTCATACGCAGAGGAGTAAACAGATATTGTCAATTTCCATCTGCTACGATCCTGACACACCTCATAAATTTATCGTCTTTCACATCCATCAATCTAGTCATATAGGTACGTTCTACGCTCTTTTATTCCAAGAATTTTGACTTTTCCCTTCTCGTCAATTTGGTCGACATATGTCCGTTTATTTCTGTAATTACTTTGACATTAATTCACTTAGATTAAGAGAATAAATTCATCATGAAATAATTTTATTTAAAAAAGTACGTATTATCTTTCCATTACAGCGTTACAAATCTTTCCATGTTTCTATCATACATGACGTTCAGACGATTTGGCTCCCCAACTTTACAAGAGAGTCGTAAATTTTTCAGTCATAAATTCTTTAAAACCAGCTAGTAGCTATTGTCTAGGAGGTCATGTGGACAGGCCGCTGGTAATAAATCCTGCTAGTAGACTACGAGAGCTCTTTTCACTTTTATTCAGACTCGAAAAATGTTTTTTATTTTTATTTAAAAATTTCTGATTTATTTCAGTTTGTGGGACTTCTTTTTGATTTACCTATATATATGTTTAACAAATTAGACGTTTTGTGCGATTCAACCGATTAAAGAAAATTAACATATTTTTCGTATTTTTCCCCCTCTTTCAGATACTTATAGTGCGCAAAAAGTACTAAGCGAAAAATTGGAAGTTGATTCAGGCCCTCAAATATAATTGAAAATATCTGTCATATTTGTCTGTCTGTTTGCTCAGGATTCACTTAAAACTACTACTAAGCATAGAGTTTTCACTTAAGGGTATCTTAGTGTCCTAGAACTAATTTACGGTGTATATTTTTGGGAACTTGAGAAAACATACATACACTATATGTGTATTTACATCAAAATAACCTTTACAATATAACTAGGTGTTCATGGTGTGTTAAATAAGATGGCGCAACTAAATCACTACCATTCACGTCAAGAGATGGTAGAGCTGATGCTGAGCTCAACTGTGGAGGTACCAGCGTCTTACTCGCAAACCCCCTCTCCCCCGAAGTTTTTTGGGGGAGAGTAAGAGGACAGTTCTCAAACAGGAACAATTGCCAGGGACCGATTGATGGCGTTAAATCCATCCCCAATTGCCAGGCCTTATATGAAACAGACTGGAGATGGGTAGTGGCGTGACTGATGCGAGGGTTTCGGTACCGCGCCCACCAACCTACGTGCCCAGTGTGTGTGGGCATTTCTTCTAGGAGGACCGCCCAGAGTGGTGAAATCTTGGAAAGGCTTGTGTCCAGCAGTGGACGAAAAATGCTGGTGGATGGATGGATTGTTTTGTCTTTTCGAAAGAAAGAAGAGGACAGAAAGCTTAGATTGGGTTTGGGCCCGTCGAATAGGTTGGATGGGGCTGCACCAAATTGACCCCAATACATTATGTATCTATCTTAACTTAACATTATCTGTAAAAACCTACCTTACTTATACTGGTATTCTCTGCTTACCGATAAAATCTTATTATGTGTTAAAATAGTTTTGGTGCCATAGATCTATAATATAATTTAAGATATATTATCCCACTTCCCACTAATCACACTAATATTATAAATGCAAAAGTTTGTGCGTGTGCGTGTGTGTGTGTGTGTGTGCGTGTGTGTTTGTTACTCTCACACTAATATTATTAATGCGAAAGTTTGTGCGTGTATGTGAGTATGTTTATTACTTTTCACGCTGAAACAGCTGGACGGATTTGGATGGAATTTAGAATGTATATAGATTATACCCTAACTTAATACATAGGCTCCTTTTTATCCCGGAAAAAAGCATGTCGTTAAACCGAATAACACGCGGGTGGAGCCCCGGGCAAAAGCTAGTATATTATAAACGCGAAAGATTGGATGTATGGATGGATGGATAGATGTTTGTTACTCTTTCACGCCGTAAACTACAGAACCGATTAGGCTGAAATTTTACATGAATGTAGTTCTAGACCTGGAATAGGACATAGGTTACTTTTTATCCCATAAATCAGTTCCCATGGGATGAAAATGAGCTTTAAAATTTCTATAGAAAAGTGATGTGTTCACACCATGCTTACGAAACCGATTAGGCTGAAATTTTGCATAACTACTTATTCCCTTTGTTCCCATGGATAAACTATAAAAGAGACACACAAAATTCGAAACAGAAGCGCATAACACACGCATACAATAATATTGTCTGATTTTATAGAAGTACACAAAAACTAATACAACGCGGATGAAACCGCGGGCAAAAGCTAGTAATATATAAACCTTTGACTGTTTGGATCCATAATAAAAAATAATAAAATAAAAAATGGCGTCAGGCGTCAGCGTGCTGGTTGAAGTCTAGGTAGTAGGTACAGTCGCCTGCAGCTTTAGATTTCTATTGGTAAATAATTATAACGGCTATGACGCTGCAATAAGAACTGCCAATAGTTAGCCTGACATGCTTGCACCAGTACATGAATATAAAATATTAATACTTTAATAACGAGACACAGATTATGTCATGTGCTTTAATTACTTTAGTTTTGCTTACATTTATCAGTTCACACTTGGTAACGCCTATGATATGATATCGTCTCGTGAAGAATGTTATGTTACCACACTAAACACGCTAATATTATAAATACCAAAGTTTGTGTGTGTGTGTGTGTGTGTATGTTTGTTACTCTTTCACGCTGAAATGACTGGACGGATTTGGATGAAATTTAGAATGGATATAGTTTATACCCTAACTTAAAACAAACGCTACTTTTTATCCCAGAAAAAAGCATGTCATTAAACCGAATAACACGCGGGCGGAGCCGCAAACAAAAGCTATTTTATATAAATGAATTTCCTGAAACCGCACTGAACTCTTACTTAGAAATATACGAATGTTCGGTATTTAAAAAAAAAATTTCAAACAAATAAGCCTAGGAGCACACAGCAGATAACAATTATAAATAACTCACTTATCTTTGCCGCCTGACAGCAACTAGCAGAGAACCAGATAAGTAGGTAAGAGTATATGCATAAATGTATATTAGAATTGTTTTCAAACAACACAGCTTTACGTAATCCCTTCATTACATACCACGGCACGTTACTTTCACTTATTTACTTCAGCTTAAACTCACTGATACAATAACGAAAGCATTTATAGTCTAATCATTATTGAATAACATAATAGCTTGGGTTTTTAAAAATAAATTAACCCTGCTTTTTCTCTCTATCATTATAAACAATAAACCGCAATGCAGACCAAAAAAATACAACTGATTTACATTGTTTTAAGTTTTTGGTCTGATACTATTCTCAAAACAGCTTTTTTTTCAATATCTATTTTTATTGAGTAACAATGTCGCCCTTATAGGGAAAACGGAATACAATATCTAGCACATCGTATATAAAAAGTAGAGAACAATGTTAAATGAAGTCCAAAGCTAGCCTACTAGCCCCTAAATGCGCATTAGTGACTTGAAACATCACAAAACGCACATTACTAAGTTAAAACATCACAATACAAAGCTTCAAATAAAGCTTTCACGCCATTATCGTAACTAAGCATCCCCGCCGTTCCAGAAAATGCCGCACTAGGACGAATTAATCCGGGACAACATAACGTATACAATAGTTAACGTGTCCATTTAGAAAATCTCTGTGCTCTACCACAGAACAAACAATAGTACTGAGTTTTGGTGATTGAGGTAGGAACAAACTAGACATCTACAGTACAATTTCCTTTGTATCTAAACACTAATTAAAGTGTCTAAACACTTATAGGTATCACAAATGGGAAAGTGAAAAGCATCGTTACGGCTTCACGGATTATAATAAAACTCACTTGTATTATAATGAAACTCAGTTGTAAGTAGTTTAGATTCTAGTACAAAGGACTTTTATTTGCATTTATGTGTACCTATACTTACTATATTTTCCAGGTTTTTTGTAGGGGGTTTAATTTTCATTATTTTCCGTGATAGAGGCCATAGTAACACGTATTCTGGGAAAATTTTAACTGTAACGCCTGAAGTTGTAGACCCCTAGAATTTTGTTTTTATCTGTAGTATACAATACGTGTATGATTACTTATTTTTATTCTAATTTCTTTTCTTCCAGTAAAGTTTGCGAAAATAAATCTAATTTTAGAGATAAACTTGCCTGAGTTTACGTACATTTTACTGTCAGTTGTATTTTCTATGTGTATGTGTACAACAAATTAAAAAAGAAAGTAATCTACACTTGCGATTGTCGGCACTTGGTAAACATAGAAAACATCATGATTATTTTACATTCTAAAATAAATATGTGAAACGAGTACAAGTAAGTGTATTTACTCATGATAATAAAGAAATTAAAAAAATTAATAAAATAAATAAATAAAATTTGCGCCTTTTGGTGTCGAAACACTTGGGCCGTGGGGTCCGGACGCGAAACGTCTCTTTAAAGAGATTTCTTCGCGGCTGGTCGACGTTTCCGGGGACCCAAGGGCTGGGGCATACCTCGGACAACGCCTTAGTTTGGCAATCCAAAGAGGGAATGCCGCCAGTCTTCTGGGGACTCTGCCACATGACGGCGGTGATCTGGCAAACATTTTTTACTTATAGCTTTTATTTGGTAAGTATTTCAGTTTTTTTTTTTTTTTTTTTTTAGTTAAATATTTTTAAGTATTTTAGGTTATCTTTTTATGTTATTTAAGTTTCTATTGTTATTTAAAATAAATAAAGAAAGTATTTTATTTAAGTTCTTACGAGTATTACTAGAAAGTTTCAAGAATTCGCTTCTAGTGTCAAATTGGATTCCAGTTTATTTAAAATTAAATATACTAAATATAAAAAAGATTATGAAATGATAACGGAAAAATGAGGCAACACAAAGTTATTTGTAAAAAAAACAAAAAATCTGTTATATTTGCTCCTGAAAAAAATTACAGCTTTAACAAAAAAAAACAATACCTCCTGTTCAAAAAAGTAAGTTAGGAGTACAAAAAATAATTATTGATTCAATAGAAATAAAGGGAATAATCAAAAACCTGTCGTTTTGTAAGTCTTCCTAGATTTTTTGTAATTCTCTTATGATGAAAATTTTCCAGTAACATTATAGCGGATTACTTAAACATAATTTACGTACAAACAAACAACTTTATGGCCCAAAAGCATATGCAGTGCCCCGTTATGCCGCAGTGACCTGCATAAAATTATCTAAAAAAACCGGACAAGTGCGAGCCGGACTCGCCCACCGAGAGTTCCGTTAAAGACCATATTTTTATGATTTATTTACAAATGTATAATTTTCAGATTTTCCCTTTACTTGTGTTATAAGATGGTATCACTTTATAATTTTATAGTTCTAGGTCAAAGGAAAATACACTATAAAATTTGATTCCCTTGAGAGTGTCGAAATAAACGTTTTTTGCGGCCTAAACGTCCGTATCTTTTTTTAAGTTAACTTAGAAGTTTAATTTTTTCACAGTTTCAAGGGACTGTAGACTTGAGTATATGATTTTAATTTCAACTCGATAGCTCTACGCGTTCTTGACAGACAGATGGACGGTCGGACGGACAACAAAGTGATCCCATAAGGCCTCCGTTTTTTCCTCTTGAGGTACGGAGACCTAAAAATAATCGACGATACTTATTCAGCTACGAAAATATACCTATTGAAAAATATTACTGTTGATGTCCGTTAATATAGTAGGTACAATAGAATAAGTTTGTTAACGCTACAGAATTTGCATCTTATACTCGTACTTGACCGACCTAACAGAGAATAGGGGTTATTTTTAGGGTTCCGTAGTCTGACAAGGAACTCTTATAGTTTCACCATGTCCGTCCGTCCGTCCGAAAACGAAGAAAGCTGTTATTTGGCATTATATTATATCCATATATATATCATTATATATTAATCACGCCGACAAAACGGTAAAATAATATCTTGAAAAAAAATATTTAAGGGCCCTCCCATACACTTTAATGGGGGATGATTTTAGAGTGAAGTGTCCCCCCTCCTGCCGGCTAAGCGCTTATTTATGGATATGTGAAATAAATCACAAAAGTAGTATAAATAATGAACTGAAAAGGAAAACTATCACAGCTAAGGAGGGCTTACAGGTTTACGAGAACAGGTCGCGCCAAACTTTTAATCTCCTCTAAACGCGACAATGTATGGCCTAGAAGTTTGGCGCAATCTGTATAAGTAGACCAACTTATAAATTAATTGCCCGGTACAGGGCAATTACGGTACCCTACACTGCGCGTTGCCTGACACGCACTTAGCCGGTTTTTTTAAAGTAAATATATTTTGTATCTCAATGTAAGCGGTGTCGATTCAAAATTACACGTGTTTTTAGTTGCTCGGGGATTCTTTGAGATAATAAAGAATTATTGCATAGATCTAGCTTGACTTTATACCCCTATAAACTAAATTAAAATGGACGAAACGACACGAAAATAGCTTCAGGTCTAGATTCTCATTTGGTTACTTTGGGTCCAATAATACTCTTAATCTTACTCGCAAATCCTCCCGAAATTATTTGGGGAAGAGTAAGAGAACAGCTCTTAGGCAGAACCAGGCGGCCCACCATTGCCTGGGACCGATGGATGGCGGTATATCTATCCCCATTTGCCGCGCCTTATATAAAACAGACTGGTGACGGGCCGCGGCGTCACTGGTGCAAGGGTTTCAGCACCGCGCTCACCAATCCGCCTGCCCAGCGTGTGTGAGTATGGGAATTTATTCCAGGAGGACCGCCAAGAGTGGTGAAATCCTGGAAAGGCGTATGTCCAGCAGTGGATGAAACAGGCTGATGGATGGATGGATGGATGGATGGGTCCAAAAATAATTATGTTTTATCTCAAAAAGCAGATGATGCTGTTTGGCGTAAAATGTTGGAAAGTTACCTTTTATACACGTAAGAAAACAAACATAAAGTTGTTCAAAGGTATGGAGGGCAATTAAGAAAGTTTGGTCACATGCGAATAGGCCTCCTGTTTTTGGGGTTCCGAAAATACCGTTTAAAACTCAAACTTATTACCCGTGCAGTTATGGATCACCTATGTATCTTGACACTTACCATTCAGTAAACTCTATGCATGGCATTGTGTGGATATGGTTTACAATGGTTGCCTGAAAAAGCTCAATAAAACCTACCCTCAGCCCCCCCAAATATGTTTCTGGTTCTGGATCCACCACTGGCTAAGGGCAAAGAATATGACTAGCTGTATTTAAGTGATTAGTAGCACAAAAATGGTCTCGCCAAAATTTTAAAAGTAATTAGTACTTCGTTTGACGAGAACCTTTAATTTCTAGCCTTTGAAACTAAAAGTAATTGTTTAATAAAATCAACTATGTTGGCGAAGCCAAGAAGACTATTTTTTAATTACTTTGATTATATATCTTACTATTATCAACAATGTAAAACTTATTTTAATCATAAATTTATAGTGTTGACAATTGTAGAGGAAAACCGGTCAAGTGCAAGAACGATTCGCACCCTGAGGGTTCCGTACCATTAAAATTATTTAGCGGTCTTAAAATTTTAATAAGAAATTACCTATAAAAATGAATGAAATGGAACTGCAAAATTAAGTTGGTATAGTATATTCGGGTACGTAACCCTAAACCTATAAAAAAAAATGTTTTCATTATTTCTTGTTTAAAAACAGTATATTTTAATGACAATTAATTTTCAGAAAATTGTAATAAGTTATTATTAGTTACTATTAGTTTTTTAGATAGACCCCGTAACGTAACAAAAATGTTCTAAAACTGCAACTTTGATGGCCTCCATGTCTTTATTATTGGGGATAAAAAAGTTGTAGACAATGACATCCCACATGTCGGAGTAAGATTTTTTTTACGTTTCCTTTTATCTAACCCTCCCCCCGAATATTAATTTAATTTAATTTTTATTTAGTATCCGGTTTTGGGTCAACATATTTTACACAACATATCCAGTTAATGGCAGGCCTAGTACTGCAACTTGACTTGAGTGTTATTTCCATGAATTCTTGATGTCCAATTCATTAAATTGCCGAAATAAAAGCTGTATTATTACTAATAATGTCTAAAAGTATGGAGAATTGAGATATTTGATTTTTGAGACATGCTTTGTTCATGAATTTATACAAAGTTACTCAGCTTGCACAAAGTCACATAGTTTAAACGCATGTACACTAAGTACTAGTGTACGTTAATGTTGTAAGCATGAATCTGTATAAAAAAAGATAAAAAGACATTTTGACAGCACATGGGCCAATTGCCGACGTCGCCAAATTTTAGATTTTAAGATGGCGGTTATTGTACGTTCAAAACAGTTTATATGGATCGATTTATCCGAAAAACTTACTTTTCCCCCGGAGATAAAAAATCATGAATTTTTTTCAATGATACAAAACAAGGCACGTACTTTGATTTCTTACCGTTAAAACAAGAAAAATGCGGTTCACCGACTGCCATGATCCTTTCAGCGGGTCTATTATGTATTTCAGTGTCGGTTGCTATTTATGGTTGCTATTCACAAAAAATAGATAAAAAAATGAACTTCCAAAATAACTTTCAATAGTTGAACTATTTACGAATTGTAACGTCATTTCGAGTGCGAACGTATCCTTAAATAAGCGAATATGTATATTTTCTACGATAGGCACTCGGTTTGGCAACTGATTTTACGATACAGAATCGGGAGGCAGATCTACAACTCATTCCGTCTGCTAGCTAAAAACCCGTGACATACAGACAGACAGAGAGTAGAGTGACATCAGGCTAAGTGCGAGTTGCCTATCGAATAAATTTACTACCCCGTGGTCGTGGATCGAGTTAAGCCGGGTTTCCAGTGCGTGTTTTGTCCTACACATTACACAAAAACGCCAACACAGAATATTATTTCACTTCATATTTTGTTGATAAGCCGTGTCTCCTGCATGCTTATCAGCAAAAATGTGCAAAACAATGTTTTGAGTACACGTTTTTGTTTAATTTGTAGGACAAAACACGCGCTGGAAACCCGGCTTAACTCGATTCACACGGTAGTAAAGTTATTTGATAGGCAACTCGCACTTGGCTCTCAGACTCCGTCTTGCCCTTTGGCTGCGGAATCTTAAAGTGAAAGGTAATGTTAAAAGTACCCGGAGTAGAAGCGCTTGTATAACTGCTCGTAGATTGATGATGTAGAAGATGCGAATGAGCAGAGCAGTGTCAGGATCCTAGAAAATATAAATCCGTGATATCTTCCCTTCTACCATTCTCGAAGACAGGCGTGAGATGAATGTATGTATTATATAAAATTGTGTAATAAACACAAAAAAGGTATTTACTGCGGAGCACAAAGTAAGAACAAAGAAAATCCCTGCTAAACTGATTGGCAGTAAAATCGAATTTACGAGTTCAGAGCATTGCTTAGTTAAGTGAAGGAGTCTTAGCATGTGTAACTATTGGCTCTGAAAACACGTAGATGGTTCTGCTTATTACGAAATTTTTTTGATGAAAGATTTTTTATTTCAGGACTTCCTATTTACAATAAAATGTCAGGGATATAGGACACCTTTACGATATGGATTCACTTCACCTAGACGAATGCTAGACTGCCTCTGTGGTGTTTTGATTCGAGTATCACTAGCCCGGAGGTCGTAGGTTAAATTTTCGTAGAAGCACATTTGTGTTTGGTTCACGTGCTTCTATAGGCACGTTTAACTGTGGGTTTATGTGTGTGTCGACATTACGGTGACATAGAAGGGCTCACCACCCATCATGTTGGGATGTAATAATTGTCGGCAAATAGATGCTTATCCTCTACAAAATAAAGTTGTAAGAAATTATCCGCGCTTGGATTTACTTTTTTAAATTGGCTACTATCATATGACAAAAAAAGTTTGCAAATTCACATGTATCCTACAACTTGACAAATAAAGCATTTTTTTTTCTGGTGGACTTCTTATTATTTTTCATTATTATACCTTATATCAGAAGAGTACAATCACACTAAGGAAGGCAAAAAATACTTAATCCATACAGTAAGTATGTCTGAGGCTTTGATATCTAATACCAATGAGGTTTTTAAATAATATTGGCTAATACCGTACAACAATAAATTGCAGCCTGACCAAGGAGGTTGTATTGCGGTGCGAGACCTCACCGCTATGAAACCTCCTTTGTGTCCTAACCTCACATGCGTGTTCGGTGGACTGCTAGATATTTTACGCCATAATTTAGATAATGAATTCACTGTGAAATATTTACTGTGTTTCTTTTAGTTCAACGTTTTTTTCTGGGCAAAAATGTCTGACAACAATTATCGAATGATACTGAACAACAAAAATTACAAACAGTTTAACAACAGCAAAATAAATAAAAGCTTACGATAAATGGGTACCAAGTTTTTATGGATTGAAAATTAAGTAGATAACTATTTTATGACTTTAGATAAAGTTGTGTATGAAACTGTACATATCAAGGTATTAAAACACTCGTGTGATACTATTAAAAAACTCACGACTCTTTTTTTAAACTCACATTCATGTTTTAATAACCTCTCTGTGTACCAGTTTCATAAACTACTAAAATCACATTGCACCCAAATGATAACTTAAGATTTTAAAAACGAATGATTGCAGTAATAGAAATTCCTGAAATTATTAAAAAACTGCTTCAGCAAATTGCCCCACGACGTCAAAGTCTCGAGACAAATTCTACAAACTTAAATTAACATAATAACAACAAAAAATGGACCTTATCTCAATACGTTTAAGAGTAAAGTTTGAGAGAAAATTAATTTTGCAGGTCCACATGTCGGAACTTTTGTAATTACGGGGAGAAAAGCAGTGTAGCCATGTCTGCTGTTTGAAATTTCTTTCAAAAAGTTGCAATAATTTTGTAAATTTTTCTTTTTTTATATATGTATGAATGAATGATAAATCCAACTTTTTTAAAGTTAATATCTAGAACATTATTATGTTTTAACTATTAGCTACTTTCTAACGAAGCTTTGATATGCAATGTATGATTTACAGGAAATCAGTGATTTTATAAAAAATATTTAGCGTTGTTGTTCTCTATAGCCTTCTGGCATAGAGACGTTCTTTGCGCTTCACAAATAGAAAAACTCATTGCATTGCTGCCTATCAGTCCCTATACGACATTGAAGACAACACTAATTTCTCGATTTTTGGTTTCAAAGAACAAAACGTAGAAAAACTTTTTGAAAAAGAAGAATTGGCTGGCAAAAAACCCAAGCCATACATTGATATAACAAAAGGTAGATACGGTACGTTCTTGTATCGTCAACTGAATCAAAAAGCGGCCATGTGCGTGTTGGGCCACGCGCAGTGTAGGGTTCCGTAGTTGCCCAATACATTTTATAAGTTGGTCTACTAATACCATACTAATACAGATCGCGCCAACCTTCTAGTCCGCTCGGAAGTTGCTCTCCCGAAGAACGGCCCATACATTGTGTTTAGAGGGGACTAAGAGTTTGGTACGATCTGTACTCGTAAACATGTAAAACCCACTTAGCTGTGATAGTTTTCCTTTTAACTTCATTATATATACTACTTCTGTGATTTTTTTCTACATATTCATAAGCAACCGTTTAGCCAGCAGGGGGGGAAACTTTACTTGAACAAAATTAGCACTATAAAGCTTAATATTTCGCCAACAGATCCCTAAATCGAAAAATGGGTTTCACACATCCATAATGTTTTTGAGCGACCTCTCCAACGATACCCCACACTCTGGAATAGACGAGAAAAAAAAATCATCCCCGAGGAAAGATGCAAGTTAAAAAAATTTAGAGATTTTTTTTTGTCGTTTTGTCGGCGTGGTTAATATACCCATATCAAATTACAACTTTTTAGTAGAAATAGTCTCTGAGCTAAGCCGCGGACAGACAGACGGACAAAACAATAACTATAACGGTTCCTTGTCGGATTACGGAACCCTTCAAATGGACCTATTTTTTAAACAAGCACCAACGAACGACAGAGTTAGAGCAACAAGTTTCGACAGTGACGCGAGCGAGAAAAGCTACATAAAACAGGACCGAGCGCGCGCCTAGCGAGATACCACATCTTCCTTTTGTTTTATCTAAGAAGCCTTAGAGACATTCTTCTGACACATTCTATTTGACTTTGATTTTGTGGAAAATATAATAACAACATTAAAAAAGGTTTTATGTTTATAATTAACCGTTTCCACAAATGTCTTAAGTAGTAAGTTCAAAATACAAGTAGCCTGTACGAGTAGTATGATATTAAGGTGATGATAACTTTAAAAGCCCTTGTCATTTCGGAAATACCGGGCATGGACGTTTTAGCGCGGGCGAAACAGCTGACAAAAAACATCACACATTTAGGCATTATTTTTTGTATTCTGGCAACACACAGCGGAAACAAGCGGTCTCTATATACAAATGCATGTATACGGACGATAAAAGTAACTTTAATCGGTGGCTCGTAACGCAAGTTGTTATTAAGTTGTGTGTAAGACAGTAATTACGTATTTCAAGTTTAGAACTTTGGTAACGTTTAATATTTTAGAGAACCTTTTTTGTAAAGCTCACTTTGAAGACTTTAGAAACTTGGAATAATATTTAGAAGAAAAGTGTTGTTTTAAACAGGGATACCACGGTAGTTGTGTTGTTTTTAGACGTGGCAATTACCCTTTGTGCCATAAAACTATTGAGCTGAAATTCAAAAGTAATGAACAATGGTAACTTACTTATCAAAAAACTAGGTGTAAAGACATGTCATTGTTTTTGTATAATTACAACTTGCTATTCGAATTACTGCTTTCAACAAAAGTTTAATATATATTACAAATGGCCGTGCAATATTGTTACAGCATCCTTGACCTAGGAGCCTAACATAGTGCCACTTTAACACCATTTTAAATACCATTTGATAGTAAATTCCATATATTTATTACTATTTTAAACACCGTTTTACAATAAATTCCATATATTTACTGTCAAATGGTGCTTAAAATAGTGTTAAAGTGGCAACCATGTTAAGCCTGCTTAACACATGGAGTTTTCCCTTGTGCCTTAACACGTTTTGAGGTGCAACACTTGTCGATAAGTCCAGGCTTCATAAAGTCTGCATCTTAAGAACCCGCTCCGTATTTTTCATCTGTTTGATGCGAGGCGTAATTATAATTATTTTTCTAGTCATTGCCGCGATGTTTTTGTAAAAATCAGGGACATACACCAGTCCATATTGGGCATCTAAATGAAGACCTAAAATTGATTTGATTCAATTGTTCCTTTGCGCGTTATTTTGATACTTAGATATTGTGAGTAACGATGTGGAGTAGGCTCGCAAGTAATAAAATAACTCGCAAAAGAGAAACAATTTAATCAAATAAATTCTAGGAATTTAGACGGCCAATATGAAGTGGTGTATGTCTCTAGTTTTTCCAAAAACATCGCGATATAGGCTAGAAAAATATTTAACATATTGTTTTTCATCAAAGTTGTCGTCGTCGCGGACCGGGCTCTTAAGGGTCGATCCAAATTTTTATCCAAATGATCTTGTGATGTATTTAAAGCAATGCATACAATTAATGTCATTTACGCAAAAGAAGAGAACAACACTAAACAAAAAAAATACTACTCTGAGATTATGTTTTTATTGCGAAATCCATCGCTTTGGAATACTCTAAATATTATTATTAGAGTGCATTACAAACCAGAAAAGATAAATTAGAAACAAATGTAAAAACAACAATTTGAAAAAATTCCTCGGGCCAGGATTCGAACCTGCGACCTCTTGTTTCCCAGACAAGCGCGCTACCAATTGCGCCACCGGGGTACTTACCTAGACCGTTGAATTTTTCCACCATACTTGTCCATCGAATATTTTTGTAACTATTTGATCTAACTAGCTTGTAATGCACATATTGACGCTCACGAGGGCGTTATGTGATTTCACGCCTTGTTCTTAAGAAACAGATGACGCTGTCGTCGCTACAATATGTGTTGCTTCAGACAGTTAAGAAATTCACAGTTCTCATTAACTGAGATTATGTTTTTATTGCGAAATCCATCGCTTTGGAATAATCTAAATATTATTATTAGAGTGCATTACAAACCAGAAAAGATAAATTAGAAACAAATGTAAAGAAAAGAATTTGAAAAAATTCCTCGGGCCAGGATTCAAACCTGCGACCTCTTGTTTCCCAGACAAGCGCGCTACCAATTGCGCCACCGAGGTACATACCTAGACCGTTGAATTTTTCCACCATACTTGTCCACCGAATATTTTTGTAACTATTTGATCTTACTAGCTTGTAATGTACATACCGACGCTCACGTCAGAACGTTCTTAAGAACAAGGCGTGAAATCACATAACGCCCTCGTGAGCGTCAGTATGTGCATTACAAGCTAGTTAGATCAAATAGTTACAAAAATATTCGGTGCACAAGTATGGTGGAAAAATTCAACGGTCTAGGTAAGTACCTCGGTGGCGCAATTGGTAGCGCGCTTGTCTGGGAAACAAGAGGTCGCAGGTTAGAATCCTGGCCCGAGGAATTTTTTCAAATTCTTGTCTTTACATTTGTTTCTAATTTATCTTTTCTGGTTTGTAATGCACTCTAATAAAAATACTACTCTGTATAAGAAATCGCTATATAACAAATAGAAAATCATATTTTCTCGACATATACCCCCTAAGGGGATTTAGTTCAATCTTTGTACACCCGCTTTTTCCCAACGATTACTTACCCCACAAACGTGATGGGTAGTATGCCTGTCGTGGTACTTTGGATACAAAAATTTACCGACAGCTTAACGTACCGTCTAAAGCACGTAGGCCGAACACAAAATAACAGGCGAGCGCTCTACCATTTAGCCACAGAAGCGGGAAAACAAAAATTCGCATTAAAACGCCTACAAATTCTAATGTTCTACATTATCTTGCTAAACCAACGTCATCAAACAAACGTATTATATATATATACATCTATATAATAAATGTGTAAGTGACGTAATTGGGAGCATCCTCTTTTGAAGTCAGTTTAATAAAATTTAAGTAAAAGGTCCTTAAACTTGGAACAATAGACAAAAGATTCACAAAAAAATGATAAAAAATACATGGGAAATCGTAGCAAATAAAATATATTTTGAACGTTATTCTTAAATGGCAAGGACATTTAAAGGATTTCCAAGGGCAGCTACTAAAAACTATTTTTATTTTATTTTATTTATTTATCTTATTATCAGTTCATACATTCAATTAAATTAGGTAGTTCCACATCACTTAAGCCGACATGGTTTGTGTGTGATGGATGGTTCATGAAGGTAGGTAGCTTATTAGCTGACTGACTGACCAACCTGCCTGCAACCAATGTTTATCCAATTAAACTCATAGTTCACGGTAATATGATGTGACAATTGGGTGCCCACAATCCTTTAATTTTAAATCCCTTAGTCCATGTCACCTGTGGGTTACGTAGCATTCAAATAAGTAAAATAAGACTTAAATGATTCGAAAAAAAATTACAAACTTATGAAACTGATTCGACTGATTCATTATATTATATAGGTATAATACTGATGTGAATTTTTTCACATGTCCAAAACAACTAAAATTTGGACTTTAAAGCTTAATATTTCGCCAACGCATCCCTGAATCATAAAATATTAGGTTGGGGAAAAAGTTTCTTCACATTTTATATGAAAATTCAAAACATTTTTTAATAAAGTTTATTTACATTTAACTAAAGTATGTAGTTGCCATTTTGTTCGATAACTTTCTGCCATCTTGTAGGTAGGGCCATGATCCCATTGCTATATAAATTCTGGGGCTTCTGATCAAAAACTGCGACAAGTGGTTTTGGCAGTCGTCTCGTGATGTTAACCTGACACTGCCTTAAGAATTCTGAAGAGACCGAAACAAGTGGAAATCGGAAGGTGCGAGGTTAGGACTATACGGCGGATGCATTAATACGTCCCAGCCAAACTCTCTTAATTTTTGCTGAGTGGCTAAAGATGTGTGAGATCTAGCGTTATCATGATGATAAACCACACCCCATCTGTTGACTAATTCCGGCCGCTTTCTCTCAACTTCTTGCTTTAATCTCATCAGTTGTTCGCTGTAGAGTTCAGAATCGATGGTTCTGCCGGGCGGTAACAGCCCATAATGAATAATGCCCTTCCAATCCCACCATACACCTTGTTGCGAGATAGCCCGGGTTTCGTCAGAGTCTGTGAAGCCTGACCAGCCTTGACCACGACCTTTTTCGCACGTTCTTGTCGTACGTGATCCACTTTTCATCACCAGTTATCAGGTTTTTCAAAAATGGTTCGGTTTCATTACGTCGTAATAAAGAATCACAAATGAGTATACGGTTCATTAAGTTTCTTTCAGTGAGCTCATGAGGCACCCAAATATCGAGCTTTTTTCAAATGCGCCAAAACTATTTTGTGGTCAATCCCCAGTTCTTCAGCTACATCGTAACTACTGATATGCCGATCTTGCACCACTTTTTCAAAAATGGCATCCATTTTATCCGTAACAGGGCGCCCAAAGCGAGGTGAATCTTTGATATCAAAATTTCCGGATTAAGAACGCTTAAACCAAATTTGTGATACCCCCACAGACACTGCACTAGGTCCATAAACATTACAATTTTTTTTCGCGGCTTGCGATGCCTTTTTACCTTTTTTTGTTGTAACATTTTAAAATATATCGAATTTCTTCATTAGATTCACTCATCTTAACAGTAAGAAAAACAAATGAAAATCACACATTTTACCTAATTTGAATTTATAGGTAGAATTAACTTTTTCAAAATTTAATCTTTTTATAATACCAAAACCAGCCAGATACAACTGGTATAGCCAAAGCGATTTTATTTTCATGCATAATATTTGCGAAAAAAGTTTTTCCCCAACCTTTTAGTTTTTACATACCCACAATATTTTTGAAAGACCTATCATACAATACCCTACACAAAGAGACAGACACGAAAAAAAAATATTTTTCATGGTTTTTATTTCAACACTTAGTCGGCGTTATTAGTATGTATATCCTATCCATGCCAAATTACAGCTTTCTAGTACTAAGAGTCTTGGAGCTAAGCCGTGAACAGACAGACAGACAGACGGACAGACATGGCGAATCTACAAGGGTTCCTTGTTGCCTATGGAACCCAAAAAATGACCTTTTATTTAGGTAGATTTTAAATTGCTAAATACGATAAATATATAAATAAAATATTACAGCTTCATTTTGTGTATGTTAGACTAATATCATTTAATGTAATTCAAGTGTCACTCAGAAATATTTTAGGTGACCTAGGATTAAACATGCGCTTTTGTACTTTGCGTTGCTGCTACTTATGATATTATTTACCACCTGTCAACAAAAAAGTAAATAGTTATTTCAAAAATCCCTTTCACAACTAAGTCATTGTAATTCCGTACAATGTCCTTCCTTACACGAGAAATAAATTTCGCAGCTTTCGAATTTCCTCCTGAAATAAACCCATAAACTAATAGCACTATAAGCGTCCTGTTCAAACAGAACCTGGTTTTATGACCAATTTTATGTCGCGTATAAAGGTGGATTAAGTAAAAGTACCATAAATATACGACGGCCTTTATAAGGGGTTACATTGTAATGTTTCGTAAGGTAATAAACACATAGTATATGTATGTAGATACATAGTCTATATAGGACTGAACTTGATTGAAATTGCCGCTTAAAGAAAAGCTTAAAAAATGTCCTTCCCGTTTTTGAATAAAAATTATAATAATTAAAATTTTCTGGTCGGAATATTCTGAGACAATAAACCTAAATATATTGTTTTGCATTTTAGACTCAAAATCATTGTCAGAATTATTTGGCACGTATTTTAGTTTATATCAGTTTAATATTTTTAAGTATATTAGGATACCTATTTATGTTATTTAAGTTGTCACATAAATAGGATTATAAACATGACTCCGTTTTGCCCTGTGGATACGGAACTCTAAAAATGGTCGTCTTTGAGAACATAAAGTACACATTCGTGAGAGATACTTCATACAAAACTGACAAAATTAAAACCTAACGACCCATGTTGCAGTTAAACTCCCAACGGACGTTCCATCTTATTGTCTGCGGTCCGAGACGTATGTTGCAGTCACTTTTTAGCCATTTTTCCTGGGTCTGTTTGGGTATCTCTTCCTTGATCCAATGCAAGTTACTGCTATTAGAAATTATTTTATTCCATTTATATAACAAATTAATTTATTATATTTACAAATCACTTTCTCCCACTCATAACTCATAAGAATGTATATCTTAGTTGATTATGTCACAAAATTCATTATTTATTGAAAATGATATTATTATAGCGAAACCGCCGTTCACACGAAAAGAAAAAGAAGATATTATTTGTGCAGTGGGCAGTTTTACACTTGCGCAGCCCAATGCCACGTTAATTCCTCTTTGGTTGGCGTTAAAGAGGCCGTTCAGAAAGCAGGTCTTGGGGCTTCCAGGACAAGATATCCGTGTGCCAAGGTCTGTGGGATGCACTACATGCACAAAAGTTAGATGCCGCGTTTTGGTAGCCCCATTTGCCCATGTTCTCTCCACAGCGGCCTACATTTGTTTTGAGTCTGCTCAGCTATATTTAGGTTGCCCAGGGTAGTTTGTGTCCAGGAATTGGGTACTCATTAGGTGGAATAAAGGAGTTCGTCGTCGGGTACTTTTTCTGCGACAAGGCTTTTCTTTCCTTTCATGGATCCTCGCGCGTAGGTTTAGTGGCTCTATGGAAGCTTTGGCGGCCTTTAAGTCGGTAAGGAGCAGGTGGCTGAAGCGGGGTGCTTCGGTTCGGTCTCTTGTTTTTGTTTTTCACGGGAGCAGGTGGCCTTCCTACGCACTTCCATTATGAGGTTTTTCAACTAGCGTACGGCTGGTTTTTTAAACCCACTTTCGTGTTTTAATAACCTCTTTATGTACCAGTTTCATAAACTACTATCAGACAACCTTACACCCGTATTATAATATTATTACGAGTATGTATGAGACATATCCAACAAATACTAAACAATAGAATAATGTTATGCAAAATCCCGCTTAACTGAAATTGCTTTGCCAAAAAGCCATTCTGGTACGGTTTAAGAAGTCCCCTCACATTCAGCCGGGTTTCGCTAATGTATTCGAGGAAGGAACATAATTTACAACCGCTAAAGAGAACATAAGGCCAAAGTCGAATTCATACGTCAAACACATTATTATTATGAATTGTGAGATTATGTTTTATGTGTATATTATTAATTTATAATAAAATTACACGTAGCACCATCTGAGGTTAGGTATGTGTAACTGCAAATACATAAAAATATGTGTATTAACCCGTCCGATTACGTGCATTTTTGCAAGTTTGCAAATTTTTCCCGCCAATTTTGTTTTTGGCTATATCTCCTGAACTAGTTGTCCAATTCTAATGCAGTTTTGTTTTTCTAAAACTAGATGAAATTTCCTACAAGAAAACATTTTTTTTTTCTTGGGGTAAGTTGGGGGTGGGGGGCTTTCTCCTTGAAAAAATCTTAGTTATATATATGAATATATGTATGTATACTATATATATGTCTATTCAAATTTTATAATATTGTAAAAAAATATAAAGAATAATAAAAAAAATATAATTCTATACATATATCTAAAAAAAAGAAGATTTGGGCCTAGAATAACAATCCACAACTTTTTTTTTATATTATTATAATATATATATATTTTTTATTGCTCATCTTAATAGCTTTCTAAAAATACCCATATCACTAGGTTTATTAGTACACTACGATACGAGAGCGATGAAACGTTTTCTGACGAGTGTGAGTTTGCGGCACGAGCCGAAGGTGAGTGCTGCAATCACACGAGTCGAGAAAAAGTTTCTCGCACGAGTATCGTATAATATTTTATAGCACAAGTGGGGAAAATGCCGACTTGACAATGCTGCGCTTGCGTAAAGTCGGCATTTTCCGCACTTTTGCTATAAAATATTATACGATACTCGTGCGAGAAACTTTTTCTCGACTCGTGTGATTGCAGCACTCACCTTCGGCTCGTATCGTGCCGTAATGTACTATTAACTATGTAACACTAATAATTTTTTATTTACAATTCGGCCTAGGCGTGACGATCGTCACGACTGTGACTCTACGGGCTGGGGTACAAATATGCCGATCCCGATGAAAAAACAGAAATAGGTACCTACTCGTATTCTGAATGTATTTTTTCAGGAAATTTATTTTTGTTGTTGATTTTTGAGATGTTATGGAATTTAATGTCTTGCAGGGGAAAAATATAGGTATTTAAATTTTGTCAGTCATGTTTTCTCTTAAGTTTATTTAGATAAAGCTGGGTATAGTTATATAGTCCAAATAGGAATAGTTTCATTGAAATCAAAGTCATGTTTGTGAAAATATTATATTAATAGTAATATATAAATAACATTGAAACTATTTTATAACTATATTAATATTTATATGTATTATCCAAGTGAGAAAAACTTGCCATGTAGATTGATCGTATGTTATACGTATTCCTCTTAGTAAAACATGGAATCTGTCAATCTGTCAAGTCTTTGTTTCATTTCTCGATCTGAAAGCGGGGAAGGTTCACTGAATTTGAGTAATTGCTGTCTATCAATTGATGTGTTTATACCACTTTAATCAAAATGTCTATGTGGGTACTTATTAAATATACAACATGATTTTTTGTAGTCCAATGAGAAAAGAAATTGAATGAAAACACTAGGGTTTATGTGTTTCAGATTTTTATTGATATTAACTTAAAGTAATTTCATAAGGTTTATTATTCATATAATAAACTTTAAATTTATTTTTGGCTTTTTGCAAGACCAAAGCCTTAAATTTTAAAGTTTTTAACCGTATTTCTTGATCTTAGATATATTGAATTGAAGGATATTATTTACATTCCTTAAAATATTTTACATGGTTCACTTTTTAGGGTTGCGTTGTACCTGAAAGGTAAAAGGAACCTTTATCGTAAAACACCGTTGTCGGTCCGTCCGTCCGTCCGTATGTCACAGCTTCATAACTTTAGCACCGTTAAAGATAAAGACTTGGAATTTGCTAGGTACAAAAATATCATTTACTTGCCTCCACAATTTTTTAAATTGTTTAAAATATTTCCATTACAAAAGTGAGAATATAAAAAATATATCCTTAAAATACGATATGCTAACCACATTGTTGATATTAAAGAGCTGATTATAAAAATGTATACTCTTACTTTTTACTTACTTTACTTTATACTTTTCTTTTTTACTATATACCTAGTCGGTGCTTAAATTCTGTCACAAACAAAATTGGCTATAAAATGAAAACTAGTTATGATATTCAAAAAAAGTTTTTTTTTAAATAAAGGTAATTTAATTAGCTTACATTAAACATAAAATTTATTCAAAATTATTGCCACCATTTTTCACACGAGCCATCAATCTTCGCGGCCAATCATCAGTAGCAGCACGGACCATATTCATGTCGATATCGGCCACTGCTTTAATCAATGATGACTTTAGGCTGCTCAAATTTTTGTGAGGTTTAGAACAGACCTTCTCCTCCAATTCCTGGCAAATTTTGTAATCCAGTGGATTGAGGTCAGGGCTAGATGAGGGCCAATCTTGATGCCTTATTAGCTCGATATTCTGGCGCTCAAACCACTCCTGAGTTGTTTTGGCCTTATGAGCAGGTGTGGAGTCCTGTTGAAACACAAATGGCCGGCCTCCAAAGAGTGTCTGGGGCAGATCTTTTACTATGCGATCTAAAACCGTGTCTTGGTACACTTTTCCACTGGTTTTGACACCTTTTTCACAAAAATGCACTTCAGTAGGGCCATAGTAGGACACTCCCAACCAAATCATGACTGATGATGGATGATGGCCGTGCTGCACTCTAGTAATGACATTTCCAGCGGCCGCAGAGCTGGTAGCGTACACCCTGTCATTTTGTTTGTTGTACTTCTCTTCGACATTAAAAATTTTCTCGTCTGTAAACAGGATATCGCGGTTTCTGTTTCTTCCGTACCGCTTTAGCAAAACTTTGCAATTTTTGGCTCTCATAGCTATCAGACGCGCGTTCAGAAGATGTCCACTCTTTTTTCGGTAAGCTCGTAGTCCCAGGTCTTCATTGAGTACTTTTTTTACGGTACTTTTGGTTAATCCCATCTCCAAAGCCATCAGTTTCTGCTTGCGGACGGGATTTCTTGCAAAACGCGCCTCGATTGCTTTGATGACCCCTGGAATTCTAGCGGAACGAGGTCTGCCAGTTCTTTTCTCGTCATCGACACTAGAGGTTTCATTGTACCTCTTGATGGTACGCTACACGAACCTCTTCGTGATTTTTAATTTTTGAAGCAAGTTGAATATCGTCTTCGGTGGATGGCCGCAACGATGCAATTCAATTACTGCTACTCGGTCCTCTTTACGAGTCCACTCCATCGTAAAAAATGAATGAATGTAATTGTGATTTGGCAGATTATTAATCAAAAAATATTTGAAAATCTAACACCATTTCATTTTTTTTTCTAGGTGTTCTATTTTTAAAATAAATGGCCAGTGACAGTATTTAAGAACCGACTAGGTATACTGGCACCGATTTTGAGATATCTTTGAAAAACCACAATATAATGCATGTCTTGACTTTAATAATGTTCAAACGTAAGCCCTGCAAAGCTGCGTGAACAAATTTTTACTAAAACTACCTACTCGTTAATCTATAAGCAGGAAATTTCAAGATACCTTCTCAATACACACTACCGTATCTCAAAACCCAAATAACTGACAGCCGATCGGCACAACGAACTGAGACAAGGCACAAGTGGATATGAATCTGTCTTCATTTAAATAAACATCCTCTTAAACTTATACCTAGTTAAGCAAGCTTTGATTAAACTCATTGGTTGGCACATTGTTTTGATTTACGAGCCCGAGAACAATTGTTTGGGTTCTATGGAAAGGAAGGGTATAAACAGATTGTATTGTGGAAATGGTCTATGGTAAAGATATTCTATCTCACGAAGACTCGTTTGACTATTGTATAGTAGTGCGACCAAACGCAGTTTTTCCTAGTGTGTGTAACCTCGAACATCGGAAGGTACAAACGCTCTTATCTGTAACACGTCATTACCACAACCAAAGTCAAACTGACTTCGTGAGGTAGAATATCTGTGAAATAAAACTGTGTGATCTAAAGTGATATTAAAGTAAAAAAAACACATGACACGGTCAGTCGTGTCTGGTTTCTAAATCTTAAAATTAAGTTGTCCTTAACTAAGCATTCCCAAAGATAAGCAGTGTTTTTTGAGCATTTTTTGTTTCATTTTGTCCCTACTTTACTAAGTAACTTTTTAAGTATTTGACCCATCCATCCATCCATAAGCCTGGTTTGTCCTCCTGGATGAAATGCACATACCCACATACGTTGAGAAGGCGGATTGGTAAGCGCGGTGCTGAAACCCTCGCATCTAACCTAAATACCTACTTATTGAAAAAGTACTTCGTTAAGAGTATGATATGACATAGGCTAGGAAAAAATGTTACTACTCGTCCAACACAAAAAAGCCAGTGTCAAATATTCTTTATTAGCTTTCGATTTATTAGTTGTGTTATATACCTATTTGTCTTGACCGGGTAATACTAATAATCACGCGCAAAACAGAATATTGGACGGGTTTTAGCTAATACTGAAATATTTTATAAGTAAACATTTTTTTGATTTCAGTAGATTTACTTCAAACTTATATTACATATTTTATGGAAAATAATAAAACGAGTAAATCACCTAACCGCTTCCTTCTAGGGAACATTTTTAAACCAAAAATCATTGGGCTCATATATTTTTTTCAGACAAAAGTATAAAATATATTATATTATATCTTAATAATTTTTTTATAGTACATTTGCTCAATCAAATGTCAACAAATCAAATATCTTTTTCCATTACGAAGTGAATCATAATTTCTTCAAAAGAACCCTAAAAAATCTGGTGTTGTTAATGTTCTAGATCTTGGCTCAGCCTTAAGTTTTTTTAGCAGCGAATGGATTTCCATTAAGAGGCGGTTTACATTTTCGTGCGAAAATCAAAAATTTCCAGCGCCTAATTTACCATCTCTTGACTTTAATATTGTAAAATACATGTTCAAGATAAACCAATCTTTCGCATTAAGCATTGATGTAGCACATTTGCAAATGCTACTTTTTTGGATTCCGTACCCCAATGGTAACCAAGAAAACCCTCTCGACGAACACAAAAGCAACTTTTACGGCTTTTGTACAGGTTTAAGAAGTATAGCGGTGTTTTAAGAGCTGTTGTATCCTCTTAGAGCTCTAAAAATATTATTTTGAGGGTTATAGATTTTAATTATAACTGATAATAAAAACTGTTACTGTTAATAATTGTAACGCTTTTTGCAAATTTTTAAAAGGTGTTCAAATTTTGCAGTTTCTTTGACTGCGTAAAAAACGAGAAAAAAATATGGTCTCCAAAAAATATTTTTGTTGTAAAATTAACATATAATTATAACTAAGGGAAACTTTTGTTAACGGAACCCAAAAATTCAATCGTCCGATTGGAGTTCCTAAAACAACAAACAGTATAGGTAAAACATAACACTTTAGGATCTATAACCTATCAAAATGTTACCTACAGTATCTAATAACGGCACTCAACCAACCTTGTACCACCTTGGGTAGAAAGTTGGGTTTTTCAAAGACTCTTAGTGTTTAAAAGGGCGTAGTATACGGCTGAAGCTCTTGTATCGAAGACGCCATTGATCTAATGAATAGTTTATACTTTTTTAATACTTTATTTCCATATTTTCTCACATAACATCTCAACAAAGCACTCAAATATCGTATTTACAACAGAAGCTTGCTTTTTTAATTTGTATTCACTGTTACAACTTCAAATAATATTAGAGTCAATACTGTTTACAGAAATATTTACGTATATATTTTTTGAAATACGTACAAATTAAGAAGGCGCGTGAAAAATGAGATGAAATCCAATGTATATTGGTTAAAATGTATATTTTAACAGTAAATACTGCGCTGCATTACAATAGAGCTTTCTAGGTACTAGTATGTAGTGTAGTAGTTTCTTGATAGTAAACAAAATATGTCTTACCTTAATTGACATATCACACATCATACTAGCAAACGACATGACAATTTGAATAAAATTTAAATAAAACACAACAACACCACCAGAAACGATCCACAGTGGTGGTACAAACAGCAAAAATACTTGTAATATTCCACGTAGACCCTTAATAACGCCTAAGTATTAATCAATACTACCACTGTTTACGCGCGTTTGTAGCGCTTTTATACGGAAATTGAAGTATTATAGAGCAATTATTGGCGCTACAGTTATTAGGCGCCCCCTTTGGGGGTACAGCGGCTGTGTAGCTAGCTATAGCGCTTTATAATACAGTCTTTAACGATATAAGAATTAGCCATACAGCTTTTGTAACACCAGTTGGTGTTCTTTGGGTTGTTACTAAGACTCCACTGTCCGTCTGTCCGTCTGTCCGTCTGTCCGTCTGTCCGTCTGTCCGTTTGTCCGTCTATCCGTCTATCCGTCTGTCCGTCTGTCCGTCTGTCTGTCCGTCCGTCCGTCTGTCACCAGGCTGTATGTATCTTATGAACCGTGATAGTAAGACAGTTGAAATTTTCACAGATGGTGTATTTTTAATGCCGCTATAACAAAAAATACTAAAAAACAGAATAAAATAAATATTAAAGGGGGCTCCCATACAACAAACACGATTTTTTTGCTCGGTAGGCGCTTGAAATATTCACTAAATATATTTAGTTATATATTCACTTTAAAAATGAATAATTAAATAAAAATAAAATTAATATTTAAGGGGGGCTGTCTTACAACAGACATGACTTTTTGCCGTTTTTATAGATAATGGTACGGAAACCATCGTGCACGAGTCCAACTCGCACTTGGCCGGTTTTTTATTTTTTTTGTGAATAACCTCCTTAAACCTCGTTCACAGAAAAATAATGCCACTGTCAATTTCAAAGAGCTAAATCATTCATTCGAGATTTTTTGCTGAAAAAAAATTGTTAAGAAATGAAATATATAAATTTGTTCGAACATAATGTACCAGAATTTTTATTATTTATCACATTTACTGTTGACTCCCTTCAATTTTGCTGATTAATGTCGCTAGTTCACAACGATTTTTGGTATTGCATAAAGCATAATTATAATTAAAATTTCATGTCACAATAACCTATGAGCCTTATCCAGTAGAATTCTTCAATTATATTAACAATCCATTGATTTAAATAGATCTTAAAACATAATTAATAGTACTCCAAGCTCCAAAAAATTTGATCCGCAAAGGCACTTCATACAAAAAGCGAAATTTGGTAAAATGGCTCTTAAAATCTAAACAGATTTCATAGTGTGGATGGTTTTCCAAGACAACGTTTTTACTTTTAACAATTTACTTTGGCAAATATGGCAATTCACATACTTAGGTTCAAAATGCGATCCAATTCGTACATTTAGAACGCATAAAAAGGGATGGGGGCGTTAACCAAGAAACAAGTATTGATAACTCAAAATTTACCTGTATAATATACTAGCTTCTGCCCGCGGCTTCGCTTGCGTTGATTTATTTTTGGGTAGTCTTAGGTTTTTCGGACCAAAAATTTTATAGCATGTATTTCACTTTGATTTTCGGTTCTCATGAAAATTATTTTATATTTCTGACCCTATGTCCATATCCCTGGGGAATTTACCGTCCCCAGACAATAAGCTATAGCCAAGTGAAGAGTCCAATCATTAAAACAGTCATACAGTTTTAAAAATAGGTTTAGTAGTTCCATGGATTACCCCCGCTAATTTATTAATTAGCAATATCCCTGGGGAACTGCTTGTACCCAGAGAACAAACTACAGCTTCTGAAAAGTGAATTTCTAACCATAAGAATAAAATAAATAATTATTAATTTGGTTTAATCTTTATCGTGATATTTCTCGACAAAAGTATGCAAACAGCAGGGTTGGGCAGTAGGTGAACCTACCAGTACACTCCCCAGGTCACCACGGGTAGAGCTGTTCGTGCGAAGCCGGAGCAAGTCACTAGTATTGAAATAAACTTCACTTCTTTATATTACGAAGTATATGAACTGTAAAGTTTTAATGTCACGCCATAAGACTTCCAGATGCTTGTAAAACAATGTTGTTGTATTATGTACTTGAAAACAAATCTTAGATTAAGTTTCTTGTGAATCGTGATATTGTATTTTTCCTCGTTTTCGGGGTACACAATAAAATATATATACATAATTGTATACATTAAATATACCTTTATTTAAGTTCTTGTACGTGTATTTACTCAATGAATACAAACAAACCCAAGACCTATTTCAATGTACTGTATTTTTCCTCTTTTAAGTTTAATTATTTTTATCATTTAATAAATCCTAACGCGCGATAAGTGTATTTATGTAACTTTATTGCAAAAATAAAGTATTCATTTAATTTCAAATAAAATACATACATATCATATTTACGCCTGCATCACGGAGAGGCAGAAAGACACCACAGATTTAAATCTATATTGATTAATCATTTTATTGATTAATTTCTATATTTATGAATTTGATCTTGGGTGATTTTGAAAAACCAAGGCATTTTTAGTGTGACACTAAATTGGACTAAAAAGGCCAATAACTTGGTCAAGTGCGAGTCAGACTCGCGTACAAAGGGATTTGTACCACCACATATTGATCACTAAAACATTATGGTACAGAAAGGTTGACAAGCTACTATTAGCGCCCTCTATTGACGAGCTGTTAAACAAGTCATTTCAGATGGCGCTATGGTTAACTCGATGTTTATTGTTTGGGTTTTTTTTCTATTATTTGTCGTGATAGAGGCTATAGAAAGAGGTACGTATTTTGTAAAAATTTCAAGTGGCTACCTATTAGGGTGTAAGCTGTTAACCCCTGTGACAGAAATACGGACAGACAGATAGACATACAGACAGACAGATAGACAGATAGACAGCGGAGGCTAAGTAATAGGGTCCCGTTTGGCACCTTTCGGGTACGGGACCCTAAAAAGAATATTTTAGCCACTTCCTCCGCTGATCTGACTAAAAAACGTTGACAATAAAAAAATAACTTTCATTTTTGCTATTTTTATTTATTTCGTAAACAAGTACTCGCTGGTATTATAGACTTAAATGATAATGAGAATGAATGATTTATTTTGAAATTCAAGTACCTACATTACCTAATACACTTAGGTAGCAGTTAAACTAATTAAATGTAACGTTTTGCAACACATAAAATTACTCCCACGCGAGCGAAGCCACAGGCAAAGTCTATTTATATGAAGTAACCATACTACGTACAATATGGCATACATTTTGCGAGCAGAATAGATATTCGCAAACTTTCCGGTTGAAATGCAGCTATTCGTGAAGTTAAAAGCACAGTTTAATAGTGCTTTTACTTTGTTATTTATGCATGATTTTATGAACAAAGGTTTTTAGTTTATTCACTTGCATGCGTGTACTACGGAGCATTTATTGTGGACTTTTGACCAACTCTGAGGTCTGGCAGTTCAAATTTCTCGACCATTAATCTATAGGTTCAAATCCAGGTTCTTGTATGCTTTGGAAGGCCCGTTAAATTGTTCGTCCATATTTTGTGCCTAAATTACGATGATACATTCTTACACCCATGTTTCACCGATGTTTATTACGCCCCAACATGATGGGTGGTGGGATCTATATGGTCTAAACTTTCTTTTCACTGACGATTTTTGTGGTTCAAGACAGGTTAGGTAGGTAGAAAGGTAGGCCTGATCGCTGTACTTGTGCCCAAATACACGCTTATATATCTCAAAAAACTCATCGGTACAAGCATGACCATTAAGATTAGAACCCTGTTTTCAAGTTCAATAATTAATAGTCCTACACACTATGCTCCCGCTGCAGCGGAAATAAAATCACTTTTAAAGGTGAAACAAAAGATAGCGCTAGAAGTAAATCTATTTCTCTATCACTTTGTTTCATCTATTTCTCTCTGTCTCTATTCAAGGCACTTTCAAGAGTACTTGTATGTAAACCGAAATAGCACTGTGGCATTAAGCTGAGCTGGACTATTTTTCCTAACCATTGTATATTTCTAATTTATTTATAATTATTATTATGTTATACTGTGGTTTTCGAAATAAAGCCCTTTCTTTCTAAGTTCGGTGCAAAGTGTACCACAATTCCTGTGATCTATAGGTATACTGTGAGATTGTGATGAGTTTAATGGTTGAGTCGTGTCTGTCTGTGCTGTCTGTTGGATCTTATAAAGTAGATAATTACATTTACATATTCTATCTCAAATTATTACGATTATAATAAAAATAAAAAATTAACATACCACCCTTCACATTTGTGTTACATTTGGTGATTATTTTAATCCGTATAAACTTAATTCAAAATGCGACCCGTGTAGACGTGACCTCCTGAAATAAATAAAGTTTTAATTGAACCTGTATTATTTCTTTATAATAGCCGTAAATTAATATAGAAAATAATCAATGCTTAAATTAAATTATGCAACACAATAGCATCCTGGTTTTGCTACGGCGTAGCAAGCGCTACGATCCCACAGTTTTCCCGCATTGCAGACCCTCTACGCCGTAGTCTGAACGTGTTTTAGGACAAGTACACACACGTGTTGTATTATTAAACTTCATTATTTGATGAAGCTTAAACATTTATTAACCTCAAAAAAATATAAAATACAAGTAAAATTGTAAAATCAGCTTAATAGGTATTTATGAGATATTTATTTTAAAAGCTTCATAACTAAAGTTAAATTATATTCTCTTTTATACAGTTGTTTCTCTTATAAACTATTTTTTTTTTCGAAAAGATAAAGTTGTATTTGTTAATTGCGGAAACCCTGTGCGTACCCTAAATAATTGACTAACCACGATTCAAAGCACCTGGCACAGCAAAACCATTGGTCCAAAACCCCCACCGAATTGATTTGTGTGCGTAATCTAACCGAAATGAAACCGGGTCAGGCGCTTTGTCCCGAGTTCACCCATCCAGGTGTACTCAGAGTGATTTATTCCTCAGAAGTTGTCACAATATGTCACCCGCTTTGCTCTCTCCAAACGAGCAACATTTAGTGTATTGGCCGATCGGAGGTTGCATGGAGGTATGAATTAATTTACAATATTAAGGGCACAATTCTTGTTAACCTTATAAAAGTATAATTCCAAGTGATCTATTAAAATTTTCTTGAAAAATATGTGTCCTTGAATTTTGCCTGTTTGAAATTGCAAATATATATAAAATATTGTCACAAAATGAAGAAAGTAAAAAGTTACGTTAACAAGATAAGAAAGTATGCGCGATAAAAGTAAGGGTTCATGTTTCAAAATAAATAAAGACTTCATCAGGGGATTTTTTTGATAGGTGCAAGTCAATTTAATGGACATCATATTTTAGAGAAACACAAAGCAAACATTTTCCGTCTGAGCCACTTTCGTTACTTTTCAGAAGAGAAGAGAAAGAAGGTTTTTTCACTCTGCAAGAGTACGTTAGAAAACTTGACAGCCGATCAGAGTTTACTTATTTATTTAGGATTTACGATGTCCACTTCCAAATAGTGGTGTTTTCCGTCTACCGGAAACAAATGAAAATTTGAACAAAAAATAACAAACATAAAATCATATGACTTGAAACCTATGAAACGCACTCTCCCAAAAATTAAGAGGCCCGTATTAAATTTTGGGCTCCGTTCGTATCTGCCAGTCGTTCGCTGCGTTCGTACACATAAAAACGAATAGTATGGATAGGCTCGTGCTCATATATTATGAGTAGGTAATTAAATCTGTTTGCTCGTGAATACGAATATTTAAACTCACATTTTAACTGTGCGAGGAGGCACAGGTCGAGCTTTCGATGAGATTATGACTCATCATCATCAGGACTCTTCGGGAGTACTTTCGCGCACGGCGATCACGTCGCTGTTTGCTCGTATTGATTCAAAATTACAGATTCAACATTAGCCTCTATCCTACCTCTTTGGGTAGCTTGTAAGTACTTTTGGTCGGCTTTGCTCATGCTTTCCCCGGATTGAGCGGCAGTTTGCGTAAGTGCGCTTCGGGACATAAATGTGTTTATGTATTGGTGGCCTTGTCGGCAAGTGCAGAGGTTAACGACTAGACCGGGGGCGAACCTTTATTAGCTCTGGTTTACTGTGGACTGGATTAAACGGGGCTGCTTTATTAGTTTAGCTAAAGTATTATTGTGCTTTGTTATTTGTTGAAATTTAAAAATATTTTTTTGTCTCTTATCTAAGGCACAAAGTTAATTATATGTTTTTTCATTTTTATTTCCCAAATATACTGATTAATAATCAAGAATTAACAAGCTATTTATGTCGATGGTCAGGAGAATTAAGCATTTCATAAAAGTGTGACAATTAACCCATAAAACGGATTCGAGGTGTGATCTCGCCGGCTATTCATAGTTTAACTATTGCGTTAGCGTTTATAACACAACAGATTAATAATAAATTCAATTAATAACATATTGTGTCTGAATGTTAAATCATAACATAACTTATAACTAAAAATTAAAGAATGATTGTGGCGGTTAGCGCTAAGGTGCCCTATTTTTTTCAAACACCAATTGTAACTTTATTATGCCACTTTAGCGCTGATCGCTTCAATTATGAGCATAAAATTACAATTTTAGATCTAAAATATCCTAATCAAGATAATGAAGAGAAATAAATAAATTGCAAAAAATATACATGCTTAAAAAAATAATTAAGGATAATTAAGAATAAAGAGGAGGTGGTAGAGCTGGTGCCGGGCTCGATTGTGGATGTACCACCATCTTACTCGCAAAACTTCCCGAAGTTATTCGGGGGAGAGTAAGAGAACAGCTCGCAGGCAGGCACAACCAGGTGGCCCATCATTGCCTGGGACCGTTTGATGGCGGTATATCCATCCCAAAATGCCGGGCCTTATAAAAAAACAGATTGGTGACGGGCAGCGGCTCACTGGTGCGAGGGTTTCAGCACCTCGCTCACCAACCCGCCTGCCCAGCGTGTGTGAGTATGGGCATTTATTTCAGGAGGACCACCAAGAGTGGTGAAATCTTGGAAAGGTCTATGTCCAGCAGTGGACGAAAGAGGCTGACGGATGGTTAGATGAATGGAAGAATAAAATGTGGCAAAACAACATAAAAATCTACATTTTCAATTTTGTCACAAAAACTTACAATCAAATTCAAAATTTTAAATAAGCAACAGTTATGCACTTCTTTTACATAAACGGCTTTCTCTCTTAAGTTTAGCAATTAGAGGTACCTATGGAAGTAAACAACATTATATATTTTTTCGGATTTAAAAGTGTTCAAAAGCAAGCTTTTTTGCACAAAAGTAAAAATGTACAACAGGTGGACTTAATGCTAAAGCTCAATTTAAACATTTATAGACAAAAACAGACTTTGATTTGATTTTCCATACTGAATTTGGCCTAAAAATTGTAAAAACTCGTAAATTAATGACAACAGAAAATTAGATTATTTTGAGGCTACTATTACATCACAGAAATATCAGTTTTAGCAAATACTACATTATTTATATATAGTAGTACTATTTAAATAATGTGCATAGACCTCTTTACCAGTCTTCTAGGGCCACGTTTCCTTACGCTTTCTATACAATCCATAACAGATATTGAACGCCCGGTCGGTTGCCTACAGATTTCTGTGAGCATCATATCTGTGGAAGATCTGTACAGAGATTTTAGATTGTGTTGTATTAGTTATTTCTTGTGATTTTGCTTTAAATCTAAAGAATCAATCCTTGACCTGTAAAATAGAGCAAAGCCACAACCTGGATATACATAACAAAGAAAACAGTTCTATGTGAGAAATAAAAAATACATGTTTTGTTTCTTTTTTATGATTAAAAAAAAAAGTATCGACCGTCAAAAGATTCACTAATCTTTCAGTGACAGAAGCCACGCTCTACAAAACGTATGTGTACATAGCTTTTGTGCATTATTTACCGCCGGGAATATGTACTGTATACTGTCAGTCACATGTTTGGTCACATAGGTTGGCAATTCATTCGAAATATAAAAAAAAAACATTTTTGTGTTCTATAAGTGATTCTCATTTATAGATTTAAATAAAGCTAGAGGGTTAATTTTCTACCTGTATGGAGAATTATGGTATGGCACAGACTGAAAAAAAATTACACCTGTTCAATATAATTAGGCCAATAGCAAAGTCTTATTAGCTTTTGATAGAGTCAACTATTTGTTGGTTCATTGGTCTTAATAATGTCTTGGATGTGTAGAACTAATAATCACACAGTGAAACAACAGTTTAGAGGGTCTGTAGCTAATTATGGAATATGTTATATTAAGCAAAAATAAAAAAGGATTACAGTGGATTCACTTTATGTATGTATTACAAATTTTGTAAAAAACTCAACCAAGTTAATCCCTGAAGAAGAAAAAGAAAATGGGTTGGTACATTTATTTTTTGCCGAATACAAAGACAAAATTGTACATCTTAATAAATTTTTTATGAATGCATTCGCTGACCAAATTAATTCATTCAAATTTTTTCAATTTAAGGGGAGTGCTGTTTTCTTAAGAAAACCTTGTCATCAAAAGGTAATAGCAAAACAAAATTGAAAAAAAAATACAATTACATCCGTAGTGAGCAATTTGCGAGTAATATAAATATGATGTCTTGTGATTTCTGTTAATATCTGAAGAATCGATCCATGTCAAGTTTACCAGCAAAAAAAAAATGAATATAATAGTAGAAGTATATTGTTAATTCGTTAAAATTCAAACAGCTTAACAAAGAATACTTACCTACTGATTAAAAGTTACCGACAACACAATTGGGAACAAAATGACATTTACATTCATAGCGGGTAAAACGTTGCTTTTGGCAGATAAAAGAAAATGCCTCTGAATTCAGCAATAAAACAGCTAGAAAAGCGCTAAAGCAATAGCAGAAGCTTACTCTGAAAAGTGTTCTTAACAATTCAACTCCTATCTCCCAAACCCAAGTTCCAAAGTCGCGCTCGCAAATCTGAAATCCTTAACAAAAACTTTAAAAGACAAATAAGAACAGCCGCGGCTGTCGCTTGCTGATAGTAATTTTAGATAAAAGGATTGCATAGGATCGCACTCAACGGTCGGCTTAGCTGGATTCTTGTTAAAGTTTGTGCAGAAGAATAGGTTCAGGTTTAGAGGCGGTAGTGTCGCTATAGCCCCTGACACGTATTTGCGTTTGGATTACGCCGTAGCGGGCCTACAATGGGATCGTAGCACTTTCTACGCCGTAGCAAAAAGTGGATGCGACTGTGTTAGAACAGTTGCAGTTGAAAGTATTTCGTTCAAATTTTTCATGGTATTGATGTTTGTGTAAGTTGGCTGCTTAAGCTATTAATAAGAAACACAAAATATTATCTTGAAAATATAATATAAAATGATTATTTGTAAATATTTATAAATATTCTTGAATTTTAAACATCATTATATTAGATTTTTGTACAGCTCGTGTGTGTTTAAGTTATAATTAAAACCAAGTCTCTTTTGAATAAAAAAAAATTAGGCAATCAAAGAAAAACGGTCTGATTCATCATCAGACATATTAAAAACAGAAACCACAAAAAAAATTTGCAAAAATATCGTTTAAAAGTCGAATGATGCATGTACGATTAAAAAAATAGTATTTTATAAGTACATTTTTACCGACGGAGACAACATATTTCCTACAAAAGACTTTTAAAAACCAAATTTGGTTTCATTTAAAGTTCTAGGAGCATCCCTCAGACCGTGAGTCAGACTACAGTGTACTCGACTATGATTTATTACAAAACTTCAGCCTGTATAACGGTCCTCTTGGCCCGTCACTCTGGTTATGTCACACCCTTTGTACAGACATCTGTCAGGACATAAGATGCTGTATTTTTTCTTAATGTGTGTGGTATGATGAATGGAGCACAATTTTGAAATTCCTTGCGTGTGACCGCGATTATTAAACATGATCGAAACTTCAAGCATCTTTTAGAATATAAAGTTGATTATTGTTATTGTCGGCATCTTTCTGTCTTCGTTCACTGTTTAAAATAGTTTTATACTAAACATAACTAGAAAATACATTCTTTCTTTTTTGAAAATTGAGAAAAATATATGTCATTACTGTTAAGGAATTATGAAAATCCATTTTTACCGTTCTTAGCGGCCAGAAAAGTATGTTTTCCTGTCTTATTTTAGTAAAAAGCACAATAATATAACTTAAGTATCATGTAATCTCTGTGTTCTATATTAAAAAGTACTATAGATTTCTCTGACACACCTATTTCACTTCTCCTACATCCATCAATGGTTGAGTTGAGCTTTATTTTTCAGTTGCGCACCATTTTCTCATGTCACTACTTTTTTCTATCCTCTCTCAATGCCCAAGTAAAGTAATTAAAACTATTTTTTCATTAAAATTCGCAAACAATTTTTCCACATTGGTTTTTTTCGGAGCTTTTCATTGTGAAATAAGTGAACGTCGTTTAGCGACAGCGCACTTGTTCCGTAAAAAAGTGCATAAATTCAATTCTAAAATTTATGGTACGATACGGTTTGAACAAAAATATTTAAATGTGCCTTTAGTCAATTTGAAACATGTAGTTGATGGGAGAATATGATATAGTGTAGAAATTACCGGTCTTGAGCATAAGCGTAGTGGGGGAAAGTTGGCGCACAAAATTCACCTTTCGCTCTGCCAAATTCAGACCACGCGCTTCCCCACTACGACATTCTGGCCTTTACGACTCGTGCCACTTATTTTTTAAGTGAGAATTGCTAAGAAGTTAGGTTTGATTTTGAAATAATTTTCAGGCAGAGAAAGTTCAAGTTAAAATTTTGTAATTAAAAAAGAAACAAAAATGTTCTACAACAGAAGAGTTTGTAAATGGAACATCAAACCGTCCAGTGACCATTGCCATGTGACTCGCGTTATTAATTTCAGTCGATCCGTCCCATTGTAGCTTCATTTGCATATAACTGGATCCAGTGATTGAAATAGGCCCGTCACGGTACCGACCGACCCGAATAGGGGCCGTTTTTTGTCCGGGGTTTTTGTGAACATTTCATTGTTCGGGCCCGCGTTTTTGTCTCAATTTTTCTTTACGTATTGTGACTGAAATTGGAAAAGGGAAAGAAGGAAGTGGTAAATGGATTTAAATTTGAAATATCTAAGGAGGCTGAATTGTGCCTTTTTGTAAGCGTAAGATTATTTTTGCATAAGAAATATATTACGCGCCTAAAATTTTAGAACAACAATTTTCGTATTATGGGTATTAGGGGGCTGTATGATTCCTATCAATTTACTACAGGATTGATTCAAATGTGGTTTATTTATTTGACTTGACTTTTAACCCAACCCTGATAATTTATTATTTTGTAGAAGAATAAAAACTGGTTCTATGAAAACCATTCACGATTATATTCTTTTTTTTTTAGGTTAGAGCCTTTTTAGGGTGTTCATTAAATCTAAAGATATCATAATCACCTGAAGAAATAAGATAATTAGATCGCGCGAAGTCATTTTTATTATTGATCCCACTATTTTGGACTATTTTACACTTTTCGTGTGGGAACGGCTAGGATAACCATACTTACATATTTTATTTCCAAGTGACAGTTTTTATAATTGTTTTGACGTCTTATTTTTATTGTTTTACATTTAAAATATGTTCTAATAACTCTTCTTAATAACGTCCAAAATTATCGGGATTAGTTTAAAAGTCAACCTGTATAGTTTTGTATTTGTTTTCTTTATTATTATTCGTTTTATTTAGTAAATAGGCGGTTAGTCGAAAGTTATGGAGCACAAGTAAAAGAATGTACGTAACTATAGTGACAAAATTAACCATACTGGGTGATGGACAGAAGTACCCATTGAGTGACTCAATTGAAGCACGTGGAAAAAGTGAAGGGGGTATGTAAAGATTCCAGCAGAATAACAAATTGAGCTTATATACTAATTATACAAAAGTAGAAAGACAAAACGGTCTGAGCTCGACATACAGCTAGCTGATCCGCATGCAGACAGCCGCTGATTTTCAACCTAAATCCTCTAATATCTGATGAAATAATGTAAAAAATAAGTATACAATTAACAAAAAGTTGAAAAAAAACAAATTCAAAATGAAAAAATCTACGTAAAAAAGATAGACATAATTTTTTTAAAGACAATCTCTCATCTCTGTCCATCTCTGTAGAAGACAGGCGTGAGTTTATTTACATTAGTAAAGAAAGAAACCCATTATGTGGCCAACATACCGTGACATGTCCCATTAATGCTAGATGACGGTGAAGTCCGTCATAAAGACAGTCGTCAACTCCTCTAATAGATGGTGGGCACAATCCGCCCGCCCACAACAATGGCCCATATTGTCGGCGACACACACTGAAGATACAATATTCGCAATATACAAGAAGAACAAGTATATTTAAGTTTAAGCACATACTGAACAAATTTCTCAAACAAACATGTGTGCGCAAATTAAAATAAAATTTCACTTGCGTATTACAACATTTACTTGTAAAGTAAATTGAAATATGGAAAACAATTGTTTTCACTGGCACGGCTATGTTTCCTTGAAAAAGTTGTTCTGTACCTATAATCAGTTAATTACGTGCTTTAATCAGAATATATCTGTTCATTCACACCTACCTACAAAAGTGGTCGGTAGAAGTCTTCATCTGCTAAATAAGCGTAAAAAATAATACCCTCCTTTACATTGAAATTAAATGAATACTTAATTTATGCAATGTAGGTACATAAATACACTTATCGCTCGTTAATATTTATTATAAAATTAAAATCATTAAATTTAAAACAAGCAAATACAAAATGTTACATTGGGGTTTGGGTTTGCTTTAAAATAAATAATACACGTACATGAACTAAATTAAAGATATTTTTTATTTACATCATTTTGTATAATACGATATGATAATAAAATAATAGACTACCTACACAAATACTAAATACTAACACGTTACATGTAAATACATGTCGCCCATTCGATTGGTCTTGCTAAGAAGAAGGGAAAGAAACTTAGCAAGATCGTGTCCTTTTTTTGACCATTTTATTATTTCATGTAACAGTGTTTTAGTGAATAGATAGAAAATACAGGACAAGAGAAAGTCGGATAAACAAGGCAAAAGTTGAGTTACATAATATTAAAAACAAAACAAAATAAAAGTTAATAGATTATCTCTTTTCTACTATCATCTTTTAAAGTCAGAATAAATTGTATATACCTATCTATAAAATATCATATTGAAAACGAAATATATTCGTATACATTTTTGTATTGCAACAACCCTTGGCCTTAAAATCTATCTACCATAATTAAGTACATACAATAATACATTACATTCTCACATAGTGATCAATCGTAATACAAGCTCTTCTATTCGCTTTTTAGTCTTTGAGGAATATAAAAATATAAACAAATAAGTCTATATTTAACTCTAATTGACGAGATGAAATGAGATGCTGACCTGATTTTTTTACTCTTTACATAGATTAACGTAAACTTAACCCTTATAGTTCTTATCATCGCTAAATCAATATTTAAACAATGGATCGCGGGTCAGATCATAGCTCAGATCTGAATTACATATTTTGTATGATTCCAGTATTACTTTAACAAAATCCCTATAGATGCACAAAATTACACTTGAATACATATACGAACGATTCTGTGACACTTGCCGAAGATACGAAGACACAAATGTGTCTTCAGTGTGCGGCGACATGCCCCGGATATAATCAGACAAAACTTCACTTTTAGTACGTGTTACAGATGGTATTAATAGTTGGAAAACTACCTTAACTGTGTTGCGGTGTGTATCAATTTGAAGCATCGCTGTTTCCTGTATATTGTTCAAATGAGGAAAGTTGTCTTTCCTATTTGATTGGGACGTGAATGTTGACATAACTGTAACTCAGTGGGTAGGTTGTTTCAGGGTTTTCAGTCAACCAGTAAAGTGGCAGAAACATATTTTAAATCAGTTGCTATCTAGAATTAATAGTTCTACTGATTAAGGAGAAAATGTATGTAGGTACCTTTAGTTGATAGTACCTTTAGTTTGTAAAAACACTGCTTCTCAAAACTATTTTAAAACATGTCATAATATGGTTTAGATCAGCAATCTGTTGATTTGATTTGCCTGGTGTAGATATATATATATATTATATTACAAGTAAAACTTTTCATGGATACATATATTTTATTTATAATTTAGTTTAGTCTGAAACTAATAAATCGTCGTAATAATCCTCGGTGAAAGGCGGGTATACTGGGTGTGGACTGTGACTTGCATTTCATAGTTAACACACAGGAACACCTCTGACACCCCTTCGTGGATTCACATTCTGACGTATATGTTTCGTCTTAACTAAACTTGATTAGAACTTAATTACGATTAGAACTAAACTAACGCATAATATTTTGATAAACTTTGTACAAAATAAACAAACATACCGTCACAGGTTTTATATTGTAGACTGTCACTAAGACCAAGACTGATAGATGCAACCCACGTAAATATAACACCCTGCCCACCTGACCACATATGATAGCGTCAAATTTGCTGCGAGTTTATGATTCTTTAAAAAATTTCATTGGGGTAAGCCTTATCGCCGTACTTTGGGCACAATCACGGATGAAACACAATGTTTTGCTTCATCGTCTAGTGGTAGTATACAAATAATACGCACATTAATTCCGAAAAACTAATTGGTGCATGCTTTACCGTCAGGATTCGTACCCGAAACATAAGATTGAGTTCGTTGCGCGTCCCACCGAATACTGTGGTACGGTCGCACGCAACCTAGACGAGGTAACCAATCCTACACTGGCTATGCTATGTACGCCTGGTTACTTCACTTAGGTGACCGACTGTACCGCTGTTTTAATCACATTTGATTTATTTATATTTAGTAGTGTGCAGGCAAAGTATATATACAAATTTTCCCAGTGCTCTCAGAATGGTGAACAGAGCACTAAGTCCAGGTGTTCTGACAAAGAAACGAACGTTCGCGACCGTCCCGGGGGCAACAGATTCTAGGGGAGACGAGGTACTCTAGACTTTAGCGGGGGACGGGTGGTACAGTGGGACAGGAAAGCGCAACTGCACATCACTCACCGACCGACATTCGCCAGCCGTGCTGGCAAAGCTACCACATCGCATTCGTGCACGATCTTACTAATATATTATAAAATTACTTATATGCAAAAACAAGATTGCCTACAATAAAGAGAGCAAACAAATTTGAAATTGTATCGAAAGGAAATGTTTTTAACCCTAAAAGATATCGGAAGTATCCCACTGTCTTATATAAAGCCACACCAACACTTGCGAGTACAACATTAAATTCCATTTTACTCTGTTTGAACCTTACACTTCAGCAATTTACGTTTTTCTACCTTCATCGCCCTTTTTTGTTTCATACAAGGTAGAGAATCCTTTGAGAAAGTGGCAATGTAAGTCGTGTAAGGCTATATTTTTATTGGTGGCCCATAAATTGTGCTCTCTTCACGGCAGACACGATTTCGACCCGAAGTTTGCCGATAGAGTAGGTCGTAAACTACCGCCATGTCATTTGTGTAGGTTGGCAATGAAACCGACACAAATTCCACAAATTGAATACATATTTATATCACCTGACCGGTTGCGCCTTTAACTATCCTATTTAAAAAAAATTATATCCTTGCAATGGATTAATCGTCAAGTGATAAAATATTAAAATTATTTTTTATTAGGTTTTTTTCGTAAAAAATGCTTAATTAAATAATATAAAACACTAAAAACTATATAATCTAAAACTAAACTTGTTCTAAAAAAGGTAAATAAAATTGTCCAAATCGATGCCGCCGGGCAGAGTGCCAAGAAAGCTGGCGGCATTACCTTGGTTGGTGAGACTAAGTCTTTGGCCAAGGTAAGCCTCCGCCCTCCTGTCACCCGAAGCATCAACCAGGCGCGACGCTATCTCTTTGAATAGACGTCGTGCGTCGGGTCCCCATGGCCCGAGGGTTTCGGCGCCAAACGGCACAAATATGCATCCTTCCCCGAGGCCGCCGCTCGTTAAACTCTGCCATTAGCGCCGCAGCGCCAGCCTTGGCTGCGGTCGCTTGGACATGGGATGGGGCCAACGTATCGACGCAGGTCGCATCCCATACCAGCGACCGACCGTCATGCCGTTACAGATTAAAACATTTCATAGGACTTATAATATAGTTTGTTTCTCTCTGTCTCTCTTCTCTTCAGTCCCTCTATTCCCCCGTTGAGTCAAGGGCCGACACTGCCTGTCTATCTCACCAGCGAGGTGAGCTCTGACCATGTCATCTTTTTCTCTTCCGCCTCGTTCAAAACGGACCTCTTCCACGTCTGAGTTGGCCGTCCTGGTCGTCGAGAACCTCCAAACGGCCGCCACTTCAAGGCCATTTTAGGGATATGGTCCACGGGTCTTTGTAGTGTATGTCCAATCATCGCCACTTTTGTTCCTTTATTTTTTGGGCTTGATTGTTGTCATTATGTTTTCCTATGGTCGTTGTTGATTTCACAGACAACAGAACGCAGCCATTTTCACGACGACGAAAACTAGTTGTCGAAGCGGTCCTCGTTCGCAATGCTTTGAACACTGCCAGAAGGAAGAAATGAACGAATGAAATGCTAAATCGGCGACGGTTGGTGTTGCCTAGAAACGCCAAACTGTATTTACACTATTACTTACAAATAACGTAAACTTGCAATGTATAAGGTGATTTATGTAAAATTATGTAGCCAACTTCATACTGGAGATTTGGTGTGTAGTCAGGATCCTTTTTGTGAAAAACGCAAAATAAAATTTGTGCCCCTATACTAATTTACGAACAACTCCGAATAAATTAGTATAGTATCCTAGATTTTATTTTGAGTTTTTCACAGAAAGGGTCATTGAACCTCAGTCCTGAACACTTATCGAGTATCCACGGTGAATTAGGCTACATTATAAGAAGTCACCTTATAAGCACATTTAAAATTTACACGTAACAAAGTACATCCGTAATACACGAATAGTAATAACTTGCAACAATAAAAACTTTGAAAATTCGCTTGATACTAATAACGAATGCGCACCAAAATTACGAGTGACCAAAAAATGTAAACAAATAAAGTATAACCCGTCGGAAATATCTTGGCGCCTGATTTGGCATTTGCTGCCTTTATTTACTATCATCTTCGCGGACGAAGACTGGTTTTGCAAGACATTGCATTTTCTAGTGTAAATTTAGGGCTTTTAAGTATAATTTCGAATCACAGTCTTCGAAGACCGCTTTGTGAAACGAAGACTACTTCGAGGCAGGGATTGAAAACAGTACCGATAACCGATAAATTAACCGAAATAAATATCGATAGCCCTTATGACACCCTTTGGAATTCTGTACCGTTATTTCACCGTTTTCCCGTTTTTTAAAGACGATTCCTTGCGTGATGGATATAAGAGGGGTAAGTGAGGGGGTGAGACGGAATTACGCTACACAACACACCCGTTCGCCGCCGCCCTGCCCCTCGCCCGCAATTCTTACATCGCGCAGAGAGGATTGCCTCTGACCTGTTTGATGTCATATTATGGTGCCGCGATGTAGGCCGTAATCTGTTGCGTGCAATTATGGCACGTTTTTTTGGTCATATTATGGCTGGTGGCCCTCCTTTTAGAATTTAAATAGAGACTGCAGTTGGCAACTGGCACCAGCTTAGTAGCCTGGCTTGACGCTTTGTACCTAAAAAATGCCAACAGTTATGGAAGACATTTTCAGTATGAAGACCTATTGACACACGTGACTTGGAAATATTGGCGAAAACTGCATCAAACGTCCGGTCTGGTCCGAAAATCTCTGAACGCAGTCTAAAAGCGGAAAGGCGAGCAAGGGTGAAAAAGGTGGGAAAAGCCAGAACAAACGCCTGAAAGTCCTGATAATAGTCAGTCATAATCACATCGAAAACTCGACCTGTGCCTCCTTGTACAGTTGAAAAATTGAGTCCTATCGGAAATCACAAAATTTATGGTCTCACCATCACTCTATTTTTAATGAAACTATTAAAAAATAAACCTCCAAATCTGCCATTTAGTATATTTTCTATTTTAACAACACCATGCGACTAAGAATTGCTGCGCAAAAGTAGCTTCTACATTAACGTAGCACTCCGCTACGAGCTCGTAGCTTCGAGTATGTACTCTTAGCGTAGCAGTTCACTACTAGCTCCTAGCTTTGGCTACCAGTATGAAGTCTCTTATACTTCTTTGTTTTTGTTAAAAATAAACGGAATGAAATAAACTATAATCAATTCTAGGTGGTAGAGCAGCTGATGCCGGGCTCGACTGTGAAGGTACCACCATCTAACTCACAAATCCTCCCGAAGTTATTCGGGGGAGAGTAAGAAAATAGCTCTCAGGCAAAACCAGGCGGCCCACCATTGCCTGGGACCGATGGATGGCGGTTTATCTTTCCCCAATTGCCGAGCCTTATATTAAACAGACTGGTGACGGGCAGCGGCGTCACTGGTGCTAGGGTTTCGGCACCGCGCTCACCAATCCACCTGCCCAGCATGTGTGAGTATGGGCATTTCTTCCAGGAGGACTAGAATTTGGAATAGAATATAGGCTATATTTCATTAAAATCGGACCTCGAAAAAAAAAGTTATCGTCATTTAATAATTTTTAGTTTTTTTTTTCTACTGGTAGTAATTAGAGGTTATGGTACGGAATTTCCGTAACGGATACAGCAGACCCTATGAATAAATTATACACAAATTCTTGTACTTTTATCCCACATATAAATGTGGAATTATATATTCTAAATTCATAGACCCTATGAATTTGGGCTTATTTGATTGTTATTTATAAGCACTTCGGTAAAAACATGGTGATTGTTGCATATTGTCGTTCAAAAATCATTATTCTTTTGTTTTCCTTATTTTCACAAAAATTTATTCGACGCGGGCGAAGCCGCGGGCAAAAGCTAGTATGAAATATATTTATTCCAGTAAAAAAGTCATGGTTACACCAAGTTCGTGTCACGAACGCACTAAAATAAATTATAAACAGAATGCTAAGAATATAATCTACTCAAGGTAAATGAAATGAATAAGTTTTTTATCACCTATGTTCCTAGTAAATAATAATCAAGCACAAAAAACCTATAAATTTAATCCCAAAACGTCATCTGATTGTCACCCTACTTGTAATGTTAGGTATATCTGTACTGGGCAACTCATTACAGCTCGAACTATTTAACGACGCAATTTACGTACCCGATATTAGCAGATAAAGTTTAAACGATCATAAAAAGTTTATGTCGTACACGTGACAGAACGCAAGAGAGGTGATTCGTGTATCTGCCACGCGTTCATTACCAACTTCCGTAGATTTTACGAAGGTCCCTGGACAAACTGAATTACGTGTCGCCTGCTGATCTCACCCACCTTTGAATCAACATGTTCAATTTAATGCTACCCTATCTCCCAAACTCCCAAGTAAAATATGTATGGTTTATAAAATAATGTATGGTAAAGAGGTTTAATAAGCTTGATTTAATTCTAAAACAGCATAATTATGATTTCATAAAACCAATTCTATTAGAACTTTAACTCTCAAAACCAGTAAACTACTTTTTTTAGGACAAAAATAGCCATAAGAGCCTAAATAAGAAAATACATTACATAATGCATAAGCAACGAATGAAACAATCACAGCGCTGCATTGCATACATACTTGAGTATCCTTTAGTACTTATCTAGAATCTCAAATGCAAAATCGGGGACAGAGTAGCAAGTAGAATGAAGTCTAGCAGCAGCTTTAAAAAATCCACAAAACTAATTCCGTTCAACGAGCAACTTCGGTACAATAAACGGCGAACAAAAGCAATGATACGAAAAATCGCGGTATCACGAAAGTTTTCAAATCAAATGCTGGTGAGAGCATTCCGATATCATAACTTTTAAATTGTACCCCGATAACATACTGAACTGATATATTTTATTTCTGTTTGCGTTGTTTTAAACGATTCGGCTGAGCGTTTGATATGTTTCACTCAGTTTATTGTTGAAAACTCCGCGTATAGGCACTTGGGGTTTGATTTTTAATTAAAAATTATTTTGTTTTACAGCAAAATTTTTAAACCATATTGGTTTGTACAATATGAAGTAAAACTCTATTTTTTTAATTATATTATACCCCCTGCGGTATGGAAACGCAAGTTTATGTCACGGTTCAGAGCTCTTCTTGTCCAGCAGTTTTACTTTGCTTTGGCGTTTTTTCTCTTAGCGATCTTATGTGTAAAGAAATACATACTTATAGAAAATTTAGGTATCATATCATATCATAAGTACCCACATTATATATGGAATTCAATCATAAAGCGGGAGTGTAGCCACAGTGTGTATTTGGTATCCAGAAATCAGTTTGACAGTTTTAATTAAGGTTCCGTCGTGACACAAACTTTGTCTCCGTGGCCATAGCATAATAGTGTCTCATCCATTTATGCGGAAATTTTAAATGTAAAAAAATATCTGGAACCCAAAAAAGTACTAAAAATCCTTAATTACGTCATATTTTAAGGCAATTACATTGGTGCTCTAAATGCAATATTTGATCTGTCTTTGAAGACATACTCCTCTCACATTCTGCTCCTCTTCTTTTGTTTGTTATTCTCTAGAATATTAAATAGATTATTAGAATATAATATTAGACAATCTATTGTCAAATAGTTTTATACGTGAAATAAAAAAATAAAATATAAAAGTAAATTAAAACCTAAAATGTAAACATACTAACCACATTTCTGTAAATTTTGTAAAAAATTATAACGCTAACGCTAACATTTGTAAATAAGAGGAGAAACTGGCTCCTGAATCTCAGTTTTAACTTTTTGGGAGCCAGTTGCTTTAAGGCTTGTATCTTTTTGTTTGGAAATAAATTATTTTAATTTAATTAAATAAGAGTCGTGCATATACTTGAAAAAATATATACGATAGGCATACAATAGTTTTAAATAATTTTCAAGTTTTAATATTTTGCTTCCTTTTGTCACTTTTGACAAAAAAAAACTTGAATGTTTCCCATGATTTACGCAAGAATTTTCTTACTCCTGAACGCTTGACGATTCTTTCCTCAAATTAAAGACAGTTTATAGTTCTATAATTTTTTTTTTATTATTTATTACTCTTTTTGTACATTCACATTACTTCACTTATTTTACAACACATTTTAAAATCCATCCATCCATCCATCAGCCTGTTTCGTCCACTGCTGGACATAGGCCTTTCCAGGATTTCGCCACTCTTGGCGGTCCTCCTGGAAGAAAATAACATTTTAAAATAAAGGACATATATTTTGTACAAAGGCGGCACTTATTGCACATAGCAATATCTCCCAGGCAACCTTTGGGTGGAAATAAAAAACATATTAAAATTTAATTTTACGCTTAAATGAACGTTATTTTAATATCGTTTCCGTGAATATTTGTACCAACACAATCGAGTTGTTATTAGGGTACATGTGGTGCACCTATAAATATTTTAATAATTAGGTATGTTGACGTTGACGTCAATGGGCAGGTGTCGACGGTTCAAATCAATTAACATTATATAAGATGACTTTCGTTTATGTAGCCAAATTCATACTGGCGACTCGGCAAGTTGTCAGGACTTAGGTTCAATTATCATTTTTTGTTTGATATACACTTGTACTTGTCCACTTATTTATATTAATTTCCCTTACCGGTTTCGCTGTTAAAGCATTATCAAAGGTTTGTTTGGTTGTTTACGTACAATATATGAATCACGAGCATCAACTCCATTCAATTATCATATTTGCAATATATGAAAAATATGTTGATGTGCATAAAGGCAGGTTAAATAACAGCCTTGACTCAATTAGTATAAGAAGCCTAAATTTTATTTTGCGTATTTTACAGAAAGGGTAGTTGAACCTTGGTCCTGACCACCCACTGAGTCTCCAATATGAATTTGACTATATAAATGAAAGTCACCTTATACAACGTGAAACTTAAGTCATTTTGTTAACTAAAACTGGTGATAGTACTCGTCCATATGAACAACTTTCACTATAAATCCAACCCTAAAATCGTGAAAAAAAAAGCTGTTTCATACATTTGGATCGAGCAGGTATTTAAATTTTCTATGGAACAGCTGACATTTTATTTCACGATTTCAGGGTTGGCTCCATAGTAAAAGTTGTTCATATGGACGTAGTAACACCAGTTTTCGTTATAAAATGACCTTAATTTCACGTTATATATAAGTATTCAACTATTATTTATTTTGCTTACGTATGTACTACCTACACGCAAAATTCTCTCTTTTAAAACATGTTTATTTTTAAAGTGCAAATTATCGCTAAAACGTACAAGTAATTTGTTTGCAGCGTCAGGAGCACGCATGCAAAAATACAGAGCACTCACTAGTAGACGAACATGCGCACAAAGAGTTAATATAAAACGAGACGTCACGAATCCGTCCAACATGAGGCATGACATGACGAAATTATGGACCAATATTTTTTAAATCGGATACAGCGTGTTCCGTCAACGTACATGTAATCTGTTTAAAAGAGTCCAAATGTCAGACTGTGACATGTAAACGATCATATTGAGACGATTTGACTAAGATATTTTTTTTCTCTTGTCATAATTCCTGTTGTCTTATAGATTTATGCCCTTATTAAGTAGGTACTCATTTAAGAATTGTATTGAGTAAGATTGTTTCAAAAATAATTTAAATAAAAAACAGAAATGAAAAAAGACATGATATTGCTAAGTTTCTTGGCCTTCTTTTTAGCAAGCGGATTATTAGGCATTATATTTATTTACATTAATAATAAACATTTATATATTTACTAATTTTATTTTTAGACATATATGTATGTGAAATTAATAAAATGAAATGAAATACTTTATTTTTGCAATATATGTGCACTTGTCACACGTTAGAATATATTATATAAGTAAAATGGTTAAATTGAAAAGAGGAAAATACAATATATTAAATGAGGATTTGGGTATATATACTTAATAAGTTAATACACGTACTAAACTACATTAAAGGTATATTTAATGTATACAATAATATACCTACTATATAATAATAGCTAACCATATACTAAATACTAATACGTTACATACATAAATATATGCCTAACTCCGCCTATTCAATTAGTCTTGCTAAGAAGAAGGGCAAGAAACTTAGCAAGATCATCTTTTTTTTTCAATCATCATTATTATATTAATAATACAACATTGTCTTAGTAAAGAGATAGAAAGTACAGTACAAGAGAAAGTCGGATAATCAGGCCAAAAATTTAATATGTAACTTAATATAAAAAATTAAATAAAATTATTAGATTATCTCTTTATCCTTCGGTTCTATCAGTCCTATCATCTTTTGTACAGTCAGAATAAATTTTATACATTTATCTATAAAATATCATATTGAAAACAATATATGTGAATTTTTGTATTGCAACAACCCTTAGCCTTGAAATAATTTAGGTACCTACATACAATAAAAGGTTTGAGATGAATTAGCACCATGCATTTTTATCTTCCAAATATTCACTAATACTAATACTTACGTTAACTTTATTATAAAGACTTTTCTCAACATGTATTTTAAATTTATTATCTGAAAGATCAAGTATTTCCTTTGGTATTTTGTTATAAAAACGAATACTATAACCAACAAAGGAAGTACTTGTTTTGTGGAGTCTCAATTCTGGAGCAGCAAGTTTATGTTTATTTCTGGTACCTATAGTGTGGCTTGCACCGACTCGTAGAAGCACATTGGTATTTTTCTAGCATACAAGATGTTTTCATATATAAATTGGCTAGTTACGGTTAGGATTCCTATTTCCTTGAATTTTTCTCTTAGTGACTCACGACATTTTAAGTAATAAATAGCCCCAATGGCTCTTTTTTGAAGAATGAAAACAGCTTCTATGTCAGCATTTCTACCCCAGAGTAGAATACAATACGACGTAATACTATGAAAGTAGCTAAAATACACAAGTCTTGCTGTGGCTTTATCAGTTAATTGTCTAATTCTTCTTACAGCAAATGCAGCTGAACTAAGACTAATACATAGGTAACACTAAAAGTTTCCGGAACTGGCCACTTACATAAACAATATTTAAAAATTTATTGCAACATTTGAAAATAGAACTCTTTGGCTGTAGAATGCAGTTTGTTTCATCTGACTGTCTTTTGTTTTTACCTAGTGGCGCCATTTAAAAAATTGTGTGTCTGCATCAACATGGATTTAACTCGGGAAAATTTTCGTAGTATGATTTTCTACGATTTTAAGTGTAATTTGACAGCTCAACAGAGCATCGCCCGGCTTGAAACAGCATTTGGCAATGAAGCACCATGCAAGACGACTGTTTATAGCTGGTTTGCAGAATTCAAGCGTGGTCGTATCAATCTCAGTGACGAATCTCGCGATGGTCGGCCGTCCACCGCTGTGACCAACAAAAACATCGATGCTGTGCGCCGTATGATTGAAACAGACAGGCATGTGACCTACCATGAAATTCGCGCATCCTTAGAAATAGGCATGAGTCAAATACAATCAATCCTACACAAACATTTGTGTGTGAGAAAGCTGTGCTCGCGGTGGATCCCACACAACTTGACCGAGGCTCAAAAAACGGACCGCGTCACTTGGTGCAGTGCCATGCTTACCAGATTCAACGAAGGTGCTTCAAATTTGGTGTGGGACATAGTAACAGGTGACGAAACATGGATTTATTGCTACGATCCCAAAACAAAGCAGCAATCAAGCGTATGGGTCTTTCAAGATGAGCCGAAACCAACCAAAGTGGCGCGCGTGAAAAGTGCATCTAAGCGGATGATTGCTTCTTTTTTTAATAAAACTGGACACGTGGCTACTGTTGCTTTAGAGAATCGTCGTACCGTGAATAGTGACTGGTACACGACCATTTGTTTGCCGGAAGTTATTGACGAACTCCGTAAAAATAACCGTAAACGCCGTATCATCCTGCACCACGACAATGCTAGTTCTCACACGGCCAGACAGACAAACGACTTTTTGAAGACGAAAAATGTAGAACTCATGGGTCATCCTGCATACAGTCCCGACCTGGCACCTTGTGACTTTTTTCTGTTCCCAAAAATTAAGAACCAATTACGCGGTCAACAATTTTCTTTACCAGAAGAGGCTGTCGAGGAGTATGAAAAACACGTTTCAGAGGTCACCACAGGGGAGTGGCACAAAAGTTTTCAAAACTGGTTTGATCGAATGAAAAAGTGCATAGACGCCAAGGGAGATTATTTTGAAAAACAATAAATTAATTTTGTACCTTTAATAGTATTTTTTCATATTCATTCCGGAAACTTTACACAGTGTTTTTATATGTAAACCCCATTGTAGTTTATTGTCTACAGTAATTCCAATGAATTTTGTGTCATTTACTAGATGTAACTTGGTTCCGTCCAGATATATTTCTACATTTACTTGTTTTGCATTAGGTAATGTAAATTTAATACATTTTGTTTTCTTTGCATTAAGCACTAAATTATTAACTGTGAACCAGTTTAGGACTTGAGACAGAGAACAATTCACATCATCTAGAGTATTTAAATGTCTTTTCACTTTAAAAATAGGTGATGTGTCATCTGCGAATAGTACTTTTTGTTTTCTTTGCATTAAGCACTAAATTATTAACTGTGAACCAGTTTAGGACTTGAGACAGAGAACAATTCACATCGTCTAGAGTATTTAAATGTCTTTTCACTTTAAAAATAGGTGATGTGTCATCTGCGAATAGTACTATGTCAGTTGAGTCCTGCACTAGGTATGGTAAATCATTCACATATATTGAAAATAGCAGAGGTCCCAATATCGAGCCTTGAGGTACACCCATCTTAAATTTAAAACCTGAAGATTTAACACCACTTATGTCTACTTTCTGTGCATTGCATTGCATTCTATGTGCATTGCATTATATGTATATAATATTTTTATTCATATATCTCTTTATTTTATGCAGATGTATATTTTTACTACATTTTAGTACCTAAATATATTTTATTTGTTTTTCCCGTACTATTTCTTTTTTCATATTCTATTGTATTTAAGAAAATTAATTTTTGATCTCTATTTGAATTTGAATTTAAACAACAATTCTGCGTTTTCTTCCCTGCGTTTGCTTAAATATCAATAAATATTTTTTTATAAATTTTAATATGCAGCGCTGGCTTAGTCCGTAGGATGTCAGCCTCATAATTAGAGTAAGAGCGTTTGTCCACCGTCCAGCATGGCTTCCGGTAAATAAAGGACGTCTGTCCACGCGACGTCCGATGTCCAACGTCTGGCATGACGACCTCTGGTAAATATGCTCTATCGGATACAGAACCATTTCCGGCGCGCCATTTTTAATTTTTAATTAGAAATAGTTGATTATAATAAATAATTTTCCAATTTTATTATTGTGGTTGAATTGGAGTATCCATCATTTCATCGGCATACGCGTAGATTCATACACAAATTGTATCGTAATTGTAGCACTGTCAACTTTACAGCGTTATGTTGTGCATGGAGTTTTTATTTCTGTATAAAGATGCGATGCTGGCGGCAAAAAAGATGTATGGCTTGTCAGATTTGGTAGTTATGGCTTTACTAGATCTTATATCGAATACAAAACCAGACAAGTGGACAAAATGTCTTCCGGCGATGTTTCCGTTGTCCTGCTCTGGTGCCCGACGCCCAGTATCGGGGCCGGAAAATATTGGGCCGTGAACAAACGCTATAATTGATTTCTGCCGTCAGAGATGTACCCGAGAGATGTGGTTGCATGGTATATAAGTTTACTTTTATTGTACATATTCATGTTCGTATATTTTAAAAACATGCTAACAAATGCTTTAAAATGCTTTACTACTAATTCAATAAACCTGAATCAACTGTGAGGTAAATCTCACAATTATCATATTGAAAAGTAAAAATCTTCGACGAAAAGAGGGTATACTAGTGTTTAATCCTTTAGTGACAGTCCACACTATAACACCTATGACACGTGGTGGACAGTCCACACTATAACACCTATGACATGATGACATTTCAGTGGTCATCTGGTTGAATATGATGTGTTTTATATTGTGACGTTACGATTTTGTACCATCTACCTAATTCAGTAAAATACAAAGTCATAGTTTATAAATATTTATCAAGACCCAGACGACATCCCGCTCGGCTAACATTAAGCACTTCACTCCACTTTAATTACTCACTTTATGGTGCTGCTAAATTTAAATCTACACCAAATAAGTTGTTTTGTTGCAGATTGCAGTTGCTCAAACAGTTCATTTGTTTGCTTGAATTGAGAATGCAGTGGATGTATGAGTACAAAAGTGGCTAAGGCAATTTATTAGTTACTAACGATACGTACAGACAAACAGACAAAAATGCTATAGATTGTAGTTTTGGCCTTAGTACATTACTAATAGCCCATTTCATACAAAATTTCACGAAAATATTCAATGTACAGATAGGATTATTTTACTTTTTTATACTTTTACTTTTATACATACATTTGATACCTTTAAACAATTTGTTCAATGTCAAATAGAAGTGGAAAGGAAATACGTTTTGGCACCTACTCATGATACATACATGATACATACGAGTAAATAAAAGTCATAGGTAGTCAAAAAGAAAATGGCAGGGAAAAGAGGATGCGTTACCAAAGATTTTAAAGCAAAGGAAATAGTGAGACGTTACCAAGAACTAAAGCATTTCGCTAAAACAGAGAACGATGGAAGGTGCTACACCGAAAAGAGCTAAGCTCTTAAATAATTGTTTGACAGTTGTTATAGTACATGTTTTGATCTCTATTCTGGCGCTTCAAAAACAGTGCACGGTGGTTTTACTTTTATAACTTTGCGGTAAGGTCTGCATTTCAATGAATCAAGATTTTATAGATTTAAAATTAACATTTTCAGCACGAGAATGGGGTCAATGTTACTTTGAAAGAAAAGAAAGAAAGAAAATAAATTTATTTGTCCCAAATTAAACACACTTAAGTAGGTACATTCATTTTTTACAAATTAAAGGGTTTGGTGACAAAAAGGGCAAAGCTCAGCATATTGCTGTGAGTGTGAATCTGCACAGCGCTGTTTTTCAGCGTGTCCTTGTTCTCACTGAACACAACACGTTTAAAGCAGGTAGATAAATATACCATATATATATATTAAAACAAAAATAAATAGTAAAAAAAAGCATGCATTAAATAAAATTTTACAATACAAACAATATATAATAGAACAGATTCCGTTATTGATCTTGATCTTTTAATTATTTAAATGATTTTGCAGCATTATTTTTATGGCCTTTTTTTGATTTGTTTTGTTTTTGCGGTAACTCTTGTTTTTGCTGATCTAAAAGTTTTTTCCTAACATGATTTTCAATGTAATAGCCGTCATGTACTCGTGTAGGGGTGGAGGCAAGTCGTTCCACACTTTCGTTGCCGCATATTTGAAGCTACCTCTAAAACCGGATGACTTGTGTTTCGGAACGATCATCAGGTCAAGGTGTATTGTTATGCGTGCGGAGTGTGATATAATAGTTAAAATTTAACAGACACAGTTCATATATACGTATAATTATAACCCAAGTTCCTTTAAAAGAAGAGCAAATAGGTACCTTCTGGCCGAGCGCGCTGCATTCTATCGACGTCGTTTAATCACACCAATATTATAAATGCGAAAGTTTGTGTGTGTGTGTGTGTATGTTTGTTACTCTTTCACGCTGAAACGGCTGGAAGGATCTTGATGAAATTTAGAATGGATATAGCTTATATCCTAACTTAACACATAGGCTACTTTTAATCCCGGAGAAAAGCATATCGTTTAACCGAATAACACGCGGGTGGAGCCGCGGGCAAAAGCTAGTACATATATAAGTTCCTACAATCTAAAGTGAAAAAAATTCAACAGATGATAGAGAATAGACCACATTCCACCAAAAAAATTTATTTTTTCGCGTTCTTTTTTTTACCTCTCCATAGAAATTTGGTCAACTGATTGAACCACTTTTAAAATATATATCTTTAGAAAAAAAAAAATAATAAAATAATATTTATACTAATAAGGGAAATGCATACAAAAAATATTTAGGTTGGGCTACTAAAATGTAATTATACACCTACAAAAATAGAGAATTTAGGAATAAAAATATTAAACATAAATGATGCAACGAACAAACAATTTGATAAATAAATACGGGAAATACATCCAACAAATATTAAGTTTGGGCTACTAAAATGTAATAAAGTTATACACCTGCATAAAATAGAGAAATATAGGAATAAAAATGTTATATATACATAATGCCTAACCAATAAATCTACACAATATACAAAAAACTTCATTATAACACAAAATACAAAGAGTAGCCCCTGTGAACTCATTATTTTCACTTATATTATTGTAAGACCTTATATATAAAGGGACTTTCGTTTATTTAGGCAATTTCATACTGGAGACTCAGTAAGTGGTCAGGACCAAGGTTCAATGACCCTTTCTGTGAAATAAGTAAAATAAAATTTAGAGTTCGAATACTTATTGAGTCAAGGTTATTCATAGACAAGTGTAGGACAAGGCATAAAAAATATTTTTCTTATTTCGCAAACAGGTTATAGGTATGAATTTGGCTTAACACGAATGTCATTTTATGTGGTATTTTATATAGTTGAATTGATGATTTCATGCTGTGATCAATAATTATCGTGAAATATGAAATTAGAAATTTACGACAGACTTTCCAACCAAGAGTTGCATATAGATGCGACAACTAGCGAAACGAGGATGAACGTGTTAGTTTGCTTGTGTAAATTCGGAAGCTGACCAAAGCGGAGCGAGTGAGGTGACCCCTTAACTTTTTACAGATTTTACTATATTTTAGCACGTCATCTGGTTCAAAACTCATGGCATCGATTGGAGGAAGCCTTTTCCCAAAAAATGGTTGTCCCAAAAAAATCATAATACATAATTCAATAAACAATTAGTCCCACTAATATTATAAATGCAAAAGTTTGGATGTATGGATAGATGGATGGATGTTTGTTGCTCTTTCACGCCGTATCTACTGAACCAATTGTACTGAAATTTTGCAAAGTTCTAGACGTGTAATAGGGTATAGGCTACTTTTAATCCCATTAATCAGTTCCCATGGGATGAAAATGTGGTTTTAAGTTACTATATAAAAGTGATGTGTCACCCTTTCACGCCGTACCTATTGAACCGATTGGGTTGAAATAAATTTCTAGATCTAGAATAGGACAAAAAATACTTTTTATCTCATAAATAATTTCCCATGGAAAAGCTGTAAAAAAGACATACAAAATGGGAAACACAGAAGCGCATAAAACACAAATTTCACCAGCTATGTTTACTGCAGGTAATAGTCCGAAAAATATTGACAGATTTTAAAGGAGTACAGAAAAACTAATTCAACGCGGGTGAAACCGCGGGCAAAAGCTGGTGAATAATAAATACGAATTAAAATCTTAAGTATCTTAATATATTACTTAAGTTTACCTTATTTACCTTTAATTTGCAATTTACGTACATATATAAAATTAATAAATAATATTGTACAAGAAATTGTATGTAGGTTTAATTTGTAATAAATATTTATAATTGATTGTGCTTTTAGCAGTGTAATTTATTAAAAGCTTATTATTATTACTATGTATAAACAATTAAATTCAGTAAAACTATCACTGGAACCTAAATGAAGCCTTTGTAGGCCACAAGTTGAACGCCTTTGGTCAAGGATGTCACTAGCATGTGGCGTAAATTGAAACTATGAATAACATTCATTCATTCTTACAGAATAATCACAACTGAATACCTAAATAATCGACTTCTATTTATCTGAATGTTAGTGTTAGTATAGGAGACTCTTCTGAACGACTTAAGAGTATGTATCAGCTTTAAGTTACGAGATCTGAGCAGTGACGATCTTAGTTTGTATGCAGGTATATTTGCATATTACTTTAGGATAATAATAATTTAATTACTAATAATTTTCGTACATTGCTAGTTATTGATTTATCGTATGGCTGTTTATATGCCGTTGGGGCTGGAAGGCTTTATAGTATGGAGACCACGTACAGCAAAGCGTAGTGTAGGCAGACCTCGACGTTGTGGGTGGCGGCTGGATGAGGAAGACGGAGGACCGCCATGAGTGGTAGAATTTGGGAAAGGCCTATGTCCAGCAGTGGACGAACACGGGCTGATGGATGGATTGGATGGATGGATTGCTGTTAATTGTATTTTGAGGTCTCCAAAGAAACAAGGACAACTCTTCGGATGCAACCAACAATGGTCCCCCTTTTTTAACCATTACAATTTTTTTTATACATGATACCTTTTTTATTTACACACCCGACTCTAATTATTCCTCTAAAGAGTTTGATATATATTGTATAACCTGGTATCCATAATTTTTTATAATAATAAACTGTCCAAAAACATCTATCAAGGTATCTTGATAAAAGTTTTTGAACGGTTTCATAGCTAAGCAAACTAAAAAAATAGCAGAAATTCTTTATTAGCGCGAAGCCATTGAAAAAGATAGTACAGTACCTACTCATTTTCTGTGTATTCTAACTCCCAAAGAATCTCGCATTATTTCCACTTCATCAGAGTGGTTTGAGACACTCGACTGAACCGTATTACCCGATTCTGAAAAAAAGTTGGTATATTTTACAACAAAAATACTAGAGCCACAATAATCTTGAAAGCTAGTTGAATTTTAAAAGTGCATTTCGGGTTCCGTACCCAAAAGGTTACCAATGGGACCCTATTGCGCGATTCCAACTCGCACTTGGCCGATTTTATTGTATGTCGCAAATGGATTATTTTTAGCTGCTTCCAAAAACAATACGAAACCATTGGAAAATAGCGTGATTTATTAATTCCATAAATAATTAAACATACTAATGTATTATAGAAGAACAATTTTACACTCACGTATTATTCCATCCATCCGCCTGTAATCGTCCACTGCTGGACAATTCCTTTCCAAGATTTCGCCACTCTTTGCGGTTTTCCGTCCTCCTCAACCAGCCACCAGTCTCAACGTCCTTCTGAGGTGCAATTGTGTAAGCCAATCGTATTCAAATTCGATTGTCATAAAGCTATTCGGCTAAACAAATTAGCCCGTTTGACAATTGAAATTGTACCTTTTTGATTGCCAACAACAAAACAAGACAATCATAATCATTTGACAGCCAAAAATGTACAATTTAAATTGTCAAACTGGCTAATTTGCTAAGCCGAATAGCCATATGACAGTCAATTTGAATACGATTGGCTTACACAATTCACCAGCAGGTCGTTGGTCCAGCAGGCACGAGGCCGGCCTACGCTAGGCATTGCTGTACGTATTATTTTATGTTTGACTAAATGGTGGCCGTTTGATAACGACGCTGAACGCCGCGCGTCGCTCTTAAAACGACACTCGCCTTGTCTTCTGTATCGGTGAAACAGTTGTCATATGGTCAACAGTAATTTGGTACACTCACGTTAAACCGTTCATGAAATACGTCCCCCACAATTAATAATATCACCATTGCTACAGAATAAGTACTCAGTGTCCCTATCGACGACAAGAAAGGATTTTCTTGTTACTAACTTGCAAATATATGACTAGTGCCATCGAAAAACATTGCACAGATCCATTTTTATCCTTAGCGTAATGTAAATAATAAAAGCCAAAATTATGTCAACGAAACTTGTAAGCTAGTAAGCAATACAAACATGTAGCCTATATAATTACAGAAAATCTGGCGCTTATTGGCAACGTCTTAATCTATGATTAGGAGACATTTCTTTCGTTTATAGGTTTTCGATACGATCCTTTTATGTTTGAACCCTTGTCTTTGTAGTTAAGTAGGACGCTGTCCCTTTTTATTGAGGTCTGGGTTCGAATCAAGCCGTTTGAGCAGGCACCAATAAGTCCCTGAATCAACTTTTTATTTAGTGTATGTAAGGGTAGTGTAATGTGTCTTGGAATCAGGGACTGCCATTGAAGTAAATTAAAAATAATGGTTCATCTTAATGAATCAGAAGAATATTTGAAATATTTACGACACGTTTTTGTGGTTATAGTATTGTTACGAGCTGGGGTTCGGGATAAATTAATTTTATACCAATTTGTACCAAAAACCACTAACTGTCTTTATTTGTAATCATACACCTTATTTAAACACAACTGAAACTAAATAACAACTGGAATTACCAACTGAACTCAGTAGACTCGCTGGAATGCCTAATTTGTCCGCACTATACTTTGAAAAATGTATCACTACTACTAACTAGAATCGTTACCGGGTTATATTCGCTCTATACAGTCGCACTTCACTAGTCACTACTAGAGTTGTCTTATTCACTATAGTTTCCACTTTGTCTCGTAGTTAACACTGAACTGAACTCTCGACCGCAATCTGTCCCGTTTTTATACCATACGTCGGCTTCGCGATCTGTCTAGAACCCTCTCGCACATTATGAAACACGCATCACGCTTCAAGTCAGCGTGTCAAGAACTCCAGTCTGTATCCGTCCCTTTTAAACCCGAATGTTTCCTCTCACTTATTCGTCCGAGACAATGGCGGAAACTTCTCGCATTGTCCAGTTGTGACCTTGACTCGGAAGTGTCCACACGTCATCCGCGCTGAGATTAATTACGAACTTTCTTACGCGTTCCATGATGAGTGAGATTTTTGTTTCGTGCGCCGGTACTACGTAACAGTATGTTGTATTTTGTTGAATCATAAATATAAATGACAAAAAGACGCAAATAAAAATAACAAAAAAGAACTTCTTTTTTTTGATACTCAATTTTCCAAAATTGTACTATATCCTGAGGTGCATTAAAATTTTTACATGTAATATGCCCTATATTGACAGTAAAATGAATTTCGCCAGAGATTAGACACTACGTGCTAATAATATAGGTAATGAAAGTTCTTAGTCCAGGTAGCTATTTTATAAAGTGGCATGAAAGCACAAAGCATTGATTAATATATTGCGTAAAAGGATTGTCATCATGTATTCCGAAATGAGATCAAACAGTTGTAAATTAACCTTTAGTCTGTATCATGTATTCCGAAATGAGATCAAACAGTTGTAAATAAAACTTCAGTCTGTTTTCTTAAGATACTTTAGGCTTAGTAAGTTACCTTTAGTCAGACTACAAGATATCTTGTAGATTAATACCCGCTAGGTATAACGCTCCTAACAACGCCCTTTATAATAGTTCTAAAAGCTTACCTTTTTAATCTAAACTCGGTATACAAGAAAGATACACGTTAACTTATAGACTACTTCTTAAGTCAATTAGATATAGATTTTTTTTTCGTAGAGAGTGCTTCGTTTAATAGTATTAAATAAAAAATGAAAAAAATGTACCAAGTACGCGTCATAGATATACGGGAATGGGGTTTCGCGTAATAGATATAAAATGGGACTACTGATCGAGCGTGCACAATGTTTGGATTTATAGTTACTTTTGATTGTTGATTTGGATTGAAAAGCACGTACGCTTTACCTATTGGAGACTCATAAAACATGAAAAACTGTTCGAAATTCGAATTCAAAAAATATTTGCTTGAAAAATATAGTGGCCCAGTGTCGGTTGCAATAAATCTCTAAACTAACAACATTTTTCATAGAGAGAGCCGGTTTTTGCCGACGCAAGTGAACCGGCGGCCCCGTTGCGACCCGATGTTGAACTTTGTCCAAAAACGTTGCTATTTTTTCGTTAGCGTTTTTTTGCTTAATTTGTGTCTGATCGCTAACGGTTACAACTATAATAGTAGTTTCGTTGCATTGACCTTGTTGTGTTGTACTGCATAACACGTACGAGTCGATTGGAGCATTTATGGATCCTCCTCTTTTTAGTAAGGTGCTGCGCTATTAAAATTGGCAGAACAACGGCATATCAAAAACGTATTTACCAATGCCACTATTAACATATTTTATTTATTTATTTGAGAGTCAAAGTTATGTTTCACAATAACTTACATTTTCAGTGCTACGATGTTTATCTCTTTTATGGAAATCTATGTCAAGTGTGGTTACTTCATTAATGTGTTAATTAATCATAAAACGTACAAGTAGTTTTTAACTAAAAGGAGACGGCGAATGTAAGACTGAAAGAATTTTGAAACTACATTAGGTAGTTTCAGAGATGAGCTGCCCCAAACAAACCTTTATTAAGTTAGTGTAAAGGAATCATCAGCAGATGTATAGGGCGTTCAGAGTAGATTTTGAACAATATTTTAAAAAGTTACTATTTTTAGGAGATGTTTCTTTGGGCTGAATAAGCGTTATTTTGTTTTGCCCAAAGGCTCACACCATTTGTTACGTGGATCAAACGTGTACGTTAAACACAAATTTTCATATTTATATATTAGTTATATTCATACATAGTGAATTTATAACTATCAATGTTACCCTGTATGTGTTCAAAAAATACAAAAAAAAAAGAATTTTTGATCATCTCTGATTAAAACTCAAATTGTGGTTTCAAACCCGTAAGGGAATATTTTTATTCGGAATTCAGATTAAACTTGGATTTATATTTGTGTCTGAAGTATGGCGATAGTCATCACCCATCGAGCCAGGACATAATAATAATTGATGAAACGTGGCTGTACGGGCGTAGACTGTGACTTGTAATTCACAGTTAATACTTGTAATCACCTCTGATACCCCCTCGGGGATCAATGTCGTGACGATGTTTATTGTTATAAAAAAAAAGAAATTCGAGTCACAGTCTTGCACTAAATTTATCAGCCCATGCTAGCTAAGCAGATCACAAGCCTCAAGCGCATTACCTAATGGAAAACTAATCACGAAGTACATAGAACAAAATTGCAACAAAACCACGACAGTAACACAAAGGAAACTATCGACGCTCCGGGCCAAGTTAATCAAACTTCGGACATTCTTATCTGTTTGATAACATTGAGGAGGTAAACGAGGTTGCAGTAAATCGTCTTCATATAACTTATATTTGTACCAAAAAAGACATGGTTTACGTAGTAACTTGGGTTATCTAAAACCTTACAGATCCAATGTTTTAATAGTTTGCAGTAGACCTGCGCGCTATTTTAGAAATCATGGGAACGTAAGCACCTACATTGTTTAATCGTTTAGTACCACGTAAAATACATTTATAAAATAATTTACAATAAATAAAACCACGGAAAATCAAAATACCTTCAAATCAGTTTTACTACTAAATGATTTGCGTTTTAGATTTATTATGAATATAAATGGCTACTCACGTTTTGTGAGTCAGATTGCGCCTGACTAGTTTCACTGTAATCGTACAGTTTCTTCGGAGGCAAACAGGTTTACGCTACTGTTCCCGTTTGGCACTGTGCTTCCGTGAGTAGCCGTTTATATTAATTAGGTCTACCATCCATTCATCCATCCATCAGCCCATGTTCGTCCACTGCTGGACATAGGCCTTTCCCAAATTTCGCCAGTCTAACGATCCTCCGTCCTCCTCACCCAGCCCCCACCCACGACGTCCTTTAGGTCGTCGGTCCAGCGGGCACGAGGTCGGCTTCCACAGTGCTTTGCTGTACGTGATGTTGGTTCCGTCAAGTGATACACCACACTCTACATAATATGCTCTTAAATCCTTGAAATCTAATCAAAAAATGACGACCGTGGAAATAAACTGGTCTACCCAGTATCTAACAAAAATATTATTTATCTATGTGAAATAAACCAGTATATGTAACTGTTTTGTACTCATCTTTTAAAATTAAGTGAATTGTTATGTACTATACTAGTAAATTTTTGTATGCACATAGACTGGTTTGATATGTAAGTTTAACATTTTTAGGGGAAAATGCAAATAGTTGAATATTGGAAGAAAATATCATTTAGACCAGCTTAGCTCCACTGTCGTCAATTAATCTGTGAAATACATAGCGGGTGTGCGAGTGTACATACTCCATAAGCTGTGTCATTGAAAAAGATAACGCCGCCTTTCGGCTCGAGCCAGTAGCTTCTTTGAGTCAGCGTTTTAAAGCATGCAAACTATTTGAGCAAATGTTGTGTACATGACTGAGTTAAGAGTCAATTTTTGAAAAGAGCTCGGCAAAGGCACGGCTAAGCCTGGGCATTGTCGAGGGGTACAAGCGGTCGCACATCTCCCAACAGTTGACCAAACAAAAGTATTTATACGATCTATCATTTTTAATTGACAGTCACGTCCGCCATGACTGTTTTTCTTCAGCACACTGGAAACCTTTACTTCAAAACACACACGAAAATAGAAAGGATATGAACATTTGTTATTTCTGATTTAGTATGTTAATACTAACAGTAACATTTTCAAGGTTAATAAAAACAAAGAGAAAATTTGCGTAGAATTTTTATTTGCGATTTAGCTTTTGCCCGCAGCTTCGCTCACGTAGAAGTGTTTTTCTATCAATGTTTATTTTATTTGCGCCTAAGATAAAAACTATTATCGTCAATTTTCGGCCTGGTGGTTATTTTATCATCATACTTAATGCTGATGCAGTGTTACTACTATGATAATAAGGAAAACTGAATCAAAATCCGTTAAGTGGTTCCAAGTCAAACGGAAACATACAGGCAGACAGACAACAAATTAAAAAAATAAAGTTTTGACCTTTTTACCATAAAAGTAACTCATTACATTTAAATTTTCGAACAATCCTTCAATCTATACAGACACATATTTCTTAATGCTTTATTATTAGTACAGAAGATAGTTGTTAAAATAGCAAATATTATAAGAATACAATGCATGTCTAAAGTAAACTCTATCTTCAATAGTAGATTGTTATACAATTGATCACTTACACGCGTGTGTAAAACTCTACATTTCACCACTTATGCGAGGAAATAAAAGAAAACTTACAAAATTATGTTAACATCAACGTTTTCAACAAGATAATGTTACTGCCGCCATTTTCTTTTCATGTGACTTTTTCTTTTTTTTGTGCAATTGTTTCTTACTGGCCAGGTATTGTGTAAATTCTTAAACGTCTTTTTAATATTTTATTTTGCATGTTTAACTATTGTATGCAAGTCACATTTTTCAAGTATAATAACTAAAATACAGAATAACAAAATATTAATTTTATAGGTGGTAGAGCTGATGCCGGGCTCGACTGTGGAGGTACCACCATCTTACTCGCAAATCCTCCCGAAGTTATTCGCGGGAGAGTAAGAGAACAGCTCTCAGGCAAAACCAGGCGGCTCACCATTGCCTGGGTGGGACCGATGGATGGCGTTATATATCCATCCCATCCCCAATTGCCGGGTCTTATATAAAACAGACTGGTGACGGGCAGCGGCGTCACTGGGGGAAGGGTTTCGGCACCGCGCTCACTAACCCACCCCGCCTTGCTTGGGCATTTCTTCCAGGAGGACCGCCAAGAGTGGCGAAATCCTGGAAATGTCTATGTCCAGCAGTGGACAAAACAGGCTGATGGATGGATGGATAACAAAATAAAAAGGAAATAGGCAGAAAATATTTTTTTCCATTGTCATTTAGTGAGACGAGTGACTATAATATTAAGTCAAACGAACTTACCTGAAGTGAAGTTCGACGATTATTATATGCTATCCTCGGCCTGAAGATGATTGATTATATTCACTAGTAGTACCACGCCTGGTGCGTGCCATTCCACAGAATTTAAAGTACTGAAAATGCTAAAAAAGAAACATATCGGAACGCTTCCTCAAGTCGCAGCGCTCGATCTCGCTGCACGATCTGTTTCGGAACGTCATTTAGTTCAAAGCCAATACGAGAAGACCACCGTCTCGAGACATATGGGTGGGCTGGATGTGGGATTGTTATCATCTTCAGGCCGAGGATAGCATATAATAATCGTCGAACTTCACTTCAGGTAAGTTCGTTTGACTTAATATTATATGCTATCCTCGGCCTTCGATGATTGATTATATTCACTAGTAGATGTTTAAAGCTGGTCTCGGGATGCCAGGTGGGTCTTCTTAAAGAACAAACAAGAAATCCCAAAAATCAAGTTTCTTTAATCTAATTCAGTCTTCAATCAGTAGTAACCTTCTTAATATCACTTAAGATTTGAACACACAACAATGAATTATATATTTAAAACATAAACATTATGTTAAGTAATAAGCATGCATCCTTAATTTAAAGATATTTAAGTAATAATTATAACAGTATTAAGCAGTTTCCTTATCAATATTCGGAATACCGCAAATAGCTCGAGCAAATATGGCTTCACTCTCTTTTAAAATGTCTTTGTTATAAAATTTGGCAAATACAGAAGAAGTACCTGACCAACCTGCTGTTCTTTTAATAGTATCGATGCTGACACCTAGACTCTTAGCAGCTGATGTCGATGCATGTCTGGTACTATGCGCGGAAAAAACTGATACATCTATACCACTAGCCTCGAGCGTGTTTTTTATCCACCTACTCAAGGTCTGAGAGGTGACTTTATAATGCGGACGCTTAAAACTTATGAATTAGGAGTCACAATTCCCTCGTATCTCCTTAGTTGCATCAATGTAGCTGCTAAGCGTCAGGGCTGGGCAAATTTCGGGTTTGTCTATAAAGTATGGGAGTGTAAGCACAGGTTGACTGGAATTTATTCTAGAGGTTTTAATCAGATCTGATATCTTAATAATGATTTTATCGTCAAATTTGACGATATTACTAATTTTAATGAAACCCAAGGTCTGGACTCGGTGAGCCGTAACTAGAGCCAGCAATGTCACGGATTTCTTTGTAAGGGATTCAAGAGAAATATTATCATTAGGGTATTGCTTTCCAAGATACTTAAGTAACATTGCCGTGTCCCAAGTAATGTCGTATTTTGGTGCAGGCCTACGGCATTTAAAAACCCCCTTTAAAAATCTCTTAATACTATCATCTTGAGAAATATTACTCCCTAAAAGTAGGGCTAAAGCTGATTTAGCCGAATTTATACTCCCATATTTTTTGCCCTTATTAAAAATATCAGAAAGAAATTGCAAAACCTCAGGTGGCGTGGCGTCCAGTACGTTAATATTGTTGTTTTCGCAAAAGTGAAACCACTCACGGAGACATGAGTCATATTGTCGCATAGTGTTGTCGGAGAGCGAGGCCATCATTACGTCGAGGGCTGAGCTGGGCGTTCCCCTTCCAAGAAGCGCTTGCCGCACAAGATACCGGCCACCAGGGTAAGGCTTCTGCATAGCTTGTGCTCTGCACTGAAAGGAGAAAATAACAAATTGGCACTCGGGGGAAACTTAAGTAGATCAGAAGCTAGAAGCTTCTTGAAAAGTGGGAACCATGGCTGGCTTGGCCAATATGGCACTACTATTATACCCCTAGCCTTATCTGTAATCATCTTCCGTAACACTTTAAGTATGATACAAAAAGGTGGAAAAGCATAAAAAAATATATCCCATTGAATTGTAAATGCATCTATTGCAGTTGCTTCTGGATCCCTGTGCCATGAGACAAAAGATTTACATTTGGCATTTATTCTTGAAGCGAATAGATCTATGGTGGGGGAACCCCATTTCTCCTGAATTTCCCTGAATGCATAATGGGCTAACTCCCACTCTCCCTCATAGTCAGTCCTTCTGGACTCAAAATCAGCCTCTTTATTATCAGCTGATTTGATGTATGATGCAAAAATGAAAATTTTTCGTGCCTCACACCACTGCCAAATATTTCGAGCGATGTCATTTAAATGAGTATGTTGGATGCCACCCATTCTATTTATGTAGGAAATGGCTGTAGTATTATCAATCCTAAGGAGGACTTCACAGTTGCAAAGGGATTTAGCAAAGAGTTTTAGCCCAAAAAAGGCGGCAAACAATTCTAAGGAATTAATATGCATGTTAGCCTCTTCCTGTGACCACAATCCATTTGCTCTCTGTCCCCCACATTCAATTCCCCATGCAATCATTGATGCATCTGAGAAAATCTCCATTACATACCGACTATCTCTTATAGGGCAAAAAGCTGAAGCTATGTTATTCAACCACCAATCGAAGTCTACTTGAAGTGACTGAGGTAGGCATAAGAAGGCGTCATAATTCTCATTATTCTCCTGCAATGCTAAGAACTTGGTTCGTTCGAAATTCTTTGTATACAACCAACCATATGCTACACCAGGGCAGGCTGAAATTAATAAGCCAATTAACTGTGCAAAATCTCTTATCTTACATTTAGGTTTAGACTTGAAACGTAGTATATCTTTCTTGATCTTTTGCCTTTTTTCTTTAGGAAGACTGACTGTTAATTCTTTCGAGTTTAGGATAAACCCGAGAAACTTTATATCAGTAGACGGTATGAAGTTACATTTCTTATTATTTATAATGAAGCCTAATGAAGAGAGTAGGGAAACTGTACTATTGAGATTATCAAGGCATTCTTGAGCTGTATGGCCTAAGAGCAGCAAATCGTCTAAATAAATTACCGAGATGTGGCCAAGGTTTCTTAGGTATTGTACCACTGGTCGCATAAGCTTGGTGAAAATATAGGGAGCTACGTTAAGGCCAAATGGTAAAACTTGAAATTCATACAAGACTCCTTCAAATTGAAACCGTAAATATCGTTTATGGCTCTCATTTATAGGAAGAGAAAAATATGCATCCTTAATGTCGATAGAACACATGAAACAACCTGGATAAATTAATCTTATTGCCGTTCTTAAATCTTCTAACTTAAAGTGAGAAGTCTCAATGTGAAGATTAAGGCTTTTTAGGTTAAGGATAAAACGGTATTGACCGTTTGACTTAGGGACGAGAAAAATGCTTGAAATATATTGGTCCGGAGAATGGTCACAAGCTTTTATGGCTCCCATATGCAGGAGGTTGGCTATTTCTTCCTTAATAGCCCGAGTTTCATCTTGGGAGTTGACATGATTAGTTGGGATGAAGGTCTGAGAAACGGGCTCCGTAAATGGAATCTGAATTCCTTGGATCCATGACAAGATCCTATGGTCATTAGTTAGACTTAACCATTGATCTAAAAAGAATTTAAGCCTACCTGCCTCTAATGGCGGCGTTGCTGACGTTGATGATTGTAATTGCGGGTAGCAGCTTGAGGATAGTTCACTGACTGCAATGGCTGGAACTTCTTGGGTGTCTTGTTGACTTTTTTGTTGTGCTGTTGTCTGGAGTGCGGCCCACCTGCACTCATCCGCGGCTTGATGGGTAGGCGCGGTGGGCCCCGGTAGTTTAAAGTTGTTTTGATTCGGACCTCCTCAGCTGACCTTTTCAGAGCCTTGATGCTCTTGACTTTTTCGGAAATATCTGCCCCAAAAAGCAGCTCACTTCTCTTACTATCTTTAAGAGCTTCACGAACATTCTTATCCAGGTGGCTTGAAAGAAAATTTCTTCGGGTCTGACCCTCGCTGAAGTGAATGTCACAAAGGAGCCGTCCTACGTCGCTGACCATTTTAATAATATCAGGGCTTGTCTTGTTCAGCATAGTATTTAATGCTGTAGATAGGCCTGCTATTGCATGCCCCAATTTTTGCTGCTTATTTTGCAGAATAGCATCTCTCTTTTCGGCACTGTCATTCACTCCATGTTTGAGTTCCACATTGAGAGTCGGGGCCATAGCCATCTTCAAGTTCTCAGGCCATCTCAAGTTTTTTAATAACTCCTTTCTCTCATCTTCCTTAAGGCCCTCAACTAAGATATCAGTCCAACGGATGGAGATGTCCTTATGTATAGGTTTTTCAAAAAGCTCCCCTTTCTCCGGCTCTCTTCCCAATAAAGTTAGTATCTCCTGGTCGATATATTCATCATTGGGTGTAGGCTCCACTGTCAGCTCGCCTATCTGCTCCACCTCAGGTGCAGATATGGGTGCAGCCACCTCCTCAACAACAGCCCTTCTCTCTTCTACCACATTCTCATGGTCTTCACCTGGAATATGATGATCGGGTCAGCAATGAAAGCCTGGGGAGGGCTAGAAACATGACACTGAAATAATCTCAAGGATTATCCTCTAGGACATGTGATTATTTTGCATGACATAACCTCTAGGGAGATGCTCTTACAAGACAAATTTTCTCATTAAAAAATGAGTAGGATTATGTATGACATACCCTCAAAGAAGTATGCTCTTACATTAGAAAGAAATTCATTCCATACTGGAAATAAAAAATCCTTGCCGTGACATAAAAAACATGTTTGACATCTTAGACCGCCATTGCACATTCCACCGATGAGGAAAACGTTGAAGTGAAGACTGCCAAAGAGCAAGTTTCAACTCGACAGCGTGTTATAATTGCACCGCTTTTTTCCCAACCTACAAAATTCCATGCTTTTTGGAATCGCGAAGCAAAGATTTAATTAGAAACCTTACCTTCAAACTGTTCAATATCCGATTGACGATTATTCGAATTCTCGTCGGAGGACTCGGAGGAATGCTGACGGCGGCGTCGGCGCACTTTTGCCAACTTTTTCTCCAATTTCCTTAACTTTTTGGAGATTTTGTTCACTAACTCATCGCCTCTTCTTTTCCCCATGATACACTTGTAAAAAACACGATTAAAACAAGCCTAAAACACTTTTATTTATTATAAATATGCGGAGCGTAGAATGGCGTCGCACACAGAAAACGTGAATGACGTTCCGAAACAGATCGTGCAGCGAGATCGAGCGCTGCGACTTGAGGAAGCGTTCCGATATGTTTCTTTTTTAGCATTTTCAGTACTTTAAATTCTGTGGAATGGCACGCACCAGGCGTGGTACTACTAGTGAATATAATCAATCATCGAAGGCCGAGGATAGCATATAATTAGTTAGTGACTGTAAGAGACACCCGTTTGATTTTCAAATTTACTTACCTCCTTAGATTTGTAAATCGAATATACCTCCCGTATTTCGAGTAAAATACGGCTTACTTTCAGAGCACTACTGATGAAAAGGTACATTACGAGTATAATATTGCTTACCTATAATGTCGTCGGCAGACCGTAGAATCGAGAACATTACAAATTAATAATTGGTGCAAAACTAAAACCCATTTGAGGTATGGGCCTTCTGAGCATCATATTTTTTTTCAGAATAAATCGTGATTAAATGAAGAGATATTAAAAAAAAAACTAAAAATAGGGTAAACACAGGATTTTAAAAACAATTTCCTTTGCTTTGAAGTTCACTTTGTTTAAAAAAAAAACAAATGTCATATCATGTGACAGTGGACATAAACATGCCAAGCTTTTTTTTTAATAATCGATTGGCAATGAACATCGTCTTTTGAAATCCTCAGATGCGACTTACGTCCTTTTAGAATGAGTGAATAAGAAAACATTAAATTAGGCAGGCAAAACGTAAAATAAAACAAAATAAAGAAGCTTCTTTTTAACGCAGCCTTTCAATATAGATATTAAAAACAAATGGTTAACTTAAATGAAATGTTGTCGATTGGACAAATCATAAAGTATGAAAACGAAAATCTTTTACTAATAATGAAAATTAGATGTGACGACGAGCGGAGCGTGTTGGATTGCTGGTGATCATAAATTTGGGGAGCCGAGCGAAGTTGAGCGGAGCGAGGCGATCCCCCTAGTTTTAACAGAAATACGATATGCCGGGGCAGATCATGATATGCCCAATTCTACGATTTGCCGACGACATATACATAAATTTCATACAATATATTGTATTAAAGTACGTAAGTGTTTTACTGGTCACTACTAATAGTAATACTTTTCCTTTTGATAGCCGATAGAGCTGAAAGCAGCTGAAAATGGCGTGAAATAACAGAAACTTTTCGTATCAACAACGAAACTCTTTCTTTTAGCTTTCTTTGATATGCCACGAAAAATAACGTGAAACTACAGGAAGAATCCACAAGCAGCGAGTCCTAAAAAATAATGTTGCAATCGATCATCATGCGTTATCTGGCTAAGGTGTTGGCTACTTAATATTACTAACTTAGGATAAGAAGTTTTGAGTTTTTGAGTATGACCAATGTGGACCCCATGATGTCCTTAAATTAATGCTAAGACCAGGAAATAAGCAATCCTATAAGGGTGAGGACTTTTATATACGAGGCCAGGATTGCTATTTAATGGTCGAAGCAAGAATAATGCTTTTCTCAAAAATAAAATGAGACATTTTCATGTTTTTCATGATAATGAGTTATCACATGGGATAGTAAATATAATATTATAAACGCGAAAGTTTGTGTGTGTGAGTGTATGTTTGTTACGCTTTCACGCTGAAATGGCTGGACGGATTTGCGTGAAATTTAGAAAAGATATAGCTTAAACCCTAACTTTACACATAGGACTTTTTATCCCGGAAAGAAGCATGTCGTTGAACAGAGTACAACGCGGGCGGAGCGTCGGGCAAAAGCTAGTATCAAATAAAATAAATTGACTATTAAAAGTTACTTACTTGCTCATATTTGAGCGATTAGTCATGTTTATTGTTATTGATTTCTTCAACAAAGCATTAGTGGAGTACAATCTATATCAGTGCCCGCTTCTGAACTCATTTTGAAATTTATTTGCACAAAACACTTTTAACTATAGTCGTTTGCAATAGAATCCAACAATCATGTAAACAAATATGGCGGACTGACATTGACAGCGTATTGTTTATGCCCATAGTGATGTCATAGTGTTCTAATTTAATTTTAAATAAATTTATTTTTCTAATTATTTTAATTTTAAGTCATAGACTATGGCCCATAGTAGGATAGGTACTAAAATAAAACTGACTAAATAGATTAAATATATAAGCCATAGACTATAAAATAAAACTGATTATATATAAAAAAGTGTTTATTAAAACAAATTTAAATCTTTGTCTTCGTCATCATCACTATCAGAAGTGTCGCCGGTGATTTTGTGTGTAATGTTTCATTACGTCACGAACAATATATTCTGAGACGTCCATTATTTTTGAGGTGGTTTTATATAATTCCATTTTTGATGGGTATGTAGGAGAGGTTTTCTCCAAGTGATTATAAATATTCACCAAAATTTTTTTCTCCCTTTGCGATAACTGTTTTTTAACAGCCAATTTTGGTTTTTTGACCGGCGGCGGCGGAGCAGTCCCCGACGAACCTGGCTGCGGCTCGCTCATTATAACCTTAAAAACAAATATAATTTTACACACATACATTTCAGTAATTGTGATCTATTCAAATAATTAGTTACGAGGGCAATACAATATTAAAGTGCGTCTAATAGATTTCCGTTGTAGGTAATAGATCTAAATCATTCTTACCTCCTGATTACTCCTTGAGAAAAAATACCAATCGTATGCTATATCAAAGTCCGTGATGCCGTGCAAAGGTCGTCGTTCCAAGAAAAATATGTCCAGCCAAATCGTAAAGCAAAACAAAAGTCCAAAATGAGAATGCAAAGTCGTAGAAATCGGAAACAGAAAACGGAAACAGAAAACACTAATGCACAGCGAACCCACAGAACAGTGAATGACTGTGAATGACAATTCTAACAAAATGGCCACCTGTCAACCATTATTTTAAAAACTAACCATTATTTTTATGGCTTAGGATACAATCCGTTTTGGTTAATTATATTAAGCTCTTGAAAAAAAATTTTTATTGTATTCAAATAATATTAAATTAAAATAATTTATTAAATTAAAAATAAAAGATAACTTCAGATTACGAACAACACTAACTTTTCAATGACTTATAGAGTTCGATGAGTAAAAAACTAAGATGACAGCTTGTCAAATACTTCGAAATTTTTACGTTGCAAATGTTTTAACAAATTTAACTTATAAATACAAGTTAAATCGTGTTGAAGATAATGTGAAAACAATGGTGCGTTCGTTGAAATCAGACTATGTTCATAATTGATCGTCAAATGTATGTGATTACGGAGTAATCGTGACAATTTGGTTTGTTTACATGATTGTTGGATTCTATTGCAAACGACTTTAAAATATAAACCAACATAAATTCTCGCTTTTACGAAACTTTTTTTTATTATTGCCAGCTGGGCAAAGGTATTTACCACCATACAGCCTTCTTCATGGACAACGTCATCTAGATGAACGCTAAGAACTATAAAAAAAAAAACCAGAAAAACGCTCATTGGGGTTAAATTTTAAGCATTCAATGGTATATCTATAAAATTACTAAAAATTATATATTTTTGTTATTGCAGTAATAAAATATAGCAAACATTTCTACATTCTATACATGAAATTGTAATTCATTTTATTGTTCTTTGTAAATAGGCCTATTTTGATCGCCAAACTCCTCAGTCACTTAAAAATATAGACACGGATAGTTTTAAAAAGAAAACGTCCGAAATGTACTTTGTGAACATATGGTATGTAATGAATTTTCATACGAATTTCCTGGACAGTGATTCAGATTTCCTGGACACTTTTAAATAGCTCGCCAGGATGAAGTATTTTCTGGTAGGTCTTTACAGTATGTAATGGTAATATTACAATGTATTTTTGAGAAACGACAGGGGTCGTTCAAGACAAAGCTGCAGGTCCGCTGGTGGGTGGCCTACATTGCCGAAAGCAACAAATGACGCAAGTATGCCGCACTCGACAGGTGCAATATAAGGTGACTTTCGTTTATATAGCCAAATTCATACTGTAGACTCGATTAGTTATCAGTATCAAGGTTCAATTACTTTGTTTGCAATTTTTTAAAAATTGTAAATGTTTTTTCGTTCGCACCAGTATGGACTCCGATTTCACGAAAAAATGCGATCCCCTTATATCTCGGAGAGTTGTGAAGATATGATATTCAAAAAAGCCTCAAAAGACGCGTATTCACAAGAGCTGTAAGGTGCGAAAAGAATTATTCGAGAAAATCAAAAAAATAAGAGTTATGGCTAAAATAGTGAAACAAAAAAAAAAACGTTTTTTTTCCGAATTCTTTATTTTGGCGCTCGATATTTTGGAAACAAAAAAATGGAGTATAACTCCTCTGGCATAGTATATACAAGTAAAGTATGACTCCAAAAATTTTGGAAACCTCACAATTGGAACCTGGGGTTCCTAAAAAAAAATATTTTTATTATTAAAAAATATGTTTTGGCCATATCTCCGGGACGGCTGGTCTTGGAACCCCCAAATTTGGACCCCAGGGGTCGAAAAAAAGGTTTTTTAAGTTCAAAAAAATATATATCAGAGGCGCGAAATAAATTTTGTTTTGGCCATATATCTCCGGAACGGTTGGCCTCGGAACGCCTAAACTTGGACCAAGGGTTCAAAAAAAAAATTGTCTTTCTTTTTCAAGTGTCAAAATATTTTTCAGCCCATATCGCCTAAGCGATTGAAGCTAGACCCCTGTTGATGGTATTCTAAGAAAATGGCTCGACGAGATCTACCCGAATATGCAAAAAAAAAGTTTGTGTCCGTTTGTGCCCATTTTGGACACAACAGGCACTAGGCTATATTTCAGGAACGGTTGAGTCTAGAGCTACCGGATTTTCACTATAGTAAATAGTTCGAAAAGGGCTACCAGATTTCGAAAAAAAATGGCATTTGATAGGTTTTGACAGTTTTTTTGACAGCTTTTTTAAATTGCTATATCTTCGGAACGGCTGGGGCTAGCGCTTCCGGGTTTGGACTCGAATGACGGGTATCACGGGCACTTTTTGACCGATGGAATCCGAGACGGCGCGGTGCGAGACATCAGTAACATGCCATCAGTCGAGCAGCGCTTACGTGCTGAGGTACGTTGAAAATTTGCAAAGTGTAATGCGGATCGAAAACTTCAAGAAAATGAAAACGGTGCAGAAGAAGCATCTGCTTCCGCGTCGCGGACGCATTCGGATGCACAAATACGCGTGTGGAAATTTTGCAATTTGTTTGTTCACAGGCGTTATGTCGAGGATACTTATGTTAATCTAAGAGTAAAATAATTATCATTTAACGTTGTAGTTTTATTTTGTAACCTTTTCCTTATCCCGACTTTCTCGTCACTCAGTGACAATATTTTTTCGAATCCCATAGATTCATTTCGAGTGTGCTCGATAGTCGTGTGAGGCACAAAATCTGTGATTTTTTTATTTTTCCAGTTTTGTTTCCGTACATAGTGGGAAGGCAAATGAAACTTAGCTCATACAGCCATGTCTGAGGTATGTTTTATTCTTTTAATTTATCGAAAACAGTTGCCAGTCTTATCTTGTATACCATAGCTAGACTTGACACACTTGGTTTCAGTTTGGTGTGTTTGTAGGCTACGTTCAGTTTGATGAAATGAAATGAAAACTGCTTAGACGATATTTTGAGTAAGTATAATATAGTAACTTTACGAATTGAAAATTCTGATGAAACTTAATCAACCGATTCGCGCCTGATTTTACTTTTTAATTTATTTCGATAATATATAGGTAACAAGAAGGATACTGGAATCTTGTTAAAATAAACTTCTTGGGAGGTAGTCTCATTTAATCAAAATACGAGTAAGAACTTTTTGATTACAGTGTGATTTCGCAAAATGATACTGGCCACTTACATTCTCTGTACATTATTTAAAAAAATACAATATTATTGATCAGTCTTCCTCGTTAACATCATTCTTTCTATATAAAGAATAGACTGTTTCGGGCAGTCATTGTTCTTTACATTATTGGAATAAGCTGGTGGAGTCGAATTTATGTTATGTATCGCTGGAGAATGTAGAAACTGAAAGTAGCTTATTTCCGTCAAAATGACAACTTGCATGCAAAAAAAAGAAAAAGAATGCCCACCTTACCTAAAGTGCGTTTGGAGTATTTATTGTTTGTTTGTTTCCTTAATTACGTTTCATTTATTTACTCACACTATGCATTGAAAAACGTAGTATGATACACGTGCGTAAGGGCAATAGCTTACGAGGAGCGATTTGAAACACGAGCGATAAGCGAGCATGAACTACTATTGCATAACAGTCACTATGAAAAATCATGAAAAAATTTAAATTATGTATGAATTAAGATTACACATTCATAGTCTGTACAAATTTGCAAAGCCATCAATACTGTTTTAGGTAAGGTAACATTAGTATAAATGCGTATTTTCATTGGCTCCTTGCTTAGACTTCAGATCTATCTAGCATTGTGGCCCAGTTTTTAAACGACATCCTTTTGCCATATTTTCTTTCATATTCGGGCTATAAAAACCAACATACACATAAAACCCTGAAAATTACAAAAACATTTCCGACAATAACCCAGCTGGGTGTCCATAATAATGAACAAGTAATCTCGCGAACATGGCCGCCTATTTAATAAAAAAAACATCTAATTTTGTCGCCGGCTATTGTGAACGATAATCTACAGCGTTCTTTGTTGTGAACAAAATACAAAATGAGCTTTATCAGCCCATAATAATCTACCTTACCGGAATAAAAGGATGGGATACCTATAGAATCATATAGGGGATAGGCGGTCATTTCAGGTAAAGGCACGAAAATAAAACTTTTTAGGGTATTAACAGACTTTCAGGGAAAAACTAAATCTATGAACCCTTATGAGTGAACAAAGTTACAGTTATGGATGATGTAGTTAAAACGTAATAAAGTTGTCAAAATTTTTGTGAAATTTTAAATGAAATCGGTTTTTGGTTTTGCACTGAGGCCAATACTACAACTTTTAGAATTGTGTCAGTCTGTCTGTGTGTATGTATGTTCCGTTTTAACTTGACAACCACTCAACGGATTTGTATGGGTTTTTTTAGTATCATCGTAGTAACCAGAAGCCTTTTTGTCTAACTTTAAATCAATCGCGATACCTTTTAATTTGACATTTGTACCATACTTTAAATGTCAAAATCAAAGGTATTGCAATTAATTTAAAGTTACACGATAAGGCCCCTGGTCAATATAAGGGTGCTCATTACGCCCATGTGAAAAACGGGGTAGAGATTGAATAAACGCCGCCCGCAGGCAAAAGCTAGTCATATAGAACTTAAACTCTAGCGTTTTGTACAAATTTTATTGTTTATTTAGAATGTAATAAAAATACATTGCGTCTCAATAAACATTAAAAAGCTAGTCAATTAAAAAGTTTGATAGAAACCGTATTTTTGGCCTAGTAGCAGAGCGCTCGTCTGCTAACCCAAAGGTCGTGGTATTAATCACCGTGGTGACATTATTCACTATCACTTTTGAGACGTTAGTTATCGTCAGTGAAAAGCGGGTGTTCCACATATGGGCTGTGGCTTGTCTTTCACATTTTATGCTTGGGAACACCTCTTACACCCTCGGGGACTCATTTCGTGACGATATGTTTTTTGTTTTATAGTAAATGTTAGAGTTTTGGTAGTTTTAAGTAAATTTTTCACTACCCGTAACAACTAGAATTCAGCCAAATTAAATTATTCCAGCTTTTATAGTTAAATCGTATTAAAAACTCTTTCATTTACCGATTGTGTTTTCTTTTATTACGACCTTAATGCTTGAAAAATAATATTTCTTACCAACTCATTGTAGTAATATTATTGTATTGTTAAGGCCGTTACACTCTGTTACTTTGAATGCAACGAAACAAAATAGGAAAGCTGCACAAGATTGCTGGCTGGATCAAAGCCAAATGTCGCGGGACCCAATATCTTTGCGTTTAAAGGTCGACCATCACTGAACTTTTTAGTAATGGTGTTATTGCTTCCGGAAAGAAAAATATGTCAAGATTCTCTGTATACTGATATGTACGAGAATAAAAGTATACGCTGACTGACTTATTAACTGACGTGCTATGAACGCCTAGACCAAATGGCTCGACCTTGAAATATGTTGATTGCAGGTTCATTTTATGACGTAGAAATCCACTAAGAAGGGATGTATGAAAATTCCCACAAGATCGAAAGACACCGGATTCTTGCGAAAGACGTTTGTGGGGCGTTTGTTAGTGCTGACTACTGACATAACATGCACAAATTATACCTTTGGGTGATGAATGGCGAACTCGAATACTCATGTGTCATTTCTATCACAAAATATATTTCGCGGTACAACGAAAAAAGAAATCGACATATCTGCCCTGTTTTTATTGCATATTCCTCATTTTATAAAACTAAAGCCACGCTAATAATACTCAGTCACGTGAACCCAAAAATTTCCAAAAATTCACTGGCACAGGCACTTTTATGCTATAGGTATTTCAGAAAAACAAGCAAGTAGCAGCAAAAGTATAAACTTTTTCGCTATGTTTTTCTGTTATTTTGGTATCTATATACATATATTCGATACTTGTATATATTTTGTGACTATTGTAACACAAGTTAATTAGGTAATATTAGATTATGAAACCGGTGCATTACAAGGCTAATCAATATCAAACTTGTGTTTTAAATAACTAGTTATGTGCAGTTTCATGCACTACTTTATTAATTAGTACCTACCTAATGTTCTAATCTATATAATCTCAGTAACCTTGCACGCAATGCAGCTTTCTGCGAAGAATAATTAAGGTTACTTCTACGTTTAACAAAACATTTGTATTTATCTTAAAATGATAAGGAGGTTAAGCAGGTATTATACTAGTTACTATATGATCAAAATTGCATAGATCCTGTTTAATTTATTTATTTAATCTGTACAATGATCCGAGCCAAATCTCGGCTGTGAACTTTTTTACATAAAATAAACTTACATTTACTTACGCCTTTCTCCCAAAGGAGTAGGCAGACACTCGAGATTTCCATCTACAATAATTCTGCCATACCTCTTCCACTGCTTCCACATCCATTTATCTAGACACACAGGCTCTTGAATATTTTAAAAACGGATAGGATTCACTTTTTTAACTGTGCGAGGAGGCAAGGTTTTTAAATATTCATTATCTCAACTCACTCTAATTTTAATAAATATAAGCTCTTCCTTTTCGTTTTTTTATATATCAGTATCTCACTTAATTGATAGGTAATCTATTGTGTTTAAATTACTTTTATTAAATCGAAAGACCATCATTGAGTTTCAATAAATACTATCAGTAATGAACAAGTTTTTTTGTACGTCGTTCCTAAAGCCGTAGTAAAAGGAAACCTTCGGAATAAATTATTAAAATTCTCACTTGGCTGATTTCTACTCGAATGATTTGTTCAGTTGAGTACTTTGGTAAGAAATTGGAGCATACTTTTGATTTATAGTTCTTCTGAGCACTTTACGTCAATCTGTTAAAAGTCTTACTTAATAAAAAATACATTGATCAATCCCCGTGTGATTTTTTTAACAAAAGTAGGAACATATAAGAAAATGGACTCCTGTTTACGGAAATATGAAAATGAACGAAAACCACAAAAAGGTTGCCAAAAACAATATCCACTTGGCATATAATTTGTTACTGAGTTCTCTCTACCCTGCAACAAAGTAGTAATTACTTAGCTCGAAAGATTTTCTTAGTAAGTTTGTACAAAATTAAGTAGAATAGCTAGATTATCGGTTCAAATGCTTGTGCTTTTCATAGTAAGTAGACATAGTTATACATCTACCTCAAAAATTAACGATAATTCAATTTTGTACCTTACTGCGTGGTGATAGGAGCAAAATGTAGATGAACGAAACTGGTTGCGATAAGAACATAGAAATAATCCGGGTACATTATACAGGATGTGACCATGAAATGCTTATTAAATTAAGTCACATGCTCTACTGATCATCCTGAACCACTTCCATAGAAAACTTTTGGAAAAACGCGAAATAAAAATTCACTTCCCCATACAAATTTTAATACCTCCTTGTTGTTATTTTTCACGTTTAATCGAAAGTTTTTATATGGAAAAGGTTCACGATGATCATAGAGCATGTGTTTTAGTTTAATAAGAACTTCATGATTACAGTCTGTATAACATTATGTGCGAATGGTAAAAGCTTGCAAAATTTTTTGAATACAAAATGTTACCCAATTTGCAACATTGTTACATTGAAAAAATGCAATTTCTCGACGTTTTTTGTGTAAGACTTGGGATTTTTTTATTGTTAGCCTTGATATTGGCAGGTTTCGGGTAAAAGTTTCAAATGGCCACCAATTACGGCTGAACCTGTAAGCTCCAGTGATTGACGGACGATTGTTGGACGGACAGAAAGACAGCGAAGGGTTGTTTTAGGGTCCCGTTTGGCACCTTTTGGGAACGGAACCCAAAAAATCAAACAGTGTTTTAAGTCGAGTTTTAGTGTACTTAGGTGATAAGTGGTTAAGATATATTATTCATGAGAATGTTTCAGGGGTGTCTTAAGTGTTGGAGGACTAGGTAAAGACTTGTACATCCACTTTTTACTATTACCGTACTGCAGGAACAAACACAATGCCGTTTAAAGACACGTAGGTTTACTTCACTTCGAACAGTTCTAAGCAATGAATAGATTAGATTGAATGGTCTTTGTTTGATAAACCCCCCTCTAGACAAGTACAACTTAGTTCTTATTTTGCTGGGCCCATTCTATGTTAAACAGAATCTAAACCCTACTAGAGAAGGGTCTCCTTAACAAGAAAACTTATATATAGATAAACTATTCAAAAACTCACAGTTTTGGCAACAGCTTTGTTGGAGCCTCGCTCCAGAACCGCTGGCAGAAGTCGTCGCAGACTACAGCTGGACGACAGACGTCCGTCGCTCGTACCACGGAGGCTCCTGGCAACCCTAGACGCAAATATCTAACCCCAAGGCCAGCTTTCCCAAAGAAACCCAAGTTAATAATTTCACAGCACTATTTCAGTAAAATGTGCCTGTTGAAAATCTAGTGACATCACCTTTCACAAACACTGGAATTCACGAAACCTTTCGCGCATGGGTTTCGGACCACAGTTAACACTAATTAACTGGTTTATTTCACACTTTACTTAATGATTTCTTAGAAATCTCAATTATATAACCTCTCGCAACCCGAGTTGTGTCAAAAGCCTTTTTCCCGGACGGACGTCTACGTCACAATTGACAGCTCGACAACGCGTGTTGCCACATCAATAAAATAAATACCTTAGCAAATAATATGGTGCGTTCCGATACGGTTCTAAACCGAACAATTCCCCGCTCCGGGCTGTTATCCTTATCAGACCGCTAGCTTAATCAACCCGGAGCCGGGAGAGAGTCGCTAAGGCTCGTCGCAGAATCTAACCTCCGACCAACACCTCTGCGACGCGAGGAGTCCCATCCCCGCCATATATCAACTTAATAATGCGACCACGTCGCCAATACAAGGATGCTAAATTCGCATCTTTTAATAATACTAAATCCCCTTCCTTGGGAGGCTCTGTCTTGTCTGTCCACTTCACCCGCTGCTGTAACAAATGCAGATATTTAACCGACCATCGATTCCAGAAGTCCTGGCCCATTTATTGCAACATTTGAAAACGTGACAACCGGGTTGTACGTTCTTCCCTCCAAGGGTATTCCGGCAAGGCAATAAGAGGCTGCCCGATCAAGGAATGGGCAGGAGTCAGGACCTCAAGGTCGTTTGGATCAGATGACAGGGGACAGAGCGGACGAGAGTTGAGGACGGTCTTAACTTTACAGAACATAGTGACGAGCTCCTCAAAACTTAAAATGGTCTCCCCGAAGACGCGGCGGAGGTGGGTCTTGGCCAACTTCACGGCGGCTTCAAAAATACTCCCTCCCCAGTGGGGGCAAATTGGCAGGCTCAACCGCCAAGTTATCCCCTTCTGAGAGAAAATATGACTTAACTTAATACAATTTTCTTCTAAAAATTTATGTACATCTTTTAAGTAATTTGAGGTACCCTTTTCATTCGTGTCGTTGTCTGACCTAATTAAAGAAAGCAAACCTCTACGCGATACAAATCGGTCTAACGCAGCGACGAAGGCCTCCGTGGACAACGAGGACACTAATTCCAAGTGGACGGTCTTGGTGGACAGACACAGGAATACATTTTTTTTTAAAAATGAAATGAATGAATACAGGTACGCCTTAACAGCCCGAGCGTTGCGAAGGCTAGACGTTTGGACGAAGAACGGTCCCCCCATGTCCGTAGCCACTCCATCATAGGGTCTCGACTGAGTGATCCTATCAGCTGGCAGATCTCCCATCTGTGGCTGCATCAACGATGCGCAGTCTGCAGGATTAAATTCACCTGGTACGTGCCTTCAATTAATGTGAATACCTATATTCTGAATTTATGAAACCCGGTTTCCTTCCATGTAGGTGGTAGAGCTGATGCCGAGCTCGACTGTGGAGGTACCACCATCTTACTCGCAAATCCTCCCGAAGTTATTCGGGGTAGAGTAAGAGAACAGCTCTCAGGCAAAACCAGGCGGCCCACCATTGCCTGGGACCGATGGATGGCGGTATATCCATCCACAATTTCCGGGCCTTATATAAAACGGACTAGTGACGGGCAGCGGCGTCACTGGTGCAAGGGTTTCGGCACCGCGCACACCAACCCGCCTGCCCAGCGTGTGTGAGTATGGGCATTTCTTCCAGGGGGACCGCCAAGAGTGGCGTAATCCTGGAAAGGCCTATGTCCAGCAGTGGACGAAACAGGCTGATGGATGGATGGATGGTTTCCTACAAAAGTCTCTAAAAAATGTGGGGACGCGCGTAGCCATGCTAGCGCAACTTGACTATCTGACCATGCATACACGTCTTGAAATTCAGATTAATTATTGGGGGTCCGGCTTCTCCAATCCAGGGCGCATCCATTGCCCCATATATGGTGAGCGAGTACACAACGCCATCCGAGAAGGTGCGTAACCCGCTGCCCTACCATATCTAAAATAAGGCGGGTGATACTCCAACCGCGGATACTCGTGTATCGGCAGAGAGTGTCGCTGTGGCTCCTCTTTAGGTGAGACTCCGTTGTCCATCCGTCCGTCCGTCCGTCCGTAGGTCACAGCCTCATAATTTTGGCACCGTTAAAGGTAAAGATTAAAATGCATATCGCCCCCCCCCCCTTATTTCAAAAACTGATTGACGAAAAAAATGAAAAAAATCCTGATTATAGGCCATAGCTGGCCAATTACACGAAAACTATTAGAGATTAAAAAAAAGTTGATAACAAAGAGAAATATAAAAAAATGTGACATAAATAAAAAATAAAAATTATAAGAATACAATATGGCTATCAAATTGTAGATATTAAAGAGCTGATTATAAAAATATACACTTTTGCTACATTAACTGGCACTAATTTTGAGGAATCTTTGAAAAACCACAAAAAATGCATGACCTCCCCCCCCCTTATCTCCGAAACTGGTCGATCGAAAAAAAAAAAAAATCATGGTGATTTGGGATTATATAAAGATTACAGTAAAAATATAACTGTTGAGAAATTCATGATAATCAAATGACAAAATGTTATTTTTCATCCTCGAGTTTTATTTCGAGTACGGTATAAAAATATTTGTGTCTCTCTTTTGTGGTACAATCAATACTTTTTTGAGTTAACATAAACAGTTATGGGCAAGATTTTAAAAACTTTTTTCGTGACTGCTCCCAAAACTGTCGAATTACGGAACCTAGGTATGTGAGTCTGACTCGCACTTGACCAGTTTTATATAAAATTGAACATTTGCACGTAAGCAGTAACTAGTAGAAATAATTTCACAATAATATTGTGAGGTCCTTGAAAATGCAAAATCGGTTGAGTGAATAAAAGAAATTAAATAGTAGTGAACACATACACGTTGATTTTAATCTGAAAATATGTAAGTTTGTACAGTACAGACACAAAAAGCTGCTTAATATCTTCCGGGAGTTCAAATAATTAAAGTAAAATTTTCACTTCAAAATGTTTCATTCCGATAAATACGGTATTTAACATGCAAAATATTTCAGTTGTTTAATCGTTCAACAATGTTCGTTTTCGTAGGAATAAAATACCGTTTTATTTACTGAGTTGTGATTGTTTCATATGTTTATACTTCATTCATGTACTTAATAAACGTTTTAATTCTTATTTTCATGCAATTATTCTTAGTTTGATAAAATATAACTTAACTAGGCATGATATTATGCTTTTTCTTGGAATATTTAACAATGGCGAAGGGTGAACATTTTAAAAAGGGAAGCCGGTCAAAAAAATCGCATTACTCAGAAAAGCAACCAAGGAAAACATGAATTTTTTTGTACTTTTCAACTCCCTGTCAGCCAGGTGTATTTGTCGTATTGAGATTTATGGAAATGCTTGACGAAGCGAAGAGCAGGGAATAAAAAAATGTGGTATAGATGCCAATTCCTAAACAAAAATCGTGTTATATGGATCCTTCGCCACTGATTTTTAAATTTCTGTCAATTATGGTCGTTGGGGCCGAAAGGCGTTAGAGGCTGTAGCAAAGCGTAGAGCAGGCCGACCTCGTGCCCGCTGGACCGACGATCTAAAGGACGTTGTGGGTGGCAGCTAGATGAGGAGGACGGAGAACCGCCAAGAATGGCATAGTAATGGAAAGGCTTATTGTCCAGCAGTAGACGATGACAAGCTGATGGATGGAAATCCATGGATGCTAATAGGCTGGTTTATCAATGTCTGATGTACAAATAACGAGAGATGCCGTTTAAAGACCTACCAATTATCCCACCAAAAACATAAATGTGAAAATGGGAGCATAATAATAGATTATAAAACATTTAAGTGCGTTCGACCCTACGCCGCAAGATGCGCGTGCTGGCACGATGCCAAGGTCAAAGTCTGGTGCTTCTCCATCGCTGCAACTCGTGTCCATCGACGACATCATGCATGATTAATGTGACCATACGTCCCGCTTTGGGCAGGACAGTCCCGCTTTTAGGCAGTCTGTCCCGTTGTCCTTAGCATGAACAAAAATGTCCACCTTTGGCAAACATACCAAATTGTTATGAAATGAACCAATATTTTTTTAACTTCTTGAGTTTTGTATCTACATGCAGCATGATAGACTATCCTCGCTGCCTGGATATCGAGGTTGTTTGACGTAGGTTGCGCTCTCCATGTGTGCTCTGTCAAGTCGACAAAGTTGACTTCTAGCGATATTCCACCGCGTACGCGTCTCTCCACCCATCTCTCTACTTCCATCTACCTATATCTCCTACTTTCTTTGCTTTCTTCTTACTACACGCGACAATTTTAATATGTACCAAAATCATCATTCTGCAGCCTAGGCCTTGATTCTGTTAAAATCATTATGAACGCGGTTGTACCGAGTATGGCATGTGACTTGCATTTCACAGTTCACACTCCAAAGACCTCTGACACCCCTTTGGGAATTCACGTCGTGACGATATATTTATAATTATTCACAATAACGTCTTTATTGAACAAACACATTGCAAAAAAGCAATATAAACCACTTACCAGGGAAATAATATTTAAAATTCAATATAAATCCAGTGCAGAAGCTTTATTGTCAGTCTGTGGATTGCATGCAGTGTTTAATTAGATTCTCTGTCCATTTCACGTCAATTACTTTTATGTGACTTGGAACATGGATGAACTAAATTAATTAAAATAAAAGTTTTTATTGCACACAGAGCATCAACTCTTCGCCGCAAGCTGCGGGTTAATTATGTTTATTTGAATTGCTTGCTAACTCAATGCCAACTAACAAAATATTGATAAAATCTGAACAATTTGCAATTTACGAATTGCAACGTCACTTTATTTATTTATTTTTTAATCAAACATAACATGCCATGCAAGTGCAAACGTGTCCTTATATAATTGGTATTCGATATAAGATACATCTGTGTTTTCCATTCAAAGATACATAATGCTGCAACAGGGAAGCCACTTATGTGCTGTGTAATTTTATTCTTACATTTATTAAGCGTTTGGTAAAAAACTGGAAAGGCTTAAAAATAAGCCCTTTTCTTTAATTTGCCGTTTAACATTACTTCCTAGAATTTTACCCTTATAAGCGACATTATCGAATGGTTAATGATATACAGTTATTGTAAATCAGCTTCTTCTTTAATATGCTAGGGAAATTATTAAAAAAATATGATCGTGCAGTTTTGGTTTTCATCAAAATTAGTTCCTGCTAGCCTAACATGGTTGCCACCTTAACACCATTTTCAAACACCATTTGACAGAAAATATATGGGATTTACTGTCAAATGGTGTTTAAAATGGTGTTGAAGTGGCGCCATGCTAGCCCACCTGGACTGCTTTGATCGCATTTTTTTCCCTATATCTATAGTTTTGGATTTGGCCATCTACGTCTACTAAGGAATTAGATCAAAATATTGTTAAACAATGCATAGGAACATTATGAGCGGACGTCAATACCCGCATAGAAATTTTTAGTAAACCGACCAGTCGTGCAATATCTGTCATGGATTGTATAAAAAGCATAAATAAAATTATATGACTTTTACTAAAGAGTGGCCGATGAATATTATTAAAATTTCAGTGTACCCGTATTTACAAAGTTTATTTGATGTTTTTGATGTCATCTCAATTTCTTAGTCGAGCATCTATCAAACATTGCTATTTGAACACATTTTGCTTTTATAGTAGCTTATAGTTTAAAATTCTACATGTTTCAATATTCTGAAAACGAGACTCCCCGAACTTACAAACCCCTTTTTGATACAACACACATACACAAAGGCAGGTATATAAACTTAATAAAGTAAGGAGAGAGCCGCAGTTTCGAAGTTGTATAAGGATCAACATGATATAGGAAGAGACTGGTTTTGGCACCTGTGTCGCTTACCTTACGTGGCGCTTGCAAGTGATAAACGAAAGCGGGGCAAGATAGGTTGGAAATTTCGATATTTACTATCTGGCATCAAAACTTGGGCATTAATTCTGAACGTCCTCAATAGTCTGATCGATATTTGGGGAGTACAAGCATAAAATATGAAGGCATCGTGCACTTTGAAGCTATGAAGGTTTCTCGCCGTGTCCACTGTCCAGTCCAAGTTTGGGTGATCCTATCTAGTGGCAAAGAACTCCACTTTTCTTCGCAGAACAAGTTAAGATGTCAGCATGCTGATTGCGGAGAGTCAGTGCGAGACTCATCGCCCGATATAAATTAAGAATTGGATCCAGTAGGATACGACAACTTTCCTTAGAATCTTAAGAGCCTGCTAGTTGTCCAGAAAGGCTAAGCATTTATGATCATGATGCAATATATAAATAAACCTCGTGATACTTGCAAGCCTCATTTTATTATATTAAATATCCTTACAGTACCGTCCCTTTATTTGAAACAAACTTTTTTAATTATAATTCATTATAATAATTTATTTCTGCTTGTTTAAATTTAAAATAAAGAACTCATTATTACTAAAGCTTGTTATATGATTGACGAATATTTAAGTGATGATTTATCGGCCATTCAGTAATATTATTACTAATCTACAAAACAATATTTGTTTAAGACTGAACAAATCTAGTAGGTTGTGTCTTATTTTCTGTTTTATAAAGAATAACTAAACTGATGACATTCAAATGTTTACACTGAAATTTCGAACTTTTATTTGTATTTTCTTGATTGTTTTTCGTTTTCCTTATGACGTTTTGTTTATTTGTGCATGTTATTATTTTAATTTTTATTGTGAAAGCTCATTTGCTAGACATAGAGAGACCTTCACTTTTCATCTTATAAACCTAGGTATGTTCAACAAATAATAAAAGTTTGAAGTTTAAATAAAAAATACGTTTTCAAAATAGTTGATAATGAATAAACTAATTTTATTATCATACCGTGGGTGTTATTTTTTTTCATAATTTGCATGTAAGTGCAATTTAAAAGGCCATAGTTGAAAAAATATTTTCTAATTGTTTTTTGGTTTCCATACCTTATTATGGAAAAACGGAATCATAATAGTGGCTTATAGGATCACTTTATTGACCGTCAGTCTACCTGTCCGTAAGGACTTTTTCTAAGGTATGGCCACGGTATCAAGTTAAAATTCATATCAAATAATTATAAAGTCAATAGCCTCAAACGGTTTAAAAATATCCAGTTTCTTGTTTAAACGCAATAATAAGACACGGCCTTTCAAAACGTATTTTCATGCTAAAAATTCAATTAAAACCTAACAAGTATTTATCGGTGACCTACAATTTCCAAATTTGGCACAAATTAATAAATTAGTCAAAAAATCATGAATTTCAGATTTTCTACGGAATATTACTTGGCCAACATAATTTTGCAGGTTATTTTCATACATTTTACATGTAGTTACAAGTATGTATGTTTCCATCAAATTACCTATTCAAGTCTTGAAAAACGCAGCATCTAAGTTATTTGTATTATTTGACCAGTTTGTTATAGTAAACAAACCGTTAGGTCAAAACCAACAACCTTAATAAAACGACAGAGAAGAAGATTCGTAACTTTTAAGATTCTTAACTTAGTTAAGCTAGTAAAGTTGTTGTTTCCTGATATCTTCCTGTTAACGCTTTGATCTCCTCACTTAAGACCAGACCTGATAAGTGCTTATAAGTTTAAGTGCTCGCACAGTACTTGTTTAACACTAGCACTTTGGCCCGACTTTCCTTGCCAGTATACTAGAACTTTACCTGGAATTAGCTTTGTTAATCTGCTTCTTAATAGCTAATGTCTTTGTACGAGGATGTTAAGTTATATAAGTACTGGTGGTTCGTTAGAGGATTATCTTTTAAGGTGCCGTAAAAAATATGAAACAAACAAATACTCTTTATTGTGCACCTCATTAAAAATACTTATAAATAATTATAAAAAAGGTAACAATTGGCAGCCTTATCGCTTAAAGCGATTTCTTCCAGGCAACCTTTGGGTGGAATTATTGTACGGGAAAAACGCGAAGGCGGTGAACACAGAAACAAACAATACAAAAAACCATTACACAGAAATACTTAAATAGAATAGTTATATAAACTAATATATATTCATATCACATACATATATAAATCAGCTGTTGTGTTTTTCTATGTATCCTTGCATATATTATTGCATATAGCAAGGATACATAGAAAAACACAACAGCTGAGTTAGATACAGAAGAATCAAGTCAGAAAAGGAAATCAAAAAGAGAGGAAATGATCTTTAACTAGTCTCTTAAAGACAGGCAACGAAGGAGCACGCTTAATGGTGATAGGTAAATCATTCCACAGACTTATAGCTTTAACACTCCAAGAGTTGCTATAAAATGTGGAAGAATGAGATGGGGTGGCTAGAAGAAGAGTTTCAGAGGACCGTAAAGTACGGTCATGAGTAGAGTGAAGATATTTAAAACAATCTTTGAGGTAAGATGGTGTTGAAGGATTAAACAGTGTAGCATACAAAAGAGAAAGAATATGGGATTCACGGCCAAGACGGATTGGGAGCCACTGAAGCTGTGACCTAAACTTGGACACGTGTTCAAATTTACGAAGGCCGAAAATAAAGCGAATAGAGAAGTTTTGAAGACGTTCCAGTTTATCCATTTGCTCCGAAGCTAGATCAGGATAGCAAACGTCTGGGATGTTGCGAGTGCTGCTTTTGTGGCTGTTGGGAGAAGGTTCCTAAGTCTTCTTAAACAAACTGCAGACGCAAACATCTTGCAGCTCACTTCTTCCAGTTGTGGTCTCCAGGATAAAGTACTGTCGATTAAGACACCAAAGTTCTTCACCCTAGTCCTGTATGGGATATTTATCCCATCAAATGTTATTGCAGGTAAACTTTGCCAATCAACTCGATTAATATAATACGGGCTTCCTACAACAATAACTTGAGTTTTGGTTGGACTGATTTTAAGTCCATATTGTTTACTCTACTCCAGTATGTGAGCAAGATCTACATTGGTGTTTGTAATTGCAATTGGAAGATCTTTAATTTTTCTTGCGTGTAAATTTGGAGATCATCTGCGTAAAGGTGGTAGAAAGAAGAAACATGTTGGGATATGTTGTTAATGAAAATAACAAAAAGAAGGGGAGACAAGACGCTACCCTGTGGAACGCCAGCAGTTGTATCACACCAATTGGAAAAAGAATCATCAATACAAATGCGCTGCTGTCCCTGTAGATAACTACGAAACCAGTCAAAGGAAATATAATAGAATAAGTATTACGGTTCTTTACCCAAAGAGTGCCAAACGGGACCCTATTACTAAGCCTCCACTGTCAAGAGGAGCCCTCATACAAAAATCCTCGAAAAAGTATAATTTTTGAATGTTATTTGCTTCAGCTCTATCTTATAGACAGTAAATACATACAAGTTTCAAGTTAGACGAATTTGTATTACGAGTAAAAGAAAAAATAACAAAAATTAGAAACCGTACCTACTCACAGGGCATTGACAAATTGTTTCTCCGGCGCTACCATTTTAGCGACTGGTTTTTTGTCGTCTTGATATTGGAGACCATGGCCTTTGAAATGTCCAGAAATAAAATGTTCATTGTATGGTTAGATAAATTTTTGCATGGTGTAAAAATGGACCACTCAAGTCACGGAAAAGCGTAGGTTACGCTATGCAGCAAAGAAAATTACGTGGACGTTGATACTACATCTGTCGTGGGCACTACAATAATTTCCGCTGGACCTTATTGTTTTTGGAATATAAACGCTAAGATGAACACATTTTGACCACAATAAAACTTTAATGTGCAAAAACGCACTATATCGGACTCAAAATTTTAAACTAAAACATTTTAAGTTTTCTTGGTGATGAATGTTTTTATACTAAAATCAAATCAGTGGGGCCTGTGGTTTAATTTTCTGAAGACGTCATAAATATACTCTGCATATGTATAAGTATTTCCCCTACATTTAATTTATGGAAAATGAAATATAAATAATCTATCTGCCCGTGGCTCCGCCGACGTTTGTTCAGTCTCTGCCCCGTTTTTGGCTTGGATGTTATTTTATTAATACCCCTTATAGCCTATATGTTAACTAAGGCCACTACGATGATATTAAAGAAAACGACATCCAAATCTGTTCAGTGGTTCTCACACAGTAACAGACAGTAAGAAATTCTAAAAATGATAGTTTCGGCTTCAGTATGATACTAACCCATTCTATCTCAAATTTTATAAAATATTAATTGTACAGATACGAGATTTTTACTAATTTATTAAAAGTATAGATCTGAAAATATCACCTACGGTTTTTATTTACTTTTGAGCCTTTGATTTCATTTTAGAATAATTTTTTTCATGTTACGTCCATCTGTGTTCATGTCACATAAATATGTTTTTGCAAAACAAAACAAGAACCCGCAAAAAATATACAAAAGGGGTGACGTCCCTTTTTTCATGTGAGCGTTATGTGTTACAAATTTGTATGACAAAAAAGCAATTTGTCTCTGTCCCGTTGTTTTGTAAGAAGATATTTAGAAAAGACTCACAATTTAAAGATTTTGATCACTCATGTTGTTCTGAAGCTTAAGTGTATTCTTCCAATAAACTTAATTTTCTGATTTTTCTGTACCAACTTATATTGAAGTAGCTAAAGAGGTGCGTCAAGATCGTAATAAGTGGAGATGTTGAAATAGTTAAAACGAAATAGTTCTATGGGAGGTAAGATCATAATCTTTGTAGTTATCCTATTATAGTATGATGAACTTATTAATTTTTCATGGTTCCGTGCCTCAAAAAGAAAAAACGGAGCCCTTATAATAAATTAAATTAATAAATAAAGTTAAATAAATATATAGCTACAACGACTGATTAATGCTACGACTCAGCATTCGACAGATTAAATCGTGCAGGCTTACCTATCTTTGTGTTACTTATGTAAGTAACCGATTTTCCTCTTTGTGCAGTGGCCACAAAATAAATATTGTGTGCAAAAAGGGAGCACACAAAAAAAAACCGGACAAGTACGAGTCGGACTCGCCCACCGAGTAAAAGTGAAAGTTTAAAGAAATATACAAAAAGATTTGGTCACCCGTACAATTATGACAGTGCATACCGTTTTTTATGATTTAATTACAAATGTATAGTTTTAAAATTTTTTTCCTAAACTTGTAGTATTAGATAGTATTACTTGCCAAATTTCATAGTTCTAGGTCAACAGAAAATACCCTATAAATTTTGATTCCCTTGAAAGTGTCGAAATATACGTTTTTGCGGCATAAACGGCCGTATCTTTTTTTCACGTTAACTAGGAAGTTTGATTTTTTCACTGCTTCAAGGTAATGTAGACTTGAGTATATGGTTTTCATTTCAACTCGATACCTCCATGCGTTCTTGAGATAAAGGGTCTTGACAGACAGACGGACAACCAAGTGATATAAGGGTTCCGTTTTTTTTTTTCGTTTTGCTATACGAAAGCGTGCCATGGTAGTAGTGCTTTCCTGTACCCATTTTAAATTTGCAGTAGTAAATCCTTTCATTAATTTGTTATTTAGTTTTCATTCGTGGTAAAAAATACTGAAAATATACATTGTCTGTACGTTTTATCATACACCCATATCAGACCCGTGCAAAAAGCGTGAAAAGATTACGTGTTGGAAAAGTTCCAAAATTTCCAGTAGATGATTGTATTTCTTTGTTTTGGCTCCGCTACGGAGGCTGGAGGTTATCTTTATTACTGGCGAAAATTTTATTGTTTTCACTGTTTGGAACGAATCTTTTGTTTTCAAAGGATATCTCTTTCCTATTTATGTTTTGTTTTTGAGGACTGAAAGGCGCTTTAATGGTATCTTTTAGTGCCTCTTTTTAAATATTTAGCTAATTTTATTGCGTTTTATTAACGGACGCGTTAAAAATTATACATTTTTATTTCTGTACACTTTCATATCATATATAAATTAATAATAATATACCTATACCTTATATTAAAAAGTCGTGTCTCTATTAAATCGACTTTTTTTAAATTTCTTAATTGAAATTGGTATTAAACTGAGGCCAAAACTAAAATTTTTAGAATATTTATCTGACTATCTGTATGTATGTGTTCCGTTTTACCACGAGAATCACTCAAACTCAACGGATTTGGATGCAGTTTTTTTTTATCATCGTACTTGAGACTTGTTAACTAAGATAATTTTTTTCTCGTGACACAATTCCTGCTGTCTTATATTTTTTTGCCTTTTAAGAAGGTATATGAACATTGTATGAATTGTATAGGTATGTATACAATAAGATTACATTTTATTTTATTTTATTAACAAAAAGTAATTTAAAAATTGCATAAATGAAAAAGGGCATGATGTTGCTAAGTTTTTTGCCCTTCTTAGAAAGACTAATTGAATAGGTGGGTGGTTAGGCATTATATTTATTTACGGTTTATTTTAAGCAGTTAATTTATCAAGTTTATTGGTAATTGCATTATGTATATGTATGTAATATTTTTATTCCTATATTTCTTTGTTTTATTCAGGCGCATAATTTTATTACATTTTAGTAGACTAACCTTGATATTTTTTCATGTGTTTCCCTTTTTTTCATATCCTATTGTTTTTATAAAGATTAATTTTTGACCAGTAAAACGTATACTTTTAGTATCTATTTCGCAAAATAAATTATTTTAATTTGACCCTGGTCAATGTATAGGCTATAATTAGTGTTCATAAAATAACGCCCAAGCCAAAAACGGTGCAGAATGAATAAACTCGGGCGTAGCTGCGGGCAAACGGTAGTGGATAGTATATTATAGAGAGGAGATGTTTATGAGTGTGGATGGAAGCGGTTATCTACGGATCTACTGATCCGATTCTTAAAAATCTTTCACTAATAAAAAGCCACATTATCCCTGAGTGCATAGCATTGGCTTAAGTTTTTTTCCTGGGGTTGTACAGGTCATAAGTTATTAAGTGTATGGCATAGGCTAGGAAAAAAATGTTAGTACCCGTACATCATAAAAAGGCCAATGTCAAATAATTTATTAGCTTTTGCAAGAGGCGATTATTGGTTAGCTAATTGACCTATTTGTTTAGGACGCGTAATACTAATAATTACGCGCGAAACAGCAAATCGGAGGTTTTTCAGCTAATACTGAAATATTTTGCATGAAAAAAAATATTGTATTTAAGTATAAGACCTTTATATTTCTATTACCTATCGTATGAAAAAAAATCAAGTTGAACTCTTAGTCGCGTTCTTGTAACGAACGATTAGAAAACAAAAAAAAGAGAGTGGAAAACATTTTGAGGAACCCTTAAACCTACCTAAAAGGTACAAAAGGAACCTTTATGGTGAGACTCCGTTGTCCGTCCATCTGTCCGTCCGTATGTCACAGCCTTATAACTTTAGCACCGTTAAAGATAAAGACTTGTAATTTGCCACAAAAATAGCATTCACTTGCGTACATGATAAGGTGTAAAAAAATGCACTAAAAACAAAACTTGTAAAAACACCAAGTCTCGCAACTTAGTTCTTCTACCGTAAAAAGTTGTGAGATCCATGTAAATCCAAGTCGGTTAATTTATTCAGTCCCTACTTAAGGGACCTTCTGTCTCAAGTTATTACATAATTAGCTAACCTAACAACATCCTATAGTGACCATATCATTATTAAAAATCTTTTATGTTTTAAATAAATAGATTGAATTGGCAATCGCACTTTTTTTAGTTATCATAAACAGTTATGAGCAAGATTTTAATTACCTTTTTCTTGATTGTTCCCAACACTGTCGAATTACGGAACCCTAGGTATGCGAGTCTGACTTGCACTTGACCGGTTTTTTTTACACAGGTATAAATCTTAGTACATCGTTTATAAGTGGATAACCTAGATAAAATATCAATAAAAAAAAAGACAAAAATACAAAAAATATATATTTCTCATAGCACTACATACATTGTTCCGTGATACCGTTAAATTATAAAAGTTTCAACAAAAGTGTAGGTAAACTAATAAAACAGTAAGAGTAAAACAGTATTAAAGTACACTAGATGTTCAGTTTAGTTTAATATACACATACGATAGAAGAAGTACTTGAGTATGGAATTAACACACTGAAAGTAATGGTTAGTAGCAGACCCCACACTAAGTCAGACTTGTCCTGGGGGTCTAGACCAAGGTTGCAAACAATATGGTTGTATTAATGGGACACAGTACACAGATTTTTACGCTTTTGCTCATTATTATATAAATTAGCAAAATTGAATTATTAATTACGTTAAGGACAATTACAATTTGAAATGATTAGTTTGTATTTAATTTATATATAAACGTATGTATTAAGAAAAAACAAAATACTTAATAAATGGAAGTAAAAATATATACATTACAAATTTAAATATATATATATCATTAGTACTATAAATATATACGCATGTATCATTTAAATGTATATCCAGGCAGAGTAGATACAATGAGTTATGGAGGTAAGATTACAAAATAAATAATCTTCTACTTTTCATTGTTGTATCTTTAGGACAGCTTCAGTGGAGACATAGTCAAGGGTGAGGAGCCATTTCGTGATTTTGTTTTTTGCCTCCCAACAAGTGCAGCTTTTCAGGTCACAGGTCTTACTGGCTTGTTTGTAGATGTAAGGGAAAGCAAATGATTTAAATCTTTGCGCAAAAGCCGTCTTCACAAGAGCAGTTTTAACGTTTAGATGATGTCGTCTTCGTCTAGTCCGATTTTGATCACCCGATTTTAGCTCCGCTCTGTGATGCAGGAGAGCTACCCGAAGTATATACAATTGCCTCACAGAAAGGACCTCCGCTTCCTTGTATGTTTCGTAAGTCGGGTGCCGGAATGGTTTCTTAAGCATGACCTTGAGAACTGACCTTTGCGCCCTTTCAATAGGTAGTAGGGTGGTCTTTGCAGAACTGCCCCATGCCGTAATGCAATAGGATAAAACTGATTGGCAGAGTGACAGGTAAACGAGCCTCAGGACAGTTTTATCAGCGCTATTCCGCAGAAGTTTCATGATACCAATAAGCCGTCTAACACGCCCAGCCATGCATTGCACATGTTGTTTAAAGTTTAACTTTTCATCAAGCACAACACCAAGGTATTTTACAGATTCCACACGTTCTATACTTGTGCAAGAGCAGCTAACTGGGGTGCTTGTAGATAAGCTTAAGTCTTTACAAGTGTGGACCCTGATGCTATGTGACAAAAGGGGCTGAGAAGCAGCCGTCTTATGAAAACAAACATACTTTGTTTTTTCAACGTTAAGAGAGAGTAGATTATTCTGAAGCCAACTTGCTACAGACACAAGTCCACTCTCTGTTTTAGAGAATACATTATTCCAGGAGTCTCCCCTGAACAGCAAGGCGGTATCGTCTGCGTAACATATTACCTCAACATTCTCACCGGCAAAGTCCAGTTGTGTGATGCCGTTGATGTAGAGTATGAAGAGCGTGGGTCCGAGGATGCTGCCCTGTGGCACTCCGAAGGTAACACTTTCAAGGTCACTGGTAAAGTCTTCGTGTTTGACACATTGTTTTCTTTCGGTCAGATAACTTCGAAACCAGTCGAGGGCAGTCCCACGGATCCCATGAGACTCAAGTTTGCTCAGAAGTATTTCAATAGAGACCGTATCAAACGCTTTCGCCAAGTCAAGAAAAACGCCTACACAAGCCTGACCTGAATCGAGAGCAGCTGACACTTCAGATAGTAGCAAGGTGACAGCATCTTCAGTGGATTTGCCACGTCGGAAACCAAACTGTCGCGGGGATAGAAGGTTATGCGTTTCCAAGAAATCCACTAAGCGTTTATTTACAATTTTTTCCAATATTTTTGAGAATACTGCTAGTAACGATATTGGACGATAGTTAGATGGAGTATCTTTAGCACCACTTTTATGTATTGGAACAACAATGGCTGTCTTCCAAACACTAGGGAATGTTCCGGTTACAAGGCTAAGGTTACAAATATGTGTGAGTGGTTTTAAGATTAGATTACAGATGTTTTTAACTAGTGTATTTCTCAGGCCGTCTAGTCCTGGAGCACTGTTTTTTAGTTTATATATTAGTGATTGGATTTCTAATTCATCAGTTGGCAACATGAAGAAAGAGCTCGGACTATTATTAACGTTTTGTTTCGAGTCACTACTTAGGTCCTTTTCAGATTTGTTTATACAGTTAAGAGTTTGTTGGGCTAAATTTTTACCGACATTGGAAAAGTATTTGTTGCAAATATTTAAAGATTCCTGCGGTGTTTTTTCAACCGTCAGTAGCTTCGAGGAGGCTTTAGACTTACTTTTTAAGTCACAAATGGATTTGATGACGTCCCATAATTTTTTCGAGTTATCTTTATTTTCTTCTAGTTCTTTTTGTTCATACTGGTTTTTAAGTCGTTTAAGCATATCGTTGCAGAAATTTCGGTATCTTTTGTAAGATAGCTGCAAAATCATATTATTTGGTTGTTTACGAGCCTGACTGTGCAATCTATCACGATTTTGTGTACAACGTATAAGCCCGGAGTCATCCAAGGCTTAAGATTGAATTTTGAATGACTTATTACTACTTGTCTAGTGTTATTTTTAATTATTTTGTCTAGAATACCCATAAAACAATCAGCGGCTTCTGACGAATCAGTTTTATTTGTGATATTGGACCAGTCAAATCAAGCATTTTTCTTTCAACCTTAATATTATACAAATATTAAGATTAACCTAATTTCTTTAAAAGAACCCTCGAAAATCTGGCTCTGTTCATATTCTAGGCTCAGGTACAGCCTCGCGGGCAATCTCTGGAACCAAAAAACCGTTTTTGATAAATATTTTACTTTTATAATAGTTAGACTCTTTCATGGGACAAAGACAGCAGATTTCCATCTGGTAGCAGACACGTCCTGACACACCTCTTTTGCTTCTTCCACATCCATCAATCCAGTAAAAAATTCAAGCTTTTCCATTCCGAGTACCTTATTATAAAATGAGGATTGTTAAAATAACAATGTTTATCTAACCTCATATCGTAAAATCCTCATTACAAACTCTAAACTACTGGCATAATGAAAAATATTTTTCATGAACGTCTCTCAAACACAAAAATAAAAATTATAGTATAGGTCTCCGAAAATAACTTTTTCTGAGATTACAGTACATGTGATACTAACTAGGAAGGCAAAGGGAACTTAGCCTATACATCCTTTATCTATATATATATATATATATATATATATGTGTCTGAGGTTTAATATCAAAAATCAATGAGGTTTTTATATAATGTTCTCCAATACATACAAAACAGGAACGTAGTTACAGTTCAACTTTATTTTCAGCCAGGTATTGTCTATGGCTTACGGCGCGTTGGACTCGGTCTGTCAATGGATGAACTGTTTGTTGCGCCATAGTTTTCGAGGAAATTTATATATTACTTACTGTGGTTTTATGGGTCAAATTTAATTATTTTGCCCTAAAATTACTGACAGCAGGGATGGTGATGATATTTGACTCCACCAGACATTCTAGAAATAATGACGGAAATTACGAACACTTTTAGAACAAGCTTTTACAAGAATAATCAAAAATGGCTACTGACAAAGTTACAAAAATTATGAAAACAGGTTAGTACCCGCATGAGTTTAGATAAAGTAGTGTATAAAACTTTACATAACTAGGTATTAAAACACTCGTGTACGATTAAAAAACTCACCTGCAATCGTTTTTTAAACTGACACTCGTGTTTTTAATAACCTTTTTATGTACCACTTTCATAAACTACTATTATCTACTTATTGTTATCCATCATTATCAAAGACTACTTCTTATAGAAGATAAGTAAATTAACGTGATTCTTGTCAAATCCAATTATCTACTAAATCCTGTTGTATGAAACTTTCTAGTCACGTACCAGATTCAGTAAACTGTTCAGTTCAGTTCAGTGTCCCGCATACTGTACTGACGGCTCAGCAAACATCGGGACGAGATCCGACTTCTAAAGCAGACGCGATGTATTGGTAAGAATACTACTACCATTGAGCGATAGTCTATTGCAGGCTAAAATATATTTTCTAGATAACTAAAGGGAGAGAGAAAATTCATGCACGCAAAAACAGTACATTTTGATGCAAGTACGAAAAGGTTGATATTTAGAGTCACGTCACGACTGCCTTTTTTGCCGAGATGCAGTCGAAAAATTTGTTGCAATCAGTCGTTGCAAATCAAAACAGATACAAGTCGACAGAAGAACACGCAGTCTGGTTAGCGTCAATCTGTACTACAAAAACCAATGTCTCTTTCTAAAATCTTTTTAATAATAATTTCGAACTTTTAAAACATCTTTTACAATTTAACATACATATTAAATTTAATAATAAAATATAAAAGTTTGAAAATACTCATCTTAAACAGTTTTTAGAGTATCCGGTAAAACAAAGGTTTTCATGGTTACTAAGTGATGTGGCCGGTTTCCCCTAAATGGTGACAGTAGTAAAAACAAAAAGCACGAGTGCGAAATATGTCATTTTACGCACGCTAAACAGGCACATAATCTATCATATTTTGAGCAAGTGTATTAAAAAAGTATTTTTTGTTTCATAATGGTAATCTTTTCAGTGTCTGTAATGTATAAGCTTTAATTTTTTCCCTAATGTAAATGTACATTGAATATTTTTGCAAAACGTTATATGAAATAGGTTACTGAGGCCAAAACTACAATTTTTGTCTGTCCGTACGTCCATTTGAGAACCACTCAACGGATCTGGATGCGTTTTTTTTATTATCATCGTTGTGGCATTGGTCATCATAGACCTATAAATGGATGTTGATAAAATATCCGTCAAGCCAAAACCTGTCGATAAATACTTTTAAGAGATGCATTGATTGAAAGATACTTTCAAGCGAGCGAAACCACGGCAAAATTTTATATATTTTATATATTTTTATCGCTTTTACTAAAGAGAACCTTAAATAAACCAAAACAAATACCTACCAAAGTAAATCTAAAATCTCAAGTATTTAATAACAACAGTAGTAATTGTCATTACTATTTTAAAATCTGGAAGTTCTCCTTAGTCTAGTATAGTCTTGAACAAAGCTTACGACTGCAGAAGATGTTAAGGCGCTTATAAAACCAAGTAAGTAGCAACTTGACGTGTGTCGATACAAATATCGACAGAAACAATATTGAAGTAAATTTCATATCAGAGCGCATTGCAAGTGGCTGTTACGACGATTGCTGCGTCTTCAATATCTCAAAATAGGAAAAAATAATGTTTTAAAGTTGATTGGAGTTTGTCCTCATAAAATTGAAAAGTAAATTGTTTTCATTATTTATTTTGCCCTTATTGTAGCAGTCTCTTCAGAGTCCTCACAGCGTATTAAGACTTACGATAAGTAAATAGCTTGGTTAGAATTTTAGAATGTTAGAACAGTATGAAATGAACTACAACACAATACCATACCGCAATAAACTGTCACGACAGTAATCCCCAAAGGGGGTGTCAGAGGTGTTATGTGGACTAATAAATGCAAGTCACTGTCCACACCCGCAGAATTTCTCAATCTCTTACTTTTTAGATCTTCCTCATTCTGTCAAATCAAGTCAAGAATATCCAGTATAATGTTATTGTACCAATAAGTCCTATGTTAATATTACCTCTTCAATATTCAGAAGATGGGCATTGATATTAACTATAACACCCCACTTTACATCGAGCCAAGCCTAGTACTGTTGCTAGCAAAACTAAACAAGGTGATTTTAAATTAAGTATGTACCTATATTAATATATTGTCACGACATGAAAACCCGTGGTGTCAGACGTGTTTCCGAATGCGGACCATGATGCAAGTTACACTCCACTCTCGTACAACCACTTTTCTCCCATGATTGTTTCGTCACAGTACGATTGGAGCCCTACCTGTGTACTTATGGCACATAAATGGAAGCACACGTACCGAAATATAAATGTATCAATCAATATAAACAATCATATGATTTCGTATGAATTCCATATGAGTACATTTATGTTTCGGTCGGTGTGCTTTCTTATATGTGCCAGTACATTTTCTTTAATTTTCATTTTATTGACATCTATTATGTAAATCAATCAAAAATTGTATGGCTCATACAAGGTTCTTAAATACCTACATGTATTTATATATGTTTATATAACCTGGTTCTTAAAATTGAAAATAGGTTTGCTTGATTTAAATAATAGATGTCAATAAAATGAAAATGTAATAAAATAAATATTTAAAAAATTGTTTCACAAATGAGGCGATAAGCGCCAGAGCAGCCTAGCTTTTCCAGACACAATTAATAATCCATTGTATCTGGATAAGATATGTCGCTCTGGCTCTCATCGCCTCATTAATATGAGTGGTTGCTGATAGGATATCCGCGCCTAAACTCCACCTACTTTCAGGATGGTTTTGTGTCTGCTACACACTCTCTGCATTAGGGATGTTACTATTATTCACACAATTGCGTTAACATCATTAGTTTACGCTTTAGCAAACATGCTGGAAGCATTGCAGCGCCACGGCCCCCTAAAGCATTGTAGGTCTTCGTGTATCCCACTCATAGGCCGCTCGTGTGAAAGGATTGGGAAAACTCTTAAAAGAGAGAGTTATTTTTACCTATTATGTACAACGAGCAAACCTGCGGGCTAGCATATTTCTCCTGACCGCCAAAGCTCAATGTAACCCAAGTACCTACTTGGACTGCTTGAATCCCGTCAATGCAGTCCCGTATTAGTCTTAGAGATGTTGCCCACGGCAAAAACCAGGATCTCAGTCGTTATATTTCAACCCATGAGTTTATGCGTAGTTAGTCTTGTTGGATGGATAACAATCTACAATTATCTTCATCAAGTCTGGCAGCAAGTCGAGTGTTGTATGCAGAGATTGAACAGGAGGGCCAAAATTCTAAACAAGTGAGCTCCCGCCTGCTGAGCCCATCATAACCGGGAGACTTTCCCCTGTAGATGCGTGCAATAGCCTTCACAACTTCTGTAGCTGTGACTATAAGAGGTACCATACAACTGAAGGATCGCCCGTGGAGTCAGACATCCGTAGAAGAATGATCTTGTTTTCATAATTTAAAGAACGAATACACGTTACACACTATTTGTTTGGATTGTTTGGTAATGTTGATCTTCTTGGAAATATTTTAATTTCATATACGTTTTCTTTCGCGCGTCCGTATCCAATAAGCGAATTGTGCACGGCGAGATCCGCGAGTGCACTGAGAGATGTGGTTTGAGCTTTGAGGTCCCTGCCACGCGCACGTGCCCGTGCGCTTCACCCCCGAAACACCTGAAAAATTTTCTCTCCACCTACCTCTTGCTGCGTGGGCGATCCTTCAGTTGTGTGGTAACTCTAATAAGAGCGGCTCCACACCACACACGCGTCTCGCGCCCCTTTCCACCAGCGGCAACATTCGGGCCCTTGAAATGATCTTTAAATAAGTTGGCAATGGCTGCAGGCTAATTAACCCCATCCACACTCACAGTTAGGCGCGGCTTACTTTTTTGTTTACTTACTCTAGACTTAATTTATTTCCAGAATTCATTTAACCGTTTCGAATTATGTGTCGTTGCCAATAAAAACATTTTTATTTTTCTGCATGTTTATGCACCACTTAAATTTAGCTTTAAAATGATTTCGGCTAGTTATCACACATACTTTGCGTTCTGTATATCTCACTAACATAATGTATCACTCGGAAGTAAGACCCAGTATTTTTTCATCTGCACACAACCACTGTTTTTCTCCACAAAATAAGAGCTGTCCCTCAACAAAGGAGTCTTCTAGAGCCGCTTAAGTTTCCCAAAACGTAGACACTTTCCTCTCCAACACTTTATACAATAGCACTAATTACACTCAAACAGTCCGTAAATAGGACCAGGTTTTACGAGCAGTCGTTGGACAGTACGCACTGATTACTACAAACGATCGATCAGTCACGGAGACTTTAATGGCGAAAATCCTTTTGTGATTTTACTGTACAACTGACATTTGAAATTTGACATGACATTTTTCTTGCGTCACGCTAAACGTGGAGACGATGTCACCCAGCAGTGGGATCTCCTATAGCAGCTGCCATGTTTTCAGCCTTATTACATATCCCTCCAACGAATTTCATAGATTTCTTTATGTCCTTAGAGTTGAAACATACCAGTGTTAAGTTTACCTTATTCATAATTGGTTTTGTTTTTATGTCTAATAGTTAATCTTGATGATAATAATTTTTACTACAAAATGAAAAGGTATTTGTTAAGGATCTTCCCATAATATGGCCTCAAGGAATTTTATGACTATAAGCTATAAATTCTGTATGACTATTAAATTAACATAAATATTTATTTATATATATATTTATAAAGAAAAGCCGAAGGGTAACATATACATTTTATTATTAAATTATTATAATATACTTAGCATTAAAGTAGTGTTGGAATTGGAATTGACATTTCTTATAATTTTTGTAAATATGGCTAATATTGTAATGTAGTATTTTTTTATTTTTTATCATTTAGATCTTTTAGAAATTGCATGAAATAGTATAATTGTTGCTACACCCTGTGGGTAGAATTACATTGAGACTTACCTTGTATTCATTACCATCTATATAATAACATGTAATTTATTGCAAGTAATAAATTGAATTGAAAAGTTTAAATAAAATAAAATAACAGTCAGTTAGTTGTCAGCCTCTCTAAGGTTAATAAACGGCCTGAACCTACCGTCCACAGTTTACTTTTGGGTACAAAGATCTTATGTGAATCATATGTCACGTTGCATCTTCAGCTTATACTGAGAAACTTGCTTTTTAGGGTTCCGTATCCAAAGGGAAACCAATGGGACCCCATTACTAAGACTCCGTTGTCCGTCTGTCACCAGGCTGTATCTCATCAACTGAAATTTTTCACAGATAATGTATTTCTATTGCCACTATAACAACAAATACTATCAAACAGAACAAAATAAATATTAAAGGGGCTCCCGTGATTTTTTAGCCGTTTTTAAAGATAATGGTACGGAACCCTTATTGCGCGAGTTAGACTTTCACTTGGCCGGTTTTGTATTGCCATATTTATAGCTTCGACTACCAAATTAGTAGTCTTGGTGTTAATATAAAGTCGACAGAAGCGGTCTTTGAATTATAAAGCCTTATTTATACTGAAACCTCAGTGATAAGAAAAGTCATATTCATATTCATATTCGTTTATTGCAATTAATTACAAGTATGATAATAGGTAATAGTATTATAATTATGTATCAATGTAATTATACCCACAGGGTGTAACAATATCATGCACACAAATAAATTATATAAAATAAATTTGGATGGACAAATTATTTACAATTACAATCAAACAACAATGGACCCCGGATACGAATCATTACACTATTATTCTAATGCGAAAGTGCCAAACACTGAGCAAGTATGATAGAAGTTAAAGATCGCTGTAATTATAATATTCATTGAGGTCATATGGTGAGATTTTTAACAAGTAGCCTTTAAATGCATCAAGGAATTTAGATCCAGTGAGGCACCTAATTACACTTGGAAGCGCATTATACACGTTCACAGCAACCATTTTAGTGGATCTTGCACAAGCAGCTGTACGACAAGGGGATTGCTCAATGTCATATCTATAGCGCTCCCTTAACCTGTCACTGTGGCTAAGTGATCTAATAGGGAATTTGTCTGGATACCGCTTGATTAGTTTACATAGTTCAATTATGTATAATGCCGTAATCGTGTGAATTTTTAATTGCCTAAAATAATTTCTACAAGACACCGTGCTTGATGTCAACCCTACAATTATTCTTATGCAACGCTTCTGTAATATGAACAGTTTTTTTATGTCCACACCGGCACCCCATATTGACAAACCATAGAGTACCCTCGACTGGAAAAAGGCAAAATATGCCTGAAGTGCAGCACGTTTTGTTGCTACATGAGTTAGCATTCTAAGGGCGTAACAGAAGCTACTAAGTTTGCATTGTAAGGCTTGGATGTGGCACTTCCAATTCATAAATTCATCTGCGTGTACTCCAAGAAACTCGGCCTCGGATAGTCAACCTCTAGAAGGTCCTAAAATTAAAGAGGTGATTTACGGTCAATTGCGTTAATCTCTGAAAATGGGGAATTTGTTTAACCCACGCTCTTTACTTAAGCTATAATTTGACTTAGTAAAAACCATTCACTGCATGGACTGATTTCAACAAATCTTCAAAACTTTCAGAGAATTATAACGAGAAATTAAACGAGAAATTAAACGAGAAATTACCCGTTCTCGATTATGCCGATGTCTGCTACCTTGACGTTACTGAGGTTCAGCTTGATAAACTCGAACGTCTTCAAAATTTCTGTATTAGGTTTATTTTTGGTCTTCGTAAATTCGATCACATATCTAAATTCCGCTCTCGATTAAATTGGCTTCCCATTCGTCGTCGCCGTAATGCTCATATCCTGTCTCTCTTGTATTCTGTGTTGAATAATCCTTCAACTCCCTCTTACCTTAAAACTCGGTTTCGATATCTTCATGGTACTCATGACCGCATTTTACGGTCCTCTGAGAATCTGCTTCTTACCACGCCGATGCATTCATCGTCTTTCTTTAATAATTCGTTCTCAGTCCAAGCTGTTCGATTGTGGAATGATCTTCCTTTACTTATTAGAAGAGCCTCTTCCCTGCCTGTCTTCAAGAGACTAGTCAAACATCATTACCTTTCACTCTGATTACATAAATATTATTTCTCTCTAAGTATATATATTATTATTAGCATGTAAATTACCATTCATAACAATATATATTTACCAACATGTATGTATATATCTATTAATATACATTTATATATCTTTCAATATATTTATATATATATTACCTATACACAAATTTAGTACACCACCATATGAGTTATCCTCTTGACCAGTTTCTTCCACCCAAAGGTTGTCTGGAAGAGATCGCTTTAAGCGATAAGGCCGCCTGTTTGTATTTACCCAATATGTTACATTAAGTGTTACATTATTTTTGGTTTCCTTTTTTTTTTGGTGTACAAATAAAGCTGTATTGTTGTTGTTGTTGTTGTTGTTGTCGAGTTATGTAGCACACAATTGGTTTCGTTATTGTGGACAAAAAAAAGCTTACTTTGTCATAAAACGTACATGGAAAGACCAATTATTCTTAAAGGAACAAATAAATTCGGATACAAGTATTTCCTGCGTAATTGAATCATGAAATGCAGGTTTCAAATATCTTCCGTTTTCTTGTTTTCTGTCTTCTTTCTTGTTTATTCCGGTAAATTTTTTTTGCGTCATACGTTTTCATACTTTATATAATATGACGCAGGATAATCAGAAAAGCGGATCAACGCAAAAATCCTAAGATGATTGCACATGTTTTTTTTTTAAAGGGTCTTGAGTATTATGTCTGAAATTACTGCTATAGCAAAAAAACAATTTATTTTCGAATGTAAAGCCTTCACCAAATACTTTTTCTTAAAATCCAGAAAAAACTCGAAAATTTAATGATTCTGCGTCCCGGCAGCGCGCGAAGTGAGCGTTCTAATGTAGACTTTCTGACGGTTGTCAGTTCAAAATCACTCAGTAAGATTATGGTGCACCAAGGGCCATGCCTTATTGTTAGGTCTTGTTTACCCCTACAGACAACGTCAGTCAAGGAAAAAAAATAGATTATATTGCGGGATCAAGTTTGGTCTAACGAAAATAGAGTTTAATACATTTTATGCTTTGAGTGATCTTCCATTCATCCATCCATCAGCCTGTTTCGTCTACTGCTGGACATAGACCTTTCCAGGATTTCGCCACTCTTGGCGATCCTCCTGGAAAAAATGCCCATACTCACACACGCTGGGCAGGCGGGTTGGTGAGCACGGTGCCGAAGCCCTTGCACCAGTGACGCCACTGCACGTCACCAGTCTGTTTTATATAAGCCCGGCAATTGGGGATGGATATACCGCCATCCATCGGTCCCAGGCAATGGTGGGCCGCCTGGTTTTGCCTGAGAGCTGTTCTCTTACTCTCCCCCGAATAACTTCGGGAGGATTTGCGAGTAAGATGGTGGTACCTCCACAGTCGAGCTCGGCATCAGCTCTACCAACTAAAGTGATCTTGAAAGAGATAAACAGGATTTAAAAAAAAAAATTCGTCCAATTATCTTAATGTATAGTTTAAAAATTGCCCATTTCTCCCTGTTCTCGCAGGTTTCTAAAGCAAAACTTGAGATTTTAACTGGGTTAGTAGATATTTAATGGTTGATTAAATAGTGCAGTTGTTTTTGAAAGTGCAATGGTTGCTGACAAACAATATAAATAGTATACAAACGATATAAAGAGTGAAACAATTTTATTTCAATTGCAAAAAAGTTTAATTGCCGTATTAACTGCTCACTTACTTTAGTATTTCTTACGAAACCCTAATTGTAAAAACCCGACGCGTTTTAGGCCGTTTTTTTTTGGAAATATTGAAACATTCTCATATTTTCTTTCAACTAGCACAACTAAGTCACGCCCTTATCCCGAGAGTTTGTCAAAGGTGAAAACGTTTGTACTGACACTAAAACAGTGAATACTCGTTACATCCTCTTTTCAATTACGTATTTAACATACCAACGTTATAGGGGTAAGCGTTATTGCCGTACTTTGGGCACAAATACGCGCTTGTAATGACATGCAGGTTAGCCTCACAGTGGCTCCTTCAGACCGGGGCCATAGAAGGCACCAATGAACAGGCAATGCCGCAAATAGATATTTAAGGAAGCTAATACTTTTTACAATTTATAATTTTTTTATCTATCAATCAATCTGTCAATCAACATATGCCTGTCAAATTTAACTTCGACTTCATACATTTATTTAAAAATCTACAATTATAATTTTGACTGTTGCCGACCATAATAATGGCCGAAATATATCTGCCAGCATTATTTCAATGTTATTTTGTTACTTCTATATATACATATAACTTAAAATACAAGATATATGATATTAAAAAAGTAAAAATATTTGTCAGTTAAATGGGTCGAGTTCTGTCTATGACGGCGATTCTCGCAAAAATTTTCACACGCATTGCTTTTCATGCGCCTCTGTTTGTCGCGTCATAAATTCCGGTAGACACGTAAAGAATGTTATAAATGTGGAAAACAGGTTTATATTTTAAAAGTTTGATACGTTTCTTCATAAAGAGCTTGTAAAAATCACCCGCTTTCGGCCTTCGCAAATTGCCGCATGTGCGAGAGTCCCATCCTGGGGTATGCCTGGAGTTATAATCTGTGGTTACGTCATTCGGAGATGCTCCTTTTGTTCACTTCACTAGTGGGTGATACATAAAAAGCAGTCAGCATCACAAAATAATAAATAAAATAATAAAATGTTTTAACATGATGTATGCCTAGTTCTTTAGAAGACCTACAAACACGAGAGATATAATCAGACATTTTGTATAGCCAGTTATAATCTGTGGTTACGTCATTCGGAGATGCTCCTTTTGTTCACTTCACTAGTGGGTGATACATAAAAAGCAGTCAGCATCACAAAATAATAAATAAAATAATAAAATGTTTTAACATGATGTATGCCTAGTTCTTTAGAAGACCTACAAACACGAGAGATATAATCAGACATTTTGTAAAGCCAGTTATAATCTGTGGTTACGTCATTCGGAGATGCTCCTTTTGTTCACTTCACTAGTGGGTGATACATAAAAAGCAGTCAGCATCACAAAATAATAAATAAAATAATAAAATGTTTTAACATGATGTATGCCTAGTTCTTTAGAAGACCTACAAACACGAGAGATATAATCAGACATTTTGTATAGCCAGTTATTGTCTAAACAGGATAATTTAGGGCTTGAATTCGTTTTTAACGTGTCGTCATTTGACAAATGATAAAAGAAAGTAATACGAATAATTCAACTGATTCGTTTACGATACTCATATTTAAGTAGAACGCATAGAAATGTGATTATCACATCTAAGGTTTAGTGATAGCGAACTGTATCTACCTACATTTAAGGGAACGTCGGCCAGCCTTGTGGGAACAGCCTTGAAAATGATGACCTCAGTGACCTCACGCGTTATTAATATATTTTTAGATTTTATCAATATTTACCAAATTTGATCAAGGACGTTTAATTATTTTGTGACACTTTTGCCCCTAACAGTACAATATTAACATTGTAAATGAAAACAGACTCTGGCAATAAAATCTGATAGGATTGTGTAAATTATCGCGATCAACTTAATTCAAATTGCTTACACGCTTCAAATATGATGAAATATTTTAGAATTCACACGTCAATTTGGTTATCACACCGATTATAGGATTTTAGAATTTAAAACAATGCTGTAAGGACTTCCGAGATGCAGTATCATGACATCAGATGGGGTGGAATATAATTTACAACATCTCACGTTTGTGATTTGCATATCGGAGATGGGAAAATTGGATTTTGCATGTGGTGTGATTGAACTTGTTGGCCAAGTTAGCTAAGTTGTTGCTTGACAGTTTGCGTGAAGACCAAGCGTTTAATTATTGGCCAAAAGATTAAAACTTTCAAGTGATAAGAATAGAACTTCTATTTATAGTAATTATATTTAAATAATTTTCATACTTATATATATATTTATTTATAATATTATGAGTACTTATTTATTCATAAATTATTTTAATATGTATTTAGTTAGTCTAAGTAGATTAGTGACATTTACGTCATTTTCGTTTTTATTTAAGGCCTTTTTTATTGTTTTCCTGTATCTGCACATATGTTTTATTCATATTTGTATCATGTTGTTTCTCCTATCATCTAGGTTTGCTTGTTTGTTGTTCGAGATATCTCTTTTAGAGATAAGCTCGCCTAATTGCATAAATTTCAAAATGACTGTGTATTATGTATATTATGTGCAATAGAGAATATGAATATGAATTTCTTTTCGAGCGTAAGTTTTACTGGTAAATTATGTTTAATTTGTTTAACTAGTTTTTCTAGATGAACCCTATAGAAAATTGTAGGAACCGCACCAAACTTCAACCAGTGATTTCTTATCGTACAAGCAGACAGTTGGACAGATATTGTATTTTGAACTTTTGAACTCTTGTGATTTTAATGAACTATATATGATAATTCGAGAACCCATTGTGGTAAAATAAAATCAGTTACATGCAAGTAAGACTCTTGATTTGAGGGTTCCGTACTAACTCTAATTAGTCTATTAAATATTAAAATTATCTACTATTGAATAAGCTTGAACAAAAAATAAACACTTTTATTACGTGTAACACGCTTGAAACGAAATTGCTAAATTAAGTTGGTCAAGAAATAATAGAATTTAAGTTAATTATTTTCGGTTAACTCCTTAGCTTGTGCTAAAAGATCTCCCTTCGTACCAAATTTCAAGATTGTACGTGGTGCCTTTGGTTTTTCAACGGTGTTTGTTTTAATATCCTGAGTCAACTACTTATCTGATCAATGTAAAACTTAGACACCTGTTTTTTTCAGAACTTTTCGTTCTTCTTTCCGTTCTCAGGTCGATAACCTAATTGGACACATTTCACTCATGGCCCAAGTTACGGTCTGGGCACAATCTTTTACTTGCGGACACAAAAGTATCAATTATCCACTATGATTTTAAAATTTTCAGGAGAGGTCATACACAACTCATGGTTTGACAGTTCAAAACCAAAACTGTGTTCCATATCAACACAATATCAAAGTACGTACGTACCATAATAGCACAAAGTACGTTAAACAAATTTGACATAAACATACAAATAAAATAAGAATAATTGTTTTTTTTTATTGATAGCATAGACTAAATAATTATAGTCAGATCATGCTGATTTTTCAAGAGGAATTTGGCCAGGTAAATATGAAATTGAGATTAAATCAAGCTGTAAGCATGAAATCTGAAATCTAATCACCCGCAAAATTGATAAAATAATTACATTTCATAGATTTACGCGTGACGCATTACTAAAATAGCTTTTAGATTGATTTTTATTCCTTAAATATATCTTGGTAATGATCGTGAACTTTATGATAAAACTACACGTACGGTTTAGTTCGTTTTAATAAATAAAAGAGTTTTCATAAGCTAAATATATATATATATATATAGGAAATTAGATTATATAGAAAATTTTATTGTTTATATTTATAATTTTACTTTCAATAACAAATAACTCTTGAGCTTTTGTAGTGTATATATATATATATATATATACTCTATATACTCTATATATATATATATACACTACAAAAGCTCAAGAGTTATTTGTTATTGAAGGTAAAATTATAAATATAAACAATAAAATTTTCTCATGATATATTTCGGACCCTAACTCTTGCATCAGTTTTGTATCATCTGGAGAAAACTTCATTGTTGTGTAATTTATTAATTTTAAAGACCAACTCAATAAAAACTTAAATAAACTAATAACCTACAAAAATAATAATTTAATATCTAAACTAAGCTATAAAAGAAAAAAAAAAACTACAAACTAAACCTACGTATATAAAACAGAAAATTAAATTAAGGCGACTATCCCTGTAAAAATGTGAAATTCCACATTTTTGAATGTCGAAGACGTTGCATCCTGTCGCTTTGGGAAATTAAAGCTCTGCACAAACATACCTTAATCCTTATTCTAAGACCCCCTGCCTTTAGTTTGTAAATAATTTATCATTATATGCTATAATAAGCTTTACGCGTAACTGTAAACACATGAAAATGAAAAACTATTTATCATCCGTTTCTCATCAAAGACGAGCTAAAATGCTAAAAGCAATCACTTAATTAGCTGTGGTATAAACAAGTTAAGATACATGAGCGAGTATTTTTTATTAAATTTGTTTTACAAGGAAACACCTTGAAAATATTTAAAAGCGCCTGCAAGAAAAAAATACGGGAACAAGATCTGACAATTTTGATTTTTGCTATTTGAATTAATCGGGCGCTTTGAGTCTGACGATTCGCGGTCACAGTTGTTTGTAGAAATAATACTTTGGCAAATATCAGGTGTTTTAGTGGTAGTTTATTGCATTTGATAGTTCTTATATCGTGTTAATATTGTGAACTAGTAGTATTTTGTGTATAATAGTGTAAATATTCCCTTTTGTTTTATTTTTGTGCAATAAGTGTAAGATATTTATAAGTTAGGTTAGTTTGTTGACAGTGGTTGAATTAACTTTTTAAACAATGGGTAATAAAAGACTTTTAAAGTATTATCGTTCTGGTAAAGCAAAACGATCTTACCTAAACAAAGGTCGATGTCTTCTGGGTCTCAAGTAAGTACCTACCTAAGCATACCCACCTTACCTATTGTATCTTGTACAGTGAGTGGCAAGACTAAACAGATTTGAACCGAATGAATAAGATAATTAGACAAATTGTCCATGTCTAAGCTAAATGACCTCAATTATTAGGTATAAAAAAGTTTTCCTAGTCCAAAAGGAGAATGCAGCTGTATTTTTAAAGACCGAGATGATTTGCTTTCTATAATCGACCTCATTCCATGGTAATAAGACTTCAAAGAAGCGCAAACACAAATTGTTTTTATGACGAGTCATACGTGCTATTTGTTTATGTGTGCATAACATGCTATAATATAATTATATAGGTATAGTTTATATATTTTATACCCCAGTTGAATTTATATTACCTACCTATTAGGCTACTACATACCATAAGTCTTTACGTAAATTCATTTCATTACACAGAACCAAGGCACGTAGCTATATATAACTTACATGTAGGTACCTACTTACCTGGTTGCCTAAGTATCTGGCCATAATATGATATGTGCCTTTTTCAGACCATACGGAACGAAGAAACATAAAGAATCTCCTGGCATTGAAGACATAGGTCATTCCTCAAAAATCACACCGGAGACTTTAGTAAACATATCGTCACAGAGTACTGAACATGCAGATACTTCTAATGAGTAAGTATGCTTAGTAATTTTTTTCGTCAAAATACATAATACCCAAATAGTAGAATCTCGAGGGTTCCGTACCCAAAGTGTGTACCAAGATACCCAGCTAACCTAAGTATTTAGTGATCCGATAATATGTGAATTTTTTAGACAACTCGGAACAGGTGTTGGTCACTTACGCGCTGCGGTCAGTTTCCAGACCCTTTTAATTACTTTTATGACTCTGCCGACCAGGTCGGCAATAGGACACTTGCGCGCAAATTAGGAATTAAGATTTTTAAGCCGATCAATGTGTGTGACCCTACCCTTACGTTGTTTCTTCTTTTTTTCCCGCCAAAAATATGACCATCTTGTTCAAGCAGCACGGAATGTACTAACAGAACCTTAGAGTAATGTAATAAGTCGCCGCTTGGTTACATCAGCCGCCTGATTTAAATCAGGAAGAGGAAAATTTTCGGAAGTCCTGCAGCGCAGAAGAGAGGTGGTAGCTTAGATCAGAAGGTTAGGTATGGCAAACGTACCTACGTAACCTTCATGGTTATTTTTGTATGACGACCCAGAAGTAAAATTTAAACCAAAAGGCTAGCCATTGTGCGCAACTGTCCTAATCACAGAGGGCAATGCGCAACTGACCGGTAGTATTTTCAGCTATGAACGATGTATAAGTTTGCTGAACAATGCATGAGTTTTTTGACCGTGGCGCGCAAGTGACCCATGCCCGAAACACGGATAGTGTTGTCCACAAGTTTTCCCTAACCACTCTATTGTAAGATAAAGAGGTAGTACAGCAGGCTCATGACTACAAGATCACTTCTTAGGATCTATATTGACACTCATTCCCAGTCACTTTCCCAGCTTTTATACCATTCATTTCCTGTACTATTTATTTCATAGTTATCACGCTTTCATCATCATTGTCTGTTTCACGAGTGTCTTGAGAAGTCATCTCTGATTCATCGCACTCAAACTTATTTTCAAAATTTTTGTTGTTAGATTCATTTCGTTGTACATTCAAATTAAATCCATGGTTTTCTCTAATACCACGCATTCTAGATGTCACTGTTTTTTTTTGCGGGCTTGTCTAACCAACTACTTAACGTTGGCATATTACAGTTTTATTAGATTACTTCTTCTTTTTTCCAATATTTCGTTTTTATAGTATTTATTATTATATCTCATAATTTATGGCTACTCATACCCGGCTGGTTTATTAGGAATTATTTTTCCGTGTTTGGGTCTTCTTACACTCATCGTATATTTTTTGTTGCAGGGATGATCTTCCACCATTAATAATTGAATCAGAGAGTCAACATCCGGAAGGTAATGAAGGCAATCGTTTAATAAATGTGAAATACTTTTTCACGCAATTACAAGAACTTAACCATCATGACAAAGTTATGAATTGCAATATCAGCACAATGGAGATTTTAGGTGACAAAAAAGTTGGCTTGTCTTCAAAGTTCACTATAAAGTGTAAAATTTGCTATAAAAAATTCTTTGTAAATTGTTTAATAGAAGATGCTGATGGTATGAACATTAATCAGTCGGCAGTTGCTGCAACAATGGCGATCGGATGCGGTTTATCGCAATTACAAGAGTTTTCAGCTGGGCTTGATTTACCAGTTATGAGTAAGAGTCTTTACCAGAAAACTCATGAAGAAGTATCCAATGCTTGGTATGAATCTGCTATGCAAGTCATGGAAGAAGCTGCAGCTGAAGAACGAGAAGCTGCTCTTAAAGAAGGTTCTGTGAATGCAGAGGGCATACCGATTATATCTGTCGTCGCTGATGGTTGTTGGAGCAAAAGGTCCTACAAGAAAAACTATTCAGCCTTGTCAGGAGCCGCAGCAATAGTTGGTAAAAGGTTTGGAAAAGTGCTGTTTTTGGGTGTCAAAAATAAATACTGTACTATTTGCGCTCGGGCTGAAAAATTGGGAATAGAGACGAAAACACACGCTTGCTACAAAAATTTTGATGGCCCTTCTACAGCAATGGAATCAAACATAATAGTGGAAGGATTCAAAGCCTCCTTTGAGATGTACGGACTTATATACGGTACAATGATATCAGATGGTGACTCAAATACCTACAACAAAATTTTGGAAACGAGACCGTACCCTAATCATACAGTCCAAAAAATTTTTTGTAGAAACCACATATTGCGAAATTTTTGCAGTAAATTGCATAACATGACCACAGATAGGAAATACGACATAGTTTTCAGAAAAATATTGACAAAAAGCAGAATTTTATCGGCTAGAAAATACATATGTAATGCAATTGCACTCAACAAGGTAAAAGAAGAAGACAATTTTAAAAAGATTGAGTATCTATACAGGGATATTATTCAGGCTGCAAAACATGCCTTTGGTATGCATGTAGATTGCCATCAAACATTGTGTTCGAAAAAAGGCCAGAAAGATATGTCGATACCAGATGAATTTTATGTATCAAATCTCTGGGAAGACATAAAAAACATCGTTGGGATGGTGGCTTCGCATGCACGAAGTTTAATATGGGACGTAGATAGCAACGTTGTAGAACGTTTTAATAGCATAATTGCTAAATTCGTTGGTGGGAAGCGAATTAACTTCAGCCTGCGTGGTTCATACCAAAGCCGATGCTTTGCCTCGGTTGTGTCTTTCAATACACAAAAACCGCTTAGCACACTACACAAAAATATTAGCGGATCTTCACCAAAAACTCAAATAAAAGTATTGGAGAGCAGGAGAAATCGAATTAAAGAAAGTCAAAAAAAATACAAAAGAACAAAAAGAAGACCAATTCATAATAAAAAAGAAGATGGCCATTATGGAGAGGCATGTCAACAGCCAGACATTAATACTGATACGATGGAACTGGCGAAAAATATATTTTTAGAAAACTTAAAAAAGAGTGAGACTGAGCGAAAACGTATCTGCAGGGAAACAATTCTGCAAAGCCAAAGCAGCGAATGGCTCGAACTCCGCCGAAAAATGTTAACTGCTTCGGTTTTTGGTAAAGTTATCAAAAAACGTCTAGACACGAGCTGTGCAAAATTTGTTAAAAACTTGCTGTACAGTGCTAATATAGACCATGTGGCCGCTATAAAACACGGAAGATCAAACGAAAAAGTTGCTCTGGACCAATTGTCAGTCCAAATTAATAGAGAACTATTACCATGTGGTCTCTTTATTGATAAAGAAGTGCAATTTTTAGGTGCCACGCCTGATGCGTTGTGTGGAGAGGACATTGTAGAGATTAAGTGTCCTATATCTGCGTTTAAACTAGGACTAGGAGAAGCAATAAAAAAAAGGAAAATTACATTCTGGAATACAGAAAATGGGCAAATGTCTATTAATGAGAAATCCGATTGGTTTTATCAAGCCCAAGGGCAACTACATATCACAGAAAAAAACATATGTATTTTTGCAGTTTGGTCTGGTAAAGACACAGCACTAAAAATTGAATACATTGAGCGAGATGACAACTTCTGGAAAACCAAAATGGAAAAAAAGTTGACTTCATTTTACTTGGATTGCATTCTCCCAGAGCTAGTCGATCCGCGTCATCCAAGAAATATGACCATAAGAAATCCAACATATATTGAAGAAGCAATAATAAAGAAAGAAGAAGTGAAGCGAAAGAGAAAATTGAACGCTGCATCCTCCGAGAATTCACCGAAAAGTAAAAAACTTTAAGTTACCAGAACGCTAAATACCAGTGATTCACTTGAAAAAACACCACGAAGAAAAAGGAGACAAGCCACAAAAAGGCGTCTTGACTTATAGTTTACTATTCAAAAATAAATATTTGTTTGTAACATAGATAGGTACATAAAGTGTATGTTTTCACTTCGATGAAAGAATTGACAAAATGTATTTTAAAATAACAATGTAAAAAAATTCATACTGGAGACTCGGTTAGCTATTAGAAACAAGGTACAATGATCCTTTTGGCCAAAATCGAAAAGTTATTTTTTGCTCTCGTACTGCCTGGACAAGTTCAAATACAATTCCTAGCCCAATCAGTATGGAAGCAAACAAATATATTCTCTAATTTCACCAAAAGGGTCGTTAAACCTTGTCTCCAGTATGAATTTAGTAATATGATTGAATTTTACCTTGTATGCAATAGGTACGGGAAAATATTTTAAAGATAAACTTATTTAAAGTTAATTAAATTATGTACCTACTTACATAAGTAAACAAATAAAAAAATAATTATAAATATAGTATGCTAGAAATAAGTTGAGATAAATAAATTAAAATTTAAATAAATATAATGCCTAACTCCGCCCATTCCATTAGTCTTGCTAAGAAGAACGGGCAAGAAACTAAGCAAGATCATATATTTTTCATATTTTTTTATTTTATATTTTTTTTTACTCAGTCTTATAGTATACAAAGTACTTAACATTAAGTTAAGGGATAAAAAATAGAAGACATTACAATGACATGACAAGGAATTAATGTCATGATAAAAATGTATCTCAGTCCACCTGTCCACTATAATCCATCACCTTTTACAAGTTATGTAATAATAAATTAACGTTAATTCTTTGTGGGAAACGTAAGTTAGAAAATTATACTAACTACTATTATAACATAGATTAATTTTACTGTGACACGATGGTTTATTATCATCCAAATATTAATCTATTTTATAATATGCCTTTTTCAACAGAAAGCTTAATTTAAGCTTAAACTTATTCTCTGTCAAACCTAGTTGGAGTCCTTTGGAAGTTTATTTTAAAATCTTGTACCTAGTCGTACATGTCCTCGCGCCTTTTCAGACTAAAATAATTGAGATAATTGTTTACTGGTATCTTACTTCTGAAAATAAAGTTTATTATTTGTTTTTATGTTAGTATTTCATTTATTTCATAAAACGAAACATGAATCTTTTTAAATAAACAAATTTGCTTTTGTTTCATCTCGATAATTTATTACTCGTATTCTGTACATAAAATAAATAACTAAGATTGTTTTAGAAATTCGGGACAGTATAAAACTAAACACAATGATACTGGTGTACTCCTAATAATATAAATAGATAACTGCCTACTACTGCATTGAGCAGTGGTTTTCACTACATTTATTTAGTACTCTGTAGCTGCCCGTCGCCGCCGTCTGTATCCGAGCTAGCCCGAGTCACCTTCCCGACTTGGTTCGATCGCCGATTTTCCCGCCAATTTGACTGTCCTAGGCGCCTTAAGTAAAAAACTTTTTCCAAATCGCTGCCAAATGGGAGGGCGCCCAAGACACTGGCTGCGTTACCCCGTTGGATCGCTAGGCTTATCCGTTGTCCGAGGTACGCGCCAGCCCTTGAGTCACCCGAGGCGTCTACAAGTCGCGAAGATAAATCGTGGAAGAGTCGACGCGCCTCTTGCCCCCCACGGCCCTAGGGTTTCAACCCCAAACGGCGCAAATATGTAGCTGGCTCCCAAGGCCTCATATTTGCGCCGCTTAGCCGATTCTGCCGTTGCTGCCGCCGCGCCTGCCTTTGTTGCAGTCGCTGGGATGTGGGACGGTGCGAGGGTATCTACGCATGTAGCGTCCCACACCAGCGAGTGTCCGTTTTTCCAGGGAACGAGTGTCATTCCGTCGGGCCTCTTGCCATCGTCACGTGCAATACCTTGTGGCTCTAATATTGCCGGCACGTTGACGGTGGCAAGGGCCCTTCGGATGACATCGTTTATACTCGCATGACGGCTCAGGCGGCCAGCGCTTCGACGACATGATAGGCCGTGGTGGCCTAGTTCGTCAACGCTTGTGCCACATTGGCAGCGATGTGGTACGTTTACTGGAATCCCTAATCGCAGACAGACGGCCATTGAAAAAGTGGTTTTATCTAATAGTGTGCCAATTGAAGCTGATGGCATTGATTGCAGCCAGTATCCGGCCTCGTGCTCCCCGACAGCAAGGAGACGGGCACGCTCCACAGGGTTCACGGCGGTTTCCAGAAGGTTTTGTTGTAATTTCCTGCAGAGCGGCTCGTCCCATAGTTTTTGAGAGTTTAAGACAATGGCCAGGGCCTCGCCTGGACAGGCTAGTGTCCATGCATCTCTGGCCTCCATCAGGCCCAATGTTTCAACGTCACCGAGTGACGGGCTAATTATATTACCGAAGAGAGCATTGGTACCATTGATGGAGGACAGAAAGGCAGGGAGCGCTACGCTTGAAATTTTCCTGATTCCCAGTCCGCCGAAGCGGACGGGTAACGTGGCTTAATCCTAACTTCTTTCTGTAAACGAGCAATTTAATAAGGAGCTAAGAGTTTGTGCAATTGTATTGTCTAATAGTTTAAGAAGAGTGTTGAATTTCCACATAAATGAACAGCGGAGAACATAGGTCAAATTGGGTACAAACAAGCAGTAACGGATTATAAACAGGGCCATATGGGGGTTAATTTTTAAAAGTCGTTCGGATGATGCGATGAATCTTGATATTTGCTCGTTTACATAGGCAGGGATAGATTCTTCGTGGATAGGGGCACCAAGCAGGCGAAGCGACTGCTTATCAAGGATTTTAATATCAGGAGCCATATTATTAAATTTTAAAAATATGTCATTTTTTCATCCGTAGATATAGAATCAGATAGAAATAGTTCACATTTTTAAAAATTAAGCTGGAGCCCCTGTTGTTGAAATTGATGTGTTATAGACTGTAGGTCGTTAAGAACTGTAATTGCATCGCCTCCTATTGTGCCATCATCTAAATACCAAACATTGAATTTAGAATTTAGAGTTGTTATTACCGGATGGATTGCCAGACTGAAGATTGCTGGTCCAAGCGGGTCTCCCTGTTGACAGCCTGTTGTAGATTGTAATATCTCATTTTTGTATATTAATTTGGTTGGTTTACTATAGCACTGGTATATGTAATTGTAAATGGCTGGTGAGTTTTCTTTAACCTGTGTCAACAGAGCATCTCTGCCCACTGAATTAAAAGCGTTACAAACATCCACCTTCAGCAATAACTCACTTGAGTCGTCTGCTAAAAAGGTGCGAGCAGCGTGAACAGCTGCTTCACAGCCTCCCCTGCATACGAATCCCAGCTGCACCGGTTGAAATTTTGCAGAGAGTTCAGGTAGAATATGAATGCAGCATATTTTTGATACTATGCGGCGGATAGTGTTGCCGACGGCGATCGGTCTTATACCACCGTCTTTCTTCTTTAGGGCGATAAGATTAGCACCATAAAGTATGTCTGTTATTTCTTCGCACACCTTTCCCGACAACATAAGGTTCGCCAGGCACGTAATGTCATCCAGTAGAGTTCTACCGGTTTCTCCGACGGTCTTAGTTAACAGATCCTTTAAATGTTGTGGTGTAAGACCGTCGAGACCCCCCGCCGATCCATTTCTGAATGACATTATTGCGGCTAACGTCTCCTCTGCTGTCGTTTCGGGTGTGCGGTCTGATGGATTTGGTGGGTCGGGCAGTTGGGTCCCCATTGCTGGAAGTGGATGCTTGGACACTAGTGCCGCAAGTGTGTCGGAGGTGTCAGGGGCCATGCAGTCATCGGAGAAGAGAAGTTGAGCGGCTCCCTTAATATCACCATCATTTACTTTTCCTTCAATTTTTTTAATAATGTTGATTCTAGGTGGTTTGTGTGGCTTGGTTTTTGTGATATCGAGATCCAAGTCACCGGGCTCTTTACAGTTGTCTTTTATCTTTTGTGTAAGGGAGCCTGGACTGTCCCTTCCTCTGTTCACGTGCAGTGTCCGGTATGCAAACGTGAGTAGGTTTTCCCAGTTTTGAGAGTCATTATATAAAATTACGTTTTTGATTGATTGAGACAGAGAGGTGCACGTATCACAGTGGCAGCCCACTGTGATACGTGCACCTCGTGGGATTCTTTTTATAACTTGAATGTTATTTTTCAGGTTTCCAAGCCTTTCCGACAGAGGTGGTTTGTGATTTTGAGGGTTTAAACTGACTTGTTTATATTTATAATTTTACTTTAAATATATCTTTAATAACAAATAATTTTCATAAGCGTTTCAGTAGCTCCAGAGATTACCCGCGCAAATGTAATTAAGGATTTTTAACTTTTTTTAATTAACAAAAACCGGTTTTGTGCGATTTGAAATAGGTTAATAGACATAAATGATTTGAATAAAAATAAAAAAAATAATCAGTACCTTCAAAATATATCGAACAAAACTGCAAAATTATTATTGTGTTCGGGTATACAGTATTTCTTGTTTAAATACTATGGCACATAATATACAGAAAATTTAAAATTTCTTAACCGTTTTCGTTTTTTTTAGACGGACCCCATAAAAAACGGTCTTAAACTGTCAATTTGGATAGATGGGATTTTTTTACTCTCGGAGCTAAATAAAAATAAAAATTGTCTCTACTCAATAAGTTCTAGGCAATAATATCCCACATGACGGAGTAAGAAGAAAAGTTTCTGCTCCTTTTTTAATAATTTAATTTAATATTCAGTTTTGGGTTGATAAATATCGTCACGACGGGAATCCCCGAGGGGGTGTCAGGGATGGTCCAGGTGTGAAATGTCAAATGCAAGTCACAGTCCACACACGGCACACCCGCGTTTCACCGACGATTAATACGTCCCGACGTGATGGGTGGTCAGCCCTATCGCCGTTCTTCGGGCACAAGTACACGCTTTTTAAACCATTCAAGTTTCCTCACGATGTTTTCCTTCACCGTTCAGCAAGTGGTAAGTATTTATTATCCTGCACATAAATTCAAGATAAATTCCGAAAAGCTCATTGTTGCATACCCGGCTGGGGATCGAACCTGGATCTCAAAGATTGTGATTGAGAGGCCAGCGTTCTACCCATGGGGTTAATATTTAGTCAAATGTGTAACTCATTCCGTCTGATAGCTAAAGACCCGTGACATACGGACGGACAGATGCACAGAGAGCAGAGTGACATTAATAGGGACTCCGTCTTTCTCTTTGGGCGCAAAACCCCAAAAATAATACACTTATTGCTATTCAATGCGGTAATATAGCCATGTCTTGGGTACCCTCAAGTACCTTGCAAGATTACAGCGTATTTGACCTATTTTATTTAATCTGACCTTTATGTTTTTTTTTAATAACTGTATTCTTTTATTTAGTTTTTGTGATCCATCGATCAGCCTGTTTCGTCCACTGCTGGACATAGGCCTTTCCAGGATTTTACCACACTTGGTGGTCCTCCTGGAAGAAATGCCCATACTCACACATGCTGGGCGGGTTGGTGAGCGCGGTGCCGAAACCCTCGCACCAGTGACGCCACTGCCCGTCACTAGTTTGTTTTATATAAGGCCCGGCAATTGGGGATGGGTATACCACCATCCATCGGGCCCAGGCAATGGTAGGCCGCCTGGTTTTGCCTAAGAGCTGTTCTCTTACTCTCCCCCGAATAACTTCGGGAGGATTTGCGAGTAAGATGGTGGTACCTCCACAGTCGAGCCCGGCATCAGCTCTACCACCTACGTGTGTTTGTGTGGGTATGGGTAAGGTATTGTTGGTAATGGAGTCGGATGTATGTCTATGTATGTCTGATGTATGTATGTTGATTCTGATGTGTAGTGCGTTTTTGGTCTCGCCTACATAGAATGCAGGTCAAAAACTGCATTCAAAGATGTAGACGAGATTTCTGGTGGTGCATGTGGTGTTTGGTTGGGTAATATAGCCAATAAAAAAATGCCCTTTGTCAGGGAACAAACCAAAACATATTTTATGTTTAAGTTAGGAGTTTTGTCATGAGTCATGACGAGAGTCAATAATTTTCAAAATCGTTTCAGTACTTTCAGATATTATCTGCTACATACAAACAAACAAATACGAGTATATAAACAAAAAAAAAACAAACCTCTTTATATTTAAGTGTAGTCCATCCATCCATCCATCAGCCTGTTTCGTCCACTGCTGGACATAGGCCTTTCCAGGATTTCGCCACTTATGGCGGTTCTCCTGGAAGAAATGCCCATACTCACACACGCTGGGCAGGCGGGTTGGTGAGCATGGTGCCGAAACCCTTGCACCAGTGACGCCGCTGCCTGTCACCAGTCTGTTATATATAAGGCCCTGAAATTGATCCATTCCATTGGATCCAATCCAATTGATGAGGATCCATCGGTCCCAGGCGATGGTGGGCCGCCTGGTTTTGCCTAAGAGCTGTTCTTTTACTCTACCCCGAATAACTTCGGGAGGATTTGCGAGTAAGATGGTGGTACCTCCACACCACAGTCGAGCCCGGCATCAGCTCTACCACCTATAAAAGTTTAAGTATTAAGTGTAGCAAATAAAGTGTAATAAATGAATAGTTTTGTACCATAACATTACACGATTAAAAGATAATTTAACTGTTTGCCTCTGTGGTCGCTTAAAGTACTCGAGCACTGGAGGTCACGGGTCCAAATCCCCGTAGGGCCACATTTGTGTCAGTCTGCATGCCTCGGCAGGAACGTTAATTGAGACGACGTAGGTACTAAAAACGGAGTTTTTGTACAAGTAGTTCTCCCAAACTACAATATATATGGTTCTGAAATAAATACATGATATAAACAAAGCCTTTTGCAAAGCGATGCAACAGCCCAAAACGAAAATTGTAAAGTGAAGGCTATTTTTTTCATTTCAAACAAGCAGTCTGTTGAAACTAATAAAGTAAAATAACAATGATTACTGTTTAAAACATATAAATCTATTTTCTAAACTATAGAACAGCAATATTTTAAAAAACGCACTTGTGTGGATTATTTAAAATTGTATTTATTTAAAAACAGCATTATCCACTCTCTTCTTGATTTACCGCACTGCTCCGAGGCGCGTTTTTTCAAATATGCTTATCTCTTTAGTTGGGCGATCGACCTACTACGCCTTAAGCTGTGGATCCATATTTGGGGCCCAAAGTACGGCGATAGGGCTCTCAACCCACCACATTGGGATGTAATAATCGTCGGTAAAATGTGGGTTTACGAGTTCAGACTATGAGACATACATTTCATAGTCGATACTTGGAAAAATCTCTGAAACTATCAACTTAGCAATATTACATCTCTGAGGCGCTGCGCTGGCGGTAAGGGAAAGTTAGTTCAGCTGACAAAATTTTAGCTTATTATCATGGCAATAAATAATCTTGAAAAGTGAAGTTGTGCATTTTCCAAAATTGTCCTGGAATTTCAACTTGAAGTGCCAATAAGATCAGACCTATTGTCGTTCTTTGGACTTAAATAATGACTTATATTTGGTGTCGATGTCGTTAACAAGAAACTCGCTTTCCCAAACCAGTCACTTTTTATGTCCAGTAATATGAACCCGCATCTAATTAATTAATATCATATAATATTATATAAATACCAGGTATAAGAAGTACCTAGTGCCTAAAGATATGTTAAACGAAACCGATCGCTAAGAGGACAAGTAAATACTGTGGAGGTAAGATTTTTCATTATTATTCATTTGTAAATTTTATTTAGAAATATATAATTTCGCAGAATCTCTAACATATTCATAACCGGAATTAAATTTTCTTGATATTTTAAGGCAGCTTTTCCTGTAAAGAAAATTCCCGATAAGAAACTCAGGGAAAAAAGAGATGAAAGAAAACGCGTGATATAAAACTCGCTTGGGTTGAGAATTTTTTGCGAGTGGAAAAGACATTCAGGACTCGCTCGCCTATGACATTTAACACACGGAAGGTAAAGTTGGCAAAGAATATTTAAATTTTCAGTAGTATATCACCATTAATGATGATAACACTGGAAACCTGAAAGACATAAATTAATAATATAATTTAAACTCGCTTGAGTTGACAAACTAAATTATTTTTAAGTATATCGTTACGCAGTAGTATTGATGTATACATAGGTAACACTAAAAGTTTCCGGAACTGGCCACTTACATAAACAATATTTAAAAATTTATTGCAACATTTGAAAATAGAACTCTTTGGCTGTAGAATGCAGTTTGTTTCATCTGACTGTCTTTTGTTTTTACCTTGTGGCGCCATTTAAAAAATTGTGTGTCTGCATCAACATGGATTTAGCTCGGGAAAATTTTCGTAGTATGATTTTCTACGATTTTAAGTGTAATTTGACAGCTCAACAGAGCATCGCTCGGCTTGAAACAGCTTTTGGCAATGAAGCACCATGCAAGACGACTGTTTATAGCTGGTTTGCAGAATTCAAGCGTGGTCGTATCAATCTCAGTGACGAATCTCGCGATGGTCGGCCGTCCACCGCTGTGACCAACAAAAACATCGATGCTGTGCGCCGTATGATTGAAACAGACAGGCATGTGACCTACCATGAAATTCGCGCATCCTTAGAAATAGGCATGAGTCAAATACAATCAATCCTACACAAACATTTGGGTGTGAGAAAGCTGTGCTCGCGGTGGATCCACACGACTTGACCGAGGCTCAAAAAACGGACCGCGTCACTTGGTGCAGTGCCATGCTTACCAGATTCAACGAAGGTGCGTCAAATTTGGTGTGGGACATAGTAACAGGTGACGAAACATGGATTTATTGCTACGATCCCAAAACAAAGCAGCAATCGAGCGTATGGGTCTTTCAAGACGAGCCGAAACCAACCAAAGTGGCGCGCGTGAAAAGTGCATCTAAGCGGATGATTGCTTCTTTTTTTAATAAAACTGGACACGTGGCTACTGTTGCTTTAGAGAATCGTCGTACCGTGAATAATGACTGGTACACGACCATTTTTTTGCCGGAAGTTATTGACGAACTCCGTAAAAATAACCGTAAACGCCGTATCATCCTGCACCACGACAATGCTAGTTCTCACACGGCCAGACAGACAAACGACTTTTTGAAGACGAAAAATGTAGAACTCATGAGTCATCCTGCATACAGTCCCGACCTGGCACCTTGTGACTTTTTTCTGTTCCCAAAAATTAAGAACCAATTACGCGGTCAACGATTTTCATCACCAGAAGAGGCTGTCGAGGAGTATGAAAAACACGTTTCAGAGGTCACCACAGGGGAGTGGCACAAAAGTTTTCAAAACTGGTTTGATCGAATGAAAAAGTGCATAGACGCCAAGGGAGATTATTTTGAAAAACAATAAATTAATTTTGTACCTTTAATAGTATTTTTTCATATTCATTCCGGAAACTTATAGTGCGTCCCACGTATAACGACAACTTTTTCACCGATTTAATTTCGGCAATATCAAGGCGAGTGTCGTTCTTGAGGGCCTACAATATGCTGGAAAAAGTACTGCTCTAATGCAATTTCTTACGTTTTTATCTTTTCGTTTAAATCAGTTTCGGCCATTTGGAAATTGCGGCTATTTAAAGACATTAACTACTTGTATATTTTTTATAACATGATGAATAACTACACTTGTACTCGTTTCACAATCTTTTTTTGTATGAGTTCTTTTATTTACCATTTAAACATATTGGAGCTGAATTGCCTTTTTGTTTCATTTTTAAATCAGTTTTTTAAAGTAATTTAATTGTTATGAGATTAAAAGTACGTATATTTAAGAAAAACAAACCATATATTTTCTTATAAAAGATAAAATATAAAAAGTTGGTATACTAAATAAATTCATCATCTGTATCGTATATAGTTCATTTAAAAAATTAAATATACCTTTGACTTAGTTCATGTACGTGTAATATTTTATGAATTCGTTATAAATTCATATAAAAAGCATTATCTGCAAGCTTGACAAAACAATCACGCGTGATTCCATTACGTTTTAGATTATCAGCAAAAAATGAACATTCGGAACTTAAGTTCCAATTTGTGATGAATTGCCAGACTCATTCCGTTCATTCTTCCTTCTAATGGTTTCATGGATTACTCTTTAAAGTGATTAGAAATGAAATGGACTGAACAGAAAGAAAACTTTACCAATTTTAGTAAATATATTTTCCGGCTCTTCCTAAGATACATTAATGAAATAATGTAAGTCTGTAGAAGTTCAAAATTTAAAAATGTTTACTCACATGTAGTATTATGGCATACACTAAACAAAAGAAAATTGTGAATCTAAATAAAAACCTACAATTATTGGCTAAATAAGTTAAAGAAGATATTTTTACAAATTTTTACATTTTGAAAATGTATTAACTCACTAGCCTTTTCTGCGGTTCCGCCCACGTTTATTCACTGGGGCATTATTTTATCGATACAACTTATAGCCTATATCAATATCAGGGGTCGGCAAGTAATTTTAAATGGGGTCCGGGATACTGTTGAACATTTTTATCGAGGCCGGAAAAAAAGGTCATAATACTTACTGTTGAAAACCTTTATTTTGACTAATATAAGGTTATTATATATAACTTACTCTTATAGTTATTCGTTAAAAAAATAAATAATGCGTGTGTAGTTAATTTAGCAATATTCCGCGGTCCAAGCTTCGACCATAAGGACCGCGGTCCGCCTGTTGCCGACCGATGCTCTATGTTGATCAGTCACTACAACTATAGTAAGAAACGCATCCAAATCCGTTCATAAGTTAAAACGGAACATACATATACAAACATTTTTGTTTTGGTCTCAGTACAAAAATAATGACCTATTTCAATTAAAATTTTGAAACATGAGTATACATTTAGCATGGCCTCCTCTTTGGTCTTAAGGTTCGAACGTCTTAACCAAAAATACGGATTACGGTCACAAATTCAAATCTCGTAGGGTTACGTTTGTTTTAGATCTGGGTATAATTTCACATCAATCAAGACTGAATTCTATCACGTCTTTTATTTTTTAAACCGCGCTCTTGAAAAACCGACTTTTATTTAATTACCTACTCTTTTAATATAATTATGTTAACAAAATCACTTCTTGTTGCTCTAGTTTAATTGAACGTGATTTATTTACGTCATTTTGAACTTCGTAGTTCATACCATACCTTATGCATAGTACAAATAGAAATTCGATCAAAGCTAGATGCAGCTTTAGATTTTTTCTATCGAGGCAATCTTGTTTTGGGCTATTTTGGGCTCTTGGAATTACACTACCATATCCATTGACCTCTCAAAAACAACAAGATACACAGTCTCTGAGAAAAGTTCGTCAGAAAACGTGCGACGTGCATAATTGCAAAAATGCTTCAACTAAATTAAGACGTTATATCGTTTACATAAGATGCAATGTCAGTTGTACGCAATCGTCATTCAAACTTGTCACGCCATAGCGGTGACAAGATACATCGCGGACACTTTTTGAGCGAGATTGTGAGTCTAGTTGTTTATGAGAGGTCAATGGCCATATCTTATTTTTTGAACTTTACTACTGAGAAATTTATATTTAACAAGCTTTTGCCCGTGGCTCCGCCCGCGTGTTATTGGTTTAACGACATGCTTTTTTCCGGGATAAAAAGTGGCATATGTGTTAAGTAAGGGTATAAGCTATACTCATTCTAAATTTCATCCAAATCTGTTCAGCCGTTTCAGCGTGAAAGAGTAACAAACATACACACACAAACAAACTTTCGCATTTATAATATTAGTGTGATTATAAACGAAGATGTGTTTATTATAGTCAAATTTCGCCTGACTAGTGCCAAACGAGGAACCGTCACGTCGTTGTATAATTATTTTTGCCTCCGAACTGTACGGTTAGAGTGAAAATAGTCTGGCGAAATCTGTCTACCTATAATATCGTGAGTAACCTTTCATAATTAATAATAGTACATTACGATACGAGAGCGATGAAACGTTTTCTGACGAGTGTGCGTTTGCGGCACGAGCCGAAGGTGAGTGCTGCAATCACACGAGTCGAGAAAAAGTTTCTCGCACGAGTATCGTATAATATTTTATAGCATAAGTGGGGAAAATGCCGACTTTACGCAAGCGCAGCGTGCGTAATGCTGTCATTTTACGCACGGTGTGCTATAATGAATCTTAAACTTCTTAGTCAGGTAAAAATTCAAATTAAGAATTGTAAGTGTTCTTTATACGCCCCTTTTAGCTATGGGACCATTTAAATATATAATTTTGTGCCCAAAGAACGACGATAGGGCTCATGACTAATGACGGTGGGACGTAATATATTTAAGTAAAAAATTGTAAACCAATACAGTGTATGACCAATTCAGTGAGCAATGAAAAAATTATTACATTATGAAAAAGTGAAGTGAAAGTGAAAAAACATTTATTTGCTACAAAAAAAAATACGCAGAAAAATAAATCAAGAAACTTAAACTAAGTGGCAAAAAGGGCCAAACTCAACAAATGCTACTTGTTGCGAGCAACTCACAGCGTTGATTTTCAGTTTGTCTCATCTTATGCAGATACACAGACATTAAAATAGAAATTAAAATAATAATTATTAATATTTACACATACATATATATATACATTTTTTCATTATCTTAAAATGAGGTGTAAATATAGCCAATGCAATTAATTGAACAATTTTACACGAAAAAAAACAAATATACATTACACCTTTGAATTACAATTGATCCAGTTATTTTGAAATTCGAGACAGAAATGAGGTTTTTTAATAATTATATTAATATTTTAACAATACTAAGAAACCAGCAATTTTATTCAATTTCCTTTTTGTGCATTTAATAAATTAAGTCTAAAATGTTTTTTAAATAATAATAAGCAATCACATATATGAAGTATATTTTAGGTGGTAGAGCTGATGCCGGGCTCGACTGTGGAGGTACCACCATCTTACTCGCAAATCCTCCCGAAGTTATTCAGGGGAGAGTAAGAGGACAGCTCTCAGGCAAAAAAACCAGGCGGCCCACCATTGCCTGGGACCGATGGATGGCGGTATATCCATCCCCAATTGCCAGGCCTTATATAAATCAGACTGGTGACGGGCAGTGGCGTCACTGGTGCAAGGGTTTCGGCACCGCGCTCACCAACCCGCCTGCCCAGCGTGTGTGAGTATGGGCATTTCTTCCAAGAGGATCGCCAAGAGTGGCGAAATCCTGGAAAGGCCTATGTCCAGCAGTGGACGAAACAAGCTGATGGATGGGATGGACATATATGAAGTAGATTTGCAATAATCAGCAAAGCTTCATTTCTTGGCAGACTACTTTTGTGAATTCTGTCATATAATTTGAGATCAGTAATAGGCCTGGCCAATGGTGAACATTTTACTATATGTGGACTTAGATTTATACTTCACAGTTCAAACTCAGAACCATCCTTCCATCTCTGACATCCTCTCAGGGTTACATGTTACTGTATATCAATTCAAACAACAGCGAAACTAAATCTCTCTAACCCTTTAAAATTGAAAACAGACCCTTTCCGTGACATATATTATGTGTATTTTAAACTAAATACTTCAATATCCTGGTACTATTTGCCCAAAATAACATGTCACCTTCGTTTTTCAACAACAGTCTTTATATTCAACTAATTAAAATCTATTTGGTAGTGTAAAATTAGTATACCCCAGTAGAGCGACCACAACTAATCCGTATCTCATTAGGACTGTCCCGGCGCGGCGCACCTCATGTCACTGAGTTTAATGCAGTTAATATGGTTTCCAGGTTTCAGGGCAAAACATTTGCCTCTTCTCGTGATAATCCCACTTTAAGTATTTACTTTTATTGTAGATAGTACATAGCTAGGTAGATAATGTAATGAAAATGTTATTTCTTGCTCTAACTCTATATATTTTGTTAAAACTTGACTACAAAAAAGTTTTAAATTTGCGAGTCGAGCGCTTGTGAATAATAACAATATAGACGTTTTATCAACATAAATCCTACAAAAAATAAGCCTTAAATGGTAGGTAATACAATTGTATTATCGTCTTTAAGTTAGAGTTAAAACAAATAACATTGAAACAATGCAACTTTTCCAAGCTTTCCTGTATCAGGCACCCCTTAAATTTTTTAAAGTACATTATTTTTTATCGTGGTAGCAGTATAAAACATTATATAACATAGTAACACATATTCTGTGAAAATTTCAACTTTCTACCTATTACGGTTGAAGTTGTAGACCCCTATGGCAGACGGACAGACAGACAGACAGTAGAGGCTTATTAATAGGGTCTTTTGGGTACGGAACCCTATAAAAGTAATTTTAGTTAGAGTCGGCTATTTAAAAGCGTGAAAACTAATGTTTTCTACGGCTCATAAAACATTCGTTTTTGCTCTTCGTAGAACTGCTACATAGCTACGCCGCAGCTGTACATAAATAGCAGCATCCTAGAATAAATATGGAATGCTGCAAGAATTGCAGTAAGTACATACGACAACATTTATCATTTAAAATTCTGTTGGCATCCGCTTTACATTTTACTTGCATATTTCATCCTACCAACATTAAAAGACATGCAATCATACAATAATTTTCATTTCTCGGCAACAATTCCCCAAATTGAGTCGAGTAAAAAGCACAATCCATTACTCCAAACGTCCGTGCTCCCATCAAATTAGAAGAAAAAATATTAAAACGGAACGTACTAAGAGAAACCATTTTCTACATACAGGAATAACAAATTCACGTAATGTTATCTGGGATCTAACCATCAACTTTTTTTGTCTTCAGTTCTCTCATAAATATATGTATAAAAATATAAAAGTGTATAGCCTGCACAAAACCATTCGGGCCATTCTTTTACACAGGAGCATAAAAAATTTCTTTAACGCTGATTTTACTACCAAAAGAAAATCAAATCATTGTTATACTCTACTTTCATACTTCTAACTCTAAAAATATTTATGTTTTTATCTCCTTAACTATTTATTTGTAATGATTTAATTGGCGTGTATATATTATAAATAACATCTTTATTTGCTATAGGTATTTTTTTTTGTAACCCATTATTTGTGTATTATATAACGAACGTTTCACTGTACAAATGTTTAATTTTTTTCCTTTTGGTATAGAATCATTAGATTTCATGTACCTAGATCAGTAAAATGAAATTTTATTAAAATAAAGGACCTCACTTCGTCTTATGCCATTAAAATTAGTCGTAAAAGCTTCCTCGGGCCGGAATTTGAACTCGTGACCTCCTTGCTTACAAGGCAAGCAGTCTATCTTCGCAGTACACTCACATCTATTTCAACATTCACGCAGCAAACCAGCACTTCTAGAGCTTAATCAGACCAAACGCAGCTTTCATAGCTTCTTAGTTCGGCAGCTCACAACTGTTTGTCTCGACTTACAGAAGACTCATCAGCAGCGCTCGTCTCGTCTAACGAAGACTGGAGCAAACCTGGCAACTGCAAGTAACTGCACGCACTGACTGCTTCTTTGAATCAGAAAATGAGACCAAGTATAGAATTACAACACAAAACTGCGAAGGAATAAAGAATTGTGGGTGTTAGTCAACTTCTATAAAAAATAACGTCCAAACGCTCGAACGCTGTATAACATAACGAGTATAACCAATTCATCACAGCCAGTTGTTCTTTATATTGTATGTTATGAAAAGTTTTCATTGTTGCTTGCATGACTTTATTATTTGGCTAATTTGTATAAAGTATTAATATAACACATCATTTAAACCACCCCCAGATAGACTTAGCAAGGGGGTTCATTTTCAACCTGTGTATTTTATAATAATATATTTAATTTTCATTGATTTTTATGTGACCCACTAATTTTACAAAGTGTGACGACCATTTTAAAATTGTTAATTGTTTTATTAATCTGATTCCATAAATAAAATGATTTACGAATTGTAGTTTTTTTATGTTTCCAATTATTTTTTCTGGAATGCTACTTAGGGCAGAACACAGCATAAGGAGTCTTATATAAAATATCTGCTTTTGACTTGTGTTGCACAAATGAATTGTATAAAGTTGAATTTTTTAAACGTTTTAAAATAACTTTGTTTCAAGGTATGATCAGAAACAAGACAAAACGAAATATTAGAGTAACCTCTAGGCTGTTTTGCAATTCCTTCAAGTTCCATACATGAGTTGTATAATGAGGTAATTTCTGATTCTCTTTTCTGTGTTTCCACGTTTTTACGTTTGTCTAATCCAATGTACAGGCCATTAGTCGTCTTAATTTTCGTGAATTCGGTTTCTGAATTTGTGATCTGCAATATTTTTATAACTCATAGTAGCTACAGTTTATGTTTGCGCCGTCGGCGTCGTTTACGCTGATATTCTTATGCGTGACTCAGTATTCATCGCCATCTTCTATTTAATTGAAGTATTAATTACTTATATAATGAGCTTGATAATTAAAAGATGGGGGTGAAAACCTCATCTGAATGCGTTAGGTGGTTCTTTTTATCAATTGGATAGAAGTTTAAAAACAGACTAAAACAATTGATACCTATATATCGAGGGAAACTGAAAGGGCGCATCCGCAAAAATATAAAAGTACATACTTGTCATTTGATTTGTTAATAAAAAAATACACATACGCCCTTTTACATTGTAAGCTTTGGAAAAAAGTAATATCTAATAGTATGATCTAACAAATATGGAGATTCGCCAATAAAAGTTGGAAATTTCAGCTTGATGCTCTCGATATGTTTTTATTTTTAATTTATTCTCGGGCTCCCCGAAAAATATACATTTTATTCCTCGTAAAGAAGATTTCCTATCTCTGATTTAATACCCGAATAGCATTTATGGTGCCTCTTGATTTTTTATAACTGCACATTTCGGTGTGCCCCTTAACTCGTAAAGCATCTTACTTTATTCACAGCCTCCAAAATATCCTTACTGAAAACAACACTGATAGCTCTCTATCCATCCATCCATAAGCCCGTGTACGTCCACCCTGCTTTTCCAAATTTTTCCACTTATGGCAGTCCTCCATGATAGCTAGATAAACTTCAATCGAAGAAACCTGAGATTCTACCGCTGCATAGTGAATATCAAACCACCTAATCTGCTTGGTTAACAGAATATTAAGTCAATATTTCTCGCGCCATCGCGCGAACAATAAATTCGCGCGCACTTGCACGTTAACGCAGTACTACCATAGACATTGTTCATCCATGGTACTACGCAAGAATCTCGACTACATGCGTATACGCGCGAAGCCCGTGCCGGTCGAGGTACTTGGAACGTGTATGTCGCGTCCAGTTGTTATTGATACGGCAATTGCCGTAATATACGGTAATCCACGTTTTTTTTCCAGAAAATGCGGTATACGACAGGCCTTTCAAAGCCTTATCAAAAAATACAGCAATTGGCGTAAGTGAAACGAAACGTTATTTTACTAGAGCGTAACAAAACGTACCACGAACAGCCGGGGAATTGCCGACTAGCGACTAAAAGCAGGCAGAAATCATAATAATATCGCCGCATCGTGCGATCGTGCGTCTCAAAAATGAAAGAGACAACGTACTGAACTGAAGTAAACTAGGTTGGGTCTATGAGTCGAATAGCTCATTCTCAAGCAAGGAACATAATGTTTGTTACTGTTTTGAGAGAAATACGAGTAATTAGTGTTTATTTAGTGTTTCTTAATTACCTATAATTAGTGGTTTATGTGATGTAAACTCTGAAGGACCTTCTACGCCAAAAAGCACTAAAAAGGGTAAACACTTAAATCGAAAATATAGACAACAGTGGGAGAGTGTCGATTTTTTCAAAGACTGGATTACCCCTGTTGATAGTGATCTGTATAGAGCAAAGTGCACCGTATGTGACGTTAAATTATCGTGTGTACTTTCAACTTTGCGATTACATGTGACAAATAACCAACATAAAAAAGACACTTGCTTCATCTCCTACAAAATCTATTAGTGCTTTTTTTAAACCGCGTGAAAAGGACACAAGCACCCTCGTTATGGAATCCGAAATAAAACTCGTTGCATTTGTGGTCGAGCATCATTTCTTTCTTGGCAATGGATCATTTAACAGAGGTCCTTAAATCTTGTTTCTCAGACTCTAAAATTGCCGCTGATTTGGCGATAAAAAGAGGCAAATGTACAGCAACTGTAAAAAATGTCATAGGAGAAAGCCAGAAAGAATACATAGAAAACATTTTAAAACACCGAAAATTCAACGTACTTGCCGATGAATCCACGGACATTTCCACTACTAAAACAATATGCATCCTTGTCAGATATTACGACAAACATTGCAAATAAAATATTGCTTGCTTATAGCAATTGCAGCCTTTGCACGACAAAAAAACATCTGAAGGGGCGTCATCTTCATGAGGATGTACAGCTGAAGCACTCTATACAATAATCATAGAATCGTTTACTCAACGTGGTGTGCCATTAGATAACATAATCGGCTTTGCATCGGATGGCTGCAATGTCATGATGGGTTCTCACAACTCAGTTGCCAGTCGTTTACGTGCCGAATTACCAGGAATACAAATATTTAGGTACATATATGTCACTCTATGCATTTATGCGCCAACGAAGCTTGCAAAAAACTTCCAAGATATTGTGAGGACTTAGCAAGAAACGTGTACGCATTTTTCAAAGATAGTGCCAAGAGACCATCGAAACACATTGAACTTCAAAAATTTATGAATACAAAAATCCATGAATTACTTACACCGTTGCAAACCAGATGCTGTCGCTGCTAGAGCAATGTGAGAGCCTGAAATTATTTTTTAGGCACCAGTGGCTAGAAGAACGCACCGTCGCTGCTGAGCTGATCCATCGTGAGTTAAACGACGACTTTATAAAACTCCACATCCTATTTTTACAATGGATATTACCCAAATTTGTGAAGATGAACGAGTATTATCAAGGAACTGATTCTACACTAATAAAACTGGATGATAGTATGAAAATGCTTTACGAAGATCTATTGCAATGTTATATGACTAGAGACTACGTTAATCAAACTGAAATATGCTCGATTGACCCAGAAAACACACAATTTTTCCTACCCCAAATGTACTTGGGTGTTAAAATCATGCAAGAAGTTCATAAACCCAATATAGTGGGGCAAAAAATGCTCCTGGCTGAATTTTACACTCGTCGCCGCGACTTTCTCTTAACAGCCTGCAAGGAAATTCGGAAGCGTTATGATTTTTCCAATGAAATGCTTCCACTCCTGAAATATCTGTCACCTGAAAAGGCTGTGCGCCATAGTAACAGAGAGAGTTTCCCGTCAATGTTGCCACTAACCCAGAAACTACCACGTATAGTCAAAAACGAAAATGATCTTCAAAAAATCGACGACGAGTGGAGACTTTTACCCGATGTCAACAAATTTTCGGCCTTAGACATCGGCACCTGGAAAGCTCACGAATTCTAGGAAAAAATCCATAACACAACCGACTGCAAAACTGTAGCGAAATTTGCTCTAGACGTTCTATGCCTTCCTCATAGTAATGCAGATTGTGAAAGGATATAATAATAATAATATAATTCTTTATTGCACATAAAAATTGTACACAAGGCGAACTTAATGCTAATTAGCATTATCTTCCATTTAACCTTTGGTGATGTGGATAAAAGAATAAGGTGATATTTTAATGAGTAAAACCTAAATATTTATAGATAAAATATATTACACACACATTAAAAATAAAAGATTACATTACTTACGAATATAATTACTAAATATATATGTAAATTTATATAATATATACTAAAAATCTATAATATTATATATAATAAATATTTATATGCTACACATTTAAGACAATACTCTAAACTCATACAAAAGAAGAAACTCAACCTGTTAGTCTTTTGTGTATTTTAAATCTTTTGCATTTGAAGACAGTGCTCATGAAATCTATTTTTAAAAACAGTAATTGTTGGAGACTCTCGAATGCTAAGTGGTAGATTATTCCACAAACGTATTGCAAAAATTGTGAAAGAATGAGAGAACATGTGAGTTTCATGTACTGGAGTGCGCAAGAGTAAATGGTTCTCAGAACGCTGAGGGCGAACAAGAGAATCGCGGAAAACAAACCACTCTTTTAGATAGGGGGGAGAGAGGGGATCATTGAGGATGTTCCAAAGAAGCGTTAAGATGTAAGCATTGTGACGATTTCGGATATTAAGCCAGTTAAGATCAGAACGGGATTGTGACAAGTGGTCATATTTACGGAGGCCAAAGATGTACCGTATACATAAATTGAGGAGACGATCTAGCTTATTTAACAGTCCTTCAGTGAGATCGGGGTAACAGACATCGGCATATTCTAAAATAGGGAGCAAGAGTGAGTTAACCAGCATGATCTTCGCAGAATACGGCAAAAACCTTTGCATGCGCTTGAGGGAGCGCATAGATCCAAAGATCTTTTTACTAATTTCAGCTACATGCAAATCCCAAGACATATTGTTCTGGATATAGAGTCCTAGATTTTTTACTGATGTACAGAACTTGAAAGGAGTGCCATTGAAACAGACAGATCGAAGCGTGCCCAGATCAGTTTTGTCTATGAGAGCCCTACTGCCGACTATCATGACCTGCGTTTTTGATGGGTTAACAAGGAGACCAAATTGTTCCGTCAATTGACTTACATGTTCAAGATCAGAAGTCATTTTCTGTATGGGCACAAGAATTAGGTCCTGCTTGAAAGACATATACAGTTGAAGGTCGTCAGCGTACATGTGATAAGAACTGAAATTAATGGTGGACACAAGGGTGTTTATAAACACGGAGAAGAGAAGAGGAGATAGCACGCCGCCCTGGGGGACACCGGCTGTAACGTTGCACCAATCGGAGAAATTATCACCAGAGCGTATACGCTGTTGACGCCCATGAAGATACGAATAGAACCACTTAGGAGGATGTCATGGTCAACGCAACTAAAAGCGCTACTAAAGTCAAGAAGAGTGAGAAGCGTAAGTTGTCTTTCGTCCATAGCATCACGAAAGTCGTCAGTGATTTTAATGAGAGCAGTAGATGTACTGTGGGATGGACAAAATACCGACTGAAGTGAATTGAGAAGTTTATTAGAGTGAAGGAAATACATTAGTTGACGATTGACCACCCTTTCTAGAATTTTGGAGAGAAAAGGAAGTATAGAGATTGGTCGGTAGTCTTTGTATGAATAGGGCTCAGAAATTTTAGGGACATATTTATACAATAGAACAATATTCATGTAAGCCAATTTCCACAAATCAGGAAATGTATTAGATGTCAGAGAAAAGTTTACAATATGAGTTAAGACAGGAAGAATGACTTCCAAAATAGGGAGGAGAAGATCACGGCCAATAGCGTCGTGGCCAACGGCTTTACTAGGGATGGAAAGAATATGTTTTTCAACATCGGAGATGAGAACTGGTGTGAAATCGAAAGTATGGTGAGATGAGGAAGGAGCAGCTAAAATGCGTCGAATAGTACTCTCTTTCAGTATTGGATCAATTGTGTGGGGAGGGGAAGAGAAGTGACGGTTTAAGTCATTGATATCCAGAGCTGGGTTTAGATTTTGCCGACACTTCCCGAAACCGAGAGTACGGAGAAATCGCCACAGGTTATTGGGATTACATTTTTCAATTGAGGAATGGATATGACGCCGCTTGGCATTTCTAACAATCTGGTTGCAGCGGTTTCTGGCAGTCTTGAACTTGTTCCAGTTTTCCTCAGTAGGATGTTTTTTATGCTTGCGTCGATAACGATCCCTTATGGCCATGGCTTTACGTATATCGTCAGTAATCCAAGGAGATGGTGCATGTTTCATGCGAACTGGGTAAATAGGAGCATGAACATCATATAATTCAATCACAAATCTGCTAAAGAACTCAATTTTATGGTCAATGGTCTCGGCTTGCTCCAACCAGACCCCAATATATAGCCCTAGCATCGGCAAAAAGTTTTCTGGAATCTAATTTTGCGAAGTTTCGCTGAAGCAAGATCTTAGGCTTAGGCTTAGTAAATTTTTAATTTGTAAGAGGCTTAAATAAGGTCGTGATGGGAAAACCCAGAAGCCGTATACTGGATATGACAAGCAATACGGTCAGGATTATGAGTTAAAATGAGATCCAGCAGAGCATGTGAGTCACCTACATGATGAGTGGCTTCAAACGGCAAGATGGAGACATCAACAGATGAAGCAAGCATCTTTAATTTACGGGAGCGAGGATCATCACAGAGCAGATCAGTGTTAAGATCACCCATTATTAGACCATGATCATACTCAGGCAAATGTGCAACCAGTAAATTTTCTAATGAAGCAAAATAATCAATGGTGGGTGGGGGTACACAACGCCGAGGAAAAACTTTGTGGTAATGAAATCCAATTCAATGAACAGGTATTCCATAAATGGCTTGTCCCTGTCATATTTCGATGGCGAACGGGAGATAATTTTATATTTAATGTCAGCACGGAGAAAGATAGCAACACCCCCACAGCTCGCTCCCGTTTGATCATTTCTTATAAGTATGTAGCCGGGGATAGCAACGGATGTAGAGGGTAGTGAGGGTTTCAAATACGATTCTGAAACAAGACAGGCATGAATGTGATTGCTAGTAAAGGTGGCGAGAAATTCAGAGTAATATCCGAAAATACTTTTCCCATTGAGGTGACAGATATTAAAGTTCTTCTTGTGTGGGGTGAATGTATTGTAAAATAAATAACTGAGGTGAGCATACCCCAAAGAGTCATCTGAAGAATCAATAAGAGAATCATTTGAGTCTAGCAATTGAAACTGTTCAGAGTTGTGAGATAAATCCATAAATTAAATATATATGACTAAATAAATAAAAACGAGTTATAACATATGTGTATTCAAAATAAAATACAAATAAAATAGTTGTAATAAAAATAAGAATAAAAGGTAAAAGAGGCGACAGTGGTAAACCAAAAACAGCCCGGATCACCACAACACCGCTATTTAGCTAAATTATAATATGGATGAGAATAATGCTTACTACAGAAGTGATGAGTTAAGGAATGCACAAAAAAGTAAATAACATAAAACTACTTACAAGATTACAAATTTGACAGAATTTGTAACTTTATACATAATATATTTTCGCTGTAGGTATGCTTTATATTATTTGTTGCCAAAATGTTGATGAGAATAGAGCAAATAATTAATACAAGCAAATGAGAGTTAATAAAGTGAAAAAGGGAGTGCCATGCCAGCATTGTTACAATTAATGTTGCAAGCAGCATGATTAAATTATTAAACAATGTGTAAGTATAATGTTGCAAGGAGCGACAACTCAAACCCAATTTTAAAATGAGATTACTGAACGTATCATCAGGTGTCAAAAAAGACAAATGTCAGAAAAAAAATGAGGGTGATACGGAATACCTATCAAAAAATTAAATTAGAAAATTGGTGAAATTACCAGGCTTAAGTCAACCCTGAGTTACAAAACCACAATAGTATGCCAAATGATAAAAGTAAGTGTTTTATTTAAATGGTACCTGTTTGTACGTGATACGAACATTTGCACAAAGATCTACAAATCCACTATTTTTTCGCAGGGATAACTCTCTTGGAATGGCCTGTAGTACTCTGAGCATCAATGAAAGGCGGATTCATGACTGAGAACTCCTGTAATTGCTCCATTGTGTTGAGTCTCAGCTTGTTGCCATTGGAAAGCTTCAGATACAAGTTCCCATCCTGTGACCAGCAATGGTTGATACCATAGAGTCTGCGTGCTTCTGCAACTGGAAAATTTTACTAGAACGGGACGGCAACTACTTCTGTCTTGTGAGGGTTTACCAAGGCGGTGGCATGACTTAATAGAAGCATTGGTGAAGTCAGGCAACTTCAGCTTTGCACTGACTGTCTGTACAACAACAGATGAAATATCTTCACCCGCTGACTCTTCAATACCGTGAAACAACAAAAATTTCTGCCTGCCACGGGTATCCAAGTCATCGACAACTTGGGATATTGATGAGATCTGCTGTCGAAGAAGGCTAATAGATTCCTTCATCCATTCTTTGAAGACAGCAAACTCCCCAGCCAGCTGGTCCAGACTCCGGGAATTTTTTACTGCAGTTGCCATCCTGGCCTCGAAAGCTGCCATAGTGTCAAGAAACTTTTTCTCCATATTGCTAACAACCACCGTGACATCCTTGGTATTCTTCGGCTTAACCATTGCAGATTTTCAGCAGGTACAGAGGAAACAAATTGTGTTGAGAGGTTATGTTGTGGTGAGTGGCAGTTCTTGGTTATAGCATAACCTGAATTAGCTGAATAGTGAACACTTTTTTATTTTCTATTAACACTATTTTATTTTCAATTTCATATTTTCTATTTCAGAAACAATTACTTGTTGTACTAAATTGTAAGTAAAAACTATGAATTTTATTTAAAATAAATAAGAGCTATAAATTTACGTGTATTGTTTCTCAAGCCTACCCACGAAAAAGGATATTTAGCCAAGTGAACAGCATGAAGACCAAGTTGCGAAATAAGTTAATAACATCGACTATAAATAAAACTCTATTGGCACGACCACTTATTCAAAATCATGGGAACTGTACGAAGTTTAAGGTGTCGTGCGAAATGTGTGATAAAATGAAAAGCAAGGACAAATACACATTGGATAAGCATGAATCTGAAGTACTAGAAACTATAAGAAACCTGTATGGCGAAGAAACTTATGAGGAATAAATATTTTTGAATCATATACGGTAATTTAGGATTTTTCCCCTTAAAATACGGCTAATCAGGGTGTGACATACGGCAACCCAGATTTTTACGACAACAACACTAAGCACGTGAGCGTTGGCGTAAACGTATGTGTTCAAGGGAAAAATGGAGCATGATTTCAATACCGTTTTTTTTATTAATAAAGTGGAATTCGACCGGCAACATGAGATATAAAATCTATTGGTTATGCCAATGCTAATTTTATTATTTTAAAACAATTACTATGTTATTCATGAGTCTAATTTAAAGTAGTATTTTTAGTTTTTGAGAACGATTTTTATTATCAAAGTGAAAAGAAGACCCGCAATATGGGATATGATATCGCATCTAATTTTTATGCCAATACCAATTTTATTAATTCAAAACAATTAATTGTTAACTATTAATGAATTCTAATTTAAAGTAATAGTTTTAGTTTTGCCAGATTATACTGAAATGTTGTCGATTTTTTCAATTTTGCAAGCCAAATCTCAACCACTCGGTCCAAATCCATATTAAATACTCACTGAGTTCTACACGAAATACACGCGCGTACATCACGCTATGTGGACGCAACACACGCTCTTGTTCGCGCGAGGCCTCACGCGTATACAACGCCGCATCTGGATAAGCTCTAAGAGGACAGCTCTCAAACAGGCACAACCAGTTGTCCCACCATTGCCTGGGACCGACTGATGGGGTATGTCCATCGCAAATTGGTGGGCCTTTTATTTTTCATGTTATTTTTATCTTCAAACTTCACATTCTCATTGCATTTCCAGCAAAAAGTTCTATGCACGCCACTGCTGGTAATGGGCAGCGGCGTCACTAATTTCGGTACCACGCTCACCAACTATCCAGCCCAGCAGTGAACACAAAACAGGCTGACGGATGAACACATCGGGATATCAGAGGTGTTTCCAAGTACGGACTGTAAAATGCAAGTCACAGAAACTTGGTCTCCCACGGTGAGCCTTATCGCAGTAGTTTGGGCAGAATTACGGATCAACAGCCTAATGTGCCGTCCAAAACACACAGGTCATAGACAAATGTGTCCCCAAATATTTTGATTTAAACCCGCGACCTTAAGATTAGGGGTCAAGCACTGTATGTTCTTATAATACTTATGTAGTTTATGTTGGTCAGTGTAAATTTATTCTGTACCGCACTTTCGTAGGAATCGGTAAGGCTTCAGTAACTGCACCTATAACTCAAAAACAAGGCCGATTGAGAAGAGAATTTAAATAAGGTTACTCGTATTATTTAAGGTTAATACAAACTTAGACTGCAATATTAGACCTGTCTTTGAAGGTTACTCTTCCTATACGGATAGTACAAATACTTAAAATAATACATAACAATCAAAACATAGCCAAAAATATATTTTAAGTAATTATTTTTCGACGTCCCTTCTATTGACAAAAATAAATCTAAAGTAATAAGTAAATAAATAAATAAATAATAAATAAATAATAAGTTTCCTTTGATTTACGCAAGAATTCTCTTACTCATTTTGAATTCCTGAAGCGATTTAACTAATTATTTCACATCCAATATTATTTTTTCTGTCCATCGCATCTATGTGGAAAGTATTATGCCATCAAAAACAAAATTTGTAAAAAAAAACAAGTCTCGCAAGTTACATAGTTCTTTTACCGTAAAAAGTTGTGAGATATCATGTAAATCCAAGTCGCTTAATTTATTCAGTCCCTACTTAAGGGACCTTCTGTCTTAAGTTATTACTTAATTAGCCAACCTAACAACATCTTAGATTGACCGTAACAATATAAAAAATCTTTTATGTTTTAAATAAAAAGATTGACTTGGCCATCGCATGAAAACACAATGTATCTAACAAGTAATACATATTATATTAAATTAGATTATTTAGTACTATCTCCTGTCGAGCTGGCATCGTCATCATCAAAATCAAATTTTATTAATTACCATTTATAACAATAAATGATTAATGTATTATTTTTTTATTATTGTAAATATTATTTAATTCTATATAATAATATGTGGTGGTAGAGCTGATGCCGGGCTCGACTGCGGAGGTACCACCATCTCACTCGCAAATCCACCCGAAGTTATTCGGGGGAGAGTAAGAGAACAGCTCTCAGGTAAAACCAGGCGGCCCACCACTGCCTGGGGTCGATGGATGGCGGTATAACCATCCCCATCTAAACTAAACAACCAACCACATAAACGATTAAAAAAAAAAACTGCCGGGCTGTATATAAAACAGGTTGGTGACGGGCAGCGGCGTCACTGGTGCAAGGGTTTTGGTACCGCGCTCACCAACCCGCCTGCCCAGTGTGTGTGAGTATGGGCATTTCTTCCAGGAAGACTGCCAAGAGTGGCGAAATTCTGGAAAGGCCTATGTCCAGCAGTGGACAAGACAGGCTGATGGATGGATGGATGGAATAATATGTAACTGGAGACGACCACATCAAGTGGTCGAAATATATCTTACAGAACTACCTTTGATTATGTGTTTCCTAATATATACGATATAAATACTAAAAGAGAAGAAGTCAATTATATTTTTATCCTATTACATAATGAAATATATTGTCCAATCCAAGTTTTCCGGAAGAAATCACTTACCTCTAGTGAGATCTTGTAAAGTAAATAATATTACCATGCAGATTATGTAAAAAAAAATCAACGCTCTGATTTTAGAAACGGTATTTTACATTATGAAGTCATTCATTCATTCATTCTTTATTGCACAAAAAGAGAAACATGAAAACAGGTTTACAGTGAAACCGTGTGTACATTGGCGCGCTTATCACTAAAAAGAGATTTCTTCCAGCAAAACCAAAAGGAAACATCAACAAAAAAAGAAACAGTAGGTAAGTAAAGCATACATGTGTACAACAAAAAAAAAGGTTAAAGTGTACAGAGAAAGAAAATATTAATAAAATACATATTAATAATATGCACACCATATAATATTAAAGATATATATATATATATATTAAAAAATAGAATACATACATATTTACCTATATTAGTCCATACATTCTCCTTTTAACGATACACCTAAAATCAATCGTGATCAGCATCTCTAATATGGAGGACCATACCGAGCTCGATAACGCTTGATACAGTGCTCTGTCTCACTCTGTTGATCTACCTAAAGAGGGACAGACAGTGGTACATCGACCTCTCAAAGCTCGATATGGTCTACCATGCTAGTTACCTTGATCAGCTTCGAAAACATAATTAAACTCAGGCCTAAAGTTTACAATGCCATCAAACCTACGCTCCATTCTAAAATTTCCCAAAGTTGGTACTATATATTGACCCCTAGACTGACACAAGCACCCTCAGCAAGAGCCAACCACATATCCTTATTAAAACTCTGTCTGACCAACCTCCAGGGATTACGTTGGAGGATGATAATAGTTCAGAACTTAGTTTAACATACTCCGATACAGATCAGCGGAGATATTGAAGAGACGCCAATCACAAAATATAAAAAGACGGCCAAGTGCGAGTAGCACTCGCGTCCGGAGGGTTCCGCACCATTCTTAAATGATTTGAATAAAAATTAAAAACTTATTATTACCTAGAAACTATGAAACAAAACTGCAAAATTAATAGGGTACGTAACCATAAACCTATATTACAACTCGACGTTTACAGTATTTGTTGTTTAAATAGAGTATATAACACTAATATACATAAAATTCCAAATTCCTATTTTCATATATTCAAATTAATTTAATTTAATTTTAAATTCCATATTCGGTTTCGGGTCAATATTCTACAGAACATAATATCCAAATTACAGATCTCTGCCTAATTTCGCTTTCAAGCTAGAGACCTGTGACATATGGACAAACAGGCGGACAGAGAGCAGAGCGACATTAAGGGCTCCGTTTTGCCCTTTGGGCGCGGAACCCTAAAACCTGGCCTAAGGCGAGTAACATTTACTTGCATGACTAATTAAACCTATTTCATGAAAATCTTTTTTTGTTTTGCTGGCATTCAAATCCAAATGTAACCTTTTAAATCTTAATTCAAAATTTATATTTTCCTGAGGCTTAAAAATTATCGCTTTCTAGGAGAATTTCCCGAAGGAAACATTCCTGCAGACTGAAGTTATAATATAATTAAGTACTGATAATATATTGGTTTTCGCTTAAACAGAGAGGCTGCCTAGCTGTTAAGTAAATAAAAAATTTCAAAGTAAACCTCTGTTCAAGTCGTGTCTGGCTCGTTAAGACTGAACTGGTCTTCGATTACTGAAGGAGCCAGATGCGTTTTGGACAGTTCCTCAGTTGCTGTCCTTGTTCCAGCCTTTTCTTTTGGAGTTTTAACCTTCCCGCCTTCGTATGATATCCTGCTGCTGTGTGTGCCTGCTCGAACTTGATAACCGCCTGCGCACATAACCCCTGACCTGTTTTAGTAATAATATGACACACTCCCTCGTCTTGTAAAGTCATATTATGACACTAACAGATAGGTCAAAAAAATATCAATTTTAACCGCGTATTTGAAAGACGGTACTATGTTTAATGTTATTCTGTTGTGTAATGTTACGATGACTCAGAAAACCAACCGATAATAAACTTTTTTTTATTTGATCATTTTGGTCACAGCTTATAAACTACATTATAAATCGGGATTTATAGTACATGTTGTTTAATTTGCCTTGGGCTGTCATTATCTAGAGCTCATAAAGTACAATTTTCATTATATTGTGGGTATCTTCGAAAATAAAAAAATGGGGTCCTTCAAAGTTTGTCAGTTTTAGATTATTAGGGTCTGCATCAAAAAAAAAACTTCATGAGTCTGGAATTTCTGTATATGAAACCTTAAGCTGTATTTCATTAAAATCTAGAGACCCGTGGTATGAGGACAGACATACAGACAGACAGACATACGAACGAGAGATACGTAAGGGCCCAGAACCCTAAAAATAGATACCAAGTGAAGTCAGTTTTAATCTACGAAACTCAAAGACACCTTTTTTTCATAACTAGAAAGTGTACAATGTTACAATTAGAATATAATAAAAGTTCATTTATTTTAAAAACAGTACATGCAATTTAAAATAAAATAAATCTTGAAAACAAAATGATAAAGACTGGGTTAAGCATGTCGGTAAATAGCAGCAAATTTTCAGTTATAAAATAAATTAGAACGAAGTAAAATACATTAACACACAATAAACTTCTAGGTGGTGGAGCTGATGCCGGGCTCGACTGTGTTGGTACCCTCATCTTACTCGAAATCCCCCCAAAGTTATTTGGAGGAGAGTAAGAGAACAGATGTCAGGCAAAACCAGGCAGCACACCATTGCCTGGGATCAATGGATGGCGGTATTCCATCCCAAATTGCCGGGCCTTACATAAAACAGGATGTTGACGGGCACCAGCGTCACTGGTGCAAGGGTTTCGGCACCGGACTCTCCAACCTGCCTGCCCAGTGTGTGTGAGTATGGGCATTTCTTCCAGGAAGACCGCCAAGAGTGGCAAAATCTTGGAAATTGAATCCAGCAGTGGACGAACAGGCTGATGGATGGAAAATGAATTACAAAAAAGTTTAAATCTCACTTAAATTATTCTAAATTAAGTCATACCGTTACTTATAAAATTGATTATAATAGTACATTTTGATGCAAGTACGAAAAGGTTGATATTTAGAGTCACAATTGACTTTTAACAATCAAATAACAAATAAAAACAACAAAAAACAGTCGGGACGAGAAATATCAACACTTTTGCACGTGTATCACTTTACATGAAATAATTTAAATTAAAAGCAATTTTGTTGGAAATCAAAACAGATACAAGTCGACAGAACAGATGAACACGCAGTGTGGTTGGCGCCAATATGTACTACAAAGACCAATCAAAAGTCTCTTTATAAAATCTTCTTAATAATAATTTCTAAGATAGTTAAAATATTATCACGTCTAAAATTGTTTTGAATTTTTAAAACATTTTTTACAATTTAACATACATAATATATTTAATAATAAAATGTAAAAGTTTGAAAATACTCATCTTAAACAGTTTTTAGAGTATCCGGTAAAACAAAGATTTACATGCTTACTAAATGATGTGTCCGGTTTCCCCTAGATGGCGTCAGTAGTACGCATGCTAAACAGGCATGTAATGTATCATATTTTGAGCAGGTGTATTAAAAAATGTTTGTATACTGGTTACTAGTCACCAACTCCCCTGTTTATAATATAACATCACTCTATCATTAATGGAAAAAAAACATACAGCGCTTACTTAGTCCACAATTTAGATATTTATGATTATGGGGTCAAAATCTGATGTGTAAGTAGTGACATCTTGGTTTGTAGAATGCCTAGCTTTGACAAGGAGTGTTTGTATTTGATTTCTGCCACCTTTCTTTGCTAAATAGTTCACTTCTCACCTGAATCACGTTTAGTCGCAAAAATCGTCTAGGAAAAGTGTTTGTTGAGGCACCCATTCGGGGATAAATACAGTATTGATTTTGAATTTTAACCGACTGAAACTACTGAAGTGCTTATGCTACAACTACTCGTAAATCTAAAGTTTTGATACCTACTCAAACACTACTGATTTGGACAGCCACGTACAACTTTGTCAAACTTCTGATGCCAACGAGGGTCTCTACATCATCAGCTGTGTTCGGTCGTGTCAAAATGATTAATAGTAAATTCCCACCTGTCATCTCGTTTGTGAAATTGAAAATGAACGTGTAGTTTGTTTTGTACATAGTTTTAGATTTCTGATTGTTTATTTGGTTTCAACTTTTAGTTTAGTTGGTAATAAACAAGTACATTACGAAAAAATATAGAGATTATGATGGATATTTTTGTATTAGAGAATTAAGTCTTTAACGATTAAGAAAACATTCAATGATTGGCCTTATCGTGAGGTTTGTTAAAACTGAAGGGATCATCGCTCTGCTTTGCTTCGCTCGGTTTCCTAATTTATGATCACCAGTCACCAGCAACCCGACATATACTTTTGATTTTTTGTTGAAAGGATGTTGTAATTTGATGTACTTTATGATATGGCTAATTTTGGTCTAAATAAAATAAGCTCTATTACAGTAATAAGGGATTTTTTGGGGTTCTGTAGTACCTGAAAGGTAAAAAGAACCTTTATGGTGAGACTCCGTTGTCCGTCCGTCCGTCGTCGTCGTGACATACACAGCCTCATTACTTTAGCACCGTTAAAGATAAAGACTTGAAATTTGCTACAAAAATTGCATTCCACTGCCTTCACAATTTGGTGTAAAAAATAATTTTAAAATTTTTTAAGTGTTCAAAATATTTCCAATTCAAAAGTGATAGAAATAAAAAAAATATCCCAAAAATACAATATGGATGTCAAATTGTATATATTAAAGAGCCGATTATAAAAATATAAACTTTTACCATATTTACTGGCACCGATTTCGAGGAATCTTTGAAAAACCATAAAAAATTGCAAGGACCCCGCCCCTTATTTACAAAACTATTGATCCAAAAAATATGAAAAAATCATGGCAATTTGGGATTACGTAAAGATGTCGTGACGATAAATATATATATGTATATATTTATTCATATCGCCAAAATATAAGTAAAACATTTGCAGTCCAGTGTGGCAAGCATGCGCTAGAGATACAGCGTTTATACATATACGTATTACGTATACACTACTTGCGCTCTCATGCATACCGAGTTTGTCAAAGTGCAGAGTGCAAGTAAGATGGAAAGACACTGTATCGATGGCGCGTGCTAGATTCCTTGATCGTAGCCAACGAGCTATAGCTATAGGTCATTGATCGTAGCTCTATTACAGATAAACTTGGTAGACTTTTTGAGATACTCTGTGTATAGTCGCCGTTGTTACAACAACTTCCGTTTTGAACTGATGTGTAATATATGCAAAATTACACGAATATTTAACCATAATTCATGCTGACCTCTCCCTAATGCATATTTCATTGGGTAAAACTTCACTTTACTAGTTAACTAGTTCACTACTTTACAAATAAAAGACGGTACTCTATAGGTATACATTTCAAAAGTAGGTTGGTAGCTAAGCTTGTGGCGTTTGCAAATAGTTATCAAAGTATTTTTTTGTTTTTAAACCGGTCTAATGATTAAAATAATTAGCATTTTCCACTCTAAATTTGGATTTTGCAAAGCAAAGAAAAAGAATATGAATCCAGATTGGATTGTGATCTGGAGGCAATCTTTTTTTATGATTATTGTGTGTATACTGGTTTGTGTTTTTTTTTGATTATTTAATTTCTGTTATTTTAAGATCTATATTATAATTAATAGTTAGTTTATTGTTAGGACTTTATATTTTAGTTAAAAGTGTTTTGTGCCAATTTATGTTCATCCTATTATATAATACGCTTTTATAGTAATATAAGAGCATTATCCAGATTCAAATACCCCCACTTCCAATGATATCGCCGTCGCGTCGTCGTCTTATCCTACTCCGCTTCTCCATCAGTACAAAGCATTATGTACGTACGTACACACTTAGTCGTCTTTTGTAGGCGTCCTGCATTGTTTGCTGAGCCATTAATCTCCGTTGAAAGATCCCCGAGGTGAAGTTATTTGCGCTGAACTGGATTCTGGTGCTGCCGGGTAATGGTGCAGACTTAAAAGTTCAAGACAATTTGTTTCGTAAGGTCAAAACGTATTCCGTCATAAAATGAAATGTAGAACGTCAGGAAAGTTATAAAAAAAGTCATAAATATAAAAAAAGTTAACATTTATCTAGTGTCGTATAATTAATTCTCTTACGATTTATTAATTAGAGTTTTAATAATTTGTTTCGGTTTTTACACGACGTGGGTATGTTTTTTAATTAAATTGGCGCTTGGAACAGTTATGGAATTCTATATATATATTTTTTTGTTTTTTATGCGTAATTTTTGCTTCTCCTTAAAACTCACATACAATACAATACAATATAACTTTATTTGCACACCACACAGAAGGAAACAAAAATAATATAAATTACAATAGCCAAATAACGTAGGTACAATCAGGCGGCCTTATCGCTTATAGCGATCTCTTCCAGACAACCTTTGGGTAGAATCTGGTTTAAAAGGAGATTGATGAATAGGCGGTGCACTAATTTTAAAATAATATTTAAATATACTATACAAAATCTACATTAATAAATTAAAAGAAAAATAATAATTTATTATAGATAAATAACATGAATGAATAAATATATACATACATACATATATTACATAAATAATAAATAAACTTTAAGAGGAATGTAGATAGTTCAGTGGTCAGAGTGAGAGGTAGTGTTCTTTTACCAGTCTCTTAAAGACTGGTAGGGAAGGTGCTCTTCTTATAGATAGAGGAAGATCATTCCACAAACGGACGGCTTGTACTGAAAAGTAATTGTCATAGAAGGACGATGAATGCATTGGGGTAGCCAGGAGTAGATTTTGAGGGGACCGTAAGATACGGTCATGAGTACCATGAAGAAACTGAAAGCGAGCTTTGAGATATGATGGGGTGGCAGGATTATTTAATACAGAATACAAAAGAGACAGAATATGAGAATTGCGACGACGACGAATAGGAAGCCAATTAAGACGCGAACGAAATTCAGAAATGTGATCGATTTTACGAATACCAAAAATGAACCTAATACAGAAATTCTGAAGACGTTCGAGTTTATCAAGTTGGACCTGAGTAAGATCGAGGTAACAAATATCTGCGTAATCGAGAATCGGTAGTAACAAGGAATGTGCAAGCGCAATTTTAGTACCAGTCGGGAGGAAATTTCAAAGCCTTCTCAGAGCTCCTGCAGCCGCAAAAAGTTTTCTGCTAACTTCATTTATTTGGGGTCCCATGACAGGCAACATATCTCGCATCAGGTAAATTATTATAATAAGTGGCGGTAGAACGCTGACCGTTCAGTCTTGATACCCAGATTTTCAGAATTATGTGCATAATATTTGTGTTCTTAAAACATACCACTTGCTGAACGGTGAAGGAAAACATCGTCAGGAAACCTGCATGCCCCAAAAAGCGTGCAATTGTGCAAGAAGTACGGCGATAGGGCTCATCTCCCATCACTTTGGGACGTATTAATCGTCGGTGAAACGCGGGTGTACCGGGGACACCCTTGACACCCTCGCGGATTCATGTCATGACGATATGTTTGTATATAGATGTGTTTCCAGTTCCAACAAGTGTAGGTCATCGCAAATATTAATTTCACCAAGTACAAGTTGTATGAGTATGGAAATGTGTGCAACGTAATGGACGTAGTGTAAATATTTGATGTCAAGAATACGTCTGTAGACCTTTCTTTACCTTTGCAATTGCATGTACAAATACATTTTGCGGTTATATTGAGATGCGTGCAAGTCGCTCTCTCTCAACTGTGCTTAGTACGGTTCCAAGATGATGAAAGTAAACACTGTGTATGAAATACCTAGGAAATTCTTGGCCTAGGTAGAAATACTAATAAAACAATTTAAAATAAATAAATATATACATTCAATAAAAAAAAATAAAAAAATTCGCATAAATATTTAATTTACAGACACGACTTTTGATTAGTATAAGTAAGTAAGTTGTAGAAATAAGGAAAACAAAAGAATATAATTTTTTGAACGACTATATGCAACAACGGTCACCATGTTTTACCAAAGCGCTAAAAATACCAATCAAATAAGCCCAAACTCGAAGGGTCTGCTGTTGTCCATTGATGAGATACCGTACCCATCTTCCAGTCTCATCATCAAACCCAGTCACCATGTTTAACCAAAGTGCTCATCATCAGACCCTGGTTACCATGTTTTACCAAAGTGCCAATAAAGTCTAATCAAATAAGCCCAAACTCAAAGGGTCTGCTGTTGTCCATTTAGGAGATCCTGTACCCACCTTCCAGTCCCATCAGCAGACCTTAAACACCATGTTTTACCAAAGTGCTAATAAAGACCAATCAAAACTCGAAGGGTCTGCTGTTGTTCGTTTGGGAGACTCCGTGCCCATCTTCCAGTCCCGTCATCAGACCCTGGTCACCATGTTTTACCAAAGTGCTAATAAAGACCAATCAAACAAGCCCAAATTCGAAGGGTCTGCATTCTAACCAAATTTTATAAACGTTCTGGAATTATTATGTGCTACATAACTTCTTATTACTACCAGTAGAAACGTAAATTCCAAAAATCTTTACATGACGATAACTTTTTTTCTGAGATCCGATTTAAATGAAATAAAGCCTTTATTCTATTCCAAATTAAGCTCTGTACAACTTTGGAAATTACATGAAAATCCGTGTAGTAGTTTTAGAGATGTGCGTGAACAAACAGACAGACGAGACAGAAAAGAATTCTAAAAATTGTTGATTTGTGTTCTATTACTCTTCTTTAGTCACTCTGTTTCTATTTCTATTACTTTTCTTCAATGTACAGACACTGCGGTTTCTACTGTCTTATTATATGTATTGATTGAATATTTCGTCGTAGGATGTTGAATTTTCGTGAAAAAGCGGGTATGCGATCATACGAAAATTATTTTTTGTTAAAAGTATGGGACGACCACTTCGAAACCCTGGTCGACTCACTTCGCTTCGTTTTGCTCGGCTCCTCAAATTTACACGCCCTTCCTCGCTTCGCTCGTCGTCACCATAAGTAGATTTTATGTTAAAAGATTTTCATAGTTCTTTTAATGTACATTATTTCATTTATAAAATTGCACTGATATAAAATTTAGAAACTCCAACCAGTTTTTCTTGATGGCACTATCAAACAAACATTGCTGTCGTGGACGAATTATTCATCCATGATTGCTATGCAAAAATCTCATTTGTATTATTCAGAGTTATTTATTTCGTATAATATGCCTTAAGTGAAAACCGGTTGAAGTTATTGAAGTTTATATTAGTGAAACGGTACAAGTGTATTTATCAAGAAAGTTGATGATGTTTCACGAAGTGCCGAAAATGCAAGATTTAATCATAATAAAAAGATTTTTTCACATATGGCTTTTGAAATCGATATGAAATATTCCTGTTTGCAAGCCGAGCCCCAAAGACCTTGACTGAAGAAACTTGAGCATGTTAATTTAAACCTGCTCCCAGTTTACGAGCTTTAAAACAACAATTTCAAGTAAATACAAGATTTTACAGCGTTTCAACCTCCTACGTTATGTAAGTACAGAATGTCTTATTAAAAGTAAGAAGCAACCGCGAAAATAGAAGATAAGATTTTAAAATATTAAATTCAGTTTCTTTTTTCTAAGTCAGCTTTAGAAACAAGGATCTTTATGTTTTGATTACCTGAGGTTTGGATTAATAATTAAAATGTTACTTTTGTTTATTATTGAAATTAATATAATATAATATCTTGATAAAATTTATCATCTATAGGTACAATGTAAACAATCGTATCTACATAATTCATAGTTATATTTAATTATATTCTTAGTGTTTCTTGATTGTGCCGTAAGGCGAAACTAGTTCAAGTTATTTTAAAATGTTATATTATAAGTGAAACAGTACAAGTGTTTTCATCAAGATGGTATAAGCATTACTCTTGTTTACTGGCTATTGTTAAGCAAAGATGCAGCAGTTTAGGGTCTACTACTCGTTGCATTTAACTTTCCCACTTATCTTTAGACAAAACATTTCAACACCATTCACACTCATTCCCTAGCTTATACATGAAGCTTATAGCCGTCCAAAGAAATTCCTACATTCGCATAAAGCATTTATCTTTGTAGCGCACGAAATCTGGAGAACTTAACTGTTGCAGCACAGATTGTGTGCTGAATAATAATGAATCGTGCTCCCCCCGAGCGCATAAACAGCGGCATCAGTGAGGTGTGAAGGCCCTGGGAGGTGCTGGATGTGACTCGTTTCTTGGGCGTGGAAAGGGAACTTAAGATAGTCTCAATTCGAATACCAAAAAATATAATAACAAAATGTTTATTCATAAATAATAATGAAAAATTCTTCTTTTAGGTTGTGACGGCTTCCAACAAATTCAAAAATCTGTACTGCCAAAAGCAAATTGCTTTCGTAACCCGCCCCCTTTCCCTCTTGTTAAGCTATATACGCCCTTGACTGGTTTAAATATAATATGGTTTTCATGAGCCCTTTTGAGGGGTTTTGAATTTGTTACAGGCAAAAGAAATTATGCCCTTAGGTTTCACTTCATTAAAATAACGGACGGACGTCTCAAACAGACAGACTCCTGCAACCAAAGTCAACCAAGTCCCACGCATCTTTTCTTCTCCGTTTTTTGCTATGACTCCATAAGTTTCCTGCTTCGTAGACCCACTACGTCGCACATGTTTATGCGTCACTTGCTACGGCGGCGTAGAAAACGCTACGACTCTGTAGTTTCTCCAATTTGTAGACCCGCTACGTTATACGTCTGAACCCATATATACGTCAAGGAACGTGAACGTCTATATGCGGTTTGATTAACGATTCACAGTTGAATGAAACTTTAATAAAAATCAGTTACCAAAAACATGACATTGATTTATACTTTCGATTTCCGGCACTTAAGGAAACTTGGAGAACAATAATGATGATCTATAACAGCACCTGTACCCATTTCGCAGTATGATTTTAGTAGTTTATGTAACTGGTACATACAGAAGTTTATTAAAACACGAGTGTGAGTTTAAAAGATGAGACATCTGCGATTTTTTTATTATGAAAAGTGTTTTAAAATTTATTACGAGTAGTTATGTGCTGTTTATTACACCATTTCATCTAAAATCATCCGGGAGTAACTTTCTTTCATATTTTCTATTCCACAAAATCTTGCTAGCATTTGTCGTGAGCTTTTCTTAATTTTGCTGATAAAATATTGTTCGTAACTTTCGTTATGTTTTTAAAGAAATTATAAATATGCAAACAAAAAAAACGTCTTATTATTTATTTCGGAAGGCACCTTGGCACGGCGTCAGTTGAGTATGAAAAAGTATTGACAGATAAAATATATGAACATAATATTAATACTTAAATTTTAAAATGTCTTGAGATGATTTTTTGTGTGCATATTTATAATTTCACATTAATATGTATCTTTAAAATTAAAAAAGTACAAGTATTAATAATAAGTAAGTCATATTTCAATAAACAAGTTGAAACAAACTCACGTTAGATTGAAAAGTCGCGGGATACTAATCAGTCAGTAGCCCGTTAACGATTTCCTTAGACTATTGTGAAAGTTCCTGGGAAGACTGATTAATGTCTCCTCTGCCATCAGTCTTCAGCTTTTGGGAGAGCGCGCTCCTTTCTGGGTCTTATTGACGCTTTCTAACAGGCCCATTGCAGATTTAAAAAACCGGCCAAGTACGAGTCGGCAAAAAAATCAAGTCTATTGTATGGGAGCCCTCCTTAAATATTAATTTTATTTTAATGTAGTTATTTATTTTTAAAGGCAATATATAAGTAAATATTCTGTGAATATTTCAAGCGTCTACCTGTTGCTGTTATCAATATCTAGCAAAAACGAGCAAAAAACTCACGATTGCTGCATGGGAGCCGCCTTTCATATTTATTTTTTTATATTTTTTGTATTTATTGTTATAGCAGCAACAGAAATACATCATCTGTGAAAATTTCAACTGTCTAACTATCACGGTTCATGAGATACAGTCTGGTGACATACGGACGGACAAACGGACAGACAGACAGACAGACAGACGGACAGCGGAGTCTTAGTAATAGGGTCCCGTTGGTTACCCTTTGGGTACGGAACCATTAAAAAAGCGCTCTAAAGTTACATACCGGATGAAAATAGACAGCTTACTCTTAATGAAACCACAATTATTCACTTACCCATTGTAAACTTTGTATAGGCAAGTTCTTTTTTAGGGTTCCGTGCCCAAAGGGTAACCAACGGGACCCTATTACTAAGACTCCGCTGTCCGTCCGACCGTCCGTCCATCCGTCTGTCACCAGGCTGTATCTCATGAACCGTCATAGTTAGACCGTTCAAATTTTCACAGATGATGTATTTTTATTGCCGCTAACTACAAATATAAAAACCGGCCAAGTGCGAGTCGAACCCGCACACTCCTATACAACATACATGATTTTTTTGCCGTTTTTATAGATAATGGTACGGAAACCTTCGTGCGCAGGTCCGATTCGCACTTGGCCAGTTTTTATTTTTTCATTTCCGTTATACTAGGTGAAATTAAATCAACCGACCAAATTCATACTGGAGACTCGGTTAGTCATCAGGAACAAGCTTTAATGACCCTCCAGGTGAAATTCGAAAGAAAATTTTTTTTTGCCCCATAGTGCCTGCACTAGGAATTGTCCTTAAACTTGTCCAACCAGTAAGAGAGCTAATAAAAATATTTTTTCTAAATTGGCCAAAAAGATAACTGAACCTGGTTCTTGATCACTAACTGAGTCTCCAGTATGAATCTGGTCGGTTGATTTAATTTCAGCCTATATGTTTTTCATGGGAAATTTGTTCAGTTAGATAATGAGACATATGGATTCATTAAAAGATAGTATTGCACCCGGTTGGTTTTCTGGTGTAAATTTTAATTAATTGTAATAAAATACCTTCTCTGCTACGCTTCCTTCTCTTACCGTTTCTACGTCAAAGTCTTACGGTCCCTCTTCGACTATGTAGCATGGAAATTATTCTGTCGCTTATAAATAGGTACAAAGGTAGTAGACTTAGCAATATTTCAGCTCATAGACTGTCTTGCAACATTACACAATAATTAATTGTAATAAAATACCTTCTCTGCTACGCTTCCTTCTCTTACCGTTTCTACGTCAAAGTCTTACGGTCCCTCTTCGACTATGTAGCATGGAAATTATTCTGTCGCTTATAAATAGGTACAAAGGTAGTAGACTTAGCAATATTTCAGCTCATAGACTGTCTTGCAACATTACACAATAATTAATTGTAATAAAATACCTTCTCTGCTACGCTTCCTTCTCTTACCGTTTCTACGTCAAAGTCTTACGGTCCCTCTTCGACTATGTAGCATGGAAATTATTCTGTCGCTTATAAATAGGTACAAAGGTAGTAGACTTAGCAATATTTCAGCTCATAGACTGTCTTGCAACATTACACAATAATTAATTGTAATAAAATACCTTCTCTGCTACGCTTCCTTCTCTTACCGTTTCTACGTCAAAGTCTTACGGTCCCTCTTCGACTATGTAGTATGGAAATTATTCTGTCGCTTATAAATAGGTACAAAGGTAGTAGACTTAGCAATATTTCAGCTCATAGACTGTCTTGCAACATTACACAATAATTAATTGTAATAAAATACCTTCTCTGCTACGCTTCCTTCTCTTACCGTTTCTACGTCAAAGTCTTACGGTCCCTCTTCGACTATGTAGTATGGAAATTATTCTGTCGCTTATAAATAGGTACAAAGGTAGTAGACTTAGCAATATTTCAGCTCATAGACTGTCTTGCAACATTACACAATAATTAATTGTAATAAAATACCTTCTCTGCTACGCTTCCTTCTCTTACCGTTTCTACGTCAAAGTCTTACGGTCCCTCTTCGACTATGTAGTATGGAAATTATTCTGTCGCTTATAAATAGGTACAAAGGTAGTAGACTTAGCAATATTTCAGCTCATAGACTGTCTTGCAACATTACACAATAATTAATTGTAATAAAATACCTTCTCTGCTACGCTTCCTTCTCTTACCGTTTCTACGTCAAAGTCTTACGGTCCCTCTTCGACTATGTAGCATGGAAATTATTCTGTCGCTTATAAATAGGTACAAAGGTAGTAGACTTAGCAATATTTCAGCTCATAGACTGTCTTGCAACATTACACAATAATTAATTGTAATAAAATACCTTCTCTGCTACGCTTCCTTCTCTTACCGTTTCTACGTCAAAGTCTTACGGTCCCTCTTCGACTATGTAGTATGGAAATTATTCTGTCACTTATAAATAGGTACAAAGGTAGTAGACTTAGCAATATTTCAGCTCATAGACTGTCTTGCAACATTACACAATAATTAAATTGTTATAGGCTGTGAATATTGTTGGGCCATTTAAGACAATCCAATTTAACCGTTCAAAGATCAATGACCCTATATTCACATGAGACAACAGCTTTGAAACTTGAGAAAATAATGGAAGTTTATGCTATACTTATAATAGCAGAAGTATACAATAGCTTACGAGGACGATTTGAAACACGAGCGATAAGCGAAATTTTGCCACTACCCACGTGCCCTTACCCACGTTTTTCAATGGATAGTGTGAGTAAATAAAAGAAACGTAATTAAAGAACGGCCATCATGGGGCCGAAATGCTTTAGAATGGAGACCACGTACGGCAAAGCGTAGTGTAGGCCGACCTCGTGGCCGCTGGACCGACGACCTAAAGGACGTTGTAAGTGGCGGTTGGATGAAGAGGACGGAGGACCGACATGAGTGGCGAAATTTGGGAAAGGCCTACGTCCAGCATTGGACGAACACGGGCTGATGGATGGATGGATGATTAAAGAAACAAACAATAAATACTCCAAATTAACTTTAAGTGGGCATTCTTTTTTTCTTTTTCTTTTCACGCTGGTTGCCACTTTGACGGAAATGAGCTGCTTTAAGTTTGATGCCTTCGTAGGTTAGTTTCAGTCATATCATAACATAACATAACATACCTGGGCGGCTATTCCGACGTTATTGCGCATTCCCAATTTCGGTCATTAGATATTTCTTTGAAGCTTGATAAATACCATGCAATGAAAATGAGAGTGAATAAGCCACATCAAATAAAAACTATAGGATATAAGGAACACTCACTTTAAGTTTTCAATCAAAGCAATCAATACATATCCATACAAAATCCTTTTAAATATCACACGTAATCTGCCTTTGCAATTTTTGCGCACGTGTCAGAATACCCGCCCTGGCCGTCAATTTCGGCACGTGCGCAAAAATTGCGAAGGCAGATTGCGGGTGACTTTAAAAGGGATATTGTAGGGATATGTATTTTTTTTTTATTGAAAACTTAAGGAAAGCATTCCTTATATCCTATAGCTTCTATTTGATATGGTTTAGTCACTCTAATTTCCATTGCGTGGCATATTTCAAACTTTAAACAAATATCTAATTACTGATATTGCGAATGCGCAATAATGCCGGAATAGCCGCCCTGCTTGGTGTTGCTGTCAGTGGTTTGCGGATATCGTCGACGAACAAACTGAACGCATCCTACGAACACATCAAGCTGAAAGCGTATCTAGAAGTACAACGGTTCGAGGCTCGTTCGTCTCGTCTTCGTCAAACGACGAAAGATTCAAAACGTATACGAGTAAAAGAGATAAATAACAGGTATCTGCTCACTCACGTAAATTTGTTCCATTTGTCGAAGACAAGTCGAGTGAACCCAGAACGGCTTTACTTCTAGAGCCGCTGTCTGTTACGTCTATCTATGGTACACAAGAAAAGACTGGCGACCTTTTTTCAATTAAAAATACTCTTGTGTCGTAAAGTCAACATTTAAAACAGTTTTGTTTTGTAAAATTTCGTGTTTTTATTCCAACTAACAAAACTAACTTGTTATAGTAACCATCATAATGTCATAATGCAACATTTGGTGTCCTGAGGGCAATCAGTTGCTTCCATGAAGACTTGTTGAGGATTGCAGAACTCCTGGGACATCATGCAAGTTCCTCCATGCTTCAAACACCTCGTCTCCTTCATGGATACTGAAAAAAATATATATTTATTTCGCAGCACGTTTTTGTAGAACTTTATACTTCATATATTATTATTATCCTTATTTTAGGATAAGTACTTAAAGAAAAAAAGCAAAACTATCGAAGAACATTAATGATATGATAACGCCAAACATAATTAAGATTCACGGTTGATCGCTTCTGTGATTTAGTGGTTCGAATTGCTTGGTGTCGATCTGCGTGCTTCTGAAGGCACTGTAAGTCCATATTTGTGGAAAATACCAGACGACAGAAATATTTCTGAAATTTTAGGAATTTTAGCCCTCTGTTAAGAAATCAGGAAAACATAGGATTTTCCAGGATTTTCTACGGTGAATGAATAAATGATAAAAAACATTATATTTATTGAGATCCATTGTGTTCGTAACAAAAACTGTTGAAAATCTCCCTGCCTCCACATTAACATAAAACCTTTACGAAAATATCACAAAATGTATTCAATTATCAGGGATTTTGTCAGGAAGTGACGCTACTGGATCTGCTATATTTTGTGCTCTGAGAAAACCTCTGACATCCTCGAGGGCTTTATGGCGTGTATCAATAAACGATAACGGACATCTAGTATACAAACATTCCTTAAAATATGTATTTAAGTTAATTTAAAACCCCCCGATGATGCTTAAATAGTGAAACCAGTTTGGTAGTGTACCTAGTATTAAATATTATCTGTGGAAAATTACAAGAGTTTTATTTACAACAATAATTAAATGGTATTTATTTTAAATATTCGGTCAGCAAGAAAAATCTACTGAAAGGTTATTTTGACAGCACAATATGTTTTTGTCGGCCGTAATAAAAACCACCAGCAATCCCTGGTCAGCAACTAAATCAAGGATTATCAGAAAATAAGTAATATTTGGAACATATGGTCCTTAAGAAATTTAGTGTGAAGAAAGTATTTTTCATTTTACGTTTGTATGACAAATGTGTTCCCGGCGTGTACAACGGACTTTTTGTATTAAATGCACGCGGAGAAAGTTGCAGATGCTCTCTAGATCTCTATTTTTACGAGTAAATGTACTAACAGCCGTGACAGCACTCGATACCCTTGATCTTCTGTCTTGAACACAGTCCTCGTATCTCAGATAGATGTCCAGCGGGACAGTCGGTGGCAATGTTGCAGATGCCTCCAGCGGCAGAACAAGCCTCTTCCTGATAAATTGCGTCTATCTTCCGAACTGCAATAAAAGAGTAAGTTACCATTTGGGATTGGTATCAGATGAGGGTAGCGAGAGCCCAACGAGAATGGCGTGGTCAAGAAGACGCCTATTCCTAACAGTGGGTAAATGCGAGCTGATTAATGATAATTTTGATGATGATAATGATGATGATTATCCAAGCTACGATATGTGAGGCTTTAACGCGCCAGAGATAGATACAGATAAAACACTTATTTAATACATACACAAAAATAAAGGATTAAAATTCAGCTTAGGTATATCCAAAATACTATATAAACTAATACGTACGTCAAAAAGACAAAAAATAAAAATGCATTTTATTTTGAACATAAATCCGTTGAATAAAATAAACATAGACATCGTTGTAAATGTGTTGATATATGTGTTACGATAGCTAAAAGGTTTACGACTCGACATTAATATCATTATAAGACAACAACGTTGGTTTTTAGTCGTAACATAAAATCCATCCATCCATCCATTAGCCCGTGTTCGTCCACTGCTCGCACTTTACCAGGTTCTGCCACTTCCCCGTTCTCCTCATCCAGCCGCGACTCGTAACGTCCTTCAAGTTGTAATTTCTCTTTTAGCCTTCCATCAGACATAAATACTTCCAAAGCATGAAAACGACTTGCACATTTTTTAAAGATGTCTTGTTTCTAAGTAAAACTAAGTAGATTTTAATATCTATGCGCAAAGGAATGAAATTTCCTCGAGTGTTAGTAAAAATATCTTGTTGTTCGTGTTAATTTTTTCGCCATAGGGCGCTTTAGTGTGAAACATCTTAGTTTTATCGTCTCGATAACAAAAAGCTATAAAAAATAGTTTAATCATCAGTTTGTGAAGTGAACGTTATAGTGAGATTAGTCATATGATAACGCTGCAGTACAAGTGTTATCCTAAGTTAAGACTGTCTATCGGCTGACTTATGCGTATTTGTTTGAGCGCATCTGTGATTCCTACCCTCAAAAATCAACAGTGCAATAGATTATAAAAACAAAGGTTTGGATCAATATAAACTATTAATAATGCAATTCAGGGTAACGAAGATATTTGAAACCTCGCTCTCGTAACATAGAACAGAATAAAGCTACTGAAACAGCACTGAAATTTAGATTGCTTAACAGCGCCACCTTGCAGCAGCCATCATTGAACTAATCAAATTTACACCGTCGCTTGTTGGTCATTTGTCTTGTCACTTACTATATTTTGCATTTAAGTACTACTCGGTACATATAGATAGCGCTACTGTTTATATTTGGACACTTACCTACGGAAGCAGTTTATAACTTCATACATTAGAGGTTTACGGCTGTCTAAGAGCTGCATAAACAATGAATCTTAAATGCGCTATCTGTGAAGACACGGCTGAGAAAGACATCTTAAAATGTAAAAAATGCCAAAAATTGTATCATTTTGGCTGCCTAGAAATGACAAAGTTGGATTATGACAAGATACTGCCGATGAATAGAATTAAATGGGTGTGTACGGAATGTAAACCAAAGAAAAATGAGCCTAATCAACTTACAAGCAGCCCAGCTTATGTACCATTAAAGTGTCAGTCACAGGACTTTCCATCGTCCATGGCTAATATGGATACCCAAGCTTTCACGGCTTACTTCGATAAAATGTTTTCCACACAGAGGGAGGAGTGGAAGGATTGCCTCAAGAATATAACAGATCGGTTGGATAAGTGGGAAGACAAACTCTCATTTTTTGAGACACGGTTGACTGACATAGAGAGTAACACACTTAGGTTGATAGAAGAGAACCAAAGTTTGCGCTCTGCATTGGTTACCCGAGAAAAGGAGATCGAAGGTCTTAAACTAACCGTAACGCAACTCGAGGATGACCTTGAAGTCCGGAATCTCTCCTCAGTTGTGAAAGAAATTGAAATATCTGGAATACCAGAAAGCAAGTCAGAAAACTTACTTCACATATTCAAAACTGCAGCAGTAAAATTGGGGATCGCGCTGGATGACAGAGATATTGACTACGGTAAAAGAGTAGGGCCCTACAAGAACGATACTAAAAAGCCCCGCCTCACAGTGATAGGTCTAACGCGTCGCACTCTGAAAAATGACATCCTCAGAGCTGCTCGAATTCGACGGGGTCTAACCAGCCACGATCTTGAAATATCGGGAAAGCCAATCGATGTTTATTTCAATGAGCGCCTGACTAAAAAAAAGAGGCAACTCTTTACGGCAGCTCGTGCACTGAAAAAAGAATATAACTTTAAATTTTGCTGGACCCGTGATGGTCAGATCTACGTTAGAAAAAACGAGAATTCCAAGGTTGAGCGAATTAACACTGAACTGGACCTTGATCGTGTTTTTGGCAGAGATATATCAGCCTCAATCAGTAAATAAGTTTGGATTTAACATTATTATTCTGTGGTTGCTTTATTTTTATATTACTGCTAATTTACTAAACAAAGAAATGACTTTGCCTAATAAATTGTGTGTACTTTTAGTTTTCATAAATATCAATTTACGTCTCTACTGTTGCATTTGCCGAGGTCGAGCTACGTACTACGTATTTACTTATAATAATATATATATAATATTTCAAGTATTCGTATACTTTAACAAGAGTGTCAATATGCTGTACATAAAGTATGAATCTAACACAATTATATCGTTAACTTCAAATTATGTAATCATTGCATATTTATGTAAATCATTATATTTAATACAATTTACTTATTTCAATATTTACGTATCAATTTATATGTATATCCATGTTTGTATAGACACTGTTGCATCAAGACATTTAATAAAAATTAGTCCAACTAATATATCTGAACATTCTTCTAAAAAAACACATTTACCCTTACATTACTACGATGCTTGAACTCAATCAGCAAGAATTTTGTTCCGAAATTGATAATTCCGAGATATTTAGCACATATACACTAGATTGTCTTGAAGATTGCAAACCCTTAATTGATAAAAACTGCTTAAATATAATTACTTTTAATATTCGTAGCATCCATGAAAATTTCGACGATTTTTTGATAATGCTTCATAGGTTAGATATAGACTACGACATAGTCGTTCTTGTGGAGTGTTGGCTTCATACTAAATGTTATAGTCCAAGAACTATTCCAGGCTATAGTCTACATACCTCATCAATATATAAATTCAAGAGTGATGGTGTAGCAGTATACTGTAAACAAAGTATCGCCATTGATGTACAGGAAGTAGCAATTATTGATTCAAATTCATTATTAGTTAAAATCAATAACAATATTGCAATTCTGTGCATTTACCGCTCTCCTTCTTTAAAAAATGCTACTGACTTTTTAGACGCTTTAAATAATGAATTAGGCAAGGTCAATAAGTCATACAACAATTTATTCGTAACTGGGGATATTAATATAAATATTGCTATTGATGGTGACAGTGACAGTGACACCAATGCTATAGATTATGAAAATATTCTCATGACGCACGGACTATGTCCTACTTCGCGGAATCCAACCAGATTGAGAAACTGTCTTGACCATTTTATCGCCAGGCCAAAGAATAAAAATAAAATTAAAAGCCTTACCATTAGAACAGACACAACTGATCATTCATTAATTATAAATAGTATTGAATTGAACACACCACAAAAACATCGCTGCAATACTACTACAACCAAAATTGATTTCCAAGCTTTAACGAAAACTCTTAGCTCTACAGATTGGACTGATACAATCAAAGAGACAAACGTAAATATAGCTACCTACCAGTTTATTACAAAGCTACAATCGTTAATTGCATTGCATACTAGGACTATTGTTCGTCCACACAAACTCCGCTCTGTGAAGCCATGGATTACTGAATCTCTTGGTAAATCTATAATAAAGAGGGACTTACTTCACAAGGTAGCAAGACTTTCTCCAAACGACCAGGCTATTCAAAAAACTTACAAATCTTACAGAAATATTTGTAAGATTGCAACTAAAACTGCACGTGATCTATATTTTGGTAAGAAAATTGAAACAAATAAATTTGATTCTAGAAAAACCTGGAAAATCATAAAAGAGGCAGCAGATATAGAGCAAGGACCTAAAAAAACTGCAGTGTCTCTTCTTGATTCAAAAAATACCAACTCTGAATCTGTTAATGGAGTCAACAATTATTTCTGCAATATCGGTAGGAAACTTGCACAATCAACTCTTGAACGCCTTAATAAGACAGAAAATGAACTAACTAAAAAAAACATCCCATCTGTAAAACAGTCAAACTCTTTTTTTTTACTACCAGTTGACGCCAACGAAGTTCTTGGAGCAATCCAGGGATTAAAACATTCGAATGCTGCAGGTTGGGATCAAATTAGCAATGAAATTTTGAAGAAAATAGGATACCTTGTACTTGAGCCTCTAGTAAATATATTCAATTTAAGTTTTTTAAACGGCATCTTTCCAGACTCATTCAAATTAGCTACTATAATTCCACTCCATAAAGGAGGTGCAACCAAGAATGTGCAAAATTATCGACCAATTGCATTATTGCCCACAATCTCTAAAGTGCTGGAAAAATTGGTAAAGAGTCGTCTAGTTAATTATTTGGAAAAGCATAATCTTTTATCGGATCATCAGTATGGTTTTAGACACAAACTATCGACAAGTAATGCTCTAGATGATCTTGTTAGCTCTTTGGTTGATCAGTTGGATGACGGAAAACGCTGCATTGGTGTGTTTCTGGACCTGGCCAAGGCTTTTGATACAGTATCTATTTCAATTCTTCTTAGAAAGCTGGAAAGCCTTGGCATAAGAGACCTTCCGATGCAGTGGTTCCGTACTTATCTTGAGAACCGGCTTCAGAGGGTAATCATTGATGGCACGATCAGCGAGAGCATGCCAGTGGCCTATGGTGTTCCACAGGGCAGCGTTCTTGGTCCTATTCTATTTTTAGTATATATTATTAACCTGACAGATCTTAATACCGTTGACGGAAGAATAGTGTCTTTTGCTGATGACACTGCCCTTGTTTTTTCAGCTTCATCTTGGGATCTTGCTTTCAAAAAGGCTAATAAAGGTGTTGCAGTTGTAAAGGAGTGGCTTGATGTGAACCTTCTCACGCTCAACATTACTAAAACAAAGTATTTATGTTTTAGTAAAACAAAGCACACGGAAGCTGACTATGATTTTCACTTGAAGCTACACACTTGCAACAATCATCTGCAATCATACAGCACACAGTGCCAATGCGAAATAATTGAGCGAGTAACCAACATACGGTATCTTGGCGTTATTGTAGATGATAGACTCAACTGGCAAGCTCACATAAAGACCCTATCAGGTCGTGTAAGAAAATTATCGTTCTTCTTTAGGTCAGTCAGGAACATTCTCAACTCGAAGCTAAAATATAGTGTATATTTTGTAATATGTCAAAGTTTGCTTTCCTATTGTATCAGCTCTTGGGGTGGCGCGGCAAAGACCCATTTGTTAGAAATAGAGCGAGCTCAACGAATGGTTATTAAAGTGATGCTTAACAAACCATTTCGTTATGACACATATCTTCTACATAAAGAAAGTGCCATATTAAGTGTACGAAGATTATTTATATCAAACATCATTTTAACATCTAGCACATCCTTAGAAAGGTACGCTCCAAGCATTAGTACACAAAGCAATAGGTCAGCAAGACTGGAAGGAAAACTTTCCGTCCCTAGAATGGGTAGTAAATTTGCACAGCGTTTCAAAAAGTTTTTGCATCCCTTTATTCATAACCAAATTTATAAAGAAATTAAGTAGGCAGACAAATCAAAATTAAAACTCCAATTAAAAAGAGAGTTGAGTTCTTGGCTTCTAGCAAAATCGTATGAGGAAGTAGAAAGTCTTTTGGATGTCATTCAGTAAACAATCATCTTATTATTATTCTATTGTTTTGTTTTGTATTTATTTATTAAAATTGTCTTAACGTTTTTGGTGTCACTTATATAAAGTAGCAACATTTTTTTTTTTTGTTAGTTTAATACCTTCTTTTTGTTGTTGCTAGCATTTTATATATACTTATTTAAAATCATGTACACACGAATACACATTGTTAAATATTTATTTATTATAACACATATATTTATTTTATAAAAACATATTTAGATTAAAGTTTAATTTATTTAAGTTAGCACGGGTGGGCGCCTTCTGGCAAAAAACACTTTTGTGCATCCCATGAAACGGAGAATTCTGGTATGGCAGCACGCATATTCTATTCAGTGACGTGTATCAATTTAGTTTGTACAAAATTTTAAATATGGATAATATTTCATTTACTTAATGTGTATTTTAAGTTAACATTACATAAATTTTTTTTAAAAAGTTAACCATAGGCTAGTTTTTTTGTTTGTACCTACTAACATTTGAGAAAAATAAATTTGTATTTGTATTTGTATTTGTAATTTGCGGATGTTGCATAAATTTGCATAATTTTAATAATAATAATAAAATTCTTTATTGCACAAAATACCATCCCTGTACAAAGGCGAGATTAATACTAATTAGTATTATCTACCACCTAACCTTTGGCAATGGGGATTTACTGTTGATTTATCGCAAATTTGCGTTCTAATGGGCCAATATTGCTTTGCTTTTTCAATTTTCAACTTTTCAAAAAAGTCAATTCTAATGTTTAATTCTTTTGCGACTCTTTGGTAAACTGCAGAAAAATAAAAGTTACTTTTAACGGGAGATAACGGATTTTCATACAACATTAACTTCTGAAGGGAAATAAAATGACATTTTGTGTAGGTTAATCATTAATACATTTCGGCAGAAAAAGAAATGCTTCGATAATTTGGACACAAAGAGAGGATGAATGAAAGTAGAATGACGAAAGTTACGGTACGCAAGTAAAAGGTAAAGCTAGAGCTAAGCCGCTCTAGAAAGACGTATCATGTGACCAAATTGGTGACATACTGAAGAAGGGCAAAGTCAAAAATACCCGAAATAGAAGAGCTTGTAGGACTAGATTGATGGATGTAGAAGAGGCGAAAGAGTTATGTCAGGATCGTAGCAGAAATCTCCGTGAGACAAATGTTACTATTTATGTATGTTTGTAGAAAATAAATAATATTATGGAAGAAAAAAACCCATTGATGCGTGCCATACATGCAGTACAATTGAGTGTCTAATTGGATGAATACATAGATATTCTAATCAAATTATACGTCAACTGAAGTTTAATCGAACTGAATACGAGTAGTAGCTAATTGCTATTTGACCTCTTTACAGCTATTAGCTGCAGAAATGCTTTGATTGAATGATTTGTTTCCCTCTCACTGCATTGAACACTGACTCTTGAACGCATGAGTGGTTCGGTAAATTTTAGATCAACAGCATTTGACGACATCAATTACGATTGTTGCCTGAAACCAAAGTGTGAATTATAATGATTTGTTCTTTTTACTAATGAAAAACTATATGTATTCTACGAGGTATTAGTTAGACAAAGAAATAACGAAAAAGATACAGTGGAAAGAATTTAATAATAAACAAGGTTAGTTTTTCAAGTGGGCGTAAAAGGCAAAATCCGAAACTATATGGAAAAGTGAGAAATGGCCTAAGGAGTATCGGTGCCAATTAAAAAAAAAACAAATTTACACATGAGATTTTTGCAAAAAATATCCCTATCCATAAATCGAAGCGGCTGATTTAACATAAAAAAACACTTACTCATAAAGGACAATACAATGTTCACTTATAATGAGATGTATGGTTAATCCATAAAACTTTTATTTTAGTTAAATATTTAATTGTTATAAAATTAACAAGTGACGAGATTTTAAATTAATTGCAAAATGTACGAACTAAAAAATTTTTAACATCTCCAAAAAATATTTAATATCATAAAAAACTTAAACAAAATAGTGACATATTTTAGTTTGTACTCTTTTAACCGCTGTTTAAAAATATGAATTGATTCTATAACGATTTTTGGTACTTAATTGTATAGTTGAACCCCCTCAAACATACAATTTTTCTTACCTTAGTTCGTGGTAATATTGTTTCAAAGTTATTGGCACTTCTCGTAGATACTGTATTTGTGGTGTTTTTTTGACTATTATTTTCAAGTGGTTAGAATTGTTTATAATCTTATGTAAAAGATAGCAACTTTTAAAGTTTATTTTTTTTTAGTTGCATAAACTTTGTTTCGTCATTATATTTTCTCTGTTGGGATTCTGTGGTTGGGGTAGGAAAGTCATTGTTAAAAAGAACTTTAACTATTTTATTTTGCGCTACTTGTAATTTTTTCATGTGTTTACTAACTGCAGATACCCACACTTCAATCAGATATTCTGAATGAGGTTTAATATGCGAATTGTATATAGTATACCGAACTTGTGTTGGAAAACATACCACTAGACGTTTTAGTGCTCCTAGTAACTAATTCGTTATATTTGTGCCTTCCAGGTTAAGTGTGTATCCAGTTTCTGACCAAGATACTTTTCCTCGAGTGATTGGTGTAGGCACCTTATCATCGTACTTTGGGTATACGCTTTTTTCTTTTACAGTTATCAGCTCTTGGTAAGTATAAAAATACCATGCACATAAATTCCATCACCAGGATTCAAACCACGGCCTTAAAATTGAGAATTAAGCATTCTACTAACTAAGGCTAACTGCCTTTATAGAAAACCACATTCAAATCCGTTGAGTGGTTGTCGAGTGGTTGTCGAGTTAAAACGGAACCAATACAAGATGAACCAAACGAATGCCCCCTGGAGGGAAAGTACCTTAAATATTAAAGATAGCAAATTTTACCTTAGCGAACCTTCATTTTATTTTTAAAGTTAAGGGAAACTGCATTCAAAGAATCATAAAAATATATATTTTTTTACTTCTAACAATATTGAATTTTGGGATATCTTTAAAAGTTTTGTTATAATGTAAAATTTCATGGTTTTCCTTTAATTTACGATACTATGTTACTTTAAAGAATTTAGTTCATATGTTAGTAATTTCGATCGGTACCATAAAAATAATGATTTAACTGATTTACTGATATTATTACTCAGGCTGTTAGATAAAATACGCCATTCTAGGGCTATCTGTTATGAATTAGCAGAAGCAAAGGAGTGCGTTGGTATCAAGGGGAAAGCGGACAGCCGCTTCTATTGTCTAACTTCAACATCTATCGCTATAGCTTTGGCTAGAAATATAGGCTGTTGTTTTTCACATTTGTCCGGTTAGATTTCCGGCTCATGTATGTGATTTTTTTAAATTCTTTGAATGCAGTTTTCCTTATCTTTAAAAATGAAATAAAGGTTCCCTTAAGTAAAATTTGCTATCTCTAATATTTAAGGTACTTTCCCTCCAGGGGGCATTTGTTTAGTTCAGCCTGTATCTGTAATGTACAGATAGGCGAAAATGATAAAAAAGCACCTTTGGCTTCCGTACAACACTAATAACCCATTTCATTCAAAATGTTGAAAAAGTAGACAATCTACAGAGACGTTTTGTTATTAATTTATTATTAGTATACATATGAACAAGCCAGAGAAAGTAAAAAACTTACATTCCTCTTCATTTCCTCTAACGATCACCAAAGTAAACAAACAAAGCAGGAATGTTAACATTTCTTCACCTTAGAGACGACTACGCTCGCGACTTCCTACACATTGAATAATAAACAGACAATGCCAGTATGCCAACGGTGTTCCATCGTTGCAATATGCCCCCTAATTAGGAAGTACCGAAGAGGAAAGTTCTGCAGGCCACTGTCGCTTTAATTCCAATCGCAGTAAGGATGGGAAGAGGGGCTGCGCAATTTTCTTTAGTAGTAACTAATACGTTTACATTGGTGCACTTATGGCTTGTGTTGCATAAAGTTCTTAAGGTTCTGTCAGAAAATGAAAACCTGTACAGCCTCCAATTATGGATATAACAATAATTTGCATTACATTCTCGCTATGCTATTCAAAATACAAAATCAAGCACCGCCTGAACCCCGTCATAAAACATGCACATGAAAGTAGTTCGAGTATCAATAAAAATAAAAAGCAATCTTATTATATACTAGCATGAAAACTTTTATTTTATAAATTAGTTTTAAATAACAAGCAACAAAGCTTATGAATTTAAAAAATGCTTTATATAATCTTTTCATAAGATGACTTTTGTTAAAATGGCCAAATTCATACTGGAGACTCGGTATGTATTCAGGACCAGGGTTCAATGACCCTGTTTGCGAAATATGAAAAAAAAACTATACTTGTTCTAGATCAACCTCGATTCTATTAGTATAAGAAGTTTGTACTTTATTTTGCGTATTTCAAAGAAAGGGTCGTGGAACTTTGGTCTTGACCCCTTACTGAGTCTCTAGTATGAATTTAGCTATATAAACAAATGTCACCTAGGATAGAGATATTTATGTATCTATATATACCTCTATGTATAGTATGTATGATTAGTATATACATATATTAGTTTATTATATTTCAAAAGATTGAAGAGTTCTTTTTTTATATTTGTGCAAACTCCAATGAAACAGTTAAAGTTTCGATTTCTTAATCTTATCAGTTGACTGGAAGAAATTTCTTGCCGTTGCCTTTGCCTTCTGTTATTTTGTATTTGTGTTACCTTTGGACAAACTAACACAGAATTTCACTTTTACCTAATACATGCAAAATACTCCCAATAAAATAAAAATTTCAAGTGTCTACTTATCACGGTTAATGAGATACATCCTGGTGACAGACGGACAGCGGAGTCTTAGAAATAGGGTCCCGTTTGTGTACGGAACCCTAAAATTTATACCACTCGGTGTGACTTTGCATAGGTTTGCGATGCCTGCTGGTGTAATTAGGGCTGTCGTGGCATACCGTTGACTATGTACAACCCAGAGAACAAACAATGTCACTAACCCTTTCACTATGACAATAACTGTACCTTCGTGTGAATTGTGTGAGCGCCATTAATCATCCGCCATATTTGGCGAAGAAGGACCTAATATTTAAGATGCGTGTATAAATACAAGCTGTATAACATGTAAGAGATTCACTAATCAAGATAAAATTTTTGAAAATACGTTTTTTGCATCCTCACATCAATTTTTCAACTGGATGAAAAGTCAAATTTAAGTTCGAGTGGTGCTACAGGTTTTGACGGAAATAGGTATTAAATAAATATAATTTACAAAGATTTAAGTGCAATTGTTTAATTTAACGGATTTACTGATATTGTTACTCGGGCTGCTGTAGGAAAAAATACGCCATTCTAGGGCCATCTGTTATGAATTAGCAGAAGCAAAGGAGTGTGTTGGTATCAAGGGGAAAGCAGACTTCCGCTTCTATTGTCTAACTTCAACATCTATCACTATAGCTTTGGCTTGAAATAACATTACGTAAATTTCTTAGCCAATCACGATACTTCACGATGTTACTCGACTGATATACTGGAAAGTTTCACGTTTTTACAGACATTTTTGCCTTGCAGTGTTTTACTGGAACCTTCCAGATTTTTCAGGGTCTAGAAATAATATTTCGGCATATAAATAGAGGTCGCCAGCGCCGGGTGAGTGAGTCGGTTCAGTTAAGTTTGCGATACGGCGAAATACAAGTGGGGAATACGTTCAAATGAAGCAGTGCGAAGAGATAACTGTAATAAAATAAAACCAGCCAAATACAAGTAGGACTCACGCTTGAGTGTTCCGTGTTATTCAAATTAGTGAATAGAGTTAAATGATTGGAATAATAAATACAAACTTATGAAAATACTGCTGCTTTGAATTTTTTCACACATCGAAAAGCAACCGCTTAGCTGGCAGGAGGGGACAGTTAACTCTAACAAAAATTTGCAATTAAAAGCTTAATATTTCGCAAACGGATCCCTTAATCGAAAAATGGCAAATACCCACAATGTCTAATGACACCTCAACCACTTTATGGCCTAGAATCGAAAAAAAAAAATCATCCCCACTTTAAGTGTAGGGGAGTTACACGAAAAAAAAATGTTTTTTCAAGATTTTATTTTACCACTTTGTTGGCGTAATTCATATGCATATCCGTGCCAAATTACAGATTTCTGGTACTAAGATTCTCTGAGCTAAGCCGCAGAACGATAGATAGACAGACGGACGGACATGACGAAACTATAAGGGTTACTTGTTGGCTACGGAACCCTAAAAAATTTTGATTTGTGATCATCTGTGACTGTTTGAATAAATAGTGTTTTACTTTGAACTGGTAAATAGAATTATTTATCCCAAACCCCAGGTTGTATCAATATAGTTAGAGCCAAAATTTAAATCCTAAAACATTTACGTAACGTACGCTATGAAACTTAATTGGACGAATAAAATCGGATTCTACGTGTATTCTAAGAACTTTTATTTTCTAACGTAGGCAACCTAATTAAAACGTGTATTACATCACTATAGTTAGGATCCAGGTGACCCATAGAGAGACGAGATCCATCGCTCAAAACCTGATGAGGGATTACCCGGAGCCCACAGATGTGTCAACCAATGTGAAATGTAACGGACATTTGTATCTTTATTAGCGTTACATTTCAGTAATGACGGACAAAGCCATCTAAATATTGGACGTCATCAAACGTGTTAGTGACGCTGTATTCACAGACTTACCAAGTGACCTTGGAGCAGGGTTTCTTATAGTGGGGTCCATGGACCCTGTTCGCTTTAAAACGTATTTGAACGCACATTGTATTTGTCAAGATATTTTATTTTTATTGATATGGCAACACAAATTGTCGCGGGGTGAATTGTCATGTAGTCGTGCGGCGGCCATTGCGTTTTCAGACAACAAGAGTTGCAAGAGGTTATGTGTTTGATATTTCAAGGAAATTAGTATTTAAAAAAGTGAAATAAACCAGTTAATCAGTACTAACTGTGATCCGGGACGCCTACGCGAAAAGTTTCGTAAATTCAATAACAGTGGACAGTGATGGGAAAAGATTTTCATTACCACGTTTAACTGAAATCGTGCTACCTTTAACGGGATCGGGCTGGCCTAGGGTTACGGGGTTGAGTTTAGGATACTAGTCTGCTGACACGCTGGCTGGGCTGGTCATTTGTCAGAAATCTCCGTGCCGAGGTCGACGACAATCAACGTCAGAAGAAGGGAAACGCACATCCAGGGGACCTGTGCTTTGCTCTGAGCCAGGGTTGAGTCGTGACCTTGATCGAGCGCAGAGGTCCCGTCCAGGAAGAGAAGGTGCACGTGCATGTGAGTTTCTGAACCATTTACCCTTATAATGGGATTTAGTATATAAGTCTCCCTTGTTTGGAAAACCCCTTTCTAGCAGGGTTTAGATTCTATACAGTATTAATGGGCCCAGTCACGAAAAACTAAATTGTACCTGTCGAGAGGGGGGTTTATCATACAGACTCCTTAGCAGTCCGTGACATGAGTGCCAGGGGTTCAATATAGTCACTCAGTTCACTCTTAACATATTTAATATACCGAGTCCAAACAGCATCCTCTTACTGAATATTTAAAAACGGATAGGACTCAATTTTTTAACTGTGCAAGGAGGCACAGGTCAAGCTTTCGATGAGTTTATGACAGCCGGTCGTAAAAGAACTCCCGAAGAGTCCTGATGATGATGAGTCCTAAACTTATCGAAAGCTCAATCTGTGCCTCCTTGCACAGTTAAAATGTGAGACCTATCCGTTTTTAAATATTCATGATGTCAACTCACTCTAATTTTAATAATTGTATAGCATCCTCCTAATCAACTTAATAGTTTGGATCCAAATTAATTAAGTATTAATGTGACCTAACCAATATAAGTGATTTTCATTTTATGCTTGGTTTTCCTTTCCTAAAATTTTCTTCGACAGAGGTTCGTGGAATTTTTTAAATTCTGAATGAGGTCTGGTGGCTACAAAGAGTACGAGAACCACTACCTTGGGGAATAACAAATAACAAAAAGTATGCACGTTTTGAGGTGCGTAAAAGGATCTTTCCGGAATAGCGTAAGCTGAGATACAACCACTGATTACTCTGAAGGGTATGGCATAGGCCATACTATCCGTCCAACACAATGAGGACAACGTCAAAAGCTATAATTAGCTTTTGACAAAGGCGATTATTGATTGGCTCATTATATTTGTCTTGGACGGGTAATACTAATGATCACGCGCGAAACATCAGATTGGATTAGCTTACACTGAAATATTTTAAAGGCAAAACTCAATAGAAATGGAGTAAAATCGGCTAATTTTTGTATTACCTATTTTACGAATAAAAGATCAAGTCTTGTACATGCGTTTTTCTGAGGAACATTTAAAACCAAAAAACATAGGGTTGGAAATTTTATAGAAAAAAGAATACATGTTATAAATTATAATGTACTAATTCCTTATTAGTAGATTTACTTACTAAAAGATCAACGAATAATATATTTATATATTTTTCAATTTGAGGAATGTCCTATTTTTCCAAACGAATCCTCTAAAGTCTAGCTTTGTTGATGTTCTAGTCTCAGTTCCAGCCTTAATTAATACGCTTATGTTATGTTATGTAATGTTATGTTATGAGTTATGACTCATAACATAACATAACTTAAAAGGGAAGTACGGTGATAGGGCCCTGGGAAGTAGTAACCGTCGATGAAACGAAGACTCGTACGTTCGTTTCATCGATTCATTATTCTTCGTTGCATTGCATTTCACAGTCCATACTTTGAAACACCTCTGACACTACCTCCTGGGTTCACGTTGTGACAATATAATTTGTGTGTAAAATTATATAAATTTAGGCATTTGGTTTTGTAACGATCAGTTTAAATCTGCTTGCTCAGTACCTACTCGTACTCGTACATCATTCTTGGTGCCCTTCGAATGCGGAAACCAAAATATAAAACACACATACTTACTCTGAATATTAGAAGATAAGCTTACCTTCGTAATGTACTTCGTAATCCTTGCGTAAAAGCTGCTTAGCCACACATTTATTTTTCATATTTCCTTTCAGAATATCACATACTCGTCGCTTTTTTTTCAATATCTTACTTGATTGAGTTTCAATTACATACATATATTCACGCTTGTTTCCCAGGAGGTAGACTTAAGACTTCCGTCTACTGCGATCCTAACACACCTCATTTGCCCCTTACCAGCTCTTCTGTTATGGGTACTTTTGACATTGCCCTTCCTCAGTTTGTCACCAAACTGATCAGAATGGACGTATTCTAGTCGAGCTTTATCTTCCTCTACCGCACCATATATTTTTTCGTCACTCTACTTACTGGGTTTGAATCGCTGTTTAAATCCTAATTAAATATTAATTTCTCAGAATAAGACGAAGTGTGGAAGAATTTGTTCATGAAAATTTATAAGCTACTAACACTTTGCCCATGGCTCTGCCCGCTCTGTAGGAAAAAGAAACTAGAGCTTGTATCACAAAATACTTTCCTAGCGGATGCCTGCAAGGATAGTAACCTTCCTGCTTACTTTAAATCTTGTAGCCCTGGTGTTTTGGTGATTTTGTGATGTAATAATAATCGTCGGTAAAAAGCGGGTCCACCGAGTGTGAAAAAAGACTTGCGTTTCATTGTTCACACTTGGAAACACCTCTTAACACACCCGTGTCGTGGCGATCTGTGTTCTTTATTTGAATTTTTTTTCGACAAAGGCCGGTATTGTTGAAAAGATATGAATAAGTGTAAAAAAGTTTAGATGCACTTTTTTCCATTCGCCTATTTTTAAATATCAATGTGCTATTTTGTCTGCTTTTTGGAATAAATAGACCACTTTAGGGATTTAATTAGAATAATATATATTTTTGTGCTTTAAAACCGATTTTATAAGTATTTTATTATTTACAGGAAATGACGTCATCATATTAGGTATAATCACATCACGATAGAAACCCAACTCGTTTTGAAACGATACCCAATCAGTCAAAGTGACAGACACATCAGTATCAGTGTTTCCAACAGCAGCAATAGTTTTAAATTTTCGTTCTCGGTATTTCTTTTTTCAAAACTTCGATTCTGTCTGATAGAACTAGAGAATATAGATACCTACCCAGCTAGGGTGAGTTCGAACAAAAATCATAAATCTACATTTAACACCTAAATCAGGCTCACGATCTGAGAGCCAATAAATTTCTGTTAAAATAAACTAGCTTTAAAACCATTCGTGCAATGACCTCTGTCTAATATAAATAATTATTAGTAAAATGTTGATGGTTGTGATTGTCGGCACTTGGTGGAACTTATTATACATATTTTTTAATCCTGTGGACAAGTACAAGTGTCTTATTTAACAAGATGTAATTATTAGTAATTAATAATAATTTAATGAGTGATTCTTATATAAATAGGTTTCAAAGTTGACCCTAAACTCTTGTTATTTGTTGATAGTGATCATTGTTATTATTTGATAGTGATTATTATTATTATTTGTTGTTAGTTCTCGAATTCTGATAATTATTAGTAAAATACCTATTAAAACAGGGTTTTTTAAAAAAGTTGATAACATTTACAATTTGCGGCCTTTCAACAGCGTTCAAGAAAAAAATAGGTCATAAGATGCGTTCAATGAAAATGGAAATGTGTGATGATGACGTCATTGAAGATCAAGTTAATGTCATCTTTTTTTTTTCATTTAATAAATGTTATGGATGCTTATTTTATAATCTGTCAACTAAAAACAGTTTAGGAAAGCTATTCCTAAAAATGGTTTTCGAATCATAATTATTGGTGAAAACAAGAATAGGCCAATTATATATTTTATAGCTTTTGCCCGCGGCTCCGCCCGCGTGTTGTTCGGTTTAACGACATGCTTTTTTCCGGGATAAAAAGTAACCTATGTATTAAGTTGGGCTATATCCATTCTAAATTTCATCCAAATCCGTCCAGCCGTTTCAGCGTGAAAGAGTAACAAACATATACACACACAAACTTTCGCATTTATAATATTAGTGTGAAGTGTGAGGAGATAACATAGCCTTGTCTTATTTCACCACAAACGATTAAAGTCCGCGCTAATAAGACACCTGATGTATGAAATAACAAAGCCTTGTCTTAATAAACCACAAACGAAAAGGACCGCGCTAATTAGACACCTGATTTTTCAATGATATTGATCTATCCTACAGGAACCATGCATTTCTCCGGGATAAAAAGTAGCTTATGTGCCTTCTAAGTTAGGATATAAGCTATATTTATTCTAAATTTCATCCAAATCCGTTCAGCCGTTTCAGCGTGAAAGAGTATCAAGACACACACACACACAAACACACACACACACACACACACACACACACACACACACACACGCGCGCGCGCACAAACTATCGTATTTTTAATATTAGTAGGATTTTATCTTTAATCTATAGAGCGAAGAATCGAAACGAGATTTGTTCGAACATTTTGACTCTATGAAGCTAAATTAAGAATACTTTCAATCTTCCGCACTTGGTGAAACTCGACTTGCTGATAAAAACTCTTGTACTTGTTTCACATTACATTTTGTTATTTTAATCAACTGGTTTCCATTTTACGGCATTGTTTATTATTTTTCAACACGCTTGCTTATAAAGTGGCCCTTAATGCAGCGTTCTTAGGGTCATAATGCAGCATATTAAACACGCGTGCTTTTTACTTTACATTATCGCACTAGTGTTTTTACATTCCAGTTTTTTTTAAATCTTTGCAAAGATTTTTGAAGTCTTGAGGAATAGTAAAGTTTTTGCGAATAATTAGACTGCCTCAGTTAAAATATAATAAATAATTATTTTATTTCTTCAAATTATTGATTTTTATCAACAAATTAACTCAACTTTTTGTTGTGAATACAAAAATATTCAGTTTATTAATACTTGGCTATTTAGGAATATTTGGCTGTTTGGCTTTTTGCTTCAGTGCCTTTATTACCATCTGCGCAAAAAACAAAGTCTCCGCCGCCATTTTTCAAAGAAAATTGTCAGTTTATAGATGTGGTTTCGATTATGTGGAAAAAAGACAGTGAATTTTTTTATTTTTCCTCGCAAGTGTGTTTAAAAACGTCGTATGAAACGTGTGAGTATTAAACATTAATGCAGCTCACTTGTATCATAAAGTACTGTATTATTACAGTTTAGGAATTCATAAAATTACGTGCAATAGCATGAATGTTAACAATAAAGTGTGGAAACGAATATAGTTTTGATTGTAAAACGAGTAACAATTTGTGTTTTAAGGATTTTAAGCACGTCACACATATACCGCACACGTACAGATATATTTTTTGAAGTATAAATCGACCAATGAAGTACGAGTTTCTATGACAAGACAAGGAAACAAAAACAGTACTAATCCTACAAATTCATTTGTTTCAAGCTAAAGCTGAAGCACAAAGGATTTTACGCTTCATAAAACAAAACAATATTATTTCTCTTTTACACTAATTGGTTACGGAGCTAAGCCTTTGGCTATGTAGGCATTTTATAAATGAGATAATAAAAAACATTGTTATTGCTTTATTATGAAAACCGCAACGATATCTTAATAAGCTTTAGTACCTTAATCGGTTGATCGGCGTAATTTTACTCAAAGTCCAAAATTGATTCCCGCAATAAACCCAGTAAGTTTTTTCTCTAAAAGCTTGTACTTTAAGCTGTTGTAGGATTTTGGGTGCTAGCCATTAACGACGGATTTTGGTTACTAGCCATTAACGACGATGTACAGAATGATAATGAACATTATAATGTTAATGTTTTTCTTTAAAAGCTTGTACTAGTCTTAATATTTTAATTTACACTTTCTTTCCCAGCAGTTTTCGTTTCGGATATTACAGCATTTTCAAGGGTTTTGTAAATTTTTAATTTTGGTACTAGCCATTAAGGCGAGGCATTGATAAACTTTTAATTTCAAATCGGCGCCTTAGGGGAGTGGAATGAGGCGGACTTACTCCATTTGCGCTCAGGAACTAGCTTATGCCGTAAGGTCGTATGCGGCAAAATAGTATTTTTCGTTTAAAATGACAACTATAAGTATTTTAATAAATCCAATCGGCTATATTGAAGTGTATTTGTAGACTAATTTAAATAAAAATCTTAGAAGCTTCATTCGCTCTCGTTTGTAAGTAAAATAGCAATCTCTGTTTTAAAAGATGTTTTTTAAATATTTTTTTATCTGCTATGGAAATTAATCAATCAACTAAATCTTCGGGCAAAATGAATGATGTCAATGAAATGTTTAATCCAGTGTATAAATAGGTAATTACATATGTTTTTTTATTGCTCAGAAAAATGGAGATCCATGTCGCCAAAATTTCCAATGCGTTGCCTTAACGACGTACGCAATGATAATGAACATTTTATTGTTACTGTTAATTGTCATTGTGTCTAATTAGCATCTAGGAATCCCTTGAAAAGGGTGCAATATCCAAAACTGGTGGGAAAAGAAAGTTTAACATAAAAATAGTAAGACTAGTACAAGTAAGTGCATTTAATCAAGATTGGTTTCCAGTTTCATTGAGTACCAACAATCACAAATATAAATTTCAATAATTCATATTATTATGATTTGTGTAAATTTTTGATTTGAAAAACCTTGTAATTCCCATTTTTAGGCTTCCGTACCTCAAGATGAAAAGACGGAGCACTTAGGATCACTTTGTTGTCCGTCTGTCCGTCCATCCGTCCATCCGTCCGCCCGTGTGTTTATTAAGACCTTAGAGTAATGTGTATTACTCTAAGGTCAAGACCCTTTATATCGGGATCACGTGGAGGTGTCGAGTTGAAATTAAAACTATATACTCAAGTTTACAGTTCCTTAAAGCTGTGGAAAAATCGAACTTCTGAGTTAACGTACGAAAAATACATTTAAATCGTATATTTTGACACGCTCAAGGGAATCAAATTTTAAAGGGTATTTTTCGTTGACCTAGAACTATGAAATTTGGCAAGTAATGCCGTCTTATACTACAAGTATAGGGAAAAAATCTGAAAAATTTGTAATTAAACTTGACTTTAACCGAACCCTCTTTTTTTTCTTTTCGGTTTAACGATGCTGAAGAGTGTATACAAGAAATTGTATACAAGTATTTCTCAAGTTATATACTAATAACTCAAAAAAGGCCCAATTACTTTTTCAAGCGTTTATTATATTGGTGTTCGGTAAAAATACATGATGACGAATTTTATAATAATCACACCGCGCAGTTCACGCAGTATTTGTAATATGACCGAGATTACTATCTGAGCGACAAATAAACCCAAAATTGACTACATAATTAGTGACGGAACCCTACAAAAATATAAAAAGGAGCATACAACCATTGAAAGTTCATGTCCGTTCAACACGGTGCTGCGTGTCTTTTATTTTCATCTTCCGTCGTTCGAAGAGAACTTTAATTAAAAATATATCTGCAATCCTGACGCCACATGGTTCCGGATAGTTTATTACGGAATGCTCGCTAAAATTGTCTAGAAACCGGAAATTATCAATTTCTTCCAGGGAATTATTGGCTACCTACGTACATTTACAGGGTTGTATTTGTTCCATGAGAAAATTACTTACTTCACATTAATAATAATAATAATATATAATCATAAAAAATTCTTCATTGTACAAAATATATATATAGTTTACAAAGGCGAACTTAACACCAATTACTAATTTCTACCAGCAGACCATTAGCAATGAGGAAATCGTTGAGGGTAGTTCCATAACCTTTGAATGTTTCAATCAAAAAATAAATAAGTACTAAATTATTAAATATTAAATTAGACTTCATTATTATAAACATCTAAATTCAAGCTATAATTTATTTAAATACATAAACTAATTATGTTGTTTATAAATGTACTCGTATAGTGACGAACTCATACCATTAATTATTTTTAATAAATATAGGTATTTAAGAAACCTCATAAAGTTTAAAACTATTAATTTCATAGTACGGGCCCTGCATCAGACAAAGACGGCAAAGTGATAACTATACTAAATATGCGGGAGTGTGGAAGGCATGCGATTCCCCATACGTAACCGTCTAAAAATTGAAAGCGATTCATGCAAACTTTAAAGTAGCAACTTGATGATGTTTGTTGGTACAAATATCAACGGTAACAACATTGAAATAACGTTCATATCGGCGCATATTCCAAAGTGGTGGTTACGACGATCGCTGCATCTCCGGACAACGCAAAATAGGAGAAAATAATTATTTTCACAAGGAAGCGATGGATGGAAAAAATGGTTTTATCATGGTGAAAAATCATTAAAACCGTTTCAATCATTCGGAAGGAGTAAAATAATTCTTGCATAAATCATTGGAAACTTTCGACAACTTTAGATTTATTTTTGTCAAAAGTAAAGGCTCAAAAAAATTTATGAAACATGGATTTCATTTCTGATTATACACGTGCCTATCATATATATTTTTTTAGTATTTTGGCCCTTAAAGTGAGATTATGTTTTTATTGTGAAATAAATACTCTTCAAAGGTATTGCATTCACCTTAACTGGTAACTTATAAATTAACTAATTTTTTGCTATCCAATGAGGCCAATAGCTTAACTCGGTACGAAACAAGCTTAACGGTGGAAATAATCATTGCAGACAATGTTCAAAATAGATTTACAAAAATATCAAGCTGTAGTTAAAAGACTGTTTAGTTGATAGCCACATTTTTCTATTGTCCTTGTATTGTCTCGTATTTTTGTACGTTATTTCAGATTACGGGGTTTTTATTGAAAGTGAAAATCCCGGTTTGTATCCCAATATTTATTTTTTGCGCGTTCGCCATTCGTCAGCGTTGTTTTTCTTTCTTAGCGAGGACATAAATAAGAGTTTTCGCGGCAGAGAATCCTTCTTACAATCACATAAGACTGGATTTATCGTCTTGTTTGATAAGAAAAAATAGGGGTCGTTTTTAGGAATGAACCGCGAAAATGTGTGATTATGGTCATGCATTACAATTTTGGGTCCATCTTTTGTTACTTTCTGTTTTTCTTTATCTGTTTTATAAAATTCTTACTCGTAAAAATCTCTGTTGGTTTTCACGTGCTTGACATCACCACTCTGCATATAGTATACTTTCAAAACTTGGGTGGTTTAGAAATCCTTTTCAAACAAAAATCCTTTTTTTCGCAACGATCTGATGGGGCGCTGGTTTAGTACAAAAATAAAGCAGCTAGGTATGAGCAAGTAAAATTTAGTGAAATAACATACTGTACCGATCATATTGAAACAAAATCCCCAAACACAAGCACTTTGACAATATTTTTGAATTAGGCAGACAGACTGAACAAGTGCTATCGTATGAACACAGTTCAATGCTGAGATTTAGATTATTTTTAGATTCTTTGTTTGAATAAATACCCCAATTTTTCATGACTGCCAGGTTACGCCAATGACAGCCAGCTTTTTTAAGAGTTCCTTTTTATCCTGCTTCCAACAGCGACTGATGCTGGTACTCGATGAGATAAGGTTACCAACTACGTCCTCATGGTCTATAAACGAAACATTTATTTTGTTTCGTTTGGGAGCGATTGCTGTTTCAATTTTTTAAGATTATCGGCGGGGACTTTTTCATTCTGCAAATATGTTTATGAAAGAACAGCTTTGATCTGCTTGCATGCAACCAATCTTACGTCAACGACCCGCTTTTAATAATCCTCCAGCCTCACAAAGTCACACGAGGCGCTGTGATAGTCTGCTCTCTTACGTAGATCGCTAACCCCTCTCTACACAGATATAAATATACATATATGCATCGGCGCCAATACATACATATACATGCATACCCATGATATATCTAACCATGAAAGTCTGGACTAGGACTTGACTACTGAATTATTTTTCCAATTATGATCGTAGCAAATCATATCAACAATGTATCATAATTGCTAAATACGTTTAGTATTTATTAGATGTGGGATAGGAACAACTATAAAAGGGAGGAAAGAGAAAAGACATACACAGACGGATAATTTAGTGACTAATTTATTACTTTACTTTATCATTTTTTCTCATTGTTTCCAATGGCCCAAATCAATTTTATAAAGGGGAAGAACAATGAATGAACAAGAAACCCCTTTGGCCTTATTATCTATTACTTATCTAGTACATAAAGATTATGACAGATACAATTCTTTTCTATGATTAATTGCACGGTTCAGGTTTGAACTGAACCCTGACCCCTCTTGTAGAAACCTCTTGTTCTTACGGGTCTGACTTGTTTATTTTAACAAAGGCGTAATCATTGAAATTTCGCTTAACAACACAATATCTCCCACCACTCTCTTATAAAATGTATTATATAGCCGGGATATAATCTGTGTCTTTCTTTATTGATAGTAGTAAATATTGCCAAATTGAACGGCAATTTATAGACACAGCTTCCTAAGTTACTGACATTGGCACATTCATATAATTTTAAGCTGTTGGTGATTTAGCCCTCACATGGAGATGTAAATTAACGTTATCTCATTGGAGTATAACTTCACTGAGGACAGCTAGGTATACCTAGGTGTAAAACGCTCGTCACCGGGATTCGAACCCGGGACCTCCCTTTCTCTGAGCGTTTGCTTAATCACTCCTTCTCATTTGGAGTATTTATAACATACACCGAAACATTAACATTTGGCAAATCAAATGTTGCCCAGTTTTATCAGCTTAAAGTTCCTCGTAATGGGGCACAGATTTTACAGAAATTTGTATAATTAAAAGTATACATAGACAACATATGGGCACGGAAAGTGTCTATTGCGAGATCATACTTTTATCAACATTTACTTTGTCTGTAACTGTCTCGATTGTGATTAAAAGCTTTGGCAAAGGAAATCTTATCCAATCAACTTTAATCATGATCTCGCTCAATAAACTCTTTATCCGCAAAGGTTTTAAACACTTAGCTTTATCTGTTGTTCCCACGTACAGCTCACTCACTGATACTGACACTTTGTAATTTATACTGAGATTTCAGTTCAAGGTTTTATCAACATTTAAGTTTTATCTAAGAGACTAGGTCGTCTCTTGGCGCTCCAAGACCAACTGCCTGCCTGTCTTGTCTTCCCGCTTTTCGGAAAAACCTCCAACTTTTTAGGTAGATAATAATTTACAACAAATCTTACTCTATATTAACATCTATGCTATACATATTTAGCGTCCAATTTTCACTGCACTATCTCACTAATAGCACCCGTGCACACACACTAACGCCGTCGGCGCATAAGCACCCCCTGACGTCATTGGCCCTCGGTTAGACAGCCTATCCGCGCCTGCGCTTCACACGCACTCCAAACTCCGCTATCCAGTCAAACTCAAGACTTAGATCTTGTTTTGCTAGACCAATCCTCCACAAAGTAACTCTCAGCTACTCAAATCAGGTCGTTTCCTGAAAGTATAAAGATAGACTCCAGCACAATATCATTTGTAAATAATCATTGTTCGTCGATATTTTTAAGTCGTTAAGGTTCACATTTGTATGGCAAATGTAATTCGATAGCTTAGTTGCCAATTCGAATATACGTGCGTTTTTGTCTTTTCCAAGAACATTAGACCTTTCGTTGTTGAAGTGTGTGTGTGTCCATTATTTTTTAATGTTTTTGTAACTCTATAGAATTTGAGATCCTGGAAAGCAATTTATGAGCATTATTTATTGCTTACTTTCGAGAAGGACGTTTTGTTTTTGAGACGTTAGCATTTTGAATTTCACTTTGCGTTAATTGTTTGTATCCTGCTGCCTTATATTTAACTTGCTTGTTCATTTTTTCTCAATAGATTTAAATAATTATTTTGTCATGGCAAGTTAGCCTCCAAAACGACGCCATCACAGCGCGTATTGTTTGATGGGGGTTGAGCTATCTTGGATTCAGCCCAAATGAAACACATTCACTTATGGTCGCTATTTTGTTTTATTATATCCAGATGTTTTTTTTATTTTAAGCACTATTTCTCTATAATTATTATATTAATCTACTGCAGCGCCACCTTGTGGCTAGTTGCAGACATTGCCATAAGCTACCATTTAAAGAAGGCTAATCATTTTTAAATACTACAAAGATGGGCGTCTTTTACCCATTTTGAAGTTTAGCGTTTTATAATTCCAAAACTGTTTGGTTTTTCTACCAAATCGTCTCGTGACTTTTCAATATAAGAGTTTCAATATAAGGGTGAGTCTTTGCAACGTCATTAATAAACAATTGATAAATATAATGGAAACCTACAAAAATGGCGCCGGGCCATTTGACACACGCGATATTTAATGAAATGATTATATTACTTAATGCGAGTAGGTCATAATATTTATAAAATCTCAATACAACCACAGACACCTTCTTCAGTTTTACCTGGAAACAGAAAATGGGTGTCACTGTTCTACTTATTATATAGGTAGTTGTAACAATAAATTTAATGTTTTGTTTGTAAATAACCTTTATGTGGACAATGCATACAGTCAAAAATATGTATTTGCCCTTATTTGCAAGTAACTAAGTTAAGTTTTGCTAAGTTTTCTTCCAGGAGGACCGCCAAGAGTGGCGAAATCCTGGAAAGGCCTATGTCCAGCAGTGGACGGAACAGGCTGATGGATTGCAAGTAACCTGTAGAAGTTCAAGTAAATAAAAACTTTGCAATTACAAATATTTGATTTTCATATTTTTCCATTTGACAATGTTTTAAAAGGTGTTAATAGAATAAAAATATATTTTGGTGGGCAGTGACCCAGCGCCGTCTTTGAGGCGCAAACCACATAGAAACAGCGCGAGTGCGGGCGTGCCATCAGCGCACTTCTTATATCTGTTTTGCACCACGTGCCTCTCCTACATTTTGTATGAAAGAGCATTGGAAAGGCGTCGAGACAGCACGCCAGGGTTGCGACGCGGTTGCGCCGCGGGCGCACCGAAGGCGTACCGTCATGCCAGCCCTCCCTGTCACCTCGGCCACATCTTGTCAGATCAAAATCAATCACTTGAATACCGTCGTGAGCGTGCCACGGGCCCATGTGCGCCGGTAGCGCGCCGGTAGCCGGTAGCCTTCAGTTTGGCTTGTGCCTTAGGTATCGAACTTTCCCGTCTTTCTAGCTAGTGTTAAGGACCCTAAATAAATTAGTTTAGCCTTCCTAGAGATACGAGGTTACAAAGGAGTGCACAAACCTACACATACATACGAGTATTAATACTTACTCAGTTCCTTTTTGGTAAATTTTCATTCGCCGGATAAAAATAAAATATAAAGAAGTATTTATAACATAATATATGTATTTTCCAACCTCCTCGGTATAACAAGGCATACATTATTTTACCAAGTAAGAGTTTTAGAGAAAAATAAGTTTCCCGAAATTATTATTTACCTTTACGTGACTTTTGTTTATAAAGCCTAATACATACAGGAGACTCTGTAAGTGGTCAGGACCAAGGTTCAATCCTTTCTGTGAATACGCAAAATAAAATTTTAACTTCCTATACTAATTGAGTAGAGGTTATTCTTGAGTATAGGGGCACAAGAAAGTTTTCTCAAACAGGGTCATCGAACCTTGGTCTTGACCACTTATCTGGTCTCCAGTAAAAATTTGGCTATATAAACAGAAGTCACCTTATAGATACTCGTATATAGCGTTTAAGATACAAAATATAAATAAAATAAAAATGTTTCACTGAAGTCCATACTATAATGTTCCTGGTTATACCAGTCGATGCTCCCAAACACTCCCAAGTCCAGTATTGGAAGTCCATCGATCAATTAGTTGTCCTGTCCAGTGTACTGGTCTTCCACTATTTTGAGCATAGACTTACAACTCCACTTAAGCTTCCCTTTTCAGTGTCTGTAGTTTCAGTGCTTAAGAAATTTAAAGGGAATGACGTGACGACCGTAACGTTAGTATGTCTTTTTCTTTAACCTTACTGATATTCTGTCTATTTCCTTTGACGTGACAAAATATGTCATGAACACAAAGAATTATAGATATTTAGTTAAACTAGGGCTTCATTATTCTTAGCATTATCATAAATGTTAGTTGTTAATGTCAAATATGTAAAATATATTTCTCTGATTAAAAACCAGATATTGGCTTTTAATTTACTTTAAATTTAAAGTAAATTAAAAGCCAACCTGATTAAAGGGAGTTTATAAAGGCTCTTGCATAAACACTCTCAGACAATTGTCGTTTATATCATAATTAGTAATCTTGAGGTTATGAAAATATAGCTGAAAATACATTATAAGTACTTGACACCACTTGTTATCTTCTTGCTACGTCGTAGCAAGAAAACGCTACGACTCAATTGATTTGCTGCCTTATAGATCAACTCCTTTATGGCTGGACCATGGGTTTCACACTCCTAGCGAATTCGCTCTACGCTGCAAGCGTCAGCATCAATCTTATACAAAATTGAACCTTATGTCATACAAAATTATGTTTCTTGACGCCGACGCTTGCAGCGCAGAGCGAATTCGATTGGAGCGTCGTTCCCGTGGCCCTGGGGTTAGAGACATTACGCATACATACTCGTAGTTGATCTATAAGGCAGTAAATCAATAGAGTCGTAGCATTTTCTTAACACATTAATTAGTACAGCCAAATTAATTCTGAAGACTTAGTAAGTAGTCGATTACCCTGTTGGGATTTTTTTTCCTCTTCCCTACAATCGTTAGCTCAGCCCATTTTTTGATTCATAACACTGATCATACCAAGCCTCAAGTATGGATTTGGCTACATAAATTAATGTCACCTTGTATGATCGCTAGGGAATGCATAATACCCACTTTAAAATTGCGGTTGTCCAGAAACTGGGAGAATAGCAGTAGGCGAGGCGTTAAACAGTCTATCCAGGGACTTCTCCAAAAATCTACGGTAGGCGGTAATGGACGAATGACTTATACTACGCAACCGCCTGTTACCATTTCCCTGGGGTAGATTCATACTGGCATTCAATATCTTTTTTAAACAGTCAAATTTGGTGCTTTCGAGTATTAGAGCAAGGGGACGGAATCGCCGCTAAGCAACAACTGAAGCATAGCAATGGCAACGGTTTACAAGTGTATGAGTGGATTAACTATAGAATTAGGCTTACTATGGTGTGAATGTGTGTGTGCTTCAATTTTTGTTGGCAAAACTCTTTTCGGATTTTTTTGGACTTCTATGTTTTAACCTTTTTGAGCCTTTCAATTAAATATCTGTCGATTACAAGTTAAATATGAAACGCCGCGATAGCTTGGTTCGTTTGTGGCTTAAATATCATATTGAAAAGATTTTTCCAAATCAGGGAAGAGGATAGATTTCTAAACTGTAAGACTTTTACAATCTATGGTCGCATCAGCTACCCGCTCTGTTCTGTTCAGCTTTCCTTGCTTATACTTTAGCTCTGGTATAGATCGAATCCAGTTATGTAACAAATATGTCAGGGTTGGAACTGTTATGTGCGACCTTATATCGACTGAGATTTTTCTTAATTAATCGATCAACTAGATTAAACCCCTTCAAATTATATTATCGAGTGTCATATTTATAATTTGCACGATAAAAAGTTATTTGACTTACATCTCTTGCTATTTGTATATTTTAAATAATGGTATAATATTCTTTTCTTAAACATACGCGGAAATATTATCATTACTTTTGAATAAGAACACGCGAAGTATCATATTTACGTAGACTGAAAAACCAAAATCACTTCCCGGCGCATTCTTTAAATTTGGAACGAAGAGCGCACCGGCGATGTTGTATGAAACGGTGTGCTGTTTGAATTTAGAACTCTTTCCTCTAACGTACACATTGCGTTCTCGTGGCTGTATAGCCACAGATGCGTATACCTTTCGGCACAAACTGTAAAATAAAAATAAAAAATTGGCGGTAAAGCGGAGTTTGTTTTTATTTGGTTAATAATAAATAAAAATGAGTTCTGATGATTCTAAAAATGAAAATGAAATGGACATTAACTGCACTCCACCAGATTTAAGATCGGAAGCGATGGAAAACCTGCTTCCAGCGAAATCAAAAGAAAAATATATGAAAGTATATGAAAATTTCATGTTCTGGAAAAACGAGCAAAATGCAAAATTGTTCTCCGAAACAGTGTTTTTGGCGTATTTCAATGAAATTTCTAAAACTAAAAAGCCATCTACATTATGGGCGATTTATTATATGCTGAAATGTATAGTTCATATTAAAAACAGCATTGACTTGAAGAACTACGGAAATTTAACAACTTTTCGTTCAATAATTGTCCTTACATGAGCAATATCACTTTTCATATTAATTAAATTTATTATGTAAAAGGCCCTTTTTTATTTCCTTGCATTTTTTAAGAAAAGCACTATATATGCCTCTGCCGAAATGGCACTTTCCTGTCTCGTATCATTGAAGTCCTCACCTGCGGCTCGGCCTTCAAACTCATACTCGACCTGCAATTGCCTATTTCGCTGCCTTTGCAATAATTTACTATTTATCTAACCTCATATCGTAAAATCCTCATTACGAACTCAAAACTACTGGCATGATGAAAAATATTTTTCATGAAAGTCTCTAAAAAAATTAAAAATTTAAATTATAGTATAAGTCTCCGAATAACATGCTATAAAAATACTTTTTCTGAGATTACAGTACATGTGATACCAACTAGGAAGGCAAAGGGAACTTAGCCCAAACAGCCATGTCTGAGGTTTAATATCAAATTACAATGAGGTTGTCATATAATATTCTCTAACACATAATCATAGACATCTTATAATATTATTCTAATACACTAGACCGGCTTTCGGCTTGAAACGCCGTCAAAAATTCCGTACCCATTCGAATTTATTAATAGATGTCAAAAATATAAAATTAAAAAGTAGAAGATTGACAAGTTGGCGTTAGTTTGCTTACATGTTCCGTATAGGGATGTTCCGATACCCACAAGTTATCGATAATTACCCATATAAGTAGTACTCAAATAATTTTTCCAGACTACTCATATGAGTACCTCTAAACTAAAGTATCGATACTTACTCATATCGACACTTTTTACATTTTTTCATGGGACAGTTGAAATAGGTTTTTTTATTTGAAGTAGTTGTTGAAAGTAAGTAGAGAAGTATTAAATGAATCATCTTTTATTAATTGCAAAATTACTTTAGACCCCCGTTATCTTAACGCAATGACGTCACAAAACGGTAGATAGGGGACAAAATGGGTACATGGAGTTTGTGGTGTTTTGGAATATTTTTTTTTCATAAATCTTGCTGTGGTCTGTTTATTTAACTTCACAAACATGAAGATATTTTTATAATTGATTTTGTTTCCTTTTTTATATCTACTATCTTGAAATATTGGTCATAGGCGATGCGATAAACATAGATAAAGAATTTATTTGCAACTGAAAATCACACTGACATACAGTAGCAATCCATAGGTACCTGACAGTGAACTTTTTGTTTATGAATAACACCAAAAAGATATCGTACAAAAACAATTAAATTCATAAACGCATAATGACTAAGCAAGCGGAAAATTAAATCAAGCAAAGTTTAATACCGATCTATTAAAATGTATGATATCATCTAATATCCAATAAAATAAATTTCAAAATACTGAGTTTCGAGCTTTTATTATAAAAAAATTGCGTGAATACATAGGTAACACTAAAAGTTTCCGGAACTGGCCACTTACATAAACAATATTTAAAAATTTATTGCAACATTTGAAAATAGAACTCTTTGGCTGTAGAATGCAGTTTGTTTCATCTGACTGTCTTTTGTTTTTACCTTGTGGCGCCATTTAAAAAATTGTGTGTCTGCATCAACATGGATCTAACTCGGGAAAATTTTCGTAGTATGATTTTCTACGATTTTAAGTGTAATTTGACAGCTCAACAGAGCATCGCTCGGCTTGAAACAGCTTTTGGCAATGAAGCACCATGCAAGACGACTGTTTATAGCTGGTTTGCAGAATTCAAGCGTGGTCGTATCAATCTCAGTGACGAATCTCGCGATGGTTGGCCGTCCACCGCTGTGACCAACAAAAACATCGATGCTGTGCGCCGTAGTATTGAAACAGACAGGCATGTGACCTACCATGAAATTCGCGCATCCTTAGAAATAGGCATGAGTCAAATACAATCAATCCTACACAAACATTTGGGTGTGAGAAAGCTGTGCTCGCGGTGGATCCCACACAACTTGACCGAGGCTCAAAAAACGGACCGCGTCACTTGGTGCAGTGCCATGCTTACCAGATTCAACGAAGGTGCGTCAAATTTGGTGTGGGACATAGTTACAGGTGACGAAACATGGATTTATTGCTACGATCCCAAAACAAAGCAGCAATCGAGCGTATGGGTCTTTCAAGATGAGCCGAAACCAACCAAAGTGGCGCGCGTGAAAAGTGCATCTAAGCGGATGATTGCTTCTTTTTTTAATAAAACTGGACTCGTGGCTACTGTTGCTTTAGAGAATCGTCGTACCGTGAATAGTGACTGGTACACGACCATTTGTTTGCCGGAAGTTATTGACGAACTCCGTAAAAATAACCGTAAACGCCGTATCATCCTGCACCACGACAATGCTAGTTCTCACACGGCCAGACAGACAAACGACTTTTTGAAGACGAAAAATGTAGAACTCATGAGTCATCCTGCATACAGTCCCGACCTGGCACCTTGTGACTTTTTTCTGTTCCCAAAAATTAAGAACCAATTACGCGGTCAACGATTTTCATCACCAGAAGAGGCTGTCGAGGAGTATGAAAAACACGTTTCAGAGGTCACCACAGGGGAGTGGCACAAAAGTTTTCAAAACTGGTTTGATCGAATGAAAAAGTGCATAGACGCCAAGGGAGATTATTTTGAAAAACAATAAATTAATTTTGTACCTTTAATAGTATTTTTTCATATTCATTCCGGAAACTTATAGTGCGTCCCACGTAGTAAGTACGCAAAAACAGGAAATGTACTACTTACTACCTTCGGAATCTACACTACAATTGCAGTATTTACCAAAACAATATTATTATTACATTTACTATACATACTATATTACTGTGTAATATTACTATGTTTACCTACTATATAGGCTGAAATTAAATCGGCCGACCAAATTCATACTGGAGACCCGGTTAGTGATCAGGATCTAGGTTCAGTAATCCTTTTGGCCAAATTTAAAAAATATATTTTTTTGCTCCCTTACTGGTTTCTAGTCTAGGCTGTAAGGAAGCAAAAAAATATATACATAGAATTGCACCAAAAGGTTAATTGAAGCTTGTTTCTGTTCACTAGCGAATCTCCAGTATGAATTTGGTCAGTTAATTTAATTTCAACTTGTATACTTACAATTATAATATAATATTTACCAAAATTGCTATAAATTTTAAAAGGACGTAGATAAATTTTCATATTTTTATATCGGGTCATAATTTTAATAAAGTTTATAACAGTGACCTTTGTGCTCTTACTACCCTGTCATTGCGACAAGATAATCGGGTTTAGTTATAATACTAAATAAGGAACTCTTGTTTCTGAACTTCTGTCTATATTTTCAATTTTGGTGGCGCCGTTCGAAACCAAATACAAACCAACAACAATCTAATAATGAAATTAAATGAATTACTTTACAACAATTAATATAACATTGTTACTGACAATAATAAACTAGTTATAAGGTATAACTTGGTTTCTCTGAATTATATTTTATCGATGGTTACCGATACTTAAGGTTGAAATAAGACATCACTTAAACGTCATCATTATAAATTCATAAACTATAGATTATAATGTACCAAAAAGGCGACATCCGTCGTAGGTGATATATGAGAGCTACCTATTAGTTGACAAAATTACATGGTGTACCCGGCTACCCCCTCGCACCCCTATTACGTCTGTTCTCGAAAGAAATGTTCATTGTAATTATTTGGTTGACTAGTAGGTGGCTCTCGAAAACGTCAAAATCACGTCGGTACGCTGTCAAAGCCCTGAACACATATCCATATATATAGATCAGTGCACATAATATTGTGGCGTGACAAAGGAGGTCACGATTTCATTTTATTTTCGGCATGTATTGTCTATGGCTGCCGGCGCGCGAAACGCGTACACATGCATGGTGGACTGTTGGATTGTGGCACCACGTGGAAATTATTATTTCCTGTGGTTTTATAGGTCAAAACAAAAGTATTATTTTGCCCTTAAATTACTAACAGCAGTGTTGGTAATGATAATTTGACTCCACCTGAAATTCTGGAAATAACGAAGGAAATTACGAACACTTTAAGAACGGGCTTTTACAAGAAAAATCAAATATGGCTAACGACAAATTTTTTCGAGATTATGAAACCAGGTTACATAGTTGCATGAGTTTAGGTAAAGAAGTGTATGGAAACTATTCATAACTAGGTATTAAAACATTTTTATGTACCAGTTTCACAAACATTTATTATATAAATAATAAAAAATACATTTAGGCGATATCATTGAAACATATTTTGACCCTTTAGTAGAATTATATATAAATAATTAGAATTATAAATTACGAATTAGGTAAATAAAATAATATAAGTGAAAATTAAATACTTACGTGCATTGTTTTATGTACCAGTATGGCATCATTTTCGTTTAATTTTGTTATATTTCACAGAACTTTGTGGAAATAGAAATAGATTTATTTCTTACTACAACTCATTAACATTTAAATGAGTACATTTTAATGACGATTTTATGAAAATGAAAATTTAATATTTATTAAATAAAGGCGGTAGCTCACGCTGTAGAACGCTGGCCTCTCAATTTTGAGACCCAGGTTCGATCCCCGGTCGGGCATGCACCAATGACTTTTACGGAATTTATGTGCATAGTATTTGTGTTCTTATCTAATAATTTCCGCTCGCATGCCCTAAAAAGCTTGTTATTGTACCTGAATTACGGCGATAGGGCAACCCATCACGTTGGGACGTAATAAAGGCAGGCTTACTAAAACTAAATGTGTTTTAAATAAAAATAATTAAAAAATAAAGGTTAAATGATATAAATAATATATAAAGCAATAAGTACAACAAAAGTGATATAAAAATAAACGATGAATAAATACAAATACGTTTAATAAATAAAAGTATTCCTAACTCCACCCATTCGATAAGTCTTGCTAGCAAAAGGGGCAAGAAACTAAGCAAGATCATATCTTTTCTTAGTTTCATTGTTAATTACAATGAAAAAGAGTTCCCGTTACAATGAAAGTGGTTATAATACGACCAAAATTAGTCTTACTTTCGAAAACTCTAATACTTATTTAAAATTAGCAACAATCTGGCACGCTGGTTAAGTCCAACAATTCTCAAAACCCCTGAAACCTTACGTTACACCGCCTTATAAACAATTCATTTCTGTACCAACACCTAATCTTTTTCCTCTCCGTTTTCGGTTCTGTCGGGCTCCTTAAATATTCTATTCAGACTAACATGATCCTTGAAAAGTGCGACAAATAGAGTTGTGGTGGTACTACCAGATTGAATTGAGAATTTTGGTATTAAATGTGAAGCATAAGAAAGTTAATATAATGAGTATTGTTTTTGTAAACATTAACTTCGACCGGTAAAAAGTATACTTTATATATCTATAGCTTTTGCCCGCGGCTCCGCTCGCGTGTTATTCGGTTTGACGACATGCTTTTTCCCGGAATAAAAAGTAGCCTATGTGTTAAGTTAGGGTATACGCTATGTTCGGTTTAAAAGCGTTCGGAACGCGCCAGTATGTCTCAGATTCTATTTTATTGATATGGCAACACGAGTTGTAAAAAAGTGGAATGTCAAAGTTGTTTTTTCCGGTTTACTGTCACAATTTGGGTCTCAAGGAGATACGTGTAAAAATGGAATCAACCAGTGTTGAAGTAATTATTATGTATTTCAAGGAAATAAACAGTGAAAAGGTGGTAAAATAATCCAATTAATGAGCATTAATTGCGAGCTAAATTGTGTGTCCGAACAGTTTCGGGAATCGGTCGCCGGTGGAAAGTGATGCGAATGGATTTTCCCTAACACGATTCACGGAAATCGTGGTAGATGTCTGGGTCGAGCTAGCTCTGGGTTAGGGGTTGAGTTTAGAGAATTCCTCCGGAAGCTGCTGGCGGGGCCAGTAGTTAGACCTGTGACGCGCCAGACCGACGAGAGGACAACGCTGTCTGCCCAGACACCAAGATTGAGTCTGGTGGTCTGCATCCAGCGCAGAAGTCCCGTTCAAGAAGTAAGGCTGCATCTGAATGTGAGTCTTTGAACCATTTACCCTTCAGAAAGGAATTTTAGTATATAAGAACCCCCCTTGTGTGGAAAGCCCCTTTCAGACAGAATTTAGTCTTCGTTCAATATTCAAATGGGCCCAGCAGGCGAGGTTTAAATCATATCTGTGGAGAGGGGGGCTTTTCTTAAACAATTTGTTGGTACCATAGCGCGGTTAAGTTGTTTAATATCGGATATTAAACAACCCCGGACCAAGATATATTCTGTTTATATAAGCCGAACCGAAATGGTAGCTCCGTTGGCCTTGTAAGTTAATTTGTGAATTATACTTTGTTTTAGGTAGGTAGTTTGGAACCTTGTAACCTAAAGCGAGATCAAATAGAATATTTTGTTATTTCTCATACTACAGTACTTGGACTGTGTATATGAATAGGTTTATGTAAGCTGGAAGGATATTTACACAGCTCCTTTAGCTTTAGGTATTGTATTATATGTTTGTATTGTGGATAAACATATAACTTTATAAGCGCGGTTAAGTCTAGTGAACCCGGCGACAAAACTATAATAGTTTGTAAATTCATACAGCATAACCATTGCTAGCAAGCGAAGCGGCTTAATTATTAGTTATATAGTTGTTGAAAGCCTCGGCTTATATAAATTAAAAAGTACATAGCAGGGCTAATGTGTAATGTGTAGTTTTTGGTTAGTGAATCATATTAACTAAGCGAGCGCTTAGGTATAATATTATAACAACGTACATAGGTTATGTTACAACTTGGAATTGTTAAAATTTGTTTGTTTTGGAGTATGTTTAGTCTTTAACAAGTGTTTAATGTGATTACATACTTTCAGGAGCCAATTACCTTTGGATATACTGTTAGTTGGTGCTACAGTTTGTGGTTATATTGCTATTTTGAAGGAAAACTTCTTGACACTTGCGATTGAGGCTTGGACATAGTTGTTTGTCAAAAGTGTAGCATAAATGTAACTAACTGGTTTATGTTGTATGGATTATATATATATATATAGCAGCAGAAACGGTCTGTCTGTCTGTTCATAAAGTTATGATATTGTGTTCATTTGAAAATGTTTGAGTGATATATATCAACAGAAAAGGTCTGTCTGTTTGTTCATAAAGTTATGATATTGTGTTTGTTTGTACACATTTGAGTATTAAAAATTGGTTTTCGTTGAACTCGCATAATTGAACAACAGGGTTGTATTGTGTATTAATGTATTGAAATTAACATACTGACTAGAGTCTAGTATATTTGGGTCTATAATAGGATTGTATACGGGGACGTTTGTGATTCGTGCCAGAGTTAGTTCGGTTTTAAATTGTTGGTATTTTCTTTGATTTCCCGGTCTACAATGTCGAGGACTTCTCCGAGGAACATCTTGGCCAACCAGCTGCGCTGGTTTGTCAGCGTTCAAGGCTTGTTGGCTCGAGCTGATCGGGGCGATGCAGTCCTGGAGCGGTACTCACAGATGGAGCATCGCCTCGAGAAAGCTGAGCAGGCGCTCATCGAGCTGTTGGACCAGGAGCTGCCACCGGAGGTAATGGCTAGCCCTAATAATGACATGGATCAAATAATGGATATTTATAACAAGGTCACACAGGTCGCCTGTCTGATTAAAAAGCGACAGTCAAGTGTTTTGGGCACACCTGATGTAAGACATGCAGCGCAAGGTACATCGTTGCACAGTAAAGTCGTTTGCAATAGAATCCAACAATCATGTAAACAAACCAAATTGTCACGATTACTCCGTAATCACATACATTTGACGATCAATTATGAACAAAGTCTGATTTCAACGAACGCACCATTGTTTTCACATTATCTTCAACACGATTTAACTTGTATTTATAAGTTAAATTTGTTAAAACATTTGCAACGTAAAAATTTCGAAGTATTTGACAAGCTGTCATCTTAGTTTTTTACTCATCGAACTCTATAAGTCATTGAAAAGTTAGTGTTTTTCGTAATCTGAAGTTATCTTTTATTTTTAATTTAATAAATTATTTTAATTTAATATTATTTGAATACAATAAAAAATTTTTTTCAAGAGCTTAATATAATTAACCAAAACGGATTGTATCCTAAGCAATAAAAATAATGGTTAGTTTTTAAAAATTGACAGGTGGCCATTTTGTTAGAATTGTCATTCACAGTCATTCACTGTTCTGTGGGTTCGCAGTGCATTAGTGTTTTCTGTTTCCGTTTTCTGTTTCCGATTTCTACGACTTTGCATTCTCATTTTGGACTTTTGTTTTGCTTTACGATTTGGCTGGACATATTTTTCTTGGAACGACGACCTTTGCACGGCATCACGGACTTTGATATAGCATACGATTGGTATTTTTTCTCAAGGAGTAATCAGGAGGTAAGAATGATTTAGATCTATTACCTACAACGGAAATCTATTAGACGCGCTTTAATATTGTATTGCCCTCGTAACTAACTATTTGAATAGATCACAATTACTGAAATGTATGTGTGTAAAATTATATTTGTTTTTAAGGTTATAATGAGCGAGCCGCAGCCAGGTTCGTCGGGGACTGCTCCGCCGCCGCCGGTCAAAAAACCAAAATTGGCTGTTAAAAAACAGTTATCGCAAAGGGAGAAAAAAATTTTGGTGAATATTTATAATCACTTGGAGAAAACCTCTCACTATGACATCACTATGGGCATAAACAATACGCTGTCAATGTCAGTCCGCCATATTTGTTTACATGATTGTTGGATTCTATTGCAAACGACTTTAGGCTCCCTACTTTGGAGTTAGGACATTTTGACGGTACCGTGGAGCTATGGGTGGCATATAAGGATATGTTCACCTCGTTGGTTGACAGTAGGCAGGATTTAACCATCGCTCAAAAGATGGCATATTTGATGTCCACTTTAGAAAGTGAGGCAAAGAGCTTAGTGCAACATTTAAGAGTAGAGGACGATCATTATAATATAGCCTGGGAGTTATTAAATAATAGATATCAGAATGTCCGTCTGTTGGCCGATGCTCATACGAGCCAATTGTTAAGTTTGCCTAGGGTAGGTAATAAGGCTCAAATTCGAACGCAGTTACTGACCCCGGTTATAGTAGCCTTTAACGCGTTAAAAATGTTAGGTTTGCCCGTAGATGAGTGGTCGTTCTTGTTGGTACACATTATTTTGAGTAAGTTACCGTCTGATACTCGTTCACGTTTCGAACGTGAGACCGCGGAAAGGGAGGACAAGGCTCTTCCTACTTTCGCTGATTTGATGAAGTGTTTAGAATTTGAGGCTAGGGCCGTAGAATCTTCATCGACTTCGGAGGTGGCGCCACCTACCGGGAGTTTCAGGGAACCTGCCGGTAATTCGGGGTGAAGGGGGCCACAGGGAGTGCAACCGCTTCGGGGACGCGTTGCTGCACGTCTGGCTGCACTGGCCGCTGTTGCTGAGAGCCCAAATTGCCACCAGTGTGGACGCCCAGGACACGCGTTATCGCAGTGCCATGATTTTGCTGCATTACCGGTAGTGGACAGGCGGCGATTAGTTAAAATTAATAGACTGTGCTATTTTTGTTTAGAGGACCACTTAGCGCGCGAGTGCTCCAGACAGCGAATGTGTAGAGAATGTGGCCGGCCACATAATGATTTAATTTGTGCGAACAGGTCTGGAGCCTACGGTCACGCCACGGGCGGGGGAGCCGCGGCGCAGTCCACCTATCAGTCACGTCCGTCGGGTGGCCCCTCTCAAGGACGAGGAGCGCATCCGTCAGAGAGTGGAGAGAGCCCTCGCATGAGTCGTGCTCAGTTTGATAGTGGTATGAATCGCGCGCCTGCGGTACGAGGCTATATTGCGGACCCGGGTGGGGGACCCCTCATGGGGGGGGGGTCAGGGCCGCACTCAGGACATTAGGAGTGGACCCCATGTTTCCGCGATAGCGGGCCCGAGTAGGGACCCCCCGAGGGGGGGGGGCTCCACGGGCGGGGGCCCCACTCAAGGTTGTATGAGTGGACCCCAGTTTGCCGAACCAGTGCCTGCGCCCACTGTAGGACAGTATAGCAGGGCGGAGCCACAGCGATACTCTCCGCCGATACACGAGTATCCGCGGTTAGAGTATTACCCGCCTTTTTCGAGATATGGTAGGGCAGCGGGTTACGCACCACCTCGGATGGCATTGTGTATACGCTCACCATATATAGGGCAATGGATGCACCCTGGATTGGAGGGGCCGGGCCGCCAATAATTTGTCTGCCCCTCTACCGGTGCGGAGCCGAGGACAGTTCTTCGGCCCACCATATTAGTTAGTAGTTGGGGCCCCCCGGGGGAGATTCAGTTAGAGTAAGGGCTCTTTTAGATTTTGGTGCCTAGGGCTGTATATATACGAACGATTGATGGTCAAGGTCATGCCAATGTTGTATTTCTTTTAGCAAAGAGCAAGGTTGCTCCCATTCGTACTTGTCTTGCAATTCCTCAATTAGATTTGAGTGGAGTTCATCTTTTAGTAAGGTTATTGAACCATGTACATAGCGTGTTGGCTGCCACTGTTGAATTTCAAGACGTGTATGCATGGTCGGATAGTCAGGTTGCGCGAACATGGCTACGCGCGTCCCCACGTATTTTAGAGATTTTTGTAGGAAACCGGGTTTCACAAATTCAGAATATAGTAATTCACAATAAATTGAAGGCACGTCCCAGGTGAATGTAATCCTGCAGAGTGCGCATCTAGGGGCTGCACAGCGCCGGAGTTGGTGTCGCATCATCTATAGTGGGGGCCGGAGTGGTTTAAAGAAACAGATTTCTTGGCCTGTCCAGCAGTTGGATAGGACACCCCAGATTTTACCCGGGTTGCGTGTGCATGCTCTAGTTCTAGGGACCAAACTAGTTCCTGATTGGACGCCGTGAGTTGGGTCACCGTGCGTTGAGACGCTGGGGCGTCGCGACGGTGGCGTCGGCACGGTGTGCGTCGGGTCGGAGCACGCAAGTCGCCATCCTTTGTCGTTACCCAAGGAGGGCCTTTGATGAGGCTTTTTCTGTCCGACCGACATGTTCGTAACTCACACGCGGGATGAAACGTGTTATTGGCGATTTTACAGCGAGAGTTTTGGATTTTGTCTACTCGCCGGGTAATTCGCAATGTTCTCTTCTCCTGTGTTTCTTGTTACAGGCTGCGAGCCTTGTTGATGCAGCCGCGGATAGGAGATCTGCCAGCTGATAGGATCACACAGTCAAGACTCTTTGATGGAGTGGCTACGGACGTGGGGAGACCGTTCCTCGTCCGAACGTCTAGCCTTCGCAACGCTCGGACTGTTAAGGCGTACCTGTGAGTATTCGTGTGTCTGTCCACCAAGGCCGTCCACTTGGGATTAGAGTCCTCGTTGTCCATGGAGGCCTTCGTCGTTGCATTATGCCGATTAGTATCGCGTAGAGGTTTGCTTTTTTAATTAGTTCAGACAACGGCACGAATTACAAGGGTACCGCAAATTACTTGAAAAGATGTATACATTTTAGAAGATAATTGTATTTAGTTAAGTCATGGTTATTATGTGAAATCGGCCAAGACCCACCTCCGCCGCGTCATCGGGGATGTAATCTTATTGAAAGATGCGAATTTGGAATTATTTGTATTGGCGACGTGGTCGCATTATTAAGTTGATAATTGGCGGGGATGAGACTCCTCGTGCCGCTTAGGTGATTGGTCGAAGGTTTGATTCTGTGACGAGCCTTGGCGACTCTCTCCCGGCTCCCGGTTGAGTAAGCTAGCGGTCTGATAAGGATAACAGCCCGGAGCGGGGGATTGTTCGGTTTAAAAGCGTTCGGAACGCGCCAGTCTGTCTCAGATTCTATTTTATTGATATGGCAACACGAGTTGTAAAAAAGTGGAATGTCAAAGTTGTTTTTTCCGGTTTACTGTCACAATTTTGGTCTCAAGGAGATACGTGTAAAAATGGAATCAACCAGTGTTGAAGTAATTATTATGTATTTCAAGGAAATAAACAGTGAAAAGGTGGTAAAATAATCCAATTAATGAGCATTAATTGCGAGCTAAATTGTGTGTCCGAACAGTTTCGGGAATCGGTCGCCGGTGGAAAGTGATGCGAATGGATTTTCCCTAACACGATTCACGGAAATCGTGGTAGATTTCTGGGTCAAGCTAGCTCTCGGTTAGGGGTTGAGTTTAGAGAATTCCTCCGGAAGCTGCTGGCGGGGCCAGTAGTTTGTCGAAGACCTGTCCCGCGCCAGACCGACGAGAGGACAACGCTGTCTGCCCAGACACCAAGATTGAGTCTGGTGGTCTGCATCCAGCGCAGAAGTCCCGTTCAAGAAGTAAGGCTGCATCTGAATGTGAGTCTTTGAACCATTTACCCTTCAGAAAGGAATTTTAGTATATAAGAACCCCCCTTGTGTGGAAAGCCCCTTTCAGACAGAATTTAGTCTTCGTTCAATATTCAAAGGGGCCCAGCAGGCGAGGTTTAAATCATATCTGTGGAGAGGGGGGCTTTTCACAAACACGCTATATCCATTCTAAATTTCATCCAAATCCATTCAGCTGTTTTAGCGTGAAAGAGTAACAAACACACACACACACACACACAAACTTTCGCATTTTTAATATTAATAATAATTAGATTTTACAAAATAAATATTTTAAATTTTGAAGTGTTTCAAAATTTATTAACCACTTTGCCGCCGGGAAGGTTTGCAAAATATTTGAAATTCGCATTTTAATAGTAATGATATTTCATTATTATTATTTATTTGTATTATTATTTTTATCATATCAGAGAGTTAGTTAAGACATATAATTTGATATAAAATGCTGCCATTTCAACCTAGATTTCGTAAAAATATGGTATAAAATAGATACTCTGACCTTTTTATTTCTACATATTCGAGATTTTTTTTACCATATTACCAGATCGTATTAAGAATAAAATCCTGATTAATAAAAACAGAATTAAGTCAAGTTTACTTGAATTATCTTAAACAAAACTAAGCTGTGAATACAGATGTCACATTTAGTACAATATTTCTGTTTAAATTAGCTACAATCAGGTTAATGAAACCTGATTTTTTTCTCGGTAAACGAATTGTAAAACTTAGTAACTACGAGTATATTAGTGAGATAATGAAAATAAAAAATAAATACATGATCTTTCTTAGTTTCTTGCACTTCTTTTCAGCGAGACTTATCGACCTGTCTTTTTAGTCTATTAGATATTGTGGTTAATTTCATTATATTTGACCCACGACTGAACAGACCCACTGAAAGTTTTGTGGTCAATTCATGACATTTCTTTGTCTTTACTTCTGACAAACATTTACTTTTGCACTATGCTATTTTTTTTTTATTATTGGTATCCTAAAATACTAAGAAATAGTAAACTAAAATACTTACCAAATAAAATTCAAAATAAACTTCATATTCTTCTGATCCTACTGAACAATTTACCTAAAAAAACATACCTACGGAAACGAAAATGTTCTTTTCTCCATACGATTTCTATGAATCTACTCAAAGTAAACTTTAAATTTTATTTGCAAGTATTTATTTTTAGAAAGTTTTACGATATTGTTAAAATGGTTTAATTTGAAGATAGCAGTCTTTTTACTACTAGTGTGTAAAAGAATTTTATGTTTGTTTAAAACTTGTTTAACTTGATCTACTTTGCTTGACCATCCCAACAAAGTCCCAACACTAGCGCGACACACGCGGCCGTAAGGGACCCATCTTCTTACTATCTCGTTAGCTAAAGTGAGTTTCGATGTAGCGCCTTCATACACCGTCTTTTGATATCCACCATATGTTACACAAAATACTTTCATAAACTCGTTGAAAAATACTGCAACAAAAACTCACTTTCTGTTTGAAGTGATATTGAATAAGCCACCTGAAGGTTAAAATACACATTCTAACAACTTGGAAGCCAAGTAACAGGTATCTTAATTTCTTAGACGCAAATGAAAATTATTTTCAAGTGCCATTGTAATACTTTGGGCTCTAAAAGCATCGGAAAGTAAGTTTTATTTTTTGTGTTTTATGATTATAAATTTTCCTATCTCAGCATGAAGTAATAATTTTGTATTCAAGAATAAAATTAGTTTGCAAAAGTTATTTAAAAGTTATTTTGTATTACTACAAATATTTTCTAAGTAGCTTTCGATAAATTGCTTTTGCGCTATTAAAAACCTTGAACAACAATTGTGTCACGATTTTTTTTCGTAGGAGATTTATGCATGTTTTAAGTAATTTACCTGCCGAATTTCAAGTCGAATGATGGCTAAGAGTAATTGACAGACTTAATCTTGGCCGAAGTGAAGACGGAATATACGAGTAATATAAGTTTCAGATATGACTTACGTAGGTAACAATATTAACCTGGCGTCATACATCACGTTTGATAAACATGTAACTAACAATACAAAGTGAAAACGTAAACAAATTAGCAGGAAGGTGTGTAAAGACAGATCTTATCTGGTAGCTATAAGTGCCAAAGCTCCTTGTACTGTTTGCACAAACGATTTAGTTGGTCTACCAAGCAAATATAAGCTCATCAAGCCTTTATTCCCGTTATGTAACATTACAGGCTGAACAATTACTCTTCCTTTTGCTTTAAGGGAAACACCTGGGTCTTTGTTAGTAAGGAGCTGATTGTTTTTATGGAGAAGGCTTTACTGTTAAATGTACTATGACGTAGTAAACGGTACAGATTCATAGTTTTTCCGTTTTGGTGTAATCAAGACACATTTATGCGTTAAGGGACGCTAATTTCTTGTTTTAAGCCTATGTTTTAGATGGTATATTTACGCGATATTCTAATCACATATTTAGAGAAAATAAATTATACAAGAAAATAGGCCTATGACGTAAAGCTCTATATTTGTAAACAGGGCAATAAGAACTGTCAATAGGTAGCATGTTATACTGGCGTCCGTACCCGTAATTCCTTCTAATTCTAAGATACCAGCCGTAACTCTGCACTTACTAAATGTCTAAATGTAGAATTGATTTTATTAAACTTCTCGCATTTCACGCATCGTATCTCTGCAAAAGGCGGAAGTTCACCGCTTGAGTTATAGTGTGCACTAATAAGATCATAAAACCAAGCAACCGTTATGCAAAGGTCTTAATGAAAACGAAATAAAAGTCAAAAAGAAAAGCATGAGTCGTCGAATAAAAACGCAAAACAAAAACAGAAACGGCAATTTAAAACTAAACGAAGAGACGAGTGATATACAGCTGCATTTCAAATACGAAGCATACTTTGGTGCGTACATAGCATAGGTCTGTACTTATTTTGGAACGCAGTATTTGATATTGGTTAATATCGTATCTGATATGAAAGTGGTATTTTAATTATAAATTGTTTTAAGAAAGATCTCCCTGTTATTATGAAAGTAGAATACATATAGATAACATGAATTATCTAAGAAATGAAATTCAACCCTCTCTTTAAGGCTGAACTTACACATGCCAACCTAAAATGGTTATGTTTTTAAGGCAAAATCCATCGCATTGGTATAAAAAAAATTGTTTCTTATTGATCTTTTCTAATTTGTAATGCAATTTAATAATAATATTTAAATTATTGATTTAAAAAGTAAGATAGATATTATTACGAATCTTTGCTATGAATTTCAAATAATACAGAAAAAATGCCTGCGTATACTTGCAAATATACATAGTCCCAAAAGTTGCAGACCATATTTTATAGAGTATAAACTGTTAACACTACCAGCAATCTATATACTAGAAACAGCTTTATTTGTAATAAAACATATGCACTTATACAGACAAGTAAACGAGATAAACGACAGAAATACGCGTCGAAAAAACAAATTAGCTTTACCTAGACCTTACCTAACCATGTTTCAGAATGGCCCTAACTATCGATCCATAATCATTAACAATAAATTACCGGACTACACCAAAAAAAAAAGAATCATCAAACTACTTTACAAAAAAGCTTAAGCAATTACAAGTCAACAATTGCTATTACTCAATAAATGACTATCAAAACATATAATTTCATAAAATCTTATTAAAGTTTCCTCAATTTCGCTGATCTTGCATACACTTTTATGTTATTTTATTTTTATTAATTCATAGTCTACCAAATCAAAATACTTGTAATATGTTTTATCATGAAATATAAATGTAATTGTTGTGTTCTGACATGGAAAATCAAATATAAAATATGTACTTTATTTAATTATGTATACATTCAATTTAAAATTAAAAATGTAATTGCTGCGCCCTGACAGGGTAACATGTTCTATATGTATACACTATTGATCACCTGTGTAATTTACATGTTTGCAAATAAATAAATATGAATTAAAAAAAATATGAGCATGAATAAGACTTGTTATGGCTTAATCCACGCAGGCAATTCACTAGCAATCGAATAACTTACCAATAAGTGTAGTTTTGACCATAACTATAACGATTCAGTTCATGTTAATTTATTTGAAATAACAAAATAATAATATATCAATTAATAATTTTCAGTAGTACATTATGCTTCGTAGCTTCTTGTCACATATACCGTATGGGCATAAGCCTGATTGTTATAAATATAATTTGTACGCATTACGTACCACAAATGTCTATCTATCATACTTAAGAATTTGTGTGTTCTATTTTATCATTCTGGAAAAGGTATCAGAACGAATTGTTTGTTTTATCTTTATTTGTCGAAAGCTCCCACCCCAAGTGATTATATTATGGTTTGTGTAAAGCAGTGGTTCTTAATCTTTTTGTCATGAGGGACCATTTGGCAAAATTTCTGTCTTGCCATGGACCACCAACTTTTTGGAAGTAATGATGACATTACATCCATTGCATCCATGAGGATGAACAATTTGTCTATGGTAATATATAGTAAAAGTAAATGAATAAAAAGATTATGTATAACTATCACTTTTTTTTTAAACACGCATGCATTCGTTCAAAGCCAACAGAATTTTATTTTTTTACGAAAATTTACATTACTGCAGAGATAATAAAAAAAAGGTATTTTTATCTTAATGTTATTTTTTTGACTGAATACTCTTTACTAACTTGTGAATCCTTAGTTCAGTACTACTCAAAGCCAGTGCTAGCAATTTCTCGAATCTTTGGGAAACTCCGCGGACCACTGGTTAAGAACCACTGGTGTAGAGGAATATTATGCATTTTATTATATATTATTATGTGTTTGCTATTACGCTCTTGGTCTGTCTTTTACACAATTATCACATCACAGACAAGTATTTGCACTCTTTTATACAAATACACACCTCTCAAACACATCCTGGAAAATCACGAAACATTTAAATTTCATAAATTTTTCTGGTAGTGGTTAGACATATTTTTCACTTTTGTCACTCTACATTTTTTATCTATACCACATTTGCTATTTATACTATGTCTATACTAATAATAAAGTAGTAAATAATTCGTGCCTGACCAGTAATATATGAGAGCTGACAAGAGGAACCCACTTTTAAAATGAATATGGCAACATTTACTATGGTAATAGTGACATACATATTGAAATGGCCGTTTGTTGAAAATGTTCTTTAGAAGAAAGTTTATTTTAATTTAATGAAAATGATATTTACGTTAGAAAACTAGCCATAAAGTGTACATTTCTACTAACAATGCCATTTATTTTTGACAAAGTTTTATGTTCAAATTTAAATAACTAGTGGCCAAAATAAACTTAGACTGGTTGAAACAAAATATTTTAAGTTTGTTGTAGTAACTACTGACCTTTAAAAAGAAACGAGATGTATTACGCGATAGCGTCATCACTCCGTCCGTCCGTCCGTCTGTCACCAAGCTGTAACTCATGAACCGTCATAGTTAGACAGCTGAAATTTTCACAGATGATGTATTTCTGTTGCCGCTATAAGAACAAATACTAAAACCGGCCAAGTGCGGGTCGGACCCGTGCACTCCCATACGATAGACATGATTTTTTGCCGTTTTTATAGATAATGGTACGGAGCCCTTCGTGCGCGAGTCCAATTCGCACTTGTCCGGTTTTTACTGTATAAAATTCATGTATTTTTCGACGTATGACACTGGAGTTAAAGACATCTAAGTCAATTTTCTTTTTGGTTTTTGGTTTATTCTTTTTTGGTGACTGAAATGGTAAGCCAGTACGCCCCTCATTTGATAAACGGAAAATTGATGCTTGGGATACTCCTAGAATCAAAAATAATTACCTAATTGTACATTACGGCGTCCAATTCATGACACTCGCACTACAATGACATACTGTTTTTACCTATTAGTTAGTTCAGAAGCCAACTATACTACATCATTTAGAGGAATACTTTGACATCCTGCACGTTTTTTATCTTGTAAACACTTATAAACATTGTACACAGTATTCCGCTCCCTGCTATGAATAGTTTTGGCATTTTATTTAGATATCTTATCGTTTACGCAAGAACGAGTACAATGCAAAAATGTCACTATGACATATGATTATAAAGAATAAAAAATATCGTCGTTGCCAGTGTTAAAAATTAGTTCCAACGAAATTCCACGATATGGCGACCTCTCATATATTCCTGGTCAGGCTTTAAATTAAATATTTTCGCAATATTTTAAATGAAATAGGTTATAAGTATTGTACTGACACCAAAACGACCAATTTTTTAGGGTTCCGTAGTTACCTGGTAAAAGGAACCTTTATGGTGAGACTACGTTGTGTCCGTCCGTCTGTTCGTATGCCACAGTCCCATAACTTTAGCACCGTTATAGATAAAGACTTAAAATTGGCCACAAAAATTGCATTTACTTGCATACAAAATACGGTGTACAAAAATTTAAAAATTTGAAATTGTTTAAAATATTTTCAAAACAAAATAGAGAAAAAGAAAAAATAAATCCTATAAATACAATATGGGTATTAAATTGTAGATATTAAAGAGCTGATAATTGAAGAAATATATACTTTTACTATATTTATTGTCACCGATTTCGAGAAGTCTTTGAAAAACCACAAAAATGCATGTCCCCCCATATTTTCGAAAACGGTGGACTGAAAAAAAATAAAAAAATACGATTATAGGTCATTACATGAAAACTTTAAGACATTGAAAAAAAGTTGAACACAAATGATAAATATTTAAAAAAAAGTTTTTTTTATTTTTATAAAAATACAATATGGATATCAAATTGTAGATATTAAAGATCTTATTATAAATATATATACTTTAACTATATTTACTGTCACCGATTGCGAGAAATCTATGAAAAACCACAAAAAATGTATGCCCCCCTTATTTCCAAAAATGATGGGCTGAAAAAAAAGAAAAAAAATCATGGTAATTTGGGATTAGGTAAAGATTACAGGAAAAATATAACGGTTGAGAAATTCACTATAATAAAATGACAAAGTTAAATTTATCATCCACGAGTTTTATTTGGTATAAAAATATTTATTTCTCTCTTTTGGTACTATACGGGACAAGAAATATATATTAGATAACCTATTTTATCATCCATCACAAAAAGATTCAAGATTCAAAAGATTCAAGATTCAAAATGTTTATTTGTAAAATAGATACATAAAGTAAACGTTTTACATGTCAAATATAATCTGTATAAAAATAATATTTTATAATGAAACAAATATGATACTTACGGGAAATATATATTAAAAAAACTATATTTAAGTTGGGCCACTAAAGTTATACACATGCATAAAATAAAGACTTATTGGAAGAATAATATTATTATACATAATGCAATTAATAAATAAGTTGATAAATAAACTGAATAGACCATAAAGAAATATAATGCCTAACCAAATATATACTAACTTAAGTAAAAATTTAAAATATTGTATATATCTACATAATGCAATGAATAAATAAGTTAATAGATAAATAAACTATAAATAGATTTAATGCCTAAATCCGCCCATTCGATTAATCTTGCTAAGAAGAAGGGCAAGAAACTTAGCAAGATCATGTCTTTTTTATCAGTTTTTTTTTCTATATGTCTTAATACTATTACAGTATTTTTAACTTACATAAAATTATACAAAACAATGTAAAAAAGGATAAAAATATAAAAGACAGAAGGAAATTGTGTCATGAGGGAAAAAAATACATCATAGTCCACCCGTCTAATGAGGTAGTAAGTTAAAATACTAAGCAAAACATCATCTACCTGTCTCATATAGTTTATCTTTTTTATAGTCAGATTATCAACTAATAAATGCTAAGTTCAAGTTATAAAATGTAAAAAGAAATGTCAAAATAATAATAAAAAACAAAATAAAAATATTAGTCTACATAAAAACAAACGATTTGAAAAACACAAATCAGTTAGAAAATTAACGAACAGTAGTATAATGGCAAGGATCAATATTCTCGTGACACCAAGCATGTTTGTCTCATGACACCAGTTATGTTTTAGTTAAAAGCAAGAGTACAATTAACTAGGTAGGTACCGAATACACAACCATCTCATCACAATAAAATAATTGAATTATTTGACCTCACTAGCTTTAAAATGCAAAAATCGAGTCTGTGAATGGCAACACTGGTGTCGATTCGGTGTGATACGACTTAACTTATTTGACAGAAATAAATTTAAATGAAGATCCTGTCTTTTTCTTTCTGTATCGATAAGACAATGCCGGGACGCTTAAAATAAGGTTTGTCCCGTGAAATAAACTTGTTTTGTCGTGTTACACCGAATCGACACCAAATGTCTGTCCTACGATGAGACGGAAAACTTACTCTCAGTGGTTTATTAGATGTAATTATTATAGGTATGTTTTAGTTAAATTTTATTTTAAGTGTAATATTTCAATTATTCTTAAGGTTTTATATTTAATTGACTTATACTTTTATTTCAAACATTTATTTAATTTTTAAGCTTACAATTTGCCTAAAATACAGGCTACTTTTTGTAGTTTAGTTTGGGCAAAACATTTTTACTAGCCGTAAGATCCTATTTGATTGTATTAATTCTAAGTTCTTTTACGTAAATAAATAAATAATTATTATATAGGTAAAATTTTCAGTCACAGGCCCATAGGCATAGATAATACACCCATAGTTGGCCGAAGCCAACATTGAAAAGGCCTTAGTATCATTTAATCTAAATGTGAGATGGCCGCATCCATGGAGTCCTCTCCCTCAATGTACCTTTGGGATACACTAACGGGCAGTCCCCCATAGTTGCCAAACTATTTCCAGGAAGGAAGCGACTTGGAGTGGGCTATGAGCATGGGATGATAAATGGGCCGGATAACAGGGCAATGGAATGAGATAACGGACATCTGCCTCAAAATCTCTCACAAAAGGTCTGTCAGACGGTGACTCGCCACCAGCTACAAGCAGGCAACATCGGTGCGGACGGCTACAGGTTGTAGAGAGGTGTGCACCGGTTTCACCATCGCGAGCCAAGAGTAGCGCGACTCGGAGCGGGTTTCCCCGTTATACGCAGATTGAGCACTTCCACCCTTTCGAGCATATAGTTCTAACGCTCCGCTCTGAACGATCAATGAAGGCAAGCCAGAGGCGGGAACGAGATCCGGATAAAATCCAGTCAGCCGTTCCCCGCTATTACGCCATTAGACACTTCCACCCGTACTATTCGGGTCCGTGGTGTCGCTACTCTCCAACAGCTCGCCAAATCTGCCTTGCGGTTTTATTATTATTAATTTTATCTATCCTAGATGGCACTGGGAGTACTCTACATCGCGATATCATTTTATCGCTAGAGTTGAATAACTGTAAAGAAGTCGAAGCAGTGAAGGTAATGTACACTGACTACCTCGTGTAGTGATGATACTTTCATAGACAATCTTTTTCTAATGTTAGTTTAAAACCTTTTTTCAAAATTATGTGACGTAATTATAGTATGCAAAAATATGGTCAAAATCCTATTATTTCAAACTAGTTTTGTAAGGTGTTGAGTTGATAGTATGAATTTCCTCAAGACAAATACTTACAAATACAAAAATAATCACTTCTAATCAGATATTTGTTTATTTCTACATGGAAGTACATACATATATTATGTATACTTGGGAAATTATATTTCTTGCGTATTTGTTTGATAATATTCAAGTCAATAATGGCTGTCATGGTAGTCTGATAGCAGTTCAACTATTTGTCTATTTACCCATTAACCATAACTCTGTCTTGACTGTCAGCCAATATCTAAATTGTAATTATACTGATCACATGTGATAGATTAATGTTTTCGAATCTTGGGTAGTTATATGAATAAATTACTGAACATAATAGCTTAAAATATTAGATTTAAGGAAATTTATACATCATAATTTGAGATTAATTAGTGTTTTAATGATGTATCCTGAGATACGTTGTGGAAACATTTAAAAGTCATTATTGGAAAGTTGAAATGTAAACAATTTAAAGAACAAAATCTACTTTTGGAGTTTAAAAAGTAAGTAGGTGTTTATTTCACTCATTATTATAAATGATATTCTAAAAATTAATAATAGTACCTGTTCAGTAGTTGTACTGAATTTTTAATTAGAATGTTAATTGCGAACGCATCGGTTTCTGTCCTTCCCTGACACTTACTGCGTTCTCGGTCTCTTCCTTCAACATGGCGGCTTGTACGGTTTTGTGTTTAAAGCTCCAATTTATATTAATAATTTAAAATAGTTTAAAGTGTATCCATTGCTCAAGATCATAAATAAACACGAACACGTGTATGCCGCTCGTTTTTACATAATCACCAGCCCATATTAACTTACTTACCTTTTAACTTACTTACTTATTAACTTACTTACTTACCACCGAACTTAATGAAAACATTTGTTATTCCCATTGTGAAAAATAAGACTGGAGATTCTTCAGATAAAAGTAATTATCGGCCAATATCCTTAGTTACTATTATAGCGAAAGTGCTTGACCGTGTGCTTGATCAATACCTGAGTAGATATTTAAATCTACATGATGCACAGTTTGGGTTTCGACCTGGACTATCGACGGAATCTGCAGTGCTCTGCCTAAAGAACACATTCGAGTACTACACTGAGAGGAAGACACCCGTATACGCGTGCTTTTTGGACCTATCGAAGGCCTTCGACTTGGTGTCTTACGACATACTCTGGAAAAAGCTTGCAGAGGACTTGCCTCCAGAACTAATCCAGCTTTTTAAGATCTGGTATGACAACCAGACAAATGTAGTTAGATGGACGAATGGTTTGTCTGAAGTGTATAGATTGGAATGCGGGGTGAGACAAGGGGGTTTGACTTCACCAAAGCTTTTCAATCTGTACATGAATCAGCTGATTATTGGGCTCAGTAGCTCCGGGATTGGGTGTTCCATTGACAGTAGTCCTGTGAACAATATAAGCTATGCAGATGATATGGTACTGCTGAGCCCCTCAATCAGCGGCCTTAGTAAAATGATAAAGATGTGTGAATCTTACGCGATGGCTCATGGGCTTAGGTACAATGCTGAAAAGAGCAAACTTCTGGTCTTCAAGGCGGGAAACAAAACATATGACACGCCTCCTGTCTCTCTTTGTGGCACTCCCCTTGCCAGAGTCAAGCAATTTAAGTACCTGGGTCACTGGGTCAACGAAGAACTATCTGATGATGTAGATATAGAAAGGGAACGCAGGGCATTGGCGGTGAGGTGTAACATGTTGGTACGTAGGTTTGCGCGATGCACAAAAAACGTCAAGATAACTTTTAAACTTTAATTATTGTAACTCAGATATCCTATCACTGCATCTTAATGCTTTGATTAATAACCGGGATAACGCCATTACGTGAAGCTATCTCAAGTGGCATACTAATTCATCAAATGTAAATTACAGCAACATAGGGCCATCGGTTAAATCAACTATCGTCTTTTAACATAAATCTAATTAGTTTTGTTAGGGTAACGTACCCAGAATGAAAAACTGGCCAAGTGCGTGTCAGGCCACGCGCCGTGTAGGGTTCTGTAGTTGCCCGGTACATTTTATAAGTTGGTCTACGAATACAGGTCGCGCCAAACTTCTAGTCCCATACATTTAGAAGAACGGCCCTTGCAGTGTCGTGCTTAGAGGGGTCTAAAAGTTTGGCGCGACCTGTACTCGTAAATCTGTACAGCCTACATAGCTGTGATAGTTTTCCTTTTAAATTCATTATATACCACTTCTGTGAATTTTTTTTCAACGCTTGACTTTAATAAAAATTTGCACTTTCAAGCTTAATATTTCACCATCTGATCCCTAAATCGAAAAATGGTTTTCAAATACCCAAACAACGATAATATATATAAACAACGATACCCCACACTGCGGGATAGACTAGAAAAAAAATTATCCCCAATTTACGTGTATGGGAGTCAATGGGAGATACCATTAAAACATTTTTTTTTCGAGTTTTTTTTTGTTGCCTTAATTGATATGTATATATACCCACACCAACTAATAGTCTCTGAGCCAAGCCGTGGACAGACGGACATGGCAAAACTATAAGGATCCCTTGTCGGACTAAGGAACCCTAAAAAAGGTAAACCTTATAAGATCACTTTGTCCATCTGTCTAGACCCGTTTTCTCAGGCCTCGCTATATATCAACTTGAAACTGATAGTTCTGACAGAAGTCCCGATAGTGCTGTTAAAAAATTTGGCTTGTAAATCAATGCGAAAAAAAGTATTGCCTTTACGTAGTAAATTCTATAGGGTATTGTCTGTTTCAAATGCTATTGGGATAGGACCTTGTTTCTGTGTGAGCAAGCAACGTTGACCGAAGTGCGTGAGTGAATGAGATGCACATAGGGAGCCTTTCAGTTGACTTAATAACTCGAAATTCTGTTCACAAGTAGTTCATATTGACAGAAAAATTACCTATGTAATATTATTAATATTACCAAATTCTTCAAGAAGTTTCCCCGGAGATAAATAGAGTTTATAATAATTGTCAAGTTAAAAGTTGGTCGCTTTTGATTGCAGTAAGTTCGTGTTTTAAATTGGCCGCGTTTGATCGCAGTAAGTTTGTATTTTAAACGATATAAATGGAACCTTCATGGCACGATCCTTATTAGCACTAGATCGGTTAGTTTTAGTCTTCATGGAGCTATAGAAAGGAAAACCTTTATACACAAGTTTTTTCAGGATTGTGATCAAAAGGTGCTAAAGCTACATGGTTATGCTCTAACAATCTTGCTCTTTTTAATTTCATCGTTAAATTGTACCAATTGGAAAATTTTCATAACGTTTTCTGTGAAACTAACTTCAACTAAAATACAAATAAAACATTTTTGTTAGTCCGCACCCCACTAAAAATTCCAACAGACATTTCTCACTTTAAATTTCATGGGGCTTTTCCGAAAAAAGGTGAACATAACAAAAACGTCGCTTAATTGTTTACTCATGCATGCGGCGCATCACGTGGAACACCGTTTTTTTTTTTTTTTTTTTTTTCTACTGAAGTGGAATTAGAGTAGCGTGCAATATGACACCATATAAAATATCTATTAAGTAATCCCAAACACAGAAGAAATTTATTTTAAAATATAATATGTATATTTTTATTAAATAGTAAAAAAGTCGTGTCTGTACATTTAATATTTTCGCGAAATTTTAAATGAAATTGGTTATTAGTGTTGTTTTAAGGATAAAACCACAATTTTTGAATTTTTGTCTGCCTGTCTGTCTGTATGTAGAAACACACTACGGATTTGGATGCGGTTTTTTTATTATCATCGTAGTAACCGTGGTCAACATATATGTAGACTATAGGGGGGGTTTATAAAATAACGCCCAAGCCAAAAACGGGGCAAATATTGGATAAGTGCGGGCAGAGTTGCGGGCAAAGTCTAGTGATGGAATATTATTGATAATTACATTCAATTACATACGATTCAAAACATAACAAATCAGCGTATATTGTGTTGTTATGCGAAGCTATGCAATGCTATGCAGTATCAATTCATTTCCCTCACTTTTATAAAAATACATATTATTTGCATAATTGATTATAAAAATCAAGGAAATAATATTCTCCACCGTTTAATTGAATACACTTTTAAAGGACAAAAAGTTAAAATTGATACATTTATTTTGTCGCGTGTCACAACGTCATCTAAAAAAATAATGTCACTCCATGTCTTCTCATAAATGGCGTAAGAGGCGACAAAGTAATTATACAAAAGTATGCCAACAATGTATGTTTATGCAGTATTGATGGTCCGAAGGCCACCAGACCGAGACGACGACGTAGGTATCTATTTAGGTACTGGTGGTAGGCTTTGGTCGAGGCTTCATGTCTCTACCCTCATAACAAAACCGTGCTGCCAAAAGATTCGTCATGTTCCAGAATTATGCCAAGAGAAGCCATCACGGTCGTGGCTAAGGCAGTTTCAAAGTATCAGTCATTTATCCTATAAATACTACTGTAGATCGTTGCGGAAGTCCACGGAAAGACTTGCCTGCCTTTACTCTTCCAGTTTTTGGGCGAGCGCACTTCATCGTCAGCCTTATCAATGGTTTCAAACAGACGTGGTAATAGCCAAACGTTAGCACATATTGCGCAAAAAAATAAAAGGAAATCAAATTGTCAATTAAAGATGTTAATCATGATTTATAATTTAAGATATACAGTCAGTGACACAAGAGCGTACGGGGTGAAAATAAAAAATGGTGGACCAGGGGAAAGGGGGGATGCTACTAATGTATACAGCGGAGCAACGACTCTGATGCACAGTGGTCTCGGGAAAAATATGATTGTTGAGTTCTATCTAGGTTTTGCTATGTAAAAGTGAGACCTAGTCTCAAGCCTAACCTTAGGTCTCTGTGAATATGAGCGCAAAAACTCTTTACTGTTAACCTGTAAGTGCACCTTGTTGTAGCATTGGTTGTAGGTAGCAACATCCATATCAGTAAATTGTTACAGCATTAGAACGGCCACCCGCGACGGCGATAACGCTCTTATCGCTGAACTTAAATGGTATTTATATTAATTTCCTCTCATTCAATTAAATATGTTATCGGGCTTAATTAACCGATCTCATCCTGTCCGTGGGGTTTATTGAAATATTAATAGTTCGGAAAAATGAAACAATACACCATTGTTCGATAAGGTTTGACGTCATACCTACGGTAAGGCATACCTATGGTAAGGCATACCTACGGTAAGGTGTACAGGTACACCTGCCGAGGTAATTAAGTGTTCATCACCTAACGATGGTGTGCATGGACGATTCAACAAAAACCCAAGTCTCTCGGGTTCGCTTGGTGAACTGCTTTGCGGACATGAGTGCACGCTGCAACGCTGTAGTGGGATAGCTTGTCGGAGCCGAACATCCGAAGAACATAAAACATAGTCGAGTAAGACTGCAGGTCACGTAGCAAGACTGCGTGCATACTCAGCATGCCGGGGTGCTTGCAGTTAGAGTTGAAACAATCGTTGGTTGCATTTGTACCGTAACGAGCACGTACTGAAGCTTACCTATACTTTTTTCCATACGGAGCATGATTGTGCTAGCTAACAGAAGTTAACACAGTGTATGATATGACTCCCGTAATAAAATGTAAAACTGTATGCATTATCCTTATCAATTTTTTCCTTTTCAGCTGAAAATAACTGGGTATTGCCGGTATATGCATGTATTACCCGTTGACATCATCGATATTGCGCCATTTTACCACAAAATACGTTTCTCTACCTAATTTGCTTATCAATTCTGTCGTTACTGCGGTACACCATGATGTCACAGTATTTGAATTATCCCTCATTATAACGAGCTTATTCAAGTGGGAAAAAATTCGCGATAATTATGGAACAACCAGTCCTTGTTAGGTAGTTTTCGGGTTAGTATAAATGGAGGAAAGTACATATACAATCAATCATTAGCACATATACACTCGCCATAATCACAAGGCTGTGTACAATCGATCAGGCTTAACAAAATCACCATGTCATCATTCACAAAATCATCATCCACCATGAGCGGAAACTCTGGAGAAGCCGTTCATCGCGACAACGGGGAAAAATCTCGGAAGGAGCAAGAGCGCGCGGAAGAAGAAGAAGAAAAGCGCAGACAAGACTTGGAGCGTGAGGAGAGAAAACGTCAGAAGGCAGAGCAGCGGCGACTGGACAGGCACTTGATGCAGTATGCACTAGCTTTGCGTGAGCAGGCATCGTGGCGTGGAACTCTCAACCGGCCGAAATAGTGCTAGTCATAGATATGATCATTTGTTTATATAATAAGTATTAGGTATTTGTGTACATCAGTATTAAGTATATTGTGTGTGTGAGTGTTTGTTTTTGAAAATTAAAAAAAAAAAACTTGTTCCCGATACATAGTTATTTCATTTCAAAATGCATGCCGACTTACAAATGTCACGACATACCAGTTTCCTTCATGATACTAGATATTTAGGTAGTTAGTTTAATAATGATAATAATATATTGTACTAGTTCTATCCACTAAGATGTTGTACAATCTACATCCATGCATAGATAACCGTGGTCACTACACTTTGTAACACGATAGAGGGGCACCGCGACATGCTATGCAGCGATAGGTAGGTACGGTGCAGTGTTTAGGTAAGGTATCTGTCATACCATAGTCCTAACATTACAGGAATCATGAAAAGTATACATATTTAGAATGATGTTTTGTACATCATTATAGTCTAACCAAACCTGTAAGCTATACAATGACAAATCTTAAGTATAAGTGAGGTGTATACGTGTATGAAGCATACGTGTATGTCCCGGTAATTTTCTATGGTCACTCATCAGTTTTGATTTCGTTTTGAAATACACGCCGCCAGTTGGATACAGATCATAAAATGAATATAGCACGGGTTTTCCCGAATATTTCAAGACAGTGCCAACTAAACGTGGGTTGCCGTAATACGCTGGAGCTACTTACGTTCGGCCGGCAGCCTGTAATAATATTTCGATGAAGGTCCCGTCGTCTTATCATATTTACCTATCTTTTGAGTAGTGACACATAGTTTGTTCCATATTTAAACGATAGCGTGCCATGTGGTCATACGTATTATCGGTCCATAAGGAGTTACAGATGTAACGCCAATTGCCGCCGGTCTTTGTCATAATACTGTTTGCGGCTTACATGCAGTTATTCATGGATATAAAGTTAAGAAAAACCTTATTTAGACGTCTCATATTCCTGTATGGTCGGCTCCATACCTAAACGTCGCAGATACACGTACTCAGAGGCGAATGCACACTCAGGCCTTGCTCAAGACATATGATAAGCATATGCCAAGTATAGTTTGTGATAACGGAGCTTTGCATCCCATGTGCACATAACGCTAATCATCACGCCTTGCAACTTATCTGCGTTAGTGATGTGACGTGCTATGCAGCGGCTAGTAGCACGTTACCTAGACGTTACATCTGGTGCAGTCCAAGCTTGACTTGATTGTATCTAACATAGAGTGGTCACGAGAGAAACTAAATTTCAACTTGAAGCAACGTCAGAGGGAATGATCTCAGTACCTTACCTGCACAACTCTCCATCATCCTACACTCATAGGGGTACAAGAAAAAAAAAGTAAACATATTATAAACACAAATATTTATTTTAATAAGCGAACGTCACATTGCAGCAGCATTGCTGCACTATTTAGCACTATTATCACTGATGTTGCGAGCCGACTGCAGCAACATTTCTGTGTCCGTCCGGTCACCCGTCGAATAGTATTGGAGGATTTGCGGATCACCTTCATGCACTTTCTGGATGACCTCTCTGAAGATTTCTTGGGATTCTTTCAGCAGAATCGCTGGGACCATGTACTTTGTTATCCACGCAGAGACGTGCGCCGTGCAGAAATGATGAAAGTGCTGTGGGATCCTGCACTCACGTCCCGGTGGTACCACTACATTAGGCCTCTTGCCGCAGGAGCAGGTGTCCCCGGCGACCGCCTTGCACTTCGAAAAGCGAATCTTCGTTTCAACAAACTCCAGTATAGTGGGCAGCCTGACGAGATCCCTCTCACCTGGCGGCGGCCCCCAAAATAAGGGCATGAGCCAGTCCCAGTTCACCAGCAGCCGATCTTCTTCTGGCCTCGTCGGATCAAAGTTGTAGCGGACGGGGCATGGCTTCCCGTTAAGGAAAGTCAGGTCGTCCAGCTGTCGTTCCGCCTGAAGAAACTGTTTGTATGCTTTGTTGAATTGCAGAATTTCGCCGGGGCTGAAAGGGGCCTCCTCGGGTATAGAAGGCCCGCGCGTCGTGAAGGTGTCCACCGGGAAACTGAGTATTCTGTCTTGGGACTGCATCTTGAGTTCTGGATGGATGTCACGGGACTCCTAAGTCTATATGATGTTCTTTCGGTAATGTTGACCGTGTAGTGTCTAGCCACTGACTGCCCGCATAGCAATTTATACCACTCCAGTTGTTTATCGTACCGAAAAAAGAAAACAATATAGGGATAATATCAATTTGGAATTCCCACAACCTCGCGTGCGGGTTATCGTTCGGCGCGGTAATTGGATCATTCCTAAAATAAACGAGTGAATATTAAAATATTCTTGGACCACGTCAGTCAAACTTTCATCCTTATGAAAATAGACGATTTACAATTCATCCTGCGCTCCCATACTGGGGCCCCGGGAGTCACTCACGTGTTCACATAGTCACTATAGATCGTATCACATACCTACGATAAAAATTACGCTACCAATTTGGGACATCGATAACAACGTTTAATTGCTGTACTCGATGCATTGTCTTAGCTCGCAACACCATAATATAAATGCCGGGCATTCATAGGGAAAACCAGGTCAAAAGTTTGTAACTTTAGTATACAGGTAAAACATACCTATTAAGCACATACGGCATTGTGTGCGCGATAAGAGCGTGTCTTAACAACGACAATGATGCAGATCGGATGCAGTTTTAGTAGGGTGAAACAACTAGTATGTGACTCTTGACCGAATACTGATAACACAGAAGATATAAACAAAATAGACTGGGTTTCTCCAAAACGAGAAACTGTTAGGTTATCGGGCGACTTAGTGATAAGGTATTTAACTCGTGTAAAAGCAATGCTGAGACCACGTCAGCCGATATTTAGATACACGTCGCACTTAGGTATCATCCCACTTTAGTACTCCTGTTTGAAAAAGAACTACAATTATAGCACTAGTGGATCTTGTGAGTGCCCGCTATGAATGCTGCGCTGCAGTCCAGCGTCATGCTTACATTATGCAAAAGTGGCAAAGCGGTGCATGGCCTATGAGAGGCGGGTGACCGCTGCATGGCAACAAAGCAGATAATTCTACAAGAAGTATGTTTATTCTAGGCGTTCTAGGTATCGTTCCGTGAGAACGTGAGCTGTAGGTTTCTGGCAATTCGGCCCCAGCTTGGATGCTGATGCTGCGGCCCCAGCAATTCATGTTACCTGCTGCTTTGACCCATACTCATATCACTTTAGAGGCGGCACATACGAAAAAAGTCAAAATTTTCGGAAATGCATCTGACCCCTATGCACTATAGAATCTTCATCACTGAATACGAAAATAGTACCCTTGCCTTACCTAGATGTTTAATTTTGAAGTTATAGACCGTACGCTACCGTGTCATTGACTGTAATTAATAGCAAAATAAAAACCGGCGGACGGACGGACGGACAGCGGAGTCTTAGTGATAGGGTCCCGTTGGTAACTCTTTGGGTACGGAACCCTAAAAATGGATGCTGTATGAACAAAGGAATGGCTTTGAAATAATTTGACAATCAAAAAATACAAAGCATATCTTGCCATGGGGCCTGGAGCCAAAATGCAAAAACCTATGCGTATCAGCGAGACGACTGCTTTATGTATTATCTTGCTCACACGCAGAGATCCCCCATCCTGCCACTCGCTGAAAATCCGACACCTCATCCAAAACCGCCACGCACACAAGTACAATGGGACGCTTTCTATAGAAAACTTAATCAGCAATTGTCTACTGAATTGATTGTGCCAGGATTAACAGCAGCTCATCCCGATAATACAAAATAAATACCGCTCCCCAAACAATCGATTAAATAAAAATTAGAGTAAGTTGGCATCTTGTTCTAACACTCCATTTTCTATTTCCATTTGTTTATTCCACAAAAAAATATATTTTACAAGTATGACCAATCGATACCAATAAACCATAATTAGTTTGGTATCGAGTTGTTCAAATTGCTACAGTTGTTTATGTCCAGTTATACGGGTACTTCCATCCATCCATCAGCCTGTTTCGTCCACTACTGGACATAGGTCTTTCCAGGATTTCGCCACTCTTGGCGGTCCTCCTGGAAGAAATGCCCATACTTACACACGCTGGGCAGGCGGGTTGATGAGCGTGGAGCCGAAACCTTTGCACCAGTGACGCCGCTGCCCGTCACCAGTCTGTTTTGTATAAGGCCCGGCAATTGGAGATGGATATACCGCTATCTATCGGTCCCAGGCAATGGTGGGCCGCCTTGTTTTACCTGAAAGCTGTTCTCTTACTCTCCCCCGAATAATTTCGAGCTCTACCACCTAGAGGGTACGAGTAATTACAACACTTTATAGAAGTTAATCAATAAAAACGAAGGAAGGAAAAGTGCAAAAGGCTCGCCATGACTCATAGAGAGTGAACGCTTTTGGAGCCGTCGTCGTCGCCATACTTAACATGTGTCCGGCACAGTTTTCATGGAGTCGTTATTCAGCACACTCTTCTATTTTTACGTTCGCTAGAAGTCACACTAAATCAAAAGCACAAACACAAAACCAGCACACACGCATACTGACACGCAACGATTTGTTTATGTACTTCGACAGAGGGTAATGCGGGCACTTGCCAAGTCTCGCCTTAATTAGATGAAGAAGGACCATTAGAAACTAACGTGTTGTTTTTTGACCTCCTAATTTAAGTAATACTCCACATTCATCCATCCATCAGCCTGTTTCGTCCACTAGTGGACATAGACCTTTTCAAGATTTGGCCACTGTTGGCGGTCCTCCATGGAAGAAATGCCCATATTTGGTATGCTGTATATGGTAAGGCCCATGGGAGCATTACGAGTTAGGTTCCAAGATTTTCCAACAACTCTTACTTGTACTTCTCTACATACAGCATTGTCGCTTCGCTTCTCGTTGCGAGTAATATATGCAGGACCCGTATTAAATTTGCAGTTCACCCGCAAAAAGAGTGAAATTCCGAAAGATTCCTAGCCTTTTTTATTTGGAAGGTGAATGCGTTGTTTTTTCGCTCAAAGATAATTGAATTCTTGCTGTTGTTGACGTTAATTAGAAATAAGCGTGCCGAGGGTACTGGATTAAGAGCTTTCTTAATAGTTGTTTTAAAATGGACGGTTTAAAAGTAACGCTGAATTGTTTTTATTCTGCAGTTAAATAACGTTATGTCTTGATTAGTGCTAAAGAACAGAAATGTGTTTTTAAAACTCATTCAAGTTGTTTGTTGTTGGTTTTCATTTTATAACCGTGTAGTTGTTTTTATTGTGCAATGAACTCCGAAGAAACGGGTCTAACAAGACACGGTTTGTGATTTTACTACCATCCTAGCAAGACGTAGGCGCTAGGGGAATACCTAAGTAACAACCGTCCGATCTTTTAACGGATATAATCATAAAATTGCAGCGGAGGCAAACGGCCGATCGTTTTATTTTCGACTTACGTGTGTGAATGAAACAGATATAAGTTTTTTGGTGAAAAGATAACATTGTTTTTCAGTTCCAAAAGATACTAACTAATGGTACCAAAATCACAGTGACAGGGAACGTTAAAAGAGTCGACACCATAAGTAAACATGTACCTGGCACAGTTTTAATTGGGTAATTTTACAGCGCTGACTAGACTTAAATATTTTTCCTTCAGTGAAAGTATCAAACAAAACTGGATACTGTTCAATTACCGTCTTCATTTCTTTCTTGAAACGTGATAATTCGTCACGCATAACCTTCGTCACCTCATGTCCAGAGTCATCATACAAGTCTTTCAACATGAAATAATTAGACCCAAAAAGTTGAATGCTTATTTCGTAACTTTGTTCCAATCCTTAATTTGTAAAGAGTTAGGCATTTTTGTTTGAGTAATGAATATAAATAACATCGTAAGATTCCTTTGTTTTATTTATTATTAACATTTCCCTATGAGTTAAAAATAAAAACAGAGTGATGGAAACTTGGTCAGCGACGTACGTATTTATATTGCGTTTCACTGTAAACAATATTTTCTTTGAGTATGACCGCTGCATTGCGGCAAATTTAATCTTGAATATCTCGTTCATTTTTCTACACAGTCTATTAAAAAAAATGGGAAAGTGCAGGTCCGGAGCCTTGAGTATTTTCTAGACTCGATAACGTAAAGTATTTTTAACTGTTGCTCCAGAGATTACTTGCACAAATGTCATTAATTGCTAATTCTCTAGGAAACTGCCTGCCTTAAGGGAATTAACTATAGCCTGGGTTTTTCAGCGATTGTGTAGATTTCTTTTAAAGAAAGAATTTTTAGAATCGGTTCGGATGTTCTAGATAAAATAGATAGATAGATTACCCTTTACATACAAACACATTTTGCCTCTTTGTATAATAGTGTAGAAATATTATATAATGGTATTTTAGCATTACCTTCAACAACTCTTCCAGGTTTGCGAGATAATGGTTTCCATCTTCGCCGTGTAGTAGAGACGGGTGCAATTGCCATCATTAGTTTGGTGTCAGCCTTGCAGTCTGATTCTGAAGATATATATTTCGGAATGCATGGAATTTTTGTACCTGGTGTAACATATTTATAACCTGAAATGAAACCACCATAATCTCCTGATTATATTGAACAACTTTACAAGGAATAAAAACTGCGGAAAAGAAACGTTTAAGTAATTTTAAATAATGATTTTTTAAATTTACTGTTGTAATTTGTTAGGAGAAGATCTTTTTTTTTTCTTAATATGCGCAGTAATTTTTCGTGGAAGGTGGCAGAGCTGATTCCAGGCTCGTGGAAGTACGAACATCTTACTCGCCAACTCTACCGAAGCTATTCAAGGGAGAGTAAAGCAGTTGTCTCATGCCTCAGACCTATTGATGGCGGTGTAGCCATCCTCAATTACTGGCACTTATAATGAGTAAATTTAAATTATGTAGCCAAATTCTTACTGAAGACTCGGTAAGTGCCCAGTAACAAGCTTTGATGACCCTTTTTGTGAAATTTGTAAATTATTTATTTCGTGTTCCTTACAAGCAAAAGCCCAGCCCCAAGTCAATTACTATCAGACATCAAGATTTTAATTTGCGAAATTAGCAAAAATTACTATCGATCCGTGTTACTGATCAATAACCAAGCCTCCGGCATGAGTTTGGCTGCATAAATAAAAGTCATCTTATATAAAACAAACTGGTCACGGTCATCGGCGTCACTGAAGTTAGGTTTTCGGCGCCGAGCTCACCAACCCGCCTGCCCAGCGTGTGTATGTAAGGGCATTTCTTCCAAGACGACCGCCAAGAGTGGCGAAACCTTGGAAAGGCCTATGTCCAGCAGTCATCTAACAACTATACTTCCGAAGGCTACCCGGTTGCACTTTACCTACCTGGGTGAAATGAAATGACGCCCTAATCATAACGGGGTAGCGAAATACAATGCGCTGCTTCTCCGCCTTCAGACATACATTTACATAATTCTGTCATTCAAGTCAAAATCAGTAAATAATGTAGTTAGTACATCCATACATAATGACACTGCCCAGAATGGTAGGCTTAATTTTAAAACTGAGCTATCATTACCACATTACCCAAAGACATTTTGAGTTCCAAGAACAGTTTTACTTTAACTTTCTTTCCCTATTATTTGTTATATTGTTTTGTATATGTCAGCGTGACATTGTTAAATTCGATAGTTTATAATTTGCCTAGCTTAGGTTATAATAAAGCAACCTACGATTAAGTTATAATTACACTAGTAAAATTATCAACTATTGGATTTTACAATCTTACGGTGACTTAAAGTACACAATAATTATTTTTTTAATACGCCTGCTCAAAATATGATAGATTACGTGCCTGTTTAGCGTGCGTAAACTGACATATTTCACACTAGTGCTTTTTGTTTTTACTAACTACTGACGCCATCTAAAACCGGCCACATCATTTAGTGATCATGTAAACCTTTGTTTTACCAGATACTCTATATTAACATGAGTATTTTCAAACTTTTATATTTTATTATTAAATATATTATGTATATCAAATTGTATAAGATGTTTTAAAAATTCAAAACGATTTTAGACGTCATAATTTATATTTTATTTTGAATATCTTAGAAATTATTATTAAAAAGATTTAAGAAAGAGACATTGGTCTTTGTAGTACAGATTGGCGCCAATCGGACTGCGTGTACTTCAGTCGACTTGTACCTGTTTTGATTTACAAGTAAATTGCTTTTATTTTATTATTTCATGTAATTGTTCGCAGGTGTATTAAAAAACGTCGAAAAACTCGACTGCGTCTCGGCAAAAAAGTCAATCGTGACTCTAAATATCAACCTTTTCGCACTTACATCAAAATGTACTATTTTGACAATGCCTATTATTGTGGATTGATTATGTATATTTCTATTTACACTTCTTTTATATTCGTATTTTTTTGTCTTGTGCGTTGTAACACTAGTTACATGAAAGTAATATTTACACACATACATAATATACCTATATGATCAAACTTCGTAGCGAAATTCATACAAAAATTAGTAAATTACTTACTTGCTGCTTCGGTGATTATTCACCTATCACCACAATTTGATCAAGTTATCTGTTCAATGCCAATCAAAACACCTATGTAATCCCCTTGGGGATACATTCTTGCAAAGCTCAAACCACATTGTCTGTTTATTATTGCAAACTGTGATGTTTTTGCAAAAACTGTGAGTGCTAGAAATTAAAAAGAGCTGTAGAGCACGAGAAATAACACGTTCTAGTGCCCCAGATGCAGTTGGGAATTTTCATCGAATTCTCTTCTTGATAGTCCCACTCTTATTTTTATTATGTTAAGGCTACAAAGCAAATTTGTTTATAGGCACCTACTTTAAATGCAAGCGAGCGTCCTGCCACTCAATCACAAAGTGCTCGATTCTTGATGTAAAATATATTAAATTTTAATTAGAAAAAAACATTTTATAGTGGGTAATATAAGAAGTTTCGGCTAAAATGGGATAATTCTGGATACAAACAAGTACGATAGCCCACGAGGTAGGATGACGGACTCTCAATCTTGGTGCTTATGTTCGAATCCTGCTCAGACTGTGCCCCAGAGGTTTTTCTGAATTTATGTTTACCTATCATTGACCTCTCATAAACAACTAGACACACATATTGTCTCTAAGAAAAGTTTGGCGAACGGTGACGTGCTTAGTAGCAAAAATGCATTCAACCAAATTATGATGTTATATCGTTAAAATAAGATGCAATGTCAGTTGTACGCAATCGTTATTCGATCTTGTTACGCCGTAGCGGTGACAAGATACATCGCGGACGCTTTCTGAGCGAGATTGTGAGTATAGTTGTATAAAGGAGGTCAATCTTACCTATAGTATTTGTATTCTTATCTCTTGCTGAACGGTGAAGAAAAAACTGTGAGAAAAAACTTTCATGGCCTTAAAAGTGTATTTGTCCCTTGACGATTTTTACGGTTTCGTACCTCAAAAGGAAAAAACAGAACCCTTATAGGATCACTTTGTTATCCGTCTGTCTGTCCGTCTGTCCGTCCGTCCGTCCGTCTGTCTGTCAGGATCCTTTATGTCGGAAACGCGTGGAGGTATCGAATTTAAATTAAAACCATATACTCAAGTCTACAGTCCCTTGAAGCTGTTAAAAAATCAAACTTGTAACATACAAAAAATATGACCGTTTATGACGCAAAAATGTATATTTTGACACTCAAGGGAATCAAAATTTATAGGTTATTTGCCGTTGACCTGGAACTATATAATTTGGCAAATAATAAGTATAGGGAAAAATCTGAAAACGATACGTTTGTAATGAAATAATAAAAAAATAATTGATTAAATTTCATAAAGTATTAATAATTTGTATCAACAAATTTGTAAGGACTCGGTGGGCGAGTCCGACTTGCACTTGCCCAGTTTTTTCATACATTAGTACATTTAGTACGACAAAAAAAATTCGACACGTCATATTTATTTCGAACAGCAAGTTGAGATAGGTCTTAAAAGTCATTGATAAAGCTTCGTTTTACAATTACAATAAATTGTAACTAGTTTTTTTTTCCAGATACGATCATCAAAAAGAATAAGACTGTTTTGTAGATGTTCGGTGCACTTCATCGTGTTTTAAACAAGATTGATCTACTGGAAATACGGCCACTTCCCTGTATCTAAGTTTCTAAAGAACTGTTTAATAGCATGTGAACCTAGCTACCCGTATATGTACAGCTAAGAATTTATTCTTTGGCAGTCTACTTTGGGATTGTATTTTACAAAAGTCTTTACAAAAAATTAGAGTAGAATATTCAAAACATAATGAAAGTAGTTACGAGTATTATAATAGATTATAATTATAGTAGCTATAATTAATGTTTTCTTGTTTATCTGTAGTTATTTTGTTTATTTCCAACTAGCCTTTCGCCCGCGGCTACGCCTACCTTTATTCTATATTTACCCTATCTTCGGCTTGGGCCTTATTTTATCAACACCCCTAATAGCATACTCGTATATAATATGTTGAACAGGATCACTTAGATTATAATCAAGAAAACTGTAAATACGTTGAGTGCTTCTTGTGTTAAAGCGAACATAATAGACTAACGAAAATTCTAAATATGGTAGTTAGGGCTTCTGTTTTAGTAATACATAGGTAACACTAAAAGTTTCCGGAACTGGCCACTTACATAAACAATATTTAAAAATTTATTGCAACATTTGAAAATAGAACTCTTTGGCTGTAGAATGCAGTTTGTTTCATCTGACTGTCTTTTGTTTTTACCTTGTGGCGCCATTTAAAAAATTGTGTGTCTGCATCAACATGGATTTAACTCGGGAAAATTTTCGTAGTATGATTTTCTACGATTTTAAGTGTAATTTGACAGCTCAACAGAGCATCGCTCGGCTTGAAACAGCTTTCGGCAATGAAGCACCATGCAAGACGACTGTTTATAGCTGGTTTGCAGAATTCAAGCGTGGTCGTATCAATCTCAGTGACGAATCTCGCGATGGTCGGCCGTCCACCGCTGTGACCAACAAAAACATCGATGCTGTGCGCCGTATGATTGAAACAGATAGGCATGTGACCTACCATGAAATTCGCGCATCCTTAGAAATAGGCATGAGTCAAATACAATCAATCCTACACAAACAAATGGGTGTGAGAAAGCTGTGCTCGCGGTGGATCCTACACAACTTGACCGAGGCTCAAAAAACGGACCGCGTCACTTGGTGTAGTGCCATGCTTACCAGATTCAACGAAGGTGCGTCAAATTTGGTGTGAGACATAGTAACAGGTGACGAAACATGGATTTATTGCTACAATCCCAAAACAAAGCAGCAATCGAGCGTATGGGTCTTTCAAGATGAGCCGAAACCAACCAAAGTGGCGCGCGTGAAAAGTGCATCTAAGCGGATGATTGCTTCTTTTTTTAATAAAACTGGACACGTGGCTACTGTTGCTTTAGAGAATCGTCGTACCGTGAATAGTGACTGGTACACGACCATTTGTTTGCCGGAAGTTATTGACGAACTCCGTAAAAATAACCGTAAACGCCGTATCATCCTGCACCACGACAATGCTAGTTCTCACACGGCCAGACAGACAAACGACTTTTTGAAGACGAAAAATGTAGAACTCATGAGTCATCCTGCATACAGTCCCGACCTGGCACCTTGTGACTTTTTTCTGTTCCCAAAAATTAAGAACCAATTACGCGGTCAACGATTTTCATCGCCAGAAGAGGCTGTCGAGGAGTATGAGTATGAGTATGGCACAAAAGTTTTCAAAACTGGTTTGATCGAATGAAAAAGTGCATAGACGCCAAGGGAGATTATTTTGAAAAACAATAAATTAATTTTGTACCTTTAATAGTATTTTTTCATATTCATTCCGGAAACTTATAGTGCGTCCCACTAATAACCATTTTCATTTAAAAAGTAGTAAAAATATTCGAAGTACAGACACGTTTTAATACTTTATTATAATCATATAAAAGTGCAGTTATTCACACTTCAGTACTATTCAGAATACACGCATATTATCACTTCAAGTTTCTCCGAAGGGGTATCCGAGATGTTTCCGGGTGTACCGTGAAGTACCGGTCGCAGCTTTCACTGTATACCCACATTTCACCGACGATTGTTACGTCCCACCATCGTTTGTAGTTAACTTCAACTTCGTCTTTCAACGGTTTTTGTTTTAGTATGGTGAGTCAACAACTTATCTGATCAATGTAATTTTGGACACGTGTTTTTTCAGACCTTTGTCTCCTTCCGATGTCAGGTTGGTTACCTAATTGGACACATTTCACTCGATAGATTTTATTTTTGAAAATGATGCCTTTTTAAGTTATTAATTCGTTTTATTTCTAAACGGCTTCAGTTTTATGTCTAAAATTACTGCTATAACAAGAAAACATGGTTTATTTTCCGATGTCAGTTGAAAAAACTCCTACATCAAATACTTCTTCGTAAAATCCAGAAAAACCTCGGAAATGCACTGATTTTGCGTGCCGGCAGCGCGCGAATCGAGCGTTATAATGTAGACTTTCTGACAAAAAACGGGTTTTCAAGTTTTAGATACCTAATAAGTTATGTTTACAACAGTCATTATTGTTATTTTTACATAATTACTTTAGACGGACTACAGTCACGCTACAGTTCTTAACAGAAAAAACAGCCACCAGCAAATTTTTTCGATGCAGCGATTTTTATCTATCACGTTTTCGGCTCTGTTTCGTCTCATTTATAACATGTTACATTTTCAGAACCCTATCTATTGTAATATGTGAGTTCTACTGTTTTAAAATCAAATTTCTTACTACCTATGTATGTCGTCTTAAGATATTTGAACTAATGTACCATAGAGGCGGTCATCTAACGTATAACGTTTGCCCTGTTAGGAGTGTAGTGCACGCGAGGGCGGGTGAACCGCGTTCTTTTGAAATGCCAAGATATTTCCAACGTGTTACATAAGAATAATCTCCAAAAGCTTTTTATTTTAAACGTCGAACGCCAGCTTTTTTATAAAACTGTTACAGCACAGCTTTCGTTTTGTTTCAAGCCGGACATCGGCCATTAATCAAGGGTAAACTACGAGCACGCTTGAGAACTAAAAAGTTGAAGAAAACAAGAAAAGTTTTACTTTCATTGAATTAAGGACCCGACGAGACTTTGTTGTTTCTTTCTTGATAGTTCGGACAAAAAGTTCAAGAGTAATTTACATAGTTAAATTAGAGCAAAGACCATTGGCGTATTTGTGTGTGCTTGGCACTCGGAAGACTTCTAAGGAATATAAATAATACTATTTCGTTCTCACATAATAGAATTGGGCACAATCTTGATCTGCCTAGACATATCGTATTTCCTCTAAAACCATGGGAGTCACCTCCCTCTGCTCCCTTCGCTCGGCTTTCTAAATTTATTTTTAAACCTAACACACTCGCTTCGCTCGTTGTCACATCTATTTTGACCTTTTGTGAAAGATTTTAGATTTGACACTTTACACACTGCCAAATTTTTTGCGATCTGCCTATGATATATATGTACATTACAGCGAAATTCAGGTCTTTTTACATTTAGTTTTGACTGTTTAAATAAAATTACATTTTGGAAACAAAAAAAAAGAACTTGTAGGGGAGTTCAAGCAATGCAGAGAGCAGGGTAAAATAAATCCCGAAGAGCCGTCCATACACCCCGCGATTGGGTTATTAAAACCACAGAGTTGGTATAGCCATCGGAAGGTTGGAGGGTAATGTTATAGATGCTCACATTTTACATATAGTAGGCAAAAAGAAAAACTTTCTTTTCCAAATTGGATATAAATAAAATTCCTCCCACGTTTGGTATTCACTGCAATCACCCAGAAATTCCACAAATTGTGGAAGTTGCTATAAGCCCGGTGATATCCAAAACATAATAGAAAGAAGAAGTGGATGAGGAAGATCGAAAATAAGATATACGGACCAACTAAAAGAGAAGATACAAGTTGTGGAACATAGAATAACTGGCATTTAGACGACGTAGGTAGAAAAAACCGAGTTTTTGAACAAGTAGTACTCCCAAACTACAATAGATATGGTTCTGAAATAAATACTTGTTATAAACAAAGTCTTTTGCAAGGCAACGTAACAGCCCAAAACGCGATACACAAAAATTGGCTCGATCGAAAAAAATTGCAAAGTGAAGGCTATTTTTTCATTTCAAACAAGCAGTCTGTCGAAATTAAGAAAGTAAAAATAAGAATGATTACTTTTTAAAACATATAAACTTATTATCTAAACGATAGTATAGCGATTTTTTTGAAAACGCACTTTTGTGAATTTATATTAAATTTCATTCATTGAAAAACAGACTCTCTTCTTGATTTACCGCTCTGCTCAGACGCGCGCTTTTTCAGATATGCTTATCTCTTTCATTGTGCGATCAACCTACTACGCCTTTATGGCTGCGCCTTAGACTTCTCGTGGTCTTGTTTATCGTGGTCAGTTTTATTGCCTGTTGCGTGACCATACTAAAAATGTATGGCGGATTTGTGGTTCATTTTGAAAAAATCGTATTTAAATTGATAGGCAATATTTCTAAAATGTAAGTTGGACAAATTGTAGTTTACACTTTGGTGATTGTTTGAAATTAAGTTTGACATAAAATTCTACAGTTAAGTTGTTAAAATGACTTAAATGCCAATGCGCCTTTGTTACAGTTTGGGCCTAGGTTAAATAGTTGTGCTTTATAAACTTTAAATTATTTTTCATTTTTGCTTCGGATTAAAGGTACATACATTTTCTGTGATACTAAATATGATTTTTTTATATTTATTAGTCAAATAATTTTATTATTCATTATATAAACTTAACCGTTACTGCCGATTTAGCTTCTTTTGGTCGGCGCCCCCTTCAACAGAACTAAATAGTAATTGCTGCACCAAAAATAGACTTGCTCTGATATCTACGATAGCTACTTATTAAAGAAGTACTTGTACCAACAGAGCATTGAAAAACTTTGGCTTATAGTAGGAGCTCTTTTTAGGGCTCCAACTCAAAAAAATGTAAATTGAACAAGATCTTGTTAACCGTAAACAAAATCTTAACTCCATATCCCTTTCAGACCGGCGCGGCGGCCAAACAACGCCCAATTCAGGCGAACAAACAGTTGTTCCTACCTAAAAATTGTCCGAGGATGTCAAATCTGAGGTTCGTTTTCCATTTTCCGGTCGCCATCTTGGAAAATTTTAGTGCCAACAATTGTATCATTTCGGACCCAAGTTTCATTTTATCATGCCATGAATGCCGATTTTTTTTATTTCTACAGCGGTACACGCGGCTTCATCGCCGTACCGCTATTTATTGTCATGTAATATTGGCTCGTACACAGAGCAAACTCAAATAAGTCTTCTGTGAAATAGTTCCCAAAGTACTCAGCAGGACTTCGCTCTGGAGGTATTTCCGTGGGCATTTGTTTGCTATTGAATTTCTTCTCCTTCTATTTGAGCTTGCTTAACGACAACTTGTCGTCCGTCCGAGTTATCCCCAGAGTCGTCCTCCTGGCACTTCCAAAGGTTCTAAGGTGGGAACGGAGTGCTCCTCTTCATCACTGCTCTTGTCTCCAGACCCATTTAATATGTTCACAATCTCTTCCTCCGATAAATCACGCGGCATTACGTGTATTTCTGTGAAATAATGAACAAACAAAACTTGTACAGCCCTGGTTGACATAGTTGTTCTAGTAAGGTTCGTTCGTCAAAAGCTATTTTAATGTAATAGTCCACTTAACACATAGATATTCTATTAAATATTCCGTTTTAAAGTAATAAACACCGATTTATTAGCAAAATACAACAATTTTATACTTACAGTCCTGAAAGGTGGCACTTAAAATATACACTAAACTCAACAGGTTGACACTAAGTCCGCGACTGACTGTCGCTCAAAATTCGTGCGAAAGGTCAATGGTGAAAGGTGCAATCATGCGATGCCAGGCTCGTCCACATTATAAAAATAGTTTTTGAAAAATTATTACTAAGAACTCTGGGAACCGCACAATCGACAACATTACAAATTAATAATTGGTGCAAAACTGAAAACCATTTCGAGATCTGGGCTTTCTGAGCATCATGTTTTTATTTTCCGAGTTATATCTTTATTAAATAAAGAGATATTTTCAAAAAACTAAAAATATGGTAAACACAGGATTTTAAAAACAACTTTCTTTGCTTTTAATTTCATTTTGTTAAAAAAAAAATCAACTGTCATGCCATGTGAATGTGACAGCAAACATTAACATGCCAAGCTTTTTTTTAATATTCCATTGGCAATGAACATCGACTTATGAAATCCTCAGATGCGACTTACGTTCTTTTAGAATGAGTGAATAAGAAAATATCAAATTATACAGGAAAAACATAAACTAAAACAAAATAAAAAAATACATAAGCTTCTTTTTTACGCAAACTTTCAATAGAAATATTAAAAACAAATGGTTATCTAAAATGAAATGTTGTCAATTGTATTGACCAGTTCTGAAAGGGGAGCGCAACAAGATGTCAGTTTCCTTTACTAACTAAACTTGTTAACTTGATCATAAAACATTGGAAACAACCAATACGTTAGTTAATATCTATAGCTTGTTGTAAATATAGCGAAAATTGACAAACAAGCCTCTATATGGAACCTTTTTGTTTCAGTGAAAATTTTACTCGCTCAGGTAAATCATAAAAAACATAAATATTCCAAAACAAAAGTTATTTTCTTAGCGATGACGTAGAAAAATTTTCTACATTCATCTTATTTTCATTACGTTTTGTTCAACTTAGAAGTTGTATATAATGTTTTAATTTTTTTCTTCGCCGAGGGTTCATTTTTCAAAGATATTTAGGGCTAAGCCGACGGGCGTTCCTTCTGAAAAGTTATGAGAATTTAAATTAATAATAAGCTTATCATGGTTCCTTAGATGAAAATAACAGAAACGTCTATTATTCGTTACTTTCTTATGCAACTGGCTGAGCATCAAAAGACAGAAGAATCGGAGAAGTATCTTAATTTTCAATGTTTTGTTTTGTAACCATTAGTTACAGCAAATTTTTATTTCTTTCTTTCAAAAGGTGCTTTATTTATTCAAAAAATCCAAAATCAAAAATGTTTATTGTAATAAACAAATATTTTCTTAATTACAATAACAACTGGAGCCTTCTTTTAAGTAATAAATACCTGTAACAGAAGACTCCGCTCCTTCAGTCAAGAGCTTTGGTTTTAAAATACTGTTTCAAATAATTTACAAAAATTCATTTTAGTACATAATAAAAGTATAATAAAAGAGAAATAACATGCAGCATGCTTCAGTTGTCAGTAGACATAACTAAACACTTATATTTAATAAATATTTGGCTCTTTGAAGCTTTTTATTGTTTTTATTTGTAGTATGTGTATATAGATATATATAAAAAACACAGAAAAAATTAATTCAAGATATATTTCGGGCCCTACTGGGCCCGGCGTCAGTTGAAAAATAATTATACATACAATGTCACTTACATATTTACAAAAAGAAAGAGGTTTATTTACAATTTATTAGACTAACCTACTTAAAGTTACTAACATATTTACAGAAAGAAAGAGGTTTTTTTACAATTGACTGAACTATAGTATTGAGTTCAACCAAAACGAGTCTTCGTTTTTATTTTTATTTATTGTATGTATAATTATTTTTCAACTGACGCCGGGCCCAGTAGGGCCCGAAATATATCTTGTTTTTAATTTTTTCTGTGTTTTTTATATATATCTATATACATATACCACAAATAAAAACAATAAAAAGCTTCAAAGAGCCAAATATTTATTTCATAAAAAGTTTGCTCGCACTTGCGAAACTAATACATCCAAAAATATATAAAATAAAAACGAAGACTCGTTTTGGTTGAACTCAATACTATAGTTCAGTCAATTGTAAATAAACCTCTTTCTTTCTGTAAATATGTAGGTAACATTAAGTAGGTTAGTCTAATAAATTGTAAATAAACCTCTTTCTTTTTGTAAATATGTAAGTGACATTGTATGTATAATTATTTTTCAACTGACGCCGGGCCCAGTAGGGCCCGAAATATATCTTGAATTCATTTTTTCTGTGTTTTTTATATATATCTATACACATATACTACAAATAAAAACAATAAACACTTATATAATATTCAAAAACTTAAATACGGAGGACTCAAAATAAAACCTATCAAAGTAAACGTAAAATCTAAAATATTTATGATTAATTGAAAATGCGGGCCAGATCTACCACTGGGAAGGGTGCTCAAAAGGCACCTTGCTTTCTTTTGATTATCAATACATATATTTACAGACTTCTAAGTTCATTAATTCAAAGAAGAGCAACAAATACAAATACCGTAAACCATAAAATCCATATTTTTAAATCTTATTAAATTAGCTTGCCGTACAACAATACAAACAAAACATTTATGCTTCATTGTAAAACTCTCTACTTTTCCTATTCCCATTAAACTCTTTAAGGTAATGTTTTCTTTGTTAGTCTTCAATATTACACTGAGCATCCATGTAGGTACCTATAAAGGTATGACATTACGAGCAGAACTATGAAAAGTAAAAGTTTCTCAAGGTTTCCGTCAACACACGCTAAGCTGATCAAATACTAACGGAATAATTGATATCCAAGCAGTACGGGCTCAGTCAATTAATGTAAGTTATTTACATACGAAACTCTACTTTATTAGTTCAGCACTGAAACCGTTCACAAAGTTAGTTTAAATTACTCGCAATTTGCATTATTTCGTATACAAATGTAAAAGTGGAGAATGCGTTTGACGCGTACAAGTTGGTATTATAATGCTTGTATGGTAGTATGTTCCAGGCCTGTACAAGCAATATTAAATTCTAAAATTACCCCCCGTGATACCATTTTTTACCACCCAAATCCTCTTTATTTTAATACTTCACTGACTGATGCTGGGCCCGAAATATCTCTCACAATAATTTGTTTTTATGCGTTTAATTAGTTATATATAATACATACATAAATTATAATATTATAATGCTTGCGATTTGCGATACCTCAAACCAATGATTATGTTTATGTACGCAGTCATTAGACATAATAATACATAATTATTATAATATAAAATTGAATAATTTACATTCACGTTACAGTAAAAAATCCCATTAAAAATATAACTTTCGACATATTTCTGCTACAACAGTTGAAAAATCCTTTAAATCACTCACGGTTAAATAACTGAAGATCTGTGGGTTTTTTCCATTAATGTTATTGTCAGTTCAGTGATTGATAAGGTAACACCCTATTTATCGGAAATATACTGATGATTTAGTGACTGATATCACTGATGATTGGGTTTCCCCAGATTTAATAAAATAAAATAGATTGGTTCCTTTATTTAAAAAGGACTCATTAAATGTTTTACTGGTATCAGTACTGCCAGTTTTGGTTGAAGTTTTTGGAAGGGTCATTCTGGTCTACCCCTGATTGCTCTTGTTCAACATATATTTTTGGTGCTTGAGAGGCAAAACCATCGCAAGGCGCGCGCCAAAGCAATCCGCGGGGCTTGGTGAAGGCCACGAAACGTCGAGTTTTATTCGTAATATCAAAGTCTTAACTGTAGTACCTACATATTTTTATTAGTCTGATTGCCCAAATTCCTCTTTTTCTATATTTATTAAAACACAATGACACCTATTCTCGTGTAGCAAATATTAGATTCAGAGCTGCCATAACCTAAAACTTTTCATTGCAAAATAGGCTTTAACACAGATGGATAAAAGTTAAATGAGAATAGGTCACAATGTGTATCATATATTATACATTTCTGTACACATTAAATATACTTTAGTTAGTAAGTATATAATTATGCCTTAAAGCAATAAGTACTATTGTTTTAGTTTTTCTTGATAATTCATACCCAATATTCCTATAAAATGTATTAACCACATAGTAGTTGTAGATCTTTTCAATGCTAAAAATTAATATTTTTGTATTTTAGTCAGCCGAGTGTTTTTTTTTGGCAAAACATCATAATATTTAAATTCTAGCCATTTGATGAAAACGTTCAAAATATGAGAAAATTATAATAATAAGACTTTCCCAAGAACATATACTCCTACTTTACCACATACTGGCACACATAAAGTAGTATCTTTTGTGCGTTAGTAAGACGTTACGGTCCTAAACAGTAAACGATTAAACTTTAGACTTCCGTTTATACTAACAAAGTGGTAAAGAGTTTGATGAGGGTTTATACAGGCTGTTAATTTAATTATTTACTTTTTAAGTGGTGTAATCTGGGTCACGTAAATTCTGTACAAATTTTGATAAGACTCACAATCTGAGGGTTCCGTGCCAAAACAAACGCTATTATTTATTACCATCTTGTCATATGTACGCAACGAGCTATCGTCGTAGTATGTACGTTAATTGAATTAAATCATTGGAACAAAAGATTTCATTTCATTACATCCAATTTGAATGAATTATACTGCAAAAGGCCTATACATAGGTAACACTAAAAGTTTCCGGAACTGGCCACTTACATAAACAATATTTAAAAATTTATTGCAACATTTGAAAATAGAACTCTTTGGCTGTAGAATGCAGTTTGTTTCATCTGACTGTTTTTTGTTTTTACCTTGTGGCGCCATTTAAAAAATTGTGTGTCTGCATCAACATGGATTTAACTCGGGAAAATTTTCGTAGTATGATTTTCTACGATTTTAAGTGTAATTTGACAGCTCAACAGAGCATCGCTCGGCTTGAAACAGCTTTTGGCAATGAAGCACCATGCAAGACGACTGTTTATAGCTGGTTTGCAGAATTCAAGCGTGGTCGTATCAATCTCAGTGACGAATCTCGCGATGGTCGGCCGTCCACCGCTGTGACCAACAAAAACATCGATGCTGTGCGCCGTATGATTGAAACAGACAGGCATGTTACCTACCATGAAATTCGCGCATCCTTAGAAATAGGCATGAGTCAAATACAATCAATCCTACACAAACATTTGGGTGTGAGAAAGCTGTGCTCGCGGTGGATCCCACACAACTTGACCGAGGCTCAAAAAACGGACCGCGTCACTTGGTGCGGTGCCATGCTTACCAGATTCAACGAAGGTGCGTCAAATTTGGTGTGGGACATAGTAACAGGTGACGAAACATGGATTTATTGCTACGATCCCAAAACAAAGCAGCAATCGAGCGTATGGGTCTTTCAAGATGAGCCGAAACCAACCAAAGTGGCGCGCGTGAAAAGTGCATCTAAGCGGATGATTGCTTCTTTTTTTAATAAAACTGGACACGTGGCTACTGTTGCTTTAGAGAATCGTCGTACCGTGAATAGTGACTGGTACACGACCATTTGTTTGCCGGAAGTTATTGACGAACTCCGTAAAAATAACCGTAAACGCCGTATCATCCTGCACCACGACAATGCTAGTTCTCACACGGCCAGACAGACAAACGACTTTTTGAAGACGAAAAATGTAGAACTCATGAGTCATCCTGCATACAGTCCCGACTTGGCACCTTGTGACTTTTTTCTGTTCCCAAAAATTAAGAACCAATTACGCGGTCAACGATTTTCATCACCAGAAGAGGCTGTCGAGGAGTATGAAAAACACATTTCAGAGGTCACCACAGGGGAGTGGCACAAAAGTTTTCAAAACTGGTTTGATTGAATGAAAAAGTGCATAGACGCCAAGGGAGATTATTTTGAAAAACAATAAATTAATTTTGTACCTTTAATAGTATTTTTTCATATTCATTCCGGAAACTTATAGTGCGTCCCACGTAATAAGCAGCGGGCCTATTATGTAACTCACTGTCGGATGTCATCTATGGTTGTTATTCACCAAAAACAGATGAAAAATTAACTTCCAAAATAACCTTCAATGGATATTGAACTGTTGATGGTTGTGATTGTTGGCACTTGGTGGAACTTATTATGCATCTTGTTAAATAAGACACTTGTACTTGTCCACGGGATTATAATTTAACTTCAATACACCTGACCGGTTTCGCTTATAAGCATTATCTAGGGCTTAATAAAATAAAAATTATTAAATTAAACACGTATCAAACATTTAAATATTATTTAAATTATTTTTCATGTTTTATAGCCCTAGATAATGCTTATAAGCGAAACCGGTCGGGTGTATTGAAGTTAAATTATAATCCTGTGGACAAGTACAAGTGTCTTATTTAACTATATTGCACAATTTACGAATTGTGACGTCATTTCAAGTTTTTGACGATAGGCACTCGGTTTGGCAACTGATTTTATGATACAGAAGCAGGGGGCTGGTCAAGTGTTTGGGTACAAATTGTTGAAATTCCAAATTCCTAACTAGTTTAGGTTTTCAGATAAACTTGGTAACAAAAATGGTCCAAAACTGACAACTTTGAAGGTGATTCCTTTATTTTTGAAGATAAGAAATATTTATAAAACTATTCTGTACTTAATAAGCCAGGCAATAAAAACCCACATGCCAGGATAAGAAACAAATTTATCTCACTGAAAAATTATTTTGGGTCAACATTCTATATACCGTCAGCGTGCTAGAGACCTGACATTCACTGAAAATCTTCTTAATTATCTTTTTAAAAATGATTATAACACTACTGTAGAAGTCTATTGTGTGCCCAATTCAAATTACCTTCATACTTTAACCGTCTATTGTTCAATCTATAAATAAATTGAGAATGGATGAGTGAGATAATGGTGATCTGACTACTGAGTTTTCAACTACAAAAGTAGACAGTGTGATATTTCAAAACAAAATTAAACACCAACATACATGTTATAATTAAATTATAACTCTTTATTCTATTAACAACAAACTAGATGACGTAGGTGTGAGTGTGTGAGTGTAGGAAACCGTCAGCGCTGTTGCTATAAATAAGTTTTGCCGTCTGTACATATAAAACATTTTATATAAAAAAACCAGACAAGTGCGAGTCGGGCTCGCCCACCGAAACCCTCGATATAAATTTGTTGCTACAAATTATAAATATTTTTAATTTTTTTAATGATTATTTTCAAATGCATGTAGTTTTCAGATTTTTCCCTATACTTGTTTCATAGTTCGAGGTCAATACCCTATAAATTTTGATTTCCTTGATAATGTCGAAATATACGGCATTTTTTTGCGGCACAAGCGGCCACATCTTTTTTAGAAGTTTGATGGTTTTAATTTCAACTCCACGCATTTCAGAGATAAAGGGTCTTGAGAGACAGACGGACGGACGGACGGACGGACATACGGACAGACAGACGGACAAAAAAGTAATACTATGAGAGTTACTTTTTTTTCCTTTTTAGGTACGGAACCCTACAAACATTGATTTATGAGAGAAAATTGTGAAGAGTATAAGAAATCTTGCCAAGTGAGAGTTGGATTCGTGCATTAAAGGTTCCGTCACATCGCACACAATAATTACCAAAGAAATATTATGGTAAATAACAAAAACAGCGTTGCCCTAGCAACAAGGTGACCAAATTCAAGACGCCAAGATGATAGATCCTCACAAATAATTTGCCACCCTCTGGGAACATAATCCTAATTTTTATTATTTTACTTTGGAGAATCTTGTCAATCTGAACGAATTAGAAACGTGTACGTGTTATTTTTTTAAGATAGTGCTGAAACAGATATAGTTGAGTTAATGTTATTTTCCGAGATTTTTGTATTTTCCCATAAAGTCCTTGTTTAGATAACTAAGGAAATAATTACTTTTGGTTTATAAACTGTAAAGTCTATAAACCTAAATTATGTTTTCATTACACAACTAAGTACAGCAATGGCAAACTTCGCAATTTTAGTTATCTAATGAAAACAAAATTTGCATACCATGTGGGTTTATAGCATTCGAGTTATTGCATTTCATTAGCAGGAGCATCTATTAAATTTTTATTTTCGTAGTTATGACGGATAGTAAAAACATAATACTTGACTACCTTCACCTAAATGTGCGTTCCAGTTTTTACTATGGTTCCGCTCTGAAGTACTTATTAAGTTATGATTTAGGAAGTAAATGCCTTGTAGCGTTGCTCGGATGGATCTCGTTTTGGTATTAGTTTATTTTTAAGAGATAGGCACGCTAATTTTATTTTATTTGATTGTTTACGAAATCTATTTCCCTGTTTCTGTGTTTGTGGAAAAAGTACATACATAGATCCAAAGAGTCAAGGAATCTTCTATTATTATTATATTTTCAACACACTTGCTTATGAAGTGGCCTTCTTAGGGTCATTATGCAGCATATTAAACACGCGAGCTTTTTACTTTACATTATCGCACTAGTGTTTTTACATTCCAGTTTTTTTTTTATCTTTGCAAAGAGTTTTGAAGTCTTGAGAAATAGTAAAGTTTTTGCGAATAAATAGACTGTCTTAGTTGAAATATAATAAATAATCACTTTATTTCATCAAATTTGTTATTTTTATCAACAAATTAACTCAATTAACGCAGCTTACTTGTATCATAATGTACTATTATTTGTTTCCCTTGTAACTACAGATAAACCCCTCTTATTCTAATTAATTTAGATGGATGGCGGTATATCCATCCCCAATTGCCGGGCCTTATATAAAACAGACTGGTGTTGGGCAGTGGCGTCACTGGTGCAAGGGTTTCGGCACCGCGCTCACCAACCTGCCTGCCCAGTGTGTGTGAGTATGGGCATTTCTCCCAGGAGGACCGCCAAGAGTGGCGAAATCCTGGAAAGGCCTATGTCTAGCATTGGACGGAACAGGCTGATGGATGGATGGATGGATTCTAATTACCTATAGATACTAAACTTTTAAAAATGTTTTGTTTCGTTTTGAATACCTATTGTTTTTGTTAATAGTGTGTGTAAATGTACGTACAATGTAAATGAAGAAAAACTTACTTTAAATGAAACCTTATATATATATGTCTGTTTTGACATTGCTTTTGTAAAATGCAAAAACTACAGGCATTTGCATTGAAACTGTAGCAATATATAGTTGAAATACAACTGTTATGTTATTATTACCGAAGAGTATTACGCGAGTGAGACGCGTTCGTGAATTGTTTATATCGTATTTGTGAATATTTTGAAAACATGTGGAGAAGCTTAGTATTGTTTGGCTGTTTTGCGTCCGTTTTTGGAAACCAAGAGCGTGATTGTAAGTTAAAAACTAAATTATTATTATTTCATAATTCGGTTTTAGGACCAAATATTTTTCCTAGGCCAAACAAGTTCTTCGGAACTCCTACAGCACAGAATCAAGCTGAACGGTTAGGTATGGCGAGTCGAGAAACGTAGTGAAGCTCCACTACGTACCACAATTTGCTGTACCTATCTTTCATGGTTATTTTTTTATGATAATCCAGAAGCAGTTTGGCCTAGACTTACGACCTACTATCATTACAGGCTTAAACCTAATGCGATAGAGTAGTGACAAATTAACAAAATGAAATTAACGTATTAAAATTAACACTATAACGATTCTCCAATATAGATTTAACCGTACATTTTACAATCGAGGACTTTCTGATTTCGGTCGCGGCTCCTTGTACCGTCTAATACAATATGTCTTTGTGCTGCGCTGGAAGCCGGAGCACGAAGGACCTGAAGTTAATTGTCCTCGGTGACTGAAGCGCCTCCAGCCTCACTTGCGACAAATCCTGGACTCGTCCACAGCACTTCTCCTCAATATATCTAACAATATCTTGTCCCAATGTGTTCTGATCAAATCGGGACAAGTACATCGCTGACAAAGGCACTGCCTCACGGAGTGTAGTTGTGGCGGCAGCGGGAGCGGTGCCGCGTTGGTTGCGGGTCGGTCGGGATCGACGTTTCTTCCTCTCCACTAGGGTGAACCCGTTCTTGTCGACCGTATTCCTTTTCCGGAGGGGCGGTGGCGGGCGCGATGTCCGAGAGTCCCGGGACACCTGCGTGTACGTCTTCTGGCACCGGGATGCAACTTCCAGTGCAGCTAAAGTAAATTCAGAATTCACAAGTTGAAAAGAGTTGTTTTCGGCGGTTGAAACCGAAGACATAGGGCGGTCAACAATCTTCGGCAAAACGGGGTCGGATGACGTTGACACTACCTATTATGTAATACCATAACATAGTTATATAGACATTTTCTTCCGGGTACTTTTTACTTTGTCCTTCCTCGTGAAGAATACTGCAGTGAGTTGCCAATTTAATCGACATCGTCAAAAAAGTTTAAAAATCTACCATACACTTATCCCAGAAGTCTCCAGAACTACAGAGCTAATAGACCTTAAATTTGGCAGCGTCTAAGTTGCTTACAATACGAATGTTTTTTACCTGTGCTTACATTTGCACCGAGAAAATTTTATATCTGGGGGCACGGTAGTACCCCCCGCCAAGAAGAGCCAAAAGCGGGCGGGGAACTACGTACCTTTTCTCGAAGCGTTTCGTCGTATTTTCGAACCCTCATAGCTTCGGTCGGGATAATACAAGAGATACCAAATTCTCAATAAAAGCAGTTCATTAAACACGATAAGTTTTATTTTCCTAGCTTTAAGTAATACTTTGAATTTTATTAATGCCTAAAATACGTCGATTTCGTCACCGACTGATGATCATCAAAACCTCTAGGGTACTTTCTGAAGTCCTAGAAAGCTGAAATTTGGTATGTAGGCTAGGATTAGTACACAAACAACAGATGAATTAAGAAATCTGTATTTTTAACCCTCCAAACCCTCTTAAAGGGGACCAATAGTTCCATGAAACGACCAAGTCGTGCTTTTTGACGAAGATGTAGGTTTTTAGAGTTGGGGCTTGTAGAGTTAGGCCTTGTAGAGTTAAGTGCTTGGCTCTACATGAGATCTGATAACTTTTTAACCGTGAAAGCGTTATAAGCTTCTGTGTCTTGGAAACCTTTACATGAAATGTTTTTGATGGGATTACAATATTACAAGATCATGTTGTGAATAAAATCTAAAACTAAGCTGTTTGTTGTAACTAGATTATTTAAGTAAACTGAACAATGAATATAGATGATACATATATCTACAATATTTTTGTTTAAATCAGGTTTCATTCAGGTTAATGAAACCAGATTTTTTTCTCGGTGTGCGAACCACGGCAGGAAGTGTTCAGCCCATTTGAGTTAATATTAAAACAAAATCTGACAGAACATAAATCCAAAATATTATTCGGTAATATAGCAACATCGATTAAATATTTCATCGATGTATAGCAACGTCATTTATTTATTTATTTATTTATTTAATTTATTTAATATCTACATTATATTGAATTAAACTTGTATAATAAACACCACATAAACCTTTACAGGTTTGTGTATGGTGCACATGAATCTACCTTACAAACTTATATTATTAAATAAAAACATCAGTGCTTACAACTAAACGTTTAAGACGTCAAAATATTTTGCCAGTTGGCAAATAAATATAAAGACAAATTTAACCATATGGTGATGATGTCTCTTCTTTGTTCAGGAATAGGGGTTACTTTTCATTAAAAAGGTCTTAAAGATAATTACAATGGAAGAAACTGATAAGGAAAATCATATACAGGTTGCTTCAGTTTAGTGGACTAAATGATTTAAAAAATGTAATTTTAATTTATCCTTCATATTGATTGGGGTTATCTCCTGTCTAAGACTAATTGGGAGATTATTTATAAGGGTGGGGATTAGGTACATTGTAGTGTGTTTGCCGTAATAATTATTAAATTTGTTCACTTGTAGTTGATTTTTGGCGATTTTCCGTGTAAAAGTTTTATGCGAAACTGGAGTTTGAATTTCAGGGTTAAAGAACTGTTCCTTGAGTAACATATAGTTTACTTTCTTGTGCACAGGTAGAACATCACATAATTTAAATAAACCACTGTATTTTTTTCTAAATTTACGTTTAATTTTTGGGCTAACTATGGTTTTAAGTATTCTAATTTGGAGGTTATAAAGGGGATCGAGGTATGACTTAAACGTACGGCCATAGCTACTAATTCCGTAGTCAACAATCGGCTCAACAAGTGATTTGTATAAAGTAACTAACGTCTGGAATGTTAACCTGTTACGAATAATGTAAATTTTAGCAAGAATTGCCCGTAACCTTTTATTGACTCCATCAATGTGAGGAGCCCAATTTAAGTGTTTGTCGATTTCAAGCCCTAGGTATCTATGTCTTTCAACTACCTCTATTGACTCGCACTTGCAGTTTCGAGAAGATCGATGCAAACACTCATGGCTATGAGCTTTTAAATCAATAATATGTTCAGTTTTAATGTAGGGAGAGCGTATGTGAACCAATTTTGTTTTTTGTGCATTTAAGACTAAACCCGAATCATGTGACCATTTGCATAAGTTATCAAAATCCTTTTGTAATTTTGCGAGCCCGCTACCAACGTCACGATCCACGGATATAATGCAAGTGTCATCGGCAAATTGGAACACTTGACAGTGTTTTAGGACATTCACGTAGACCAGGAAATGCAGAGGTCCGATTACCGATCCTTGCGCTGTGCCATGGGTTGTTTGACTCCTATCGCTAAGTGACTTGTCAATTTTGACGTAATTAGACTGATTATTAACATAACTATCACACCATTTAAGTATTGGGCCTCTAATTCCCCTACATTCTAGTTTTTTGGATAGAATTTTGTGATCTAGCACATCAAAAGCCTTAGAGAAGTCGATGAATAGAGCTAGCAAATGTTTTTTTTCATTCAGATTCTTATTGACGTTATCAGTGAAGTCAGACAATAGCTGGGTGCAACTTTTCTTAGGTTGAAAGCCGTATTGTAATTTGTTAAGAACATCATGCTTGCGGTAAAGGTTTTGGATTTGTTTACATATTGCTTTCTCAACGATCTTGTCTACACAGGACAGCATGGTGATAGACCTGTATTTACCTACATCGTCACGTTTACCACTTTTATGAATAGGACGTATGCAACCCTCTTTTAGGCCGTCTGGATAATATCCTTTTTTAATACTTGTATTTATAAGTCTTGCGATGGCCACAGAGATTTTTTGAGATAAGCTGATTACGTCAAAGGGTTTTATGCAATCAATACCAGGCGCCTTTTTTGGATGTAAGGTTCTAATGATTTTATTAATATCGTCTGTAGTAACATTTTGAAAGTGCATGCTGGCGTCTATGTGATTAATATATGTTTTCACGTCTAAAATAGGAAATTTACATTTAGGTAAGGCATTTTGTACATTCATCTTGAATTCCTCTGAAAATTTTTTTGCTATCTCTTTATCGGTAAGTAGATGTGAAGAGAAAGCTCTTTTTATAGTTTCGTCTAAAGAAGGTTTCAATCTCCCCATTATTTTATTCAATAGCTCCCACAACCGTCGTGAGTCGCCATGGTTAATTTTGAACTCATTTTTGCTTTTTTCTAATTTCTTATTTACAATGTTTCTAATTTTATTGTATTCAAATCGAAGTACCTTATTATTAATATCTTTACGAATTTTTGGAATAGTTTATTTTTGTATTCACATAGGTTATTTATCTTCTTATCTATCCAAGGTTCGCCACATCTATTTTTATGTTGCGATGAAATCGTGTAGGTGGATGAAGCATTTTTATAAGCAAGTAAAAAGTTTTCTTTTATAAAGTTATAAATCGAGTTAGGGCAGTTCATGTTATAAGTTTTATTCCAATCAATCTTTGCAAGATATTCGAACACGACGTTTTTATTAATTTTGTGAATAATTTTAGGAGCAGCCTGTATATTACTATGGTTTACACATGCGATCACAGTCATTCTGTGGTCTGCCAGCACCACGTCGACAGCCCCGGCGTACGGTTCAAGCGAGCGTAAACGTCCAAAAATATGATCTAAGCAAGTTTTACTGATATCTCCGTTTCTTTCCTCAATTCTGGTATAATCAGATACTCCACTCGCTAGGCCGTACCCGTGCAAGGTCAACAGGTACTGATCTGTAACAGCGTTGGTTGATTTTAAATCGATGTTCATATCACCGAGCATTATGAAGTTATCATTCTGGTTAAACTTATTAAGAAGTATTTTTAGTTCGTTAACAAAGCAGAGTTTGTTTCTTATTGGAGGTTTGTACAGTGCACACAATGTTATGGGGATATTATCCGGTGTTACAATTGTACCTATCAAGTTTTCAAATGAATAACTTTTAATATGTTGTTGAGTGAATTGAAGTGAATGTAATGTATAGATAATAATACCTCCTCCTTTTTGTTTTTTCCGCAACTTCGTGTGCATTGTGTAACCAGTTTAATTAAATAATCCCGACACATTATCTGTTAGGTTAGCTTCGGTGATAACAATAACATGAATCTTATTAAGGGAGGTAGACACTATTTGTTGTAGTTTAGAAAAGTTTTTTATCATAGATCGGATATTAATATGGATACAAGTGATACTTATGTTAAATTTATTATTATATATTTTAGGTATGTGGCTAAAGAATGAATTAAGGTTTGAAATATCTATAATTTCTATTATATCCGATTCTAGTTCCATTGTGGTTGCCTGAATTTGCGTCGGAAGTGTTCCGTTTTAAACAAAATCAGTTGACAGCAGACAGAATATCTTCTTCATTTCGAATTTGAAGAGTCTTACAATTTTCTTCCTTTTTGACAAGGATTCTTCCATTATTGGTCCAAATGAAACTGAATGAATCGCGAAGATGTTGTTTCGTTTTCCACAGTAAGGTTTTATTGTACTGGGTGAGCGCTTCACGTATGTAGATTGGTACTGCGGCAACTTCCTTGGGTGTGTCCTGTAGGACTTCACCGATGGTAAGCGGGATGTTTCGGGCAGCTTTAATCCATGACTCCTTGATGTTCTTCGACTTCATCTCCACGATAAATGAACCGTTGCGTTCGCCACGCGGTTGTATTTCGCGTACAAGCTGCATGCTGGTTGGTTCGATCTTGACGTAGTTTGCTATTTGCTTCACGATTGTTTCGGGGGTCTGGTTGGGTAACTTTGGAATCCCTGCTATCGCAATATGGTTGAATAAGAGGTTTTGTTCGTATTCTTGTTGCCTTTGCTCTACAACAGCCATTCGAAGCTCGACATTCTTGTAGTTGTTCAATATATTCGAGTTTTTGCCTTCCATTTGCTTTACTTTCGATTCCAGAGCTATGGTACGTTCCTGAAACTCGTCAAAGCGGTCACTCAGAAAGTCCAATGAGTTTTGAAGGCCTTCTACTTCTTCCTTGATAGCTTTACGTATCTCAGTGCTGATGTCTTTTAGCAACTTTTTGGCATCAAGGGCTGCTGTTACCTGGTTATCTAGTATGGGTCCATCCTCTTCATCTTGGGGGACGTAAAAGGAGCCTCGATTCGGGGTATTCCGGCAGCACTCATTACAACTCCACTCCAGACTGTTAGACGAGCGGAGCGCAGTCAGTTGTTTCGCCGACACCTTTGCACAGTCGACACTAGCATGCACTTTTTTAGTACACCTACTGCATTCTAGCCCAGGGCACCTTTTGGTAATAGACTTGTTGCTCAAATCGCACTTATTCATATTTAATCAGGCAAAAATAGACAAACAAACGTTTATTCCACTTTGATTAACGAAGTTTGAGGGTAGACTGACTGTAGACATTCGGGTGCCGTGTTCTTAGTGTTTGACTCAGTTGTTAGTTGTAGTCTTTCAGACATTCAAAACAAGAGGTTTTAGGCATGATCAAATTGCCTTAAGGCCTTACCCCTGGTGCACGATAATCTTAATGAGCGATTTTGAACTTCAGTATGTTGTCAGAAAGTCTACATTAGAACGCTCGCTTCCCGCGCTGCGTGCCGGTACGCAAAATCAGTGAATTTTCGAGGTATTTCTGGATTTTTCGAAAAAGTATTTGATGTTAGAGTTTTTACCTGACATTGGAAAATAAACCATGTTTTCTTGTTATAGCAGTAATTTCAGACATACAACTTTAGCCGTTTAGACATAAAACGAATTAATAACTTAAAAAGGCATCATTTTCAAAAATTAAATCTATCGAGCGAAATGTTTCCGATTAGGTAACTGACCTGACAACGGAAAGACAAAGGTCTGAAAAAACACCTATCTAAGTTTGACATTGATCAAATAAGTAGTTGACTCAGCATATTAAAACAAAAACCATTGAAAGACCCAATACAAGCCCTTAAACTAATAAACGATCGTGATGTACGGTCGTAATGATTATTTTTGAATAGTCTAATTTAGGATAAAAGAGAACAGAATTATAAATATATATAATTTAAAATCATAGCTCGTCTAAAACTGCTCTATTTCCTTTTCATTTTTCGCTTTGTGTTTTCTTCAGTTCTCAGTTTTAAAAGCCTCCACTGGTGTGTCCTCAAATGTTAACTGTAACTGTATCCTACGAATTGGACTCTTGCAAAACACAAGACTTGCAGCCAGCAAGAGGCAGACTATTATCAGTTTGAGATACATGGTGGTTACAGTCGATACTTGTTCAATAGTTTAACGTTTTCCGAATGAAGACTGTGGTACTAAGTTCACCCATTTATATACTGCAGCTATCTTGAAACGTGCGGCACGATTCTTCATAAAAATTATCAGTGTGTTGTTATTATCTATTTTTTCACGTTTAATTTTTAAAAAGTTGTACACGTTCTCTTGCAAGTTTGTGTTTATACAAAAGAATAACTGAAAAGAATAAATACCGGAAATAAAAAGAGTATGTGCCAAACACTAAGGAATTTGCGTTTTAAGGAATATTATGTACCGAAGGATACGCGACAAGGCACTTGTTGGGTATATTAGAGCAATGGCAACGATAATACTTATTCAATTCTGCATTAAAAGTGAAAAATAACTTAGTGACACTCACACCCTTTTTTATTTCCGGTATTGAAATACAAACCTATTAAGTTACAGTTAATTACACAATGGTCATTTAAAAGCCTAGGTTCTTGATTCGGATGAGACCTGATATAGGTATATCGACAGCTCGGTTGGACCGCCAGGTCAAAATGCTTTAAGGCACTCAACTGATCAGACAAACCGTTTATACCAAGGACTGTTGAGTTGATTTCTGAATATTCGGATAGCCATATAATTTGACGCATGTTTTGAGTTTTTCTGTGAAATAAATGATTAAGTTTTGAATTTGTATTTTTCTACTTTGTTGCAAAGAGCAACCGTCACCGGTTTGGTCATTTGGGTGCCTTAGGCGGTCTGAAACACTTCCAATTGTTCCATCAGATCTTATCGTTTGTTCATAGTTTTTGTTATTTCTCTGTGGTATAAACTTTTTTTTTTACTTCTAGTCCGAGAAATAGACTCCGTCTATGACGAGCCACCTTGTCTTTCATTTGGAGGAAGATGCGTCGTCTCCAAGGATTGTCCTGAGGACAGAAGGACAAAGACTCTTGGAATGTGTCCAGTTCAACAGAAACGAGGGGTTGAATGCTGTCACGGAGGTTAATAGTTTTGTTTTTTTTAAGATACTGTAAGGTTATATGAGAGGAGCTTGCTTGAGTGGCGTAGTCTGAAATAGGACCATTGATTTACTACTTCAATCATGCCTGGCACCAATCTGGGTCACGGTAGTACCCCCACCAAGACTAGCCAAAGAAAACCAAACACTAACTATCTTTTCTCGAAGCATTTCGTCGTATATTCGAACCCTCATAGCTTCCTTCTGTCTCTCAAGTCCTTTCAAATTCCTAACTCTTTTAAATGCCTAACTCTATAAAAGACCTAATTCTACAAACCCTAAATATTGGTCAAAAAGTATGATTTGGCTGTTTAATGAAAATATTTCATGACACAACATTAAGACCAGTGGCTATGTTTTTTACATAAAGTCCATTCTAATATCTGTTCGACGGCCACAAAACGTAATTGATATGTCAAACCGTTTAGGCAATAGATATAACATTTTATCACAGTAAATAGATGACGCACAAGTCCAGTGTCCGATTTTTATTTTAAGCTAATAAAAATAATTTCTAATTTCCTTCGAAGAATAGCCAAGTCAAGAGCACCTGTTACAAAAAGCTTGTACAGCTATCAACAAAAATATTTAGCAAAAGTAGCGAATTTTGAAGGAACGCCAAAAATAAAATTATGGGGTTCCCTCTGAACGCTGTTTTTTGCTCAAGATGTTTGCCGGCCTGTGTATGATTAATGAGGAAGAGAACTATACATAGTATCTGATTAACGAAATAGATATAACTACTCAGTCTTACTTTGATTTTACGAGAAAAACAATCCTTGCGAGCGCTTGCATGCGCTGGAGTATCCCACAAAGTCGGATAAATATAGTCGGTAATAGCTGTCATATCTATTTCGTAATGTCATGCTTAATGGAACTCACCGCATCGTGGCTCGCGTGGATCTTGATTCTCCCGATCACGTGGGAATTTTCCAAAAATCCCTTTTTATCGCATGTCTGCGTTATACAAGGAACCCACATCAGTCCAAGTTTAATGTTCCTAGCTCCAGCCGTTTGGTCTAGGCGTTGATAGATTTGTTAGTCAGAGTATTGTTATATTTGTAGATAAACAGTTACCCTAATTTCAGTAATATAGTCGCTGCTTTCTTGAAAGACAAGCATTTGTATGTTTAAACATCTTATGTTGTAAACAAAAGTAAATGACCAATCTCGATGATTATTATTTTTCTTATTGCAGTATCCATCAAGGAAACTCGATGCAAAAACCGTGGGGGCGAATGTGTGCCGGACTCGTGGAAGTGCGCTTTAAAATATCAGTACGCAGGTGCTACGGACTGTTCTGAAGAAGAGAAATGTTGTATTCTTGTACGATAAAGGGACGTAGACAGTACACAATAAGAAATACATGTACCAAACATTATTTGGACTGCATCACAAACTAGAAATTATCAATTGATACAAACTTCAAGTGAGAAAAGTATTTTGAAAAAATTCCTATGGCTTGTTTTGAAATTTCAAACTTTTGCTTTTACGAAAAATGCGCTACCACTGCGCAGATCGTGTCTCAATCAATTCATATTTTCTAGTTTAAAATGCATTTCAAAGTTTTAAGTATCTAAAGCGATAAGTCATGAAAACATGAGTAAAATATAAAAGATGTTAAATAAAGAGGTAAGATCTATCACGTTTTAACCTATTAATGGCATACAAATATCAGAGAGGTGGCATGTGCCCGTAGCAGACATTTAGTCGGACTAATAAAATTAAAACATAAAAACACTTAATAATCAATCAATAGTACCTACGAACTTAGTTCCTATTTCTACAGTGAATATCATGTCATTTTATGTACAAAAAAATGTTAAGTATAACAAAAAAAAATATGTATATAAATTCTAAAGTCAAGTGTAAAATATATATCAATGAAGTAATGTTATGTATAAAACTTATAAATATACTTTAAGCGTACAGTATCAAATTAGTTTGTCTACAAGAAATTCTTCGATGGTATAATAACATTTATCCAGCAATATTGTTTTAATTTTATTTTTAAATTCATTTACATCTAAGTCTCGGATGTACTTAGGAATTTTATTGTGTATTAAAGGGCCCATACAGTATACACTTTTGTTCATGAGCGCAGTGTGCGCCCTACGAACACAAACCCTACTTTCATCCCGTTGTTTTCGTCTGCTTACCTCTGAGGTGTATTTGAATAAGTCAGGATTTGTCTTAACAAAAAGCGCAACTTCTAATAAATATAATGAAGGAAAAGTGAGTATGCTGTGGTTTTTAAAAAACGGTTTACAGTTTTCTGTTGATGCAATTCCTAACATAGCTCTAATGCATATTTTTGGGCCTTAAAAACAAGTTCTCTGTTGGTGGAATTACCAAAGAAAATGACGCCATATCTCAGTTTAGAAGCTACAATACCATGATATGCCGTTAGTAAAGCATCTTTATTAATTATATGGGAAAGCTTATGAAGAGCATACGCATTAGAACTTAATTTTTGACATAATTGTTCAGTTTGTGCTTTCCAATTTATATTTTTGACAATTATTAGTCCTAAAAATTTAGTATTATCGACATTGTAAATTTTTTCAGTATTAAAATGTATGTTCATATTGCAATTTACAGGCATTTGTTGGGTGAACTGTATAAATTTTGTTTTCTTCAAATTGACTTTCAGATTGTTACACTGTAGCCATTCTATAATAGCACGTAAGGCATTGTTTATATCATTTTCATATAATTCTCTATCTCTACATTCTATTGTTACCGTGCTGTCATCTGCAAATAAGGACATTGGGTTATGAGTTGTCCTGGGTAGGTCATTAATATATAAAATAAACAACAGTGGACCCAATACACTGCCTTGAGGAACGCCGTAGGAGACACTTCGTTCACGAGAAATGTAAATCTCTTCCTGCTTGGTTTTGTAGTTAATGTTTGAGATCTGTGTGTATTGTTTCCTGTTCTCCAGGTACGATTTAATTAATTTCTGTACATTTCCCCTAATACCGTAGGCATCAATCTTGTTCAAAAGATTGTTGTGGTTCACATAATCAAAGGCTTGCGTCATGTCCATGAATATGGTACAAACTGTTTTTTTTTTGTCAACATTAGTTATAACTGTATTTAAAAAATCGTAAATTGCCATATTTATTGTCTTTTTTGTCTAAATCCCTTCTGCTCGAAGGTCAAGATGTTGTGGTTTTCTAAATAAAGGTAAATTTGCTTGTAAATATATTTTTCAAAAATTTTTGCGAACACCGGAATGTGAGCTATGGGTCTATAAAACTCCATTAGTTCTCGGTTTTCTTTCTTAAAGAGGGGTTTGATTATTGCAGTTTTTAAAATGTTTGGGTATACTCCACTAGTTATGCATAAATTAATGATATGACCAATGTGTTCACAAATTTGTGGTGCCACGTATTTTATTACTTTTTTACAGAATCCATATACAAATATATTTTTTCATCATTGCGTGTGGGAGAAGGTTTGTGGTTGAATAAATTGTAACTACGAGTAAATTGATACAAAACGACTCTCACGATTTAATAATAGTCAGATTTCACTTGACTGTATGATAACATCGGACTAGCTGTTTCCTAGCAATATGATTCTAAACCACGAATCTTTTAGTAGTAAAATAATCGTAATTATACAAAAATATAGCAGAAATCACACGTATATTATAAATGCGAAAGTTTATGTGTGTGTGTGTTTGTGTATGTTTGTTACTCTTTCATGTTGAAACGGCTGAACGGATTTGGATGAAATTTAGAATGGATATAGCTTATACCCTAACTTAACACATAGGCTACTTTTTATCCCGGAAAAAAGCATGTCGTTAAACCGAATAACACGCGGGTGGAGCCGCGGGCAAAAGCTAGTATGTATATAAGTGATGGCAATAAGGATGTCAACAGTTTTTGAACAATAAGTCTTGAATAGGAGCAACAACGAGCGTGTCAGATTGCTGGTGATCATAAGTTCGGGAGTCCAGTGAAGCGGAGCGGAGCCAAGCGACCCCTTTAGTTTTCACAAAATGAATGATATGACCAGTCGGATGATGATATGACTGATTCAACAATACGTCTACGGCACATTGAAACTCCTGATATTCTCCTACATGCAAAGAGAAAATGTTGTTCTGGGTTTGCATTAAATATTTTTAGTTGAAGTTTCAGGCTTTATTGGTGGTTGCTAAATTTTTCAGCTTGCTTTTGTATGACTTTAATTGAGATTTTTTTTAGTGTCATGCTTTTATGTCATGACTTGTTACAATTTTGTTTAGTTCTTTCAGTGCGGGCGTAGCCATGGGATAATGCTAGTGCTAACAAAAGATTGAAAATAAAAATACATTTATAAGTTCCTACAATTCAAAGAGAAAAAAATTTAACAGATGATAGAGTATGTCTAATAGTCAACATTCCAACAAGAAAATAACTTTTTGCTAGTACTTTTTTTTACCTTTCCATAGAACACATAGAATGCATACACGCTTTTTTAAGGCATGCAGATTTTCTCACGATGTTTTCCTTCAACGTTCAGCAAGTGGTTAGTTAGTATTAGGTAAGAACACAATCACTAAACACCTAAATTCCAGAAAACTCATTGGTGCATGCTCGACCGGGAATCGAACCTGGGTCTCAAGATTGAGAGGCCAGCGTTCTAGGCCTGAGCTACCGCTGCTTTTTTTTCTGGAAAATAGTTATAAAGTATTTTACATCCTTAAATTATGTTTTCTTAAATTAGACATAATTAAATAACTGTACATGACTAAATTCAAGTATCGAATTATATACCGGTTGAAAATTAACCCCTAGCTATAACACAGGAAACTGTTCTATGTCCAAAATAAAAAATACATGTTTGTTATTTTTGTCATTATTCATAATTTAAAAAAAGATATCAACCGCCAAAGAAACACTAATACCCCGGTGACAGAGACGACGCTCTACAAACCCAATGTGTACATAGCCAATGTGCATTTTTTACCGCCGGGAATATGCACGGCCTATTGTCAGTCACATTTCCTTCGAGTAGGTAGGCCATTTTTAAGAAAGTGAAAACCAACTAGATAAAATAAAAATAAAACTTTTTTTACGGTTTTGTGTTATATTAGTGATTCTGATTCATAGAGTTCAATAAAGCTAGAAGGTTCATTTTCAACCTGTATATCTTGCTATTTGATAAAGAACCGCTTTGTTACTATTAAAAATATTTTCGATTCAATCAAAAGGGCAAAAAGACTATTATGTTTTAGACAACATGTTGTTTTTCATGAACAATAGCCTTAACATAACAGGATTAAACTTAAAATATTTGATTTTAGTAAAGTCCGGCAGTATATGACTGTTTATAATACAGTTGGTATTATGGATATACTGACTTAGAAAAAGTTATCTAATAAGTTGTGTTTTATAATTAGATGTTATTATATCAAATATATACAAATACGTCACAATTAAAGAAAGGCAATTGTTTCTCTTCTAATCTTATGCTGCTCAGTTCTAGGTTAAAATAACAATTTTATGAAACGTTTTGAATAATGCATTTCATAAATGATGTAATAAAAATTTGTAATAAAATTATAATTAGAGAATATTTCAAATAAAGTATGTCAAGTGTGTACGCATCGTACAATGACAGGTTTCATCTTTATTTTTTGGACAAACTTTTCATCTGAAACTCCAACAAAATATTTTTAACAATACAATACAATATAACTTTTTTTGCACACCACAGAAAGGGGAAAAATAGGAATGAAAATTTGAATAAACAAAATACATGGGTGAAATCGGGCGGCCATATCGCTTCTGGCGTTCTTTTTCGACAACCTTTGGGTGGAAGTAGCTGGTATAGAAAGAAATTGATAGTATTAGGCGGTGCACAAATTTCAAATGATTGTTTTAATAGTATGGTAACGTGGAACTGAGGAACAAGATGAGACATATTTAGAGCTTGTTTAGAACATGGAAAAGTATGATGAAAACTCTGGACACCGCAGAATGGCGATGTAAAATTCGCACTATGGTCAGATTACAATCGTGTCAGCACGATACTTAAGCCGATTCTGAATTTAATTTTAACAAGGTTTAGTTTTAGTTAATTCCAAAATAGCTCTGTAGTGTTAACAACAGAGACTATATACCATTGGAAAAAATTTAGTTTTGACAACACTTATACTAAAATTAAAGCGTTCAGATTCAACTACATTATATCATTATTTTTCACGTGTACAAAGAAGATTTTAGACCTAATGCATTAAACGTTAGTCGCTTTACTGAACATTTGATTGACTGTGGACAGACGGTTTGACTCGGTATTGCTTAAAGGGTTTCTATTTTAGAGAGAACCCAGAAAAAGTAGGCCAACAAAGGTAAATACTGTGACAGTCCGGCATTGTAATTCATCACACGGAAAATAGTAGCATACCAACCTCCATGCAGCTTCTGAACAAAAAACGTTTTACAAATTCTTGTCTACAGTCTATTGTTGGACGGCAAGCTGATGTTTAAGGTTCTGTACCGGAGGGTGCCAAACTATTACTAAACCTCCGCTGTCCATCCATACGTTTGACTCTTACAGCGATCTACAGTTTCAGCCGTAATAGGTAGCCAGTTGAAGTTTTCACAGAAAACGTGTTACTATGACCTCTATCTCGACTAATAATTAAAATAACATAAAATAAAGATTTTTTTACCGTTATTTGTTTCAGTTCAATCTTTAAGATGGTAATTCATACAAATACAAGTTAAAAATTTGGTAAGATTGTTCTTTATATTATAAAATAAAACAACAAATCATGAAAATTTGGCTTCCATACTTAGGAATGCCGAATTGTTTGTGAGGTTTATTTTAGCGCCTTTTATTTTGTTGCCTTAAGGTTGCTTTGGCATCTATATTGTTGTTATTTACTATAATTGTTTTAAGGCTCCGTACCTGTATTATGTGGTGGTACAGAAAAAATTTCATTATAACTGTTCCCATTATCATTATTATCCTAAAAATCAACCCAATGCTTGGACACAGGCCTTCTCGTACTGGTAATATTTGGGCAGTTGTCCACCACGCTTGGATTGGTAGATTGAGTACTAGGTAATCAGTACCTCTTTTATACCTCTGTATCAGCTTGTATGACACCCAAATATTTGATGCTATTCTACTTAGAAGCTGAGACGGCTTATGCTTTCCATCATTATTTCCCTTTAATCAGAGCATAGTTACAAATTTACTTGAGAACTACGTTTTATACAGTTATAGGAGCCTTACAATTATTTAAAATCATTTACAAATTTATGTTTACATTAACTATAACGACATAATATATAATCACGACGTAAACAATGGTAATCTGAGCCCGCATCTCTTCGCATAAAGGGCCGAGATAAACTGGAGCGCGCTACGAAGGCAGCCTAATTTAGTGAAAAGATAGGCATCTTTGACACCATGGTCCAAGTCACTGCTTACTGTCACAACATCTTATCTCTTCCACTCTTCAAAAATTTAGAAGCTCTGCTTATCACTGGAATAACTGCCACTCTTCTCTCCTTTCCGCCATCGATTTAATCTCTTGGTACACGACAACAACTTTTTCCTTCCCTTGGTCGAAGTAATTTAGGTTTTCCTCTTTTCCCTTCTACCTTTCTTTCTATGATTACTTTCATATCGTGTTTAGATATAAAAACCGGCCAAGTGCGTGTTGAGACACGCGCAATGTAGGGTTCCGTAGTTGCCTGGTACATATAAGTTGGTCTACTAATACTAATATGGAGATAAAAGTTTGGCGCGACCTGTACTCGTAAACCTGTAAAGCCTACTTAGCTATGATAGTTTTCCTTTTAAATTCATTATATATACTACTTCTGTACATTTTTTCACATTTCTATAAACAGCCGTTCAGCTAGCAGGGGGGGGATGCTCCACTCTAACTAAAATTTTCACTTTCAATTGCAAAAGATTTACACAAAAAAGCTAGGTTAAAGCAAAAAGTCTCTATGCAATTTTCTTTTACTAGCTTTCAAATGAGGTACAAAAATCTTAAATTGACCGAAGAATGATAAAAATGTGGCAAAAACCATAGGAGCAGGTAGAATATCAGAGACAAATCTTATGCGTACAAAATGTAAGTTTATAAATCCATTGTTTCCTAATTTAACCGTTAGTGTTTTTCTTATTATATAGAAAAATCATTTACGGTTAAATATTAGAAACAAATCTTATGCATACAAAATGTAAGTTTATAATCCATCGGTTTCTAATTTAACCGTTAACGATTTTTTTTTTACCTGCTCCTATTGTTTTGGCCGTATTTTTATCATTCTTTTGTCAATTTGAGATTTTTGTACTTCATTAAAAGCTAGTAAAATTCAGATGTTTTCAAGATAGTACGCACAGAAAATTGCTTAGAGACTTTTTGTTTTAACCTAGCTTTTTTGTGTAAATCTTTTGCAATTTTTATGATTTTTCAATGGTTTTGGAGCACAGTGTCAAGGTTTACGTCAATAAAGTGCATTTTAGGGCTTTTGTTAATTGGTTAGGATGTTGTCAAAGCGAAACAAATAAAAAAATTGTAAAATATTGGCCGGTATTTTTAATATAATTTTTTTGTTTATTTTATAAAAAAAGCTTAAATTCAAAATACCTCAGAAATGGTTCACGTTTGCATAAGGTAGTATATGGTCGAATCGACTGCAATTGCTCTCTTCTACAACCCCTTCAAAGGATTGCATCTAATTACCAGTCAGCCTGTATATACTTTCCATTTTTCTTGATGTATGTCTTCTCCACTGGCGGCGCTATTAACAAAACAGCTAAGATGATGGCACTGTTTGTATAGTAGATTTCAAGCGCTGAGAAGGAAAAAGTAAGAATTGTAGATTGGTTGAAGTACCTAAACATGACATTTCACTATTTAATTGTATCCCGTCTAATTTTACAAGGCACAAACGAGTTTCTGTATCGATTGATCTTCATTTTGTACTGAATATTGCTAACTGAACGGATTAACCGAATCCATCCATCAGCCGTTTCGTCCACTGCTGGACATAGGCCTTTCCAGGATTTCACAACTCTTGGCGGTTGGAAGAAATACCCATACTCACACACGCTGGGCAGGCGGGTTGGTGAGCGCGGTACCGAAACCCTTGCACCAGTGACGCCGCTGCCCGTCACCAGTCTGTTATATAAGCCCCGGAAATTGGGGATGGATATACTGCCATCCATCTGTCCCAGGCAGTGGTGAGCCGCCAGGTTTTGCCTGAGAGCTGTTCTGTTACTCTTCCCCGAATAACTTCGAGAAGATTTGCGAGTAAGATGGTGGTACCTCCACAGTCGAGCCCGACATCAGCTCTACCACCTAGAAGCCCCGGCAATTGGGGATGGATATAACCGCATAAACTCATATTATGATAACTATTCGTAGATGATAACACTTAGTAATGAAACATACCATATAAATGTGTTCACCCATTCATCTTGAAAATTCGTCAACTTTACAAAAATGGTAACGAGTTTGTATTTTCCCCCAGAAACATTAGTTATCTTAATTTGTTTTCCTAAAAATATTACCTATCACGCTCTTCGTTTTTGACTTATACCAAGCCTTAGATGAGTCAGGGGGATGCGTAATAAAACCGCGTGGCGACAAAATCAGCGTAATTACTGCCCTTAAAGAACTGAGTCTCTTGGAAAAATTTAGTTTCCTCCATGGGACCGTCTTCTTACGAATAATGCCTTGTGAGAAAAATAGCAAGTAAAATTGTGATAGTAGAAGTGACAAATAAATATTTTTGTAGCTACATTTTGAAACAGAAGATTTTTCACAACTTGAAAAAATAATTTTAAAGAAGCCAAAAGCGATGCCATACAATATTATACCCGTATCCCACTATAATATTCAAAAAGTAAAAGTTTCGCTGTGTGTTTTTCCATTTAACTGTGTTCTTTTTAACAAAAATAACGGTAAAAAAAAATCTGAAGGTGAATTGTTTTTAGAAAGAAACATTAAACAAAAGCCGACACAAGTTTACGTCACCATCAAGGGTCAACTACGGGTTTGGGTTTTCGCAATCCCTGAAACTAAACTAGATTTTAGGTCAAACATGTAGAATAATTTCGATTGGAATCGCGGCTCCGCCTTCGGCCTAACCAAAGACGGTGAGGATATCATCACCAGATATTTATACCTAAGTTATAGACCAATTATTTACAAACACGGCCCGGCCTCATTGAAGGTATGATTAACAAAGTTAAATTGAAACATTTAAACTTTGATTAAGAAACTATTCTTGAAGTTATTTCAGGCTTTATAGATAATTATTTTATTTTCTTTCATTTCATCCATGAGCCCATCTTTGTATAGGTACATTTGCCTTTCCAAGGCCACCACTCGCGGTTGTTCTCTTGGAAGTGATGCCCATGCCGGGTTGGCCGCATCTCACTTTCAGTATAATCTCGTAGCTCTGAACAAATTTATGTGTAATATTAATGATGAATACGTTAAAAAATTGAGGTCACAACAATTTAAAATATTTTTTTAGTTGTTGCAATATATCGGGGTACAGCCTTTTTAAACAACGATGTCTCAAAAGAAGTTTCATCGGTTTTTAGGACGAAACCAAAATCTATAAGTGCTAATAATAAAGACTTATTGAGTCAAGGTTGTTCTTGAACTAGTACCTATAGACCTATAGGCCGAAAAAAATTAATTCGAATTTCGCAAACAGAGTTATTGAACCTTGGTCCTGAGAACTTACCCGAGTTTTCAGTGTTTATGTGTTTGGCTATAGGTATATACACAAAAGTCACCTTAAACATATTTACTATAAAAAGTGACTTTCGTTTAAACAGCCAAATTCAGACTCGATAAGTGGTCAGGACCAAGGTCCATTGGACCTTTCTGTGAAATACGCAAAATAAAATGTAGACTTCCTAAATGAGCCGAGGTTGTTCCTAAACAAGTTACGAGGCACAAAAAATGTATTTCGCATACAGGGTCATTGAACCTTGGTCCCGACCACTTACCGAGTCTCCAGTATGAATTTAACTGTACAAACGAAAGTTTAGCTTATATATGCACTGTTCTCGACGCAAAAAACAAAAACATCATCCGTTTTTTCAGAACTAAAACAAGTTTTATCCGATATTCTACAGTCAGAAACATTTATCAGATCAAATAGCTCTCCAGTGCTTTTATAACGTATTACTTACATTGTCTTGTCATCATTTTCCAAACGAAATCTCATTGCAAATTATCTTATGTGTCATCACAAAAGAAGTAAAATATCACACATCAATTTCGCATCAGCATGTCTCTTGGTCTGGTGCAAGTGAAAACATTTTTTTAAATTTATTATTTTTACTTATGGTAACAAAGGATTAAGATAAAAAATACACCGTCACATTATTAATCCCCGAGGGGGTGTCAGAGGTATTCAGATGTCAGAGGTGTCAGAGGTGTCGGAGTATCTTATCTTATCTTATCTAAGACTGTGAAGTGCAACAGTCCACACTCACACCTACGTTTCCCCAACGATTACAGAGTGTGATTGGGGGTGAGCCCTATCGTCATACTTCGGGCACATATATGGACTACCAAAACACGCAGAATAAACACAAATGTGTCCCTACGGGAGTTAAACCCATGAGCATCGGATGAGTAAGCGGTCTCAAAACACTAGACCAAGCACAGAAGCGCTCATTGTTTTTTTGTATAATTTTTTCTTATTCATGGTAAGTACTCGATTTATTCAATGAATTATGGTTACATTTTGCAAAGTAACACAATTATATTGTGTTTAATAAGAAATCATCACAGCAGTCTGTTCACTTGATTTTGTAAGCCGTTTTTTACGGTTTTTACGCCGTGTAAACTGTTCTTTTTTCTGAACTTCAGGAAAAAAATAGTTTCTTTTTGTATTTCCTTTCGTTTGTGTTTTCCTTAAATTAAAAAACTGCGCGCTCTTGTCGGTAAATAAGTTTATGGGCCCAATACATTGGATAATATAATTTTATATTAATCGCTTTGGAAACTTTAAACACTTCACTGTCGATGATCTGAATCATAATAAATAACCACTTAAAAAAATTGGAAACGTGTCTAACATGAAACAACAATTATAAACCATTACAGTATTATTTTCTTAACAAAATGATGCTTGAATATTATTTACCCAAAAATTCTTTCAAACTAATTGAATTAATAACAAGGCAAAGGAAACTTAGCAGTAACTATGCAGCTATGTCTGAGGTTTTAATAGGGAATGGTTGGAAAGGTAGTTGAACTTGTGCCTGAACCCTTCGTCTCACATGCGCAGTGAACTGCTGGATTTTTACGCCATATTATACTTTATTAATGCATTACCGTGTTTTTGTTGGTCGAAAGTTTTATTCTGGGTAAAACTGTCTGACATCATTGACAATGAAGACAATTTGTTTCTACCAGACACTACAATGTTACCAAGATTTTATCTATTGCTAAAATAGTAGTGTTTGAACTACTCGTAGATACGTATTAAAACACTCGTGTGATGCCATTTCTTACTTCAATCAATTAATAACCTTTGCTGTGCGCCAGTTTTATAATCATATGTTTTCGCTTCTTAACAGAACCTTTTAAATATACAGAGTGGTCAAAATAGTGACGTAAAAGAATTTTTTTATAGATTAGTCAGACCTAGGTGTATCCGAAAATATGCCATGTATGTTCCGATATTTTTGGTAGTTTAGAAGTTATGATTTATTTATGTGTATTTGCAAATTTACTACCACAGCGGATTAAAAAATTATAACTTTTTTTGTGGTAAGAATTTTGTACATATCTTTTTGTAATATGACTGTCTTGAGTCATTCTTCCGTACGTAAAATAATAAGTAACAAAAAATCCATACGAGCTACCAAAAAAAAGTTCAAAGTGAAATTTTTTGGATTGAGTTGGATATACCTAGTTAAACTTTAAAAATTATTTTACAAGTACAAAATGAATGTCTCATAGGTTCAAGCTAATTTTGAAAACTTCAAGGGCTTATCAGCTTACCAAGAAATAAAAAAGTTCTTCGTACTACGCCATTTAACGATGATAGCGGCTTCCGAAGTTAGTTAGGGAAAAAATTGGTTAAGAAAAAGTATTGTTTGTAAAAATTGTTTAAGCTATTTTTTTTCATTCTTATGGCCAACTTTAGTAAGAAATCACCAGAGGCATTTAAATAAACTCAAATTGAACGATTTCTGAACATAACAAAAAAAAATTTTTGTAAATCATATTATATCACAGACATTTGGTATTAGTTTAAATTTATGTTTATGTGAATGTTTCTGATGATGTTTTACTAATTTTGGCCAAAAAAAGAAAAAATAGTAGCTAAAACAATTTTTACAAACAATAATTTTTCTTAACAAATTTTTTTTACTTACTAACTTTGGAAGCCGGCATCATCGTAAAATGGCCTGTTAAGAAGCACTTTTTTATTTCTTGATAAGCTGATAAACCGTTTAAGTTTCTAAATTTAGTATAAACCTATGAAACATCCATTTCGTAATTTTTAAGGAATTTTGAAAATTTAACTATGTCCAACTAGATCTAAAAAATTTCACTTTGAACTTTTTTTTTGGTACCTTGTATGGATTTTTTGTAGCTGATTATTTAAGGTAAGGAAAAGTGACTTAAAACAGTTATGTTACAAAAAAAATATTTACAAAATTCTTACCAAAAAATAGTTAAGATTTTTTTAAGCCTTTGCGGTAGAAAATTCGCAAATACACATGAAAAAATCATAACTTCTAAACCACCAAAAATTGCGGAACATACATGGCATATTTTCGGATACACCTAGGTGTGAGGAATCTATGAAAAATTCTTTGACGTCACTATTTGGACCAGACTGTATACCTATACCAAAATTATTTTGTACCTTCCATACTTTACTTTCACTCACTGCACAACAACACAAAAGGATGAAAACAAAGAGTTTTTCTAACGCAATATTTCTTGAACCGATAAAACTGCTTTAGTGGAAAAATATACAGCCCAGAGAGGTGCGAGAATAAGTAATAAGTGCAATTGCTCTAACATTCGAATGGGAATCCTTAGTCAGTAATAAATCGTATATCGAAGCTCCTCGTCCCTTTGCCGAGTTTCATTTTCGAGATACACGACCTCTGGGGGGCACTAGATAAGATAGGTTGCCCAAAATTCTATACACTATGTTAAGGTGATAACCCTTTTCCTTAAAAAAGAGTATTCTACAATATAGGTATGAACAACTTTTACTGTGAGCCCAGGCCTAAACTCGTGAAAAAATGTGCTGTTTCATACATTTTGGTCGAGTAACTATTTGAACTGTTACTTGACCAAAATGTATGAAACAGCAGATTTTTAGAATAGAATTGAATTTTGTTAGAATATGTACCCCGTTTTAAGGGAAAATATTAACAACCTCTATAGAGTAAGGAATATTATATCCGACGAGAAATATTTGTTTTTTAAGTGTAAATAAATATGTTTAATCGAATTCCTTGTCTTTATTATAAAGTTAATATATATATATTGATGAATAAAATAAAATGAAAAAATAATGAAATATATTTCGGGCCCTTTCCTGATTGTGACTGATGGCGGACCCAGGAAAGGGCCCGAAATATATTTGACTCATTTTTTTCATTTTTATATTTATTGTTTTGTAATTGTGAAAATATACGTAATATCGTCCCTTTGTATTTTTCATTGATATCTTTTTCATTCTGAAAGTCGAGCTAAAAAGCGGCACGGCCGTACTATCCTTTTCTTGAAGCAGTTCAGGCCATTTTTGACCACCTATAACATCGTTGTGAATAAAACTAGAAGCCTGAATTTTCAGTAACCAAGAAGGCATTGTATAAACACGGTATATTTAAAATTTCATTCAATTTGAACCAGTTTAAGAATTATAACTAGTCAAAGTTTCTCAATTTTGTCACTTACTTACTGACTGACTCATTGACTGACTGACCGATCATCAAAACTCTAAGGCACTTCTAGCAGACATAGAAGCTTCAAATTTGGAATACAATTAGTGTTTAGTATATAAATCAAGGAAAAACTAAAATGTTTTGCAATTTCGGTCCAGTTTTCTAGATACATCAACTGCATAAATAACTTTGTAAATTCAAATTCAAATTCAAATAGTTTATTTGTAAAATAGATACATAAAGTATACGTTTTACATGTCAAATCTAATCTGTATAAAAATAATAATTTATGATGAAACAAACATGATACGGGAAATATATAAAAAAACTATATTTAAGTAGGGCTACAAAAGTTAAATGCATAAAAGAAAGACTTATTGGAATACGAATATTATTATAACTAGACGATGCAATTAATACATAACTTGATAAATAAACTGAATAGACCCTAAATAAATATAAAGCCTAGCCAAATATATACTAATATAAGTAAGAAATTAAAATATTGTATATACATACCTACATAATTCAATGAATAAATAAGTTAATAGATAAATAAACTATAAATAGATATAATGCCTAAATCCGCCCATTCGATTAATCTTACTAAGAAGAAGGGGAAGAAACTGAGAAAGATCATGTCTTTTTTATCAGTATTTTTTTTTCTGAATATGGCTTAATACCATTACAGATTTTTTAACTTATATAAAATAATACTAAACAATGTATTAAAAAAGGATAAAAATATAAAAGACAGAAGGAAATTGTGTCATGACTCATGAGGGAAAAAAATACATCTTAGTCTACCTGTCTAATGAGGTAGTAAGTTAAAATACTAAGCAAAACATCATCCACCTGTCTCATATAGTTTATCACTTTTTTGATAGTCAGATTATCAACTAAGTAATGAATGCTAAGTTTAAGTTATACAATGTTCATGTCAATATGTAAAAAGAAATGTCAAAATAATAATAAAAAAACAATATAAAAATATTAATCTACATAAAAACAGACGATTTGAAACACAAATCAGTTGGAAAATAAACGAACAGTAGTATCAATCAATATTCTCATGACACCAAGCGTCACTATCATCCAAATAGTCATTAATTTTATAATATGCTTTTCTCAAGAGTCCCTGCTTAATATATAATTTAAACTTATTTTCTGAAAAACTAAGGACCTCCTTTGGAAGTTTATTGTAAAATCTGAAAAAATACTAAAAAAATTAATTGACTTGGCAATCGCACTAAATAATCTAATTTAATATAATATGTATTACTTGTGAGATACATTGTGTTTTCATGCGATGGCCAAGTCAATCTATATATTTAAAACATAAAAGATTTTTTATATTGATATGGTCACTATAAGATGTTGTTAGGTTAGCAAAAATCACACTAAATAATGTAATTTAATCTAATATGTATTTTTTGTGAGACACATTGTGTTTTCATGCGCTAGCCAAGTCAATCTATTTATTTAAAACATAAAAGATTTTAAATATTCATATGGTCACTATTAGATGTTGTTAGGTTAGCTAATTATGTAATAACTTAAGACAGAAGGTCCCTTAAGTAGGGACTGAATAAATTAACCGACTTGGATTTACATGGATCTCTCAAATTTGTACGGTAGAAGAACTAAATTGCGAGACTTTTTTTTTTACAAGTTTAGTTTTTGATGGCATAAATGTTTTTTATCACACTTCACACTAATAATATTATAAATGCGAAAGTTTGTGCGCGTGTGTGTGTGTATGTTTGTTACTCTTTCACGCTGAAACGGCTGGACGGTTTTGGATGAAATTTAGAATGGATATAGCTTATAGCCCAAATTAACACAAAGGCTACTTTTTATCCCGGAAAAAAGCATGTCGTCAAACCGAATATCAAGCGGGTGGAGCCGCGGGCAAAAGCTAGTTACGAATAAAACTTATTTAACTGTGCAAGGGATTGGTCGAGCTTTCGATGTGGTTATGAATAATCATCCTTGGGGACCCTATGTGTTCATTACATTATCCATTTTATAATTTCAAGTAAATACGAAAATATAAATACGTTCTCACAAACGACACTTAATTTTGCCCCGCAAAGAGTTCCGTTGACCTCAGGGTTGGTAAAACGATATTTTTTGGTCTAGACAAAATCAATTTCTAAGGGCGCTTTCAGACGAGTGGCAACTGCAGGTGAGTGACTGCACGCATCGCTACGATTTCAACATTGCGCTGCATCTGCAGTCGACTACCTACCGCATAACATCGCCAACTGCTGCTGATTTACGCAGACTGCCGTAGAGCAACATCGAAATTGTGGCGATGCGTGCAGTCATATGCAGGCGCCACTTGCAGTTGCCACTCGTTTGAAAGCGCCCGAAGGTGCATCTGAGCCACAATCTGGCCTTTGGTCTATTATTTTAGTAATTGTGTCGCATAGTACTAAAAGTGGCCAAAGCCAAAGACATGTCTTGGATTTCGCCACTTTTAATACTATACGACACAATTATGAGAATTAAGTGAAAGTGTTAAATACTTATTTAAGTAAGGCAGTTAAGTCTTTAGGAATTTTGTGACATCGAAGCAAAGTCTGAAAATAAAAACATTTTCGTCTTTACTCAGTACTCGACTTGAGTTTGGACTTTTTTCCCAAAAGGTTAATTGACTCTTAGTTCTGACTTCAAAGGCTAACCGACGCTCAAGTATGAATTTGCATATATTAATTAGTCACGCTATAAACTCAATTTTGCTACGCCGCTATCTCTTGCTCCTTGAATCTCATGGTCTGATAAGATGTCCGAGAATGATGTGCCAGTCATCCTGCTGTGATTGATCGGTCTTCCAGCATTTCAATTAGAAGCAATTTTTCAAATCGCTGGATACGGGGAGGGGATATTTGACAGCGCTTAGAATGATTTCGGAAATCGAATCTTGAGTTATTTGTAACAGTAATAACGTTTAATCCTGAAAGTGATGATAGAACATGTTTTTTTTGTCTTGCAGCTCATTTTTTAGAAATGGTGAATGTTTAATTTTTTCGGTAAAATTATTTTTCACAAATCGTTTGATTAGACGGCATGTAATTTCAAGGTGTGGGAATCAATAAATTAGACTCTAGTTTACAGAATTCAATTCAACAAACCTTTACCGATAGTTTTTTATTTTGATCGGAACCTACAAATCATAAAACATATTTCATGATTTATATAGAACATGGACAAAAAAAGTTTCATAAAATAAACTGGGCTTTAAAAGACATATGCATATGTGAACAAAAACCACGTAGGCAAAGCCAAACAAAAATCTAGTACTATTCTAATACACCAATCGGTAACATATGTAGATACAAAAGTACCATAAATACTAAGCATAAAGATATAAATAACAGCCCATAAAAATAATCCGGGACATTTTCCACATCCCTGACCCGTATTATTCCTGCTTAGCGACTAAATAAAATAAATAGGGATTACAAAGAGTATTGTTCGGTACAAGACATGAGCCATTTATCCATAATCTTTTTCCACAGAATAGTGGCTCATTCTTAATTGTCTTATGAACCGTTTACGTAAGTGGTTGTCAGAAAATCGATTGTCGTTGTGTGTGGGTTTGTCAATTATTAGACTTTTGCCCGTAGTTTCACTCGCAGGAATATGATTAGTGACTATGTCCTTAGGGAACTGCCCGTCCCAAAGAAATGAAATATAGCCTATTTCCAAGTGAAGAGTGTAACCGTTACAACAGTGAAACAGAAAGAAAACGACAATTTCTTCATTATTTCGTGTGAGAAAATTTCCGGAGGTGTTTATTTATGCTATATCCATCCATCCATCAGCCTATTTCATCCACTGTGGACATATAGGTCTTTCCAAGATTTGACGACTCTCGGCAATCCTATTGGAAGAAATGCTTGTACTACAGACGCTAGGCAGGAGGGTTAGTGAACTTATGCTAGATACTAATGAATAGTTCACATTTTCAGCTTATAATCTTCAAATTATTAGTGTCAGTGTAAACTTTTATAGTATTTTATGTAAAAATCTATTTCATGTTTACTTAAACAAAAATTTTTTAAAGCGTTTAATGTATAAAAAACCGGTCAAGTGCGAGTCAGACTGGCATACCTAGGGTTCCGTAATTCTACAGTTTTGGGAACAGTCTGGAAGAAGGTATTTAAAATCGCGCCTATAATTGTTTATGATAACTAAAAAAAGAATTGATTGTACCACAAAAGAGAGACTCAAATATTTTTATACCATACACGAAATAAAACTCGTGGATGAAAAATTTAATTTTGTCATTTTGTTATCTTGAATTTCTCACCAAGAATACTTTTCCTGTAACCTTCAGGTAATCTCAAATTACCAAGATTTTTTTTACATTTTTCGGTTCATTAGTGTGGTTCATAATGTATTTTTATATGAAAAAAATGTTTATACATTTTATATTTATTTTTATATTTCTTAAATGTGTTAAACTTTTTTTTCATCGCTATAGTTTTCCTGTAATTGGCCAGTTCTGGCCTTTGATCGTGATTTTTTTCATTTTTTTTGGTCCAACAGTTTCGGAAATAAGAGGGCGGGACATGCATTTTTTGGTGGTTTTTCAAAGATTTCTCGAAATAAGTAAGTATAGTAAAAGCATACATTTTTATAATTAGCTCTTTAATATCTACAATTAGATACCCATATTGTACTTTTATAAAACATTTTTTTAATTTATTTAACTTTTTATTATATTTCTCATTTGTAATCAAGTTTTTTTTAATCGCTATTGTTTTCCTGTAATTGGCCAGTCATGACCTATAATTCTCATTTATTTCATATTTTTGGTCTTACAGTTTCGGAAATAAGATTTTTTTGTGGTTTTTTAAAGATTTCTCGAAATCAGTGCTAGTTACTACAGTAAAAGTATATATTTTTATAATTAGCTCTTTATTAATTTATTTTTTAGTTTTTCACTTTTGTGTTGGATACATTTTGAACAATTTCAAATTTTTCAATTTTTTTTTTCGCTGTATTAGTCAAGTGAATGCTACCTTTGTGGAAAATTTCAAGTCCTTATCTTTAACGGTGCTTAAGTTATGAGGCTGTGAAATACAGACGGACGGACGGAAAGATAATGGAGGCTCACCATAAAGGTTCCTTTTGTACCTTTCAGATAGTACGGAACCCTAAAAACACGCTTGAAAGAAAATTATGAAGATCTTTGTTGGGATATTAGTAATGATATGAGATTCATTTACTTTTAAATAAATAAAACAATTTAGTAACTTTATATCTTTTTTTTATTTAAAATTAAATGCATCATAAGCACATCATCTCACTCGTGGAGAAATCAGATATATTTTAGCCTTTGGTTAAAAATTTGGTTAGTAGATAGATTAATACTAAAACTTTAAAAAAATATTAAATCCTCGACAACGTCACATTTTAAAATGATTTTGAGAATTCACATACGGTATCAAATGAACCTTATTTTACATCTGATTAGAATCACTGACATATGGATTAATTCGTGGAAGTGGCCCATTAGACCAAAAAGACCGTAAATCTACACATGTTTCATTTTCGTTATAATGATTAATGATATAGAGGCCATTCTTAAACATGTATCTTGTCTTCTGTATGCTGATGACCTGAAGCTGATACTAAATGTAAATCAGATGGCTGATTGTGACTTATTACAGAAGGACCTAGACGCTGTGTACAGATGGAGTGTACAGAACAAACTGCACTTTAACGTCAGCAAATGCTTTTGTGTGTCTTTCACGAGGGCGACCCAGACCTATGAAGCAACTTATACAATACAATACAATATAACTTTATTTGCACACCACAAAGAAGGAAACAAAAATAATATAAATTACAATAGCCAAATAACGTAGGTACAATCAGGCGGCCTTATCGCTTATAGCGATCTCTTCCAGACAACCTTTGGGTAGAATCTGGTTTAAAAGGAGATTGATGAATAGGCGGTGCACTAATTTTAAAATAATATTTAAATATACTATACAAAATCTACATTAATAAATTAAAAAAAAAAAAAAAAAAAAAAAAAAAAAAAAAAATTATGTATTATAGATAAATAACATGAATGAATAAATATATACATACATACATATATTACATAAATAATAAATAAACTTTAAGAGGAATGTAGATAGTTCAGTGGTCAGAGTGAGAGGTAGTGTTCTTTTACCAGTCTCTTAAAGACTGGTAGGGAAGGTGCTCTTCTTATAGATAGAGGAAGATCATTCCACAAACGGACGGCTTGTACTGAAAAGGAATTGTCATAGAAGGTCGATGAATGTATTGGGGTAGCCAGGAGTAGATTTTGAGAGGACCGTAAGATACGGTCATGAGTACCATGAAGAAACTGAAAGCGAGCTTTGAGATATGATGGGGTGGCAGGATTATTTAATACAGAATACAAAAGAGACAGAATATGAGAATTGCGACGACGACGAATAGGAAGCCAATTAAGACGCGAACGAAATTCAGAAATGTGATCGAATTTACGAATACCAAAAATGAACCTAATACAGAAATTCTGAAGACGTTCGAGTTTATCAAGTTGGACCTGAGTAAGATCGAGGTAACAAATATCTGCGTAATCGAGAATCGGTAGTAACAAGGAATGTGCAAGCGCAATTTTAGTAGCAGTCGGGAGGAAATTTCGAAGCCTTCTCAGAGCTCCTGCAGCCGCAAAAAGTTTTCTGCTAACTTCATTTATTTGGGGGTCCCATGACAGGCAACTATCTAATAGGAGACCTAAATTTTTTACTTTGTTGCTGTATGGTATTATAGTCCCATCAAATACAATAGTAGGAACTGTTTGCCAGTCAATCCTATCGGTGAACCAAGGACTTCCGATGATAATGACTTGCGTCTTGGAGGGATTGATTTTTAAACCATATTCGTTGCTCCAGACAGATATTTTTGATAGATCGGCATTTGTCGTAGCTATGGCTACTGGAAGATCTTCTAATTTGGCCTGAGTGTAAATTTGGAGATCATCTGCGTAAAGGTGGTAGGACGAAGAAATAAACTGAGATATATTATTAATAAATATAGCGAAGAGAAGAGGAGATAGGACGCCACCTTGAGGAACACCGGCAGTAGTGTCGCACCATTCAGAAAAGGTATCATCAATGCGGATACGTTGCCGGCGCCCCTGTAGATAACTACGAAACCAGTCAATCACCGTTGGAGATATGTTAAGAGAACGTAGCAGACCCAGTAGGATTTCAAAGTGAACTGTATTAAATGCGTTAGAAAAGTCAAGTAGGGTCAGAACTGTGAGTTGTCCATCATCCATTCCTTTGCGTATATCATCAGTAATTTTTAGAAGGGCCGTAGCGGTACTATGACCAGGGCGGAAACCTGACTGATGAGGATTCAGAAGGTTGTTTTTGTTCAAAAAAACACTTAACTGATGATGGACAGCACGTTCAAGGACCTTGGAAAGAAACGAAAGGATAGAAATAGGACGATACTCAGAAAAAGTAGTGGGATTTGCTTTTTTAGCTAAGGGAGTCACTTGAGCATCTTTCCATAAGTTCGGAAAAGATCCTGTGGAGATGGATCGATTGAGGATACAGGTGATGATGGGTAAGAGGATATCAAGGATAGGAACGATCATTTTACGACTAATACAGTCACTTCCTACAGCGTTGGATGAAATGGCATTAATGTGTTTCTTAACATCACAATCGGTGAGTTGACTAAAATTAAAAGAAGGGTAGTCGGGTGTTGGGATTGAAGAAAGATAGTTTAGAGTTTTTATTTTCGTTGCACTGTCAATAGTGGACGAAGAAGAAAAATATTGGTTAAGTGAATTTAAGTTCAAATCTTTCGAAATTGAGTCTTTACGAGATTTACCCACACCCAGAGATTTGAGAAATTTCCAGACTTTGGCTGGATCACCGTTTTCGACGGATTCGTGAATATGGCGTCGTTGAGCGTCTCTACACACCTTGTTGCAGTGATTCCGAATACGTGAGTACCTATCTTTGTTGGGGTCAGTTGGTCGACGTTTGAATCTTGCCTTAGCAAGATTCTTTTTTACCATTAATTGTTTAATGTCCTCGGTGAGCCAAGGAGCAGGAGCATGCTTTATTTTGATGGCTTTAACTGGAGCATGTTTGTCAAATAATTGTGTCAGTAACGAGTTAAAGACACTAATTTGACCATCAACTTATGTGCTTGGGTCCGAAATGATTGCTCGTGTGAACTCGATCAAAGACCTTGGTGTCACTTTTGATACTCGTCTAACGTTCCACGAGCACATAAAGACCCTGGCTGCTGATTGCTCCAAAAGGCTAGGTTTCGTTCTTCGTAACGCTAAGGATTTCAAAAATCTAAAAGCAATAGAACTTCTCTTTACAGCTCTTGTGAGAAGTAAGATTGAAACTGGAGCCATCGTCTGGAGCCCTCATGAATCAACATACGTGCTATTGCTCGAAAAAGTGCAGAAAGCGTTGTCCTCCGTTTTCTGTACAAATAGAAATTTGGGTACTACTCTTTTATGTATCCGACAAAATACCTCCTTGGTATGCTGGGGTTCAACTCGTTGGAAGTTCGACGAGATTGTGAGCAGCTTGTTGCAGCATGTCGCATGTTGCGTGGTGAATCAGACTGCCCACAGCTCACCAATCAAGTATGTCGACTGTTTGTGCCTGACAAATACCTCCGAACTCGTAAGCACGTTCTATTGTCGGTTCCGGCGTCGCATACTGTTGCTCGTAGCATGTCTCCGCTCGTCCGGGCCCGGTCATCACTCAACACACTGTTGTCTTCGGTACCAGAGTGTGATTTGTTTGCTGATAGATTGATGACTGTGAGTGAGAAATGTCTGGCGTTCTGTGAGCGTGATGAATGAAAGGAACGTCCCTATTTATAATGAATTGTATATCTTACTTTATCTTTTTAATTGTTAATTGTACATATTGAATTTATATTTTATTTTAATCAATAATTAATTTTAATATATAATTGTATAACGCATTGGTGTAAGCTGTAATGTTATACTTTTTAAATAAATAAATAAATAAATGTTATTTTTTATAAAGTCAATTAAAATTGATGTAATTGGTATTTTACATATTAAGTGGGAAAACTCATTATTTATTTTGGAAACCCAAAACGTCTTCTGGTGAGTTAAGAATTTTTCGATTATGAAGTAAACAGCTGCAGAAATCTAACTGTGTCATCAATTAGTCCGGGCCATAGACATCTTATAATATTATTGTAATCCGGACCCACGATTTATGCAGAACTACTATGGGCCGCGTTCAGTTTGATCGCCCGCTCATCACTGACAGCAGGATAGCATATACATATTAAACGCGTGCAAAAGAGATGTCATGATGTGAGCGGGCGATCAAACTGCCCTCAGCCCTGTAGATCAACTCCGGTTCTGAGAAATTGTTTTCGGGCCAATTAATAGAAATGTCCCAGTGCCATTAGTTTAATACTCTTAACGTTTTGATTTTTATACCTTACTTACGTAATTTAATCTACCCTATATAATTGCTTTAATCTGTAAAATGTATTCGAGCCACGATCTGGACTGCAATCTGTAGGGATAGTGAGAATTAAGAGAACTTAGCATTTTATTTTTAATAATTGATAATTGAATATTAGTAGAAATGATAAATGGCCAGTGGCGTACCTATTGTAGGGCCGGGTGGTGCAGTGCACCAGAGCCCTGGAGCTCAAGGGTCCCTGGTGCACTAATTTTGAAGGCCAATACAAGTTCAAGCTACGTGGAAAGAGGGGGTGAGGGCCCGATTCCTTCTCTTATGCACCGGGGCCCTTGTCCACCTAGATACGCCACTGTATATGGCGAAATAGAAGGGAGGTAAGTGACCAATAGCACCCGAAATATTTAGACGCATGAGCAAGCTGTTGAGGATGAATTAGAATAATAACATAGATAACCAAACTATATTGTCTTTGAGAATAATTTTTGATTGATATGGCTGACAAATGTACTCTACAATTTAATTAATAAAAACTAGTTTACCTCTCAAAACCTGCGTATTTCTGTACAGGTTATGGGCCTCATGCCCCTTATACTTCTGTAGCCTATTTCAGGCAATAAAATAAGAGTTCCGTGGTGTTCGGCATAAAAACGAGTTTTTCCGCAACAACGAAGGAAATTGTTGGTTGCATAAAAAAATGGCTGCGTCGGACGAAGTAAGGAACATTGAAATGCTGCGTGATGTGGAATCTTACCAATTGTGAAAGTTCCAAACTAAAATATTGTTTCAAGCCAAAAATTTGTGGGATATTGTAGACGGGATAGAAACAAAGAAAGAAAATAAAGAAGGAAAAAAAGATGACGGAACGACTTCGTTCATAAAAAGAGATGCACAGGCACAATCTATTATTGTGCAGACTGTTCATAAAACATTATTAGTTCATTATTATTCTTTTTAACTGCACTAGTTCACAGGAAATGTACACAAAATTATGTAAACTGTTTGATGGATCGGAAAATAGACGAAAAAGTGCTTTGATGCAAGATTTTTTCAATCTCAAATTCAACAAAGACCAGAGTATGACAGAAAATTTGGCTATGCTTGAAAATATTGCTTACAGACTGAAACAAATTGGTTTCGATATTGATGAAGAAATGTTGGAGTCAAAAATGCTCACTTGTTTAGACACTTCTTATGAAGGATTTGTCACCGCGTGGGAATCGACATCTAAAGAAGACAAAACTTTAAAACACCTAAAAGTAAGACTCCTAAAAGAAGAGGAGAAAAGGAAAAATAATTGTGAGTCTAGCGTGGCGTATAAAACGGGACCAAGTAATAGTCGTCAAGATAAGGGTAAAAGTTTTGGTCAAGTTTCATCAAACAGAGGTAATACTAATAACTCTAGATGCTTCACATGTAACAAAGTAGGACACTTAGCCAAAGATTGTAATAACTGTTGTAAGATCTGTAAAAAAACTAACCACAAAGAAAGAAATTGCTATTTTAAAAACCAGCATAAAAACAGAAATGATAAAACGGCTTTTTTGATCAATAATAACACTGAGGAGGAGAAATCTTTTGAATTTGTCGTAGATTCAGGTTGCACTGCTCATATGGTAAACGATGGCACTATTTTGTGTAACATAAAAACTAAGGTCACTAATATAGGTGTAGCTAAAACTAATGAAAAGATGCAGTCGGCATATCAGGGAGAATTCGTGGGAGAAACGTGTATCTTAAAGAATACATTGTGTGTACCAGATCTATCGCGTAATCTGTTATCAGTTTCAGCAGTTACTGAGAACGGTGGAAAGGTCATCTTTAAGGGAGACAGCGTTGAGATATCCAGTGGTTCAAAGACCATAAAAGAAAGAAAAGAAGCATCAGGCTTGTTCATACTGGATCTCACTAAAGAAAAGGAAAAAGAAGCGTCACTGTCTACTCATAAAAAAGATTCAGCCATGGATTGGCATAAAAAGATGGGACATCCTGGAAAAGGTGTGTTGAAAATTTTGCCTCAAGTAGCAGATGGCATAAAAATTTTGGATGTAGAAAACTTGGAAAATTGTGAAGTATGCATTGAAGCCAAGCAAGCAAGATTGCCATAATTTAATACCCAGCGTAGACGAGCAGAAAGGTTACTCGAGATAATTCATTCGGACGTTTGTGGTCCTTTAGAAATAAAATCATGGGATGGCAAGTACTACATGCTCACGGTAATTGATGATTTTAGCCATTTTACTAAAGTATATTTGCTCAAGAACAAAAGCGAAGTTTCAGATTGCCTTAAGAATTACACTCGAGAAACAGAGAGAGAAAAGGATATGAAAATATCAACGCTTAGATGAGACAATGGTGGCGAATACACAAGCAACGAGTTTAAAGCATGGTGTCAGAAAATGGGGATAAAAATAGATTATACAGTATCATACAGCCCCCAACTCAACGGCAAAGCTGAACGACTGAATAGAACCATAATGGAAAAGGTCAGATCATTGCTATTCAACTCAAACATGCACAGAGAAATGTGGGGTGAAGCTGTGTACTGTGCTAACTATCTTATAAACAGGCTGCCAAGTGAAGCGATACAGAACAGAACGCCATTTGAAATTTGGAATGGTAGAAAACCTAATCTGTCAAATATTCAAGAATTTGGCTCTGAAGCATTTGCAAAGGTGTTAAAACTGATAAAGATATTAGACTCCAGAACAGAAAAACTGATTATGGTTGGATACAACACTAATGGATATAGGCTATTTGATAGCGTAAAAAGAAGAATTGTAATAGCGCGTGACGTTATATTTAAAAACAAAAACTTAGACATAAAACTAGAAGATACAAAAAGCCTTAAAAAAGGCATAAAAATCGTGAACGTTCAAGTTGGTAAAAACAAAGTTGAAGAAGAAGGAGAAACTATGAATGATACTGAAAAGGAGGAAATAATAAATATTGACTTAGAAAATGAAGAAAACAATAGCGCTGAATCTGAAACTGAGCAAGAAAATGAAGAGATAAGAAGAACTAACAGAGAAAAAAAAATACCTGATAAATATAAAGATTATGTTTTACTTACCTTCAAGGAAGCTATGCAATCACCTGAAAAAGAAAATTGGAAACAAGCAATAGAGGAAGAAATGAAATCGTTGGAGAAAAATAAGGTATGGGAAATGGTGGATAAGAAAGAAACAAATGGTCATAAAATACTTACCAATAAATGGGTGTTCCGAGTGAAAGAAGATTGGATCTATAAGGCCAGGTTGGTGGTAAGAGGCTGCGAGCAACATGATATGGATTTTGATGAGATATTTAGTCCAGTAGCATGTCAATCTGCCCTTAAAACTCTGATAGCTTTAGCAGCTGCTCATAACTACAACACAATTACTTTCGATGTAAAAACAGCTTTCCTTAATGGTGAGTTAAAAGAAGAAAATGAGATTTACATGAAGGCACCACATGGATTTGAAGAAAAAACAATAAAAGTATGTAAACTGAAGAAATCGCTGTACGGCTTAAAACAAGCACCACAAAGGTGGAATGAAAAATTCATTGAAACAATGAAAAGTTTAGGTTTCACTCAAACAAAGAATGAGCCATGCGTACTGAAAAATGGAGACGCGTCAGTAATTCTAGCTATTTACGTTGACGACGGTCTAATAATAGGAAAGGATAAAGAACATATACTAAAGATATTAAAAGACATAGACACTAAATTCAGGATTAAGATTTATGAAAAACCTACAATGTTCTTGGGTATGGAAATAAAGCGAACTGAGACAGGCATTTATTTGACTCAAACTTCTTATACCAAAAGTATCTTAAATAGGTACAATATGGAAAACTGTAAACCTGTGGAAACTCCCAGTATCAATGAAGAAGAAAGAAAAGAGACCACAAAAGAAAATATAAAGTTCCCATATAGAGAAGCAGTTGGGAGTTTGTTGTATTTGTCAACAAGAACTCGACCAGATATAGCATATGCTGTTGGTATGGCCAGTCGACATATGGAAAACCCAAATAACCAAAATGTTGCAGATTTAAAAAGGATTTTTAAATATCTAGCAGGTACGTTAGATGAAGGTCTCTTCTATAAGTTTAACTCAGACATAGAACTAAATACATTCTGTGACTCAGATTATGCAGGAGATTTAGAAACAAGACGTAGCACTACAGGCTATGTGCTCTTACTTGGTGAAGGACCTGTGGCCTGGTGCTCAAGAAGACAACCTGTTGTGGCCCTATCTTCAACCGAGGCCGAGTTTATTGCTGCCGCCGAGTGTAGTAAGGAGGCGATGTTCCTAAAATCCCTCTTATCTGATCATAATGTTAAAATAAACGTTTTGTTTAACGTGGATAACCAGAGCGCTATTCAACTTATTAAAACAGGTATCTTTAACAAACGTTCTAAACATATAGATGTACGGTTTCATTACATTCATGAGCTGTATTGTAATAACGAGATCTCGATAAAATATTGTCCCACTGATACTCAAACTGCTGATGTGCTGACCAAATCTTTAAACAATATCAAGTTCTTAAAACATAAGGAATCTCTTATTTCCAAATAATTTTTTTTTTGGAAAGTAGAAGTTAACAATTTAATTTAATATTCTGTTGATTTAATATTTTAGAAATATTGACGACTTGAAGTAATGTCCTAAAATATTGTTATAGGTATTATATTATAGATTTACGTAATAGTGCAGAAAGACTTGGTTATGTAATTGTTAAATTCAAAGATTACGAAAACTGTAGATATGACTCAATTTCCATTGCTTTGTCATAAGTACATAGATTAAAGAAATATAGATGTGTATAATTTAGAAAATTAGGAGAGGATGTTGAGGATGAATTAGAATAATAACATAGATAACCAAACTATATTGTCTTTGAGAATAATTTTTGATTGATATGGCTGACAAATGTACTCTACAATTTAATTAATAAAAACTAGTTTACCTCTAAAAACCTGCGTATTTCTGTACACAAGCTAGGGTGCTTATAGTGCGAAGGTGTAATTGATCACTTACACCCGTGTTGAACACCTTACTTTCCATCACTAAGGCGAGTAAATAAAAAAATCTTACAAGATTATATTTGCAACGTTTTCAACAATAAAACTTTACGACCACCATTTTTTTCATATGACTTTATTTATAGGGTTCCGCGCCCGAAGGGCAAGAACCTTGGTCTTGAACACTTACCGAGTCCCCAGTATGAATTTCGCTATATTTACAAAATTCACCATAAATATTTCTACCAATAAAAGTTTTTATTTTATTTCTTATACACACACCTAAGTAAGTGTGTGATATCCTTTCATTTGGCTAAGTCCGTTAATGCCATATTGCGTCTCCCATAAAAGAAGAATATGTACTACGCACGCTCAGTAAAAGTGGTTATAACCATAACCGTAACTTCGTTATGCCGCTCCGTTATGTGACGTCATATAGGGGGATAATTTGATAATAATGAAATGCAACAATAGCGCTGTAGCAGAAACCATTTTCTTGCGTCGAGAATGGAGTATTTTCTCGCGCTTATGTGAGTTTGTGTTGTTTCTAAGGTCAAATATGCATAGGCAATGCCTAAAGCGGCAACAGTATGCTGGAATAAGTTCTGCTATACCGCTTTTGTTATTGTATATTCTCCGATTCGTCCCTAATCAACTATTGCGCATGCAAAACCTTCATCTGGTGATATGAAATTGCTGCTATATTAGGATATTAACTACAATATTTTAAGGTAGTTTTTTGTAGTTAGTTAGTTTATATACAAATTTTTGCATTTTCGGCCGTCCCTCTAATTCCTAATAAAATTGTGAAACTCCTCGAAATCGCGAGTTTTCTGAGCGGCCCGCTTCTCCTAAACAGTATAGAAAAGTGTGAAATGAAAGCGTTGGAGCAGGACAGATTTCTGGAAATATCCTCGCCTGAAGATGATTAAAAACAAATCAGTACGGTCACAAACATATCAATAATTAGGTTATAACGTGTAAAAGTAGTGTATTTATATTCAAAAATAAAATAATTAGTAAGAAATCAAACTAGATAATAAAATCCCAGGCAAGGTTCCACTCGCATTTGCGCCTATTCAGTACGTGCCAGTGACATTACTTGTTTTTCCGCAGTTACCTAATATCTTAAGGCGACTCTATTCGCCTGAACTCCCATGCTAGCGCAGTTTGCTGATCATATCCTGATTTATAGGTAGTTGCTTATTATTTGTTCTTTTTCAACATATCCCATACAATATCCATAACATGAAACTAAAAAATTTAACAAAATCATATGTATCAAAAGTTACAAGCGTATAAAAGCCCTGGATTTTACACATATTTTGATGATTGTTTATGTACCGTAATGTCCTAGAAGCAATAAAACAAATCAAATAATTTTAGTTTCACAGCATAGTATATCTTATACTCTTCAAAAATATTTTTGTTTCATTTCAATTTTCGGGATATTTCTCCTGAAATCATAGGAACCACCAAAACTTTTCTCGAGTTTTTTCAAAACATGAATGTTGTCTCGCGTTGGTTTGCCTCTCACACCGTGTTCGATTAGTTTCGTACGAGCTCGGGAAATGAACGTTCGGGCCAACCAATAACAGTCAGTCAGTGCTCTATAATCCGAAGTTGAACGTAGAATTAAAGAGCAAGCATAGCGTCCCCATGCGCGACTGACTTCAAGCCGCCGACTACAGGCTTCTTAAGATTTTGCGGAACAATGACACTACTCAATGAAATATGGAATAAATTCCATTAATTGTTTTAATGTAATTGTAATTATTTGTTAATTCATTATTGTCTATTAATGTTTTATATTTTTATTTCAATAGTTTTGCGAAATTTCAAATGAAAAGGGGTTATTTATTAGTAATACTAGTTTTTGCTAGCGGCTCCGCCCACGTGTTATTCTGTTTAAAAACATGCTTTTTTCTGGGATAAAAAGTAGCCTATGAGGTTAAGTTAGAGTACAAGCTATATCCATTCTAAATTTCATTCAAATCCGTTCAGCCGTTTCAGCATGAAAGAGAAACAAACATACACACACACACAAACTTTCGCATTTATAATATTAGTAATATACTCTCAGGCTAAAAATTATATTTTTAGAATTTTTGTCTGTAAGTTCTGTTTTAACTCGAGAATAATTAAATGGAGTCGGATGTGTTTTTTTTATTGACATCGTAGTGACTCTTGTCTAATTTTAAGCTAAAAGTGGTGTTGATAAAATAAACGCCAAGCTAAAAATGGGTAAAAACATTTGCACGTTAGTGAAGCTGCGGGCAAAAGCTAGTGTGTTATATATGTCAGAGAATAGTTCGGTCGCGGGCTGTCAGTTCTGACAGTTGGCGGCGCCGGAGCAATTCTTGCTTATTGACACAATTATTCCTGAAATACTTGAAAGTATAGTGATTTCTGATGCGGAAAGGTGAAATAGAACAGAATAACCATCTTTTCCCCTCATATAAATAATTTTGGGAGTATCTCAACTACCAATTGTATTATTTTAACCAATGTTAATACCAAAAGGTAGATACGGTAGGTACGTTCTTTTATTTCCAACTGAAAAATTGACCATTATTTTTGAAAAGCGCGATCTAATTGCAGAGGTATGGCAACAAGCTTTGACAGACGAGCGAGACAAGCTACACAAAACAGGCCCATTGGGCCTATATTTGCAAGGCCGCGCGCGAGAAGGGTTGTACCTCTAAGATTTTAACCGCACAACATGAACATATCAAAACGAAATAATGGCCTATTTTATTTATTCAAGAAGTATTTCCAAAGTGTGAACAGTCACTGGCTCATTTAACACTCGTACCCCCTCTTTCCACAGACGATTTTTTCGTCCTAATGTGATACCGTGATCTTTGTTACCGTACTTCGGACACAAATCCATGCTTACAAAAGTATATAAATACTATGCACTTAAGTTTCGAAAAACTAATACGTGCATGCCCAACCAGCCCTTAGATTAGGTATAGTTGAGTCGGTTGCCAAACGTCAAAAACATAAATATTCTATCGAATTCCGATTATCTAAGAATATGTTGGTGCTTAAAAGTGACGTCACAGTTCGTAAACAGTTCAATATACACTGAAGGCAATTTTAAAAGTTAATTTTTGATCTATTTTTTAGTGTTTAGCAGCCAGATAGGTCCGCTATTGTATAAAAAAACAGCATAAATATAAATACGCCTAGCATAGATACTTACACAAGAACCCATTTCGTCGTGTCCCCTTACACTACATTGCAAGCAAAAGTGTACGAGTAGATCCCAGTTGCAATTTCAGTAATTTCGGCGCAGACTGTTTACACTATAAGATATTAGGTTTGCACTGCAGTGCGAGAGTGATGTAAATTTAAAACTTGGGAATTTCCACTGAGTTTAGATGCTGGGGAGAAAATGTGAGCTGCTTCGTCTAAAATATTATGTTTCGGTAAGCAGAACGTATTTGCTTGACTGAAATTTAGTATTTATGTACAAAAATATGCCTTTTCTGGTTACTTTTTGGTAGAACAGTAAAGGTGCTGGTTAGGTTAAATGCTTGTGGTTTAATTCGAAAGTTTCTACTAAAGCTTTTTAAGGTTCCGTACCCAAACGTAAAAAACACGCTATCGCAGTGGCTAAAAGTGTTAAAAATACATTTGCACATCGACAATATAAAACGCAAACAACTTATTTATACAATCTAATCAATAAAACATTGGATATCGACAGGTTAACAAATTATGAATCCAAAAAACGCATAACTAAGTGGCTCAAAACGTTAAATTACGATGAAACCGAAAATCTGTTTAAGATAGAAAAATAATATAATAAAATATAACGGTTAATTACTTTAGTTAGTGATTATACTAATCGATCCCAAAACTCAACTTCGTAGGGCTAAATTAACTTAATATATATAATTTAATTACAATTTTAACACCACATTTACACACATGCACCCCAACGCACACACCCCCTTACACACCCTCATACACTCACACACTCGCACACGCACCCTCTACACTTTAAAAACTATTACTAATATTATTATTAATTTAAACTTAAACTAATCCATACTATATTTAAGATAAATATTTTAGTGTAAGTCTATTTGGTACGATAACTTTATGGATATGGAAGAGTGTGTTCTTTTAATACAAGTGTTCTTCACTTAATAAAAGGTCACAACCACCAATATATAACTATGTACCACTTTTGTTAAATAAATAAATATTTTCATTCATTTTCATTTTTCATTCATTAAAGGGTGCCAAACGGGACCATATAACTAAGCCTCCACTGTCTGTCTGTCGGTCCGTCTGTTGCAACATGCATTTTTTCAACGTTATTAGATTAGTTACAGCTCTCTTAAAAACGGTAACATGAACTAGTGTCAAATTTGGTCAGATTATAGTATATGCTCTAGAGTAAAACAAAATATTATAAAATCTGGGTTCCGTACTCAGTGGTTGAAGAAATGCTTGTCATTATATTTATTTAGGTTAGGCATGAAGATATTTATTATATTTTTTTCAGTGCATTATGTATAGTAAAATTTTTATTCCTATATAATATGTTTATTTATTCTAGCATAAATGTATAAATAAATTTATTCACCTAACTTAATAGTACATTATTGCAAAGGCAGCGAAATAGGCAATTGCCATTCCAGCCGAGGCATATATAGTGCTTTTCTTAAAAAATGCAAGGAAATAAAAAAGGGCCTTTTACATAATAAATTTAATTAATATGAAAAGTGATCTTGCTCATGTAAGGACAATTATTGAACGAAAATTTGTTAAATTTCCGTAGTTCTTCAAGTCAATGCTGTTTTTAATATGAACTGTACATTTCAGCATAGAATAAATCGCCCATAATGTAGATGGCTTTTTAGTTTTAGCAATTTCATTAAAATACGCCAAAAACACTGTTTCGGAGAACAATTTTGCATTTTTCTCGTTTTTCCAGAACATGAAATTTTCATATACTTTCATATATTTTTCTTTTGATTTCGATGGAACCAGCTTTTCCATCGCTAATTTAGCTTCCGATCTTAAGTCTGGTGGAGTGCAGTCAATGTCCTTTTCATTTTCAGAATCATCGAAACTCATTTTAATTTATTATTAACCAAATAAGAACGAACTCCGCTTTACCGCCAATTTTTTTTTTTATTTTACAGTTTCTGCCGAAAGGTAAACGCATCTGTGGCTATACAGCCACGAGAACGCAATGTGAACGATAGATGAAAGAGTTCTAAATTCAAACAACACACCGTTTCATACAACATTGCCGGTGCGCTCTTCGTTCCAAATTCAAAAAATGCGCCGGGAAGTGATTTTGGATTTTCAGTCTACGTAAATATAATATTTTCGCGTCAAAAGTAATGATAATATTTCCGCGCATGTTTAAGAAAATATAGTTTTTTTATTTTTTTATTTCCCGCATTATATCTATTTCATCCAAAGCGAATCCTATGTCTATGGTTTCATCATATAACATTGTTTTCATAAAGGTTAGATATGACCTGTAAATTACCATAAAATAATTAAAATATACAATTTGAATGTGAAAGTGTCAGCCACTACCGTCTTAGCGGCTTGTTTTTGTCGCTTTGATGTTTAATGGCATATTTGTTGTTGTTATTTGCCACTGATGGTTTTAAAGGAATCGTATCTACTCATATTTTGTAGTGGTACGGAACCCTTCGTGTTTGAGTCCGACTCGCACTTGGCTGGTTTTTACAAATTTTTTGCCACGTAACTTTTATAGTTGCTTCGTGCTTACGAATTCGCTATGGATAGATTTTCCCGTTAAAAAAACTTATGTAAGTACAGTGTTGATGAGATTGCCAGATAAAATTGAGCAAGATCGCGTCTCTACAACATCAATTGCGTTGCCTGCTAACCGTTTACAAAACAATATTCTTAATTGCATAAATAAATAAAAAACATAAACAGCGGCGGTATCTCAGGCGGTAGAACGCTGGCCCCTCAATCTTGAGACTCAGGATCGATCCTCGGTCGGGCATGCACCAATGAGTTTTTCGGAATTTATGTGCATAGCATTTGTTTTCTTACATAGTACTTACCACTTGCTGAACAGTGAAGGAATACATCGTAAGGAAACCGGCATACCCTAAAAACCGTGTAATTGTGCCCGAAGTACGGCGATGGCTCACCATCCATGACGTTGGGACGTAATAATCGTCGGTGAAACTCGTGTGTACCGGGTGTAGACTGTGACTTGCATTTCACAATTCACACTCGGGAATACCTCTGACACCTCCTCGGGGATTCATGTCATGACAATTATGTTTAAAAACAATACAGCTACATTTGTTTTCTCGGCAATGAAATCATCATGACAAACGTTATCATACTTGAATCATTACATTAAGTATCACCGCATATGACGTCACATGGCTCTGTGGTTAAGCACATTATAGTGCCACCAATTTAACTGTTCAGTTAAATCATTCGCCGTCTCTTTCTAATCATACTCTTTTCTACCGCACTAGAAAGAGATGGGTGGATAATCCAACTGAACAGATAAGTTGGTCGCACTGTAACTAGCGTTAATCGGAACAGGTGTTCTCAAGGGAGAATGTGGGGCCATAGAAACACAAGCAAGAGATTCATAATCTGTGGTAAAACAAATACCTATTTTAAAAATAAGTTATTAAATATTTGTTGAATAATCTGTAATTGATTTATGTACCAGTTTGCTTTAAGTCAAATAAATTCCAGATCACAGTGGCTGCAATATTTTACGTCAAACACGAGTTTCTTCAATGCAAAAGTGATCGATATCAAAGACGTCATCAAAGATTTTTGGTATTTTCCCAGTCACTGTAATTTTTCTCTTATGTACTTCAATCGGCCTGTTCCTGAGTTCTGCTGTGGATAGACAGATGATGGAAAAACGAACAGATACTATAAAACTATATCCGACTTTCTCTTGTCCTGTAGCTTCTATGAGTTTAATAAAACAACTTTGTATAAAAATATAATGGTGATCGAGAAAAAAAGACATGATCTTGCCCTTCTTCTTAGCGAGACTAATCGAATGGGCGGAGTTAGGCATGTATTTATATATTCAAGGTTTTAGTATTTACTGTATGGGTAGATATTATTATCATATCGTATATATACATAATTGTATATATTAAACATACCTTTATTTTAGTTCATTTACGTGTTTTTACTTATAAAATATAAACAAACCCCATACCTATTTTAATTTGTATTTTTCCTCTTTTATAATTATATTTGTTATTAGTGTATGTACTTAAATTGCAAAACTAAAGTATTTATTTCATACTAATGAATGATTAAAGCCTGGATACACGTACAAACCTTTTATACTATCATGAAATTGTGTCCGAAGTTCGTTACGGCGATAGAGCTCTCGCCACCCATTACGCTTAGGACGTAATAATCGTCGGTGAAAAGCGAGTGTACCAAGTGTAGATTGTGACTTGCCTTACACAGTTCACACTTGAGAACACTTCTGTTACCCCTTCTGGGATTCATTTTGAGACGATATTTTTTTTGTAGCTGAAAGAAAGTTATTTAAAAAGGATATTTTACAAGCTTTTCACCCAAAATTTTATATTAAATTATTGTTACAACTACAACTAACAACATGTTTGTAATTTTTCAATACGATATTTGCATTTGAATTTCCATCCTTAATGGAATTTTCTTTGGGCTCAGTTACATAATATTTAGACTTGGCATTTACGAATATAGTAAAATTTCAATATTTATTTTTTCACACCGACACATTGCATTAAAAAAATCTTCCGACAGTTTGGTTATGAATGCGCAAGTCTCAATATTTTGTTTTAATTGCGCTGGCAAGTTGCTTAGAATCAACATAGATAGAATATGTAGTTCCAGTTATTGTCACCTTTTACAAGGTGAATTATAGACAAAGAAGATCGTGCACGACCATCCCGCGGGGTGACAGACGCTAGCAGGGATGAGGTCTTCAGAATGTTAGCGGGGGGCTGGGTGGTGTAACGGAGAAGGGAAGCACATACAGTGGAGATCACATCAAGCTATGCACATTGGACTCTGTGCGTTCACTATAAAGGGCTAATATAGTACTGTAGGTATGATCTTGATTTGATCTTCACTGTACAACTGCACGTCACTTTACTGATATTCGTAGCCGCGCAGTGGAAGCTACTTCGCCCCCGCGTCTGTCGCGAAGCGGAAATGCAATCCTCCAAGTCTCGTTTCATGGCCCAACAGCGGAGACCAAACAATAGTTGGAGCAGAATCGCGCGGTGAATCCTCAACGAGCCCAATACGGGGTCGCATCTCCTTACTTCAAACTTGGGAATGCCGCGTTGAATTGTTAATGTTATACCTGCTGCGAAGACTTCAATCTGTTGCAAAATAAATTAGAATAGAACGCAGATAGCTTTAAAAGGCTGTGAAGTGTGCGTCGTACACAACATACGGACAAGCTCATCCTGTGGTGTATTGATTCGAGTACACGACTCGTAATCCGGAAGACAAGCTTTCAAAACCCGCAGCAGCACAATTGGGTCCAATTTGTGCCCGAAGTACGGCGATATGGCTCACCACCACGTTGAGACGTTATTAATTGTTAGTGAAGCCTGGGTGGCCTGTGACTTATATTTCACAGTTCACCCTTACCGAGAGAATACCTCTGACACCCCCTTGGGGATTCATATCGTGATGTTATGTTTTTATATTTATTAATTTCGCTACCAATTATATCCCTGTACCTAGTTGTTATTAATAACAATTATAATTATTCTTATCAGTTTATCAATTAGGGCTAGATTGCCCTTTTCGGGCTGAAGCAATGACAAACGAGTTAAACTACTGTAAAAAGTGGACATTCCACGTACTCACGTTTCATCGACGATTATTACGTCCCCTTGTGATGGGTGGTGATGGTGAGCCCTATCGAAAAAATTCTGAAAATCTGAAAAATTTCACAGAAGTAGTATATACTCGCAAAACCTCCCGAAGTTATTCGGGGGAGAGTAAGAGAACAGCTCTCAGGCAAAACCAGGCGGCCCACCATTGCCTGGGACCGATGGATGGCGGTTTATCCATGCCCAATTGCCGGGCCTTATATAAAACAGACTGGTGACGGGCAGCGGCGTCACTGGTGCAAGGGTTTCGGCACCGCGCTCACCAACCCGCCTGCCCAGCGTGTGTGGGTATAGGCATTTCTTCCAGGAGGACCGCCAAGAGTGGCGAAATCCTGGAAAGGCCTATGTCCAGCAGTGGACGAAACAGGCTGATGGATGGATGGATGGTTGGTATATACGAGTATAATGAAGTTATAAGGAAAACTATCACAGCTAAGTGGGCTTTACAGGTTTACGAGTACAGGTTGCGCCAAACTTTTAGTCTCCTCTAAACACGGCAATGTATGGACCGTTTTTCGGTAGAGAAACTTCCGAGCGGGCTAGAAGTTGGGCGCGATCTGTGTTAGTAGACCAACTTATAAAATCTACTGGGCAACTACGGAACCCTACACTTCGCGTGGCCAGACACGCACTTGGCCGGTTTTATACATTTCTATAAAAAGTTAAAAGTTTTATGTTCACCTGGTTAGAGCGACAACTAAGCTTAAACGCTTTGTGGTGACTGAGTCACAGTAAACAATCTACTGGGACTGAGTGGCTCTCCCCTGCGTTTCATTTAAATTTGGTTATGTAAATCAAACATGTAGCTAAGTGAAAACAAAAAAAATGTGGTTTTCGGTCTATGTTTTTGATACTATTAGTTTAACCGTGATCTTGAAAAGATAGAATTGGTATAGTTATACAATGATGAACCATATAAATATGTTAAACGAAAACTAATACTATTTGTTAGTTTTATTGATTTCAAATGATAGGACAATGATTTTTATGTTTAACTATCTTTTGCCCGCGGCTCCATCCGCGTCGAAGTGAAATATGATTTTTTGAACGACTATACGCAATGGACACCGTGTTTAACCAAAGCGCTAATAAATACCAATCAAATAGCCCAAACTCGAACGGTCTGCTGTTGTCCGTTGAGGAGATCCCGTACCCATCTTCCAGTCCCATCATCAGACCCTGGTCACCATGTTTTACCAAAGTGCCAAGAAGTGTGTCAGGATCTTTGTAGATGGAAATCTGTAGTCAGATTAAACTGATACAGTTTTCTCGTATGGGAAAACATCAATACATTAAACCTAGCTGTAATCACATTTTCAAGATAAATTTAGCACGAGGTGTGACCGGATCGTTGTAGATGTGAATCTGTAGTCAGATTAAACTGATACAGTTTTCCCGTATGGGAAAAAATCATGACTTAAATCATAGTATTTAATGTATCTATGCTTAAACCTGGCTGTAGTCACTTTTTCAAGCTTAGCATTAGAAAGAGGTGTGTCAGGATCGTTGTAGATGGAAATCTCTAATCAGTTTAAACTGATACAGTTTCCTCATATGGAAAAACAATCGGTTTTGTCACGTATAACTAACCATTTGGTCAAGGCACGCCGTTTTTTCTCCCGAAATGGTTCACAAAATATTGAATTTTCAAACTGAAATATTACTTTTATTAAAATGAAATAAAGCTTAATATGTTACTCAGCAATAGTGTAGATTTTTACAAAAGAAAGAATTTTTAGAATCGGTTCAGTAGTTTCAAAGTTTACCTGAAACATACAAACAAACAAACAAATCTTTCCTCTATAAATAACTGTGTAGATGTAGATGTAGAAGATAGTGTAGATGTAGATGTAGTTACATGTAGAAGTGTAGATGTAGGTGTAAATGTAGAAATGTACATGTAGATGTAGAAGTGTAGATTACTTGAAATTTATTTTCAACTAGCTTTTGCCCGCGGTTCCACCCGCGTGTTATTTGGTTTTCCCGGGATAAAAAGTAGGTAGCCTATGCGTTAAGTTAGGTTATAAGCTATGTCCGCTCTAAATTTCATGAAAATCCGTCCAGCCATTTCAGCGTGAAAGAGTAACAAACATACACACACACACAAACTTTCGAATTTATAATATTAGTGTGATTAAATGTTTAAGGCTGATTAAATGTTTTGTTTTGTTTTGTTTTGTTTTTACTTTTCAGCTAGTGAATCGACTATTCAGTAGATATTTTTAGTAAGAAGTGGTAATCGATTGGAATATTCGCCTTCATCCAGCATAACTACGAAAGCATATAGTAAATAGTAAAGTATAAATAAGTATTATAGAGCGTTAATTAAACTTTTCCAAGCGAACGGGGCTGTGGACAGACGATAAAGACGAAACATAGTTTCGCGAAGCAATAATGACCAAGTTTTTAATGGGAGAACAGTTGGCGTCGTTGATGGAGGTAGTAATAGATGATGAGTTGAAAAGATATTTTTAAAATGTTTATCTTTAATATAAATGGACCTTTGTTTATTTAGCCAAATTCATACTGGTGACTCTGTAAGGGGCAGGACCAAGGTTCAATGAACTTTTCTGTGAAATACGCAAAATAAAATTTAGAAATTTTAAACTTATTTTTTATTTTATTTATTCAGTTATAAGAAAATACAATGTTAAAATACTAAGGTTTATCAGAAACCTGCAAGGGTTTATTCGTACACCACCATTCCTGTCTTATTAAAAACCGTATTAATAAAGATTATACTTATACAAAGATAAGTGCTATTAGTACATAACAATTTTTTGAATACACACACTCGTAACTAGGCATAAACAGTAGCATGAACAAAGAAATATTAATACATTGTTGCTTTTCACAAGTTGGGCGCTAATATATCGTTTGATTTCTAAAAATTGTGTAGCTGGTCAGTAATATATTTTTCTATAATTTTGTCTATGGCCGGTAAAATTGTGATTTGTCTATATTTATCGTATTCAGATTGACTACCTTTTTTGTGAACTGGTCGTACAATCCCAGTTTTAAGTTCATCGGGGTATACTCCTTTAGATAAACTTGCATTTATCAAATCACAGATCGTTTCGTTGATGCTATTACAAATACTCTTAAGATCAGAGGCTCTGATGCCGTCATAACCTGGTGCTTTTCTACTATTTTGCGTACTAATTAGCTTTTTTGTTTTTCTAGGAGTTGCTTTTATGAAACGTATAGAAACTTTGCTAAATTTTGGGTATAGGTTTTTGTCTAAAAGTGTTTTTTTACAGTTAGGTATGGTGTCTTTTATAGCTTTATTTAAAAATTTGGCAAAATTATTCGCAGTATCGTGATTACTTTCATGTTTAAATGCTTTAGTTATTGTTTCATATATTGATTTCTTTATTCTTCCCGAAATTCTGTTAATAATTTCCTTTTTATATTTTCTTATTTCCCTCTTATAATATGAATTTTTTGCGTTTTTTCAATTACTTTGTTTGTATGATTTCTTACTTTATTATATTCTAATCTAAGAACTAAGTTGGTATTATCTTTTTTCCATTTTATGAAAAGTTCATCTCTTTTTTTGCACATAATATTGACATAATTGTTTATCCACTTAGCATCTTTTTCAGCACGATTTTTTATTTTAATTACTCTACAGGATTTTTTATACCTGTTCTCAAAATTAGTTTCAATGAACCTGTAGATACTCTTAGGACAAGACATTTTGTTTGTAGACTTCCAATCAACTTTACCCAAATGCGTGTTTAATACAACTGAGTCAATTATGGTTTTAAATTTTGGAGCAGCCTGTATCTGTGTTGACCCAATAAGCGAACATATTGTAACACGATGGTCTGCCAGAACAGTTCCTAGCGCTGCCGTGTAAGGATCTTGAGATCGGAATCTTATAAATATGTGATCTATACAGGTTTTAGTTGTTATGTTTTTCCTTACCTCGATTCATTTATAGTCAGAGATCCCGCAGTCAAGCCCTAAACCAGACGTTATGCCAAGATATTTGTATTTTAGCCCGTTCTCAGTTTTAAGGTCTATATTAATATCACCTAACAATAGGTCTTCATTTTTGTGGTGTTTTTAGTATAGTTACAAGTTCGTCCATAATTAAGTGCTTACTCTGTTCCGGTGGCCTATACAGTGCACACAAAATACGCGCTGTAATTATTCTGTGTTGTTATTTTTAATAGAATGCATTCAAAATGTTGTGTTGTTGTCATGATTGGTTTGAATTCATGTTTATTTTTAATGAATATTATAATTCCCCTCCTTTGCGATTTTTTCGAATGTTTGTGTGCATTGTGTACCCATCGAGTGAATAAAGTGAGCTAACAGAGTCGAAAATATTTGCTTCGGTTAGGATAATAACATCGATAGATTTTGTGCAGTTTGCAATACATTGTTCGAGCTCCGAGAAGTTTTTAATAATTGACCGAATGTTTACGTGCATGCAGGTTAGGGTGTTAGATGTTTTAGGGATACATTTAAAAAAGTAATTATTGTTTACACAATCGAATATTTCACAGATATTTGAATTAACTGTGTTGAAATTTGCCATTTTAATTTTTAGAAAGTTAAGGATAAAAAGAAACTAAAATAATAATATTAAAATACTTAACAATTTAGCCTTTTAACATCATCAAGTGATCTGATCGTGATCATTTTTTGGTTTTCATCCTTTCGTACTAGGATCTTTCCGTTTTTGCACCAAATGTATTTGAAGGTAGCTTGAAGCTCCTGCTTCGTGTTCCACAGCAACATTTTGTGATACGGTGTGAGGGCTTCTCGGATGAATATTTTCATTTTTCCAATTGGCTCTGATACGGATTTTACCTCATCTCCTACAAGAAGCTTCTTGTTCTTCGCAGCTACTAGCCAGCGGTCTCGAGCCGCCTGATCTGCCATTTCCATTTTAATCAGGCTAGCTTGTCCTTAGCGAGTTGGCATGCGCTTAACTACCTTCACTACTGCGATGTTTGAGTTCATTTTCTCTGCTATCAAAGACGCTATGCTGTTGATATTTTCGTTTTCGACCGAAGGAACGTTTGTTATTTCCAGCTGTGTACAAAGCTGGTGCTGTTCAAATTCATTCATACGTTGTTCCAGAGCACCTATTTTAGTTTCCAGGTTTGAGTTTTTATTTTTAAGGGTGACATTGGACTTCTCTAGATATTTTATCTTCTCCTTAAATGCTTCCATGCTCAAGACAAATTCATCTACTTTGCTGCAGCAGAAATCAACCGAACTTTTCATCTTCCAAATTTCTTTCTTCAATGTTTTTTCAATTTCCTTATATACATCCCGGACAATTTTTTTTATATCTATGTGAGAAGTTTTTAAGAATCTGTCTTCATCCTCTTCATCATCGTCATACTCATCCTCTTGAATAATGGACTTGCGCTTTGGTGAATTCTCGTGACATTCCAGACAGGACCACTCCAGATTTTCGGCGTTGCGTAAAGCTGTTGTCTGTTTTCTAGTTAGTCCAGAGCATTGAGCGCTGAAATGCACCATCTTATTACATTTATTACACTCCAAGGCCGGTGATTTGGTCGTTAGGTTTTTGTTACACTTAACGCACTTCGACATTTTGATCACTTTCTGCAGGTATCTTAAAAAGCGACTGTAGACGTGTGGACGTGTTACTCGAACGTATGACAGACGCGAAATTAAGTCAACTAATTAAATAGAGGTTAGTAAACTTTAAACTTTCGCGATTTTCACACATTATTAACTTTGTATTGGAGTCTTACTCGCGCTAACTAACAACATACCTTAATACATATGTGCTTAACGTTTCGACGCCTCTGTAGTCTGTCGTGGTCACAAGCTAACTGACGAGAGTAGCAGCAAAAAGTCCTTGGCGAGCCGGTGGTAGGTAGCACATTATTTTTCTTTTTCCTAACCGCACTTTGTCTTTTGTTAATTAATTGTTTCTTTTGTCACACACGACACACACTAACAGTATCGAGGCAAATATTCGAAGATAAATCGCGAGGTTTAAATTTCTGTATGACTGAACTCCATGCCGAAGATAACTTAAACCCGTCATCCCGATAGAAATTTTTTGGGTGTTTTTTAATTTCAATTGCTTCTCGCACAATTCTCGGGTAGTAGTGGCGGTCAGTAGAAAGGGTTTTTGGGTCATGAAGTTCTATCCAGTGGTTTGAACCAGCCATTAGCAGGTGTTCTGCAATCGCTGATTTATTTATTTGCCTGTTTTTTACAGCTGTAATGTGTTCCTTGACCCTCTCAGCTATGGTTCGCTTGGTTTGGCCAATATATACATTTCCACAGCTGCACTGTATTTTATACACAACAGGAGTCATGTATGGTATAGCATCCTTTGGTGAGCGAATTTGATGCGCTACTTTAGAAAACGGCATATATACAGTCTTGATGGAGTACATATTTACCTAGTGCTGTTCCGATTTTGTCCGTTATTCCTTTCACATATGGCATAAACGCTTTCTGTCGGCTGACTTCAGGATGCTTTTCCTTCCTTAGTTTTCGTCTGTGCCTTCCCACCTTGCATCCATTCCAATACAAAGTTAATAATAAGTAGAGGTTGTTCTGAACAAGTTTAGGAGCACAAACAATTATTTTTCATATACCACATACAGGGTCATTAAACCTTGTTCCTGTCCACTTACCGAGTCTCCAGTATGAATTTGGCTACATTAACGAAAGACACCTTATACATACATCGTCATGAAATTTCCTGTACACCGCATTTTTGTTACTTCTTAATACTTAAGCCTGTTTACAGGTATGGTGGAAAAATTCAACAGTCTAGGATGAGTACTTAGGTAACGCAATTGTAAGTGCACTTGCCGTGTAATCAAGAGGTGACATGCTTGAATCCTGGCCTTAGGAATTTTTCTAAAATCGTTTTTACTTGAAAGTTGTTTCTACTTGATATTTTCTAGTTTGTCTATCCATCCATCAGCCTGTTTCGTCCACTGCTGGACATAGGCCTTTCCAGGATTTCGCCATGCTTGGCGGTCCTCCTGGAAGAAATGACCATACTCACAGCTGGGCAGGCGGATCGGTGAGCGCAGTGCCAAAACCCTTGCAACAGTGACGCTGCTGCCCGTCACCAGTCTGTTTTATATAAGACTCGGCAATTTCTAGTTTGTAATGCACTCGAAATAATTTTTAGTTTTTTCGCTTATTTCTACGTCAATGTCATCGCAATAGATATAAATTTTCTTTACGACGTCCGTCGGCCGTTCTTATAAAATTACAACCAGAGAATATGTTTTTCTACGACTCGACTATGAAAAAGCCTGACAAATTGCCTAACTGTTACATTTTTGTTTAAATTTTTTTAGTTAAAGTAGTAATTATTGGAAAAATCTTGATAAGGGTCTCTTTTTTCCATTGCGCCTCATGCCATGAACAATATATAATTAAGAGGTTTATTACAATCATGATATTTTAAAATCGCAACTGAAAATAAAGTTTTGCTTATTTATATGCTTATGTAATAGGACTTGATTAAAACTTAAGACAAAAGTTCCAAAAATTAGAAACACCCGTAAGTTAAAAGTTGATTAGGTCTAAAAAGGCCACGTAAGATTTCTATAAGCAAAGTTATCTAAAGTCTTATCAAAGGCTATCTTAACAAGAAAGGTATCTTCCCCCTCCCCCCAATTTAAGGTAAGGTCACCACAGATAGCACCGCAACGGCTTTAATGGCACATTTCAGGAGACACCGGAACAAAGTTTTGACAGTTTTACGGGACTCTCACAATTTACAAGTATACAAACTTAACTTTACTGCTTTGTTTATTCAATTGCAACCATATGGCATTGTTATAAGGTGCAAATGTAAAAGGAAAGATAAGGTAGGCTTGGTTTTCAGTGCGTTGTACTTAAAGGTCTGCCTTTTGCATTGTGGTTTGTAAGTTCTTGTCTTTTTCGTGAAATTATTTGAATGAAGATGAAACGCATAAAAGTTTTGTTACGAAATAAAATATTCAACTGGATTACGGTTCAAACATTTGTGCGTTCTCAAAGACGGTGAAGGAAAATACTGCGAGGTTAATCTGCATATCCTAGACAGCGTACATTTCTGCCTGAAGTACGACAAAAAGGCTTTCCCTATTACGTTGGGACGTTGACATCGTCGGTAAAAAGAGGTTGTTACGAGTGTTCTTTGCTATAATGACACTTCACACTCGGAATTACCTCTGACACCCTCACGAAGATATATGTCGTGACGACATGGGTCAACATTCTGCACCCCGTTACGTTTAAAAAAACATAAATATTTGTTTTTACCTTTAGTTAGTCTATACTTACCCCTATGTCAACTAATAAATAATATATTATGTAGTAGAAAAAAAGTCGTGTCTATAAATTGAGTACTTTTGCAAAATTTTCAATTAAAAAGGTTATTAGTGCTGAGGCCAAAACTACAATTTTTATAATTTTAGTCCGTCTGTATGTTCCAGTTTAACTCGAGAACCACTCAACGGATTTGAATGCGGGTGTCTTTATTATCAATATAGTAACCCTGGACAATATATAAATTATAGAGGATGTTGATAAAATATCTACCAAAACGACAACTTTCGATAATATTTCTTATCATACGCGTAAATTATATATACATATTTATTGAAAGACTATCTTACTCACAAATCCTCCCGAAGTTATTCGGGGGAGAGTAAGAGAAAAGCTCTCAGGCAAAACCAGGCGGCCCACCAATGCCTGGGACCGATGGATGGCGGTATATCCATCTCCAATTGCCGGGCTTATATAAAATAGAAGACTGGTGACGGGCAGTGGCGTCACTGGTGCAAGGGTTTCGGCACCGCGCTCACCAACCCGCCTGCCCAGTGTGTGTGTGAGTATGGGCATTTCTTGTAGGAGGACCACCAAGCGTAGCCAAATTCTGGAAAGGCCTATGTCCAGCAGTGAACGAAACAGGCTGATGGATGGATGGATTGAAAGACACTTTCATGCGTGCGAAGCCGCGGGCAAAAGCTAGTATAAAATAAAAATCCAAAAAATGTAGTTTATAGCCAAAAACGAACTTTTTAGCCAAAGTAGTAATTCCAAAAAGTTGTAATCACTAGAATAAAGAAATGCTTCAACAGAATCATTGCACATTGTGCGGTAGCTAGGAGATCACAGATAAGTTTTGACAGCTATTATCTATTTTAAATGCTGATAGGATAGGACCTTTTCGAATGGAGAGTGTATGATGATTATCAACCCTGGGGGATGTGAGTGAACATGTAAACCGAAGTGGAACCGCAATTCTAGAGTGGATACCAGAAGAATATTGAAGACATGGTACTGAAAAGTGCCACAAAATTGACAACTTTATAAGGGTCAGGTCTGCAGTAGATATGTCTTGACCGATGTTAGAGAAAGAACTAAAAAAGGTTTTGCAGATGAATATTTAGCCTGCTTATCCTCTGAGAGATATGTGGTTTGTTACTGATTATAAGCATTTTGATAGAAAACGGCTACTCAAGATTTAATAGCCAGATTTCACCTGACTAGTTTCACTGTATTCCGTACAGCTTCTTCGTAGGTAAACATGGTTACACGGCGGTTCCCCGTTTGACACTCAGCACTACGTTTAGGTGGTGGAGATGATGCCAGGCCCGGCTGTGGAGGTACCACCATCTTACTCGTAAAACCTCCCGAAGTTATTCGGGGGACAGTAAGAGAACAGCACTTAGGCAAAGCCGGGCGGCCCACCATTGCCTGGGCCCGACGGATGGCAGTATATCCATCCCCAATTGCCGAGCCTTATATAAAAAAGACTGGTAACGGGCAGCAGCGTCACTAGTGCAAGGGTTTTGGCACCGCACTCACCAACCCACTGCCCAGCGTGTGTGAGTATGGGAATTTCTTCCAGGAGGACCGCCAAGACGGGCAAAATCCTGGAAAGGCCTATGTCCAGCAGTGGACGAAACAGGCTGATGGATGGAAGGATGGAATACGAATTGAGTACAGTTAAACTAGTCAGGCGAAATCTGAATATTAAATCGTGAGTAGCCGTTTCCTACCAAGACTACACGCATTCATGTAAAAGATTCCAAAGCTTCCCGAACAAACTACTGATCATCACAATGAACAATCACACCCGGCTTTCCCGAAGGACACCGAAGCGGAACGAAAAACGTACCGTACACACGAAGTCCCTTAATGTACCAATCAAATACCTATCCCACAGGGACTAAGGCGATCAGTGATGAAGTGTACCCATTAATAACGTACAGCATGCGGGCTCAACCTCAAAGGACCGCAACTGTGTGCCCAGTATTTAAATGTCAGTAAATTAAAACACACAGCTAAGTAAGAACACAGATTTCGTAAATTGAGAATTATTACTATGATAGAAATTAATTTCTATATTTTAATTAAACACTTGGCAATTTATCCATCGCAAGGAGATAACAAATTAAATTTATATCATTGCGGTAAAAAGTAAATCTGGACGTGAGGAGCTCTGAATTAGGATTCGAATACGAGACTTTTCGGTTAGCCTCTTATCGCCTAGAGGGCGCTAATTTATTCAAGACAAGTCTAAGACTATTATTGCCCTACCATCACCTGTTACAGCATCGGGTAGTTAAGAATACACTTCGTATCGAAACTATGATAGAAATACTAAATAAAAAAATTTGAGAGTAGTAAATTTTTAATATTTGTTTCGTGAGAAGGCGATGTATTTTTTCAATGAAGTTGAGGAATAATGTACAGAGAAAGTATTTTGTGTTAAATATAGGTATATTAGTTTTGTCTAATATACGACTACGACTTGGTTAAGAAAATCCCTTTGGCTAATGCAGTAATAAAAAAAAATTGTAAAATTTGTTTTTCAAATTTTGTTCAGGATCTCCTTTTTTTATACACAATGGGCTTAGGCTTTCCCGTACCTGATGAAAAGCGCTGATAATACCTAAGATGGAGTGCGCTCGCCCAGAAATTCCATGCATTTATATATTAGAAATTTGTAAATTGGTCAGATACAATTCCGAATTATTTGTGACCTTCAACTTCAAACTAATCTTTGCGTCATAAAAATTTACTTATGTTGCCAAACTCAAATTTTTCTTTGCATTTATCTAGTTCCTATGTAATTTTAATAACATATACAATAAACTACCAAAGACCTTAAAAGAAGAGTCGAATAATAAAACTTTCATCGATTTACTGAAAAAATTTTAATAAATAAATGCTAATATAGTGTTAGGAAATACTTAAATGATAATTCAAAATAGAATTTATAACAAATTATTTAAAAAAGTATAGATACGTAATAATGTCATTTGGTCAATATAGGTATATACTATAAAAGAATAGGATATTTTGCAGATAATTTTGTCTTCCTCTCTCCTAATTTGCTGTGCCCAACAGGGTCCACGACTTGTACGATGTGTTTACATTATAAGAAACATTTTGTGGAATGCAAATAAACATATTGAGCAAGAGAGTCAAAACAGAGGCGTTTTTGTATCGACTGTTGCACTTATTGTTTCCCATTTTTTTTTTAAATAATCCTATTTCCGTTTGTGGTTATAACGTATTTTCAAAGATAATGTTTAGCAGTTTTGAGTGACACGTGTTATTAGTAAGTAAGTTTATTTTACTTGATATAACTCATTATCATGAAAAACATGAAAATGTATCATTTTATTTTTGAAAAAACCACTAACTTGCTTCGACCGTTAATTAGCAATCCTGGACGAGTAAGTTAAAAGTCCGAGCCCGTTGCTTAATTCCTGGTCTTAGCAGTAATACACTATTGTATACAAAGTTCTCAAAATTTAAAAAACATATTTTACGTTTTTTTATTACTGCATTAGCCAAAAAGATTTTCTTAACCAAGTCGTAGTCGTATATTAGACAAAACTAATATATTTAACACAAAATGCTTTGTCCGTACATTTTTACTAAATTTACAATAGTGAATTACTGCTAAGACCAGGAATTAAGCAACGGGCTCGGACTTTTAACTTACTAGTCCAGGATTGCTAATTAACGGTCGAAGCAAGTATAGTGCTTTTCACCAAAATAAAATGATACATATTCATGTTTTTCATGATAATGAGTTTTTTTTTTAGTTTATTTTATTTCTATAATTTTACATTTAAAAAGTTCAACACAGTTCGCCAAACTGCAAAGCAGTTTGTTGGCGTGGCGCTTATAAATACATTTTTATCTAACACAGCAAAAGCTTAACAATCTAATTTTATATTTAACACATAATTTATTCTTTTAATTTTAACAATATACTTTTAAGTTTTGGCTTCAGGGTGCTTATCTTTAGTTTGGTTACATCTAACAAAAGAGGATAGGTATTACATAACTTCGGAGTCAAATACTCTCTAGTTCTTTGTCCATAATAATTTTTTGCTGAGGGTTGTGACAATTTACCTTTCACAACAGATCTAGTGTAATGGCGGCGTGCTACTGGGGTGTTATAATCTGAAGTGTAATATGAATCTAAAGCAATTAAATATTTGACTTTACTGTGAACAGGGAGGATCTTACAGACTGCAAACAATTTTTCGTAATCACCTTTACACTTTTCTTTGATATTTTTATTCACTAAATATTTCAATATTCTTAATTGTAAGTTTCTTATTTGATCTAAATAAGTTTTGAAGGTAAGTTATATCAAGTAAAATAAACTTACTAGGTAATATTAAAAGTAACTTGCTCAAATTATTTGGGCAATTAGTCTTATTTATTGTTTTTGATTTCTTCAGCAAAGCATTAGTGGAGTACAATCTATATCAGAGACCTCTTCTGTTCTGAACTCATTTTGTAATTTATTTGCACAAAACATTTTCAACTAAAATATAAAGCAACAGAAATTACCGCTTTTATGCAACTTTTTTTATTATTGCTAGCTGCGCAAAGGTATTTTACCGCCATGCAGATTTCTTCATGGACAACGCCATCTAGAGGTATGCTAAGAACTAAGAAAAAAAAAACGAGAAAAGCGCTAATTGCGGTTTAATTTCAAGTATTGAATGGGTTTTTTGTACCTATAAAATTAATAAAAATTATATATTTTTGTTATTATTATTACAATTATAAAATATAGCAAATATTTCTACATGCTAAACATGGAATTGTAATTCATTTTATTTTAATTTTAAATTGGCCGCATAAAACCTTATGATCGCCAAACTCCTTAGTCTCTAAAGAAAACATAACATGGTATGCAATGGATTTTCATACGAATTTCCTGGACGGTAATTCAGATTTCCTGGACACTTTTAAATAGCTCGCCAGGATGAAATATTTTCTGGTAGGTCTTATGGTCTGGTATGTAATGGTAATATTACAATGTATTTTTGGGAAAAATATTTTAAAGCCTTTGCAATAATAAGTCTTATTTTAAAAATTATAGATCAAACAGTAAAGTCTGATAGAAACATGCCTTATTTGATTCCCTGTTGGACAATGGCGATCAACAGAATCAGCTTATGTGGAACAGTTAATATTTTAGGAAGGACCAATTTTGTAGCGGCCTCGGGAAGCATTTATTAGCATACAAAATAGTAAAATATGGTGGGTTAAGAAATGCTCAGGTCCACCTTTTGTCCGTATCGCGATGGAAGTAGAGATCATAGTGGGTCAGAAGAATTTTTCGCGATAGTACAATACTATGAAGGAACAAATTTTGAGTATAAGCTGTTGTGATTTATAAAATACTAGGGACACCCGGCCCGCGACTTCATTCGCGAGAATTTGGCATATATGAAAACAGCACGTTGTACCCGTTGTTGTACAAAAGTTAAAAAAATTAGGGTCATAATATAACACACCGTCCGACACAAAAAGGCCAATGTCAATTACTTTATTAGCTTTTGATAGAGGCGATTATTGCTTAGCTAATCGACCTATTTGTCCAGGACTCGTTATACTTATAATTACGCGCGAAACACCAGATCGGAGTGTTTTTAGATAATACTCAAATACACTGGTGAACAAAAAAATTGACTCAAGCATTATTGTCCTACATTCAAGGGAATAACCCAATCATACAAACATAAACGTATGAAATATATATATAATTTTCAAGGTATAGGCCTCCACCTTTGAATAAATGCATTTTGGTTTAAAAGTATTCACTATACAGGACGTGAAATTCAGTTACCGTATTTGAACAGTTTTTACCTCGTACAGATACGTACGCGTTAAGCTCCCTTTATCCCATTAAAAGGACGTGCAATAATTTTTTTTACCGCGCCGGGCAGCACTTAACACCCGCGGCTCCTCCCTGAGTAGAGCTGAGCTCCTCCCTGAGTCGAGGCATGCTCCTCGAGAGTAGAGCCGCAAACACCACTGGACAAGACAACTCCAAAGACATGCCCATAGTGATGGGCATCGGAAGACGCCTCAGCAAGGGAGTACCTACCCCGACGCTGAATACCCACGCCCCAGAAAGGGGGATGTGTGAGATTACCAACTTCGTGTTTTTCCTCACTTGCTAACACAATTTCAACTTGTTAACACCTACCCTAATTACCCAGTGATTACGTCATCTGAAAATGGACACCACGCCATTAGAGGCCACTCAAGTTCTTGCTCTATTGCGATTGGGGCGGAACCAACGAAGCGTGGCTGCAGAATTACACCTAAGCCAATCAGCTGTATCCAGAGTCTTCAGACGATTCGTGGAGACCGGCGGCGTCATTCGGAGGCCAGGGTCTGGCAGAACAAGATGCACTTCTGAGCAAGATGACCGCTTCATCGTTTTAAGTTCTTTAAGAAGTCGTCACATGACCGCAGTTCCAACAAGAACTCAGACAAGTACGAGATCGGGCTGTAAGTCGGCGAACGATCGCTAGAAGACTAAAGAAAGCTAACCTGACACCAAAAAGACCAGCAACCGGGCCCCAACTGACCACAGCTCATCGGCAAGCGCGACTTCAATCTGCCCGAGAACACGTAAACTGGACCTTGGACCAATGGCGCTCCATTTTGTTCTCTAACGAGTCCCGAATGTGCTTGCACGGCAACGACGGAAGAGCACGGAAGAGCCTATACCTTTAAAATGATTTACGGATGATGTAAGTTTATGCTTGTATGATTGGGTTATTTCCTTAAATGTAGAACAACAATGCTTGAGTCGATTTTTTTGTCCACCAGTGTATTTTGTAGAAAAAAAAATGGATTTAAGTAGAAAACCTTTATATTTCTATTACCAATTTTATGAAAAAAAAAATCAAGTTGTTCTCTTAGCCGTGTTCTTGAAACGAACGTTTGAAAACCAAAAAAAAGTGGATGGAAAACATTTTTTTTGACAAAAGTATAAACTTTAGTACATTCTTTATAAGTAGATCACCTAGATAAAAGATCAATAAATCAAATATATTTTTTTCAATATCAAAATAGTTCTACTTTCTTCACAAGAACCCTCGAAAACCTGGCTTTGTTCATGTTCTAGGGTCAGGTACAGCCTTAATGGCCCGTTATCCCTGACATTGAGTACCTGATTTTGCGTCAGGTAAAACCGAACAAGGTGTAGAGCTGGTGTTGGGCTCTACTGTACCATTTCACTCGCAAACGCCCCGAAGATATTCGGGAGAGAGTAAGAGGACAGCTCTCAAACAGGCACAACCAGGTAGCCTATCATTGCCGGGACCTATCGATGGCGGTATATCTGTCGCCGCCATCTGGTTATACAGCCTTTTGGTTTAAATTTTACTTCTGGGTGGTCATAAAAAATAACCACGAAGATTACGTATGGCGGTCATATGACTCGCCATACCTAACCTAAGCTACCGCCTCTCTTCTGCCCTGCAGGATTTCCGAAAAAATAATTTAAACTTTAAACTGTGTGCTAGCACAGTGGGCACCAGCTGTTATTGTAACAAAAACGTAAATATTAGTTATAATTGCTATCTGTCAAAGGTATGACTTTTTAAGTGGCTATTAGTAATTGTAGTTACATATTATAACATTTTCATAATCAACCCATTTGCGTTACATTGTGCATATTCACATGTTATTTGTGCGTACTCTGAATTGAATAATTAATTATTATTGAATGAAAATTTTCTACCACGCATCAATTGTTTTAATATGAACAGTCCAATTGCTCTAACCATACTTTGTTCCTCGGTTGTTATTTTTTATTACAACATACTCGGTTCGTAGGTGGTTAAAGTCATTGATTAATTTTGTCTACTCTCATATCGTAAAATCATGAGTATGAACTTAAAAATAGGGCTTATTGAACAAAATAATCACAAACGTCTTTAATGTGAAAAAAAAAATATAGTATAGTTCCCCTAATAACCTAATGCTATAAAATATTATTTTCACAGACATGTCTGAGCTTTTGATATGTAATACCAATGAGGTTTTTAAATAATATTGCGAGACCTCATCGCTATGAAACCTGCTTGTGGCCGAACCTCGAACGCATGCGTATTGCGGCCTGACCTGTGTGGGTCCGAACAAGGAGTTTTCGTGGCGGTGCGAGACCTCTGCCATGAAACCCCTTTGCCTTATGCATAACCTCACATGCATACGCGGAGCTGCTTGATTTTTTGCGCCGTAATTTAGATAATTAATTCAATATTCCCTGCTTCTGTTAGTGAAAAGTTTTATTCTGGGCTAAAATGTCTGACAAAAATAGTCTGGTGATACTGAGCAACGAAAATGATGATTTTCATAACAGAAAAATCAAGAAAAGCGCTTACGACAAACTATACCAAGTTTTATGGATTGAAAAATAAGGTAGATATCTATTGTATGAGTTTAGATAAATTCGTGTATGAAACTCTCTACCGTTACTGAGTAGGTGCTAGATGACGGCTACCGAAGGCCACGCAGACCAAAAAGACGATGGCAGGACTCATTTTACCGGGGTGATTAGAAGTAGCAGTAGTTTTAGCATGGGGATACCTTTGCCCAGCAGTGGGACACCATAAGACGCTACATCAAAAAATTGTATGAAACTGTATATAATTGAGTATTAAAACGCTCGGTGTCTATTTTGTTACTTGACACAGAATGTCATAAAATATGTAGTAGAGGGTATATTAACAACATCAGAATTATAAACGCGAAGCATACTGCAGTAATTTAGCAACAAAGCGTGTTTTTTTTTAATGTAAATTATTCATTTATTGTACATTGACGAAACACGTATGTAAGTAAAATTAAAAAAATACCAAAATCCCTATATTGAACGTAGATTACCGATTACTTTCGCAGCGATCCATCTATTACAATTATTAAAATCAGCTAAATCTATTTCAAAACCAAAAGTTTAAAAAAAACTTTTTTCTTTGAAGTAATACCAATTTTTCAAATCATGCCAAATCAATAGTTAGTATTATCAAAACTCACCAAATCCACACTATTATTGATTATAAAAAGGATTCATACTTGAAACATGAACTAGCCTAATTCAAAAATATGTTTTTGCACTGTAACTGGATGCAAACACAGGTGTCTTATAATAAAACCACAGAATATACCAATCAACTAGAAAATATCCCAAAAAACTTTATTTACACGATATACATAAATTTTTTATATTTCTTGGTTTTTTCACTTTGTAGCGTGTTGAAAATCTTAGTTTGTTAAAATTAACTAAATTCTTAAGTTACAAAGCTCCTCGCATAAAGGTTTATTTGACAAATGTTGCCAGGTGAATGTTGTAAACTTTATTATCGTAACTTTAACTTTACAAAGTGTTGTATACCTTACAATTCCCTCTACGCCTCCAAGCAGCTCAAACCTACTCGAATAGTTAGTTCGCTTCAGTGTTTCATTTGAAGCTTTAGAGACCGTCTCTATAGTTTCTTACTGTTCGTGCATTTAAAGTACTTTGTTGATTAAAAAGTTGGCTAAAAATTATATTTTTAATTCAAATAAAAATTCTCTAAATCATGGTGTTTTGGAGTATACTCCGTGAAAATTTTGTGCAAAAACGTTAAAAAGATAATTTGCAAGTAGTAAAATTTTAAACATTATATAGTAACAAGAAGGTACAATTTTTTGAGAAACGTGCAACATTATTGTATCATTCATCGTTAGAAAGGGGTACCAAGACATTCCGAACAGTCAAGTAATATGTAATCCACTTTTTACCGTTTTATTATGTTTATAATGTCCTCCAAATGTGACAGCGGAAGTGCTTATTTTAGATAGGTATTGTGTTACTTGGTACATATTTTCTTATCATATAATGTTTATTAAGTGGAAAATTTTATGCATAATAATAATTATGTTCTTTTTATGCATTTTGAAATCGAATTTGATCGACACTGGCATCCTACCGATTGCACCTAAATGGTACAAATACTTTCCTTTATATTATGAAGTTTCTTTAATACTATAAAAAAAAATTTGACCAAAATAATCTAGTTGCTAACTTTTTTCGATTTGCAAGATTAAATTGGTTTATTTTACTAGGTTTCATGATAATTAAAGCAAGCATTGCCTATGACTAGGGTATGTACGTACATATCTGAAGTGGTTATAAAAAATTATGTGCTTAGTGGCTACATACAAAAACGGAACTACAAATAAAATAATTATTAGACACAACGCTTATTTTTTGAGCATAAGTTTAGGGCCCGGGCAACTGCTTGGTCCTTAAAAAAAGCTATGTTGGGATATCCTATAGTAAAAATAAAAATTAATTGCACCTTAACAGAAGGAATAAAATAGGAAACTTTTTGTAAACTTTTATTGACATGGACATTTTTAATGCTGTTATTTTAGGTGTTTTGACTAAATACTGTTTGATTACTTTATTTATTTAAGGATTTAATTTTGGAAATATTAAGCTTAAGACATTTTAATAGATATATTTTCCTTTTTGAACTTGTGTTTGTAAAAAAAATGATTTTTATTTTAATATTTGTACGCCAATTTCTGGTTGAATTTGATGGAATTTATCTTTTATGTTATCTTTTATGTACCCAAATTCTGTGACAAATAAATGATTTACTTTACTTACTTACTAGGAATATTAAAAAAACTAGGAAACTTTACAATTACTATTTAACTTTTATGAGCTGGAAGTTGACCAGGTTTTAGTTTCCCAGCGTTCTCACAAACTTATCCTACTTATCTTATCTTATACAATTCATCAACAATAGTACATTACGATACGAGAGCGGTGAAACGTTTTCTGACGAGTGGGAGTTTGCGGCACGAGCCGAAGGTGAGTGCTGCAATCACACGAGTCGAGAAAAAGTTTCTCGCACGAGTTTCGTATAATATTTTATAGCAAAAGTGCGGAAAATGCCGACTTTACGCAAGCGTAGCGTGCGTAAAGTGGTCATTTTACGCACGGTGTGCTATAAAATCTATTAAGCTAGTTAAATCTCTCGTACCGAAATCAGCAACAGAATGTGTAACATACTCGGTTAAGCTTATGAGCACATTAGTAGCTCTGACAGAATAACAAAGTAGATTAGCGTGCATAACCGGGGCAGTTTTCTCCCCACTAATTAATTATTTTAATCATTAGTAACCTAAATAGCTAGTACGAAACGTCATTTTCGTTCAAACGGAATATAAAGTTGTTTGATATCCATTAAGTTGACTATCCCTGTCAAAATGTGAAATTTGACATTTTAGAACGTCGAGGATGCCGCAAACTGCCGATTTGAGAAACTGAAACCCTGTATATACCTTGGTCCTTATTCTAAGGCACCATGTAAAATATGTAAAAACTTAAGGAATGGTGAGCTTCACCTAACTACAAGAACATAAAAACAAAAATTGGGTATCATCTGTTTCTCATCAAATACGCGATCAAATACAGAAGTAATCACATATTCAGCTGTGGTTAGTAACATTTTAGATCACTATTTTTTTTTTTCTTCAATTCGTTTTACAAGGAAATATCTTAAATGTATTTATAGGTGCCTGCAAGAATAATTAAACGGCCACAAGAACTAACGTTTTTAATCATTGCTATTAGAATTGATCAGGAGCTTTGGTGAAACAATTCGCGCCCACACAAAATTATGGAAACAAAATTTTGGCAAAATATTACGTGTTTTAGTAGTTAAGTGCATTTAACGATTTTGATATCGTATTAATATTGTGAACTAGTGGTGTGTTGTATATACTTTCCTCTGTGACTAAAAATGCGTACTTGCGCACATCAGTGATCCGTGTAAAGCTCGTATTAGAGAAGTGGAAATTTTCACCGTGAAATTTAAGCAGTTTTTGGTAATAAAAATCAGGAAGAAAGATTTCGATCCATATTTGAAACAAACTCCTAGAGTCGTTACGAACCCGCGCGCCCCGCTGTCTAGAAGATCAAAATAAATATTACTAGAGTCCATTAAAAATTAGAAACGATAAACTAGAAACAAATTTCAAAACCAAATCCTTGGACCAGGTCTATGCCCTTCTTGATCTCGGCGGCGCAGTCGGTAGCGCGCATATGGTGATAGCAAGAGGTTGCAGGTTCAAATCAAGGACCGAGGGATTTTTTTAAATTCTTACTTGACATTTGTTTCTAATGGATCTTTTCCAGGTTGTAATGCACTCTATTTAATAATAATATTTAAAGAACATACACCATTTTTTAGGGTTCCGTACCCAAAGGGTAACCAACAGGACCCTATTACTAAGGCTCCGCTGTCCGTCTGTCACCAGGCTATATCTCATGAACTGTGATAGTTAGACGGTTGAAATTTTCAGAGATGATGTATTTCTGTTGCCGCTATAAAGATGATTATGATTATGATTATGACAAATACTAAAACCAGTCAAGTGCGAGTCGAATCTGCGCGCTTCCTTACAACAGACATGATTTTTTTGCCGTTTTTATAGATAATGGTACGGAACCCAAATAAGTTATATTATCTTTAATATTTATACCTGACATAAAACAATATTATCTATAATAACGAATGAACTTTTTTCTTTTAATCAATTTTGAAAGACTGTAATTGCCTTGAGCAATTAGTTTGGAAGCAACACACCTTCTACGAGGAGAGAACGCCCTTAGAGCGAGAATGATAACACAACGTAAGCTTAAATATACTTGGTAAAGTTTTCAAGTAACCTACTTAACTAAGAGCCTGCAACACGATTTTGGAAGCTTAGCCCAGCTTGCTAGAAACTTAGTAAAATTAATGACTTGAGACTTCTTCTGCATTCCTGTAATAAGAAGATAGGTTATTTTCGTAATCAGTTGCAAAACTTTAATTTTAAATTTATCGTTTTTCCTGCAAAATAGAGTCCTTACGTTATAGTTGAATATCGTTTTCCCTGAAGATTTGCGCGGGTATGTATCTTGGGAAAAGTTGTTCAGTTTGATCAGTTAAGTATGTGGTTACATTTAAAGATCGCTGTCTGTTTACATCCGGTACCCTTAAGGATTTTAAATAAACTAATATAGAATGGGAAAAGATATAATTTTTACACTTCTTCGAGACAAACGTACACATAAAATGCTTTAACTCCGTTTTTCCGATGAAGAGTTTTAAAATAACACTTTTATATTATTTTCAGTCACACTACGGTCAAAACAATCACAATTCCTAAATTATTTTCTTTCATTATGTTTCCAAAACAAACACGTAATTATTCGTGTTTAAACAAAATTTCGCGTCTTTATAACCCATTTATTTGGAAACAAAGCACCCGCATATTTTCCGAAGAGTCCTAAATTATGCCTTAAACTCGAAAGTAAGAAAATATGGATATGAATATATAACATCCACCCATCAGCCTGTTTCGTCCACTGCTGGACATAGGCCTTTCCAGGATTTCGCCACTCTTGGCGGCCTCTTGCTGCTCACACACGCTGGACAGGCGGGTTGGTGAGCGCGGTGCCGAAACACTTGCACCAGTGACGCCACTGCCCGTCACTAGTTTTAAATAAGGCTCGGCGATTGGGGATGGATATACCGCCATCCATCGGTTCCAGGCGATGGTGGGCCGCCTGGTTTTGCCTGAGAGCTGTTCTCTTACTCTCCCCGAATAACTTCGGGAGAGAATTTGCGAGTAAGATGGTGGTACCTCCACAGTCGAGCCCGGCAGCAGCTCTACCACCTCTAATATAACATTAACAGATATAATTAATCACTTATGATTTTTATATTGATGACACAAAACAACTTTAAGGATGCTTGCACAATTTCTCGCACTACTTTGGGTATTTGTAGCCCGCACACGGTTGCACGGCTAATCTCACTCATTAATAAATGCAACTTGCAGCGTTGTGGTGAACTACTTGATACTTTCAATGTATTCGAAATAACTTTATGGTATTATCATAGTTGTTGTGACGTTCAAAACAGAAATTAACTACTAGTTTGCCCCGAACTGTAAACTCGCACTCGCCCGATTTGCGCTTGACCGATTTGGCTCATGTTTGAATTTAAAAAGCCGGATTGTTCAAGTAGACTCGGAGAAAAAAGCCGTACTCACTTCATTGTAAGATTTTTGTTATAATAAATTAAAGAGTGTTGTTCTCAAAACTAGAGGAACTTGTTTGGGTTCATTCATAGTGCCGATCAGACATCCTGAAGCTTGATGGACTAATGATAATCAGGTAGATAATATTTGGATCTTGAGCATGGAATATCATGGATTTCACAGATTTTATGTTAGCATGTTAACAAAATCACGGTAGAAATTATACAAAAACACATCTACCATTTAAATTTTGAAATATTTAGTAGAGACTATGTGATTTATGGCTGTAAGTGTGCGCGTTTTAGATAAAATACTTTTTGTTTCAAGTTATGACATCAAAATAATGTTCAATTCATATTCTAACTTCTAAAAATCTAATGCATTATTTTAAAATACCATATCCAATTAGGAATTAAGAAATCTGCTGTTACATAGCAGCCATGAAAGAAGAAGACAAATTTTTCATAGTTTAAATTTCAAATGTTACCCATTCTGACAAGGGTTTATTAAATAATGTTAAAATGTTTTCTTTACTGTAACCTTAATTTACACCATCTACTGATCCTTGATACCAAAATATAGTTTGATCAACAAAAGTTACAGGATAGAAAAACCGGTCAAATACAAGTAGCTTTTGCACCCTGAGGGTTCCGTATCATTCTAACAAAAAAACCTGAATATACAAACTTAATTTTGCAGTTTTTTTTCATAAAGTAACGTACAAAATGTATCAAATAAAACTGCTAAGTTAAGCTACTCTAGCTAGTCTAGTTGTTTAATAATATGGTACAAAATAAACAGATATTCCTAATTCCTTAGTTTTTGAGATAGACTCCACAATAATAATGGTCTTAAGCTGACAACTTTGATGACCCCATTTCATTATTTTTTGAAGGTAAATAAAAAAATATTAAATTATGTACTCTACTCAATTAGCTCTAGACAAAGACATTACACTTGCGAGGGTAAGAAAAAAAATCGCCTCCTTTCTCATGTATGGAACAGCCCCCCCAAAAAAATACTTCATTGAATTTCATGTTCAAAACTCAATTATGAGTCAATATTTTCCAAGAAATATCTAAACTGCGGGTCTGTAAGTCATTGCATCTGTCAGTGAAATACGAACGGACAAATGGACAGACGGACTGACGGACGGACAGCAGAGCGACATTAATTCTCATTAGTTAAGCTCCGTGTTGCGCTCATTTTGGTTATTTTGTGAACAACCCTTTTCGCCTTTAGTACTCATATGTTGACCAGGGTCACTACAATGATTACAAAGAAAACCGAATTCAAATCCGTTGAGTGACTCTTGAGTTAAAACGGAACAAACCTACATACATACAGAGAGACAAATAAAAATACCGATGTTTATTTATTCTATATTATATAAAAATATAAGAAACTATTGATCAACTTAGGTAGACCCTTTGGACACATGGAGTTAAATCCTACTTCCTACTATGCTACTAATATTATAAATGCGAAAGTTTGTGCGTGTGTGTGTGTGTGTGTGTGTATGTTTGTTACTCTTTCACGCTGAAACGGCTGAACGGATTTGGATGAAATTTAGAATGGATATAGCTTATACCCTAACTTGACACATAGGCCACTTTTTATCATCAATATCATCAAAAATTAGGTGTCTTATTAGTTATTAGCGCGGTCCTTATCGTTTGTGGTAATAAAAGACAAGGCTTTATTATTTCATACATCAGGTGTCTAATTAGCGCGGACTTTAATCGTTTGTGGTGATATTAGACAAGGCTATGTTATCTCATCACACTTCTCACTATTATTATAAATGCGAAACTTTGTGTGTATGTTTTTTACTCTTTCACGCTGAAACGGCTGGACAGATTTGTATGAAATTTAGAATGGATATAGCTTATACCTTGACTTAACACATAGACTACTTTTTATCCCGGAAAAAATCATGTCGTTAAACTGAATAACACGCGGGCGGAGCCGCGGGCAAAAGCTAGTAGATCATAAGTGTCAAGTAAGTTTGGAAAATAATAACTGCTCGTGGAGAAAGTTTGTATTTTAATCGATTCGTACGGAACCCTTAGGGCACGTGTTCTACTTGCACTTGACCAGTTCTTTTTTTTTCTTTCCCAACATATAATTTAATATGCACAGGTCGTCAGCTATAGTAGTTTTTAACACAATATTTAAATTCAGACTTCCGTCTGACCCACCCTTAAGCAGCGTCCAATATTCCAGTTTCCAACATTCATGTTTTAGTGTAGAAAATTTTCGCGTCAGAGCACTTGCACTCTACTTTGAGAGCAGTCCTTAGACAATATTGCTTTGCCAGTCATTTCTGCTTTCTACCTGTGTTTTAACGTTTTAAAAGTGCTGTTGGATGAAAGGTTGAAAATGAAAATAAACAAATAAAAGTTTCGTGTGCATTTAATTTAACTGGTGCGTTTTCCTTTTGTACTGGCTACGTCATGATGGAATATTAAAAAACGGATTTTAATTATTTTAGGCTGACATAATTATTTACTACGTAACGAGGTTTTGGAAAATTTTACAAGAGAGCCCTGTTTGATTTTATACTCAAAACTTGGCCCATGGTTTTAATTTTAAACTTCAGCATGTTGTCGGAAAGTCTATATTATAACGCTCGCTTCGCGCGCTGCCGGCACGCATAATCAGTAAATTTTCGAGGTTTTCTGGATTAAATACAAATTATATTCATATTTTTTTAACGGATTTTTCAAATACTTAGTTAATTCTGCGCCTTAGTGTTACAAATAGTAAGGCACAAAAAAACAGGCTTACTTGTTTTCTGCTTACGTAAGCCGCTCTGCTTACACGGCAAGCTTAAACGATTTAGAATATCCAAAAGGATATATTTGACTATAAATCCTAAGAAGACGTTTCTATAATTTTGTTATGTCTCCAATCTTATATCACAGAACACATTCGACTCAAAGTTTAATATTAGCTCATATAAGTACTGTGATGCTTATCATTTCAAAAGATGTCTTTGAAATTAAATTTTAAACAAACACATTATATTCTTCAACGAAACCTGAAAAAATGCGAAGTCAACCGGAAAAACCTATCTCTATTATACATTTAACGCCCAATTTACTTGACGCATTATTTACTTCCAAACATTATTTAGCCGATTTTAAATCAGGGTTTAGTTCGTATTCCAGTGTTGTGTGCGCACTGAATCAGTGTTAGTTCGTTCGGGGATGCAATTTTACGGAACCTCCAGAAGAACAGAGAAATACGGAATCGTGTTAGGTTTTTAAAATGGAAGTGAAGTCTGCTCCCATTTTGCCGATTAATTGGAGGTGCCGTGCGTTTTAAAATTCAGCAAAACGTGGTTGGATTTACCGTATAGTAACATTAAGGTGGTAACTTTTTATCTTGGTGCAAAATGCACATCATGTTTGGGAAGCTTATGTGCATGTTTAACCCTGGGAATGGTGCTAAACAATTAATAATACCTGATTAAGATTCACAACTATTTATTAATATATAATTTCCCAGGGCATCTATTTCACACAGCGTTAACCGAAGGGGCGAGAAGGGCAGAGTTACCATATTCATAAAAACATAAAATATCACAAGGCGTAATATTGTCACAGATACTTTATAAAACTTATATGTACACGATCTATCGAAACCATTTAATAAAACTCCTCAATAATAAAGCCCTCCAAATAATAATTTTCTCACAAAACCAAATTCAACTCTACAGTTTTGTACCAGGCATGCAGGTAGCGTAGGAGCTAACAAATACCCGAGACGTTCTCGGAGACATTGATTGAGGCGACACATTTCTCCAAAACGGTACTATCGCGGCGTCTGTATCGATTCCTACTTAATAGCAGCTTTATTAGCTACGGGAAAGGAATTAGGCGATATTTATTCTCCCCGGAGGCCTTTAAATTGATAAAAATCCAATTAAAAGACCTTTTTATTAGGTGTGAGCCATTGATCTTTAGATTAAACGGAATTGAACATTTAATTATTGTCTCGATCGTTTAGTTAGCGTTTTCAGTTCTCTTTTGAGAGATATCACTTCAAAAATTCTGCACTGCACAAGATAAAGTTTTAGTATACAGGCGAGTTTAATACTATTTAGTATTTTCTACCAACCAGCTTACTTTTGGTAATGAGGAAGTTTTAGAGGTTAGTGCCATGTAATTAAAATAATGGTATTTGAATAAATAACATATTACTTAAATACTCAGGAAACTAACTCTTGTATTACTTTAGTGACTACATGCTAATAAACATACACATTAAAACGAGACACCTGCATTAACTGCTGGTGAGAACGGGTGCGTGCGTGCTACTCGTCCCGCATTGGGCTCTCCGTCGCTCGACGGGAAATCAAGTTGCGAACGCACTAAAATATAATTAAATAATTACATACAATTATCATAACTACAATTCTTCAAAAATAATCAAAGTACATCATTTGTTGTTATAATAGCTTCAATGTGACTAAGTTTCAATTTGATTATTATAACACTTGTTCGGTTTAAAAGCGTTCGGAACGCGCAAGTATGTCTCAGATTCTATTTTACTGATATGGCAACACTAGTTGTAAAAAAGTGAAATGTCAAAGTTGTTTTTTCCGGTTTACTGTCAATCTTGGTCTCAAGGAGATGCGTGGAAAAAAAATGGGATCAACCAGTGTTGAAAGAATTATGGGTTTCAAGGAAACAAACGTTTAAAAAGTGGTAAAATAACCCAATTAATGAGCATTAATTGCGAGCCCTATTGTGTGTCCGAACAGTCTCGGGAATCGGTCGCCGGTGGAAAGTGATGTGTTTGGATTCTCATTAACACGATTCACGGAAATCGTGGTAGAGGTCTGGGTCAAGCTAGCTCGGGGTTAGATATTGGTGTTTAGGTAAACTCCCAAAAGCTGCTGGATGAGCCAGTAGTTTGTCGAAGACCTGTGACGCGCCAGACCGACGAGAGGAGAACGCTGTCTGCCCAGACACCAAGATTGAGTCTGGTGGTCTGTATCCAGCGCAGAAGTTCAAGAAGTAAGGCTGCATCCGAATGTGAGTCTTTGAACCATTTACCCTTCAGAAAGGAATTTTAGTATATAAGAACCCCCTTTGTATGGGAAGCCCCTTTCTGACAGGTTTTAACCTCCTTATAATATTCAAATGGGTCCAGCACGCGAGGTTTAAACCATATCTGTGGAGAGGGGGGCTTTTCAGATACAACTCGTTGGTAGCATAGCGCGGTTAAGTTGTTTAATATCGGATATTAAACAACCCCGGACCAAGATATATTCTGTTTATATAAGCCGAACCGATATAGTAGCTCCGTTGGCCTAAGATAATTTGTGAATTATACTTTGTTTTAGGTAGGTAGTTTGGAACCTTGTAACCTAAAGCGAGATCAAATAGAATATTTTGTTATTTCTTATACTACAGTACTCGGACTGTGTATATGAATAGGTTTATGTAAGCTGGAAGGATATTTACACAGCTCCTTTAGCTTTAGGTATTGTATTATATGTTGTATTGTGGATAAACATATAACTTTATAAGCGCGGTTAAGCCTAGTGAACCCGGCGACAAAACTATAATAGTTTGTAAATTCATACAGCATAACCATTGCTAGCAAGCGAAGCGGCTTAATTATTAGTTATATAGTTGTTGAAAGCCTCGGCTTATATAAATTACAAAGTACATAGCAGGGCTAATGTGTAATGTGTAGTTTTTGGTTAGTGAATCATATTAACTAAGCGAGCGCTTAGGTATAATATTATAACAACGTACATAGGTTATGTTACAACTTGGAATTGTTAAATTTGTTTGTTTTGGAGTATGTTTAGTCTTTAACAAGTGTTTAATGTGATTACATACTTTCAGAAGCCAATTACCTTTGGATATACTGTTAGTTAGTGCTACAGTTTGGTTTATATTGTTTATTTTGAATGAAAACTTCTTGACACTTGCGATTGAGGCTTGGACATAGTTGTTTGTCAAAAGTGTAGCATAAATGTAACTAACTGGTTTATGTTGTATGGATTATATATATATAGCAGCAGAAACGGTCTGTCTGTCTGTTCATAAAGTTATGATATTGTGTTTATTTGAAAATGTTTGAGTGATATATAGCAACAGAAAAGGTCTGTCTGTTTGTTCATAAAGTTATGATATTGTGTTTGTTTGTACACATTTGAGTATTAAAAATTGGTTTTGGTTGAACTCGCATAATTGAACAACAGGGTTGTATTGTGTATTAATGTACTGAAATTAACATACTGACTAGAGTCTAGTATATTTGGGTCTACAATATTATTGTATACGGGGACGTTTGTGATTCGTGCCAGAGTTAGTTCGGTTTTTAATTGTTGGTATTTTCTTTGATTTCCCGGTCTACAATGTCGAGGACTTCTCCGAGGAACATCTTGGCCAGCCAGCTGCGCTGGTTTGTCAGCGTTCAAGGCTTGTTGGCTCGAGCTGATCGGGGCGATGCAGTCCTGGAGCGGTACTCACAGATGGAGCATCGCCTCGAGAAAGCTGAGCAGGCGCTCATCGAGCTGTTGGACCAGGAGCTGCCACCGGAGGTAATGGCTAGCCCTAATAATGACATGGATCAAATAATGGACATTTATAATGAGGTCACACAGGTCGCCTGTCTGATTAAAAAGTGACAGTCAGGTGTTTCGGGCACACCTGATGTAGGACATGCAGCGCAAGGTACATCGTTGCACAGTAGGCTCCCTACTTTGGAGTTAGGACATTTTGACGGTACCATGGAGCTATGGGTGGCATATAAGAATATGTTCACCTCGTTGGTTGACAGTAGGCAGGATTTAACCAACGCACAAAAGATGCCATATTTGATGTCCACTTTAGAAAGTGAGGCAAAGAGCTTAGTGCAACATTTAAGAGTAGAGGACGATTCTTATAGCATAGTGTGGGAACTATTAAATAATAGATATCAGAATGTCCGTCTGTTGGCCGATGCTCATACGAGCCAATTGTTAAGTTTGCCTAGGGTAGGTAATAAGGCTCAAATTCGAACGCAGTTACTGACCCCGGTTACAGTAGCCTGTAACGCGTTAAAAATGTTAGGTTTGCCCGTGGATGAGTGGTCGTTCTTGTTGGTACACATTATTTTGGGTAAGTTACCGTCTGATACTCGTTCACGTTTCGAACGTGAGACCGCGGAAAGGGAGGACAAGGCTCTTCCTACTTTCGCTGATTTGATGAAGTTTTTAGAATTTGAGGCTAGGGCCGTGGAATCTTCATCGACTTCGGAGGTGGCGCCACCTGCCGGAAGTTTCAGGGAACCCGCCGGTAATTCGGGGCGAAGGGGGCCACAGGGAGTGCAACCGCTTCGGGGACGCGTTGCTGCACGTCTGGCTGCACTGGCCGCTGTGGCTGAGAGCCCAAATTGCCACCAGTGTGGACGCCCAGGACACGCGTTATCGCAGTGCCATGATTTTGCTGCATTACCGGTAGTCGACAGACGGCGATTAGTTAAAATTAATAGACTGTGCTATTTTTGTTTAGAGGACCACTTAGCGCGCGAGTGCTCCAGACAGCGAATGTGTAGAGAATGTGGCCGGCCACATAATGATTTAATTTGTGCGAACAGGTCTGGAGCCTACGGTCACGCCACGGGCGGGGGAGCCGCGGCGCAGTCCACCTATCAGTCACGTCCATCGAGTGGCCCCTCTCAAGGACGAGGAGCGCACCCGTCAGAGAGTGGAGAGAGCCCTCGCGTGAGTCGTGCTCAGTTTGATAGTGGTGTGAATCGTGCGCCTGCGGTACGAGGCTATATTGCGGACCCGGGTGGGGGACCCCTCATGGGGGGGGGGTTCAACGGGTCAGGGCCGCACTCAGGATATTAGGAGTGGACCCCATGCTTCCGCGACAGCGGGCCTGAGTAGGGACCCCCCGAGGGGGGGGGGACTCCACGGGCGGGGGCCCCACTCAAGGTTGTATGAGTGGACCCCAGTTTGCCGAACCAGTGCCTGCGCCCACTGTAGGACAGTATAGCAGGGCGGAGCCACAGCGATACTCTCCGCCGATACACGAGTATCCGCGGTTAGAATATCACCCGCCTTATTCGAGATATGGTAGGGCAGCGGGTTACGCACCACCTCGGATGGCATTGTGTATACGCTCACCATATATAGGGCAATGGATGCACCCTGGATTGGAGGGGCCGGGCCCCCAATAATTTGTCTGCCCCTGTACCGGTGCGGAGCCGAGGACAGTTCTTCGGCCCACCATATTAGTTAGTAGTTGGGGCCCCCGGGGGGAGATTCAGTTAGAGTAAGGACCACTGTTGAATTTCGGGACGTGTATGCATGATCGGATAGTCAGGTTGCGCGAGCATGGCTACGCGCATCCCCACGTACTTTAGAGATTTTTGTAGGAAACCGGGTTTCACAAATTCAGAATATAGTTATTCATATTAAATTGGAGGCACGTCCCAGGTGAATGTAATCCTGCATCTAGGGGCTGCACAGCGCCGGAGTTGGTGTCGCATCATTTATGGTGGGGGCCGGAGTGGCTTAAAGAAACAGGTTTCTTGGCCTGTCCAGCAGTTGGATAGGACACCCCAGATTTTACCCGGGTTGCGTGTGCATGCTCTAGTTCTAGGGACCAAACTAGTCCAAACCTGATTGGACGCCGTGAGTTGGGTCACCGTGCGTTGAGACGCTGGGGCGTCGCGACGGTGGCATCGGCACGGTGTGCGTCGGGTCGGAGCACGCAAGTCGCCATCCTTTGTTGTTACCCAAGGAGGGCCTTTGATGAGGCGTTTGCTGTCCGACCGACATGTTTGTAACTCACACGCGGGATGAAACGTGTTATTGGCGATTTAACAGCGAGAGTTTTGGATTTTGTCAACTTGCCGGGTAATTCGCAATGTTCTCTTCTCCTGTGTTCTTTGTTACAGGCTGCGAGCCTTGTCGATGCAGCCGCAGATAAGAGATCTGCCAGCTGATGGGATCACACAGTCGAGACCTTTTGATGGAGTGGCTACGGACGTGGGGGGACCGTTCCTCGTCCGAACGTCTAGCCTTCGCAACGCTCGGACTGTTAAGGCGTACCTGTGAGTATTCGTGTGTCTGTCCACCAAGGCCGTCCACTTGGGATTAGAGTCCTCGTTGTCCGTGGAGGCCTTCGTCGTTGCATTAGACCGATTAGTATCGCGTAGAGGTTTGCTTTTTTAATTAGTTCAGACAACGGCACGAATTACAAGGGTACCGCAAATTACTTGAAAAGATGTATACATTTTAGAAGATAATTGTATTTAGTTAAGTCATGGTTATTATGTGAAATCGGCGAAGACCCACCTCCGCCGCGTCATCGGGGATGTAATCTTATTGAAAGATGCGAATTTGGAATTCTTTGTATTGGCGACGTGGTCGCATTATTAAGTTGATAATTGACGGGGATGAGACTCCTCGCGCCGCTGAGGTGATTGGTCGAAGGTTTGATTCTGTGACGAGCCTTGGCGACTCTCTCCCGGCTCCCGGTTGAGTAAGCTAGCGGTCTGATAAGGATAACAGCCCGGAGCGGGGGATTGTTCGGTTTAAAAGCGTTCGGAACGCGCAAGTATGTCTCAGATTCTATTTTACTGATATGGCAACACTAGTTGTAAAAAAGTGAAATGTCAAAGTTGTTTTTTCCGGTTTACTGTCAATCTTGGTCTCAAGGAGATGCGTGGAAAAAAAATGGGATCAACCAGTGTTGAAAGAATTATGGGTTTCAAGGAAACAAACGTTTAAAAAGTGGTAAAATAACCCAATTAATGAGCATTAATTGCGAGCCCTATTGTGTGTCCGAACAGTCTCGGGAATCGGTCGCCGGTGGAAAGTGATGTGTTTGGATTTTCATTAACACGATTCACGGAAATCGTGGTAGAGGTCTGGGTCGAGCTAGCTCGGGGTTAGATATTGGTGTTTAGGTAAACTCCCAAAAGCTGCTGGATGAGGCAGTAGTTTGTCGAAGACCTGTGACGCGCCAGACCGACGAGAGGAGAACGCTGTCTGCCCAGACACCAAGATTGAGTCTGGTGGTCTGTATCCAGCGCAGAAGTTCAAGAAGTAAGGCTGCATCCGAATGTGAGTCTTTGAACCATTTACCCTTCAGAAAGGAATTTTAGTATATAAGAACCCCCTTTGTATGGGAAGCCCCTTTCTGACAGGTCTTAACCTCCTTATAATATTCAAATGGGTCCAGCACGCGAGGTTTAAACCATATCTGTGGAGAGGGGGGCTTTTCAGATACAACACTTGAATAATTAAACGGGATATTCGTTTTAAATTAGACCTACTCGTGGGTTTGGTATTTATTTTGTTAAAGATTTTGATGAAAATTTGAGATTCTAATCAAGGCACATCATTTCAGATATTCTCAATATTATCTTTTATTTTTTTACTTCTGTAAGGTCTTATTAAAACAAGCCACCAATTTCGACTCTCAAGGTCACTCACCAGCATGTATTAACTAAGTACACTTTTGCACATCTAAAATTAAGAAAATTTGTCCAAAATCTCAAAAAAAGTAAGAATTTTTATAACGAATAGTGAATCAAGAGTGTAGTCTATTCAGTTCGATCGGTATATTAGTTTTAAATTGCTGTCTTTTTAGGGTTCCGCACACAAAGGGTAACCAACGGGACCCTATTACTAAGGCTCCGCTGTCCGTCCGTCCGTCCGTCCGTCTGTCACCGGCAGTATCTCATGAACCGTGATAGTTAGACAATTGAAATTTTCACAGATGATGCGTACTGCTGTTGCCGCTATAAAAACAAATACTAAAACCGGCCAAGTGCGAGTCGGACCTGCGCACTCTCATACAACAGACATGATTTTTTTTCCGTTTTTATAGATACTGGTACAGAGCCCTTCGTGCGCGAGTCCGACTCGCACTTGGCCGGTTTTTTTTTTTAAAGCAAACAGAAGGACGGACGTCAAAGCAGTGAGAATGTAGAGACGAAAAATTTCAGAAACATGCACAGAAACTGTCCAATATCGTCTCCTTGGGAAATATTCAGAAAATTCCACTGAAGTTTCTAATAAAACATGTTTCCTAACTGATAAAACTTTACATACAGAAAACGAACACTGTGTAGAACGTTACTTCTATTAGACTTCAGATAAATTCAGATTATTGTTACTCTATCTATGATTCTTGATTTGTTTACTGCGAATAATTTAGTTTTAAATGGGAAAAAGACAAAATGTATAAAATTCACATTACCAAATGTAATTCAAGTAGATGCTGATTTACTTTTGCAGGCGTCAAAGCTAGAGTTAGTCAACAAAATTGAGTTTTTAGGCAGTACTATAGACTCTCGTCTTCAGTGGGGTCCCCACATAGAAGGCCTTTGTGGTAGACTAAGTTCAGCCGCATACGCTGTTAGACGGATGAGGCAAATTACTGATGAGGATACTGCTAGATTGGTGTACTTTAGTTATTTTCACAGCATTATGTCACATGGAATGTTGCTGTGGGGTAGAGCTGCGAATGTAAACGCAGTCTTTGTTTTGCAGAAGAGAGCAATTCGAGCTATTTACAATATGAGGCATCGGGATTCAGAGAAAAATTCAAAGAAATTAATATTTTAACAGTTCCCTGTGAATTTATTTACCAAGTTATTAAATATATCAGAAAAAATATCAATATTTTCCCTAGGCTCCGTGAGCATCACTCTATAGACACTAGGAAGCCGAAACCCTTGCACCAGTGACGCCGCTGCCCGTCACCAGTCTGTTTTATATAAGGCCCGGCAATTGGGGATGGATATATCGCCATCCATCGGTCCCAGGCAACGGTGGGCCGTCTGGTTTTGCCTGAGAGCTGTTCTCTTACTCTCCCCCGAATAAATTCGTAAGGATTTCTGAGTAAGATGGTGGTACCTCCACAGTTAAGCCCGGCATTAGCTCTACCACCTAAGACATAAGAAATTATACATACAGAGGGACAAAGAGACTGACAGAGGAACCAAGATTAAAACATTTTAGTTTTTGCCTCAGTTAGATACTAGTAACCTATTTTATTTAAAATTTAGTTAAATATTTTATTACAAAACTTTTATATAAAACGTATTTTATTTATTTTTGATTTAATTTTCTTGATTTTTAGTTCCAATGTGGCATAGCTCTAAATAATATCAATGGACTCAGCCTAAAATATTATAAAGACATTCCATAGACAACCAACAATTTCGTGTTTGTGTTTGTTTGGAGGTTTACGCCTGAAGGCTTGTCCTTGAGTATGCATAACTTTTCGCACTCTACCCTCGTGTAAATCCATATAAATTTTCGTACCAGTGAATCATAAAAATAACCCTAGGATGCCTTCATCTTTTGTGTTTAACGATAATAGCTTTCTAAACCGTGTGAAGTATCCAATTTGTCAGTGAAAATAATGGGCTTGCGATCGTGACCTCCAAAGTTTACAATAAAATCGCTTTATACGACACTTCAATCGATTCTAGGTGGATTAGCATTCTTGATAGTTTTGCGGTGTCAGAAATATTTCAGTTTATCTAATACTAGCTTTTGCCCGCGGTTTCGCCCGCTTTGAATTAGTTTTTGTGTACTCCTATAAAATCAGTCAATATTATTCGGACTGTTAACTGTAAACACAGCTGGTGAAATGTGTGTGTTATGCGCCTCTGTTTCCCGTTTTGTGTGTTTCTTTTGTAATTTTTTCATGGGAACAAAGGGAAATAGTAGTTTTTGTCCTATTCAAAGTCTAGAACTACATTTATGCAAATTTCATCCTAATCGGTTTCTTAAGCACATCACTTTTCTATAGAAATTTGAAAGCTCATTTTCATCCCATGGGAACTAATTTGTGGGATAAAAAGTAGCCTATGGCCTATTCCAGGTCTAGAACTACATTCATGTAAAATTTCAGCCTAATCGGTTTAGTAGTTACGGTGTGAAAGAGTTACAAACATCCATCCATCCATCTATCCATACATCTAAACTTTCACATTTATAATATTAGTGGGATTAGTGGGATTAATTAACTTTTTAAAATCTGAAGATCTAAAAACTCGACTCCAGTTTTTTGGTTGACAACTTTTAGAAATAAATATTAGATGCGATGTCAAGCGCTGCGAAAGAGAGTGAGGACGAGCGTTTTAGGTTAGTGTCAAGGGTATGGCTAGGATTTTTTAAATAACCAACACAATAATTTACGTCCAACACAATAAGGCTAATACCAAATACTTTATGAGCTTTTGATAGAGACGATAATGGTTGCCTCATTGACCTATTAGGCTAGGAAAAAATGTCACCACCCGTCCAATACAACAAGGCCAATAACAGAATTATTCTATTTCTAGGCCGATCGTGATATGCCCAATTCTATGATATGCCGACGATATTGACAACGCTGAACAAAATTTGGTCTTAGCCAGATTAAATCATCATCAAAAAATACGATATAAGACGGTGCAGTGTAGTGAGATCTCGCAAAAACCTATTTTGCACCAGAAATATCATAGAATCTCATTTACTATGAAACATTCTGTGTAAAAATCTATGAAAAGTTTTAATTTAATTAATAAAATGTAATAACTTAGGGAGTGCCACCGCTGCCGGCGCCGGCACCCAAAAATAACGCCGGTGGAAACCGGCAGTACACTACCTGCTGGCAACCGAGATCAAAAACATCGGCTGCCGGCGCCGCATACTCTTTTAATGGACAACGTCGCGGCGGCGGCGCTGACGGTAGAAATTTCTTACGCGCAAAGGGCGTTAAATTTCAAAGTGTGAGATTGTGTATGTATTGTGTTTGCTTTTTTGGAAATCGTTAAAACCGGCGACTTGAAAATACAAATTTGAGTTACTATCAAAACTAGGCACGTCATCGCCTCGCTCCGCTCCGCTTCGCTCGGCTCATTATTTTATCTTACATGTCAATCAACCTAACACGCTCCTCCTCGCTTCGCTTGTCGTCGCACAAACATTTTTTTTTACTGTGACTTTAAAGATCCAAAATTAAAGCCAGTGCCGGCAGCCAATTCAGCAACCGGCGCTGGCAGCTAATTCAGCAACCGGCGCCAGCAGCCAATTAGAGACACGGCGCCGGCAGCTGAGGCACATCCAATAATTTAATAATAAAACTGACTTGAGAATAAGCATTGATCAGCATTTTCTAAATCGGTTGAATGCCAGAGTCCTTATCATACTATCCAGAATCTACTCTTGCCTAGTTATTCTTTATTATTGACTATTTGGAATATATGATTGTGTGTGTACATGATAATTGTATTCAATCGACAACATTTCATTTTAGTTAATCATTTGTTTTTAATATTTATATTGAAAGTCTGCGTAAAAAAGAAGCTCAAGTATTTTTTCATTTTGTTTTATTTTATGTTTTTCCTGCATAATTTAATGTTTTGTTATTCACTCATTCTAAAAGGACGTAGGTCGCATCTGAGGATGAAATTGCCAATGGATTATTAAAAAAAAAGCTTGGCATGTTTATGTCTGCTGTCACATAGCATGAAAGTTTTTTTTAAAACAAACTGAACTTAAAAGCAAAGGAAATTGTTTCTAAAATCCTGTTTTTACCATATTTTTACTTTTTTTTAATATCTCTTTATTAAATCACGATTTAATTCTGAAAAAAAATATGATGCTCAGAAAGCCGAAATAGCTTTGAGTTTTGCACCAATTATTAATTTGTAATGTTGTCGATTGTTATAAATGTATTAAGGGCCCATAATACCTCAATTCGCAGTCCTGCTCTAGCGCTTCTGCTTTTTAACTGCCTATCCTACTCTAATCAGACGCCGCGCACGCAAAAACATCAGTTATTTTGAAATCGCGGCTACACTGATGGTTTTTTCATTTTTATGGAACAGTCTGCAGCTGCTTTATACTAATATCAGTAATATTATGCAAAGTTTCAGATCTAATTTCAAGTATTCATTGAACGCTATATGTAGGGTTTATTGTACGGTTTTTCTATCGAGACAATTTAATGGAATCAAATTTTCACCGCATTATGCATAGAATTTATAGTCCTCAACATTATCTTATATAATATCAATTTCAGAGTGATTGTTGCAGTATTTGTTGGTATAAAGTAGAATCATGTGAAGCGAAGTGAGGTAATTATACACCCTTAACACATAAAGATCAATAAGAACGGTGTTATGTAAGGATATCCTTAACCTGATTTTTGATAACAATAAATTAAAGATTAGTAAATGGAGCGCGATCGTGCCTTATGTTACGTTTATGACTTATGAAACGCGTTAAAATCATATACTTACTCCAAAGCATTTGGGAAGGTATAATCGTCGGTGAAAAGTGGCTATGAAATTGTGTGTGCGTTCTGTTGTTACTAAAATTGATGTGACAATATAAAAGTTGGCATAAATTTATACAGCCAAATTCATACTGGAGGCTTGGTGATTGATCAATCAAGGCTAGATAGTACATTTTCTTATTTAAAATGAAATGTTAACCTCCCATTGTAAACGACTTGGGGCTGGGCTTGTATTGGTAGGGAACATGAAAAAAAAAATATTTTCACAAAAAGGCCTTTGATATTAAGCTCTTACCGAGTCTTCAGTATGAACTCAGCTGCATAAATTTAATGTCACCTCGCGTTTGGTGACGTTTATTTATGGACCTATATTCATACTGAAGACTCAGTAAGCGGTCGGTATCAAGGTTCGATGACCCTTTTTGGGAAATTTGAAAATATTATTTTCCTATTACCTACAAAGCCAAGTTCAGTCCCGAGTCAACCACTATGGCAGGTCATAAGACATAAGATCAGTTATTTGCAATAAAGCCATAGAAAAATAATGTGCTAAGGCATGCAAAAAACATTGGTAGGTACAATAAAAAATATAACTAAATGACTAAGAAAAAATATTGAAATATTATTTGAAACACATGTAGAAAAAATTTAAAAAATTATACATTACACTCAAAAACTAATTACCTATTCCTTACATTCATAATATTCGAACATATTATAAAAAGGTTTATCCAGTAGATACATTTTAAGTTTTCTTGAAAATTCGTTGATATTATTACTTACATTGTTTTATGGTATCATTAAGTTTATTGAAAATTTTTAGGCCCGAGTAATTCATATTTTGTTGAAATACATATAATGTATTTTGCGAAATTAGGAAAACGTGTTATACTGATCACTTACCAAGCCTACAGTATGAATTTGGCTGCGTAAATAACAGTTACCTTATTTAAAATTATAATTATTCAGATTTTATTAGTATATATCTATTTTTTTTATGGAGATCTTCTTGTATTATGTATTTTAATTGGTATAAGGATTACAATAAATTATACCAAATTAAAATACACTTACTTTCTAAAAAACTTAGCTAAACAAAATAATCAACATAAAAATAAAAAATAAAAGTTGAATTATAATAAAAGACTTTTTTTAAGTCATCGCTGTCACTGGACCAATTTTAAATTTAATATTAAAATTAAAAAGTATCAAACACTGTTATGCCTGCTATAAACACCACACATAGCACTATACATCTGAGTATGAGTATCTAACCGCTCACCTCACTAAACACTTCAACAAAAAACCATAATCACTTTGAACGCTTTTGTACTACCAGTTCGCTTCGGCTCACATTTGGCGGAACATGTGAATCTTCAAACAATTAATAAAACAAAATTCTAAACAAAAATGAAAAAAAAATAATAATAATAAAATGTTTACAGTATGAATAAAGATAACAGTAATCGTTGGAAAAATATAAAACTGAAAGCGCAAAGTTCGAAAACCACGGTAGAAGTTTCAAGTCAGCCATCTATGAGTAAAGTCATAAATTTGACGAAGGAGAGAGGTAAGCTTTTTAAATTTTTTGTCCTTGTAATTCAGTCATGCATGGCTTCCTTGACACTCTGTTGAATTCTCGTCGTTGGAACATCAAAATCTGTAGTTAGTAAAAGCAAGTTTTGTTCCGAAAACATATTTCCCTGAAGAATTCGAAACTTATGCATAGATTGAAATACAACGCTTACGCTTAGAAAACGTATCGGTGAAAGTAATGTACCTATTATTTTGTCCTTTTAAACGGTACAAACTGCCATGGTTAAACCAAATGTGCTCGTTGCAAAATGTAACTAATATTTTCCAAACTAATACATAATCAACTTGTCTATTGACTATATTACAATGGAAACAGACAGACAGATGGGCATATGAAAATAAAGATGGAGAACTCATTGATTTTCAAAATACTTGTAATTTTGAATCAGGTTTCCATGTTGACCTCGGAGTTCTATTATAATTTACGCCTGCGTTTCAGCATTTATCCAGCTTAAGTTAAGTTATGCCGTAGATGTACGGACAGATGTTTAAAACAATCGACTAGCTACATAACTGAGTAAGAGCATAGACTAAATATTCGTCTATGGTAAGAGTTATAGTGGACCATTAATACCAACTCGAGATCATTAATAGAGGCCCGCTGCGACTCTAACACGAATAAACTCTTAGATAGACCGATATACGGACAGATATTGGAGCTACTTTTTAGGTTTCCGTACCCAAAGAGTGCCAAACGGGACCCTATTAATAAGCCTCCACTGTCTGTCTGCCTGTCTGTTCGTCCTTCTGTCACAGGGGTCTACAGCTTCAACCGTAAGTTAAGTATAGTTAGCCAGCTGAAAATTTCACAAAATACGTGTTATTAGGGCCCCTTTCACGACAAATAATAAAAATTAAACCCAAGGAGGTCCCTATACAATAAACCTCGTATTATCCATAGCGCCATTTGAGATGACTTGTTTGACAGCTTCTACCGAGGTTCATCGATTAGATGATAGATGGCGCTGACATTAAGATAAGCTTGTCGACCTTTTTGTGGAGATATTTATTGGTGAGCTGATAGATGGCGCTAATAGTAGTTTGTCAAAATGTTTGTATCATTATGTTTTTAGGGTTCCGTGCCCTTAGCATGTGGTGGTACGGAACCCTTTGTGTGCAAATTTTCACGCTATTCTTTTTCTGACGGAGTCCTAAAAATTAATACCGGCCAATGAAACTGCCTGCCGCTAACAATTTTTACCAAATGTAGCTATTTGAATTGCTAAAATTTTCTCTCAGGAAGAACTCAGGCTTATTAATTTTGACGCCAATCGGATTAGCAATTTAAAACGGCGCCTTTTTCCTCACCAAATATTGTTTTGTTAATAAAAATAAAGACTGACTTATTATTTTATTTTTATGGGAAGCGATTTAACCGTTATTTATAACCGTTCTGTTTATCCTTAATACTTACCACTTGCTGAATAGTGAAGGAAAACATCGTGAGGAAACCTGCATGCCCTAAAAAGCGTGTAATTGTGCTCGAAGTACGGCGATAGGCCTCACCACCCATCACGTTCAGACGTAATAAATGTAGATCAAACGTGGGTGTGCCGCTTAGACCATATAACATGGGACTGGGCAAGCGCACTTATCCCCCTCTGCCGAAGTACATGAACAATTTGTTCGTGTAAGTTTGCTTGTGTGCGCGTTTTGTGTTTGTGTTGCAGCTTTTGATTTAGTGTGATATATCAAATTTTCTCAGGAGTGTGCGTGAGTGAGTAAATGTGTGCTGTGCGTGTTTACCTCCCCTCCCGTGAAAAGCGGCAGAATAATTTCAGTACTAAGAGTCGCACTTTGCCAGGTCCCGTGTTAAATAGTCTAAGGTGTACCGGGTGTGGACTGTGACTTGCATTTCTCAGTTCACACTCGGGAACACCTCTGACACCCTCTCGGGGATTCATGTCGTGACGACGTGTTTTTTTTGCGGGAATCTGTAATTAAACCTATTACAATTTGACAATTATGTAGCCATAAAATTTCAGAGGCTGCTACCAAAATGGTTTTTGCCCTGTGATTCGGCTGCTATCACGTCACTCACGTGCTATCACGTTTTGACTGTGTTTCAAATCTAGCCATCTATCAAATAGCACGCCACCTCAGCGTGATAGTACGTGACGAGAAAAATAAAGGCAGAGATTTTATTGTTCACTTTTCATCTCAGTTATTTATTCAGGAACGCAAACAAGAACCATTTCCACGTACATATTTATGCTACCTTTTTCCGAACAATCTTTATTGAAGGGTATATTAACAAAAGGCTATTCCTGTTCAGTAAATATTTAGTTCCCTCATTAATACCTTTATAGCTTGTTTTTTTAAATTTTTTATAATATATTAGTATATACTACTGTTAAAAAAATAAAAGAAAAAGTATTTCAAGATATATTTTGGGCCCTACTGGGCCCGGCATTAGTTGATATAATAATGACATATTATTTACAATGAAAATAATGGCAAATAAAAATGGCATGGTGTTAAAAACATACATATTTAAATGTCTGCGATAATTTTGTAACACGATATCACGATTTCGAATTAATCATTTAAAAACGGTTGTGTGCGAGTAGAATTGCATCCTGAGGATTCTGCACCATTCAAATTAGTTGGTAAAAGTTTAACAGTAGTATAGCTATAGACCTTAGTGTTCGATATTGGTTTCACTTAATTTGATACCTCAAATAAACTTGATATTTCATATTTCAACCCATTTCTGATAAATAGGGCCTGGATACACGGATGGACAGAACGAAAGGACAAACAACAAAGGATACATCTTTTTAAATATGAGTATATTAGTACATTACGATACAAAATGAAACGTTTTCTGACGAGTGTGAGCTTGCGGCACGAGCCGAAGGTGAGTGCTGCAATCACACGAGTCGAGAAAAAGTTTCTCGCACGAGTATCGTATAATATTTTATAGCACAAGTGGGGAAAATGCCGACTTTACGCAAGCGCAGCGTGCGTAAAGCGGTCATTTTACGCACGGTGTCTTATAAAATATATTACGGAACCCTAAAATTACGTGACTAAATAACATTTCTAGATAACACGTAATAAGATCTTAATTAAAGGGTTTTCTGAAATATCCTGAATAATGTTTTCTTTGATAAGATGGTAGCTTATTTTCTCAGTAATATACTAACTTATAATTAATACAATCTCAGCTAAATATTCGTAGATTCCGCTGAAACGGAATACGTAAACGAGTACGATAACTGAAGTGTCCTATTTTATGCCCCTATTACTAACTATAGATAATGAAATAAAAACCGCCCAAGTGCGTGTTGGGCCACGCGCAATGTAGGGTTTCGTAGTTGCCCGGTACATTTTATAAGTTGGTCTACTAATACAGACCGCGCCAAACTTCTAGTCCCATACATTAGAGGGGACCAAAAGTTTAGCGCGAAGTTTTCCTTTTAAATTGATTGTATATACTATTTCTGTGAATTTTTTCACATTTCTATAAACAACCATTTAGCCAGCAGGGGGACGCTCCAGTCTAACAAAAATTTTCACTATAAAGCTTAATATTTCGCCAACGGATCCCTAAATCTAAAAATGGCTTGACACACCCACAATGTCTTTAAAGTACCATCCATCCATCCATCAGCCTGTTTCGTCCACTGCTGGACATAGGCCTTTCCAGAATTTCGCCACTCTTGGCGGTCCTCCTGGAAGAAATGCCTATACTCACACACGCTGGGCAGGCGGGTTGGTGAGCGCGGTACCGAAACCCTTGCACCAGTGACGCCGCTGCCCGTCACAAGTCTGTCTTATATAAGGCCCGGCAATTGGGGGTGCTAACTTTCTGGACAAGAACGGAAATCTTAAAACCATTTCGAGAAATATGTTTTCTGTACAGTTGCTACTTATCAGATTAATAAATAAATCTATACTTTTAAAGATATTTTAACAAAACACAATGAACTTCATTTGACTTATCTATGACGTCATGACATGACATTTGACATGCAGTGCATTCCGTGTCGCGAAATAATCGATTATATCGCGTCTATCATCATTCCGAGTCACCGTGAGCCCGATAATTAATCAACCACCAGAATTCATATTGGAGACTCGGTTAGTGATCAGGAACAATGTTTAATGAACCTCAAGGTAAAACTGAAAACAAAAAATTGCTCCCGTATCTACCTACTGCCTATTCAGTCAGTATGGAAACAATTTTTTTTATGATTTCGAAAATAACGATCATTGAATTTTGTTCCTGATCACTAACCGAGTCTCCAGTATGAATAAGGGTGATTGATTAAATTTCACCTTGTTTATCATAGACAAAATCCTTAACGACGCCATGTTGTGATATGCCTATGCTTCAGAGCGTTTGCACTGTGAGCGATCTATGAAAAGTGCTAGCTGGCCGGTGGCAATTTCAAAAATAGGTTTTTCGAAGAATTAGAGCATTAGTTAAATCATGATTATAAGATTGTAGTTAGAAGAAATTACTTCTTGGAACTAGTAAAATAGTATATCCTTTGTATTCACGTAACTTAAATGAATTTCTACAAATTCTGTCATCATTCATGTTGCGTTCAAAAGAACCCTAAATGGATTATAAGTATAAACAGTGATAGACGCCATTTTTCATTCGGAACGACTTGAGGGGCGTGAGAAGTTTGATGGTAGTGTTAGCACTATTAGCGCCATGCGGAACGCGCTGGTTGACTTGACTGATACATTTTTTTCTAGTGGTAGGCAAAGAATTTTATCCCATCACTACTCTAGTGACGTCACGTTCACTTTTGGCGGGTAAAATTTAAGTTTTTGTTTTTAAATAGATGCGATGAATAAAACCCAAAAATAATGAAATTAGTTTCATAAAATAGTCTACATTTTCAAACTAAATTATTAAAAAAATATATATCAGAAACATGCATGGCTAATTGGGGATGGATATACCGCCATCCATCGGTCCCAGGCAATGGTGGGCCGCCTGGTTTTTTTGCCTGAGAGCTGTCCTCTTAACCTCCCCCGAATAACTTCGGGAGGATTTACGATTAAGATGGTGGTACCTTCACAGTCGAGCCCGGCATTAGCTCTACCACCTAACGTAAACTTAAAGTACCTATCCAACGATAACCCACACTATGGGTTAGACGAGAAAAATAAATTCATCCCCTGTTTACGTGTATGACAGGAACACTTCAAAAAAAATTTTTCGAGATTTTATTTTACCATTTTGTTGCCGTAATTTCGCGCAGATTTTCCCATTATAACGTCATTATATTTCCCATATATAGGTAAACATAAAACAAAGGATAAAATATTCTAAATAATGTGCTATTTACGAACACCAAAATAAAGTAGTGAAATAGTAATCTCTTTCTTTTGGTTTGGTATACTCTTATATAGCTTGTAAATAACACATTATTTTAATATTTTTATGAACTTTGCGTATTTTTTATGAATTCCGCAGCGGTGGCGGCCTTTTTTGCTTTAGAGTATTTATAATAATCTGAACAAACTTGAAGCTCGTATGTTTTACCATCTTAAGATAGAGCTGAAACAAATAACCTTAAAAAATTGGTTTTTTAAGTAATTATATCTTACTTGCAAATCCTCCCGAAGTTATTCGGGGGAGAGTAAGAAAACAGCTCTTAGGCAAAACCAGGTGGCCCACCATTGCCTGGGACCGATGGATGGCGGTATATCCATCCCCAATTGCCGGGCCTTATATAAGACTGACTAGTGACGGGCAGCGGCGTCACTCGTGCAAGTGTTTCGGCACTGCTGCTCACCAACCCGCCTGCCCAGCGTGTGTGAGTATGGGCATTTTTCCCAGGGGGACCGCCAAGAGTGGCGAAATCCTGGCCTATGTCCAGCAGTGGATGAAACAGGCTGATGGATGGATGATATCCTATAAAACGGTATCCATGCGTGTGAACCTACGGGCGTCGGGCAGTAAATCTAAGATACCGCGCAAGCCTTGGCATAAAAAAGTAAAACTTCTTATCATTTTGACGAAAGTTTGAACAATTAGAAGTTTGAGCATCGTTTAAGAGACTGAAACGAAAAACTTTTGAAGGATGTTTAAAAAAAGGAGATTTTATAAAGGTAGTTATGGCGCATGCCGTTTCGTATGCTTATGATTGTTTTTAGGGTTCCGTACCCGAAGGGTGCTAAACGGGACCCTATTACTAAGCCTCTGCGTCTGTCTGTCTGTCCGTCTGTCACAGGGGTCTACAGCTTCAACCGTAATAGGTAGAAAGTTTAAATTTTGACAACAAACGTGCTACTATAACTTCTACCAGGACAAATAATAAAATATTTAAAAAAATATATGGGGGGGTCCTCATACAAGAAACCTCGAAAAATTGCATTATTTTAACGTTATTTATTTTAGCTCTAACTTAAAGACAGTAATACATACAAGTTTTTAATTTAGTCAGATTGTAGAATATACTCTAAAGTAAAATAAAAATAACAAAAAATAGGGTTCCGTACGCAGCCGGTGCCAAATTTTTTGTCAGGCAGTACCATTTGAGCGGTTTGTTTTTAGCCTTAATGTTGCTTTGGCGTGTATATTGTTGTTATTTATCATAGTGTTTTAAGGGTTCCACATCCATATTTTGGGTTGGTACGGAACCCTCTATGCGCCAGTCTAACTTGCACTTGGCCAAATTATTATTATTTTTGAAAGTCTTAATTATGTCTAATATCATTTTGGCTTTTCTGGCCGAGTTATGTTATTTTATGCATAACTTTTTTTAATGATCTAGCACAAGCGTGTTTGCAGTTATATCCCATATATGCCCAGTGGGTAAATAACGACCCATCACCTAGCCACTTATGGTAATGCACCGTGATATCAAACTGTATGCATGTTTTTCGTACTACCCACATTTTTTCATTGCCAAGGAACGTATCCAGAAGTAAGTCGTGTGCGCTTGTGCTAATACGTGTGTTTTCATACAATTATTGTCCGTGAAAAATTACTTCAGTTTTATTTGGCGAAAAGTTGCTACCAGAGCGGAAATAAATGTAAGTACTGTTTTTACTTATTGATAATTGTTTGTTTTATCAGGTGTTATTGGAAGATGAGTAAGTGTGTCAGGTTATGTGAAAACATTTTTTATGATAAAAATTGTTTTATTGGTTGAAATTGACGCGAATATTTCATTGGGTCGTTATCGACCCCGTGGGCAAATACCATGACTCATGTTTTTGTACTGTTTTTTTATCAGGTCTCGCCGTCAGCTTACTGCACATGAGATTCTTGACTGCCTCGAGTCTTTTGATGTTGAGGATGTTCAAGGCTTGGACGTGTACATTGATCCGCCTTGCAGTGGCATTTTATCTGATGGTGACTCGGATGAAGAGGATGGAAACGACGTCGACCGGATGAACCGACATCAGTTGCTAGCACCAGCCGAGCTTGTAGTTCATCGCCACCAAGATGACGAAGACGTAGCAGATGATAATCCTACCCCAAGTTCATCAGTCGCCGATAATGAACGTGCCCGACCTTCAACTTCCGCACCAAAGAGGCTTCGACGAGCAAGAAATGAAGGCGAAACAGCTGCGTTAGAAGACTGCTAAGAACAAAATTGAAATTGATCAGCCAAATTTAATTTCCCAATATAATAAGTACATGGGTGGCGTAGATAGACTGGACGCTAATGTTGGTGTCTACAGAATAGCCATCAGAGGGAAGAAGTGGTACTCATCAATCTTGATGTGGCTTATTGACGTTGCAGTAAACATCTGTTTTTTGCTCGCTAGATCCCTTGGATCGACTATGGATACACTGGAACACCGCAGAGCTCTAGCCAGATCGCTTTTGCAGAAGTATGGAGATATGAAGAGTCAGCCTGGGCCATCACCTGCGAGACATTTTTCAATTTCAGTACCTCAATCGGTCCGGAAACATAAAGCTGATCATATGATTCTCACAGGTCAAGAGAGGAAACTGTTTGTAAGAACAAAACGAACAAAATGTGCCGCAAATGTAAAGTAAACCTCCATGATAAATGTTTCGCAATGTATCACGATACAAATTAGTAATAAAATATTTTTTTCTCTCTCTAAGCCGTGTTTTAGTTCATAATTGTTTTCTTACAAAATCAATTTAATGGGTCAGTGTATATGCCCCAGGGGTCGTTAGCGACCCACTGAAAAAAAAATACTTCCAGACCTGAAAACTGAAAACTGTCACCATACTTGATAAAAGTGGTCAAAATTGACTAACATATCTAAAAATTACTAAAATCAGTGACCAAAAAAGTTCTGGGCATATATGGGATATAAACTAATAATAAGGTAGTAAAAAAATCGTGTCTGCACACTGAACATTGTGTTTCATGTTAATTGAAAAGGGATATTATTAGTGTACCGATGAATTTTTATTTATTTTTATTTGTGTCTATCTCTGTCTATCTGACTTTCTATCTCTCTGTCTGTGTTCCGTTTTGACTCGAGAACCATTTAATTGATTTGTATTTTGGATGCGGTTTTCTTTACTATCATCACAGTGACCCTGTTCAACATATACGATTTTAAAGCCCATGATGTCGCAAAAGAACTACGAGTACCATTAGGTACAAGCTGTCATCCAGAAGTGCGTTCATTAAAGAACCCTAGGGTGGGTAGGACCACCGGGGTTGCAACACTGAGTTTTTGAACGGGTTTGACCGAGTTGCTACACTCCAAACGTCATTTCACCCAATAGATTTCTTATTGATTTATAACTGTCAGTTTGACGTCTCTATACGAACCTTGCGAACCCTGTTCAGAGTTGGTGTTGAAAAATTCGACACTGCTAATTTTTAACGGTCAGTGTTGCGACCCTGGTTGCTTTTTTAATGGGTAAGTGTAGCAACTCAGGTAGGAAACCCAACCCAGTGTGAGTTTTTGAATGACTTATCTGGTGTCTGTATATAGTTACATTGTTGCCTACAGGACAACTACGCTTTCTCAAGGCAAGCGTTGTTTATATACTTTTGGTCGGCATTTTAAAATTTATAATCTTTATGATGCCGCCGATTTCTTAAAATGAAACAGTAAAATAAATACAAAAAAAATTCTAAGGTGGGCCTCGCTTCACTGCTAATAAAACAGCTCCGCAGCAATTAGTTACGTTTACATGGCAGCCGTAGGTAATATTCTGTGATTGAGTGGCAGAGCGCTCGCCTACTAACCCAAAGGTCGTGGGTTCAATCCTCGCGGTGCACATTATAATTTTGTACTCGGTCTGCGCGCTTCGGAAAGGCACGTTAATCTGTTGGTCGTTATTCTCGAAGTACGGCAATAGGACTCACCAACTATCACGGACGTAATATTCGTCAGTGAAAAGTGGGTGTAAGGAACCATTTTTGTGCGAGTGCAACTCGCTCGCACTTACCCAAATTATTTATTTTATTTTAGAGTGTGCAACAATCTGACCAAAATTAATACTTTTATGTACAAGTATTAACGTTTTTGACATAGACCTGAAAAAAAAATTGTTGTAAAGATATTGATTTTTAAAGTATTTTTGTATGGGTTTAAATTTTTTTCTATTATTTGCTGTGTTAGAGGCCTAGTAATAATTTAGTACGATGTAAAAATTTAACTGTCCACCTTTAACGGCTGAAGCTGTAGACCCCTGTTACAGACGGACAGTCAAACAGACAGACAGCGGAAGCTTTATCATAATAGGGTCCTGAGATTATGTTTTTATTGCGAAATCCATCGCTTTGGAATACTCTAAATAGTATTATTATTGGAGTGCATTACAAACCAGAAAAGATAAATTAGAAACAAATGTAAAGAAAAGAATTTGAAAAAAATCCTCGGGCCAGGATTCGTACCTGCGAACTCTTGTTTCCCAGACAAACGCGCTACCAATTGCGCCACCGAGGTACTTATCCTGGACCGTTGAAATTTTCCACCATACGTGTCCACCGAATATTTTTGCAACTATTTGATCTAACTAGCTTGTAATGCACATACTGAACGCTCACGAGGGCGTTAAGTGATTTCACGCCTCGTTCTTAACAAAAAGATGGCGCTGTCGGCGCTACATTAAATGTGTTTCATCAAACAATTTAAATATTCACAGTTCTCATTAACTAAGATTATGTTTTTATTGCGAAATCCATCGCTTTGGAATACTCTAAATAGTATTATTATTAGAGTGTATCACTTAAATGGTGCCAAAAGAACCCTATTATTATAAAAATAATAATAGGGTCCTTTTGGCACCCTTTAGGTAAGAAGCCTTAAAAACGAAGGAACCTCGCCCCTCAAACTGTCGTTTATTACCTCGCAGCAAAATTCAAAATCACATTCACGTCGATATTCGGAGGAGTTACTGGTTGGCTGGGGCCATGACAAAAGAAACATGACTTAAAGAAACAAATATAGGCTTCCCGACAAATAATGCTAAGACAGTGCATAAATAGAACGCCTGATTCTGAGATTTAAAGATGCGTGCAAACGGGAAATTAATGCACTGAATAATGTGGGGTGACAAAAAAAAATTTTGAAAAAAATACGTCCGTGCTCTAATTTTTTGATGATGGGAAAACGTGTAACGACAGAAAGTGTCTAAGCAACATTAACCTTAAAAAGCTTTAACATAATACCGCAAGACCACTACAAGGCTTAACCTTCACAGGGATCTTAAAATAAAACCAGCACCTGAATATACTGGTAATAATGATTATCTTTCTCAAGGAAACATGCATGCGGGAACGATAAAAAAATTTGACCTGACCGTACAAAAATCACAATAAGTTTTCAATGGGAAAATTGTTTTGTGTGATCAATAGATAATGTAGTTTCATTAAAAGATGCATGTTCATTAAAGCTCGATTTAAGTATATAAGCATCAAGTTCTCTTAGTCGAGGTACACTCCTATCACTGTCAGTACATGGTTGCGACTTGCGATAAGGGAGCATTGCAGGTGTTCATTTCTGGTGCGTTCCTAAACTACGGAATATTCAGGTGGCGGTAGGTAAGACAGAGACAACATAATGTCTTTATAATATAGTGACATGCATACTCTAATTATCTTACCAAATAACTTTTTTCGTGCCAACTAGAAAACCTCTCATATTTTCAATGCTTTTTGTGAGTTTTTATTTCAATTTGGGTAGTGAAGTATGATCAGTAGAGCATATCGTTTAGTTTAATGTAACGTCCTTGTTACACTCATATCACACAGGTTATTTGTAAAATTAAACAAATTAGTTTTTTCATGTTATTAATATTAAAAAAACTAATTTTAAATGAAAAATGAAATGAATATGAAAATTATTTACTCTACAACAAAGGATTTGTGTACATTATGTTTAGTGGCCATGGCCTCCCATTAGATGTTCAAAGGGACATCTGTGTTAGAAGGACCTGTTCTTCCTTAAGACCATCTACATGTTAAGTTGCGCTTATGACATAAAATATAAAATTTGTACAAAAGTAAAAAATTACGAGTGCGTGTATGTGTGTGAGAGGGTGTATGAGAGGGTGTGTGAGGGTGTGTGTGAGTGTATGTGAGTGTGGTGTATCTTAATATACGTATGTATTTTATTTAAAGTAGTTTTCCAATCTCATTATATATCAAAGGTTTTAGCCATTCCGATACTGCATATATGTATACTAATTATATATTATTCTATAATATCTATTCTATTATTAACTAATATTCAACTAATTTGTTTCAGTACAATGAATATGAATATATATTTTTCCCTTTTTTATTTTCGGGGAGCTACTCCTGTATTTAGGTATATTCTGTTACGTGTCTTAGTAAGTGCCAAGTAAATAACTAATTTTGAACTCTTTTTAGGTTTCCGTACCTAATAATTATAAAAACAAAACCCTTGTAGATCACATTGTTGTCCATCTGTCTATCTATCCATCCGTCAAGAGTCTTGAGAGTGCTGTTAAAACTCAGGCTTTTATATTACAATCAAATAATTTCAGACAAGTTGGTTCACCATGAAAACCAATAGGGTACTTCTAGTTGACCTAGAAACTTAGAATTATATTTTAAATTATTTGAGAAGCAATTACTGACCAGATTAATTCAAAATTTTATTAATAAAATTATTTTATAGGTTTTGGAATACAACCCCAAGCCATACATGCGAAATCACGCGATTATAATTAGGTTCAGCCCTGGCACCATATGCAGATCTATTAATGTCCTTGGTTAATTTGTATGTGTATGCTAGCCAACGGTACATACCTACATAGTTAATTATAATATAGGTTAACCTTATCTGGGGCAGAACATTAGTGTAACTTACAATCAGTTGAGTAGTGTAAATCATTCGTCCATTACCAATTTCCGTAGATTTTTCCTGCAGTTTTTGGGCAAACATCCACTATCCGTTTCAGATGCTATTGTAGGTAGTATAGGACCTGGTCAGTGATCTTAATGATCAGTGGCGGAAGCACACTATGTGCATCTCTTTCACTCACGTACTTCCGTCAACGTTGCTAAGAGCACACAGACATCAGGTATGACAAGGTCCTATCCTAATAGCATCTGAAACGGATAGTACATCCTAGGTCCTATTAACGCTTTCTATTAGGCGCGTTAATTTCCAAGGCCCCATAGAGGGCAAAAAAGGGACATTTTAACGGCGAATAAGTCAATTAAAGAAAAACTAACCGCTAAAATTAACCAAAAACTAAATGTAGGGGACATAATTTTTTTGACAAAAAGTCTAAATAAGACCAAAATTGCTTATTGACTTCTAAATAAATACCTTTCAAAAGCGAAATCCTTCTAAAATTAAGGGTTCTAAATTCAAACGCATCAGGTCTCAGTCCTCATTCGTATTCTCAACGGTATTCCCCATAATTCCCCACAAATTATACAAGGCTCCCCACAATTAGGCATAAATTAAAACAACATCGCTACGTACAAAACTCGAATGAGCATTTTAAGATTTGTACGTTCAGTCGCGTCGAGATATGTAAATCGAAATTTACATAAACATTTTCAGCGGCAGCATATTGTTCGCGCCGCTCGCTGGATATTATTTTCGGATTCGCACAGTTGGAGCCTGGCTGCACCTGTTCTAACACTTTTGTTTTAAACTGTACAGAATAAAAGGAACAAAAAAAACTGCAAAAGTACAACATCGAAATTTTCATGCGGCAGGTTTTTTATTTCACGTGCAAATCGTTTCACAGTTAAATTCAGAAGTTTCTCGAAATCAATTTGATAGTTACCGATTGTTTTGTCTATTACAGCCTAATTACCACCCCTGATATCAAAACCTCGGTAATAAATTGAATAAAAATTACATCAGGAACGTTTAGACTGTCAAAATACCTCTTAATCAGCCCAAAGCTTAATGAAGTAGAAAATATGGATCAACTGACAAAATTCCTTGTTTATAATCGAACACCGAAATCCCGTAACGGAATGGATTACGATTCGATGAAAAAACATAAGAAAGAGGCAGAGAAAGCAGATGGAAGTACTTCTCAAGACAAGAGATTACTGCTTCTGTCTCCGGAAATGGGAAGAAGAAATGAAGGTAAGAAAAACTATTTCTTCTTTCACTCTCTCTTGACCTCTCTTCTCTTTTGTTTGTTTCTACAATTTTGTACTAAGTACCTATTTATTTTTTACAGTCTTCGAAGAAGACTATTATTCTTTATATTTATTAGTAATTATTTTTCCACCAGTCTGTATATATTTAGGTTAGTTGCACAATCAACCACAAACTTTGATTTTGAAAAATTGTATGTCTATTAGTTTGTCCTAGCATCCTTGTGGACATGTTGGCAGCTACCCATCACATTATTGAGTAGGCATCTAAAAGTATTTTAAACTAGCCTCTGGCCGCGTTTATTCACTCTTTGCCTCATTTTCGGCTTGGGCGTTATTTTGTGAAAACCGCTTATAATATATATTGACCAGGGTCACTACGGTGATAATTAAAAAAACTGCTTCCAAAACCGTTGAGTGGTTCTCGAGAGAAAATGGAACAAACAAACAGACAGACAAACAGACAGACAGACAGACAAAATTGAGGTTTAGGCCTCAGTACTATACTAATAGAGATCGAAATAGGTATGTAGAATATATCTACCTAAACTTCGTGGAATATAGTCAAAAAGTGGAGATGGAGATGCATTAGAACTAAAAAAAAACGGGTGTTATATTTATTGCACGAATAAAATATTTTGCTCTAATTGAAATAAAAAAAAATAATAATAAATAGAATAGTGGCTTATACAAAATCTCGTTATTTAAAGAAAGTTTTTAAAATGTTACTGGCTACTATAATCTCGTACCTATCTTTGTTTATTCCTTTCATAGTCAGGTATTTTATTAGTTTTGTTTATAATAATATTAATAATATTGTAATTATGACAGAAATGTACTTTTGCTTATTAAACTAAAATAATATCTCGGCTAAAATACAGATGTAACATTTAAAAAATAAATAGTCCTAAGGAAGTCTCCATTTTCTGACCAAGAGTTTAGGTAGATATACTCTACCTATTCCGATCTCTCTAATAACACATTTCATTTACGCGAAGATATTAAACTAGGTGGTAGAGCTAATGCCGGGCTCGACTGTGGAGGTACCACCATCTTACTCGTAAATCCTCCCGAAGTTATTCGGGGGAGAGTAAGAGAACAGCTCTCAGGCAAAAAAACCAGGCGGCCCACCATTGCCTGGGACCGATGGATGGCGGTATATCCATCCCAATTGCCGGGCCTTATATAAATCAGACTGGTGACGGGCAGCGGCGTCACTGGTGCAAGGGTTTCGGTACCGCGCTCACCAACCCGCCTGCTCAGCGTGTGTGAGTATGGGCATTTCTTCCAGTAGGACCGCCAAGAGTGGCAAAATCCTGGAAAGGCCTATGTCCAGCAGTGGACGAAACAGGCTGATGGATGGATGGATGGAAGATATTAAATGTACAGACACCACTTTTTTACTAATTAATTATTAGTATAGATATAGATACAACATGATTGTTATTTATTACTTGACGAGGCTTAAAATATACCGTGTGTAAAAAGATAGCTACTGCTGATCACTCTGAATAATTTTTCCAAAGAAACATTCCCACGCTAATCGTTGGTTTGGGAAATATTTAAATTTTAGGCAGATATCAGTTAAAATTGACGCCGTGCTTTATGTTACTACGTTCCTTCAGTCATATCACAATAATTGCAATTAAACATCTTGTTAAATAAGACACTTGTACTTGTCCACAGGATTATATTTTCACTTAATACGCCCGACCGGTTTCGCTTATAAGCATTGTCTAGGGCTTTATTACATAAAAAATAACTTAAATAATATTTACATGTTTAATACGTGTATTAAACATACGTGTATTAATATTGACGTATTAAACATGTAAATATTATTTAAGTTATTTTTTATGTAATAAAGCCCTAGACAATGCTTATAAGCGAAACCGGTCGGGCGTATTAAGTGAAAATATAATCCTGTGGACAAGTACAAGTGTCTTATTTAACAAGATGTATAATAAGTTCCACCAAGTGCCGACAATCACAACCATCAACAATTGCAATTATGTACAACGTTCTTCACTTGTTTTAACTTCATTTGTGAGTCTGCCAGTCAGTGATAAAACTAGGGATTCTTGGACGTGATTTTCTCAATAAGGGATGTTTTGAGACAAGCGTCTTCCGTGAGACAGCTGTTTACGCGCAGCGTTCTAAAATAGACCTTCCTCCTGAGAAAAGTAATATCTTCTTCTCTGAAGATTTGTGTGGGTATGCTTCTTGGGAAAAGTTGTTCAGTATGATCAGTTGAGTATGTAGTTACATTTATAGGTCGCTGTCCATTTACACATATTACATTTAATGAGTAAACATATAAATATTCTTACGCCCGTCTTCTATAGGATTAACCAGAGACTATAGATTTCTATACGCTACGATCTTGACCCACCTCTCTCATATCTTCTAAATTCCATTAATCTAGTTATTACTATTTAGTTGACAGAAATTTTATATTTTACTTGCTATCTTTAATTTGATAATAATTTTTTATTGTTTTATTATTATTTCATTATTTGTTAGTCATACAAGCTCTTTTAATTCTGGTTAAGTAAACATTTATTTTTAAATTCTTACAAATTGATCAATATTATATTGACGTAACCTTTTTAAATACAATTTTTCAAATGTTATTTTATTTACTTCACAAGACATATACTGATATCCATATAAAAATACGTCATACTTGTCAATATTTACAAAAATCTAATCAAATTTTAAATTTGTATATATTACCTCACGTCTTGAAGATAGAGCTGAAACAAATAACTTAAAAATTATACTTTCTTAAGGATTGTTGAATGGGGACCACCCTTAAATTTCTTTTTTTTTATGGACGCCAGAGTAACATGTATTCGTATTACGGCTGAAGCTGTAGAGCCCTGAGAGACGGACGGAAGGCAAGCCGGAGGGACAGTAGCGGCTTATTAATAGGATCCCGTTTGGCACCCTTCAGGCAAGGAACCGTAAAAAGGCCGATACTTTGAACCTCTAAAAATTTATAAACTCCGTGTTTGAGCAAACTTCCTTGAAAATACTAACTATGTATATTACACTGTCTAGCGCATATCACAAGCGGTGAAGAATTTCCGTGTACTTATCGCGGTTTGACCTTCAGAACCATGGCTTGAGCAGTTGAAGGTTAGTTAAGTAGTCTTGATACTTTCGCGGATAACGTAATTTTAATAAGTGAATGTTAAGAAACACTTGTTTTACATGTTTAATTGCGTAAAATTAAAAATGATCTTTGAAGTATTGCAAACATTGGATCAGATTATTTGAATCTGATAATGGTCGCCGATTTAAAATAATAAAACTTGGTCAAATCAAGAAATCATCTAACAAGATAAAAAAAACATTAGTCTTATTAATAGTACATTGTTCAACGAGGGATGAAAAGGACCGATTACTAATGAGGGTGTTTATATACACGAGTTGGGATTGTAGGTATTTTCTTTCAAGTGATACATAGTTGTTCTAGACCTAAGACGCAAATAAAAGACAAATTTAAATAAATTATTTATATGCACCCCGCGCGCGATTTTCACTTTCTTTCTTTTTAGTAATGTAAAGAAATGCATAGTACTTAGCCACTAATAGCGAGTATCAGCATCATTTTGCGAACTTGAACGTAAAAACGTTGTCTTTTGACATCATTAACATTGGACAAAAAATAAAACAGCACGTTAAAAATCGATTTTCTTAACCTACTTTGTCTTTTTACATTTTCATACACTTTTTTCGCCCGCATATTTGTATGACAGGACTGAATGACAATAAAAAAATAGTACATTTATTTATTTAGTTGTCAAGTACATTTCGAGTAATAAATACTTATTATAATATAAAATAACAAATATAAGTAGATAGGTAAACGTACGCTATATTTCTGGAAAATGGGTATCTCTTAACAGATTTAATATCTCTTTCATAACGGAGTCTCTCAGAATAATTCTATATTAATGAGTTCTAACTAGATAAATTGGGAGAATTACTTTATTAACGTTGACTTATAAGTAATTAATTTTGATTGAATAGGTATTATTATCGTGCGTTCCTTTTAAGGGTTCCGTACAAACGTTACTAAGACTCCGCTGTAGGTCCGTACTTCCGTCTTTCAGAGGGGATTTAACTAATAGGTAACATGTAACCAGATTAATTTTTCACTGAATACTCGTACATGCTACTCTAATAATCACTACAAATAATATAAAATAAAAATTATTAAAACCCCATGCAAAAAATAGCATGTTTTCAACTTTTTTGACTCAGCTGTATCTTAAAAATAGTAATACATAAAATAGTAAAATTATAAGTATAAACTTGATAATAATGGGGTCAGATCTGGACCCGGCATCAATTGAGTTTTAAAATATCGGATCCGAAATATATCTTGAGCAAAATTTTATTGCTATGTTTATATTTAAAAATTACTATATACATTTATATATATATATATATATATATATATATATATATATATATATATATATATTATTAATTAATTATATATATTAAGAAGAATCTTGCAAAAGTAAATATATTTTTATATCGTAATACATAAAAGTTTCTTTAGTCTGGTTGTGGTACACATAATATAAAAAAAAATAGGGTTCCATTCTCAGGAGTGCCGAATTGTTTGTCAGACGCTACCATTTTACTGGCTTGTTTTTCATCGCCTTGATATTGCTATGGCAAGTAATTATTCATTTTTATTTTATCATGTTTTTAGAGTTATATGGTAGTATTGCATGGTGGTATTCTTGAATGGGTCCGACTCCAAATGGCTGGTTTTTGGTTAAAAAAAAGGATTTAAGAACTTTACTAACTTCGTAGCATTATTTAAATGTTGTGTCTAGGAACAGTTGCGAGCTCTTTGTGGGGTAGATTGCCGGCTTCGTCTTCTTCTAAACTGGATATGAATGAAAACGAAAGCAAACAAAACATCATATTTCACTTATCATACTAATCAATAGCTACCCGAAATAAACATACATAATAAAAACACTTCGCCAATTTGAAATAATTCCGCGAATTTTGTATGTGTGGTTCCAATTTCCTTTTTTTTTAGTTGAGAAATCTTAATGAGCCATTTTGCTGTAAACGACCGCTTTTAGCTATTTAAATTTCAGCTATAAATAGGCATTGTTTATGAAAACTCGGTATTTAAAAATAGATTATTGCTTTTTCTAGGAATTTCGTTGAGCAGACTTATAATAATTGTTCTGGTTAACTAATTGTTTTTGTAAAATGGCTGCACATTCACAGCTCATAAGACGTTAATTCTGTCGCGTAGGTACAAACAGCTTAAAATAAAATAGACATAATTTTATCCAGATACGGAAAAAGGTAACATTGTTAAGATTTAATGAGTGTTCATCAGATATCTTCGGATTTGAAAGAGGTGTGTCAGGATTATAGCAAACCGCTCTGATTAGTATGGTAATGAAGCCAAAAGATCATTTTTAGAATTTTTGTCTGTCGGTCTGTCTGCCAGTATTTATGTATCAACGGATTTGAATGTGGTTTTCTTTTATATCATCGTAGTGATCATCCTAATTTTCCTATGTGCAAACCTTTAAAATAAATGTCTACATTAATTAAACTGAAATCAGTTCCTGATCATTTATAAATTACATTTGATTCCTGTTTACTAATTAAATAAAAAAAATATCAAGAGCATATATTCCCCAATCGTGTACGTTTCAACAGTTACTAGTTATCTTGTCGAAAGCTTTGATTAATGCATAACAGCTCGTCTTAGTTTCGGACTTCAGTTTAATCATCGGTATAGTTTGAGGAACTGTTTCTTTGATTTTTTTTGTGGAAATGGAGGAACTTGTGGAAGGGAAAAAAGGAAAAGGTTAGTTTTGTAGATTTTGAAACATTTTGATTTAATTCTCAGTATAGGTTTTATGATAGAAAATATAAGGATTACGTTATTTTCCAATTATTTATAGAAACTACGTGTTTGAGAAAGCAGAAAGTCGCTAGAAATAACGGCCTAAAAAAAGAAAGTTAAATGAAAATTATAATACTTTGATGAGTGAATAATCCAGACAAAATAAATTTATTGTAAAAATCGTGACAACGAACAAATTGATTCGTCAATATTATATTATTTCTGTTCGTGTTTGGACAACTTTCGCCACAGGAACCACGAAGAGTAAAAGGAGTTTTATTTTATTGTATAGTTTAACTCTAAAAATATGTATTTTTTATGCTTTCGAATGTGTCAAGTGTTGTAGGTACATGATGTGAGTGGATAAATTATATAAATTAAATTACATTCTACTCATTACACTAAACATTTTTATATAAAAACTAAAAGTAATATACCATATAAATAAATTGATGATCGTATTTCTTTATATTCTACTAGTTCTGAATATCTACTGTAGACTGTTTATGCTGTACTTATTTCTTTATGTATTTATGTATGTCTTACTAACTGTTTGCCCGTGGCTCCGCCTGCATTGAATAAATTCTTTACCCACGGCCGCTTATTCTCAGACTTTTTTTAAACAGAAATGTTTACTGTTTGGCTCTCTTCATCACAACGCAATTGCATATGTCACCGACCTAACCCAATTTTGGGATAAACTAAAGTCTGATTTTCAATTAGGCGAAGTAAACTGATAGTTCGTGATAGTGGGACATAATAATTTGCTTTTAACTCGTATGGTGCATGAGCCATTTTACAATGCAACTGTCACAACATTCAAAAGTTCGCAAAAATGTAAAATGGCTTATGCACCATAGGAAATAAACCGCATTTCCCACTATCATGAGCTGTCCGTTTACTTCAGCTAGTTAAAAATCCGACTTAAGTTGCCTGCGCCAAAGTGGTACCGGGTTTTCATTTAAAAAACACGTTTTGTTGTTTAAATCTAACCTACAGGCTATCTTCTGCGTTAGCCTAAGCCGTCTTTAGATCAGATTTAGCCTCTATATAGGTATAACCTCTGAACATTTTGAATGATGAAGTGGATGACAATGAAAACTACATCAAAATCTTTGAATTTTTATTTGCCTCACTTGAAATGTTTTTAAATTGATATTTTCTACTTTGTAAGCACTCTAAATAATGTTAAGGGTATCTAAAACAATGGGTTTTGCTAAGATCATATAATTTGAAATTGAAACTCGTCAAATTGAAGATATTATAATCCAATAACCTTTTAGCTATCAGTGAAAATCGACTCAAAATCCGTTCGGATGGACTCAAGTTATAATACAAAACACATACAGTCTGACAGACAGACAGGCGTTACTTTTATACGTATAGAAGACAAGTAGATTTTTTCTTTTTATACAAAAACCCAAAAACGTGCAGGACGTCACACGCGATCAAACGGAGCAAGACATATGAATCCTGAATATCGAAAGCTTTTTTCAGGGTTCTGCTAATAATCCCGAAACCTCAGTATCTTCTTGTCTTAATAAGTATTATTATAAATAATAATGAAATAATATTGTTGCAGTCTTTATAAGAAGGTGCTTCTGTGTGTTTTATGTGGGAAAACTATCGTAGAAATTATTATTGTTTCTTGCTAAACCTGGAATGTTTTTTTCAACCTTCTTACTATTACTATTAATAAAACATGTCCTAATAGTAGATTATGTATTACACCAAGCAAATAAATATTTATTTTTTTACTTCTATTTCTCAACAACGGATTAATAGTCATCCGACATTAATAGTCAATCTGAGTTTTTTCAATCACACTAAAAAGAAATAAAGTAAAAGTGTATTGTTTCTCGGATCAAGTTGCAAGTAATGAGTAAAGTTGCATTGTTATTTTTTTTTTGGCTGTGTACTAAACCTTAACCACGCATGTGTTCTTAACAGCCAGTATCACTCTATGTCTTTATAAATATAAGAACTCATTAATAAAAAGTAAATAAAGGTGAACAGTAGTTATTGGATTTTTATACAACTTTATTTCTCGTAAGAAATAACGTACGTTTTGACAACGCCAATAAGTTTATTTTTAACTAGCTTTTGCCCGCGGCTCCGCCCGCATGTTATTCGGTTTAACGAAATGATTGGTTCCGGGATGAAAAGTAACCTATGTGTTAAGTTGGGTTATAAGCTATATTCTTTTTAAATTTCATCCAAATCCGTCCAGCCTTTTCAGCGTGAAAGAGTAACAAACATACACACACACAAACTTTCGCATTTATAATATTAGTGTGAACTGTGATGAGATAACGTAGCCTTGGCTTATTTCACCACAAACGATTAAGCACCGCGCTAATTAGACACCTGATTTTTCAATGACATTGATCTATCCTACAGGAACCATGCATTTTTCCGGGATAAAAAGTAGCGTATGTGTTAAGTTAGGCTATAAGCTATATCTATTCTAAACTTCATCCAAATCCGTTCTGCCGTTTCAGCGTGAAAGAGTAACAAACATACACACACAGACACGCACAAACTTACGCATTTATAATATTAGTAGGATTACATTATTATAATAAAAGACATTTAATTTTACTAAGCCAACCAAAAATAATTTGATGGAACCCAAGCTTTATTCACCCATTAAACACTTTAACAAGTTTTTTTCTCTCTTTTGTTTAGTCTGTGGCGTCAGGTATTGCAACCTTACATGAATGCTCACATAAAGTATCGGTGCTAAAAATAAAAGATTAATTTCCTATAAGGTTGCCGTGGCGTAGGTTTAATCTCACCCGCGGGGGGATGTGATAAAAGAGGGCGGGTTCTATGGATCAAAGGTTGAAAAGATTCTATCTGATCATACTGTAATATCTTTTTGAAAATCAACATATTTTTAGTCCTGAGAAGCCGTAATGGAAAAGTAGGGACAGTTAAATCTCTGGTTACAATAGCGCACGTGAGCTGACTACTACTACTACTTGTTGACTATAGGTACTATGCCAACTGTTTTACCGAGAAAATTTCGGCATTTTCAAGGCGAATTTCATTCTTAGGATGACGACGCAGCGTTTTCTGGTTACAGGCAGTTCCGTAATATCAGTCCTTCGTCTGCTACCGACTTCCGTAGATTTTGTGAAATTCCATTCTTTAACTGATAATCTCGCCTGCTTTATCCTTGTTTTGTAGGGGTGGGTCTTTCATTCTAGATATCATCGACACTTTCCATCAGGCACGGTATCGGCCCACTATAGGTAAATATACAAAAAAAAACTGGCCAAGTGCGAGTAGGACTCATGCCCTGAGGGTTCTGTTGTTACATTTAGATCACAAGCTTATGCCACTACCAATTATGAGTGATTAGCTTAACTTTATACTAACGATCTTAAACTCTATGTATATACATAAATAGTCTAATTAAGTTGGTACTTTATTTCTGCTATAAGAATAAAGCTAAAAAAGAGTAAAATGAATATTAATAAACATTAAGATTTATTATTTATTGAGCAAAAAATTTAGGACATAATTAACGTTTGAACAACTGGCTATCAAAGTACCTATATTTTACAGTGTAATCCAGAAGCCAGGAAAATAAAGTTAATTTTTAGTATTTTTTTCATAGATTTGTGCTATAAGACATATAAGTGAAGGGAATTTCAAGTTTCTAATTAACTTAATATCTCTAATGGGTTCCGAGAAAAAGGTTCTTAACAGACAGACACACGGACAAAAAAGTGATATTATTAAGTATTCCGTTTTTTAATTTTGAGGTACAGAACCCTAAAAACAGATGAAAAGGACTCGTTCCCTAGAGTTTCGTACTCACCGTTAAAAAAAAAACTTAAAACCAAAACTCTTAGAATTTACGTACGATTATAATAATTTGATCGAATAACAGGAAGAAGAAATTGAATAAAATTGAAAATATTGGTTAACTCCTACAAAAAATAAATAAATAGATGATTTTGATGAAAAGAAAAGATCATAGAAGTACAGTGCGACCAACTTATCTGTTCAGTAAAATCATTCGCCGTCTCTTTCTAATTATACTCTTTTCTACCGCACTAGAAAGAGATGGGTGGATAATCCAACTGAACAGATAAGTTGGTCGCACTGTAGTCTCTCTCTGGCTAATTTTCTATGATTGACCATACAAGTTTTCAAAGAAAATTGCTTTTGTTATAGCACAAGAACTCTTAATATACATTTTGTACATTATTGATCAGATAATATGTTTACTTTCAAACTATATAGCTTAAAGAAAAAGGAATTATACACCTAGTGTAAAATCGTCCTTATTCGCTTTATTAAGAATACGTGATTTTTCCCTTACATAAAGGATTACTTTGCTTTAACGTATGAAATAGGCTCTTACTTACAGCTTATTTTAACACAGCTTTTCTATACTGTTATGTTGTCGGAAATGTTTCATTTTTCACGCCTGTTTATTGGCAACAAAGGACAGAGTTACGGAAACGTTTATCCAATAATTGGCCAGAAGTTTTCGAGTTGTCGAAAAACGGCACGGCTTCAACGGTAATATCGATAAAATAACGATAATTATTTTAGTGGGTTGTTTGTGACATACTTTTTGTTTTTTTAATAGTGTGAGATTTTTGGCTTTTGTTCATATAAATTAAACATATCAACTAATTTTAATTGTGGCTTTGTGCAGCTAGATTTTACTTTGAGTGACGGTAATTTTAACATTATGTTTATGTAGTGGCCATACTCTAGAATTAATAATTTCAATATATTCATATCATTAAACCTGTTAAAAAGGCCTTGCTTTGCTCCACTTCGCTCCGATTCACCCGAAGTTGTATATTTTTATTTATCAATCACGATAGTCCCTCAACAGAAAGTCAAAAATAGTTAAAAAAACAGAAAAACCTTTACGATATGGCCATTTCAACGATACGGTCACGAAATATACACACACATACACATACACACCCTATACTAAATCCGAGAAGTGTGACTAGTTGGGTGTATTAGAATAATACTAATTAAGATATCTTTATTAGCTAGTGACTCCGAAAAGTATATAAAAATAACTTTTTGCTTTTTGAACAAATATAATTTTTTTCATTCAGAAACATTTTTTGGCTACCTTTTGTAAGGAGCCGGCAAAATGAAAGAAAGACGCCTTTTTGTAATATATCAATACTGAACACTTCTCTATCTCTTCTCTATACATATAAACTGTTCGTTCGCTTATAACTTGAGAACTAATCAATGGATTTTGATGCAGTTTTCACTGAAAGATAAAACATTTCTTCGGGACAGTTTTAAGCTATGTATCATCACGCTACAACAAAAGGGAGCAGCGCAATGAGAATTTTCGTGAGACATATGGAAGGTTCGCCGCCGTAGCATAGTCGATCGCCGCGAGTTCAAACCCTGACTGGTAAAATTTGTTTTCACTTTTATATTTTATTCTTTTATTTTATTTTCAGAAAAAATATTTCCTTTTGTAAAAAAATATTAAAGCTGAAATTATATTTCTTGACTGAGCAAAGACCAATAACTAAAATATTTTTATTTTCAAGTGCTTAGAAAACGCCATCTCTGGGAAGCTATCCTGGATAACGGCTCAGTAAGCTGGCGTAGAAATTGTTTGTAAGCTGGCGTTGAAACTGTTTTTATTTTAATACACTAGATGGCGCTGTATGTTTCAAAATATCGAATTTGACGCAGTCTGGTTCAAATCAACTCACGTTTAAGTTTGTCTATACTATTATATAAAGAAGAAAGATTTGTTTGTTTGCATATTATGGGTAATATCTAGAACTACTGAACTGACTATAAACATTCTATAAGCACTCATTATGATTTTTAGTTAATCATGTGGTATGTACGCCTTGCGTAGTCGTACGTATGTAGTCTCATCGTCGGGGTTTCAATCATCCAGTGGTAAATGTTTTTTTAAGAGACCTCTCAAGTTAAAGTTTATTTGATCGGTATTGATGAGTATTTTTGTAGAACATGGTGACCAGGATCTAATGACGGGACTGGGAGGTGGGTATGAGATCTCCTCAACGGATAACAGCAGACCCTTCGAGTTTGGGCTTATTCGATTGGTATTTATTAGCACTTTGGTAAAACATGGTGACCAGGGTCTGATGATGGCACTGGAGGGTGGTTATGGGATCTCGTCAACGGATAACGGCAAATCAAATCAAAATATTTATTTTGTAAAATAGATACATAAAGTATACTTTCTACAAGTCAAAGTTAATCTTTACAATAAATATCTTGAGATTAAAATAATATAAAAAATAATATGTATATACTAATAAGGGAAATACATACAAAAAATATTTAGGTTGGGCTACAAAAATTTAACTATACACCTACATAAAATAGAGAAATCTAGGAATAAAAATATTATATACAAATTATGCAACGAACAAACAAGTTGATAAATAAATACGGGAAATACATCCAAAAAATATTAAGATTGGGCTACTAAAATGTAATAATAAAGCTATAAACCTGCATAAAATAAAGAAACCTAGGAATAAAAATATTATATATACATAATGCCTAACCATCCGCACCATTCGGTTAGTATTGCTAAGAAGAAGGGCAAGAAACTTAGCAAACATGAATTTTTTAATAACATAAACTTAATCTATACAATTTTCTTATACCTACTTAAGTAAAGGCAAATATAAAACCATAGGAATTATGTTCAAGAGAAAAAAAATATTGATCTTAGTTAGCAGACCCTTAGAGTTTGGGCTTATTCGATTGGTCTTTATTAGCACTTTGGTAAAACATTGTGACATAGTCTGATGATGGGACTGGAAGGTGGGTACGGGACCTCCTCAACGGACAACAGCAGACCCTTCGAGTTTAGGCTTATTTTGTTGGTATTTATTAGCACTTTGGTAAAACATGGTGAACAGGGTCTGCTGATGGGACTGGGAGGTGATTATGGGATCTCCTCAACGGGTAACAGCAGACCTTTCGAGTTTGGGCTTATTTTGTTGGTATTTATTAGCACTTTGGTAAAAAATGGTTACCGTTGCATATTGTCGTTCAAAAAATCATATTCTTTTGTTTTCCTTAATTCCACGAAAATCTCTTCGACGCGAGCGGAGCCGCGGGCAAAAGCTAGTACTTAAATATAATGTTTTCTGAATTAACTCACTGCATAAAATAAATACATAAATTATGTATTACTAGCTTTTGCCCGTGGCTCCGCCCCCGTGTTATTCGGTTTTACGACATGCTTTTTTCCGGGATAAAAAGTAGCCTATTTGTTAAGTCAGGGTATAACCTATATCCATTCTAAATTTCAACCAAATCTGTTCAGTTGTTTCATCGAGAAAAAGTAACAAACATACACATACACACACACACACACACACACACAAACTTTCGCATTTATAATATAAGTGTCATGGGATTATGTCGTCGCAATTTCCATGGTTTCTGTAAACTAGGCTGCCAATGAAAAAATTTTTTTATTAATAAAAATGGGGGATTTTTTTTCATTTCCTCAGCAATTGGATTGGTCCGCGCTTACCTTTTATTTATGATTTACTGTACAGATCCATCTAGTTATTGACCCTATTAACTGAGTTATGTATTATTATAGATTTAAATTTACAGTTCCAAAGCTAAAATCGATATCAATTAGGTATTTAACGTGCAAGAATCATTCCAAAAACAAATAAAAAAATAAATAATAAAAATAAAAATTTAAACATTTGTTTTCATCTTTCTTTTTACTTAGTTAAAAAGTATATTAAGGGCCTTATAACTAAGTGCTTTTTACTAATCTTTAAAGTTTGTCTTTTCATTGGGAGTATCGTAAGTGAGCATACAAAATGTCAGTTGAATGTTATTTTTTAACACGTTACAGCAAAATAAATCTGTAGCCGAAAATTAATGAATAGGTATTTAAAAAATATATCTTATGTGGACTTTGTACTGAAGCCTAACTAAGATTTTTAAATTTTTTGTGTGTCTGTCTGTATGTATGTTCCGTTTTAACCACTCAACGGATATAGATGCAGTTTTTTTCATTATAATTTTATTGGCCCCAGTCAACATATTATATATATGTATATATAGGCTACGACTTATAGTCTAGGTATAAGGGATGTTGATAAAATTACGTCTAAGCTAAAAACGGGGCAGAAATCAAATAAAAGTGGGTGGAGCCACGGGCGAATGGAGTTAGCAATATAGGACAACACTACGTACACCTATCCTCATCCTAGTCTGTAATATGATGAATGTATAAAATAACGTATCTGTTTGAATACTGCATTTTCCTACATCGTCGGTTGCATAAACCTATACATACCAACTTCACTTTTGCTCTGCACCGGTATTTCGCATTTTCAAGCAAACACCTATGCTATTTTGACGTGTGATTTTACTTTAACCTTCCTTCGATAAACCATCATATTACTGCAGTGACGTTGAGCTCTAATAGAATAGATTTAAAGGTGATTTTCATGTCAATGAGTAGTAAAACTTAGATTGTCACTTTGAAATCGAATTGCGGTTTTTAACAGACAAACGAGTGTCGTGTTGATAGGAATTGAGTTTCGAAAAAAGCTTTGTTGCGAAGATTTTTTTGCGAGATTTAAATTAGTTTTTTACAAACTATTTTAATTAATAAATTTCGTGGAAAATATTAATAAAATACTTTTTCAGTCATGTCTTTAAATGTCGTTAAAGATGGCAAACCTAAATGTGAAAATGAAACAGCGGCGGTTAAAGATGGTAAGTTTCTTTAGAACTTATTTAAAACAGTAATTTCCACAATGTTATTTTTTCGATCTATATAAGATTTCGATATTCAAAACTTAAATGATAAATAATTATAATACTAATAAATAATAATAATAATAAAATTATCTGTAGTGCTTTATGGCCTCAAGTCATAGAGACTTTTCTTGTGACACATTCGCTTTGCCTTTTGGTCTTCAATTAAGTGGAAAATAAATAACAACATTAAAATTATTTTGTCTCATTGGCTGCTGTCAGACAAGACGTGGAGACTCCAGTCATTGGATCAAGAAGTCTATGATTTCAAAGATTAATTAGTAGGTTGTAATGCGCAATAATATCTTCACCAATAATAGGACGTGTAACGTCAGCAATAACAAAACGCCAAGTGAGTTCCCTTCGAAGTCCTAAATTCAAAGCGATTTTCAGAAAAAGAATGACTTAAGTCCATAGATATTTATTATTTATTAGTATTATAAATATTTATCATTCTAATTTCTAAGGATCAAGTGCTCTGGATTTTATATATGTTTTATATTTATTTATGTATTTTATTACCGAGGATTCATGGATCTCTTCCACGAGTTAATCAAACGTGGTTTTCTGGTAAATTTTAAAGTAATGTAAAGAGTTATTTGTGTATTAGAGTTACTAATTACCCCTAAAAGGACTGAAAAAAAAAACAACAGTAAAATAATAGAAAATGGGAAATATGGGATTCGTCCCGTAAGATTTAAATCCGCTTCCAATTTGGACGATTAGCAAAAAAAACATGGCGACCAATAACGTATTTTACCAGATGATTATGAAACCTCATAATATACTGAACATACTAATAAATTATTCAAAGAAACAAATCCGCTCAAAAAAATTACCTATATACCTTAACAAAATATACATAGGTGTTCAAAATTAGTAAAGAAACGTATTATCATATGTTTCATTGGCAATGTCATATGGTTAGTAAATTCGTTGTTTTATTTTACAATACCCGTTAATTTACACCCGTTATATTAAAATAAATATTATTACAAAAATGTTACTTAATTTACTCCCGTTTAGGAAATATCTTGCAAGAAAAAAGTTAAATTGTGACACTACTTTAGAACGATCTTCATATAATCTGCAAAAAGAGTAACGATAAATTGTAAGTAGGTTTGTACGTAATATGACCATTAGTTGCAGAATTTGTGACTAATCGAATTAAAGTAAATCAAATATAAATTCGATAAAATTTGATATTTCACCAAAATGTCGTATTGCTTTCACCTCAAACTGTTCGAAAATGGCTAGAATTTTCTATAAAACCGCTTCTGACTTAAACTTACCAATAATAATCCCATTAAATTTATGCAATGCGGAAGGTGCAGAAAATACCATTGAATTGATAATAACATTCAAAGGTGAAAATTTATTGGTTCTACAAAACCACCGCTGCATCGGAGACATTATCAAGAACATGAAAATGGAATCTAATGGGTTTTACACAAAATGTGTTTTCACGGCATTTTCAAGGAAACTTTATCGGAATGTCCCTTAAGCTTTCGGTTGAATTCATGTCTTTTATTGGTTTGAGAGTTTATATCTTAGAATAAGGGGTGTGTAATATACACCATCACGATACGTATCCAGGATGCTTCCAAATATGGATTGCAAAGCCACAATCCACACTAGTCACCCACTTTTCAGCGACGATTGTTACGTGCCATCGGTGGTGAGCCGCACTTAAGGCACAAATATGGATCTACAGCTTTACGCGTATTCCAAAGTACGCAAACTGAACACACACAAATGTGCCCCTACGAAATTTGAAGCCTCGATCTCCAGATTAATCGTCGACATTTACTACAGAGGCGGTGAGGTAAATAGCATAAATATTTTATTCGAGTGTATATTTAAAAAATATATAAATGGATTAAAAAAAATATTTTTGACAATAATAGTCTCAAAACATGATACGTGTACGCGTAGTACAGTTTCACAATTCGTCCGCGATCGCAGCGCCACCATCGTAAGCCAGTTTAATTTCACCGGCCTATAATGCTAAAGAAAATGGAAGTGCAAAGTGTGAATCAATTCCGAACATGCACTTGTGATTCCATTTATGCCAGTACACAGATCTCTGCTCCACGGTTCGCACTTGACTATTGCATCCGGTCTCAGAAAGACATGCTAAGAAAAAGTGTGCTCGGTACATCCCAAGATGAATGCTTTGGTAAAAAGAAGGGTGTGAGAAAAATAGGCAAAGTTTGTTCTTTAAACGCCATTAGGTTTTTGTAGTTTAGTGCCAGATAGTAATCAGAGCTGTTTATGTTTTTTTTTCTTGTTAGTGCAGGTTTTTGTACAAATGTATACTCGGTGATGTAAGCATTTTACTTACATTATATGCATGTACTATGGTAATTTCTGCAAATTTTTGTGTCCGTAAATTATTTTTTGTAAGTGTGTGAGAAATTGATTTAAAAAATTGCATACATTAAATCTATACGCTTGGTCCAAAAAAATAAATATCTTTAAATTAAACTACATATTTAACTGATTATACTGCTCCACTTTTAGAAAGAAATAAACATACAAAAATAAAAAATATTATATATGGCCATATAAACAACAACTAGGTAGGTACTACCTTGGTGCATGCGTCTCACTTCCATAAACGACTAAATAAATAATTACCTACAATTATTATAATTAAAATAATCAAGAGAACACATTTGACTAAATGTTGTTCTTTGCTTGCTTCATTAATTAAATCGGATCTACTACGTCGTTTTGCTGTTTATTTAGTTAAAGTTCTTGATAAACATTAGAAATACTAATTAAGCCTGATATTTTATTATACGAACGAGATAAACTAAATCCACGTGAACAACTTTGCCATGTTTATATAAACGTGAAATTATTTACCAAATTTTTGGCTTAGTATATAAACTAAAGTTTGAACCATACAAAATACAAATAGGAACGCGGTCAAAACTAGTGGTAACTTCTTGATATTACAATATCGGGGCTATTGTATTCTATGCGTTTTAGGACATTTTTCGCTTTTAAAAATTTATAGAAATATTAAACCATATATTTTTTTTACAATTTTTAACTTGATCTTAAATTGGAGCCTTGAATTGAGTCTATTTCCGCCCTCTTTACACTCTTAATTCTCATTGTTGCTTAAACAATATACAGCAGTCCAGATCATGGCTCAGATTATCACTTTTGTTGTGTAAGCGGTTAATTCGGCAGAAAAAATTTACCTAATTTTATTTAGAATTCTTTATAGAAGTTGAATAAAACTTAAATCGATAACACTTAAAAAATGCACATGTTTTCAGTATTTCGACAATTTGAATGCAACATTTCGTATCATCGTTTATGATCTGCACAACTGAGGTGTGGTAGCCAAGGCAAGCATAATCCCATTGCAAATAAAAATGTTTTATACCTCACTTTTACATTTTTTAATTTCACTGTAAATTGTTTCTGTTCTTTTAAAAGCAGTTGTTTGAGACTTAAGTATGTTTTTTATAGGTTTTGCATCAAAAACAAACAACTTTTTGATTATTTCCTTTCTGACAAATCGAAGAAGAAATGTTTAAAGGAGAGAAGTTATTTTACCCTTCTTTATCTTTTTGACAGAACAGACTATTCCTAAAACAATACCAAACTCGATGTTCATCATGCAAGAACGTTGCAGAGTTCTAAAAAGTTGATGTTTTATTAGTCTACACGAGCTGTGGATAATACGTTATATATGCACTTTGTTCTCCGAAACTTTAATATTGGGAAAATTCTGTTTGGGTTTGTTTACTCGTACTTTAATAAAAAGGAAATAGCTGCAATATTTCACCCTTTGAAATGCAGATGAATAATAAATCTTTTAAATAAAAAGGAATTTTAACCGTTAATATTACTCGTATTCGAAAATACAATTGTGAAAAATGCAGGGTCAAATGAAGCAAAAAAACACTATTTTAAATTTAAAAAAATATATATCAGGTGCGTCATTTCGTTGCGAAATGAAAAATATTTCAGTAATTATTCTGTTCGTACTCAGAAATAATTCTTTGTAATAACTAGCCTAAGTCAGGGGCTTCGCTTGGTAAAGATGATCTTCATAGTAATCCGTTCAAAGGTTAAGCAATCAACAATAAAAAACGCATATTTGGAAGAGATTCGGTGGAGAAAGATTTTGTATTTTGGAGAGGTAGCGCTAGTAATTAGCTTTGACGTATTTTTGCTGACGCTTTTCATATCACTTATGTTAATTTTGGTCTTAAAGTTAGATCGAAAAAAAGGAAAGCCGCATAAAATTTCGCAACGTGGTTTCCACGTTATATAACGAAACATGCCCTAAATAAAACATACCTATTGATAAACATAGAAACAAAAAAACAGCAAAGCTAATTGGGCTCTGCACTGTTGGGGTTCCCTACCAATATTACAGTGAGCAGTCATGTCGAAAAAAAATTCAGTTTTCTAGTAATCTATGACTCAATATCTACTAAAACTAATAAAAATCAAATCTTATTGTTAGTTTTGAAAACCTAAAACATCAGAGGGGATTTTATTTTCATAACAAATTGACCTGCTCTTTTTAAACTAAACAGTTCGATATAATATTATGCGCTCTCGTCATCAAAAACTTACATTATGCATTTTTTTTTATTCCTACGTTACATACTTAGTTTCAAGAAAAACCGCTGTGGTAGATGGACGGATGTCTACGAGGGTGACTTTGAAATGATTCCGTATTTAAAAGTTTCAGTCCCGAAATAAATAACTGACAATATACAGACAAGATCTACAATTTTAATATTCTTTAAAATAGCACTATTATTTCATTGCTTATTTTAATTTTGCCGTTCCATTTTATCATTCTACTTCTTTCATTCCAACTTAAAATCATAATCATAATGTGGATACACAGCTTAAATCTGCCTATCATCATATCATATCATTTATTCATGTCATTTATTTATTGCTATCATGTAGTAAATTTTGGTTTTATGGTATTCTACTTAATTATAGGATCTTTCACGATACCCTAGATGGGCACTGCAATATAATACGTTTAGTATTAGCCTTCCACATCAACCAGACGGAAAACGAATGTTCCCCTTCAAGATTGAACCTATGACCATCGTGATAGAGATAGAGAAAAGTGGTTGGTCAGGACGTACCAATAGCTCTCTATGTAGAGGGTGTCTTTTAGAGGACGAGACAGTGGAGCATATGATGCTCTATTGTTTTGCAACCGAAGATACATGAAACGTAGGGATGGCGTTGAGTTCTACCTTCCCTTCACTAGACAAGCTCTTATGTCAGCTATACAATTTAGGCTTTTTAAATGTGTCAAAATGATATATTATTTAACTTAAATTTGTTTCATTTGTTTCAGAACGGGTGCTCTACCCAAGAAATAAGTTGCTGGGGAACAAACCAGCGGTCGTTGGAGGCCAACCCATCACCCAAGATTTGGCTATGGTGAGGTTTCTTTTGTAAAAATAAAGATTAGCTATCTACTTTATTAGACAAGTAAGACCAGAGCAACGGAATTACCCCAGTGTCCCGGTGTAAATAAAAAGGAAATTTCACATTTTTTTACCTACATAATTATGAATACCTAGTGTGATTTTGTTTTCGCTTCTTTTTCTTAAATTCTTTAGTTGTGTGGAGTGCTTTTCAGTAAAGAGATATGCCGTTGACCTGGAACGACTACTTAGACTTTTGGTAGGCTTCATGGTATTTCACCTTGAAACTTTGCTTGTAGTATAAAGCAGATGGTATTGAAGATTTCGCATCATATAATCCAAATAATGTAGTATATTATTCTTTATTGTTTCTTTGTAAATTAATTACCATTTTTGAATTAAAACCTATTTGTTTCTTCTAAAACGTTGCTTAGTATGATCGCTAGAAACAATGATTTTAGTAAATGTTAATGTATTATTTACGATGATAGAAATAAATTTATATTTTTTAAACACTTGGCAATTTATCCATCTCATCGCAAGGAGATGCAAATTAAAATTATATATAATGTATTTTTTCTTCAAAAATATTTTTTTAATTATTTTAATTAAATAATTTTTTTGCTTACCCAAAAACCGAAACATTTTTACTTTTTTCGTGCTATTGGATTTTTTCATAACTGTAGAAACTATAAAGTAATATTTATTTATTCAAATTATAACTTAACAAATGTCTTCACAGCCTCAATAGCCCAACACGAAAGGGAAGGCAATTTTTTTGAATAAAAATAATGAAATTTGTCTTGAATTTACTTAGACTAAAGAGACTCTTACTCGCAAATCCTCCCGAAGTTATTCGGGTGAGAGTAAGAGGACAGCTCTCAGGCAAAACCAGGCGGCCCACCATTGCCTGGGACCGATGGATGGCGGTTTATCAATCCCCAATTGCCGGGCCTTAAAACAGACCGGTGAAGGGTAGCGGCGTCACTGGTGCGAGGGTTCTGGCACTGCGCTCACCAACCCGCCTGCCCAGCGTGTGTGAGTATGGGCATTTCTTCTAGGAGGACCGCCAACTGGCGAAATCTTGGAAAGGCCTATGTCCTGCAGTGAACGAAACAGGCTGATGGATGGATGGAAAGAGAAATACGAGTAGGTCAATTTGTTCCGCTGCGGTGTTAAAGGTACAAAAAGTGCTCGTGTGATTTTTTATTGTTGTCCTACAAAAGGAACTTCGCATCACCTGCTTCGGCACGGCAGCCTGCGCTCCGAGAGGAGAGTGGGTACGGACACCCCTGATCCTAAGGAGTCCCAACCAGGCCATGGCATACGGTCTGGCCGCCCCAAGGAACGGCGCTAGGTCGCTGCTCTCAGCTCTACAAGCCCATATCATCAAGTGGCTGCTGTTCGACTCCAGGCCTGTGACTAAGGATAATAAGTCTTTGGAGCCACCTGAAACGTGAGATTTTTTATGAACTGCTTAATTTCTCATGTTTTTACTCATTATTGTAATTCGCTTCTGCCCGCAGCTTGGTTTGCCAAAAGTTTTAATCTATAATATACTTCCCCACTTATTTCTTGCTCTTTTACGCTGAAACTAATGAACAGATTTTGCTGCAAAAAGTGTTGTTCAGGGGTTTAGAAAATTGTAACATTTGGGATTTGCGGTGGGTTAATAACTGGAGCAGTGTTAAAAAAACCTTTGGGACCAGATATTTTTATCTGACTCTGTGGTTCGATGGGGATGGCTATTTAAAATGTTTAATCAAATCCTGCGTTCGAATTGTTAACAGGTTTATAGGAAAAAAGAAAATAAAATAAGTCTTTTTTAATATTCCCGAAAACGAAAAAAAAATCATATACTACTCAAATTCCTAATTTTGTTTGATTTCCATTTTAAACTATATTCACCCACCGCACATCTTTAACCGTAGCAATTTGCTGTGCGCTAGTAAAGACAGGACGCGTAGTCTTGGTTTCTGTCTACCCATTCGTGGTGTGACTAAAAATAGATAACCCGATTGAAATGCAGATTATCATTTTAGTGTTATAAGGGAAAATACAGAACATGTTATGTTTGAGGACGTCGTCGTCGCGTCGTTTTTTAGAAATATTGTGAAGATCTATACTTGTAGGGTAGCAAGTAGTATTTACGGGACCCTGATTCTGTATCGTGAACTACATTTCGTACGTAGTTCAATACCCATTGAAGGTTTTTTTGGAAGTTCATTTTTAATCTGTTTTTGGTCAATAGCAACCACAGATGGCAACCGACACTGAGTTACATAAAAGGCCCGCTGTCCATTATTCTTGACCATGCTCGCTTTAATTAATACAACTTATTTACTCAATAGTGAAATATTCAAATAAACAAATAAAATACAGAACTTAATTTACAGTAACAAGAATACCTTGTTCACTTTGCTGATTAAAAAAAAGAAAAAAAATTATTAGCATTTTAGTTCAAAAAGGGTTTGCCTGCAAAACCGACAGGCCGCCAGCAACAAGAAAAAGATGATCCTACACCGCTGAAAAATAAAAAAAACACACTTGTGTTAAAGTAAACCCACGCTCAATTCATTATGGCACCACTATCACAGGCCACAGCCTTACGATGTTAACACCAATATTTCAAAAGAAGGTGTTGCTTATCCGTCAGAACCGGCAATATTGCTCTACCCTCGCGGCGGCGGGGTAAAAATAACTGGCGTTACTTTCAGAAGCACGCTTCTGCATTTAATAAATGACTGAGGCATTGGCGGGTAATGTTGGGATTACTCTTTCAATTGTTTTTTTTTTTTCAGTGAAATTATGGGTAGGATTTCATTTAATTTAATATTTTTAATAAACCAAGATAAATTAGGTGTGAAAACCATTTAAACACGTTTATGTTTAGCGCAATGTATGTCTGATGGAAAACGTCGATGAAGCCTAGGATGAAGTACGCTCGCCCAGAAAGTGGAGAGTGAAAATAGGCAAGGCGTTAATCAGTGTGTCCAGGGTGTTCCGTAAAATCTACGGAAGTCGGTAACAGACATAACGCTAAACTATCTTCTTATTTAATGTTATATATCGTTGATTGACTTGACTGGTCATTGAGCCATTTCACAAAATACTCTTTTTGCCATTAGGGATCATACTTTTCTTAAAATTTGAAATGATGTTAATTGTTTAGCTATCCTATCGATCACTCTGTGTTTGTCCACTGCTGGACACAAGCCTTTCCAAGATTTTGCGCCGCCCGGCCGCAACATCCTTTAGAACGACGGTCGAGAGGGCACGAGGTCGGCCTACACTACGCTTTTCTGTAGGTACGTGGTCTCCATTCTAATGACTTTCGGCCCTAATGTCTATCATGATAGATATGGACTGCCCACTGCCACTTCAACGTACTGATTTGGCAGGCTATGTCGATCACTTTCGATCTTGGATGGATCTCCTCGTTTCAGATTTTATCCATCAGAGATGTCCCAAGCATAGGCCGCTCCATAGGTGGTCCTTTTGTAAGAGTCTACGTCTCAGAAACGTACGTCATCGCAAGAAGGACGCACTGATTAAAACCTTAGCCTTTAAGCACTGCGTAATTGGCAAAGTAAATAAATGTTTATTGGTATTTTTAAATACAACCATAAAATTCGATTGGTAAAAGATTATTCTGACATTGGAGTGACAATGAAAAAAAAAAAAAAGAAAACAAAAAATGTTTATTCAATAACCAGGAATAGATGTTACAATGCTGGGGCCTTCTATTAAGTATAGAAATACCTGTTCCAGAAGACACCGCTCCTTCAAATCCATAGTCTAAGGTTACAGATAAACTACTTCTAGTACTATGTTAATGTGTGTGAGGGTGTGGAAGTATATGTGAGAGAGCGTATGTGTAAGAGTGTATGTGTAAGAGTGTATGTGTAAGAGTGGGAGAATATGTGTATATATATATATATATATGATTGTAAATAGGTATAGTATGATAGATATCTCATTTCAGTGTGGTTGTTATTTGAATTGTGTATAGGTATATATAATATATAAATATATTTAATAAATTATACACAAATTCTTGTACTTTTATTCCACATATATTTATTTTTATTCTAACTTAGGCTACCGGTTTCGTAGCCAACATCGGGCCAACAAATTATTAATTATTTAACATGACAGAAAGAAAACAAAAGAAAACATTTTTAAATCGAATCCATCCAATATTTAAATATATTTATGTATTTATACATATTAATATTGTTTACATAAAGGTTAGGCGAACGATTGCAGTAGTAACTCTATTTCTCCATAAGTTTTATTTAGTATCCAACTGGTTACGATTTTTTTACATTCGTGGTATTGTTTGGGATATATATCTAGAGTTTTATTTATTGCATTATATAGACGGGACAATATGCTGGGTCTTCTTGTATTTGCTTATTTGTTGCTCTGAATGACTACTAAATGCTGACGCAGGGAAATGCGCCAGTATTTATACCCATTTTTCTCTACGCACACACTGACACTACACTAAGGACCTAGAGTGATTAATTTAAAACCAAAATTTGGGAAGCAACCCGAACTAGTTCAGACTTGCTTCAAAATATTGGTAATAACTCAGAAACACACACGGTACGTGCTCTGGCATAAATCGCAAATGCTCTATCGGGCAATATTTTAGTTAAAATGCCTCTAAAATACGAGTAAAATGTCGACTTTATAGTGGGAACATTCGGTGTTTATTTAAATCGAAGTGCGCTATAGCGACGTAATAGCGCGATATTTTATAACACGTTTGATAAAGTGATATTGGGTTTTCTTGGTTTTCTTAAGTTAGAACAATTTCTTTGTGGGTTTTGTCGTCTTGTTTCTAAAATTAACTTTACAGTGGGCCGCGTCTTCCACACAATTTATTTTATTATTTCAGCAAATAGTTAATTACCAGCACAGCTGATATACATATTACACTCATGTTTCATGTTTATATACTTCTTATTTAAGAATATGCTTGGGTTGGGCAGCATTCGGAAAGTTGCGTCACATATTTACGTCGTCAATACCGCAGTGCTTAAAGGCTAAGGTGTTCAACCAGTGCGTCCTTCCTGTGATGACGTATGGCGCTGAGACGTGGTCTCTTACAAAGGGTCTGATCCACCGGTTTAAGGTCGCTCAGCGAGCTATGGAGCGGGCTATGCTTGGGGTATCTCTGATGGATAGAATCCGAAATGAGGAGATCCGTCGGAGATCTAAAGTAACCGACATAGCCTGCAGAATCAGTAAGTTGAAGTGGCAGTGGGCAGGCCATATTTGTCGCCGACATGATGGCCGTTGGGGCCGAAAGGCTTTAGAATGGAGACAACGTACAGCAAAGCGTAGTGTAGGACGACCTCGTGCCCGCTGGACCGACGACCTGAAGGACGTTGCGGGGGGCGGCTGGATGAGGAGGACGGAGGACCGACATGAGTGGCGAAATTTGGGAAAGGCCTAGGTCCAGCAGTGGACGAACACGGGCTGATGGATGGATGGATGGATACTTCATTTAATTCTATTCTATAGGACGCATACAAAAGTTCATATCCTGGGTGTTATTTACTAGGCCCTTCTTTAAGCAAGTCAAGTCAAGCGCGTATACATAGGTAACACTAAAAGTTTCCGGAACTGGCCACTTACATAAACAATATTTAAAAATTTATTGCAAAATTTGAAAATAGAACTCTTTGGCTGTAGAATGCAGTTTGTTTCATCTGACTGTCTTTTGTTTTTACCTTGTGGCGCCATTTAAAAAATTGTGTGTCTGCATCAACATGGATTTAACTCGGGAAAATTTTCGTAGTATGATTTTCTACGATTTTAAGTGTAATTTGACAGCTCAACAGAGCATCGCTCGGCTTGAAACAGCTTTTGGCAATGAAGCACCATGCAAGACGACTGTTTATAGCTGGTTTGCAGAATTCAAGCGTGGTTGTATCAATCTCAGTGACGAATCTCGCGATGGTCGGCCGTCCACCGCTGTGACCAACAAAAACATCGATGCTGTGCACCGTATGATTGAAACAGACAGGCATGTGACCTACCATGAAATTCGCGCATCCTTAGAAATAGGCATGAGTCAAATACAATCAATCCTACACAAACATTTGGGTGTGAGAAAGCTGTGCTCGCGGTGGATCCCACACAACTTGACCGAGGCTCAAAAAACGGACCGCGTCACTTGGTGCAGTGCCATGCTTACCAGATTCAACGAAGGTGCGTCAAATTTGGTGTGGGACATAGTACATAGGTAACACTAAAAGTTTCCGGAACTGGCCACTTACATAAACAATATTTAAAAATTTATTGCAACATTTGAAAATAGAACTCTTTGGCTGTAGAATGCAGTTTGTTTCATCTGACTGTCTTTTGTTTTTACCTTGTGGCGCCATTTAAAAAATTGTGTGTCTGCATCAACATGGATTTAACTCGGGAAAATTTTCGTAGTATGATTTTCTACGATTTTAAGTGTAATTTGACAGCTCAACAGAGCATCGCTCGGCTTGAAACAGCTTTTGGCAATGAAGCACCATGCAAGACGACTGTTTATAGCTGGTTTGCAGAATTCAAGCGTGGTCGTATCAATCTCAGTGACGAATCTCGCGATGGTCGGCCGTCCACCGCTGTGACCAACAAAAACATCGATGCTGTGCGCCGTATGATTGAAACAGACAGGCATGTGACCTACCATGAAATTCGCGCATCCTTAGAAATAGGCATGAGTCAAATACAATCAATCCTACACAAACATTTGGGTGTGAGAAAGCTATGCTCGCGGTGGATCCCACACAACTTGACCGAGGCTCAAAAAACGGACCGCGTCACTTGGTGCAGTGCCATGCTTACCAGATTCAACGAAGGTGCGTCAAATTTGGTGTGGGACATAGTAACAGGTGACGAAACATGGATTTATTGCTACGATCCCAAAACAAAGCAGCAATCGAGCGTATGGGTCTTTCAAGATGAGCCGAAACCAACCAAAGTGGCGCGCGTGAAAAGTGCATCTAAGCGGATGATTGCTTCTTTTTTTAATAAAACTGGACACGTGGCTACTGTTGCTTTAGAGAATCGTCGTACCGTGAATAGTGACTGGTACACGACCATTTGTTTGCCGGAAGTTATTGACGAACTCCGTAAAAATAACCGTAAACGCCGTATCATCCTGCACCACGACAATGCTAGTTCTCACACGGCCAGACAGACAAACGACTTTTTGAAGACGAAAAATGTAGAACTCATGAGTCATCCTGCATACAGTCCCGACCTGGCACCTTGTGACTTTTTTCTGTTCCCAAAAATTAAGAACCAATTACGCGGTCAACGATTTTCATCACCAGAAGAGGCTGTCGAGGAGTATGAAAAACACGTTTCAGAGGTCACCACAGGGGAGTGGCACAAAAGTTTTCAAAACTGGTTTGATCGAATGAAAAAGTGCATAGACGCCAAGGGAGATTATTTTGAAAAACAATAAATTAATTTTGTACCTTTAATAGTATTTTTTCATATTCATTCCGGAAACTTATAGTGCGTCCCACGTATCAGGTGACGAAACATGGATTTATTGCTACGATCCCAAAACAAAGCAGCAATCGAGCGTATGGGTCTTTCAAGATGAGCCAAAACCAACCAAAGTGGCGCGCGTGAAAAGTGCATCTAAGCGGATGATTGCTTCTTTTTTTAATAAAACTGGACACGTGGCTACTGTTGCTTTAGAGAATCGTCGTACCGTGAATAGTGACTGGTACACGACCATTTGTTTGCCGGAAGTTATTGACGAACTCCGTAAAAATAACCGTAAACGCCGTATCATCCTGCACCACGACAATGCTAGTTATCACACGGCCAGACAGACAAACGAGTTTTTGAAGACGAAAAATGGAGAACTCATGAGTCATCCTGCATACAGTCCCAACCTGGCACCTTGTGACTTTTTTCTGTTCCCAAAAATTAAGAACCAATTACGCGGTCAACGATTTTCATCACCAGAAGAGGCTGTCGAGGAGTATGAAAAACACGTTTCAGAGGTCACCACAGGGGAGTGGCACAAAAGTTTTCAAAACTGGTTTGATCGAATGAAAAAGTGCATAGACGCCAAGGGAGATTATTTTGGAAAACAATAAATTAATTTTGTACCTTTAATAGTATTTTTTCATATTCATTCCGGAAACTTATAGTGCGTCCCACGTATAATTATGTACTCGTGTGTATTACTTTTACAGCATTTTCTATTAAAATTATTGAATATTTATGTACTCTTATATCGTCAAAGCAAATAGCCCCAAAGGGTGTCAGAAGTGTATCTGAGTGTGAGCTATCAATGGAATAGTCAAGACTCAAATACCTTCTTTTCACCGAAGATTGGACGTCCCAAGATGATAGGGGTTGACTTCGGGCACAAATATACACCTTCAATATACGCCTTCTGGGGTGGCTAAGAGATGTTACTTACTTCATCGTTCAACAAGTGAAGTTTACGAAAACGGCGCATGCAAGTAAGGTTCAACCACAAGGAGGTTTCATAGCGGTAAGGTCTCGCACCGCCATGAAACCTCCGTGGTCAGCTCGCAATTTATTGTTGCACGTATTAGAGAATATTATTTAATCCAGCATTGCGGACACAGGATAGAGGCCAATGTATATCTCACTCTTAGTTTTAATTTTATTCAATAAGTATGTAACCTAGATTACATTTCTTAGCAAATTAATACATTTTTATTTTTATCTTTATATGATAAATACATTCATTTCCCAAGGTACCTCCGCCCATCAGAAGACCGTCAAGAGGAAGCCCTGTGGAGAGCCTGTAGCGAGGTTATCTGGCGCTGCGGGGGTGGCTACAATCTGCAACCTGGGACCGAAGCCAAGGCCACTGTGGCCTTGCCGGGAGATGACAACTATGTTAATCACTCTTCGCAGTATTACCAGGACGGGGTTACTGAGAGGGTATGCTTATATAAATTTAAATCTACCTATATATATAAAGCGACAACTACTTCTGATGACCTCACATTCTTAGGCGATTCGTCCCATATTTATCTCTCTTCGTTCAAGGTGGTATTTAAGCCGCGAACACGCTCAAATTTACTTAAATATATAATTTTGTTTATAAGAACTAAAATTCTTGAAAAATAATAAATAAAAATCATTTATGGTTATAACATTTTCAATCTGAGTAAGTTTCAATTTGTTTCTTTGCATGCTTAATTAGTAAAATTGGATTTTAGTCTTCAATTGCCTAAGGGCCTTCTTTTGGTATTTATTAGTTACAATTCTTGATTTAAAAATTTTAAACATTTTATAAATATATAGTTCATTCTGTATTTTATCATATACTTACATTTTTTTTACCTAAGTAACGTCTGAATTAAGCGACTCTCACTTGTGGTTCCCATGGTGACAGATTAAGAGGGCAGTTAATAGACCTCTTATTGCAGCACGTCAAGGCCTCTCCAACACAAAGAACTGAAGAATTTTATGTAGCTTTAAAATGTTGGTTTTAAACGGCTGTGGGAACCAAGACGCCTATGTGGGTGCATTTATAGGTGTTTTTATTTCTTTAAATAATATTTAAGTTTTTAACCCAAACATACTCAGGAATATATTAACATTATAACAAAATATACCTTATTAATAAAACTAACCTTTAATTACCTTTCGTTTCATTTTGGTGTGTTTTGGGCTGCCAAAATTGTACAACCCGTAGTAAAGTTGCTTAATTCTGGAATAAGTCACGTAAAACTAAATATTGTTTTTCCAATAACTTCTTTCAATAAATGAAACTTTACCAGTAGGCCAATTCCGGAAACACGATAGACACGATATTTCTAAAACTCGACCGAAAAATGTATGGAGTTTAAAAGATAAAACGGGATTTTATGGTCGAGAAGGCTATATGGACAGACTGAGAATAGGCCTCCAGAACATATAAAAAACCGCATAATTTAAGAGAAGTACAATGCATGCCTAAGTGAATTTAAAAAGTATTATGTATAAAACTCCCTTTTCATATCACGTTTAAGGCTAAATTCTGCATTTCAGAATTAATTTGAAAAATATGTTTCAAGCTGCAATTATTCGAATTCAAAAGTCTGGAGGACGTGCAAATTTTCATCAAGAGGTACCTATATCTGGTAAGTATTTATTTTTAGAATTTCAGAGATAGTCTAAGGATATTATTACAGAACACCCCTGTGGCCGAGTAGACCGCTCTGTGGAGGAGTAGACCACTAGTGGTTCGCACAAGGATATTAATTTAGTCGAGTACCGAGTAATTTAGTAACTAAACGTGTCTGGACCACAAAACTTTAGTCATTTAGTCGAGTCAATCCATTTTGTTCTACTTTTTTCGGTGGGTAGTATGTCCCATCACGCATTACTGCTCACTCGTTCATCGGATAAACAAGTCCGAATCTGTCGTTTTAGTCGAGTTCATTATATGCCGCAAAATGTCGTTTCGCTGGAGCAAAGAAACAACTTGTAAATTTTTTTCTACATATTATGTACAACATGAATTCTTGTGGAATTTGTAGCTCCCAATTCATCTCTTGTATTAATCGATTTGAGTTTACATGCCTTTTTTTTCTTATTACACAAATTTCTTCATCCACTTCTTCTAAAATGGCGATTACCAGTAGATTTATCAGCTCATTCACTTTTAAGTTGCAGCACGTTCATCTTGCAAAACACCACTCACTTGTTTACTGTACTCGACGGTTGTGCGAACGATTTTTGGAGCAGTAGCGAGTATTTTAGCTACTAAATACTCTCCACTTGACCAAATTTCTAGCCAAGTGCGAACCAGGCTTTAGTGGCCGAGTGGTAGAACGCTCGCGTGCGGACTTAGAGTCCAAGGGATCAATCCCCACTTTTTAGGGTTCCATACCCTTATTCGATTACTTTGTTGTCCGTCTGTCTGTCTGTCCACCTGTCAAGAAGATGTCTACGGCTCCATAACGCTGTTTAAAATCAGGCTTCTACTGTAACGGTGAATAAAGTTAATGCCCCTTACGTAAACAATTTCATACAAATTTTCTCACCATGAAACCTCCAGAGTTCTTCCAGTTGACTAAGAAACTTGATAGTTGGTTTACAATAACGTATTATAGCACACGTCTGGAAAACAATATGAGAATCAACCATACTCGTACTTATTTATTCAACAAGAAACAATTTCACACTTAATTAAACCATTTAAATACATCGAGTTTAAAAGATTGTAAGTGTCATAACATAACTGTTAGTGGAAACCAATCCTACTCTACTAGCACTTGAACAGTTTTTTTGGTATAACCATATCCTCAGTACATTTTTTATCAACCGATTGGTGTTTTTTGTTTTGAATTTCCTACAGCTCCTAGCGGTTTGGTGTATTTAATACATTATAAACTTCATAACTATAACTAATAGAACATCGGATTTTTCAATCGAACAATCACGTCCATGTGAGAAGTATTATTTTTCACGCCCAACTTTTAGGCATGTACACTACCTTTGCGGTTAAACTGAGGTGCCGTGATATTTCTGTCTCAGTGTATCGTATTGCAGCTACTGTAATATCTTTAAAAAAATATGTTTTCTCTTCATTGTAAACTACTTGTTATTATTGTTCTTTATTGTATTTTTTTATTATTTTTGAACACACACAAAAATATATTAGATACATAATACTAAATCAAATGGTATGTACAAAGGCGAGGTTATCACTGAAGAGAAATTAAATGCAAAGATGACTACAGAAAGTTATTCAAAATATGCAAAATTCTTCCGGTCAGTTTAAAACAAAAATTTTTAATGTTAGTAAATCAGCATGGTAGTCGGGAGCATGACTTATCATTCATAAGCCACACTCACGACACAAGGTCAATAAGTGCGAGTAAGTACGATGTACCAAGAGTATGTAATTATTATGGCGATAGAACTCTTAAAAAACGTATTCCATACACCTTAAATAGCCTACCTATTATTATTAGACAAGAGGCCAACAAAAAAGCATTCAAAAAGCAGATTATAAATTATCTCCTTGATAGCATGTAGCTTTTAGTTTAAGTAGGTAGACTGTAACTCGTACGGCCGGCCGCGCGTCGGCAGAGACGCTTGCCCCTGCTTTGTATTACCCTCATAATACAATCCTGGCGCGGGCGTAGCTGCTGGGGTGCGGCTGATCGTATACTAATTTAAATATATTAAACTATATTATAATATTTTTTATGTTAGAGACTCACGGATCCCACAGTCAAACTGTACATGCAGTTTTGTGGGTCATGTATTAGTTTTATAAGAAAATTGGTTAATAAATAAAATAAATAAAAATAAATAAATAAAAATAGAGATTAACTCAAATGTCAAACCCTGTTCTTAGCGTATAGTTGTTTTTTTTTGGCATTTTAATTAGTTCTTAAGATTTGATTACACATCCTTTGTGATATTTGTATCTTCTTCTCAAAGCAAATATTAACCCAAGTTTATACTTTTGTGAACAGTTCCAAGCAGATGAGAGCTCTGGTGCTCTTCTTCTTCTTTACGCTGTGGTTTTGTCTCGGGGGTGTGACAAGTAAGTTTAGTTTTCAAGTATATTAATGGTTAGGTACGTCACACAATAATTACTTTACTCTTTTATAAAAAAAACATGATCTTGCTAAGTTTCTTGCACTTCATTTTAGAAATATTAATCGAATGGGTGAAGGTAGGCATTATATTTAAATGTAGACAATTGTATGAAGTATGCTACAGCTACCGGCGGCGGCGCGACTTGCGGCGCGGCAGGCGGCATTTGTTCAGATCGCGCCGCAAGTCGCACCGCAGGTAGCTGTGGCTGAGCTGTAAGTGTGTTATTTATTGCTGTTTTAAGGTGGTAAACTAGAATCTCGGTGCGAAATGCACATCGTAATATTGTTTTCCTTACTTTTGAATAAAAAGTATGCAAAAATTGCGTTTTTAGAGCAATTAGCGAAAATTGATTAGTAATAATTAGGGTTTTATTTTATGATTTAAATTTCGATTGCATTCGATTAACAAACTTAAAAGCGTATTTATCGTTGTAATCGAATGTAATCAAAATGTAAGGCATAAAATAACATAATTTTAATGCGAGAACCCTATTATTACTAATCAATTTCCGCTAATTGCTTTAAAACGCATAAATATAATTTTTGCATACTTTTTATTCAAAAGTAAGGAAAACAATATTATGATGTCCATCCTTCACCGGGATTCGGTTTTACCACCTTAAATAAATATTTTTAGCCATCTGCGACAGCAACCGAAAAACTTGTTCACGTTGTAGGTCAATTACTTTACCTACTTTTTACCGAGTTTAAATCGAAGTCAGTTATATTTCGCCCTTGAGCTCCGAGGAATCTTAAGGAATGTGTATTTATAATTTGCCCAATCATCTTTTCATTCCCCGCACTCTCCCACTGGGTCAAGGACTTGAAAAATATATCCATCTATCCAGACTGCTTCGTCCACTGCTGGACATAGGCCTTGCCAAGATTTCGCCACTATTGGCAATCCTCCTAGAAAAAATGCTCATACTCATACACGCGGGGCAGGCTGGTGAGCACGGTACTCAAACCTTCGCACCAGTGACGCCGCCCGCCGCCGCTGTCCGTAACCACAGTCTGTTATTGCAATCGGGTATGAATATACCACCATCAGTCGGTCCCAGGCATGTTGGATAATTTTAAACAAAAATATTAATTCTGATTTATATTATAAATAACAACATTCTCGATACCTCGGGGCTTGCGCGTGGAATGTAGGTAATGTAGTTGTTTGTCCTCTGAATGTATTTTAAAAAGCTTAGCGTTTCCTCAACTTGCTCTAACTCATGGCTCCCTTCATATCCATAGCATCATAAAAGACCTGGATGGGAAGCTGAACTACCTCGTGTCAACCCACGTGGAAGGATCCTTGAATGTCGTGACACTTCTGCTGACTGGCCGAGCCACACCGTATCTCCATAATGGAGTGGTTTATGTCGGTGATGAGGATCATTATGTAAGTATGGCAGACACCCTCCTATATGAATAAACGGAGAAATGGTGTGTAGTAATGACATCTAAAAATATCGTCACTCCATGTCTTCTCGTGGATACCCATCGTAAAAGGAGACTAAGTAAGGGATTATAAGAATATATTCCAACAACAAGTATGTCAGTATTAAGGGGCATAAGGTCATCAGATCTTGGATCATCGGTTCGCGGCCTGCAAGGAAGTTGGAGGCACCTATTTTTGGTGCTAAGCTTTGGCCGTGGCTTGTCACCATCTTCGTGATGAAACTTTGCAGCCATGCGACACGTCATGACATGAGAAGCAGTGGCGGACGTACCAGCAGGCTGAGTAAGCTCGAGCTTAGGGCAGCAGATTTTAGGGGCGCCAAATTTGGTGACCGTGTCTTTGTTTGAGACCAATAAATATAATAACGTTCATCGAATCTGCATTACTGTGCAGGCAGCATTATTTTACGCTATCCTGTTGTCGTATATTAACTATTGACCTCAGAAACACTCCCCAAAAACCATTTTTTGTGCATTTTTAACTGGATTGCAAAAATGAACTACTAACGGGCAATTGTAGAGGTAAGGGCAGCAAAAATTTGACAGGCTTTATAAGGAAAACTTCCAAAATCCGCCACTGTTGAGTTGTCTCTGGAAAGAATCGTCTACTGTCACTCACTCAGTCTCTGAACGAGCGCCTTTTATCCAAGGCTTTATCATAGTTTTCCATCAGCTGCGGTAATAACCAAGCGTAAGTCACGTGTTAGGTTATAGAGAGATGCATTTTCAAAGTGTCATAATTACCACGATCAGTTAAAAACTATCGTTAGTTGATAAAAAAATAAAAAATACATTATTAAAATAAATAGATTCATTCAACGGAAAAAAATCACAGTCCTCAGGTTATCGAGATATTTTAACTAAAATTCACCCTGTTTTTTTGTTTTAACGGGACGAAGGTACGGAAGATTAATTTTCTGTAAAAAAGGTTGTTTCCAATATAATTTTACCAGTTTTAAATACAAATTAAAGCCTAAATGTGTCTGTCGATACCCAAAACATTAAAAAAGTTTAATTTGTTTGTCAGAAAATGTACCGAAAAACAGCGAATCAACACTTTGACTCTTGCGTCCTTAACTGAATTATCCAGGCGTGATGTTTGCCAGAGCAAGCCAACGAGAAGTAAGAATTTTTAGGAATATAAGTAATTGGAAAGTCTTTTTAATGAAAATTGAAACTACCTAGATAAACGCAAATGAAAGTTCAAAAAATCTTCGTAGCATTTTAACACTATACAATATGTTGAAGTAATAACAGATCATTAACCATCCGATGAATTTCAACGATTGACATTAAGCCCTCGTTCGCAAACATAGTGTGACATCTTTTGGTGTGAGGCAGGGAAGGCATTTCACGATATTGGTTTCTACCAATTAATCCTTGGTGACGAGAGCAATTAACATTTGCAAATGATAACACACAATTCTTTTCAAATCTGCTTATATAAACTAAAATGTAAATGAAATCAACAAATACTTATAAACAAAATATAATTCAAATTCAAATTTTTATTTGCATTATCACATACATAATAAAGATGACAGGGTTTTTTTTGAGATCTTGTGATACCCCGTAGGGGCACAGCAAAGCAATGACAATGAGGGGAGGACACACATTGCTTAAAATTTATTTTTTTGTTTAAAAAGGTTTATGTTCTGGGTTAATTAAAAATAAATAATTACATAAAAACAAATTTTTAATTAACCACGTTTTTAAAAACAGCTTCAGGTTTCACGGACGACGCTCTCTCTAAACTCACCGGTATGTCGGTGCGTTAGGGATCACGCATTTTTGTTTGGAACTCAATTATTTCCTAAGCTGAGGGTGTCCGCGTGTATGATTCTTCGGAAAAGTGGTTCAGTAGGGTCGGTAGAATATGTGGTTTCATTTAATGGTAGCAGTCTATTTACCTATACACCCGGTATAATTTAAACTTATTTTCTGAAAAACTAAGGATCTCCTTTGGAAGTTTATTGTAAAGTCTTATACCATGTCCTACAAAAGAGGTGCCTACTTTTGCAAGTCAAGTTTTTGGAAAACCCAGTTTATGTTCCTTCCTAGTGTCTATAGAGTGATGCTCACCGAGCCTCGGGAAAGCATCGATATTTTTTAGATATATTTAATAACTTGGTAAATAAATTCACAAGGAACTGTTAAAATATTAATTTCTTTCAATTTTTTTCTTAATGAATCCCGGTGCTTCATATTGTAAATAGCTCGAATTGCTCTCTTCTGCAAAACAAAGACTGCGTTTATATCCGCAGCTTTACCCCACAGCAACACACCATATGACATAATGCTGTGAAAATAACTAAAGTCCACCAATCTGGCAGTATCCTCATCCGAGTTAAATAAGAACTACCAAAAATAAAATAAAAAAATTTAGTTTTAGGATTTAATTACTTAGATAGGTTTTATATTTTAATTTGTATTTTTGTTTTTATAATCTGAGTTTGTCCAATAAAATTATTACCAAAGGACTAACTACCAATGAATATTTTGACATGCGGAGGTTAAACATTTTTCAGGCTATGCCACAATTTGGCATACTCTCACGTAGCCCAGTCGGCTTACTGGTATGGTACGGAGGAGACGATGGAGTGAAGAACCAAGTCAACAGACAATACCCTGGATCCAGACTGAAGACCCCCGCCATGCCAGTTTGGGTATGACGAACATAAAATTCTTTGCACCGGGTATAAATGGGGAAGTATTCAGGTGAAATCACATGCTCATACTTAAGGCGGCTCCTCTGGGACTCGTTACCAACTTGAACTTGTGATGGTTTTTCTTAGTATTGAATAAAAATTATTAAATTTTTATCAATATATTAAAAAGCCTGCTCCAAGAGCGCCCCATTTTCTTTTATGATTGTTTCATAAAAACATTCACACGTAAGAAACGTACCTGCGGAAGAGTAAAAAATATTTTCACGCCTCTGATTTCTGTACATAAAAATCTATTTTCTTTTTATTTCCATGGGTATGTTTTTCTAGGAAATCTATATCAAGTTTAGGGCACGAAGCACTAGCTAGACTATAGTGAATGTCAATAATTTAATAGTTGTGTTTAATGTTTGACTCTTTTATTGATGCGTTGTGACTTTAAATGTTATTAAATTTAATTACTTGTCTTTGACTAATTTAACTGTTACAATTATATTGGCAGGTAACCAGCTGTGGTGGACATTTTGGTGTCCTTTTCAATACCAACCGTGAACTGTTGAGAAACTATCATGCTGAACGAAGGTAACAACTACATATAGTAGTAATAATTAATATCAAAAAAGCAAAGGATAGGACGGCCGGAATTTCAAAAAATTATAATAAAAAACTGGTGTACAGTGTTGTGCCGTGGCGGAGCGGCAGTTAGCGGCTAGCGGGTGAGTTTAGGGACCTGTTTTATTTGTTTATTTTATATTTTGACACAAATAAGACTCAGGTACGGTATACCCTTGCATTGGCTACCAGCGGCATATCACACTGCAAAGGGGAGAGCAGACTAGACCCTGGGTTTTACTTTCATTATTTGGTAGTAATTATAATAAGTAAATAAATAATAAATATACATTCATATTTTTAATTAAATCGACACAAAAAGATATCGTCGTGACATGCATCCCTGAGGTGTGTGAGGTGATCCCAAGTGTGAACTGTGAAATGCAAGTCACAGTTCACACTTGATATACCCGCTTTTCAACAACGATTAATGCGTCTCAGATATGATGGTTGATGAACTTCTTGCACAATTGGACCAAACCTCTGGGTCTGCAGTCTGTTTTATATAAGGTCTGGAAATAGGGAATGGATATAGCGCCATTGATCGGTCCCAGGTAATGGCAGGCCGCCTGGTTGTGCCTTTTTGAGAGCTGCCCTCTTACTCTCCCTCGAACGGCTTTGGTGAGAAGAAGGGGTGGGGGGGGTGGGGGGGGCAAATTAAGTTGTTTGGACCTCCGCAGTCGAGCCCGGCACCAGCTCTATCACCTGTTATAACTCACGTCAGGTGAAAAGAGCGCTGGAAAGGCTCAGGTGGTCTCCTTCGGCAGCGAAAGTGGCAGTTTCTAAAACCTTTGATTTTTTACACGTATATGATTTGATTACTGTTATAAAATCATACTGTAATCTTGATGGTTTGCTCTAAGAAATCTCTTATTAGAGATAAGTTCGCCATATCTCATAGTACGCGTTTCTAAAGAAGTGTCATTCGAAAATGGCACCAGAGACGCAAAATTCAAAAGGCTTATGATAGGTTCTTATTGTGTGGCATGTGACACTGGACCAGCCGTGATTGGTCGATTTATAGACAGTGGACGCTATTGGATCTGTCACCATGCTAAACTGTGTTGAACACAGTCTAACGTGTAGTAATTTTTCAGCGTAGACTTCTTTGTGTTCTGTGTTATCTGCCTGATAATAAATGAATTGATTTGATTTGAGTATGAATAAATAATTTTCTTCAGATTTGACATCCAATACTACACATGCGGCGGTTGCAACGTCATGTTGAATGTGGACACGCGCAGCCATGACGAGCACGGCGGGGCGTCGCGGTCCGACGACATCAGTGCCACGCCGCTGGAGAAGCTTATCCATACTAAGTATTCATATTTGATATATTGAATATATCGTTATGACATTATATCCCCGAATATGGATTTAAGGTGTTTTCGAGTGCACTCTCGCTGAAACAGTTAGCAGGCGTATACTCTCCTTTCAAGATTTTTACATCCCAACGTGATAGGTGATGAGCTTTTGTGAAAAGTACAGCATACTTTAGGCACAAAGACACGTTTTTATGGTACGCAGGTTTATCACGGTGTTTTTCTTTACCATTGAGAAAGGGTAAGTAAAGAAATAATATGCACATTAGTTCTGAAAAACTCATTGGTGCATGGCAGGATTAAAGGTGTAGGGTGCAGGGAAAGAACAAAGAATGTCAAATTTTTTCAACTTTGCGTTTTTTAATGACAAAACATTTAATGTAAATAATATTAATTAAAAACAACAAGGGATGTCACCCTTTTCAATTGGCCTAAACGTGAAACCACCGGGACGAAGATTTTCGATTGGCCTCAATGGGAAATAGTCTGAAAATGTTACAAAATTTTTCGTATTTTAAAAACTAATAAATTAGTGAAACTACTAAGAAAGAAACGCTTAAGTGCGTTTTTGAAAAGTAATGGGAAATAAGAAAACAAAATTTTCATAATTAATTTCACAACGTTATCATTAATGTCACGACCTAAATCCCCGAGGGGGTGTCAGAGGTGTTCACAAGTGTGACTGTGCAATGTAAGTCACAGAACTCACACAGTCCCAACTTGTTACACTCGCTTTTCACCTACGATTATTGCGTCCCAAACGAAATGGGTGGTGAGCTCTGTCACCGTACATACTTCAACAAGAAATGCTATACCCATATTATCGTTATTTAAAGCTCCATGTATAACAACACCGAACATTAGTAGTTTTTAAGGTCTTGCCAAAGAATCTTTGAAAAAATCCAAAATCCAAATTTATTATTTGGGAACAGTAACTGTGGCGAAGGGTGAACATTTTAAAAAGGGAAGCCGAACCAAAAAGTCGATTTTCTCAGAAAATCAACCAAGAAAAACATGAAATTGTACTTTTCAACTCCCTATCAGCCAAGTGTATTTGTCGTATTGAAATTTATGGAAATGTTTAACGAAGCGAAGAGCACGAAATAAATAAATGTAGTATGGATGCCATTTCCTAAACAAGCCGATGGGAATCGTGTTATATGGACCCTTTGCCACTGGAACTACTCAAAAAAAGGTTATTTACTGTTTTCGCTTGGTTGCTCTGACGGAAATTTAGGCAACTGTATTTAATATTTTATGATATATGCGATCTGCATCCAGTTTTCTATCTATAGCTTTTAGTTTTATTTAGGTATATTTTAGATTATTATTTATTTGTAAGTATTTAGTTTATATAAATTTTTATTATAAGATGTATAAAATAAGATGATAACTTTAAATAAAACTTTTTTTATATTTTATCAACTATTGTATTTAAATTTCAGGTGGCAGGATGCTAAGATAACTTGGAGTGGACCCACACCTTATGTCGGAGAGACAGCATAAATAATAATATAAGTTAAATAGAGTGCTTCACAATGTATACAATATCAATTAGAAACAAATCTCAAGTAAGGCAAATATTTTGAAAAATTCTTCGGGAGGTGATTCTAACTTGCGATCTCTTCCTTACACGGCAAGTGCTTCACCGACTAAGCTAATGTATGCAAGAGGTAGAGGTTGAATTCTGACAATAAGGATTTTTTTGAAAATAATTGTCATACTTGAGATATGTCTCTAGATGATCTTTTCCTTCTTTAAGTGCAACTAAGTAAATAGTGAATAGTTCATAATTTAATTCAATAATCTATCCAATGTCATTTTTACATCTTAGTAGTCTTTATTAACCACAATAAAATAGACATCCAAATGATTATAAAATTTTAGTATTAGAAGTTAAAGTTTGCTTTGAAGTACAAAAACGTACGCTTTGTAAACATCAATACGACAATAATCACTGAAGGGAAGTCAGAAGTAAAACTGTGAAACGCAAGTCATTGCACACACTCGTCCATCCACGTTTCACCGACAATGTGTCCATGCGTGATGAGTGATAAGCCGTAACGCTGTACTTCGGTTACAAAATATGGAAGCTTAACATTGCCTACCAAAGTCAAAGCACGGAGAACTGACACAAATGTGTCTTTGCCACCTATGTGGTGACAAATATAGTATAGGTATAGGTACATGGATTGGGTAATATTGTATATAATTTGTAAATAGCCCAAGTTATTTTATTTTTGTAATTTAATATTTGTACGCCATAACTGGCAGATTTTTGCGCATTTCACACAGAATTTAACACCTTTATATCTAACAAATCTATATTTTCTGTTTCTGAGTCCCTAGTCCCTAAAATCGCTTATACTACAGGAATACAAATTTATTTCTCGCTCGCCAGGTCTCATGTCATGATATGAAAAAGGCATAGAAACAAAATTAGAGGCGGCATAGACAAAGCGATGAGCGGCGGTTATCCTCGAAGGCCCAGCGAATCAAACGTCCATACCACAAATCCAAAGATAATCGTGAGTTCAAATCCCGAATAGACATTAAAATTCGGTCTGCGTGTTTCAGAATACACATTTAAGCTACAAGACCTTTTTTATTCCCAAAATACAATAATAGGGCTCATCACCCATTATGTTGGGACGTAATAATCTTCGGTGAAATGTGTATCTACATATACGAGTGTGTAGTCCCTCGAACTTCACACACTCCTTCGGGGATTTATGTCGTGAATATGTACTTTTTAAATGGAATATAACTACAGTCTAGGTTGACATTATATTTTCATTAAGTACTTTTTTTTCATTCAGCCCTATTTATTTTTATGTAGACTTATCAGATATCTTGTTTTCAATGTATTTTTCCTCCTACCGATATAACAAATATCTTATGATAGTAACTAACAGATCTACCATTAAAATAATGATTATAGATATCTATATGCGAACAACTGGACGTGCACTTTCTGTCATGAATTGTTTCGAAAGCATCAGGAAATACGACCTTTGTCGATGACTGGCGAGCATTAATTTGCGCATTACTTAAAAGGTAGTACTGTAAAAGTGTTAGCGTAATAAATGTTTGAATGATAAATTCTTATAAAATTCAGGTCGTGTACTTCAGGGAGACCCTCAAACCTTCAAAGTCGTTAGGGACAGGTTTATTGATGGTTCCCATGACGAATGTTGTACGGGTAATCTATCATTCATTACTTGTCAGTTACAGAGCTTTGCCTCTTTTGAGTGACATTTTTTTAGCTCGTGCGGAACCCGAAAGGCATTTCTAGATTTTATTACGTAACCTAGATACTGAGAATTTCATTTTCATCATAATTTTCATGCTTCTAGCAAAATTTAATAAGGTGTTACAAATACCAGGAATTTGTGTAGAAATATTTGATAAACTAATTTTAGGGAGTAAACAGGTAATAAAATTGAAATATTATTTGACGACACCTTTTGAAATATTAATTGCTTCCAGGAAAACCTAAACGTTTCCAATCATAAAATCTTATTAATTCACTCACAACAAAAATACTATTATTAGTCCCAAAAAGCGAAAAGTCGAACATTTTAAGGCATATAAAAATATTAACTCGAGTGGGTTAGAAATAAAGGTACATAAGTAGGCCTTCGTAATACAAATTTTAATGAGGCTCTCCTGTAAAACATTTTGTTTTAGCTAAGAAATTCTTCTGAGTTGTTATCTCAAGACTGAATTGTTCGTGGTACATAATCATCGTACATGTCTTCTTGTTAGAAATAAGTATTTCATATACAACAAGAAAATACCGTTATCAAAGGTGGAAACACATTATCGGACGCGTTTGTAAACCGTAGCTGACGGTCGCGTTCATTGATGTGATGTTCTCGTAAGCGAACTCGAAGCGTTAGAGCCTGTACAGATGCAGCGTTGTCTACGCGCGAGGCCTCGCGCGAACAAGAGCGTGTGTTGCGTCAATTGTTGCGCTGGATTTGGTGTGGAACTCAGTGAGTATTCAATATGGATTTGGACCGAGCGGTTGAGTTTTAGCTTGCAAAATTGAAAAAACCAACAACAGTTCAGAATGATCAGACAAAACTAAAACTATTACTATATATTAAAATTCATGAATAACAATTATTTGTTTTGAAATAATGAAATTGGCATTGGCATAACCAATAGATGCGATATCATATCCCATATTGCGGGTCTTTTTTCCACTTCAATAACAAAAAAAATCGTTATTGAAAACTAAAACTTCTACTTTAAATCAAACTAATGAATAACATAGTTATTGTTTAAAGTAATAAAATTTGCATTGGCATATTTAGATTTCATAACTCATAATTGCCGGTCTATTTCCGCTTCATTAATAGAAAAATGGGTATCGAAATCATGCTCCATTTTTCTCTTGAACATATCCGTTTACGCCAACGCTCGCGCTTTACTGGATGCGACATACAGATTCCAAGTACCTTGACCCACGCGGGCTACGCGCGTTAGTCGAGATTCTTGCGTAGGCGCGAGTGCGTGCGAATTTATTGCTCGCGCGTTGACTCGCGCGTAGCATGTGGACGCAATGTAATGGAGCCTAGTACTTTGACTACGCGCGAGCTCTCGCGCGAGCAAAACGCGGCATGTGGACAAGGTCTTGTGTTCCAACGTGAAGCGGTGCGGTGCGGTGACGTCACGTTGTCTCAATACAAACCACGTCCATATCATGCAAAAATATCAAACCAAAAAAAAAAACTCGAAAAAAAATTATTTTGATGCATGAAATCGGTAAATATTTCTAAAGCAGATCTTAAGGTATTCATAACTTAGAAAATAAGTGATTTGTGGAACTGCACGGAAATATACTTTAAATAAGTGCAGTTTTTTTTTTAATATCTAAACAAACGAGTTAAAAGGAAGCAAGAAAGGGCTTTGCACAGCATTTTGCCGTCGCATTCGCTCCGCCCCACGCCGAGCTACGTACGATGCATGGTTCGCTCACGTTTCCGCTTTGCATTCGCATTGAGTTTGCATACTTATGTTATGACATCGGAGATGAAAAATAAGAAATAGCAATTAAAGTACGTACAATTATGAAGACTTGAAGAAATAGTCTTAAAATAGCAGATTTTACTTTTTTAAGCAGATTCGGCCTTAACTAAGGAATCTTCACATTTTTATTCGACGTACAGAGTTTATTTCACAAAATAAATCTTCGACCCCGTATTCACATAAATATACCTTTTTACCTAAGAGATAAGGGCCATAATGAACGATCAACTTCTTCTTAATGGCTCTCATATAGTAACATTGGTTATTCTGCGAAGAAATATTCCGATAGATCCCAGATTGCATCTCGTAAATAACAAGAACCTCATTCGTGGGCCCGTCGAATAAAATTTTATTATTGGCAATGAAAACTTGTGCCTGTTTCGTTCGATCCCGATCGTTTGATCCCCTTATTTTTGTCTCCGTAAAATAACTTCTATGGTAGTCGCGGGCTAATTCTCTCTAAAGAGTTTCCTACTTATTTTATTAACAGTACTTCCTCGGTAAATTTGGCAGATAAAATCGATAAATTTCAAACGACAACTCATAAGAGTGATGAAATAAGAGTCATTTTTGTTTTTCAAGTCGATGTTGTGTCGAGTCGATAGCAAATTCGTACTCGTACTACAGATTTGTAAATCATTTATAATGTGACCTATTCTCGTGGAGCAAACCTTAAATTTAGAGTTGAAAAACCCAAAATAATACAAGCTCATTTAACTTTTATGCATCTGCGTTAAAGCCTATTTTGCAATGATAAGTTTTAGGTTATGGCAGCTCTAAATCTAATATTTGCTACACGAGAATAGGTGTCAATATCGCCCTAATAAGGAGTTAAGGTGAACTGCGGCATCTGCGTATGAGTTTCATTATGTAGATGCCGCAGTTCTCTGTATGATGGCAGAATAGGTATCTAAAAATTATTGTTTAGTTATTCAAAAATCGAGTGGTACTTGCGTATATAATTTAAGATATTAAATTTATGATAAATTGGTTTCAACGTCAAAAGTAACTATTGTTACTTATTAAAAGTCCGTGAGCCAATTTTGATGTTTCGTGCTGAAGAAAAAACGGAACTCTTATAAGATCACTTTCGTGTTTGTCCATCCGTCTGCCATAGAAATTTCTTAAAAACTATATAACGTAGGAATTTCAAATTTTGCACAATATTAGGTTTTGATAACGCGCACATAATTTCATAGATCGGGAAAAAAATCACTAAAGACAGGATCACTTTGGCTCGAACAAAAAAACACCAATATTATTATTAGAAAATCATTTGATCAAGAGCAAATTAAAATTGATGATATAAAAAATAATAAAGGCAGCCGCTAAAAATAAGGTTAATCCTTTCAAATAAGTCATGTTACACCGAATCGACACCATTAAGACCACGTATTACCGGAAAATGCAGGTATTTTCGATGGTGTAAGGAAGTTGTTGGAAATATTATACTACTCACTGTTATATTGGTGCGGAACCCGAATTGTACGAGTCCAACCCTATTTAGACAGTTTTTATTTAGAAAATTTGCGTTAATTTTTATTTTATTACAATACTAATAATTTTAGAAGAAAACCCATATCAATATTGTATGAACATAATATACGAGTATAAACATCGCTCTTACTCAAGTTAACTTTATGTCAACATTAGCACTTACTACTGATTATACTCAATAACAAAACAAACACTTTCTCACGCATAACTTCACCGCACTGCAACATTTCTATGGGATACTAGATTTCTTTTTCTCGTATTTCTAAATGTCATGGAACAAAAGTTGTAACAAATGATCAGTAGAATCTGTGGTTTAAATATTTATAGAACGTCCCAAATACCCTTTAACATGTCTGGTGTGTTTTGAGATATCCCATCACTACCCAGTTGGGATCCTTTCACCGAGACAGGCATTTCGTCCCAAAATCTCTAGCCCGAGGCTATACGATAAGTTCGGGCCATGCCAAAGCGTTTGGTCACAATAAGCCTTTGTTATGTCCACTTTATTGGAGAATTACTTGATCGCTCGAAATTTTGGAGTGATTTGTGTTTGAGAAATTGTTTGGGTGTATTGTAACAGTCACACTTAAGGTTCATCAAGAAATTCTTTGTCCATTCTTTGTACACCTGTTTAATGTGGCATGCCACAAAAACTACCAACCAAATTAGTTGTGTACTCTTTTTTTATTTTATTTGCGGTATAGAAAATGACAAAGGTAAATCAGGACGTCAAGGAGCACTGAAGCGGGATTCGAACCCGGGACCTGTCGCTTACCGGGCGATTGCTCTACCAATTTAATTTGTTATCTCCTTGCGATGGATAAGTCGCCAAGTGGTTAAAATATATACATTTATTTCTATAGGCCATAATGGTACGTACAAAACCACATCATAATATTATGTCAAAACCATGCCACCAAGCGATTCATCGTGTTCCGGCATGACGTCATAAAAAGATCCTGAACTGTGATACTCTGCTGGTGACCTGATCTCTCCGTCAGGGGGGAAACAAGTTGCAAACTTACTCGAATTTATCTTAATAAATAATTACAATTAATGAAGCAAAAATTCTTCCCAAAATTATCAAGAGAACTCTTTTGTAGTTAAAATATCTTCAATTTTACTAAGCTTTAAATTGCTTTCTTTGCACACTTGATTAATTAAATCAGGTCTTAGTTTTTAATTATCTTAACTTGTTTTTTTTAGTACATCAAAAGGAAAAAAATGAAGCCCTTATACCTTATAGAATCACTTCGTTGTCCATATGTCTGTCCGTCCGTCCGTCTGTCCATCTGTCTGTCAAGAACCTTTATCTCGGGAACGCGTGGATGTATCAAGTTAAAATTAAAACTTTATAATGAATGTCCCCTGAAGCTGTGAAAAAATCAAACATTTGTTAACGTAAGTAAGTAGATAACGTAAAAAAGTACGTCCGTTTATGCCGCAAAAAACGTACACTCACAAGGGAATCAATATTTAAAGGGTATTTTCTGTTGACCTAGAACCACAAATCATATAAACTAGTCCCTAGAACTATGAAATTTCGCAAGTAATACCGTCTTATAGTACAAGTATAGGTACATCTCTGAAAACTATACATTTTTAATTAAATAATAAAAAAACGGAACCCTCGGTGGGTGAGTCTAACTCACACTTCCGACTTTTTTTGGTATTTATTTGGTTGCACGATAGTTGTTGATATAATTTTTAAATACTAATTAATCCATTCCATTTGAGATATTCTGTAGTTTATTATTATTTTATTTTATGTTTTATTAACATCTAAACCTTATCGTGAATTTTCAAGGACACCAGCAGTAGCTGTCCTCTAAAATTAAATGCCTGCTTCCACTCTTCCTCTTTCTGGATGAGTCCATTCATCGCAGAACTTGGACTTGGCCTGCTGTGCCTGTCATGTCGCAGGCTTGCTGTGCCTGTCACGTCACAGAACTTGGACTTGGCTTGCTGTACCTGTCACATTGCAGAACTTGGACATAGCTTTCTGTGCCTGTCACATTGCAGAAGGACTTGGCTTGCGGTGCCTGTCACATCGCAGAACTTGAACTTGACTTGCTGTGCCTGTCACATTGCTGAACTTGGACATAGCTTTCTGTGCCTGTCACATTGCGGAAGGACTTGGCTTGCGGTGCCTGTGACATCGCAAAACTTGAACTTGACTTGCTGTGCCCGTCACATTTCTGAACTTGGACTTGGCTTGCTGTGCCTGTCACATTGCAAAACTTGGACGTGGATTGCTGCCACTTTGAAGTCAAATCAAAATGTCAAAAAAAATTAAATGATCTTCCTAAGTTTCTTGCCCTTCTCCTTAGCAAGACTTATCAAATGGGTGAAGCTAAGCATGTTTTTATATGTGTTCTGTCCTTATAAATAATAAAATTTGTGAAGTGATTTTCTGCCCCTATCCAATTATTTGCATGTTTTCCTTGTGAATAAAACAGGAGAACTACCGATGATCCCAACCAGAAAATGAAATTTGCGCAAGCATATTCGAGCAATATGCTCGTACAGTAAAGTGTTTCTTTCTTAAAACGTAATACACCAACATGAAAAGGTCTTATTTATTCCCCAAAGTGGAAAAAATAAGGTGTAGAAAAATCTTCAAAGAGCCAACGTCCATAAAGCCTTCAAAAGAGAGAAAAAAAAAGTATCGTAAAAATAATTGTCACTTCGGGTCATGAGATAAATGGAAGTGAAAGTAATGCTGCTAAAATGGTCAAATCTTCGACATAGCGTAAATTATTTTAATAAAAATTACTGTTGGGACCAAAATCCTTCACTTGTTTTTTTTTTTACTACGAGTATGCCCAATGTCCATGTTACTCAAACGAAAGTTAAAAATACAAAAACAAACTAGTTTTATTTCCATCCAAAACTGGACATTTTTACAATACCCTTAATCAAGTTAATGTTATTATTTCTTGATAAATCCTTGGGTTGTTCCAATAATATATTAACTTATACATTAGTAATAGTATTTACAGAGAATTATAAAGTATTTCTAGTGATAGAGGTCAAAAATACTACAAGGATAAAGTTACAAGTAATAGTATATAGATGAATAAAATTGCGCAAACTTTGTCCTACTTTATTATAAACTAGCTTTTGCCCGCAACTTCGTCTGCGAGGAGTTCGGTTCACCCCCTTAAGGGGCGAATTTTCAGAAATTCTTTCTTAAGGGATGCCTAGGTCATTACAACTATCTGTATGCCAAATTTCAGCGAAATCCGTTCAGTAGTTTTGGCTGTGCGTTGATAGATGAGTCAGTCAGGTTTGCCTTTTATATATTCAGAAACAAATATGAATAAACAATACTTTCATGCGACTGGTAATAATTACGTTTGAGACAACTACTAGACAGAAATATGAAGGAAGAGGAAAGGTAGGAAAGCACTTCATTTCAGACTAGCCTTTACCGGCGGATACACCCACGTTCTTTTTAATTTCTGCCCTGTTTTTGGCTTGGTGGTTATTTTATGAACAGGATGTTGATCAAAGAAAACCGCATGCAAATCTGTTGAATGGTTCCCGAGTTAAAACGGAACAAACATACACACATACAATTAAACAGACAGAAAGGCAGATAAAAATAAAAAAAATAAAAAATGGTTTTGGAGGCAGTACAATACTATTAACCCATTTAAAATTTCACTAAAATATTAAATGTTTATAGGTACACGATTATTTCACTACATATTATAAGTATAGATACTCCCGGAAATGAGGACATAAATAAACAAAATCATAAACCAAAAATAACAAACATTGAATAAGTGATTATAAATTTATAATATTTTACTACGAAAAGATAATACTCGTATAATTAAAAAAAGGATCTCAGCCCAGCTTACTGCTGCAGTAGTAGCCACAGCGTTGGTGTTCAGCTGAACCCTATTATATGTATATGGTACCTCCGGCTTATATGTTAGTTCACATAAGAGAAAGAATTTGCAGACAAGATTCCTTTTATAACGAACAAAAATCAATCAGTAAAGGATTATTTCCGATAAATGTGTTAGAATTGTATTAAAACATTGCATTTTTAAATGAAACTTAAATAAACAAATAAAATAACTATAATGCTAATAAATATTTAAAAAAAACAAAATTCCAAACCCATACAAATAAATAAAAAACCTCACCCACTCACTGCTCCGAGGCAAGGTGCCCAGCATGGTGGTGACATTCCCGGGTTGAATTGCTAAGCTTATTTGCTGGCCGAGAAATTTGCCAGCCCGTGGCTCACCCGTGATTTCTCGCTTCGGGACCCCACGAGCCCTTCGACCCCAAACGGCACAAATAGGTAATTGTTCCCTAGAACAATATACTTGCGCCGTTTGAGATCTTCAGCGGCTGCTGCCGCCGAACCTGTGGCTCTACGGCTTTGGTTAACATGGGATGGTGCTAGTATGTTAACGCATGTTGCGTCCCACACCAACGGCCTCCCACACTTCCAAGGTACTAATGGTCCGGAAGGTACCGTTGCAAATAAAAAAGTCATAGTAAGCCGGCTGATATTGACATCGATCGTAGATCTCACATGACTAATATAATATGTGAATCGACCGTCAGCTGCTCAAGTAGCGGTGGGTTTGGGTGTGAGAGGTTGCGAAAGTGGTCAGAAAAGAAATAGTACGCAAGCTGAAACTTTTCTCAACAGAAAATTGACATCATACTGAGCTGAAAAAAAAATAGTCAGCTGCACCATGGAGGGGGGAAAGCCCAGGTAGCCCGAAGGTCGTATTATGGGCTCAAGAAGTTCCGGAATCTATCTCCAAATATGCGTTTAAAGGGAAAATGCTCCAATATTTTTTAACTTTACTGCGTCAGCTGACTGTCTTTCTACCGCTACCCATGCAGCTGATTGTTGTTTTTGTACTTTTAATTAATCAAAGAATCACCTAGTCAAATTTCATGCGGCGTAGTATTACTTTATTTTACGTGTTTTTTTACAAGTTTATTCGAGTAGCTAACGCAGAATCCCCCCTCCACGATGCAGCTGACTATTTTTTTCAGCTCAGTATGATATTAACTATCTGTGAGAAAATTTTCAGCCGGCGTACTAATTTTTATTTTTACCACTTTCGCAACCTCCCACACCCACCGCGGGTGCGCCAGCTGACGCTTGGTTCTGTTATTAGTCATTCCAGATGTATTGAAAAAGATGGCAATCTATCGGCGTAAAATCACTACCTAAAATGCAACGCTACCGTCCGAGCTATAACGTCATGCCACCGGTAAAGTATTTCAGTACTAGTATACAGGATGAACCAAGCGAATGCCCCCTGGAGGGAAAGTATCTTAAATATTAAAGCTAGCAAATTTTACATAAAGGAACCTTTATTTTATTATTAAAATTAAGGAAAACTGCATTCAAAGAATTTAAAAAAGTCAGCTGCTTGAACCGGGAATCGAACCGGGCAAATGTGTACAAAAACGCCTGTATTTTTATGATACCGATTGAAAGCTTCAAGCATGAGAACCAAATTCTGTTTAATATCATTGTAAACAAGGAAGGATTAAAGAAATAAAACCATGAAAGTAAAACGGTTTGTTGCGGAACCTTTTAGCGTACTTTCCTTTGCAATAAAAAAACTTGCATAAACTGTCTAATCGCAAACAAAAGTTCCATTTAAACACCAGTAAATTCAGATTTTAGTCTGCGTCCAAGCACCGTTTGTTGTAAGTATACATACACGACAAAATGTTGACATTACTGTTTTGTGGTGCCAACGGTGGTTTAACATTAATCTATAATCTTTTTTTTTTTTGGGTGACGGGCATCTTAGGAAAGTTGGATAATTTTATCAGTTGCGTTTGTCACACTCTTAGAAATCAGGAACCAATTTTGGGAAAACAAAGACCAGAAACACAAAAAAATATTTATGTGTGAAACTTACATAAAAGTTTCTTATGGTGATGGACTAGACCGTATATAAGGTATATTTTTGGTTTTCCGACGATACCTTTTTTCATTGGGCAAGTGACTGCTTAGACAATGTGGAGTATTGATAATGTTGATAATAATAATTATCCGAACAAATCCTGAGAGAACAAAGCTTGTCGTACATATATAGGTACACATGTCAAATAATGTAGCCACATTTATGTTTAAAAAAATATATTGATGTGTGAAACTTACATAAAAGTTTCTTATGGTGATGGACTAGACCGTTATATAAGGTATATTTTTGGTTTTCCGACGATACCTTTTTTCATTGGGCAAGTGACTGCTTAGACAATGTGGAGTATTGATAATGTTGATAATAATAATTATCCGAACAAATCCTGAGAGAACAAAGCTTGTCGTACATATATAGGTACACATGTCAAATAATGTAGCCACATTTATGTTTAAAAAAATATATTGATGTGTGAAACTAACATAAAAGTTTCTTATGGTGATGGACTAGACCGTATATAAGGTATATTTTTGGTTTTCCGACGATACCTTTTTTCATTGGGTAAGTGACTGCTTAGACAATGTGGAGTATTGATAATGTTGATAATAATAATTATCCGAACAAATCCTGAGAGAACAAAGCTTGTCGTACATATATAGGTACACATGTCAAATAATGTAGCCACATTTATGTTTAAAAAAATATATTGATGTGTGATACTTACATAAAAGTTTCTTATGGTGATGGACTAGACCGTATATAAGGTATATTTTTGGTTTTCCGACGATACCTTTTTTCATTGGGCAAGTGACTGCTTAGACAATGTGGAGTATTGATAATGTTGATAATAATAATTATCCGAACAAATCCTGAGAGAACAAAGCTTGTCGTACATATATAGGTACACATGTCGAATAATGTAGCCACATTTATGTTTAAAATAATATATTGATGGAATAAAACCGGTCAAGAGTGAGGAGGACTCGGTTCCATAATATTTAAATAAGTAAATAATAGACTTATGGTCGAGTTTTTGGGTAAATAACCACAAAACTACATTATAAATCATAGTTTATTTGTTTTTGTTTAAATATAGTTATGGCATATAATATACAGAAAATTACACATTTAGTTTTTGAGATAGACCTCATAACATAAATGGTCTATAAATGACAAATTTGATGACATATTTGATTTTTATTTTTGAGTATAAAAATATATAATGATTATAAGTTATATATGCTTTAGTGTCTTCAATGAGACCTAAACAGTGACACCCCACAAGTCAGGGTAAGATTTTTTTTGTATAGGGCCCCTCCTGGTAAAGTATAAATTGAATTAGATTGAATAACGTTTTACACAAAGCAATGAAAAGTATTATTTATACTAGTTCCACAGTGTTTATTTCTTCTCTTCGCTTTCTTCTCTTGCAACTGATGTAAGCACATCAAATAAATGTAAACTTAAATAACTTTGCCTGAAGATCTGTGCCTGAAGATGTTTTAAACGAAATCGGTCGCTAAGAAAAGAAATAAACACTGTCTAACTAGTACAAGTAAAACTTTTCATTGCTATAATGGAGTTCCATCAAGAACCTTCAATAAAATCTGTAAATTATTGTTTTACAGAAACTTTCGAAATTTCAGTTCAGTAACTCATTCCGTCTACGAGCTAAGAACACGTGCCATACAGACGGATAGAGAGACAGACGGCAGAGTGACATTAATATGGTTCCCTTTGCCCTTTGGGTACGAAACCTTAAAAACGACCTAAATTTTGCTCGTATTGATGGCAACTTGTTTGTTGCAATCTCGTAAATAGACATGTCCGCTAAAACCCACACCCGTATGTCATCAAGTCAGCGGTCGCCATTCGTCCTGTTTTGAAACTTTCGAACTTAACTTTAATCCTGGTGGTAATTGCCAAAGTTGGAACACAAAACCTCGTTTGTGAGATGCACAGTTGAATGTTACCAGACGCTTTTGGGAATGTTATGGTAGTAGTTTGTAAGAAGCTTTTGGCCCTACATATGTTTCCGAAATGGGACAGGAAGTAGATTTGCTCGAACATTCGTCTCACTTTGGACTAAAACTTGTGCATTTACATGCATATACGTCTATGTCCGTCTGTTTGTAATCCTTGGAAGATCGATTAACTTAGTTACACCTTATGCAGATCAATTTAATTCTTGTATTAAATCCAGCGGCAGCAAATTCATTCAAATAAGAAAATTCCCCTTCGATATGAAAAATATATAGAGAGCTTGAATGAAACTTTCTTTGAAATTATACGAAAAAAGCCAATTTTCTTCTCTGCAAGCCAACAAAGGCTTCTGACATTATTTTCAGACATAAAAGTCCACATAAAGGTCACTATTACACCTAATCTATGATGTGTGAAGCAACAAAATACTCCTAGCCAAAGATATTTTAGAAAAACCAACACTTTTTGAAACAAATGGGGCCGTTCGAAGCTAAATTTGCCCGAGGGATCGCCGATAAAAAATTACGAGCCCACAACGGGTGTACTTTTACTGAATTCAATTGGCACATTCTAGTGTTTTTTGTGGAACCATGTGTGGAAGGTTGTAAAAACTTTGTCGAATTTTCGAGCATGGTGTTTTTTTTTCGTTTTAGAATTTTATAGTATAAATTTCAAAAGTGTTCTAACGTAACTGGATAGAATTCTGTGTAATCTACGTCGTGTAAATCCTTTTCCTAAAATATTACTAAAAACAACTGGTAAAAGGTCGCTCAGCGAGTTGAGGAGCAGGCTATGCTTGGGATCTACTAAAATTGAAAATGAGGAGATCCGTCAAAGATCAAAAGTGACCAACACAGCCTGCCGAATCAATAAGTTGAAGTGGAAGTTGAAAAGCCATATCTGTCGTCGACATAATGGCTATTTAGGCCAAAGGGCATTTTAATGGAGACTATATACAGCAAAGCGTAGCACAGGCCGACTTTGTGCCCGCTTGACCAATGACCTGGAGGACGTTGCGAGTGGTGGCTGGATGATGATATTTGGAGGGCCTATATCCAGCATTGGACGAATACAGGGTGATGGAATAATGGTTAGGTGCTAAATAAGCATTTGAAACATCCTAATTTTCGCTTTTGGAGTTCAACCATAAATTCTGAATTCAATTTTACTATCTCGTTGTTACTTGATCTCTTTGGTCTATGGAGGGAAAAAAGTAAAAAAAAAACATACATACCTAGTTCTAAGCTTTGTCCTATACGTACAGTCTCCTGTTCTTGTGTGGTGTATTGCGGTTATATTGATATCTATGCAAAAATATATAAGAATTGTTTCCCTAGTACTTTTCCATTACTTATAAAAATAAACACATTCCTCATAGTATAAGAAAACAAGGTATGCTCTTCGAGAGCACAAGATGACGTCATCATGTATTTACTTTAGAAATCAGAAAAATACTGTGTATGTTTGTATGTGCGTGTGATAGCACAAGCTCATAAAAAACCGCCCAAGTGTGAGTAGGACTCGCGCACCATGGGTTCCGTACCATTATCTATAAAAACGGCAAAAAAATCATGTCTGTTGTATGGGAGTGCGCAGGTCCGACTCGCACTTGGCTGGTTTTAGTATTTGTTGTTATAGCGGCAACAGAAAAACATAATCTGTGAGAATTTCAACTGTCTAACTGTCACGGTTCATGAGATGCAGCCTGGTGACAGACGGAAGGATGGACGGACGGACAACGGAGTCTTAGTAATAGGGTCCCGTTTGTTACCCTTTGGGTCCGGAACCCTAAAAACGACGTCTCGTGAATGCAAACCTAAGGAGCAGGCCTTGTTTTTTTCGGCAATGACATTCCTAAGTATTAACACAACAACTTAGTACCTAGTCTGTCACCAGTGCTAGCGTATGGTTTACTGTGTTATATTATATTTATTTTATTTATTAAGGGAACTTACAGCTGATCTTAACTAAACACGTAAGTCTAAGAATAATTGTACATATTTTCAGCTAATAACAAGTTTCAACAAGTTTTAACTATTTTTGAGTAAATAAAGTATATACAGTGTAAAGAAAAATATATGTAAGTACAGTATTATTATGCTAGGTATAAGTAATTTAATTACGAGTTAAACATTTGAATAAAACAAAAAAGGAATTAGTTTATTCTGTGAGATCTCTGAGGAGGAAAGGGCTAGAATTTTATGGTGAGTTGTAAGAGGGTGTGTTTATGTGAGAAAGAGTGTTGTGTATTTGCCTATCAGTCAATTTACGCATTACAGCATGCTTCTAGAAAGAAGGTATAGGTCCTGATCAGCGAACAAGCTGTTATATTCTTCAACTAGTCGGTCTTATTGTGAGTTTCGTGCATAGTTTGTTCTGACTGGTGGTACATAAAACAAAGGAGGTGCACGAATCTTATGACTAAAAGTTCTTAAGGCTAGTGAGCCAACTAAAGCGGGACAATCGACTTGAGTGTAAGAGAGCCATGTCAAGCAGTATTCTACGGTCTTACCTTTCGAATTTAAAAGAATAGGTTCCGATTGCATTGATCGCTGTTACTCCATGCAGAAAAACCCGCAGTGCGAGAGGGACGAATTCTGAAAAATTATCAAAATGACAACTTTTATGACGAATTTTATTATTTAAAAAAAAACTAAAGCTTGCATCAAATATCTGTTCGGATAAGAGTTTAATAAAGTTTATAGAGATTTTAATTAATAAATAATGTAATATGATTTTGCTCAAATAATGTTAAAACTCAACATGAAAACTTTTTTTGGAGTCACCTTTGATTTTTTATGACTTAATGTTGGAATGACGTCTGAAGATTCGGTTTCGATAAGAGTGTGCATTATATTCTTGACAGAAGTCCAAATTTTTTTCAAATATCTATTATTGCTAGATTCTTCAAACAAGGAAGAATAAATTATGGTTTTTCGGAACCTATCCTCTTAATTCTTTTGCATCGTACTCGTAATTAGTTCAAGTTCAATGTTATTTAGCTATTAGTTAAAACCGTCTTGTAAACTAATACATCAGAAACGGCAAAGACAGTACCATTTCCTGAATACAAACTGAACTGTGTGGTGCGTTATCTTCTGATAAGCTCCATTGTGCTTTGTGCTAGAGTACTCAAACAGCTTAAGTTCTTGTTCTCTAGTGGACCGACAGGCGGTTAGTTAATAACGTAATGCAAGTGCCGTAACCAGCTAATGCTATAGAAGCATCTAGATTCATCGAAACTATGATAAAAATATAATGTATATATATATATAAGATGACATATATTCATACAGCAAAGTTATACTGAGGACTCGGTAAGAGCTCAGTAGCAAGGTTCGATGACCCTTTTTAGAAATTCATATTTTTTTTCGTATTCCCCACAAACGCGAGCCTAGCTCCCCGAGTCAATAACTATGGGAGGTCAACATTTTATTTTGTGAAATTACCAAAAAGTGTTTTCGATTCTTGGTATTGATAGTAAACAGAGCAGAATAGAGCAGCTTTCATTGTTGTAATAAGTACAGTCGAACTAAAACTTTATATAAATAGTACCTTCACTTAAGGCTAGAATATGAACAAAGCCAAATTTTTGAGGGTTCTGTTGAAGAAATTAGGACTAGCTTAATATTATTAGTAGAATTCATTACAAAATATAAATTAGAAACAAATGTAAAGACAAGAATTTGAAAAATCTGCGAACTCTTGTTAATCTTGTATATTTTGAGTATTCCAAAACATAATCTGACTAGCTTAATATTGAAAAGAATACATTGTCACAAAAAAAAAGATTTCCACCCTGTTTTTTGGTTTTCAAACGTTCGTTCCAAGAACGCGGCTAAGAGATCAACTTGATTTTTTTGTAAATACAATATTTTTTTCCCTACAAAATATTTCAGTATTAGCTAAAAACTCTCCGATCTGCTGTTTCGCGCGTAACTATTAGTATTACGCGTCCTAGACAAATAGGTCAATTAGATAATCAATTAGATAAACAATAATCGCTTCTATCAAAAGCTAATAAAGTATTTGATATTAGCTTTTGCCCGCGGCTCCGGCCATTCGTGAAAATAAAGAAAACAAAAGAATATGACTTTTTGAACGACTTCGTGCAACGGTCACCATGTTTTACCAAAGCGCTAATAAATAACAATCAAATAAGCCCAAACTCGAAGGGTCTGCTATTGTCCGCTGATGAGATCCCGTACCCACCTTCTAGTCCCATCATCAGACCCCGGTTACCATGTTTTACCAAAGTGATAATAAAGACCAATCAAATAAGCCCAAACTCGAAGGGTCTGCTGTTGTCCGTTGAGGAGATCCCGTACCCACCTTTCAGTCCAATCATCAGACCCTGGTCTCCATGTTTTACCAAAGTGCTAATGAATACAAAGCAAATAAGCTCAAACTCGAAGGTTCTGCCGTTGTCCGTTGAGGAGATCCCGTTCCCACCTTCCAGTCCCATCATTAGACCCTGGTCACCATGTTTTACTGAAGTGCTAATAAAGACCAATCAAATAAGCCTGAATTCGAACTCTGTGTCAGTTGAGGAGATCCCGTACTATAACTTCTAATTATTACCAGTAGAAAAGTAAATTCCAAAAATCTTTAAATGACGATAACTTTTTTTCCGAGATCCGATTTTAATGAAATAAAGCTATTATTCTATAACAAATTAAGCTCTGTCCACCTGTAAAAATTACATCAAAATCCGTTAAGACAGACAGAAAAGAATTCTAAATATGGTTGATTTGTGTTGTATTTATTCTTCTTTAGTCACCCCCTTTCTATTTATATTACTTTTCTTCAATGTACAGACACAGTGGTTTTTACTGTTTTATTACATGTATTGATGATGATGATAAGTATTCAACTGATGACGGCCTCATAGAAGAGGCCGAAATATTTTGAAAATTGTGTTTTTATTTAATTTTTATTGTAATAAGTAATATTAAAACCAAATAATAATAATTAAGTCTTAAGATGTAAAATTATGTAAAAATTTATGCATGCATGCAAAGTCAACTTATATTACATGGTTTGGTCCGAGATCAAATGTATTTTATCTTCTCTCTGCCTGTTTTAGGTATATTCCGATATTAGTCCGAAACTACTTGACGAATTTTGATACTATTTTTCTCTCCAATAAAGGGTATTCGTTATAGTCCATATAAGGGCCCGATGGGGGTGATTTTTATAACATATCTAGGATAACAGAAGAAAAGCGAGTGAAGCCGCAGGCACAAGCTAGGTTAAAAGAATTTGGGTTAGAAAACGTAAATCTAGCAACTAGCATTACGTCAGTTTTTGACTTACCGCATGTTTCCAACTAGCGACTAGCCGCTAAAATGGTAATACGGAATCCTACATATTATTATTTTTTGTTTTACTTTGGAGTATGTCCCACAATCTGCCTAACTAAGAGCCATAACGAAAAACGTTTAAATAATGCAACTTTTTCACTTTTTCCTTGTATTGTAAAATTTAATATTATTTAATATTTTATTATTCTTTGTGATAGAGGCCATAGTAACAAGTATTCAACTTTCTATCTATTAAGGTTGAAGCTATAGACCCCTGTGACAGACGGACAGATAGATAGCGGAGGCTTAGTAATAGGATCCTGTTTGCCAAGTAATAGACGCAAATTTCCAATTTAGTGGGATTGTTGTACATACAGTATTTTAAACTAAAACAATAAATAATAAAAAATTGCGTTCCGTACTCAGCTTTTTAGTGGGTTTTTTTTGTTGCCTTGATGTTGCTATGACATCTATATATTGTTGTCATTGCATATGTTTAAGGTTTCCATACCCAAATTTTGTTGTACGGAACCCTTTCTGTACGAGTCTGACTTGCACTTCGAAAAATTATTTTTTATTGTTAACAAAATTAAACTCGTTGTTTTTACGGTAAAGTTTCGTGAACTGAAACTGAACTATTGCAATGTCCGGTGCTGTGCGGTTTGCGGTGTTGCTCGTGCGGTGAGTATGTTGCTGTAGTTGAGAGTGCTCTGTGTTTTGGAAATATGTAACAACTTGTCGGTCCCAAAACAAAATGATTTGTAAGATGTTCTTGATGGAACTTTATTCTAAGACGAAACAAAAGTTTTATTGCTTAACTACCACTTATTTTTTTAATTAAGTAGAGACTGGTTTCGTCTATATGGCGTTTACGTTTTCTTCAAGCCGATGATGTCATGTAGACGAAACTATAGTCACTATTTAGTAAATAAATATAGAGGAACTTGTCGCATAAGACTTTCCTTAGTGTCCTATAATAGTGTTCCTATAATAAAAGTCTTCATTAGTTTTAATTTTTTATTTCATAGGTTAATGATATTGGCGAAGTACTAAACTGACGACAGATTTTTGGGTACATGTATATATTCGTTCTGGAGACTCGGTAAGTAGTCAGGACCAAGGTTCAATGACCCCCTCCGCGACATACGCAAAATAAAATCCAGACTTCATACTAATTGATTGAGGACGCCTTTTAAACTGGAATGGACGAGGCATAAACGAAAACGGAGAGTACATTTCACATCTTTGCTTTGCCGATGACATCGTGATAATGGCGGAATCGCTGCAGGAACTGGAGGTAATGATGCGCGGCCTTAGCGATTCTTCGAGAGGAGTGGGCCTGCGGATGAATTTGGATAAGACTAAGGTCATGTCCAACTGTCACGTCATCCAAGGGCCACTAACCATCGACAATATCAGCATCGAAGTTGTCCAAAAATATGTTTATCTGGGTCAAGTTATACAGCTGGATAAAAACAACTTCGACGCCAAGGCTGACAGAAGAATATGCTTTGGTTGGCAGCATTCGAAAAGTTGCGTCACATTTACGTCATCAATACCGCAGTGCTTAAAGGCTAAGATGTACAACCAGTGCGTCCTTCCTGTGATGACGTATGGCGCTGAGACGTGGTCTCTTACAAAGTGCCTGATCCACCGATTTAAGGTCGCTTAGCGAGCAATGCAGCGGGCTATGCTTGGAGTATCTCTGATGGATATAATCCAAAATGAAGAGATCCGTCGGAGATCGAAAGTAAAATAACCTGAAGAATCAGTAAGTTGAAGTGGCAGTGGGCAGGCCATATTTGTTGCCGACATGATGGCCGTTGGGGCCGAAAGGCTTTAGAATGGAGACCACGTACAGCAAAGCGTAGTGTAGGCCGACCTCGTGCCCGCTGGACCGAAGACCTGAAGGACGTTGAGGGTGGCAGCTGTGAGTTGGACGGAGGACCGACTGACCGACTAAGTGGCAAATTTGGGAAAGGCCTATATCCAGCAGTGGATGAACACGGGCTGATAGATGGATGGATGGATGGATGGATACTAATTGAGTCGAGGTCGTTCTCAACCGAGGCACAAATAAATACTTCTCATACTTCGCAAACAGGGTCACAGAACCCCGTCATCTCAAAAGTCGTTTAGTATGATTTGTAGGAAATATAGTAAAAGTATCAAAGCATACTACAGATATATCTTGTACCTAGTATACGTTTATATTCCCACATCAAAGTTTGAATCATTAGTACTAGCGGAACGGTCCGAAAGAGCTTAGGAGAAAGTTGTTCATACATAATCTGTAAGCCAATTACCGCTAAAACATTTGGGTTTCAAGACGCCCGCATCGTTTCCTCAGGGGAAACGAAACCCTACCTATAATAATACCTGTATAAAAGAAAAGTTGAATCTCTTTGGCTTCGGGGTAATATAATTGCTATAAAGATATCATAATTTATGTTTTATTTCCAAATTCAAACAATACTTGTAGGTAAGAAATTGATCTTGAAATATGACAGGGTTTGTTTTTGTTTTATCTGAAAAAAGGTATGAAGGTTTGTTCAAAAGGACGTGAGTTATTTCTTTGAGTTACGCTTTCCTCTATAATTGTTTGTTGTTTCATTCAATGGGAAAATCTAAATAGTGCTAAAATTTGAACGTCCTCGCCTTGACTTCTAAATGCTATATATTACTTCTATGACTTCTGTTTCAACTTGATATCATCAACGGGGCCTGGAAAGCGTCTTTTGAAAATATACAAGGCCAGTACGCATCCATAGTAAAGTTACACTGTATACTTTAAAATTCAACAGCGAAAAATGAAACTCGGAAAGTATACACGATTTCCCCGTACTGGTCGCGCATCTATACTTTCTAATAACAATGAAGTGAATTGTTTTGGAAACTATAGGTATACAAGGCTGAAACCAACACGTACACACTGTATAGTTTTTAAAACAGAGAATTAAATAGTCTGTAACCATTTCACTTTGAAAACGGTGACTTTACTATTAAAACTAGGGACGTCGCCTCGTTCCGCTCCGCTTCTCTCGGCTCCTAATTTTTATTACATTTGAACCTAACACGCTCCTCGCTCCGCTCGTCGTCGCACCCATTTTTTTACTTTTGGTGAAAGATTTTTCGCTCACTTACCATCATAATGGTAACTAGTGTAGTATGTTTTTCGTACACAATTTTAGCGCACGTATTGGAATATATACGCGATAAGTGTATATAGGTAATAATCATGTATACTTCCCAAGGAATCGATGTTCTATTACAGTTTGAATCTATACGTGAGCAGTCCCAACGTGTGTGTAACTAGCCTTGCATACTTTAAAAAACGCGCTCGAGAAACAGGGTCTTGACAGACAGACAGGCGGACAACAAAGTGATTGTTTAAGGGTTCCGTTTTTTTTCATTTTGAGATATGGAACCTTAATAAACATAAAATAACATAATTATAATGCGAGAAACCTATTAATACTAATCAATTTCCACTAATTGCTTTAAAACGCAATTTTTGCATACTTTTTATTCAAAAGTAAAGAAAACAATATTATGATGAGTATTTTGCACCGAGATTCGGTTTTACCACCTTAACACTCTAAATATCTGGAAACAAACCTTGAAACGCTTTCAGACAACTGAAAACTCACGCGACACATTTTGGTAATTAGGTCGTTATCTGTAACAGATACTTTCACGAAGATATGCCATAACGATATTATCTCATTTTCTCCACTCAAAAGCTGGTTTAATTGTTCAAATTAGGTGAATTTCCCAAGAGGTCAAAAGGGCCTTTACAGCTCTTGTAGAATTTCATATCGCAAGGGTCTTGATGGTAATTTAGATTAATGGTTTGATAATTTTGTGTCAAGTTAATTTTATATGAGTGTTCTGAATAAAGAATGTTACATTATTTAAGGCCACCTAAAAATATTAAATTACTTTCCCTTTTCATTAGATGTTAATCAAAAGAAAGGGATTGGATTATTAGTTGGGCTAACATAAAGGCGAGGCGGAGCTATTAAAACATGTACGATTACCTCAAGAAAACTATGACACAAAACCCAAGATCAGTACAAGTAAAATCAGAGAAAAAATTATATCTAGTGCAAAATTGTAAACAACGCCATCTACAAACTCAACGAGTAAACATGGCTTCCCCGTGATAAAGCTGTATCCGACGCTTTTTACCCTCTCAAAGCTTTCAGCTTTAGAGCCTCAGGCATCGCAGGAATGTCCTATTTTGTCGATAGATGGCAGCACATCCGTCTGAAAAGTTTCGCAAAGAACCTATCTGTCCTACTGTACCAAGTGCGTGTCTATCTCTTTCTGATCAAATTCTAAGCCAATCAGCGGTCAAGAAATTTCGGAAAAGCTTAACATCTCAAAACTTAGTCCAGTTGAGATGACGCCTTTCGGCTTAGTAGGGCAGCAGTATAGTACCTATACAACTTTAATGATATCTTTAGTGGGGCCCGAGATAAAGGGTCTTGGTAGAACAAACAAACAGACAAACAGACAGACAGACGGACAACAAAGTTATCGCATAATGGATCTTTTTTTTTCAATTTAAGGTACGGTACCCCAAAAAATTAGGCTTCCGTGTGATTTAGTACCATACAGTTTTATCGGCCGGTAATTACAATTATTTTTTACTTGTTTATATTAAAATATTATTAAAATAACTTTCACATCAGACCGCTAGTCTAACGCACACATAACTTCATAACCTCACATTTAACAATTGCTACACCGTACTGATCATTAAATATCTCTCACTACCACTTACAGACATCCAACTCAGGACATGGGAGGAGTCATCAGGAGTCCTATATTTGGTCGCTTGGTGCCAATTACGGTCCAGGTCTAAACATGCAGAGATAAATTAAGACAGAACGCAAGCGAGAATCTATCTTACAACCGTACTTTATTTACATTTTTTTCTGTATTTTATTTCTGTCAATCAATCATCCTTATCATTCCACCACTTTATGTCATGTTACCTATTTTATTGTATTACTTATTATTCATATTTTCCACTGATACCGACAAATTCTGTTGAAATATATTTGAATATCTAATTTAGTGTTTTTCTATACATTTGTAAATATAAATATTATAGATACAATAAGTTTAACAAAAAATATATTTTATTCGGTAATAATTAAAAAAAATATATATATTAGAAACGAATCCTAAAATGTTTTAATTTGTGTACGAAATTCGGCAAATGGCCCTATTACGTTGGGTGGAATAAACAACGATATTTCGAACATCGTTGGAAATAAATCATCTGTGAAACGTGTATGTACGAGTATTATCTTTAGCGCATCTTCGGGAATATAATGTGGTAACATTGTTGTTTTTTTATACGAAGTGAAATTCAAGTGGTTTTGGAAACGAAATCTGGTGACAGTATTCGTCTGTACCAACAACTTTTACTATGGAACAGTACCATTTAACGGACCGAATGCATTTTGTAATACGGAACCCTGATGACAGTTGTTTGATAAATTTTATAGTGTAAGTATATTTATCTTTTATATGGCACAGCTGTTTGTTTTTTCTTGCTTTTATGGTTGATTTCATAGTAAAACTGGTTCGTATGGATGAGTTCAATTACCAAATTGCTTTTCCAAATACACTTAGTGTTCACATTGTACTGTTGAAGTTTCATTTAAAACATCCAAAAGCAATACGGAGGTAGGTACATGTGCTTTAAATGAGCACATTTTCAAACGTGTATAGTATTCTATTCAGATTCAATGACGACGCATACATTATACGTTGTCCGCCGAGCAGTGGGGTTTGAACAGCTTAAGTCTACTTAACCCTTAGATTAGCGTTGGGTCGACACAACACTTTTGACAATTGTTAAATATTTATTTGTGAATAGTGACACAGTTTTGAATTAGGTCACATTTTTTAGGAGACTGGCTCGACCGAATGAATCAAATCAAATCAAAATATTTATTTTTGCAAAATAGATACATTAAGTATACTTTCTACAAGTCAAAGTTAATTTACACAATATAATATGTCCTTAGAATATAAAAAAAATATATAATAATACGGGAAATAAAATATACTATATAATATCGAATGTGGAACACACTACCTAAGATTCTGAGAGATAGTCCGTCAATATCTTCATTTAAACGTAAATTAAAAGAGCACTTCCTCTCGTATGAGTAATATTTAAGTATATATTTTAAATTATTTAAGTATATATTAATATTATATTTGTATTGATTCATTTATATCCATTATATTTATATCTATAATTTATATTTTTATTATTTTATTTGTATAGAATAAGTTGTTATAATCCTTCTGTATGCTTGCTGCCAACCTATTTAGTGTATTCTTTCACCACAGTACTGGTTGGCTGGAAGAAACCTCTTGAAGAGGTAAGCTCGCCTTTGTGCATATTTTTTACTTTTTTTGTTATCTTAGTTTAGGTTTCTGTGTGTGTGTACAATAAAGGATATAATAATATACATGAGGCTGAAATGATGTTTAAAAATATTCAACATAATAAAACAAAAAGAAAAATACAATTGAATAAAAGGTAATATTGACGTAACTAATTAGAATGTGATAAAAAAGGGCAGACAAAGCACTCAGCAAAATACATGTTGTGATTTGTCGAACAACAACACAACGCTGTTTTTCAGTCTCTCCCCTTTTCATGGACTAAATTTAATTTCCATATATTACGAGTACATAAACTATATTTTGTATCATAATAATATTTTGTATCTTATATTTTACATTGAATTCTAATTTATTAATTTTCATTTTTATCTTTATTATTGCCTGGTTTTTCTTTTTCATGTTTTGTTTTATTGTGTTTAAATATGGACTAATTTGGTCTGAAATAAATATATTTGATTTGATTTGATAAACACACAGCTAGCTAGAAAAAATTGAAAAATGTATTATAAGTGCCATAAAAATCGGAAAACATAAAAAAATATATCATTAGATACATTGAAAATATTATTAAATTATAAAAATTAAATACAATGGTACGAGTATGTCAGAAGAACAGTAAAATTGAATTTAAAAATATGGCTTACTGGGAGCAAGAGAAATAAAAATTAATAATAAAAAATATTAAAAAACATGACTGCCGGTATGGAGATTTAAATTGGACTTCAGTGCAGTCGGGGGACATACAAAACAACACGTATCTAATGTAATAGTCCCCCTATTACAATATTATATTGTAATATTAGCACGTTTATCATTATAATATTATAATTATTTATTTTTAATAAATACTTTTTTTTTGCATAATTTGCATAATAGCCTAATCCACTCAAGATGGTATAAGAATTCTAACGATTAACGGAAATCAGTTCCGGCATTAAGAATGGTGGGATATTATGGTGGGATTAAGAAAAATACCGTCAGTCGTGTAAAAATACGACTTCTGTTATAATGTTGCGATTTGCATAAACTAAGGGCCCTTTTAGTGTCATGCGGATTTGCGCCCGCGTGCGTTTCTGGTCCGCTGCGTTCGACACGCAGAGTGGATTGTTCGCTACGCGCAGGAGTGTTGTGCGTGTCGTTCGCGTTTTCGCATTAAGGAAAATGAAAATAAATAAAGTAATTCTGTACAAAAACAAAAACTCGGAGAATGTTTCTTAAGAGTAAATTATTAGAAACTCAGAATCAATGCAATTTCAAAATTATATTTGGATATCGATGAAATGTTTGACAGCCATTTTTTTCTTTAATACTTAGATCATCAAAACTAGGCACCAAATCTCTTACATCTCAGTTTTTAGAATAGAATAGAATAGAATATCATTTATTGCTGAGTCATAGGTAGGTAGGTAAATCTTAAGCTTATAATGTGCCGTATGCTCTGCCGTTAGGCGTACAATTTTTTATCATAAAATGATTTTACATATTTACAAAATATACAAATTGATCACTTCCATCCATCAGCCTGTTTCGTCCACTGCTGGACATAGGCCTTTCCAGGATTTCGCCACTCTTGGCGGTCCTCCTGGAAGAAATGCCCATACTCACACACGCTGGGCAGGCGGGTTGGTGAGCGCGGTGCCGAAACCCTTGCACCAGTGACGCCGCTGCCCGTCACCAGTCTGTTTTATTTATGGCCCAGCAATTGGGGATAGATATACCGCCATCCATCGGGTCCAGGCAATGGTGGGCCGCCTGGTTTTGCCTGAGAGCTGTTCTCTTACTCTCCCCCGAATAACTTCGGGAGGATTTGCGAGTAAGATGGTGGTACCTCCATAGTCGAGCCCGGCATCAGCTCTACCACCATGATCACTTATAAAACATTAATAACTAAATACTATTACATTACTGATTTTATGTCAGAATAAATTTTAAATTCAATTGCTTTTCAGTTAGGTCAATTACCTTAAATTTAAATTACACTATAAATTACATGTCAACTATTTCGTTTCATTACATACGAGTACCTATTATTCATTATCATTTTCTAAAAATTCGGTCAACGAGTAGTAGGATTTTCTGATCAGAAAATGTTGTAATTTAAATTTATACAATACAATGTTATCTATTTCTCTGATGGAGTTTGGAAGCTTATTATAAATTTTGTTACATATACCAAAAACATTCTGATTAAAAAACTCTATCTTGCGAGAGGCGGCCTTTACCTTATTGCGGTGTCTTCTACCAGTGTAAGAATCAAACAGGTGGATGTTAGATTTAACAAAAATTGCTACTTCCAGTACGTAAATGGAAGGAAATGTTAATAATTTGTGCTCTTGAAAATAAGGCTTACAAGTGTCCCTGGGCTTTGAGCAAAAAATAGCTCGAATGCATTTTTTTTGTGCTTTGAATACACGGAGTCTATCTTTGGAATTACCCCAAAAAATATCACCATACCTAAGGGTGGACACCACGTATGCATGGTATGCTGTCAGCACTGTATTTATGTTTGCTACTTTGCGAAGCATATATAGGGCATATGCAAAAGAATTTATCTTTTTGCAGACATGATCAATTTGCTTAGTCCAACTTAAATTACTGTGAATATAAATTCCTAAAAATTTTGTAATGTCAGTTTCTCCGATTGAAATGTTATTATATTTAATTTTAAGATCTAATTCTAGCCTATTTTGTTTTTGTTTGAAGTTCATAATTTTTGTTTTATAGAGATTTATTAAAAGATTATTTGAATTCAGCCAATTTATTAAGTTTGTCAAAGAGTTATTAATATCTGCCTCAAAAGTATTTAAATTTTGACCTGTATACATTGCAGTACTGTCGTCCGCGAACAACACCATAGGAACATTCACAGCTTTCGGGAGATCATTAATGTACCTATATAATAGGAACAATAAAGGTCCTAGCACACTGCCCTGCGGTACACCTATGTTTATTTTTGTTACCTGGGATGCATAGACCTTTTCGATCTTAGTTTTGGAACATATTGACGTAATATGGGTTATTTGCCTTCTGGGTTATTTGGTTATTTTATACAGATCGTTACTCTAATCCCATAATATAGGGTTTCTCGTTGCGTATCTATTTTCATGTTCATTGTACATACGCATGCGTGTTATCCGCTTGACAGTAAAAGTAATACTGAATGTTGAGGAACCAGCACGTATGCGGGTAGACCGCACGCGGGCGGTGCCCGCGTGACGTCCGCGTGCCAGACCCGCGCTCCGCATGCGTGTATCATGCATGATAATAAAAGAATATATGAAAACGTATGAAACGGACGGTACGCTTGGGCCCGAGTGTTGCCAGAACGTTACTTTTGTAACGTTTTACGTTACTTTTTTACCCCTTTACGTTACATTTACGTTACATGGCTGAAAACGTTACTTTTACGTTACTTTACGGTTTAATTTTCAAATTTTTAACAAATTCTTAAAAGTTGAATTAAAAATCAAGATGAAACGGAACGCAAGCAAGTGTCGTGCTCAGAGGAACTGTCATAAGTCAATATCTTTATGGTGTCGTGCATTTCTTAACGTTGGCAATTGAGCATTGCAAGTAAACCAAAGCTAGAATTTAATATCTTTCTCTATCGCACGGCTAGAATGAGCAAACAGAAAAAGCGAGATGAACGTGTACATATTTTTGCCATAGTGAATGATGGAAATGACTGACTGACTGACGGATCGGCGAGGCGCGGCGTGGTGGCAGAGTCAATTTTCTCCTTTCGGCCGCCTATGTAACTGTATTTGGAGCCGGTTTCAAAAGAAGAAAATTTTCTCTTTTGTCGTAACCAGTTACAAATTGGTAAATATTTCAGTGGATTTCCTCCGTTTCTCATAAGTAGGTAGTACTTACGGGAGAAAAATAATGGGAAAAAATAACAGTTACATATTCTACGGATCATACTGAACCACTTTCCCAAGAAACAAACCCGCGCTAACTATTAGTTTAGGAAATATTTGAGTTTCAAACATAAAAGCGTGAACTCAAACTAACGCACCGACACATACGGGCGTTTTTTGAAACAGCGTCTTCCGTAAAACAACTGTTACGGTGCAGCGTTCTAAAATAGACCTTCTTCTTATGAAATAATGTTTTTAATTTACAGTTGAATATCTTCTTCTCTGAAGATTTGCGCAGGTATTTTTTTCAGAAAGTTGTTTAGTATGACTAGTAGAGTATGTGGTTTCATTTAAAGGTCGCACTTTATTTACACCCGATATACGTGTATACTCTATTCTCTTCCCTATTATCTTATAAATAATTTTTGCTGTAGGTATAACTATTAAATAAATATGTAAGGACTAATAATATCTAAAATAGGTGGCCAGTTGTTAGTAAATTTTCATTCAGTTTATTTAAAGCCTCATTAATTTCTTCTGCAAGTAAAAATAATTGTATTGTTTTTATTGCACCATTTTTTTTGCAGGATTAAACCCAACGAATAAAATTAATCACTAAGAAAATGCTGAGATAGTTAGAGGTACAGTCTGTCAAAAAAGAGTTAGGAACTATTTTTCTATCGCCTTGTTACACCAAACAAACGAGTACAAAATCTGTTAAATCAGGTTAACCGCGTTGTTATTTCATAAATATATTACCTAAATTATACTAATTGAACGTTTAAAGTTCAATATTCATTTCAACACTTTTTTGACAGACTATACATGTATATGTGAAAGTACTAAATAAAATTGAAACTGTGCATATTGTATTAAAATACGAAAAAAAAGCGTTACTTTTCTTGTGAAAGTGTTACTTTTCGAACAGTGTTGGGTTACTTTTGTGGACGAGGCACTGGCAACACTTGGGGGTCAGAAAACGCGCGCGGGCGCAAATCCGCATGACACTAAAAGGGCCCTTAATTGGTTTGGTACTGTAAAGATTTTAGACCGCATTCTAATACCGCTGCGTTTCATGAAATTTATTTTATGAATGATTCACATCTTAAAATATTTTAAAATATCCATGTAGGGTTCAATTAAAGCCTTTTTAAACAGGTTTTCTCCTTTCAAAAGAGAGCTTGTTTCTTGATAAATAAATTCACAGCCGACCCTACAATTGGGAGGTAAATTTACTGACCGCGGTCCAACGCTCGGTTTCTGTCACTAATCCACGCTGAGCGTGCGGGATTACACAGCGGTCCTGCCGACCGTGGTTGCCGTGAACGGGTTAATTTTCATACTGAAAATAAAAATGAACTGATGAAAATGGAACTTAAATTTTTTTTTTCTGAAAGGTGTTTATATTATATTGCCTCGGAATATCCTGGTATTTTTTTTTGGATTTGTTATTATTTAAGTCACAATAATTATTATTCCAATGTTTTTTTTCTATGTAAACCTACGGTTACGTCCCAAAATGTTTTGAATGTTTGGTATTTTATTGGTTTTTAAAATAAAAATGTATTATTAATTTATTATTATTATACTAATGCTTCAGCGAGGAGAGCGCAGAACATGTCGAGTGTTCGCCCGACGTTTATAACATTAAAATTTGATCACTTGGTGAGCTCCGAAAAACCTCTGACAGCCCTTCGGATGACATTTGCTATATTTATTTGCCATAACCATAACAATGACCTAAATAGCCTTCAAAAACAAAGTTTCGTATTCTTATTCTTATTCTTTATTGTACAATAAAAACTTATTTTTAAATAAAACTAAACAAATAAACATGTACAAAAGCAAACTTATCTCTAAGAAGGGATTTCTTCCAGTTTACCTATGGGAATTAGAAAAAAGATAGTAAATAGGTAGACATAAGGTACATATGTGTACATTTATTAATAATTAAAAGCTTAAATATATACATATTCTAATATATATTATATATTTATATATAAATAAGAATACTTATACATATATACATAATAATGATACTATATTAAAATACTATACTAATTATAATAAAAATTAAAAAAAAAAAGATACTCATGAGAGTGATAGATAGTGCTCTTTGAGTCGCCTTTTAAATATATTCATAGAGGAACAATCATGAATATTTGCTGGAAGCAAGTTCAAAAGTCTGACAACTTCAACATTATAGGACTTGCTAATCGACGCAGAACTATGTACAGGAAAGAAACAGTGTGCGATCGGAAAATTTTGTTCGTTGAAAACAGGTACCAAAACAAACACGGAGATAATCAGGGGAAAGGGGGGTTATATTGTATATGGTTATGTGTATTAAATAGTTGTGTTAGAATATGAAAGTGATGACGAAGTCGAATGGGGAGCCATTAAAGCTCATGACGAAAATGAGATACATGATCATATTTACGCAAACCATAGATAAATCTAATACCTAGATTTTGAAGACGTTCAAGTTTATTGACCATCTCTACATTGGCATCGAGAAAACAGACATCCGCGTAGTCAATAAGCGGTAGGAGAAGAGACTGAGCAAGAAAAACTTTAGTTTTATAAGGGAAAAAGTTCTGAAGTCGCTTCAGGGAATGAAAAGCTCCATGGACTTTTCTGCTTACTTCGTTGATCTGTGAGACCCAGGAAAGTATATGGAAGCGTGTATTCATTTTCAGGATTCTATACCCGAAGGATGCCAAACGGGTATTACATGAGCCTGGTCTGTCTGTCTGTCTGTCCATCCGTATATCACAGGGGTTTACAGCTTCAGTTGTAATAGGTAAACAGTTGAAACTTTAACAGAATATGTGTTACTGTAGCCTCTATTACGACTTAAACACAAGGGGTACTTACCTCTATAATGTCAAACAGTCTGATACAGTCTACGGGCCGTGTTTATTAAAGAAAACACAATTGCTAGTCCAACGTGTACAGAACGCATGCGCTCGTTATTGTTTTCATGTTCCACCTCGAACTCATGTAACACCATACCTCAACAATGCAAACCTGTGAAAGATGGACGGAAGAAGACATCTCCATCTAGCAACAATGCTTTTCAACATTGTTAAAACAAAAACACCAAAATATTTGTACGACAAGCTAAAATGGTCGACTAAATTTAATAAGCACAACACCAGAATGCCGGATTCCAAGCTTACCCTACAATTATTTAAAAGTGAAGCTTTTCGTGGCAGTTTTAAATACGCGGCAACGAAGTGTTGGAGTAATTTACCACCACCTGTGAGGAATAGTAAGACAAAACATGGGTTTAAAAATAAACTATTTCCCTATCTTTTCTCTCTCCAAAAATCGTTGCCATAGTGTTTCCTTCATACTTAGTGTATATACTTTATTAAAACCGCCTTCTGCTCCTTGCTGAAATGTCATCTGTATATATATAATATTACGCATAGTATGTTTGTATATATACATATATTTTAATTTTTATGTGAAAATATTTACAAAGCCTAGTCACGTATATTGCACCACAATTTTTTAACGGGTCTGTGTGAACGCAGGCCTGACAGAAAATCAGCGCGTTGTGGTTTTTTATCGCAATGCCTATGCTGAGTTGGACCTTTTCGCTGCTGCAACAAACGAATCTGTATTTTCTTTGTCTTGGTGATTATGTGTACTTTATTGATTCTCTCGCTTCTTCGTTTTTATTGGGTTTCCTACTTATGTAAGTTCTTGTTGCAGCGAATAAATGGTATCTTATTCTTATTCTTATTCTTATAACAAAAACCTCGAAAGAGTAGCATATTTTTAAGGTTATTTGTTTGAGCTCTGCAACTTTCAAATTTAATCAGGTTGTTGTACATATTCTAAAGTAAAACAGCAAATAATAAAAATTTGAGTTCCGTGCTCAGAGAGAGCTGAACTGTTTGTCAGGCGCTAGCATTCACTGAGAAAAATGTCTTTTTGGCTTCACTATAAAATAGCATTAAATCAGTTTAAAATACGGTGAATTGTTTTTAAATTTGGCGATAGTTGGAAATTATTGTTTGAGGAAATAATCAAGTTTTTAAGGTTAGTAACGCAATATTATGATGACAGATCAGATCACCGTAAAATTGGTCATAGAAAATATGATTGTCATTTTCGTATTACATCATGCCTTCCCCATAAAAGAGGTCCGTCATACTACGGTATGCTCACTGTCACCATACAAGCGGTGGCGGAGCGCATAATTCTTTCTGCTTCCTACAAAGTCATGGTGACAGTGCGTCATATTATAACGCTAGCAGCAGCAATAGTAGTTTCGTCGTATTTTGTTGTGATGTCCGCATGCTCCCTACTTTACGTTAATCATCATAATTTTAGCTGAATTCACTTTATTTTATGATGAACAGTTTTCTCATGATGAACAGTTTTCTCAGTTGTAAGTGGCATGTTTTGTGTCGCCTTGATGTTGTTCCGTACCCGTATTGTGTGGTGGTACGGAACCCTTTGTACGCGAGTCTGACTCACACTTGGCCAAATGTTTATAAATAATAAAACTTGAAAATTATAAGTGTTTATTTTATCTTCTTCTGACAACTGCAATCGTTTCTACGATACCACGTACTAGAGCTGCATAAAGCGCCCGGGGGTGAGGGTTGCGTTACAAAGCACAAATCCTGCTAGAAGTCGGCATTCGTCACATTCCCGACGTGCTGACGGAAGGTCAGCTGTGAGCAAACGCTACACTGAGATCGCATACCTGCGTGACTCGGGACAGAGGGGTCATGGAATTGGTGCTGCAACGGTGTGGGTGTACGTGAAGAACTCATCATTTTGCTCACTTAAATTGAAGTATATACAGCTTGTTATCGACACTCCCTCCACTGAAGTATTGCGTCAATATCTTGAGGGAATTTTAGTTTTGCTTGAGTTTAAAATTTTATTGCATTTAAAAATAAAATAAAATAAAATGATGTTTATTTGTCTTCAATTGAAACAGTACACAAAAAAAACTTTACAAAATAGAGACAAGATTAAAACTAAATTTAAAAAAAAATAGAAATACTTAGAAAAGATTAAATGAAGACAAAAAGGCTTAAGTTTCGGCATGTAGCTGTTGGACATGCAAACAGCTGCCGATTTTCAAACTTAACCTAAAAGGGACGAAGAACACAATAAATCATTTTAATAATAAAATAATAAACCAACACAACTCTAAAATTGGAAATAAACAATACAAAAGATGTCAATATAATAAATAGATGTAAATTAACAGTAGCAATAACAAAAAGGTAAAATAAATTAAAATTTAATAAAACGTAAATAATAATTATAAAACACTAATGAGTTAAAGAATTAATTAAAGGGATCCCACTATCCTTGGACTGCTTCAAAAGCAACCACCTAAGACATTGCTTGCGGAATGTTAGTAATGTTCTGGCATCGCGAATAGGCGGTGGTATGACGTTCCAGCATTTACAGGCAGCAATCTTGAAGCAGCCCTTGGTTCTGGCTAGGGAGTGTTTTGGGAACAAAAGTACAGATCTACGTGCACCTTTGGACCAATTTAATTTTTCATACAAGTAACTAGGGCCTTTAGTTTTAATAAGATTGTACAAAAAGCAGTAGTACTTTTCATATTTTAGTGTTCCGCGCCCAAAGACAAAACGGAGCCTTATCAATGTTAGGGCCTGTCAGCACGGCGCGTTGCGTTTGCGTTGCTTTGTCAAAATTCTCAAGTAATTTTGGCGAACCGTGTGGCTTTTGGCGTATTTATGTATGAAGTTTGACGACGCCGCCGTGTGGACAGACACTTACTCTGCTGTCTGTCCGTCCGTTGTCCGTCCGTATGTCAATGGTCTAGCTTGCAAACGGAATGAGTGACAGATCTGAAATTTGGTTATGTTGTGTAAAATTTTTATCCAAAATCGACTGTTAAAAAAAATAAACTAAATTAATTTTTAAATTTATGAAAATGGAGAGGATTTCTTTTTTTATTATTGTATAGAACTAACTCATTGAGGAGAGTAGAAATATATTGAAGTAGAAACAAGTGATTTTCTGTTCATTATGTTTTAAAAGTTCCACCAAGTGCCAACAATCAACAGTATCAACATTCTACAAATTTATTTTATATTTTATATCTCAAAAAATAAAGAAATGGGACGCCCCAAATCAAAGGTGTCAGCTTAGACCGTTTTATTACGGAGTCTATCTCAAAAACTAAACAAAATTTGTTAGGAATATGATTTTTTGATTATTAAGTGGCATATTTTAACAACAAATACTGAAAAGGCCGATTTTTAATACAGGTTCAGGGTTACGTAACCAAACACTCGACCAACTTAATTTTGCTGATTGGTTTGATACAGTTTGTAGATACTGAGAAATTTGTAATTTTTATTTAAGTAATTCACGTCTTTTAACTTATTTAAATGGTATGGAACCCTTATTGTGTAGATTCTACTCGCACTTGACCGATTTTTTTATTTTTTTGCCAGCCTAAAAGAATATCTTTGAAATACAAAGACAAAGCTTATTTTAAGACATTTTTATTATTTCAAATTATACATAAAAATAATCGTTACGATTATTAGCACTAGTGAGGTACGATTTAATAAAAGTGAGATTTCCATATTCACGTTATATTTTAACAGAGTTTCAACACTGACCATCGTAGCAAGACTGACTTCACTGTACAGCGGAGCTGTATTTATATCTGTCCAAAGTGACTTTATTCCTGGCTACCCACACAACCAATATCACTAGTAACAAAATATTCTTAATGACTCTAAACACTCTTCAACCTGAATAATAACTGTACAACAAGATAAAATAAATCGCAAACAAGATAAATTAGCATCTAGATCGTGAATATAATAACTAAAACCTTACACGATATGCATCTCGGAGGGGTGCCAGAGATGTTTCCGAGTATAAACCATGACTGGAAAATTCAATAAATACAAAAATGCACTTGTTTAAGATTATGAGGGTCGAAATAGTGACTCAGCTCAACTTTGGGCGTGACCAAATTCACTATTATTCATTTCACTATCAAACACGTGTACGCTCAATAAAATTTGTGAAGGTAATATAATCGCACCGATTTCGTCGCGGGCACAAAATTTAAAACGTGTGTCAGGAGAAACAAAATTTTGGTAATACTGTGAAGATTTTGAAACAATTGTAACATTAATCTAGATAATATTTTGGATCAGAAACAAGTATTAATTCTTTTATTTTAATTTAAACAAAAAAATCGCATTTAGCTACAATTTTGTAAAAAAAAACGTTATATTGGCGTTTTTAGAGATTTGTTGTTAAAACATGATTGACATTTCCCGATTTTTTGTTCTTATTATATCATAGATCGATGTCTATGGACTCAGCCTAAAATATTACATAATCTTTCATAGAGACCTCAGTGTTGGGTTTGTGTTTATTATGGAGGTTTGCGAGTGATGGCTGTTTTTAATGAAATATATTATTATTATTTATTTATCTTCAGTGTAATTTAAATGTATAGTACATTGTAGTACGTAAAGGTAAAAACCAGATTACATACATACTAACTTTAGTCTTATTATATATAGTATTGTATAAAAGTACCTCGGGGAGCCCTGTTCCCTACACTAAGTACTAAAAGTACCTGTACGGTAGGGTTACAGTGATTCTCTAGTCGCACTAAATTATACATTTCCAGAAGGGAAGTCAGTACTACTGACCATAATAACAAAAATAAAAAAAACATGCTATTATAAACAGAAAAACGAAGAAAGATAATATATGACAAAAATAAGCAAAAAAGAAAAACATTTATGAAAAACAAGATATAAAATCATAGTTGCATGCAATTACTGTATCAATATACCTAGTTAGAAAGTTTAGCCTTGTTTAATATTTATAATTTGTTATTGTTTGTGTATTATGTGAAAGTGTGTATCATATACATATGAGTGTGTATTTGTTGAGTGCTTGTGTGTTTATGAGAAATAATTTAAATAACTTAGGTTACGTAACATACGTGTTTCTAGGTGAACCAGAGATTTCTATAACCTGTCTCTGCTGGTGACTATACATAAAAATGAATTACAATTTTTAATCTCATTCGTTTTTCTTTCGCTGAAACTCATAGTGAAAGAAAAGCTGTAAATAAAGAAAGACAAAGGCATCTCTTGCTTTCAACAACAAAAACGTCCTAAAGAATGGTAAAAATATTATTATTGCAATCGTTTTTTTAATTCTTTGTTTTTAGACGAGTGGTCGCACTATAATTGTTTTTACACATTTTGCCCGTGGTATTTGGCCATGTATTTTTGGCATTCTCTAAATTTTGAAAAGTCTTAAAAAAATGATAATCTTCACGTCGACACATCCATGGCACAGTATAGGTAACAATGTATACTATGTCCATGGCTTTTGCTACTGGTATGATGAGCTTCGTTGGTGTGCCCAAATGTGTCTGACGTAACCAATCTTGGCTTTAAGCTTTTGTCCGTATACGGACGGCATTTGGGAATTCGATTCTCGTAATTATAGTGAATAAACATAGATTCTTGGGCTTTGTGTTTGGTTTCATTTGGCATCGAGATCTGCCCGTTTTCCGTCACATGGGATAGATAGTATTCAATGGCACCAACTTTAATGCTGCGTAACACCCGTCTGTTCCAAATACTATCAGAAAATTGTTTATTTAAAATTACGCGAATAACCAAACCTTTACTAGCACTTTTTGCACAAAGTCATACTTTTCTTGCTCGCATGTGCACAAGCACTCAAAAGCGTGTATCTAGAGAAGAGGGCGAGAAGCGGTAATCCGGTGTTTTTTACATGCATGATTTATGTGTAATTTTCGTTGGCTTTTTTAAGCCAGGAGTACAGGGGTAAGGATGTTGGCAGATTTTCCTTACTTAGGAAAAAAAAATTTAGACAGTCTGACCATAACTTTTAAATTTTTTTTAAACTGAATGAAGTTTTTTTCATCGGTTATACTTCTATTTGCTACATTTTAATTGACTTTTATGCAGATTTAATTGAAAACAAAACAAATTATTCGATATAAAATCTTGCTGTAATTCTCTATACAGATTCATACAACTATTGCTCTTAGATAGCACCTTTATTTTGCGGCATAGTTGACTATAAAACTAATTGTCTTTATCAGTCGTGAGGTAAATTAGGTGTAGAAGAAAAAATATTTTTCGCACGCACGACGATCGAAAGTTTAGTATTTTCAACTATGCCAGAAAATTAAGCGGTCACGTCGCAATAAAATTATACCAATTGAAGAACAATCACGTGAGTCCCGATTGGGGCCATCCGAGCAGAAAGGTTCAGGTTCTCTCTGGGGGCGATAGTTATAATAATTGTTCATAGAACAAAGACCCTCAAAAATTATTGTTTTTTGTCTCTTTTTAGTAAATTCCTCATTCTGCAAACATGTTTATAACAAAAGCATTGATATACATTCACTCAACGCCAACGAACCGATCTGGTTTCAGTTTCAGCCTTACAAAGTTACTGGAAGCGTTCATTGTTTGATGAAGGGAGTGATCGGGGATCTTGGGTGCAAAACTGCAAAAGGAATTTCCGGAAGACACTCGTGCCTCTATCGATAACAATTGAAGAAAAATTGCGTGTGGGTCTTAGTCCGTGTACAAGGGAACTGCGCAAAATTTATGACTTTGCTTGGGTGGTTCTACAAAGATAATGGAGCTTGGTAATAGTGACCAGCCCATGAAAATCCATTACCTGTATTTCTAGTTATAAGTGGACATACAGAGAGACATTGGTGTTTATATGCACCACGTATATGTATTTTATTATTCACTTTGGGATTATGCTTAGCCACAAAAATGAGATACGACAAATATCCTTCATTGTGCATCATTTAGTTGTAAATTTGTGCAGAAACTGATGTAAAAGCTCCAGTAAGTCCTATAATGACCCCTACTCACCCAGAAATATCCGAAAACGTAGAGTAACCACTATGTTGTTACGGTTTCTAATGTTGTAATACCAGGACACGACGACGAGTCTCTCGGCGGTATGGTTTTGTCATCTGGGTGGTGAGAAACCTCAGCCGAAGCCTATTACCAGTTGAAGAGAAAGTATTTGTCAGTTTGTTGAGGTTAATAAAACTGGTCAGTAATTATAATTAATCAGTGTTTGTGTAGCCTAAAGCTGATAATAAATAAGCTACTAAATGAACGTGCTTGTTTGCATGATCGAAAAAAGCATGCTTATACGAGTATACCGACCTACATATTTGCTAGTGTTTTAGCATGCTCATTTCTAGAAAGGTCTATTACACATGCTATTGGGAAGCATTTGCTTAGTAATGTCAGAAAAATAGCATGCTTTCATGCTATTAGATAGCTTGTCTTCTCTTGGCTAAACACAGACATGCTCATAAGTAGCATGCTTATAGGGAGAGGGCACTATAAGAAGGAAAGAGAAATAGTCAGTTCTTTCTTTTCTCTTTATACTCGTAGCACTCTCTCCTTCTTGCATGTGTGGCTTAGGCTTATCTTTGTTCATGCCACTCGTGGCGTAGAAGCCTCCTTTCTTGCACTCCAGAGAAGAGATATTTTCATCTCTCTTATTTTCCCAACCATCCGATTTAGATTGGACAAATCGTACTCTCTTGAATCCCTCCGAATAATTTTGCTACCGTAGCCCATAGTAAATGCATGATATATTTTACGTCTGCATTTTTGAACAATGGAAACGGTTGCTTTGCAAAAGAGAAATATGATGCCGTTAATTAATAAAATGAGAATAATACAATGGCTGGTTGTGTGAAAAGTTATTTAGTATCTGCAAATTAACAATTAGAGGCTTATTAGGATGCAAACATTCCGTGCTATAATGTGAGTATTAATTTAACTAAATTTTTAATTCACATTACTTATGGTTATATTTAGTTTTGCAGGTCTACTTGTTCTGTATCCATTTCATTACGGAATTACTACATAAACTTACTAAGGCCATAAAAGTTTACGTGAATAATAAAGCATATCGTGATAGAAATAAATGTTTATTTAAATATTTTTTTAATTAAAGATATTCATCGCAAGGAGATACCAATAACTATATAGGTATATAGGTATATAGACACATGGCAGCATGTCCAGGGCCGAGTTTTAAAAGCAGGCCAGCCATTTGTTATATAACACAAACCATTTGGAGCTAATTTTGATAACTAATTTCCTATTGGATCTGCGAAGTTGCAACTTTACATGTCTAATAAGGTCCTGCAAATACCTAAAACACAAAATGTCATAAATAAAACTAAACATTTTTGAGATGTCGACATCTAAAAATGACTATTTTGATTCACTGACTGACTAAGACTCTCATATAAAACCTAAACAACTTAGGACACTTAAAATCTTGAAATTTAGTATAACGGTAGGTCATTCATTATACAAAGGGAAATTTCAGAAAATTAATAACCCTTAGTTATTCCAGAAGATATACTGACTAACTTATTTGGACCCTTTAGATACATAGAGTTTCTTAAATCGTAAGTATCAAATTAAGTTGGCAAAGAGTTAAACGGAAATTCGGAAAGTGGAATTTACCCAATACTCCTTCACCTTATAATCCTAATCTTCCTTCTAACGTTGGACAGCAATTCTGACACATGCGTAAAGGATCAGTTGCGGCTCGCAATTTTCTTGTTTTAACGGCAAGTTAAAAAAATAACACCTGCTTTATGAAAAGCACTAAAAGTTCTTTATTGGGAAATATTGCATGTTTTTTTTTAAATACATGATATAAGCAAAATTTATTGAAAAATTTATCCAGTAAATGGTTTTGAACGTACGATTGACTGACATATTACAATCTTGAAATTACGACGGCTTTAATTCGATTCATCCCATTAAAGTTTATTTACTAATACCAGTGGACATGCAATTAAGTCAGGTAACTTTGTACAAGCTAAGTTAACTTTGTACAAATTCATGCTCAAAGCATGTAACAAAAAAGCAAATGTCTCGTTTCTTCATAATTTTAGACAATAATAGTTTTGATGCAGCTGTTATTTCGGGTCTTTTACATTTAACCTGATTGAATGATTTGAACATCAATGAATTCGTAGAAATACTTGTCAAATTGCAATATGTACCACACGTGCCATTCACCTTTGCAAAAGTGGCTGATTTTTAGAAGCTCTTTATACAGAAACGTATCATTTTAAGATAAAAACCTTTGGCCCGGATTTATAAAATGTTTCCCATGTCTTTCTCTAAAGAGTTTTATTTTATTGAATTTTCATTACATGGCATTTTAAGGCGAATCAAGTCGTAAGAAAAATAAAGAGTGTAAAAAATGTTGCGAGAATAGCCACCCTGTTCGAAAACTATTCACTTTATTACTTAGACAGACTCTGAATTTTTCACGACGTGAAACCGAATTAATTTCGCCACTTTCCAAAGTCCAAAATGTATTGCGGAAACCTATTAAGAAGATAAATACATTTTCAGGGTTCCACGGGTCAACTAGGCAGTATATACATATATCGCATTCACACTGTATAGCACCAAACGCTCACAGTGATAGGCAAATTGATTTATGAACCAATATGCCTGGGTTGATGACACATTTCACTGCGCAGCTGTTTTTTTCGAATATTTATTGACTAAATTGTTTACGGCTTTGTGTACGGATAAAAATATTTTTTAATAAATTTAATTGATAAAACGAGTATGCGATTTTCGTTTATTGATAAGAACTACGACCACATGTATTAGAGTTGCTTATATTTAATTTTTAAGTATTATATTTATTTTATATATTATAAAATATATATATTATATGTATTTTTTTACGTCCGCTGGCAATAAGAATTTGTTATTGCTATGAAGCTACTAATCATTTTAGAATTTACAGCATGTACAGAATGTTAATCTGATTACCTTTTTTCATAAAACAGGATACATTTTGACACGCAAGAAACCCACAAATCGCGAAAAAAACAGCAGTTTTACAGAAAAGTTAAATACGTACTAGATGAAGTGTATGAAACAGCTGATTTATTTTTCACATTTTCTGGTTTGCCCCTAGTTAATGTTGCTCATACTAATGGGTGAATACCCTGTTTTAAGGATAAAAGTTATATAAGTCATAAAATAAACCTATACAAAGGACATCATTCAGCGTTCTGAAAGTGCCGGCCAAACAACAATAATGTCATATTTCGTTAGAATATGTATGTATTTATATGTATTTGTTACTATGAGGCCAAAGCTATAGGGTCATTCTCTGCTTGGTTAGATGATCCCAAAAATTATTATTTCAGTGTAAATTTTGGAAAAAATATCACATTATTAATGATTTTTTGTGCAGTAAAAACGTTTTAGACCCGTTTTACTAAATGACGAATTCTCTGGGGTTATTCTCTGTTGTTTTACCATTTCTAAGCTAATAAAGAAACTATCATGTTTTTTATTATAAAAGTAGAGTAGACGGTAGGACAGGTTAAGTGAGAGAGTATGAGGTAGTGGGATAGGCTAGGCTACAACAAGATAGGATAGTAGAAGCAGAAAGGATCAGAAGTAGGACAGGAGAGTTAGTATCGATTTTGAACAACTCCTTTCATAAAGCCTGGATATGATCGCAATTAATTTCCCATTTGGCTGTCTGAAGCCGGGATTAAGGTTTAATGTACACAGTCATGCAATTTATAGATATTTGAAATTAATTAGTTTTTACTTTGGAATAAGGGTAGCTTAGTTGATCAGACTCTCAGTTTTGAGACTTATTTTTGTATTCTGCTGGTTGTCATGTAACAATGAGATTTTCTGAATTGATGTGGGTGGTATTCGTATTCTTATCACTTGCTGATGATGAGGGAAATCACCGTGTGGTATAGGCATGCCCTGAAACAACCTCATTTACTTACCTGTTACGTAGGGACGTTAAACAGCTGTGCCTCCAGAGAATTACGATTTAACTCAGAAAACCCAATTTTACAGGAGAGCGAAAAAACATTTTTTTTTGCACAAAAGAAACAATTTTGTGCCAACTATTCACATTTCGTACACAAAATCAAAGGGTCATGTAGATAACATTAAGTTCTATTGCTGTGTATCCGTTCAGCCCCTAGAAAATAAATCATCTTAGAGAAATTGTTCAGAAGCTGAATTAAACCATACCGCAACAAAAAAAATGCATTGTTAAGTGCATTATGTTATGACTTAAGTCGAGTTTGTCCTTTTTGCCATATAAAGTAAACGTGTAATAAACAAAAAAAAAGAAAATTGATCTAATTCAAGTAACTTACATCTAATTTCACAAATTAGTACGCGATTAACTCCATTTGAACCATTGTGTATGTACCACCAAAAAATTTACTTAAACCATTTTGTCATATGTCTACAACCCGGTCACATTATCTCGAGACCTCGCTGGAATGCGAACCACCCGCCCCGTTCTCCTTTCACCTCCCCGCGCTCGCCACGGCGCGTCAGTACGGTTAGCACTTTCGTTGCCGATACGCGTCGACTTGTTTTCGTGGTATATTTTTAAACATTCCATTGTTACGTTTGGACTGTTATTGTTATTTTGTTATTGCTGTTACGTTAAAATATTGTTTTTGTTGCAACGTTGGACATTTTTGTTAAGTTTGGACATTTTGGTTTAGCTTGGACATTTTTGTTACTATTTTTTTTCATTATTGTATACTATTTTGTTATATTACCTACATTAAATTAATTAACACAATATTTGTTTTGTTGGAAATCTTATTGTTTATAATAATATCCTACTAGAGGATGCTTGTTTTGCGCACCATATCTGAGCGCCGATGCGACGTGACGTCATCGACGCCAGGTCTCGAGATAATGTGACCGGGTTGTATCTTCGGTGTTTTTAAAGATATCGAAATCCAGTTAGACCCTTTTGTACAGAAAAACAAAACGGAGCAAAGTGGTAAAGTCTAAGTCGAGTTATTCACCGGAGGCACAGGGTTAAAGTGTTGTCTGTTGCTGTAACAGTTCACATTAGCAAACAGTTCTAATACCCCCTTGGAGTATATCTCGTGACGATATGTTTTGTTTCTTCTCTTTTTCTAGGGTTCCGTAGTCCGACAAGGAACCTATAGTTTCAAGATGTCCAGCTGTCCGTCCGTCCGGCCGTCTGTCCGCGGCTTAGCTCAGAGACTATTAGTACTATAAAACTGTAATTTGTCGTAAGTATACATATTAATCACGCAGACAAAACGGTTAAATTAAATCATGAAAACAATATTTTTTAAGGGTACACGGAAATTGGGCATGAATCTTTTTTTCTTATCTATCCCATAGTGTTGGGTATCGTTAGATAGGTCGTTCAAAAACATTGTTGGTATGTCAAAACCATTTTTCAATTTAGGGATTCGTTGGCGAATTATTAAGCTTTAAGCACATTTTTTTTAGAGTTAAGCTTCCCTCCTGTCGGCTGAACGGTTGTTTAAAGAATGTGTAAAAATTCATAGATATATAACAATACACAGTATATATAACCAATTTAAAAAAACTATCACAGCTAAGTAGGCTTGACAGGTTTATGAGTAGAGGCCGCGCCAAATTTTAAGCCCCCTCTAAACACGACAATGCCTGGGTTGTTCTTCTAAATGTATGGGACTAGAAGTTTGGCGCGATCTGTATTAGTAGACCAACTTATGAAATGTACTGGGAAACTACGGAACCCTACACTACGCGTGGCCCGACACGCACTTGGCTGGTTTTTAATTTATCCGCAAGCAGTCTTAATGAAAACAAGAATCGATATATAATTTAAAAATAAAATAATATAAAAATATGTTTTCTGTCTTCTATATAAATCTAAAAAAAAATAAGATAGACACAAAGTTTGATTTGTTTTGACTTGATTTGAACTCCGCCCATTCGATTAGTCTTGCTAAGAAGAAGATACACAATGTCTGTCACCTTGAAAAACACAAAAACTTATTTTATTAATTTAACATTACCTATATCGTTTAATAAAATGAACAAAATGCTTTTCACTGGACCCTATTCTGAAGTATTAAATTGGTACTTACCAAGTTTTTATTTAAAGCTCTGAACTATTTAAAGTGAAAAACTTTGTGCACGACAGTGATATGTAGCCGCCGTGCCGGCTATAGAGTGTCGCTACACACTGGCTCAGACAGAATTTATATTAGCAATCTCCTACGAAATTGAGAAAAAATTGAACGAACTTTTCTAGATTGTCTGCATTCTCTTTAGTCTAAAACGGAGGTCACGGTCACAGCCTGCGAGTTGTGGCTCCAATTTGTTCCCTAAGTAAGATGACAGGACTCTCTAACCATCACACTGAGACGTAATAATCGTCGGTGAAACGTCGGTGTACGAGATTGGGCTGTGGCTTGCATTTAACACCACAATCCTCGGTGATACCAGTTTAGCGCCTTTTTTTGTCACCTTATTAATGTTATGTATGGCATCTATATTGTTGATATATATGTTCTTAGGGTCGGTACCCGTATTGTGTGGTGGTACGGAACCCTTTTTGGGTGAGTCCAACTCACACTTGGCCAAATTATTTTTACTTTTTATAATGTACTCGTAACTGAAATCGAGCCTTGATACTGTATTGATTGTAAGCAGTCCGTGCAATTATAATACCACTAACGAAATTATAAAATCACGGCTTAGAAAATTTACCTGCAACACATAAAATCTCTAACGAAATTGGGAAAAACTCGAACAAACTTTTTTAGATTTCCTGCAGTTTTTTCTCATTTTCCGCAAAAGCTATACATGAAAAAGGTACGCTTACGAAGATCTAAAATAATGTGTGCGCTCCAGAGTAAAGTTTCGTATAATATTCATGTAGTTTTTGTTTATATTTCGGTTACAATGAGGCGATAAGAGAAATGAGCTTTATTGAGATCAGAATTATGTACTGTGTATAGGATGTTTTATAAATTGTTGGCCAAAGCCAAAAGCATAACTAAGTTAGTATTTTATAATTTAATTAAATTCAAGCCGAAAACGATTGAATAAACGCTAACGAAAAATTAGTTAAACAAAAAATGGCTTTTCTAAAAATCTAACTTGCCAAAATAGGTACCTTTGCATAGAATGTGTTATAAAATGAACTTTCAAGGAAAGTCGTTTAGTTTGCCGGAAAATAAGTTTAAACTATATAAGCAGACACTCATGGAAACTCCTTATAATATAATGGGAGGACACCCAACACTGCTAGCGTTGCCTCGTTGTATCGCTAGGCTTATGTGGTTAAGAGTATGGCATACCCTAGGAAAAAATGTTACTACCCGTCCAACACAAAAAGGCCAATATCAAATACTTTATTAGCTTTTGAAAGAGGTGATTATTGGTTAGCTAATTGACCTATTTGTCTAGGACGCGTAATACTAAAAATTAGGCGTGAAACAGCAGATTGGAGGGTTTTTAGCTAATACTGAAATACTTTGTAGGGAAAAAAAAACTGGATTTAAGTAGAAAACCTTTATATTTCTATAACTTATTTTATTTTAATAAATCAAGTTGTCCTATTAAGCGCGTTCTTAAAACGAACGTTTGAAAACAAAAAAAAGAGGGTTGAAAATATGGAACTTTTGGAAGTTGGGAATATATTTTATAATAATACAGAACCGGACCCTCTTTAACGGACTAAGGTGGTAGAGCTGATGCCGGGCTCGACTGTGGAGGTACCACCATCTTACTCGCAAATCCTCCTGAAGTTATTCAGGAGAGAGTAAGAGAACAGCTCTCAGGCAAAACCAGGCGGCCCACCATTGCCTGGGACCGATGGATGGCGGTTTATCCATTCCCAATTGCCAAGCCTTATAAAAAACAGACTAGTGACGAGCAGCGGCGTCACTGGTGCAAGGGTTTCGGCACCGCGCTCACCAACCCGCCTGCCCAGCGTGTGTGAGTATGGGCATTTCTTCCAGGAGGACCGCCAAGAGTGGCGAAATCCTGGAAAGGCCTATGTCCAGCAGTGGACGAAACAGGCTGATGGATGGATGGATGGATGGACCCTCTTTAAGAGGGTTTGGAGATTGAAAGTTACAGATTTCTTAATTTATTTGTTGTTTGAGTGCTATTCCTAGCCTGCAAACTAAATTTCAGCTTTCTAGGACTTCAGGAAGTACCCTAGAGGTTTTGATGATTATCAGTGAGTGAGTGACAAAATCGACGTATTTTAGGTATTAATAAAATTCAAAGTATAAAAGCTAGAAAAATGAAACTTATGGTGTTTAATAAACTGCTTACCACATCTTATCTTGAGAGATTGGTATCTCTAGTATTATCCAAACCGAAGCTATTAGGATTCGAAAATAAGACGAAACGGTTCGAGAAAAGGTACGCCGTGCCCCGCGTCCTCTGGCTCGTCTTGGCGGGGGGCACTACCGTGCCCCCAGATTATAACTCGCTCCCAGGGTCGCACCACTTAGTCGATTCTGCCGTTGCTGCTGCCGTGCTGCCACACCCGCTTGTGTTGCTGTTTCTAGGAGGTAGGATGGCACGAGCGTCCATACATCCATCAGCCTGTTTCGTCCACTGCTGGATTTCGCCACTCTTGGTGGTCCTACTGGAAGAAATGCCCATACTCAAACACGCTGGTCAGGCGGGTTGGTGAGCGCGGTGCCGAAACCCCTGCACCAGTGACGCCGCTGCCCGTCACCAGTCTGTTTTATATAAGGCCCGGCAATTGGGGATGGATAAACCGCCATCCATCGGTCCCAGGCGACGGTGGGCCGCCTGGTTTTGCCTGAGAGCTGTTCTCTTACTCTCCCCCGAATAACTTCGGGAGGATTTGCGAGTAAGATGGTGGTACCTCCACAGTCGAGTCCGACATCAGCTCTTCCACTCTACCACTATGTAAACAATATAGAAAGCTATTCCTTGAAACCATTTTCCAATTACAAATTCTTAATGGGATATAGAAAAAAGTCACACAGTCGAGCCCGGCATCAGCTCTACTACGGCACTATATTACTTTTGCGGCATGAGCGTATATACGTTTAAAAAAATTTGTTTCTTGTTGGAATCAAATCTGTTAGCGGTCTACTCTCCGAATTTGTAATATTTTATAACAGCATCATAAAAATAATGATAACGCCCAAAATACAACTTTTAAGTACGACCAATGTTTACAAATACGAGTATTTTGATTTACGCATTTACTTATTTTTAGTGATACATAATTATTAAAGTAACTTCAAAATAATATGTTTTTTTATAGCCCTGATTACAAATACGAAAAATTTCAAATGTTCGTAATCACGGCTAGGGAAATCCTATTATTTTAAAGCTATTTAAGTATAATTAAATTTAAGTTTTTTGTATGTTAAACTATTTTTAAACATTTTTCTTAGCTAAAAGTTGTTTTTGGGCGATTTTATAATTTCTTATGGTTTGGTTACAAAACATTACAAATCCAGAGAATAGACCCTTAAAGGCACAAAATGTACCTCAAAAATAAATTAGTGTTAAACTTGTAGATTGTAACTAATGCTATCTAATGCCATACCCCGAATTTATTTGGTTTGGTTCTAAAAATATTATTTTATTAAGCGAAACTTTCTTTGGGTAATGAGAAAACAGACTTTGTCAAAGTTCAACAGTACTTTCTCCCCAATACATTTTAATCTAGTCTTTAGTTATTCTCAAGAGATATTTATTATGAGGGAATATTTTTAAACTGCGTACATACATAAATACCTACTCCAGAAAAAGGTGTGAGTTTTCGCCAGAGACATACATTCTCTGTTTAAATGTAAAGTATTTATGTACATATATTGGATGGATTCGATTAATGGTTCTTGGTGAAATACCATCTTTATTAAATTATACACAAATTTGTATATGTATATTTCACGAATAACAACATAAAAGAGCAACGTTTCCTAATGGAAACTTCATCGAGCCAAAAGGTTAGTGTCTTGAACCAAGATCAAAAGCACTATCTTCCTCTCCTAATCTTTGGAGAAGACAGAAAAAAGCGATGCAGTAGACCAAAAAATAAAACATAAAACCAGCCAAGTGCGTGTCGAGCCACTTGCAGTGTAGGCTTTCGTAGTTGCCCAGTACATTTTATAAGTTGGTCTACTAATACAGATACATGGCATACATTGTCGTGTTTAGAGGGGACTAAAAGTTTGGTGCGACCTGAACTCGTAAACCTGTAAAACCTACTTTTTCTTTTAAATTTATTATATACACTACTTCTGTGAATTTTTTAACATATGCATAAGCAACCGTTTAGCCGGCAGGGCGGGGGAGACACTTGGCTTTAACAAAAATAAGCACTTTAAAGCTTAATATTTCGCCAACAGATCCCTAAATCGAAAAATGGGTTTCAAACACCCATAATGTTTTTGAACGACCTATCCAACGATATCCCACACTAAGGGATAGACGAGAAAAAAAATCATCCCCAATTTACGTGTATGTGAGATACCCAAAAGGGCCGTTTATACCTTAATTCGCAGTCCTGTTCTAACGCTTCTGCTTTTTAACAGTCTATCCTACTCTTATCAGATGCCGCGCACGCAAAAACATCAATTATTTTGAAATCGCGGCTACACTGATGGTTTTTTTCATTTTTATGGAACAGTCTGCAGCTGCTTTATAATAATATCAGTCATATTATGCAAAGTTTTATTGTACTTAAGGCTTATTGTACGGTTTGTAGGAAATTTTGTATATTTTTTATCAAAAAAATTCAATGAAATAAACTTTTCACAACAGCATGGACATAGCATTAGTCCTCAACTTTATCATATAATAATTTCAGAGTGATTGTTGCAGTATTTGTTGGTATAAAACAGGATCATACGAAGCGAAGTTACACCCTAAAAAAAAAGTTTTTCGAGTTTTTTTTATCATTTCGTTGACGTGATTTATATGTACGTATACCAAATTACAGCTTTCTAGTACTAATAGGCTTGAGCTAAGCCGCGAACAGACGGACGGACGGACGGACGGACAGACGGACGGACGGACGGACGGACAGACGGACGGACAGACAGACGGACAGACGGACGGATATACGGACATGTCGAAGCTATAAGGGTTCCTTGTTGGGCTACGGAACCCTAAAAAGCCGATCAAGTGTGAATCGGGCTTGCGCAAGAAGGTTTCCGTACCACAACAAAATATGGGAACGAAACTCTAAAAAGTTTTTCGAAATAACAATTTGGATGCCATAACAACAACAAGAAGACAAAAAACTAGTCGCAAAAATGGTAGCTCTTGACAAGCAATTCGGCACCCTCTTTAATATTTCCTAATTCTCATTATTTGCCGTGACAAAAGCCATAGTAAGTAACATGTATTCGCTGAAAATTTCAACTGGCTACCTATTACGGCTGAAGCTGTAGATCCCTGTGACAGATGGACAAAAGGCAGCGGAGTAATAGGGTCTCGGGTACGAAATCCTAAAAAGGTAGGTATACTGAGACACACCGCTTGATATTCGCAGCTTTAACTTAAAAGCCTCCAGAGTGCTTCTTTAAGCTTTCCACAGCAATTACCAAGACTCCATGCAGTGACCTACATCTAAAATTAGTCTTTCCTTAAGCTCATCTTCTCGTTCAACTGAAATTAAACTTTATTGTCTTTCATTAAAAAACCTTTTAGCACGGGTACGAAAAATACATCTGTGAGACATTTGTAAATAGAAAACTGTCATTGCAAATTGATGAATAAAGTGAAGGCGCAAGGTTGTATTTAGAATGATGGGTGGTTCGAGATAGGAAATGTGAGTTCGTGTCAGAAATACATTACCCTGTGACGAGTGCGGGGTCAAAATGGTATACTTGAACATGTGAGGGGTGAAGAGAAGCAAAGAGGGGATGTTTAGGGTAGTTTAAGCTTAAGCGACGAGGAAGATTGCCTGAGGCAAGGATATACGTCAATTTACCGGAATTATATTTGCAATTAATACAAATAAGAAATCTAAAGGGATCGAGTTTATTAAAGACAAGAATTATTATTTTCTCTTAGTATCTATATGTTTTCTTTTGCTAATAGAAAACCAATATTCTACGAGTAATAAAAACAACAGTTGCTTAATAAGTAAGATACCTTAGTCTACATCTACCACCATGAATGTATTGATCAGTTTTTGGCAAATAGCATGTACATTTAATTTTGAAAATTTTTGGTGACCATAACAAACTTTTCAAGTACCATAAATAGATTAAGCAAATACTTCGCGCACATGACGGTGGCGATTTAGACAGGATTTTCTATTTAGTTTAGTTAATTTTGTAGGTTTAACAAGGATTTTAGGTTAGTTTTACCCTTTTTAATTTAGGTAAGTTTTAATTATATTCTATATTTTAACATTATGTGTGTTAATTAAATAAATAACTGTCACTTCGCGCACCCAAATCAACATATTTGGCAAAAAAGAGGTGTCCTATATCCTGAAAATATAGATTCAGCCATTATAACCCTTATTACCAGATTTGTTGTGACCTTGTATAATATTATATTAAAATTCATAAAGTATAAGTTTTACAGGTCAAAATTAATTTTTATAAAAACAAGCGAATGTGATAAAAAATACTGGAAATACAGAAAAAAATGTTTAGGTGAGGCTACAAAATCAAAATCAAAATATTTATTTTAAAAAAGAGATACATAAAGTATTTTTTTCTAAAAGTCAAAGTTAATTTTAACAATATATATCTTTAGAATATAAAAATTGTATAATAATACGGGAAATAAAATACTAAAATGTTCTAAAATTATGCAACGCATAAAATAAAGAAATATAGGAATTTAATTATTATAAATCCATAATACAATGAACAAATAAATAAAATAAATCATAAATAAATATAATGCCTAAACATCCGCCCATTCGATTAGTCTTGCTAAAAGAAGCAAGTGCCCTTAAAGAAATATAGGAATAGAATTATTATATATCCATAATACAATGAACAAATAAATAAAATAAATCATAAATAAATATAATGCCTAAACATCCGCCCATTCGATTAGTCTTGCTAAAAGAAGCAAGTGCCCTTAAAGAAATATAGGAATAGAATTATTATATATCCATAATACAATGAACAAATAAATAAAATAAATCATAAATAAATATAATGCCTAACCATCCGCCCATTCGATTAGTCTTGCTAAAAGTAGCAAGTGCCCTTAAAGAAATATATTGCTTAGCAAGACTAATTGAATGGGCGGATGGTTAGGCATTATATTTATTTATGATTTATTTTATTTAATTGTTCATTGTATTATGGATATATAATAATTCTATTCCTATATTTCTTTAAGGGCAAGAAACTTAGCAAGATCAATCATGTCTTTTTTTATGTTTCTTTTTTAGGGTTAAATCTCAAAAGGAAAAAACGGAATCCTTATAAGATCACTTTTTTGTCTGTCTGTCTGTCCATATGTTCTGTGCGTCCGTCCATCTGTGTGTCAAGACCCTTTATCTCGGGAACGCGTGGAGGTATTGAAATGAAATTAAAACCATATAGTGAGGTCTACAGTTCATTGAAGCTGTGAAGAAATCAAACTCTAAGTTAACGTTAAAAAGACACGGCCATTTATGCCGCAAAAAACGTATATTTCGACACACTCAAGGGAATCAAAATTTTTAGGGTATTTTCCGTTGACTTAGAACTATGCAGTTTGTTAAATAATACCGTCTTATATTAAAAGTATAGGGAAAAATCTGAAAACTATAAATATATAATGAAATCATAAAAAAAATATTAATTAAATTTCATAAAATGTTTATAATTTGTACCAACAAATTTGTACGGAACTCTCGGTAGCCGAGTCTCACTCGCTATTCTCTTGTTTTTTTTTTTATTATTTTGTTTACAAATAATTCTTCTACTTAACCTTAGGTGTAGGGAGAAAAAAATACAAGACAGCATTAAATCTTAGTCTGTCTCATAAGTTCATTACATCACCTTTTACATTTTATGTTATAATTATTATTCCATTTAGTTTTTTTACGGCATTTTAAAACTAGAAGGGTTTATTTAAATAGATCAGTAAAAAGATTTCACTTAACCAAGTTAAGTAACAGGAAACTTTTTTCAAAGCAAACTTTTTAAAAGAGCTGACCTACTCTCGTACTAAACATGTTAAATGAAGCCGATTTTAATACAAAACTTGTTTCCTGCTTGCCATGTAAAATGTAAAAAGTGGGCAAAGTTTGAAATGTACTTTCGTATGGATAAAAAAACCTGGACGAACAGACTTTCCAAGAGTACTAATAAAAACTTTAAAATTGAATTAAGTGCTGTTCTTTAGTTCTCAGTATGTTGCAAGCAAAGTTTGCTTGGCAAGCGATGCTCAATGCCCAGAGAAAGTCCGAAAATCATAAATAACATTTTAAAACAGCTAATTTAACAATGAACTTTTTTTTAAGGAATAAAAATAAAGCCTTTAAGGTTTTATACTTACAATTAGCTCCTCTTTATAAGATATTCCCTACAAGTAAAAAAGTTGCATGTATATTTTTCGTCTCTTACGGTCCAATTGACGTCCCTTTAATTTTTTCTGTTGCTAATAGTAATAAATCAAAGGGTTGATGTTATGATTAGAAGAATACCGTAAAGGCGTTATGTCCATCGCACAACGAAAGAGATAAACATTGTGACCTATTCTCGTGCAGAAACCTTAAATTTAGAGTTGAAAAACCTAAAATAATACAAGCTCATTTAACTTTTATCCATCTGCGTTAAGGCCTATTTTGCAATGAAAAGTTATGGCAGCTCTAAATCTAATATTTGCTACACGAGAAAAGGTGCCATTTTCTCAAAAAATGCGCGGCCGAGTAGTGCGGTGAATCAAGAAAAGGTTGGATATTGCTGTTTCTTAGTGAATAATATTTGATCTAAACTCACACAAGAGCATTTAAAAAACGTGTTTTCATGTTTTAGATAAAAAGTTGATATGTTAATACAGTCATTATTGTTATTTTTACTTTATTAGTTTGGACGGATTACCTGTTTTGAACTGAAAAGACAGCCTTCACTTTCACGTTTTGGGCTCTGTTATCGTCATGGAAAAGGCATCATTTATAACCTGCTTTTTTTCAGAACCCCGTTTATTGTAGTATGTGATTTTTTCTGTTTTAATACCTAATTTTTACAACATAATGTCGTCTTACCTAATTGTTAAAAAAGCATTTGTGTGAGATTCAGTTGGTTTTCAATTCGCAATACTTACGTTCATTGTCCATTCATAAATTTTCGTAATCTAATGAAAATAACTCCAAAGTAGCAGAAAAGCCTGTACGTAATCTTTTTAAAAAAAGGAACACCTCTGACAATCCGTTGGAGATTCACGTCGTGACGATATGTCTCTTTTCGTTAAGTTAATTTACAAACTTCCAAAATGACATGGTAAAATTCTCCCTTTGACAGGTACGTTTAAGTAGGTATATTATATGTATTTTATGTATATTGCAGTGGCGTGCATAGGATTTTTAAGTAGGGTAGGCACAAAACTGTCCTTATCTTCTTTGCACGTATTACAGCGAGACTTACGATAAATAACGATATAACTCGCACAGGTGTCTTTCTCTTTTTTCCAATCTCAACGGCAAAAAACCTCTTACCCCACTATCAGAAATAAATCTTCGACTACCTACGCACAAATCCACTGTTTAAAAACGTGTGGCGCCATCTAGTAGCAAATAGTGCAAGTAATCATGACAACGTGGTTGCTTCGCACAGGCGTTGCGTATTTTAATGAGACTGTGCTTAGTGCGAGCCGCTGACGTCATGGGGCTATAGTTACAGATGCACACATAGAGAATTGCCTTCGAATTTTAGTTATGCGTATTGCCACGGTAGCGCGAGCGCTGCGGAGCAGGAAGGTAGGTATTTCAAAGAAAGGGTGCAGATTACCTGATTATAATATTGAAATAGTTGTGTGTACCTTCCTATATTTAAAAAGGTAGTGGTTTAGTTAGCTAAGCCAAGCCCAGGGTAGGCATTGCGTATTTGCTTATACTAGATGCAACGCCACTGGTATATTGACATGTAGTAGATTGTTTAGTATTTATTTAATTACCTACTTTGCATTGTGCAGTACGTGTACATATTACATAAATATCTCCTGTACACCACCTTCACCTTATCCTTTTTTAACATTATCTTCCACCCAAAAGTTGTCTGAAAGAAATCGCTGTGAGCGATAAGACTGCCCATTGCACCCTTTCTCTTAAAATATTTTTATTACTTGTTTTTTATTTTGGTGAACAATAAAGAGTATCTATGTTATGTTATTTATATACTTATAACCTACACATAATGAACATAAAAATATCATACTTGTTTCAAATAAGAGTAGCAAAAAGTGATTTTGACTTACTTCGCTTTTCTTATACGGCCTGAATAACTATTTTCATACGGCTTACCTCAAAATAGGACATATTTTTTGCGAGACAGGAGATGAGGTCATGGAACAAATCGTCGTTTCATATCAAGACTACGCATCACTGTCAGTTGCCAAGGCGATGCAACTTTTCTTATCATGGAGAAAATTCTTGGGTAAGGAGGAAATCATTAGCCATTTACGCTTTTAGCCACCTACGCCATAGAACGTGACGTCACTGAGTCTGCTTACGTTTCTCAGAAAAGTTATTTCTTTCATTCATTTAGAAAATATATTTTCCCTTTAGTTGGTCTGGAACCGTTTAAAGCGATAACTACCAATCGTATGTTTTTTTTTTTTTTTATTTAGTACGCCATTTTTTCTTAAACAAATTTTTAATACATTAAATACATAACAATAAATTTACATAATGACATGCCCCTTACAATGAAATACAGAAAATTTCACTACTATGAAATTAAATTATCCACAAAAAAATTCAATGCAAGTCTTAGTTCACAGTTGGTACACCCGCATTTCACCGACGATTATTACGTACTATCGCCATACTTTGGCCACAAATACACGGTTCTTAGGGCATTCAGGTTTCCTCACGATGTTTTTCTTTATTGTTCAGCAAGTGGTAAGTATTAAGTAAAAACATAAACATCAATCACGAAAAACTCATAGGTGCATGCCCGACTAGGGATCGAACCTGTGTCTCAAGTTCGAGAGGCCAGCGTTCTACAGTCTGAGCTGCCGTTGCCACAAAACTAAACCTAATTTATTCGATATGGTTGCCCCTTGTCGAATATAGGGTTGAATATTTTGACAATGATATAAATATTTAAAAAAGTAAATGAAATGGGTTATTAGTAAAGTGAAGCGCAAAACTACAAATATTTCGAATTTTCGTCTATCTGTCTGTGTGTACGTATGGTCCGTTTTAACTCGAGAAATCCCTCAACAGATTTGGATACGAATTTCTTTATTATCATTGTAGTGACCGTGGTCAGCATAAAGGCTATAAGGGGTGTTCATAAAATATCGTCCAAGCCTAAAACGGGGCAGACATTGAATAAACGCTGATGAAAGGCTAGTTGAACAGAAAATGGCTTATCTTAAAATCAAACTAGCCAAAATATGTACCCTTTTCGTAGATTTTACAAGATTTTACAATAAACTTTCGAAGAAAGTCCTTTAGTTTGCTGTAAAATAAGTTTATATTTAAGCTGGAACTTCTGAAACTGCTCATTATACAATCAATGATTATCTGATCGATAATGAAGCATGTTGTTTTAATAATAGTGATCATTTTCGTAAAAGCACTGTGTCATGTCTATTTTCTCTTTCAGAGACAGAGTGCCTTACTCAAAGTTGTGATGATAATATCTGTGACTATAGTATTTTTATTTACCATTCAACTTAGAACTACTTCTTTACAAAAAATATAACTTAGAATACGTAGTCAGATTGATAATTAGTAAACGTCACTATAAATCATCTCACAACCTCCGCAACACTTTCATAACAGATTCATACCCTTCATAGAACAATAATTTTTAGCAAAAATTAATACTTAATACAAATTACAACAAAGTTGCAGAGGCTTTGCTTCCCGTACATTTCATCACCTTTTACCGGTTTAACTACACCTACTAATAGTACATTACGATACGAGAGCGATGAAACGTTTCCTGACGAGTGTGAGTTTGCGGCACGAGCCGAAGGTGAGTGTTGCAATCGCACGAGTCGAGAAAAAGTTTCTCGCACGAGTTTCGTATAATATTTTATAGCACAAGTGGGGAAAATGCCGACTTTACGCAAGCGCAGCGTGCGTAAAGCGGTCATTTTACGCACGGTGTGCTATAAACGTATTTACGTTTTTATTTTGTGAGTGACTTACTGTGCTGTTGGCCATCTGGCCTTTACAACTTTACCGGACAGGATGGAGGTCTAAACGCATCAACGAATCATGTCAGCTTTTATACTGTGCGTATAGCTACTGTGAATAGTATGATACTTTGCTTGAATCAGTCGTCCTAATGATCGTTTAGTTTAATAAACAATAACACGTATATCGACGGCTGTACCTACGAAAGGCACCAAAGTCAGTCACCAAGACCAGCTCCATCGCATTCAAGTAAGTTATCTACACGTAGTTGATAGTGTATCAGTAATCCTAACAATAGTTTAGTCAATCCATTGTGAACTCATAAACTATTACGACCTCGTGTGAATGTGCGAAGGCTAAGAAATATACCAGTCCAAAGTCCTTCACGAATTCCAAAACCACTGTGCTAAATTGGAAATACCGCCTGGCATCATTTATGTTAATTTGTCTAAATGTTGAACAAGCGTTTTTGTTCAAAATTAAAAATGATTAAAAATAACGAAAACTATAAAAATTGTGTCTTATTTAAAGAAATAATTTTATTGCTAATTAAATACCAAAGCAAACAGGCTTCCAAAAACATAAAGGAGCAGAGGAAGTCTAAGATGCAACAGTATCGTCAATCATAGCCACTCGTTAGAGTTATGTCGGGACTCGAGACGTCCTTAGGGTAAAAGTGAATTAAGGCATAAATAAAAACCAGCCAAGTGCGTGTCGGGCCACGCGCTGTGTAGGGTTTCTTAGTTGCCCAGTACATTTTCTATGTTGGTCTTAATCAATGTCTAATACAGATTGCGCCAAACTGCTAGTCCCATAGTCAGACTCGCACTGTGCGGTTTTTAAGGTTCCGTAGTCTGACAAGGAACCCTTATAGTTTCGCCATGTCCGTCTGTCAGTCTGTCCGCCTCTTAGCTCAGAGACTATGAGTACTAGAAAGCTGTAATTTGGCATGGGTATACGTAAATTGGGGATGATTTGGGAAAATATTTTTCGATTTAGGGTTCCGTTGGCGAAATATTACGTATTAAAGTGCAATTTTTTGTTAGAGTCAAGCGTCCCCCCCCCTGCTGGCTAAACGGTTGTTTATAGAAATGTGAAAAAACTCACAGAAGTAGTAATATTGAAGCTAAAAGGAAAACTATCACAGCTAAGTAGGCTTTACAGGTTTACGAGTACATGACAATGTATAGGCCGTTCTTTAAAATGTATGGGACTAGCAGTTTGGCGCGATCTGTATTAGTGGACCAACTTATAAAATGTACTGGGCAACTATGGAACCCTACATTGCGCGTGGCCCGACACGCACTTGGTCGGGTTTTTTTCTGTGATATTAGTTTGCCTTTGGAAATATCGGTGCTCCCAAAAGAGTTAGTTTGTCTTGTCCAATGATGTTATGACTGGTATGGTTGTTTGGAAACGTGTGGCTTAATTAAATTCGGGTCACAAGAAAAGTGTTCACCAACTTTTCCATGTTGATCAAAATTCCGGTACTATGCAGGTTCGAGACATATTTGTATTGCGCCGTAATAACATGTCACAAAAATTTACATCAACACTGCAGCAAGTATTCCTATGTTCATATATTTATTAAACAGCATGGTAATAAAGTCCCTTTCCAATCTTCCACATTTTAGCAGGTTCAAAGTTTTGCTGACAGATAAGTATAATAAGAAGTCCTTAAAAAATCCTATGTTCGTATAATTCACACACACAATAGTAATTCATTGCACTCTGTCTCAGTTCAACCTTCCAATTCCGAATGAGCCACGAAACTAATACCACAATAAATTTCCTCTCAAAAGCCAGGAGTCCACTTCTGAACTCGCCAGCTACTAAGGTTTCAGAGAATTAAACTTGTAATTACTGTGATTGCCTCGCTGTACATTCTGTTGGCTTCAGGACTTCGAAGAGCTGAACGTGCGGATGTGGCATCAACATTTGTATATATTCTGTGCATCCGAACTTGAAGGTGGATTTTTATATGAAATTTTACCATATATTCCCAAGGAACAACAGGAAAAGAATAAAGACACTCAGGACCTAGCAAACATTATCTTAATATATCTATAAACGCCCTGGGTCTAGGGAACATGAAATTCGGACTAAAGTAGACATCCACCAGGAAGTTATTCTTAGAAAATTAATAGGGTCTAAAGTAAGGCCAACGGGACGATTTAAAAAAAGTAAACATACTTTCAGGGGTTCAAAACATTTTGAAAATAGGTCCACTGTAAAAAAATACATAAAAAAATAGAAAATTTAACTTGTTATTATAAAAAAAAACAGCTAAGTGCAAGTCCTCTCTTAGGATTCCGTACATAGTCTGCAGATAATCTGTAAGTCATTCCGATTTAGAGCTAGAGAGCCGTAAAATATTCGGAAAAGTAGACATACAGACAACAGAGTGACAGCAATAGGGCTTATACGTATCACTTCGAACGTAATCCAAACAGGAAAGAACTTGTTGACAAAATTCAAAATGGTGACCTAATGTTGGTAGCTCCGGTACTGACTGCTCCCCTGTACCACGATCCACGCAACGATAGCTGTCGTCGACCGACTGACGCCATTATGTCGACCAATTAACACCATTATTGCGTACGAGAGATAAGAATGGCAATAACTCAGTAAAGGTCCGATTGTGTACCTTTTTTAAATCGTCTCGTTAGCCTTACTTTACGTAAGCAACGCTGCAATGCCAGTATACTTTACATTATACTCGTAAAATCGAAATAACTACTCTCTCGTGATATCCAGTCCAGGTTCCTTATGAGACGCAAGCTTCCCATAAGAGAGGTATTTAAAATTTAAATTATAAAGGTATACTACAGGCTGTTGTTCAAATTTGTAACGCAATGAACGCGGGTAGAGCGGTAGGTAAAAAGTTAGTAGTTATGTATGTCATTATATCAAATTCACTTGCTTCTAAGCAACTTGCTGACTTATGGACAAGGCCCTGGCAACTGACAGCTTTGATAGTATAGTCAGATAGCATAGACTGTCATCATTAAGGAGCAATTTTCGCTCCTTAAATAACTGCCAAAAAGATACGCAGTTTTTACCAATAAAATAAAATAAAAATCTTTTATTTCGGACAACTTAGATCCATAGTAAGTTAGTAAGAATTTTTGATAATGAGCATAGACAAATTTGTCTATGTAATGAGTTAGTGACCAAGCAAAGAAAAATTAAATTAAAGAACACAAAACCTTAACAATTATAACTATACAAAAACACAAAACAACTTATGTGCTCCGTACCAGGAGCGATCAAGGAGATGAGGAGATATGCATGATCACTCTCTGCACAAAGCATCTCCATAGTGGCAACGTAAATCTGTCGGCTACACGATGCTGTTGGGACTGTCCCGCGTCCTGCTACGCAGTTTGGCTTCAATATTTTGCAAACAAAAATCTGTATGTCTTTTGCTGAATAAATAATCTATCTATCTATCTGCGGATCAATGGTTGCAAATTCAAATTCAAATTGTTTATTTGTAAAATAGATACATAAAGTATACGTTTTACATGTCAAATCTAATCTTAAAATATAAAAAAACTATATTTAAGTTGGGCTACAAAAGTTAAATGCATAAAATAAAGACTTATTGGAATACGAATATTATTATAACTACACAATGCAATTAACATATAAGTTGATAAATAAACTGAATAGACCCTAAATAAATATAATGCCTAGCCAAATATATACTAACACAAGTAAAAAATTAAAATATTGTCTATACATACCTACATAATTCAATGAATAAATAAGTTAATAGATAAATAAACTATAAATAGATATAATGCCTAAATCCGCCCATTCGATTAATCTTGCTAAGAAGAAGGGCAAGAAACTTAGCAAGATCATGTCTTTTTTTATCAGTATTTTTTTTTTGAATATGCCTTAATACTATTACAGTTTTTTTTTAACTTATATAAAATAATACTAAACAATGTATTAAAAAAGGATAAAAATATAAAAGACATTGTCTCATGAGACAAAAATAAAAAATATGTCTTAGTCTACCTGTCTAATGAAGTAGTAAGTTAAAATACTAAGCAAAACATCATCCACCTGTCTCATATAGTTTATCACTTTTTTGATAGTCAGATTATCAACTAAGTAATAAATGCTAAGTTTAAGTTATACAATGTTCATGTCAATATGTAAAAAGAAATGTCAAAATAATAATAAAAAAACAATATAAAAATATTAATCTACATAAAAACAGACGATTTGAAACACAAATCAGTTAGAAAATAGACGAACAGTAGTATCAATCAATATTCTCATGACACCCAGCGTCACTATCATCCAAATAGTCATTAATTTTATAATATGCTTTTCTCAAGAGTCCGTGCTTAATATATAATTTAAACTTATTTTCTGAAAAACTAAGGACCTCCTTTGGAAGTTTATTGTAAAATCTTATACCATGTCCTACAAAAGAGGTGCCTACTTTTGCAAGTCTAATTTTTGGAAAAGCCAGTTTATGTTTCTTCCTAGTGTCTATAGAGTGATTCTCACCAAGCCTAGGGAAATTATCGATATTTTTAAATATTGGTAAATAAATTCACAAGGAACTGTTAAAATATTAATTTCTTTGAATTTTTCTCTTAATGAATCCCGATGCTTCATATTATAAATAGCACGAATTACACTCTTTTGCAAAACAAAGACTGCGTTTATATCCGCAGCTCTACCCCCCAGCAACATACCATATGACATAATGCTGTGAAAATAACTAAAGTACACCAGTCTAGCAGTATCCTCATCAGTAATTTGCCTCATCCGTCTAACAGCGTATGCGGCTGAACTTAGTCTACCACAAAGGCCTTCTATGTGGGGAACCCACTGAAGACGAGAGTCTATAGTAATGCCTAAAAACTTCGTTTTGTTGACTAACTCTAGCTTGGACCCCTGCAAAAGTAGATCAGCATCTACTTGAATTACATTTGGTAATGTGAATTTCATACATTTTGTCTTTTTCCCATTTAAAACTAAATTATTCGCAGTAAACCAATCAAGAATCATTCAATCATTGCATCAATCATGCAAAGCCATCAGTTTGGTACTCCGCAAACGTCCCTGACGCACTACATAAGCGTAATAGGGTTCTGATTTTCGGTTATTAGCCTACGTTTATCATAAATGCAGGACATGACATCCTGCGGGTTTTGACACCCGGGTGTGACACTAAAACTTCGAGCGCCTGCCGTGCACAATGTGCACTAAACATGATAAAAATGCCTGCTCCGTCATTCCTGGCTCCTATCATCGCCTCGGGCTCGCTGGTGCCCCCAAAGAAGTATAAAACGGGCGTCAAAGATAAATTGGGTTTCGAGATTTACTGAGCTTGACCGTGGTGATGTAGGGTGGCCATCAAAAACTATCAATAAAACTTGACAATGGAGTGTCTCTCAATTCTACAGTACACAAGGAATGCGGGATAGCCTATAAACTACAGTTAGAGCTAAAATTTCATGTACGTAGTTGAAAACCCAATTTGGGGGAATAAAAAAAAACGGAAAAACTCCAATGACATCACGTCTAGAAAAAAGTTTTGGAAATTTTCATAGTGTCCAACAATCATGCATATTTAATAAAATTTACGTTGACGAAACGTGTACTGACTTGCCTCATCCATTTTTAAATTTTATTACGTTTCATAGGCCAGCTATAGCCAAGGTAAGGACCGCCAAAAGCAGCAAAATCTCGGAAATGCCTTCAATGGACGAACCAGCCTGATGGATGAATCGATTAAAATAAATTAATTTAATTTAAATGGAAGGTTCCATTTAGAAAAAAAAAAATATGTTATTCAATTTAATTATTTCTATTCTAGTTAAATGTTTTCTATTATTTTTTTATGTTAAAAGTGGGTTTTATTATTAGTTGTAAGGTTGTTTACATTTTGATGTCATTTAGTTATTTATTCGACTGATGCCGATCCCAAAGTGGGCAGAAATATATTTCGAAAATATTTAATTTGCACCTCTTATCGTGTATTTAATTTAATTAAAATTGAAGGATATCATTTTATTTTGCTGCAAATCAGCAAAGGAAAGTAATAAAAAAGTGTCTATGGAACCTCAAATCATAGTCACCTTAATGTAGCTCCGTAATTTAGATTAGCGTGCGTCTGAGCTAACTAAAGCTGGCTGTCGAATAAGAGCGAACGCCACAAAAGAAGTCCCTTGTCAAGAGTACACTTATCATCATGGAATAATGGCGTGAGTACTTTGAAGCGCGGGACTTCTTTCCTGGCGTTCTATAAGGCTCGATACCGAGGATTTCATATATTGCATTTTCTACTTTATTCTGATCGGAAAATGTTACCAACTTTAAATTCCCTTTTTCTTTTCTCGTGCTGCAATCAATGAACCACGGACGGATATGAAAAGAAAGAACAAGAAGAAAGAAGGGAAAAAAATTTATTTAAAGGTTGTTTTATATTTAGGATGAAACTTTTTGGTTGCAAAATGTATGAAGTATTTATAAAATAATTATATTTTGTGTTATTGGGATTTTAACGGAAAATTAGGTGTTTATTTGAACACCATACGGTAAGGATTCGGTTGATACTAAGGTGTTTTTTTCAGAAGGCCTAAATTTTTCAATCGCTTCTTGTTTAGTTTTTCTCCATACTGCCCCGTTTCACCATATAAAAGTGCATTTTTGTCGAACACCTTTTGACTGCCGCCTCTATGCTCCAGTAGATTTAACGTTTCAACCACCAATCCGAAAGTAGAAATAAAAAAAAATTATATATGAAAATTTTAATAATTTATTTAACTTTCTTACAGCTATCTTTACATGTATGGACGTGAGACGATGGTAGCAAAATTACAAAAATAATATGGAATGAAATAAATTTATTTGTGTGCACGTATTACAAGTCCGAATAAAAAACAATTTTCCTAAAAATTATTATGGAAAAAGAATAATGGAAAAATGTATAAATGATTATTATTATTAAATACAACAAAGATAATAAATAAATGAAATATTAATAAATACTGAAATATAAATAAATATCACTTCCAACTCCGGTAGCCGGTGTAAATCCGATAGGCGCATATTTGTGTTCGGTTGGCGGAAATCACTCAAACCATAACTAACAGTTCTTTAGTTATATTTAGCTACGAGTACGTCCAGTGGAAACTTCGATATTGCGATACAAAATCAGAACTCAAAACGGCACCCATTACTAAGACTCCGCTGTCCGTCCGTCTGTCACCAGGCTGTATCTCATAAACCGTGATAGTTAGACAGTTGAAATTTTCACAGATAATGTACTTTTGTTGCCGCTGTAACAACAAATACTAAAACTAGCCAAGTGCGAATTGGACCCGCGCACTCCCTTACAACAGACATGATTTTTTTGCCGTTTTTATAGATAATGGTACGGACCCTTCGTGCGCTAGTCCGACTCGCACTTGGCCGGTTTTATTTCTCTATCTCACTTAGTAATTTTATGCGTGAGTGAACACATGCGCAAGTCCCCCACCACTTCCGCTGAGCGCTCATCACTCGTTGCGCGACTGTAGCATGCTACTAGGTAGGTAGGACGCCGAAGTTTCAATCTTCAGACCCGGGTCTGAATTCTCATCAGTTGAGCGTGCACCAATAAGTTTTGTGCATAGGTATTTGTTACTTAGCACTTGCTGATCGTTGAAGGAAAACACTGTGAGGATAGCTTGCGTGCTCTAGAAAGTGCATTCGTGCCCTAAGTACGGCGATAAGTCTATCACGTTTGGGACGTGAAGAGAGCGTCCGAGTGTTGGCTGTTCTATTGACAGTCCACACTCGAAAACTCCTCTAACACCTACTCGGGGTTGTATCTGGTGTTCATTTGTAATTACAATTGCAACAACTTTGTTTTGAACCGAAAAATACAGTCCGCGCCAAATTTAAAGGCCTCAAGATCCGCCATCCATCCTTCAGCGTGGTTCGTCCCTTGCTGGATATAGACCTTTCCAAGATTTCAGTACTCTTGGTAACCCTCTTAAAAGAAAAGCACATACTCACACATGCTGTCATGTTGGTAAGCGCGGTACCACCCACCAGTCTGTTTTGAGGATTGAGGATGGATATACCGCCGTCAATCGGTCTCAGGCATGGTGGGCCACCCGATTGTGCCTGTTTGAGAGCTGTCCTCTTACGCGTTAACGAGTAAAATTATGGTACCTCCACATCGAGTACGGCATCAGATGGATAGAGAGAAATATAGGATAGAGATATATGAAATAATTTGGCACACAAAGGTTTCCGTATCATCACGCAATACGTTTACGGAACTTCCAAAACATTATATACGAGTATACCAACAATATAGATGGCCGTAAAATGGTAGCGTCTGACACACAATTCAACGCTCTCCGAGTACGGAATCCTAATGTATAACAATGTGACCAAATTTGAAACTAGAAGGTATGTAATAATGTAAGCTTGAACAAATAACATTAAAAAATCTAATCAATTTTTTCGAGGTTTATTGTATGGGGATGGATTCAATTATTTAATATAATTATTCCCTTGGATTTCAATTATTTTTCGTTTTTGTCGTGGTAGAAGCCATCCATCCATCAGCCTGTTTCGTCCACTGCTGGACATAGGCCTTTCCAGGATTTCGCCACTCTTGGTGGTCCTCCTAGAAGAAATGCCCATACTCACACACGCTGGGCAGGCGGGTTGGTGAGCGCGGTGCCGAAACCAGTGACGCCGCTGCCCATCACCAGTCTGTTTTATGTTAGGCCCGGCAATTGGGGAAAGAAGCCATAGTTACATGTATTTTGTGAAAATTTCATCTGTCTACCTATTACGGTTGAAGCTGTAGACCCCTGTTACAGACGGACGGACGGACGGATAGCCAAGGCTTGGTAATAGGGTTCCGTTCAGCAACCTTCGGATACGGAACCTTAAAAAGATAGATCGACAGAGACCTAGATGAACTTCAGAGGCGCCATTTGAAGTCGTTTGTACTTAGGTTTAGTTTTACGATTAGCGAAGTACTGCAATATACTACTACATGTTTTTGGCAGCCATGCATGTCATATCATTAAACCTTAAGTCTACAATAACAAATATTGTTTGTTTTTGCTCATAAAACACGTCCCAACATTAAAACTTTATGAATTGCAAATGTGTAATTGACAGTTGCAAATTCGTTTAACACACGTTGTTGCTGTCCTATTGTGAAAATGCGATTTCCCGCCATAAAATTTACAAGTTTGTTAACTCACTTGCCCCGGATTTTAATCGGATATTTTAAATTGTATGCTCCAGCATAAAAGATAATGGCGGCATATTGATATTTCTTTATCGTTACGGCTTTTTTGTGACGATCGTAATAATAATATTGAGGCAACAAACGGATATTTTGTTTTTTGTATATAAATATAGTTTTTATTTTATAATGAAAATTATTTATCAAGTTGAAATTAATTGATACAGCAAATTTCATACTGGAGGCTTGGTAGGCGATCAGTATTACGGATCAATAGGATTTAATAGAATAGAATATTATTTATTTCTCACACAATTATTTATAGAGATTATAAAGTTATAAAGAAGTTGACAAAAAGGTAAAGCTTGTCGAAAGACAAGCTGCTTTTCCGATCCAAAGATCGTATTGAACACTCTTAGCTATATGGCCTAAATAGTATTTTGGCGATAAATTCTGATCTTTTCTGATTGTATTACATAAATCCTTTTAATTTTATAAGTTTTATATCTAAATCTAAAAGCTTAATTAAAAGTAAAAAAATACGTGTTTAATGAACGTACAAAAATGATTACAGTCATGAAATATATAAATAACATGAAATATGTAAGGTGAGGTATTCGGTATCAAGGTTCGATGGCCCTTTTTCGGATATTCGAAAATTATTTTTCTCCTGCTCCCTGCAAACTCAAGCCCAGCCCCGAATCGATACTATGGAAAGTAGAAATTTTCTTTTTCAAATTACGCAAAACGAATTATTAATCCGTAATACTGATAACTCATCAAGGCTCCAGTATGAATTTAGCTGTACTAAACTTTGTGATAATAAATATTCATTTCCCCAGTAGAAAAAAAATAAAGAAAACTTACTTTCTGTGCGTTACAGCTTATAAACCTTAATCCATATTTTTCTAATAACAAAACAATTTCAACTTCACAACGAGCATTGCTAGAACTAATTTCGTTTGCCTAGCTCTAGTAGTGAGAAAAGTCTAAGCATATAAGGAAAATAAACGCAAATGGGGGTTAATGACCTGATCACTTCTAAAATGTAAAAGCACCAATTACTGCTGACTTAACGCTGCGCTGAAAAACAAACTACCATTTACAATTTTAATCAAAATCAACCTTAGAATCAAATGCTTTAGAGTTCCAAATCCAACATCAGCTATTCGAAATCACACCCTGGCACTCACATGCATATTTCCAGTGTTATTCTAATATCGGCTTTATATTTCTAACGATACTGTTGATTTCTGTTTAAATGTTTTAAATATCATTAAGAGGGCAAAGAGCTTACACCCAAGTTATTCTAAGCTACCCGATGTTTGGGATTAGTGGAGAAAGGCACTATTGTGTTGTGTCAGGGGCTTAAAAATACGTTTTCTAATGCACATTGCAAATGGAATACCTTAAGAAAACAGAAATCAACTCGTTACTTCTATAAAAGTCGTTGTACAGTAAACCGACCCAAAGCTGCGGTACAAAAATTTTATCTAAAGTTACATCTATAAGTCTTATTTCTGTGGTTGCTGTGTAAAATGACGTTGTAGGACGTGTTTAATAAATTTATATTTTAGTTTCTGAACTCACAGTTACCGAATAAATTTAAAAATGTATTCCATCACTACCGCAAAAAAACAAAAATTGTTAAATTGTTTTATGTTGTGTACCTTAGAATATTTACATCAAAATAAGTTAATTATTATGAATTTCACAAAAATGTACTTGTATACTACGGGAATGTTTTGATGGTCATTAAAACTTGGCTGTGCACTTCATAACCATTTTAAATAGCATAACTCCGACAGCAACAGGAATTTACTATGTATGTAGTTATACAAAAACTTTTTTTTGACCGACCGACTTTGAATCGATTCTCCTTATTATATCACGAGAGATGGTGTGTGTACCTATAGATCTAGAGCTCAGAACAAAGTAGGGACTAAAAGTATGGGAGCGCTGAATTAATTATAGCTCAAAAGAGCACTCCAAAGTCATCCAAAGTATATCATTTAGGCTCCGTCTTACAACCTATATCGGTCACTGAAAATTTTACACCACTCAGACAAAAGTGAAAAAACGAGATTTGGGACTAAACATATAGGAATCAAGGTGAAGGTATTTTAGGATGTTTTCTTTGTAGATGCTGTTTTGCTGTTAGTAAACATAAAAGCCTTAAAAAAGATCGAATTTGCCAGAAGCGTGCATTTAGGATCTTCGAGGAACCCACAGTTTTTAGATCCACTGCAAAACCAGTGTTTTGAAGCTAGATTAGGTTTTAAAAAAATATATTTTTACATTTTGACAATAAAGTGACTAAAACACTTAACAGACACTCTTTCATCTTTAAAATGTGTTATAAAACAGTATTTTATTGAATACTTTTGTAAACATAAACTAAAGAATCAATTCCCCTATAAAGGTAGTAGTTATATAATATACATGCCACCAACTCTCTAACAGGCATACCACAAAAAAAACATTGCATTTCAGTTCAAAAGCAATAATAAATAATGTTCTTTTTACATATCTCTCTGCCTTATAAAAGACCCTTTAGACGATGATCAATACCAAACACTTAATCAATCACAGTAAACACGCTAACTAGGGTGATTGCGAGTCTGATAGCAATTAGACTATGATGATTTACTCCGTTGCCACACTGAATTCATCATCTTCTAAAGCTGGCTTAAAGCCATAAAGTAATTTTACAATCAAGTTTTTTTAAATAATATTAATTACGTTGTAAATGTAGGGTCTGGTTTTAGTGGACAATAAACGCGACTCCTAAACGATTGCAAAGGATGGCGTAAAAAAACTGGTGTATGCTTAGCAATGTGGAGATTACAATGACTATTTTTAACTAGCGGGCCAATTATGTAATACAGTGTCGGTTACCATCTATGGTACTATTCACCAAAAATAGATAAAATTAACTTCTAAAATAACCTTCAATGGCTATTGAACTTTTTACGAATTGTGACGTCATTTCAAGTGCGAACGTATCCTTAAAAGCTGATATGTATATTTTAGGCACTTGGTTTAGCAACTGATTTTATGATACAGAATCGGGGGGCTGATCTGTGTGAAGAAACCATATAAAATTTGCAGAGTAGGAGTGCATGAAAGGAATCTTCCCTAGAGAAGACGTTGACTGCGATACAAATAATTGATTACTACAAATCACAATTTAAACGCTCTTCGCCTCGGTCTTATCGACACTTTCTTTCCATCAGGCGCAATAATGGGCAACTGTAAGTCCAAAGTGTAAAAAAATAAAACATTGAATTTTCCCAATAGCGTGAAATCGTTCCAACGGGCATATTTGTCGCAGTTTCACACTACAAAAAATCCTGAACTCTGATAACGTTAAATGACTTTGCTAGAATGCGGAAAACATGTCTGTGCAGTTAATAATTTATAAAACGCAAGGGTTCCGCTGATTTTATAACCTATACCTATGTATATTTATTTTTTTCGGTTTATTTTCATAGTTTTTTCGAATTCTTATCAAAATTTAATAGTTGTGAGCCAATATGACCGGACTTACTTGGAAACTTACATTTAAACATCTTTACTGCTTAAATTCCTGATTTTGTACTTGTGTGTATGTTACCGGCCAAACCCGATTTAGGGAGAAACTAGTTTTTCCTAGGCCAAACTAAGATCGATATCATGATATGGCTGGTAGGATCGTATTTTTGTTTTGAATTTATATTTACAAGCAACCTGACACGCTCCTCCTCGCTTTGCTTGTCGTCGCACCCAATTTGGCATAGGAAAAACTAGTTTGTCCTAAAAATAGGGTTTGGCCGGTAACATATACAACAAAAAAAATATCGATACAGACTTTTAGCTTTCATTATTATTAGTATATAAGGTTCTACAATTCAAAAAGAAAAAAAATCAAGAGGTGATAGAGTATCCCTAATAGACCACCTTACACCGAAAAAAATTGTTTTTGCACGGATTTTTTTTCACCTTTCCATAGAAATTTAGTCAGCTGGTTGAGTTGAACCATTTTGTACTGGGAAGTGAAAAAAATATATGCTCAAAATTTTTTTTCTTCCTTATTGTGGTCAGTTAACGATACTTAATTTACCCCACAATTATTTTCACTTATTATTGTAGGCCCTTATCTTTATGTCGTCCCTAACACGTGGCGATTTACCAATTCTTATTTTATAAAGGGTTTCTTTTATGTGGTCAACTGAAATGAGTCGTTTTTTTAAATTATAAGTTTGTCCGGTCTCTATGTTTAATGCAACTAAGTTGTAATAAATGTAAATAAAATTCATGCGAAGAGTTTTCATTTTGAAAAGGATCCCTATAAAGTTTTAATGAACATGGTGCAGTTTAATGTAATTACTTTTAAGCCATTCAAGAGTAAAGTTAAACCAGTATAAACTGGAATGCACTGCGAAATTTATAGCTCGTATTTCAGGGAAATTGAAAAGGATTTGTATTCATTTAATTCAACATTTCAAATAAAGCATTAATCACTCGAAGTCAATTTGAACTGTTAGGTTTTCGAAGTTTTCATTTTCGGGGAATTAATTAGCTTATAAAAAATTGAACAAGTGCGAGTCGTACTCACGCACAAAGGGTTCCGTACCACCACACAATACGGGTATGGGTAGGATGTCGTAGCAACATCAAGGCGACACAAAACAAGCCGCCAAAATTGTAGCGTCTCGTTCGCCTGACCAATACAGCTCCGGCTGAGTACGAGACATTTTTTATTATTATTGTCTTACAACAACTTGAGCAAATTTGAAACTTGATGTATTACAGTGTTTAAGATAGAGCCGAAACAATTAACGTGAAAAAATGGTAATTTACATTTTCTCGATTTCGAAGTAATATTATAGGTATCTGGCTGTATGTTCAGAATGTCTTTGCTTGTGTTTTAGAATTTATGACGATTCGCTTAATGCAACCCGATGTCGTTATGGATATTATAATGAAACCGATTTCAATTTTGTAATTCGAATATAACGAAACCAAAGTAGATTAAAACTAAAATGTTAAAGCTGGACTGAAGATAAGTATTCTAGATCCCCTTAACAAGACACTAGGTTGATATCAATAGCTTATAGGTTGGGGAAAATCTCTTTTCGCAAATAGTGTGTATGAAAATCTCTTTGGCTATACCATTTGCATCTGGCTGGTTTTGGTATTATTAAAAAGTTTAAATTTAAAAAAAGATAATTACAAATTAAAACAAGGTAAAATGTGTGATTTTCATTTGTTTTTCTTACTGTTAAAATGAGTGAATCTAATGAAGAAATTCGATACATTTTAAGATTTTACTACAAAAAGGAAAAAATGCAACGCAAGCCGCGAAAAAAATTTGTGATGTTTATGGACATAGTGCAGTGTCATAGTGAGAGTAGTACAAATTTGGTTTAAGCGTTTTCAATCCGGAAATTTTGATGTCAAAGATGCACCTCGCTCTGGGCGCCCTGTTACGGAAAAAATGGATGCCATTTTTGAAAAAGTGGAGCAAGATCGGCATATCAGTAATTACGATGTAGCTGAAGAACTGGGGATTGACCACAAACCAGTTTTGGTGCGTTTGAAAAAAGCTGGGTACACAAAAAAGCTCGATATTTGGGTGCCTCATGAGCTCACTGAAAGAAACGTAATGAACTCATTTGTGATTCTTTATTACGACGCAATGAAACCGAACCATTTTTGAAAAACCTGATAACTGGTAATAAAAAGTGGATCACGTACGACAAGAACGTGCGAAAAAGGTCTTGGTCAAAGGCTGGTCAGGCTTCACAAACTCTGGCGAAACCCAGGTTATCTCGCAACAAGGTAATGCTGTGTGTATGGTGGGATTGGAAGGGCATTATTCATTATGAGCTGTTACCGACAGGCAGGACCATCGATTTTGAACTTTACTGCGAACAACTGATGAGATTAAAGCAAGAAGTTGAGAGAAAGCGGCCGGAATTAGTCAACAGAAGGGGTGTGGTTTTTCGTCATGATAACGCTAGACCTCACACATATTTAGCCACTCAGCAAAAATTAGGAGAGTTTGGCTGGGACTTATTAATGCATCCGCCGTAAAGTTCTGACCTTGCACATTCAGATTTCCACTTGTTTCGGTCCCTTCAGAATTTTTTAGGCAGTGTCAGGTTAACATCACGAGAGGACTGCCAAAACCACTTGTCGCGGTTATGTTTATCAGAAGCCCCAGAATTTCTATAGCAATGGGATCATGTCCCTACCTACAAGATGGCAGAAAGTTACAGTCAGTGACGGGAGAGCGTATGGTCTATAACTTGACAATTAAGCATCTAGGCAAGGCAAGGGTGATATTTTCGTATTCAGTGATAAAGGTATTACAGTGCATAGGGATCAAATGCATTTTCAAAAATTTCCACCTGTTATATGTATGTGCCACCTTGAAGGTGCTATGAATATGGGTGAAGTAACAGGTAACATGACATGCTGAGGCTGCAGCATCAGCATCCAAGCTGGGGCCGAATTATCAGAAACCTACAGCTCACGTTCTCACAGAACGTGACACTTAGAACGCCTAGAACAAACATACTCCTTGTAGAATTATCTGCTTATCGTTAACATGCAGCGTTCACCTGTGCATCTCGTAGGCCATGCACCGCTTGCCACTTTTGCACAATGTAAGCATGACGATGGACTGCAGCGCAGCATTCATAGCGGGCACTCACAAGACCCACTAATGCTAGAATCAAAGTTAATTTTCCAACAGGACTACTAAAGTGTGATGATACCTATAACTGCAGCCAGCAACCGGGACATGGGATGACGTGGTCGCAGAATTGTTTTTTACACAAGTTCAATTTCCCAAGTCGCTTGCTTATCTCAAAGTCGCCCAGTAACCAGACCGCTACTTTGTTGGGTAAAACCCAATAAATTCTGTTTATACTTTATGTGTTATCAGTACACTCGGTCAAGCGTCGCATACTAGTTGTTTTAACCTACTAGAACTGCATCCGATCTGCATCGTTGTCGTTGTTAAGACATGCTCTTATCACGCACACAATGCCGTATGTACTTGGAAGGTACAAACTTTTGAACTGGTTTTCACGATGAGTCTCCAGCATTCCTATTATGGACTGCCTAGGTAAGACAATGCGTCTGGTACAGCAATTAAACATTGTTTACGATGTACCAAATTGATAGCGTAAACTCCCGACCTTCAGGTATGGTAGCGCAGGATTATTTATTTCCATCTATTTATAGAAAGTCTGGCTGAAGTGAGCGGTTACATCAGCGTCGCCGCGGATAACCCGCGGGTTAGGTCACGGGAATTCCGAATTGCTTTGTTACCTCTATATCGTTGCATTTTATCCTGTTTCACAATCTACTGGCTCGGTATAAATTGATTTGCGCCCAGTCGATAGCTACACACACTGAACGGCGCACGTTCACGTAGGAATATTATTTAGACGGAGAAGCCCCGTGACATCGAGAACTCAACATGACGTCCCAAGGAGATCAAGAGTATCAAGACAGAGAACTTACTTTTCCGGTGGACACCTTCACGTTCCGCGGGCCTGCTATACCCGGCAAGGCCCCTTTCAGCGTTGGCGAATTCATGCAGTTTCACCAAGCATATACACAGTTTGCTCAGTCAATCCGAAACCTGGACTTGACTTTTCTTAATGGAAAGGCATGCACCGTCCGCTACAGCTTTGATGCAACGAGGCCGGAAGAGGATCGCCTGCTGATAAATTGGGACTGGCTCGTGGCCCTATTTTGGAAGCCGCCGGCAGGTAAAAGAGATTTTGTGAGGCTGCCTAAGATAGTGAAGTTCGTCGAGAAAAAGCTTCGTTTTCAGAAGTGCAAGGCGGTTGCCGGCGACACCTGCACCTGTGACAAGAATCCACATAAAGTGGCATCTCCTGGAAGCGAGTGTACGAACGAACTCCACTGGCATCATTTCTGTACCGCGCACGTCTCTGCGTGGTTGACCAATTATATGGTGCCGGCGATTCTTCTGAAAGAATCTAAAGAGATGTTTCATGCGATGATTGCAAAAGTGCATCGAGACAATCCAGCCATCTTGGAATTTTATTCCACGGGTGAAAGTACGCACACACAGTTGTTGCTTGACTCGGCTCGCAGTATTGGTGGTTCCGGCTCTGGTGCAGCCGCATCTCGATGGTGTTAATAGTGTGAATAGTCTGCATTAGTCTAAAGTAGCAGTAGTAGTAGTAGTAGTAGTAGTAAATAGATTGAAATAAATAGTTGTGTTCAATATGTCTACTTTATTTGTTTTATTCCTATTAGTAGTGTAGAATGATGGAGAGTTGTGCAGGTAAGGTATTGAGACCGTTCCCTCTTACGTTGCTCCAAGTTCGTAGTTTCCTTCATGACAACTCTGTGTTAGATACAATCAAGTCAAGCTTGGACGGCACTAGCAGAGGTAACGGCTAGGTAACGTGCTACTAGCAGCCGCATAGCACGTCACACCACTATCACTTACAGTTGTGAGTTGCAAGGCGTGATGATAAGAGTTACGTGCACATGGGATGCAAAGCTCCGCTATCACAAACAATGCTTATCATATGTCTTGAGCAAGGCCTGAATGTGCATTCGCTTACTGAGTACGTGTACCTGTAACGTTTAGCCGCGGAGCAGACCATACAGGAATGTGAGACGTCTAAATAACGTTTTTCTTAAGGTGGTTCATGATTAGTATCTACGCATAAGCCGCAAACAGTATAATGTGTAGACATACACGTAGACGTAGATTTCCCGATAATACGCCGCAAGACGTGGCGCACTTTAGTTTAAATATAGAACAAACCATGTGTCACTCTTCAGAATATAGGTAATATGTTACGAGTGCGAGATCGTTATCAAAACATTGTTATTGGGTGCCTTGAGACAGTTAGTCGGGCTCAGCGTCTTACGATAACCTAGGATCAGTTGGCACTGGCTACGAATTCTTGAGAAAAACCCAACGCTAAATATACTTTATGATAAGTATTCATCTTTAATATAAATAGCAGATCTTCAGTCCCAAATCACTTTCGGTTACTGAACGTTACGAACGTGCCCACGTCTTTGCCGTCTTTATTGAGCTAAGGAAAGATAAACGTAAAACAATGTCCGCACCGGCAAAAGCAAGCTGTTCCAAACGATTGCTGATAGAGTTGAACGTGAAGACTTTCGAAGCGACATTCTACAATGGAAAAAAGCTGAGCATCGAGTACCTTTTCCATTCCGAAGTTATGGGAGAAGAATGTCTGCAAGTAGGCCTCAACAGCTTGAAACCACTGTTCGGAGGTATCATACCTCCCGGTATACCTCAGTTCACCCATATCTCGGAACTCTCCAATTTCCTCCGGCTTATCAACATGGATGACTGTTCACACGGTGACTACGCTTCTTGCGCGTGTCGGCACAAGATCGAACCAGGTCAAGAGCATTCCGACTACCGTTGTCGAGATAATCACTGGCATCACTACTGCACGGGACACGTCCATCAGTGGCTGCAATTCTACCTGGAACGTGCGATTCTGTTGAAAGAATCTCGGAAGCACTACGAGTACCGCGTGAGCGAAGTGCACGGGCCAGTCACCGGCTTTTATTATTCATGCGGCGAGATGGCAACTGCAGAATATTGGCTAAGGTGGGCTTGGACGAGTATTTTGTGGCGGCGTGTATGATAAAACCTGATGAGTTAGCGTAGACGACTACTGTGACATAAGCATGTGTTTAATACACCTTACTTATATTTAAGATTTGTCATTTTATAGCTTACAGGATTTGTTAGACTTTATCACAGATACCTTACCTAGCAACTATGTAACGTGCACCGTACCTACCTATCGCTGCATAGCATGTCACTGTGCACCTACAATCCTCTTACAAAGTGTAGTGACTAGTCTTGACATTTATGAGGAGGTACACGCAAGCTTGGCATTCGTTGCTAAGCTGACATGCACTTTGAAATGAAATAATCATGTATTAGGAACGAGTTTTTTATTTTTAACAATAAATACTATTATAACTTATCACATATACGGTTAGGATGTATTACTTCGGCCTGTTGTGTGTCCCGCGCCACGATGCCTGCTGGCGTAAAGCTTCTGCATACCGCAAGAGGTGCTCCTCAAGTTTCCGCTGCTCTTCCCGGTTACGCTTTCTTTCTTCACGCTCCTGCTCTTGTCTTTTCCACTCTGCTTTTTGGTCCTCCCAACGTTCCTCGGCGGCCCGACGAGCGGCTTCTCCAGATCTTCCATTATGATTGTTTCCCCACATAGTGATTATATGTCGAGGGTCAATAGTATGCTGATTGACTATATAACTCCTGGCGATTGTGTCGAGGATATGTGTCCGACTGATTGGTTGTATAGGGCTTTCCTTCAATTTATACTAATTCGAAACCTACCTAATAAGGACTGGTTGGAATTCCATAATCATCGGGAATTTATTTGTGGTTTGATTATCTCGCTGAAATAAGGATAATTAAAACGTACTAACCGCATGGTGTAACGTAGTAACGAAAAATTAATTATTTATAACTGAAAAAGGAAAAATGACGTCCATAATTCATACAGTTTTATATTTTATTAAGCGAGTGATGTCATAGACTGCGTTAACTTTCCCGTTAGGTTGTGCAATCATGCTCCAGTTGCGCAATATGGATAAAAATATATAGGTAATATTCAGAAGCTGCTGGTGACATGCTGAGCATGCATGGAGTCTTGCTACGTGACCTGCAGTCGTACTTGACCGTGTGATGTTCTCTGGAGGTTTGGTTACGCCAAGCTATTCCACTAAAGCGTTGCAGCGTGCACTCATGTCCTCAGAAAAGTTTACGAAGCAAGCTCGAGAGACTTGAGTTTATATTGAAACTTTCATTTACACCATCGTTAGGTAATGAACAGTTGAATACCTCCATACGTGTACTTGTGGTTTACCGTAGGTATGACGTCAAACCTTATCGGACAATGGTGTATTGTTTTATTTTCCCGAACTATGAATAATTTTATAAATTCAAATGACCGGATAATATCAATTAATTAAGCCCGATAACCTATTTAATTGAAGCAAGAGAAACTTAAATAAGTATCGTTTAACTTCAGCGATAACGGCGTTATCGCCGTCACGGTTGGTTGCTCTAATGTTGTAGTAATATGCTGATATGGATATTGCTCCTTACAACGAAGGTGAAACTTACAGGTTGACAGTAAAGAGTTTTTACGCTTGCATTCGCAGGGACCTAAGGTTATAGGTGCTTGAATCGAGGACCCATGGTCTCATAGCAAAACCTAGAACTGCTCCAACAGTCATACTTCTCCCGAGTCTACTATGCATTAAAGTCGCTTATCCACTGCATACAATCGTATCACCCTCCCCTTCCCCTCGTACACCGTTTTTGATTTTCGCCCCGCACGCTCTTGTGTCCCCTACTGTATCGAACAAAATAGCACCTACATACTTTAGTTAAATGTTAATAAACTTTATTAAAAATGTTTTGAATTTTCATATAAAATGCGAAGAAACTTTTTCCCCAACCTAATATTATGGTACGAAAAAGTTGCCGTCAAAAGATAGGAAGGGGGAGGCCTTTATCTGCAAATACTGAAATGAAAAGGCAGCAAAAGGTTTTAGAAACTTGTTCGTTATTTGTTTTTTAACATTGATATATTTTACTGCACTGAAAACGGCTCTGTATTAGGCCTACAGCAACGGCTGCACAGTCGTGGTTGTTGAAAATTTGTAGCCCAATTCCAATTTCCTACTAAATTCTGGAAAGCGTTTCAAACAACGAATTGCCAAAAAGAACTTTGAAAAAGGCTAATACCGACCCCCTATATCTTATCTCTATAAATCCAACGGCAGGCTCAGGGGCTGTATATCTCGTGGAATTCCAGTTTTACGAGTTCAATAAAAAATATTCGTGCCAATTCACTTCGTCACGATAAATTCTCAAATGCAGTCAGTTCGCGCTCATTAGCGGGGTTTTAACAGCACAATTCTGGTGATTGAATTCGTAATAAAATTGAGGATAATTGAAACTGGTTTGATGTTCATTGACAGGGCAAAGCCAACGGTTTGTTAAATTATGCGTATTTTTAGGTAATTTGTTTATTAATTTGGCCAAGTACGAGTCGGACTCACGCACAAAGGGTTCCGTAACACCACACAGTATGTGTACGGAAAACTAAAAACATAACAATATAATGTAGATGCTATAGCAATGTAAAGGCGACGAAAAATAAGCCGCTAAAATGGTAGCGCCTGACAAACAATTCAGGACCTTCTAAGTACGGAAACCCAATTTTATTATTTTGTTGTCTTACATAAGAGTTTGTACAACAATGTATTAAATACCGTTTGTAAGATAGAGCTTAAACGAGTAACGTTAAAAATGCAACTTTTTCGAGGTTCCTTCTTGTAAACTGTCTCATTCTTAACTTTCTACAGACTGACTTTTATAAAAAAATATGGTTCCGTACCCGGAGGGGGCCAAACATGACCCTGTTAATAAGTTTTCGCTGTATTTCTATCAATCTGTCTATCCCTTTGACAGCTTCAGCCGTAATAGGCATTCAGCTGAAAATTTCACAGAATACGAGTTGTGCCTCGAAAAAATTCAATTTTTCAAAAACTGTCATACCTACATAGTTTTAAATTGGGTCAGCCTGAAGTTCGTACTTTAAAATATAACAACAAATAACAAAAATTACGTTTTCGTACTCAGTTGGTGCCGAATTGTTTGTCAGGCACTATGATATCAGCGCTCTGTTTTCTGTCGTCTTGATGTTGCAATGTTCGGATGTCGAAATGGGTGAGATTAAGATAGCTCTTGAACAGCTGAAAAACAACAAGGCACCGGGTGAGGACGGCATCACAACTGAACTCCTGAAAGCTGGAGGTTACCCTATACTCGGACAGCTACAGGACCTCTTTAATGCCGTCATTCGCACAGGTACTACGCCAAATGAATGGAGCAGGAGTCTGGTCATTTTATTCTTCAAAAAAGAGGACAAAATCCTATTCAAGAACTATAGGCCATTGCGCTCCTGAGCCACACATACAAGTTGTTCTCAAGAGTTATCACGAATCGTCTCGCCCAACGATTCGACGACTTTCAACCTGTAGAGCAGGCTGGGTTTCGAAAAGGCTACAGCACTGTAGACCACATTCACACGCTAAGTCAGGTTATACAGAAAACTCAAGAGTATAATCAGCCCTTATGTCTAACGTTTGTGGACTACGAGAAAGCCTTCGATTCCACCGAAACTTACTCTGTTCTGCGGTCAAGTTGACTGGCGTTACGTGGAGATGCTGAAATATCTTTATGCTACGATGTCCGTCCGAGTACAGGGTGTACAAATAGGACCGATACATCTTCAGCACGACGTGAGATAGTTTCCCCAAAACTGTTTATCGCTGCGCTGAAGGACGTCTTTAAAACACAAGACTGGAATGGACGAGGCATAAACGTAAACGAAGAGTACATTTCACATATTCGCTTTGCCTATGACATCGTGATAATTTCGGAATCACTGCAGGAACTGGAGGTAATGAAGCGCGGCCTTAGCGATTCTTCGAGACGAGTGGGCCTGCAGATGAATATGGATAAAACTAAGGTCATGTCCAACTGTCACGTCATCTAAAGGCCACTAACCTTCGACAATCTCAGCATGCAAGTTGACCCCAAGTTGAACCAAGCAAGACCCCGGGGCAGCTTCAACACCCTCCTACGTGTTATATCCGATCGGTTCGACAATCCGTTTAATGTTTAAACTGATTGATCGGACAAGATCACTCTTAGTTATTAATTACTAATATAGAATAAGTGTATTGTTACAAACATAATGGATCCATATTGTCTGATAAATAGAGATATTATTATTAATAAACAGCTGGATAAAAACAACATCGACGCGTCACATTTTTACGTCGTCAATGCCACAGTGCTTATAGGCTAACATATACAACCATTGCGTCCTTCCCGTGATGACGTATGGCGCAAATCAAATCAAATCAAAATATTTATTTGTTAAATAGATACCTACATAAAGTATACTTTCTACCAGTCAAAGTAAATCTTTACAATAAATATCTTAAGATTAAAAAAAAAAATTATAATATGTTTATACTAATAAGGGAAATATATACAAAAAATATTAAGGTTGGGCTACAAAAATTAAATTATACACCTACATAAAATAGAGATATCTAGGAATAAAAATATTATATATAAATTATGCAACGAACAAACAAGTTGATAAATAAATGCGCTGAGACGTAGTCTCTTACAAAAGGCCTGATCCACTGATTTAAGGTCGCTCAGCGAGCTTTGGAGCGGGCTATGCTTGGGGTACCTCTGATGGATAGAATCCGAAACGAGGAGATTCGTTGGAGATCGAAAGTAACCGACATAGCCTGCATAATCAGTAAGTTGAAATGGCAGTGGGCAGGCCATATTTGTCGCCGACATGATGGCTGTTGCGGCCGAAAGGCTTTAGAATGGAGACCACATACAGCAAAACGTTGTGTAGGCCGACCTCGTGCCCGCTGAATCGACGACCTGAAGGACGTTGTGGGTGGCGGCTGGATGAGAAGGACAGAGGACCGACATGAGTGGCGAAATTTGGGAAAGGCCTATGGCAAGCAGTGGACGAACATGGGCTAATGGACGGATGTTTGGATGGATGTTGCAATGGCATAATTTTTTTTTATTTGCCACAGTATTCTGTGGGTTCCGTACCCGTATTGTGTGGTTGCATGGAACACTTTTGGGCGAGTCCAACTCGCACTGGGTTAAATTTGTATGGTACCTATTACAAATGTACATACCAATCATCTAAATTGGTTTCACAATGTTGTAAATTCATCTGCAGTTAATCTTTTAGATCTGAACATAAATACTCGATATTCAAAGTTATTTTATCTCCTTCTTTATGGACGATTTCAAAACCAATTTAGATACATCAACATTTTATTTGAATCCATTACATTCATTTAAGGATGATACGAAAATATTGAAAGGAGAAAAGGATGATTACTAAGAAACCATTCCAAAATCACGAAAATAACATATTTTGGATACGAACGGATGGTTTAGGGCCCGGTTTCGGCCTAAATTTTGAAGTTACAGATTTGTATGGCTTTATGAAAGGGCGTTCTATTATATATAAAAACGTCAAAAAAATCATGTCTTTTGTATAGGAGCCCCCCTTAAATATTAATTTTATAAAATTAATTATTTTTAAAGTGAATATATAATATAATTTAATACTTTGTAAATATTTCAAGCGTCTACCTGTTGCCGATGTTGATGCAAAAACGAGCAAAAAATCACGTTTGTGGTGCAGGAGCCCCCTTTAATATTTATTTTATTCTGTTTTTTAGTATTTGTTTTTATATTTGGAGTCCTATGTATAAGGTGCACATTACGAGAATAGAAAGAGTACAAAATAAATTTCTGAAAATTCTGGGCTATCGTACCGGATATTTCTTTAAAGCTTATGATAAAAGTGCGCAAAGAAATAATTTGCCGTCTCTACAGTAAAGACGATTTTTACTTGATGTCTCATTTTTGTTAAAACTTGGAAATAAAATAACCTAGTTGATTAACCTAGTTGATTCACCTCTGTTTCTTGAGAAAATTTCCTTTAAAATTCCTCTCAAATCCTACTCACGTTCTGGTAACTTGTTTTATGCACATTTTTCTGGCACAAATGACGCTAAAAGCTCCGTTCTAAGTCGCAGCTTACAATTCTATAATATTTACCTGCAATATTTAAATATTAGACTGGTTCTCCGTAAGCCACCAATGTTTTAAAATTAATGCCTTTAAACCAATATGTTAGCTATAATTTTTTCACCTTATCATGTTTTTAATATAAAAAACTATTAATAATTTCAAAACTACATTAGTTTTAAATCATTCTTAGCCAGAGAGAGCACATGTTGATTATATTCTTTTAATTTATTTTTATCAGTTTTATTTTTGTTATTTATTTCTTAAGGATTATGTATCAAAATTTATGTGTGACCGTTGAAATAAAAAATTAAATAAAATATAGCGGCAACAGAAATACATCATCTATGAAAATTTCAATTGTCTTACTATCACGGTTTATGATATAAAGCCTGGTGACAGTCGGACAGACAGAAGGACAGCGGAGTCTCAGTAATAGGGTCCCGTTGGTTACCCTTTGGGTACGGAACCCTAAAAACAATATAGTATACAAACACTCCCATTACTACAGTAGAAAAGCGAAAACATAAATCGTATGACAGTTATCCGCCCAACTCTGTATGTACAATAGGTCGAATTGATTCTAGAAATATTTTCTCTCACTCTATTTGACCTCTCATAAACAACTAGACACACAGTCTTTAAGAAAAAATCGTCAGAAAACGTCAGAACGTGCGACGTGCATAATAGCAAAATTCTTCAACCAAATTAAGACGTTATATCGTTAACATAAGATGCAATGTCAGTTGTACGCAATCGTCATTCGAATTTGTCACGCCATAGCGGTGACAAAATGCATCGCGGATACTTTTTGAGCGAGATTGTGAGTCTTGTTGTTCGTGAGAGGTCAATGTTCACTCTTAATTTTTCAGTATATTTTCTTCCAATCAAAATGATATAGGAGGTACATAAGAAGATATAGGCGTGCAAGGAAACACTAAAATATTGATAAGAAACTAAAACAAAAATATTTTAAAAATATAGGTTGATATCCTTAACATCATTCAAATATTAATTAAGCCGATAACTACATACATTACTAAATGGGCTAATCAACTTTTTTACCGACACTGCCAGTTCTTTTAATTAAGCAACTTAACACGTAGCTTTTTTGTTAAAAACAAGATTAATAGATGAAAAGATCATTGAGTTTCTAACGAATCAAATAAGTTTTTAGTATCGTAATTTTCATTTAAAATAGGCCATTTAAAGTAATATTTTTTCCATAGTAACTCCGGGACAAACTCTTCTACTGAGTTACCATAAAATTTTCAAGAAATACAAAGATAATTAAAAATATTTTTATATTCAAATGTTGCTAAATTATCTAGTAAGCGAACAAAACCATTTTTGGGAAGAAAAAAGTAAAATTGTGAATTTTGTGGTTGATTACTGGCAATTATCCAAAAAGTAGTGTGGGTAAAAAAGTTGATTGACCGTTAATATTATGCTGCACATGATGTTAGCAAAACCAATTTACATCAACAAAACTTCTTGCCGTAGCTTGAACTAAAATAATAGGTTTGAATCTACCTTCCTGTTTCAAACACAATTTAAGAAAAATGCTACAACTTTCATATTTCATTGTAATAAAATGTAAATTCAACCATTTTCACGGCCTTTCATAAACAACAAAAGATATTCTTGGAGTAAATATACAGTTCTTTTTTTATTAATCTTAGCTACGGCACTCAACTCCGCATCTAACAGAGATGGCGCTGTCACCCCAACAATGTGGATTGCCTCTGACAGTTAAAAAATACACAGAATTTATTCCATCAAAAACAAATTTGCAAAAAAAACAAGTCTCGCAAGTTCTTCTACTGTAAAAAGTTGTTAGATCCATGTAAATCCAAGACGGTTAATTTATTCAGTCTTTACTTAAGGGACCTTCTGTATTAAGTTATTACATAATTAGCTACCCTAACAACATCTTATAGTGACCATATCAATATTAAAAATCTTTTATGTTTTAAATAAATACATTGATTTGGCCATCGCATGAAAACACAATGTATCTCATAAGTAATACATAATTATATTAAATTGGATTCTTTAGTGCGATTGCCAAGTCAATCTATTTATTTAAAACATGAAAGATTTTTAATATTGATATGGTCACTATAAGATGTTGTTAGGTTAGCTAATTATGTAATAACTAAAGACAGAAGGTCCCTTAAGTAGGGACTGAATAAATTAACCGACTTGAATTTACATGGATCTCACAACTTTTTACAGTAGAAGAACTAAGTTGCAAGACTTTTTTTTACAAGTTTTGTTTTTGATGGCATCTCATTTCTTTTTGTAGATAATTAGTCCTATTTTTTTTCCTTTCCGGTACCTTCTACTAACAACCACAAATGTAACTTTGTAATCCTATATATTTATATAGGATTACAAAGTTACTTATGCAGTTAATGTATCTAGAAAACTGGACCGAAATTGCAAAATATTTTGGTTTTTCCTTGATTTATACACTAAACACTAATTGTATTTCAAATTTGAAGCTTATATGTCTCCTAGAAGTGCCTTAGAGTTTTGATGATCGGTCACTCAGTGAGCGAGTGACAAAATTGAGAAACTTTGACTAGTTATAATTCTTAAACTAGCGTAAAATTGAATGAAATTTGAATTATACCGTATTTATACAATGCCTGCTTGGTTACTTAAAATTCAGGCTTCTAGTATTATCCACAACGAAGTTATAGGGGGTCGAAAATTATATGATTATATGTATAAGTTTAATAATATTATTTATGATATTTTGTTCTATACTTAAGCACTTACTCTTATTTAAAAATAAATTTTGTTTGTTCATGTTTCAGATGCACCTACATTTAAAGCGGAAGCACAAAGAGTTTGTTCCCAGAAAATTATTTTAAATACAATCATTGTCATGTGTTTTTCACCCACAGGTTAATGTTAATATATAAAGCGAATGAAAACAGTCAGACTTAAATTGGAGAAAGACGTATAGGGGTAAATCATCTTTTGGGAACAGTTATATAACGAAGGACTTTTGATGTTATATTTTTACTTGGCTTTGGAAGACGTTCAATTAATGTAGTAACTGCCTTAATAAAATACCTGTGTTGTAGAAAAACGAAAGTTAATTAATCTGTGGACTAAACGAAAGAAACTGAAGAGATTTAAATATTTTACTAGCCCTTCACACGCGGCTCCGCCCGGCCCGCGTTTATTCAACTTCTACCCGTTTTTGGCTTGGGCGTTATTTTATGAACTCCACTTATAGTCTGTTATGTTGACTAGGATCACTTAGATGATAATAAAAAAAACCGACCAAGTGAGAGTCGGACTCGCGCATGAAGGGTTCCGTACCATCCCACCTCCCATCCCACTAATATTATAAATGCGAAAGTTTGGATGTATGGATGGATGGATGTTTGTTACTCTTTCATGCCGTACCTACTGAACCGATTAGCCTGAAATTTTGCTTGGATGTCGTTCTAGATTTGGAATAGGACACAGGCTACTTTTTATTTCATAAATCTGTTCCCATGGGATGAAAATGACGTTTCAAGTTTCTATAGAAACGTGATGTGTCACCCTTTCACGCCGTACCTATTGAACCGATTGGGCTGAAATTTTGCACAAATAATTTTCTAGATCTAGAATAGGACAACTTCATTTCCCTTTGATCCCATAAAACTATAAAAGATACATACAAAATGGGAAACAGAAGCGCATAACACGCACATTTCACCAGCTGTGTTTACTGTAGGTAGTCCGAAAAATATTCACTGATTTTATAGGAGTACAAAAAAACTAATACAACGCGGGTGAAACCGCGGGCAAAAGCTAGTTATCCATTAAAACGGTAAAAAAACATGTCTGTTGTATGGGAGCTCCCTTAAATAATTGTTTTATTTTAATTCTATTATTTATTTTTAAAGTGATTCAACTGTCTAACTATCACGGTTCATGAGATACAGCCCGGTGACAGTCCGAAAAACAGACGGACAGATGGAAAGACAGACGAACAGTGGAGTCTTAGTAATAGGGTCCCGTTGGTTACCCTTTGGGTACGGAACCATGAAAACACTGGTCAAGTGCATGCAAATTGAATTGAATAAACGATTGACATAAAAAATTATAAACTTATTAGTACCTAGAAACTGTATGAAACAAATTTGTGAAATTAATTTTGAAGTAAAATCCTTAAAAATGGTCGCTTCCACGATTTGTTTGGGTATTGGAACTATCTTCTGACCGCTTCTATTTTCAGAAAACCCGAAAATCAATCTTATTCGTTTTTGTTTTACGCAATTCGATACAGAGAAACTCCTTGTTGTCGATTGAATAACAGTACGACATTCTATAGAAGCACATCCACCAAGCCTTTGAAAGGTGTTTTAAGGATCCGTAAGGAAACGCTTCGCCTTTACAAGATTTGTAATCTTCTTCTGGTTATTAATTTTGTCAACATTTGAACGTCTATAGAGAATGTAATAACAAATTTTTTTTAAAGGTTTTAGGGTCAATCTCCAGATTTGTATCAGAATTACGAGATTTTGTATACTAATGCTAACAAAATATATATTGACTTATAGGTTTGATAGATGTTCGTGGACTGTTACAGCTAACTGTGACATATCCCCGCGCAAATGAAAAAAAGGACAACTTTTTTTTGAGAAAGTTGTTCAGTATGACCAGTAAAATGTATAATGTGCTATAAAAGTATCTGCCATGACTTCAATAGGGGAGAGTTTTGTGTTTATAGATTACAATAGTGAAGATAATTTATTCATGAACGTCATACATTTTTTCATACAAAAAATGTGCGTATTTTACATTGATTTACTTGTGAAACCTTCCCGTATTTACACAAAATATTTAAAAAGATATAGCAATTGTTTTGATACATCGCGTGTAGTTTCTGAACCATGTCATGCAGAATTAAGTAAAAATTTATTTATTTACTTTATTTTGTTTACAATTCCGGTGTACAACATTTTTTCACTATTGTAATCTACACACAAAATCCTGTCTCCCATTGCAGCCGTGGCAGATATTTTTGTAATATTAACCTTATATAGAATCATTTAAAGATAGCACAAAGTATATGTATATATTAGGTTGGGGAAAAAGTTTCTTCGCTTTTTATATGAAAATTCAAAACATTTTTAATAAAGTTTATTTACATTTTACTAAAGTATGTAGGTGCCATTTTGTTCGATAACTTTCTGCCATTTTGTTATATTGCTATAGAATTTCTGGGGATTCTGATCAAAAAACCGCGACATGCGGTTTTGGCAGTCTTCTCGTAATGTTAACCTGACACTGCCTAAAGAATTCTGAAGAGACCGAAACAAGTGGAAATTGAAGGTGCAAGGTCAGGACTATACGGCGGATGCATTAATACGTCTCAGCCAAACTCTCTTAATTTTTGCTGAGTGGCTAAAGATGTGTGAGGTCTAGCGTTATCATGACTCATGACGAAAAACCACACCCCTTCTGTTGACTAATTCCGACCGCTTTCTCTCAACTTCTTGCTTTAATCTCATCAGTTGTTCGCAGTAAAGTTCAGAATCGATGGTCCTGCCTGTCGGTAACAGCTCATAATGAATAATGCCCTTCCAATCCCACCATACACACAGCATTACCTTGTTGCGAGATAACCCGGGTTTCGCCAGAGTCTGTGAAGCCTGACCAGCCTTTGACTACGACCTTTTTCGCACGTTCTTATTGAACGAGATCCAGTTTTCATCACCAGTTATCAGGTTTTTCAAAATTGGTTCGGTTTCATTACGTCGTAATAAATAATCACAAATGAGTAAACGGTTCATTAGGTTTCTTTCAGTGAGCTCATGAAGCACCCAAATATCGAGCTTTTTTGTGTACCCAGCTTTTTTCAAATGCGCCAAAACTGTTTTGTGTTCAATCCCCAGTTCTTCAGCTACATCGTAACTACTGACATGCCGATCTTGCTCCACTTTTTCAAAAATGGCATCCATTTTATCTGTAACAGGGCGCCCAGAGTGAGGTGCATCTTTGACATCAAAATTTACGGATTGAAAACGCTTAAGCCAAATTTGTGCTACTCTCACAGACACTGAACTAGGTCCATAAACATCACAAATTTTTTTTGCAGCTTGCGTTGCATTTTGCCTTTTTTGTAGTAAAATTTTAAAATGTATCGATTTTCTTCATTAGATTCACTCATCTTAACAGTAAGAAAAACAAATGAAAATCACACATTGTACCTAATCTGAATTTGGAATCATCTTTTTAAAATTTAAACTTTTTAATAATACCAAAACCAGCCAGATACAAATGGTATAGCCAAAGAGATTTTATTATAAGTTCATACATACTATTTGCGAAAAGAGTTTTTCCCCAACCTATTATTTCTTAGTAATTCTTAAATTTCTGAATATGTTTTGACTAAACAAGGATAGTACTTTTACACTTTGCCATGCAATAAATGACTTAAATTTGACGGAGCCCAAACATTGCTGACCTTACACGTACGTTACCTTTATTCAGTTTCAGCTCATCTTTGTATTCTTTTTTTCATCAAGCCTATTTCCCAAGGGCTACGACACATTTTTTTACTGTATATTTTTCACGAACATTCTTGTAGTCATTACTTTTCACTGCTTATTTCTTCACCGTGTAAAGGAGTGTACTTTGCCTCGGGGGAGATAATAAATGGTTCTGTGGAATAACCCGATGACGCAAGCCATTGTAAGGAGCTTGAATTAATTTTTATTAAGACGACATAGGTAGTATTTAAAGCAGTAGAACTCTCATAGGTACTACGATAAATAGGCATATGAAAAAAAAAAAAAAAAACATGTTATAAATGGGACCTCTTTCAAAACGATAACAGAGACCAAAACGTGATGTTTGAAAACGTCAACATTTTATTTTATGACGCATTCATAAAATAAATTGTTGACCTCCCATAACGATTGACTCGGGGCTGGGCTTGCGTTTGGAAAGAACACGTCAAAATAATTTACAAATTTAACAAAAACTGACGCCGTTGATCGTGGAAGTGCGTCGAGACAGACGACGCTCGTGCACAATCGCTCGCAGCTTTTATCGCAGGTTGTTCTTGAACGATTAGCCTAGAAGCCTAATCTATTTGAGAAGTACATAAAGCCTAATAATACGTCACAGAGGCGTACATACATTAATTACAGCCTGTAGGCTAAAAATGTGCTATTTTTCGAAGACAATTTAAGGTTTTATATCCCAACCTTAAGTTCTCTTCAAAAATAGCACATAAACAGGTAAATTTTAGCCTTCAGGCTGTCATTTATATATTTACGCCTCTGAGACGTATGACTAGGCTTTATGTACCACTTAAATAGATTATCTCTTTTGTAGGAGTAATAAAGCACAATATTGACGTTTTTTGGGCTCTGCTTCTCCTGTTTGGTGTTCATTACCTGAATCAGTAGGTTTAACAAGAATATATTGCTTTTAAAGTCTTGTTAAGATCTTGGTCAAAAGTTACGCAAAGCCTAATCATACGTCTCGCAGGCGTGCTGTACCTCAACAATTTAAAAATATCGGGACTTACCTTAGTGTCACAGGGACCGTCGGCAAGGCCCTATCGGCTACTGATTTGGCTAAAAAGCACTAGGCGCTTACATCAACCGATAGAAATAAATAGACAATTTTAGATTGCGTGTAAGCCTCTTAGGCGTAGATTAGGCTATTACGGTTAGAGGCACAAAAATATTTCTCGTATTTGACAGAAAGGGTATGAACCTTGTTTCTGACCACTTACCGAGTCTCCAGTATGAATTTGGCTACAAACGAAAGTCACCTTAAATACATAGCGAGCCATAAATTGGACACTGAGTTGCAACCCTCAAAAACATGCGGCCAGCTAGTGCGTTAAATCATCGCGGTTCTCATACATAACCTTGCGGCAGGCCGTGCGGGGCGGCTTATTTTGGCAATACTTATAACTTGAGTCAGCGCTACATAGAGTTGACATCGGTTATAGATTAAAGAAAGCCTACACCAAGTTTGGAATTCTAAAATATTCCCGATCTCAACACTCAACTCGGTTACGTTATTTGTGTTTATTTTTATTGAAGCGTATTAAGTAAATCCGTGTAAATATGGTATATGTAAAGTGTAATTTATTTTAGCAGGTATATGTATTTTTAATTAGTCTATAAATAAATAAATAAATGTTTTCGAGTCAACAACTCAGCTAACTATATTTCTAAATTATAACTTATCACAACACTGAATGGGTACTAACTATTATTTATTCCGGGTTAGATGCTTCTAGCGGTATCAGAGCCGCTACGCAAGTAAGAGGTTCGATTCACACAAAATTGAATTCAAATTGCCTGCCTGTTCAAATGATGAATTGTAAATTTGACTTACATGTTCATGTTCGTCTCGCTTGTGCTGCGTTTCAATGCGGACGTGTTATTTATAATTATATTGTTTAGCGCAGCGCAAGCTGTCGCTCGATATTTGTCGCCATGAGTAGTGAACTTGTGGCGAATGAGCTGCTGGCGTTCCTGCAGCAGAAGCTGGATGTGATGGATGAGGTGTCTACTGTCCAGATCTGCGCAAGCAACTTCAGCGAGGATGACATCGCTGCTGCAAAGATGTTGCTGTACACCGTACTGAACAAGCACGGCGAGATGGTGTCCCGCGCGCCGGCGTGACGGGACAAAGAAAATCCTGCAGGCCATAATCACGCTATTCAAGGAGACAGACCCTGACGACGACGTGGCGACGTTTGTGGCCAAGCTTCCTCCCGTCACCTTCGACCACATCGACGTAACGTGCCTCTTGAAGGACATTGTCTTAAAGGCCAGTCTCGCGGATGTGCAAGCGAAGATGGATGCATCACAGAAAACCGTCGCAGATTTTCGTAAGAACTCATCGAGTTGCGCAACACTGTGGCGGTAACTAGGTCACCAGTCGATGCGTCCTACGAAAACACACGTCGTGGAGCCGGCCTAGATATATCGTCGTCAGTCTCCGCGTCAGCGGTTTCGTCACCAGCGCCTCCGTCGATTGCCGAGCCTGCAGAATGCGCCGTCAGCACACTCCGCAGCCCCGCGCCCGTATTCGCGGCTCCCCACGCAGCGCCGCCAAAGCCCCTCTTCCCGCACCGCTGCTCGTATCTACAGTCCCGGCGAAGCCTCGTCATCGAGATTTCACCAGCGTTACTGCGAGCGCCCCTGCTGCCCCAGTACGAAGCCCGTGCCAGAAAAGGCGCCAAACCAAGCTATTGCCGATGGTTTTGTGACGGTGCAAAGGAAGAAGCGTCAATTAGTGACCCAGAACCACTGCGGCAAAGCTCCCACGGAGCCTAACCAGAAGCTGAGTGCTGCAAAGCCAATCTGCCTGTACTACACCACTAAGGCGGAGAATATCGCGGAGCCAAAAGACGGGATACCTGCCCAGGGTGCAATTGCTGGAGCCGCGCCGCAACATCAACTTTTCGGCGTTCATGGTGCGAGTTTTCTGCACCTCTAATATTATAAATGCGAAAGTTTGGATGTATGGATGAATGGATGGATGGATGGATGTTTGTTACTCTTTCAAGCCGTAACTACTTAACCGATTAGGCTGAAATTTTGCACGGATGTCGTTCTAGACCTGGAATAGGACATAGGCTACTTTTTATCCCATAAAAATCGTCATGGAAGAAAACTTTTGGCCGCAGGGCGTGGTGTTCCGTCGCTTCCGCGGACAAGTGCCACAGGACAGCATAAAGACAAAGTGCAGAGTGAAGTAATACTAAACATAAACATAAAACTGAGCGTCTAAACATAGTATTAAGCTTTATTTACTTACTCATTTTCTACCAATATAATTTATCTTTGGGCCACAGATACCTGAAAATAAAATCATTAATAAAATAATTTGATTGTCTTTTTCAATTCAATTTATTTATTTCAGTTGTAACACAGCGCACAAAACACCAAAAACGTCACAAAGGTGGATCTCACAAAAACACAATAGAAGTAAAAAAAAAACACAGCTAATAATACAAGATATCGGTACATTATGAAATATAAGTATAGGTATATTATAATTTATCATTCATTCGTCGTTCTAGTATCCTCTTAAACGTATTCATCAAGCACGCTATCCCTGATACAAACAAGTCACACTGTGGTGCCTCGGTTAGCAGAGAGTTGAGCAGCGCCAGCTTGTGGGATATCAAACAAAATATACAAAATTGATACATATTTTTTTGTGTTATGTTATGTTATGAATGTTATGTGAATGTGAAGTGTTTATTATTAAAGGGTAATAAACTGCTTGAAAAAATTTAAATAAGTTTACGATGTTTCGGTTTAATCCTCTAAGCCATATGAGTATTCATTATAGTATATTTAATTCCATAAATTAATGGGAAAGTTTGCGTATTTGTTCTTCGTGTTGTTTGTTTCCTACCTCTACGAAAATAAAGTTATCCATAATGACCTATGTCGAGGGTGCTTAGACGCAGATGAGACGGTGGAGCATGTGCTGCTTCATTGCCCCGCCACTGATGACATGAGACGTAAAGCAAGGATCGCAACGAGCTCCATCTCCCCTTCTCTGGACCTTTTGTGTCGGCAGGCTGAAGCCGTTCGGCTCTATTTCAAGGAGTTGTCCTGGCTGGGCTAGCCGACCGGGGGGAAGTTCACAATACTCACGATCACGGAGAGACAGTGCAGGACGCATCGCCCCCGCAACGAATTTAGAATTTAGACCTACAGAAACAGCCCTTTAAGAGGTAGCTAGTTACAAAAAAATTATCATACTCTGTGTAGGTATTTTGCTGTATTAAGTCTAAGAAGATTTATTGGAATAATAATAATTTTTTATTTATATTACGTGTATTCGCACGTGTCGACAACGAAATTGTAAACAAACTATGATTGCATCATCCTGCACTGTGTGGTAAAAAGAAAGGACAACCTAAATTACACGGCGCGGTGTGGGGGTCGGGAATATTTTGAGGTGCGTAAGCGCGTAACTCTGCATTTAAATTTATAACTGACGCTAACGCAACGTACGGTGTTGAAGCGGGGAAGATTTTAGAGTGCTTAAAGTGGAAGCTCTGCACTCAAAAATATGTACGATGCCAGCGCGGTCAATTACGTCACATACATGATGTAAATAGAGTGCAACCTATAAATAAAACCACATATTCTACTGATCATATTGAACAACTCTTTGAAAAGAAAAACTCGCGCAAATCTTTAGAGAAAAAGATATTAAACTGTAAAAGACTCTATCTCGTAGGAGGAAAGTCTATTTCAGAATGCTGCACGGTAACAGCTGTTTCACGGACGCTGCTCACTCGAATTTCGCCCGTATGTCGGTGCGTTAGGGTTCACGCATTTTTGTTTGAAACTCAATTTTTTCCCAAACTAAGGGTGGCCGCGGGTATGTTTCTTGGGAACCAGCACTTTTTCTTCCGACTTGATTCACAAATATTGAGATATCAAATGGAAATCTTATTTTTATTTAAATAAAATATACCCTAAATTACTTCTCGATGGTCTAGGTTTCTAGTATAAGTGAAAGATTCTTAGAATCGGTTGAGTAGTTCCCGAGATTACCCCCAACATAGAAAACAAACAAATTTTGCTTATTTATAATTTTATTTGTGTAGACAAGTAAAAGAAAAAACTTTGAATATATCCCAACAAGAACCTACAGTTCACTTAGTTAGGTATAGGTTTTCTATTACCGTGTTAGCACTTGCCACTGTAGCTAATTGGTATCTTGGACACCTATATTCCAGATATCTGGAGACTTATCTCAGGTTTTAATTACAAAGAGTCACAGAACATTTTAGCAGAAACCAGCTGTAATGACTTTAATTGTGAGCCCGAGAGCTGCGCGAAGTGGCGACCAGATTTATTGCAGACTGTACGATGTGCTGGTTTTAATTGCATTTTACGTTTTTCAGTTGGTAAGTGAAACATTTATTGTCAATTTTTTGTTATTCATTTAAATATATGATATTTTGGCTCAGCTTTTATAAGAGTATATATCGAAAGGTACCTTCAATTTTTTTTTTACCTTTAGCTCTGATTATACTGAACAACCGCCCAAAATTTTAGACTCAGGAAATAAACAGTGTTCCCAAAAAATAAATCTTAAGTTTATAAAATAATGTCAAATAAATTTGGTATTCGTCATTGTGTTTCAAAATCATCTATACAAATGTGTTTTTATGAATAAGAAGAATAAGAATAAGAAATATTTTGAATTGAATTTATTTATGAAGGAAAATTGTTTGTTTTTGTTACATTTTGGAACTCAAGTTATCAACAGGTCATCAATGCACGCCTTGAGCTCGCGTCGGAAAAAAATTTTTCAGCAAAAGTAAAAAATAGGTGCGACGGCGAGCGGAGCGAGGAGGAGCGTGTTAGGTTGGTTGTGATCATAGATTTAAGGAGCCGAGTGAAACGGAGCGGAGCGAGGCGACTCCCTTGTTTTAACAGAAAATACAATATGCCCAAAAAGACCACGTTTATTAGACTATGGTATAGGAAGAATATTGTTTGGTATGGGTGTCTAATTAAGCTGGCCACGTATTAAAAAAAACTATTAATTTCCTGAGCCCCCCCTCCCCCCAAGAGGTAGGCTATATACCCCCCCCACCCCTACGTCCCCCTCTCCCTAAACATATACTTATATAAGAGTCCTTCCGATATTTCTAATAAATACCATAGTGTTAAAAAATCAAAACAATAAATATACTATTATGATGAAGACAACAAAGTTGATAATTACGTTTATGATGATGATGACGATGACGATTAAAGTGAATGGCTGCAGGTGGTCGGGTTCTTAACTCGTCTCGTCTGGCATCGAGGTTAGTTTTCTGCTGCACCTGAAATCGCGTGCTTCCTCTGTACAAGCCCGGCGCTGTGCTGCCAATCCTCTTCATTTAGAAAGCTCAATATTACGTTCATATTTATATATATATCATCACGACATGATTCCCTGAGGGAGTTAGAGGTATTTCATTTGAGATTCATGTAAGTTTTTTCTCAATCGCTCATTTTAACACCTTTACTTTGATATACTTTTTGACTTTTGTACATTTTTACACTGAGACAATCAAACCCAGTGGACATTTTGGCATATAGAAGTATAGTACTCGGTTTCTTTGACCAACTTTTTAAAATTTATGCTAATAAAAAGTAGTAAAAAGGTACATTGAATATTCTCGCGAAATTTTAATTGAAACGGGTATTGCACTGAGACCAAAACCACAAATTTTAGAATTTTTGTCCGTCTGTCTGTATGTCAGTGACTGTCTGCATGTATGTATGTTTCGTCTTAACTCGAGAACCACTCAACGGATTTGGATGTGGTTTTTTGTTATAGTCGTAATGACTCTATAGGCTACAAAGGGGTATTAATAAAATAACGCACAAGCCAAAAACGGGGTAGAGATTGCGCTTTTAACGCTTTTAACTCGGGTACCACTAAACGGATTTGGATGCGGTTTTTTTTTTCATTATCATTGTAGTGACCCTGGTCAACACATAGGCTATAAGGGGTGTTACAAAAATAAAGCAAAAGCCGAAAATAGGGCAAAGCTTGAATAAACGCAGGTGCAGTATTAAAAAGCCAGTACATAGGTAACACTAAAAGTTTCCGGAACTGGCCACTTACATAAACAATATTTAAAAATTTATTGCAACATTTGAAAATAGAACTCTTTGGCTGTAGAATGCAGTTTGTTTCATCTGACTGTCTTTTGTTTTTACCTTGTGGCGCCATTTAAAAAATTGTGTGTCTGCATCAACATGGATTTAACTCGGGAAAATTTTCGTAGTATGATTTTCTACGATTTTAAGTGTAATTTGACAGCTCAACAGAGCATCGCTCGGCTTGAAACAGCTTTTGGCAATGAAGCACCATGCAAGACGACTGTTTATAGCTCGTTTGCAGAATTCAAGCGTGGTCGTATCAATCTCAGTGACGAATCTCGCGATGGTCGGCCGTCCACCGCTGTGACCAACAAAAACATCGATGCTGTGCGCCGTATGATTGAAACAGACAGGCATGTGACCTACCATGAAATTCGCGCATCCTTAGAAATAGGCATGAGTCAAATACAATCAATCCTACACAAACATTTGGGTGTGAGAAAGCTGTGCTCGCGGTGGATCCCACACAACTTGACCGAGGCTCAAAAAACGGACCGCGTCACTTGGTGCAGTGCCATGCTTACCAGATTCAACGAAGGTGCGTCAAATTTGGCGTGGGACATAGTAACAGGTGACGAAACATGGATTTATTGCTACGATCCCAAAACAAAGCAGCAATCGAGCGTATGGGTCTTTCAAGATGAGCCGAAACCAACCAAAGTGGCGCGCGTGAAAAGTGCATCTAAGCGGATGATTGCTTCTTTTTTTAATAAAACTGGACACGTGGCTACTGTTTCTTTAGAGAATCGTCGTACCGTGAATAGTGACTGGTACACGACCATTTGTTTGCCGGAAGTTATTGACGAACTCCGTAAAAATAACCGTAAACGCCGTATCATCCTGCACCACGACAATGCTAGTTCTCACACGGCCAGACAGACAAACGACTTTTTGAAGACGAAAAATGTAGAACTCATGCGTCATCCTGCATACAGTTCCGACCTGGCACCTTGTGACTTTTTTCTGTTCCCAAAAATTAAGAACCAATTACGCGGTCAACGATTTTCATCACCAGAAGAGGCTGTCGAGGAGTATGAAAAACACGTTTCAGAGGTCACCACAGGGGAGTGGCACAAAAGTTTTCAAAACTGGTTTGATCGAATGAAAAAGTGCATAGACGCCAAGGGAGATTATTTTGAAAAACAATAAATTAATTTTGTACCTTTAATAGTATTTTTTCATATTCATTCCGGAAACTTATAGTGCGTCCCACGTATTAAAATAAAGAGGTAAACGTTGCAGTTTGCAACAAAATTTGCCAAAAACTGTTGAGCAGTTTCAAAACTGGCACCAAAAGCAGCGTGTGACTGAACGTATATATGTTTTGTATCCATGCAATAAATATCCGTATTTTGTACATAATAAAGGTAGATTACCAAAACACGTGTCACAGACGAAATTTTCTAACCCATTCCCAACTTGTTAGGTTCAAGCCACACGGAAGCGGCGTGCACGCATAGAACGCGCGGGCGTTATTCAAATTTCGTACAAAACGCATGGAAATAAAGTTGCAATTTGAACACACCGAATGGTATGCTTCAGTAGGTGTCGGGCGTGGAACGGGCGTCCGTACCATACCTCAAATTAAGACTTTATTTCAATGCGTTTTGTACGAAATTTGAATGACACCCGCGCGCTCGATGCGCGCCGCGCCGTTTCTGTGTGGTTTGCACCTTAGGATGGGCTTATTACCGTAATTAGGCATCGCATCAGCAAGTTATTTTACTGCCTATACGAGTATATGTGGGTTTGTAAAGCACATGTTTTGTACGAAATTTGAATGACACCCGCGCGCTCGATGCGCGCCGCGCCGTTTCTGTGTGGTTTGCACCTTAGGATGGGCTTATTACCGTAATTAGGCATCGCATCAGCAAGTTATTTTACTGCCTATACGAGTATATGTGGGTTTGTAAAGCACATGTTTTGTACGAAATTTGAATGACACCCGCGCGCTCGATGCGCGCCGCGCCGTTTCTGTGTGGTTTGCACCTTAGGATGGGCTTATTACCGTAATTAGGCATCGCATCAGCAAGTTATTTTACTGCCTATACGAGTATATGTGGGTTTGTAAAGCACATGTTTTGTACGAAATTTGAATGACACCCGCGCGCTCGATGCGCGCCGCGCCGTTTCTGTGTGGTTTGCACCTTAGGATGGGCTTATTACCGTAATTAGGCATCGCATCAGCAAGTTATTTTACTGCCTATACGAGTATATGTGGGTTTGTAAAGCACATGTTTTGTACGAAATTTGAATGACACCCGCGCGCTCGATGCGCGCCGCGCCGTTTCTGTGTGGTTTGCACCTTAGGATGGGCTTATTACCGTAATTAGGCATCGCATCAGCAAGTTATTTTACTGCCTATTTTACCTATGTGGGTTTGTAAAGCACATGTTTTTCGCGTGTGGCAAAGTCATTTAAAATAATATTAGCTTAATAAATATAATTTTCTTCAAAAAACCTGTCAATGGCTTTAATTTGTTACTTTTTATTTTTATTAATTAGCACACATAAATAATATAAAGAAAAATGTGCTATATTTCGACCCCTCAGTGGGGTTGTCATATAAATGATATCATATGAAATAAATAAATAATAATATTGTCACTCCAAGTCTTCCCGTGGATGTCGTAAAAGGAGACTAAGGAATCATACAAAGGAATACCAACAATTTAAGTCTTCATAGTACGTGGGACGCACTATAAGTTTCCGGAATGAATATGAAAAAATACTATTAAAGGTACAAAATTAATTTATTGTTTTTCAAAATAATCTCCCTTGGCGTCTATGCACTTTTTCATTCGATCAAACCAGTTTTGAAAACTTTTGTGCCACTCCCCTGTGGTGACCTCTGAAACGTGTTTTTCATACTCCTCGACAGCCTCTTCTGGTGATGAAAATCGTTGACCGCGTAATTGGTTCTTAATTTTTGGGAACAGAAAAAAGTCACAAGGCGGCCAGGTCGGGACTGTATGCAGGATGACTCATGAGTTCTACATTTTTCGTCTTCAAAAAGTCGTTTGTCTTTCTGGCCGTGTGAGAACTAGCATTGTCGTGGTGCAGGATGATACGGCGTTTACGGTTATTTTTACGGAGTTCGTCAATAACTTCCGGCAAACAAATGGTCGTGTACCAGTCACTATTCACGGTACGACGATTCTCTAAAGCAACAGTAGCCACGTGTCCAGTTTTATTAAAAAAAGAAGCAATCATCCGCTTAGATGCACTTTTCACGCGCGCCACTTTGGTTGGTTTCGGCTCATCTTGAAAGACCCATACGCTCGATTGCTGCTTTGTTTTGGGATCGTAGCAATAAATCCATGTTTCGTCACCTGTTACTATGTCCCACACCAAATTTGACGCACCTTCGTTGAATCTGGTAAGCATGGCACTGCACCAAGTGACGCGGTCCGTTTTTTGAGCCTCGATCAAGTTGTGTGGGATCCACCGCGAGCACAGCTTTCTCACACCCAAATGTTTGTGTAGGATTGATTGTATTTGACTCATGCCTATTTCTAAGGATGCGCGAATTTCATGGTAGGTCACATGCCTGTCTGTTTCAATCATACGGCGCACAGCATCGATGTTTTTGTTGGTCACAGCGGTGGACGGCCGACCATCGCGAGATTCGTCACTGAGATTGATACGACCACGCTTGAATTCTGCAAACCAGCTATAAACAGTCGTCTTGCATGGTGCTCTATTGCCAAAAGCTGTTTCAAGCCGAGCGATGCTCTGTTGAGCTGTCAAATTACACTTAAAATCGTAGAAAATCATACTACAAAAATTTTCCCGAGTTAAATCCATGTTGATGCAGACACACAATTTTTTAAATGGCGCCACAAGGTAAAAACAAAAGACAGTCAGATGAAACAAACTGCATTCTACAGCAAAAGAGTTCTATTTTCAAATGTTGCAATAAATTTTTAAATATTGTTTATGTAAGTGGCCAGTTCCGGAAACTTTTAGTGTTACCTATGTATAAGGGGTCATAAGATCATCAGATCTTTAGCCCCGTCTGCAGAGACGATGACGTAACTTCAACTCAAACTTGACTCAAGAATAAATTCAAGTAATCACTTTCCCACTTAAGGGTAGCGTATCGCACCGCTGCCGCTGATGTTAACGACCATTGTCAACTAACACTAGTACCAACGATGTCCCCACGTTGGGTCGGGGTACATTCGTCCTTGTGAAATTCGTACCGCGTAAATTTGTCCCTAAAAGTAGGTATTTATTTTTGGTGTAAATTCGTCCCTTTTCAAAAATATATATTCATTTTGTGAAAATTTGTCCTCTTTTTGTGTGTCGATTCGTCCCTTTCGTTATGACAGTGGATTTTATACCTAGGTTTCTATTTATTTTATATAAGAGTACTATCAGTCACAAAAGTTAAAAGGAATATATTCACTATACAAAATACTTATTTCAGTACTCTTTGTTTTTTAAATATTTTGTTGATTATTTTGTAAATTGTGATAACTTTTATGTATTATTTTTAGTTTAGACTTGTAATTGAACATTTTCTTTTTTTTATTCGTACCACAATGATTATTGTAACATTTTCATTTTTGTAATATGTATCTAAGTAGGTATTTTTAAGTTTACTTTAGTTGAAGTTACATAAATCGTTGGTTTTTAATGAAAAGAATGTTGATTGCCAATTCACTTTTATTTTTTTCTGATTTCACTTTTCACTCTCATTGTACTATCGAAAAGAAAAACCATTTTTAAGTACCTAACGGTTATTTATGTTAAGAGTTGAGGGACGAATATACTCTGCTTGAGTCAAGAGGGACGAATCCTTGAAGACGAATATTCCACAACCCGTCACGTTGTACCGCAACAGGCACAGGTCACCCGACATCGCTTCCACCTCACACAATTAACTACAGTGGGGTCCACATATAAAAATTCTATGTAGTAGACTTAGTTCAGCTAGGAGAATTAGACAATTAACTGATGTAGCCACTACACGACTTGTGTATTTTAGCTACTTTCATAGTATTATATCGTATTTATCCCACTTTGGGGTAGACATGTTAACATAGAAGTTATTTTCGTTCTGAAAAAAAGAGCTACTAGGGCTTTTTATAACATAAAACGCAGTGTATTACTAAGAGAAAAATTCAAAGAAATAGGAATCCTAAATGTAACTAGCTAATTTAAATATGAAAACATCTTGTCTGCTAAAAGAAACCAATTATATATATTACCCTATATACCCTATACCCTATATATAGTATAAATATTGGATCGGTGCAAGCCACTTTATAGGTACCAGAAATAAACATAAACTTGCTACTCTAGAATTGAGATTCTACAAAACAAATACTTCCGTCGTCAGCACAGTATTCATTTTTATAATTACCGAAGGAATACTTGGTATTTCAGAAAATAAGTTTAAAAAACATGTAAAGAAACGTTTTTATAACCAAGCCTTTTTAAAATAAAACCAAATGAAATGATGAATTCACCTCAACCCTTAAATATTGTTTGTACTTACTAGTAAACAGGTTAAAGCTCAAAGGTTGTTGCAATACAAAATGCTTATATTGTTTTTGAAATTATATTTTATAGATGTATTCTGACTGAAAAATATGGTGGGAAAGATAGAACAGGAGGATAAAAAAACCTATTAATATCGCCTTGTTATGAATATTATTTTAATAAACGTTTATTCCTCATGTCCTGTACTTTTTATCTCTTTACTAAACTAAATAGTCTTGAAAATAAAACATGACGAAAAAAACGACAATCATATAATGAATTTAAATGTAAATTTGAATCTAAAATACAAGATGGATTCAATAATATCGTAGTTCATCCTTTGAATAAAAACTTTGTTTTCAAAACAATAGATTTATCCCAAAATAATACCTTTGAATCGAAATAGTAGATTTGTTGCCAAAACAAATCGATTATCCAACTCAAACTGTTTTTATTTTGTAACCAGTATAGTGTTAAACTATATTTCGTAAAATTATCAAAATAACACTTTTCGTTAATGTACATTCAGTTTATAAGTTTAATAAAAATGGTACATTACGATACGAGAGCGATGAAATGTTTTCTGACGAGTGTGAGTTTGCGGCACGAGCTGAAGGTGAGTGCTGCAATCACACGAGTCCAGAAAAAGTTTCTCGCACGAGTTTCGTATAATATTTTATAGCAAAAGTGCGGAAAATGCCGACTTTACGCAAGCGCAGCGTGCGTAAAGTGGTCATTTCACGCACGGTGTGCTATAAAAACATTTAATGGGGCTAAGCCAAATTGGTGAATTATGAAAATTTAGCCAAACTGGGGTTCTATAAAAATGTGTTGAAGTATCATCAGTCTGATAACAGCTAAAAAACTAGCTTGTAGAACGTTTATTGTCGTATAAATAACTTTATTTATGGGATAGGCTGTATTACAACATGATGAAAGTATGTAGTAATGCTAATAACAATATGAGCGATATAATTCATGCTATTATTCAGCATATCAGGGTCTCGCTCTAAGTTATTTGGAACCTTGACAAACAGAGCAGCATCAGCTTAAAGTCATTATTTATCCCAATTAATTGTATAGGTATTATGAACAAAATTTTACCAATACCTATACATTGGTGGTAGGTGGTACTATAGGTGGTAGAGCTGATGCCGGGCTCGACTGTGGAGGTACCACCATCTTACTCGCAAATCCTCCCGAAGTTATTCGGGGGAGAGTAAGAGAACAGCTCTCAGGTAAAACCAGGCGGCCCACCATTGCCTGGGACCGATGGATGGCGGTTTATCCATCCCTAATTGCCGAGCTTTATATAACAGACTGGTGACGGGCAGCGGCGTCACTGGTGCAAGGGTTTCGGCACCGCGCTCACCAAACCGCCTGCCCAGCGTGTGTGAGTATGGGTATTTCTTCCAGGAGGACCGCCAAGAGTGGCGAAATCCTGGAAAGGCCTATATCCAGCAGTGGACGAAACAGGCTGATGGATGGATGGATACATTAATTTTAGAGCACTGTATAACTTTAAGAATTATTAAGTTTGTCGAATTCTATTGAACAGCATTCATATTTTTCGAAAGCCTTTAAAAGTCTTTTGTTAGACTTGGTGACTTAAACAAACTTTTGGTTACACCATTATACAGATTTTGTGTTACTTGAGTGCTGATATAGGAATTTGATGAGGAAATTTCCGAAACTGATGAAGGCACCATACGAGAGAGCCACACCCCTCTAAATCAAAACCAGCACTGATCATCCACTTACCTTTTCTTTTTTAGTTTCCTTTTGTATAAAATTTCTTTTCAGTTAATTTTATTACTTACATTTTACAGGTAAAATAAATTATGTGTCTCATTTATTAGTGTACTAGAAAAAACTAATATATTTGATTATTGATATAATATTAATAATAAAATATAAAAACACCCAAAAACTACTCCCTCGCTTCAAACAATGTATACAAAATTAATTATTCAAGTTGTATAATACATTTTTTTAAATTATAATTTCCTGTTTATTTGATTTTACAGTTATCAGGACAAGCCTTTTTATTTGGTACTTATAATGTATTCCGTTAATAACACATGAACTTCTAAGGAATTGTTTTTGTATTATTTGGTGAGTTTATTTTGGTGACAACTATTTTTAGTACAACCCCATTAATAAAAAAACAAAACCGATTAAATTGGTGATAGCATCATACCCATAAGAAAAAGTAATGTATCAGTGTAAAGGCAATCAATATGTCACTGTCACCGTGAATTTTACTAGCTCAACTTAAATATAGTTTTTTTATATACAGGTTGAAAATGAACCCTCTATATTTATTGAACTCTATGAACCAGAATCTAATAGAACACAAAACCGTAACAAAAAGTTTTTCTTGTCATTAATTTATGGTTTTGAAATTTCGAAAAATTGCCAAAATGGCCAACGTGAAATGTAACTGTCAATAGACCGTACATATTCCTGGCGGTAAATAATGCACATAGGCTATGTATACAGGTTTTGTGGAGCGTCGTCTCTGTCACCCGAGTATTAGTGCTTCTTTTGACGGTCGATATCTTTTTTATTATGAATCATGACAAAGGTAACAGAACATTATATTTTTTTATTTCAAACAAAGAACAGTTTCCTTTGATAAAGCTAAAATGAACCCTTTTCCACCGGCATATACGAGTCCCGTATTATATTTGTTTCATCATATTCTATTGTTTTTATATATAGATTAGATTTGACGTTTACTTTATGTATCTAGCTTACAAAATATACTATTTGATTTTGACATTGCAAAATCTGTTACTTTATAATTTAACTACGTTAAGTTAGCTCGTAAGCAACCATAACAAAACTTTCGTGGAATGATAATATTAGTATAATATTGTTATACACTATTGGATTTTACAATCGTAGAACTCTATGTAGTAGACTTATAACATAGTACTCGTACTAGTATTCTCAATAACTTCAAACTCTCTAATACTAAAAAGCATGAAGCCCGCCTCTGTACAAAAATTGCATCAGTTTTTATTATTGTTGTTATTAAAACACATAAAATGGCAGAGATACACCGCAGCTTTACTGATAAAGGCTTCTTTTTTTGACGGAATCCTAAAATTTTGTTTTTCGCATTTCCTGACGTTTCGATTACTTCTTCTGAGCAGTCGAGGTCGCATGTTGACTCGTTTCAAATAAAATAATGTATATTTATACGTACTGCTTTTATTACACGAGTATTTACATTTGTAAGTAACATGAAACGCAGATCTTCAAAAGATGAAATACATTCGTTCGTATTAAAAATCAAATAATCTTAACTTCAATAAATTGTACCTATATATATGTACATATCTCCCTTCAATATTTGTAAAATAAAAAGTACAAGAATTTGTGTTGAAGATGATATTTCACCAATAAGCATCAATCAAATTCACCTTTTCATCCATCAGTCCGTGTTCATAGCTTTTCCCAGACTTCTCCGAGCTTATAGAATGGGTTCAGTATACTACCACATCGTAGCTAGCTAAGTGCTACGAGTAATTGTTTGCTATGCCATAGAAATTAGGGTAGATCTGGTGCCAGGCTCACCTGTGGAGGCTCCACCATCTTACTCGCAAGCCTCCCGAAGTTATTCGTGGGAGAGTAAGAGGACGGCTCGCAGACAGGCACAACCAGGTGGTCCACCATTGCCTGGGACCGATGGATGGCGGTATATCCATCCCTAATTGCATTATTTCTTTCAGAAGAACCGCCTAGAGTGGTGAAATCTTGGAAAAACCTATATCCAGCGGTGGACGAAACAGGCTGATGGATGCACGGATGCCATAGAGCGGTCTGGTGAGGGGTTAAATAGAAATGATCTGGAAAACGTTTGTACTAGGAAACCTTTATCCTTGATTTTGCAGAATCTTTAAGACACAAAACGTTTCCAAGCAAACCGCAAGAAAAAAGTAAATATAAATGAAAATTTATGAGATTCATTCGTTTTAATCTAAGTAATTTAATACTCTCCCTCACTGTTTAATTCAAGAAACCTAATTTTAGCTTATACAATACATGTCACCTGATATTGCAACTAAGACGGTACAATAACGTGAATTGTTCCAATTCACAACAAAGATCCAATAAACTCCAATCCTGCATTAGCTCAGAATTCTTATTAGAAAATGTTCTTGGAGAACAAACATCTTCTGTGAAACGTAAACAACGCCATCTATCGTTCGCACGCTCAACTGTGCAATAAGCTCGGCAACTGAAGCTTGTTGAAGTCGCCCAGTGGCGTGAAAGATTTACGTTCGGAATTTGAAAACATTTTCAGTTTTCGCACGACTCTCGAGCCAAGTGGTCGTGTGGCCCGCCAGATTAAGCTCATTTTAAATTACCGCGTTATCTCTAAACCCTAATTACATAAATTTGACTCTAAATTCTGTGAGTGTTTTGTGACTCTGAATTGTTTACGTAGTTAAAAAATAAAACAGTTAATTTTTCAAAGTGTATTCTTCGTGATAAAAAGACCAATGTGTTCCATTTAAAATAGTGACGATTTTTTTATGAATTTCCGTGAATTGTGTCAACCAATTTGGGATATCAATGAAAATATTTCAGGTAAGCAATACTTTGTCTTTTAATTACAATGAAAATATTATACAAACCTTTTTTTTTCTAAGGCTGTAGGTAATTAATGAAAAGGGACATGGGTTCCGTAATATACTGCCTCCAGGAAATTAAATGTAGGAGTATTTTATCGTTTCTGGAAATGTAACGGCGAATTTACACAAGAGATCCTGTGTGATTCAAAGTGATTTGGTGCCGGGATATTGGATATTTGCTGGGAGGTTGACGCGATGAAAATGCTATTCGCGTACAATATTTGATTCGATTCGTGATACGCGTTACAGAAGCACTTTGAGCTTCGAATGTGTTTGGCTTTATAGGTTTGCACAAGGCTTTACGGGGATGTGGTTATCGAGATTTTCATTGGGCAAGTAAACATTGTTTTCTTTTTATAGCAATTTTTGATTGGTGGATAAGTGGGCAATATTTTCCATAAACTAGATTTTAATGAAAGTACCTACTAATGTCACGAGGCAAATTAATATCCATGTTACTATTTACCATTACCAATTACATGCGATATTTTATGAAAGCTCGATGTTCGAAAGAAACTTACTGACTGCTTATTTTTTGTGCAAGTACAAGGTGTTGTTTGTCTTAAAGTGAAATCCAAGGTAAAATACACTTAAATGAAAGCCGATGTCACTAGCTATTTTTTTGACGATCCTCAAAATATAAAAGGCTGTGTATAAGTGGGTTAAAATTAACGATTAATTTAATTTTATTTTAAATATATAACGATTTAAACATGTTAAACTTTTATATTAAATTTATAATAATAGTATTCTTATTCTTATTCTTATTCTTATTCTTTATTGTACACAAAAAAGGAGATTACAAATATTTGATACAATAATTTGAGTACAGCGGCGAGCTTATCTCTCAAAGAGATTTTTTATAGCAAACCGAATGAGTATAGGAGTGCTTTAAAAAATAAATAGGTAACCATATGTGTACGTACTACATACTAAAATACTTACATAGGTGTATAAAATATATATAAATATATCTAACATACATACTAATATAACTAACTCTAATATAAACTGACTATATATAAACATGACATAACGATACATGATAATTGATAATACAGCAATAAATAATTAAACATATTTAGGATAGCTTAAGGATTTGCTGAATAGTATTCCTTTAGTTTCTTTTTAAAAGAGGAGATAGTGCGACAATCTCGGATTGTGTACGGAAGAGAATTCCACAGCCTGATGGCTCTAACAGTGAACGAATTTGCGAAAGCTCCGGTATTGTGAGAAGGCGTTTTAAGGAGTGTGACTGTGTGCGACCTGAGTGGTTTATTGATATCTCTGCTAAACAGGAAGTTGAAGCGCTCACGAAGATAATCCGGAGCTGTTGAACTCTTGAGGACATTGAAAAGGCAACACAACGTATGGAGATTTCTGCGCTTCCGAATAGGGAGCCATTTAAGTTCCGCGCGGTAGTATGAAACGTGGTCGTATTTGCGCAAGCCATACACGAATCTGATGCCCAGATTCTGCAACCTTTCCAATTTACCCAAGAGCTCTTCATTCGCGTCTATAAAACAAACGTCAGCGTAATCGATTAGGGGTAGAAGAAGAGACTGTGCGAGAGTGACTTTAGTTACGAAGGGGAGGAGGAGGAGTAATGAATAATAACAATAAATATGTTTTTTATGTCATCAATTATCATTAATTAATAAATTAAATTTACAGAAAAATCAATAAATAGATACATAAATAATTATGGTGTTGATGCAAAGTTATCAAGTAGCCTTTTCTGAAAACAAATGACGTAGAAAAGGGTGCCTCGATAAAACCAGATTTGGGAGATTAGGTACCTTTAATTATAAAATGTGAGGCCTTGATAACAAATGTGAAAGAAAAAAATATCCACAATAACTTTACAGAAGAAATAAAATAATTCATCACGGATGTAATGAATGTTATACACAACGAGTTATAGATAATTTATATATTCATTTATTTAATTAAGTCGTAGGTTATACAGATTAATTTTTTTTACCTCGTATGGAACTGCTTTTGTTAAAACCAATTTCATTATTCTTAATATCTCTTGTCAGAGTATTGCTAGTAATGAATATGTTAAAATCATTAAAATTGGACATTGTTGGATTTGGTTCTTAACGCCTCATTTGCAAAATCCTTGTGCTGATAATAAAATGAACAAAAATTTCATAAAAATAAAAATCTTCTGTTTTGGATAACTATCCAAAATAAGTAATAAATATATAACATAAGCATATTAGTAAGATTTAATGAAAGGTTAGTTACACGAAAAATACATAGAATGCTAAAAATTATTACAAAAACTATATACTTCTAGACTAAATAATGGACGTTTAAAAAAAATTAAACGAAAAAAATGCAAATATTTCGTCACGATATGAATCCCCGAGGGAATGAACTGTGAAACGTAAGTCACGGTAAATACTTGGAACACCCGCTTTTCTATTACGTCCGAAACATCATGGGTCGTAAGCCTTAACGCCGTACTCCAGGCACAAACTAACCACAATAAAAAATGCTTATTTTATTTTTTTCAATAAAACAAATGTTCGATGAACTCCGCACTTTTTATATCCGCTCTCGTTATTATGCAATGGCTGCTAAGCAAGTTATTAAAAGTTAGACGCTGGAGGATGAAATTGATGTCTTATCAACGAAAGTTTTTTCTTGCCTATATGAAACCTAATGAAAATGTTCAAAATTATTCGTCAGTAGTTAAAATTCACGAATCAGTTACTTTTATTATTAGGTTAAATTATTAATCGAACCACTATACTTATAATATACTAGCGAAAACCCCACGGAGTTGCCCGTGTCTATGTCTGTAGATCCCGTTGCCTCATACAAGAAACCTACGGTCCAAATTACATGTTCCTCGGTCCAGCCGTTTGATCTGGGCGTTGACAGATCTGTCAGCCTGTCAGGGTATTATTTATATTTAAAGATTTTGTTCAGCTTTATGTTTCAGTGTCGAAATCAGGGTAAAGAGTACCCTGAAGGAAAACTTTTCAGAAACGATTTCAGAACGAATGAAGTAATATTGCCATTTCAAAAACATATTAAAATTTGAGGACTTATTTAGCAAAATCCTACTTTCGTAAACCTAACGGATCAACATTTGTCTGGGGGGCCAATAACTATAGTTTTTAGGGGCTAATTACTAAATTATTATTTAATTCATTTTCTGATTGCTACAACATACTGAAAGTGATAGCAGCAACTCAAGCATAGAGAACGAGAGTGATTAAGAATTATTGTTCTTAATAAAGGAAAGACAAAAAGGATTAGATGAGGAAATTGAGATTTTTAAAAGAAGGCCAATTCTTTATATGCAAATAACTGCATTTTGAGGTCCAAATACTCAATTTTTGGGGTAGTTTAAAAATATTATTGAAATCTTAAAATTATTATTATTAGTGCCAAAGCTGATATATTATACAAGATTAAACTAAATGTTCCTACATAAAAACAAGAAATGTTTGGAAAAAATTTATTGAGTTTCATTGTATGAACTTTATAATTTCAAATTTTCCTTAAAGGGCCAATAGCTATAGCATTCATTATTACCTATACATATCATAACTGCATGTTTTTCTAAGAGGAAATTGAGTTGTCCCGATTAAATATCAAACAATTGTACACTAACTTTTTGGTGACGATTATTCCGTCTCCAAAAAGGGTTTAATGCTTTACAAAACATGATTTTTTAATTAATCAATTCATTAACAAAAATTTTCAATTAAGTGGTAAACAACAAAATAATAAGACATGAAAAAGCTAAGAATAAACACAACTAGCCTGTTATTATCTAATTAAGGCAGCACCCAAATTTAGACATAGCGAGAAAAGGCATTATTATGTGTAGACCCTCAAGCCAGAGCATCATAACTTTTCTCTCTCCGTGTAATATGCAAAAGGTTTGGGACCCAAACTTACTCTTTTGTGTATATTAAAACTTTACGGTTTTTGGGAAATTTCTGAAAATTTATTAATTATACGACCAAAGCTGCGTGGATATTAGTGTCATTGCTTACATTTGGTAAAATTCAGTATTTTTCCCGGTAAAATGGATTTGAGTTACGAACTCACCTTCTATATATTGTTAATGTTTAACCATTGTTTTGTTGATTTTAAGAACACAACATATAAAGAATAAATATAAAATTCAATAACATTACAAATTTATAAAAATACAAGATTCACTATGGGATATCTGGAGATGGATTATTAAGTATAATGATTTTTTTAATCAAAAACTTTAACTAAATAAATACCAAAACAATGTCCAAATTAAAGCTAAGATTCAATTTAATTAAGTGTGTTATGAAACAAATTTAAACTTGCTCAAATTGAAAACATTGCAATAACAAATGAGTTTAATTTTGAAAAATTTTTGTTACAACAAAATTGTAATTATTTGCTTAGGTATATTTTATCACGTTCGTAGCTTGATTCTTTCTCGAACAACAGAGATAACAGTGCAGGGCGACTCACGTGACAAAGTAAGTCAAATGCAACCAAGTGGAACTTTTTTTTTTGTGTTTGTTGTCTATTAGTTAGACAGTCAGTCAGTCACTGAATTATTTTCTACACATAATAGTTAGAGTTGAATGGGGCAGTTATGGAAAAAATCTAATCCATAATAGGTAGAAATTTTTACTCAAAACACACTTTTTTGAAGAGGGAATAAAAACTAATTTAAATATTATTGAAATATGACTTACCTTAGCAGGAAAATCAAAATTAGTAATTTAAAAAATACAATTGTTAAAAATTTTACTTTAGAATTTTCCCTCTCATGAAGTTTAAGTGCTCCTTAATATTATAAGAAAAGGTAATGAATAGAAAGCTAAAGGTAAATTGAGAACATTTTAATTGAAAGATGAATTTTCTAGCTTTTCTGTCTAAATAATAATTAAAATGTAATTATTCATAAAAAACAAATAATTTATATTGGAAAAATTGTGTTGGATGATCAGAAGAAAGTGGTCTATTTTAAAGATGAGTAGTATTAGTTCCCTAAGAAAAAGCCAACCAAGGGCAAGTAGGAATCCCACTTATGAGGTTCCGTATGTTTATCTACACAAATAATAAAGTAGTAAAAAAGTTGATACTATTGATTGTTGGCACTTGATGGAACTTGGAAAACATAATGAACAAAAACCATTTAGATTTATAGAATTCCCTTTAAAATTCCATAAAGGCGAAAGCGGTCAGGAAATTAATAATTTAGTAAATTGTGGAAGTGATTTTTTGTTCATTAGTAAAAAAGTCATGTTTGTTTATATATTTTTTATATGAAATGGGTTACTAGTATTATACTAATGCAAAATCCGCCATTTTAAGAATTTTTTATGTCCATCTGTAGGTATTTACTCAAGGAATTTAGAAACGGTTTTCTTTATTATCATTATAAGTCAACATACATAAATGCCAAAAGGGGTGTTGATAAAATAACGCCCAAGCAGAAAACGGCGCAAAGATTAATCAAACGGACAAAGGCTAGTATGAAATAAATAAGCACACTTAAATCATTTTATCAAAATACAAACAATGTATAAAATATATGCATAAGTAAGTTATTGAATAAAATAATCCAAAAAATTTAAATTTTATTAATTTAGTATTGCCAAAGACCTCCTTTCGTACCTTTCAAATATTTATATATTTGCAGATGATATATCATTAATAATTACTGGTGAAAAAAAAAACCTTGAATATGACACAAATGAAGCTATAAAATCCATGGTAAAATGGTTAGACGCAAATAAATTAGAGGTAAACTTATCAAAAACAACATTCCTACAGTTTCAGAACTATAACAATACAAAAGAACCACTAAATATTAAATACGGAGACACACAAATTGGGGAATCAGAAATTGTTACTTTCTTAGGGATCACGTTAGACAGACATTTAAACTGGAAAGATCACGTTGACAAAGTCTGTAAGAAAATAAATAAATTCGTATTTGCACTTTATAGACTTCGAAATGTGGCAAGTGATGAAATAGCCCTTAATGCATATCATGGATACGTTGCTTCGGTATTAAGATATGGCTTAATTCTTTGGGGAAATTCTACCGATATTGCAAGAGCTTTTGTAGCACAAAAAAAATGCATTAGAGCAATATGTGGTGCAAAACCACTTGACTCATGTAAGCCCCTATTTAAAAAACTTAAGGTCCTTACCCTGCCATGCCTGTATATATTTGAAATGTGTAATTTTGTCAAACAGCATCCAAACTTATTTACAAAAAAAAGTGACGCGGATGGTTATAGATTGAGACAACCAGAAAATCTAGTGATTCCTAGACAGCGAAGCGCTCTTTTCTCTAAAAATTGTTATTCAATGGCTGTAAAAATGTATAATTTATTGCCAGAATATATGAAGACATTGCCGGAACCATTGTTTAGGAGAAAACTGTTTAGCTGGCTCATTGACAGAGGTTTTTACACTGTCAAAGAATTTATGAATTATAATAATTATAAGCATTAGGATAAAACTTAAATTGAAAAATGTATATAATAATACTATCCTGACATTAGTTCAATGAAATTGTTATGACATGCATGCCGAGATTATTAATAATTGTAAAGACATTGTAATTTAATTGTATTAAAGTATTTGTATACCTCCTGCAGGTGAAACATGCTGAACTGTTATTATATTTAACATCTTTTGTAAACCATGTTTGGAACAAATAAATATTTCTATTCTATATTCTATTCAAAGGTTTAGGTCCCGGGAGATCTAAGAATCAAAATACATTTCAAAACGATTTTTTTAGAATTTAACTGTTATTGCTTTTAACTAAAATGTTGATTATTTGCCGCAGTAAAAAAGCTATATCCCTTAGTTTGATATTAATTTCAATTTGATAACATTTCTAATTTCTTATTTCACCATTATAATACACAGTACATAATGAGGGTTCCGTTTTTAGGGTTCCGTAGTCCAAGAAGGAACCCTTATAGTTTCGCCATGTCCGTCCGTCTGTCCACGGCTTAGCTCAGAGACTATTTTTACTTGAAAGCTGTAATTTGGCATGAGTGAGTATACATATAAATGACGCCGACAAAACGATAAAATATATAATGAAGAAAAATTATTTTCATAGTACACCTAAATTGGGAATGATTTTTTTTCTCTTCTATACCATAGTGTGAGGTATCTTTAGATACGTTGTTAAAAAACATTGTGGGTGTGTAAAAACCTTTTTTGGATTAAGGGATCCGTTGGTGAAATATTAAGCTATAAAATGCTAACTTTTGTTGAAGTCAAGTGTCCCCCCCCGCCGGCTAAACGGTTGTTAATGGATATGTGAAAAAATTCATAGAAGTAGTATATATAATGAATTTAAAAGGAAAACTATCACAGCTAAGTAGGCCTTACAGGTTTACGAGTACAGGTCACGCCAAACTTTTAATCCCCTCCAAACACGACAATGTATGGGCCGTTCTTAGGGAGAGCAACTTCCGAGCAGACTAGAAGTTTGGCGCGATCTGTATTAGTAGACCAACTTATAAAATGTACCAAGCAACTACGGAACCCTAAACTGCGCGTGGTCCGACACGCACTTGGCCAGTTTAACTCTTAGGCACGGAACCCAAAAAACACCCAAAATCGCTTTTCAATAGCTGTGATGTCAGCTATCGGGAAATAATACGGTGCCTGGAACACCTGCGGGCCTCTGTCATTCAATTTATTGAAAAGAGAAATATTTTCACGCGATCCTTTGCCTTTGGGGCGTGACTTTTGCCCTTGGTAATGATCAAGTTAAATTAAAAAATAAATGACTATTAGGCTTATACTGTCTATAGTTCCTTTTTATATAACATGCAAAGAGTGTCGTCATGACTTGAATCCGAGACCTGTCAGATAAGTTCCCGTGAAATGCAAGTTCACACTTTGCTCACCCGATTTTTAGCGACGATTATTACGTCCCAAACGTGATGGATGGTAAGCTCAATTGCCGTACTTCAGGCGCAAAGGCACTTTAAGTTTAATTTGCATTCCGAAGCACGCAGAGTCAACACAAAGTGAACACATCAACCTCTGATCACACTAAACAATTTTCCCCGAGAAACATACCTGCGCAACATTTACACGTTTAATCCTAAAAACCTGTGAATTGAATTTTGTACGGACAGGCTCAACTTTTTTTCAACTTAATATGTGTCTTTGTAGAGTATGTGGTTCTATTTAAAGATCCATTTCATTCTATCAAGTCCATTAACACCCCGTACACGGCCCGCTACTGCCGGTTTTTTTTTTCTCTTTACGCTGACCCGACTTTATTATGGAATATCTCTTTGTTTGTCTGTCCGCAGCGTTTTTATATTATAAATGGTTACCACATGGTTTGCTGAGACGGTGCCAGAGGTGTTTTTAAATATGAACTGTTAAAATTTGAGCTTCAAAAAAGTATGAGATAACTATCGTAACATGCATAGTTTTACAAAGATGTAACAAAAACTTCAGATGTCGAACTGAAAATTTATTTTTTGAAGATCACATTGTATCTGGGATTAGTCTTTAAACCTTGACTTAAAATAAGATTATTTATGCTAACAAGATACAAAAACTTAAACAAACTAACTATAAATAAGACAGAAGATTTAATAACAGAAATTAAGTACTCCTAAAAAAAGGTTAAGTTAATGAAGCCCCTATTCGTAGACCGACGGCCGTGGTGAAGGACCGATCGTCCAGTAGTGTCCCGATGTTGGCGGATGGGAGGGCGTGGAGCTCTGACTGCTCTGCCACAGCAAGAAGCCGAGCTCGCTCTGTGATATTCCTACTTGAGGCAAGCAGTTTTTTTGTTGCAATTTGCAACAAGGCTCATCCCACTGCCGCTGCGATGAAAAGTTATTGGGGACGTCCTCACACGGGCAGGCCACTGACCATGCCTGTTTGGCTTCATCACATCACGAGACCTCAATATCAACCAAAGAAGGCTGAATAAGTTTCTTATACAAGGTCTCACTGCTGTGAATAGAAGACAAAAAGGCTGGTAGCGCTACATCTGACACTTTTCTTATTCCAAGCCCCCCAAATCTGATGGGAAGCGAAGCCTGAAGCCAACAACGATCGGTAATAAAATAGCTCCTTACTCGAGTTAAAGGTACTTAAATTAGAGAATCTGCTGTGCATAGCAAATTTTTTAATTTAATTTATTTGACTTGAATGTTGATATGTTATTAATACAAAATATCATTCTAATAATGCGATTAACTTATTTAGTGTATAACCGCGATCTTAAGTAATGAAGAAGATAATAAAATTAAAGGAATTAACTTCAGCATAGCTAACATGGACGAAAATAAAAGAGAAGTTTTGTCTCTAGAGGAAACGTTTTACCAATGGAAACGCAGGTAAGCTATAACTGGTGATCATCGCCTCGATAAACGATTCGTCCTCCTTGCCCATTGGTCAAACGTCTCTTCGAAAGACAACATTTCTCTCTTCGTGTCATCGTGTCATCTATGCTAGCTATACTGGAGTTGTCTGTAAAACGCGCGGGTGCCTATAGGCAGGATTTAGATTTATTGGAACGGCTCTAAGCGGGTAATTTTTGTAATATTTTGAAATGTTTGATTGACCAATGTTATCTATAAATCATCATCTTAAAAAAACACTTGTACTGTTTCACTTATATTCACTTTTTAAAACAGTACTAGTGTATTTTTAAGATGTTGATAATGTTTCACCAAGTGCCGACAATTACAAGTATTATTCGTGTTATCTATACTGCTCAAAACAAAACATTTTTTTTGTTTTCATTTAGGAAAAATAATATTTCCTATTTAGCAAAAAATTTAAATCTGGAAATTGCAGCTGACTTGAGAGGATAATGAACATTGCTATTCATAATAAAAAATTGTATTTTTAACGTAACTCTTTTATTAAGGCACCTGAAATTAATATACGGAACACAATGGAAACAAAATGAAAATCTTAGTATGTTACTAAGTCATGTAGGAACAGGATTTAGAAAGTTTTTACCAAAACAAAGATAACAAAAAACATACAGATAACGGTATAAGAACGAAGCAGTTGGTGTTTATTTTTGTTATTCTTTGTTTTTCCTTTTAGCTGCAGAATGGTTTTACACTTACTTTAGAGGATGCCTGCAGTGGATGTGTTCAGAATAGAGCTCAAAATTTTTGCGATGAAGGAGTACAAAGGTTCATACTTTGTCCGCTTTATTATCCGGGTCTAAGATTCGAGTAACACGAACAGTTTTATTTACGAATTTGAAAGAATAGTAGATTATTAACCAAGGGCTGTATGACATCAATTGCATACGAGGTTTTTGGCGCCTGAGCGAAGCGAAGGCGCTAATTAACCCGAGTATGCAATTGATGCTTACGCCCGAGATAAATACTCTGCTTTACATATCGATTGTGAGGTAAGTAAACAACAAGACAGCAGGTTTCAATGAACATTTATTAAGAAGAAAAAAATGTGTATTTAATTAAAATTAATAGTAAAATTATTACAATTTGTAAGAGATATGGTCACGTTCTTTTTAGGAATATTTATAGTTTGAATATGAGTTTGTGATGATAAGACTTGAGTTTGAGTGACTTGAGGTTCTTGCATCGTAAATGGCGGCAGTTGACTGGTACTATTTTCTTCATTAAAAAATGGCTCAGATGATGTGCTTTGACGTGGTGATTTCAAGTTTATATTTTCTGTTATTTTAGAAGTAATTTTGCTTTTGTTTGCCACCGAATCTTCGATATAACCTTCGGCCACTTTGCTGGACTTCCAGCCGCCGTGCCTTTTTAACAGAGTGAGGTTGGCTCCCGAATCAGCCAATAGAGTTGCTGATGTTCTGCGAAAGCAATGCCCGGTGTATAACTCTACGTTACTCAGTTTTAAATATGTGGCTATTTGCTTTGGCATGCCTGTAAATTTGTTTTTTCCTATTACTTGTCTGTGGCATTTTCCTTTACTGTAATTAAGAAAAAACGATTTGTATCCACGTTTTCAGGCCGAAGAGCTTGATATTTTTCAACATAATTTGCAAATTCTTCATGCACAACAAATGACCGGTCAATTTTAGTTTTCGTGTTAGGCAGTTTTATGAGTAGTAATTTTTTATGTTTTTCTACATTTTCTATTGTCAAGTTTGTCAATTCCACGGTTCTGCAGGCTCCCGATATCCCAAAAATTAGAACAACCTGTAAAAAAGATATAAGTTGTATTAAAGGCACCAAATTCGCATAGTATTTTTGTGAAATATTTTGTTAACTTATTAAAAAGGGCAAGTAAATACGTAGGTACTTTTATTGCTAAATAAATTTCATCCGGAGCTTCATTTAAGAATTTCTGTACTTCTTCTGCAGTAAATACCTTCGATTTCTTGCTTTTAAAGCCGTCAGACTGCCTTTTCAAGAAAGCAGTAAGTTTAGAAAAATCTTTCATATTCACGTCATGTTTTGTCATCATTGTAGATTTTAGCATGGAATAAAAGCACCATAAACTGGAAGGTTGTAGCCTCTTAGATAATTCATCAAAATATGATATAAAAACACATTCAGAAAGAGATTTCACTTTTTTTTCTGACCGCCATTTCATAAATTCGTCGTATGCCTTTACATATCTTTCTTTCGAGTTCGGCGGTAATATATTTTCGACAACTGTTTTTGCCCTTTTTTTAATAAAATTGGGCGTTAGATCTACGTCTTCGTCACTAGACATGTTTAAAACTTTTGAAAAAGAACTCAAACAAGAAAATTAATTACTTTCGCGATGCTTTCGCGCCTACTAGTAGACTGCCTTTTTTTTTTTCACGCACGCAAGCGCGTCAAATCTTGCTGGCCAGTTTGATTTTTAAATCGATTCCATCTAACATACGATGTGGAAACAAATAGTTCCATATTTAAAATAAAATCTTTATAAAATAAATTGTCTAGATTCCGATTCGAGTAATTAATCGATACCGAGAAAAAAAATATTAACTTTTTAAAAATATTCTTCGTGCAGTATGAGTATGACAGTTCTTTTTTCAAATTCCAAAACCTATGCTGTAATGATAGTCATACACCCCGGCATTCAGGGGTGTAAGGGTGTACTTACAGAGCAAGAGATATGTAAATGTTTTTAAATTCCCATGTTTTGTATAAACTTACGGGATAGGTATTTTGAACATTATCGGGTTAATTAAAATATGAGGTAAAGTTGTTTGCGGATGCATCTCGCTCCCAAATGCACAATAATTTTTCTTATTTTTGAATACAAGCTAAAAAATAAATGTGGCTTATGACGTTACGTGACAAAAGTTTAACATTAATTAGGTTTCTCTAGGAAAGTTGTTTTAGTAACAACTTCACAATAAATATTTTACGTTGTGCGTTTGGAAACGAGACCCGTCGCAACCTTTTAAAAGCCGTGATCAATATATTGTACTGTATTAGAAAAGTTAATTCGGTTTTGTTATTCGAATCACCGGAAGTTTTGATTTAGCTGTTCTGGTTTCAAACTGTTTAGGATTTACTGAAGTGTTCACACTCTGATTTTTGTACAGCAATAATTTAGGCAAAGTTACTATGACGTGATGTCAAATAACTGCAGGAGTACCTCGAGGAGTGTGTTCTTACCTTTTGTCAAGTTAATATGAATATCCTGTGGCAGATAATTCAGCTTCTACCGTAGTTATTTGGCATCACATCATGATAACCTGGTAAATGTAAAAAATCAGACTATGAACACTTCAGTAAATCCGAAACGGTTTGAATCCAGAACAGCTAAATGTCAAGCTTCCAATTATGTCAATAAATAACCGTAGCTGCAATAGTAAAATGAATATAAAAATATTTTTAATGAAAACTGACCTTTACACTTAAACGAACAAATATCGGCACTTGGAATTCCTGACTCTTGACCTTAGTCAATTTGCTGAGGAGCGTCTTCTTTTTTGTTGCGACTACTAGCTCCTTTTTTGCTACGACATATCAAGCTACGACTTGCTTGTTTTTTGCTACGACATAGCACGCTACGACTAGCTCCTTTTTCAATTCTATAAATCTTCTACGCAATTGTACACGAACGCATTCAACTGATTGCAAATTTAATTATGCAGTTAATAGATTTGATTCATGGTTCGTAATGGAACTCCATTAAATCAATGAAAAAACTTGTAATATTTTTCACTACTTTACATGTCTACCAGTATCGTTTACTCATTGTTGCAATAATGTAAACAAACTAAATCCTAATTAAATCTAGGAATTACATAAATAATGTGGAACTAAGACAAGTAAGCTTTTTCATTGCTAAAAAATAAGTTTTGTTCTTTTAAAGGCTCATTAATGAATTGTTATGTTTTAAAAACAAATTAACTGGTACTGTGTACTGAAAAATAACTTTCTAACGATACTCTAAGTAGACAATTAGTTACAGTATACAATGGTAGTTCATATCAATCCATCGTCAAGGTTATATGAAACCGGCCAAATGCGTGTCGGGCCACGCGCAATGTAGGGTTCCGTAGTTGCCCAGTACATATAAGTTGGTCTACTAATACAGACCGAGCCAAACTTCTGGTCCCATACATTATAGGGGATCAAAAGTTTGGCCCGACTGTACTCTTAAACCTGTAAAGCCTACTTAGCTGTGATAGTTTTCCTTTTAAATTCATTATATATGCTACCTCTGTGAATTTTTTCACATTTCAATAAACAACCGTTTAGCCAGCAGGCGGGGCAGGGGGGGGGGCGCTCCACTCTAACTAAAATTTTCACTTTAAAGCTTAATATTTCGCCAACGGATCTCTAAATCAAAAAATGGTTTTCACACACCCACAATATTTTTAAACGGTCTATCCAACGATACCCCACATAATGGGATAGATGAGAAGAAAAAAAATCATCCCCAGTGCCAAATTTTTTCGAGATTTTATTTTACCATTTTGTCGGCGTGATAAATATTTATATTTATGCCAAATTAGAGCTTTCTAGTATTAATAGTCTCTGCGCTAAGCCGCGGACAGATGGACAGACGGACATGGCGAAACTATAAGGGTTCCTTGTCGTACTACGGAACCCTAAAAAGGAGATAATAAAATATTTTTGTTAAATTAGAGTGAGATGACACCATACATTTTTAAAACCGAGAATACTCACTTTTTTAACTGTGTAAGGAGGCACAGGTTGAGCTTTCGATGAGAATTTATTTTAGAATTTATTCTTAGGAAATAAAGGCACGCACGGCGTTCAAGCTTGCCCTATGCTTCCTTGCAGAGTTAAAAAAATGCTTTCCAAAGACCACTGTTACTCCATGACATGCTGGGTGAGAGGGGCGGATTCCAGAAAAAATTGCAAAATGTTGGTTTAAAATTAATATAAAATTAACTAAAATAGCTATTAAAATTTAAAACTGGCATTTTTACATTTTTATTTAGATTCACTTTATAAAATATCGTTAAGGTCTGTATGTCATTCTTATTCGTGAAACTAAGAGAAAAAGTGTCGATGAAGACCTCATTTCAATAATTATTTCAATCGGGCGAAATTTCTGCGATCGCGTTTCTGTACAGAAAACTAGAAAAAGGTTCCAAAAAAATGTATATAGTACTGTGATACCAAACCAGTGGCTCCTTCTAATAAGCAGAGAAACAACTCAAAAAAGTGCCGATTTTATCTAAATAGCCCCTTAAAAGCCTGTATGCTTGAATTCAAATTATAAGAAGAAAATCCTGTAGAAAGCATTATTTTCATCAAAATCAACATAAAGCCAAGTCTCAAGACTGCTCAATGTTTCCCTTTGATTCCACAGAACACGTACGCAACTCAGCGTAAAATAAAGAGAATGGAGTCAGATAAGTCGTATTTTATTGAGATTTTGAAGAGAAGGGTTTTGCTACTGTTTAAACTCACTTTTTATGAATAAATATTAATATCTTAACTAATATATTTATAGTACCAATTCAGCTTTCGTTTCATGAAAGCAATATTTATGTTTCATGAGCGATTCTTCGAGACCAGTGGGCCTGCGGATGAATTTTGATAAGACTAAGGTCATGTCCAACTGTCACGTCATCCAAGGGCCACTAACCGTCGACAATGTTAGCATCGACGTTCAAAAATATGTTTATCTGGACCATACAGCTGGATAAAACAACTTTGACGCCGATGCCGACAGAAGAATATGCTTGGGTTGGGCAGCATTCGGAAAGTTGCGTCACATATTTACGTCGTCAATGCTGCAATGCTTAAAGGCTAAAATGTACAACCAGTGCGTCCTTCCTGTGGTGACGTAAGGCGCTGAAGCGGGTCTCTTATAAAGGGCCTGATCCACCGATTTAAGGTCGCTCAGCGAGCTATGGAGCGGGCTATGCTTGGGGTATCTCTGATTGATAGAATCCAAAATGCGGAGATCCGTCGGAGATCAAAAGTAACCGACATAGCCTGCAGAATCAGTAAGTTGAAGTGGCAGTGGGCAGGCCATATTTGTCGCCGTTGGGGCCGAAAGACTTTAGAATGGAGACCACGTACTACAAAGCGTAGCGTAGGCTGACCTCATGCCCGCTGGACCAATGGCCAGCTGGAGGATGGAGGACCGACATGAGTGGCGAAATTTGGGAAAGGCCTAGGTTCAGCAGCAGACGAAGGGCTGATGGATGGATGTAGATGATTATGAAAATACAATATTTAAAAAGTACAATAAAAGTAAAAAAATATGGTATTTCATTGAACCCAAATATAATACATACATTAAATAACACACTCTCTGCTGATTATCAAACAAATTAATAGATTTTCTTTATTTCGTTGAAAGATTACAGTTAACGGGTTAAGACAATATACTCACTATTAATCAAGTCTTAAACTTAGTGAAATTGTAATAGAAATAAGTAATGGTAAGTACCTCGTTGGCGTAATTGTTAGCGCGCTTGTCATGACAACAAGAGGTCGCAGGTTCAAATCATGGCCCGAGGAATTTTTGCAAATTATTGTCTTTACAATTTAATTTATCTTTTCTAGTTTGTAATGCACTCTCATAATAATATTTAATAAGTAATGGCTGTAAAACCTAAAAGGATTCACAAATTACAGTTAAATTAAATATGTCGATTTTGTAGAAATATTAGGAGACTTATTAGGATGTAGACAAACAAAAACATTATTGGGTTGGGAAGCGTAAAAACTGGGAATCAAAATAATTGAATATTTTTCTGCTTTTTCTACATTGTAGCGAAAGAGAAAATGTATTCATTGTAATGATATTTGCTAAGAGAATATGCTTATAATTTCTAACGTTGCTGCGTGAATACTTTATCGAAACCATCGTTACGACATTAATCACCCAATTTATATTAGTATTTATTTTGCCGGATTGTAAAACGCAAGTCACAGTCGACACTTGTACACTCACGTTTCACCGACGATTTATTACATCCCAGCGTGATGGGTGGTGAGCCCTTTCACCGTAGTTCGTGTACAATTATAGACCGCGCCTTCCGAAGGACGCTTACAGAACATAAACGTCCTTACGAGATTTAAAACTGTGACTCCAGATAAAGGATCGACTACTCGTACCACTAGACTACAGAGGGGGTCTTTCTTGAAATATCTATTGATATAATGATACATGGATACTTTTTATACAGATCCGATTTCCAATCGACCTCACATGTTATGGACGTGACTTGGCGTGAAACTGAGCGAAAGAGGTCAGATGTTTTATTCATTTAGATTGTGAATTATTGTCGGTTTTCCTGTCATCTCTTAACACACACTGCCCCCATCTGAGAAGAGGAAAGTTCGTATTAACTTTGTTGGTTTGACAAAGACATGGTCGTGCAACGTGTTTTATTTATTCAACATTGTTGTTATTTTGTAAAAATATGGTCACTGACACTAGCAATTTTATTTCTTCTTAAAGCCTACTTATGATGTTTTGGTTTTTTACTTTTTTTAATTTTGTCTTTTAACAATAGTTAAATTCGTTAAATATTGTTTATTTTCTTTAATAAACGCGATCAAGTAAAATATATATTTATAAAGAAAACTTTTTTTTTATCGCTAAAACATCACGCATCCAGTCCAGTCCTGTCTGAATCACAGTCCAGATCATGACTTGAATCTTATATTTAATAAATTTTAAATAGCAACTGCGCCTACTTTTCCTTACAATACCTATATATAACATGTGTAAAGAAGGATATTACAGAACAGTTCTAATAACTCACAGATATAGAACTAAACCTATTTAAAAGAAACTGTTTCCTTAAAAGGTCCAAAATGCTTAATAACTATTTAACTGTGTTACTGACGATATTCAATTTGCCGGAATAAAAAATAATTAATTTATTAAATAAATATAATTTTGTTTGCCTGGTTAAAAAGAAAAGAAGATTTAAAAGATATACTGTGTCGTTACTTGAGTTTAAGACTAAAGGATATTTGGGCAATATGACTTACCATTTTTTTAAATATATTTCTATGATATGATAAAGATTATGATATTTAAAGAAATGTATGTGTACAAAAAAAACCTGAACAAAAAATCACTCACTTGCCAATAATGATAATAAATTAAGATTTAATAACGAAAAAGCTTTTTTTTCAATGGAATTCGTTTGTTACACAACACGAGCCAAACGAACCTAATATTGAAGAAATCCGAAAAAATCAAAGGGAAACCAATCATTCCTCTTTTGTCCACTTTGATCATTCTGTAATCCAATTTGATTTTCTGTTGATCATACTAAATTGGGATTTTAAAAGGCAAGTTGGATACACAAGTTTTATTGGTACAGAAATGATTTTCTGGATACTTTGAAATAAAAAGTAGATAACAGGAGATTTATATTATAATTTAAGACATTTTTGTGTGTATTTCTACTTATCGCAGTTACAATTTAAATGTTATCCGGTATATTTAATTAATAAATTAAGTGGAACTTATGCTTGAAGACTATTGTTGTTACAGTGAAGTTCCATCAAGGAGTCACATCTTGCAGTATAAATAATTTTCCTATAATTTTTTTTTTATAGATACTTTACAAGTACCTGGACCATTATATCTTCATGGAAATTAAGAAACAAATCCGTATAAAAAAATCAGTTCATATCAAAGAAGTTAATTTGTAGAAAATGTGTACTTCTGAAAATTTTCTTCTTAATAATTTCGGCTCGAGTGAAATACACCAAGGCCTTAAAGTAGTTTGAGGCAGAATCCTTCAAATGGTTTCCTTTATAAACTTTAAAAGTATGAAAGGGTGTGTGTAAAAATGTTTTACTTACATTTTCATCACCAGGATAACAATTTTCATAATGCTTAATTGCAATTTGGCGTCGCTCCATCTGCTCTGCAGTAGAAGCTCGGTTTTAAGCCATTTTGTTTTTCAAGTAACAACTATGTTCCTTTGCTTGTACTTTATGGTTGTAGGTTTCTGAAAGAACATTATCATAATCCTTACAGGATATGTTTTGGTAAAGAATAAAAAACATTCAGCATTTTTCGTGGGCTTTTTTCACCTAAACACAACTATAAGTAAGCAGAAAAGGCTGGCAAATAATACTCGTAGGTATTAGAAAGTGTTATGTTGTTGGCCTAGCTGTAAAGATAGTGTAATGTAGTTAAATAAATAAATAAATGTTGAACACACACACCAGTAAGCTCTATGTACATTGGCCCCTTTCTATAATGCAAAATAAAAAAACACATGACAAAGGGCCTTTTCTTTTGATCTCCGAAATGCTGTTAAGAAATCGTGTGGCAGAAAATTACTTCCTTTTGTAGTAAACAGGAAAAAAGAAAAAGGTGTTTAATGACATACTTGTTCTTACAATAAAGCTTATTTTAATTTAAGCTGTTAAAGGTTATAATTCTTATCACTATTGAATCGTTTTTAGTCTCAATCCATGAAAAATGTTCTAGAACCTAAGAACCTTCAATAATTTTGACTTGCTTTTTGGGTCAGTAATGATAAAATTAGTTTAACATAAACACCAAACAAAGTATTTTAAACAAATTTTTGAATGCCGTAACTTATGTATACATTTTTCAACAACTTGACAATACATTATCATGACAAGAATTGCCAAATGGTGTCCAGGGGTATTTTTGAGGAGACTGCTAAACTCGAGAATACTGCTAAACTTAAATAACAGTCCTCACTTGTACACGAACAATTCACCGACAATTATTTATTACGTCATAACGAGATGGGTGGTGGTGCCCTATCGCCGTACTTCGTAAACAAATATGGACCTATAGTTTATCGTGCTTACCTCTTGAAACACGCAGACCAAATTGTAAATGTACTTATTCTCTTATGGGATTTGAACGGGTGATCTCCGGATTAACAAATAGGCGAGGAAATTAATGAACAGAAAATTACTTGTACTATTCACGAATCATAACGTATTTAAAGTTCCACCAAGTACCAACAATCAACAGTATCAACATTCAATAGTTGAGAAGTTCGAACAACTACACTTACAGTGGCAGTCTCTACTGCTGACCAATAAAAATGCACTAAATATTAATACCTTGTTTTGAGAACTGGTTGGTTCCCACCAACTCCCGTATTTGATGTTAAGTAGGTAGGTTCGTTAGATCGTTGGAAGTATGAAGGATGGCAGGGTTTATTTATCCAAAACGATTAGCACATTTTTGAACTATTTATTTACCAAAATAAAAATAGGAATCAGTTTTACAAAAGTCAAGTCAAAGACATTTTTTGGCAATCGACCTCTTTTTCTCTATGGCGTTCTGCTTTATACATATCTTTAACATCCTCTACACCCGAGAAGAATGATATAGGCACAAAAAACAATATTATGATATCATAGCATTTTAAATACAATAGGTCATACTCATAATTCTTTTAACTCTTAAACGCTCTTTTAATAACAACGATAACTTGTCTGTTTTAAATCTACTGAATTTAGAATCACGTCTACCATTTTATCAACTAAATTTAGTTAAATAGTAATATTATATTTATTTCAGATGCATACACTTGTCTTTATATATTTCTTTTCAAAAGTGAGACAGTAATGTAACGAGTTAAATTAAGAAATAAGTTTTTAATCAAAATTGTGTTTTAAGTAAATGTACGTGCTTTTGAGTACGGTAGGTATGTGTTTGAGTAAGTAAAAATGAACAAATTACAACAGATACCTACTTGGCATTTTAGAAACACGTCCTGAACGGGTTGTCTGCTCCACAGCGTTTTCATTTTCCCGCTCTACCTGCATAGGCGAAGTAACTGTCGTTCTCCTAGTTACCTGAGTAATCTTCTCCACACGACCAACTTTTTCCTGAGGAAACTCGACGTCAGGGTCGGAAACTTCAAGTTTATACAATCGTTGGAAAGGACGTACCTTATATCCTGTTGAAGTTTTCACACGCGCCGTTCTCTCAACGCCATCTCGACCTGAAATTATATCTACAACGATACCTATCCTTCAGTTTCGATTAAGACCACTTCACCTAATTTTAGTTCGTCTTTCCTCTCCTTTCCTTTCTGTACTAAAGTAGTCAGATACTCGGTCTTAAATCTTTGTCTGAAATCTTCTCTTAACTTCTGTATATAACGTAATCTCTTGTTTAGACTTTTCGCTTCCATTTCATCAAGGGGTGAATTCGGCCATTCCTCTGGCGGTAAGGATAACCAAGATGGACCCTCTACCCAGCGAGAAGAGTGTAAGTATGCCGCGTCGCAGCCTCGTGAAGCTAGGTCTGCCCAATTGGTTGTGCCTGGAATGTGAAACCAATTGTCTACGTTAGTATTTTCTCTTATTTCTTTGACCCTGTTTCCTACATAAGTGTTCCATATTAACTCTCTCTTAATCCAGCACAATGCTACTCCTGAATCAGTCCAGCAGCGCTCTTCACAATTTAGTTTAAGGTCCCTGCGTGCTTCTGCTAGTAATCTAGATCCAATCAGAGCAGCTAGCAATTCTAAATGTGGAATTGTTATTTTTTCAGGAGGTGCAATTCGAGATTTTGCTGAAATCATTCTAACTGAAACCTTGCCCATATTTTCAGCTCTCAAATACACACATGCTGCATAACCATCCCTGCTAGCATCGCAAAACATGTGTAATTGTAATTTGCTTTCGTTAAATGGGCTTGTAGTGAGCCTTCTAGGTATTTTACAGTCTCTTAAGAAATGCAATGATTCGTACCAACTCATAAATTTCTTTTTCAGGTCACTCGGTAGCTCTGCATCCCAGTCTAGCTTTCGACGCCACGTTTCTTGTAGGATTAATCGCGGCGTTAACGTTACAGCTGAAGTAAACCCTATTGGATCGTAAATCCTCTGAGTTATTGATAGTAAATTTCTTTTGGTTACCTTACCTAACTCGCATGGTGGTGGAAAGTCATTCATGTTACAGCTCAGCTGGTCTTCTGAAGTTTGCCATTCAAGACCTAATACATTTACCACATCTTCACACTTTTGATTGGGTAAAGGAGACATCACCCACTGCCTGAGGTCAAACTTTGCCTGACTCATTATCTCTTTAGCCTCTGCCTCAAACTTCTGGACAGCTTCTTCTGTGTCAAAGCTAGTAAGCAAATTGTCCACATAGAATGAAGTTGCTAATAACTCCGCAGATCCTTGTAGGTCTCCTCTTACCTGGTTCAGATGATGTTGAATCGTAGCCGAGAGCAAGAACGGACTCGATGTCAAACCAAACACCATTCTACAATGACGGTAAGTAATAATTTCACCTTCTCTGTCCCACCACAAAAATCTTAACATATCTCTGTCAGCTGGTGTGACTGAAATTTGTAAGAACGCTTTTGCTATATCAGCAGTAATTCCTATCTCTCCCTTTCTAAACCCATTCAATAATTTAGGTATTTTATCTAGGAAATTAATGCCCTTATCGAGACATAAGTTCACGGATTTTCCCTGCCTATCTTTCGCTGAAGCGTCAAACACAGGTCGAATGGGAGTAGTGAGACTACTCTCCTTGATAACTGGTCTATGAGGTAAGTAATGCGAGGTCTGTCGTTCCTCTTCGGGGTTCCGTACAACCTGAATAATGCCCTGGTCATGCCAGTCAGTGAACACTTTATCATAGGCCTCATACATCCCGGTTGTCTCTAACTTTTTAGTTACAGACTCTAAACGTCGTGTGGCTAAATCATAGTTGTTCAATAATTCATCATGACCTACCTTCCATGGCAGATGCACCTCGTAGCGGCCCTCTTTGTTGATCTTCACATTCTCCTCAAATGTCGCCAGCACCTCCAGTTCGTTCTCCTGCTTAGTCTTGGACTCGATTGGGTCTCTGATACCTAGAGTTTCCAAAGACCAAAAATTAGAAATTTCTGAAGAACAAAACATTGCCACATGAGTTGCTTGCGTGTGTGAGCTCGATGAACCTGTAATCTTTCCTTGTAAGGTCCACCCAAGCTTGGTTTTTATCGCAACCAATGAGTCTTGTAGTTTGACCATATCACCTGTTAGAACCAAACCTGAATAATCAGCACCAATAAGCAGCCCTATATCATCAGAAGTCTGATTGCTGTCTGTGAGTGTAATATTGTGTTTGGTGAGTAGGTATGTGAGGTCTTTAGAGTATTTAGGAATACTATGACAGATGCATGACTGTCCCAATGCTGATAATTGGAAAGAAAATGTTTTATCTACACTTGCAACAGTTAATTCATATACCTTATATTGTTTCGAAGACATTCCTACACCACCAAAAAGTGTATGTGATAAGCTTTCTTTACCGACTTCTGGTATTCCAAGCTGGCGTGCGACATCTTCTTTTATATACGAGCGCTGCGCCCCATTGTCATACATTGCACGCACCGTTGCCTGCTTGTCACCGTTGCTGATGATGACAGTTAGGGTCTGAAGAAGCGTCAGACCTTGCTTCTGCTTTTGTGCTGCGGAGAGGTTGGCTACAGCTGTTGAGATATTTTCAGGCTTCTCATTTGCTTCATCCTTCTTGCCAGTACAAAGCACAACTGCATGACGCCGTCCACATACAATGCACTTCACATATGCTTTGCATACTTTGGCATGGTGCCCTTTCTTTAAACACACTGCGCAAGCTTTCTTCTTCTTTATACATTCTCTTCTTTCTTCTATGGACATCTTCTGCAACTTGTAGCATTCCAAACTTGTATGATTATTTTTGTCACACCATAAGCAATTGTTTTTAACATTCATATTTGTCAAAAGACAGTTGGCTGTCGGTTCAATGATTGTAGGTACTGTCTTTTCTTGTTCTAATGTTTTTGCCATTGTTATTCTCTGCTCACTTTCTACTTCATTTTTCAAGAACTTTAGTAGTTCAGATAATTCAATAGTAGAGTTACCTTTCTCATTTCTTGTTCTCTCCCAGATCTTTAAAATATCTTACGGTATAGCGCTCTCAATCATGGGTAGAAGAAAGGCAGCGAACTTGTCTTTTGTGACTCCTAGGCTTTGTACCAGAACGAACCTCGGATCGAGGCGTTCCGTTAGCACTCGCTAACATTTTGTGGTAAGATGGTGCCACTACCTTCGGATTACTATTGATGTCTTGATATTAGCTGAGGGTGGAAGCGACATCTGCTTAATATGTGGGAAACTCTTGAGTTCGGAGGTAGATTAGGTTCATTGAAAAGAATGTTACAACAAACATAAAAGTATCAGGTGTTTAGGTTAGATGGCATTACTTCCGGGATTAGAAAATGAAACAGACCTTATTTCCTTATTTTACTCAGGAAATGAAGAAGTAATGTTCAAATAAATTCCGGATGTTTTATTCTTAATGTTTGGAAGCAGGGAAAGAGTGAAAATTACGTGAATCGAGTAAAGATGTTGTTTCTATACTAAATTACGCGAACATTAAATTCGCGCCGAAAACGGGTATTTCATGGCTATGTATCATGCATGGAATTAAAGATTTTCGGGTGTCTACAGTTGCTAAGCGAAATGGGTCCACTAAGCGAGGAGAAGAAATGTCTTTTGAGGAGAGAGATTTGGGGGGCTTTACACAAGTAAGGAATGCAGAAGGCGGGCTATGGGGGCGCAGTAGCGGGAAATTGGGTAAACTTTGATTCAAGAAGTTCCGTCATAATTCGCTGTCTTTCCGTCATGATGGCGCTGTTATTGTTAAATTGCCAGAGCCCGCTAGAATTTAGTATTGGGGGAAAAGAGGGCGACACTCGCATCTTGCAATAAACTCATGAACTTTGGTATAGTACAGATTAGGTGAATTGGTTTTAAGGCTATGTCAAAAGTGCCACTTGTTTCAGCTAGGTGGCGTATTTAGCAAAGCAGTAAAGGATACAGATCCCATTTTCGTATTTTAATTCAAAATCAAGTTAAACCTGCTCAAATGAATTTTAGATATTTTCATTATCTTAATAATTGGTGGTAAGGAAAATTAGAATCACGAAAAATACTATTTCAAGCTAAAAAGGAAAACATTATGATTGCTGTAGTCCGGATGTCGGCGTTGAGATTTCATGACCATATAAGGTAATACGGAAATACTTGGAGAGAATGCGTGGGTCGTGGATACGGGGAGTGACAAGAAGGGAGCGGGGCACGGGGGAAGCGGCGTGGCGTGGCGCCGGGAGTGAGTCGATAAAAGTGGTTGTAGGGCGGGAACGGCCCCCAGTCTTCGAAGGTGAGTCTTCGGAGTTCAGTCTTCGAGGTCCGTCAAGCGAGATACAAGTGCAGTAATTAGTCGCGAATTTATTTTCTTGGGTTTTATTTTTATCAGGGCGTTTGTTTTATAGATATATTAATTTTCCTCGGGGTTATTTTCTTTAAAGTTCTGTCGGAATTATTTAGAGTGTGGGATACTTTTCGAGAAAGTGCAGTTTAAATTTAGAGATCCGCGAGTGTTTGTTCGAGACGATTTCCGTAAAAGGACGAATATGTAGATCGGTTATAGGGCATTCCTTTTGAGACTTGTTTCAAATGATTTCCTAAGAATTCTGGGGTCTGCGTTATATTTTAAATAATATAAGGTAAAGCTGGATGTTGCGGCTGTGAAAGGCTTTGAGCCCTAGGGCTCGGCTGGCCGGGGGAAGGATGGAAAAAGCCTCATTAAGAATCGCGGTTATTAATTTGTGTTATATCGTTCAGACTAGTTTTCGGGACGCGGATATCAGACCTGGGCGTGGGGTTTTGTAGTGTACTGCGGTTTTGTAATAGTGAGGGGATATTAGCGCGGGAGCTACTCGGTGTTTCGAGCGTGACAAAGGTGGGAGTCTCTGGGTTTAGTTTAGGGGTATTTTTAGTAGGCTTGACGGCTAATAGGTAGGGAAAATATGTGATGCTAAACAAAGAGACGTCTCTTTGGGGATTTGATACGAGGGTAACCTAACGGAGTCGACAACTCGTATCTTATCCTTCAACCTCTCCGGAGGGGCAGTCGTTTTGAGATGACGCTGCAGCGGTTTAGTTATACCGTATAATATCTCCCATTTCTGACGTTACCATGTGATGTTGCCTGGGCGATCACGAGAGAAGTGTGAACCGGACATTGCCCCTCCAGGTTATCATCCGTGGCGCAGTTTTGGTCTTTATGTATATATTAATATATTTATCACACAACCATATAGGGAACTTCCGGTCAGTTGGGTGAGGCCCTTACCTTGAATCACCCGCTGACTGGCACGGAGAGTTTATAGGCAGTAGGTACACGTAGAGGAGAAAACTCGCCTCGCTTCTTTATTTTAGATTAGTTGAGGGATGTGATTTCCGCTGTGACTCTTTGGGAATCACCGCACAAACACAATTAAATGTAAATGTGAGATTTTATCTCTAGTTTTGGGTTTTACACATTTGGCAGACTAGGAATTCTCATTCTAGGTACAAATGATAGGCAGGTAAAGTTTGGATAGTCAATTTAGTCAAGATATTTGTTAGGATGCATTACACAATCACACAATTAAAAGTAAATGTGAGATTTTATCTCTAGTTTTGTTTTACACCAAAATAGGCTGAGAATTCTCTTGGCTATTCCCGGGTAGCCAGATCAGTCAAGGAACTTGCGGGAATGCTAGGAAGTTACAAGGAATCTTAGGACGTTAGAATTTCACGTAGGGTCGCAAGAAGGGACAATAAATTGATTAGAACACAGTCAGGTATTATAGAAAAATGTAGGACGTTAGAATTGTGCTCGGATAAAATAGGGTTCTGAAGGTTGTAGGCTCCTGGTAGTGTATGTTTTAGTCAATTATGTTTTGGTGTTACACGTAGGCACGTTCAGGTTAGGATCCGTAGGCTTTGAAGGTTTTTAAGGGGGTAATTCTTGTAGAACCACGGATTGGTGAAATTTAGGTCAAATAGGTAGGCGGATATCAGCTAGGTTCCAGATTTTAGTTTGAAAAGAATAGGCGAATTTCAGAAGTTAATAATGGCAGAATTTGTTTAGATCAATCTTGTAACGACGTGTCGAAAGCATTCAGTGGAAAGCCTCCCTGATTGTCTGGTCGAGAAAGCCCTTTAAATGACTGAAAGTTATTTTGTTGTGAAGTGAAGATAAGTAATGTTTTGCTCTCAATTCTGCTATCACATGGATTAAACTTGTGATCATCGTTCTCTGATTAGATAGAGAAAGTTCGACCTCAAGCTCAGAAACACTCCTGCTTAGATGAGTGTCTAGGTTTTCAAGATACCCTTTTATTGAGATAAATAAACTGCTTTGGTGTGAGAACCATCAGTTCAGAGTTTGGAGCAAAGTCCAGTTCTAAGTCTTAATTACAGTAAATAATTCTGGAATCATAATTTCCTTATAAAAAAGGAAGATTTCAATGTAAATAAATTTACCAAAGTAAGTAGCTTGGTTTCCATAGAAAAGGAATGATTTCTATTTGTGAATAATATTGCCTGAAAAATAAAGGTAATGAGTAGATGTATTTGTTCATACTAAGGGAAAATCCCACCCTTTTAGCCAAGCAATGCCGTGCTAATAAGAATCTTCTGTATACCAAACGGAACAGGAATCTTAGTTCGTCAAGTGTGAATAGATATATCTCTCCTTGAATTAATATCCTCAAGTACAATGTGGCCGAGAGATAGCCTTAAATATTGCTGAAATTGTTCTGGATCTAACAAAGAAACCAGCTAGCTGAAATTATATCTTTCTGAGTGAGACATATCTCATATTAATTATAGCTTTGATTCTGAGACTTCAAAACAGCTACTTACTAACTGATATTCAGAAGAGTTGAAATTAGTCAAACTAGTAGAACCGCATTAGTTTTCTTAATGACTGAATTAATCCAGTATTGACTGCTAATAAATTTCTGTTAGAATAAACTACCTTAGAGCTGTTCTCATGTAGAATTCAGTAGGTTCAGAGATTGGACATGTGATAAGGAGAAGTATGCAGCTTTTACTGAAGTAATTAATATTCCACAGTAAGGTCACGATATTTAATTACGAGTAGGTACTCCTTGAGGTTTCTTAGTGATTCTTCCTCCAAGGTGTGTAGACAGGGAATCACTGTTCTTAGGTTTTCTTAAAATAAATAATGTACTTACTATTTAAAGATTACTGAAAGATTTTATAATGAGACTATAGTAGTGTTTGGTAGAAATTAAAGACTTGCCAACATGAACGATTTACTATTACAAAGTAACAAATCTTATAAATATTCAGTATAATAATACTGCCTTATCTAAGTACTTAGTGCCCTGTAGCACGGTACAAATAATGTATCATCAAACTAAATGCAAAATTAAAACCTATAATAAAATAAAGTATTAGATCACAATTTCAAATAAAACTAAATAAACCTTTGTTAAAAAAATTCACGGGTTATTCCCCATCCGAAAGGTAAGGGCTTTTATGTTCGACTTATACTCTTATTATCTAGGAGTATAATCTTCTCATCTATTACTTTACTTAAGTAGAACCATAGAAGCTTTTGCTTTTACCGAACCCAAATTAACCGGTAGGGGCTATTAAACAAAAAACATAAAATTGCGGTATCTTCTAGATGAATTATATTTAGTTTCAGTTACTCCTCTCACTCTCTTACATAAGCCTGGTCAATAGATGATATTCTCTTGGATAGTTTCAATTCAGTATTGACATCATATAGTAACTTAGCTAGGCGCAGATGTTATTCTATTTACTAGGGTCAGAGGAATTATTTACTTCTCGGATACTTTAGGTAATTTAATTAGACTTATTAGGTAATGTTGAGTTCGGATTCATTCTTATTATCACTAAAAGAACTAGGGTTACTTAAATACGGTTCACAACGAGGGGTCCTATCACAGCTGCTAGACGATCATTTGGCCTAATACTAGACTAACACCCTCCAAACCTTGTTTGTATTTATAACTAGTTCAAGCTACATGTGAGAAGGTAGAGTGGGTAGGCAGTGAGATGGAAAGTGTAGTTAGCAGAAAAGTTGGTAGGTAGGTGAGGTTAGTGTGTTAGGGTTTTAGATGTGGAGAGGTATGTTTCAGCTTTCTAGTGCCCTTAGATGTGCACTTAATTTATCAAACAAGGGTGTGATTGCTGTGGTGTTTTGGTTGACCATTGCCAGTAGTTCTCTGACATAGACTTGAATAAGTAAATCTTCTCGTGCATATCTATTTTTAACCTGTTCTAAGCACTCTTTGTATGCTATCGGTGTAAAGGTTTCTACTAATCTCCGCACTTCTGAGTCCTCTTTTGTTGCTTGTAGCAGATACTGATACTTATCAGTTATGTCGATGAGGGGATCTTTGTCAATCTTCGAGAATTGGCCCCAGAAAGCTAACCAATTCTTGATATTCCCATCAAATTGTATGAATTCTAACCGAGGAAGCTTGAATGACTTCTTGGTAGAAATGTCTACTGTTTTTATTGTCTCACGACTCTTGTAGGCTGTATCTAGTTTAATCCACTTACTTCGATATTCCATCGCGCTCTCCATGTCTTTCACGAGACTCTCTTCGTCGCCGCTTCGCAAAATTACCCTTATTTCTTTGTCTAAGTCGACGAGTTGATTTTGTAGTTCGTGAATTTTTATATATTGCGATGTTATGTCATTCGGATTACTAGTTGGTGTCGCCATCATGGATTCCAACAAATTGGCGTTCTTGGTGAAAAATGTTCGGATTACCTTGCGCTCCTGCTTGATCGCTACCAATTCACTTCCTTGATCACTATCTCCGGTCGGAGAAGCTACAGTCACGGTCGCCATGTTTTGAGAATTGGTTGGTTCCCACCAACTCCCGTATTTGATGTTAAGTAGGTAGGTTCGTTAGATCGTTGGAAGTATGAAGGATGGCAGGGTTTATTTATCCAAAACGATTAGCACATTTTTGAACTATTTATTTACCAAAATAAAAATAGGAATCAGTTTTACAAAAGTCAAGTCAAAGACATTTTTTGGCAATCGACCTCTTTTTCTCTATGGCGTTCTGCTTTATACATATCTTTAACACCTTCTCTTGTACTTGGCAAAATTTTATTTGCTGACTTTTTGAGCAACATTTTACACACGTTTTCTTTTTCATACGACTTAGTTTATCGCGTAATAATTGCCATTGTAGTAATTATAATTATTACGGGAAACACGTTTTTATTTTAGAAGCTTTGTAGGTATGTTTGTGTAACTGTATATGAGGTTGTAAAAATCATCATCCGCCTTCTGTCTTTGGAAATTTTCGCATATTTCAAAATGACCGCCCTGTTCATGTTCAATCAGTGATCAAATTATAAATATCCACTTCTGAGCAATTGAGCGTTCTGTTAATTTAATAGGTCAATTGAATCGCAAACGGTTGACCAACACTGGATTTGATGAGTTTCGTACATCTTATTTCTTTTCCGTTAACGACTTCCCAGTTGTATTGATTACACAGCAATATCTTCTAATTTATATTTTTTGTCAAAAATCGAAATCTTTATCTTACCACCAGTCTCGAATGTTTATTTTAAAAACGGATAAGACTCACTTTTTTAAATGTGCAAGGAGGCACAGGTCGAACGCAAGCTAACGCAGTCGAAAAGTGGAAAGGCGAGCGGGGTGGCGAGGGAGAGAAGGAAAGCCAGTACTGGATAAGACTCACGTGACTCACTTATTTTATCTGTGCGAGGTGGCACAGGTCGAACTTTTCGAGATAATTTGAGATAATGACTCACTCTACTAATATCACTCAAGTACTTGACTGCACAGTTAAAAAACCGTTATTAAAATATTCGTGATGTCAACTCACTCTAATGTTATTTGTCATCAATGTAAGTAGGTAGTTATGTATATACCTACTTCTTTAATAATTAAGTTTAAAAAATTATATTTAACGATAAAAAATAATATTTTGGAATTTCTCTATTCCTTCTTTCTCATCAAGAAATGAAGTTTTTCCCTGCACACTTGTGTTTTTTTCATGTTCCTCCTGTCAGGTTGACTGGGGGGAAATGATTTTAGCATTAAGTCCACCTAATTGTCCATAATTATGTTTGTGCAATTAAAAATATGATAATAATAACCGTTATTATTTTTTATTTTAACGAATGTAATGAAACCACACTGATAATTCTGAACAACTTTCCCAAAGAAACATCTCACATGGTGTCACCTTGCCAAAACCATGCCACCAAGCAACTGTACGTGTTCCGACATGAGAAGCCTACCGGAGAAGTGGTTAAAGTAATTCGTCTGTTACTAACTTCCGTAGATTTTTGCGGAAGTCCCTGAAAATACTGATTAACGGTTCGCCTGCCGTCACTCTTCCAGGTTCTGGGTTAACGCCCTTCATCCTAGGTCTTATGGATGCTTTCCATCTGGCATGGTAATGGCTAAGCGTAAGCTCCAAAGTAGCTTTAACAAATTATATTTCTTATTAATTTTATAAACGTTCTGTGTACGGGCCTGTCCAATCACTTCATTTGCGAGACTCCTTTTTTCAGAAAAGTTGTTCCTATTGATCAGAGTGGATTATGTGGTTTTAGTTAAAGTCCATACACACTCTGTATATTGTCACGTTAGACACCTCCAATAGGCCAATACTTTTTGTCCTACTTCCCAGTGACTTTGTCATGCTTGTACTCGATGGGTGTTTTCGTTTACTGTTTAGCAAGTTGGAACTTTCGATAGTAAAATTTAATTTACGCATTGCGTAAGGGATTGAACCTGAATCTTATGATTCAGAGTATGTCGTCCTACTCACTTATTAAACTCATTCACTTAGGGGATTACCACGTTTGTGAGTTGGAAACTATCTTATCGTTTTGGGAATACCAATACTCTACATGAAACTTTTTACTTTCTTTTCCTCAATTCCCGCCCACTAAAATTTGTTCAGGATATTTATTCCCGCCCAGGGATTCAGTGTTGGCTTTTAGATATTTTTTTTTGTAAACACGCCTACCCTCTTGTTTTCTTATTATTATGAATCTGTTTGTTCATTTGTTGTTACTGAAATTGTAATACTTTTGTTTGGTTTTCGTCTGATACTCTTAGCTTATTCAAATCTATGTTTGTAATTATACCAGTTTAAAATCTACTCGTATTCAATTTATTTTTACAATGAAAGGGTTTCGTTTTCATCAAATGTTTAACTAAAATATGTATCGGAACATGCTTTACATGACATCCTTTGTGAGTTTTGAAATACATTTACCTATGTATATGTCGCAGAATAATAGCAAAAGACGTAACTAGGCTAAGGCTCGGCGGCGTATATAGGAAAGCTTATTCAATACGTCCCCTCAGGCGGATACAAACTGAGATAGCATTTTCAGACGTTTAACTCGCTGAAATGCAGACCATATTACAAAAAGCATCTATGTTAAATGATTATTATTTGACTGAAGGATAATTCACATATTATTTTTATTTGATTATCGTTGTTCTTGTAATTGGATTTGCTTGTAGTTGTCCAAACAGGAAATTCACTTTTATTTTATGTTACCTCCTGACTCTTACTATAACTTACCTTCTGTTAAATTTGATGATCATAGTTTGTATTATTCAGATTTTAAAGGCATTTTAAGTTTCCGTTTAATATGATACGGCCCAAGTGTTGGTAGCTCAGTCCATCGCCTCTGGAATGAACTTCCACAAACTCTCAAAGATCTTCCTTCTGTGTCCTCTTTTAAACATAATGTAATTTGAAAAATTATTACCTCTCCCCTCTCTAAATGACTTACTGACTATGCTTCTTGTTCGCTTGTATGTATGTATCTGTGTATTTGTATGTAGTATATTTATATAGGTTTAAAATAACTTTATATGTGTATGCACTTAGTAAACTATGTTTTCCCAAGGTGGACTGGAAGAATTTTTTTATAGAAATAAGTCCGTCCTTGCCTTCTGTCTGTTCTTTGTATATTTGTAAATGTAATTCATTCATTCGATTTCAAAATAAATTTTGAGACCCGTATTCAAATTTTGCCAGTCGAACATGTACCAATGAGTTTTTTAGAACGTATGTGCATAATAGCCTTATATTTTGCCCCTTGCTGACCGTGAAGGAAGTAAACTTGTATGATCTATTAAAGCGTGTATTGTTTTTATTGAATATTGAATTTTATTGAATGACTCTGTGACTTAGTCAGTTGCGTACTTGACTATTAATCCGATGGTGACGGGCTTAAATGGCGTAGGGGCACTTTTGTGTTCGGTGTGCATGTGCATGCTTTGGAAGGCACGTAAGCCGTGAGTCCAATTTTTTTCTCAAAGTAATCTTCTGTGAAACGTGGAAATGACTAGCATTTCACAGTCCACATTCGGAAACACCTCTGACACCACCTTGGGGATTTCTCTCGTGACGATATATAATTTTTTTGTGACATAATTCAATTTAAAGTTCAACAGAGTTTAGTCCGAGTGTAAAAATTTGCTTCGAGTATTTTTAGGACGTTTTGGACACTCATATTGAATATATTGTGTTATATGTGCAAGAAGTTAATAATACCCTTTTAGTTTTTTTCATTATAGACACAAATAAAATAAAAATTATAAGTATTAAGGAGCCATGTTTGTTTGTACTTATAATTAATTTTGTTTTTATCCAGCTTTCTTCATATAAAGTGTATAAGTTCTCTCACAATTTGCCAAAAAAAGGTTCAGAGATATTTTTTTTTAATATTTGAATGTGTCAATAAAGAATTTATTAGAATTATTTAAATAACAGAATTTCAATTTGTATTGTGTACCAATGCTGTTGCATTATTGCATTCAAATTTTGCTAAATGCATTTTTAAAGCGAAGCAACCAGCATTATTTATTCTTCCCACATCTCTCGATCCGAATTCAAATTGAAATTTAAAATTCTTAATCGAGATCGGAATTTGAATTTGCTCATTAATTGGTTTATGCTTCAACCTGAACATCTGTGTACAAAAGGCCTCGTTGAGAACTGATAATGAGCCGAATGTTGGCTAATCGAAAAATATTTCGGTGCAATTTATATCTCATAGTAACTTGTCCAAAATGTTTAAGTTTCTGCAATATGCAAATAAGTACATTTTGAGACTTATCTTTATTAGATGCTGCTTATTTTTTTTAATCTACGTGCCAAATATCTATCTATCTAGGTGGTAGAGCTGATGCCGGGCTCGACTGTGGAGGTACCACCATCTTACTCGTTAATCCTCCCAAAGTTATTCGGGGGAGAGTAAGAGAACAGCTCTTAGGCAAAATCAGGCGGCCCACCATTGCCTGGGACCAATGGATCGATGGGATTTATCCATCCTCAATTGCCGAGCCTTATATAAAACAGACTGGTGACGGGCAGCGGCGTAACTGGTGCAAAGGTTTCGGCACCGCGCTCACCAACCCGCCTGCCCAGCTTTCGGGAGAACCGCCAAAAGTGGCAAAATCCTGGAAAGGCCTATGTCCAGCAGTGGACGAAACAGGCTGATGGATGGGGATGGATGGATGGCGCCAAATATCTGCTTAATTGTTACTGCTGTTATTGAGGTATGCCGCAGCAGAACATACGCATAGAAAAAATCTTTATGCAAAATAGTCATGCAGATTGGGATAAAAATCATATGTATACGTGTATGTACGTACAATAAAATCATCACACTAATATTATAAATGCGAAAGTTTGTCTGTGTGTTACTGTTTGTTACTCTTTCACACTGAAACAGCTGAACGGATTTGGATGAAATTTAGAATGGATATAGCTTATACCATAACTTAACACATAGGCAACTTTTTATTCCGGAAAAAAGCATGTCGTTAAACCGAATGACACGCGGGCGGCTCCGCGGGCAAAAGCTAGTTTAATATAATAATAGTAATATAATTAATAATCATTTTATTTGAGGCATGTTTTTTGTAGCCCATATCAATAAATATCTTAAGAGTATGATAATTTATTGATTGATTTCGTGTTTAGTGAGTATTGACTGGGGCAATAACGTTGTTTTAATTAGAACTTCAATGTTATCGAAAAAAATCTTGGAAAACCAAACAGAGAAACAGCAATAAAAAATAAATTTGGCGGAAAACATGTAATCCTCAAATATTATAATATCGAAACGGCAACGTCTAAATAAACCGACAGAATTAATAACTTTCAGACATGGCCGGAATATTAAGATATCCCCAATAAGAAAAGAGGACCTGCGGCGCATTCTTAAAACAGTTTTGTCCTATATAATACTGAAAAAGGAGGCTCTGTAATAAAACCATCAAATAAGACGAGGGGTAGTCTATTGAAATCTGCTGAAAGCCAACAGTAAAGTCAATAAGTCTCCTGGGAAAGTGACTAAGTTAATTAAAATAAGAAATGTCAAATGAGTTTTTGCGCCGTTCCCGTGAAATATTAAGACAGTCAATTGGGAAGCAAGTAACGATGAAATTTTATTACTTCCATTTATATAACGACAGATGAAGGGTAGTCAGCGGTTCATTGTTATAGAACGGAATGCCAGTTTCAAATTTCGGTTAAAATGAATAGATTATTAAGTGGATTGCTTTATGAACTTTGCGTCCTAAAATATTCAAGTCATTGTTTACTTAGGCTTTGATCATAATGGGTGGTTTTAGAACATTTGGCAGATACATTTAAAGTAGACAAACTATTATTACTTTGTCTTCACTAAAAATAAATCAGTAAAAAAGTAGTGTCTGCACTCTGTCGACAGATGAAGGGTAGTCAGCGGTTCATTGTTATAGAACGGAATGCCAGTTTCAAATTTCGGTTAAAATGAATAGATTATTAAGTGGATTGCTTTATGAACTTTGCGTCCTAAAATATTCAAGTCATTGTTTACTTAGGCTTTGATCATAATGGGTGGTTTTAGAACATTTGGCAGATACATTTAAAGTAGACAAACTATTATTACTTTGTCTTCACTAAAAATAAATCAGTAAAAAAGTAATCTGTATAATGTAAAGTCTGTAATCTGTCGACAGTTTTGTTTATTTTTCAAAATTTAAAATTTTGTCATATGTTATTCGTTTTGTACTGAAGACAAAAATACCACTTTTAGATTCTGTTTGTACGTCTGTCTGTATGTTCCGTTTTAACTCATTTGGATGCGGTTTACTTAAGGAAATTATCAAGGGATCTAGTGTGTCTATACAAAGACGGCATCCTCTATTATATATGTAGCTTTCGCAACTTGTTCGTAAAGCTAAGTTTGCAACTTGCCTTGTAAGTAGTCTAGTGACTAGCAACTATTAAACCACTTTACTGTTTCGCCTGTGGTCTAGTCTACATGCATAAATCTAGCAGTTCAGTAGAGGAAAGAGCATGTAATTTGTTCCATTACGTTTGTTCAGCTTGCAAGTTTGATTTGGTTTGGCTTGTATCCAGAGCAACAAGCGTGGTAGTGTATGGAAGAGATTTATACTATTTAACATGCAATATCTACGAATGATTGTCCCAGCTATTAAGTATATTGAAACATTGTAGTTTATAAAGAGAATATGGTTGTCGTCCGCAGGAGATCGCTCTCGATTGCCTGCACTCATTCCTCAGCTTGATTATCCTTAACTTAACCAGTCCTCAGATACTAAAATGTACAAAGCATTTGATTTAAAAAAATAAACTGCTTAGTCATAAACAGATTTCAAAAAGCTATTTTGTTTAATTTAAAGCGTTTCATAAATTTTAGCAGATACCAGGCATCAACAAGCATACAAGTTTTTGTATATAACCACTTATTTTTCAGAGATGTATCTCTGAACTTAGCTCAAGTATGGCAAAGCTTATTAAGGCATGTGGGTAGAAACTCGGAAAAAACATGGAAAATCTTGGTATAGGTACATTAAAAATATTTTGAATATTTTTTGCGAAGCGCTGTTTTAAACGGATTACTTATTGTTGACAGAAACCTTAACATGTATTTTGTACATACGCTTGATCATTACCACGCCTTATGAAACTCGCCCAGAGGAGAGTGAAATTAGACGAGGCGTTAATCACTCTGTTCAGGGACTTCCACAAAAATTTACGGAAGTCGTTCATCACCAAATGACTATTATTATATAACTTGAATACGGGTTCTCATTACATCATCTTGGAACACGCAGAAACGCTTGACTAGTTCAAGTGAAAGTATTTGTATATACTTTATACAAAGATACCCTTTAGTATACTTATACACATGTTTAATACCTGCCCCACCAACAAACTCGCATATCACCACATCTGCGACACAGCACACCGAGTAATCACCGCACCGAATAACGAAAAACGCTGACAGTTTAAGAGGTTTACCGAATAGGATTACAGGCCATTTAATATTTTTCCGCGGGTCACAGGTGCCAGTGACGGTGGTTTTGAGCCCGACGGCTTTCGCTTTCTTGTTGAGCCGTTTTTTCCGTATTTAATTTTATTTGAGTGGCTTACACTGATGGGTCTGTCGCTGTGATTTTAATAAAGTCCGCCTTACTTAAGCCTGCTCTGAAAACATAATTATGAGGAGGATAAATTATTTCAGACTCGCTGAGATATTTTGTGCACTCTGTTCTTCGTAAATATAAATCGGTTACTTAGTAATGTGTAATTAAGTGTTGTTTCTGCAATATTCAGTAAAATTATATTAGTTATTTTTAGTACAATCTTTGGGCGAAAATAAGTAACTTAATATCTTCATAAAAATTTATCACCAACTGCGGTATTTATAGTGTAATTCCCAACAATAAAAAAAAAGAATTTTATTTTTAAAAGTATTATGTTGGGGTTGAAATCCAAATTATATCTTCTTTAGTCTAAGAACAAGTTACGAATGAATTATTCATGACAAGGAAAAAGTGTCTGAAAAGGTTCTTACATATAAATAGGTGAGCATTGAGTGTTTACATATTTTTGCTTCTCACATCATTTGGTTTTGTCTTAAAAAAATTAAGCTTATCACATTATGGGTCGAGACCGTATAGTACTTATGAAAGTTTAAAAATAGAACGTTAATCCTTGATAAACTCGAAAATATCGCACAAATTTAAACTAAATTTGATAACCATAATTTTTTCATTCATACCGTGCTAAATAAATTAACCTGCCATTAAACAACAGGAACGTATAAACAGACTTGCCCACGTAGGGTTACTTAATCCGTCAGTTTTAGAGACGTCAATATGTTAAATTTTAAATCTTCTTTGTTAAATATAGGTAAATTACGTAGTCATTGCATATACCAAATTTTTATACGTTACTTTTCTTAAGGATTTTTTTATGTCGTTTATTTTTAAATATTTCTTTACAGTTATATTTTTCCTGTAATCTTAAAATAATTAAATAACCTATGTTTGTGATGTTTTTAATAATTTTCGGACATCGAGTACTTATCATTATGTATCTTGTATCTTTTTGGTACGGAATCCTAAAAATATGATTTGAAAATGTTTTGCCTTGTACTGCTTACCAAAATTACAATTCCTCACGTTTTTCTTAAAAAAGCTTGTTCTGAGAATGTTTTCCTCGACGTGTCCTTTTTTGTCATCGAAAATCTATCGAACATTGAGATCAAAGCATAATTTGCTTTGTAGTTTTTACAGGAATAAAATAAGAATGGAACACCGAACAGAAAAATAACCCAAAGACTCCCTTAAGGTGAAGTGGGTATTGGAAAAACGCACCTGATTCGGCTGTGAAAACGTAGAACGAACTTATCTAGAGTCGAGGGCAAATTAGCAGGATAGATATAGTTTATGAATTCAAAACAATCTGTTAAATAAAAACGTGATAAAAACATTACACAATAAAGAAAAAGTGTCGTAATCACGAGATTGAAAATTATTAAAAAAACACGTACATATATTAAGTTTTGTGATGTAACGATTTATTTAAGAGACATAAAACTTGATAAATCAAATTTTCAGAGTTCTTTTAAGGATTTTTCTATCTACAAAGTTTTAAATCATGTTTTCAAGGTACGAGTGGACAAAACATCTCAGATCTGTGTAATTCTATTAACTATGACTGAAAATTTACCTACACAATCCTTTGGTTGTAGATAATTTATCAAACCTTAAATTTTGCAACAATTATGTAAAAACTGTTTGTGCATTTTTATTCCTTCCTTATCTATTTATATATTCGTTTTATACGTTTAACATATTATCAACTGTACTTTACTGAGTAACAAATTGTGAAAAAATATTATTTAAATTATATGTAATCTAGTAGTAATCATAAAGTACCAAAAAAGTCGTTTCTATACATTTAATATTATTTTTTAAATTTTAGTGTAATATGCTATTAGTTTTGTATTGAAACTAAAAGTAATATCTATTTTTTTTGTTTTTTTTTAAGGTTTTTGTAAGGGTTCCGTAGTCCGACAAGGACTTTCGCCATGTCCGTCCGTCCGTCCGTCCGTCCGTCTATCCGCGGCTTAGGTCAGAGACTATTAGTACTAGAAGGCTGTTATTTGGGATGAGTATCACGCCGACAAAACGGTAAAATAAAATCATAAAAAAATATATATTTTAAGGTTACCTCCAAACACGTAAATGGGGGATGTATGATTTTTGCTCATTTATCACATAGTGTTGGATATCGTTAGATAGGTAGTTTAAAACATTATGGGTGTATGAAAACCATTTTTCGATTTAGGGATTCGTTGGCGAAATATTAATCTTTAAAGTGCAAATTTTTGATAGAGTGTAGTGTCCCCCCCCTGCCAGCTAAACGGTTGTTTATGGATATGTGAGAAAATTCATATAATAAAAAGAGTGTAAAAGGAAAACTATCACAGCTAAGAAGGTTTAAGAGTACAGGTCGCGCCAAACTTTTAATCCCCTCTAAACACGACAATGTATGGACCGTTCTTCTAAATGTGTGAGACTAGAAGTTTGGCGCGATCTGTATTAGTAGACCAACTTATAAAATGTAACGGGCAACTACGGAACACACACACACACGCACTTTGCCGCTTTTTTAAACAGTTGATAAAATAACGCCCAAGTTTAACACGGGGCAGAGATTTATGAACCCAAGTTACCAGCGTAGCTGAGTTTGGGAACCCCTTTTTTAGTTATGGGCAATTTCCCGAATTTGGCTTCCGTTTATGAATAAACAAACTAAAATCTTTGATTTAATTTGTAACATTATTCTTTTTTGCAATAAATTTATTTTCAATGCAAGTGCTCGTAAACTTCTGTTTTATTGCGTCTAATCCGTTGTCAAAGTCAACTTTACCGCACGAGTGTTTAATGTTTTAATTTTTTTTATTTTTTATTTTTGTTCCCCTACATAGTGGGAAGGCAAAGGGAAAATATACAGCTATATCTGATGTATTTTTATTTATTTACTAGCTTTTGCCAGCGACTTCGTTCGCGTGGGTTTCGGATATAAATTCGAATCAGACTTCCCATAGATTTATACAACAATGACCTTTGCTGTTTGCGTTTATTCAATCTTTGCCCCATTTTCGGCTTAGGCGTTATTCTATGAACACCTTTTTTAGTATATGTGTTGACCAGGGTAACTACGATGATAATAAAGAAAACCGTATCCAAATCTGTTGAATAGTTCTCGAGTTATAAAAGCGTTTATTAAATCTTTGCCCCGTTTCCGGCTTGTGCGTTATTTTATGAACTTCCCTTATAGCCTATGTGTTGACCAGGGTCACTACAATTATAATAAAAAACACCACATCCAAATCCGTTCGGTGGTTCTCGAGTTAAAACGGAACAGACAGACAGACAGACAAAAATCTAACAATTGTTGTTTTGGCCTCAGTACAGTACCAATAACCCATTTTATTTAAAATTTCGCGAAAATATTCAATATACAGACACGACTTCGTAGGCTGTGTTCAGTTTGATCGTGGAATGACAACGCATACCACTGACAGCAGGACAGGTATGTTTTGTATGATTGAAAGCAGCCTTTGAACGCATCAAACTGAAAGCAGCTTATTTCCGTCAAGTCTATCTATCTAAATAAAGACTGCCAATTTCTCTCAATAAAAAAATAATATCTTGTGTGCCCATACAAATAAATATTTAAATAAGTAAATATTTAAAAGTAAGAAAAAGTGAAATGGAAAATCGATTTATGCAGGTATGTTTCATTGAGAAAAATGTTTAGTACGATCAGTAGAATATTTGGTTTCATTTAATGTTACTTCTTTTATTCTCGGTTAAATCCATAAAATAGTGAGCATGAGTATCGAGTACAGTTTTTACTTTCTGATTGTTACTTTTAATTTTAATAATTAAATTGTTTTTTTTATTATATTTGTTTTGTTTCTCACAATAGTGCATTGAAAAATGTAGTATGATATACGTGCGCTCGTGTTTCAAATCGTTCCTCGTAAGCTATTGCCAACTTTATGCACTTGTAGCGTTAGTTGCTTTTTCTTTTCATCTTTAAATATTTTTTTCTTTCTGTCCGGTATTGATATGAGGTTTTCTGAAAAACTAGCATTAAAGTTTAATTTTCAACTTCGCCCTGAGGTGTATATTTATTAAGTAAACTCGTTATTTATTTACATACGACGTAAACTTAACAGTATTTTTTATAATTTACGAGGACATCAACGTGGTCTGTGTAATATTTTTATGAGGATCTAAACGCACATGTTTTTATGACCCATTTGGCCCTCTTTGGTACGTCTTCATCGTGGCATACGTTTGTGCAAATAAATCACATTTTCGGTGTACCCATTATGGCTTCCTCTCATATCTTGCGGCCACAAATCATTTCTGCATTATTGAATGAGGATATGGAACCGCCTCTATGGTATAGTAGTTCCAGTACTCAATTCCTAAGTTGCGTGCTTTGAAAGACTTGTTAAGGCGCATGCCTACGCTTAATTAGCAACTCGATATAATATAATGTCAATACAAAAAGCGACGGAAACGACATTGAAATAACGTTCATATCAGCGCGTATTGCAGAGTGGCTGTTACGAAGACCGTTACGTCTCCGAAGAGGGCAAAATAGGAGAAAATAATACTTTTCACATGGATGCGATAGACGGAAAAAAAGTTGAATTGCGCAGGCATGTAATAGTCAGTAAAAAGTGGCTTATAAGTTTGGACTGTGACTTACATTACACAGTTCACACATGGGAACATCCCTTACACTTGACACAAATACCCTCTCAGGGATTTAAGTCGTGATGTATTTTTATTTTTGAATCAGGATATTATATTGGTCACACTGCACTGCAAAATTTCTTGCGAAGCCACGAATAATTTTGTATTGGTCGTATTTCTAACCGATTCCAAAAAAGAGTTAAACAATTCATTATGCAAATTTAGCCCTTTTGCCCGCGGCTCCTTCCGACTTGAATAAAATCTATAACTTCGTTTCAAATTCGTTTTCTCTGTCGTGGTTCACTAAAATGGTTTCTGTTCAACTCCCTCTTTTTTGTTGGTCAGTGGGCTTACGCTTGATCAGACTTGTTCCACTCCCAGAATGCTACGAAGTACATCGGTGACCCACCCGGGCGGGATTCTCAGTGGGTTAAGAAGAGATGGAGTCACGCGATAGAAAGAGAGGCGCAGAGAGACATCTCGTAGGTGAATAAAATGTTAGCCATGCAAGGCCGTGCGATCAGAATTGTACTTTATTGCCGCGTGGCGAGGGTAGATTTTTATTCATGTGCTTTAAAGAGTGGGTCTTCTGTTAGTGCTGCCATTTTTTCTGTGTCTTAGCTACCACAAAAAGAAATGGAAAGCTTTGATGGAATATAACAATGATAACAACATCCTTTTTCCGAAAAAACTGCTTGTGGCGTCCATAAAATTAGAATTTCGTCAGGTTCTAACAGTTACAGCAGAATAGCGTATGCAAATTTAAACACGTTCAAAAGAATAAGTGTCGCAACTTCTTACTTCGTCATATTAACTTACATCCCTGGGGCTGTGAATCAAATTTATATCTCGCATTTAGAGTTAAATACGACCTAATTTCAGAGTATTTGTAATGAAAAAAAAATGAAATACACGACACCCTCAAATACATTGTTTACTTGTTGGCCTTCAAGCGTTAAGTCTCTAAAAATAAAAGTACTAACATAAAAAGTTTTTTTTACGAATCTGGCAAATACCATTTACTTATTTTTGGAACCACGGGGTTGAGTAAATTGTGATTTACTTGCGTACTTTCTTAGCTTTCTTTTTTGAAACATGTAAATTTTTTTGCATATCTACGGGTTCATTAGCATTATTGTGAAGCAGTTTTGAGCCAATTTTGCCTCACGTAGTTAATCTTTTTGCAAGATTTGATGACATGTTTGTACCTTTTTTAGTGTTTAACCTAAAATGAAAATCTAATTTTGAGTAACAGACTTAGAAGAGATTAAATAAAATAATTTGAAGATGACATAACACCATGGCAATTAAAATATTAACTCTTTAGACCAAATGCAGATAGAAAAGTAATTTAGAAAAAAAATGTACTCAACTGATCGAACTAAACTAATAAACATACACTTTATATTAAGGCATCCGGAAAAATATAAAACCTTCAAATTCAAATTATGAAGATGGGAACAGAGGTTGTTCATATTCATTACTCCTTTAGAAACGGCGGAGCCGTGGGCGAAACTGTATTAACAAAAACGAAGAAAAAAAAACAAAATATATCAAAAACACACAAAAGAAAAACGACAATACCAACCAGCCTTCAAAATCGAATTTAAAAGTGAGGAAACAAAGAGGAAAGAAAGAAAATGGAAAGTTTATTCATCGTTACCCTCGAGCGTTACCGTATCGTGAGGAGAATTGCAGGACAGACCGTTTTATAGCTCGGCAGACAAACATTTGTATGCTAACTGAGCAATTCTGGCACTGTAAACCCTGACGGCCTTTCGAAGTAACTGCTATTATTCAAAGCTTCGTACTGTTGATCTTATTTGGGCGATGTTTTTGTTATCTTAGTGGCGTTGGACGTGTAGTCTGCAAACGGGTGATTAGTTTCTCAAAATGCCATCTTTTATCAACTCTTGTAGATTTTGAAGATGCAGTGATAAATCTTTTTTTTTTATTTTTTTTTCTAATATATTTTGTGCAACTGTGACAAAACTGGAGCCACTGAGTCTGCACAACAGGCTGCTCGAGTGTTGGCTAGTTATGTTCAGTTGAACACAATATCCCAATGCTTTATTCTTCGACCATCACGTTGTTTTGGCTTATCTATAATATTTTCAAACCCAATTTCATGACAAAAAAAAGAAAGTAGGTATTTTATTTGTTCTTCTTAGCTTAGGCAAGGAACTTAGCGTTAAGCGAAATTGTTGGTAATTTACGGACTAACCCTCATTGATGGTGTTCTGTGGGGGTATTCGAGGCTGCAAAGCAGAGACATTATCTTTGCCTTTTCTGAAGCATAAAAATAAATATTAATCGCTGATTGGTTATTTGAGTGGTGTTTAAATAAATTGGAACAATCACAGAGTAGAAAGGCGGTGTATAAACCTCGATTTTTGCGATATTAAAGTGAAAACTTGAAAAAACTTTTTTGATGTTGTACGTCTTGAAAGTTTGTAACAAAACTATTTGTGGCATTCAGTTTTTTATTTTCTTCGGTAACGTTGAACAGAAAATTAACAGTTTATCCAGTATCTGATTTATTTGTTCTGTTTGCGCTATACTTTTTGGGTGAACAGAATTGAATATTAAAAATATATATTATAAAGGCACAGCCTTTGCTTTTGTTCCATCAAACAACACACTGCACAGATTACGGCGATTAAATCCACACTATTATCGATCAATAAATTCAAAATGCAATAAATATTTTACTCAATAAAACCAAAATCGGTGCCATGAACTCTTCGCACTTTTTTCGGACTCACAATTTTCTGGTCTGTGTAAACATTGCCAAACGAAATAAAAAAAAGGAAAATGAACGAGACAGGAAAACGTAAACGAAACTACGAATTATATAATTAAGGTTCAGCTGGCCATCAAAAGTAAATCCTTTTGGGTCTGTAGTGAGTCGCACAATTTGCGCGAAGGGCCGCTGGGTATCATTTTGTTAGGAGATACGTAGGAGGAAAGATCGTCGGTAGATTGCATCAGTTTTAATGGTTGTAGGCTCCATTAGCTATTATGTAGCAGTGTATCTTGGTAGTTATATATATGGTTCACGGAAACTAGGGTAAGGCTGCTGGTAATGTAAGAATAGAAACTACCTATGGTACAGGATAATAGTACTTGTAACAACAACTTATTATAGCTTATAGGCATGGAGGAAACTAATGTGGATTGAGGTCTTTGCATGCTGGATTGCTTATCTTATGACGGAATCTCGATTTGGAGCTTCTCACATCCAAATTCACTTCTCTTCTATAATGAAATGATAGAATGTAAATTTGTACATCGTTGTGATGGAAAATCGCTAAATATCTACGTAATGTATAAATGCCCAAAACGTGTAGGTAATGCATGAAATATAATTAAGACGTGGGCGGGAGCGGGAAATTTATTAGGGCGTGTATTAAAATATGAATAGAGATTAGCCTTTTGGTTAAATGGTATTTCTGGGTGGTCACAAAAAAAACACAAAGGTTATATATGGCGGTTCTGACCTAACCTACCAGCTCTATTCTGCGCTACTGGACTTCCAAAAACTAATTTTGACTGCGAAATTAATATTTTCCCATTGATTAGTAATAATTTTACACTTTGCCGGTATACCAGCAGGTACTCTATACAATCCCTAGAAATTGTATACCTATACATTGCCTAGGTAAAGTATGTAACGAATAATAATATTCATAATTTTTCATACATTGCCTGGACGCCCCAAGTATTCTATACATTACCTAGGTGTTGTATAGAATACCTGAATTATCCATATTGCCGGTGACATATACACATCGAGAACACATAAGCATTTAAAAAAATAGTATCTCGTATTCTAACAGGTCGATAAGTGAAACCAAAAAGTAGTTCCACTCGCAGGAAACATAGGGATTTGGCTAAGCAATGAACGTTTAGACTTTTCTTTGGAGGAGGAATATGTGTTTCGGTTATTTTCCACGAATCGGGTGGTGTGCTTTACTTTGGATCTCTCGTTTATTGCGTTAAAATGTATTTTGTTAAGTGACTAATATAATGGTTTTGTCAAAATAATCACTTGTGTATATATATGCTTGTCCACGATTCTAAATATATATTCTGTTGAGAACCTCATTTCTTCTTTTCAACATATTGTTGTTCAGTGTTGGACGTAAGCGTACATATGTCGCCGCCATCTGGTTAAATCTGCTTTCTGATTGGATGCCTATGGCGGAATCCAACTAAATGCCTAGGCTTCTCGTTATTTAAGTTAAGAGACCTAAACGTTTAACGAGATGGCTTTTCGAAAGAACACGGCTGAAACAAAAGCCGCAGCGTCATTTAAATTTAGATCATGTTTTTGCCATTAAAGCGCTAGTAGTCCCATAACAAATATGGCGTCAACAGTTGATAAAGTGTTTGGAGATGTTGATTAGAGCGCCTTGTTTGATTTTTTCTGCATATCGTGAATTCTGTTAATACTACGGGAGTCGCCTCGCTTCGCTCGGCTCCTAATTATGTACTTGCATGTACCTCGCTTCGCTCGTCCTCGCGACCTATCCATAGCCAAAAGGCTAAACGTCGTTCAGCCCTCTCGTTAAACGTTGCGTTGAACCATTTGGCTGAGCAACCTTTAGGAATTTAGTTGGAATGGTGGCAACCATTTAGTTAGTATCCTAGGCATCCAATCAGTAAGCTGATCTAAAGAGATAGCGCATTAAAATTACATAGAGGAAGAGGAACACCTAGGAAACGATGAATGGATTGCGTCACAGCGGATATGCAAGAGGGTGGTGTTGACAATGCTACGCCACTGGGCAAAAAGGAATGGCGGGACATGACATAATGAAGAGTCGACCCTAAATATGAAATAGCAAGCAGGATATGATGATGATGATTGAGGACTCATCAAATTATCGTCATATTTTTTATTTATAATTACATATTTGGCACGGACAATTTCACTAACTAGATTTAGTGCGGCATTAATTATTTGTCCACCGATCTGAAATTACAATAAATCATCATAAGCCAGTAATTGTATCTTAGTTGCTTAATAAATTTTAGAAGGAAATAAATAGAAAGAAAATTCTTAGATTTATTCACATTTCTTATTATTAAAATTTGAAGGTTTTCAAATGATGCTGATTGAATTAATTTTTTGTATGAGTATATTTTAAGGTAAAGCGTCTAATTTTACAAATTCTTTGTATAAACAGCAAACATTGAAATTCCAATTGGGATCGACTAGCTTTGAAGAATTTTGAACATCGCTTCAAGGCATCCGCTACAACATTATAAAAGCAGTCTACACAGTACAAATTAGACTTTATCACAAAGTATGTAGAATCAAAATATCTAGTTTCAAGTTAACAGTTAATTCTGTGTACATATTTGTGGTTCGACCTCCCTTCATTGTAATTTCAGTATAGAAAGGATGAACAAATGATCTGTAGAAAAGAAAATATAATTTATTTACAGAGAGAATAAATTAAAATACAAGAAATTAACAAAAACAAGAAAACATCTACTGAACATAATTAAATATAAAGACATTTCAGGGATCTCCAAAGATAGCTAGGCTTAGAATACCTCAAATTGAAGAAAAAAAACGGAACCCGATATATACGATCACTTTGTTTTTTTGTCTGTCCATCTGTCAAGACCTTTTTCTCGGGCTCGTAAGAGATATCAAGTTGAAACTAATACCTCCTACAGAAGTTTGCGGCTCGATGGTGCTGTTAAAAAATTTGGCTTCCAACTCAACGCGAAAGAAAGTAATTGCCTTTTACGTAATCAATTTCATACAAAATGGTTCACTATGAAAACGTATAGGGCACTTTCAGTTGACTCAGAAACTTGAAATTCCGTTCATAAGGTGCGAGCCACACAGTAACGGCGCCGATGCCGATGCCGATGCGCGCCGCGCCGCCTCTGTGTGGTTTGCACCTTTGTAGGTCTAAAAGCACGGGTATAAGAAAAAAAGTTTGCCAACGTTTTATTTGCATAAGGGACTAAAGTTGTCTATAAACAAAACCAATATTTGTAAAATCTACAAGGCACAAAATATTATTTTTTCAGTGATTTCGACTTGTGGTAATGTATTTTTTTACTAAACGAGCTTTATAACTGTATTTAAAGATACACAAATGATGTACCTAACAACATAAATTCAAGCGAGCTGATGCAATTAGTATTCAAGCCGAAAACCGCATTAATAGCACAAAATAATAGTATTTTTAATTTCTCTAACGGTTATTTAACAGAATAACCATCTTAGCTTTTCTTCCCTTTGGAAAAACCCTTACCTTTAATGTTATAGAAAGCAATTTGTCATACTTGCGTACATTATCGTAGCTTTAGTAGCTCGAGCTATTTTCTTAATACTAAAGTCGATTCAGAAAGGCTTTAATTTAGTTTTAGTGGTGTCAAAACCTAAAATTTTCCAAATTAATATATATTCTGTTCTTCAAACTAAATAACGTTTTTGGAATTAAGAAAATTTAGTTTTGACAACACTAAAATTAAAATTAAAGCCTTCAGAATCGGCTTTTCTATGAAACTTAAATAAAACACACTATTCTGGTACTGTTAGTAACCTAAAAACAAATTGAAATACCTAGATATACGAACAAAAACAAAAAAAGTCTCTTCTTTGCAAAACAGTCAAAGACATAAGAGAAATTGAATTCAAAGAGGAAACATTTCACAGCAGTACACCTGGAAATCGTAGCCCTTCTACCTGAAACTGATTAGAGCATGAGATTTGGACCTAAATCTCAACTTCCTCAGTTTACTATGGACGAGGCTTTTGACAATGTTCTTATCTTATCTGTTCTTTTAATGAATATTTGTATAGTGTTCTGCATCAGTGCAGTGCCTCGAGATTTCGCAATATAGGGAAAATCTGAACTATAAGAGATACGGAAATGAGCTCAAAGAAATTTCGTCGTTGATTAAGGAGAACATACAACTACATTCAAAGATTTTAAAAAATTACCTACCAAGGCCGGGAACTAAACCTGCTCGTAGAACCCCTTATTTATTGATTACAATTCAGTCACTAACATTCCTCATGATCCCTTGAGTTTTGAAAAAATCAGAAATTTTTGCTATAAAGTCTTTATAAAATCGAAAAATGATGTTCCAAACGAGTAGTACGTCACTTTTCGCTGCCAGCAACAATGAAGTATTAGATTATTTTACTGACAGTTACCCATAAACAATTATGAAACTTGGTAGGCATTTAAACGTCAAAGGTGCCATCTCTCGTTTAGTATATGTGGCGCGTTTTGTAGCGCTGCTGAGGTACGTTCACTAGAAAAAAGTGCGTGTGCCCGCACTACTACAACCATAGCCAAACGGACTTCATTATCTAGAAAATACCTTTAGGTTCATCATTGGTAAAACTCGTTACAAAATTATAAGCTTTTTATTTCATTTAATTTTTTTTTAAGGTCTAACCATTTGGGCCCTAACTGGAATACTCACAGTCGCTTCGGGCGTTAAAAACCTCTTTTTAAATTCAAACTTTGCGACCACCGTTTTATGCAAAAGCTACAAAAGTTGTTATAACTTGTAAATAGAATTTGTTACTGTTACTCGTACAAATTTCGCTTGGTCCCAAACAGACGTACGTTTAGGGGAGCAAAAATTAATAAAAAAAATCTTTTTTAAAGTGTTTGTTATCAACATTGACAGTTTATAAATAAAGATTTATTTTTTCATGTTTCACTTGGGATGACAAAATGAAAAAAAAAACTTAATTTGAGATAGCACGGTGTAAAACAGCAGAATATTTTGTGTTTTTGGTAGTTTTTTTAATGGTATACTTTCCATGTTATGTTTTTAATATTATGTAAGTGAAGGTGTTTTGTCACTACCTACCTTGAAAACAAGAAGAACAAAACAATTTGTGCTCAAACCGGATTCACTAAATCACTGGAGAGCCTTTCTCGCAACGTTTGCCTGAAAAGGAAACGCTAAAAAACAATAATTTAACGCAAAATATCCTGCTGACATACAAACGAGGGGGAAAACAGCCCTATTTTTGTCCTTTCCCTTTGTTGACCATTCTCGTTTAAGTACCCAGATTACGTTTTTTGGAGTTGTCTCTTTACTTCCGTTCCATTGCTGTTTTTGTTGCCATCAACCTTGTTCTTCGTGATAGGAATGCGGCAATAGGTATCAAGAGATTTGGGTCGATCGCGTGAGTAGGTCCAGAGCACATTTAGATTGTGAGATGACCTGTATCCAATAGTAAGGGTTAGGATAAGGATTCAGATAATATTATGTTAGAGGGTAGCAGTTGGGCCAAATAGTGCTTTCACGTTTTAACGTTATTTATGGTTCAATATAACCTCTGCAATAGAATTTCTACCCTCGGCTGGCTTACTCAAACTTGTATCATTAACTTTTATTCTGGTCAGCGCTTTTTAGATACAGCACACTGAAAACCTTTATCTAGAAGTCAATAAAACCGAGTCAAAGGCAATTTGGTGGTTCTTTATATAAGATACTAGCTTTTGTCCGCGGCACCGCCCGCGTGTTATTCGGTTTAACTACATGTTTTTTCCGGGATAAAAAGTAGACAATGTGTTAAGTTAGGGCATAAGCTATATCTATTCTAAATTTCATCCAAATCCGTCCAGCCGTTTCAGCGTGAAAGAGTAACAAAAATACACACACCCACACACACACACACACACAAACACACACACACACACACACACACACACACACACACACACACACACAAACACACACACACACACAAACATTCGCATTTATAATATTAGTGCTTAGACCATTTAACACGGGACCTGGCATAGCGCGACTCTTAGTACTGAAATTATTCTGCCGTTTTCCACGGGAGCACGGGAGGGGAAGTAAACACGCACAGCACACATTTACTCATTCACGCACACTCCTGCGAAAAATTGATATTGATATCAAAAGCTGCAACACAAACACAAAACGTGCACAAAGCAAACTTACATGAACAAATTGTTCATGTACTTCGGCAGAGGGGGATAAGTGCGCTTGCTTAGTCCCGTGTTATATGGTCCAAGTATTAGTGTGATACATACATAAATACATACTGGGGGAGTGGTTAAAGGTAGTTGCGTAGTCGTTAGTCATTCGTCCGGTGTCGTCGTTGTATATTTTTCCGGAATTCTCTAAAAATTTCTTGCTTGCTGTCTCTCTCTCAGTTTCCGAGCGAGCGCTCTACGTCCGAGGCTGTATCGATGCTTTCCATCAGACGTGGTAATGACGAAGCGTCAGCCCACAATACGTAAAAAACCGGCCAAGTGCGCTTCGGGCCACGCGCAGTTTAGGGTTCCGTAGTTGCCCCGTACATTTTATAAGTTGGTCTACTAATACAGATCACGCCAAACTTCTAGTCCCATACATTTAGAAGAACGGCCCATACATTGTCTTGTTTGGAGGGGACTAAAAATTTGGCGCGACCTGTACTCGTAAACCTATAAAGCCTAGATAGTTTTCCTTTTAACTTCATTATATTATAGAAAATGCTTTATACATTAAGTCCGCCTTTTTGTACTTATTTTTTTGTGCAATAAAGTATTTATGATGATGATGATGATATTATATAAACTACTTCGCTGAATTTTTCCAAATATCCATAAACAACTGCTTAGCCGGCACGGCAGACGGGGTCACAGCTAGTTAAAGCTAAATATTTCGCCAACGGATTTTTAAATCGAAAAATGGCTATCACAAACCTATAATGTTTTTGAACGACTTATCCACCGATACCCCACACTATGGGATAGACTTGAAAAATTCATCCTCAAATTACGTGTCTGGGAGATACCCTTGAAAAAACTTGTTTCGAGATTTTTTTACAATTTTGTTGGCGTAATTGATATGTATACCCGTACCAAATTACAGCTTTCTAGTACTAATAGTCTCTGAGCTAAGCCGCAGACGGACGGACATGGCGAAACTATAAGGGCTCCTTGTCGGACTACGGAACCCTAAAAAAACCTGTACTGACGTTGTGTAACAATACTGTTTGTAAGGAAAAGATAGGGAACAAAGACATTGCACCATATGATAGCAGCGTTTAGTAATGGGGTTTTATATTTGTTTCTAAATAATCATTTCTAGTTTGTGATGCCTTCATACATTCTAAATATTGTTTAATCTACACTAAGATTTGTTTGTTTGAATGTTTGAGGTAAACTTTGGAACTCCTGAACCGATTCTAAAAATTCTTTCTTTTGTAAAAAGCTACACAATTGTTGAGTAACATAGGCTATATTTTATTTAAATAAAAATAAGTTTTCAGCTTGAAAATTCAGTATTTGTGAACCATATCGGGAGGAAAAACGCTGCTTAGCTGCTTTATTGGCGTGCCATGACCAAATGGTTAGTTATACGTGATAAAACCGGTTGTTTTTCCATACGAGGAAATTGTATCAGTTTAATCTGTTTAAAGATTTCCATCTACAACGATCCTGACACACCTCTTGCTAATATTAAGCTTGAAAAATTGACTTCAGCCAGGTTTAAGCATAGATACATCAAATACCGTGCTTTAAGTAATGCTATCTTCCCATATGGCAAATCTAATCAGTTTAATCCGACTACAGATTTCCATCTACAACGAGCCGGACACACCTTTTGCTAATATTTAGCTTAAAAAGTGATTAAAGCCAGCTTTATGTTTTGATTTTTTCTCATACGAGAAAACTGTATCAGTTTAATCTGACTACAGATTTCCATCTACAACGATCCTGACACACTTCTTGGCACTTTGCTAAAACATAGTAATCAGGGTCTGATGATTGGACTGGAAGGTGGGTACGGGATCTTTTCAACGGACAACAGCAGACCCTTCGAGTTTGGGCTTACTGATGGTATTTATCAGCACTTTGGTAAAACATGGTAACCAGGGTATGATGATGGGACTGGGAGATGGGTACGGGATCTCCTCAACGGACAACAGCAGACCCTTCGAGTTTGGACTTATTTGATTGGTCTTTAACAGCACTTTAGTAAAACATGGTGACCAGGGTCTGCTGATGGGACTGGAAGATGGGTACGGGATCTCCTCAACGGACAACAGCAGACCCTTCGAGTTTGAACTTACTTGTTTGGTCTTTATTAGCACTTTGGTAAAACATGGTGACCAGGGTCTGCTGATGGGACTGGAAGATGGGTACGGGATCTCCTCAACGGACAACAGCAGACCCTTCGAGTTTGGACTTATTTGATTGGTCTTTATTAGCACTTTGGTAAAACATGGTAACCAGGGTATGATGATGGGACTAAGAGATGGGTACGGGATCTCCTCAACGGACAACAGCAGACCCTTCGAGTTTGGACTTATTTGATTGGTCTTTAACAGCACTTTATTAAAACATGGTGACCAGGGTCTGCTGATGGGACTGGAAGATGGGTACGGGATCTCCTCAACGGACAACAGCAGACCCTTCGAGTTTGGACTTATTCGATTGGTCTTTATTAGCACTTTGGTAAAACATGGTAACCAGGGTATGATGATGGGACAGTAAGATGGGTACGGGATCTCCTCCACGGACAAAAGCAGACCCTTCGAGTTTGGACTTATTTGATTGGTCTTTATTAGCGCCTTGGTTAAACATGGTGTCCGTTACATATTTTCAAAAAATCATATTCTTTTGTTTTCCTTATTTTCACGAAAATCTCTTCGACGCGGGCGGAGCCGCGGGCAAAAGCCATTAAAGATATTTTATTATAGATAAATCCAAGAAAAAATATGCAGATTGAGAGACCTCAAAATGAAATTACACATTGAATTTGTGGAGCTTTACGTTTGTATAGCTTGGGTGTTGCTTTGCACTTATTATTATTGTAAAACGTTGCATTTTTCATCATCATGCGTTATTTCATTTTTTTTTCTTAAACAACAGATGGCACATAAGCAATTTCGAATTAAAAGATCCAAACTCGTCTATAGAAATCATAATTAGTTTTTATCTAAGTGTGTAAAGATTGGCGTCAAAATTTGTTTCTTCAGATCATCACTAAAAATAGGCCATGATATATATCTTTTTGGCTTTCCTCCAAAAGGCATAAGGGACGACAAATTTATTTGTGATTGATCGCATGTTTCTCCCTCTGTTTAAGGGAAGTAATAAATATTCTGCGTTAAGTAATAATAGATACGGTACAAACAATATCGTGTTACAAATATGTGTGGGTAGGACGGAAACGTTTTGTCATTCTAAAATCAACGAAGACTGTCAACATGACAGACATAGAATATGCAATAAGGTTTTGTTTGTGACGCTTTATATTGTTTTATTACATCACATATCAATTTGTTATTTATGTTATGTATGACATATTAAATCCCCTAGGTGCTGTCAGAAGTTTTTACCCATGTTAATTGTAACACCTTTACTCGTCCAACATCTTTCCACAGATGATTTTATCGTGCCACAGTGAACGAACGGTTTTAAAACATAAAAAAAAACAAATTGTAACATAGTTGCATCCCAAAAATTCGTATATGCGTCCTTTCTTAGTCATAGTGGGTCAACAAAGTGGTTGAGCTATGGGGTCGTAGCATTCGCTACGGCGTAGCAAAAAGAAGTGAATGTTTGAAATAAATTTTGTAAAATGACATAAATATCAGGACAAGTATGGACTATGAAGTGTGATTCACAGTCCACACTCGCACACCCGCGTTTTACCGACGATTTAATAATTGTCACAGTGCAGTGTAATGGATAGTGAGCCGGGGACGAATCTAGAACAACAGTTTAAATTACCTGCCGAAGCACGCAGTTTCAACATAATTATACCCCTACGGGATATAAACCCGTGGCTTGAGGATTTGTAGCCGAGTACTTGGACCATTAGGGCATAGAGAGTACATTATAATGAATTGAGAATTCGTAGTACTGTAGCAAGCACTACGCTACTGACGGACAGCTACGGAGCTCTACGAAACGTAGCTTTATTGTGTTAGATTTCCTCAAAACCTCAATTATTTGCGCTATAGAAATTTAAAAGTTATCTTTATTTTTAGGTTATTCAGTCCCTGCTTGAAAACGCCTCGGGGATAAAGGCAGTGGCAATATGTAATGAACAGACGACCAAGTTGACTAATGTTGTTTAACTGTCAGTTAACCACAATACGCTAGTTATACGAGTACTAACTTCAGACTAATGAATCATTTTCATATAAATAACATCGTAACCAGATAACGATCCGCAAGGTACTGAGTTCGTTAATTCCAGATTGAATTATGGAAACGTGTGCAATTTCATTATTCATTACAGTACTGTGTGTGGTAATGAGAAAAATATGAAAATGGCGGTAACCATATGAAAGGCGATAAATTACACGACGCGATGAGGATGCCAAACCGCAACGCGAGTGGAATATATGTGGTGACTTAAAAAATTGCTTATTGCAACATTTTAAACCACTGTGTCATAATGACGAGAGAATATGTAGTTAAAAAAAAACTATTACCATAGAAAATATATTTTCTACCTAATCTCTTTTTATGTTTTATTTCTTCGCTTAAGTGATGAAAAGTAGGGTGTTCGACTAGAGTAAAAGTGATCAATAATAACACCCTGGAACTTTAAGCACCATTTAACAATCTGATATGACGCTTCTCCTTAAATATAAAAAAAACATTTACGGTACGTTATATAAACGGTTTTCCCAGATTTTGTTTTTGGAAACTGGAAAATGTTCTAATGTAGGTAATAAAATTGAAAACTTTATTCTCATTCTTTATTGTATAAAGAAAATAAACAAACACAAACATATTTAAACAAATTAACATGTACAAAGGTTGATTTATCTCTAAGAAGAGATTTCTTCCAGTCTATGTACCTCTGGGTGATAAACAAATATTATTAATATGAATGACTTTGAGATTCATGAAACTTTTTGTACCAACTTTATAAACGTATATAAATAAGTTTTGTTTATTTATTTATATATATAGTTTTATTACACACATTGCGTTTAAAGATGAAAGGAGCTTTCCCAGGAATATGTATGAGAAACTTGATTCATTTCTTTTCGTTTCACTTTTGTACGACAAAGTTCTACCAAGAACCATTAATAAAGTCTTTTAATTGTTTTATTAGCCGCTCGGCGCCTACACACGCCCTAGGGCTGCCACCTGACTGTTTACGTATTTGATAATGCGATATTATTATTATAAAAGTTGTATTTAAGCAACCATACAATGCACAACATACTCTGTAATTTCGTGCCGTAATTTACGAAAATGCGCCGGGGCGTCAGAGAAACAACGTGTATACGTAATTGCGGTGCGACCGCGACTGTCGTAAACCGAGTTGTACCGAGTTTGGGGGGGGGGTTCGTTTTGGCCCGTTTGTATGGAGATAGAATACTATTACTTATTTATACTATGACTAAGAGCTTGTCCAGATGTCGCGTTGCATACGCGCGAGGCCTCGCGCGAACGAGGCGTGTGTTGCGTCCACATAGCGCGATGAGCGCTCGAAGTTCGGTGTAGAACTCAGTGATTATTCAATATGGAGTTGGACTGAGCGGTTGTGTTGTGGCTTGCTTACCGTCGAAAAAAATTAAGGAAGCAAAGATATGAGATTTTTTATGTTTCATTTATTTGTTCCTCTGAAATCAAATTATACAAATAAAATCTATTTTTTCTATTGCCGATTCATTTATATTTATTCAAACGTAGTTGCACCTAATTATTAAGAAGCCAGTTCGGTTCAAATGGCAGCGGCTATATCAAAGGGGGCGGCAGCTATATCAAAGGGCGCGCCGAGCTCTTTGAACTGGACATTTTGCCGCGCACGTGTTGTATGAATGTATATTCTTAGTTGTGTAGTAATAAGAGTGAAATTAACTTGCAAATCGCGAAATATCACACGTGCTAAAACCGGCATGCGGCATGCGGCTTCTTTAGTAAAACAATACCTATGATGTATAATAAACTACCTGTGCCCGCGGCTCCGCTCGCGTGGTCTGAGTGTAGTAGGCACAAGTCTCGCAACGAGCTATGAGCGCTTGGTGAAAGTAGTAGGGGACTAGCGCATGTGTTCACTCGCACACAAAATAACTAAGTGCGATAGAGAAAAATGACTAGCGCAGTCAAGGTCAGCGCTCATAAATCGTTGCGACACTTGTACCTATCAAAATTTATGGCGGTCGGCTTGCGATCCCTACGATGGGGTGGGGATATTTGGCTGAGGCTGTAGACCTCTGTGACAGACGGACGGACAGACAGCAGAGGCTTATAGGGTCCCGTTTGGCATCCTTTTGGTAAGAAAACCTAAAAACGATCAACAGTTCAGTATGATCAGGTAAAACTGAAACTATAATAACAAAGTTATTGTTTTGAAATCGTAAAATTTAGTACTTAGGTATATTACCAAGAATATTTTTCTTTTCCTCGGAATCCCGAAAATAATATCGAAAAAAATCAACACTATTTCCTCCCAAGCTCTTCATTTAAGGCAGGTCAATCATTTAAGGGTTCTATTTCAATAATCTGCAGTTGTCATATCCCATAGTGCAGGCTTTTTTCTACCTCATCAAGTTTGGGCGAGCAAAACGCGGCATGTGGACAAGGTCTTATATTGAATAATGTGACTTTAATCAATTGTGACAGATATCGGGCACGAATGGCCAGAATTCTTTTAACACACCATTTAATTTACAGTGTATTTCCTAGTATACATATATGTAAATACACTAAGATATTATATTAAAAAGACGAATTGGTCAATTAAACATATGAATGTATTTATTTTAATATAATTTTTAACGGCGATGCAACTTCAATTTATTTTTCTCTTGTTACAGATGGTGAATGAAATAAAACATCGAGCAAGTTAATTTCGAGGGATAACACAGCAAAATGATTACTTGACACAATATGAAACGCAACAGACTATACCATAGAACACGATCTAAAAGTAAATCTGATGTGAGCATGTGTCATTGTGAATGTGTAGAAATTACACATAAAAAAATTAAACAACAAAAATCCGCCAACAGTCTCGCACAACGCATCGTTTGTTTCAATTTGTATTGGTTTTTGGCGATAGCCTTTTTATCTTTTCAGTCAGTTAATTCTAACACAACAAACATGAATACAAACCCTAAAAAATTCAGCGAAAATAGACCACAAAATGATCAACCAAACGATGGAAACTATGAGGATCACGAAGCAACTAACAAAGAATATACCAAAGTCAATTTAGACCAAAATAACTATTACAATAGCGAGGATTTCCTTCATTTGAACAATTTTTATAACACAGAGAATAGCGCGTACAGCAATTATGAAGACTATAAAAATTTCTACTTGAATCCTTCGAACCCACTGCCAAAATCCAAAGTAAAATTTAAAATAAGTAGTAGGATAGTACAAACAAAATATGGGAAATTGCAGGGGATAGTGTTGGCTATGGATGAACACAGATATCTAAGCCCTTTGGAGGTTTTTTTAGGTGTTCCCTATGCCACACCACCAGTGGGATCCAACAGGTAAGACCTATTTTGTTACATTAATGCGACGGTTTCTGCTGGTGACCTTAAAAAGCCGTAGTAAGGTCCGGCCAGATGTCTTAAAAGAAACTTAAAAATTATAATCTACAGAATATCTGCAATGAAATGGTTTATTAGTATTTATAATTTTTATCAAGAACTTTGACCAAATAAATACCTAACAAGATCCAAATTAAGACCAAGATCTCATTATCTCTTAAACTTGTTAAAATTGAAGATACCATTACATCAAATGTAAACGCTTAAATATTTTTGAAGAAATTTAAATTGTATCGAGTATAATTATAATAAATTATTTTGGTACATTTGAACGCGTTCGCAGTTTTATTTACCCTCGAACAAAAAAATAGTGCAAGACGAGTCATGCATGATATGATACGTACGCTTTTAAAGTCACTTGCAGAAGTCGTCGGTATACATTTAGACGTTTCTTTGTGTAACAAAACATCAAAATAACTCAAATGTTGGTCAGATTAAAAAGACATTGCATGGTTAAAAGTGTTAGCCTCAACTCTACCCACGTTCATTCTACGTATAACCTTAGCCCTTTTCTGCAGATTTTAATAGGGTCACGCTTCGTTTTCATCAGTTGAATCGCAATAATACATAATTTCATAATTTATGTGCGTAGTACATAATATTTGTACACTTATTATCACTAGCGGACGATGAAAGAAAACACTTTGAGGTGAACCTGCGTGCCCTAAAAATCATGTATTTGTACTATAAGTAAGGAGGTAAATGATAAGGCTCACTCTTGTCACGTTTGGACAAAAAAATCTACGGTGAAATGGTGTTACGAATATTGACCGTTCTAGTGACAGTCTGTACTCGGAATCATCCCTGACAACCTGTCGGGTAGATATGTCGTGATGGTATCTGTGTTTGTGATTCTCAAGCCATAAACCTACAGACTTAATTAACCGCTGTTCGGCTCCTGTTTTTTCTAGTAAAAATAAATATGAAACTTCTTTCAAAAATCTGTTTATTGGTGCTCTCATCAACTCTAATACAGCGCACTGTGACGAAATGTTGCTAAATAAAGAGGTTGACAGATGAAATTCTATTCAGTTCGTGCAAAGCCGTGGATAAAAGGCCAACTTAGACATTATTTTTGTCAGTGTGATCTCACTCCCTCTGTCTGTGGTCTAGTGATTCTAATACTCTGCTACTAATTCGGAGGTTTCGGATTTGAGGTTGCTAAATTCTTGACTTGCATTTCAATTCTCTGACACCAGTCCGGGTATTAATGTTGTGACGATTTTTATAGTATTTTTGGCAGTATTTTAACCTTAGATGAAACAAAAGGAAGATACGATACCCCTCTTCCCGCGCGCGGACCTGAAAACATAGGCCAAAGGGGCTGTTTTGTGATTTGTGTAGCTTGTCTCACTCCCGCCACTGTCGAAGCTTGTCGCTCTGTCGTTCGGTAGTGCTTGTTTAAAAAAGAAGTCCATTTTTCAGTTGACGTTATAAAGACGTACCGCATCTACCTTTTAATATACCTAATAAATTATTTTAACAGAAAAGCATGATGTGTATTTTGTAGGTTAATTAATACTTTGTACTTTTACGACTCAGGTTCAGCCCCACTAGAACGCCATCGCCGTGGGACGGGGTGCGAGTATCCGACAGGCCCGGTCCAGCCTGTCCACAGAAACTGCCAGATCTGAATGATGAAAGGACCATTTTAGAGAAAATGCCTAAAGGCAGACTAGAATACGTGAAAAGACTGATGCCTTATCTTAAGAATCAAAGCGAAGATTGTCTGTATTTGAACGTTTTCGCTCCTCTGCAAAGTAAGTTAAATATTGATAAGCTTTCACTTTTTTAGGTTCTAACATGTATAGCTTCGTTTTCGTTTTTGCATTGTACATTTTTCTTCTTGTTACTTTAAGGTCTGGTGTCACGTAGAACATTTTTATTTATATTGTTGTTGGTGCGTGACAAAAATTCATGAGTACGTGCTTTACCAAACTCGATGTTCAAAATTACATATCGCAGACTTTTGTAACCACAGAATTATTGACATGTATTTAAATATTAATCCAATAAATAAAAGATTTGAGGTTGAATTAAACAAACACCTCTAAAATAGTTTAAAATAATAGTATTGTCATTTTATTTTACCACACTAAGGAAATGCGTACTTTTTATAGCTTACCAAAATAATTTGTCTCGTGATCTCACTTATAGTGTTCTAAGCCATAGTCTTACTAATCTGGGTCTGTTTTAAAAAAAACGCATGTATAAATCACACTAGTATGAATAAAAAAAAAATATATATTTGATTTTCTCAGATAATTTCAATTTTGCTCAGTGTCCGTTAACTTCATCCTACTCCACACAAACAATCTTAGTTTGACTGAACTATTATCATACAGAGTGTATTGTGCCGTACAAAACTAAAGTTGTAGTAAAAGTGAATTTTCTTATCGTGAAGTTCTAGTTGTATTACAGTCTTGAAAATCTCCAAGCTTCGAGTTTATCCAACTAGAAAGGCATTGCAAAAGCGGTCGCAGTATTTTTATTGGCATAAACAACATGGCTTTCCACACTGTCTGTGGCTTGGATTCTCTAGTATGTTACTATTGAATTTTCTCAAGTGCACTCATGCGGCTTTCCACACGTTAATAGTTTCCTGAATATATACGCTGGCTAAAAGTCTGTTTCAACAAAAACGAAAGCTTTTTATCTAGTAATAACTACAACAATAATAACCAATCTAGTGTTAATACCCCCAAATGTGTTTCGATAATATTGTTAGTCTTTGAATAGAATTACAGGACCGTTTGATGGTTTGGTAAAATTGCTAAAGTGATTAACCAAATTAGCTACCTAAGCAACAATTTATAAAGTTGTCTTGTAATAGGTAGTTATAAAAGGCTGACAAATTTGCTTTGAAATTAAATTATAAATTAGCGCAATTTCAAGCTAATTTCTGTTTTAAAGGCGCCTGTCTAAAAAAACGTCAGTATTATGCTAGCGCGATAATTAAACGATACATATCGCTCTCCATACACTTCTTTATCGCTTACGCTTCTTAACGCGTTTCATAGTAAGGAGACTATGTACATGAAACATGGTAAGAAGCGATAAATAAGTGTAATATGTATTTTTTATGATAATATAATACTTACCAGCCATTTAACGATTTTCCGACTGCTTCAAAAACTGACTATGTAATTTCCAAATTTCACATATTGATGGACAATAATAAAATAAATACCTACATATCAATTTTGTTTGTTTTTTTAGTGGATGAAACAAAAGTGGCATTGCCAGTCCTGGTCTATATTCACGGCGAGAGCTACTCTTGGAGCTCTGGAAACCCATATGATGGCGCGGTGCTCGCCAGCTATGCTGACCTCATTGTTGTGACCTTGAACTTCAGACTTGGGGTCTTAGGTGAGCCTATTTCAGTCTTATAATTAAATATTTTCGTCATATTGATTGATTTTATAAATAATAATTATGTCCGCTGGACCAAGGACCTGAAGGACATTGTGAATTAATTTATAAACAGGTACCAACGACATTAAGTAAGATTTCACCTGACAAGTTTCGCTGTGATTAGTCCAGCTTCTTCGGAGGTGAGAAGGGTTACGCGACGGTTCCTTCTTTGCTATAGTCTATTTTATTGTCTCTTTTACAAAATAGCAAAGAAATTGCAAATCAGTTTTAGTTTTAAAATGATAATATAATATGATATGATCTTCCCAATTTCCTTCCCTTCTTCTTATCAAGCCAAATCGAATGGGTGAAGTTAAGCTTATTATTTATTTATTTGGGTCTCTATCAGATTAGTTGTATTTAATTTATTATGTCAACCATATTGTATTTATTCCATCCATCCATCGATCCATCAGCCTGTTTCGTCCACTGCTGGACACAGGCCTTTCCAGGATTTCGCCACTCTTGGCGTTCCTCCTGAAATAAATGCCCATATACTCACACACGCTGGGCAGGCGGGTTGGTGAGCGCGGTGCCGAAACCCTTGCACCAGTGACGCCGCTGCCCATCACCAGTCTGATTTATATTAGGCCCGGCAATTGGGGATGGATATACCGACATCCATCGGTCCCAGGCAATGGTTAATAATATATAGGCAATATTTATTTTTTGGATGACTTTTTTGCTGTTGGCCTTTTGGCCTTTACGGCTTTACCTAAAGGCCTTACCCCTGGTGCACGATAATCTTAGTGAGCGATTTTGAACTTCAGTATGTTGTCAGAATGTCTACATTAGAACGCTCGCTTCGCGCGCTGGCGGCACGCAAAATCAGTGAATTTTCGAGGTTTTTCTGGATTTTACGAAAAATTCTTTGATGTAGGAGTTTTTCCACCTGACATCGGAAAATAAACCATGTTTTCTTGTTATAGCAGTAATTTCAGACATAAAATTTAAGCCGTTCAGACATAAAACGAGATAATAACTTAAAAAGGCATAATTTTCAAACATAAAATCTATCGAGTGAAATGTTTCCAATTAGGTAACCGACTTGACAACGGAAAGACAAAGGTCTGAAAAAACATGTTAACACAGTTTTAGATTGATCAGATAAGTAGTTGACTCAGCATATTAAAACGAAAACCGTTGAAAGACCCAATACAAGCCCTTAATAGTGAGGGGGACAGAGAGTACCCAACCTCAAAAGCTTGGCTGCATAAATAATTGTCATCTTGTTTATATACAAAACATAAATAAAAACGTTATATTAAAGCAAGTTTAAAAATATCCACGCGAAGAAAATAACAAAACATAAACCTTCGACGGTTCCTTTTAAGTTTTCCCAGAACATTTTCCTCTGCTCCGCCTTTTCCGCTGCAAGTTGTCTGCTTCGTCGACAGAAATCTCTTAACACCTGTCCGCCTATGGTCAGACTGTTGGTTTAGTGATCACCTATGAGTGAATTTAGTTTTGTGTTGAGAAATTCTAAAGAAATTTTTGAAGAAATGATGTTTTCTCTGTACAATGGGCTTACGCTTGCCCATTAAAGCAATTGCTTGCCCATTGGGTTCCTTAATGCTAAACTTCAGTTTTGCATTGGTTTCAGTTCCATCTACGAAGAATATAAAAAATAAAAAATAAATACAGGGTGTAAATAGAGTGCGACCATTAAATTAAACCACATACTCTACGGATCACACTGAACAACTGTAAAAAAAAACGCGCAAATCTTCAGAGAAAAAAAATATTAAACTGTAACTCAAAGACTTTATCTCGTAGGAGGATGGTCTATTTAAGAATGCTGCAACGGAATAGCTGTTTCAGGGACGACACTCTCTCGATACTCGACCGTATGTCGGTGCGTTAGGGTTCACGCATTTTTGTTTGGAACTCAATTATTTCCCAAACTAAAGGTGGCCGTGGGTATGATTCTCGGGAAAAGTGGTTCAGTAGGGTCGGTAGAATATGGTGGTTTCATTTAATGGTAGCAGTCTTTTTTGACCCGGTATAGTGTGTTTATTGACTTAAGACCATTAACAATTATTATTATTACACTCCATAAATATAATTATTTTTATCCTCTAACAATTGAACCACCTTTCAAAAAGTATGAATTTCATAAAAAAAACTATTAAATTTTCACACGTAGAAACGCACAGTTTTTTTTAAAGTGTCCTAATGCAGCCACAATTTCAAAATTACTGAAGCTTTGCGTGCGGGGCAGTTGATAAGAGCAGGATAGGCAATTGAAAAACGAAAGCGTTGAGCATTATGGAGCCCCTTAACGCAACTGATCTATCTGTCCGTCTATGGAAGGACCTAGGATGAAGCGCGCTCGTCCAGAAACTGAGAGTGATAGCGCATTAATCGGTATTTCCAGGGACTGATGCAAAAATCTACAGAATAGTATGGTGCAATTAACCCCAGACCTCAACATATAAAGTAAAAGTATCATTCCAGCACCAAATTGTTATACATAGTTACTCATAGGTAAGAAGTGCGACTTTTATAAAAAAAACTTAAATCATTTTTAAAAAACAAAGACTTTTTCTCTGTTAATAATTTTCTTAATTTGTGATTAATTTAATGATAAATAACGGAAATTTAATCATCTAAAGTGTAATTTGTAATTTAATGTGTAATTTAATTTGTAATTTAATCGAAAATGTAACTTGGCATGTTTTAATTTGTTATTAGCCGCTGTTTATTGTGTATTGCTCGTATTTAGTTGTATTTTTTATTTTATTTTTTCAATTATTTTTTTGACGACATAATATTTAATAATAAATGAATCTGAATCACTAAAATATTTCAAGAGCTATACGGTTTAGCTCAAAAACGCCAAACTACATTAAATTGTGAACAAAAATGGTCTCAAGCATAATCTTGCTAAAGTGAACGGTTCCAGAGTTACGGAGGGCAATTTAGTAGCAATTGTTCGGTTTTTTTAGATTTTTGGAAAAATAGATGACATTATCACAAGGAAACCATTTTTTTATACAGAATTGCTTTTTGTAGAAACAAATTGCAATTTTAGTGGCCGGTGGTATGGTAATGATAAGGGCGCTACTTTTTAAGGAAGAAAAAGCTTCCACAGGCCTATGCCATATAAACCTGTGGTATAGAGAAACCCACTCTGAACTAATAAAACTAATAAAAATGTCGAATGTTGAATGCGACCTTATTTTAATGTAAATCATCATCAATCGTCATTAGTATTCAGTCCTCTTCAAACATAGCATCCTCTTCGTCTATGATGTTCGTGTCCCTATTATCACATCCTAGGCATGATTGAGCTGTTTAGACCACTCTTTCTGCACTCGCAGTTACGGACGCATTCGTCTTTGCAAGCGCACACTATGAGGGAAAGTAATTCCTGGGGAGCTGCAGGACGTGCTGTTGTAATTGGTCTCAGGTGTTCGCCAATCTTCTTCCAACCCCCTTGAGTGGATTCTTCTCCTCACTCAGCCACTGCCGCACCTGGTATTAGGAAGACTCCCATGCAGTGGCTCACGCTGGAAAGCAATTCCTTCTTGCGATTTTGGAGCCAAGAACACTGAAGATCTAGATTGTTTTCGCTACAGTGTTACTTGCAGGCTATTGAAAAACAGCATTTTAGACTTTTCAGATATCAATTTAAGCTTTTGCGTCTTAAAGATAACTGAATATCACTTAAAGTCACTTTTTAAAGAAAATCCCATCCATCCATCAGCTTGTTTCGTCCACTGCTGGACATAGGCCTTTCCAGGATTTCGCCACTCTTGGCGGTCCTCTTGGATGAAATGCCCATACTCACACACGCTGGGCAGGCGGGTTGGTGAGCGCGGTGCTGAAACCCTTGCACCAGTGACGCCGCTGCCCGTCACCAGTCTGATTTATATAAGGCCCGGCAATTGGGGATGGATATACCGCCATCCATCGGTCCCAGGCAATGGTGGGCCACCTCTTTTTTTTGCCTGAGAGCTGTCCTCTTACTCTCCCCCGAATAACTTCGGGAGGATTTCCGAGTAAGATGGTGGTACCTCCACAGTCGAGCCCGGCATTAGCTCTACCACCATTAAAGAAAATAAAAAGGTTAAATATAGCAATTATATATTTATTTATATCAAAGTCGCTAAGAGATAAGTGACTGAATTTTAGTCTCCAAAATGATCGGGAAATCGTCAATGGGAAATACGCGAAGAGCAGTTTAACATGATTTTTAGGAATTTTAGTTTTTTTTGTTTCTATGAATTCTATGTCAAAATCAAATGTTGTAATACAGGTTTTCGATAACTTGTGTGATTATTTATTTCTCATTAAAAAAATATTTTCTGTCATGAATCAGAAATACGGTAGGGCACCTTTAGGTGGTACAGACCCTCAATGCTAAAAATATAACGATACATAACGCTTAAGAAGATAGGTCGCGCTTGAAACAATCACCGTTACTTCATGCGGAAAGACTCGCATTGTGAGAGAGACGGATTCTGGAAATAAGTCAAAATGACTGTTGTCGCCAAAAGTTGGCGCCTGAAAACCCCTCTGATGTAAAATATATTACACATAACACACAGAAAATTCAAAATTCCTGACTAGTTTCCTGTTTGATATAGACTCTGTAACAAAAATGGTCTAAAGCTGATGACTTTGATGGGTCTTTATTTCTTGATGTTTAGATATTTTAAAAAATGTACTGTACTAAAAGAGTTCTACAAAATTACACATACTGGGATAAGAAAATTAATTTTTTTTCTGCTCCTTTTTCTTATTTGGAAATGATGTAATTTAATTTTTAATTAATTTATTTATTTATTTATTTATTACACTTTATGTACATTTACACGAAAACATGAAGAAGGATATTAAAAATATTTCATAGAGTACAAAGGCGGCACTTATTTCTAACAGCAATATCTTCCAGGCAACCTTTGGGTGAAAAAGTAGATAAGGAATAAAACATAAAAAGGGAGCGTGCAAACGAAACAAGAGAGAATGATAATAAAGTAAAATACGTGAGTAGATAACATAAGTGATTCCTACCGCTATAATAAACTGATACATAAACATACACAAAAGAAATTATATAGAATAAACTTACTATAAATACATAAATATACGCAGACATAATAAATCAATGATAATTTTGGATAAGATATAACATGAATATACATTGGATGAGTCAGGGGTGTAGTTCATTATAGTAGTGATCTTTTAGTTTAATTTTAAATGTGTTTAAAGTACGACAGTTTTTGACGGATTCAGGTAGACGATTCCATAGTCGAGCAGCATGCACAGAAAAGGAGTCGGAGTAAAAACCAGTTCTATGTGTGGGTACGGATAAATTTTTTTGGTTGACAGGACGTTGCAACCGGCCTCCATCAGAAAAAAAACTAAAACGTTCCCGTAGATAAAAGGGTGCAGAAGCACTGTTAAGAACAGTGAAGAGAAGAGAAAGGACATGAATATTTCTACGAAAACGAATTGGGAGCCATTTTAGCTGTGTGCAAAATTGAGAGACGTGGTCATATTTACGAAGGCCGAAGATGAAACGTATGCACAAGTTCTGAAGGCGCTCAAGTTTGTTAACAAGCTCTTCAGTGAGGTCTAGGAAGCAAGAGTCAGCATAATCAGGAATTGGAAGAAGGAAAGATTGTGCTTACATAATTTTAGTCTGTTTGGGCAGGAAGTTTTGCAAGCGTCTGAGTGAGTGAAATGTTCCAAAAATTTTCCTACTAAGAGATTCGATATGAGGTGCCCATGACAGAGTTTTATCAAATAAAATACCCAAATTATTAACTGTGTCAGTGAATGGAATGACAGTATTATCAAATATTATGTTGTTTGTGACACTAATATTGACTTTAGCAAGCATTCTTGAACTTCTGATTATTATAGCCTGAGATTTACTAGGATTAACAAGGAGTCCAAAAGCCTTCGCCCACTTGGATATTACTAGTAGATCCCTGTTCATTGCGCGAATGGCTTCATTTAAAGATTCTACAGGCGTGCCAGTATACATTTGCAAATAATCAGCGTAGAAGTGGTAGAGAGAAGATAATTGTTTGGAGAGAATGTTAATAAAAATTGAAAATAACAAAGGAGATAAGACGCCACCTTGCGGAACGCCAGCTGTTAAAGGGCACCAGCTAGAACAGGTATCACTAACCCTTATGCACTGTTGGCGACCGCGAAGATAAGATTCAAACCAGGAAATAACAGCTGTAGAAATGTTCAAAGTGCGTAATGCCCCAAGAAGAAGATCAAAGTTAACTGAGTTGAAAGCATTACTAAAGTCAAGCAATGTAAGAACTGTGAGATTTTGATTGTCCATATTGAAACGGATATCATCAGTGACTTTGACTAGGGCAGTTACTGTACTATGACCTGGACGAAATCCAGACTGAAGTGGATTTAAAGGATTGTTGCGAGAAAGAAACTCGGATAACTGAAGATGGACAATTTTTTCAAGGATTTTGGATAGGAGAGGGAGTATAGAAATAGGTCTGAAGTTTTTGAAGTCCGTTGGGTTACTGGTTTTGGGAAGAGGGATAACATATGCTTGTTTCCAAATGGAAGGGAAAGTGCTGCTCACCAAGGAGTAATTTATTAGTTGTGTGAAAGATGGTAGCAGCACATCCAGGATAGGAATTAGCATTTCCAGACCTATGCCATCGCAACCAACTGACTTCGAGGAAATGGAAAGGATGCACTTTTTTACATTCTCAGCTGTGACTTTGTGAAAGGAGAAGGGCTCGTGCTCAAGGGTAGGCAAGTTGTTGAGATAAGTGAGAGAAGTAGCTTTGGTGATCAAGTCTACCAAAGTAGGCGGCGTTGTAAAGTAGCTGTTAAGACCATCAAGATCAAGCGAATCAGGAAAAGTGTCAGAGGACTTGCCTACACCAAGAGTCTTAAGAAATTTCCAAACATTTGTGTTGTTACATTTATCGATAGTAGAGTGAATGTGGCGCTTTTGAGCATCTCTACACACCCTGTTGCATCTATTTCTGTACTCTTTAAGGAGTCGGAAATTTTCATCAGATGGGTTTTTTTGGTAATGCATGCTAGCGTGATCTCGCAATGTCTGGAGCCTTTTAATTTTTGGAGTAAGCCATGGAGCAGGTGGGTGTTTTACCGTAACAGGTCTAAGCGGAGCATGTGTATCGAATAGTCCAACTACTATTTTATTAAAAGCCTCTAATTTGTCATCAAGGTCACAGATATCTTTTAATGAAGCCCAGTTGATGCTATCTGCATCTCTTAACAAAGACTCCCTGTATTAAATATTAATTAATTGTATAATAATATTAAATATTCGGTTTTGGGTAGAAAATTTACACAACATAATATATCCAAATTTAAGATCTGTAACTCATTCCATCTGCAAACTAGAGACCGGTTACATACAGAGAGACAGACGAAAAAACAGCAGAGTAAGATTAATAGGGCTCTGTTTTGCCCTTTGCGCGTGAAACCCCAAAAGCTCCTTGAAAACCAGTCAAAACTGGCTATCGACATCTGGATCCAAGAACCCTATTACATTAGTAGCACTAAGGCTTCACATTAGTACCAGAGCTCACTAAGCTATCACATTAGCACCAAACCTTTCGTCTAATCGCACTCTACAATCAGCAACCGTTACGAGCATGAGCTTCAAACCTCGTTTTTGAATCAAATGTGTTCAGATCTGATTGCAAGATATGAAAGCTAACGGTATTTTTATCGAATTTAGTTCTTTGCCAGTCTGTAGTTTCATTCGTTTAAACATTCATGAAAATAGATGTCTCAACAAAATCTGTTTTTGGGACTCAAAATTATCAACGTTTTGCAAATTTAGCATTTTTTGAATTCAAAGTTTTAGGAATTCAACATTCTCGGCCAGGAGGCAAAAAAAAATCAGGACAAGTTGGTACTTCAGACAATTTGATATTTGCACGTTTTGTACAAGACTCTTTGATCTAGACGTATTGTAAGATTGGTTGGTCATTTTGATACCATAATCGTTTTAGTGGGTACTTTGGACGTAATGGATCTAAAGGAAAATCATTGGAGTATTCATTGTTATGTTAACGTTATTTTTCCCGAATAGTTGTAATAAAGTGTGTTATGTTAGGAAAGTGTATTTTTGCGACGAAAATATGGCTACTTAGGTTTGGAAATATACCTTCCAAGGTTTATTTTTTCCTAAAACTTTCCTTTTTTATATCAACATTGAACAATAGGCACACATCTCTACTTGTCAAAAATTTGATTTATTTTCTAAGATATTTACAAAATGTAATATATTGCGGTATATAACTTGGACATCTTCATATCCAAATTTAATTTCACATTTTTCCGATAACCGCAAGTATAAATTAAGCGATCAATCGTAATGAACAAAATTCCCGAGAAATATATCGTTAATAATATATCGTTTTGACGCGAGATCCGAGAAATGCGAGCCATTGTCTACACTCGTACGTTTCAGTAAACGAATATTACGTCCCCAGCGTGATGGGTGGTGAACTAAATCGACATACGTCGGGCGCAAACATGGCCCCACAGTTTAACGTCATTTCCGTAAATGCACCATGACACGTTGTCCAATGCGTTGGGTCACTGTCCAGAGCCACATGCTACGTTATTACTTAGTTTAGGTTATAGTGGAGTGGAACTCGAAGTTATTGAAAAGAGGTTCTCTGTAACTTAAACTCAAACATTACTCAAGTATGAATTTCAGTAATCACTTTCCCACTTAAGGGCAGCGTATTGCACTGCTGATGTTATTGACAAACTTCAACTAATACTGTTTCACTGGCTAGTGTGGAAGAGACAAACCGATGTGAGTACGTGAAGTACTTAGTTCTTCTCGCGTACTCGCATAGCACTGCCCGTTTTCCTCTGGCACCAATGGTTTGGTGAACTTGCTTTGTACACGCAGACTAAACATAAATATAAACGGAAATTGATTCCCTAACCTCCAGTTTTGTGATCGGGATGTCCAAACCACAGAGGTTGTCAAAGTTTTGGGTTATTGCAAAAAAAAAAACGTTATAAAATCAACAAAAAATGTTGCCCTCAGGTTTCCTAAACGCAAACCCGACACCCCACCTAAAGGCGAGAGTTGCAAACTACGGACTAATGGATCAAATAGCCGCCTTACATTGGGTTCAGCAGAATATAGCCCTATTTGGAGGCGATCCAAGTAACATCACGCTCATGGGCCACGGGAGCGGAGCAGCGTGTATAAACTTCTTGATGATATCGCCGACTGTTATGCCAGGTTTGTAGTATTTTTTTCGTATTTATAAATAACAAATTTGTAGTTTGTTAAACTCTTGTAATTATCTACGAATACTTAGCTAGATTTTTTATAACAATGAATTATTTGCTATAAATAACCGCATACACGCAAAAAATCTCATTGAAAGTATTGAAAACCTGACGCAATAAAACCAGTGAAGGCCGTTAAATAAAAATCCCTTCACATGTAATGTGATTTTGATAGTTTATCTCACTATATCTTAGCATAAAATATTCCTGCCACGAGAAAAATCTCCGATCGGATATTCACGACCCGCTGGTTCAAGAATAATCTAATTGAGCAACTTTCGGAGCGAAAATATAATAAATAATAATTTGTGTTTTACTTGTATCTTGTCAGTTATAGCAGTTTTGGGGATCAGTGAAATACAAAAACTCTTATAACGAACCCTCCATCTTCTACCTATTAGCCTGTCTGTCTGTCTGTCTATGGTACCCGAAATCACGAAACGGTTGTCAATTTAACAGAAAAATGTTTAGGTGGAAACCTTACTCCGGGACCTTAAGGAAAGCGATAAAATGTTTGGTAAAGTCACATCCATCATGTGCGGTGCCATATATTATGCTAAATTCATTAAATCGTTTCAGGTTATACCGCATACAGACCGACTAATAGGCATACACTGTCCATTTGCTCGAAGATATCGTCTTTATTTACGGAATCCTTACATAGTGTACGAAATATACTTGATATATGCTTATTTTCTTGAAAAGATACTGAATTAATCTAATAATTTGTCTTTTGGGATAATATTTGGAGCTTTGTTTTCTTGGTTTTATTTAATACTTTTCAGATATCAATTTAAACTTTTGCGTCCTAATAGATATCTTAAGTTTGTTTTGTTCTTGTTCTTTGTTTATAAAGCCACTTTTTACAGGTTTATTCCATCGAGCTATTTTACTATCAGGCTCAGCGCTTAGCTCCTGGGCAATAGTTGACGATCCTGTGTACTATTCACTAAAACTAGCCAAGCATATGAACTGCTCTATACCAGAAGATATGACGAAAGACCATGAAGTCATAGTCGACTGTCTAAGAGACGCTACGATAGAAGAGTTACTATCCATCGACATAACACCACCAAACTTTCTAACGGCTTTCGGACCTTCCGTCGACGGTGTTGTCATAAAAACAGATTTCGCGAAAGATTTTCTGACTTCATACCCGACCGGAGATTTCCCTAGTTTCGGTCCACTGAATAACATGAATGTGAATTTTAATATCCACACAAAACGGAGCGATAGTGGAAGAAGACTTTTCCAAAATAAGTACGATTTATTGTTTGGAGTAGTAGCGAGTGAAGCTTTATGGAAATTTTCATCTCACGATATTCAGAACGGTATCGAGCCAGATAGAAGGGATCGGATGCTGAGGTAAATATTTTAGGAGGTAGAAATTTTATTCGTAGGCAAATATTTAAAAGAAACCTTATCTTTGTAAAACCTTTGAAGTTTTTTATAAAGATGATTGGTCAGCCTTTTCAGCTGGTTTGGAATGAGATAGGAAATTGGATTTCCCAGTAACAAAATAAGACCATGAATTTAAATTCTGTGACATTTGAGAAGATTCATTTCGCCCGTTTTGCGAAATTGTACTGCTCCTCGTTCAAAACTACTAAATATTACGTTTTTGGCGCATATTCAAGCATTAATTTGACATTTATTTTGACATACCCATTAAGTTTAAACGGTTATTATTCAAAATGGTTGTAATTCTGTATTTTTTATTAAATTTTACAGGATATATGTCTGTTTTCAGGACCTACGTGAGAAATGCCTACACGTATCATCTGAGTGAAATATTTTACACGATTGTCAACGAATACACCGATTGGGAAAGAACGGTAGAGGTTTGTTTTTATTAAACGTAGGTAAGGAAAGTACAAGAATTGTGACCACGTATGGCAAAGTGTAGCGTAGGCCGTCCTCGTGCCCGTTGGACATACGGCATAAAGAACGTTTTGGGTGGCGGGCGGCTGGATGAGGAGGACGGAGGACCGCCAAGAGTGGCGAAACCTGGGAAGGGCTTATGTCCAGCAGTGGACGAACACGGGCTAATGGATGAATAGAAAAGATTTTGTCCAATAAGGAGGACTTTAGCACACAAGTTTGACTTGATAGAAAAACCAATAATGTAAAAAAGTTATAATTTTGTGCATGCGAGAATTCAGATCAGGCTTTTAACATGAAAATCAATCTACAAAATAAGTCGTTATTTCGTTTTAATATCTACATTTTTTGTACATAATCGAAGTTATTTTTGTCATCTCACTTCATGTCGTCCCTAAGAAATGAACCTTCCAAATTCAGATCTTTTGTCAGGGTTCTTTAGACATCGTGTCTATTTTTCTCGATACCCCACTATAGAGCTGTCATGACCGCACTCCATCATTTTATGGGGACCACCTATGTAGTCCCTTCCTTTATTACACATTGGAGATTTAAAAAAACTTGACTGAGAATGTAGACTTGCGATTAAAAGTAAACAAATTTAATTTGGCTAGTCATGACTGGACGGCAGAATTTAGCTGATTAGTTTCACTAAAATAGTGTAGCTTTGCGCCGACTAAAAGACAATTTTGTCATAACAACTTGTTAAACGTTTTACAAAACTACTTAAAGGCAAAATTACATCGTTAGTCACACAAAACAATTTTAAACAGATTCATAGTTTTGAACGTAAAGTAAAATTTTAATATATTAAAAAGGAAGTTCAAAGCAGTCCTACTTCCTCGCCCCTACATACTTCTTAAAAGTTACGTAATTTCCTTAGCGTGGCGCGGAAGAAGTTTCGTAACGCAAAGAGAAGGTCGTTTGCGTTACTCAAACACCACTTCGACGGTTTGTCAAGTAAACGAAAAAGTGATTGTTTTTGAATTAAACTTTAGGAATTTGTTAAGGTCTGGAGTAGGTTGTAGGTGAGTCGCATCCAACCAAAGTATATTCAGTTCTTCATGGTAATGACGTTTCCATAGGAGAAATTGTCTATGGATGTTCGTTAACATGTTCCATATTTTCAGAAAATAAGAAAGAGTACAAAAAATATCTAGGGCGTTATGCCCTAACGGGTACAATTTAAATGCTCACCAAAACGGAAACATGCTTACCAAATATCGTCAAAGCTCGAAGTCAGTTAAAGTCTGAAAATAGGTAGCGAGGAGGAGCGTGTTAGGTTGACATGTTAATACACATTGGGAGCCGAGCGAAGCGGAGCGGACAATTTAGTGAGCATTTATCCATTTTCGAAGTGATATACGATGTGCATTTTTGGTAGGCATTTAAACAGTCTCACATCATTTCTAGCGAATCACGATACCTATGGAAGCAATAGCCATAGATGTTGAAGTTAGATATTTAGGCCCCAGTTTTCTTCAAACCGGAACGTATCAAAGTAATTTATTACGTCCCTGCCAGCAACACAGTATTTAATCTTTGAGAAAATATTGTACTAAAACAAAAGTTCCTAAAAATTCCAAGAAATATAAATTTACGGAGCACTTGAAACATAAATTATTTCAAAAGTAGTCATATTTTGACGAAACAGGTTGAAAATTATGTGAGAATTTGAGTAGGGTTCCCTAAAACCTGTCAAATTGAAGATTTAGATTTAAACTGAGATAAAAGCGAGCCGATCTCATGTTACTGGGCTTACGAGGCCCTAAAACACAGTGCCTTTACAAATATACATAATACCTTTACAAATACTTAATAAACACACGCCCTGGGGTTAGGCAAAGACTAGACATTTACAACTGCTGCGATCCTGACACATCACTTTAGCTTCTTCCACATCCGTTAATCTAGTCACACAAGCTCTTGTATTCTGGATAGTTATATTAGTAACGTTAAAGTAAGAATATAAAGTCCCAATAATAGATCACTTTTCACAAAAAAAAGGTTTTTGCGCTACTTTTTTTCACCTTTCCATAGAAATTTAGTCAGCTGATTGAATCATTTTGTATTGGGAAGTGAACAAATTAAATGATCAAAAAACAATTTTTCTTCTTAAAAATCTTTTTTTTTTGCCATTACACAATTAATAGTGGTTTATTTTACAAGTGCGGCAAGGAGGCAATAAATAATGAGGACGATTCATTCATATACCGATCATTTTTCCCAAATAAACATAACCGCAAAAATAAAAAATCGTGTTCCTCTCCGTACTAAATTGAAGTACGTACTAAAAATGTATAGGCAAGTGAACTTTTTTGCGCAGGTACTTTTGTGTAGAGTATGCAAAGAGTATGTGATTTAATTTAATTTACACCCGGTGCAAGTACAAAAATTAAAAAAGGATAGTTCATTAAATAAAATGTTCGTTTCTTTTGATACTTTACAGCTGATTTTCTTTCAGAGTCCAATAAACACCCGCGATGCAATCGTGGCAGCACTCTCGGATGCACAATACGTAGCACCACTTGTCCAAAGTGGGGACTTGCTGAGTGGTGGACCAAAACCTGCTCCGTCAGATGAGGATGGCCCAAGAAGACCCACGAAAACGTTCTTTTATGTGTTCGACTATCAAACTAAAGACGGGTTCTATCCTCAGGTAAATTAATAATGTTAATGAATTATTGAATGAGTGAATGTTATTTGTCAAAGCTTTTGTGTTTTTATCTCGGTATTAATAGATTGCTATTTGTCAAAGACTTGTGGAATTTAGGGAACTTGCTGATTCACCATTCAGCTTGCTACAAGTATAATATTTAAAAGCAATTAATATTCTGTACGAAAAATTTGCAAACTGCAGGGAACGAAACTATCTTTCGAATCGACTTTTATTGAAATTTATAATATACTTTATATTTATTAACTTTGTATTGGGGTCTTACTTGCGATAACTAATAACATACCATAATAGATATGTGCTTGACGTTTCGACGCCTCTGTAGGCTGTCGTGGTCACAAGCTCTAGTCAGTTAGCTTTACAAAGTTAATAATGTGTGAAAATCGCGAAAGTTTAAAGTTTACTATACTTTATATTTGTCCATGTTAGATAAACAGGAATAATAATAGTAACTTACATTGACCTCTCGTAACTTATTAATAATATTAATAAATACTTGAAAATAATTATAAATCTAAATAATAATTTAATTAACTTGAGAAATCTGCTACAAACTAAACCTAAACATAAAAAACAGTTTTTTTTTTAATATATCCATTTACTACAATAATTTACCTTCAGAGTTTTAATAAAAATATCGTCACGACATGAATCCTTGTGGGGGTGCAGAGGTGTTCCCACGTGTGAACTGTGAAATGCAAGTCACAGTCCACACTTTGTATACCCGATTTTCACCGATGACTATATAACGTCACAATCGCTATGGATGATGAATGAGCCCTATTGCCGTACATTGGGCACAAACGAACCGATATTTTCAGTCTCATTATCGCTTATCCAGTAGCCCGCTGTCAAGATCGTGGTTCGAATCCATCATACAGATTAAATAAACACAATAAATATTTTTACCGTATTGATGTTTAATCATCGGTTGTTATTTTTCTACAATATGGTTGAAATATTAGTGTTTGTTTTAATGTGTTTAAATAAAAAAGCCAAATGGGTATATTATTATCTATTATTGTTTAGTAATCTAATTAGGTACTTCAAAAATAAGTTATGAAAAAATAATATAAAAGAGTTTTTTGTGACAAAATATACTTTGGGAAAATTGACTGAACTGATTTCTATCTTATTTGCAAAAATATTTTCTAGACAAAACCAATAAAATTGTTTGACTTAATCAAACTTTCCTATTGCTTTGACTTTGAAACTTTTAAAGAAAATTCCCACATAAAACTAGTTAGTACAAGCATTTGCATACAAAAAGACAAAGTTTGCAACATAAAATATGGTCATAATACTATGAAGTCATAAGACCTGAAATAAAACTTGAAGAGTTTATTTCTCCTAAATGCACGGTCGCCAGAGGTCGCTGATTCTAATCAAATAAGGGCATATTTGTGCTTGGTCCGTGTACTTCGAAAGTATTTGTTCCTGAAGTACGAAGTAATAATCGTTGTTGGAATGAGAGTGGCGGAGAGAAAGGCGTGCACGTCACATATTTTATTGGCCAGGAATGTCCACTGATATTGAAAACCTGATAGAATCATGCGAGGTGTATATTTATAATTCTAAATTTTTGTTTTTTTTCAAATAAATATATAATAGTATTACTTACTGTGAATTGCAAAATGATGAAGCTTTTACGAATTTCGAAATATATAATTTAAATCAGCCAGAAAAAGATGAACAAATGCACGTACATTTTTGTGAACAATAAATTTAATGAATCAGTAGATTACTCCCAAAATTAATGTTAAACATATTATTATGTATATGTGTCATCGGCATGTAGAACTGGACGGCTATTCTGGCATTATTTTTCACTCGCAATGTTAGTCGTTCGACTTTTGTTTTCACTATGGTAAATGGCATGTGATGTAAAGTAGAGTAACTAAGCCATAAAAACTATGAATATACGCAACGGTTACAATAGGTTTTCCGTAAAAAAATCAACACATATCCGCAGATAATCCCTTTCAAAATTACTCAAAATCTGCCTTAGGAATTTCCACACGTGCCAGACCGTCCTGCGCCCTAAGTATAATGACGCGCGTCTTCGGTTCTCACGCATTTTATAGCGCACATTGAACCAAATTAAGCGATTGTGCGCAATAAAACGCGTGACAAACGAAGTGGCGCGTCATAATGCCACGGGCGCTGGCCATATGATAATCTGCCTAGGCCATTTAGGCATGTCTAATTTCTGTTAAAACTAGGTGGGTTATCTCACTCCACTCCGTTTCGTGCGGCTTACAAAATGTATTAAGGGCCCATAATACCTCAATTCGCAGTCCTGCTCTTACGCTTCTGCTTTTTAACTGTCTATCCTTCTCTAATCAGATGCCACGCACGCAAAACATCAGTTATTTTAAAATCACAGCTACACTGATGGTTTTTTCATTTTTAAGTTATTGTCTGCATCTGATTCATACTAATATCAGTTATATTATGCAAAGTTTCAGATCTAATTTCATGTATTAATTGAATTCTATCGGTTTATTGTACGGTTTGGAGGTAACTTTGTAATTTTTTTATCAAGAAAATTTAATGTTATCAAGTTTTCACTATTATGTTGACATAGAATTAGTCTTTAACTTTATCATATATCAATTTCAGAGTGATTGTTGCGGTATTTGTTGGTATAAAGCAGGATCATGCGAAGCGAAGTGAGGTATTATACACTCTTAACATTTAACTATAACTTTTAAAAGATTTTAGATTTCATACTTTACGATCTGCCCAATTATACGGTCTTTCCACGACATATGTACATCAAAATTTTTTTTGGCAGAGAATGGGATCCATTCATGGCGAGGAGTTACCATACGTGTTCGGAGCGCCAGTCGTTGATGGGTTTGGCCACTTCCCGCACAACTACACCAAGTCCGAGATATCCCTGTCGGAGTCCATGATGCTGTTCATCGCCAACTTTGCCAGGACCGGGTGAGTTGATGAACAATACAAATCCATCCATCAGCCTGTTTCATCCGCTGCCAGACATAGGCCTTTCCAAGATTTCGCCACTCTCAGTGGTCCTGCTGGAAGTATTGCCCATACTCACACACGCTGGGCGGGTGGGTTGGACAGCGCGGTGCTGAAATCTTCGCACCAGTAACGCGAATGCCCGTCCGTCAGCAGTCTGTTTTATATTCCCATCAATTGGGGATGGAAATACCGCCATCTGTCGGTCCCTGGCCATTTTGGGCCACTTGGTTGTGCCTGTTGAGAACTGTCCTTTTACTCTCCCCCGAATAACTTCGGGGTGTTTGCGAGTAAGATGGTGGTACCTTCACAGTCCAGCCCGGCACCAGCTCTACCACTTTTACAATCTTTAAATGAAACTTAGTAAATAACTGTTCATACTGAACAATTTTTCCGAAGAAACAAAACTGAGCAAACGAAAAAGAAAATTGACCTTCCCCTACAAAGTTCACAGCAGGTTTACAAAATGAGAAAGGAAACATGAACATTTTCTTTTATTTCCGCAGGGATTTTTCTTTGGAAAAGTTGTCCATTACAACCGGTAGATTATGTGGATTAATTTAAAAATAAATATGATGAAATGAACAGCCATTTACACTGAGGCTGAAGAACAAACATACATAAACTCACGTTTGTATACCAATTAGAGACCATAAACTTCCAGGCTGCAATCCTGTTACACATTTTAGTTTCATCTGTGTTTTCTTTTACAGTTCGTTAAGTATTAAAAATATCATGACGATACAATATACCGGAAATAGTGTCAGACCTGCCCTCTTATTGTCCAACTTCAGTATCTATCACTACAGCCATCAAAGATGTCGTGCCAATTCCAATTACGGTGCGTTTGAAAGTGACTGCGATGGATGTCGAAGTTAGAAAATAAGGCCCCTGTTCCCAAGTGTGGACTGTCACTGAAACACTCGCACACTTTTTTTACCGACGACTTTTACGTCCCAATGTGATAATGCGTGAGCCTTATCGCAGTGCAAAAAATTACTCCTTTAATGGAATTCAAGTTAACCTTACAGTGTTTTCCTTCACCGTAGTTGGTAAACAAACCAATACGTGGCACATATATTGTAAAAAAATTAATGTTGCGTGTTTAACCGGTAGGATTCGAACCTGGGTCCCAAAACTGAGATCAAGATTGGAGATCGCGTCCTACTGACTGAGCTACCGCTGCTTATACTCTATATATATTATTTATATCTATCTATAACTTAAGAGCTTCACTCTTGTCGGTGCAGTAACCGCCATTCTTCTCTTTCTTCTGTTAATTTTTATATACATATATATTTATAGTGTAAAGTTGGACGAGAATATTTATTGATTGTATTGCACAAGTAAGTTCAATTTATTGTTATTCTCTCCCTTGTTAATAAATATGACTAATTATATATAGATAACCTAAACAAAATTGAATGGACAAATCTCCACCGACAAGAGCACAGCTCTTAAATTGAGAGTGAAAAAAAAATGAAAAAGCAAAAGTCCCAAAAAATTATAGTGTGATAATGTTGAGTCCTATCCTGGGTCCGACATCAGTCAAAACAGTCACAATCAATGTAATTCACTTGAAAATAGCTTTATTTAACATTCCTAAATTTGACAAAATTTTATGTCATTTAAACACTTATATCGAGGACGTAATTTCAGTTCTTTGAGTTATCTGCTTAGCTCTGGCTATACGTTTTACATTCAAAGCCAAAACTAAGTTAAATTGAACAAAAACTTCAAAAAGGTTTCATAACAAAATGAAAATTAAACATCTACAAGGTAATTAAACACATAAAAATAAAGCAAATGCAACTTTTTTGATCCGATTTATATATAAATACATAAACACTCTTGTATACATGTAAGCACATAAATTCAGAAAAACTCAAGGGATATACTATAATTTGAATACATTGAATAATTTGAATACATTGATATTAAAAATAGAGACTGAACAGAAAATTAATAATTCTTAGTGATGATGAGTTAGCTGCTGGCCTTAGCTCAGAGCTGATAAGGAAATGGGACAAATCTATAAACACCTACAATGTCTTTTCTTACGTTATGTCAGGAGCAACGTCTGAAAAAATACTAGAACAATGCAGTCAAATAGGGAAGCAAATAAACAAACAAGACAAAATTATCTTGTTTGTTGGAAGAAATGACAAGAATCCTACTAAACTAATAGCTGAGCTAAGTGTTGCCTTTAAAGCATTAGAGCCAGCACAAATATTCTTAGTGGATACTAAAACTCACGTTTATCTAAACGAAGAGGCACTTACTAAACAGATGAAACTTAAAGTAAATTTGTTCTCTCATGCAAACTACATAGAAATTACGCACAATTATAAGAACTTCAAAGATGATTTCTGCAGAGCGATAAACCATGTTATTAATGTGAAAGATTATGAGATGGAATACCTAAAACCGTACAAAAGTAACAAAAAAAATAACAATCTCACTTTGAAGAAGCCGAAATCAAATAAGATCCTCAGAAAAGGAACTATTCCATACCTCTTCAACAAAATGCTAACGGAAAAACCAAGAAATGGTAAAAAACCAAAACCAAGGTAAAAGATGGCGAAAACATGTATCACAAAAAAGGGACACTGCCATTTTATTTTGCACGAATGAAGTTAACAAATAAACAAGACAATGATTCCACCACAGACCACGGACTAAACAATGATACATTTTTTCGTGGCTAACACTAACGATTTATTGATATATCACCAAAACATTGCTGGTGCACTTAATAAAATGGATAGATTAACAATAGCTATTGATGAACTAAGCGAAAAATACAAAAAAGTAGATGTCATTTGTCTTTCTGAGCATTTCATGAGAAAAGAAGAAGGGGAGAACTTAAAAATGCCTGGATTAAAGCTTGCAAGTTACTACAGCAGAAGCAAACTTAAACGTAAAAGGGAAAATAGAAGGGGTGTAGCTATACTGGTAAGGGGCAATTTGGAGTTTAAGGAAATACCTCTGTTAAATCAATTAGCTGTTAATTTTACTTTTGAATGCTGTGCTGTGGAGATTGCAAACACAATAATTGTTTGCCTATATCGCATACCAAGCACAAATTATGAACCTTTCTTCAAAAAATTAGAAAACTTACTTTCACTTTTAAGTAATACTCGAAAAAAAATCGTTCTTTGTGGAGACTTTAACATTGATAGATTATCAAAATCTGGTGCTTCCTCTGATGTTAACCAGAGATTCGAAAGTATTCTAGAGGAGTATAATCTAAGCATGCAAATCACTGAACCAACCAGAATTACGTCGCGATCAAAGACATGTATTGATAATTTTGCTGTAAATTATACACAAGTTAGATGTAGAACCATAGAGTTAGATTTATCTGATCATAAAGGAATACTCATGTTTGTTCCCCTACAAAAGAAATTAAATAACAAACTGCAATCTTGGTACGCATTAAAAAGAGATTACAGCAATGAAAATATTAATAAGTTCGTATATTACCTAAGTCATTTAACCTTTATTGAAGTATGATTAATTGAAATAGGCGTTACCTTGCGGAAGTCCATCACTAAGTAAAGGATATATGAATATAATTTGCAATATTCCGCTAAACAATTCTTGTCGTGCTATTCAAAATGCAGACTCGTGCACCGCCCGCCCGCCCGCATAAAAACATGCAACAAGCAAGCGATACAAGCAAAGCAATCTTAAATAACAAGCAAGAAAACTTATCGACACGTGTTTCGCCTCTGAACGAGGCATCCTCGGGATGTGTTGCTAGCCCGGCTTCTCCGCAGCAACTGATGTGTTGCTCGCCCAGCCGCTCCGCAGCAACTGATGTTGTTCGCCCGACAGCTCAGCAGCTAGTGACGAGCCGCGACGATTTGGTCATCTCACAAACCCCTTTCTGGGGCGTGGGGAGTCAGTATCGGGGCTGAGCCCCCTGACTGAGGTAGCTACCGCTGCCCATGGCTATGGGCAGGTCTGTGATGGTGACGCCCGAGGGCGTCTGGTGGAGTGTCCGGTTGCCTGTTACTCGACTCAGAAGTGAGGAGTTACGAGGTGCCCGGCTGCTCTTCTCTCTTCCAGTTGACGTAGGAAGGTGGGGTTGGTCAGGATGAAGTCGAGAAGCCTCGTCATCTCATCCCGTTCCTCCTCCTCCTCCTGGTACGTCTGTGGGGGCTCTGCCGGTGTTGCGGTGTCCATCATGGAGGCGGGTTGGTCTGCCGCCGTAGCCTTCTTTGGTTTTCTCTTGGTCCTCTTCCTGCGAGACTTCAGCGCATTGTTCCTGGCCGTAGGCGGGTTCGCCTCGGCCACGAGCGAAGCCGGCGCCGTCGTCTCTTGGGGTTTCGGCTGGGAGATGGGCAGCTCCTTGGGTTTGGAGTCGGTCGCCGTTAGGGCGACGGTTCCCGCCTTTTTGTTCCGGGCCTCCCTCCGGAACACTGGGCAGGAGGTGTTGTTTGCTGCGTGAGGACCCGCACAGTTGGCGCAGGTCGCAGGCTCTTCTCTCGGGCGTTGGCATTCTCGGGCCAGGTGCTCTTCACCGCAGCGCACGCAGGCCCTGGTGCGATGGCAGTTGTGGGAGGAGTGGCGGAACTGCTGGCACCTATGGCACTGCGCAGGCCCCCGCTTCCCCCTCCATGCTTCAACTTTGATGCCTGGCATGTGCATGAGTTCGGTGATCTCATACACAGCCGGCGTCAAGTTGGGCGTCTTCCTGAACTGGACGAAGAATATGCAGCCGGGGCGCCCCGCTCTCGCCCTGATCGGCTTGCAATATTCGACCTCGAGTCCTAGTTCAGACAGGGCTTCTATCAAATCTTCCGGCTCGGTGTTCGCCGGGAGACCTCGGATGGCCGTCTTGAGGGTCCTCTCCGCTGGTGGCGAGTAAGTGAACCACTTGACTCCTTCCTCTGTTGTGAGTCGTGTTAAGTACGACTGCACAATTTGGAACTCGTCGGCATCCAATGGGGTGAAACGCACGCCCCTTTGAAAGGCACGCGCGTTCGGGGCTCGTCCTATCTGCTGCGTCATCTCCCTGATGTGCAGCCGCCAGTTGGGCAGCGTGTCCACGACCATGGGAGGATATCGCAGCTTCTTGGGAGCAGTCCCGACGGAGGGCGTCGCGATGGCGGGCGTCGCGGCGGAGGGCGTCGCGGCGGAGGGCGTCGCGACGGAAGGCGTCGCGGCGGTGGGCGTCGCGACAGAGGGCGTCGCGGCGGCGGTCTTCGCGGCGGAGGGCCTCGCGACAGAGGGCGTCGCGGCGGAAGGTCTCGCGGCGGGAGGCCTCGCGGCGGAAGGCCCCGCGACGGAGAGCGTCGCGGGCGGAGGCACCGCGGCGGCGGGGGGCGCGGAAATGGGCTGAGCGGCAGTCCGTTTCGCGGGTGGACGCGGTCGGACGGTGCGCAGCGTCGGTGTAGGCGGGTTGGCGCGGTGTTGTGGTGCAGGCGGCTGGCGTGCGGCTGCTTGGGCGTACGACGCTACTGGGCGTGGCAGTCTTGACTTCGGGCTTGAGAAGGCGGGAGAAGGTGCGTCGCAGGCGCGCTTCCCCTCGGTCTCCTCACTGCTTTCAGTCCGGGCGCGCTTGCGTTCCCTCTGAGGAAGGGGCGGCAAGTTGAGCGGCATCGAGGCAGCGAGCTGGCGAGTCTCAGCAACAAGTTGCGAGGTCTCAAGCGCAGCTGGCTCCTCTTCGGCAGTCAGGTTGGGACGGTGGTCACGGAGATACGCTTCCATTGCCTGTAGCAATCCCTCCGAGAGGTATTTGCTACGACGGAGGCGAGATGTAATCATCTCGTCCCATTCGAGCCCACATCTCGGAGAGACGGGATGCTCGAAGACAAATGGGTAGGCGTACTCCGTGCTGGTGGACATGACAAACACGTCGGCTTCAGATCCAGCGTTCAGGTCTTCACGGCTTGAGCTGGAGGCTTCGTTGGGGGTGGAGCGTCGGCTTGAGGCGTCCGAGCCCTGAGAAGGGCTGTTGTTTCCGCTCATTATGAGTGAGCGGCGGCTGCGGGGGGGTGAGACGCGTGCGACCTATGAGTCGTGGCTAATGCCAGTCCCCATGCCCCTTTCCTCGGTGATTTCCGCTGGTGGAAGGCCGAGGCAGGAAGCGCAGAGAGCGGCACCACAACTCAGGCGCTCTATAGGTGAATGATGATCCCCTCCGCGCAGCTGAGGCGCGGGCGCGATTGGCGGAAAATATTAAAAAATAATATTTCGCAAATGCGCAACGAGAGATAGGTCCGTACACGGCGAGCGTTCAGGCAATCCGTGACGAGCCGCCGACCAAAACTCGCCTTTTATACACCGGCCTGACTAGTTGTTTGGTGGGGAAAATGGGGAGACGAAAACATGCGTAACAGTGGGGTAGTGGTAAAGTTAGTTTGTTCGTTTAGTAAATCAGGGTTATTCTTGTTTTTTAGTATTTCTAATTGTTCTAACACACACATTCTTAAACCTTTTTTACAAATATGTTTTACTTCAAATGAATGGTTATCAGGCAAACTATGACCGGACTCTAATAGATGTTTTGCAAAGTGTGATTTTTCAGGATGATTATTTCTATGGGCTGAGATATGTTCTTTGTACCTAGTTTCAAAACTGCGACCTGTTTGACCTACATAGACACCGTTACAATCATTGCAAGACAATTTGTAAATACCAGACTGTTGTTTTTTATATAATTTGTCCTTACCATTGCAAATACGCTTTATCTTATTTTTGGTTCTGAATGCAACGCGAACACCACAACGCCGAAAAATCTTCGCAACCCGTTCAGAAATTGGACCCAGATAAGTTATGCTTGTTTTATATTTCTGAACACTCGTACTTTTAGGCTGTAAAGCAGACAAACTGTTTCTAATAATGATATTCTGTTTTTTGTGGACTAATCTATCAACCATTTTTGCACTACACCCGTTATTCACAGCAATCTGATATATTATGTTGAGTTCTTTTTCAAAGTTGTCAGGACTTAGAGGCACCGTCATCAATCTGTGAACATAACAACGAAATGCTGCAAGCTTATGTTCCCAAGGGTGACAAGATGAAGAAGGTATTACAGTATCGGTGTGTGTTGGCTTGCGGTATATTTGAAATTCATGTTTATTCTGTGCCCGAGTAATCGTTAAATCTAGAAAATTAAGGGAGTTTTCTTGTTCGACTTCTAATTTAAATTTTATTTTGGGGTGAATTTTGTTCAATTTGTCAACAAATACATCGAGCTGTCTACCAGTACCAGTCCAGCAAATAATGATGTCATCAACGTATCTGTAATAATACAAAATATTCGAACTACTGACAATGTGTTTGTTCTCAAAACTATCCATGAAAATATCGGCCATTAGTGGACTTAAGGGTGAACCCATCGCTAAACCTTCTTTCTGCATATAGAATCTATCATTGAATTTGAAATAATTTTGACGCATGCAAACTGATGCAAGGCTAATGAGGTCATCAATTTCGTTAGTGTGAAGACGTTGTTTTTCTAGTAAATTTCTAATAACAATCAAACACTCATCGGAAGGAACATTGGTAAACAAGCTATCTACATCTAAAGATATCAACTTCGCATTAGAGGGCAAATGGACATTCTGAATTTTTGATATTAAGTCATCTTTGTTCCTAAGACAATAAATGGGCTTGAAGGCAGTTTTTTCTATCAAAATATGATTTAACCGTTTTGACAAATCATAAGCTGGAGCACCTATATAAGAGACAACCGGACGAACTGGAATACTATCTTTATGAATTTTTGGCAAACCGTACAAAGCTGGAGCTATAGGGTTCATAGGAAGTAATTTTGCTTTATAGTGAGAATTGTCTGGAAAAACAAAGGAGGTGTTGTTGACGGCTAATTTTAACTCTGCTTGAAATTTCTTAGTTGGATCTGAATTAAGAGGAACAAAGGCGTCACCCTGAATAACATCATTTACCTTTATATTATAGTCATCACGATTCATTATTACTACTGTGTTGCCCTTATCGGCCTTGGAAATCACTAAGTTATTTTCGTTGACCCTACTCTGAACAGATTTAAATATTGCTAGTTCCGGATTAATTTTGAGACTTGATGAGACAACGGACTCTTGAATTTCAAGCGTAACCAAACTCTTCACAATATTGTCTTGCTTAGAAACAATTGCAGTAATCTCAGCATCAACAGCTAAATTTTCTAATGAATTTTGGGACAAACTAGAAGGAATATTATATTTTAAACCCTTTTCTAAAAGAGACATCTCAATATTGGGAAAAACAACATTAGTTAAATTTTTTACTCGAGGGTAGAATGAAGAAGTTGATGAATTTTGCACGGGCTGTCGACTAAAATCGTTATTACACTGTATTAATCTATCTAACTTACTTTTCTGAATGAGATACTTCTCGTGCACAACCTTCGATGCCAAATCTCTAGCCTTTCTATCCAAGCTTTTTTTCGGTAAGAAATAACCTTAAAACTCATCTCAAAGTTCTCCATACTGAATTAACTTTTTCTTTACACAGCACTGAATTTGACAGCTTGTATTGTGATGCTGGGATAGATCACATGTGATCTTACAGCATCACTGGTCCATTTAAATATTTAATGTAAAGTTAATAAATAAATAAAAAAAAAAAAATAAAAAAAAAAAAAAAAAAATTTGTCAAAACGGTTAAATCATATTTTGATAGAAAAAACTGCCTTCAAGCCCATTTATTGTCTTAGGAACAAAGATGACTTAATATCAAAAATTCAGAATGTCCATTTGCCCTCTAATACGAAGTTGATATCTTTAGATGTAGATAGCTTGTTTACCAATGTTCCTTCCGATGAGTGTTTGATTGTTATTAGAAATTTACTAGAAAAACAACGTCTTCACACTAACGAAATTGATGACCTCATTAGCCTTGCATCAGTTTGCATGCGTCAAAATTATTTCAAATTCAATGATAGATTCTATATGCAGAAAGAAGGTTTAGCGATGGGTTCACCCTTAAGTCCACTAATGGCCGATATTTTCATGGATAGTTTTGAGAACAAACACATTGTCAGTAGTTCGAATATTTTGTATTATTACAGATACGTTGATGACATCATTATTTGCTGGACTGGTACTGGTAGACAGCTCGATGTATTTGTTGACAAATTGAACAAAATTCACCCCAAAATAAAATTTAAATTAGAAGTCGAACAAGAAAACTCCCTTAATTTTCTAGATTTAACGATTACTCGGGCACAGAATAAACATGAATTTCAAATATACCGCAAGCCAACACACACCGATACTGTAATACCTTCTTCATCTTGTCACCCTTGGGAACATAAGCTTGCAGCATTTCGTTGTTATGTTCACAGATTGATGACGGTGCCTCTAAGTCCTGACAACTTTGAAAAAGAACTCAACATAATATATCAGATTGCTGTGAATAACGGGTATAGTGCAAAAATGGTTGATAGATTAGTCCACAAAAAACAGAATATCATTATTAGAAACAGTTTGTCTGCTTTACAGCCTGAAAGTACGAGTGTTCAGAAATATAAAACAAGCATAACTTATCTGGGTCCAATTTCTGAACGGGTTGCGAAGATTTTTCGGCGTTGTGGTGTTCGCGTTGCATTCAGAACCAAAAATAAGATAAAGCGTATTTGCAATGGTAAGGACAAATTATATAAAAAACAACAGTCTGGTATTTACAAATTGTCTTGCAATGATTGTAACGGTGTCTATGTAGGTCAAACAGGTCGCAGTTTTGAAACTAGGTACAAAGAACATATCTCAGCCCATAGAAATAATCATCCTGAAAAATCACACTTTGCAAAACATCTATTAGAGTCCGGTCATAGTTTGCCTGATAACCATTCATTTGAAGTAAAACATATTTGTAAAAAAGGTTTAAGAATGTGTGTGTTAGAACAATTAGAAATACTAAAAAACAAGAATAACCCTGATTTACTAAACGAACAAACTAACTTTACCACTACCCCACTGTTACGCATGTTTTCGTCTCCCCATTTTCCCCACCAAACAACTAGTCAGGCCGGTGTATAAAAGGCGAGTTTTGGTCGGCGGCTCGTCACTAGCTGCTGAGCTGTCGGGCGAACAACATCAGTTGCTGCGGAGCGGCTGGGCGAGCAACACATCAGTTGCTGCGGAGAAGCCGGGCTAGCAACACATCCCGAGGATGCCTCGTTCAGAGGCGAAACACGTGTCGATAAGTTTTCTTGCTTGTTATTTAAGATTGCTTTGCTTGTATCGCTTGCTTGTTGCATGTTTTTATGCGGGCGGGCGGGCGGTGCACGAGTCTGCATTTTGAATAGCACGACAAGAATTGTTTAGCGGAATATTGCAAATTATATTCATATATCCTTTATTTATTGAAGTATACAATGAAAAGGATGCAGATTTAGCTTTTGATAGATTCTCAGAGCTGTTTAGACTATTCTATGACTTGTGCTTTCCTTGGTGTAGGGTCAAAGTAAACCTTAAGCGAAAGCCATCTTGGATTTCAAAAGGAATAAAACTCTGCTGTAGAAAAAAACGACAAAAATTATGGCAATATCGAAAGTCACCAACCGAGATTAACAAAAAAGTCTACAGAGAATTTTCTAGAAGACTACATACTATAATAAAACAGACAAAAAAGGCTCAAAATACACATTTCATAAACTCTGCTAGTAGTAAATCTAAAGCAACTTGGAAAATTATTAAAAATAATAATAACAAACTAAATAACAACCACATTGATAAAATTTAATCCAAATACAATATATTTATAACTGATCCTACAGAGATAGCGAATGCTTTTAATAATTTCTATATTGACCAAGTGAACACAAAACCAAAAAAAAGACCAGAATGCAGTAATAATGAAAAAACGTACAAATCTATTTTTTTGTCACCAACCGACAAATATGAGGTAGAAAAAGAAATAATTAACTTGAAGAACAAAAGTAGCGTAGGTAATGATGGAATCCAAACAAAAATCATGAAAATATGTCATCAAGTTATAAGTAAACCAATCACATATATATTTAATTTAATGAAAGAACAAGGGATTTTTCCTAATGGTCTCAAAATGTCCATAGTAAAACCTATTTACAAAAAAGACGGTAAAACAGACATGTCGAAATATAGGCCTATCACGCTTATCAAGATATTTTCTAAAATATTTGAGCGTCTAATATATAAAAGGCTTTACGCATTTTTGACAAACAGAATATAGTTGTTAAGGAACAAAACGGGTTTAGAAAAGACAGGTCCACTAATCTGGCTATATACGATTTTTTAAAGTTGATGATTGAAAGCATCGACAAAAAACATCAAACTGTAGCTCTTTTTTTGGACATGTCAAAAGCTTTCGACTACGTGAGTCATAAGCGTCTTTTATCAAAACTTTATGATTGTGGAATAAGAGGCATAGCTTATGACCTACTTAAGTCTTATTTAGATGACCGTAAACAAGTCTGTGAAATAAGTCGACTTTGCCTAAAGACCAATACAGAAAGAATTTTTACATCCAATGTTAGATCAGTAAAGAGTGGAGTACCTCAGGGCAGTATTTTGGGTCCTCTCCTTTTTCTCATTTACATTAACGACCTACCGAGTCATGTACCAAAGCCAGTGATTCTCTTTGCTGACGATTGTACTGCTATTGTATCATGTAAGGACAAAAATAACCTAAACCATGAAATAAATTTAACCTTGGATTCCATAGTTAACCGGCTCAGCAATAATGACCTTTTAATACATTTTAGTAAAACTAAAGTGATGCAATTACATCATACACAAAACATTCCACCCATATTAAATATTAAATATAACAATAATGTGATAGAGGTAGTGGATAGTATAAAATTTTTAGGAATCCAACTGGATAAGCATTGAAACTGGAAGTCTCATGTTGCAAAGCTAAAGAATAAAATAAACAGCTTTGTGTATCCCTTAAGACTACTCACAAGAGTAGCGTCAATAAATGTAGCCATAACAGCATATCACGGATATGTAAATTCTATAATCCGATATGGTATAATCTTTTGGGGCAATAGTAGTGACTGTATACAGATTTTTAGGATGCAAAAAAAATGTATCAGGGCAATTACTGGAATAAAACCTTGGGACACTTGCAGACAGCACTTCAAAGATTTGAAAATATTATCGTTCCCGTCGCTTTATCTTCTCGAATGTCTTATGTTTGTCAAAATTAATTACACAAAGTTCAAAGAGACGCAACATGTATCAAGGCGGCTGCAACACAGAATACACTTAGAAATGCCCTATTCAAAGTGTAAACTATGTGGAAAGAGCATCTATGCTATGTCTGTAAAACTATATAACAAGCTTCCAAATTCAATAAAATCTTTACCTATTGGAAAATTTAAATCGATTTTATTCAAAATTTTGTTACAAAAATGTTATTATGACATAAATGAATATTTAAATGATGTTAATTTTTTATCATAATGAAGCCTAGAGTGTGTCTATCTATGACATTCAAACGGTATTTGACAATAAAATTTGTATGTATAATCTATTTTATATTGTTGTTTTGACATTTTACTTGACATTTGTATTAACTTTCTCATTGTGTAGTATTCCTGTATTTTTTAGATTAGTTTTAATTATAATTTGTATGCTTAGTGGCAAAAAGCATTGAGCCAAAGTGACATGTTTTTCCAACTTATTATGTAACATGCTTTTTACAAATAAACGATTGATTGATTGATAAACGATCCCAACCTTAAACTCTAGGTTAAAAATTTAGCGTTCTCAAATACTCTACCTATAAGGTGTCTCTCCGTAGATTTAGATCCGAACTCGATTCGTGGTTGTTGGAATTAAGAACAAAAACATAAATACATATTATATAATGGGACTTTTGGTATCACGCTGCGGTTCTAGAGTAACATGGATAGACCTGCAACACGATGTGTAAAGTAGTTTAATCAAACTAAAGTTCTTGCCACGAAAGAAGACCCTTGTGGATGTACTCGTACTTATTGTCAATTAATAAATACGAATTCTTTCGTATAAATTACTTTAACGCCCAATTTAGTTGACAATCGAAATTGGCCAGTGGCAGGTTTTTTAAATGATAAGTTTGTATTATATTTGCCCACTTTATATCAATTCAATAAATATTATTTATTTTACTACTGGAGTCTTTAATTTATTGAGATTTATTAATTAATATTATATCAATACAAACACTTTTAAAATTACTCGATATATATTTCGACCAGCTTGTGGTCGTCGTCATTCGACTGACGAATACTACTCGAATCATGATGACCACAAGCTGGTCGAAATATATATCAACCTACTTTACACCCGTCTACATATTTTTTTAATAATTATGGGATTTAATAATAAAAATAATATACAATACACCAATTAGAAATAAAGATTAACAAATAATAATAAAGAATAACACACAACACACAGATAGTACACACAACAACCATAAAACCAAAGCAAAACCCCGATAAAGGTCAGACTAAATAAAATACTTTATTCAAGTCATCGCTGTCGCCGGGCAGGGTACCCATGACACTGGCGGCATTGCCTCGTTGGGTGGCAAGGCTGATGCGTTGCCCGAGGTAGGCTCTAGCCCTTGTATCCCCTGAGGCATCCATCAGACGCGATGCTAGTTGTTTAAACAGTTGTCGAGCATCAGGCCCCCACGGCCCAAATGTCTCGACGCCAAACGGCACAAACATGTAGCCCTCACCTAGAACTGCATATTTGCGCCGCTTGTTGCGCTCAGCCGTTGCCGCCACAGCACCCGCCGTGGTAGCAGTCCACTGGACGTGAGACGCAGCGAGGGTATCAACACACGTTGCATCCCACACTAGAGAGCGACCATTATGCCACGGAATGAGTGTCATCCCATCGGGCCTCTTGCCATCGTCACGTGCGATGCCGTTCGGCTCTAAAATTGCCGGCACGTTGACAGTTGCAAGGGCCCTCCGAATGACGTCATTAAGGTTGGCGCGGCGGGACAAACGGCCAGTGCTACGCTGACATGAAAGACTGTGATGACCCAGTCGTATACATACGTTTAAATAATGGTCACAAAAAGAGGATACTTACTAATAAAATATTTTTTGGTTATTAAATCCTGAAATTACAAATTTGGAATAAAAAGCCAATGAAATTAAACAATGAAAACATCAACATAAAAATATCTTAATTCTTTTCTCGAATTGCTTTAGAAATAAGCATGCCAAAATCATCTTCAAGTAATATTTTATTGTAATGATTAAAATGATAAAAAATGAATTGTTACTATTTTGTCTAAATTAAATGAGTTAATCTCGTTCTAAATTTGTCAAAAACTCTTTTTTGTGTTGAGAATGATCGCTCCGCGTTCACCGAAGTTAAAGTCACATTCTCGAGGAGTTTCACGAAATTGTCATCATGAAGTGTAGTCATATTGCACATGACGTCGAAGTCGGGATTTCTATCCAGTATCTATTCTATTTTATCTTTAACACTATGTGTTGCACCCCAAAAGAAACATACGACAAGATAATAAAATAATATACACAACGTTTATAAAGCCATGATAAAATGGCATAAACCATATTAATTAGCACCATGTTACATATAAAAATATGCTACAACAAATAGCCACTCCGTGATACTCTAGAATCACAACGTGATACCAAAAGTTAAAACAGTAGAAACCGCTGTGTCTGTACATTGAAGAAAAGTAATAGAAATAGAAAGGGGGTGATGAGAAGAGTAATAGAACACAAATCAACGATTTTTAGAATTCTTTTCTGTCTCTCTGTCTGTTTGTTCAGCCACATCTCTAAAACTACTGAACAGATTTTCATTTAGTTTCCACAGCTGTACAGAACTTAATTAGGAATATAATATAGACTTTATTTAATTAAAATGGGATCTCGAAAAAAAAGTTATCATCATCTAAAGATTTTTGAAAGTTTCTTTTCTACTGGTAGTAATTAGAAGTTCTGGTCCGGGTATTCCTCAACGTACAACAGTTTGATTGATCTTTATAAGCACTTACAATATTTTGCTTAAAAGATGATCCCAAGCACTAGTTTTAAGTTAAACTTTCTGTGAATGAATAAACTTTTGTTTTTTTTTTTACACTTAGATAAAACATGGTGACCAGGGTCTGGTGATGGGACTGGAATATGGGTTCGGGATCTCCTCAACTTACAACAGCAAACCCTTCGAGTTTAGGCTTATTTGATTGGTATTCTTCAGCACTTTGGTAAAACATGGTGACCAGGCTCTGATCATAATTATCTTTATTAATTGCGAAGTAACTATATTTACGTGCCGGCTGTTTTAGAGCCGAACGGTATCGCACGTAATGACGGCAAGAGGCCCGATGGAATGACGCTCATTCCATGGCAGAATGGTCGGTCTGTGGTGTGGGACGCGACGTGTGTCGATACCCTCGCTGCGTCTCACGTCCAGTGGACTGCTACCACGGCGGGTGCTGTGGCGGCAACGTGCGTGGATACTCTCGCTGCGTCCTATATCCAGTCGACCGCTGTCACAGCTGGCGTGGCTGCTGTAACGGCGGAGCGCAACAAGCGGCGCTAATATGCAGCTTTAGGTGAAGGCTACATTTTTGTGCCGTTTGGAGTCGAGACGTTTGGGCCGTGGGGGCCTGACACTCGACTGCTATATAAACAAATAGCATCGCGTCTGGTAGATGCTTCAGAGGACCCAAGGGCTGGAGCTTATCTCGGGCAACGCATCAGCCTTGCTATCCAGCGAGGTAATGCGGTCAGTGTCTTGGGTACTCTGCCCAGTGACAGCGACGACTTAAATAAAGGCCTTTATTTAATTTAACTTTTATGTTTATATTATTTAGTTAGTTTTTTTAAATGTATTATTATTTTATAACAATTTAGTTTAAGATTATTGTATACATAAGTTAATATATAATTAGGTTAGGAATTGAAATTGGATATTTCTTCAAAATACAGTTTCTTTTTTGTTCTTAAACTTTATATATCAATTAAATATTAAATTCCAACTTCAAAAAGATATTTGAATATTACTATATTTATTATAGAAATAAAGATGTCTTATATTGATACAGTAATTAGATGTTGGTAAGAAACTAATTTGGACACAATTAATGACAAATTTGTTGAATAGGTGCTACCTCTGCCCTGAAATTATGTAAACAAAATCCAAATTGCTAGTATTATAATAAAGTTCATATCACCTGCAGCTGACTAGAGCGAAAATAGTGTGCTTTTTTATTTAGTCTAAATAAAATAAAATAGATTTTTAAAAAGTGAGAATACCGCATATTTTTTTTGTTTTGAATTTGTAGTAACTTTGTATTCAAACATGACAAAAAATTTAGAAACAAGGGTGTAATTAGTTTTTTTTTCACATACATAATTTTAAATAAATTCCATTCTTTTCACATCATAAAAATCATTATGTTTTTTTTTTTATAATACATACTTTGGTTGCCATATAAAACGGTTACAAAGCTACTCAGCCTTAAGAAGCTTTAATTAGAACATGAGAAGATTAAATTTCTTATCATTATTTTAATCAAAATAAATAACATTTTCCCCTATTTACACTTAATCAAGAAATCCATTACCCATTATCAAAATGTAAAGTTTATTTCGAAGCAACGCGATCGCATAACAGTGATACAAGTTACACAATACAATAACAAAGTCATTAATAAAACATCTCCATCCATAAGGTAAATCTTCAAAACAAACTTGGAACTAACCGAGCATACCCGTTGCTTTGTAAATCGCGGGAACTCCCACCGTAACTTTGGAGGAGCAAATTTAATAACAAAACTTGTAGTCAACACTAATTCTTGAGCCATGAGCACTATTATGTAGCGTTTTAGAAGATATGTCTGTCTGCCCGTCTGTCACAAGAGTCTACAGCTTCAGCCGTAATGGAAGACGGTTGAAATTTTTCACAAATGATATATTTTTGAACAATATGAAAAACAAAGGGGGTTTCAAGGTTTTCTTTGTTTGTTTCAGCTCTATCTTAAAGACGGTAATACATACTTCAAATTTGGTTAGATTGCTATACATCCATCCATCCATCAGCCTGTTTCGTCCACTGCTGGACATAGACTTTTCTAGGATTACGCCACTCTTGGCGGTCCTCCGGGAAGAAATGCCCATAGTCACTCACGCTGGGCAGGCGGGTTGGTGAGCGCGGTGCCGAAACCCTTGCACCAATGACGCCGCTGCCCGGCATCAGCTCTACCACCTAGTATATGCTATACATACCCTAAAGTAAAAGAATAAATAATAAAAGTTTGTGTTCCGTACTCAAAGGATGCCGAATTATTTGATAGGCCCTATCATTATAGTAGCTTTTTTGACGCCTTTATGTTGCTATGGTTATTGTTGTATTTTATCACGTTTTTAGTGTTCCTTACGCGTTTCGTGTGGTGGTACGGAACTCTTTGTGCGCGAGTATGACTCGCACTTCGCCAAACTATTGAAATAAAACGATAATGGTGCAAATAAAAGTAGGTATAGCATACATGTAAATATTTTTTACCTATGCAACTCTACAAATAAAATAAAATAATACCTTGCATAAATAAAACAAATAGGAATTAATATATATTGCTATAAAAAAGACAAATTTGATGAATAAACTGTAAATTGATATATAAAATTTTATGAGCCACTACCCCCCCCTGATGAAAAGTGAGATGTTAAAAAGATGTTACTACTCTCTTGGTAAGGCAAGCCGCTTGGCTGCATGGTTCAGTCATGAGGATGGTGTCAAGCCAAGCCAAAGCCTAACACATCCACTGCTGGACATAGGCCTTTCCAAGACTTCGCCATGTTCAGCGGTCCTCCTGGAAAAAAGCCTAACACCAGTTGAAGTGAATGGATTTGTCTGTTATTTGGGTTTCTGCCCAACTGCATCCAGGCTGCGCGCGTATTTTTTGGAGTCTGAGGAAAATCTCTTTTTATTCATACCCAATGTCTTTACATTACATTTACATGTTCGTGCCAGGAATGGTAGGGGTAGACACCCTAGAGTTAAGACGTAAGCTGGCGCTATTGGTGTACTATTATCTGCTACAACCTAACCTGAAAAACCTATTATGACTAGATACAAAAAAATGTGCCTTGAAAGCCCAAAACAATCGCTGTTTTCGTGACCCCTATACTTCGAACAAAATATTATAAATACAACTTAATATTTTCAGTAGCTAATTGAGCTTAATACGTAAGCAAATCTCATGTGCAATGAATTTTTTCGTGTTTTTTTTTTAATCAAGTGTTTAGATTATTGGCCTCTGTCTCCGTGGTCTAGTGATTAGAGCCTTGGGTTATATAAAATAGGTCTTTACGAGCACTTGCATAAAAAAATAAATTATTTGAATTACAATTTGAAGAACGCAACGGAAAACTGTGCCACCATTGCGCCGTTGACTTAACAAATCATTTTTTAGCTGTGATAATTTATGATTGGTTATGCAATCTTTTCTTATTACACAAAGTAATTTGCTTTCTCAATTTGCTTATCTTTAAGACAATTGGAGTCCTAATTAATCTGCGGATAAAATAAATAACAAACCGTGATAATCAAACTTAAATGGCTTTATTTAAGAACAATGTAAATTTTCTTCTATTTATCCTTCTCCGTGTGAACTTTAGCTGCTAACAAACTATCCAACTTTTAATAATATACTAATTTACATTCCGTTTTGACAAGAATTTCTCCAACTTAAGTCAAAAATAACATTATTCATGAACTGGGATCGCCGCGCCGCAACGTTGAAGGACGTAGTAGGTACGAGTAGGACTTAAACCAAGTTATAATTTAATGGTAAAATTAAATTGAATACAGCTTTTGTTCCTCAAATTAATACTAGAGATTTATCAAGTAGCTATACTCTTATTATCTATTTACGCATACGCACGTGTATATAAGATGACTTTAATTTATCCAGCCAAATTCTTACTGAAAACTCGGTAAGTACTCAGTAACAAGGTTCGATGACCCTTTCTGTGAAATTCGTAAATTATTATTTTCGTGTTCCTTACAAACAAAAGCCCAGCCCCGATTCAATTACTATAGGACGTCAAGATTTTATTTTTTAAATTGGCAAAAAGTGTTATCGATCCGTGTAACTGATCACTTCCCAAGCCTTCAGTATGAGTTTGGTTGTATACATTAAAATCACATTTTATTATGTTGTCGGCAAATCGTATAATTCGGCACGTAAAGAATAAAATCGAAAATCTTTTACCAAAAGTTAAAAACAGGTGCGTCGATGAGCGGAGCGAAGCGAAGCGAATAAAAGCGTTAGGTTTACATGTAAATAAATTGGGGAGCCAAGCATAGCGAACGAGGTGGCCCCAGTTTTGAGAGCAATACGATTTGCCTAGGCAGATTATGATATGCCGAATTCTGAAATATGCCGACGACTTAATAATAATATATATACCTTATCAACAAGAGATCATTGCAACAATCAATCAATACTTACCCATTACACATACCGGGTGGCTGTATTAGGTACAATCAATCAATCAGTTGTTATTTTATTGTCATATATCACATTTATTTATTTATTTATTTATTTGACAGCAGAACCTTAACCTATTAACAGTAAAAACCATCTCACAAGTTAAATATACTATGAACTAATATTTAATGAATAACTATAAGCTTAAAAATAGTTTACAAATTTTAACAAATGCCGGAAGGGTTATATTAAAAATGTCTAATTCATTATTACGGTTGGCCATCGCATTAAGAAGAGTGCACGCATGGAACGTGGGCGCGTAGCGAGCATGCTGTGTGCGAACCACACCCGTCGCGAAGAGATGATGCGACCGCAGCATAGCGTACCTGTCCGGCGCCGCCAGCGCGCAGCCCGCGAGCGTGGGAGGGTCATCAACTCTATTGTGTAACAGCAGATAATAGTGCACTACTAGCGCCAGTTTGCGTCTCAGCTCTAGGGTGTTCATTCCTACCATTCCCGCCACAAACATAGATGGGAATAAGTAGGGATAGTACCCATACATTTTTTTGTACACATATCGCGCGAATTTTTGTTGGACTTTCTCCAGCATGAGTTTATAATTATTCTCATGTGGGTCCCAGATGATTGCGTTGAACTCTAATTTACTTCGAACATAGGCGTTATAGAGCATTAATATTGGTCTGATGTCATTAAATCTATTAGATTGTCGCATGACAAAACCCAATGACTTGTAAGCTTTCTTACAAGTCTCATTTATGTCACATGCTGGACTTACCCACAACAACACATACTGGGTGGCTGTTTTAGATACACATACTGGGTGGCTGTTTTTAAATCAATCAGTCGTTATTATACTGTCATAATATCAGTTACCCACAATACAAACTGGGTGGCTGTTTTAGATACACATACTGGGTGGCTGTTGTTAAATCAATCAGTCGTTATTATGTTGTCATAATATCAGTTACCCACAATACAAACTGGGTGGCTGTTTTAGATACACATACCGGGTGGCTGTTGTTAAATCAATCAGTCGTTATTATGTAGTCATAATATCAGTTACCCACAATACAAACTGGGTGGCTGTTTTAGATACACATACTGGGTGGCTGTTGTTAAATCAATCAGTCGTTATTATGTTGTCATAATATCAGTTACCCACAATACAAACTGGGTGGCTGTTTTACGTACACATACTGGGTGGCTGTTGTTAAATCAATCAGTCAGTATTATGTTGTCATAATATCAGTTACCCACAATACAAACTGGGTGGCTGTTTTAGATACACATACTGGGTGGCTGTTGTTAAATCAATCAGTCGTTATTATGTTGTCATAATATCAGTTACCCACAATACAAACTGGGTGGCTGTTTTAGATACACATACCGGGTGGCTGTTGTTAAATCAATCAGTCGTTATTATGTAGTCATAATATCAGTTACCCACAATACAAACTGGGTGGCTGTTTTAGATACACATACTGGGTGGCTGTTGTTAAATCAATCAGTCGTTATTATGTTGTCATAATATCAGTTACCCACAATACAAACTGGGTGGCTGTTTTACGTACACATACTGGGTGGCTGTTGTTAAATCAATCAGTCAGTATTATGTTGTCATAATATCAGTTACCCACAATACAAACTGGGTGGCTGTTTTAGATACACATACCGGGTGGCTGTTGTTAAATCAATCAGTCATTATTATGTTGTCATAATATCAGTTACCCACAATACAAACTGGGTGGCTGTTTTAGATACACATACTGGGTGGCTGTTGTTAAATCAATCAGCCAGTATTATGTTGTCATAATATCAGTTACCCATAATACAAACTGGGTGGCTGTTTTAGATACAACACACAATACGGATACGAAACCCTAAAATATATAATGGCAAATAATAACTATACAGATGTCATTATCAACAAAAAACAAGCCGTTAAAATAGTAGCGCCTGACAAAAAATATGGCGCCGTCTGGGTACAGAACCCCTCTTTTTATTATTTTTTACTTGACTTTAGAATAAATTATACACAAATTCTTGTACTTTTATTCCACATATATTTATTTTTATTCTAACTTAGGCTACCGGTTTCGTATTACACATCATCGGGCCAACAAATTATTAATTATTTAACATGACAGAAAGAAAATTAATTTAATTAATTAAGAAGAAAATGTTTTCTTTCTGTCATGTTAAATAATTAATAATTTGTTGGCCCGATGATGTGTAATACGAAACCGGTAGCCTAAGTTAGAATAAAAATAAATATATGTGGAATAAAAGTACAAGAATTTGTGTATAATTTATTCAAGATGATATTCCACCAAGAACCATCAATCGAATCCATTCAATATTTGACTTTAGAATATAATTATGTACAATATGACGAAATTTTAAACTTGACTGTATTATCGTCTTTAACTTAAAGCCAATACAAAGAACATTAAAATAATGCAACTTTTTCAAGGTTTCTTGTGTAGGGGGGACACCCCAAAATTATTTTTTTATACATTTTAGTGTTTTTCGTGTTAGAGACCAAAGGAATACGTATTTTGTGAAAATTTTAACTTCCTACCTATTACAGGCCCCTGTGACAGACGGACAGACAGACACACAGACAGCAATAGTCTAGCAATAGTCCTAGTAATAGGTTTTGGCCTTAAAATTTAATAATACCAATAAATAACCCATTTTACATTTAAAATTCCCCAAAAATATTTAATGTATGACACCTTTTTACTAAAATATTTTATTGTTTTTTTTAAAGATCTGTGTTATAGTTTGAATTTTTATTTTCCATAATGTATTTGTATTTATTATTATTACAATTATATTAAGTATCTGATTTATTGTGAAGAATTGATTAATCATTTATTAGTCATGAAATAATACCGAAATACTCATTTATAAAAAAACTATAGCATTTACACGTCAAAAAAGTACAAATATAGTTATTTATCCAAAGAAGTAACAAATGATTTCAGATTTGTATATTAGATAGGTACATTATAAAATATGTATTTATACATGTCATTGAAATAATTAATTAAAATTTGTCATATTATATTTGTCATTTAATATTACTATTTGATACAGTCAAAAAACTCTGCGGTAGTATAACATATGCCATACCGATCAACATCTCTTTAAGTTTAATGATGTAGGTAGTTTCACTGGACGCGCATTTTATGTCGTCAGAGATAGCATTAAATATTTTAGGTACTACTGATACTTGAGAATAATTATAAAAAACAACAGGAAATATTTTTGTTCGGTAATGTCACGGTATGGAGCCGTCATCAGTCGAATATTTAATGTCATTAATATCTAATTTATTAATAAAATATTTGATTATGTTGTGTACGCCTGTTAATGGCAACATCAAATGAAGACGGGCGACTCGTTTGTCGCGCGTTTTGTCGCGCACATCTACAAAAATAAGCGCTACTTAAATGATTGGTCGACAAGCGCGATAAAACGCGCGACAAATGAAGTCACCCGTCTTCGTACTATGGGTGCAGGTCCAGGCTACATTCGTTTGTTAATTTTGTATGCTTGTGTTGTTATTGTTGGCGTTCCTTTTTTTTAATAAATATAATATTAGTACGCGTATATAGATAAATATATAAAATAATATATATTGTAAAAAAACCTTTTAGAACTTGTGAGGTGTTTGACCTAAAATACGTTCCTGATGAAATATTTTATTACGACTAAGTAAAAGCTTCGATACCTTACAAACCTGTTTTGCGATATTGTTTGTTGGCAAAATACCGATACACAAAGTTAGGTATTTCCTTTGATTTGGAACATCGTTACTTTTTTAAAGACTATAACATATAGGTAAAATCTACGTATTTTTAGGCATAATATCAGGTTATATTTTTATCCAAAGTAAGACATATTTTATGCAGTTTTTGTTTCTCGAAAACTTATAACGAGTCCTTTAACCAAATTTTTCTCTCTGTCAAAGTTCAGATTCTTTTTCCTCATACTGCCTCATCTTATATTTACTGGCCAAAATAGTTAAAATCTGTTGAAATGTATTCCGAAATAATGTACCGTAAAAGTTAATTCTTTGAAACTGCTTAAAATCATATCAAGAGCAAAATATCATACTCCACTGAATATTACTAACCAGTTCAAAAGAAGTGCCTTCAAATAAAAAGATATTCGTCTAAAATTACTTTCCACGAAATTTTCAAGGGTAAACAATACACAGAAGGGATTGAATACGACAAAGTTTATCTGTATTCCAACAATATTGTGCCCTTGTTCGAGAACGCAGAATTGGGAGTTGTTTCAAATTCAATTTGAGCACAATAATACGTGCAATGGGGAATACGAGTAGCGAATACATCAGTGGCTTAATGTACGATAGAATCTCTTTCCGCTACCTTTTTGTTACGGCTAATGCTTTAGAGTATTTTGAAGTTCATAGTTCCGGATAAAAGTGATCAGAAAAGCTCATAGAACGTACTCATAGAATTAATTATTTTCATAGTACTTATATTTATGCTGTGCAATGCAACATCGTCGAGATATCAAAGAGGAGGCTGGTGTTACCGAGTGTGGATTGTGGAATGTAAGTCACGGTCCACACTCATACACTCATGTTTTACCGACGATTATCGAGTCCCAACGTGATGGTTGGTGACTCTTATCGGCCACAAGGCCACAGACTTAACACAAATATGCTCCTACGGGATTTGAACCCGCTACAGATTAGTAGTTGAGTACTCTAACAACTAGATCACAAGAGGCGCTAATTTTATACTTTGCCTCTATATCAACTAGGAACCTTTTGACTTTTGAAATTATCTCCACACGACTAACCTGCTTAGCCAACTTATACATACTCCTTACCTTACTTGAACCCACCAGCGTTGACTACGACATCCTTTTGGTAATGCTACGCTCCTTTAATGTTCCTAGCTCTGCTGCGACATGGTTTGAATTCTTATCTCCATGGGTGCCAGAAGCAAATTCGTATCATTGACATATTTTTTTAATTTATGTGACGTGATAGCTGGAGTTCCTCAAAGCGGGGTCCTGTCTCCTTTACTATTCTCTGTTTTCATAAATACTTTCATCTCTGTTGTGAACTTCAGCTCTTATCTGTATGCAGAATACTCGAGCTGTTCAGAAATTGACTCTTTTATTGTTTACACTGAACAGTATGGACTTATAATTTCATGAAAAATGTGAAAAATAAAGAGCAGTATTTGTTGTTCTATTTAATTTCAAACTCAAATTCAAATAATTTATTGCAATTTCACAAGTTTTAGAGGGTCTTACATATCCAGAAAAGTACAGGTGACGCCCTGGATGGGCAAAGCTATCATGAGAGGGCAACTAGATGCCTTTTAAGTACATAATATTATACTCGTAGATAATTCCTAGGTCAAGTAAACTAGTACTAGTTAGTATAATAATTTAATTAATGATATGTTAATTTTTTTGTTTACTTATATTTTATTCCATTTTAATTTATTAATTACAATAATATCACAATTTATTACAAATTTATTCAGTCATTTAGAGGAGCTATCGAAGTACTGATTATGTATCGTCATTAAAATATTCAGTTAAATTGTAATAGCATTTCTTTATGAGGAATATTTTTAGGTTACTACTAAACAAAGTGGTTTATTTTTTATTTTTTAGGTAGTTTGGCAGATGATTGTATATTTTACTCAGCATGTGATGGGGAATGATTGACACTAGTTTCATGGTTGCTAGTGGTTAATCTATTTGATTTTTATTTTATCCCATTCTACGACAGGCAAAGGTATCTAGGACCATAATATCCTTTTTATACGAGTAGTTCCCATTTTTTCCATTTGTTTTTATAATTTACAATTATTTACAAAATAATTTACAACAATTTACAATTTACATTTGGCAATACACAAGTTCATGGACTTCATTATTCGTCCATTAAATCCATCTTCTTGTTTTTTATAATTTTAAGCAACAGCCTCGTCCGATACCTTAATTTCCTCCTACTTTTCAAGATAAGTTTCATGATCATGTCTCCATACTGTATTGTTACATAAATACAACTTATTTTTAGGGTTTCATATCCGAAGGGTGCTAAACGTGACCCTATTACAAAGCCTGCGCTGCTGTCTGTCTATTTGTCCGTGTTCAAAAGAGTTCTACAGCTTCCGCCTTTATGGTTAGACAGTAGATATCTTTTTAATTTATTTACTTCAAAGCTTTACCCTTCTTAGAAAAGTAAAGCAAACATTTAAATACTGAATGAATAATTTGCCTGATGATATTCTCCCACCTTTTTTACAAAATATCAAAATAATGATGTAAATTACTAAAGACAAATTCTCAAAATTCGAATTCAAATTACCTAATACTCGCTCTTCGTAATTCTACAAGAGTGTCATGACTAAAATATTTAGACTTAATTAACTGCTGAGATATTTAAATATATTTTAATCTACTTTAAGAAAATACGCCATCTAAATCCTTTCAGATAAGCCCCTCTTATGAGGACATAAAATTTAATCTTCCTTATATAACAGAGGCTAATGTAAGGTTACATAGAGTTTCGTAACAAATTTTCCTACATCTTGCGAACAGTTGTGCTATCTCCCCTCCTCTATGTGGTACGACACATATTTCCTTCCACGTTTATCAAATTTATGGTCACTGTATATGTTGTACTTTCCTGTGTTATTGTTACGGTTAAACGTTTAGATTTGAACATGTTGAAAAGCAGTTGTTTTTAAACTAAAGTATTCTAATCTTGAATTAGCTCTAACAGGACTGACGGGATATCCCATCTTGTATTTTTTTACTATTGCTATTTTTTTTAGTTCTGTAAGAGTTAAGTGCATTCGTACTTATATATTTGTTTTACAATTTTTCTTCAAATCGATTTACATACATACACACAATTTTCAAGGGATTACAGATGTTAAAGGCATGAATTCTTAGGAAAGTAAAATTAAAATTTTGCTATTATAATTGTAAATTGACTTTATGGGTAATTTTTCCTGTAGTGAAATATCATATTGGAGTTAACATTGAAACAACCGTATAGTTTGAAGGAAGCAAGAAAATGCTTTTATCATATGAACTTAAAGAAAACTCATGTTCGACTAAGTTTCTCATTTCTAAGGAAATAAAATACAGAAAATATTATCAAACTTTTGCTTTTCTACAAACTTTGCTCAGGAATCAAGTCTTCTTCTACATTTTCCATTACAAAGTTATGTAAAAACGAGAAGATTCTAACAAAACTTGTTTTCAATTCATTTCTATTCCTATTGAAAACAGTTATCTGATTTTGTTGTTTGAACAGTATTCAAACTCAACTAAAAGTTTTAAAAACTACGAGGCTAAAGATTGTAATTTAATAATCTTTCTTTTTCATATTTTATCTTGTATAAAACCAGACAAGAGCAGTGTGCCCATACTTGGATTTTTTCTTGTAGGTATTTAAAACGATTCTTAGTCGGTAACTTTGTCATTATAAAAAAGCTTGTGTTTAAATGCCTACCAAAAATGCTAATATTACTTCAAAAACGGATAAATGCTTACCTACTATAACTTTTATTTTAGTTATCTTTGTATAGTCAATGCTATCGGGGGTCGCCTAGCTCCGCTCTGCTTCGCTCGGCTCCCAATGCGTATGAATATGTCAACCTTAATACGCTCCCTCCTCGCTTCACTCGTTGTCGCTAACTATTTCGGGCTTTAACCGACTTCGGGCTTTGACCATATTTGGTAAACATTTATCCGTTTTGGTGAGCACTTAATTGTACCCTTATGAAAATATAAAAACAGTCAAGTGAGAGTAGTACTCGTGCCTTAAGGTTTCCGTACATACCGTGTAAAACACAAACTTATTTTCCTTGCTGTTATGGATGACCCACTGAACTTGATACTTACGATCCATTAAACTCTTATGTTTCCAAGGAGTCCAATTAAGTTATTCTTCAATAAATCCCTTGATAATTAAATTGCAATTTATTTATTTATTTATTTTTCATATACTTGCGCTATAAGATCTACTTGTAAACCGAATTTTTAGTTCCTAAGTCAACTGGAACTGCCTTAAAGGCTTTTATGGTGGGCTAAGTTGTACGAAATTGGTAATTTTAAAGTGATAATTGAAGTTTAGAGCTATAGGGTCGTAGAATTCTCCAAAAAGTATAAGTTTCAAGTTGATTTCTTTTACCACATCGAGAAAAAGGGTCTTGGCAGACGGAAAAACAGACAGACGGATAACAAAGCGATTCTATAAGGGTTCCGTTTTTTCATTGTACGGTACGGAACCCTAAAAATCAAGAACATAATCTTATAGCTCATATTTTTAAAGAAAATTTAACAAGTTAGTCATGAAGTCACTCACAAAATCAGTAAATAGGGTCCAAGAAAATCATTTCAATCAAAACGAGGTTCAGCTTTTGACCACGCTGAAAACCCTCAGACCAGAAGATTAGGCTAAATACAAAATAATTTTGTTCAGAATCGGGTTCAGTTTCCGAAGACACTCTTTACTAGAAGGTAACATCATTTATCACCAAGGATATCTTCAGAATATGTTTCAGCCACACATATGGTCTATAGACACATGTACGTGCACAGTGTTCGTTGCACAGTAACTTTGCGCATATATTGCATCTTTATTGGTAGGTACTTCTATTTTTCTTTTGATTGACAACCCATGTACCTATTATATTCCCGTTCTCCCTAAGACCCGATTTTACCATACCCTGTTAGTTATTTTTTTAATCAGACATTACCTAACGAGGGATTAAAATTAACAAGGACACTAACACCTCTGTTAATTTTGTATGTTCCATGCCGAAAATGTAACAAGCCAAGTAAATAATACCTTAAGCGAATGAATCAAAAATCGTTCACCAACCAAAACAAAATGTCATTATTTTTTGTGTCATTATTCCAGGCATAGCACTTTTTTCACTAGGCGTATTATTTTAAGTTTCGTGTTTGGTAAGGCGACCGTTCATTCTGTTGAATTAAATAGAAATCGCTTTACATTTCGTTTTGCCGGTTCAAATGTCAAATACTTTGAGTCTTCGCGATAGGTCAGTTGCCGGTTGACAGGAAAACAATGTAAACAATAACAAATATGGCCGATCTCGACAACTGTGGGTCTGTATGACAGTAAGGTAATAGTCTGTTACCAATCTAACGAACGCCTAGAGCAGCCATTAAGTTTAACAACTGATTAAGGAAATTAATGATTCGTTATAGCATGATGGGACTTGGGACACTCACTAACTTTAACAGAGGTGTCAACTAACTAACAGAGTATGGTAAAATCGGGTGTAAAACTCTTTTCTGGTTTTCCATCCGCACAAATCAGGTGGTTTAGTTCTTTGTAGTTTTTGCAAGGCAAGTACATCGTCTAAAGTAAGGCCAACGGGACGATTTAAAAAACGTAAACACACTTTCAGGGGTTTAAAACATTTTTAAAATACGTCCGCTGTAAATAAAAATAGTAAAGAATAGAAAATTTAACTTTTAATTATAAACAAACAGCCAAGTGCGAGTCCTCTCTTAAGATTCCGTACATAATCTGCAGAAAATCTGTAAATCGTTCCGTTTTAGAGCTAGAGAGCCGTAAAATATTCGGACACACAGACAGACAGACAACGGAGTGACAGCAATAGGGCTCACATTGGGTACGGAACCCTAAAAAAAATCCTTTTTGGTACGGAACCCTAAACATTGAAGTTATATTAGTGGTTCAAGGCGGGAAAAATGAATTAATAAGTTGACTTACTTACCTTTTGACGTTTTTTGATATCTTTCAAAGGTTTTCTGCCAGGCTGTGCGTCTCGTTGGCCTTACTTTAGTCAAGGCCAGTTTTTAAAAAAACTATTTATTAAAATTAGTTATACCAAAAGTAGTGTTCAAACAATGAATTAAATCCAAAAACACATTATAGTATAGATATTTATATCAAAAGAAGCACAAACAACTAAAATTTTTTTTTGTTCTAACAGTAAATAAATTATACATATATTTAAAAAAATTGCCTCGATCTTGTCAAAACCAACTTGAAATGCTATTTTTATTTAATTTTGACAAGTTATTGACAGATTGTGCCGTACAATTTAAACTGTTGCCTTATAAACCTAACTAATACTGAACTATTGTCGTCAATTGCCAGATACTAAAACATTTTCCGCGTTCAATTTCTACAACCCAAAAAACAAAGGTAGGTTGTGCACTTTTCACCGAACGGGTACCGTTTCACCTTAAACTCAGACATTTAGGCTCTCCATGAGTGGCCGAATGTTAAAGTTTATCAGTAACATCCATTTACCTTGTTACAGGAATCCTAACGACAATTTTCGGCAAGAAGTTTTGCTGCCAGCGTCGAGGGACCGCAATAAATTCCGTACCGTCAACTGGGAGGAGTATGACTCAACGCACCAGAAATATTTAGAAATAGGTTTGTAAGAGTTGATATATGTACATTGGAGTGTACATTTTCGTCGTTACACGGACCAAACATGACGTTACAGTACTTCCAAACTTATAATGCGCATACAAATCTTCGCCACTGCTCGGTAAAGTCCGTATTTCCCTACACTTTTTATACAAGCAGTAAGGTCACTTGGTACTTCTGGTCGCTCGGCTATAGATTTTTATGCGCATTATAACTTTGGACGCACTGTACATGCTTTATGTGAAGGAAATACCTCACCTTTCTCAAAAAGAAATCCAAGTTTTACCCAAACCAAAGTCCTAAAAAAGTAGTTATGTAAAATAAAGTAACGGATAGTTTCGTACAAAACCAGGTAAATCGTAATATTCTAACACACACAAAGTAAATAAATAAATAATCCTTTAAATGCTATACAAATCCTCTCTAATGCAACCTATTTCACAATTACTAAAAAGTTTTTTTTACGAGACGTTAGTTTCTTATTCAAAAGCAGTTTTGCTTATACAGTTTTGAGAACAGTCAGGAAAAGAGTATTTAAAATCTTGCCCATAACTGTTTATGATAACTAAAAATAGAATTGATATTATTATTAATACACATTGAGTATAAGCTGACCTCTCATTGTACAGGAAACCTATACAATGAGAGGTCAGCTTATACTGAAAGTGTTTAGCTTGATGCGGGCTCCACTGTACCACAAAAGAGAGACACAATAGTACATTACGATACGAGAGCGATGAAACGTTTTCTGACGAGTGTGAGTTTGCGGCACGAGCCAAGAAAAAGTTTCTCGCACGAGTTTCGTATAATATTTTATAGCAAAAGTGCGGAAAATGCCGACTTTACGCAAGCGCAGCGTGCGTAAAGTGGTCATTTTACGCACGGTGTGCTATAAATATTTTTATACCGTACTTGAAATAAAACTCGAGGAGGAAAAATTTAATTTTGTCATTTTATCATCGTGAATTTCTCAACCGCTATATTTTTCCCGTTATCTTTATATAATCCCAAATCACCATGATTTTTTTTCATTTATTTCGTTCTACCATCGGAAATAAGGGAGGTTTTTGTGGTTTTTCAAAGATTTCTCGAAATCGTTGCCAGTAAATATGGCAAAAGTATATATCTTTGATCAGCTCTTAAATATCTACAATTTGATACCCATATTGTATTTTATAAAATATTCTTTTAATTTATTTTACATTTATTTTTATATTTCTCATATGTGTTCAGCTTTTTTTAAACGCTATAGTTTTCCTGTAATTTGCCAGCTAAGGCCTATAATCGTGTTTTTTTAATTTTTTTCGGTCTGCTAGTTTTGGAAATAAGGGGGTAGGTAGACATGCATTTTTTGTGGTTTTTCAAAGATTTCTCGAAATTGGTGAGAGTGAATAGAGTAAAAGTATAAATATAGTAAAAGTATTTATTTTTATGAACAGCCCTTTAATACCTACAGTTTGATACCCATATTGTTGTATAGTAATTATGATGTATATGATGTGTTACTTCACTATTGAATTAGGTCCAGCCTGTAATGATAGTGTAAGTTCCTTAATAAATAAATAAATAAAATAAATAAATAAATAAAAATATTGTATTTTTATAAAAAAGTTTTTTTCTTATTTTACATTTATTTTTATATTTCTCATATGTTTTCAACTTTTTTTTTAACGCTATTGTTTTCCTGTAATTGGCCAGTTATGGCCTATAATCGTGATTTTTTTGATTTTTTTCGGTCTACTAGTTCTGGAAATAAGGGGGGGGGACATGAATATTTTTGTGGTTTTTCAAAGATTTCTTGAAATCGGTGAGAGTAAATAGAGTATATATGTTTATTTTTATAATCAGCATTTTAATATCTACAATTTAAAACCCATGTTGTATTTTTAGGATATATTTTTTTATTTTTCTTACTTTTGTATTGGAATTTTATAATATTATAGTATAGACACAAAGCAAAAAAAAAATTGCAAGATATCGGACAGGCATCAGTTGATATAATAGTAGGGCCCGAAATATAAGGTCCTACAATTCAAAGTGAAAAAAATTGTGTGAAGTGAATAAATTTAAAATAAATAGAGTATCCCTACTAGACCACATTCCATAGAAAAATATTGTTATTGCGCGTACTTATTTTCTACCTTTCCATGGAAATTTTATCAGTTGATTGAACCCTTTGTACTGGGAAGTGAAAAAATAATTGAAGCAAAAAGTTTTTTCTTCTGGAATTTGATCAGTTGACGATACATGATCTACCCTAGAATTATTTTCACTTATTATTGTAGGACCTTATATATCTTGCATTTTTTGTCGTTTTGTGTATAAACTATAATATTATAAAAAACAAAAATAAAAAAGAAGCTTATATATATAAAGAAAGTTTATATATTTTTTTTAATTGGAAATATTTTGAGCAATTTTAAATTTTTCATTTTTTGTATACCATACTGTGTAGGCAAATTTTTGTAGAAAATTTCAAGTCTTTATCTTTAGCGGTGCTAAAGTTATGAGGCTGTGACATGCGGACGGACGGACGGAAGGACAACGGAGTCTCACCATAAAGGTTTCTTTTACCTTTCAGGTACTACGGAACCCTAAAAAGTAATGCTCCGATGGTTTTGAAATTTAAGGTTACCTACTTTATTTTATATATCCAAATTCATACTAAAGACTCGGTATGTCATTACGTTCAAGGTTCAATGACCCTATCTGTAAAATAAGCAAAATAAAATTTTGAATTCCCACGAGAATAGAGTCGGGGTTTTTCTTAAACAAGTAATACGGCATTCAAAAACATTTTCGTATTTCGCAAATAGGGTCAAGTACTGAATAAAAGCTAAACCAAAAGTACCCGGAATAGAAGAACTTGTATGAATAGATTGATGGACGTGGAAGAAGCAAAAGAGGTGTGTCAGGATCGTAGTAGAAGGAAATCTATAATTTGTGCCTTTCCCTCTAGTTAGTGCTAACAACAGATAGCAAGCAAGATCATGTTTCAAATTGAATTTACGGGTGAATACCTATTACACGATTAAAATTTATGTAGAACTAACTACGCAAGGATCAATTACTTCAGCAGTCTTCGAAGTTAACTTAATCTACATAAATCTATTCAAATAATAAAGTAGTAAAAATGTCGGGTCTGTACATAGAATATTTTTGTGAAATTTTAAATGAAGTGGGTTGTTGGTATGGTAGTGAGGCTAAAACGATAATTTTTAAAACTTTTGTTTTACTGTCTGTGCGTATATATGTTCTGTTTTAACTTGAGAACCACTCAACGGGTTTGGATGCGGTTTTTTTTATTATCACCTTCGTGACCCTGGTCAACGTAAAGGCTATAAGGGGTGTCCATAAAATAACCGACAAGTTAAATAAAGTATGCTTATATGATTTATCGCGAAATCCATCGCATTAGATACTCTAAACATCATCTTGTTCGTCGTAATGCACTCCAAAATTATGTTTTGATAAAGTATGTCCAATATCTATGTAGCTTAATTTAAACAACAAGCCTTAAGTAAGAGAGATCGATGGGGTAAACATGTTTACTAGTACGGGCTTGAACCAAGTCACGAGTATAGCCCTTATTTTAAAGAGTAACGCTTTATTTTTGATTGGCAAATCAGCCATTTATTCCTGACGTGCCAAACTTAGCTACTACAGGAGGAGTGTTAGGCATAAGGATTAAATTTTCCATAGAAGTTGTCCAAAAATAACACGGTTGTTCAGTGTAATATGTATTATGTGTGAGTGCTACAAATTAGTTAATATAACAAATTAGAAATAATAGTACGGTCACTAATACAATAAATAATAATAATAGGCTCTAGGCATAACGTCAGTTTGAGCACCTCATTTTGCATCAATCAGAACTGAACTCTACGACGTTTCCTTTTCGTTCAAAATAGCGCGCTCTCAGCCGTGGCTGTTACGACCACCAAGAAACGCGCACCCACAAAAATCTTCGTTTTTATTTAATAACTCTGCTTCTAGATAAAAAGTAATATTCTAAGACGAGCTGACGATAGGTGGTAGGTAGGTGTTAGAGCTGATGCCAGGCTCGACTGTGGAGGTACCACCATATTACTCGCAAATGCTCCCGAAGTTATTCGGGAGAGAGTAAGAGATCAGCTCTTAGGCAAAAACCAGGCGGCCCACCATTGCCTGGGACCGATGGATGGCGGTTTATCCATCCCCAATTGCCGAGCCTTATATAAAACAGACTGGTGACGGTCAGCGGCGTCACTGGTGCAAGGGTTTCGGCACCGCGCTCACCAACCCGCCTGCCCAGCGTGTGTGAGTATGGGCATTTCTTCCAGGAGGATCGCCAAGAGTGGCGAAATCCTGGAAAGGCCTATGTCCAGCAGTGGACGAAACAGGCTGTTGGATGGATGGATGAAGCTGACGATGTCATTTGTTAACTTATTTTATAAACAAATTTCAAGGCTGTATGATTTAAAGAAGGCCCTTTAACACTCGAAAAACCTGAAATTCAGATGTAATTTTTTTTCTATCGAGCGAACTTAAAGATTTTGCGTTTTTTCCAAGATGAGTCTGTCAGGCCTATAGTATATTGTCTATATTATTGTCACTATACCGATTAACCAAGTTACACATTGTGATATGTATACTCAATTGAAGTTGTGCATCTAGCCTTATACGGACCCCTAAGGCGATGCCGCGATTTTGTAGTCCTTTTTTTCAGATTTCTGTAGTACAGGAAACGCGATTGCAAATCTATCACTTGATATAAATAATTGTTGTAATGATGTCTTCAAACACACGCTTTCTCATATTTTGACGAATACGAATAATGTAATAAAATATCACATACATATTTTTTAGATACATCTTCATTTTTGTGTTTGGAAATTTTGCGAGCTATTTCAGTTTTTTTTTATTAAAAATTTCTTTTTTTTTCTTTTTGAATCGGTCCCTCGCACTGCGTATTTTTTCGCTTGAAGTGACCCTGATGGTTGATAACTCAATTTCTCACCTTGTTGTATTTTACTTTAGAGTTTGTACCGCAATTTAACAAAAATTTAAACTAGTATTACTACCGTCTTTAAGCTGAAAAGAGCTGAAACAATTTTTTTTTGTATAGGTTACCCCTTGAGTTTCATTTTTTTATAATTTTTCGTGGAACACGTATTCAGTAAACATTTAAATTGGCTACCTATAACGGCTGAAGCTGCAGAGAGCTGTTACTAACGGCCGGACGGATGGACAGCGGAGGATTATTAATAGTGTCCCGTTTGGCACTTTTTGGGCACAGAACCCTAAAAATTACCATTGTATCTTTGCACACGTTCCTGTAGTAAACAGTAAAGAATCCTGACTAGTTGTCCATTTCTCTTCCATATTTTTAGAACACGATAGGAATAGCGATAAATAAATAAATAATGCTGGTACACATAGATTTCACTTTTCCCTGTTCCCTTATTATACTCGCGCCCAAACTTTTGTTTTATTCATGCATTCACGGCAGAATTATTACAGCCTTAAAATCGCTCATCTTTTGGGCTTGTACATTTCCCTAAAATAAATATGTATTTTTTCTGTAACAGGTATGAAACCTCGCCTGAAAAACCACTATCGAGCGCATCAGCTGTCCGTGTGGCTCAGATTAGTTCCTGAGCTTCATAGGGCTGGCATGGAAGATGTTGCTGGCCGACACAATCTCTTTAGAAACCACAACGAGCAAGATCTTTACGAAGGAGTTGTCAGACCAGACCCCCTTGCCCGGTCGGTTACAGACAGTGATCAGATACACAGAACAAATGGGTCGGTTTATGTGGACACAGCATTAACGACAGTAGATACGATACTAGCTACTTGCGGTACTATACTGCCAAACGGAAAAGATCTCCAAAACGTGAACAGTACAGATAGTACGTTAGCTAATTTAGAAGCAGCTGGTTATGCGGCTTATTCAACAGCTCTTAGCGTCACCATAGCTATTGGCTGCTCACTTCTTATCCTTAATGTATTGATATTCGCTGGCGTCTATTACCAAAGAGACAAATCGAGGTCAAGAGGCAAATCTAATCAGAGATTCAATGAGAAGCATTTTGAAACGATATCCGGGAAGCACTCCCATTACCATATGGACCCGACGCATGCGCCCAGCTTAGTCGTCGACGTCGAACGACATAACCGAAAAAAGGGTCATCCGATGATGGGCAGCGACCCTCATTTAGTCAACTTAAATTTCAAAGGGCCTCTAGATGGACAGAAATCGCCTCCAAGCCCAACTTTGAGCATAGACAACATGATGTTACCGAGCAAATTGGGGAGTCGTAACAGCAGTTTTAGGTTACCTCCGAATGTGAGCTACCCTCAAATAACGGGGTACGCAACGATGCCAAAGAATCTGAACCAGTTTAATAACTCTCCGCCTTTACAGGAGTTGAGGCAACAGAAATTCCAACCTCCAAATGGGTCGGCAGGGCAGTCTCCAGGGGATGGGGCGCCCCCACATGCCACCCTTAGACGCGGTAAAGGCCTCCATTCCAACCTCCCGCAAGCCGCTATTGACGAAATGAGAGTGTGACAGTTAATTCTGCCTGATACGAGTACGTTTTCACTGCACGCCTAACAAACACTGGAAATTGTTGATTGATTTATTAAGTGCGGATCAAGTGGTTGTACATAAATTAAGATGATTCTTTTCTAGGGCAGTGTCGACTCTCTCGTACGCTGGATAATGATATCGAATAAAAAATCAATTGTATCACTTTGTCGTTTTATTTGTTTCGCTATTGATGTATCGTGTTTCGATAAAAGCTTTTCCATTGATGTTAATGTCTTCTAGATGTGCTCCCCCATTCACATATACTAGTGTACCTTACAAAAGCGTCACACACACACACACACACACATGCACACATAGAAAGCTCACCTTCGGTTAGGAATTTACTAAAACCTTCGGTAAATTCTCAAAGAATGTTCCACATAGTTAAAGGCGATAAAATTCCTAAGGGCCAAGCCACATAGAAGGTATACGGTGACCTAAAAGAGGCATTTGAGAGTAATTGAGAGTCTCTAAACGAATACTCTCTTCGGAATGTTTTGCGGGTTGCTATAAACAAGATCATAAAGAAGGACAATCTTAGCCATGGTCGCTTTGATCCTTATTTCTGGGAAATAAAGTCAACATTGCATTACACTTAATCAAGAAATAAGTTTGCAAAAATAAACATAAAGGGTTATTCGCTTGCCGACTGCGCTTTGGAACGGCATATACGTACTCGTATCATGATATTCAAAGACTGCGTAGGGCAGTGCAACGTTTTCGTTTAAACTTATCGATAACATTTTTAGTATACTGAAAAATGTCTCAGAATATTAAAAAATGCTTTGCATTGCTGAGAACACAAATGAAATGATAAATCTAAAAAAAATAGCAAAAAGTTTTGCTTATTCCACAAATCCCCTGCGAGGATCCCCTGCAAAGGGGATTTCTGGACTTTTTGTCCAATTATCCCCTTTGCATTTCCTTGAGCACCGGTAGGGGATTTCTGGACAAAAAGTCCAAAATTCCCCTGGAACCATGTTCTTTTTGTCTTTTTTAAATAAAAAATAAATAACTTGTTAGATAATCACAGTCTTTATTTTTTACATACATATATAGGTAGATAGCTACCTACATGACTTAATGATAACACTGTTTAACTGGCATAAAAATCAGTTTTTTCTTCACTAGTGTAGACATAAAATCTGTCATATAATTGAGCGACAACTACCGTTTATGTCATGTTTTTTTCTGGAAATTGTTTAGCTGTCCCATTATATTACATGCATAACGCATTATTTATATTTTTCGTAAAAAAAACAATTTCCTTAAATTCACCTAATTATAGGTTATTTAAACAAACAAGATCTTTTAACGTGTAATTAGTTAAGTTTAAAAACAATTTAAGTTTGAAGAAATTATTTACAATTTTATTACTTTTTGAAACAAAATATCTTCAATGAAACAGGGGTTCAAAGTCTTTCTAAGCGCAAACAAGCAACACTTATCAACATTTCGTCGCAAAATTTTCTACATTGACATCAAAATAAAGAGTCGAGCAAAAAGCTTTTTTCATTACTTTTTTTATTGAATTGAAAATAATATTCTCAGTGTGTCACGAGAAACGACTAAAGCTGGTGAAAGATTGGAGACATGCGTCGAACACTTTTCAACGTGTCTGCATTGAAGGTGCTGTACATACAAAATGAAACAGGTTCAGGCGGGCGCTCGTCGGGTGAAATTGGAAATGTTTTCAACGAACGAAACGTATTTATACAGGATGTTTGATGGAAATGATGGTAAGTATGATTTTGTTTGAATTTCTTGCTCCTTTTTAAAGGTAATTCTTGAAACGTAACCGTGGCTGATTCTCGACTGGCGCACAAAGAGTTCCCTACCACCACAAAATCCGGATACGGAATCTTAAAAACATTATGGTAAATAACAACAATATAGATGCCAAAGCAATATCAAGGCTACAAAAACAATCCGCTAAAATGGTAGGTAGCACCTGACAAAAAAAAAGTTATTTGTCGTTTTACTTTTACGTGGCCATATCGAGGAATTGATCATTTCATGATCTGATCGGCAATATCGCAAAATATAAAAAAAAATTACGATAGACTTCCTACAAAAAGGGACGAAGCGAGGAAGAGCGTTTTAGGTTGCTTGTGACCATAAATTCGGGAGCCGAGCGAAGCAGAACGTAGCGAGGCGACTCCTTTAGTCTTTACAGATTTCATGATACTGTGATCAGAACATTAAATTACCAATTTTACGATATGGCCACGACATGAACAAAAACATATATTTAAATAGGAGAGAATACACTTACAAGATGTCTCTTAAGGGTCCATGCCACCTAAACGTGCCCCACCGTATTGCTGATTCATGACAGAAAATATTTGTTTAATGAGAAATAAATAATCACACAAGTTGTCGAAGAGTTGTATTACAACCTAATTAATTTGATTTTTGCATAGAATTCATAGCAAGCTAGAAAAAAAATCTAAAGTCACTAAAAATCACGTAAAACTGTTCTTCGCGTATTTCCCATTGACGGTTTCCCAGATGATTTTGGAAACTGAAATTCAGTCACCCGTAAGTTAAAAGTATACAAAATGGTGTGATTGGTTTAATGTTGCCAAACAAAAATTGTAACTTGGTGTATTTATCCATCGAACATAATAATTCGGCATCGAAACGTGATTCTTTAGAGCGCGCGATGTTTCGGTTGTCGTAACAGCCACGGCTCAGAGCGCGCTATTTTAAACAATAATGAAACGTCACAGAGTTCAGTTCTACTTGACGCTAAATGAGTTGCTTAATGTTAGGGAGAACGGGTCCTTAACGTTTAACTTTTTATATACATTTGCGTTTACATAGTAACACTTAGAATTACTAAATTTATTGCTATAGCTATGTCATTTATCACATCTCTACAGCTCTCTTCAGAACGAATCACCTCATCTACATAAGTGTCTTATCTACGAGATACATCAAACCGAGTATCATGCTACATCAAAGGGGATCTCAGAGGACTAAATTATGAAGGCCGATACAAGCATGATCCTTGATTCGGATTTACATTAGTTAGCAAACACCTTATGTTTACATACGCGTATATATTGATATCTTGTAATCGGAGAAATGTCTCTCTAGATTTTGATAAGATTTTAGCGCATTTTCTAGACTACATAATAATTAAAAAACCGTAATTAAGCTACTTTGACTCGCGCATAAAAAGCTCCGTACCACTAAATAATATGGGCAAGAAGGTTATTAGAAGCACTATTTTGTTATTAAGAAAAATGTTAATGCCATAGCAATTTAAGGCAATAAGAAAAAAAGCGCTTAAATAGAAGCGCCTGACTGCAGACAAATTATTCGGCACCATCTGAGCACAGAGTACCTTAGGCACAGAACCCTAAAACGGCTGGGTATGATGCCAAACTGCCAATAGAGTAGATGACGTGTTGGCTAGCCTCCTGTACGTGCTGGACGAGCGGTCGTGTTTTTAAGTCGAATGGAGCAAGGCTGTCATCGTCATGTAAATGATCTTACACAACAACTTTAAGAAGCCGTAGGGGTCGCTATTTCATTCTGCATTCAACTTCGGATTATAGAACACTGACTGACTGTTATTGGTTGGCCCGAAAGTTCATTTCCCGAGCTCGTACGGAACTAACCGAAACGGTGTGCAAATCTTACGCGAGACAACATTCATGTTTTGAAAAAAACTCGAGAATAGTTTTGGTGGTTTCTATGATTTCAGGAGAAATATCCCAAAAATCTAAATAGAACAAAAATATTTTTGAATAGTGTAAAAATACTATGCTGTGAAACTAAAATTATTTGGTTTGTTGTATCGCTTCTAGGACATTAGGGTACATAAACATTCATCAAAATATGTGTAAAATCCAGAAATTTTATACGCTTGTAACTTTTGTATGTATTTGATTTTGATAAATGTTTTAGTTTCACGTCATGTAATATGTTGAAAAAGAAAAAAAAAACAGCAAGTATATAAGGATATGATCAGGGAGCTGCGCTAGTATGGTAGTTCGGGCCTATCCTCCTTTAAAACGTATTCGTTGTTGTGAAGGATAATTTACAAAGTAGTGCATAAAGTAGTACACAACTTTCGTAGATTAACCTAATTGATATTAAGGTAGTACAACCAAATATCGGTGCAAAATGCACATCATAATATTGTTTTCCATAATTTTAAGTACAAAGTATGTAAAAATTGCGTTTAAAAGCAATTAGCGGAAATTTATTAATTATTAATTATAGAGTTATCGCAATTAAATATTATGTAATTTTATGCCATACATTTTCATGACAATGATAAATACGCTTTGAAGTTTGTTAATTGAATGCAATCAAAATGTTAATCATAAAATGATAGAATTTAAATGTGAAAACCTAATTATCACTAATAAATTTCCACTAATTGCTTTAAAACACAATTTTTGCGTAATTTGTTTTCAAAAGTAAAGAAAACAATGTTGTGATTTGCATTTTGCGCCGAGATTTTGCTTAACCACCTTAAACTGTTATCGCGTTGTGCCAAAAGACCACAATATTTAAAATATTTAATAAATAAAATAAGGAAAATAATCACAGGTTGTTCGTTTGTGAATGAGAATCGTCGCAACCAACTTAATAAATTTGTATAGGTATCTGAAATTAAATAACTTTTACCGTAAATCATAGACATATTTACTTGTTCAACTAAAAGGGATCACGACGTTTCCCTAAACCCGACAAAACTATTTGTTGTTCACAAAGCAATCGAAAATGCTTCCCAACCCCAAAAATGCTTACAAAATTAACAACGGTTGACGAACCACGGGATCAAATGTTTCTGTTTAATTTGTTTGTGGGTAATAATGGTGAAGGTCAGTTAATAAAAAGGTCTTAGGTCTATTTACTAGGCGCCAACCGCGGCTTTTGCCAGCATTGGTTTTGTTTTTGTGAAGCCGAAGAAGGAAATTGATAAATGTCGAATGTAAGGTAACTCAAAATTGATAGATGATCCCTCGGTATGTGATGGATACAAATACCTATACGTTGAAAGTAACGAATGTCAAAAGTGACAGCTGTCAAATTACTCTCTGAAAAATCTTCAACCTTAGAATGAAAGTCCCGTCAAAATCGGTTTAGCTATGTCGGAGCTTAAAAATACGGACAAATAAACAGACAGACAGATAAAAATAAATAATCACGTATTGATAACCTGAAAATAATCATATGAGCTAAAAATAAGCACTTATATTGAAATTGGAGACAGACAGTTCAATTTTATTTATTTGTATAGATGGGCTAGACCTTATCTTTTGTAATAATGCCTGTGTTTGTACGTAATAAGATTAATATTATTTTAGGTTATAACTGGATAACTAGGACGGTAACAGGGGTGCTCCCACATCCCAGACGACCAACCATGCGTCGATATCTCGTTAGCGATTTGTAGTCTTACTCAAGCATTTCACGTAATCCTTGTCTTTCCGAACGTGATTAGTGGCTGCTGCGCATTGGCAGCGGAAGGACGTCATTCCTGAGATACAGGTACGTTTGGGGTGACGCTTCACCTCTGTTACTGTTTACGTGTGTATTTTTTTTGCATATTCTAAACGTTGTCTTGCTTTTATTTCATTCTGCAATGCCTTTTCATAGTGATAGTGAGATAAACGTCTCGATTCATTCCGAGGAACAGGATGTCATTTCTGGATCTGAAGCTGATGGCGTACCACTTTCAATAAAGAATAAATATTTTGAGAGGTTCTGTTTCGCCATCATCAAGTAGAACACCTAAACGTAATATAGTAAACATGGAAAAAACCGTCAAATTTACCTCATGATTTATCTAGTTATATAAGGTGCTACAATAATAAGTGAAAATAATTCTAGGGTAGGTCATGTATCGTTAACTGATCAAATTCCAGGAAAAGATAATTTTTTGCTCAAGAAATTTTTCACTCCCCAGTACAATCAGCTGACTAAATTTCTATGGAAAGGTAAAAAAAGTACGCGCAAAAATATTTTTTTTTCGCTGGAATGTGCTCTATTACGGATACTCTATCATCTGTAATTTTTTTTTTCCTTTGAATTGTAGGACCTTATATTATATATGTGCCATTCTAAAAATGCCAGAAGAGGTTGTCGCTGGTGAACCACCAGCTAAATTGCGGAAACAAGCTAGGTGTAGGTTATGCCCAGAAAAAAATACAAAAAAGTCAAGATTTTTTGCACAAAATGCAAAAGACTAGCTTGTCCCGAAAATCACAGGGAAATTTGTCTCAACTGTGTCAAAGAACTGAGATTAAAGATTAAAACTGAGAGTATAGATAAAAAATATTTATTTAGAAAATTTTTAATTACAAGTGTCACTTTTATTTTTTTATTTATTGAAGTAATAAATTATTTTAAATAAATATAAAGATAACAATAAATTATGCAAAAAATAAAATACATTTAAGCACATCAATCTTTATTCGTCAAAGTCAAAACTGTGTTCCATTCGACTGATGACGGCCCTATACCGTGGGCTGAAATCCGGGAGACAGGCGTGATTGTTAAGGATCTTTTAACCATTCCTGATAAACATATGTTGTCCAACTGGAATGATGAATGGAACTGTTTCTTTTATCATTTCTCTATTCCTCGTTTTCCTTGGTTTTATATGTTCCAAAAATTTAGCCAACGTATTATTTGTGTGCTTATTAGATTAAGACTGGATCATATATGGTCCCCAGTCAAACTTTTTAAATTTACACTGCGCAACTCTCCAATGTGTGATTGCCAAACTGAGGAGGGGACTGTGTAGCATATTTTCTTTAATTATTATGGAATAAATTCGGGAGGATTTGCGAGTAAGATGGTGGTACCTCCACAGTCGAGCCCGGCATCAGCTCTACCACCTTTGTAACCAAATCTTCAACCTTAGAATTAAATGACATTAGATTATAAGTGAGTGTGTTTTGTCAGTGGTTGTAAGTTTCAAACGGGGAACAGCCGCGTAACCATGTTTGCCTCCGAAGAAACTATACGAATACAGTGAAACTAGTCAGGCAAAATCTGACTATTAAAAACGTAAGTAGCCGTTTTTATATCAGTTTTAATAATAAAACTCACAAATTATTATAATTTGCTAGGTTTCGTATCCCGGAACCACGACTTAATAAATGTGGCATACATTTAACAAAATCATTAAAAGGATCTAATGTTCTTTATAGCCTTTTTCACTGCCCAACCCAAAGCTAAGTGTTATCGTCGTCCTTTTTTAATTTTTACGGCCCAATAAACCTCCTTTAAAACACTTTTCTCTTTCTTTTTTTTTCACTCGTAAAAAAGGACTGGCCACATTTTCGTTCTTATGAACTCGTCGGTTTTTATCGCTCCCGTGGCCCTTCATCAAAAAACTATTTGGTAAATGGAAAGGGAGCTCGAAACTTCTTGGGCGTGTTTCCACGAAAATGTAAAACGATAAATAAGAGATCTACTTTTTGGTCGAATCAGTGTTGAGAGTTTGAAAATTAAAAATAAAAATTTCTTTATTAAAAACCTTGTTACAGTTAACAAAGAAACACTAATTGCCGCATTAAGTTTCCTTGTAAATTAAAACCTGGGCTCTCCTCAATGAACATTTAATAAATTTATAATTATGAGTAGGTACTTATAAAGGTAACTTTCGTTTATGTTTTCAAATTCATACTAGAGGACCAAAGTTCAATGACCTTTTCTGTTAAATATGCAAATAAACATTTAGACTTCATAATTATGCTAGTTGAGTGGTGATTGTTCTTGAAAAAGTATAGAGAGAGACACAAAAAAATATTTTTCGTATTTCACAAACAGGATTCTTAACTTTGGTCTTGACTACTTACCCAGTCTCTAATATGAATTTGACTGTACAAAAGAAAGTAAATAGGTGATAAAAAGTCATTAAGTGACACTAATTTATGCAGCCACACTCATACGGAATAGAAAATTGGCACAAGATTTCGTAGTATTTGTACATAAAATATACATTTGTACATAAAATAGTTTTTGCGTTTTCTAAGAAATAATATTGTAGGTTAAAAAAACAAATGGATGTTACCTACTGCAGTTTATAAACACAGAAGAAAAATAAATCTGGATGAGAGTAGGGTTACCAGATCTAGTAACGTAAGTTACTGACAAAATCCTTGATATTTCAATAAATTTCACGATAACTTCTTAAGAGTTTCGTGTTAATGTGCAAGTAGCGGGATTTCCAAAAGATTTTGTTACAATCACAATGTAATTTAAGAATTATTTATATAATTTATACTTGCGATGGTCGGCACTTGGTAAAACTTCAAAAACATCAAATACACTTGTACGAGTTTCACAGTTTTATTTCACAATATAACTACCGACCGGTTTCGGTTAATACACCATCTTCACAATAAATTACTTAAATATACCATTAATTTCCTTATTTCCCTTGAAAATGGTGTATTAACCGAAACCAGGCGGGAGTTATTATATTGTTAAATAAACCTGTGTACCAAGTACAAGTGTATTTAGTCATGAAATTATTCATTTATTTTTAAAAATGGTCCTTACAACACACCGAGTCTCCAGTATGAATTTGGCTATATAAACGAAAGTCACCTTAAATATTTCTTCCAACTAAGCTAAAGAGCATTAAAATAATAAATAATTAATGACAACGGCATTCTGCAGGCGGTGGCGGACAGCTGCGACTGTCCTGTGCTCTGGCACTGCATACAAGTGGCCTGTGGTGAAATTATTATTTAATTTAATTTTAATACTAATTTAATTTAATTTACCAATATAGTTTATAAGATCATTGTTACTAACACTTATGGATCAATGTTATCTGAAATAAATGGATATTATTATATTATTATTATTATTAGTCACTAGCCTGAATAGTGTGCGCAAAGCGGAACTTTACGAATGGAGGTAATAATGGAGGAAAACTGGTTCCAGATGACAGAAATTCTCCTGATATGTCAGGAATTTTGGTCGTTTGTCAGGAAATCACAAAAATTGGATTTACCAGGATTTAAAAAAAAAATGCGTATATCCTAAAATTATTATATTTTCTGAGTTACATTGTGTTTATAACCAATTTTTTTTTCGAAATCCCGCTGCGTGTCCACAAACCCCTTACGAAATTATCGGGAAATTCATTGAAATATCAGGGACTTTTTCAGAATGTTTTTCAAAATCACCTTATTTTTTCTTTCTAACATAGTTTAGGTTAATAGATATTTAGTTTTACATACTCAAATCAAAAAATAAAGCTTAAAAAAGGATGGCTATTATATGACGAGCTTTCTTTACGGAAAACATGTACCATATACATATATGGTATAAACCAAATGATATTTTAAGCGTATAATACTTTTCCTACGCCTACGCACAAAATTAATAAACCCTGCTTAAACTTGTATTGGACAAAAGAATTAATATAGGATTATAGTGATAGAAACGTATTCCTTAGTAATAGCAATATTACTTTTCCAGATAAATATTGTCGTGTTCCTCGCAAGAATTGTTTAGTAGGACTTTCCTTACATATAAATATAGAGATATGAAAGAAAACTACGTTTTTTCTTGTGTATTGGATAAAATTTAGATACGAAATGGAATTTAAGAAATATGTGATTCAACATGTAAAACTAATACAGATAGCACAAAATGAAATTCTTAAGGTCCTATTTCACTATGATTATTTAGAATCAGCATCAAAAATTCATAAAGAAACTAATTGAATGCATATTCACATTTAAAACCTGTGTCTTAATATATATAATTAAAAATTAAAATATTCATTCAAACTTATCTCTAAAAAACTGACAACATAAATATAGAAGAGAAAATTTCTTAACCCTAATCAAATCTCGAACAAATTATAGGAAAAAAGTCTGGTATTTCAAGGATCGCAGATGTTTAATAAGCTGCCAATAAAAGAATCAACATCTTTGCCCAAATTTAAAAAAACTATTGAACAATTACTATACTAGCAATTTTAAAACAATTATTAAATCGAGACAAAAAAATAAAAAGCTATTAAAACTTAATGACTAAGTAGAACATTAATTATGCTTAGTACGAGTAGGTATTGTTATAAAATTGGTGGGCCAAGTAGCTTAGTTTAGTTTGTAACTATTTACTCTGTAGGATAATCTCTGATGTAGTAACTGTTGTGTTTGAGCACTATGATAATTTTAGCTTGCACTGGACCCCATGGTCGTTTAATATCCATCCATCCATCCATCATCCATTATCTTGTAATATATATTTAACTTTAATCGGAAATTATTAAGTTCTCATTATAAGCGAATATGTAAATGTTCTGATGAGAAATAAAGAATCTTAAACCTATATGTATATAGTTATCTTGGATGGTCCGTAAATGGGTATATTAGGTCTAAGTTTCCAAAAAGGTCGTCGAACCTTGATACTACTTACCGAGTCTCTAGTTTGAATTTGGCCATATAAACGAAAGTAACTTTACTCTGCACATAAATGCCGATAAGCTAATGAAAAAACTCGTTATTGCATTCTCAATCAAAAGGATTAAAACCTGTAGTGATATCGTTCACTCAAAATTGCGATCACAATCACAATGGCTATAAATGACAGCTCATGTCGAATAATTGCGGTGTGAAGTTCGTCAATATCCTTCAAATGTTAAATTCATAAGTATGGCGATTGCTGTTAAAGTTAGACGACAAGGCCCCTGGGTCTGAAGAGTGGGATCGCTGCTTAAAACATACTAATCTGCAGTAAACATAAAAGTTTGTACATCTACCCGAAAAAAGTTAAAAAAAATCGACCAAGTGCGAAACGGACTCGCGCACGAAGGTTTCTGTACCATTATCTATAAAAACGGCAAAAAAATCATGTCTGTTGTATGAGAGTGCGCGGGTCCGACTCGCACTTGGCTGGTTTTGGTATTTGCTGTTATAGCGGCAACTGAAATACATCATCTGTGAAAACTTTAGACTTTCCAACTATCACGGGTCTTGAGATACAGCCTGGTGACAGACGGACGGACGGACGGACAGCGGATCCTTAGTAATAGGGTCCCGTTGGTTACCTTTTGGGTACAGAACCATAAAAATATTCAAGACATTCATAAAGTATTCTCATAAGCTTTTCTTTATCACGACGACAATACTGGTTTAACGCGCCAAGAAAAAAAGATCTTTCCAAGCCATTTGATTCGAGAAGACACTGAAATATGATCCTTAGATATTTTACATACGATTTATATTCTATTGAGGTGTAATCAAGCGATACTTCATTAAATATGAGAACAAAGTGCAAGTTCTGTGACATCAAAGTCTAATCCTGAGATTAGAGATGTCAAGTGCCTAAGAAGAATTATTACGGTTTGACGCGTCCTCGGAGAGAATTACGCTAAAGCCACAGGGTAACCATAGAGTAACTACAAACAGTGGATCAATGCCTTTGAGCTTGAGTCAAACTGCGCCGACACTAAGGTTGTGACGCAAAAAATACAGTTCATTTGCTTAAATAGTTTGCAGTATATACGAATATTCGCACGCCATTTTAGATACTATGTGCAAATAAATAGGTAGGTACAATAATTAAATCTCAAATAAAAATGTTTAGCTACATATTGCTGAATGTAAATAGACAGGAAAATTTTATCTATATCTATTCCTTACTGATGATAAAGTAGTAAAAAGGTCGTGTCTGTACATTGAATATTTTTGCGAAATTTTAAATGAAATGGGTTAATAAAAGGTGACTTTTATTTATGCAGCCAAACTCATACTGGAGGCTTGGTAAGTGATCAGTAACACGAATCGATAACACTTTTTACTAATTTCGTGAAATAAAATCTCAAGGTCCCATAGTAATTGACTCGGGGCTGGGCTTGCGTTTGTAAGGAACTTGAAAAAAATAATTTACAAATTTCAGAAAAAAGGTAATTTAACCTTGTTAATGATCACTTACGGAGTCTTCAGTAATAATTTGGCTGCATTAATTAAAGTCACCTTATATAGTATTGTACTGAGGCAAAAACCACAATTTTTAGAATATTTGTTTGTCTGTATGTATGTATGTATGTTTCGTTTTAACTCAAGAACTACCCAACGGATTTAGATGCGGTTTTAAGGCATGCAAAATATTTGATCAAACGAACTGCACGAATAATAAATAACCATATTTTAGCAGAACGGGCTACCAACAGTCACCAACACGCGTGATCACTCGCGTAACATCTTCCACCTAGCGCGCTGCAGCATTCGTTTGTCGATACTGGAGCTTTCCCTCCACTACACGTTCCCCACAGCTCGATTGGTCTATCTGCGTACCACTGTGCGGTAGTTATACTATGGTAGGGCGGTGCTACTTAATGGTAGGGGGCGTCTGTGAGTAATCTTTAATACATAGGTACCTAGCTTACCTACTAGCTTAGATATAGTCACGGATTAGAATAGAATAGGCAGAATTCATTTTCTACGGCAGGGCGGTGGCGTACGCATTAATACATAAAACACGTCAAGAGTGTCCAACCAGTTGGCAAAGAAATAAGTTAAGATAATGATTCCGAAAGATTGTCAAAAAAAAAACGTATAAAACAGCGTTAAGAACTTAAATTTATATCATTGCGGGATAGAAAATCAGAAAAGTGAATCTAGACGTGAGGAGTTCCTCCGTCCAGGTTTACTTTTTTGATTTTCTTTACCGCAATGATAAAGATTTAATTTGTTATCTCCTTGCGATGGATAAATCGCCAAGTGTTTAAAAATATAGAAATTTATTTCTATCATATCTTTAAAAACGACTCTATCACTCGATATAAAAAATATACGAGGAAATCTAGTATGAGAGCTAACTAGATTTTTAGCAGTGTGCAGTTCCAAAAATTATCCTGAAAATAAGCAAATTAAACAAAAAGAGTATAAAATAATATACATGCTACAAATCATAAAAATGCTTGAAAGATATAACCCACATTATTTACGCAGAGATGATAATATGCAAAAAGATATAAAAAATAATGATACCCTGAGTAAAGAATGGTGTTCAATGCCATTAAAGGCTCTGAAAGATTCTTGTGTTCACCGACATTTTGTCTCTGTCTCATTTTCGTAGATCTCATACTCTCTTCCTTGAAACTTGTAAAATTTCTGATCGTAGATCTCATTGTTTCGTTGTCTAATTCTACAGTTTACTGGTTTCCGCAATTCGAGCAGAATTTTAACGCTATAAAGTAATAATATTATAATCGTTACCCAGATAATAGATCCATTCCTAAAAAATAACGCAAGACGAAATTTAAGATCTAAAAATAATTATTTATACGAATAAAATAAACGTAACTTACGAGTATGTTTAAGGTGGCATTATTTCCATTAAACCAAAATGGGATGGTGGAAAACAACGAATATCCACTAAATAATGACAGGGCTACTAATAACCTATAAGACAATTAATAACCTAATAATGACAGGGCTATTAATAACCTAATAAGGGCTATTGATAACCCACCCAGTTATCTTAGTTACCCCTGGTAGATTGAGATCTGGAACTCACGTTTTGATGTAGATACACTATTTTACTTTGCACTAACGTACTAATTTTAACGGAATTTTTCAGTAATCGAAACACAACTTTTTATGCTTCTCTGAAATTCCTATTTTTTTTTTATTTGTGATGTTTAGAACAATAAATAATAATTCCACAAAAATAAATAACATACACTCAGTGTCATTAAATAATGAAAAAAAAAAATAAGTAGGTATAATTATATTTTCTCAAAAAAAAAAACAAATATTGGTTTTTAATTTTTAGTAAGTCGTGTTTTTCATTAGTAAAAGCAAAGAAGTTTACAATTAAATGCGCTATATTTTGACTCCTCAGTGAGGTCGTCATTGAGCGAATCAATGATGATTGATTGATAACGACTCAGTATCATTTTTTATTAAGTTTTTTAAACCTAGTAGCCAAAAAGCCCGCACCCTCTCGGTCAGTCTTAAGTTATCTTGTTCAGGAAACTGCATCTTTGGAAACCTTGGCTTGACTTAAGTTTTGTCAAATATTTGAGGGGCTCTTAGTTTTTAAGGAGTAGTTTTTATCTGCCAGGAAACGGGACAATACTTTTGGTGACCTGGAAAAGCCACGATAAGGTCTGGTTTAACTCAGATGTTATGTTAGTAATAATAATTATAAAATATATACTGATAAACTACAGAATATTCTAAATGAGATGGTTTAATATGCCCAACCTAAATATTTTTGTATGTATTTCCCATATTAGTATATATATATATATATATATATAATTCTTAATATATATATTGTAAAGATTACTTGTACTTGTAGAAAGTATACTTTTTAGAAAGTATACTTTATGTATATGTTTTACAAAATAAATTATTTTTATTTAACTAATTATGTATGCAAAGAAAATAATTAAAACTTAGTCGAAATTAATAAATAAAAATAAGTAAAATTGAGCATTAATTATTTTTTAATACAACAAATACAATTAGGTAAATTTGAGCGCATTTGCAGTTTAATTCCCTCTCGAACGACAAAGAGATCGGTATGGCGCGATTAGTGTCAGAAAATGAGACGCAAGTACAAAGGTTATCAGCAGTAGTTTGCGTTTTTGTTCGCAGATCTTCAATCGGTCAGCGCAATTCAAAGCGAGATTTGTAGCAGACTATTCTAAGTTCAATATGTGAGTGTGTGCTGAAAATATTGGTAGACCAGATGCTTTTATGTTAAAAGCTTCAGTGGAAGCAACTGTCAGACTGGTTTTACATTTACATAAATAGAAAATGTTAAAGAAACTTTTAAAGACATGCGCTTTTTTAAATTATAACTTGAGTTTGATTGATTGTAAAAAAACACTTTAATGAGAAAAAAGTTTAGAGAACGACATCCATATGTACAAGCTTCGAGTTCTCGGTAGCCTAGTCACTAGACTCTAGTGGTCTAGCTAGTGTGAGTGTCGTGATAGAGCTTACCACCCATCACACGGGGATATGATAATCGTTTATGAAAAGTGGGTGTACACAGTGGTGAGCCCTTTCGCCGTTCTTCAGGTACAAACAAGAAATTCAGAAATATTGTTTTACGTAGTATATAATAGAACCACAGAAATTTAGAAGACGGTCTTTTTAGTAAATTTGATTTACATTTTAAGGTATAATACGCCTGAACAAATCCCATAGTCTGTTGTAGATCACAAAAACGAAACTTTTACTTTGTTATCTCCTTGCGATGGATGAATCGCCAAGTAATTAAAAATATATAAATTTATTTCTATCATAGTTTCGATACGAGTAATGTGTATTTTTAACTACCTGATGCTGTAACAGGTGACGGTAGGACAATAAATAGTCTCAGACTTGTCTTGAATACACTAGCGTCCTCTAGGCGCCAAGAAGCTCACTACTAAGTGAGTATCTACACATATCGTTGCAGTATGGGAAAGCACAAGCGTAAATTCGCAGGTCATGTTGAGAACTGGATAGCTCAGTTAGTAGAGCAGCCACCCGGTAAGCGAGAGGTCCCGGGTTCGAATCCCGGTTCAGAGCTCCTCACGTCTAGATTTAATTTTCTGATTTTATATACCGCAGTGATATAAGTTTAATTTTTTACGAAACTTTTCGCGTAATATGTCTGACCCAATTTTTTTCTATATCTTTAGTTGTACAATTTTGTATGCCAGTGAGCGTTGAAGTATAAAATAATTCATTTGTCAGTATTACAAGGATATAATTATAAGAAAAATATTATTGATATTTATAAAAAAAGAACAAGGTCAAGTTTGTGAGACAAGCTAAAAGACGTAAAAGCTGGAAAGAAAAACACTGTAGAAAAGTGGACTCTGGCACGGAGTCAAGACACAAATATAGCTTAAACCAATTTATTTAATAAGATTTGCTTTTCTTTCGCGCCAAATAAAAGCCTTAAATGTGTGCTTGTTATACGACTACAAGCATTGAAATATCAAATTGAAATTCGTGTTTTCAGTTTTTAACAGTGAATAGTAACAGTGAACAACATAGGAACCACCAAACATTGATATCTTAACAGTTTATTTAGTTGATTCAGTGCCACCAACTGACGAGACGTCACTTGTAAGCAATTGTCTATTTTGCGCGCAAACAAGTGCATTTTTTCATTGTGTGCCATGTATTTAAAGTAACGCACACGAAACTTCACCCGCGTCGCGATTAGACCCACATACAAAAAATCAGCCGCCCGCGTCTGTGCGTGCGCACTAATTTCGTATCACTTTGCACTCGCATAATCTAACCACATGATAGAGCGACTCTAGCGTGATGTAGTCGAGTTATCGCAAATTGACGAGAATGGCGCTCGGCGCTATTTTATTGCCTACGTTATTTTAGCAGAAAAATTAGCATTTGTCTGGGTAGGAAGTATCTTATTGTCTGTATGAAGTGCACGCCACTGGACATTAGGACACGTTTGCTTTCTGGACACAATACTTTATCAACAACAATCTTTTCAAAAATTGTTCTTCATGAAGAAGGTAAAAAACAGGTCGGTTTTTTTATATATGGTCCTTTAGGCTTAGTCTTAAAATGAATGGTTAAGGCCTGTAGAAAGTGTTCTGTGGGAGCATTTGAGACTGTATGGCGGAGATACTCTTTGCCCATCACAAAGCAAAAGAAGGAACATAGTTGCTGATTGGTTATCCAAGCAGTGTTATAGTAAATTGGACCAATCACAGCACAGCGTGGAAATGCATTGTTACAAATTAAAATGAGAGTGCCTCCGCTACCGGCGCCGGCACCCAAAAAACGCCGTTGGGAACCGGCAGTACATTACTGCCGGCAGACGAGATTAAAAACATCGGCTGCCGGTGCCACCGGTTCACATAATGGACACCGGCGGCGGCGATGACAGTAGAAATCTCCTACGCGCAAATTAAGGAAGTTAAATTTCAAAATGTGAGATTGTATATGTTTTGTGTTTGTTTTTTGGAAATCGTTTACATCGGCGACTTGAAAATACAAATTTGAGTTATTGTCAAAACTAGGGACGTCGAGCCTTGCTCCGCTCCGCGTCACTCGGCTCCTTATCTAACATGTCAGCTATCACGCTCCTCCTCGCTTCGCTCGTTGTCGCACCATTTTTTTTTCTTTTAGTGAAAGTTTTTTTTTTACTACGTCTTAAAGACCCAAAGTTAAAGTCAGTACCGGCAGCCAATCCAGCAACCGGCGCTGGCAGCTATTTCAGCAACCGGCACCGGCAGACAATTTGGGACACGGCGCCGGCAGCTGAGGCACTTCCAATTAGAATACATTTGTAACATCATTTTTGGGATAGTGACAAAAAACGTAGGTACTTGTAAAAGCGTTTTAATTTTGTCATTCATTACCTTATTGTAGTATGGGAGTAGACAAAATTCGTTTCATTCAGAACTTGCTTTTGCCCAAGGCTTTTCTTGCGTGAAAATGTCATTCAATCAATGAATCTTTTAAAAGTACTATTATCGACAGTTTTCCTACTTGTTGACCAGGGTTACTACGATGATAATAAAACAAAAACTTCCAAATCTGTTATCGAGTTAAAAAGTAAGACAAACGGACAAAAAACATATAGTTTTGGCCTCAGTGCCATTAACCCATTTAATTTAAAATTTACATAAATATTCAATGGGGCAGACACAGGTACTTTATTATACGTAGTATAAATAAATGTTTCCTAACGTAGATGATTAATTACATCATAATTTTGGCATAAAAACAGTATGTTTACACATTATTAAATAATGAGTAAAGTTTACTCTAAATATTTACTCCAAACTAGTTCATAAGTAATAAATTTCTAACTTACTGAGTAAAGATATATTCAAACATGAAATTAATATTTGCAAAGTGTTGATGTTTGTACGAGTTACTAACAAAGGCTGTCGAATTGTTTGAAACTACACATAGGAATGCCATTTCTAACTCTGCCCGGTTTCACAGCTCAGGGAAACGGCTGGTTCACTTCAAACCGTAATTTCAACAATACACTAGAACTGTGATCGTCTTACTCTCGATCCTATTATAATTGGTTTAGAGTGTAAGGTTTTAGTTATTATGTTCACGATCTAGATGCTTAATTACTATTTTGCTAGAGTGTTCAGCGTTAGTTATTAAGAATATTTTGTTACTAGTGATATAATTATTAGTTTATTGGGTAGGCACGAATTATGTCATTGTAGACAGGTATAAATACAGCTATACCGCACAGTAACGTCAGTTTAGCTACGATCTTCAGTGTCGAAACTCTGTCCAAGTAAAATGGGAATACGGAATTTCATTTTTGTTTCATGTTACCTCTCGAGTGCTTTTATTTGTATAAATTACAGTGTCTATCTATACTCATAATAAAATAGATAAAAGACGTGTATGTTGACAATTGAATATTCTTGCGAAATTTTAATTGAAATGAGTTATTTCTACGGAGGCCCAAACTACATTTTTTATTTATTTTTGTCACCCTGTCTGTCTTTTTGTCTGTATGTTTATCTGTATGTTCCCTTTTGATCTGTTTTTTTTTATTATCACCGTAGAGAATGGTCAACACATAGACTATAAGGCGTCTTCACAAAATAACGCCCACGCCAAAAATAGGGCAAACCATCGGCATCGGTGTGATACTGGTCAACATAAAATAGGCTGGGTATACCGGGTATAAATAGCCTGCTACCATTAAATTAAACCACATATTCTACTGACCCTACTGAACCACTTTTCCTGAAAATCATGCCCGCGGACACCCTTAGTTTGGGAAATAATTGAGTTCCAAACAAAAACGCGTGAACCCTAACGCATCGACATACGGGCGAGGTTAGGGAGATCATCGTCCGTGAAGCAGCTGTTCCGTTGCAGCGTGGCGTTCTAAAATATACCTTCCTCCTACGAAATAAAATCTTTGAGTTACAGTTGAATATCTTTTTCTCTGGAGATTTGCGCGGGTTTTTTTTTTCGAATAGTTGTTTGGTATGATCAGTAGAGTATGTGGACCTCAAAAAGCTGGAGGTTTCACGGACGACGCTCTCTCTAAACTCGCCCGCGTTTGTTAGGGTTCACGCATTTGTGTTTGGAACTCAATTATTTCCTAAACTAAGGGTGTCCGCGGGTATGACTCTTGGGAAAAGTGGTTCAGTAGGGTCGGTAAAATATGTGGTTTCATTTAATGGTCGCACTCTATTTAATTTTACACCCGGTATACTTCGTCTTCATAAAATAACCGCCAAGCCTAAAACGTTCTATAATAAAATCAATTATCTTAATTGATTAAGAGACACTTCCACGTGAGCGAATCCTCGGACAAGAGCTCGTAAACGATAACATTAAAGTTACACGGAAGACGATAAAGAAGAACCGTAATCTTTATTTTATTTTTGTTTAGTGGATTATAATCAACAGACAAAAATAATTCGTAATCGTCGTACAATTCAGTCTGCTCTACTTGTACTTTAAATCTGTTAAATTAAAGGTTTCGCCTCGCTCTGCTCTGCTTCTATTGGCTATCGAATTTATGATCACAAGCAACCATACGCTCCTTCTCACTTCACTTGTCGTTGCACCAATTTTTGAATTTTGTTGGAGGTCTTTCTTATATTTCTTATTTATTATTGTCGTCTTGTTTTTGGTTGTCAACAACAAAACAAGACAATTGTATTCATTTGACAGCCAAAAATTTACGATTTCAATTGTCAAACGGAGTAATTTGCTTATCCAAATAGCCATATGTAAATCAATTTGAATACGATTGGCTTACACAATTGCACCTCAGATCCATAAAATTATCAATTTTACGATATGGCCACCACATATATACAAGTAGCGACAGTGTGTACATTGTATATAGTTGTGTATATTTTTTAGTTTTACGGAAAATTCGTGTGTGTTTTACTGCAGCATCCCACTAAAACAACCGTAAATTCTGAGGTATACGAAGTGAGTTTGAATTTTCTGAACGCTATGGCAAATAGCAATGTTCTGTTCCACATTCGCTCAAAGATACTCAACCACCAGCTAGTTTCAACCAAAAGCAAACATGTTCGAGTACAGTATGGATGAACTAAAGATACAAGTGTGAATATAGTCACAGAACGTCGCACTTTTGCACTTTTGGAGCATCGATGAGAGGAACGGCGACGGAATTTCTTATACATACTCCTAATGGGTTTGCGCTTGGCTATTACCGTGCCTAATAGAAAGCATCGATGAAATTTAAGATGAAGGGAGCTTGCCTAGAAATTGCGAGAGTGAAAGCAGGCGAGAGGTTAACTAAATCAGCTAGGGACTTCCACAACATAATTTGAAGATGGTAAATTACAAATGACTGATACTAGGCAAATGCCTATGTACTAGTGAGTGAGTGCTTTTATGGCTTCCCGTTATGTCACTCTAGAAAACGACATGTCGTTTGGCGGTATGGTTTCATCGGGTGTTCACGCTGATGTGAACTGATTTCTCATTTAGTTTGGTATTAGTCTGTCCAGGGTACACCAGGCGAATTTGGGTTAATCAGAGGTTGTATCTCAGCTTACGCCCTTCAGAGAAGCCTCTAGTACTGCACCGTTGATAGCTGACTTCACTTCTGTCTTCTTTATTGGTGCAGACTTGTACAAGTACCCGTGTGCAGATGTGCAAAATTTTCAGTGGTCGAATGGAATGTTCCCCGAGCGGTTAATGTGGTCTCTGATCTACTGAAAATATCAAGTGAAGCATTGTGTAAGCAAGTACTGGCATTACATCGGTATCAAAGTACTTATTTGATATTAAGTATTAAGTCTTGCATAGAGACCTTAAGCGTAACAACTGTATAAACCACTGCCCGCTTGGTGGATGGTAACTATCTAAGCCAAAGCCCCAGTCTCGCCATTCGGAGAGGAAATCTTGCCATTCTTTTACTTTTTACTTGTTTTTCCAAATTTGTACTGACTTTTCCCCAGATTTCCTGTAGTATCTCTAAAATTGTAGTAGACGGCATATTTTACTTTTTTTTTCCTGATTAGTTTTTTTTTTGTATATATATATATAAGTTTTGGTAATAATTTAAAGATGTTACTTTATATTTGTTATGTTGTAATGAGGTTGCAGAGAGTTCAATTATACAGAATGTCCACATAATTATGTATGTACAGTGGAGCCCACATCAAGCTAAACATTTTCAGTATAAGCTGACCTCTCATTGTATAGGCTTCCCGCACAATGAGAGGTCAGCTTATACTCAACGTGTATAGCTTGATGTGGGCTCCACTGTACATACGTGGTACAAACATCATCACAGATAGTAAAGACAGACAAACGCACACCACTACATAGTAATTAACTGTTGTTTATACAACATAGTTGTCGTCGTCGAAGCTAGATATACCAATAAACTTTTTACAGTACCTACTTTCGATAACAATTCTAGAAAAATAGATATGGAGAGCGATCGCACACATCGAGTTGCAAATTAAGGGTATGCATACACCTTACTATTCTAAATCCGTAGCGGGGGAGATGAGTCGTGCACTGACTCTCCGCGATCGTAAGTACTGCACTTCTCCGGTCAGTAAACCCAGCCAGGACAGCTCCTTAAAATAGAGCCGAACAGCTTCAGCACGCTGACACAGAAACTAGTCCAGTGAAAGGAAGGTGGAGCTCGTCGCGATCCCTGCTTTTCGTCTAATATATTCAAAGCAGGGAAGTAGCACATGTTCCATTATCTCGTCTTCTAGGAGGCATCCTCTATATGCACCCTAGGAATGGTCGTCATGAGCGCAGCAACTTAGTGGTTGGCATAACCAAACGTAACGGTATTTCATTTTCCTATTACGTGCTTGCTCGATTAAACCTGCGAAAGTAATACAAACACACCGATTTCGACGCGGGCACAAAATTTAAAATGTCAGATATACATTTTATTATACAGTGATAACAGCGCCATCTCTGTCTCTTAGAACAGGGCATGAAATTCATACAAAATTCTCGTGAGTGTTCATATAATTATGCATTACTATAGGCAGAAAAATGGTTCCATCCCCGGTTGGGATAAATTTTTTCACAGAATTTTGTTAATAAAATTGATTTCTATATATTTTATTGCACTCTAATAGAATATATAGAGTTACGCTGTAAAGCATTATCATCATAATATATGAGTATTTACATGCTTACTCAAAGGGTGTCTGTATCTATACCTGCTTATATTTGGGGCTTTCCTTGAACGAACAAAAACGTAGCAAAACAAGTGCTAATGGTCAAGCTATGCAGCAAAAATGCCCCCTTTTAATCCAATCATTAAACAATTTACATATTTTACATAAATCTATTTACAAAAAACTATATCAAAAAATTGTAAAATACTAGTTTCCTTTATGAACGATTTTCACACAAAATGTACGAAACTCATAGATCATAATAGCGTTTATAGGAAAATAATAGTAAAAAATACATCCATCTAAAATGAGCTGCTTTATTTTCATTCAAAAAAGATAACGAAGAAGAAGCACATAGAACGCCTACAAAAGCCCGATAACAAATTAAAACCGTTTAAACTTGCGCTTGTTTTTTGTTTCGCATTTTTTTAATGAAGGGTTTATGTGAATGCTTTTGTATGGAACAAACTGAAAGCGTTCGTGAATTATTAAGGATATGGCAGTCCTCAGATTTAGTATTACTTTTTCGATCATAAAATTAAACTGTATGACTTTTAATTGTTGTGTTTGATGCTGTTACGACAACACGACAGTGCTCTTGTAAATATTTTTTTTTAATTTGTGGATTTGATTGGTTTGAACAAATACAAATACAAATACAAATTCTTTATTTACTTGAAAAAACTTACACTAAAACATGTTATAAAACAAGATAAAATCCTTAGGCTAACAAACAAAGAGAGAAAATAAGTGTCTGCGTTTTACAGTGGACCCCAAACTAAGTCAAGCTTGTCACGCGGGATCCAGAAATAGGATTACCAGCTTATTATAAGGGTTTTGATAGATTTTCTTGTCTAAACAGTGAAAATTATTATGTCTACTAAAATTTATATTATTAAACTATAATGTGTGTATAGGTGTGTATAAAATATGTATAAATGTACATAGGTATACTTATAAATAAACTAGTTTAATAGATAGAATAGATATGTGTTATATAAAATAGATAAAATTAAGGAAATAAATGATAATAATAATTAATAAATAAATAATTAAATAGTTAAATAATTAATTAATTAATTAATTAATGGGCTCTCTATGTGGGGTGTTGAAGTAATGCTTCGGTAGCGTCGTAATCCAATGTGGAGAGATAAATTGTTACAGTCCTCTTAGTTTCCTTAACTGACGATGATTTAATGCCTGTAAGTTTGCAAATGGCGTTATAAATAAAAGGAAAACTAACATTGCTGAAATGCCCAGCGAAAGCGGTTTTTACAGATGGGACGACAGCTCTGTAAATTCTTCTACTCAACAATGAAGGGTACTGCATGGATGTAATTGTTTTCTGGTGTTGAGTGAGTGAGGCTCGCAAAATGTAGAGTTGGCGAACTGTTAGTACCTTGAACTCCTGATAAAGAATGGTAGTCGGATACCTAAATGGTTTTTTAAGTAATACTTTGAGTATTGATCTTTGTGCTCTTTCTACGGTTATGAATATTGTCTTTGAAGCATTTCCCCAAGCTTTAATGCAGTAGAGAAGCAGAGACTGGCAAAGGCTGATATAGACCAGTCTTATCACGGCCATTGGAGCTCCTTGTCGGATCCGCTTCATCACTGGGATAAGTTTTCTGATTCGAGCAGAGAGGCTTGAGATGTGAGCTTTAAAATTAAGTTTTTCGTCAAGTATGATCCCTAAATATGTAATTGTATCGACTCTTTTAATTAATCACTCATTTTTGGAATACTCGTAAATTTAATATTTGATAAATTCTTTTACTATATTTGTGAAATGAAAAGTACAAGAATTTGTGTATAATTTAATATTAATTGCAAAAGAAATTATTAAGTATACTATTTTACTTTGTATAGGTATGTAGTATAATTTTGCAACTAGTTTCATCATCTAAAATACGTTCAGTATTTACATTTTGCAAATGAAATGTTATTCCATCTCGAGTTGTTAGGTCTGAACTGAGCGTCGAACCTTAACTTGGAGTTTCAATCTTATTAAAGGCAAAAACTGCTACTTAGAAACTTGTTATCCTATATGGTATCCTTAAATTTTAAGGTGAGGCAGTATCGCACTGGAGCAACTTTTGTATTTGTACAAAGGTAAAGTTCGGTTGTCGATGGAGTAATGCAGTAACCTTTGGGATGGATAAACCAAGTATCAGCTAGCTGCCATGCCTCTCGATTTTGTATCGTAAAATCAGTTGCTAAACCGAGTGCCTATCGTTGTAAACATACATTTTACCTAAGGATACGTTCGCACTTGAAATGGCGTCACAATTCGTAAATAGTTCAATACCCATTGAAGGTTATTTGGAAGTTCATTTTTATCTCTTTTTGGTGAACAGCAACCATAGTTAGCAACCGATTCAAAGATACGTAATAGGCCCGCTGGTTTTGATTAGCGATGGATCGGTAATGGGTCCTGAATACCAAAGCCTTAAAAACCGTCGCAAAATTGCTAACCTCTTGGTTTTTATAGGGTTTTTTTAGAGTGTGGCCGGAAATTACACGACATAAATCTCTTTTCTACCACCGGTATTATAGTCATACCACAGTAAACTTTAACACACATGTTGTCAGTATTCTGACAGCTCAATCGAATCGTTTTAAATTTTCGTTTATAATCCGTACGGCTGTGATCTGGAACTCTCTGCCAGCATCCATATGCCTATATAGATAGTTATAACTAGATATCTTTAAAAGAAGAGTAAATAGGCTCATTGTAAAAAATAAATTGTAAATTTTACCATACGAAAATATCAATAAATAACAACAATTATATGAGGCCACACAAAAAAGCTTTTTATTTTTAAAAGATCTTTCTTCTTGAATCGAAACCGATATTTGATAATCTACACTACAAGAATGATTAAACTTTTGACAAATTTTTCCTTCATCTTCCTTACACACAAAAAAATAACTAATCTCTCTGGTTTTTGTCCAAATATTTTAACCGGTTTTTAAATCATTTGGATTTAATATTATTAAACTTACTGCCCTTGTAGCCAAAAGGCACGTTAAGGTCTTATTTAATTTGTGCCTGAAGTACGGCGATAGGGCTTACCACCCATCACGTTTGAGACGTAATAAGTTTACACTTGGGAACACCTCTGACACAAACTCAGGGATTCATGTCGTGACGGTACGTGTTAATTTATATCAAATTCTATGATTTGTAATTTTCAACATAACTTTTTTCGTTATGACTTAGCTAGCAAAAACGCACCGCAGCAAACGCACCATACGCACAGTGCTTCATACGATGTGATATACGTACGGCGCTTTGGCGTAGCTTTGGTGGGTCTACGAAGCAGGTAAAGAGGCATCGTAGCACTTGCTACGCCGTAGCAAATCATGCAGGTGGGAGTTTAATATTTAGCTCATCATAAAGGCTCGCTGAATTTTCAAGAGGTTAAATGTATCGTATGTCGCTGGTTCTAGCTCCTTGTACCAAACGTAAGGGAAAGGATTGCACAAAAAGCTTTTAATGAGGTCTCCGCAAATCTGATTGTGTTATTTTAGAGACGAAAGGACTTTTTAACTCAGAAAGAGGTCAAATTAAAAATAATCAAATCGAGTTTTGATAAGGTTTCTTGAATACATTTTCATTGCTTTCCAAAAAATAAACTGAAAAGAAAAATAGTTCGCAAGTTAATTGAAATATTTTTTGGTTATGTGCGTCTCAGTGATCTATTGGTGAGGGTACTTGACTACTAATATGAAGATCACAGGTTCGTATCTCGTGAGGAGACATACATTCTTTTCGTCTGCGTGTTTTGTAAGGCACAACGTATTGTGGGTCCAATTTGTGCCTGAACTACGGCTCACGCTGGGACGTAAGAGTCGTAGGTAAAAAGTGGGTACAAGAGTGCAGATTATGACTTGAATTCCACAGTCAACGGAAACACCTTTACCATACCCTTAGGGATTCATGTCGTGACGATATAAACATACATATACAGATTGAAATGAACCCCCAGCTTTATTGAAATCTATGAATAAGAATCACTAATGGAACACAAAACCGCAAAAAAAAGTTAACTTGCGACATGTGACTAAGAATAGACCGTATATAATGCACATAATGCTATGTAGCTTCGGCTTCGTAGAGCGTCGTCTCTGTCACTGGAGTATTAGTGCTTCTTTTGACAGTCGATATCTTTTTTTAAAATTATTGATCATGACAAAAAAAGTACCAAAACAGGTATTTTTTATTTCGAACATAGAACAGTTTCTTTTGTTAATTCTCAATAGTTCAAGGGTAGGAACACTTTTTCAGCCTGTACATAGTATCTTGAGAATTTTGGTATCTCTTGTATCATCCAGACCGAAGCTATGAGGGTTCGAAAATATGACGAAACGCTTCGAGAAAAGGTACGTAGTGCCACGCTTCCTTTGGCTCGTCTTTGCGGGGGGCACAACCGTGGCCCCAGATGTAATATAGATTATTTTTTGGTATAAATCAATAAGTACTTCAAATTATTGGATAGGATGATACCACGAACAACTAAAAGAACCATTCATCTACAAAACTGCTTCCGTCTGAACCCTTAATATATTCCTGATAACTTCAAAGGCAATGCCTCCGTGAATACAAGATAATATATTACAAACTTACCAAATAAAATATTCTACCAAATATAAACCTTATTGGAAAGATATTAGAGGTGTAAAAAAGCAAACGATAAGTTGGTATTCTGTTAAATACTCCAACGATTGCTCCCAATTATAGATAAGGCATGAAATCCATTAGTTCGTTTCAAAATGAAAGCAGTTTCTAATTTCTGAGCGTTACTTTCAACGTTTATAGTTATTGAGCCCTGAATCCGAATGAAGCGATTATTTTAAGTGATAGAAACACCGTTTAAATGAAATTTCTTTCTTGATCTGATTGTTGTGCATTCTTTTATGAATTGCACCTGAAGATGATAGGATTCCACATGACAGTTTCTTGAAAAACATCACAGAAAGCAAGGTCGAAGGAAAAAAGAGGAAGAAGAAGACATATGTAGACGCTACTTTAATCGAGTGACGTATCAAGAGGTCTGATCATTAACAGAGGAAAGGGAATAATGGCGGTTAGTGCACAAGAGCGTAAACATTTTCACAGAAAATAAAACAAAAGAAAATCACATACAAAAATATACACACGCTTGTCTTCCAGAAGGCTGAGCACACAGATTTTTATCTACCACGAACCTGACACACCTTTTTTGCTTCGACATTCAAAAGATAAATACTAAGACTATTTACTAGACTTTTGCCCGCGGCTCCGCCCATGTTTATTTAATCCCTGCCCCGTTTTCGCCTTGGGCTTCATTTCATGAAAACTTTTTATTGCCTATTATGTTAACCAGAGTTCCTACAATTCCATTAAGTGGTTCCCGAGTAAAAACGGAACATACATACAGACAGACAGAGAGACAAAAAAAATATGTGCTTTTGGTTTCATTACAATACTAATGACCCATTTCATTTAAAATTTCGCAAAAATATTAAATGTGCCGACACGATTTTTACTGGTGTTAATAAAGTATAGAAGATTATCTTTGATCTTATTTATAATGAAAAGCAACAGAGAAACGGGTTATCAATATTTGTACTAAAACGGTGCCGTGCATACTATTTGATCTACCTTGAATCAATTTAGGTTAAACATAATTTTTGAATTTTATTATTAGTACAGAATTACATTTTAAACTTTATTATAATGAATTCATCGCTTTGGATCCCTCTATAAAAATATTATAAATGCGAAAGTTTGAAATGGATGTTTTTTACTCTTTCACGACATAGCTACTGAACCGATTGGGTTGAAATTTTGCAAGAATGTAGTTCTTGAGCGCAAACAGGACATAGGCTAATTTTAATCCCTTAAATAAGTTCCCATGGGATGAAAATTTGGTTTCAAGTTTCTATATAAAAATGATGTGTCACCCTTTCACGCCGTAGCTATTGAACCGATGGGCTGAAACTTTGCACAAATAAAGTTCTAGATCTAGAATAGAATAAAAACTACTTTTATCCCATACATCAGTTCCCATGGAAAAGCTATAAAAGAGACACACAAAATGGAAAACACAGAGGCGCATAACAAACACATTTCACCAGCTATGTTTACTGTAGGTAACAGTCCAAAAAATATTGACAGATTTTATAGGACTACACAAAAACTAATTCAACGCGAGTGAAAATGCGGGCAAAAGATATGTCCTAAGTCTATGATAACATTTGTGTTCCGCAAACTAGGAAAACGCAGCTTTTTGGAGGTACACCACAAATTAAAAATCGGTTTTTAAGTAATATTAATCAACATTTATTATTTATCATTACCCTAACTTAAGTACTAAAAACAAGTTTATAAGATAATACTTTGCGGAACACTACATAACAAGGTATAAAAGATAAATTAGAAACAAATTAAAACACAAATACTTTGAATTTAATTCTTCTTGCCACCATGTGACCTTTTACTTATAACAAGACAAGTGCTCTTCCAACTGAGCAAGGCGTGAAATTCACATTGCACCCTCGTGAGCGTTCAATATGTGCATTACCAGCTGGTGTATCAAGTAGTTACAAAAATACGGTATACCTACAGATATCAGTGGCGTGCATGGGATTTTTAAGTAGGCTAGGCACAAAACTGTAAATTTGGAATTTATCCCATATAAAATTACGTTTCATTTTGCATACAAAAATGCAGTAGGTATTATTAACAACACCATTTTACAAACGAATAAACTATAAAATGGCACTTGCAGTACGAAATTAGCCCCTATAATGAAAGAGATAAGATAGGTAAAAAGTCCAAACTGTCAGACTCGACGTGATTGCTTCGAACGGGCGTTGCGTATTTTAATGAGAATGTGTACGTGCTTGGTGCGAGCCACTGACGTCATGGGAGTATAGTTACAGACGCACGCATAGAGAATTGGCATCGAATTTAGTAATGCGTGTTACCACGGTGGCGAGCGCTGCGGAGCAGGCAGGTAGGTATTTCAAAGAACGGGTGAAGCTTCCCTGATATAATATTGAAATAGTTGTGTGTACCTTCCTATATTTATATAGATAGTAGTCTAGTTAGCTGGGCCAAGGCATTGCGTATTTGACTATATGAGATGCACGCCACTGACAGATATGGTGGAAAAATTTGGCAAGAAGTCACAAGTTCAAATTTTGCATTTGTTTTACTTGAAATTTATTTATATAGGTAATTTATCTTTTCTATCTTGTAATGAATAACCATTAAGGTTAATTTTTGTACCAATTGTTTTTTGATTTAACAATTTTATGTTATGTCAAGTCAAATGCTAACGCTTGGCTTATAGGGGATGAGGGCAGTTGACAGACACAACAGATTTTCATCTAGTGGTCCTGAAATACTTCTTATCAAATTTACATAGTCTGAAAGTTCAAAATGCATCAGGAGTGCAAACTAAGAAGCTTTGGTCCCCACGGACTTATGTTTACCACACACAGGATACAAACTTCATCCAAGTTGGTTCAGTATTTACATAAGATGTTGTAGTTGAGTACTAAACTGGAGGTAAGTTGCACCAAGTATGATCAAGTTGGTTTTATTTTATGAACATTCAGTTTAATATGTTTGCCTTACTGCACAACCATGTGTGTATATACGAGTATGTTACCGGCAGTACTCGATTTCAGGAAAAACTAGTTACAGGCCAAACACGAGTTTAGGACAAACTAATTAGCCTAGGCCAAACTAGTCTTTTGGAAAGGCTTTATCGCAGGAGAGTGCCGTTAGGTTAGTTTAGAAGCTTTGGCCTAGGCCAAACAGTTTATTCTGTGGCCAAACTAGTTTTACCTAAAATCGGGTTTGGTCGGTAAGACATTATAAACACTGTGCATACAATCAGTTTGAATGTTGGTTGGTATGGTGTGTTAAACTATCGCCGATTTTTTCGACTGTATCCAATATACCTATATAGCGTTTGTTTGTGCCCAAATTACGGTGATAAGGCTCACTACCTATCACGTCGGGATGTAAAAATCTTAGGTAAAAAAGAACATGTGGCGATATGTATCTTTCAAAGGAGTTTTCAAACAAATAATGGTATTTAATGTAAATCTGTCCGTTCGTCTGTCTGTCCGTCTGTCACTAGGCTGTATCTCATGAACCGCGATAGTCAGACAGCTGAAATTTTCACAGATGATATATTTCTGCTGCAACTATAACAAAAAATACTAAAAAACAGAATAAAATAGATAATAAAGAGGGCTCCCACACAAAAAGTTTTTTGCTCGTTTTTGCTAGATATTGATATCGGCAACAGGTACACGCTTGAAATATTCACAGAATATGTAGTTATATATGCACTATAGAAATAAATAATGAAATTAAAATAAAATTAATATTTAAAGGGGGCTCCCAAGCAACAGACATGGGTCCGACTCGCACATGGCCAGTTTTAATTTCAAAAATAATATTTGAAAAAAGGTGAAATCTTGTTATGTTTGCTTGTTGCATACCTACCCCACTATTCATTATCATTTAGTAATATAAATCTAGCTGTTAAAATCAAACTGCGGACAGGTCTCGTTGACAACTTTTAGTTAATTGTTTTAATAGCATCACACAACCAAAGTTTAACGTCAATTAAGCTTTTCTAATAATGTTGTATTTTAATTTATGCATTTATAATCTTGCACAACATTTAAAAAGCAACTATTAGAATTAAAGATCTTGAATAAGAATAAAGGCAGCATCGTATGCTGAAAATTCACACGAATTTTTATTCTCTGACACTCATTCAAAATTAGAATTTTCAGTACAAACAAAATACTAGGTAGCTCTGGGCAGAACAGAACAGACATCCGAACTTATTCCTGTAATCGGATTAACTGAACATTACGCTGCTATAATAGTAGACCGTTTTTCCGACATTCGCCTGGTAGGGCAGCCAAAAATACGAATTTTCGAGGACTTTTTTATTATTTTTAAAGACACCATTGCAACGCAGACTAGAGGCGCGAAAAAATTGGGGCTTGATCAAAGTGAGGTTTTCAGTGAATGTTCGTTTGAAAATACTGGTTTCATTCAATAAGACCCAACATTTTTTTAAAGTTTTATTTTATCCTTTACATTCTTAATTTGTGATTGTAAAGCTTCGATTTGGTACTTTTTTGAGTTCCTTTCAGCTACTTCATTATTAATACACAACTTAAAAAAAAAAAGGCTTACCAAATTTTTAAACTGTATAATCTACTATAATGTACTAATAATACAGTACTAAAATAGCCGTATCTGTACATAGATCTTTTTTTATTTATGAAACGGGTTATTTCTTTTGTACTGAGCCAAAACTACCATTTATAGAATTTTTGTCCGTCTGCCTGTCTGTATGTTCCGTTTTAACTTGAAAACCATTTAACGGATTTTTTTCTTTAAGCAGTGACCCTGGTGACATAGGCTATAAGGGGTGTTCATAAATAACGCCCAAGCCGAAAACGAGGCAGCAATTTAAAAAAACGTTGACGGAGTTGCGCGCGGAAGGCTAGTTAATATATAAACTAAAATTGCGGACTGTGTCTTGTTTTGGAAAGTACGTTCAGTGTGGATCCAATTTGTGTCTGAAGTATGGCGACAGGGTTCACCGAGCACCACACTGGGATGTAATACTAATTGAAACGTGGTGTACGTATGTGGACTTTATCGTGATTCGGAAGGTACGTTCAGCGGTGGGTCCAATTTGTGTCTGAAGTATGGCGACAGGGTTCACCGAGCACCACACTGGGATGTAATACTAATTGAAACGTGGTGTACGTATGTGGACTTTATCGTGATTCGGAAGGTACGTTCAGCGGTGGGTCCAATTTGTGTCTGAAGTATGGCGACAGGGTTCACCGAGCACCACACTGGGATGTAATACTAATTGAAAGGTGGTGTACACATGTAGACTGTGTCTTGATTTGGAAAGTACGTTCAGCGGTGGGTCCAATTTGTGTCTGAAGTATGGCGACAGGGTTCACCGAGCACCACACTGGGATGTAATACTAATTGAAACGTGGTGTACGTATGTGGACTTTATCGTGATTCGGAAGGTACGTTCAGCGGTGGGTCCAATTTGTGTCTGAAGTATGGCGACAGGGTTCACCGAGCACCACACTGGGATGTAATACTAATTGAAACGTGGTGTACGTATGTGGACTTTATCGTGATTCGGAAGGTACGTTCAGCGGTGGGTCCAATTTGTGTCTGAAGTATGGCGACAGGGTTCACCGAGCACCACACTGGGATGTAATACTAATTGAAACGTGGTGTACGTATGTGGACTTTATCGTGATTCGGAAGGTACGTTCAGCGGTGGGTCCAATTTGTGTCTGAAGTATGGCGACAGGGTTCACCGAGCACCACACTGGGATGTAATAATAATTGAAACGTGGTGTACGTATGTGGACTTTATCGTGATTCGGAAGGTACGTTCAGCGGTGGGTCCAATTTGTGTCTGAAGTATGGCGACAGGGTTCACCGAGCACCACTCTGGGATGTAATACTAATTGAAAGGTGGTGTACACATGTAGACTGTGTCTTGATTTGGAAAGTACGTTCAGCTGTGGGTCCAATTTGTGTCTAAAGTACGGCAACAGGGTTCACCGACCACCACACTGGGAATACTAATTGAAACGTGGTGTATGCGTGTGGACTGTGTCTTGAATTTTACAGTCCAAACTCGGATATAACGGCGACAACTCGAGGTTTCATGTAGTGACGACGTATTTTATTTTGTACCATGACTGCTTGTATTGTGCACCGATTTAACCATTAACAGTCCTTATAGTTATTGTAATATAGCACCAAAAAAGTCCTTAAATGGTCCACAAATGGTCCAAAAAGTCCAAGATTTTTTAGGAGCGTAGCAAAAGAATATCTGTAGGCTTGGACTAGGACCATAATGTGGCAAATCATTATTTGAATTCAATTATTATTTAGAATAAACATATTTTTCAAACATTTAAAAGCTTCATAAGCTTGTCATATTAAAGAACAATTGAAACCATATTTTCTATTAAGGACTGTTTCCTTATCGTTATTGTAATATAGCACCAAAAAAGTCCTTAGATGGTCCACAAATGGTCCAAAAAGTCCAAGATTTTTTAGGAGCGTAGCAAAAGAATATCTGTAGGCTTGGACTAGGACCATAATGTGGCAAATCATTATTTGAATTCAATTATTATTTAGAATAAACACATTTTTCAAACATTTAAAAGCTTCATAAGCTTGTCATATTAAAGAACAATTGAAACCATATTTTCTGTTAAGACCAATTTAACCAAATTACGTTTGTGGTATGGCGTAGTTTAAGGAATCATGATTTTCTTGAAATTTGGTGTGATGTTAATGATGTTTTTCGGTCTAGTCAAAATATTGTCAATAAAATAGCATAATTTGCTTGGTTTAGGAACAAAGGTTATTTTGACATGAAGTTTTTATTGTATTAAGCTTTATTTATTACAAAAAGTCATGGTTAACTGACGACATTAATCTGTGAAATTAACGGTAGTCTTTTTTTATATGTGATGATGAATAATAAAAATTCCGGTACATTATGTCTCAACACAAACTTTTTGAACTTAAATGAAAGATTTAGGTCTTGGGAGTTACCAATGTGACAACATTTTCGTAAGCGAGGTGTGGGACATAGGTCACTACAAAAAAAAAGTATTATTTGTGAATGAGATAAATTTACTGTAATTATGAAAGATTTGTCGGTTCGTTGTGTTTGACGGTATAAAAATCTTTTTTAAGATGGTAAATTAGACGCTGGAAATTTTAAAATCCTCGCATGACAACGACAATCCGCCCTATAAAAGAGGTTTCATTAATTAGGATTAAAATTATCTATATTACTATGTCATTAAAATTTTTAATTCATTTGCCGGCGCCCCATAGTGGACCGAAATATATCTCGAAAATATGTAATTTATAATTTTAACTGTGTAATTAATTAAATGAAAAGCTCATAAAAGAAAAAATATACGTATTTATTTTTTCCTATACCTCAGAAAGTGACAAATATTTGTGAACTACTCAATGCTCATTGGATAATTTAAAAAAATATCAATAGTTCCTATTTTATTTTTAAATTCTGTATCCCCTACTAGGGGTATTGTTTTGCTGTCACCGTCATGTTACGTATCTGCGGCTAATCTCTTTGCTAATATTTTTCTGTGTGATGACAGCTAGTTTCTATTTCTCACGTATAGAGGTTATTTTGAATTGGCAAAGCAGCTTCCTTTACCTTGTATGATATAGCAAAGACAATAAAGGACATTATATATTATTTGTTATTACGGTTGTAAAACTGCTTCGAAGTAATTATACTTATAATGTTATTTATATACTCGTACTACACAGTATCAACTCTGGAACGAGGCCGCAGCTTTTCCGAACACCAGTGAACCTCTCAAAAGTCCAGTCGGTCAGATGAGAAACGTGCATCGTTTGCAAAACTTGAACGGCTAACAGAGCAATGGCAACACTCAATGATTGGTAATTATGTAATGCGAATGGGCCGCTGCCTGGGGTGACAGCTAGGGTACGACTGGGGCTGGTGCTGCACGTTGCAGCATTTTATCCGCCAGCAGAAATCACAAACTGGTCCGATTACGTGGTTTTCCACTAATCCTGTAGGGTCTTAACAGGCCCAGTACTTGGCACCCGTCTCGCAAAATTAACGCCCAATCGCGCGTATTTTTGTGCAACGTAAGGCAATATCGGTCCAAAGGGATATCTGGTTCTGAGAAGTGTCAGCCGGGACTTCTTATATGAAAAAGGGTATACCATCGAAATTTCACTTCACAGTAATCTGTGATTCTTAACCAATCGAATTATGTAATTTTATTGCCAATGTGAATTTTATAAGACCGTAAAACATAATTAAAATAATTCCAAATTCCATGAAAATTACAATCCACAGAGGTTCACCATACGAAAAACGTAAATTGGAAATGAAAAAACCTAAACGTAATTTTTTCTTTGTAAGACAAGGATTAGTTTGAAATAGGTTTACCTTTTTTCTTTATTCAGTGTTTTATGTATTCCAGAGTAGGGTAATATTTCAGAAAAGCCGAGTATTGGTAGGGAACCGCTTGAAGCTATACAAAGAGAAACCTTGTAAATCATGTGGCAGCCTCCAGGCGGCCGGCAGTGGGGCTATGCGCATTAAACCGTCTAGTAAATCTTACATGTTACTACTTATACGTTTTTACTTACAGATGGATGGAGTTGGACCAAAACTAACGGCTTATTGGCCATTTGGTCAACGTGCGATAAATTAAAAAAATCATTAAACTAAATGTTAAATTGCAGTCTTTTTTACCATGGTCCGTCAAAGCTTATGTCAAGCTGTCTGTTTTAAATGGATTAGGTATAATATTACCTCATTTGGTTGCGTAATATTAACTGGAACTGTGTACCTATATTAACGTGATTGGAGAAAGTTTTACTAATCCACGTTTTAACACTTTAACGGCCGACCAGTTTAGCTACTGCAAGCGCTTGGTGGTTTTTTCACTGATCACGGACTCGTTACGTGATCCGGTTTCATAATGTTTATTCTGAAAAAATGAGGTGATTCCGTGATATGCGATATCGAAATGTGTAGATGAATGTTTAGGCTACATGCAATTCATAATAAGTAGGAGGTGTGCGGGGCGAGTGGGAGGAGAATAATAATAAAAAATATTTATTGACAAAAATATAAAAAAATCTTCACTCTGAAACTTAACAACTTATTAAAATTTTACTTAATTTGATTTGGTAATAGGAAATATGTACTCAGCAATGCTGCAGGACAAACAAACTTCAGAACCGCGCTGTCAGCGTATCCTTAGATCAGAAGAACACAATTACATTATGAGATATGGTGCTGATAGGCATTTGTTATTATAGGAACTTAGTGAAAAATAAAAAAACATAATACTTAGTAGTAATAAAAGTCGTAACTTATGTCAGAAAAAAAATATTTGTTTCACGAAGTGTTCTGATATTTAATTCAGTATGATGATTTCTAGCTTCTTCAATTTAAAAACTTGCGTCTAAAACACTGGTAAACGCGGTAGGAAAAAAACCGTCTATTAGCAGCTACATATTATTTATTTTTGTAATCGTTGTTTGCGGTTTCGGATTGAAAACAAATAAGGTTTTCCTTCTACCAACATTAAACATTTTTGTTTATGAATCATATTGTACGCAAACAAGGCTTTTATTGTGTAAAGAAAATATATTGTTACCAGAAAATCGGATGTATTGGACCATATTTTCCTCAATGTTTACCTCATTCACGCCCACTGTCACTGAAGCCGGTATTTATTGCTGTTTATGATTACAGATATTCTACCTCATGAAGTCCGTTTCACTGTGTTTGTAGTAGTGCGTGCACGCATTTTTTTAGTGTGCGTAACCTGTAAAGCGCACAAAATGCGCCTCACCGGAGTAATACTATGTGTACAAAATATATGTAAATACAAAAACTTACGTATAACCATTCATAGCCAAACCGATTTCGTGATACAGAATATCTGTACCTTTATAAGAATATATGTATTCTACGTAACAAACAATATGTTTACAACTTTTTTCTAGAGGTGTTGACACATCTCACATCTCAATCTACTAAGATCTTGAACACCTCTTTTTTCACCACAAATTAATCAATTGAGTCATGCAAGTTCTTCGTTTCCAAGCAGCCATTCTACTGTATGTTACTAATTATATTTTGTTGTAATAATGCTAACAAAACCCCGGTGAGGTGACGTACTAAAATATTTTGAGAAACTGATATTACACATATTGATCGTTGTTAGCTTCATACCTCATAAAATATAGTAAATATACGTCACGACACGAATCTCCGAGGGTTTGTCAGAGGTGTTCCGGATGTAATGTGAAATGCAAGTCACAGTCCACACTCGGCACACTCGCGTTTCACCGACGTTTATTACGTCCCAACGTGATGGGCCCTATCGCCGTTCTTTGGGCATAAATACACGCTTCTTAGGGCATGTAGATTTCCTCACGATGTGTTCCTTCACCGTTCAGCAAGTGGTTAGTATTAAATAAAATAATTTTATTAATTTTTAATTTTATGCTTTAATTATGCAAAATAATACAAAATACCATGTCAATAAAACTGCCTAATTAATAGCAATTTTGTGTTATAAAAAAAAAAATGTATGAACTCCAAAGAAAGAAGAGTGCTTGTTAAAACGCTATTTGGTTTACAGATTTTACACCACAAAATTAAAGCGAAACCGCAAGGAGAGGAATTAGACAACAAGTATTTTGAATCGAGGAGTATTTCACACATGGCCTGATGAAGAAACTGAACCCATCCTAATTGGAAACCAACCAACTTGCAAAGAGTAAGTAGCACCGGGAGACTCAGAGGCGTGCATAGGATTTTTAAGTAGGGTAGGCACAAAACTGTACATTTGTAATTTATCCCATGTAAGATTATGTCTCATTTTGCATACGAAAAATAAGATAGGTAAAAAATCCAAACTGTCCGATTTGACGTGGTTGCTTAGAACAGGCGTTGCGTATTTTAATGAGAATGTGTGCGTGCTTAGCGCGAGCCGCTGACGTCATGGGAGTATAGTTACAGATGCATACATAGAGAATTACTTTCGAATTTCAGTTATGCGTGTTGCCACGGTAGCGCAAGCGCTGCGGAGCAGGCAGGTAAGTAGGTGTTTCAAAGAAAGGGTGAAGCTTACCTGATTATAATATTGAAATAGTTATGTGTACCTTGCTATATTTAAATAGATAGTGGTCTAGTTAGCTAAGTCAAGCCCAGGGTAGGCATTGCGTATTTGCCTATATGAGATGCACGCCACTGCCGGGAGTGCAAACCGAATCAATCAATCAGCCCGCATTCAACCACTGTTGGGTATAGGCCTCTTCTTCTCCACGCCATTTCCATCGTTTTCTCGCCAGTCTCATCCATTGCCCACCAACAGCCTTGACGATATCGTCTCGCTATGGGCTATCGGTCTACCCACTGAACGTTTTCCTGGCCTCGGCTACCACTCTGTTACTGCCCTAGTCCAACGTCCATCTTTCTTTCTAGCCAGATGTCTCGCCCATATTTCACTTACCGACATCTTCGACTCGAGTCCGTTGTAGAATCGTGACATGCAGTACACAAGCCAAAAGAGAGATGCCTAGCATGGCTCACTCTATAGCCCTCTGTGCCACTTTAATTTTGTGGATAGACCTTTGGTCAGCTTCCAGAATGCAAACAGCAGCAAACCGAAAGGATAATAAAATTATCGCTAAAACAATTGGTCATTAAATGCATGTGCTTTAATACTCGCATTCCTAGTAAGATACAGCTTGCAGAACAATATACGATTTAGAGCCATTCCACCAAATTACGCTATTTCTATGGAGTGTTGTTGTAGATCACGATTTCTTGGAATTTGGATTGATTTTAAGTATGTTTTATGGTCTTATAAAATTTAATAAATGGATTGTCAATATAATTGCAAAATTGGATCAATTGTGACATGGAGTTTTAATTGTAATAATGTTTTATTTAATACAGAAAATCGCGGTAAACAGCCAAAATTAATATAAAAATTGACGGAAGAATTTGTTTTTAACAGTTAAAGCGACGCCACGAAATTTTGGTAACATGGATCTCCATTTTTCTCAGCAATAAAAAAACATATGTCATTACCAATTTAAATACTAGATTAAGCATTTCATGGTTGTTGATTGATTTTCATAGTAGAGAAAAATATTTAAATTAGTCTACAAATACACTTCAATATGGCCAATTGGATTTATTAAATTACTTATAATATTTCATTTTAAATGAAAAATACTGTTTTGCCGCATACAACCTTACGGCATAAGCTAGTTCGGAAGCGCATATTTGTATGGAGTAAGTCCTCCTCACTCCACCGCCCTAAGGCACCGATTTGAAATTAAAAGTTTATTAATTCCTCGCCTTATTGTAATAAATAAATAATTAAAATTCTGGTATATTATATTAAAAAAAAATGTATACGTTTGATGTTTTGACTTTTCCTTTCAGCTAAGTTATTGAGCTTGAATGAAAATGAGTTATTTGAAGTTGACAATGTGATTTTTTTTCTGTAAACGAGGTGTATGAAATTATTCACAACAAAAAATTTAAAGTAGTATTTGCAAATAAGATACATTAATGTTTAATGCGAAAGATAAGTCTATGTTTAATATACAGGATGTAAATAGAGTGCAACCATTAAATAAAACCACATATCTACTGATCATACTGACCAACTATTCGGAAAAAAAACCCGTGCAAATCTTCCGAGGAAAAGATATTCAACTGTAACTTAAAGACTTTATCTCGTAGGAGGAAGGTCTATTTTAGAACGCTGCACCGCAACAGCGGTTTCATGGACGACGTTCTCTCTAAACTCGCCCGTATTTCGGTGCGTTAGGGTTCAGGGTTCACGCATTTTGTTTGGAACTCAATTATTTCCCAAACTAAGGGTGTCCCCGGGTATGATTCTTGGGAAAAGTAGTTCACTAGGGTCGGTAGAATATGTGCTTTCATTTAATGGTAGCAGTCCATTTACAGTTTCAACAGTATTAATGTCTTTCTTAAGATGGTATTTTAGATGCTGGAAATTTTAGATTTTTGTATGAAAATGTAAGCCGCCTCTTGATAGCTACTTGCGATGGTCGGCACTTGGTAAGACTGAGAAAACATGATGAATGATCCCATTTGTGTTCATCTAAGTGTAACATTTTGTAAACCCTTGATAGAGGTGTAAAACTTAAAACAGTTTCGGTAAATAAATTGGAAGTGTTTATTCGGCCACTAGTTGTAGTTAAATATTTAGTTTTATTCTGCCTTCAATTGAAAATCAAGAAAGACGTTTTGGTTCTGCTCGTAATATTTTGGCCATTCGATTACACTATTACTTGCATCCAGTAAAATTGCAAAGTTAGGCCTAAACTACGATCTAAATATCATCATTCATGGTTATCGAATAAAATACATTATTTTTTGCCAAACTTATTTGTCTTTTATTAATATTTATATATGTTATAAAAAACACGAAATTAAATATCCAAATATATTTTGACAAAATTTGTTGGCATCAGTGGAATAATATGCATAATAAGTAAAATTATAAATAGGTAACATGACTTATAGTAAGCTCTTCCCCTAAAAGATAGATAAGTGTAAAACGAAAGCGTTGGAGTAGGACATATTTTTCTAAATACGCTCACCTTATAACAATATACGTTATCTTTTGAGTATAATATTTTATTTTTAGTCTTAATTATAAGTTTAAACAAGAAAATTGTTGGCTCACTGTCCCATTTGTCTAAGACGCAGCAAAACAACAGATTAGACGGTTTTCATCTAATACTGAAATATTCTATATACAAAAACAGATAGGAATAGAGTAGATTTACTTCTAGATAAATAAAGTACCTTTACTTCATATTTATATTACCTACATATACTCGTTTAATTAAAAAAACCTTTTCCTTAAAACCGAAAAATATAGGATTAGAAATATTGTTTAGACAAAAGTATATTATTATACATTTTTATTAGAACATGCACTTACTTGACGATCAACAATATTATTCATTTTATTTAAGGAGTGTCGTAATTTTTTCAAACGAACTCTCTAAAATCTGACGTTGTTGATGTTTTAGGCTCAGTTTCAGCGTGAAAGAGAAGGAATCATCTTCAAATGGGCAAAAAGCTACTTAAACTTGATCATAATACGAAAATATAAGCGTTTTCCCGGATATAAAATACCGGATACCCTCAGCGTAGTTATGGTACAAACAAGGGTGTAACCTCATTAAGGCTTAATGAATTGGATGGTCACACTTGAGCACAGAACCAAAGGTTCATAATTGCTAACTAAGTAAGGATATACTGAGTCTTTATTTGTGCTAAATTAGCATTTTACTCAAACAGCTTCAGTGAACTAATGGTTAGAGTAATAGACTACAGATTCAGATATCGCGGGCTTAAATCCACCACCATCCATCACCACATTTGTGTTCGGTCTGCGTGCTTCGGAAGGCACGTTAAGCTGTAGGTCCATGTGCCCGAAGTACGTGCTCAAATACTCATCACACTGGGAATTATAATTAACAAACGTGGTAACAATTACTTTAAAGCAAGTTAAACACATAATAAGGTAAATACATTTAAGTAGTGCCGGTGATTGCCGCGTTATGCCGCGCTCCGTAAGGCCTTAGCCAGTGCCAGTGTTCCGGCCATTTTGTAACCAAATGGCATCTTATGTGAAGACGGCAAAAGGCCCGACGTAAATTAGTTCTACATAGGTAACACTAAAAGTTTCCGGAACTGGCCACTTACATAAACAATATTTAAAAATTTATTGCAACATTTGAAAATAGAACTCTTTGGCTGTAGAATGCAGTTTGTTTCATCTGACTGTCTTTTGTTTTTACCTTGTGGCGCCATTTAAAAAATTGTGTGTCTGCATCAACATGGATTTAACTCGGGAAAATTTTCGTAGTATGATTTTCTACGATTTTAAGTGTAATTTGACAGCTCAACAGAGCATCGCTCGGCTTGAAACAGCTTTTGGCAATGAAGCACCATGCAAGACGACTGTTTATAGCTGGTTTGCAGAATTCAAGCGTGGTCGTATCAATCTCAGTGACGAATCTCGCGATGGTCGGCCGTCCACCGCTGTGACCAACAAAAACATCGATGCTGTGCGCCGTATGATTGAAACAGACAGGCATGTGACCTACCATGAAATTCGCGCATCCTTTGAAATAGGCATGAGTCAAATACAATCAATCCTACACAAACATTTGGGTGTGAGAAAGCTGTGCTCGCGGTGGATCCCACACAACTTGACCGAGGCTCAAAAAACGGACCGCGTCACTTGGTGCAGTGCCATGCTTACCAGATTCAACGAAGGTGCGTCAAATTTGTTGTGGGACATAGTAACAGGTGACGAAACATGGATTTATTGCTACGATCCCAAAACAAAGCAGCAATCGAGCGTATGGGTCTTTCAAGATGAGCCGAAACCAACCAAAGTGGCGCGCGTGAAAAGTGCATCTAAGCGGATGATTGCTTCTTTTTTTTAATAAAACTGGACACGTGGCTACTGTTGCTTTAGAGAATTGTCGTACCGTGAATAGTGACTGGTACACGACCATTTGTTTGCCGGAAGTTATTGACGAACTCCGTAAAAATAACCGTAAACGCCGAATCATCCTGCACCACGACAATGCTAGTTCTCACACGGCCAGACAGACAAACGACTTTTTGAAGACGAAAAATGTAGAACTCATGAGTCATCCTGCATACAGTCCCGACCTGGCACCTTGTGACTTTTTTCTGTTCCCAAAAATTAAGAACCAATTACGCGGTCAACGATTTTCATCACCAGAAGAGGCTGTCGAGGAGTATGAAAAACACGTTTCAGAGGTCACCACAGGGGAGTGGCACAAAAGTTTCCAAAACTGGTTTGATCGAATGAAAAAGTGCATAGACGCCAAGGGAGATTATTTTGAAAAACAATAAATTAATTTTGTACCTTTAATAGTATTTTTTCATATTCATTCCGGAAACTTATAGTGCGTCCCACGTAATTAGGTGTCGGCACATTATTCTAAGGTGTCCGGTGTAGTTAGTGTCTGGATCACTAGCCAAGTACTCGAACCACTAGAGTGTAGAACCAGTACAGTGGCGGCAGAGGCATAAACATAAATCAAAATAAATTACCAACTCAATCAAAGTACCCAGGTGTGAGTATCGAAGCTGCAATACATCTTAGTGCTTCCAAGTCTCTCGATACATTTTCAAATGTACTCTATTCGAGTACACAGCGAATATTTACAATATCGGCAACTAAAAGTCTGTAACGTTATAAATTCACGTCGGGAAACGTTGTAATGGGTCCGAAACGTGGTCAGCAAATTCAATAGGTTAGGTTAAAGGGAAGATGACGAAATTAGAAATAAAATGACAATCCTATCCGTTTTTAAATATTCATGATGTCAACTCACTCTAGTTTTAATGATTGTATGAAATTACAGGCTTTGGATAATTTTGTTGCAATAACCAGGATATCCATACTTATATTACTTGTGTTCTTCTAACGCGTTTTCAGTAATTTTGAACCAACCGCGTCAATACTGGGCCTTTTTTTCATTTCATGTAAATGAATTTTTTTGTAACCCCCTTTTTACTCTATTTTAATCATCTTAGTTATTATAGAATACATTGTATTTTTCTTAAAAAAATTGTTTAAATGTCATCTAGAGATTTAAAAAAAATACAAGTTTTTGTTTCAACTACGAGTAAGTTAATTAATAAATTTCAGTTTGTCGAGAGTGAGTTATATTTTGCTCGTGGTAGTAACCACGGATCAAGCCGCGCTATTTTAAACTATACTTAAACTTTATGTGCGCTTCCACTTGATGCACAATGAGGTGCTTAATCTTATGTCACCCATGCCCTTAAGGCTGAATTTCCTTTAAAAGAAGAAAATACTTTTAGAGGGGCCTAAAATGGGGAAAAGTATTTCTTTGCCAGACTTTACTGTTTGTAAGGTTCCGTACCCGAAGGGTGCCAAATGGGACCCTGTTACTAAGCCTCCACTGTACATCTGTCTATCTGTCTGTCTGTCTGTCCGTCTAACCGTCCGTCTGTCACAGGGGTCTACAGCTTCAGCCATAATAGGTAGCCAGTTGAAATTTTCAGAGAATACGTATTGCTATAGCTTCTACCACGACAAATAATAAAATTTTAAGAAATATATAAAACAAAGGGAGTCCTCACACAAGAAACCATGCTAGAAAAATGCTGTATTTTTCAAGGTTGCTTCAGCTCTACCTTAAAGACGGTAATATATAGGTACACAAGTTTTTAAAATTTGGTTAGATTGTTAAACATACTCTGAGGTAAAATATCAAATAATAAAAAATTGGGTTCCGTACTCAAAGGATGCCGAATCATTTGAAAGGCGCTATCATTTTAGCGCCTTTTTGCTGAGGCATTGATATTTATATGGTATCTGTATTGTTATTTATCGTGTTTTAGGGTTCTTTACCCGTTTTATGTGGTGGTACGGAACCCTTTGTGCGTGAATCCGACTCGCATTTGGCCAAATTATTTTTTGTCACCGAGGCGCAAGCATAAAATTATGGCTGATGAGATTAAAACACACAAGAGAGCTACTTTTTGAGATTTTGCGTACAAACAAGAAGTCGGGCAAGGTTATTAGAATTTGTGCCTAATTTGAAAAATAAGGAACCCTGATGACATGACTCGTGTGTCTTATTAAAAAATATTGTTCGCTTTAAAACTGTTTCGGAACGCGTCATGTTATTTTCCAAGGTGTTTTTTAATATTGATCTGGCAACACGCGCTGTCAAGTCTGTCTAGCTTTGTGAAGTTAGTCGCGCTTCCGGTAAAGGCTTTTGCGCAATTCGGGTTGCGAGAATTTATATAATATAGTTTTCTCGGAAATCGTTGATGAAAAACGCGAAATAAACAATTAATTAGCGTTGACTGTTGTTCTAAACCAATACGCGGAAAGGTTCGTGAATTCCGATGACTTTGTGAGGTGATGACGAGAGATTCAGTCAACCACATTGTGCTGTGAGATTATTATTTTGGGTTTCTTTTGGGAAAGCTGGCTTTGGGTTAGGTATATTGAGGTTAGAGTGCTAGCCTACACCTGCAAACTGCTGACCATTGGCTGGGCTAGTCATTTGCCAAAAACCTCCGTGCTACGAGCGACGGACGTGTTGCCGACAAGGGACGGCATCCAACCTGGTCTGTCGTGATCTGGTCGACGTGGCACCAGCTTCTACAAGCTGTTCTGGAACAGATTCCTACAAAGGTTTTTCTCAAAACTGTTAGTGAAATGTTGAACATTCTCCTGCTTTTGTGAATATTTGAGTTCTTAATTTTAAGTTTGGTAAACCTTGTTACCGCCGGTTACTTTTAGTTTCACTACTTTATGGGCCCAGTATATGTGTATGTAGCCTCGGTGGATAATTAGGTATATCAAACAAATATTATCACTTTTATTACTAAGTTCGTAATGTTTGGGTAGTTATTTTTTTTCATTTGAGGCATGAGTTTGTCTCTTCAGGAAACTTGTTCCGATATTCAGTTATTTGTTCATGTATACTCAGTCACATTTTAAGATAATTATATTTTCATGAAAAGAATTTAATGGGTATTTTTTAACATTAAGGCGAGTTTATCCACAAAAATCTGTCCTGCTCCGACGCTTTCATTTTACACATGTTTATCCTGCTCAGCGGAAGCGGGACGCTTAGAAAATTCGCAGTTCCGAGGTGTTTTTATTTATTATTTTGAAATAAGAGGGATGGGTTTATAATATGACGGCCGTTTTATATTACATTTATTACGACGTTTATTTTAGTATAGGTTTTATTGTCCAAAACTTAATATAGCTCAAATGAAATGATATTTAGATCATTGCTTAGACCTATCTTTGCGATTTAATTGGATCGAGCAAAATGTAAGTAAGTAAGTAAAGTAAGTATCAAACGGCTGAAATATAAAGATCAAAAAGTGAAATATAATACATGACATGATTTTTTTTCAATTTTCAATCATCGCTATTTATTGGTTTAAAATTAATTTGAAAAGAGACAATATGGGATAACCCCCCCTTAACTCGTAAACGAAAGTAAAGAAAGAAGTCAAGAAAGTAAATCAACATCCAATATAATTTTGATCATTCCGCCGCCTCTGTGGCCAAGTGGTAGAGCGCTCCAGAGGTCATACAAAATACAACATTTTGTTTATATATACACAAGTAATTTTTACATGTACTTTGGACCCTCCTTTTAAGCTAACAAAAACCTGTATTATGGGCATAGGTCCAATCCCCGCGGTCACATTGATTTACATATATTCGATCTGTTTGGGATGCACGTTAAGTTGTCAGTCCATCCGTTTGTACCCGACATAAAGCGATGTGTTTGGGATGTAATAACTCTGGGAAGGTTGCGAGTAAGATACATCCACAGTCGAGCCTAGCATCAGCTATACCAATACCACTCCATGAAAGTTGAGAACGTGATAATTTGGTTCGTAAAAGTGGTGAAAATGCTGCGTGACTCCACTGAGCTAGTTTAGATGCACTCAGAATTTCATTTCCATTTTCTGTGCACGTTCTGAACATAAAATTGTAAGTGCTATGAACACTTCGGTCTTCGATGTTCTTTGCTATTATGTTTTCAAGGCATTTTGATGAATTTCAGCGTATAAAGATGTCAATATGAACTTTAGTATAACTATTTATAAGACTTTTATTTTAAAAAAACTTATCGTCACGACACATATTCCAGAGGGGGTGTTAAAGGTGATTCCAAATGTAAATCCTCTTTTCACTGACGATTTTAATATCCCTACGTGATAGAGGGAGAGTTTTGGATGCACGCTTTTCACAGTATAAATATCTAGATAGATCTAGATCTAGTAGATGTCATGATATTATTAAAACCTCGTGGTTTAATAACCTCTCTGTTTCATAAACTACTATTATTTCACAAGGAACCTGTCTTTGATAACAAAAAAAACCTGAGATAACTAAACAATCTCAAAAAATAACCTGCAAAACTCCTCCGTCTTCTTCACAATGAATTATTGCCGTAATTACTTTGTGGAAAGGTTAAATTATTCGTTTTCCTTCAAGTTTGTCCTCTATTCTCTTACCAGTTTTATCAACTATACAGAGACATCACCGAAGAAACGAAACTTCTCATAAAACCAAAGCATAAATTCCGCAAACCTCAAAGGGTACTTACATAATCTAGTATTTTATAAGGGGAGACAAACGCGTATATTTAGCTCGAGTTGTTTGCCAAACTAGTCATCAGAAAATTTTGGGAAATGTTTATATAAATATTAATAATATCTTTATTAAGGATTGTAAGTTTCTAAAAGTGTTTATATTTAAAATCTTCACAAAAAAATCGTGCACCTTTAGTCCGCCACTACACCAACGAACTCCCGGATGTCGAAATGGGTGATATTAGGATAGCTTTTGAACAGCTGAAAAACAACAACGCCCCGGGCGAAGACCAACCTGCTACCTAATATCAATCTGTAAACTATACTTCGCTTCGAGATGGGATAAGCGTTTATTAAAATTAAACCTTTACACAAAAAAGATCTCATTATTATCCTCAAACGCAATTTTTGTTCTATTTCTAAGTTAGTTTAACTTTTGAATACCGGTGCGTAAAATATAGCTTGAGTTAGTGTTGCATGACTATCGATAGTTGACCTTGGAAAAAAGTAACAATATCGATAGTGCTATCGATGGTATCGATAATACCGATAGCCCAAATTGAGTAATACCATCGATAGTATGGATAGTATCGATTAAATGTTAGCAATACTATCGATACTATAGATAGTATTATTTGCGTTAGTCAATGAAACTATCGATTGTATCGATACCATTGAAAGTATCGATTGTTTTGGTCCATCGATAGTTCATTAAATTTCGATATTATTAGGGACTTAAAAGGAGCATCTTAAATAGTAGATAATCATGATTTGATAATCCACTTTTTAAATTCACAAGATAGATGATCGCACAACGATTAACAATTTTTTTCAAACAAACCTTCGTTCGATCTTGGTTGGCAAGAGCTACCAGATTACAGTTCTCAAAATCTTTCTTATTTTGTTACGAAACCAATTGAACTTTGATAAGACCTAAATATTATTATGCTTACCGCGTTGACAAACAAAGCAATTAGGCAAAACAATAGTATTGCATTTTCATGGACGATGGAGCAAAACAGTCTATACTTTCGATAGTATCGATAGTATTGATAGTATTGCTTACATATAATCGATACTATCGATATTGTTACTTTTTTCCTAGGTCACGATAGTATCGATAGCCTATCGATAGACTATCGATTGTTATGCAACACTAGCTTGAGTCACAGGACTGCTGTCAGCACTATTTGAGCATGAAAAAGAGATACAAATTGTACAGCGCTATCCTGCTGTCACACAGCTCGATCTATATTTTACGGACTGAATTATATTATTATCTTAATTTGTCGACTCTGTCGCCTTTTTATCGCATGATAACGTTATGCAGCCAGTGAAATCACTCTCTTCTTCCTCTTTCTTAAGAGTTGTTGTTTAGAGGGCAATGCTCAAGGGCATTTACGTTGGCAAGAAAATCCGAAGTTGTCTAGCTCTTTTGTCCACTATAATTGTTTACTCTATGGCTCAGTAAAGGTTGTAAGCAAGTACTTGAGAGCAGTCTGCGCAAACAATGGACGCGGAAACTCAAAACAGATCTGAGTGGGCAACTCAACTCTTGGTATGAGATGGCACAAGTTGTAAGCAAATACGAGTATCAAACGTAGCAGAGACATCCCAAAAACAATTAAATATGCTCTAACGATAATACTAATAAAGTTTCGTCTCTTAAAACAACGTGAATTTTAAGTCTGTCCGTCTGTCAAGACCCTTTTTCTCCGGCTTGAGATATCATACTTGGCTAGCCTGTAAGGATGATTTACCTGATTATATAATAATAAATAAATAAGAATGTTATAACTGATTCCTCCTACAGAAGTTTACGGCTCCATACAAATAACTTACACAAATTGGCTCGCCATGAAAATCTGCAGGGTACTTCCAGTTGCCTTAGAAACTTAAAATTCTGTTCATAATTAGGTTTTTAAGCAATCGTCTAAATTTGAAAATTACCGATATTTAATTATAAGGAAAAATAGTTCAAGTAATAAATAGCGTTTAATAGATCGTAAATCGGGTTAAATTGATAACACTTATCTGCTCGTGTAAAAAGTTTGTGTTTTAAATAGTGTGAAGGCGCGATTCCTATTTTCACTTTACCTGTTTTTTAATTGTTAGATAGATCCGATCAGGTGTTTATATTTAACATAAATTTATTAGATATTTAGAAAAACCACCACTTGCTGAAAGGTGAAAGAAAACACTGCACCTGAAGTACCGCGATAAAGCTTACTCCCTGTGACGTAGGGATATAAAAATCGTTAGTGAAAAGAGGGTATACGTGTGTTGACAGTCGGAAACACCTCTGACACATTAGTTGTAACGACACCTTTATATTTACGAGTATATCTTGAAAAGCTTTCCCGCTGTCACTTACAACTCAATACACGACAATCCAAAGCTCAACTAAACCCTAGTCAAGTCACAGACTTGCTTAATTTAGACCTTCAATGGACTACAGGACTGTTTTGGATTTCATCTACTTCAGTGGGTGCCTTGCGAAGTTTTTGTTGGAGTCTTCATTCGTGTACAAGGAACTTTAAAGCGACTTGTTCGAAAAACGCTACGAGGAAATTAGAATAAAGTTGAAAGACGTAATTTAAGTTATGTGCGACTTGGTCTAATGGTAAAGAAAATAAGATAATGAAGTGTCTTAAAAAACATGATAAAGATTTATTCATTTAAAAGACGATTGAAATAGTAAAAATATCACAATTACAAAAATAAAATAAAGATTTAACAGATTTAAATCCAGCTACACAGAACAGCCTTGGTAAGTATCTTTAAAAAAAATTGTGCTTGTTGCTATTTTACATAATAGGTTAAAGTTTTTAAAAAGCTGACGTTGACTTAGATCTATTCTAGAACTATATTAAAGATATTATAATATGTTATTGCATCCCGATCACTTAGCGCGGTTTGGTAGCAAAAAGCATGCAGATTTATTTTCCTACAAAAAATCTCCCTCAAATAATGTCCATTTTACTTTGGTATACACGAAAGCAAAAGTTTCTTGTGCAGCACTTATTTCCTACTTTAGTAGTATTTCTACCAGTTATTATCAGCTAATTGCCCAAAATGAGCCAAATATGATGATTTATGAGTATAGTTGTTACATATTTTCGTAATTAATCCTTTTGAGGGTTCCGAAAAACTTGGAAACATTATGGTTTGGTTTATGGGGTACCGTGGCTAGGAATAAAAAAAACCCCGTCAAGTGCGAGTGTAACGCGCAACCTACAGGTTCCGTACCATTCAAATATCGTTAGTAGACTTGATTAATTTAGACAAAAATACGCTTCAAAGGCGTTATGTTGCTTGAAACGGGTAACCGTTTTACAGCTCTAAGAGCTTTGTACCTATTAAATATTATTTTCAACTTAATATCTCAAGTTGTGTCTAAGAAAATGGACACTATCTCATAGACAGACAGATGAACAAGCTTTTCAATGGCGAAGTACGGAAACACAGTTTTTTTTTTAAGAACTGCATGCGAAGGCGCGGGCTAAAGCTAGTACACAATAAACTTAAATGTTATTTACTTCTTATATTCCTTAGAGCTATACAGATTCATATTTTATCCTGTTATGTTATCTAATGGAACTCAAAAAATGATGATGAAATAGGAGGAAAAATGAGAAAAAGTACGACAAAGATATATAGATGGACGTTTTTCGCAACGACAAAATCGTAATTAAAATTATGAGAGGTTGAAAGTTGAAATAAATTAAGCAACATTTTTCATTTTGTCGGACAAAAGTTGTTGCTGGTGTTAATTTGAAATTCCATTGATAAAATTCAATCTAATATCCTAATATCAGTTATTTCACAAGTTATGTGATGAAAATCGAAAACGGCTGTTGTGAATTTTGTCTAAAGCAAAAATTATTAGAATATTTATTTATTTATTTAAAATAGTCACGAGGAGTAAATTTAAATAGTAAGGAAGCGGTGATCTGTATAACTCTAACTGTTGATTCAAAATAATTTCACGGATATTATTATTAGGCATTAGTGAATTCATATTATAATTACTGAAATAGTCGCTCCCTAGGTTACAGGTCAGAACAAATCTTTCTAATTATAAGAATAAGAAAATAAATATGCAAATTGCGAAATAGATAACATTTATTTTTCTATCAATTTATGACACCGCACAAACCCGACCGATATAAGAACAAACTATTTTTGCTTAGGCCAAATTTGATTTCTAGGTTTGTCATAAAAATCAACCCACGAAAATAATGAATTAGTCTAGGTGCCAAATCCTTAAAATAATAAATTACTCAAAAAAGTCTGGCAGGTTTGATGCCCAAACGGATCTGAAATCTACACAACATAAGCTATCAAAAACATCCAAAACATTTTATTCATGCCTCAAAACAAGGTTTTAGAGTTGGAACCTAGACTAAATGGTGTTTGCTCCGTGACGTTCTGCGACTCGGCATACTCGTACATACCTTCTAACTTAACTTTTAACTTTAGTAAAAATATGATATGTTAAGGATTTTGATTAAAGTCTAAGGATGAATTATATCTCATTTTGTATGTAATTTTAAATTTAAATTTGGCTTCATGTTACACTAATGGAAAACGTTTTCTGTACATCGACTGAAAACCTTTAATTTTAGCTAAGCTATTCTTTCCTTTGTCGTTTTTTAGTCAAATGAATAATTTTTGTAATATTTTAAGCACAACAATGGTATACTCTCTTTATTTACTTGAATATTAGTATGTCTCCGGTTCCCGCCGGACAAGTGCGCTTAGTGCGGGAATCTCTGGTAAATGTACTTTTTGTTTATTGTATATTATCTTCTTGTGTAAAGTCTATTTGTGTTATTATTTGTATTTTGGTAAATAAACGATTTTAATGTCTATCAATATTTCCTGACAGAATTATCTATCAAGTCGTAGGCAGAGCAAATAGCTGGACCTAGGAACATACAATTTGAACTGCATGACCTTGGTATCCGCTAAGAATGTATTTTAGTTAATTCCCGCGGGATAGAAAACACGCTGTGAGAAACGCGAACACGTGAGCAATGTTGCGGGGTTTCCGTGTGTTAGCCATCACCCTGTTAGCAAAAAACGTTAGCACGCTGGCCAGTGTGAAAAGGACAATGGTATGCCACTAGGCGAGAAGAACGTGGCATGCAGAAGCGTTAACGTGTACTGATCCTATAGAGATAATTAAACCAACAACGACTACAATCATAAAATGATAGCTTACAAGAAAACCTACAATTCGCTTTTATATATTTGAATTAAATAAACAAAATGAGACAAACAGAAGCTTATAGGACAGTAATAAGGTTTGTTTTACAATGGCAACCTTATCTAATGTCCTTGCAGTAAGTCACTTCCTTAAGAAGCTGATCGACGTCATGCATACCAAAAAGCTCGTTAAAGATTAACAACATTACCCCTCGTGTAATCTCTTGATTGGAATAAACATCAGTCTCCTTTCAAAATGATCCCTTAACCCGCTGTTAGTGACGAATATGTCTGTAAGACCGGGTTTGAGAAAAAAACTGCGACGTACTTTTAAAATTACTAGCCTTTCGCCTGCGGCTCCTCCCGCGTTTATTTAATCTCTGCCCCGTTTTCGGTTTGGGCGTTGTTTTATGAACACCTCTATGTTGGCTAGGGTCACTACAATGATAATGAAAAAACTGATTCAAATTTTTGAGTAACTCTCTACCTAAAATGGAACATGCAACAGACAGATAAAAAAATGTCTGTTTTGGCTTCAGTACAATAAACACGCACCCCTTTTTACTACTATGAGTATAGATATTGTGAACTCAAATAATTACTTTTTATTTTTAACTTTTTGTTATGTTTTATTCTTAGTTAGAAACAAAATTCAAAAGGTAGTCCTTTTTTACAGTTACCACTAACAACAAATATGTGATTGTAGTTCCTAAAATAAAAAATTTACAAGTAAATATTGTGTTTTAATGTAACTCAAAGATTACTTTTATGCATAGAAAATTTGTATTTTTTTCTAAGCCTTTGTAGTTTTGAATATTTTATGCAAATAAAACTCGGTGTCTGAGGCGTCACTAACGTCCAAAGTCAAATTCAAATCACCACTGGCGGGTTATGTAATTAAGAATTAACCATAGGAGTAATTATGTCTTTTTATAGTTACAACTAAAGCAACCGCTGCCATTTGCAGACAATAAGACGATTTGCAGAACTTTAACGAAATAACTAATTACAAAATAATCCACAAAATTATTTATTTTAGTAACAAAATCATAGACTGGAGTCTCCTTTTGAGTAAATGAATACTTGGTCATGAATGCCATGAATACAAGGTCTACTGGCACCCACGGGTATTTTGCAGCAACTATGGAATTTATTAAACTGTATTTTTTTTTGTGCTGAATCATTTAAACTTAGAACACTTCTTAGTAATATTTTATCCCGTCCCTTCCATCCCAGCAAACCGAACCCACCGAACCAAATGACATCTTCAGTAGGAATCCTGAGAATCAGACCTTCCGCATTTTGCTGATATTGCAACGCGTGTGGTACGGATAGGTGTGCAAGATTGCATAAAATTTCAAATAAGGGATCTTCGAAGTAATTCTGCTTTATTTAAATTGCTTTGCTACCATACGAGTAATAAGTGTATTTATGTAGGTACACAGCAAAAATAAAGTCTTCATTTCATTTAATTTCACGTAAACAGGTCCATGCTTTGAAACTTATGAAGACGTAGTGGTTGCATTTATAGCATAAATAAACCGTTTGGTTGTGGTTTTTATTAAATTTTTTCACATTACGCAGCCTTAGAATTATCTAATTTTATTATAAGTAGAATACATTTTTTAACGCTAAGTCTTTCAGATTTTAATATGTTACTTTTAGTTTTAATTTATATGGGTTTGGTATGCCCCACATGTGACCTGAAATAAAGATATTGTATGATAAACCCCCCTCTCGACAGGAGCAATTTAGATTTCGCGTGCTGGACCTATTTATATTGTACAAAGACTAAATCCTGCCAGAAAAGGGCTTTCCACACGAGGGGGCCTAATATACTAAATCCCGTTACAAGGGTAAATGGTTCAAACACTCACATTAAAGTTCACTTTCTCGTCCTGGACGGGTCCTCCGCGCTCGATCCGGGTCACGACTCAGCCCTGGCTCAGAGGAAGGCACAGGTCCCCTGGGTGTGCGTTTCCTCTCTTCTGACGTTGACTGTCGTCGACCTCGGCGCGGAGATTTCTGACAAACGACCAGCCCAGCCAGCAGTTTGCAGATGTAGATTCCTAAACGCAACCCTCTAACCCTGGGCCAGCCCAACCCGTTAAAGGTATCACGATTTCTGCAAAACTTGGTAATGAAAATCGTGTCTCATCACCTTCCACTATTATCGGATTTACGAGACTTTTCGCGTACACTTCCCGGATCACAGTTCACACTAATCAACTGGTTTATTTCTCTATTTTAACTATTTATTTCCTTGAACACATAACCTTTTCCAACTCTTGTTGTCTGTAAACGCCATCAAAACCAACCGGACCCGCGTCCATCTCAATTGACAATTCGTGTTGCCATATCAATAAAAATCAAATATCTTGACACATACAATGTGCGTTCCGATACGTTTTAAAGCGAACAGATATTATTATATTATTATACTAAATGGAATTAGAAAAAGGCTATGTTAAGAGCACATGGAATCCGAGGAATCATTTGGAATGTTGAAATTATTGATGTTTATAATTTACCCGACCCTCGTTTCATTCCCCGCACTCTCCCAGTGGGTTGAGAAGAATGGAAATATATTTATTGTAAATTATAAACAACAGTATTAATTATTACGTAACTCTCAACAACCATTTAAGATTTATTAAGATTCCTTGGACTTTTAGATCTAGGTGAAAGAGGCCAAAGGGGTGTGTCAGGATTGTTTATTTAATAAGTATCTTTACGTCTTTTCTTTTTACAATAAATAATAATCAATCACTCTGGGAGACAGTCGTGATTATATGAATTTGTATATGTGTGTAATTAGCATACTTAGTGGCAAATCGTAAAAATAGCGATTAATAAACCTCTAAATCCCTTTTTATTTTTTCTGTATATACTAATATCTGTTATTGTGTAATTTATTTTTATGTTTACCGATCCTAAATGGCTAAAACTGCTTTGTAGTTACAAAAATTAATTGGTTGTTAATCTATAACACACGGTCTTCTATGTTTACAATTTAATTTGATTAACCGACATAGATTTCACTAATGCATGGTACTGGCAGAATGTATTTGTCACAGATTATTCTGTGACGTATGCTGAACCAGAACCTTTTCAGCATCCTTGTCACACACATATTTTATATTTTAATGTTTTTTTATGTCATTTTTATTTTCAGCTTTCAAATGCAATTTAAATGTAATGTTTAAGTTGTTCTTGTATTTCGTAATATTTTGTTAAGTAAGAGGTATAAATAAAGTTTTTATCTATCTATTAAAGAAATCTTATTATATCTTGAAGGTATATAATAATAGATTGTTATACAAGAGAGGTAAGGTTTAAGCTTCGCTCGCTCGTGAACCTAAATATCTCGGGTGCGATTGATCACTTACACCCGTGTGTAACAATCTACTTTTCATCACTAATGCGAGGAAATAACAAAAAACTTGCAAAATTATGCTTGCAACAACGTTTTCAACAAGAAAATGTTACTGCCGCCGTTTTATTTTTATGTGACTTTTTCTTTTTTTTGTGCAATCGTGTCTTACTGGCCACTGTGATTGTTTTAAAAATAAAATAATTTAGTTATTGTGTGTAATCTTAAGCGTCTCTCAACATTTTATTTTGCTTATTTACCTATTATGTATATTGTATGTACAAGTCACATTTTTCGATAGAAATATAAATAAAATACAGAATAACAAAATAGACAGGAAATAGGCAGAAACAATATTTTCCATTGTCATTTACGGAGACGAGTGACTTACTAGTTAGTGACTGTAAGGGACACTCGTTCGATTTTCGAATTTACTGGTAAGTAAATCCTAGGTAGGTAAGGTATCCTTAGGTTTGTGAATCTAATTTACCTCCCGCATTTCGAGTTAAATACGAGTTACTTTCAGAGCATTAGTGATAAAAAAGATAATAGTTCTCGATTCCTAGTAAGCAGCTAATAGTACCCTTTGAAGGCATTTTTTTGAAGTATATTAAAGTAAAAGTTATAAAAGAATTAAACAATATTTACAGGTACTCAATTTAAAAAGTTCCTTACCAAAATTGCTATTTTCTTTACTCATCTTAATATTTAACAAAGCGAAAGCAGCTCGTATTAATTTGAACACACCTCTTTGAAATCACAAGGGAGATGTCACATTACCTTTTCATGAACACAACAAAACCTACACACAAACACGCACACTCACACATGTTTTGATTAATGACACGAAGCGAGGCGAAAATTGTATCTCAGACATTGAGGCAGAAGAAACCTTTTGGCAGTATTTTCCTTTGCCCTTTGGGACTCACGATGGATGAGAAATCATTTTTAATTGGAACGATGGCCTCTTTTTGTATTGCTTGGTTCTGGTTTGTGGTTTTGGCTGACAACTTATGAGTTTTGTTATATGAAGATTGTTTTAAAGAATGTATTATTAGTAAATGTATAAATGGCTAAATATATGAGTCTGATTTTGCCTGACTAGTTTTACTGGAATCGTATAGTTTCTTCGGAGTTAGACGCAACGGTTCTCCGTAATACATACCACTTGCTGAACGGTGAAGGGAAACATCGTGAGGAAACCTGCATGTCCCAAAAAGCGTGTATTTGTGCCTGAAGAACGGCGACAGGGCTTACCCTCCATCACGTTGGGACGTAAAAATCTTCGGTGAAACGCGGGTGTGCCGAGTGTGTACTGTGACTTGCATTTCATAGTTCACACCCGGAACACCTCTGACACCCCCTCGGGGATTCATGTCGTGACGATATATTATTTTTCTATTTATTTTCTCCGTTGACTAATCTGGCAAATATATCGTGAACACCCCTTATAGCCTATGTGTTGACCAGGGTCACTACGACGATAAGTCGAGTGGTTCTCGAGTTAAAACGTAACATACATACAAGATACATGCAGACTGACAAACAAAAGAATAATAATAAAATAGACTTGGCCTTAGTACAATAACCCATTCTATCTAAAATTCCACACAAATATTCAATGTACGGACACGACATTTTTACTACTTTATTATGAGTATCTCTTACTCTCCCTCATATAACTTCGGGAGGATTTGCGAGTAAGAGTACTGGTGCAAGGATTTCGGCACCGCGCTCACCAACCCGCCTGCCCAGCGTGTGTGAGTATGGGCATTACTTCAAGGAGGACTGCCAAACGTGGCGAAATTCTGGAAAGGCAGCAGTGGACGAAAGAGGCTGATGGCTGGATTATTAGTATATAGAAATAATTAAATTTAAATAAAGTATATTTCGTGACGAGTATAAAATGGCGGATTTTCTTACGTAAGAAAACTCATTTTACTCGTTGCGAAAGAAACTTTTTCTACTACCTGATTTATGTATTTAAATTAAAAAACAAGTAAATAATATACAGGCTGTAAATGCAAAGTCAGGAATCCCTTTAGGGTATGAAAGCATACAAGATTCTGATGTTATTACGAGAAAAAAAAAAACCTTGAATTTTCACCAAAACTTCCATCATTTTTATAAGCTATGGCTACGCAGCTCGCCGGCCGCCCCACACACCTAATTGCACCCCGCTACCCCCACCCCGCATCCGAGTGGCCAGCGACCGTGATTTGTGTATTGAGTAAAGAAAATCGTCTTATTATGAGGTATTGGTACTTTATTTAGAGATCCCAGTATTTAAAAAAATATCTTTACCGATCATACTAACACACCCTTAAAGGATTTTTGATTTTGCTTTTATACCCGGTATAAGAGGAAATTTATTGCAGGAAATATTAAAAATTACAATTTTAAAAGTATTGTAGATTTATTATTTAGTACAGAAGAGTTAAAAAGGTGACGTCTGTACAAGTTGAAGGAGGAAAACAGAAACTTGTTGGAGATAATTTATGTAGTAGATGATGATGATGATGATGACGATGACGATGACGATGACGATGACGATGACGATGACGATGACGATGACGATGACGATGACGATGACGATGACGATGACGATGACGATGACGATGACGATGACGATGACGATGACGATGACGATGACGATGACGATGACGATGACGATGACGATGACGATGACGATGACGATGACGATGACGATGACGATGACGATGACGATGAAGATGACGATGACGATGACGATGACGATGACGATGACGATGACGATGACGATGACGATGACGATGGCGATGACGATGACGATGACGATGACGATGACGATGACGATGACGATGACGATGACGATGACGATGACGATGACGATGACGATGATGATGATAATGGCGGTGGTGATAATATTTATGTGTAGTAGTCAGTATTTAGTTATTTAATGGTGAGTCACGTCATGTCTGTCAGTTGTACTGTCTGTTAAGTCCTGGCTCAAACATCGCTTTAATTTAACAACTTCCATAAAAACATTAGAAGGTAGAGGAAGATGTATTTTCCGAAAAATCCTCTTGATGCTAAAACAATGAGAGGAAAATTATGATTGGACCAATACAAAGCGTATTTAATGTACTGTGTAAATACAACTTCGCTAGCATTAAAATGGTTTTGCTTAGTCAACAAAAAACTAATTGATCGTTTTGTTGATGGATGAATTTCACTGGAGCAGGAAATTTGTTGTTTTAAAACTTTCGTTTTCAATTAAAACTGGGGCGTATAATTACAAATATTACCCTGATAGAAATAGTTCTACAAAACAGAAATGTTAAAAAAAAAACATATTGTCATGACATGAATCCCCAAAGGGGTGTCAGTGAAATGCAAGTCACAGTCCACACCTGATACATCCGTGTTTCACCGACGATTATATACGTCTGACAAGATGGGTGGTGAGCCCTATCGCCGTTGTTCGGGCACAATTACACGCTTCTTAGGGCATGCAGGTTTCCTCACGATATTTTTTTCAACGTTCAGCAAGTGGTAAGTAATAGATAAGAACACAAATACGTGGGACGCACTATAAGTTTCCGGAATGAATATGAAAAAATACTTTTAAAGGTACAAAATTAATTTATTGTTTTTCAAAATAATCTCCCTTAGCGTCTATGCACTTTTTCATTCGATCAAACCAGTTTTGAAAACTTTTTGCCACTCCCCTGTGGTGACCTCTGAAACGTGTTTTTCATACTCCTCGACAGCCTCTTCTGGTGATGAAAATCGTTGACCGCGTAATTGGTTCTTAATTTTTGGGAACAGAAAAAAGTCACAAGGTGCCAGGTCGGGACTGTATGCAGGATGACTCATGAGTTCTACATTTTTCGTCTTCAAAAAGTCGTTTGTCTGTCTGGCCGTGTGAGAACTAGCATTGTCGTGGTGCAGGATGATACGGCGTTTACGGTTATTTTTACGGAGTTCGTCAATAACTTCCGGCAAACAAATGGTCGTGTACCAGTCACTATTCACGGTACGACGATTCTCTAAAGCAACAGTAGCCACGTGTCCAGTTTTATTAAAAAAAGAAGCAATCATCCGCTTAGATGCACTTTTCACGCGCGCCACTTTGGTTGGTTTCGGCTCATCTTGAAAGACCCATACGCTCGATTGCTGCTTTGTTTTGGGATCGTAGCAATAAATCCATGTTTCGTCACCTGTTACTATGTCCCACACCAAATTTGACGCACCTTCGTTGAATCTGGTAAGCATGGCACTGCACCAAGTGACGCGGTCCGTTTTTTGAGCCTCGGTCAAGTTGTGTGGGATCCACCGCGAGCACAGCTTTCTCACACCCAAATGTTTGTGTAGGATTGATTGTATTTGACTCATGCCTATTTCTAAGGATGCGCGAATTTCATGGTAGGTCACATGCCTGTCTGTTTCAATCATACGGCGCACAGCATCGATGTTTTTGTTGGTCACAGCGGTGGACGGCCGACCATCGCGAGATTCGTCACTGAGATTGATACGACCACGCTTGAATTCTGCAAACCAGCTATAAACAGTCGTCTTGCATGGTGCTTCATTGCCAAAAGCTGTTTCAAGCCGAGCGATGCTCTGTTGAGCTGTCAAATTACACTTAAAATCGTAGAAAATCATACTACGAAAATTTTCCCGAGTTAAATCCGTGTTGATGCAGACACACAATTTTTTAAATGGCGCCACAAGGTAAAAACAAAAGACAGTCAGATGAAACAAACTGCATTCTACAGCCAAAGAGTTCTATTTTCAAATGTTGCAATAAATTTTTAAATATTGTTTATGTAAGTGGCCAGTTCCGGAAACTTTTAGTGTTACCTATGTACTGTCTGTACATATAAATTCCAAAAAACTGATTGGTGCATGCCCGACCAGGGATCGAACCTAGATCTCAAGATTGATAGGTCTCCGTTCTACCGCCTGAGCTACCGCCGCTTTTAGGGATAGTCCGTTGGTACCTATGTTAGTTAATGACTTTGTTCCTGTGATGACGTATGGCGCTAAGACGTAATCCCTCACAAAGGGATTTGTCCACCGAAATCCACCGATTTTAGGTCACTCAGCGAGCCATGGAGCAGGCTATGATATAAATTTGACAGATTGAATCCCAAATGAGGAAATCCGTCGGAGATCAAAAGTAACCAACATAGCCTGCAGAATCAGTAAGTTGAAGTGGCAGTGGGTAGGCCATATTTGTCACCAATGTGATGGCCGTTGGGGCCGAAAGGCCTAAGAATGGAGACCACGTACAGCAACGTGTAATGTAGGCCGACCTTGTGCCCGCTGGACCGACGCCTTGAAGGACGTTGTGGGTGGTGGCTGGATGAGGAGTACGAAGGACCGCCATGAGTCGTGAATTTTGAAAGGCCTTTGTCCAGCAGTGGATGAATACGGGTTGATGGATGGATGGAAGGACCTATGTTAGTTAATTATAAATCAATTTTTTAGAGACTCTGCTTTTAAGGATAAACAAAAACAGATTAGATACCTGAGAAACAATAAATCTTAAAGAAAAACGAGAACTGCCAGTTTGCTCACAGTTGCAGTTGACAGAAATAAACATAGTTAATAAAAGTATACATTTAAGCTTATTGGAAAATGTGAGTGTGGAAGTCTGAAATTCCATGTTTAGATTAGTATATGATGATAAATAACATTGAAGTTTATATGCAAAAAAGGAGAATGTTATATTTACTTTCAATTGAATTATAATAAACTTACATCTAATGCAGTAAAAAGTATGGAATTAAAGAAAATATAATAGGGATATGCAAATAAAAATAAAAATTATAAGCATGAGTGTAGGTAATAGATTTACGCAAAGTTTCAGTCTCTTCATAGGTTAGGTTTTAAAGCATTGACATTCGTCATTGTTTTGAAGCCATGCTTGCATATAATGGAGTTCTGGAATTGTAAATTATTTTTTTGTTCATTCTATTATCGAGACGACAGCTGATAATTTGTATTGCTAAGAGGTAAGTGCTAGTTTACGTGTAATAGTATGTTTTAGGCACACAAGGTCACTGCGTCGAGTCTTTTCAAAGAGTTGTAGAGCTTCCACAACGTAGTTAGAAGAACAAAGAGCTGTCCACAGTAAGTACCCACAGCTCTTTGTTTAGTAAGGTAGTGTCAAATCTAAAGGGTTTGCTGGTCGTTACCGAAAGTAAACGCATTTGTTCATTATTCAGACAGCACAACACAAATATCCATAGTACACGACAAGGACAAAGTTGCTTTGACTCTTAAACATAGGCTGAACACATCACTGAAATTTAATCTTCTCTGAGAGTGATGTATTTAAAAACTGATGTACTGCCATGAAAAGGCTCAATAATAATAATTAAAAAGAAAAAGTACTATTATAGAACTACTACGATCCGTCGATCGATAACACTTTTTGCTAATTTCGCAAGATAAAATCTTGACCTCCCATAGTCACTGACTCGGGGCTAGGCTTGCGTTTGTTAGGAACACGAAAAGAATAATTTACGAATTTCACGAAAAGGGGAATCGATCCGGTTACTGATCACTTACTAAGCCTCTAGTATGATTTTGGCTGCATAAATTAAACTCACCTTAATTATCTAGTAAAATTAACAGCTTACATACAAAAACGTACAAAGATCATCAAAACTCTTTTATTCAGCTGTTATTCGATAACTAGGGAAGGACTTATTTTTACGATTTCTTTCAATGGCAATTTAATTTTTTATTTGATTCAAAAGGGTAAAGAAATCCAAATGCAATAAATTGTATTATTTGTGAATCATGATTTAATTTTTTTATTATTAGAATAGGTATCTTTTTCGCTGTTTCAAATGAACGTTTTGTTTCGGCAGAAGTTTTTTTGTGCTCTAGGAAAAATACGTTATAATCCTGATAGTAAACGCTAATCATTAAAAAAAAATGCTAATTATTATTTTTTTTTTGGTTTTACGCATCGTTCAGTTTGTCATAATATTACTGCCGTACCTTTGCCTGTCAGTATAACAGTAGTAAAGCCTTTTTATTTAATTACTGTATTGATAAGTAAGTATCTTTTAGCGTTCTTGCCTGCATTTTCAGCAAAACTGGTTGACTTTTATTTAATTAATGAAATTGCACCAAAATACATGGGATTTTTAGGACAATATAGCGATTATTGCAAAAAAAAATTCGTATTACCCAAAAAAGGGTCATCGAACATTGATACCGAGTCTTCAGTATGACTTCGGCTGTATAAATAAATGTCACTTTATCTAAGCTCACTGATTATCTAACAAGCAACTCACACATACAAAGTGACAACGTAAATTAGATTAATAGAACTCGGCCCTGAATACGCTGTCACGTGTCAGGATATACTGTTTTGTTTTTTCAAAATGTATTCTAACTTAAAGTAAAATCTAACCATTGATATAGAAACTACGTACTTCAATTAATGTCAAAATAATTTTTTGTCTGCCTTCAATGTCATTTTAAAAATAAAATGTTTATTAGGGTCAATAAAATTTAGACCTAATTTTTATGTTAAAATGGGCAGACTCTTAATTGTTTATAAATTTTATAGACTTAATTTTGTATTTAAATATAATTATTTTGAATATAAATTGTATTCATTCTTATGAACATTCAACGGGTGATAAACACTACAAAATCCAATCTTGAAAAGCGAACAACAAAAGGCAATAAGGCAAGGCTCGAATATCACTACAGAAACTCTTAGAAGTTGTAACTTATTAACATGGTACCCTATTACCCTTAGTCGACCTGTCAAGCATTGGCTTTGGGGTCCAATTTCCGGCGTAGACCTATGTCTGTGATTGTTTCAAGCCTCTCGTAGCTATCAGATAAATGTCACAGGCAATATGTGCTCGGGATAATGGAAAACGTCTTACAATGTACTAGCTGAGAAAGTATCCCTGGGTTATTATTGGACTTGCTGCATTATAATAGGGTCAATAAGAAGATATGGACATAGAACCTATTGCTTTTGTTATCATTGGTATTGTTGGGGGTGTGTTTTGCGACTTTGATTCGATATTTTAGTATGAAAATCAAGATTTTTTAAAAATAAAGCCAAACATAAAACGAGATCATTAAAAGAATTACTATTTCATGTATGTTCTTTTAAAAAGAAAATAATATGCTGAGAATTAGTTTCTATTCAAAGTAAATGTATAGATAAAATATTTCATCCCCTAAGAAATCTTTAAGGAAATATAATTTTAAAGGATGTTAACAGTCTTACTTCCAAGGTGAAAACACGAAAAAATCTCCTTTGTATAATACACAAATACGTTTTCCACATGGACAAATTAATAGGCTTAAGATATTTTAAAATCGATTCGATTTGTTTACTAAGGTATCTCGCTCTTTAAGATTATAGTTTTAGCACCAGAGATATTTTATAATACTATAACCTCATTGCTTAGCACACATTGAACTAAGAATGTACAGTTTGTCAAAAAAGTTATGAAATAAAATGAGGGTGCCACTGTCGTGTACATAGCAACTCTGTATAGTGAGACCAAAATGATTTTGATACTCGTTTTTTTTTGCTTTTATAAATAAGGTACAACAGTTTTTATAAACATCGGATAATATTGAGTTTTAAAGAAAAACTACTCTATAATTAACTCTGCAACAAGTATTTAGTAATGGATAAATAAAAAGAGAAAAAAAAACAAAGTACCTACATAGGTACTATATTTATTCATGCACAAAAAATACACATTTAAAAGTGTTTAATATCAATCACAATATTCATTATCATCATCTGTTTCCAAATATTCTACATCCACAAAATCATTATCATCATAAGATTCATCAACATGACTGTCATCACCTAGACGAATAATGAAACTATCATAGAGCGTCCTTCCTCGCTCATAATAATCATTTCATTTTTAAAACCCTCGTCCACAATTCACCTGACTATACTTTCTGATTTTCCTGATAATAATTAAAATAAATTAATGACAATAATATTTAAAATGCTATTTTTAACAGCTTAAAAGGTACTGTATCAATTCGTATTGGTCGTGCTATAATGTGAACTACACAAACACATTATCTTACCTATAGATGTTTCATGTAAACATTGCATAGATACTTTAAAAATCACTTCGCGAGTTCCACTTCGGTTTACTTTTTTTATAGTTGATATTATTGTTTGTACCCGGATAGAAGAAAATGCCAATTTTAACGAAATAATCAAAAAATATAACAAGCAACGCTAAACAACACAGGCGTGATGACAGCTCCGACTTGAAATGACTCTGTGTTTAGTGTTGCTAGCCATACAGAAAATGTTTAGTTCCTCAAACATTCTTTTCATGAGTTTTTTGACTAACTGTACATACACTTTTGTTATAAATGACCCCACAATTATAATAATTATTTACAAAAATAGAGTGTGAAAACGTACCGGTAAACGAACGCATATGAAATTATTTATTTATTATAGGGCAAAACGTAGTCCTATTAATGTTACGCTGCTGTATGTCCGTCGGAACAGACAGAAACAGTTACAGATCTGAAATTTGGATATGTTGTGTAAACTGTTGACCCAAAACCGATAATTGAAATTAAAAATAAAGTAAATCAATTTTATTTATTCATTTATTTATTTTCTTTATTTTATGAAACATAAACGGTCAAAAGACAATTACATGTTATGAAGAAATACACAAAAAGACCTACAAGTTTAAAAAAATTTAGAGAAACATTATAATAAATTTGAGATCGACATCAGAAGACAAAAACAAAGTACCTAGCTTACAAAAACAAAATCTTTTTAACTTCACTTTTAAAAATGTTGTAGGAAGATCTAAATAAATCTATACAGTACAGTTGTTTGTTGTATAGATCCAAGACACGACTTATAAAATTATTTCTAGTGTACAGGGTTCTGGAGAAAGGTACTGAGAATAAATCTTTACATCGAGTATTACGAGCAGGAGCTCTGAATCTGATTTTTTTCAAGGAGGTACGGGGAGTCCACAATTCCATTAAAAATTTTATACAGGAGACAAGCATCGAAAAATTGACGACGTGATAAAAGAAAAGGTACTTTATAACGCTTAGAGCAAGAATTATAATCATCGAAGAAGCCCCGGGCTTGATAGTCTTAACTTTTTAAGAACTTATTTTGTAGTTTTTCTGGAAAAAGGGGGACCAGACTGATGAAAAAAACTCTAAATGGCTACGAACATAACTATTCTATAAAATTTTATATGTATTAACCTTGTTAAACGGTTAAACGGTTTACCGATACGAAGAATAAATCCTAAAGTTCTGTATGTTTTTTTTTGAGTATTTTGTCTAAATGTGGAACAAAGTTAACTTTGAATCCATTGCTACACCTAAGTCTCGGATTTCATCTACCCGATTTAGCGAACTTCCGCATAGTTCATAGTCATATTTTATAGGATGAAGTCCTCTAAAAAATAGTATAACAAAGCATTTAGCAGGATTAAGAAAAAGATTACTGTCAGAACAGAGTTGTTGTATTGTATTTGTGGGAGGTCGCAATTATTACAATTTTTTACAATTCTGAATATTTTAGCGTCATCCCCATAAAGTAAAAGTTTATTATAACGTCCATTGAACGTTTAAATAACATTGTTATAGGAAATGTAAGCTCAGAGGCACAATTAGATATAAAAAGTGGATGTAATCCATCACGACCGGCTCTTTTTTAACATTGATGTCCTTAAGAAAATCATGATTATTCTCCTTTATGACAACCGTATTCAAATCTATTAAAGGAAAAAGGGGAGGCTCTAAGTCAAGAGAGACAGGAGCACCAGGTTCAAAAACAGATTGGAAATGCTTAATGGATAGGTTACAGGCATGTTCATCATCAGTGGTGGATATACCACCGTAGGCCATTTTCTGAGGAATGTTATTATGTGTAGTTATACTCTTGACATACGTCCAGAAATATGTGGGATCATCTTTCATATTTCCCTCTGCATAGTTAATGTAATTTTTATGACACTCTTTTTCAATATATTCTGCTTTTTTATTTTTATTTTCAGGGAAGGTACCAGAATAAGGAGCCTAAAAAAATTTTTGCTCTGCATACGGGGTATGTATATGTTATAGCATTACTCTAAGGGTGGCATTTTCTAGAACTTATTCAGTAAAGTACAAATTTATTGTTTTTTTATCTCCAAAAATAATGTAATTGGGGGCTATCAAAGTTGTCGGTCAGAGCATTTTAGTAACGGTCTATCTCAAAAACTAAACTAGCTAGGAATTTTCTGTAAATAATGTGCCATACTGTAATTTAACAATAAATACTGAAAATTACGGTTTTTGGCGGTGAGCGTTAAATGAACGAACTCGTAACCTCTACCGTCAACGTATCATCGACGCTTCGACGGTATATCATCGGATAGACTGAATTTTATAGTGTAAAAATTTGAAATTAGAAGATGATTGAATACAATTTCTATTTAGTGTACCTAATCATTATATGTACTTACAAATAATAATAATAATAAAATATTTTTTCAGAAAATTACATCAAGTAAACTTACATATGTACATAAAATGAGTTACGTTCTTAAAGTGAATACAAATAGTGGTCAACGTTAGAAACCAAGCTAAGATAATCGGAGATTAACTTGTGATTTGGCTTCTAGCCCCTTCCATCGGACTAAGTGCTTCAAAGAATGGGCACTCCTAAAAAAAGAAAACACACACTAACAATTTTTATGACTTAATTATACCGTTAAGCCATAGACACAGTCGAAACAAACAACGTTACGGCGCACGCAGCGCAACAAGATAAACCGCTCTCGCGTAGAAGTTCACATTAACTATGGTCCATGAATTTAACTAGTCGGTCGACTAGTTGATGAACGAAAATAGACTGTGTAGTTTCGGTAACAACAAAAACTTCGACGACCCATCGCTAATTTTTTAATACTCGGATACTAGACTAATTAAATTTTGCAGTTTTGTTTCATACATCTTGTAGGTACTGATAAGTATGTAATTTTTATTCAAATAATTTGAGTCTATACTTACTCTAATGGTACGGAACCTTCAAGGCTCGAGTCCTTCTCGCATTTGACCAGTTTGTAAGTACTACAAGTCTTAAGAGGTTGCAACGATGTACGAGTACCTCCTCGCTCAACCAATAGAAATTAACGCATTTCCCGCCTTGTCGTCGTCTATTCGCTTCCGCTTCGAGCGCGAGTTCGGTTTACGGACTAAGACGATCTTACCTCTGAGTCTTGTTTTTACTTATTGTACATACCTATATATCGCAGTTTTATGTTAAAATCAGGTTTTTGATCAAAAACCTAAGCATTTGATCAAGAACCGGTAGAAGACAAAATTATGATTTAATCTTATTATAAAATTGAGAAAATCCAGTTCTTTGATCAAAAACCTAGACTGGATTAGTTTTATGATAAAATCAATGTCAAAAACCCAGACTGGTGTACTTTTTTATATATCTGTCAAAACTCCATTGGTCGGGCCCCGTTAGAGATATGAAGTTGAAAATTATACCCCTTACAGAAATAAGTCTATACGGCACAAAGTGCTGATAAAAATCAGGTTTCCAACTTAACGCAAAAGAAAATTATCGCCCTTTACATAGTCAATTTCATAAAAATTGGTTCACCGTGAATACCTATAGGGTACCCACTTTGAGTTTATTGAGTAACTTAAATTCCGTACCCAATTAGGTCTTTTAGCACACAAAGAAAAAAACAGAAAATTAAAGGCATCTAATTTTATAGAAGAAATGTATGAACCAGTATAATTAGACCCTTTGGATACATGGCCCTTAATAGATCGTAATAGTCTAGTTAGTTTGGGGTTTATAACTGCTCGTGTGATACGTTTGTGTTTAACAGGGAACCCTCAGGGCGAGAGTCTTAATCGTACTTTTTATTAAAGTTAAGAATTCGAGTTATTTGTGTTTCCAAAACTACATAATATATAATTTAGTTGAAGGAAAATTTACAAAAGTACTTATTTATTTACAAAACTTGATTCTGTCTTTACTCTGGCATCTTTTCTTCAATTTATTTTACCCGTGCCAAATATAAAATAGTCTTTTGTTATGCAGACCATAAGCAATATACAAAACCATTTTCTTAAAAAAAGCGTATTTCCTCGTCAGTAAAGTAATGAGTTATTACCCAATTTCCTTACTCTTTCTCTACCGTTTTTTCAAAACGATTATCGTCAGGGGCGATTTCATTTCATTACTTATTGATGTCATTGTCCAAATGACAGCCGAAATCCCCGTTTTGCTAGCAGCAAATTATTCTATTCGGATTTTGGTTTCTGATCACGTTCCAGTCGGCCACTGGCTACAATGGCATTTGCGCTGCGAAAGTGCTGGGTTTCCAGAGATCCCTAGTGTGTGAGATAAAATAGATTTGGCGCGATACTAAATGGGTTTTCTATCCATCTGTCAGAATCGGATTAAATGAGTTCTCAAAGAGCTGACACATTGTTCTTCTGATATTTTTATAGATTAAAACTCTTGTACGCTATACTAAATGTACTTTTGCAGTTTTAATGTAGTTCCTATTCATTACGAGTACTTATTAAAACACTGTATTTCATACAAGTCAAGGTTTTTCAAATCTATTCATCCATCCATCCTTAAACCAATGTTGGTTCACTACTAAACATAGGCCTTTCCAAGATTTTACCACACTCGGCGATCCTCCGTTCTCCTCATCCAGCCGCCACCCGTAACGTCCTTCAGCTCTTTCGGTCCAGTATGCCTTCGTTTTTTTAAATATTGTGACAATTTCTGAAGATATTTTTCACCCTTGGGTACTTTCAAAGAAACTTTGCCAACCTACTTTTCTAACTCATTACCATTCTATAATGTGATCGAAAAGTAGGTCAGCTGGATTTTCCCTGATATGATATACTTAATAGTATGCTAAACACTCGTATTTAGATTTTAGTATTTATAAAATATTTCGAACAGTTTTCTAAAACCAAAGCTGCGGGCTGAAGGAGCGGATTCTTCTGTTACAGGTATTTTTTAGTTAAAAGAAGGCTCCAGCTGTAATTGTGATTACGAATATTTTTTGATAAAAGGTACTGGTTAGTATTCAGCTACCATTTTTGTGTCAAATTAGGTTTTTGGTACACTCATTACTTGGCATAAAAGACACTCAATTAATATCCAGCAACAGTTGGGAGGCACAAGTTTCGTATGTATTTTAAGAGTTTATTATTTGGGTTACTTATTATTATGTTATTTTTATCCAATATTATTATGCGAAATTGAGTTATCCGAATTCCGCAATTTTCATTTTGTTTTTCGTTTCATTGTTCTGAATAACAGTTTTCCGAAAACAATTTAACCAAATGATCATCGCAGAAAATTTTTGTAAAATTTTAGTGACTCCGATGATAAATAAATAAACCCCATTTAAATTCTCAATCTAGAGAAAACAGAGAGACAAAAAAAAACAAGTTTTAGCCTCAGTACAATATTAGTTTTATTAAAAAAATCGCAAAAATAATCATTTTACAGACACGGCTTTCGTACTTACTTTATTCTTTATATATTATAAATATAAAAGATGACTTTGGTTCATATAGCTAAATTAATACTGGAGACTTGGTAAGTGGTCAAGATCAAGGTTTAATGACACTGTTAGTCAAATATGAAAAATATTTTTTGTATACTTATTCAAGAACAACCTAGACTCGATTAGTACAGGAACTTCAATAGGAAGTAAATATGTTATTTTGCGTATTTCACGAGTCATCGAACCTGCTTTCTGACCTCCCACCGAGTCCCCAGTATGAATTTGGCTAAATCTAATAAAGTCACCTTGTATAGACAAGGCGCCGAGCGAAAACAGCTTACGAGCAACCGCCCGGTAAGCGAGAGGTCCTGGGTTCGAATCCCGGTTCAGAGCTCCCCACGTCCAAATTTACTTTTCTGATTTTCTATACCACAATGAAATAAATTTAATTTGATAACTCCTTGCGATGGATAAATCGCCAAGTTTTTAAAAAATATTTACATTTATTTCTATCTCCAGCAATAATGATTGTTGTAAACTTTTAACCCTTTTGTATAAAACATAACGAAGCGTTTTTTTAACACTGAAAAACATCAATATCTTACTTTTTCTTGATTCACCGCACTAATCGGCCGCGCACTTTTTCAGATACCTATGTTTATCTTTTTCGATTGTGCGATGGACATATTGCGCTTAAACAACTTTCTCGTATGTACCTGCTTTAGCAACACGCTGACACGTTCACAAATACGTTGATGGGACCGTAATTTCAAACACAATATAGCGAATTTTTAATCCATCCATCGTGTACGGTAATTGTACTGTAATTTAGAGGTACCTTTTACGTTAATTCTGGCAACACTGCTTCATGGTTCGGCAGGGTTGCCAAACTTATGAGAACTCTCGTACATGTACGCGAATTTAAATTCATGTACGTTGTACGACGCATACCCGGGTCCCGTAAGCAAAAGTACGAGAATTTTAAGTTTGAAGGCTGTTCTATAAAAAATGAGCTTTATCGAACAAAAAAATAAATCAAGAATAAACTTACTAGGTATTAAAATAGTAAAAGTAGGGCCAAAAACAACGAGCTATGACGTGTATAGTATAATGTATATATAAATTATGAAAATACTCCATAATTGAAAAGTGTGCGTTACATTGAATTTTTAACCCTAAAGAGTTCCTGATTCTATTAAATAAACCAGTATATCAAATCTGTGATTGAAATAACTTATGTTGATTGTTCTAGTCACATAGAAGTTAAGGAGTTAAGTAAAAAAAATGAAACCACGGATCTTTCTAGAAACATTATTCAATCAACACCGACACTGTCCATATTTTCAAAGCCTTTTTTCCACTACGATCCAGATATTCTCCTTTTGACCTTTCAATATAGCCTTTACCTGCTTACAGATAAGGCGACCAACCTTTACAGCTCGATTTAGACTTTCCCGACTCTTCGTTTATAAAGCAGAAAATAAAAACAAGCAAAAGACTTTCCTTTAACAAGATGTAGCACCACCGCTTAAACACAATTTGTGGTTTCGATGCACTGCAATTTAAAACTACAACCTTATAGTTTCAGTTGATTTGGATTGTAATACCTGGGAATATGGTTCGGTTTTCTCAGCTTTTGTTGTTTATAAGTTGGTAGATTTGTGCAGATTGTGAATTTCTCTGTTTTGTTTTATTTTAGCAGTTTATCTGTTTACTAGGATTTACATTTCATTAATGTTTCAGTCGATACTGTTTTGTTTTTGTTCAGTACAAACAATGTTTCCTGTGTTCGGGCAATGTTAAGGCTCTACATCAAGTATTTGTAGTTATTGGTTGAAGTAGAGTCAGTATATTTATATACTTACTAGCGTTTGCCCGCGGCTCCGCCCGCGTGTTATTCGGTTTAACGTTATGCTTTTTTCCGGAATAAAAAGTAGCCTTTGTGTTAAGTTAGGGTATAAGCTATATCCATTCTAAATTTCACCCAAATCAGTTCAGCCGTTTCAGCGTGAAATAGTAATAAACATACACACACACACACACACAAACTTTCGCATTTATAATATTAGTGTGTTTTAACATATTTGTAGACAGTCAAATTCCAGATAGCTTTTTTATGTGCTCATTAATTCTGTCATAGTCAAAAGTCAAAATCACAAAACTCTAAATTAATATTCATCACTAATGCTTTGTACGTAGGTCGTATTTATCTAGAAATGCTTCCCGTTAATTCGATTAACAGCTCGAGGGATGTAATTAACTTGAGAATCGATCGAGGCACTTTACTAATAAGTCACTCTAGCTAAATGGCAATGGAAAATATCTGTTTTGACTAATCTGAACATGTATCTAATCTTTTTTTCTCTTTGAAATCTGTTTCTTTTTATTTATCAATACAGAAAATGTGACTTTCCTTTATTAGGTGACTTCACTAAACTGAATATTATTTTTTGCGTATTTACTGTAATAAATTAATACGAAATAGGCAACAAAAAAACTTGGCGGCACGCAAATTTTTCGGTTGAAAACGTTGTAAACGAACTTTTTTGAATAAACAAATATTTTGTAGGACTCGTATTAGTATGAAAAGTAGAATGATTGGCTCGAGTGTAAGTGATCAATTACCTTACTTGTATTATAATCTACTATTCATTTTATAAGTCAGAATAATAGCCTAGATTCATAATTAGTTATTGTTCGTCTCTAAAAAAACTTAAGCATAATTTTGCGTGTTCACGGAAAATGTCAATACATACTTTCTGCAATTTTATGACTATATATTTTTTTAATAAAATCTACTATTTAGGGTTTAACTTTTAATTTAAGTCCATGCAAGTAAAAATTGATAATGCATCATCCAAAAAGTTTAGGTAAAATTATTTTGACGGATTTTACTATCATGTTTTGCCTTAACTGATTTAGTGAAACTATTTATTCAGTTTGGATCTGTTGAGTGTGGTTTGTAGTTTAACAAACGATAAATCGAGTAAATAAACGGAACCTGAATATCGTGTTTCTATCACCACCACTCCAGATTTCCCGAACAACACACTATTGACAGTTCCTGCAGGAATTACACGTCGGATATATCTCGGCACTTCGAAAGAATGCGCTTCTGCGTCACAGTTAACCCGGGTCTCGGTACTAATGGGGCGAGACCGGGGTGACGTGCGACGCGGGGGCGGGGAAGTGCATTCTGTCAAGATGCCAAGATATATTCGACAGGTAATATGTAAGCTACGTTCAATTAAAACTTTAATTGCGCGATATAGAATTCATATTCGCAAACTGCACCAACCCTTGATTGCTTGGTGGTTCTTACTAACCGTGTATAGTGCATGTCGTGGTATTGGGGCCTAAATTATAATATGAGGTAGATGATACAAAAAAAAACAATATAATTATAGCCACAAAAATAATCGCTTGAATGATTCGCGATATGAGACGGAATTTTTGTTCGGAGATATTGTTATAAAAATGTCGCACGATTTAAGTTTTTTACCTCGATATACTTTGCGCTTAACCCTCTGAGTGGCTTCGAGCCACGATCGTGCCAAAAGTCTTCATCATCCATCGATCAGCCATTCATTTACTGTTGGACACTGGACTTTTCAATATTTCGTCACTCGTGGCGGTTCTCCGTCCTTTTTATCTATCCGCCACCCACAACGTCAGCTAGGTCAGCCTACGCTACGCTTTGCTCTAAGTCTATTAAAATTGATATAAAAAATCTATAACTATACTCGTTATGCATATTTTTATTTTTATTATTTTCACCCGTCTGATATTAATATGTTAGTACATATTTTATTTATCTTTCTTTTCTAAAACCATTTATAAAAAATTGCCAGTTAAAAACTGAAAAAGACCTTTATATCTCTGCGTATGACGGCCACTTATCTTTGAAACGAATAAGGTCGTTTGCATGAAATATTTGTCCACATTGAACACAGATGTCCTAGCTCTGAAATATCTACTTTCATATGCAGATTAGTGATGTAAATGCGGAACAGAGAAAAATTGTCGACAAACGAAAATATTGTGAAATACGATATTATATTCCCACTGAACAGATAAGATTTGAATCATTTGAGTCCAAAATAACGGAGCTGAAAGAGCGCTTGGATAGCGCAAATTATGAAATTGACTCTCTAATAACAGAAAATTACAATCTAAAAAGTATAATTCAAAAGATGGCCAAAAAGAGTGAAATATATAAAAATATGTACATTGAATCAATGAGTACAACAAAAAAAAGACTATTTGAGAAAATAATACACCAAGAAAAAACACTTGATGATTCGTTTAATGAATACAATATTGAACGCGAAAAGGAAATACAAAGTGACTTTGATTCTGAAGGTGAAAATGGAAACAATTCTTTGAATGTTAATATAATGCAAACCGTAGCTGAAATACACACCTACACTGATCCATCTGAAAGAGAAAAACGTATTGAAGATAAGAAAATAATAGAGCAGACCCAAGAAAAAGTCAATAATATAGATAAAAAAAATAAACAACACTACAAGGATCTCAACATTATCGAAGTGTTAGGTGAACATAGATCGAAAAATGATAAAAATTGTCATGAAAATATTAAACAAATCGCTACAGAAACACAAAAACATGACCACAAATATTTACTAGAAACAGGTATTCAGAATAGTAAAGAACAGGAGATAAACAGAAACATTACTGAAGCAAACGTAAAGGGAACTATTTGGATTTTTGGCGGAAAGCAAATTACTGGACTGGCATCGAAACTTTTAAAGTTAAGATCTATAAGAAAATATGAAGAATACAATGTACTGTCTTCAACTAAACCTTTTGCTACAACATCAAAAATTTTAAATGAGTGCCAAAATTTAAATGTAGACAAAAAAGACAAGATTGTATTATGCATTGGTGAACATGACAGTGACCCCATTCAAGTTATAGCGGAACTCTATTGTGTACTAAAACGTCTCAGGGAAAAGAAAGTAATCGTAGTAAATATCCACTAAAATGAATACTTAGATGAAATGAAATTGAACAACCAAATTAAGCTAATGTGCAATAAATACAATAACTGCAAATTTATAGAATGTGACGATTACAACATGTGCTCCAAAATTAATACTGCTATTGATTTTATAGATTACCACGACAAATACTTAAATTTTAATAAACATGGAATTAACAAAATACAATTACACACTGAAGAGAGACAAGATCAAAAATCTAAATTTATAAATAAAGGTACTATCCCATACTATTTTCAAAAAATCAATAAAGAGGATAAAACTAAAATAATAAACAATAAGTTACTATTAAAAAAGGGAACAATTCCTTACTATTTTACCATTTCTCAAAAGCCTATTGAAACTAAAGATATATTAGTAAATGAATCAAAAAATGAAACACAATTTTTTCGTGCCGAAAGAAAAAATAAATAAATGCTCATTCAATATTCTTCATCAAAATGTCCAAGGGTTTTACAGTAAAAAGATCAATTGGAGATTTGTCTTGATGATTTTGAACGTAAGAACATGTCTCTAGACGTCATTTGTTTATCTGAAACATTTGTAAAAGCGGGAGAAGAATCTCTATTACTACTTAATAATGGCTATAAGTTAGCGGCAAGTTATTGTCGTAAAAATTTGGACAAAAACCCCAAACCGAATCGAAAAAGAATAAACGAAAGGCGTGGGGGTGTATGCATTTTTACAAAAAATAATATTGAATCTAATGCTCTTGACTTAGACCACATTTCTTGCGACAAAATATTTGAATGCTGTGCCATTGAAGTTGCTCGAATAAAAACATTATTGTTCTGTGTTTATAGGATACCGAAGTTATCAAAGAAAAATTTAAAATTATTTTTTCACAAACTTGAAATTTTATTAGATAAGTTTGCAACTGGAAAAAAAAGGGTAATTATTACTGGTGACTTAAATATTAACACATTGACTCCTGATAACGTTAACACAAAACTTAAAGATATAATACTAAGCTACAACATGAAATTTCACATTTCGAAACCAACAAGACAAAGCTCTTGCCTTGACCAGATTATTAGCAACATTCCTGAAGCTGTAGGCACAATAGAACCATTAGGTCTGTCAGATCATAACACTGGTCAAATATTAAGCTTTTGTGTTTCTGATAACCTGCAACCCTTACAATACTGGTATGTTTATAAAAGGGACTATAATGCAGAAAATGTAAGAAAATTCTATGAAAGCATGCAAAGTATTTCCTGGTCAGAAGTATACGAAGAAACTGACTTTAATGAAGCATTTAATAAATTTTATGAAATCATTAATCTGTTCTACAATCTATGTTTTCCTGTGTATAAAATTAAAGTTTCAAGTAAGAGAAGTAAACCGCAATGGATCACCAAAGGAATAGGAAAATCATGTCATAATAAAAGAAAGTTAAGATTCAATTATTATAAACAAAAAACGGAACATAAAAAGACTACTTACAAAAACTATACAAAAATGTTAAAGAAATGCATTGAATGGTCTCACAAAATGCGAAGTAAAAAGTTTATAGATTCATCGAAAAATAAATGTAGGGCTGCTTGGGATATAATAAATGCTAATACCAAGTCTTCAGATACAAAAAACAATACTATTGACAAAATTAAGCAAAATAATAAAATCATTTCAAATCACTCTGACATAGCAAATCTTTTTAATAACTACTTTATTGATCTTTGTAAAATTAATACAAAGACAAATGACAATGAAATGACATCCAAAAATTATACAATTGATATTAATAACTCTAGTTTATTTTTAACACCGACTCATGCAAGGGAGGTGGAAAAGATAATCTACTCATTGAATAACACTAACTCAGTTGGTTATGATGGAATTTCAACCAAGATAATAAAGATTTGTGCCTCTGTATTTGCACCAGTGCTGAGTCATTTAATAAATGAATCTTTTACGCAAGGAAAGTTCCCAGTAGCATTAAAGAAAGCTATTATAAAACCACTCCACAAAAAAGGCAATAAAACTGATATAAGTAAATATAGACCCATCACTTTAAACCCTATCGTGTCAAAAGTGTTTGAAAAAGCAATGCATAATAGGCTGACAAATTTTCTTGATAAATTTAAGATAATAAAGACGGAACAGCATGGCTTTCAAAAAAATAAATCTACAGTACTGGCAGGTTTTTCTTTAGTAAAAAGTGTATGTGAAAAAATTGACCAAACAAAACCTGCTTTGGTTGTTTTTTTCGATATGACAAAGGCATTCGATTTTGTGAACCACGAAAAGCTATTAAACAAAATCGAAAAATATGGCATTCGTGGCCCTGCTTTAGAATGGCTAAAAAGTTACCTTATTGATAGAGAACAGTGTGTAGAAATAAGTGGTGTAAACAATAAAGCGGACACCATATCTTATAGGTCATCGTTCAGAACGAATAAATTAGGAGTACCCCAAGGAAGTGTGCTGGGCCCACTTTTGTTTATATTGTTTATAAATGATTTAACAAAATGTACAAATTACCAAACCGTATTATTTGCAGATGATATATCATTAATAATTACTGGTGAAAAAAAAAACCTTGAATATGACACAAATGAAGCTATAAAATCCATGGTAAAATGGTTAGACGCAAATAAATTAGAGGTAAACTTATCAAAAACAACATTCCTACAGTTTCAGAACTATAACAATACAAAAGAACCACTAAATATTAAATACGGAGACACACAAATTGGGGAATCAGAAACTGTTACTTTCTTAGGGATCACTTTAGACAGACATTTAAACTGGAAAGATCACGTTGACAAAGTCTGTAAAAAAATAAATAAACTCGTATTTGCACTTTATAGACTTCGAAATGTGGCAAGTGATGAAATAGCCCTTAATGCATACCATGGATACGTTGCTTCGGTATTAAGATATGGCTTAATTCTTTGGGGAAATTCTACCGATATTGCAAGAGCTTTTGTAGCACAAAAAAAATGCATTAGAGCAAAATGTGGTGCAAAACCACTTGACTCATGTAAGCCCCTATTTAAAAAACTTAAGGTCCTTACCTTGCCATGCCTGTATATATTTGAAATGTGTAATTTTGTCAAACAGCATCCAAACTTATTTACAAAAAAAAGTGACGCGGATGGTTATAGATTGAGACAACCAGAAAATCTAGTGATTCCTAGACAGCGAAGCGCTCTTTTCTCTAAAAATTGTTATTCAATGGCTGTAAAAATGTATAATTTATTGCCAGAATATATGAAGACATTGCCGGAACCATTGTTTAGGAGAAAACTGTTTAGCTGGCTCATTGACAGAGGTTTTTACACTGTTAAAGAATTTATGAATTAAAATAATTATAAGCATTAGGATAAAACTTAAATTGAAAAATGTATATAATAATACTATCCTGACATTAGTTCAATGAAATTGTTATGACATGCATGCCGAGATTATTAATAATTGTAAAGACATTGTAATTTAATTGTATTAAAGTATTTGTATACCTCCTGCAGGTGAAACATGCTGAACTGTTATTATATTTAACATCTTTTGTAAACCATGTTTGGAACAAATAAATATTTCTATTTCTATTTCTATTTCTATTTCTATTTCACTTAAATGTCGAGGATTCCGTTGTACTTATTAATTTTTTAATAAGCGCTGTTCATGTAAGAAAAAAAAATTAAATTATAATAATTTGCAAATGTTGTAATTGTCTCATGGCTATAACGAAAAAACGATACTATACGTTTGTTTTAGATACTTGTACTAAATGACCATAATAAGTGCAATCAATAAAATAATCAAGAAAAAGACAAAAAAATATCTTCATATAGTAGGTACATATTTTTTAATAGAATATCGGATATACATATATTTTTTCGTACCCTGTTGAGCCATCACATTGGAACGTAATAATCGTCGGTGAAACGCAGGTGTAACGAGTGTGGACTATGCCTTGTATTTCACAATTCACACTTTGATACACCTCTGAAACTCCGTCGGAGATTTATGTCGTGAAACTGGTTTTTGGGGGTTTTAAATGCTAACGGATTCAATATATCGATATGATACGAGAAAATGTAACAACACTAATCCAGATTCACATTAAGAAAGTTTATAGCCTTTCATCCTAATATACGTTCAACTTTGGTCGCTTTGTCGATTTTACTGTGTAATACCTTAATAATATTAGAAATTTTCACCTTATACCAGGCTAAATATGCCATTTCACGAGTGAGAATAAAGGGGTGTTTATTAACTTAATGGGTTTATTAAAATATGTTTGGCATTTTTGGCACTTGTTTATGAGACTCAATATCATTGGTAACTATGTTTTGAAAATGACATTAAACGTAATGTAAGACAACTTGCACATAAGACTATGCACTTTTTACCAGCATGTCCATAGCACCTAGGTTTTGCTGTTAGAAATCTCTTTCAGAGATAAGCTCGCCTATAGCACATTTAATTTGAGACTACTTGTTTATATTAATAACTGTGTGCAATAAAGAATATAAATATGAACTTCGGGTAAGTTCTATGATTTGTTATGATTTCAGTTTGCTCTATTTTTGAAAAAGATTTTTTTTTTAATATCTTCTAGTATTTGGTTGTCTTATTTATAAACTTTATTGTTCTATTTTTGTTTGCTTTTTGGAATAAATTTGTAAATTATTATTCAGATATGTGATTAGTGAGTTTTTTCGTGCTTTAAAACCGGTTTAATAAATATTTTAGTATTTATATTATTATATTATTTTATAGTATTTATATAAGGTATATACGTAGTCATATAAGGTTGAATGGTTGGATCCTTGAAGATACTTTCAAAAAAAATAGTAATTTCCACATGAGTGGAAATGTGTGATGATGACGCATTGGCGTAACCAGGATTTGTAACAGCGGGGGGGGGGCAGCTCCAAAGTCATGAAGCCATCAACAAGTATCTGTTCTCAAGTGCGTGTCGGGCCGCGCGCAGTGTAAGGTTCCGTAGTTGCCCGGTACATTTTATAAATTGGTCTACTAATACAGATCGCACCAAACTTCTAGTCCCATACATTTAGAAGAACGGCCCATACATTGTCGTGTTTAGAGGGGCTAAAAATTTTTATTACAAATTTTATATTTTTTTACAGTTTTTTCTTTGTCATTAATATCTATAGCCATACAAAATTACAGCTTTGTAGTACTAATAATCTCTGAGCTAAGCCGCGGACAGACGGACAAACGAAGACGTTTCTTGTCGGACTACGGATCCCTAAAAATAGAAATAACCCTTCATACAACCAAATCACATACAAACCAAAAAAAACTGTCAAACTGAGAACCTCCTGCTTTTTTTGAACTCGGTTAAAAATACAAAACAAACAATATATTAAATCGGATAAAGAATATTTTTATATCAAAAACGCCCCTACATCTGGGGGGGGCAGACAGTTCTCTGAGGAGGGTCGTGCCCCTCTGACCCCTACCTAGTTACCTCTATGCGATGACGTCTATGAAGGTCAGATAAAAGAAATCGCTTTTTTATATCATAAAGGACAGGTACGCTAAATTTAAAATTTGTCTTTTAAAAACAGTTAAGAAAAGCTATTCTTTGAAACGATTTTCGAATCGTAAATATCGATGAAAAAAGAAAAGACCAAACTGGTACTGCGTATTCCTTATGATACCTTAAAGATATCTCGAGTGTTGATACGATGCAAACATAACTTTTTTGCTGTCTCATAAGTCATAAGAGTCATACATAACAGTTCTCACAGTATTTATATAATAATGTATTGAATTTATTATGAATATAAAAAATACTATTCGATGAAATAACCTCGTGCAAACAAAATACTTGATAATCATTCAGAATATAATTAATGGTTAAGGCAAGCAGCGTTTTAAAAATATTTAAATGCAGTTTTGTTTATATTTCGTATATAACTTAAAGGGATGTTTCCTTCGAAGGAAATCTAATATCATCAATATTTAAAACAAGATTCCCTCCATCGACCAGTTTTAATTTACATCCTGTATACGTTTATCTCATACTATCTACTTTATATCTATGCCAATAATAATGTACTAAAAATCGTCTACACATTAAATATTCTTGCAAAATTTTAAGTGAAATGGGATAATTCTCTCGTACTAAGGCCAAAATTACAAGTTTTCGAATTTGCGTCACTCCATCTGTCTTTCTATCTGTTCCGTATTAACTCGAGAACCACTTAACGGATTTTGATGCAGTTTTCTTTATTATCATTAAAGTGATCCTAGTGAACATACAGGCTGTAAGAGGTGTTGATAAAATAACCGCCAAGCCAAAAATTTACCATATCTTACGCAAATAAAACATACATTGATAGGAAGACACTTCCACGCAAGCAAAGCCGCGGGGAAAAGCTAGTTTCTTATAAAACACGCAGAACCGCAAAACCGCCTCAATCCAGTTTTAAGGCATGAAAAGCCCAATTAATGTCTAAAACGTGTAACGAACGTCAAATGCGAGAAAATTTGCAATTTCACAATCAGTGCCGCCATTAAAGTCTTTAGCAAAGAGTATTGAATTCAATTTTATGGGTCCAGAGGCCGTTTGTGTTAGGCCCTATTCTAATCATAATAATTTATGGCTTCAATTCCCGATACAGTTTGGCAGTTTGGCGACTTCGCCTTCTTTTATAGGCGAGCATGGGTATCAAATTTATGGGGCCGCAAGGGTAATATTTTTAGCGATGTGATGATAACCATTGGCGAGTTTGGCTCGTTTACCGATTAATATTATGTCGATTGGGTTTTATGACTCAGTTAAGCGAAAATTGTATTTACTATTATTTAGATGCCCAACAAAATTAATCTGGCGAAGTTCGAGTCGGACTCACGCGCAAAGGTTTCCGTACACAACACAATACGGGTATGGAACCCAACAATATGATAGTAAATAACAACAAAATAGAGGCCATAGCAACATCAAGGCCAAGCGTCTGTTAAATAATTTGTTTCCCTTTGAAAAACGAACCCGAATTTTTACTATTTATTGTTTTACTATAGAGTATGTACAACAATCTGAACAAATTTGAAATTGTTTTTTTCAAGGAATGAAGGCCTTTTGTGGGCATATTTTTTTATTATTTGCCATAAAAGAGCCCATAGTAACACGTATTCTGTGAAAATTTCAACTGGCTAGCTATTACGGCTGAAGCTGTAGAGCCCTGTGACAGACAAACAGCGGAGGCTTAGTAATAGTGTCCCGTTTTGCACTCTTCCGGTACGAGACCCTGAAAGTGACTTTCAGTCTTGTGAAAAAATTATGATGTAACGTTTTCATTGACTTATTCCTATATTGTACTATGTTTTCTGGAAAATAATGAAATAATGAAACATCTTTACCCTCGATTTGGACTCCAATAGACTGGACTAAACTTAGTAGATTTTGTATTAATTAATCAACTAAATAGACCGCCACCATCTGTTACAATGGTCGGTTGGTCATCGCGCTTGCTACCCATTTCCATCCATCAGCCTGTTTCGTCCACTGCTTGACATAGGCCTTTCCAGGATTTCGCCACTCTTGGCGGTCCTCCTGGAAGAAATGCCCATACTCACACACGCTGGGCAGGCGGGTTGGTGAGCGCGGTGCCGAAACCCTTGCACCAGTGACGCCGCTGCCCGTCACCAGTCAAATTTATATAAGGCCCGGCAATTGGGGATGGATATACCGCCATTCATCGGTCCCAGGCAATGGTGGGCCGCCTGGTTTTGCCTGAGAGCTGTCCTCTTACTCTCCCCCGAATAACTTCGGGAGGATTTCCGAGTAAGATGGTGGTACCTTCACAGTCGAGCACAGTGTGCTACCCATTTAATTCAGATATGTTTACTAATCTGACTAGGCACAGCAATGGTAGTTTAGTCAGGATGATGCTTCACTGGTTTAAATCCTGCTGTTTAATCTAAGGAAGGATAGTTTTTGGAAATTTTGTGCAATAAATTTGCACAGTTATTTACCCCTTACAGAAAGGTGAAGAAAAATACTATGGTTACACTTACATGCCTTTAATATTGAATACCTAACCCTTACAGGACTGTTATAAACAACAGAGTAAAACAACCTAGAGTGATTTTTGTTTATATTTCCAAATTCATCAATTGTCTGGTGACACACAATTTCCATCATATCGACTCTATGAATAGATATAGGAATCCTTCATTACCTCTCGCAATACAAAACACTTTCCATTCACAAGTTTCTGAACAAACTTGAATCACAATATTAAATGTATTCAACGCGGGACTGTTAGAGTCCTTTATAAACAACTTGCTCTACATTCAAGACGGTAACTTTAAATCAAGTTTCAAGATACGGTGAAACAATAGAAGATAACTTGCGAGGAAGCGCTTCCCACTTCAACTGTTTATGGTGTCATCATGGAAAGTTCTGTTTAACCGATTTTCAGTCTTATAGCCGCACAGTGTATGAGTTTCATTGTCTATCCTTGAAAGAACGTGTTGAAGATAGCAATGAGAGTAACAATTCACAAGAGCGATGTCACAGTGTGGCTAGTTTTGATGGCTGGTTCATCAGCGGTCGTGTTTGTGCCCAAAGTATGGCGATAATCGTATCATATCATGTTGAAACGTTAAAATGTTCGGTTAAAAGAAGGTGTATCAGTTAACTGTTCCTTTAGCATTAGAATAAGAATTTATTTATTATTTTTAACAAATTAAGAAACTTAAAAAAATTAATTGAAAAGATATAACAACATCGAAAATCTAATAAAAGCATGGCATCAATCGTATCAGGCCTACTCTATACCCACTTTACCCCCGAAAACATACTACACCACCCCTTTGTTCTCATATGTCGTAACGATATTATTGTAAAGCCTGACTAAGCTTATACACGTACATTCCGGTCGACTTACGTTCCATGACAGACCACGTATTATTGCTCATGAACATGTATGTCTCCATACTGAGCAGACTAGTTGCAAATGTAAACCAATCGAACAAGTATCAAGTCACCTTTACCTAGGACTTTTAATTGATGAAAGGCTTAACTGGGAACCGCACATTGAAAAGGTGTGTGCTAAGCTTAGGGCTATATTAGCAAAATTTTACCTTCTTAGATATAAAATTCCTTACTTTGTTCTTATAACTATGTACAAAGCTCTGGCTGAAAGTTTAATCTCATATGGGCTGAGTAGCTACGGAAGAACGTTCAAAACATATATAGATCCAATTAAAAACTTGCAAAAACGTATGCTAAAAACTATAGTCCCACCTAAAGAGTATATCAAACTGAAAGATGAGGGTAGGTCAGTATTCAACTATTGTAAGATAGTGCCAATTCATGATAAATTTTGTATGAATCTGTTAATGGAACAATTTTTCCGCAAGGAAATTCTACATCTTGTTGAACACCCCATTGCTACGAGAAATGTCACAAGTAAAAAATTGGTCACAAGTGCTTATAATAATTATTACAGAAAAAGAACATCACAGTACCTAATACCACGCCTTATAAACAATCTACCAATTACCATCAAAAGTAAAATTCAGGACAAAAATATAAAAGAGGTTTTAAAAGAATACTTTATTGAAAAGTTGTAATCTAAAAAACTAAAATCAAATACTGTATAGTAGTTATGAAAAAGTTAAAGTGAGCGATATCATCACGGTTTCTGTGGTAAGTATATTGTAGCATAATTGACTGATTGCGTTTTATTCATTTATTTATTTTTCTCTGTGTGTGCTCGCTATGCGCCACAATGATTATTTTGTTGCCACGGAAGGAAGACCAATATTGGCTACTTTGGTTACACAAAGACAGAAAAACCTTCTGTTACACAGAGAGAGAAAAAGCCTGCGTGATTTCGTCTGTCAAACGCTGAGTACCTAGCAGCGCTGATTCGTGGTTATACCTATTTTAATGCTCTTGATCTTTATTGCGTAAGGTGGTTTATTTAGGTAAATTAAATAAGTGTTAAAGTTTTTGTACCTTAGTTAGCGCACTGGATATTGGCTAAATTCTTTGTATAATTTATTGCTTAAGTTGGTTTATTTGAGTGACAAGTGCTTAAGTTTTTAGTACCTTAGTTAGCACACTAGTTATTGGCTAAATTCTTTGTGTACTAATTTATTGCATAGGTTGGTTTATTTGAGTAAATTAAATAAATGTAAAGATTTTTACCTTAGTTTGCACAATTTTATGGTTATTGTATAATTTTATTGCTTATGTTGGTTTATTTGAGTAAATTAAATAGGTGTTAAAGTTTTTGTACTTTAGTTAGCACACTGGTTATTGGCTAATTTCTCTGTATAACGTATTGTGATGCTGGGATAGATCACATGTGATCTTACAGCATCACTGGTCCATTTAAATATTTAATGTAAAGTTAATAAATTAAAAAAAAAAAAAAACCTCGCCGTGTTGCAGAAGAACGATAGAACTAATTTCTTCTATTGGCAACACTTAACTTTAAAACGTCATTATGTTGGACGTCATTAAGCCAAGAAAAGGGTAAATGGTATGCCGAAACACAGAAAAGCCCACCCGGTATACCATGGTACAACAAAAATAAACAGATAAATAACAGAAATTTTGTTACCACAATAAACCGTATGAGGTTTGACCACTGCAGAACTACCTCTCGCTTAAAAAGACTTAACATTATACAAGATTCCTCCTGTAATTACTGTGACTAAAAAAATTCGGATTTTATTCACATTTTCAACTACCCGAATTTTGGAATTTACAGACTAACACTTGAGTCAGAACTAGAAAAAATCTTTGATACCGGCGATGTTCCCACGCGGCTTCAAGATTTATTACCTGTATTTATATATGTGGAATAAAAGTACAAGAATTTGTGTATAATTTATTTATCAGCTGAACCAAAATTCTGTATGCCTCTCTTTAAATATAATTAAAAACACAGTGACTACTAAACTGAAACTATTATTTTTGTAACTTCAGTTGTTTGTGTTCGTGACTATTAGCTTTAAAGTCCAAAATAAATAAACGAATGGCTCAAAAGGAGAAGTATCCAGGGCCTTAAAAGTATTAATAAAATAAAAAACCTCACTAAGTCGTTTTTGTTAGCGTGGTGTTGTTGTTGTTTTGTATGTGTGCGTACCTATGAGCTGTCTAAGTGTGGTCTTCATTTTGTGTTTTAACCTGTAGAGTTATTGCGATTTTTGCTTTTTGGCTATATCTCCAGGTGTAGCTGTCCAATTTTAATGCGGTTTTCCCTTTCTAAAATAAGATTAAATTTGCTATACGAAATAAAAAAAAACTTTTTTTTTCTTGCGGAAAGCGGGTGGGGGGGACTTTCTCCTGTAGAAAAATTTGGTTATTATATGAATACGTGTATACTATATATATATGTCTATTAAAATTTTATAACATTGTAGAAAAATATAAAGATGAATTAAAAAAAAATATATATATATAACTCTATACATATATAAATTAAAAAACAAAGCGGGTAGGCGTAAAATTTGGGTCTCAAATTACAACCCACAACTTTATTTTCATCATTATTATTATTATTTTTTTTGCTTATCTTTCTACCTTTCCGACGATACCCATATTACTATATATACAGGTTGACTTTTTGAACAACGTCCAAATTTATTTATTTTAATTTTGAAATATGTGTTTTTTCTATAAGTATCACCCAGTACTAAAATACGAGTATTAAGATACGGCTATGCAAAGTTATCCCAAAAGCAATTGCGTTCGTAGACACCATTCGCCGTGCGTACTACGCAGCTACGTTTATAGACACCATGCGCCGCAAGCGCTACGCGGCTACGTGCCTTCCGTTCGCCGTTCGTAGCTTAGTGTAGTTGTGAAAATTTTAACATACACGTGAACACGACCTTCTTTATAATGCTGACAAGTCAGTCTTCATGGTGGTTGAATCGGCTCACACTCCAAGTATAGTCCCAACCCTAGTACTGAACGGAAGGATCTTACAAAGAGTCGATAAGGTGACATATCTCGGACATACACTGCGAAGTGACCTGTCTGACAGCGATGACATTGAACATCAACGTCGAGCAACGAGCGTGCGGGCTAATATGATCGCCCGGAGGTTCTACAGATGTAGCGCAGAGGTCAAACGCCTGCTATTTATGACTTATTGCGCCAATGTATACACGGTAGAACTCTGGACGAATTTCACCAAAGCTGCACTGAGTGCGATGTGCGTTCAGTATAATAACGCCTACCGCGCAATATTCCATCTTCCTTGGCGTTGCAGCGCGAGCGGTATGCACGCCGCGGGCTGCACGCCAACATTCCCCGCGCTGCTGCGTGCGCGGTCAACATCGATGCGCGCGCGTCTCCAAGCCACTAATAACACCATCTTACGTAGCTGCACCGAGTGGACTCAGAGCCCCGTGCATAAGAAGTGGCGACAATATCACGCAAGCTTTGGTGTACTATAGAGTTAATTATTTTAGTTTTCTTTTTTTCTTTTTTTATTGTGTTGTTTGGATTTATTTTTGTTTGGTTTTTTATTGTTTTTTTTTGTGTGTTTAATATGGCCTGTTTTTTATTGTCTTTATTTAAATCTGGCTGGGATAAACAAATTTTATTATTTATTTATTATTTATTAACAACAATTTTTTTTTCAAAAATGGCCTTTATAGAAAACACCTAATGCTTAAAAAAAATTTGGACGATGTTCGAAAAGTCAGCCGGTATATTATAATAACTACTCATAAATAATATTAGTCAACACACATTACGTTTAGTCAAGACCTTGGCACGATGAAATTCTACTGGTTAATAAGAATATTGCAATCATAAGAGAAATATGGCGCTCCTGGAGCAAGTTTTTTATGTAACTGGTCTAGCTTACCTATTAATATTACAGGCGTAAAAGACAAGTAATATGAAACCATAATAAAACCACGTACTCTATTCATCATAGAATAACTATGCCAAAATGATATATTGTGCCCATTAAAAGTTTCCTAGCTCATTAAAAATAACTACTATTAATGTTGTACAGGCAAGGCAACACCTTGCTGTTCTAGGTTGTTCTACGAGTACCTATATTAGGATCAACTGTCACTAGCTACGTCATTAGCTACATCACTACTGAGTTTAGGTTATAGTGGACTGCCAATACCAACCATACGTTATGAAAGGACGTCATCTGTAGCTGGAACCCAAACTCAAATAAATGTAAGTTCGAGTATTCACTTTCGATACAAAATATTTTTGATAGTCTGCCCAGTTAAATTCCTAGAAATTGTCATAAAAAAAACATCTATTTATAGCTTAAAGGACAATGGCAGTTGACGAACCGCAATTTTCTCGTTTTAACGGCGGCATGTATAAAAAACCGCAAATTGTTTAATCTTGTAAAAAATGCACGTTTTTTTTAAAGTGTGGGGGAAGAATTAGGTTTTTGGTAAAAATAAATCTAATAAAAGATTTTGAACGTACGAATGACTGTCATATTTCAATCTTAGAATTGTAGACGGCTGTGATTAGACAATGTGCTGTCAAAATGTCTTTTCAATTGTTGCGTTATTTCCATTTACGCTATTAACGTTTATGTACTATACTAAAAGTATGGAAAAACGAGATATTTGCTTTACTGTGAGATGCTTTGTACATGAATTTGTACAAATACATTATAGTGTACATGGAGTCAATTTGTACAACGTTGTACAAGATGAGTGACTCTGTACAAATTCATGTACAAAGTATGTCACAAAAAAGCAAATACCTCGTTTTTCCGTACTTTTAGACATTTATGGTTTTCATACAGCTTTTATTTCAGCAAAATCTTTTACATTAAACTTGATTTATTGAGTTGACCAATACGAGTTCATAATAATAACAAATAAAAAATCAAACTTCCAAGTTAACGAAAAAAAATACGGCTGTTTATGCCGCAAAAAAATAGTGTTTCGACACTCTCAAGGGAATCAAAATTTATAGTGTGTTTACAGTTGACTTAGAACTATGAAATTGGGCAAGTAATACCATCTAATACTGCAAGTATAGGACAAAATCATAAAACTATACATTTGCAATTAAATCAAGAAAAATCACCAAGGTTCAGCAACGGTATGCGCGATCATAATTGTACGGGTGACCAAATCTTATTGTAGTTTTTTATTTTATACTTTTAATAATTTATACGGAACCCTCGGTTGGCGAGTCCGACTCGCACTTGTCCGGTTTTTTTCTAAATGGTAGCCCTTTCCGGACTACCTAACCTTCTAACCTAAGCTACCGCCTCTTTTCTGCGCTGCAGGACTTCTGAAAATTTTCCTGTTCCTGATTTAAATCAGGTGGCTGATTAGACCAGACCGCGGCAACATATTATACATAACTCTAAGGTTCGTAGTATATTCCGTGCTGCTGGAACAAGATGCCCATATTTTCGGCGGGAAAAAAAGAAGAAACAGGGTAAAAGTATGGTCATAAACATTTATTGCCTTGAAAATCTTAATCCCCAATTTGCGCACAAGTACACCTTTCAAGAGTATCGTTATTACAACCGTGATTGCGACTGTAAATCGTAATCGTCTAAGTTTAAAAGTCACAATCGCTTTGAATCACTGAATGTTATTGACGCATCACATCAAACTAGGGTTCCGTCCGTTTCGGAACGAGTTAATTTCACTCGGAAAGATGCGAGTTTCACCCTAGAGCGTTCAAAAATTGACCCGAGTTAAACCGAGGGTAACCGAACTGTTACATGATAGTTGCTCGAATGTGTTTTGAATTCTAACGCTGTCTGGTTACCGTTAAAGTTCGCCTGACAGTTGTCACTTCGGAGTTTTGCCGGGTTTTAGACAAAATTCAAAACTTTAAAAATTTATTTTTCATTTATAAAAAGAGAAAAGTGAAAATTATTAATGTGAAAGTTGCATTAGGCTCGTAAGAGCTCATTTATCCATAATATTAGATTTGAGACTGACCTTTGTCACCCAGACTCGTTCTAAAACGTTTTTCTCACTGGAATCACTACAAATACTAATAAACAAAATATAATAAATATTAAAGGGGGCGCCAATACAACAAACGTGATTTTTTTTGCTCGGTATTTTTAAGGGCAACAGGTACACGCTTGAAATATTCACAGAATATTTAGTTATATATTCACTTTAAAAATAAACAATTAAGTTACAATAAAACAAATATTTAAGGGGGGCTCCGATACAACAGACATGATTTTTTTGCCGTTTTTGTAGATAATGGTACGGAACCCACGTGCGCGAGTCCTACTCGCACTCGGTCGGTTTTTATTATTAAGTACATACCTATTTTTATATATAGAGGTGCACTTAGAAAGCATTTATCGAAATTCACCCCTCAGTGGTGTGGATTGGGGTGTAAACTTTTGTATCGAACATGCCTTCCGATCATGTACGTGGGCTGTTTAAACCCCAAATCCTCATGGACGAAGTCGCGGGCATGCTCTAGTTACATGAGAAGTGCATAATAGATAAGTATTTATTACAAATTTGCCCAAAAACCGTTGAAAGAGGCAGCCTATTTGTGAAATTCTTCATTTGACATTTCCGACAGCTTTCAAAGATGTTAAAACTTGTGATTTGGATACACGATACCAATTTTATGTCAAACTTGTGATATTGTTCACTCAAAATTGCGATCACAATGGCTAGAAATGACAGCTCATGTTGAATAATTGCGGTGGGAAATTCGTCAATATCAATTAAAATTAGACGATAAGGCTCCTGTTCGATAGAGACATAAAAGTAGGTAATTAGAAGAGTCTGGAAAATGACACGGCGCGCAAGTGACTAACACTCTTCCGGGCACTTATGGCCTTAAGTTACATCTCCATTTATATCTTGTATTAATGCTAAATGTATTTGTATTATCAACTGCAACTTAATGCCTTGCTTTAATGACTCATTACATAAAACTTTGAATAGGTATACTTACCTTAAAATCTCATATCAGTCGCTGAAATTATTGTTCTGAGGTATAAACCTACATTTTTGACAGTTCACAGAGTCAGCATACTGACAGATATAAAATTTCAACGAACCCGTCAATCCAAAAAGTGCATATTTCATCACAAAGCAACTCGTGAAAAATTCAAAAATAAAAGGCGTCGGCAGTTTGTGGAAAAATTTTCGAGCTTCCATATTTCCGAACGAATCAAATAAAAAGGTTTAAACAAAAATTTATGGATGCATTCGATTGAAAACCACGAGGTTGTTCAAAACAAACCGTTTGTCTAAACGTCGATATGATTTCGGTGCTTATCTGTCAGGAATGTGAAATGGCCTCGATAAGGATTATTGCACAAAAACATTAGGGGGTTCCGTGGAAATATGGAAACCGCCGTTTTTGCGGCACAACATAAATGTACTGGCCTCATGGGGTACAAAATTAAATGGTTATTTTAAAAGTAACTTTTGTATGTAAAACTATTTTATACTATAACTTATACAACAAGTACCAAGAAAAAATAACTTAAAAATGTTATTGTATACCAGAAACGCCAAAATATAAGTCATTTATATCATAACTAGCTCTTTCCCGTGACTTCGTTTGCGTGGAAGTGTCTTTCAATCAATGTATTATTGAGACCCGACGGTATGACTCTAATACCGGGAGACAATGGAGTTAGGCCGCTAATGGTGTCGATTTGGTGCAACACGACTTAACTTATTTCACAGCACTAACCGTATTTTAAGCGTCTTGTCCTTGTCTTTTCAATATAGAAAGAACAAGACAGAATGCTTAAATTAAGTTAAGCCCTGGTCGTGCTACACCGAATCGACACCAGTGTCTACCTGCGTCGATCAGGCACCCTCAAGCCAACTCCGATACCGTGGCTACCGGTGCTAGCACACATAGCCCCACCACAGCTCAGGAGAGAGCAAGCAACTGCTAGCGAATGGACTAGAGCATTCAAAGAGGCTCCACACAAAATGCCTATAAGGAAAACACTAGACCAGATACCACCTCAGCGACTTCCTTCCCGCAAACCAATCTGGATTGATGCTAAGATCAAACACCAAACCGACATCCAGACTGAGTGGCGGGCAAAATGGCGAGAAGAAAAATGTTCAGAGGCGGACATCATGATATGACGGCGGATCTGACCCGTCTGCCACACAACCAGGTTTTAGAGAACACCGTAAGCTATGGACTACGCTGAATAGAATTCGTACTGGCGTGGCAAGGAGCAACTACAACATGCATCAGTGGGATGTAGCTGACTCACCTCGTTGTGACTGTGGAGCCTCGGAACAAACTATTCGTCACATCGTGGAAGAGTGCCCCAACAGAAGGTTTTCTGGTGGGCTGGAGCAGCTACATAAGCTAACACCTCAGGCAAAAGTATGGCTATCAAACCTGGATTTAGAATTGTAGCTGTTTATATAGAATAGAAAATACTAAGATAAAGCAGGATACCAAGGCCATACGATGATGATGATACGGTGGCAATATCAGGGCCGCTGGTATGACCGCCTATACCGCTCTGAAAAGTCCAAACGGCGTAAATATGCCGTATTGGGAAGCTTTTATATGTTTGAGCCGTTTGGGGTTGAAACTTTCGGCACGTGGAGCCCCAGCACCCACAAACTAGTAAAAGTTATCACATCTACTAAAATAAAAATAAAACACATCCAAATCCGTTGAGTGTTTCTCGAGTTAAGACGGAACATACATACATACAGACGTGAGTTCTAAAAATTAAAGTTTTGGCCTCACTATTTAAAATTTTGCAACTGAGGCGCTGAGCGCAAAAGCGATGTAACCCATTCCCACCCACATGTATCTTTTTGTTATTTATTATGACGAATTTATAATGAAAAATATAAAAGCATAAATGAGAGTTACACTATAGTATAATACTATCAATAATTGCGCTTTGCCAGCGTCTCGAGATGCTGAGCTCAAAAGTGGTGTAACACACAATCATTTTAAGATTTTTATGATAAAATATGTATAAATAAATACCCTCAAAATGATAACACAACATATTTTTGTTGTATATGGCTACACTACTTCTAATGACAATTTAGTTTACCGCTCGCCATTTGAGAGAGTCCATCAATAGCCATCTTTAAAAATAGAGTCCATCAGCACTTTTTAGATTTACAAATAAATAACCTGCCTTCTCAGTCTTCGTATGAATTTTGAACCTGTCTCCTAATTGCATATCACTCATTAAAAGTATTATTTATTTATTTTTATTATTTATTTTTATAGTAAGTATATGATGTTTATTATTATTTAGATTATGTAGATAATTGGAATATTTTAATGCCCCCGTCCCTATAGATTTTAGCGTTTGTCTACGACCGACACATTTACCGGCACTACCCAATAATGATCCACACCACCAAAGGTTAACTGGAAGACAATGCTAAATAGCATTAAGTTCGCCTCGTGTACAATATTTTTAGTGCAATAAAGAATTTTTATTATTATTATTATTATTAGGCTCTGTTAATTTCAAGTTAAAGTGATAGCTGGTGTGTCAACAGTATTTTTTTTACTAAATAGTGCGTATTTGGTGTTACTAGGTTGCTGTCATAATTTTGACTGAAACTAATGAAGTATATAAACAAAATATAAGATTTGTCATGATTTCAAGTCAAAACCAGCTTTGTAATGGGAGGTTTCATTTTGCAAGCGTGTTTTGAATAAAAGTTATTTGAATAAAGTTTGGTTGATTACGTATATTCGCATTTTTATCATTATTTCATTAACCTAAACCAATATTTGTAACGTTCTATCACATTCATTGTCAAAGCCTCTACTAAAATGTAAAAGGAAAACTTGAAAATAAATCTAATTAACCCCTCTTATGTAGGAAAATAAATATGTCAATAAAACCAATTGTTACAATCCTTGATTTTCTATCTATTCGGCATAGCAAGTACGTAAGCATGAATCGATTCGATAAATTTAACAGCAAAACACGATAAATTATAAACGACAACTAAGAGTTGCTATGAAATAAGAGCTACATTTTGGTTTATCGAAGCGATGTCGAGTTGATAGCATGTTCATACTTGCAACTTTACACATCCAAGCCAATTATGGGTCCCCAAAATACTTATGCAACCCTAATAATACAACAAACTTATACAAACACAATTGTTAAGGTAAACCGTATCTTATTTGGAAGGCAGTAGAATTGAAAATAACCTGTTCTCTCTGTGTATAGAGGCATACCAATGTTGGTTGTTTGTGACACAGTGTTTTGCTTCTTTTAGCCTTCTACTTCTCGCAATGTTGAATGAAATGGTGTTCAGTTAAAGAGTAAACAAAGTTGAACATTTTATAAGCTTTTTTGATGGATATGATTTGAGTATAAATACTTTTTAATATGCTATCTATGTAGATGTGTGTCAAAGAAATCTGTGCCTTCGGTGAATAACAATATTAACTAACAAAATCCAATTTTACAGGAGTGCCGAAAAACAATTTATTTTTCACACAAAAATTCACATTTCATTCACAAAATCAAAGGGTCATGTAGATAACATTAAGTTCTATTCCTGTGTAACCGTTCAGCCCCTAGGAAACTATCTTAGATATATGTACATCGTTCAGAAGCTGAATTAATCCATTTTGCACCAAAAAAATTATACATTGGACGATCTCGGTGCAAAATGCCCATCATAATATTGTTTTCCTTACTTTTGAATAAAAAGTTTGCAATAAATGCGTTTTATAGCAATTCGCGCAAACTGCTTCTAGTTACGTGATCACGTGAAAATTATTCAATTTTATGCGTTACATTTTAGCTGCATTTCTTTACAACTGTAAACACGCTTTTAAGTTTGTTTGCTACAAAATAATAACCCAATTCTAATATTGAAGTTTCAAAAAATCATATAAAATCAAGGAATAAAGTTTGGATCAAATGCTTTGGACATTATTATTGTTCCATCTCTCTTAGACGTGTTAATACCAATTATTTTGAGTTGTCATTTAAGATATTTCGTTATTTAATAGGTGGTAGAGCTGATGCCGGGCTCGACTGTGGAGGTACCACCATCTTACTTCTTACTCGCAAATCCTCCCGAAGTTATTCAGGAGAGAGTAAGAGAACAGCTCTCAGGCAAAATCTAGGCGGCCCACCATTGCCTGGGACCGATGGATGGCGGTATATCCATCCCCAATTGCCGGGCCTTATATAAATCAGACTGGTGATGAGCAGCGGCGTCACTAGTGCAAGGGTTTCGGCACCGCGCTCACCAACCCGCCTGCCCAGCGTGTGTGAGTATGGGCATTTCTTCCAGGAGGACCGCCAAGAGTGGCGAAATCTTGGAAAGGCCTATGTCCAGCAGCGGACGAACCAGGCTGATGGATGGATGGATGGTTATTTAATTAAATACTGGTTTGTTGCCGATTCGCAACACAATACATTAAAGGGTTAAAGATATCGAAATTCCAGTGAGACCACTTTGTACAGAAAAAAAACGGGGCAAAGAGGTAAAACAATCTCATTTTGGGTCTAAGTCGGGTAAAACTGTTATTCACTGGAGGCACAGTTCGTATTACTGGCGTTTGGTAAATAGTTTGGCCAAGTGCGCTAGTAAGGTAGTTTTAAGGAGCTAGTAATAAATTACGAATAATAAATAAAAAGATGAACTATATACGATAGCTAATCGTATTTTTATTTATATTTCATTATTCTGCGAGTATAAAGACAAAAAAAAACGATATATGGGCACAACACTGGCTAAAATAACACTATTAATATTTTGACATCAACTAAAAGCCAAACGGGCATGCAACCGAACCATTTAAACTTTAAATGGGGATCCATATATCTCCCGTGTTCCCGTATGCAACTTCCGAATTGTATTTGCAATTTGAACTAATTTTAACTCTATTTCAACTAGCTTAGAGGATATTTTAGTAAAATAGTTTCTGCATTTATTTTAAACAATCGCCACGTAGCGTTAGCAAAATAACAAAGGACTTGTTAGCAAATAATTAAAGGATTCCCGAATTATTTAGTTCTTAGTTTAGTCGTGTTTTCAGTTTTGGTCTAACTTGCAAAAAGGTACGTTTTTACACGACATAGAATGGGTCTACTCATTTCTCCTTTAAATTGAATTGGTCTGAAACATGTTTCATTCTTCTTGTCTCATACAAACATTTTGTTTCCTAAATGTTAATAATAATATGGTTTAATTTTTTTTCCAGGCGTCCGAGAGAAATTTTCAACATTTCGGCCAAAACATTTTGATTTTGCCCTGGTGTAGTGGACGGTTACTGGTTTGATTGGGAGGCTTTGACTATGATTATTTTTAAAAGGTTGGGGACACTGAAATCTTGTTTTTTTAGGTGCAAGAGGAAGCCGCCGCGCCGTATCAAAAATGGGTTATTTATATTTTTTTATTGGTCGTAATTCATATTATTATTTTTTAATAATCATAAATCCTAAAAATATGAGTTAGTAGCTTTCGCCCGCGATTTCGTCTGCACTGACTTCCTAATGTGACTCAGCGGCGTGCAGCGCTCTTTAAAGTGCTTTTCCTCCTCGCATTCACGTCTTAGTATTATCAGTTTAAAAGTCTACCTGTCGTTTTCTAAATTAGAAAATATTATGCATGTTTAAATTTGTTTATTGTATTTTGTAAAAATGTATTTTTTTGGTATTTTTTACTTATAAGAAAGTACCGATATTATTGTTATTTTATATTTGGTTTATTTTTGTGTGTGAGGCAAACTTAATTTTTATTTTTTTTGTGTACGTATTATTTATTATTATCAAATTTTCTTATTATTTTTTTTTTGTTTCATCAATTGTTTCTGTAAGAAATCTCTTATTATTGTTTGTATTTTGTATTTCTGTGTGTAAGAAAGTTTAGAGAGTCAAGTCAAGTTGATCCAATATGGATAAGTTTGTGTTTAAAAAACCGGCCAAGTGCGAGTCGGACTCGAGCACGAAGGGTTCCGTACCATTCTATATCTATAAAAACGGCAAAAACACACGTTTGTTGTATGGGGGGCCCCCCTTAAATATTCATTTTGTTCTGTTTTTTAGCATTTTTTATTATAGCGGCAACAGAAATACATCATCTGCGAAAAATCTCAACTGTCTAATTATCACGGTTCATGAGATACAGCCTGGTGACAGACGAACAGTTAGACGGACAGAGTCTTACTAATAGGGTCCCGTTGGTTAACCTTTGGGTACGGAACCCCAAAAAAGTATGTACGCAGTGAACGAACAAAATATAGAAATTAGCGCTGAAAAATGACCCTAAGATAAACTGTATTCAACACAGTTTAGTAAGGCGATGGCTCCAATAGCGTCCCCTGTGTCTATAAATCGGCCAATTACGGCTGGTCAAGTCTCGTATGACACACAGTTAGAACCAAACATGAGACTTTTAAGTCTCTGGTGCTATTTTAAAACGGCACTTTGTTAGAAAGTGTATTCTGTGTTTTTTCATTTGGCGTATGTAAGGAACCCTTTGGCCACGAGTCCAAACACTTGAATAATTTTAATTTGTTCAAATTCTTAGTCCTACATATTTTACAAAACGGTGCGGAATACTCAGGGTATAAATAAGTCTATCCCTTACGTTTTTTTAAATTAGGTATTTGCCTAACGTGCAAAGGCATAAATTTGTAATATCATTGTTGATAAAAGATTACGAGTAGGTTTATTTAACCTTAATAATTTTCACCTTGTACAAGTTTTATTTAAGGTATTTCAAATGTGCAGATCTTTGTTTTCAAAATCTTTTGTTTAAAAATACGATAATACTGAAAAAGTTAAAGTTTGTATCGTACATGTATCGTAGCACATCTGCGCAAGCGCATGTTTATTCACTCCACTCTCAATTCAAATGCAGTGTGCTCGAAATAGGGAGATTCCTTTGAGCTTCTTTTCCTTATATAGTTTTGGGTTTCGGCAACCACGATCACTAAAAAAAAACCTGTGTATAATTATGATTAATACTTGTGATTGTCGGCACTTGGTAATACTTCAATATTATCATGATGAATAAAACACTTGTACTCGTTTTACAGTAATTATTTATAATATACTAGCTTTTGCCCGCGGCTCCGCCCGCGTCAAAGAGATTTTCGTGGAAATAAAGAAAACAAAAGAATATTATTTTTTGAACGACAATATGCAACGGTCACCATGTTTTATCAAAGTGCTAAAATACCAATTAAATGAGCCCAAACTTAAAAGGTCTGCTGTTATTCGTTGAGGAGATCCCGTACCCACCTTCCAGTCCCATCAGCAGCCCCTTACTATGTATTACCAAAGTGCTAATAAAAAAAGCAATGTAAAGGCATTTTTTTGATTTTAAAACAGTAGTTTGTCTAAACTAATAAAGTAAAAATAACAGTTATTTATTGATTGTTTTAATTTATATGGTAGAGCAAATGCCGGGCTCAACTGTGGTCATCTTACTCGGAAATCCTCCCGAAGTTATTTGGGCGAGAGTTCTTACTCCTCTTGGAACCCACCAAGAACCATCAATCGAATCCATCCAATATATGCAAAAAAACCAGGCGGCCCACCATTGCCTGGGACCGATGGATGGCGGTATATCCATCCCCAATTGCCGGGCCTTATATAAAACAGACTGGTGACGGGCAGCGGCGTCACTGCAGCAAGGGTTTTGGCACCGCGCTCACCAACCCCCTGCCCAGCGTGTGTGAGTATGGGCATTTCTTCCATGCAGACCGCTAAGAGTGGCGAAACAGGCTGGTTAATGGATGGATGTGCGAATTTATTTAATTTTTTAATGAGCCGTTTTTCAGTAGCTTTAGCATGAAAACATCACGGTTACGTTATAGTTGCGTTCACGGTATTTTTCGTATGGAATCTGATAACCGCTCCTAGCGGTCAGTAGCGGAACTTAACAGATTCCATACAAAATCGGGTTACGTTTAAACTATAACGTAACCGTAATGTTTTCATGCTAATTTAAGGCTTCATTCTTGATTCCATAATTATATGTCTGTGTATGAAAAACCTGCAGCGCCATCTAGTGTCTAGTAGGGAAACGCAGCGCATCTAAAACGCAATATGCGCCTTTCGTCTGTTTCATGATTTATTTTATTTAAGAGATACTACGACCGGGTTTACTGAAAACATTATGTAAAATAAGTAATAAATAACCTCATAATACAGGTTACTTATTAATAATTTATGTATACAATATTATGGATTAGCGATGACATCTAGTGAGTGTTGGATATATTCCTTCTTATTCCTGTTAGGTATTATTTTTTATAACAAATTTCGTTGTGGTAGTGGCCACTGGCAGCAAGATGACTGCTCTGGACTTTTAAAATATTTTATTATTCTTAATGTGGATTTAATTAAACGAAAAGCTTACAAAAGCAAAATATATACCTATATTTATTTCATGTAAAACTGAAAATCCTTTTCAAATCATAACTACAATCAGTGTAAACAATCGTATACTTAGCCGATTTCGTAACTCCACTGATTTCAGTGCCAGGACAAATATAAATATGTTAGCTTCAGGAAAATATAATAAATATAATTATGGGTATATTTATACTTAAACAAAAAAAAAACAAAAAAGAATTCCTTAGTATGGGATTGGAACCCGCGACTAACAGATTACATTTGACTGTGCAACGGCGAACATTCCACGTGTGTCACTAAAATTCTTATTGCGCTGCTCCCTTTTGTCATAGCGTGATGATATATAGCCTTAAACCTTCCCGAAGAAATGCTTTATCTTTCAGTGAAAACTGCATCAAAATCCATTTAATGGTTCTCAACTTATAAGCGAACGAACAGACAGACAGACAGACGTTGTATTTTATATGTATAGAGATAGAGAAGAAGATAGAGATAGAGATAAACCCCAACCGGTTTCGGTATAACACCATTATCAAGGGTTTTAAATAATTAACACATTTTGCAGGATATATTACGGGTACATTGGTTCGACGTGCAAACAATGAAATGATTACGTATGGAACCAATGTACATATAATACGCTGGGCCGCAAAGAAAGCGGGTCGGTTATAAAAATTTCAATAACTTCAAAAATACTGGATCTACCTTTATGAAATAAAGACTATATTAAAGTTTATTCTATTACAAATTTAGGAAGAAGTAAAACCTTTTTATTTCTTTTTGGTGGTTGTATTTAAAACCATAAATAAAAAATAAAGACGATTTTTTAAATCTGTACATCAATTTTGAAACCATTTGTTTTACTTTTGTTTCTATTCTGTGTAACGTTAGGTTACCAAATCTTGAATATTTAGGTTTAGATTTATAGTTAAAATATATCATTTTACAATAATTAAATAACACTAAATTAACGACGTCCTTAAGAGCCAAAATTCTACAAAAGGTCATAAATATCTCCCAAATAAAATATAAAATGTGTATGTTGACGGTGGACAAGCAGATCTTAATTTCTTAGTAGGTAAAATTGTGATTGTGAGCCGTTGAACGGGTTCTTTTGTTCTCGGCTTGCGCATTGCGTACGGAGCGTCGCGGGTCGTCGCACCTCTGCCGCCATTCGATACGTGTCTCTGTCTCTGTACTCAACTAATCACCAGTATAGACATATTAATTGTCTATACATATTTAATAAATAAATACTGATCCTAAGTGTACGTATTTAAAGTGACTGGTGCTGTATTCCCATACTGGGTGAGTTGGTGCAATAACTATGCATTATTAGTGTTAGTACCTATGTACCCACCTGATTGTTTATTATGTTAAAAACGCCTTAAATATTAACTTTAGTAGTTATTCATATTGTAATAGTGTTTTGCTTTGCATCATATTTAATCTGCGCTTATCGCCCCTATCTTGTAATAGATTTATTCAAGTATTCGTAACCGTTTCTAATTTCTATCACCACCTTGCCTGCCACTTCGCTGAGGATCTAGTTGGTTGTTTTAGAATACCTACTCATATGCTAGGCATGCATGGCATTTGGTAGTCAAGGCTAGGGTTGAAGATGGATTATAATTTAGCTGTGCACTTACAGGAACACCGTTCCGGACAGCTTTACTGAGCTCCGACCTCACTTAAAGCCGACTCTCAAACTTCTGGCACTCTTCTCTTCTGGCACATCTGATCATCCCGCTGATTCCCGCTCCTGCCTGCGCGCCTGACTCCCGCGCGTGCCAGCGTCATACATGCATGCATAGCCAGGAGAATGCGGTATTCTGGAGCCGGGACGGATCTACATGAGCTTTGATTAGGCTTCACAACCCCTGATCTTAAACTAATGTATTTTTTAATACTCAGATTAGTTTGATTTATCCCCTTAAAATGAGATTGTCATATCTGTCATATAAATATTTCTTGTGCAGAAATTCAATATTTCGTTTAAATTGAGTTAAATACATGCCACTAACCCCTGAAAAGTATACCAGAATTCTGACAATGCTTGAAGTCGGGCGCAGTCAGCGTTATACAGCGAGAACTGCAGGTATGTTGCTACAAACCGGTCAAAGAGTGCTCTAGCTATTTTATGAGACTGGTTTTAATATTCGTAGACCAGGAACGGGCCAAACAAGGTGCATAACAGCGCGAGAGGATCGCTATATGGTGTCAACAATGTGAAGGAATCAATTTCAAACGGCTGCTGAAGTCAAAAATCACCTTTCTACGTACTGGAAGAAGCAATCCTAGTATATGTACAGTGCGTTGGCGTCTTGCTGAAGCAAATTTGAAGCCATTTTGACCAACAAATGGTCCAAAACTCGAAAGGCAGCATGGACATTCAAGGCTGAGTTACGCAAAAGTATACATGAGTTGGACTCTGGATAACTGGTCAAGAGTAATTTTTTCGGACGAGTCGAGCTTCGTGCTATATACGCACGATGGGAGGCAAAGAGTCTACGGAAGACCAGGAGAGCGCTATAACCAAGCTTGCATTGAAGAGAAAGTGCCATACGGCGGAAGCTTCATACATGTGTGGGCTGGAATTTCTTCCGAAAGCCGCACCGAGCTAGTGGTGATAGAAAATGGAACTTTAGCAGCAGAAAGATACGTGAATGAAATCATAAATGAGTCCGTTCTTCCATTTTTAGTAAACATGATTGCCAACGCCATCGTTATGCAATATAACGCTCGTCTCCATACAGCTCAGATAGTGTTCGACTACCTTGAAGATGTCGCTATTACACGCATGGAGTGGCCAGCACACAGCCCAGACTTGAATTCCATCGAGCATGCCTGGGACGAGCTGGGACGACGTGTACGCCAGCGAAATTTCCCTCCAATCACACTTCGTGACTTAAAAAAAGCACTGAGAGAGGAATGGGAGAATATTCTTCAGCATCGGCTCAGAAATCTAGTGGAAAGCATGCCAAACCGTATAGCAGCTGCATTGAAAGCTCCTTGTGGCAATGTGTGAAAATTGCATATTTTATACCATAGCACATTTTTCGAAAAATTGTATTTTTTTATGTTTTAACTCAACCAACTTTTATTTAAAATAAATTTCATAAATTTGAACTTGTTTGACTTTTATTTAAGCAATATAAAATTGTCTATAATACAGTATTTATGTTATAAAGCTAATTCCAATACCTTGGAAGTTATTGAGGTTTTTGTTACCGACCCGCTTTCTTTGCGGCCCAGTGTATATCCTGCAAAATGTGTTAGTTATTAAAAACCCTTGACAATGGTGTAATACCGAAACCGGTTGAGATTAATATTATATAATTATTGTGAAACGAGTACGAGTGTTTATATGATAATGTCTAATTATGTACATTACAAAATAAATTATTTGATTTGATAATAATGTAAAAATCATAGATAAATCTTTTTTTGAGATACATTGACTCCAAAATGCGCTATTTTGATAAGAAAGTACGATGCCCCTCTTTATTACCCTCATAATCGTCTGGCACGTGCCAGAAAAGCACTTTTCTCACCTCAAGGTCGTACAACTACAAAATAAGTACAAATATAACAGCAGCAAGCTGATTCTTATTCCAAGTAGCACTACAGAACAGAACGGACACAGAATGGATCAATGCTTTCAGACATACAAAGCGCTGTTACGTAATCACCCTATCTTGAAATGACGTCATCCTGCGATTCCACTTTAGTTGGTTGGTTTCTGGCTGTACCCTACAGTTTTGGAAAGTAAGATTTTGCTCTATTTCTTAGGTGGGATAAGAATATAATTTGCAACTGGCTCACGCCAAACTGTCAATTTTTTAATTAAAAGTTCAGTATATTCTTGAAATAACAGATTTCAGTGTAAGGAGTAATAGGAGGAATACACAAACTAAAAAGTTTGGTATTTACTTTAGTCATGATTGAATATTATACCTTATTCATTCATAAAAACAACGTCATTACCTTTAAGAATAACAAATAAGAAAATATCAACAGAATCAAATTTCAAGTCAAAAAGAATTTGAAAAAACACCTTGATTCAGGATTACATGCGACCTCTTTCTTTCACAGCAAGTGCGCTACCGCTGCTGCAAAGAAGAAATTATAAAATCGTACTAGTCATATTTTTCTAAAATCAGGCCCAAACTAAAGGGGAAAAGCTGAAAATAACCCTTTATCTCGGAGTGTTGAAATCGCTAGCATTTTCAAAGCTAATAACTCTAAGTATTGACTCAATTTTCACCACTGAAGTGTCGATACGGTTTTAGGGGAGACCTGAGTGACTGATGGATTTCCTTTGTTTTCTTCAGCGGTAGGTACTCAAAGATTGGCATAGATTAAGTATACAGGATGTAAACTGACTGATATCTTTAAATAAAACATTATACAAATAAAATACATTGTACACATCTTTATGCTAACTTTACATACCGGAAATTGTTGTGTGGGGCAAATGTATTTTTTATAGTAAATTTCTTTATTAGGTGGTAGAGCTGATGCCTGGCTTGACTGTGGCGGTACCACCATTTTACTCGCATACGCCACTGAAGTTATTCGGGGGAATGTAAGAAGACAGCTCTCAGGCAAAACCAGGTGGCCAACCATTGCCTGGGACCGTTGGATGGCGGTATATCCATCCCCCATTGCAGCGTCTTATATAAAACAGACTGGTGACGGGCAGCAGCGTCACTGGTGCGAGGGTTTCGGTACCGCGCTCACCAACCCCCCTGCCCAGCGTGTGTGAGAATGGCATTTCTTTCAGGAGGACCGCCAAGAGTGGTGAAATCTTGGAAAAGCCTATGTCTAGTAGTGGACGAAACAGGCTGATGGATAGATGGATGGATGTACATTTCTATATGTAAGTTGTTCAGTATAAACAGTAGAGTATAATTTAATTTAAAGATAGCAGTTAATTTACACCCGGTATAAGACTAAGTACTGTGCTTATGTTTTTATTGCGAAATATAAATATTGTCTTTATAAGTAATCTATATAAATATTGTCTTTACATTTGTTTCTAATTTTTCTTTTCTAGTTTGTAATGCACTCTAATAATAGTACTGTGCATTGACAAAAACAACGTGAAATATTTAATTTGAACCATTTGTCGCTTTTATGATGATTATATTTTAAGGGTTGAAAAGTGAGTCTGTAGAATTTTCTTAGATAGTACTTTTGACTTATCTTTGTTGTTTTTTTACGTGACAGCGTCGATAAGATCTAGGATGAAGAGCGCTCACCCAGAACTGGGTGACAACAAGCAAGACGTTAATCAGTATTTCCAGTGACTTCCGCAAAAATCTACGGAAGTCGCTGACGTACTAATGATTGATACTACGCAACTGTCTGTAACCGTACTCTGTAATTACTAACATTTGAATATCAATCCTGAGCATATTCACATTTCAAGGAACTATACATTGTTCTTTTAATCATTTAGACACCAAATAACTTATTTATGATGGTTATTTTAATAAAAAATACCCGGACGACGAAAATTTCAATAGTTTTGTCAAATTTCATATTAAGTTTTATAATAATCAAAGTATTATTTGTCTTTGGAAAGTTAGTGTTTTGAATTGATTTTAACAATATTTAAACATTTGAAGCAATGATAGGTACAACAGTTTGATCTTAAACAACTTTGAAATCATTGGTTTGTTTACATTATTGCCGGATTCTATTGAAAGGGACTTTACGGATATTCATGACGTCACAACGGAACACACCGAGTCGCTTGGCGGCATGGTGTCGTCATGAGGGTGGTGACGAAGCACGGCCGAAGCCTACCACCAGTATATAAGTACCTAGATCCGATGACTTCAAGACCCTCAATACTAAGGAGACATGAATGTAAGAAACCTTTTGATAATACTTTTGTTGCCTTTTACGACATCCACGTCCACGAGAAATGGAGTGACATCTTATTAGACTCCGTTGCCACACGCCAAAAAATTGTATTGCATTACCGGGTACACAAAAAGAAATGAAGCACATTAATCCCACAAGACTCAGCAAGTGGTCTGATATTTCTATCTAATGTGAATATAAACAAACCGGTCAAATGCGACCAGGACTTGCGTCTGAGAGTTCCGTACGATTTAAATAAGTTAGCCTTAAATGATTTAGATACATATTTCAAACTTTTACGATACAAATAAAATACAAGAATATTGATTTTCTTTTAGACATACAATTTTGTTTTCGGGGATTGGAGTCTCCTTTTAAGTAAAATGGATACCTGGCTCCGCTCTTCCGAACCTAACAGAAACTATATATGAACAAGAATAAGTTAAGAAAAATTTCAATAATAAGAAAAACAAAAACAAAATCAGAAAACAAAATTCCAAAAACAAAAAAAGTACATTAAAAAATTTTGCTTATATCTAGTTTGTAAGGTTCTTAATTAAATTTGTTATAGAGGTCTAAATGTGTAAGTGTGTTTGTGTGAGGGAGAGACTAAGTGTGAGTGCAAGTATGGTGTACATATTATGTGTGAAAAAATGTGTCTTTATTTATGTACTCAAGTGAAAGAGTGATAGTAACTATTTTAGCATGATTTTTATCCTTTGGTGTTGTGTTAATAGGTACATTTTTATAGAGTATGGGCTTGTAAATATTATAGATTTTATAGGCCATCACAGTTAATATTCAATTAAATATTTATATATATATATATTTACAAGTGAATTAAGTGTTGCGAATAACATGGATTATTTATTAATTCATATAATATAAATAATTTCCTTATTTTACTAATGTATTTTATAACTTTTTAAAAGATCTCCTGTTTCGTCATAGTTCTTAACTTTCAGCCACGATATCAGAGATTTTAACAGTCAAAAAGAGTCATGGGATAGCTTTTTATATATTTATTAACTAAGTTATAGAGGTATGTGGATGTGGACTGAGCGGAATATTGTCTACGAGCAAAGGTTGACTTTACAGTTATAACAGGAGCACAACATCTTTTCGTCTTCTACTTTGAACACTTGGGTCATAAGTTAAATACCTATGCAGTTTCAACACAGCGTGAAGAATGTATACCTTTCTTATTGTCAGAAGATCACATAGGTGGTAGAGGTCTTTAGTATTAAATCTGTAGGGCTTCAAATACATTAAAATGTATTTAACAAAACTGCAAAATTAAGTTGGCTGACTATTCTCAAAAACTTGTAAAGCCTACTTAGCTGTGATAGTTTTCCTTTTAATTTCATAATCTAAAAGGTGAATTTTATTTAAGCAGCCATATTCACACTGAAGACTTGGTAAATAGTCAGTAATAAGGATGTATTTAAAAAAAATCTAAAATTATTATTTTCCCTTTACCTACGAACGCGAGCCCAGCTCTGAGTCAACTACTATGAGAGATAAATATTTTATTTTGCGAAATTAGAAAAAAGTATTATCGATCCATCATACTGATCACTTACCAAGCCTCCAGATTGAATTGGGATGTATAAATAAAAGTTAACTTAAATATACAACCGCCGTAATTTTTGTAAATATACAAAACAGCCATTTTGCTGAAGGGGAGGGTTGGCTCTAACAAAAATTAGCACTTTAAAGCTTAATATTTTGCAAACGGATCCCTGCAGCGAAAAATAGTTTTAAAACAAACGCAATATTTTTGAACGACCTATTCAATGACAGTCCACCATGGGTTAGACCATGATCAAAATCATCCCCATTTTACCTGTAGGAGAGGTACAACAAAAAAAAACAATATTTTATTTTACCACTTTGTTGCCTTAGTTAATTTTTAAATGCCAAATTACAGCTTTCTAGTACAATTAGTCTGAGTTAAGGCACAGACAGACGCACGGACATGGCGAAACTATAAGGGTTCCCCATTGAATACAGAACCCCTAAAACTATTCGTTATATCGTTATTTATTTAAGGGTCATTAGCTCAGACTTGTATTGAATAAAGCCGCAGCTGTTGTTTCTCGGATGATGTAGAAGAAAATGCTTAGAAGTTCCATTAATCTTCGTTTAGTTTCTGTATTAAATATATTATTTAATCTGAGAATTATTTGTTATTATTAATGTAATGGCTGAGCAAAAATTTATTTGAGAAATGACTTACCATATATAAAAATTATGAATTTGGATATTTTTTTACCATTTTCAGTTAGTGTGTTGCAAGGCACTGGCATCGCAACACAACAAAGCGCGTGTTTATTTCCTAGCCCGCTTAAATTCAATAAGCAATTTTGTTGAATACTCTGCTCCGTGAAATACCCTCCATAACATTATTATCACATTATCCCAACTATAGCATGTCTCTTTTAGTGACCAACCCCCTATTGTCTACAAAATTAACAATTTACTCTTACCGTATGTAACTCGATGTAGCTAAAATGGGCCTAGTTTAATGAGAATTGGTTAGGGTCACGTTAATAAACAATGCTTAGGCCTGAACCCCTCACAAAGAGTCTGTACCCTTAAATATCAAGCAAATGCTTTTAAGGTAACCTTCCTTTCCCGCGTAGCTACCCAACACAGGAAAAGAAAAAAAATGTAGCGTCTTAATGGGTTTGATCACATCAAAATTTAATTTGAAATTTTGTTTACAAAAATACACTTTAACCAAAATAATAGGTTTTTTACGAACTAGCTGAAAGAATTTACACTTGTCCTGAATTTTCTTCACACATTAAGGCAGAGTCTTAAGCTGTTGGTCCATTATTTGTGTCTGAAGTAGGGCGATATGGCTCACCACTGACCAAGTTGTAGAGATTTGTTGTTTTGTTTCTCTGGTGTTATTAGAATGCGGAATTTAGCAATATCTTCTGATTCATAAAATGCTTGGAGAGTGAACTTCTCATTGAAAATGTATAATGCAATATTCACAAGGCTCAAAGCCACAGTAAAGGCTAAGGACCAACTTTTAGTAAACAAATAGAAGGAAAATAACAATTTCTTTACATACAAAGCTATTTCCATAATTGAATATGAATAATTTACTCTCCCGTTGCTTGAAAACGTTTGGCTAGAAGAAGTGAGGAAAAAAACTGCCGTTACATGCATAGGTGTAGCAAATTGAAAAATTTATTATGTAAACACTAAGAATATGCGGATACAAATGAAGGTAGTAGTGAAACTCATTACTTTATGTACGACCATCAAAATATCGTCTTCGAGTGATATTATTTTACAACCTTTCGACTACTTAACAATTAATAAGTAATGTAGGTATTTATAAAAACGGTTTTTAATGTTATATTTAACTTAATTTAGTATGTAAGTAGATAAAATACATTTGATATGAGTGGATTCAACCTGTTATCCGTTTCTACGTTACGTGTGTTCACGAGAAGTACAAAACAGGAATAATAATAAATTTAGGAACCATTTCCAGTAAAGATAGCATAGAGGAAACTAACAGAGAAGTGTTGTCTTCCAACGAAGCGTTTGACCAATGGAAACAGAACGAACCGTTTGTCGAGGCGATGGGATGCTTTCGGGGGAAGTGCACAGTATACAATATACACGCATATTATTGCACAATATACTCACGATCACGGGGAGTCAGTGCAGGACTCATCGCCCTCACCACGAATTTGGAATTCAGAGGGGATGGTCACGTGATATTTTTGTCCTACGTTACCATTGATTAAACGCTTCTTAAAGAGACAGAACTTTTTGTATTAAATTTATCTCGTAGTATAGGTACTAGCTATGCCAGGAAAGTTTAAAATGCCTCTCAATAGTTCGTTGCACACAACGTGTTAAGGCTTAAGGGCCCATAATACCTCAATTCGCAGTCCTGCTCTAACGCTTCTGCTTTTAACTGTCTATCCTACTCTAATCAGATGCCACGCACGCAAAAACATCAGTTATTTTGAAATCGCGGCTACACTGATAGGTATATGTATACATGGTTTTTCATTTTTATGGAATAGTCTGCAGCTGTTTTATACTAATATCAGTTGTATTAAACAAAGTTTTAGATCTAATTTCAAGTATTCATAGAACGCTATCGGTTTATTGTACGGTTCGGAGGTAACTTTGTAATTATTTTCTATCGAGAAAATTTAATGAAATCAAGTTTTCACAACAGAATGGGCATAACATTAGCCCTCAACTTTATCATATATCAATTTCAGTGTGATTGTTGCAGTATTTCTTGGTATAAAACAGGATCATGTGAAGCAAAGTGAGGTATTATACACCCTTAAGTCAGAGTTTTAAAATGAACTTTATTTGCCATACCTGCCTAAATTTAATACATGATTTAAAAAAAAACCGTATCTGCGTGGTCAAATGGTGCAAGTCTTCGACCACTAATAGCAGGGAGTAGCAGTTTCAAATCCCGTAGGGGCAATTTGCGTTCGGTCTCCGTGTTTTGGTAGGTCCATGTTTGTGGCGGAAATCGTCGGTTAAATGTGGGTGCGTGAGTGTGGACGGTGACTTCCATTGCGCAGTCCATAATTGGGAACACCTTTGACACCTCCTTGGATATTTATGTCGTATCCTAGTGTCAGTGGTATTTAACAAGGCCTAGCTACAAACACTGACTTTGAAGATTTTCCGTTTCTGACGAACACTATTTTGTCACATATTGGATAAATTTTACGTTTATTATAACAAAATGTTCAATTTAGACCTTAAACTGACATAAAATTACTTTTACCATAGGAACTGGATTCTTACTGGATATTTGGTAAGTCATGAAAACGTTAACCTAACGACTCAAGTTACAAAATTTGCAAAGTGGAGTGAGAGATTATAAATTATGTGTCAGTATATATTTATTATATTTTCACCTTATAATTATCATATTTGGTTGATGAATTAACTTGTATCTTGTTGTTTTACATATCATATAAAGGAATTTTGCTTTAACAAGCTTTAAATGAGGAGCGTGTCATATTCTGAGTCTTGTTCTGACGAAAAATATGCGTTAATTCACAAACGAGGTAAAACTAGTTGTATAAAATACTAGAGCTACATAACTAAATAAAAGAACAAAGAGATTTCTTTGTCATAACTCAAAATTATTATGCAGGCTGTTATATTGTCCGCTACTTTTATCACAAAGATTTTATACACGATCCTGATCTCAAGAAAATAAATAGGTTAGGTACATACTCATGATGTGATGTAGACTCAACTATTATTGTCCTATCTACGCGAGTTTTTTTGAACATCTAAACGCACCCGAAGTTGAACTGAAGTCAGAAGAAAACAAAAACTTTCCTACTAAACTGCTTTATTTATGTTTAAGTAACAGTAAGCACAGATGCAGTAGGCATGGTCTAGAGACTTGCGCAAAGTTTACGGAAGTGGGTAGTAGACGAAGGACTAATAAATACACAACTGCATTAAAACACCGATACGGCTTCTTATGACGCTATGTCGGACCACGATAAGTCGCTTAGTAGCATGGTTTTGTCATGATAGTAGTGAAAAGCCACGGCCGAAGTCATTTCAAGTTAAGGGTTCACCAGTTATTTGGGAATTAATTTGACTTGTCAGGGTATATCAGGCGTATTTAGAGTATTCATTGGCTGTGCCAAAGTCACGTCACTTAAGGCGACTCTATTCGCCTGAACTCCCATACGAGCGCAGTTCGCTGATCATAGGCACTTGCTTATTATTTTTTCTTTTTCAACATATTATTATTCCATACAATATCCATGACGTGAAATTAAAAAATTTATCAAAATCAAATACATATAAAAGTTACAAGCGTATAAAAGTCCTGGAATTTACACATATTTTGATGAATGTTTATGTACCGTTATGTCCTAGAAGCGATACAAGAAATCAAATAATTTTAGTTTCACAGCATAGTATATTTTATATAGCATATAAATATTCAAAAATATTTTTGTTTCATCTAGATTTTTTGGATATTTCTCCTGAAATCATGGGAATCATCAAAACCATTCTCGAGTTTTTTCAAAACATGAATGTTGTCTCGCGTTAGCTTGCCTCTCACACCGTGTTCAGTTAGCTCCGTACGAGCTCGGGAAATTAACGTTCGGGCCAACCAATAACAGCCAGTCAGTGCTCTATAATCCGAAGTTGAATGTAGAATGAAATAGCAAGCATAGCGAACTAGTGTTGCATGAAAATCGATTGTCTATCGATAGGCTATCGATACTATCGTGACCTTGGAAAAAAGTAACAATATCGATTGTGCTATCGATGGTATCGATTATTTCGATACTATTGATAGTATTATTTACGTTTATCTATGAAACTATCGATTGTATCGATACTATTGAAAGTATCGATTGTTTTGCGCCATCGATAGTCCATGAAAATGCAATACTATTGCTAGATCTAATTAATTGCTTCGTTTGTCAACGCGATAAGCATAATAATATTTAGGTCTTATTAAAGTTCAGTTGGTTTCGTAACAAAATAAGAAAGACTTTGAGAACTGTAACATGGCAACTCTTGCCAGCCAAGATCGAGCGAAGGTTTGTTTGAAATAATTGTTAATAATTGTGCGTTTTTATCTTGTAAATTTTAAAAGTGGATTATTAAATCACGATGTAATACATAATATGATTATGTACCATTTAAGGTGTTCTTTTTAAGTCCCTAATACTATCGAAATTTAATGGACTACCGATGGACCAAAACAATCGATACTTTAAATAGTATCGATACGGTCGATTGTTTCATTGATTAACGCAAATAATACTATCGATAGATTCAAGCTGCTGACTACAGGCTTCTTAAAGAGGCTCTTTTCATGCACTCCCAAGCGCAATAAAAGGAATGATTTAATTTAGTCTCACATTCAACATGAAACTCTGTCAGCGCTGTCTCCGTGTTCTGAGGTTACTTTGCTGATTGTATATAAATTAAGACAGGATTTATTTTAGAAAGCCACAACCATTTATTTCGATAATATAAATAGGCAATGCGCTGATGAGCATCTTGCCTGTAGTGGCTGATGATGATGATGATATTCTATTAAATTATTTATTTATTATGGTAAACAAAAAAATTAAATTCAGAAAAAAATGGCATAAAGGTAATACCTTACAATGTTCGTTAATATTGTTAAGACTACTTAATAACTTAAATTATTATTAAATTATGTTACTAATTAATTTACACCATTTTAATAATAATAAAGAGGAAAGTAGAGTTTATTCGACAAATGCATTTCTAAGAGACTTTAGAATATCTACTATTATTAAATAAAAGACCTCATTGGTTCAGACTGTTAAGCTCACTCAACAAATAATACAGAAACACTTTTTGGAAACAGATATACCACTTATTAAGATAAAAATGTATTTATTGTACTCACAAAACTGAATTAAATTTAAATTTGAATTGAATTGGATAATTTAAATTTAAATGGGGAAATTGATAAAGTAATCATGAGTATCGGTTAATGGTTTTACTTGCAAATTTTATTTTTACCACGCAAGCACAAATCTTGTTTTTTTTACATTATTTTATGTAAGCGAATCTTAGATCATATATCTCTGAAGTAATGTATCAAATTGTCTTTCTATGTCTTCTTGTAGATGTCGTATATATGTCAAAGGGATTATGAATAGGTATGCCAACAATTTATGTTTCTGTAGAATTGAGGGTTTCAAGATTCAGAGATTCAAAATGTTTATTTGTAAAATAGATACATAAAGTATACGTTTTACATGTCAAATCTAATCTGTACTGGGTCATGAGGTCATTGGATCTTAGCCCTTGGACCTTGGCCCATAGGGTCATTGGATCTTGGCCCATGAGGTCATTGGATCTTGGCAGAGACGACGTAGGCATCTATTTACTTTGGCTTGTCACCACCCTGATGACGAAACCATGCCGCCAAGCGACTCGTCGTGTTCTAGCATGACGTCATGAGTAGCCGTCGCGGAGAGTGACTACAGAGAGTTGCGTTGTATCAGACATTTGTCTATGGAAATAAAAATTAACACCTCGCCTGCCAGTACTCTCCCAGTTTCTGGGTGAGCGTCCTTTATCCCATATCGTCGTTTTCCATCAGGCGCGGAAACAAAATAATTTAAAAGGATGGTTAATTCATTTGTCTCAAAATTTTGTCACAATATTAATACATACATACATATACTCACGCCTGTCTCCCAGAGGGTTAGGCAGAGTCTACAGATTTTCATCTGATATGATCCTGACACACCTCTTTTGCTTCTTATACATCCATCAATCTAGTCATACAAGCTCTTGTATTCTGGGTACCATTTACTTTGCTCTTCTTCAGTATGTCGCCTATTTGGTCGGCATACGTCCTTCTAGGGCAGCCCGGTCGAGCTTTACCTTCCACTTGTGCATCATACATTTTTTTTGTCACCCTTCTTTCATTCATCCTCTCTACATACATATATGCAACAATATTTAATGAAAACGTAATCTCTATGATATTTATGGGGGATGGTACAAAGCCATACGCACTTGTCGGAAACAGCAACCACGACAAAAGCATTAAGCATTATTTCGTTGTGTTACTTTTTTATACACGTTCCATCATTTCTACACCAGCGAATAAACAACCGTTAAGAAACTGATTCCCCGTGCATAATTGACCAACTTTCATTGGCACTTACTATTTACTAAACTCTATGCATCTAAGGATTCTAATTAAGTTAGTCATTTAATATATCCACGATTAAGTTATATATTAACAATTTTTAGTTTTTTTTCCTATATCTGTACTGTAATACCTACTTGTGAAAGGAATTTGAAGTTTCCAAGTCAACTGGAAGTACCCTTTTAGGTTTTCATGGTGTACCAATTTGCATGAAATTGATTGCGTAAAACTTTTTTTGCGTTGAGATGGAAGCTAGATTTTTTGACAGCACTATGGGGCTGCAGGCTAATATCTCTCGAGGGGCCCAAGAAAAAGAGTCTTGACAGACGGACAGAACCTCATGCTACGTTACTAGTAGACCGCCAATATCAACTCTAAGTTATTGAAAGTAGGTCTTCTGTAACTTAAAACTTAAGCTCAAATTGAATTCAAGTAATATTGCACTACTGATGTTATTGACAAACTAACACCATGCCAACGAGCGTCACGTTTTACCGCAACAGGCACAGTTCACATGGCATCGCATCCACCTCGTCCACACAGACGGACAGACGGATGGACAACAAAGTGATCGTATAAGGGTTCCATTTTTCATTTTGAGGTACGGAACCCTAAGAAGTTGTGAATTTGGCTTGGCTTCTGTAGTAAAAGTTATTTATATGGATCAAGACGACCTATGTTTGGAATTTTGTCAACTTATATTATTTAACTTTCGTATAAGTACGTTTATAGTAGATAGATTTTCTAGATGCAACGGTCAACGGTCAGTAAATTATTAACGAGTAGCTACTTTACTCCGTCGACGAAATTATTAGGAAGAACGTTTTAATCACCCTATTTAAGCGAGACTAACTATAACCTAAACGTAAAGTACGTTCCTCTCAGCACTTGTCATTATATTTGTACTTGACGCTCAAAGTGCATAGCAGCGTGCATACTGAAACATCTAACTTACCACTTAACTGGAATTTGAACATAGTTCTAAAGTACTAAAGTTCAAAATTGTTTGCTCTAGTTGTTTGTAATTCTAGTACAACGTTCGGATGCACCATCTTACGTAGTAATGTAAATGCCATTGCTTCTATGTGAACGTAATACGAGTGGTTTTCCGTTGATATTACTGAATCGTGTTGGTCTATAGCTGAGCTGTCTTCACGATCATCTCTTTCACAAACCTATAGGGTTGAAAATGCTTAGCAGCAAATGCTTGCTATCAGAGCGTAAAAATTGAGTTAAGCACCATTTCTTCTCACTTCACATGACCTTTTTAATAATGGAATAAAGAATAATTTCGTTTGTTTCATTTGCGAGGTATAACCAAGTATATTACCATCACCTGGCTTTATCATGTACATTGGGATAGAGTAGTGAAATTATGGAAATGTCTAGTACAATGATGGCATGCTAATAGAGAGTGCAATAAAAGTGTGACAAAACTAAAAAGAACTTGGATGAGAATAGTTACTGCATGCTACGAAATTATCTACGAGCTACGGCGTAGCACGCTCAGCATATCGTAGCAAAGCTTTAAATATAAATTGATCCTGATACTTTTTTCAAGGCTCTAACTCGAATCCAGATATTAACTTTAATACAATATTTAGATTCACTTAAAGCTTAAACTAGTATTATGGTTTATTATGTTTATTTATAACTCATGTACTTATCCACAATATAGTTATATTAAATATTATACCCAACCGGTTTCGCTATTCAGCATTCTCAAGGGCTTTACTACAATACTTATTTATTTAATTTTCAATAATATATTATATTATTTAAATTTAGATAATAGTGTTATTTTATTGCACGTATATTTTAATTTGTAGATTCTGAAAATGTAATTAAATAAGTATTGAAGTAAAGCCCTTGAGAATGCTAAATAGCGAAACCGGTTGGGTATAATATTTAATATAACTGTATTGTGGATAAGTACATGAGTTACAAATAAACATAATGTGTACTAATTTCCACCAAGTGCCAACAATCACAAGCATCAACTATTATGGTTTACTTCAAAGAAATTAAGATGTTTTGTTCTTATGTGTTAATTACTTTAGGTAATATTTGAATCCATTTAAACTTAGCTTTTCTTGCAAATTCAGATTACCTCTAAAATTTCAAGGTTGAGGGTTTGAATCCCACAGGGGCACAATTAGTGTCTGGTCTGTATGCTATGGAGAGTACGTTAAGCCGTTGATCCATGCTGCTGAAGCGGATGGCAGTAGCTTGCATCTGTAGGAGATTACATTAGGTCCCTGGACGCATCTTTATTGTGGTGGTGAACATTATAGAACCCTTGGAATCATGACAACTTTTGAAGGGCTATAATCAATACAAATAATAAAACAGTAGAAATCGTTGTGTCTGTACATTGAAAAAAAGTAATAGAAATAGAAAGGGGGTGACTAAAGAAGAGTAATACAACACAAATCAACGATTTTTAGAATTCCTTTCTGTCTATCTGTTTGTTCACGCACATCTCTAAAACTACTGAACAATTTTTCATGTAGTTTTCACAGGTTTACAAAACTTAGCTTGGAAAGAATAAAAGCTTTATGTTATTAAAATCGGATCTCTGAATAAAGAGTTATCATCATTTAATGAATAGAGGAATTTACTTTTCTACTGGTAGTAATTGGAAGTTATGGTGGGGGATCTCCTCAACAGATACAGCAGACCCTTCGAGCTTGGGATTATTTGATTGGTCTTTATTAGCACTTTGGTAAAACATGGTGACCAGGGTCTGCTGATGGGACTGCAATGTGGGTACGGGATCTCCTCAACGGACACCAGCAGACCCTTTGAGTTTGGGCTTATTTGATTGGTCTATATTAGCATTTTGGTAAAACATGGTTATCGTTGCATATTGTCATTCAAAAAATCATATCATCTTTTTTCCCTTATTTCCACAAAAATCCATTCGACGCGGGCGAAGCCGCGGCCAAAAGCTAGTTATATAAATAAACAAAAATATCCAAATCATTAGTACAAAGATATAATACCGACACGTTTCATTCAATGAACGTATAATAGTAGTTTATGCTACTAGTGTGGTAAGGACACAATAGCTTACCTGGACGATTTGAAACACGCGCGATAAGCGAGTATTTAAACGTTACAAGTACGTTATTGCCCTTACCCTAGTACGTTTTTCAATGCATAGTGTGAGAAAATAAGTGAAACGTAATTAATGAAACAAACAAAGAATGAATACCTTAAACTTTTTATTTTTCTTTGCACGCAAGTTGCCAACTTGACGGAAATAAACTGCTTTCAATTTTATGCGTTCGTAGGCTGCTTTCAGTGACCTCATATGCCTTGATACTGTCCTGCCGTAGGTAGGCAGGTGTCAACCGACGATCAAATTGAAAACAGCCTGTGAACGCATCAAACTGCAAGCAGTTAATTTCCGTCAAGTTTATCAATGGAAAAACTGTCAACTTTCTCTCAATACATAAAAAAATATAAAACGTGAACTTTAAGTAATTTTGATAACGTAAACTGGTGATAGTACTCGTCCACTTTAACAACTTTTACATTGGAGCCAACCTTGAAACCGTGAACAAATAAAAAGTTAAATACCTACTCGACCCAAATGTATGAAACAGCTTCATAATAAAATTTGTTCATATTGGCGAGTACTAGTTTTTATACAGCCCAACTCATACTGGATGCTTGGTAAGTGATCAGTAACACGGATCGATAACACTTTTTGCTAATTTCGCAAAATAAAATCTTGACGTCCCATAGTAATTGACTCGGGGCTGGGCTTAAGGAACATGAAAAGAATAATTTAACAATGCCACAATAAGGGTCATCAAAACTTATTACTGAGCACTTAGTCAGAAACTCAGTAAGAATTTGGCTGCATAAATTAAAATCACCCTATATGTTACCGGCCAAACCCGATTTTAGGACAAACTAGTTTTTCCTAGGCCAAACTAGTTCATATATGGTAATATCGTATTTTTGTTAAAATTTAAGACGTCGCCTCGCTCCGCTCGCTTCGCTCGTCATCGCACTTAGTTTGAGATAGGAAAAAGTGGTTTGTCCTAAAATCGGGTTTGGCCGGTAACATATATATATAAAGTACTAGTGTGGAAGTAATGACTTTGGCAACAGTTTTGATACATATAAAATGGGTTTAAAATTTATTGGTCAAGCTAAAGAAAAAAACACAAGCTGCAAAAGGGATGGCCATGCCGATGTGAAACTAAGAAGAGATTTTAGGAATTTTCAAGTAAATATATGTTTTTTTGGTCAAGATAGTTTCTTTGAAAAATTATTTGAAAAATTACCTTTGGTATTAAATCAATTTATAACTCAAACACGTCTCCTTCATTATTTCACTCATTCCTAATTTAACATTCAATCTCCCCAGTTAGCACACTATTCATACCTCTAACTACCAAACACAGCTGAACTCTGGTTAAACTGAATGCACTCATAAGTCTTTGCTACAACATAATATTGCGTTGGCTAGATGGTCAACTGAAAAGTGATAAACATCAAATAGAATAATTTAGTTATGTCCATTTCTACTCATGGACGAAACGATAGGCCTGAAATTGCTGGAATTCAATGAAATCGTTAGCTGAAATTAAATATTCCTATTCAGAATAGCGAATACGAATTAAGTTGTATATTACTGGCTGAAATATTAAATGGACTATTATAATTTGTTAAATTTATGTAGGTTATTTCTGCTTTGTGTTTTGTTCGGCTAATTTTCGATAACGGTAATTGCATAAAGCAGGATATCGGTATTTAAATAAATACAAAGAAGAGTTGATAGTGGAAAACTTTAAACAGCAAAAGTTTATTTTATGAAAAACTTTATACAGGTACATTTATAGCAAAACTGAAGAAAACTGTTAAATTTATCCAAGTCTCAGATGTGGTTTTTAGATAGTGGAACACTTTATACAGCGAAAATGTATTTTATAGCAAAGGTACTTTTATAGAAGGACTGAATAAAGGTTCTGATACTTTAATTAAATTTATATCGCTGCGGTATAGAAAATAAGAAAAGTAAATCTGGACGTGATTCAGAGCTCCTCACGTCCAGATTTACTTTTCTGATTTTCTATACCGGAGTGATATAAATTTAATTTGTTATCTCCTTGCGACGGTTAAATCGCAAAGTGTTTAAAAAATATAGAAATTTATTTCCATCATAGGTTCTGATAATTTTATCCGTCTACTGTTAAATTTATCCAAGTCTCAGATGTGGTTTTTAGATAGTGGAACACTTTAAACAGCAAAAATGTATTTTATAACAAACCTACTTTTGTAAAAGGACTGAATAAAGGTTTTGATACTTTTATCCATCTACTGTTAAATTTATCCAGGTGTCAGATGTGGTTTTTAGATAGTGAAATACTTTAAACAGCATAAATATATTTTATAACAAATGTACTTTTAAAGAAGGACTGAATAAAGGTTCTCATACTTTTATCCATCTACTGTTAAATTATCCAAGTCTCAGATGTGGTTTCTCAATGACAAATTCGTATTTATATATTTCGCAGTTTATTCAGAAAAACGGATCAACGCGAAAATAATTTTATTTTTTCCAAAAAGTTCCAAGTAATTGGAAACTTTCTGTTAAGAACAATAATGGTCGACTCACTCCGCTCCGCTTGGCTTTGCTCTCTAATTTATTAACATTTAGAAAGTAGACATAAGTGGTGTTCAATCTTCGGGTTCCAAAGTTGTGATGGCTGTACCTCAAGTCTCAATATTGGGACCTTTGCTATTTTTTATATATATGTAAACGACCGACCATACTTAGTGCAGGATTTGACTGACATAGTCCTATTCACAGATGACACATCACTAATATTCAAAGTGAAAAGGTAATTAAATCCTCTAGACGATGTGAATTGCAGTTTATCTCAAGACCTGAACTGGTTCAGAGTAAATAATCTAGTGCTTAATACAAAGAAGACAAAATGTATTCAACTTACATTACCTAATGTAAAAAAGTAGATGTAGATATATATCTAGATGGAACCAAGTTAGAACTAGTAAATGACACAAAATTTCTTGGAATTACTGAAGACAGTAATGGGTGACATAGTATGGGTTCACATATAAAAATTATATTTAGTAGATTTAGTTCAGCTGCATTTGCTGTGCAAAGAATTAAACAGTAAACAAATGTAGCCACTGCACGACTTGTGTATTTCAGCTACTTTCATAGCATTATGGCGTATTGTATTCTTCTTTGGGGAAGAGGTGCTGACATAGAAGCTGTTTTTATTCTTTAGAAAAGAGCAATTAGGTCTATTTATAACTCGAGGTCCTGGGACGCTGAGATAAAAATTCAAGGAAATAGGAATCCTAACTGTAACTAGCCAATTTATATATGAAAATATTATGTATGCTAGAAAAAACACCACTATTCTACCACGGATAAAAGATAAACTTGCTGCTACAGAATTGAGACTTTACAAGACAATTACTTCCTTTGTTGGTCACAGTATTAGTTTTTATAATAAAATACCATAAGAAATACTTGGTCTTTCAGACAATAAATTCAAAAAGTATGTTAAGAAATGTCTTTATAAGAAAGCTTACTTCAGAATTTGTGAATATTTGGAAGATAAACATGCACGGGGAAAGTTCATCTCAAAGTTCATTATACGTAATTAATTATTGTAGATAGAGGTTGTTGCAATTCAAATATATATAGAGAATATATATATATATATATTGTTTTCAAATTATATTTTATAGATAGATATATACAATTTATCACGACTGCAAGGGGTAATAGGAGTGATAGAACAGGAGGATAAAGAGATAGTCTATTAATTTTGTTTTGTTTTTAATATTATTAAACTCAACTTTTGGCCTGATTATCCAACTTTCTCTTGTCTTGTACCTTCTATCTCGTTACTAAAACACTGTTGTATATAAATATAATGATGATCTGAATAAAGAGACATGATCTTGTTAAGTTTCTTGCCCTTCTTCTAAGCAAGACTAATCGAATGGGTGGAGTTAAGCATGTATTTATATATTCATTTATTTATTTACTACGGGTGAACCCAATTACAGCAATAGGCATGATGACTAAAAAAATTTTATTAGTCCGTCAGTTAGTTTATCAGAAAATATTGGACACATATTTTTTCTTTTTTCAATTAAACAAACAATGATGAAGATATAGCAGGCTGAAATTCCGCGTGACGTCACATCTAGGTACAATTTTAATTAGAAGTGACGTCATTTTCCCCCACTCCCAAATTTTGACGCGCTTTAACTCTGTCATTTTTTGTTTGATTGACAAAAGAAAAAATACGTGTCCAATATTTTTTGATAATCCAAATGACAGACTAAATAGAATACTATTTTGTTTACACTGTGTACAAGCCTATTATTTAATACTTAAATATGTAACGTATTAATATTTAGTATATGGGTAGCTATTATTATCATATCGTTAAATATACATTAAATATACCTTAAGTTTATGTACGTGTATTTACTTATTAAATACTAGCTTCTTCCCGCGGCTCCGCCCGAGATTTAGTGCCGCTAGAGAATTTCGTGGAAATAGGGAAAACAAAAGAATATGATTTTTTTAACGACTATGGGTATATGCAACGGTCACCATGTTTTACCAAAGCGCTAATAAATACCAATCAAGTAAGCCCAAACACGAAGGGTCTGCTGTTGTCCGTTGACTAGATCCCGTACCCATCTTCCAGTCACATCAACAGACCCTAGTCACCATGTTTTACCAAAGTGGTAATAAAGACCTATCAAATAAGCCCAAACTTGAAGGGTCTGCTGTTGTTCGTTGAGGAGATCCCGAACCCATCTTCTAGTCTCATCATCTGACCCTAGTTACCATGTTTTTCCGAAGTGCTAATAAAGACCAATCAAATGAGCCCAAACTCGAAGGGTCTGCTGTTGTTCGTTGAGGAGATCCCGAACCCATCTTCTAGTCTCATCATCTGACCCTGGTTACCATGTTTTTCCGAAGTGCTAATAAAGACCAATCAAATGAGCCCAAACTCGAAGGGTCTGCTGTTGTTCGTTGAGGAGATCCCGAACCCATCTTCTAGTCTCATCATCTGACCCTGGTTACCATGTTTTTCCGAAGTGCTAATAAAGACCAATCAAATAGGCCCAAACTCGAAGGGTCTGCTGCATTCTTACCAAATTTTACAAAAGTTCGGCAATTATTATTTGCTACATAACTTCTAATTACTACTAACTAGGAGAAAAGTAAATCCAAAAATTAATAGATTATTTAATAAATCCTTACGTGCGATAAGTGTATTTATCTAACCTCATATCGTAAAATCCTCATTACGAACCCAAAACTACTGGCATAATGAAAAATATTTTAGATGAACGTCTCTAAAAAACATTCAAAATTAAATTATAGTACAGGTCTCCGAACAACATAATGCTATAAAAAAACTTTTTCTGAGATTACAGTACATGTAATACTAACTAGGAAGGCAAAGGGAACTTAGCCCATACAGCCTTGTCTGAGGTTAAATATCAAATAGCAATGAGGTTATTATATCTGGGGGCACGGCAGTACCAAAGGCCAAGGCGAACTAAAAAGCGGCGTCCACACCATCCTTTTCTCGAAGCAATGAACTGTGACGAAATTAAATGAAATTTAGACGCCTCTCTAATGTTATTTCGTACAAAATGTAGGAGAGGGACGTGGTGTAAAACAGATAGAAGAGATGCACTGAGAGCGCGCCCGCACCCGCGCCGTTTCTATGTGGCTTGCACCTAAGGTAATTTTAGCAGACATAGAAGCTTCAAATTTGGAATACAATTAGCTAAAATATTTGCAATTTCGGTCCAATTTCCTAGATACACTAACTGCATAAATAACTCTAAATATTATTATTAGAGTGCATTACAAACCAGAAAAGATAAATTTGAAACAAATGTAAAGACAAGAATTTGCATAAATAACATTATTATAAATATATAGGAATACAAAGCTACATTTGCAGTTGTAAGTAGAATGTACCGGGAAGGAAAAAAGGTAGGTTTAACTAGAAAAAGAAATGAGATGCCATCAAAAACAAAACTTGTAAAAAAAACAAGTCTCGCAACTTATTTCTTCTACCGTAAAAAGTTGTGAGATCCATGTAAATCCAAGTCGGTTAATTTATTCAGTCCTTATTTAATGGACCTTCTGTCTTAAGTTATTTTATTACATAATTAGCTAACCTAACAACATCTTACGTATATTTATGTTACCGCTATAGCAACAAATACTAAAACTACCCAAGTGCGAGTCGGAACCGCGCACTCCCATACAACAGACATGATTATTTGCCGTTTTTATAGATAATGGTACGGAACCCTTCGTGCGCGAGTCCCACTCGCACTTGGGCGGTTTTTTTAATTTTAATTATCCGTAGCTTTTGGAATATTTCATTGAGGTTTTATCGAAAATCAAGTTGTACTTTTGAAGATTAATATAGATACAAGGGAAGCTAAGTTGGTAGGACGCCGAACTCTCTATCTTGAGGCCTAGGTTTGGATACTATCGGTAAAACATTAGTTTTTCGAAATTTATGTGCATAATATTTGTATACTCATCACATGCTAAACGGTGAAAGACTGCGAGGTAAGCCTCTACGCCCTGAAAATCATGTATTTTTGCCCGAAGCTTTATTATATCTATTATGTATGCAGGATGACATAAACTTATGCAGCCGAATTCATACTGGCGGCTTGGTAAGTGATCAGTATTACAGATATTTTTTTAAATTGTTAATAAAATTTTGTCCTTTCTTTGTATTTACTCGGGGCTGAGCTTGCGTTCGTTTTTTACGAGTGTCCCAAAATGGGTAATTGAACCTTCATACCGATTACTTACCAAGTCTTCAGTATGAATTTGGTTGTATAGCGCAAAGTGAACTTATGCCTCTGTGGTCTTGTGGTTCAAACGTCTCAACCACTTATTTTCAGGTTATAGGTTCATATCTCGTAGAAGGACGAGCGTGTTCGGCCTGGCTGAATATCAGAATAAAGTAAACAAAAAAATTAAATACCTTTGAACAGTATAAAGTGATATTCCCACTCAGATATTCACTACCCTGTCTACAACACGCAACGCATCATTGTGATTTACACTACATCGCTCTCAGTGCCTCAGTGCTTAATTGGTTAAACAGTTGAATGGATGCTGAATTAATGTGTTTTTATGTACAATTTTTCTCCCGTGGCTTCTTCTGCGTGAATTTTTATTTAGATATTGGTAGCGCGCTTGTCTTGATAACATTGAACATTATTATTAGAGTGCAAAAGAAACTAGAAAAGATCAATTAGAAAAATTTAAAGACAAGAATGTAAAAAAAATCGTCGGGTCAATTTTCGAACCTGCGACCTCTTGTTATCCTAGATAAGATAAAATAATGTTTATTTTATCCAAAAAAAAGGGAAAATTAAAATTTACATATTACAATATAAGATAAGATTAAAAGTTTGATTTCATGTAGAAAATTTTAAAATAATATTAAGAATCGCTAGACCCTTATTATTAGGGTGCAAAAGAAACTAGAAAAGATCAATTAGAAAAATTTAAAGACAAGAATGTAAAAAAAATCGTCGGGTCAATTTTCGAACCTGCGACCTCTTGTTATCCTAGATAAGATAAAATAATGTTTATTTTATCCAAAAAAAAGGGAAAATTAAAATTTACATATTACAATATAAGATAAGATTAAAAGTTTGATTTCATGTAGAAAATTTTAAAATAATATTAAGAATCGCTAGACCCCTTTTGGTTGGTTTGGTTTGGTTGGATCCCTTGGATGGTAAAGACTAGTCTTCTCTGCTCGCCTGCACAGAAGAATTAAATTCAAATATAAATTATGTGGTGGTATCGGGTTAAATTACAAATATTTATTATTAAGTGATAAGATTCATTTAGAATATCAATATTACAATAGATTAAATCTGTATATACCTCGTTTTAATACACCATAAAATTTACCGTTGTGCCCGAATGGCGATATGACTCACCAGTGGTGAGTTGGTAAGCCAATACACCGCCTAGCGAATGGTGATCCAATATAGATCGTAATAATAAGTACGATCTCGCTGCAAAATGCACATCATAATATTGTTTTCCTTACATTTGAATAAAAAGTATGCAATAAATGCGTTTTATAGCAATTCGCGCAAACTGCTTGTTAATAGTTAGGTGATCACATGAAAATTATTCAATTTTATGCGTTACATTTTAGCTGCATTACATTACAACTATAAACATGCTTTTAAGTTTGTTAATGTAATGCAAACAAAATGTAATACATTAAAGGACATATTTTTTTTGTAAAGAATGTATTATTTAGTCAACTATTTCCGCAAGTTGCTTAAAAACAGAATTATTGCATAATTTATACTCAAAAGTAAGAAAAACAATATTATGATGTGCATTTTGTACCGAGTAAAAACTTACCCCTTTAAAATATAGGTTGTGTTTTGGGTGCCGATCCCCGATTTTTTTGTTTAAATACAGTATGATACATAATATACAGAAATTACAAATTCGTTACCAGTTGAGTTTTTTTTTCATTGACCTTGTATGAAAATGTAAACCAGCTGGCAAATTGCCATGCCAGGATAAAAAAACTTTTCGCCTTCTTTTCCATGTATGGGTAAATAATTTAATGAATTTCCTGAAAAATATGCAGATTTGGGTCAACGTTTCACCCAACATGTCCAATTTTCAGGCCTGTAACTCATTCCGTCCTCGAGCTTGGTACCCGTGACATATGAATGGAAGGACGGACGGTCAGACTGATAGACGGACGACTGAAAGAAAGCAGAGTGAGTGATATTATTGGGGCTCCATTTTGTCCTCTGGGTAGGGAACCCTAAGAAACTTGCAAGCTTTCCAAACACGAATATACGTGGGATACTCAGAAAGTTTTGCGAAACTAAAAAAATTGTTTTATATGTACATTTTTTTTTGTAGATGTGGTCTATGCGGTGCGATGATAATTGTGGCGTGAAGGATGGGTTCACGGGTTCACGGAAGAAAACTTAATCAAACCACGCTAATAATAGTCTATTACTTATACACAAGTACGAAGGTGCAACACTTCACAAGCGTTCTTTACTTGCGGGTGGATAACGACGGCGGTAAACAAAAGAATAGCTATAGGCGTCTCGACGTCTACGTAGTCGGAAGAAGCGATAGGCGAGACTGGGGATCCCCCACCCAGCTCGTTGCAGTTGCTCCATGTCCCCGCGGAGTCCCTGCAGCGGGGGGTGCTCGAGCGCATCATGCGGTGGCGGCCTGGGACAACGGAGGTTCGTGCAGTATATTTGTTATCCGGTCCGAGCGGCGCGGCGGCGCCCCTCAGGTGACGCGGCCGGCCGGCTGCATGTCGCATGATGGTGAAGTGAAGATTAACATCACGCTGCCGTCTTCTGCGGATGGGGTAGACCAGTAGGTCTTGTTAATGTTTATATATATTTGTATATTGGTTATTAAATATAATTACTTGTTTATTTATGTATATCGTATGATGTATTATGCATATATTACTTTTATATTTATTAGTTTAGTATATTTTATATAGACTTATATAATAAATATAATATATTAGATATATCCACTACAATATTTTCAAAGTACTCTCCACCAGCCTCTATACAAAGTTTCATGCGTCTAAACCAGTTTTCAAAACACTTTTTCCAGTCGCCGCTCGTTTACAGCCTGCTCGAACGCAGCTATCTTCCGGCGACAAAAACTGTATTCCTTTGAGCAGATTTTTTATTTTTGGAAATAAAAAGAAGTCACACGGTGCTAGATCAGGGCTGTAAGGAGGGTGACCCAGGAGTTTGACTGGCGTGCTGTCCAGGAAGTCCCTCGTTTTGAGTGCGGTGTGCGCAGGTGCATTGTCGTGGTGGAGCAATAGCCCGCGGAGCCCTGTGTTTGGTCGCTTGTTGCTAACAACAGAGAAAAATTCTGGCAAACATTTGGTAGTATACCATTTGGCATTGATGCTTCTTTGATCCCGTAAGAGAATTGACACCAAGTGGCGAGTCAAATTAAAAAAGCTAGCGATCAAAATCTTCTAGATCGCTTCACTTTGGTAGGCTTTGGTTCATTTTGAAACATTCAAACAGTCGACTGGCGCTTGGTTTCTGGGTCGTATTGATAAATCCAGGACTCATCTGTAACGATGTCGTAAACACGCCGAGGCGAGCCTGCTTCAAATTTGTTTAGCATATCACGGCACCATTCCACCCGGGCCTGCTTCTGAGCATCGGTGAGGTTGTGCGGCACCCAGCGTGATACTATCCTCCTCACGCAAAGATGGCTGTGTCGAATCTCGTGAACGCTTCTCGATCCAATCCTCAATATGTGTTGAATCACCTAATATGTAATTCGCCTATTGTCTTAGATTAAATTTTTCACTGCCAGCACGTTTTCTTCGGTAACAGACGTCAAAGGGCGACCGCTTCTTTCTTCATCCCCAAAGTTGGTCGTCCGCGCTTGAATTCGTTATACCAACGATACACGGTTGCCTTGGAAGGGCCTTTATCCATGAATGCCATTTGAAGTCTATCGTACGATTCATCCGGTTTCAGGCGACACTTGAAATCGTAAGAAATCATAGCTCTAAAATGTTCCCGGCGCAGATCCATATTTCAGCGAGACACAATACTTTGAATTAGCTCGCAAAAAATGTGGAGGGAAATTTTGAAATTAGAACATACCTATTTTTACTTATAAATAAACATATTTTTGAAAAAACATCATAACTGGCCAGTCTCCCATATATAAAAACTTTTTTTCGCAATACTTTCTGAGGGACCTGGTATGTATGTAGATGGCACTAGCAATAAAGTGCATCGATATATTTTTTTAAGTATAAACCCTCGGCGTGTGACTTTGCTAACATCTTGACCGGTAAAGTTTAAATGACCCAGCGTTCTCAACATCTATTGATTTTTTGGGTTTATGGCAAATTGTTCTTCCTTTTAGTCTTTAAAAGCCTTTACCAGAAACATTGCAAAGAACGCCACAATATGCTTCTTCCCTTAGAGTATACAATTATACATGCTTCTTCGTAACAATCCCTCACAATTTCCTCATTTGTTACAGAAGAGCTATGGCAGCAGGAAATGGCTGGAATATTTTTGATTGGTCGGCGGTGGCCGCTATTCTGATTTACTTAATTTAAATAAATAAACAAAAATAATATATCGTCACGTCATGAATCCTTGATGGGGGATCAGATGTTCCGGTGTGTAGAGTTTGCAATACAAGTCACACTAAATATTTTATAAAAGTTTTTTTTTATAATATCTTATATTTGTGATTATACCAATTCTATAATAGCGCAAAAGCCTCATCCTATGTTATTTGTATCTTATATTACTATGTACTTTTGTGCAATAAAGAATAAAATAATAATAAGATTTCTTTATTCGAGTAACAAAAAACTCATTCTGTTAGTTATGTACCATTGTAATGATTTAATAATCTAGGGTTGGTTTTTATGAATATAAGTATAAGTAGTGAAAAATTTACATACAATAACTTCATACATTTTATTACTTATTAATTAATTTATTATAAATATATTACATAAATATTTAATTTTAGATTTAGGCTGGAACAGTGCCCAAGGTATTATGCATTCAACCGGTTGACGAACACGCTAAGGATGCTGTTGCAGCTGACCCGCGCCCTGCAGAGTAGAGACACACTGCGCCTACGCATCGTCGCGTAAAAGCAATCTACGCTTGCCTCCGCGAACATGCCCGAAGCAGTGCAAAACCCGTGCAGCCGCACCAACGCCCTGGGAGCCTAGCACAGTAGCTCATATCGAGCTTTAACCGCTCGATACAGAATGTCTATCCCTCTCGAGGGAGATCAACAGAGTGAGAGAGAGCACTGTATCACGCGCTATCGAGCTGGATATGGTTTGCTATGCTAGACTAGCTGAACGCGTCTTTATACTGCAAGCAAAGGAGGTATATAAATTTATTGAGCCCAACATATTTAAGAGATTGTTGTCCAATCCCTCACGGCAGTTCTAGTTTTTCGTTGACTTCACAGATGGTTTCTGGGGCACATTTTCGTATTTTGTCTCCGTCTGCTTTTTTATTCCTTATAATATAATAATACTAACATTCATATGAATCTCACAAAAATACAGTAGCGGTTTTCTGTTACAATAAAACCCCGCTCCAACCAAGAATAACAACACGAAAAATAAAATTACCTCATTTGTTTTGTGCCCAGAATTTGGCACCCCGATTTTTTGTTCTCGACCTCGTGGTGTGTTTATTTTGTTATGATATTTGTGGAACGACTCTCACTCGGTATACGTTTTGTACGTGATATGCTTTAACCTGCATTTTAATGAAACATTGAGTCGGCATGAAATATGAAACATTTTTTAATAGCTGTATTGTTGCTTTTGTCTCTTTATCTTTACCTCTCTAAAATAACAGATCTATACAAATATTGACACACTTGCTAAGAATCTGCTGTTTGGTAGGTCCTTTTGAACGTTTGAGATCGCTTCTGTGGTCCAGTTGTTCGAGCGCCTCGACCTCCAACCTGGAGGCCACACGTTCAAATCCCGTTGGGGTACGTTTCTTTTCAGTCTGCTTGCTGCAGTAGACGCGTCAGCTGTGGGTACACATTTGTGCCCGAATTACAGTGTTAAGAACCCGCTCCGTATTTGTCGTCTATTTGATGCGAAGGATTATACTAATAAATTCTTCTTGTCAGTGCCGCGATGCTTTTGTAAAAATCAGGGACATACACCAGTCCATATTGGGCATCTAAATGAAGACCTTAAATTTATTTCATTCAATTATTTCTCCTTTGCGCATAATTTTGATACTTATATATTATGAATAACGATTCAGAGTGGGCTCGTAAGTAATAAAATAACTCTCAAAAGAGAAACAATTCAATGAAATAAATTCTAAGCCTTTATTAAGACGGCCAATATAAAGTGGTTTATGTCCCTAGTTTTTCCAAAAACATCGCGATAAAGGCCAGAAAAATATTTAAGATATTGTTTTTCATCAAAGTTGTCGTCCGGGCTCTTAAGGCTCACCATCTACCACGCAGTGATGTAATTGTGTATCGTGTTTCGGATTTCATACTAAAAATCATCTTTGTTACCACATTTACTGTATGTTGTAATTTTGTATAATGTGGCTATATCGTAGAATTCGTAAATTCATTATCCGTCTGTTATTTTGTCTTGAGTATTGCTGCCACTAACAGGAGCTAAGCAATGGACGTGAACTTTTGAACTTTGGCCGAGGGCGTGTCGGACTCACGCACGAGGGGTTCTACCACCACACGATACAGGTACAGAATCCAAAAAACATTATGATACAAAACAACAATTATGTTACAAAAAAAGCAAACAATAATGCAAAAAAATAACGCGCTAAAAAGGTAGCGCCTGACTAACGATTCGGCACTCTCGGAGTAAGAAACCATAACTTTTTATTTTTTTTTTATTTTACTTCGGAGTATGTTCTTTCATTTGCTTTTTGAAACATGTGTGTATTACCGCCATTTAAGATAGAGCTAAAACAAGAAACGTTCATAATGTTATTTATATGAGGTTTTTAGGGTTCCGTAGACTACAGACCGTAGTCCGAAAATTAATCCACGTTTCGCCACATGTCTATTAGTACTAGAAAGCTGTAATTTGGCACGACTAGACATATCCAACACGCCAACAAAACGGTCAAATAAAATCGTGAAAAATTTCATTTTATTTCAGAACGTAATTTTTTAACCATTCTTTGATTAAGGGGTCCGTTGGCTAAATATTGAGTTTTACAGTGCTAACTTTTGTTGCCGGCTAAACGGTTGTTTATGTATGTGTAAAAAAATCAGAGAAGAAGTTTTTTCAATGATTTTAAAACTAAAACTATCACAGCTAAGTAGGCTTTACAGGTTTAAGAGTACAGGTCGCGTCAAACTTTTAATACCCTCCAAACACGACAATGTATGAGCCGTTCTTCGGGAGAGCAATTTCCGAGCAGACTAGAAGTTAGGCGCGATCTGTTTTAGTAAGCCAACTTATAAAATGTACTGAGCAACTACGGAACCCTACACTGCACGTGATCCGACACTCACTTGGCCGGTTTTTATTTTGTATGAGGACGCCCTTGGGTTTCAATTTTTTTATTATTATCCGGGGTAGATGTCGTAATAAAACGTATTCTGTGAAAATTTCAACTGGATACCTTTAACGGCTGAAGCTGTAGACTGCTGTAACAGAGACGGACCGATGGACAGCGGGGGCTCAGTAATAGGGTCCCTCACGTTTGGCACCATCCGTGTTTGGCACCTTGCGGGTACGGAAACCTAAAAATAAAATTATTAACAACGTTATAAGTATTATCAGTAAAGTATTTGGTTCCAGTAATTTCTCATATTACGGCTGATGATTACCTATAGGTGTGTCAGTTCTAAATATCCATTATATGAATTTAATGCCGAAAAGTGACGCAGTAAAGAGATTACTTTGTAACTAAAGCACGGTTGCTTTATCAGAAAAATGTTTACAAACATTGGTCGAATTGAATTCTAAACTAAAAATATTACATTCTTTTGTAATGATAATGGCTCACTTTTTCCGAGTTTTGAGATAATGTTTCTCATTATTCTTTTGGCTTTTCCTATTAACTTCTGAGCCCAATTGAGTAAACGACCATGCTTAAGTTGAGCCCGACATCAAAGAAGATAAGTATCGAAATTCAGAAAGTTGACAACACTCATTACTTTATTTTTATTCAAACAAAATTAGCTTTTATTGGTTAGGCAGAGAAGTCAAGTAACATAAGACAAGGTAACGTTTGTATATCGTCTTCAGTACAGGAACGGTCAAAGTTACTAACTTTTTTATGAGTCCTAGTTTTATTTTAGTTGAAATTGTTTTTCCTTTGAAGTATTCGCTCTATGTAGTTCTAAATGCATTTCTTCATGCAAATGCTTTGAAACTCCGTCTTATTTAACACCAGCTTCTGTCTGCAGCTTTGCTATTCCTGGAAGTGTCTTATAATCAAACCAAATCTAATCACAATCAAATCAAAATATTTTATTAATAAACATGGGTATAGGTAAACAAGATCTTATAATGGTTATTTTCAGCACTCTATGTTCTGCCTTTCGGTCTATGAATTTGTGTGTGTTCTTAATCATATTATTTATTAATGTAAGATGTTAAAATTATGGTTTACATTTTTGTGATATAATTAAATGTATGTTATTAAATAATAATATCAATAATGTTTTTATAAGATATTGAAGTAGAGAAGTAAGTTAATGTTGAATTTGTAATGCCTCATCGATCAGAAGACGGAACAGATATTTTTTAAACAATAAAAATATATGTATTTTATACAGTTTGGTAACTTGTTAGGGGTCACTAAAATGCAACAAAAAATAATCGCATGCAAATCCGTTAAGTGGTTAAAATGGATATAACAGCCAGTATTTTATAAATTATATTATACTTTATCATTTATCCTATTTCATATAAAATAGTCAACAGTCACGACTTCCTTACTTCTATAATTAGTATAGTCAATGAAGGGATTGGGGTATACAATAATTTCTCTGAAGTAAAACTTTGTGATTTGATAAAGTCGAGTAAATATAGTGATAAAGGAAGACTACAGCTAAGAAAGCAGCCAATAGGAGAAAATATAATCCAAGGTTGTATACGATCGGCAACGATCTGTAGATAAAGAATGCAAAGCAAGGTCAGTCTGTGGATGGCTGACCGTTAGTAATACTTACATCTAAGTCCTTCCGTCGCGGCATTGTTAAGCTTTTTCAGAGGCCTGTGGCCTCCTGAGCATCTTTCGACACAAGACTAGCCACTATTAACCACGCGACAGAAAGTAGACTGCGAAGTTTCCCCGACAAAACGGTTTGTCAGATACACCATAAAAACCTTGTTCATTGATTAGAATTTATTACCTGTCGTATTTATGTTTTGTTTCTACTAATCACTGAGTGCATTTACAACATTTTAAAATTGAAACTAATTTAAGAATTTTAAAATCATGTTTACTAGAACGACTGTTTACATTTTCAGATGATACGTGGCCGACACCAAGAACACTTTGTTGTGATGTTTTTCATCCTAAAATATAGCTGACTAAAATTCCATAAAATTAATTTGAATTTTCTTCGACAATCCGATGGGAACTCTACAAAGCACTTTTTCAATATGATTGCAACGCTCAAGTTGTACTGAGCGTGCGTAAATCAAATTTGTCTATGATATTTTGAGGAATGGTCAGTTGAGCTGCCATCGCTACAAATGATCCTTTGCATATGAATTGTAATTAAGAAAAATATTTGGTTATCACAATCAACTTTTTATATTTTATTTTATTGATGGTAACATCTAAGTTGCGCTTGACTCAAGTTACTAGAAATATGAGATTTAGCTTTCAGAAACGTTGTTATTTAGCTTTCGATTTTGAGTTACCGCTTCAGCTAGAACTGCGCGTAGAACATCAATAACCGATGAATGACTGATATTAAAGCCTCGCCTGCCGTCACTCTCACAGTTTTTGGGCGAGCGTGTTTCATCCTATATTTTATCGACGCTTTCAATCAAGCGCGATAATGACTAAACAAGAGTACATTGTCCATAAAAAAATTACTCCTAAAAAATATAAGATTATTAAAGAACATGACTTTGATTGATTTAGCCAAATTCATACTGGAGATCAATGTTAAATGACCCTTTCTGTGGACTACAAAAACTACAATTTAGACTTCGTACACTAACTGAGTTGAGGTAGCTCTTAAACTTATAGGGGCACAATAAATATTTTTACTTTCCGTCATTGAAACTTAGTCTTGACCACTTACGGAGTCTCCAGTATAAATTTGTTGTTACTCTGTAAAGAGTAAATTATGCAAAATGTATAGGGTCTGCCATGCTAATGTAGAAAACTTTTAAAAGATGAAGCCAATAAAACTAAAGTAGTTTATGTTACAAGTGAGGTATGGAGGCAATAGCTTACGAGAACGATTAGAAACACGTGCGTAGCGAGTTTCGAGTCTTTTTTCGCGCGCTTTTTTGACAGGTTACGATAAACCACAACAAAACCCTGTAGATCATACCATGGGTCGTTCGGTTGAAGATTGCCGTGCAACCACGTTTGACAGCCAATTGTCCCCAACGATTTTTGACCGAGACCTAATCGTGAATGTTTTTGGTGGAAAATAGTGAATTTCTTTCTTATATTTTATTTCCCGTACATATTATTATATATTTTTTATATTCTAAAGATATATTATATTGTTAAAATTAACTTTGACTTGTAGAAAGTATACTTTATGTATCTATTTTGCAAAAATAAATATTTAGATTTGATTTGATTTGATTTGTTAATAAATAAAAAATAAAATACTAGTGCGGTAAAAATAGCTTCATTAACAGTTTTGATTCAAATAAACAGGTCTTAATGAGCACTTGCTTTGAAAAACATTTTTCAATACATTTGCTTGAAAATTTTATTAAAAGTTAATTTTATGTACCGCATTTGTGCAATTCTTAAATTTTTCTTTTCTTTATTTCCAATTTAAAACTTAACGGGCATTGATTTTTGTATAATCTTGTCAAATAACTCAAAGAAAATTAATTTACAAAAATGCAATGAATCAATCAAATCAAATCAAATCAAAATGAAATGAAAATGAATGTGCAAAAGAGCCTAAAATTATAACTATATTCTGAATTAAAAAATTTGAAGTGAATTGGAAGTATTATCCGAGGTCCTCTTAATTAATATGGTTGCAAAATGGTCGCCGGCTAATCTTAAAAATCGTACAAAATGCACATCATAATATTGTTTTCCTTACTTTTGAATAAAAAGTATGCAATAAATGTGTTTTAAAGCAACTTGCGGAAATAGTTTATTAATAATAAATTCTTCACAAAAAAATTATGTATTATAATATATATATATATATAATATATGCATGCATTACATTAACAAACTTAAAATCGCGTTTACAGTTGTCGTCTAATGCAGCTAAAATGTAACGTATAAAATTGAATAATTTTCATGTGATCACCTAACTATTAACAAGCAGCTTGCGCGAACTGCTATATAAAACGCATTTATTGCATACTTTTTATTACATTTTGCACCGAGATCCTCCGTTACCACCTTAATTGGCAGTGTTTACTGTAGTGAATGTTTTTTTCGGAACTACAAATGTGATAATAATCTGTGGTTGATGGTGTTTGTTATCAGGGAATTACGTTCTACAACAAAACTAGCCCTGACCTGTTTCCTCGCTGGCGTTGGTATGAACCGGTAATCTAAAACAAAGGATCGAGATTTTCATAACAATAAAACATCACGATTCAGTTGTAGACTTGTGAATTATTCATGAATTGGTTGTTTGGATACGTTTCAATATCAAACCTCGTTAGAACTGTTTTTGCTGAATATGCGAGTTTGTTTTCAATTCGTTTAAGTAGAGAGCTTTCAATGAAAAAAAAGTCCATGTTCGTTTTTCTTTGAGAAAATTGTTTAGTTTTGTCAGTCAATTATGTGGTTAATTTAAATATATTCTTCTATTCAATTTACAACTACTAATGACAGGTATCAAAAAACCGGACAAGTGCGAGTCGGACTCGCCCTCCGAGGGTTCCGTTAAATTCTATATTTTTTATGATTTTACAAATGTATAGTTTTTATATATTAGTTTTTATACTTGTAGTATAAGACGGTACTACGTGCGAAATTTCATAGTTCTAGGTCAACGGAAAATACCCTATAAATTTTGATTCCCTTTAGCGTGTCAAAATTATACGATTTTTGGGCATAAACAGTCGTTTAATTTTTTTACCTTAACTTAGAAGTTTGATTTTTTCACGGCTTCAAGGAACTGTAGATTTAAGTATATGGTTTTAATTTTCAACTCGATACCTCCACGCGTTCTCGAGATAAGGGGTCTTAACAGACAGATAGAAGGACGGAGCGACGGACGGATGGACAGACAGACAGACGGACGACAAAGTGATCCTATGAGGGCTCCGTTTTATCATCTTGAGGTACGGAACCCTAAATAATTCAACTATATCAAAGCAAATCGAATCAAATCAAAATATTTATTTTGTAAAATAGATACATAAAGTATACTTTCTACAAGTCAAAGTTAATCTTTACAGTACCTTTACAATAGTATTATAGTATATATATATTTAGAATATGAAAAAAATATATACTAATAAGACATACAAAAAATATTTAAGTTGGGCTACTAAAATGTAATATTTTTATAAAATCTCATAACTAAATATTAAACTTAAAACCGGCTCTAAACTAAAAAAGAATTACACTATTATGGTACTAGTTATTCGTCCGTAACAGATTTCTGTAGATTTTTGCGGGAATCCTAGGGCCTCAATTCTGGCACGTACGCAAAACTTGCGAAGGCAGATTGCGGGTGATATTAAAAGGGGTTTTGTACGGATATTTGTTGATTTTTTTGATTGAAAACTTATAGCGAGCATTCTTTATATCATACTAACTTTTGCCCGTGGCTCCGCCCGCGTGTTATTCGGTTTAAGGACATGCTTTTTTCCGGGATATAAAGTAACCTATGTGTTAAGTTAGAGTATTAGCTATATCCGTTCTAAATTTCATCCAAATCCGTTCAGCCCTTTCAGCGTGAAAGAGTAACAAACATACACACACACACACACACACACACACACATACACACACACAAACATTCGCATTTATAATATTAGTGTGATAACTCAAATTTAATGTGGTTTAGCCATTCCAATTTTCATAGCGTGGCATTTAGCAAAGTTTAAACAAATATCTAACGATTGATATTGCGCATGCAAAATAATGCCGGAATAGCCGTCCAGGGCGGCTATTCCGGCGTTATTTATCACTTGCAATGTCAGTCATTAGATATTTGTTTAAGGTTTGATAAATTCCAAGCGATGGAAATTAGAGTGACTAAACCAAATCAAATAGAAGCTATGGGATATAAAAAATGCTTACTATAAGTTTTCAATCAAAACAATCAACACCTATGTGTACAAAATCCCTTTTTAAATCACCCGCAATCTGCCTACGCAATTTTTGCGCACGTGCCAGAATTAAGGGCCAGGAGGGTGATTCCGGCATTATTGCGCATTCGCAATATCAGTAATTAGATATTTGTTTAAAGTTTGATAAATGCCGTGTGATGGAAATTAGAGTGACTAAACCACATCAAATAGAAGCTATACGATATAAGCAATGCTTATTATAAGTTTTCTATCCACAAAATCAATATATATTCATACAAAATCCCTTTTAAGATCACCCGAAATCTGCCTTCGCAATTTTTTTGCACTTGCCAGAATTGAGGGCCAGGGTGGCTATTCCGGCATATGAATCATTAGATATTTGTTCAAAGTTTGATAAATGCTATGCGATGAAAATTAGAGTGACTAAACTACTTCAAATAAAAACTATACGATGTAAGGAATGCTCATTCAATGTTTTCAGTAAAAAAATCAACACATATCCGTACAAATTCCCTTTTAATATCACCCGAAATCTGCCTTCGCAATTTTTGCACTCGTGCCAGAATTGAGGGCCAGGGCGGCTATTCCGGCATTATTGCGCATGCGCAATATCAGTCATTCGATATTTGTTTAAAGTTTGATAAATGCTATGTGATAAAAACTAGAGCAACTAAACCACATCAAATAAACACTATAGGATATATATAATGCCCTCTATAAGCTTTCAATAAAAAAAATCAACACATATCTGTACTAAATCCCTTTTAAGATCACCCGCAATCTGCCTTCGCAATTTTTGCGCACATGTCAGAATACCCACCCAGGACGGCGATTCCCGCACGTGTGACAATTTGCGAAGGCCGAAAGCGGGTGATTTTCACAAGCTCTTTATTAAGAAACGTATCAAGTTTTTAAAATATAAATCTTTTGTCCGTATTTATAACATGTTCTACGTGATAAATATTTAAAAAACGGATAGGACTGACTTTTTTAACTGTCGACCTGTGCCTCCTCGCACAGTTAACAAAGTGAGTCCAATCCGTTTTTCAAATATTTATGATGTCAACTCACTCTAATTTTAATGAATGTTTTACGTGTCTTTTTAGGAGTTATGGTCAGTAAAATTATCATCATACGGCATTTATGACGCGATAAACAGAGGCGTGTGAAAAGCAAAGCGTGTGAAAAGTTTTGCGAGAATCGCCGTCCAGGCCCCCAATTCTGACACGTGCGCAAAAATATCTAAGGCAGATTGCGGGTGATCTTAAAACTGATTTTGTATGAATATTAATTGAATTTTTGATTGAAAACTTAGAGAGCATTCCATACATCGTATAGCTTCTATGTGATGTGATTTAGTCACTCTAATTTCCATCGCATGGCATTTATCAAACTTAAAACAAATATCCAAAGATTGATGTTGCGAGTGAGAAATAATGCCGGAATAGCCGCCCAGGAAAGAATGATGGCGAGCGCCCTTTATCCTAGGTCTTATTGACACTTTCCATCAGGCACTTAATGGGCAAGCGTAAGCCCTCTGTGAATAAAAAAAAACATAACTTGTAAACAAATAAAATCATTTATTCATTAAGAGCCTTCGTTGTCTTTGCAAGACTTCTGTTAGAGAAATATTGTCTAGTCGACTTTGTTTATGTAAGAAAACTGAGTCGCGGCCATGTAAGGACTTCGTTTTCACAGAAAATAATATATTTAAAAATTCTTCAGTAAATGCCGTATTTTCTCAAAGGAAAGAAATCGCTCAAAGGGTATTGTTTTAGCAAAATTATTTTGTGCAAAAATAGCAGAAAACGTAATATGAAGCACTGGTATCTTTCCTATTGGGCTTAGGTTCGAAATCTGAGTGAGTTATCCGTGTTATTGATATAAGGAAAACTGACCCTTATGTTTTGGAAAATTTGTTTATGGTTGTTTTTCTTATTTTTGTACGGGTAATTGTGCTTTGATTATATTCCTAAGCAAGGGATGTTTTTGGTTTGCTGGCTTATTTATGTTATTATACAACCATAAATAGTATTATGGCCCTTATTTCACCTTACCTTGTCAAATCCAATGAAATGGTTTATTTTGTAAATTAAATACATAAAGTATACTATATAAAGGTCAAATTTAATCTTTATAAAAACAATAGAATATTATGAAACAAATATAATACGGAAATTACATAAAAATCTAGTGTATTTAAGTTGGGCTAATAAAGTTATACATATGCATGAAATAAAGAAATATAGGAATGAGAATATTCGTATATGTACATAATGCAATGAACAAATAAGTTGATAAATAAACTAAATAGACCATAAATAAATATTATGCCTAACCAAATAAATACAAAGATAATGAGTGTAAAAAAAAATGTACGTCCCATTCCATCCCACTAATCCCATTCCATCCCTCTATCTCCCTGATATTTATAAATGCGAAAGTTTGGATGTATGCATGGATAGATGGATGTTTGTTACTTTTTCACACCGTAGGTACTGAACCGATTGGGCTGAAATATAGCGTGAATGTAGTTCTAGACCTAGAATAAGACATAGGCTACTTTTTATCCCATAAATCAGTTCCCATGGGATGAAAATTTGTTTTAAAGTGTCTATAGAAAAGTAATATGTCAGCCTTTCACGCCATGCTTACGAAACCGATTGGGCTGAAACTTTGTATAAATGTAGTTCTAGATCTTGAATAGGACATACGCTACTTTTCACCAAGTGCCAACAATTGCAAGTATAAGTTATACTACTTTTTATCCCATAAATCAGTTCCCATGTTAAAGCTATGAAAGAGACACACAAAATGGGAAACACAGAGGCGCATAACAAACACATTTCACCAGCTATTTCTACTGTATGTAACAGTCCGAAAAATATTGACAGATTTTATAGGAGTACACAAAAACTAATTCAACGCGGGTGAAGCCGAGGGCAAAAGCTAGTTAACTATAAATAGATATAATGCCTAAATCCGCCCATTCGATTAATCTTGCTCAGAAGAAGGGCTAGAAATTTAGCAAGATATGTCATTTTATTTTGTTTAATGTAAAATCCAATTTTTACTTAAAACATCCATAATTATTATTTTATTTTGATTAGTTGAATAAACGCGAAGTCATCGTTTATATAAAATCAATCGTCTTTATATTTTTATAAGAGTGCCTAGTTTACAAGATAGAAATCAATAAATGTCAATTCAAACGGGGTTCAATCTCGTTTCTCTGCCTTGCGCTGGGCGGCGCCTTGTGCAGTATGTCCACCACGATTTATTAAATATCCTGATGGATTCGGGGCAACATGGTTTTTGGTTTTTGAATATTTTTTTGTTATTCCTACACAAAATTAGGTCCTGAATCCGAACCTAAGCTCAAATTTCTTCTATCAGCTATAAATTTTGGTTAAATGAACTTTAAATATGGAAATTTATACGTTTTTTAATATTTCTGAAGATATTTTGCACTTATTACCATTTATTTTACAGATTTATTTTTTATCATTTCAAGCCCTCTATCAATTTTTATCATGGCGAAAATAACAGAATTTGTGATTGATCCTTATTTTTCCAAAAGAACAATAACTCCGTAAGAGTTAACTCTGTCCATACATTTCAAGCTAAGTTTTTTTCTATGAAAAATCGGGTGTGATGGTTTTGTGCTCTTAAATTAAAAACTACGCTTGGTTTTATGAATCTTTTTATCTTACTATAAAAGTAAACATTTAGGAGAATTATTATTGAAATTTTAAGCCAAAATACTTATTGTTTTAAGCGTAACAACCTACCAAAAGTAGTAAAAACACGACATTTTTCAAAATTGAACCTGTCTCTGATAAATATTACAAGCTGATAGAGAAAATGTGAGTTTAGATTCGGATTCAGCACACAAATTACTCTAAGAAACCAACAAAAAAAAACCATACTCCAACAAAAAAGTTCGTTTTTGTTAGCTTGTGATTTATATTTATTAACTTATTGCAAGAAGTACATTTTAATAAATAAGGTCTTCTTAGCACAATTTTCCTTCTTCCGTTTTAACTGGACCTTTTTTCGTCTCACCTCTTTGCTCACAAGCTTACCTCTATTTATTTAAACAATAAACTTCCTTACCTAAGGCTTGTCACCCACTATGAAGATATACGCTACCACTAACTCTAACTCAGCGCTAAGCCACGCTAAGCTTCTAGCGACGCCATATTTCATCCGCCCACAGTGCGACGCTGTCTGCACTATGTCTTCTAAAGCTAGGTTGTGTGGTGAATGATGCTTTTTTATGACGAATTCTTTTTGCAGGAACTTGCAAGTAAAATTATCACTACTCAGCTCCCAATGTTGTTTAATGATAAAATGATCATAAAAAAACTGTAAATTGAACAAGATCTTGTTAACCGTAACAACTGTCTTTACTCCATGTGAACGCAACAAGATGTCAGTTTCCTGTAGTAACTCAACTTGTCTACTTGATCATAAAAACATTGGAAACAACCAATAAGTTAGTTAATTTAACCAAACAAGACAAACAACCCTCTTGTTTGGAAGCTATTTGTTTCAGTGTAAATACGGTGACTTTCGTTTATCTAGCCAAATTCACACTGGACACTCAGTAAGTGGTCAGGATCATGGTTCAATGACCCTGTTTGCGAAATACGAAAAATAGTTTTTGTGCCTATACGTGTTCAAGAACAATCACGACTCGATTAGTATAGGAAGTCTAAATTTTATTTTGTGTATTTCACAGACTGGGTCATTGAACCTTGGTATTGACCACTTACCGAGTTTCAAGTATGAATTTGGCAATATAACGGACTTCGTCTTATATATTTTGAAAATTGAATTTTGACAATTTTTGCTTTTATTTCACGATTCTGTGTTCTATTAGTGATTCTCATTCATAGATTTCAATAAAACTAGGGGGTTCAATTTCAACCTGTATAGCTTAAAACCTCAGGGAAAACTGCATCAAAATGCGGGAAAATGGTTGCAGGCAGTTGCGCTATATTATCCGTCCGTTATCAACTTCCGTACATATTGTGGACGTCTCTGGCTGGATAGACCGATTATCGCCTCACCTGCTTTGACTCTCCTGTTTTCTGGGTGCACGTGATCTAATAAAATTGTAAACAAAAGACACACGGTGAAGGAGCTCCTGCATAAAGCGATTCCATCAAAAACAAAACTTGTAAAAAAAAACAAGTCTCGCAACTTAGGTCTTCTACCGTAAAAAGTTGTGAGATCAAACAAGATTGTTTTTTTTAAAGTTTTGTTTTTGATGGCATCTCATTTTTTTTGTAGATAGTCGTACTTTCTTTCCTACATATACAGGTACACTGATACATTCACTGCAAAAGTTACTTTGTAATCCTATATATTATGATAATACAAAGTTATTTATGCAGTTGGTGTTTCTATAAAACTGAGCGAAATTGCAATATATTTCAGTTTTTCCTTGATTTATACACTAAACACTAATTGTATTGCAAATTTGAAGCTTCTATATCTGCTAGATGTGCGTTAGAGTTTTGATAATCGGTCAGTCAGTCAGTGAGTGACAAAATTGAGAAACTTTGACTAGTTATAATTCTTAAACAACTAGTTCAAATTGAATGAAATTTGAAATATACCGTGTTTATACAATGCCTCCTTGGTTACTGAAGATTCAGGCTTCTAGTTTTATCCTCAACGAAGTTATAGGGGGTCGAAAATGGCCTGAGAAAAGGATGGTACGACCGTGCCGCTTTTTAGCTCGACTTGGCGGGGCACTGCCGTACCCTCGGATATATACATAAGTTTTATAATAAATGTATAAAAAGAATTTATTATAAAACTAGGGGTTTTTGATTGGGAGTGCAGAGATGATTTGATAAATTAACGGACTTGAAACAAGGTGGTAGGTATGGGCCAATTTATCTACGAGTATCTTTAAATAAAACAGTTCCGTGACTAGCTGACTGATACACATCATACATACAGCCTTAACTGCTGAAGATATTAACATGAAAGCAACAAATAGTTTTGCACCCCGCATTAAAAAAATATTTTCAAAATTATCTCATATTATACAGGGATGGAACGAGAGGTAAACATTTTGTATCGAAAATATGTTACAAAGGGTTCAACGGGCTGTTTAATTTCCAAAAACATGCGGATGAATTCGCGTTAACATTGCCCATCCTTAGAAGAATCTTTTCAATAACATAGCTTTAATTGTTATGGTAAAACTCTAGCTTGAATTTTCCTGTGACGTGAAATGTCGTTTATGGTTCGGAATGATTGACACTATATTTTTCAGTTGACATTGGGACAGCCCTGGAATCCACGAAAGGTTATAGCCGATGTCAATGTCCTCACGAAGTATTCTTAGAATTCCTTACCCTTAGATGAGAAGTCGCAACGAGTTGTGTCAGAGATACTGTCATATCGTAAATGATTTAAATGGATTTACGATACGTATATGAGTTCATTCTTTTTTTATTTATGCCCCCACAAACGAAATGCGAATCAAGAAGTTTTCACTTCAAAACATACCGTTTTGGCGTGATTCGTGTACCTTTTCGTCGTGTGTCATCTATCTGTTATTATAGGACAGAGCCAAAATTTTCCCAGACTTTACCAGAGAGTGAAACTTGATCACTTTATCACAGACTAAAAGCTAGCATCATACAACCAACATTCTACATATCTCGTGTTCACGAATGCACGAGGTGTTTTGTATACAATGTTTTGTGCGGCACTTTGAAAGAGACACGTAGTGATGGTATCATAAAAATACGTACATATTTACTCGGGCCTGTCTCTCAAAGGGGGTAGGTAGGACTTCTTTCAACTTCATAAATTTTAATCGAGTCACAAATTTGCTAATTTAAATTTAAAATTATTCGCCATAATAAGATATGTGTTTTTTTTTAGAACGGTCCCATCAGGCTCTCGACATTTTACACTTACTAAAGTTAAGCAGGTTTTTGATACTTATTACAAAAGCCTACTTTTGACTTATATAACGGACATCAACGTTATAATCGATAACTATTGAGATGAAACGTAAACAAATTATAAAATGAACTTTATTGTTAAAAAGTTAACCTACAACGATAACATTTTTGTGCAGTCAAAACCTGAAAATAAATTATTTTAGTCCGAAATGAAAAAAAACGCTCAAATACGGGTTGAAAATGAACCCCCTAGCTTTATTGAACTCTATGAATCAGAATCACTAGTAGAACACAAAATCGTAGAAAAAGAGTTTTTTCTTTCACTTTTTTTTGGTTTTCAAATTTCGAAAAAAATGCCAAATTACGCGACACGACAAATCATGTGACTAACAATATACCCGATAATACACATAGGCTATAGGTTTTGTAGAGTGTTGTCTCTGTCACTGGAGTATTAGTGCTTCTTTTGACAGTCGATATCTTTTTTTTTATTATGAATCATGACAAAAGTAACAAAACATGTATTTTTTATTTCGACAATAGAACAATTTCTTTTGTTATAGCTAGAGGGTTTATTTTAAATCGGGAATCTATGAAAATCCTGTATTAGCACTACTTTACATATTATATCTAAAATAACGAAATCAAGCAAGGTTCCAGAGACATATTTAAACAAATTAAAACTTCAGTGCTTCTTAGGTCCATTTAGTACAGTAAACTCCTTAATACACCCTTTTGTGACTTTGACGTCTATAAAAACTTGATAGAATGTATAAAAATATATAATATAATCGTTTCGCCACATATTCATTTTGACCACATATTTACAGTCGTAATAAGTGAAGTTGGTAGAGCTGGTGCCGGGCTCGACTGTGGAGGTACCACCAACCATCTAACTCACAAATCCTCCCGAAGTTATTCGGGGGAGAGTAAAAAGACAGCTCGCAAACTGGTACAACTAGGTGACTTATACAGCCTGGTACCGATTGATGGCGGTATATCCATCCCCAATTGCCGGGCTTTATATAAAACAGACTGGTGACGGGCAGCAGCGTGACTGGTGCGAGGGTTTTAGCACTAAGCTCACCAAGCCCGCCTGCCCAGTGTGTGTCTTTTTTTTCGAAGGACCGCCAAGATTGGCAAAATGTCGTAAAGGCCTAGTCAGCAGTGGATGTATCGGGCTAATGGATAGAAGTATCGTATTGGTCAAAGTTCTAACCGTGGCCTCAAGGCCTATTGATAAATGTTGACTACCATTTTATGACTAAATAAATCGTTTTCTTAATATTACACAATTAGAGTGAGATAGAACACAATGTGTCACATGAACCATTAGAGTAATTAGCAGCAGTTGAATGTACAATTTAATTGTAATGTTACAGGAAACAATGTCTCTGTTGAGAACAATGTAATCTGGAGTGCAACGTAGTCTGTAATAACACACGTTCACCCGACAGAAGAGTAATATGTAATTCCTGGAATATCAGCAAAATTATTAGACACAGAAATAGTTTTTTTATGTTATCACATTATAAGTTGTAGAGTCATCAAAATTCAACTATGTATTTCCGATTATTATCCTTTTAAAATGTGTTCATCTATCAGTGGTGCCCAACCGGTAGCTCCCGCCTGGTAGCCAACGACTTGTTTTCTAGGCGCTCGCGAACAAAATCGGATGAAAAAAATTAAGTCCACACTAGTTAAAATTATGTAAACACTAACTAAACTCTGAAAATCTAAACTCATCATATCAGTGCTGAGCTGCGGCTTTTTCCCAACTAAAAGTGATAAAGGAAGACCAGGAACAGTATGTTATAATTTTCAGAAGCTATTTAACAATGTAAACAGCCAAGTATCACATGTTAGTTTCTGCAGTTCCTCTGTATAGATTTTGTGTTTTATATCATAATAAAATAAAAAGAAGTATAATTAAGTAATTTAGTTCTTTTATGTCACTTAAGTTTTTTTTAACTCGGCTGTACCCGCAGAGCATTTAAAGATTTTAAAACAGCCCTCGGAGCAAAACGAGTTGGGCACCCCCGATCTATACTAATAATAAATTAGTAAAAAGTTGTGAATGTTAATTAAATATTTTTCAGGAATATTATATGAAATGTATTATTAGTATTGTATTGAGGACAAAATTGCAATATTAATTTTTTTTGTCCGTCTCTTTGTTCCGATTTAGCTCAAGAACCACTCAACGGAGTTGGATTCGATTTACTTTAATAACATTGTAGTGACCCTGGTCAATTAGGCTATAAGGGATGTTGATAAAATAACTGCGAAGTCGAAAAGTGTCGATAATAGTTTTAGTTATTGATAAACATTATACATTATTAATTTTAGGGCAATACGTGAATTTATAGAAAAAGAAAAAGCGGCGGTAGAACACTGGCCTCTCAATCTTGAGACCCAGGTTCGATCCCCAGTCTAGTATGCACCAATGAGTTTTTCGGAATTTATGTGCATAGTATTTGTGTTCTGACATAATACTTATCACTCGCTGAATGGTGAAGGAAAACATCGTGAGGAAGCCTGGGGATCACCACCCATCACGTTGGGACGTTAAAATCGTCGGTGAAACGCGTTTGCATTTCACAGTTCACACCCGGGAACACATCTGACAGCCCTTTGGGGATGACCCGAATCCGGGACGATATATTTATATTTACTTATAGAAAAACATATGTACTGATAGAAAAACCGTTGCAATTACAATTAATGGTTAATTGTGTTGCATCGTATTATCTTAAATGTTGGGAATATACATTTAAAACCTCGTTCGAAAAACACGTTCCTAAAATAATTTATAGAGCGCAATTTAAGCTTTGGTAATAAATTTTGAGCACTTCATTCAAATTGAAAGTCCCGATATCCAACAAAGCCCGGCCGATAAAAAACGATATTGATAACACAAAGTTAATAAAACCCGGCACTGGGCTGCGTTTTGTCTCGCACCGAACAAGTTTAACTGAGGCTATATTTTATGGCTTCAGAACGGATATCGGTTCATCAAGGACATTCCTGATTGATACTAGTTTTTGGAATAAATTCTTCAGAGCTATGAAATATTTTTTAGATTTTTTGATCCCATTCCTTCATTTATACAGAGGTGAACAAAAATATTTTCAAGGACATTTATTATTTATCCTTTAATTTCATAGCCTAGAAACAAAAAATATATAAAAGTACTGATAAAGTAAGAACGGACATGTGAGTTTTGGGATAGTAAAAAAAAACTTAATAAATATAGATAAATTTAAAAGAATTTAACTCACTGATCTATCAAGGTCCTAGACCTTGGAATACGAAATTTGAACTGATAGGTTCCTTGTCTAACGTGGACCCCACTCAGAAGGGATATAAGGAAATTCCCTCGGGATCCACGCAAGCAACGCAGTGGGGCTTCTCTTTGTTTTATTCCATTTAACCATAAGCCTGATTCGTCCACTGCTAGACATAGGCCTTTCCAAGATTTCGCCACTCTTGGCAGTCCTCCTGGAGGAAATGCCCATACTCACACATGTTGGGCAGATGAGTCGGTGAGTTGGTTTATACAGGCTGTAATCGTTAAGTGTGACCAGGAGATTATTCTGTAACTATTACAGATATCAAAAAAATTTAAACTGGTATCAAAAGTACGTTACCTAATCAAAAAAATGACATCAAAAGCTTTTTGACAATAAAACGAGAAGTATTCAAAATTTCGACATTAAACACTCCCATACATTTAGTATGAGATTAGTAGGAAGGTTTTAGTTTCCTTATTTTAAAAGGTAATTTTATCTTAGTAACGATATTAAAGGAAACTGTTTATTAACCTATCAAAGTAATAACACTATCTTTTAAGTGAATATTAGTATTGATTTCTTAGTAAGTGCAAAATTTTGTATTCCAAGCAGATGTTCGAAGTGACGTCCTTGTTAATCTCATACTAAATTAAATATATGGGAGTGTTTAAAGTCAAAATTTGTAATACTTCTCGTTTGATTTTCAAAAAGTTATTGATGTCATTTTACTGATTAAGTAACGTATTTTCGATATCAGTGTAAAATTTTTTGATATCTGTAATAGTTACAGAATAATCGGCTGGTCACACTTAAAGATTACACCCGGTATAAAGCCCGGCAATTGGGGATGAACATACCGCCATCCATCGGTCCCAGGCTGTGGCGGGCCACCTGATTGTGCCTGTATGAGAGCTGTCTTCTTATTCTTCCCCAAATATCTTCAGTAGGGTTTGCAAGTAAAAGGTACCACCACCTACGCCGTCGAGCCCGGTACCAGATGTATCATCTGGCTTAGTTTAGTTTTATGAATCGCAAATATTATATCAAAAATAAAATGTTAAGGGCCCTTTAAGGCGCTACCTCACTAAAATCGGCACTTTTTGAAGTTATTTACCCGATTTTCAGAAGAAGCTACTAATTTTATAAATGAGTATAAAAATATGGGTACCGTTTTCTAGTTTTCTTGAATACAGAAACGCGATAGCAGAACTTTCGCTCGATAGAAATAATTATTGAAATAAGGTCTTCTTCTACACTTTTTTTCATAGTATGCGAAATAGGAATGACATATAGACCTGGACGATATTTTATTAGATAGATTTTAACAATACCTAAATTTTATGAATGTGAAATTTTGATAACTATTTTAGTTAATTTTATATTAATTTAAAACCGACATTTTGCATTTTTTGCCGGAATCCGTCCCTCTCGCACTGCGGGTCGTTCCGCATGGAGTAACAGTGACCGTTGAAAAATTCACGTATTATCTTTAGTGTCATGCGGATTTGCAACCGTGTGCGTTTCTGACCCGCAAGCGTACCGTCCGCTTCATACGTTTTCATTTCTTTTATAATCATGCGTGACACACGCATGCAGGGCGCGGGCTGGAGACACGGGCGCCGTCCGCGTGCGGACTACCCGCATACGTGTCGGGTTCCTCGACATTCAGAATTGCTTTTACAGCCAAGTGGATAACACGCAATAGATACGGAAAGATCTACAGTCGAAGTTCATTAATGCCCTATATTATGGGATGAGAGTAATGATCTATATAAAAATCGAGATGCATGAGATTTGGTGCCTAGTTTTGATGATCTAATTATTTAAAAAAAATGAGTAAGTGAGAAACATTTCATGGATATCCGAATATTATTTTGAAACTTGCGATAATTCTGAGTTTTTAATAATTTACACCAAGCAAACATTGTCCGAACTTTTTGTTTTTGTACAGAATATAAGCCAGAATTAATTAATTTACTTTCATCTTCCTCACGACTGGACGACACGCACAACACTGCTGCGCTGCGTAGCGAACAATCTACTCTGCGTGTCGACCGCATGCGGACCAGAAACGCACGCGGGCGCAAATCCGCATGACACTAAAAAGGGGCCCTTAGTATTTATACGCTATCTTTAATTATGAATTGAAGTGGTACTTAGAATTAAACGTAGTTAACGGCAAGTCTTTAATGTATTTGTAATCCGTTAGAATTACACCATCTCACACATTAACGTAACTGATATCGGCTTAAATTATCCGTCAAGAAGAGGCAGTTTATCAACGTAGAATCGTCGCATAAATCAGCTCGGGCCTTGCTTTGTGGCAGTTGAGATATAGAAGTGGCGAGATATGAATGAACTTTGCGGTTTCGCCGGTAAATTATTGAGGTTATTGTGGTGTACTCGTTTGTATAATGGTCGGCGGCTATAAAGCGTTTTATCTCTGATGAAATGAGGAGGGAGATCATTTACAATACTTGTTACGGTTTCACAAATGCAAACAAAAAATATTAAACGCATCCGGTAAATATAAGGTTTATGATAGACTTGCGTTTACTCGCGGCATTGCTTTGAACGTGTCTTTAAATTAATACAAATATAAGAACTACTGTTGACAGTTTTCGGCTTGGTGATTCGTTTATGAACGCCCCCTCCCCCCCTTGTAGCCTATATTCATCACCAGGGTTACTGCAATGATAAAAAAGAAAATAAAATCCCAATCCGTTGAGTGGTTCTTGAGTTAAAATGGAACATGCATACAGACAGACGGACGAAAATCCTAAAAATTGAATATTCAACCTGAGTATAAATAATAACCTATTTAATTTAAAATTTCGCAAAAATTATTTAATTTACAGACACTACTTTTTACTCTATAATTAATAAGTTATAGATTTGAATTGGTAGACTAAAAGACTAGAGTACCCGGACTTCCGCTATGACTAGTATGCGTTTCTCCCAAATAGATTCGATCGATAGTTTATCGTTTGAGCATACGTCCATCCTTGATACACGCATTGGAAGTGTGGTAGGAGAATATACGAATATGACCGAACGATATAAGATCGACTTTTCACTTCGGAGTAGGCCCCTGTATTATGCGAAACAATTAAATCATTTTGTCACAATGTAGTAAACTGTTTACTAAAACTTAGATTTATTTTTCACAAAATTACTTTTATGGTGCCAAGTTTATGAATGATGTTACCACTGTAGATAAAGTCCAATGAGTGCACACTTGTATAAGAAGAAAAGCTTTTTCGTCACTACGAGTATAATGCTTTAAAAGTAGATCGTACTTAACTCGAAATTTGGGGTGTAAATTCAATTTACAGCCCTAGCAACGTAAATAAAGTTAAAAATCGAACAAGGGTTCTTTACATTCACTAACTGGTAATTAACTTGTGGCAGTAGAAAATATTATATTCTGTCCAATGTCTTTTTATTTTGTAATTCTATAATAATAATTCCTCGCATTACTTAGTGATAAAAAGTACTGTTTTCAAAGCGGGTGTAACTCGTCAATTACATTCCTCGAATAACATGTACAATAACATGGACATGACATGGGTGGTTACTAAAACACGTTTTATTTATAAAACTCACCTAAGTTTTTATGTTTATTACTAACAAAATGTCGATGAATTACTATTTCACATTTTTTGTAATATTCGTGTAAATATGGCCCCATTTATCAAATTTGAACTCAGTCGGTCTAGTAGCATAAAGTTGTACTGCAAGTTAAGACAGAGATAAACAGACAAAGTTATAAAAAAAAGGTCTTAAACGAATAACTTTTTTATTTTTACTAATGAATGTCTATCGAATTTGGTCACATTCATTCAAATAATGCCGTATGTATTTAACACGAGTGGCCTTACATACGTACAGCAAAGCGTACCTCGTGCCCGCTGGATCGACGACCTGAAGGACGTTGCGGGGGGCGGCTGGATGAGGAGGACGGAGGACCGACATGAGTGACGAAATTTGGGAACGGCCTATGTCCAGCAGTGGACGAACACGGGCTGATGGATGGATGGATGGATGGCCTTACATTGGTGTTCTACTTTCTCACAATATTTGTTGACCAACGATGTTCGATAATGGCTCGTAAATAATATTAAGACCTTCATATAATAATATTGTATCCCCTGAAGATGGATTAATTTCCGAAACCGGTTGGAAAACTCTAATAGAACAAATTAAATAAGTGCTTTTGTGAATTATCAAGATGCTTTTTATGTTTCATCAAGTGCCGACAATTGCAACTATAAATTATATAAGTACAAATTACCTGCAAAATTGTGTAATTTTTATGGATTGTTGTAGTTGTTGAAATTTCCGTTAAAAGTGAATTTAGTTCTCATCCAATTCTCTCGTCGTCATATTTGCTTTGGGTCTCACTTGATTTAAAATTATTTATTTATTGAAGAAAACAAACGGCTATTCTATAATAGATAATTAAATAATTAATAATTAAACAATATTAACAATGCAAATAAAGTAACAATAGCCTTACAAAGTTTTCATTTATAAGAATCATGAGCATGTGATTAAATGTGATTTTGAAGCTCATTCATTAAAAATTTAATTACATTTTTGAATGTATTTACCATCAATTGCATAATAATTCATAATTCGTACTAATTTATTTGTCAAACATAGGTTACAATAAGATATTATGTAAAAACATGTTTCTCTATGACTTCCTTTGCCTTAAAGGCATACAAATATTTGAAGGAAATCTTAAATTATAATCTAAACAAAATGTAACATTAAATTAAAGTTAACAAACAATAAGTTTTGCTTACATTGATTGATGCCATACATAAATTTAAAAAATCACGATACATAGGTACATACATTTGTCATAAGTTAAAGCGGCGCGGCGGTAGCTCAGGCGGTGAAACGCTGGCCTCTCAATCTTTTGATCCAGGGGGGCTACTCCGAAGTGGAAGAATTCGATCGAGTATCATTCGGTCGTATATCCATCTCTTATACAGGTTGTCTCATTTAAATCGGTCAGTATGGGAAAGTCTGAAACTAAAAGACATACGAAGATCTGTTCTTAGGAACCATGTCATCGATTTTAATAACAAGTAAAAGTGCATTCATAAATTTTAAAAAAACCTGTACTCAGCTCGGGAATCGAACCCGGTTGTTTTGAAAAAAATAAACTTTTACTATTTCCATTTAGATATCGATTGTGTAGGTCTTAAGCAGTAAATAGCTCTATTAAACATGATGTCTCAAATGAATAAAATGAGTTGTTTTCACATACTTTCATTTATTTTCGAAGTGACCACCGCTACAATATTTAACAAGTTCAGGCATGTAAAATTGTCTCTATGGTTGTTTGCACCTCTTTGCTGGTGTCGCATCTTGTTACATACACCGCTTTACGTATCATGGCATTGGCATTGCATTAAATCATTCCGCAAAGATTTGCAAACAACCATAGAGACAATTTTACATGCCCGAACTTGTTGAATATTGTAGCGGTGGTCACTTCGACCACCTACTAAAATAAATTAAAGTATGTGAAAACAGTGCATTTTATTAATTTGAGACATCATGTTTCATAGAGCCATTTACTGCTTAAGACCTACACAACCGATATCTAAATGGAAATAGTATAAGTTAATTTTTTTTCAAAACAACCGGGTTCGATTCCCGAGCTGAGTACAGGTTTTTTTAAAATGTATGAATTCAGTTTTACTTGTTATTAAAATCGATGACATGGTTCTTAAGAACAGATCTTCGTACGTCTTATAGTTTCAGACTTTCCCATATTGACCGATTTAAATGAGACACCCTGTACCTATATATTAATACGTGCGTCATAGATGGATGTATGTTCGAACGATAAACTATCGACCGCCCTTTTGAGAGTGCCGGGCTAGCCAGGTTCCATTCCGGGTCGGGCATATACAAATGAGTTTTTCGGAATTTTGTGCATAGTATTTGTGTTCGTACCTAATACTTACCACTTGCTGAACGGTGACGGAAATCATCGTGAGGAAACCTGCATGCCCTAAGAAGCGTGTAATTGTGCCCGAAGTACGGCGATAGGGCTCACCACCCAACACTTTGGGACGTAATAATCGTCGGTGAAACGCGGTTGTACCGGGTGTGGACTGTGACTTGCATTTCACATTTCAGGAATTCATGTCATTATAATATGTGAAGAAAATCAGACTGCCAAACTGACCGAAAATAATAACTTAAGCAAGCCTTGGTCTACCGAAGTACCAGTCTATCGTATGTATACACTTACATTAAAATATGACTAATTTGGTCAAGGCTTATGCGAAAGTAATGAATATGAAAATTTTAAAAAACACATGAAAGTAAACTTATAACAATATAAAAACATAAAACTAAAAACTCAAATAAAATCTCAGTTTAAACACATTTTAAAGCTTTTAAAATGCGTGAAAGAGCGAAATTATCTTTTAGAGGCTATCCAATGGAATAACGTTTTCCACAAAAATACTTTCACTACGGAAACTAAAAGTTTTGCTGAGCATAAAAAAGCTTTTGGCTTAGTTTCTTATGTATGAAAACTGCGGTTTGAATCGTTACGCAATTATTACATGTCTATGGTATTATGAAAACGGTAAATTTCAGGTTTGCTCTTTAACCCGGCGAGAATGTGGTGCAGAATCGCACGCCGAGGATGAGGAGGGTCATTATGACCCTACATTTAATTTTAATTTTTTAAATGTTTCTTATTAAGATAACTAATTTTGTTAACAATATTAAAAATAAAACTAAACTAGCAACATAACTACTAAAAACTATTTAAAAAACTAAAATTAAATAACTTAAAATAAAAAGAAAATTCCACCTAAAAATATACATTTATTAAAATTAAACTAAATAAAAAATATTAGCCAGATCGCCGTCGTCATGTGGAAGGGTACCTAGAAGGCTGGCTGCGTTTCCTCTTTGTATGGCCATACTAATTCTCTGGCCAAAATACGCGCCAGCCCTCGGGTCCCCACAGACGTCGACCAGCCGCGCAGCTAGCTTCTTGAAAAGGAGTTTTGCTTCTGGACCCCACGGCCCGAGGGTCTCAACGCCAAAAGGCGCAAATATGCAGTCCAAACTGAGGCCAGCATATCCGCGTCTCTTGTGTGCTTCTGCCGCTGCCGCAGCTGCGCCAGCCCTAAAAGCAGTCACACCGGTGTGGGACGGTGCTAAAGTATCGACACACGTAGCGTCCCACACCAATGCCCTGCCGTTCTTCCAGGGGATTAATGTGATCCCATCGGGCCTCTTGCCATCATCACGCGATAAGCCTACCTGTTCTAAAATAGCCGGTACGTTGACAGTGGCAAGGGCCCTGCGGGTGACATCGTTTAAACTGGTATGCCGCGGGAAGCGGCCAGCACTGCGTCGAGATGAGAGGCCGTGGTGTCCAAGCTGATCGACTTCTGTGCCACACCGACAGCGATGTGGCTCGTTCGTCCTTGCGCCGAGACGGAGGCTTATGGCAAGGGAGAAAGTTACTCTATCCAGCTGCGTGCCGATGTTAGTTGATGATAAAGCGTGCAGCCAGAAACCTGACTCCTGTTCGACAGATGCCAGAAGACGTGCTCGATCTGCTGAGTCAGAAGCAGTCTCCAGTAGGTCGTTTTGTACCTTACAGCAGAAAGGCTCGTCCCACAATCTTTGTAATGCCAAATCGGTGGGCAGATCCTCACCAGGACAGGCTTGCACCCATGAATCCCGGGCCTCCGTCAAGCACGATGTCTCTATGTCACCTAGTGAGGGGAAAATTACAGTACCGAATAGTTGATGCGTGCTATAGACGGATGACAGAAAAGCAGGGAGTGCCACACTGGAGATTTTGCGGATCCCTAGGCCACCGAAGCGGACCGGTAGTGAAGCTTGGGTCCAGCACCGGTCGGTGAGTGAACAATTCAGTATCCTTACCAATGTTTTTTGAAGGGTATTATCCATAATTTTTTAAAAAATTATCAAATTTCCAGAGAGGGCAGCAGCGGAGAACGTAGGTTAATTTAGGGACAAAAAGGCAGAAACGTTTTATAAAAAATGCTATGTGCGGATTAATTTTGGTCAAACGGTCAGAACAATTAACAAATTTAGAAACATGATCGTTCACGGATTCCTTTGTTTTTGTTTTAGTATAATTTAATGTTTGGACATTTTAATATTACATTATTTTAACGTTTAACATTAAAAACACATTTTACGTTACAAATCTTAAAGCTATATTTTTTTAGTAAATGTTTACGTTCCACCTTGAGCTCCTCATAGTTAATTTTGACCAATATCACCAAAAAAGACAATAATTAATCGATTAAACTAACCAAGGAGAGTGACACAAAAGTACTACGTCGCGTATGATGTAGGGTCAAATTTACCCTATTCTACTTTTGCGCAAGTGTAGCTCTTTCTTCAGGCGTCGGCTGACTGTGCGACAGGCAGGGGGCATCATTAGCGACAGCTATTTGAGATAAATAATAACATACGACCACGTGACAAAAAACTGCAAACGTTTGAAAATGAGCAGGGTAATATAGACCCCTCCTTATCATCACCGGGTTAAACTTTTTAAAAATAGATAAAATGAAGAAGGAACACACATGCATCCTTATGATATAAAAAGGGTTAGTTTTTCTCGTGAGCGTGGCTGGGCAAATCGTAAACTATTGGGGTATAGCAAAAAGTTCTCAAAGAAGTCATGAGGCCGATTATGATGAAAAACGTTAACTACATAATTAAATATTCATGATGTCAACTCACTCTAATTTAAGTGAAAGTAATGACAAATATAAATATTTAAAAACGGATAGGACTCACTTTTTTAAGTGTGCGAGGAGGCATAGGTCGAGCTTTCGATGAGATTAGGACTCATCATCATCAGGACTCTTCGGGAGTACTTTTGCCCACGGCGGTCAGTCGAGTACTAAGCTTCCTCTCCTCTCTCGTCACCGCTCGCCTTTTCGCTGTTCGGCTGCGTTCACTCTAATTTTAATGAAAGTAATGATACTAATGACGGCAAACTAACGAATTTTTAAAATTAATTAATTTTTATGCCTTGCCCGTTCCGTAAGGATGTTTCTAAGTGTTTACTTTTAAAGACACACCTGGGCTCGAAGATTGTAGCAAAATGTATTGGAATGAACAATGTTGTGACGTTTAACAAGTACAATCCTTGATACGCCAAGTAGAGCTACGTACTGGAATAGGTAATAGGCATATATTCGAAGAATTGTTTAGTTGAGTTTTAATCAATGTAAGAAAACTTATATAGTATTTTCTTTAAAAAATGCCTTTTCATTTAGTTTGCTGTTAGATATTACTTCTCAGAATTGGATCCTTGCAAGCAAAACTATTGGACGGTGAAGTACTTTAGGTGAAATCAAATCAACCGACCAAATTCCTACTGGAGACTCGTTTAGTCATAAGAAACAAGGCTTAATGACACACCAGGTGAAACCTTGTACAGGTACTTAGTAGAACCAGTAAGAGAGTAAAAAAATATATTTTTCGAAATTGACCAAAAGGATAACTGAACCTACTCGTAGTTCTTGATCACTAACCGAGTCTCCAGTATTAATTTGGTCGGTTGATTTAATTTCACCATATAAAGTGTGTTTTTAAGTTTCTATATTCGAAGTATTCAGTAAGCCTGATTATTAATTTTGCTTTGCTGTCTGTCCGTCTGCAGATGGAATGAGTTACAGACCTGAAATTTGGATATATTTTGTAGAATTTAACCCCAAAACTGAATATAGAATTAAATAAAATTAAATTTAAATTAAATTTTAATTGTAATTATGCTTTATTTAATGCAAAAATCGTGGTAAACTGGCAACATTAATCAGAAAAGTATTTCTTTTTCAACAGTTAATAAATGTGATAAATAATAAAAATTCTGGTATATTATGATAATTAAATTATTTTTACGGTAAGTTTCCAAACAAATATCCGTGAAAAAAATATTACCATTGGTGTCGTTATCTAGAACTCATTAAAAGAAGAAATACATTCATTAAAATTAGAGTGAGTTGACATCATAAATATTTAAAAAACGGATTGGACTCACTTTTTTATCTGTGCAAGGAGGCACAGGTCGAGCTTTAGAAGCTTAGTACTCGACTGACCGCCGTGGGCAAAAGTACTCCCGAAGAGTCCTGATGATGATGAGTCATAATCTCATCGAAAGCTCGACCTGTGCCTCCTTGCACAGATAAAAAAGTAAGTCCAATCCGTTTTTTAAATATTTAATAAATACATTTTTTTGCAAATGCTCTGTTTAACAATTTTCCCACCAAAATGCCAAAAAATACAAAAATCATTAAGAAATATAGATATAAGTATATATATATGTGTATATACATGCAAAAAAAAATATACAAATCTTTGTCTCGGTTTTGATACATTATGCATTCACAGGTCAATCATTAGGTACCATGGAACTTTGCTACACTTAATAGACTATGAATCTAAAAATCTCCGAAAATTATAAAAGTTGCGCTGATAGTAAAGATGCTTTTTGATAATATTTTCACGTGGGTAGACCTACTCTTATCCAAATGGAAAACGATTTTACTCACGTATTTCCTTTCTGTTCTGCCAACTTTTTCCCACGTTTTCATAAAACTAATAGGAAGGTAGAACTATGAAATTGCGTAAACCTGCTAAGTCAAGTGAATATCCGTAGGCAATTGGAAAAGGTAAGTGCCATTTTTTTTAATTTATGGTTACATTTGGATAAAATTTAATGGTTTAGGTTGTAAGCACTTGGTAGAATATGGTATAGATGTATCGTTTGGACTATTTTTCTGTTACTGAAAATCGACGTTGTGTCTGTATATACACATTTATGTATATCTCGAGTTGTAGCCCTTTTTGCTTCAGTGGCTCACACCTACTTGCACATCAACACCCCTACAACGATGTTTCATTCATCTAGAACTACTACATTTCATGTTTCAAATTAAACGTATTTTTTGTTGTATGTACAAAAAAATACAAAATATTTTATCTAACATTCTGTTAGTACAGCAGTCAAAATTTTATTTTACGTATTTCACGGAAAGGGTCATTGAACCTTGGTCTTGACCACTTACCGAGTCTTCAGTATGAATTTGGCTGCACAAACGAAAGTCATCCAATATTAAGTAGTCGTCGAAAAACCAGAAACCAGAAAATAGTGATTCCGAGACAACGAAGCGCTCTTTTCTCTAAAAGTTGTTATTCCATGGCTGCAAAAATGTATAATTTATTGCCAAAATATATGAAGACATTACCGGAACCATTTTTTAGGAGAAAACTGTTTAGCTGGCTCATTGATAGAGGTTTTTACACTGTCAAAGAATTTATGAATTATAACAATTATAACCATTAGGATAAAACTTAACTTGAAAAATGTTTATACATAATAACACTATCCTGACTTTAGTTCATTGAAATTGTTATGACATGCATACCAATATCATTTATAATTGTAAAACCATTGTAATTTAATTTTAATAAAGTATTTGTTTACCTCCTGCAGGTGAAACATGCTGAACTGTAATTATATTTAACATCTTTTGTAAACCATGTTTGAAACAAATCTATTTCTATAAAAACTAGAGACCGTACTCGTCTACACCAACTAAATCCAGCTAGTATAAAATCAGGTTATACATAATACGATGAATAAAATAACTTCATCCATTAAAACGGATGCCTAAACATAAACACCCCAGCCATTTATCTCCACACACGACCAGATTTAAATCAGACGGAAGTTTCGAATCACGCTGCAACAAAGAACCGTACATACCAACACTGCTGAATTAATTTAAACTTGGGGCATGTGGGGATTAAACCGGACCGATGAGGCGATAAAATTACTTCGTAGGTATGTAAAGAAGCTAAGGAGTAAAGAACTTGAACACTCTGAATCATAAAATCTTTTTCAATGCAAGCGCTCGTAAATACCTATTTTATATGCACCAAAACTGTTGCTGAAGTAATTTTTATCGCCTTATTTTAAGTTTATTTTCAGTCTGCGTGCTTTGAAAGGCACGTTGAGTTGTGGATCCAAGTTGTGCCTGAAATACGGCTCACCACTCATCATGCTCTGACGATACTCGTCGGTGAAAAGTGGATGTACGAGTATGGAATCTGACTTGCATTTCACACTCTACACTCGGTTATAGTTCTGACATCCCTCAGGGATTCATGTCGTAACAATATATGTATTATTTTAATTCCCTCACAGGTTATATCAACCTCTGCGGACCCCGTTCATTATGTAGGAAAAAAAACATCGCAGACTTTTAGTATTCAAATAACAACTTATATACCTACGAGGGGTGGCTGAAAAGTAATCTACCTGACTATGAAAGAAAATACATGGATTAATAATTTATTTTTTATTTTTCAATATAGTCCCCTGCAACTGAAATGCACTTACGACATTTGTCAATAAGTGACAGCATACCATTAAAATAATAATTATTATTTTGATTGTCAAAATAGTCATTCACAGCGTCCTTCATCTCTTCGTCTGTTGAAAATCTGCGCCCTCTCAAATTTTTCTTTAAATTTTTAAATAAGAAGTAGTCAGAGGGAGCCAGGTCTGGACTATAGGGTGGGTGGTTGATCTCTGTAAAGGCGTTTTTTGTCAGAGATGACCGCGCCTTAAAGGCCGTGTGCGCGGGTGCATTATCATGCAAAATCAAAACGCCTTTGCTAAGTTTGCCCCTCCTGTCTTCTTTTATTTTTTTGCGTAGCTGGTCAAGTAAGTTCGCATAGTATTCAGCATTCATCGTGGTGTTTTTTGGCAGGTAATCTATCATAAGAATCCCCTCAACATCCCAAAAAATGGTTGCCATTAGTTTGCTCGCTGACAGCCGGACCTTAAACTTCCTTGGTGGTTTTTCCCCTTTAAATTTCCATTGCATCGATTCTTGTTTGCTTTCGGGATCCCACTGACGAATCCAAGTTTCATCACAGGTCACTATTCGCAAGATAGTTTCTTCCTCTTTATCCTTTACCAAGTCTAAAAATGACTGACAACATTCCACACGCCTTTGCTTATCAAACGGGGTCAACATTTTAGGCACCCAACGTGCGCTCACCTTGGACATTCCCAAATGTTCATGAATTATTTCATGAACTCGTTCCTTGCTAATGCCAACATCTCTAGCTATTTCCCACTGCTTAATTCGCCGATCGGCAAGGATCAGTTTCTTCACTTTTTCCACATTAATCCAATAATAAAAACATCACAAACCTGCCAAAAAATCCATTCATATCTTAACGTTTCATCCACTTATCTTCTTTGCTCCAACATTGCACCTTGTGTACCTACCGAACCGTATCTATTCCTTATTTATACTATTCATATGTACAGCTACCATACACATCGTACGAAATAGATACAACGAAATTAAAATTGTTTTATCAAAATGTTCGTGGATTAAATACCAAGACCAATGAATTCTATAATAACATTTTAGTTTCTGACCATAATATAATATTAATCACTGAGTCATGGCTATCGGACAGTGTTTTAGACTCCGAGTTAACCGATAGTAGGTATAACGTATTTCGTGCAGATCGAGGTTCACGCGGAGGAGGCGTGTTGGCTTTGTGCTCGAGTCAGCTGAGTGTGCGCGCGCGACCGGACTGGCAGCGCGATCATATCGGTGTGGAGTGCATGTGGCTTACTGTCGATAGTCGCTCCATCGGCTCACAACGTGATCTCCATATCGCCTTGGTTTACATGCCACCCGACCGCCAAGACAAGCCTCACATAACAAAACTATCACAACGTGCAAGTACACTCACTGACTGGATCAACGATGTGGTTGCATCTAGTCCAGATGATTACTTTCTTTTAACAGGGGATTTCAACCTTAATTTCGTGCGGTGGGATACAGATCCACCTACTTATTTAAAAAAGGTAAGCACTGACCTCCAAAACTCAGCTAGTAATTTAATTAATCATTTGATTTATTTAGGTTTTAATCAGTACAATAAATCTCAAAACAGAGCTGGTAATACGCTTGACCTTGTGTTTTCAAATTTCTTTTTGAAACTATCCGAGTGCACTGACCCCTTAGTCAAGGAAGACATCCATTTTCACACAACACTCAGTATGGACGCAGTCGATATTGGGTTGTCCCCACTCCCTAAAGTACCTCGCCGTAAATACCATTTTAGAAAAGGCAATTACAGTAAAATAAACGAGGAAATAGAAGATAAGGATTGGCTTAGTATTTTGTCGGCTGGTTCAGTGGATGACGCTGTTTCGGCTTTTTATAGAATAATTTTCGAAATTATCGATAAACACGTTCCTCAAACGATTGTCAATACCTCAAACCGATATCCAATCTGGTATAGCCGTGCCCTCGTCAATATCATCAAAGAAAAAAGCAAAGCTCACAAACATTGGATACGCTATAAAAATCCAATAGACTATGAAACGTTTTCTTTGCTCAGAACTAGACAAAAGGCTTTACAGGATGATTGTTACTCTGCATACATTAAAAGTACACAAGAGCTTATTAGAAAAAATCCAAAGTATTTCTGGTCTTACATTAAAGCTAAGCGTAGTTCAAACACTGGTTATCCTAGTTGTATGATTGCTGACGGTAAGAACCTAACGAATGAACAGGAGATATGCGAAGGTTTCAGTAACTTCTTTGAAAAGATGTTCAAAAAACCGGCACACTATTATCAACATAATACTAACAATGCAACCAATTTCATTAACACAATATCAACCTGTCACATTACAAAAGACTGCATCCATAAATTATTGTTGAAGCTTGATGTCACGAAAGGAGCAGGGAGCGACAGTTTACCCCCATCTTTAATTGTAAAATGCGCAAACAGTCTCGTGTTTCCACTTGGCATAATCTTCAATCGCTCTATACATGAGGGTATATTTCCTGCCCAATGGAAGATTGCTCACATTGTGCCTGTGCACAAAAAAGAATCTAAGGCAAACATAGAACATTACCGACCAATATCCATTCTCTGCACATTTGGCAAGATATTTGAGAAAGTTATTTACAATCACGTGTACCCAGTTATAATGCAGGGAGTCCCTGATCAACAACATGGTTTTGTAAAGGGTCGATCCACAACGTCAAACCTCGCAGTATTTGTCAGTGATACTCTTAATGGTATGAATACACAGGGCCAGGTTGACGTGATTTACACTGATTTTGAAAAGGCTTTCGATCGTGTGGATCACGTTATCCTGCTCCGTAAACTACAAGAACTAGGTATTCAAGGGGACTTGTTTCGCTGGATGAAATCCTATGTAACAAACCGTAGGCAGGCTGTGGTTGTGGGTGGGAACAAGTCTGACTTCATTTCTATTCCCTCTGGCGTTCCACAGGGTTCGTTATTAGGTCCACTGCTTTACGTTGCTTATTTGTATGACATAGCTGAATGCTTTCAGCACTCTAAATACTTGCTTTATGCGGACGATAAGAAGATTTATTTTAACATCAAAAATATCACTGACTGTCACCATCTCCAGGATGACTTAAAAAGACTGTGTGAATTTTATGATAGAAACTTAATTAGTGTAAATATTGACAAATGTGTTCAGATTTCCTTCACCAGAAACCCAAATCCCATTAATTTCACATACAACCTAAATGGTGTAAACTTAATTAAAACTAACAAAGTTAAAGATCTAGGCATTGTCCTAGACTCTAAATTAACCTTCTCTGTACATATTGAATCGATTGTCAACAAAGCCCTTAAGAATTTGGGATTTGTCATCCGTGTAAGTAGGCCTTTCACAGACTCGACATGTATTAAAATCTTATATTACGCCTATGTTCGTAGCGTGCTAGAATATTGCAGTCCTGTCTGGAGTCCGCAATACGCTAAATATGACAGTGATATTGAACGTATACAACGGAAGTTCTTAAAGCATCTAAACTATCGTTCACAGACAAAGTGTAGGGACTATGAGGAGTCCTGCGTTCGCCACGGTGTGTTACCACTGCGTGACAGACGTATCATCTCTGACATGTCATTACTGCATGATGTGTGTTCAGGTGCACTTGACTGTCCTGCTTTGGTAACAGAGATGTTACGTCTGTCAGCCCCGTTCACCCGGACTCGACATACCAAGTTATTTGCCACCCCCCTCTCGCGCACTAACTACATGTCGAATTGTGTCTGCCGCCGGCTTCCTACAACGTATAATAAGCGCTTCGCGGATTTAGATCTGTTCTGTACAAGCAAAATTACGTTTAAACGCAACGTATTCCAGCAGATAAAGGACCTAATGTAAACTACTATATTAAATGAACATTTCTTTTATGTTTAATATTCAATATTGTTATATTTTACAGTTAATTAGAATAGAATAAATAAATTATTCCATGTAAACCCACCTTTATCCAAACTCTTAACCTGTTTATTAAAGCCACACGATGAGACACACACACACTCACACACATATACATGCACACTAATCACTCGACACACACAACCCTTTAGTTTTTAATACGGAGTCTTGCTTGCGTCTTTTTATTTAAATTTATTCAGTAGTTATAGTTATGTTCCTCGTCTTTTAAAATATATTGTTAGCGTAATGAAATCCGTCATTGGCACTATTTCTTGATGTTATTTTTATGTTATCTTTAAAACTGTACTTGCTGTGGATTTTTGTTTATAAATTAAATAAATAAATAAATAAATAAATAAATAAATTATCTGCGGTAACTGCAGAAATGGGCCTTCCACTACGGGGATCGTCTTCTAAGCTCACACGGCCTTGTTTAAACTGCTTTGACCAAAACTTTATTACAAATTCGGAAGGACATGAATCTCCGAACACCTTAAACATGCGCTCTCGGATCTGCGTCGGCGTATTCCCTTCTTTACCGAGGAATTTAATCACAGCGCGATACTCAATTTTATCCATTTTTAATTTTATTGTAACTTGATAAAAACGAAGACGCGCCAAAAAAAAATTGAACTCGTAGAAACAAATAAGTGTCATAATTTTTAAAAAAGGAATAAACAAAGAATACGAGAATATAGTGGCCAGTAACATTTTTTAAACTTTCTTTAACAAAGGAGATTTTATATCAGCCACCCCTCGTATACATCCACTGAAAGTAGCAGACCTCACTAAACCTTAAGACACAATAGCCCCACAATAATGGTGCCTTTGATAAACTTTTCACTCAATGCAAGAACCTTTCCGTCCTTTGTGGCCCCAATTCAACAATAAATCGCCTATTTGCTTCAAGAGTATTCCGGAAAAGTCTACAAGAGTGGGAGAAAGTTAAGGAAAAATGCTGAAAAGATTGGGCCATGGATTGAAACGTTCATTCGATTTGCATTTTAGATTTCTTATAGTGACGATAGCGAAGGCTAAATTTATTTTGAGCGACGACTTGGATGACTGAATTCTTTTCGATCAGCAACCTGATTCTCGGTTCCATTCGATTCGGCATCAGATAATTGAAGTCAACTGGGCCTTCATTGGTAATGGAGGCCAAAGTTCAATATACCCGTACATATACATGTTTCTATGCTTTCTTGCCGCTCAAAGGCAAAAATCTTTCAGGGTTGTCTCCGTAGTAAAAATTGTTTATATAGGCGAGTATTAAATCTAGTTTTCGGCTTTTAATTAACAAAAAATGTATCCTGTACAAAAATCTAGGTAATCTAACCCCTATAATCAATCCGAAATAGTGAATCTTATCTAGGTTGTTCACAAAAACATTTGTAAACTAGTTTCATTTGATATAATACAGTTTTTCAACCGGTTTCTGAAATTAATCCATCTTCAGGGAATACATTAGGTCTTAATATTATTATCTACGAGCCATTAACGAACACCGTTTGTCAACAAATGTATTCCCTGAAGATGGATTAATATCCGAAACCGGTTGGAAAACTGTATTAAATTAAATTAAACTAGTGTACAAGTGTTTTTGTCAACAATCAAGATGCTATCTATGTTTCATCAAGTGCTGAAAATTGCAAGTATAAATTGTGTTAAATAGTGAATCTTAGTTTTTCTATTGAGATAATGATTTAAAATGGCCAACATTAACCCGCATGAAAACTAAAAATGATATTTACTTTTGAAGCTATAACTATGAAGGAGTCTAGCTCCAATGCAGAGTGCGCACTTAGAATCAATAACCACCATATAGTATAATCAAGTATATTTATGAAGATAACGTAAACAATGGACTTTGGAGAAAATCAGTAAGCAGACATCTTTAAAAAGTCACTCTGTCAGAGTATCATAAATTAGGCCGCATTCTGCCAGTGGTGTTATTGCTATAAAACCTTCAACACGCCCCCTCAATTCACAACTGCAGGCCTAGGCCACTTATGCACTTGTAGTGCTTGCACACAGTCAACGCTTTCGTTAAAACGTCAGCTAGCATAAAATCTGTCGACACGTATTTCAATTTTAAAATTTTGTCCCTGAGTACGTCCCTTATAAAATGGTGCTTTATATCTATATGCTTAGTACGAGCATGATAGACATGATCCTCAGCAAGGTAAATCGCCCCCTGATTGTCAACATAGATAGTAGTTTTTGATAGTTCCAATAGACCTATCTCCTTTAATAAACTACTCAGGTAAAGAGCTTCCTTTATTGCCTCGCTGGTACTGATATATTCAGCTTCTGTAGAGGATGTGGCTACAGTTCTCTGCTTTTGAGATCGCCAAGCAATAGCTGCTCCTCCCAAAACAAAAGCATAGCCGGAATACGAACGCCTATCTACTAAGCAATTCCCCCAATCTGCATCCCAATCCCCATTCACGCCGGAATACGAACGCCTATCTACTAAGCAAATCCCCCAATCTGCATCTGAGTATCCTATTAACGTTTGCCCTGTTCTTTTAAAAGTAAGACGATAGTCTATAGTTTTCTTTAGATATCTAAGAACTCTTTTGGCCGAAATCCAATGTACATGTTTAGGGCATGTCATAAATTGCGCCAATTTTGAAACTGTATTGCTAATATCAGGTCTAGTACCCACGCTTAGGTACATCAAAGTCCCTATCAGTTCACGATATGGCCATAGTTCCTGTTCTTTGCCAACATTGTCCTGGCTCTCTTCTTTTGATGCTGCAAAGTTTAGGCCAACTTCAAATGGAGTGGATACTGTTTTGCTTTCTTCCATGCCAAACTTCTTTAGTGTATCCATTATGTACTTCTTCTGTGACAAGCTTATTTCACCATCTTTCTTCTCAATTTCAATACCAAGACAGTATTTCGCTGGTCCAAAATCTTTAAGCTCAAATTCCTTAGTTAGATCCATTTTAAATTGCTCTATCCACTTGATATCCTGTGAAGCCACCAAGATGTCATCCACATAAATGACAACTATTAAAATTGATCCATCTTCTCTACGCTGGTGATAAAGACATGGTTCATTTACGGTTGGAATTAGGTTCATCTTTCGAAGTTTTTCATCCAATTTCAAATACCACTGTCGCCCTGCTTGCTTCAAACCATATAAAGATCTTTTCAATAAGCAAGAATCTCCTCCAGCCTTGAGGTCAAGTAACATTTGTCTAGCACGCTTCCCAACTGCCGAAGTCTTATCTTCTCTCTGAGTTAGCTCAATAAGGCTCTCTGTAAGTACCTCCGGTATTTGCATGTATACGTCTTCATCAAACTGACCATTTAAGTATGCTGTGTTTATATCAAGCTGATGAATCTCAAGGTTCAGCTCTCCAGCAAGTGCCATTAGCAGTCTGATTGTCTCAAGTCTTGCAACTGGGGTATACGTCTGGTGGTAGTCAACACCATAACGTTGACTAAAACCTCTTGCTACCAACCTTGCCTTCTTCTTTGTAGTCATGTCAACATTCAATTTTGTCGTCAACACGTAGCGACAACCAACAATGTCTCGGTCTTTAGGCTTCTTTACAATATCCCATGTCTCATTTTTGATTAAACTTCGAATCTCAGACAGAATTGTATCTTGCCATCCCTCATGATCATCGCTTGACAAAGCTTGTTTTAATGATATTTCAGCCACTGCAGCGAAAAACTCTCCATAATCTTCGATTTGTCGTTCCATCTCTTCTTCATGTGTTTCTACCATTTGATAAACCTTCTTAGGATGACCGCGCTCCCCCTTAATAAACTTCGGTCTTCCAGGAGCTCGTCTTAAACTAGCCTGTTTAACTTGTCTCTCAACAGTTGGTTCAACCTCGTTCAGACCTATTTTACAGTTAGAACTCTCTCCATCACCGGAATGTTCACCTTCGCCTGAGTGCTCTCCTCCTCCCAAGTGTTCGCGCTCATCAGTGTTGTCTCCAGCACCTGTGAACGGCCTCTGTATAATTTCATTGGGTGTGTCAAACTCCAACTCTTGAATTTGTGGGCCATCTTTTGGTTGAGTTTCTTCAACTGAAGGTTGAACGCTTTTCTCGCTCTTTAATTTTCTCAATTCCTTTTGAAATTTAACATCTCGAGCTTCTATCACCTTATGTTCAGTGTGTATCCAGATGCGATATCCTTTGCTCGATCTAGGGTATCCGACAAGGATTCCCTCTCTGGCACGTGCATCAAATTTATCCTTCCCTGGCGTCTTATCCAATACATATGCTTTAGTTCCAAGGCTTTGAATATTTTTGCGTCCGCCCAAAAGCCTACAGATAGACCAGAGGATAATAACATGCACCTGGCCATATCCAGCAAAATTCTATTCATGCGTTCACTAACGCCATTCATTTGAGGTGTATGTGGCACTGTCAGCCTTCTTTGAATACCTTCACTCTTGAGAAATTCATCAAATTCGTGATTGCAATATTCCCCGCCGTTGTCACTCTGAAGAAATTTTATTTTCTTCCCTGTCAACTTTTCAGCGTAATTTTTATATAATTTGAATGCACTCAACACTGCACTTTTGTTCCCAAGTAAATAAACTTCACACCATCGAGAACTGTCATCAATAAATGTTACAAAATATTTCGCACCACCTATTGATTGCGTTTTCATCGGACCTACTACGTCTGAGTGTATGATTCGTAATTTTTCATTACACGGTCCACTCGACCTTGGAAATGGTAACGAACTCATTTTCCCCTTAGCACATATATAGCAGTTGTAAATCTGCCTCTTTTACACTATAGCCGCAACGGTTCAGTAATTTTGAAAGATCTCTACCATTTAAGTGTCCCATACGTTCATGCCAAGCAAGGATATCAGTTGAAATAAGGACAAGATAAGCTTGTTCGTTCAATTCTCTAACATGGTAAAGATCCCCCTTACGTTCTGCTGTCATCACGGTTCTACCCGCCACATCATTTATACAGGCTCTATCTTTAGTAAAGTTAATTTCATACCCGTTATCCGTAATTTTGGCCACAGATATCAAATTGCTACGAAGATCTGGTACGTACAATGTATTTTGGAATGTTATATGCCTTTTATCTGATGCTGACAATTTTACGTCACCTTTGCCCCTGATATCAGTTGACAGATTTGATGCTAGTTTCAGTTTATCCTGCAAAACATTGAAATTGTTAGTAAATTTGTACCTATCATTACACAAGTGTGATGTACATCCACTATCAAGGATCCAATCATCCTCTAGAGATTTTAAAGAATTAACAGAGTTTGTACAATTAAAAATAATATCAAAAGTACTGTCCTCTTCCTTTTTTAGCTCTTGTGCACATCTCGACTCATTATTATTTCGCTTCTTCTTGCATTCCGAAGCTTTATGTCCCATTCTGTGACATTTAAAACATTTAAACACAAATTTACTAGGTCCAACTTTCTGTTCATCAGGTTTCGAGTTCTTTTTCGGTCCTCGGTGCTTTGCGTACATAGCTCCCTCAATGTTCACAGTTTTGTTCGAACTCGAGCTATTCGCTTTTTCTAATATTTTTATTTTTATGCAATTATTTAGATGCATATACGGCTTCCAATTTCTTCCATATCTCGTGCGAGGTTGCGCACCCTCGAGTATGTTTCAACTCACTTGGACTCATCGCCATAATAAGGTCAGATTATCGGACCATGCGCTCGCTGTTTCTTCACTGGCGGTGGGTTTTGATATGGATCCATCTACGTATTTCCATACTTGATTTTTTACTAATAAAGCTTTTACTTGAATCTTCCAAGTGTCAAAATTTTGCTCGTTGAGCAATTCAATTTTTAGGGTTCCCATAACCTATGAAGGAGTCTAGCTCCAATGCAGAGTGCGCACTTAGAATCAATAACCACCATATAGTATAATCAAGTATATTTATGAAGATAACGTAAACAATGGACTTTGGAGAAAATTAGTAAGCAGACATCTTTAAAAAGTCACTCTGTCAGAGGCCGCAGGCTGCCAGTGGTGTTATTGCTATAAAACCTTCAACAATAACTATGGTTAGAAGACATTTCAACGTTTAAGGAAAGCAAAACAGAAGATGAGCGTACGTACACAATACTGCTTTTTATAAAATTCACGTTTTATTGATTGCATCGATACTAGAAATAATAAAAATATTATTAGTTTAATACAGAACGAAAGTGATGAGAGCGGTTTGAAACTTGTTCGATAAGTTTATAACTTGCTTGTTGTTTTAGATTACTTTACATATTTACACTCGTATTACGTGCACATATTTTATGCGGCAGGGCGGGTGTTACATGACAAGAGAGTTTAGCTAAATGCAGATTTAGTATATCCATAATTGACACATACTCGTATTATCACTGGTAAGTTTCCAATCGAAAACTAAATATATTTAAATAAGGTAGTTTACCCAGGAAACCGATTTCAGGTGAAAATTTGTTTGACGTTGTCAAGCTTCGGTCTGTATTCAATTTTACTTTTCCTGGACTTGTATTTTGAAATTCAATTTGTCGAAATCGGATGTTTTAGAAACAACTGCAACTTCATTAAATCCTGGCAAATAAAACAAGTATTATGAGTTCAAAATGCTATTAGAGTACGACGTTTAAGCAACCGTTGACCAACACATTTTTATATATTTGAGATTAACGATGAAAAGAAAATTTGGGAATCCTATCTGGTTTTAGAATGACCTGAGAGCACCTTACAGAAATGATTAGCTGACAATTTGGTAAGATGGAGGAAGAAATGAGAGAGTCACGTGGAAAATTTCAGAATTCTGGAGCTCCAGCAATGCGAAAACCACTTTTCATACTTATTGTCCAATTAGGGGTCTTTCGGTCATCCAAAAGTCTCTTATACTTGCTGTTTAAAGTATTTGTAATATTTGGTTAGAATAAAAACCACTAACCGAATTTGAATGCCATTTTTTTATTATCATCGTAGTGATCCTGCCCCCTTATTCTATAACGTAAAATTAGTTGCCAAACCGAGTGCCTATCGTCGAAAACATACATAATCCGCTTACCTAAGGATAGGCACGAATAAGCTTAGATATAAAATTTGATTTGTTATCTCCTTGCGATGGATAAATCGCCAAGTGTTTAAAATATAAAAATGTATTCATCATCACACTAATATTATAAATGCGAAAGTTTGTGTGTGTGTGTGTGTGTGTGTGTGTGTGTGTGTGTATGTTTGTTACTCTTCCACGCTGAAACGGCTGGACGGATTTGGATGAAATTTAGAATGCATATAGCTTATACCCTAACTTAACACATAGGTTACCTTTTATTCCGGAAAAAAGCAAGTCGTTAAACCGAATAACACACAGGCGGAGCCGCGGGCAAAAGCTAGTAGTTACAGTAAAGGACTTGAATTTCGTAAACAGTTCAATACCCATTGAATGTTATTTTGGAAGTTAATTTTTGATCTGTTTTTGGTGAATAGCAACCATAGTTGGCAATCGATTCAAAGATGCGTAATAGCATAGTTACTATGGTAATAGACCCACTGGTCAATATGTGTATTGTTGATAAAATGACGCCCAAACGAGGCAGAGATTGAATATACGCGAGCGGGCAAAGGCTATTTGAAATAAAAATTTAATTCACGCACGTGTTTATAAAACAAAGATATTCAAACCGCACATGTGCATTGTCGCATATCGAACACATTACCATTTGCTTAACCGGCTATATTCATAAAATATATATATATATATACCTCCAAAATAACCAAACGTTCCTTATTGTAGACTGGGACCAGAGTAAACGCCGCGAAATAAATCGTGTGGTTTAAGGCATTCTTAATTATTCGTAGACGATAAGAACGTTGACACGAGACTTTTTTCGAGGGCCTCATTCTTTGAAATTTTGTGTCATTAGGTTTATGTTATCTTGTAGGTAGGGAACTTATCTCAATTGGGTGATTATTTTGCACTATTAATACCTAATCTTATCTAATCTGCACTATTTTTTTGTTTGCTTCTTAATTTGTTGTTTTAAAGTTACGAAGTTAATAAAAAAACATTTTGTTTATGAATAGAGAGCCAATACCTAAAAACTAAGAAAATTAATTAGGAATAATAGTGAGACGCAGCCCAAATTAAATAAAAATAAAAACCTCAAGCGTCTTAGCATTCTCCTCCTGGTACATTTCATGTTTATATGTTCAAGTAGTTATCTCCTAAGATAAACCTAACTAAGTATTTATGAATTTTGTTGAAGATTCTATTGGGTATTACCATCAGATAATTGTTGGTAAACTAATACTAAAGTTTTTAAAGTCTCTGCCTGTACAATAATAGTAGTTTATGAAACTGTTACATAAAGAGGTTATTAAAAACACTAGTGTCAGTTTAAAAAAGGTGCCGAAGGCGAGTTTTTAAATAGTACAGGACTGTTTTAATACCTAGTTATGTGTAGTTTCATACACTACTTTATCTAAACTCATGCCTAACAACCTGTTTTCATAATCCTGATAAAATTTGTAGTTAGCCATTTTTTTATTTTTCTTGTAAAAGCTCGTTCTAAAAGTGTTCGTAACTTCCGTCGTTATTTCCAGAATGTCAGGTGGAGTCAAATTATCATCACCATCACTGCTGTTAGTAATTTTAGGGCAAAATAATACTTTTGATTTGAACCATAAAACCACAGTAAATAGCAATTTCCACGTAAGCTACGGTGCCAAAATCCAACAGTCCACCACGCATGTGTACGCGTTGCGTGCGCCGGCAGCCAAAGACAATGCAGGCCGAAAATAAAATAAAACTGTGACCTCCTTTGTCACGCCGCTACTATTTAGTACGTGTTAGAGAATATTATATACTTCTGGACACATCTATTGGCCCACCTTAGAGCTTAGGTTTCGATGGCCCCTACCTAAATATGATTGCTAGATCGAACAAAACTATTGATCCAGTTTTAAACCTGATACATTTTACCATCTTTTTCGATCGTATTGTTTTAAACTTTTTGCTTGACCTAATATAAATTTTTAGCTAGGACCAAACGAAACTGAAAATGCAAGGTGGGCCAATAGATGTGTCCAGAAGTATATATTAACCCCATTGGAATTTGATATTAAACCTCAGACATGGCTGTATGGGCTAAGTTCCCTTTCCCGTTCCTATTATATACGTACTGTAATCTCAGAAAAAGTTTTTTATAGCATGATTTTGTTCGGAGACCTGTACTATAATTTAAGTTTTTTTTTGTGTTTTAGAGACGATAATGAAAAAAAAATTCACTATTCCAGTAGTTTCGAGTTTGTAATGAGGATTTTACGATATGAGGTTAGATGAATTAATTTTTATAATTTGCAATTAATTTGGTTATTAGTATTGTACTCAATCCAAAACTACCATTTTTAGATTTTTTTGTTTGTTTGTCTGTATGTATGTTCCGTTTAAACTCGTGAACCACTCAACAGACTTGGATGCATTTTCTTTTTTATCATCATAGTAAACCTGGTCAACATGATATAAGCATAATATATTATATTGGTAAAGGTATTAATTAAATAACGCCTAAGCTGCGAGCAAAAGGCCTAATTTCTTACTTACTACAGCTTCATATGAATAAACAATGCAAACAAGTACAAGTGTCTTATTTAACAAAATGCTTTTTTATATAAGAATTTAAATTTTTGAGAAAAAGAAATTTGTTTTTCTTTATTTGTAAAGGATTGATAACTATGGCTCGTCGTATTGCAGTAAAATAAGTTGTTGCAACCAATTTTTTAAGTTTAGTTTAAATTTATTAAATTAATGAAGTTTTGTTTTTGTATTTTAATATGTTTTCAATTCGACTCCACGTTCCTATTAAACTGAGAACATTCCTAACTTTTTATTGTTTCTGAAAGCACCATTATTCAGTCTTTCATTAGCATTCTTGCACGTAAACGTAATTAATTAGTGAGGAACGCGAACCGCGGAAACTTCCAAGAAAAGTTAAATAAAAGAGGTATAAAGGTATAACGAAATACGGCGATAGATCCCTAAGAAATAATCTTCGGTGAAAAATGGGTGTACTTGTGTACAACTCCTCCTTGGGAATTAATTTTGTGAGGATGTATTTTTTTATTTTCTGTGTTTTGGCATACAGGTGTTTGATATAACCACATCGAAGTTGTTAAGAAAGTCGTGATTTTGATAGGCTAAATAAAATTTTATGCGTGCTTATATTTTATTCTTCTTGCCAACTCTATTCTTTCGATAACGAAAATGTAAATGACATTGACTCTCTGGTGACATAGATTTGAAAAGTAAACAAAGAGTAAAGAAAAGATTTTTTGTAGAAAAGACTGGGAAATTACAACTTTATGAGTTTCGTAAGATATTGATTTTCAATAATATACTAACATTCCACAGAAATGAAAGTATTGGAACAATATTATGAAACGAAGGGTTGCAAATCCTGCCTTAAAATGACAGTTGCCAATTTGCCATTATAATAAAGAGATAATCTATCAATTTCGTTTTGTTTTAATATTATTTAACTCAACTTTTGGCCGATTATCCGACTTTCTCTTGTCCTGTACCTTCTATCTCTTTACTCAAACACTATTGTATATAAATATGATGATGATCAAAAAAAAAGACATGATATTGCTAAGTTTCTTGCCCCTCTTCTTAGCAGGTTAATCGAATGGGCGGAGTTAGGTATGTATTTATATATGTAACGTATTAGTATTTAGTATATGGGTAACTATAATTATCATCATATCGTGTACACATAATTGTATATATTAAATATCCCTTTATTTTATTTCATGTACGTGTATTTACTTATTAAATAAGCAAACCCAACACCTATTTTTGAAATTTAATTACCGATTTTTTTATTATTTTATAAATCCTAACGTGCGATAAGTGTGTACCTATATTGCAGAAAATGAATACTTTATTATTTCATTATTATTTATATATATTACTTTTCATGGTTCCGTGCCCAAAGGGTGTCAAACGGGACCCTATTACTAAGCCTCTGCTGTCTGTCTGTTCGTCCATTTGTCACAGGGGAATAAAAAATGAAAAAACTGGCCAATTGCGTGTCGGGCCACACGCAATGTAGGGTTCCCTAGTTGCCCGGTACATATAAGTTGGTCTACTAATACAGACCGCGCCAAACTTCTGGTCCCACACATTATAGGGGGCCAAAAGTTTGACGCGACCTGTACTCCTAAACCTGTAAAGCCTACTTTACTGTGATAGTTTTCCTTTTAAATTCATTATATATTCTAATTCTGTGAATTTTTTCACATTTCTATAAACAACCGTTTAGCCGCCAGGGGGGGGACGCTCCACTCTAACTAAAATTTTCACTTTAAAGCTTTATATTTCACCAACAGATCTCGAAATCGAAAAATGGTTTTCACGCACTCAGAATGTTTTTGAACGGCCTATCCAACGATACCCCACACTATGGGATAGACAAGAAAAAAAATATTCATCCCCAGTTTACTCGTATGAAAGGTAACCTTAACATTTTTTTTTTTGTATTTTATTAAGTATTCCATTTGTCGGCGTGATTAATATTTACATCCATGCCAAATTACAGCTTTCTAGTACTAATAGTCTCTGCGCTAAGCCGCAGACAGACGGACAGACGGACATGGCAAAACTATAAGGGTTCCTTGTCGGACTACGGAACCCTAAAAACTGGCCAAGTGCGAGTCGGAATTGCGCACGAAGGGTTCCGTACCATTATCTATAAAAACGGCAAAAAAATCATGTCTGTTGTATGGGAGTGCGCAGGTCTGACTCGCACTTGGCCAGTTTTAGTATTTGTTGGTATAGCGGCAACAAAAATACATCATATGTAAAAATTTCAACTGTCTAACTATCACGGTTCATGAGATACATCCTGGTGACAGACGGACAGCGGAGTTAATAGTAATAGGGTCCCGTTGGTTACCCTTTGGGTACGGAACCCTAAAAACCAGAACTACTACGAGTAGACTATCTACGCACACATTCTTCTTAAATTCACCGCGTAGTGTTGTCCCTGTCGTTTGATAAAGTACGGTAGTTGTAAAAGATAATGTTTTTCGTCCTCTCCTTTGTCTTGCCTAGAAAATGTGCTTGCTTCGGGATGATAAATGCAGGTTTGCATAGAGGAAATATTACCTACTGTCGCAGTCTCAGTTGGTTATAAACTCTTATAAGGAAATGGGAAGCGGATACTCAGATCCCGGATTTTATGGGAAGAATTATCTTTTGGTTTTCTATTTTCAACTAACTTGAAATGAACTGTACTGGCTACCCAGAACTAACTTTGCTTGAGATGCTAAATAGGCAATACCAGACAAAAGATAAATATACATTTATTTAAGTGCCACAACACACACGAAAGTATACAATTTTGAAAATCGTAAATGTAATGTCAAAACAAGAAGTCCTTTTAGGGTTCCGTAGTACCTGAAAGGTAAAAGGAACCTCTATGGTGAGACTCCGTTGTCCGTTCGACCGTCCGTTCGTCCGTATGTCACAGCCTCATAATGTTAGCACCGTTAAAGATAAAGACTTGAAATTTGCAACAAACATATTATTTACTCACCTTCACAATATGGCTTTAAAAAAATATTGTTCAAAATATTTCCAATACAAAAATGAGAAAAAGAAATCCTAAAAATACAATATTGGTATGAAATTGTAGATATTAAAGAGCTGCCTCTAAAAATATGTTTTTTTTACTACATTAACTGGCGCCGATTTTGAGAAATCTTTGAAAAACCACAAAAAAATTCAAGTCCCCCCCTTTTATTTCCGAAACAGGTGGAACGAAAAAAATTAAAAAAATACAATTATAGGCCATAACTGGCCAATCGACAACATTAAAAATTAATAACTGGTGCAAACTAAAAACAATTTCGAGATATGGGCTTTCTGAGCATCATATTTTTTTTTCAGAATTAAATCGTGATAGATAATTAAATAAACAGATATTTTCAAGAAACTAAAAATTTGGCTAACAAAGGATTTTAAAAACAATTTCCTTTGCTATTAAGTAATTTTTTTTATAGCACATCGTGCGTAAAATGACCGCTTTACGCACGCTGCGCTTGCGTAAAGTCGGCATTTTCCGCACTTGTGCTATAAAATATTATACGAAACTCGTGCGAGAAACTTTTTCTCGACTCGTGTGATTGCAGCACTCACCTTCGGCTCGTGCCGGAAACTCACACTCGTCAGAAAACGTTTCATCGCTCTCGTATCGTAATGTACTATTTTAAATCAACTTTCATGCCATGTGACAGCAGACATAAAAAGGCCAAGCTTTTTTTTTAATAATCCATTGGCAATGAACATCGACTTTTGAAATCCTCAGATGCGACTTACGTCATTTTAGAATGAGTATTTAATAAGAAAACAATCAATTATGCAGGAAAAACATAAAATAAAACAAAATAAAAAAATACATAAGCTTCTTTTTTACGCAGACCTTCAATATAAATATTAAAATTAAATGGTTAACTAAAATGAAATGTTGTCGATTACACTAAAACTATAGCGATTAAAAAAAGTTGATAATAAATTAGAAATATAAAAAAATGTAAAATACTCACACAAGAAAAATTAAAAAAATTAAATACAATATAGGTATTAAATTCTAGATATTGAAGAGCTGATTAAAAAAATATATACTTTTACTATACTTACTGGCACCCATTTCGAGAAATCTTTGAATAACCACAAGAAAATGCATGTTCACCCCCATTGTTTCCGAAACTAATGAACCGAAAAATCTAATAAAAAAAACTTGGAAATTTGGAATAACGTAAAGATTAGATGAAAAATAAAGCAGGTGTAATTACAAAATTATAAAATTAAATTTTTCATCCACGAGATTTATTTCGAGTACGATATAAAAAATATTTGAGTCCCTCTTTTGTGGTACAATCGATTCATTTTTTAGTTATCATAAACAGTTATGGGCAAGAATTTAAATACCTTCTTCCTGACTGTTCCCAAGACTGTCGAATTTCGGAACCTGACTCACACTTGACCGGTTTTTTTTTAATTATAAATAACCTGAAATGGAAGACCTTGTATGACTAGATTGATGAATGTGGAAGAAGTGAAAGTGGTGTAGCAGATGGAAATCTGTAGTCTCTACCTACCCCTCTGGGAAACATATACAAGGTGAAATTCAATCAACCGACCAAATTTACACTGGAGACTCGGTTAGTAATCATGAACAAAGTTCAATGACCCTTCAGGTGAAATTCGAAAAAAAAATTTTTTTTGCCCCGTAGTACCTTACTAGGAAATTGAACTTGAGCTAGTCCAACCAGTACGGGAGCAAAGAAATTCATTTTATGAATTTGGCCAAAAGGATTACTGACCCTTGTTCCTGATCACTAACCGAGTCTCCAGTATGAATTTGGTCGGTTGATTGAATTTCACCCTATATTAAATTTATATCACTGCGGTATAGAAAATCAGAAAAGTAAATCTGGACGTAAGGAGCTCTGAACCGGGATTGGAACCCGGGACCTCTCGCTTACCGGGCGGTTGCTCTACCAACTGAGCTATCCAGTTCTCAACATGACTTTTTTTGTATTCTCAATTCCGGTTTTCATGTCAAGAATTTGTATTATTTTGTTATTAGCAATTATTTAATAATATATTTATACTAGCGCGTTAAGAAAAAACCAACAAGGGATACATATTTAAACATTCTGCATAATAAAGGAAATAATTTTGACAAAATATTTGCTATCATCAATATTTAGCGTACTTTTCCTCAAACCACGGTCTTTGTTTCCAACCTGTATAAAATGAAACCAATTAAAATTAGGACCAAAATAAATTTATGGTTTGTATTACCTGGCAGCAGACAAAGTGCGTTCAAAAATTAATAGCGCTTGGTATTTACTATTAATAAAATATTTTGCTGCATTCAATTAATTATTAATTAATTATTATTGGCCGATTTCCAAAATTAATTAATGTGTCGGTGAATGACAAAAATTAACAAATATGTATCGAAAGAGTTAGTAAAATAAATAAATTTGAATATTTTGAAACTTGACGATTCTGTTCCTCACTAGAGGATAATTATTCATAGTCTTAAAGCAAATATAGAAACAGAAAAAAAAACTTATTGTGAGGAATCCTAAACCGGGATTCAAACTCGGGATCCCCCACTTACCGGGAGATTGCTTAATCAATCTAAGGCAGTGGTTCTTAACCAGTGGTCCCTGGAAGCACTCGGAGTGGTCGCGAAGTCATCCGAAAAAATTGAGCAAAGACGCAATTTCTTTCCCAAAGTATGCATTGGCATCGCACTTGTCTGGGAATCATTAGGTCACAGGTTCAAATCCTGGCCCGAGTATTTTTTTTCAAATTCTTGTCTTTATATTTGTTTCTAATTTATCTTTCCTGGTTTGTAATGCACTCTAATAATAATATTTAGATTATTTTATAGCCTATACTAAAATAAACGTCGTGAAAAATGTGATATAAAACGGCCGTCATATTAAAAACCCATCCCTCTTATTCCAAAATAATAAATAAAAACACCTCGAAACCGCGAATTTTCTGAGTGGCCCGCTTCAGTTGAGCAGGATAAACATGTGTAAAATGAAAGCGTTGGAGTAGGACAGATTTCACTGGATATCCTCGCTTTAAATTATAAAAGTTATTCTATAACACAATCTAAAATATAAATATCTTCTAAGTACAAAAATAACTTACAACCTGTGCCTTATCTTGTGTTTGAACAAAAGCTATTTTCAAGAAAATTCTTAACAGAACATGAAAGAGTTAATTAAAGATGGAAGTTTAAGAAATAAAACACTTTAATTCTTTGTAGAATCTAATTAATTACTTACCTTTAGAAGTTCTGGAGAAAAGCTTTTGCCGCTAGCTTTACGAGCTTTTTACTTTCAAGTGAGAGTAGGAGTAAAGAAAGAATCTTATATCGTCACCATCCCGGTTCAGAGCTCCTTACATCCTGATTTACCTTTTCTTTGCTTTTCTATACCGCAATGATAACTTTAATAGTCATGTTCATATAAATCTACTTTATAAGTCAAATAATTTGGCCAAGTGCGAGTCGGACTCGCGCACAAAAGGTCCCGCACCACCACACAAAACGGGTAAGGAACTCTAAAAACATAATAAATAACAACAATATAGATGCCATAGCAACATAAAGGCGTAGTAAAGAGCGCTAAAATGATAGCGCCTGTCAAATAATTCCGAATTTTATCAGTCTTTGCAAAAAAATAATGATAAAACAAAAAGAAACAAACATTAAATCATACTGTGCACGTAATACCGAAAGTCATGCTACATAATTAATAAATAACTGCTCGTACCGAACTCAAAAACCCTCTTTAGGTACACCATAAGAAGGTCCAGCATAATAGCAGATGTGTGTTGAAACCCCGGATTTTCACAAAAACCTTTTTATCTGGACCTTACCCGTGTCAATTTGTCAACCACACGGCACAACACAGCAATGGTGGGGTAAAAAACCGGTCAAATGCGAGGAGGTCTCGCTCGCGCCTTGAGGGTTCCATACCATTCTAATAAGTAGAAGACTTAAATATTTTTTTTACCAAATTACATTTACCTATATAGTTCTTCTTCTATTCCAATATATAAATTTATTCCATAAAACATTACAAAAAAGGAAAAATAGATTTTTCATAGCGCACACTTCGACGAAATGGTGACAAAAACGTTAAACATTTTGTTTTGTGTCATTTTGTGTTAAAATCTGAATGGAATAACCATCTAAACGATTATTAACTGATCTAAAATAATGATTAAGGTTTTACCTATTATAATGAAAAGGATCTTCCAATGTTATTACAAAATACAAAATTACAAATAATCAGGGTTCTTTAATCTTTGTAGGGAAGCATAACGCAATCAATTTAAAAATTCGTGGCATTAAACGTGACAATTGGCAAAAGCAAAATGTTTTAATTTTATCCGATTATCTGTATATTTGTGCACATAAATAGTAAATAATTAACATTCTGCATAAATAAGTACCTATGTGAATCCAAATAAAAAATTTTTGTTTTCTAGTAAACAGAATAACGTGCATGATATGAAATAGTTTCAAATCCCCGCTTCTGTTATCTTCATTGTTCTAATGTTTTATGAAAAAGACTTATTTAATAGAGTATACATAATTAAATATTATTATTTATAAGACTATACAAAATATTAGAAACAAAACTGACAAACCAAGTTGAGTGAGTAATATTCCACGTAGAATAAGAAATATAATGGTTTTCGGATTTATTATTTTACTTGTGCAGGAGACCTCTCTAAGTGCTAAATTTAAATCTTCTAAGAAAACATAGACACTTGGACACTCACTCACACTAGTACAGGTCAAGGTGTCGATTTGTGTACCACACCGTGACACCGAATTGCAGATCTAGCTTCGATGTCGCACAGTGCCGACAGCTCAAAATTGCTTGTCGTGTAGACGCTATCGACACTTGACATTTGGTTTCAGTCAGTGTCGCCGTGTACCTATTAGCTTATGAGCCAGTTCAGAAAATTATGCGTCTTATGAATCGTGACTGTTTTGGAATTATGAGTGATGGTTATTATATATATACTAGTCAAAACAAAATAAGGGCCACTTGTTATTTTTACATTTCGGTATAATTTAATGTACATTCCTAATTGATAAGTAGCAAAACGTTGACGTTACGAACTCTTTCGTATCTAACCTGTTTGATGTTGTGCCTTAGACTAAAAGCTGGCCACTAGCAAAAAAAAAAAAAAAAATTTCCTCTAATTTTGTTTCGATTTTTCTTTGAGATTTGTTTCGATTAGCGTCTTGATATTCTGAAAATTATTGTAATTTTGTTTAGTTATCTTATCTAAACAACATTTAACGTTAAAGTGCCACAATTATGAAGACATATGGACACAATTTCTGCAACCAGAGCCGTTACAATGATCCGAGAAGGAAATTCTCAGCGGTGTGTGGTTTTGCACCTGGGTTTTTCTCGAAGAGCTATCCAAAATGCTTGGAATCGCTTCCAAGAGACCGGCAGTGTTCCAAGAAGACCTGGCTCGGGTAGAGTTCGCATTACAACTGCTCAGGAGGATCGGTATATCCGGTTAAGTGCCCGCCGAGAACGCACAGTAATAGCTCGTAAGTTACAAAATCACCTACAGTTGACAACGGGTACTCGTGTCAGTGATCAAATGATCCGTAATCGATTGCACGAAGACCAGCAAACTTCAAAACGACAAGTTGTTCGAATTCCTTTGTCCAGGGCTCAACGTGCAAATCATTTAAGGTTCTCCCGTCAATATTTGGACTGCGGCATAAATCAGTGGGGCACGGTGCTTTTCACCGACGAGTGCAAAGTAAAAATGTTCAATGACAATCGTCGCATTAGGGTGTGGGGACAACACGGCGAGTGATTTTCGGAAGCCTGCATACACGAAGTTGACCGTTTCGGTGGTCCCAACGTAAAGATTTGTGGTGGGATTAGCTTACATGGCAAAACTGAGCTCGCACTTTTAAATGAGGGTTCCGTAACTGCTCAGCGTTACATTGAGGAAGTCACCAGGCCTCATGTGGTCCCATTGCCCCAGCATATGGGTCCTGGATTCATCCTGATGCAAGACAATGCCCGTACACACACAGCTCAAGCAACCCAGTCTGTACTGAAAAACTCTCACATTCAAGTGTTACCGTGGCCAGCAAGCAGTCCAGACTTAAATCCGAACGAGCACACGTGGGACCAATTGAAACGAAGAGTTGAAGAGAGTGAGCAGGAGGTCTACAACCAGCAGCAACTGATTGACGCTTTGAAACGTGCCTGGGGGAGAGATTCCAGCTGAAAATGTCAGGAATTTGATCGAAAGCATGCATTCCAGGCTACAGGAGTGCATATCTAAAAGAAGAGGGCATGGCTGTTATTAACAAACAGAAAAAGAAATCAAAAGTAAAGAATTCTGTAATTTTCAATGACTTTTCGTTGTTTGTGTTTTTTATTCTAAATTGTATTTTTTTATGAAAAGTTAAATAAGCATATTTAATGATAATTAATTTAAACAGTTACTAGCCTAAACGGTAGAAAATAACAATGTTTTATGTTAACGGTAATTAAACAATGTGTTAATTTAATAATTTTCTTGGTACACCTTAAAAACCTAGTGGCCCTTATTTTGTTTTGACTAGTATATTTTGTTCTAAATAAATGAAAGAATTGTTAATAAAATTGCAGATTTAGATTAGTTGAAGATCATAAATTATTCTGAAATGAATTTTGTTTGCAGTTATGCTTTATTCAATACAAAAATTCGTTGTAAACTGGTGACATTAATCGAGAAAATTGAAAAAAGTGTGTTTCGACGGTTAATCTGATCATGAATAATAAATGTTCTGGCACATTATAGTTATAAGTCTACAATTAATCTGATAGCTAATTTAATTCAGTATTAGATATTAAAGTGGACATAAATCATAAGATAATGGTTATTTAGTTTCTTTTGAACTGGTTAGCTTTGATTTTACCTGAAAATTACGTATTGTAAATGAAAAATATAATAAAAAGATTTTTGTGTTTCCTCCACAAAAATGGTTTCAAAGAGTTCCTGTGTTCTAAAGGATACAACATTATATAATTTCCGCAACCCTGAATCCATGTCCTCATTAATTCCCTCATTATTCTCTGGAGTCAATCAGGATTAAATTTTGAGTTTTAGGAGGAATTCCGAAAGGATATTATCGCACGTTTGTAATTTGTTTGTTTATCAACATACCTATAATCCATGTTATCCAAACTTTGAGTTTTCGTTGTAATAGGGTTTTTAAACACTTAATCAATATCTAATTGGCTTTAATCCAGCTTATTATTTCGTAGGATAGTTTTCCCTGATTAAAATCATGAATAGCCGTTTCAATATCAGTATGAATCTAAATTTTGAATCTTTCAATATACATTCATTAAAATTAGAGTGAGTTGACATCATAAATATTTAAAAAACGGATAGGACTCGCTTTTTTAACTGTGCGAGGAGGCCTCTGAACGCAGCCGAAGAGCGGAAAGGCGAGCGGCGACGAGAGAGGGACTGACCGCCGTGGGCAAAAGTACTCCCGAAGAGTCCTGATGATGATGAGTCATAATCTCATCGAAAGCTCGACCTGTGCCTCCTTGCACAGTTAAAATGTGAGGCCTATCCGTTTTTTAAATATTTAATCTTTTAGTAGTAAAACCTTAAATATTTTAAAATAATACTGAAATTTGAGATATATTTCAGTCCTTACTGATTGTTACTGTACATTAAGGTGGATCGTTTTTTACTTTTTTAGGATTTTAATTTGGGCGGGGTGCGGAAGAGTTTCTACAAGAAAACAGATTAATGAAAAAAATAGTTACAACATACATTTTTATATTTTGTGCTACCCCAAGGGGGTTTAAGTTTTAATACCTAGTTATGTATAGTTTCTTAATATACTTTATCTAAACTCATGCATAACAACCTGTTTTCATAATCGTGATAAAATTGAATCTTTGTCGTTAGCCATTTTTGATTTTTCTTGTAAAAGCTCGTTCTAAAAGTGTTCGTTATTTCCGTCGTTATTTCCAGAATGTCAGGTGGAGTCAAATTATCACCACCATCACTGCTGTTTGTAATTTTAAGGCAAAATATTACTTTTGATTTGACCCATAAAACCACAGTAAATAGTAATTTCCACGTAAGCTACGGCGCCAAAATCCAACAGTCCACCACACATGTGTGTACGCGTTGCATGCGCCGGCAGCCATAGACAATGCACACCGAAAATAAAAAGAAATTGTGACCTCCTTTGTCACGCCGCAATATTATTTAGTACGTGTTAGAGAATATTATAAAATAATCTCATTGGTATTTGATATTAAACCTCAGACACGGCTGTATGGGCTAAGTTCCCTTTCCCTTCCTAGTTAGTATCACATGTTCTGTAATCTCGGATTTTTTTTATAGCATTATGTTGTTCGGAGACCTATACTATAATTCAATTTTTTGTTGTGTTTTAGAGACGTTAATGAAAAATATCTTTCATTATGCCAGTAGTTTTGAGTTCGTAATGAGGTTTTTAAGATATAAGGTTAGATAAAATTTATTAATAACTGTGTTTTTGCCAAACAAAATATAAAATTACAAAATTTAAATTGAACGAAAAATAAAATTTTAATAACCTTTTTCATAAAGTGAGCACAATGTTTTTTTAAATAAACTATAGTTGTTTGAAAAAATATCAAAGTTATCGCTATGTCTTTTTAGCGCGTCATACGATCTGCACATTCTTGCTAATGGTGTATTATAAGTAATGTTGCTCTTAAAAGTGTGAAGCCCAAAAATGCGCGGGGCACGCTCTCTAATTTTTGCGTTAAAATTTATCATGTTTAAGAGTTTAGGACAATCTATGTGAGAGTTGATGATCTTGAAAAGGTAAATCAATTCACTGATGTTCCTCCTAGTCGATAGGTGCTGTAATTCGAAATATTTAGTTCTTGATTCATATTTAGGTATTTAATTAATTATATAATAGCATCTGGGGTTTAGTTCTCTGGACCGCTAACCTTGACTTCGCGGGCTCAAATCACATGCAAAGATGTCAAAATCGTCGGTGAAACGTGTGTGTACCGATGTGAGCTGTGACTTGCACTTTCAATTCTCGAATGTATCTGTAACATCCCGCAATACACACACACGACTTCTTTGCTAATTTCATTATTACTTACAAGTTTTAACATTACTCAATAATTATAAAAGTCAGATAGTCTAGTGCCAACCCAGAATAATATTAAATGCTTCAGAGTACCAACTGTAAGTAGTAAAACACTGAAACATTCACTCAAAAACTGTGACCCTCTTTTTTCTATCGATATCAAGCTTCTTGCTTTAAAAGCTTAGAAGCATTCCTTTGAGAGTTTGCTAAGTCTTACTGATATTAGTTTTCGTATTATTTTGTTACAGGAAAACATTTTCACTTTACACATAACACTAATGTTTTAGGGTTCTGTTGCTGTAAATAAAAAATGATAGGTACCCTTAAAAGACCACTTTATTTTTCAGGGTACCTTAACCGAAGGGTGCTAAGCGGGTCCCTATTATTAAGCTTCCGGTTTCAGTCTGTCCGTCTGTGACAGGGTCTACAGCTTCAACCGTAATAGGTAGAAAATTGAAATTTTCACAGAAAAGCGAGACAAATAATTATAAAAAAAACAATGTAATTTATTTTTTATTTTTTATGTGGGTTTTGGCTCTTACGTGATACCTACAAGAAGGCTAAACATACAAATTTTAAGTTTAATCTGATTGTAGGACATACTCTAAAAAGTAATAAACAGTAGGGTTCCGTATGTACAGACGGCGCCAATTATTGTATCAGACGCTACCATTTTAGCGCCTTGTTTTTTGTAGCCTTGATGTTGCTTTGACATGTATATTGTTGTTAATTACCATAATGTTTTAGGGTTCATTTAGGTGGCTTTTTACAGTTTACACTAGGGAACACCATTAACCCCCCTTAGGGATTCATGTCGTGACTATAATGTCTGGGTTGTTATTGTACGAGCAAACCAAAAGGAAATTGATATGAAAAGTCTAAATTACCTACTTAAAAAAAGTATTTGTAAGGTGTCGCTTAAATATACCTGATAGTTGAAGTTTACGTAGCCTAACGTAGGTTTTTATCTCCAAATACCGTTTGATCTTTGAACGAGTTACTGAGAATTTTCAATACAAAGTGCATGGAATGTTATGGACGAAAAGAAAATTTTCGTCTAGCGCTATCTTTATGAAAAACTCCTCATTTGGGTGAAATTGTAATATAACATTGATATAGAAGCCTAAGTAAGCAAATTAGAAGGACTTTTTTTGCAAATAAAATGCTTTGAATATTTAAATTACAAAGCAGCCAAATACAATTTTTATATAAGTTATGCATTATTTTCATCTTGACCCCCATTTTTAAATTAAGTTCTCGTTTAAATATTATTTGAACGGAAGTAGCTTTGATGCTTATTACTCGTAACGAAGCAGAAAATATGATATGTTTAACATAACCACATTTTCCTTAGAAATACACCAAGTTATTTGTACATACATAAAATGTTCTGTAAGTATAATTTTATTAAAATATTATGAAGGATACTTTCCATATTATGACAATACGTTTACTTTATAGATTAGAATATACATTTGTATAAATAAAATAAATAGGTTCAAGTTTCGAAATAAATGTAATTTCGATCTGATTTGGATCATCTGCGTTGCAGTCGAGATACATTTTCTTTTTATATATTTTTTAATGTTCTTTTAAGATGTTTGTATAGGTATATAATGTATAGTTATTCCAATGTTTAAATATCTACCACTTGTTTGTAACTTTATAAACTATTATAAAATTATATAATTTTAAGCTAACTTAACATGTCATGATCACGACTCATGTGAAAAAAATGTCAGATTCATGTGCATTTTATAGTACATTACGATACGAGAGCGATGAAACGTTTTCTGACGAGTGTGAGTTTGCGGCACGAGCCGAAGGTGAGTGCTGCAATCACACGAGTCGAGAAAAAGTTTCTCGCACGAGTATCGTATAATATTTTATAGCAAAAGTGCGGAAAATGCCGACTTTACGCAAGCGCAGCGTGCGTAAAGTGGTCATTTTACGCACGGTGTACTATAAAATAATTTATGAAATATGTGTGAAAATGTGGATTTTTAAAATTTGTCAAATTTATAGGTATAATAAGTATTTTCTCTCACCGATCTGCCAGTGGCAAGTAAGTAAGCAGATATGCACATACAAAATCAACTGACAGGATTCAAACCCGATCTCAAGATTGAGGCTTTACTCAGCTATCGCCGCTTCCTATATTAATGTCATGTCTTATGACTGAAGTATCGCAAGATAGCGACGAGGCGTATCAAGCATTTGAAAATACATTACAAAAAAGGGGGAGGTTTTCAATTTGGTTGAGTTTTTTTGTTTGTATTTGCGAGCAAAGAAAAAGAAGAAGAATGCCCGCCTAAAGTTCATTTGCAATATTTATTGTTTGTTATGTTTGATTTATTTACTCACACTATGCATTGAAAATATATATAATTTACTCGTAACGTTTTAAACACTCGCTTATCGTCCTTGTAATAAGCTGTTTCTTAGCTGGAGGTTTGTTTGCTTGAGAAAGTTGTTGTACGATAAGTAAGTGTTTTTTTTTATAAATTATGAACGCCCTGTTTAGAGACGTAGTCTGACACTGCGGAAATGATTTTGAAATTGACAAGTCCACTCACATCAGGTATTACTTCAATTTGATTTCATTCAATAAAATCTTGTCATGGCTCGTCGTCGTTTTGACAAATACGATTTCACAAACCAACCAAAGCAATAACTAACATAGTTGCACTCATACTCACTGGGAATAAGGGCTATTTCATAATGGATCATGTGATTAACAGTCGGGATGGGTTCGTAAAGTAGTAGCGTTTGCAATCAATCATAAAAATTCTGTGAACAAAGTGAAATGATTTTTCTCGAAGATTCCTCTTTCCAACTGGGTACTTTCCATGCATCATATACTACATACATCTGAAGTCTTTATTTCGTTTGGAATATCACAAAGGAGGCAATTTTTTATAAATGTTTTTCTGGTTATTAGTACAATTTAGTATACTAAACAACTTTCCCAGAAAATAGTGTCGTTTAATTTTTTCCACCAAATTTTATTATTTTCTGTGAGCTTCTCTGAATTTTTCCTTTTGTTTGAGAAAATTGTTAAATATTATCAGTACCTTTTTTGTAAAGTTTTTTAGTTTTTTATATTGCTTAACCACCAATTTTGAGATATGAGTCCCAAGGTGGTAAAAACGCTGTAATCCCAGTCTCCATACATGAAATTATAAATTTTAATCTAAAGTTGTAGTGTTTCTCTCTCCCTCATATTAAGTCTCATTTGATGAAAAGTTTTATAGTCAGAAAATATTCACAAGGCTTTTCGGCTTACATTTAGGTATGGCTTTAGTGAGGAAAATAAAGGAAGAAAAAATCGGACAAGTGCGAGTCGAACTCGCCCACCGAGGATTCCGTTAAATACTATTTTTTAATAATTTAATTACAAATGTTTTCAGATTTTTTTACTATACTCGTAGTCTAAGACTACAAATCTAATCAAATTTTATAGTTCTAGGTCAACGGAAAATACCCTATAAATTTTGATTCCCTTGAGAGTGTCAAAATAAACATTTTTTGCGGCATAAACGGCCGTATCTTTTGTTTTACGTTAACATAGAAGTTTGATTTTTTTAGAGCTTCAAGGGCTGTAGACCCGAGTTTACATATTTGTTTCTAATTTCAACTCGTCGTCTCCCCACGCGTTCCCGTGATAAAGGGTCTTGACAAATAGACGGACGGACCGACGGACAGACAAACGGACAACAAAGTTATCCTATAAGAGCTCCGTTTTTTTGTTTTGGGTTACGGAACCCTAAAAGCAGATTATTATTTAATAAGCAACCTTGATGAGGAAGAAGGAATAAAAGACATGGATAGTGCATATAAAAAGCTTGTTTGAATGAACCCGTTAACACTGATTTAAAATGGTTTTATGGATAGTTATTGCTGCTTGTTACCACCAAAAATATTTATCACATTTGGGAACTAGACCTGAAGGATATCTATCACTATGTATCACTCAAAATGACCAACTTTATTCGATCATGAAAATCCCAAAATAACACTTTCATCTGAATTTGTAGACATTACGGGTATATTATTTTATGATAAAATCATACATTTCCACAACTATTCTAGGTATATGTTTTTTATAAGGTACCGTCATTAAATACATCTTGAAAAATTACAAAAACACCCCTAAATCGCGAGTTTTCGAGCCCGCTCTCACTGAGCTGCATAAACAGGTACCTACGAGTATTTAATGAATACGTTGGAGCAGGTCATCCGTCCATCCATCAGCCCGTGTTTGTCCACTCCATTCTAAAGCCTTTCGGCCCCAACGGCCATCACGTCGGCGAAAAATATGGCCTGCCCATTGCCACTTTAACTTACTGATGCTGCAGGCTATTTCGGTTACTTTCGATCTCCGAGGGATCTCCTCATTTTGGAATCTATCCATCTGAGATACCCCAAGCATAGCCTGCTCCATAGCTCGCTAAACGACCTTAAATCGGTGTATCAAGCCCTCTGTAAGAGAACATGTCTCAGCACCATACGTCATCACAAGAAGGACGCACTGGTTCTTAGGCTTTAAGCACTGCGGTATTGACGACGTAAATGTGACGCAATTTTCAGAATTCTGCCCAACCCAAGCATATTCTTCTGTCAGCCTCGGCGTCGAAGTTGTTTTAATACAGCTGTTTGACTTGACCCAGATAAACATATTTTTGTACAACTTCGATGCTGACATTGTCGATGGTTAGTGGCCCTTGGATGACGTAACAGTTGGATATGACCTTAGTCTTATCCATATTCATCCGCACGCCCACTCTGCCGCGCAAAATGAAAACGCAGTGAGTGCATCTTTTCATTTTTTTTTATTTTTTCTGGAATCCGTATAACAAGATCTACTCGAAACTGAAAACTGGATCTAAAAAAAATAGCATTTTCTGCAGTAAGTCCACTTTCAATCGCTAATGATTCACTGCATTCATGCTAAGGCTTTTTAGTGTAAGTGTTAAAATTTTACTTTGCCTTGCTACTGCAAAGTAAAATTTTAACACTAACACTAAAAAGCCTTATCATGAATACAGTAAGTGCGACCGACGCACATTTTTCGTAACAATGAAGTCATATTTTTACTTCTAAATACTAGTTTTGGATTCAATTTCCTAAAAATGTATTTATTAATTAAATTAAAATTGGTTTTCGACACTCTTTTTCGGGTCGATATCCCAGCTAATATCTACTACGGATGTTAGTCGTTAGCCACTTCAGAAGCCTTTGTGAGGTTCCACAACTCTGACGTCTGGGTCTTTGAGATCGGTTCTCGATCTTACAACCCGTTTGTAATGAATTTGAATGAGCACTCTTTCAATTACTGCGCGTAAGCTAAGATAATAATCGTTGAATTGTTTTGGTTTCTTAATAAAAATGCAGTGTATGATCGCTAAAGCGCAGTAAGTAACAGAACTCACTGCGTTCTTTCGTTGTTATGGTTACATATTACAATCGATTTTCCTTAGAATAAACAGTTTTCATGGTATTTCACTCTGAAATACCAAAAATCTTTGAATTTTGTTTTAAAATCATAATCTACACGTAATTTTGCGTTTAAAAGTGTACATTGATGTATTCTTTATGTCTATTTAGTCTAAGTTATTTAACAAGAAAGGTCAAAAACTTTGACCGCGATTTCCCAAAACCTTAAAAATGCACTCACTGCGTTTTCATTTTGCGTGGCAGCACTCGTCTCGAAAAATCGCTAAGGACATAATTTTGTTAAAATCCCAATAATATGTCCATCACACAACGAAAGAGATAAACAAATCTCAAAATGTGCGCAGCCGAGTAGTGCGGTGAATCAATAAAAGGTTGGATATTGCTGTTTTTTAATGAATACTATCTAATATAATAAAAAAAAACTCGTCGTATATTTTAGATAAGAGGTTTATTTGTCTCAATATTGTTATTTTCACTATATAATTTTGGATGGACTACTGTTTTGAACTGAAAAACAGCCTATGAGTTGCCTGCCAATGTCCCTTTCGTAAGCGTGTCTGGAGACATGGGTCAAAGTCGTAGAGGCTCCTTTTAGACACATAAATCTGCTGAAGGGATGTGTTGCAACTATTGGGTCTTCCTTCTTAGCATACCGAACACACAAATTTACCCATGAAACTTTCACACAAATGCATAAGCTATAAAACTAGGATAAATTGATGTGAGGCTTGACAACTATAATAAAATTGGAACCTGCCAGCCTTTTCGGTACACTACCTAACGATGGCAGTAAACTGGCCAGCATTTTGTATTCATTTTGATAATTAAGTAATAAAAAAATTGCATGTATTGTAATAGCTTTTAAGATTATTTTTTACTCTCATGTCTTCAGTATGATTACAAATTGTCATTGTTAATGTGTGATGTTTATTTACTCATGTATAGATTATAATTGAAATGAATGAATACTTTATTTCTGTACTGTAGGAACATAATTTACAGTTATTACGTATCAAACGTATTTTTGAATGAATACAATATATTACATTAAGTTTCGGACTTACTTATATTTAGTAAATATAAATTAAAGGTATATTTACTTTATCCATTCCTCAGCCTGGTTCGTCCACTGCTGGACATAGGCTCTTACAAGATCTCGCCACTCTTGGCAGTCCTCTTGGAAAAAAATTCTATACTCACACACGCCGGGCAGACGGGTTGGTGAGTTCGCTGCCAAAACTTACACCAGTGACCAGTCTGTTTTAAATATGGGCCGAATAAGGATATACTGCCATCACCTGGTCCTAGACACTCGCGCCTTATAACTTTTAGGGGATTTGCGGGTAAGATGGTGGTACCTATACAGTCGAGCCCGGAATCAGCTCTATCACTTACGTTTAATGTATACAATAATGTATCTACTATACTCATGACGGCTACCGATACACTTAAGACTAATGCGCAACAAAGGTAAATACTTGCCTTGATTAGTCTTGCATAGAAAAAAGGCATTGGATTGTTTAAGTCTGGTAAATTGCTCGAAATTACAGAAAACATGTCATAACCATAGCCTCTCTATTTATTCTACCTTTGGCGGACGGTGATTTGCTGGTGACTAAATCGGCTCTCATGGCGTCGATAGTTGACTCGGAAGCAACATCGGTATCTACTACTACTGTCGAGAGGTATTCTACGCTTTCTCTGGTCAAAATCCAATCCTAAACAGGGCTCATCTTGTTCTAATTTACTTGTAGCGGGTGCTAGTTACTGTATTGGTGCAAAATGCACACATAATGATAATTTTCTTATATTTGAATAAAAAGTATAAAATGAATGCGTTTTTTATTTTCGGTCTACTATTTAACAACAACCGGGGTTTTTAGTTTTACGTTTTTAGAATTGCGTCATTTTATGGATTTTTTCGCATGATTGTTCATACCAACTGAAAAACGTATTTAAAGTTGTTGTGGACATTTTGCAACGTAATGCATAAAAGTAAACAATTTTGCGAAAAAAGTCTAAATAACATTAAACTATGGTCGTGAGATGGCAACAATCACAATTATTTAATACATAAAAAAAGATAATTAAATATTTCGTGGCGTTTTAATGATTCGGAAACGAAAACGAATTTATAGTACCCTGCTAATAACAGCCAGTAGCAACGTAACTACTTAGTTTAAGTTAATAGTGGACCGCCAATACCGACTATAAGTTACGAAAGGACCTCTCTAACTCAAACTCCAACTCGAGTAATCACTTTCTCACTTAAGTGCTGCGTAATGCACTATAATATTAAACTATACTGTGACAGAATATTTTTGACAAAACTCCGATTTTTCAACCAAATCTGAGCTGATGCCAAAAAAAAATTAAGGTCGTCTTTAGCGGATACGTCGAGAAAGATATCATCATCTTGAGAAAACATTTCCAAAACAAAAAAAAACTGATTTTGGGAATTTATTAGTAATTACACTTCTTAATTTGTATGTGGATGACAACAGAATACGTATAAATAAACAGAGAAGTGTATAAGCTTCTTGAAATAAACATAATGAAAATGTCTGTGTGACATTAAAAAAATACCTTCTTTTGAAGTGAAAAAAGGTAAAATAACACAGTCGAAGAGAATTTCACTTGTCTTACTCGCTCGTTTGTAGACAACAAACACGAAGGCTTATTAATCCCAGCATGTCGTGTAGCGAGGAAAGGAAACTTTTCCAACTATGTTTGACCATGGCTTAACAAATGCATTGAAGTTTTAAATCTATATGGTCGAAATTTTAATGAGTACTTTAGCAGGTGGTGGTAGAGCTGATGCCGGGCTCGACTGTGGAGGTACCACCATCTTACTCGCAAATCCTCCCGAAGTTATTTGGAGGAGAGTAAGAGAACAGCTCTCAGGTAAAACCAGGCGGCCCACCATTGCCTGGGACCGATGGATGGCGGTATATCCATCCCCAATTGCCGGGACTTATATAAAACAGACTGGTGACGGGCAGCGGCGTCACTGGTGCAAGGGTTTCGGCACCGCACTCACCAACCCGCGTGTGTGAGTATGGGCATTTCTTCTAGGAGGACCACCAAGAGTGGCGAAATCCTGGAAAGGCCTATGTCCAGCAGTGGACGAAACAGGCTGATGGATGGATGGATGGACTGTAGCAGAACAAAAAAAAACTGAAATGACGGACGTTTTCACGTGTTTTTTGAGTGAATTCACAAGGATAACATTGCAAATTTTATGTTCTTATTAGGTTTGTGGGTAATAAAGTAATTCTTTTATGGCTCTTTGTCCTTTTCTTTTATTATTGTGTAAGGTAAAAATATATGTAGGTAAGTATTTTGTTTTTTTGGTAATGAATGTGTATGTTGTATATTATGTGTTATTTTACTATTGAATTTGTTTCAGCCTGTAATGATATCGTACTGATAGTGTAAGTTTCCTTATAAATAAATAATAAACTATTTATTTTTCAAGCCGGCAAATTGGCAACTACCGTAGCGAAACCTTAGTGACTCTCCAATGTCCATCAATCCAATTTGATTGTCTGTTCACAGCTTAACTTGAAACAGCCGAGAATCGGGGCAATTGATATGTAGAGAATTCAAACCAACCATAAATTGTAACAGGCCCTTTTGTATATTTTTTCTGAAAATATAGGCTGAATCATGAAGATACATACTGTTCTTCAACTTTCAGGTGGTATTTACTATAACGAAATTATTTTTTAAAATTAGTTTGGAGAAATGGGAATGTGACGTAATAGTCATACGTTTAGGCTCAATAGGGAGTTCCTTGAGGTAAAGAAATAATGAAAAAAAATTAAGGGGATGAGAACTGAAGATGGGATTACTGAAAATTAAAAAAAAATAGACGTCGGTTTTGACATTACTTTTTTTTCTTTTGGGCAATAGCCTATTTCCTGTAATGCCTGAATGACATGACTATTACGTCATCAAAGCTATTTATTCAGTTTCTGAATATTTTCATGTTTATCTTTTGTATTTCAAGGAGAATAAAATTTATACCCTTATATGACCTTAAAAAAGTCTATTCCTTTCAAAAAAATCCACAATTAGGTGCTGGACCATTCGAATTACACATGAATCCACATAATAGATGTGGAAACATGTGAACATTGACAAAATAATATTAAAATAACGAGTACAAACGGCGTAATCTGTACTAATAATAAAATAATAAAATAGTCGTGTCTGTAAATTGTTTTTTTTTTTCACAATCACAAGCATCAACTGCGTAAATTGAATGTATTTTGAAATTTTAAATGAAATGAGTATTAATTGAAATTATACACCTATTTGTAATTTATTGTTTTGAAGCCAATACTAAATACTATTTTTTTTAATTTTTGTATGTGTATCTGTATATACATATACATAATTATGTAGGTATGTTTCATTTTTAACTCGAGAACCTATCCTAGAAAGTATCCTTTATCATAATTGTAGTGGGTGAGCCTTATCAACATAATAGGCTATAAAGGCTATAAGTTGATAAAATAACTGCCAAGCTAAAACTAGACGATATTACTCAAAGATTGAAAGACACATAAGCCGCGGGCAAAAGCTGTTCCTAAATAAATCGATGACGAATCGTTCGTAAAATACATGCAATTTAATTGGTTGTAAGAAAGAAGCCTCCCCGAGTGCGTTAATTGAAATAAAACCACTGAATTTATTCCATATACCTACACCGGACACACCCTTGACAGTTATACACCAAGACCCAATTAGCTGTCCCTCACTTGAACTGACTTCGGACATGGCAAGTTACCGCTCTCGTGAAGGAACAATGCCGCCGAGCGACAGACACATCATGTTCTCGGCATGACCTAGCAGGAAGCCGTGCTTGGAGAGTTTTACTTTACTTTTAGGAACTTTCTGGCCTAGCGCGCTTCATATTAGATCCCAATGACATTTTCTATCAGGCTTTCTAGTGGTAGTGGCAAGCTTATTTGAAATGTATAAAAACATGACATTAAATGAAAAATCTCCTAAGAATATGTATAGGTCGTTGTAGGATGGCAAAAACTGCTTTTCGGCAAAAAAAAACCGCATTTTTGTGAAAAACCGAATTATGGTGTACCCGCAGTTCCATTAAGCGATCATACGAAATTATTTTCTGGTAAGAGTATGGCATACCCTAGGAAAAAATGTTATTACCCGTCCAACACAAAAAGGCCAATAACAAATACTTTATTAGCTTTTGATAGAGGCGATTATTGGTTAGCTAATTGACCTACTTGTCTAGGACGCGTAATACTAATAATTACGCGCGAAACAGCAGATCGGAGGGTTTTTAGCTAATACTGAAATATTTTATAGGGAAAAAAATACTGTATTTCAGTAAGAAACCTTTATATTTCTATTACCTATTTTATGAAAAAAAAACAGGTTGATCTCTCAAACGCTTTCTTGAAACTAACGTTTGAAAGCCAAAACAAAGAGGGTGGAAAACGATTTTTTTTTGACAAAAGTATCAATCTAAGTACATTGTTCATAAGTAGATCACCTAGATAAAAAATCAATAAATCAAATATATTGTTCCAATATTAAGATAGTCCTACTTTCGTCAAAAGAACCCTCGACAATCTGGCTTTTTTATATTCTAGGTTCAGGTACAACCTTAAGACTAGGGGATCGCCTCGCTCTGCTCCGCTTTGCTCAGCTCTTCATATTTGTTTACATGTAAGCCTAAACTGTTTTTCCTCGTTTCGCTCTTCTTCGCACCTATTTTTAACTATTTTCTGAAAGACTTTTGTAATTGTTTCAATCTCGGTTTTACGTGAATAATCTGCTTTTTCGCGATAAAGTGGAATAATTCCTTTTTCGCTTTAATTTGGTTTTTCATGAAAAAGCGACTTTATCGCCAAAAAGCCGTTTTTTGCCATTTTACGGCAACATGAGTTTAAGGGGTAAAGGAAAACGTAAGCAAATTGTTCGTAATTGTGACAGCTTGTCAGACCCTAAAGTAACGAAATGGACCCCTTGTTACGCAACTAATTTACGTGACATATGAAGACCTTTATATAATAAAGTTTCTTACCTTTAGTTTGTCTGTTGTCGGTAGAGTCGAAGACCAAGCAATTATTAATATTTTTGAATACTCTAAACATTGACACTTAGAGGGCATTACAAACTATAAAAGATCAATTAGAAACAAATTTCAGGTGTCTTAGTTAATGAGAACTTTTTTGTTTACTTTCTGAAGCAACACATATTGTAGCGATGACAGCGAAACCTGTTTCCTCATATAATAAAATAATAAATGAATAATAAACAAAATAAAATGTTTTTATTCCAGCCAAATATCAAGGCGTGAAGTCATATAACGCCTTTGTGAGCGTTCGATATGTGCCTAACTAGCTCGTATATGAAATAGTTACATAAATTCGGTGTGCAAGTATGGTGGAAAAATTCAACAGTCTAGGTTAAGCACCTTGGCGGTGGCCAGTCTGTGTAACGCTTTTTGTGGTAGCAACAAGCTGCAGATACAAATTATGGGCCGAAGACGTTCTTCAAATTTTTTTGTTCCTCGAAGAAACATTTTAATTATTTATTTTAGTTATGTCTGTGTTGCTGAAGATTTCTTTTTGCTTAAAACTCTGTGAATTAAAATCATCAAAACATCTGATTATGCCCAAGCAGGTTAGGCTGTATTATAATGCGCTATAGCTAGCTACACAGCCACTGTAATTTCCCCAAAGGGGGCACCTAATAACTTAACTGTAGCGCCAATAATTGCTTTACAATACTACGATTGCAGTACAAAAGCGCTTGAACGGTGGTAGTATTGAGTTATAGTAATACTAAGGTGCCATTAAGTGTCTACGTGGACCAGTACAAGCGCTTTTACCGTATGTTTCCTGTTTGTACTACCACTGTGGATCGTTTCTGGTGGTGAAATTGTGTTTTATTTCGATTTTATTCAAAGTGTCATGTCGTTTGCTTGTACGATAGGCATATTTATATTTATATTTTGTTTAATATCAAGAATAACATGCCTAGAAAGCTCTATTGTAATGCAACGCAGGTTTACTGTTAAAATCTATATTGGTTTTCATATAATTTTTCACGCGCCTTCGTAATTCGTACGTATTCGTTTTTGAAAAAATATATACGTAAATATAACCAAAGACGATGTTGACAGTAATATTACTTGAAGATAGCTTGCTTATTCCTTTGATCAATGGCGTCTTCAATACAAGAGCTTCAGCCGTATTCTACCCTTTTTAAACACTAAGTATGTTTGAAAAACGCAACATTCTACTCGAAGTGGTACAAGGATGGTAGAGTGCCGTTATTAGATACTGTAGGCAACATTCTGATAGCTTATAGATCCTAAAGTGTTATGTTTTACCTATACTGTTTGTTGTTTTAAGAACTCCAATCGGACGATTGAATTTTGGGGTTCCATTAACAAAAGTTTCCCTAAGTTATAAATTATAAATTAAGTTTACTACAAAAATACTTTTTGGTCACCATATTTTTTTCTCGTTTGTTTGCGCAGTCCAAGAAACTAAAATAAATTAACAACTTTTAAAAATATGCAAATAGCGTTATGTTTATTAACAGTTACCCGTAATTTATTATCAGTGTTTATAATCAGTTATAATCAGAATTTATAACCCTCAAAATAATAAGACAAGAGTTTAAGATTAAAAAAAAAATCATCCTAAAGGGTGTACAACTATCTAAATAAGCACCTTTGTACATCATATTGTGTTTGAGTGGGTCTAAATTACACAAAAATGAAGCTTGTAGCTGTAGAATGACTATTTAAAACACTGGTTTTAATTTGCTCTTCAGTGGTGTTCACTAACTCAGCTATAGAACGAAAGCATTATTTTTATTCCCATAAATACCATTTAGTGTTACAAAGGCTACCATAAATTCAGTTCTACAGCTTAAAGATCTCAAGTGGTGGTAGGATGGTGGTACAATCAGCTTTTATAGAGGCTCATTTCAAAATGAGGTACAAGTTACCAATATACGGCTTTTTTACGGCAACACTTGCCGTAAGCTGTACGAAAAGCTTTTATAGAGCTCTAAGAAGATACAACAGATCTTAAAACACCGCTTTACTTCTTAAACCTGTACAAAAAGTCGTTTGTTGCATGTTTGTTCGTTGGGTGTTTGGCTAATAAGCTACTATTTGTTGTTTATTATCATGGAATTTCAATATCTGAAAATGGTGTTACGATGAACAATATGATAAAAATAAATAATTTTGTTTCATTTATTTTCAACAATTACCTATTATTATTACAGGCTTATGGTAGCTATTTACAAATCATAAAATAATCTTCCTCTACTACCTTATATAAATAACAATACAATATAATTATACATACCAAAATATACCCATTGTGTAAAATTAAATTAAATAGGGCAACTCCTATAGACTTAAAGTAAACCTACCTAGTGAAAACACTTTCACGTACATAATTTTATAACGCTGAAAAAATTTAACCCGAAAAGAGCAAAAACCTCAAAAGCATCCAACGCTGCATATCATCGTGGCATGAGCGAGATGGAAATGAGTGCCACAATTTTTCATTATATTAAGTGATCCTTGTTCCAAACGTTTTCACTTATGATAAATTGAATTGACGCGTTTGCAAATGACGTGTTAGAGGCGGGAGGTGACAAGGTTTCGGAGAAGGGGGTGACAAATTATACTCACATCGAGTGTTGCAGAAAACAGGCTGTTTTTCAACGCTTTTTTGGCAATTTTTGCGTTGCCGACGGATTGAAGGGATTTAATGTCTTTTTTGTGGCGCGTTTTTGTGTCTTGATGTTGAATGGGATCATTTTTTACGTAGGGATATTTGTGAGGTTTACTCCAACCATTTGCATTTAGAGTTCCGTAAAAAACTAAAACCTATATCGAAGGTTTGGTGTCAGTCCGTCCAGCATTTATTAAAGACAGTTGGACGTTTGAGTTGTGTGGCAATGGCGATTTGACCCCGGAAAAGATGCAATTTCTTTTTATGACCTCATCGTTTGTGTTTTTGTTACATAAGGTGTTAAATAACGCATTTGTTCTCAAGTAGAATATTTTTAATATGACAGAACCGGTTGCTTATATTAAAATTTCACTTCACAGACTTTTCTGTGCCTGTGAACTTATCATATTGATTATTAAATTATCTTTTCTTCAAAACAACGAGTATATGTTTAACCCTAATTTTTTTTTTAATAATGGTCTTCTTTGTTTGTTTTTTAGTATTTTGAAAGGACAAGATCTTGGAGAAAATACTTATTTCTACTCCAATTGAGCTAACTCACTTGGACCGTTGGGAGTTCAAATCCTGGCCTAAGTAGGTAATTTCATAATAAAATATTTGTCAATTGTATCCGCCTAAGCGTTAGCTAAACGCGAATAATAAAATAAATTCGTAATCCTACTAGTTCCAGAAAATACCACCACCATTCTCTGATCAGAGCCAATCTTTCTAAATACAAACCCTTCTGTTCTCGGTAATGTGTGACTTCTGCCTTTCTGCCTGTGGTTGCAACGACAAGTCTCGTTCATAAATGCACAACTTATGATTGTTTTTTATATTTTTCAATAAAAGATATGAGATGTTAATTATTATGGCACTACTATGACAGAAGTTTAATGTCTGTTAGGCTTTTATATCAAAATTGACTTATTTGCTGCGTTACTATGTAAATGATCCTGCACAATAACTACAAAGACTCTTTAAAGTTGTTAAGACCCTTCTCCACCACCTTCGTGGTTACTGAACTTGAATCTTGGTCTGCATCTTCCTCACCTTTATTTCGGTAGTCAATAGACTGGGATATTTATTTTAACTAAACCACACGCATACTTCATTGATCAATTTTAATTTAATTAATAAGAAATTTATCCTAGCTAATTAAATGATTTAACTTGCGTATAAAAATTTACTACAAATATTGAAAGTTACTATTGAAAGAGAAAATGAAAGTAAAAGTATATTGTATTATCTATTTTTTTAATACACAATAGACAGACAATCACAAAATAGAAATATCACAAAAAAAATATATATGAAGAACCCGTGAAAACCGACAGGCTACCAGCGACTTGCAAAAAAATCCCTGTCAGAAAGCAGTAGAAGAAAAGAGAAAAAAAAAGAAAGTCCCAGAAAAACATTTAGTGGAAAACAGATTATTTATGCAAGACAAAACCAATGATAAACGAATAAGCCAGATTCCATTAACCTGTAACTGTACCGAAATTTGCAAGTAACAATACAACTGAAATTTAAAATGCCTCAACCTCCTATCGTTGGAATCACAGACCACCATATTAATCGCCTGGAAGCAATGTTGTCAAATATTCCTTCCATTCATTTGAACGCAATGTTTCAAATCTACCACGTTTATCATTCAGACAGCTGATGTGTATATTTCCATGCCAGCGTCTGAATACGTATATTCATCGACACTCATGACGCAGCTTAATAAAAAAAAAATATATATAGACATAAGTAAATAATATAAAGTAAAACAAAAAGCTGTATGATTAAATTGATGGATAAAGAAGCAAAAGAGGTGTCAGGATCATAGCAAATACAAATTTGGTAATATTCTTTTATTTTTGATAACATCAGAGTACAATGGTTGAAATGAAAAAACCGTTTTAATTTCTCTCAATATTGTTTGTTTTTATCCGTTCCGTTATAATAACCAAATTTGTAATTTTAAAATCTAGACCTTGTCTGTGGTTAAGTGTTTTAGGTGCTATAAATCTTATCCAGAGGTTGCGGGTTCAAATCATTCGTGGCCATATTTATTGATCTGCATGCCTCGCATGGCACGCTAAAATCTGGATCCATTTTTGTGTTGGAAATAAGACTATAGTACTCATCACCCATCACGCTGGGACGTAACAATTGTCGGTGAAATGTGGGTGAACGAACAGTTTGCACTGGACCTTCGCAGTCCATACTCGGAAATGGGGATTCATGTTGTGACGATGTTTATCAGAATCCATTTAGATGTCGTCCCGACAACGCTAAAGCACGTTATTCTATCACATTCAAACTTTGCAGACCACTACAGAACATTAATTAAATTAGTGGTATTAGTCGTAACTCTCTGCCGCCCAACTAAAGGAGAAACTTCTGAAAGTCATGGTCCACTGATCACCGCCCGCAGGCCCGCACGCGTGAAATATTAACCAATTCAATAAGCTGACTTCGTAAGTTTGTGAAGTGTCGAGTCTTTATGTCCTTTTCTTGCAGATTTTGCAATTATTACAGAGGCGTCAGAAATGTTTCCGAGTATGTGTTATCAAAGTCCACAGTTGCCCACGTTTCATCGACGATTGTAACGTCCCCGCTCTGAGCTCTATCTCCCAGACCGCAAAACAAATGTGCCGCTGGAGGATTTGAACTAACGACCTCCTTATTAGTAGTCAAGACGATTGAACCACTTGATCATAGAGGAAGTTACGGTAGTAGTACGAACTACTTGACCACAGAATTGGCCTGTAGTGTACAAACCACTTGGCCAAAGATGTGGTCCGTAACGTACGAATCACTTGACTACCAGGGGTGGTCTGTAGTGTACAAACCACTTAACCACAGAAATGGTCGGTAGCATACGAACTACTTAACCACAAAGGTGGTATGTAGCGTACGAACTGTATGACCATATAGGTAGGTGGTTTGTAGCAATTGCAGTAATTAATTAGGCATTAATCCGTGTGATGGACACGAGCCACATCTAGACAAGACGATAGAGATCTTTGGTTTACTATGGTTTTAACGATAATGACTAATTGAACAGATTAAGAAGAAAAAGAAAAATATAAAATTTAACAACCTCTCAAAAATTATAAAAGAAAGTCCATCCATCCATTAGACCGTGTTCGTCCACTGCTGGACATGGGATTTTCCCAAATTTCGCCACTCTTGGCGGACCTCCGTCCTCCTTATCCAACCGCCACCCACAACATCCTTCTGGTCATCGGTCCAGTGGGCACGAGGTCAGCCTACACTACGCTTTGCTATACGACAAATATGGCATGTTGGCGACAAATATGGCCTGCCCACTACCACATCAACTTACTGATTCTGCAGACCTTAAATCGTTGGATCAGGCCATTTGTAATAGACCACTACTCAGCGCCATACGTCATCACAGGAAAGATGCATTAGTTGTACATCTTACTGACGACGTAATTATGTAACGCAACTTTGGGATTGCTGCTCAACCCAAGCATATTCTTCTATCAGCCTCAGCACGCAGCAGTAAGTTGTTTTTATTCAGCTGTATAATTGACCCAGATAAACATATTTTTATCAACTTCGATGCTGACATTGTCGACGGTTAGTGGCCCTTGTACAGAAAGTACTTGTACACAGTTGTACGTGTACCTTGTTGTACCTTGTACGTGACAGTTGGACATGAGCTTAGTCTTATCCAAATTCATCCACAAGCCCACTCATCTCGAAGAATTGCTAAGGCCGCGCTCCATTTTCTCCAGTTTCTGCAGCGATTCCGAAATTATCACGATGTCATCGGCAAAGCGAATATGTGAAATGTACTCTCCGTTTACGTTCATGCCTTGTCCATTCCAATCTAGTGTTTCAAAGACGTCCTCTTCAATTCCATTCGTAGCAACTGTTATTTTCCCCAACAAGTGGAGACTGGATCATTGTTTGAAAGGGCGTTACAGAAGAATTTCAAAACAATTTTACATTCATACATACTCGTACGTACATATATATCTGCGCCTGTCTGAGTTGTCTCTTTCACCTCGTCTACTCCTATCCATCAATCTAATACAAGCTCTTTTATTCCGGGTAATTTTGACTTTGCCCTTCATCAGTATGTCCAAACTACCGAAACATTCCTCTTTCTATGCTCGTTTTTTTTTAAATTTTTATTTCGTTACCTACTTAAAATAGTAATCTTTGTCTTTGTACTAAGTACGTCTTATCATTTGCCTTGTCTCTATATTTGTGCACTTAGTATTTGTCTTTGTACTAAGTACGTCTTATCATTTGCCTTGTCTCTATATTTGTGCACTTAAATATTAAAATAATTAACATTCTGCATAAGGTAGTACATATGTTAAGCCAAATTATAGATTTTCCGTTGTGATTTCTAGTAAATAAAATAATGTGCATGGTATGAAATTGTTTGAAATCCCTGCTTTTGTTTTCTTCTTTTTTCTAATGTTACATGAAAGAGAGTATAAATACTGGCTTGCAGCTACACTGGCTCGTGGCTGCGAGTTGATACATTTATTGTTATTATATCTATTGTATCCCTTACTTTGGTCAAGTCGAGATGACATACGGTTGTCTTAGTACACTGGGACAGACATAATTTTACCGCAACTAGAAGCTGTATACAACACACATAATCTCTCAGGGAGTATCAGATGCATTCCCAAATGTGAACTGTGAAATGAAAGGCACATTTCATAATTGTTATACCCTACTTTCAGCGATAGTCATTACTTCCCAAGCGTGATGGGTGCTAAAACCTATGGGCACAAATAGATCAACACCTAAACTTGCCTTCCGAAGCACGCAAAACAAACACAAACTAATGTGCACCATAGAGCTTGAACCTACGACCTCTAGGTAATCAGGTGAGCGCCTTTCCACTCAATTTATTTTCGAAGAGACTTAAAACTATAATTTTACGTCCCCAAATTCTGCCAATGACAAATTCAAATCTACTGCCACCATAATCCATATATTTGTCACACTATACCCGATCGTTGGACAAAAGCACAGCTAGCGGGCTGAAAGGGTTGCTTCCGACACATCCAATTACTGATGATGGATGACGTCAGAGCAGCCGATGAAATTCTAATCAAATGGCTCGACGATTATGAGAGCTCGTCGATAAAGTGGGGTCGAGATTGATTGGGAGTTGAGAGGTCATTTTAGATGTGTTTGTAACATTACCTAACGGACAGACAGACGAACTGAGAACAAAGTGTTCTTTCTGAGATGCTGTTTTCTCATTCCAAGGTACGATTCCCTTAAAACGAAGCTTTTTCGTTAAGAAATTTAGGTATTGAGATATCGTTAGATTAAATTGAGTGAATTTAGCGAAGAAAGTAAAATATTTTGCCACCAGATAAAATCGCCTTACGCAGCGGCCGATAATTTATTGCAAGAAAAGTTTTTTGGACCTTTTTACGGTCGTAGACAGTCTTTTATGGAATATGTCTTCATCACGTTTCATGAACCAGCACTTGTGTCCTAAAGGCCTTCAGGATTTAATAGAAATCTTTTCATTATTTTTAGAATAAATATGTAGTCAAGTCGCCGTCATACGAAGCTGTTTTTCGTGCAGCTGCCGACGCCATATTAAACGCATGCCCAACACAGTTATAGTGGGGGTTGTTCCCTGGGTTCCCAAAAACAATATTTTTTATTTCCGCGTGTGTCCAAAATTTTTTATTTAGTAAACAAATCCAGCTACCCTTGTTCCCAAAACCAAGGTGGGTACAGTCAGCCTCAGAAGCGAGTTACAATTATTTATAAACGCTTTTTTCTAATATTATTATCTACTTATTGTTTTGAAGTTCACAGAAATCGCAAATTGTTTTTTAAGGATTTTTGACATGGCTTACTTTTTAAAGCTATTGTATTGTATTGTAAAATTATGACATTGAACGAAAAAATAATTGTTAAATTTATCCTGTGAATCAGACAGTGGAGAGGGCTGTGTTTGTGTTTTACACCGGCATATCGAAAAGAACTATGTACAGAATAAAATCTGAAACAAAATCAAAAGCGAAAGCAGCAGAGCCAGATAAACAATTCTTTTTCAGAACAGATTCCTTACGTGTTTGTAGCGATGCTCAACAAGTTCCTTTGCACAATCAGTTCATTTGATTTTGATTGTGATGAATAAAATGGTCCCTTAAATAAAAATGTTCCAAAAAAAATTTCGACTACCTGGTATGTGTTGCCACATTACTAGAAAATTGCAATGTCGACCTATCGTCACCTATACATGCTTTCTTAAATTATTATGTAACTTTATTCCAATATCCTCCCTTTGCAACCGGTAGTAGTTACAATTCTATAAAACATTATGCAAAAATAAAGATCATCAGTAGACCTATTGTAAACAGCTAGTACCGCTACTGAAACATAATATTAAAAATTATGTTTCACCAAGTGCCTTCAATCGCAAGTCAATTTAATCATTTAACTACTAAAAAACCTCGTGCCTGTGGAACAATATAGCAAATTAGAGCGTTAGAGTAATAAAGTCGTCTAGTTTCTGTAAATAATAACTGCGAGAATGATCTAGATACAATCATACTAAATTGAAAAATACACATTAGTTATGAGGTACAAAGGGGACATCGAGACGAGGCTCAACCTACTATTAACATGCTGCCAACTGTACCTACAAGCTTTTTGGAAACTAATAGGAAAACCATTTCGTTAAGAAAATATTTTTTGGAAACAAGAGGAATGAATGTATGTATTTTCGATTTTCTAGAGAACAAAAGAATTGGGAACACAGGGAACAACCCTAAGTGGGCCCTGCGTTCACGAACACATTTCCGGGTGTAAAAGTCGCTAAAAATCCGTAAGCTATATAAGTTGACTTTAATTTATGCAGCCAAACTTATACTGGAGGCTTGGTAAGTGATCAGTAACACGGATCGATAATATAACACTTTTTGCTAATTTCGCAAAATAAAATGTTGACTCCACTTAGTAATTGACTCGGGGCTGGGCTTGCGTTTGTAAGAAACACGAAGAGAATAATTTACGAATTTCAAAAAAACTGTCATCGAACCTTGTTACTGTGCACTTACCGAGTCTTCAGTAAGAGTTTGGCTGCATAAATTAAAGTCACCTTATATAGATAGAACTCATCTATGGAAATAACTTCTGCTATGGAGTCAATATTGCGAAAAAAATACTTTTTATTATTGTTTTGTCGAGAAGATTTGATTTGAAGGTAGTGGGTTTGTACCCTTTTTATGGAACAGCTGTGTTTTTTTCTTAATTTCTATAGTGGCTCGACAACAAAATTGTTTGTATAACAATATCATATATATCTTTGGTTAAAACAAGCACTATCTCTAGAGCCCGTAAAATATAGCTTAAGTCCCGTGACAACTGTCAGCCCTATACATATTTGAGCATGAGAAAGAGAGTAAGAGATACAATTTGTATAACGCTGTCTTGCTGTCACAGGGCTCAAGCTATATTTTACGGACTGTAGTTAGTTCACTGTTTTTTAGCGACTAAATAACACTCATTATTTTATACACTGACATGAATGCTTTGGGTCAGCGACCATACACAATAGCACACACTGCTTTGAATTCACGTTTGGAAATTTGAAGCTCTGTTCAAGTATGACGTCATAGTGCCCCATTAACTGTGAAGAACGTTAAATTCTATTACTATACTCTGGAAAGAGAAATGTACGAGTACGTCGCATAACTTGGTAGTGTCTATGGATTAAAATTAATCAGAAAAATCGAAAAATCAGAGTCCGGTTTCGAAAAATGATAAAATTTTGAATAAATGGAAATCGAAAGGATTTAGGCAGAATAGATAATTCCTGCGTCTCCTACCTTGGCTTCCACTCCTTAGACATACAGTATACAACACAGAATCCATTCCACTTAGTATTGTGTGTTTTTCAGTTTAGGTTTAAATATCAAGCGTCTGTGTTAGGAGGCAAGAGTCCGAAAAATCCATCTACCCATCACTGTTCTATTAAAAGAATGAAAAATTAAATTAATTTATCAAAGTGGATTACAAAATAGTTGAAAGTCTTTTTTTTATTATAATGATGAGCCATTGTATAAATTAATTAATATTTTCTTTATTAGGGATATCAACAGCAATGTTACCGCAGAAGCGGTCAATTATACAGTTATAAATATTTAAATAATATATTATAAACCTAAAATAATTGAACTTTGGTCCGGACCCCTTACCGAGCCTCTAGTATAAATTTGGCTGTATTAACGAAAGTTTGCCTTATACAAATACAAATACAAAATACAAAAATATTTATTTCACACACATGATAACATTTACAAATGACATACAAATTATATTTATAACAAAACGTTTATGGTGTTTATGCGGAGAAGTTCCCTTCTTATATTGTAGGCTTTTGCCCGTGGCTCCACCCGCGTCGAAGAGATTTTTGTGGAAATAAGGAAAACAAAATAATATGATTTTTTGAACGACTATATGCAACGGTCACCATGTTTTACCAAAGTGCTGATAAACACCAATCAAATAAGCACAAACTCGAAGGGTATGCTGTGGTCCGTTGAGGAGCGAATGATACAAAATGTTAAAACTACCCTCTACGTGGTTTATCTTTTTTATTTAGAATTTAATAATCATAAGTGCTAGCATTAAGAGAGAGTTTATGTCTGCCGATAAACTGTTTTAACAGTTTGGCGGAATATTGTTATTGTACCTAATTGTAGTGTTTGTCTATCTGTGACATTTATAGCGCTGTCTCGAGCACACGGATGTAGGTGGGCAGTGAGGTGACAGCCGTGCAGAGGGACGGACGTTTGCCTGACATTGGTGTGGTATCGAGCCAGTGAGTGTCGGTATATCGTACGGAGGTATTACATAAGAGAGTACTACACCAATTACTTATGAAGAATGAAGTTTAAAAAAAAAAAAAGAAATCCCATACCCACATTCCAGTCCCATTATCAGACTCTGGTCACCATACGATTAAAATCAGTCAGCGACTTCCGCAAACTCTATCCATGGCAACAAAATAAATACATACAGCATGCTAGCTGTCCTAATGTGTGTATTAGTGCGTGTACCCATGCATTAACCAACTATTCTCTATTTCAATAACACTGGTCTCTGGGTCTTAGGATGGTTCAAACTGTGTACCCAGGGCGGGGTAGTTATCTTTTTTTGTTGACTCTACCAACATTTTATGTTTTGAAATAAAAAAATTAAACTGTTTTAATTTATTTCATGTTTAAATAATACGAAACTCTAAACTTATGCGTGTAAGACACCCAAATACCTAATTATTTTATTTTATGAAACAGATTCCTTTATTTGTAAAACCGGTCAAGTACGAAAAGGTGTCGCGCCGTGAGGGTTCAGTGGCATTGAAATAAATTGATAGCCTTAAATAATTTGAGCAAAAATTACAAATTTATCATTTCCTAAAAATTTTAAAGAATATAACGGCAAAATTAAGTTTGTTAAGTACCCGGGTAAGTAGCCCTAAAACAACATTAGAAATACGGATGGATGGAAAGCACGGTGACATTTATTAGGCTCCGTTTTTCCCTTTGGTTACTTACGGAACCGTTAAAATTACCGATTTGCATAAATTCACGAAGCCATAGAAAAAACTATCACATTTAGTTACGGCATATTATAAAATAAAATAAATACGAGTAGAAACCAGATACGAATATACGAGTACATTCAAGAACCGTTTAGCGTTATGTATTTTGGCTACGTCTACAAATGCCATAACAGTTTTCAGCACTATGCACCTTCAATTTCTCTTTGAAAAAGCTTTTCACCAGATTCGTATTCCTTTGCGATAAAAACTACATTTGCTTGTAAAATATTTTCGCATCATTTGTAGCAATAACGTGAAGACGTGATGTAGTGATACTGCTTCTTACAATCGTTTAATTTTGAGAACCATCTTCATGTTCTTTAATATCCTTGTAAGATCTAATAATACATTCTTGCTCGGGAAAAAAAGGGATAAATTATTGAAAGTGTAGTTTTAAATTACTTTAAATTTATTTATTGATTGTGCTTTTTTTTCGATCTCTAAAATAAGTAAAAACAGAAAACAGTGCAGAAATAATTTTAAAAGTTGACTAAGCTGAAATTTGCTAAAACCTAGGATATACTAATATTATAAATGCGAAAGTTTGTGCGTGTGTGTGTGTGTGTGTGTGTGTGTATGTATGTTTGTTACTCTTTCACGCTGAAACGGCTGAACGGATTTGGATACAGGTTAGAAAGGATATAGCTAATACCCTAACTTAACACATAGGCTACTTTTTATCCCGGAAAAATGCATGGTTCCTGTAGGATAGATCAATATAATTGAAAAATCAGGTGTCTAATTAGCGCAGACCTAATCGTTTGTGGTGAAATAAGACAAGGCTTTGTTATTTCATACATCAGGTGTCTAGTTGGCGCGGTCATTAATCGTTTGTGGTAAATTAAGACAAGGCTATGTTATCTCATTCATCACACTTCACACTAATATTATAAATCCGAAAGTTTTTGTGTGTTTGTGTGAATTAGTTAGTTACTCTTGTACGCTGAAACGGCTGGACGGATTTGGATGGAATTTAGAATAGGTATAGCTTATACCCCAACCTAACACATAGGTTACTTTTTATCCCGGAAAAAAGCATGTCGTTAAACCGAATAAAAGCTAGTTAAATATATATTATTATTATTACTGCTCTCAGATAGATGACCAAATATATCATTAAACTTGTTTTTATTTAAATAGCATTAAACATCTAAAGTATATCTAAATTTAATTGTGCCTCTATATTTGTTCAAGAACAACCTCGACTCATTTAGTATAGGAAGTCTAAATTTTATTTTGCGTATACAACTGAACCTTGGTTCTGCCCATTTACCGAGTATCCAGTAAAATTTTGGCTATATAAACGATATTCACCTTGTATATTGGAAAGATCTAGTACCTACATATTGGCTGTGAACGGCAGAAAAACGCACGATTAAGCAGCCTGGCTACATTTTACTCTTACTTCTGATATTTGCCCTAAACGCACATTGAAACAATCTTCACCTACGCGTGTACCCAATTTTTCCGCGGGCGTAAGCCGGAAATAAATCAACGGTCTAATACTCCCATTCCCTGATAAAACAACGCCGTAATTTCATGTGAAACTGCCATTAATGTTTTTTTAACACTTTCCAAAAAAAAGTTGCTGAATTTTCTTCGCTTCGACCGACATTTGTCATGTCTTTATCTTGTGGTAAACGCTCAAGTGTGATTACATTTTTCGTAAGTTATGGTAAGTACTAGTAAACGACCATAGGAGTAAAATGTATTTGGTTTTTCTTATTTTATTACTTCAATACTGATTGATTGACCTTTTTACTAACTCTTTGGTTGAGATAGTGGATATTGGCCCATTTTTAAGGTTTCGTACCTGAAAAGGAAAAAAGGAACCCTTATAGGATCACTTGTTGTCCGTCTGTCTGTCCGTCTGTCCGTCCGTCCGTCCGCCCATCCGTCTGTCTGCCAAGACCCTTTATCTCGGGAAAGCGCGAAGGTATCGAGTTGAAATTAAAACCATATACTCTGTTTTACAGTCCCTTGAGTCTATGAAAAAATCAAACTTCTTAATTAACGTTAAAAAAGATACGGCCGTTTATGCCGCAAAAAACGTATAAAAAATAATAAAAAAAAAATAAAAAATATGTTTTATTTCGTTTAAATAGGTTAAATAATAAATAGTGGCTGGTGTCTCCTTGTAAGCTTGAAAGGCTTGAGTTGGGAGGCACCGCTCCTCTTTAGAAAACTAATTATACCTAAAAATAACATTTTGCTTAAAACTACACACAGGAAATACATTAAGGTAATTATATTTAAGTTTAAATTCAATTTCAGCATTAAGTTTAATTTAGCCATGTACGTGTATGGCTTGTGGTGCATCTGTGTGTATGTGTGCGTGCGTGTGTGAGAGGGCGCGTGTGTGTATGTGTGCGTGCGTGTGTGAGAGGGCGCGATATTTCGACACTCTCAAGGAAATCAAAATTTATAGGGTATTTCCCGTTCACCTAGAACTATGAAATTTGGCAATGATACCGTCATATATCACAAGTAAAGGAAACATCTGAAAATTATACATTTGTAATTAAATCATAAAAAATGTAATTAATTAAATTTCATAAAATATTTATAATATATACCTACAGATTTGTACGGAACTTTCGTGGTTTTTATTAAATGGCCAGTGCCAGTTCAACCATTATATAAAAAACTGGTCAAGTTCCATAAACATACTTAGTCTACGAGTTATATGTGACCAAATTACCTTGACTCTTACGATTAATTAAACTCTATATTGGTTGGATATACCAATATAGAGTCTAACTAACTTGGACCTTTACTTCTTGAATAGTTTTAAACACGTAGTTTTTAGAGTTTTAGGGTTCCTTACATAAAAAAATAAACTGAACTTTTATACGATTAGTTTTTATCCATCTCTCGAGACCCTCTTCTCGAGCCCCGTTACAGATATCAAGTTGAAACTAATACCTTCTAAAAATCAGGCTTCTGACTGAACACGAAAAAAGTTATTGACCTTTACGTAATCAATTTCAAACATTTTGAAGTCACTATATTGTAAGTCTCGTAGATGTTTTTTTTTTAAAGTGGACATTACATTTTTACACCTATTCATAAACCCTTTAAAATTTAATTTCTGGTCCACGTTTAGTTTGATTGTCGGACGTTTAATATACCATCTCATTTTCACGCGTTAAATTTGTGTATGTTATGCTGCTCTCAGTGTAAGTAAAATACTTCTATACTTTGGCTGGCTAGCACAAAGCTGCAACGCTGGTACCGCAAGTATTTTTGAATCGCGTTCGAAAATGCTAATACATACTTAACAGTAGGAAAAATGCATTTAGGTAACTTCTGAAAAATGAAAATATTGACAACAAAATGCGTTGATACACAATTTCATTATTTTTAACATTATAGGACGCGTATCTCACTCGGTTAGTCACCAGACTCTGAACTTTAAGAGGCCTATAGTGGGCGGCTTGAAGTCAGTCGCGGATGGAGTCGCTGCTTGCTATTTCATTCTATATTCAACTTCGGATTATAGAGAACTGACTGACTGTTATTGGTTGGCCCGAACGTTCATTTCCCGAGCTTGTACGGAACTAACTGAACATGGTGTGAGAGGCAAGCTAACGCGAGACAACATTCATGTTATGAAAAAACTCGAGAATGGTTTTGGTGGTTACTGTGATTTCAGGAGAAATCTCCCAAAAATCGAAATGAAACAAAAACATTTTTGAAAAGTATGAAATATGTTATGCTGTGAAAATAAAATTATTTGATTAGTTGTATCGCTTCTAGGACATTACGGTACATAAACGTTCATCAAAATGTGTGTAAAATTCAGGAAATTTATACACTTGTAACTTTTGTATGTATTTGATTTTGATAGATGTTTTAGTTTCACGTCATGGACACGTCAAGTACCTATAAATAAGAATATGATCAGCGAACTGCGCTAGTATGGGAGTTCGGGCGAATAGAGTCGTCTTAAGAGGCTCCGTAATGTTAAAATTTCAGTTTTGCATCGGATTCAGCTTCGTCTGTGTAGATGATATAAGTTAAAAAATATATATAATGTGTTTTTTTTGGCTAATTATTATTTTTGACAGCACTTTATTAACTAACGGGTTCGATTAATGGCGTAGGATATTATGAAAAAATATTATTGCAGTTTTGGTTTTTATAAAAATTGGCCCCGCGACTCCTTTAAGCATTTTTTGCTATTTCTTATAGTTTCGCATTTGTCCACCCACGCCCCCTTAAAAAAATAACCCTGTATAATTATTGTCTTAAAAAATATAATCTTTATCATCGCGTAATAAATCGTCGAGGAGTGTTACAGGTGTTTCCGGGTATGGACTGTAAAATACAAGTCACAGTCCACACTCGTACACCCAAATTTCACCGACTATTGTAATGTTCCAGCGTAATGGGTCCTGTCGTCGCCGTAATACGGGCATAAATTGAACTCACCACCTCAAATAGCACGCAGACTGAGCACAATGAACCCACGACCTCCAGATTAGGAGACAACTACTCGAACCACTAGACATAAGGCGGTCATAATGTATTTAATAATTTCAAATTACGAGACCATAAAACTATTAATCTTCGTTAAAAAAAAAATGATCAGAAATATTCTACACACATAATTTTTGGATTCATTAAGATCAGGGGTATCCAAACTTTTTTGTCCCGTGGACCACATGCTGATTTTTTCTGTTTTCCGTAGACCCGTTTATATTGAATTCTATGAATATACATCTTTAATATAACGAGTAAGCCCAAAATGTGGTCGAAAAATTCCATGCCTCTAAAAAAATGCCAAGTGGGGGCCGCTTTTTCTATTTAAAACAGTCCATCTATCCACCCATCCATCAGCTTGTGTTCGTCCACTGCTGGACATAGGCCTTTCCCAAATTTCGTCACTAATGTCAGTCCTCCATCCTACACTTCATTCAGCCGCCACCCACAACGTCCATCAAGTCGTCGGTACAGCGGGCACAAGATCGGCCTACACTACGCTTTGCTGTACGTGGTCTCCATTCCTTAGCTTAGTAGCTCCAACGACCATCATGTCGGCGACAAATATGGCCTGCCCACTGCCACTTCAACTCAGTGATTCTGCAGGCTATGTCGGTTACTTTCGATCTCCGACGGATCTCCTCGTTTCGGATTCTATCCATCAAAGATACCCCAAGCATAGCCCGCTTCATAGCTCGCTGAGCGACCATCAGGCCCTTTGTAAGAGACCACGTCTCAGCGCCATACGTCAACACAGGAAGGACGCACTGGTTGTGCATCTTAGCCTTTAAGCATATTTTTCTGTCAGCCTCGGCGTCGAAGTTGTTTTTATCCAGCTGTATAACTTGACTCAGATAAACATATTTTTGAACAACTTCGATGCTGACATTATGTAGGTATATACAACATTTTAATTTTTTACTTAAGTTAGTATATATTTGGTTAGGCATTATATTTATTTATGGTCTATTCAGTTTATTTATCAACCTATTTATTAATTGCATTATGTATAATAATATTATTATTCCAATAAGTCTTTATTTTATGCATGTGTATAACTTTAGTGGCCCAACTTAAATACAGTTTTTTTTTTTATATTTATTTCCCGTAAGTATCATATTTGTTTCATTATAAAATATTATTTTTATACAGATTAGATTTGACATGTAAAACGTATACTTTATGTATCTGTTTTACAAATAAACATTTTGAAGCTTTGAATCTTTTGTCGACGGTTAGTGGCCCTTGGATGACGTGACAGTTGGACATGACCTTAGTCTTATGTATCCAAATTCATCCACAGGCCTACTCGTCTTGAAGAATCGCTAAGGCCGGGCACCATTTCATCAAGTTCCTGGAGCGATTCCGCCATTATCACGATGTTATCGGCAAAGCGAAGATGTGAAATATACTCTCCGTTTATATTTATGCCTCTTCCATTCCAGTCTAGTGTTTTAAAAAGATTAAAAATGTAAAATTCGAAACAGTAGTCCTACCAAACTAATAAAGTCATAATAACAATAGTGACTGTTAAACGTATAAACTCATTATCGAAAACCTGAAAAAAAAATTTTTTTCTAAAACGCTTTTGTCAGAATTGATATTAAATATTATTATTAAAAACCACATCATCCAATCATTTATTTATCCACTGCACTACTCAATTACGTAATTTTTAGATACGTTTATCTCTTTCTTTATGCGATGAACTTACTACGTCGTTGGTGTAACAATAAATTGGCCCAGTCACAGCGCAGGGAACAATATTGTTGAGGTGTTACAATATTGTTGTAATGTAACATCGGTTTTTGCAATACTGACAAACAACGTCATACTTGTAAAACTGTTTTTGACGTTGTTAAAAGGATATAGCAGAGTGAATTGGATATAATATTTTTGAACATTTTAATCTTAAAAGTAATCATACAATTTATACGATGTTCAGAGGATATACGTATTCTGTTTAACATTATGTTAATCCTAAGAATTTTGATTGTACACGTAGTTTAAATTGAACTAATAAATATTTTAAATATGTTGCGCATGAAAATAGAGTAAGATTTGTTTCATGCTACAATTATGTATGGAGAAAAACTTTTGGCCGCAGGGCGTGGTATTCCGTCGCTTCCGCGGACAAGTACCACAGGACTTAGGACAGCATAATAACATAGCACAGCTTGAAGTGATACTAACATAGGTAGTATTAAGCTTCATTTAGTTTATAAGGTATTTATCTATTGGCCACAGGTGCCTGACAATAAAAATGACTTGATTTGACTAATATTTGTTTTTTTTTTTTAATTTATACTTTTGGATTGGTAATAATTAAAACATTATTTGTTTTCTGACTCATGTCCTTAAAATATTTTCTAAAACAATAATAAAGTAGTCAGTACATGCCGCAAATGATTCAGACATAATTTACCATAAGTAGATACACAATACACATACTGATTTTGGTTTGGCAAATAGTCAAATATTACCCCTCTTTCACATTATCTCTTTCTTCTAAATCTCGTACTTCTGAAAAATACTGCCAAATTAGAATCGATTTGCCCACCGCTCTGAGATAGTTTATCGAACTACGATTATTAAACAAATAAAACGACGGATATGAAATATCGAGTATGTGTTGTGAACAAGTGTTATTTTCAATAATTTGCATTCGATTGCAATTATAATACCTCACTTCGCTTTGCATGATCCTGTTTTATACCAAAAAATACTGCAACAATCACTCTGAAATTTATATATGATAAAGTTGAGGACTAATGCTATGTCCGTATTGTTGTGAAAACTTGATTCCATTAAATTTTCTCGATAGGAAAAAATTACAAAGTTACCTCCGTACAATAAACCAATAGCATTCAATGAATACTTGAAATTAGATCTGAAACTTTGCATAATATAACTGATATTAGTATAAAGCAGCTGCAGACTGTTCCATAAAAATGAAAAAACCATCAGTGTAGCCGCGATTTCAAAATAACTGATGTTTTTGCGTGCGCGGCATCTGATTAGAGTAGGATAGACAGTAAAAAAGCAAAAGCGTTAGAGCAGGACTGCGAATTGAGGTATGATGGACCCTTAAAGAACCTGCCACCACGAAGAAATCCACGCACGAAGTACGATCCTGTTTTTCCACTTTTCCGCGGACTTTCCAACTCGAAGGTTGTATAAAGTACACAAATGACTTTGAAAACAGTTTCTGCTTTAGTCAGCCAATTCTTGAGTGAAGATTGCTACGTCCACAGCGTATTTGAAGTTGCTTCCAAACAGAAGAAGTGGAACAGAAAACGCAGCGTTTTGGGAAAATAAGCATTCATTTTTCGTACATTTATTAGAAAGTTACTGCTTACTGAAATATTTTAGGTGTATCCTATTATATAGAGATCGGTTTTGTATATTTTGTCTTTATTTTAGTATTTAGAAGTGTTTCTAAAGCACTTTTAAGCATTTAACTAAGAAGATAAGAAAATAAAGAAGCATGAATCAAAACTGTACTTTCAAAATTGCTTTTGGTGTGTAGGTATTGAACTGTTCACGAACTATGACGTCACTGTAAGTACGAACGTATCCTTTAATAATCAGAGTTCGATAGTAAGTATATCAATGTTTTCGATATTTGGGCATCCAGTTGACAACCGACTCAAAGATACATAATCTATGGGCTGTTCCACTACAGAGAAGCGCAGAGAAGCGCTTTGTAGGTGCGTAAAATTTCAGCCTCAAACGTTATGCGAACTGCACTGAAGCGTGGCGAGAGTAGGTTTTTATGTATGTGTCTTTAAAGTGTGAATCTTCTGTAAAGTCTCTTTCAATAGAATCCGGCAATAATGTAAACAAACCAATTATTTGACAGTTGTCTATGATCATACTGTTGTACCTATCTTCGATTCAAATGTTTAAATCTTTTTAAAAATCAATTCAAAACAATGAAAAACACAAACTTTCCAAAGACAAATAGAACTTTGATGATTAAAAAACTAATATGAAATTCGACAAAACTATTGCAATTTTCGTCGTCCGAGTATTTTTTATTAAAATAACTATCATAAAGAAGTTATTTGGTGTCGAAATGATTGTAAGAACAATGTATGGTTCCTTGAAATGTGAATATGCTCCCTATTGATATTCAAATGTAAGTAATTACGGAGTAATCGTGTTTAAATAGGTTTGTTTACATTATTGCCGGATTCTATTGAAAGGGAAAACTGATTTCTTCTGTGCTTAAGGTAGCTACGTATCGTCTCCCTTTCCCACGTGAAAGTGTAAGAAGTATGTATGCGTGCCGGTATGCACAAACCATAGTAGGATTTTAGTCACTAAAAAGCCGTAAACTACAGATAGTACTCGTTTGCTAGTAATACAACTAGTGTGGAGCCAATCATACATTGAAAAAAAAAAAAACATCTGTAGGTATGTGTCTCTTTTAAGGAGCAACTGATTACTTTTTCCGCCAGTACTATAAAGAAACACCCGTCGTTTAACAAATACAGTGCGTCCTCCGCAATCCGGTAGCCACTGTGACACGTTTCGCTAATGGTCCATAAAACTTTCACAAAATACTACTTCGAGCCCAAGGAGTAGAGGGTCGGGTGACGTCATCAAACTGATATATCGGCTAATAAGATCACTTGAAACGCCCTGTGGTGTATTTATGACTGTCGCCTTTCCTCTTTGTATTTTGTGAAGTTTCCATAAATCCAGGAAGTATCAGTGATTTAACTACGTGTCCATCGGATCATACTGAAAAATTTTTCCTTTTGTCTTTAGAAGGTTGGTAAAAGTGAAACTCCTTCTGTAAAACGTTTACTAGAGTCCAGGTTTTATGGGTAGTTAACAATTTATTTTCAATGATTCGTAGAATGAAAGTTGGGATATATGATCGCCAAAACCAGTGGTAAAATGTTTATGTAGGGTCTCTGTGAGGAAAAAGGGGAAGAAAAGGATCGTACCTCGAGCGTAGCTTCCTTCGTAATTGCTGGTTCCTTGAGGCACGACAGTTTGCAAATTTATAATAAATTCACACGTACACTTCACATACACTGTATATAATTAACGATTTTTGGATTTTAGTTATTAGTGACGCGGATTCTTTTTGATTTTTTAAAATTAGCTCGATTGTCAAGCGCAGAGAGGTGTGAGGATTTTTCACCAACATGGCCGTCTTCTTTTGAAGTACGAGGTGGGGATATTAAAGGAAAGAGAGAGGTAATACATATAAGTAATTTCGTGTGAGTGTGAGCGAGAGGTAAAACTTGTCTGTTTGCCAAACCATAGTCCCGGGCTTGGAGTAATACTCCAACAGATAAGCTTATCATATAATGAATAGAGAAAGAGTAAACTAATGTAAAAGTATCTACCAACTAAAGCTATCTTATTTAAATTCGGAAAGTTATAACTTAAATATAGCGGGAGCTAAAACAAAAGTTTATTGCGTTGGAAGCGGGCAGACGCGAACAACAGGGCGAACATAAACCCCTGTCTTGGTTCGAACCCGAACGACTCTAGTTACACCATCCTTGCCAGGATATGTCTCCTCCACAATGCCAAGAGGCCAAGAGAGGACAGGTAGGTTAGGCTCTCTGATTATACAAATTTGACCTAATTGTATAGGATTACTTGGAGTGTTCCATTTTTCTCTGTTTTGTAAAGAGGTCAGGTATTCAATATGCCATCTATTCCAGTATGACTGAACTAATTTATCTAATAGAGCGTAACGTTGCACACGATTTATCGGAGTATCATTAAGATTTTCAGCAGGTAAATGTTTAAGCGGGGTCAAATTTGTAAAATGGGCGGGAGTTAACGCAGTAGGATCCGCAGGATCATTACTTAACACGCATAGTGGTCTGGAATTCATTAGAGCTTCGATTTGAATCAAAATAGTATTTAATTCCTCGTAGGTTAAAATTTGGGTACCAATAGTTTTATATAGATGAGTTTTTACGCATTTCACATTTGATTCCCATATACCCGACATGTGGGGACTTAAAGGAGGTTGTATCTTGAACTCTATCCTTTGTGGAGTAAGTTCGCGTATTATTTCTCTATTGTATTCTTCAGAATAAACCAGAGAATAGAGTTCATTGAGATAGTTTCGTGCGCCTATAAAGTTGCGACCTCCGTCTGATACAATCAAGGAAATCGGTCCTCTGCGCGAAATAAAGCGCTTGAATGCTGCAAGGAACATGTCTGTAGACAGATCCGAGACGAGTTCTATGTGTAACGCTTTTGTCACTAGACAGACGAATATACACACATAGGCCTTTTGGCTTTTAATACCACGTCTTTTGCCTAGTGTGATGCATAGAGGTCCCATGTAATCGACACCACTATGAGCAAAACATTTTGCTTGAGTGACCCTAAATTCGGGTAAATTACCCATTAAGGGGTAAGTCTCTTTGGGTTTGTTCTTAAAACAATGATTGCACGAATGTACAATTTGGCGGACTAAATAGCGAGCTGAAAGTATCCAATATTTATGACGTATCAGCGCGAGGAGTAAACCTGGGCCAGTGTGACAATGGAACACGTGATAGTGTTCTACCAGTAACTGGACGATGCGGTCTTTGGAGGGCAATAGAATAGGGTGCCTTTCTTCAAATAATAGCGGAGAGTTTTGTAATCGGCCCCCTACACGGAGAATGCCGTTTTCGTCAATGAAAGGACTTAATTTTCTTATAGCGGAGGAGCGGAGAACTTTATTTGATTTTAAAAAATCGATTTCTGAAGCAAAGTGCTTAGATTGCACGTGCTTAATAATAATTTCCTCAGCGAACTGTAATTCACTTATCAGTGGAAATTTAAGTTTGTGAGCAATTAGTTTTTTAATAAAGCGGAAAATGTAAACAATGACGTTTAATAATTTATTCCATTTGGAAACTTTGTTAGCAACGAGTTGAATAAGATGCGGTTCAGGCTGAGCTGTTTGTGAGGGAATGGTTTGTATGAGTGAAATGGATTTACATTCAGGCACATCAGCAGGAATATCTTCTTTTTGAAATGACCTTACAGGCCATTGACCTTCCGGAAGTGAAATCCAAGACTGTCCGTTGAACCAGTCAGGATTTTTTATAAACTTGTTCGGCGTGACAGGACGCGTGATGAGATCGCTAGGGTTGTTCTCACTAGGTACATAATACCAGAGATTAGGATCGATTATATCTTGGATAGTTGAGGTTCGGTTGGCGATAAAGGTATGCCACCTGTGCGGGGAGGAATGTAACCATGCTAACGCAATGGTTGAGTCTGAAAATGCAAAAGTGGAATTCACTTTACAGCGAAGATAGAAGGTTGAATACACAGATTGAAATAATAGGGCCAAGAGGTGAGCAGCACATAATTCAAGTCGCGCGAGTGTAACTTTCTTCAGAGGAGCAACACGTGACTTTGCACATAGCAAAGACACGGCTGAAGCTTGAGAGTTTAACGACCCAACGCGAATATATATCATAGCGGCTAATAATTTTTCACTAGCATCTGAAAACCCGAGCAGACTTATATAGGAGTTGTTGTACATACCTACATGTCTGGGTATTTTAAGCTGCGAGAGGTTCTCAAGTTCCTCATAGATTTCTATGAAGGCTTGAGAAATATAGTCTGGAACTTTGTCATCCCAGGCAAGCTCGTGTTTCCAGCACTCTTGTACTAAGAGCTTCATACCAGCTGTTACTGGAGCAGGTAGCCCAAGCGGATCATACAATTTAGCAGTTTCAGCAAGTATTATGCGTTTTGTAAGCGTATTTTTACAAATCGGAGAAGGTTTTATTTTAAAAATAAAGCAGTCATTAGCAGGGTTCCATCTAATACCTATTAATTTTGTTTCAGAGTCTGGGTCAAAGTTTATATTTTTTGAAGCACGAGAGGTTTCTGGGATCTTTTCTAGAAATTGTTGGGAATTAGAGATCCACTTTGTTAAATTAAAGCCAGCTTTAGAAAACATTTCAACAAGCTGCTTATATAGTAGGTAAGCTTCATCATGGCAGCTAACTGAGTAAATAAAATCATCCATGTAAGAGAATTTAGTAGCTACCGAAGCTGCCATGGGGTAATTGTGGCCTTCATCAGAGGTGAGTTGACGGACCACACGCATAGCTAAGTACGGTGATGACTTTAGGCCGAAAGAGACACGAGTAAACTCGTAAGTTTCAATAGGAGCGGATGAATCAAACCTAAATAAAATTCTTTGAAAACGGCGATGTTCAGGAATAATTCTTAATTGAAAAAACATTTTTTCCAAGTCAGCAGAGATTGCTACAGCATAAAAGCGAAGATTTAAAAGCAAATCAAAAATATTTGTTTGCAAATTTGGACCACAATATAAAATTGAATTTAAACTTGTCTTCTTATGTTCTGTCTCAGTACTTGCGTCTAGAACAATTCTAACCTTGCTAGAATCTTTATCGGGACGATAAACTGCTCTGTGTGGAATGTAGTAACATTTTTGAGGAGGGGTGCTCTCTATTACTTTAGACAAAAAACCTTTGTCGATATAATCTTTAATGGTTGCGTTATACCCAACTCGTAAGTCAGAATTTGAGTCTAATTTCCTTTCTAAGGATAATAATCTCCTTTTAGCGGTATAATATGAATCACCTAAAGTATTAGGGTTCTCACAAAAGGGTAATGCGACGACGTATCTTCCGTCTGCATCACGAGAAACATTTTTGGAAAAGTTTTCCTCACACGCCTGCTCGTGTGGACTAAGTATTTTTCGCGGTTGAACGGACTCTAAGGTCCAGAACTTTTGAACCAGGTTATAAAGCCTTTTATCTAAGTTGCTGTTATCTATAACAGCATGAAATGCGTATCTATTTTTATAAGAGCTAAAGTTTTCACCCTCTGCTTCGCCCATAATTAAATATCCAAGGGTGGATTCAATCGCGATGACCTTGGACTGAGGTTTTATTATTTTATTCGATAATAGGAGGTGTGGAAAGAGACCCGATCCAATTATGCAATCGATTTCAGAGGGTGTGTGAAATTCGTGATCAGCCAAAGGTATGTTTGTGAAATAACTTGCAACGTTCGTATTTATTTTAGAGGTCGGTAAGCTTCCCGTTATGTTTTCAACGATAGCGGCTTTAATCGTGTAGTTATAGCGTGAATCGTATTGCGATTGAAAAGAGATCACAGTATAACCAATAATTGGCTTAGTTGACATACCTATGCCTTGAACCGAAGACTTTTCATAGGTAATGGGCAAGTTTAGGCGTTCACAACAAGACAAATTAATGAAATTTGCGGTACTTCCCGTATCGAGAATAATCCTGATGTATTTTGTTTCAGAGTCCTTGCTCAGCACTTTCACACGCGCGGTAGGTACAACGGCACTTGTATAATAATCTTGATTTTCACTAGTCGTAATTAAACAAGTATTTTGCGCGTGATCATTATTTTGGTTTTCCAAACACGACAGCGGCAGTGCGGAAGTTGATGCTTTCGCAGGTTCCGATTCGTACGACCTCTGCTGCATTACTGAACAATGACTTTGATTGTCAGGGCGAGAAACGGGTTTGTTGTTGTTTGTCATGTTGTGTGCGATATTAGATTTATAGGAAAAGTTATCTAAATGTAACATACTATGATGCTTTTTTCCACACTTATTGCAGTTTTTAAATGACTTACAGTCTTTAGTCGAATGATAGCCTAAACAATTTTTACAAAACGAGTTTTTAGAGACTACATTGTATCTCGATTGTGAATCTAGGTCATGGAACTTCTTGCAATAATATAAGGCATGTTTATCGCCATCAATATGTCGCACAAATCAAATATCTTTATAACACACTAAACAAAACTTTATCTATTTACCATAAAACATATAATGAATGTAAATTTGTCCTGACTGCTTGGCTTAAGACTCTCAGGTACGAAGACTCAGAGAAAATTTTTCGTCCTATATTATAAATTTAACAATTAACCTTAGAAGTGGTAATTATTATTTATCACATTATTTACATCAAAACACTACGTAATTATTGAAATAATTATACATTTTATGGACACTTACACAACACTTATTCACATTCACTCACACGCCTTGTTCACACCCCCCCTTCTCTCCCACTCACAAACATCCTTCCACTCTCACACACCTTTACACACCCTCACTCACGAATAAGAACTTACATTCAACACTTTTGTTTCTTTTGTTTTTGATTTATATTTAAAATGTGTAATTTTTTTTTTTTTGCTACTTAAATTTCAGTAAAATTGTTTATAAAACTTTAGTATTTAGTTCTTGGTTCACACTTGTATAATGTATGGCTATGGAAGAGTGAGGTCTTCTGTCACAAGTATTTTATACTTACAAGAAGGTCTCAACAATGTTTTTGTTAAAATGTGTTTTGTACTGAAATAAATATTTTGTATTTTTTTTTGTATTACAAACAACACATGAATTTGTGGTATTAGCGACTAAAGAATAAACCTGTTTATTTTTTCCGTAATGCGCAGAGGGTTTGGGATTAGAATTATTTTGCGGTTTTGAGGATTCTTTCGAATGTAGTTGTGACCTAGCGTGAATCTGTCTTTGATCTTTTAGAAATTGTTCTAAAGAAGCGAAGGCGGGTATTTTTTGCGAGCCAACTTTTTGTTCGTATAAATTGACAGTATCTTTATCTAGCTTGTTTATTGCAAAATAGGTAAATATAAAATCACCTAAGTCATCGATGTTTAAGAGTTTGAGAGCAGCTACAGATGCACAATAGTGTTCAATAAAATTGTCGAGATTTTGAGCGGTGGCGGAAGTGAGAGGTTTATATTTGAACAGTTTGTCCAGATAATAAGAGGCGAGGGTTCTGGTGTCCTGATATTTTTCTACCAGGTTATTCCATAAGAGGTTATAATTTGAGGCTACAGGAAGTATTCCTGCGAATATAGATGAGGCAGATCCTGACAACTTTGATACTAAATATTGCACTCGTTCAGAGTCTGTTAAATGAGAATTTTCATGAATCATTTCTTTGAAGTTTTGGTGAAAAACCGGCCACTGACTTGGGGTGCCGTCGAAGGCGACGAGTTCCAAGACAGGTAGCTTATGTTTAGGTTTGCTAATCGGAATTGATTCTTCCTTATTGGATTTTTGCAGTTTTTGTTCGGCAATTTTTACCAAACAATACATTTCATCAAACGCCTCGATGGGTTTGAACGATGGTATGAATTCAGGCTGCAAGCTTAGCTGAGCTACATTAATGTCCTGAACTACTTGAGTATATTCATCGCGTAATTTATCGAGAGTGAAGGTTCTGGCTAGAAACCTTTGTTTTGCTTCCACTGTAGATAAGGTTTTACTCAAATCATATACATTTTGCAGAAGGGAGAACAAGCTTTTTTGTTTAGCTTGTAGCACAGCTAAGGAAGCCATGATGATAAATCCGAGCACAAATTGAAATAAAGATGGCGGAAGCGTGGCGTGGCAAACGTAATTATCAGCGTATTGTTGTGTATTTTTATGTAAAATAATGGAATATGAGTGTAGGAATGTAGCAGAGAGGGGATCACGGGTAGAAGGACCAAAAGATGTGAGGAAAAAGGGGAAGAAAAGGATCGTACCTCGAGCGTAGCTTCCTTCGTAATTGCTGGTTCCTTGAGGCACGACAGTTTGCAAATTTATAATAAATTCACACGTACACTTCACATACACTGTATATAATTAACGTTTTTTGGATTTTAGTTATTAGTGACGCGGATTCTTTTTGATTTTTTAAAATTAGCTCGATTGTCAAGCGCAGAGAGGTGTGAGGATTTTTCACCAACATGGCCGTCTTCTTTTGAAGTACGAGGTGGGGATATTAAAGGAAAGAGAGAGGTAATACATATAAGTAATTTCGTGTGAGTGTGAGCGAGAGGTAAAACTTGTCTGTTTGCCAAACCAGTCTCTGAATCACCTTGAAGTTTGTTCAAAAAAATGAAAATATAATATATTTGCTATATAACACTTGAATAATACAAGTGATTTTCTGTTCATTAAGATTGAAATAATGCCTAGTCTTTGCGGAAGTCCATTAACCCATCATACATTTAATATTGCAAATCTATACTAATAATAAAGTCGTGTCTGCATATGACATATTTTTTCAAAATTTTGAATGAAAAGGTCTGTTAGTATTGTACTGAAGTCAAAGCCACGATTTTTTTTATAATTATTGTCTGTCCTTCTTTCTGTCTCTGTGTGTATGTATGTATTGTATGTATGGATGTTCCGTTTTAACTCGAGAACCACTCAAGGTTGGATGGGGTTTTTTTATTATCGTCGTACTGAGCCTGGTCAACATATAGGCTAGAGTTGTTAATATCATAAAGCCCAAGTTGAAACCGGGGCGGAGATTGAACAAACGTGGGCATAGCCGCGAACAAAGGCTAATTATTAATATATCCATAAGTACATAGAAACAATTTATTATATTGTTATATTTGTACGTTAGCATGCCAGTGTTTTATCCGTGGGTTAATTCGTCAAACTCTTACTACAGAAGTTACTACTCAATGTAAAATGCAGCGATGTTTTCTTGCCCAGTCGATTACGTCATCGACAGTTCGTAGGCAGTTACGTCATGGCAGCGCGGGGACACTCCGCTGCACGTTTACGCCTAGTGTAGCATTTACGTAGTAGGCCTGTTGGAGCTACAATTTGTGCTACAACGTAGCAGTAGCTACGACTATTTGTCGTAGATGTAAATAACATTCCAAAGCAATGATTAAAGAAGTTATATAGTATTAGTATGTTGAGTATTTAGTGGCGGAAAGTTGGTGTTCCAACGTCACAGGCAGTTAACCTCTGTTCCCTTACTTCGGGTAAAAATACATGCTTTTTAGAACTTACAGACTTGCTTGGTACTTTTAATATTATACTAAGCAGCCATTTATTTATTTTTTGTGTCCCTGGGAAAATAGCGTACTGGACATGATAATAGTTTGCGGCCTATCAGAATTATTTTAGGAAAACATTGTTCTATGCTCTTATCTATTTTATCTATCTCTGTACCAAATTAAGTTACGGTGGCGTATTATAATGATAAATATCATCCAATAGACCAAATTTACGCATTACAAAGAGCCTCAGCACCACTCATCCATAAATGGCATAATGAAGAGTTATCCCAGATATTATCAAACCGTTAAACTAACTGACATACCATTTACATAAACCTTATATCTGCTTGATGAATTGATGATCCTAAACTGCCGCTAAATATTCAATGTTTATATAAATAATGCTCCACACGGCGCCATTACGCGGAACCCATTATCTAAGATGAAACAGATCATTAATAACGGCACATTGTGTTTGTGCACATCCGGACAAGATTAGGGGGCCACATGTAGTTTGGGCGCTATTAAGTTTAAGGTATCTAATTCATAAAGTTTTGGATTTCCAGTTATATAATAGTTTCCACGCTTAGATGTTTTCAGAATTCTTTGGGAACCGGTTTTAATATTTTGGATTTTGTTGATTGCATGTCATTTTTTATCTGTATAAGTTTGACCAAGTGATATTCACATGTGAAACAGTTTGTTCTTACAGCTTGTTCCTGAAATGATTTATTAAAAATTATTTATACTCTTCTCAATGAGATCAAGACAACGACATAACAGATGCAATTTAAAATCTCTTTTTAGAGATGAGCTAGCCTCTGTACATACTTTCTAATTAATCATGTATAATTATCAATTTATCTGTGTACATTAAAGGATAAAGTTTTTTTTTATATTGAACATTTTGGTTTTGTTTCAACATTCAACACAAAATATCCAAATTTCAGGTCTGTAACTTATTCCATATAAGAGCTAAAGTGACATACGAATGGACAGACAGACAGCACAGAGTGATATCAATAGGGCTCCGTTTTGCCTTTTAGGTATGGAATCCCAAAAAATTAGCCATTGGAAGATTCATTTGTTTCGTAAGACAAAAAAAAATATACAAATATTAATTTACACTATTAAAGGTATTTTGTATCATAAAAAGTATATCACAAATATTTTCTGAATATTAATAAAATTATCTTTTTCAATTACTGAATTTTGCTTTTATTTCGTAAAGGCGATTCATATAACGCCCAATATAAACATACCTGATACAACAATTAAAACATATAAATAAGCAATTTCCCACTACAATGTTGCGATTAATGTATGAATACATGCAATTATGAGTTTATGCTAAATAATGACTTAGTTTTCGTTTACGTCAGTGCATTTTCATTACATGCATAATTTAGGTTAAATAACTATAACCTATTTTGCTTTTGCCAATATTGCCGCATAGCAACAACCTTATGGTCAGTCATACGTCACAGATTAAGTTAAAAGTGAATTAGTACATCCATTCTTTGTCAGATGAGCAGCTTTGAATGGAGCCAGTAATCAGAGGTTAGATAATGATTTCGGGATGAAAGCGTATCATCGAAGATATTACCGCACATCCACTTTTTGCTATCATTACCAGGCAACATACAGGCACAAATTGGGGCTGTAGAATTTTCATCAATACTACCTCTTCATGATTTAGGTCATGAATAATAGGGAGTGACCTTATTATTTGGAAAGATAAAAATATAAAAAAAACAAATCAGGTTACAGGTTACTTATAGGAATATAACTTTAACTATTATTCTCCGTTTAATAAAACATTAGCTTCAATTAAAAGGGTCTAAAACTGCAAGTAAGGAAGTAAGAAAACTCAATCGCAGACAGAATTCCACCACAGGGACACTAAGTTATAAAACAGCGAAAATCCATCAAAATCTATTCAGTATCTAAGAGTTATGACGTGATGCGTTTTTATAATTACATACAGACAAACATACCAAAAAGTTATGTTTTGGCCTCTGTAGCGTTGGTAAAGAACACAAATACTTAACTCTTTTAAAAAAATATTACATTTACTTTCAACATCGTTATAATTTTTGCATATAGGTATTTAGATAGGTTTATGAAAGTTTTTATTTTATTTTAGAACGACAAACTTATTTTTTTAATGTATTTTTCCTGAATAAATTAAGTTAATTTTATTTTTTTATTTCATTTCACTATTTTTCAATTAAAATGGGAATATCCTACGTTAAGCTAACAATTTATCAAAACATTAACATTATTAAATAATAATGAAACAAAAAATAAAATATATATATACAACATATTTCAACTCTTTCAATGGGTCGTCATCAGTCGAATGAAAATTCAATTAAATAAACGACATAAAGAATATAAAAGAATTAAAAAGGTGACATCTGTACAAGTTGAAGGAGGAAAACAGAAACTTTTTAGAAATATTTTAATTGGAGAAGTAGTAGATTATGATGATGGCGATGATGATGATTGATATGATGATGATAGTTATGATGATGATGATGATGATGATTATGATGATTATGATGATGATTATGATGGTGATGATTACGATGATGATGATTATGATTATGATGATGATGGCGGTGGTGATGATGATATTTAAGTGTAGTAGTCAGTATCTAGTTATTTAATGGTGAGTCACGTCATGTCTGTCAGTTAATGTTGTCTGTTGTGCTTACTATGGATCAGGACTTAATTGATTGAAGGATTCGAAATTATATCGTAATTTTTTTTTTCTTTTTTGTTTCTACCTATATATTATTCATATTATAACTACAATAATAAGGCCATATACTGGTCAAATAAAAAATATATTTATTTACATAATTAAATAATGAAATAAAGCTGTATTTTCATAATTATAGACTAATATTGTCTTGACATATAATTTGATAATTATAACCAGCAATATCGGTTCGAATTCCTCGCGGTCGTGCGCCAAATCTAGAATGTTTAATACGCTACATATAAACATAATGATATTGTATGGTAATTTATTAATTAACTCTGTATCTGTAACGTGAGGAACAAAATTAGAATTCGATGAACAGATTTAAGTGAGTTGAGTCTATATTTTGAATAATTAATAAATTAATTGCAATTTGGCAACGATTACAAAGCGGTGCATAGTTTTGCATCTGTAATCGTAATAATTACGATTAATAACGAAGCGACGCACCGTAGTAAAAATCGTAACGACAGCAGCTGTGTTTCCTAAACAAAAATTAAATGAATGACATTTTGATTATTGAGAAGATTTACCAAAGAAATATTTTTCAGATTGAACATATGATTTAAATTTAATGTAAAACTAAAAAGGTAATAACTAAAACTATATGTGACATTTTTTTATTTTATTTATTTCTCTTATTAGAATGAACATAATATAATACTATAAAAACACATTCTGAGGAGTATTTGACCCATTTTTTTAAATAATCGTAATGCATCTGTTATCGCAATGAAAAACGATTATTTATCGTGATCGTAATGGCTGAATTACACAATTAAAAATAGGGTTCCGTACGCAAAAGGCGCCAAATTTTTTGTGAGGCGCTACCATTTTAGCGTCTTGTTTTTTGTCGCCTTAATGTTGCTATAGCATCTTTAAAGTGGATATGTATGTTTTAAGGGTTCCGTACCCATATTGTGCGATGGTACGGAACCCTTTGTGCGCGAGTCTGACTCGCACTTGCCCAAATTATTCTATTACTCTTTGAGCATGTCACCTTAAAAAAAAGACATGAATGCTTTGAACATACAACAAATGTTTTACTCTCCTTATTGTGTCTCGCAAAAGCTTTCACATTATTTCCCATATTTAAGGATTTGGGTCGTCTATAACAAAATTAAGTGTCACATAAAGTAAAACATGTGTCAGATTTTATGTCAGTTTCATATGTAATCGTAAAAAGGGCTTGCCGTATTCGATGAACCGTGACATTTAATGTTTGCATGCAATAGGAAAACTCGAAATTTTAATTTGTTATTATAGGATTCTAATGAAGAAATTTAAGGTCTGAATGACATAATTTAAGATATATATTTTTGTCTTCCCTACTCTACATAATACGAAAATGATATAATTGAATGGCTGAAAAAAACACTCTGCTGTTCCACAATTTATAGTTATTTCCGACTAGTTTCGCCTTATCGGCATTCTCAGGGTTTTTTTTTTTTATGTACCTTCTAATGTGTCCCACTACTGGGCAAAGGCCTCCTTTTGCTGAAACCACACGTCGTGGTCCTGTGCTTCTTCCAACCACCCTGGTAAAAATAAGTTAAGATCGTCCCGCCATCGTCTATTTGGTCTGCCTGGCCTTCGGTAGCCATCATCTAGCACCCTCTCGGTAGCCATTTTCGTCCACCTATCCGAGTGCATACGACCTACGTGGCCAGCCCAGTTAAGTGTTGTCGTATGCACACCAACGTCAGCAATTTGTTCTCGGGGATTTAATACATGTAAATCACACAAAAGCTGTTTACAATAATCGCCAAAAACAAATATTAGGGTAATTGATTACTAAATAAATAGAAAATATTTATGAAATGAATTAAATGATTTGTTGGATGTCTGCTAATCAGTGTACACGGTCAAATTATTTTCCCTAAAATTAAGGAAAATTTTCCTTCATATTATAAAATTTAAGTCAAATAAATGTAAAAGTCAAGGATATAAAATAATGTGTAATGTCAAAATCAGAAATAAAATAAAATAAAGTATCAAAATAATTTAGTTATTTATTATTGGGGATCGATTTAAGTCGAGTTCATTTAAAAGATTTTTAACGTTATGGTGAGTCTTTTTCTTACCTTTGTGAGAAGAATAAAATGGTTTGAAGATTATAATTGGGTCAAATTTATAGTCTTCCGTTATTAAATTAAAAACTTTTTTACTAAGAACATAATGGCAGTACACTCGTGTTTAAACAACCTATTATGTAACAGTTCCATACACTACTTATGCCATACACGGCTTATGTTACGTCTGATGATAAGCTAAAGATTAGCTAGCTAGTACAAGGTTTAAATTTGAGTACTTGCTTATATTTATTTTCATCATTAGCCAGCCGAACTTCAGATTAACCGCTGAAATGTAAAAGCGTTTGTGGCGTACGGTAAAGTCATCTAAAAATAATATTGTCATTCTATGACTTCTCGTGGATGTCGTAAAAGGCAATTTAGGGATTTTAAAGATGGGATGCTAACAATCTTTCTCTGTAATATGGGAGGTCATAAGGTCATCGCATCTTGGTCCCTTCTGGGGAGACCACTTTGGCATCAATTTACTGCTGGTAGGCTTCGGCGGTGGCTTGTTACTGTCGTCATGATGAAACCCTGCCTCCAAGCGACTTGTCATGTTCTGGTATGACGTCATGAGTATCCATTTTACCGAAAGGTTCTAAATTAACTGAGCTTCTTATCTCACATGAGCACCTTAGATTACTTCATGCTGGTCCAAAATTATTATTATTTCAGTTAAACCAAAAATATTGGCTTATTAATGGAACGTCAAATTAAAAAAGTACCTAACTCAAAAATGCTTACCTTGTTTTAGAATGAAGGCAGCTTAACAGCCTCCAGAGCTTTCCTCCTCTTTATTGGGCTGTGGCACGTATCTCAAAGATATTTCCTGGTCGCGATGGCAAAATGCAAGCCTTCGAAGTAACTGCCCCCAATGGCAAAACATATACTAGGTCGCTTTCAGGCATATGTTTGTTACCTATTAATATTAAAGTAGGTACCTGTTATTGTTTAAGAATAATTTGTATATTAGCTATGCATTCATTGTTGCTGTAATCTTGTATTTAGTTTAATTTAGTTAGGATTTAGTTACTCAACATAATAACCTTATATAACAAGTGTAAGAAATTTATGGTATTTTCTTAACAAAATTGGTTGTTTAGCAATATTAAGCTTGGCTTTACATGACTTAGTTTAATGATGTTTAGACTTATGGAAACATATGTGTCACAAAATAGAATTGAAATGTAGAAGTATATTCTATAGAAAACTAATCAAACGTTGTATTAGCACATAAAATAAGTTATCAAGTATTTTATATACATATCAAATAGGTTGAGATCTTTTGAGCACTTTCAAAATTAGTCTTTTCTATTGTGGCAACTCATAACTACATCCTGTTCCTTCCTACGTTGCTTGAGATGACACGCTCAATCTGTGTGCTAATTAAAATTATTTAAACTATAAACTGCAGTTTCTAGTCTAGTGAAGTGTCAGATCCCACACCAGCTAATAATACGGCCCAGAGCCGCACATGGTATTTATAGCATCTGTATTTAAATATGTTGCTTAGGGCACTCGTTACTATATACATATTTTAGTCTCTAAAATATATAAAGTGATCTAACCAATACACATCTAGGTTCTTCTTAAAAACATAATAAACAATCTAATTACTTTAATAACAGTTCAGTCTATTTACATTAAATCTGTTTTATATTTATATTATATTTGTTCCAAATACCCGCGTTCATTTATTCTCGTTTAGTTATGGGTAATACCAACAAATACCATACATAAGATACCTTCGAAAGGGAGCACTCGAGTGAGGGCTACTACATCTGCGTCATAGCACAGAATAAATACGCACAGAAGTATCACATCGCAGAGATACTTACATAAATAGCTACACTCAACAAGCAGCAATAAAGTGCAAACTAGCTTGCACCTACATGCTTATAATTTTAATTATCTACTGTTGGGTACCCCGCGTGCATGCAGGAAATTTAATTGCATTTAAGAAACTGTGATGCAGGTGAGGATATAGGTACTGTATAATCAAGCGCAAAGCTTCTTTTTAGGGTTCCGTACCCAAAGGTTAATCAATGGGACGCTATTACTAAGACTCCGCTGTCCGTCCGTCCGTCCCTCTGTCACCAGGCTGTATCTCAACCGTGATAGTTAGACTGTTGAAATTTTCACAGATGATGAATTTCTGTAGTCGCTATGACAACAAATACTAAAACCGGCTAAGTGCGATTCGGACCCGCGTACTCCCACAAAACAGACGTGATTTTTTTGCCGTTTTTTATTTTGACCGTCTCAATGTCTATCACTGCTCGCTTGGTAGTGTTGTAATTTGTAAATTGTGAGTGAAATCGTGTCACGCTTAAAAGAGGTGTTTATATAATGTATCTTTATTTGTAATGAATGATGTAATATTCAGTTCTATTCCATTGTATTATGTTGTAATGGTTAGGGAAAAACTCTTTTCGCAAATAGTATGTATGAACTTATAATAAAATCTCTTTGGCTTTACCATTTATATCTGGCTGGTTTTGGTATTATTAAAAAGTTTAAATTTTAAAAAAGATAATTCCAAATTTAAATTCGGTAAAATATGTGATTTTCATTTGTTTTTCTTACTGTTAAGATGACTGAATCTAATAAGGAAATTCGAAACATTTTAAAATTTTACTACAAAAAAGGTAAAAATGCAACGCAAGCCGCGAAAAAAATGTGTGATGTTTATGGACCTAGTGCAGTGTCTGTAGCTGAAGAACTGGGGATTGACCACAAAAAAAATTTGGCGCATTTGAAAAAAGCTGGGTACACAAAAAAGCTCGATATTTGGTTGCCTCATGAGCTCACTGAAAGAAACTTAATGAACCGTGTACTCATTTTAAAATAATTAATTAAATTATAATCTCAATTATTTCCCCAAGGTTTGGAAATTTGCTAAAGTTATTGCTTTAAAAAAACCAGGGAAGGACGAAAGCATTCCAAGCAGCTACCGACCAATTAGTTTGTTGCCGTCTCTTGGTAAGTTATTCGAGTCAATTCTATACTCACGTTTGATGAAAGCATCTAAACACCTCTTAAAAGATGAACAGTTTGGGTTTAGAGGATGTCATTCCACAACACAGCAACTTGCCAGAGTTGCAGAGCATGTAGCACATAACTTAAACCTAAAGCAGTCAACTGGAATGGTACTCCTAGACATCGAAAAAGCTTTTGATACAGTGTGGCATGATGGGCTTATCCACAAACTTTGGAAGAGTGACATACCTGTGAGACTCATAAAAATCATTCAGTCCTACTTACAGAATCGAGAGTTTTCTGTTCACATAGGTGATCACGTAAAATCAACTTTTCGACCAGTTCCAGCAGGTATACCTCAGGGCTCTATCCTTGGGCCATACCTATTTATAATGTATATTAACGATATACCCATTCAACCGCGTACTAGTCTGGCCTGCTTTGCAGACGATACAGCATCGTTAACATCATCTAAGGACGTTGATCTAATTGTTGACCGGCTTCAATTTTCGTTAGATACGCTTCATTCTTACTTTACAAAGTGGAAGCTTAAGCTCAACGAGGGAAAGACTGAAGCCATCCTTTTTACACGAAAACGTCAGGAGCCCCAAAAATTACTAAAAATTGCTGGCCATTCCATCCCTTGGAGAAAGTCGGTACGCTACCTTGGTGTTACATTAGACAAAAAATTAAATTGGACAACACACATGACAGGATTAAGACGTAAAGGTTTAAATACATTGTATTCTCTAAGCCCCATTTTGAATCGATACAGTAATCTTAGTTCTGTTACAAAATTAAGAGTTTATTTAACACTGGTTCGCCCGTGCATTACCTACGCTGCCCCGGTGTGGAGCAGCACTTGTAAATCTAATTACACAAAACTGCAGGTTATTCAGAATAAAGCAATTAAAATAGCCTACAATACTCCGTTTAAAACAAATATATTTCGGTTTCATGCTAAAGTCAAGCTTTCATTACTTCGTGACTTCATTATTAAAATTACGCGTAATTTTTATGCTAAAAATTCACTTAGCTCTAATAGTCTAGTTTCACAAATTGGAATTACCAGAATAAATGATCTTCCATACATCGACACGTATGGAACTTATAAATTGCCCCATCACTACGTGCTTTACCCGTCGGAGTGACGTCGCTGGGAACATGTCGACTGACCAAACCAGTTCTGTCGACACTAGTCCAGTCAGCCGGCGTACTCTGTGACTTACGGTGTCCCCTCGCTGGCCCGCACGCTTTTGCATCGCGGGAGGTGAGGTGTCTCTTTTTACGGTCGCTATCTGCCTCACTCAACTTTAATAGTTTTCTGTTGGCAGAATGTTTACTTACCCCCCTCAATTTAAATGAATGATAAGTGTTTGTTTTTCTCGTCATTTATTTTTACATCGCATTTAGCGAAATATTTCTGTGTATATTATGCAAGCTTGCATTTATTTACTTACTTATTTTATTGGTTCATATCTATAAATGTAACTCAAAACTAATGAGTACATATTTTATTAGTTTCTGATTATATTACTCCTAAACTACTTACTATCATTGTTGTGAATAGTTTTAAATCCTATATTATTTTAAGCTTATAAAGGTGTCTTCAGCCTGTACAGGTTTTATTGTAATATGCTTAAGTGTACAATTTTTATTGTTCTTTTCAATGTATTGTACATTTGGATTCTGTACTGAAGAATTATTAATAAAGAATTTTGAAAAGTAAAAAAAGTACTCATTTGTGATTCTTTATTACGACGTAATGAAACCGAACCATTTTCAAAAAACCTCATTACTGGTGATGAAAAGTGGATCACGTATGACAAGAACGTGCGAAAAAGGTCGTGGTCAAAGGCTGGTCGGGCTTCACAGACTCTGACGAAACCCGGTTTATCTCGCAACAACGTACTGCTGTGTGTATGGTGGGATTGGAAGGGCATTATTAATTATGAGCTGTTACCGCCAGGCAGGACCATCGATTCTGAACTCTACTGCGAACAATTGATGAGATTAAAGCAAGAAGTTGAGAGAAAGCGGCCGGAATTAGTCAACAGAAGGGGTGTGGTTTTTCATCATGATAACGCTAGACCTCACACATCTTTAGCCACTCAGCAAAAATTAAGAGAGTTTGGCTGGGACGTATTAATTCATCCGCCATATAGTCCTGATCTTGCACCTTCAGATTTCTACTTGTTTCGGTCTCTTCAGAATTCTTTAGGCAGTGTCAGGTTAACATCACGAGAGGACTGCCAAAACCACTTGTCGCGGTTTTTTGATCAGAAGTCCCAGAATTTCTATAGCAATAGGATCATGTCCCTACCTGCAAGATGCCAGAAAGTTATCGAACAAAATGACACCTCCGTACTTTAGTTAAATGTAAATAATTTTTATCAAATAATGTTTTGAATTTTCATATAAAATGCGAAGAAACTTTTTCCTCAACCTATATATTATCATGTACGAAAACTCTATTTAAATAGAGTTTATGTCCATCATGACCGGGAGTTATATAAAGTATGAACACAACACAAGTAGATTATGATAATGTATGTAGGTACATTAAAATACATATGCGTGTATAGAGAAATATAGTAATAATTAAATTAATAAAAATAAAATGTTTTTATTCCAGCCAGATATTTCATTGCCATATCTTAAAAATAAAAGATTATCATAAAAAAACAAAAATTGGCCAGGTTATTATAAAAAAAAATATCAACGAGAACGTGTATCAAGCGCGCGCATGACATGACATGAGTCCCTTCGAAGGGGCGCGCCGCCATAACAATGTTTCGCGGGTCACGTGACCAGGTCGTACAGACCTGGTCATAGCGCCGAAAAATCTATTATGTGTGATCGCACCCGCAAATATTGCTATAATTATATAATTAGACGCTATAAGACGCAAGTGTAGCCCTAGCGTGAAAGGAGCAGTGAAGTAACGTAAACCTTGGTTCCCTCGGTACAAAAAGTATAAAGTCATTTCGACAGAACACAGTTATTCAATATCTAAACCCGTATTTTGTCCTTCTCGTCCCATAAAAACGCAAATTTCTTACGCCAAGTTTCATATTTTGACTTTCCCTTTACGGGTTATGGTTTATTCATGATTCACGAGTGCTACGTTAAAATCCCGGGAGAATGTGTATGCAAAAAGAGATATCTAATGGGAATGTATTACTTACTTCGTAAAACTTTTTGATGAATGATACAAAATAATTGTAAGTTTATGTCGAAACACGTAAACAAATACATTATCACGACATGCATCCCCGAGGGTATGTCAGAGGTGTTATTGAGTATGAACTGTACACATAGGCAAGCACATATAAAACATAGAAACATCGATAGATATAATATATAAGGTGACTTAAATTTATGCAGCCAAACTCATACTGGAGGCTTGGTAAGTGATCAGTAACACGGATCGATAACACTTTTTCCTAATTTCGCAAAATAGAATCTTGACGTCCTATAGTAATTAACTTGGGGCTGGGCTTGCGTTTGTAAGGAACACGAAAATAATAATTTACGAATTTACAAAGGGAGTCATCGAACCTTGTTACAGAGCACTTACCAAGTCTTTAGTAAGAATTTGGCTGCATAAATTAAAGTCACCTTATATATAAGGTCTTACAATAATAAGTGAAAATAATTATAGGGTAGATCATGTATCGATAACTGATCACATTCCAGAAGGGAAAAAAAATTTTTGCTTAAATAATTTTTCACTTCCCAGCACAAAGTGGTTGAATCAGCTGACTAAATTTCTATGGAAAGGCGAAAAAAAACTTCGCGCAAAAATTTCCTCTTCGGTGGATGTGTGGTGTAAATATTTATTTATTTACATTATCAAACATAAATAACTATTCCGGGGTACAAAATTTCTTCACTATTGTCATCTTCATACACAATACTATCTCCCATTGCAGCCGTGACAGATATTTTAATAGCACCTATGACAAAAATCTAATCGATCAATAAATCTGACATTTAGTTCAGACATTAGCAGAAATTATTAACATGGTGGATAGAAAATCATAGAATAAAGATATTTTTGGGGCACCCACGTTTCATGTATTTTTTAAGAACTATATTTCGCTCGTCTTTTAACAAGGAGTAAGTTTAAAAGGTTTCAATAAATAATAAATAATATAACGCCCCCCATTGTGGAAAAAGAATGTGTAAATAAAAATGTTGGCACGCATATTAGATAAACTATATAGTATTATTTTAATGGTTTACGACCGATTTTATTGTTTTAACGGAATATTTTGGCTTAGTAGAATCGATCCATGATACTAATAACTTTGGTAAGCCTCCAGTATGAATTTGGCTGCATAAATAAATTTCACCTTTATACGTTACAAATATCATTTTTACAAAACACCTGTTTTTTGTTTAGGGTACGCCCACTTGAAAATCTACCCTGTTTGCTAACACCCGTGTCCCCAAGGGCAGATACCACATATCTCTGTATAACTATCTACTATACGATCACTAACTGTTTTGCGTTTTCATTGATTGAGTCAAAAAGTCTTATAATCCAATACTAGCAAATAAATTCCAAATTAATTTTCACAATTTCCACTTCAGGATAAAACTCGCATAAACATTCATAAAGCCGTCAAGTTAACGTATTACCTCAGATTCTTTGCACACTTACCGTCAAGATAATGCATAATTAAACAGACGAGCGACGTTAGCGCTTGTTATAAGTTTCCGAACGAACCCTCCTAGTAGGAGTTATAAAGTTGTTAACTTCGACTTTCCCCGAGTTTCCGAACGCAGCTTGGCAGTTTACTTCGTGAGCGGGTAACTCTTTTCAGCTTAGTGCATTCTTTATTTCCACTTTCGCAGCAAATGTATGAAAATTAAAATATTATCTATAGACTCTCTCATTTTGCAAATAAATACTATAATTTATACCTCGCTATACAATACATGTTATCTCATCATTCATCCATCCATCAGCCCGTGTTCGTCCACTGCTGGACTTCCCTTTCCCAAATTTTGCCAATCACATATTATATACCGGGTGTAAGTTTATGTTATCTCTAAATGGAACCACATGCTCTACTGATCATACTGAACAACTTTCTTAAAGAAACCTACGCCCGCAAACGAAAAAAAATATTATCTCTCCGTACTAAATTTAAGAACCTATAATAGTGAGCGTTTATATTCTAAAGAGATATATTGTAACGATTAACTTTGACTTGTAGAAAGTAAACTTTATGTATTTATTTTACAAAATAAATAATTTGATTTGATTTGATAGTAGTTTATGCTATAAAACTATAAGTGCGGTAAGGAGACAATAGCTCACGACGAACGATTTGGACCACGAGCGATAAGCGAGTGTTTTAAACGATACGAGTAATTTATTGCCCTTACCCACGTGTATTATACTACGTTTTTAAATGCACAGTGTGAGTAAATAAATGAAACGTAATTAAATAAACAAACAAACGATTAACACTCCAAATGGACCTTAGGCGGGCATCCTTCATCTTTTTTTTTGCACGCTAATTGTCAACTTGACAGATATAAGCTGCTTTCAGTTTGATGCTTTCGGAAGCTGCTTTCAGTCATACATAATACATAACATACCTGTCCTACTGTCAGTGGTAGGCGGTTGTCGTCCGAGGATCAAACTGAACGCAGCCTACGAACGCATCAAACTGAAACCAGCTCATTTCTGTCAAGTCTATCTATGGTACACAAGATAAGACTGGAAACTTATATCAATACATAAATATATGTAATATACCTTAGACGTGGTTGTATGGAAGGGCTAAGTTCCCTTTACCTTAGGGTTCCGTGTTACGGACAACTCTAGTATCGGAGCACTTACATTCGCAATAATATGTGCAACGTACATGTTGGTTATACATAATGTACAATGCTTTTATGGGATCGGATCCTGCCTATATTATAAGTCCATTGGATTGTATATTTTTGTATTCTACTAACCCTAGGTTAGGTCTATTTAAGTTTTTGTATTACTAACTATTTTCAGTAAATAAATAATAAATAAATAAACCTTCCCACTATGTGGGTGAAAGAAAAAAAAACTACAAATAGAACACTAGTTTGGTAAAGTTAACATGGACAACAGTTTTTAGACGCATATAAAATAGGACTTTACGAGCGCTTGCACTGAAAACTATTTTTATGGGCAAGTAAAATTTATTTTTCTCAAAAATAAATTATAATATTACCATTACATACTGTAAAGACCTACCAGAAAATATGTGCACGCCAGAGAGTGAGTGTAAATAGGCATGAAATTGAGTACATAGTGAAGTGCATGAATAACTTTATAGGACAATAACGTAAACAAGTTGTATATACTTAGGTGAAATAGGTATTTCCAGTATAAGGTCGAATTAAGTACAATTTAAGTGGGAAAACTATTTCAGCTTTGTTATTGTATAGGAAAAATTTGTAAAAATAGTTAGGTAAGTTAAGGAACCCTAAAATAAAGAGTTTTCACTTGGTTTACATTCATTCAAATGGCCCAGCACGCACGAAAATGGGAAAAATTTGTGAAAAGTAAATATGGCTATTTGCCTAATTAAGAAAAATAGAGTGGATAGATATTAGGGCAGTTAGTCTTAACTTATCCAAGAAAGTTGCATAGCTTTTCCGTGGGAAACCTAGGAGATACATGCCCTTTTCTAAAAGGTTTTACAGAACTGTCCATTAAGTTTTTAGGCCTTCGTAGACACTGTAGGACTTAGTAAATAGGCTAAAATGCATGAAAATAACCTAGTCTAGGTTTTCCCACCATTAATGTTAGCGTAGCGACGCTCCGGCGCAGACTGGCGAAGGCCCGTACACGAAGGCGAATATTTATACTACTGAGGTGGGGTACGAAGAAGTATAAATATGCAAAGAGCGTGTTTTTGGCTGGCAGTCCGCTCCTGTGCGTCGTAGCGTGAAGATATTGGCATGAGCATGTAGCCAAAAGTATATAGCATAAGATGGGATAAGTTATTAATGTAAATATGTTGATTTAATACAAGTATATAAAGACATTGTGCTAGAGGGGGCAGGAAAATTTGATTAGGTGGTAGAGCTAATGCCGGGCTCGACTGTGGAGGTACCACCATCTTACTCGGAAATTCTCCCGAAGTTATTCGGGGGAGAGTAAGAGGACAGCTCTCAGGCAAAAACCAGGCCGCCCACCATCGCCTAGGACCGATGGATGGCGGTATATCCATCCCCAATTGCCGGCCTTTATATATCAGACTGGTGACGGGCAGCGGCGTCACTGGTGCAAGGGTTTCGGCACCGCGCTCACCAACCCACCTGCCCAGCGTGTGTGAGTATGGGCATTTCATCCAGGAGGACCGCCAAGGGTGGCGAAATCCTGAAAAGGCCTATGTCCAGCAGTGGATGGAACAGGCTGATGGATGGATGGATGGATGGGCAGGAAAAAATGCGCATGTGTGTGTAGAGAGCGAGAAGGTATAAAAATCGGTGCTAGAGCGAGCGCAAGCATTCACGTTCCGAGCAGTACGAGAAAAGGAAAAAGAAGAAAAGCCTAAAAAGGCCTGGAAAAGCACATAGTAGTGCAGTACATTGGAATATTGGCGTTTCTCTCTGCACCGACTGCACTCACTGGTTAAAGGCCGTGTTTTATTTTGCAATTCTCCGCCACTAAAAGTGTCTAGGAAATCTGAATAGCTGTCCAGGAAATTCGTATGAAAATCCATTACATACCATACGTTCACAGAGTAAATTTCATATGTTTTCTTTTAAAAATTTTCGTGTCTATGTTTATAAGAGACTGACGAGGTTTTTATCGTTGTTTTTATTTCTTCGTACTTAGCGTTCCTCTAGATGGCGTTGTCCATGAAGGCTAGAAGGCTGCATGGCGGTAATAACTTTGCCCAGCTGGCAATAATAAAAAAAAGTTGCATAAAAGCGGGAATATATGTTGCTATAAATTTTAACTGAAAGTATTTTTTGCAAATAAACTACAAAATGTGTTCAGAAGCGGGCTCTGATATAGATTGTACTCCACTAATGCTTTGCTGAAGAAATCAATAACAATAAACATGACTAATCGACCAAATATGAGCAAGTAAGTAACTTTTAATATTTCCTAGTCAGTTTATTATATTTTTTATAACTCACTATCATTAAAAACATGAAAATGTCTCATTTTATTTTTGAGAAAAGCACTAAACTTGCTTCGACCATACAACCTACGGGCTCGGACTTTTATTTCCTGGTCTTAGCAGTAATGTACTATTAATTATGTGGCTTATTATGGTAAAGATATCATATTATTATGGAGCGTGATCTTGTCTTGTGAAATTAGACAGGACAAAATCGCGTTCTTTTTTGCTACGGCGTAGCAAGTGCTACGACCCCATACTTTTGTAGGCCTTCTAAGTCGTAGTTTGAACACAGCACGGTCATATTATATGGCAAGGATCGCGCACGTGTTAATAATTTTATCGAAGTCTCTGGACAGACTGACTAGGGCCTTGCTTCTTTTAACTCTCTTATTATCTAGATGAGTGCCTTTCATCGAGATTTTCCTATAGCTGCAAAAATGGCAAAATCAAAATTATATCTGTAAAAAAATGTTAATAACTTGCAGTAAAAAAAAAATTCATAACATATATTTAAAACTGTTGTTTTAATCTATTTTTTTCATAAAAATACATTTATGAAAACCGCCATACAAAATGCCAAAAAAATGTATAGTCACTAAAGTTACACTTTATTTTATCAATTCTATTCTACTAGTGGTTGTTTTGTATCTACAATTTTATTTAATACATGGCCTTTTTTTAAATATTTATTATTTATTTAGCTGCTTCAAACGTGTTGTGTTCAATGAGACCAAAGACATGCTGAAAATCAGAGCTGTGCAGATTCACACACACTCAAAGCAATCCGCTGAGCGATGCCCTTTTTATCACCAAACGTTGTTTGTGAAAAAATTAGTGTTCTTAAGTGTGAATAATTTGGGACAACTAAATTTCTTTCTTTTTTATAAAAAATCTGCCAAGCTTGGATGTTATATCTTCGCATCTCGATAATAAGAATAATAATTTCTTGGCTTTATTTTTTAAACAGTAACAAATTTTAGATTATAAAGAGGACAATGATAAAAATACATCTTTATACATTTTTCTATATATTTTCTTAATTATTTAGATTGAGAAATATATAAGAAAATAATTTAAATGCACCCACATTATAGTGCACAAATTATCCTCAAAATACAATTTTAAATAATATCCAGTGAATGCTTTGTGAATAATTATCATCCCGTCCCTAAGGTGCTAACGAGCAGATTTGCCACTCGGTTTGTCCCAACTTAAGATTGCCGTCTCAAAAGCCTTCTGTCATAATCTTAGTTGCATTGTAATAAAGTCCATTAGATCTCAATTTACGTGTAAGCTCAAGTGGTGCGACGTCTACGCGGATGTTTGACGCGAGAGGATAAATATTCATGAAAGCGTTGCTATGGCGACGTTAAGTACAGTTTGACTGCTTTATCTTTAGCGTTGGAGTGAAAACGTGCTATGTTGAAGGAAACACAGTTGGGGCAACATCATTTCTATTTCATTCCTCAAGCCCAACAAAGGGTCCATTCTATACAGGCATATGTATTTAGACACATATGTACCTTTGATTATACATGGCTATTATCACGCCCGATGGGAAGCGTCAATAAAACGTAGGATAAAGAGCGCCGGCCTAGAAACTGGGAGAGTGAGAGTAGGCAAGGCGTTAGTCAATCTTTCCAGAGACATCCGCAGAAAACAGCTACTGATGAGGTCATTCTGGAACACGGCGAGTCGCTCGGCGGCATGGTTACGTCATGAAGGTGGTGACAAGCCACGGCCGAGGCCTACTTAGCAGAAGAAGTTGTCTGAGTCATCTTTGCAGACGGGGCCAAGATCTGACGACCTTCTGATCCTCAAAGATATGGACACATACATAGACCCCATACACCTACATTTTAAAGACGATTATTTCATTCTAAGGAAATAGGTGATAAGACGAAATATGGTGCTATACATTTAGGGTACAATGAAAATAAATGTAATAAAATTTACAAAATGGGCTGGGGTAGCCCTAGTAAGTTTATACAAACCTGTGAGCGGGATGTTTTCAAATATGGATTGTGAAATACAAATGAAAAATCCACTCTCATACACCCACATTTCAACGACGATTATTAAATCCAAACGTGACAAGATGAAATATGGGGTACTATAATATTTCAGGTACAAGTATGATTTGACACGTTCCCCGTACAAGCCGAAAATTGGAAATCAAATCCTCATGTGAAAACATTGGTTTTTCCTAATTTCATAGTTCCCACGTGTTCATAAGCACGCAGTCCCAACACGACATGTGTCCCAGTGGGATTCGAGCCGACGACCTGAATTGGTGGTCGAGATGGGAATTCATAATAATAAGTTTGTATGTGTTTACCAACAAAATGCAAGAATCACTTTCAAAACCACTAAATTACCCTTCCAACACTTACTCTATGCTTACACCCATAATGCGTCATATTTTAAGCAGCCCCTACACTCAACTGCTAAAATATAAACTGCCACAGTAAGAAGCTACTTGCTTATTGACAAACTTGGTTTTAATCGTGCTAGTCTATGGAATTAAAGCCTTTGCGCCCTAAAAACTAAGTTGATATTCTCAAAACTTGCAGACCTCTGCCAAAGTGCAATAATAAAATTGCCCACCAGTAAGATTATGATGCAGAGATAACAAACAGTTTTTATTACCCATTTTATAGAACCAACCGTTAAAAGGAGGCTTTCTTCACAATTGAGGCGAGCGTTGTAATGGCCTGGTCTGATGTTTAAATGTTTATAAAACCGTGCTTCTTTAGGTAATGAAAAAATATATTAGCCACGTATTTTTTGTGTTTATGTCTTCTAAAATGGCGCGAGACAAATGATTGGTCATTTCGCAAAGTATTAAAGTAATGATATTTTTGTGAGGACTGTTTATTTTCTTGACTTTCAACTACTTTTCCAGTAACCTTGGTCACATGTTTCTCTCTATCCTTTTATTTTCAATTTAGATAATATTAATTTAAAAATGTCATCACGCATAAGACGTATATTTTGTGGTAATTCAACCCGCGTAATCTACGTATTAAATTTATGTACATGTCGTAACCAAAACTGAGACCAAACTAAGTTTATTAAACCTAGGTTTTGTATATATTTTACTAGCTTTTGTCCGCGGCTCCGCCCGCCTGTTATTCGGTTTAACGACATGCTTTTTTCCGGGATAAAAAGTAGCCTATGTGTTAAGTTAGGGTATAAGCTATATCCATTCTAAATCCAGCCAGCCGTTTCAGCGTGAAAGAGTAACAAACATACACACACAGACACCCTCACACACACAAACTTTCGCATTTATAATATTAGCGTGATATGATATAATTTCAGGTGGGCGATCTCACATACACGTAAATTGGGGGTGTATTTTTTTTCTCATCTATCTTATAGTTTGGGGTATCGTTTGATAGATCGTTCAAAAACATCGTGTGTGTGTGTGAAAACCATTTTTCGATTTAGGGATCCGTTGGCAAAATATTAAGCTTTTAAAAAGCTAATTTTTGTTAGAGTCAAGTGTACCCCCCCTGCCGGCTAAACGGTTGTTTATGGATATGTGAAAAAATTCACAGAAGTAGTATAAATGTATTATGAATTTAAAAGGAAAACTGTCACAACTAAATAGGCTTTACAGGTTACGAGTACAGGTCGCGCCAAGCTTTTAATCCTCTCTAAACAAGGGGCGATTCGTATCGGCAGGAACAAAATGTATGGGCCGTCCGTCGGAAGAGCGACTTACGAGCGGAGTAGAAGTTTAGCGCGATCTGTATGAGTAAATCAGTCCACATATTGTGTAGGACTCTACACTGTGCGTTGCCCGACATGCACTTGGCCAGTTTTTTGCCATGTTTTCGCATGTTTTTGGTTTATCATTTGCCATTACGCTACATGTGCACTACATATATAACCTCGTAGTGAAAATACCTACAAAACTATATGATTCAACTCGTATAACGGGACGTTGCGCGATGGGCCAAATTAAGTAGCGGCCCTTTTGACGTCGATTGATTGCCAATGAACGTGTTAATGAGTGCCAATGGGACACAAGCGCTTGTTTACTAAACGAAGCTAAACTTGTTTGACTTCGATTTTTGCGTTAGTGAGAAACAGCGTCAGTACTTGTTAAACTGTTTTCCCATGTGGAATTAGATAAAATACTATCATGTATCTGGTTTAAAATAAAAAGTAATTGTAGTTTTTTGTATATTCAATGGTTATTACGGATTTTAAGTATTTTTTCGTGGTTCCAGACTAATTCGACACTTTTATTTCATCTCGATCTGCCGTTCTTCAGTAATGATACTGCAGTCGAATAGACAGACGAATACTCACAAAACCTTTGCTGTAACGGATCACGTTGTTAATATAACCCTAAAAATAGCGATATAGATAGTATACACCTGAGCTAAATTAAAATAGAAGTAGATTAGAAATCCTCAATAGAAGCCAAAAAGGAATCTGAAAACAAAAACACCACCTCTACTAGATGTAAACATAAGCTGCTGAAGTGAAAACCTATTTCCTTAAAATATTATAGTACCTATATATACACGAAAGATTTAAAAAAAATTTCAAGATATGTTTCGGACCGTACTGGGCCCGGCATCAGTTGATATAATAATAATATAAACAAAAGAATTTTTTAAAAATATTCAAGGTGATGCGGGACCCAGTAGGGTCCAAAATATATCTTGATTTTTTTTTAAATTCTTTAGTGTATTTTATTATATAATAAAAGACAAAACTCAATTCTTTTGTGTATATAATTATTATATCAACTGATGCCAGGCCCAGTAGGGCCCGAAACATATCTTGAATTTTTTTTTAATTCTTTAGTGTATTTTATAATATAATAAAAGACAAAACTCAAAGAGCAAGCTATTAAAGTTTAAATACATTTATTTTATTTCCTTAAAAAAGATTTCTACCAATGAATACGAGCAGGTTTTTTTATGGAGAAAACCGCAAAATCGAGAAAAAACTTCAACTGTTTCATAAATTTTGATCGAGTTTGTAACTTTTTTATGGAACATAATAACATATTCTTTTCGCAATTTGAGAGTTAGCGCCATAGTGAAATATTACCATATCCATTGGTAGAACGCTCTGTTTAAAGGGAAAAGGTTGTCTTTTTAACACTCTCTATTTACAAACCTTTGTTCAAGAGCGAGTATGAGTGTGTCTCCCGATTGCGTAAAGGGTTGTATTTTGAGAAGGTTGTGAGTTGGGATAAATTAAAGTTTGGTTAGGACCATATCGGACCGCCGTATTATTAGGACCGGCCGTAGGGTACTTGACAAATGATACTTTAGTTAGGACAATGATTGTAAAGAGTCTAGAAAATTGCTTTCTGGATAAGGACATACTCATGATACGAAGATGAACAAAATTTATATATTTATATACGAGTAAGTAAATAGGTCTTTACTTATGAAGTAACCGATTTTTTCTAACAGATCCATGATTTCATAATTCCTGTAAATCCTGTAAATTTTTTGTTTGAAATTTAATTTCAACATTTTATATCTCCGCATTAAATTTTGTTTTAATTTTCAGTTTGATCACTAAAACTAAATCATCAAAGACTAAGTGTCATCCGTTTTCATGGTATGATTCGTGATAACTTTCAACAAGTAATACTTTTTAAACATTAAATCGTCGATTCGGTTAGCTTAATATTGTCTCATTCTTATACAATTTGTTTAATAAAATTAAGATTTGTCATTACTAAAACAAATGAAAAAAATTTTGTACTGAAAACTGACTTTCCTTCAAATTCTCTATATAAAACAGCAATTTCAAAAGACCTATTATTTGATTGTGCAGAGAGTAGAGAACCTTTTTGACCAGATTAAAAGTTATTCCATACTTTTAAATGATCAAAAAAGGGTAAATTGGCATACTGTGTGACGTATCATTTCAATTAGCTACCTCTAAGAATTCTAACAATACTCTACTTTGTTATGTTTAATCCAGTGGTCCATCACACTTTACACTAATATTATAAATGCGAAAGTTTGTGTGTATGTGTGTGTGTTTGTGTGTGTGTGTTTGTTACTCTTTCACGCTGAAACGGCTGGACGGATTTGAATGAAATTTATAAGGGATATAGCATATAACCTAACTTAACACATAAGCTACTTTTATCCCGGAAAAGAGCATGTCGTTAAACCGAATAAAACGCGGGCGGAGCCGCGGGCACAAGCTAGTATAAAATAAAATTGAAATCTGGTAAAATTATAATTTTTTTTCGGTTTTATCTGGTTTAATATATTGACTCATACGAACCAAAACCCTGCAGGTGTTGTATTGATCAGATGGTCTGATCGTGTGCATTAAATCTAAGCGACAAGACAGTGTTGGTGGCATTGAGTTTTTCCTGATGCGTCGACAGCTACGGTGATGCAGGCACGTCTAGCAGATATCACGGGAGCGAGTGGAGAAGTACATCTTTTATTCTGAACTAAAGGAGGGCAAGCGAAAACCGGGTGGCCAGCTCCTCAAGTTCAAAAACGTTCAGAAACGACACATAAGATGCAAGATTGAGCCCGCTAAATGGCTAGGGCCTGAATGGCACGGGCTTGTACAGAAGAAAGTACGCGATTTCAAAGAGCGGAGGGGAACTGACCTCGATGCGTCCTCGTCTATTATGTGTCCTTGTATCGGTTGCCAACTGGTTGCCAAACCCTAAAAACATAGATAAAACTGAACTTTCAGAATTGCCTTTCGTGTATAACTGTTGACGAAATGTGAAGTCACTTTAAGTACGCACGTATCCTTAGATAACTGGTCAACAAAACTGCAAAAATTTTCTGCCACAGGAACGATTTATTGAGATTATTTTAGAAATTTGTGTGTTGAATCCGAATTTGAACTCAGATTTTCTCCATCACGTCGTAATATTTGTCTAAAACAGACTGAATTTTGAAAAACCGCATGTTTTTTCTACTTCTGGTGGGGCTTTACACTTAGCATAGTTAGTTTTTCGGTTTTAATTTTTAATAATACATACTTCTTCTCAGTAGTTTTTTTAATAATATGATAAAAAGATTCACGTAACCAAGCCTAGTTTTTGATTTAATGTCTCAAAACAATCACACCCAATTTTTCATAGTAAAAACTAGGTATGAAATGTACGGACAGAAGAAGCTCTCACGAAATATTATTTATTTTTAAAATAAGGTTCAATCGCGAATTCTGTTCTTTTCACCTTGATAAGTATTGATTATGGACTTGTAATGATGAAAAATAAATACATAAAATACATTTGTAATAAGTAAAAAAACTGTTCAGATGCATTATAGAAACTTAAAATTTCAATACTTAAAGTTGATTTCACAAAAACTGAGACCTGATGGAAAAAATCTGAATTCATGTTTTGATTCAGCACACAGTTTTCTGCAAGAATTTCAAAATATCGTTAGTAGGGAGGAATTGGGGGTTCTGGATACTCCTCGCTGGCGCTCGCTCGTATCCAAGAACCCGCCAATTCCTTGCTACATCACATTATTTATTGGGAGTTCTAACCACAAACAATCGCCGCAATTCCTTGAGTCAGAACTCTCACAAACACAAATCGAATGAATAACACAAAACAAACGTGAATATTGAAGTCTCGGCTTAGATGATCTCGTAAGCTAAAACTTTGGATGATTAAACGTAAACAAATTGCAACTTGCCTTACTCTCGATAGCAGAGACAAACGCTCCGATAGCTTGTTTTGTCTGGAGCAGCCTTTCATTAGCAATGTATTATTGTGTTACGTATGATATGAAACGAATGCTTTATCTACAGAACTTTTTATTGTATCTCTGTAATATAATGAGTCCCGATTCTACAATTATTACTCGTGTTGCGCTTAGAATGATGATACCTTGGCGTACATTTATGTCTTTGCCTATGATAAAATTACGACTACTATTTTGATCTGGGATACACTTTTATTTTACTATCAATAGTTTTTTTACTGTTTTTAGTTTCTTTAACGATATGTTGTTTTTTTTTCAACAGGTCATTAAGTAGGCTTGCTTCAAGTGCTTTTGTTATGAATAAGGATTAAAAAAATGCAGTAATGAAAGCACATTTATACAATGTAAATTTATATCTCCTTGCGGTGGATAAATCGTTAAGTGTTTAAAGTATTGAAATTTACTTCTAACACAACACCTGATAAAATATGGAATAAAAATGCATGAAAGTATTTTTATTTAAACTAGTATATTTACGATCGAATAAAAAAATATAAAGTTTACATATTTTGACCCAACTAAGTTGTCACTTCCTTAATGATTTTCTTTACATCCTTATAAATATCATCTGTATTTTGGACCACATGCTGAACACAAATTTCAGCATTACACTGACACAATTCGTCGACAGGGAAATCTTCTGCGTTAAAAATTTCTATTTTTATAACTTTATTTCCATGCGCAGATTTTTTGATGCAGGATGTCAGCTTTCGTTTTTTTGTTGAGCTTAATACTTCTCGTGAAAAAAATCTATTTGCTCTTTCAGCCATTTCAGCATTCGGCGACAACCGCAAGGAATCGTTGGAGTCCTGAAACAAATTGCTTATAAAATTCAACAAAAGGAATTTAGAATTTAAAAAAAAAAAACTAGACATTTGATTTATGTAACGCCATCTGTTTCTATCCTAGCAATATTTTATGTAGACTACCTAGTACACCATTGCTCTGATGTTTTGCATAGTAACTGTCTATGATTCTGACTTGATGGCGCTATGGTGCTATCATACTTTTTAATTATTAAAATGTGTACTGTATTTCCCTTGAAGAAAATAAGGGGGCATTATATTTCACTAATAAATAAAAAAATAAGAAAAGAACACTTACCATTAGATTCATTTTCTAGCGCTTTTTTAAACTTTCGTCCTGCTATGGAACAAAAATAAATGAAATTGTCTTAGCGGACTATAATGGAGTTTAAAGAAACAAAATACAATTATTTAATTAATTTTGACGAAAATTAGCGTGTGCTTTAACCGAAAACAGAAAACTGAATGTAACAATTTAAATGATACCTACTGCTCTCTTTAGATATTTATATATCTATTGAAAAGAAAGCATATGTCGGGACGCAAATGTGTGATTTGTGATTACTTTTCAATCTTTTTACATAATCATCAAAACTTACTCAAAAGAGTTTTTGATTTTGTCAAAAAAAAAAACGTTTTTATCATGTTTCATTGATTAACAAACAAATATTTTATTACGCTTTTTACACTAATTATTATGCAATATTGACTCTAAAAAGGGCTTTTGCTTTTATCGAAGCTCAAATTGTTTTTTAACTTGTGTAATATATGCATGTTACATAAGATTTTTCAGTTTGAACTTTATAAAGTGTTTTTTATTTTCCTAAAAACTATTTCTTTTTTTGGCTACTAATCATATTTCGAAAAACTGAAAGCTCAGCTTATATTAGTAAGTCATATAAGAATGCACGATGGGGTCTTAGGGCATCCAAGTTAAAATGATCTCTATACTAACTCCGAAGATTTAAAGATAAGTACATAGTCACACCGCACACGAGTTTTGTCTCCAGTTGCAGTTAGAGGAAACTCTACAATAAACATCTCCCCTAATTTGGGGATAGTGTAAGGCCGCGTTTACAATTGAAAACTATCTTTTCATGCTGATTATTATATATGTGTCCTTATTAACATTAGTTTTAAGGCCGATAATTGATTAGAAAATATTTTTACCAATATGCCTGACTAAGCGTTTTATCGTTAAGTTTTACAATGTGAAGGCGACTTAAGGTTGAGGTTTCGATGTAAGAATAAAGCTCATAATTCATTATTTATCGAGCTACCAGAGAAAACGTTCGCTGAAGAAGTATGTAAGTTTATTTTTTAGTTTTATTCGTTTCTCTAGAATAAATTTTCAATGTGTTTTTACTGATTATGTATTTGTATATCATTACGATATGAATCTTAGAGGAGTGGCAGAGGTGTTAACTATGAAATGCAAGTCACATTCCAGACTCGATAGACCGTTTTTTCACCGACGATTATTACGTTTCCAACGTGATGGGTGGTGATCCCTATTGCCATACCTTGGGGCACAGATACATGTTTTTAGGGACATGCAAGTTTTCTTACGATGTTTTTCTTTCACCTTTCAGCAAGTGGAAAGATTAGCAAATACTATGCATTTATCTATATGCTAATCAAAAAAATATTAATTTCAGGTCGACATTAAACCCTTTCGATTCTGACCTAGAGGAGTCAACATCAGCTCAGCCGAAACAAAAACAAAAAACAGTGAAGAAGACAGTTAGCCGACAGAAGCCGAAGAAAACAGTTAAAACGGGTCTTTCCGAACAACTATTTAACAACCAAATGACTGAAGAATCAGGCAGCGAAGATCAAGCTGCTCCAACGACTAAGAAAAGAAAATCAAACAGTATTATTCCTGATTCAGAGGTAAGTGTATTTTGAGTTTGCTTTTAACAAATTTATAAACAACTTTCTCTGAATAAAACGACACCCCCCATATTTTGTTAAAAGCTTTCATTTTTATTTTCTAGCCAATTAAATTTAGATAATAAGAAGTGAATATTTATTTTGTTAAATTATTTATTGTTTTCTTATGAGTGTTTTTGATTTTTGTTTTAATTTTGCTTTTTTTATCAAGTTGATGGGTGTAGTTCGTAAATCATTGTTTGTATTCTTAATTTGATTTTATTAAGGAGTTTAATTTTTTAAGATTCTATTGTTTTTTCCTAAATATATCGGTTATAAATACATAGACTAGTCATCTTTAAATGAAACCATGTACTATGTATGTAAAAAGCAAATATTTCACGTATTATTTTGTCAACAGGATGAGGAAACGACAGCAGAGCCAGTTCGCGCCTCCACTTTAAGAAATCTTCTCTGCCGTCGTGTTGCAAACGGATACACTGTGCAGCGAGACCCAGTGAAGAAAGGCAAATATTACGTGGAATTACGTGTGTTTAACACCAACGAGGCTGAAGCAGCTTTACATAAGGACTTATATAAGCACGCACTTGTAACCTTTAGATCCGCCATCGAGGAAAGCACTTCTGCTTGGAAAGCGGTTGGTCAATTGGTTACCGCTGCGAAGGAAGAATATAGTAATATTCAACCTCTCCTTTACCAAAATAACGTACTCTAAATTTCTTGCTTTGTTTTTTTATTTCATTTGCATTTTATTTTTTGGGTGGGTAATATTTCTGACCTTACAGTGTCTTTTAGTATAAAAAAAAATAAAACAAAAAGTTACAGGAATACAAAAAACAATACTTATTAAAAAGTAAACTTTTAAATAACCTTATACTAATTATAACCTTAATTTGAATTTTAAATTTTGAAGTTGTTTTGTTCAATGTGTCTTCTTCTAGTTTTTAGTTTTTTGTCTTGTTTATGTGTATTTTCTCTTTCAGCATATAATATGAAAAAATAAAATATAAAAAAATAAATATTACAAGGCGCTAACTTTAAATATATAAAAAACAAAAAAAGAAATTAATTAAATTAAAATTTTATTCAAACGAGTTAAAATTATCTAAATTAAAAATTTGATTTTGTTTTGTTTTTATCGTATTATGCATATTTCTTTTTTTTTTTTCAGCGTACAAGATATAATACGAAAGAGAAAAATGTGTCTTCTTTTTTAGCTTGTCTTTGTTTTTCATGTGTGTATTTTCTCTTTCAGTATATAATATAAAAAAATAAAAAATAAATATAAAAATTACAAGGCGCTTAGTTTAAACATTTAAAATTATAAAAAATAATGAAATTAAAATTTTATTCAAACGAGTTAAATTAATCTTTTTTTAATTTGTTTTTCTTGTTTCATACATGTATTTTCTTTTTTCAGCACAGAATATGAAAAAATAAAAATAAAATATAAAAATAAATACAAAAAATTACAAGGCGCTTATTTTATAATACACAAAACAAAAAAAAAACAATAATGAAATTTTAGTATGTAATGAAATTTAAATTTTATTCAACGAGTCTTAATTTGATTAGAGATTACTTTACCCTTCCACTTAATGTTTTTTTTTATTACTGGAAAGAATAAAAGAAAAAAACGAAATAAAGCAAAAATAATAAAATATTGAATCCATTACAGTTTATTAGTACTTACTTATTTCAACTCAAACTCGAACAATCATTAATAATGTTTTACTGTCACGAATGTAAGACACGTGTTTCTAATTATACTTCACATAAAAAGACCAATAAACATAAAACGAATTGTCTCTTGCGAACTAAATTTGACAACGTGCAAATAATAGCCAGTGCTTTTAGGAAGAGAATAATAAGTTATAAAATAACTGTTTCTGAACCAACAAGTGACTTAACACCTGATTTTTTTTTGTCTCAAGCAGCAGATACAGTTTGTTATCTTATTCGAAAATCTCTTAAGCAGCATAATACCCTTAAAATTAACTTAGAACTTTTTGCTTCATTTGTTTTGCCAAAAAATGATGAAAAATCTTTAAAATCATTTAACACCAGGTTTGAAGTCATTTTTCAAAATTCTGATTTATCAACTTTGGTTAAAAAATGGACAGACCAATTGATGAACAAATGCTCAGAGTTTGAATTATCTGAATCCGGTTGGACGCTTGATTTAGTAAGTCACTTAGAGTTGAATATAAATAAATACAATCCTTTAAGAGGCGGATCGTTTATTTCACTTCCTGAGCGTATACGTAATACAAAATCATGTTTAAACATTAAAAATAATGATTATTATTGTTTCCTATGGAGCATTATAGCTCATATGTACCCAGCATCTCGTAATAAGAATAAAACTTCATCATATCCTAACTTTGAAGAAATATTAAACATTTCAGAAATGACTTTTCCACCAAGCTTGCATGATATAAAATTGTTTGAAAAACATAACCCTGATATAAGCATTAATATCTATGGCTTAGAAAAAAATGAAACTGTTACCGGCCCTTTATACAAAACATCTCAACGAAAACTGAATCATGTTAATTTATTATACATTAGCCAGCATGAAAAGGGACATTTCTGTTTGATAAAGAACTTTGGAAAACTTGTTCACAGTCAGTTAACAAAACATAAGTCTAAGATATTTCTATGCGATGAGTGCTTTATTTATTTTAATACGGAAGAAAAACTTTTAAAACATAACTGTGCTCGAACACAAACCATTCTTCCCGAGGAGAACACTAAACTCGGTTTTTCGCATTATGAAAGAACTCAGAGAATTCCCATTGTAATATACGGTGATTTTGAAAGCTTACTTCGAGAATATTCTGATCAAAACAGATCAAAACATGTAGAAAATATTCAAGTCCATGAAGCTACATGCTTTGCTTACTATATCTGCTGTAAATCAAATCCTGAACTTAACGAGTATGTGTCATATCGTGGTCCTGAATGCGCAAAAAAATTCATAGAATCTATATCTAAAGATGTTATAAAACTACATGAGTTGTTGAATGTAAACAACCCTATGTTACCTCTAACGCCCGAGGACCAAATTTCCTTTAATAATCCGGTCATGTGTCATATTTGCAAACGTAATTTTATTTCTGAAGACAAAATAGTCGCGGATCATGATCATTTTACAGGTAAATACAGAGGACCAGCTCACAACATTTGCAACCTCAATGCGAAAATTTGTCCATTCATTCCAATCATATTCCATAATTTATCCGGTTATGACTGTCACTTGTTCATTAATGAGCTTTCTATCATATTTGGTCGCATTAATTTGATTCCTAAAAACAAAGAGAAATATATAACTATCACAAAATTTTTTCCAATAGACTCAAAAAGTTCTGCTCAGTTGAAATTTATAGATTCATTCAATTTTTTAAGTTCAAGTTTGGATACATTAGTAAAAACATTAAATAAGAAAGATTTTATTAATCTTAAAATGTTTTTTACCGAACGGCGTTTATTTGAATTAGCATGCAAAAAGGGAGTGTACTGTTATGACTATGTAGAATCTTGGGAACGATACAATGAAACTCAACTGCCAAGTCAAGCAGCATTTTATAACAATTTAACATCAGAAAATATTTCTAACGAAGACTACAGACATGCTTTAAAAGTTTGGAAAACCTTTAAAATAACTAATCTTGGAGAATATACAGATCTGTATTTAAAATTCGATGTGTTGTTACTCTGTGATATATTTGAAAAATTCCGAGATATGAGTTTAACTCACTATAATCTGGATCCTTGTCATTTTGTCAGTTCGCCGTCTTTAAGTTGGTCAGCAATGTTATTGTTTACTAAAGTTGAATTAGATCTTGTTACAGACATTGAAGTATACCAAATGTTAGAAAAAGGTATTAGAGGTGGGCTTGCCCAGTGTTCATTAAAGCACGCAAAAGCTAATAACAAATATCTTTCGGATTATGATAAAACTGCTCCTACAAGTTTTCTAGCTTACCTAGATTGTGTCAACTTATACGGTTTTGCTATGATGCAACCGCTTCCTGTAGGAAATTTCAGATTTTTGAATGAAAACGAAATGGAAAAATTTGATGTCATGTCTCTTCCACAAGATAGTGAGAAAGGGTGATGAATTGGTTATAATGAGACAAGATTGATTTATTTAGAAGGGATTTTATTATTGAGAGGTGACACACAAGTTAACATGGCGGCGGTTGACAGTGCAAGAAGGAGATGACACATAAGTGAACGAGACAGCAGATGATTGCGTTCCGTTTACATTTCTAACACTGGCCCTTAAACAATGCAATCATTTATCAAACTGGCCCTTAAAACAAAAGCTATAAAGTTTTTATGCAACTTAAAATGAACAGGTAACATTATTAATTGATTTTACAATATTTAAATTGTCTCCGCTAAGCCAAGTTGACTGACAAATTTTTCAGTTTTCTCTTTAGTTAAAGGTTTAGTTAAAACATCAGCCGTCATTTGATCGGTAGACAAATAATTTAAATCAATAATACCTTTGTTTACAATTCCTCGAATGAAATGATGTCTGACATCAATATGCTTAGTTCTAGAGTGATACATTGGATTAACACAAAGTTTTTGTGCTGATTGACTATCATTAAACATAGTAATTTTACAACTTGTACCTAAACATTCATACAAGAAAGTTCTGATAAACAAAGCCTCTTTACATGCGTCAGAGAGTGCCATGTACTCCGCCTCCGTGCTAGAAAGAGCGACCGTCTTTTGTTTTCTGCTTTCCCATGATACTGTAGACTTACCTATTTTAAAGACAAACCCAGTGAATGACCTCCGATCTATCTCATTGGCGGCCCAATCTGCATCAACGTAGGCGCTGACACCCATACTACTCTTTTCATAAGTAAGACAATGATTAACCGTACCTTTCAGATATCTAAGCACCCGTTTTGCTGCCTTCCAGTGTATTTCAGCATAACTATCGTTGAACTGACTGAGTATGCTGACTGCATGAGCAATGTCTGGCCTCGTGCAAACTGAAATGTACATTATACATCCTACTAATTCTCTATACGGAAAATTATTTTCATTACAATCTGCTTTTACAAGCTTCAGCCCAGATTCCATAGGAGTGCATGCTGGCTTGCAATCAGACATTTTAAAACGCTCCAACACTCTTTGAATATAACTAGACTGATCTAAAGTCCACTTTCCATCCCTTCTGCATAGTTTCATGCCAAGGACGTGATATGCTGGCCCTAGATCCTTCATTTCAAATTGAGTCATAAGCTTCTCTTTAATTTTCAGTTTCTCTTGTTTGTTATTCGAAAATAAGATTATGTCATCGACATAAAGTGCTATAATAGTCACAGTTCCAACATGATTCTTCATAAAAACACATGGCTCTGAAGAAAACTTTCTAAAGTTAAGTTTTTCTATTAAAACTGTATTTATCTTCTCATACCAACTCTTAGAAGCCTGTTTGAGCCCATAAATCGCTTTATTCAGGCGATAGACTTTGTTCGGGTTCTCTTTATCCTCAAAGCCCTCCGGCTGTTCCATGTAGACGGTCTCCTTGAGGTCTCCATTCAAAAATGCAGTCTTCACATCAAGGTGATCTATCTCCATATTCATCTCAGCGGCCAAAGCAAGCAAGATTCTAATAGTTGAGTACCTCACCACTGGTGAAAAAGTTTCATTGTAATTTACGCCATATTTTTGTGTTTAACCTTTTGCTACTAATCGAGCTTTATATTTCAATACTTCTCCATTCAATCCTCTCTTCCTTTTATAAACCCACTTGCACTTCACAGGTCTCTGCCCATCTGGCAAGTCAGTCATGGTCCAGCATTTGTTATCCAAAAATGATTTATACTCATCTGACATAGCATCTCTCCATTTCTTGGATTCTATTCCTTGCAAAGCTTGTACCACTGTCTCTGGTTCGTCATCAAAGCGGCTTATCTCGGACAAGTGTGGAGACTGCGATGCTAAGTTCACAACTTCAGTGTACTCTTCTGAACTGTCCATCGATGTGTCACCTGGAACGTAAGTTTCATCGCGCGAATCATCTGATTCAAGGCTACTCACTGATATAATACTATCCCGGGGAATTATAGTAGATTTATCAGATCCCGCATTACTGGGTATCCCTGTTACATCATTTAAATCTGATAAGGACTGATCTAGTCTTGACTGCTCTGGTGACTGATCTGATATGGACTGTTCTTGTGACTGATCTGACATGGACTGGTCTAGTGACTCTGGAACAGTTTCATTGCCCATATTATCTTCAATCTCATGAGAAGTTGAAGAGTTTTGATTGTGAGAATATGTTAGAATTAGCTCAGTGAATTCATCACTTTTACCTTTTGGTAAATAAAATTCATTTTCTAAGAAAGTTACATTTCTTGCTTTAATGCATTCTGACGGACGTGAAGGGTTTAGTAATCTATACCCTTTTGTCTCTTCACAGTAACCCACAAAAATGTATTTGTTACATTTTGAATCGAATTTCTTACGTTTTTCTATCATTGCATAAGCTAAACAGCCAAAAGTTCTAAGGTGAGTAATATTTACCCTTTTATTTGACCATTTTTCCTCAGGAGTAGTGCCCAGAACAGCTTTGGTTGGTGTCCTATTCTTCAGGTAAACAGCAGTATTAACTGCCTCTGCCCAGAACCGCTGATCAAGGCCTGCATCGAGAAGCATGCACCTGGCCTTCTCCACTATGGTGCGGTTGGCTCGTTCAGCAATTCCATTTTGCTGCGGTGAGTGCGGTACTGTGGTCTGGTGACGGATCCCGCAGCTCTTTAGGAAATCCTGTAAACATTTATTTACATATTCACCACCATTGTCAGTGCGCAATACCTTTATCTTATTCCCTGTTTGATTTTCTACCATAGCCTTAAACTCTTTAAATTTATCAAAAACTTGATTTTTGGACTTCAGAAAATACACATAGGTTTTCCTAGTGAAATCGTCAATAAATGTTAGAAAGTATTTCGATCCACTAAATGAATTCTTTGAAAAAGGCCCACAAAGATCACTGTGCACAAGCCCTAACGAGACTTTTGCCCTACTCTTTGACTTCTTTGGAAAAGGTAACTTTGTTTGTTTACCTTGAATACAAGCAACACATGATTTGAAAGTTGAGTTATCAAAATCCATGCCAGTAGCCATACCTTTTAAAAGCTGCATACTTCGCACATTGAGATGTCCAAGCCTTCTATGCCAAACCTCCTGCGACTCCCTGGATGCAGCCTGAGATCCTGGCACGGCCACCTCTGCAACTGGGTCTGTTGGTAAAACAAAATCTGTCCCCCTTCCACACACAGACGCAGCACATGACTTCTCTTTAGTAACAAAAGAAGCTTCACCTTTGGTATTGAGTACATAAATACCATTTTGAGATCTAGCCGTTGCAACTACCTCATGGCCATCACAAACTTTACACAATTTTCCCTGAAATGTTACACTAAAACCTTTACGTGCCATTGCACTGACTGAAAGTAAGTTAGTCGCTAGCTTAGGTACATATAACACATCACTTACAGTTCTTAAAGTGTTCTGTAAAGGAATTTTCACATTTCCTCTTCCCGATGACATCAGTTTTTCACCATTCGCAACACTCACCGATACTGGAGTGTCAAACACGAAATCGTGTAACATGTCTTTGTCATTACACATGTGACTGGTAGCACCCGAGTCCACATACCAAACATCCCTGGATAATTCAACAGATAACGCAGATAACAAGGCCTTATCTGAACTCTTTCCCTTTGAATGACCATCATCCTTGGCTCTGCGAGGACAATCCTTGATGCTGTGGCCCGGTTTCTTACATCTGAAGCAGCGAAACACCTTTGCCTGTTTCCTTACTATCAGCGCTGTGCTTGCATCGTCTCTTTCTTGTCTCCGCTGATATTCTTGAGTTAATCTTGACCTCACAAACTCAGTTGTGAGTTTCAAAGTCGAATTTTCTAAAGTCATGATGAGTGGGTCGTAGTCTGATGAGAGCCCGCTCAGCATTACGATAGCTAGAAAATTGTCTTCCACGCCAGCGCCTATATCGTCAAGCTGTTGGCCTATCTCGGCCACCTTCGTGAGATATGACTCTATGTTTGAGAAAGAATCGAGCTTCATCCCGAACAACGTGCGTAACAATGACAAGCGCCTGCTCAGGCCTTTACCTTCATAAACATTTTCAAGGTTGCTCCAGGCCTCGTGTGCCGTCTTCGCGTTTCTTATGTGCGGATATACACATGGTTGAACAAGAAGACAAATACGAGCTAATGCCTTCTTCTGTGTTTTGTCATCTTTTTCCTTCTTTTCTTCCACAGCGTCCCAGAGTTCTTCATGTATCAGTAACATCTTTGTTACAAACTTCCAAGTGCCGTAATTGTCGACACCACGTAGTTTTTCGATGGTCGTCTTGGGGTCGGCCATGATGCTTGGAATTACGAACTTGGGGGAAAACTATGACAATCTGTCTGAATTCAAAAAATATATTTAATTTAATGACAGGGAAGCAAGCTGGTGCCCATAACCTGATGAATTGGTTATAATGAGACAAGATTGATTTATTTAGAAGGGATTTTATTATTGAGAGGTGACACACAAGTTAACATGGCGGCGGTTGACAGTGCAAGAAGGAGATGACACATAAGTGAACGAGACAGCAGATGATTGCGTTCCGTTTACATTTCTAACAAAGGGTTCATCCTAGAAGTAGATCTATTTTATCCAGTAAACTTACATAATGATCATTCTGATTTACCATTTGCAGCTGAAAAATTCAAACCAATTGGCGGTCAAACTGTAAAATTAATAGCAAATCTTTATGATAAATATAAATACGTTATTCATTATGCTCACTTGAAAGAGTGTTTAAATAATGGTTTGAAACTACTCAAAGTCCATAGAATTTTAACGTTTGATGAGAAACCATTTTTAAAGCCCTACATTTTATTAAATACATCACTGAGGCAAGCAGCAACATCAGATTTTGAGAGAGACTTTTTTAAAAAACAGAATAATTCAATTTTTGGGAAAACTATTGAAAATAAGAGAAAACAAGTTGATGTAAAACTTGTAAATGTGTGGAAAGATTGCTTTAATAAAACTAATAAAATTTGTGGAGCTGAAAAATATATTAGCGCTCCTAATTTTAAAAATATGGCAATATTTTCTGAAAATTTAGTAGCTATTCAATTACAGCCAACTAAAATTGTGTTAGACCGCCCCATCTATATAGGGTTCAGCATACTAGAACTTGCTAAAAGTCATTTGTATTATTTTCATTACAATGTTATGAAACCTATGTACGGAAATAATATTAAACTTTGTTACCACGATACTGATAGTCTGCTTTATTCTGTAAGCACTGAAAACTTTTACTTGGACATGAGAAATAATATCAAATATTTTGATACAAGTAATTTTGAAGAGAAAAATGTTTATAATATGCCTAGAGTTAACGCAAAAATACCCGGTTTTTTTAAGGATGAACTAGCTGGTAGCATTATATCAGAATTCGTTGGTTTAAGAGCCAAACTGTACTGCATAAATTCTGAACACTCATCAATTAAGAAAGCGAAAGGTGTTAAAAAGTCAGTAACCAGAAAACTTCATTTACGCAAGTACAAAGAGGCTTTATTCTTCGATAAAACATTACGAGATAATATGTTTGTTATTAAATCAAAAAACCATAAAATATTCACGCAAAAAATTAATAAATTAGTTCTTTGTAGTAATGACGACAAACGGCAAGTAATGAGTGATAAAATCACAACTGTACCATGGGGACACTATCGAACCGTATTTTGAATCAAAAGTTTTTATGGTAATGTGAAATTGTTGATGTGTAAAAATATAAGCGCCTTTTAGTTTTTTAATTACCTAGTTACTAAAAAATTGATTTATATACCATAAAATAAAAGTATAAAATGTATGTTTTATTGAAAAATAAAATTGATATTTTACTTATAAATGATTTTTTTAGTGTTTTCTTTTTTTTCTCTTAATAATTACGGGATACTTCTTTTTATGTAACAATATTCAATTTGGTATGTGAATTTGTTGATGTATCAAAATATAAATGCCTTTTAGTTTCTAATTAGTTATTAAGAAAGTTCATTTATATACCATAAAATAAAAATATAAAATATATGTTTCATTGAAAAATAAAAAATTATGTTTTACTTATAAATGTTTTTGAGTGTTTTTCTTTTCTTTTCTCTTAATAATTACTCAGTACTTCTTTTTAAATAAAAATATTCAATTTGATATACTATAAATAATCGTCTGTGGCTGATAAACGATTATTATTTCCCTGACAGTCTTTTGATACTTACTTATTTCTAAAATATGAAATTTGTTAAACAGTCATCTTCATTTCAACTACCAGAAGTTTGTTCAAGTTTACAGAATACATTCCAGAGACATGGAAAATTATTTCCGAACTCTATTCGTTGCATCATTTGTGGACCGTCAAACTGCGGCAAAACTAATCTTATGATTGGGCTGCTGATGCATCAAAATGGTCTTCACTATTTTAATGTTTATTTATATTCAAAAACTGCTTATCAAGCCAAATATATGTTCTTGGAAAATGTTTTCAAAATGATTCCAGCAATAAAGTTTGACAAATTTCAACAAAATGAAGAAGTTTTAAGTCCTGAACAAGCAAAACCTCACTCGATTATAATTTTTGATGATGGGGTGTGTGATAGTCAGAACAACATACGTAGTTATTTTGCAATGGGTAGACATAGATTGGTTGATTGTTTTTATTTAACTCAGACTTACAGCAAAATACCAAAACAATTAATACGAGATAATTCAAATCTGATTATACTATTTAAGCAGGACGATATTAATTTAAAACATATTTACGATGAACATGTAAATTCAGATATGTCTTGGCTAGCATTCAAAGAAATGTGTGCTGCTATCTGGGATTCTCCCTACAGTTACGTTGTTATAAATAAAGACTGTAAGAAAAATGATGGCTGTTACAGGAAAGGATTTGACACATTCGTTGTTTTTGAATAAAAATATAAAGTTCTGACAAACAATTTTTTATCATTCCCTTACTAACGCTGGAAGAGAGCGAACTAATAAAATGTCACAAGTTGAGACATTTCTTAAAAAAGAAATAATAAAATCTGCAGAGGGGGTCAAAAAGAAATTAAAAAAACTTAAAGACCTAAAAGATGACAGTGATACAGTTTTAGATTATGCTTTTAAACCCATAACAGAACCTTTAAATCAATTAGTAAATAAAAAAAATACTATTCAGTTGAATGAAATTTCAGGAAAAAACATAAAAAATGAAAATGTATCTAATAAAATATTCAAAAATATCTATGATATGCAGACTAGTGATATAACTGAACAAACTAGTACACCAAAATTAAAACATTCCCCGATGATTTGGGATAACGCTGCAGAAGATGAGTTATCAGAAAATAACACTTCTGATACTACAAATGATAATAATGATCAAAACGATGATAGCTCTGATATTTCAGATGACTTGAACGAAAGTGGCGCATTTGGTCCCCCTGTTAGTAGTTTGAATAAAAGTTCCAGCTTTGAAGATGCAGCGTCTTCTTCAAATTCAATTAAAAATGTACCATTTGGTGTAACAACTAAACGAAAAAAGCTTTATTTGGGTTCAACCCCTATTTCCATTAATGCTAATGAAGTTACGGTTGGTAATAAGTCATTTATCTTAACAACAGGACTAAAAGAGCTCTTATTCAGAAGAGTACCTGATTTAAATATGATTACTGAAACAGATAAATTAAACTATAAACAAATGTTGTTAAAAACAAATGCACATCGTCGTAAAAACAACCCTTTAAGACCAATAAAAAGCAATAAAGGTCAAAAATATCTTCAGATCATAAAACCGCTTTTTAGTACACATGAAAAATTAGGAACAGGTCTATCAATAATGAAAAAGTTAAGTAATAACACTGATTATGTATATTGGGATGATCCTAATGAGTTGGTTGAAAGACTGAAACTCCTAATAGCTTCTAGAGATGCTGGCAATACTGGACTTGATAATAAAATTATTTCAATTATTGAAGAGCTACAAGAAAGCGGGTTAATCGAATGAATATATAATACCATTGTGTTATATTAATATGTTATTTCATTGCATTTACAGCATAAAGCAGGTGTTAAATTTAATTACAGGAAAATAAAATAATAAGGATAGTATTTTCAAATGTCAGACACAGATTTGGAAAAATATGTTAGTAAGCATTATTTAGACGAAGCGTTTAAAAATGTATTAAGCAAACAACAACTTGAAAAAGAATTAAAGAAGCTTAAAAGAGAGTTTCGTATGTTATTGTCACAACTTGAAGACAAATTACAAACAAAAATTAAAAATTATAATAAATAATGAGTAAGTCTCTTATAGTTGATGAAATTCATAAAAACGCTCGAAAAAACTTTACCCGTCGACGTGTTATAATCAAAGGAATAGACGATCTATGGCAAGCAGATCTGATTGATATCAATAATATTAAATCTGAAAATAAAGGTTATACGTTTATTTTAGTGGCCATCGATTGTTTTTCAAAATTTGTTTGGGCTATTCCTGCAAAAAATAAGGGACAAAAAGAAATATCGGAATGTTTTTTTAAAATTATCAGTCAAGGACGAAAACCAGTAAACCTTCAAACAGATATGGGGAAAGAGTTTTATAACCAAACTTTTAAGCGTTTAATGAACTCTTACAAAATTAATCATTATTCAACATTTTCAGTAAAAAAAGCTTCGATTGTAGAAAGAGTGATTAAAACCTTGAAGACAAAATTATTTAAATATTTTAATAATGCTGGTAATTACAAGTGGCTTGGAAAACCGTTGATTGATGTAGTGGAATCGTACAATAGTACAGTGCATAAAACTACTAAACATAAACCAATAGAAATAAACTCGTCTAATGAATCGTTAGTAAAATATAACATAAACAAAGCTTATAAGTTACCAATTAGACGAAAAAATAAATTTAAATTAGGTGATTTTGTACGGATAAGTAAATATAAAGGCATTTTTGGAAAAGGTTTTACACCGAATTGGTCTACTGAAATATTTAAAATCGTGAAAGTTAACAACACAAATCCATTCACATATCATATAGAAGACCAAAGTAAGCAAGTGATTTTAGGTAGCTTCTATGAACAAGAGCTTCTTAAAACAAATTACCCTGATATATATTTAATTGAAAAAGTAATCAAAAAGCAAGGAAACAGACTACTTGTTAAATGGTTAGGCATGAGTGATAAGGAAAATTCTTGGATAGATAAAAATACTATCATTTAAATTTTATAAAAGCTCAAAGTTCAAATTAATATTCAGTTAATAATTAGTTATGACTGGAAGAGGACTTGTTAATAGTATAATTAATAATTTACCATTTGAATTACATTTGCCTGGTTATAATTACTGTGGACCTGGTACCAAATTAACAGAGAGGTTAAAAAGGGGTGACAAAGGAATAAATCAATTAGATAATGCTTGTATGGAACACGATATAGCATATTCAAAATCTTCGATTATAGAAAATCGTCATAAAGCTGATAAAGTATTATTAGACATGGCGAAGCAGAGAATGAAGTCTAAAGATGCTAATAAAAGTGAAAAATTAGCTTCGTGGCTGGTAAAGAATGTCATGAAAGCAAAATTAAAAACAGGTGCTGGTGTAAAAAAATTTGCTAACGTTACCAGAAAGATAAAATCTCGGCTTAAAAACATGAAACATAAAGATAATAACTCTGCTATTAAGTTTGCTTATGGTGTGGCTAAAAAACTAGTTAAAAAACATAGAAATATTAAAATGCCTAGAGTAATACCACTTCCCAAAACTGGAGGAATCTTACCTCTCATACCAATATTTGCAGGGCTTTCTGCTTTGGGTTCCTTAGCAGGAGGATCTGCTGGTATTGCAACAGCTATTAATAATTATAAATCAAAACAAAAAAGGCTTCAAGAATCTGAACGTCATAATCATATAATGGAAACCATCGCATTAGGCAAAGGTCTTTTTTTAAAACCGTATAAAAAAGGGGCTGGTCTTTATCTTAAAAGTTCAAAAAACTACTAAAGCTACCCAGACGTGCTCTGACGAACTATGATATTTTGGAATATTCTAAATTTATTCCCAATTTTAGAGGAGTTTTTATGAGAGATGGGCTACCTAAAAAGCCAAAATTAATTGAATGTGGTATATTAAATTTGGATAAAACAGAAAATGAAGGAACGCACTGGGTAGCTTACATTAAATACAATGACTATTGTGAATATTTCGATAGCTATGGAGATCTTAAACCACCGATTGAACTTTTAAAATATTTTAATATTAGAAGTATATACTATAACTACAGCAAGTTTCAGAAAAGTAATGCAGTAAATTGCGGACACTTATGCATTAAACATCTCCAGAAGTTTTGGGATAAAAGTAATAAAAAAAAGAAAGAATGTCTTTTACCCTTTCAATAACAGGGTTTGAGACTGTTTTAGCAACAAACTACACACCATCTTTGCAACTTGATGGCGATTATGAATGTGGTCTTTTATATTTTTCAACATTCAATTCAATACCAAATATTGACTGTAGAAACAACAAACTTTATTACGGTGACAATGGTGTGATAGAAATTCCAGAGGGTTCTTACGAATTACATGATATAAATGATTATTTAGTAAATAACATAAAAGATTGTATGTTTGAACTAAACTGTAATAATAATACTCTGAGAACATCAATTTTATGCTCTCAGGACGTTCATTTCAATAAAGAAAATTCTATAGGTCCAATACTAGGTTTTGGTAAGGAAACTTTAAAAGCTAATATAACTAATGAATCACACTTTCCAGTGGACATTCTTTCTACGACCGTCATCAGAATCGAATGTGACATTGTTAGTGGATCATACGTAAATGGAAACCCTAGTCACATTATTCATGAGTTCATTCCGAACGTTCCTCCGGGGTAAAGAATAATAGAAGTACCAAAAAATATTGTATATTTTCCCGTCAATCAGAATACAATAAATTGTATTAATTTAAAGATATTAGATTCTAAAAATAATCTCATCAACTTGAGAGGAGAAGAAATACAGATATACCTGCATTTAAAAAAAAATGATTGACTTTAATAATTACAATTCATTTAAACCGAGTGAAAAAGTCATTAATACCATTACCAAACGTGCTTTGAAAAGGAGTACACGTTCTAAAATTAAATTAACAAAAGATAATAAGAAGTTTTTAAAACTCATTGGTTTGTTAAAATGAGTATTTTAAACATAACATCAACTTTTGCTCATGACAACACCATTGAAAGCTTTGAGTTTCATTCATATAAACCATATGTTACTAGTTTTAACAAAAATGATGAAATACGAATCCCTATAAATCAGCAAGATTTGTATGTGTTGCCATCGGCAAGTACATTGTACATAGAAGGGACAGCTAAAGCGAAAATAAAAGATAATGATACATATAAAAGCCTAAATACAATAAATTATACAAATAATCCCATATTATTCCTCTTCCAAGATATAAGATACGAATTAAATGGCATTGAAATAGATAAAATTAAAAACGCTGGAATAACAACGACTATGAAAGGTCTCGTATCTTTAAATGAGAGTGAATCGACGACTTCAAAGTATTGGGGATGGGATCTTGATGGTACTTTAAACAAGGGGGGAGGAAATTTTGCAGTTTCGATTCCATTAAATAGAATACTAGGATTTGCTGAAGATTATAAAAAAATTATTATGAATTGCAAACATGAACTAATTCTTCTCCGAAATAATACAGATTCAAACGCCGTAATGCTTAATACCGGAGAAATTTTAGAAAATATTGAAATAAAAAAAATAGTTTGGCGCATGCCACATGTCAAGGTTTCGGATAGAGAGAGAATAAATTTACTAAAATGTTTAGAAAAAAATCAACCAATTACCTTGGCTTTTCGTAATTGGGACTTGTATGAGTATCCTTTATTACCTCTTACAACGAAACATACGTGGTCAGTTAAAACATCATCTCAGCTAGAAAAACCGAGGTACGTTATCTTAGGGCTACAAACAGCTCGTAAAAATAACCCCCTAAAAGACATGAGTCAATTTGATCACTGCAATATTCGCGACGTGAAAATATTTTTGAACTCCACATACTTCCCTTATGAAAATTTGAACGTTAACTTTAAGGAAGATAAATATAGTTTATTATATGAGCAGTACATAAGATTTCAGCAGTCTTTCTATGGTCGCCAACCACAACCGTTGTTATCGTTTGAAAATTTTCGTGACAAAGCACCTCTATTTGTAATTGATTGTTGTCGTCAAAACGAAACCTTGAAAGTGGGACCTGTTGATGTGCGTGTAGAAATTGAATGTGAAGTTGAATTACCAGTGCAAACTTCTGCATACTGTTTGATACTAAACGATTGCATTGTAGAATATAGACCATTAAATAATATTGTAAGGAAAATACAGTAAAAATGGGATATATCATTTTAGATCTTCAAGGTTTTAAGGACTACAAAAATAATTTTATTTTAAAAGAACTAGCAATTGCTGATAATAACAAAACACAATGTTTTTTAATAAGACCTCCTTTCCCATTTGAATATTTAACTGAAGAAGAAAAAAAACATGTATTTTGGATGAAAAAACATCGTGGCTTATCATGGAGAGAAGGAACGTTCGATTATTATACCTTTAAAAATGTTATACAACCCCTAATAGAAAATAAGACTATCATAGTAAAGGGCCTGGAAAAAATTAAATGGTTAAAAGAGCTTTCTTCGAATTGTACTGTCTTTGATATTGCAGATTTAGATTGTCCAAAGTTTGAGGAATTGTACAAACTATTTTCTGATGATGACTCTATGTTTAATTGTATCCATCATAAAAAGTATTGTGCTTTGAAAAATGTAATTTGTATAAGAAAATGGATAGATGATAAAATTAAAAAATTGTAATTTACTGAATTACTTATTCAGTTTGATGTTTAGTTTATTTTAAAATATTAGTTAAGAAAAATGATTATTTTAGACAATTATGTTTTTGAAAATAAATACTATTTTTATTGTACTAACATTGTGTTTTTTTTCCTTATTTTCACCTTGGATTTTAAGATTAGTGGCTACAAAATAAAAAACAATATATTTTCAATCGATGCTAAATTTATTCATAGTAATATTATTATTATTATCAATATGATGAAAAAATAAAATAACATTAATTTCAAGCTATCTCATTAGCTAATTTCTTTGAAATCTTAGTAATGAGATTTTCAGTCATATCCATCACATCATCAACTGCTTCAGTAACAACATATTGAACACAAACTTCACTTTTATCATCTTCGTCTTCACTTTCATTGCTTGTTTCCTTTCGAATTGTGGTCAAATCAGTTACAATAATTTTAACAACACGTCGGCCATTGTTGGTTTTTCTAATTACAAAAGATTTATGATTCTTCATTAAATGGTTAACTTTTTTCTTATTTTTTCTCATATTTCTAGAAACAGCACTTTTAACTGATTTACTGGGCAGATCTGCATGTGGTGTTTCCGCAGCTTCAAAAGTATTTTGATCGCCAAAAAAAGGGTCTGAGTATCCCATGAAAGCCTAAAAAAAAAGAGTAAATATAATTAAATTTATAATAGACATATTCGAGGAATAAATAAATCACCAATAGACAACTTACCATTTAAAAAAATTAAATGGAGCAGGTGTGTCACTTAAGGATTCTAATAGACTACTGTGCAAATTGGCTAGTCATGTACCTAATAAAAACAAACAGGTTGTGACTTGAACGAATAGGTGTATCACTAAAGGATTCCAATAGACTACTGTGTAAATTCACGGATCATATACCTGATGAAACAAACAGGTTGGGACTTGAACGATGAATTTACTTATTAAGCTTGACTTTATACTATCATCAGTATGCATGCAACATTCAAGAAAATCAGATGTGTGTTTATGGTAATATAAAATGAACATAGATAAATTCGGTCGACATATGCCAAAGGTATTAAGATCTTCTATAGTTAACTTTGGAGCTAATCGTTCCCAAGGAGGGCACATTAATATGGGAAATGTACAAATCAAATGTTTACAAGAGCCATCCGAAGGCAATGATGCAGCTACTAAAACTTATGTGGATGAAATACAAAACAACATTTTAAAAAGCATTGAAAAGGATCTTCTTAAAATAAGAGCTCAAATAGATATACTAAGCCGTCAGACATCCGACGAAATTTCAGATACAAATATCAATGCTAGTGAAAAAAGAACCCTTTTAGATAAGATTGATGCTTGGCCTGACAATTGGTTAGAACTCTCAAGAAATACGCTGAACGAATAAGAATAATAACTTATACATTTTTTAAAAAGGCTATGTAAAATTTTATACTATTTGATGTAAGCGTTTAGAAAATGTGAGACTTCAATATTCACGTTTGTTTGTGAGAGTTCTGACTCAAAGAATTGCAACGATTGTTTGTGGTTAGAACTCTCAATAAATAATGTTATGTAGCAAGGAATTGGCGGGTTCTTGGATACGAGCGAGCGCCAGCGAGGAGTATCCAGAACCCCCAATTCCTCCCTACTACTATCGTTTCTGGGGCAGAAAACTTGTTGACCAGTATATTGGAATTCGATAGTATATCTATGTTTTTGATGTTTGGCAAGCAGTTAGCAACCGACTCCAAAACACATAATCTAGGAGTTGATTAGAAGTCGAAACGGTCGCTATTACCAAAAACATACAAAATCTAGATCTAATGCATGTTACGTTTTGACTAGCTCCTAATTCAATATTACTGATTAATTTGTTCGTAAACAACTGCGTTACGTTCATAACAGACTGATTGAGAAATATTTCAATGATACTGAAAATTTATTCCATGAGTGAAATACGACGTAAATAGGGAAATATTTGTGATCCTAGTCTACTCGTACAAATCTTTATACACTTTTACAATAAATTATACAATAATTGTCAAATCTATTAAATAATGTAAAGCAACATTCAAGTTGTTTATTTTCCACAAACATTATTTTTTTTATTTTATACATTACCTTAAAGTTAAATCGATTTTCAGTGTGAATATAGTCGTAGGCAAAAGCTATATTAAGACCAAAAGTAAAATAAAGTGTACTTTTATTTTGTTGAGAGTATTTAAGAAAATTTACATAAATATGTATCACAGCCACAATTTATACGAAATAAATATTTGAGAAAGCCATTAAAAAAAAATTGGCCAAGTGCACATCGGACCCGTGCACAAAGAGTTCGGAACCACCAAACAATACAGGTTTGGAACCATGCAAACAAAACAAATAACAACAATATATAGAAGTTGTACACAAAAAAGACGCTAAAATTGTAGTGCCTTTCAAACAATTCGGTTCCCGTTGAGTACGGAACCCATATCTTTATTATTTGTTGTTCGATTTTAGAATACGTTCAAAAATTTAACTCCATCTTAAACAATAATTTATTACCGTACTTCAGATAGCGCTAAAACAAATAGCGTATTTTTTAAAATGTGAAATGTGTTATTAAAATTATAGAGATGTAATTTTTTTTTTTTCATTTTTGTCTGTCTTTCTTTATTTTCTGTTTTAACTTAGATACGGTGCGGTTTAATTTATTATCATCTCAGTGATAAGGGTTGTTATGATAAAATAACCACTAAGGCGAAATATTTCGATAAACATTTTTATCTTACGCACAAATAAAAAATGTATTAAAATACACTTCCATGCCAGCGAAGTTGCAGCCAAAAGCTAGTTGGTAATATTTTTTTTTTTATATTCAATGGTTCATTGTAAAAATCTTAGGTCCGGAAAAAAATTTTACGTAAAAAAAGTTGGAAAAAATATATTATTAGTTTACCATAAAATACAGTTAGGTAAATCGCAGTTCACAAATGTCTCGGTGGACTAAAGGCTCAGTAATACATACACAATGACAGCACGTAATTCCATCAGCATAATTAACACTAAATTCCCAAACCATCAATACATAGAGTTCGACGGATATTTGATTTGGATTATACAATTCCGGACGGATATTTCATTTGGTTTATGCGATTTTCAACTGATATCTTAACTGTCATAGGCTTTATTTAACTCTCAGTTCTCATTATAGCTTAAAACAATAGTAAAACAATAAATCACAGTCGAGATCATCGCTCAGATCTATCTGTATCTGTTAAGCCAATTTACAATTTAATTGCGGCTAGGCAAAAATCCAAAATTAATATTGAAATATTAGATGGATATTCATGTCATTGTTTTCGGTGCAATTTCAACTTCGATAAATTATGTAAAATTATGAATCTAGATTTCATCTTGGTTTTTGTAAGCTTTATCTATTTATTTCTGTGGGATAATATTGATAACATAAAAAAATTACATGGATAAAAATTGCAATGTTCAGAGTATTATAATAGTAGTTTATGCTATAAATGCGGTTAGAAGGCAATAGACTCCCTTCTGAAGGATTTAATAAGTGTAGTTTTAGTGCTGTCAAAACTAAATTTTCTCCGTTCCAAAATAGTTCTTTAGTGTTAAAAACAGAAGCTAACAGAAACTTTGGAAAAACTTAAGTTTTGACAGCACTTAAACTAAAATTAAAGCCTTCAGAATAGTTACGAGTAAGTTATTGCCCTTATCCACACGTATATCATACTACATTTTAAGGAAATAAACAAACAATAAATATTCCAAATGAACTCGGCATTCTTTTTCTTTTTCTTTGCACGCAAGTTGCCAACTTGACGCAAATAAGTTGCTTTGAGTTTGATGCGTTACATAATAATGCACTCTAATAATAATATTTAGAGTATTCCAAAGCGATGGATTTCGCAATAAAAACATAATCGTGATACATAACGTTTACATACCTTGCTACTATCCTGCTGTCAGTGGTAGATGGATGTCATCCGATGATCAAACTGAACGCAGCCTACGAACGCACCAAACTGAAAGCGGTTCATTTCTGTTAAGTCTATATTTGGTACACAAGAAAAAACCATTTTATCCATTAAAAAAAAAACACTATTGTAGTAAAGTAGACATTGACAACAATTTTCATATAAAATATGTAGGTCTTTACGAACACTTGCATTTACAATATTTGCCTAATCGTCTGCGGCATAAAGATTTCTAGAGTACTACTGGCTTTTGCCAGCGCTTTCGCTAGCGTGAAAGTGTTTTTCAACCATTAAGGTACATTTACTTACGTAAAAAATAAAATATCGAAATATTTTGGCTTTGCAGTTATTTAATCAACTCCCCTTAGAGTCTATATATTGATCAGCGTCACTATAATGATAATGCAGAAAACTGCATCCAAATCCATTGAGTTATTCTGGAGTTAAAATGAAACAATGTACATACAGACAGACAGACGGCCAGTCAATAATTTACGACACTAATATAATAATAATAACCCATTCCATTCAAAATTTTGCATAAATATTCTAACAGACAGAACTTTTTTACTACTTTGTTATTAATTCGTATAGATACTTTATATTCGTATAGATACATAGATGCTTTGTCAACGACCTGAGTTATAAAGTTATAATTATGATGTAAGACACTTTATCAAACACAAAAAGTTTTTTCAAGGTAGGTTTAATGCCTGAACAGCTTTGTAGTGTGTGCCATACACTCCCATACCTTTGTACTTATATATACCTTACACACCGATATTTGAGTCATTATAGATCCAACCTGAGACCAAGACACTTCTTTCATTGTTAACCCTTTAACCCATCATCGCAGCTTAAAAAATAAACACAAAAATTGTTTTCTGTTTGGATGCATTTACAGACCAACATTTAAAATTGTTTGATTATAGGACGGTATTTCATGTTATCTGCATAATGATAACGTTATTTTCAAGAGCTTCTATGACTTAATTGATGGATGTGAAAGAGACGAAAGAGGCCTGTCGGGATCGTGGCAGATGGAAATCTGTAGTCTCAGAGACAGACATAAGTATATGATTGTTCATATACATACAAGTAATGTATTTTTGAAACTGATAAAAAGCTTTTCTACGTTATCAAAGCTGTTAATATATTAAAAAGATGAGCGTCAAGGCAAAAATATGAAAGAAGAAAAGTTTTAAACCTTATTATGTTTTTCTCTTTAAGATGTTATTGTGTACAGTTATGCCTCAACTGATCGGATGAATTTAGCAATCTTAAACTATTAATAAATATTCTTATTCTTATTTAATGACCTTGAGTTAATTTTCAAGATTTTGAACAAAACTAAAAAGTAAATATATTTTTGATTCTAGTTGACGGATTTTATACTTTTAAAAACGTTTTAATATTTCATAGCATTATTAAATTTTTTATTTTTATTCAAACACTTAATAAGGTCCTACGATTCAAAGTGAAAAAAATTTAAGTGATGGTTTAGTATCCCCAATAGACCACTTTCCAATGAAAACATATTTTTTGCGCGAACTTTTTTTTTCTCCTTTCCATAGAAATTGAGTCAGCTGGGAAGAGATAAACTATAGGTATTTTACCAAATAAAGTTTTTTTCTTCTTTAATGTGATAAGGTAGGTAGGTGGTAGAGCTGATGCTGGGCTCGACTGTGGAGGTACCAACATCTTACTCGGAAATCCTCCCGGAGTTATTCGGGGGAGAGTAAGAGAACAGCTCTCAGGCAAAACCAGGCGGCCCACCATTGCCTGGGACCGATGAATGGCGGTACATCCATCCCCAATTGCCGGGCCTTATATAAATCAGACTGGTGACGGGCAGCGGCGTCACTGGTGCAAGGATTTCAGCACCGCACTCACCAACCCGCCTGCTCATTGTGTGTGAGTATGGGCATTTCTTCCAGGAGGACCGCTAAGAGTGGCGAAATCCTGGAAAAGCCTATGTCCAGCAGTGGACGAAACAGGCTGATGGATGGAAGGAATTGTCAAATAGCGTGTCATGTAAAGAGTAAAGTGTAAGTAAAAGTGCACATTTTTGCAAACTGATTAGCTTTCCCAAATGGGAGAAAACGACGCATACTTCTAAAAGAACTATCGCTGCTGTTTTCGTGAAAGAATATTCTAGACAATGAAGAAGTATCGTTTTGAGTTCGGATTCACATCCAACAGATTGGTTCGTATCAGAACTTAGTTTCGGTGTGTACCCGCGGCCTATGTGTGTTTTTATTGCATTATCGCTTCTGCAAATAAAGGTCGATTCTGGTGACTGGTCGAAATGTCCTGAGAGGGCTGTTACCCTTTAATGCCTAGAAGTCTTGATTGTAGGAAACTAAAAAACTCTGTGTCAAAGAAATTGTTTTACTCGTTAACTTTTAGTCAGATAGAGGCCCCCTTGCTGGTGGCGACAGGTCAACATGGCAATCGGGGAAAGAGGTGAGTCTCGGAGGGGGTGATCTCTACAGGTATATAATTTGTGGTCGTAGTGCTGCACGGGTCGGCATCGACCGCGTTTATCGATTTAGATACTGCCCACTTCACGTTATTGCTTTTAGTTTTGTATCGAAAATGATTTCGGTTGTTTCTTCGTCACATGATAAAATAAAAAAATTAAAATTCATTCTCAAGCACGAGAAAAAGGCAGATATTTTTTGGAAAATTGTGATATTGAACGGAAAAATTATTGTTATAAATATCCGACACTGGAGAGGGGTATGTTTTAAGCTGGTGCATATCGAAAAGAACTATGTCAAGAATAAAATCAGAACCAAAATCAGAAGAGCCAGAAGACCAATGCCTTTTCAGAACAGATTTAGATTTTGATTTTGAGCGATATTGATTTGATTTTGATTTTGATGAATAAAATGATACTTTAAATAAAAAGTAACTAATAATATTTTAACTCTCATTTTGTTGCATACCAAAATAAATTATCGATATCGACTACCTGGTATTTGATGTCACATCACTAAAATTGCCATGTCGACCTGTCGAAAATGACTTCGGTTGCCTCTTCGTCACATTTTAAAATAAAAAAACAATAATTCATTCTCAAGCACGAAAAAAAGGCAGAAAATTTTTGAAAAATTGTGACATGGAACGGAAAAATTATTCTTATAAATATCCGACACTGGAGAGGGCTGTGTTTTAAACGGGCGCATATCAAAAAGAACTGTGTCAAGAATAAAATCCGAACCAAAATCAGAAGGGCCAGAAGACCAATTCCTTTTCAGAACTTATTTAGATTTTGATTTTGATGAATAAAATGATACTTTAAAAAAAAAAGTAATAATATTTTAACTCTCATTTTGTTGCATACCAAAATAAATTATCGATATCGACTACCTGGTATTTGATGTCACATCACTAAAATTGCCATGTCGACCTGTCGAAAATGACTTCGGTTGCCTCTTCGTCACATTTTAAAATAAAAAAACAATAATTCATTCTCAAGCACGAAAAATAGGCAGAAAATTTTTGAAAAATTGTGACATGGAACGGAAAAATTATTCTTATAAATATCCGACACTGGAGAGGGCTGTGTTTTAAACGGGCGCATATCAAAAAGAACTGTGTCAAGAATAAAATCCGAACCAAAATCAAAAGGGCCAGAAGACCAATTCCTTTTCAGAACTTATTTAGATTTTGATTTTGATGAATAAAATAATACTTTAAATAAAAAGTAACTAATAATATTTTAACTCTCATTTTGTTGCATACCAAAATAAATTATCGATATCGACTACCTGGTATTTGATGTCACATCACTAAAATTGCCATGTCGACCTGTCGAAAATGACTTCGGTTGCCTCTTCGTCACTTTTTAAAATAAAAAAACAATAATTCATTCTCAAGCACGAAAAAAAGGCAGAAAATTTTTGAAAAATTGTGACATGGAACGGAAAAATTATTCTTATAAATATCCGACACTGGAGAGGGCTGTGTTTTAAACGGGCGCATATCAAAAAGAACTGTGTCAAGAATAAAATCCGAACCAAAATCAGAAGGGCCAGAAGACCAATTCCTTTTCAGAACTTATTTAGATTTTGATTTTGATGAATAAAATGATACTTTAAATAAAAAGTAATAATATTTTAACTCTCATTTTGTTGCATACCAAAATAAATTATCGATATCGACTACCTGGTATTTGATGTCACATCACTAAAATTGCCATGTCGACCTGTCGAAAATGACTTCGGTTGCCTCTTCGTCACATTTTAAAATAAAAAAACAATAATTCATTCTCAAGCACGAAAAAAAGGCAGAAAATTTTTGAAAAATTGTGACATGGAACGGAAAAATTATTCTTATAAATATCCGACACTGGAGAGGGCTGTGTTTTAAACGGGCGCATATCAAAAAGAACTGTGTCAAGAATAAAATCCGAACCAAAATCAGAAGGGCCAGAAGACCAATTCCTTTTCAGAACTTATTTAGATTTTGATTTTGATGAATAAAATGATACTTTAAATAAAAAGTAATAATATTTTAACTCTCATTTTGTTGCATACCAAAATAAATTATCGATATCGACTACCTGGTATTTGATGTCACATCACTAAAATTGCCATGTCGACCTGTCGAAAATGACTTCGGTTGCCTCTTCGTCACATTTTAAAATAAAAAAACAATAATTCATTCTCAAGCACGAAAAAAAGGCAGAAAATTTTTGAAAAATTGTGACATGGAACGGAAAAATTATTCTTATAAATATCCGACACTGGAGAGGGCTGTGTTTTAAACGGGCGCATATCAAAAAGAACTGTGTCAAGAATAAAATCCGAACCAAAATCAGAAGGGCCAGAAGACCAATTCCTTTTCAGAACTTATTTAGATTTTGATTTTGATGAATAAAATGATACTTTAAATAAAAAGTAATAATATTTTAACTCTCATTTTGTTGCATACCAAAATAAATTATCGATATCGACTACCTGGTATTTGATGTCACATCACTAAAATTGCCATGTCGACCTGTCGAAAATGACTTCGGTTGCCTCTTCGTCACATTTTAAAATAAAAAAACAATAATTCATTCTCAAGCACGAAAAAAAGGCAGAAAATTTTTGAAAAATTGTGACATGGAACGGAAAAATTATTCTTATAAATATCCGACACTGGAGAGGGCTGTGTTTTAAACGGGCGCATATCAAAAAGAACTGTGTCAAGAATAAAATCCGAACCAAAATCAGAAGGGCCAGAAGACCAATTCCTTTTCAGAACTTATTTAGATTTTGATTTTGATGAATAAAATGATACTTTTAAAAAAAAGTGATAATATTTTAACTCTTATTTTGTTGCATACCAAAAAAATTATCGATATCGACTACCGGGTAAGTAATGTCACATCACTAAAATTTCCATGTTGACCTGTCACCAACAGTAGGATCGTAGGCGTTAAGAGGTTAAATTTGAAAGATTTAATTATACCGGATGTAAATAGACTGCTACTATTAAATGAAACCACATATTATATCGACCCTACTGAACCTTTTTTCCCAAGAATCATACCCGTGGACAGCCTTAATTTGGGAAATAATTGAGTTCCAAACAAAAATGCGTGAACCATAACCACCGACATACGGGCGAGTTTAGAGAGAACGTCGTCCGTGAAACCGCTGTTGAGGTGCAGCGTTCTAAAATAGACCTTCCTCCTACGAGATAATGTCTTTGAGTTATAGTTGAATATCACTAGCTGATTCTATCATAAGCTACGGGCTGAGTAGCTATGGGCGCACATATAAGACATACTTGCATAGTATATACAAACTACAATTAACTATCCTTAAGAACATGGTGTCGAAAAGTATTAAACAAAAATACAAAGAGGATGAAGCTGGTTTGTTCAATCATTGTAAGGTAATGTCAGTTTATAACAAAGTAAACTTATCTCTCTTACTAGATAAACTAGATAAAATTAGTTTACTGACTAAATATAGCAGACAAAATCGACTGCGTAGCTTACCCTACCTCCCTGTATATCGGCTGCCAAGATATACTAACGTCTACGGCATGAGGATGTGGGAATACCTTCTACCGGAGATTCTAAACGGCTTGCCGGCCGAGTTGTGCGCAGAATTATTGTCTGGACTATCCAGAAGAAAAACCTTATCTCTAGTGAAAGAATACTACCGTGGGTGTTAGCATATAACTAATCAATTGTATTACCTACTTCGTAGCGAGCTGGTAGCGTGTCACTCGCATAAACCCGTACGGGTTTCAGAGAGACGGCTTAATCATTTAAGACTATTTCTTACTGTAATTTGGTTAAATAAAAAAAAAAAAAAAAAAAAAAATCTTTTTCTCCGAAGATTTGCGCGTGTTTTTATTTCGAATGGTTGTTTAGTATGATCAGTAGAGTATGTGGTTTTATTTGATGGTTGCACTCTTTTTACAGCCTGTATACAGGCTGTTGATTTGGTCAACAGCTTGCGTCATATAAATTATCATATGCATGATGCGCATTTCAATAAACAGGATAAAAAAATACCAATTAAAAAAGAAAATATGCTCTTATAGTCCTAAAATTCCCTTGATATACGAGTACACAAAGTGGTAGAGCTAATGCCGGGCTCGACTGTGGAGGTACCACCATCTTACTCGGAAACCTCCCGAAGTTATTCGGGGGAGAGTAAGAGGACAGCTCTCAGGCAAAAAACCAGGCGGCCCACCATTGCCTGGGACCGATGGATGGCGGTATATCCATCCTCAATTGCCGGGCCTTATATAAATCAAACTGGTGACGGGTAGCGGCGTCACTGGTGCAAAGGTTTCGGCACCGCGCTCACCAACCCGCCTAAACAGCGTGTGTGAGTATGGGCATTTCTTCCAGGAGGATCGCCAAGAGTGGCGAAATCCTGGAAAGGCCTATGTCCAGCAGTGGACGAAACAGGCTGATGGATGGATGGATGGATACGAGTAGAACCTGCAGCGCGAAGCACTAGTACCTACTTACTCGGGTACCCCACCCCACTACGGCGACGATCCAACAGTGCTGGCTGTGTCAATTTCATCATGTTTGTCGTAATATTTTTTTATTTTTTTCTTTATCAGTATCGTGTGTGTAGCCTACCCTGTGACGGAAATTGCTGACCAAATCAACTTTCTGTATAGGTAATAATATTAATTGAGTAAACTCACTCAAAATGGTTCAGGTTTTTGAGACATAATTATGTCTTCAGTATAAAATTAAAATAATATTAATTAATTGTTTCTTTCGGCACACATGACGTTTTAATTAATTGTCTGACGAAAAAACAATTAATTAACAAAAGACAAAGTGCGGGTAGGAAAAAGAAAAATAATGTGCTACCTAATTTTTGCTGCTACTCTCGTCAGTTAGCTTGTGACCACGACAGCCTACAGAGGCGTCGAAATGTCAAGCACATGGTATGTTGTTAGTTATCGCGAGTAAGACCCCAATAAAAAATTAATAATGTGTGAAAATCGCGAAAGTTTAAAGTTTACTCTGGAAGTAAATGGGTATTTATTTACACAACTTAATAAAATATAAGTAATAAAACTACAAATCCTAAATCTAACCTTACCCTTACAGTAAAAACTGAACCTACTATTGACTTCAAGCAAATCAGGCAAAAGAACAAGAGACGTCAAGCAATTCATTAGTTAAAGGAGAAATAGCCGTTTCTGAGTTTTAAGTGAAAAGCAAAATAGGCGTCGCAACTACAAAAAATTCGATTAAACTTAAAAGATTAGTCAAATATAATTAAGAGAGTGTCATCGCCTTGTGAAAGTTTTATTAGATCGCACGAGTCCCGGATGCCAGTATACACCCCATTTCCGCGTTTCGTTTTTCCTACCAATAACTCCGTGATTGGATTACGTTGAGAAAATATTTTTTGTTATTCTCTTCGCCTCTCGTACCTCGATATACCACGTGTCATAAGAAATAGTTTTTGAGTAGCTTCTGCCTCGGCGTCGTCGTCTCTGTGGGGTCTTTTCTTGTGTCATGTAACAGAGAACTCTTATAATGCTGGGAATAACAAATTGTATTAAGTTTACTTAGGTAAATCTGTCAAAAATCACGCGTACATTACGATTAGGTTTACAATGTGTTAATGACATCGGAGAGTGAAAAACAAAACGGCTGCGTTTTCAAAATTTATTCTTTTGTCGTAACAAAATCATAAAATAAATACTATACTATTTTTAACCACTTGATTTCACACTCTGCTTCCCACCGCATGAACTGACCTGTATATATTTATAAACGAGCATTTTTAAATGAGGCTTCGTATCTCGCTTCCACACTATTTCGTGAAAAATAAAACTCGACAAACTTACTCTTCAAACCCAACAGTTCTTATTTATATGCGCAATAAATGTTATTATTGACAAATTAAATGGTAAGAATACAGTGGTACTACGAGTAACCTAACATTGCAGCACCTAGTAAAGGTAGACCATTAGTGCTCTCACCTTCCGCTGAAGGTGAATTTAAAATGTGCTATTTATTTAGTGGATGAAAGTTCACTTAGAAAATGCATTAATGAAGAGTAAAATGTGAATGTAGGTTTCAAAGTAACAGTGAACTCGTATAGTCACATTATTTATTGTTATGAAGAAAATAACAAAAACAGATACCTGCTAGGTAAACTTCTTTCGTTTATTCCATCAAAAAGTAGCCTTTAATTTAAATACTGTCACTGCAAAAAAAAAACGTATGCCTAATCAGAATTTTGTTATCCGTACAGAACTGTGTTGTAGTATATTCAGGTAACTTTGGTTGATAGAGCCAAATTCATACTGGAGACCTTGTAAGTGATCGGTAACGAGGATCAATGACCCTTTCTGTAAAAAACGCAAAATAAAATTTAAACTTCCTTTATTTTATTGACTGATAATATTTTTCATATTTTGCAACACAAGTTATTGAGCCTTTTTCCTGACCACTTACCGAGTCTCCCTTGTAAATTTGGCTGTATCTATCAAAATTCTCTATATTTTAATCAGAGGATTCTAGATTCAAATTGGAATTTTAAATCAGCACATTGTAAAGATTACAAAATTGAAATGTCCAATTATGTTTGTGACTTATACATTTTTGTCAAATAATAAATTATATAAATTAAATTAAACATTTTTTATTATACGTTGTAGTGATTGCAGTAATTTTTGTTAAGGCGAGGCATTTAAAAACTTTTAATTTCAAATCGGCGCCTTAGGGGAGTGGAGTGAGGGAGACTTACTCTTTAATTGTGGACAGTGAACTTCGGTTCGAGGCACATGTCAATACTAAGCTAAAAAACGCATTCTATAGGCTAAAGGTACTGTACGGTATTCGACAGTTTTTAACAGAAGAGGTTCGGGAACTACTTGTGGAGAGTTTAGTTTTGTCCTTGTTCAATTTTGGCGATGTTGTATACGGGCCGCGAATCTACGCTAAAACGGAACGCGCTATACAGCGCGTACAGAATGCATGTGCACGTTTTTGTTACGTGGTACCTAAACGGGCGCATATCACGCCATTTCTGAATGATAAAAAAATTATTAAAATGAAAGGCCGTAGGCAATTACATCTTGCTACTTTGATTCACAAAATAGTTCACATGCAAAGACCTATCTACTTATATGATAAGTTCACATGGACCCGAGATAAACACGGTCGATTTACACGCAATAGCACTACGGATAAAATGGTCATACCGATTCACAAAACTGCAGGCTACAAAGGAAGTTTCAAATACGCAGCCGCCAAGATTTGGAACGACCTTCCACCGCCTTTGCGTAAATTCATGCGTTCTGCTACTTTAAAAAAACACCTCAGACTTAGCATTCTCAAGAAGCAGTAATATGTTAACTAGTGCTAGGTACTTCTTAATAACTATTATTAGGCTGATGTTTGAATTGTTTTATTCCATTTTGTTTTTTTTTTCTAAATTAGACTGTATATGTGCAAATTCCTTTTTTATAACTTTTTAAATTTTTTATTTTTGTGTGACAAGTTATGTGACAGTTTTGATTAACTTATGGAATTTTTAATTATTTGTTCTATTTAATTCTATTCCTTACAATTATTTACAATCACTCATGACATGAATCTGTTTCCTACCTACCTGCAATTGTATTTTGTTTTATATGTATTAAAATGGGGCAAACTGAAAATCGGCGCTGCAAGTTGAATCCAACTTGTGGCATCTGCCGAGCTTGCTCCTTTTTGCCATTATTAATTTATTTATTGATAGATTTTTTTTTCTTATTGTTTTTTATTTTGCATGTTTGTTTATATTTCTATTTTTTTTTGTATATGTTTTGTGGCAAATAAATTCATTTCACTTTCACTTTCACTATACAAATATGCGCTCACAAACTAGCTTATGCCGTAAGGGCGTATGCGGCAAAACGGTATTTTTCATTTAAAATGACAACTTTAAGTAATTTAATAAATCCAATCGGCCATATTGAAGTGTATTTGTAGAATAATTTAAATAAAAAACTTAGAAGCTTCATTCGCTCCCGTTTGTCAGTAAAATAGAAATCTCTGTTTTAAAAGAGGTTTTCTAAATATTTTTTTCTCTGCTATGAAAATTAATCAATCAACTAAATCTTCGGGCAAAATTATGTCAAAGAAATGCTTAATCTATTGTATAAGTTGGTAATTACATATGTTTTTTTTATTGCTGAGTAAAATGGAGATCCATGTCGCCAAAATTTCGTGGCGTCGCCTTAAACAGATTATTCCTAATGCACTACTGCACCTTTTGTCACGTTAGCACCGTAAAATTTTATTGGAAACCCAAACTAATTCCACGAGTATTTAAAATGACCAACCTAACTTGATACTTATGATCTGTCAAATCGACCATTTGTATCCAAATGGTTTAGTTAAGTTGGATATTTTTATTTAATATTGAATAATTTAATGTAAGTAGTTTTCAGATTTTTTCCACAACGTATGCAATAAAAACGTCCTGCTTGTTGACGTAATTTCCAGTTTCTACATCAATTGAAAGTATCCAATAGGTTTTCATGGTGAGTTAATTTGTATGGAATCGATTACGCGTAAAGGGCAATATTTGTTCCACGTTAAGAAAGGAGCCTGATTTTTTTACAACACTATGGGACCCTGGACTTCTGCAGGGAAACATTAGTTTCAAATTAATATCCCTAACGGAAGCCGAGAAAAAGGGTCTTGAACTCTTTATTAATATTTTCTGTGGTATTGACAGACAGAAAGACAACAAACTGTTCTTATAAGGGTTCAGTTACTTAATTAAAATATTTAATTTGCAGGACTAATATGTAAACCAGTGTCGGTTGCCATCTATGGTTGCTATTCACCGAAAACAGATAAAAAATGAACTTCCAAAATAACCTTCAATGGGTATTGAACAACGAGGGGGTGTTTTTAAGTTCGCGGAATCGGGGGTAAGACGTGGAAATAAAAATACAAGTTTATTTTTCCTTTTCAATATATTCACCTGCAACTCTAATACATTTTTCAGATCTTTCAATTAGCAATCAGCGCGGTGCTCGATTTTCTCAATTTTTCACAATGTTCTTCCCAACTGAGTTGTTTGATCGACGATAATTCAAATAGTAATGGCCCGATTAAAACAAAACATTCTATTTATACTAATAATGAGCTACCTAACCAGTTACGACCTTAAAACGCCTTCTCACAATACCGGAGCTTTCGCAAATTCGTTCACTGTTAGAGCCATCAGGCTGTGGAATTCTCTTCCGTACACAATCCGAATTGTCGCACTATCTCCTCTTTTAAAAAGAAACTAAAGGAATACTATTCAGCAAATCCTTAAGCTATCCTAAATATGTTTAATTATTTATTGCTGTATTATCAATTATCATGTATCGTTATGTCATGTTTATATATAGTCAGTTTATATTAGAGTTAGTTATATTAGTATGTATGTTAGATATATTTATATATTTATATATATTTTATACACCTATGTAAGTATTTTAGTATGTAGTACGTACACATATGGTTACCTATTTATTTTTTAAAGCACTCCTATACTCATTCGGTTTGCTATAAAAAATCTCTTTGAGAGATAAGCTCGCCGCTGTACTCAAATTATTGTATCAAATATTTGTAATCTCCTTTTTTTGTGTACAATAAAGAATAAGAATAAGAAAGTACCCTCATTTATTAATTACCTACCCATTCCGCGAATATAAAAATGCACCCTCGTATTTACGAATTGTGACGACATTTCAAGTGCGAAAGTATCCTTAGATAAGCGGATATGTATCTTTTGATGATAGGCAATTGGTGGGCAATTCATTTTATGATACAGAATCAGGGGGTTGGACGTATTCTGGATAAATAGGTTACCTATGCTGTGCACATAATATTTTTGATGCGAGGACTCATTCCTCTCTGCCCTTCCTTTCTTTGGCTCTAGTGCATATAGCGGTGGAAACTCGATGCTGACCGAGCCTGAGTTTGCTGAGCACTATTCTCTTCATTTATTGTATCTACCTATACATACAAGTATATTATTATATTACATACATAATTTCAAAGCAGTCAGTCACAAAAAACGTTTTAGTGATAACAACACTGGTCGTTTAACACAATTAAATATGATTATGAAATTGTAAAATTAAGGTGGTAGAGCTCATGCCGGGTTCAACTGTGGAGGTACCAACATCTTATTCGCCCAACCCCCCGAAGTTATTCGGAGGAGAGTCAGGGGACAGATCTCAAACAGGCACAACCAGGTGGCCCACCTTTGTCATATCCATCCCCAATTGCTGGGCCTTATATAAACAGGTGACGGGCAGAGGCGTCACTTGTACGAGGGTTTCGGCACCGCACTTACCAACCCGCCAGGACAGAGCGTGTGTGGGTTTGGGCATTTCTTCCAGGAGGACTACCAATAGTGGCAAAATCATGGAAAGCCCTATGTTAAGCAATGGACGAACTAGGCTGATGGATGGATGGATAAAATCGTATTCTGTGGAACTATTATTGTCAATTTGGCCTTTGACACTCGTCCACCCCTTGCTTCGCTTCGTCTCCTTTCGAAATTGCTCTCAATAAGTCACAGTTGTCAAAAATACGATTTTAAGATAATCTTTTTATTATATTAAACGTTGCACTATGCACATCGATACATTGATCGAGGATAAAAAAAAGAAAAAAAAGGCTACTTGTATGAAAATTACATGCGTGGCCAGATTTATTCCCTTTATTCCATACACATACATCAGAAACGAGGCCTTACGTGACTTGAAACTGTACTGTCAATGGTATTTTTGGTTGACCACTTTGGATCTTACTGTATGACAATAAGATGTATATTTGATCACAGGATAGTGGAGAAGGCGCAATATATCCTTATTATCCAAATAACTCGGTCGGTCAGGCAGAAATGTGAAGACGGACAGATTCTTTATCTTTGGAGGAAATGCAAAGTGGTGAAATATCACACGTCCTTATTTTTAGAGTTCCTTGAAATATGAACAGGCAATGGTTTATTCGTGATAAAAGCTTACTATTTCGTATATTTGTCTGTTGCTTACATAAAATCGAATGGACTGATAAAGTTATAAATTGTGGAAAAATATTATAAAAACTTTCATGTATCTATAGGTAGATTATGTTTTTTATTTAGTGTTTGACTTCAAAGAGACAACAATATTTATAAGTTCCGTGTTTTTGCCACTAACTCTCAAGAATATTAAATATTAAAGCAACAACCGTCCCCTATATCAACGACTACATACTTACGCCTTTCTACGAGAGGAGCAGGAAGAAGTTACAAGTTTTTATTTGCTACGATTCTGACACACCTCTTTTGCTTCTTCATCCATCAGTTAACAACAACCATCTTGTAATTAACGACTACCATGTAGCAGGGCCTACAGTTTAAGGACATACCGAGGCTTCGTGTATGTGTGCGAGAGGCACACCGACTCTACGAGTTAAGAGTCTTAGAGCGAGCGAGCGTTTTAAAAAACTCAATACAGGCTCCCCGTCCGACGGCCGAATCAGGACTGCGGATAGGGGGAAAGCGAAGCGGCTCTGGCTAGAATGGTCAAAACACGTGCAAATTTAGGTACTTCCTTCGTATTGTTAAAACAAATACATATTTTAAATGTTAAGTGTATTGTTTTAACTTGAGAACCCCTCAACGGATTTAGATGCGGTTTTTATAATGATCGTAGTAGCCTTGGTTACTAAGGCTATAAGGGGTGTTGATAAAATGATCGTCAAGCCAAAAACTGTCAATAATAGTTTTAATAGATACATTTATTGAAAGATACGACCAAAGAGTAAAAGCTAGTAACTAATAAATTAGATAAAACACTGAAACTTAGAGAAAGCTAAGGGAAATATGCTTTGGAAGTAAATTTTGGTCATATTGTGGTGATTGAAAACAGTGGAGTTCAAGCGAATTTTGGTTTACGGAACACGGACGCATTAGGAACTTTTCAGTTTCCAGACATGTGTATGGTGGCTGCAAACCTGTAATTAGCCATAAAACAAACAAAACTACACGGTCTGAGTGCCACACTTTTTAGGTTTCCTAGGCCTCCTTATTACTAAGCCTCCGCTTTCTGTTTGTCCGTTTGTCACGGTGGTCTACAGCTTCATCCGTAATAGGTAACCACTTGATGTTCACAGAATACGTGTTTCTATAGCTTATATCAGGACAAATAATAAAAAAAAGTCAGGGATGATACAAAAAAAAAACTTTGAAAATATTGTATTTTTGTAAGGCTATTTGTTTAAGATGGTAATACATACCTACATACAAGTTACAAATTTGGTCATATTGTTGTACTCTAAGGTAAAACAACAAATAATAAAAATGTGGGTTTCTTACTGAACATGTCCGATTAACGTGCATTTTTGCAAGTTTGCAAATTTTCCCGCCAATTTTGTTTTTAGCTATATCTCCGGAACTAGTTGTCAAATTCTAATGCAGTTTTGTTTTTTTAAAACTAGATAAAATTTCGTACAAGAAAACATTTTTATTTTTTTTTCTTGGGGTAAGTTGCGGGGGGGGCTTTCTCCTTGAAAAAATCTTAGTTATATATATGAATATATGTATGTATACTATAAATATGTCTATTCAAATTTTATAATATTATAAAAAAATATAAATAATAATAAAAAAAATAATAAAAAATATAACTCTATACATATATTTAAAAAAAAAGAAAATTTGGGCCTAGAATAACAATCCCAACTTTTTTTATATTATTATAATATTTTTTTTTATTTTTTATTTTATTGCTCATCTTAATAGCTTTCGAAAAATACCCATATCACTAGGTTTATAATATATTAACTCACAATAATAATTTTTTATTTACAATTCGGCCTAGGCGTGACGATCGTCACGACTGTAATTCTACGGGTGAAAGAGTGCTGTTTGTCAGACCCGGTTTGATTTTGGTCAACCCGATATTGCCATGGCATTTATTATGCTTACCATATTGTTTTTTGGGTTCAGTAACCGTATTATGTGATAGTACAGAACCCTTTGCGTGAGTGCGAGGTAGTACATTTTGGGCGAAAACCATTTTGTACTCTGAATATTGAAAGGACACATTTTTAAACAGCAAACTAGTTGGAAAAACACTGCCGTGTGTCTAAATGTTCGATATTTTCCACTCATTCACTCAAAATAACTTGGCATACATATGAAGAGCTAAAAACTTGGAAATAATTCGGCTTGCCAGCTCAATCTCCTGGGCAACCCTGGCGAGCCACAAGCAGACCATCGAATATGCTAATAGAAGCACCTTTAATCCTCTTATGGGATGAACTACTTCAAAATTATGCTACGCTTCTTAAAACTCGTGTATGGTGCTCTTAAACATTGATTTGTGACTGTAGTTTGGGGGTTTAGATTTTTGTGTTTACGATATGGATTTTTAAGGTTGCATAATAAACAACTGGTAAAGTGTAAATAGAACTTCCAACCTGAGGGCTCCGTAACATTTAAATAATTTAATAGCGTTTAATGATTTGAATAAAAATTACAAACATAACAGAACCTATAATATAAAGTGTATGAAACAAAAGTGCAAAAGTAAGTTGGTCGGGTATTCGTGTGCGAAGGCCTACACTTATGTTGAAAATTGGCGATTTCGGTAATTGTTGGTGAAATAATTCCCAAGTTATTTAGTTTTTATAAAACAAACTGTTCCATTGTAACAAAAACGGTTTTCATTATGATGCAGAACAAAGTTTTAGATGAAACTATTTCCAAAAAATCATTTTTTGGGACCGTTTTTGTACCAAAAGGTGTAACCCTGCTTGCACCCAAACCAAAAAACAAGTGTTTTAATTTTATAGCTTTAGGTATTTCATATTAAAGAACTCTATTTTTCCCTGCCTCCGCCAACCACAGGGTTTTTTTCTCTTCACCGATTTTCTTTTCCAATTATGGAATTCATAGACCAAAATGCTTAAACAATTTTATACAACTAAAACTATTTTACAATACGAATATTTATATTAAAATTAATATTATTATTTTAATTTATTAATACATATATACCTATATTAATAACTATATACAGGCTGTCTCATTTAAATCGGTCAGTATGGGAAAGTCCGAAACTATAAGACATACGAAGATCTGTTCTTAGGAACCATGTCATCGATTTTAATAACAAGAAAAACAGCATTCATACATTTAAAAAAAACCTGTACTCTGCTCGGGAATCGAACCCGGTTGTTTGAAAAAAATAAACTTACACTATTTCTATTTAGATATCGATTGTGTAGGTCATAAGCAGTAAATAGCTCTATGAAACATGATATCTCAAATTAATGAAATGCACTGTTTTCACATACTTTAATTTATTTTAGTAGGTGGTCGAAGTGACCACCGCTACAATATTCAACAAGTTCGGGCATGTAAAATTGTCTCTATGGTTGTTTGCAAATCTTTGCGGAATGATTTAATGCAATGCCAATGCCATGATACGTAAATCGGTGTATGTAACAAGTTGCGACACCAGCAAAGAGGTGCAAACAACCATAGAGACAATTTTACATGCCTGAACTTGTTGAATATTGTAACGGTGATCACTTCGAAAATAAATTAAAGTATGTGAAAACAACGCATTTTATTCATTTGAGACATTACTGCTTAAGACCTACACAATCAATATCTAAATGGAAATAGTACAAGATTATTTTTTTCAAAACAACCGGGTTCGATTCCCGAGCTGAGTACAGGTTTTTTTTTTATTGTATGAATGCACTTTTACTTGTTATTAAAATCAATGACATGGTTCCTAAGAACAGATCTTCGTATGTCTTGTAGTTTCAAACTTTCCCATACTGACCGATTTAAATGAGACAACCTGTATAATTACTACAAAGCTTCCGCTGTCCGTCCGTCTGTCACAGAGGTCTACAACTTTAGTCGTGATCAGGTACCCAGTTGAAATTTTCACAGAATACAGAATGTAATATATAACGTGACTTTAATTTATGCAGCCAAACTGGAGGCATGGTAAGCGATCAGTAACTTTTTGCTAAATTCGCAAAATAAAATCTTAACGTCCCATATTAATTGACTCGCGACTGGGCTTGCGTTTGTAAGGAACACGAAAAGAATAAGTTACGAATTTCACAAAAAGGGTCATCGAACCTTTTTACTAAGCACTTACTGAGTTTTCAGTAAGAATTTGGCTAAATAAATTAAAGTCACCTTATATACGTGTTACTATGCCCTCTTTTGATTTGCAAGGGTCTCTACCTATACGTGGGACGCACTATAAGTTTCCGGAATGAATATGAAAAAATACTATTAAAGGTACAAAATTAATTTATTGTTTTTCAAAATAATCTCCCTTGGCGTCTATGCACTTTTTCATTCGATCAAACCAGTTTTGAAAACTTTTGTGCCACTCCCCTGTGGTAACCTCTGAAACGTGTTTTTCATACAGCCTCGACAGCCTCTTCTGGTGATGAAAATCGTTGACCGCGTAATTGGTTCTTAATTTTTGGGAACAGAAAAAAGTCACAAGTTGCCAGGTCGGGACTGTATGCAGGATGACTCATGAGTTCTACATTTTTCGTCTTCAAAAAGTCGTTTGTCTGTCTGGCCGTGTGAGAACTAGCATTGTCGTGGTGCAGGATGATACGGCGTTTACGGTTATTTTTACGGAGTTCGTCAATAACTTCCGGCAAACAAATGGTCGTGTACCAGTCACTATTCACGGTACGACGATTCTCTAAAGCAACAGTAGCCACGTGTCCAGTTTTATTAAAAAAAGAAGCAATCATCCGCTTAGATGCACTTTTCACGCGCGCCACTTTGGTTGGTTTCGGCTCATCTTGAAAGACCCATACGCTCGATTGCTGCTTTGTTTTGGGATCGTAGCAATAAATCCATGTTTCGTCACCTGTTACTATGTCCCACACCAAATTTGACGCACCTTCGTTGAATCTGGTAAGCATGGCACTGCACCAAGTGACGCGGTCCGTTTTTTGAGCCTCGGTCAAGTTGTGTGGGATCCACCGCGAGCACAGCTTTCTCACACCCAAATGTTTGTGTAGGATTGATTGTATTTGACTCATGCCTATTTCTAAGGATGCGCGAATTTCATGGTAGGTCACATGCCTGTCTGTTTCAATCATACGGCGCACAGCATCGATGTTTTTGTTGGTCACAGCGGTGGACGGCCGACCATCGCGAGATTCGTCACTGAGATTGATACGACCACGCTTGAATTCTGCAAACCAGCTATAAACAGTCGTCTTGCATGGTGCTTCATTGTCAAAAGCTGTTTCAAGCCGAGCGATGCTCTTTTGAGCTGTCAAATTACACTTAAAATCGTAGAAAATCATTGTTGAACGTAAGTTTAATATCGGAACGCAGCTGTCATCTGACAGCTGTCTCTGCTACTTCATCCTTCTCACTTTACCATTTCTTTTCCTGTACAAATGTTGTGCCGAAAATCATATCTAAATTTATTAGTAAAAGGCTACTGAATCACCGAAATATTTCGTTTTTCTTCATCCTGGGGACCTTATTTAACATGGTGACCCCTAGTTTTTTGGAAATAATCGACGATCGGAGAATAAATTGCGGATTTGGTACGTCGTCATCGTGATCATCAGAATCGAACAAAAGGTTTGGTTCCGAGCGTCATCTCAGCACGTCGACGTCGTGAAATCGTCGAGTAGAAGTCGATTATCAACCTGAACACGCTGCCTGCAGAGGATCCTCGCAGGCCTGGGCTCCGGAGTGCAGAAGAACCATACTGCGGCTACGAGAGGATACGTATACTATTTGATTTTGAGCTGGTATCCTTCTATTCCCTTTCATCCCCATCCTTAGCCACAGTTAAATCTAATAATTTGACCTTTTATTACATGCAAAGTTAACCTAAAAATTCTATTTAAATCCCCAATTAAAAATGACTGCACCGCCAAAAAGCATGGCGATTCCAGCTGACGTGGCGGCCTTAACTCGCAGTCGTAGTTATTTCAAAGGCAGAGTAACATTATCGCGAAAATATATTGTAAATCTAACAGAACCTTTGTCTGCAGAGCAGGTGCTGGAACTGGGGGACAGAACAGTTAAGCTAAAATCTATGTATAGCTCATTTGAGGCAGTGCAACACAAAATTGAGCTCTTGTCTGAGAATATCGAGGAACAGGTACAGGAAAGAAGTCAATTTGAGGACGCGTATTTCGAGGTATTGTCAAAGTTTAAATATTTATTGTCCAAATATGTGACGGAACCTCAAACCATGCCTCAGGCAAGTGCTTCTTCTGAATCTGTCAGCCGGGTAAAGCTCCCCGATATATCCCTACCAATTTTTAATGGCGATGCCAATACTTGGCTGGAATTTAGGGACACGTTTGATAGCTTGATTAACAAAAATATGTCTTTGAGGGGCATTGAAAGGTTCCACTACCTCATCGGTCAGCTTGAGGACACTGCCCTTGAAGTGATAAGCGATATTGACAAAACCGAGGAAAACTATAGCATAGCATGGAAAATTTTATGTGAACGCTTTAATAACAAAAATCTTTTGGTGCACAATCACTTAAAGGCGCTATTGGTAGACATGAATGTGACTAATACAAGTCAGTCCCTAAGAAATTTCTGTGATTCAATTTCGAAACACTTGCGTGCACTTTCTAAACTTAATGTCCCAACAGCTGACTGGGATACTATTTTAATTTTTCTTCTGCTAAACAAATTAGATAAAAGAATGCAAAAAAAGTGGGAGGAAACTGGTGACCATTCTAATGAACTGCCTTCGTTACAGCATTTCAGGAATTTTATCAAGAGGCAAGCCGATCTACTCGAGACCCTCGACTCGAAAGATTTTGCAACATCCGGCATGCAGCAGAAAAGCGTTAAGAAGACATTTGTAGCCGCGGGTCTTAGAAAAGCAGACGGAGAACCACGGGTTACGTGTCCATATTGCAACGCTGGTCACTTCATCAATCAATGTGAAAAATTCTTGGCCCTACAAGTAAGTGCACGCATACGCGAGGTTAAGCGTATGAAACTATGTATTAATTGTCTCAGATCCAATCATTTGTTGCCGACTTGCCGAGCCAGCCCATGCCGAGTATGCAAAAGTCGTCATCATACTCTCTTGCATCTTAGCAAGCAACCTATCACCAATAATGCGGCCACTACTTATCCAGCGACAGTAAGTGACAGCAAAAATCTACCAATCTCTTCGGAGAATACCATTTCAATGGTATCAAAGTTGAATTCAACCAAGCCCATTACCAATGACTCTCATGTCTTTTTATCTACAGCTCAAGTTAATATTCTTGACAGTAAGGGACAGCCACAAGTATGCAAAATTTTGCTTGACTCGGCATCTCAATCTAATTTTGTCTCCCAGGCCGCTCTAAGCCGACTCGGGTTGGACTTGTCCACTCAATCTACCAATATTTTGGTCTTGGGAATTAACGACAAATCATCGAATATAACCAAACAGTGTAACTTGTCACTAATATCAAAAACAACTTCTTTTAAAACCAACCTAAATTGTCTGATAGTTCCCAAAATATGCGAATTATCCTCTTTGACTCTAACCGATAGTAACCGAAATCTATTTAAATTTCCACAGCACATCAAGCTGGCTGATGAAAACTATAATACTGCATCTGATATTGATATAATTATTGGAGCTCAACTCTTCTACGACCTACTTTGCATTGGGCAGTATCGCCTTGGTGAGGGCCTACCAATTCTACAAAAAACCAAACTAGGATGGGTCATTTCAGGACCATTTAACACAGACCACCAAAATTCTAAAGTCAAGGTAAGATGCAACCTTACTTTAAACTCTCAACTAAATAAATTCTGGGAACTGGAGGAGTGTACTAATAAAAGCATGGATTTGTCAGATGATGATCAAAAATGTGAAGAAATATTTGCTTCCACCACAACTCGTGCTTCTGATGGCAAATTCGTTGTTAGTATCCCCTTCAAATTACCTACTTCATATCTCGGTGATTCACGTAGGGTGGCATTGCAAAGATTCAAACATTTAGAGACTAAACTCAACAAAAATCCTGCTTTAAAATCAATGTACTTAGAATTCATGAAGGAGTATGAGGCCTTAGGTCACATGACGAGACTATCATCTGATGACTTAGGGCTCGTACAATATTTTTTCCCACACCATGGAGTGTTAAATGTAAATAAATCTACCACTAAGCTCCGAGTAGTATTCAATGGGTCTTGCAACTCTGATTCCGGTTATTCCGTAAATTCCCTGCAGTATTCAGGTCCCATTGTTCAGGATGAACTAATATCAATTTTATTGCGATTCAGAGTACACAAATATGTCGTGTGCGCTGATATCGAAAAATGTTACCGCTGTGTGTGGATTTCCCCAGACCAACGATACCTTCAATGCATCTTTTGGCGAGAAAGCCCATCTGAACCAATTTCAGTATATGCTTTAAATACAATAACCTATGGTACCACATCAGGTTCCTTTTTGGCCACTCGTTGTCTAAAACAGTTGGCAATCGATTTTGAAGAAAAATACCCAAAGGCGGCTTCTGTTATTAACCGAGATTTTTATATTGACGATTTAAATACGTCTAGCGATAATAAGGCTGATTTAAGTCAAACTGTCACTGAAGTCAACAAGATATTAAGTACAGCCTCATTTCATCTAAGAAAATGGAAGTCAAATAGTACTGAGATTCTTGATAGTGTTAAGGATCATCAGTCTGAATCTATACCTCATCTATTCGATAATGATCAGAGTAAGACACTTGGCTTAGTATGGTCATCAGCTGATGATAAATTGAAATTTCAAATTAATCTAGATAAACTAAAACCGAAAGTTACAAAGAGAGAAATCTTATCAATAATCTCTAGTATTTTTGATCCTCTAGGATTGCTAGGACCTTGTATATTGATACCTAAATTACTCATCCAGCAAATGTGGAAAGACCAGATCCCATGGGATCAAGTTCCTTCGAAGGAAGTCTCCGATTTATGGGTTAACTTCACCACACAATTGCATCATTTTAATGAGCTTGAAATAGAAAGACATGTCAAGTTAGATAGTCATGTCGAAGTAGAACTTCATGGATTCTCGGATTCATCTTTGAAAGGGTACGGGGCATGTATTTATATCCGTACCATCGATGCCAAAGGTTATATCTCAACTAGACTTCTATGTTCAAAGAGTAGAATTTCTCCCATAAAGTCGCAAACGATTCCCAAACTTGAGCTCTGTGCAGCTTTGTTGTTAGCCATTTTGATGGATAAAGTTAGAGGCTCCATTAAATGGCATGATTGCCGAACTTATCTATGGACGGACTCCAATGTTGTACTTTGCTGGATAAAAATTTGTCCTTCTAAACTCCAAACATTTGTGTCTAACCGTGTAAAGAAAATTCAACTTTTAACCAAGCCAGATACTTGGCGTTGGCTTCCTTCTGCTGACAATCCAGCTGATGTTTTATCTAGAGGTGTGGAGCCAGCAAAACTATCAAAGTGCAACATTTGGTGGTTTGGCCCGACCTTCCTGAAAAACCCTTGTGAACTATGGCCTTCGCTTACAGCGCCATCTGTTAGTACAGAGCCTGAAACCAAATTTCAGCCTTATGAACCAATAATATATGAAAAATCTCAAATTGTGGCGCCATCTAATGCAATTTCCCCTGAACGTAATACTAATAAATTATTATGCAATATTTCCTTGCAGAATAATAACGAATGTGGCAACATATTCTTTGAACTTTATTCAAATTACAACACTTTGTTGAGAGTGACTGCGTGGCTGCTTCGGTTTCAACGTAACTGTAAGAATCCACAAAACGCTATCAAGACTTGTCTCCAATCTACTGAATTAGAAAGCGCTTTGCACTGTTTGGTCAAATTAGTACAAAAAGCATGCTTCCCGGAAGAATATTCCAAATTACAGGTCAACAAACCAATTTCACCTAGTAGTAATCTTACCCCACTTAACCCGTTTCTGGATAAAAATAATATTATTAGGGTAGGAGGTAGATTATCTTTATCTGATTTTAATTATGATAAGAAGCATCCTATTTTGCTACCCGCTAAGCATATTTTCACCGAATTAATGATGAGTTATTATCACTTAAAATACCTTCATGCTGGACCACAGCTGTTATTATCTCTTGTAAGGCAGAAATTCTGGCCCATACATGGAAAGGCTCTGGCAAGTAAGATCTTGCACAAATGTCTAACGTGCTATAAACATAATCCTCCTGCAGCACATCCTATTATGGGGGATTTACCTAAACCTCGCGTTATGCCTGCACCTCCTTTTATTTCAGTCGGTGTAGATTACACTGGCCATTATTATGTCCGTGACAGAAGGGGCCGCGGCTGCAAGACTTCTAAATGCTATGTCTGTATTTTTGTTTGTATGTGTACGAAGGCAGTTCACATAGAATTGGTTACAGATCTCTCTACGGATGCGTTTATGGCAGCTTTACGTAGGCTTGTAGCAAGGAGAGGTAAAATGAACTCGATATTTTCAGACAATGGAACAAATTTCCAAGGAGCAGCACGTGAGTTAAGCGAATTATTTAAATTTCTTATAGATCAGAATGATAACATCGCTTCTCAGCTGGCAAACGATGGTATTAAGTGGCACTTCCAGCCCGTTTTTTCACCGAGCATGGGTGGTCTGTGGGAATCAGCTGTTCGCAGCTGTAAGCATCATTTGAAGCGTATTCTTTCTAATGCTCTTCTAACATTTGAGGAATTTAGCACTATTTTGTGTCAGATTGAAGCTATACTTAATTCCCGCCCTCTCTTTCCCCTTAGTGACAATCCCAATGACATTTCCGCCCTAACCCCGGCTCATTTTCTTATAGGGCGCCCTCTCGTAGGACTGCCAGATTGGGACTATTCCCATGTCCCTGAATACAAATTAAAGTATTTTCAACTTCTGCAACAGTTGCGGCAAGATTTTTGGAGAAGCTGGTCAAGGGACTACATGAACCAATTGCAGCAGCGGGGCAAGTGGCGAGCATCCAAGGGGCAGTCCATCGCAGTGGGCGATCTTGTGCTTCTGCGTGATCCTGGCGCACCGGTTATGCTGTGGAAGACTGGACGCGTTGCTTCTATTCATCCGGGCAAGGACAAGATTGTTCGCGTCGCAGACATCCAGACTTCATCGGGGACCGTACGAAGATCTTTTAGTAGGATCATCCGATTACCAATCGAAAGTCAATCTTCAAATTAGTCTTAATAAAACTTGTTTTTATTTTTTGGTTTAATATTTTCAAACAAGTCTGTCAAGAAAACTTGTCTCTATTTTTTGTTTAATAGTTTTCAAATTAGTCTGTCAAGAAAACATTTAATTATTTTTCTTGTTTTTTGTTACTAAATCGAGTAACTTAATATCACTCAACTAAAATGTAACTTATACTCTGTTTGTTTTGCAACTTGATTATGTATGTAGCATATTATATTTTGTAATCACATGCCCCATTTAATTTATTACATAACTTCAAATAGGATTTTTAAACTTTAAATTCCCATCAAATCAGATCTTTGCATTGACTTAAAATTCTCAAAATTTTGTTTTGTATAAATCTAATATTTCTCTGTTGTAATTTTTGCATTACATTGCATATTTTTGTGCTGGGAGCATGTTGAACGTAAGTTTAATATCGGAACGCAGCTGTCATCTGACAGCTGTCTCTGCTACTTCATCCTTCTCACTTTACCATTTCTTTTCCTGTACAAATGTTGTGCCGAAAATCATATCTAAATTTATTAGTAAAAGGCTACTGAATCACCGAAATATTTCGTTTTTCTTCATCCTGGGGACCTTATTTAACAATCATACTACGAAAATTTTCCCGAGTTAAATCCATGTTGATGCAGACACACAATTTTTTAAATGTCGCCACAAGGTAAAAACAAAAGGCAGTCAGATGAAACAAACTGCATTCTACAGCCAAAGAGTTCTATTTTCAAATGTTGCAATAAATTTTTAAATATTGTTTATGTAAGTGGCCAGTTCCGGAAACTTTTAGTGTTACCTATGTATACAAAAAACAGTCAAAATTTAGCATTTAATACATTACTCTAAGTTACTTTGATTCAGCTCTTTCCTAAAAACGGTAAAAGTTTTAAATTTTATCAAGTTGTTGATTATACTCGAAAATAAATTAACAAATAATAAAACCGGCCAAGTGCGAGTCGGACTCGCACGCAAAGGGTTCCGTACCATTATCTATAAAAACCTCAAAAAAATCATGTCTGTTGTATAGGAGCCCCCCTTAAATATTAATTTTATTTAAATTTAAATATATATAACTAAAGGTGGTAGAGCTGATGCCGGGCTCGACTGTGGAGGTACCACCATCTTACTCGCAAATCCTCCTGAAGTTATTCAGGAGAGAGTAAGAGAACAGCTCTCAGGCAAAACCAGGCGGCCCACCATTGCCTGGGACCGATGGATGGCGGCTTATCCATCCCCAATTGTCAAGCCTTACATAAATAGGCTAGTGACGGGCAGCGGCGTCACTGGTGCAAGGGTTTCGGCACCGCGCTCACCAACCCGCCTGCCCAGCGTGTGTGAGTATGGCCATTTCTTCCAGGAGGACCGCCAAGAGTGGCGAAATCCTGGAAAGGCCTATGTCCAGCAGTGGACGAAACAGGCTGATGGATGGATGGATATAACTAAATATAATGTGAATATTTCAAGCGTCTACCTATTGCCGTTATCAATATCGAGCAAAAACGAGCAAAAAATCACAGTTGTTGTATGGGAGCCCTTTGATATTTATTTTATTTTGTTTTTTAGTATTTGTTGTTATAGCGGCAACAGAAATACATCATCTGTGAAAATTTCAACTGTCTAACTATCACGGTTCATGAGATACAGCCTGGTGACAGACAGACAGAGAGACGGACAGCGGAGTTTTAGTAATTGGGTTCCGTTGGATACCCTTTGGGTACAGAACCCTAAAAATTAGGGTTTCATAGACGGAGGGTGCCGTATTGTGTGTCAGGCGCTATGATTTTAGCAACTTGTTTTTTGTCGCCTTGATGTTGCTTTGGCATCTACATTGTTTTTATTTATTATAATATTTTTAGGGTTCCTTAACCGTATATTGTGTCGTGGTACAGAACCCTTTGTTATCGAGTCTAACTCGCACTTGGCCAATTTTTTTCATGCTCAATATAAATTACCTCAAAGGCATTTAAAAGCACTCAAAAAATAATAATTTCTTAAAAAGTCAACACTACACAATTCTGCGTCTTAAAAAAGGAAATCGCCCGTCCCCCGCTCCCCATACCGTGATCAGTTTTACAATGTGTTTAATTTCCCCAGAGGCCCGTGAGCGCGACCAGACATAAAGTCTAAAGAATTTTATGAAGTGCGCCTCGAAATGTGTACTTTTTTTATCACTGACAAAATTTTATGTGACGCTTAAAAACTTCACAGTGTCCACTTTACTCATTTTACCATATTTAGGTAATTTTATTTAAAGTTAAAATAACATTTAACTGGAAAACAAGTTGTTTATATTTGTAACAACAAAAAAAATTGACAATAGAATATGCAAAAGACGTGAATATGCAGCAAAACGCAGGTAGAGCCAAATTATGCAACTTTACACAATTACTCGTAACTTTATAAATGCAACGATACCTTAGTCAGAGAATATAAAGTATTAATAAAGTATTACTACGTAGGTACGTTCCACAGAACAGAAGTAGAAAAAAAAGTGAAGTGTGATAAATAATTTTACCATGTGCTCAGTATAACAATAATTTAGTACGCAACTGCTACATTACAAAAAAAAATGAAAAAAATACAAGAATATTATGATACAAGTGTTACACTAGGTATGACAAAGTTGTAGGATTTTGAAACCTAACAAGGGGCATTATGGAGGGTGATCCCTCACTAAAATTAACGTTTCAAGTTTTCAACACGATATAAAAAAATAAACAAATGGAAAATTCAAGAAATCTCTCCAAATGGTCACGTGTATTGACAGTGACAGGCACGTGTATTGACACTTGAGGTGTATGTGTATGGGGTGTGGTTCTGAATTTAAACAGAATAATCTACTTCAGCTGTCGTTGTAATGACGTATGGACTTCGTGACCGACCATAAACCAGAAACCATAGTACCAGACCCCCATAGTACTTAGCATTGTTGTTCGTTGTGGCCTGAAGTTAGCCGCACAACACGTTTGACAGCCCATTTTTCCCAACGATTTTTGACATTTGATGTTATAGACCACAGATATTATCTGTGTTCAAGACCTACAGTCCTGGTACATCTTTTTTGCTTTTCCGTGTAGTCATCAATAGAGTCGCACAATTTCTTCACCTTTCCAAATGCTGCAAAACTAAAAGTATCGGAAATCTGAATAATCAACTTTTCTAAGAATATAAATGCGGTACACACATCATTTATAGTAAATTTTCAAAACCAGTAAGAAAACGTGAAATTATTTTCATTTTCACAGGTAGGTGTATATTTGTTTGAAAATGTTGTTAAATAATAATCTGTAGATTGTGCAATATTATTCAAATATACCTGTTCGTTTACATACAATACGTATATTTACTTATATTCCTTTGAGTTAGTAACTAAACTGAGCTCCTGTTATCATGCCGTCAGTTCATATCTCGTCATCGCCTCAACGGTACACCCTCGGTATACCCTCCAGGGAAATTATTTCCCTCCTACTATAAAGATACCTGTCTCACAGTTTCAAGCTAACATTTCTGAGTAGTCTTGTACCAAAATTTATACACTTTGATACTTCTTCTACTAAAGTTTAAGGTGGCTGCGCACGATCTCACTTCCAAACGCACAACTTATCATTGTTTTTATTTTTATTTGGTATTAAATAATTACATATTTTGTAGGAATTAATAATGAAAACATAAAATATATGGGGCCGTCATCAGTCGAATAGAACATCGTTGAAAAGTAAATAAGTAAATAAATAAAAAAATTAAAAAGTAACAAGTGAATTGTTAGGATATTTGTAAACTTTTTCTAAATAAATAAGTTTAATTTATCGGATTAGTCTCAAACTGTGGGCCAAAATATATCAAGTATATTAAAAATATTTTATGAAAATAAGTAAGAAGGCTCAAGGAGAGATTAATATAATATATATTTACTCGTATTAAATAATTGTGACTGACAACTTTAAAACGTGTTTATAGTTTGTTGTTGTGCACGATCGTTCACAACGTAATGCATAAAATAACACGTATTTATAGTTGTTGGCCACGGTAATTAGAAATTAATGCATAAAATAAACACAACAAATTAATAATATTATGTTTTTAATGCGAAATCCATTGCTTTTGAATACTATAAATACTATTATTAGAGTGCATTACAAACTGGAAAAGATAAATTAGAAACAAATGCAAAGACAAGAATTTGAAAAAATTCCTCGGCCCAGGATTGATTGATGCAATTTTGACCTGCAACCTCTTGTTATCAAGACAAGCGCGCTACCGACTGCGCCATCAATTTTTTTCAAATTCTTGTCTTTACATTTGTTTCTAATTTATCTTTTCCAGTTTCTAATGCACTCTCATAGTAATATTTAAAAGAAAAACTATTAAAAGGAAAACTGTTACAGCTAAGCAGGCTTTACAAGTTTACAATAACAGGGCTCGCCAAGCTTTTAGTCCCCTCTAAACACGACAATGTATGGGCCGTTCTTCTAAATGTATGGGATTAGAAGTTTGGCGCGATCTGTATTAGTAGTTCAACTTATAAAGTTTACTGGGCAACTACGGAATCCTACACTGCGCGTGGCCCGACACGCACTTGGCCAGTTTTTTATGTTTAAAACGATCTCTTTTCGGAATATAACGTGAAATGTATTTTTGTACTATCTCAAAAGTTATGGAACAAATGCTGCTTAGTATGATCAGGGGAATATTTACAATGTGGTCTCAAATAAACTTCGTATATTTGAATACTGTTCAGTATCCGATTAATCTTGTTTAGAGTTACCAAAGTCACGTCGCACATAAAACAAGTTAATGATGAAAACAACGTTGCTAAAGTTGTGTACATTGTTGTGTAAATTCAAAGGAGCTTATTGTGTATCAAAGTTGTATTGCACCGTCGAGGAAATTTCCGCTAACTTACTTTCTGTGATTTCGCTCCCAAGATAACTCGCAGAAACGCCACTGTTAATTGTTCTGAAGCCCCTAACACCCAATCGGAGATATATTTTATTTTGTCTGTATTATACATGTTTCACGTATAAGAACTAAAATGACTTAGAAGAAAACCGAACTAAAATTTTATGCTTTTAGAGTAAAAAATAAACAATTAAGTCGTCACTCGTGAATCCCTGAGGAGGTGTCAAAGGTGTTTCGGTGTACGAACTGTGAAATGCAAATCACAGTCTGCACCTACACAAGTGCATCCACGTTTCACTGACAAGTTTGTGCACAAACAAACAAAAAACCGGCCAAGTGCAAGTCGGACTCGCGCACGAAGGTTTCCGTACCATTATTTATAAAAACGACAAAAAAATCATGTCTGTTGTATGGGAGTGCATAGGTCCGAATCGTACTTGGCTAATTTTAGTATTTGTTGTTATAGTGGGAGCGGAAATACATCATCCGTGAAAATTTCAACTGTCTGACTATCACGGTTCATGAGATACAGTACAGCCCGGTGACAGACGGACGGACGGACGGACGGACGGACGGATGGTCCTAGTAATAGGACCCCGTTGGTTACCTTTGGGGTACGGAACCCTAAAAAATAATACAAACATTTTCAAAAACAATACTGTAATAAAAGTTCAGTTTAACATACTCGTACAAAGGGTTAACTAATAAACAATACAAATGACTTACCCTATAGGTACAAATAGACAAAATATATCAATCATGCACTGTAAATATAAAATTGGCCCTGGCTCATCAGCAACCGTTTAAGATAAATCTCCAACGCTGGTTTTATATCATGACCACGGTATTCTTTGCATGACCTATAGTATAGATCAATTATTATAAATAAAACAGCTCATTTTACATTATTTAAAAATGAAAAAGTCTTTAATAAACACAATTTTCAAATCATATTATTTATTATTAGATAAACATATACAATGAATATAATACTTTTTGCTATTTACGGGATTTGAACCCACGATCACCACATTCAAACTAAGAGCACAGAGACGGTCTAGTGATTCGAGCGCAACAGTTTATTTTAAAAACTTTGTGCCTTTTAAAATGCAAAACATTCTTATGGAATTTCCTCGTGTCCGTAGAGAAACCAGAAGCAGTGAAAATACGGAATATAGTTCGTTTACTGAATAAAATACATTAATCGTGCCATATTTTATAGCGATTTTCAATGCAAGTTTTGCCTTTATAGAAGCTTTATCATGCTGTCGGGATATTTCCCTTAAGGACGGTTGTCACGAGTGCAACATCTCAGTAGTGGGCGTAACCAAATGCAATGCTTTTATTTAATTTCGCTTGTAAGTGCATGCTCAATTAAACTTGCCAAGGCAATACAATCGCACCGATTTTGTCGCGGGCACAAAATGAATAGCATGTGTCAGGAAAAACAAAAGTTTTCCAATACAATAAAGGCTTTCCAAATACTTTATTGGTTAAAATTAATCTAGATTACTTTTTCAATGTTGGGTAAGTATTGTTTTTTATTTTGTCCAAAACCAAAAGAAAAACACATTCGAACGTTGTTTAGTTTTTGGGTAGTCCTAACGAATCTGTTAATATTTTTGGACTCATAATTTTATAGTACGTATTTCACTTTGCCTTTTGGTTCTTGAGAAAATTAAAATAAATATAAACCAGCCTTTGTCCAAGTGAAGATCTAAATCATTACAACAAGAAAATTATTTTCAAAATAGGTTCCATAGTTAAGTCCCTAGGGAACTGCCCGTCCAACCCCAGGGAAAATACTATAATCTGTTTTCAAGGAAAGATTATAAGCATTACAACATTGAAAGATATTTTTAAATAATTTTTGTTGTTCCAAAGATTTCCCGCTAAAATTTTATTCATGGCTGTTTCCATAGGGATCTGCTTGTTCCAAGGGGACAAACTATTGGCCTATCAAAGTGAAAAGTCTAACCATTACAACAGAGAAAGAATTTTCAAAACCGGTTCTGTAATTCAGCCGTTGACCCCCGCAAGTGTTATTAATGGCTATGCTGGCCCTAGGGAACTGCCCGTCCTCAGACAATAAACTATAGCCTAAGTTACTCAGTAGTTATATAGCTTTCTAATAGTGCTTTTCTTGTAATCGATCCAGTTCTTCCAAAAAAACAAACACATTTTACGTCTTTAAATAATAGTGTAGATTCCTTACACACCTCACGGTTTTGTGTTTGACTTTTTATGAAGGTATGCGCGTGATGGCTGGCCTTAAGAAGTGGGTATGCTTTAAGTTAACATTTAGAAAGACTACGAAGATTCACAGTTAGTATAGGCATAGAATTTCAAGCATTTAAATTGGGTATTATTTAATCAGACACCAGAAAATATAACTATAATGCTCGGTCAAAAATACTAATTGCACGTCGAATATTTGATCAGCGTGAATTTCTGGGATATCATAAAAAAATAACCGATAACCATTTCTAACCTAATCGGGTTGTTTTGGCTCTAAAGGATTTTTGAATGTAGTTATTTGATGGGGGGTTATTATTTTCGATGTGCAATAAAACAGTCCCCATTTAAATTCAGCTAGCAATTTATTCGATCTTATAAAAAGCACTTTATGGTTTTGTAATTTTAACTTCATACAAGTATGTAGAAGCTCTCAGTAAATATAGGTATATATTTTTCTTTTTTCTTATATGGTTAAAGTATAGAAAATATGTTATAGGATTAAAAATGTCCATGGTATTTTTCGATATTAATAATGGATAATTGCTCAATTCTTCCAGTAAGAGGCGCAGATTCGAATCCTTTGTGAAAAATTTATTCCAAATATTTGTGTTTTCCAAATATTTTGTGCGGAAAATGCCGACTTTCGACACACGAGTCGAGAAAAAGTTTTTCGCACGAGTATCGTATAATATTTTATAGCAAAAGTGCGAATAATGCCGACTTTACGCAAGCGCAGCGTGCGTAAAGTGGTCATTTTACGCTGCGCTTGCGTAAAGTCGGCATTTTCCGCACTTTTGCTATAAAATATTATACGATACTCGTGCGAGAAACTTTTTCTCGACTCGTGTGATTGCAGCACTCACCTTCGGCTCGTGCCGCAAACTCACACTCGTCAGAAAACGTTTCATCTATTATTACCCAGTTGTAACCCATATTTTCAAAAAGCCATTCCACTATTGAGTAACAAAATCCACAGATGGCTCCTCAAAAAATTTTATGCCGAGCCAAAAAACCTAAACATACTATTTACTGATGTTTCATACTAATTTTAAGTTTTTTTAAAATGATTAAATCACACTATTATTATTATTATGCGAAAGTTTGTGTGTGAGGGTGTGTATGTGTGTGAATGTTTGTTACTCTTTCACGCTGAAACGGCTGGTTGGATTTGGATGAAATTTAGAATGGATATAGCTTATACCCTAACTTAACACATATGTTACTTTTTATCTCGGAAAAAATCATGTCGTTAAACCGAATAACACGCGGGCGGAGACGGGGGCAAAAGCTATTAGTAACAAAAGTCATCACTTTGACTCTTTTCCAGAATCCGTCTTTCTCGCAGTGCGGGTTTTTGTCATGGAGTAACATGGATGAATGCAAGCACGACTTATCCTCATAAGGCGCCAATTACTGCTGTTGACCCCGGGTGCGTGCGTCTCACTCACTCGCACGACTCGTCCCGTATCGATCTCTCCGTGTCACTCAAAGATATTATAAGAAAAAGTGGTAGATGAGTCATAAGCGCTCTATGAGTGGCACGTTAAAACCTGGCAAATTAGCCAACCTGAACTCAGTGTCGCGTCAGCGTGAACGGAAGCGTGCCGTCTATTGGAGTCATCGTGTATGTGTCCAAAAACATTCGAACATGCCGGGGTGTGTGATGAGACATTGCGCAAATTATACCACCAAAACTTTTAAGAGCCAAAGAATCACATATCATTTGTAAGTATTACTATTACCAAGTCATATTTAATATTTTTCACAAATCAGACATTACATTCGCAAAATATTGCGTCAGAAAATGTCGAGTATTTTCGAAAGCGACGTAAAATACCTCCATGACTAAGTGCAACAGAGAGGAGATATCACCGGTCAAAGACTAAGTTTATACCTAATAAACAGATGAGGAAGTCCTGCCTCAAGGTGAAAAAGATGGAATATTATTGTACAAGGTGACTTTGATTTATGTGACCGAATTCATACGTTTTTGATTTTTTATGCAACTAGTATTTTAAACCAAAGAGAAGGTTCTCAATTCGACTGTATTTTTTTTAGTAATTGTTTCTCCTAACTCCGTCATTTTTGAACCGATTTGAATAATAATTTTTTGGTAGGAAGAGTGTACATCCCGGTAGGTCCCATTTTGAGTTTGGTTATGATTGGATTAAGATCTTCAGAGATATTAAGAGGCGTATTTCCTATTATATAAAAACGAACATTATGTGGGCGCCGACTTCTAAAGAACATATGTTTTGAAGAAAAAAGTCAGGAAAGTGCTATTTTGGTACCGAGTCTTAAGTGTGAATTTAGTCATATCAATCAAAGCAACCTTATATCGTGTTTCTTAATTTTTTTTTTTATTTTTTTTATTTAATACTTTTATTTTTAGCTTATTCCATTCAAGATACTATAAGGATTCTAACGATACCACACACTTCAAAATCAGTTCAGGCATTAAGAAGTTATGGTGGAATTAAGAAAAATACCCACGTGAACCCTGAAAACAATACATTCTTTTTTTGGCGTTAGTCATGTGAAAAATGCCCGTGTTGTATGTCAAATGTCAATCTGCACACATCTGGTAGCCGTGTCGAGACCCTTGAACGTAGCCCTGAAGTGCATTCAATAAAGAACCCCAGGCTGATTTTTCACCGCATTATTCACATACGCACCGGATTTCGCTTTCAGCCCTAATTTCATTGTTTTTATTCCATCACACTAGTATATCCTAAGCACATCGCACATACAAGAAGTATTCGGCCGAAAAAAATGAATATGACGTATAAACAGTTGTTTTCGATACATAAACATTTTATACTTTCTTACCACTGAGACTTACAGACTTAAGACTTACTTAGGAGTGAATTCATTTGTAGGCATACATCACGGTAAGGCAAGATGTCTTGTCTGATTAATTATTCTATGTCATTTATAATATGAAGTAGGACGGCATGTCATGCAGGTGGGAGATGCACAACAACTCGTCTCTTTTTCGCTCCCGAAAATTAAGTCATGCCGTCCTACTTCCACGTGTGAATATTCGGGTGGATTCGGGAACGTTCGTGTTGAAGGCTCGTTGAACGTCGTCGCTTGTTGTGCCGTTTGTGAAGTTCTAATCCTGTATACGTAACCTCTTTATAGAAAATAAAACCTCATTGGTGTCACTAGACGGGGATTCAAGTTGCGAACGCGCTAAAATATACCTAAAAATTACCTCTACCAGAACCAAAATTATTCAAAAATAATCATAGGAAATCATTTGCTGTTATCATATCTTTGATTTGACTAAGTTTCAATTTGTTTCTTTGCATAATTAATTAATTAAACCGGATATTTGTTTTTAATTAGACCTAGGTTTGGTATTTATTTTGTTAGAGATTTTGATGAAAGTATAAAATTCTAATGAAGGCACATCGTTCCAGATATTCTGTAGATTTTTATTTTCCTACTTCTAAAATGTCTGATTACAAGTAAAACCAGCCATAAATTTCGACTTTCACCGGCATGTATTTGCTCTCTCAAAGGTACGTTAACACATAGGTTTCCGCTTTGTGGATCCACTTCGCCTTAGTGTGAACGTACCATCGAGGAAATAGCCGCAGACTTACTTTTCACACGTATTGTGAGGGTAATAAGAGCGAAAAGTAGGTCTGCGGCCCTTTCTTCGATGGTACGTACTTTACACATACCTAATAAAATTTACACTATGATTTTTGTTATACTCTTTGTTACTATAAAATCAGTACTTTAATGAAACGGTGGTTCAATTTTACGCTTGCAAAGTTGCAACTTTGAACTCATAATTTAGCAAAATAACGTTTATTGGAATTTTATTTAATGATAAAACCTAAAAGTCGCATCGGTTGATTTCTCGAAACCTAATACTTTCGAACTGAATATGATAATTTTACAATATAATGCGTTTGTACGAGTATTACGATAATTTTTGAAAAAAAAAAAAAAAAAACGTTTTTAGGGTTCCGTACCCGAAGGGTGCCAAACGAGGCCCTATTACCAAGCCTCCGCTGTCCTCCGCTGTCTGTCTGTCTGTGTGTTTGTCACAGGGGTCTTTTACCGTAATAGGTAGACAATGGAAATTTTCACCCGATACGAGTTATTATAGCCTCTACCATATAACAAAGCTCGAAAACCTTTTTTTAACATTATTTGCTTTAACTCTATCTTAAATAAATTAATACATATAAGTTTAAAATTTGGTCACATTGCTGTAAATAGTCGTAAATTAAAACGCTAAATAACAAAATAATAAAATTGGGTTCGATACTCAGAGGGTGCTCAATTGTTTCTCAGGCGCTACCATTTTAGCGGCTTATTTGTTGTCGCTTTAATGTTGCTATAGCATCTATATTGTTGATAATTATGTTTGTTTTTAGGGTTCCGTAATCGTATTTTGTGGTGGGACGGAACCCCTTTTGCGCCAGTACGATTAGCACTTGGCCAAATTATTGATTTGTAAGTTACACTCAGTTCAGCAGCGACCGGTTTCGCGAACACTTTTAAGTTGTGTCGTACTACACCTACAGACTACAGCTAGAACCTCAAACTGTAAACTTTAAACTGTAAAACCATCCAAACGCAAATGTGAAACTTCGTGAAAATATCATTGATTCTGATTTATTCATGCTAAACAATCCAAGCGTGTTATTACAAACTCAAAACTTATTCTTGTTCTATGAAAACTTACTTCGGTATAATATTTGAATCTAATGCACTGGCCATTATTGATTGACTCATTGGCATGACTTGGACTCTTGGACAGTAAGTACTTATAATTAATTACCCACATAGATTAGAAAATTTCTAGCCTGCAATATTATTTACGAAAAAATAAATGGGATTAGAGTGGATAGGCTACATAGGTGTTTTACCTAATTTATGAAAAAAACATGGCAATTCTGTAACCGCATTTTTTGCAGCACTTTAAAACCATAAAAATTGGGTTGATTTTTTTAGCGAAATTTTTATTTAAGTTAATTTTTTGAGAGTGCCTTCACGAAATTTATTTTCTTTGTGTAAAGTACATTTTACTTTAATAAGTACAGTTATAAATCAACTTTTTACAAAAAAAATTATAACTGACTTTAAATTATGTATCATACATTCACTAAAAAGTTCAAAATAATTAAAAACCAATGTGAGAGGTTTTCGTGTTCTTTTCTATATGGAATTCGCTGAATTCTAAATAACATATGTTTCAGGAAGGATGAAGTCGGCATAAGTGTTATTTTGGTACAATCGGTCAGTATGTAATTATTTTAAACTTTTTAGTGAATGTCTGCTATATAATTTGAAGTCGTTTATAATTTATTTGTTAAAAGTTTATTCATTTCACGCTTTTTAGTATTGACGGGATAAATTGTGAAAAATAGGTAGACTACAGTGAGCACTCTGATTGCTGTCCCGTGGCATAATGACAATCTTCAAGTGACTACAATGAGTACGGTTAAGATTTGCGAGAGCTATGGAGTAACATAACCAAAAAAAAAAAACATTCGAATTGAGATCCTCCTCCTTTTTTTAGTTCGGTTAAAAACTGAGAGTGAGTCCAACATTATCATAATGAAGTGAGTACCGTTTTAATATTATTGAGGGAAAATATAACATTGCACATCAAAAATATACTGAATGCACATCAAATGTGCCAATCATACTAAATATCTTTATCTTTATTCTTTTGTCACTTTTTGGAGGTCCTTCAGAGAGCCAAATGAAGCATATTTTCAAACACAGAATGTATATATTATCAAAAATCATTACATTTTATAATAATTTGGCCCAGTACGAGTCGGACACCCGCACAAAGGGTTCCGTACCACCACATATGATATATTAAATGACCACTTATAAGTTCTTAGCGCCATCTATCATCTTACTAATGAATATCGGTGCAAATAGGTGTACAAGCTACTCATAGCGCCATTTATCACCTCTCTATAAACTGTCAAACAATTCATCTCAGATGGCGCTATTTGTGTGGGGACCTTGGGTTCAACTTTTTTAGTTTTTAATATTTGTCATGATAGAGGCCATAGTAACACGTATTCTGTGAAAATTTCAATTTTATACTTAAAGTGGTTGAATCTGTAGACCCCTGTGACAGACGGACAGACAGACAAAGGAGGCTTAGTAATAGGGTCCCGCTTAGCACCCTTCGGGTATGGAACCCTTATAAATCAATTAGAAACAAATTCTCTACGAACAATACATCTCAGACAGGGTTGTATCCCGTATATCAGCCTGTCGTGATCTAGCGACTTATCCAGTTTGTCCACCGAGATCTCTTAGACTCCAGACTTTTCTGGATTTAGTTACAACATGATGTATCAACTAATATTGCACATAAAAACTCTCAAGGGGGCGTTGTGGTGTACACATCACACCTTGTTTTATGGAACAGAAATTAGACTACATCTTTGCTAACGAAATCTGTACCTTATGTATGATTTACAATCTACAGACATTTTTGTAAAAGCACATCAAAGTATCATATGCAACTGACAGCATTTGCAAAATTTATTTCAAGTATCAATCAAATATAAACTCTTGTCGCATATACTTAAAACTCAAATTAGTTTCGTAACGCCTTTTGGGGTCAACTTGTCACATAAGAGTATTAAAACAAACTGCTTTTGATATTTGGGATTAATTTTGCTGATAAATGGTATTAGTTTTGTTTTATGAAATGGACATCTAAAAACTTTCATCTGTGACTTTTCAGTTATATACCTATAGATTGACTTTGAGTTTGTAAATAAGAAAGAGGTTTTTTATTTAGTTCTTTTTTTAAGTTTGTTTATTAATTTGAAAACATAATTAATGTGTAAATGTTTTTTGAAACAAATTTAAATAACTAAATAAAATAAAATATAAAAAGATTTGTTTTGGTTTTAGTTCAATAAAGTATTATAATAAATATGGGAAGAATAATACAATTAATTCAACAAGAGTTAAAAAAGGTTATGTGTTTTAATATTTCAAGGAAATAGATACTTAAAATAAAAAAATAAACCAGTTAATCAGTATTAATTGTGATCCGGGAAGTGTACGCGAAAAGTTTCGTAAATTGAATAATAGTGGAAGGTGATGGGAAACGATTCTCATTACCACGTTTACTGAAATCATGTTAGTTTTCTTGGACAAGCTAGCCTTAGGGGTAGAGGTTGAGTTTAGGAAACTATTTCTGCAAACTGGTGGTCGTTTGTCAGAAATCTCCGTGCCGAGGTCGACGACTGTCAACGTCAGAATAGGAAGAACGCACACCCAGGAGACCTGTGCCTTCCTATGAACCAGGGCTGAGTCGTGCCATCGGATCGAGCGCGGAGGACCCGTCCAGGACGAAAAAGTGACCTTTAATGTGAGTGATTAAACAATTTAACCTTGTAAAGGGATTTAGTATATAAGACCCCCTTGTGTGGAAAGCCCCTTTGCTGGCAGAGTTTAGTTTTTGTACAATATAAATGGGTCCAGCACGCGAAACCTAAATTACACCTGTCGAGAGGGGGGTTTATCATACATGTACTGTTATGTCAGACAAAATATTTCATAGCATTATCTTGAAAATTTAAAGACTATACTAAAATTTAATTCTCTCTCCGTATAGAGAAGTTCCAAAAAAAAAACATGCGTTATTTTTGAATAATTTTTTGAATAACTTTTGGAGAATAATTTAATAATTATAATATTAATTATCTACAAATATGAATAGCTATCGATAAGTAAGTAAGTAGCCAATAAATTCGCACCTCTATCCTGTCTCGACCGCACAAAATAAACGAGACAGAAATACTACAGAATACAAGAGTACGGGGCAGATTGAAAAACATCAACGGGATGCGCAAAACTAGATTATAAGGATGACCAGTTTAAGTTAAATCATAAGGATTTTGTAAAAATATTTGTATTAAATATTAAGGTAATTTCTCGTGAAATATAAATGTATTCGTTTTAATGTTGCGTTGGATACTGATTTTTCTACACCATTTAACTGCACAAGTAACCATTTTCAGCTACTACTTTTTACCATTTTTGAGATTTTCGCTCAAAAAACCTAAGTACGTGGATCCGTATCAGATGTCTGGTCGCAACTAACACTGGTTTTAAATCAGAAACCTTATATCAGACGTATTTGTCAGATGTGTTAAGTTATTAGCAGTCTATTGGCTATCTTGTCTGTGATACGGTGGAAATTTCAACTGTCTGCCTATTACAGCTGGAAATATAGCCCCCTGTAACAGACGGACGAACAGACAAATAGACAGCAGAGGCTTAGTAATAGGGTCCCGTTTGGCACTCTTTGGGTACGGAACCCTAAAAGCTTTAAACACTGCCTTTTCTATTACATAAGAGTGGCGAAATCTTGGAAAGGCGTATGTCCAGCAGTGGACGAAACAGGCTGATGGATGGATGAATGGATGGAGTGATAAGCACAATTATTTTGTTTGATCATCACAGAATACCATCAAATTTATTTTAGGCCATTTGGCAAACAGATTCTGAATTTATTTGAGAATTCATTTATTATTGTATGATACTATTTCTACTCTTAGCGCCCAGTCTGATGCTTTGTACTCAAACCCATCAGATACCACCAGCGGAAGTCAATATTCTTCACGTTACGAACAAAAACATGTTAGTCAAAAACCGACCTTATTTAGAAAATGTTAAAGCCTTTGCAAACACATTTCACATGCTCAACAATAAATCAGATCTGTATGTGCACTTAGACTTGGCTGCAACCCAACAGATATCCATGACGAACTCGACCGTTATACATAAAATGAATCTTATATTCTTGTAATAGTAGTGGTTTTGGATAAGCAAAATAATCAAATTGACGCAGTCGTTTCGCTCGGTGGACTCGCTTCCGATACTCAACAGAATTATGATAAAGTTTTAGCCCACATTTTCTCAGTTGACATCGGGATATGAATAACTAATTAGTTCTATAAAGTGCACAAGGCTATTGATATTTCAGAATTGCCCTGTCTGACACACATCGCTTCATGTTCGTTCACTGATAACTCCAACACGCCTTGCGAATTTATGATATTTACAAAGATCAAAACCCATCTAACTGATAAATGTAATTTTCTATAAACCTTGGTCACGGGCCACAACAGAAAGTGCAATTTCTTCGCAATAATATAATTATTTACTCAAACATTCTATATTAGAAACAAAATGACCGAAAAAAAAAACAAACTTACCTGCATAATGTATGAAACAAACTGCAAAATTAGTATATGTAGTCTATTACTCATTAAATTGTAGAACCTAAGAGCACTAAAAACATACCTTCACACTCCCTTACTCACCCTCTCACTCACACATACGCACCCTCGCTTTCTCTCCCCCACATATATACACACCCTCACACACACAAACACACCCTCCCTCACAAACACACACCTTCGTAAAACTGGCCTATTGAAAGGCTTTCGTTTTTTTTTGGGAACTAAATGTTATCCATTTTTTTGTGTTCTTTTTTAATTATATAAAAATGTTGTACTTAAGTTAAATTTACATTACATAATTTCTTAATACATGTTTCGGGATAGAGCCTAGTTATCCACGCTTCAAGACATCTTATAGTCGTAACTAGTGTCTAAATTATGTTTGTTACATATTTATCTTAAATAAAGAAATTATTCTATTTTATTCTATTCTATTCTATTCTATTTTTTCACAAATCCAAATTAAATCGTTTAGTTGGTATTTAACTCGAACAAAAATTTGCATTTTACACTTTATATTTCGCAAACGAATTCCTGAATCTAAAAATGGATTCGATACATGCACAATATGTTTAAAATACCTATCCAACGAGACCCCACACCATGGAGTAGATGTCAAAACAAAAATTCATCCCCACTGTTACATGTAGGAGAAGTACATTAAAAAAAATCTAAGGTTTTATCTTACCACTTTTGGCGTCATTAAATGTATACTCATGCCAAATCACAGCTTTCTAGTACCTACTTAGAGTCTCTGAGGTAGCCGCGGACAGACAGACAAACAGACGGACGGACATGGTGAAACTATAAAGGTAAACCCTAAAAAATAGTGTGCATCATTTTTGATACACAAAGTGTTTAACTTTGTGTATCCGGAATGTTAAACTAAGGAGTCGTAGCCTTTGCTAGGACGCTGCGCCCCGCACGCCGTAGCAAAATGGGGACGCCAACGTGTTAATGTACCTATGAATTTATAATGCTGCAGGTATTTAAAGCGTTGGTATACGTATACGAATGTTCTTATGTCATTTACGTATAAAAATAAGAAACAGGAACGAGTTTTATTTACCACCTGCTGTAAATAGGAAGGATTTTAATTTGCATTTCAGTTTGGACTACATATGGCTATACCTGGAAAAAAGGTGTTAAAGTTCCCCTTTAATTCAGTCTGGCCGTCAGTATCCTTTATCTGGCATCCACTCAGTGGCTGACTTACTCACCCACCAAATCGGGAACAACATGAGAGTGACTTCACCAGTTTTATTTCAATTTGGTACCCTGCAAGCCAACGCTTTAGCGGCAGAAGTTTTGATTACAATCGGTGTTATATTACGTGTGTAATATTTTTTTTACCCGGTACAGAGTGATTCAATCAACTGACAAAATTTCTATGAAAAAGTGAAAAAGTTTGCGCAAATAAACATTTTTTCGGTGGAAAGTGGTCTATTACGATACTAAATCCTCTTAAATTTTTTCACTTTGAATTCTAGGACCTTGGTATAAAGAAATACACTTGTGCTTTTCCACAAATTTTATATTCTCTTCCCTTATTCCAAAATTTCAATTTTGAATGTAATCATCCTTTGCTATTTATTTAGAAATGATATTTATTCAAGAAAAATGAATCTAATACATCAAAGGCTCAATTGTTTCTTGGAAATTTTAGATTTCCGTACCCTAAAATGAAAAAAATATATATTTTATCACTTTGTTGTCTGTCTGTCTATGCATCTTTCAAGATCCTTTTTTTAGGCCTCTTGAGACCCTTGAGAGATATTAAGTTGGAACAAATAGCTTCTACAGAAGTCTTCAACCCCATGGTTCTGTCAAGAATCATGCTTGTAATTCAATGAGAAAAAAAAATCATTACGTTTTACTTAATTAATTTCATACAAATTGGTTCAGCATGAAAATCTAAAGGACACTTCCACTTCTAGTTGAATGAGAAATTTTAAATTATGTTTACAAATAAGTTTTTAGCAAACGAAAAATCGAAGATGATCAACATTAAATTATTCAAAGAGATATAAAATACTAACTTAGACCCTTTGGATTCAAGGAGTTTAATGGATCTTAATGTCAAGTTAAGTTCGTCATTCATAACTGAACGTGGAATAAGTTTGTGTTTTAAAAGGTATGTACAGAACCCCCATGGTGCGAGTCCTACTGGCACTTGATCAATTTTTTGTTGAGTATGGGACCATACTTAAAATAATTTTGGAAAATCATTAATGGGTACATTTTACAATGTACAGGTAGAGTCTGTGTCAGCGACATATTTAAAATAAATAAAAAACATAGCTAACAAATCGCCAATCGCCACGACATGAATCCCCAAGGGGATACCAGAGGTGTTCCCAAGTACGTATTACGTAATCATTCTTATCTTCCTTCTTATGTTCTACCTAAATACAATAATTTTCATGGAATGTATACTTGGAACTACCTACATGCCACCTCAAATCTTAAATAATTTACCACATAATGTGTTGCAGTTGCAAGACATAGATGTCAAACCTCATAAACTAAGAGCAATTATACAAATTTTTGTTAACCTAGTTAAAATGTTATTTGTATGTATTTATTTTTATTTTTTTATGTTTAAAGTTGCTCAAAAATATCGCAGATAAACCCGTGGGGTTTTATTAATACTCAAATTATGTTCAAAACCTGTTCAAAAAATAAACATTGGAAAAAGTAAACTGTGAAATGCAAGTCAAAATCCACACATTGCACATCCGTGATGGGTGGTGAGCCCTATCGCCGTACTTCGGGCACAAATAAACCCACAGCTTAACGTGCCTTTCTAGGCACTCAGACTGAATGCGGGGATTGAACCCACGACCTCTGGGTTAGCAGGCGAACGCTCTGCCGCTCGGCTACAGAAGCGGTGTTTACGAACCCCACTACTTTTAATGTTGTCTTAGTTTTAATTGTACCAGAACTAAGGTAGATGGCGGTCCTTGTTCATAGATCGCGATATCGAAGTGTAACTGAGATTTTGATAGTGTATTGTGTACTGTCAACAATATATTCGGCTATAATCAATTCGGAAAAGATTGTTTTATTTTACACCTTATACCCAGTACATACAGGTCATTATAGCGAACATTTGGTCCTTCGAGCCGGATTTTTAGTACAGCAGTCCTAGTTAAGGCTGCCTCCCCGTACTCGCTGTGGATCGCAGCACGAAGAGTACGTGACGTCGACATCAGCGACAGCTTTGGAGTTTGACTTCGGCTGCCTCTGTGTCGTCATTGGAGTTGTCAACACTGGTGGTTCACCACAAGTGCAGTGAAAACAGTGTGACATCAGCAGAAGACCGATAGAGGGCGCGCGAGCTGCACTGCGCTACGAATCTCAGCTATCGAAGTACAGTATAACAACATCTATATTGGACGTGTGTGAGTGAAGTGCAAACCGTGAGTACATTTTCAACCTTATTTACATCAGTTAAAAAACTCTGAAGAAATTTGAAGAATTTATTTGGAACTTAGCAAAATTCAGTGGAATGCAGGACTTGTAATATTTCGAATTAAGTTTGGGACTTTAACGATTTAAAGTGCATGTAAAGACTTAGAATAATTTAAGAAAAAACGGAGGAACGTGGCCTCTATGCCCAATTTCACTCCAGTGTAGTAAATTCAAAACACTTGTAAAATTTTCGTCACTTTTATGAACTTAGAAAATTTTGCATTAAGTTCAACTCTTAACTTTGGAAAGGTTTATAGATTTATTTTGTTTAACTTTATAGATTTTAGTGTGTTCTTTTACATCTAAATAATCATGGAAGGAATTGTAAATGTTCAAACTGATTTAAAAAATGCTATTGATCGAGGTTTAATTAATTTTAAAAAGAGTTCAAAAGAAAGGTTAACAGTAGAGTACATTGAGATTAGACTAGAAAATTTGGAAAGGGATTGGTGGTTGTTTAGAGTCAATAATGCCAAAATATACGAAACGTATGACCTCGACATTATAAATGTTAGTGCATATGTGCAAAAAGAATTGTACGACAAGGCTGAAGATGCTTATATTAATTACAAATCACAGATGAAAACTATGTTAAATAAACTATTGTTGCCATCTAAATCAGTGAAAGAATCTTCAAGCGAACCTGGTGCATCCGTTAGTTCCTTAATAAAATTGCCAAAAATCTCAATTCCGTCGTTTTCGGGCAAATATTCGGAGTGGACAACATTCCGTGACCTGTTTGTGTCTCTTGTGCATAAAAATACAGCCTTAGATAACGTGCAAAAACTACACTTTCTGAAGAGCCACCTTACTGGCAAGGCAGAGCAATTAATACGACACACCCCGATAACGGATGCTAATTATAGTCAGTGCTGGGATCAGTTAGAAAAGCGCTATAATAATACGAGATATTTAGTCAACTGCATATTGAAAAGATTGTTCGGTCTAAGGCGCATTAATTTTGAATCTGCTTCAGCACTAAAGGAACTATTGGATACCACCTCGGACTGCCTTAGTGCTTTAAGTAACCTCAAAATAGTCGTGGATACTTGGGATATTGTTATCATTTACATAATTTCGGACAAACTCGATGTTGAAACGCGCAAACAATGGGAGCTACATCTTAATGAGATCAACGAGGTGAACATTTTGCCCACTTACAAACAGTTCAAAGAATTTATAGAAAGCAGATTTCGCGCTTTAGAGTTTTTAGAGTCTAAAAGGTCAACGGTTCACCAGAACAACAACACTTATCATCATAATACAAAGTCATTGATTGGAACAACTCCAACGACATCTTTTAACGTGCGCTGTGAGTACTGTTCTGAAGCTCATAAATTGTGTTTTTGCAAAAAATTCATTAAGCAATCCTATGACAAAAAACGCGAATTTGTTATCAAAAGGAACATGTGCTTTAATTGTCTAGGGGGTAATCATATGGTATATGACTGCAAAAAAAATACCTCCTGCAAGGTCTGTAGAAAACGCCATCATTCCTTGTTGCATCCAACTAATGATACAAATCAGAAGCAAGACACTCCGGCTATCGAGCCAACTAACTCCTCAGCTAGTGATCCTCCGATAGCCTCGTGTTTGTCTACAGGGAAGGTTGCCATGTCTAAGCAAGTTTTATTAGCCACGGCGCTAATAAAGGCTGAGTCAAGGAAAGGTGACTTTCAAATAGTACGCGCGTTGTTAGATCAAGGTTCACAGGCATGCTTTATCACAGAAGCAACAGTTCAGTTTTTGCACCTGAGAAAGGTACCAATCCATGGTGTTGTTTCTGGTATAGGACAAAACAAATCGACTGTAACAAAAAATATGGTCACTTTGCTGATCCAGTCAGCAGTAGATCCTCAGTTCCAAGTTCAAATCAAGGCGTATGTCTTGAATAAGATCACATCATATTTGCCTGAAAGAAATGTAACTGACATTGATTGGGTAGATATGAAAGACCTGCAATTAGCAGATCCCGAGTTCAACTCGCCCAGCAAAATAAATATTTTGTAAGGTGCTGACGTTTACAGCTGTATCCTGAATGAAGGTATGAAGAGGAGTCCATCTGGAACCCTGATCGCTCAGAACACTGCGTTAGGGTGGATCATCTCAAGAGTAGTCAGTCCAACTAGTTCAAACGAAAAAAACAGTTCAAACGTCACTACACTGAATACCAGTGTAATGCACGCCCAGGTCAATCTTGATGACATTCTCCGCAAATTTTGGGAGATGGAAGAGCAACCATATACGGTTAAGAAAATGCTAACCGTAGAAGAGCAAAGATGTGAAGACGTCTTCAATAGTACAACAACGAGAACAAGTGACGGACGCTACGTCGTTAAATTGCCATTTAGAGATGCTGATACTCCTTGCAAAGCAGGTCATTCGCGAACGATTGCCATATCCAGGCTTAAATCTTTAGAAAAAAGATTGGCTAAGGATAGCGATCTGAGACAAAGGTACAATGAAGTGATAAATGAGTACACAGAGTTAGGCCACATGAGACCAGTCAAGGACGACGATAACAAAAAGGAAGAAGCTGTCTATCTCCCACACCATGCGGTCATACGGAATGACAAAACTACGACGAAAGTAAGGATTGTATTTAATGCAACGGAGAAAAACAAAAATGGTGTATCTTTAAACAACACGCTTATGGTCGGACCTAACCTGCAAGCCGACTTGCGCCACACTATCTTGAGATGGAGAGTTCATCCAATTGGTCTCGTAGCAGACATTATTAAAATGTATAGACAAGTGAGAATCGTAGAAGAGGACACTATGTATCAGCGCATTGTTTGGCGTAACAATCCTGAAAATGAGATCAAAGATTACGAGTTGCTCACGGTTACCTTTGGTACTTCATCGGCGCCATATTTGGCGGTGCGAGCGCTACATCAAGTCTCCTACGATGAAGGTCACAAATATCCAGTTGCAGCAGACAAGGTATTAAATTGTTTTTATATGGATGATTTAATGACGGGTTGTTCAAAAGTTGAAGAAGGGGCAGAACTATACAAACAGATCGTTGGTCTACTAGAAAGAGGAGGTTTCCAACTTCAAAAGTGGAACAGCAATTCTGCAGAGTTGTTAAAAACCATAAATGAGACTGAAAGGATGCCGGAGAGGCAAGAAAATATAAAAATTGAAGAAGTTCAAAAAGACGAAGAAGAACCTGAAACCGAAATAAAATTAGATACCAATAAAAACATAAAAATATTAGGACTTACCTGGGACCCGATGCAAAATAACTTTCAGTACTCGGTGAACCTCCCGGAGACACCCACTAGACCTGTAACTAAAAGAACAATAATCACTGAAATAGCACGGCTATTCGATCCTTTGGGCTGGATTGCCCCAAGTATCGTTGTAGCAAAAATCTTTATCCAAAAACTGTGGTTAGCAGGGCTTGGATGGGATGAAGCAATAAGGTCAGAACTAGTCAAAGAATGGAATACTTACCGAAAGGAATTATCAGAACTTACCAAGATACGGATCCCGCGATGGTTGAGTTCACAAACTGATGACGTTGTCACCGAATTACACGGATTCAGCGATGCATCTAAATCCGCTTATTCTGCTGTGGTATATATTCGAGTAATCGACAGCTCAGGAAAGGTGCACGTTTCTTTGCTAATAGCAAAAACAAGAGTGGCGCCGATAAAAAAGATCAGTATTCCTCGTTTAGAGTTAAATGGGGCCGTACTCTTATCAAAACTGTTGATGGAAACAGCTGAAGTTTTGAATATTCCAAAGAACAATATCAGAGCATGGACAGATTCCACGGTGGTACTCGCTTGGCTCAATAGTCATCCAAGTAGATGGGACACTTTCGTTGGTAACCGTGTCTCTGAGATCTTGGCTGCAGTTAACTCATCCCAGTGGTTTCATATTTCAACAAAACAGAACCCAGCTGATTGTGCCTCACGAGGGCTACTACCGAAATCACTTTATGGAAATGATCTTTGGTTTTCAGGTCCGCCTTTACTTAAGGCTCAAATTGTTACCTACCATAAACCCAAAGATTTAGACACAAATCTCGAAGAAAGCATAAAAACACATTTCGTTTCAACTCAAGAGAATAATTTGTTTGAGAAATTCTCTTCTTTGCAAAAAATGATACGAGTTATAGCCTACTGCAGACGTATTTTAAAAAAGAACAAAGGTCAAGGCATAACGAAAACGGAAATTGATGATGCCTTACAGTGCTGCATCAAACAAACACAAAAGGAAGCCTATACGGCTGAGTGTGAACTTTTGGAACAAAGGAAGTCTGTCCATTGCAACTCAAGACTAAAGTCGCTTTGTCCTTATATTGATCAGGATGGGATTATTCGAGTTGGTGGCAGACTGCAGAAGGCTCAATTGGATGAAGAAATGAAACATCCAATAGTTCTACCAAAGAATTCCCACCTAACCAAGTTAATAATCGCAGATGCTCATAACAACAAAACCCTACATGGAGGTCCATTGCTGATGATGAGCTAGCTAAGAACGGCTTACTGGATTTTAGGAGCCAAAAATCTGATTAAACAGCTTGTGCTTAAGTGCGTACCTACATGTGCTAAACAGAGAGCAACGATCATAAATCAGATGATGGGATCTCTTCCATCAGTTCGGTGCACTCCTGCTAGACCATTCTTAAACAGTGGCGTCGATTACGCGGGACCTATAAATATTAGAGCCACTAAAGGTCGCGGTCACCGTTCATACAAAGGTTATATTTGTTTGTTCATTTGCATGGCCACTCGGGCCATACATTTGGAGGTTGTGAGCGATATGACTACTGAAGCGTTTATGGCTGCCTACAAAAGATTCGTTTCGAGACGAGGTCATTGTGCTCATATGTGAAGCGATAACGGCACCACATTTCTAGGAGCCTCTAAAAAATTACATCAAGACACTTTAGTTCAGCAGGCAATAACAGATCACCTGGGAACAGCAGGTACAGAGTGGCATTTCATACCTCCTCACGCCCCAAATTTTGGAGGCCTTTGGGAAGCTGGCGTCAAAGCCACTAAGTTTCACCTCAAAAGAACCATCGGGGACTCAACCCTCACCTACGAGGAATTGAGTACACTTCTATGTCAGGTCGAAGCTTGCCTAAATTCTAGACCAATTAGTGTTTTTAACAGTTCAGATCCTGGTGAACCATTGCCTTTAACTCCGGGTCATTTTTTAGTCGGGGAGCCGTTATTAAGTGTTCCTGACTACAACTTTGAAGATACAAACGTCAGTTGTTTGTCGAGATGGCAATACGTTCAGCGAATGTTGCAAACCTTTTGGAAACGTTGGTCTCATGAATATTTATCAACAATGGTCAATCGATATAAGTGGGCTGCTCAAACGCCCGAGCCCAATATAAACGATGTCGTATTGATTAAAGAAGATGACTTGCCTCCAAGTCATTGGTTGTTGGGTCGAATAGTACAAAAACACCCTGGCAATGATAACATAACCCGAGTAGTCACGTTGAAAACGAAGTCGGCTTCTGTAAAAAGGCCGACTTCAAAGCTTTGTATACTCCCAGTTAACAGTTAAGTTCATAATTTTTGTTAAATTGTATTTATAGTACTTGTTCACTCGTTTTAAAGACATCTTGTCACTTAATGTCTTTGGTGGGCGGTATGTTTACGAACCCCACTACTTTTAATGTTGTCTTAGTTTTAATTGTACCAGAACTAAGGTAGATGGCGGTCCTTGTTCATAGATCGCGATATCGAAGTGTAACTGAGATTTTGATAGTGTATTGTGTACTGTCAACAATATATTCGGCTATAATCAATTCGGAAAAGGTTGTTTTATTTTACACCTTATACCCAGTACATACAGGTCATTATAGCGAACAAGCGGTCAGATACTGAAATATGTTTAAAATTTTGGTTCAGTGACTCGGAATGTCCCACAAGAATTTTCAAAATAACCATCATACAGATTTTTTTTGACAGCCCAAATCTATTTTTGCTTCTTTATTTTTCACAAAAACGCTTGTATACTTGTTTCATTTATACTTTATTACATATTTATTTATTGGGCATAAAGAGAGGATGAATGAAAGTAGAGTAACGAAAGGAAATTATGCTGCACAAGTGGAAGGTAATTTACCTTAGGTAAAGCTGGGACAGGCCGCCCTAGACTAGAAGGACATAATGCCGACCAAAAATGCGACATACTGAAGAAGGGCAAGTAAAAAGTACGCGGAATAGAAGAGCTTGTATGACTAGATTGATGGATCTAGAAGAAGCAAAAGAGGGGTATCGGGATCGTAGCAGATGGAAATCTGTAGTCTCTGTCTACCCCTCTGGGACACAGGCGTGAGTCTGTAACTTTATTACATTTTCCTACCGATTTCGGAAATCAATCCATATTCAGGGATAAATAGTTCATAATATTATTTCCGAGCCATAAACGAACATCGTTTTGTCAATAAATATCTTAAATGATGAATGCTGTCTATGTTTCATCAAGTTCAGACAATCGCAATTTTAAACAATTTTTGCCTACTTACTGAATTCATTAACAGTTAATCTTTTCTGGACATAAAATTTATTAATATTTCCGTTTTTTGGCGAAATCCTAAAAGGAAATGGAATTCCTCAAAAATATTCTTTATAAAGTATTCCTCGAGATCGGCGAAATTACCCAATCCTTAGTTACGTCACGGTGAACCAATTCCTCTTAGCTGGTAATTATGTCAGAGAACAATCGGGCTCCGTTCTGCTCGCCAGAGATTAATGGACGTTCGCACCTGTAGCTTACAACTTTGCCTTGAATCACTAATGGCAAATTAATTTAATTTTTAAAATTTAATATTTCTTTACATGGATTTTAATAAAGGAAATTATAAGTAGGTAACTGAAAACCACTTATTAAACTTGAATGAACTCGTCTTCTGTGGTAAAATATCAATTTTTTTTTTATGATAACTGATTAAGGATAATAATACCCCAATTCGCAGTACTGCTCTAACGCTTCTGCTATTTAACTGTCTATCCTACTCTAATCAGATGCAGCGCACGCAAAAACATCAAGTTATTTTGAAATCGCGGCTACACTGATGTTTTTTTTAATTTTTATGGAACAGTCTGCAGCTGCTTTATACTAATATCAGTTATAGTATGCAAAGTTTCAGATCTAATTTCAAGTAATAATTGAATGCTATCGATTTATTGTATGGTTTGGAGGTAACTTTGTAATTTTTTTCTATCGAGAAAATTTAATGGAATTAAGTTTTCACAACAGCATGGCCTTAGTCCTCAACTTTATCATAAATTAATTTCACAGTGATTCTTGCAGTATTTGTTGGTATAAAACAGGATCATGCGAAGCGAAGTGAGGTATTATACACCCTCAATCAGCTTATACTAAGCGCATTGATTTCTATATATTATATAGGCGATGTTTTGAAAGCTACATTCTACTTTTGTATGCAGTCTATGACGTCACGCGACGCGACATAATTTTTTTAAATGATATAATTACAAAATATATAGTTTTCAGATTTTTCCTTATGCTTATAGTATAAAACCGTATTACTTGCCAAATTTCATGGTTCTAGGTCAACGGAAAATACCCCATAAATGTTGATTCCCCTGAGAGTGTCAAAATATACGTTTTTTGCGGCATAAACAGGTGTATTTTTTATATTTTATACTTGCGATTGTAGGCACTTGGTGAAACTGGAAACACGTCTTGATTAAAAACACTTATACTAGTTTCACTGAATAACATTAGTTATAATATTCAGTGAAACTAGTACAAGTGTTTTTATTCAAGATGTATTTTTTTTTCATGGTGACGCTTTTACATTTTGAGGCTTAAGGGTTTCATGATGATGATGATGATCAGTAATGGCTGTCAGCCCAAAATTTGGATTTATTTGCATAAATTAAGGTTCATGGTGACGCTTCTAGACCCATGAACTTGAAGATCTGATAGTGATCAGATAGATAGTATATGGATACTTGTAACGGCGTAAAGCGTTCTTTTGATGAAAAAGTAGCTATTAACTAAATCTCAGTAATGGCTATCAGCTGGAAATGTAGAAACATCACCGTTGACCTGAACATATGTTTCTAAATCCGAAGTTAAGCTGATAGCTGTTTTTGAGATCCAGTTACTGTCTATCTGATCATCAACAGACCCTCAGATTTTATGCTGTAGGATCAAACCGTGAACCTAAACATATGCATCTAAAATCGAAGTTCCAGTTGATAGTCGTTACTGAGATCCAGTTACTGTTTATCTGATCATCAACAGACCCTCAGATTTTATGCTGTAGGAGCGAACCGTGAACCTAAACATATGCATCTAAAATCGTAGTTCCAGCTGATAGTCGTTACTGAGATCCAGTTACTATTTATCTGATCATCAACAGACCCTCAGATTTTATGCTGTAGGAGCGAACCGTGAACCTAAACATATGTTTCTAAAATCGAAGTTCCAGCTGATAGTCGTTACTGAGATCCAGTTACTATTTATCTGATCATCAACAGACCCTCAGATTTTATGCTGTAGGAGCGAACCGTGAACCTAAATATATGCATCTAAAATCGAAGTTCCAGCTGATAGTCGTTACTGAGATCCAGTTACTGTTTATCTGATCATCAACAGACCCTCAGATTTTATGCTGTAGGAGCGAACCGTGAACCTAAACATATGCATCTAAAATCGAAGTTCCAGCTGATAGTCGTTACTGAGATCCAGTTACTGTTTATCTGATCATCAACAGACCCTCAGATTTTATGCTGTAGGAGCAAACCGTGAACTTAAACATATGCATCTAAAATCGAAGTTCCAGCTGATAGTCGTTACTGAGATCCAGTTATTTTCTTCCTGATCATTATCAAACCCTCAAGTTTTAGGTTTTAGGAGCACTACCATATGCTTCCTAATCTAAATTCTGAATCTTGAAGAATCACATGCTATGCAGTAGAGTAATTTGTTATTAAAGATATATAGGTATATAGTAAAATTATAAATATAAACAATAAAATTTCCTCAAGATATATTTCGGACCCTAACTGAGCCTTTACAGTGTACATATTTATTTTTTAATTTATGCTGGCAGTATATAATTTAAAATAAGCTCATTTTGAATGCTGTAAAATAACTTAACTACTCTTTGAGTAGGAAAATGCACATGGGACGATATAAAAATAGGATGGAAAATTAATATTACCTATATTGCTTTTACCTTTTCATCGTAAATATTTACTGTGACTTTTGTACATCTGCGTTGATATTGGTTTAATTAAAAGTCTTTTTAAACAGCCTGAAAATACGAATAAATTAATCGATGTTCATTTAATACATTTTTATTTTTCTTTGATGATAAACAAGTACAGGACAAAATAAATAAAGCCAGGGTAACTCCATCCTCAGTAATTCAGCATAGCTCTACAACTTTCTACCCTTTTCATCGTGCGTGACAGATGGTATTCATAATAATAGTTTCGAGGCATGTCAGTAATTTACATAAGAACACCCTACCTCTTACGTCAAAGATATTAATTGCATTACAGTAATTTCTGTTGGTAACTTAAGTTTAAATCATTACTTTGTTAACTTTACAAAAAGTTACTTATGCTTAATAAATAATTAAGTTTTGAGAAGTTTCCTATATTAATAATAAAGTAACAAAAATGTCGTGTCTGCAGATTATAAAACAAATATTCATAAGCAAATTGTAAAAAAACTGTTCAAGTGCGAGTCGGACCCGTGCTTTGAGAGCTCTGTTCATACCTCATACTCAAACGTATACTACAGTTTTAAAGTACCAAACTAACTTGGCACTTACAATCTATTATGGCTAATTTATCCAAAGGGTCTAATTAAATTGGATCATTATATCGTCTTGAATAATTAAATATCGATAATTTTCAGATTTTTTCGTAGACGTGTGCAACAAGTCCTAATTTTATGAACGGAATTTAAAGTCAACTGGAAGTACCCTGGAGATTTTCACGATGAGCCCATTTGTATGAAATTGATAATGTAACCGTCGCTTACTTTTATACGCATTAAGGTAGAAACCCGTTTATTTTAAAGCACCATGTGACCGTAAACTTTTGTATGAACTATTAGTTTCAACTTGATATCTCTAACAGGGCCCGAGAAAAAGGATTTTGACAGACGGACAACAAAGTGATCATCATTAAGGGTTCCGTCTTTTTATTTTGGTGTACATAAACCTAAAAATACATTGGTTTTAATCAAATTGGGCAACTTAAATATTAAAACCGAGCGGAGCGAAACGACGACATCCCCAGTTTTTACAGAAATGCGATATACCGGACAGATCATGGTATGCTCAATTCTGCGGTCTCCCGATATATACAAAATAAGACAAGAATTATCATTAGATTGTTAAACCTTTAACAGCAATCAACTTTTATAAAAGAAAATTGCCGGAACGTTCCTTTTTAAAGGGAAAATAGAATAATGTTTGACACATACAGTCGTCAACAGCTCAAGCTCCCTATATATAAACGATTTTAGCAGCTATGATCCGCACATCATAGATTTCCAAGGATCGAGGGATCAAAGAAACGCCCTGTGTGAATCTTAGATGTGCAGTCAGGTGACAAGATGCCAGCTTTTACTCAGGACTCTTCCTTTGCTTTTCCTTTACTTTTCCTTGACTTTTTTCTTTTCCTTTTTTTCGGACTGTGAATGCTGTGGTGGGCATCCACACTGATATTTGTATCTGTTTGTTTGTTTGGCCTTACCTCACCTTAAACACTATTTTCCACTTTATTAATATCAATCAACGTATTTAAAAATAATTCTTATCACTAACTTATGCTGTATATCTAGGGCTATATATACATTCTTGTATCTTCACGCCTTGACACGAGAGAGCTGACTGGCGGCCGAAAATGCAGTATGGAAATATTTATATTGGCTCGCCCCGCAGTTCAGCATGATTAAATTATCGCCCTCATTTGTGGCCCGCCGCCAGACAGCTTCCGACCCCCGTGATGCTTACATGTATGCCTAGATATCATAGTTTAGCCTATCAACAAGGGCATAAAAACCTAACTGATACTTCTGAATAATTTTTCTGAGAAAATCATCCTTATTTCCTAACTATTATGTTTTTAATATATGTAATTACGCTAGCTAGTTAAGCAAGGAAAAGTTTCTTATTTTCAGAATTCTATTACTATGTACCTCATCAATGTATTAAAATATTAGGTCACACCTACGATTGTTTTCATAAAAATAAACAAGGGTGTGACTGCAAAGGTTAAGAAATAGTAGATAAATTTAAATATTTAGGATTATTAATAGATAACAAATTTAATTGGAAACTACATACTAATGAAGTCTGCAAAAGATTGAGATCAGTTTTAGGACAATTTTATCACCTACGTAGAATACTAAATCAACGAACCCTGTACATTGTTTACCATGCGCTTGCTGACTCACTTCTGAGCTATGGATTAAGTTGTTATGGACTGACTTTTAAAACATACCTGGATCAAATTAGGCAATTACAGTTGAGAATTATTAAACACTTAGTGGGTAAAAATATCAAAGCTAAATATAAGGGAGAGTATGAAAAATTGTTTACAGTTTGTGAAATTCTCCCAGTAAACCAAAAAGTTAAATATCTCATAGGTTTGGAAATTTACTACACTAAAGACTATAAAGTTCCTAAACCAAATAGACATTTCACTAGAGCAGTAAAAATTGGCAAACTATCACAGCCATCATCTAAAAACTATTATGGAGAGAGAACTCGGAAGTACATAACTCCCAAGCTTTGTAATAAATATCCTCTCCTACTGGAAGAAAATAAGCTAAAAATTGGCACCCTAAAACATAAATTAAAAAATATATTGTTATCTTCCCTTACATAACTAGAACTTATTATATCTTACATAATGATTTCCTACAAATATGTATATGTTTTAAGACTATATAGTATTAGATTTTAAGTACCTTCTCTTAATCAAATGTAAGAGCGTATCGCCAACAAACTGCTTAGCAGTTTGGCGAAAATTGTAAAGTATATACTTGTGTTAAATTCTGTTATAAAATAAATAAAAAATAAATAAAAAAATGTCAAATGGCAGCGTCATAGTATCAACCTACTTTCTTATGAATTTTTCTATCAGTGGGCTATTCGAATGAGTGTATTGTAAACAGTGGGTGTATATTCTTTATTTGCAGTACAACACCAGTAACGGAATTCATTTAAAATTTTGAAAAAATATACAGTGTATGTATACATAAAGTCACAAATTATTTACTATAATTTATACTTGCGATTGTCGGCACTTGATTTTCATCATCTAGCTTTTCCACAAAAACACTTGTTTCATTTATTTTATTACAATTTATCTTAACCGGTTTCGGAAATTAATCCATGAATAATGTATAAGAACTATATGTATCCCCTGAAGATGAAATAATTTCGGAAACCAAATCAAATCAAATCAATATATTTATTTTGTAAAGTAGATACATAAAATGTACTTTCTACCAGTCAAAGTTAATCTTAACAATTATATATCTTGAAAATATAAAAAAATATATAATAATACGGATAATACATACAAAAATATTTAGGTTGGGCTACTAAAATCTAATTTAATTAATACATCTGCATAAAATAGAGAAATCTAGTAATTAAAATATATAAATACATAATGCAAAGAACAAACAAGTTGATAAATAACCAGTTGAGATAAATTGTAATAAAATAAATAAAACAAGTGTAAAAGTGTTTTTGTAGAAAATCAAGAATTATTTACCACTTTATTATTAGTAGAGATAGGATATCAAAGATCTTAATATTAACACTTGTACTGTTTCACTGGTATTAACTTTATTTAGACTTCAACCGGTTTCACTTTACGGCATCATCAGGATATAATTAATTAATAAATATAAATATAGTACATTTGATAGTTTTCATTGCAGATGGTAAAAAGTAAATAAGTAAAAAAATAATCAAAGTTTAAGTACCCGATCCTGTGGTCTAGTGGTTCGAGTACTGGACTACTAATCCGGAGGTCGTGGATTCAAATCCCGTGCCGTTTGTGTTCGGTCTGCGTGCTTCGGAAGGTACGAGGCTACCTATTGCGCTAGTAAATAATAATCCTCAATGAAAAGTAAGTATACCACTGTAAACTGTGGCTTGCATTTCACTCTCCCCACGATTTATGTGTCGATGATATATTTTTTTACATCACTCCAATAGCATTGAGTGTCACTCATTCTTCGCACACCTAAACAGAAAATTTAAGTTAGTCGCATCGAATGTGCGAAAAACTCAATGCCCTGTGAAATGGGGAAATTCCTTTTTGAATAGGAACTGGGTCGAGACGTTGATACATTGGAGGTGATTCCGTAGAAATCTATCTTGTATAGTGTGTTTACTACAAAACTTATTCAGTAACCATAATTGTGTAATGGTTAATAATCGCAATACCTATACGTTACTAGTTCATATATAAAGTGGGTAAATTGACAGGTATTACTAAATAAAGCAACTTAATTCACTGATCATACTGAACAAATTTCAGGGTTCCATACCACCACATATTATGGGTACGAAACCCCAAAATGACTGCCTTTAAGATCTTAGCGTCTATCCATCTATCATCTTACGAATGAACCTTGGTGCAGAAAGGTTGACAAGGTACTCTTAGCGCCACCTATTATCTGGTCAATGAACTTCGGTAAAAGCTGATAAACAAGTCATCTCAGAGGGCACATGAGGTTTATGTATGGGAACCCCCCTTAGGTTTAATTATTTGTCGTGATAGAATCCATAGTAACACGTATTTTGTGAAAATTTAATTTTTCACTTATCACGGTTGAATTGAAGCCGTAGAACCCTGTGACAGACGGACAGACAGACAGACAGCGAAAGCTTAGTAATTCGCAGGTTCCGGAACCTTTGTGTACAAAACGCTAAAATTCAATAAAGCGGAAAAATATTACGGCTAAAAAATTTACGAAAACAAATGAAAAAACTCTAAAAAACAAATTTCAGGTTCTTCGTTCTAACATTATTGTTATGACTTTTGTCCATCTAAACTCAGTAAAGGATTATTAGTGTTTTGTACCCATCGACATAAAGTTATGTCAGAAAATTTATGGTAGATAGAACTAATGTTAATACTATACTCACTTTATCCCGATGAGACATTATCAAATTTGAAAATTCATTTAAATTGAATCATTTGCAAACTCCAAACATCCCGAGGGCAAATTTGATTTAACATTGACCATTTGCTGTAAAGTATCTGAACATTTAAACCGAAAATATTAGTACGGAATGAAAATATACAGTTAAAAACTTTGAATTTAGAACTGATTTATTCGCATGGAGTGAAAGAAGGTCTAAAGTTAGGAAATTGCGTCTTCCACCCGTTGCGCAGTTGGATAAATTTTACTTATTTCAATAAATCTGTTCAGTTTTCTTTGAAACTGTTTTAGTATAAGAGGTAGTTTTCTCTACTCTATTTTGTTTTTGGAGTACATTTAGCAATTACACTTTTTTTTTAATTTGCTAATTAAATTTTCAAACAAGATGTACTGTTGAGGGCCAACCCGATTGAGTTTAATTACCTGGCATTAGGACCCAAAAAATAAAGTTACATATTTAATTTTTTTTTTTATCAGTTCTGTTACGTACATGTTTTAAAAGGATACGATCAATTAAAACGTACCTTTTTGTTTTATTTTTTTAGAATAACAAAACTTCGTGTGAAATCTACAACTTACTCTAAATTACAAGTTATTTTATGTAACTGCAAATTAAATTTACTATAAGTACTTTTATTACGGGTAAAGACATGTTCTGAAAATGTGAGTTATTTTAAATGTAATATTTTTTCATAATATTCTGAATATTATTCGTAAGTTAAATTTGTTTTTTCATATTTTTTTAACAAAAACGAAACCATTCAGCCTAATAAATAAAATTAATAAAGGGTGTTAAGTTTGAAACTGTTTGAACCAGCATACGTTTGTATAAATTACTGACGATTAATGGTTACTTTTGCCACAGATCTATGGGGTCTTCAGCATCTGAAGAAAATCTTACATCTCTATACATATAAAAAACAACGTCTGTCTGTCTGTCCCTCTGTCTGTTCGTTCGCTTATAACTTGAGAACCAATCAATGGATTTTGATGCAGTTTTCAATGAAAGATAAAACATTTTTTCGGAAAGGTTTAGGGCTATGTATCATCACGCTATGACAAAAGGGAGCAGCGCAATGAGAATTTTAGTGAGACATATGGAAGGTTCGCCACCGTAGCATTGTCGATCGTCGCGGGTTCATCGAGTTTGGGCTTATTTTATTGGTCTTTATTAGCACTTTGGTAAAACATGGTGACCAGGGTCTGATGATGGGACTGGAAGGTAGGTACTGGATCTCCTCAACGGACAATAGCAGACACTTCGAGTTTGGACTTATTCGATTGGTATTTATTAGCACTTTGGTAAAACATGGTGACCAGGGTTTGCTGATGGGTCTGAAAGGTGGGTACGGGATCTCCTCAACGGACAATAGCAGACCCTTCGAGTTTAGGCTTATTTAGTTGCTATTTATTAGCACTTTGATAAAACATTGTGACCAAGGTCTGTTGATAAGACTGCAAGGTGGGTATGGGTTCTCCTCAACGGACAACATCAGACCCTTCAAGTTTGGGCTTATTTGGTTGGTCTTTATTAGCACTTTGGTAAAACACGGTGACCGTTGCATATTGTCGTTCAAAAAAGCATATTCTTTTTTTTCCTTATTTCCACGAAAATCTCTTCGACGCGGGCGGAGCCGCAGGCAAAAGCTAATTCTAAAATAAAGAAGAATATACCTTAGTACGAGATATGTAAGCTTATCTACAGTTTCTCCGAAATGAGGACCACTAGCTCTCATCCTAAAAACTTGGAAACTGATGGTTAGAACTGTGGTAAAAGTCTGAAAATATTTGTTTTAAACGAATGATTTTAAATTGTATGATTTATGGTTTCACCCGTGTGGTTTTATGTAAATGTAAATATAAAATAGTGAATAATATAATGTTACATGTTTAAATGGTGCAACAAACGTTTTCATAGAATTAAATATATAGGTAGTTTTATAACACAAATTCGAGAAGTAAAGTTTAAGTTTTTTCAATCAAATCTTCAATTGGTCAAAATATTTTCATTGATTTAGTAACACTTTGCTTTTTAGGGTTCCGTACCTCAAAATAAAAATTTTCACTTTGTCCGTCTGTCTGTCCGCCTGAAAAAAACCTTTTTTCTCGGACCCCGTTAGAGATATCAAGTTGAGTTTATAACCTCTTACACATCTCTACAGCCCTATAATGCTGTAAAGAAATCAACTTAGGAACGCCAGAAAAGTTATTTTCTTTTACGTAATCAATTTCACACAAATTGACTCAATATGTAATCCTATAAATTCCTTTCACAACTGGGTAAAAACCTAGTAGCGAATGGTATTTAAAAATCTAGAAAAACATCTGAAAATTAACTACGTTTTTATCATTCAAGAAGATAAAAAGCCCAACTTAATTAGACCCTTGGGATAGATAGAGTTAAATATATTGTAAGTGTCAAGTTAAGTTGGTCTCTAATTCCCATAGGATAAGTTTGTTTTAAAATGGTTTATACGGAACCCTCAAGGCACAAGTCCTACTCGCACTTGACAGTTTATTTAAGATATTCTCATTTTTATTTTATTTCCCTATTGGTATGTAAGCTAGTAGTGATTGCAAATTAAAGTGCATTTAATATGTTTAGTATACATAAACTATTTAAGCCTTATGCCTTAATACTATGGTGAAATATTCCGCAGCATTTATTTATTTGTCAGTAATGTAATGATCAGAAAATAGGAATATATGTTAGAATTTTCTTCTTCATATTTATAAATGCGTTTTTTTTAATTAATATAGAATGCTTCTCAAGAAAAACAGGTAAAAAATCTTTTGTTTTGACTGTAGAAATTTTAGACCACTTACTTACATATTAAAAGCACTGATGATGTCCAAAGTAGGCATACTGCGATTAGAGGAAATATAGGCATAGTGCGATCTAATACAGTGGTTTCAAAATGTTGGAATTGTGCTACCGATTACTTGAAAATATTGAAAAGTCAATTAAGCGCGATAGCAGGCATTGTGCTACAAAATCATCTTATACATTCATATATAATATATATTTTTAAACACTTTCCCATATATTTTTAGAGGTAAAAATGTTTTTTCCAGCTTTTCTTTTATTCTCATAAGAACTACACAACAATTATGACCGTTTTTATTGATTTTTCTTTATTAACCATTACACTCGATCAAAATAATATTTTAGCTAACCTCATATCGTAAATCCTCATTATGAACCCAAACCTACTTGCATAATGAAACAAAAGTTTGATGACGATCATAACACAGAACAAACAATTATAGTATGGGTCTCCAAACAATATAATGCTATAAAATAACTTTTTCTGAACATGTGACACTAGCAAGGAAGGCAATGGGAACTTAGGGAGCAGCGCAATGAGAATTTTAGTGAGACATATAGAAGGTTCGCCGCATAGTCGATCGTAGCGGGTTCAATTCCCGACTGGTAAAATTTGTTTTCACTTTTTATTTTTATTCTTTAATTTTATTTTCAGAAAAATATTACCTTTTGTAAAAAAATATTAAAGCTGAAATTATATTTCTTGACTGAGCAAAGACCAATAACTAAAATATTTTTATTTTCAAGTGCTTAGAAAACGCCATCTCTGGGAAGCTATCCTGGATAACGGCTCAGTAAACTGGCGTTGAAATTATTGTTTTTATTTTAATACACTAGATGGCGCTGCATGTTTCAAAATATCGAATTTGATGCAGTCTGGTTCAAATCAACTCACGTTAAAGTTTGTCTACACTATTGTTTGTATGTTTGTTTGCATATAATGGGCAGTATCTAGAACTACTGAACTGACTATAAAAAAATTTAAGCCCTCAAAAAGATTTTTAGTTAATCATGTGGTATGTACGCCTTGCGTTGTCGTAGGTATACATATCTGCCCTCGTAATAAAGAACGCATTACTTGCAAAATGGCGGTTTCGAGAAAAACGGGGTAGAGTGTTTTATAAGTTTCTCTGCAAATGTATTTAGTATAATGCTGAATTTTACTTACCATACCGTTATAAATAAAATGCTTTATTAGTATATCTTATTTTTAATTTGATTTTTATGATATAATTCAAGTTATGGTCGAGTACTGCATTTTAAACTCGTATCACGGTTGGCCGGGAATCGAAAGTCTAAGGTAGACTGCAGTAATCGTGTCAGATACTGCATATTAACCTAGGAAATACGTAAACTGCATTTTATTTTAGCAAAATTAAACATTTACTATATCAGTATTAATAAAAAATGCAGTGTAATATGACTTTTTAGAATAGAAAAGAGTAAAAAAAACAAACGCATGCAATAATAGTACATTACGATACGAGAACGATGAAACGTTTTCTGACGACTGTGAGTTTACGGCACGAGCCGAAGGTGAGTGCTGCAATCACACGAGTCGAGAAAAAGTTTCTCGCACGAGTATCGTATAATATTTTATAGCACAAGTGGGGAAAATGCCGACTTTACGCAAGCGCAGCGTGCGTAAAGTGGTCATTTTACGCACGATGTGCTATAAAAATTATTAAAGAGACCATAAAAACGCTCAACCTTATTTAGTTTTACTAAATTTAGTTTTATTTTAATACAATTTAACTTTAGGTAACTTGTAGACTTACAAGTAAAAACAGGAATATAGACTCAACCAGTTTTCTTGTTTAGTTTGACTGAAGTTAGGTAACTCGTAGCTTTACATAATACTAATAAGTAATACTTATTTTTAGAAAGGAATATAGTCAGTCTTTTTCTTTATAATAATGGCACTTTTTAATCAGTCTATAGTGCCTAATGAGAATTCAGTCAATATACATTTCATGTTTCATTATTTGCAATCTTCTTCGTCCCTCACATTTACGATATCAGTCGAATCTTTACTAATGGGAAGGTTTTGCCAGAACATTGTCTATTTTGAGGCATTATCTTGGAAATTGTTTTTATGATTCCAGATTTTGTGGCTTGAGTTATGCCTCTAGGAGTTGTATTTTGAAAATAATTGAGCAGTGAAGCATTTTTCAAGTTGTTTGCTTTTAGAAAATCAATTTCATGGATAATTCCAGTATAATCAGTATTGACAAATAAGTTGAATTTTGTTCTGTGTATCTCCACAATAACTATGTCCTTTAAATATATTCTGTTTGCGCTCCTTAAGTTTTGGTTGAGAGGAATGGTCAACATATTTGTAGAAATCAGAAATTCCCATAGCCTTCTGAACAACTTTTCCTGAATTAGCCAACTGCACACAATCAATGAAATCAGAAAAATTGTAATTGTTTCTTGAATTTGTATTTGGTTTTCGACTTGATGGTGAAAATGGTCGGCGGACATAAAAGTATGTCCTGGTTGAAGATATTTAATGGTAATGGTTTCGGTAGATATTTCGGAACCGTTGATCATTTGAACAAGAAATAGAAATCCTAATTCTTGTTTTGGCTTGAACAGTTGTCTGCCTATAATACTATATTGGTACAATCACGCTTACTGAGGACAAATGCTTTATAAGTACTAATAATGTGTTCTTGCCTTCTTCCTGAAATGGCTTCATGCAATACCGCAGCGAAGGGCTGAGATGTGGATTTAGTTGAATCTAAAGGCACGGAACTCTGATTAAATTCTATGAACCTGGGGCAGAAAATTGCTGATTTAAACATGTTGATCCTGAGGAGCATTATTACCTTTTGCAAGTCGGAAGAATAAAATGCTTTTTCTGAGTCTGTAGCAGCTAACTCAACATCTTGCTGGTACAAAGTTCATGCCATTGTATATCTTTCCCGGCGAAGCTTTACGTAGCACATTCATCACAAGATTCGGGTTCTTTGCATGTCGGCTGAGGTATTTTTTATCTTTCGCAATCGTCACACTCCTCGTTGCCTAAATGTGTAAATGATATATTCATGTCCATTTTTAAAAACTTTCTATATAATTCGTTTGATATTTCCATGTTCGGGTATTTCTTATTTAAATCTTTAAATATTATTGTTGCATTTAGGTCACTAGACAGGTATCTTCTATTGGGAGCATGTACACGTTTATAATGTGCTATTGCCGGTCTAAGACTTTCAATATGTCTTTTGAGTATATTGCTGTCTATTTTCTCTTCGTGTTCTCGTTTACCTCTTTTGTCGGATTGTGCATTTAGTATTTTTTAGAGCGTCCAATATACGGCGGTCACTTTTTCTGTTATATCCCATATTTTACAAACTTTTATTTGTTGACTTCCTTTATCAAAAAAATATTTGTAAGTATTATTCCGAGCCTTAGTGCTATTTTGCATTTGTCTGTTAACCTGCAGTACTTTGACTAAAGCATTAATATAGAAATCCTGGCTTTCATACCCAAGATCCCAAAAACTTTTGATAATACATAAATGATCCGACTCTGTAAATGATCACTTCTTTTTGCAAAATACCGTGCATGGTGGTTTAACAGAGAACTTTTCCGACTTAATTTGTTGCTTTGCTATTTTCCTTTCTTGTGCAGATTCCGTGAAGCGTACTCTGACTCTTGGTTTTCCAGTTTTTGGTCCTACCCTTTGGAGCTTCATTATCGATTATGTTTTCCGTTTCATTATTTTGATTTTCTATGGTATTACATATCTCTTCTTCAGTGTTTTGTGAAGTAATATTTTAGCTAGATTTCTTATTTTCAGTCTCACCTTTATCTTTGTTTTTATCTTCTATTAACTGGCTTTTTTCTTCATTGCTCTTGTTTTCTTTTACCTGGATTGTGTTTTTACTATTTTCATTCTGATATTCATTACTATTGTTTTCCTCCATGAACTGGCTTTTTTCTTCACAGCACTTGTTTTCTTCAACCTGTACTTTATTAGAAATCTGATCTAAATCTACATTCCTATTGTTTTCTTCTAAAAAAGGCCTTTTCTCTTCGGTAATTTTGTTTTTTTTTCATCTGATTTTTTATCTTCAATGTTGTTTTTTTTTAGACGAGCATTTTTTTCGTAATTAAGATCCTTTGATGGCAAATCTTGTGTACTGATTAGACTGTTTGAAAGTGAGCTTGGCAAGGTCCCAGTACAAAGTAAGGAAAAGCTATCGTTTTCTATGTCAGAATTTTTATTAAAAAGTAGGCTGTTTTCTATAACCATGAACTAAATTACAGGTATAAAAAAGTTATTTGATATTACCTGTCAAATAATACAAATAATTAAAATTTAAATATAAAGTCCCCTTTTTATACAAGGAATAGATGAATATGTAACACAATTCTCTTTCAATAATCTAATACTCAACTATTTTATACAAACTTACCTATAATTTTGACTGAGTTGCTAGGGTAATACGCAGTACAGGCTTTAGCGACAAGTCAAGGTCTTTTGTCCTACTAGACTGAAACGCAGTAATACCACTAACTGCATTTCATATTAGTACGGCTTGTATTTCTGCAAGTAAGAGTACTAAATTAAAATGCAGCCAATGAGCAAATGCTGCATTTTGCACTAGTATGAGACGAATACTGCATTTTAATTTAGTGTTGATAATACAAATACTGCATTTCACTTTTGTAAATGATCATTGCTGCATTTTACCTTAGGATGAATACATAATTTTAAACAAATACTGCATTTAAGGTTAAAGTTTCTCGGACTTCCAAACATTTTTTCATTTTTTTTTTCAATTCCATTTACAGAGAGTACCTACCTGATATCATTTTTGAGAAAAACGGGAATTCCTAAAAATGTCGATTACTGCGTTCTTTGTTACGAGGGCAGATATAGTCTCATCGTCGGGGTTTCAATCATCCACTGGTAAATGTTTTTTTTAGGAGACCTCTCAAGTTTAAGTTTATTTGATCGGTATTGATGAGTATTTTTGTAGAACATGGTGACCAGGCTCTAATGACGGGACTGGGAGGTGGGTACGGGATCTCCTGAACGGATAAAAGTGAAAGTGAAAGTGAAATGAATTTATTTGCCACAAAACATATACAAAAAAAAAATAGAAATACGTGGGACGCACTATAAGTTTCCGGAATGAATATGAAAAAATACTATTAAAGGTACAAAATTAATTTATTGTTTTTCAAAATAATCTCCCTTGGCGTCTATGCACTTTTTCATTCGATCAAACCAGTTTTGAAAATTTTTGTGCCACTCCCCTGTGGTGACCTCTGAAACGTGTTTTTCACACTCCTCGACAGCTTCTTCTGGTGATGAAAATCGTTGACCGCGTAATTGGTTCTTAATTTTTGGGAACAGAAAAAAGTCACAAGGTGCCAGGTCGGGACTGTATGCAGGATGACTCATGAGTTCTACATTTTTCGTCTTCAAAAAGTCGTTTGTCTGTCTGGCCGTGTGAGAACTAGCATTGTTGTGGTGCAGGATGATACGGCGTTTACGGTTATTTTTACGGAGTTCGTCAATAACTTCCGGCAAACAAATGGTCGTGTACCAGTCACTATTCACGGTACGACGATTCTCTAAAGCAACAGTAGCCACGTGTCCAGTTTTATTAAAAAAAGAAGCAATCATCCGCTTAGATGCACTTTTCACGCGCGCCACTTTGGTTGGTTTCGGCTCATCTTGAAAGACCCATACGCTCGATTGCTGCTTTGTTTTGGGATCGTAGCAATAAATCCATGTTTCGTCACCTGTTACTATGTCCCACACCAAATTTGACGCACCTTCGTTGAATCTGGTAAGCATGGCACTGCACCAAGTGACGCGGTCCGTTTTTTGAGCCTCGGTCAAGTTGTGTGGGATCCACCGCGAGCACAGCTTTCTCACACCCAAATGTTTGTGTAGGATTGATTGTATTTGACTCATGCCTATTTCTAAGGATGCGCGAATTTCATGGTAGGTCACATGCCTGTCTGTTTCAATCATACGGCGCACAGCATCGATGTTTTTGTTGGTCACAGCGGTGGACGGCCGACCATCGCGAGATTCGTCACTGAGATTGATACGACCACGCTTGAATTCTGCAAACCAGCTATAAACAGTCGTCTTGCATGGTGCTTCATTGCCAAAAGCTGTTTCAAGCCGAGCGATGCTCTGTTGAGCTGTCAAATTACACTTAAAATCGTAGAAAATCATACTACGAAAATTTTCCCGAGTTAAATCCATGTTGATGCAGACACACAATTTTTTAAATGGCGCCACAAGGTAAAAACAAAAGACAGTCAGATGAAACAAACTGCATTCTACAGCCAAAGAGTTCTTTTTTCAAATGTTGCAATAAATTTTTAAATATTGTTTATGTAAGTGGCCAGTTCCGGAAACTTTTAGTGTTACCTATGTATAAACAAACATGCAAAATAAAAAACAATAAGAAAAAAAAATCTATCAATAAATTAATTAATAATGGCAAAAAGGAGCAAGCTCGGCAGATGCCACAAGTTGGATTCAACTTGCAGCGCCGATTTTCAGTTTGCCCCATTTTAATACATATAAAACAAAATACAATTGCAGGTAGGTAGGAAACAGATTCATGTCATGAGTGATTGTAAATAATTGTAAGGAATAGAATTAAATAGAACAAATTATTAAAAATTCCATAAGTTAATCAAAACTGTCACATAACTTGTCACACAAAAATACAAAATTTAAAAAGTTATAAATAGGAATTTGCACATATACAGTCTAATTTAGAAAAAAAAACAAAATGGAATAAAACAATTCAAACATCAGCCTAATAATAGTTATTAACAAGTACCTAGCACTAGTTAACATATTACTGCTTGTTGAGAATGCTAAGTCTGAGGTGTTTTTTTAAAGTAGCAGAACGCATGAATTTACGCAAAGGCGGTGGAAGGTCGTTCCAAATCTTGGCGGCTGCGTATTTGAAACATCCTTTGTAGCCTGCAGTTTTGTGAATCGGTATGACCATTTTATCCGTAGTGCTATTGCGTGTAAATCGACCGTGTTTATCTCGGGTCCATGTGAACTTATCATATAAGTAGATAGGTCTTTGCATTTTGTGAATCAAAGTAGCAAGATGTAATTGCCTAACAGCAGACCCTTCGAGTTTGGGCTTATTTTATTGGTCTTTATTAGCACTTTGGTAAAACATGGTGACCAGGGTCTGGTGATGGAACTGGAAGGTGGTTATGGGATCTCCTCAACGGACAACAGCAGACCCTTCGAGCTTAGGCTTATTTTGTTGGTATTTATTAACACTTTGGTAAAACATGGTGACCAGGGTCTGGTGATGGGACTGGAAGGTGGTTAGAGGATCTCCTCAACGGATAACAGCAGACCCTTAGAGTTTGGGCTTATTCGATTGGTCGTTATTATCACTTTGGTAAAACATAGTGATCATGGTCTGATGATGGGACTGGAAGGTGGGTACGGGATCTCCTTAACGGACAACAGCAGACCCTTCGAGTTTAGGCTTATTTTATTCGTATTTATTAGCACTTTGGTAAAACATGGTGACCAGGGTCTGGTGATGGGACTGGAAGGTGGTTACGGAATCTCCTCGACGGACAACAGCAGACCCTTAGAGTTTGGGCTTATTCGATTGGTCTTTATTAGCATATTGGTAAAACATAGTGACCATGGTCTGATGATGGGATTGGAAGGTGGGTACGGGATCTCCTCAACGAACAACCGTAGACCCTTCGAGTTTAGGCTTATTTTATTGGTATATAATAGCAATTTCGTAAAACATGGTGAGCAGCGTCTGCTGATGGGTTTGGAAGGTGATAATGGGATCTCCTCAATGGATAACAGCAGACCCTTCGAGTTTGGGCTTATTCGATTGGTCTTCATTAGCACTTTGGTAAAACATGGTGACAATGGTCTGATGATGGGACTGGAAGGTGGGTACGGGATCTCCTCAACGGAGATATTTTTGGATGTATTTCCCGTATTTATTTATCAACTTGTTTGTTCGTTGCATCATTTATATATAATATTTTTTTTATTCCTAGATTTCTATTTTTTATGTAAGTGTATACTTGAATTTTTGTAGCCCAACCTAAATATTTTTTGTATGTTTTTCCCTTATTAGTAAATACATATTATTTTTCTATATTTTTTTATTCTAAAGATATTTATTGTAAAGATTAACTTTGACTTGTAGAAAATAAATATTTTGATTTGATTTGATTTGATTTGATTTGATTTGGATAACAGCAGACCCTTCGACTTTAGGCTTATTTTGTTAGTATTTATTAGCACTTTGATAAAACATGGTGACCAAGGTCTGTTGATGGGACTGGAAGGTGGGTATGCGTTCTCCTTAATGGACAACAGCAGACCCTTCAAGTTTGGGCTTATTTGATTGGTCTTTATTAGCACTTTGGTAAAACATCGTGACCAGGGTCTGTTGATGGGACTAGAAGGTAGGTACGGGATCTTCTCAACAGACAATAGCGGACCCTTTAAGTTTGGGCTTATTGGTAAAACACGGTGACCGTGGCATATTGTCTATCAAAAAATAATATTCTTTTGTTTTCCTTATTTCCACGAAAATCTCTTCGACGCGGGCGGAGCCGCGGGCAAAAGCTAGTCGTAACTAAAATTCTTCAAAAACAATCAAGGGAAAGCATTAGCTGTCATAATATTTTATGAACACTTAATTCATTAAACCGGATATTCATTTTAAATAAGACCTAGGTTTGGTATTTATTTTGTTAAACGTTTTGATGAAAATTTAAAATTCTAATTAGGGCACACCATTCCCGATATTGTGAAGTTTACTTTTTTTTTCTTTTGGTACGTGTGGTTAAAACCAGCCACCAATTATTTTGACTTTTAAGGTCACCAGCATGTGTTGCCCTCTTAAGCAGTTTGTAAAAGGTATTAATGGTATAAGGTACAATGCGCAGGAAACCTAAAGAAGCAGGTGTCATATTAAGAAAATATTCACAATCATACAAAACGCAATAAATGTAAGACAAGTTTCATGACGTCAGGTCGTTAGTGTGTCGCTAACGACGTGGACACTTCACCGAAGAGTGCTAGGGTGGCCGTACTAACGCATTTGATGGGATATTTTTAAAGCCATATCTATCTCATTGGGAATTTAAAATATAGGTACGTATGGTTATACACCGAGTGTAAATTGACTGCTATATTTTAATGAAACCTATTACAAAGAGTCACACCATGGTAAAAACAGAATAGTAGGTTGACCCCTGGAAGTCTCTTATAGTTTTATAGCTGTCACAAATTCAGAACATATGGATATGTATGAACATATGGAGAACTCTTACTTATGTAGCTACTAAACAAGCTGTACTGCAGGCATACTTTGCTTTCTTCCAATCAAGGGTGCTTTATGGCTTGGCTGTATGGGGTGGTAGTACAGATGCTAAAAGGATATTTACACTACAGAAACGCTGTATAAGAATCATAGAAGGTCTTAATTCTGACATGGAATCTTGCCGAAATTCATTTGTGATCTTACAGATTAACACTATAACGGCACTATACATAATTGAGCTTTGTAAGCTAATCCGGAGATATCCAAATAAATTTCCTATTCGACCACCAGGCTACAGTGACCGTTTAAATGAGCGTTATGAAAATAATCTCAAGTCACATAATACTAGAACAGCAACGTATGGTAAAGCAACAAAAATGGCTGCAATAAAAATATATAACTCACTGCCTGATAAAATAAAAATTCTTAATGATAATAATTTTTACTGCGAATTGAAAAGGTATTTGTTAAGGATCTCCCCATATGGCCTCAAGGAATTTTATGACTATAAGCTATAAATACTGTATGACTATTAAATTATTATAATATACTTAGCATTAAAGTAGTGGTGAAATTGGAGTTGACATTTCTTATAATTTTTGTAAATATGGCTAAAATTGTGATGTATTGTTTTATTAATTCTTATTATTTAGATCTTTTAGAAATAGCATGAAATAGTATAATTGTTGCTACACCCTGTGGGTAGAATTACATTGAGACTTACCTTGTATTCATTACCATCTATACAATAACATGTAATTCATTGCAAGTAATAAATTGAATTGAATTGAATCATGCTTGTCAATAATTTCTATAATCACCTCTCCAAGAATCAGTGCTTTCAGAACAACAACTCGAAATAACTAAAATGAAATAACTGCCCCGATTTGTATTGGCAAAAAAAGCATAAATGTTGCCGGTTCGTGCTTACTGTCACGCCTTTTTCCCGCGGCTCCGCCCACGTTTATTCAATCTCTGCCCAGGTTTTCGCTCAGGTGTTATTTTATCAACACTCCTTATAGCCTATATTATGTTACCCAAGTTTACTTCGATGATAATTTAAAAAGCCGCATCCAAATCCATAGAGTGGTTCTCGAGATGAAACAGAACATAGAAAGACATACAGACAGACATAATTTCTAAAAATTATAGTCTTATTGTCGCAATAGTGACGTCATCTGTGACTTATTTTACTCCTGTCTTCTGAACTGGCCCGAACTGCAAGCATCTATTAAAAAGGTAATGAACCAGATAAGTACTTAGTAAGTTTACATCAAAGACGTATAATATATAAATTATATATTTGTGGTTTACATACTCTGTAAAAATTTGACGTTTATCCCTGATATCTTGAATTCCACTAAGCAAATAGTCGTTGGCCAGAGAATTTGTGGAAAAGGTTTAGAGTTATATATCTCTGCGCTTAATAAAAACTTATGACTTATAATAAGAATTAAACAGGTTGGAGCAAAATAGTCAGAGGCAGAATTTCTTTTTCGTACAAAGTTATCGAGAATTTGAGGAAATTTAAAAGATCCTCTTTTCCTTACATTAAAAGCTTAAATGTGGCCTTTCACGACACATCGTTTGCGCTTCTTTTTAGCACGTCGCTCATAAACCAAGTTTATGTCACACTTGAAAACTGTATGCTATTTTAAGCTTAAACTGCTCAATATTTTGTAGTGTTTTATAACCTTCTGACTTTTAGTAAGGCAAGTTTGTAACAATCCAAATTCATAAACCTACAAAATGAAGTAATTATTGGCCATATGTGTATCTCACACGAATGAGTTTATAATTTCGTAGGATTTATGCAAAAACTGTATGAATTACTGATTATTCACAAAAAGACAGTCTAACATTTAAGTATTAGGACCATAAACTTTGGAGTGCATTAAAATTTTAATGTGTTTTCTATGTTCACCAATATAACAAAACAAAAATATAAAAAAATGATTTTTATTCAAAACATAATTAAAAAGGTATTTTTATGTAGAAATGCAAGATAAAAAAGAACTGTAAGACCAGAAGAAACGGTAGCCCGGGGTCAGGTTTTGTGTTTTTAAGGGCACTGTAATTTGCCTTTTTATAAATGTACTTAAAACGGAATTGGACCTTCTTAATAATATAGTTGCCCTCTATCCCTTTACTTTAGATCAGTCAAATAACTTTCAAGCATGGTCACGTTACTTTTTGTAACGAATGTCCAAAAAATAACGTGATTTTTTTTCCCCAGACCCAGTAAAATAACAATGATTATCCCAAACAAACGAGTGAGGTAGGCCAAAACTAGACCTAACACACACGCGCAGTCAAATTACGCACGTGAAAATCTGTAAAAATCAAGTCAAGATTTAGAGTTACGTCTCTTCGCTTTTTCGCGGCATTCTGCCTTGATTTTATTTTTTTTTATCAGAGCTTTTTTGTTGATATTAATTAAAAAACAACCAAGCCTTCATTTTTCATTTATTGTAATTTGGAATTCCAAGTTTAACGTAGCAGACTGAAATTAAAAATCTAATTTAAACAATTTCACTTTGTTTATGTCCAAGCCTTTATCTTTTACCTGTGTTTAATTCAGACAAAGTTCTTAATTTTATAAATCGTAAGACAAGTGTGCCGATATAATTTTTATATCGAAACTTAACTTAAAATGGTAAAACCGAATCTCGGTGCAAAATGCGCAACATAATATTTTTTCCTTACTTTTGAATAAAAAAAATATATTAAAACGCAATTTTTGCAGACATTTTATTTAAAAGCAAAGGAAAAAATCTTATAATGTGCATTTTGCACCAAGATTCTGTTTTATCACCTTAAATCCTGGTCTCCCTAGTCACACTCAAGCTCTCTCGACGCTATGACGAAGGGAAGTAGCCACCTACTGCGCACTTTTTTCTTCCTTTCCTTTGAGAAAACACGATAACAACTTTTTCTTATTGTATAAGGTGATTTTCGTTTATGCAGCTATATTCATACTGAAGACTTGGTAAGTGGTAAGGAACAATGTTCAATTACCTGTTTGCGAAATACAAAAATATTTTTTGCGTCTCAATAAATTATTCAAGAAGAATCTTGACTCGATTAGTGTAGGAAGTCAAAAGTTTGCGTATTTCACAGAAAGTGTTATTGAACCTTGGTCCAGACCACTTATCAAGTTTCCAGTATGGATTTGACTGTAAAAACAAAAGTCTCCTTATATACGTAATAATTTCAGTAACACTTTCATTTCACGATTCACACTCGGGAACGCCTCTGACACCCCTTCAGGGCTTCACGTTGTGACGATATTGTGACATTACATAACTCGAAATAATATAAAAGATGGAGAAAAGAAATCATACTTCACTTCTCAAAATTTCCATCAATTGATTTTCCTATTTTTTAAACCTTGGATCAAATACAAAAGGGGCTTTTATACGTTGAAAGTTGCAGCGGGTTTATAATTTTATAAAAACCAAAGCAAGTAAAAGAAAAGCTAGGTGAGGCTTTAAAGAATTAACAACATGTTTCGAGTCTTTCATATTAAAAATAATAAAACAAAACACTTTAAACGAGTAGAAAATTTAATATTTAAGCTATTTTTATTTTCCTTTTGGAAGCCGGAAACTGAATATGTTTTGGAAATGATTTTTACTTTAATTTGAAAGAAGTGAAGAAAGCCCTTTCATTTGAAACCACACACGATAGGCCTTAGAAAAAAAAAAAATTTCCCATAAAAAAGGATCACGTCATAATAACACCTCTACTTTTATTTTCATGCTGCGGGTCAAATTGAATCATATGGCCTAAACTAAAGATCTATCGTTGCGATTTTCATGCCTTTTTTAACACCATTTACAGCTATTTACTGAATTTATTGAATTACAAATGCAATTAAATAATTTTTCAGGGAGTCACTTTTATGAAAAAGGAGCCTAAAATTATCATAAAAAATATATAACATCATTTTCAAAAATAAAGAAACAGGTACCGTTAAAGTTACCAGTTATTGACCATTTTCAAAAAATAAAAAATTTTTTTTTCAAGAAATAAACTATTTTAGGTATTCCGAGATTAGGAATTCCTGTTTATACAGATATACTGAGTTAAACAGGAAACACGGAAATTTGATTAGTGAAGAGATAATTAATTTCCAACTTAATTCAGCAGTTTTGTTTCAAACATTTACCTAAAACCTGTAAAATTAAGTTTGTTACTTTTTTACAATTTTTTTCAAGTCTTATTTAGAATGATACGTTACCCTCAGAGTGTGAGATCTTCTCACACTTGAGCGGTTTTATTTTGATTTGGCGCTTCGCAGTTCACTATTAACAAAGTTGACAAAATATCTTCGTACTCTGCATAGTTGAACGGGCAATAACTGAAGTTCTGGAACTATAGTCAGTTGCTTAACTTCAGAAACGTTTACAATAAGATAGTTGTCCTAGATGGTCTAAAGTACTAGGTAATATGAAAGGCTAAAATCAAAATGAACGCCAAGATATACAAATGAAATTTTTAAAATCATTGAAATTGAACACCCCATATATTTAAGGAAACTATTACTTTTGTCATGATTCATAATTGAAAAAAAGATAACGACCATCGAAAGAAGTACTAATACTCCAGTGACAGAGACGACGCTCTATGAAATCGAAGCTACATAGCCTATGTGCATTATTTACCGCCGGGAATATATACTGTCTTTTGTCAGTCACATGTCTCGTCGCGTAGGTTTGCAATTTCTTAGAATTTGGGAATCAATAAAAAAAATATTTTTTAACGATTATTTGTTCTATTGGTGATTCTGATTTATAGATTTCAATAAAGCTAGGGGGTTCTTTCAATCTGTATATCTCCAAGGGAATATCAGAAGTGTCTGAGAGTGTTTACACGGCAACTTTGGTAACACCCTGTTTTCATCGGCGATTTTAAATGAGTGGTGAGACTTGTCGCCGTACTTCGTGTATAAATACACGCTTTTTAGGGCATGCAAGTTTACCTTATAAGATTTACTTTCACTGTCAGCGAGATACATACTATATGTTACTTTTTATTAAAATTTAATCCTTCTATAGTTATACTTATAATACAACCTGCAACCGTAGAACAATAACGCGCAATTTCATTTGTTACGGGTTTTAACGCGCACATCTGTCAAAATAATCAATATAGCTACTACTTCAGTTATTTGTCATGCCAAGCAACTTAGACCATATAACACGGGACTAGGCAAGCGCACTTATCCCCCTCTGCCGAAGTACATGAACAAAATAACTGGTTGAACAAGCCTGGAATTCCAAAACAAAGATGCAATTTCAACATTAAACATAGTAAACTTTCAAGACGGGGTAAGGTTTCCTCAGTATTTTTTGTAATAATAAACCCTTCATTTATTCGTTAAATAAACAGTACTGAAACATAAATAATACACTGAATTTACGTAAACATCTTTCATAGATCAGTTGTAACTTGACCTGTTGTATACGATAACGCCTCCTATTTAATCTTCTACAAACAAGGGTTATTTTCTCTTTTGAAGAATAAATAAATGAAAAAATATCAAATTGTATCTTTTTGCAAGCTTTTATTTAACTTTACTTGTATAGGTATTAGTTATGGTGTCTGAATTAAATCTTGCAGTTGTATTTTAAGCCCGTTCTCCCTAACCAATTGAGCTGAATTGTAGCACACATTATAGCAATAATGCACCATGACGTCATTCTAAATTGTTTACAAAAACATTTAGAATTTTTATTGGCGGACAAAACAGCCTAATCTTCATAACATCTAAAATAGTACACAAAACATTTAATTTTCGTATAAATAGGTCAAGTACCTATAAGATCCCAACTGTAGAAGCTTAGAATAGTTTTAACCGCGATTTCCTAAGCAGAAACCAACGACGGAAGGAAGTCGCTCATTATTCGGTCAGTGATTGCGCTCTTTGCGGTAATGTCTTCTTAAAACGGGAACCCTTGCAAGTTTTGTTCCTTTCGTTTATTAGGCATTTGCAGCATGACCTGCCATTTCCCAGTTTCATTTATTTGCTAAATTTAAACAAAAATGCAAAGAAAATAAACAGCTTGGCCAATTAAGTTTTAAAATGTGAGAACAAAATAAACGTCAATTGCATACAGTAATGAAAATAAATTACTTGTAGTAACTATGATATAAATAAAGTTCTATATTTTAAACATTGTGGCGATTAATCCATCGCAAGGAGATAACAAATTAAATCGTTGCGGTATAAAAAATCAGAAAAGTACCAGATTTACTTGCTCAATACTTGTAGTGTTTTCAGTCACAGCAATATTACATATATATGTGCGTATGCATATAGATTACGATTTAAGGGCTTATATTGGGTCTTTCAACGGTTTTTGTTTTAATATGCTGAGTCAACTACTTATCTGATCAATATAAAACTTGGACACGTGTTTTTTCAGACCTTTGTCTTTCCGTTGTCAAGTCGGTTACCTAATTGGACACATTTCGCTCGATAGATTTTATTTTGGAAAATGATGCCTTTTTAAGTTATTATTTCGTTTTATATCCAAACGGCTTGAGTTTTGTGTCTGAAATTACTGCTACAACAAGAAAACATAGTTTATTTTCCCATGTCAGGTGCAAAAACTTCTACATCAAATACTTTTTCGTAAAATCCAGAAAAACCTCCAAAATTCACTGATTTTGCGTGCTGCCCGCGCGAAGCGAGCATTCTAATGTAGACTTTCTGACAATATACTGAAGTACAAACTCGCTCAGTAAGATTATTGTGCACCAGGGGTAAGGCCTTAACCTATAAATTAAATGTCGCGAAAAAGCGCGGTTTTTCGTGAAAAACAAAATCATTGCACAAACACAGTCTCAAGCAGCGATCATACAATTTTTTTTTCTTTTCAAACTAGGGGGTTTTCCTCACCCTGCTCTGCTTTTGCTCGGCTCCCTGAATTTATTGAAATGTTCACCTTCATCGTTCAGCAAGTGTTGAATATAAAAATAAAGTGCACATCTCATAAGGGTTCTGAGGGCTGGAAAAACGTATAGGTATATATACAGGTAGCTATGCTCGAGTAAGCATACACACTTTTTTCCTTTCTAATTCCGTGTGTAACTTGCGCCTTAAGTACATATTACGATATAAATTTCATCTTATTTTAGAAATTTAATATATTAGAGAGCATGAAACATAATAATTATAATGTTTCAAAGAACAAGGCGTGAAATACATCGACCGCTTCAGTGAGTGATCTTTAGTGTATTCAACAGATTTGCTTCTAATTGATAATTAGTTATTTCAGTGATGTTTTCGACGAAACCGACAGCTTCAACAAACATAGTACATCAAACAAAATTTTTGAATTTATTTGTTTGTGCAATTTGGTATCACTAAAATTTGTTGTTTGGCGTAACAGGTAATTTATATGTAGTAATAAAGTTAACACTAGTTGTTGGGAAAACTGAAACGATATCGATCGTTGGCCCGGGGACAGTAATGCGGACGCAAATCCAGTTTTTTTTTTTAAATGTTGTAGTATTTTTAGATTTATTTTTCACTTTTTTATTAAGTTTAACATCGAATCAGCAAAGCGTACGGATACACACATGCTCATTAGAGATGGCGCAAAAAGAAGGAAACTATAAGTAGTTGGTTGCTTGTCGGTTAGCAAAGATGCGTTGTACCATCGAAGAAACTGCTTCAGACCTGCAGACCCACTTCCTATCACTGAAATACGAGCGAAAAGTGCGTCTGCAGATTTTTCTTTGATCGAACATTTATGATTATGCGTGTTTAGAGGATTCCGTTCAATTAGAAAAATCCATTTATCATTTCATTTTATGGCTTTGTCTAAATCATTAGGCATTACAAATCGAAACAAATTATGGCATATGAAACAAATTTAACAACACTTCTGTTTATTGATGTGCCTATTAAATAAATTAATTCTTCGTATAAAGGATGTACATTAGACAAAGTTTTTTCTTCGGCTTCCAACATTTTTCCCGGAGTTGGTAAGTACTAAAAGGAAGTCTCTCATTTGTCGGCCAGTCGGAAGGAATAGCTGCGCTCTGCGTCTATTCAGACAGTAACTTTACTTTTAGGGACTCTTGCAAAACAAAAACGTTTATAATATTGTTTCATTCGAACATACAAATGGTAGTGAACTTGAGATACCAAACAAGACTAAAAAAGTTACTGTTTTATATCAAATTAAATATATCTAAAATATTCGTTTTAAAATATCAACGATAGATAGTATAGATAGTTGGTAGAAAGTCGGGGTCGTGATATTGAAAACTAAACACCACCAATTTTGAGGAATTTATGAGCATGATATTTTTATACTTACCACTTATTTTACGGCAAAGCTAAGCCCCTATGATGTAGGTATGTAAAGTCGTGAATAAAAAAAGGGTGTACGAGTAAGTTTTATTTCAGTAACACTTCACACCCGAAAACACACTATCACTGCCTGTCTACAGTTTCAGCCGTAAAAGGTAAACAGTTGAAACTTTCACAGAATACGTGTAGCTATGGCCTGTACCGCGAAAAATAATAGAAATGAAAAAATAAGTGAACCCAAGGGGCAGTCCTTAAAATTAACCTCGAAAAACAACATTTTTAACGTTATTTATTTTAGCTCTACATTAAAGACATACACGTTTCAAATTTGCCACGTTTTTGTACATGCTCTAACTACAGTAGTAAAAGTAGGGTTCCGTACCTAGGTAAATGGTTTTGAGTTGTTTGACAGGCCCTAGTCGGCCTTACCTTGTTTTTTGTCGCCTTGAGGGCGGGTTATCCCATTTTGTCTCTTTTCAAATGTATTTTAAACCAATAAATAGCGATGATTAAATTTTGTAAGAAATACATGTCATATTTCACTTTTTGGTCTAAAACTTTCGGCCGTTCGATACACGATTACTTACATTATGCTCGATCCAATTAAATCTAACCTATGATCTAAATATCATTTAATTTGAGCTATATTAAGTTTTGGACACTAAAAGTTATACTAAAATAAACGTCGAAAGAAATGTGATACAAAACGGCCGTCATACGAGTATTGAAAACCCATCCCTCTAATTACAAAATAGTAAGTAAAAATTACTCAAAACCGCGAATTTTCTGAGCGGCCCGCTTCCGCTGAGCAGGATAAAGATATGAAAAATGAAAGCGTTGGAGCAGGACAGATTTCTCTGGATAACCTCGCCTTAATGTTGCTATAGCATCTACATTGCTGATATGTGTGTTTTTAGGGTTCAGTACCCGTATTTTTTGATTACGGAACCCTTGGTGCGCGAGTCTGACTTGCACTTGGCCAAATTATTCAGCGTTAATTAGACTTCTATGTTTTTTTTTCGTTCTCTGTTTCTATCTTTATTACTCATTCAACTTTTTTCTCTTTAATTGACCTACTGTTTCTTTTCCTTTTGAAAGGTAATGAATTTGAGAGTATATGATTTGTAGCTAAATTAATCGCTTTAGACATAATTCTCTGAATATTATTGCATTACAAACTGAAAAAGATAAATTGAAACAAATTTCAAGTGAGAAAAGTATCTTTATAAATTACCTCGGACCAGGTGCGACCTCTTCACGGCAAGTTCCGTGGTTAGCACACATTTGTTTCAAATGATCTTTTTCCAGTTTATAATGCACTCTAAATAATATAGGTGAAATTAAATCAACCGACCAAATTCATACTGGAGACTCGGTTAGTGATCAGAACTAGGTTCAATAAACCTTTTGGCCAAATTCTAAAAATATATTTTTTTGCTCCCGTACTGATTGGACTAGTTTAAATACAATTCCTAGTCTAGGCAGTAAGGAAGCAAAAAATAATATTTTTCGAGTTTCACCAAAAGGGTAATTAATGTTTATTTCTGATCACTAACTGAGTCTCCAGTATGAATTTGGTCGGTTAATTTAATTTCACCTTGTATAAAAAGTTTGAAGGTCAGATTTCTTTGCCCGACCTTGTTTTAGGAAGTTATCGCTTCAGTGTGGTGTTGGTGACGCTCTGCATTCGCATGTAAAAAGACTTTATTGTACAAATAAGCAATTGCTTCTGAAGCCTTTATTTTTTTGAAGTCGGTTAAAAATAGCAAACTCACACAATGAATGTGGTGGCCGCACACTAAACTTTTTACTTTAGTTTCCGAGAGTCAGTAACTAGCAAGTGTACTGGAAGGAAGTCGCTCATTTCGTTGGTCAGTCGGAAGCTATTGCTACGTTCTACGTTTTCTCGTACAGAGGCGCTGTCTTATTTTGTTACTTTACTGGTATGTACTCTAGTGCAAAAAAATGTTTAACTTTGTGGATTTCTTAAGCCATTAGAACAGTTTCAACTTTAATTTTTTTTTAGTTTTGTTCTGTGTTAAAGGAAAATAGGGATAAAATAAATACAGGGGTAACAAAAACTAATACCTCTAGAATAAAGTAACAAAACCGAAAAGATATTCTGGATACATTCACATACAGTGGAGGCAGCGCCCTCGAAACAATAGGTATTATGTTTTATATTATAATTATAATGCATACTCGTATGTTTTTGTATATTTTTTAGTAAATTGATAATTTTGAATTGTTCTTTTAAGTTTTTGAGTACCTATTATTTTTCTTAAGAATTTTAAAAAAATCGAAATGTCAAAGATTTTATTCGGTATATACAGGTAGGTACAGTTGGAGCACACTTTTACACGTCAAAGCAACAATATACAGCTATAACTGAATTAACCATAAAAATAAATTATTGAAAATAATATTCCATAATAATGTTCTAACAATAAAATAAGATAAATCATGAATTGGAAAAAATGCAGTCACAATAAATGAAAAAAAAGTCTTTCTTTCGCGGCGAACTGCCGAATTTCGAATATGTTCACTCTATAGTTCCGAGGATTTTGTGACGAGTATGTGGTGTTTTGTGACGAGTATGCGGTAGGAATATATTATTATAGTGTTGTGATACAGTATTTCCAAGTGTTTTGCTCTATCAGTCGTAATATTTCGGAAAACAACAAGCTGTCATAGATTAATACCTACTAAAATAAATAATTAAGTTGTATTCAATATGTATGCATACGCCTGACACAAACGTTCCAAATTTTTGCGTGTATCACCTGTCACAAAGCATACTTTTCGCGGCCAACAATGTATCTGTATACAAACTTCTCCCGTGTTATTTTTGTTTACGAGGAAACCTCTGCGTTTTTATTTCGGGAAGGAAGATGCTCATAAAAGCGTGTTATTATCATTGTTGGACAACTCTACTTCTACTTTGTTTATTTGTGTACTTTTAGAGTCACTTAATCCATAGTAAATAGTGAATAAGCTCTGGGTAAGTTGCAGCGATCTTGATAACTTTGAGAGAGTTGAAAAACTAGACAAACGAATAAATGACTCTGTTTATATGTATTTTAATGAAAAAAAATGCACAACTTTGGTCGGTGTCTCTTTTTTATCTGACTTTCATCAAATAAATTGTATTTTCTTCGTCACCTTAGTTTAATTCTGCACCAAAACGTATATTTTTTAACAAAATGTAATGACAGGGCAAGAAGAATTAAAAAGAACATGGAATGTCCATCTGGCTACATTTTAAGGAACACGTATTTAAAAGTTTGAAAGTACATAAATTATTTAAATGAGACTATAAATACAGTTGAGAGTTTACATAAATTGGCTATGTTTTGGATTAAGCTTTGAAGAGCGGAGTCTCCTAATACAGGATATAGTTTTAATACTTGCAATTTTCGGCGCTGCTGAAACTTTGATAACAACATAATGAATAAACGGCACTTGTACTTGTTTCACTGTAAGTATATTTATTCAATTATCCCAACCGGTTTTAGTTTTAAACCATTATTAAGAGTTTGATAATTATATATTTTCTTGGTTTCAAAAATTACTTCAAAGATAACCTTGATAATGGTGCAAGACCGAAATCGGTTGGGATAAATAAATGTACTTACTGTGAAACAAGTACAAGTGCCGTTTATGCATGATGTTTGTAAGATTATGTTGTGAAATAAAGGATTAATATTGATTATAAACTCAAAGTAAAAAAATGTGATAATCATAGTTATATATCATAGCCCTAATGAAATGGTTTCGGTTTATCTTATTATTTTTGCAATGAAAGGACAAAGTTAGCCCGCTTATAATTTATACATACTTAATTACTATAAAATACAAAACAAATAAAATTTTCAGGTCTCCATATGAGCATAGTTCTAAATAAAAAGTTTTAAATTTTATATGGTAAGACCCAGTTTTTTTCATTTTATTTGCGCCGCTTTGTTTCTTTGGGAAATTTGTTCAGTACAATCAGTAGATTGTGTTTTTATTTTAATATAGCAGTCCATTCAAGACCAGCATAAAATTGTATTATACCTTAGTCAAATTAAATTTATATCACTGGGGTGTAGAAAATCAGAAAAGATAATTTGGACGTGAGGAGCTCTGAGCCGGGATTCGAACCCGGGACCTCTCGCTTACCGGGTGGCTGCTCTACCAACTGAGCTATTTAGTCCTCAACATGACCTGCGAATTTACGCTTTCCATACCGCAACGATATGCGAGTACTTAGTTATACTTAGTAGTGAGCCTCTTGGCGCCTAGAGAACGCTAGTGTATTCAAGACTAGTCTGAGACTTCCGGTTCGAATCCCGGTTCAGAGCTCCTCACGTCCAGATTTACTTTTCTGATTTTCTATACCGCAGTGATATAAATTTAATTTGTTATCTCCTTGCGATGGATAAATCGCCAAGTGTTTAAAAATACAGAAATTTATTTCTATGATAGTTTTATAACTTAGTCAGCATTTTTTTATGAAGCTGTCAGCCCCAAAATGGTCTCTCGTTTCCAGACGCTTCTGAAGATATTGTGTATGGAAAAAATTATGACTACAGCACTCAGGCAATATAAAAATTGAGTTTGTCTGGAAATCTGAAAAGAGGACGTCTTTAAAACACTAGACTGGAATGGACGAGGCATAAACGTAAACGGAGAGGACATTTCACATCTTCGCTTTGCCGATGACATCGTGATAATGGCGGAATCGCTGCAGGAACTAGAGGAAATGATGCGCGGCCTTGGCGATTCTTCGAGACGAGTGGGCCTGCGGATGAATTTGGATAAGACTAAGGTCATGTCCAACTGTCACGTCATCCAAGGGCCAATAACCGTCGACAATGTCAGCATCGAAGTTGTTCATAAATATGTTTATCTGGGTCAAGTCATACAGCTGGATAAAAACAACTTCGACGCCGAGGCTGACAGAAGAATATGCTTGGGTTGGGCAGCATTCGGAAAGTTGCGTCACATATTTACGTCGTCAATAACGCAGTGCTTAAAGGCTAAGGTGTTTAACCAGTGCGTCCTTCCTGTGATGACGTATGGCGCTGAGACGTGGTCTCTTACAAAGGGTCTGATCCACCGGCTTAAGGTCGCTCAGCGAGCTATGGAGCGGGCTATGCTTGGGGTATCTCTGATGAATAGAATCCGAAATGAGGAGATCCGTCGGAGATCTAAAGTAACCGACATAGCCTGCAGAATCAGTAAGTTGAAGTGGCATTGGGCAGGCCATATTTGTCGCCGACATGATGGCCGTTGGGGCCGAAAGGCTTTAGAGTGGAGAACACGTACAGCAAAGCGTAGTGTAGGACGACCACGTGCCCGCTGGACCGATGACCTGAAGGACGTTGCGGGGGGCGGCTGGATGAGGAGGACGGAGGACCGACATGAATGGCGAAATTTGGGAAAGGCCTATGTCCAGCAGTGGACGAACACGGGCTGATGGATGGATGGATTGTCTGGAAATAATAACCGCTTCATATTTGAAATCATACGGGTTTTTTATTATTTTTTAGCATTGCAATGTAATTATGAAATTTATTGAAAATAAAATGAGAATAGATAAAGTAAGCGTTCCTCTTGTACTTGGCTGGTTTTGGTATGTATTACTTTTTATGTTTCGGGCGTTCACACATTTATTACGATGCGTCTTACGTAGAAGCCTTGCGGAAATGTGCCGCGGGCTATAAAAATTTAACCCGCCACGCCACGGCTTTAAGATACACGGGTTTATTGATTGTCATCTTTATTTCTCGGGAATAAAAGTCAAGGCGTGTTATTGAGTCTACGTTAATAACACTCCTGTCTTTGAATGTCTTGGTCGTAGTCTTACAGGTTATGACTGCTTTTGTTGAGGATTTTTGTTTTAAATAATGAAATAAATAAATAGTTTCATTTATTTCGGATAACAGTGATCCATATTTGGTTGTTACATAGGTACATGTTTGAAATCAAATAAATAATAACTAATATAATATAAAATCAAATTACAAAAATAGAAATAGAATAAAATAAGAATTAGAATAATAGAATCATGCAATCAAAATAAAATAAAATAAAAATGAAAATTTCAATACCTTTTCACCGGCACTGCTAATGCGATATGTCTATCACAGCAGTGCCGGAGAAAAGGGCAGTCTAGTCTGTCTCCAATCATTTTCAGGACAACATTGGAACTGGCCTGAACTCTCCGCACAAAGAATGCGGCGCGCTTGCGCATAATGGTGGAGAAGCTGTCAGTGCGTGCCTCTGCGAACATGCCAGAGGCGCTGCAGAATCGGGGCAGCCTCAATACTATCCTGAATGCATTATTGTACAGGACGCGAAGGTCGCTGTAACTTCGCTTAGTGTAGTCTGCCCACAGGCTGCAGCTGTAGAGTGATGTCCAGTACGCCCTAAATAGCGTAATTTTGACTTCCTATGAACATCGCGCAAACCAGCGGGCTATCATGTTAGCTCTTATTGACAGCGCCCTCCGCTCCCGCTCAATGTCCGCATTGTCCTTGAGGCCGGTAGTTAGTATGTGCCCTAAGTAATTAAACTGCTCAACATTTTCTAGAAGCATTCCCAAGGTCTAGTAGGGTTACCTCAAGAACCGGAAAACATTTGGTTTATTTTTAGGGTGCCGTACCCAAAGGGTGCCAAACGGGACCCTATTGTCAAGCTTCCACTGTATATCTGTCTGTTTAGTGTAGTGTAGGCCGACCTTGTGCCCGCTGGACCGACGACCTGAAGGACGTTGTGGGTGGCGACTGGGTGAGGAGGACGGAGGATCGACATGAGTGGCGAATTTCGGGAAAGGCCTAGGTATGTCCAGCAGTGGACGAACACAGGCTGATGGATGTATGGATGGAGATAAGATAAAATGAGATGCGTTTATTAAATTTTCTTATTTTTGTACGTAATTCGTTAATAAGGAGTATTTACAATGGCTCTTCACGTGTATTCTTTTCAGATTTCTTCCTTACAAAAATTGTATCGAAGTGATCGCTTTTTGATAAAAAGAAATTGAATACCCTGTTTTTGTTGGTTTTGAATTATTTTTTTAGTGGGCAATAATAGTATATTAGCCGGAAAGCAGGGTATTGCCTGACGAGGTAAGTCAACATGACTCAGACAATAACCATCTCCGGTAAAGCAAATATCTGGTCTCCTTATCCAAAGCCAAGTTCGATAAAGAAAAGGCTGCCGCACCAGCCATGTGTTATGGTCCCCTTTCCGCTAAAACTTTTTATGATTTTTAAAATAAAAGCGTACATTGGTGAGCATGTTTGAGAAAAGAACATTGTATTGTATATCATACCTGGCGTTTATATTATACTCGTACCCAAAATTCAGTAAAGTTGTTTTGTGGGCGTTAGGACAATGTTTTAGGGTTCTGTACCCAAAGGGTAACCAACGGGACCCTATTAATAAAACTCCGCTGTCCGTCTGTCCGTTTGTCACCAGGCTATATCTCATGAACCCTGATAGTTAGACAATTAAAATATACAGAAAAGTTCGTTTTTGCTCGATATTGATAACGGCAACAGGTTGAAATATTCACAGAATATTTTAGTTATATATTCACTTCAAAAATAAATAATTGAATCAAAATAAAACAAATATTCGAGGGGGCTCCGATACAACAGACATGATTTGTTTGCCGTTTTTATGGATAAGGGTACGGAACCCTTCGTGCGCGAGCCCAACTAGCACTCGGCCGGTTTTTACTATTTCATACATTAGCTGATGAAGGGAGGGTGTCCGAGGCGTTTCAGAGTATGGCACAGTCCACACTGGTACACCCACATTTTACCGACGATTATAGGTTCTAACGTGACTGGTTTGAGGCTCACTGTGATACTTTTGGTACAAATATGGACCTACAGCTTCCGAAGCATGCACACTGAACACAAATGTGCTCGACCGGATTTAAACCAGTGACCTCCAGATTATGGGTCAAATACTCAAACCACTAAACTACAAAGGCAGTTACTGAGGAATCTTTATTATAAATTGATCAATAAATGCAATTCAAAACTTTTTTTACCCTTGTCTTCCACAAACCTTTTTATATCACTTTGCAAAGCTGTGACCAGGAAAAGTTTAAATCTTTTTTATCCCGGATTTCCATTGCAGGTCCGTGGCCTCTCCGCTTGTTGTATTGCCATTGCCCGGGGAAGGATGCTAATCTGTTGCAAAATACGGGAAAAATAAAGGTAGGAAGTTGTGGCAGCATAATTGAATTGAATTTCCATTAAAGTTATTTCAAATTGTTTTCGCAACGTCTCAGGCAGCAACCAGCTTATTGAACTTACGTTCATATTTTAAAGTCACAGACTTAAACAAACGGTAAATCAGTTTTGTTTATCTCTTTTAAACGAGGCCGAAATACATTTCACTCTTTATTCCTCACAAAAGATTTTGATACCTACATTCATTTGAATACCCATTCTTTGTGTAAAAGTGTGTAACTGGATGTTGAATTTAATTGAATTATTCATCTCTAGAGTACTTAGTTGTAATTAAAATGTGAGACTTATACACAATTTATGCCGCAATTTGTGACATGTTTCAGTTTCATTCCGAAGAGCTTGATATGTTTAGCCCTTGGAAATACTAATAGATTCAATAAAAATATCATTTAATTACCGAGTCAAGTTTTTTTTTATACATGGGTTCTGTTGTATCGATATTTACTAAGTGTACACTTTTCGAAGTCTAGTAATCTTATTGATCGAGGGCTAGATATTTGTAACAGACTTGAGTAATCAAAGGTAAGAAAACACAAAACACTTTTGTAAACATTAAATGGTAGTCAATACTAGTATACCACGTAGTTATAAGACGCTAGTGAAGCATACCTGAAGATTTTATAAAAATATCAAAAAGGAAGATAAATTAATAATAAAATTTGCTAAAATAAAAATAGAATGTTCGTAATTTAATCAAATTCCATGACTTGCATTTCATAGTAAGTATGAAACTCACACTCCCTTTAAGTTATTAGCACCGTTTATAAAATACATATCCCCGGCCAAGATTTGTAAGAAAACATTAAGGCCCTCTGTCCATTACAACCTAAAAAAGTGACTCGTGAACATATTCATCCATGCTCGTGAATTAATATATTTTGTTGCGAACTCATTTTTATCGGACTAATATGACGATGTGAAAGAGAAGAAAGAGGTGTGTCACGATAGTAACTAATGGAAATCTGTAGGTTGGGTATTTAAGTAGGTTTTGTTGTTGTCCATCCATCCACCCATCAGCCTGTTTCATCCACTGCTGGAGATAGGCCTTTCCAGGATTTGGCCACTCTTTGCAGTCCTCCTGGAAGAAATGCCCATACTCACACAATGTTACAATTTACAATATTTAAATTGTCTCCGCTAAGCCAAGTTGACTGACAAATTTTTCAGTTTTCTCTTTAGTTAAAGGTTTAGTTAAAACATCAGCCGTCATTTGATCGGTAGACAAATAATTTAAATCAATAATACCTTTGTTTACAATTCCTCGAATGAAATGATGTCTGACATCAATATGCTTAGTTCTAGAGTGATACATTGGATTAACACAAAGTTTTTGTGCTGATTGACTATCATTAAACATAGTAATTTTACAACTTGTACCTAAACATTCATACAAGAAAGTTCTGATAAACAAAGCCTCTTTACATGCGTCAGAGAGTGCCATGTACTCCGCCTCCGTGCTAGAAAGAGCGACCGTCTTTTGTTTTCTGCTTTCCCATGATACTGTAGACTTACCTATTTTAAAGACAAACCCAGTGAATGACCTCCGATCTATCTCACACTCTTTGAATATAACTAGACTGATCTAAAGTCAACTTTCCATCCCTTCTGCATAGTTTCATGCCAAGGACGTGATATGCTGGCCCTAGATCCTTCATTTCAAATTGAGTCATAAGCTTCTCTTTAATTTTCAGTTTCTCTTGTTTGTTATTCGAAAATAAGATTATGTCATCGACATAAAGTGCTATAATGGTCACAGTTCCAACATGATTCTTCATAAAAACACATGGCTCTGAAGAAAACTTTCTAAAGTTGAGTTTTTCTATTAAAACTGTATTTATCTTCTCATACCAACTCTTAGAAGCCTGTTTGAGCCCATAAATCGCTTTATTCAGGCGATAGACTTTGTTCGGGTTCTCTTTATCCTCAAAGCCCTCCGGCTGTTCCATGTAGACGGTCTCCTTGAGGTCTCCATTCAAAAATGCAGTCTTCACATCAAGGTGATCTATCTCCATATTCATCTCAGCGGCCAAAGCAAGCAAGATTCTAATAGTTGAGTACCTCACCACTGGTGAAAAAGTTTCATTGTAATTTACGCCATATTTTTGTGTATAACCTTTTGCTACTAACCGAGCTTTATATTTCAATACTTCTCCATTCAATCCTCTCTTCCTTTTATAAACCCACTTGCACTTCACAGGTCTCTGCCCATCCGGCAAGTCAGTCATGGTCCAGCATTTGTTATCCAAAAATGATTTATACTCATCTGACATAGCATCTCTCCATTTCTTGGATTCTATTCCTTGCAAAGCTTGTACCACTGTCTCTGGTTCGTCATCAAAGCGGCTTATCTCGGACAAGTGTGGAGACTGCGATGCTAAGTTCACAACTTCAGTGTACTCCTCTGAACTGTCCATCGATGTGTCACCTGGAACGTAAGTTTCATCGCGCGAATCATCTGATTCAAGGCTACTCACTGATATAATACTATCCCGGGGAATTATAGTAGATTTATCAGATCCCGCATTACTGGGTATCCCTGTTACATCATTTAAATCTGATAAGGACTGATCTAGTCTTGACTGCTCTGGTGACTGATCTGATATGGACTGTTCTTGTGACTGATCTGACATGGACTGCTCTAGTGACTCTGGAACAGTTTCATTGCCCATATTATCTTCAATCTCATGAGAAGTTGAAGAGTTTTGATTGTGAGAATATGTTAGAATTAGCTCAGTGAATTCACCACTTTTACCTTTTGGTAAATAAAATTCATTTTCTAAGAAAGTTACATTTCTTGCTTTAATGCATTCTGACGGACGTGAAGGGTTTAGTAATCTATACCCTTTTGTCTCTTCGCAGTAACCCACAAAAATGTATTTGTTACATTTTGAATCGAATTTCTTACGTTTTTCTATGATTGCATAAGCTAAACAGCCAAAAGTTCTAAGGTGAGTAATATTTACCCTTTTATTTGACCATTTTTCCTCAGGAGTAGTGCCCAGAACAGCTTTGGTTGGTGTCCTATTCTTCAGGTAAACAGCAGTATTAACTGCCTCTGCCCAGAACCGCTGATCAAGGCCTGCATCGAGAAGCATGCACCTGGCCTTCTCCACTATGGTGCGGTTGGCTCGTTCAGCAATTCCATTTTGCTGCGGTGAGTGCGGTACTGTGGTCTGGTGACGGATCCCGCAGCTCTTTAGAAAATCCTGTAAACATTTATTTACATATTCACCACCATTGTCAGTGCGCAATACCTTTATCTTATTACCCGTTTGATTTTCTACCATAGCCTTAAACTCTTTAAATTTATCAAAAACTTGATTTTTGGACTTCAGAAAATACACATAGGTTTTCCTAGTGAAATCGTCAATAAATGTTAGAAAGTATTTCGATCCACTAAATGAATTCTTTGAAAAAGGCCCACAAAGATCACTGTGCACAAGCCCTAACGAGACTTTTGCCCTACTCTTGGACTTCTTTGGAAAAGGTAACTTTGTTTGTTTACCTTGAATACAAGCAACACATGATTTGAAAGTTGAGTTATCAAAATCCATGCCAGTAGCCATACCTTTTAAAAGCTGCATACTTCGCACATTGAGATGTCCAAGCCTTCTATGCCAAACCTCCTGCGACTCCCTGGACGCAGCCTGAGATCCTGGCACGGCCACCTCTGCAACTGGGTCTGTTGGTAAAACAAAATCTGTCCCCCTTCCACACACAGACGCAGCACATGACTTCTCTTTAGTAACAAAAGAAGCTTCACCTTTGGTATTGAGTACATAAATACCATTTTGACATCTAGCCGTTGCAACTACCTCATGGCCATCACAAACTTTACACAATTTTCCCTGAAATGTTACACTAAAACCTTTACGTGCCATTGCACTGACTGAAAGTAAGTTAGTCGCTAGCTTAGGTACATATAACACATCACTTAGAGTTCTTAAAGTGTTCTGTAAAGGAATTTTCACATTTCCTCTTCCCGATGACATCAGTTTTTCACCATTCGCAACACTCACCGATACTGGAGTGTCAAACACGAAATCGTGTAACATGTCTTTGTCATTACACATGTGACTGGTAGCACCCGAGTGCACATACCAAACATCCCTGGATAATTCAACAGATAACGCAGATAACAAGGCCTTATCTGAACTCTTTCCCTTTGAATGACCATCATCCTTGGCTCTGCGAGGACAATCCTTGATGCTGTGGCCCGGTTTCTTACATCTGAAGCAGCGAAACACCTTTGCCTGTTTCCTTACAATCAGCGCTGTGCTTGCATCGTCTCTTTCTTGTCTCCGCTGATATTCTTGAGTTAATCTTGACCTCACAAACTCAGTTGTGAGTTTCAAAGTCAAATTTTCTAAAGTCATGATGAGTGGGTCGTAGTCTGATGAGAGCCCGCTCAGCATTACGATAGCTAGAAAATTGTCTTCCACGTCAGCGCCTATATCGTCAAGCTGTTGGCCTATCTCGGCCACCTTCGTGAGATATGACTCTATATTTGAGAAAAAATCGAGCTTCATCCCGAACAACGTGCGTAACAATGACAAGCGCCTGCTCAGGCCTTTACCTTCATAAACATTTTCAAGGTTGCTCCAGGCCTCGTGTGCCGTATTCGCGTTTCTTATGTGCGGATATACACATGGTGACACCACGTAGTTTTTCCATGGTCGTCTTGGGGTCGGCCATGATGCTTGGAATTACGAACTTGGGGGAAAACTATGACAATCTGTCTGAATTCAAAAAATATATTTAATTTAATCACAGGGAAGCAAGCTGGTGCCCATAACCTGATGAATTAGTTATAATGAGACAAGATTGATTTATTTAGAAGGGATTTTATTATTTAGAGGTGACACACAAGTTAACATGGCGGCGGTTGACAGTGCAAGAAGGAGATGACACATAAGTGAACGAGACAGCAGATGATTGCGTTCCGTTTACATTTCTAACAATAACTTCGTGAGGATTTGCGAGTAAGATGGTGGTACCTCCACAGTCAAGCCCGGCATCGGCTCTACCACCTAATGTTGTTGTTGTATGTCTTTAGAATTTAAGAAACATCGTTTTTCCGGAAATATTTTGGGAACCGTCTTGAAAGCCCAAACGGTATTTCAAAAGGAACTAAAACCTGTTTCGTTCAGCATGTTTATGTACTTTGGATGCACATTCACTATTCACATTCGCTCCTTGTACGAATTTCACCGTATTTGTCGTTTCGCAAAAAGCATTCTGTTTTACTATCGTTTTTCGAACGAAACTCTTCTTTTTAAGTCAATTTATTGAGATCAATACGTCGTACTAGTAAGGATTTTTAATAAATTGAGAGCACAACAGTATACAACTAACTACGTCACTTCACTATTAACTAAAACTAGTCTGAATAAAATTTGTGATCTAACCCACTGTTCCATTGGTTACTAAAAAAGATAAAACTTTATGTGTAATAAATAAGTTTTCACCGTTACTATTCGAAAAGGGGTTATTGGTTTACCAAAAATTGTGAATAAAACGCTCTTTTCCTCACTGAGTGAGAACAAGTAACTTTTTAAACTTTTTGGATAGGCAAAGGCATGGCAAAGTTATCTGTGACCATACAGCCATCTTAAAACACAATCAACCGAGAAGCTATTAGCTATAAACTTTTTGCAATCACTACATTTTATGTTCCGTAAAAATGCCCGAATAAAGCATTTTAAATCTGGAACAAGCGTGAATGCACAATATGAAAAATATCGTACTAAACGTACTGGCTGGCCACTTAGAAAAAATACCAGAAAAATAAAGAACCGCAATTTTTATGTTTTGTTCTCTTATTAATTTACTATGTACCGATTGGTTGTAAGTATAATAAAATTTGATTCCAATAGTTAATATGGTACTGTTTATTTTCTCTTAGTCAATGGTGAAAAGTAGGGTACATAACTCGTGAAAAAAAAATTCCATCTCGGCTTTTGGATCCCTCGCTCCGCTCAGGATTCTAGTCTAGAATCCTTCGCTCCTCTCGGGATCCACCTTTGAGCCTCGAAAGAAATTCTCTTTTTTTCACTTGTTGTGTAATCTACTATTGCTGCATCACGAAAATCTTATATCGTAGAGAATATGATACGATTACGATAGTTGGCCACTATCGTATGTTGCGGCAAAATAATGATCGCGGTCATTCCGCAATTTGTAGCAGCATCCTTAAACTTAATTGTTTTTGATATGTTTATTCTCTGTTTTGTCCATTATTCTTAATTCCAAACTGAATTATATTAATTAAATTTCTACCTGCAATATTAATGTTACCGATCGTGTGAAACGGGCTATTCATAAAAATTAAATTAAATTCATACTTTAACTAACAGCAAATGCTGAAATAATGAGATTGGTTCATTTTGAAAATAAAATAATTTTCATTGCAAATAAACAAATTTCTTTAATTGAAATAAATAATTTCTTTGGTAAAGAGTTTATGACCAGACTAGAGTGCTAACCTGTATTGAAAAGCGCACGCTAAAAATCTGACCTGTACTGTATGTGTCTCTATCTCTATTACTCACGAAATTGTTTTCTCCTCAAAGGAAACGCTGTCTCTATTTCTCTTGAAAGGTAAAACATTGAAAGTATTTTTTTTGCCGTGGCCTTGTTATAGGAAGTTAGCACTACAGTGGGTAAGACTTATTGTTAAAAGCTTCTTGAATTGAGCCGAATTTGACAGAACAGAAAGAGTAGACACAAAGCTTTACTACTTATTTGCATATAATTTCAGTTCTTCAATAATTTTTACTTACTAATTTTTGTTTTTGTTTTATTTGAGAAATATATTTTATTTCATTCAATTTATAATACTTATTAGTCCTGAAAAAAATAAGCTATGACGAACACAAATACGAAAACAAAAGTGTACTGTGAACTCTGGTACCACAGCCAGTCACCAGTGAACAGATGCAATTCCATCCGAACGTATAAAAATAAACACGCCACAACCCCAGGTAGAGAAATAAATATAACTTGTTATAGTTGCGATAAAACCTTTCCGAAATGGCCAATGATTGTTGTCTTGGGGTTAATTTTGGTTGTTGTTGATACTGTGTGTCAGGTGCACACAGTGGCTATCAAGTAATTGTATAAATTATTCGGCATTTTCATTACCTCGGTTTCAGTTTATTACCGCGTTTTGATCCTTTTCATGTTAATTCTTAGAACCTATTACGTTATCGCCAGATATAAGCTTTAATAAGTTAAATATACTTGCTGCTTTAGACTAAGAAACTTCTTATTTATCGTTAACAAAGTGACTAATTTACTCTTGATGAAGTAACCAGACGGTTTTGGGCGTGCTTGTTTAAGTAAACATATTTACTTAGCTTCCGCTTGTATGTTTGTGCCTACCAATATTCTTACTTAAAATAGTAAATCCAATTTTTAGGATTCCGTACTAAAAGTGTGCCCACCGGGATCCTATTACTAAGTCTCGGCTGCCCGTCTGTCTGTCCGTTGTAGACAGTTGAAATTTTAACAGAATACGTGTATAGCTTCTATCACGACAAATAATAAAATATAAAAATAAAGGCCAAGGGTGGTCGCCATACAAGAAAACTCAAAAAATAGCATTACTTCAACGTTATTTGTTTCACCTCTATCTTAAAGATGGTTATACATTAAAATTTGTTTAATTATTGAACATAGATACTTTAAAGTAAAACTATAAGTAATAAAAAATAGGATTGCGTACTCAACGGGAACCGAATTGTTTAACATGCGCTACTATTTTAGCAGCTTCTGGGCTGTTGCTACGAAATCCAAATAATATTATTAAAACTTACGTGAGCTGACATTCTGAATGTGACAACGTCGGTGAACGCCGCACTATGGGGCAATCATCAAGAAAAGCTGGTAATAATTCACTTCACCATTTAAAGGTGGTTTAGATATTAAATTATAGTAGATTTTAATTCCAAGTAGATACATGATTGTCTTATAAGCGATTGAGTGAGGTTAAATAAAATAAATATTTCAGGCATGATAACGTATTTCCTTATAGTTCACATACAAAAACTATTTTAAATTAAAATATATCAATAAAAAACTAGTAGAAATACTGTCGCCACGTGATCCTGAAACAAACAAACAATAAATTATATTTAAATAAATGTATATTGTGAAATTCTTAAGTTACGACTTTCCGTAAGTTTTAATTTTTTTTGTCCAAATGCGCAATTATGCGCAAATTATTGACATCAATCTGGGTTATGTATAGAATGACGGTTAAAAAAAAGAATGTTTTAACTTGGTGAATTAGGCTGAAAAAAACATAATGCACAAAAATTGTCAAAAACTAGATAATCAATTAATGCATTAGAAATAACCCTGCTGTATGTACCTGGCGGTATGAATTATGAATATATGTATGTTACTTACCTTCAGATGGATCCTCCAGCTTGATGTAATAGAGAAGATTACTCAAAACTAGCACGATCAACAAAAAATAATTTTTGAAAACAAGAAAGTTTTTCTGTATTATCGGACGAAGCATGCAACATAGAGACGCCAACTGACATTACAGAAAATGTCGGCGCGTGATGTTATTGACGTTAGTCACAGTACATCTATCTCTCTCACACTTACAGCCCTCGGAGTTACAATTATTAAAAAAAGTGATTTATGACCAGCTTTTTTGGTAATTGCCCAATAGTGCGCCGCGTCGTCGTCCTAAGAATGACACTCGACTTGACAATGCCGAGATTGTCTCGGTGAAACAGTTGGCATATATTCAACAACAATAATACGTGAGTTTAACACGGTATTTAGTAATAATTTAAACAACCAAATATGTTGCTATTTACCATGTTTTTAGGTTTCCGTACCCGTATTGCGTGGTGGTAGAGAACCCTTTGTGCGCGAGTCCGACTCTACTTGGCCAAATGATTTCATTTACTTCGTTGTGTCTAGTCTACTCGCAACCATGCCTCGTGTAGATGACACTTCGATTCAGTTAAAATGCTGCTGGTCCGTTGGTCCAGATTTGGAACCCCGAAACCGAAATCACATTATTGTCACCCCAGGATTGTTCGTTCTAATCTGTAATGGTATTCCACGTTTCTAGTATCCCTGATGGTCCAGTTCGCGGGTTTCCAGATCAATGTCCGTGATTGTGATATGTATCACTGATATATTGATGCAATTTACTGACCAAATGATGGACAGTTTTCTTTTCAATTTATTATTTCGAGGGATCGTATGATTGAAGGAAGTTTCATGAAATGTTCATGATTCTTTCTGCCAATAGAAGTCAGTGTTTTTTCATTTTATATAGCGTCTGTAAATAGACTGCTTCCATTAAATTAAATCACATATTCTACTGACCCTACTAAACCACTTTTGCCAAGAATCATACCCTTAGTTTGGAAAATAATTGATTTCCAAACAAAAATGCGTGAACAATAACGCACCGACCGAGATAGTATCGTCCGTGAAACAGCTGTTACGGTGCAGAGTTCTAAAATAGACCTTCATCCTACGAGATTAAGGGCGACTTGCACCAAAATCTTAAATCTCGATTTTATCCCTAAATCAGGTTTACGATCTGACAGTCGATACATTTCTGTCAAATTAAACTCGGGTTAAGTCCTAAATCTAGATTTAAATATTGGTGCAAGTCGGCCTAAGTCTTCGAGTTACAATTGAATATCTTTTTCTCTGAAGATTTGCGCGGGTTTTTTTTTTCGAATAGTTATTCAGTATGATCAGTTGAATATGTGGTTTTATTTAATTAATTAAATTTAACTCTGTACGTATTTACCCCTGTATATGTAATTTATGTTTTCCATTCACCGGATGACTCATCATCATGACACACATCTCACTGTGGGGTCGAAATAAAGCGCATTTTACTATAATTTTCTTTGCTTTTATTAAAAACAACACAATTTACAATAAATTTTATGAAAGCGAAACAAAAATTAAATGCAGAATTTTATGAAAATCCATTCTTTAACATACTACCTTTAAATAAAACACTGGTCAAGTGCGAGGAGGACTGATACCCAGAGAGTTCCGTACATACCATTTAAAACACAAACATATTCCACGAGCAGATTCATTAGGGATTTATGTCGTCACAATAATGTTATTATCAACATAAAACATAAAAAATATTTTCATTGACCATAATATGACGATATACATGTGATAAAATGTCTTCATATAATGAGGTAACAGTTTTATAATACTGGCTGTTTTAGTTTATGTTGTTTGAAGTTTGCATTGTATGAAATGTCATCAAACTAGGGTTAACGATGTCAAGTATCAAATGTGATTAATTGACATCACTAACCCTAGTTTAACTCGAGGTGTGAGTTGGGTTAAATTTTGATGACTTCCTCTTAGTTAACCCTTAATCTGGGGTTTAAAATGGTGCTAGAAAGCATTTTATTAACCCTCAGTTTTTAATTTAACCAGAGTAAAGTCCAGTTAAGAACTTGCTGCAAGCGGGCCTAAGGGTAGTATTAAAAAAAAACATAAACTAGAAACTTTCTCCCAGTTTATACTATACTATAATTTTTATCTCCATGAATAAATAATGTTTATTTTAAGTTATCACTGCTCGATGGAACTTCATTTTACACAAATAAAAAAGTTCTTTACAAGTTTGACTATATTTATTTTACCTGTTTGGGATTAGTTTTGTCTATTTATTACATCGCCGGGCTATGTCATAAACAAAAGAAACTAATTGCAAAAGTGAAACCCGTACATTAAGCCTTTTATTAGTATTGTAACGAATAAGGATTGTATTAAGGTCTTAAGGGCCCTGTAGGCGAATGCTGGAAGTCAGTCGCGCAAGTGGTCGCTGTGCTTGCTATTTCATTCTACATTCAAGTTCAGGTTATAGAGCACTGACTGACTGTTATTGCTTGACCCGAACGTTTATTTCCCGAGCTCGTACAGAACTAACCGAACACGCTGTGAGAGGCAAGCTAACGCGAGACAAAATTCATGTCTTGAAAAAACTCAAGAATGGTTTTGGGTCTTCCTATGATTTCAGGAGAAATATACCAAAATTCGAAAATAAACAAAAATGTTTTTAAATAGTATAAAATATACTGTGCTGTGAACCTAAAATTATTTGATTTGTTGTATTGCTTCTGGGATATAACGGTACATAAACATTCATCAAAATATGTGAAATCCAGGACTTTTATACGCTTGTAACTTTTGTATGTATTTGATTTTGATAAATGTTTTAGGTTCAAGTCATGGATATTTTATGGGATATGTTGAAAAAAATAAAATAAGCAAGTACCTATAAATGAGGATATGATCAGCGAACTGCGCTAGTATGGGAGTTCGGGCGAATAGAGTGCCCTTAATAAGCAATTTTCATGTTCATTTGTCAAAAAATGTGCAACGAAGAATGTTACGCTCATCTTGTTATCAGGGTTCCGTACATAAAGGGTAACCAACGGGACCTTATTACTAAGGCTCCGCTGTCCGTCTGTCTGTCCGTCTGTCACCAACCTGTATCTCATGAACCGTGATAGTTAGACAGTTGAAATTTTCACAGATGATGTAATTCTGTTGCCGCTATAACAAAAAATACTAAAACTGGCCAAGTGCAAGTCGGACCTGCGCACTGCCATACAACAGCCCTGATTTTTTTGCCGTTTTTATAAATAATGCATGAACCGTGATAGTTAGACAGTTGACATTTTCACAGATGATGTATTTCTGTTGCTGCTATAACAACAAATACTAAAACCGGCCAAGTGCAAGTCGGATTTGCGCACTCCCATACAACAGATTTGATTTTTTTGCCGTTTTTATAGAAAGTTAGTAGTTTTTAAAGTACGAAACCCTTTGTGCGCCAGTCCGACTCGCACTTGGCCGGTTTTTTTTATCGCTGATTACCACCTTTTTTTCTGTGTTAATGGCAAAGTCAAATCCAGCTCAGTCGACTGATACTTAGACGAGATCATTTCTTTAAGAATCCGTCGCTTAAGGACATTTATTTTAGTTCCGTTCGCATGGTTTACGCAAAAGGTTTCCTTCGTATCTCATTAAGCATTTATTCCGGCCTACGAAGACGCCGCGACGGAGAAAACTTTATTACCCACTTTTAGGGCGCACGTAGGGTTCCTTGACAGGGATTTTCACTACACTGGCAACACTGGCAAGGTGCCAAGTAGGTAACCGTAACAGTGTCACGTAGTGGGGGGGACATTACGAGACTATTAAATCTGTCTCAGTTGTACCGACGAATCTAAAAGTACTGTGGGATGGTTTATAATTCATTTACCATCGTTAAAGTGCCTTATAATGTTTTAAAACATTCTACGATTAGTTTTAATCAGGGGCACGTCTTTATGGACCACTAGAGATACTTTTCGGGTTCCGTATACTTCAACATTAAAATGGAACTCATATAGGATTATCTTGTTGTTCATTTGTCCGTCTGTCAGGACCATTTTTTTCGGGACCCATAAGATATATCAGGTTAAAACTCATAATTTACTTCCTTCGGAGGTCTACGGCCCCATTGAGCTCTTAAAATATCAGGCGAAATAAATTATTGTCATTTATTTTATTTGAACGTTATCGCTATTTTGTTCCTGGGTTAGTTTAGTAATGGTTTATGTTATGTTATGACATACTATAACTTACAGTTTCAGAATTAATTGAGATAATTTGAAAATCATCGCCACGTCTGTGGCTATTGCATGACCAGATGGACTTGAAGTATAAATTTTGTCTCAAATTAAGCAAAGCAAAGAACTCTCACCAAACATCATGCTAAAACACACTGTTAAATTTCAAAACAATTTTAAGGTAGTAAAATCAAGTTCGACTTAAAGGGTCTTTTAAGGCCTTATTTAAAAAAATACTGTTATTAAACGTTAATTGCGATTACAAGATATGGGAATGTTTTTTTGTTTCGGAACTTCCAGATTTGTAAATTATCATTTCAAAGCGCTTTATTGTTACAATGTTAATTACGATACCTTGAAGGATATTGAGATTGATTTATTATTAGTTAGTATTTATATTTTGTTTTCCTGAACTTCGGGAGATATTTATGTATTCGTTGAAAACAATATTATTACCAAATAAGCGTTTATATTTAATTTCAAAGCGGGTAGGGCCACGGGTACATCTAGCGCATATACATATAGTTTAAATTGTTAATAAAAGAGGGTAATAGGACGGTTCTAGTGACAACCTACATCCAGAAACGCCTGTAACACCCAATCGGAGATATGTGGAGACGGACAAAATAAAATAGTCCTACAAGGGCTCATTGGGGTAACTAGGATTTGTAGCTGATGATGACGTATATAATCCAAAATAAAACAAAAAATTATAAAAATTTGGGTTCTGTTTTCAGAGGGTGTCGAACTGACTGCCAGCCGCTACCATTTTGTTTGTTTTTAGTCACCTTGATATGTGTTGTTGGCACATATATTGTTTATTTTTACCTTAGTATCGTTTTTAAGGTTTCGTTTCGGCTGCGAAATATAAAGAAAACTCTTTTCTATCTCTATGTTAAATATCTTATTCCAAAAACAAATTTATCAACACCATCGTCTATGATCAACACATTGCCACTCAAACTTTCGAACCAGTTTCGAACACTTCTGCTATCCATCCATCCATCCATCAGTGCGTGTTCATACGACATAACGCTTTAACATAACGGACATAAGCTTTTCCCAGATTTCGCCACTCTTGGTGGTTCTCTGTCCTCCTCCTTCACTTTACACTTCCGCAATAGTGAGTAAAATATTGTGAAAATAAGTCTTATAATGCCCCTTTGCACAATACGATGGTGTGGTTATAACAGCCAGACCTCAAGTTTTCAGAAAGATGGCATCACATTTCATCTGTTACCTCTATGTCTGTAACAAAATCTAATTAGATTTTTCAACTAATTTATAAGAGAGTTCATCTTATACTGGTCACACGTGTAGCTGACCGGAAGTGCTTAAGCTACGCGTTGGTGTCTTTTTCTTTACATCTCTTTCTTACACAAGCGTTTATTTCACTATGTATATCTTTCTTTCTATTTATTTGACAAATGTAACTAGTGATGTACTAAATGTGTTTTCGATTAAGCATAAAATGTCCATACTACCAACGATATTGGAAGATTTTTATTTTGCAAATTACAATACAGATTCAATTTATTGTAAAATAATTATTATGGTTCCGTACCTAAAGAGCAAATTATAAGAAACAATTATTGCGAGACTCCGTTGTTGATTCGTATGTCGCAGCCTCGTAACATTTGAAGCGTTAAAGACTTGAAATTTGGCACAAAAAGAGAAATAATGAAACTAATTTTTATTTTACTTTTAAATGTCAGAAAATAATTTAGTACCGAAACGTGGCTCGGCCTTCAGCCTCGCTCAAAAACCTTTCACAAAGATCTTTAACAGAAGTTCAATTTAGAGAATAAGAAACAAAATTCGTTCCGAAAATACTTTAAAAGGGGATGAAATTAATTATCAAAAGAAATAACTTCGTCTGGACACGCGGCTCTCGGAGAATCAAGTCAAATACGTAGTCAATACGTAGTATAAAATTAATTGTTAAAAGATATTGATATATTTGAAAGAACTTCAACAAAACAAAATCAACGCGGGCATTACATCTAAAAATAACCATGTAGATCTACGAACTTGTAGTGTACGAGTATTTTTGTAAATCTAGGTACTTGACAATTTTGACGTACGTCCATTTCAAAATCCGAGTTGGCAACACTGCCTACCGATCCTGTGATCGTGTACGATATCGGCCCAACCTCGCCCAACATATCACTGTCGTTACAGCTGACAATATGCCGGCGTCGTGTTGTTATCTTTGTCATCCGATGTGTAAGTGCCAAATAAAAGTCGGTTTCCTTATAATTTCTGTAAACATCCGCAGCCTAACTTACGAACTTCATGGCAGAGTAACATAATGTTATTTGATAAAACATGTTTCCTGTACAATATTCATATATTTTGACGTTGTATTACTTTCTGTCAAGACGAGGCATCACATCTATTATTCAACTTCCGAAAACTTTGCACTTCCTCAAGGAAAAGTTTTCGATTCTCGGTTTGAAAATTCTCAAGCGAGTCGATTGGGAACTGCCGGTCGATAGTGAAATAAAACAAGTTGAAAGTATGAAACATACCGTTCAAGATATGATATTTTTTTATTCACATCGTTACAACATGAATCCCCAAAGGAGTGTCAGAAGTATTTCCGAGAACTGACTGTAAAATTCAAATCACTGCCCAAATTCCGACAACTTTTCCCGAAAATTTTTCATCCTAGCGTGATGTGTGCAAGCTTCATTTATTTTTAATTATAAATGTGAACAAAATGAAACAATAAAATTTAATTTTAGAGGAAAGACAAGATATAGGCGTGATAGATAAATATAAAATGAAAGCATTAAAGCAGAAAAGATTTATTTGAATAACCTCGCTTTAACCCATCGCATGTTTGACCAAGGATTCGGATAATAGACACCACTGAACTACTACAAATGAAACAATAAACGCGCTTGAAAATTGACGCTACTAAATATGTAAGTGCCACGGTGGGCATGTGTTCTTAGATATAAATGCCTCACGTCGTTCAGTCTCGTGACGTTGACCAATTTGTCGTTGTGTTCGTAGCGTCTGCGGTTCACCACAAAGCACACACAAACTTCAAAATGTGGGTTCACGTTTTAATGAAGATTTCTACTGAGATTATAGTTCCAATAGTTCGGTGATAGACACAAATATAACCTGCACTTAATAGACTTCAGAAAATAACAGTTTCATTAGATCTTTGTGTTGCCAGAGTCTATGTGGAAAAGTACAATTTATAAATCTGAGCCAGACTAGAAGATTCCTTTGTAACAGTTAAGAAAATAAGATAAAAACGAGAAAATACAATAAATTAAATAAAAATGATATTTGGCATTTTATATAAAAACACGCACATCAACTGAACTTAAGTTATATTTTTTTTATACACGATTAGGCATATGATAACGATGATGTTTACCTATAAATATACCAAATACTAATACATACGAAAGATATGATATAGATTACATAAATAAGTTTGTGCTGATAGGATATTATGCTTAAGCTCTTTATTTTATTTTATTATTTTTTTTTGATTTTGCTTTTGATTTTTAATTTATCCATTAAGTACAAATGTATTTTGAACTAAATACATAATTTTGTATTAGTATTTTTTTGTATTTATTATTATGTAAGCATCACCTATCACCTTTTGTAGTGAAATATCCGTTATATTTATATGATAATATCATTTCAAAAGAAAATAGTGCCCATTGGGTACACACCACATCGAACAAAACCTTCTGCAAAAGAAATGCTTTTCTTAATCTGAAAAACCTAGGCAAAATGCACTTAATTTTTTCATTTTTTTTTGTTACTAATTTATTGTTGCTTTTTCCAGAGTGTTTAGAGCACGCGGAAAATATTTTCAGAGAACAATTTTGCGTTTTTGCCATCCATTTCTCTTAGAAACATTTCAGCAGAAGCAAGATTTCATAGGCTTCTAAGCCTACATTAGGGACGGGGTTAGTTTTTTCATTTTTTTCAATAACGACAACTTTTCCGAAATATTTGAGAAATGTTTTAAACTAGGTATATTTGCTGAGTATATATAAAATGTCAAAAAACTTAAACACTTGTTTTCGTATTACATTTTTAGACATTTGTGCAGTCATTTTAAAGTGTCAATATTTTTATAGCAAGATACGTAGCTAATCCCAACCAAAAATGAAGTGGAAAATAATTGATTTTTATAATGTAATCCACACAAAAGTCACATTAATTGACTAAGCCTCAAAATATTGAAAAGACAAAGTAGAAACAAATAAAAAAAAAACAATACCACCCACAAATTTAAGAAAAAATATTTTTGTTCATCCAAAATAATTTTTGTTGTTTGACATTTTGAACCACTATTCAGCTCCTTTCATGCTCTTCTTCTTCATTAATATCATTTATAAATTTCATATTTTTCATATTTATTTATTTGCAAACATGTAAATTACACAGTTGATCAATAGTGTATACATATAGAACATGTTACCCTGTCAGAGCACAGCAATTACATTTTTAATTTTAAATTAAATGTATACATAATTAAATAAAGTACATATTTTATATTTCATTTTACATGTCAGAACACAACAATTATGTGATAAAATATTAGTGATAAAACATATTACAAGTATTTTGATTTGGTAGACTATGAATTTAAAAAAAAAAAAAAAAAAATTGTAAATAACATAAAAGTGTATGCAAGATCAGCGAAATTGAGGAAACTTTAATGAAATTTAATGAAATTATATGGTTTTGTCCATTAGATAGTCATTTATTGAGTAATAGCAATTGTTGACTAGTAATTGCTTAAGGCTCCTCTTTCGCAAAATACCATGAAACTGAGTCATTTTGCATTGATATAAAACGACAAAAAATCATCTTTTTTATCAGAAAAAAATATGTGTTAATCTACAAGATATGAGGAGTGATTTGGTGTTCTCCGAGTTCTCTGAAAATACATAGAACCGAAGAAAAAAATATTTTAATTCAGCCCTGATTTTTGCACTTGTAATGGTCTAACTCCTGCAATTTTTGTCGAAATCATATCAAAATTTATTAACTTCACTACATAGTAAAGTAGAAGGAGTTGGTATTCTTTTTTCTTCGAAATTACGTTTACTTTATTTATATTAAATAATAATGCGTCTGATTCGAGAGCGAGTTCATGCCGTACCCCGCTTTCGCCTTTTAACGGTTTAACACGAATACTATTGGGAATTTCGACAAACAAGCCCTAGATGAAAAAAAAACTACCGGGAGAGATAATCATAATATTGTATGATATCAAGTAAACGACCGCCATCTTGAATTCTGAACTCGTGGTCAAGATTTGGACCTGCCAACATCGAAATTTGTGTTCAGTTGGTCCAAATCAGTGGAAATAGCTTATTGGGATTTTTTTACCATCAATGTCGCTAGAGTTCATAAAATGTCCCTTTTTGAGAAAAGTGAACCAGCCTATGAGTTTTTTAATTATTTTTATTCTTCACTCAAAATCATAGCTTTCCTAAATTGAAAGGGGGTCAAATACCTACATCTGGCCCTATCTATTTCGTTTATGTAGCCAAATTCATACTGGAGACACGGTAACTCAGTCACAATTCACACCCGGAATACCTGACACCCCCTCGGGGATTCATGTCGTGACGATATACAAGGTGATTTTAATTTATACAGCCGAACTCATACTGGAGGCTTGGTAAGTGATCAGTAACACGGATCAATAACACTTTGCTGATTTTGCAAAATGGCTGGCTTTGCGTTTGTAAGGAACAAAAAGGGTCATCGTACCTTGTTACTGAGCACTTACTAAGTCTTCAGTAAGAATTTGGCTGCATAAATTAAAGTCACCTTAAAATATATATATGTTACGGCTAAAGGTAGGTGTGAACGTAAACTTAAGATTAGCCGGCTAAATTTAGGTTTATCTTCGAGAAGCAGCTAAAGTTCGATAACATGTTAGTTTGCGTCGTGATATAGAATAGAATAGAATAGAATAGAATATCCATTTATTTATCTACCACAACACAATAAATTATAAAAACAAATTATAAAGTCAAACACAAGGAAATAACATAAAAGAATAAAACAATGTGACTAAAGCTAAATGAAATCATGTGTCGAAGCAGACAAAAAGGCTAGAACTCAGCATATGCTGTAGTCTTACAGAGTAAGACCGACAGCGCTGATTTTCAGTCCGAGCCCGCGTAGGTAACGCACGAACAAACAAAACAGCGCGAGTATTCTTGCACATTTTGAAAATAATAATTACGAATGGCAGAATAAATATGATATACATATACGAGTACATAATGTAGGTGCTAATATTTGTAAATAAATAAATTCAATTAATAGGTAAGCTCTAAATAAATGTCAGAAACTCGTTGGTCAAAAATTATTAAAATGGCGATGAAGCGTCTAGTTTTAGGCAGGCGAAGACATTTGTAAGTCAAGGAGATACTTTTTTAGTTTAATTTTAAAAGTATACTTACACTTAAGGTCACGTAGCGGTGGTGGAATGTTATTCCAACATTTTGACGCCATGTACCTAAAACTACCCCTAAATGCAGTGGTTTTGTGCTTTGGAAACAATATACGATTCATCCTGGTGCTGTATCTGCTAACAGTAGATGACCACGTAAATTTGTCATGTAAATATTTGGGAGAACCAGTTTTTACTACACCAAACAGTAAAGCAGCGAGATGCAGCTCACGACGACCCTCTACCCTTAAAATATTCGCGGCATTGATATAAGGTGTGACGTGTGATCGCCAGGGGATACGGAAGCAATAGCGAGCACACGCATTTTGCACGCGCTGAATGAGTCGCATGGTCTTCGCGTAGAGGCAAGGGCCGTAAACAGCTATACAATAATTTAGTTTAGAGAGAACAAGAGACTCACAGAGCTTAATGCGTAGTTCTTCACTAAGAAAGTCACGAATGCGGTATAAGACTTTTAGTCGATAAAAGCAGTTACGTGTTAACTCTGCCACATGACTTTCAAAGCGTAGCTCACCATCAATTAAAATCCCCAGATTCCTAGCCTCACGTACACACTCCATCGGTTGGTTCATAGTACAAACCGGAGGATTAGCAGAAGTTATTCTCGCGATCTGGTGTTTAGATCCTAGAACCATATACTTGGACTTGGATGGATTAAGAACTAAAGAATTCCTTGAACACCATAAAGAGATACGGTTAAGATCGTCATTAAGCTTCATCGCAGCAAGATTAGCTTCTGTGGGATTACAGGAGATGTACAACTGCAGGTCGTCTGCGTATAAGTGGTACTTGCAATTTTGAATGTTTTCTATTATATCTCTACTATACAAAATAAAAAGCAGAGGCCCAAGTATAGAACCTTGTGGTACACCACGATCTACAGTACTCATTTGAGACCTTAAACTGCTACCATCCTCTCTTGACAACACCACTTGCTGTTGACGGTCACCAAGATAACTGTTAAACCATTGAACAGTCTCAATGTCAAAACCATAAAATGTGAGCTTTGAGAGCATAAGATTTACATTGATGCAGTCAAATGCTCTGGAAAAGTCCAGTAATGCAAGGATAGTCCCCTGACCAACATCACGAGCTGCAAGAATGTTATCAATAACGTCCAAAAGTGCCGTGTTTGTGCTACGGCCTTTTCGGAAACCCGATTGTAACTCTGGCAGTATACCATTGCGTTCCAAGTAATCTACCATTTGAATGTAAACGGCCTTTTCTAGTATTTTTGATAAATACGGTAGGATACTAATTGCACGCAGGTCCTTTACATTACTTGGTTTGATTCCATCTTTAGCCGGTTAATGTGCACATTAACCGAAACGAAACGGCTAAAAATGTATTCGATAGGCGCGCCGGGCCGGCGGAGGGCTTGAGGGGGCGCGGGCGGTGGGGAGACAACGCGCGCGCACGTGGCAATGTTTTGGTTTAGTATTGCGTCATCTTTCTATGCAGTTGGTTGCGCGTATTTGCAATGTCGGCGTTGCAAAATCTCGAAACACTTAAAACGAAGTTTGACAGTAAGTTTCGTGAGTTACTAACATCAAAACGAACTGATAATAGTTTTTATTTGAGTGACGACCAATACGATAATGTAATTCAAGAAGTCAGGTCAGCAAAACTCGCCGCTAAGCGTTCAACATTGCAGTATCGACGATTAAAAAGATTTGATATTTGCACTATTGGCGGCATAGAAAAGCTAATAGCACCAGTGGCAGGACATGGCAATAGTATCTTGTATTATGTGAAAAATTCAGACCTGTTTGATGTGTTGCATACCATTCACATTGATACGGGTCATGGTGGGCGGAATCGCATGATAAATGAATCAAAAAAGAAGTACAAGAATGTGACACAAGAAGGAATATTATTGTATTTAAGTTTATGTGAATCCTGTCAAATGAAACTAAAAACTAACAAGAAAGGAATAGTCGTCAAACCAATAATATCATCCGAAATGAACAGCAGGTGTCAAGTTGATTTAATTGACATGCAGATCAGTCCAGATGGTGAATTTAAATTTATTTTAGTTAACCAGGATCATTTAACTAAATTTGATCAAATTCGCCCTCTACGTACAAAAATGGCAGTGGAGGTGTCAAACGTGCTTCTTGACATATTTTGCATATTTGGCGCACCATCAATTCTACAATCTGATAATGGGCGCGAGTTTACGAACAGCGTTATAGCAGAATTATGCAGTAAGTGGTCAGGCTTGAAGATGGTACACGGCAAACCTCGACATAGCCAACGCAAGGCAGTGTCGAACGGGCCAACCATGACATTCAAAACATCTTGATGACGTGGATGAGTGATGAAAAATCCTCAAAATGGTCGGAGGGTCTTAAATTTGTACAATTAAAGAAAAATTCCGCCTATCACGACGGTATCAAGAGGACACCCTACAAAGCGATGTTTGGAAGTGAAATAAAAGTGGGTTTGAAGTCATTGTCTTTGCCTCATGAAGTAACAAACCAACTAACAACGGAAGAAGACCTACAAGAAGTGATAGATAACTTTAAGGAAAATGACTTGAACGATGAACAACAGACCTTCGAACTTCATACCTCAGAAAATACCTGCCACCTTTGTGAAGAACATGGCATTTTGATTGACGACATGACATGCCCTCTTTGTTCAAAAGAAGCAGATATTGAACATAATCGTTCAGAAGCGAAATTAAATTTAGAGTACCAAGCCATTAAAATGAAACAAAATTCAGCTGCAAAGTTTCCAGAATGTCATATAGGCGATACAGTAAGAGTAAAGATACCGGAAGTAAATCGAGGCCGAGGCGATTTTAAGAACATTCTATTGACAGTCTTAGATAAAAATGAAGACGGACTTTATAAATTGGGCAACGAAAACGGTACAATCGAACAGCTTTTTTCACGAAATCAGTTTACAGTTTGTGAACAAAAATTCGTAGATTTGGAAAAAGTGTCATCAGTGAAAATGACTATTCGCCAGCTTGCTAATGAACAGTCAACATCAGGTGGACAAGGCTTTCAAAGATGTCATTGCAAGACAAAATGTGGTACACGCAAATGCCGTTGCCGAACAAATAATGTTCTTTGTAATTCGAAATGCCATTCTAGTTTATCATGTTCCAACAAATAGCCTCATATTATTTAACAATTGTGACTAGATATTTTTTTAATTAATTTACATTGAAGAAGATTTATTTTGTAGTTTTGTTTTATTTTGAAATTTTAAATACCTACAGAAAATTCTGTAATGACCAAATGGTTACTTTTTATTTTATTTTAATGATTAGGTTGATATTGTTTTAACTAATTAAAATTTTGTAATTGTAATAATTGTTACTTTGAATACCTACATAGTACATAAAAGTATGTGTAATGAAAGTGATTATTTTTTAATAAAGTTTTCGTGTCAAAATAGTAAACATTTTTACATTGTTTCCTTTTCCATTTCCTTCTACATTTTTAGCCAAGGACCTGCAGCTACACTTAAGTTTAGCCGGCTAAAGATAGAACAAACTAACATTAACATTTCGTCGAAGATAAACCTAGGTTTAGCCGGCTAATCTTAAGTTTAGGTTCACACCTACCTTTAGCCGTAACATATACAATATTTCACATAAAGGGTCATCGAACCTTGGTCCTGATCACTTACCGGGTCTCCAATATTAATTTGGCTACATAAACAAAAGTCACCTTATATTTATTAACCTACTTAATATAAAATCGTAGGTATCTGTAATTTCACTACTCTATGGCCCTGGCACTCTCGGACGGTACGTAGCGACGAGCGTTGCGCGCGCGATCTTCCGGTGCGGGTAGCGCGGGGATGAGGTATAGGCTCCGCCCAGATTCTCAAGGTTATTCGCGTTGGGAGCAACCTTAAGCTTTTTTGTAAAGCAGTTTGATGATTCTTCTTTTTTGATGTAGTCCGGTAATTTATTGTGAATGATTATTGATCGATAGTTAGGGCCATTCTGAAACATGGTTAGGTAAGGTCTAGGTAAAGCTAATTTGTTTTTTCGACGCGTATTTCTGTCGTTTATCTCGTTTACTTGCCTGTATAAGTGCATATGTTTTTTTTACAAATAAAGCTGTTTCTAGTATATAGATTGCTGGTACTGTTAACAGTTTATACTCTATAAAATATGGTCTGCAACTTTTGGGGCCATGTATATTTGCAAGTATACGCAGGCATTATTTCTGGAGTACAAAAACGTCATGTGCGTCGGTACTGTTGCCCCACAATAACACTCCGTATCTCAGCCAAATTGATAGAAGCTTTAATATTTGGGATAAAAAACACAATCTTTTTAAAAGGACATAACATATTTTGACGTCAGAAGTAAAAGAGGACGGGAAAACGAACGACCAACTTTCGTAAACCGTCTATCAATTTATTAACTTGTCCGTCCGACTGTCACGAGTTGTGTTGAAAAATTAACTTTGGGGACAATTAAGTGAACCTTTTTGCGCATATTTAGAGTTCAGAAAAACTAATTTAAATGAATAAAATTTTATTTAAAATGTAGCTTGTGTGGGAATGTTGACATTTAAAACATTTAGATCATCAGTAGTTAAGGGGGAACGTTTCGAGCTCAGTGCAAAATGCATAACTTATGATTGTTTATCTCATTTTTAAATAAAATGTATGAAATAAAATAGTTTCGTCTTATTTTGCAACTATTGTTTAATAATTACCAGGGGTTTTTAGCAGAATTGCGTCATTTTATGGAGTATAGTTACCGTGAATGTCCATACAAACTTAGAACCGTGTTATAAGTTTGTATGCACATTCATTTACAATGCAATGCATAAAATAACGAAATGTTGGTAGAAATGCCTAACTGACATTAAACTATGGTCGCGAAATGCCATAAATCACATTTATTTAGTACTTTTTATTCAAAAATAAGAAAAACAATCATATGTTGTGCATTTTGCACCGAGCTCGAAACGTTCTGCCTTAAGGATTTTAAAAACCTGTCAAGTGTGAGTAAGGCGAGTAGTCGCGCCTTGAGCGTTCCGTACCGTTCTGATAAGACTTAATAAAATATTAATAAAAATTACAATTTTATCGGTACCTAGAGACTATAATAAAACATACTGCAAAATTAAGTTGGTCAAGTATCCAGGTTCGTAACCCTAACCTAAACCTCCATTAAAAATGGACGTTTTAAGTATTTATTGTTCAAAAGGAGTATATAGCACATAATTTACATACAATTTCAAATCCCTTTATAGTTTAGTTTTTGGATAGACCTTGTAACAAAAATAGTCTAAAATTGAAACTTTGATTTTTGGAGATCAAAAGAAAAAAACCTTTCGTCTCTACTTATTGAGTCCTAGTCCTAGACAATGACTCCTTACATTAAGGGGTAAGAATAAAAGTATTTTTTCGGCTCTTATTTTGAACATTAAATTAATTTTTAATAATATATTCGGTTTTGGGTCAACATTCAACATAACATAATCCAAATTTCAGATCTGTAACTCATTCCGTTTGCAAGCTAGAAACCTGCGACATACGGACGGACAGACAGCAAAACGACATTAATAAGGCTCCGTTTTGCCCTTTGGGCGCGGGACCCTAAAGAAGTTCAAAATTATAATTATGTTACTCTCCACGTCATAGACCACGGGAAAGAGCAGTAAGCACTGAAACAAGTAGTAAAAAGTAGTTCGTAACAATCTATGACATACAATCTTCAGGTATAGATAAAATCTAATTGAGACATGGCATCCAATGAGATCCTCTATTACATTTCCTTGGAAATCATCGAATTAACGAAAATTATAGTGACACTAACAGGACTTCTACCCACCCCAATTGTAAGGTGTTATCGTAGGGTGACCTTACTTCGATGACACGTGTTAATTTATGGAAACCTTTTTTTAAATACATTTATAATTTAAGTAAGGAAATTTTATGGTCACTATAAAAACACAAAATGTAATGCAATAAAGGTAATCATAATGTAAACTTGACGAGATATTTGATTTTAGGTAGAACTCGGCTGCATCGCCCTGTACACAGAACGATGGGACGTAGAAATTATGAGGTAGAAATCAATTACGTAATCTGATAATTATACACTCTTGTACTATCAGTTACAGCTGGTGAGAAACCATGCAATGCCAGGCAACACGGATAACTATTACGTCGAGAATCCATTGAATCGGCGTGCATATTAATATTAATATCGCCACACAGTATGACGTCACTGCGGTCACACAACTGGGACCTACGCAACATGAAATCAAGAGACTTAAGGCGCTTGGTACCATTAAATGGGTACTTTCTTATTTAAGCCTACTCCTCGTTTATGGCTGTACCAAAAAGTTTAAAAATTTGTATATGAGTTATACACTCTAATGTTAATATTAATATTGATCCTGAGTAGCCACGATGTATTTCACTTTAAGTTTAAAGTATATATTAAGCAGGGACTACTTAAGAAAGCTTATTATAAAATCAATGATTATTTGGATGATAATGAAGCATGGTGTAATAAATAATAATAATCTTATTCAATATTGTAATTAATAATTAGCATATTTTAATACTGTACGATTCCTATAAAGGCTTAAAATTAATTAATATGTAAACTTACTTTGTTAAAGGTAATAGACAATATGAGACGGGTTGACTAAGATATTTTTTTTTCTCGTGACTAATTCCCGCAGTCTTATATTTTTTTATGCCTTTACTTGAGTAGGTATGTATATGATTTTGTATCATATGTTTTATTTTGAAAAAAGGAATGTGTTTAGGCAACAAACAACGCAGCGTATTACCCCCGCGCCCGGGCCCCTGGCTCGGCACTTGGCCGTGTGAAACACACAAGGACAGACGCCGTTGTAATTATCATACTTATAATCATTTTGAAGGAGTAAACTATAAATTAACTACATGTTGGTATTATTTAAAAAGAAGATCCTAAGCATAAACATTTTGGCGACCGTGACAGAAGAACACGAATTTGCACACATCTACGGGCATTTCGTTTGGAAAAATTTGGGACGACCTTTAGACCGATAACGGCGAATATTGGAGTTGAAACAAAGAAAAACGGAATTACAGGATTTGCAGTGTGTGATAGTGAAGTTGGCTTCTTATATGGAGGTTTGCTCGTTCCTTAGCTGATTCCTATATATATTTTAATCCTATTTATTCGTCTAGCTTGCTCGAGTTCAAAAATTATTCTTGTTTTTCATCACAAAGGCATCCATTGAAACCGTGCTTGTGTGAGTTTTCTCGGCTAAGTCAAGCTATAAATATTGTTTATTAACACGTAAATATTAGCAAAACATAATTTCATATTTACTGTGTCATTTATTACATAAACAAGGCATCATCGAAAGCTTGTTACACATTTCAATGCGAAAACATCTTTTCGGTTTATAAAATAGCTAGGTACCTACCTACAAATTTCTATTTCACTACGCGTTATTATACGCTTGTTTATCTATCGGCTTGCTACCATTTATTGCAGCCTTGTTACAGATATACATAGTAACAGATATTGTTGTTATTGATATTGCAAAATTTTAGATATGGATTAAAATAAAAAAGGTATATACGCACGTACCTACTTATAATAATAACTTCCCAATTCTAACAGTGAAATAGTTTTTACAAGTGAAATTAATTGCAACTTGTATCAATTCCAGGTTGCTCAGACGAGTGCAAGCGCAGTCACTACATAATATAGTGACCTAGACCTTATAACTGCGCTCTTATCTGCGATCGCTCGGTGTCGATGACCTATCTTCTATTGTTATCGCTCGACATCACAGCTGAATTGAAGGTTTGCTTTAAGTAAAGGTATTTATACACTTGAATTTTTGTCTTCATAACAATGACTGGCACAGATGAGATAAAAGATTTAAAAGCTAAAAGGTCTTCTATAAAAGGAAGGCTTACTACTTTTGAGAAATATGTAGAGGATTTAAAGTTATTTACAACTATTAGTAAGCTTAAATGTTTTGAAACAAAAACACGACTAAAAAAGTTTGAAAATCTATTTGAAGAGTATGATTTAATTCAAACCAGCATAGAAATCAAGCAGGAAAATTCGGAAAATCAGATCGAGAGGGAAGCTAGCGAAAATAGGTTTTATAAATCTATTGCCGAGGCGCAAGAGATTTTAGAAATGTACAATAGTAGTGTTGAGACTGACGCACAAAGCTCATGTTCAAATGCCACCGTACGAAATACGAATATTAAGTTACCACAAATTAAAATTCCTAATTTTTCTGGTGACGGATCGAATTGGTTGGAATTTCACGATACGTTTTCTTCGTTGATTCATAATAATGATTCTATTGCAAGCATAAACAAGTATCAATATTTGAAAGGTGCAATTACCGGTTCCGCTGCCTCTGTGATCGCGAGTTTAGAAATATCGAGCCGTAACTATGAAGTCGCCTGGAAACTCCTGTGTGACCGTTTTAATGATAAGCGTAAGCTAGTGTTTACTCACCTTAAGGCTTTGTTCGACGCGCCGAGTACCAGTGGAGAAGTTTCTCTGCGTATTTTTGCTGACCATATTGCGAAACATTTAAGAGCGTTAAATACTCTAGGTGAAAAAACGGAGCATTGGGACACTCTGATTATATTTTTATTTTCAGCGAAGTTAGACAGTGTTACAAGCACAAAGTGGGAGGAATATAAAGGGTCTTTAACTGACGTACCTAATTTAGAAAATTTTTATACATTTTTGCGTCTAAGAGCGGATGTTCTCGAGGCAACAGTAGCAAGTAGCAGCAAGCAAAGTTTTGACCCGCAGCAATCGCAGCCGCAACTTATGCAATATAAGCGGATGAATAAACAACAAAGGTCATTTGTTGCTACTACTTGTGAGAATGACAAAAACAATACAAAGTGTTTTGTATGTAATGGTGAGCATTTAATTTACTATTGCGAAAAATTTTTAGCGATGTCACCGGCAGACAGATTCAAGTTGATCGTGAAAAATAGGCATTGTATCAACTGTCTCCGTAGCGGACATTTAGCACCTCAATGTAAGTCTACATCTTGCAAATTATGTAAACATAAACACAATTCACTTTTGCATTTTGACAAATCGACTGGCGAGAACAAGCAGTTGGTTTCTATTCCAATTTCATTATCAACTTGCATTTCTAATCAAGTTTTATTATCGACAGCTATTGTCAAGGTATCGTGCACCAATTCAAATGAGTTTGTTGAAGCGCGCTGCTTGCTTGACTGCGGGTCGCAGTCTTCTTTTTGCAGTCAGGATCTAAAAAACAAACTGAGCGTCCAAACTGAAAATGTTAACTCAGTTTGTGTTACAGGAATTAACAGTATCTCGTTTGAAGCATTACAGCGCTGTAATATCCAAGTACAGTCGCGTACAAATGCATTTAGCACGTCCGTCAATGCGTTTGTTATCAATGATATAACCAGTACACTTCCAAGTCATGAAGTGGATGTATCGAAAATAAAGTTGCCAAAAAATTTAACTCTTGCTGACTATACCTATCACAAACCATCACAAATTGATTTGTTATTAGGAGCAGATGTTTTTTGGGATATATTATGTTCTGAACAAATAAAGTTAGGTTGTGACTTGCCTATTTTACAAAATTCAATGTTCGGCTGGTTAATATCCGGACCAGTCATGTGTAGCGATAATGGTAATAATCCCACTAAAATTTTATGTAATTTCAGTCAGGAAATTCGAACACAACTAAACAAATTTTGGGAACTCGAGGAAGTTCCTCAAAAGCCAGTCATGTCTCAGGAAGAGACGGAGTGCGAGCGGCATTTTGAGCAGCACACTCGACGGCTTGAGGACGGCCGGTTCTGCGTCACGTTGCCTCTGAAAGCGGAGCCAGAAACATTGGGAGATTCGTATTATATAGCACGTAAAAGGTTTGAATCATTAGAGCAACGTTTTCGGAGGCAACCTGACGTAAAAACCCAGTATGTAAAATTTATAAACGAGTACGAAGCTCTCGGGCATCTGTCAAGGACTGAGAGACCTGAAAATGCTGTATTTTTGCCACATCACCCAGTATTAAAAGAACAAAGTGAAAGCACAAAATGTAGGGTAGTTTTTGATGGGTCGTGCAAAACTACTTCCGGTCTCTCACTCAATGAAATAATGATGGTAGGACCTACTCTTCAAGATAATATTTTTTCTATTTTGATTAGATTGAGACAGCATGCGTTTATTTTTACAGGAGACATAGAGAAATTTTATAGGCAGATATTAATTGAACAGAAACAGAGACATCTTCAAACAATTTTATGGCGAGAAAACGAGTGGGAACCCATAAGTTACTTACAGTTAAATACCGTGACGTATGGTACCTCGTCCGCCCCGTATTTAAGTACAAGATGTGTCGTGCAACTAGCGATTGAGTGCAAAGATCCGTTGATAAGCGACATAATGAGACATGATTTGTATATCGATGACCTGATAACGGGTTATTCTAACGAAAACGAATTGTGTAATATTTACAAATGTGTAACTGCACAACTTGCATCAGCCGGTTTCAATTTACGTAAAGTAAAAAGTAACTCTTCTTCATTGGTGAATTTAATCTCAAATGAATCTAATGTTGAAAATACACAAGATAATTTGAAAATTTCCAATGTAACTAACACATTAGGTATCGAGTGGGATCCTAATTCTGATTCAATTATTATCGCGGTTGAAAAATCATCCAAACTGTATGAACAATGTAATCATGTTATTACAAAGCGTATAGTTCTATCAGTGACATCAACTATATTTGATCCACTAGGGCTATTAAGTGTATGCGTTATTACGTGTAAAATCATTTTACAGAAGCTTTGGCTTCTACAAATTGGGTGGGATGAACAGATTCCTCATGATATTTCAGATATGTGGCATAGAGTAGTTAATAATTTAAAGATTATTAAGCATCTGTCCATTCCGCGCCAAGCTGTCTGTATCAATCCTATTAAGATTGAATTACATACATTTTCAGATGCGTCAATGAGCGCATTTTCGGCTTGCGTCTATGTACGTTCGATAGATGCGTTGGGGCATATAACAGTACGGCTTTTATGTGCAAAATCAAAGGTAGCCCCTCTGAAAACGTCTACTATACCTAGACTTGAATTGTGTGGAGCAGTGTTAGCCGCTCGCCTATTTAAAAAGGTATCAGAATCATTACGCTGTTTAATAGAGAGCAATGTTTTTTGGTGCGACTCGAATGTTGTACTGGGCTGGCTGAATACACCTCCGCACAAGTTGAGTACGTTTGTGTCACATCGCGTAGCTGAGGTGAATGAGTTGTGTGCAAGTAATAGTGTGTGGATGTACGTACCTTCATCGTTGAATCCAGCCGATCTTGCGTCACGTGGTGTGTACCCCGAGGAGGTACCGCATCTTTCGTTGTGGTGGGATGGGCCTACATACCTAAAGAGCGCACAAGATCAGTGGCCTGACCAGCAGCGCGTTGATTCACAAATAAACTTACCTGAAGTGAGAGTTCACTTTTCAAATATTGATGCGAATCCGAAGTCAATTATTGACTTTGAGCGATATTCGAGTTTTATAAGATTACGTCGTTCTTTCGCGTATGTCTGTAGATTTATTAACAATATATGCAAAAATAATGTAAAAATAACGGGACCTTTGACCGTCGAGGAATTAGAGAATAGCGAGTTAAAGCTAGCTCAGTTTTCACAACTTGAATGTTTTTCTATTTATAAAAATAAATTTAAATCATTACCTGCATTGCATAATTTAACCCCGATTGTTGATGAACAGACAGGCTTGATTCGTGTTGGGGGGAGGCTAGAAAACTCCGACTATAGTTTTGACAAACGGCATCCAATCGTATTGAGTTGTAAACATCGTTATACAGAGTTAATGATGAAATATTATCACATCAAATTAATGCATGCAGGACCCCAACTGCTTCTTTAAAGATAAAGATAAAGATAAAGATAGTTTTATTTGCTTCAAATATGGTACTTAAAGATATATTATATTAAAAATGTCCAACATATTTCACCTTAAGAAGGCATGCAAATATTTACAAATAAATTTGTACTTTCAGTCGTTAGAGAGCAATACTGGCCCATTGGTGGCCGATGCTTAGCGAGACGAGTATGTAATAACTGTTTGACATGCAAACGAATGAAAGGAGCAGCTGCAAAACAAATCATGGGTAACTTACCTTCTGTCAGATTATCACCTGGATCTCCATTTGAAATAACGGGAACAGATTACGCAGGACCGTTTTTAATTCTGAACAGGAAGGGTCGTGGGGCCAAGCTAATTAAATGTTATCTCTGTGTTTTTATATGTTTTAAGGTTAAAGCTGTCCATCTCGAGTTGGTAAGCGACTTGACCACAGAAGCTTTTATATTGGCCTTACGACGCTTCATGTCTCGTCGAGGAAAGCCTCGCGAGATATTTTGTGACAACGGCACCAATTTTGTCGGTGCAAACCGAGAAATTGCTGCCCTTGTAAAAAGTTGTTCCGATTCTGTGTCAGATCTTGCCAGTGAAGGCATAAAGTTCAAGTTTTCACCGGTAAATGCGCCGAATTTTGGTGGATTATACGAGTCAGCTGTGAAGTCAGCAAAATTTCATTTGAAAAGGGTTGTAGGTAGCGCTCATTTTACATTTGAGGAACTCACGACATTGTTTTGCCAAGTTGAAGCTATTTTGAACTCGAGGCCGCTAATGCCAATGTCCTCTGATCCAAATGACCTTTGTCCCTTAACCCCAGGGCACTTTCTCGTAGGAAGACCACTCACGTCACTACCTGCCCCTGACTTTCAAAATGTTAATCCAAGCCGCCTTCACAGATATGCCCTTATTGAGCAAGCAAGACAACACATGTGGAGCAGATGGAGCCGTGAATATATTTGCGAGCTGCAGCAGCGGACTAAATGGCAGAACAGACAACCTGACCTCGAACCCAATCAATTGGTTCTTATTAAAGATGAATGTAGCCCGCCTATGAAGTGGCCGTTGGGAAGAATTACTACCGTCTACAAAGGATCTGATGATGCCTGTCGTGTAGCAGACATCAAGACAAGCAAAGGAATAATACGGCGAGCAATCAACCGAATTTGTCCGCTTGTAGATATTATCTAAGAAGAACATAGCATTCTTCACATTTCAAGGAGGCGGAGATTGTTTAGGCAACAAACAACGCAGCGTATTACCCCCGCGCCCGGGCCCCTGGCTCGGCACTTGGCCGTGTGAAACACACAAGGACAGACGCCGTTGTAATTATCATACTTATAATCATTTTGAAGGAGTAAACTATAAATTAACTACATGTTGGTATTATTTAAAAAGAAGATCCTAAGCATAAACAAATGTTTGCTAAGTTTCTTGCCCTTCTTCTTAGCAATACTAATCGAATGGTGCGGATGGTTAGGCATTATGTATATACAATATTTTTATTCCTATATTTCTATATTTTATGCAAGTGTATAACTTTATTACATTTTAGTAGCCCACCCTTAATATTTTTTGTATGTATTTCCCGTTTTTATTATTTCTTCATTGTATTATGTATATATAATATTTTTATTCCTAGATTCCCCTATTTTATGTATTTTTTATTTATTTATTTATTCAAAAACTTACGACTATCATTTATTAATGCAGGTGTATATTTTATTTCCCGTATTATTATATATTTTTTTTTATATTCTACAGATATATTATATTGTGTAAATTAACTTTGACTTGTAGAAAGTATACTTAATGTATCTATTTTGCAAAAATAAATATTTTGATTTGATTTGATTTGACTTGTATTCGTACAGTTTCTTTTCTTCGGAGGCAAAACGGGGAACCGCCCCGAGTAACCATGTTTGCCTCTGAAGAAACTGTAGGAATACAGTGAAACTTCACCGGTTCAATATCAATATGAATCTAAACCACGAATCTTTTAGTACTCTAATATTAATATATTTTTTGTATCATTTAAATTTCTGTATAATAAATTCAAATGGTGATTTTGGCTTGGCCCTAGTGCATCTAAGTGACTTGGTCGATTTAATTCGGTCATATTTTGATCAATAATTTTGACTTTTAAACGTCCTGGCCGCCATATTTATGGAACGTTTGATAAAATTTAATACGAAAATGAAAGAAAAAATTTGTAGAGGACACATCTTTACAATATATACATCTTTATAATAAATACTTAAATAAAGTGTCCTCCACGATTTTTTTCCTTCATAAAATCTGTAAGACTGATTTTTTTATTTTTTTGTTAGTGACTCGTGTTTGTAGTTTTGTTTCGAGTTTTAAGAGCAAATCAAATAATCACAAGGAAATAAAAGGTGAGTATTATTTAACTTTCATATCTTGCTAACTATATCTGTCTCTCATACCATTTAGTTCTACTGGGAATTAAAGTTTTATGATAATAAACCTATATAAATACTATTCATATTTTCATGCCTCTTCGTAGTTTTGTGTTTAAAAAAATATATTTTTACTACTAAAAATATGTTTTTTCTAACAATGTCAGACTTTTTTTCGCACATTATATCTTTGAGGCATTGTAAAGATATAGTATTTTTATGCTTATTTGAAGATAATGCAATACGCCATTGCAGCTAGCTATTAGGGTTCCTCAAAAAATTAAAAACCTATTTTAATATGTCAATACTCACCAAATTTTATTATCTTTAAACTTATGTCACAGTTTAATAACACTCACCTTTTATTTCCTTGTAATTATTTGATTTGTTCTTAAAACTCGAAATAAAACCACACACACGAGTCACTAACAAAAAGAAAATCAGTCTTACAGGTTTTGTTACTCAACTCAAATAAAACGTTTCAGTCATTCAAAAACACCTGTATGACCACAATATAACAAAACGAGTCGTTGTAAGGTTTTGATGCGACTACTGCGCGATGAAAGTCGTCTTGTGACATTTGTATGACTATTATTACAACACTATAGGTCATATAAATGGGGCCCTTTTTGCGTTCAGCAAACGTTATTATAACGTTAGTGTGACTTACCTTTTACGAACAGTGGTAATGTATGTGAAAAGCCCCCCTCTCCACAGATATGGTTTAAACCTCGCGTGCTGGACCCATTTGAATATTATAAGGAGGTTAAAACCTGTCAGAAAGGGGCTTCCCATACAAAGGGGGTTCTTATATACTACAATTCCTTTCTGAAGGGTAAACGATTAAACACTCACGTTAGTGTTGAAGTCCACGTCCTTGACTGGTCGTCGAAACTGCATTCGGGTGGCCAGACTCAACCCTGGCTGATAGGAAGTCAGGGGTTCGCTCGTTGACCTTCGTCGCCCTCAGCACGTTGCAGGCCGTTATCGAACTACTGGCTCATCCAGCAGCTTTCGGGAGTTTACCTAAACACAAATATCTAACCCCTGGCATGCCACCCGAGAACAAATAAGCCTTGCTTTATAACCGTGGTAATGAACATCCATTCGCATCACTTTCCACCGGCGACCGATTCCCGAAACTGTTCGGACACACAATTTAGCTCGCAATTAATGCTCATTAATTGGGTTATTTTACCACTTTTTAAACGTTTGTTTCCTTGAAACCCATAATTCCCTCAACACTGGTTGACTACATTCTTTTTACACACCTCTCCTCGAGAGCAAGATTGACAGTAAACCGGAAAAAACAACTTTGACATTTCACTTTTTTACAACCCATGTTGCCATCTCAATAAAATAGAATCTGACACATACTTGCGCGTTCCGAACGCTTTTAAACCGAACAGGTAATATGATTACTAAACGTTCAATAGAACGACGTTCTATGCAACATGCGTTGATATAAACATTATTTCAGTTCGGTCAGTGCCAGTGCCGTCGATATTCGTACCGACACACATCGAGCTGCTAATTTGGCGTTACTTTGCGCCTTAACAATCATTTCTATATGTACATTTTATTGAGGGTGATGATATTTAATAAATTTGTATTTAAATTTGTATTTAAATTTGTATTTGAATCAACGAACATCAAAGTATATTTCAGAACAAACTGGTATAAATTCCTTGATTAATCGTTTGCTCATGTAAAACAAGATGCCGTCGTTAGCTAAATAATTGTTATCTTGGATACTTGTCAGAAGGTAAAGCATTCTGTCTAATCCAATATTCAGAAAGTATAAAGTAGTCAAAGTCGATATAATACTGTAAAAGAACTTTAAAATATTCCAAGTTTTGAATAACGCAGTAACAGAACTAAGTTGATTCAAGTTTTGATAAACACTTCAAATGTTCAAGTTTGGAACAATGTACTGGTTTGGAAAGTCTTGCATGCTTCTACAGCTTGGCCATAAAGAGTAGAAAAAAATTGAGGGCGCCATTATCGTTTATATGGTATCATTTATCCTATAACATAAATAGTTTTGATACTTATATATATTATATTATATTTTAATTTTATTTAGGTAACAAACAGTCATAACAAAACAAAAATAGTAAATATAGGAGAGTTAAAACATCTTTATTTATATTATAATTACAATATTTTTAATCGCTATCTAAATACTCTACACCTGACATGTCCGATCCAAGCTCTTGATACTCTTCAGGATCTGAGCTGCTATCACTGCTGTCCTCTCCAACACGAATTACTAGTCTGTCAATATCTTCATAGAGTGTTCTTCCCCTGTTATAGTAATCGTTTTCTATTTTCTTTACGTGTTCAATACAATTATTCCACGTTTCGGAACGAATGCTATTAAAAGCTTCCTCGGTTGCTCTTTTTATGTCAATTGCTCCTATGTTACATGCAGCGACTTTTTGCTTTGCTATGCCCCAGATGAGTTCTATAGGGTTTAGGTCACAGTGGTACGGCGGCAGCCTTACCACTTCGTGACCATGTTCCCCCAACAACTCGTCTATTTTGTACACTGGTTCTGGCTTGTGCTTTTTAACAAGCATTAATAATGCTGGCTTTCTTGTGGATGGCTCGAACGTGATGTTATTTTCTAACAGCCACAATTTTATTTCATCTACTCGGGAAGCTGACGTCGGAGCCTTGTTTTGCACCACGCTGTGGTAAGGCGCATTGTCCATGACAATTATAGAGGCCTCATTAAGATTTGGGATCAGTTTTCTGTCACCCACTTGGTGAAATTGTGAGAATTCATTTCAGAATGATAATCTTCCATTTTGTTGGTGCCACTAAATATTAGTAAAGCGTTGGGTACAAATCCATTAGCAGTTCCAGCATGGACAATAATCCAGCGTTTTCCTTTTGAAACATCATGCTTTATGCCTTTAATTTTAATGGATTGCCAGCACTTTTTTAATTTATACGAACTGTGGATATAACTTTCATCCAAGTAAACGATTTGTTTTTGTAGCTCTACAGGCAAATCCCTATTTCGTTTTATAATTTCCAAATATCGTTCTCTCTTTGCGGCTATATTAGGTTTTTCTATTAGTGATTCTCTATTTGTAGAACATTTTTTGTATGAAAAACCTATGGCATGTAATATTTGCCTTAATTTCTCACGACCTCCTTCATATCCAAATTCTTCTTTTGCCATAGCCAACAACTTTCGCAAAGTTGGTGCTATTTTCTGTACGGTGTAAGAAAATTGAATTTTCTGACGAATCGCACATAGATTGAAGTCATCTAACTCTATTATTGGACGGCCTTTTCTATGCTTGGCTGGTGTTGTAAATTTACCTTTGTTCTTATTGCCTTCGTTTATAATGCGTCGGACCGTACTTTCTGATTTTCCTGTAATCACAATAAAACATTGATGTATAATGACGTGCGTGCGTGACAATCAAAAATTATGCAGTCGCTCTATACAAAGTCACTCGTCAAAAAACTTTCTTAGGGTAACCATAACCTCTAAAGTTATATTAAATCCGTCGAAAACATAGATGATGTGGTATTTTTAGAGACCTAACTTACGATAACTGTAACTTTTGTTGTTAACTATGTAGTTTATGTAAAATTAGAGTGAATATGCACCTGTCATATCAGCAACTCGTTTGTAGAGGTCATCCAATTCTGTAAGGAGTTTTCCGGCATGATATTCCGCCAAACATCTCATAAAAACATTGTAAATCACTTCTCGGGCGCCACTTTTTATCGTCTTGCCCATTTCCGATAAAAATTCACCGACTAAAACGTTATAACCACCGAAATTTATAAGAATTTACAAGATACTTTTTTATTTTGCTAGTTCAACCGATGTTTGACGTTTCCTTAGAGTTGCCATCTAGAGAAAAACAATTAGTTCATATTTTTTTAATTTCTACTCTTTATGGCCAAGCTGTACTTCATCCACAATACGGACTTTTACTCGTGAATAATTCAAAAACAATTATGCTACCAAACGACAAGACTAATCGAATGGGCGGATGGTTAGGCATTATTTTTATTTATGGTTAATTTAGTTAATATTTTATCAACTTATTTGTTCATTGCATTACAATATTTTTACGCCGATATTTCTTTATTTTATATTTTTAATAGCTTTTGCCCGTGGCTCCGCCTGCGTCGAAGAGATTTTCGCGGAAATAAGGAAAACAAAAGAATATGATTTTTTGAACGACACTATGCAACGGTCACCATGTTTTACCAAAGTGCTAATAAATACCAATCAAATAAGCCCAAACTTAAAGTGTCCGCTGTTGTCCGTTGAGGAGATCCCGTACCTACCTTCCAGTCCCATCAGCAGATCCTGGTCACGATGTTTTACCAAGGTGATAATAAATACCAACAAAATAAGCCTAAACTCGAAGGGTCTGCTGTTGTCCGTTGAGGAGATCCCGTACCCACCTTCCAGTCCCATCATCAGACCATGGTCACCATGTTTTACCAAAGTGCTAATAAAGACCAATCGAATAAGCCCAAACTCGAAGTGTCTGCTGTATCCTTTGAGGAGATCTCGTACCTACCTTCCAGTCCCATCATCAGACCCTGGTCACCATGTTTACCAAAGTGCTAATAAAGACCAATAAAATAAGCTTAAAATCGAAGGGTCTGCTGTTATCCGTTGGGGAGATCCCGTACCCACCTCCCAGTCCCGTTATTACATCCTGGTCACCATGTTCTACAAAAATACTCATCAATACCGATCAAATAAACTTAAATTGTGTTTTACCAAAGTGCTAATAAATACCAACAAAATAAGCCTAAACTCGAAAGGTCTGCTGTATCCGTTGAGGAGATCTCGTACCTACCTTCCAGTCCCATCATCAGACCCTGGTCACCATGTTTACCAAAGTGCTAATAAAGACTAATAAAATAAGCTTAAAATCGAAGGGTCTGCTGTTATCCGTTGGGGAGATCCCGTACCCACCTCCCAGTCCCGTCATTACATCCTGGTCACCATGTTCTACAAAAATACTCATCAATACCGATCAAATAAACTTAAATTTGAAAGGTCTCCCAAAAAAAAAAAACATTTACCAGTGGATGATTGAAACCCCGACGATGAGACTACATACAAATGACTACGCAAGGCGTACATACCACATGATTAACTAAAAATCTTATTGAGCGTTTAAAGAATTTTTATAGTCAATTCAGTAGTTCTAGATATTACCCACTATATGCAAACAAACAAATCTTTCTTCTTTAAATAATAGTGTAGACAAACTTTAACGTGAGTTGATTTGAACCAGACTGCGTCAAATTCGATATTTTGAAACATGCAGCGCCATCTAGTGTATTAAAATAAAAACAATTTCAACGCCAGCTTACATACAATTTCAACGCCAGCTTACTGAGCCGTTATCCAGGATAGCTTCCCAGAGATGGCGTTTTATAAGCACTTGAAAATAAAAATATTTTAGTTATTGGTCTCTTTATGATGTAGTCGAGGCCGTCTATGATGACATATCAAAGGCCAGACATAACACCACCAAGACACATTTTACCGTTGTTATGGGGGACTTCAACTCCAAAGTGGGAGTACAAGAGTGTGGTGAATCGGTAATCGGACCATACGGTTATGGCTGCAGAAACCCTCGGGGCCAGATGCTGGTTAGCTTCCTTGAAAGCCAGGGGCTCTATTTGATGAATTCATTCTTCAAAAAGAAGCCTCAAAGGAAGTGGACCTGGCGAAGCCCTGATGGTAAGACTAAAAATGAGATAGACTTCATAATGACGGATCAAAAGCACATAATTCAAGATGTATCCGTGATCAACAGGTTTTGTACCGGTAGCGATCACCGACTTGTCCGAAGCATCTTGAATATCGACTTACAGCTTGAGAGAAACCGTCTGATGAAGCCTACGCTCCGCCCTTCTCTGCGCCAAACCGCTGTGGGATCCGAAAAGTTCCAAATGGAACTTCAGAACCGATTTGCCCTGTTAGAAACCACTGAGGACGTTGACCAGCTTGCTAACAATTTCACGAATGTCGTGCACGAGGTAGGCAGGGCTTATTTTAAGCCGGAGCGAAAGACTAAGCAGTCCAAAATTTCGAGTGGAACTCTGGACCTGATGAGGCAGAGACGGGAAATGTCTTCAGATTCTGCAGATTACTCCCTTCTTAACAAGCGCGTTAAAAGGCAAATTCGTTTTGACCTGCGCCAACATAACACTCGCGTCATTGATGACGCGATCAAGCGAAACAAAGGCTCAAAAGTTTTTGCCCAGCAGTTAGGAAGGACTAATCTGACGAAGCTGAAGACATCTGACTATAGAACCGTTACCTCTAGGCCAGAGATCCTCGCCGAAATCGAGAAATTTTATGGGCTCCTATATTCTTCACACGCTCCCAAGCCAACTGCTCGCGATAAAGACGACAAACGTGCACCTCTAGTCCGCCACTACACCGATGAACTCCCGGATGTCGAAATGGGTGAGATTAGGATAGCTCTTGAACAGCTGAAAAACAATAAGGCGCCGGGCGAGGACGGCATCACAACTGAACTCCTGAAAGCTGGAGGTTACCCTATACTCGGACAGCTACAGGACCTCTTTAATGCCGTCATTCGCACAGGTACTACGCCAAAGGAGTGGAGCAGGAGTCTGGTCATTTTGTTCCTCAAAAAAGGGGACAAAATCCTACTTAAGAACTATAGACCAATTGCGCTCCTGAGCCACACCTACAAGCTGTTCTCAAGAGTTATCACGAATCGTCTCGCCCAACGATTCGACGACTTCCAACCACCAGAGCAGGCTGGGTTTCGAAAAGGCTACAGCACCGTGGACCACATTCACACGCTAAGGCAGGTTATACAGAAAACCCCAGAGTATAATCAGCCCTTATGTCTAGCGTTTGTGGACTACGAGAAAGCCTTCGACTCCATCGAAACTTGGTCTGTTCTACAGTCCTTGCAGCGTTGCCAAGTTGACTGGCGTTACGTGGAGTTGTTGAAATGTCTGTATGACTCCGCTACGATGTCCGTCCAAGTACAGGGTGTACAAACAAGACCGATACATCTTCAGCGCGGCGTGAGACAGGGAGATGTTATTTCTCCAAAACTGTTTACCGCCGCGCTGGAGGACGTCTTTAAAACACTAGACTGGAGTGGACGAGGCATAAACGTAAACGGAGAGTACATTTCACATCTTCGCTTTGCCGATGACATCGTCATAATGGCGGGATCGCTGCAGGAACTAGAGGAAATGATGCGCGGCATTGGCGATTCTTCGAGACGAGTGGGCCTGCGGATGAATTTGGATAAGACTAAGGTCATGTCCAACTGTCACGTCATCCAAGGGCCAATAACCGTCGACAATGTCAGCATCGAAGTTGTTCAAAAATATGTTTATCTGGGTCAAGTCATACAGCTGGATAAAAACAACTTCGACGCCGAGGCTGACAGAAGAATATGCTTGGGTTGGGCAGCATTCGGAAAGTTGCGTCACATATTTACGTCGTCAATACCGCAGTGCTTAAAGGCTAAGATGTTCAACCAGTGCGTCCTTCCTGTGATGACGTATGGCGCTGAGACGTGGTCTCTTACAAAGGGTCTGATCCACCGGTTTAAGGTCGCTCAGCGAGCTATGGAGCGGGCTATGCTTGGGGTATCTCTGATGGATAGAATCCGAAATGAGGAGATCCGTCGGAGATCTAAAGTAACCGACATAGCCTGCAGAATCAGTAAGTTGAAGTGGCAGTGGGCAGGCCATATTTGTCGCCGACATGATGGCCGTTGGGGCCGAAAGGCTTTAGAATGGAGACCACGTACAGCAAAGCGTAGTGTAGGACGACCTCGTGCCCGCTGGACCGACGACCTGAAAGACGTTGCGGGGGGCGGCTGGATGAGGAGGACGGAGGACCGACATGAGTGGCGAAATTTGGGAAAGGCCTATGTCCAGCAGTGGACGAACACGGGCTGATGGATGGATGGATGGATGGATATTGGTCTTTGCTCAGTCAAGAAATATAATTTCAGCTTTAATATCTTTTTTACAAAAAGAAATATTTTTTCTGAAAATAAAATAAAATAATAAAAAATAAATAGTGAAAACAAACTTTACCAGTCGGGGTTTGAACCCGCGACGATCGACTATGCTACAGCGGCAAACCTTCCATATGTCCCACTAAAATTCTCATCGTGCTGCTCCGTTTTGTCATATGGTGATGATACATAGCTTTAAACCTTCATGAAGAAATACTTTATCTTTCAATCAAAATTACATCAAAATCCATTGATTGGTTCTCAAGTTATAAGCGAACGAACAGACAGACAGACAGACGTTGTATTTTATATGTATAGAGATTACATTTTAGTAGCCCAACCTAAATATTTTATTGTGTGTATTCCACGTATTATTATTATTATTCTGTTTATGAGCAATTTCATCTCGGCTTCAAGAAGCCGGTAGTATGAGCACTTACGGGCCTAGGCCAAGTGAGTGTCATTGTTTTGAGTTGTTTGTGGTTGTTCTTGTTGGGACGTGCCATAAAGTTGGTCGGTTTGTAAGAATCTCCTGGTCATCCGGCATGTATTTAGGATGGCTGCTTTTTGTAGGCTGTAGTACGTAAGTCTTGGAAGATTTAGGGAACGGAGAGACTGATGAAGTTGTTTGGGTATGACTCCAGTTGCAGACAATACTACGGGTATAATGGTTACTTTTTGCAATTTCCACATGCATGTTATTTCATCTTTCAGATCTCTGTGACTTAGCTTTTCAGCAATTGTAGTCTGTAAATTATGCGTATTGGGAACGGCGATGTCGATCAGTTGTGCAGTATTATGTTCTTTGTCAATAAGAGTAATATCTGGTCTATTGTAATGTACAGTTTTGTCAGTTAGTATGCCTCTGTCAAAATAGAGTTTAAAAGTTTGGTTCTCAAGAATACTTTCAGCGTTGTATTTGTAGTATGGTAATGGGAGGGTAGTAATGAGTTTGTGTTGTATGGCAAGTTTTTGATGAATTATGTTTGCAATCTGGTCATGTCGGAATGTATAGTCAGTCTGAACTATTGATGAACATGCGCCAGTTATGTGTTGTATTGTTTCTGAAGCTCTGCTCCACCGTCGACAAATATCTATTGTTTTTGGTAATTTCATCTTATACTTTTGGTAATTGCGTGTTTCGACAACTTGGTCCTGGGTGGCGAGCACAAAACCTTCATTATTATTATCCATATTGTTTTTGTAAAGATTTACTATGACCTGCAAAAAGTACACTTTATGTATCTTTCTTACAAAATATGTAAATATTTTGATTTTTTTTTGCTACTTTTTTACAATGTAAATGGGACGTACTCGGCTAGATACATGAAATGAAACCAAATTCTATAATAATCCTGATGAAAACCACTTGTACACTGTTTAAACAAAATTTACTAAACTATAGGTATAGGTACTTTTAACCCAACCGGTTTCGAAATTCAATTCATTTTCAAGGGCTTAACAACTCATTTTAATATTTTAAGACCTAACCTACGTGCTGTAAATAAAATTTGTTGTTTTTTTGTAATTATGAAATTATGTGGGTATGTTAGCAGAACCTTGGTTTGTCAGGGATACCAGTGCCATCCAAAAATTACCAATAAAGTAGATATTTCATGTCGTTGCAAGTCATTCAGTTAATAAAACAAAGTTAATACAATATAAAATAAATGTCAATATAACTCTGGAGACAACAAACTTAAAAAGTGTAATTAAATGTCAGAAAAGAAATACTCCCATGTCGTAGAATTTAATGTCAAATAATAAATCAGTATGAATTAAAGTAAAATAAAAATATCAAGTAGGTATAAAGTTAAATACAATTAGTCACGTAAATACCTGTTAATAACATTATTTAAAGTAGGTTAAGAGAGGTGAATTATTTATATCTAATTGTTGGTTGAGTACACACTTCTCATTACTATTTAGCAGTTTTTTTATTTCTAACGCCTCTAATGCATTAATTTTTCTACCCTTTCTACAAATGTGCAAGGCCTTGAAATTTTGATTTTTATTAAAAGAATGGTTCTCAGAAAGAAGATGTTCGGCAAAGTTAGAATTAGTTTTGTTCCGGCGCCAACAACTCTCATCTTCCTTAATTCTTGTATTAAATGACTTACCGGTTTGACCTATGTATATTTTATCGCAGTCATTACATGACAATTTGTATACCAACAATAAGATTTAAATAATTCACCTCTCTTAACATACATACTTTAAATAATGTTATTAACAGGTATTTACGTGACTAATTGTATTTAACTTTATACCTACTTGATATTTTTATTTTACTTCAATTCATACTGATTTACTATTTGACATTAAATTCTACGACATGGGAGTATTTCTTTTCTGACATTTAATTACAATTTTTAAGTTTGTTGTCTCCAGACTTATATTGACATTTATTTTATATTGTATTAACTTTGTTTTATTAACTGAATGACTTGCGACGACATGAAATATCTACTTTATTGGTAATTTTTGGATGGCACTGGTATCCCTGACAAACCAAGGTTCTGCTAACATACCCACATAATTTCATAATTACAAAAAAACAACAAATTTTATTTACAGCACGTAGATTAGGTCTTCAAATATTAAAATGAGTTGTTAAGCCCTTGAAAATGAATTGAATTTCGAAACCGGTTGGGTTAAAAGTACCTATAGTTTAGTAAATTTTGTGTAAACAGTGTACAAGTGGTTTTCATCAAGATGCTTTCCATGTTTCACCAAGTGCCAACAATCGCAAGTATAAGCTATAATAATCCAACAGTGAAAAATTTGATCGAAGTCAAGATATGGCCCATATCCATCTCATAGACAAAACAATTCTTTTCAATAATACGTTTTTACCATACTTCCTGACATTTTAAAATAAATATTTGCCTTTGTTGAGAGATTGAATTTTGGCTACAATTTGTGCGGCACTTTGGGACTACAAAAAACTTTTGTTTCACGAGTTCGCGACTGGCCGCCGCATACTTAATTGAGTTTTTAGGCTAACAAGGTCCTTTAGATGGCTTTCATAAAAAATATATCTGTGTTGGTTTTCCCTAGTACAATATTATTTTCATGACAATATTTTAATGAAACAGTTCATTCATTTCTTACGTCCAGAAACAGCATGAACTCTTTTATCGATAACTTGAAAACACATTTTAAAACTTCGGTCCCGCAGCTGACATTCCATACTGTCCAAAATAGAATTACATCACTCAAACTGTGAGTGAGTCAGAGATAGCACACTATTTTTTTAGTAAGTGCGATAAGAACGGCATGAATTTGAATGAACTGTAAGACAGCTTACAATTAATTCGGATTGTGTATAATAATGTCTATGCTTAGCCTACTGAACCGTTTTAGCAAAAACAAAATAAAATAGAAGTGATGCTAAACCTGGTGGTAGAGCTAATGCCGGGCTCGACTGTGGAGGTACCACCATCTTACTCGGAAATCCTCCCGAAGTTATTCGGGGGAGCGTAAGAGGACAGCTCTCAGGCAAAAAACCAGGCGGCCCACCATTGCTTGGGACCGATGGATGGCCGTATATCCATCCCCAATTGCCGGGCCTTATATAAATCAGACTGGTGACGGGCAGCGGCGTCACTGGTGCAAAGGTTTCGGCACCGCGCTCACCAACCCGCCTGCCCAGCGTGTGTGAGTATGGGCATTTCTTCCAGGAGGATCGCCAAGAGTGGTGAAATCTTGGAAAGGCCTATGTCCAGCAGTGGACGAAACAGGCTGATGGATGGATGGATGGATGCTAAACCTTATTTTACATTTCTTATCGATGAATCCAAAAATAACAGAATTACCTACAAATAAACGATGCATCTCGTAATTCCTGGTTTGATCGTTAAATGTTGTTTGGTATTTGTCTGTGCTCTGGCTCCGTGTCAACATCACAGGATCCTAGTTTGTTGGTTATCGGTTGGTGTCCAATTTTGGCAAGTTTATGTTGCCGAACATAGCTAGGTCATTAAAACAACAATATTCGCAATGTCCACTACCAAGCAAACATTGAACATCACAGGCTTAACGAATGTCAGTTCAAAGCTGTTACATTACGTGTGTTTTTGGGACCAAGGGGACTTTTGGGGTAATTTTATACATAATATGTGTTCTTTACATGTGTACATAATATGTAATATGTATTAAATTGGAACTAGGGAAAATAAATTGGAAGCTAAATAAAAAAATACAAGTATTAATTTCAATAATTATAATTATTAATTTTAATGTATTTTAAATATACTTCCTTGTTATGATTATATTCTTTTCATATAATTGCTATAAAAATATTAAAAAAACCGTCCAAGTGCGAGTCGGACCCACGCACGAAGGGTTCCGTACCATTATATATAAAAACGGTAAAAAAATCATGTCTGTTGTATGGGAGTGCGCAGGTCCGACTGGTACTTGGCCGGTTTTAAAATTTCAACTGTCTAACTATCACGGTTCATGAGATACAGCCTGGTGACAGACGGGCAGACTGACAGACAGACGGACAGACAGACGGACAGACAGACAGACAGACGGACAGCAGAGTCTTTGTAATAACTCAAAACTCAAATGTATTTATTTCGCAACAAAAAGATACAAACCAATACAAGCAACTGGCTCCTAAAAAGTTAAAACTGAGATTCAGGAGCCAGTTTCTCCTCTTATTTACAGATGTTAGTGTTAGCATAATAATTATTTACTAAATTTACAGAAATGTGGGTCCCGTTGGTTACTCTTTGGGTACGGAACCCTAAAAAGGCAATAATATACCTAATGAAAAAAAAAAGATAACAAGATTATCATTGATTGAAATTGTTATTCCAGTTGCTTAGTTTTATTCTAAACTATGAACTACGTTTTTCATAGGTTTAGAAGAAAAATCAGACAACGAGTATTTTTCAAAATACAGTGACAAGATCGGACTCATGATGATGTCTATAAAAAAAAAGTTGACTACCTCTGTGGTCTAGTTGTTCGAGTAGTGTGTGCTTTGGAAGGCACGCCCGAAGTACGGCCATAGGACTCACAGACATGGGTGTATGAGTGTGGAATGTGCCTTGCATTTTACAGTTCATATTAGGAAACAACTCTGACACCCTTCGGGGATCCATGTCGCAACAATATAATTGGTACATACAACATTATTTTTCCAAGCTTGTAGTTTGAAAAGTTAGCTTGAAGACTGAACTGGCATCAAACACTGGCAAAAAACGGGGCACAATGAGAGTGTCTTTTGAAAGAGTCTTCAGTTGTCAACCTTAATTTCTTGCATACTAAAAATCAAGTTTGACAGCAAAAGAAAGATACTCTTTCTGTGCCCTGTTCTAAGGCCTTTGCTCGGTAGAACTGCTCATGCTTGGATTTTCCTCAGTGCTGACTTCTGGCTAAAGGAAATTGTATTTCCACGCTTTATGGAAGCAGAAACTATTTCCTCAAAATAGATTTGGTACTCGTATTATGAAAGTATGTTTGTGTCATGGTAATATCGTAAAATTGGCTATTTCATGAACTTTAAAATAAGAACACATGTTATTTCTTTTAAAAAAAGTGAAAAGTTCTCGTAGTTGCAATGACCAACGAGCGAAGCGCGAAGGAGCGAGTTAGGTTATTGGTGATCATTTTGGGAGCTGAGTAGCGGAACGGAGCGAGGCAACCTTTTTAATTTTAACTAATTTTATCATATGGTCGATCAGATTGTGAAATAGTAAATTGTACGACATGATCAGAACATATTATGCATTTATATTTCAAAAGAAACACCAGTTTTTTTCTTACTAGTTAGTTATGTGTGGGCAACTTGCCCTCGTACACCCACGTTTTATCGATGATTATTTTGTGATGTGTTGTGAGCCCTATCGCCTTGGCTATATGGAATGTCATGTTGTGAGGGAGCAATATGGAAATAATCTTATCTATAGAGAGAGGAACTGTTTTAAGAAGTCACGTTATCAATTCGCTTACAAAGTTTATAGAACTTTTTCTAGTATAAGCTGGGACTTTGCAAAAAAAAAGTCTTGCCAACCAACAATACCTAAATGCGTTAAATTTTATTTCAAATCATGATTGTGACACCTTACTGAAGACTCGAGGGAACACAATAAACGAAAAACTACTTGACCGTCAAACAATTTATTTTTAAACTAGTACGGCGAGTGGTTTCTCACTAGTGTTGTCAACGCTGAATTTTGTACTTAATATATTATTTTATTTTTTAAGTTATTATTATTCTAGATCATTAAAATTTTACTACATATAGCTTTTCTTTTCTTTTGTTAAAAATTTTATCAAATGTTTTAGGTTAAAGTTTACATATTACTTTAAAGCATGTACCTTTCGTAACTATGTACTTTCCAGAAATACATTCATTCATTCATTTATTCCATCCATCCATCCATCCATCAGCCCGTGTTCGTCCACTGCTGGACATAGGCCTTTCCCAAATTTCGCCACTCATGTCGGTCCTCCGTCCTCCTCATCCAGCCGCCCCCCGCAACGTCTTTCAGGTCGTCGGTCCAGCGGGCACGAGGTCGTCCTACACTACGCTTTGCTGTACGTGGTCTCCATTCTAAAGCCTTTCATTTATTATATTAATGTAATGCTTTATTTTTATTACTCTTAGGAGCTGCAGTCGGTTCAGTTTTTCTTAAAAACATTTTTATTATTATATTTGCCGCTACACGAGTAAGTTATGTTAGATATTTTTCTTTTGTTCCTGCTTCTCTGTATCTTGTCTTTACGAGTGTATCTCTCCATTGTATCGGAGTAACAAATTGATCCAATAAACTATTTTCAGTCGAACGGCGCCCGGATATTGGCTGTATAGAAAATAACTCTTTCGTGATCGCTGTACTAATCTTAGACCAAACAATATATGAATGGGAAGATAACACTGTTTTTGTTTTGCAAAACAATATACTATGAAATGAAAAGAATAGTAAAATGTTCGGTCAATTTTACTTGCGGCCAAATAAACTAATGTTTAGCAAACTTTGAGATCATTGATCCTTGGAAAATAAATTTAGTAGTTTTAAAAAGACAATTTAGCATATGTTATTTAATATGCCTCTGGAATCGATCAAACCATTTTTCAAATATGACTAGAACATTTGAGAAAAAATACGCTAAAATTCAAATCAATGGTTTTTTGCAGTTAAGTTTAAAGTAGACGAAAATTTCAAGATGAGATTGAGTTGAGAAATAAGCCAAAAATATTTAATTTAAACAATTCTAATATCCAAAAATATTTTTTATACCAACCTCGGAGCCTCGTCGATAACACTCAGGCATTTATTAAAAGACTTGATTTTTTTTTTCATCCGTCCGTCTATCACAGGGGTCTACAAATTCAGCCGTAATATGTAGACAGATTAAATTTTCACAAAATATTACAATGGCCTCTACAACGACAAATGGTAAAAATAAAAAAAAAATAGGAAAACAAAATGAGTCAATAAATGCAATTTTCTCAAGGTTATTTGTTTCAGCTCTATCTTAAAGACGGTAATACAGACAAGTTTTATATTTGGTCAGATTGATAAACATACTCCAAAGTAAAATAACAAAAAATAAAAATTTGGGTTACGTAATTGAGGAATGCCGAATTATTTGACAGGCACTCGAATATTAGCAGATTTTGCTATAGCATATGCTATATTAGTGTTTTTTATAATGTTTTTAGGGTTCCTTATGCATTTTTTGTAGTGATCCGGAACCTTTTGTGCATGATTCTGACTCGCACTTGGCCAAATTATTTAATAATGTTTCCTACTTTCATCAAGGACCAAGATTCAGAGTCAGTCAAGCGTTTTCTTTATTATTACAAAATAACAGTGATAAAAAAAAAACTTGGCTCACATAGCTTTACTATTTATAGTAAAAAACTATATAATAATGTGTTTCTGTGTTCTTGGAACATTGGATGGGTTAATTATAATTATTATTAATAATTCTGACGAAGAATTTGGTCCGAAAAGAGAAAAAATGGTTCGCTATTCCATAATGACATAGGTACCTAATTCGAACCATAAACCAATAACCTCTGCGGCCATTTAAAACAAACCACAGACCGATTCTAAAACGAGGGCACACATCATAAAATGACAAAAAAAAGAAAAAAAAAAGCCATAATATGGCAAGTAACATGTTACGGCTGCAAGCCATAATATGACGTAAAACACCGCAGAGGTTATGCCGTCATCCGTTGAGGAGTTCTACTGCCTATCTCTGAAAACCATCATCAGATCACGACCAAACTTTATGGGACCTACCTGGCATCAAACACTGGCAAAAAACGATGGAGTAAAATACAAAAAAAATACAGATGTATTTAGAACCTCCTCCTTTGTTAAAGTCGGTTAAAGGAGAACAAAACGCCACCGCCTGCCACGTGACCTCGTCGCAGATCCTGCGGCGCAACCTCCATGATGACCCAAGGATTCACAGTGAGGACTACCGAGTGCCATACCAGGCACCACCGCCAAAGACCTGCCCATAGTGATGGGCAGCTGTAATAGACCTCAGTCAGGGGGCCACAGCCCCGATACTGAGTCCCCACGCCTCCACCAGGGGAGTGTGAGGAGACTACTCAAGTCCGCTATACAGTTTTAAACAAAGAGTTCCATTTTAAATGTAATAATTACTTTTTTGACATTGTTCTGTAACTGGCCAGTTTTGGATATAAAAATAGCAGCCCTTGTATTGAAAACCTCCTCTTTTGTTGAAGTCGGTCGAGAAAAAAACACCCGGTATACAGTTAATTTTTTGATACGTAATAGTACTGAAGTTCTAAAACTACGTTCACATCTCTCTTAAGCACCGCCTGTTGAATAAATGGTTGAGCTAGTTGAGCACAGTTCAGCCTAGTTCTAGAACCTGCGGCCACGACTCCCAGCGGGACAGTTTACCTAAGCAACACGATACTCAGAGGAGGCGCACTGCAGCCGCCCACAGGATGTGTTGTGCAAACTAGTGCCTTGTTGATTTTAGTATGAATACTAAAAGTCTCTCAAGCGTACGTCGTGTAAAACTTACTAACCACTTTAGCATACAATTTACTTGGTTTCCAAATGTTTGTGTTAGAGCTGTACTGTGTTAAAAGAAGACAAGACTAGAATAAAACCTAGTATTTTACGTGGTATATTTTGTATGTAACAAAAACAACTGGTCAAGTCCGAGTAGGATTCGTGCTCTGAGGGTTCTGTACATACCATTTACAACAATCTGATTCCATTATTTTTATACTAGCTTTTGCCCGCGGCTCCGCCCGCGTCGAAGAGATTTTCGTGGAAATAAGGAAAACAAAAGAATATGATTTTTTGAACGACTATCTGCACGGTCACCATGTTTTACCAAAGCGCTAATAAATACAAATCAAATAAGCCCAAACTCGAAGGGTCTGCTGTTTTCCATTGCGGAGATCCCGTACCCATCTTCCAGTCCCATCATCTGACCCTGGTCACCATGTTTTAGCAAGGTGCTAATAAAGACTAATCAAATAAGCCTAAACTCGAAGGATCTACCGTCGTCCGTTGCGGAGATCCCGTACCCATCTTCCAGTCCTCTCATCAGAATCTGGTCACCATGTTTTACCAAACTGCTAATAAAGACCAATCAAATAAGCCCAAACTAGAAGGGTCTGCTGTTGTCCGTTGAGGAGATCCCGTACCCACCTTCCACTCTCATCAGCAGACTCTGGTCACCATGTTTTACCAAAGTGCTAATAAATACCAATCAAATAAGCCCAAACTCGAAGGGTCTGCTGTTGTCCGTTGAGGAGATCCCGTACCCACCATCCAGTCCCATTATCAGACCCTGGTCACCATGTTTTACCAAAGTGCTAATAAAGACCAATCAAATATGCCCAAACTCGAACTCTGTATCCGTTGAGGAGATCCCGTACCATAACTTCTAATTACTACCAGTAGAAAAATAAATTCCAAAAATCTTTAAATGACGTTAACTTTTTTTTCCGATATCCGATTAATGAAATAAAGTTATTATTCTATTCCAAATTAAGCTCTGTACAGCTGTGAAAATTACATGAAAATCTGTTCAGTAGTTTTAGAGTTGTGCGGGAACAAGCAAATAGACAGACATACAGAAAAGAATTCTAAAAATAGTTGATTTGTGTTCTATTACTCTTCTTTAGGGTGACCCCTTTCTATTTCTATTACTTTTCTTTAATGTACAGACACATGATTTCCATTGTTTTATTATAAGTATTGATATTGATTGATGATGATAACGGAATTTTAAGTTTCTAAGTCAACTGGAAGTACCCTGTAGGTTTTTATCGTGAGCCAGTTTGACTTCTGTAGGAGGTATTAGTTCCAACTTGATATCTCTCACTGGGTCTAAGAAAAAGTGTCTTGGCAGACGAACAGTCAGACAGACAACAAAGTGTACCAATATGGGTTCCGTTCTTCCATGATGAGGTACGGACCCTAAGAATTTACTAGAATGTGCTAAAACTGTGAATTGTGCGTCAACTGATTTTCTTCTGTCATTATATAACATAATATTTGCCCTCACATAAATTTCAGAATTCTTTAGCTAGTTTTTTAGGGTTCCGTAGTACTTAAAAGATACAAAAGGTATATGGTTTATGGTGAGACTCCGTTGTCCGTCCGTCCGTCCGTATGTCACAGCCTCATAACTTTTGCACCGTGAAAGATAAAGACTTTAAATTTTCCACAAAAATAGCATTCACTTGTTTACATAACACGGAACAGAAAAAAAATATTTGAAATTGTCCAAAATATTTCCAATACAAAAGTTTGAACAAAAATATTAAAACCGAAATAAGGGTATCAAATTGTAGATATTAAAGAGCTGATTGTAAAAATATATACTTTTATCTGGCACGGATTTCGAGAAATCTTTGATAAACCACAAAAAAAATGCATGTCCCCCCTTAATAATATGAAATAAAACATGATATCGGAGTTACATAAAGATTACAGGAAAAATATAACGGGTGAGAAATTCACGATAACAAAATGAAAAAATTAAATTTTTCATCCACGAGTTTTATTTCGGGTACGGTACGAAAATATTTGAGTATCTCTTTTGTGGTACAATCAATTCTTTTTTTAGTTATCATTAACAGTTATGGGAAAGATTTTAAATAACTTCTTCCTGACTGTTCCCAAAACTATCGAATTACGGAACCCTACGTATGCGAATCCGACTCGCACTTGACCGGTTTTTTTATAAGACAAGTCAACATTCGGCACTTTTACCATACTAACGTACAGCTTTTGCACCCACATAAATGCAGCTGACTGCATATACATTAATATCATTTCAAATTTCTTAAAATAGTTGTATTTTTTAGACTCTTACATTTCTAGGTGGTAAAGCTGATGCCGGACTCGACTGTGGAGGTACTACCATTTTACTCGCAAATCCACCCAAAGTTATTCGGGGGAGAGTAAGAGAACAGCTCTCAGGCAAAACCAGGCAGCCCACCATTGCTTGGGACCGATGGATGGCGGTATATCTATCCCCAATTGCCGGGCCTCAGTTAAAACAGACTAGTGACGGGCAGCGGCGTCACTGGTGCAAGGGCTTCGGCACCGCGCTCACCAACCTACCTGTCCAGCGTGTGTGAGTAAGGGAATTTCTTCCAGGCAATTTCTTCCAAGAGGACCGCCAAGAATGGCGAAATCCTAGAAAGGCCTATGTCCAATAGTGGACGAAACAGTCTGATGGATACTTTTTCTTGATCATATAAAGTAGTTGTGCCACCCATTTACCCTCATCCGGGTGACTATGTTCTATTATCATTATGTAACATAATGTTTCCCTCATATAAGTTTCCGATCTTTCGACATCCACAACCACCCCTACCCAGCCAGCTGACGGTCTATTCAGTGTGCACTTATGTTATGTTATGTGAGTGAACATACGATTTCATAATTGTCAAAATTCTTCCGATAGTCGTCACTTAGACTTTAGTAAAACTATGATGCTGTATTATTTCTAGTTTTTATAAATTAATATGCTGTCCCGATTATTCCAAAACTAAAATTAATAAATCAATTCTTCGACGAGTGTTATTTCATTTCTGAGTATTGAAGCATTCCTTTTTTTCTATAGCCTTTCTAGAATCTCATCCAATAACGAATGAAGTCACGAGTAAAAGAGCATCACAAATTATCACTACAAAGAAGTTTTTACTAATTAACTTAGTCCCCAAGAAAGTCCTCGCAAGCGCATGTATGCAATTAGTAAAGTTCTTGTAACATTGAATGCACCCGAATCTCATGCCAAGTTAATTTAAGTTTAACATTTTCTCTCGGGGCGATGCATGTGGCTGGTATCTGTTGGCTACGAGGGAATTCTTTGTAGTCTGTGGTAAAATATGAAAAGTATTAATAGATTATAAAATGAAGTGTAATCAAAAACTTTCTTTTTCATGTACAATGGGCTTACGCTTGGCCATTATCGCGCCTAATGGAAAGTGTCGATAAGCCGCAGGGTGAAGCACGCTCGCTCAGAAACTGGGAGATTGACTGCAGCCGAAGTAGCCTTTTACGACATCCACGAGAAGAGATGGAGTGACAATATCCTTTTTAGATGACTTTGCCACACGCCACAAATCACACATATCTTTACAACAGTATACAAATACTTAGTTACAGTTTATAATATGTAATCCGAGTGTAAATAGACTGCTACCATTTAATGATTCTTGGGAAAAGTGGTTCAGTGGGGTCGGTAGAATATGTAGTTTCATTTAATGGTAGCAGTCTATTTTCACCCGGTATATAACTTATGAGCTTTTGCCCGTGGCTTCACTCGCATGGATATCGTTTCTTTTATATTTTGAGACTCTCCTAGAACTGAGAATAATTAATTAATACCACTGGATTACGGAGACTCACTATTTATTTCTTAAAGTTGCAAAATCTAAAATAACAACACATTATCGGTTAACGGCAGCAATTCAAGAAGAACATGTCTGAACTGAATAAAGTTAAAGTATAACAGTTCCTTTGCTATAACATGGGAAGTATATTTTTTTTCGGGATTAAAAAGGAGCCTATGTCCTATTTTAGTTCTAGAACTATATTTGTACAAAGTTTTAGCTCAGTCATTTCAGTAGTTATGGAGATAAGTGGTAACAAAACACATACACACAACTTCACACCCTTTCGCATTTATAACATTTGTAGGAAGTAAGATAGGATAATAGGTTTAGTACCCTATTTATAAGGGCTTTTGGAACCGTACCTTAAAGCACCATAAACCCAGGAGCAAATATTTTGCATGTATTCAGGCTGTGCGAGTGTAGTAATGGTGGGAGTAATTTATTTGTGAATAAATAAATAGGCTCTTTGAACCATACTTTACGGCACTAACAACCCAGAAGCAAATATGTTGTATGTGTAAGAGTAGTAGTCGTGGGTGTAATTTATTTGTGAATAAATTATGTATTTTATAAGTATTTCATATTATCGAGTGGCAAATAGTTTGCAGTTTTAGGATTATGGTGACGTGTTTAACATGTTTAAGGTAAATTACTATAATTATGGTAGCCTGGTAAAAGTATGACAGGTGTATCACAAGGGAACTTTATGTTCTCAGGAGGCGACGTCACGAAATTTTGGCGACACGGATCTCCATTTTTCTCAGCAATAAAAAAACAAATGAAATTAACAATTTATATACTTGATTAAGCATTTCATTCTCATCATTTTGCCTGAAGATTTAGTTGATTGATTAATTTTCATAGCAGAGAAAAAAATATTCGGAAGACCTCTTTTAAAACAGAGATTTCTATTTTACTGACAAACGAAAGCGAATGAAGCCTTTAATTTTTTTATTTAAATTAGTCTACAAATACACTTCAATATGGCCGATTGGATTTATTAAATGACTTATAGTTGTCATTTTAAATGAAAAATTACTGTTTTGCCGCATACGACCTTACGGCATAAGCTAGTTCCCCTAAGGCGCCGGTTTGAAATTAAAGGTTTATCAATGCCTCGCCCTAAGGGTGCGCCGACCAAAAGAAGAAAATTCGGCAGTAACGGTTAAGTTAATTTATTGAATAATATTTCGTTAGTAAATATTTAAAAAAAACATTCAGTATCACAGAAAATGTATGTACACTTTATCCGAAGCAAAAATGAAAAGTAACTTTTAGTTTATAAAGCACAACTATTTAACCTAAGCCTAAAATTTAACAAAGAGTATCGGCGTTTAAGCCATTTTAACAAATAAAGTGTAAAATTTTATCTCAAACTTAATTTCAGACAATCACCAAAGTATAAACTACAATTTGTCCAACATCCATCCATACATCAGCCTATTTCGTCCACTGCTGGACATAGGCCTTCCCAGGATTTCGCCACTCTTGGCGGTCCTGGAAGATATGCCCATACTCACACACGCTAGGCAGGCGGGTTAGTGAGCGCGGTGCCGAAACCTTTGCACTAGTGACGCCGCTGCCCGTCACTAGTCTGTTTTATATAAGGCCCGGCAATTGGGGATGGATATACCGCCATCCATCGGTCCCACCCAGGCAATGGTGAGCCGCCTGGTTTTGCCTGAGAGCTGTTCTCTTACTCTCCCCCGAATAACTTCGGGAGGATTTGCGAGTAAGATGGTGGTACCTCCACAGTCGAGCCCGGCATCAGCTCTACCACCTTATTCATACAACATACATTTAAGAAATTTTGCCTATCAATTTAAATACGATTTGTTCAAAATTAACCACAAATCCGCCATACATTTTTAGTATGGCCGCGCAGCAGTGAATAAAATTTACCACGATCAACACGACCAGGAAAGTACAGAGCGAGGTTCTATTTGTCGTACGCTCGGTGCAGCCTTAAGCATTCTCAGGAGTTTGGGACACACCATGTTTACTTTTTGTATTTTCCCGAATTTCCGGCAAAGTTACATCTATTACATGGTCACGGGATGTGTGAATATATTCGGAAAAATACAATTTGCAACACGGCGAGTCCCGTACTTATAGCTCTTTTTCACTACGTTCTTAAGAAATACATCCCATCGAATATTGTACAGACTAAACGTAGCTTATATTCCAACGCAGAGTATTAAATTGTGAAAATCAGACGATATTATATCAATCTAAAGCTAGTTCTGCTTCTAGCAAGAATAAAAACCGAAAAACGTGAAAATCAATTTTAGGTATAATTATAACTAGCGTTTCGTGGCTTCGCTTGCGGGATGGAAGTGTCTTTCAATATTTAAGTAGTATCGACAGTTTTCAGCTTTGGGGTTATTTCATCGACACTCCTTAGATGACTAAGTTCAGTACGATGATGATAAAGGAAACCGCATCCAAATCCGTTGAGTGGTTCTCGAGTTAAAACGGAACATACTCGTTCATACAGACAGGCAAAAATTCAAAAAATAAACTTTAAAAATAAAATTATGAAAATACTAACTCATACCATTTACAATTATTTGTTAAATAAATAATAATAAAATTTCGCAAAAATTTTTGACGACACGAATTTTTTATTGCTTTATTATTAAAGTATAATTATGTTCAAAAGCAGCAATCTAATGTTTATTTTTTTCCAATTTATCATTATACCGCAAGAAAACAAATGGCCAAACTATCTCTCGAGAAAATCGGGGATGATCTTTATGATGTGCCATTTATTTTATGTCCAAACATAACATTTTCAGCACTACAAGAATCGCAAAAACAAACTACTAAAATGGAACAAAATATTTTATGTCTTTTATGGTTTTTGTAGATAAACTTAGTATTTACTTCCGTACTACTTGTAGATACTTAGTATTTACTTCCGTACTAACTTACGAGTAATTAATGCAAAAGCAATTATTCATTCAGATTTTATAATTTCATAATAATAATAAAAATGCGAAAGTTTGTGTTTGTGTGTGTGTGTGTGCGTGTGTATGTGTGTGTGTGTGTATATGTGTGTGGGTGTGTGGGTGTGTGTGTGTGTGTGTATGTTTGTTACTCTTTAACGCTGAAATGGCTGGACGGATTTGGATGAAATTTAGAATGGATATAGCTTATACCCTTACTTACACATCGGAAAAAAGCATTCCGATAAACCAAATAACACGCGGGTGGAGCCGCGGGCAAAAGCTAGTCATTCAATATTTTCAGTTGATGTTTTTATGTCGTATATAAAGTATACAAATGTTCTTATTCCTTATTCCCCAAAATATTTATTCATGTGTTTTTTTCTTTAAATTTATAAGTTCTTGACGCAGCAGCCTCGGAGGATTTGTTCCTCCGAGGACGCAGCACGTACAGTACTTGCAATCTACAAGCGCACGGCGCCTTTGGTTGTGTGGGGGACCAATCTGTTTACGCGTCAATGTAGTCGTGACAGTGACCGTGCGTACGGTTAGCAAACAAAAATTAATTCATTGAAGTTGTGGATATTTCCATTTTTTTAATTTTAAGGCCTTCTTTATATTTATGAGGATTGGTCAAAATAAATAAAAGTCAACACCTTTAAAGTTATATATATATATATAATTAATTACAGGTAGAAAATTAAATAAACACAAAAGAAATTAAACCTAAACATATCTTTACACAACATAAAAAGATCTGTCAATTAATATGATTAACATACATAATTTATATCAATCCTTCATCTAATGTTTCTACACTGTCACTATCATCATCCTCACTGTCATTGTCACTTTCATCATCTTCTCCAACATTTATAATAAACTGTAAATCATAATCAAAATACTTCATGTATTCTTTTTCAATTTTTTCAACATGATTGCATGTATTTCGCCAGGTGGTTTGGTCTATATCATTTATGCATTCATCTATTAAACTTTGAACAATGGTCATGTTTTGACCTATGTTTTTTGAAGCAATGCGGTTTTTTATAGTACCCCAAATATTTTCTATCGGGTTTAGCTCTGGGTGATACGGAGGAAGTCTTAAGATTTCAAAACCTTTTCTTCTTATAAATTCATCTATTTTAAATGTTATGAATCGGTCCTTGTTATTTTTGATCAAATCATATAGTTCAACTTTTTTACAGTGCGTTCACTGACTCCTGTAGCTTCAGCAGTACGTTTCCGTATATTAGCCAAAGGACTTAAATCACAATTATCCACATTGTTTGCTTTCATAAAATTATACTCGTCTTGACGAAAGTGATACACTCGAGCAATAATGGCGCGTCCCTGAAAATAATAAATAACTATTTTTAATTGATAGTTTTTTAACATTTGTTTTAAAAATATTTTGATACGATATCTTTTCTCGAGAAAAATTTTTAAATATCAAACGCGATCCACAAACCGGTTTTTATCGAACTAGAAAATTACCTTTAATAAGTTTTAAAATGAATAAGAAATCTTACCTCGCTATGAATTACTTTGCGTTTTCCTTCACCCGTGTGATTTGACATGCTGATGGTACTTCATGCACATTAGCAGCGTGAAAACACTATGCACAAGTGACTCGAACGATGGCTCGCTCGCTACTGACCGCTCCGTCGGGTACACACACTAACGCAATTATGTATTTACGTTTACAACTACAAATAATGATCACGTGCGCTCGTAGATTGTAGAAACTGTAATTGATATTAAAGCTGTAACTTAAGTTTATTATATTATTCACAAGTTGTTGATTTGGTCAACAACTTGCGTCATAATAATATGAATAATCATGTACATACTGCTCATTCCAAAAACGAGCATTAAAAAAATAATACTTATTAAAGAAAAGGGAATGTTTTTTATTAGTCCTAAAATTCTCCTGATAAAATGGTCACGGCAGCGCAAAGCGCTAGTACCTCTTTACTTGGGCGTCCTACCCCACTAGAACGAAGCTCCAATAGTGCAGATCATTTCATGATGTTTGTCGTAAGCCAGACGTTTTATGGTGGTTCCAAAAGTTCGTGATAAAAATTAAGAAAAAAAAATAGGATAGAACCTACCCTGCGACGGAAATTGCTGACCAAATCATCAGCCTGTATAGTGGAACTAAGTATAATAAACTATATATTATTTTTGTTTTGTATTATATTATGTGTAAAAAAAATGTTTTGTACAAATGTTGTAGTTGTAAGAAACTGATTGAGCACAACTATAAAGAGGTACTTATGTAGTAAAAGCATGGAAGAACAAATTTGTCTATGGTAAAAGTGTGCATAAAGAGAGGCGAAACTATTATACTGGGCGTTAAGATGATAACCTTTTTCCTTTAAACGGGGTATTCTGCCCATCAATATGATCAACTTTTACTATGGGGCCCACCCTGAAATCGCGAAAACAAAATCACATGTTTCATACATTTAGTGCGAGTAGGTATTTAACTTTACTATGGAACAGCTTATTTTATTTTCGCGATTTCAGGGTTAGCCCCATAGTAAAAGTTGTTCATATTGATGTGTAGAATATCCCGTTTAAAGGGAAAAGGTCATCTTAACACCCTGCAGGGTGACTTTCAAACAAATCCCGATAATTTTAGAAGTTATTAAGAAACGTTACGTAAACACATTTTAAATCTAAAAACAATGAAAATTCAAAGTCAACATATTATTAAAAAATGCTACTTGGAAATGAAACTTATGGTTATCCTAGCCATTCCCATACGGAAAAAAAAGTTGAAAATAGTGGGATCAATAATAAAAATAACTTAGCGCGATCTAATTATCTTATCTCTTCGGGTGACCATGATTTCTTTGGATTTTACGAAAATCTTCAAGGGGCTCCAACTTGAAAAAATAATTATGAGTATGATTTTTAATGGTTTTAATAAAACCAGTTTGTATTCTTCTACAAAATACTAAATTATCGGGGTTAGGTTAAAAGTCAGCCTGTATAACCACTAGTGTAGTGATCACGCCAATAAGTAGACTTCGGCTGTGGTTTTTCACCACCCTCATGGCATCATGAAAACCCTTAAATCCTTACAAAAAAAAACAGCCAAGTGCGTGTTGGACCACGCGCAGCTTAGGGTTCCGTAATTGCCCAGTACAGTTGTTCTCCCGAAGAACGGCCAATACATTGTAGTGTTTAGAGGGGAATAAAAGTTTGGCGAGATCTGTACTCGTAAACCGGTAAAGCCTACTTAGCTGTGGTAGTTTCCATTTTAACTTCATTATATTATATATACTACTTCTGTGAATTTTCATAAACAATGGTTTATCCTTGTCGAACTACGGAAATCTAAAAGCTAATATGCGTTTCTTGATTATCGTCTAAATACAATTAATGTATTTAAGTTTTCTCGCCATTTGCAGAGGAAATGTTATCAGTATTTAAGGTATTCTCCCACAAGGTAGTAAATTACAATTTAATTTTATAGGAGTTTTAGTTTTTTTAAGTTTATTTTTCATAAATTGTACCTGTTTTGTTATTATTAATTGAATATTTCTACAAATAATGTAGAACCTACAAAAAATACTAGGCAAGCATCAAAATATACGAAGATACTTAAAGAGTTCTTCTTTTTGCTCATAACAATGTACCTAATTTTCCGCCTACGGGTGTTTTTGCCCACTCAATTGAGTTTAACCCCTTTAACTCACTTCCAGCGCATAAAGCAAACTAGTAAAAACATTAAGTCGGAAACCCCACACTATTTTAACAAATTACGCGAGTCGTTTGAGAATTTGTACGTAGCGAATAGCTACGCTATACTTTTCATAGAAACTTTATCAATATTTGTCATGTTTGGTTACGTAAACCATAAAAATACGTATTTTTATTCACAATGAGCTTCGTTGGTCTAGTCTAACAGTTCGAGGTCACAGGTTCAAATCCTTATATACTACATCAAATCGTTTTATGCCGTGACTTTTTTCATATATCCGGCAGACAGAGATTAGGGATACTTGACTCAAACAAAATTTGCAGATCGAAAAATGATTTTCATACATCCACAATATTTGGCACGACCTACCCAACAACACCCCATATCATGAGACAAATGCGAAAAAATAACGTAAGGGAAAATCAAGGGAAGCATTACTCGGAATAATTATTTCAAGGCTTTATCTTACCGCTATACCGGCGTTATTAATATGTATACTTATGATTACAGCTTTGTAGTACTTTATGGCTGAGATTGCATTTTGAGTCCGAACTCAATCCTACAAACGTCAAAAAGCGACGTGATCTCATATTAGAATGACGTTTGTAAGATTGAGTTCCTCTTGAGTTCGGACTCAAAATGCACTCTGAATCTCGGCCTAAGAGTCTCTGAGCCGGATACAGACAGACAGACGGACGGACATGGCGAAACTATAAAGGTTGACTTCGGAAACCTAAAAAGAGTTGGGAAGAGAAAAACCCTTGAGAAATCTGGTATTAATATCTATAAGATCAGTGATCAGACGAACATCTGTATGCGCTGGTATTAATCGCCCGAGTCTAATAGGAATCCTGTAGGACAGAAGGTTGTCCAGTAGACTAGCATACCAGCTAGTCCAGCATAGCAAACAGTATCGAGCTCGATAGCGCTTGATACAGCGCTCTGTCTCACTCTGTTGATCTACTACGAGAGGGACAGACAGTGTATATCGAGCTGTCAAAGTTCGATATGGTCTACTATGCTAGGTACCCCGGTCCTATTAAACTTTTCCATGCATAGAAGTACAAAAAAGTCGGAAGGAGTTTCGCCTTTTAAAAACTGAAGCACCCATAGTAAGCCTACTCGCGTGTACGCACGAGCCCGGCACGCACACATTCACATCGTATTAGGCCTAATTCCTTAGTACATCCACTCACACGGCCGCCTTTGCTATGCTGCTTTGCCGTGAATCCATCCCCTTTTTTATTTGTCTATTTCCACGTGTATAATTTTTTATAAAAGTACATTTATTTATACTTACGAGTATCAGTTCCATATGTATACTTCGGACAACTAGCGGTCGTCCTCAGTCGAAATGTGAATGTAATAATATTTCTCTTCTAGTTGACCATAAAATATATCCCGCAGCGCGAACCCATGCGTGAGCTGGGAACAAATCGCAAAAACCAATATCAATCTATCAGCAACTATCCAATAAGTTAAATCGAAAAAATGGTCAAAGTGGTAACCGATTTCTATTTTGTAACCTTTGTAACAGAACTAAAAAGCGAATGGTTATTCTTGCAACAAACAACCACTATACACATTTGCATACATATTGCTTGCGGTCCGCTTCCTGCATCGACTATTTGAAAGGTGAAAAGTAGTTTTTACAGTTTCTACTTTCCTCACCATGGATAACGGAACCCTTTGGTGTGCTTATGTCTGTATGTAATTAAAGAACATGCTATCTTATTTTACTGAGTCACTTTCCCAAAGCAACCGAGCGTTGCAATGATTGTTTCTTTTTATAAAATCAAGTAATAGTAGTTTATGAAACTGGTACATAAAAGTCGGCTCGTTTTTTAATATAACACGGGTGTTTAAATACTTAGTTATGTATAGTTTCATATACTACTTTATCTAAACTCATGCCTAAAAACCTGTTTTCGTAATAATCTTGATAAAATTTTCGTTTGCTATTTTTGATTTTTCTTTTTCTTGTAAAAGCTCATTCTAAAAGTGTTCGTACTTTTTGTCGTTATTTCCAGAATGTCAGGTGGAGTCAAATCATCATCACCATCACAGTACATAATAATTTACACGTAAGCTATGGCGCCAAAATCCAACAATCCACCACGCATGTGTACGCGTTGTCGGCAGCCATAGATATAATGCAGGCCGAAAATAAAATGAAATTGTGATCTCCTTTGTCACGCCTCAATATTATTTAGTACGTGTTAGAGAATATTATACGATAAACTCATTGGTATTTGATATTAAAGTTCCCTTTGCCTTCCTAGTTAGTATCACATGTACTGTAATCTCAGAAAAAGTTTTTTATAGCATTATGTTGCTCGGAGACCTATACTATAATTTAATTTTTTAATTTTCTTAGAGACGTTCATGAAAAATATTTTTCATAATGCCAGTAGTTTTGAGTTCGTAATGAGGATTTTACGATATGAGGTTAGACAAAAAACAATATAGCTCGATATATTATTATATTTATAGTATTATCAATCACCAATAAAACCGGTCAAGTTTGAATAGGATTCGCGCCCTGCGGGTTCCGTACCATGAAAAGAGATAAGACTTAAGACGACGTAGGTAGTAAAACCGGAGCTTTTGAAGAAGTAGTACTCCCAAACTTCAATACATATGGTTCTGAAATAAATACATGTTATTAACGAAGCCTTTTGCAAGGCGATGTAATAGCCAAAACGCGATGGAGAAAAGTTGACTCGATCGAAAAAAATTGCAAATTGAAGGCTATTTTTTTTATTTCAAACAAGCAGTCTATCAAAACTAATAAAGTAAAAATAAAAATGGTTACTGTTTTAAACATGTAACCCTATTATCTAAGCGATAGCAAAGCGATTTTTTTAAACGCACTTTTGTGAATTTATATTAAATTATATTCCGTGGAAAACAGCATTATCCACCCTCTTCTTGATTTACCGCTCTGCTCAGACGCGCACTTTTTCAGATATGCTTATCTCTTTCGTTGTGCGATCGACCTACTACGCCATAAATAATTCTAATAAAAACCGGTCAAGTGCGAGTAGGATTTAAATAAGTTAATAGCTTTAAATAATTTTAATTAAAATTACAATCTTATGAAATGTATGAGAATGTATAAAAAAACTTTTTTTTTCAAGATTTTATTTTACCTGTTTAGTGGCGTGATTAATATTTATACTCAATCCATATTACTTATTTCCAGCACTACTTTAAGCTAAGCCGTGGACAGACAGACAGACTACGAAACCCTAAAAATTGAGGTTGCATAAAATTATGAACCTCTGTTTACATTCAGCATGACATAGAAAAAAATAATTCAAAATGGAATCGCCAAAATGGCGCATGAATTTCGCTCAAGCAAGATTTCAAAGGCGACAACATGACAGACACTAACGAAGATTTACACCATAAATGCATTCTGCCATGAATGAGCTGGGGCGCATGCAGACTGGTATCATTCACATTGATCCCAACTTTATGTACTCATTGCATGATACAAAAACATTATACGTCATAGAATTTATTGGGCCCTTAGAGTATACATAAATAAATACTCATATATACTATAACATAAATGTATACTCTAAGATTGGGCCCAAGAATTTTTTATGTTGTACTAAGGCCTAGAACATGAACAACGCCAGAAGTTTCGTTTGAAGAAATTAGGACTCAATTTTATATTTATAAATATATTTGTTTTTTTTTATATTTTACTAAGCGAATGTCTAAAAATATATTGAAACCATATAATTTTTGGTTTAAAATGTTCCTTAGAAGAACGCGGTTACAAGATTTACTTGTTTTTTTGCATGAAATACAAATGTGAAGTAAATCTACTAAAATCAAAAAATTGTTTTGTTATAAAATATTTCAGTATTAGCTAAAAACCCCCCAATCTGCTGTTTCGCACGTGATTATTAGTATTACGCGTCCTAGATAAATAGGTCAATGAGCCAACCAATAATCTCCTCTATCAAAAGCTAATAAAGTTTTTAAACATGGGCCTTTTTGTGTTGGACGGGTAGTAAATATTTTCCTAGCCTATGCCATTTTGCTTGCACTCGGCCATTGCCGCGACTGGGAAATCGTCGATAACACCCGAGATGAAGAGCGCTCGCTCATAAATCAGGAGATTCGAAGCAGTCTAGATATTTCTGCAAAATCTACGGAAGTCGATAACGGATGGACAACTGATACTAAAATGGCGTCATCGAGAGATGGCACCTCTGACGTTTAAATGTGGACCAAGTTTGTAAGTATTTATGAGTAAGTGTCAATAAAACATTATAATTGTAATAGTCCATTGTCACTGTCAACGAAAAGTGATGTACCTTTCATTTCGGTTATTGTTTTTCGACTTTCATGTTTCATGTTGTCTGTTATTTTACAATTATTACGTAGAATCTTTATAGGTATAAAGACTTTCTCATTTTTTCAAAACTCAATTGGTCGATTGACAATTTCATAAAAATTTAACGGGGAGTCATAGTGATTGGCTGAATTGTAATCAATAAATAAAGGGTTCCACTCTGTCTCTTTTTTTGTGGTTTAATTGTATTTAATAAAAAATTAAACATTCCACTATAAACATTTGTTCAAATATCTTACTTTTCTAAAACACTAACCTTACAGTCAGTCAGATATTTGCGTATTTTATGATAAAAATATCGTCAGGATTTATTGACACTAGCCATTGATTTCTTATTTTAATCATAGTTATTGTAATTAAGTACCAACAATTGAAACAGGAAATTGAACTGCCCGTTTGGTTGATAGAACTCACGGAACATTTATAGAACTGCTTAAAGCCGGCCTCGGTGGGAACAGCTGCTAAATGATCCCGGCAAAGGTGAGCATGGTGTCGAGAGAACTGGAACCTCCCAGGCAGTCATTGTTCCACAACTGAAGTCAATTTATACTAGTAAGCGATATTGCAAAAAATACCTATATTTATAGTGTATGCAGTGCATGTCCTTCTATTGGAATAGATTTCGTGTTAGTTGAATTTGGTATTTTATTTCACTCCCTAAATGATTACCGGTGTGTTGCAAAAATCAGGGACCATTCTAGGTAACCTAGACTCCAACATTTTATAAAGTTATGACATTTAGGCGATATTAAACGCATCTTTATCTGTTAAAAAGGGTTAAAGTTAAATTGGAATTAAATACACGTAAAGCAAAAACTACACTTATGGTTAAGCAGTAACTAACTTTTTTATTGGTAGGGATCAAATCAAAGGATCAGTCACAGTAGCTCGTTACCCTGTGAAACACAAACTCATATTTTACAACCAAAAATAAACTCTATCACAAGAGAATAAAATTCAGTGGATTATAGAATAACTGAACACGTATTTTGGTAGGTCAGTATCGTACAAATAAGCACAAAGGAAATGTCGCAAAACCTGGCATTTACTTGAGGGTATGCTCCGCTTCTGAGATAATATTATCTCTTTTTGATTCATAATTATGTACACTTACCTATATTGGTAAAACTTGTACAAATCAAGAGATATCTACTTTATTATGCCCAAGGGGCGTGCATAGAAATAAAATGAGGAGGTCAAGTTTGACAATAAAAACATATGAAAAAATTTAAATATTACTTTTAAAAATCATTACTTGTAAGACGCCAAGGTAGGCACTGCCTAACTTAGAGTACATGATTTCGTACAAAAAAATTATTTTTAAATTATTTTGTTTTTAATTTTTTTTCATGTTATTTTTATAGTCAAAATTGACCTCCTCATTGCTTTTCCGGCAAAAAGTTCTATGCACTCCGCGCCAACCATTTTCACTGTTAAGCATTCTAAAGGGTTTTTATTGCTAATTTATAATAATAGATGCTTTTTTACGTGTGAATTTTACTACGGCATCAGCTGTTTACTGGTTCAGACGTTTTAGCCATTTAGAGGGCTTTAATTTCTGGTTAGGCCCGGGTTCATTATCATGCTTATTTAAACAAAAATATATATATATACATTATAAAGAACAGAATATATAGAATGATGTAATTTCATTAGAATTTTGAATTTTTATTAAGAATTTTAACTAAATAAATACTAAAATATGGTCCAAATTAAGACAAAGATCCGATTTATTTAAGTATGCAACGAAATAACTCAAAACTTAGTAAAATTTAAAATATTATTTTTGAAGAATTTTAGTTATGGTAATGGTAATTAATTATTTAGGCATATTTTAACACGTTCGCAATTTGATTCCCCGTCGACGGAGATATAAACACGGAACGAGTCGTGTGAGTGAGTGAGATGCACGTACCCGGGGTCACCAGCAGTAATTGTCACTTTAAACCGGAGATCGCAGGTTAAAATACCATAGTGGCATAAATGTGTTCGGTCGGCGTGTTTCGGAAAGCCGTTATGCTGTAGATCCATATTCGGAAACATTTTTGTCACCCTCAGGGATTCATACGAGTATCGTATCAATAGATGATAAAAACAATACAATTTGGTTGGGCATAAGAAAATAACTCTGTAAATAGGTGAAACATAATGTGTAGCAAATACCACAAAGTAATAAGAATCACAACCATCAACTTTGATTCTAAGTAGCGCGTTATTTTTATAATTGCTTATCGAATAGTTTACGGTCGATAGGATGAAAGGCTTCATATTGGCAGTTCTTATTACGTAGGCACAAGAGATGAAAAGTCGTTAATAATTTCGTGTAAATGTACAAGGTGATTTTCTGTTCATTATGTATTCAAAGTTCCACCAACATCCGTAAAAAAGTCATTACTCGTAATATGTCTATGTCGTACACAATGTACATTTCTCAAATAGAAATAGATTTTTTCATGCAAAGTGGGCACTTAATGTACGCTTACGAGGGTGGTTTGATAGCTGGGACGGGAAACACGGAAGTATTTTATGACAGAAACATCGTAGTTCGAAGTTAGGTTAAAGAAAAGTACGTAAAAAAATAAAGAAAAGTTCATAAAAGTATATTTTTTCTCCCTTTAAAGTCACTAAAGATGAGATAAGAAATAAAATACTAAATATTATTAATAAAATAAAAGAAAATATAGGCCAACCTAAACGTATTTATTGGAATTTCACAAATCACAAAATCCAAATGTACATATACCAAATAATAAAGGTATTATGATAAATCGTTTATCGATTTCGATAACAATTGAAGAACATAGAAGAAGCGACCTTATGAATTGGAAGATATAAACTCTACCTAATGAACAATTTCTATAAATTTGCATAAAACCTCATGAATAAGTCATTAATAACATTAATTTTAACTGGCCTGTTTCGATATTTTAATTTTAATCGTCCACAGCTTTTTTTCCGTCGTTCTCTCGAAGAATAAACTAATGATATGACGTTCAATAATTCAATAAAATGAAATGTGACTTTTTTCAAGTTCGAACGTTAACGTATTGTAAATATTTCATGATGATATAAAATATAATAACTGCTGACAGCTTCTTTCTTTTATTATTTAATATATATAATTGTTACTGTACAATAAAGATAAATCACAAGATAAATCACAAGATATATTTCGGGTCCGATCTGGACCCGGCATCAGTTGAGTATAAATAGACATTTGTCATGTTTACATGACATGATATAATAGATATTAGTGATATATTTAAAAAAAATCTTAAACTATTTACAATATGTCTTATTTTTAATGATAATGATGATGATGATGACGACGACGACGACGACGACGACGACGACGACGACGACGACGACGACGACGATGACGACGACGACGATTGAATTGAATGATAATGATAGGCCAGCCAGTCTGGGTCTGAATATTAATGTTGTTTGTTGAGGCCATCGCCATAATGCGCACCAAGAGACCATATAAAAGAGGACTCCCATGTTCTAAGTTGTATTTCGGTTAATGGGGGATGAAATGACTTTATCACTCTTACGGTGAAGCACTGATTAAATGACAGGGTGTGTAGACGTGTGTGTGTAGGAATAGGTAGGATGTTATTTTGTATGGATGATGTGTGTCGGTGGTGGTTCATGCGTATGTGTAGTACATAGAATGCCGGGCAGTGCCGGCATTCTAGCAGATATATGCAGTTTTCCGTTTTGCAGTTGCTGTTCGGTTGGGATGTGTATGTCTCTGATGTGTGATGTGTGTTGATGTGAGTGTTGGTGTTTATAATGGGGCAGGTTTTACATCGCGGTCGGTGGCAAGGGGATGTTTCGATAGAAGTGTTGGTTGTGATTATGGGTCTTGGTTTCGTTTTGTTGAGAGTTGATTTTAAATTTAAATTTTGACGATAGCAGATCTTTGGATTTGTGGGAAGAAGATTTTTTGTCTCATCATTTTGACGTAGTATTGGTAGGTTATCTTTGATGAGTGATTTTAATTTATGACTGCCATGGAAATAGGTTGTGATAAGTCGGGTTTCGTGGGACTGAGATGAATTTATCGTATTATTATTGTTTCTAGAGAATTGTGGTCGTCTATACATATGTTTCTGTAAAAAGTTTTCAGGATAGTTTCTTTTGAGGAGGCCACTGTGAATTTTGTCATGATATGTAGCAAGTGCATTTTCTGTGTTGCAAATCCGCCGACCGCGTAGTGACAGGGAATATGGTAATGATTTTTTGATGTGTGGAGGATGGCAGCTATGGAAATCAAGGTATTGTAGTTTGTTGGTTTCTTTGAAGTGTACTGAGGTGTGAATTTGATTACAGTTGTCAATGCTTATATCGACGTCTAGAAAAGTGATATTTCGGTCAGAGATGGTGTGGGTGAATTTGAGTGAGCTGTGGTTGTTGAGTTTTTCAAGGAAAATGGTGAGGGAGTCCCTGCTATGCGGCCAGACCATGAAGACGTCATTGATGAACCTTTTCCACACGAGAGGTTTAAGTGGTTCGGCCGCGAGAAATGTCGTTTCAATGGAGGCCATGAAAATATTGGCATAGCTGGGAGCCATCCGAGTCCCCATTGCAGTCCCTTTTAGTTGATGGTAATACGTTCTGTGGGACTGTCCTCTGTACGCCGAAGAGCGTGGGAAGATGCTGAGGGGCATACTGGGTCCGGGACAGGGCCCGGTCGGTTATGGCGACCTCGTCTCTTCGGAGGCGAACTTCAGACGGCTACGGGATTTCACGCGTGCCTGGCACAACAAACGCAAGCTGTGGGAGGTGGGCTGATGCCTGCCTTAATTAATTGATCAATCAACAGATGGAGAAAATGTGCTGCTCGGCGTCGAAGGCGTAACCTGTGTCGTCTAATCTACTAAGATGCGCTAGAAGTAGGCCACGACCCCTGAAAGGGGGAGAGGTGGCTGGGTCATAGGCCAATAAAATAGTATCCGGTGTAGGGGGACTCAAGAAGTGCCGGCGGGCAAAAGAAGAATAAGGCCTGCCCTCTGCGCATGTTCCCCCGGCTTCCCCCTTTGATACCAAGAGGTATATTTGTGTAGAGTGATACAACGTCAATTGTAACCAGAAGTAGATTTGTATGTGGTGAAAGTTGTAAGGAGTGTATGATGTCAAGAAAGTTATTGGTGTCTTTTATATGGGATGTAATTGTTTTTACGATGGGTTGTAAGTAGTGATCAACAAATGCAGAAATTCTTTCGGTTGGTGCATCATACGATGCCACTATGGGTCGGCCTGGGTTGTTTATTTTGTGTATTTTGGGTAGCATGTAGAAATGGGGGGTCATCGGATGGCTCGGTAGCAATAATTGAATGTCCATCTCAGTCAGTCCCTCATATGGAGCTCTCGTGTGAAGAATGTCCTCGATCACGTCCATAACCCGACCACATGGGTCACTTGGTACGGTGGCATAGAAATTCAGGTCAGTGAGTTGTCGTAGGCCCTCATTAGTATAGTCACTTTTGTTCATGATTACCGTGGCTGATCCTTTGTCTGCTGGTAGTATTATAATATCTTCGTTGTTTTGTAATTTCTTTAATGATTGTTTTTCACTGTGCGAAAGATTTTGTCTATTTTCTTGTAGATTATTTATGTAACGGTCGTCCGAAAGTTTTGTGAGTATGGTTGTCATGAAAATTTCAATGGGGAGGTTAGGTGGAAGCTGAGGTGGTTCATTTGGGGATTGTGGTTTGAACCTTTTTAGAGCCACGTGTGTATTTTCTTCAGATGTATGGGGATGGGATTGCCAGTAATGTTTCCATTTTAATTTCCGACCAAAGTTCACAAAGTCATTGAGAAGTTTGATTCGATTCAGTTTTTTTGTTGGACAGATCGATAATCCTTTATTGATAACTGCTTTGTCAGCTGTGGTTAGCTGAAAGGTGGAGAGGTTGACAGTATTTTGACTCTCTGATGGAGGCTGGTTTTTGATTATTTGTGGTGGTGGTGGGATGGAAAATGGATTACTAAGGTCAGTAGGGGTGAGGTTAAGATTTTCAAATCCAGCGGTGGGCTGGTATTGTAATGGCAGATTAATATTATTTTTCTTATGATAATACTGCAAATTTTGTAATTTTTTGGAGTGTCTGTCATTTTCTCGGATTATATTATTCCTCGCTTTCGATACAATGTTTTCGATTTGCAGAAAGAGATGTGGGTATGCGATTAGACTAATTTTAAGAAGAGTGTCCAAATAATGTTTAAGGTCTATACATAAGTATGTGTATTGCATATATAACGCATTTGTTGTTTGGAGAGCGTTCATATGATTTACTATATTCATGTTGTTCCTTATTATTTGTGGCATTGTATGGAGTGGTATCTTTGGTATTAGGCCTTTTGGGGCAGCGCCAATATTCAAACATTTTGATAGAAATATTAGGTGGTTATAGTATTGGAATAATTTATCTACTGTGTCTTTTATTTTGTATAAGACCTCTTTCATCAGGTTGTAGGTTGGATTAAATGGATTTGCTTTATGATTATTGTCTTTGGTTTGGTTTATGAATATAGATGTGACAGATGATATTTATGATGATTGATGACGGATGACTGCTTGTTTGTGGCTTTAAGATGTCAACTGCGTCAAGTGGATATGAGAGGTTAGGATTTAGATTCTAGAAATTTGGATAATTGAGCAAATAAATCGTCCATTGAATCGGTATATCGCTTCGAAAGGTCAAATTAAGAATATTAAAAGAGTAGCCAGACCGATCTCCCATCCAGTACTGATACTGAATACACTATTATTCCCGGCGAGCTGTACTGTTTTCTTCTGTGGAGTTTATTTCAGTTGGACCTTCCGGAGAAACAGGTCAGAACTAAGAACAGGATGGAAAATAGTGCTGCTTCCCACAGTACACCGATGATTGGACAGTCTGTGAATCAGAAAACCGTCCTCCTCTGGCTCAGCCTATACATCATGCTTCAGTTTGCTAGGTTCGCCAACCATCGCTTCGATACTCCTCTTGAATATGATGATCCCGCCGTTATCCACAAATGTTTAGTATTAATCTTTGTATATTTCCTTCTTTATATTATCAATATATATTATCGCTTGTGCGAGCAAAATGATATAAAATATAATAACTGCTGACAGCTTCTTTCTTTTATTATTTAATATATATAATTGTTACTGTACAATAAAGATAAATCACAAGATATATTTCGGGTCCGATCTGGACCCGGCATCAGTTGAGTATAAATAGACATTTGTCATGTTTACATGACATGATATAATAGATATTAGTGATATATTTTTAAAAAATCTTAAACTATTTACAATACGTCTTATTAAAAAAAATTAAAAATCCACTACACATACGCATGAACCACCACCGACACACATCATCCATACAAAATAACATCCTACCTATTCCTACACACACACGTCTACACACCCTGTCATTTAATCAGTGCTTCACCGTAAGAGTGATAAAGTCATTTCATCCCCCATTAACCGAAATACAACTTAGAACATGGGAGTCCTCTTTTATATGGTCTCTTGGTGCGCATTATGGCGATGGCCTCAACAAACAACATTAATATTCAGACCCAGACTGGCTGGCCTATCATTATCATTCAATTCAATCGTCGTCGTCGTCGTCGTCGTCGTCGTCGTCGTCGTCGTCGTCGTCGTCGTCGTCGTCGTCGTCGTCATCATCATCATCATTATCATTAAAAATAAGACATATTGTAAATAGTTTAAGATTTTTTTTTAAATATATCACTAATATCTATTATATCATGTCATGTAAACATGACAAATGTCTATTTATACTTAACTGATGCCGGGTCCAGATCGGACCCGAAATATATCTTGTGATTTATCTTGTGATTTATCTTTATTGTATAGTAACAATTATATATATTAAATAATAAAATATTTCATGAGTATCCATATATTCATTTCATGAGTATCCATATATATTAGAAAATCCATATATTTATTTCATAATACATACTATTATGAAATAAATATATGGATTTTGTAAACCGCCTAAACTAAATTTCATTGGACGGTCATTTTAGTCAGACACACAATTTCTAAAACTTGCTTTATCCAGTATCGGATAAAACACCAGCACCCAAAGGATTAAAAAAACCGGCAAAGTGCGTGTCGGGCAACGAGCATTGTAGGGTTCCAGAGTTGCCCAATACATTTTATAAGTTGGTCTACTAATACAGTCCCATACATTTAGAAGGTCGGCCCATACTTGTCGTGTTTAGAGGGGACTAAAAGTTTGGCGCGACCTGTCCTCGGAAACCTGTAAAGCCTACTTAGCCATGATAGTTTTCCTTGTAAATTCATTATTATATACTACTTCTGTGAATTATTTCACATATCCACAAACAACCGTTTAGCCGGCAGGAGGGGGACACTTGACTCTAACAAAAATTAGCACTTTAAAGCTTAATATTTCGCCAACGGATCCCTAAATCGAAAAACGGTTTTGATACACCCATAATGTTTTTGAACGACCTATCTAAGGATACCCCACAATATGAGATAGACGAGAGAAAAAAATCATCCCCAATTTACGTGTATGGGAAATAACATATAAAATTAACTTTGAATTTTAGGAGGAGTTGAGGCAATCTGAATTTTTATCAGAATATCAGTCATCAATTATCATAATATATAAATACAGTCATCTGCTTTTTATAATTGCGACGAAAATATATTTAAACTACTAAAGTATGTTCACCAGGTAATATCTAAGTTTATGAATGGAAATAGGTAAGTAAAAGTCATTAAAGGTTTACTTCAATGAAACTTTGAATAAAAGGTATTACAAACCCTATAAAGTTAATTTACAATTTTCTGTTTCAAGACACTAATGAACAGCTTTAACAAAGATGCCAAGCGTGAACGTACGCGAACTACTTTAAACCTGAGATTACCTTTAATGGACAATGAGGTAGATGCTTGTGATTTTAATGGTAGGGTAAATCTAGGATAGATGTTGCAGGGGTATACTTGCCACAATTTCAAAATCTCGTACTTTCAAAAGAGTGCACGAACTTTTGGCAGAGTCGTTTGAAAGCGCACCCCTTTCCAACCTCACTGCATTAGCGACTTCTCAGATATACGACACATGTGACTCGCGCCAAAAAATAAAACATTTCGCGTAAATCTTTGTTTCCCCCAACTAATTTAGTACTTTGTAAAGGATTAGCTGTACCACCCAATCTTTGGTATTTTTATAATGCCACCCACCTAGAATTTTATTAGATTGGGGTACATCTTTTAAGGATAAATAGAATGTATTTTCTTTTTATGTCATTATTTGTTCAGTCTTGTATAGTTGGTACATATTTAATGATTTTTGTTTGTATATTTCAGTTTTGTTTTATAAAAAAGGGCATCTATCGTTTAAAAAAAGGTAGATATTTTATTATGGTTGTACCATAGGTGGTAGAGCTGATGCCGGGCTCGACTGTGGAGGTACTACCATCTTACTCGCAAGTCCCCCCGAAGTTATTCGGGGGAGAGTAAGAGGACAGCTCTCAGGCAAAACCAGGCGGCCCACCATTGCCTGCGACCGATGGATGAAGGTATATCCCCAGTTGCCGGGCCTTATATAAAACAGACTGGTGACGAGCAGCGGCGTCACTTGTGCAAGAGTGTCGGCACTGCACTCACCAATCCGCCTGCCCAGCGTGTGTGAGTATGGGCAATTCTTCCAGGAGGACCAAAAGAGTGGCGCAATCTTGGAAAGGCCTATGTCCAGTAGTGGACGAAACAGGCTGATGGATGGATGGATGGTACCCACCATAGTTTTCTTTGTAATATTTTTTTCTTACAATTACCTTCTTTGCAGGATTTCGATGCGACGTAAATACAAAGAAATCCTGGCGCTCAACAGAAAATATTTACATACCAGGACGTCAATCCTGGCCTGTGCGCAAAAATTGCGAAGACAGATTGTGGGTGACTTTAAAAGGGATTTTGTACAGATATGTGTCCATTATTTTGATTGAAAAATTATAGTGATTATTCTTTATATCCTATAGCTTCTATTTTATGTGGTTTAGTCACTCTAATTCCCATCGCATGGCATTTATCTTACTTTAAACTAATATCTAATGATTGATATTGCGAGTGAGAAATAATGCCGGAATAACCGCCCAGGGATAAAGATAAAGGGCCCTGACAGATAGACGGACGGACGGAAGGACGGACAGACGGACAACAAAGTGATCCTATAAGGGCTCCGTTTTTTTTCTTTTTGAGGTACCGGACCCTTAAAATTGAAATAATATCGATAGATCTCGAATGTGCCATCATTGATTTCTTCCTAGTGATTGAGTAAAAGGCGCCATATGAAGTACATATCCAATGAAATAACTTACGGTAGTATCTCTGACAAAATCCGCTGCTTTTTTGTTACACTAATAGTTTTAAATAATAAATGACGACGATCCTTAGGGGATTGTATATCAAAAATGTTTAAGTACAATACAAATAGAGACAGAATTAAAACACATAAAAGCTTTAAAACAACGTTTCTTTTTAGAACAAATCGTTGTTGCGGCGTTCTAAAGTTTGCAACTTTTGTACACATTGCTAGCGAATGAAATAACCGCATATGAAATTACAAAATACTTTGCTTTTGCAGACGCTCCGCGCGCTTTGTAACCACAGACTAAATACTTTTCTTATTGTAGAAGTGACATAACGGTATCGATTCGGTGTGACACTACTTAACTTGTTTGACAAGACTAGATTTAATTTAAGCAGTCTGTCTTTTTCTTTCTCTTTTTGAAAAGACAAGGACAGGATGCCTGAAATTTAATGCAAAATTCGTTAGATGATGCAGTTTTTTTTTTGCTTATAATGACGCTTATTTCATGTAGGGTGTATTAATGCCATGCTTAGAAAATTCAGTTGAATTTAGTTACATGCTCTACCAATTATACTGAACACCTTCCGTAGAAACACTTTCGAAACAACGCGAAAAAAACCAATTCCCCATATTTTTTAAGACATACTCCTCATTTTCTTTGGGCTACTGATTTTTTTTTTCACTTTGTTTCAAATGTTTTCTATAGAAGTGGTTCAGAATAATCAATAAAGCATGTGGGTTAATTTTCTGAGCATGTCATTTATACACCCGCTAATACACCATACGGTTTGATCACATTAAAAAATTGCGATAAATCCAATAATATAAGAGAGTTTTTTAATAGCATCACACGAGTGTTTTAAACTTAATTTGAATACCTAGTCATATGCAGTTTCATACACTTCTTTATCTAAACTCGTGCAATAGGGAGTTACCTACCTACCTATTTACATGATTCTGGTAAAATATTGTTCGTTATTTTTGTCGGTGATGCCAGAATGACGAATTTTCATCAGTGTCACTGTTGTCAGCCAGTTTAGAGCAAAATAAAACTTTGGTCCCACAAAAACATGAACTTTACATTCCACTCTCTCAAGAGGCTTCAATACTTCTTGCCTTTTAAAACAAAGGTGATGCTTGCGCAGACTTTGTTGTTGCTATTGCTTGACTACGCTGACATTTGCTTTATGGATGCCACTGAAGACCAAGTTAACAAGCTGGAGCAGCTTCAGAACCTCGGCATCCGTTTTGTTTTCAATTTGCGTAAGTATGACCGTGGCTCGGGTTACCAAAGTCAGTTGAAGTGGCTACCAATTCACTCACGAAGATATCTCCATATGCTAACGTCTCTTTTTAACATTATAAGGAATCCATGTGCCCCCGAATATCTTCGTGACCGCTTTAAACTCTCGTGATCGGCCCCAAAGAGAATGTCATACAAGAACCTTGCAAGTACCGACGTGAACATCAGATTTTTAGCATATATGTCGGATGTGTTTTGGAAACTTATTTCACATATGTACGTGCAGCACGAGCCGTAAAGGATTTACGATAAAAAGGACATTTCCTTCTGTGTTTGCTTTTAAAAAGAAACTGAAAGAGCACTTCCTTTCTGTTCCATAATTATTTATTTTAGGACATCTATTTATTTTGGTCACTACACCTTGTGTACTATATTATATGTGTGTATGTATGTGTATATTTCTTTATTATAAGTATATGGTTGTATTTATAATTTCGTAAGTATATTTTTTTTACTTATGTGTCTATACTTTTAAGTAATTTTTTTATAAAATGTATAAGTTTAAGTTTTATGTAGCAGTTTCATTTATACCGTAGTTATCTATTCTAATTTGTTGTACACAATGTTCTGCCTTTTATAATTTTACATTTCACCACACCTACACAGGTTGGCTGGAAGAGATTTCTCTTAAGAAATAAGTTCGCCTTTGTACAGTTTTTCTTATATTTTGTTATTGTTAAATGTTTATGTGCCATAAAGAATAAAGAAAACCCCCGCGTTTCACCGACTATTATTACGTCCCAACGTGATGGGTGGTGAGCCCTATCGCCGTACTTCGGGCACAAATACATGCTTTTTAGGGCATACAAGTTTCCTCACGATGTTCTCCTTCAATGTTCAGCAACTAGTAAGTAAAAACAAATTATACTATGCACATAAACTCCGAAAAACTCATTGGTATATGCCCGACCGAGGATCTAACCTGGGTCTCAAGATTCAGAGGCCAGAGTTCTACCCTTGAGCTACCGCTGCTTTTTTTTGCTGCATTATATTGTACAACAATATTATATTAAAACCTCAGACATGACTGTACAAATAAGTTTTCTTTTGCTTCTACATTTTCATACGTAGCATTATTTTGTTAAGGAAACAATACTTAAATTTATTGTTTTTTCTTTAAATTATGATTATGAACTACGATCGCAAATAAAATATTTCCTTATGCACTATTTTTGAGTAAATAATCAGTATTTTACGATATGAGTGCAGACAAAATAATTTTTTAAACGAGAATAAATAAATTTCCCTTAACATTTATTATACCATAGTATTCGTTACACATTATTTTTACAGTTTTTTTACATTTGTAAATTTATTTACGTGTAACTAAGCGCATTCACAGAATGGAGGAAGAATACAATTAAATACCGGGTAATACTACTCATATTTTACAACTTGAAGAAAAATTACAAAATTTGAATATAAAATACTGAGGATTTTGTATGGATTCTTTTCTTGCTTTGGTAATAAATATGACCAGTAGAAAATGTGATTTTGATTTATACTTATTTTACTTCGTGGAACTCAGTACAGAGTTGAGAAGCCAGACGCATTACCCTTGAATGAGCAGTTACGAGGATGAAGCATCGACCTTAAATGCACAGAAGAACTTTACGAGTAAAGTGGAAAGGCTAATTTTACTCTAGTACAACGAAGATAAAGGGTAATTTTTTCGTATACTTTTATTGGTGTACGTTCTTATAACTCTTTCATAAGGGTTATAATCGTAAGTAATAGAAACTTGCAAGAGACTCTAAATGAATAGTTTTGTGTCCAAAGTGGTAACGCATGGTCAAAGAAGAAGCAGGCGCTGTTGAGCTTAGTTTGTAACGATGTGGAACATTCCGGACCAACTCGATAAGTAGTTGGCCCACGATAAACAGAGATAGGTTAGAGCCCTGTCTGAGATTTATTTTCCTTTGAGAGTTCTTTTTGATTTTTCTATTCTGTGTGCAGTTTAATAACACCTATTAATAGGGGGTTGCATTTTGTTTATACATGAAATTATTATTTTCAGTAATTTTTAAGTTAATAGTCGTGTCGTGGCAAAACGTCACGTTATGACGTACTGGGAGATTTGTTACAAGCAGTTGCAAAGCATCAGTAATTCGTCCGTTGCTGACTTCCGTAACTTTTTCGGAACTCGTCTGCATTAATTCTTCCACTTTTTGGACAAGCACTCTTCATCCTTGTATCATCGGAGCTTTCCTTCAGAAATTTAATTAAAAATAATATATTACAAAATGTCCCATGCCATGTCTATACTTTGTTAATCCCATAAACGCCATGGTAAACTAGCTACATTCCACCGCTGCAGTCGCATACTGGAAAGAAAATTATTTTAACGGAATAGTGCGTTTAACATAATTCTATCATTAAATAACCGCCTAGAATATTTTTATTGATTTCAGTGAAAATTGTTTATCACGGATAATTTGGATGATAAATTATTTAACGGATACTAAATAAATTTATCCATAGGTACGTTCATTTATTATTATAGTATTATTATAGTATACTAGCTTTTGCCCGCGGCTCCGCCCGCGTATTATTCGGTTTAACGACATGCTTTTTTCCGGGATAAAAAGTAGCCTATGTGTTAAGATAGGATAATAAGCTATATCAATTCTAAATTTCATCCAAATCCGTCCAGCGTTTCAGCGTGAAAGAGTAACAACTTTCGCATTTATAATATTAGTGTGTTTATAGTACGGAACCCTTCGTGCGCGAGTCCGACTCGCACTTGGCCGGTTTTTTCATCTATCTAGGATTTATATTTTGGTTTATTAATAATTTAATTTAATTAACTTATTTCACCACAAACGTTAAAGTACCGCGCTAATTAGACACCTGATTTTTCAATGATATTGATCTATCCTACAGGAACCATGCATTTTTCCGGCATAAAAAGTAGCCTATGTGTTATGTTAGGTTATAAGCTATATTTATTCTAAATTTCATCCAAATCCGTTCGGCCGTTTCAGCGTGAAAGAGTAACAAACACACACATACACACACACACACACACACACACACACACAAACTTTTGCATTTATAATATTAGCAGGATAGTATTTTATAATGAGTTATTTTGAGCACTCTGTAAGATTTTAGGTTTACACGGTAACTAAACATATTATTTGTAGTGCATTACTCATCGTATTAAATTAAATTTTGCATTTCCTGAATTTTCGGTAAAGTTATATCTTTGCAGGTGCAACGTTGCTAAAATTATACTAAAAATTAAGTAAAATTAAAAACTAAACAGGGCAAATTTATATGCACTCGCTTAAAATGTCAAGTGTACGTTGTGTACAAAATGAATAGGTTCCCTTAGTGGAATCGACAATACTTTATACTTTATTGTACACAGAAAGATAATTCCATTTGAAGTTAGAAATAGGATGTACACAGGCGAGCTTATCTCTTTAATGATATTATAATTTGATAAATAAAAATCATAATAAATGAATAAGTAGACAGACATACGTGTACACAAAACCATGTATCACACTATTCAATAAAAAATACATATATATATCCTTACATATACATACACAGCATAACTACATTCTATTACATACATGAATCTTTTCATAAACAATGACAATTAACTTTTTAAAGTAGTATTTGACCAATGAATTGCAAAACGTCTTATATGTATACCTATTATGTAGATGTTTTTATAGAGTTTAAACATTACTGCCTAGTTTGACATGCATTGTTACAGATGCATAGTATGGTAAATCGAAGGTAAAATTATGCATCTTTACATGATACAAGCAAAAACACTTACTTGAAGAAAACTAGAATATTAACCTAAAGTGACGAAGTTACATCATAGGATCGAACTACAGACTGTCGAATAACGCTGCGTCGAGATCATGTTTGTCCGAATAACTTTGGTAAGAAAGCACGTTGCATCGAAAATCGTTGAATCGAATGTTCATGGGATCTAAAAAGGGCCACTGGAGAGAACATTGTGTCGGAGCACGCTGGACGGAATTTGTCATTTAGGTACTTTCCTTTTTAGTACGAGCTCCAAACTAACGTTACACGAAAAAACTAATCCACTAGCTATATAGATACCTACACGACACAATATTACTCTCCTAATTGTTCGCAGGCCTCAGTGCAAATTGATTCTTTACCAACAAATTGACTTCAGTCTATAGGTTCTTGTATTATGTAATATGTATAAGAGATGAGACAGTGAGACTATCCAACAGTATTTTCGGCTATGTAAAATTTCATTTTTGTCCCTATCACTTAAAGAGAAAAAAACGCGCAGTGCGAGAGTCCGGATTCAGGGCGAAAGAGACAAAGTGTTTTATATTTTTACAAACAACTAAAATAACTAATACAATTCTCAAAATTCAAAATCCATCTAATAAAATAATATTTTTGTGATCTATACATGACTCCTGTTCGTCTGAAGAGGATAAAGGTGTTCGAAGACCTCATTTCAATTATTATTTATGAAATACACATAAAAAAATAATCTCTATTTTATTTACATAACCAAAAAGGTACTTTAGGACAATGAATGTTAAGGCGAAAATATTTAAACTTTTTTCGTTTTTTCTGTGTTCGGATGATATTCGGAATACAAATTGATGACAAATAAAATGACAGTTGTAATGGAAAACCTACCAAAAAAATGGTGTCTTATTTAAATATATAATTTTAATAACAAAACAAATAGGCTTCCAAAAACGTTAACGAGCAGAGGAAGTACAACAAGCTGAATCCTCCCGATTCTCATTATTTCTTAATTAATAGTAAAACACAAATAAAAGTCTTCATTTATGTACCATTTCCTTTATATTTAGAAAGTGTGTACCTAGTTGCGACTGAGTTCGTCTATTTTACGACATCATCGTCGGGCGGAATAAAAAAGGTAAATTAAGTAATCTCAACGAATAGTATACATTTTATGAAGGCGCAATACTCCTGCCAAATTGGCACCTCAATGTGTATTAGTACAAAATATATCGACGGAAATGACTTCGAAATAAGGATCATATAAGCACTCACTGCGCAATTGTCGATACCCCAAAATAGAAGAGAATACGTAAATATTATATAACAATTATACTAACAAATTCTTCAAAATTAATACGGGGAACTCATTTGTTGTTACAATATCTTAAATTTTACGAAATTGCAAAGTGCGTACTTATTTATTAAATTGGATCTTAAGACATAAGACATAATTTAGTTAATTGTTGACCTTGTTTTGGCATTTATTCAGTTTAAGTTCTTAGTAAAAATAAATAAAAAGTCGCATTTCAGATATTCTATTGTTTATCATAGAAATGAACACACATAGAGATAGATATGTTTTTTTTATTGAAAACATTTTGTGAGGATTTCTTATATTCCATAGTTTTTATTTCATAAGGTAGTCACTTTACGTCACATCGCATTTATTATACATACTGTAAACAAAAGCCGAATGATTGTTATTGCGAGTGAAAAATAATGCCAGAATAGCCGACTAGATCGTAGCTCAGATCCATCTCACAGATTAATCTGGACTATGATCCAGTATTTTGCTATTGTTACTAAGAATAAAATAAGATGAAACTTTTTAAAACCAGCACGATTTTTAGCAAACTGCAAACATTTTCAGCGCAGCAAAACGAAAATACGTGCAAGGCGTTATCACATATTGGGTTCCTATTTTAGCACAGGGATATAGGATGTCCCGGCGTACTAGAAGACACTCTTGGCATAATATCAAGTTACTTTAGCAGCATTATTACAAATTTCATCCAGAGGAAAAGCTGTAAAGGCGCTGTGTATAAAACTTGGAAGCCCTGTGACTTATATAAGTTTCTAAACTTTTAATGAAGGGTATTGAGGTTTGAGTTGTTTACAGTGGGTATTGAAAAACCTGACTGCGGTCTGATAGGTCTGTTAAAAGAAATATTATTAACGGTTAAAATTAATTCATCCTACGATACTACTGAACGAGAAGTCAATTTCATGAATTTTAATTTAAGGTGACTGCTTCCTAAATTTAATATCTTGGAAAATAAAGTCTTGTGATGCACAGACAGACAAGACTATAGTTTTTTTATTAAACTCAACATTACGGAACACAAATAACTTAATTATATACATTCAAAATAATAATCTATATACGAGTGTGTTTTAAATATGAGCGGAAAACAAAGTTTATAGCTACAGCCCCAGGAGTCTATTTATTGAAGACTTAATGAATTATGTGTCTTATCTGATTCTAAATGAAAATGTACTATAAAAATATAATGTAATGTGATATGTGTATATCATATTGCATTATATTTGTTTACTTACATTGGGCAGATTTTTTTGCCCGTATTTAATTATATAAAGGTGACAACAAAACTTAAGTAAATGAATTTAATAAATTTGAATAAAGATATATGGGTACTCTGTCAAGCTTTATTTTATTGGAGATATTAGATAGTTATTATAAAAAACAAAGAAATATTTTTCACAATATAATTTTGGCCTCAGGTATGGAGCTGTTATCCAATAAATTTGAATATTTGAACTGTAGCATCTGCTATGTTATAATTGAACCATTTTTTTATAGTGAGAGAGTCTGGTTCCACCGTGGCATGGTGACATTGCATATAAACATAGATGTTTTGTCTGATGCCTCAATGTGTATTGCAGATATTCTATCCCACGAAGTCCATAGTGGCCACAGTGCATTCGTATAGATGATTTCATTTCTCCAATTGGTGTGATACAACTGCTGGCATTCCACAGGATGGCGTCTTTTCACCTCATCTTTTTGCAATTTATTTATTATTTCTTATTATGAAGGTGCTTTCCAAAGATATACACTAACAAAAAGACCGCCAATTGTTACCTTATTTAACACTAGCTTTTGCCCGCGGCTCCGCCCGCGTCTAAGAGATTTTCGTGGAAATAAGGAAAACAAAAGAATATGATTTTTTGAACGAGAATATGCAACGGTCACCATATTTTACCAAAGTGCTAATAAAGACCAATAAAATAAGCCCAAACTCGAAGGGTCTGCTGTTATCCGTTGAGGAGATCCCGTACCCACCTCCCAATCCCGTCATTAGATCCTGGTCACCATATTCTACAAAAATACTCATCAATACCGATCAAATAAACTTAAACTAGAGAGGTCTCCTAAAAAAAACATTTACCAGTGGATGATAGAAACCCCGACGATGAGACTATAATACGACTACGCAAGGCGTACATACCACATGATTAACTAAAAATCTTATTGAGTGCTTAAAGAATTTTTATAGTCAGTTCAGTAGTTCTAGATATTACCCATTATCTATATGCAAACAAACAAACCTTTCTTTGTATAACGTGAGTTGATTTGAACCAGAATTCGATATTTTGAAACATGCAGCGCCATCTAGTGTATTAAAATAAAAACAATTTCAACGCCAGCTTACTGAGCCGTTATCCAGGATAGCTTCCCAGAGATGGCGTTTTCTAAGGACTTGAAAATAAAAATATAATATGTCTTTGCTCAGTCAAGAAATATAATTTCAGCTTTAATGTATTTTTTACAAAAGGAAATATTTTTTCTGAAAACTAAATAAAAGAATAAAAAATAAAAAGTGAAAATAAATTTTGCTACTCGGGGTTTGAAACCGCGACGATCCACGATCAACAGCGGCGAATCTTCCATTATGTCTCACTAAAATTCTCATTGCGCTGCTCCCTTTTGTCATAGCGTGATGATACATAGCTTTAAACATTCCCGAAGAAATGTTTTATTTTTCAGTAAAAACTGCATGAAAATCCATTGAGTGGTTCTCAAGTTATAAACGAACGAACAGACAGACAGACAGACAGACGTTGCAGTTTATATGTATAGAGATAACATGACTGTAACAAGTACATGGTAATGTTATTTAAATGTATTTTTAACCAGCTTTTGCCCGCGGCTCCGCCCGCGTGTTATTCGTTTTAACGACAAGCTTTTTTCCAGGATAAAAAGTGGCCTATGTGTTAAGTTAGGGTATAAGCTATATCCGTCCTAAATTTCATCCACATCTGGTCAGCCGTCTCAGCGTGAAAAAGTAACAAACATACACACACACCCATGCAGATACAAACTTTCGTGTGAAGTGTGATTAGGTGCACAATAAAAGTTATTTGTTATGCAAGGCTGGAAAATTATTTTTTGGCGCGAGTACCTTGTATTGAAACCTGAGCAAGCAAAGCAAAGCATATAGAGTCCTGAGCGTAGCGAGGGTTTCAAAGGTACGAGACGCTAAATAACTTTGCTGCCGAGCAAAACACAACTTTTCACCTCACTAAAGCGAGGAAAATGTTAGGTGCAAGAAAAACCAGAAGAAAACTCAACTCGGCATTATGTACCACTTGCACTAATTCTGCAGATGTTAAATTTATATCTTCGTCGCTGTTAGCCTCGCGCATATTTTATGATTTCTTTCGATTTTATCAAAAAAAAAACCAAACTAAAGTAAGGAAAATGCATTGAATAAAGAAAAGTTAATACTAAGTTTTTGTTTTTAATCAAATTTTCTTGCTGGTTAGTGCGATTTTATTCTTTAATGAGGCTGGCGCATGACATGAAATAAGTATTTCCATTTCAGTGGACTGGCTGCGGAGAATATAAACTACTACGAAACTAATGAGGTTCTATATATATGTAGGTGTATCATATTATTGTACGAAACCTTTATTGCATAAAAATATTCGAATTTTTAACACACTTTCCACGCTAGCGGTTAAAGTGCATTTTTCCACCCAGATTTCGAATGATAAACAGAGCCTTTCCGAGCTTGTGAGGTGAAAAGACTATTTGTTTATTTTTCTTCCATTTGGCTATGTTCGATAGGTCATCGTTCGATAGGTCATTCAAAAACATTGTGGGTGTGTAAAAAATATTTTTCTATACAAGGATCCGTTGGCGAAATATTAATAAAATTTAAGTGCTAATTTTTGTTAGAGTCAAGTGTCCCTCCCCGCCCTTGCTGGCTTAAACGGTTGTTTATGGGTATGTGAAAAAAATCACAGAAGTAGTATATTTCCATCCATCCATCCATGAGGCTTTTTTCGTCCACTTCTGGACATAGGTCTTTCCAGGATTTCGCCACTCTTGGCCGTCCTCCTAGAAGAAATGCCCATACTCACACACGCTGGGCAGGCGAGTTGTTGAGCGCGGTGCCAAAACCCTTTCACCTGTGACGCCGCTGCCCGTCACCAGTCTGTTTTATATAAGCCCCGGCAATGGCCCCTTTTCCACCCACCGGCAATCCACCGGCACCGGCACCGGCAACGGAAGTATATTTATTGAATTTAAAAGGAAAACTATCACAGCTAAGTAGGCTTTACAGGTTTATGAGTACAAGTCGCGCTAAAGTTTTAGTCCCCTCTAAACACGACAATGTATGGGACTAGAAGATTGGCGCGATCTGTATTAGTAGACCAACTTATAGAATGTACTGTGCAACTACGGAACTCTACATTGCGCGTGGCCCGACATGCACTTGGCTAGTTTTATTTTTTAGCATAAAAAAATTGTATACCATGTTATTCATATTGGATTTGTGTATGTGATGTATCTCAAGCGTGTGTTAATTAAATAGATAAATAGTTTTATGAAACTTCTGTAGAATTTTTCTTATGATATAAATTGGATTTATCTCTGAATATATAAAAGGCAAACCTGACTGACTCTTCTATCAACGCACAGCCAAAACTACTGAACGGATTTCGCTGAAATTTGGCATACAGATAGTTGTAATGACGTAGGCATTCATTATTAAAGGATTTTTGAAAATTCACTCTCTAAGGGGGTGAACTGAACTCTACGCGGAAGAATTCGCGGGCGAAAGCTAGTTTCCTATTAAAGAGCGGTATCGACATCTTCTGAACTCAAAGTCTTGTAAATGGAAGAGGAAAGTTATTCATGAGTTTGAATAATTCAAATAGGTCTCTTAGAAATCAGGAGTCTTATTTACTTTCGAGAAACCTTATTTCTATAATTAGCAACAGTTAATTACTTATTTCACGAAAGTGTGAAAGGAAATAAATTATCGTATAAGGTGATGTGGATATTTAATATGCCTTGATAACTTTTTACTTAATGATTCTAACGTCGAGGTACATAAATATCAATGAGTTTGTTTTGGAACGTTTGCTCAATAAATGCTAAGATAATAATAGTTAAAATTAAATCAACCGACCAAATTCATACTGGAGACTCGGTCGTCATTAGGAACAAGGTTTAATGACCTTCCAGAAGAAATGCGAAAAAAATTTTTTTTTGCCCCGTAGTGCCTGCTAAGTTTACTTTAAATAGTCATATAGACATTAAATTCTACGACATGGGAGTATTTCTTTTCTGTAATTTAATTACACTTTTTAATTTTGTTGTCTCCAGAGTTATATTGACATTTATTTTATATTGTATTAACTTTGTTTTATTAACTGGATAACTTGCAACGAGATGAAATATCTACTTTTTTGGTAATTTTTGGATGGCACTGGTATCCCTGACAAACCAAGGTTCTGCTAACATACCCACATAATTTCATCATTACAAAAGAATCAAATTTTATTTACAGCACGTAGGTTAGGTCTTAAAATATTAAAATGAGTTGTAAATGAATTAAATTTCGAAACCGGTTGGGTTAAAAGTACCTATAAATATTGTAAAGTTGTGTAAACAGTGTACAAGTGGTTTTCATCAAAATGCTTAAATAGTCCAACCAGGAAGGGAGCAAAAAAAATATTTTTTGAAATTGGCCAAAGGGATTACTCACTAAGTCTCCAGTATGAATTTGGTCGGTTGATTTAATTTCACTCTATATATTAAGCAAGTTGTCTATCCAATCTAGACAACTTGCCATAGTTGAGAATTTATAATATAATTTATAAAACAATATTTGTTTATTTAAATTTCTACGCGAAACTTTTTTGAAGGGAATCTTGTCTTACTACACCCCGTACAAGTCTCGCAACGAGCTATGAGCGCTCGGCGAAAGTGGTGGGGGACTAGCGCATGTGTTCACTCGCGCACAAAATTACTGCGTGCGATAGAGAAACAATGACTAGCGCAGTCAACTGGCGGTACTATGTGGTGGCGAGCGACCAAAAATATTAACACCGCTTCATATTCAGTCTTCATTTGGCCGAGTCTGGTGCTACATGTATAAATTGTGAGACGCGGTCACGAAGGCTATAATAATAATGATATTGTGCCATGTCGTAATAGTGGTGACTCATAGAACCTTCATGATAGTTTTGACCGTCTGACTCCTTAAAAGGGGTAAATGAATAAAAATTGCTTTGGTATATTAAAGAAATATTCCTAAAGTAAACAAAAGCTTTATTTCACAATCAATCTTGTCTTACATTGCTTTTAAAAGGCCGATCTAGATAATTTGTCAGTAGTGAGACAAGAAACATCGATCAAGTCTGTAAAAGAGACCCATCGGTCTTTTAGACGTATTTATTTCAAGATTCGATTGCTGGAGGCTGTCCACTTTATCTGATCTTTGTCAAACGTTTTAAGTAAGAGGCGATAGCCAATTTTTTTTTTCGACAAATGTGTTTTTTGCGCAGGAATTGCATTTACTTTCCAACAAAAATATGTGAAATAAATTTGAAACACAATCATAATGGCTAAAAATATTTTTAAGTACGTACTATATACTCACATAGAAATTTTTTTTTTATACTTGCTCGGCATTGGTCTCTTTTTTTGCTCTAGGGGAAAAATAAATATATGAAAATCCATTTTACCCTAACGACTTTAAAACCATCTTGAAATATGTAGGCCAATAGCAATAGCCCATGGAGCCAATTTCCAAAGCCTTTTTTAATAGTTCTGATTAAAAACAGATAATTAAAAAAGTTTTGAAAATATGGTAGCAAATTAAGTTCATTGAGTATAAATCTAACTTTTTATTTTAATAAATACTTTAAAAAAATTAGTCACAGTTAAGAAAGTAACGTCAGTGGTAAGTTTGGAGATAAATCATTTGAAAGAAGACAACTTGGTAAAAGTGAACTTGCTTCCTGCTCAATCAATGGAAACATATCACTAACTTATGGATGAATATAATTTGCAATATTCCGCTAAGCGATTCTCATCATGCTATTCAAAATGCAGACTCGTGCACAGCCCGCCCTCTTGCATAAAACAAGCAACAAGCAAGCAATATGAGCATTCAAGCAAAGTAATCTTAAATAACAAGCAAGACAACTTATCGACACGTTTTTCGTCTCCTAAGGAGGCATCCTCGGGATGTGTTGCTAGCTCGGCTTCCCTGCAACAACTGATGTGATGTGTTGCTCGCCCATATAGCCACTCCGCAGCAACTGAGGTTGTTCGCCCGACATCTCAGTCAGCAGCTAGTGACGAACCACCAGTGTTCTGCGTGCGAGCCACCGACCAAAACTCACCTTTTATACACCGGTCTGACTATTTTTTTGGTGGGGAAAATCGGGTGACGAAATCATGGGTAACAGTGGGGTAGTGTCTCCGCCAAGTCGAGCTAAAAAGCGGCACGAAATCCTCCTTTTCTCAAAACAGTTCAGGCCATTTTCGACCCCCCTATAACTTCGTTGTGGATAACAATAGAAGCCTGAATTTTCAGTAAGCAAGCAGGCATTGTACATATATAAACACGGTATATTTCAAATTTCATTCAATTTTAACCATTCTTTTTAGAATTATAACCAGTCAAACTTACCCAATTTTGTCACTCACTCACTGACTGACTGACTGACCGACGATCAAAACTCTAAGGCACTTCTAGCAGGCATAAAACCTTCAAATTTGTAATACAATTAGTGTGAAGTGTATCACAATCAAGAAAAAACTAAAAGATTTTGCAATTTCGGCCCAGTTTTCTAGATACACCAACTGCATAAATAATAAATTATATAGGATTACAAAGTTACATTTGCAGTTGTAAGTAGAAGATACCGGAAAGGAAAAAAATGGGACTATCTACAAAAAGAAATGAGATAACAACAAAAATAAAACTTGTAAAAAAAACAAGTTTCGCAACTTAGTTCTCCTACCGTAAAAAGTTGTGAGATCCATGTAAATCCAAATCGGCTAATTTATTCAGTCCCTACTAAAGAGACCTTCTGTCTTAAGTTATTATATAATTAGCTAACCTAACAACATCTTATAGTGACCATATCAATATTTAAAATCTTTTATGTTTTAAATAAAAAAATAAATTGGCAATCGCACTAAATAATCTAATTTAATATAAAATGTATTACTTGTGAGATACATTGTGTTTTCTTGTGATGGCCAAGTCAATCTATTTATTTAAAACATAAAATATTTTTAATATTATATATCGTCGACGCCTATACATAGCTGTGCTTTACAAAATAGTGATCAAAAAATTGTCGACCACCGGATCAGTGCAAAATTACCGACACACCCGCAATTATCGCCACAAATAAGCAAGCCTAAACAACAACCGACGACGACGGAGCTAAGAGCGGGCGCGGCGGGTGGCAGCCGACAAACCGGTTCCGCTGTCGCTACTTGCCGGAGCGTTCCGCACTCGCTGCCGCCACCGCCGCTACAGCTGGCTGATGTAAACAATAAGCAAAAATCACAACATGATGTACTGGCGAATGGGATTCTCGGTAAACAGAAGAAGAGTTTAGCTGAAATAGTTGGTGACGGGACTCAGTGGAAACCTGAAAAGGTGGATCCTGCATGGATACAGGTACAGCGAAAAAGGTTGAGGAATCATTTTATAGGAAAGACAGGCAGTGCACCAAATAAAACGGGAAATTTCAAAGCCGCGGAGACTAAAGTGCCTTTGTATATTTATAATGTAGCTAAGGAGGTCACGGACGCGGATATTAAGGAGTACATCTATGGCAAGACAAAAGAGCAAGTTTCATTGTATAAGCTGAAGATGCGACGTGAAAAAAGCTATGATTCGTATAAGATCTTCGTATGCAAAAGTAAACTGGCCCTTTATCTGGATGATAAGCTGTGGCCGGCCGATATTAGGTTCAGGCAGTTCATTAACTTCCGAGAGACTGTAAGCTGACTGTTATTCTATTAGATAATTAAATATAAATATAATAAATAAAACGAATTATGAATGATACAAAGTTAAGACTTGTTAGTTTTAACTGTAAGGACATAAAGAAATCTATGGAATGCGTTCGAGGGCTATGTAAGGAGGCTGATGTGATAGCGCTACAGGAAACATGGCTGCTGCCACACGACATCCCACTGCTGGGCGACATCGACTCCGAGTTTAGTGCGACAGGGGTGTCCGCGGTGGATACGAGTACAGGGCCACTGCGAGGGCGGCCGCACGGGGGTGTGGCTCTGTTGTGGCGGCGTGCCGCCTTCTCCCACGTGTCGGTAGTACAGTGCAATCAAGAAAGGATTTGTGCCATTAAGGTTTCGGTGAGTGATCGATCGTTCCTAGTAATAAGCGCGTATTTGCCGACAGATTGCTCGGAAAATCTGGTATTATTCACGGACTGTATAAGTGCGATTAGTGCTATTGTAGACAGTGTTGGTGAGGAAAGCGTCTACATCTTGGGAGACTTTAATGCCCACCCTACAAGACAGTTTGGTAACGAACTACTGTCATTTTGTAATGAACAACAGTGGTTATGTGCAGACGTGGAGAAATTGGGTCTTGACTCTGGATGTTATACATACGTCAGTGAGATACATGGAACGCAAAGTTGGCTCGATCATTGTTTAGTAACTCAAGCGTCATGGGAGTCTGTAGTAGATATACATATATGTTATAATGTTTACTGGTCGGATCATTTTCCATTGCATATAAATTGTAATTTAGATGTACTGAGATGCAAGTTAGACGCTAAAATTAAATGTAATAATAATGCAATGTGGGGTGAGCGGGATATAAATCAAATTAAGGAATATTATACAATATGTCATAATAAGTTAGGTAAATTAAATTTTCCTGTCGAATGTGAACGTTGTGGTGATTCTATGTGCACGAATAATGACCATAAAGATGTAATTGATAACTTGTACCGTGACTTGGTTGGTGTACTATCTGACGCAGCCATTGCGACCAATACTAAGTGTGATAGACCCACCAAACGCCCGAACAAAAAGTCGTACGTCGTGGGGTGGAATAGACACGTCAAATCTCTGCACGGACAGGCGCGGCTTGACTTTCAAATGTGGCTTTTATGTGGGAGACCGAGAAGTGGAATATTTTACAATAATATGTGTGATAGTAGAAAGAAATTCAAGGCTAAATTGAAGTGGTGCATTATACATGCAGAACAGGTAAGAATGGATATTTTGGCAACGAAACATAACTCATAACGATTTAGTGAATTTTGGAAGGGAGTTAATAAACTGAACAGCAAGCCGCGCCTGCCCGTGAGTGTGGATGGGCTGAGTGAGCCCGCAGCCATTGCCAACTTATTCAAAGACCATTTTAGAGTACCGGCACAACCGTTAGTGCAGGCAAAGGACCCGAATGCTGTTGCTGGTGTAGAGAAGAGCAAACCATCGTGTGTGCGGCCGGTGCTAGTTACAGCTAAAGAAGTTGGGAAGGTTATTGCACACATGACCAGGGGAAAGTCTCCTGGTCATGATGGACTTAGCATAGAACACTTTAAACATGCGGGAGCTCACTTACCTAGGGTTTTGGCGCTTTTGTTCAACCTCTGCATACGACATTCGTACTTGCCGCCAGACTTGATGAGGACAATTGTGGTGCCGATTGTCAAAAACAAGACGGGAGATTCATCTGATAAGACCAACTATAGACCCATTTCGTTAGCTACAATAACAGCTAAGGTACTCGATGGTGTGCTTGATAAGCGCTTAGATGAGCATATTAGTCTGCACAATGCTCAGTTCGGGTTTAGGGCAGGCTTGTCAACAGAAAGCGCCATCTTGGCGCTCAAGCGCACCGTCAGGTACTATACGGACAGGAGCACGCCAATCTATGCATGCTTCTTAGACTTGTCCAAAGCTTTCGATTTGGTGTCATATCCAGTGCTATGGGACAAGCTGGATGGGGTGAATCTTCCGTCTGAGCTCACTGGCATCTTCAGGCACTGGTATGAAAACCAGGTGAACTACGTCCGATGGGGGGAGGAGCGCTCGGAGGAGTACAGGTTGGAGTGCGGGGTGAGGCAGGGGGGGTTGGCCTCTCCCAGGCTCTTCAACCTGTATGTGGACCAGCTGATCCGAGGGCTCAGCAGCATGCATGCGGGATGTTCAATTGATGGCGTCAAAGTCAACAACATCAGTTACGCGGACGATATGGTCCTGCTGAGCCCGTCGATCAGCGCACTCAGGAAGCTATTGCACGTATGTGAAACCTATGCACAAACTCATGGGTTGAAGTACAACACCAAAAAGAGTGAGCTCTTGGTTTTCGCCGCGGGCAGCAGCTCTCCACAAGATGTACCCCCAGTAACGCTGTACGGGACTGCATTGACGAGAGTCAAGCAGTTCAAGTATCTGGGCCACATTGTGACAGAGGACCTGAAAGATGACCAGGACATTGAGCGCGAACGTAGAGCGTTGGCGGTCAGAAGCAATATGCTCGCCCGTAGGTTTTCTCGTTGTACAGAGCAGGTAAAGATTACACTTTTCAAGGCGTTCTGTCAATCTTTTTACACGAGCGGCCTGTGGGTGAGATACACGCAGAAGACCTACAGCGCTCTACGGGTGCAATACAATAATGCTTTCAGGATGCTGTTGGGGCTGCCGTGGCGCTGCAGCGCATCCGGCATGTTTGCTGAGGCGCGAACAATGGATTTTTACGCAATTATGCGCAAAAAAGTTGCTTCTCTCATGCACAGAGTGTGCGGCAGCCACAATACCATTCTGAAGGTAGTGGGAGGCGGGTGCGGGTGTCCTATCAGCCATCACTGGACGACACTACATGCTAATAATAATCATAATATTTAGTAATCAAAATTATATCGTTTTTATTACCGCTTTATTTTAGTTCTATTGTTAATTTTTATTTTTTTTATGGAACCCAGTTCTGAATTAAATGATTTTTATTTTTATTTTTATTTTTAATATTGATATGGTCACTATATGATGTTGTTAGGTTAGCTTATTACGTAATAACTTTAGACAGAAGGTCCCTTAAGTAGGTACTGAATAGATTAACCGACTTGGATTTACATGGATCTCACAACTTTTTACGGTACAAGAACTAAGTTGCGAGACTTGTTATTGTTACAAGTTTTTTTTTGATGGTATGAGTTTATTCTTTTAGTAAATCAGGGTTATTCTTATTTTTAAGGATTTTTCACTGTTCTCACACACACATTCTTAAATATTTTTTACAAAATGTTTTACATCAAATGAATGGTTATCAGACAAACAATGACCGGACTCTAATTGATGTTTTGCAAAGTGTGATTTTTCAAGATGATTATTTCTGTGGGCTGAGATATGTTCTTTGTACCTCGTTTCAAAACTGCGACCTGTCTAACCTACGTAGCCACCGTTACAACTTATACAACTGTTGTTCTTTATCTAATTTGTCCTTACCTTTACAAATACGCTTAATCTTATTGGTTCTGAATGCAACGTGAACACCATAACGCCGAAAAATCTTTGCAACCCGTTCAAATATTGGACCTAGATAAGTTAAGCTTGTTCTATATTTCGGAATACTTTCAGGCCGTGAAGCACACAAACTGTTTCTTATAATTATATTACATGTTTTTTTGCACGAGTCTGCATTTTGAATAGCATGACAAGGATTATTTAGCCGGTAGGAGTCCGGCATAACCGTTCGCCCTCCCCCTAGCCGGAAGGTATCCATGATGGATTTCGCCATGTAAAGGTTAGGTTAGGTTAGGTGAAACTACAATATGAATACCCAAATGTACCTATGATAAGGAGCAGTTCACAAAAATGTACTGATAATGTGCATTTATTCGCAAAGATATCAAGTATTCTTCTGAATAATTTACCTCTATTTCTTTAATTAGCACCAGTTTGGTGTGTGTTCTCTCCGAGTACCTGGTGCTCTGAATAATAGGAACATGCTACTCTCATCTCACCAGTGAGCTTGTGACCATGACAACCTACAGAGACGTCATAACGTCAAGCACATACCTTTTAATGGGAGGTGCTACCCTGATTAGCCTCAAAAAGACTAGACTCAAAAATATTAAGTACTGCTGAGAACACATGATTACTCAAAAGGATATAGTAAAAGATGATTAGTCTCAGTAAAAATAAATTGCAAACTTACTCTCGAAAATAAGCTTTCTTTGCAAAAATATATTAGAGTTTTGAGCGAAAACTGCCGTTTATTTATGGAAACCACATAGCTTTACCATTTTATTTAATGAAAAATCGAGCACTGTTTTAAATAAGCCTTAGTTTTTCGTTTAAGTACAAATTATATAATGTAAACTTCATGGATTTTTTATCAGAAGCCTCATCTTGTACCACATGAAATTTGACTCTAATATGTGTTTCGTTCTCATGTATAGAAGTTCAAAAAAAGACTGAAGAAATTTCGCCAACCAAAAACAGAAGCACCCATAGTAAGCCTACTCGCGTGTACACGCGAGCCCGGCACGTACACATTCACATATTAATAAGTCTAATTCTATAGTAAATTCACTCACACACTTGTAAACCGGCACCATTGCTATTCTTCAGTTGTTGCTTAGCGACGACTCCGACTACTTTTTTATTCGTCTACACTATGTTCTCATGTCGATTTGCATTGTTGCACCTTGTCCTGAGATATGTTTATAATCAACTTGAAGATTAATGTTCATAAAAAGACCATGATGGTAAACACAAAGTAAGAAAAAACTTTTGCTTCAACTGTTTTTAAACGGTGCCACAAGTAGCTATAGATAAATGGATGCTCCTGTTGCTATTGGTAGGCTTAGAATGGTAGAAACAACAATTTTAACATAAACATAAACTAAGCTTGATACGCTCAATAAAATAATAGTTCAGGTACATAGCCGGTGTGCGGATGTACACCACATGCCATATCTTTGACGCTGTCTCTCAAGTAGACGTAGAGAGTCTCTACACGAGTCGGGGCTGCTTTGTGTCGGCGTATCAAAGCGTGCAAACTATTTGGGCAAATTCCGCAGATTGGACCCGACTGGCGGACGCAAGTTAGATCACTCCTGTGTACGAGTGAGAGAGCTAGAGGTCCAGTTCTCAATGTTTATCACTTGCGTTCAAGCTCAGACTAGTGTTCAATATCGAGTTCGTTACTAGTTATGGAGAAATTGTTGAAATTCCTCTTTGACTTTGCATTGGGTTGTTTTGTAATCGATATTAGAATATCACTGCTCTTTTACCCACCTTTACACTCTCATGCATCACACACCACATTCACACATACACACTGTCCCTAGTAGTTCTTTAATTACTGATCCCAGGACCTCGGTCGTAGGGCTAGGGAATCTCAGTCACACACACACACACTACCCCACACTTATTAACACAATTCTAACCTTTTCGTATTTTGCATATTTATCATAAGTTGCAGTCCATTATGGAAGAACTGAGTCTCCTACTACAGGTATTCTTTTACTTAAGGCGCTACCTCACTAAAATCGGCACTTTTTGAAGTTATTTACCTGATTTCCAGAAGAAGCTACTAATTTGATAAATTAGTATATAAATATGGGTACCTTTTTCTAATATGAATACCCAAATGTACCTATGATAAGGAGCAGTTCACAAAAATGTACTGATAATGTGCATTTATTCGCAAAGATATCAAGTATTCTTCTGAATAATTTACCTCTATTTCTTTAATTAGCACCAGTTTGGTGTGTGTTCTCTCCGAGTACCTGGTGCTCTGAATAATAGGAACATGCTACTCTCATCTCACCAGTGAGCTTGTGACCATGACAACCTACAGAGACGTCATAACGTCAAGCACATACCTTTTAATGGGAGGTGCTACCCTGATTAGCCTCAAAAAGACTAGACTCAAAAATATTAAGTACTGCTGAGAACACATGATTACTCAAAAGGATATAGTAAAAGATGATTAGTCTCAGTAAAAATAAATTGCAAACTTACTCTCGAAAATAAGCTTTCTTTGCAAAAATATATTAGAGTTTTGAGCGAAAACTGCCGTTTATTTATGGAAACCACATAGCTTTACCATTTTATTTAATGAAAAATCGAGCACTGTTTTAAATAAGCCTTAGTTTTTCGTTTAAGTACAAATTATATAATGTAAACTTCATGGATTTTTTATCAGAAGCCTCATCTTGTACCACATGAAATTTGACTCTAATATGTGTTTCGTTCTCATGTATAGAAGTTCAAAAAAAGACTGAAGAAATTTCGCCAACCAAAAACAGAAGCACCCATAGTAAGCCTACTCGCGTGTACACGCGAGCCCGGCACGTACACATTCACATATTAATAAGTCTAATTCTATAGTAAATTCACTCACACACTTGTAAACCGGCACCATTGCTATTCTTCAGTTGTTGCTTAGCGACGACTCCGACTACTTTTTTATTCGTCTACACTATGTTCTCATGTCGATTTGCATTGTTGCACCTTGTCCTGAGATATGTTTATAATCAACTTGAAGATTAATGTTCATAAAAAGACCATGATGGTAAACACAAAGTAAGAAAAAACTTTTGCTTCAACTGTTTTTAAACGGTGCCACAAGTAGCTATAGATAAATGGATGCTCCTGTTGCTATTGGTAGGCTTAGAATGGTAGAAACAACAATTTTAACATAAACATAAACTAAGCTTGATACGCTCAATAAAATAATAGTTCAGGTACATAGCCGGTGTGCGGATGTACACCACATGCCATATCTTTGACGCTGTCTCTCAAGTAGACGTAGAGAGTCTCTACACGAGTCGGGGCTGCTTTGTGTCGGCGTATCAAAGCGTGCAAACTATTTGGGCAAATTCCGCAGATTGGACCCGACTGGCGGACGCAAGTTAGATCACTCCTGTGTACGAGTGAGAGAGCTAGAGGTCCAGTTCTCAATGTTTATCACTTGCGTTCAAGCTCAGACTAGTGTTCAATATCGAGTTCGTTACTAGTTATGGAGAAATTGTTGAAATTCCTCTTTGACTTTGCATTGGGTTGTTTTGTAATCGATATTAGAATATCACTGCTCTTTTACCCACCTTTACACTCTCATGCATCACACACCACATTCACACATACACACTGTCCCTAGTAGTTCTTTAATTACTGATCCCAGGACCTCGGTCGTAGGGCTAGGGAATCTCAGTCACACACACACACACTACCCCACACTTATTAACACAATTCTAACCTTTTCGTATTTTGCATATTTATCATAAGTTGCAGTCCATTATGGAAGAACTGAGTCTCCTACTACAGGTATTCTTTTACTTAAGGCGCTACCTCACTAAAATCGGCACTTTTTGAAGTTATTTACCTGATTTCCAGAAGAAGCTACTAATTTGATAAATTAGTATATAAATATGGGTACCTTTTTCTAGTTTTCTTGAATAGGAAATCGCGATTGCAGAGCTTTCGCTCGATAGAAATAATTATTGAAATGAGGTCTGCTTCTACACTTTTTTTCATAGTATGCGAAATAGGTATGACATATAGACCTGGACAATGTTTTATTAGATAGATTTTAACAATATCTAAATTTCGTGAATGTGAAATTTTGTAAACTATTTTAGTTAATTTTATAATAATTTAAAACCGACATTTTGCTATTTTTTCCGGAATCCGTCCCTCTCGAACTGCGGGTCGTTCCGCATGGAGTAACAGAGACCGTTGAAACATTCACATATCACCTTAAAGGGAAACTCCAACCACCTGTAAATGTATATGATTTTGGTTTGTTACTGAAATAAATAATTTCGTATTTGTACCGTAAAGGACAAGTAAACCTAGAAAATATTCATGTTCTGATGAAGATATTTGATTCCATATTTGTGATAAAACTCCCTCATCACTCTAACAATAACCGTCGATGAAATGTAAGTGTATTAGTGTGATCTGTGACTTGCAATTAACAGACTATGCTTGGAAACATCTCTGATACCCCCTTGTGGATAAATATAAATATATATTTATGTTATTTATAATAATCTCATTCAGTTTTTAATATTATCTAATAATGCTACAAAGCGAAACTGGTTGAAATTTATAAGCTGATATCAGTGAAACAGTACAAGGTGTTTCTATTGAGACAATAATATAACAATATCAAATGAAAACAATATAATACCAGATACATTTTTCGAGTAACTGTGTAACCTTGAATTGCTGTTATATTTCGTAGATTGAAGGTCAAGAAGCTTTTCTTGTAACAATTTGTCACCAAGCTTGTTACGACAATAATAAATGTCTAAGCTCTGTCTCTACCTGTTATGTATTAAATACGGTGAATTTTATTGATGTATACAGCCAAATTCATACTGGAGGCTTGGTAAGTGATCAGTAACACGGATCGACAACACTTTTTGCTAATTTCGGAAAATAAAATTTTGACGTCCCATAGTAATTGACTCGGGGCTGAGCTTGCGTTTGTAAGGAACACGAAAAGAATAATTTACGAATTTCACGAAATGGGTCATCGAACCTTGTTACTGCGCACTTACCGAGTCTTCTCAGCCAAGTTCGCGTCGACTTGCTCCCAAACGCACGCACGGCACGCAACGGATTAAAGGAAATAATTTTATTGTTTTGTTCATAAATTCCGGCGCTCGGTTCGGGTGGTAAGTACCTACCGATAGAGAACGCAGTGCTATATGAATTCAAACAAGGCAAACCAAAATTCGGTGCGTGCCCCGCCGCGCCGTTGCGTGTGTTTTGGCCGGTGCGGGCCAGTTGACGCTTAATTTTACAATCCCTATCAGAACTATTACAATAATTGTTCAAATTTTGACACTCGACTTAAGTATACTCAACAGTAAAAATTATTATGCAAAAGAATTTAAGTCAACATTTTATATTGCGATATTCAACAAGAAGTGTTGTATAAATATAACTTATTTATATATTAAATATTTTTTTATAGATGAGTGTTATACATATCGAACGAAACACGTAAAAAACATATCTTCACGGCATGAATCCCCAAGGAGGTGTCAGAGGTGTTCCTGGGTATGAACTTTGAAATGCAAGTCACCGTCACACCCGGTGCACCCGCGTTTCACCGACGATTATTACGTCCTAACGAGATAGGTGGTGTGCCCTATCGCCGTACTTCGGGCACTATAATACGCTTCTTAGGGCATGCAGGTTTCCTCACGATGTTTTCCTTCACCGTTCAGCAAGTGGTAAGTATTAGGTAAAAGCACAAATACTATGCACATAAATTCCTAAAACTCATTTTTGCATGCCCGACCTGGGATCGAACCTAGGTCTCAAGATTAAAAGGCCAGCATTCCATTGCCTGAGCTACCACCGCTTTCATACATAAGATGGAACAAATTAGTTGGTAGAGGGAGCAAGCGCCTTTTAAGAATAGTAAGTTAGCATGCAAATATTTCATGAACATCAGGTTATTGAAATGTTACATATTTGTTAATAGTACATTACTGGTAAGACCAGGAATTAAGGGTCCATGCCATCTAAACTTGCCCCACCGTATTGCTGATTCATGACAGAAAATATTTGTTTAATAAGAAATAAATAATCACACAAGTTTTTGAAGAGTTGTATTACAACCTAATTAATTTGATTTTTGCATAGAATTCATAGCAAGCTAGAAAAAAAATCTAAAGTTGCTGAAAATTACGTAAAACTGCTCTTCGCGTATTTCTCATTGGCGATTTCTCAGATAATTTTGGAAACTGAAATTCAGACTCCCATAATTTCAAAGTGTACAAAATGGTGAGATTAATTTATTTTTGCCAAACAGAAATTGTTACTTGGTGTATTTATCCATTAAACATCACCAACTTTTGCGTGCGATTTCCCGATACAAATTACTATGGAGGGCGGCATCGAAACGTGATTCTTTAGAGCGCGCGATGTTTCGGTTGTCGTAACCAGTGGTAACAGCCACGGCTCATCGCGCGCTATTTTAAACAATAATGAAACGTCATAGAGTTCAGTTCTGCCTGACGCAACATGAGATGCTCTTTTCTTCAGCTAATCATTAGTGAAGTACAATTTATATCAGAGCCTGCTTCTGAACTCATTTTGTAATTTATTTGCACAAAATAATTTCAACTAAAATAATAAAGCAACATAAATTCCCCCTTTTAGGCAACTATTTATTATTATTGCCAGCTGGGTAAAGGTATTTACCGCCATGCAACCTTCTTCATGGACAGCGCCATCTAGAGGAATGCTAAGAACTAAGGAAAAAAAAGCAACGAGAAAAACGCTCATTGAGGTAAGTTTAAACATTCAATGGCTTTAAATATACGTATAAAATCAATATAAATTATATAATTTAGCAAATATTTCTACATTCTAAACATGAAATTGTAATTTTTCTTTGTTATTTTGCCGCTCAAAACTTTATGATCGCCAAACTCCTTGGTCTCTTATAAACATAGACACGGATAGTTTTAAAAAGAAAACATATAAAATGTACTCTGTGAACATATGGTATGTAATGGATTTTCATACGAATTTCTTATACAGTTATTCAAATTTCCTGGACACTTTTAAATAGCTCGCCAAGAGATTCTGATAGATCCTTACGTAGTGCTAATATTACAATGTATTTTTGAGAAAATTATATAAATTATAATTTTTTATCACACCTTTTTGCAAGACGATTAATTTCTAAAGCCATTTTACTTTTTACTCTTCCTAAGAGATTAGGGTACAGGGCAATTCTGAACATTAAGCGACCGAAGCAGGCCGCGACAAGTATGAAACTGTAATCTTGTTAGGAAAATTTTAACAGCAATCGTTATAACAATGACATTATAAGATTAGAATCACCCTCCTAATGTTTTGCGCTACAGGCAGGCCACAGTCTAAAATGTTGCGTTTGATTTACTTCACAGTGGTTATTTTATTCGATAGTTCTGCTGTAATTTTAATTATTGAATGCCAATGATGTATGTAACTTTACCCCTTTAAAATATTGTGTTATCTCTTTTAATTGAGTAGTTGTAACATCATGCGATATATGCTCGACAAAAAAAAAACCGTAACAAAAAAAAACCGGCCATTATAAGGGTTCCGTATCATTACCTATAAAAACGGCAAAAAAAACATGTCTGTTGTATGGGAGTGCGCGGGTCCAACTCGCACTTGGCCGGTTTTAGTATTTGTTGTTATAGCGGCAACAGAAATACATCATCTGTGAAAATTTCAAATGTCTAACTATCACGGTTCATTAGATAAAGCCTGGTGACAGACGGACTGATGGATAGACAGACAGACGGACAGCGGAGCCTTAGTAATAGGGTCCCGTTCGTTACCGTTTGGGTACGGAACCCTAAAAAAACTGAAATATGAGGATCTAATGAGGTTATATTTTTCAAGGAAAATGCCCGACGTCCAACCATTCGGTGTGTTCAAATTGCGAGTTTATTTCCATGCGTTACTACGTGGAACAGACGTCCATTCCATGGCATAACATTCAGTGTGTTCAAATTTCATATTCATATATTTTATTGCATTCCATAATGTATATACACAGGTGAAAAACGTTAATATTATTAGATCATTATGGACCTTGTCCAGGCACAGCAATATAAGAGAGGACGGCATTCTATTATTATAGATTTATTATTTGTGAAGATCCTACTATAAGCAACTTATTATGCTACATAAAAATATTTAAAATTGTTGCAAATTAATAGCTAACTACCTGTTATATGGAAGAGCAAGGTATCTTAGCATGTAAGTTTTGCGCAATAAAGAAATTTATTTGTATCATTATTATTATTATTATGTATTATTAATTAATTATTATTATTTTCATTATCATTGTTATTATTAATGATTGATTATTAAGTTATTAAAATTCCCAGTTTTATTTGTCAGTTTTCTTTTCATATATTTGTATTTTATAATTTATCATTTAAATATTCGTTGATAGTGTAATAACATTTTGCGGTCAATAGCTGTATTAGTAATTTAAAAAATTTAATATCATTTGCTTCTTTTATTAAATACATTGGTAATTTATTATAAATTTTTATGGACATGGATAATGGTCCTGAGGAGTGCATTTTTAGCTGAGAGGGTGGTAGTGCTAATCCGTGTCTAGGTCTCAGGGTACGACTTGTTAGATCTTCGCGTTTTTTATAAAACTCGGGGTACTTTCGGGCGAACTTACAGGTTTCAAGTATATATAGTTTGACTTTAATTCCATGCATTTTGTACGAAATTTGAATGGAATGGATAGACGCCAGTGTCATGTCAATGCCCGCGCGACATACTGAATAAGGAAAAGTGAAAACAATCGAAACTTGTATGTAGATTGATGTGAGAGGTAAAAGAGGTGTGTCAGGATCGCACCTGACAGAAATCTGTAGTTTCTACCTATTTCTGTGGAAGTCAAGCGTAAGTAAATGTATTCACTAAGTATTAACACAATCAGACACTTAAAATGGAATTTCACCACTGACGATTTTTCCACAACATTTTAGACGATGAGAGAGCTTAAAGCTTCTGTCACATATACATAGGACAATATTTAGAGTAAGCAGGTTTAACAAAGTTGTAATAACAAGCTTAAACTCAAACATTGCTGCACAGAGCTTAACGACACGAGTTTGACAATCCTCAACATGGAGCTAGAACGTGAGGTACTGGTTAGAGTTACGACGATGTTCGTCCCAAAGTACATGTTATCTATACTAAATTATTGTCTGTCTTTTTGTATGTATGTTCCGTTTTAACTCGAAAACACTCAATGGATTTGGATGCGTTTATTTTATCATTTTCGTAGTGACCCTGGTTAACACATACTCAAGTTATTTATAAGCTTATAATAACGCTCAAGATGAAAACGGGGCAAAGATTAAACAAGCACGTGCTAAGATAGCTATAAATAAAAATGTATACGGTGACATTTATTTATGCAGTCAAATTCATACTGAAGACTCGGTACCAAGGTTCGATGACCCTTTTTTTTAATTATAAAATTATTCTTGTCTTTTTCAAACGCAAGCTCAGCCCCGAGTCATTGCAATGGATAGTCAACATTTTATTTTTCACATTATGGAAATATGTTAGGGGGCGTCCATTAATGACGTAAGGTGATCTTGGCGATTTTTGGTCCCCCTCTCCCCCCTTAGTGAGATATCGTGAGATTTGGCTCGACCCCCTCCCCCCCTCTAACCTCACGTGAGTTTGTTCAAAATGCGTAATTAATTTCAGTGTAAATACGTTAATTTATGCTTCATTGCGTTCGATTTATAAAAAAATACAATTTCTTTAATTATTTTTTATCTATGACTACTTTGTGGCGTTCGCATAACCGCAATAAATATTATTGTGTAGAATTTGGTCATATTTTAATAGAGAAACACGTTTTGCTCAATTCAACTCAGTTTTTCCGCAATTTCTCACTATTTCTTGCGAAAAAAAAATTACGTAATACTTACCAGGACCCCCCCCTCTCCCCCACGTGAGATTGGTTGAGAATCGGCTTGACCCCCTCCTCCCTCTAAACGCCTCACGTAATTAATGGATGACCCCTTATTGATCCGTGATACTGATCATTTAACAAGCTTGAGTTTGGCTGAATAAGTAAATGTCACCTGTACCTATACATTGCCATGACATAAACTCCCAAGGGGTATCAGAGGTGAAATGCAAGGCGCAGTCCACACTCGTACACCCGCGTTTCACCGAAGATTATTTCGTCCCAACGTGATAGGTTGCAAGCCCTATTGCCGTAATTACCTACTACATTCGAAACTTACGGAAATTCTAACATAAGATGGCAGATATAACGAAATGTATCGCTTTAGGGAACTATTAACACAATTAAATTGCAATACAAGGAAGAAAAATCAAATAAAAACAAAATTTTGTTTGGAGAATTGCTTTATAATTGATTTTTCTATTATATAATGCACTCTTATAAAACTTGGCAGGCCTTAGACCATTATCTATAATGATAATTAAATCAAATTGCCATTAAACCATACCAAAATTTATAAAAAAATTAGACATGAATACCATTTTAATGTCTTAAATTACCCTTCTTTACACTATTGTTAAAACTCTTTTTTTATATTATCACTAAGAGATTTTTGGCAAATATAATTTTTGATATTCAAAAACATTTTGCTTCGTAGCTACAACAATATTAAAATAAGAGTGGTACATAAACAACAATTTGCAAATTTTGGTTTTGAAATTTTCATTTGAATTTTTTTGATTTGTCCATGACTCTCCTTAAGTGTTATACGATTTGACTTGTCTTTATACAACTTCAGTTCAGACATCCTGTTCTCGAGTTGAATTTGAGTTACGTGTACAATCACGCTCTTAAGGCTTGGCCCATGGTGCACGATAATCTTACTGAGTGATTTTGAACTTCAGTATGTTGACAGAAAGTCTACATTAGAACGCTCGCTTCACGCGCTGCCAGCACGCATAATCTGTTAACTTTCAAGGTTTTCTTGGGTTTTATGAAAAAGTATTTGATGTGGGAGATATTTCACTTGAAAGCGGAAAATAAAACATGTTTTCTTTTTATAGTCATAATTTCGGACATAAAACTCAAGCCGCTTAGACATAAAACGAATAAATAACTTAAAAAGTCATTATTTTCAAAAATAAAACCTATGCTTGTAGAGTGAAATATGTCCAATTAAGTAACTGGCCTGAAAACGGCAAGGTAAAGATCTGAAAAAACACATGTCCAAGTTATACATTGATCAGATTAAGTAGTTGACTCAGCATATTTAAGCAAAAACCGTTGAAAGACCAAAGGCAAGCCCTTAAATGATGCAAAAACGATTACGAGAAAGCTTGCACATGCACAATCTACCTACTCGTCTTACCTACAGTTCCTTTAATATTTTTGTTTGTTCAAAATTTGCGGTCAATATGTTTGTGTGTTTAAAAAAATTGGAAATACATAGACGCAACTTTTTTTTTACAATTTTAAGGTTTACTCTCAATTTTGTAAAACACCTATATTAACAACGAAAAATTAAAAAGTCATTTCTGTAACATTAAATACTTGTTACAAAATTTTAAATGAAATGGGTTATTAGTATTGTATTGAAGCCAAAACTACCATTTTTAGAATTTTATCAATAAAAATGGTAGTTTTGATTCAGTACAACACTAATAACCAATTTTATTGAAAAATTTGATATTTATATATTGTGCAGAAACGATTTCTATATATTTTATTATTTGTACGTACTTGTATATATTATAGAAGAGAATTAAATTTAATGAGCCAACGGTTCACCTCAACAAATTGTATGATCGGGATGGCCGTACAGTTTCAGCAAAATCAAATTGCCTTCATTACGGTGAGTGCGTGCGTGCTACGACACGTTGCGCCTCAAACTTTAAATTCATAGCAATTAAAAAAAAAAGACTTTCTTAGTCTGTGGCACATTTTTAACCCTCCCGAGCAAAATCAGCAAGTTTTGCTAATTCAAAGAGTTTATAAAGAGATCTCCGTAATGGAAACAATATCTTTTAAAAGTGAATAAAGTTTCTGCATTACATTTTATCCTCAACCTTCTACTTGATAATTTATTCAAAGCTTTGTGGTGGAGATCAGTTAAAGGGCTTAATTTTTGGGGTTTAGGATGAGCACTCAGTTTAAACAGATCTAAGTTTCTCGTGTCAATAAGAGTCTGGGGACAACTTTTAAGACACATGCGAAGACACTATACAGAGAAAAAATAAATAGTATCTGGAACACCATATATATTACTAAATCTTTTTGGTTGAGGCATTCAAAGGCCGATTTCATTAATTTTAATTTCAATAATAAAATTTGTATTAAATAAATATTTTTTTTAGACACAGAATTAAGCAATCCTAGATTTTACTAAAAATCATTATATCAAAGGCCGAATAACAAAGTAGATTTGACCTTTGACTGAGACCTCTTGTAAAACCTAAGGATTTGACTACAATCATATAAATTAAAAAAACTTCAGCCATCTTCAAATACATTTTATCATAGGTACTCATTTATTTTACATCAAGAAGAAAATTGGTCTTCAAAATTGGTTCTTAAACTTCTTTCACGAAGCTGTGGGCAAAATCTACTTTGATAAAAATAAAATCATTATCTTGGGACGCTATAAAATTGCTTATATTTCGGCATAAAGTACAGCAACTTCCCATTATATTATGTTTATTTATAACTCATGTACTTGTCCACAACATACTTATATTAAATATTATACCCAACCGGTTTCGCTATTCAGCATTCTCAAGAGCTTAACTAAAATATTTATTTAATTACATTTTCAGAATCTACAAATAAAGTACGTGCAATAAAATAACAATTGTTAAAGTACGTGCAATAAAATAACAAGTGTTACTTTATTTGTAGATTCTGAAAATGTAATTAAATAAATATTGTAGTTAAGCCCTTGAGAATGCTGAATAGCGAAACCGGTTGGGTATAATATTTAATATAAGTATATTGTGGACAAGTACATGAGTTATAAATAAACATAATGTGTATTCATTTCGACCAAGTGCCAACAATCACAAGCATAAACTATATTCCCATTATATATTTTTATTATTTTCTTTATCATCTAGAAATCTGTATATGGCTGCTTGATTCAATATATGTATAGGACCAACTAATTTTTTTTCTTCATAAAGTTAAAAAAAAAACCAAGAGTTACGTTTATGCCATGCCTTATTTTATTTTGTTTCTTACTTTCACCGAAAATTACACTTAATTATATTAAATTAAATTAAATTTACACTTAATTTGAGACCCCTCAACTGTCAAACTGAACCCTAATGTAATTTTGTATTTATGCCCAATTTAATTTGGGGTCCAGAGAGCCTCCCCAAGTAATCTGAGATAAAACCACCGATTACAACAAACACACCTTGCATTACTTATTTTATCCTCACTTTCACGGAATCCCAAAAAGTATGTTAAGCGTTTCTCGTAAATTGAATTTTGTCAAGTTGTAAGTGATCACAGTCAGCTTAAATTTACACTTAATTTGATACCACTCAATTTTCAAATTGAACCCAAATGTAATTCTATATTGGCAAATTGCAAAGAGCCTCCCCATGTAGAGATACAACCACCAACATATAGCGTAAACCTACTGTTTGTAGTATACACGCCTATTGCTCTGGATGGTTTAGGCGAGGACGAGGAAAAGACGTGGCGTTTTGTGTCTGAGTCCCGTCTTCATCCTATCTTCTCTTTGTATTTTGCGTCGCAACGTGTTACGTCTCACATCTCTCCTGTCTGGCCTGTGCCTTAGACCTAGAACCAATTAACTGAGAAATTCTTCACTCCAGCTGGTGGCAGGGCTTGGCTTGCTCCCACAATCATGATAAAACCCTGCTCTTTTCCTTTTCCCGCACGAAGTCGTCACGAGAAGCCATACCGGAAAGTCGTTTACTGGTCGTTGCTTGTTATCAGACGTTTAGCCGTTACCAACTTCCGTAGATTTTTTGGAAGACCTTAGACAGGTTGATTAACGCTTTTATTCTTCCACTTTCTGGGAGAGTGGAAGCGTTAATCAGTCATGACCTTGATGTCTTGTCACACTTCATGCTTGGACACATTCGACGAAAGAGGACAAATTGAAACCACGGGGTTTATGAACGCTTTTCGTGAGGGTTTTCGTTTTTTGACGATACCAAATACTCAATATCGCGAAGAGTGTAGGATCAATCAACACCTTTATAAAAGTAGAAACCTAAAAAATTGGTGCCTGGTTTTAGGATGAAATCGACAGCGATTTTATCAGCTCGTAAACGGCTGTCGAAAGTTGTCAAATTACTCAGGGGCCCGAGCCCAGATATTATCGATACGCAGCCACCCATCACCGCCGTCAAATGTATTTTATCTAACCTCATATCGTAAAATCCTCAATTCGAACTCAAAACTATTGGCATAATGAAAAAAATTTTCATAAAAGTCTCCAAAAAAAAAAAAAAAAATTTTAGTCTCCGAACAACATAATGCGATAAAAAACTTTTTCTGAGATTACAGTACATGTGATACTAACTAGGAAGACAAAGGGAACATAGCCCAAACCGCCATGTCTGAGGTTTAATATCAAATACCAATGAGGTTATCACATAATATTCTCTAACACGTACTAAATAATATTGCGGCATGACAAAGGAGGTCACAATTTCATTTTATTTTCGGCCTGCATTGTCTATGGCTGCCGGCGCGCGCAACGCGTACACATGCGTGGTGGACTGTTGGATTTTGGCGCCATAGCTTACGTGGAAATTATTAATTACTGTTGTTTTATGGGTCAAACCAAAAGTATTATTTTGCCCTAAAATTACTATCAGCAGTGATGGTGATGATAATTTGACTCCACCAACATTCTGGAAATAACGACGGAAATTACGAACACTTTTAGAACGAGCTTTTACAAGAAAAATCAAAAATGGCTAACGGCAAATTTTATCGAGATTATTATGAAAACAGGTTGTTCGGCATGAGTTTAGGTAAAGTAGTGTATGAAACTACACATAACTAGGTATTAAAACACTCGTGTTCTAATAAAAACTTGCCTTTGCCTTTTTTAAACTGACACTCGTGTTTTTAATAACCTTTTTATGTACCAGTTTCATAAACTACTATTTACTACAAAAAGGTAATTTCAACATCAAAAACGGTTTTACCGAGCTACGTTGTTTATCAGTATCACAAAAATCGATGTTAAAATAAATACATATAGATAGGTATTTTAAAAATGAGTTGCTGCGCTGTGATTGGCTCAATTTATAGTAGATAACCCACCAGAGACTGAATAAATATATACAAATTTTTATGGATTTTATTTATATAAAATAAAATAATCAGACAAGTATGAGTCGGAGTCGCCCACCGAGGATCCCGTTAAAGACTACCTATATTTTTATGATTTAATTACAAATGTACGTGTAGTTTTCAGATGTTTGCTTATACTCGTAACCTTACCGAATCGTTCTTACCAAATTTTATAGTTTTCGGTCAAAGGAAAATACCTTATAAATGTTGATTCCCTTGAGTGTGTCGAAATACACGTTTTTTGCGGCATAAACGGCCGTATCTTTTTTTACGTTAACTTAAAAGTTCGATTTTTTCACAGCTTCAAGCGACTGTAGTATATGGTTTTAATTTCAACTCGATACCTTAACGCATTCCTGAGATAAAGGATCTTGACAGACAGACGGACAACAAAGTGATCCTATAAGGGCTCCATTTATTCCTACGGAACCCTAATAAAACTTACGGTACATATTTCAAATTGTCATTTGAATATAGAACAAGATCAATACTGACAATAATACTAATAACAAAGTAGCAAAGAATTCGTGAAGAAAATATGTGTATAGTAGATTTTTTTAAATGTCGGAATCCACTTATCTTCCAATGAATGGCATTTTTGTCTATTGTTAAGTTCGACCGCTAAATGAGCAGTGCATAACGAAACAAATAAACAACAAAATATTTTATGTTAATAGCGACAGGACAAAAGGGCTCAAATTTGAACGCAAAACGCATTTCAAATTCAGTAGGGATGCCATTTTCTAAGCAAGCCGATGGGAATCGTGTTATATGGACCCTTCACCACTGGTACCTATTGATGTTTGTCATTTTAATGCTGTATTCATGATTTTGTTCCGTATTCAACTGAAGGTCGAAATATACCATCAAAAGTTTTCTCTTATCTAATTTCCAGAGGCTTGTAAATCTCATTTCTAGGAAATGAAGCTGCTAACATTCCCATGTTGTTTATTTACGAGTTAGCACTGACCGTCAAAAAAATCCCAGATCGTTTCAAAAAAGTTTCTCAGGTACAAGATGAAAAATTGAGAAATAGAGATAAATTGTATCATGAAAAATGTATAACAGCTTTATTAAGAAAAGCGTCGTTTGGGCCAAATAATGTATAATAAGGATATCAAACAACTACACATAAGTAAATTTAACAAAATTATACACTTATTTAATTCATAAATTTCCTTATAAAATTTCAGACTTTGTCTGTAATTATTTAAACTGTATATTTTTTGTTTCGGTAAATTAATTTAATTTATCTTTGCCGTACTTTGACGTACTTGCTGTTTTGTAGTTTGAGATATTTCTTTTTCAATGTGACTGTGTTTGGTAATTTGTTATTTTATTATAATGCACTCGAGTTGCATCTAGTGCTAACATTTAAACACATTTAAATGTATACCCATAAGCTTTATTTTTATTAAACCTACTATCATAAAGTTATATTTGTAAGCCTTCGTTCTTGTTTAGATGTAACTTTAAAATGTAAGGTACTTTTTACTTTGTATGTATCCTCTGTGTGCAAAGTAAACCTTATTTAATTAGGAAGCTAACGTTATAAGTATAAGTAATCACGATATATAATTTTCAATTTCTGTTGCATAATACAATCACCGTATTCAACATTAAGCTAACGTCCCTTGTCAGTTTGGCGCTCATCCTCCAATCGGGACAAAGCACATTTATTGACTTTGATTGTCACTAAGTTACTAGATCTTAAACAGTTTCATTTTGTGTAGTTTATTGTCACTATAACGAACATATTTTATTATTTGGAGGTAGATTGAAAAATCAGTGTTCGCCTGCTTCGCGTTTTTATGTATCATACCTACATCATACTTTTGTTATGTACTGTATTTACTTGTCAACCTCCAGTGTATTGTTCAGTCGATGAAGATAGCTATGCTATGTCCCTTAGTTGTTCAAATTAATTATATAAGCCTAAAATGTATCTTCACTCAAAAGTACATGTTAGTTAATTCTCATTTATAATTTTAAGAGACACAAACTTATGTTGAAATCACATTACCTTCCATGTTAAAATTTCAAGAGGTACTTCTAGCCTGCGAAATGTACGTACTTTGTGTTTATGCGTTCTTGACTGTGTCTTGAAACTGTATGATGTATATATTTTCCGTTAAGTAAAGACTTTTGAAAATAAAAAATGAAATATAAAATTTTGAGGCGATGATATTTTTTTTGTTCAGCAATTTTATAACATTTTTCTAAGGAACTGTGGGATTTGATGCTTCTCAACATAGAATATCTTGAAAAACTATATATAAAAGCAATGAAAAAACTTTGTCATGATTACTTGCATTATTTTCTTGTTTCCCATTTCTTAATGTTGCAGCTTTCTGTAATGCCCCTTCCTGCGGTTGGGATAGTTCGGAAGTGTAGTAAAATATTGAAATAAAAAACATGATCTTCGGAGTCCTTTTGTGATCCATTTAGGCTTTCCTTTTTTAGAAGACACCTTGATTTTGTAAATTGGAAAGCACAAATTGTAAAACAAAGTTATAGTTTCATGGAACATATCAAAGGCTTGATTGAAATCTTCGATTTCGTCATATATTTCAGACCAGGTAAGGCTTTGAAGACACTCGTAGAATTTTCTTATGTTGTCATGACAATAATCTCTTTTGTACACGTACCAATAGTCTATTGGTCGCGTTTTGTTAGATGTAAGGAAGCCCAATGTTTGTCCAGTTTCATGATCTGATATACCTAGAAGATGTACTTTTCCTATAGCTTCAGGGATGTTGCTTATGAAATTATCAAGACAAGAGTTTTGTCTCGTTGGTTCGGTTATGTGGAGTTCCAGTTTAAACCTTGACAATATATCCCTAAGCTTTACCGAATTGTTTTCTGACTTAAGTGTATCTATATTTAAATCACCGGTTATTACCACTTTTTTTTTTGAGGAAGCTACAAATTTGTGCAATAAAATTTGAAGTTTCTCAAAAAATGTTTGTTCATTAGTTTTGGATAGTTTTGGTACTCTATATGGGCAAATAATAATTGTTTTTGTTTTTGGAATTTCAATTCCGCAACACTCAAATATACTGTCACATGCTATTTCATCAAGATCAAGCGGTAGAGATTCAATGTTCTTTTTGGTAAAAATACAAACACCACCTCGACGCTCGTTTATTCTTTTACGATTTGGTTTTGGTTTCTTACTAATATTCTTTCTGCAATAACATGTGGCTAGTTTATAATCATGTAAATATAACAAAGATTCCTCCCCTGGCTTAACAAAAGTTTCTGATAAACATATTACATCAAAAGAATCTTGTGTACGTTCGAATTCATCGATGCAAATTTCTAATTGGTCCCTTTTACTAATAAAACCTTCCACATTTTGGTGAAATATATTGAATTTGTTTGTATCTATCTTATTTTTATCTTTAGTGACGAAAAAATTCCGTTTGAGTTTTTAATTGCTGGGACGATTTCGTATTTGTTTCATGAAGTCTTTCTGACACGTTAAAGTAGTACGGTATAGTTCCCCTGCGATAGATCGTTGTTGAGGTAGTAACAGAACCTTTATCACCCTTAACTGATTTCTTAAAGTAGTAGGGTATAGTGCCCTTTTTAATTAATCCTGTTTTAGAAGCTTTGGTGTTCACAGCATATGATTTTGGCAGATTATTATTACCATTACTAAATGTCAGATACTTTTCGTTATAATCTGCAGAATCAATTACATTATTGATTTGATTACACATGTCCTCTTGGAACTCATTTATGTTGTTGACTTTGGTTTTACACTCAAGGAACGAACAATTTTTAAATTTACTACCTATTAATTTTACTTGGTAATTTAATTGTATTTCATTAACGTGCTCATTATAAAATATTGGTAAAATGAGGATTTTGGGAGCATCGTGTAATAATTTTATAGCAGAATAAAGTTCCGAGGTAACCATCATAGGGTCACTGTCACTTTCTCCGACGCATAGCACAATTTTGTCTCTTTTGTCTATTTGTGTATGTTGACATTGTTTAAGAATAACGGGTGTTGGTGCACCTGGGAATGTAGATGATAGAACAGTGTATTTATCATAATTTCTCTTTGATCTTGCCGTCAGTAATTTAGATGCTAATCCAATGATTTGTTTTCCCCCGAAAATCAAAATTTTTCTTTCTGTGTTGGTTTTTATATTGTCACTCTCGCTATTACTTTTATATTTTTGCGACTGTTGATAGAGATCAGTCTGTGTTCCTTTTTCATGTGTATAATTCTTGCTGCATGTTTGTTTACTTGTATGACTTATATTTATATCAACTTCGCAACTTTCACTATCTTTATTTATTGTCTTATTTTCTTCCATTTCTATTATATTTTGATGATTGACTTCCTCAGAATTTTCATGTTTGGTCTGTTTTATTATATATTTTTCAGTCTCTACGTCAGTGTTTAAAAATCCCGTGGAATCCTCTATAGCTGCAAGTTTTCGGTCGTGAGTCCATACAAGTATTTCGTTCGCTTGAACATAGCATCTGTGGCCTAGCGGTCAAGGAGTTGGGAAGTCGAGCAAGAGGTCCCCAGGTTCAATTCCAGGGCGGCTTACCACTTGATTTCTTTTTGTTTGCTTTTTTAGTTGTTTTTTTGTCAGTTGTTATTTTAGTTAGAATATTTATAATTTTAATTAGCCTTTAAGTTTTTTTATGGATTACGAGGCTTCATGAGCAGATAAGAAATGTAAAGCGCTAGTTTTGAGGTATTATTATTTACAAAATTAAAATTATTGTGTAGAATCCAACCTGCCTTTCTTCTGAATACACATTGCTCAAGAACCTAAATCATAACAACTTGTAGAAATTTAAAATATTTGTTATCACGATTAGAGTCTAATATTTTTTTCTTCCTTTGCTCTGGGCTAGGCAAAGAGCCAAGCAGCCTCGCATCTCCTAGATAACAACTTTAATAAGGAATTTCGTAAATAAACCACAATTTGGCGCCACGCTAAGCTGCATATAGGACCTTATTAATTAATAAAAGAATATAATAAATAATATTAAGCGTCTTCGCGTAGTCGTTAGTAATTACAATTAGTCATTGGAACACTCGTGCGGCCTATTCTGAAACTCAACTTTACTTTGTTTTAGAAACCAGCAATACGTACGTAGGCTTCGACCTGAAATATAAAATGTGAAGATGAAGATATGATAATGGTTTAGGGAAAGAATATCTCTCTACCATGTATCATCTCGGTCATTTACGGCACATAAATATTGAGTGAGTAATTCCTTTTTTTCCAAACTTTATTTTACCGCGTCTTTTAATACATTCATTTAATTATATACATCTCGTCAAAAAACGGCACCCTGAGGCTGAGGTAAAAGTGTTCTCAACTGTAAAATGCAAGTCACAGTCCACACTTGGTACACCCACTTTTCACTGACGATTATACGTCCCAAACGTGATGGGAATCTTATCCCCGAAAATCGGGCACAAATGAACCAACAGCTTAACGTGCCTCTTATGTGCACCACGGGGATTGAATCTATGACCTCTGGCGGAGCAGGCGAGCTCTCAACTACTTTGCCTTAGAGACCGAGTAGTTAATTTGTTAGTTGTACTTACTTTCCATTATTAATGCGTAATATGAATTCAAAAGATAAAATTATGTTTAATTGTTAAATAAAAATTGTCATAAAATTTGTATATTCAAAAAACCTATTATATTAACTCTCATGAAATAAAGAACGTCATATAATTCAACAAGTAAGTACTACGTGGGACGCACTATAAGTTTCCGGAATGAATATGAAAAAATACTATTAAAGGTACAAAATTAATTTATTGTTTTTCAAAATAATCTCCCTTGGCGTCTATGCACTTTTTCATTCGATCAAACCAGTTTTGAAAACTTTTGTGCCACTCCCCTGTGGTGACCTCTGAAACGTGTTTTTCATACTCCTCGACAGCCTCTTCTGGTGATGAAAATCGTTGACCGGGTAATTGGTTCTTAATTTTTGGGAACAGAAAAAAGTCACAAGGTGCCAGGTCGGGACTGTATGCAGGATGACTCATGAGTTCTACATTTTTCGTCTTCAAAAAGTCGTTTGTCTGTCTGGCCGTGTGAGAACTAGCATTGTCGTGGTGCAGGATGATACGGCGTTTACGGTTATTTTTACGGAGTTCATCAATAACTTCCGGCAAACAAATGGTCGTGTACCAGTCACTATTCACGGTACGACGATTCTCTAAAGCAACAGTAGCCACGTGTCCAGTTTTATTAAAAAAAGAAGCAATCATACGCTTAGATGCACTTTTCACGCGCGCCACTTTGGTTGGTTTCGGCTCATCTTGAAAGACCCATACGCTCGATTGCTGCTTTGTTTTGGGATCGTAGCAATAAATCCATGTTTCGTCACCTGTTACTATGACCCACACCAAATTTGACGCACCTTCGTTGAATCTGGTAAGCATGGCACTGCACCAAGTGACGCGGTCCGTTTTTTGAGCCTCGGTCAAGTTGTGTGGGATCCACCGCGAGCACAGCTTTCTCACACCCAAATGTTTGTGTAGGATTGATTGTATTTGACTCATGCCTATTTCTAAGGATGCGCGAATTTCATGGTAGGTCACATGCCTGTCTGTTTCAATCATACGGCGCACAGCATCGATGTTTTTGTTGGTCACAGCGGTGGACGGCCGACCATCGCGAGATTCGTCACTGAGATTGATACGACCACGCTTGAATTCTGCAAACCAGCTATAAACAGTCGTCTTGCATGGTGCTTCATTGCCAAAAGCTGTTTCAAGCCGAGCGATGCTCTGTTGAGCTGTCAAATTACACTTAAAATCGTAGAAAATCATACTACGAAAATTTTCCCGAGTTAAATCCATGTTGATGCAGACACACAATTTTTTAAATGGCGCCACAAGGTAAAAACAAAAGAGAGTCAGATGAAACAAACTGCATTCTACAGCCAAAGAGTTCTATTTTCAAATGTTGCAATAAATTTTTAAATATTGTTTATGTAAGTGGCCAGTTCCGGAAACTTTTAGTGTTACCTATGTATACGTTTCAGATGCTGTTAAGATAGGACCTTGTCATACCTGGGGCTTAAAACGGCCGACTTGGGTGAATCATAAAATGATTTGAAATTAGGACAGAGATAGAATTTATTCACCCATGCAAAAGAGACGGCAATAGAACAGAATCATAATATGATTCATTCAAAGTGGCCTTTTTAAGGGACCTGATACCTATACGCGTAAGCACACTATGCGCATTTCACTCACTCACGCACTTTCGTCGAGGTTGCTAATAGACACAGATTCAGATTTTTAGATTTATTTTATTAACCATAAATTGTAACAGTGGTCGTTACATTAGTAAGTCAAAAAAGTCAAAAACAGGCATCAGGCATGCCCAGGTCTTATCCTAATAGCATCTGAAACGGATAGTGTTCCATCGTGTAGAACAAACCATGACGGCAACACTACGAAATACTAAAGCGACCGCTGACGTCAAAATTCAAACCAGTGCACCCTTGAGAGTCCGTTATACAAAGATCAACCTATATAAATGCAAATCAGCACTGCCATGTGTCCGCCAGCTTAGCTGCTCTATAACAATATTGTAACACCCCCTTTCCCTTACGATCTGTTCACCTTATAATGTTATAGAGTTGAGCTCAGAGTGTGGTAACATTACAAGTCCATTTGTGAATCTCCACATTCCTTAGATTAGCCTTTAAGGCGAGGTTATCTCGAGAAATCTGTCCTGCTCCAACGCTTTCATTTTGGACATGTTTATCCTGCTCAGCGGAAGCGGGCCGCTCAGAAGACTCTCGGTTTCGGGGTGTTTTTGTTAATCAAAATAAAAATCAAAATATTTATTTTGTAAAATAGATACATAAAATATACTTTCTACAAGTCAAAGTTAATCTTTACAATAAATATCTTTAGAAGAAAAAAATAATATGAATATACTAATAAGGGAAATACATACAAAAAATATTTAGGTTGGGCTACAAAAATTAATTTATACACATACATAAAGTAGAGAAATCTAGGAATAAAAATATTATATATAAATGATGCAAGGAACAAACTAGTTGATTTTGGGAATGAAGGGATGGGTTTTAATATGATGGCCGTTTAAATCACATTTTTCACAACGTTTATTTTAATACAATTATTCGCCAAAACTTAATATAGCTCAAATGAAATGATATTTAGATCATAGCTTAAACCTATCTTTGCGATTTAATTGGATCAAGGGAAATGTAAGTAACCGTGTATCGAACAGCCAAAATATTAAGGCGAGGCATTGATAAACTTTTAATTTCAAATCGGCACCTTAGGGGAGTGGAGTGAGGGGGACTTACTCCATACAAATATGCACTCACGAACTAGCTTATGCCGTAAGGTCGTATGCGGTAAAACGGTATTTTTCATTTAAAATGACAACTATAGGTAATTTAATAAATCCAATCGGCCATATTGAAATGTATTTGCAGACTAATATAAATAAAAAAATTAGAGGCTTCTTTCGCTCCCGTTTGTAAGTAAACTAGAAATCTCTGTTTTAAAAGAGGTTTTCTAAATGTTTTTTTCTCTATGAAAATTAATCAATCAACTAAATCTTCAGGCAAAATGATGTCAATGATATGCCTAATCTACTTATATAAATTGGTAATTACAAATGTTTTTTTATTGCTGAGAAAAATGGGGATCCATGTCGCCAAAATTGCGTGGCGTCGCCTTAAGATCAAAGAGTGAAATATGGCATATATACATACATATTTTGCAAAATTTAATAGAAAAGAGACAAAGTTGGCTTAGGTTAGGTTAGGTTAGGTTACCCCCCTTTATGGATCCAAGCCACGATCTGATCCGCGGTCTATTTTTTTAGTAATTGGAGTTTATTTTAAGAGGGATAAATTAATGTTAGACTATAAAAAATAATAAAATCTGCTAATGCTTTCATTAAAATTTGAGTGAATTGATAAAAAATGTTGTGATTACGGATAGGACCCACTTGTTTCAGTTGTCACTTGGTTGATTCTACTAATCATCTTAAAGAACTTGATAGCTACATTAAAAAATTAGGTTGAATAACCGTATAACTTCAGAAAAAATTTTAATATAACATTTGGATCAAGAAATTGGTCCTACAATTCAAAATTAAAAAAAATTAAGAGTAAATGGAGTTGTGGATACTCTATCAATAGTAGACCACTTCCCAAAGAAAAAGAAAATTTCGCGCGTTTTTTTTTCATCTATATATAAAAATTTAGTCAGCTGATTGAACCACTTTATACTGGGAAGTGAAAAAAATATTTGACCAAAAAAAAAACTTCTGGATTATGATCATTGAACGTAACATGATCTTCCCTATAATTATTTTCACTTATTACTGTAAGAGCTCATATTTCGGGCCCTATCATGGGTGCGGCAGACTGCAGTATCACTCACAATCGTTTACAAAATCAGTTACTCATACATGACGGACCCAAGATGGGGCTCGAAATATTTGTCATAAAATTTTCCTAATACATACATAACTGCAATAAAACATGAAGTCTTTTAATTATATTTACTTACAAAATAAAATAATTAACTAGAATTATCAAATATTGGTTATTCTCCAAATTAGATTAAGCGGTACGGCGCGAGGACAATAGCAAAATTATGATTAATAACAAAATTAAAAAAACAATTATAACGATCACCATAAAAAAGACTTTGTAAAATTACATTGTTTTTAGATGTCCCTTTTTAATTAACTTTTCTTTTCTTTAATTAATACCGGTCTCGAATTGTGACTGAAACTTTGCACTTGTGTCTTAATTGCCTTTGTTTTGTGACAATTACTTAAAATATTATCATGGAAACTTCAGAGGAATGTGTTTTAGGTTGATAATTACATAGAATATTTATATATAAAGTTCAAAACTTTCAATTTACTTTTCATTCTGTCATAATACGTAGATGGTAATTAATATTAATTTCATTTCAATCTGCGTTATGAAAATGTTGTTTCCGCCACGTAATTACTATAAGGTTAGAGCCATGAAACCGTTCATTTTGTTACTTATAAGCCTCTCCATTACATTTTGTAGAGCGGGCGGTCTGGTCGAACTCTTTCCCGAACCAACTACCCGACCTGTACGGCAAACGCGCCAGAGATACAGCATTATATCTATGCTACTTGCGCTTTCACGCATATCCCGTTTGTCAATGTGTGAGAGAGCAATAATGAACGAAAGACACTGTGTAATTATCCCTGAAATATGGCTGTAAGACTAATTCTCTATCTCGATAGGATTATACTATCCCTGTCAAGCAAATTGTCCATCCATTAAAATTGATAAAATTTGCTTTCAAACGGAAAGTTATTATAATATGAAATCCTTGAAAATTTAATAGCTTTCGGATTTAAAATAAACCGCTCAGTTCAAAACCACAGCCTTTCGTTACTCAGCAGAGAAGTAGAATCATTAAAAATATCATTAATCTTTTCATGTAATTTGCTGAAAAACCACGAGAAGTACGCAAACTTCCTCAGGTTTTGCGACGTCACGCGGAATATAATTTTTGGAAGCCCTATTACAAAAAATTTAGAACGGCTATCCAAACGATATTTGATAAAAAAGAAATATGTGCTTTTAATGCTTCAGTTTCAATTAATATGATTCATCACACTCAAAGTGGCACTTCATAAAATAACTAGATCAATCGTTTCAAGCTGTAAGTTTCGGTATTAACTATTAACATGTGATTATTTTATGAGATAACTAGCTTTTGCTCGCGGCTCCGCCCGCTTGTTATACGGTTTAACGACTTGCTTTTTACTGGGATAAAAAGTAACCTATGTGTTGAGTTAGAGTATAAGCTATATCCACTCTAAATTTCATCCAAATCCGTGCAGCCGTTTCAGCGTGAAAGAGTAACAAACACACACACACACACACACACACACACACACACACACACACACACACACACACACACACACAACCTTTCACATTTATAATATTAGTGTGATGCGATGTTGTTGAAGCTAACACAAACTCCTTTATTTGCCAGCTATAAGTTTTAATACAATACCCGCTGTCATATATATTTTTTTTATTCTTGTAGTGCCCACAATTTTGTATTTTTATCATTGTCTCATGGCATGATTAAAATCACAGTACCTAATATCTGTATTGTACGTGATTGGGATACATCGTTAAATATATTCCTAATTTTAGATTAATCTTTATATTTAAGAAATTTTATAAAGAGCCTACGCGCCTACCTTCCTACCTACGGTCAATAGATTTGATCTTATATCGATTCTGTGTAATTCTATTGATGTTTAGAAGCTTAGAGTGTGCAGCACTATGCGCTGTCTTTAAGCGGATTCCAGAGTGATTGCTATTGGATTATTTGGTCATATTAAAACGACTAGAAGTTTGAAGTCCTTAGAGAACGTCATACATAACATGATAACGTTGTGCTACTAGGAATAGTTTCAAAGATAAGAAGGGAGGTAAATATTTAAAGTATGTCATGAAAACTTTACGCAAAATAAGTCAAGAGTACGCCGTACAAATTGTACAGGTTCTTAAAGGTTTTTATAGCACACCGTGCGTAAATACGTTATACACATGGGAGTACAAAAAAGGTGGAAAGAATTTCGCAAGCCAAAAACTGAAGCACCCATAGTAAGGTTACGCACGAGCCCGACACGCACACATTCACGTCATTGTAGGGCTATTTTCCATAGTAAGTCCACCCTCACACTTTGAAACCGCGCCATTTCTATGCTTCAGTTGTTTATTTAGTGCCGTCCGCATATTTTTAATTATTATAAGCATAACTTTTGTCGCTGAAGCATTTTCCATCTTCATACATTTACTTCATAATACTAAACAGTATTTTTGAGATTGAAAAAATAAGTGTTGTGTGTACTATACTACTTTATACACAGTACACTGTATAGCTAGGATTTTCGCTGTCTAAATTGAAGAAACTTTGTACTAGTTCTTTGTTTGGACCATTAGAGCTACTCTGAGCTTTATGATTTCAATTCTTCCCCTTCTTCCGCATGTATCTGAAAGGGCACGTGCAGTCCACGTGAGAGGAATATCAGGCACGTCACCCCAAATGCGGACCGTAATATCATATTTTTGTCGCTTTAGAATTTTATTAAACAAATAACTGAAGGACTCTTTAAGCTTTTTAGAATTTAATCTTTAAGGAAGAACCATTCTCGAAGTTTTCAAATAATTTGGCTAAATGAGAGTCAGACACAGATACAAAGGGTTGCGTACCACTATACGATACGGATATGGAACCCTAAACATAGTAACTAAAATTTGCATGTACTGTGTTTATATAGACAAACATATACATTCATTAAAATTAGAGTGAGTTGACATCATAAATATTTAAAAACGGATTGGACTCACTTTTTTATCTGTGCAAGACGAGCGGCGACGAGAGAGGGGAGAAAGCTTAGTACTCGACTGACCGCCGTGGGCAAAAGTACTCCCGAAGAGTCCTGATGATGATGAGTCATAATCTCATCGAAAGCTCGACCTGTGCCTCCTTGCACAGTTAAAAAAGTGAGTCCAATCCGTTTTTAAATATTTAAAACATATACATATATGTATCGATATATATATATATTATTATATTATATTTATTTATTTATTTATTATTTTTTAAGACATACTAAATTTTAACTTTTATTTTATATGATTTTTAGAGCACCTTGTATATATTATTATTTTAAATATTCATGTATCTTTACAAATTGTATTTTATACTATCATAATCAAAATGATGTAAAGATATTTATTTAAAATGTGTTTCCCAAAATCACTATTACGGAAATTATATTTTAATTTTAACGTAAAAAATTATGCCTAACGTCCTGTCTACTCCTCTCCGAACTCAATTGGTCTATAAACAATCACTAAGCATCACCTCCTACCCTACGCGACATAATTACCTATTTTGTTAAACAACATCACAGAATCTCCGCCGGACAGGCCCGGCCTAGCGCGGAGATTACAGTTAATTTAATAAATAAATTCATTTAATACCTAATACATACTAACTATCGTGTAAATTGTAATTAAGTACTTACAATAACTGAAATTGTGTTTGTGTAATTTGTTAAAATCGGATGTACCCTCTTTTTCAAACTGCCTGGTATGTAAGATTTTTTCTTTTTGGAAATAAATATATTTGTATTTGTATTGTCGCCTTTAAGCAAGAGCTGAAACATATATTATGACGTTCAAAAATGTTTTTTTTTGTATTGGGGTCTCCCATGGATTTCAATTTATTAAATGTTTTATTATTTGTAGTGATAATACGTATTCTGTGAAAATTGCTACAGTCTACCTATTACAGTTGAAGCTGTAGACCCCTGTAGCAGATGGACAAACAGTAGAGGCTTAGTAATAGGGTCCCGTTTGGCACCCTCCGCCTACGGAACCCTGAAAAGCAGCGATTGCGCAGCCAGTTAGTACAGTTGATTTTGAGAACCTAGATAAAATCTTGCTGGACAAGCATGCATCAATAAGTTCATCGAAATAATGTTTATTATATTTGTATGCTTACGACTTGCTGAATGGTAAAAAAAACAAACTCTGGAGTTAAAGTAAAAGACCTAAAAGGCGTGTATTTTTGCATTAAAGCACGGTGATAAGGCTAATCTTCTATGACTTCTGGACGTTTAAATTGTGAACGTAAAATGTCCTTTTGACAGTTAACGATTAAGATTATACCTATAATATTTACTTATGATAGAAATTTAAAGATTTGATAAAATTTATTATTCATAAACAATGTTTATATTGTATTTAAAACCACAGTTATTACAAAGTTGTTAAACCAAAAATAAAAAAAAAATAAAATGTTACTAAGACAAAAGAAGAATTATGTCACATAATTATAAAGTCAACCGCAAAACAAACTACTTATTTACATATTCATCAATTGAGTAGCAGCAGTTTGTAAGTAGATACGTGGGACGCACTATAAGTTTCCGGAATGAATATGAAAAAATACTATTAAAGGTACAAAATTAATTTATTGTTTTTCAAAATAATCTCCCTTGGCGTCTATGCACTTTTTCATTCGATCAAACCAGTTTCGAAAACTTTTGTGCCACTCCCCTGTGGTGACCTCTGAAACGTGTTTTTCATACTCCTCGACAGCCTCTTCTGGTGATGAAAATCGTTGACCGCGTAATTGGTTCTTAATTTTTGGGAACAGAAAAAAGTCACAAGGTGCCAGGTCGGGACTGTATGCAGGATGACTCATGAGTTCTACATTTTTCGTCTTCAAAAAGTCGTTTGTCTGTCTGGCCGTGTGAGAACTAGCATTGTCGTGGTGCAGGATGATACGGCGTTTACGGTTATTTTTACGGAGTTCGTCAATAACTTCCGGCAAACAAATGGTCGTGTACCAGTCACTATTCACGGTACGACGATTCTCTAAAGCAACAGTAGCCACGTGTCCAGTTTTATTAAAAAAAGAAGCAATCATCCGCTTAGATGCACTTTTCACGCGCGCCACTTTGGTTGGTTTCGGCTCATCTTGAAAGACCCATACGCTCGATTGCTGCTTTGTTTTGGGATCGTAGCAATAAATCCATGTTTCGTCACCTGTTACTATGTCCCACACCAAATTTGACGCACCTTCGTTGAATCTGGTAAGCATGGCACTGCACCAAGTGACGCGGTCCGTTTTTTGAGCCTCGGTCAAGTTGTGTGGGATCCACCGCGAGCACAGCTTTCTCACACCCAAATGTTTGTGTAGGATTGATTGTATTTGACTCATGCCTATTTCTAAGGATGCGCGAATTTCATGGTAGGTCACATGCCTGTCTGTTTCAATCATACGGCGCACAGCATCGATGTTTTTGTTGGTCACAGCGGTGGACGGCCGATCATCGCGAGATTCGTCACTGAGATTGATACGACCACGCTTGAATTCTGCAAACCAGTTATAAACAGTCGTCTTGCATGGTGCTTCATTGCCAAAAGCTGTTTCAAGCCGAGCGATGCTCTGTTGAGCTGTCAAATTACACTTAAAATCGTAGAAAATCATACTACGAAAATTTTTCCGAGTTAAATCCATGTTGATGCAGACACACAATTTTTTAAATGGCGCCACAAGGTAAAAACAAAAGACAGTCAGATGAAACAAACTGCATTCTACAGCCAAAGAGTTCTATTTTCAAATGTTGCAATAAATTTTTAAATATTGTTTATGTAAGTGGCCAGTTCCGGAAACTTTTAGTGTTACCTATGTATCTGTTCCATTTTATATTTAAAATGCTTATAATTCTCAATATGTTTCAGTTTAGTGGGTAACTTATTTAGCAGTTTTACGGCTTGGTACATAGACGAATAAGAAAGGTGACGGAGGCGCCGATAGCAACAACTGAACCATATAGTCCGGGAGGTACCGTTGCACATACAGAAGTCATAGTACGCCGGCTGATATTGACATCGATCGTAGATCTCACATGACTGATATGTGAATCGACCTTCAGCTGCTCAAGTAGCGGTGGGTTCGGGAGTTAGAGGTTGCGAAAGTGGTAAAAAAAAAAGAAAAAGTGATTTTACGCCAGCTGAAACTTTTCTCACAAATAGTTGACATCATACTGAGCTGAAAAAAAATCGTCAGCTGACGCAACCGCGGTGGGTCTGAATGTGAGAGGTTGCGAAAATGGTAAAAAAACGAACGAATCCACGATGCAGCACGAGATTTTTTTTCAGCTCAGTATGATGTCAACTATCTGTGAGAAAAGTTTAAGCCGGCGTACTATCACTTTTTTTTTTGTTTACCTCTTTCGCAACTTCTAACTCCCAAACCCACCGCGGGTGCGTCAGTAGACAATTTTTTTTCAGCTCAGTATGATTTCAACTATCTGTGAAAAAAGTTTCAGCCGGCGTACTATTACGTTTTTTTTTTTTACCACTTTCGCTGCCTCTCACATCCTCACCCACCGCGGGTGCGTCAGCTGACGCTTGGTTCTGTTATTAGCCATTCCATATCTATTGAAAAAGATGGAAATCAATCGGCGTAAAATGACTTTCTAAAATGCAAACAAGTTCACGCGAGCAGCTGACGCATCTTCCCCCCTCCACTATGCAGCTGACGATTATTTTTTAGCTTATTATGGCCTCAGCTATCTGTGAGAAAAGTTGCAGCCGGCGAACTATTACTTTTTTTTACCACTCCCTCTACCTCCCACACCCACACCCACCGCGGGTGCGCCAGCTAACGCTTAGTTCTGTTATTAGCCATTCTAGATCTATTAAAAAAGATAAAAATCGATCGGCTTAAAATCACTACCTAAAATGCAACGCTACCGCCCGGGCTAATAGCAACGGCAGCGGTTTACAAATGTGAAGTGAATTTACTATGGAATTAGGCCTACTATGATGTTAATGTGTGCCTGCCGGCCTTTTATGTTAATTAATTAATTATTAAATTATTAATTTAATTTAATGTCGACTTTTTTACGAAAAAAGTGCGTCTGTTGCACTCACTGCATTCATGCTAAGGCTTTTTAGTGTAAGTGTTTTACATATTACCTTGCAGTAGGATTACTCACTTATTAAAAGTGCACTTACTGCAGAAAATGCTAGTTTTTTTTTAGATCCAGTGCAGCTACCAAAAAACAGGTTTCAGTTTCTTGTAGATCTTGTTAAAAGGATTCCAGAAATAATAAAATATGTATGAAAAAATGCACTCACTGCGTTTTCATTTTGCGCGGCAGTGTGCTTCAGATTTTGGTTGGCGAAACTCCTTCCGACTTTTTTTGTACTTCTATATGGTTTAATAGTTGCTGCAGTGACTAATCACTAATATAATCATATTTTAATACCACGTCTTACCTAAAATAATAATGGGAGTAACAAGCAGTAAACTTCTTCAACACTGCTGTAATGTTTTGCTCATTCAAATTCAGCAATATTTCCATAGATTTTCAATTTAAAATTTCGCTATCTTAACAACAAGAACATCGGAAATGACACGAGGAGATAGGAAACCAGTAGAAGCACCTGCTCCCGAACTCATTTTGTTGAAAAGATCGAACTGCAGCAGGTGATTTTACTATTCGTAGATTTTAACGACAGGTTTTACGGCTGCAGAACGCTTTTATATTGAAATAAAGGTAAGCCTGTTACGTTCCTATAATATGACAGCTTTTCGTTTTAGAAGAAAATGTTTCATATTGTAAATAGAATATTGGATTTTAAATGTATGTTTTGTACAGTTGTGATTAATGGTCAGTATGCAGTGACGAAAATACCACTATTTACTGGTGAGAGGCTTGGGGCCTTTGCTTGTCACCATCCCCATGAAGAAACAGTGCCGCCAAGCGACATGTTCCGACATGAACTCATGGGTAGTTTTACTGAAGAAGTGACTACAGGCAGTTGCATCGTAACAGTCATTCGTCCATAGACTTTTGCAGAAGTCCCTGGAAAGACTGATTAACGCCTCGTTTCTGTGCGAGCGCGTTTCACCCTAGGTCTTGTCGATGCATTCCATCAGGCGCGGTAACTTTTTACTATGCCACTAATTTATTTTATTTTATTATTTGTCGTGATAGAGGCCACAGTAACATATATTATGTGATAATTTCAACTTTATACCTGTTACGGTTGAAGCTGTAGACCTCTGTGACAAACGGATAGACAGCGAAGGTTTGAGGGTCCTGTTTGGCACCTTTCAGGTACGGAACCCTAAAAAGACATGGCTTTATAATGGCAGAACCAAATTTGATCCGATTTCGTAGTAAGATAGCTAGAAGTTAACGTTCCATACAGCAAATGTAAATTATATCTAGAACAAACACGAATTATAGTACTTGGCACATAATTCGTGTATGGGCAACTTTTCAAGGGGCTAAAATTTTATCTCCGTGCGATATACATATCATAATACAATTCTCTTAATTTTAAATAAAAAGTTATGCAATTCTGTAGAGTGGTAGAGCGCTCCCACTCATCTAGAGGTCGTGGGGTCAATTCCTGCGGTACATAATTAATGTTCGTTCTGTGTGCTTCAAAGGGCTAGTCCATTTGTGCCCAATCTACAGCGGTAGGGCTTACCACGCATCATATTTAGGATGTAATAATCGTTGGTGAAAAGCGGATGTACCAATATTCGATAAGTTTCTGATCAAAGATACCAAGTGTGAAATGTGACTTGCATTTCACTTTGGAACAACTGTGACACCCCTTCGGTGATTCATGTCGTGACGATATTTATGTATGTAAATGTGTTTTGCGAGTATTGCAATTAGCGCAAACCACTTATCATAATTAGGGTTTTAGTATAAAATTTTGTAATTTTGATAGCATTACATTAACAAACTTTAATGCGTGTTCACAATAATTACAATTATTGTAATGTACGAGTATATACAAAATTTAATGCATTCAATTATATAATTTTCTATCATGCATTTTGCACCGAGATAAAATGTTACTACCTTCTGAATGGTTATAAGAATTAATTAATTTCACTAACCCTGGTGATGGCTGTCAACAATAAATGGAAACCTCATTACGGGTATAATATTGATTAGCAACCTTACCGCATTTCATTTCGTACCAAAAATTGTTCGACCGAATTGGTTCGTTCTCGTGTCACCGGGTAACAACGACGTACACAAACCAAAGCTGATAAGGACAAGCTAAAATGAAATTTAGTAGTGTGCATGCTATTCCCTGTCATAATGTTGAATTATTAATGTTGCATACAAACAAACCTTATGATAAGCATTTTGGGATTGTTCAAAAATGAGAATAATCTGTAAACGATAAACTAAAACCTTTAATCATGGTCACCAAAATACACATTTTATTTTGTTATTTTTGCGGCGGGTTCACGAGTACGTTTTCTTTGATACGACATCGATTTGATAAAAATTACGTGACATAATACTTTTACATAATTTTTTGCGATTTGAATTTATATTTAAATATTGTAAATTTTATTAAATTCAAATAGTTTATTTTGTAACATAAATACAAAAAGCAAACGTGTTACCGGTCAATATTTTGCTTTAAATATATAATAGAATATGATGAAAAATGCTCTTACATAGCTCGTTACGTTTACTCTACATGCACTATTTTACCGGGTAGTATCGGTAGACTACAGATAGTAGTAGAGGTATTCTACAGATCATGCTGAACCACTTTTCCCAAGAAACATACCCGCGCTAACTATTAGTTTAGGAAATAATTGAGTTCCAAACAAAAATGCGTGAACCCTAACGCACCGATATACGGGCGAGTTTCAAGAGAGCGTTGTCCGTGAAACAGCTGTTCAGGTGCAGCGTTCTAAATTAGACCTTCCTCCTACGAGATAAAGTCTTTGAGTTACAGTTGAATATCTTTTTCTCTGAAGATTTGCGCAGTTTTTTTTTTCAAAGAGTTGTTCATTATGGTCAGTAGAGTATGTGGTTTTATTTAAAGGTTGCGCTCTTTTCACACCCGGTACACAAAAGATTATTGAAATAACAGCACAAATCCTTCCTAACGATATTCTTTTATTATCATCACAATAGCAATGATTCATGAGTACGTTAATAATTTCGAGCCCTATGTTTGTATTTCTAACACATAGGTTAGTTACAATACATGTTGCGTCATGCTAGTACAAAGCCCCAGCTGTCGGTTAGATCGGATACATTCATATTAATGTTGTTTGAACATCATAAAGAGGGTCCTGACTGACCAGTCATGACCATGTTTACTGAACTAGGAGATCTGCTAAATCCATAACCTGGTAATATCTGGTAAGAGTCTCAATGTTATTCGAAAAAGCTACTATTGTGCAAATACTGACTTTAAGGGATCGTACGCCAATTGGCGAAACCTTATAGCACATATACTTAAATATTTGATATCTTTTAACCTATGTTTTCGCAAAATAAATTTTTATTATGATTATTTAATTGTCGTCTTTCACGCAAATTAAATTTGCGTTTAAGTTACAGAGGACCTCCTTTCAATAACATAGAGTTGGTATTGGCGGTCCACTATAACCAAAACTAAGTAGAAACGTGCCTAGCTTGCTGCTCTGTCGTCTTTCACGAAGACTGAAATCAAGATTTTTAAATTAAACTAAATTCTACTCCACTAGAACTTTAAGAATAATCATAAAATGGCTGAGTCTTTGCACAGCTGTAATGTAAAGATGGGAAGAAATTTAAATAAAAACCGGCCAAGGGCGAACGTCGGACTTGCGCGCGAAGGGTTCCGTGCCATTATCTATAAAAACCGCAAAAAAAAACATGTTTCTTGTATGGGAGTGCGCGGGTCCGACTCGCACTTGGCTGGTTTTAGTATTTGTTGTTATAGCGGCAACAGAAATACATCATCTGTGAACATTTCAACTAATTATCCCGGTGCATGAGATACAGCCTGGTGACAGAAGGACGGACGGACAGCGAAGTCTTAGTAATAGGGTCCCGTTAGTTACCCTTTGGGCACGAAATCCTAAAAATATGAAGGTACCTACCACTTTATTAATTAATTATTTTAATAACATTATATATAGCTGCAATACGGTTCACACTGACTCACTGATTGACATGGTTGTTTGGGTGGAGGGGGGGGTTTTACACTAATATGATGTAGGGGGGGGGGTGGTAGAACATGTCATTCTGAGTGGGGATAAAATCGAAAATTTTCATTTTTTTTAATTTTAGGGGGGGGTTCAGTCGTTTTCCCAAACCCTGTTTTGTATAGGATGCTTGTATGGGATTCGGATTTTTCGAGCTGGCGCAGCCAGCGAGTACAAAATTACTACCGGGGGGGTTGGCGGGCTGGCGCAGCCAGCTCGCCTACCCCCCCGGTAGGAATTTTGCCTATCGCTGGAAGGAATTCATACTGGCTACTCGGACGTTTTTTTACAACCCCCCCCAAATGTTTGGTACCATGTATGAGAGTTAAAGTACATATATGGGAACTAAATTCATACTGAATATTCGGTGGTTTTGGAAAATTCATACTGGATATTCGGTCGTTTTTATCGAACCCCCCCGCATTTTTAGTAGTATCAATATGAGTTGACGTATTTGTATGGGACAAAATTCATACTGTATATTCGGTCGAAATTTTCGTAACCCCCCCCGCATTTTTAGTACTATCCATGAAAGTTGACGTATTCCTATGGGACAAAATTCATACTGTATATTCAGTCGAAATTTTCGTAACCCCCCCGCATTTTTAGTACTATCCATGAAAGTTGACGTATTCCTATGGGACAAAATTCATACTGTATATTCGGTCGAAATCTTCGTAACCCCCCCCCCCCCCCCCCCCGCATTTTTAGTACTATCCATGAAAGTTGACGTATTCCTATGGGACAAAATTCATACTGTATATTCGGTCGAAATTTTCGTAACCCCCCCGCATTTTTAGTAGCATCAATATGAGTTGACGTATTTGTATGGGACAAAATTCATACTGGATATTCTGTCATTTTTATCGAACCCCCCCCCCACATTATTCGTAGTATCAATATGAGTTGACGTATTTGTATGGGACATAATTCATACTGTATATTCGGTCGAAATTTTCGTAACCCCCCCCGCATTTTTAGTACTATCCATGAAAGTTGACGTATTCCTATGGGACAAAATTCATACTGTATATTCAGTCGAAATTTTCGTAACCTCCCCCGCATTTTTAGTACTATCCATGAAAGTTGACGTATTCCTATGGGACAAAATTCATACTGTATATTCGGTCGAAATTTTCGTAACCCCCCCTCCCCCGCATTTTTAGTACTATCCATGAAAGTTGACGTATTCCTATGGGACAAAATTCATACTGTATATTCGGTCGAAATTTTCGTAACCCCCCCCCGCATTTTTAGTACTATCCATGAAAGTTGCCGTATTTGTATGGGAAAAAATTCAAGTATGACATTTTCGGACCCCAAAATTTTCAGAACGCACCCCGGGGTCCGAAAAACAAAAAAAAATTTTAAAATGTTTATAATTTTTTTTTCTTTTAGCCATATCTCCGCGACGTTTCGTCTCGGAACCCCCAAACTTGGACCCCGGGGGTCCGAAAAAAGATTTCTTTCATTTAAAAAAAATTTTATCCGAGGCGCGAAAATTTTTTTGTTTTGGCCATATCTCCATGACGGTTGGGCTTGGAACCCTCAAACTCGGACCCCTGGGGTCCAAAAAAAAATCTCTTTCTTTTCAAGGGGTCCATTCTTTTTCGGCCCATATCTCCCAAACCAATGAAGATAGACCCCTGTTCAGGGGGTCCGTTTGAAAGGGCTCGCCGAGATCTATCCGAATACCGAAAAAAAAAAATTTCGGCCACAGTTGGCCGAGTCGGCCACATCCGCGCAATTGGATTATCTCGAGAACGGTTGGAGCTACAGCTACGCGGTTTTCACCATAGTGAATGGCATCAAAACGGCCACAACTTGGCAAAAAAAATTTGACATTTTTGATATTTTATTTTTTTTTAATTTTTTTTTTCTCTAACTTCGGAATGGATGGTGGTAGCGCTTCCGGGTTTGCACTCGAATGATTAGTATCACGCGCTCTTCCCGACCGATGACAAATTTTGACATTTGACAACTGTCAAAACAATGTCAATCGCGTTTATTCAACCGATCGCCCTGAAACCCAGTTTCCACACGTTTTCAAGGTTGCTCTTTGTGTTGTTACAATAAGTTGACATACTTACTTTCCAGAACTATGACGAGGGTCACAGGTGCGCGGCCGAGTCATCAAGTCAAACAACATGTGCCTACCGTTCACCGAGGGACGAGGTCGCGCACCGCAGGTGCGCGGGCGAGTCCAACTAAATGCCCAATGACTCTTTTTCACACATCTTCCAACCGATGACAGGTTTTGACACTCGACACACATCCCATCCTCTGTCAATCACGGATTTTCTACAGATTGCCAATACTTCACTGTAGTACAAGTCCAATACGTCACTGATTCAAAGAAAAAAAACGCAAATATATTCGGTCGTTTTTTGTAACCCCCCCCGCATTTTTAGTACTATCAATATAAGTTGACGTATTTGTATGGGACAAAATTTATACTGTATATTCGGTCGAAATTTTCGGAACCCGCCCCCCCCCCAATTCTGGTACTATCCATGAAAGTTGACGTATTTGTATGGGACAAAATTCATTCTGTATATTCGGTCGTTTTTCGTAACCCCCCCGCATTTTTAGTACTTTCAATATGAGTTGACGTATTTGTATGGGACAAAATTTATACTGTATATTCGGTCGAAATTTTCGGAACCCCCCCTCCCCAATTCTGGTACTATCCATGAAAGTTGACGTATTTGTATGGGACAAAATTCGTACTGTATATTCGGTCGTTTTTGTTACCCCCCCCGCATTTTTGGTAGTTTCAATATGAGTTGACGTATTTGTATGGGAAAAAATTCATACTGAATATTCGGGCGAGTATAACATTTTCGGACCCCAAAATTTTCGGAACCCACCCCGGGGTCCGAAAAAAAAAATTTATATTTTTAAAATGTTTGAAAAAAAAATTTTGTTTCGTCCATATCTCCGCGATGGTTCGTCTCGGAACCCCCAAACTTGGACCCCGGGGTTCCGAAAAAAGTTTTCTTTCATTTAAAAAAACTTTTATCCGAACCGCGAAAAAATTTTTCTTTTGGCCATATTTCCGTGCCGGTTGGGTTTGGAACCCCCAAACTCGGACCCCTGGGGTCCAAAAAAAAATCTCTTTCTTTTCAAAGTGTCCATTCTTTTTGGCCCATATCTCCCAAACCAATGGAGATAGATCCCTGTTCAGGGGGTCCGATTAAAAGGGCTCGACGAGTTCTACCTTTTCAAAGTGTCCATTCTTTTTCGGCCCATATCTCCCAAACCAATGAAGATAGACCCCTGTTCAGGGGGTCCGTTTGAAAGGGCTCGCCGAGATCTACCCGAATATTAAAAAAAAAATTCGGCCAAAATCGGCCGAATCCGCGCAATTGCATTATCTCGAGAACGGTTGGAGCTACAGCTACAAGGTTTTCACCATAGTGAATGGCATCAAAACGGCCACTACTTGGCAAAAAAAATTTTTACATTTGACATTTTTGACATTTTTTGTCTTTTTTTTTAAATTGCTTTAACTTCGGAACTGATGGTGGTAGCGCTTCCGGGTTTGAACTCGAATGATGAGTATCACGGGCTCTTCCCGACCGATGTCATTTTTTGACATTTTTGTCATTTTTTTTTAAATTACTATAACTTCGGTACGGATGGTGGTAGCGCTTCCGGGTTGAACTCGAATGACAAGTATTACGGACTCTTCCCGACCGATGACATTTTTTGACATTTTTGACAATTTTTTTTTAAATTGCTATATCTTCGGAACGGATGGTGGTAGCGCTTCCGGGTTTGAACTCGAATGATGAGTATCACGGGCTCTTCCCGACCGATGACATTTTTTGACATTTTTGTCATTTTTTTTAATTACTATAACTTCGGAACGGATGGTGGTAGCGCTTCCGGGTTTGAACTCGAATAATAAGTATTACGGACTATTCCCGACCGATGACATTTTTTGACATTTTTTTTTTAATTGATATAACTTCGGAACGGATGGTGGTAGCTCTTCCGGGTTTAGTCAGAACTATGACGAGGTTGCGCACCGCAGGTGCGCGGCCGAGTCATCAAGTCAAGTAGGACGTGCCTACGGTTCACCGAGGGACGAGGTCGCGCACCGCAGGTGCGCGGGCGAGTCCATAAACCTTTACAATTACTCTTTTTCACACATCTTCCAACCACTGACAGGTTTTGACACTCGACACACATCCCATCCTCTGTAAATCACGGATTTTCTACCGATTGCCTTTAAATTCACTGTAGAACGAGTCCAATATGTCACAGACACAAAGAAAAAAACGCATATAAAAAAAAAACATAGGCACAACATATCTCGCGGGCTGCTTGCAGCCCGCGCACCACGCAAATGCTAGTCTATATATATATAGGTATATATTCGTTTAATATTCGTAATTAAGTCATTACTGTACGTGTAATATTTTTAGAAAAGAGTAACTGATGCGTACGTTACTAATGCTACAGAAGCCAAACCAGAAATTGTTTTTTTTTATATGTAGTATATTGGTACATATACCCGCATCACGTCAAAACTACAGAACGTATTTTTATGAAATTTTCACAGATTTATAGCTTAGTGTCCTAGAAGTAACACAGTCTTTAAATCGTCACAATAGTTATCAAAATCAAAGTAATCGTTTGGACTATAATTTCTTATAATTATTTACAATACTTTATTTTTAGTAAACTTTATTTTCGAAATAAAATATGTTCTGATCTATTCAAACCGAGAACATGTATTGCTGGTCATCCGTTGGCTGGCGCGTGAAAAGGAAATCGAAATATGTGAGTAGCTTTCGTACGCAACCAGTCCAATGAATACCTAGCAATTATCTTCGTTTCTAGATGCCATATCATGATTACTTGAACCGTATGGTATCTTGGCATATTGAGGTGTTCAATAGAGGAAATCTTATCCAAAAAGTTGAGTAAATTTTATCATATCCATCATATTGCAGGAGTCGAACCCGGATCTTAAGATTGAAGACCCGGCATTCTAACGACTGCGCTACCACTGATATACAGGTTGAAAATAGACAAAAATATTTTTGCTTCGTCATTTAGGCCTGTTTTTATGAAACTTTAAATTTTTCAATTTCTCCGTCACTTTAACCTCAATATAAATCTTCTAAGTCGTTAGGTGCAATGAAGGCTGCACTCACAGCTTATTGGATTAGAGGTAACTGAATTAGGGGGAAGGGAGGGGGGTAGTGGCATCTTCGAGCGGAACAAATTATGCTATTATTCAATTATGAACTGGGTCAGGAGTTTCAAGAAAGTTACTGAGATATGCAAATTATTAATATACATTGAAATTATGTTTTTGATGCGAAATCCATCGCTTTGGAATACTCTAAATATTAATTATTAGAGTGCATTACAAACTAGAAAAGATAAATTAGAAACAAATGTAAAGGCAAGACTATGAAAAGGCCAGGATTCGCAAAGGAAAAGCAAGGTCCCAGGTTCGTATACTGGGAGGATTTTTTTAAAATTCTTGTCTTTACATTTATTTCTAATTTATTTTTTATAGTTTGTAATGCACTCTAATAATAATAAACATTGAATATTGTCTTAAAAATGATCTTATGTTGCTAACTCGATTCAAATTTTTGTCTACGCGCGTGACTTAAGACGACATGGGTAGTAAAAAATGAAATTTTAAGACAGTCACATTATGTACTAAAATAGGCAAGGTTCTGAAAAACAAAAGGTTTTAAATTAAGCCTTTTCCAAGACGATAACAAAGCCCAAAACATGATAGATAAAAATTTGCTGCATCAAAAAAAATTCAAAGTGAAAGCTGATTTTTAGTCCGTCCAAACTAATACAGTGATGACTTTTGTAAGCATATAAACCTTACATCTAAAACAAAGCACGTTTTTTTAAACGCTCTTGTGTGATATTTCTATATTAAATATTATTCACAAGAAAACAGCAATATCCAACCCTTTCCTTATTCACCGCACTATTCAACCGCTTTTTTTTCAGATATGTTTATCTCTCTCGTTGAGCGATAGACATATTGCGTCTAAAGCTAAGTAAGTCAACTACTTATGCGCCAGATATGAGCCTCTTTACCTTGGACCTCACTCACACTACTCGCACAAACACAAGGCTCTCAGCCAACGCTTTGTGTCAGCGACGCCTCTACCTCAGACAACTTTTATAAAATACCAAAGGAAATACTTGGTCTCTCAGACAATTTTAAAAAGCATGTTAAGAAAAGTCTTTACAATAAAGCTTATTATTCTATTCGCGTATACTTAGAAGATAAAAATGCAAGGGGATAAATTCGACCACATTGCTTTAAGGGTACCACATTGCTAAACTTCAGTTTTGCATTAAATTCAGTTCCGTCTATGAAGATGATAAAAAAAAAGTTTGGTTATATACTTCATAAATATACATACTTTAAATCCTCTTACAAATTAATCACTTTCAAAAAGTATTTACGAAAAAAGCGATTCACGCGTAGATACCTACTTGCTAAATAAAATAAAAACATTAGACAAAAGATAAAAGTTTAGCATTGTGGTGTGGAACCTTTTAAATATTGTATGTACATACTTACTCGTAGATAGATTTAAGGGCTAAGGGTTGTTAAAATACAAAATACATATACAAGGTGACTTTAATTTATGCAGCCAAATTCTTACTGAAAGGAAAGAGAAAAAAAACGGGAAGTGCTCAGTAACAAGGTTCGATTACCCTTTTTGTGGAATTCGTAAATTATTCTTTTCATGTTTAGACAAGTCCAGAATCAATTATTATGGGACGTCAAGATTATATTTTGCGAAATTAGCAAAAAGCGTTATTGATCCGTGTTACTCATCACTTACCAAGCCTCTAGTATGAATTTGGCTGTATAAATAAAAGTCACCTTAAATAAAGTAAACTCTGACTGTTAAAGGTGATAGGTGAGATAGAACAAGATGGTAAAGAGATAATCCATTAATCTCGTTTTGTTTGAATATTGCCTTTTACTTTTGATCTAGATAATCGAATTCCCTTCAAAGGTATGTAGTGAAATGAGGTAATTAATGTAAATACTTCATAAATAATGTTAAAAACAGAGTGCTATTTTTTACAAAATAAAATTTAACTATTGTATTAAATATTCACAGTAATCAACTTATTTCAAAATAGACAGTTACATAAATGGTACATAAAATATCTATACAGTGTGAGTCTCGTTAAAGTGCACTTATGAATTTGGGTAATACTAGACCCAATTTAATCGACAGAAAAAATTATAAAACATATCTTGTTTTTTTTTTTCACAGGGGACTTTTTTTTTACTTATTTTAAAAAAACCCAAAGTGTCTCTGTTTGATCGCTAATAGAAAATGTTCTGTCCGGGATAGAAACGCGGTGTTTTTATTTTATGAAAGACGATATGATACAGTTTAACGTAAAAGTTTTAACTCTTATTGAAAAAAACACTGGAAAAAAAACATTTATCCTATATTCTTAACCCGTAGAATCACAGTCGTGACGATCGTCACGCCTAGGCCGAATTGTAAATAAAAAAATATTATTGTTAGTTAATATATTATAAACCTAGTGATATGGGTATTTTTCGAAAGCTATTAAGATGAGCAATAAAAAAAAAAAAAAAAAAATTATAATAATATGAAAAAAGTTGTGGATTGTTATTTTAGGACCAAATCTTCTTTTTTTTTATATATGTATAGAGTTGTATTTTTTTAATTTTTTTTTATTATTCTTTATATTTTTTTACAATATTATAAAATTTGAATAGACATATACATATATAGTATACATACATATATTCATATATATAACTAAGATTTTTTCAAGGAGAAAGCCCCCCCCCCCCTAACTTACCCCAAGAAAAAAAAAATGTTTTCTTGTAGGAAATTTTATCTAGTTTTAGAAAAACAAAATTGCATTAGAATTGGACAGCTAGTTCCGGAGATATAGCCAAAAACAAAATTGGCAGGAAAATTTGCAAACTTGCAAAAATGCACGATAACCGGACAGGTAGTGATGGTGATTTTTTAACGTAAATTGTAACTTAATCGTCACTGCCCGTTGTTAAAAATCATTACCGTTTTTATTTTAACATAATATTTATAGGTCACTTACTTCAAAAATTACAGTACAATTGCTGATAGAAAAATATATAATTACAACAAGTATTTTTTTTTCGGTTGATAAAATTGGGTCTAGCTTTATCCATATGTGCACTTTAAAAAGACTCACACTGTATATAGACTAGATATTTGAATCAAGTTTTATTTTGAGTTTGAGAGGTATTCCGGGCGCAAAAAGTGCTTTACCTTGATCGAATCGGTCTTTTTTAACTTTTTTGTTCATAAAGGTAAGCGATTCCAAAGTTTTGCGAAATTGTAGAAGATTTCTATTATTAGTATGATTGGAACAAATTTATTTTTAGCCGTATTTGAAATTAATTTTATTTCAAAATATTGTAAAATTTTTATCACTACATCCCTTTCCTTTACCGTTACCGAGATATATGTTTGTCGTTGAGTATCCTCATAATATTGGTTTAAGGTGGTAGAGCTGATGCCGGGCTCGACTGTGGAGGTACCACCATCTTACTCGCAAATCCTCCTGAAGTTATTCGGGGGAGAGTAAGAGAACAGCTCTCAGGCAAAACCAGGCGGCCCACCATTGCCTGGGACCGATGGATGGCGGTATATCCATCCCCAATTGCCGGGCCTTATATAAAACAGACTAGTGACGGGCAGCGGCGTCACTAGTGCAAGGGTTTCGGCACCGCGCTCACCAACCCACCTGCCCAGCGTGTGTAAGTATGGGCATTTCTTCCAGGAGGACCGCCAAGAGTGGCGAAATCCTGGAAAGGCCTATGTCCAGCAGTGGACGAAACAGGCTGATGGACGGATGGATGGATATTGTAAAATTTTTATCACTGCATCCCTTTCCTTTACCGTTACCGAGATATATGTTTGTAATTGAGTATTCTCATAATATTGGTTATTTGCCAAAAAAGGGATCCAAAGATGTAAAGATACGACGTAACAACTAGTGCACAAACATACATAACAACATACATACAATCACAAACAAATCATTCTTGCCCTAAGAACATACATACTTTATAGCTGCTCAATTCAATTGTGGATCATAATTATTTTGTTAACTTTTTGTAGAGTTAGTAAGGCTTATGTCATGCATGCACTACTGTTTTTTATTACATAACTATATAGAAATCCTATCACAAAAGATTTCCGAAAACCAAGCACAAACCTTTACAAAGCATTATCATTTATATCCCCAGGAACATAGATGGATGGTTATACTGAGAGAAGCTTCACCTATTTCTCATAACGTCGTCAGATGACCTCATTCACCAAAACTAGAGACTTGTAAGGACCAAAATACTTTTAAAAAGACCTCAAGTTCAGTAGTGGTTTCGGACGACAGAAAATTTTTATATACTGTTTTTTTTGTTTCCTATGACCCAGGTACCTTTTAAGTAAGGTTGTTACCAAATATGCTATTCATTTGAGGTCTTTTTAAAAACAGCTAGAGCGGATAACACTTATTTTTTGAAAAAAAAAATGTGTGTGCTTAAGCAGGATAAGTTTGAATTAAGGGTCCGTATAAGGCTAGATGCCCAACTTCAAATGAGCATCTCACATTGTGTAACTTGGTAAATCAGTAAAGTAAAAATAATATAGACAGTAGAATATATGGCTAATAGGCTGATCTTAGAAAAAATGCAAAATCTTGAAGTTTGCTCGATAGAAAAAAATTACGAAGTTACCTCAAAATTTAATATTTTCGAGTGTTAAAGGGCCTTCCTTAAATCATTAAAAATAAGTTAACAAATGACATCGTCAGCTCATCTTAGAATAATTTTAAAACTACATCTGAAAACAGAGTTATTAAATAAAAACGAAGATTTTTGTGGGCGCGTATATCTTGGTGGTGGTAACAGCCACGGGTGAGAGCGCGCCATTTTGTACTTAAAGAAAACGACGAAGGGTTTTGTTCTGATTGATGCAAAATGAGATGCTCAATCTGAATTTATATGCAGCCTTAAGGGCTGATGATGGGATAGACTTTTCGCTTTTATTATCATCGCAATTAGGGCAAAAACTAGGCCAGCGACATTTTTCCCGATAGTGCATAATACAGTCAAACTTAACAAACAATATTCCGTCTTTTTTCTTGGACATACAAGATCCTATGCTTTTACTATTCGGTCACGTCAAAACTGATAACAAACCAAATAACATTAAAACATTGTTTTGAAAACCAACGCACAAATTTAACAAAGTCTATCCAAATATTATTTTGATCGCAGTAAGTCATAAAAATGTTGATTTAGCTAGTCGAAGCCAAATAAAGTTATTAACACAAAATAATAAATTTTATAATGCGGTATTTTTTACACCCTGTTGAAGACTGTCTTGAAAAGAAGCAAAATTTCACAGGTGCTTAGATAAAGTACTTTTATTTATAGAAAAATGTTTGTAATTATCATTCCATCATTTTATACTTTGATACCCTATTAAGGCATAAACAAGCAGCGTAACATCACAACACAGATGAAAAAATATATATATAAAAAATATATATCATCACGACATGAATCCCTGAAATGGAGAAATACAAGTCACAGTCCACACTCGGCACACCCGCGTTTCACCGACTATAATTACGTCCCAACGTGATGGGTGGTGAGCTATATCGCCGTACTTCGGGCACAAATACACGCTTTTCAGGGCATGCAGGTTTCCTTCCGATGTTTTTTTACCGTTCAGCAAGTGGTAAGTATTAAATACAGATGAGAAAGTAGAACAAAATTCTTCATTAAAGCTAAAAATGAAGATTTATTTCACGCGTAACACTTTTTCTCCACAAAACCAACAATGAAAAATATTCTTCATTACTCCTTGTTGTTGTATATGCCTCTTGCTTGACATAATTATGAACGCTACGGTCTCCATGCGGGGTAGCCAAAGACGAAGATCACTTTTTTCATTACGTAGTTCGAATTGTATATATATAAGGTGACTGCATGATATACCTAGCTAAGTTTATACTGGAGACTTGGTAAGGGATCAGGACCAAGGTTCCACTACCGTTTCTGTGAAAAATTTATAATACTCAGGGTTGTTCTTAAAAAAGTATAGGGTCACAAATTGAACCTTGGTTTTGACCACTTACCAAGTTTCCAGTATAAATTTGACTATATTATCCAAACTTATCTTTAAGTTAGTTGTGTAAACAGGGTTATTTTGACATTACTTCCCAGAATTTGATCCTGATAAGGGACCTATCGGATGGTGCAATAATATACCGGGTGTTTTTCATTTTAAATCAACGTATTCGTTTCATGGCAAGAAAAATTTTATCAAAAAATCGAATTAAGTAGATTCAGTTTTCGTCAAAATTGGCCCTGAGACTCCTGTGAGCATTTTACGATATTCTCTATAGCTTCCGATTTGGCTATCCACGAACGCCCATTTATAAAACTTACCCGTATACTATGTGGTTAACCGAAATAAACCTAGATTATGATTTTATTGCGAAATACTTCGCTTCGGGATACTCGAAATATTATTATTAGAGTGCATTACAAACTAAAAAAGATACATTTGAAACAAACATAAAGACAAGAATTTAAAAAAATCCTCGGGCCAGGATTTGAACCTGCGACCTCTTGTTATCAAGTAATTTCACCACCGAGGTACTTATCTAGACCGTTAAATTTTTCCACCACACTTGTCCACCGAATATTTTTCTAACTATTTGATCTAACAAGCTTGTAATGCACATACTGACGCTCACGAGGGCTTTATAAAACGAAATAATATTTAACAAACCTTTATATGAATAAGCAATTCAACGATATAAATAAGCGAAATAAACCTTTTCATGGAATGCTATAGCTTGACTACGTGCACGTCCCTTGACGCATATGCGTTCCGACTACGACGTAGCGGGTTTACAAAACTATGGGGTCGTAGCACTTGCTGCAGCGTAGTAAATCAAGTTATGTACAAATTTTACTACTAGAGATCACATCACGATAAGAGGACTATACCTGCCACACGTCAATTATGGCCACATCAAAAGAGAGATTCAACATATCCTTGAAGAGACCGACTGTATTAACATCGGTAACCTGAACCTTAAAATGACCGCCCTCAAGCACTCTAGAACAGTAGGTGCGGGAAGAGCTGTACAAAAAAGCATCGACGAAGGTGATTGCAAGCTTATCCACACTAATAAACCATCTAGACCGAATCATGCTGGAGGCCACATTTTAGACGCTGCCCTAGTAACAGGATCACTGCAATATGAAACAAGCAAACATTGTAGACAAATTGAGTCTATATCATCAGATCACATGCCATGGCTGTTTACATTAACCCGTCAAGTCACAGTCGTGACGATCGTCACGCCTACATATTTTTCCGCCGGCTCATACTCGTGACGATCGTCACGCCTCGCCCACATACACTTGAAACCGTTTTTACCGGCTTATAAGCAACTCTGATATTTAACATAAGTGTGTCGTCGCATTGCTTTGAAACCGACCTACATTTGAATGGCATATGGCAACTTTCGTGGAGAAAAAAAAATAAAATAAAAAGTAAACAAAACGGCTCATTTTTTCTTGCGCTTTCTGTGCTGTGGCGTGAAGAGGCTTCGAAAGAAATTTTTCAAAATATTGTGTTTTTGTGGTTATTTCTCCGAGAAAATGTAAGTATTTTATGAATTACTAATGTTTCATCGTTATTATACCATATCAAGTGAATTCTTAGCGAAATTTAAATTATGCAGACATTTTTACTAAATTTCAACTACTAACTGCTTTTTTATACATTCCTTGCCGTTTATTTGGATAAACCTTTAGCTTGCCCAAAAGATAATTTTATTAGCATGATAAATATCTTTACCAAACTGGATTTGGATGTTTATTTCAAGAGATATCGGAGTTTTAGTAAAACTCGGTACGCGCTTCCGCCATGCTGCTGATGTGCCGATAATTTTGCGGGCGGGTGGGTAAAATGGTCTTTTATTGTACAGGTTAACCATGAACACAGAGTTTGAAATACAAAAGACCAGGGACATGAAGAATCTTTTGACTGACGATGTAACACAAAAACTATACAAAATACTTATTCAAGACAGATTAGATCCAATGGAGAAAATAAAAAACAAACGAAGAACTAGACACCTATATACAAAAGTTAGAACAAATAATTACCGATGCCCTAGATATCACATCACCAAAAATAATTATAGACCCTAAAGAAAATCTTCCGAAAGAGATTCAAGACCAAATTAAAAGAAGAAACGAACTTAAACAAAACGTCAAACGAGCACAAGGGCATCGAATTGCGAAGCAACTATATAATGAAGCAAAAAAACAATTACAAGTATCACTAGAGACGTACAGAGAACAGACCTGGATGAGAATTATCGAAAACACTAAAGATAATAGAACAAAAATGTGGAAAATACAGAGAACGCTAAAGACACCACCGCAAAAGCTACCAATGCTGCCTGGATGTACAACCGAAGAAGAAACAATAGACACATTAGTTGATGCCTCAATAGTCAAAGACTCAATAATCCTCGAGATGGATGAAGAAACGGAAATAACAACCCCATTCCAACCACTGGATAAAGCCTCGCCTGATGAAATTAAGAGAGCTATATATAGCTTCAAAAACAAAAAAGCACCAGGGCCGGATCAGATCAGAGTGGATGCCATCAAATTAGCTGGACCAGCATTTTGGCAAGCACTAGGAAAAGCAATTAATTATGTACTCTCCACGGGCTATTATTCACAGAGATGGAAACTAGGCGACTGCATTTTTTTACATAAGTCGGGCAAGAATTATAAAGACCCTAAATCATATCGGCCGATCACGTTACTGAACATCATGGGTAAGATCTGCGAGAGAATAATTCACAAGAGGATAATGACCGCGTGCAGCAAACTAATACCAGATTTTCAGCATGGCTTCTTGACTGGAAAAGGAACCGGTACGCAAATTCTAAGGACCTGTAAATACATATCTGATGCATTAGCTGAAAGTCACAGCGTCGCTATGATATCTACAGATCTAAGCAAAGCATTTGACTCCATCAACCACAAAGGCCTTACATTTAAGCTGCAACAAGGTGACGTGCCAAATAACATTATAAAAATTGTTGAACATTACCTCAGAAACAGAAAAACGAGAGGAAAATTTAGAACAATGACAGGCGAAGAAAAAATCGTACCACACGGTGTGCCCCAAGGTTCAATACTAGGACCACTGATCTTCAATCTTTATGTACACGACATCCCAAAGAGCAAAATCGCAGGTCAGATGTTGTCACAATATGCAGACGACCTCTGTATCCTTAACACGGCGGAGAGACCAGATAACGCAACGATAAGAGCCACATGGGCAGCAGAAGAAATAATTGACTACTACGAATGATCGGGATTACAATGTAATGTGGAAAAGACCGAGTGTATAATGTTCACAAAAAAGCAAAAGAAATCGCGAAGTACCGCGAGTCGCGGATATAAACCAACAGTGAAGATCAAAGGAAAACTGCTAGAATACAAAACTAGTGTGCGATATCTGGGAGTGATTTTAGACAAAAGACTGAGCATGAACGAACATGTGAAAAAAGTGATCGCGAAAGCGAAAAGAGTAAGAGGCATGCTGTCCCCTATAATCGGGTGGTATTCGAAAGTGAACATCGAAACAAAAGTGGCCGTAATACAGGCGTGCCTATTACCCATCCTAGACTATGGAGTAGTGCAGTTACTACCCAGAATAAGCAAGACAAACCTTTTGTCGATTGAACGCCAGTATAGAATGGCGCTAAAGTCGGCTGGAGGTTTTCCAAGATCATTACCTAGCTGCGTTCTGTGGGAAATGCTCGACGAGGATCCGTGGCATCTCCGAGTACACGATCTGCATCACGATATGATAGTTAAACTAAATAATGTATGCATACAAGGACTTGATGTCCCGGGTCCAGCGTACACGAGGTATGGGCAACACAACCCGATGTTATTCAGCACGAGAATTGGCGATGTGGAATATATAAACAAACATGAGAGAGGCAAGCGGGTCAGCAAGCGGCATGTCCCTCCTAGATCAGCAATATTAAAATGATATTTTTTTATTTATATTCATCGGGCATTCATACTAGAATACCAACCATAAATTAAGTCACTAGATCTTTAAGACGTATGTTACTAACAAACACCCGCATGGCGGACAATTTTTGTAACAGAAAAGATAAACAATAAATATTTTTCTATTCTATTCTATTCTATTAGCGTAGTAAAAAGAAGACGCAAATCTGGAATGTTATGTGGACGAAGGAAAAGTGATGTGTCAGAATTGTAATTGATAGGCTTCTCAAAACAATATGACAATCATAGTCTGTGCTTATTTCTCTAAGGCCTCTTACAAAGATTTAAAGCTTTAAAATACACTCATTTTAAGAATTTTTTCTTCAAACCGCAGGCGTGAGTTTACCTTATGATGATTGTCAAATGTCGAGTTTTATAATTTTACTAGTGAGATTACGTTTTCATGGTAGATTTTTGTTCGGTTGTTCATAAACTAAACTAACCTAGTGAAATGATAAACTAATGTATTTAACAAAATACATAGGTATCTTTATGTCAGTTTGACATTTTTTAATTCTGAGAGTTTATAATTTAATTAACCTAGTGAGGTTACGTTAGTTTATAAACAAGTTTGAAATAAAAATTTCACAAGAAAAATCATAAACTATTGGATTTTACAATTTTACTGTAAAATTATAATTACACAGTGAGCTTTTTGCGTTTGTTTAAAAACTAAATTAACCTAATCGAGTGAAATTTTAAACTATTGAATTTTACAATGTCACGCTGACATACATTTATAAACAAATAGAATTTAATACATTTACATTTATTTAAAAGCAATAATAATTTAACTTTCAGCATAATTTATCTAAAGTGCCTTTATAAAGGTTTGACTGGATCCTCGGAATAACGTCTACTAAGCCAGAATAATCGCAACTCGTTATTTAACGTCATTTTTTATCTCTTAATCTTCTGCCGTTATTCTCCTTAGTTTATGTTTATGCTGACATTTATAAGGATGAAGTAAGTATCTGGGGACATTTATTTTCTTATTATATTTGCCCCAATTTTGCCCTTAGGCTGGTTATTTGTTCAGAGGGATAAAAAATTTAGTGCAATAAAAGTGTTTTGCCGTAAAATGTTTATCGTTTTTCGTTTTATGGGTGTGAATGTATGACTTGGTGAATTCTTACTGAATCTTCAAAAACGAGAGATAATCAATTAAGGAAAACATTTTAGAAATTCTTTCAAAATATATCGTTTCTGGTTAATTAATGATTTTAATAATTTTATTAAATATAACTTCTAATACCACAGTAACGTACAATTTGAAGCTCTTACTATTTTACACTAATATATAAAGCAATTTCAGCATTTTATTAAATGTGACAAAACATTGTAAAGAAAAGATATTTTATTTAAGCAGAACTCGGCAGATATAACGCGTAGCAGAACTCGGCAGATATAACGCGTAGCAGAACTCGGCAGATATAACGCGTAGCAGAACTCGGCAGATATAACGCGTAGCAGAACTCGGCAGATATAACGCGTAGCAGCGTAATGAGGATAAATATCACTTACTTGTTACAAAATTCTGCGGATTAAGATTCACAAGCATTAACGATAATTAATTATTTTGAAAATAATATCTTTAGCTTGAAAGGCCAAAATAATGCTTGTGTATAGTTTCAACACGTATTATGTCAAGTGTTTTAACGGCATTTAAAGTACAGATTAAGGTGGTAGAGCTGATGCCGGGCTCGACTGTGGAGGTACCACCATCTTACTCGCAAATCCTCCCGAAGTTATTCAGGAGAGAGTAAGAGAACGCTCTCAGGCAAAACCAGGCGGCCCACCATTGCCTGGGACCGATGGATGGCGGTTTATCCATCCCCAATTGCCAAGCCTTATATAAAACAGGCTGGTGACGGGCAGCGGCGTCACTGGTGCAAGGGTTTCGGCACCGCGCTCACCAACCCGCCTGCCCAGCGTGTGTGAGTATGGGCATTTCTTCCAGGAGGACCGCCAAGAGTGGCGAAATCCTGGAAAGGTCTATGTCCAGCAGTGGACGAAACAGGCTGATGGAAAGTACAGATCGAAATTTTTCGTAATAGCATATCCTAGATTCTGCAAATAAATTCCAGTTCATTCCATTATCAGGTTTTTAGGAACCGGGTTAATTTTTTGATAAATTTGCGTCGCCGTCTCGCCACCACATACATGACGTCATCGCTACAATAGTGACGTGCGTCTGACAACAACCATTAATCTTAGTTTGTTGCCTTACGTGAGTGTACACGTGTAGAAGATGTACTAACGGATAGGCGTAGGCTATGATCAGTTGGGAAATATAAATGGATCCTTTCGTATTTGTCCAGCGTTTACTTAATTCTTCCACAAATGTTTAGACTAATGTAAAATCACATTTTTTTATTTGTAAGGTAAAATATAGCTTCTTCAATCTTAAATAGACCGCTCAAGTATCAAATACAATGGTTTTATTTAAAAATCTTCGATTGTCACTAGCCGGTGAGTTTCCTTGCAATTAGTTAAAATCATCAAGATTAAAATTTGAATTTAAGGAAAAATTATTAAATTCAACAAAATTAAAATTATAAAAGTCAACACTCAATATTCCATAATGTTCAAAAAAATCAAATCAAAATATTTATTTTTGCAAAATATATACATAAAGTATACTTTCTACAAGTCAAAGTTAATTTTAACAATATAATATATCTTTAGATATAAATAAAAATAAAAATAATACGGGAAATAAAATATACACCTGCATAAATAAATGATAGTCGTTAGTTTTTAAATAAATAAATAAATAAAAAATAAATAAAATAGAGGAATCTAAGAATAAAAATATAAAAAATATTATATATACATAATGCAATGAAGAAATAATTTCATAAATAAAAACGGGAAATACATACAAAAAATATTAAGGTTGGGCTACTAAAATGTAATAAAGTTATACACCTGCATAAAATATAGAAATATAGGAATAAAAATATTATATATACATAATGCCTAACCATCCGCACCATTCGATTAGTATTGCTAAGAAGAAGGGCAAGAAACTTAGCAAACATTCCTTTTTTTCATAATAAAACATATGATACAAAAACATATACATACCTACTCAAGTAAAGGCATAAAAAATATAAGACTGCAGGAATTAGTCACGAGAAAAAAAATATTTCTTAGTCAACCTGTCTCATATTGTCTATCACCTTTAAAAAAGTAAGTTTACATATTAATTAATTTTAAGCCTTTAGAGGAATCATACAGTATTAAAATATGCTAATTATTAATTACAAAATTGAATAAGATTATTATTATTTATTACACAATGCTTCATTATCATCCAAATAATCATTGATTTTATAATAAGCTTTCTTAAGTAGTCCCTGCTTAATATATAGTTTAAACTAATTTTCAGGCAAACTAAGGACCTCCTCTGGAAGCTTATTGTAAAATCTTACACCATGTCCTACAAAAGAGGTACCTACTTTGGCAAGTCTTAATTTTGGAAAAGCTAGTTTATGTTTGTTTCTGGTTTCAACAGAGTGGTGCACACCAAGCCTCGGGAAACTATCAATATTTTTTCTGACATATCTAATAACTTGATAAATATTCGACTGACGACGACCCCGAGTGGATCGAAATATATTTCGAAATTATTATTTCTTTTCTTTTCTTTTTTTGCATATATATAAAAGTGTATATATTAATAAAAAACAATGAAAAAGCTTTTATAAAGATAAAATATTTATTATTATAACTTGATAAATAAATTCACTTGGGACCGTAAGTATATAAATTTCTTTAAACTTTTCTGTTAATGAATCTCGATACTCCATGTTATAAATAGACCGAATTGCTCTCTTTTGCAAGACAAAGACTGCTTCTATATCCGCGGCTCTACCCCACAACATTATGCCATATGACAGAATGCTGTGAAAATAACTGAAATATACTAATCTAGCAGTATTTTCATCAGTAATCTGCCTTATGCGTCTAACAGCGTATGCGGCTGAACTAAGTCTACCATAGAGAGCTTCTATGTGGGGACCCCACTGATGACGAGAGTCTATAGTAATACCTAAAAACTTAGTTTCGTTAACTAACTCCAACTTGGACCCCTGCAAAAATAAACTGAAATCTACTTGAATTACATTTGGTAAAGTAAACTTTATACATTTCGTCTTTTTTGCATTAAGAACTTAATTATTTACAGTGAACCAATCAAGAATCAGAGAGAGAGTTGAATTCGCGTCATCAAGAATATCGTTATGTCGATTCACTTTAAAAATAAGTGACGTGTCATCTGCGAATAGAACTATCTCAGATAAGTCTTCAACTAAGTAAGGAAGGTCATTTATGTATATTAAAAACAATAGGGGCCCCAATATGGGTATATTTATGGATATATATCCATCCATCCATCCATCAGCCTGTTTCGTCCACTGCTGGACATAGGCCTTTCCAGGATTTCACCACTCTTGGCGGTCCCCCTGGAAGAAATACCCATACTCACACACGCTGGGCAGGCGGGTTGGTGAGCGTGGTGCCAAAACCCTTGCACCAGTGACGCCGCTGCCCGTCACTAGTCTGTTTTAAGGCCTGGCTATTAGGGATGGATATACCGCCATCCATCGGTCCCAGGCAATGGTGGGCCGCCTGGTTTTGCCTGAGAGCTGTCTCTTACTTTCCCCCGAATAACTTTGGGAGGATTTGCGAGTAAGATGGTGGTACCTCCACAGTCGAGCTCGGCATCAGCTCTACCACCTATGGATATATATATCAAATGTAAATTACTTATTGAATTTGTGTGAACTATAATTTTTAATCTATAGTCAGCATTATAAGGGCACTCATAGGCCTCCTAATTTTTTTACGTTTGTCGGTCTTATAGATGTCATGTCCGGGTATTGCCTGCTACTTGTTTGATGACGTCAGACCAGCCATCGTCTCTTCGGGTGACCAGGCAATCGGCGTCCTTCTCTAGGGTACCAGTGGAGGACTCGTTCACTCCATCGAACATCGGTCGAGCAGTCGAGCCAGTCCATGGTTCTGTTAAAACTTTAATGTTACTTTAGAAAATAAATCGGTAACCTTACAAATCGTAGTTGAAATACTACTTTATGCTTCCGAGTCTCACGAGTAGAGAATTACTATACGTACTGTACTATACTTTTCATACTATACGGGAATTCTCGTACGTGTGACAGGGTTAGTGTCTGACTGAGACTACTAGCCAGGCAGTTAAACTGAATTTATACACGTCTAAAGAGGGCTTGGACGTTCCGCGGCAGTGCTCGCATGGATCCTGCTTTCTTTCGATCCCGCAAACAAATTCTTTATATCTCTTCTTAGCAAATATTCACGTCATGCAAGAAACCTAAAGTCCAAATTTCATATTCCTAAGTGCAGCCGTTTTGGTCTGAGCGTTGTCTAATCTCATCGGTTTATTATTTAATATGTTATTAATAGCTATATGTCAAACCATTTTCCAGTTTTATTTTCGTGTTGGTAATCAATTCTTATTATTAACCAACATACTATTAGATACTAGCTTTTGCCCGCGACTCCACCCGCGTGTTATTCGGTTTAACGGCATGCTTTTTTCCGGAATAAAAAGTAGCCTATGAGTTAAGTTAGGGTATAAGCTATATCCATTCTAAATTTCATCCAAATCCATTCAGCCATTTCTGCGTGAAAGAGTAACAAATCTGGAGTAACAATGCGAGGGATTTAACTTAAAATATTATTATCTCAAGATGATCCGGTCGGAAATAAGTTTTGTGTATCTATGTTCAGAATGTTCCCGGAAAATCTCTATTAATTGTTTGCTAAGCCAACCGAGGGACGGACGTTGCTGTATTATGTTTTCATTTTATTAAATCACAAGCAAGTTCGCTTCAGAGATAAGCTTTTATTGTAAAGATTTTCTTAAAAGATACCTAAACGAATATTCTGCAGAGAACTATTATGTGAAAATACGCTCAAAATATTCCTTCCCTTTCAAACTGTATTAAACTATTGTTTGATTTTCTACTGTAACAGTCTGCTGAAAAAAATTGTATTTTACCATTATGAATCTGAATATTTATGCGAAGGTATTAGCGACAAAAAACTATGCGACAGTGAAATAACTATTTATGTTTTCCGCAGAAATCGCAAATAATTACATAAACATAGTATATTTTACTTTATGTCCCTTGCGGTTCACAAAAATAAACACCAAAATATATCTAAGAGTTATCTCTATGTTATACACTCTAAACTATTTTTTGTGAACTGTATTATATTGTATAGTGTAATATATTCTATAGGTATCGTTAGGTAGTTCATTAGAATCTAACCCACGAAATCATTGTTATAAATCATGTAAAATTGGAAATAATACTTTAGGGTTAAAATCTTTTTTTCTGCTCCTTGGTGGCGCTTGGAGGCAATAGCTTACCGAGGACGATTTGAAACACGAGCGAAGCAAGTGTTTTAATATTAACGGGTAAGGCTTTGCTCCTACCCACGAGTATAGTCATCATACATATTTGTAGGACATGGTATAAGATTTTACAATAAACTTCCAAGGGAGGTCCTTAGTTTGCCTGAAAATAAGTTTAAACTATACATTAAGCAGGGACTACTGAAATCAATGATTATCTGGACGATAATGAAGCATGGTGTAATAAATAATAATAATCTTTATCAAAATTATAAGTCATAATTAGCAAATTTTAATACGAAATGTTTGATTCCTCTAAAGGCTAATCTTAAGCCCTTTATAGTTAATTAATATGTAAACTGACTTTGCTGTAAAAGGTAATAGACAATGTAAGACGGATTGACTAAGATCAATATTTTTTTTTCTCTTGGACATAATTCCTATGGTTTTATATTTGCCTTTACTTAAGTAGGTATAAGAAAATTGTATAGATTAAGTTTATGTTACAAATGAAAAAATTCATGTTTGTTAAGTTTCTTGCCCTTCTTCTTAGCAATACTAATCGAATGGTGCGGATGGTTAGGCATTATGTATATATGATATTTTTTTTCCTATACTTCTTTATTTTATGCAGGTTTATAACCTTATTACATTTTAGTAGCCCAGCCTTAATATTTTTTGGATGTATTTCCCGTATTTATTTATCAACTTGTTTGTTCGTTGCATCATTTGCATATAATATTTTTATTCCTAGATTTCTCTATTTTATGTAGGTGTATAATTAAATTTTTGTAGCCCAACCTAAATATTTTTTGTACGTATTTCCCTTATTAGTATATACATATTATTTTTTATATTTTTTTATTCAAAAGATATTTATTGTAAAGATTAACTTTGACTTGTAGAAAGTATACTTTATGTATCTATTTTACAAAATAAATATTTTGATTTGATTTGATACTACGTTTTTCAATGCATAGTCTAAGTAAATAAAAGAAACATATGTAAAGAAACGAACAAAAAAATCCAAATTAAATTACAGTAATAACACAATCAATAACTAAAGCCTCATAGTGGAAACAGACAATATTTGTTCGCACCCAGTTACCAAACCAAAGTATTTAGCTTATTCCACTTCAAAAGTCGTATGTCTTATCCAGTCGGTCGTACGTGTAACTATGCCAAGAACCATGTCCAAGGGCGGTAAAAGCAAACGCTTGCGTTCCCATTCCCACCGATCCAATAGAATTAGGTACAGTCTAGCCAACTTTACAAAACAAAATAAAATATCACCATAGACAAACTTGACAAATTCAAAGACTAGCTATTGGCGTATAGCTGAAAAAATATAAAAAATATCCGCCTGTAGCGGAGCTACCGAAAATGCGGTCGGTAAAGCAGAAATACATTTTCGCCATGATGGAGTCGCCTCACTACTACCCTGTCTGCGACCCTCTCTTCGATGGCTACTTCAACTGGACGTGGACCTATAGACTAGACTCTGACGTCAGGCTGGGGTACATCACGGCATATGACCATGAAAGGCGGGTGGTCGCACCGACAGCTGACATGCGCTGGCCGGAACACTTCGACCCTATTTCCGAAGAATTGAAGATTCGATTTAAGAGTAAAACGAAAGCTGCAGCGTGCTATTAATATGGTATGTTATTATTATTGTATTGTTACGCCAAATGAATTTTAGGGGGCATTATTTTTCTCTGCATGCAGTTTGTCAATTTCACGGAAATAAACTGCGTTCGTAATTTAGTAATGCGCTCGTAGGCTGCTTTCAGTTTGATCGTCAGGCGAACCCACCTCACATGCCTTGATACTGTTCCGCTGTCAGTGGTAGGCGGATGGCATCCGACTATCAAACTGAACGCAGCCTACGAACGCATCAAACTGAACGCAGTTTATTTCAGTCAAGTCTATCTACGGTACACAAGGAAAGATTGACAACATCTTTTATAGCACACCGTGCGTAAAATGACCGCTTTACGCACGCTGCGCTTGCGTAAAGTCGGCATTTTCCGCACTTGTGCTATAAAATATTATACGAAACTCGTGCGAGAAACTTTTTCTCGACTCGTGGGATTGCGGCACGAGCCGAAGGCAAGGAACCGAAAAACTCACACTCGTCAGAAAACGTTTCATCGCTCTCGTATCGTAATGTACTACTATTAATAAATAAAAAATAAACATAAAGTAAAGCACTAGTGTGCAGTCCAGATCATGGCATGGCTCAGATCCATCTTACATTTTAAAATGCCTGTAAATTACCTAATAGCAACGTTGTCAAACCGTGTATTATCAATTTAGTATAAACAGGAGTTCTGTTACATACTGTACCCACACCGTTCCTTTGTCAGTAAAAATACATGAGGTATTGTGCCGTCAAGTGTGAAGTGAATTATCAGCTTACAACACGACATGCACGAGATGTCGGGTATTACCCCCTTTTATATGTCGGAGATGCACTTCCTTTGTTCTTAGGAACGTGTCATTGTATGAGGAACACTATGATGTTATAAAATATGCAAAAGGTGTCTTTTACCATGCGTTCTTCTTTTCTCATTTATTTTGGAATGAAAAGGACTTCCATTTATGGAATTAATGTCATTTTGTTGTTCGCCTGTCGGTCTGTCTGTACCATTTATTCCGTTTTCTCAGAAACAGATACAAATATTAATATGAATTGATTACTTGTGCATTTACAGATAACGGCTATAAAATTCAGACTTTTAACTAAATATAATAAAATATAAATACCTATAGCGTTTTATAAGTACTTACCGTTGGCCCAAAATTTTTCAATAAAGGTTTTATTTGCACTAGTAAAAAATAGAAACTGTCTACAAAATATACATTTCTAATTCTACTTAACAAATCAGATTTTGTTATTTTATGTATGCTTTTTCTACGTAATTATAGGTTTGTTTCGATAAAAAAAAAGTTACAAAACACGTATTCGTGATTTCAACTTGAAATCATATTTCGGTTGAATGGTTCTCGAGTGGTGTCTTTATTTTTCATTTAACAATATTATTATAATATATACGTATATGTCACGGGTAAAGCCCGAAGTCGGGTAAGGGCCGAAAAAAGTCAAAAATTGGTGCGACGACGACGAGCGAAGCGAGGAGCAGCGTCTTAGTTGGACGCCGAGCGAAGCGGAGCGGAGCGAGGTGACCCCCGAAGTTTTGTATATGATTACCCGGGTAAACCTAGGTTTATCATATCTTCTAGTATTACCCGTAACATAATTATATACATTTTAGAATTAAACTTAAATAAGCTAATTACCTAAAAAATAATATAATACTATTAAAAATAAAAGTACCGAAACTATAAATATATATGAATAATCAGAAATGAAAAATAGTTTGTAGTATTTGGGTTTAAAGTTTTGTACTGAAAACTATTTTTTGATAATGTAAAATATATTTACTTAATTAAAATATTTACAGAGTTGATGCTTGTGATTGTTGGCACTTGGTGGAACTTTTGATACATTTTTGATTGAAAAACACTTGTACTTGTCCACTTATTTATATTATTTCCCTTACCGGTTTCGCTGTAAAAATTTCGCATAAAATGCTAAAATATTTACGCTTATTTTTTGCCATGTCATGGGAAGGTCATATTTTTGCTTTTGCAAACTCTGAGGACTTTAACTCAACAAACTCTGTAAAGGCGTTCAGTACTGCTTCCTGGGAAGAAATTTTTCCAAATTGCGGAATAAGTAGTCGGTTGGGGCCAGCTCCGGCGGGTAAGGAGGATGGCGGATGGTTTTTAACTGTTGAACTGTAGGTCCTGTAGTGTTAAAATGGTTTCTCAAGCAGCGTGGTCTTGCGTTATCATGGAGCAATGTGAAGATCGGTTAACGAGTCGAGGCTGTCTCGCTGCGAGTTTCGCCATCATTGTTCAAAGTTTTGTACAGCAGACATCTGCTGTTATTACTTGACTGGATCTGAGGAAGCTTCACTGAGTTACACCATGAACCACTAAACTAAGGTTCGCTTCAAGGCATTGTTGCGGCATTTGACCTGGAATCAGCCATTGCGTTGGTCACCTACAATTATCGTACAGAATCTAATTGTCATCACACGTCAGAATTCACCCTAAAATCTCTTAATTTCTGTACCGATTCATTATGGTAAGGCAAGTTGCAATACACGCTTCTTACTGCAGATCAGTCAAATAAGGCGCCCATTTTTCAAGATTTTTTTCTTACCGATTTTATGCAAATGTGTCAATATTGTGGGTATGCTAACATCAACCCCTACCTGGTAGTTTGATACGGATTGGCTTCCACCATCGTATTCAATTCATCGTTATTTACCTTGGTGGCTGGTCTTCCTCGGGTTCAAGTCGAAGTTTCCACTAAAAAAGCGGTGCGTTCATTAGGCGTATCCTCTCAAAACACAGCATTGATATTAGAAGTTGCTTCTGTTGCGCTAGTTACACGTCGGAACTCGTATTAAAAAATTACTCAAACTTTAAATGTATCCGTCTTTTACTGAACACAAATCATTGTGCAACGCGGGAATGAACCCACGACCTCTAGGTAAGTAGCCGAACGCTTTACCAATCCACCACAGAGGCTGTTTCATGTCCTTAAATGCGTAAATTCATAAAGAAAATGTTCGAGAAAAAATACGTGGCATAAAAATAAGACAAGCAGAATGCCGGATTTGCTTAAAACGATGCTGACCTTTGTCTAAGAGCAGATGTTTTTGTAATTTAATTTTCCTAAGGGTCTCCCAGGTCTGCGAGAATCATTGACCTTTTAATTTCAATTGAAACATTGTAAGTACATAAGTGAAAAAAAAAAAAACGGCCAAGTGCGTGTTGGGCCACGCGCAGTATAGGGTTCCGTAGTTGCCCGGTACATTTTATAAGTCTACTAATACAGATCGAGCCAAACTTCTAATCCCATACATTTAGAAGAACGGCCTATATATTATCGTGTCTAGATGGGACTGAAATTCATTATATTATACCACTTCTGTGAAATTTTTCACATATCTATAAACAAACGTTTAGCCAGCAGGAGGGGACGCTTGACTCTAATAAAAATTTGCACTTTGAAGCTTAATATTTCGCCAATAGATAACTGAATCGAAAAATGGTTTCGACACACCGACAATGTTTTTGAACGATCTATCTAACGATTGTTAGGTGGTAGAGCTAATGCCGAGCTCGACTGTGGAGGTACCACCATCTTACTCGTAAATCCTCCCGAAGTTATTCGGGGAGAGTAAGAGAACAGCTCTCAGGCAAAACCAGGCGGCCCACCATTGCCTGGGACCGATGGATGGTGGTATATCCATCCCCAATTGCCGGGCCTTATTTAAATCAGACTGGTGACGGGCAGCGGCGTCACTGGTGCAAGGGTTTCGGCACCGCGCTCACCAACCCGCCTGCCCAGCGTGTGTGAGTATGGGCATTTCTTCCAGGAGGACCGCCAAAAGTGGCGAAATCCTGGAAAGGCCTATGTCCAGCAGTGGACGAAACAGGCTGATGGATGGATGGATCTAACGATACACCACACTATGGGATAGATGAGAAAAAAAAATTACTTGAATGGGAGGTACCCTTGAAAAAAAAATTCTTCATGATTTTATTTTACCATTTTGTCGGCGTGATTAATACATTATTGTATACTCATGCCAAATTACATATTGGCGAAACTATAAGGCTTTCTTGTTAGACCACAGAACCCTAAAAACGAGAAATGGTATTTTTAATGTAACATTTGGGAATAAATAGTGTGTTTTTTTTCAGATATTACAACTGAATGATCTAGGACTGTCAAGGGAATTGAACTGAAGACTGATCGGGGTTCAAAGATCCGGGTTCATTTGATTGATGAGCCTCTGAACTACCCTATTGCTTTTTTGTAATGGAAGAAATAATGGTTCACTTAGTCAGAGGAAAATTAGGTAACGCGAGGGATGAATGTAACAAATATCAGTTCTGAGTACATATTTGCGCCTTTTGCGATTTAGGGTCACGAGAGGATAATCGACGTTTCTAGGGACCCAAGAGCTGGCACATAAATTGGAAAACGCCGCCAGTCTTTTGGGGACGCTCCACAAGATGGCGGAAATTTAGATATATTTTGTTACTTTTTTTAGTTTAAAATTGTTAAGTATATACCGGGTGCTACCATTAAATGAAACCACATATTCTACCGACCCTACTGGACCACTTTTCCGAAGAATCATACCCACGGACATCCTTAGCTTGAGAAATAATTGAGTTCTAAACAAAAATTCGTGAACGAGTTTAGAGAGAGCGTTGTCCGTGTGTTCTAAAATAGATCTTCCTCCTACGTCTTTGAGTTACAATTGAATATCTTTTTCTCCGAAGACTTGCGCGTGTTTTTTTTTAATAGTTGTTCAGTATGATCAGTATAGTATGTGGTTTTATTTAATGTTCGCACTCTATTACACTCTGTCTGTTTATTTTTTTTTTATTTGTAAGATAGTTTTAACTTCTTTTTATTTTGTAAGTGTTTGAGTTTATAGAAATAAAAAACAATCCTTACATATACGTACATACAGTTTGAGAGGTAGTGCAGAAAACTAAATCGGAAAATAGTGGAGTTTATTTGAGTAAGAATTAAGCCAAAATGTAAAAAATATGCGATATAGCTGGTTTTGTTCAAAGAGGTATTTTACTTTTAACAGTTATTTATTATGTTCGCAATGTCAGGTAGTAACGACGATTCTTATAGAAGAGTACTTATTACTATTTCGTGTTATCTTAACCACTTTAATTTCATGTTCTCTAACTTATAGTTACCTAAACATACACTACACTTTTGCCTGTAACTTCAACGGCGTGTATTAGTACGAAACTGTAACATGTTCACATTATTTTTTTCTCTGTTTTAAGTCCTAACAACTGAAGATGAACTAAATGAAAATTAATTATGTATATATAAAATAGAACACAGTTTTCTCCATCAAGGAACCCTTATAGTTTCGCCATGTCCGTCTGTCTTGTCTGTCTGTCCGTGGCTTAGCTCAGAGACCCCTATTACCAGAAAGCTGTAATTTGACATGGTTATTAATATTAATAACGCCGACAAAAATCGTGGTAACATAAAAACTTAAAAGAAATATATTTTATTTGTTTTTTTTTTCTCGTCTATCCCATGGTGTGGGATGTCGTTGGATAAGTCACTCAAAAATATTTCAGGTATGTAAAAACTATTTTTTGATTCAGGGATCCGTTTGCGATTTAAAAAGCTTTCTAAAGTGCTAATTTTTGATAGAGTCAAATGTCTCCCCCTGCCAGCTAAACGGTTGTTTTTGGATATGTAAAAATTCACAGCAGTAGAATATAATATAACGAATCTAAAAAAGTAACATTACTCAGTAGGCTTTTCAAGTTAACAAGTAATAAAAAAAAATTATTTCAAGTGACACAGAGTATAAGTCGACCAACTTAATTTTGCAGTTTTGTTCTGTACATTTTGTAGGTATCTAATGACAAGTTTGAATTTTTATTCAAATCAAAAAGTATATTAATTTGGTTGAATGGTATGGAATCCGGATGGACAGGCGCGTGTCCTATTTACACTTGACCGTTAAATACTTATAAAATAAACTTTCACCGATCAATCACACAAAGCGAGGCCTAGTGTTCTACTGCAGTGTAGAATTTTTAAACTATGGTTCTACGTTCCAAACAATGAAAACGCGCGTTCTCTATTTGGTCGGTTCCTAAATAAATTCTAAGTGTTTTATAATTATGGTAAAAGAAGCCATTAAACTTTCATATTAATTACTTTGCAAGTCAGCAGTATAAATTATGAGAAAGTGAATAGAGTGAAGATACATTTTGGAAACGAAATTTCTTGATAGTATTTGTTCATATGCATAACTTTACCACAGTTTACTCTGTGACTTTACTATGAAGGCATTCGCAAAATCATGGAGAACAGCTGGTTTTGTTCAAAGAGGTATTTTACTTTAAACAGTTATTTATTATGTTCGCAATGTCAGGTAGTAACGACGATTCTTATAGAAGAGTACTTATTAATATTTCGTGTTATCTTAACCACTTTAATTTCATGTTGTCTAACTTATAGTTACCTAAACATACACTACACTTTTGCCTGTAACTTCAACGGCGTGTATTAGTACGAAACTCTGACATGTTCACATGTGTTAAACATTGGTATTGTAGACTTGCAACACTAGCGCCGCGTATCTGGTGGGGACGCGTGGCCGGTAGAAAAAGACTGAACACTAGGCCTACCCACAGACGTTTAATACCTATATAGGTATAGCAGCAGACCTAACATTAATAATAAACGCATAGAGTGGACGCGTGGCAATTTTAGCTCAGTGAACTTCGGGCTCTTTTAAATATAAATATTGCTTGTTTCCAAACAAAATATATACTAGAGATTAGTTTAGGAATTAACAAATATGTTCCAAGCATAAGCCAACCAAAACAACCCATATTTATACGTTTCTTCGTACCATGAAGCCTAAATGTTGCTTATTTTTTGTATGGAAACTTGCCACGCTATTTAATCCTTATGTTTGGTCTGCTACTGAGTAATAATTATAATGTCCGTGGGCCTACCATGAGTTTTGTTCGGGATACACGTTAACGACTGCGTAAAATATTTATATGAGAAATTGTGCAGCGCCCCTAGCGGGTTACGAGAGTAACCATAATTTCTCACACAAAATATTTTACGCAGACGGTAATGTATCGTGACCAAAATCCATGGTAGACCTACAGCTCCTTTTAAGTATCTTTTTCTGGTACCGTTCACAAGTCAAAGGAAACTCATGCCGTTACGGTTCTAAAATAATATAGCTTTGCCCGCGTGGAAGCGTCTTTCAATTATCATATGTTTTCAGTTTAGCGGTCATTTTATTAAATATGTTCACACCAATATCACTACAGTGATAAACTGATAATAAAGAGAACCGCAACCAAAACCGTTGAGTACTTTTCGAGTTAAAGTGAAATATGCAGACATAAATGCTGACATAGATATATTTCAAAAAAAATTTTGGCCTCAGTACAACACTAATAATTCATTTTATTTAATATATCGCAAAAATATTTAGTGTACAGACATGACTTTTTTACTACATTATTAAGTACTTTATTATTAGCTAGTTTATAAGGTGACTTTTATTTATGTAGCCAAACTCATTGCTAAGTGATTAGTAACACGGATTGATAACACTTTTTGCTAATAAAAAACATAAAATAAATAATAAATAAGAAAAGAATATATTACGAATTTCACAAAAAGGGTCATCGAACCTTGTTACTGAGCATTTATCGAGTCTTCAGTAAGAATTTGGCTGCATAAATTAAAGCCACCTTGTATAAAGTGAATATATTTATTAAACAGTGGTATTAAGTGAATAAAAAGTTGATTAGTCGTTAACTGCCCAAAGTTTAATTTATGGAGTTAATAAAACAGATAAAATACCTAAAACCTTCTTACTTTCCGAGATTAACGTTCCCTCTGGTTAGCGTAGGTCACAATCAGTCGCATTATAAAAGTTTAATCGTAATTCGTTAACTAATTGCAGAGAGTGTTTAAAAAGTATTCAACACCATCTTTCAGATTCAAAACATTAGTAAAGTTGTCCCAACACCGAAACATTTTTGAAGCCTTGATAATTAATTCATCCTTCACTTACTTTTTTTTCTCCAAATTCTTCTCATCTCTCTGAAGTGCTATTACACTTAATTACAATTTTAAATACCCGAGTAAAACTTCAAAGCAAATTCAATTGAATCTTGTCTGATGGGTTTTGCCGTTTATTTTTTCAGAAAACCTCAAGATTAAGAAAAAAAAGAATATCGATGTAACGGAATTCGCTTTCTGTTTGTATTTTTCTTAGAGATCAAATAACAGCAATAAATTTTGTACGTCGTTTTATTAGGTTCAAGCAAAGCGCAGAAACAATTACTCAGGCTAATTTAAATAGTATCTTTGTAATGAAACGGAATTATAAATTACACAGATATTTAAATTTTATTGTATAACATTTCTTCTGACAAATTTATTTCGTTTCTGTAATAAAACTAACTTTTGTCAACGTATTTGACTTCATAATCTAATTAACACCATTTCAAAGGGTATCGATGTACTTATTATTATGTTTATCTAACTTCATATCGTAAAATCCTGATTATAAACTCAAGAATAGTGCATAATTATTATGGTGTAATAAATATGTAATATATTATTAAATTATTATTTTTTTACTAAATTTACAGAAAATTAAAATTAATTATAGTATAGTTTTCCTAACATAATATTGTATCTAACCTCATATCGTAATATCCTCATTATGAACTCAAAACTTATAGGTAGCATAGTGAAAAAATGTTTCATGAACGTCTCTAAAACAGAAAAAAAATTATAGTATAGGTCTCCGAACAACATAATGCTATAATAATAGTTAATGAAACTGGTACATAAAAAGGTTATTAAAAACACGAGTGTCAGCTTCAAAAACGAGGCGTAGGCGAGTTTTTTAATAGTACACGAGTGTTTTAATACCTAGTTATGTATAGTTTCATACACTACTTTATCCAAACTCATGCCTATATAACCTGTTTTCATAATAATATTCATACAATTTGTCGTTAGCCATTTTTGATTTATCTTGTAAAAGCTCGATCTAAAAGTGTTCGTAATTTCCGTCGTTATTTCCAGAATTAAATTATCATCACCATCACTGCTGTTAGTAATTTTAGGGCAAAATAATACTTTTGATTTGACCCATAAAACCACAATAAATAGTAATTTCCACGTAAGCTACGGCCCCAAAATCCAACAGTCCACCACGGATGTGTACGCGTTGCGTGCGCCGCCGGCAGCCATAGACAATGCAGGCCAAAAATAAAATGAAATTGTGACCTCCTTTGTCACGCCGCAACATTATTTAGTACGTGTTAGAGAATATTATATAATAACCTCATTGGTATTTGATACTAAACCTCAGAGATGGCTGTATGGGCTAAGTTCCCTTTGTCTTCTAGTTAGTATCACATGTACTGTAATTTCAGAATAAGTTTTTTTTTGGCATTAAGTTGTTCGGGGATCTAAACTATAATTTAATTTTTTTTATGTTTTAGATACGTTCATGAAATTTTTTTTTCACTATGCAGGTAGTTTTCAGTTCATAAAGAGGTAAAGTCCTCATTAAGAACACAAAACTATTAGCATAATGAAAAATACTCTGCTATTTATTTAACGTGGCGACAAAAGAGTTATACTAACATAAAATAAATTATTCCTGGATTAAATTATTTGCCTTTTAAAATTCTTATGATAAAACCCACGTGACACTGAGGGGAGACCGAACAAGAATGTCACCAAGATGGCACAAGGGGGGGTTAGTCAAAATTCTGACAAATATGTGTCACGTGATTTATGAGAAAAATGTACCACAATAAATCCGTACATCATGACATGAGTTAAAGTGTCTTCTAGGTGTGCAGGCTACATATTTGATGGATGAGTGGCTTGACATGCTTTGCCTTTGAGGTACAGAAATACGTGTCGTTTAAGGCCCTTGTAGCCAATAACCAATAACCTTGATATATTTTAAACAAAGTCAAAATGAATTTTAAAACCTTGCATTTGATTTTGTCATCGACTGCTCCGAAACTTGCCGTTTACGGCAACGTTGACGCCACGCGCTCTCAAAATATCTAGTTTTTATTTATTAACTCTGCTGTAAGTCAACATTTTTGAATTTCCTGCAATGAGTTTTATAAGCTATACTTTTTTTGTATATTAGTGCAAGAACCATACAAATAACATTAGCGGTTTCCAAGAAATAGCAAATTTTATTCCAAAAACAGCTTGACTTTGGGAAATATTTTCAAGGTGTTTCTTAAAGGCGAAAATAATTTCCTGCAATGAGATTATTTCTTTTACTTTAAATAATGACAAATATTTTTTTAATAATTTTTAAGTAAGCCGTTTAAGAGAAATAACTTCATCAATGGGAGTAATTTTCGGATGACGCGGCAACACGCGCCTTAACTTGAAATGCTACAATACTACAATTTCATTTCCGTAAGTTAAAATTCTAAGCTAAACGACGACTTTTAGTTAGAAATCTTGTTTATGTACAAAAAACTGCGTAAGTATTTAAATTTATTGTAAAAGCGAATTGAAAAGCTGGCAATTTGTCGACTGAGTTAGGTACCGCTAAATAATACGGTTTGAGTAATCGAGTATTTCCACGAACTTTATGTTCAGAACACGTTTTTCACATTAATTGGCTTTTGGCAGAAACTGAGGCTTTGCAAGATTATTAGGCTTACTTATTTCATATTACGTATTACATAATATCTTGCAAAGCCTACCTAATTATCTTTTTCACACACATACAAGGATCCTATCAGAGTTCAGTTTTTCGAGTTTCGTAGCCAGAGGGTTCTAAACGGGACCCTATTACTCTAAGCCAGCGCTATTTGTCTGTCTATCACATACGTTGAAACTCCCGAGGGTACCAAATTGTTTATCTGGCGCTACCATTTTAGGACCTTGTTTTTTGTTACCTTGATGTTGCTATGATCAGGGACCAAAACCGGTATTGCAATTACCGGTATTTTACATGTACCACAATCTTCATTACAACCGGTACTACATTGTGGTAACCCCTAAAATAATTAATATTAACAATTTTTTTTTTTTTGTCCTACCCGCATGCCAAGCGATTCATATATTGTACGTAAACAACCAAACAAACCTTTGATAATGCTTTTACAGCGAAACCGGTAAGGGAAATTAATATAAATAAGTGGACAAGTACAAGTGTTTATCAAACAAAAAATGTTTCAAAAGTTCCACCAAGTGCCAACAATCACGAGCATCAACTCCAATTAATATTAAATTTTCCACGATACCGGTTTTTAACAAGCGGTAACCGACTGCTATCACCTTTTTTGATGGAAAATTGCAATGCACAGAGTGGCAACGCGTGCATGTTACAACTCATTTGTTCGTGATTCTTACTGCGAGACACGTAGGGCTCGTTCAACGCCGTATAAACAAATTCCAAATCAAATTAAAAAAATATATTTTTCGTATTTTGGAAACAGGGTCATTGGACCTTGGTCCTGACCACTTATAGAGTATCCAGTATGAATTTGGTTGTATAAACAAAAGTCACATTATATTAAAAAATTTAAAGGTATTTTTTGAATTAAACCAAAAATTTGACCTAAATTCATAACAACCGGAACCGCTATCCGAATAGGTTTTCGGTCCCTGGCTATGATATCGATATCGTTGTTATTAACTATAATATTGTTTGGGTTCTGTACTTATATTGTGTCGTGATACGGAACCCTTCTTACGCAAGGTTCTTTTTGTTTGAAGGTATGTTGTTACAGATATAAATGACGGCATAGACTATGACGACGGTGAGCTTGATTCAACTGTTATAATTATCAACAAATTAAGAAAAATACCTACCAAAAAGGATACCCAATATGCACGTAACTTAAGTCTAACTTAATTAATAACAAAATCTTAAAACTAACACAAAAATAGAATCACAACAAAGAGAAGTAAGTAATAGTTCGACTTCATTCACTGGGTTCCGAACCGGTAACCTTTGTAACAGTGTTGCCAGATGAGAACATTGAAAATGCGGTAGTGGTGCTTCAATATCGCGGATTTTGAACAAAAAAGCGGAATATGTGGTTTTTACATTTACATTGATTTCTCTCATACGCTTATTGATGTTATAAATTGCAGGCTCCTTAAGTAGTCCGGTGGTGGTGGAGGGGGGCGTCAATTAACGATCAAACTGATAGCAACTCTTTATTCTCGACGCGACGTGTAACTACATATTATGACTTTAGTGCCTTAGGCTGAGATTCAGAGTGCATTTTGAGTCCAAACTCAATCTTACAAACGTCAAAAAGTTACGTGATCTCATACTAGAGTGACGTTCGTAAGATTGAGTTCCTCTTGAGTTCGGACTCAAAATGCACTCTGAATCTCAGCCTTAGTGTAACCGCCATAATAGGTAAGGAAAAACGGGTTGTTGAGCAGATTAGAAAAAAGCGGAACCGCGTAGATTAAAAGCGGAACGTGGAACCATTATCAAAAAGGCGGTTTAAAAAGCGGAAAAGCAGTGCAACACTGTCACCGAATTCCGAAACGGTGACCTTTAGTAAGCGAGATCGCTTCGCGCCTCAGAACTGGTGTAGGGGCGACGAAACAGGTTTGTACTCACGGATGCGCGACGAACGTTACCGAAATTCCTAGTACTTTCAGATATTGGCAAATTGAATTCCGATACTGGAAAAGGGCGTTTCCATAGGCTAAAACAATTGTAATAATACTAAGCACCTAATACTAAGCAAGGTATTTCCTTCGTTTGCGCTCGAGTTTTACGATAACAGGAAAAATAACTTACCCCGTCAAAGTATTTATTATGCACAGTTAAATGTGCGTATAAATGTGAAGAATGCTCCAAACAATGTAACAGTCAACTGAAACAATCAATACACTATATAAGATATGCGTTAAAAATATATTATTCTCTTGCCACGTTAGCCTTATCAAAAAGTAAATAAAAAACTCACCTGTGCAAAATATCACCGCAAATATTATAATTTTGGCACAATCTAATTTGCAGCCGTACGAAACTATAATTTGAAACAATAATAAACAAATGTCTGCAAAATGGCCAAATCTAGTTGAGTTCCGTTCTTTGTCTGCACACTCCACATATATCGTCACGACAAAAATCCCCGAGGGGGTGTCAGATGTGTTCCCGAGTGTGAACTGTGAAATGCAAGTCACAGTCCACCCCCGCTACACCCGCGTTTCACTGACGATTATTACGTCCCAACGTGATGGGTGGTGAGCCCTATCGCCGTACTTCGTACTCAATTACATGATTCTTAGGGCATGCAGGTTTCCTCACGATGTTTTCCTTCACCGTTCAGCAAGTGGTAAGTATTAGGTAAGAACACAAATACTATGCACATAAATTCCAAAAAGCTCGACCGGGATCGGGATCGAAATCTGGGTCTCAATATTGAGAGGCCAGCGTTCTACTACCTGAGCTGCCCTTGAGATAAAAGTGAAGATTTACTAAGTGAAAATGAATTTCCCAAGTGGGTACACGTGTATTGTCCTTTTATAGGCTGATTCATTCCCGGCATCAGTTTTCTGGGAATTAATATTCTATCGTTCGTAATTATTTCCGATCTACTATTAAGGGATGTTATAACAAATTTATTCTGTCAGATTATATTAATTAGAATGAAAATATAAGATATGAAATTTTATGATTTCAGTTAACAATTTAAACAATAAATATAGACTTCTAATAATATAATTTATTTAACCAAAAAAAGAATATAAAAGTGATTTACAAAACGCTAAATGAACAATATTCTAATTGCCACTTTTTTAATCATATATCTATTGGTCCCCAAACTAGATCAAGTCTGTACCGCGAGGACTAGGAAATGCAATATTGTATTTTTTTTGCATACAATCTATTCCTTAATTAATTAATTATTATTTAATAATATAACTGACTCGACCTACCATAGTAACTGACTCGGGGCTGGGCTTGCTTATTTTAGGGAAAACATTTTTTTACGAATATCACATTAAACGTCATCAACCGTTAAGGCGTAGTAGATCGATCGTATGACAAAAGAGTTAAGCATATCTGAGAAAGCGCGCGTCTGAGCAGAGCGCTAAATCAAGAAAAGAGTGGATAATGCTGTTTTTCAATGAACAAAATTTAATGTAAATTCATACAAGTGCGTTTTAAAACAAATTGCGGTGCTATCGTTTACATACTAAGTTTATTTGTTTAAAACAGTAATCATTGTTATTTTTACTTTATTAGTTTCTACAGACTGTTTGTTTGAAATGAAAAAATAGCCTTCACTTTGCGATTTTTTTCGATCAAGCCAACTTTTCTCCATCGCGTTTCGGGCTGTAACATCGCCTTGGAAAAGGCTTTGTTTATAATATACTAGCTTTTGCCCGCAGCTCCGCCCGCGTGTTATTCGGTTTAACGACATGCTTTTTTCCGGGATAAAAAGTAACCTATGTGTTAAGTTGGGGTATAAACTATATCCATTCTAAATTTCACCCACATCCGTCCTGCCGTTTCAGCGTGAAAGAGTCACAAACATACACACACACAAACTTTCGCATTTATAATATTAGTGTGAAGTGTGATGAGATAACATAGCCTTGTTTTATTGGACCACAAACGATTAGAGACTGCGCTAATTAGATACCTTATGTATGAAGTAACAAAGCCTTGTCTTATTTTACCACAAACGATTAGGACCGCGCTAATTAAACACCTGATTTTTCAATAATATTGATGTATCCTACAGGAATCATGCATTTTTCCGGGATAAAAAGTAGCCTATGTGTTAAGTTAGGATGTAAGCTATATTCATTCTAAATCTCATCCAAATCCGTTCAGCCGTTTCAGCGTGAAAGAGTAACAAACATACACACACACGCACAAACTTTCGCATTTATAATATTAGTAGGATATTTATTTCAGAACCATATCTATTGTAGTTTGGGAGTACTACTTGTTCAAAAACTCAGTTTTAACTACCTAAGTCGTCCTAATACTGAACACTCACCGAGTCTCCAGTATGAATTTTGCTGCATAAATTGATTTCACCTTGTATAAAACTTACTGGTACGGGCGCTGCTGAGCCCCACATCCCAGAATTACAATAGACTTAAAATCAATACATTTAAATAGGAGCAGTACAATGTGTGATGTCACAAAGATGGCTTGTAGTACCGTTTTAAATATCCTTGTATCAAGAATGTCGGTAGAATGGTTCTTTATACGTCGTACGGTCTAGATACGGCTTCGTTACAAAAATAAAGGAAAATAATAACGAAGAGGCAGCGTCTTTCATTCCCATTTCAACTGCAGCCTTCGTTCTGATATTGTTATTTGTAAACAAAAGTCCGCTATTTTGTAACAGAAAAGAAAATTATTTTACATACTACTCTAAAATACTCGTATAAACTCGTAATATGAAAAAATATGTATTTTATTTCTGAATATTCCTTTGAGTTAATTTTCATTCCAAAAATATGAGGTAACTTTATACAATCAAATTCATACTGGATACTCTGCAAGTGGTCAGGACATGACCCTGTTTGCGAAATACGAAAAATATTTGTTGTGCTGCCTCTATAATTGTTCAAGAACAACCACGACTAAAGTAGTTTAGGTCTAAAAAATGTTAATTTGCCTATTTCACATAAAGGATGTTTGAAACTTAGTCCTGACCACTTGCTGAGTCTCCAGTGTGAGAGAAATGTGTTGGGCCTCGCTCAATAAAAACGCATAGACAAAACAAGTTGCCTGTCATACTCGTATATTATGTTTTGGAAACATTTCCTTGTGCAGAGAATTGTCTATGAAATATCTAAACTTACAAATACATCGTCACAATTTGAATCCCTCTGGGTTGTCGGGGTATTTCCCAGTATAAACTTTGAACTGTAAGTCACAGTCCATACCGTACTACCACGTTTCGCCGATGCTAATTTAGAAGAGGTAAGTAAGTAAGTAAAGCCTTTATTCCACAAACAACACAATTATTTACAATTAATAAGGTCTAAACAATTAAAATTTTAATTTTCTAGATGATAGGCGAGTTGTGTTTAGAAGAGGTAGTTTTGCCTAATTAATGAATGTAAAAGACGATAAAGAATTTGCCCTTAGATAGATAGAGATTTGTAATGTGTGTGGCACTTGCCATCGGTATTTCTTTTCATCATATTTTCTTTCTCGCGGTACTCACGAGAGCGCAATTAGCATAGTAGCCCAGCGTAAATACCGATAAAATCAATTGAAAAAAAAATCGAGTCTTTTTTTTTTAGATGGGTACTCTTTTATGGATATTTACTTTGTACACTTTTCTAACTGATCTTGTTCGAGGACTAGATATTTGTAACTAACGTCAATAACTTAAAGGGAAAACAGAAGAATAATTTTCATAAACTTGGTTCAAAGACGGTAATATAGTTTACAATGTTTAAAAAATAAAACTTTTCTATTTACATAATTAACATTACTACCATTACTATTATTTCTATTAATCTATATTATTGAAATTGTTATAAAATGATAAAGCATGTTTTCTTACCATATTTGAAGAAATAAACGTTTGCAAAAGTGCTTCGCCTTTTTTCCCCTTTTAGTAATTCACATCGTACACAAAAAAAGTTTTTTTTTTGGGATTTTATATTACCATTTTGTCGGCATAATTAATATGTATACTCCTGAAAAATTACAGCTTGGCTCTAACAAAAATTAGCACTTTAAAGCTTAATATTTCACCAACGGAACCCTAAATCGAAAATTGGTTTTAACACACCCACAATGTTTTTAAGCGACCTATCCAACGATACCCCAGACTAAGGGATAGACGAGAAAAAAATATTATATCCCCAATTTACGTGTATGGGAGGTACCCTTAAAAAAATTTTTTTTCGAGGTTTTATTTCATTTTTTTGTTGGCATAATTAATATGTATACTTATGCCAAATCACAGCTTTCTAGTACTTATAGTCTCTGAGCTAAACCGCGGACAGACGGACATGGCGAAACTATAAGGGTTCCTTGTCGGACTACGGAACCCTAAAAACTGGTCAACTGGAAGTGAAACTGAGGGTTCCGCACATAACATTTAAAACACAAACGTATTCCACGAGCAATTATTAAAACAATATTGTATCAATTAGGACCAAACTAACTTGACTATCTATTAAACTCCATGTATCCAAAGGGTCTAATTATATTGGGTAACAAATTTTGTCAAATTTCTACTTAAATGATTGAATATGTGTAGTAGCTTTCAATGTTTTCCTGGGTGTCTGCTGAAAGACCTAATTGTGTAAGGATTTTTAAGTTTCTATGTCAACTGGAAGTACCCAATTAGTTTTCATGGTGAACCATTTTGTATGAAATTGATTACGTAAGGGGCAATAACTTTCTTTCACGTTATGTTAGAAGCCTGATTTTTTATCAGCACTATAGAGCCGTAGACTTCTGTAAGAGGTATAGGTTTCAACTTGATATTTCTAACTGGGCCCGAGAAAAATTGTCTTGACAGAGAAACAGACGGACAACAAAGTGATAGATTTTTCTCATGGCATAATTCCTGCTGTCTAATATGTGTTACACGTTTACTTAAGTAGGTATAAGTACCTACTTTGTTTACCTAAGATAATGCAACAAAAGCGACTGAAAAAAAATTAAGGAAAAATTAAAAACAGACATGATTTCTAAGTTTTTTGCCCCACAAGAATAATTAGAATGAGCAGATGGTTAGGCATTATAGTTATTTATGGTTTATTTAGTTTATTTATGCACCTATTTATTCGTTACATTATGTATATGTATTATTTTTATCCTTATTTCGTAATTATTTACTTTAAGCAGGTGTGTAATTTAATTTAAGTAGCCCAATATATATATTAAGAATTTCCCGTATTATATTATATTTCGGCAAGCGGCCCGACACGGCTTGACGTTAGTACCTTGGAAGCATAGGAGGCCGCTAGTGTGGGACGCAACATGCGTTGACACACTGGCACCTTCCCATGTTAACCAAAGCAGTAGAGCCGCTGGTTCGGCGGCAGCAGCCGCTGAAGATCTCAAACGGTGCAAGTATACTGTTCTAGGGAACAATTACCGATGGGTCGAAACGATGGGCTCGTGGGGTCCCGAAGCGCGAAATCTTTATAAATAACTTTCCACACGCCTGGTCAGCGCGTCACGGGTGACTCACTGGCTGGCACATTCCTGGGCCAACGAATAAGCTTAGCAATTCAACGCGGCAATGTCGCAAGCATACTGGGCACCTTGCCGCGGAGCAGTGATTTGGATGAGGTTTTTTATTTGTAGGTATTTTTATTTATGTGTATAGGTATATATTTTGTTTTCTTTTATATTTAAGTAGGTAGTAAGATTATTTAGTTTTTATTTTTATAGTTAAACTATTTAAATGTAAATAAAATTTGACTTAAAATTTTAGAATATGAATAATTAATATTCATAATAATTCATTTTATATTGGTTTTGTAAAAAACTATATTGACCTGTAAAAGGTATACTGTGTGCATCTATTTAACAAAATAAACTATTTGAACTTGAATTTGAATCGTATAAGGGTTACGTTTTGTCATTTTGAGGTAAGGAGCCCTAAAATAAATACGCTAAACTAAAATACTAACATCATTTTCCATCTAAATTGTATCTCAAGTCCATCACTTTTTCCACATTTCTAACGCGACAATTAGAGCTATTTCAAGTGGAACCGCTCAAACAAACGAGTGCCCAGAGAGTGCTTTACGTCGAATACAGCGCGGGTTTTTGTATCGATGCCCAAGTTATGCATATTTTACTCTTTCCAACCTTATTTTCATGGAGTTGGAATTCTTTTTCGTTGAAAGTAGTCAAAGATAACATTGTCGAAATGAATAAATGGAAAATAGAATGCGAAGTATGGAAAACGGTAGAAAACGAAAAAAAAAACTAAAATTTTTGTCCATTGTTGTTTGGTTTTAGTCGTTGTTTTAGAATTTAACTTGTTATGATTTCACAGCCTTTGCTTTTCCTCTTTGGAGGTTCTCCAAAATGTCCGCTTGAATCACGTTCCGTTTCAAATTTCAGGTTGAATTTTTGGCCTTCTCTGTATGCATGCACGGAAAAAACTATTAGTCAAAAAGAATCGTCATAGCGACGACATTTCAATGGTATGACGGTTAAAAACCGACCCATCGTAATAGAGTTAAATTAACCATCAGCAAAGAAGTTAAAAATGCCTTACGGGTAAGACGTATGTGTATAATCTTCTACAAGCTTTCCGCCTTAAAGGCTAGGTAAAAAACGACTTTCTTACGGTGATAATCGGCGTTGCGTAAGTCGATTTTAGTCTTTTGCAAGACAATTAATGTTGTATTGAACGGCGATACAACAATTCGGTAAAGCGAAATTTTACGTAAATATGATTATTCTATTCATTGTTAGGTGATATTTGCAGTTCTTTCTTGTTACCTAAGCCTTATGTTTGACTGATTTCATGTTTGTAAAAAAGTATGCATTATTATTATCAAATATTTTTTACCTTCTTTACAGACTCATTCTTCTTACCTATACTACTAATTACGATTGATCTTCAGTTTATTTTGAATTTTCCTAAGACGAAATTGTTTAGTCATGATTATTCCAAATGTCATCCTTACTACAGGTGTTTATTTATATACGGGCATTTTAGGTTTTTCCTTAGTTTACATCTACAAGCTCTTTATGGATCTAAGCCACAAAAGAAATATTTTGGCCAAGTGAGAGTCGGAAACACGCAAAAAGAGTTTCGTACCACCACATATTCCGGGCACGGAACCTTAAAAATAGAAAAGCTATCTTCTTAAGAATTTTCGTATTTGAATATCGCATACATTTGTCATTTTTTTTTATTACTTGCCGTGCGTTGTAATGGTCATAGTAAAACGAATTCTGTGAAAATTTCAGCTTGCTGTGTGACAGACAGACGGACAGACAGACGGACAGACGGGTGGATGGACAGCGGAGGCTTTAGGATCCCGTTTCGGGTACGGAACCCTCAAATTGTAATGGAAAGATTGTTTAAATGATATTATCTCAACCTAGACTCATGCACTATATCTAATCGCAGAGGGAGTAAAACTATAAAGAACAGCACGGTGTCACAGGTTTTGTTTATGTCAGTGTTTTTGCTAGTTTGTGTGAAAGTTGCTAGAGTAGAACCAAAACTCCAAAGCAAGTGTTATATTCACAAAATATAAATGGATTCAAAAATAAGAAACAGTATTTGCCTAAACCAAGAAAATGGGCTTAAGTTAAGCTAAAGCCTGCACAGAAAATTCATTTTTCTCTTTGACTTTCCAAATCTCATCATCATACCTTTGAGGTTTCATCCTCAGCGTATCTACTAATCTACTAACACTAAAAGCTAGGTGCAAAAAAAATCATGCCTATAAAATTATCAAAACGAGTTAAATAAACTAAATAAACTAAGTGAATGTGCTGCGCTGATACAATTTAACGTTATAGTATACTTAAGTCAATTATTCGTTGGTTAGTCGAATTGCATATGATGATACGTCTAGCTGCTAGCTAGAACATTCTCAATATAGCGTGACAAATAAATGTTTTCCCATAGATAGGCCGTGAAATGACTTGTTTATTAATTGCATTATGTATAATAATATTATTATTCCAATAAGTCTTTATTTTATGCATGTGTATAACTTTAGTGGCCCAACTTAAATATATATTTTATATATACATATATATTTCCCGTAAGTATCATATTTATTTCATTATAAAATATTATTTTTATACAGATTAGATTTGACATGTAAAACGTATACTTTATTTATCTATTTTACAAATAAACGTTTTGAATCTTTGAAATAAAATGAGAATGTATAAAAAATCGAAGGAAATATTTATCATAGCAAGTTTATGACGTTTACTTGATAATGACATATATTTGGAAAATAGAAATGTTTCCCACGTCTTGATCTAGTTGAACTTGGTGGCCATACAAAATTTTAGCTAAATTGAACGTACCATTTTGCTTGACAGGCAGATGAATACATAGATGAGGTATAAGCTTTTATCTGCTTTTCAAAGCTCAAAAAATCGTTAATGTTGAAACGAACTGCGTACTCAAATGAAATAATGGCATAGAAAAGAAATAACTCTGTCTATAATCTCTGCAAAATAAATTAATTATCAAAGAAATTTTTTGACCTTTGTCCCATTTACTTGATGTAAAGTTGTTGGTAATATCAGGAACTGTACTAAATAATTAGGTATTGTTTGGACAGATTTTCCACGGAATAAATGATAGTTCGAGTTACCTTGTAGTTGATGCTAGCTGACACGTGCAAATTAAACCATACTAAGCATCAATTAATTTGTACAATACTCTGCTATTAAATGGCATGAAGATAAAAAAACGAGATATAAAAGTATATTTGTTTTGTCATAATCTATTCCACATTTAGACAAGTAATAGTCAATATCCTTACGGTGCGTATAAATTAAAAGTACAAAATGGGATTTATATTAAAGTTGGTAGTTACAATGATGTTCTGCTGTATGGTGTTTCTGAAGAATGGAGATTGTTCTTCGCAAACTATGAAAGACATTACTTCTGGTTTCCTGAAAGTACTGAATGAGTGCAAACACGAGGTGATTAAAAAGTAGTAAAAAACTAATTCCGCCGTTGAAAATTAAACTTACCTATACGCGGTTCTCCTTAAAGGAAGTCATTTTAAAATCAGTGTCTGATTCGAAAAATGGCTTTATTTTAATAAAGGATACAATGATTTTATTTTTGTGAGTACATGACAACAACAATAATTGTGATGCAAGTAGAATTTTATTTTGACGATGAACCTATTTAAATTATGCATAAATTGCTCCGCATTCGTTTTGAAAAACCTAACTTGAGCTTTATCTGGTAAATTAATCGGGCACAAATACACCCTTTTTGGGGCATGCAGGTTTAACCTTAGTATTTGACCAAAGGCAAGGGAATGTATACTCATTTACCGGGCAATATTCAAACTTGGGTCTCACTGTCTCTCTATAACCTATCGAATGACCTACCATTGCCTTTTTCTTACGTATGTATTCTCTCCATTTTTATTCAGTTGAACCTGCCAGACCACATCATGTCGGACTTCTACCATTACTGGAAGCAAGACTACGCTCTTTTGAACCGTGACACCGGGTGTGCCATCGTCTGCATGAGCAAGAAGCTGGATATCATGGACCCCAGCGGCAACCTGCATCACGGCAAAACGCACGAGTTTGTACAGAAACACGGCGCTGGTACATAAGCCTATATCAATACAAAAAAAAAATCGTCACGTTATTTGAATACTCAAAGGGTGTTAGAGGTGTTTCTTGCACTCACTTTTCACCGATGATTATTACGTGCCAGCCTTATGATGGTGAGCCCTATTGCTTTATCTTCCGGCACAAACATTGACCTACAGATTAGGGTGTGACATTTTTCGACTTTTTTCGAATTTCATTATGTAATAGTGAAATTATTTTGCAAGAAACTCAAGAATGCTCAAATAAAGAAAATAAAAAAATTGGACTACATCTTCTGCTCGCTCATTTGACATTAAAAATATAAGTAAGAAAAAAAAAATTTTCGATAAAATATTTTTTTAATTTATTTTTTGGGGTTCGTCCTTATGTCTGTAATTAATCAAAAATAGCTCAAGAAAATTATGTTGCTTTCTGAAGACCCACGAAAAAAAACTGTTATAAATGCCTCAAATTCAAAATTCTGTGAATTTACGCAGTTTTTATTTTATCTGAGACATGTTAAGAGACGAATATTTTTATAATATTTTTTATGGTATATTTGTATAAGGGTTTATCAAGAAAAAAATTGAAAAAATATAATGGACGAAAAAATTTTTTTCTTCTCCTACACATTTTGTATAATTTTGGATCAAATGAGCGAGCAGAAGATGTCGTCCAATATTGTTTTAAATTTTTATTTGAGCTTTTTATAGATTCTTGCAAAATAATTTCACTATTACATTATGAAATTCGAAAAAAGTCGAAAAATGACACACCCTATTACAGATGAACGTGCTTACCGAAGCACGCATACCGAAAACAATGTAACCCTACGGGATGATTAGAAGAAGTACTAACCACTACACCACAAAGGCGGTCTTATGTTCGCTATTGCTGGCTGCACCACCTAAGCCAAGGATATGAATGAAAGGTGACATCATCATTTTGTTTCATCAAAACAGGTTTTACTCCAAATGGATCCCAAGAGACCTCTACATAAACATATTGAAACGAATTTGGCACAGTTAATCAAGCATAATAAACGCAAAAATGAAAGTTTCGGATATTTGTGCAGACAGAGAGTGGTTTGTTCTCTCGCACTCTTAAAACAACGGTCGAATGAGAAATTTTAAGAAAATAACTATGTTTTACTAAAATACTGACATAAAAAACTTATTTTCAAAAAAATATATATTCGTTCGTTGTTACAATAAAAGTATGATTTTTCAGCTGTCATGGCTGTAATCGAGTATGATTTTATGAATTAACCGACCATGGTAGTTTATATCGTGAATTGCTAATATTTCGGTAAAATTGCAGCAGCCAAGAACGGGAGTAGACTAATGTTTTTTGCAAGTTTCAAAATTGGAGGAGGCTAAATCCAAAATTGGTCTACCTGCGGTGCGATGGTAACTCGACTCAATCTCGACACACGATGTTAAAAGAGTCTAAGTTGTTGTTTGATTGGATTAAATCCGTTGCTTGTACCTTTTGCAGATTCAAATTCGTTTCCTTATTGAGGATTTTCCGTTTTTTTTTCTTTCCAGACTCTTCAATGGCAAGTAAACTGGTGGAGGTCATCCACGGCTGTGAAAACCAGTACTCCTCAATGGAAGACGACTGCGCGCGGGCGCTGGAAGTAGCCAAGTGCTTCCGTGATACCATCCATGAACTGAACTGGGCACCCACCATGGACGTCATCATTGAGGGTGTTCTCACCGGGATATAAAGGAGAGATGGAAACAGTAACGAGGAAGCCCAGTTCTGAATATACTAGTAGAACAATTAATTTTGTTTTTTTATTGGTTTTTATTTTGTTTAATTGGGTAGTAAATTAAAGCAACAATTAGTGGCGAGACTCCGTTTGTATGGGATGTATATCAGTCTAAGTTATAATAATATTTCCTGTATAATATTAAATAAATAAATAATTTTTCAGTGCGAGTGCTCGTAAAGAACAATTTTATATGCATGAAAACTGTCGTCAAGGTTAGCTTTGTTGTTATTGTTTAATTTGTTTTTTATTTATTGAAGAAACGTGGCCAGTCTTTTCTCGTGTACTTGACAGAAATGGGCTACCTTCAGTTTGATGCGTTCATAGGCTGCGTTCAGTTTGATCGTCGGACGACACCGCCTACCACTGACAGCAGGACAGGTATGTTATATTGTATGTATGACTGAAGGCAGCCTTTGAACGCATCAAACTGAAAGAAGCTTATTCCCGTTAAGGATTCGGCATCCTTTGAGTAAGGAACCCTAATTTTTATCATTCATTATTTTACTTAGGTGGCTGGATGAGGAGGACGGAAGACCGACATGAGTGGCGAAATTTGGGAAAGGCCTATGTCCAGCAGTGGACGAACACGGGCTGATGGATGGATGGATGGATGATTATTTTACTTTAGAGCATACATAACAATCTGATCAAATTTGAATCTTATATGTATTATCATGCATTTTTTAAAGGTTTTTTGTATGGGGACCACCTTTGCTTTTCATATTTTTATAATTTGTTGTGGTAGAAGCCATAGTTAAACGTATTTTGTGAAAATGTCAACTGGCTATCTTGTTACGGCTGAAGCTGTAGACCCCTGTGACAGACAAACAGACAGTGGAGGCTTATTTATAGGGTCCCGTTTGGTATGGAACCCTAAACAATCAGTTGAATACAACGAAATCGCAGCTGTTTAAAACTGAAATCCAAAGCTTTGAGCAAGTTTCAGCGCAGCTGCAAGCCCCACGTTCCGATTGTTATTATCTCCAGTTATTCAGCGAAAGTATGAGTGATGCCGAGTTTCACAAACGAGGTTCGTTCCCCGAGTTCTCAGTTGGAGATTGGGAAAAAGTTTCGAGAACTTCTCATTAGAATAATGACATTAAATGAGATGCCTGAGAAAGATGGCTCAGAGGCATTTTGAACTTTTTAACAATTTAAGAATTTTTATTTCGTTTTATTCACAAATATTTGGTGAAAATATTTTTTGCTCTTTCTTTTAATGAACCAAACGCACATACTCTAATGATTATAATAACTTTCATTAATTTTTTTTTTCCTGTTCATATTACTATATTATTTTAGGGTTCCTTACCCGAGGGTGCTACACGGGACCCTATTACTAAGCTTCCGCTGTCTGTCTGTGTGTGTATATGTCTGTCCGTCCGTCTGTCACAGAGGTGTACATCTTCAGCTGTAATAGGTAGACAGTTGAAATTTACACAGAATACGTGTTACTAAACATTTAACCCAAGGGTACCCTCCCCATACAATATACCTTTTTGGGGTAGTTGTTTGTTAAAATACTATATCAGTTCAATTATAGCAGGTACATAAAGAGGGATGCGTTACTTTTTTGTGATTCTGCTTCGTTTAATTTTCATCATGATTTCTTCCGTTTACCACCGTTTAAGTATAGTGCCGCAAGGCTCTTTTGGTGTGTGGATATTGAGTTCACCACTCCGTATCATACCTCCATACTTTGAGTTTCACAAAATACTTTCTTGACATGTTCCTGTGTGTCATAAGCTCCTACTTGCAAAATTTCAGGTTCATAGTTTGTAAAACGTGGGCAAAGGAAACTTGAATCCACACGTCAAAAGAGCCTCGTCGCACTGGAAGTATTCCATAAAAGTGACGCCAATAGGGAACAAAAGTAACGTTATATCTATCAAAATGGTTGCACAACATTGCATCGACCTGGACCCTGATCCTTATCCAACTATTAACAATAAACACTTTTAAGTCAGCAGCATTTACAAGACTCATTAGTTTTCAAATACCTCAAAAACTAATGAAGCCATATTAAAATACCGTATTTTACTGGCACTATGCAATAAAACTAGATTTTTAGATGAGGTTTTTTTAAAACGTGTAATTTTTTATTCTGGCAACTGTAGCCACAAATCCACGTGCCTTATTTATTCAAGAAATTTAAGGGGTAAAAAGTGTATTTATGAAATTTTTAAAACGGCTTTACAACCTTTTCTAAAAACTAACTTAGTCTCTACTGTGAAATTGACTAATGGAATCAAAATTACGTCTATCTCTCAATATCAATATAGGCATACTGACCAATCTTTGTTTCAGAGTGTTCAAATAAACCGTGATTAAGGACAGGTTCCGTATCCTTTTTCGAATTAGACAAACAAAACTTTTCTTATAAAGATATAGAGAGAGATAAAAGCAGCTAGAGATTCTACTAATTGCCCAAGTTTTTGCTAAGTAAAGCACTTCGTAATTTGTCTTCAGAGTCTTATTTGGTGACTTTGGTGAGTATTTACGAAGAGCTTCCTTTTGAGACAAGATTTTAGGAGGGTTTGGGTTTATATGCGCACTTTGGCCTCTGTAAGATCAATCTTTACCACTGTTCTGACTTGTTCCTGAAAATGTGTCTTTTCATAATAGGACACTGTGTTTCAAAATTATATTCTTTTCCTATGCCATTTTATTTTGCCATGTTGCGAGAGTGAATAACATATGACATCAAATGCTCAGTTGGTAGAGCAACCGCTCTAATATTAATTATAATGGCGACTCCATGAAAAAAGGGTCTTCTTCCGGTTTCTGTCGTTTTTTTTCTTATGTTTATTTACACCAAAAGCTTGTATGTTTTTCTAATTTATATAAGTAAATGTTTTTGTTTTATGTTATGCTGCGGTATCGAAAGGAACCCACGACGTTAGTATTTTATAGTAAATACCAAAAATAGTGGCGGATTATCCATAAGGCAGCGCAGCAGCGCAGCGCTATCTAGCTCAAGGTCACGCTGGGCGCTCAGCAAGCGTCTTGAAACAGCGTTCACTACAATTTTTCGGGGGCTTCTTTTCTGCTAAACTTACAACATTCAAGAAATCATTGTGATAAAACTCCAAGATGCACTAATATATTTATTTTATTAACAAAGTACGTGAAAACTTCGAATAAACTAAGGCCAAGAAAGTTTCCTTTGTATAGGATTATGAACGAGATACTCGTCGAAAGACGCTACTTTCAATGAATTTAAGTAATACAGGTGAAAACTGAAAAGTTCGGAGAAAAGGGCAGCAGCTACTGAATGGCCTAGGACGGCTAAAATGGCTAATCCGCCTTTGACCAAAAATTAATGCTAGTGATAGTTAAATAATCTCCATTAGTCAACATCCGTAAAAGATTCACTTTCTCAACTTGTAAGAAGTTTCTCACAACCCATATCATAACTTTCTGAATTCTTTCGCCAAAAAGTCGGTGATACTTTGTTTACTCGCACATATTTTTGTGGCCAGTTTTTCGAGTGGTCCGTATGAATTATCTGTGACCTTTACCCGGATAAAAAGAAAGTTTTTAGGTTAAAAATTGTAAAAAGTCCATGAAGGGTGGTGCCATTAAAAGTTTTATGAAATTTAATAACGACTCGACGCTCACGTGTCTTGAACGGCAGAGTTTCCTGTTTTCCATGGAGGTAAGAAAGCAATTATGAGTTATGAGACACGATAAATACTTATCTGGTGGAACAAATCTCAAATTTTCGGGGTCCAGTCCTAATTTATTAGAAAATGAAAAATTGACTTTATTTGAGTACAAATAAGTATTTTATCCCTATTTTGGCTACAAGACAAAGGAATTTTGTGGACGTAGTAGGTATATAACGCTAATTTGGTTTTATTTGGTTTTGTTTAGCCCGTTTTAGAGCACAATACCTAAAAAAACGAGATTTTATAAAAATTTAGTAAATGAACTAATATATCATGAAATCGTTTTTTTTGCAATATTGTAATAAGTAATGTTTTTTAACAATAAAAAACTAAATACCTAATAAACAAAATTATTAATGGCAACTTTATCTGTATTTCAATCCTACAAATAATAATCAGACACAGATTTATTTATTTAAAACATTAGTTTTTGACCATAATTAAGAAAATATACACTTTAAGGCGGAAACTTTCGAGCTCGGTGCAAAATGCACAACTTATGATTGTTTTTCATATTATTGAATAAAAAGTACTAAATAAATGTGATTTATGGCATTTCGCGACCATTGTTTAATGTCAATTAGGCTTTTCTACGAACGATCTTTTCTATCGAAATGTCGATTGCATGCATTGTGTTGTAAATGAATGGGCACACCAACTTAAAACACGCATTTAAGTTTTTATGGTCATTTACGCTAACTATAGTCCATAAAATGACGCAATTCTGCTAAATACCCCTGATAATTATTGAATAATAGTCGCGAAATAAGATGAAACCCTTTTATTTCATACATTTTATCTTCTATACATATAAAATACAACGTCTGTCTGTCTGTCTGTCTGTCTGTTCGTTCGATTATAACTTGAGAACCACTCAATGGATTTTGATGCAGTTTTCACTGAAAGATAAAGCATTTCTTCGGGAAAGCTTAAAGCTATGTATCATCACGCTATGATTAAAGGGAGCAGCGCTATGAGAATTTTAGTAAGACATATAGAAGGTTCGCCGCCGTAGCGTAGTCGATCGTCACGGGTTCAAACCCCGACTGGTAAAATTTGTTTTCACTTTTTATTTTTTATTCTTTTATTAAAGCTAAAATTATATTTCTTGACTGAACAAATACCAATACTTAACTAAAATATATTTATTTTCAAGTCCTTAGAAAACGCCATCTCTGGGAAGCTATCTTGGATAACAGCTCAGTAAGCTGGTGATAAAATTGTTTTTATTTTAATACACTAGATGGCGCTGCATGTTTCAAAATATCGAATTTGATGCAGTCTGGTTCAAATCAACTCACGTTATAGTTTGTCTACCTACAATATTATACAAAGAAGAAAGATTTGTTTGTTTGTTTGCATATAATGGGTAATATCTAGAACTACTGAACTAACTATAAAAATATAATATTTTTAGTTAATCATGTGATATGTACGCCATGCGAAGTCGTATGAAGTAGTTTCATCGTCGGGGTTTCAATCATCCACTGGTAAATGTTTTTTTAGGAGACCTCTCAAGTTTAAGTTTATTTATCGGTAGTGATGAGTATTTTTGTAGAACATGGTAACCGGGATCTAATGACGGGACTGGGAGGTGGGTACGGGATCTCCTCAACGGATAACAGCAGACCCTTCGAGTTTGGGCTTATTTAGTAGGTATTTATCTGCACTTTGGTAAAACATGGTGACCAGGGTCTGCTGATGGGACTGGAAGGTGGTTATAGGATCTCCTGAATGGATAACAGCAGACCCTTCGAGTTTGGGCTTATTCGATTGGTCTTTATAAGCACTTTGGTAAAACATGGTGACCATGGTTTCATGATGGGACTGGAAGGTGGGTACGGGATCTCCTCAACGGACAACAGCAGACCCTTCAGACCCCAGTTTAGGATTATTTTGCTGGTATTTTTAGCACTTTGGTAAAACATGGTGACTAAGGTCTGCTGATGGGACTGGAAGGTGGGTATGGGTTCTCCTCAACGGACAACAGCAGACCCTTCAAGTTTGGGCTTACTTGATTGGTCTTACTTGATTGGTCTTTATTAGCTTTAGTTGCATATTGTCGTTAAAAAATCATATTCTTTTGTTTTCCTTATTTCCGCAAAAATCCCTTCGACGCGGGACGGAGCCGCGGGCAAAAGCTAGTTAAAAATGAGATAAAGAATTATAAGTCATGCATTTTGCACTGAGATCGAAAACTTCCCCCTTAAAAGCTTTTTTTTACCACAAGAAAACAGCGGTTTTTGGAAAAAACAGTGGTGTCATCTAGCAGTCACATCACAGCTCTTTCATAATATTATTATTTAATATGTAAATTGATACATAATTTTTGAACAAGAACAAACACATTGTAGCTGCTAGGTGTTGCCACTGTCCAACAAAATAATAGGTTAATTGTAAATATACCTCCTTTTTCTCTTTTTCTGTGTGTAAATGAGCACTTTATCTATTATAGTATTATATGTAAAAATGTCTTACTTCTCAACTGACTATATTTATCTGGACCAATTGTTTTTTAATTTTTATTTTTTAATGATGTCAAAAATATACGAAATAATAGTTTTGAATCTAATAAGTCATATTTAAGCATTTACAAATTTAACTGACTTGCTTAGCTTCGAGACATCACACGCCCCGCGTCTTCAAGTGAAATCAATTTAAATTAGTAGTACTTTTATACTACCCGAATGCTTTAAGTGACTTGCACAAATCTTGTTCAACACGTCCTTTTAATAGTTTCCGATAAAACGGCAGCAACGCACCATCGCGGAAAGCTTCGATCGTCGACTTTTAGAAGTTATTACTAGGGAATAAAGTTCAGATAAAGTTGTAGGCACAAAAAATAAAGTAATTTTCCTTTCCATGTTATAAAAAGCTAATGCCTGAGTCTTGGAAAATAAGGGCAAGCATTCACAAAACTGGGACTGTAAAAGGGATTTTGAGCCGTAGTATCGGAATTTCTTTTATTTTCTTAATAATAATGAAAGAAGCTATTTAGTTGCCTTAAGGTATAGCTAACAGAATTTTATACAAAAGAAGAAACAAATCGGTCTAAGACTCGCCCTATCACTGTCTGTAAAAATACAAAAAGCCGCCAAAAAAGAAACACAAAAAAAGATACGAAAAAGACAAATTAAAACTTACACAGAAACTAGAAAACAGAAATTACAATATGAAACACAAACGAACATTGTATAAAGTTATACATAATTCCGTACACTGAATATTTTTGCAAAATTACAATTAAAATGGGTTAAATAATATAAAAATTAAATTTTTTAGACTTTTTGTCCGTCTGTCTATCTGTCTGTATGTATTTATGTATGTATATTCCGTTTAAACTCGAGGACACTCAACGGATTTGAATGCGGTTTTCTTTATTATCATCGTAGTGACCCTGATCAACATAGGTATAGGCTATAAGGGGTGCTCATAAAATAACCGCCAAAATGAAAACAGGACAAAGATTGAAATAATACATGGGCGGAGCTGCGGGCAAAGGCTAGTTCATAATAATGCTCTTTCATATCGCAAAACATTAAAACGTATATACATAGAAAAGTCACTTTATTCACATAGGAACCAGGAACTAGACGCTGTAGGCTAAAAAAGATCTGGTGACTGGAATAGTGGCTCAGACAGAATACATTATGAAGATGAATTAAAAAACATTGTCAAAAGGAGTACAAGTCAATGCACGTAAAAAAAGAGCTCTGGGGCGTCAGCGGAAGGGATATAATGTTTGCGCATGGTTTGCAATGCGCACAAAAAGGCTCGAGTATAATATTGTTTGAATTTGTGAGTAAAATGTTTATTGTAGAATAACATCGGTTTAACAGCAATTTTTAACAGGTTAGAAATAAAAATATACTGTGAGTGTTGATTTGGTCCACAACTTGCGTCACATGAATGTTAATATATCTACATGATGCTTATTCCAAAAAAAATGCATACATAACAAAATACCTCCACCAGCTTCGTTCCTCATGAAACAGTGAACATTGTTAACAATTTTTCTTTCTTTTCTATGCAAACCCATCTTACCACAAATACATTTTTGCGCGTGACTGTATTTTGAGATCGACCAAACGTGGACACTGCGCCGTGAAGCGAAAGTCACCAATCGCGAGACAGCAAATCCACGCGCCAGGTATTTTCCCCGTCGCGGCCGCCCGCCACGTACCTCATACCACCAATTTGGTCGGTAATTCGCTCACTGCACAGGTACAGTGGAGCCCGCATCAAGCTATACACATTGAGTATAAGCTGACCTCTCATTGTACGGGAAGCCTATACAATGAGAGGTCAGCTTATACTGAAAGTGTATAGCTTGATGTGGGCTCCACTGTACGTCGCTCGGAGCTCTTTTTACGTGCGCTTTGGTATACTTGTTGTGGATGTGGAAGGTAATAAAGCTCGACCGACCCGTCCTAGTACTTGACAAATTAGTGACATACTCGCCCTGAAGAAGGGTGTAGTCAAAATCACTATCTGTATAAAAGAGTTTGACAGGTGTGCCACGATCGTGACAGGTATAAGTCTGTGGTTTTTGCTAACCCTTCTAGGAGATAGGTGTGTTTGTACGTACACATAATGTAATGTTTCCAGTTAATTTAGATATCTTATTCCCTCGTGATGTGGAGGCTTATTAAATATTTATATAACCTTTAACTTCGTCTCCTATACCCGGAGGATGTGGGTTAGTTTATAACTAACTACGTCGTGGTTTAATCTGCCAACATAACTCGTGCAGTCTGCTCAAACATTGAATATGGCGTAGTCTTGGTAGTAGCGAAAAACTTACTTATCTGAAAAAAAAAATCGTACGAAACTAAAGCATAGATTTTAATGAAACGAAAGAACGTGCTGATATAATTATCTAGACTATGATAGAAATTAATTTCTATATTTTAAACACTTGGCGATTCATTCATCGGAAGGAGATGACAAATTAAATTATATATCGGAAATAAATATTTTATATCATATCAGTGGTAGAGCTATCGCCCGGTAAGCGAGAGGTCCCGGGTTCGAATCCCGGTTCAGAGCTCCTCACGTCCAGATTTATTTTTCTGATTTTCCATACCGCAATGATATAGAATTTAATTAATTATCTAGTTTTAAGATAAGATACCAAAAGACATGGCTAAGTTTCCTGCCCTTCTTTTCAGCAAGACTAATAGAATTGGCGGAGTTTGGCATACATTTATTTATTTAACGTATTTGTAATTATTGTGGTCAAAAACTAAAAATAAGACACTAGTGTGGTAAAAATGACTTTACCAACTGTTTTGATGCATAGATTTTTTTATGATACTACAGTACAATTACTTGAAGTATACTTAGTCCGTACAGTCATGTCTGAAGTTTTAATATCTAATAAAGGTTTTTCAAATATATACGTGCAAAACAATACTGCGGCCCATCCAAGGAGGTTTCAGGACGGTGCGAGACCTCACCGCTACAAAACCTCCTTGTGACTGAACCTCACATGCCTGCTGATGCATAAACGTGTGATACTAATGTGAAAGACTTGACTTACGAACTAAAAAGTGTAAAATAAAATTACTCCAAGGATCCCCATTGTCCATTTTTGGTTTAGAAATAAAATGTTCAGCATTTCCTTCTTAGTACTAGTCGAGAAACATTAAATAAATGGAATGTGTACACAGGTAAATTACCAGTTTCAAGTTAATTAAGAGGAACGTGTCCCTTGCTGTGTGGAATCTTAATTAAAATATATCGCCGTACGGGGTTCACCACAACACCGACAAAGATTGTCCGTTGTTTCATTAGAAACGATAAAGCACCAGCACAGCTTCGTTAGTGGAAGCAAAAGAATGAAAACCTATAAATAACAAAGTGAAATTATCCACTTGTCACGAAATCTCCAAAACTATAGAGCCAAAAATCTTGAAAGTTGACATGTAAGTTATTTCAGTGGCTTCGCAATGTTAAACTTCAGTGCTACTCTATTCATAAATTGTCTATTCTGCTTTAATCAGCTGTCACGCACTCAAAAATTTAGTTATTTTGAAATTGCAACTATACTAAGACATATTTATACATTAAATACATAAGGAATCTGCGTGTTTTAGTTTCATTTGAATGGGGGCCGAATCCCATTTTTGTGAAATATATATATATATTTTATTGTATGTATATTAAAAGTATGCATGTATATTTATGAAGTGTAATTATAATGGTCTTGAGTTTAAATTTTATCATCTACATAGACAAAATTTAATCCGATGCACAACTGAAGTTTAACATTGTGAAGCCCGTTAAAGGTGTAAAATATCTCGCTTCACTTCGCATGATCCTGTTTTATACCAACAAATACTGCAACAATCACTCTGAAATTAATATATGATAAAGTTGAGGACTAATGCTGTAAGTAATGTTGTGAAAACTTAATTCCATTAAATTTTCTCGGTAGAAAAAAATTACAAAGTTACCTCCAAACCGTACAATAAACCGATAGTATTCAATGAATACTTGAAATTAGGTCCGAAACTTTGAATAATATAACTGATATTAGTATAACTCAGCTGCAGACTGTAACATAAAAATGAAAAAAATCAGTGTAGCCGCGAATTCAAAATAACTGATGTTTTAGCGTGTGCGGCATCTGATTAGAGTAGGATAGACAGTTGAAAAGCAGAAGCGTTAGAACAGGACTGCGAATTGAGGTATTATGGGCCCTAAAGAGGACTAGCCCAGTCAAATTGCCGGGAAAAACGGCAACTGACCCGAGCCGCGAGAGTGACTCGGATGAAAGGGAATATTTACATTAATATACGCAACACACCACTAGTTCACAATATTAATACGATAACAAACTCGTTAAATGCACCTAACTACTAAAATACGTAATATTTTGCCAAAATTTTGTTTGGACAACTCTATGTGAATGCGAATATTTCACATTCATGAACCAAACAAAACATTCCTGATTCATTCTAGTAGCAATGATTAAAAACGTTCGTTGCTGTTGGCGTTTCATTTTTCCTTGGAGGCGTTTTTAAATATTTTCAAGATATATATTTCCTTGTAAAATGAATCATAAAAAAAAAAATCAATTCATTCATTCAATTTTAAACGAATTTTTTATTAACCACAGCTAAATATGTGATTACTTCTGCATTTTGGCGTATTTGATAAGAAACGGATGATACACGTTTTTGTTTTAATGTTTTTGTAGTTAAGCGTAAAGCTTAAATTATATATTTTGTAAAAACTGAAGGCATGAAGAATTAGAATTAGGACCATTATATGTTTATGCTGAGTTTCAATTTCCCAAATCAGCAGGTTACAGTGTCTTGGACGTTGTAAAATATCGATTTTTGCGTTTTGATTTTGACAGGGATAGTCATCTTAAACAGTAGGGACCGAAAAATATCTTGAGCTAATTTATCTTTTTTTCCAATTTATTATTTACCTCTTTTTATAAAACACTAAATAAAAGCTTTTAAAAAAGCACATATATTATTTATTAATTAATAATAAAGGTGTGATATAGTGTGTTAAAGCGTATTACTCCTTTACTATAGACAGAGCCGTGGACAAAAAGTAAGGATTTTACAGAGTGAATTAACGTGTTTAAATAACGTGCTGGTTTAGTTAGTAGCCTTGGAAACGACACATTTGTATTTGGTTCTACTTTAAGTCTTGACGTTGTTGTAGCCTAATTCAAAATCGGCCATGATGTTTTTGGACGAATATAGTGGCTTAGTTGACAAACCAATTTATTATGATCGATGTTTTCTTGAATTTAAAAGGCTTCTCATTAAAAGTATTATCGCACTGCTTTAAACTGATTGATGCAGCCTTTCACTTTCAATTTTTACTAAGGAGGCATAGAAAAAGTTTCAATTTCATATTCAAATTCTTTACGAGGTTTTGCTCGTGACTCCGTTCACGTAGAAGAGTCTTCCCATCAATGTAAAAATTTAAACTATTATCGACAGTTTTTGGCTTAACCGTTTTTTTATACGAGTATATACCCCATAGTCTATATGTTGACTACAGGTAGTTTTCGAGTTAAAAAACATAGACAAAAATAAAAAATAACAACAGTTTTGACCATGGTAGAAAATACTAATAAGGCATTTAATTTAAAATTTCTCAAAAATATTCAATGTAAAGACACGACTTCTTAACCGACTTCAAAAAAAGAGGCGGTTTTCAACTCGACTTAATTTTTTTTTCGTATGTTACTCAATAATTTCTTAAGCATTTCTTTATCGATTTGATTTTTTTTTGTTTGATTATTATTTGCTTTTTTTTTTGTATACATCCCTACTAATTATTATTATTTTCTGCTACTGTCATGCTGCAGGACGGCCATGTGGCCAGCGCAGATGCCAGGGTCTAATATATTTTTTGTAATACAATTATTGTTATATTTTACTTAAGAATACTGTTTTGGATTATTGTATGTATGCTATTTCTGTTTAGTCCAATAAACTATTTGTATTTGGTAAATCCCATTTTAATTTAGTCATGATCTGATGATCACAACACATACGTTTACAATACGTACTACCCATATTTTCATAATTTAACTCGATAACACAAAAAAGCGTGAAATAAATTCACTTTTATTAACAAAAGAATAGTAACAGACTTCAAATGTTATAGCAGACATTCACTAAAAAGTTTAAAATAATTTCAGAAGTAAATTTTCAAGGTTTTTCTTAAGAAATATATCTTTTACGAATTAGATTTTTAAGCCACACCTTTACATCAGCGTTTCTCTTCTTTGTATCAGTATATTTAGCTAAAATTAACATCCACTCAAGTTGTGGTCTCTTGGCCACGCTAACAATATTAATACCATTTAAACAAAAGGGATGAAAGTGGATGAATTTGGATAAGCTAAGGTCATGTCCAACTGTCACGTCATCCAAGGGCCACTAACCGTCGACAATGTCAGCATCGAAGTTGTTCAGAAATATGTTTATCTGAGTCAAGTCATACAGCTGAATAAAAACAACTTCGACGCCAAGGCTGACAGAAGAATATGCTTGGGCTGGGTAGCATTCGGAAAGTTGCGTCACATATTTACGTCGTCAATACCGCAATGCTTAAAGGCTAAGACGTACCATCAGCAAGATTCCCGCCTATCCAGTTTTAAAACTTTGTTGCTAGCATGTGGCGATCTCAGCTTGCCCCGCCTTTTATTTTATTTACCAATGAGTGTATATGACTCATATTTACTTAATTAAAACTGTATAGGCGGGAATCTTGCTGAAGGTACAACCAATGCATCCTTCCTGTGACGACGTATGGCGCTGAGACGTGGTCTCTTACAAAGGGCCTGATCGACCGATTTAATATCGCTCAGCGAGCTATGGAGCGGGCTATGCTTGGGGTATTTTTGATGGATAGAATCCGAAACGAGGAGATCCGTCGGAGATAAAAAGTAAACGACATAGCCTGCAAAATCAGTAAGTTGATTTGTCGCCGACATGGTGGCCGTTGGGGCCGAAAGGCTTTAGAATGGAGACCACGTACAGCAAAATGTAGTGTAGGACGACCTCGTTCCCACTGGACCGACGACCGAAGGACTCGCCATGAGTGGTGAAATTTGGGAAGGGCCTATGTCCAGGAGTGGACGAACACGGGCTGATAAATGGATGGGTGAATGGAACCAAAAGGGTAAGTACCGCTGGTCAAACATTTCGTTCAACTATTGGACTTAGCATCCTTTAGCCATTAAATTGGATGCCCCATTTAATAAGCCACCTAGCTGTCAAACTAAAGGGTTGATTTGACTACAGGCCAGTGACCTCCCCACTCTGACTTTAGCTTCAAGCTACAAATATCACGTCCCAGCGCGATAGGTGGTGAACCCTTTTTCTGTATTTAATATCAAGAAAAAATTTTTTTGCTATTACTTAGTCTAATAATAAATTTGCTCATTTTCTTTTAAGTTTTGTAACAAAATACGTATATTTTTCAGAATATTTCGTCAACCTGATTATACTTTTTAGTATCAAAGATAAAAAGCAAATGAAAAGCTGCTATTTATGGAGACTATTAAATTAAAAATAAACGAGGAAGCGCCAAAACTAGTGTCCTCTCTTCGCATCAGTGCTTCGAAGTCATAAATTTATTTTAAAATTTATAGTTATTGTGCGTCACACAGAATGAAAATGCAAGCAATTTATTTTTAAATTCACAATCTTGAAAAATGTCGTCATATATTTTGTGAAAACTACCCTTTTATCAGGCACTACATCTCTTTCTACGAGTATAAAATTTTATTTTTCAATTTTAAACTAAGAACACTCCGTTTAATATCATCTAGGAAAATTAAGGTTGGTATATAATAGCATAGACAAATTTACGAGTTCGTCCATGATAATAGCTCTTAGTCTGAATGTGAACCGATTTTAAATTGTATTGAAACTACTATTAAACATTTTTATGGTTGAATAAACTATGTTTTGATTTGCAAAAACTTTTACTTATCCTTTACTAATTTTAAAGATATACTTCTCAGATAAATGTAATAAACTACCTATTATAGTAAAGTCAAAAGTCAACCTTTCCATCCTTAATGTCACTTAAAAGGTAAATATTACATGTAATTAGATCTCTTTCGTTATAAGTTGTTTGGGTTAGCTTTGTTTCCTTATACAAAAAATACTTTAACGGTTATTTATTTAATAAGTAACTGTGTATATAACTGCTCATGTGACGTGGATAAATTATTGTTTGCCGTTTGACATCAATTCTCAGAATATGATGAAGTGACACTTACACAGTAGATATATAAATCGATGATAGTAGGTCTGTGCCTAACTTTCTACGAGACAGGCGATATGTACCTATGTATAAACTGTCGGAAGGTGGAATAATATACAGTAAGTATATTTTTTGTAGACTCAGCCTTTTTTTCTCTGCTAAGTTTAATAAAGTCTATAAATGTAGTTTTGATTTTTATTAAAATCGACCCCGGGGCTCCTTTCGGCACTTTTCAATTTTCCTTTTAGTTTTTATTAGGCTTCCGTAGTACATAAAAGGTATAAAAGGAACCTTTATGGTGAGACTCCGTTGTCCGTCCGTCCGTCCGTCCGTATGTCACAGCTTCATAACTTTAGCACCGTTGAAGATAAGGACTTGAAATTTTCCAGAAAAATTGCATTTAGGTACTTGCCTACATAATGCGGTACAAAAAATATGAAAATTTTGAAATCGTTCAAAATATTTCCAATACAAATGTGAGAAAAATAAAAATTTAATTCTTAAAAATACAATGTGGGTATCAAATTGTAGATATTAAAAAGCTGATTGTAAAAATATATACTTTTACCTTTATCGAGAAATCTTTGAAAAACCACAAAAAATGCATGACCCACGCCTTATTTCCGAAAGTTGACCAAAAAAAATGACGATTATAGGTCATAACTGGTGAATTACAGGAAAAATAAAGCAATTAAAAATAGTTGATAACAAATGAGAAATGTAAAAAAAAGGTAATATAAATAAAAAGCATATTTTATATAAATACAATATGTGTATGAAATTGTAGATATTAAAGAGTTGATTATAAAAATATACACTTTTACTTTACTTACTGGCACCAATTTCGATAAATCTTTGAAAAACCACAAAAAAATGCATGCCATTTCCGAAACTAATGAACCGAAAAATATTTAAAAAGTCCTGGTAATTTGGGATTAGGTAAAGGTTACAGGAAAAATATAGCGGTTGAGAAATTTACGATAGCAAAATGACCAAATTATTTTTTTTATCCACGAGTTTTATTTCCAGTACCTACGGTATAAAAATATTTGTGGTACAATCATTTCTATCATAAAGAGTTATGGGGAAGATTTTAAATACTTTCTTCCTGACTGTTTCCAAAACTGTCGATTTACGGAACCCTAGATATGCGAGTCTGACTCGCACTTGACCGGTTTTTATTTAGTTCGTATCTACTTGAACGACTAACCCTGTATATTGATAATAAAAACATATGAAATACACTTCAGTGTATAAAGATAACATATATTTATACATAGGTAACACTAAAAGTTTCCGGAACTGGCCACTTACATAAACAATATTTAAAAATTTATTACAACATTTGAAAATAGAACTCTTTGGCTGTAGAATGCAGTTTGTTTCATCTGACTGTCTTTTGTTTTTATCTTGTGGCGCCATTTAAAAAATTGTGTGTCTGCATCAACATGGATTTAACTCGGGAAAATTTTCGTAATATGATTTTCTACGATTTTAAGTGTAATTTGACAGCTCAACAGAGCATCGCTCGGCTTGAAACAGCTTTTGGCAATGAAGCACCATGCAAGACGACTGTTTATAGCTGGTTTGCAGAATTCAAGCGTGGTCGTATCAATCTCAGTGACGAATCTCGCGATGGTCGGCCGTCCACCGCTGTGACCAACAAAAACATCGATGCTGTGCGCCGTATGATTGAAACAGACAGGCATGTGACCTACCATGAAATTCGCGCATCCTTAGAAATAGGCATGAGTCAAATACAATCAATCCTACACAAACATTTGGGTGTGAGAAAGCTGTGCTCGCGGTGGATCCCACACAACTTGACCGAGGCTCAAAAAACGGACCGCGTCACTTGGTGCAGTGCCATGCTTACCAGATTCAACGAAGGTACGTCAAATTTGGTGTGGGACATAGTAACAGGTGACGAAACATGGATTTATTGCTACGATCCCAAAACAAAGCAGCAATCGAGCGTATGGGTCTTTCAAGATGAGCCGAAACCAACCAAAGTGGCGCGCGTGAAAAGTGCATCTAAGCGGATGATTGCTTCTTTTTTTAATAAAACTGGACACGTGGCTACTGTTGCTTTAGAGAATCGTCGTACCGTGAATAGTGACTGGTACACGACCATTTGTTTGCCGGAAGTTATTGACGAACTCCGTAAAAATAACCGTAAACGCCGTATCATCCTGCACCACGACAATGCTGGTTCTCACACGGCCAGACAGACAAACGACTTTTTGAAGACGAAAAATGTAGAACTCATGAGTCATCCTGCATACAGTCCCGACCTGGCACCTTGTGACTTTTTTCTGTTCCCAAAAATTAAGAACCAATTACGCGGTCAACGATTTTCATCACCAGAAGAGGCTGTCGAGGAGTATGAAAAACACGTTTCAGAGGTTACCACAGGGGAGTGGCACAAAAGTTTTCAAAACTGGTTTGATCGAATGAAAAAGTGCATAGACGCCAAGGGAGATTATTTTGAAAAACAATAAATTAATTTTGTACCTTTAATAGTATTTTTTCATATTCATTCCGGAAACTTATCGTGCGTCCATTACAATGTGTTAATTAATTCATGGGACGCTTGGTATGATCGGGTACAAGTCTTTGTAATCACGCGATCGGACGACCCTTATGGTGATAGATTTTAGTATAAAATTTACGACTAGCAAATCAAATGATCTCCTGAGATATTTACATGTATGTACATATACAGATGTGTATAAATGTGCATAGTACTATTTGTTGTAAGCTAGGTGGCGTATAAGAAGGTCAGCGCAGACGAATTCGCGGGCAAGTCTTGCTAAAACTAACGAAAACCAATAAATTTTAAAAAATCATGAAACTAATTTCTGGAGATTTGTATCAAGGTTTAAATGATTCAATCGGCCAACTGCGAGACAAGCTCCAATCAATCTCGACAAGCGAGAGATAATCATCATCAATTGTGCTCGAGATGCTATCAATTATATCGCAGGAATACTCCTCTATCTCTATTCTGCAGCTTCATTTCGTAGGAAATTCGATATCTTGGGAGATCATTTGATCAGTTAATCGCAAATTTTAAACTAGTCCATCTAAGGTCGTCTGGTCGCGAGATTATAAAGTCTCGTACCCGATGATATCAAGTTAGTAGCGTTTGTAGCAGTGGCGTGCATAGAACTGTTTGCTGGAAAAGCAATGAGAAGGTCAAGTTTGACGATAAAAATAATATTAAAAAATCAAAACGAATTCGAAAAAAAAATTATATGAAATCATGTACTCTAGGGTAGGCATCTTGGCACTGCCTAACCTAGCGACATACAAAAATTTTTGTTTTTTCAAAGTGACTTTAACTTTTTTAAATATTTTTTATTGTCATACTTGACCTTCACATTGCATTTCCAGCAAACAATTCTATGTATACCACTGGTTTGTAGTGGCCATATGATGGCCATGATTGATTATGATTCATGAATACAAACCCAAATGCTTATTATGGTCCTATTACATTAGATTATACGGAGATTTGTAATATAATCCTGTTAAAAATCCCAAAGTTGATATTCCAAATTCAGCGTACGAAGTCGCAGGCGTCCTCTAGCTGTTTTTTTTTTAATTTTTATTTATTGTCATAAATCTCATGCCAATAAAAGATATGTCATAGGAATACAAGTTTCAATGTAATTTTACCATTGAGGTGTAACAATGAAATTCTTAAGGGGGCACCGAGCTTTTTGCGAAATAATTGCGATGGTTTGATCCCTTGCTGTATCGTTGTTACTAAGCTTTAGAAATGTAAGATAATTAATGATTCATTCTTTAAATCATACACTTCAGAATAGGCATGATGACTAAAAAAAATTTATTAGTCCGTCAGTTAGATTATCAGAAAATATTGGACATGTAGGTATTTTTTCTTTTTTCAATTAAACAAAAAATTATGAAGATATAGCTCGCTGAAGTTCCACGTGACGTCACATCTAGGTACAATTTTACTTAGAAGTGACGTCATTTTCCCCCACTCCCAAACTTTGACGCGCTTTATCTCTGTCATTTTTTGTTTGATTGACAAAAGAAAAAATACGTGTCCAATATTTTTTGATAATCTAAATGACGGACTAAGTAGAATAATATTTTGCTTACCCTGTGTATAAGCCTATTACCCAAGATTACTTGTACTTTCTTCGATAGAAAAAAAAACAAATTTATCTCTTTTAACTTAATACTTCTCATTGATTATACAATTAACAAACATAATAGATAAGTTATTATTTTATATTAAACATACACATATACTCACGCCTGTCTCCCAGAGTGGTAGGCAGAGACTACAGATTTCCATCTGCTACGATCCTGACACACCTCTTTTGCTTCTACATCCATCAATCTAGTCATACAAGCTCTGCTATTCCGGGTACTTTTTACTTTGCCCTTCATCTTCTTTGTAACTATTTTAAATGTTGAGATTACGGAAAAAACTCCCTGTAAGGGGCACATATGACACATCATAAGCTAAGACTCTTCGGGGGTACAGGCGTGCGTGGCGTTTATTCGTGTACTGGGCGCGCCTGTACTCCCGAAGAGTCCTGATGACGATGGTGAAGATGATGATAATGATGAATCATAATCTCATAGAAAGCTCGACCCGTACCTCCTTGCAATTACATCTTATCCGTAATCACAACATTTATAACGGTAACCCACTCAAATTTGAATGAAAATATTTTAACTATTTCTCGGGTTTTTATTATAAATCCGAATATGTGGGACTTGGCAAGATTTCACTGATTGATACATGCAAATAATTGGCTATGAAAACTTGCCAAGTTCTACATATTGAGTAGCGAGGACCTTAACAAACTTTCTTTTGAAACAATTGAAGAACGTTGTACATTAGGGTAAAAAAAATAAATAAAAAAATATTTTTTTATTTCGTTTAAATAGGTTAAACTAACATAAATAGTGGCTGGTGTCTCCTTGTAAGCTTGAAAGGCTTGAGTTGGAGTAATATATGCGTATTTTTGGATTTTCATTTGGACTGGTGCGGAAAAGTTGCTACAAGTAAACAAATAAATGAAAAAAATATCTTTTAATATTTTGTACTGCCCTTAGGTTGAAGTTTAACAAAATGTGTGAAAGGAAAAAAAATATTTACGTTTTTAATATATTTTTTTTTGTTCAAGCCATATAAATTATATCACATAAAAATGATCATGAAAATATTCTTACATTCACATGTCTCAAATTAAATTAAAACTGCAAATTATGAAAATTTCCCATTTGAGGCATTTTATCACATTTTTTCATTTTACCACCTCGGAATGCAACAGAATTTTCATGAACTATTTTTTGTAAATTGATTAAATAATGTTTTAACTAAAAAGATATTAAAAACAATTTTTTTTTTCTTTCATAACTTCAACCCCGTTGGGGCAGTACAAAACATTAAAATATATTTATTTATATTTTTTTTCTTCATTTGTTTACTTGTAGCAACTTTTCTGCACCAGCCCAAATGAAAATCCAAAAAAACGCAAACACTCCACCCTATTGTATGTGCATTACTGCAGTTATGATATGACTGGAGAAACCTGCATAAACCTCGTCACCCAATTTGATCTCGATTCTTTTTTCGACGAAGCCGACTATCCTGCTGCCTTTGTACCCATTACGGCCCTTTTTCACATTTCTATTTTATCGGGGTAATATAAACAAAGTGAAAAATAATAATCATTTCACATTTTTAGCGCATTGCTATTTTATGTCTCAAAAACACAGACTAGTAAGAATTAAGTATCTGAACGATGTATTTTGTTTATGGAGACAAAGTCCATTGTTGCATAAATTTTGCTCCTGCATTTTATAACAGGTATTTATAGAAATAAACAGGTTTATAACCTTAATAAGGTTCTTAGTAAAAGAAAAGTAAAATAGAGAAAAGTCAGAGAAAACTCTTAACTTAACGAAACTAACCGACTGACTATAAAGTTTCTCAGAGGAAACAACCTCTGTTTTTCTTGTCATTTCAACAAAATTAGTTTTTAATTTATTTTAAAAGACAAACAAACTTACGGCGGCGCTATCAGTAAAGTAATTTTTCAACACAACTGCTTATAAAGTGGCCCTTATTACAGCGCTTTAAGGTCATAATTCAGTATTTATTTATTTATTCAGGTTGACAAACAGTTACAACACAGATAAAGTAAATCAATATAAACACAAACAAACCTAAAGAACCATAAAAGAGAAACAAACATACAGTAGCTCATTCATTACAGTTAGATGAGTATATTAAGCAATAGTGCTTTTAACTTTACATTATGGCACTAGTATTTTTACATTACGTTTTTTTTAAATCTTAACAAAGTGTTTTGATGTCTTGAGAAATAGTAAAGTTTTTGCGAATAAATGAACTCTCTCGGTTAAATTTTAATAAATAATCCTTTAATTTTATCAAATTATTTACTTTTATCAAAAATTAAGTAAATGATTTACTATTGTTTTTGTTGTCAATAAATGAATATACAGTTTGTTAATATTTATTATTTGGCTTTTTGGCGGTTGCGTCAGTGCCTCTTTTTCCATCTGCGTGCATAAACAAAATCTCCGCCTCCATTTTTCATAGAAAATTGACCATTCATAGCTGTAGTTTTGATTATGTGGAAATATAAGACTGTTCAACTTTATTCCTTCTCATCGCAAGTGTTTTGAAATACAGCGTATGAAACGCGTGACCATCAGACATTACACTCTCGGCTCCATTACACTCTCGGCTCCATTACACTCTCGGCTCCATTACACTCTCGGCTCCATTACGCCCTCGGCTTCGGCTCGGGCAGGTTCGACTGTTACGTCCAACGCAGCTCACTTGTATCATTAGTAGTTCGCCGCGAACTGTGAACTCGCGCTCACCCGATTCGTGCTTGACCGATTTGGCTTATGTTTGAAAATATTACATTCTTTTTGTCTTATTTACTCGCCTGCCAAATTTCATGACATTCCGATCAACGATACTCGAGTTATCGACGAACAAACATTCATACATACATACATACATACCATACCTACACATACTTACATATATACAAACGCCAGGTTGTTCTAATAGACTCGGAGAACTTCGATCGCTTGTTCAATGATGTACTATAACGTGTTCAGTTATCGATTTTCGAGGAATAAAATTTATTTGACAAAATTTAAACCAACAAATACACCGATTCATTAACGCTGTCAGGTTCTAAAATTTAAAGGTTGGTTAACGAAATGGACCCTTGTAAGGTCAGCATATCCATATTCATTTGATAAGGGTCTCCGGAACATACTACATCAGGAAAGCATTAACACGAATGTACAATGTCACTTTGATAAATTAGGGTTTTGAAAATTGAAATTTGTAGTCCCTATTTTATGTAAGGTGTCGTTCGTTGATATAGCCAAATTTATGCTGGAGACTCGGTAAGTTGTCAGCATCAAGGTTCAGTGACTCTTTTTGGGAACTACGTAAAATAAAATTTAAACTTCCCTTTTTAATTGAGTCAAGGTTGTTCTCGAACAAGTATAGAGGCACAAAATATTTTTCGTATTTCGCAAACATGGTCATTGAACTTTGATCCTGACCACCCACCGTGTCTTCAACATGGATTTAGCTATATAAACGAAAGTCATCTAATATAAGGATGTTAATTTGATAGCCTTTTTCCTTGAAACACGATGTTCTAATAACCATGAATATTGACAACTTTTGCTATGGAGTCACACCATAAATCGCTAAAAAAAAATCATCTGTCCCATAATAAAGTTTTTTTCACTATTTTGGATTTGCTTTCATAGTAACAATTGTTCATATTAAAGGTAAGAATACCGGATTTTAAAGAAAATCAAACTCTATATATGTGGGTAGGTCAAAGATAAAGGTTATTTTTAAAATTTTCCTAGCACAAAGTGAAAAGCCCTTTATATTGAACTAGCTTAAAAATCAATGGGTTATTCCAGGGTTTTTACAGGGCATTGTAATATTACCATTACGTACTGTAAAGACCAGGGATAGGATAATCGGATCGATATATACCTAAAGTTGGAAAAATCCTTGAAAAAGTTTGTAGGTTTGGTGTCGGCTTCTTAAAATATAATTTATTGTGATAGTAAAAATTACGATATTGCTTAAAACGTTATGATGGTGTACCCAATACTTAACAGATGTTACCGTAAATGTATGTTATTTAGGAATTGTATACAAGTCCTAGGAAATTTATGAAATGCCAAACTGATTTAGGCAGAGATAATTAGTTTTCGGTTTTGACGTTTGCTCTATTCGGCGTAAATCAGCTTGGCATTTTATAAATTTCCTAGTAATTGTATTCAATTCCTGAATTTATTTATTTATTATTTACATTTCCGGTAACATAACATTAAACATATTAAATTATCGTAACGTTTGAAGCAATTCCATGATTCCGGGAATTTAACTATCAAAATAATATTATGAGAAGCCGACTCCACACCTACAAACTTTCTCAGTTTTTTCAACTTAAGGTATACAGGATGTTATTGGATGGATTCGATTGATGGTTCTTGGTGGAATATCATCTTCAATAAATTATACACAAATTCTTGTACTTTTATTCCACATATATTTTAAAGAAACAAAACTGTTTTAATTTTTATTTTTTTGTTGGTTCGATTCCCGGGTGAGACAAGCGAATTTTAGAAGATCTTTAAACGCATCAGTTTTTTTTCTTTTAAAAAATAAAGAAATGTTTCCTTTCAGTAGAATGAGCTAACTAAAAGATTTAAGGTAGTTCCCCTCCAGAGCCCTTGAATTTTTTCCACTCTGTATATCGATCCGAATATTCTATCCCTAGTTATTACCATTATAAAATATCATTGCGGTATAGAAAAGCAGAAGAAAAGTAAATCTAGATGTGAGGAGCTTTGAACCGGGATTGGAACCCGGGACCTCTCGCTAACTGGGCGATTGCTGTATAGAGCAATAGAGAGATTTCTCTTAGAAATTTATTTTTATCGTGGTTACATACAATGGGTTATTTTCTTCAATACGTGTAATGACAGAACCCCATTTCTAAAATTACCATAGCTACATCAAGGATCTGAAAAGCTGCATAATATATGAAATAGATACATACCTACCTTAAGAACCGGCCAAGTGCGAGTTGGACTTGCGCACGAAGGGTTCCGTACCATTATCTATAAAAACGGCAAAAAATTCTTTTAAAGTGAATATATAACAAAAAATTCTGTGAATATTTCAAGCGTCTACCTGTTGCTGTTATCAATATCGACCAAATACGAGTAAAAAATTCATGTTTGTTTTATGGAAGCCCTCTTTAATATTTATTTTACTCTATTTTTTAATATTTGTTGTTATAGCGACAACAGACATACCTCATCTGTAAAAATTTTAACTGTCTAACTATCACGGTTCATTAGATACGACCTGGTGACAGACGGACAGACGGACAGCAGAGTCTTAAGTAATAGGGCTATCCTTTGGGTACGGAACCCCAAAAACTATCATGTGTAACTACTTGCGATATGAAATGGTTTTAAAATAGTACTTCGATTTTATCAAATATACCGGTGTAAATAGAGTGCGACCATTAAATGAAACCACATATTCTACCGACCCTACTGAACCACTTTTCCCAAGAGTCATACCCGCGGACACCCTTAGTTTAGGAAATAATTGAGTTCCAAACAAAAATGCGTGAACCCCGACGAACCGACATACGGGCGAGTTTAGAGAGGGCGTTGACCTCAAACAGCTGCAGGTTTCACGGACGACGCTCTCTCTAAACTCGCCCGTATTTCGGTTCGTCGGGGTTCACGCGTTTTTGTTTGGAACTCAATTATTTCCTAAACTAAGGGTGTCCCCGGGTATGACTCTTGGGAAAAGTGGTTCAGTAGGGTCGGTAGAATATGTGGTTTCATTTATTGGTCGCACTCTATTTACACCCGGTCCTACAATAATAAGTGAAAATAATTCTATTGTAGATCACGTATATAATTCCAGAAGAAGAAAATTTTTTTTCCCAAATAATTTTTCAACTTCCCAGTACAAATTGGTTCAATGAAATGACAAAATTTCTATGGAAAGGTAAAAAAAAAGACGCGCAAAAAATTTTAGGGATACTCTATCATGTGTTAAATTTCTTTCACTTTGAATTGTAGGACCTTATATTATGTCACTCTTTTATATTTCCTCATTTGGTGATAATTTTCCGTGTGATGATAAAAAGGAGGTAATGTTCTGAGAAATTTTTTCTTTAGGTCATCTACGAAACGTTTTACCAAATCAGGAATTATTGTATTCCTCAACCCCTTTTTTTATTCGTGTACGAATTAAACGAAAAGCTGACTTTGACGCGGAACTTTGTAGTCGAAAGTTGATAGACAGTCGGGTAGTTTACAAACTGCACTTTTATTGCGTCACGTATAAAATACAGATTTTGCGCACTGGAATATTCATAAACTTTTGCGGAATTTTTGTCATGCTGTGTGAAAACACTTGGAACTTCATTCATTTGAGCGCGTTGTGCTTTTTGCTCTGATGTCTTTTTATGAGTTCTCTAAATAACATATTCATTTAAATGTGACTTGCTACTGCCATGACACAAAATAATATATGTTATTTTTACAATAAACCAACTTAGTTGTTCAAAAAGCTGACTTTGTAAAAAGTAATTAAGGCGGAACTTTTCGAGCTCGGTGCAAAAAGCACAAATTATGATTGTATTTCTTATTATTGAAAAAAAGTACTAAATAAATATGATTTATGGCATTTTGCGACAATAGCTTAATGTCAATTAGGTTTTTCTACCAACATTTTGTCATTATATGTATGGCGTTGTAAATGAATATCTACACCAACTTGAAACACGCTTTTAAGTTTGTATGGACATTCACGCTAATTATAATCTATAAAATGACGCAATTATGCTAAAAACCTGTGATAATTATTAAACAACAGTCGCAAAATAAGCTGAAACTATTTTATTTCATACATTTTATTTAAGAATAAGACAAACAATCATAAGTTATGCATTTTGTACAGAGCTCGAAACGTTCCGCCTTAAGAACCCAGTATTTAAGACAAATTGAATAATGTACTAGTTATCCTTATTGACCAATGATCTGTTTGACTTTAAATTGAACTTTTAAGAACAAAAACTTTAATGTCTTACAATACCACGTTCCAATTACTCCAATTTTTGAGGTATTTTTTCATAAAATCCTATATTACACGATACCTTTTTTATGTTATATCAAAAAAATCAGTTCGGCTTTCCAAAAACTCTACAATGATGGTGAAAAAATTGAATTCGAAATTGAATACCAAAGATTGAGGTGTGAAACAATAATTTTAATTTTATTTGTGAAAACTTTCTTTTTGTCGAAAACTGAAATACAACTGATTATTCAAAATACACCCGGCGCTCCGTGCACAGTGATACCAGCATTCAATTTACTGACAAATCCTTTGACTTCAACTGATGGTAAGCTGCGGTCATGGGTTTTCACCACCCACTTGATGAAACCACGATGTCAAGCGCATCATTGTGATCCTGAGAAGTTGTACCTGGGTGAGTGATTGATTACTCTTCTTTCTGGGCGGATGCTCTTCACTGGGTTTCATCAAAAAGATTATTCTACTGTGTGGTTTCATAGACACTTAACCTCAGGCGCAGCACTCGTTACGGAAAACGGTAAGTCCATTGGATTTTTCTTACGAGCTTATATTTAACTCCACTCGTATGTTAGTTACTTAGTCAGTATGCCTGGGTCATGACATGCAAATTAAAGAGTTTGCCAAGCATTATACGTGACGTCATTCTATATTCAATATGGCAGACGCTCGAAGATTGCGGACTAAATTTATTTTAGCACAATCTTGACATGGGTGACATGGCTTACACGAGCAAAATAATTTTATTCATAAGAAGCACATAAAAACAAGCTTTTATTCAAGCTTTAGACTAAGACGAATAAAATAATTTGATATCGTTGAAACTGATTAAAATTTTTATCTTTCATTATTTTATTTCAAACTAGCTTTTGCCCGCGGCTCCGCCCGCGTGGTATTCGGCTTGACGACATGCTTTTTTCTGGGATAAAAAGTAAAGCTCTGTGTTAAGTAAGTTAGGGTAATGTTATGTAGACCGGTTTGTGTCAAGCGGCTGCGCCCGCTCCTAGTCTTGCTTCTCGAAATAAAGCAGTGTTTGATTAGCTAACGAGCAAGCACGACGTTTTATTCTAAATCGATACCTACCCTACACCGCGTATCTAACAGTGGCGACTTCGGAAAATAACTAAAACATAACGTGTGCACAATATGAGTGTAGTAAATGGACTAATTGGTAATTTACCACCTTTCAACCACGAAATTCAAGAGTGGAGTGTTTACAAAGAGCGGTTCAGACAGTGGTGTATCGCAAACTCGATAAGTGAAACCTCCGAACAGGATAAATCGGGTAGTAGATGTCGTGCAATATTGCTAAGCGCACTCGCGGAGATAACGTATAAGTTGGTACGTGACCTTGCGCATCCAAAGGATGTATCTAATCTGCCATTCAATGATGTTTTTAAGCTTTTGGATGACCACTTTCAACCAAGAAGATGCTTGATTGGAGAAAGACACAACTTCTACGCAGCCTGCCAGCGACCAAATGAAGAACTGAAAGATTGGGCTGCAAGAGTCAGAAGTCTGGCCACGCATTGTCAGTTCATGAATTCATCGCTGGACGAGACACTGCGTGATCGTTTCATACTTGGTATGGAGCCGGGAGCACCACGCGACAAGTTATTCACGGAAGAAATTTCAACTCTGACTATGTCCAAAGCTTTGGACATCGCTCTTAGCATGCGTAGTGCGCGTGACGCCGCGCGCCAAACCATGCAGCCAGCGAATTTGAGCTCCGGTCACGTGGACCAGCTTCCAGAAAGCTCTGCGTGTGTTCATCTTGTAGCCAGTACCAGTGCAATTAGTGGAAATAAGAAGTGTTCTGTGTGCGGTTATACTAGCCATTTGGCTAACATGTGCAAGTTTGCTAATCACAGGTGTAAAACATGTGGTATAAAAGGGCACCTCAGGAGAGTGTGTCCTAAGAAAATCTCCAAGAATGTAAAAGCTCATAACTATTTAGAAGGCAGTGAGGATGTTGGTGATGATGGTATGTGTAAATTTATCTATCATATTAGGACTCACAAGGGCGAGGCTATGATGCAGTTAGGAAAAGTTAATGGAATTGACATTAATTTTGAAATTGACAGTGGCTCGTACGTGACAACTATTTCACAAGATATTTACAATAAACATTTTAGGAGTATCCCATTAACGAAGAATAATTTAATACTGAAAGTCTATACAGGCGATAAATTAATTCCATTAGGGTTAATGAGGGTACCCATCACTTATGACAACGACACCAAATACTTGGATATTTACGTTATAGCTGATGGTGGCCCACCACTCTTGGGTAGAAATTTCATGTCAGCTTTTAACTTGCAACTTTGCAAGATAAATAACGTCAGTACTCAAAATATACTACAGTCACTAATCTCAGAGTATCCAGAAGTGTTTTCAGACAAAATTGGCTGTTTTAATAGGCACCAAATTAGTTTATCCTTAAAACCTGAATCAAAACCTATATTTTTCAAGGCTAGACCAGTACCATTTGCATTGAAAGACAAGATTGAAAAAGAAATAGACAGATTAGTTGGTGAAGGCATTCTTAAACCGGTTCAATGTTCCGAATATGCTAGCCCGATAGTCCCTGTGCTCAAACATAATAGGAACGTTAGAATCTGTGGTGATTTTTCCGTTACTTTGAATAAGCAATTGATAATTGAGAAATATCCACTTCCAAAAATTGAAGAACTTTTTTCGAAATTAAGTGGAGGTGTAGAATTCACGAAATTAGACCTGTCAAACGCGTACCTACAACTCGAACTTTCTGAGGCCTCCCAACGCTATACTTGCATCAATACGCACAAGGGATTGTTTCAGTACACTAGATTGATCTATGGACTATCCAACGCAAGCGCTCTCTTTCAAAGAACCATCGAAACTACGCTAGCAGGCATAGAAGGATTAATGATCTATCAAGACGATGTTCTCCTGACAGGATGCAATAAGGAACAGCATTTAGAACGTCTACATTCAGTTTTACAGCGTTTTAGGGATGTCGGGTTAGTTTTGCAAAAGGAAAAATGCCATTTTTTTCAGGAATCTGTATCTTATCTTGGGTTTATTATTGACAAAAATGGTTTACATAAATCCCCTGAAAAGGTTGAGGCTATCATTAACGCAAAAGCCCCTGAAAATGTCACTCAATTACAGTCATTTCTAGGTCTAGTTAATTATTATCGTAACTTCGTACCTAATGCATCAGCCATGCTAAATCCATTCTACTCATTGTTAGTCAAAAATGTAAAATGGAACTGGACTGAAGCGCATGAAAAGGCGTTCAATGACGTTAAATCTGAATTAGCTTCGGAGAGAGTTTTAGCGCATTTTGATCAAAATGCGACCCTCATTTTGACAGTCGATGCTTCTCCAACAGGACTCGGAAGCATATTAAGTCAAATAGAAAATGGTGTTGAAAGACCGATTTCTTATGCGTCTAGAGTCTTATCTCCGGCTGAAAAAAATTACAGTCAGATCCAGAAAGAAGCGACTGCAATAATTTTTGGTGTCCGGCGCTTCCACCAATACCTATACGGTCGTGATATACCGTTTATCCTTCGCACGGACCATAAACCTTTGCTATCTATCTTTCATCCAACAAAGGGAATCCCAGAAGTATCGGCAAACAGGCTTCAAAGGTATGCATTATTTTTAACAGCTTATAATTATACAATAGAATATGTGCGTAGCGAAAATAATAATGCTGATTTCCTAAGCCGTGCTACTTCAACCGGTTCAATGACGTCAGAGGGGTGCGGGTCGGGCGTAGGGTGCGAAGGGGGACAACACGTCATCAAAGCTGAAGAAACGGCCGCATTCATCAACTACATTAGAACGGATGATTTACCGTTATCAATAAGCGATGTACAAACACACACGCGTAACGACGACCGATTGAAACTTGTCACGAATTTCGTAACAAATGGTTGGCCCAATAAATGTTCAGATATCAATATAAAACCGTTTTACATTTGTAGAAATGAAATATCTTTTGAAAATGGCTGCTTAATGAGAGGTTACAAATTAATTATACCGTCAGCAATAAGACAAACGATTTTAAATGAATTGCATCGGTCTCATCTAGGTATCGTGAAAACTAAACATGAAGCTAGGGGTCGATTCTGGTGGCCAAACATTGACCGCGATATTGAGGTGTTTATAGCCGATTGTGAGATATGTCGTGTACACAGACAAATGCCCCCTCGTGCTCCCCTCACACCGTGGCCGTTGCCGGCAGGACCCTGGCAACGTATTCATATCGACTTTTTAGGGCCACTTCATTCCAAGGTGTACTTAATCGTGGTGGATGCTTACACCAAATGGGTCGAATGTTTTGAAATGAGCTCCGGGACTACCACCGGAGCGGTAGTAGATAAGCTCCATGAATTAATATCGCGATTTGGCATTTTTGAGACAGTTGTGTCCGACAACGGAACGGCTTTCACCTCAGCTGAATTTAAGTCATTTTGTACAAGTTTAGGTATAACGCATGTGACCACATCCATTTTTTCACCGTCCAGTAACGGGCAAGCTGAAAGTTTTGTGAAAATAGTGAAGAAAGGTATTAAATGCATCATAGCCTCGTGTTCGTCGCCTAGACAGGTTCAAGTTAAACTAAGAGAGTTTTTATTCGACTACAGAAACTCAAAACATTCAACCACTGAACAATCACCTGCTAAGCTAATGTTGGGCAGGTGTCTAAGGTCGAAGTTGGATTTATTAAAACCACAATTACCATTATCACCCACGTCAAACATTCATCTTGAACATATTGTTTCTAATAAACAGTCTTATCAGCGTAAAAAGTTCATTGGATCAAGAAATATCCAATTCAAAGTTAACGAAACAGTATTAGTGCGCATTTATAAAAAGAACGGGTTAAAATGGGTTAAAGCCATAATCACTGAGAAAATCGGAAATAGCCTATTCCAAGTTTATATTCCTAACCTAAATGCATGTATGAAAAGGCACAAAAATCAAATCATAAAATATCATGGTCAATGTTGCATAGAAAAATATCAAAACATTGATGACAACTCGGTACATTCTCCGGCTGTAGCGATGAGTCACGCCGACGACGCGTCACACCTGTCGCCGCCGCCACCGCCGCCGTCACCGTCGCCGCCTGTAGACCCCATCCGTGAGAATATAGACGGAGAGGTGGCTACGGCCCTGCACCAACCTACTCTGGCCACATCCGAGAGCGGCGTCATCATGGGCAGTAATGAAGAGGATGTACCTGATGTAGATATTACTTCGGCAACCGCATCTGACACTAATTCATTACCTGTGGTAGAACCACCCAGAAGGGGTGGAGCATCGACCATGATCTTAAGGGATGTACCCCGTGTTAATTATAAGCATTAGTGCATTATGTCAATAGATAAGTTTTATTTAAGTCTGGAGGAGTGTTATGTAGACCGGTTTGTGTCAAGCGGCTGCGCCCGCTCCTAGTCTTGCTTCTCGAAATAAAGCAGTGTTTGATTAGCTAACGAGCAAGCACGACGTTTTATTCTAAATCGATACCTACCCTACACCGCGTATCTAACAGGTAAATATATCCATTCTAAATTTCATCCAAATCCGTTCGGCCATTTCAGCGTGAAAGAGTAACAAACATACACACACACACACAGACTTTCGCATTTATAATATTAGTGTGAATGTAAATTGCACGCGTGTAAATGTTCATAAAAGTAGGGTGGTACCAATAATTTCACTGGAAAGTTGTTGATTAGTAAGTATGTACTTGCTGACGTATGTTTTTTTTTAATTCGCGTTACAAGCTTTTTGAAAATAAACATCATAAAATATCCACTTAGTTTCAGCGTTCTAAACATATTTTTTAGTAAAACCCAAAAAAGAGGAGGTTCTCAATTGCTTGTATTTTTATTTATTTTTTTGTCTCTAACTCTCATAGTCAATTTGAATCACCTATTATTTTCTTGTGGGAAAGAGTGTGCTTTCATTCAGCTAAGTTTCATTTTAGTTTGGTCATAGCTAGTAATATAAATCGTGGCAAAAACCATAGACCTGACCGTCCCTAGATGACCTAAACTATCTAGATTTTTCATGTGGGCTCTTAGGTAAACGTCATGAGTGAATATTGCATCGAACACTTTAATTAAAAGGGGATATTTAAACCCTAATCAGTGTCTTTCACAATTAGCTACAAAGGTGGACATAGGGTCTAACGAATACGCAATATCCAGGCTCTTTCCTACTTTCGGTCTGTTTGAGCTGATATATATTATATGACGGTCTCAAACACTCTGCCCGATATTTTGTGTACGTTCGCGATCCGAGTCATGACCCAACAACATCATAGAGCCATAAATCATTACAGTTTATGGTCTAACCAAGTACCATAGTTAGCGGCCTGGGAAACAATCTGAAAGCGCCTATATATGTATATATGCAGGTATTACGTGTGGTCTTAGTCTGATAAAGGTCTTCAGAGATAGGCAGTAGAATCCCTCAATGAATGATAGCTTAACACTCTAAAGTGAGACAATCGCTTTGTAGTAGGTTGTCGAAATGTCAGTATCTTCACCAAATCTTCGATCATACATCTCCCCAACGGATAACTGGAGATTGCAGTAATCACTTTGTGTTATAGTGCTAATTGTTGGACGCTACTTGAAAATTTTTAGTATACCCGCCTGACCCTCGATCCTGGCTTCATTATCATATAACTCCTCAACTGATGACAGCACGCAACTCGAGATTGAAGCTATCACTTTGTGTTTGGCTGCTGAATGTAGGGTTTTACAAAAAAATTTGGTGATACCTGGCTGACCTTCAATCTCACCTCATCACCGTAGAACTCCGCAAAGAATGATAGCACATAACTTAAGATGAAGGCAATCACTTAGTGTGAAGGTGTGATGTTGAAACTTACATTAAACATAACCTATCATTATTATCTCTTGATTGCCGGGTGTGATGTTGAAACTTACATTAAACACAACCTATCATTATTATCTCTTGCACACCAGAAAAAAAGTACATGTTCTTGCTACTTTTATAAAAATAAGGTTAAATTCTCTGTGCCGTCTCATACTTAATTTAGTCAAGAACATCTTTACTCGGCATTAAGTAGGAACCCAACTTATTCAAATAATTTTGACCTTTAAGATATTCATGTAACAAAGTTGAAATAAACTCGTACTTCAATATTATCGAAGAATTTTTGAAATATTCCAAATATTCTCGAGAGCAACTGAAGGACTTCTTTAGATTTTGAATTCATTCTTCAGATGTAAGGGTCTGATTTAAGAAGTTTTTCAATACGCTTTTAATATACTTAGTGTGTTGAAAAAGTATATAATATTTATGTTAGTCTTTTGCCTGCGGTTTTACCAGCGTTTGTTCAATCTCTGCCCCATTTTCGGCTTAGGCGTTATTTTATCAAAAACCCCCACAGCATATAATATGTTGACTAGGGTCACTATGACATTAAAGAACTCCAATCCAAATCCGTTGAGTGGTTCTCTAGTAAAAACGGAACATATCTACGTACGGTAGTTTTGGCTCCGGTTCAATACTTATATAATAATAAATAACCCATTCTATTATTTTTTAAAATAAATATCCAATATAAAAACGACTTTTTTGCTACGTCATTTTTACTACTATTGTTATAGATAGAATGCTTGTATACTTGGTGTCAGCGCAGTAGGACGGGATGTGTCTGCGCATGGGTAACAGGCGCGCGAGAAAGAGACAGCCTGAGCTTCGCCAGCCCTCTTTTTTCCCTGACATGAGTTATACTCTTAGAGGAATGGTTAAGATTATATAAATTATGGGAAAATCATCATTTAAAAAATCGACCAAGTGTGAGTCGGACTCGCGCACGAAGGATTCCGTACCATTATCTATAAAAACGGCAAAAGAACGGTCCGACTTGCACTTGGCTGGTTTTAGTATTTGTTGTTATAGTGGCAACAGAATCACATCATCTGTAAAAATTTCAACTGTCTAACTATCACGGTTCATGAGATACAGCCTGGTGACAGACGGACGGACGGACAGACGGACCGACGGACAGCGGAGCCTTAATAATAGGGTCCCGTTGGTTACCTTTTGTGTACGGAACCCTAAAAACAAGATTATTATAACATTCCTCGTTGCACATTTTTTGACAAGTGAACATGAAAATTGCTTAATAAGACTTTAATACAATCTTTATTCATTAGAATACAAATAAAAGGCTTCTTGTACGGGTTTCACTATATTACGTATTTATTGCGATTAGTTTCTTTTGTTTATGACATAGCCCGGCGATGTCATAAATAGACAAAACTAATCCCAAACAGGTAAAACAAATATAGTCGAACTTGTAAAGATTTTTTTTATTAGTGTAAGAATGAAGTTCCATCAAGTAGTCACAACTTAAAATAGTAACGGACGGACGGAGTCTTAGAAATAGGGTCCCGTTGGTTACCCTTTGGATACGGAAACCTAAAAACCGTTTTTTAGAGAAAACAAGAAAAGATCAATTGAAACAAATTTCAACGACGACAAATATTTTGAAGAAATACATAATGCTAGAATTTGAACCTGGGACTTTTCCACTTTACTTGTACACCGATTTTTCATTTTTTTTGTATCCATTTTGTACTCCAGCCTAATGCACTTACTGAACGCTCACATTATGTGATTAATTTTTTAAGTTTTTGTATTACTAACTATTTTCAGTAAATAAATGTTCAGTATTCAGTAAATTTCTTGTTTATAGGAACAGAGATGGCGCTGTCGTCGCAATAATAGGTATTGCTTCTAACATTTGAGAAATTCACAGTTGTCTATAACCTAATGAAATTCATCGCTTTAAATAAATACTCTAAACATTATTTATAATGAATTACAAATTGAAAAAGATCAATTGAAACAAATTAAAGTGAGAAAAGTAAGTAATTTGAAAATATACCTCGGGCCAGGGGCTGTATTTTTGAATCACTCGCCGTGGCCTCAGAAATAAGATGGCACAACTCGAAATTTATGTTTTTTGGAAAATGGCAATTTACGTTTCAACAGCTCTGGTACTTCGTCTTCTATCAAATGGCACTATAAGTTTCCGGAATGAATATGAAAAAATACTATTAAAGGTACAAAATTAATTTATTGTTTTTCAAAATAATCTCCCTTGGCGTCTATGCACTTTTTCATTCGACCAAACCAGTTTTGAAAACTTTTGTGCCACTCCCCTGTGGTGACCTCTGAAACGTGTTTTTCATACTCCTCGACAGCCTCTTCTGGTGATGAAAATCGTTGACCGCGTAATTGGTTCTTAATTTTTGGGAACAGAAAAAAGTCACAAGGTGCCAGGTCGGGACTGTATGCAGGATGACTCATGAGTTCTACATTTTTCGTCTTCAAAAAGTCGTTTGTCTGTCTGGCCGTGTGAGAACTAGCATTGTCGTGGTGCAGGATGATACGGCGTTTACGGTTATTTTTACGGAGTTCGTCAATAACTTTCGGCAAACAAATGGTCGTGTACCAGTCACTATTCACGGTACGACGATTCTCTAAAGCAACAGTAGCCACGTGTCCAGTTTTATTAAAAAAAGAAGCAATCATCCGCTTAGATGCACTTTTCACGCGCGCCGCTTTGGTTGGTTTCGGGTCATCTTGAAAGACCCATACGCTCGATTACTGCTTTGTTTTGGGATCGTAGCAATAAATCCATGTTTCGTCACCTGTTACTATGTCCCACACCAAATTTGACGCACCTTCGTTGAATCTGGTAAGCATGGCACTGCACCAAGTGACGCGGTCCGTTTTTTGAGCCTCGGTCAAGTTGTGTGGGATCCACCGCGAGCACAGCTTTCTCACACCCAAATGTTTGTGTAGGATTGATTGTATTTGACTCATGCCTATTTCTAAGGATGCGCGAATTTCATGGTAGGTCACATGCCTGTCTGTTTCAATCATACGGCGCACAGCATCGATGTTTTTGTTGGTCACAGCGGTGGACGGCCGACCATCGCGAGATTCGTCACTGAGATTGATACGACCACGCTTGAATTCTGCAAACCAGCTATAAACAGTCGTCTTGCATGGTGCTTCATTGCCAAAAGCTGTTTCAAGCCGAGCGATGCTCTGTTGAGCTGTCAAATTACACTTAAAATCGTAGAAAATCATACTACGAAAATTTTCCCGAGTTAAATCCATGTTGATGCAGACACACAATTTTTTAAATGGCGCCACAAGGTAAAAACAAAAGACAGTCAGATGAAACAAACTGCATTCTACAGCCAAAGAGTTCTATTTTCAAATGTTGCAATAAATTTTTAAATATTGTTTATGTAAGTGGCCAGTTCCGGAAACTTTTAGTGTTACCTATGTATTACTAATATTTATAAGGGATGCTTAAATTCTGCTCGGCTAATTATAATGTTTTTTTTTTTTTTTTTTTTTTTTTTTTTTTTTTTTTTTTTTTGAAAATCAAGTCCCATCTTATACTACTTTAGTTTGATACAATTAGTCAAAGTAAAGCAGAAATCAAGTAAATTCAGGAAAAAATCACACAAAATTAACAATAAAATGAACTAATAAAATAAAAAATACTTAAAATTACACGCGTTTTTTGTAATAAGACGCCACTTTTACAATTAGTTTATTTCTTTATAAAAAATGCTCCTACAAAAACAGATAATTTTTAGTCATATAAGGACACATTTCAAGATAGGAGATAAAAAGCGCGACTCAACTTTGCAAATGCAGGCACCATACTAACTGGCATCAGTTTATTTCTAAGCAAAAACTGAAAATTCACAAGTGTGAAAGAGACACAAATTCATGCTTCTCTATCGGAGATGCGCATTTACACGGGTGTGAGAGCAGTACCGATGCGGACCACTATTTTAGTGCGTTTTATGAGTAAAACTAAATTATTGAAAATTTCAATTTATGCCACCTTAGATCTGAGGCGGCTGTATTCACGCACGAAAACAATTCACGTGCGAAATTCAATTCGATCGGTCATGATTTTACGTATTTTTGAATCAGTAGAAATCAATGTAATGGTTTTCGTTTCACACAGAAAAAATAAAAACCGGAAAGCAATATTTCGTTGCTCTTAAAAACCGATTATGAATGGAGGTAAACGGAACGTAAATTAAAAGGTTACAGTGTCAGTATCTCATCGATATTTTCTTTCTCAACTTGCGTAGATTCTACTAGTAGAAATCGGAAAACGAGTGGGTCAGACCACTCGTTGCAAAATTCACGGAATGAATTTTGAAAAATACTGATTTCATAAATTCGAATGATTCAAAATTACGCTCCCTGGACTTGAAACAGTGACCTCTTGCTTTCACGGCAATCACACTCAATCAAGGCACTGTATAGCACCCAGGTCCCCATAATGGACCATTGAACTTCTTCACCATACCTGTACACCATTTTATTTTTTTGTCTCACGTTGTATTTGATTTAAGTGATCATTTATCCTATGATAGTAATAAATTTCAAAATTTTAAACACTTGGTAATTTATTCATCGCAACGAGATAAGTAAATCTGGACGTGAGGAGCTCTGAACCGGGATTCGAACCCAAGACCTGTCGCAAACCGGGTGATTGCTCTACCTAGTTCGAAGCTCACTTCACGTCTAGATTTATTTTTTTGTTATTTTTTTTACCGCACTGATATTGTTAATTTGATCCTTTATAGTTTGGAAAGCACAAAAAAATACGAGTATCTAAAGCTATGGATTTCGTTATAAATTATATAAACTTCTGTGTCACGCATTTTGAATACCTCGTCGAAATCCACTTTAAATCAAAAGCCAACAAGACCTTTAAATAACACACCATCTCACAACAACAATAACCCTTCGTCTTCGTAAACAATTCTCATCAAATTAAGAGGTGGCATATTTTAATAATTACCCTATTAAAACTTTCGAATAGGAGCCGTTTCGAGCGCAAAATTGAGTTGTTACCTTTAACCCGTGATTTAAGGGGCAATAAAGGAATTGTGATGTTTGTTATAGAACCGTTAAAATAGATTGGGTACTTGAGTAAACCCGTTTAGGTTTGAGGTGTGTTTCGAAGTCAAATTATAATTCCACTAATTGTTAGATGGTCTAGTGGTCTACTGAACTAATCTGGAGCTTGTCGATTGAAATCACAATCGGACAACAATATCAGATACTTTCAATAAAATTAGAGTTATCTGGTATCATAAATTTAATGATAATTAATGAATAATTATTAAAATAAACTTTTATACAATTAAAATATTTTATATTATTAAAATAAATGTTTATTATTCAAATATATTATATTATATTATTCAAATAAATTTTGTTATTAAAATAAACATTTAATGTTTTACTAACGAATGAGACTCGCTCTTTTAACTTTAATAAACTGTTACCTAACTGTACTTCGAGGAGAGAATTTTGGCGTAAATGCCTTACGCGGCAATGCTTTTTTTAGCGAAAAGGCAGATTATTTACGAAAAAGCGACATTTAAACTATTACAAAAGTCTTTCAGAAAGCAGTTAAAATAGATGCAACGACTAGCGAAGCGAAATGGAGCGAGAAGAAGCCAGTTAGATTTACATGGAAATAAATTTGGGGAGCCGAGCAAAGCGGAGCAGAGTGAGGCGGTGCCCTTAGTTTTAACAGAAAATAATTGAAATTATGCAGGGTGTTTATTTGGATATTATAGGGCGTCACATGAATATTAATACACGTGATGCTTATCCCAAAAAACAGCATACAAACTAAAAATACCAACTGAAGAAAAAGATGTGCCCTTTTTCATTTGTCCTAAAAGTCTATTTAAAATGGTCACTGCGCCGCGAAGCGCTAGTAACTTACCGACTGGCTGGCGGTCGCATCATCATTGGCCATGCACGAAGCATAGAAGTACACTAATAACCACTAGTTTGTATAATTCACCTTTTCCTTCAATACTTTACGGGCTTAGGACCGTTAAGTGCACCTAACATGGTAAGAAGCAATATTAGGTAAAATCTAATAATAAAGTAAATCTTACTTTACAAAAAACGCGTGGGATAAATCGTACCCTAAGCTTACTTACCCCTTGTCAGATTTCTTTGGCGTATTTAAAAAAGTTATTTAATCAACTTATTTACAACGATTCGATAAAAACTTTCGCAGTTCACACTAAGACACTTTTAATAAATGTTCAAATTCAAAGTGTCATTTCATTGTTACGTACGATTTCAAAGGCGTCCATTGCTTGACGTAACACATCAATGCCTTCAATTTCCGTTCAAGTCTTGTACCAAGTATTTCCGCCCACATACCTACCTATTTAGCGAAAATCGTGTTTGTCCCGAGTCCTTGACAGTCATATGCCGATTTTCACTAGCGTCATCACTTTGTAAGTCCCACCAATGTTTATTATGCACATAACCCTACTGTAGTAAATAACGTCTCGTCGGTCCACAAAATGTTTTAGTTGAAATTCTTCCCACTAAAATAAGTCCGATTGGGTTTACTGTACGATTGCGAGATCACGCGCGAAATTTTCAAAGCAAGCACGTGCATACGTTACGAGAATTATTAATGACTGTGGGGGCGTCGCGCGCGCTAACGAGTTCTCATTGACGGGCACACACAAAGTACGGGGCTCACAGCTGTTTTGACACGATAACGCGGCTTATCTATCAATGAAAATAATTAGCGGGTTGCAATTTGTATTGAGTTTAGAGTTTATTTTTATCAACGCCCGTGGTGTAAGCAGTTAATGAAGTAGTGTGACAATAATAAAAGAAAATCGTGGACATATAAAAAAAAGTATTTTTTTTTTTCGTCAACAGTATCGTGTATATAACCTACCCTGTGACGGAATCGACTGACCAAATCAACACTGTATAATAGAGGGTCGTGAGTATGCAGATAGCATAAGTTTTGAGGTAATTTAACTAATAATAGTGGAGACATTCTTAAAGGAACATACGCAAAAAAGAAAAATAAGATAGACTTTCGTTATATCATAATTTAATAATTATTATGTTGATATATACGTATTTAGTAAGGAAAAGGGTATTTTTTTACTGCGCGCTTACGTTTTATTGGGGAAGTTGTTAATTTCTTTGTTGTTTATTGTACAGATAATCTATTAAACCAAGGATATTGAATACAGTGTACAGTGGCGAGCTTATTAAAAAGTTAAGATTTCTACCAGAAAAAAAAACCTTTGAAAATTTGGGTTAACAAAAGTGCACAAACTATAAAAACATCTAACAAAAATTTAAAAAGTATATGCCTTATAAACTTAACGCAAAAAACTGATATCAATACAATTATGTAACAGTTATTTAGAATAACGAGTTAATTATATGGCTTTATTTAATATTAATGGTTTACTAAGCCCAAGTTTATTTCTAACCGATTCATTATAAATATTATTCCAAAATTTAATCAAATACCTGAAAAGTTTTAAACAAAACAGCTCGTAATTCGTTGTATTTAATTTCCAAGCCCTTTGAAACACGTAAAATAAATTCTGTAAATTTACTTTCAAAGTTTAATTTAGTATTGAATTATATTGTTTATTCAACAGCTTCTGGAAATTACAAAATACTCGTATTATTTCTTGTAAAAATATAATATTAATTGGAGTATTAAAGTAAGGTGGTAGAGCTGGTGCCAGGCTTGAATGTGGAGGCACCATCTTACTCGCAAACCTCTCCGAAGTTATAGGCTTCCTAAAAGGCACAACCAGGTGGCCAACCATTGCCTAGGTCCTATTGATGGCGGTATATCCAATTATCCATCCCAAACTGCCAGCAGACTGGTGACGGGCAGCGGCGTCACTGGTGCGAGGGTTTCGGCACCGCGCTCACCAACCCGCCTGCCCAGCGTGTTTGAGTATGGGTATTTCTTCCAGGAGGACCGCCAAGAGTGGCGAAATCCTGGAAAGGCCTATGTCCAGTAGTGGACGAAACAGGCTGATGGATGGATGGAGTTTCAGTTCGTTGGCAAATACTTTTAACGTTTTCCTAATCTGTAGGATGTATTCAAGCCATGATCTGGACTGCGATCTATTGTTTTAGCGATAATGATTAAAGAGGCGCCACTCTAACCGATTTGGTAGAGCGCTTGCCCGCTAACCTGAAGGTTCGGGTGAAGGGTGCCAAACGGGACCCTAATACTAAGCCTCCGCTGTCTGTCTACATTACCATTTTTTCAGTATCCTTTATGTCACCTTGATATTTTTAGGGTACCGTACTCATATTGTGCGGTGGTACAGAACGCTTTGTGCGCGAGTCCGACTCGCACTTGGCCCAATTATTTTTTAATTTCTTGCCAACAAAATCTCTATTATAATACATATTGTGTGAAAATTTCAACTGGCTATCTATTACGGCTGAAGCTGTAAGCCACTGAAAGACGGACGGACAAACGGATAGCGGAGGCTTAGCAATAGTGTCTCGTTTGGCACCCTTCGGGTACAAAAGGGGTTATATTAACCTGTTATATGTTTCTTTCTTAATACGTATTTCTATTGTATTTTAGGAGCAGTCTGAATTTTTATACAGTCTAAGTAAATTGAAGCATTAAAGACATGGTTTATTTCCATAGTGAACACTTGTCAAAACACACGCTAGAATGTATTCAATCCTAAAAAAGTGGCTTTCAGAGGTTACCCTTTTACCGTTTTCAATTTGCTTGAAAAGGGCTAGCATGATTTACATAACAATATTATCGTTCCTTTTCTTTAGTGTTTTTTTTTTCTGTAAATCTTCATGGTTTAAAAAGATAGATAATAAAGAACATTTCAATTGTCATAATCATAAACATGTAAATAAATAGGTACTTATTTGTGTGTGTTAGCTCAGCGAATCAAACTGAATTCCAATACGAAATTTTGATAGGAAAATACTGCAATGTTTTTTCGTTTCACAGACCTTTATTAAATTAAATTATTCTGTCTCTATGGTTTAGTGGTTTGAATGTCTCGATCACTAATCGGTGGTCACACAATTAAATCCCGTAGGAGCACATTGTATACGGTCTACGTTTTTCGGAATGTACGTGGAGGGCCGGCTTATATTTTAATCAAAAATTTCCAGCCCCTAATTTATCATCTTAGGAAAGACTACTCGTATTACGCTGTTGAATACATGTTAACCATAGACTAATCTTTAGTATTGACAGTTAATTACAAATACTACTTTTTATTTTGTAGTGATAAATCTCCCTCACCTTGTTTATGGAAAAAAATTACATTGTTAACTTCAAAGACCTAAATCTTTAATTCAAGTTCAATAACTTTTCAAAAAAAATACTAAACATCAGACATCTGATAATTTTATTATTTATCACATTAATTGTAAAAAAGTCAAATAAAGATATTTTTAACATCATTGTTACCGTGGGCCTAAATATATTAAATTTTAATCTTTGTTATTTATTAATAGCCCAAATAAATAAACAGTCAATTCTTTATTGACTGTTTATTTATTTGGGCTATTAATAAATTATATTTTTTTGTAAGAATTAAACTAAGTAGGTTGATTAAGTAAATATTGGTATATTTAATTTTTAAGAAATATCTGAATAAACAGCAACATGTATAAAAACAAGAAGTAAGAAAATAATAATAATTAATTTCCTTACAAATTAAAATCTTTATTTAAATAAAAAATGTTTTAAACTTAATAACACACTTTTAAAGGGAATATTTCATAGCATATCAAAAATAGTAACTGTACATCCAATACCTCCATTCAGAAATACTTTAGCACAGAAGCTTAGGTTAGAAGGTTAGGTGTCGCGAGTTACGGAATTTAGTGGAGAGACCGCGATGTATTATATATAACATTCGCCTTTTTTTACTGCAAGCCCGAAATCAAACAATTTTGCCCCCAAAACACACCAAACCAAATTTTGATACGCAGCAGTTAGTATATTTGCTTGGAAAGAAAATCTTGGAAAGGCCTATGTCCAGCGGCTGATGAAACAGGCTAATGGATGGATGGATTTTTTATAAGACACTGTTGAGTATCTTTAATATTTTCTAATTTGTGATTCAATAAATTCTTTTAATAGTATTAAATAAATAGTCCTAAGACTTAAACAAACTAAAGTCCAAAAAATTTATATGTTTTAAACTAAGTAACTAAATATATCAATCTTTTTGAAATCTGAATTTTACCGTTTCTCTTAAGAGCCATGCTGGTAGCTGCGCGGTAAAGAGAACGTATTAGCCTGCGGGTAGCAATTTCAGACCCACAGTATCTAAGATTTTCAGTCATTTGGCATTTTGCCCGGACCAACTAAGTCCGTTTTCTTAGGAAAATGGCTGGAAGTTCGATTTTATCGTTCCATTTGAATTAACCTCCCTGCTTCTAATGGTTCTAATGTTTAAGGATCAATAGAGAGTATATTTCACCGGGATCAAAAAAAATTTTTTTTCCTGTCTGTGTCTATGCGAGTCTTGTTTCTCCTTCTTTTGTCAGTAGTTTTCGGAAATGTAAACTGATGACTTTTTCTATGTTAAGTAAACATTGTAAAGGTGATCTTTTGAATTGAGCTTTAATAATACAGAAAGCGAATACCTCATTGAAATTACTTAACTATACTTTTTCAGCCATACACTATGAATTTATTTTTATTTTTACATTTATAGCCTACGCTCAGGCAGTATACAAAATAAAACCGGACAAGTGCGAGTCTGACTCGCCCACCGAGGGTTCTGTTTAGAGGTGGTCGTTTAAATGAAAAGCTCTCAAATAAACAGAGTTATTGAGAAAAAGCGTTCAAGCACGGTTAAAATTACAAGCCCAAATAGGCTTAGAGCATAATCAAACATCTGACGCTGCCGCTACGCCACCTGTTGTAAAACTTACGAACAATTTGGTGTTTTGTTTACTATACAAGCCCTCGAACGAAACGTTTGTCAACGAAACTTATTACGTTCTACGAGTCGTAACTTCCGATAAAAAAGATTTAATATTTTTATTTAATTACAAATGTATAAGTTTTCAGATTTTTCCCTATACTTGTAGTATAAGACGGTATTACTTGCCAAATTTTAATGTTCTAGGTCAACGGAAAATACCCTATAAATTTCGATTCCCTTGAGAGTGTCGAAATATACAACCCGGGCGGATAAACTTTTTTGCGGCATAAACGGTCGTATCTGGGGCCACAGCTGTGCCCCCGCCAAGTCGATCTAAAACCGTACCAGCCTTTTCTCGAAACAGTTCAGGCCATTTTCGATCCCCTGTAACTTCGTTGTGGATAAAACTAGAAGCATACATTTTCAATAACCAAGCAGGCATTGCATAAACACGGTATATTTCAAATTTAATTTAATTTGAACCAGTTGTTTAAGAATTATAACTAGTCAAAGTTTCTTAATTTTGTCACTCTGACTGACTGATCATCAAAACTCAAACGCACTTCTAGCAGACATAGAAGCTTCAAATTTGGAATACAATTTATTTTGCAGTTTCGGTCCAGTTTTCTAGTTGGTGTACAACTGCATTTTTAACTTTGTAATCCCATATAAATGTAAGTAGAAGGTACCGGAAAGGAAAAAAAGTAGGACTATCTACAAAAAGAAAGGGATGCCATCAAAAACAAAACTTGTGAAAAGAAACCAAGTCTGGTCTTAGTTCTTCTACCGTAAGAACTTGTGAGATCCATGTAAATCCAAGTCGGTTAATTTATTCAATCCCCACTTAAGGGACCATCTGTCTCAAGTTATTACATAATTAGCTAACCTGACAACATCACATAGTGACCATATCAATGTTAAAAATCTTTTATGTTTTAAATAAATTGACTTGGCAATCGCACTAAATAATCTAATTTAATGTAATATATGTATTACTTGTGAGATACATTGGTGTCGATTCGGTGTAAAATGACTTAACTTATTTGATAGGACTAAACTTAATTGAAGCAGTCTGTCTTTTTCTTTCTGTATCAAAAAGACAAGGACAGGACGCTTAAAAAAGGTTAGTCCTGTCAAATAAGTTAAGTCGTGTTGCACCGAATCGACACCATTGTGTTTTCATGCGATGGCCAAGTCAAACAATTTATTTAAAATAGAAAAGATTTTAAATATTGATATGATCACTATAAGATGTTGTCAGGTTAGCTAATTATGTAATAACTTAAGACGTCAATGTTCGTAGGTTTTTGCAGTTGGATTAGATCGATCATAATACGATTTTTTCTTCTCCTAAAAGCAGGATAAACTAAATGAAATAAGCAGCTTGAGTCCCGTTAATTGAAAATGAAAAACCATTGACGTTAAGTTTACATATGTTACGGTAAAAATTCACGCAGTTTGTCTACCAGCTCAGTACTGAATATAATATTTTACGCCATTGTTTGCTGTAATCGAATTACACGCTTTGATAACCCACAACAACAAAATGTCTAATACACAATGCACATTGTTTTATTTTAAAGTGTTTTGAAGCAATTTGACGGGGGGAGTGGTTGTAGGCAGTTGTGTAGTATCACCCATTCATGCTTTACCTACTTCCGTAGATTTTTCCTCGCCTGCCGTAACTCTCCCAGTTTCTGGGCGATTGCGTTTCGTCCTGGGTCTTATCGACGGTTTCTATTAGGCACCGTAATGGACAAGGTAAGCCCATTTCACGTATTGCATCTTTCTTCGCATTAAAATCATGACATGAGAACCATTTTGAGTATTTTCGTTTCGATTATCAACTCTTGGTAGATTATATAATACTATGCATACATACACAAAAATAAAATTGCATGTCCTTTTCTACAATTCATTTGCCACTTCTTCAACCAGATTTAATTCCTCTTTATCTTTCATTTCAAGGTGTAAAAATGTCAAGATAAAACCATAATATCCTTTCAAGTTGAAATAATCCACAAGTTAACATGCATTTTGTTGTAGGAAACAAATACGCAGAAGGCTTTTGCTTTGTTTATATCGTGGCATTGTCGTATCATTGTTCGTAGTGGTTGCATTTTCGAGAAATAAGGCATGAAAGAAAATATTTTTTGAACTAAGCCATGCCTAAGCCCATACAGATGTGTACAACTATTGTACAAAGAACTACAGATAACCTCAGACATGGCTGTATGGGCTAAGTTCCCTTTGCCTTCCCACTAAGCAGGAGAACAAAACCAAAAAAAAGAAAAAAAAAATTGTTTGAATACAATGCAACCGTTGCTTTTTCTCAAGAAATATTTTTTTTCATGCCATATTTCTCGAAAATGCAACCACTGAGAGCAGACAGCCTTACTCGTTTCACCTTTGGAGACGCCATAATTCGTATATGCACTTAGACAGACCATTTCCGTTATCGTTTTTTTTGCTGAACGAGAAAGCCTCTTTCATGAGCTATTTCTCGAAGATGCAACCACTACGAACAGACAGATAGACATAATATAAATCAGGAGATCACTCTACAACCCATAAAAATAAATCTACCCTTATCCAAGATCGTTCTGCAAAATTCCGTGCCCTCCTAGATAATTTGTTAATTGTATAGGAAGAGAGGAATGAATGACAATATGAGGCGACTTTCGTTTATATAGCAAAATTCATACTAGAGACTCGGTAAGTGATTAGGTCAGGACCAAGGTTCAATTACCCTTTCTGTGGAATACGAAAAATATAATTTAGAATTCCTATACTAATTGAGTCGGGGTTGTTCTTGAACAAGTATAGACACAAAAAAACATTTTTCTTGCTTCGCAAACAGGGTCATGGAACTTTTGTTCTGACCACTTACCGAGTCTCTGGTATGAATTTGGCTGCATAAAATAAAGTCACCTTATATAGACAACTGCAATGTTAACAACACTATGTTTCAAGAAGGATATAATTTTACTGCTACTTTAAAGAATAGCAACGGCTTATAAGAGCTGCACTTAAAATGTAAGTGCTATAAGCAAGATGCACGAGGTCTGTAAGCACGCTGGTTATTATCACGCCTTTTATTTTCTTTTTTGTTGCATTATGCTACGAAACCTTCTTACTCATTTAAGCAAATAAAAAAAAAAAACGTTTTATTACTGAATGTTAAAATGAGAATTTCAGTTAAATGAATGTTTTAATTTTCAAATAAATAATCGACCTTTTATATTTGAATTATTTAGAAATATAATAAACCATTACAAAATAAAATAAATATAACTGGATAGCTCAGTTGGTAGAGCAACCGCCCGGTAAGCGAGAGGTCCCGGGTTCGAATCTCGGTTCATAGCTCCTCACATCCAGATGTACTTATCTGATTTTCTATAAAATGTGATATAAATTTAAATAAATATATATTGAAAACAAATGTTTTATTACAAAATCATAATTTGAGATAGGTTAGGTACTCGTAAGTTAGTTTATCAATTAAGGAGAGTCATTGGCGAAGTTTTCTGTTTTATTATTGCGTCCATCCATCCATCCATCAGCCTGTTTCTTCCACTGCTGGACATAGGCCTTTCCAGGATTTCGCCACTCTTGGCGGTCCTCCTGGAAGGAATGCCCATACTCACACACGCTGGGCAGGCGGGTTGGTGAGCGCGGTGCCGAAACCCTTGCACCAGTGACGCCGCTGCCCGTCACCAGTCTAATTTATATAAGGCCCGGCAATTGCGGATGGATATACCGCCATTCATCGGTCCCAGGCAATGGTGGGCCACCTGGTTTTTTTGCCTGAGAGCTGTTCTCTTACTCTCCCCCGAATAACTTCGGGAGGGTTTCCGAGTAAGATGGTGGTACCTCCACAGTCGAGCCCGGCATTAGCTCTACCACCTAAAAATTTGCGTATCTCATTTTAATTATGTAAAAACTACAATCCATCTATCAATCTGTCAGCTTGTGTTTGTCCACTGAGACATAAGCCTTTCCCAGATTTCGCCACTGCTGGCGGTCCTCCTTCCTCCTCATCCAGCCGCCACCCACAACGTCCATCAGGTCGTCGGTCCAGTAGGCACGAGGTCGGCCTACACAACGCTTTGCTGTAGGTGGTCTTCATTCTAAAGCTTTTCGGCCCCAACGGCCATCATGTCGGCGACAAATATGGCCTGACCACTACCACTTTATTTTACTGATTTTGCAGTCTATGTCGGTCACCTTCGATCTTCGACGTATATCCTCATTTTGGATTCTATGTGCTTGGGGTAAGCAAGCCCGCTCCATAGCTCGTTGATCGCCCCTAAATCGGTGGATCAACCCTTTTGTAAGAAACCACATTTCAGCGCCATATGCGTCAACCTTAAGACCATTTAACACGGGACCTGGCAAAGCGTGACTCTTCCTACTGAAATTATTGTGCCGTTTTTTACGGGAGGGAAACATGCACAGCACTCATTTACTATTTTACCAGGCCCCTCAAAAAGTATTGCGAAAAAAAGTTTTTATATATGAAAGACTGGCCAGTTATAATGTTTTTCGAAAATATTATTATTTATGAGTAAAAATAGGTATGTTCTATTTTCAAAATTTCCCTCCACATTTTTTGTGAGCTAATTCAAAGTATTGTGTCTCGCTGAAATATGGATCTGCGCCGGCAACATTTTAGAGCTATGATTTCTTACGATTTCAAGTGTCGCCTGAAACCGGATGAATTGTTCGATAGACTTCAAATAGCATTCATAGATGAAGGCCTTTCCAAGGTAACCGTGTATCGTTGGTATAACGAATTCAAGCGCGGACGACCAACTTTGGGGATGAAGAAAGAAGCGGTCGCCCTTTGACGGCTGTTACCGAAGAAAACGTGCTGGCAGTGAAAAATTTAATTCAAACAATAGGCGAATAACATAACAGGAGATTCAACACATATTGAAGATTGGGAAGCGTTCACGAGATTCTACACAGCCATCTTCACGTGAGGAGGATGCGATGAGGTGCCGCACAACCTCACCGATGCTCAGAAGCAGGCCCGGGTGCCGGGATATGCTAAACAAATTTGAAGCAGGCTCGTCTCGGCATGTTTACGACATCGTTACAAGTGATGAGTCCTGGATTTATCAATACGACCCAGAAACCAAGCGCCAGTCGACTTTGTGTGTTTCAAAATGAACCAACGCCTACCAAAGTGAAGCGATCTAGAAGCAGGGGGAAGATTTTGATCGCTAGCTTTTTTTAATTTGACTGGCCACTTGGTATCAATGCCCTTACGGGATCAAAGAAGCATCAATGCTGAATGGTATACTACCAAATGTTTGCTAGAAGTTTTCTCTGTTGATAGCAACAAGCGATCAAACACAGGGCTCCGCGGCGTACTGCTCTACCACGACAATGCACCTGCGCACACCGCACTCAAAACGAGAGACTTCCTGGACAGCAGCACGCCAGTCAAACTCCTGGGTCACCCTCCTTACAGCCCTGATCTAGCACCGTGTGACTTCTTTTTATTTCCAAAAATAAAAAATCAACTGAAAGGAATACAATTTTCGTCGCCAGAAGATGCGCTGGCTGCGTTCGAGCAGGCTGTAAACGAGGTGTCTGCGGCGCGGCGGACTGGATTTTTTTTTTTTTAAACTGGTTTAGACGCATGAAGCTTTGTATAGAGGCCCGTGGAGAGTACTTTGAAAATACAAAAAAAAAATGTACAGATAGAACAATTTTTTTTAGTTTCACAAAACTTTCTGAGTGTCCCACGTAGTTACTCATTCACGCACACTCCTGCGAAAAATTGATATGTCACACTAAATCAGAAGCTGCAACACAAACACAAAACGCGCCCACAAACAAACTTACATGAACAAATTAGAATAGAATAGAATAATTTCTTTATTTAAGATATATATGTAACAAACATAATTTAGACACTAGTTACCACTATAAGTTGTCTTGAAGCGTGGATTCAATTGTTCATGTACTTCGGCAGAGGGGGATAAATGCGCTTGCCTAGTCCCGTGTTATATGGTCACATGAAGGACGCACTGGTTATACTAAGGTATTAACCACGTAAATTTGTGACGCAACTTTCCGAAAATCTACAACATAAAAATATATTTTTAAATCAACCGGCGAATGAAAAAAAAAATAAGACACGTCCCTAACAAAATGTCATTTGAAAATGGCACCAGAGACGCAAACGGGGAAAAGGCTCATGATGATTTAACTTAAAACATAATGATACTGGGAGAACCATGATTGGCCGACGCATAGACAGAGTAAACGCTATTGGAGGCGTTGTCATGTCAAAGTGTGTTGAAAACATTTCTCAGGTTTACATTTTTTTTGTTCGCTGACGTCAACACGATCTGTGGAACAATACATGTAGTTTATTGCATTACGCGACGATGTCAATTGGGTTTTTCTACCAAATTTGAGTTATAACATGCATTTTTTTGTAAATGATCCCGTAGAACAATTTAAAATTAATTAAATTAAATTAAATTTTACAGTTGTTGTGGGCGATCATTTGCAACGTCATGTATAGAATAGAATAGAATAGAATGACGTTTATTTCGATCGATTAAGATCATAATTATTAATACACATATACACAAAAAAATCAATTATCAATTAGTACAATAAAATATATATAAAATTAAAAATAACACAACTAATAAAATAACACAACTTTACTACTCGTACATAGTTCTAATTGTCAATAAACTATTGTCGCATCATAAACCATCCATCCATCTGCCCGTGTTGGTCCACTGGTGCACAAAGGCCTTTCCCGAATTTCACCACTCATAGTGGTCTTCCGTACGGCTTTGCTGTACATGGTCTCTATTCTAAAGCCTTTCGGCCCCAACAGCCATCATATCGGCGACAAAATATGACCTAAGCCACATTTTATAAAATCCTTATTCAGAAATAAGAAAAACAATCAACAAATCAATTAGATTTTTTCATAATATTTGTTGAAATACGATGTTGGTTAGTGGCTCGTGGATAATAATATTAAGACCTAATGTATTCCCTGAAGATGGATTAATTTTCGAAACCGGTTGGAAAACTGTATTAAATTAAATGAAACAAGTGTACAAGTGTTTTTGTGAATAATAAAAAGGAACAATCATAAGTTGTAGGCTTGGGAACGAGACCTAGAACAACCAACTTTAAAACAATATTCGTATGAAGTGGATCCAGAAATCAAGTTCAAAACAAATTTGCCAAGGGTAAAAGTAATTCATCTTGTACATAAAACTAGCTTAACAAAGCTAATCAGAGTTGTGTAACACTAACCCAATTGTTTCAGTAGTACTTAATTTGCGTATTGACCTTTAGACCTCTAAGTTTCTGAGTAAATATTTAAGATGCGTAACAACAAATTGAAATTTTTGATCATTCTGATAACGTTAAAAAATAAAACAACGAGCAAATGTGGGTTCGATCCGCGCACCGAGTACCGTACTTATATTGTGTTAGTGTTATTTTTATAAATATCAGAAACATCGCTTTAGTTTTTTTGTTTTGTATAAAAGATTATTTTTTAATTTTGCGGGCAGCATTCGGAAATTTACGTGGGCTTTTTGTGTCGTTTTCAGGTTCCAAAATAAAAATGAATTATAAATGTCAAAAACATTGCTTTAGTTTTCGTTTTATAAAAAAGATGGTGTAATACCGAAACCGGTTGGGATTAACATACTACAGTGTTGTGAAACGAGTACAAGTGTTTTGTTCATCATGTTATATAAAAGATTTTATATTTAATTTTCCAGCAGCATTCAAAAATTAATGTGGGCTTTTTGTTCGTTTTTACGTTTCAAAAATATGTACTTTTTTTATTATGATGTACCAACTTAGTAATTGATTACTAAGGACCCTGTAGTCAGTCGTAGAGTGCCCTTAAGACGTGGATAAGAGCTTTAAGTTATCCGGCAAGGGAAGGCCTTTGCCCAGCGAGTAGGACACAATAGATGCTATATTAAAAAAAACCGTCTATTATTTATAGACAGACTGTTTTTATTTGAAAGCAATTAATTGGACATCTACATCATTCCCAATATAAAATCTTAGTCCTACCCAAATCAGTCGTAATACTTGTTCGGTATGTGGTCGTAAAAGCACGTCTGATTTACGCGGGGGTATTGGACGACCCCTGTTTTATGTCATGCAATCCTTCCTAGAAAATTAGATATATGGGTTGACTCTTATTCACTTGGCACAGAGACTATTGTTGACAAATTAGTGCGTCTAAAAGTGTTGGCTTTTTGTGGTCTGTCACAGTATAAAGACAAACAGTAGTTACCTACCCTTTTCATGCTTGATATATACTAAGCAACATGCACTAAATTACGGTTTTGAACCACTCTTTGCTGTCTTTGTTACTCTGTGGTCATATCGGAGACTATAGAATGTACTAAATTACAAAATAACTGGTTTAGTAGTAAAACTGAATCATATGTGAGCTTTATAATGATTCTTTGAAGGATTGAGATTGATTGTAACTTAATTTAATTAACTTATTAAGTAATAATAATCAACTTATTTTGGAGTCTTAGAAGCCGTAGTAACACGTATTCGGTGAAAATTTTAACTGGCTACCTATTACCCCTGTGGCTATGACAGACGGACAGAAGACGGACGGACAAAGAGCGGAGGCTTAGTAATAGGGTCCCGTTTGGTCCCCTTAGGATACGAAAATCTTTTATGTACACCACCTTCATGTTTTGTCTTCTTGATCTCATTTCCACCCAAAGGTTGTCTGGAAGAAATCGCTTTAAGCGATAAGGCCGCCAATTGTTAACTGCTGTGTATTGTTTTCTACTGTAAGTTTTCTTTTCAAATGGTGCACAATAAGGAGTATTTGTCTTGTCTCGTCTTGTCTTGAAACCCTAATAAATTACAAGTTAAAAACTACGAAAGCTTTTTAAGAAAGCGTACCTGCCGGTTTCTTAAAATACTTTCGTAGTTTTTAACTCGTTTTTACGAATTTAAATGTTCCTTCATCCAAAATCCTAGTGTCTCGTAAAAAAATAAACACGTTGTCCAACTAAATCCGTGAGTATACTGCTAACAATATCGAGGCCAAACAAGCAACATTTTCTTGTAATCTCCTTCAGCTAACAATGATTTAAGAAGATCTTTGTCCTAAAAACCGTATTTCCTGGTATCGTTTTAACGTGTTAAACGAAATTCGGTAACTTTTATTTGAAAGTAAATTCAAACATACCTAAGTCAATGATTCTCTTTTGGGAAAGTAATTAGTAGTTTGTTTGTAGTGGGTGCTATTTTGAATTTCATTCGGCAAAAATTGCTAGTATTTATTAGTCCAATAGAAATGGGTACGCAACAACCTGTAATTCCCGAGTCACTTTTTCGGTTTTAATAGATAGGGTTAATCAAAGTTGATAGGTCCTCAACAGATCCTGGTCGAGGAGTAAGTATTTTGTAATCGATGTGATTAACTAAAAGGGGAAGAAGAAACGAGTCACTTTTACAAACGTTTATTTCTTTAAATTTGGTAAAAAAGCATGCTTCAAGAAAATTTATATTTTAGTTAATTTTTACAAAAAGTATTTTAAAATTATTTTCATCACTAATGCTCTGAAAGTAAGTCATATTTGATTTGAAATGCGAGAGATAAATTCTATTTACAAATCTAGAAGGTAAGTAAATTTGAAAATCGAACGAGTGTCCCTTACAGTCACTAACTAGTAAGTCACTCGTCTCGCTAAATGACAATGGAAAATATATTTTCTTCCTATTTCCTTTTTAGTTTTTTTTTATTTCGTCGCATTAGTGATGAAAAGTAAAGTGGTACACACGGGTGTAAGTGATCAATTGCACCCTCAAACTATAAGCACCCTCGCTCGCTTCCCTCGGCGTGCAATTGATAAATTACCTTTCTTTCATAACAATATACTTTTACATTGTTGAAATTGTTATAAAATCATGAAGCATGCTTTATTACCGTCTTTGAACCTATTAAATTTTGCAAAAGTGATTCGTCTTTTTTTCCTCGTGAGTTACAAAGTATCTAGTCCTTGACCAAGATCAGTTTGAAAAGTGTACAATAAGTAAATATCCACACAAGAGAACCCATCTAACAAAAAAAAACTTGACTCGGAAATTAATAGTACATTATGATACAAGTGAGCTGCGTAGCCTTTGGCTCGGCCTGCAATTCCGCCTCGACTGTAATGTCTAATGCTCACGCGTTTCATACGACGTTTTTCAACAAACTTGCGAGAAAAAGTAATATAATTTCATTGTCTTTTTTCCCACATAATCGAAAACACAGCTATGAACTAACAATTTTCTTTGAAAAATGGCGGCGGAGATTTTGTTTTTTGCGCAGATGGAAATAGAGGCACTGACGCAAAAAGCCAAACAGCCAAATATGAAAAATTAACAAACTGCATATTTTTGTATTAACAACAAAAAATTGAGTTAATTTGTTGATAAAAATAAAATAATTTGATGAAATTAAATGATGATTTATTATATTTCAACTGAGACAGTCTATTTATTCGCAAAAACTTTACTATTTCTCAAGACATCAAAACTCTTCGCTAAGATTTAAAAAAAAACTGTAATGTAAAAAACACTAGTACGGTAATGTAAAGTAAAAAGCCCGCGTGTTTAATATGCTGGATTATGACTCTAAGAACGCTGCAATAAGGGCCACTTTATAAGCAAGTGTATTGATTTCATTAGTATTATCGCTAGGCTACTATATAGTATGTTCGATGACGTTCGACGACAGCAATAAAGTCGCATCATTAAATCTTCGGGTTCCAAAGTTACTACGGATGTATCACGAAGCTCGATATTGGGACCCCTGCTGTTTTTAATACGTGAATGATCTACCATACCTACTGCAGAACTTAACTGACAATACCATTCACATAGGATATTATGTATATTTTTTATTATATGACTATTTTTTATAGTCAAAAGACAATTAAATACTTTAGACCTACCTTTACGTCAATTTCTAGACCACGTGAATTGTTATTTGCCTCAAGTCCTTCTTTTGGGTCTACGATCTCCTTAAGACAGTAGGTATTAAAGCTCGTGAGCCGTATTATAAAATGTAGCTCAACTGCTTCCAGTAAATTTGTTCTCGAGGATTACCGGGTTTAAGAATTCTTTTACACACGCCTACAATTTATGCTTACCCACCAAGAATGTTGAAAGTAAGTTATTTCTGACATACTTATATCGTTTCTTCTTTTTAATAAGCAAAGGTAGGTGATGAAAATAGGCACTACGTTTTCAAATATTTTGAAATGATAAGAAACGAAAAAGTTACGCAGTATATTGATCGAAGTTCTATCAAAAAACCGGCCAAGTGCGTGTCGAGCCACGCGCAGTGTAGGTTTCCGTAGTTGCCCGGTACATTTTATAAGTTGGTCTACTAATACAGATCGCGCAAATCTTCTAGTTCCTACATTCAAAAGAACGGCCTATACATTATCGTGTTTAGAGGGGGCTAAAAGTTTGGCGCGATCTGTACTCGTAAACCTGTAATAAGCCTACCTAGCTCTGATAGTTTTTCTTTCAAATTCATTATTATATACTACTTCCACAAGGGTTCAAAACGATGCTATAAGGGTTCCTTGTCAGACTACGGAACCCTAAAAACAGAAACCTTTAAGGTAGTGGTGGAGCCTAAGATCTCTTCGTCTGTCTCAAGAAGACACCCAAAAAATGTATGTATTGGGTAAAGACATCGATAAATGGGTAGAGAAATCGACAAAACAGTCTTATTTACATATATACACAATATATGTATACACAATGATATTGAAACGGCTTCTCACGATTTTTAGTAGTCAGATTTCGCCTGACCAGTTTAACTGTATTCGTACAGTTTCTTCGGAAGGAAACATGGTTACGCGGCGCGTCGGTTACCCGTTTGAATGTACAGAGAAAAAAGTTTCTAACAATAAATAAACAAATCAAATCAAATAATTTATTTTGTAAAATAGATACATAATGCATACTTCCTACAGGTCAATTTACAATTAAGTATCTTAAAATATCGTGAGTAGCCGTTTCAATAACAGTGTTAATCTAAAGCGCGAATCTTTTAGTACTTAAATTATTAATATATCATTTTTTTATTATTATTATTATTTCTTGTAGGTTTTATAAGTAAGTTATTTTAATTTGTTTATTAATTAGTTAATAAATTAATCCATCCATCCATCCATCCATCAGCCTGTTTCGTCCACTACTGGACACAGGCCTTTCCAGGATTTCGCCACTCTTGGCGGTCTTCCTGGAAGAAATACCCATACTCACACACGCTGGGCGGGCGGGTTGGTGAGTGCGGTGCCGAAACCCTTGCACTAGTGACGCCGCTGCCCGTCACCAGTCTATTTTATATAAGGCTCGGCAATTGAGGATGGATAAACCGTCATCCATCGGTCCCATGCAATGGTGGGCCGCCTGGTTGGGCTTAAGAGCTGTTCTCTTACTCTCCCCCGAATAACTTCGGGAGGATTTGCGAGTAAGATGGTGGTACCTCCACAGTCGAGCCCAGCATCAGCTCTACCACTAGAAAATAAAAATATGAAAGCAAAATTAAACTTTAAAAAGAGGCAGTATCAAAAACTGCAGAGTGCTATATATAACGAAACGTAAAGCTAACATAATAATAACTATAATACTTGACTTTTATTTATTCAGTCAAATTCATACTGAAGACTCGGTAAATGCTCACTATCAAGGTTCGATCCTTTTTGTGAAATTCGTAAATTTTGTTTTTGGTGGTCACTACAAACGCAAGACAAACCCCGAGTTAATTACTATGCGATATTAGTGATCCGTGTTATCGATCCGTGATACTATCACTTACCAATATGGCTTTCACCTTATATAAGTTACATTGATAACATAGACATTTTCTAAACATACATTAACGTACTTACTAACCCAATAATTACAGAATACTAGATTGAGTGCGGCCGTTTGTGGAATTAGGCGTGTTATGTGTGTATGTTTCAAATCAATTACGGTGTTGCGTGTAGTTCTAATGAGATGCTTCGATAATGGATTGTCTATTTACTAGGCATCAATATATTATTGCATTACATGTGATTGGTTTTAGACACAAACTATGTAGGGAAAATTATGTAGGGTTGTGTTTTCCTTCAGGGACAAATTATTTCTAACAATACATAAACAACAAAAACGATTTTGCTTTGCAGTTTTTTTTTAATACCTATGCGAATTTTGTGTCTTTTTATACGTTTTCTAAATAATTTATTATATCTAGGAAAAAGCACGGGAGCCGTAGGTATGGAAGGCGGTTTTTCGTGGAAATAAGGAAAACAAAATAATATGATTTTTTGAATGACAATATGCAACAGTCACCATGTTTTACCAAAGTGCTAATAAAGACCAATCAAATAAGCCCAAACTTGAAGGGTCTCCTGTTGTCCGTTGAGAAGAACCCATACCCACCTTCCAGTTCCATCAACAGACCTTGGTCACCATGTTTTACCAAAGTGTTAATAAATACCAACAAAATAAGCCTAAGCTCGAAGGATGTTCTGTTGTCCGTTGAGGAGATCCCGGACCCACCTTCTAGTCCCATCATCAGACCATGGTCACCATGTTTTACCAAAGTGCTAATAAAGACCAATCGAATAAGCCCAAACTCTAAGGGTCTGCTGTTATCCGTTGAGGAGATCCCATAACCACATTCCAGTCCCATCAGCAGAGCCTGGTCACCATATTTTACCAAAGTGCTAATAAATACCAATCGAATAAGTCCAAACTCGAAGTGTCTGCTGTTGTCCGTTGAGGAGATCTAGTATCTACCTTCCAGTCCCATTATCAGACCCTGGTCACTATGTTTTACCAAAGTGCTAATAAAGACCAATAAAATAAGCCCAAACTCGATGGGTCTGCTGTTATCCGTTGAGGAGATCCCGTACCCACCTCCCACAGTCCTGTCATTAGATCCTGGTCACCATGTTCTACAAAAATACTCATCAATACCGATCAAATAAACTTAAACTTGAGAGGTCTCCTAAAAAAAACATTTACCAGTGGATGATTGAAACCCCGACGATGAGACTGCATACGTACGACTACGCAAGGCGTACATACCACACGATTAACTAAAAATCTTTTTAGTGCTTAATGAATTTTTAAAGTCACTTCAGTAGTTCTAGATATTACCCATTATATGCAAACAAACAAACAAATCTTTCTTCTTTATATAACAGTGTAGACAAACTTTAACGTGAGTTGATTTGAACCAGACTGCGTCAAATTCGATATTTTAAAACATGCAGCGCCATCTAGTGTATTAAAATAAAAACAATGTCAACGCCAGCTTGCAAACAATTTCAACGCCAGCTTACAAACAATTTCAACTCCAGCTTACAAACAATTTCAACGCCAGCTTACTGAGCCGTTATCCAGGATAGCTTCCTAGAGATGGCGTTTTCAAAGCACTTGAAAATAAAAATATTTTAGTTATTGGTCTTTGCGCAGTCAAGAAATATAATTTCAGCTTCAATATTTTTTTTACAAAAGGGAATATTTTTTCTGAAAATAAAATAAAATAATAAAAAAATAAAAAGTGAAAACAAATTTTACCAGTCGGGGTTTGAACCCGCGATGATCGACAATGCTACGGCGGTGAACCTTCCATATGTCTCACTAAAATTTTCATTGCGCTGCTCCCTTATGTCATAGCGTGATGATACATAGCCTTAAACCTTCCCGAAGAAATGCTTTACCTTACAGTGTAAACTGCATCAAAATCCATTGATTGGTTCTCAAGTTATAAGCGAACGAACAGACAGACAGACAGACGTTGTATTTTATATGTATAGAGAAGATAGAGAAGAAGAAGAAGAAGAAGAAGGTATAGAGATTATCTTGTACTGTTTAATTTACTTATTCCTCTAGTATATTGTAGAATATTTATGATTAATTTTCCGCTATATTTATTTTTTCAACTAGATAGTTTCTAGTAATTGAATTAGATTGAATTGTGTTTCCGTCTATACTATTACTTCTAATATACCTGTATATTATTAGCTTGGCTGAGATAGATACCTGCTCGTAATGAAAAAAAAAAAAACATGTATTCAGGTATGAATGGAAATGCTTTATTTTTTATATTTTCTTGGAATTCATACCTATAACTTTTACTTGTAATAAGGATTTATTAAATGATTATCTTTTTATGATATTGGGAGTTTCTACGAACACTGAGTCGAAATCAACACCACATAGTATGAATTCTGTTGATAGAGGTGCTTGTCTACATAAATACTTTAATTGCAATAATAGTAGGAATTGAAAGAAAATATAAAAAACTAGCTTTTGCCCGCGGCTCCACCCGTGTCGAAGAGATTTTCGTGGAAATAAGGAAAACGAAATAATATGATTTTTTGAACGACTATTTGCAACGGACACCATGTTTAAGCAAAGCGCTAATAAAGACCAATCAAATAAGCCTAAACTCGAAGGGTCTGCTGTTGTTCGTTGAGGAGATTCTGTCCCCATCGTAGAGTCCCATCATCAGACCCTGGTCTCAATGTTTTACCAAAGTGCTAATAAAGACTAATCAAATGAGCCCAAACTCGAAGGGTTTGCTGTCGTCCGTTGAGGAGATCCTGTACCCAACTTACAGTCCCATCACCAGACCCTGGTCTCAATGTTTTACCAAAGTGCTAATAAACACCAATCAAATGAGCCCAAACTCAAAGGGTCTGCTGTTGTACGTTGCGGAGATCCCGCACCCATCTTCCAGTCTCATCATCAGACCCTGGTCACGATGTTATACCAAAGTGCTAATAAAGACTAATCTAATAAGCCTAAACTCGAAGGATCTACTGTTGTCCGTTGAGGAGATCCCGTACCCATCTTCCAGTCCCATCATCGGACTCTGGTCTCCATGTTTTACCAAAGTGCTAATAAAGACCAATCACATGAGCCCAAACTCGAAGGGTCTGCTGTTTTCCGTTGAGTAGATCCTGTACCAATCTTTCAGTCCCATCATCAGGCCCTGGTCACCATGTTTAACCAAAGTGCTAATAAAAACCAATGAAATAAGCCCAAACTCAAAGGGTCTGCTGTTGTCGGTTGAGGAGATCCTGTACCCATCTTCCAGAACCATCATCAGCTCCTGGTCTCCATGTTTTACCAAAGTGCTAATAAAGACCAATCCAATAAGCCCAAACTCAAAGGGTCTGCTGTTGTCCGTTGAGGAGATCCCGTACCCATCTTCTAGACCCATAATCAGACCCTGGTCACCATGTTTTATCAAAGTGCTATTAAAGACCAATCACATGAGCCCAAACTCGAAGGGTCTGCTGTTTTCCGTTGAGGAGATTCTGTACCAATCTTTCAGTCCCATCATCAGACCCTGGTCACCATGTTTTATCAAAGTGCCAATAAAGACCAATCACATGAGCCCAAACTTGAAGGGTCTGCTGTTGTCCGTTGGGGAGATCCCGTACCATCTTCCAGTCCCATCATCAGACCCTGGTCTCCATGTTTTACCAAAGTGCTAATAGACCAATGAAATGAGACCAAACTCGAAGGGTCTTCTGTTGTCCGTTGAGGAGATCCTGTACTCATCTTTCAGTCCCATCATGAGACCCGTTCACCATGTTATACCAAAGTGCTAATAAAGACCAATCAAATAAGCCCAAACTCGAAGGGTCTGCTGTTGTCAGTTGAAGAGATCCCGAACCCATCTTCCAGTCCCATCATCAGACCATTGTCTCCATGTCTTACCAAAGTGCTAATAATGACCAATCAAATAAGCCCAAACTCGAAGGGTCTGCTATTGTCCGTTGAGGAGATCCAGTACCCATCTTCCAGTCCCATCATGAGACACGGGTCACCATGTTATACCAAAGTGCTAATAAAGACCAATCAAATAAGCCCAAACTCGAAGGGTCTGCTGTTGTCCGTTGAGGAGATCCCGAACCCATCTTCCCGTCCCATCATCAGACCCTTGTCTCCGTGTCTTACCAAAGTGCTAATAATGACCAATCAAATAAGCCCAAACTCGAAGGGTCTGCTGTTGTCCGTTGAGGAGATCCATTACCCACTCACCCTGCTCCGCCCGAGTCGAAGAGATTTTCGTGGAAATAAGGAAAACAAAATAATATGATTTTTTGAACGACTATATGCAACGGACACCATGTTTAAGCAAAGCGCTACTAAAGACTAGTCAAATAAGCCTAAATTCGAAGGGTCTGCTGTTGTCCGTTGAAGAGATCCTGTCCCCATCTTCCAGTCCCATCATCAGACCCTGGTCACCATGTTTTACCAAAGTGCCAAGAAGTGTGTCAGGATCGTTGTAGATGGAAATCTGTATTCAGATTAAACTCATACGGTTTTCTCGTATGGGAAAAAATCAATACATAAACCTGGCTGTAATCACTTTTTCAAGCTAAATATTAGCAGGAGGTGTGTCTGGATCGTTGTAGATGTAAATCTGTAGTCAAATTAAACTGATATAGCTTTCCCGTATGGGTACAAGTCATTACGTAAGCCATAGTATTTAATGTATCTATGCTTAAACCTGGCTGTAGTTTCTTTTCCAAACTTAATATTAGCAAAAGGGTGTGTCAGGATCATTGTAGATGGAAATCTTTAGTCAAAATAAACTGATACAGTTTCTTCGTATGGAAAAACAACCAGTTTCATCACGTAGCACTAACTATTTGGTCAAGGAACGCCGATAAAGCAGCTAAGCAGCGTTTTTTCTCCCAACATGGTTCACAAATATTGAATTTTCAAACTGAAAACTTACTTTTATTAAAATAAAATATAGCCTATGTTACTCAAAAATAGTATAGCTTTTTATAAAAGAATATAAATAAAGATATAATTGCTATATTTAGCCTTTTATTTTCTTTAAATATTACTTATTACAATAAAAATTCAATAAAAACACAATTTTCAAAATATTTCGGCCTCTTCTATGAGGCCGTCATCAGTTGAGTGACAGTTATGACAGTTAAAGACTATTTACAGAAAAAAATATAAAAAAATAAAATAATGATATTTACAATATTAATGTGTGATGATGATGATGATGATGATGATGATGATGAGTCAATCGGTCGAGTTATGTCTGTCAGTGTTGTCTGTTGAGTCCGGGTCCATAGTGTGCGCCAAGTGACCAGATGTATGATGTCTCCCAGGTCCTCAGTTCTATGTCGGTCAATGGTGGAGTAAATGACTTAATGATACGCACAGTGAAGCAGTCGTTAAAGAGTTGATTGTGGAGGCGAGTGTGAGTGGGGATGGGCAGGATGTTGTTTTGTGTAGTGTCTGAAGTGTGTCTGTGTTGGTTCATGCGGATGTGTAATGCGTTTTTAGTTTCACCTATGTAGAATGCCGGGCAATGTCGGCATTCTAATAGGTAAATGCAGTTATTAGTTTTGCAATTTGTGTTGGATTGTGTTCTGTGTGTGTTTGTTGTGTGGTGTGTGTTGATGTGTGTGTCTGTATCAGTTTTTACCGCAGTTATATATTTCTTTATATATGCTTAATCCAGTATTATTGGTAAGCATATTTTCTGAAACTTCTAAGTGCCAACTTTGACTTGATTTTTTACATGTTTCACTTATTAGTTATTACTAAGCATCAGATATTTTTGTGTTTTTTTAATATGGTAATCTTCACTCTTTATTTTAATACAGTTTTACTGAAGTTCCCACCATAAAAAGTATCATAAAGAGCCTTTAATTGAAAATTACAGGATGATTTAGCAATTTCAAGTACCCATTAAGTTTGATTTTATATAAACTGTTTATTTACAAGGTATATTTTAAAATGGTATAAATTAAAATAACTTAGTTCTAAAACCAAGAAATAATAATAACAATAAAAAAATATACATACTACTTAAAAAGAAAATGTGTAAGGAAAAATTTGGTCCAGATCGCTGCCCTGTGGAAGGGTTCCCAAGACACTGGCAATATTACCTCGTTGTTTTGCCAGACTTACTTTTTATATAAAATAATTGAATAACACATTTATCATTTCATTTATTATTTAATTGTTAGTGACTATACTCTACTTTAAAGAGCAATTATTTATAAATAATCAAAAATAAATACCGGTATTTATTTTACTAACAAATTAAATGGGTATCTTTTACCCAGTTCTCTTTGTGTTCTAAAATGGGACGTGGCTCCCGCCGGGTTAAGCACTTCAGCTTCGCGTTCGCGTCATAGAAAAGAAATACGGTAATTTGGCTGTTGTGTAGGAACAAAATCATATTTTTCACGTCGCCGGCCGTTCAAAGAATCGTTTCTTAAAAAATAGTAATCATAATTGGAATGTTTATTCAAATCCAATTATGTTTTTTTTTTTCATTTCACTCAATTTCTCAAAACCAGTATCTTCCGAGTGGCAACTTTATTCATTACGCAGTAATTCTGTTTCTATTTGAGACAGACATCTGTCTCGTTGTCTGCAAACTGAAGACTTACGAACTAAAGGCTTTGTTGTGGAAAGATAGGAATTTGAACTTTGGGTGACAGCGTTTGGTTTAGTCAGCTGAATAATTTTGTAATAGCAATGATTAAAATATGAAGCACAGTTCAATGATTAATTCGGAAAGGAATAAATAGACTTATCTAGACAATGCCTGTCTATTTAGACCACGATCAAGACGTGATTGAATCATGCTGGTTCTAAGGTGTTAATTGTAAAAACTTATTTTTATATAAAAACGAAAAAGGACATAATAGATTCCTTCATAATAAAGGGGCAAATTAATCTGCAAACGAAATTAATAAACATGTTAAAAATTCAATTTCTCATTTGGATTTACATCTCCTACGTAAAATGTTGGAATTTGGTTCAGCTACGAGTACTACACTGAGAAGAACGGCGAGGAACTCAGTAGGTTCACTCAAAATTGGTTCAGTAGTCCAAAAAATAACTCGCTTGAATTTAACGAATGACTATATCAGAGCAGGAAAACTGGCTTTCGCCATCATAAAATAAGGTGAGCTTTTTTAATAATAAATTAATTATTTACTATTTACAGTTAGAGTTAATCACATCACACTAATATTATAAATGCGAAAGTTTGTGTGTGTGTGTGTGTTACTCTTTCACGCTGAAACGGCTGGACGGATTTGGATAAAATTAAGAATGGATATATAGCTTATACCCTAACTTAACACATATGCTACTTTTTACCCCGGAAAAAAGCATGTCGTTAAACCTAATAACACGCGGGCGGAGCCGTGGGCAAAAGCTATCCCATAATCACACTAATATTATAAACGCGAAAGTTTGTGTGTTTGTGTGTGTGGGTGTGTGTGTAATTGTTTGTTACTCTTTCACGCTGAAACGGCTGAACGGATTTGGATGAAATTTATAATGAATATAGCTTACACCCTAACTTAAAACATAGGCTACTTTTTATCCCGGAAAAAAGCATGTAGGTAAACCGAATAACACGCGGGCGGAGCCGCGGGCAAAAGCTAGTAATTTTATACGTTCAAGATTATGAGGGTCACTGCGGGTTATTAAAGAATCTTTCTTTTTTAAGAATTTTAACAATAAATGCTTCGGGGGCAGCAATTCTGGCAACATTTTTTGCACGATTTATTTTTCAGACGGTTATTTAAATCGTGTGATAAATGCCGCATGATGATAAGTTTGCCGTGACTCCTTAAAATATGTAAAACATGTAATTGATCCAGACAAAAGGTTTATATATTAAAAGCTCCAAACGTTGCTGTTGCAATTGTGTGCCTTCGCAAATTGTTGCATGTTTCAGAACCAGCGCCCGTAGCATGACAAAGTGCAACTTTGTTTAACGCGCTTTTCAAATCGCACATTTCTGTTAATATTATGCCTCCTCCACAAGTCGGTAAATGCATCAGATGCTGATACGTACACCAACGTGTAGACGGGGTTGCTCCTCTCGGGTAGGTATTTAACGACGGCAGGGGCGACTGCCATCAATCCATTTGCTGTCGGTTTTTGCGGCACGCATCAAACGCTTTTAGCGCGAGCGCAAGGAGTTTGTGCACACATCTGCCGCCGATGCAACAGTATTGTGCGGATATTGTGAATGAAAGTGCATGCGTGCTGCCAGTTTTCTTTCCTCGTTTACAATTGAAAATTAAACGTTTCTGACATTTTACGTTTCTGACATTCTGCGTTTCCGACATTTTGCATTTCTGACATTTTGCGTGTTCTGGCATTTTGCGTATCTGACATTTTGCGTATCTGGCACTATGCGTGTAATTCAAAAAATTGGCTGCTAATACGAGGACTTAAGCTGCATTCGGCCAGTCCTTTACCGTCGTGGCCATCAGATTATGGAATTCGATTCCTCAGATCATCAGAAACTGTCGTACACTCAATATTTTTAAAAACAAAATGAAAGACTACCTTTCAATTCCGTAAGTATCTTTATATGTATATCACAATGCATATTTATCATTTATAATTTTTATGTATATTTTCGCTTATTTATCTTATTAATTATAAAAAATATATTATTTATGTAGGTTCATTAGACTGTATAAATAAATTGTAGGGTGTAAGTATATTAGTATATTTTAGTGTACACGTGTGTATGCTTACTTATTTACTTTAACTTCTCTTTATAAATCCGGGTTTGCTGGAAGAAATCTCTTCTTAGAGATAAGCTCGCGTATGTACATGATATCTCTAAGTGAAATGTATAAGTTACGTTGTCAAATCAAATCAAATCAAAAATTTATTTTTGCAAAAAAGATACATAAAGTATACTTTCTACAAGTCAAAGTTAATTTTAACAATAAAATATATCTTTAGAATATTAAAAATATATAATAATAGGGGAAATAAAACATACACCTGCATAAATAAATGATAGTCGTAAGTTTTTAAATAAAAAAAAATAAGATAGAGAATCCAGGAATAAAAATATAAAAATATTATATATACATAATGCAATGAAGAAATAAGTTCATAAATAAAAACGTGAAATACATACAAAAAATATTAAGGTTGGGCTACTAAAATGTAATAAAGTTATACACCTGCATAAAATATAGAAATATAGGAATAAAAATATTATATATACATAATGCCTAACCATCCACACCATTCGATTAGTATTGCTAAGAAGAAGGGCAAGAAACTTAGCAAACATTCCTTTTTTCAAAATAAAATATATGATACACTTACATTAAAACATATGATACAGACTTTAGAGGAATCATACATTATTAAAATATGCTAATTATTAATTACAATATTGAATAAGATTACTATTATTTATTACACCATGCTTCATTATCATCCAAATAATCATTGATTTTATAATAAGCTTTCTTAAGTAGTCCCTGCTTAATATATAGTTTAAACTTATTTTTAGGAAAACTAAGCACCTCCTCTGGAAGCTTATTGTAAAATCTTATACCATGTCCAACAAAAGAGGCTACTTTGGCAAGTCTTAATTTTGGAAAAGCTAGTTTATGTTTGTTTTTGGTTTCAACAGAGTGGTGCACACCAAGCCTCGGGAAATTTTCAATATTTTTTCTGACATATCTAATAAATTGATAAATAAATTCACATGGGACCGTAAATATATTAATTTCCTTGAACTTTTCTCTTAATTAATCTCGATACTTCATGTTATAAATAGACCGAATTGCTCTCTTTTGCAAGACAAAGACTGCTTCTATATCCGCGGCTCTACCCCACAACATTATGCCATATGACATAATGCTGTGAAAATAACTGAAATACACTAACTTTTTGTGTGTGTACAATAAAGAATATGAATATGAAGCTGAAAACTGCTTGTGGAACCCAAAAAATAAAAATATAATAAGTATGCAATTGATTATATAAAATTGTGGTAAATTATATAAGGGCTGCTGCATAAGTGTACTTGAATGTCTGTTTATGCATGTTTTAGAATGAAAAACGACATAGGAAGGTACTTTTTTGTCGTTTCTTTCTTATTACTCTACTGCGGTTCTCATTCAATTTTTTTTTATATACGTTTGAGTTTTTAAAGAATTAAAATAGACTGGAAAACTCATGGACGTGTGGACGGCTCGCGAATTTATCTGCAGATACATTTACTGATCTATCATCTGACGGTAGTAGCGTTAATTAAAACAGAAAACGTTAATTGCTTTTAAATATCATTTCTGAAATAATATGACACCAAAGGAATATAAAAATCTTATCTTAATACTATTTTTTATGTTCTTGAAGTTTATTTCCGTGGCGTGCCCGTAAAGATAACGAATAATTATATAAGCTTCCTGTTTATCGAGAAAATTGAAGGCAGATTACCGCGGAAAATCGTAAAGTATAAAATCGAAAATCTTTCAGCAAAAGCAAAAAATAGGTGTGATGACGGGCGGATTCAGGAGGACCGTGTTAGGTTTACAAGTAAATACTTTTTGGGAGCGAGGCGAGCGAAGTGAAGCGGATCGAGGCGACCCCTAGTTTTGACAAAAATACGATCTGCCTAGGCAAATAATGATACGCCAGATTCTACGATATGGCAACGACTTATAGATAACTAGCTTTTGTTCGCGTGGAAGTCTCTTTCAATCGACGTATATTTCAGCCTGGCGGTTATTTTATCAAGCCTATCTATGTGTACCAGGTTCACTTCGATGATAATAAAACACCTTTAGTTTCCTTTAACTTGTATTAATAATAAAAAAATATTAATTTTCGAAATATATTTCGGCCCACTATGGGGCCGGCATCACTCGATTCGACTGATGCCGGCCCCATAGTGGGCCGAAATATATTTCGAAAATTAATATTTTTTTATTATTAATACAAGTTAAAGGAAACTAAAGGCTTTATATAGCTAAATTATATATATTTATTTCATAATAAAACACCGCATCAAAATCAGTCCAGTGGTTCTCATGTTAAGACGTAACAGACAGACACGCAAAAAATAAACAATAAATTAAATTATACAACTTTATAGATAAAGATGAAAACAATTAACTGAATTTTTGATAATGAGTAAAAATAAGATAGTTGATGTTATGAACTATATCCCTCCCCCAGAGTGTACGTTATGTGGGGTTTCATAGTGTGGTAGGAATGTTCAGTTTCATTGATGTTAACGAAATTAAAAGTCGCGCAACGAGTTATGAGCGCTCGACAAAAGTCGTGGGGGACTAGCGCATGTGTTTACTCGCACACAAAATTACTAAGTGCGATAGAGAAACAATGCCTAGCGCAGTCAAGGTCACCGCTCATAAACCGTACTGTACTAAACTTGTACTGGTATTTAAAAACCTTAAATTGTGAAATCCGTAGGTACTACATCTAGTAACAACAAATATATTCATATGAAGATTCAGAAATTGAACACTTTCTAGTTTATTGAACCCTTGTCATTATCTAATCTGGGGGCACGGCAGTGCCCAACGCCAAGACGAGCTAAATGAAGCGGGGCACTACGTATCTTTTCTCAAAGCGTTTCGTCATATTTTCGAACCCTCATAACTTCAGTCTGGATAATACTAGAGATACCAAATTCTCAAGATAAGATGTAAGAAGCAGTCTTATTAAACACAATAAGTTTTATTTGTCTAGCTTTTATACTTTGAATTTTAATAATACCTAAAATACGTCGATTTCGTCATCCACTCACTGATGATCATCAAAACCTCTAGGGTACTTCCTGAAGTCCTAGAAAGCTGAAATTTGGTACGTAGGCTAGGATTAGTACACAAACAATAAATAAATTAAAAAATCTGTAGCTTTCAGCCTCCAAACCCTTTAAAGGGGGGTCCGGTTCTGTTTTATAAAAAAAATATATTATCAGTTATGATTTTATATTTGAAATTTACTCAAGAGGGTGTCAAATTGTTTGTCAGGCGCAAGAAATTAAGCGCCTTGTTTTTTGTCACCTTGACCCCTAATGATACTTATATTATTTTTGAAACCATCACAACTACAATATTGTATGTGTGACTCGTAACTTATTTATTACCGTAAAGTATCAATTACTTGTAATTTTTTGTTTATTCGCCTTGAATAAAGAGGGGTGGAAAAAATAAATTTGCAGTTCCAGCAAAATTTTTACATTTTATACTTAAATATAACTTTTACCACTTACCTAAAGAAAATACATACGAGTACGCATTGTGTTTTTATTGTAAGCATTACTTCAAAGGTTCAAAGCTTATGTAGTAACAAAGGTGTTGACGAACAGTGTAGTTTTATTGTAGTTGTTCTTATTTGCCCTGGGTACCCAACCCTAAACATTGGACTGGATTGGACTAGATCTTTTGCAAACATTTATCTTAAATATATTCGGTGGATAGATCATGTTCGGGGCTTCCATTTCAAAATTTTGAAAAAATTGTAACAAAAAGCCAAACAATTCAAAAAAGACTGAACATATTAGTCATAAAATTAATGTAATGTATACTACGCGTAGCACACGTCTTACAGATATATCTTATTTCAAATAATTAATAGCAAAATTAAAATTAAACATTAATAATTCATAATTAAATTAAACATTAATTGATGAAATTAAACTTTATTTCTTAATTTTTCCATCTAAGTATGAAATCCGGACAAATTAAGGCGAGGCTATACAGAATTATCTGTCCTGCTCCAACGCTTTCATTTTCCATTTTTTTCAGTGGCAGCGGGCCGCTCAGAAAACTCGCGATTTTGAGGGGTTTTATTTATTAGAAGTTGATAGTTGAGATTGTCGGCACTTGGTGGAATTTATCAAACATTGTTGTGATAAAAAAACACTTGTACTTTTCCACAGATAATATTTAATTCTACACTACCCAACTGGTTTCACTATATAAGCATCATCAGGGGCTTTTTAATTACATAATTTTATATATAATTATTTATTTAAACAATCTTTCTGTTGCTAGATGTCCGTGCACGGATTGCATTGATAATTATATATAAAATTATGTAATTAAAAAGCCCCTGATGATGCTTATATAGTGAAACCGGTTGGGTAGTGTAGAATTAAATATTATCTGTGGAAAAGTACAAGTGTTTTTTTATCACAACAATGTTTTTATTTATTATTTTGGAATTAAGAGGATGGATTTATAATATGACGGCCGTTTTATCATATCTTACGACGTTTATTTTGATTTAGGTTATATTGTATAAAACATCATATGACTCGAATTAAATGTTGTTTATATCATAGTTTAGACCCATCTTTGCGTTTTCGTTGGATGCATGTGAAATGCAAGTATTCTTACATCAAATAGTCGAAATATTAAGTTCAGAGAGTGAAATATGAAATATATGTTTTTCAAACGTAATTATTACAATTTTCACAATGTTGCAAAGAGAAAATATCGGGATAAGCCCCCCTTAAGAAATCAGACAAAGTCCGGATGAAATTCTGAAAATCTGGAAATATCCGGACAAATCCGGATGGATGGTAATCCTATCCGTAGTAGAAAACTATATTCACAAAGTATTTATTTATGCCACCGTTTCCGTTTTATATACCATCGGGCAAACGGTATACATAAGTTCACTTTTATACTTGTACACATAAACTAGGGATGTATAGAAAAGGGATAGGGGTAGACCATTTCTCTTAAGAGAACGACACTGTAGGCAAAGTAGAGGGAGCATAAAACAATATTGTTATAGACCAGCAAAGCTTGCGGACATGTGGTAGAGAGGATTTGCATTTATATAGACTGAGGTTGGTTGAATATCCCCTGTTGGGTACGCTAGGTTGGTTTATTTTGACTAGTAGTGTGAGGAAGGGTCCCACAAGGAATAAATTAATCTTAAATGCTCTTTCAAAGTTTAAAATAGATATCTAAGTATCAAAAAAAATTACCACACCGGCTTGAAGGGTGAAAATTTTAAAAAGAGAAGCCGGACTATAAATCGCCTTAGGGCCTGCCCGCACTGCGAATTTTCACCGCGCGGATTTTTTCTCGCAATTCTGTAACACATTGAATCTTAGGGCCTGTCCGCACTGCGAATTTTCACCGCGCGGATTTTTTCTCGCAATTCTGTAACACATTGAATCTTAGGGCCTGTCCGCACTGCGAATTTTCACCGCGCGATATTTATTCGCGCGAATTATTTCCGTATATTATTATATTTTATTTTTGATCGCCAGTGCGGATACTCGTTTAAGATTCAATGTGTTACAGAATTGCGAGAAAAAAACCACGCGGTGAAAATTCGCAGTGCGGACAGGCCCTTAAACGAGTATTCGCACTAGCGATATAAAATAAAATATAATAATACACGGAAATAATTCGCGAGAGTAAATATCGCGCGGTGAAAATTCGTAGTGCGGACAGGCCCTTACTCAGAAAAACAACCAAGGAAAACACAGTACCGCAAATCAAATTTTCAGAGTCATTGTCATAATACTCACCCCATTTACAATTACTATTTTCGTTTATATTATTATATTTTTAACATTGCCATCTATTCCATCAAAACTAAAATGCAATGCCAATTGCCAATGTCTGGGGATGTTCAGATCAGAATAAACGACGGTTATCGCCACACGTATGCAAATGTAGAAAGTGGTATTAAAATAAAGGATAACTAAAATGACTTATAATTATAACGCAACAAAGACGGTAATACAGTTTTAAATTTAGTCAGGTTTCAGGACGTACTGTAAATTTTTTTGACAGGCGCTACCATTTTAGCGGGCTGCTTTTTGTAACGCTACACACGTGAATAAAAGGTGTACTAGAACGATAATATGATCATAACTTATTAAACTATCCATCCATCCATCTATCAGCCCGTGTTCGTCCACTGCTGGACATAGGCCTTTCCCAAATTTCGCCACTCATGTCGGTCCTCCGTCCTCCTCATCCAGCCGCCCCCCGCAACGTCCTTCAGGTCGTCGGTCCAGCGGGCACGAGATCGGCCTACGCTTTGCTGTCCGTGGTCTCCATTCTAGAGCCTTTCGGCCCCAACGGCCATCATCTCGGCGACAAATATGGCCTGCCCACTGCCACTTCAACTTACTGATTCTGCAGGCTATGTCGGTTACTTTCGATCTCCGACGGATCTCCTCGTTTCGGATTCTATCCATCAGAGATACCCCAAGCATAGCCCGCTCCATAGCTCGCTGAGCGACCTTAAATTCTTAAATTGGTGGATCAGGCCCTTTGTAAGAGACCACATCTCAGCGCCATACGTCATCACAGGAAGGACGCACTGGTTAAACATCTTAGCCTTTAAGCACTGCGGTATTGACGACGTAAATATGTGACGCAACTTTCCAAATGCTGCCCAACCCAAGCATATTCTTCTGTCAGCCTCGGCGTCGAAGATGTTTTTATCCAGTTGTATGACATGCCCTTGGATGACGTTACAGTTAGACATGACCTTAGTCTTCTAAAAATTCATCCGCAGGCCCACTCGTCTCGAAGAATCGCTAAGGCCGCGCACCATTACCTCCAGTTCCTGCAGCGATTCTGCCATTATCACGATGTCATCGGCAAAGCGAAGATGTGAAATGTACTCTCCGTTTACGTTTACGGTTCGTCCATTCCAGTCTAGTGTTTTAAAGACGTCTTTAAACTAAAATAAATTTAATAAAAACATACAAAATAAAAACACAAGAAGAAAATAAGTGGGATCCGACCGAGATTCGGACTGAGAACCTCGGACTCTTTCACCAATGAGCTAGTAAGGTCTTGATCACCTTCGACACATTTTATATTATTAAATGATAATTTTATATTGGTCGAAGTTGATCACGAGGACAAAAAAAGCGATTTGTATTCACCTGTTGTATTGACATTCCCCAATCTCAGTAATAAATCGGAAAAAAACGACACGTTCATACCTCAATTTACGCGTGCTAAAAAGAGAAGGACTTATGGTTTGACTATAGCAGGAATGAAGGTGACAGATGCTTAGTAGGGAAGCTTTTTGTATTATAAATAAACTGGCGTTAAGGGAGAACGTTTCGAGCAAAATGCACAACTTATGATTGTTTTTCTTACTATTGCATAAAAATACTAAATAAATGTGATATATGGCATTTCGCGACCATTGTTTAGTGTTAATTAGGCTTTTCTAAAAAAAAAAAAATTTATGTATTACGTTGTAAATGAATGGGCATACAAACTTAAAACACGCTTTGTAGTTTGTATACGCATTAATTTACAACGTAATGCATAAAATGGCGCAATTCTGCTAAAAACCACTGATAATTATTCAACAATAGTCGCAAAATAAGATGAAACTATTTTATTTCATACATTTTATTTTAAAATAAGGTAAGCAAACCATTGTTATGCACTTTGCACTGAGCTTGAAACGTTACCCCTTAAACAGCAGGAATCAGTTTCATCAAGCGTTTTTAGTGGAGACGGGTTTCGTTTTTTTTGTACTGTTGTATTATTTTTGTTTGTACTGTAATTTTCTCTAGATAAATAAAGAACTACTACATTTACACCATTTCCAAAGGGAATTCGATAGAACTCATTTTATATGGATCCTTCGCCACTGCTGGTTTCACACATTATTATAACTTATTAGCTTACTATAAATGAATGAGTTCAAAAATTGTTCGTAAGTGAAATTTACTTTTCTCGAGGTTTCCATTAATAATTATATTCAATATATCCAATACTTTTTAAGAATTACAAATTTTAAGCATTTGATTTCACAAACACGATATAAATCGGTCAGGTTCGGGGTAGCACTTGTGCCCTGAGGGTTCTGTACCATTCGAATAAGTAAAGAGACTTAAAGGATTTGAATAAAAATTACTAACTTATCCGTACCTACAAAGTGTATGAAACAAAATTGCCTCTGTCGCGTAGTGGTAGAACGCTTGCCTGCCAACTCAGAGATCGTTGATTCAATATCCACGGTGCATCATAAATTTCTTGTTCGGTCTGCATAGTTCGATAGGCACACTAAGCTGTTGGTCAATTTGTGTCCGAATTGCAGCGATAGGACTCACCTCCCATTACTTTTGAGACGTAATAATCGTCGGTGAAAAGTGGTACTGTAGACTGTGATTTTCATTTCACAAATAACACTCTGAAACCCCATCAGAGATGGCGATATTATTTTTTACATCATTTATAAACAGTTTATCATGCTGAATGTGTGATTTGAAATTTCCCAAAAATGAAAACTCTGTATCAAACATAAAATCCACCCTATAAAAGTGACATAAAGCTATAAACTCTTATCAAGGCCTGGGTCCATGCAATAAAACTCTTTCCGGGATAATTTAGAATCTATTTGACGACGGTGATGGGCGGTCGCGTACAAGATAGCATCTATTCGGGTCGCTGAGTAATTTGACAACTTTCGACAGCCAGTTTCGAGATGAAACTGATTCTGGTTGATTTTATCTGAAGCTCTTGATATGCAGTACTTCAATATAACAAAGTTATATATTTTGAATCACATTGAACACAACGTTATATTTTGACACTATTATATCAAATAAAAATATAATTATATAAAATATATAATTTATATTGATTTCATAGGTATACTAAAAATTTAACCTCAATGAGCGTTTTTCTCGTTGTTTTTTTTAATTCTTAGCTTTCCTCTAGATGGCGTTGTCCATGAAGAAGGCTGCATGGCGGTAAATACCTTTGCCCAGCTGGCAATAATTAAAAAAAAATGCGTAAAAGTGGGAATTTATGTTGCTTTTTAAATTTGTTGAAAGTGTTTTGTGCAAATAAATTACAAAATGAGTTCAGAAGAGGGCTCTGATATATATGGTACTCCACTAATGCTTTGCTGAATAAATCAATAACAATAAACATGACCAATGGCCCAAGTATGATCAAGAAACTTTTAATATTACCTCGTAAGTTGATTTTATTTTATGTAACTCATATGAAAATGTCTCATTTTATTTTTGAGAAAAGCACTATACTTGCTTCGACCATTAATTAGCAATCCTGGCCTCGTATATAAAAGTCCTCGCCCTTTTCGGCTCCTGGCTCGGACTTTTAACCTACTCGTCCAGGATTGCTTAATTCCTGGTCTTAGCAGGAATGTACTATGACATCACTCCAAACTCTAAGAAAATTGTGATCCACAAAAGCACACCATACAAAAAGAGTAATTTTGTGGAATGGCTCTTAAGCAGTGGTAGTTTTATAGTTGGGACACCACTTTCTCAATCTTGAGACCTGGTTTCAATTTCTTTTTAGGGTTTCGTACCTCAAGAGAAAAAAACGGAGCCCTTATAGGATCACTTTGTTGTCCGTCTATCCGTCTGCCTGTCTGTCAAGACCCTTTATCTCGAGAACGCGTAAAGGTATGGAGTTGAAATTAAAACCATATACTCAAGTCTACAGTCCCTTAAAGCTGTACAAAATTAAAAATTAACTTTAAAGAAAAATATACGGCCGAAAAAAACGTATATTTCGACACTCTCAAGGGAATCAAAATTTCATTTATAGGGTATTTCCCGTTGACATAGAACTATGAAATTTGGCAATTAATACCGTCTAGTTGATAAGTCGTCTCCGTCTTATACTACATGTATAGGAAAAAATCTTAAAAATATAAATTTGTTATTAAATCATTAAAAAAACATCGAGGTTAAGCAACGGTATGCGCGGTCATAATTGTACGGGTGACCAAATCTTTTTGTAGATTATCTTTAAACAATTACTAATTTGTACGGAACCCTCGGTGGGCGAGTTCGACTCGCACTTGACCGGTTTTTCTTTTCGGAAAATGTGCAATTTTCGCCTGAATTACGGCGATAACAGCTCTCAGGCAAAACCAGGCGGCCCACCATTGCCTGGGACCGATGGATGGCGGTATATCCATCCCCAATTGTCTGGCCTTACATAAAACAGACTGGTGACGGGCAACGGCGTCACTCATGCAATGGCTTCGGCACCGCGCTCACCAACCCACCTGCCCAGCGTGTTTGAGAATGGGCATTTTTCCAGGAGGACCGCCAAGAGTGGTGAAATCCTGGAAAGGCCTATGTCCAGCAGTGGACGAAACAGACTGATGGATGGATGGATTAACTCCCAATGTTTATTTTTTGCTCGGCCGCCATTTTCGTATCATACGCGCTATACGGAGTCGCGTAGCATGCGACCAGCATGTTCAGTAGCGTGCGACTGGTGTCAAACGCGTTGCCGACGCGTCGCGTGCGTCGTGTGCGGAACATAGCAAAATTGTATAGCAGCTACTTACGAGCGACTGGTAGCATACGAGTACGAAAGTCGCGTCGCTTTTAAATAGTCTCATGAGAGAGAGGCCTAATAGGTACACGTACAGCAAAGCGTAGCGTAGGCCGACCTCGTGCGCGCTGGACCGATGACTTTAAGGGTGGCGTCTGGATGAGAAGGATGGAGTACCGCCAAGAGTGGTGGAATATTGAAAAGGCCTATGTCCAGCAGTGGACGATGTTAGGTTAATGAATGGATCGATGGAAGTTGTAAATGAAAATTAACAGTAAATTTTATTTAATAAAAAGGTTTTGTCGTATTTGTCGCCCATTTTGCATTTTAAGGCCTTATGTATAACGTTTAGAATTTACAGAAGTCTCGTATTCTAACATTTATAAGTATACCCTAAGGTACCTACCAAAGTTTAGTGCTTTTATTCTCCTGGTAATGGTAATTTCACAAAACCGCATCACTAAAAGTAGTCGACGCGGGAAACGGGCCGCAAGCAATATGTATGCAAATGTGTATAGTGGTTGTTTGTAGCAAGGATTACCATTCGCCTTTTAGTTCCGTTAGATAAATTGGTTAACACTTGCACCAAGTTTCCCGGGTTCAGAAGGTAAGGTTAAGAATTTGACTTTAAAGTTTTGACAATTGTCACGTGGCTGATGGATTTACATTGACGGAACCTGAATATGGTGTAAAGAGAAGATATAATGAGAATTTTTTTATGACCTGTTTTACAACAAAGAACTTTTACCATAAGAAAAATGTGCGATGGACAGAACAGATGAAAATAAATATATATCTAAGGTGAATTTTTTTACAGATAAACTCATACTGGAGGCTTGATAAGTGAACAGTATCACGGATACACAAATTTAAAAAATGTAAAAAATAAAATATTTACCTGCATAGTAATTGAGTCGGGGCTTGGCCTGCGTTTGTATAAACCTGAATTGTTCTTTAATAATATAATCAATAAATTTAACTTTTACCGACAGTGAACTTGAAGTTCTTAAGTTTTACCCCAAAGTCATTGAAAATACTAAAAAAGATAAGCTTATAATTTTTTTTTTGCTGTATACCTGCTCGTGCACGTTATTTTAACATTTTTGCGAAAATAAAATTTAAAATTTATCAGGTGGCTGCCGGTAAAAATCAGAAATTAACGATTTTTCAAGAACGATTCGAACTTTTACGATCATCATCACTTGGTAAATCTTAGGTCTAAGCGGTAGATACTAGGATTACCACTATTCTGGCCTTTACAGTAATCAATCAAAATATAAATCAAAATATTTATTTTGTAAAATAGATACATAACGTATACTTTCTACATGTCAAAATTAATCTTTACAATAAATATCTTTAGAATAAAAAAAAAATATGTATATACTAATAAGAGAAAAACATACCAAAAATATTTAGGTTGGGCTACAAAAATTAATTTATACACATACATAAAATAGAGAAATCTAGGAATAAAAATATTATATATAAATGATGCAAAGAACAAACAAGTTGATAAATAAATACGGGAAATACATCCAAAAAATATTAAGGTTGGGCTACTAAAATTTAATAAAGTTATAAACCTGCATAAAGTAAAGAAGTATAGGAATAAAAATATCATATAAGGTATTCATAATGCCTAACCATCCGCACCATTCGATTAGTATTGCTAAGAAGAAGGGCAAGAAACTTAGTAACATTACACAGGATGGTCCAAATAGTGACATCAAAGAATCTTTTATAGATTCCTCACACCTAGGTGTGTCCGAAAATATGCCATGTATGTTCCGCGATTTTTGGTAGTTTAGAAGTTATGATTTTTTAATGTGTATTTGCGAATTTTCTACCGCGGCGGCTTAAAAAAAATCGTAACTTTTTTTGTGGTAAGTATTTTATACATATTTTTTTATCACATAACTATCTTGATTCACTCTTCCTTATGTAAAATAATCAGCTACAAAAAATCCATACGAGTTACCAAAAAAAAGTTTAAGCTAAAATTTTTTGGATCGAGTTGGACATATTAAAATTTTCAACATTCTTTTAAAATTACAAAGTGGATGTTTCAAAGGTTCAAACTAATTTTAAAAACTTCAACGGTATATCAACTTACAAAGAAATAAAAAAGTGATTCTTAAAAGGCCATCATTTGCTGATGGCCAGGATCGCTTTGGGATACTCTTAACATTATTATCTGAGTGTATTACAAACCAGAAAAGATAATTAGAAACAATAAATTAATACTTTTTATTAACCAATTTCTTACCTAAATAACTTTGGAAGCTGATATCATCGTTAAAAGACACACTAAGAAGCACTTTTTTTATTTCTTGGTAAGCTGATAAGCCGCTGAAGTTTTTAAAATTAGTTTTTTTTTTTTTTTTTTTCAAAGGTCTTTATTTCAAATATAATATAGCTTATTGATAGTTTACAACCCAGTGTACATTAATCCTAGGCTAAACAGACGTAATATAAAAACACGTTAACAGACTATACTAGTCTACTATAACTTATGAAAATGATGAGTATATTAATTAACGGAAGACATGAACATTGAATTAAAATAAAAAAAACCTAATAAATGTGTATACTCGTAACACAAAGGATTATGTGCACTTTAGTTAGTGTACATTTTTGACCTCAACATTGAAATATGTAAAAAAAGAAATATATATATTAATTTATATATAATACTAGCTAAGAAATGCTAGTTCTGAAAAGCAAAACACATGTTTTAGATAGTAAACATTAAATGATAACCACTAAATACATATAACACGAATTAATCTACCTAATTACTTTAATTGTTAAAGTAGGGGGTAGCATTAAATTAATTTCTAACAATGCTCGCCGAGTGCCAAGATAATGACAAGCAAGACAGCAGCGTGAGCGAGCCCCTGGACCTAGCGGTAGCGATGAATCCGCGCGTGACGTCAGTCACCGGACCGGCCACCATCGCCTAGCAGGTAGTGATGTGGTAGCCTTGTAATGTATCGATATCGATTATTTGACTCATGCAGTCGTGTTTTACCTATAGTGGAAATTAAATAATTTGGATGATTGTAATTTGTGATTAGGAAGAATTTTTTCGCAAGTTTTAGAATAAAATCAAATAATCTACGAAACTTGGTTTTATCATGCAATTTAAACAAATTCGTGCGGAAAGGCGTATTATAGGCAATTTTTAGAGCTCTGTTTTGAATTACTTGTAATTTATTATGGTTAGTGATTGAAGTATTGCTCCATACAGGACATCCATAGGTAATACACGGCCTGATCAATGTTTTGTATATATTCAGTTTCGTACAACTGCTCAAAGCAGAACGCCTATTAAGCAGGGGGGTTAAGGCTTTGAAAGCTTTCATTCCTTTGATACGTAGGTTTGAGATATGGTCGTTCCAGTTCAATTTTTGATCTAAGACCAATCCAAGGTATTTCACCGATCTGCTCCAGGGAATGCAGTGACCATCAATTTTCAAAGTTCTCATGGGCATTTGCCTCCCACGAGTAAAAAGGATAGCCTCTGTTTTAGTACTGTTCAACTTAAGCTTCCACTTAGTAAAATATGCCGATAGACCATCGATAGCAAGTTGCAATCTGTCAATTATGAGATCAATATCTATTGAAGATGTTAAACAAGCTGTATCATCTGCAAAACATGCCAAACTAGTTCTTGTTTGTTTGGGAATATCATTTAAATACAAGAGGAATAAATATGGTCCTAAAATTGATCCCTGTGGGACTCCAGCAGGGACAGAGCGTGATTCGGATGCAACATCACCAATTTGCACGTTAAAACTGCGACTCGAAAGATAAGAATCGATCATCTTGACTAAGTGTATAGGAACTTGGCTTAAGACAAGCTTGTGTATGAGCCCTTTGTGCCAGACGGTGTCAAAGGCCTTTTCTATATCTAACAAAAACATGCCTGTTGATTGTCTTAAATTCATTTTGTGCGCAGTATTTTCAGAGACTCTTGCAAGTTGCTGAACTGTGGAATGTGCATTTCGAAACCCAAATTGTTCATCGATTAATTTATGGCCTGTTGCTTTATGTAGACGAGAATTAATTATTTTTTCAAAAAGTTTACCTAATGAGGGGAGTAAACTGATTGGACGGTAGCTAGAAGGGATGGCCTCGTTTTTACCGGGCTTTTTAATAGCAATTACCTTTGCTGTTTTCCATGCAGAAGGAAAATAAGCTAGGGCTAAGCAGGAGTTAAAAATCTTGGTAATTAATACTATATCTTTTTGTGGAAGATTTTTTAACAAACAGTTGACCACATTATCTAAACCTGGGGCTTTACGTAGATTAAGTTTACGAATGTGATGCCATATTTCTTTAGGATGAACAGGATTATGGAGGGTTCCAGGTTGGAAGTTTTCAAGAAGCGGTATTGACTGGGAAACTTCGGTGTCAGTTTTATCGTTTTGCCAGTGGTTTGTTAGGTTCATATTGTCATAAAACGCAGACGCTAGTTCATTGCACTGGTCACTGGGAGTAGATGTTTTAGAGCCATTAGCACGCAAAAGAGGCGGAACTACGGAGGTGGAAGGAGTAGCTTTCATGGTCTTAGCGAGACGCCATAAATCAGACCTAGGATTTTCAACTTTTTTAAGTTTGTCGCTCCATATTTTATCATTATGATGTTTAATATTTGTATTTATATTTTTATTTAGGTACTTTATTTGCGTACGTAAGCATTTGCGAGTATCAACATTTGTTTCGTGTTCATCATATCTCCGAAGGCGGTTTCTAAAATTAAGGAGTCGTTTTATTTTGCGGGGTAGGGATTTTGGCGTATGTGAAACTGTAGTTACTGGTACAACGGCATCCCTAGCAAGTAGCATGCTAGACGTAAGATTTTCAATGGCAACATCAATCTCTTCAATTGACTTAAAAACTGTGGAAGAAAGGTCAATACAACCATTAAGGATCGAACGATAGCGGTTCCAATCAGCTTTAGCGTAGTTGTGACGTTTAATCACTTTACGTTTAAAGTTAGCGATTGTCCTAAAAAACACAGGTAAGTGATTAGAAGAGAGTGCAGGAATTGTTTGGATACTTGGGTCGTCGATATTATGAATATTCTGGGCTAAAATAAGATCAGGTAATGATTGAGTGAGATTTTCACGATAATGAACTAAGGTTGGACTAGATGGAGAATGAATAGTATAATCACGGTTAAGCATGTGATTAAAAAGAAGATTTCCATTGGTATTTCTAACGCCAGGGAACCAATGCTCATGTTTGGCGTTAAAGTCTCCCATGAGTAGCACCCGACTATCGGTCTCTAGCAGTAGGTCAATATCAACAGTCAAAAATGGTAGGTTTGGAGATTGGTAGATCGAAAAAATAGTATAGTTACAATTCCTTATATTAAGTTTTATGCCTATGACTTCTAAGTGTTTAGTTTTTGGAGAAGAAATCAGTGTGTGATCAATGTCAAGTTTAACGAGCAAAGCAACACCTTGACCAATGCCACTAAAGTGTTTATCGTTACGATAGCAAATGTAACCAGGGAAGTTAAGATTAATGCGTTCAGTTAGCCTTGTCTCAGAGATGGCTACCACATCCACCGATAAATCACTTACCAAGTCCAGAAGCTCATCCTGCTTTTTGTTAATGCCATCTGCGTTCCAGTATACGAAACGTAAGTCATGAGACTCAGACATGCTGGCCTAGGTGAGTTAATATTAGGACTACCTTGTCTAACATCGTTTGGCACTGTAAAAACTGACTCCTAACTTTTTTAATAATACTTAGAATATCAAGCATTTCTTTAGTCACATCATCATGCTCTACTGGCCGTAAAGGAAGATGTGTTGTTTGGTCTTCAGGTTGTTTTGAGCTAACAACGTTTGCCCATGTTTTTCCGTTAGCTGCAGGGGTAGGTCTTTCGCTGACGAGCTTTTTTGCAGTATTCTGGAGTACAGCACGGGTGTCAACGTGTTTTTCTCTAATCCTATTTAGATATTTGACTCTCGCAGCGCATTTAGGATAGTTGGCTGGATGCTCTTCTTGGCAGTTACAGCAGCGAGCAGGAGTAATACGGTCTTTTTTAGGACATTCCTTGGTCTCATGAGCCTCGGTGCATTTAACACATCGAGCTGGCAGGTTGCAATTTCGCGATGCATGTCCAAAGTTTTGGCATCTAAAACATTGAGTGCCATGGGATTTATTTGCCTTGTATCTGCTAATGTCCACAACGCAGTTTCCGATATACTTAATTTGTCGAAATTTCGATATTTCGGATCCTAAGGGAAGTTGGACAAGGAATGGAGGACACTGTACGACCTTTCTTGATGGGAAGATGAGTTTTGTTATGATTGCTCCTTCAAATCCAAGTTCTTTCAGTTCATCTGAAAGTGTGGTTTCAAAGTGGACTGGGAGACCTCTGATCACAACTTTAGACATTTTCTCGTCTTTTCTAGTGAAGGTATGGAAGCGCACATTTTCGGCTCGGAGACCTTCTTTGATGGCTTTATGAGCATCGGGGGAGTAGCATTGGACTGCCACTCTAGCTCTACCTCTGTACTGAAGATGGAAGTTCTTCTCGAATTTTTCAATGATACTATTGATATTTCCGTGGGTCCAGTTCTCCTCGGTCTGGATAATAATAAGAGGAACCCGATTTGGATTTTTTCTTGTTGTTACAGCATTACGCAGGAGTTCAGACAACTGGTTGCTTGGGTCTACGGATAAATTACTGAAGCGGTTTGGAGTAATGAACTTAGGCTTGTCAGTGGTCGTTTTTGGGACCGCCGTGCGTTTCGGCCGCTGCCAATAATCTGCGAATTCTTCATCTCTGTTCCGCTTGTTACTTAGGCTGGAATTAGATGAACTTCTGCTCAGAAATTTATCCATGTTTTTTGCAGTCAGCAGGAGTATCGATGCTGCCAACTATCGATACTTTGCCCCATCGTTCAATGCGACGAACAAAAGAAAAACTGGTTACTCAATGACGGACGGGAGACAGAGTCGTGATACGTGTACACGAAACGAAGACCCGACGACGAATGAAATAGTTTATATAAAATTAGTTTGAACCTATGGAAAATCCATTTTGTAATTTTAAAAGAATGTTGAAAATTTAACTATATCCAACATGATCCTAAAAATTTTACCTTGAACTTTTTTTCGGTAACTCGTATGGATTTCTTGTAGCTGATTATTTTACGTGAGGAAGTGTGGCTCAAGACACTTATTTTACAAAAAAATATGTACAAAATTCTTACCACAAAAAAAGTTATGATTTTTTTAAGCCGCTGCGGTAGAAAATTCGCAAATACACATAAAAAATCATAACTTCTAAACTACCAAAAATCGTGGAACATACATAGCATATTTTCGGATACACCTAGATGTGAGGAATCTATAAAAAATTCTTTGACGTCACTATTTGGACCATCCTGTGTAATGTTACTAAGTTTCTTGCCCTTCTTCTTAGCAATACTAATCGAATGGTGCGGATGGTTAGGCATTATGTATATATGATATTTTTATTCCTATATTTCTTTACTTTATGCAGGTTTATAACTTTATTACATTTTAGTAGCCCAACCTTAATATTAATAACATTATTATTGTAAAAGCCAGAATAGTGGTAATCCTAGTATCTACCGATTAGACCTAAGATTTACCAAGTGATGTTCGTAAAAGTCCGACTCATTCTTGAAAAATCGTTAATTTCTGAGGTGGTCTGATTTCTGGGTGGAAGGTAAAAAAACGTATGGCAACCAAACTAGGTACATACTGGAGAAAGGCCAACTTTAAAGCAATCGGAATAGAAGAATTTCTAAGACTAAATAGAAGAGGCAAAAGAGGTGTTTCAGGATCGTGGTAAAAGGAAATATATAGCCTGTGTCTCGCATTAAAAAAAATTGCATACTTTGTTTCATTTTGTTAGCATTTTTGTTAAATGCCTCTAAATTGTCTTTCATTGTTCATTAAAATCGCTGAGCGCCTTACGCGTCCAGTACAATAACGCTTTCAGAGTGCTGTTGAGGCTGCCCAGTTTCTGCAGTGCGTCGGGAATGTTTGCGGAAGCACGCGTGGACGGATTCCCGGCCATAATGCGCAAGCGGGCTGCGTCGCTTATACGCAGAGTACGGGCCAGTGACAACGGCATTCTGCAGGCGGTGGCGGACAGCTGCGACTGTCCTGTGCTCTGGCACTGCATACAAGTGGCCTGTGGTCAAATTATTATTTAATTTAATTTTAATACTAATTTAATTTACTAATATAGTTTATAAGATCATTGTTACTAACACTTATGGATCAATGTTATCTGAAATAAATGGATATTATTATTATTATTATTAAAAATACATACAACTTTGTTCGAGCACAATTACATTTTTGCCAAAACACAAGCTTCTTCCAGCCTATCAGTCTGGTTTAACCCCTTTAATTCACTTCCAGTGCATTAAGCAAACAAGCGAAAACATTACGCCTAATGCCCTACACTATTTTGGCAAATTACATGAGTCGTTTCATCCAAACTACTGTTTGAGCTCGATTCTGGAATTTACCACATCGTTTTTGATTTCCATCTCTTTCTTTTTCAAGGTGAAAGAAAGGGTAAGAAATAATTTTAAAGACAGGAATTTTACGTTTTTGCCAAAATGTGGTTATTTGTTAGAATTAAGTGCTAACACAGAATGTAATTGTTAAAACCCGAAATTCTTTTCATTATTACCAGTGTTAGAAGAAATTTAGGAGTTTTAGAGAAACTAGTTAACTTCGTAAAACTATTCAATATTAGTAATAATAACACTACGATAAGACGTGTGCAAGTTGAGTTAGGGTTCCGCAAAAAACTTTCATAAGTACTTTTTGTTTCTTCAGTAGTTAAAGGCAAAAGCAAAGAACAGTTTACGATTTTTTTAGTAACAGATTGTTCTGTTTTGTTTCATCGTAATAAAATATAAAAAAAATGTTTATAGAAACAATTCTGTAAATAGATACGAAAAGATAAAGGTAAATTAATATAAAGTAGCATATTTATAACTACGAGTAGTTTACTGAAACATACAGAAAGTGAGGTAATGGACATGATTTGTTTACCGAAAGTTGTGTGCGTTTTAAAGATCTGAAAATCCTTGAGAAGTAATTGTTATTTGAAACCACTTAGAAGTTTGGAGTAAACTATTAACTAAATAATATTTTGTGCAAGTATGAAGTAATGAGAGCCATTGGGACACGAATGCTCTAAGTGAACATAAAAAAATATCGTCGTCGCATATGTTATTAATAATCATGTGAACTAAAAATTTCATAAGAACGGAAAAAATATGCGCAATATTTTTTTTACGGGATGGGCAAGGTTATTTGGCAAGGTTTGTTTGACTTAATTTGTCAATAATTAACCCATTTAATGTGTTATGTGGGAGCATTCGATGTTGCATTTGAAAAATACCAAAAAATATTGTCACTGGTTGGTTATCTAAGTGGTATTTAATAAATTGAGCCAATCACAGTGCAGAATTGCGGTCTAGTAATAATATATATACACTCCCGGACACTTAAATCGAGCCACCCCGCATTTTTAGTTCATATCGTCCATAGCTAAAAAAAAACGTTATAACGACCAAAAAGTTTTATGCAATTTTGAAACTGGCACATTCAACACCAATTTAACGTGCAAAATGGTTCCAAATTTAAATTCGTGAACTCGAAAAACAAATGAAGAGCTGCAGTGTTCATTATCTAATAAAACATAAAAATACAGATACTTCAAATTAGAGCTACGATTGTCATTTTTATTTTATTCTACGGATTTGAATAAGTTTCTACTAAATTAAATTTCTAAACCTGAGTAGACGACTCCATATAAGCCGGTCCGCTGCTCAGAGAGTGTACCATAGACACCTTGAGACTCAAAGATATGTTCGCCGTTCACATGGTCCACGATCTAGAGTGACAACGGAAGGACAGGATCGGTTTACGTTTACGACCAGTTTGAGAAATCGTCACCTAACTTTGGTTCAGATCCAGGAACAGCTTCACGACTTCCACGGGATGGCTGTTAGCGCACGTACTGTTAGGAGAAGGCTTGAAGAACGTGGAATAAGACCGCTCAAGCCAGCCAACGGACCGAAACTAAAGCGCGCTCACCGAATGTCGCCCCTTCAGTTTGCGCGTCAACATTTACGCTGGACGCAAAGGCAATGGAGCCAGGTGCTCTTTAGTTACAAAACAAAGATCATGTTTCATGGTAATGATGGAAGGAGAAAGGTCTACCAAAGACATGGAGAGCATTTTGTGCAGCGTTGCCTAGAATAGACAGTAAGTTATGGCGGTGGGTCATTGACCGTCTGGGGAGGCATTTCCGCCGAAGGCTAAACTGCACTTGGGTATGTGTCAGGACCTCGGATGCCATCACTAAATACTGATCTTAAACGGCAATGTTTGGAAGCCCATCTAATGCCTTATGCCGAGTTTGTGGGCTCAAATTTCATTTTTATCCATGAAAATGCCAGAGCACACACAGCAGGAATTGTCACAAATTACCTCCAAGACGTTGGTATCACGGTTATGCAATGGCCAACAAAAAGCCCCGACATGAACCCGATTGAACATTTATGGGACGAGTTAAAAAGACGCATTAGGGCTCATCATCTAGCCCCATAAAGATTACAGGAGCTGAAAACAGCTATCGAGGAAGAATGTGAAATTATTCCTCAATATGTAATCGTAAAATTAATCAGTCCAATGCCAAATCGCATGAATGCAATCAGATTTTTTTTTTACCAAACGATTTTTTTCTTATCAACTCTAATAAATGTTTTGCTCCATACAGACGAAACCAATACATGTGACACATAAGTTCCTTTACTTTTTAGTTGTTAAAACAATTTTTTTTAGCTATGGACAATACAAACAGAAAATGCGGGGTGGCTCGGTTTAGGTATCCGGGAGTGTATCATTACATATATATTATAATAATATATAATATAATATCGGTTTTTAAAATCGCAAAAAATTTAGGTACTTTTAAAACGGTTTTTGATGTTGTAATTACCATTTTGTAGCAGGGGAGTAGATAAAACGTATTGTGAAACAGTGTACAAAAGTGTGTTTTCTTCAAGAGAACCAAAGTGATTTTATAATTATTATTCTTCTTACCAATATACGAGTATGTATTTTATCTATGATATACTTATCTTTTTCAGTTACCTTTCCTTTGTTCAATGATTTCAGATTTATTATCTTTTTTTTAATACTGTGCAATGTGAAATCATTAAACAATGGAAAGGTAACTGAAAGAGATAAAACTACAGCTGTGGTTCGATTTTTATTTATCAAGCTATATTCGTAAAAAGTGAATGAAAAAAGCCTAATTGGCTTAGAATTATGGTTGCGTAGTGTCGTAAATCACGTTTTTTAAATAAATTATATCTAAAAATAAGAAAAACAATCACAAGTTGTGTGTTTAGGAACGGGACACGCTGCATCCACCTTAAGCATTACTCATCTCGATTTTTTGTAGGATAAATCTTTTATTTCTCGCAACAATTTGATATTTACGACTCAAAGTTTACGAGTGGGCTTTTTCTTTTTTTCGGTCCGTTCTTTCGCTATTTGGTCCAAGTTAAAAGAATTTGCGTGTTAGAATTTATGTTTATTAAGATATTTAAGAGAATAGGTCCCGATTGCATTGATCGTTATTACTCCATGCGGAAAGACCCGCAGTGCGAGAGCGACCAATTCTGGAAAAAAATCAAATTAACGAGTTTTATCAAAAACATTAAAAAAAAGTTTGTGTCAAATACATACATACTTTGTTACCCGTAACACACACCCTCACATATTTATAACATATGCGTGCGTTTAAAATAATAATAACTATTTTTTTTGTATACATCCTTACCAATTATAATTTTTTGCTACTGTCATGCTGCAGGACGGCTATGTAGCCAGCGCAGATGCCAGGGTCTAATATATTTTTTGTAATTCAATTATTGTTATATTTTCCTTAAGAATGCTGTTTTGGATTATATGTATGCTATTTCTGTTTAGTCCAATAAACTATTTGTTTTTGTATTTAAATATCTGTCCCTTTCAGAGTTTAATAAAGTTTATACAGATTTTAATTCTTAAATAATATAATATGATTTTGCTCAAACAATGTTAAAACTCGATATGAAAACTTTTTTTGGAGTCATCTTTGACTATTTATGATTCAATGTTGCAATGACGTTTGAAGATTCTGATTCTGAGTGTGCATTATATTCTTGACAAAATTTCATTTTTTTTAAATATCTAGTATTGCCAGATTCTTCAGACACTGAAGAATAAATTATGGTTTTTCAGAGCCTATCCTCTTAATAAAAATAATAAATAAGATATTTTCGAAATATATTTCGGCCCACTTTGGTTTGCGGAATCAGTCAAATGAATGACAAAGTTTAAAAATTACATAAAATATATACAACCTTATGAGTACAAATTAACCTACCAATCTACTTTTAGCATAAATTATTCAAAATATAAATAAAAACCATTTTGGTTGAAGAGCCATTTTGCGGTTCCCGGGCGTAACATCCCGACATTTATTTGAAATATCAGGGATACGCGCCGAAAACCCGCAAGATGGCACTGCTGTTTATGGTATCCTGGTCTTAATATATCGGGGCTTGAACCAATAGACCTAGATATAGACGTGACCTAGGTTGTTCCTAGATGAACTACACTATCTAGATTTTCATGTCGTCTATTAGGCAAACGTCACGAATGACTTTATTGCATTGAACACTTAAGTCAAAAGGGCTCTTTAAACTAGGGCTCCCTATTAAACGTTAAAACGTATAATCGAAATAAACGGTATTTGGCACATCGTTTCTCAAAATCGTCCAAACGGATGACCTGTCTTAGACAGATTGCAAAAACCAACATTGTTATTCAGATGACAATTATGTAATGTCACTTAGGCCGACTTGCAACAATATTTAAATCTAGATTTAGGACTAAAACTGAGTTTAATTTGACAGAAATGTATTGACTGACTGATGGTAAACCTGATTTAGCGATAAAATCTAGATTTAAGATTTTGTGCAAGCGGCCCTGAATGTCATACTTATTTGTTGTCTATACCTACCAAAGCTATTCAGGCGTTTATTTGAAAACCTTCATGGTCGTTCGTGTATTGTAGTATTTTGATTAGTACTTTTGATTATTTGGTATGTCCGGTATGTTTCGTTTAATTAGATTTTGAGAAACGTCACTGGCAACGTTTTTTCGTTTAGCGATTAATCGTTTTAATCAAGAACGGATTGGTCTGGGAGCCCTACTTTAAACCCAAATCAGTGTCTTTTACATAATTAGCCACATGGTGAATATCGGGTATAAACGCATACGCAATATCCCGGCTCTTTCCGTCTGTCTGAGCTGACGATCTCAAACACTCTGTCAGATATTTTGTCAACGTTCGCGATCCGAGTCGCGACCCAACATCCATGGAAAATAAAACTGATCCATAAATCATTACAGTTTATGAACTAACCAAGTACCATAGCTATCGGCGTGAGAAACAATCTGAAAGCGTCGATATACATATACGTTACAGTCTTGTGAGTCTGGTGTCGATAAGTAGTGCTAGTCTGATGTCAGTGTTGTTTAGTCCTGGTCCGTAGTGCGCCAAGTGACCATATGTACGAGCATTCCATTCATTCATGGTGAGTTAAATCATTTCTTCATCAAGGAATACGTTATTTACTCGTATGTTTGTAACCTGGGAAATCCTAATCGAAGCTTCAATATTTGTTGTCCGCAGCATAACTCATGAACGGTACTGCCAATTTACCTAGAAATTATTTAGGACTCCGGGAAAATACAGATTTTAGGAAATTAAATGTTAATATTTCTTGTGTTGTGCCAAATAAACCGTTTTTAAAACGTTGATGAAAGCTGTGAATTGTATACGATGTACATCTTATACAGACATTTCGATATAAGTTTCTGACTTAGCCCACACACATTACGTCACGTAAGTCACAAGGTTCGGATGCCGCATAAAATGTGCATTAGTCTGAACAAATAAACGCTTTAATCTGCCTTATATTTGAAGCTGAGCCGAGGTTGTGTCGGGATAGAGTACAGATGTGTATCTGTTTACAAGTGATGAGACATGCGGTGCTTTTATATAATTTTACGCGTATGAGATTTGCGAATAACCACACGTAGGATAGTTAGAAAAAATATTACATTAGATAGAATATTTCTGCTAACACTGTAAGGTTTAGGAAAGGTATAATTAACTTTTTATATATATTTCTTGCAGGGTTCACAAAAATGAAATTTGCAAATTAATACAATAATTGAAACTTTCAGTACGGTCAAAACAAAACAGACAAAATTGCAGACAAATTTCCCTAACTGCTATACACTCAAATATTCTCGTATCACATAAACCCACACAATCTACCCCATCATCTACATTTACACACCCAATATCACTCACAAACACACCCTCACACACAATACACCCTCTAATATCCAAAGACAAAGCTTACATGTACAATGAATTATATTCTGTACCTACTTTTGTTAAGTATTTTTACATTGTTCTTTTATCCACATAAGAAAGTAACCTGATGTACTCATTCGGGTTGAGCCTCCCTCCTACAAAACAATTAAAATTAGGGTGGGAACTATAAAGGGCACTACTCTACTGCACCTAAGACTTTCACTTCTGTAAATAAACTTTATTTTGTTTTATTTTTTAATGTTGTGGCTTAAAACCATTTTGTGGGTTAAGGCGCATACATACCCTAAATAAGCAACTCGATGCGTATTGGTTAAACAAACAAATATCGTGGCTGTTACGACCGACGATCCGTCTTTGCATAGTGTAAAATAGATGAAATAATACTTTTCAAATGGAAGCGAAGTCAGGCAGAAAAAAAACGGCCAAGTGCGTGTCGGGCCACGCGCAGTGTAGGGTTACGTAGTTGCCCGGTACAATTTATAAGTTGGTCTACTAATACAGATCGCGCCAAACTTCTAGTACCATACATTTAGAAGAACGGCCCATACATTATCGTGTTTAGAGGGGATTAAAAGTTTGGCGCAACCTGTACTCGTAAACCTGTAAAGCCTACTATAAATTTACTTATAAATTTATTATATATTCTACTTCTGTGAATTTTTTCACATATCCATAAACAACCGTTTAGCCAGCAGGGGAAGGGACACTTCACTCTGACAAAAATTTGCACTTTAAAGCTTAATATTTCGCCAGCGGATAACTAAATCAAAAATTTTTTTATACACCCAAAATGTTTTTGAACGACCTATCTACGTGTTTGATTCTTGATTTTATTTTACCGTTTTGTCGACGTGATTAATATGTATACTCATGCCAAATAACAGCTTTCTAGAGTAATAGTCTCTGAGCTAAGCCGCCGACAGACGGAAGGACGGACGGACATGGTGAAACTATAAGGGTTCCCTTCCGGACTACGGAACCCTAAAAACGAACTTTCATTTTACAGACGTGCAAATTGTCTATAATTTGGTGAAAGAATCATTAAAATGAAAGAAGTAAGAAAAACTTTGCGTAAATCTGGAAACTATAATTTTTGGGGTAAAACGGAGCCCTATTAATTTCGCTCTGCTGTCTGTCCGTCCGTATATCACGGGTCTCTAGCTTGCAAATGGAATAAGGTATAGATCTGAAATTCGGATAGGTAGAATATTGACCCAAAATAGATTATTGAGTTAAAAATACTCTTGACGACAATTGCATACAATTGAAAACAATTGCCTCATTATTGAGTTAATTTTTATAGTATATAAGTTATTTGTATTTGAATAAAATTTTACAAGTGTAATTGATCTACAAAATTTGCAACCTCACACTGTTCACTTTTTAATATCTGATTAATGCGAATGTTTTTGTGTGAGTGTTATGTGAGTAATATAGTGATTCTGCAAGAAACGTCTTCTTTTGTTTTTCAGTGATAATTATTAGCTGTAAATATTCCCATCACTATATCTGAGTTTCTTTTTTCAAGAAGGCTCTTATAGTGTTTTTGCGGTCTTTGTTGTGTTGGCACGTTATTTTATGACCATAAGATAAATTACACATCATGATTTTATCTTTGACTAGCCTTTTGACGTGGCTCCACTTGGATTTATTCAGTCTCACCCTTGGGCCTTATTTTATAAACACCCCTTAAACCTTATGACCAGGGTAATTACGATTATGTTGAAGAAAATGATGGGTCTCGAGTTAAACTGGAACAGACATACAAAACTTGAAAAAATCTACAGACCCGATATGTTATTACTTTATTATTGGTACTAGCCTTTCGTCCGCGTTTATTAAATATCTGCCCTATTCTTGGCTTAACAGTTATTTTAACAACACCTCTTATAGCTTAAATGTTGACCAGGGTCACTATGATGATAATCATAAAAACCGCAGCGAAATCCGAATGGTTATCTAGTTAAAACGGAACATACAATATACATACAGACAGACAAAATAATCTATAAATTATAGTTTTTACAAATAACCCATTTAAAAATATATTCACTGTACATAGATTATGTTTTTATTGCGAAATCCATCGCTTTGGAATAATCTAAATATTATTATTAGAGTGCTTTACAAATTGATAGCGCGCTTGTCTGGGAAACAAGAGGTCGCAGGTTCGAATCCTGGCCCGAGGGATTTTTTCAAATTCTTGTCTTTACATTTGTTTCTAATTTATCTTTTCTGGTTTGTAATGCACTCTCATAATAATTCACTGTACATACACTACTTTTGTACTATTTAACTACTGATGTAGAATATTCTTGAAAAATTATTTCAGCTTCTAATAACATTGTGATAGTAAATTTCCATCTTGACATCAGTCTGATTGTCAACTATATGATAACTCATGTGTCTCGATCGGGATTCTGATTATCAAACTAATATTTTCCTAGTATTTATTGTGACTGAAATGTATAGGATCCTTTTTTGGAGGATTTTTTTATGTGGTATTTATTACATGTAAAAATTAAGTTCATTATTTTATAATTACCTGGCTTTTTCACAAAAAGGGTCATCTAACCTTGATACTGAGCTCTTAATGAGTCTACAGTAATAGGCATGATGACTAAAAAATGTTATTAGTCCGTCAGTTAGATAATCAGAAAATATTGGACACGTATTTTTTCTTTTTTCAATTAAACAAACAATGATGAAGATATAGCCCGCTGAAGTTCCGCGTGACGTCACATCTAGGTACAATTTTACTTAGAAGTGACGTCATTTTCCCCCACTCTCAAACTTTGACGCGCTATATATCTGTCATTTTTTAAAATATTTTTTTTAATTTAACCGGCTTCGAAGAAAAATTCAATTTTTCGAGTCTGAAACAAGCGAAAAAGAGATTTTAAAAACAATTTTTAAGTAACTAATTGTGTTGTTAAAACTGTAAAGGGCGTGCTCAATTATTCTTGTAGACAAAATAGAGGCTTACAAAACATTTTCAGTACTCGCAGGGAGATTGGGGAATCGAACTGATCAAAAGATGTCACAAAAATAGATTTTTTGAATCTTTATGTCTAGTCATAAAAATGTAAAAGGAGGATTAGTCATTGTTAGTTAGAAACAATGTTATTATGTAATACTGAAACGTCATTGCTTCAAAATCATTTAGTTAAGAATCCAAATTTCTGATCACTTCTTTTGTCATTGCCAATATTATCGAGTTGTGATGTTTCATAATAAAAGTGGCGTTATTTCGTCAACTGACCACCGTTAAACTTACTCGTGTAGCACTGTAACGAAAACCTAACGTGCGATAAGTGTGTTTATGTACCTACATTGCAAAAATAAAGTATTAATTTCATTTCCAAATTCAAGTTCTTAATGAAGCTTCAAAACAAATAAAAGCAATTTCTGTTTAAAAACTAACCAGTAAAAATGAAAAACTTCGCCATGTTGCGGAAAATCAATGGAACTAATTTCTTCTACTGGCAACGCTACACACAACTTTCGAACGTCATTAGATCGATTGCTGTCAAAGTGTGGTGTTTGTTTGTATGTGTGTGAATTTGCTGTCACGGTGTGGTTTTGATTTTTGTTTCTGGGTAGGAATTTGAGTTTCGCAATCATAAAATCAAGTGTGGTACTCCTGGAGCGGGTTTTTTATTTTACTGGTCAGGCTTTACTTTCAACATTTAATTTTGTTTTTGCCGACAAGATCCGTTGCAACCTCTCTCCCGGGGCAGAAAATGGAAGGCAAAAAACGACAATGGGCCAATTAAACTTTGTACGAGTAGGACTGTGAAAGCGTATTGTAACCAACTACTATTTATTTTTTACCTTTTTTTGTTACTTTTACAGCAACAAGGTAGAAACATTTACATTTAGACTGTATGTAGACATACATACATAAAAAAGCAAGGTCATTTAAGAAACAACACAAAATTATTATTTCTCTATTACAGCACATTTTTTAGGGGTAAGGTTTTATTTAATCATATTTACTAAAAATTTAATACTAATAACCCAACAAGTTTAAAATTTTGAAAAATATTATATTTAGAGACAAGACTCTTTTACTTTCACGTCGTGACCATATCGTAGAATTATTAATTTAATGATCTGAGGTGCAATTGTGCAATTGTGTACTCATATTTTTGGTGGTTACGTAAGTAAATAAAATAAATAAATTGATTGTCATATGGCTATTCGGCTTAGCAAATGAGCCCGTTTGACAGTTGAAATCGAATAAATGTGTATTTTACTCTTTTTGAGCCTATGAATTTCCGATGTATGCCAGTTCCAAAGTATAAGAGTTCGATGTACGTTAGTTCGGAAGCATTGTAATAAAGCGCAGGCGGTGCGAGTCGTAGCGGCTGAGGTTGTTTTCCCGACCAGCAAGCCGAAGCTACTGAGGTGAGCACGGGTGCCTGCGCTTTGTTACAGAGGGTGAAGGGACTGCTCTTCCCGCAGCGCGAGTCGATGCAAAAGTGAATTTGCCTCATTAAAATGATTTCTGTAGTGAAGGATTCAAATGTTCCAAAAATCCTACTTCTTCACTGGTAGGTTCAAATGGTTCAAAGATCGACTTCTTTAACTAAACTTGTAATTGGTGTAATAATAAAAAAATAAAATGTAACAATCCCACAATTTGAGGTTAATTTCATATGAGTTTTAAAATTCCATAAAATAATAACTGCGCGGTTCCGCCAAGAAAAGTTTGCACACGCGGGGCCTTCCCCTGCCATCCCCCAAAAAGCAGGTATATCAAAAATTTACCAAAAGATATTTTGAACAAAGGACACCATGCTACAAGATCCATAATTACACACAATTTCGTACTGACGTACATTGAACTCTCATACTTTTGAACTAACATACATCGGAATTGCATATTTCGCTACAATGTGCTTTCGAACAGACGTACATCGAACTTCTATACTTTTGAACTAACATACATCGGAATTGCATAGTTCGCTACTGTGTGCTTTCGAAAAGACGTACATCGAACTTCTATACTCTTGAACTAACATGCATCGAAATTTTGTACATCTAAATTCAGTAACGGAGTCGGACTGCCTTTATCAATTACCCCGCACTCCCCTCTGAACTCGGACATACTTATCCAGTCAAGTGAAGTCCAGAAAGTATGATGCCATCAAAAACAAAACTTGTAAAAAAAACAAGTCTCGCAACTTAGTTCTTCTACCGTAAAAAGTTGTGAGATCCATGTACATAATTCCAAGTCGGTTAATTTATTCAGTCCCTACTTAAGGGACCTTCTGTCTTAAGTAATTACTTAATTAGCTAACCCAAAAACATCTTACAGTGACCATATAAATATTAAAAATCTTTAGTTTAAATAAATATAAGGTAAATATAATATAATAAATATAAATATATAAATAAATATCACACTAATATAATAAATGCGAAAGTTTGTGTGTTTGTGCGTGTGTGTGTGTGTGTGCGTGCGTGCGCGTGTGTGTGTGTGTGTGTGTGTGTATGTTTGTTACTCTTTCACGCTAAAATGACTAGACGGATTTGGATTAAATTTAGGATATAGCTTATATCCCAACTTAACTCATAGGCTACTTTTTATCCCGGAAAAAGCATATCGGTAAACCGAATAACACGCGGGCGGAGCCGCGGGCAAAATCTAGTGTTTAAATAAATAGATTCTTATTCTTATTTTTTATTGTACACAAAAAAGTATATTACAAACATTTAATACATTAATTTGAGTACAGCAGCGAGCTTATCTCTCAAAGAGATTTTTTATAGCAAACCGAATGGGTATAGGAGCGCTTTTAAAAATAAATTGGTAACTCTATGTATACGTACTACATAACTACTACATACTAAAATACTTACAAAGGTATATTACATATATTGCATATATTGTATATATGTAATTTCATATTTTATTGTAAAATGCTCTAAAGAACTCTGTTTGCCATTAAGCATTATTTATAACCGTTCTCTTGCCTCTGGTGTTTTTCCTTCAATGTGGGAGCATACCCATACACAAAAAGTGTTCACGAACAAAAATATCTCAATAACGCCCTATTTCAATTTTTAATATCTTTGGGAAAGTATTTGAAAAAATAGTGTATGATTGCATCTATCCCGTTTTATCAAGAGGAATTCCACCTCAACAACATGGGTTTTTAAAGGGTCGTTCAATAAACACTAATCTAATGGAGTTCATAAATTTTGTTATTCTTAAGATGGATAAGCGTAGGCAGGTTGATGTGATCTACACTGATTTTGAAAAGGCTTTTGATCGCGTGGATCACATCATCCTGTTGCGCAAGTTATTCCATCTTGGTATCCGAGGCAATCTCTATAGATGGGTATCTTCTTACGCCTCCAATAGGCGACAAGCTGTGGTGTTAGGCGGGTATAGATCCAACTTTGTCAATATACCATCCGGCGTTCCACAGGGATCGCATTTAGGCCCACTTTTGTATAACGCCTACCTCTACGATATATATTCAGTATTTCAGCATTCTCATTTTCTGCTTTATGCTGATGACAAAAAGATTTTCTTGGACGTTTCAAACGAGGATAGACTGCTGCAAAATACAGTCTGATCTCGATAGGCTTAGCTCATATTATAATTGTAACAGAATTAGTGTTAACGTGGATAAATGCGTCCAAATATCATTTGCTAGGATCATAAAGTCTATTAACCACTCATATCTTTTAAACGGAGTTGCCCTTGAGCATGTTGAAAGAGTTCGAGACCTTGGAGTAATCCTTGATAGTAAGCTTACATTCGAGAAGCATATTGACAGTATAGTTGGACGAGCCTATCGTAATCTCGGCTTTGTGATGTGTGTGTGTCAACCCTTCGATGATACATCTTGTATAAAAATGGTTTATTTGGCTTATGTCCGTAGCATCATGGAATATGCTAGCAGTATTTGGTGTCCTCAATACATCACCTATATACAACGTTTAGAGAAAATTCAATCGAAATTTTTAAAACATTTAAATTATAAAACTAAATTCTTCATTCCTGACTATGAGGCATCTTGCGAACGCCATCAACTTATGACATTAGAAAATAGACGTAAAACGTTAGATATGTCTTTGCTGCATGATTTGTTATCTGGTAGATTGAATGCTACAGCGTTGCTTCAGGAACTAACAATATCAGTACCTGGCACTCGTACCCGCCACAGCAAAAGGAAACTATTTTATCTTCCCACCGTCAATACCAATTATGCTGCTAATTCACCCTTATTACGCCTTGCTCATCGATTTAACACTGATTTCCATAAATGTGATCCCTTCTGTACATCTAAGACTTCGTTCTTAAATTCTTTCATCCACAACATACTCACTTACTCATCCTTACGTTTACCTATACACACACACACACACACACACACACTCTCCCTTTCATCACATGGTTCATATTCATTAGACATGCACGACTATGAATTTAGTTCATTTATTGTTATTTGTTACCTACCTACATATTAATTTTCTTTTTCGTAGTTTTGTTTTTATATCATTGGTTTTGTTAAGATTGCATGTAGTTAATATATTTTTAAGATAATATCACATATTTACGATGTATTATTTAGTAAGAGTAAAATTTATATTGTTTAATTGGGAACAGCTGTTACTGGCCCTATTTACTGCTTATATTTTTATTGTTATATTTACCGTGTCCGCTGTTGTTGTTCTTGAAACCAAGTAAATAAATAAATATATATGCCGCTAAAATATGTCTAAGTAACCCTAAAGTTCTACATACATACCAATATAACTAACTATAATATAAACTGACTTTATATAAACATGACTATATATGTACATGTAAAATGGATATATAAGTATAATGAACATAACGATACATAATAATTGATAATACAGCAATAAATAATTATACATATTTAGGATAGCTTAAGGATTTGCTGAATAGTATTCCTTTTGTTTCTTTTTAAAAGAGGAGATAGTGCGATCTGATTGACTTGACCATCGCATGAAAACACAATGTATCTCACAAATAATAAATAAAATAAATGTATATAAACTTTACCAGCTTGTTTTTTTATTTGTTTTTTATTATATTGAAGTATATATGCACACAAAAGAATTAAAAAATATTATTTCAAGATATATTTCGGACCCTACTGGGCCCGGCATCAGTTGATATATGTAGTAATGAAATGACATTTACAATGACATGATGGCACATAAAATGACATGGACAATCAGTATTAAAACTAATTTTTTTGTGTGTGTGTGTTTGAGAGGGGATGTAAGAATGTTAGTATGAGTGTTTGAATTTCGATGAGGTTTGTCTGTCTGTAAGTTAGTGCTGTTTATTTAGTCCAGGTCCGTAATGGGCACCAAGCGACCAGATGTAAGACGACTCCCATGTCCTGAGCTGAATATCAGTCAATGGTGGGTGGAATGATTTTATAATGCGGACGGTGAAGCAGTCGTCGAATGATTCGTTGTGTAGGCGGGCATGAGTTGGGATGGGTAGTGTATTGTTTTGTGTTTTTGTTGTGAATCTGTGATGATTGATGTGGATGTGAAGTGGGGTTTTTGTTTCACCCACATAGAATGCCGGGCAGAGTCGACATTCTAGTAGGTAAATACAATTTTTTGTTGTGCATGATGTGTTTGGGTGAGTTTTGTGTTGGTGCGTTGTGTGGTGTGTATTGATGTATGTAGATGTGTTGATGAGTGCGCATGTTTTGCACCGTGGCCGTTGGCATGGAGTTGTGCCAGGAGATGTGATGGTAAGAATATTTGTGTTTTCCGTTTTTGTTTTGGTGAGTGTAGATTTTAGGTTTTTGTTTTGTCGATAACAGATTGGTGGATTAGTGGGGAGTAGGGATTTTGTCTCATCGTTTTGTCTGAGTATAGGCATAAAGTCATTTATAAGTTTTTTTAGTTTATAGCTGCCTTCAAAGTATGTTGTTATGAGTCTGAGTTGGTTGGATGGTTGGGTGTGTTTGATTTGTACATTATGGAATCTAGGTCGGTTGTAGAGTTGTTTTTGAATGAATCGGTCTGGGTAGTTCATGTTGCGTAAGCCTTCATGAATAATTTTGTGGTAGTTTTTAAGTGTCGTTTCGTTGCTGCATATCCGACGGCCACGGAGTGACATGGAATATGGGATGGACTTTTTTATGTGTGTGGGATGGCAGCTATTAAAATGCAAGTATTGTAATTTGTTTAATGGGTTTAAATGAACAGATGTGCTGATTTGGTTGTTATGGTCTATTGTGATGTCGACGTCTAAAAACGTAATTTTTTCTAATGAGATGACGTGAGTGAACTAAAGCGTACAATGATTATTTAGTCGTTGAAGGAAGTCATTAAGGGAGTCGCTGCTGTGGTGCCAGATCATGAATATGTCATCGATAAATCTCCGCCAAACTAGTGGTTTCAGAGGTTCAGTGTTGAGGAAAGCTGTTTCAATAGAACCCATGAAGAGGTTAGCAAAGCTGGGTGCCATCCGAGTTCCCATAGCAGTACCTTTTATTTGATGGTAGAATGAGTTTTCAAATGAAAAGAAGTTATTTTTGAGAATTATTTCCGAAAGATCAATGATGAAGTCCGTTGATGGTTGATGTGGTGAAGGACGCGTGTCTAGGTAGGTACGAAGTGAATTCAGGCCGGCATCATGGGGAATGTTTGTATAGAGTGAAACTACGTCAATTATAACTAGGATTAATTTTGTATTCGTTGGTAGTTGTTGTGAATGGATGATTTCAAGAAAATGGTTTGTGTCTTTTATGTGTGATGGTAGGTCTTTCACAATTGGTTGGAGGTGGAAATCAACGAAGGCTGAAATTCTTTCAGTGGGTGAATCATAAGATGCTACTATAGGTCTGCCGGGGTTGTTTTTTTGTGAATTTTCGGAAGCATGTAGAAGTTTGGGGTTCTCGGATGGCTTGGGATCATTAGTTCTATATCAAATTCGGATAATCCCTCCGCTGTTCCTCTTAAATGGAGGAGATCACGGACTGTATCCACGACCTGCTCACATGGGTCGCTTGGTGCAATGGAGTAGAAGGTAGAGTCGGTCAATTGCCGGAGTCCTTCGGCCACGTAATCACTTTTGTTTAAAATCACTGTTGCAGATCCTTTGTCCGCGGGACAGATGATAATATCGTTGTTGTTTTTAAGTTTTTTTAGCGATTGTCTCTCTTTATATGTGAGGTTTTGTGTTTTATTTTGTAAGGTTTGAAAAAATCGGTCATCAGATAATTTTGCTAGGATACTTGATATAAATATCTCTATGGGATGATTTGGTGGAAGGGGTGGCGGTTCATTGGGTGATGGAGGTTTGAACTTTTGTAATGCTTCATGTGTATTGTTGCTATTTTGATTTGGATGATTTTGCCAGTAGTGTTTCCATTTAATTTTGCGGCCAAATTGTACGAAGTCATTCATCAACTTTATACGGTCGACGGTTTTAGTTGGACAGTAAGACAATCCTTTGCTAAGTACTGATTTGTCGTCAGGGGTTAAGTGAATTGAGGAAAGGTTTACTACTGTATCTGAGTCTGTTTGGTGATAGTTAACTTTTGGTGGAGGAGGAATCGAAAAGGGGTTTGTCAGGTCCGTCGGAGTTAGATTTAGATCTGAAGGTATATTGAGATTCTGGTTTGTTATAGGCAGATTAACATTATTTTGTCTATAATACATCTTTAGATTTTCAAATTTTTTGGATAATCTGAGATATTCATGTGACAAATCCGCTTTGGCCTTGAAAATTATGGTTTGGATTTGCAGGAAAAGGTGTGGGTAGGCGATCAGACTAATTTTCAGAAGCGCGTCCAGCTTATTTTTCAAGTCAGTGCATAGATAAAAATATTGGTTGTATAGCGTGTACGTCGAATTTAGAGCATTGACATAATTTGCCACGACCATGCTGTTCCTTATAATGGATGGAATTGCATGGAGTGCAACTTTTGGGATCAGCCCTTTTGGTGCAGCTCCGATTTCGAGACATTTGCCTAAAAAATGAAGGTGTGAATAGTACTGAAGTAGTTTCTTCGATGTGTTTTTAATTTTGTTAAGAATTTCTTTCATTAAGGTAAAGTTTGTATAGTGTTTTCTGTATAACCTTTTTTTATTTGGTCTAGGACCTTTTTACTTTTGTGGTTGTTATCTATGGGCTAGTTTTTTCTTTGACAGTTCTCAGCTGTCGTTCTGTCATATAAAACGTGAACTAAAAAGGAAAAAAGATTTTACAACTACGGCGGAATTTCAATACAAAACACATCTACATACATCAATACACACCACACAACGCACCAACACAAAACTCACCCAAACACATCATCCACAACAAAAATTTGTATTTACCTACTAGAATGTCGACTCTGCCCGGCATTCTATGTGGGTGAAACAAAAACCCCACTTCACATCCGCATCAATCATCACAGGTTCACAACAAAAACACAAAACAATACACTACCCATCCCAACTCATGCCCGCCTACACAACGAATCATTCGACGACTGCTTCACCGTCCGCATTATAAAATCATTCCACCCACCATTGACTGATATTCAGCTCAGGACATGGGAGTCGTCTTATATCTGGTCGCTTGGTGCCCATTACGGACCTGGACTAAATAAACAGCACTAACTTACAGACAGACAAACCTCATCGAAATTCAAACACTCATACTAACATTCTTACATCCCCTCTCAAACACACACACACAAAAAAATTAGTTTTAATACTGATTGTCCATGTCATTTTATGTGCCATCATGTCATTGTAAATGTCATTTCATTACTACATATATCAACTGATGCCGGGCCCAGTAGGGTCCGAAATATATCTTGAAATAATATTTTTTAATTCTTTTGTGTGCATATATACTTCAATATAATAAAAAACAAACAAATAATAAATATTATATTTAATAGATCATTTAGTGCGATTTCCAAGTCAAATTTATTTAAAGCATAAAAGATTTTTAATAATATGGGATTACAAAGTTATATATGCAGTTGGTGTATCTAGAAAACTTTTTTTAGTTTTTGCTTGATTTATACACTAAACATTAATTTTGTTCCAAATTTGAAGCTTCTATGTCTGCTAGAAGTGCCTAAATGTTTTGATGATCGGTCAATCCATAGACATAGGATTCGCTTTGGGTCAGTCAGTCAGTCAGTGAGTGACAAAATTGAGAAACTTTGATTAACCCGTAGTTAAGGAATTGAATGAAATTTGAAATATACCGGTTTATACAATGCCTGCTTGGTCACTGAAAATTCAGGCTTCTAGTTTTGTCCACAACGAAGTTATAGGGGGGTCGAAAATGGCCTGAACGAGAAAAGGATGGTACGGCCGTGCCGCATTTAAACTCGACTTGGCGGGGGCCCTGTCGTGCCCCCGGATATCGCTTCTTACAAAGAAACGGATAAGAAACGGAGTTATTACTTCCGCCCGCCTGACAGACAAACGACAAAAATGCTTGCAGATCCGCCGCCGACACTTAATTTCTTATTTAGGGTTCCCTTATATGATCATTTTTCTTGTGATGCAATTAATACAACAAAATTTATCAATAAATTAAAATACGAATTAATACCACGAAATACCTTCGTATCTAGTTCGTGATTAATAGATACTAATATGTAAAAAATAAATGGAAATTTTAATTTCTGCGCCCTGTTGCGCGTTGTTTGTTATGAGTCCATAGAACATACCTTATCTGTAAATGGTAATAAAAAAACCGCATCCAAATTAGTTGAGTGGTTATCGAGTTAAAACAAAACTTGACACTGACAGACAGACAAAAAATCCAAAAATTGTGATTTTGGTTTCATTACAAAACTAGTTACCCATTTCATTTAAAATTTCACAAAAATATTTAACGTACATGACTTTTACTTTATTATAAGTATAATAGATAGCGATTGATGATTTACAGTTTCATCGAGTAAAATCAATTTATTCTGTCCAACTGTTTTCACCTGATGATGTCGAATACATCGATGAAACGCGCAACCGTTTTGACAAATATACCGGGTGTAAATAAACTGCTACCATTAAATGAAACCACATATTCTACCGACCTACTGAACCACTTTCCCCGAGAATCATACCCACGGACACCCTTAGTTTGGGAAATAATTGAGTTATTATAGTTCAGATTTCCGCTCTCTCTAAACTCGCCCGTATGTCGGTGGATTAGGTTTCACACATTTTTGTTTGGAACTCAATTATTTCCTAAACTAAGGGTGTACGCGGGTATGATTCATGAGAAAAGTGGTTCAGTAGGGTCAGTAGAATATGTGGTTTTATTTAATGTTTTTTTTTATTTTATTTTATAATAGAATTTTACACAAGTATATACTTTACAATTTTCGCCAAACTGCCAAGCAGTTTGTTGGCGATACGCTCTTACATTTGATTAAAGAAGGCACTTAAAATCTAATACTATATAGTCTTAAAACATATACATATTTGTAGGAAATCATTATGTAAGATATAATAAGTTCTAGTTATGTAAGGGAAGATAAAAATATATTTTTAATTTATGTTTTAGGGTGCCAATTTTTAAGTTATTTTCTTCCAGTAGGAGAGGATATTTATTACAAAGCTTGGGAGTTAGGTACTTCCGAGTTCTCTCTCCATAATAGTTTTTAGATGATGGCTGTGATAGTGTGCCAATTTTTACTGCTCTAGTGAAATGTCTATTTGGTTTAGGAAGTTTATAGTCTTTAGTGTAGTAAATTTCCAAACCTATGAGATATTTAACTTTCTGGTGTACTGGGAGAATTTCACAAACTGTAAACAATTTTTCATACTCTCCCTTATATTTAGCTTTGATATTTTTACCTACTAAGTGTTTAATAATTCTCAACTGTAATTGCCTAATTAGATCCAGGTATGTTTTAAAAGTAAGTCCATAATAACTTAATCCATAGCTCAGAAGTGAGTCAGCAGGCGCATGGTAAACAATGTACAGGGTTCGTTTAATTAGTATTCTACGTAGGTGATAAAATTGTCCTAAAACTGATCTCAATCTTTTGCAGACTTCATTAGTATGTAGTTTCCAATTAAATTTGTTATCTATTAATAATCCTACATATTTAAATTTATCTACTATTTCTAAACCTTTGCAGTCACACCCTTGTTTATTTTTATGAAGACAATCGTAGGTGTGACCTAATATTTTAATATTAAGTTGTAAGTTTTTGGCTTTCTTATTATACGGCGAACAAATGTACATACATTTCGTTTTATTTAAATTCAAAATGATGCCATTATCATGCGCCCATTTACAAATATTGTCAAAGTCCGCCTGTACATTGCTTACCATCTCCGGCATATTATCTTTCCCAGCGTACAGCAGACACATGTCATCTGCGTACATGTAAACGTTGCAGTTATTCACCACGTTCGACACGCTGTTCACGTGCATGATGTAGCCGACCGGCCCATACACAGAACCGGTTGGCACGCCCAGCCTGACAGTAGCTTCAGATCCAGCTGTTCCATTGATCACCGTGCGCAAAGTCCTGTTGGTTAAATAATTATGGAACCACTGATTGGTAGGCCCACTGATACCGCATTCATCCATAGCTTGTAATAATTGTTCGTGATCCAGTGTGTCAAACGGTTTTTTAAAATCAATAAATATTGCCAGTACCTGCTGCCTATCGCTAAGTTTTGTGTTTACATAATTAGTGAAGTAGCAGCAGTCTATTTACACCAGATATTAGTGGAATAAAGTACAAGAAGTTTCAATATTTTTCTATTAATATATAGAAAATTCTTGTTATAGTTTATGCGATAAAGACCATTAGCCTTTGTTTTTTTATTTTAATTTTATTTTTTATGAAATAGACTATTTTATCCAATCATGGAGTTGCTAAAAACATAAAAACAAAAACGCACTTGATTATAGCAATTCACAAGCGTTATGTTAATATTTTAAAATTGGGTAATGCTCAATTTAAAAAGAAATATTACTTCAACTCGTAAAAAGAAATATTTCAAGAAATATATCCTCAAGATAAAATCGTACCCGTTCTCCTACATACATGTTTCATGAGGAACCTTTTAAACTTTTAAAATGCTACCGGTGTTCGTTTCATACAATGCAGAAAGAAATCTTAAAATACAAGAATCGTTTTCCGGCTTAGTTTGGGGAACACTCTCGTTATTTCACGTGCATCTGTTACGTGCAACAAGCAACTTACCCAAAGAGATGCAATAACATTTGGTTTGTTCGGAATAAATTCCGCCAACGTTTATCGCGTTCTGATTGGGTAAGCCTACACCACGTGGTGATAGAGGTAGTGATCTGCGGTAACTGAGAGTGGGATGCATATAAGGTGACTTTCGTTTATATAGCCAAATTTTAACTGGAGACACGGTAAGTGGTCAGTACCAAGGTTAAATGACCCTCCGCGATATACGAAAAATATGTTTAGTTCAAGAACAACCTCGACTCAATTAGTATACGAATTCTAAATTTTATTTTGCGTGTTTCACAGAAAGATCACTGAACCTTGTTCCTGACCACTTACGGAATCTTCAGTACGAATTTGGCTATATAAACGAAAGTCATATTCTATTAAGTGAATTTTGTTTATATAGCTTTAGATAAGGTGACTTTGTATGCATAGCCAAATCCATACGGGATACTAGGTAAGTGGTAAGAATCATTTACCTTGTGGACTCGGACGGATTCCTTTTCAATTAGTTAGTTGCTCGATGGCTACGTGCCATAAAAACATGTTTCATACTGAACGTGCTGAACAAATTTTGTTCTTAGGCTTCCCAATCTATATGAAAAGCTGTAAGTTGGACATAGTAGTTCCGATTCAAAAGCGCACAAGAGAAAAAGAAAAACGATTTTATAGCTAAATATTTGAAACAAAGGTGTTTGTAGTGCAGCAAGCAGGTTGGGTTGGTATATAGAACTCTGTGTTATCGCTGTCACCGGACAAGTACCCAGAACACTAAGCGGCATTACCTCATTAGATAGCGAGGCTGATACTACTGTGGTTTTCGAAATTTGAGTGGAGTGGCGTCGCGTCGTGACAAGCGGCGTGGTTAAAAGAGACGACGTTATGACATTCACTGGAGTATGTCCAAATGGAAAAGATTTATCAAACAATTTCGGACTTACATGTTTTAAATTGGTGATTGTAGACATTATGCTGGTAGATCTTAACATCCACCAATTTCGGATAAACACAGTAACATAAACAATGCTAAATTATATTAGTTGGCGAAACTCAAAACATAAATAAAATTAATCAGTTTAAACAATATTTTTTAAAGGTCTACACAAAATTCACAATATTTTATTTATAGCAGATCAGTCAGTTGATTCTAAAAGAAATGAAGTGGAAAAAAAAATGAATTTTCAAGCCCCAAAAGTAAAAGTTTTTCACATGGACATGTACACCTGGTTTTGAGTTTCACCAATTAATATCATTTCACCTTACGTAGTGTACAAACATAGCAAACAACTTGGTCAGAGGGGAAAAATAATATTATTTTAAATTTTTTCTTGTAACTGCAACGAGAGAAGCCCCTAGAGTCAGAAAACAAACTTTCTTTGTTGTTTTTAAAACCAAGTTCAGCTATTTTCTAATAACTAAACTTCAATTGCAGGTGTTTGTTTACAAGGAAAATTCTCCTGGATACTAAAATGTAATTAGAAACTTCAAGAAAGGGCAGTAAAATACAGTTGTAGCATTTTCTTAACCATTGATGATAATTTGGTTGCAACCATTGAGTCAGCACACATGCAAGAAATTTAACAAATTAAGAACATTTATTCAATTTATGTTACTTGTTTTCTTTCTCCGATTCGTTCCAAAAAAATGATTAAAATCTTAAAGAGATAATAACTTTTTTTACATATATCCTTTCAACTTTAATAATTCTCTTTATATAGTTACAATACTGCTGCAGCGTGACGGGCTAAATATTAAACGGTAGAAAATCCATACAGACGAATTCAAGTAAGTTTAGAGTCAAATTGCACTCTTACCTTGGTTGGTAAAGATTTTCTTAGGAGCATTAAGCTTCTCGCTTAAACGGTGGAATTGTTATTGCTGCAAACAAACTGGTCTCCAGTGCAAATGTAGAAACGGCTTAAAGCTTTTCTGTGCAACATTTATTGCAGGAATAATATTGCATATGAAAATTGTATCATTGTTTATCTGTGGTCACTGCCTACCCCTCTCGGAGACAGCGTGTGTATATTTATGTATGTTTATCGAAGGCCTTGGTTTTTCCGAGTTTCAATATTTTGTGCTAAAATGTAAAACAATATTGAAATGACTAGAGTCCTTAGATCTAAGTTATTTATCGATTACTTTTGCACTATTTTTACTGACATAACTGTTTCAAGTATTCCTGCAACTTGTTATCGTAGTTTCAGGAAGGTTTCTAAGGATTTCTTTTGTGATGTTGAAAGCTTTTGTTTTAAAACTCTTTGCAAGAGTTTTCACGTTTTACTGACTCTATAGGCAGATGCTTGTTTTGTATTATTTTGCCACGCTTTGTTTCGAGCAATGTAGACTCATTTGTTTTTAAGCTTTAACGATAAACAAACTCAAATAGAGTCGACTGTTAAGTTCAGCATTCACTCTGAAAATAAGAAGTACGTGAAGTAAAATAATATCAGACAGTGGCGTGCATTGAACTTTTTGCTGGAAATGCAAAGAGAAGGTCAAGCTTGACAATAAAAAAATTTGAAAAAATTTAAATGACCCTTTGCAAAATCATTATTTGTATAAGGCCAGGGTAGGAACTGCCTACCCTAGAGTACATGATTTCATACAAAAATATTTGTGGTGTCTGCACATTGAATAATTTTGTAAAATTTTAAATGGAAAAATCCACAGTTTCTCCGCAAATCTACAGTTTTTAGAATTTTTTTCTGTCTGTAAGCGTGTTCTTAATGTCTGTATCTATGTTATGTTATAACTAGAGAACCGCTAAACTGATTTGGATGCGATTTTTTATATAATCATTTTAGTAAATGGTTAACATATATAAGCTATATAAGGTTTTGATAAAATAACGCCCAAGCTGAAAACGGGGCAGAGATTTAATAAAAGAGGGCGGAACGGTAGGCAAAAAGCTAGTCACAATAATAAGTCGGTGATGGCAGCGTAATCGTTGTCAACAGATACTCAGATCAAAGCTGTTTTCACGAAAGAACAACCCTGTCAAAGTACTTTTATTGTCTAGTGCTCAATATAATAATGCCTTGATCTGAGGGACTTCTTTTGTGGAGTTTGTCCCATGAGATGCAAACATAGAATGAACCACTTTGAAAGTAATAGGATCAGTCTTTAAAGCAAAAAATCGCGATATCAAAACGGTGAAATGTATGAAAACGTTTGGGTAGTTTTAAAGAAGTATTTAAAAAACCTACCCGCTATAAAAGGCATATAAATGAAGAATTAAAATAAAATATTATATTAGTAATTCAACGTGAAGTTGTAAACTACAGGTGCGAAAGCCCATTAATCTCTCGCGTGCAGAAAGCAGCCAGATCCTTCTCTGCCATAATTACCAGCTATGAGGAATTGGTTCACCGAGAATATAATTTGTTGCGGTAAGAGGATCTTGATAAAGATGAATCGTGGTTGTGCCCATGAGTTACATGTAAACTCTTACAATGCGGGTGTACCAAGTGTGAAATGTGACTTGCATCTGACACCCCCTCGGGGATTCATGTCGTAACAATACAAGGGCTGCTATTTATGTATACGGAACTGGCCAGTTACAGAACAATATCAAAATAGTAGTTTATGAAACTGGTACATAAAAAGGTTATTAAAATCACGAGTGTCAGTTTAAATAACGAGCCGTAGACGAGTTTTTTAATAGTACACGAGTGTTTTAATACATAGTTATGTGTAGTTTTATATTTATCTACACAATACGTAAGATATAAATTAACTAAAACAATTATAATTAACACTTTGTATATGTATCTATTTCCCTACACAACGATATACATTTATTCTACGTTTTACGAACAAAATATACCTGCAACTTATGTGTCATAAGAAACTACTTTTGTTAAGCCCTAATTATATAATATAACCTAGAAATTTTATTAGTATACTTGTTAATGTTGATCAAACTTCACAGTGCCTGAAGTGAAGCTATATGAAAGAGCGGGGTCATCTGGCACAGGCAATATTTTGCTTAAAAGGTGATCCCAAGCACTAGTTTTAAGTTTAACCTTCTGTGAATGAATAAACTTTTTTTTCTTTTGATACAGTGGCTTTATCTAAACTCATGCCTACTAATCTGTTTTTATATTTTTTGTAAATTTGGCGTTAGCCATTTATGATTATTCTTGTGAAAGCTTGTTCTAAAAGTGTTCGTATTTCGTTATTTCCAGAATGTCAGTGGAGTCAAATATCATCACCATCCCTGCTGTCAGTAATTTTAGGGCAAAATAATTCTTTTGACCCATAAAACCACACTAAGTAATAAATAAATTTCCTCGAAAACTACATATAGAAGGCGCTACAAACAGTTCATCCATTGACAGACCGAGTCCAACGCGCCGTAAGCCTGGCCGAAAATAAAGTTGGAACTGTAACCTCCTTACTGTTTTATAGAAGGTACTGGACAGGAAAAAGGTAGGACTATCTACAAAAAGAAATGAGATGCCATTAAGAAACAAAACTAAAAAAACTAAGTCTTGGAACTTAGTTTATCTACCGTAAAAAGTTGTGAGATCCATGTTAATTCAAGGCGGTTAATTTATTCAGTCCTTACTTAAGGGACCTTCTGTCTTAAGTTATTACATAATTCTATATATATATATATAAATAAAAGAAGAAGCTTTCAAAAGTAATTATATTTTTTACCTTTCTTAGAACAAGTTTAGTTTTAGATTAAATTGTTTTTAGTGTTTTATATTATTGAATTAAGTATTTTTAAGTATTATTTAAGTTATTTAAGTTTCTACAAATGACAATACCATAATTGACATTAATTGCAATTAAATTTCAAATGCAAATGACACAATAAACTTCATAAGATTTTTTTTTATCATTCTAATATGTAAGTAATAGCTTTTGCCCGCGGCTCCACCCGCGTCGAAGTGGTTTTCGTGGAAATAAGGAAAACAAAAGAATATGATTTTTTGAACGACAATATGCAACGATCACCATGTTTTACCAAAGTGCTAATAAATACCAATCAAATAAGCTCAAACTCAAAGGGTCTGCTGTTATCCGTTAAGCAGATCCCATAACCACCTTCCTGTCCCATCAGCAGACCCTGGTCACCATGTTTTACGCAAAGTGCAATACATACCAACAAAATAAGCCTAAACTCGAAGGGTCTGCAATTGTCCGTTGAGGAGATCCCGTACCCACCTTCCAGTCCCATCATTAGACCATGGTCACCATGTTTTACCAAAGTGCTAGTAAAGACCAATCGAATAAACCCAAACTCGAAAGGTCTGCTGTTATCCGTTGAGGAGATCCCATAACCACCTTCCAGTCCCATCAGCAGACCCTGGTCATCATGTTTTACCAAAGTGCTAATAAATACCAACTAATAAGCCTAAACTCGATTTTCCGTTGAGGAGATCCCGTACCCACCTTTCAGTCCCATCATCAGACCCTGGTCTGTCTGTCTGTCCGTCTGTCCGTCTGTCCGTCTGTCCGTCCGTCCGTCCGTCCGTCCGTCCGTCCGTCCGTCCGTCCATCCGTCCGTCCGTCTGTCCGTCCGTCCGTCTGTCCGTCTGTCCGTCTGTCCGTATGTCCGTCTGTCCGTCTGTCCGTCTGTCCGTCTGTCCGTCTGTCCGTCTGTCCGTCTGTCCGTCTGTCCGTCTGTCCGTCTGTCCGTCTGTTCGTCTGTCCGTCTGTCCGTCTGTCCGTCTGTTTTTTCGTTCCGTTTTTTTTTTTCTTCAGCTGAAACCAACACTTATTTATCAGAAGCAATTGCATCATGTAATACGAGCAACAACTGATTTATGAACCTTATTTCAAAAGCAACTGCTTTTCTTTTCCTTATATTTCAACTTTTGCCCTAACTCTTCAAGACTATTTTTTGGGTGGCTGCCAACTCTTAGTGCATATACTTATTATCTAGTTCTTATTTATCATTCACCATATATGATAAGTAGATGAGATTTTATCTATAAGGAAATAAATTAATCTTCTTCTTCTTATCGTGTGGGCTGCAAGGCCTATCGGCCCGACAAGCCCTGGGGTCAGAGTTTTTAAACCGCCTTATGGCTCCGACGTGGTTTATATAACGACCACTCTACTAGAAAGTGGCTGGGACCAACGGCGAAGCACAAAATCATCTTACTTTTTGGATAATCAGGTAATTCAAGCCTGCAATGTCCTAACCAAACTGAGAACAATTCACAAAGTGGCTTTCCAATATGTGTGTTCCCCGCGGGAACTGAACCCACGACCTCCGGGTTGAGAGTCCAAGGCTCTTATCATTAGACCACGGAGGTAGTGAATTGATAATGGAATGTGAATGCATTCATTTATGGGAACTCAATTGACAATTGTGGGTGTTAACTGATATAATTAACTCACAAATAACTTGAGATACTCCTTTACGGTGGAGTCGGGATTCGTGGAATACTGCAGCCACCTTTGCGATGGGTTTGCTAAGAATCAGCTAGCTGCCCTGGATTTTATTAAGCGCCGTGCAATAAGACTCTTTGGTGATGAATCAGTAATGTATGCCGAATAATATGATGTAATGACGTAATGACGTACCTGTCGGCAAAATAGTAAATAAATGTAACGTTGCCACTTTACCTTTAGAAAGTCATTAACTTAATGAAGTACTTCACTGTTAAATAGATTTTATGAAGCTCGCAATGAAAATGATTTTAGTATAGGCAGTTTAGTTCAGTTGTCTTTATAATCAGCTAGACTGCAGTGACGCTTAAATACTATAATGTCCGTAGAAAAATATTTAAATCGAAGGAAGTGATAATAATGTCCAAACTAGTGACACCTACTTATCAGACTAGGCTATCGGCTGTTTGGATGAGAGCCATGGTCCAAAGCCAGAGATCTGTGCTGATTCTAAAAGCTTTGGAACTATCGAGTTCGTGGGAAAAATGCATTTTGACGCAATTTAAAATCGTTTCTACAGTATTTTTCACTTTATCATAAAAAATACTTACTTACTATTGATATATAAGGTGACTTTAATTTATGCAGCCAGATTCTTGCGGAGGACTCGGCAAGTGCTTAGTAACAAGGTTCGATGACCTTTTTTGTGATATTCGTAAATTATTCTTTTCGTGTTCCTAACAAACGCAAGCCCAGCCCCGAGTCAATTACTATAGGTCGTCAAGATTTTATTTTGCGAAATTAGCAATAGTGTTATTGTTCCGTGTTACTGATCACTTACCAAGCCTCCAGTGTGAGTTTGGCTTAATAAATTACCTTAAAATTACCTTATATGTACTTACTATTAGATTTTATTTTATTTTTTTATTTGTATGAGTAGTTTATCTCAATGTAGAGTCTCTATTTACCTACGCCCGGTACACATGCTCTACTACACTGTGCAATTAAAATGTTAAGCAACTAACAAATAATGTTATATATTATTAATAATGTTAAATAGCTTTTATTCCCGTAAGTGGCTGCACGGTCGCTTGGACCTACATTATATAGGCTTTTCCAACTACGTTTACAGCAAAATGATATCCAAAATAGGCAGATTATACGACTAATATTCCAAGACGCCTTCAACTAACGAGGTATTTTAAGCTAGTTTTAACATAATACTCTTATATCAATACTTACTTTATAATATTTTTTTAAAGGGGTATAATGCGATGTATTTTATTACCTTTTGTTTGAAAACAGCACCCACACAATTACAAAATATGTAGAGTGCAAAAGTTCGAGTAAATAAAGTCAGTGTTAGCCTACAGCTATACAGAATGGGCGAGAAAGGCGTACGATTTGAACTTGCGTTTGAACCACATGAGAGGGGGCTGCGCGGGTGGTGGGGTTGAGAAGCTCGGTTCTCGGAAATTTTGTTACGATGGATCACTTCACCGGAGTGCAGCGTGCATTCTGCGTTAAACATTATTACAAAAATGGCGAGTTCTTTGAAAATCATCAAGAGCAATCTGTCACTGTAATTTTTGACCGATACGTAGCCATGTTAAGGGATTTTTTCTTTCCGCAACTGCAACAATTTGAAGCCGATAATCGTGTGATATGGTTTCATTAAGATGTCGCGACATGCCATACATCTAATGCCTCTTTGGCGGTCGTTAACCAGATATTTGCTGGGAAACTGATATCGAACTTTTTTTTTCACCTTTCCATAGAAATTGAGTCAGCTAATTGAACCACTTTGTACCTGGGAAATGGATAAATTTTATTTGAACCAAAAAAAATTTTCTTCTTTATTATATAATTTAAAAGAATTAATAAAATTTATGTCTTGCTTCTAGCTAAAGCGAAGACTAAGTTATAACATATTTTTTATTATTTCCATTAAATTACTTACTTGTACTTTTGGAAACGCATTTTTTTTGCCTCACATTGTTTGAGAAAACCACTAAACATGCCTTGGCAGAAACGGGAATTGCTTGAATCGTATTATTATAGCCAACTCATCTCGTCAGGCAATACCCTTCTTTCCATTCCTCGGATATTGTACTATTGAATTAATTGTAAATTAAGATTTTAGATAGTTAAAAAAGAATACGTTGTCACAATATGAATCCCAGAAGCTTTCAGAGGTATTTACAAATATAGACTGAGTAACACAAGTCACTGTACACACTCGTACACCCACGTTTCACCGACGACTATTTACGTCCAGCGTGATGACTGGTGAGCTGTACCGTCGTGCTTTGGGGACAAATTTGGACCCACAGTTTAACGTGCCGTCTGAAGTACGCAAACAAATGTGCCCCATCGGGATTTGAGCCCACGACCTGTGGATTAGTGGTGGCCGAGTAGTCGAACCGCTGGACTGCTGAGGTTAGTAACTAGTCTTGTAAAATAATGTCTCGCTAGGACAATATCTTGGGAGCATGATAAGAGGGCTATAAAGTGTGGACTTGCAATGTAGCTGGTGATAAAAATATGATACAACAGTCGTACAATGTTTCATATCTTAACGGCTTTCCGCTCTTAGCCCGTAATGTGCAACTCAAGAATCATAAGACTCCTAAGATAAAGCCCTTGGGACTATGTAACATACAATGTGTACCATTATTAAAGGATCTTTATTAGCTGGTGGGGTATTATCATGATTTTGTGTTTCAAATAAAAGTATTATCGGAGAAAGATCTCTTTGCCTAATCTTATCATAAGCGTATCATAAGAGTTTAAGAGGGCGTGCGCGATTTTCCAAATATAACCTTACTGTATTATGTTTGTTTATTTAACAATAGAACCTTGACCTACTAATAGTATCTAACAAACATATCAAATGTTAAAGAATAAATGTTATACACTAATATAAAACGCAACAAAAACTTAGGGTAGCAAATTAATGTGCTACATAGTTACTTGTATATTTATTACCTATTATAGAGTTCTCATTTACTAAATAATATGTCACTGAGATTGTTAATTCCGATAGTTTATAGTTTCACTAGTGAGATTATAATTTCACGGTAGATTTTTATTACGTTGTTTATAAACTAGCCTAACCTAGTGAAATTATAAACTATCGGATTTTACAATCTCACGTTGTCATAAGAATTCGGTAAGACGATAATGTATCAGTCGTGGGGTAAAATATTTTTGTTAGTATCAATAAAAATTTTGAAAATTGTTTCAGGGTTGTAACTGTTATGCTCTTTACTATGACATAAACTATAGTTTGTTCTCTGGGGACGGGCTGTTCCCTAGGGACATAGCTATTAACTCCATGCGCGCGGGTAATCTCTTTAACTATTGAACCTATTTCCCTTCCTTCTTTCACTGTTATCTTCGCTTGGACATAAGCTGTTACCTTCACTTGGACAATGGACTAGGCTACAGTTTTATACCGTTGCGTGGGAAAAATTCCGTGTAAAAGGTTAGTCTGGTATTAAGCGTAGAATGTAAAATTCTACGTATACCTGTTTAGTTTGTATTGAAACGCACTTTGATGTAGTGCTGCGTGAACGCACCAAACAGAGCTGTGCAATGAACTGTCTTGCAAATTGGAACTTTTTATCGAATAGACGATACTTTTTTATGTCTGCAAGTAAAAGATTGTGCCCAAACCGTGTCTGGGCTCTTTTCGTATGTTTCGCGATCCCGGATAGAACGCGCGAAGAGATTGAAACAAAACTAACACATTCAGCGCCGCCTGTTTGAGCCTGCTATTAGGGCTGGTCCAAGTGACTCCTTGTTCCTCTCGATCCTTTCCCTTTGCGGTCTACAGGAATTCTGTGTGTAATTATAAATATAAACAATACAATTTCTTGTTCAAACAAAACTGGAGTCTGTTATTTGATTGTTATTGTTTTAACTGAATTCTCGGTTGTTTTGTAAACGTTTGTTTTACTTTCCATCCCAACGTTTTGGTTACTGAAACTTTGTAACGTTTGTTTATTAAATAGGTACGTTAGTCTGAAATTTAGCATTTAATTGAAGCAGGGAGGAATTTACTACCATGCAGGACGTTTACATAATAATATATGTAATTTTTTTACGGTTAGGGTAAATAATTATGTTATTATAATGACTGGTAAGTTTGGTTAATGTGTTTAAATTCCGTGGAATAATCACTATAACTGGTCATTATTAATAGTTTATTTAAGATTTTCATCTTAGTGATAAAAATAGGAGAACCAGTGAAGCAATGTGATTATAAATATTCTTCAAGGAGTACATCGCTCTTGGCTATTTCACTACAGTTATTTTTTTTAAATGTTGATCTAGAATAAAATAAACCCACACAAAAAAAACTTGTTACTGAATTCCACTCTGTTCTAATTTAAGTCTAACAGAATAATAAAGTACCTACCTAGTTCTTTTGTTCTCATTGGACGTCCTTTAATTATTTATTCACAGGAAAAGCAATCCAGGATAATTGTTTGGTCCCCCGAAGTGAAAAGTAACCTTTGGCACCATTTAACCTAAGGAAATTGAAAAGAAAGTTGTAAGTTAAGAGCTTGATCTGTAAAATTCTCTAGGCTTCGTTTTGGAAGGCGTTCAGTGGCCCCCAAGGAAATTAAACACATTGTAAAACTGATCACGGCAAGAAAGGCAATGTCAGTCTTATACTGAAATGTTCTTACTGATGAACTAAGTTGCTATAATGCAATTAATAGTTTTTATACATATATTGAAATAAAGATTTGACAATAATGGTAGCATTCGAAAGCATTTTAGGTGGTCGGGCTGACGAATGTTACCGGCCAAACCAGATTTTGGGACAAACGTATTTTGCCTAGACCAAACTAGTTTTTCGGAATTCCTTCATCAAGAACGGAGCCAGTACGTTAGATTATAAGTAGACATAGGTTGATCACGATTGATTAAATTGCTTTAATTCGATCACAACCCGTTTGCGAGTGATTGAATCATTGTTAACAAAAAGAAACAATCATTTTTGATTAATTTTTTGATAAAAGCCAGTGTCCTGTAACGATAGGGTACACGCATTTTTGTTTTAAACTTAGATATTTCTCAAACTAATGCTTAGGGCGGGTATCTTTCTTGGAAAAATTTGTTCAGTATGGTCGGTAGACTATGTGGTTTCATTTACCTATTTATGCTTATATAGAGGTAATATGGTCTCAATTACCTCACAGTTAGTTTATTTTGCAGCTTAACTACTCAGCTAACTACACAAATTGAATGAAGTGCCTTCCCTCACTGCAATAATTTCAATGTACATACTTATAGATTCTCTTTTTAGTGAGCCACTTGGTGCTATATAGGAAATTAAATTAACTTTATTGATATAATGTTATGTATTAGAGAGTGCCTCCGCTGCCGGCGCCGGCACCCGAAAATAACGCCGTTGGGAACCGGCGAGATCAAAAACATTATCTGCTGCCGGCGCCGCCGGCTCTGCTCCGCTTCGCTCGGCTCCTGATTTTATCTTACATGTCAACCTAACATGTAATAAAGTTGATAGTTGAGATTGTCGGCACTTGGTGGAATTTATCAAACATTGTTGTGATAAAAAAACACTTGTACTTTTCCACAAATAATTATGTAATTAAAAAGCCCCTGATGATGCTGATATAGTGAAACCGGTTGGGTAGTGTAGAATTAAATATTATCTGTGGAAAAGTACAAGTGTTTTTTTATCACAATAACATGTAATATCTTACATGTCAACCTAACACGCTCCTCCTCACCTTGCTCGTCGTAGCACCTATTTTTTTTTTCTTTTGGTGCAAGTTTTTTTTTTTCTATGACTTTATAGAATCAAAATTACTTCCTATCCTATCCTTCCTAGCCCTATACTTCATATGCTAACCCCATTTCCAGCTTATTTTTCAAAGTCAGTGCCGGCAGCCAATTCAGCAACCGGCGCTGGCAGCTAATTCAGCAACCGGCGCCAGCAGCCAATTTGGGACACGGCGCGGCGCCGGCATCTGAGACACTTCCTTATAAATAACATATCCAAATTTCTGATCTGTAACTCATTCCGTCGGCAAGCTAGAGCAATCGGCGCTGGCAGCTAATTCAGAAACCGGCGCCGGCAGCTGAGGCACTTCCTATGTATTATTTTCATAACCGAAAATGTACCTTAAAAATTAAAAAATATTGTGAATCTTATATTTTTTTGTGCTTCAAACGAATCGTCATAAAATTTCAGACATCTTGTGTGTTGCGGGTGGAAAAAAAAATAATGAAATGTGTACTTTTCTTTTACAATTTCCATTATACAGTCCTTGAAACTCTATATAGGTAATTTTTAGGGTTCCGTACCTAAATAGTAACCAACGGAACCCTACTACTAAGACTGCGCTGTCCGTCCGTCCGTCCATCCGTCAATCCATCGTTCCGTCCGTCCATCCGTCCGTGCATCCGTCCGTCCGTCCGTCTGTCACCAGGCTGTATCTCATCCACCGTGATAGTTAGACAGTTGAAATTTTCACTGAAGATGTATTTCTGTTGCCGCTATAACAAAAAATACTAAAACCGGCCAAGTGCGAATCGGACCTGCGCACTCCCATAGAACAGACATGATTTTTTTGCCGTTTTTATGAATGCATGATCCGTGATAGTTAGACATTTGAAATTTCCACAGATGATGTATTTCTGTTACCGCTATAACAACAAATACTAAAACCAGCCAAGTGCGAGTCGGACCTGTGCACTCCCATATTACAGACATGATTTTTTTGTCGTTTTTATAAATAACGGTACACTCAAAGAAATTTTCTGACTTTTCTTCCGAGTTTATCCTTCCTACTGTGTTTCCTACCAAAATATAACTTTTTCCCTGCAATCTTTACCCATTAATTCGAAAAATTGCAGATTTCCTGCCAAAATATATGAGAATTTCTTGGATTTTCAACTAAAACAGACGAAAATTACCGAAGGTCATTTACTAGAAGTATTTCATGAAGATACAAATAATTTATTGAGCCATACAAAAATACACTAGCATGCTAACTTATATAAGAATGCGCTAATAATATATCATCAGAGAAAAAAAAACAGTCCCTGTCACCTACACTGACCTAAAAGGCCGTCTCGAGAGTGATAGTTACCATAAAGCGGCCAACAGCATTTGAGATACAACTGATAAACATTTAAAAATATATATATATTGAAAAACTTATACAGAAAAAAAAATATTAAAACATAAAATAAAAGCCATCTTACTGTTTCTGTTTGAATGTGTCTGTAAATATAATATATGTAAAAAAGTGTGTTTATAAGCGTACTGTGTGAGGGTGAGTATGTGTGTGTGTGAAGTTGAAAGAGTGATGTGTAATTGAGACCAATGCGGTCGATTCATAGATATTATAAACTGATCATAGCAACATGAAAGAAAAAAAGTGTGAAAAGTTACAAATGCTTCAAGTCAGAACCACCAGGAGACGTTCGACTTCATCATAGTTTTTATTATTTAATCAGTTTTTTACAGCTGCTTTTTTAAGCTTCTCTGCTTTTTTAGCATGATTTGCAATCAACATGGTTTTGTATAGATAGGGCGCAAGAAACCCTCGAAACCTGTGAGCAAAGATGGTCTTACAGAAGGGATGACGTAAGTGACCATAACGTGTTCTGACAGGTTTGGCTAAGAAACAGAAATTTGATAAAATATTGACAATAAATAGCTTGCGAACACTGAGGACATTTATTTCTGAGTACAGTTCTGAAGTGGGAAATCGATAGTACCTATTTGCCAAAAAGCACCTTTAGTACGGCCCGTTGTGCAATTTCTAAATCTTTAAGATGTGTTTTTGCGGCTCCACCCCAGGCAGATATGCAGTATATATGCTATTAGAGACTCAGCCAGAGCGTAATATATATTTCGTTTTATGCTGATGTCATTAATGCATCTGAGCCTCTTACATACACATAACATTATTCGGAGGCGACTAGAAATATGTTGGATGTGGTATGTCCAATTGAGTTTAGCATCAACTAGTACACCCAAGTATTTAATAACCTCAACGTTCTCTAGTTCAGGACAATCACAAGTTATTTTATTTTTGCAATGATGTAATTTAAGACTTGGCGTAGGACATTTCGAGTGATCAGTTTTTCTGAAACATATATATTTGGTTTTAGTCAAAATGGGTGTTCCGCAGGGGTCCATATTGGGGCCCCTATTGTTTTTAATATACATAAATGACCTTCCTTACTTAGTTAGAGACTTATCTGAGATAGTTCTATTCGCAGATGACACGTCACTTATTTTTAAAGTGAATCGACATAACGATATACTTGATGACGCGAATTCAACCCTCTCTCTGATTCTTGATTGGTTCACTGCAAATAATTTAGTTCTAAATGCAAAAAAGACTAAATGTATAAAGTTTACTTTACCAAATGTAATTCAAGTAGATGTCAGTTTATTTTTGCAGGGGTCCAAGCTGGAGTTAGTTAACGAAACTAAGTTTTTAGGTATTACTATAGACTCTCGTCTTCAGTGGGGTCCCCACATAGAAGCTCTCTGTGGTAGACTTAGTTCAGCCGCATACGCTGTTAGACGCATAAGGCAGATTACTGATGAAGATACTGCTAGATTAGTATATTTCAGTTATTTTCACAGCATTATGTCATATGGCATAATGTTGTGGGGTAGAGCCGCGGATATAGAAGCAGTCTTTGTCTTGCAAAAGAGAGCAATTCGGTCTATTTATAACATGAAGTACCGAGATTCATTAAGAGAAAAGTTTAAAGAAATTAATATATTTACGGTCCCTTGTGAATTTATTTATCAAGTTATTAGATATGTCAGAAAAAAAATTGATAATTTCCCGAGGCTTGGTGTGCACCACTCTGTTGAAACCAGAAACAAACATAAACTAGCTTTTCCAAAATTAAGACTTGCCAAAGTAGGTACCTCTTTTGTAGGACATGGTATAAGATTTTACAATAAGCTTCCAGAGGAGGTCCTTAGTTTGCCTGAAAATAAGTTTAAACTATATATTAAGCAGGGACTACTTAAGAAAGCTTATTATAAAATCAATGATTATTTGGATGATAATGAAGCATGGTGTAATAAATAATAATAATCTTATTCAATATTGTAATTAATAATTAGCATATTTTAATACTGTACGATTCCTCTAAAGGCTTAAAATTAATTAATATGTAAACTTACTTTGTTAAAGGTAATAGACAATATGAGACGGGTTGACTAAGATATATTTTTTTTCTCGTGACTAATTCCCGCAGTCTTATATTTTTTTATGCCTTTACTTGAGTAGGTATGTATATGATTTTGTATCATATGTTTTATTTTGAAAAAGGGAATGTTTGCTAAGTTTCTTGCCCTTCTTCTTAGCAATACTAATCGAATGGTGCGGATGGTTAGGCATTATGTATATACAATATTTTTATTCCTATATTTATTACATTTTAGTAGCCCACCCTTAATATTTTTTGTATGTATTTCCCGTTTTTATTATTTCTTCATTGTATTATGTATATATAATATTTTTATTCCTAGATTCCCCTATTTTATTTATTTTTTATTTATTTATTTATTTAAAAACTTACGACTATCATTTATTAATGCAGGTGTATATTTTATTTCCCGTATTATTATATATTTTTTTTATATTCTAAAGACATATTATATTGTGTAAATTAACTTTGACTTGTAGAAAGTATACTTAATGTATCTATTTTGCAAAAATAAATATTTTGATTTGATTTGATTGATTTGATTTGGTAATATTAAGTGTCAAAAGATTATTTTCTAGCCAGGTGCAAACAACACTCATTCCTTTATTTGCGTTTTCAAAGGCCTTATCCCAAGAACTGCCCGAGAACAGCAACACTGTATCATCGGCGTATGATAAAATGAGGTTATCGTCAAAGCGTAAGTTGCACAAGCCGTCAATGGGATGATGGGATAAGCTTCTACATGAATATTCCCTCCAACAATTACCCAAATTCATCTTAGAATGGAATTTTTCCTTCGGAGTCAAAAGGGATGGACAGACAGGTCTTCTATTTTTGGAAGATGATTTTTTTCAGTGTACGGAACTCTTCGTGCGCGATTCCGACTCGCACTTGGCCGGTTTTTGTGTATTATTTGTACACCGTAAATAAGTTTTCACGAAAAAATTTACATTTTAGGCTGAACTGTGGACTTTCTTAGGGTTTCATAGTCAACAAGAAACCCTTATAGTTTCATCATGTTCGTCTGTCTGTCTGTCTGTCTGTCCGTGGCTTAGCTCAGAGACTTTTAGTACTAGAAAGCTGTAATTTGGCATGAGTATACTATACATATTAGTAACGCCAACAAAGTGGTAAAATAAAACATTGAAAAACATTTTTTTTAAGTTACCTCCGTACTTACGTAAGGTGGGATGATTTTTTTTTCCATTTAACCTATAATGTGGGGTGTCGTTGGATAGGTAGTTCAAAAATATTGTTCATGGCAAATGGCAAGTTCAAAAAATTGCTAACAAGTGAACTTTTTAAATAAATATAAAATATTCAATTATTTCTTATAGATTAGTATTAATTTAAGGGGGATCCAACAGGTGTCTTGTAATAAAGTATACTGAAAAAATGTAAGTAACGGCATTATGCGACCATGGCTAAATAGCAGTTAAGTTTTATAGCAAAGTGGTGTTATTTTTTGCACTACGCTGTCAATTATTGTGCGCAACAACTATTAATACGTTCTTAATTTTTTTAGATCGAAAAGTTATTAACCCTTAAATGGCAACGTCTAAATAAAAAAAAAACATGTTTTCAAGAGCACCATAGACAAGTTTTAAGAAGCTGCATAATTTTGAATTTATTCATCCTAAAATAGCATTAATGGTGTTTCTATTACCATTTTAGTTGGTTTGTTTGGGCTCGCCGCGGTTGGTGGGCAGGCTGAGCCAACAACGTGAATCATTTAGACAAAACAATTTTGGATGTTTTTTATATAGAGCGAAGTTCTTTATTTATCGTTGCATTCCAGACACTTAGCGATTGAGAGCTACGCCGAAAAATATGTAAGACTTCGACACTTTCATCATCACGACACTTTCACATTCACAATCACGACACTTTTGCTATAGTATATGTTTTTACAAGCATATGTGTGTTCGTCCCACGACACTATTCGGCTACCTTTTACGAAAAACAAAACGTGTAAAAATACCAAGTAATGACATTTACAATGACTTTTACATAATATGGACATTCCGCATGATTGAAACTGCATTCGAGTACGCTTTATGCTTTTCTTGGGTGCACGAGAGGAACCTCCCCGAGTGGAGTAAACTGAGATATTACTAGTGATTACTTCAGATATACCTATAGCAATCTGGACAGTTACACCAAGATCCAACTAACTGGCAAATCCTTTGCTATTGGCGTCATGAGCAGCCGCGCTGGGGAGTAGTTACTGGCAGTTCCGCAATATCAGTCATTCTGTTATACCTTAACAGTATATCAACATATCAGTTATTACTACAAAAAACCGTAATGTCCTGCGTGACGTTCTAAATTTGCCTAGCATCATGAAAATTTCATAATATTATTTGTTTTACTACTTTAAGGTATAAAGAACAATAAACAATGGTAATTGATAATACCTCATATTTAATCATTTAATAATCTGATGACACAGCAAGCAGGTACTTAGCATTAATTAAGAACTTAATATTATAATGATTTTCCTTACAAAGAAAAGTATGTCGATCCAAATTGCGTTGTACAAGTCCTTTCATAGTGCACTTTTGTAGCCTTAAGTAACAATCATGTCCCAAATTTCAGGTTTCTATCTTCTCTGGCTTAGATTTTGTGTTGTTTGTCAGTCGGTGAGTCAGTCACGCAACTGTAAAGATATTGCATACAGCTCAAAGGCATTCTCTAGACGTAGAAACCACAGAATTTCGTGTTGTATGTGACAGTTAATTTCCTTTCAAAATATCACCTTACTCCATTGTTATACAGTTGCTATTAGTATGAACATGAATCATGTAGTACTGTGCCAATGAAGGCTTTATCTCAACATCCTCGAAATGTCAAAGGACTGAAGTCACACTATATTTAATCGAAACATACTTGAACTGGCTACAGTTAAAAGGATAGGTTACGCTTGCATCAATCACTGTTACTCTAAGCAGAAAGACCCGCAATGCAAGAGGGACTGATTCTGGAAAAAAGTCAAAATGATGACTTTTTCACTAATTTTATTATTATATAAAATAGTCAACGTTTGTAAGAAATATAATTCATTTCAGAGTTTAATAAAGTTCATACAGATTTTTTTCATTCATAACGAACATGAACTCTTTTAACCCTCAAACACTGATGTACGTCTGAGGAACGCCTACGTGCACTCAAAACAATCATATATTTTTGTATCGTATCCATAATAACTTGTCCCTCCCTATACCATCCTAGGTACACTGAAGCGCGACCAGCAAAGGTGAGTGGACGTGTATGTGATACGCCTCGAATAGGTAAACATTGCCCGTTTGTTCACAAAACATTTTACCGCATGCCGCAAAAAAGACTCAAGTTCTTACTAAAGAGCCATTTTTCTATAAAAATATCCTGAATTATCAATTTAGATGAAATGCCTTTTTTGCTTCAGTTGAATTTTATAACTTTTATATTTTTGGATATATCTAAATATCTTAAGTGCTGGTTCCAGTTTTTTTTTAATTTAAGTACCACAGATGCTAAAGCAACTAAAAAAGCAAACGTCTGTTAGACATATTTCCAAATATATATAATGGTACATACGTACGTCGTTTTTGTTTTTTTATTTCTCAATAATGGAATGACTTCTTAAGTTTCAATAAATGTGAAGTTAATTGCTTATAAGCCGAATTAAACATCTAAGTGATTCGATAAATTGCATAAAAAATTGACCGGTTAAAATCTCATTGTGTCCTTCCTTTCCTTACTTGGTGCCGAAACATGGACGCTGACCAGAGCTCACATCGTTATCGCTAAAACATTGTGAAACAATATATTATAAGGTCCATAATATAAAAGAGAAAAAAATTTAAGAGGTGATTAAACGAAAAGAATTTTCATTTGCGCAATTTTTTTTACTTTTCCAAAGAAATTTATTGAGCTGATTTAACAATTTTGTAGTGGGAACTAAAAAAATTATAGACCAAAACAATGTTTTCCCTTTTATTTTAATCGGTAATTGGTATACAATCTATCCTAGAATTTTTGCACTTATTATTGTAGTCCTTATTAATTTGACTTTTGATTTATGTCTGCAAATTCTGGTAAGTGGTTAGGACCAAGTTTCAATAACTGTTTCTGTGATATACGCAAAATGAAATATAGACTTGCTATAATAATTTATCCGACGTTGTTCTTGCAGAAGTACCGGGTGAAAAAGCAAAGGCAAGAATCCCTTAAGGGTGTGTTAGTATGATCGGTCAAGATATTATTTTAAATACTGGGATCTCTATATAAAGTACCAGTACCTCTTATTAAGACGATTTTCTTTACTCAAAATACATTATTCGCGTGGACACCCTCACTGGTCGCTGGCCACTCGGATGAGGGGTGCGGGTTGCAGGGCGCAATTAGGTGTGTGGGGAGGCCGGTGAGCTGCGTAGCCATAGCTTAGAAAAATGATGAAAGTTCAAGGAAATTCAAGGTATATTTTTTTTTCTCGTGTTGACATCAGAATCGTGTATAATTTCATACCATAAAGGGATTCTTGACTTTGCATTTACACCACAGAAGCATAAAATAATATGTTTCGTATTTCGAAAAGAGGGTCACTGCTGCTTGGTCCTGGAGTCTCCAGTTTGGATTTTGATAAAAGAAAGTCGCCTTATATTACAGAAAAATGGTGGCTCAAATCCATTTTACGGGTAAATAAAGACTTTTAGTATACCTATGAGTTAGTTTATTATGTATTTCATCGTATTAAAGTATTAGTATATTATTAAATGAAATTGTTATTTCTTTTATGTAGACTACTTTCATGTTTTGTCTTCTTGAGCTCATTTCCACCCAGAGGTTGTCTGGAAGAAATCGCTTTAAACGATAAGGCCACCAATAGTAAACTCTTATGTAATGTTTTCTACGGTAAGTTTTCTTTTTTAATGGTGTACAAAAAAGAGTATTTGTTTTGTCTTGTCTTTTAGAAAAGATCAGGAATTTCATTTCAAATCTTGCCATCATTTAAACACCAAACACTTGCAAAACAAAGTCAAACGAGAAAATAGCACATTTTACAAAACAGCAAGTACCTTAAGGCCGGAAGAGAGCACTAATGGCTTGCTTCTACTCGTTGTAGCTGTAACTGCAATACCGTTTTACACGTACACTTGTAAAAAACGAAAATAGGTTTTGTGAACCCTAAACAAAGACGACATTTAAGGTTGCTAAAAAGTTTGTCAGTTGCATTATTGACGCAGCCGTGCGGAAAAGAGATATGAAGGCGCGTTTCCAAATTAGCTTTACTTTTAGAAGTAAAAATGCCACGTGAATTTTTTTCTTACGTCAAGAAAATGAGAAGACAATGAAATAAAAAAACATCATTACGACATGAATCGCCGAGGGAGAGGAGAGTCAGAGGTGTTCCTAAGTGTGACTGGGAAGTGCGTCACAGTCCACATTTGGTACACCCGCTTTTCACCGACGATAACTTCTGGTATTTTAGTCCAAAAAGAAATCACCCGCGCACACTCACAACAAAGTATTTATTTTGTATTCATATCAATTGCTGAAAGGTGAAGGAAGACACTGTATTTGTGCCCAAAACGATAAAGCTAACCGCCTGTCAAGTTTGGACGGAAATATCGTCGATGAAATAAATCTTTACCAGTGTTGACTATGCCACAAACACGCAAACACCTCGGACACCCCCTAGAATATGTGCCACTTTTATAAACCAATGTTTACATCAAAACTGAAAATATAACATTGATTCGAATTAACTAAAGGGAATAGGACATACACAAGTAATTAATACATTACAGGATTATCCCTTATCAATCTAGACTTGTCTTACCCAAACTAAGGATAAGTAATCCTAACAGACCAACACGCACTTCGGGACATTTGAGGTAATAACGGTTAGTCAATTAGTCACTTGACTGACTCACTTCCAAACTGTCAACCAATATATATTTTTGTTAATAATTGTTTTGTCACTTTATTAAATCGGACAGCCCATACACTGGGTAAAAATCTACTCCATCCCTTAGCCTGGTTCGTTTACTAGTAGATTACGTACTTTTTAAAATTTCGTCACTCCTAGCGATCCTTCTAGAGTAAAAGCCCATACTACCACACGCTGGGCAGGTGATTTGTTGTGCGCGGTGTCTCGACCCTCGCACCAGTGATGACACTGCTTCCCTTCACCTGTCTGTTTTATATAAAGTCTGGCAATTGGAGATAGATGTACCCCCATCAATTGGTCCCAAGCATGGTGGGCCACCTGATTGTGCCTGTTTGAGGGCTGTCGTCTTACTCTCCCTCAAATAACTTCAGGGGGTTTGCGAGTAACATTGTTGTATCTCCATAGGTGATTTCGGCATCAGCCCCCTAACAATTCTTCTTCTTCTTAAATTGTTTGAAAAAAAGTTTATTTAAGGTCCTTGGTACTGAATGTGGAACTTGGTAAGTTTTCATAGTCAATTATTTGAATGTATAACGTAACTTTAAAACGTTTAAACTTTAGTTATTGTGCTCAATAGTGGCCAAGTTCTACCTACATATTCAGTAGCAAGGACCCTAACAAACTTTCTTTTAAAACAAATGAAGACCGTTGTGCATTATTTCAGATATGTCTGAAGGTACCTCCATAAGCCTCGGCAGCTCGGCACCCAAATAGATCTCAATACTTTTTTGGCATAGCCAACAATCCCGCACTGCCTTTGTACTGAACTCGGAGCCTTTTCCACATTTATGTTTTTGGTGGGATAATATTTGCCGGAGAGGAGTTCTAATTTTTAACTCGAATATCCAGAATGCCATCACCACCTAGTGACGCTTGACGGCAATCCGATCGACCGCAGTAGCTACCCTTTTTGTGTGGTGGTCGAAAAACAAATACGTCTAGAAACCGTCTTGCGTTCAGTAAAGTTGGAAATAGCTAAAACCATGGTGCTTGAATGAAGTGCTAACCATAAAGTATTAACGGTTTGAAGATTGCCCAACCTACTCTATATTAATTCAACATTTCGTAGCATAATATGCCCAAAAATATTATCTAAGTACCTTACTTTGTCTGATTATGGCGAAGGTAGGATACATAAATTGGACATATTAATAAACCGTTAACGTTTCGTAGCACATAAATATACTCGTAGCTGTAATAAGCCTACTACGAACCTGCTACGCCAAACATGAATGCGTAACTCTACACGCCGCTGTCGATGACGCAACCAATTGAACGTGAAACCGTTCATTGCTCTATTGCTATTACATCTAAATTGGTTTGAGATCTGAGGCTTTAATCTCTGCATTTGACGTGAGTTTCATATTCTTGAATAATAATTTTACACACACATTTTGGCAATTTTGACAGGATAACTCGTAGCACCTTTCATTTTAACTGGTACATGGTGTTGGTCTAAGGAAACATTAATTCGATTTAGATGTTATTGATGACTTCAAACCCATTTTTTTTAATTTGGTAATATACATTAAATGTAGTCTTTTAGAAAATCATACATCTAAATAAAATTTATTGCCCATTATCATTATTTGGCACCATACATACTAAGTGAAATTAAATCAACCGACCAAATTTATACTGGAGACTCGGTTAGTCATCAGCAACAAGGTTTAATGACCCTCCAGATGAAATTCGAAAAAAAAAATTTTGACCCGTAGTGTCTGCACTAGGATTTGTACTTAAACTAGTCCAACCAGTAAGGGAGCAAAAATATTTATTTTTCGAAATTGGCCAAAAGGATGACTGAACCTAGTTCTTGTTCACTAACCGAGTCTCCAGTATGAATTTGGTCGGTTGATTTAATGTCTTCTTATATATCTGTGAAAGTAACCATAACTTAAACACTTGCCACAAAAAATCTCTTTATATTTAATTTAAAAACCGATAATCCAATGAAACCACAAAATCATATGTATGAAAAAATAACAATGAAACGAATTGTTTCGATCCTTGACTTGTTAAACAGACGAGAGGTTAACGTTATGAAATATCAAATGTTTCTTTGTTTTGCACATGACAGTTGCCCTGGATGGATGAACAAAAATCTCCTTTTTTTCCATATTGACTACAGCCCAGACAGCGTCATACGTGTAACATAACATGTACCCCATTTTAAATAAGCCGGAAATGTTATAATTTTTAGTTTGAGATGAATAATTCAAATTAAAAGTAAAGTCCATAAGACTAATTTGAAACTGCTCTTAGCCAACGTACTAAATTATGATAAAATGACGGTTTTTACACTGAAGTATTTTTCGTTGACTATGTTCCAACAGTATATATCCAACACTAAACCTTTTAAAGCTGAATAAAATATGCCAGATGCTGTTAACCTTTTAAGAGTACAATAAACTGAAATATATTCGTTTGGTGACGTGATTTGACCCTTCATACGTAGTCTTTGGGTGCGAAGTAGCATTTTGTGAAAGTTTATAGGTCATTAAAGAAACGTGACGCAGCTTCAGGATGGCAAAGCGTTCAATCCGTTGATAGAATGCAGAATTGTCTGTTTAGATTTGATTGGAAATATCAGGAATAAAAGCCCCTTTTTGTGCCATTAAGTAGTAATAAGAGGGAAAAGTGGTTCAGTGGAACATTCTTCGACTGTATATAAAACAAAGATTGTTTAACAAGGGAGACAAATCTACATTTCGTACAAAAGCGAAATCACGGAACTATAGAACTTTATACATGCTTGAAATTTGGCAAGCATGCCTGTTCCTTGTTTTTTTGATTAAAAGAGTCAGTAAGACCTAACGTGAAGCGCGCTCGCCCAGAAAGCAGGAGGGTTAAAACAGCTAAGGCGATAGTGATCATTCTGTACAGAGAGTTCCACAAAATATACGTAAGTTGGTAATGGATGATGTACGCAACTGCCTGCAACCACTTTTCCTGTATGGCTTCTCATTATGTCGTGGCGGAGCATTACGAGTCGCTTGTTATCAACAAGTTCTTCGCATGGTGTCGTCATGAGTCTGGTTTTAAAAAATGTATTTAAAAAATATTTGTTCTATTATAATAAATAATTAAAACAACATTCAGGCACCCGTAAAGACAGAAATGTTATAATAGTTATTTGTGCAACAAGAGAGCAAAGGTAGTTTATGTTACGAGTGCCGAGTTTGAATCCTGAGCATTGTGATGGATTCAAAGGCACAAAAAACAAAATTACCTTGCTCTCGCGTGACATATACAACTTTTTACCTCACTAGCGAGAAAATACAAGATTTATAAAATATATGCATACTATATAAAAAATACATGCATACTATATACTCACGCCTGTCTCTGCGAAGAGGGGTAGTCAGAGACTAGAGATTTCTATCTGTTACGACCCTGACACACCCTTTTCGCTTCTTCCACATCCTAATCATACAAGTTCTTCTATTCCGGGTACTTTTGACTTCGTCCATCTTCGTTTGGTCGGCATGTTTCCTTCCAGGGCGGCCCTGTAGAGTCACTCGTACTTTTATTAATTCTTTCATCACTCTTCTATAAATATAAAATTTCATTCTATATTTTATTTTTGTTTAACTGACTTTCGAGTGATAGTTGAGCGTGGTGAACGTGGTGGTAGTCATGACCATAGCCAATGAAAGGGTCAGCCTCAGGCCAAACAAATGAAAAAAAAAAACTATTTCGCGACCACAGTTTTCTCTGTGTTCACGACATTCTTCATACAAAACACTTTTTGATTTTAAGCAACAAAGGCGCGCTTTTTGAGCTAGTCAGGCAAAAAAGTCATTTACACACAGTTTTGTTTGGTTTACTTGCTTGAGAAGGCGCATTAAGCAGTAGCTAGGTCATTATTTTTGTGCCCTAAGTATGGTGATAGCGGTCACTAACCAAACTATACTAGGACGTAATAAAACTTGGGTGTCCGAATGTGAACCGTGACTCGCATTTTACAGTTCTGACTCGAAAACACCTCTCACACACCTCAAAAATTCATGTTGTATACTTAGTTGTATTTTATAAAGTAATTTTTAACTTTTTGTATTGAACCTAGTTCTTGCCATAGCACAACAAAACTAAGTGTTGGGACTAGTGCTAAATATTGTTATTTCATTGATACTTTTGCAAATAAATTATTGTTGAAATTTCATTTAACAGGGTACATAATGTTTCTCGCATTCAGACTACCGAGTGCCACACCAAGCATCCAACGCCAATGACCTGTCCATGGCAACACAGACTTCAGTCAGGGGGCCACAGCACCGACACTGAGACCCCACGCCTCTTTTTTTCGCATGAAGGAGCAACACATACAATAGTGTTACATGATGAAGGTCGCAAGATAGACAGACGGACAGACAGACTCGCACTTGGCCAAAATATTCATGAATGGTTTTGACTCAACATTTTACATAATATATCCAAATTTCAGATCTGTAATTCATTCCGTGAGCGAGCTAGAATTTTGCCATTAAAAAAATTAAGTCTTCGGTGGTTAAGACATATCTAGGAGGATGAATGAAAGTAGAGTAAAGAAAGAAACTTATGGTACGCAAGTGGTGGATAAAGCATAACCGGGTCGTCCTAAAAGATTGGCGACATACTGATGAACGGAGAAATCAAAAGTACCCGGTAGGATCTTGTGTGACTAGATTAATGGGTTTGGAATAGGCAAAAGAGGTGATCAGGATTGAAGTAGTTAGAAACTTGCTTCTGCCTACCCCTCTGGTAAACTGGCATGAGTATATAATGTATGTGAATTTGTTGTACTGCTAAAAATATAGAAATATTACTGTTTGTTTTGTTCAGTTGTACCATCGGTGACCCTAGTTTTTCGTATACAGCGGGCCTATTATGTAACTTAGTGTCGGTTGTCATCTAGGTATGGTGGCTATTTATCTGATAAAATAGAGAAAAAAATAATTTCTAAATTACTATTTACGAATTGTGACTCCATTTCAAGTGCGAACGTATACTTAGATAACCGGATATGTATGTTTTAGATGATAAGCAATCGGTTTGGCAACTGACTTTACGATACAGAATCAGGGAGCAGGTGGCGTATCATACTGATCACAGATTCCAATGGATTGTATACGTTATTTGGGGCACCGAAAGTACATACATTAATAAACAAACCTAGAGAAACATGCATTAAAACCAGTCTTGCTCGGTAACTTAACTCGAACAAATAAATATAATCCTATTACACGCAAGCCCAGTCCAAGCCCTACTTATGTTATTAAATTTCTAACATTGTTCCAAGCTTATAGACAGATGGCCCTTACTTACTTCATTGTAACAAAGGCCTTACAACAGCTTTAAGTGCTCAAAAAACAAGGGAAAACCAAAGGTAAATTACATTTAAAATCAAGTATTCGCTTTTGCGATAGCAATGTTCTGTAAGATCGGATTAGGGTATGGTTTTATTTAATACTAGCCCTTTGCTTGTGGTATTGCCCTCACGAATGTAATGAATGACCTAGGGAACTGCTTGTGAACAAGGGATATCGACAGGGTCTTAATATTGCAACAATAGTTTACAAATAGGGAGCTTGAACTGCAGGCTGTGTACATTGTTTTTTTCAAAAATACATAGTAATATTACCATTACATACTGTAAAGACCTAACAGGAAATGCTTTATCCTGGCGAGCTATTTAAAAGTGTCCAGGAAATCTGAAAAACTGTCCAGGAAATTCGTATGAAAATCCATTACATACCATATGTTCACAGAGTACATTTCATATATTTTCTTATGTTTTTTAGAGACTAAGGACTTTGGTAATCATAAGGTTTTAAGCGGCAAATTTACAAAGAAAAATAAACTGAATTACAATTTCATGTTTAGAATGTAGAAATGTTTGCTACAATAACAATAACAAAAGTATATAGGTATATTTTTTATTGATTTTATATGTATATTTAATAATTAAAATTTGACCTCAATGAGCGTTTTTCTTGTTGTTTTTTTCTTAGTTCTGAGCGTTCCTCTAGATGGCGTTGTCCATGAAGAAGGCTGCATGGCGGTAAGTACCTTTGTCCAGCTAGCAATCATAGAAAAAAGTTGCGTAAGAGCGGGAATTTATGTTGCTTTATATTTTAGTTGAAAGTGTTTGGTGCAAATAAATTACAAAATGAGTTCAGAAGTGGGTTCTGATATAGAATGTACTCCACTAATCCTTAGCTGAAGAAATCCATAACAATAAACATGTATAATCGCCCAAATATGAGCAAGTCCATCCATCCATCCATCAGCCCGTGTTCGTCCACTGCTGGACATAGGCCTTTCCCAAATTTCGCCACTCATGTCGGTCCTCCGTCCTCTCCTCATCCAGCCGCCCCCCGCAACGTCCTTCAGGTCGTCGGTCCAGTGGGCACGAGGTCGGCCTACACTACGCTTTGCTGTACGTGGTCTCCATTCTAGAGCCTTTCGGCCCCAACGGCCATCATCTCGGCGACAAATATGGCCTGCCCACTGCCACTTCAACTTACTGATTCTGCAGGCTATGTCGGTTACTTTCTATCTCCGATGGATCTCCTCGTTTCGGATTCTATCCATCAGAGATACCCCAAGCATAGCCCGCTCCATAGCTCGCTGAGCGACCTTAAATCGGTGGATCAGGCCCTTTGTAAGAGACCACGTCTCAGCGCTATACGTCATCACAGGAAGGACGCATTGGTTGAACATCTTAGCCTTTAAGCACTGCGGTATTGACGACGTAAATATGTGACGCAACTTTCCGAATGCTGTCCAACCCAAGCATAGTCTTCTGTCAGCCTCGGCGTCGAAGTTGTTTTTATCCAGCTGTATGACTTGACCCAGATAAACATATTTCTGAACAGTTTCGATGCTAACATTGTTGACGGTTAGTGGCCCTTGGATGACGTGACAGTTGGACATGACCTTAGTCTTCTCCAAATTCATCCGCAGGCCCACTCGTCTCGAAGAATCGCTAAGGCCGCGCACCATTACCTCCAGTTCCTGCAGCGATTCTGCCATTATCACGATGTCATCGGCAAAACGAAGATGTGAAATGTACTCTCCGTTTACGTTTATGCCTCGTCCATTCCAGTCTAGTGTTTTAAAGACGTCCTCCAGCGCGGCGGTAAACAGTTTTGGGGAAATAACATCTCCCTGTCTCACGCCGCGCTGAAGATGTATCGGTCTTGTTTGTACAACCTGTACTTGGACGGACATCGTAGCGGAGTCATACAGACATTTCAACATCTCCACGTAACGCCAGTCAACTTGGCATCGTTGCAAGGACTGCAGAACAGACCAAGTTTCGATGGAGTCGAAGGCTTTCTCGTAGTCCACAAACGCTAGACATAAAGGCTGATTATACTATTGGGTTTTCTGTATAACCTGCCTTAGCGTGTGAATGTGGTCCACGGTGCTGTAGCCTTTTCGAAACCCAGCCTGCTCTGGAGGTTGGAAGTCGTCAAATCGTTGAGCGAGTCGATTCGTGATAACTCTTGAGAACAGCTTGTAGGTGTGGCTCAGGAGTGCGATTGGTCTATAGTTCTTTAGTTGGATTTTGTCCCCTTTTTTGAAGAACAAAATGACCAAGCTCCTGCTCCACTCCTCTGGCGTAGTACCTGTACGAATAACGGCATTAAAGAGGTCCTGTAGCTGTCCGAGTATAGGGCAACCTCCAGTTTTCAGGAGTTCAGTTGTGATGCCGTCCTCGCCCGGCGCCTTATTGTTTTTCAGCTGTTCAAGAGCTATCCTATAAGAGGATCCTACAAGAGCTATCCTATGAGCAAGTAACTTTTAACATTTCCCAGTCAGTTTATTTTATTTTGATATAACTCAAATACTAACTTGCAAATCCTCCTTGCAAATCCTCCCGAAGTTATTCGGGGGAGAGTAAGAGAGCAGCTCTCAGGCAAAACCAGGCGGCCCACCATTGCCTGGGACCGATGGATGGCGGTATATCCATCTCCAATTGCCGGGGCTTGTATAAAACAGACTAGTGACGGGCAGCGGCGTCACTGGTGCAAGGGTTTCGGCACCGCGCTCACCAACCCGCCTGTCCAGCGTGTGTGAGTATGGGCATTTCTTCCAGGAGGACCGCCGAGAGTGGTGAAATCCTGGAAAGGCTAATGTCCAGCAGTGGACGAAACAGGCTGATGGATGGATGGATGGATGGATCGATAACTCATTATATGAAATTTGGCAACTAATACCGTCTTATACTACAAGTATAGGGAAAAATCTGAAAACTTTACATTTGTAATTAGATCATAAAAATATAGTCTTTAACGGAAGCCTCGCTGGGCGAGTCCGACTCGCAATTGTTTATTTATTTACTGCACCCAGAAAATTACGTATTAGATATTGAAAATGTATATGGGGCAATGAATTTTTCATTTCGCCTTTATCAACTATTTTTTATTCAAGTGGTTCAAAAGGATCAGTGGAGCATTTTACTTAATTTTCCGAGTACGTTATTAATACGTACAACCAGTGTTACTATGTTTTCTACCAGTATCAATCTACACGCAAAAAATTGAATACAATAACGCACATAAAATTAAAATTGTGACAACCCTTTTCTCAATGGTTCCGCCCGCGTTTATTCCACCTGCCCCGTTCTAAAGTTTTGCGTTATTTTATCAACACTCCTATATCTTGACCAGGGTAGATGATATAATAAATAAAACCGCATCCAAATCCGTTGAGTAGTTCTCGAGTTAAACATAACATACATACAGACAGATGAAAATTTAAAATATGGTAGTTTTAGCTGCAGTACAAAATTAATAACACGTCATTTTAAATTATGAAAAAATACTCCATGTAAAACCACGACTTTTTTATAACTTTATTATTAGTAAAGAATAGCGTTTATTCAATATCTGCCCCGTTTTCGACTTGGGTGTTATTGAATGGACATCCCTTATAGCGTTTTATGTTGACCAGGAACACTACGATGATAATAAAAAAACCGCGTCCAAATCCACTGAGTAGTTCTCGATTAATTAAAACATAGACAGTTCAAAAAAATTTTGTTTTAGCCTCAGTACAATAAAAATAAACCATTTCAATTGAAATTTCAAAAAAATATTCAATGTATAGACACGACTTTTTTAAATTTTATTATTAGTCTAGATACATAATTTATAACCAGGGCAACTTGAAACTACCCTGAAATCGTTTGTTCGATTAGTTGCAAACAGAAATCTCACAAGTAAGTTTCTTAAAGCTTATATGCATTTTCGCTCCCTCGTCGAGCTAAATTGGAAATTCTAGCCACTAGCGTACTGCTTTAAACCATAAATCAAACAGACTGGTGATATTAGCTTTGTAGCCCAGTCCGGACTTAAAAGAAGTCTTGAATGGTTTCCACTCTTAAGAGCCCTGAAGCTGGCGGCTTGAAGTCAGTCGCGCACAGGGTCCCAATGCTTGCTATTTCATCCTACATACAACTTCGGTTTATAGAGCACTGACTGACTGTGATTGGTTGGCCCGAACGTTCATTTCCCGAGCTCGTACGGTACTAACCCAACACTAAGCTAACGCGAGACAAAATTCATGTCCTCAAAAACTCGAAAATGGTTTTGGGTCTTCCTGTGATTTCAGGAGAAATATCCCAAAAATCAAAACAGAACAAAAATATTTTTGAAAAGTATAAAATATTCTATGCTGTAAACCTAAAATTCTTTGATTTGTTGTATTGCTTCTAAGACATAATAGTACATAAACATTCATGAAAATATGTGTAAAATCCAGGACTATATACGCTTGTAACTTTTGTATGTATTTGATTTTGATAAATGTTTTAGGGTCAAGTCATGGAAATTGTATGAAAGGGTATGTTGAAAAAGAAAAATAATAAGCTTACCTATCAATAAGGATATTATCAGCGAACAGCGCTAGTATGGGAGTTAAGGCGAATAGAGTCGTCTTAAGTAGTTTCGCAGCCAAAGTAATTATTTAATAGCAATAAAACTATATTGTACAGTATAAACAACAAATTCTCGAGTTCCAGACATAACTTTTATCAATTTAAAAGTTTTTAGCGGTTTAACGAGAAATGATAAAATATGTATTTAAAAATTTAAGTTGGTCCTCACAGAAGTAACCTCGAAAAAGTTGCATTGTTTAAACGCGATTGGGTTTGGCTCTTGCTTAAAGACGGTATTACATACAAGTTTTAAATTTACTGTACAAGTTTTAAGTTTTGTTGGTTATACCTACTCTAAGTAACCACGCAAATGCAAATACGCTTACAACCACGCAAATGCAAATACGCTTACACACGCACACAGACACACACCCTCACACACACCTACACACCCTTTCACACACCACACACAAACATATTATGTATGTATAACCTCTCATCTTTTTTTCTTCAAAAAAAAGGTTTCTGTTAATTTATTAATTTATATAATCTGTAGTTGTAATATCTACAAACAGCACAAGAATAATGTAACAACTAGGGAAGAACGGTCCCTTCTAATACAGGTTTTGTTAGCTTAAAAGGAGGGTCCAAAGTACTTATAAATTACTTGTGTATAAATAAATAAATTTTGTATTTGTATTTTGTATTTGTAAAGTAAAACAAAAAATTGTAAACAGTTGGGTTCCGTACGCAGACGGTGCCAAATTTTTTGTCACGCGCCACCATTTTAGCTCCTTGTTTTTAGTAGCCTTGATGTTGCTTTGGCATGTATTTTTTTGGTATTGAAACGAAGGGGTACAAAGTAAAATAAGCAGTACTTAATCAATTTGTATTTCTGATAATAATTGGACAGAGTTGCGACTTAGTTAAGTGTATTATTCAGAATGCCGAATCAAATGAGCTCCCGGTAGTATTTATAGCCTCTGAGAACCGGTCGCAGGCTGGCGGCAAGTCGAGAGAGCGTGGCGGCCTCTCATTGGCTGGCTTAGCTTGGCTTGGCTTGGCTTGGCTTGGCTTGGCTTGGCTTGGCTTGGCTTGGCTTGGCTGGCTGGGCTTGGCATTGGCTGGCTGGGCTGGCGTGATGGCATACAGGGTTGCGTTACAATCGGCCGTCCTGCAACAATTGCTCCCGCAATGGGAAAAACACGCAATTAGCTCTCAAGTAGGTCTATAAGGTCTTCAGTTTCTAATTCGTCGTTTGAGCTACTGGCACTATCAGATATAGGAGCTATACTCCTGTACGGGCGCAAGGAGTCTGCGGATACTAATCCGGTGAAACTTTTGTAGCCCCTCAAACCTTTAATACTCCTGATTCTATATCTGTCATTGCCAACAACTTGAGTAATAATATAAGGGCCGGAATAAATATCGTCTAATTTAGTGTTAACCCTGGAAGCACTACTAGTAGGGGCCTGTCTCCAAAGAACCAAATCAGCTTTTCTATACACTTTGCAATTTTTACGGCGTTTATCAAAGTTTCTCTTCATTCGTTCACTCACTTTCGTTATCCGCGCACTCGCTTTTTCGCGCCTAGTTTGGACCGGTTCAGAGACTCGGTCTGGAATGCTCACGTCACACACTGACCTACCACTCCGAGCAAACATTAAATCAAAGGGTTTCAAACCTGTGGTATCGTTTAAGGTGTTGTTTATACCCCAAACAACGTCAGGTAAACAATTGGACCAGTTATTAGCCGCTTCACTCGGATCGGTGGCACGGAGGGCATTGAGTATGGTTCGATTGGTGCGCTCAACCTGACCGTTTGCTCGTGGACACGCAATCGCATTCAGTGTGTGCTTGAACTGTTTGTCTGTGGCTAGTTTCTTAAAATTTCTACTCGTGAAGGCTTTACCGTGATCAGTGACTACTCGATCCGGATATCCAAACAGACCGAATATTCTCCTCAGGGCTCTGACCGTTTCAATTGAATTCGTTGTACGTGTCGGTTCGGCAATGACAAATTTGGAAAATGCATCAGTTATAACCAACATATACTCATGTCCTTTCTGAGTCCTACAGAAAGGTCCTAAATGGTCTACGTGGATCATCCGCATCGGCTCAGAAGGCTTTGGAATTGGATATAACTTTCCTTCTTTTCTTCCGTGTTCACCCTTTCCGTAAGCGCAATGTAAACATGAGGTAACGTATTTTTGGATAAAACGCGTCATCTTGGGAAACCAAAAGTCATTTTTAAGAAGATCCATACTACGTTTCAATCCTACGTGACCTATATCGTCGTGATGCATCTGCACGATCTTCCATCTAGCAAGCCCAGGAACCACTAGCCTATTACCGTTCAGAGTCTTGCGGTATAACCTACCATCGATGAGCACATAACTATTAACGATCTCTGAATCAGCAGACCCGTTTTTTAGTTGTTCGATTATTCTATTTAATTTTTCGTCCTGAGACTGAACTGTGTAAAACCAATCTGTTACTTCGGGACGATTTATATTCACAGTATCGACTGGGTTCCTGTTAAGGGCGTCTACATGTTTCATTCTCTCGCCCGGCCTATATTCAATACTAATGTCATAGTCTTGAATCAGGAGCTACCACCTAGCTATCCGTGGTATTATGTCACGCTTGGTGAGGGTATCCCGAACGGCCGTACAATCAGTTACAATCTTTACATGTTTATCAACAACATAAACCCGAAATCTGCGCAACGATTCCACAACTGCAAGCGTCTCGAGCTCGTAGCTGTGGTACATACTTTCCTCTTTAGTTGTTACGCGACTGAAATACATGACAGGGCGCAAAGATAAATCGGTTTGTTGTTGTAAAAGAATACCGACGATACCAAGTTTGCACGCATCTGTATGAATCTCGGTTAGTAACGACGGGTCGTACAATGCAAGTACTGGTTTAGAGCACAAACTATTTTTAAGTTCTTCAAAACTTTGTATTTGATCTTTATTCCAAACCCAGGTGCTATTTTTCTTCGTTAAATTAGTTAAAGGTCTAGCAATAACTGCGAAATTATGTATATATTTTCGGAAATAACTGCACAACCCAATAAACTGACGTACCTCGTGAACGTTACTGGGTACGGGAAATTGTGATACCGCATTTAATTTTGACTGACCTGGCTGAATACCCTCTGAAGAAATTTCGTGTCCCAGATACGTCACTTTGGTTTGCAAGAACGAACACTTTTTCATGTTTAATTTTAAATTTTCTGACTTCAGTTTACGGAGAACGGTTTCCAAAACATCCAGCCCACTAGAAATGTCAAAAGAGGGTAGGAGTAAATCGTCCAAGAATGCTAATATCTCACTTGAATGACATTGACTGTCAGCTTGGCTGTAACGACTACCCTCAGTTTCGTTACGCATTGATTCAACTATTTTATTAACCAAACGCATAAACACGGACGGTGCGTTAGCTAGACCGAATGGAACGCGAGTATATTCATAATGCCCTTGTGTTGTCACAAAAGCGGTTTTGTGTGTGTCTTCTGGTGAAATTAAGACTTGATGATAACTTTGCGCCATATCAAGACTCGTGAAGTAGTTTTTACCGGCTAATTTAGAAACTTGGTCATCAATATTTGGCAGTGGGTAACGGTCTTTAATAGTGATGGCGTTAAGCGCCCGATAGTCAATGCACATTCTCCTATCACCATCCTTCTTTTTAACTAGAATAACCGGTGACGCATACTCTGACTCGGACTCTTTGATAATACCGGCATCCAACAATTCGTTCACTTTTGTTTTAACTATATCTTGTTCACCGATTGATAATCTATATGGCTGACGATGGACGGGCTCCTGAGAGGAAAGTTTTATTTTCATTTGTAACAAATTTGTACAACCTAAATCTTGTGTATTACTAGCGAAACAATCCTTGTAATTAATCAATAAAGAATTTAAATCATGACGCTGTTTTTTGTTTAATGGACCTGTGCTAATTTGATCTATGTTCACCCCACCTAGTTTCGTATCATTTGAGACAATATTGGCATTGGCAACTAATAAAATGGTTTTTTCACGAACCTGGCTTGCACATGGCTGATCCTCGCATCGCTCCGCCCTGGCTAGCACCTCGCCGGGCTGCCACTCGATCATTTTGGTGCCAGTGTTCAGCACTTTTATGATTCCTTCCTCACCACGAAGAACCGTCGCAGGCAGAGAAAATGATATACCCTGCAGCTCGAAGTGGCGTGCATTTGTGACCACGTCGTCATGATTGCGGTTACCCAACACGCGGACTTTGATGATTGAAGTACCCGGTGGTAGACATTCCTTGCTTGCAGTTACCACCTTGAAGCGATCAGGTTTCTCGACTACATCGAAGTCATTGTTCAATTCGGTATCTCGCTTGAATGTCACCATTCCATCACTCACGATCAGTGACATACCTTCGCTGTTTATAACTGGTTGTCCTATTAATAAATGGATGCCTTCCATATCGATTTCGGTCAGATATGCCTTGCAGTGAATTGAAATGTTGTCAATCTCCAAATCAAACTTTACTTCTCCACGACTGGTTATGAAGTCCCCAGAAAATCCCTTTAGAACAACGCTGGTTGGTAAAACTTCCAGTGCCAGTAATCGAGAAACTTGGCTGGTCATGACATTTACCTGACTACCCGTATCTATGTAAGATTTCACAAAAATACCGTTGACCTTCACTACCTTCTTGTAAACATTATTGCAAGTTTGCAAAAGCTTGATCTCTTTAATATTGATCACTTCCGGGCTGATAGACTTTTCATTCGTGGCAATCGTAAGACAACGAGTGGCAATGTGCCCTTTCTTACCGCATTTAAAACAGCTACGCAAATCGGGTAGCGTGCAATTACGTAGGATGTGCCCAGTTTTCTTGCAACGTGGACACGGGTCGATGTCAGGATTGTCAGGTATGATTTTTCTATCAGATATTTGCCGGCCGATATCTTTGCCTAGCGTACGTACCTCTGTCAGCGGCAAACGATAGTCATCGAGTGCACATAAAAAACCCTCGTAGAGTTCGTCAGGGCGCTCGCATTGGTATGCTCGAGCGTTTGGCTGCAGTGATGATGGCAAGCCTCTAATAATGCAGGAAACGCTAGCGCTGTCAGATAACTTGCATCGAAAGCACATTGCTACTTTTTCCTGATAGTACTTTGTCATGGTTTCAGATGGTAGCTTCTTTCGTTGCATCATCTCGTCCAACAGGTTACTAAAGTCACGATGTTTAGGAAACGCTCGAATCAGCATACCTTTCCAGGCCTCCCAAGAATGGTCATATTCCTCCAGACGATTGTACCACTTCCTTGCCTGGCCTCGCAACTTATCTTGCAAGTGAAACGCCTTCGTAATGTCATCCCATCCATGTATTTCTCCCAGCTGATCTATCTTTTTCAACCACGCCTTCACTGTGCAGTCTTCTCCATCGGGATCAAACTCGGGGATGAGTGACGCTGCACGGTGACCCTTCATTTTGCTGATTGCAGGAGTTTCCTCGTTTAGTTCACGAATTGCTCTCTGGACCTCACTCTGCAGCAGATTTTTCAGTAACTTTTTTGCCGGGGGTGACGAGCACGTGTTGTCTTCTTGATTATCATCTTGGACATCTATCGAATCTTCCATGTCACATGTTGTAGAAGGTGAAATAATCCATCCAGGTGGGCGTAGATTTTTTTCCTTGGAATCGTCATGGCGATTACGTTTCATCGTTTTATTTGATGGATCCCACTTCTGAGTGAAACGAAGGGGTACAAAGTAAAATAAGCAGTACTTAATCAATTTGTATTTCTGATAATAATTGGACAGAGTTGCGACTTAGTTAAGTGTATTATTCAGAATGCCGAATCAAATGAGCTCCCGGTAGTATTTATAGCCTCTGAGAACCGGTCGCAGGCTGGCGGCAAGTCGAGAGAGCGTGGCGGCCTCTCATTGGCTGGCTTAGCTTGGCTTGGCTTGGCTTGGCTTGGCTTGGCTTGGCTTGGCTTGGCTTGGCTTGGCTGGCTGGGCTTGGCATTGGCTGGCTGGGCTGGCGTGATGGCATACAGGGTTGCGTTACAGTATTTACTATAATGTTTTGAGAGTTCCGCACCCGTATTGGGGGGTGGTACGGAACCCTCTGTTCGCCAGTCCGACTCACACTTGGCCAAATTTTTTTAATTTTTTATTATGCAATGATACGAATACGCTGAATTTATCGTATATATTTTTATGACGTGCATAGAACTTTTTGCTGGAAATCAATGCGAGGTTAATTTTGAACATAAAAATAACATAAAAAAAAACAATTTGTAGTGCTATTATGTATATAAATTATGCAGTGCCTACCCTAGCGTCATACAAATAATGATTTTTCAAAGTGACATTTAAATTTTTAAATATTTTTTTATTATCAAACTTGACCTTCTCATTGCATTTCCAGCAAAAATTTCTATGCACGCCACTGTCTACAAGTAAGTTTGTTTTGTAAGTTAAGGTTGTTAAGGTTGCTGTGTTTTTAATATTGCAGGAAAATATTTCGCTAGCGTTCGGTTTGATTAATTAATAAAATTTTAAACTTAGTTGAAATGTTAATCAAATAAACCTGAGTTATCACATTTCATCCTACTTTACAATGCAGTGTTTGTTCAGTGAAAAACAAGAAAACTTATCGACACGTGTTTTGCCTCTGAACGGGCATCCTCGAGATGTGTTGCTAGCTCGGCTTCTCCGCAGCAACTGAGTGTTGCTCGCCCAGCCGCTCTGCAGCAACTGACGTTGTTCGCCCGACAGCTCAGCAGCTAGTGACGAGCCGCCGACCAAAAGGTGAGTTTTGATGATTTTTTCCGCAAAATTTAATCGTCGCTTTTTATTGGTTTGAAATTAATTTGTAAAGAGACAAAGTTGGGATAACCATTAACGTGCCTTTTTTCAGAAGCACGCAGACCGAACACAAATGTATATGTACTACGGGGATTAAACCTTTAACCTCTGAGTTAGCAAGCAAGCACTCTACTAATCGGCCACAGAGGCACAGTATTATTATACTAACATATACTTATGCTATACTTACAGAGGCGGAGTTATAGAATAACAAATACTGTAGGTAAGGAAATGAACTTGATAAAAAAAAAACAATTTAGTGAATCGTCTAAAGCAACGATGCTAAATACTCCTCAATTTAATTAATGGATAAGTGGAAACGAATGTGTTCAAAATGAAAAATTCTGTAATTAATATTTCATGCTGTTTATGCTTGCTTACATGTTTTAAGTTTTTAATGGAGTTTAAATAAAACTTGCATTTTTTGTATCTTGCAAACAAAACACTAATTTCGTTTTACTAATGTTAACTCAAACGGTTTTTAGGGTTCCGTACCCGAAGAGCAACACGAAGTCCTATCAATGTCAATCTGCTGTGTGTCCATCTGTCAGTCCGAGTATGTCACCGGTCTATAGCTTGTAGACGGAATGAGTTACATATCTGAAATTTGGATATTATGTCAAATGGTATTATTTAGAGGGGATCCCATACCCCTTGAGGAGTGTTATTGTATATATCGGAGCGGCAAAGGATAATAGGAGAAGATGGTCGATCATCTTCTGGAGTTTTGTTACCTCTTGGACTATTTCCGGACATTGTTCAAAAAAACTCACAGATAATTGATTAAAATAACAATTATTTAATCAGCAATTTTCAAGGCAAACAATAATTTACTGGTAATTTAACAATTAATTATCGAAAGTGATTCAGGTGTGAACCGTGTCACAATTACGATGTGGTCGGAGCGGCTGCCTCGAACAGAATGAACCGGAGCGCCCGCTCGCTCGCTTTTAAGGCCAGCCGTTCCGCTCCCACCTCGCCTGATTCACGGAGTGGCGTGTTGACGTCACGGCGCAGGTGCAGTCGCAGGTGTTTGTGCCACGAGGTGTTTTTTTCGGTTGTTTTTAAATCGACGCCGACACGGCCATTCAGCAACCAGGTCGTCCTCGACCTGAAATAGAACAGTAACGCACAGTATTGGAGCCACCACCAAAAGCCTCTAAATGTTTACATAAACACCTCTACCATCACTCGTTATAACGAGCCAAATAGCTAAAGCCAAATAGTTAAAAGCTCCCTGTCCTCAATTCGTAAGGAGGCCCCTGTCCTCGACTTACACCACTTTACACATAAAGTAAGGAGGCCCCTGTCCTCGACTTACATCACTTTACACATAAAGTAAGGAGGCCCCTGTCCTCGACTTACACCACTTTACACATAAAGTAAGGAGGCCCCTGTCCACGACTTACACCACTTTACACATAAAGTAAGGAGGCCCCTGTCCTCGACTTACACCACTTTACACATAAAGTAAGGAGGCTCCTGTCCTCAACTTATTTCACAAATTACTTCATTAGGACAAAATTAAGATTAAAGATTTTGAGCCACCTTTACTGTAGTTCGTCAGGCTCATTTCTATCTTGAATGTCTTCCAGAGTACTAAGTTCTTCTTTTTCATACGCATCTTGAGTCACAATAGTAGCTTCAGTCGCCGACACGGAATCTTGATTGACGTTTTCACCTGGTTTCGACGCCAGTCGTAATTGGTCATGTGCTACTTTCTTCGGTCGTTTAGCCGGTGGCTCACCTTGTCGTGGTTCTCTTTGTTTGATCGTAGTTCTTGTTGACGCGTCATGTTTTCCAATATAGTGGCTAACGCAGTCAGCGTCTGGTTTCTCCCAGAATCCTCGGTCTCTCGCCTAGACGCGGCGGCTGGAGCTGATGGTCCACCGCGGTTGATCCCACTTCTGATATCGGAGCGGCAAAGGATAATAGGAGAAGATGGTCGATCATCTTCTGGAGTTTCGTTACCTCTTGGACTATTTCCGGACATTGTTCAAAAAAACTCACAGATAATTGATTAAAATAACAATTATTTAATCAGCAATTTTCAAGGCAAACAATAATTTACTGGTAATTTAACAATTAATTATCGAAAGTGATTCAGGTGTGAACCGTGTCACAATTACGATGTGGTCGGAGCGGCTGCCTCGAACAGAATGAACCGGAGCGCCCGCTTGCTCGCTTTTAAGGCCAGCCGTTCCGCTCCCACCTCACCTGATTCACGGAGTGGCGTGTTGACGTCACGGCGCAGTTGCAGTCGCAGGTGTTTGTGCCACGAGGTGTTTTTTTCGGTTGTTTTTAAATTGACGCCGACATATAGAACAGAAATATACTGATATATATATTTTATTTTTATCCTCAAAAATGAAGTAATAAAGGGGCCATCAAAATTGACAGTTTTGAACCATTTTTGTAACGAGGTCTGTCTCGAAAATTAACTAGTTAGGAATTAGAAATTTTCTGTATAGTTTGTGCTATACACTGTACAATAAACTTCGATTTTTATTAACGTTACTCCGGTTACGTATCCAAATACTTGACCAACTTAATTTTGCAGTTTTGCTGTTAAGATAAGTTCGTAATTTTTATTCAAATCATTTAAGGTTATTAACTTATTTAAATGGTACGAAACCCTCAGGGCGAGGGTCCTACTCGCACTAGATCGTTGTTTTTTGTCATGGAACTGGTTTCGAATCGTGCTCTCCCTAAAAAGTATGTATTTGTGCCAGAAACACGGCAATAAGTCCCACCTTCATCACATTAGAAGAATAAATCATCAGTACATACTCCGTAGGTGGTAGAGTTGATGCCGGGCTCGACTGTGGAGGTACCACCATCTTACTCGTAAACCGCCCTGAAGTTATTCGGGGGAGAGTAAGAGGACAGCTTGCAGGCAGGCACAAATCCAGGTAGCCCACCAATCCTGGGACCGTGTGATGGCGGTATATCCATCCCGAATTGCCGGACCTTAAATAAACAGACTTGTGACGGGCAGCGGCGTCACTAGTGCGAGAGGTTCTGGCACCGCGCTCACCAACCCGCCTGCCCAGTGTGTGTGAGTATGGGCATCTCTTCCCAATTCATGACGTACACCAAAAATAAACGGCCCCCAGTTCCCGGCAGCCCCACTATTCCCGACTACGGTGGCGGTCGCGGTAACGGTGGGGCAGGGGGTGCTAAGAGTCTCCGGTTGATTAGCCACCAACACCGACGACTCTTTTTGGTGACGTATAATACACGGACGTTACGGGAAGATAGACACCTCGCTGAGCTCGAGTCAGAATTAGGTAGAATCAACTGGCATATTCTGGGGCTATCGGAAGTCCGACGAACAGGTGAGGATACGATAACCCTAGAGTCAGGACACCTGCTCTACTATCGAGAGGGCGATCAATTGTCTGTCGGTAGAGTTGGCATGCTGGTCAACAAAGACCTCACTAGCAACGTGTTATAAATCGGTGGTGTCTCTACTCAGGTGGCATATCTTGTTATTAGACTCAACAAGAGATAGGTATTCTCTTAAAGTAATTCAAGTGTATGCCCCCACGTCGAGCGACTCTGATGATGTAGTCGAGGCCGTCTATGATGACATATCAAAGGCAAGACATAACACCACCAAGACACATTTTACCGTTGTTATGGGGGACTTCAACGCCAAAGTGGGAGTACAAGAGTGTGGTGAATTGGTAATCGGACCACACGGTTATGGCTGCAGAAATCCTCGGGGCCAGATGCTGGTTAGCTTGCTTGAGAGCCAGGGTCTCTATTTGATGAACTCATTCTTCAAAAAGAATCCTCAAAGGAAGTGGACCTGGCGTAGCCCTGATGGTAAGACTAAAAATGAGATAGACTTCATCATGACGGATCAAAAGCACATAATCCAAGATGTATTTGTGATCAACAGGTTTTGTACCGGTAGCGATCACCAACTTGTGCGATGCATCTTGGATATCGACTTACAGCTTGAGAGAAATCGTCTGATGAAGCCTACGCCTCCACCCTTCTCTGCGCCAAACCGCTGCGGGATCCGAAAAGTTCCAAATGGAACTTCAGAACCGATTTGCCCTGTTGGAAACCACTGAGGATTTTGACCAGCTTGCTAACAATTTCACAAATGTCGTGCGCGAGATAGGGAGGGCTTATTTTAAGCCGGAGCGAAGGACTAAGGAGTCCAAAATTTCGAGTGGAACTCTGAACCTGATGAGGCAGAGACGGGAAATGTCTTCAGATTCTGCAGATTTTTCCCTTCTTAACAAGCGTGTTATAAGGCAAATTCGTTTTGACCTGCGCCAACATAACACTCGCGTCATTGAAGACGCAATCCAGCGAAATAAAGGCTCGAAAGTTTTTGCTCAGCAGTTAGGAAGGACCAATCTGACGAAGCTGAAGACATCTGACATTAGAACTGTTACCTTTAGGCCAGAAATCCTCGCCTACATCGAGAAATTTTATGGCTCCTGTATTCTTCACACGCTCCCAGGCCAGCTGCTCGCGATGAAGACGACAAACGTGCACCTCTGGTCCGCCACTACACCGATGAACTCCCGGATGTCGAAATGGGTGAGATTAGGATAGCTCTTGAACAGCTGAAAAACAACAAGGCGCCGGGCGAGGACGGCATCACAACTGAACTCCTGAAAGCTGGAGGTTACCCTATACTCGGACAGCTACAGGACCTCTTTAATGCCGTCATTCGCACGGGTACTACGCCAAAGGAGTGGAGCAGGAGTCTGGTCATTTTGTTCTTCAAAAAAGGGGACAAAATCCTACTTAAGAACTATAGACCCATTGCGCTCCTGAGCTACACCTACAAGCTGTTCTCAAGAGTTATCACGAATCGTCTCACCCAATGATTCGACGACTTCCAACCTCCAGAGCAGGCTGGGTTTCGAAAAGGCTACAGCACCGTGGACCACATTCACACGCTAAGGCAGGTTATACAGAAAACTCAAGAGTATAATCAGCCTTTATGTCTAGCGTTTGTGGACTACGAGAAAGCCTTCGACTCCATCGAAACTTGGTCTGTTCTGCAGTCCTTGCAGCGTTGCCAAGTTGACTGGCGTTACGTGGAGTTGTTGAAATGTCTGTATGACTCCGCTACGATGTCCGTCCAAGTACAGGGTGTACAAACAAGACCGATACATCTTCAGCGCGGCGTGAGACAGGGAGATGTTATTTCTCCAAAACTGTTTACCACCGCGCTGGAGGACGTCTTTAAAACACTAGACTGGAATGGACGAGGCATAAACGTAAACGGAGAGTACATCGTCGCTTTGTCGATGACATCGTCATAATGGCGGAATCGATGCAGGAACTAAAGGAAATTATGCGCGGCCTTGGCGATTCTTTGAGACGAGTGGGCCTACGGATGAATTTAGATAAGATTAAGGTCATGTCCAACTGTCACGTCATCAAAGGGCCAATAACCGTCGACAATGTTAGCATCGAAGTTGTTCAAAAATATGTTTACCTGGGTCAAGTCATTCAGCTGGATAAAAACAACTTCGACACCGAGGCTGACAGAAGAATATGCTTGGGTTGGGCAGCATTCGGAAAGTTGCGTCACATATTTACGTCGTCAATACCGCAGTGCTTAAAGGCTAAGATGTACAACCAGTGCGTCCTTCCTGTGATAACGTATGGCGCTGAGACGTGGTCTCTTACAAAGGATCTGGTCCACCGGTTTAAGGTCGCTCAGCGAGCTATGGAGAGGGCTATGCTTGGGGTATCTCTGATGGATAGAATCCGAAATGAGGAGATCTGTCGGAGATCGAAAGTAACCGACATAACCTGCAGAATCAGTAAGTTGAAGTGGCAGTGGGCAGGCTATATTTGTGGCCAACATGATGGCCGTTGGGGCCGAAAGGCTTAAAGGCTAAGAATGGAGACCACGTACAGCAAAGCTTAGTGTAGGCCGACCTAGTGCCCGTTGGACCGACGACCTGAAGGACGTAGCGGGGGGCGGCTGGATGAGGAGGACGGAGGACCGACATGAATGGCAAAATTTGGGAAAGGCCTATGTCCAGCAGTGGACGAACTCGGGCTGATGGATGGATGGATGGATGACATTCTCCGTTACAACTTTGATACGCCATTGGATAAAATGTATAAAAATAGGGTCATATAAATTTTGTTAAACATTGGGTGTTATTCGTAGACGCCATTTTTGAAAAAAATAGGTAGGTAAAATTTTCACCAAAACATTTTTTTTTCCCTAGATTTTTCGTACAGCGTTGTCACTACACTAAGCTACGTACGGCGAACGGAAGGCGCGTAGCCGCGTAGCGCGTGCGACGCATGGTGTCAACAAACGTAGCCGCGTAGTGCGCACGGCGCATGGTGTCTACAAACGCAATTGGTTTTGGGATAACTTTGCATAGCCGTATTTTAATATGGGTGATACTTAAAGAAAAAACACGTATTTCATTAATTTTATTTTAGAAAGAAATAAATAAATTTGAACAATGTTCAAAAAGACATTCTGTTTATAATTTTTTTTTTCAATAAGTTCTTGGCCTTTATTTTCAGTGCATTTATAGTTTTTTTTTATTCAATCGGTTACTGCTTCTTGAATAATTACACACATGTAATTATCTGATTTTTTCCTATACGTTTGCTATACGACCTACTTGTGAACGGAACTAAGTAGGAAGCATAAATTCTCAACAGAATCATAGGGCTGTAAGTCTTTGTATGAGATGTTATTTTTAATTTGATAACTCTAATGGGCTCTTAACTTCCTGTGAGTATTATTTTGTTATTAGCAAATAAAGTGATTGCATTCCCTTAGCATACATTATCAGTTTAGTGGATGGTAAGTGTCAAGTAAAGTTAGTCACTCATTATAACATTACTATAATAAATTTGTATGTATTTCAAATAAAAGGGTATGTACGAAACCCTTAGAGCACGAATTCTTTTCGGACTTGACCGGTTTTTTCCCTGAATACGTTTATGGGAAAAAGTCCTACGATTTTATGATACGAACAGATATTTGCCATCACAACAAACCTATCCGACTCCATTAGTCTGAATTATAGACTGTTACTTAAGAGAGAAAGTCATAAACAAAAGTTAATTCGACAATATTTTGTCATAATTGCCCGAAATAAACTCACTGGGCAAATGTTCTCGTTTGGGCAAGGACATAAAACCTTTGAGAGGCCATTGACTATTCAATTAGAGCAACGTTGTTTATAATTTAAGAGGATCAAGAATTCTCGTTTTCGTTGTTTACATTGCCCATGATTTCAATATTTCCATTGGCCAATTATATCGTGCGTTCGAATTGATAATTAGATTAATTGTTATGATTAAAATTTTGGAAAAATACTTGTTAATTGGTTGATTGTGCATTTGTCGGAGCAGTAAACTGTTTTACCCTAAAACCCAAAAAAAATCGCTTCAGTACGATAGCAAAATTTATCAAAAATATTCAATGTATTGAAAAAATTATCTTTAGCAAATCTGACCATTCGTTCTCAACAGTTTTTTTTTTTTTAGTTCGAGCTGGTAATAGGCAAAGAACATTACTAGCCCGTGCAGCCAATTTTCAACACAATGCATCTTATTTTCTCATTTCTTTTTTTTTTCTTTATAATTTGTCTTACCTGCCACGTTAGGCAATAATGCCTTTCTTTCCTGCCCTTGGATTTGATGTACATTGTGACTGACAGATAGAATTATTATCACCTATTTCGCCTACCCTTATGTCAAACATAAAGGTAGGTATTATTACAAAATGTAAAAAAAAACTGTTTAAAGTGAAGAAAAATCTACCGATATTTTTTTCGAAACTATTAATGGCAGTTTCTCATAAAATTACGGCTTTGTTTTATCGGGCAGCGAATGGTTGGAAGTATTAGGCTTGATTTATTTTGGGCTTACTGTTCGCAGAAAAATTGGGAACATGCGTCGGTGAAGATTACGTGAAATGTTCATTTAGCACATTACGTTTTGTTAGAAACTCTATACCAACGATAAATATTTCATGAACTGTTTAAATTGACAGTCAACTTTAAAACCAAGTAGGTATTTTTGTAATTAAAATATGTTTAGAAATCTCTCTACGGAAATGTTGGTCCTTTTTTATTTTATTGTGAATCATTAAGTCACTAATTAAAATAAATAGCTTTTCTAGTCCGTAAGGAAAATGGGACAAAAGTAACATTTTGTCAATCTTAATTTATTGTCAAATTAAGGTCGGCAACTAGCTTAACAGGTCACTACGTATATAGAGGTCTTCATATGTCACGTAAATTAGTTGCGTAACAAGGGGTCCATCTCGTAACTTACGGTCGGCAAATTGTCACATCTACTGACACTTTGCTCAAATTTTTGTTTACGGGTATGCCAACTTATCTAATGGGAGAACTTGAATAAATAAAATATGTAGTGCTTGAACATCATAATCAGTAAGAAAATATGATGCAGCGCAACGTACTTTACGTTTTTGATCCAGCGTTAATATTTGACAGACCTAATAAAAGTTCCATTTGCGGCATTAGGGAGCATAAACTGCAGGTGACTGTACCTAAAAAATGGAAGGTATTCTTATTGAAGAATTTAAATAAAAATCTTGGTACACGGTTCGACAAATCTGTAACTTTTAAAAGTTTACGACTTGTTTCAACGTGTACCAAGTATCTGGGGGCACGGTAGTGCCCCCACCAAGTCAAGCTAAAAAGCGGCACGGCCGTACCATCCTTTTCTCGAAACAGCTCAGGCAATTTTAGACCCCCTATAGCTTCGTTGTGGATAAAACTAGAAGCCTGAATGTTTAGTTAACAAGCAGGCATTGTATAACTACGGTGTATTTCAAATTTCATGTAATTTGAACTAGTAGTTTAAGAATTATAACTAGTCAAAGTTTCTCAATTTTGTCATTCACTCACTGTCTGACTGACCGATCACCAAAACTCTAAGACACTTCTATCAGACATAGAAGCTTCAAATTGGAATACAATTAGTGTTTAGTGTATAAATCAAGAAAAAACTAAAATATATTGGTGTATCTAGTTTTCTAGATACACCAACTGCATAAATAAATGCATAAATGGCCAAGTCAATCTCGTATTTATTTTAAACATATTATAAACAGATTTTTATTATTGATATGGTCACTATAAGATGTTGTTAGGTAAGCCAATTATGTAATAACTTTAGACACAAGGTCCCTTAAGTAGGGCCTGAATAAATTAACCGACTTGGATTTACATGGATCTCACAATTTTTTACGGTAGAAGAACTAAGTTGCGAGACTTGGTTTTTTTACAAGTTTTGTTTTTGATGGCATTTTATTTACATTTATGTTTACGTTCTATGAAGAAATGACAACATTCACCATCTAGTATTATTATCTAGTATGCGAAAGTCTTTTAGATAACACCCACTGTAAACTCCTCAGGTCCTCTAACAACCTTCTCTTGTCTTTTCCTTCTCACCGTTCTGGTTTTATGTCCGATTCTTTTGCCGTCACGGCTGTCCGTTTGTGGAACGATCTACCCGTTAAAATTAGAAATGCTCCGTCTCGTCATGCGTTTAAACAGTCCTTGCGCAGACATTATCTTAGTAAAATACAGTAAATCTGGTGTCAACATAGCAATCTGAAATTATCACGACTAGTAGTCTATTCTTGTATATTCTTGTATTTATTATTGTATTATATATATTTATATAATATTATATAATCGTATTTATGTAGTAATTATTGTTATTTGTTTAAAACATATTTATGTATTTTTATTAATTTATGTATTTAGTATTTACCTACAAATCTACTTATCTATTTTATTTATTAGTACATTCATGTCTTTTTTTTTTCTCACTTATTTTTTTTATGTCTTAAAGCCTTTCTGCACGCCTGCCTCTGTTCATTTCTTGTACTTTCTGTCGGGTTGACTGGGAGAAAATGCTTTTAGCATTAAGTCCGCCTGTTGTACATGTAACTTTTGTTTTGTGCAATAAAGTATTTAGAAAGAAAGAAAGAAAGAAAGTCTTTAAATGTGCTAAAACAAAAATACTGTTGTATAATGCTCTAGTTCGCAGCCACTTAGAGTATTGCTCTGTGGCGTGGTCCCCCATTACATGAAACACAAGCTGCGGATTGAGCGTCTTCAGAAGAGATTCCTTTGGCTTCTCACTTATAGCTGCGGTCTCGGGAAAAAACTGGTCTCGTACGAGCAAAGATTGAGTTATTTCAATATTAGTGGCTTAACTGAGCGACGAAATATATTAGACTTGTCCTTTTTGTACAATGTCATAAACAGTAACATGAACTAAAGTGAGTCACACCTGTGATATTAATGCAGATAGTTTAGGTTGTTTTAAATTATTGTGTAGAAAAGCTCTATCTAAAGTTAAATGATGTTTGTTAGTTTTAGTAGTTAGATATTAAGATAAAATTTAGAATTTGTAAATTATTAATGTAATTTTAGTAAAATAAGAATTTAAGATATGTGTATAATTACATGTCATACGTCACTTATATAAAATGCATGCTGTGATTACCTTAATAAGTAAGAAGTTTAGCAGTTATTTATGTTCAATGTGTAGTGTTAAAATTAGCTTACTAACTACTGGTTTTCCTAATAAAGAAAATAGAATAAAATAAAGTATTATTTTTAGCCAGAGAGGAATAAAAAGGAAAATTTGTTTCTTTTCAGGTCAACAGTAAAAAAAAAGGAAAGAACCGATGATCAAGTGAGCACTCGACTGCATCAAAAGCTCTTTTCACTCCGTTACTTTACATTCAGAGGAGATTTAATCATTTTACGTTTTTTCATAGTGCATCTTCATAGAGAAGTAAAACAAATATTAATATTACCTATATACGTTTTATTCTTTATCTCGTAGCTATTTATGGATATTTAAGTCTAATTATTACTAACCAGTCATCTAATTTATTTCTTATTTCAAAAATAAATTAAGACGAAATCAACTCTACACTGGCTTTAATTTATATAATACACTAACTTTTTCCCGCGGCTCCACCCGCGTCGAAGAGATTTTTGTGGAAATAAGGTAAACAAAAGAATATGGTTTTTTGAACGACTATATGCAACGGACACCATGTTCACCCAAAGTGCTAATAAATACCAATCAAATAAGCCCAAACTCGAAGGGTCTGCTGTTGTCCGTTGAGGAGATCCCTTGCCCATCTTCCAGTCCCATCATAAGACACTGATCGCCATGTTTTACCAAAGTGCTAATAAATACCAATCAAATAAGCCCAAACTCAAATGGTCTGCTGTTTTCCGTTGAGAAGATCCCGTACCCATCTTCCAGTCCCATCATCAGACCCTGGTTAACATGTTTTACCAAAGCGCTAATAAATACTTATCAAATAATCCCAAACTTGAAAGGTCTGCTGTTGTCCGTTGAGAAGATCCCGTACCCATCTTCCAGTCCTATCATCAGACCCTGGTCACCATGTTTTACCAAAGTGCCAAGAAGTGTGTCAGTATCTTTGTAGATGGAAATCTGTAGTCAGATTAAACTGATACAGTTTTCTCGTATGGGAAAAAATCAACACATAAACCTGGCTGTAATCACTTTTTCAAGCCTAATATTAGCAAGAGGTGTGTTAGGATCGTTGTAGATGAAAACCTTTTGTCAAAACCGGTTTTATCACGTATAACTAACCATTTGGTCAAGGCACGCCGATAAAGCAGCCAAGCAGTGTCTTTTCTTCTGACATAGTTCACAAATATTTAATTTTCAAACTGAAAAATTAATTTGTTTTAAAATAAAATATAGCCTTTGTTTCTCAGCAATAGTGTTACTGTTTACAAAAGAAAGAATTTTTAGAATCGGTTAGGAAGTCCCAAAGTTTACCTCAAACATACAAACAAATAAATATTTCCTCTTTATACAATAGTGTAGATAGATGTAGATGTAGATATGTATATGTACGAGTATGTGGTGGCCATTTGGGAGAATTGATCATTTCATAATCAGAGTGACATTATCGTTAATTATGAAATAAGAAATATACGATAGACTTCCAATAAAAAGCAAAAATTTGTGTGGCGACGAGCAAAGCGAGGACGAGCGTTAGGGTTAGGTGTGATCATAAATGTGGAACTTACACAGACTACACTCCTACACACACGTTTCTCCAACGATTATAAAGTTTCAGCGTGAATCCTATCACCATACTCCGGACGATGTGCCCCTACAGCATTTAAACCCAAAACCTCCAGATAGTTGAGTGCTGAGAATTTTAAAAGTTTATTATTTTTGGTTCAGTCCGGTAGCATGTTTATTTTGGAAAGTTGTACATTATAAGCACCACATAATGTTATTTGTTACCTGTTTTAAACATTCTAGATGTGGTTAATTAAAAATATTAGTTTGCTTTAAAGTAATTAAACAAACCTTGTTTATTAAACCTCCTTTCTCGTTGTCGTATTAAAGTTTCCAATTAACTGCCACCTTCACATTTCCATGCAAACTTCTCAAACTCCAACCTCTAAACAGGGTAAAGTTGACCGCATAGACCCACTTTACCGTCGGTTTTCTCCCGGAGGGTTAATATTTTCGTATTCAACTCATTTACATATGCCGCGGAACAAGAGACTCTCAGTGGGACAAAGTCCACAACAGCTAGGGTGGCCACATTTGGGTCTTTATTTAGCTACGGAAAACGTAGCAATGATAATGCTGTCACATGCCGGGCTCATAGTTAACTGGGAATTTTTAGTACGTTGAGCAAAATGTGGGCGCATAAGCTGGAAGATATGGAAATACATTTTCTGTTATATTCAGTAGGTCAACTTTGGCTTTGGGCTGTAGATATGCAATAATGTCCTGTTTTAACGAACAATTAATCGTCTTCTTCTTCTTCTTCTTGGTGGGCTCGGTTTCCGCACCTAGTCTCTCATTTGGACCTTTGTGCGTGGAAATAGTGGGACTGGCTATTCTAGCCAGCCCAGCTCACGCCAGAATCCCAAGAGGCGGCCTAGGTCGCTACAGGACTGGCGGAGCGTCCCCGGTTCACCGAGGATCTTGGCCCGTTGTGTGCTGACACCTACGCAGTCTATAGTCACGTGGGTCGGCGTTTCTTCGGCCCCCATGCAGGCTCTGCACAGAGGGCTGTCTGTTAGACCTATAATATAGAAATGTCTGTTAAGGTTGCTATGTCCTGTAATTAGCCCTACCATCATGCGAAGGTTGGTTCTATTAAGTCGTAGCAGTTTCTTCGTCAGGCGACGGTCCACGGTGGGTAACACCTCTTTCGTCTGCCTGCAGGTTGTCACGCTTACCCATTGTTCAGCAATCAGTCATCAATCAGTTTATCGTCTTATTGAGTAAAGTAGGATTTTTTTTAATGTCAGTAACGGCTTAAGAGCTTATCTTCCAATGAATGGCATTTTTCTGTTGTTAGGTTCCACCACCAATTAGCAGTGCACAACGAAACGCATAAGCAACAAAATATTTTATGTTAATAGCAAATTTAACACCTGAACAAAAAGGCACAAATTTGAACGGCAACGCATTCCAGAGAGTACTTTTTGAAATTGAATGCCGCAGCAAGGTACAGGTGTGATACAGAATGAAATAGTTTAAGATTTTTACATAATTTTATATGCATGTTATTAAGAAAAAGAGTATTAAAGTTTAAAAAAGTTAATTTGTCTCTTTGAAACTTTAATTTAACACACATTTGTTGTTTATTAAATAACTATGTTTACTCATATTTATATAATTCCAATAAAACCAGTAAGTACCTACAAATACAAAAAAAAATTGTATGGCTGCAATCTACGGTAACTATTGAAGTTACATTTAAAAATACATACATTACATTTTTGTACCTCGTATTTCCACTAAATCAAAGTCCATATACACAGCCAAGGTCAAACACATTTTTCACAAAAATCCAAATAGCACATAAGTACTCAAAATCCTATAAACGTAGGCCAGGGTCAAATTTATGAAATATCTAGAATAAAACACAAAGAAGTGTACGATATTAAGATCCGAAAGCCAATACTTAACTGACACACACTTGGCAATCGCACTAAATAATCTAATTTAATATAATATGTATTACTTGTGAGATACATTGTGTTTTCATGGGATGGCCGAATCAATATTCTTATTTAAAACATTAAAGATTTTTAATATTGTTATGGTCACTATAAGAAATGGTAGGTTAGCTAATTATGTAATAACTTAAGACAGATGGTCCCTTAAGTAGGGACTGAATAAATTAATCAACTTGGATTAACATGGATCTCACAACTTTTTACGGTAGAAGAACTAAGTTGCGAGACTTGGTTTCTTACAAGTTTTGTTTTTGATGGCTTTAGGTGATGAATTGACACGGTGTTACTTGAAGCTGAGACTTTTGCACATTTATAGGTGCGGCTGTTTTAATACACGACATCTGGCTTCGCAGCTATAAGCCGCGCTAGTTATGAGCGTGAAATCCTTTTCAAAACCCACATCGAGGTGATAAAAAAAATACCGGCCAAGTGCGAGTTGGACTCGCCCACCGAGGGTTCCGTACAAATTATTGAAAGTAAAAAAATATATATATAGGTACAATAAGATTTGGTCACCCGTACAATATGACCGCAATATATACAATATATACCGTTGCTCAACCTCGGTGATTTTTATGTTTTAATTACAAATGTATAGTTTTTTTTTCCTATACTTGTAGTATTAATGAGTATAACTTGCCAAATTTCATAGTTCTAGGTTAACGGGAAATACCCTATGAATTTTGATTCACTTGAGAGTGTCGAAATACACGTTTTTTGCGGCATAAACGGCCATATCTTTTTTTTTAGTACTTTAGAAATTTGATTTTTTCACAGCTTAAGGGGACTGTAGATTTGAGTATATGGTTTTAATTTCAATTCGATACCTTTACGCGTTTCTGAGATAAAGGGTCTTGACAGACAGACGGACAACAAAGTGATTCTATAATGGTTCAGGTTTTTTCCATTTGAGATACGGAACCCTAACAAATGTCTAAGTGATTATCTTAATTTTATTGCCATGTTGTAATTTGCGCGTTATTGAACAATTTAAAATACCCAAATTATAATGCAGAATGACGAAAACTATTATAATAGTAGTTTATGAATCTGGTACATAAAGAGATTATTTAAAAAACGAGTGTCAGTTCAAAAAACAAGCCGAAGGTGAGTTTTTTAATAGTTCACGAGTGTTTTAATACCTAGTCATGTATAGTTTCATACACTACTTTATCTAAACTCATGCCTAACAACCTGTTTTCATAATCTTGATAAAATTTGTCGTTAGCCATTTTTGATTTTTCTTGTAAAAGCTCGTTTTAAAAGTGTTCGTAATTTCCGTCGTTATTTCCAGAATGTCAGGTGGAGTCAAATAATCATCACCATCACTGCTGTTAGTAATTTTATGGCAAAATAATACTTTTGATTTGATCCATAAAACCACAGTAACGGCGCCAAAATTCAACAGTCAACCACGCATGTGTACGCGTTGCGTGCGCCGGCAGCCATAGACAATGCAGGCCGAAAATAAAATTAAATTTTGACCTCTTTTATCACGCCGCAATATGATTTTGTACATGTTAGAGAGTATTGTATAATGACCTAATTGGTATTTGATATTAAACCTCAGACATGGCTGTATGGGCTAAGTTCCCTTTGCTTTCCTAGATAGTATCGCATGTACTGTAATCTTAGATTTTTTTTATAGCGATATGTTGTTCGGAGACCTATACTATAACTTATTTTTTTTGTGTCATAGAGACGTCCATGAAAAAAAAAATCATTATGCCAGTAGTTCTGAGTTCGTAATGAGGATTTTACGATATGAGGTTACATAAAATTACATTACATAATTATACAATGTACATTACAGTGCTGTACTGATGACATAGATCAAAGAACATACGTTGCTCTTGGCGCGTATTTACGTTTGTACCACGACGTAGCGGGTCTACAAAGCGAGTAAAATATGGAATCGTAGCACTTGCTACGCCGTAGCAGAACATGGGCGCTATTGTGTTCTACGATCATCAATACATTCACACTTCTTACCCCTTGTATACCATTCAGAAGAGTATATTCTATATGCATCCTCTTAAATACCTATATATATTTCCACTACTTTATGTTCATTGATCAATCTCTGATATTAAGAATTACGAGTATTAAATGTACTTTGGATATAAATATCTACGTCCGATGAATAAATTTACCCACTCTATAAGTATCTGTAGTAAGTAGTAGTGAATGAATGAATAAACACTTTATTGCACAGAAAAAATTAAATAAAAACACAGAATACATAATAACAGAAGGCCAGGGCGGACTTATTCCTCAAAGAAATTTCTTCCCAGTCCGATGGTAAATGTAAGGAGAAGGAGAGGGATGCAGTAATGGAATTGATAAAGATAGAAAAGAGGAGAGGAGAAAGAACACCACCTTGTGGGACGCCAGCAGTCAGATTGCACCGATCAGATTTGGAGTTATCGATTTAGACTAGTTGAAGATAAGAATGGAACCATGATACTATCACTAGGGAAACACTGAGAGACCTCAACACGCCACCAAGTATGTCGAAGTCGACAGTGTTGAAAGCATTGCTGAAGTCTGGGAGAGCTAAGATGGTAGTAGTATGTAGTAGTAATAAAGTAATAAATGTGTCGTGTCTGTACATTTAATATTTTTGTGAATATATGGAGGTGTTCATAAAATTACGCCAAAACCAAAAACGGGGCAGACCGAATAAAAGGTTAGTAGACTATGAAGATGTTGTGTGTTTTAGTGTGTGAAATTTATTCAGTATGTTCGAAAAAGTATGGTAGGTCACCACGATAGTGGCTCTCAATACTCGTTACCGATTGTAAAATATTTTGTATTAAACAATTTGGACCGCTACGGCTGCTATATACTTTCACGCGTAATCTTTTTACGCAGTGCTATCGAGTATCCAGACCGAAATTCCTAGTAGGGTTACTATCCATTTTAACTATTTATGACAGTGAATAAAATCAAAAAGCCTAGTTTGTGGAGTGACAATTGATTCAATTGAGTCGTACGAATTATCATTTGCAACTGCACCGAATTTTTTCACAAAGACGCTCATTTAATGCTATTTTGATAATTAGCAAGCGTCGTTACAAAAACTACACTTAAAACCCAATGGCTTTTATTATGTAACAGTTGCATACAATGCTATTATTTTATTTGTTAGAGAATCAACAGAAAACATAAATATTTTGGAGCGATATAAATTGTATACGTATATATGTCTAAAATCGGCCGGTTGCTCAGATGTTACATAAAAATGAAGGAACTAAGCTAGTTTGTACCTATTTTCGATTTATTTTGTGGTCACCCCAACAATAATGAAACTTTTGCATAACATTATAAGAGCGCGTCGCCATAATTGAAACCTCGGCGACCACGAGTACGCTTCAGTCTCGAAAGCATCCTTCTAACACCACATTGTATTTTAGTGGATGTTTGCATGAATAAATAAACAGAATTACTGGACTATTTCCCTCAAATATAAAATATAAATATAAAAATCTTGTGACTGGAAAGTACATAAGGATTATACAAAAAATTTTAATAAAATATGATGTCATTAATTTACTGGCAAAAGTAATTTTAAGTAACGGAGAGCAGCAGTATTATAATTTGTAACTTTTAGGATTCTTCACTCTGAGAGCCAGATTCGACTCTTGCCGGTCGAGTTGATCCTATTTTCTCATACTGAACGGTGAAAAAGCACACTCTGATGTAAACTAGGTGGTAGAACTGATGCCGGGCTCTACTGTGGAGGTACCACCATCTTACTCGCAAACTCGCCTCGAGTAAGAGGGCAGCTCTCAAGCAAAACCAGGCGGCCCACTATTGCCTGGGCTGGGACCACAGAACTTTTAAATATTTTATTTAAAGTTCTGTGGCTGGGACCGATGGAAGGCGGAAAATCCATCCCCAATTGGCGGGCCTTATATAAAACAGACTGGTGACGGGCAGCGACAACACTGGTGCAAGGGTTTCAGCACCGCGCTTACCAACCCGCCTGCCCAGGGTGTGTGAGTATGGGCATTTCTTCCAGGAGAAACGCCAAGAGTGGCAAAATCCTGGAAAGGCCTGTGTCCAGAAGTGAACGAAACTGGCTAATGGATGGATGGATGGATAAATATGAACTTGCATGCTCTGAGTAAGTGGAGCGATTTTGGTTTAGGTGAACGTCAAAAAACTGAGCGTCTTTTTGATTCCGAAAATTTTAGAATGGCACACGCTTGTGAATAATTCGGAAAAAGGAAGACACCTCTATAAATTCTTTCCATCGGCTCTTGACATTGATGCAGACTGGATCGAAATCAACTACCTACCAGGTTTCACAATTTCTCACCTTTCATGACAACTTTCAAGCAAAACTACATAGCATGCCGCTTGTAGAATCTTCCTTTTGCGAGTGTTAAGAAATCGAACAAACTGCACATCATATACTTTGGAAATGTCCTTTTCGGAATGATGAGCGAAAAATTATGCTCTTTCAAAATGGCAGAAAATACTTACCAGGACTTAGTTTCATCCCGCAAAAATTTCCATGGCTTTAAACGGTTCTGTCATAGTTACTACTGGCATTATTATTTAAAACAGATTTCTGTTGCTTTGAACGACACTTAAAAATCTAATGGTTCCCTGCTGCGTTTTATTGTCTATACTAACAACAAAGTTGTAAGAAAGTCGTATCTGTACATTGAATATTTTCGTGACATTTCAATGAAACGTGTTATTGGTACTGTATTGACGCAAAAACTACAATTTTAAAGATTTTTCGTCTGTCTTTATGTCCCTACGTACTTATGTTCCATTTTAACTCGAGAACCACTAAACGGATTTGTATGAGCTTATTTTTTATCATTGTAAGGACCCTGGTCAACATATAAGATACGACGGGTGTTGATAAAATAACACCCAAGCCGAAAACGGGGCAGAGATCGACTAAACGTGGTCAGAGCCACTGGCAAAGGCTAGTATAGAAATAAGTTATTTATATAGTATATATTTTTCAAGATTTATTTTCTTTGGTTTGGTGTTCAAGTTCTTCTGGTCAGTTTAATTTATGTATGCTTAGTACATATATGAGTCCTTTGAAATCTATGTGCACGCTTGCAACGTGTCAGATCAAATTCTTACATAATACTATAGGGAAAAAATCTTACTCCCCTTAAAAAAATAGTAAACCATTATAATATTACCCATTTCTGGTTGACATCATAATCTAAAACTAAAATAACAAATAAAACTACCTAGCAATATAAATATCTAAAAAAAGATAAAAAGAATACCTACCTTAAACTAAGTAAAAAATGGAAGCCAAATCGCTGCCGTCACCTGACAAGCTGAATCGCGATGCTTAATCTTTGGCCAAAATAGGATCCAACAAGCATCGACCAGGCGCGACGATATCTCCCTGTAGAAACGTCGCGCTTCTAGCCCCTACGGTCCGAGGGTTTCCACAGCAAAGGGAACAAAATGGTAACTTTGTCCCAACGCTGTGTATTTTCGCTACTTCGTGTCTTTGGCTTTTAAGCTTCGGCTAAGTGAAAACATAGTGCGAGCAACATATTTTTTGTTTTCATCTACACTCAAATGAAAATAACCAGTGCAAAAAGTGGTCTGTTTTTGGTAAAATTTAGTTCCACATAAAGCTGATACCAGAAGATATTTATATTTGAAATTAATCATTGATACAAGAAATCTATAGTGTGTGAAGAAAACGCGTGCATAAGTGCTGCGATTTGCATGGCGCTTAGGACCTTTTGGACACAGCCTTTGTATTGAAGTCACAAGGTGAGGAATACTGGACCTGTGACCGCCTGCTAGCAGTTGCAGCGCTACTTAGGGTTATCTCGCTAATTCGTATTGGAATAAATATAGCGATTTTGATCATAACAGTTATTCACCTGTCTTTGCCGCCACCGCCACCGCCGCCGTATCGTTCGTACCGCTAGTCCGCATAACCTGTGTTTACTTACGCTCGCTTAGTCTACCTACCTATAAATAACTGGGTACCTAACTGAATTGATCAATATCAACCCATATAAGATGCCTAATCTTCTTCCACATTAATCACCGCCGCATGCATCCCAGTTAACAAAGGCGAAATAAAAACGCTGCAACCAGTTGCGCCATCACAAAACAATCTCCAATTAGTCGTATCGAGCGGTAACAAATCCCCAGAAAACTTCAATTTTGAAAACAACAGCGTTAATACGCGAAAAAGAAAGAATGATCACTGAATAACAGAAAGAATAGATGACCATACAGTAATAATGAAGAATATGAATTTAATTATTACCGAAATAGAGGCGCTAAATGATTCGATCATGAAAACAAACCAAGAAATTCAGAACTCAATCAAAACAATAATCTCAAAGCAAATTGAACTAGAAAATCGTATCGTAACTGTTGAGAAAAAAGAAGAGATGACGGACAAAACAGTTCATTTCCTGGAGGGGAACTTGAATGGATGCAGCAAAAACTTTGCGAGACTTCTGTTGAATTTAGAAACATTCCGCAGAGTAAAAATAAAAATGTAGAAGATACTGTAAATAAAATTCAGAAGATAATAATCCCAGGTTACGCTAATCACACGCCGCGTCAGGTTTACCGAATTATAGCTGAATTTCAGACCATCAAACAGAAACCTGCCCTACTGGCAGTACTGAAGGCATTCAACTAGGAGAATAAAGATGGAAAGTTCAGTACTAAGACAATTCGTCTTCCCGTTGAAGAAAAAATCGTCTACGCTAACGATCTACTTACAAAAAAAGCGAAGCAACTTCTTTAAGCAGCTTGTGATTTTGTCAGGAATATGGACTATAAATTCTGCTGGACGTCTCGGAGAAAAGTTGTTGACAGAATTGTGTTATACGTTAAGGACTCTCTTAAAAACATTAAGGTAGTTGAGAAAACAATACCTTATGTAAATTGCCTTGCTATTACTTTGGAAAAAGACTATGCTTTTATAGCCATCTACAGAGCACCTTTCATTAAAGACTCTACCCAATTCTGTGACACGTTAAATATCATCCTGGAAAAATATAAAATATTTACCATCATATTTCTGATGGGCGACTTACATCTTGATCTCCTTGAACGCAGTGAAGAGAGTCCTGAGCCTTCTTATTACTTAACTTTACTAGCTACGCATGGTCTCCTTCCTGGACATTATGTTTCACATGCGCGAACCAACCGAAACCATGGTAGTAACCATGCGCAGTAATAAGAAGCCTAAAACACGATTCGGCTCCTGGGTGGGACCATCTATCGAATAAATTACATAAGTATGCTATCAACTCAATCTGTAAGCCTATATCTATTATATGCAAACTCAGCAAAGAAAATGGACATGTCCCTGAGGCACTTAAAAGGTCTATTATCTGTCCAATCTGTAAGGGTGGAGATGGGAGCGATGTCACGAATTTTAAGCCAATCTCACTGCTTCCAGCGCTCTCTAAAATACTGAAAAAACTTTTTAATAAAAGAATTATAAACTTTTTAGAACCAAAAAACTTACTTTCAGATAATAAATTTGGCTTTAGAGCTAAGAGATCTATAGAAGATGTATTGACCAAACTTACTGAATTTATTGTTAACAAACTAGACGACAACAAAAAATGCTTGGGTATATTTTTAGATCTGGCCAAAGCTTTCGACACCATCTCCATCCCTATTCTCCTAGCAAAATTAGAACTGATAGGAGTTCGCGATCTCCCACTATAGTGGTTTAAAAGTAATTTGTCCAACAGAAAGCTGAGGATAAAACTGAATGATTTCGAAGGAAACATAAACATAAAAACATTTATTGATGAAATACATGCAAACATAAAACATCTTTATAAGATTACACAATAACTTATTTACAGTTAATTCAATCTGACAAGATGTACAAAGCTTATTAGTACCCTATACTAGACTTTTTAGGTCCATACCATAGGGCACGATGTTTTGGTTTGATAAGTTTTGGTGTACCCCAAAGTAGCATTTTGGGCCCCACGCTATTTTTAATCTACATCAACAACCTTTGTAGTAAGACCTTCATTAAAGGTCATTACCTTCGCGGACGACACTGTCTTATTATTCTTTGGAGATACCTGGAATGAAGTGCAAACTCGTGCAAACCAAGGTACACATAATGTTACCCACTGGCAGCAAAACAATCTCCTAACAGTTAACGCCACCAAAACTAAATACGTAACCTTCGCAATTACTTCACAAACCCAACCGAACCAGAATTTTAATATTACACTCCACACTTGCAACAACATGGGAAACTGTTATTGCCCAGTCCTCGAACGCCAAACCACTATCAAATACCTCGGAGTCATTCTCGATGAGAAGGTAACGTGGTCAGAACACATTAAGAATCTGTTTGCTAGAACACGCAAACTTATTCATATCTTTAAAAGATTAAGACATGTTGGTAAACAGAAGGTCGTAATGATGGTTTACCACGCTTTAGCCCAATCTATACTTGTCTACCGTATCACTGCCTGGGGTGCAGCAGCCAAAAATCATCTTCTTCCTCTTGAACACGCACAGCGTAAATTGCTTAACCCTTCCCGTGATAGACGTCAAAAACATGCTTACATGTCTCTTGACAGAGCGCTCTGCGGCTACATGCGCAAGTTTGATAGAAGCCGGCGGCCGGACTAGAAAACAAACTTTACAAATGATAGAGGACGGCGCTCGGTTCTTCACACCTGTGCACTTTTAGAGTAGCCTCAGACATAAGAATCTATTGCCATCACCTTTTCTTGCATATGTTTCTAATTATGAATGAAAAAGAAAGCAATACCAGCCCACTCGGACGTTCAAAGCATCAACTGACTATCATTTAACAGTTGAAAACTAGGTGACATGCAGACGGTTTGTTGCTTGCGCGCCTAACGTATTTTTCTACTGCCATTTTTTTTCAAGTTTTTGTTGAGAAGCATATGACTTTATTGTACTTTTACTGTTTATTTAGATGCATATTTTATTGAAAAGGTATAAAAATAAAATATTTTACACATTGCATGTAATTTTAATGATAAAAACCAACAAAGTCGGGAATAAAATCTAATTTCCTGTTTTCAACTCAAGATTATTGTTACTTGTTCTGATAATTGCAACATAAAAGTAATTGTATGAAACAGGTAATTTTATGTTTAAAGAAATACTCGTGAAATCGAGGATTGAACATCACCTAGTCAAATTGCCGCGCGCAGCCGCGGATCGCTCTATCAAGAGACCGCAAACCATGTTTGTGAATTCAATCAGTTATGACTACTTGTGATGTTGGCCGGCCGCCGGTCTCTATCAATTGTAAGCTTCGTTTTTTTTTCCGGCTGCCGGTTTCTATCACCGGAAGGGTTAAAGTCATGCTGTTTAAGTCTAGGCGTCGTCACAGTAGAAAGTTGTACAGAGAATGTCCTGTCTTAACGGTTCGGCAACTATATTTAAAATGAATTATGCTACGTCAACACCCAAAAGAAGATTATATAGCACTCAAACCACACCTTGAAATTAAACGAAGGAAAAATCGTATATTTACCACACCAAAAACCCGTACCTGCTTTAATAATAATAATAATATCCATTTATTTCAGATAACATTGATCCATAAGTGTTAGTAACAATGATCTTATAAACTATATTAGTAAATTAAATTAGTATTAAAATTAAATTAAATAATAATTTGACCACAGGCCACTTGTATGCAGTGCCAGAGCACAGGACAGTCGCAGCTGTCCGCCACCGCCTGCAGAATGCCGTTGTCACTGGCCCGTACTCTGCGTATAAGCGACGCAGCCCGCTTGCGCATTATGGCCGGGAATCCGTCCACGCGTGCTTCCGCAAACATTCCCGACGCACTGCAGAAACGGGGCAGCCTCAACAGCACTCTGAAAGCGTTATTGTACTGGACGCGTAAGGCGCTCAGCGATTTTTGAGAGTATTTACACCAGAGGCTGCTCGAGTAAAATGATTGACAGTAAGCTCGGAAGAGCGTGATCTTGACGTCTTGTGTAGATCGAGCAAACCTCCGGGCAATCATGTTACTTCTCACCGCCAACGCCCTACGCTCCCTCTCTATATCCTCGTCATCCTTGAGGTCGTCTGTCATAATATGGCCCAGATATTTAAACTTTGTGACCCTGTCGAGCATCGTACCGTTGAGAGTCAGAGGCGGAATCACACTAGGGCATTTATTACCTGCCTTAAAAAGCATAAATTGACTTTTTTTTGCGTTATATATTAGGCCGTGTGACCCCGCATATGCCTCACAGACTGCCAGGAGTTTTCGGAGTGCACCCACCGTCGGTCCCAGCAGCACCATGTCATCAGCATAACTGATATTATTTGCTGACACATCATTCATGTGGCACCCGACACGCATGCTACTGAGACCAGCGATGAGCTCGTTTACATATATGTTAAAGAGCCTTGGAGAGCTTAAGCCCCCTTGTCTCACTCCGCACTCCACTGTGTACTCCTCCGACACTCCATCTGCCCATTTAACATAGTTGACCTGGTTAGAGTACCAGTGCTGAAATACAGACAGCAGTTCCGAGGGAAGGTTAGTCTCCTCGAGCTTTCCCCACAGTACATCGTAAGACACCAGGTCGAACGCCTTCGATAAATCCAAGAAACAGGCGTATACCGGAGTACTCCTGTCGGTGTAGTACCTGACGGTATGCTTCACGCCCAGAATAGCGCTCTCAGTTGATAGTCTGGCACGGAAACCAAACTGCGAGTCATGTAATTTAACGTATTCACTAAGCTGAGCGTCAAGTAAACCGTCAAGCACCTTAGCTATTGTAGTAGCGAGAGATATCGGTCTGTAATTGATTTTGTCCGATATATCACCTGTTCTATTCTTGATAATTGGCACCACGACGGTTTTCATTAGATCTGGCGGAAGGTACGAGTGAACAATGCACAGTGAGAAAAACATAGATAATACTCTAGGCAGATGGACGCCAGCGTACTTCAAATGCTCAATGCTGAGCCCGTCATGTCCCGGAGATTTTCCTTTTTGCATGTTTTTTATAACCGCTGCAACATCCTTCGCAGAGAACCGAACCAGTTTCCGGTCACCACGGGTCTCAGCACTGTTCACCCTTTTCCGCGAAGGCCCAAGAGGAGAGCTAACCCTAAAGTGGTCTCGGAACATATTGGCCACCTCCACAGGATCACTGATGCCATTTATACTCACAGGCAGACCAGGCCTAAGATTAAGTTTGTTCGTGGCTTTCCAAAACTTGCTGAATTTGTTTTTGGCGTGGTAAGATGCAATTATGTTCATCTTAAGCTGTTCTGCGTGATCTTGGCACCACTTAAGTTTAGATTTAAATATCTTACGAGCCTTGTGCATTTCGTTGTAGATGGTGCCACTGGATGGCCTGCCGTGCAACGACCACGTCTCAAACCTAAGCCTGGCCTCTCCGTGAGCATCGCGGACATGTTTATTCCATCCTATCCTTTGCACAAACCATATATTTATAACACCCCTGGCAAAAAAATTACTTCAATTTCCCTCACTTGAAGAATTTGTAGACAATCTATTCACCAATACTTACTAAAACTAAATTACAGTCAAACTGAAGAGCTTCTTAAAATACCTACCTAGAGTTATGCTCCAATTCCCTTCATTTCGTTTTATTTATGTCAAATAAGGACAAACACACAGTCAACAATAAAAATCGAATACATCACTATCACACCCTCCACTAATCAATTTACAACATTTCATATACCCTTTGGGTATCCTAAATACTTAAAGACCACACCACTCATGAATACTCTCCACACAACCACACCCACCCTGACACACGCACTCACTTACACACTTAATTTTAATGTATAAATTATGTTTTTCTTGTTCGTTGCCTTTTTATATTTTATTAAAATTAATTATAACTCATGCATGCTAGAATAGTCTCTGCTTTAGAAGGATAAGTCTAAGACCCTACGATACACGAATACGTAGGTAAGGGGACAGTGAACATTCTATAAGTATTATGAAGAAATAAAGTTATTTTATTATTATTATTATTATTTTATAGTCGCCGTGCCAGCCTTGGCATACCAGTGGCCGCCCATTTTTCCAGGAAAATTATTAATGAGAGAATATTTTAGGTTTGAATTCTCTGTTACCTACTCAACTTTTTTACCCAGTATAATAAATTTTTTCCTTTAAACCAGTATAATCAAACAATAATTTGGCACGTGCCTAACTTATTTTTCTACTTGAGAGAATATTTTATTTCGTTGTTGTTTTTATTTACATATTTATCACAAGTTGGAGGAAATCTACCTACAATAAAGAATAAAGCAAATAAAACAGTGGTAGTTTTTATTTTCGCATGTTACACGCAAAATTCTCGTCACAAACAAGATGAATAACGTCTAGCCTCCCTACCAATAAAAAAGAGTTCTAGACAAAAATACAAAATAAAATGAAGGAAATAAAACTATCTTTTAATATTATAAGGAATAAAACGTCTTGTTGATATAAAAATTACATATTTCCAAATAAGTGTACATAATTTAACCACATTTTATTTGTTTCCATATACCATGTCGTCAAAAACTTTCTGGAAATATTTGTAATGTCCATTTGATATTGCAAATTCAAGTATTTTCCTCGCACTCTCCAGTCTTTACTCGTTGGTAGCAAATTTAAAGCAAATGAAAAAAGCAAATTAAGCTTTACGTGTCTCCAACATTCAGGAAGACTCCAAAAATCCTTTGCCCACTTTACACAATGATCATACATCACAGGGTACTTTATCCTATTTTTACCAGTGCGAGTATTTAAGTGTTTCAACCATTCAGCGATAAAAGGAGGAAGTATTTCATACTACATTAGGCACAGGTTTTACCGAAAAAGATATGATTTTACTGATCGCAAAATATAAATATTACAAAAGGTAAAATGTTCTAGGGAAGACATAACGATGTGTTAACACAGAAAGAAAAGGTTCTTGCCGTGCTGTCTGAAAGGAAAGTTTAATAAAACAATTATCTCGACGGAGTCACGAGAACATTACGTTAATTCAATGACTCATTTTTATGGTTCCGTAGTCAATAAGGAACCCTTATAGTTTCGACATGTCCTTTCGTCTGTCTGTCTGTCCGCGACTTAGCTCAGAAAATCTAAGCACTAGCAAGCTGTAATTTGGTATGAGTATACAAATTAATAACACCGTTAAAGTGGTAAAATTAAAAAAAACTCCAAAAACGAATACCGGCCCACACTACAGATAGTGAATTAATGAACTAGTTGCAAGATTTTTGCGTATATCATGAATTCTGTTTAAAGTAAGTGCGTAAGTAAAACAAGCGGTTGGCTATACTGTATGGCATTTTTCTCGTAGGTGTCTATTTTTAGAAGGTTGTCGTTTTTTTACACCCTAGGGCGGAAATAGATTTTCATGGAAGGAAGCGGGGCACTACTTTCCCGAAGCGTTTCGTCATATTTTTCATAGCTTCGATCTGGATAATACTAGAGATAACAAAATCTCAAAATAAGATGTTTTAAGTAGTTTTATGAAACAAAATTAGTTTCATTTGTCTAACTTTTATACTTTTAATTTTATTAATACCCAAAATACATCGATTTTGACACTCACTTACTCACTCACTGATGATCATCAAAATCTCCAGGGTACTTTCTGAAGTCATAGAAAGCTAAAATTTGGTATGCAGGCTAGGATTAGCACAAAAACAACAGATAAATTAAGAAATCTGTAACTTTCAACCTCCAAACCCTCATAAGGGGTCCGGTTCTGTATAATTAAAAAATATATTCCCAACTTCCAAAAGTCCTAGAAAGCTGAAATTTAGTATGCAGCCTACGATATGTACACCACCAACGAAAATATTAAAATACCTGTTAATTTTACCCTCCCACCCCCCACCCCATAAAGGGGTCAAGGTGAAAAAAAACAACGCGCTAAAATTCTTGCGCCTAACAAACAATTCGACACCCTCTTGGGTAAGGGACCCTAATCATACCTTGACCGCGGTATTGTTCCTGTAATCTTTACATAATCAAACATTACCTATCTATTACCATGACTTTTTACATATTTTTCGGTCTTCTAGTTTCGGAGATAAGGAAGTTGAGGGGACATGATAATGTTATAAACTTACTTTTCCGAGGATTTTTTATGGAGACCACCCTTGGTTATTAATTTTATTTTTATTTTGATATTTACCGTGTTGGAGGCCATGGTATTAGGTAGGTAATCTGTAAAATAAGTAATCCAGTAACTATCAATGGCTGTCTAAAATTTGTCTACCATGTTATACGCATTGGACTTGTGTCTGTAACGTAAATATATCATGTCGGTTATATAAATAATAATAATCTATAACGGTTGAAACCGTAGACCGCTGTGGCAGAGGGACACACCATGGAGGCTTAGTAAGAGGGTCCCGTTGGGTACACTTCTGGAACCTTTATTAAATCTGTGATCCAAGGGGTGAGGGGATGGAAGCCACGTCGCTGCCGTCGCAGCCCTGATCTATCGCTTATTGCAAATAACAAGCCTATAAGAACAAGAGGCAAAGATAGAGAGGCGACTATAAAAAATGTCATAGCTAAGGCGCAAGAAATGCAGGTTGAAAAAAAATAGAGCATCTTACAAAAAAAAATGAAATCCCATTACAAATATTTCATGTAAAGGTCGCCAAGACACAGAAGCTCATAACGCTTTCACGGTTAAAAAGTTATCAGATCACATGTAGAGCCAAGCTCTTAACTCTACTAGGCCTAACTCTACAAGAACTAACTCTACAAACCCTAAATCTTCGTCAAAAGGTATGACTTGGCCGTTTCATGGAACTATTGACACAGGGGCGTCTTTTTGACGGCTGCGAAACGGCCAAGCCATACTTTTTGACGAATATGTAGGGTTTGTAGAGTTAGGGCTTGTAGAGTTAGGCCTTATAGAGTTAAGGGCTTGGCTCTACATGAGATCTGATAACTTTATAACCGTTAAAGCGTTATGTGCTTCTGTGTCTTGCTGACCTTTTTTTGATGGGATTTATTTTTCCTCTAGATAAAAGAGGTGAATCTTCCCGTCTTCTTTTTTCAAAAGAAAAGAGACTAATGAGAAGCATGTTTCATAAAAGTAACATTACCAGTGTAAACCTTCCAAAATCCTGTTAAAATGATCATCTGTCTTTTCATCCTAAATTCCTAGAGTTCTCTTACCGACCTTTTTATGGTAAAAATAGAAAACACACTCAGGAGACAAATCGTAACATTTACCCTTACTTCGATAATCGATTCATTTTATCTCTACATCCGCCGATTTTCGTTAATGTTGCGGAAAATGCAATCTTATCTTAATCGCGATTAGAGCGTAAACGTCTTTCTGACTTATTCGCAAATGTCGACAAGGATTCTTGCGTTTTTGTAACATGGCTATACAAAACCCATACCTTTCTGTCACATTTTATGATATAATACACAAAGTAATCTTATATACGCGTAAAGCTGAAATTTGACAAAAGCAACTTATCGATAGAAATTTGATGAAAAAATAGTTTCAACTATTTTTAAAAGGTTTTTTTTTCTTGAATAAGTCATGCATTTGTTGTGAACAATATTTTGTTTATCCACGAATGAGCTTAAATTGGATAGGTCTTTCACGGTATTTTTTTTCATATTTCAGAAATATTTCATAAATTAATTAGGTTTTCGTTATCGAGATATCCAGAAAGAAAAATGTGATTTATTATACAAGCAATATCGGAAAATTCGGAATTGATGAAATGCTAATTATTATCAAATTATCTCTTTGACTTATATGATCAAACGGAGAGAACACATATTTAAATCGCATGGGGTGAAATATGATCGCTCTACGTGTCTTAAAAAAACATTTTGAGCCGTTGGTCCCGATTGCAAAATAATCGTGGTAACGACTCTTGCTTATGTCTGCAGGTAATTAATTACCCTCGAGTCCCCAAAGGGAGGTGGCAAAACAAAGAAAAATCTTCACGCAATAATGATTCAGAAACTTGAAGCAGGAATAATTTTAAAACAATTAGCATTCACCTCACGTTTTCGGGACAACGTGTTAATCTTTTTAGGGAAATGAGAAAACTCGAGCCGGCTATCTTATTCGTTTGTTCATTAAAACAGCACCTTTTTTCTTTACAAAGTTTTTTTCTTGTTCCCGCTGCTTATTTTCATTAGAGACTGATAGAATTTTCAAATATCGTAGGTATCTCTTTTTGTTTCTACTTCCCCGTACATTTTTTTATGTGTATTAAGAATTTCTGGTTATTTCTTATTTAAGTGTTTGTTTTTCGGAAACCATTTCTGTTGATTGGTATCACAAAAAACCTTTTACTGTGGGATAGTGAATAACCTACGAAACTAAAGATTGTGTCATCAGAGGAGGCTACTGCAAGGTACATAAGTTTGCGTTTCCTAGACTGGTATTTTCTTGATTTTTGACATATCCTTCTCCTAGAGAGGTAGGCAGAAAATACGGATATCTATCTGATACGATATTGAAACAACTCATTCACTCCTACAACCTTCAAGTCATACAAGCCCTAATTATGTGATTGCTTTTTAGTTGGCCCTTTTCGGTACATTATATACTTTACCAATACCTTTAATTTGATTTTTTTTGGGCGGCCAGGTCAAGCTTTATCTTTTACTTGCACTTTACATGCTCTATATATTTATTTTATATATAACTACTTCTACTGGCTTCACTCGCTTCAAACTGTATTACAATCCAGGTTCGTTTTTTACGATAAAAACTATTAGCAACGTTTTTCGAGTTCGCTGCTATTTATCAACACCCTTATAGTCTATAAATGTTTAGAAGGGTCACTGTGGTGATAGTAAAAAAATGCATTTTAAATGGAACATACATTTATAGAGGCAAACCCGCAACGAAGCAACAGGACATAGTGTGCTCCGTGTTAATGAAATTGTTTTCGTGGGTATAAATTGTTATCTTAGTGGTTAAGTTATATCAGTGTGTAGACGATATTACAAGGAACAACAAAGTGAAAACCGCTACTCGATTGGTCAACCCAATTGGAAATTATAGACAAAAACATTTCCAAAATGTTTGTTAACGGATCTTGTAACTGACCTACCACACACAAGCTGCCAACATGCGTGCACGCACATATCGTCGCCCTGAGTCTACAGATCAGTGACCGTCCCCTCTCTCGGGTGTCGTCGGCGCATGTCGAGTGTCTTCGTGCTCAACGGGCGTAGCGCATTGTGTCGTCATCAGATGGTGCTACGCGTTGCTACGACGAAGCTACGTGCAGACTACGCGACCACAGTTTAAGCACTACTTGTGTTCGCTACTGTACATATGGTTAATTAATGCGTCGAGTGTGATTTAAAAATCTCATGAAGAAATTATTGACCTCAACAACGATTATTTTCAATTAAAACAACAAATAATGGAGATGAACAAAAAAATCGATGTACTTGTTAAATTAACCACACAGCAAACAGCATGCAGATTTACTTCTATATGAAAATCTTATTGTACACCAAAAAGTCGTAACAGAGGTAGTATCACCAGAATAGAGAATATTGCATCAAAGGAAACTAACGCGCAAACAATTTTTGACAATGGAAGTGGGGATCAAGTACAATTAATGACCTGTAATGAATATTACTAATAAATATATGTCTATGTCTAACAAAAGATAATTTAATAAATAATATTGCTTCGGTATTCAATTCCGTGTAAAAACACAAAGAGCGGAAAATAATAATCTGTGGCGATTTCAATGTCAACCTATTTATTAACAGCTCAGAGACACAAGACTTCATGTCTCTTTTACAGTCCTACAATATGAAAAGATTTTTAAACGAACCTACTCGTGTAACAAGACATAGTAGCACATGTATTGACAATATACTATCTAATGTTGAACTTGCTAATGCTCATGTTGCAGAAGTCGGCCTCTCGAACCACGCTCTTCAATATGCAACTTTTAACCTCCCATTAAAAAAGAAAACAATTTTGTTTTGGCAAGTTAGACATTTAAAACAGAAAAACCTTGAGTCTCTTAAAAACCATTTGCTACCTTTAACATGGAATGAAGTTTACACTGCCTCAAACGGTGAAAACGGCTTTAATATCTTCCATGAAGTTTTTGTAAAGGCCTCTGCCCCCAAATCAAAGTTCGAGATGCGATGGATCACGCTAGGAATTAAAAATTCATGGTAATAAAAAAAGAGAAATGTTTGTGGAGGTTAAGAAATTGAAGAATGATGTTCTACTAAAACATTACAAATCGTACTGTAGTCTATTGAGAAAAAATACCGCAAAAAAATCTATAACGAACGGAAAATTATAAATTCTCAGGACAAAGTTAAGTCAACTTGGAGATGAATAAATAGCAACATTAAAGGTACAGGGTCATTGGAGACAAACAGTCACGTTGGTTTGTCAGATGGACAAAACAAAATAAAATCTGACTCGGTAGCTACAGCTTTATTACATAACTTTTTGCAAGACATGATGGAATCCAAAAGCCTCCAGTAGCTGTAATTACTGAACATAATGACCTACCACTCTTTGCTCCTCGTTCAATGTTTCTCGGGCCAGTTACTAAGGACGAGTTGTATGATACGTTAAAATCATTAAAAAATAAGAAAAGTTGTGGTTAAATAATACACTAATAGAATTCTTAAAGTTTATTATGGAAGCCATCGCTGATCCTTTACTTTACTTGATAAACTTGACTTTTCCTGAAGGATTATTTCCTACTAAACTAAAGAAAGCTTACATAAAACCTATTCATAAAAAAGACGATAAATTAAATGTTTACAATTACCGCCCCATATCGTTATCAAAGATATTTGAAAAAAATATGGCTAACAGGCTTACATCCAATAAGAGACTGGCAAAAGAACAAATTGGTTTCCGAAAATGAGCTTTTGCAATAGACGCTCTCTTTGACTAGGCAGACTTTGTGGCAAAGACTTTGGATGACAGAGAAAATGTTGGAACGGTTCTACTTGATCTCTCCGAGGCATTTGACTACGTTAACCACAATGTGTTACTTTAAATCTTGAATCGATACAGAATTAGAGGGATTGCCAACGATTGGTTAAGGTCATACCTAGAAGATAGAGAACAAAGTGTAATCCTACCAATTCTCAATCAATCCAATACTCTTATAAACGCTGAGTCAGAAGTTTCTAATATGTTTATATAAGGGAGTCCCACGAGGAAGTATACTAGGGCCCATACTTTTCCTTTTGTACATTAACCAGCTACCTCGTGGAGTGAATGGAAAAATTATAATGTTTGCAGATGATATATCTGTGTTTTTCTTAATTAAAAGAAAAGATAGACGTCATAATTTCAGTATTATCACTGAATCTATAAACTCAATAATACATTGGTTAAAAACATTGATCTTAATACAAACGTCACTAAAGCTAAATTAATATGCTTCAGAAATTACAACACGGAAGACGTCAAATTGGAAATAAATATCGATGATAGTCGAATTGATTAAGTGCAAAATGCGAAATTCTTAGGTGTCCACGTTGATGAGCACATAAATTAGAAAATGCACATAGAAGCATGAGGAAGTAATCTAAGCAGTTTTGGTTTTGGTGGTGGTGTATATATTCAAAAAAAGCTTTGTTCTTCAAAAGAGGTGTATACGCATTTTGGACGGGCATAAATCAAGCAGGGAAACTTGCCGAACTTCTTTTGTTGAACTTAAAATACACACCATCACCGTTTTATATATAATCGGGCTCTGTAAATTAGTAAGACGCTACCCTGAAAAGTTCCCACTGAGAACTCAGGGTATTAATGACCGCCTCAGTGAACGTTGCAAATACGATCTGAATGTGCCTACTTGTCGAACTGTTTCTTATACTCGTACCACAAAGCTGGCACCTATTAAAGCTTACAATAATTTGCCTGACGGAATCAAGTCCTTACCAGGAATAAAGTTTTTCACTAAACTAAAGGAATACCTGGTCACGATTTGTCCATACAATTTTAATGAATTTCTTCAATTTTGTTAATTATGACATGAATACATCCATTAAACTAATTAAATTAACTTTATAGTTATTATGCATACACAATGAATGTATGCATAATAACTATAAAGTTAATTTAATAAGTTTAATGGATGTATTCATGGAAACAATTTTCTTGAATTGATTGTCATTTATTATTTTGTTTATTAATTACTTATTTAACTGGCATAATTTTATTATTATATTATTCTACAGTTTTATTTTTTGCTACACTCTATGGGTAAAATTACATTGAGCCAACTATGTATAACAAATATTGTATAACAACTGATACTGACATGTAATTTGTGCAATTAATAAATTGATTGATTAAAACATTCTAAATAAAATTAAATCCCTTTCATTTAAAATTTCGCAAAAATATTATTATATAAACACACGACTTTCTTACTGGTATATATTTGTACAGACTCCTTCAAAAACCAGTGAGTCAAAAACTTCGTTTCAAGAAAAACGATTTTTAAGTTCTGAATCTTAAATCGTTTCTATTTAAATAAAATATCGACTTTTTGCACTGATGATTTGAACGTTCGCGTCTCAGCCAGATATCTGGAGTTCACTTAAAATTCTGTAGCGGCATTTCATCATGCAAGTGAAACAGCGGGTTCATATTTGTACCTACTTGAAGTACGGCAATAGGGCTGACCACCCATCAAGCTGAGGAGTAAATCGTCGGTAAAATGTGGGTGTAACAGTGTGGACTGTGATTTGAAATATAGCTCGTACTTGATTTATCTCGTGACGATGAATTTTATATCTAAAAACTCGTTTACACTAAAACGATCGACGTGTTCATATAAATCTCTGCCCCATTTTTGGCTTGGGCTTTATTTTTATGAACACCTTTTATAGCCTACACGTTCAAAGTCACTACAATGGTAATAAGAAAACCACATCCAAATCCGTCGAGTGGTTCTCGAGTTAAAACGGAACATACATACATATATATAAACAAACAGAGGGACAGACGGACAAAAATTCTGATAATGGTAGTTTTGACTTTAAAACAACACTAATAACAAATAAAATTTTGAAAAAAAAAATATTCGTTGTACAGACACATTTTCACTACTTAATTATTGGTATAGATAGATATTGAAAGCAATTATATAATAAATTTTATCTTGAACATAAAATCTAATGAATCCCTATCAAAAGCTACCCAACATTAATCTACGTAAGTGGTTATTAGGCCGAAATATGAGTTTTGGAAAGTCTATAATTTTTAACTTCTGACCTTCACACAGTACGATTATAAAATAACGATTGTACTGAAATCTGGGTAAAGTTAATTGCTTGACTTTGCAAAAAAATGTGAGTATCGAAACGAAATTCCGGCTCCCTTCAAATTCCTTAGATTAGCTTCGTGGAAATTTACATCAAACGAACGGCTAACATAATATGGTTTCGCGATTATATTTTGGACATTTTATAAAGGTCAGTACATTTTATTAAACACTAAGAACTTAATCTCGTAATAAAGTGATCCTGCTTAGCTTCATGGAGACTTATTATTACATATCTATACTTACAGTGTAACAAGGGAACAACGTAGTAGAAATATGTATATTCAAGTGGGCACATATGAGGCATTTTTTTTAATCAATTTATTTCTTCTGTTTGTCCGTCTGCCTCTCTGTCTATCTATCATATCCCGTAAAAACTTTTTAATGGATTTGAATAGTATTTTCATTTGTATACCACAAGATAGTGCAGTACATAAGGGGGAAAATAAAAATTATAAGAGATCCTTTTAGCAACACTTTTGATTGATTACATCATATTTTTTTTTTTGGGAAACCATCTGTTGCACTTCCCGGCAAAGAAAGTCATTTTCAAAAAAAAAAAAACGTTTTTTTCTATTTTCTCCTAAATCGATGACGAGAGTCCTTTCAGCAAATTTCTGTCTCTTATAGATGTGTATTTTGTAAAATTATTTGTGTGTATCGCGTATAACGACAAAAGATTCCCGCATTAAAATTTTTCATGACATTGTTAGTTGAAAAGATTATGCTCGTAAATAAGTTATGCAAAGACGATGGTTGCAAGTTAAAATGTTGTGTCCATTTGTCCATCAGTCATTAAAACACTCTTGCAGCTTATTACGTAATTCACTTCATGTGATTTCGATTCGTAAACAAGCATTGTCCCAACAGATCTCATTATGTCATAGTTGCACAAAATACCATCTTAGAATTTTGTCAAATGAGTTTTCTGTATAGGCTAGCAGAGTCACCTATTGATAATTGTGTCGTTATCTTTTGGAAAATAATCGATTTACATCGGCTAAAGAAATAGCCTCAAGCCATCTCTGGGGTCTTTGATCTATAATCGGAAATGCTCTGAGAAGGAAATGTTAAAGGTTATTGTGAGGAAAAAGGGAACATATGAAACGTTGTGCTTATGTGATCTTTGAAAAAATTTAAATAATTTTACTTTTACGTAAAATTGTGGTTGGTGGCTGGATGAGGAGGACGGAGGACCGACAAGAGTGGCAAAATCTTAGAAAGGCCTATGTCCATCAGTAGACTAAACAGGCTGATGGATGGATAGCATTTACATCTGAGATTATTTCTCTCGTACCCTAAGAAAGCCCTCCTTATGATTTCGTCAAGTATCTTTAGATAAACAACATTATTGTTTATCCAATATCCAAATTCTGCGAAAACCTCAACTCCAAACCAAATAACACTCAAAACTGTCGTATTGTTGTAACGACATTTTCAACTCAATTCAAACTTTGAATTCGTCTAATCTAAGATACCTACTACAGAAGCAACTCCAAAAGCGTCGACTCGTATAACAAAAGGTTAAACAATAAGAGAACGGTTCTCATCGGCTTGAGGACCCTTGAAACGGAACCCTTTGCTAATGATCGATTTTCCACTTTAACTTCCATTTTATGTTGGAAATAGGTCGAGTTTGGTGAGCAAACAACTTAAGAATTACAATAAATGTACGTTCTGTACGAAAAGGAAATAAATAGTCATTATTGTTGCTAAAAGCGGCGGGAGCTCATGCGGTAGAACGCTGGGCTCTCAATCTTGAGACCAGGGTTCGATCCCCGGTCGGACATGCACCAATGAGTTTTTCGCAATGTAGGTGCATAGTATTTGTGTTCTTATCTAATACTTACCACTTACTGAACGGTGAAGGAAAACATCACGAGGAAACCTGCATGCCGTAAAAAGCGTGTAATTGTGACCGAAGTACGGTAGGGCTCACCACTTATCACGTTGGGACGTAATAATCGTCGGTGAAAAGTGGGTGTACTGGGTGTGCACCGTGACTTCTATTTCACAGTTCACACTCGGGAAAACCTCTGACACCCCCTCTGGGATTCATGTCGTGACGATATGTATGTATGTTTGTATTGTTGCGACAAAAGCATTGTAACTGAGCCGGCAGTTTTAAGATCCAGGTTCAAAGCAGGTTTAAAAAAAAACCGGTATGTGCAATGTACAATAATGCCCATATTCACACACACTAGGTAGGCGGGTTGGTAAGCACGGTGCCGAAACCCTTGCACCAGTGACGCCGCTGTCCGACAACAGTTTGTTTTTTTTATAAGGCCCGGCAATTTGGGATGTATACGTCGCAGGCATCTGGTTAAATTCAGTGACTTAACTAAATGACTAGGTTTTTGGTTTATATTTTTTGTTTGATAAACACTTGTACTTGTCCACTTATTTATATTAATTTCCCTTACCGGTTTCGCTGTTAAAGCATTATCAAAGGTTTGTTTGGTTGTTTACGTACAATAAACGTTTTTGGTTTATGTGGTGGTCCTAAAAAAATAACCACGAAGGTTACGTTTCTAACCTAAGCTACCGCCTCTCTTCTGCCTGATTTAACCAAATGCCTGCGGCATATATAAGGCCATCAATCGGTCCTAGGAAACGAGCTATAGATACCATGATGGCTATAGGCCATGGTGGACCACCTGGTTGTGCCTGTCTGCGAGCTATCCTCTTACTCTTCCCTGAATAACTTCGGGAGTATTTGCGAGTTATTTGGTAGTACCTCCACAGTTGAGCCCGGCACCAGCTCTACTACCTGATGATAAATTAAATTATTAATATGTATATTGTATAAAGATGTAAATCATAAATGTAAAAACAATGTTGAAAATTTCCGATATTTGTTTTGACTGTTGGTCTACTGACCTTAATAAGATAAGGTTTCCATTGTTGTACATACACACGTATACTCTCGCCTGTCTCCCAGAGGGCTAGACAGACACTGTTGTGAAGCTAATTATCCTTTCACTGAAAGATTGTTAATTAAGATATATTTTAATTTTGCTAAACAGATTAGAATTTCAAGGTAGGTTTTTGTTGGGTTTTTTATAAAATTCATTTAAAGGTTTAGTTTTTCAAGTGGACGAGGCTGACCAAATCTGAGACAGTATACCGGGTGTAAATAGACTGCGACCATTAAATGAAACCACATATTCTACCGACCCTACTGAACCACTTTTCCCAAGAGTCCGCGGACACCCTTAGTTCAGGAAATAATTGAGTTCCAAACAAAAATGCGTGAACCCTAACGCACCGACATACGGGCGAGTTAAGAAAGAGCGTCGTCCGTGAAACCTACAGCTGTTTGAGGTCAACGCTCTCTCTAACCTCGCCCGTATGTCGGTGCGTTAGGGTTCACGCGTTTTTGTTTGGAACTCAATTATTTTCTAAACTAAGGCTGTCCGCGGCTATGACTCTTGGGAAAACTGGTTCAGTAGGGTCGGTAGAATATGTAGTTTTATTTAATGGTCGCACTCTATTTACACCCATCCATCCATCCATCAGTCTGTTGCGTCCACTGCTGGACATAGGCCTTTCCAGGATTACGCCACTCTTGGCGGTCCCCCTGGAAGAAATGCCCATACTCACACACGCTGGGCAGGCGGGTTGGTGAGCGCGGTGCCGAAACACTTGCACCAGTAACGCTGCTGCCCGTCACCAGTCCGTTTTATACAAGGCCTGGCAATTGTGGATGGATATACCGCCATCCATCGGTCCCAGGTAATGCTGTTTTCTTACTCTCCCCCGAATAACTTCGGGGGGATTTGCGAGTAAGATGGTGGTACCTCCACAGTCGAGCTCGGCATCAGCTCTACCACCTACATTTACCATTACCATTATTTACACCCGGTATATTTAAAAATGTTCAAAAGGGTTTTGGGGCAGTTTTTGATGAAAACTAAAACGGCCTCATTAGATTTTTGAAGAAATAATATCCTGGAATCGAAACCGTTAATTTAAAGAAATACATACGATTTATTGCACCAACCGATAGTGTCGCGCATATTGAATTATGGGAAGTAATGATATGCGGCAAACTAAAGGAAACTGCTCATTTTTAATCAATTGATTCATATTTTTAAGTTTTCTTATTATTTATTAATCACATTTTTAATAGTTTTATTAGTTCAGAGTGAGTTTCTCCGTACCACAGGTTCATATGGCATAGGCCTGTGGGAGCCTCTTTTCCCTTAAAAAGTAGCGCCCCTTGAGAGGGTGGTGGGGTTGTCGTTTCTTCAAGGGCTTATCACTAACATACCACCGGCCACTGAAATCGCAAATTGTTTTAACATAACACAATCCCGTATAAAAAAATAGTTTCCTTGTGATAACGTCACATTTTTGCAAAAATCTAAAAAAACCGATCAATTGCTTCTTTACACCCTCCGTAACTCTGGAACCGTTCATTTTAGCAAGATTATGTTGTGAAGCATTTTTCTTTGTCATTCAATGTAGATTACTTTTGTCCCAGGCAATTTTGCGCTCAACATCATAGTTTTAGAAATATTCAAGAAAAGCCCCCTCCCACCCCCAAACCCGACGCTGAAAATAATGTAGCTTTTTAAACAACAATATTTGGACTATGTGGAACAATTTGGAGTTGGAAATATACTTTTACTTTGGATGTTGACGTAAGGCCGTTTTTCGGGCTAATTGTATCACAGTAAAATTTAGACTCAACGATTGTACCAATATGCATTGGAATCAATAATCGTGTGATGTTGAATATTGTACAATCTTCAAGACGAATTCGGCTTTGTATTGGAATAATAGGCATCATTTCGAATAATTGATAAGTAAAATTTTATTTAATGTAAGAATTAACAGGTTAATAAATATAATTTTCTTCAAAAAACTAGTTATTGGTTTTATTTTTATTATTAAACACCCAGAAATTATATATAGTAAAATGTGGTTTATTTCAACCCCTTAGTGGGGTCTTCATCAGGCGAATAGAAAAGATATGAATGACATATAAAGTAAAAACCTGACCTCTATGAAAATGAACCAGAAATATTTAAGAAAAGAGCTGACTTAGTTTCTAGCTGTTTTTACGGAATTTTCTCGCATGGAAGTATAACTCGCACTTGACAGTTTTTGTTACCTTTTGGGTAAAAATCAATCAAAACTGACCCTTGCCTCAGGTCGATGCTTCATGTAGGGCCGGAACATTGATTTTATCGGCTTTGTTGCTTATTCGTAGAACCTTTTTTTAATGAATATTGATATGTTCACCTGAACAAACACATTAAAAATAACAAACAAAAAAGGGACATTTTGATGACTGGGACATTTTGATGACGGGGACATTTTGATTAATACACATTTTAAATAACCATTTCATAGAAATAGCTGTTTAATGCAAACAAATATCTCATAAGACAACACAGGTTTATTTATTGATAACAAAATAGGTAAAATCATAAAAGAGTGTTTAAAATTTGCCAATTTCTAGAAATTTTTGAGGGTTCCATAGTCAAAGGAAACCTCATAGTTTCGCCGCTTCCGTCCGTTTGACTGTCTGTCCGCCTGCCCGCTGCTTAGCTCATAGACTCTTAGTACTAGGAATGTCTAGGAATCTGTAATTTGGCTTGGATTAACGCAAAAAAAGTGGAAAAAAGTTTTTTTTATGTGACCTCCTTTTCACTTCAAGTTGGGATAGTTTGTTTTCACGTCTATCTCATGGGATGGGGTGGGGTATTGTTTGATATCCATCCATCCATCCATCCATCGGCCCATGTACGTCCACTGCTGCACAAAGGCCTTTCCCAAATTTCGTCACTAATGTCGGTCCTCCGTCCTCCTCATCAGGTCGTCGGTCCAGCGGGCACGAGGTCGGGCTACGCTACGCTTTGCCGTACGTAAGTACGTAAAATTGTTTGATAGGTCGTTTATAAATATATCTGCTGTTATATCGACCAAACTAACTTCACACTTGCGATCAAATAAATTCCATGTATTCGAAGGGTCTAATTTAGTTGGACTTTATTTTTTCTTGAATAATACAAATTCCTAGACCAAACTGTTAACGAAAATTCAAGTTTCTAAGTCTTGTAAAAGTCAACTGAAAGTACCATATATGTAGAGTTATAAGTTATATGCGTGATTTTTTTAAGCACTAATTGTGCCATAGACTTTCGTATGAGGTATTAGTTTGAACTTGATATCTCTAACGGGACCAGATAAAAAGAGTCATGACAGAAGGAAAACAAAATGATCTTATAAGGGTTCTATTTTTTTTTTTCATTTTGGGGTACGGAACTTTAAAAAAACAATATTACTAAGTATAATACGGTTAAATCTAATGGTAATATTGGCATATAAATAAACTACACATAAATACAAATACGTTAAATAAATAAACCCTCACATTGCACTTTTTATTATTCGTTTCTGCCTTTTTGTACCTAAATTAACCTACGTTCTACGATGCTGCCCACTTTGGAAATTTACTACACTTCTAAAAATTATTGATAATACTCTACAGCAATCAATTGTTACCATCATAAAATGTTTGCTTACCGACCGGTGTTGGGCGCAAGCCACCCTTCCAGTCCGGTTCGGTGTCCTAGGAATCCGCAAAATTTCCAGTGTAGCACTCCCAGCCTTCCTGTCATCCGTTCATAGCACGCAGGTCTTCTACGGTACTATAATTTTCCCGTCACTCGGTGACGTTGAGGCATCATGCTTGACGGATGCCAGGGATGCATGGGTGCTAGCCTGTCCTAGTGAGAATCTGCCCACTGACTTGACTAAACAAAAACAGTGGGAAGAGCCAATCTGCAGACAAGTTCAAAGTTCTTTACTTGACACTATGACTGATCCTGCAGATTGAGCCCGCCTCCTGGCTTCCGGTGAAAGGGAGTCCGGGTTCTGGCTGCACGCCGGGCCGTGGGGTCCAGATGCAAAACTCCTTTTTAAAGAAATATCTGCACGGCTGATCGACGTTTGTGGGGACCCGAAGGCTGGCGCGTATCTTGGCCAGAGAATCAGCCTGGTCATTCAAAGGGGAAACGCTGCCAGCTTTCTAGGTACCCTTCCACATGACGGTAGCGATTTAGATAGGATTTTTTATTTAGTATAGTTTACTTTTATTAGAGATTTGACAAGGATTTTAGGTTAGTTTTACCCTTTTAATTTAGGTAAGTTTTATTTATAATTTATATCCTTCAATGTTAATTATATTAGTACTTTGTTTATAATTGTGATAGTTAAATATATGCTGCGATGGTACAGGTATATCTTAGACAACTCCAGTTGTCTAAGGAGTCAGAGTGAAAGGCATCCTTTTGGCACTGAGTAGACAAGCCAGTGTATTGGTGGCATTGAAATTTACCAAGTTGGCATCGGCCCAGTTGGTTATTGCCTTAAGGGTCATATCAATTTGCTCCGTTTGAACAGATTCTGCTTGTGCAAATATCTCTCATTGACAGTGCTTCCATCTGCATAACCGAATATATTCGGTGACAGTATATTGTTTATGTGCTGCAAAAAAGAGCTGCAGAAGGAACTGACCCCTGACGAACTCTGACATTGATATCCATAAGATCAGATGGAAGCCGTCAATAATCACTCATATTAATGTTTATATATTATATAAATGAATTATATAAATGTTTGAATAAAAAACAATGAAATAAAATGAAATATTGATCAGAAAATCAGCAATCCAAGTACACAAAGGTCAATAACTACTGCAAAAGAACCTCATAACACGTGAGGTTTAGTACGCGTGAAGCACCTAATAAATAATTTAGTTACCCTAATATTGGAGGTTCCCAATATCACGTGACAAGTGGTCAAACCGTCTATATTTGGAATAAGGTCTACTGAAAATCGCGGGGACCCGAAGAGCTTATTGTCTCATATTTTCAGAACCCCCAGAAATTGAACACATGAATTCTGACAAAATTTATATTCGACACCCTATTCCTTGAGAGGTGGACACACGGATAATTGTTTGTTCAAGCTTTTAAACCGTTTCGTAATATGAACTATCTGAATTTGGAATCTCCGATCCTTTTTTGGCTCAGTACCAACCAGGAAGTAGTTTTCATGGAAGATTTGTAGAAAAGTTATTGTATCAATGTATAAACATCTTAGTATTAGGTGGTTTTGACGCGACCGTTTTCAAATGCACAACTTATTATTGTTTATTTTTTATTTTTAAACGAAAAGTAAAAAAACACACTTAAAACACACTGTATATCAAACAATAAATAGTTAGAAAAGTTACAGTGAGACCCTGTCATAATTTAAGTATAACTTGGGGTTCAGGGATCTGGCGCTTCCTCTGTTACGAAATTATTTACACGTTTATACGTAAAAGTATTAAATAAGTGTGATTTCCGTCACTACACAACCATAGTTTAATGTCAAGTAGGCTTTTCTAGCAAAGTTTTGTAATTTCATTTATTACGTTATATTATATATTATCGTTCACAACTACTATAAACACACTTTACAGTGGTTGTGCAGGATCATTTACAAACTTACGCATAAAATAACACAACTTTGCAAGAAGAGCCTATTTACGTTCAACTATTGTTGCGTAGTACAAACGACAAAACAAAAATTCCTCGGACCGGGATTCGAACCTGCGACCTCTTGTTATCAACACAAGCGCGCTACCGACTGCGCCACCGAGGTACTTACCTAGACCGTTGAATTTTTCCACCATACTTATCCACCGAATATTTTTGTAACTATTTGATCTAACTAGCTTGTAATGCACATATTGAACGCTTGATAACAAGAGGTCGCAGGTTCGAATCCTGGCCCGAGGAATTTTTTCAAATTCTTGTGTTTACATTTGTTTCTAATTTATCTTTTCTAGTTTGTAATGCACTCTAATAATCCATAGGTTGTAGGTTTTGGAACTAGAAACGCCGCAACCATCTTAACTGTGGGCATTATCAAGTTCTTCGAGTAAAAACTATATTCTCCTTTGTAAAATGACAATGCACGAGTTCATCATACTTTTCAGGTCTTTTAAAGTGTGTTCGTAGTTTGTTAACAAGTTCCAGTACCGGAGGAATAAATATACTATATTCAGGGGCGGAAACAAACATAAGTAGGAGAATTTTAATTCCTTTGATTGAAAAGCTCGCAAAGTCGAATTTTATTTGTTTTTATATTCGAGATTATTTTATTCACCTGTAGTTGTACAAAGTGGCACCCATGACTATAATAATCAACAATGGTGGTACATGTCCAAAGTCCGACGTTTTAGATCTTTATGCGAGTATAGCATAGCAATGAATTCGTAGCGCTTGCTACGCCGTAGCAAATGACAATAAAACATGAGTCTGCTTCCGCCTACTTACTTGCGGAAGAAAAAAAATCTACTTGGCTTTGTATTTAATTATTAAATAAATAAATTTTGATTTTGATTTGATTTGAAATGTAGGTAGCACCTAGAAATATATTGTTACGTTAGACGAATTTGTCCGTTTGTAAGTAAACAGGTTAAACGTAATTCTGATCAATAATTTTATCAATGGTCGGGTAGCACTAATAAAACAAACGAAGTATTAATCAGCGAAAAACTGACTTTAATACGTAACTGCTTGTAACCATTCCCCTTCGTCGCTTGGCGGCATGGTTTCGTCATGAGGATGGTAATAAGCTATGACCCAGGCCTTCCAGCAGTAAATAGGTGCCTTAGTTGTCTCCACAGACGGAGCCAATATCCGATAACCCCAGGGTCTCCAAATAGAGATTTTGAAATTTCCCAAAATTACACAAAAAATTCCCCAAAAATATACAATTTCAGCACCTTTTCCCCAAATATCTTGAAACTATCTGTTACTTTATTATATTAAAATTTAAAATTTTACATTGTTTATAATGATAATGAAAGATCGTAAGATATTACTTTACCATGATTATTAATATATTTACACACACACACCTTTAACACAAAAAATGTATGTAAAAACTGATGAGACTGACAATCCTAACAATGGATTTTAATCACATTTATTCATTTATTTCCAAATTTTCTTGTCCATAAATTTCCCGGGCACTATTGCACTATAGTGTATAGTGTAAATAACTGAATTTTCCCTGTTTTCACATTCCCCTGTTTCCCCAATATCAACATTTTCTTCCCCAAAAATTTCCCCATGCTTTTCGTTTCCCCAAAAGTTCCCCAGGACAAAGTTTTTTCCCAAAATTACGAAAAAACCCTCAATCAGGAGACCTTGGATGACCCTATACCAAGGGTCGGCAAGTAATTTTAAACGAGGTCCGGGATACTGTTGAAAATGTTGAAATGGCCGTTCGATGAAATGGTCGCCTGTTGCCGATCGATGCCCTATACTACAGAGACATTATATTTTTGGCATACCTGCTTAAGACGACTCTATTCGCCCGAACTCCCATACTAGCGCAGTTCGCTGATCATATCCTTATTAATAATAATAATAATAATTTCTTTATTTCAGACCAAGAGTTCATATAAAATTACAAATTACATTCAGTATTAAAACAAAATATGTCTACTTAAAATTATAGGTACTTGCTTATTATTTTTTATTTTTCAATATATCCGATACAATATCCATGACGTGAAACTAAAACATTTATCAAAATCAAATACATATAAAAGTTACAACCGTATAAAAGTCCTGGATTTTACACATATTTTGATGAATTTTTATGTACCGTTATGTCCTAGAAGCAATGGAACAAATCAAATAATTTTAATTTCACAGCAAAGTATATTTTATGTTTTATACTGTTCAAAAATATTTTTGTTTTATTTCGATTTTTGGGATATTTCTCCTGAAATCATAGGAACCATCAAAACCATTCTCGAGTTTTTTCAAAACATGAATGTTGTCTCGCGTTGGCTTGCCTCTCACACCGTGTTCGGTTAGTTCCGTACGAGCTGGGAAATGAACGCTTGGGCCAACTAAGAACAGTCAGTCAGTGCTCTATAATCTGAAGTTAAATGTAGAATGAAATAGCAAGCATAGCAACCCCGTGCGCGACTGACTTCAAGCCGCCGACTACAGGCCTCTTAAAATCGCTTTGTCGCCCTTTACGACATCCATGGAGAAGACATGGGCGGGTATTCTGACACGTGCGCAAAAATTGCAAAGACAGATTGCGTGTGATTTTAAAATGGATTTTGTCCCATAGTTTTTATTTGAAGTAGTTTAGTCACTCCAATTTTCATCGCATGGCATTTATCTAACTTAAAACAAATATCGAATGACTGATATTGCGAGTGAGAAATAATGCCGGAATAGCCGTCCTGGAGTGACAAAATATTCTTTTAGATGCGTAAAGGGATGTGTCTGAATCGATAGAATTGCTAACCAACGATAGCGCTAATTGTCTATGAAAATTTGTAAATCTTTTTTTAATTCATGATGGCTTCCACCCGGACAAAGGCGGGTTCACACATGGTTAAATATGTATATAGATTTACTTAATATTTATCTTTCATTATTTTTGTATTACTGATGTTTTTTCGTTATTTTAGAGTTTTTCTGGGTCAGGACAGTCAGAGTATGAAACGCCGTTATGAAACGTACTAAATAAATATAATACCAAAACAAGTACTAGCTTTTGCCCCCGGTTCGCCCGAGCTAAGAGAGTAACTGAATATTCTGCGTCACAAAATCCTTTCTTATTGGATGCCTTCATTGTTACAGGACTACCTATTTGAAGTCTGTAGACACTATAGTGTTGGAGATTTCATGATGGGTAGTCAGTTAGTGGTTTTTTGCTTTAATATAATTATATAAATTTAACAAGACATTTGAAAAAAAACACAACGTGAAACAAGTATCGGCATGATAAACTGTTATCCCGTTTGTCCTAAAACTAAGCCTCCATCAAAGCCCAGCTATAATATCAAATAGATCTTGTTACCCTGCCCTTTCGCTTAAAGATAGATGCGTCGTTTTTTCTGACAGCGGGTCGAATGGAATAAATATGGCTGCACGTTTCCCCAAAAAATCAAGGAAAACTTAAATTCAGCTAGGTTTTACAAACAATATTTAAAAAACATGAAAGTAGAAGTAGCATTGAATTAGATTCTACAAATCGACAATGCAGTGAAATCCTGATTATAAACTCTAGAATTGTGCAAAATTTACAAATTTTTATTTACGAACGTTTCTAAAATGGTAAAATATGGGTAAAATAATAGTTTATGAAACTGGTACATAAAAAGACTGAAACAATTAAATGACGAACAATTGTATAACACCAAAATCAAGAAAAGTTAACGACTAATATCACCAAGATGGTGCATGGGTTTAGATAAATATTCTATGAAACTGCACAAAACTGGGTATTAAAACACTCGTGTGATACTATTAAGAAACTCATCTATGGTTTGTAATTTAAACTGACACTTGTGTTTTAATAACCTCTTTATGTATCAGTTTCATGAACTACTACTACGTAACTGTTCCATAAATATGACTCACACGGAGAGAAAATAACTCGTCTGTGAACTTATTATTATTAGACAAGAGTGCCAATCCAAATTGTGATTTTATTACTCGTCATAGTGAAGATATTATATGGGAGCCTCGGAAGCTGCATGGTAAAGAGCGAGTACAAATTGTCTGAATATTGAGAAGAACTCTGGTAAATGCTGATTTGACGAAAAATTTATATAATGAGAGCCCTGAAGCAAAAGCTTTGAAAGACGATAGTATAATGTATGTTGTGCGTAAAATGTCTTTATCCTATCGATGGTTTGGTAACAAGCAAATTATAAAAAGGTGGGACAACATTTATTTAGAGACAAACAATTTTCTTATCAAAAATAGTCCGGAATGTTCAAAACTATGTACGATGGAATAATTAATTTGACAAACAAGATTAAAACAGCACGTATATAATAACATTTCATTTTATTTTATTGCACATTCTCGAGGTTCACGCGACTTATCGATAAAATTTTATTTTATGTGGCATAAAATTCGAGCAACATTTTAAATTATTGCCTTATGATAAATTTTATCGCTATTTTAGTTTAACACGTAATAAAGTTCGTTTCTTTGGAATAATCTGAAACATGAACAAACTAAGTATGGTTTACCTATTGGTACTTCATACTGCTCTTAAAAAAAGCTACCGAAATTGATAAATTATTTGAATTTGAGTGTTGAATATTATATACACGACGACGTCCCAATTTAATAAGCCTTGGAGAAAATATACTATAATTACTAAAGATAGAAAGTTTCCTTTGTAAGAGCTTTTACGTTATATTGAAAAATAAGTATGTATAAAAATTAAAAAGTACTCCCATTTTGCATACACTGATAATGTTAAAAATTTGGTGTCATTTTTGACTCTTACTTATCATGGTGTGCTCATGTAAATGCAGTCAGTAAAAGAGTCTTTGCTACCTTTTATTCCCTTAAGCGTCTTCAGCAATTCCTACCGTTCCAAACTATGGTAACTCTTGCTCAAACACTTCTCCGTTCTCTCATAGATTATGCCGATGTCTGCTTTCTGGATGCTACTGAAGAGTTGCTTAGTAAATTAGAACGCCTACAAAACTTTGCTATTGTCGTGTGACAGGCTTACAACTCAGATCCAAATGGTCCTATCTGAAGTTACTCCCTGAACTGAATAATATAAAAATAATTAAGTAAAATCTGCCCCAAGGATCAGTATGTCTGCCAGCAGCGCAGCGATTACTCCACTAATAGGCTTAAGGGCGAGCGTTTCAATATCGGTGCAAAATGCACAACTTATGATATTTGTTAGGGTTCCGTAGTCTGAAAAGGAACCATATTATAGTTTCGCCAAGTCCGTCTGTCCATCTGTCCGTCTGTTCGCTGCTTAGCTCAGAGACTATTAGTACTAGGAAGCTGTTATTTGGTATGGTTATCTAAGGGGCACGGTAGTGCCCCGCCAAGTCGAGCTAAAAAGTGGCACGCCATACCATTCTTTTGGTTTTTTTATGAGTATCTCTCATACACGTAAATTGGGAATTAATTTTTTTTCTCGTCTATATGTGGGTGGGATATCGTGAGATAGATCGTTCAAAAACATTATGGGTGTGTGAAAATCATTTTTCATTCCTAAATCCCTAGATCCGTAGGCGACATATTAAGCTTTAAAGTGCTAATTTTTGTTATATTCAATTGTGCCCCCCACCGTACCGACTAAACGGTTGTTTATGGATATGTGGAAAAAATCACAGAAGTAGTGAAGTAAAAAGGAAAACTACCACAGCTAAGTGGGCTTTACAGGTTTACGAGTATAGGTCGCGCCAAGCTTTTAGTTCCCTCTAAACACGAAAATGTATGGGCCGTTCTTCTAAATGTATGGGACTAGAAATTTGGCACGATCTGTATTAGTAGACCAACTTATTAAATGTACCGGGCAGCTACGGAGCCCTAAACTGCGCGTGGCCCGACACGCACTTGGGCGGTTTTTCTTATTATTGAATAAAAATTACTAAGTTAATGTGATTTATGGCATTTTGCAACCATAAATTAATGTAAATTAGGTTTTTTCTACGAAAGTTTTGTTAGTTTATGCATCACGTTGTAAAATTAATGTCCACAACAACTTTAACCACGCCTTTAAGTTGGTATGGACATTCACGCGAAGTATAATACATAAAATGACGCAATTCTGCTAAAAACCCTTGATAATTATTAAACAATAGTCTCAAAATAAGGTGAAACTATTTTATATCATACATTTGATGTAAAGATAAAAACAATTATAAGTTGTGCATTTTGCACCGAGATCGAATCGTTCCCCCTTAAATTCAGATCAAATCATCACAGTTCAATAACGCTGATGGTATAAAATGTAATTTATGCAAAATAAAATAAGCCAAGCTTCGGTACATACGACTTACACTTGATTGGTTTTTTATTTCGTTTTCCTTTCAATAATTCAATAAGCTAAGAGATTAAACCCTGGGCTTCCAAAACTTACTTACCTCAAAAAGGTTAATCCCCAATAATCCTTAAAACTTAGCCTCAAAAGGAATTTTCACTAAAAGGAAATGGAGGTGCTCAACGATAGTACAAAAAGTTAGTTAAAAGTGTTAAGAACGTGGGTCCGTCGCGTCGTTCAACTAAAATAACTTCTGTTCAAAGACTTTGGAGACTTCGCAAAAAATATATGATAATTTTTAGATTTTTAAGATTGTTTTATTAACCTAAACCACATATAACCTCATTATATGTAATAAATAGGAAACAATAACATTGGAGATAAGTAATTTATATTTATCAGGTTGATCAGCACCTTCTAAAAATGTAATAATTAGATGCTATTTAAGAAAACAATGGGCCTGTTAAGTTTATATGATAAGTGTAGGTTTAAGCGTACGATTAAATAGCGAACATTTTTAAACATGGACAAAGAACCAAATATTTATCGCTATTGCATTTCGGCGTCACTGGTGCAAGGGTTTCGGCACCACGCTCACCAACCCGCCTGCCCAGCGTGTGTGGATATGGGCATTTCTTCCAGGAGGACTGCCAAGAGTGGCGAAATCCTGGAAAGGCCTATGTCCAGCAGTGGACGAAACAGGCTGATGGATGGATGGATTGCATTTGAAACACAAATATATAAATGTAGTGCAAATGCAACAGTGACACCTGCGTCACAGCATAGATAGCAACATAAACTATGCCTACGTTACAAAGTAGGAGAGATACACACACATTAAAGAATACAATTTGTATTTAATCTTTATACAGATGAATAAGAAAGTTATTAGGGTAGACGTATAAAATATTGTGTGCCCCAAATCCCACGGCTGCTTAGAGTGTTAATTTATATTCATTATACTCTAAGCACTGCCGGTATAGCGGCGTAAGCTGCCGGGCGGTGCAACGGGCTGTCGAGCGTGATGCTGTCAGTCTAAACAAGTTGCTCCGGAAGGAAAATTACGCGTGTGGCACCAAGTAAAATAAATGATTAATTTAGGCGTTACTTTGCGAAAGTCAACTTTCAACTTTGGATGTATTCATAATTTTTAATAATAAAATTAAGTACTATTCAAAATGCAGACTCAAACTCAGTGATATAATAGAAGGTCGATACGGTAGATACGTCTTTATATAGTCAACTGAAAAATGAACCTCTTTTTTAAACAAGCTCCACCGAACGACAGATATAGAGCGACAAGCTTCGACAGGGCGCTAACGAGACAAGTTATATAAAACAGGCCCCTGGGGCCTATATTTGCAAGGCACAACGTGTAAAGCGGGGTACCGCATCTTCCATTTGTATTATCTAAGCTCAAACTATGCCCGCTCTCCCGCATAAAATATGCACACAGAGGCAAGGCGAGTGAAAATATAAAGCAAATTTACATGAAAAGCAAGAATACTTATTGACACGTATTTCGTTAAACGAGCTCTCTAAACAAGGCATCCTTAGGATATGTTGCTCAATCGAGCAACTACAATAATTGCAACAAGTTGCTGTGGAGTTCTCAACAAAAATAATGAACTAAATATTATTATTAGATAACATTACAAAGTAGAAAAGATCAATTAAAAAACAAAAAATAATGTTATTTTATTAATATATCCATAGGTTAACACAACAAATTTTGACTATCCTAAACAAAACTTGAATACCTAGAACTTCTATGCAAAGGCAGTTTCCGTTTCGTTTATTTTAAAATTCGTTGAACAAACGTGTTGCTACGGCGGCGTAGTGAGTGCTATGACCCTGTAGCTTTCTCGTTTGTGCCCGCTACGTTGTAATCTCAAGGCATCTACATATGTTTCAGGGAACGCGTACGTACATATATTAATTTTAAATTTGTATTTTAGGCATCAGTTCCCCGTAGCTTGTTCCCTATTTCTTTTTTGTATCATATTGGCAGCATTCGAAAAGTTGCTTCATATAATATATTTACGGCGTCACTAGCACTGTGTTTAAAGGTTTAAAGGATAAGATGTCAAACCAGTGCATCCTCCTTGTGATGACGTACGGCGCTGAGACATAGTAGATACAAAGGATAAAATCCAATACGAGGAGAGCCCAATCAATTTTGATTAGTGTACCCTCAACAAATGTTACCTACGTTTTTTAAATATTTTTGTTTTTGACTAAGATCGTGATATGGCGGATCTCTGAAAAATCTAATGAAATTGTAAGAGTACATATACGATCCTCGCTTCATTATTAGGTAAATTGGAACGGGATTATATTTGCAGGCTTTCTCTCCAAAGAAGGTCTTAATGTCGAAGAATAAATCTTAAAGTTACGTAAGCAGGTAGATGAGGTTGTTTTTCTCAAAATAAAACCTCGAAAATATTTTTTTTCTAATTATATGGTAACGAAATAAGATCTTATAATATAATTTCTTCGGAAATTGGAAACTCAATAGAATATAACGTCAACATAATCAATTCTTGACATATAATATTTGAAATACGATATTTAGAAATAAAATAAGAGTTAAAGTTCAATGAAATAAATGTGTCCATTGAAAATATTTGAAACTATTTTTAAACATATACGAATACATATAAGTAAGATTGTAAAATCCAACAGGACGATCATTAACTTCACGGTAGAAAATGAAGTGGTGAAAATACAAAAAAAAACTTGTATCGACAGTTTACGGATTGGCGGTTATTTAATCAACATCCTTACGGGTCATTAGGATGAAAATAAAAATAATCGCATCCAGATAAATTTATTGGTTTTCGAGTTAATACGACACACAGAAATAATTCTTAAAAACTCAGTGGATCTCAGTTTAAGAAACAATTCAGAAAATTTTAGTTTTTATTCATTTCATAATGAGTATTAGGCGGGTTAACAAAATGGTATCGCCCTCTTTGTTACTCAAAGAGGTTTAAGCTTTTTGGATTTATTAGTTGCAAATAGCCTGTTGGTATAATCTGTTAATTACTCAATGTCTGTCTTTAAACCACAAATCGCACGACTGAAATCACTCCTCGAGTGACATTGACATCAGCTGATGGTGCAATAAGCTCACGTTCCTTGAATCAATCTAAATTATACTGTATCACAACAGCATAAGGATAAAAGTGAATGCTGCTAAGACTTATATTAAACAGATCTTACAGTTTGTTTTATTTTATGATGGCGACGAAATGTGGTGTTAGGGGGAAACATCGCCATCGATTTAAAAAAAACTACTTTTTATTTCTTTAAGAATCGATTATGTAAATATAAGGTACAATATTACTGAATACTAAATATTCATTATCAATGATACAAAGAAACTAAGACTAACTTTACTTAATATCGGTAAAACCAAATAACAAAAAATAACCAGCACGAACGGTTCCGTACTATTATGCATAAAAACGGCAAAAAAATAATGTCTGTTGTATGGGAGTGCGCGGGTCTGACTCGCACTTGGCCAGTTTTAGTATTTGTTGTTAAAATGGCAATAGAAATACATTATTTGTGAAAATTTCTACTGTCTAACTATCACGGTTCATGAGATACAGCCTGGTGACAGACGGATGGACAGACAGACGGACGGACAGACAGACGGACGGACAGCGGAGTCTTAGTAATAGGGTCCCGTTGGTTACCCTTTGGGTACGGAACCCCAAAAACAAAAATACACTCTTGGTAAACTAATATACAGAGAGCAAATAACAAATTCCGTATTACACGGGATGTTGCACTGAAGTTATTTCTAGGGTTCCGTACCTCAAAATGAGTAAAGGGGATCCTTATAGGATTAGATTGTTGTCCTTCTTTCTCTCCGTCGGCCAAGATACTTTTTCTCGGGCCTTTTTCTATATTTAATCATTCGAAATAAAATAACGTCAAGATTAATTAGACCCCTTTCATAAAAAAAGTTTCGTAATTCATAAGTGTCAGGTTATCTTGGTCATTATATTTGTACGGAACCCTCAGGGACCTAGCCCTACTCGCATTATTTAAAACGAGAATTTTAATCTTATTCGATTTTCTTACCAATAAGGAACAATATTATGTCGTTGCGGGATCAACAGAGGTCAGGAGAGAAGAACTTCCAGAAAACGTAAAATAATATTCCTATACATTTCAGCGACTTTCAAAAAAGAAAAACCGTCCTATACAAACTAATATCTAAACTAATGTCCCAATGAGATGAAATAAATATTTTGACAATAAAACAAATGAAATAAAAATTTGTCCTGTAGGTACTTAGCGAGTTCTAGACAATTAGACCCCTTATTTATTATTTAAGGAAAAAAAATCATTTATGGGACCCACCCTAAAAATAATTCATTTCTAATAAATTCAATATTCGATTTTGAGTCAACATTCAACATGACATATCTAAATTTGATTTCGTAGCACGATGCCTATTCAGGTCTGTAACTCATTCCGTCTGCAAGCTAGAGACCAGTGATATACCCGGGCGGACAAACGGACAAACAGGGGAGCGACATTAATAGGGCTGCGGTGGGAACCCTAAAAATTTGGGTTCTGAATTCAAAGGGTGCTGAATCGGCAACATTTCATTTTAGTTAACCATTTGTTTTTAATATCTATATTGAAAGTCTGCGTAAAAAAGAAGCTTATGTATTTTTTCATTTTATTTTACCTATATTTTACGTTTTTCCTGCATAATTTAATGTTTTCTTATCCACTCATTCTAAAAGGACGTGAGTCACATCTGAGGATTTCAAAAGTCAATGTTCATTGCCAATCGATTATTTAAAAAATAGCTTGGCATGATATGACAGTTGTTTTTTTTTAACAAAATTAACCGAAAAGCAAAGGAAATTGTTTTTAAAATCCTGTGTTTACCATATTTTTAGTTTTTCGAAAATATATCTTCATTTAATCACGATTTAATTGTGAAAAAAAAATGTGATGAACAGAGGGCCCATATCTCGAAATGGTTTTTAGTTTTGCACCAATTATTAATTTGTAATGTTGTCGATTGTCATTTAGTACTTTGTTTTGTTCACCTTGATGTTGCTATGGCATCGACGTTGTTCTTATTTACCGTAATGTTTTTAGGGTTCCGCACCCGTAACCTAAACCGTTTGTGCGGGAGTCCAACTCGCACTTGACCATATTTTGAGTAAATTTTTGAGCAGTATTTTTTCGAATACTCTTTTTTACCCTTCTACCTATCTATAAGATAATTACAATAGTGTAAACGTATTAGGTAAGCACAGATTAAACCACAACTGATATGGAGCCGCTGTGACCGCAGCAGTATCTGTCACTTCACTAATTATTACTTCTCTACTGAATACTCTCGGCATCAGTAGATGATGTGACGTGTCATTCTCACTGTCGCTGAAAACCAAACAGCAATATTTAAATGTGACCACATATTTACGTACCTTTCATATAAAAATAAATTCCCTACAACTGAGGAAAATTTAGAATGTGATATCACTGTTTTCACCAACTCCATTATCAAACGAGATCCGATTCATGATATAAAAATGAATCAACACTATTTATCAAACAACATTGCATATAAATCTAACTTTACTTGCTTTCTATCATTGTTATATTAAAATACGGAAATTATTTGACATTTTATAGCAGGCATGAAAAATATAAAACAAATAGTGTGATTATTTATGTTATTTTAATTTATAAATTCTTTGAAAATGCTTATAATTATAAGTGAAACCGGTTAGGTGTATTGAAATATAATCGTTTTGTGGACAATAACAATTATTTAAAAAAAAACGTAACCACTGACTGATAATATTGAACAATTTTTTCCAAGAATAATAACTACCCGCGTAAATCTTCAGGGAATATCATATTCAACTTTAACTTTAAAGTCTATGTATAAAATATATATCTGTATATTTCATAAAGAACACGGAAAATTTTAATAAAATTTTCGTTTATGCATTTTGGCAATTAATCTAGGGTTTTATTTTTGGAAAAGACGTTTGGATAAAATTTCCTTGATAGTAATAATTATTGAAATAAGGTCCTTAAATGCACTTTTTCTCCTCGTTTGACGAATAGGAATCACGTAAAGAACTCAAACATATTTTATTAGATGGGTTTTAACAACATATGGATATTTAATTTTGGAAATTATGCTAGCTTTTTTAGTTTTTTTAATAAAATTGAAAATACTTTTTTCTCTTTTGCGCTGATGCCGCTCCCCTCGCACTACGCGTTTTTTCGCTTGGAGTGAGAGTGACAAAAATAACATTTACATAGCCTCTTACTCCATTTCATAGGAGGCTGTGCGTAAGCAGCTGTTTCACGGAGTGCAGTGTCAAATCACGCCCGTACCTCGGTGCATTAAGATAATGTTTCTTTGGAGAAGTTGTTCAGAGAGATCGGTAGAATGTGGTTTCTGTTAAAGATAACTGTTTATTTACACCCGGTATATAATGAATACCTATGTAAATTAATCTACAAATACATCATGTTGCTAATTTTCTTAGGTTTCCTCCTTTCTAACGATCGTACCAGATTCGAGGTCTCTTGTAAAACTTGTATACATTCCTATACAAAAGACTAAATATTCAACGATTCATCAACACATTGTTACTTTTCACGAGGCAGACAAAGCGCTGTTTTATCTACAGATTAACCCTTATTTATTGCAGACACCATTAAGTAAAGAACCCTGATGGATTGACAAACTTTACGCTTGATGTTCAGACAGTACGAGAAGTGGAGATGGAGGTCTTAGAATGGTGGTGATTCTAAATAATGAGTTTAAGAAAAGGAACGTAAATCTACGAATATTTTTGGGGAAGGTGGTTGCTCTGGGGTTTCTTCCCTAACAAACAACTTATGTTTTTTTTTAATTTGAAATAAAATTGAATAATATGTAATTTATGGCACTATGCGAAAATAGTTTTATGTCTATTGGGCTTTTCTAGCAAAGTTAATTTATGCATTAGTTAGTAAGTGATCCGGCACAACAACTTTAAAGCGTGTTTATATAATATTATATGATATATAAGTATATCGTTTCAAAAACATATTACTTTTGAATTTCTATCCATACTTTAATGATCCGAAAATTTACTCAAAAACAATTATTTTTGCATAAAGCACGAATTTCGTCGCCTCAAGAACTTATAACAAAACTTAATACAAAATAGATGTGTATATATATACTTATATCGCTATATAACTATATTTATTAAGTATATAAATAAAGTTGTTTCATTTTATATATAAGACGTACATATTATATTTAAACTATTCTTTTATTTTAACATTTAATTATAAAATAATTAACTAGTTTTAAGTTTGTATTTTCAGAAGTTTTTAAGTTTGCGTAACTTCTATATAGATTTTTAAGTTCTTTCGGATCTCAAATTGTAATTATATATGGCTTTTCTAAATATGCCCCCCCCCCCCCCCGATTCAGGGCTGTTCCTACCTTGGGGGCCGCTAGTAAACATAAGTATACTTTTTATTCGAGATTTTATGTAAACCTAGCTTAGCATTTCTGTTTTTACTACTGTAAACCATTTAAGTCGAAAATAAACATATTTCTATTTCTATAACTACAGTTACCTGATAGTAAGTTCCTGTGGTATAGTGAGGTGCGGGAGGGGTAAGTCTCCCACCAATAAACGACACCCTCCCGCACCGCCGCATCGCTATGCTACCACAGGAACCTAGTTACTCAGTGATGTCAGTTCCTAGACCCTATTTTCCAGTGATACTGATTTTGGAATTGAGCCGAAGAACATCAACAAGGTCAGACTTTCGAGGATTCGCTTAAAGAAATTAGGGCTCTGCTTAAAATTGGAAATAATATACATTATTTGTTAATCTTTGAGTAAGTGAATGACTAATAAAAAATACAAAGATGTGTATTTAAAAATATATATTACAACCCTATATTTTTTTGGTTTTAAAATGTTCCCAGTTACTGGATTAACTTGATTATTTATTCATAACGTAGGTATTTTATTAAATATCTTTTACTAATTAATAGATTTTAAAAATGCTAATAAGTTATTTTGAAGTCTTTCAAAGAAACATTAAATGTATGAGATAAGATAGACACAGATTTGTTTTTCATATAAACATAAATATATTTTTATTTGTTTTTCAGGAAAGTTTTTTGATATGAACAGTAGATCATTTTAGTTTTAGTAAATATTGCCACTCTATTTACCTTTGGTCCTTAAAAGTCTTCGTAGCTCCATCATCATCAAACAATGTGCTTTGTATATGAAAGTACAATAGGAACAAAGCCTTTTGCGTGATGTCACACTGTGATTTACTGAACTTGCGTGCGACCACAAGCCTTTCTTCACTATCCAATAAAGTACACGTTAAGGCATCTGCTGCTTTGTAATAAAGTTCAATTTTGATTGACTGTGTGTTACTTACTCTGTATTGTAGTGTCCTGTTAGTTAAGGTCTATTGTAAAGTTTATAAGGATTTCATAACCTTAATAGGTGGGTGTTGGATCAAGAAAGAACATAGGGTACTATGTAGTTTATTAAGTGATTTTCGGAACCATTCTGTAAATTTAAAATTTATTTCTGGAACAAGACTTTGAAAATGTTGTATGCTTAATCTATGCTAATATATAAAGAGGTAAAATTAGTTTTTTTGTATGTAAGGGGTAATCTCTGAAGCTACTCAACCGATTCTAAAAATTCTTCCACTAATAGAAAAGCTAGACCATGACTGAGTAACATAGGCTATAGGTAGTTTACTGGGGACGAGCAATTCCCCAGGGACATAACCATTAATTACCTTTACTTGGGTTTTCTATGGAACTAATGAACCGATTTTCAAAATTATTTCATTATTGTATTGGTTGAACTTTTCAATTTGATAAAAGCTATAGTTTGTTCTCGCTTCAAATTATAATATGCCAAACTCTATGATTTGCCGATGGTATAAACTATAATAATTCCCCTCTATGTTAAGGTGCAAATTAAAAAAGTTTCCAAACCTCAAACAGAATCGTTACAGTAAATGCATTTCCAATTCAATCGTACAGAACAAAATTTGTGATTTTGATTTAATACGTGAAATTAACATCCCTGTTAGATGAACAAAGACTGTACTATAATATATCTTAATTCTAAACTACTAGGCTTTTGTCCGCGATTTCGCCACCATGTTGAATTAGAGACTGTGTTTTCGGCCGCTTTCTGTCCTTCTTGCTTTATTTTAATAGCTAGCATAACCATTCATATTATAAAAAATACCAGAGACATACATACATACACACCCTCCTTTCACTGATGATTTTTAGGATTCTGTACCCAACGCAAAAGTCGGCTGGAGGTTTTCCAAGATCATTACCTAGCTGCGTTCTGTGGGAAATGCTCGACGTGGATCCGTGGCATCTCCTAGTACACGATATACGTCATGATATGATAGATAAACTAAACAATTTATGCATACAAGGACTTGATGCCCCGGGTCCAGCGTACACGAGGTACGGGCAACACAACCCGATGTTATTCAGTACGAGAATTGGCGATGTGGAATACATAAACCAACATGAGAGAGGCAAGCGGGTCAGCAAGTGGCATGCCCCTCCTAGATCAGCAATATTAAAATATGTATTTTTTTATACAACAGGCATTCATACTAGAATACCAACCATAAATTAAGTCACTAGATCTTTAAGACGTATGTTACTAGATGATGTATTTCTGTTGCCGCTATAACAACAAGTACTAAAACCGGTCAAGTGCGAGTCGAACCCGCACACTCCCATACAACAGACATGATTTTTTTTTCTGTTTTTTATAGATAATGGTACGGAACCCTTCGTGCGCGTGTCTGACTCGCACTTGGCCAGTTTTTTTACATCCCAATTTGATAGGGCTGAGCGCTTGGACGAATTCCAAGGCTGAGCGCTTGGACTTATTCGTCCAAGGCTGAGCGTTATTGCTTCAAGCACAAATACACGCTTTTTCAAGGCATGCCAGTTTGTCTCACAGTTCCATCACCGTTCTGATAGTGGTAGTTGGTAAAGACTACACACATAAATTCCAAAAGGGGGGTTGAACTTGGGTGTGTTGTTTTACTGACTGACAACCCTTGTTTTTACCCGAACTGTCAGTGTGTTGGACGCACTATAAATATCATAATTTATTTGAATTTTGCTTATATTTCTTTTGGGTAGAGAATCATATGTATGCATAAACAAATTTCCTAAAGGTCATCGCGTATAGTTTACTGTAGAAGTTTTTACGACTTTCATTAACGTAAGTGAGAAGTTTCGTATGGCCGTAATGGACCGTAAGAAATGTTGGCCCCCGAAGCACACTGCCATTGTTGATAATAAACAGCTGTAGTAAGTGGGTCTAACGGACCGACAATTTGGGCAAAAGCAAGCAATTTACGCAACAAAACTAGCAGTCCAATGCACAATCTTAATTAGGGCTGTGTTCGATTCAAGGCATTCACGAGGATTCTTCGGAATTTTTGTACAAACCAGCTTTTGCTTTTTGCTTTTGCACGTGGCTTCGTCTACCTAATTACTGTTTTCACTACGTTTATTTTATTTGCGCAGCTTTCAAGACTAATAAATATTTTTAGATTCTTAATATTTTTGTCCCAAAATTAAGTCGGTATGTTTGTTAGGTTTTTCCAATTTCAATTTCTGCCCCTTTTTCGGCTTACGTTTTATTTTATCAACACTATTTATTGCCTACACTACGATGATAATGAAGAACGTCGCATCTTAATCCGTTAATGGGTTCCCGAGTTAAAACGGAACATCAGACAGACAGACAAAAATTCTAAAAATGGTAGATTTGGCTACATAATACCAAAATCCATTTCATAAAAAAAAATACACGGTAATCGTTTGTAATCTGTTTCTTAATTAAATAAATCTTTTAACGCTATTTCTTATTCAAAAATGGTAAAGCTGTTACTTAGTGATCATGTCCACGCATTTAATAAGATCAATGCATTTATTCTAAAACAATACTGAATAAGATATAATTTTGGCTCCGTTTAAGAGGGCTATAACTGCTGGTGACCTTGAAAGCTTCAATTAAGATCTGTTTTAAATCAGATGTTATTTGAGTTAAAAAATATGATGCCTCTTTAAGTTATTAATTCGTTTTATACCTAAAAGCCTTGAGTTTTATGTCTGAAATGAATGCTTTAATACGAAAACATTGTTTATTTTCCGATCTCAGGTGGAAAAACTCCTACATCAAATACTTTTTCGTAAAGTCCAGAAAAACCTTGAAAATTAACTGATTATGCGTGCCGGCAGCGTGCGAAGCGAACGTTCTAATGTAGACTTTCTGATAACATACTGAAGTTCAAAATCTCTCAATAGGATTTGTCGTGCCATTGCAGGACGGTAGGTAAATAGAGTCTATAATTTTGGTAGAGGCCTTTTATGCTAACAATATTATCTTCACGAAATAATGTACTTATAGCAAAACCTAGACGTAAAAAAAGACAACGGAGTCACCGCTAATAAACAACTGAAGCATAGCAACGGTGGCGGTTTACAAGATTGTGAGTGGGCTTACTATGGAAAATAGGCTTACTATGATGTGAATGCGTGCGTGCCGGGCTCGGGTGTACACGAGGGTAGGCTTACAATGGGTGCTTGAGTTCTTGGTTAGCGAATTTTTTTCCGCCTTCTTTGTACTTCCATGTAGCAAAGTTGTCAGTCTTGTCAGGGGTGATTCTAAGTGACTGTCAATATAACAGTAAATACCTGTACACCCTTTTTTCGGCCACAATTTTAGGTGTCATCGCGGTTCTTCGATCACGTAAAAGAACCGATGGCCACCTTTTATTGGATAAATAGTTTTACAATAATTTATGCCCTTCGCCCTTTGCGTGGTTCCCTTTTCTTGATCCCGTGGGAATTTACTTAAATTATTTCTCAGAGGATTGTTACGTCCTACAAAGAACCTACAGGCCAATTTTCATGTTCCTGTGTCCATTCAGCCGTTTGTTCTACACGTTGAAAAGTCAGTCAGTGACTGAGTCAGAGTGTTCTTTTATTTATGTAGATAGCAAGTATTATTGGATACTTACCCTAAATTCCATCAAGCTAACCGATAACATAATGGTAGTTTCCAGAAAAGACATATATTTGCTGCTTAACCGACCGGAGACTGGCCGACGAGTTTAACGTGTAGAAATTACAGTAATAGGTACTAGAGAGACGTAGTCACGCAGAGGCGACGACACCAAAGTTGGTGCACATAGTAATCTGTACATATCTATGCTAAAGTAGTAAAAAGTTTTCGCGAAATTTTAAATGAAAAGGTTACTGGTATTCTATTCTAAAAATGATTAGATTTTTTGTCTGTCCGTATGTTCTCGAGAATCACTGAACGGATTTGAATATGTTTTTTATTATCATTTTAGTGATCCTGGTCAACTCATAGGCTATTAAGAATGTTCATAAAATAACGCTTAAGCCAAAAACGGGGTAAATATTTAATAAACGCTTTTAACTCGAAACTCAACGGATTTTAATGCGGGTTTTTTGCGGTGACTCAACATAATGCTATAAAGGGTGTTCGTAAAGTAACGCTTAAGCCTAAAACGGGGCAAAGATTGAATAAACGTGGGTGGAGCCGCGTTCAAAGGCTAGTACGTAAATAAATATCTGTTCCACTTATAACATCTTTGGTATATATTTTTTTGGGATTGTATATTATATAAATTGGTTTTTCAAATACAAAATTTCAAGGCAGTTTTAGCAAAAAGGTCTGACCTATGCTTTGCACTAATTTTGGTGTAATAAATGTTTGCAACATGCAATGTTTGCATGTTTGAGTATATCAAAAACTCTACTGGGTTTTGGTACGTATGTAGTTATTCCGTGGTTTTAGTAAAGATAGTCTAAAGCACAAAGCAGTAAGCCAGTGGAGAACGCAGATATATTTTTTTCTACGAGACGCATCTCACCGATTCACGGTGAGGACGAGAGGTTTTAAGAGCTGTGGTTGATCACACAGCTCAAGCTCATAATTTGATGTGTAATTTAGAAAGGGTTGTCATATACAATACATACGTGAAACAAATAATTTTCTCCTCGGCAATAAAAAAGCTCCGCGCGTCTGTTTTTTTCAAAAACTATCTATTAAGAAGCATGTTTGAGAAAGTTTATATTGTATACATATTACGTATAAAACCTAAATCAAAGGTTATACGGGAAAAAAAATAAGCTTTTCGAAATTTCGGCATGGTGACATAGTATGATATTTATATAATAATAATAATAATAATAAATTTCTTTATTCCAGGCCCTCCTAAGCACATATTATAAATACCTTAACTAAACATTTAAAAAAAAACTTAATGACCTAAACAAACTAGCTAGCCTATTTTTAGGGGCTTTTCTTTTCTGCAGCGCCTCCTTATAGCGTCGGAACACTATCCCTTAAGTTCTATATCCTATAATGTTCCTCTAAGTCTTACAACATGATATCTCCATGGTGTTACGATTCTGTTTACGACAAGTTCGGTATTAAAGCCTTTGATAGCTTGACCCGTATTCAACTGGACAAATTATAATGTTAACTTATTCTTTTAATATTCTTTAGTCCCATTTCCCCAGGCTTCGCTTGTGTTATACCGTAAATTCTCATCGCCAGTATCAAGTGATTCCTTTATTATTATATTTGCTTACATTTAATCATGTTTTAGCAGATTTTCGCGATTTCACGGTTGGCTCCATAGTAAAAGTTATTCAAATTTATGAGTAGAACACCCCATTTCAAGAAAAAAGGTTACCATCTTGAAAATCTGTATAAACATACTCTGCTGTTAAAAGATTGATAATAAAGCAGATAATAATAAAATAGATAATCACTTGAGACTGATGATGAGAATTTACGGTATAACACAAGCGAAGCCTGGTTAAATGGGGCTAAGTAATTAAAACGGTGTAAAATAAAAACGTTATCATCTTAACATCCTGTATATACCGGGTGTAAATAGATTGCGACCATTAAATTAAACTACATATTCTACCGACCCTACTGAACCACTTTTTCCAAGAGTCAAACCCGTGGACACCCTTACTTTAGGAAATAATTGAGTTCCAAACAAAAATGCGTGAACCCTAACGCACCAACATACGGGCGAGTTTAGAGAGAGCGTACGACGTGAAACGGATGACGTAAAACGGATGACGCTCTCTCTTAACTCTTTCGTATGTCGGTGCGTCAGGGTTCACTCGTTTTTCTTTGGAACTCAATTATTTCCTAAAGTAAGGGTGTCCACGGGTATGACTCTTGGAAAAAGTTGTTCAGTAGGGTCGGTAGAATATGTAGTTTCATTTAATGGTCGCAATCTATTTACACCCGGAATAAATACTTTATATCTACCTCCACCTTCATTTCTGTAATCATGCAAACAAAAAAACAGTCAATTTTATCTCGAATTACCCAAAAAGATAGTTCAGAAGCCATTTAATCTTCATTACCTATGTGAATAACATAACAAATAAAAAATACATCTTTTATAACCTACATATAACAGTATTAACCCTTGAAAATGCCTTAAAGGGGGACCGGTTGGGTTCAGAATAAAAATTTAATAATGTTGTGATTGCACGAGCAAACTAAAAGAGACTGAAAGCTTTTAAAATTTTTGATTTATTTTATGCATAGTCCGTAAGTTCCTTGAAAATAATAAAACTAAAGATCAACATCTCCAACCACATTCGGAAGATAAAGAGGAAGAGGATAAAGTTGATCATAGTTAATATCGGGATATCGTCGACTTCGTCCCGATAGCATTTTATAGCGCGAGATTAGCAGCCATTTCTCATGCGGACATTGAGTGATGCTACGAGTAGTTACATGGAATTTCCTTTACTGGAATTCTATTATAAACACAGAATTGGGAAGAATTTTATAAAATAGTGTGTGTGAGTTAAAATAAGAGATATTTTTTCAGATAAATCGTTAACGTGCAAGTAAGTAATCAAAATCCATGGAGCCATTTTATACAATTTTACCAACGTATTCCGTTAATTTAACATATTATGGTCACGGTATGAATTTCCAAAGGTAATATTATTAATATTTTTAAAATTTCATGTAATAAATCAAAGATTTAAAAAAAATGTCTTATATTTGTTATTACTTACTCAAATTCTTGTTTATTTTAGCTCAATAAACCAATTCAGAAATTATGCCACGGACAGACAAACACCGACGACGCTTACCTGTAAAATTTTCCGTTTCGCTATGGTATCCCAATAAAAAAATAAAATAAAAATTATACCCTAATGTGGTCTTGGCAGAATATAAGTGTGACAGATTATTCTGTAGAATAGAAAACAATAGAATATCTATTTATTTCTCTGCCATAACACAACACAATTACATTAAAAAACTAATTTATAAAATCAGACATAAGGAAATAAAACAAAAGAATAAAATAATGTAATGTAATGTGTTGCAGCAGACAAAATGGCCAGACTCAGCATGTGCTGTAGTCTTACAAGGTAAGACCGACAGCGCTGATTTTCAGTACGACCCCGCGTAGGTAGGTAACGCACGAAAAAACAAAACAGCGCGAGTATCCTTACACGTTTTCCAAACGTTACACAAATAATTACCATGAATAATAAAACAAATAAGATACAAATAGTATAGGTGTTAATATTTGTAAATAAATAAATTTTATTAATAGATAAACCTTAAATAAATGTCAGAGATGAAATTATTAGGATGGCAATGAAGTTTCTAGGTTTAGACAGGCGATGACACATTTAAGTCAAGAATATACCTTTTTAGTTTAAATTTGAATTATAGGTATACTTAGCGTACTTATGCTAAACCAATGCCCTTTCAGCCTCCGTATACACACATTATAAAAACGTACTATTACAAAATCAAGGTTCTAACTTACCGCGTAAAAAAATTATGGACTATATCGTAAGTATCAAGTTAAGTTGGTCAATCATTACTGCACGTGAAGTAAGTTTGTGTTTTAAACGGTATGTACGGAACCCTCAGGGCACGAGTCTGACACGCACTTGACCAGTTTATTTTTTCATTTAGTTTCATGCCTCCTCTACACATAAACAGATGCATCAGAGGATGGATCAGCAGACGTATCCGCAGATGGATACGCGAGCCGTCCACACGTCTGTGGGTCAATCAGTCTGTGTTCATTCTCTAAAGACGCAAGATGCTTCAAAAATGGATAATAAGACAGTAGCAGCCGCTACTATTTATTTACTTAGCACATATATGTAAAAGAAATGTAAAAAAATAAAGTGGGGGATGCGATACATGATAAATGCCATATTTAATAAATAAGTATTATATATTTAGTATGATATTTATTACAATAACGAGCAAAAACATGCGTGTGTTCTCGTTCACAATCCGCACAATACTGATGCGTCCGCAGACGTGTGGACGGTCGCCTTGCGTCCGCGCTGAAATCCTTTGATCCGTGCCCCAAAATTCGACAACAAACGGAATGATGGCGGACGCATCTGCAGACGTTAAATACCTACTGCCTCCTCTATACGTAGATAGATGCATCAGCGGATGCATCAGCAGATGTATCCGCGGATGGATACGCGAGCCGTCCACACGTCTGTGGGTCAATCAGTCTGTGCTCATTCTCGAAAGACGCAAGACGCTTCAAAAAATGGATGTTGAAACTACAGCGGCCGCTGTTATTTATTTATTTAGCACATAATGTACCTATAAGTAAAATAAATGTAAAAATAAAGAGTGAGGGATTCCATATACCATATTATATATAGCCATATACATATAAACCACAGAACTTTAAATACTAGAAAGTTCTGTGATATAAACATAACAAAGAAATTAATATATTCCTAGATTAGTCGACTACGACTTTAAATTTGGCTTTCATGGTGAAGTTCCGCAGGTGATTATTTTATCTCGGTTGGGAGTATATGGGGACTATTATAATTTATGCAAACAAATTCTTACTGAAGACGCAGTAAGCGCCCAGTAACAAGGTCCGATGACCCCTTTTGTGAAATTCGTAAATAATTCCTTTCGTGTTCCCTATCGATCTGTTTTACTGACCACTTACAAAGCCTCTAGTATGAGTTTGGCTGTATAAATTAAGGTCACTTTATATAGGGAATACATATTTTAACAATAAAAACATATTGAATACTATTTGTATTGAAATACTATTGAATATTTATTTAAATAACGAGCAAAAACATGCGTGCGCTCTCGTTCACAATTTGCACAATACTGATGCGTCCGCAGACGTGTGGACGGTCGCCTTGCGCCCGCGCTAAAATCCTTTGATCCGTGCCCCAAAAACCGACAACAAACGGATTGACGGCGGACGCATCTGCAGATGCCATTGGCTTTAAATACGTATTACTATGAGTATGTGAGCTAATATTCTACAGATTTTATTAACGAACAAAGTTTTAATCAATTCGTCTATAAGTTAACAAGGTGACTTTAATTTATGCAGCCAAATTACTACTGAAGACTCAGTAAATGCTCAGTAACAAGGTTCGATCACCCTTTTCTGATATTCGTTAATTATTATAGGTATTTTTGTGTTCCTTACAAACGCAAGCCAAGCCCCGAGTTAATTAGTATGAGACGTCGAAATTTTATTTTGCGAAATTAACAAAAAGTGTTATTGATCTGTGTTACTGATCACTTACCAAGCCTCCAGTATGAGTTTGACTGCACAAATTAAAGTGAATACATGGTGTAAATGCAAAGTCAAGAATCCCTTTAGGGTATGAAAGTATACACGATTCTGATGTCATTACGAGAAAAAAAAATATACCTTGAATTTTCACCAAAAATTCCATAATTTTCTAAGCTATGGCTACGCAGCTCACCGACCTCCCCACACACCTAATTGCACCCCGCAACCCGCACCCCTCATCCGAGTGGCCAGCGACAGTGAGGGTGTCCACGCGATTAGTATATTTTGAGTAAAGAAAATCGTCTTATTGTGAGTTACTGGTACCTTATCTAGAGATTCCAGTATTTATAATAATAAAGCTTCTCGCTTGGGGACGAGAGTGAGCGAGAGAGCGCTAGAGGCTAGAGGCTTTCTTTTTCCCGCGCTGAAGCGAGAAGCTCCGCAAGAAGCGCCTCACAAAGCTTGTAGTCGTGGCCACAGTATAGGTAACAACAGTAGTTTAACCAGGCGGTGTCCTTGAAATCAATACCTACGGCCGCTCGGCGCCTAAACACACCCTAGGGCTGCCAACTGACTATTTACGTATTTGATTATGCTATATTATTATTATAAAAATTGTATTTAAGCAACCATACAAACTCAGTGATTTCGTGCCATAATTTACGAAAATGCGCGGGAACGTCACACAACGTGCGTACGTAACTGCGGTTTGACCGCGACTGTCGTAAACCGAGTTGTACCGAGTTTTGGGGAGGGTTTATTTCGACCCGTTTGTATGGAGATAGAATACTTTTACTTATTTATACTATGTCGTGGCCGAGGGGTGAGCCTTATCGCCGTTCTTCGGGCACAAATACGCGCACACTTTTTTAGTGCAACTGCGTTTCTAACTTAGGTTTCCTCATGGTATTTTCCTTCAACGTTCAGCAAGTGGTAAGTATTAGGTAAGAACACAAACACTATGCACATAAATTCCGAAAAACTCATCGGTGCATGTCCGACTGGGGACCGAATCTAGGTCTCAAGACTTCCACCGTCTGAGCTACCGCCGCTAAATTTATGATTTCATTTACGAGTATAATTATATGTAAAACTATGGCGTAACTTCCTTGACTTTGTACTCGTATTAACCAGCCTATCAAACTTTAGCAAACACCTGTATGGTGGTTAACACTACTCATGCCTGGTAATCCCTGGGATAAAATCAACAACGGCGTCGAAATGAGGACATGGAGGAAAGCAAATATTTGAGTGTGTAACCGTCGCCTTATGTTGACGATGCTTAACATAATATCAAAATCTGAAACGAATACAATGATTTTGTTCATAGGTATTCTTCAATGGCAAGTTTATGTTTCATAAGTGTACGTATTTCATCTCCGATAGAAACACGTTTTTCATACTAAAATGTGTATAGTACTAAAAGAATACTGTACGGCGGGGTCTTCAGATAGAGTTTTTGAAATTGCCCTGAATGAACAATTTTGGCAAATTTTTCCCAAATATTCCTTTATTATATTAAAATTTATGAAATTTACATTTATAATTATAATTAAAGACCATAACATATTATTTTGCAACATTTATAAAACATTACAAACACCACACCTTTAATAAAAAGTTAAAATTATGATGCTGTAAATCCCAGCAATTATTCATTTATTTCGAAATTTTCTTCCCCAAAAATGTCTCCCGGGCAGTAGCGCGAATGGACATAGTGAAAATAAGTGTATTTTCTCTATTTTCTAAATTTCCCTATTTCCCTAGTATAGAAATGTTCCCCAAGCTTTTCGTTTCCCCAATAGTATCCAAGAACTAAAATTTTTCCCCAAATTTACGAAAAATCCCCCAATCTGGAGACCTTGTTGTACACAGGACTAAGGGCGCCGCCGGTTACATGGGAAATAAGCGCGCTAGTTTGGATGTCAACAACGCTGCGTCGGGATGGTGAAGGATTCGAGGTAGGAATACCAATGAAAATGAAAAACTTCATCAGTAGAAAATGTCTTGTCCAGACACACGCGAGAGCTCGTTCGTGAGCACTCGTGCCTAGTCGAAGTACTAGGCTCCAATATATTGCATATACATGACTCGCGCGTTGGTTCATGTGGACGCAATGTATTGGAGCCTAGTAGTTCAACTACGCGCGAGTGCTTGCGTGCGAGCTCTCGCGCGAGGAGGGTCTTTTTTACTTAGACCATTTTTTCTTAGTATGAGAAAACGTCGTCGAAGCATCGTCGAAGCCCTATTTTCGTCGTTCCTCAATAGATTGCGCTACAAGAGGTTGTTTCAATCACTGCTGCCATTTTCGTGCGTTCGGCGCTACATCTAACGGATTTTTGGTAAGGTTAGCGTGCATTTAGAGTTTTTGCTCCTAGCGGAGAATTTAGTGGTTTTATTTAGTATATGTTTTAATTTCTATGCATTATGTCTTTTGCTGTTGAAAATTGGAACTGAATTTGGCGTTTTTTTTTATCTCCGAATTTTGTAGAATCTAGCGCTTTTTTGAGCGTTGCTAGCGCTGAATAGGGTTTTTTATCTGGCAGCACTGGTTTCAATTTCAAAATGTCTGTCTGTTTCTGTTCTGAGCTGCATTTATGGTATTCATGATTTTGCGATAAATCAAAATCAGTGACGATTAACTTACGACCCGGCAATGTTTCATGGATTCTGTTCACTGTGTTTTATTTTGACAAACCAGCTTTCTTTTTGGACACCGGCGATCGTGTTTGTTTACGTTGAATGGACTTCATTTTGCTACAACAATGACATCGGAAAAAATGTGCTGTGTGCCGAACTGTGGTAAATACCAATCTTGTGCAACATTATGTTTAAACCCCGGTGAATGTGACTTTAACGAACATATCATATTTCAGATACGCGTGTTGTGAAATTTGTGAAAATTTGTGAATTTAGGTCACTTTAGGTTATCTAAAATGTATTGTTTACTTAAATTACATGTAAATAAATTATTATTGATTTCTTAAATGTTGTTTTATTTAACTAATATGTAGTAGGTATTTGAAAAATAAAAATACAATGCAGTAAGGCTGGGCTATGCATGAGGTATATATATGTAGGTATAGGTAGGTACAATAGCGAACTAAGTCCGTCGTTACCCACGAGATGTCGCTAAACCGAGATAAAACTGATGAATCTATTCCCAGTTTATAAGTTACTCTTTGCGCAAATTTTAGGTAGCTACAGCCAGAGGGTGCGAGAGAAACAATGAGAAGTCTTTAAATTATATTTAAAATAACAATAAAGTAAAAGAATAAAACTAAGTACTACAACTAGTGAACCCTATCGATATTAGACAAGAATTAAATACAATAATTATGGAATTCTATTTATAGAACAGCTACACAGACAAATTCAGCTCGTACTATGCGTACTCTGTGTCGACTCAGCAGCAGCGTCGTCAACTTCCTCATCATCAAAATGCTGCGCTTGCAAGGTTGTCCACTGTAGGCACGTAGCGAACATAACACGCGCGAGTAAAACGCGGCATGTGGACAAGGTCAAAGCAATTTAATTTTTCAATGCAAGTGCTCGTAAAGTTCTGTTTTATATGCGTCTAATCCGTTGTCAAAGTCAACTTTACCGCACGAGTGATTAATGTTTTATTTTATTTTACTTTTGTTCCCCTACGTAGTGGGAAGGCAAATGGAACTTAGCTCACACAGCCATGTCTGAGGTATGTTTTATTTTATTAATTTATCGAAAAGAGTTGACAGTCTTATTTTGTATATTGTAATGTATACCATAGATATACTTGACAGAAATGATCTGGGTACATAGCGTAGTAGACCATTTCGAGCTTTGACAGCTCGATATACACTGTCCGCCCCTCTTTAAGCAGATCAAAAGAGTGAGACAGAGCACTGTATCAAGCGCCATCGAGCTCGATATGGTTTGCTATGCTAGACTAGTGTTTCAGTTTGATGCGTTCGTAGGCTGATGAAATGAAAACTGTTTAGACGACATTTTGCGTAGGTAGTAACTTTACAAATTGAAAATTCTGATGAAATTTAATCAACCATTTAGTGCCTGATTTTTACTTTTTTTGATAATGTAAGGTGACTTCAATTTATGCAGCCAAACTCTTATTAGAGGCTTGGTAAGTGGTCAGTATCACGGATCGATAACAGGTTTTGCTAATTTCGCAAAATAAAATCTTGACGTCCCATCATAATTGACTCGGGGCTGGGCTTGCGTTTGTAAGGAACACGAAAAGAATAATTTATGAATTTCACAAAAAGGGTCATTGAATCTTGTTACTGAGCACTTAACGAGTCTTCAGTAACAATTTGGCTGAATAAATTAAATTCACTTTATATAAGTAACAAGGAGGATCTGCTTAAAATAAACTTCTTGGTAGGTAACCTCATTTAATCGTAATATGAATAAGAACTTTTTGATTATAATGCCAAAAGACAAAATGTTTGAAGTTCGCAAAATTATACTGGCCACTTGCATTCTCTGTACAATATTTAAGAATTCATGTAATGTGTGAATGAAAGCAGCCTTCGAACGCATCAAACTGAAAGCAGCTTAATTCCGTCAAGTCGGCAACTTGCGTGCAAAGAAAAAGAAAAAGAATGCCCGCCTAAAGTTCATTTTGAGGATGTATTTATTGTTTATTGAATAACATTTAATTTATTTACTCACACAGAGCATTGAAAAACGTAGTAAGTATGATACTCGTGCGTAAGGGCAAAACTTACTCGTAACGTTTAAAACACTCGCTTATCGCTCGTGTTTCAAATCGTTCCTCGTACAAGCTATTGCCTCCTTTACGCTCTCGTAGCATAATAGTAGTTTGTGAAACTGGTAAATAAAAAAGTTATTAAAAACACGAGTGTTTTAATACCTAGTTATGTATAGTTTCATACACTACTTTATCTAAACTCATGCCTAACAACCTGTTTTCATAATAATCTTGATAAAATTTGTCGTTAGCCATTTTTGATTTTTATTGTAGAAGCTCGTTTTAAAAGTGTTCGTAATTTCCGTCGTTATTTCCAGAATGTCAGGTGGAGTCAAATTATCAGCACCATCACTGCTGTTAGTTATTTTAGGGCAAAACTTTTGGTTTATTATAATTTCCACGTAAGCTATGGCGCCAAAATCCAACAGTCCACCACGCATGTGTAATACGCGTTGTACGCGCCGGCAGCCATAGACAATACAGGCCGAAAATAAAATAAAAATTGTGACCTCCTCTGTCACGCCGCAATATTATTAGTACATGAGAATATTATATGATAACCTCATTGGTATTTGATATTCAACCTCAGACATGGCTTTTTGGGCTAAGTACCCTTTGCCTTCCTAGTTAGTATCACATGTACTGTAATCTCAGAAAAAGTTTTTTATAGCATTATGATAATTCGGAGACCTATACTATAATTTAATTTTTTAATTTTTTAGAGTCGTTCCTGAAAAATATTTTTCATTATGCCAGTAGTTTTGAGTTCGTAATGAGAATTTTACGATATGAGGTTAGATAAACTACAATATACTATTAATTGCTGATAATAAGCCTTACCACACAGACGGACAACAAAGTAATCCTGCAAGGGTTCCCTTTTTCAACCAAACCTTTTTCAAAATTGGTTTACTCCACAAAAAACCACGGACAGCCCAAACCAATAATATACATTTTTTCTAGTCTAAGTATATTAAATTCGTATATATTTAGAGATACAACGAACACTAATATTATCATTTGTATTCGTCGAATATTGTTTCCTTACAAGTATTCGTGTTTGCGGAATATTATTACGACTACTCGAACCACTAACACACAGAGGCGGTTAAATTGTAAGTTTCATAAAAGTATCCTTTTAAGTAAAAACTACTGACTTGCAAAAATAAACACCATAAAACCATAAAACTTTATGGTGGTGACAATCATAAACCAAAACATAAAAATGAACGATACAGCTTATAAAATATTGCTAAACTATAAAGATTTTACTGTTTTGCTGCAAACTATTATAACCTCTAAAACCGTTTGGCTAAGATTAACTCAGTCATACAACATGTCACGTATACTTGTACTAACCGCTACAAACACTGTACTGATCATACTAACGAATCTTACTTATACCGGTTGTTAATAGACTGCTACCTTTTACGGAAATTATTCTATTGATCTCTCCGTACAATTATTCCAAAGAAACATACCCGCGCAAATCCAAGTGACTTTGTACAATATCATTAACAAAGCATGTCACAAAAAATCAAATATCTCTTTTCTCCATACTTTTAGACATCTAAGGTTGCGATACAGATTTTATTTAGAGAGAATACTTGAAATTTAAGTTGAATTAAAGAATTGAACTTTACGAATTCATGAAAATAACACCAAGTCATGTTGCAGTACTATACCTGCCATTCGCCTTTTAAAAGAAATGGGTTATTATTATTACTTATTAGTATTCGTAGTGACCCTAAGCTATAAGGCTATATAGGCTATAAAAGATATTTATATAATAACACCCAAGCTAAAAACGGGGCAAAAATTGAATAAACGCGAGCAGAGCCGTGGGCGAAAGGTTACTTCTCTATAGTTTGATTTATTTTATTTCCAGTTTACTGATTTTTATCCATTATACATTTACATTATGATTTGAGATTTTTAAACAGCTGAAATAATTTCGGTTATGAGTTCTGTTTATTTCTTTGGGCATAGCTTTTAATTTCATTTTTTTATCAATAGTATAATTGTTATCTAAGTTTTTACTTACTCAAACGTGATTTTACAATTTATGTAGGTATGTTCTAAATTCAAAATTGATCATACTGGCTTAAATATATGTGTATTAGGGATAGATAAATCAAATAATATAAAAATTCACCTAGATATAAATGAAAATGGTGTTAACTCACTCTGCAGCGTAGACTTGTGGATATTTTAAGCTTCTTTAAGTTCAAAGCTTCTTTGAAAACTTATAAGAGGGTGAATTTGTGAAAAGAGAGAGTATACATATTTATGTATGCCTGCAGTTTACCCGCGGCTTTAGGTGCACCCACTAATACGATGTTCAGTTTATTTTATATGGTCAGCAAGTGTACGATGCACTTACGTACATGCTGACATGTGTAACCTACATTATCAAAACTGCGTTATTAGCAATAGATTTAATTATACTTTATTTTGTAATATTATATTAGAGAGTTCATTAAACCACCGCCGCGAACACGCGCCTTTAATTTACATCTCACAGCAAGTAAGACAAGCGAAAACAAGACCTTCTGACGAACTATAGATGAGATTATAAATACTTTTAATTGAATAGTTCATGTATGGATGTATGTATTAACTAAGTATTCTTCATATCATACCATACGTCTGAGGTTTTAGGATCAAATGTTTGCGACGGGATAGATTGTACTGCTCGTAGCTCTTGACAAAGTAAACCCATTTTATTTTGGGAAATTAAACTTGTAAAGCCAAGCCACTTCTAACAAACATTTATACTCTCTGTTATCAAGAAGCGAAACTCTTCAGTTCCACCCATAATGTTCATACACAGCTCTGTTTTATGCCTCTCATTGAACTTGGGATCCCCAGAACTTTATAATCTAAGAAGAACTCTTGAATATGAATATAAAACCATACGTTTATAATTTTTGAAATAATGACTGTAAGAAATCCCAATTAAGAATTATCGGTAAGAAAAAAAATATTTTTGTAATAATAAAAAAACAAAGAATAAAAAACTTTATTTCCTAAAAAAACATAACTAAACATATCAAATTACAGCCTTAAAATCTAGAAGAAAAACAATTTAGGACATTCCTGGCAAATAGCAGTATGCTCAGCAAAGCTGCCGATCAATAAAGAGCGGACAGCGCTGTTTTTCAGCATACCCCAAATATAATGAAATAATGTAGGAATTATAAAAGTGCAAAAAGGCATGCAAATTATAACATAAAATAAAATAGAGCATAACATAAGAATTGGCACAATAAAATAGAAATTTGATTAAAATGAAAAAAAAGGTATACATATATACGAAATAATTTATTTAAAATAAAGGAATCCAACAAACGAAAAATAATCAGAAAGTTCTAGTGTGCGCGCAGTGTTTGTTATAATTATAATTATATTAACATATATATTTATTTATATATGTATGATATATTATGATAGAGGGAAAATACTTTGATATAACAAAAGAGGAATAAAAACAAACTTAATGTAATGTCCAAATACTATTTATAATGTTACCATTAGGTATTGGTAATGTTAAAATGGCAACCAAAAGTGAATGTCCTACGATCGGACTATTTGGATGTAATGAGTGAGAAACTGCAACAAGACATTAATAAAGTTGTTGATTGGAGCAAAAAGAATAAATTGTTCTTTAACACATCGAAATGCTCGGTGATCACATTTAGTCGAGCGCGCAATCCTATTCTCCACTCGTACCAAGTAGGCGAATCCCCGATGAAACGAGTACAGCAAGCACGGGACCTAGGAGTGCAGCTCAACGTTGAGCTAACATTTCGTGATCACATTACTAACATCTGTAAAAAAGCTTATAGAAACTTGGGATTCGTTCTTCGCCAAGCTCATAGTTTTACGAACATTAAGGCACTCTGTGCCTTGTACGGCGCCCTTGTAAGAAGTCAGCTGGAGAATAACGCGATCATATGGGCTCCACATGAAGCCAAATACAGCCTCATGTTGGAGCGGATTCAAAATAAATTTACTAGGTACTTGTACCTTAAGCAGTACGGGGTCTATCCGTTCTACCCTTTGATGTATCCAACCTTATTTGTTCTGGGTATGGTTGGATACATCAAACTAGAGGTGAGAAGAGACCTCGTGCTGGCAAAGTATATCTTTGAGTTGTTGCGAGGCAAGCAGTTTAACCCTGGCGTACTACAATACGTGGGACTGTGCGTGCCTGATAAGTACGTAGAGAAACGTCGCCGGCCACCTCTGTTAGTGGTGCCACTTGGAAGGACCAACCTGCTGAGTTGTTCACCGTTTTCAAGAGCTTTGCGATCGCTTAACAAGGTGGCACAAGTGATTGATCTGTTTTCTTGCTCACTGAGTGAATTTACAAAGGTGACACTGTGTTACCTTTCATATCGTACATGAACATATACATGTTGCTTGTAAATTGTGTTATGTAGGGTAAAATATGTAGTTTTATTTTTATTATTTTATTTTGAAATTGTTTTGTTATATTGTAATTATTATGTGTTATTTGGTACAAGGGTGTTAATTTAAAATTATTGTATATATTATTACTGATTTATGCTACTCTATCGTCTTAGGTCCAGACCTGTAAAGATAGCTGTAAGAAAGTTAAATAAATAAATAAATAAAAATAAATAAATTTTGCTTTCTTTGCCAAAATTATCAAAAAGAATTTACTTTTCTTCCAAACTTATTCCCACAAGGGATTAATTATTATAATAAATGAGGACTGACTTGTAATAAGTCTCTAAATAATATATTATAACGTACACACATTACAATAACAAAAATATATATCCAACTTAAAATCATATTTCTTTTATCTAGCCAAATTCATACTGGAGACTCAGTAAGTGATCAAGGCTAAGGTTTGATGACCCTGTTTTCGAAACACAAAAAAATATATTTTTTAAGCCTCTGTACTTGTTCAAGAACAACCTGGACTATACTAGTATAGGAAGTCAAAATCGTATTTTGCGTATTTCAAAGATAGGGTCGTTAAACCTTAATCCTCATGACATACGGAGTGTCCAGCATGAGTTTGGCTGTGAAAATGCAAGTTACCTTATATAAGTAATCAAAATTATAACTAAACCTAGTTATAAATACATTACTACTTTAATTAAAACAAGATTATCTACCAAATAAAAAATCATAAAATATAAATTATTTCAATGCATCATCTTGCTTAAAAACCTCGCTCTTCGTAAATCCTCATCGTACATAAAGACTAAAGCAACATTACAAGTTATTCACTTGGCGAAAACTTTAGCAATTAGTTTGATCTCAAACCGCGAGATCTCTTCAAGTATCTTTATGTTGTTCTATAAATCTCCATGTTTCATTATTTTGCTTGATGTTAAGTTATTTCATTTAAATATACATTTACAGAGAAATATAAATAATCGCAACCTTTTACAGCTAAAAATGTGAGCCTTATCCATTATTAAAACATTTATGATGTTAATCCGCTCTAATTTTTAAGAAAACAAAGGTAGTATATCCATATTTGTGGAAATGAGAGGATATTTTTAGGGTTCTGTACTTCAAAATGAAAAAACGGAACCCTTATAAGATCGTTGTCCATCTGTCAGTTCTACAAAAGTCTACGGCCCCATAGTGCTGTTATAAATCAGGCTCCAAAAAAGTAATTGCAGTATACGTAATCAATAAATTGATTCAAAAAATAAATTTCATACTAATTTAATCACCATGAAAACCAATACTGATCGAAGCCAATACGGAACTTCCAGTTAGATATTAAAATTACGTTCACAAGTAGGTCTTATATCATTGACCTCTCATAAAACAACAATGTTACGCATAGAAAAAAAACTATAATTAACTGTATTTAATTATTCAAGAATTACTTTAAGAAGATCCATTGTATGCGTAGAGTTTAACAGATAACAAATGTCAAGTTAAGTTGGTCGTTAGTAACTCCTCGTTGAATAAGTTTGTGTTTTAAATTGTTTGAAAGGAACCCTCTTGGCAGCAATCTTATAAACATTGATCAGTTTTTTTATTAGGTTCATAAAGGCTTCTGTAACATCGATTACCGCGAAATATACTAACTGGAACTGCTGAAGAACCTGCAAAAGAAAACTGCTGTTCTAAGAAAAGGATGCATACCCTCTATCTTAAGATGTTTTTATTGTTTTTTCACGTATAGTTAATGGGTTAACTAGATATTTTGTTGAATGTTTGTACTTTTAGTTTTATGTTAGTAAGATATTTTTGCATTTTGTGTACATCCATTCGTGGAAACTTCACTGGCCAATGTGATGCCTATTTGTATTTTTATTTTTTTGTATTATTTATTATGTATATTTTAGTATATATTTATTCTTTTGCCCGTGGCGCAGCCCGCGTGTTATTCGGTTTAACGAAATGCTTTTTTCCGGGATAAAAAGTAGCCTATGTGTTAAGTTAGGGTATAAGCTATATCCGTTTTAAATTTCATCCAAATCCGGCTAGCCGTTTCAGCGTGAAAAAGTAACAAATATACAAAATACAAAATCATTTATTTCGCCAACTTAAACATACTGTTCTTACAGTGGTTGGAGTCTCCTTTTAAGTAAAAATATACCTGTGATAAGAGACCCCGTTCTTCCGTATCACTTTATATAAATGTATGCTTATGGGCACAGTGCTTAAAGAAAAAAAAAACAGAAAAAAGTATTAAAAAGCAAACAGGATATAAAACGAAAATAACTAACGTTACAAATCATTCGCAAAATTACATTTACTACAAAATACTAAATTAAATTAAGGCATGCGATTTTGTGGTTGAGGTGAGACCAGGTGAATTAGTGTGTGAGTGAGTGAATGATTGTGTCTATGTGTGGAAATGTGTAGAGGAGGATGAGAGTGTAAGTGTGAAGATGAATGTGAAAGAGACTGCAACTGTCTGGCCGTACGACCGAAGTCTTGGGATCAGTGTTCAAGTCTGCTAAGGAGAGGTTATACATGAGATTGTGTTATACATGTAAATATTTACACACACACACACACACGCACGCACAAACTTTCGCATTTATAATATTAGTGTAATTTCAGGCTGTTTGTTTTACTTAATAAAAAAAATGAAAAATAACGAATTAATCAAATTTACCAAAGAGATGACTTTTTTTTGAAATTTCAGGGTTGGTTTTATAGTAAGATTTGGTTGTATGAACGAGTATATTATCCTCGTTTTCGGTTTTTCAGCGACTATATTATTAATAAACATCCAGTAATGTTACACTCACTCTAATATTATTAAGGCGAAATTTCCCGGATTTTTTCAGATAAACGTCGTATTCTTTTGAGTTTGATTCATAAACAGCGAAGGTTTAAACTTAGAGATAAATATGTGTAATATTTCGGCTAAAAAGTGCACGATTATTTCAATTTTCCTGCATCCAATATAATCGTAAAGATAGGTCTAAATTATAATCTAAATACCATTTAAATCGAGTTTAAACCGTACCAAAATAAACGTAATAAAAATGTAGCATAAAACGTCCATCATATTAAAAACATATACCTCTAATTACAAAAAAAAAACAACTAGAAACATAGAGTTTTCTGAGCGGCCCGTTTCCCCTGAGCCAGAAACATGAGTGTAAAAAGAAAGCGTTACAGCGGGACAAATTTTTCTGAATACCCTCGCCTTAATCAGATTCAGATCCAATATCCAGTCAGATAATAAAGTCTTTATATTCGGTAAGAGCTCATTTAAAATAAATAGACTTAGTAAGGACTCGTTATTTCCAATAAACATCCTCATGAAGTAATTCAACAGAGATCAATACAGTGCTGAAAAAGTTAAAATTAGTTAAAAGTTAAAATTAGATTTTCATTCAGTCACCATTGCGTATTCAGAGTTCTGCTGGGTATAGGAGGGCAATAATGCTGCGAGGTTTCATCAACTCACCCTACAAAATCGGAAAATTAATGAGTTTTCTATTACATTTTCGTGTTACACAAATTTTATGGTTGCTCCATACATTAACCTCATGGGAATTTCATCAAATTCAAATAATTTACTTTGTAAAATAGATACATGAAGTATGCGTTTTACATGTCAAATCTAATATTTAAGAAATACATAGTATATGATTATAGTAGTTTCGGAAATTACCTAGTTATATCCAGTTTCATACACAACTATATCTAACCTCATACAATAGTAATCTACTTATTCTTCATTCCGCTAAATCTTGGTTAAATTTGTCGTACGCTTTTCTTGATTTTGCTGTTATGAAATTGTTCATCATTTTTGTTGCTCACTATCACTCGACCATTTTTGCCTAGAGTAAAACTTTTAACGAACAGAAACAGCAAATATTGATTTAATTATTTACCGTTTGTCTACAGTACACCGCGGATGCATGTGAGGTTATGCAATAGACAAAGGAGGTTTTATAGCGGTGAGGTCTCGCACCGCCATAAAAACTCCTTGGTCATGCCGCAATATATTGTTGTAGGTATTAGCGTTAGACCATTTAACACGGGACGTAGCAAAGCGCGACTCTTAGTACTGAAATTATTCTGCCGTTTTCCACGGGAGGGGGGTAAACACGCACAGCACACATTTACTTATTCACGCACACTCCTGCAAAAAATTGATATCTCACACTAAATCAAAAGCTGCAACACAAACACAGAACGCTCACACAAGCAAACTTACATGAACAAATTGTTCATGTACTTCGGCAGAGGGGGATAAGTGCGCTTGCCTAGTCCCGTGTTATATGGTCTAAGGTATTAGCCGATATTATTTAAAAACCACATTTGTATTAGATAACAAAACCTAAGACATGACTGGATGGACTAAGTATTCTTTGCGTTCCCACTTAGTGTGATATTGTTAATATTACAATTATTAAGAGTTATCAGGAAATACTTCATCCTGGCAAGCTATTTAAAAGTGTCCAGAAAATCTGAATCACTGTCCAGGAAATTCGTATGAAAATCCATTACATACCATAATGTTCACAGAGTATGTACATTTCATAAGCTCTGATATAAATTGTATTCCACTCATGCTTTGCTGAAGAAATCAATTACAATAAACATGACTAATTGCCCAAATATGAGCAAGTAACTTTTAATATTACCTAGTAAGTTTATTTTATTAGGTATAACCCATTATCGTGAAAAATGTGAAAATATTTCATTTTACTTTTGAGAAAATCACTATTCCTTCTTCGACCATTAATTAGCAATCCTGGCCGAGTAAGATAAAAGTCCGAGCCCGTAGGTACTTATTTCCTGGTCTTAGCAAGATACTTTTACAGCATTATGTTGTTAAGAGAACTATAGACTTTTTTTTTCTCCAGTTCGAGATTTTTTTTTAAGTTATGCACTGTTTTTGCGTTCGTGATCAAGATTTTAGTATATGAGGTTTGATAAAAAATTTATAATACAAGCAATTTACATTGTACAAGTGCAAGTGTATAGGTTTTATAAAATTAATCACTAACAGCTTTTTTAACAGCTCTATTACTGTGATTTGGTCATAATCGGCGAACAAAAAAACACATAAAATCCTGATCAGAGCTAAAAACAATTATCCCACATAAACTGTGTATCATAGGTACACAATTTAGTATGTCGACGGCCCCAAACAAATTTCACTGTATTCAGTATTTATTTTTTCATGAATATACGTGATTCATAATTTAGCAGATTTAGGTCTTATAAAATCATTAATATTATTTTTGAGGCGGCACTAGATATCAATTCGGCATACGAATTTAAAAAATAAAAATTTTATATCAAGCATTCATACGTCCTTTATTAAGATACAAGCCGGTCATAGTATTTGCAAAATAATAACCTAGCTGCTTAATTATCAATGCAGCGATTTTTTCTCTATCACGTTTTGGAAAATGTCTCCTTTACAACGTTTTTTTTTTCAACACTATCTATTGTAGTAAAGGAGGAATACTGTTTTAAAATCTCAGTTTTTACTACCAATGTCACCTTAAATTACATAAGTGTGAATTCTATAAATAAATTGCATTTGTGAAACTCGGCATAACTAATATTTTTGTAAAATAATTGGAGATAATAACAATTGGAGTACGAGGCTTGCAGCTGCGCTGGAACTTGTTCAAAGCTTTTGTTCTACTTTGGATTTCAGTTAAAAATGGCCGTTATTTGGTATTTAAGTGTACCATTGGAGAATTGCTAGTAAATATATCTGTTTGGAAGTCTTAAAGCTTTTATTTTGGCATCAGTAGTAGTATTACTAACTGACCTCAGGTAAGTGTAAAGTTCAATAAATTGTTGTACTAAATTAAATTATACTGTTAATTATTGTACTGTTAATTGTTGCTTATTTATCATAATCGTATGCGATTATTCTCATGTACCTATATGTTAATTATGGATGTTTATATCATAAATATAAGTTCTTGCGAAACCTTTATTTTTATGAAAAATGGGACTTCTTGTAGAAAAACTATGATGAGATTTTCGAAGCATTCTAATAAAATTTTGACAAAAATTACAAAATTAATTTTGCAGTTTTGTTTCATACAAGCACCCACAAAAATATAAATGCCATGATACAAATAACATAAAGTTAATTTATAAATAATGATACATAATACCGGGTGTAAATAGACTGCTACCATTAAATGAAACCACAAATTCTACCGACCCTACTGAACCAATTCCCGAGAAACATACCCGCGCCCACCCTTAGTTCCCCCTACGAGATAAAGTCTTTGAGTTACAGTTTAACAGTTATTCAGTATGATCAGTAGAGTATGTGGTTTTAATTTAATTTAATGGTTGCACTCTATTTACACCCTTTATACAGAAATTCCGAATTAGCATCATGCTTTCCTCATGTGAGTGATGACAAAGCACAGCCGAAGCCTACAAAAAGTTGAAGTGAAATGATTTATCAGTTGGTTGGGTCTTAGGCTGTTTTGGAGTAATCAGTGATTGAATCTCAGTTTACGTTTCATGTACAACAAAAAACCTTACCAGCCATAAACCAGCACTGAATATTTTCTGCACATAATGTGGACATGGTACATATTTTTGTATCACCTCGATGTCTATGCTTGTAATGGTTCCATTAATTTAATGTATGTTAGTATTGCACTATGAACGCCCGTGAAACTGACGAAAACTGAAATATAATAACGTCGAAATTCACCAACCATTTTCAGAATGTGAACATTGTCGCCTCCACAATTATGTGCCACATAATGCTCCGAAGTTTATTCAAGAATATGCTACCATGTGGTGAAACTTGCAGTATCTTGGAAAAGGTAAATTGTAACAAAATATGTTTAAGTATTTTGTGTGCGCCACCACACGGGAGCTATTTCATGCCGCAACCTGTAGTCTGAGCGAGTGAAATTGTCTTGTGGCTGAAAGTTTCAACTTTGAAATCAGTTAAAAAGTTCCGCTGAAACGAAGGAAATCTTTGAAAGTATTTATTTTTTCTAGAAATACGTTTTACTGGTTACGTGTTTATTAAATACTATAAAAATTTCCCACTTTCCATAACAATAACATAAAAAACCTGCCAAATGCGAGTCGGACTCGCGCACGAAGGGTTCCGTACTTTATCTATAAAAACGGCAAAAAATCATGTCTTTTGTATGGGACCCCTCTTTAATATTAATTTTATTCTGTATTTTAGTATTTGTTGTCATAGCGGCAACAGAAATACATCATCTATGAAAACTAACTATCACGGTACATGAGATACGGCCTGGTGACAGACGGACAGAAGGACAGCAGAGTCTTAGTAATAGAGTCTAAAAACAAATTATTTGGCCAAGTGCGAGTTAGACTCACGCACAATAGGTTTCTTATCACCACACAATACCAGTATGGAACCCTAAAAACATTATATTATATTACATAACGATTCAGAATATGTAAAACAATTTTATCACATTTAAAACTTGTATGTATCACCGTCTTCAAAATAGAGCCGAAACAAATATCGTTAAAAAAATGCAAATTTTTCGATGTTTATTGTATGGGGATTATAATTGTTTTATTTATTGTCGTGATAGAAACCATAGCAAAACATATTCTGTGAAAATTTCAATTATTGTCGCAGCTGGTAAAAGTGTCAGTCTGAAACATATACAATTTTTAATAATTATAAATTTTCAAAAAATACATCTTCACGACATAAATCCCCGAAGAGGTGTCAGAGGTGTTTCCAAGTATGAACTGTGAAAAGTAAGTCCCGAGGCTTTGTGCCTCTGCGGAATTTTACTAAATAAGAAATTTACGATAAATTTCCAACAAAAAGTTTAAAATATGTGCGACGACGAGGATGGCGAGGGGGAAGTGTTAAGTTGCTTGTAATCATAAATTCGGGAGCCAAGTGAAGTGAAGTGGAGCAAACCCCTTCAGTTTTTACAGATTTTATGATATTGCGATCAGATCTCGAGCAAATGTATTATTTTGTTTTTATTTTATCAGTTTATTTTTACTAATAATTAAATAAATTATTCTAAACGTCCAGCAGTGGACAAAACGGGCTGATAGACGGAGGAATACCGCAATAACCTTTCCAAAATCTCTCTTAGAGATAAGAGGGTCAACCATGATTAAGTTAATTATAACTAGCTAATGGCATTATTTAAACCAACGTTTTGAAAAAATATTAAATTTTAACAATTTACAATTAATAAACAAATACTGCAAGCTAAACCGACAGCAATTATTATTATTTTTTATCGAGGCGTCTTTTGAGTGTAAAATAACACTTGTGAACGTTTACATTCCTTCAGTCTATCGAAGCCAGAGATAAATTTCTTGTCTTTGCCTATATCAAGCTCGTATAAATATCTTAACCAGATACTCTGCTGATCATATTAAATAATAGTATCTTTTTAGGGTCCTGGACCCAAAGGGCAAGATGATATTATGATTAGCCTAAAACTGGATTTTTAAGTAGTATTTAGGGTTCCTTAACAGACTGAAAGGCTAAAATAAATGCTCGGCATTACTGATAACACCAACTTAATGATTATATATATATTAATATGTATTAATGTATTTATTATTAGCATATAAAGGTAGTATATGTATTTGATTATAAGTATTTATAAGTCACCTATTTATGTATTTATTTTTGTAACATTTTAGTTAATGTTTCCATAAAACTGTTTTCTAATCGAAGCACTACCCTGGACTAGTTCCACATCGCCAACGGTTAGCTGGAAGAAAATGCTAACTAGCATTAAGCTCGCCTATGTACACTTCTTTTGTGCAATAAAGAATTTTTAATAATAATAATAATAATAATGATTATTCGAACATAAATATTAAATTTTATTTAATATCTGTAAAAATAAATTGCAAACTTTAAGAGAAGTACTCCTTGGAAGTAACTTTCGTCGCAGATATCTCACAATATTGGGCGACAACTAGTTTTTTTTTTCGGATATCGTATAGCTGTATCGTATAAATGTATAATTTAGTCCTTTTCTTATATAAGCCTTAGCTTTCCATAAAAAGTAAAAATAACCTGCAAAATAATGTCCTTTTCATAAATGTGTTTATCACATGCGCCCTAGCTTATACTAAACCAAATTGGCTCTAACAATGTACGTTAAAAGTGGTTTTCGTTTACTGGGCGGTTTCGTTTGAACGAGCCCGCCTTAACGTCGCTCTTTTATCTGTCCGTCTGTCCGTCCATATGTCACGGGCCTGTAGCTTTCAGGTGGAATGAGTTACAGATCCGAAATTTGTATGTGTTTTGTAAAATTTGGACCCAAAACCGAATATTTAATTAAAAATTAAATTACGATACAATAATTTTTAAGGTGTACATGAAATAAGAGCCGAATTCTTTTTTTTGCCCCACATGTGGGTTTCATTTTCAAAAAAGTAGAGAACATTTTTTTTATATCTCCAACAACAAAGAAATGGAGAGGCACCAGAGTTATTAGGGTCAGACCATTATTATTACGGGGTCTATCTCAAAACTAAACTTGTTAGACATTTAGAAGTTTCTGTGTATTGTGTGCCATATACTGTGTTTAAACAACAAATACTGAAAAGGCCGATTTTAAATATAGGTTTAGGATTATGTATACGAATACTGGAACGAGCAACTTAATTATAGAGTTTTTTTTCATATATATTGAAGATACCGACAAGTTTGTATTTTTTATTCAAATAGTTTAAGTCTATTAACTTATTCAAATCAAATCAATCAAATCAAAATATTTATTTTGCAAAATAGATACATAAAGTATACTTTCTACAAGTCAAAGTTAATTTTAACAATATATATCTTTAGAATATAAAATATAAATAAAGATATAATTGCTATGTTTAGCCTTTGATTTTCTTTAAATATTACTAGTTACAAGAAAAATTTAATAAAAACACAATTTTCAAAATATTTCAGCCTCTTCTATGAGGCCGTCATCAGTTGAATGACAGTTAAAATCTATGCTACTGACTATTTACAGAAAAAAAAAATATATACATAAAAAAAAATGATATTTACAGAATTAATGTGTGATGATGATGATGATGATGATGATGATGATGATGATGATGATGATGATGATGATGATGATGATGATATGATGTGATCGAGTTATGTCTGTCAGTGTTGTCTGTTGAGTCCGGGTCCATAGTGTGCGCCAAGTGACCAGATGTATGATGTCTTTAATGCTTTATGCATTAAGTCCGCCTTTTTGTACTTATTTTTTTGTGCAATAAAGTATTTATGATGATGATGATGATGATGTCTCCCAAGTCCTCAGTTCTATGTCGGTCAATGGTGGAGTAAATTACTTAATGATACGCACAGTGACGCAGTCGTTAAAAAGTTGATTGTGGAGGCGAGTGTGAGTGAGGATGGGCAGGATGTTGTTTTGTGTAGTGTCTGAAGTGTGTCTGTGTTGGTTCATGCGGATGTGTAATGCGTTTTTAGTTTCACCTATGTAGAATGCCGGGCAATGTCGGCATTCTAATAGGTAAATGCAGTTATTAGTTTTGCAATTTGTGTTGGATTGTGTTCTGTATGTGTTTGTTGTGTGGTGTGTGTTGATGTGTGTGTCTGTATTGATTAAAATGCATGTTTTACAGCGTGGCCGTCGGCATGGGGAGGTGCCACTGGTGTATGGGTTTGAGTTTGGGATGATGTGAGAACGTTGTTTTGTTTTGTTGAGTGTGCATCTAAGGTTTCTATTTTGTCTATAGCAGATTTGAGGAGTGTTGGGTAGTAGGTGTTGAGTTTCATTGTTTTGTCTGAGAATGGGTAAATTGTCATTGATCAGTGTTTTAAGTTTTTGGCTACCATGAAAGTATATTGTGACAAGTCATGTTTGGTTTTTGGAGACCTTTGTATGTCTGTTTCTGTGGAATCTTGGTCTGTGGTGTATGTGTTTTTGTAGAAAATTATTTGGATAGTCCCTGTTTAGTAAAGCTTTGTGGATGGTGTTGTGGTAGTCTTTGAGTGCATTTGGGTTATTGCAAATTCGGCGGCCACGAAGTGAATGTGAATAGGGAATGGATTTTTTGATGTGAGCGGGATGACAGCTGTTGAAGTGTAGGTATTGTTGTTTGTTGGTCGGTTTGAAATGAACGGAGGTGTTAATATGGTTGCTGTTGTCAATGGTCAGGTCAACGTCTAGAAACGTGATTTTCCTGGATGAGATGTTATGGGTGAATTTTAATGAGCTGTGGTTGACATTTATTTTAATATTTTGAAAATTGTGTTTTTATTAAATTTTTCTTGTAACTAGTAATATTTTTAGAATATAAAAAATATACTATAATTCGGGAAATAAAATATACACCTGCATAAAATAAAGGAATCTAGGAATAAAAATATCATATATTCCTTAAAATTAGAGTGAGTTGACATCATAAATATTTAAAAAACGGCCAACATTTTTATGGAATGGTTTGAGAAAAAGGCCTTACAGAGTGCAATAAATAAACCGCGTTACTGATGGCGCTATGTGGATGACATGTTTGCAGTGATTGAGAGAGATGTATTGGTAGAATTTACTAATTTCATCAATCAGATACACCCAAAGGTCTCTTTTACCACGGAGGAAGAGAAGGATGGAATGTTGCCGTTTTTGGACGTGCTGGTGATACGTACACCGAATGGTAAACTGGAGCATACCGTTTACAGGAAGCCTACACACACTGACCGTTACCTTCAGGCGGATTCCCACCATCACCCTTCTCACTTGTCCTCGGTGCCTCGTACCTTGATAAACAGAGCGCTACGCCTGTGCGACCCACAGTATGTGGATGCTGAGCTAGAGCATGTGAGAGATGTATTAGAGGCAAATGGATACAGTTGGAGGCATTCTAACCGCCTGGCGAACCCGTCAACCATGACTCGCCCAGAGGGTGCAGATAGGGCTCCGATATATCTACCCTTTGTTAAAGGAATCACAGACAGGATCGGCTTCTTACTGCGTCGAAAATATTGTATAAAAACAATCTTCCGATCCCCGATGCAGATCCGACAAATGTTAAGATCTCCTAAGGATAGAGACCCTTTGAGCACCCCAGGAGTATACAAAATACCGTGTGACTGTGGGCACAGTTACATAGGTGAGACAAAACGGAATGTTTCTACACGGCTGAAAGAGCACATACGAAGCATAAAAAAGCTGGACATAAACGGCTCGGCAGTGGCTGAACACGCCTTAAATTCGGATACTAGGCACTATATTCGTTTTGATAAAGCCACCGTACTGGCTAAGGAGAAATTTTTTGTTCCCCGTAAGGTGATGGAAGCAATCGAAATTGGTAGGCATCCGAATTTCAATAGAGACCGTGGTTGGCATCTGGCGCCAACTTGGCAACCTGTGCTTGACGCTTCGTATGACAAAAAAGTGCCAACAGTGGTTGAGGACATTATCAGTGCCGTCTGTGTGACTGGACCTAGTGAAACACGTGACCCGGAAGTAGTAGTGAAAACTTTATCAAATGTCCGGTCGAGTCTGGCTTCGATACCGGAAACCTCCGAACGCAGCCGAAGAGCGGAAAGACGAGTGGCGACGAGAAAGGGGAGGAAGCTTAGTACTCGACTGACCGCCGTGGGCAAAAGTACTCCCGAAGAGTCCTGATGATGATGAGTCATAATCTCATCGAAAGCTCGACCTGTGCCTCCTTGCACAGATAAAAAAGTGAGTCCAATCCGTTTTTTAAATATTTATAATATCATATATATACATAATGCAATGAACAATGTGTTGAAAAATGAACTACATAAACCATAAATAAAAATAATGCCTAACCATCCGCACCATTCGATCAGTATTTCTAAGAAGAAGGGCAAGAAACTTAGCAAACATTCCTTTTTTCAAAAAAAACATTTGATTCTAAAATACATACGTAGGTCAAGTAAAGGTATAAAAAAATATAAGACTGCAGGAATTATGTCACGAAAAAAATGTATCTTAGTCAACCCGTCTCATATATTGTCTATTACCTTTAACAAAGTAAGTTTACATATTAATTAATTTTAAGCCTTTTGAGGAATCATACAGTATTAAAATATGCTAATTATTAATTTTTATTAAATGCTAATTAGCTAATTATTTAAATGGTATGGAACCTTCAGAGCGCGAGTTCTACTCGCACTTGACCGTTTTTTTTCCTACTGTGTAAATATTTATGTAAGCTCTGCAAACTAACTAACCAGCCACCAAACAAAGTGAAGATTTTCCTTGCTCGAATTTAAACCAAAAATACAATGTGATTATACTAAATTCTCATACAAGAGAATGTTCTCTGACGCCACGGTAGCTTCGAGTAATAACGCTGAGAATTTTCATTGTTTTAAAATGGGATTGAGAGAGCCTTTAGATTTTAATAGCCCATAAAGGATTTTTCATTGTTTTTGAAAGAGTTTTTATGAGACATTTCAGCTCTGGCTTATGATTTTTAAAACAACTCTCTATTGTAGCTACTCCGCTGCGAGTGTTAGAGGAAGTTATTTGGAATTGCACTGGTTTATTCCCTTTTTATGGTAATGTTCCTCAAAATAAATAAACGTACCCTTCTATGATTGTCCGTCTATCAAGACACCTTTTCTCGGGCTCTATGAGAGATATCATGTTGAAACTAATAATTCTTTCAAAAATCTACGGCCCCATGGCGCTGTTTAAGAAATCTGGCCTTAATCTCAACGCGTATAAAAGGAATTGCCCTTTAAGTAATCAATTTCTTACAAATTGGCACACCATGAAAAACTATAAGACACTTCCAGTTGACACAGAAACTTAAAATTCCCTTCACGATTGGGTCTTACATATAGCACTCGGACATGAAAAAAACTGAAAATTACCTATATTAAATCATTCAAGATAAAATTGAAAAACTAACATAGTTAGACCCTTTGAACACATAGATTGTACTGTATCAGAAACTTTCCCGGGCACAACTCGCTTATTTAATTTAGTACTTTCACTTTCATATCAATCAGAAGTGAGCGTAAGCAACGCACAATATGAATACTAAAGGACGAGAACGGAAATGAGTATTAATCCACAGAAATTTTAGCGACAGAAATCAATAACTTCTTTTTCGCAGCTGGGAGTACTGCATGTAGGGTTGCCAGATGACCGGAACCCACCGGAATATCCCGGAGTACGAAGGTGTATCCTGGGTCCCGGATCTTTCATAAATGTCCCGGAATCATCAAAATATTGGGCAGGGTTCCCGCTATAAAGGCAACACGGCACGGTAGGAATTATATAATCACGCTAAAATACATTCAGCCCCCGAATTGGCCCGATCCTTCCCGAATTTTCATAGCTACCAAACAACCTCGTCCCTCGCCCCGCTGCCGAGACGAAGTCGAACACTTAGTAACATTAACGTGTAAATTATTCTTATTCTAAGATTTATTTTGCGATTTTGATTAGCTCGTTAATAAGACAAATATAATCAACAAAAATAGATTTTTGTATGTTTTTTTTTTGTCGAGCCACGAGTACCGGAATTCATGCCAGGAAAATTGTTGGTAACCCTAACTGGATGCGCACCGACTGCCCTAAGCGTGCATCTCAACTGATGTCCGGTGCACGCAACCCTAGTGATATACGTATCCGTCTGCCTAACGCTATTAGAGATAAGGGGTTAAATCTGATTGTGAACAAGATACTACTGATATCTATGACATCTCCACGACCATTAAAAAAATCACGCTGCCTATTTTTCTATCGTTCTCGGTAGACATTTTTATCCATTTAAAATAACGTCAAGAAAAGGTTACTCATAATTGCACCTGGAAGAAACGGTTTTAAACCCCCAGGGCACGAGTCCTATTCGAACTCGACCGGTTTTCTTTTTTCTTGAAATAAATGTTGTTAAAATTTGTGTTTCTTTTCAATTTCATCTGTTATGTACTGTACAGATATGTTTTGATTTTAAATTTATGCAAAAGTGCTTTGTTACATCGTCCTGCTGTTTGCAAAAACCTGATTTTTATGAATCATTTAGATAAGTATAATTGTCACGATGTAAACAGATAAGTTTCCACCAAAGTAATTGTATGTACTTAAGAATACTTAATGATTTCCATTTTTTTATATCTTCCTGGACATAGGGTTGCCGGTATTTGACAGAATAAAAACTTGTTACATCAGTGCTTTGTTACATCGTCCTGCTGTTTGAAATACCTGATTTTTATGAATTATTTAGATAAGTATAATTATCACGATGTAAACAGATAAGTTTCCACTAAAGTATATTTATTCTTAATGTACACAGAAAACATATTAATAAAATATACACTTGAAAAGCTATGTACAATGGCGCGCTTATCTCAATAATGAGATTTCTTCCAGCAGACCAAGGGTGGATGAGATATATAAGATATAAGTAAGGTATTCATAATATGCACATAATAATACTTCCACAAAAACAAGATTAAAATAGTACCTAAAATATACAAACAAGTAAAAAATACATACAATAAACTACATAAAGTATACTTAAGAATACTTAATGATTTCTATTTTTAGGCCCAAAACTTCTTTTTTTTTTTAATACATTGTATAAAGTTATATTTTTTTATTTTTTTTTTATTATTCTTTATATTTTTTTACAATAGTATAAAATTTGAATAGACATATATATAGTATACATACATATATTCATATATATAACTAAGATTTTTCAAGGAAAAAGCCCCCCCATCAACTTACCCCAAGAAAAAAAAATATTTTCTTGTAGGAAATTTTATCTAGTTTTAGAAAAACAAAACTGCATTAGAATTGGACAACTAGTTCCGGAGATATAGCCAAAAACAAAATTGGCGGGAAAATTTGCAAACTTGCAAAAATGCACGTTAATCGGACAGGTTAAATATCGTCCTGGACATAGGGTTGCCGGTATTTGACAGAATAAAAACTTAATTTCTTTCTTATTTCTTTAATTAAATGCTAGCAACCTAAGCCAAGAAAGTATTGAAGTTAACGTATATGTTTTAATACTATCTAGACATACTTATACATAAACTGAAATTGGCAAGACGGGTAAATTTTAAAAACTTAAAAAGATCTTATGTATCCCTTGGTTTCGAAAACTCGATGACACTACAAGTTTTTACCTTAATCACATCTCCCTCTTTCAAATGATTTAAAATTTACATTTACCATACACCGAAATCACAAGAAATCTTAAAACAGAAATTCGATACCATTCCCTTTCAGTCTACATGAATAAAGGAAAAGTTTATTGATCCGTTTTTTGATAACATCACCTCAAATTATGTAAATTCCTCCTCAATTGAATCTTCAATGGCCATAAAGGCGTACGTTTAAAAACCGTTTTCCCAGTCTATACTAAAACTAAATTATACTTAACCAAACTAGGTTTTAGAAAGGGTCAACCTTTAGGCTCAGAACCTAATGGACGAGAAAGTTGACCTTAATTTCAGAGTTTAATAAAAAATACATCGTCCGACGTGAATCCCTAAGGGGGTATCTGGGATGTTTCCTGGTATGGACTGTGAAATGCAAGTCCCAGTCCACACTCGTACACCCACTTTTCACCAACGATTATTACGCCTCAGTAGGATGCATGGTCCTATTGTCATCCTTTGGGAAAAAATATGGACACACAGCTTAATGTGTCTTCCGAAGCACATAGAACGTTCACAAAAATTTCCCTTACGGGATTTGAATACACAACATTCGTATTAGAAGTTAGCTCGAGCTAGGAGAGACCGTCCGTGACCTTGAAACTCGCAAAAACCTCATTCGAACTTAAATTCAAATAATTTATTTTGTAAAATAGATACAATAAAGTACAAATAAATATGTAAAAAATAAATAATAATTAAATAAGTATAAGGTGACTCTCGTCTACACAGCCTAACCCATACCGGAGACCCGGCAAGTGGCAGGACCAAGGCTCAATGACCTCTTACGTGACATACGCAAAATGACATTCAGATATACACTAATTACTAATTACTTAATCTTACTCGCAAATCCTCCCGAAGTTATTCGGGGGAGAGTAAGAGAACAGCTCTCAGGCAAAACCAGGCGGCCCACCATTGCCTGGGACCGATGGATGGCGGTTTATCCATCTCCAATTGCCGGGCCTTATATAAAATAGACTAGTGACGGGCAGCGGCGTCACTGGTGCAACGGTTTCGGCACCGCGCTCACCAACCCGCCTGCCCAGCGTGTGTGAGTATGGGCATTTCTTCCAGGAGGACTTCCAAGAGTGGCGAAATCCTGGAAAGGCCTATGTCCAGCAGTGGACGAAATAGGCTGATGGATGGATACACTAATTGAGTCGAGGTTGTACTCAAATAAATACATAGGCACAAAAAAAAATCTCGTGCTTTGCAAACAGGGTCACTGAATCCCAAACCCCGAACTTAGTTGATTAAGTTACTGTTTAACACTTACGAGCAATATTGTATAGGTATATATGCGAGCACCTCAATACAGGCCCAATTCTTAAGGCCAAGAGAGTCCATTTACACCCTCGGGGGTGAGTGGGCCATCTTCCTAATAACCGTTCAAGTATTCTACCTAACTCTGTCACGAAGACAAACACCGATTCATTTGCAAAGGAACCTAAGGCTGGACTTTAAAATGGTTTCAAACGCGTTTATTCTCTCGGGCGACTGTAAGGTACTAGATTTATTTGGGCACTTGGCTTGAACGCCTATTTTTTGCTTTGTTAGCTAGCTGCTATTTTTTTGGGCAACCACTGTAAACTTTTTACCCTTTTATTTCGATTACTATAATGCTGCGTGACATTTCTGTGTACTCGTAAAAGTCTCTTAAGGGTGTATAGTACCTCACTTCGCTTCGCCTGATCCTGTATTATACCAACAAATACTGCAACAATCACTCTAAAATTAATATGTGATAAAGTTAAGGACTAATTCTATGTCGATTCTGTTGTGAAAACTTGACTCCATTAAATTTTCTCTATAAAAAAAATGACAAAGATACCTCCCAACCGTAAAATAAACCGATAGCATTCAATGAATACTTGAAATTAGATCTAAAACTTTGCATAATATAACTGATATTGATATAAAGCAGCTGCAGACTGTTCCATAAAAATAAAAAAACCATCAGTATAGCCGCGATTTCAAAATAACTGATGTTTTTGCGTGCACGGCATCTGTTTAGAGTAGGAAAGACGGTTGAAAAGCAGAAGCGTTAGAGCAGGACTGCAAATTGAGGTATTATGGGCCCTTAAGTGTACGAGCTTTGTTAAAAGTAGAGTCTGTTTAAATATAGCCACCAATTTTCAAAACAATATATGTACGTTATATATTTTTTTACCGATGTGCCAAATTTTAGCTTAATTGGCTCAACCGTTCGTGAGATATGTATGATACAGGTATCAATGGCGAAGGGTCAATATAACACGATTCCCATCGGTTTGTTTAGGAAATGGAATCTATACTACATTTCTTTATTCCGTGCTCTTCGTTTTGTCAAACATTTCCATAAATTTCAATACGACAAAATACACTACAAAAAATTGTATGTTTTCCTTGGTTGCTTTTCTGAGTAAGGCATTTTTTTGTCCGGTTTCCCCTTTTAAAATGTTCACCCTTCGCCACAGATATACATTCTCATTAGTAGGAAGAAAGAACAGCCTACTTCTCTTTCCTACATATAGCGCCCTCTCCTTCTAAACATGCTCCCTCAATCAATACTTGCGCGTAAAATACAATAAATGTAGGTGGAAGTTTTGAGTACTAACGACAGTATTTTGGCTTAGCGATTATTTTATTAACATCACTTTTACCCTTTATCTTGACTAGAGTCACTACGATAAAGAAAACTGCATCCAAATACGTTGAGTTTTTATCGAGTTAAAACGGAATAAAATTAAAATTCTTAAAACTAGAAAATAATTTAGTTTCAGTTCAATACAAAATTTAGCAAAAACCACTTGACTTTTTTATACTCTTTTTAATGGGTAACTGGATTAAATAAACAATAATAACGACATGTTTTGTAGATTTCATGATGGGGATGTACGGGCCAACATTCCGCTGAGATTGTCTTTACACGATTGATTCTGTTGGAAACAAGCGATGCATTCTCCTATAAAGTCAACTTTACCCTCCCTCTTCCTTTGCCGTCGGCTGATTGAGTCCTATGCAAACGGTTAACAATAAACTCTATACCCTGACGTGACGTAACGATCTCAAGCTTTGACGTTCAGCATAATGCAGACAAGGGTAGTTTGGCTTCAACAAAGGGGCACATCTAAAAGATTCAAAATTAAATTGATACGGAACGAATTCTCTGAAATTTATTTTGAATAATTTTTGAATAAGCCAAATAAAATAAAAAATAATGTAAAAAGAAAAGTTGTTAATATTGTAGGAGTTCAGAAATATTTGAAAAATGTAGTACTTTGGTATAAACGATAAATAGGATTTCAATAAAATATTATGAGCTAGGATTCTAAATTGTAGTAAATATTATATTACTGTCTTACTGTAACAAAAAGTTTACCTATTTACCCTATATTTCCCAAAACAATTTTGCTTTGTGTTTTTGCGATATGCTGCTGTCATGATTTCGTTCTGAATTTTAAACCAAGATATTTACCATTCTCGAACGGAACTTAAATTAAAAAACCAGCCAAGTGCGTGTTGGGCCACGCGCATTGTAGGGTTCCGTAGTTGCCCGGTACATATAAGTTGGTCTACTAATACAGACCGCGCCAAACCTCTGGTCCCATACATTATGGGGGGGCTAAAAGTTTGGCGCGACCTGTACTCGTAAACCTGTAAAACCTACTTAGCTGTGATAGTTTTCCTTTTAAATCCATTGTATATACTATCTCTGTGAATTTTTTCACATTTCTATTAACAACCGTTTAGCCAGCAGGGGGGGGGACGCTCCACTCTAACAAAAATTTTCACTTTAAAACTTAATATTTCACCAACGGATCACTAAATCTAAAAATGGTTTTCACACACCCACAATGTTTTTGAACGGCTTATCCAACGATATAAACGACAAACTATAGGATAGGCGAGAAAAAAAATCATCCCCAGTTTACTTGTAAGAGAGGTAGGTACCCTTAAAAAAAAGTTTTTCAATATTTTATTTTAACATTTTGTCGGCGTGATTAATATTTATATTCACGCCAAATTACAGCTTTCTAGTACTAATAGTCTCTGCGCTAAGCCGCGGACAGACGGACAGACGGACATGGCGAAACTATAAGGGTTCCTTGTCGGACTACGGAACCCTAAAAATGATTAAATAAACGTCAATGTTTTTAAAAAATACACCTTCACGACACGACATACCGAAAAGTGGCACAGGTATTTTGGGTATGGATTATGAAATTAAAGTCGCAGTTCACACGTTTCACAGTGATATAAAACCATAATAGTGCATAACCGGTATAAAATATTTTCTTATTTCTTTACCCTATTAGGAAACATTTAAAACATTTTTACCAAAGTACCTACTTTAGTAAGAGATTGAAATACAAGGCAGGATGTGTCAAGAGTGACGTTGTGTTAATTTTCATTTAGATTCTAGCATTAACTAGAAACATTTCCGTTTTTAGGCGGAAACTAACGATAAAACCAGACTTATCATCCAAATATGTAACAGTGAATAACATTTCATTAATAACGCTTAAATTTTGCAAAACGTTAACATCCCCTCTACATTTCTTGCGAAACGAAGGTATTTCCCGCATGCAGTTTACTGGAGCTGTAAATTACCTAGGTAGAACATTACGGAGCAAGTTGTGTAGGTAACTGTTGTGTATTCTAAGTTCGTGCAGTTTGCTTAGTTGAACCAAATAACTAAGCACCAACTAGTAACAAAGGATACTAGTTCACTCTTCATCGTGTGTTAATTGTTACTAACCTTTTTATGGTATTTCTGGTCAATGCTACTGTGGTTCGATCGTCTCCAGCACTGATCCACAGGTCGTACAATGGGTTTAAATATCGTAGGGGCACAGAATGTTTTAACATATTATATTAAAACCGCGATTCTGCGATGTCATTGTCCCAATTTAATAATAATACCGATTAGATAACCATATCAGCGATTATAACTAACTTATCCTCGCCAAAGCTAACAGGACAAATAAAAAAAACCACATCACATATCGTCACGACATGAATCCCCGAGGGGGTTTCAGAGGTGTTCCCGAGTCTGAACTGTGAAATGTAAGTAACAGCCCACACTCCCGTGTACCCTCTTTTCACCAACGATTATTACGTCCCAACGTGATGGATGGTGGGCTCTATCGCCGTACTTCGAGTACATCTATATGAAATAGAGTGAGATTTAATTTATATTGAGATCTAATTATGTATTTGAATAAATAAAAAAGTTTGGAAATATCTCTATATATATATTTCGACCAGCTTGTGGTCGTCGTCAGTCAATGAAATATATTAAATAATAATAAAACTCACTATGGCTTGCATTTCACAATCTACACTCGGAAATACCTCTGACACCCTCTCAGGAATTCATGTCATAACGATATGTTAAAACCAAAGGTGACGGTTTACTAGATAAAGGCGGACAACAGGTTTCGTTCGAAACTCAAACCAAACAAAAGAACAAAAAGATTCTGATGGTTTTCCGGTTTCGACTCATCGGCATCGCTTCGATTTTGTACTTACTCGTAAAAGTGCCTCTACAAAAATATCGTATATTAGGCCAAACTGTACCTTACTGCCAAGAAAATAAAAATCCGCCAGACTGAAATAGTAATTTGGACATCGATACAAAAAACGCACTGTGTTCGAAGTAAAGCACTCTCAGGGCACTCGTTTGTTTGAGCGGTTCTACTTGAAATAGCTTTAATTGTCGCGTTGGAAATGTGGAAAAACTCAATGCTTCAGGATACAATTTAGAGGGTAATGGTCCGTAAATGTTGTTTCGATTTGTAAAACTTTTTAGCCGTTTTATAGTAATGGTTTTTAACGGAAAAACATTAATGTTTTTTTTTATAACATTCAGCTTGAAAAAGACCGTTGGTGTTTAGATTAAAAAGTAAATGAAACGTTTTGTATTCAAAATGTTTTGCTTAAGACCTGCTTATAAACTCAATTTTAAAATAACCTAAAAAATCTAATTAAGTTTTATTTTGATAGACTTGGTCACTATGTTTTACTAAAGTGCTCATCATTAGACCCTGGTTACCATTTACCAAAGTGCTAATAAAGACTAATCAAATAAACCCAAGCTCGAAGGGTCTGCTGTAGTTCGTTGAGAAGATCCAGTACCCATCTTCCAGTCCCATCATCAGACCCTGGTCACCATTTACCAAAGTGCTAAAAAAGACTAATCAAATAAACCCAAGCTCAAAGGGTCTGCTGTAGTTCGTTGAGAAGATCCAGTACCCATCTTCCAGTCCCATCATCAGACCCTGGTCACCATTTACCAAAGTGCTAAAAAAGACTAATCAAATAAACCCAAACTCGAAGGGTCTGCTGTAGTTCGTTGAGAAGATCCAGTACCCATCTTCCAGTCCCATCATCAGACCCTGGTCACCATTTACAAAAGTGCTAAAAAAGACTAATCAAATAAACCCAAATTCGAAGGGTCTGCTGTAGTTCGTTGAGAAGATCCAGTACCCATCTTCCAGTCCCATCATCAGACCCTGGTCACCATTTACCAAAGTGATAATAAATACAAATCGAATAAGCCCAAATTGCATTCTAACAAAATCATACAAACGTTTGGGAATTATTATTTGCTACATAACTTCTAATTACTACCAGTTGAAAAGTAAATTTTAGAAATATTTAAATGACTACAACTTATTTTTCCGACATCTGATTTTAATAAATAAAATCTTTATTCTATTCTAAACTAAGTTCTGAACAGCTGTGGAAACTACATGAAAATCCGTGTAGTAGTTTTAGAGATGTGCGTGAACAAACAGACAGAAAAGAATTCTAAAAATCGTTGATTTGTGTTCTATTACTCTTCTTTAGTAACCCCCTTTCTATTTCTATTACTTTTCTTCAATTTACAGACACAGCGGTTTCTACTGTTTTATTATATGTATTTATTGATTTGTATTATTTAATAGATAACTAGCTTTTGCTTACGGCTTCGTTCACGTAAAATTGTTTTTTAATAAAAACTAGCTATCATCGACAGTTTTCGGCTTGATAGCTAGTTATTTTACATAGGTAACACTAAAAGTTTCCGGAACTGGCCACTTACATAAACAATATTTAAAAATTTATTGCAATATTTGAAAATAGAACTCTTTGGCTGTAGAATGCAGTTTGTTTCATCTGACTGTCTTTTGTTTTTACCTTGTGGCGCCATTTAAAAAATTGTGTGTCTGCATCAACATGTATTTAACTCGGGAAAATTTTCGTAGTATGATTTTCTACGATTTTAAGTGTAATTTGACAGCTCAACAGAGCATCGCTCGGCTTGAAACAGCTTTTGGCAATGAAGCACCATGCAAGACGACTGTTTATAGCTGGTTTGCAGAATTCAAGCGTGGTTGTATCAATCTCAGTGACGAATCTCGCGATGGTCGGCCGTCCACCGCTGTGACCAACAAAAACATCGATGCTGTGCGCCGTATAATTGAAACAGACAGGCATGTGACCTACCATGAAATTCGCGCATCCTTAGAAATAGGCATGAGTCAAATACAATCAATCCTGCACAAACATTTGGGTGTGAGAAAGCTGTGCTCGCGGTGGATCCCACACAACTTGACCGAGGCTCAAAAAACGGACCGCGTCACTTGGTGCAGTGCCATGCTTACCAGATTCAACGAAGGTGCGTCAAATTTGGTGTGGGATATAGTAACAGGTGACGAAACATGGATTTATTGCTACGATCCCAAAACAAAGCAGCAATCGAGCGTATGGGTCTTTCAAGATGAGCCGAAACCAACCAAAGTGGCGCGCGTGAAAAGTGCATCTAAGCGGATGATTGCTTCTTTTTTTAATAAAACTGGACACGTGGCTACTGTTGCTTTAGAGAATCGTCGTACCGTGAATAGTGACTGGTACAAGACCATTTGTTTGCCGGAAGTTATTGACGAACTCCGTAAAAATAACCGTAAACGCCGTATCATCCTGCACCACGACAATGCTAGTTCTCACACGGCCAGACAGACAAACGACTTTTTGAAGACGAAAAATGTAGAACTCATGAGTCATCCTGCATACAGTCCCGACCTGGCACCTTGTGACTTTTTTCTGTTCCCAAAAATTAAGAACCAATTACGCGGTCAACGATTTTCATCACCAGAAGAGGGTGTCGAGGAGTATGAAAAACACGTTTCAGAGGTCACCACAGGGGAGTGGCACAAAAGTTTTCAAAACTGGTTTGATCGAATGAAAAAGTGCATAGACGCCAAGGGAGATTATTTTGAAAAACAATAAATTAATTTTGTACCTTTAATAGTACTTTTTCATATTCATTCCGGAAACTTATAGCGTATCAACACACAGTATAGCTTAAATGTTGATTAGGTATAGCTTAAATGTTGATTAAGTATAGCTACAGTATAGCTTAAGCGATGATCATAAAGAAAACCGTATTCAAATCGATTGAGTGGTTCTCGAATTAAAATGGAACTCAACAGACACAAAAATCCAAAAAATATTTTTTTTGGCCTTAGTACAATAAAAAAAGCCATTTTATTAAAGACGACTTTTTTACTAATTAAACTGTGAGATTTTAGTTATGAAAATATTTAGAAACAAACTGCATGAACAAAAGGCCCCTTTTATGTTTCTGTAGAGCTGGCTTCGATACTTTATATGTATAGTTTTCCAACACAACGGATACCATGTTAACGAGAGAGGTTATTTCGATGGAAATATTTTTAAGGTTTTTTGTACTCCAAAAATAACCGTCGTTCTAAAAATTCTGTCAATTACGATTGCTTTTACGATTCAAAACCATAAAACAAATATGTTTTCAGCACAAACGCTTTGTGCGACTGCCTCTGTAGTCTAGTAGTTCGAGTAATCGGAGGTCACCGGTTCAAATCCCATAGAGGCACTTTTGTGCTCGGGCTGCGTTCTGTAAAAGGCACGTTAAGCTATCGGTCCAATTTGTGCTCGAAGTACGGCGACAAGGCTCACCTCACCATCCATCCATCACTCTACGACGTAATGATCGTCGGTGAAACATGGGTGTAAGAACGTTTACTGTGACATGCATTTTACAGTCCACACACTGAAACACCCTAGACACCTCTTCGGAGGTTCATGTCGTGACGATATATGTAAACGCTTTGTTCTACAATATAACATGAAACAAGAATCCGCGCAAAGACGACCGGAACCTGGAAGAGCGTGTTAGGTTTACATGTAAATAAATTTGGTTAGCCGATCTAAGTGGGTCGAAGTGAGTCAACCTAGTGTTGCATGACTATCGATAGTCGATGTATCGATAGTTGACCTTGGAAAAAAGTAACAATATCGATAGTGCTATCGATAGCCCAAATTGAGTAAAATCGATAGTATTGATTATATGTTAGCAATACTATCGATACTATCGATAGTACTATTTGCGTTAATCAATAAAACAATCGACTGTATCGATACTATTGGAAGTATCGATTGTTTTGGTCCTTCAATTGTCCATTAAATTTCGATAGTAAAGACTTAAAAAGAACACCTTAAATGGTACATAATCATATTATGTACTACATCGTGATTTCATAATTCACTTTTAAAATTCACAAGATAGATTTTTTTGAAATGATTAACATTTTTTTCAAACAAACCTTCGCTCGATCTTGGCTAGCAATAGTTGCCAGATTACAGTTCTCAAAATCTTTCTTATTTTGTTACAAAACCAATTGAACTTTAATAAGACCTAAATATGATTATGCTTACCGCGTTGACAAATAAAGCAATTAGACAGAGCAATAGTATTGCATTTTCATGGACTATCGATGGAACAAAACAATCGATACTTTCAATAGTATCGATACAATCTTTAGTTTAATTGAAAAACCTAAATAATACTATCCATAGTATTGATATAATCCATACTATCGATAGCACAATCGATAGTGTTACTTTTTTCTAGGTCATGATAGTATCGATAGCCTATCGATAGACTATCGATTTTCATGCAACACTAAGGCGACCCTATAGTTTTAACAGAAATACAATCTGCCTCGGCAAATTTTATCATATGCCGAGTCCTACAAAATGCCGACGACAGATAAATAAGTTCATTCGTTTAAGATAGATAATAATTAAACAAATTTATTTATAGAGGTAAGAATACTTAGTAAAAATTTCTCTGACATGAAAAACAATTATTAACTACTATCTTTTGCCCGCGGCTTCACTCGCGTGTAATTCGGTTTAACGGCATGGCTTTTTCCGGGATAAAAAGTATCCTATGTGTTAAGTTAGGGTATAAGCTATATCCATTTTAAATTTCATCCAAATCCGTTCAGCCGTTTCAGCGTGAAAGGGTAACAAACATACACACACACACAAACTTTCGCATATATAATATTACTGTGATTTTAGTCTTACATCGACAACCTGACATCCACACCGTCCCACAAAAGTATAGTATAATATAAATATAATTTTGAAAGGGTCTGCCATGAAAACCAACCAGCCAACAGGGATGCGCAAAAGGATCCCTTTCAGACAGATAGTTTTATCTCAGTTTCCTAATTTGTAATCATATTTTGGTTAAAGACAGTTTCTCGAAACGTACCTATTTCTTTTCGTGAAATCATAGACTAAATTATTACAATCTGAAATGTACGAATAAGTACCACTCACTCGACTGAACTTCGCTCGCTGTGTACATTATTTTAACGAGCGACAATAAGTGGTGCAATATCGTGAAACTGCAATCATCTGCTGTTTACTCACTCATTGCGTTCGAAAAGTTTTCTTCGCTGTAATATTGACTTTTATTGATATCTGTTAGTCATTGCCTCACGTACTTTTAGGGTTTCGTACCCGAAATATGCCAAACGGGACACTATTTCTAGTTTCTATTTCTGTCTGTCTGTCTATCCGTCTGTCACAGGAGTCTACAGTTTCAGCTGTAATAGGTAGCCAGTTGAAATTTTCACAAAATACGTACTACTATGGCCTCTACCACGACAATTAATAAAAACAAAGTTATTTGTTTCAGCTCAATCTTAAAGACAGTAATAACACAAGTTTAAAATTTGGTCCGATTATAATACACACTCTTAGCCTTAAGTAAAGAATAACTGATAAAAATGTTGGTTCCGTACACAAAGGATGCCGAATTATATGACAGGCGCTATACTAATATATGTATTAGTAGTATAAGGTATTTATTGTTATGGGCCTTGTTGCCTGAAAAAAATTTTATAATAATTTTAGCGGCTTTTTTTGACGTCTTGGTTTTGCTATGTTATCTACAATATACATATTCTTGTTATATACGCGTTTTATGTGGTGATACGGGATCCTTTGTGCGCGAGTCCATCTCGCCCTTGGCTAAATTATTCTATGTCCCCCAAATTGCTGAATTTTTGCATAAATGTAGTGAGTGGATTAAAAAATATGATCTGTAAGAAATTTAAATAATGGTATAAAAAGAAAATTGTTTTTCAGACCTTTGTTTTTGCAGTTGCGAGGGGAGTTAGTTAATTGAATAATTTTCACACAATAGATTTAATTTTTAAGAATAGTACTTTTTTGTCCGTTTTTTCAAAAGCAGCTTGAGTTATGACGCAATATCTAAATTAAATACTTAAGAAAACGTAGTTTATTAAAATATGCACGGAAAATAATTAATTAACCTACATAATCTGTTGTTTATTAAATATGCATGGAAATAATTAATGAACCTACGTACCAAATTTGTTGTTTATTAAAATATGCATGGAAAATAAATAATTAACCTACTAAATATGTTGCATTTTTTAAAATAAAAAGACATGCGTCAAGTTATTCGAAATCATTTGTGATCAACTCTACTACAACTGTACTAGAGTCAGTCTCCGGGTTATAATAGCAAAGGCTGCTGTGCACCAACGCAAGAGAAAAGGGAGCCTGATTTTAACAATGCCATTTTGTAAATAGCTTTGTAAATACTTGTACATATTTATGTAGGTACATGCTCGCCAACTTTTTAAAACCAAAGATGCGTATGTTTGAAATCGTCATTAATATTTGTCACTAAAGCTTAGATGTCAACTGTTTGTTGTTGATATTACGAGTACATTATTTCGCCGTAAAATGACGAAAACTGCGTTTAAGCGAAAAAACTGCTTTTTGTAAAAAACAAAATTATGGCGTTAGGGCCGACCTGAAATTTCAACATACGAAATCATCCCGCTTATTCATGATAAAGCAGATATTTCACGAAAAAGCGAGATTCAAATAAATACAAAAGTCCTTTAAAAAGTAAAAAACAGGCTGGTGCGATGACGAGAAGAGGAGCGTGTTAGTTTTACATGTAAATAAATTTAGGGAGCCAATTGCATAATGGAACTGGTTTAACGCCATAATTCAGTTCTTCGCAGTTAAGGCAGTTTTTTCCATCCTACGATGACATTATACGGCCTTTCTGGCCCACCCTTATATCGAGGAGAAAATGAGTACCTATTGTAAAAGGCTAATAATTTTTATTCTTTTCCTCTAAGCTTTGGAAAGTAGGTCACTAGTAACACAAATAACAGTATTTATTGCTTTTATTCACTCATTCATTACTGAACTTTGTAATGAATTTCTGTAATAGAATTAAACTCTGTGATAACTATTGATTTATGTTGTTTTTTTTGGATTACTGATTACAAAAACCACTTTCAAAGTTTGTACCAAACAGTTTATTGACTAAATGCACAAGTCCTTGATAAAATAGCACTTTAGGAAAATAATATTAAAATTATATAAGTACATACACAAAATATAAATTGTCCTTTTTCTTCGACGTCTTATGTATTATGTTTCCCATCACTTCTTTTTATGACGGTTCCTGTACTTGTTTCTGTGTCATTAGATGAACCAGAATTTGAATGTTCAACTTTCTTCTTATAATTTTTTTTGCTATCCTTACTTTTTCTATGCAGAATTGATGCAGGCTTCAGACTTTTTCTTTGCCTAACTTTCACAGCCTTTTCTGGTGGCTTGTGAATACTTTCACTTCTTTGCTTCAAGTTATTCAAACTGAAAGTTGGTTTTATTTGAGCAGTTTGTTGAAACCCACATATGTCAGGTAGTAATAAATCAGAAACAAATACGTAATCTTCATTATTTTTTGGAACAAAATTATCTCTATTAATTTTCACTGGGACAATTTCTAATTTCTTCAGAACTGTATCTGGGCCTTTAGAATCCAACACATCTTCCATATTTGTAGGTGAATCGACACCGCCTACTAACTCTTGTAGAAGTTTGTCTTCGTCGATATCTTCTATAAAATCATCATCTTCTTCATCATCAGAACAGAATGATGAGAATGAATTAATAGATCCTGTTGTTTGTGAATGGAAGTCATCGGGGAGTCTTACTCTTGGTACGTTACATGATACCTCCATATGGCTAGCTGTTGGTTTGATAACTATTTTTGGTTCGTTTGTTTCTGGAATGTCACTAGAAGCAATAATCACTCTTGGATGACCCCGATCACAGGATGATACGTTAGAATTGGATCTATCCAGGAATTTTAAAGAGTTGTCAAAAAATCGATTTAGATTTGTTGTTACTGGTGGAGAAATAGTGTCAATGTTTTCATAGTTCTGATTCGAAGTGTTTTCGGGGATTTGACTAACATTTGATACACCAAACGAGGACAAAGTAGATTTTGAATGTTTATATGCAAGACGCCGCTCCAAAGTTGTAGTTCTAGGCGGAGGCTGCGGCGGAACTTTTAGACGAATGTCGGATTGATTCTCAATACTTCCAACGTAACTTTTGAAAGTTTGTAACGAAGTTGGCTGCAAAGACAAACGCTTCTGAGACTTTGGTAAATCTGGAAGGACTTTTGGAAAATTTCGCCGCTTTATTGTAAGTAATGCTTCTGCTGTGGTTAGTGGTTTAATTTGTACACTTTCATCTTTTGAAGTGACGTTTACATTATTTCTGAACGAAAGTGGCGGAAGAATATCTGTGGCTTGTGTTGCAGAGTTAATTTTCTGTTTGATGATTTTATCATAATTAATATCAGTAACTGGGTCAGAAGTGGAATGCTTATGTGAAATTATTAATGGCTTATCTTGACCCAAAGATAAACTGACAACACTAGTGAATAACTTTTCTTTTTGATCATCCTTTTTATCATCATTTTCATTTTTTTTTGTCATTTCAGGTTTTGTTTGTTCAATATTATACTTAGACTTTTGCAATTTTAGTTCAGTATTGGAATGTTTTTCAGAATTATCACTGCAATCGAATGATTTTGATATTTCAATTGGTTCTTGTTGTAAAATTGAACACGTTCTTGCAGCTGGAGTTGCATCTACGGCCACTGATACCTTTTTAGACTTAATGCTTTCTGTTCCGTTGCTCTTCAGAGAATCGTTAGATTTTTGTGATTGTTTAATACTTTTTAACGATGGTTTATTACTAGAAATTGACGAATGGGAGCCAAGTGCAGAAGTTGACGTAGTTTTTTCCGATGTTTTAGTCCTGTGACTACCCGACTTCTTTGATCGGAGACTTGATTGCATATCTACATTGTCAATAACTTTAAAGGTATCCTTTTTATGTTTTTTGCTATCTGAAAGTAGTTCTTCGGATCTTGTGTAAGGCTTATGTATACTCATTTCTTTATCTGTGTTAACTTCAGAGTTAGATTTCCTCAAAATATTCGGTGAGCAGCGATGCATTACTTCATTTGTAATCCAATCTCTTACTTTTGTATGTGCGTCTAAAGTGCTAGTAGATAAATGTCTTCTTAATTGAAATCTGTCCCGAAAGCCACCAGAATCATCAGATTTGGGTGTTTTGCAAGGTTCTAACTTACTTTTCTTTGTGTTCTTACTATTATGTCTGATCTTATCAAAACTCATTGATTTGATGACGCTGCAACTATTTTTCAAAGTTTTTAAAGCACTTTTATCGTCCTTTTGACTTTTCTGGCCTATTATATCAACATCCCCTAATTCAGCCCTAGAAGGCCTTATTTCAAGAGTACGATCTCTCAAATGCAGTTTTCTTCTTTTAAAATACAAAACTATACAGATACCAATATTGGCAGCAAGGAATAATACTCCTAAAGAAACTATTAGTGTAATAGTAGCTCCAGACGTTTTCACTGCTAAAGTTGAACTAGTTGTAGCAGCAAAAGGCATTACTGTAGTAGTGCTTCTTGGTTTATCCATCAAGCCATGAGGTACAGGCCTAGCCGGTGTTTTTATAGATTGTATTTCTCTATAAACCTGATCAGAATCTGGTCTTCTAGCAGGCGGAGAATAAGGTCTTACTCTACCAAAGGTAGATCCACTGGGTGCATTGTATTGAGGTGGTGAATGAACGAGTGGTGTCACTGGCATGTTCCAATTCTTCTTTATGGTATCTGGAAAACAAACTTATCCTTACTAAAAATCAATGATCTATTCATAAATTAATGTTATTATGTTATACAATGCCACCACTGTAAAGGGTTAAGGTAATTATTATTTGATAAACATAATATCAATAGAACCTGTATTCCGTGATGTAGACTTAGGTCTCGCTGTGCTCGGGGCTGATGTGTACTCAAACAAAGGGTCGACGATATATCTTCGCATCTTACTGGGCAATGTTTCGATCCAGAACTTTGAATAATTCGACCTATAGAGGCTGCTAATGTATGGAGGGATATCTGGAATAACAAATGAGTGATATTTTGAATTTACTTATTGGTTAGGAAACCGTAAATTTGTTGTTTTTGTAAAGGATTTCACAATTAAAAACATTAATTCAAATATTAAATAGTCAAGAAACAACATTTTAATACAATAATTAAAACTAAAACAAAATGAATTATTAACATCAAAAGTGAGGCCCACTACTCCGCTGTCGGTGCTATAGAAGTAACGAGCTTGAAAACTATGTATATATTATAATATACAATACTTTTAATATTATAAAATCCTTTTTGGCCGATATCTGCATAGTATTAATTTTCAAGTTAATTTCTAGTATACCTATATAATGAATGTTCATATGTTCAAAGTTTGTTTTTGCCCTGTATAGATTAAGGTCATTAGCGAATGAACAAGTTGCTCTCAGTGCATTACATGGGTATGTTTTGTCAGTTCTTCGGTACGGTCTTATTCTCTGGGGAAAATCTACGGAAGTAAACAGAGCATTTATCCCCCAAAAGAAATGTGTCCGTGCTTTATGTGGCGCAAAACCCCTAGACTCCTGTAAGCCATTATTTTCTAAACTCAAACTGCTTACTCTACCATGTTTATGAAATTTGAAATTTGTATTTTCGTCAAAAAGTATCCAACTTTTTTCAAGACGAAGCAAGAAGCAGCTTTTGGTGTATATAGGTTAAGAAATCCAAATAAATTGACTATTCCAATGAAAAAAAGTGCTCTCTATTCAGACAGCTGCTTTCCAATGGCCATTAGAATTTACAATAGCCTACCAAGTGAAATTAAAGATGTAGCCCCTCAATTATTTAATAGGAGACTATACAACTGGCTCGTTGAGAAATGTTTTTATAGTGTAACTCAATTCTTGACGTATAGAAATAAAATATAGTTAATGTATATTGTGACATATAAGAAATGGTAATTTAAATTGTAAAATAAAAAATTTCGTATGCAAATTTCTGTGACATTGTAATTTTAATTCTGTTCTAATTTATTTCCTTCTTGACATGTTAGTTTTTGAGAGGAATGTGTTTATATTCTTTTTTTTTTTTTTTTTTTCTTTTTCTTTCTTTTTGTGAAACTTTTAATAGCTTTCTCTTAATGTTTTTTGTGTGTTTGGTGACGTCTCTAACTTATAATAATAAAAAGATTTAAATTTAACTTCTACATACCATTTGTAAATATTTGCATGCCTTCTTAAGGTGAAATATGTTGGACATTTTTAAAATAATATATCTTTAAGTACCATATTTGAAGCAAATAAAACTATCTTTATCTTTATAGAACGCAAGGCTGAAGTGGTAAAACTTGCATATGCCACCGCACTGGCATACTTTGTTATATATATTTTTTTATTTTTTCATTTCCATATAAAGCATTTCCTACGTGCCAAATTTCATAGTTCTAAAATATGTAAAACTTACCCGAACTGTTTGGTAATTTGGCACCTAGGAGTGCATTCGTTATATGGCAATTAATAACATGAAGAATGTTATGTCATGTTTCACCAGTGCAGTGACTCTCACTTTTGCGCACTTCAGTCTCTCCTTCACATTATATAAATACGCTACTTGGCCTGCTGGACGTAGATACAGAAGTATGGTTTCAACGGTGATGGGTCACACATGTTCAAACTTACCTAATCTTAGAAAAGATTGATGATCCACATTGTATTCTGGCCATTCAATATTGTACTGATTCCATTGATTGGCATTCAATGTGTAGTATTTATTTTTGCTTTGCGTATTTGGTGTTCTGGAAAATTTATTGGTCGATTAGGTCGTGTTAAAATACTACTCTACCTATAGAGGTAGAAACTATTGATGAACCGTTTTGGAACCAATATTTATAGATAAATCCTTGTAGCCTTATAGTCAGAGATAAATAGATGATAATGTTAAATGGTCGACTCCGAAGGTTGCGAGTTCAAATACTTTAGATGCAGGCATATATTTGTGGTCAGACTCTATGCTTCGCAAGGCATATTTGTGCCTGAAGTATTTAGGGCGAAAAGACTCACCACTCATCGCGCTGAGATGCAATAATCGTCGGTGAAACGTGGGTGTTCAAGGGCGGACTGTGACTACATTTATACTCAGAAACACCTCTGACTATCCCTCGGGGATTCATGTTATGTCGTTTTTAGGGTTACGTACCCAAAGGGTAACCATTGGGACCCTATTACTAAGGCTCCGCTGCCCGTCTGTCCGTCTGTCTGTCTGTCTGTCTGTCCGTCTGTCACCAGGCTTTATTAATGAACCGTGATAGTAAGACAATTGAAATTTTCACAGATTATGTTTTTCTGTAGCCGCTATAACAACAAATACTAAAACCGGCAAAGTGCGAGTCGGACCTGCTATGGACTGTAATTCTGATTTTTAGTGCACCAAACTTACCCTATTTTTACGAAATTTGTCCAAAGACGCATCATGACTTCACTCAGCAATTTTTCCTTCTGTGTGTATTCTGCATGGAAGTGTGTGTTAGCACCACCGAGTGGGATGCCGAGGACATAAGGAAGCTCTTCCCCGTGAACGCTTTTGTTAAGCTGAAAAAAAATATATTATATCAAACTATTATGTTATAACTATAGAGGTCAGTGCCAATACGGAAAAAAATAAACAATAACATAGTTAATATTATATCGATTTAATAATGACCGAGAGCCAAAACATATTTTTATAAACATAAAAAAGCGTTATTTGTTTTCTACTTTTCTTGTCCTTGCATAAAAAAAACATTAAACCAATGTTATTACCCTAAAATTATAAATGCGAAAGTTTGTGTGTGTGTATGTTTGTTACTCTTTCACGCTGAAACGGCTAGACGGATTTGGATGAAATTTAGAATGGATATAGCTTATATCCTAACTTTACACATACTTTTAATCCCGGAAAAAAGCATGTAGTTAAACCGAATAACACGCGGCGGAGAGCCGCGGGTAAAAGCTAGTTGTACAATAAAACCACCTTTTTTCAATATGGAGAAAAGTAGTTTGAGTAACAACCTCTCTACAGTAAGCTCTCCTATCAAAGAAGTTAGATATTTTAATAAAGGTACTATTACTCATTAAATGTTAGAACACTTTCCACACCAAACAAAAAACCGGTCAAGTGCGAGATTGAATAAAAATTACTCAGTACCTACAAAATGTATGAAACCAAACTGCAAAATTAAGTTGGTCAAATATTCGGGTACGTGACCATTTGTAGTACATGTAAGCCACAACTAGTTTAGTTTTTGACATAATGGACTAAAACTGACAACTTTGATTCTGTATAATATATGTAGGAGTATATTATGTACCGTATATTTTTTTAACCACAAATACTGAACAAGACGATTTTTAATTCAGGTTTAACCCGTTGGAAAACGCGCGTTTTTGCAAATTTGCAAATTTTCCCGACAATTTTGTTTTTTGGCTATATCTCCGGACCTAGTTGTTCAATTATGATGCGGTTTTTTTTTCTAAAACTAAATAAAATTTCCTACAAGAAAACATTTATTTTTTTTCTTGGGGAAAGTTGGGGGGGGGCTTTCTCCTTGAAAAAATCTTAGTTATATATATAAATATATGTATGTTTACTATATTTATATGTCTATTCAAATTTTATAATATTGTAAAAAAATATAAAGAATAATTAAAATAAAAAATAAAAATATAACTCTATACATATATTTAAAAAAAAAGAAAATTTGGGCCTAGAATTACAATCCACAACTTTTTTTATATTATTATAATATATTTTTTTTGTTGCTCATCTTAATAGCTTTTGACATATCATTAGGTTTATAATATATTAACTAACAATAATATTATTTTTTTATAATTTGGCCTAGGCGTGACGATCGTCACGACTGTGACTCTGCGGGTGATATCCGGCTAATTTGTTTGTATTTTTTATTCAAATAATTTAACTTATTTGAATGGTACATTTGCATGGTATTCGGTTTTGGGTCTACATTTTACACAACATATCTAAATTTCAGATCTCTTACTCATTTCGTGTGCAAGCTAGAGACCCGTGACATACGGACTGATAGACAGACAGACGGACATGCAGCAGAGCGACATTAATAGGGCTCTGTTTTGGCCTTTGGGGCGCGGAACGAGTTTTATATTGGGCAGGTGAATACATTGTCGAGATACCCAAGCTACATACCGATATCAAAGGAAAAGCGATTATATAAATAACAGTTATATAAATTTGTAAACAGAGAGACAGACATACAGACAAAAAAATTGTTTCCTTTATTATTCATACAGGCTTTAAGGAATCTTTTTCTTATATTTTTTATGTAGTACGGAGAAAACTACTTCTTATTTTATTAATAGCAAAAAAACGTTTGTGACATGCCGTTAGCCATGACAACAATGTAAACAATAGCAAGCATGACCAATCCCGACAGCTGTGGGTCTGTGTGACAGTAAGCTAATCGTCTGTTACCAATCTAACAAACCCCTAGAGCAGTCATTAAGTTTAACAACAACACATTAAGAAAATTATAGCATGGTGGGACACTCACTAACATTAACAGTCTGTAAAATTATATAACAGGGGTGTCAACTAACTAACAGAGTATGGTGAAATCAGGTCTAAGCATTTCATTGACATAATTTTGCCCGAAGATTTAGTTGATTGATTAATTTTCATAGCAGGGAAAAAAAATTTTAGAAAACCCCTTTTAAAACAGAGTTTTCTATTTTACTGACAAACGGGAGAGAATGAAGCCTCTAATTTTTTTATTTAAATTAGACTATAAATACACTTCAATATGGCCGATTGGATTTATTAAATTACTTATAGTTGTCATTTTAAATGAAAAATACTGATTTCCCGCATACGACCTTACGGCATAAGCTAGTTCGTGAGCGCATATTTGTATGGAGTAAGTCCCCCTCACTCCACTCCCCAAAGGCGCCAATTTGAAATTAAAAGTTTAACGATGCCTCGCCTTAACGTACAGGTGGACAATACATATAGTAAGTGCTAAAGTCGATGACACAAACCGAAGCATAGTCCGTGCTGACGGAGTTGTGCCCAAATACGTAGAAGAAGGACTGCCGGTTCGCCTTGGACTGGTAGTTGGTGAACTTGATCATAGGAGCGAGGGTCCGCGCGTCACTGAAGGCATCGAGGATCATGTCTCTGTTGGCTTCCACGCTCCAGCGCTGGGGGTCTAGTTTTGATGTCGCGTAGCTGAAATTATGATGTCTTTTTATTTAAAAGCAGCGATAGCTCAGTCAGTGGCAGCTAATTAGTGGTAGGTAGGTGGTATGTCTTACTCGCGAACCCCCCGGAGTTATCCGGGGGAGAGTAAGAGGACAGTTTTCAAACAGGCACAACTAGGTGGCCGGCCATTGCCTGCGACTGATGGATGGTGGTATATCTATCCCAAATTGCCGGATCGTATAAAAAACAGACTGGTGAGGGATAGCAGCGTCACTGGTGCGAGGGTTTTGGCACCGCGCTAAGCGGCCCGTCTGCCCAGCGTGTATGAGTATAAGCATTTCTTCCAGGAGTCAGGCGTGCATAGGACTTTTTGCTGGAAATGCAATGAGAAGGTCAAGTTTGACAAAAAAAAAATATGAAAAAATTTAAATGTAACTGTGAAAAATCAAAGCAGTGGCCGAAACAGGCTGATGGATGGATGGTAGCTAAGTCCGTAGAACGCCTCTCAATCTTAAGACCCTGGTTACAATCTTAGCTCTGCTTTCAGAATTTATGTGCAAAATATCTGTAAAGGACATCATTCATTTTGGGCTAAATCTCAAAGTGCCGGCCAAAGAAAAATAATGTTATATATCGTTAGAATATGTAATTATATGTATTCGATACTATGAGACCAAAGCTGTAGGGTCATTCTCTGCTTTATTAAATGAGTTCGAAAAATCGATATTTTATTTTGGGCTAAATCTGAAAATGCCGGCCAAACAAAAATAATGTTATACTTCGTTAGAATATATAATTATATTTATTTGTTACTATGAGACCAAAGCTGTGGGGTCATTCTCTGCTTTATTATGTGAGCTCGAAATCGATATTTTATGCTTTTTATATAGACGTGTGAGTGATGTATGTAATAAGTGCTGTGCATTTTAGTTTAATTGATAAATATACAAATAACCCAAGTCAAAGCAACGTAGCTATGTCTATGAGAGGATAATATCACTTTTTTTTTTGTTGTTCTAGATGCCACCAACGAATTTCATTTGCCGACCTTGTTGGCAAAGGGCACAAAGGACACATCAACGGATTCTACGGGAAGAACGCCAGGAAAACATTGTAGTCAGCGTCCCCATATTGCTGTTCAAAAATCAAGCTTCTGATTCAACGCGAAACAATCTCATTGGCCTTTGCGTAATCAATTTCATACAAATTGGTTCACCATGAAAACCTATAGAGTACTTCCAGTTGACTTAGAAACTTGAAATTCTGTAGCACGCATATAGGAAAAAATTGAAAAATTACCAGTATTAAATTATTCAACGACATAATACTAAATTGATTTAATTAAACTCCTTGGATACATAGAGTTTAGTGGTTCCTTAGTCGTTCATAACTGCACGGAGAATAAATTTGTGTTATAAACGGTATATACGGAACCCTCAAGGCACAATTCTTACTCGTACTTGACCGTTTTTTATTTTATTTTTTATGATATCTCTGAAAGATTTAATGTTTTTACTCGGATGTGCTCTTACCCCGATAGTATGTTTTATTTGACAGATTCCAATATTCAAAATGGTAATAATATATGTTTATTAATTAGCTTTACTTTACACACCATAATAAGGATTAAATGTAATCAATTAACAAATCTGTTTTACTCGTATTTCACACGCCATATTAATGTTACGAGTTAATATGTTCATAATCAGCCTAATTAGACTCATTATCATTTGAATCTTTGGGTATGATCTGTTTATAATCTACGTTTTCGCCATTTGATTGTATAAATTATAATTTATAGAGAGGAATCATTCGCTCTCACTTGCACAGTATTTTATGTCTTTATTTACACACTTTCGTACTGTATGAAGAAATAATAGTCTGGATTTTCCTAAATACGATCTATAAATTAATAAATAAAATTCCTAAATATCATCCAGTCATAGTGGAAACTTTCCTGTGTGTAACCAGTTGAAAATTTCTACAGAATACGTGTAATATTATAACATATAACATTATACCATAATTTAAAGGTACAGTATACCTACATTTCTAGCATTTCCACACACCTTATCATCGAGTTTATTATTAAATAAAACGAATATAGGGAGGAACTTTTTATGCTGACTATATGACAAGGGAACACAGTATCAATCGATATTTTGGATTTCTTTTTCTAATGACGCGGGTTATAATCTATTTTATAAATCCTAATTATGAACTCAAAACTACATGCATAATGAAAAAAATGTTTCATGGACGTCTCTAACAAAGAACAAAAATTCAATAATAGTATGTCTCCGAACAGAATAAATATTTTTTCTGCTATAACAGTACATGTGATACTAACTAGGAAGAAAAAGGGGACTTAGCCCATACAGCCGTCAGAGGTTTAATATCAAATATCAATGAGGTTTTTATATAATATTCTCCAATATGTACAAAACCTAAATAAGGAGTTTATAGTTAAACTTTATTTTCGGCCAGGTATTGTTTATGGCTGACGGCGCACTCTAGGGCGCATGCGCGTTGGACTCAGTCTGTCAATGGATGGACTGTTGTATTTTGTGTTGGAACTCGGCGCCATAGTTTACGGGGAAATTTATTAATTATTTACTGTGATTTAATGGGTCAAAAAAATTATTTTGCCCTAACATTACTGACAGCTGTGATGGTGATGATAATTTGACTCCACCTGACATTCTGGAAGTAACGGCGGAAATTACGAACACTTAGAACAAACTTTTACAAGAAAAATCAATGGCTAACGACAAATTTACCAAGATTATAAAAACAGGTTAGTAGGCATGACTATAGATAAAATAGTGTATGAAACTTTACATAACTAGGTATTAAAAGACTTGTGTGATAGATATTGAAAAAAAATGTATGTACCAGTTTCATAAACTACTATTATTTGATGCTCTTTTTTACTGGACACGTCATGTATGTTTTATAATTTGCAGGGTCTGTAAACATAAATACTATAAAAATACAAATTTGTATGCAGATTACAACATCAGTGACTGAATAAATAGTACATACAATGAGTAAGTAAACATAATTAAATTTACTCACTATTTTAACAGTTCCTTCAAAACCATATCTTCGGCCCCGTCAAAGATAATCTTAGCATATTTAGTTATGAATTCATCTCTTTGGTTCTCCAGTACGCCATGATCGAGCTCTATAACACCGAAGTCATGGTATCTTTCCAGTTCTGTCACTCCACTGAGCAGTTGATACCTGAAAAATAAGTCAGTAAACGTCACTGTGACTGCAAGTCAAAACGTGAATACAGCCCAATAGCCGTATTTCAAATACGCGTACGTGAGATTGACGGACGTGAAGGGAAGATTTTTTTACTCGTCATATATACTCGTCCATCCCTTTACGTCTCTGTTAACACTATTTTCAATAAGAGACGCGTTCTGCGTTCCGTGTTCCGCGGTCACTATTTATAAGGTGATTTTCTTATACAGACAAATTCATACTGGAGGCTCAGTCAAGTGGTCAGGGCCAACTATCAATGACCCTGTTTGAGAAACACGAAAATCTTTTTTTGTTTCTCTATTATTTTGTTCAAGAATAACCTCTACTTACATATTACAGGAAGTCTAAATTATATTTTTCGTATTTCACAGAAAGGGTCACTGAACTTGTAGTCCTGATTACTTACCGAGTACTCCACTAAGAATTTGGCTATATAAACGAAAGTCACCTTAATTATGGCTTGGATCTTTTCACACACTAGTGCTAGCGGTACAAACCGAAATTCAGTAAATAGCTGCAAATGGTGATAAAGTAATGAAAATTGGAACGATAGATATATAGGCCATACGAATCAATTTGAACCGAAGCACAAAAAAAATATTATTAGGGGTGTTATTATGGCGTCATTTTTTTATTTGTATGGGAAAGAAATTTTTTTTGTTCTAAAACCTGTCGTGTGTCAAATGAAAGGGCTTTTTGAGCCCATTCTGAAAATATATCACATTTAATTCACTTGTTTTAAATTAAAATGAAAATCATTTTCAAAACATACCAAGTTTAGGCTCCTCCAAATACGATACGGTTAAATATTTTTTTGAAATAATACTTCAAATGATACGTAATATCTTCATACCAAACATTAAGAAAGCAATTTCGAAAATGTTTACATTCAGTTTTTTTTTTTTTATCCGCTAGCACTACACAGAGCGCGGCTGCGGTCAAGAAGAAGGCACATTCTGGTTGTATGGACCATAGAATGTGCTATGTGTGGTCGGTACCTAAGTGTAATTCCTAAAATAAAGCTTGTTACTTTGTTATATTTTTAATCGTCAGTTTCTTCATATTTGAAGTACTATCCCTGAGTTTTCAATTCATAATGTAATTGAATGATTTCTTTGAATATTAAATCCTAAAATCAAGAAAACGGATTCCAAGAAACACTTTTAATTTCGGGTTGGATTTAGGAGATAATAAAAGGCAATTTTATATTTTGTGACACAATTTTAATATTTTCTTGAGAAATAGATTATTTTCATTCCCTTTTCGAAAAAATAATCTCTTAGAAGTCTCTCAAGTGTATTTATAGACACAAAGAAAGAGTTTTGTGAATTGGTTTGAAATTCAAGCTCTTTGTTACTCTCAAATGTTATACTGGACCAATTTTATTATAAAATAGCTTTCGCCCGTGGCTCCGCTCGCTTGGTATTGGTAGTGTCTTTCAGTCAATATATCTTTTCGTTGCGCTTAAGACAAACTATTACCGACAGTTTTTGGCTTGGCGGTTATTTAATCAACTTCCCTTATCTAGTACACCAGCCATACTCAAAGTGTGCTCCGCGGAGCCCCAGGCCCAGCCTCTGTGGGGGATCCTGAAAAATACTGGTCATAATTTACAAAAAAATGCTTTAGGTTGCAAAGTAAAATAAAATCCACTATCCATAGATTACTAATAAAATCCCCTATCCAACCCATACATATTTCAACTGGATGCTGAACCAGACATGCGATTTCAACCCTCTTCTATATAATAAAAGTCTGACATCAAACAATTAACAATTAATGTACGTACACCGGAGCCTTAATGGGACGTAAAATTCTATTTTTATTGTTTTTACTTTATTTACAATTTAATTTAATTTTACGGCTTTAAATCATTTTTTCATTTTTGTTTATTAATACAATTTTTGTTTTATTTGAACAGTGTGCAGAATAACGCTCCCACAAAAAGGATCCTGGTAATACTTTAGCTGCTTATAATATCTTCTAAATGTAAAATTTTACGAGCTTTTGTCAAAGAATACTTTTGTTTGTGTTACTCGTAACTATCGATTTTATCAAAATTATTCTTAGCAGCTATATCTAAAAAAGAAATGGCGGATGGTAGTCGAGGCCAGGCTCCACTCTTTCTAACCCTTTTAAAGATATCGTCAAAAATGTTTTGGGGATACTTATAGACTACAGCCTTAATTCTATGATACCAAAAACAATGAGTATAAATAAATATTTCAATTATTTCCATTTCTCTACACCTTGTATGTATAAAATACGTTTTATTAATAAATAAAACAAAGGCTGCGAATCAATTTATAAATTTCGTAACTCAAACTCTGCTAATCCAATAAAAACAGGTGAGAAGTTTTCCATAACTTCGAAGATTGTTTTAGCATAAACTAAGCTTTTTAGGAAAACTGGTGGCGTCTTAACGACGGACGAAAAATTAACAAAATCAGACGAAGATTTATTTAAATTGCTCGAAAAGTGGTGGAATGCACAACATCAATTTTGTTGAGGTGACCGTTGTGAAAAAATGTAGTTAAACTAAGAAAATAAATCAATCTGCCATTAAAGTTCAACTCATGAAATTTTGATATACTAGATGTGAATCCAACCTCTAACACGTGTTAGTATTTGAGACCAATAAGTCAACTTAACTTTCATATTGTTATCAGATTGTAACAAGTAGACAATTACCTTTTACAAAACAACAAAAAAAACTACTTTCTAGTCTCAATGGACCAAACAAGTGGAGTTAACTGAAATGTTTTATTGCAGTGGATCTAGAAGGGATCTTGAAGTAAAACTTTATACAGTTGTAGTAGCATTATATAAATAAGGAAACACATAAATTAAAAGTAGTTTTGTAAGATATATTTCGACCACTTGATGTGGTCGGCTTCAGTTACATTATATCTATACTCGTAAAATTAAATTATATTTACAATAATAAGATATAAAAAATACAGTTGTGTTATTCGCCAAAAACTCGAGAGTGTGAGTATAAAAAAAAACTTATTCGTATATACATTCCCAACCAAGGATTGATAACTGACGATTTCACACAAGATATTTATACAAATTACCTAAAAAAGATTTCATAAAAAGAAGGAAATTAGAAATTAGGACTATCGCTTTCTTATAATATGATAAAAGCATCAGCATAGAGGAGATTTCAAAAAATTACCACTTGTTCGATATGAATGACATAGCTTTTGACAACATATGTGTTACCAGTTTTTGCCCACGACTTCGCGCGCGTCGATTTTGTTTTTGTTTAGTCACCAGCCATCACGTTTGGGACGAAACAATTTTCGGTGAAAAGCGGGTGTACCAAGTGTGGTTTGTGACTCGCATTTCACACTTCACACTTGAAAACACCTGTGCAACCCGTTGAAGATTCAATTTATTATTATTATAAATATTTTATTACATTTTTGGGTTAATATCATCACCAGGTCTTCGCGAAATGATTTCTCTGCAATTGAAGATAGTTTTCGATGAAAACGCAAAGTTGCTTAGAACTTTTGTTGTTCTTAAAAAGCGGTCGTCTAACGTTTTATTTGAATTGATGATATGGGAGGTAAATTCTGAGAGGAAAGGGAAATATTTATTTATTCGTGGGATGCTGTATTTATCGGTGTTATGACGCTTCAATGGGTAACTCCTATTAATTAGTTATTACTAGCTTTTGCCCGCTGCTCCGCGGGCGTCGAAGAGATTTTCGTGGAAATAAAGAAAACAAAAGAATATGATTTTTTGGACGACAATATGCAACATGGTGACATGTTTTACCAAAGTGCTAATAAAGACCAATAAAATAAGCCCAAACTCGATGGGTCTGCTGTTATCCGTTGAGGAGATCCCGTACCCACCTCCCAGTCCCGTCATTAGATCCTTATCACCATGTTCTACAAAAATACTCATCAATACCGATCTAATAAACTTAAACTTGAGAGGTCTCCTAAAAAAACATTTACCAGTGGATGATTGAAACCCCAACGTTGAGACTACATACGTACGACTACGCAAGGCGTACATACCACACGATTAACTAAAAATCTTATTGAGTGCTTAAAGAATTTTTAAAGTCAGTTCAGTAGTTCTAGATATTACCCATTATATGCAAAAAACAAACAAATCTTTCTTCTTTATATAATAGTGTAGACAAACTTTAACGTGAGTTGATTTGAAATAGACTGCGTCAAATTCGATATTTTGAAACATGCAGCGCCATCTAGTGTATTAAAATAAAAACAATTTCAACGCCAGCTTACAAACAATTTCAACGCCAGCTTACTGAGCCGTTATATAGGATAGCTTCCCAGAGATGACGTTTTCTAAGCACTTGAAAATAAAAATATTTTAGTTATTAGTCTTTGCGCAGTCAAGAAATATAATTTCAGCTTTAATATTATTTTACAAAAGGAAATATTTTTTCTGAAAATAAAATAATAAAAAATAAAACGTGAAAACAAATTTTACCAGTCGGGGTTTGAGCCCGCGACGATTGACAATGCTACGGCGGCGAACCTTCCATATGTCTCCCTAAAATTCTCATTGCGCTGCTCCCCTTTGTCATAGCGTGATGATACATAGCCTTAAACTTTACTGAAGAAATGCTTTACCTTTCAGTGAAAACTGCATCAAAATCCATTGATTGGTTCTCAAGTTATAATCGAAAAAACAGACAGACAGACAGACGTTGTATTTTATATGTATAGAGAAGACGACCAGACCTCACAGATTCAGTTTTAATTTCGTGGTATTGTCACGTTAGGTATGACACAATTTTTATATTAAATTATTGTACCCTATTTATAAATAATCTTTAATCTGCACTAAGGATTATGCAAAATAAATTATACATATATAAGGTAATACAATTCAAAGTGAAAAAAAATTAACAGATCATAGAGTATCCCTAATACAGCACATTCCAAAGAATTTTTTTTTTTGTGCGTATTTGTTTTTTACCTTTCCACAGTCAGCTGATTGAACCACTTTGTACTGCGAAGTGAAAAAATTATTTGAGCAAAACATTTTTAATTCTTTTGGAATTTGATCAGCTAACGGTACATGATCTACCCTAGAATTATTTTCACTTATTTATTGTATATATTTGTATATTGTATTTTTGTATATACTAATAGAGCTCATCACAATACAGAAAAATTTTTTGTAACAAAATGATTTTTCTATCTTAAGATGCAATCTAATAATATTAAACAGATAGATTTCGTTATAAATCATATGAAAATGAATAAAAGTGAAGGATTTTTTTATACAATATTATTGATTTTGTTATAAACTATATCATAAATTTAAGTCAAAACGATGAAAAAATAAATGAATGAGATGAATAATGAATGAAATAAAATTAATATTTTATCTTTACAATGTAGGTACCTAAAACCGCAGGTTAGGACAATTAACCATCAAATGAATTGTGCTAATTTTTAAATTTTTGCTAGCTTTTGGCTATATTAGTAGTAAAGGCATTGACACAAAATTGCAGAAAAGGCCCAAGAAGTCAACAACTTACTTGCTCAGAAGATTCGGGAAAGACTCCATAGTTTTGGCTGGCTCATTTGGTATAAACGACCCAGCTACGACCGGGCCTAGCGGTGTTTCAAACTCTCTTGCCAGAATTTGAATGCGCTTTATCTCGGATAGTCTGCAACATAATAGTTTAATTGAGAAATGTCCTTTAATTATAATACATAATGATAAAGAACAAGTTACACTTGAGCGATCGGGCGGGCAACACATCCCGAGGGTGCCTCGTATTAGATAAGATAAGATTCTATGTCCTTAAATTATAATACATAATGATAAAGAAAAAGTTAAACTTGAGCGGTCGGGCGGGCAACACATCCCGATGATGCCTCGTTTTAGATATGATATGATATCTTGGTTTTTATTTAATGTTGCTATAAAGCAACTTATAAAAGTACTTTCGTAACACTTTCATGTGCATGTTATACTCGTATATGGAAGAACGGGTGGTGTTTGAATCTGCATTTTTAATATAATGGCAATTGGCAAATGTGTTTTTAACGAAATATTGCAAATATTAAGATATCTGTCGCAGGATAATCAAAAGTAGTTCAACGTGAAGCTCCTAGCATAATTGCACAGGCCTGGATAGAAAAAAATATATAGGAAAGAACTTCGCAACTATCAATTATGGAAAGTTTCTAATTCATCCGGACCTTTGCAGTAATGCTAGGATTTAATCGATGACGCTTTTTTTTGTTCCGAGCCCAAACGGCAAAACAGAGCCCTATTAATGTCGCTCTGATTTGATGTCTGTCCGCCTGTCCGTCCATATGTCTCGGGTCTCTACCTTGCAGACGGAATGAGTTACAGATCTGAAATTTGAATATGCTATTTAGAACAACTAAACCAGTTAGTAATTTGGAATTTTCTGTATATTATGTGGCATACACTGTATTTAAACAATAAATACTGAAAAAGACAATTTTTTATATAGGTTTAGGGTTCCGTACCAGAAAACTCAAATTAATTTTGCAGTTTTGTTTTATACATTTTGAAGGCATTGATACGTTTGTAATTTTGTATCTTTTATTTATGTCTATTAACTTAGGTATTTAAATAGTACAGAATCCCCAGGTTGACCGGGTGTTTTTTCAAATGTCCTACAATATATCCATGAGCCCTATAAGCGACACTAAGGGTACGCTCAAGGAGACGTGGCGCGTCAGGCGGCGCGGTGCGCGCTCCATACATCGGTGTATGTATGTTTGTGTTTCCGGCGGCCTGCCACACGCACCGCGCCGCTTGACGCCCCGCCTCTCCTTGTTCGTCACCTTTAACTTTATTTTTAGTGCTGTCAAAACTTACTTTTTTCCAAAGTAATAAAGCTTTTGTTTTCAACACTAAAGAACTATTTTAGAATGAAGAAAATTTAGTTCTGACAGCAATCAATGCCTTCAGAATCCGCTTTATTATCGGATGGTGCAATGATATAAATTATTTTAGCTCTAATAAAACTCATGAAATGAGTAATTCAACTTTATCAGTCAGACGGTTTGATGTAGTACGAAGTTTTCATTGTAAAGTTTTTAACGATATTTTTAGGTAATTGTGTCTTTGTAACGAACTTGGTACGATCTTAACAACTTTGTATTACAAAGTAATTTCAAAGGTTTATTAAACTTATTAAGCTCGTCTGAGAACGTCTTATCAAAAAAGTGTAGTTAGACATTTTAATTAATTATTTCTCAATTGTTTTTTTTTTTGTTTTACCCCCATTAAACTAATGAGCGATGTCTATGATAATCTTTTATAATCTATGTATATGTAATCAAGGTGCGTGCGTGACGTAAGAAAAAAAAACTTGATTTTTTACTAATGATATTGAATAATTTTTGTTTTGCAGCTTTTGAAATTACTCGATAACATATTATATTTGTGAACAAAAAATAAAGAGTAATATAAGTATTTTTTTTTCACTTAATTTTTTTCGCTCAGCGACAACTGAACCCGATAGAAAATATCAATAAGACATAGATTAAAGCACAAAACCTACATAAGTTGGTATTGGAAGAATGACTAATACTACGCAACTGGCCGTAACCACCCTCCTGGTAAGGCTTTTTATGGCGTCAGGCGGAGTACGACGAGCTGACAGCATGGTTTTGTTACGAGGGTAGTAACAAGTTACATCCGAAGCTTTCCACCAGTTCTTCTTGTTGTTAGTAACCAAAGCGGTGTCAGAGAAGTTCAGGCCGCCATACAGGGCTCCGACTTGGATTATCGACCATTACCTTTCGATATCAGCCAGGACTTTTCGCTTTCGTGCTTTCCGAGGCATAGATAGACCCAGATGTAAATGCCACTAATGGTCACCCATCCAAAGACTGATCATTACTTAACCGTGGACCGTAACAGATGATACGGTTGCCCGCTGCTACAAGCCCCTCTATACCACTAGGTGAAGTGAAGTGTTTTCGCACTCACGGTTTATTCTGCAAGCAAGCCATCATGTTCTTCGAGGTGGGGTTACAGTTGAGATTCTGGGCCACCTGCAGCGTGTACTGCGTTGGATCCTTCGTCATTGCCCAGTCGGAGAGAGCTGATCCAGACATCAAGATGGCTCTGTGGAATAGCCCTGAAACAGTTATGAAACGCATTTGTGAATTTATACACAAAGTGTCAAAAGTGTATGTAAAATGCTAGACACAGTCCGTACCCACATTTCTCTGATGATTATTACGTCCTAGCGTGTTGGGTGCATGGTGACCTTTTTGCATTCTGGGAAAAATTTGTCCGTGAGCTTGTGTGCCTTCAGAAGCACGCAACTTAAAACAAATGTGCTCCAACGTGATTCACAACCTCGATTAGTGGTTGAGGCGCTTCAAATTTACACCATAGGTGGTGATTAAAAACATTAATTTACTCACTGATATATAACGGTCTCTTTATATGAAAGATGGATAAAAATATTGACGAAAGAAATAAATAGGGTGCAAGTTAATTGATTGCACTGATGTAAACAATGTTATTTAAGATCTTCATAATTTAAATATAACAAAATCCTTAAAAATGATTTTTTATGGACTATTACAAGTGAAGAATTACTTTCTGTTCATAATGTTGCGGGAGCTTGCTATACTAAAGCCCTTACACCTAACCTACCGTTAGAAATCGGAGACAGCATCAGAAAACTGACACAGGCAGCTCCAGTCCCATGACCCATGATCGTCACGGAGTTGGGGTCTCCGTTAAGGTCCTCAATGTTGTCTTTGATCCACTGCAGGGCAGCCAACTGGTCCAGCAGACCGTTGTTCCCGTAAACATGCTCTGTGAGACTGGGCTTCATAAAACCTGAAGATAAAAAAGTATGCTAATTACATCTTCACGACATGAATCTCCAAGGGGATGTTAGTCGTACACAAATAGGAACTCACATCGTACGTTTTAGGGTTCCGTAGTCCGACAAGGAACCCTTATAGATTTGCTATGTCCGTTTGTCTGCCCGTCTGTCTGCGGCTTACCCAAGAGACTATGAGTACTAGAAAGCTGTAATTTGGTATGGGTAATAATATAATTTTTATTTTTTTCATGGTATCCTATTCACGTAAATTGGGATTTTTTTTCTCGTCTATCCCACAGTGTGGGGTCTCATTGGATAGGTCGTTCAAGAACATTATGGGTGTGCGAAAACCATTTTTCGATTTAGCGATCCGTTGGCGAAATATTTTTGTTACAATCAAATGTCCCACTGTCCTGCCTGCTAAACGGTTGCTTAAGAATATGTAGAAAAATTTACAGAAGTAGTTTATGTAACGAAGTTAAAAGGATAACTATCACAGCTAAGGAGGCTTTACAGGTTTACGAGTACAAGTCGCGCCAAACTTTTAGTCCCCTCTAAACACGAAAATGTATGGGCCGTTCTGATAAATGTATGAGAATAGAAGTTTGGTGCGATTTGTATTAGTATACCAACTTTTAAAATGTACTGGGCAACTACGGAACCCTACACTGCGCGTGGCCCAACACGCACTTGGCTGGTTTTTTTAATCCATTTTTAAGCATTTGAAAGGTATTTATTTACTTGTTGTAAGTTACACCTTTTAAGGTTTGAAAACATCACAATTAAGAGACATAAACATAAGCCAAGAAATGACTTTTTTTTTAATTTTGTTATATTTTATACCATTCAGATATGTCTCTTCACGTAGTTTAGCTTATGAACTCCCTCAACAAGGAACTTATAATTCAAATAGCAAGCAGGCCTTTAAGGGGACATACCTTTGTACACTAAACAAAATTAAGCAAAGCTTTAAAGCAGGTACTCTTGTAAAGTTTACATCAATGTTGCTAAAATTTAGGCAATTTTTGGCCGCTTACTTTGTTGGAGAAACCACAATTAGTGGATAACTTTTTAGGTGCTTCATAAATTCATACCATTAATTTTACTTTATCCTTGGAATTATACTCAAGGGATTATTAAATATGAGGAAAACAAGTTTACCTTGAAATATTATGTAATTGTGTACCAAATCTGCGAGAAAATAACATTGTTAATTTTATGGTACAACATGAATTACAAAGAATTTGTACTCTTGCCTTACGGAACATTTGTGTTACGTTTTCTATTTTGAAATTTCTTGTGAGAGTAAGTCCACCCTTGTCTTCTGCCTGTTTTTGTATCTTTGCAAATACTTTTTTTGAGCGTTAAAGTGTTCATTCATTCATTCATCAGTAAAGTAATTACTTTCATAATTTTTTACATATTTTTACAAAAGTTTAGCTTATCCTAACAATCAGCTTTAACATTACGAAGAGCTGCTACCAGTTTCTTACTTGAACAGTAATATTCTTATTCTTCTTGACTCCATTTTTAATACCACGGGTATTTCGATAAATAGCTGTAACGATTTCAGTTTCATACTTGAACAGTAATATTCTTATTCTTCTTGACTCCATTTTTAATACCACGGGTATTTCGATAAATAGCTGTAACGATTTCAGTTTCATACTTGAACAGTTATATTCTTATTCATCTTGACTCCATTTTTAATACCACGGGTATTTCGATAAATAGCTGTAACGATTTCAGTTTCATACTTGAACAGTTATATTCTTATTCCTCTTGACTCCATTTTTAATACCACGGGTATTTCGATAAATAGCTGTAACGATTTCAGTTTCATACTTGAACAGTTATATTCTTATTCCTCTTGACTCCATTTTTAATACCACGGGTATTTCGATAAATAGCTGTAACGATTTCAGTTTCATACTTGAACAGTTATATTCTTATTCCTCTTGACTCCATTTTTAATACCACGGGTATTTCGATAAATAGCTGTAACGATTTCAGTTTCATACTTGAACAGTTATATTCTTATTCATCTTGACTCCATTTTTAATACCACGGGTATTTCGATAAATAGCTGTAACGATTTCAGTTTCATACTTGAACAGTTATATTCTTATTCATCTTGACTCCATTTTTAATACCACGGGTATTTCGATAAATAGCTGTAACGATTTCAGTTTCATACTTGAACAGTTATATACTCTTATTCCTCTTGACTCCATTTTTAATACCACGGGTATTTCGATAAATAGCTGTAACGATTTCAGTTTCATACTTGAACAGTTATATACTCTTATTCATCTTGACTCCTTTTTAGGGTTCCGTACCCAAAGGGTAATCAACGGGACCCTATTACTAAGACTCCGCTGTCCGTCTGTCTCTCTGTCTGTCCGTCTGTCACCAGGCCGTGTCTCATGAACCGTGATAGTTAGACAGTTAAAATTTCCACAGATGATGTATTTCTGTTGCCGTTATAACAACATATACTAAACTGGCCAAGCGCGAGTCGGACCTGCACACTTCCATACAACAGACATGTTTTTTGCCATTTTTATAGATAATGCATGAACCGTGATAGTTGAAATTTTGTTGAAATTTTCACAGATGATTATGTTGCCGCTTTCACAACAAATACTAAAACCGGCCAAGTACGAGCCGGACCTGCGCACTCCCCTATAACAGATATGATTTTTTTGCCGTTTTTATAGATAAATGGTACGGAACTCTTCGTGCGCGAGTCCGACTCGCACTTGGCCGGTTTTTTAATACCACGGCAGGTGTTTCGATAAATAACCGTATCCATTACCCGCACAAAGGGTTTTATTGTACAAGACAGGTGAGATACGTCAGTGCTACGTGCTTCCACTTCGGGGAGTTTTTAGGGTAATGGAAAAGTTGAACCCTTATATGATCAGTCTAATGTACGTCTACGTCCGTGTATCAAAATCCTTTTTCTCAGGAACGTCTTGAAATATAAAGTTGAAATTGATATGTTGTATTAGCTCATACTGCTAAGCTAAGTAAGCTTTATTTAAAAAAAAATACGTATCAATGCGTATTTTCGTCCAAAAGTCCAATCACGAAAACCCATAGAGTAGGTCACCAAGAGTTACTAGTACCTATAAGTAAGTTATTTACCCATAGTTATTTACCCGTACTTCTAGGTGATCATTAAATCTGGTACAAAGGAAGGTTTTTTTTCATCACAAGTGGGAGACAAATCTAAAAATCATTAATTTATAATTTTATGTGGAATAATACTTGGTTAACTTAATTTTATACGTAATTAAGTTATTTGATATATCCAACGGTACGGAACTATCAATGTCCGAGTTGTACTCACACTTTACCAGATTTTATTTATTTAAAGGTAAAAAGAAACGTATTTGAGGGTATTTGAGATTACCTGTAGGCATTTAGGGCTGACAGCTTAAGTAAATTAAATAGAGAATAATGGATTGACGCAATATGTTACTTGTTTCTGCAAACTATTTTTATCTATTGTTTGGGGAAAAAGATTCCTCGTATTTTATATGAAAATTCAAAACATTTTTTTGATAATTTTATTTACATTTAACGAAAGTATGTAGGTGCCATTTTACTCGATAACTTTCTGCCATATTGTAGGTAGGAACATGATCCCATTGCTATAGAAATTCTGGGGCTTCTGAGCAAAAAACCACGACAAGTGGTTTTGGCAGTCCTCTCGTGATGTTAACCTGACACTGCCTAAAGAATTCTGAAGAGACCGAAACAATTAGAAATCGGAAGGTGCAAGGTCAGGACTATATGGCGGATACATTAATACGTCCCAGCCAAACTCTCTTAATTTTTGCTGAGTGGCTAAAGATGTGTGAGGTCTAACGTTATCATGATGAAAAACCACACCCCTTCTGTTGACTAATTCCAGCCGCTTTCTCTCAACTTCTTGCTTTAATCTCATCAGTTGTTTGCAGTAGAGTTCAGAATCGATGGTCCTGCCTGGCGGTAACAGCTCATAATGAATAATGCCCTTCCAATCTCAACATACACACAGCATTACCTTGTTGCGAGATAACCCGGGTTTTGCCAGAGTCTATGAAGCCTGACCAGCCTTTGACCACGACCTTTTTCGCACGTTTTTGTCGTACGTGATCCACTTTTCATCACCAGTTATCAGATTTTTCAAAAATGGTTCGGTTTCATTACGTCGTAATAAAGAAACACAAATGAGTACACGGTTCATTAGGTTTCTTTCAGTGAGCTCATGAGGCACCCAAATATCGAGCTTTTTTGTGTACCCAGCTTTTTTCAAATGCGCCAAAACTGTTTTGTGGTCAATCCCCAGTTCTTCAGCTACATCGTAACTACTGATATGCCGATCTTACTCTACTTTTTCAAAAATGGCATCCATTTTATCCGTAACAGGGCGCCCAGAGCGAGGTGCATCTTTGGCATCAAAATTTCCCGATTGAAAACGCTTAAACCAAATTTGTGCTACTGTGTGTTCATTAACATCAAACATTTTTTTCGCGGCTTGCGTTGCATTTTAACCTTTTTTGTAGTAAAATTTTAAAATGTATCGAATTTCTTCATTAGATACACTCATCTTAACAGTAAAAAAAACAAATGAAAATCACACCTTTTACCTAATTTGAATTTGGAATTATCTTCTTTAAAATTTAAACTTTTTAATAATACCAAATCCAGCCAGATACAAATGGTATAGCCAAAGAGATTTTATTATATGTTCACACATACTATTTGGGAAAAGAGTTTTTCCCCAACCATTATAATAATAAAATGTATATATAAAAAAATACAAATACGAAGACAAAATATAAAAAACAGTAATAAATAAATTATGTGATTATGTTATGTGTGTGTGTGCTTCAGTCCATTCTTGATTTAAAATTATTTATTTTAATTAGGTTAGATTATATTTTTAAGTGAAACTCAAACCATACTATGGTATTTATATACATAAATAATTAAAGTAATAAAGTAAAGTATACTTACCCAGAACTAGTTTTGTTATTTGATGTTTATTTTAATAGGGATTACTCTACCTCTTACACGAAATCATTTCTTTGGATATTTTTTACAACACCATTATGAGGAATAGACTAACTGTACAGAAAACATCAGTTTTTATTGAATAATTATGTTTCAACGATATACCTATCATTTATATCATGTTTCATAGAAAATGCTTTACCAGCAAACCGATTCGGTCTTTACACCTGGCAAAATTTTAGTTTAAAAAATATTGCTGTGAGGATCATTTTTATGTACAGGTATTCTATCTGTCGAAGTCAGTTTAGTTATGGTGGTAGTAGTGCTTTGTAGTGACCTCGGAAGCGCTACTTCACACAAAACGCGTACATATACGTATATCTGTACACTTCACTACTACTCTTCAGTCCCTCTACTCTTCCGCAGAATTTGGGACCGACACTAGGCTCTTTCAATGCCTGTCTGACCATAGCCAGCGACGTGAGCTCTGACCATGTCATCTTTTTCTCTTCGGCCTCGTTCAAAACGGATCTCTTTCACGTCTGAGTTAGTCGTCCTGATCCTCGAGAACCTACAAACGGCCTCCAGTTCAAATCACTACTATACAACCATAGCCAAACGGACTTTGAAATAGAATATGTAAAAATATCAAACATAAGTTCAGTGTTTTCATTTAGATTTATTAGTGTTTTGGTTTGAGTAGAAAATTACAAACAAAAATAAATGAGTTAAGGACACTGGTAAATTCCTTTTTTTCAATTGCAATGAAATGAATATAAAATAAAACCCAGAAATAAAGTGAGGACCAAAGAGGAACAAAATTATAAAAAATCTCACCCAGAATCCCCAGTCGGTAGTTGATGGTGATGACCATGATATTGCCGTATGCAGCGAGGATCCTGCCGTCGTAAGGGTTGCCAGAACTGTACTCGAAGGAGTCACCGTGGATGAACACCAGCACCGGAAACTTCTTGAACTTTTGTTCTGGAACAAATTCAAATTAACACTCTGAATTCTCACTATAGATCAAATAATCTGAGCCACGATCTTGAGTGTGGTCTATTTGTTTTCGCTATTAGAATTAAGAATAATACCTAGAAGTAAGTAGTAATAAGACACCTCCTTTGACAATCGTTGTAGACCGATTCTAAATTCTATGTAACACAATTTGATTGACTGTACAAGTATTAAAAGTGTTTTAATCCTTCAAAAGAAAGCAGTCAGATTAATTGATAAAGCATCATACCGTGATCACTGCAAACCTTTATTTGTTAAACACAAGATACTTACAGTAATCGCACTCTATATATACCTCGTATGTAGTAATATTTTTCAAAATCGACATAATAACCGAACTGTAGGTGAAAATCAGAGTAACCTTAGAAATAGCAATCACCTTAAAGCCCCTATGGCAAATTATACAACCTTTAACAAAAGTTCGAGTTACACTGGGATTAGGATTTACAACAAACTTAGTAATGATATTAAGGACAGTGCAAACCTAAAAATATTCCAAAAAAAGTTGAAAGCTTATTTGTTGGTAAAACCTTTCTATAATATAAATGAATATTATAATGATTGATCATTTCTTATTTTTATTTAATTTCAATAAAATTTACTGACAGATTAACTGTTTGAATTTTTTGATCTTTTTGATTTTTTTAAAGTCCCTACCTATTTCTGACATATTCATTTCCTATTTGTTAATCGTTTTGTTACTATGATTGTAATAATTATTATTTTCATTATTACTTGTACTTGACATCTTCCATTGCTTTAATTTTTTTTATATATATTCTATTTACTTGTGAAAATGTAGACATTTAATAATTTCGATTTATCTATTAATATGTGATTATTTACTTTTATTTTATTTTTATGAATCGATTTTACTGTGTGTTTTATAAAATGATTTGTGTGCCAGGCGTGGCTTTAATGTACAAATAAATAATATGATTATGATGATTATGATGATGATTATGATTATGATCAAATATAAATAACCTCAAAAGAATAAATATTGGTTAAAACACCTCGGGGCCCTGAGTACCAAATATGTACACATTTGTAAATATATATATATTTTTATGATATTTAAAATGGTAATTAATAACTTACTTACATACTCTCTCATTCTTTGACACAAACTCATGACAACATGAAACTACTATACCTATTCTGAATTTAGCACACCTTTTTACTCTTGTTTACACACTCACACACAGGTCACCGTTCCTATGAATATTTAATTTAACCCAAATTCTTTGATAGTTATCCCTTTCTAATGTAAACTTTTCAGAATTTCTTGTTTGCATGCTTTTTATAATTTATGTTAGTATAAGAATAATCCGTAATTGGCCTCTGTTTTGTTGATCTTATTTGTTATTATTTTTTGTTACGTGCTGTGGATTTTCGTATGAATAATAAAATAAAATTAAATTATGTATAAGGTGACTTTTATTTGTACAGCCAAACTCATACTGTAGACTTGGTAAGTGATCAGTAACATGGATTTACACTTTTTGCTAATTTCGTTAAATAAAATCTTGACGTCCCACAGTAATTGACTCGGGTCTGGGCTTTTGTTTGTAATGATAATGAACACGAAAAGAATAATTTACGAATATCACAAAGAGAGTCATTGAAACTTGTTGCTGAGCACTTACCGAGTCTCAGGCTGAGATTCAGAGTGCATTTTGAGTCCGAACTCGATCTTACAAACGTCAAAAAGTGACGTGATCCCATACTAGAGTGACGTTTGTAAGATTGAGTTCGGACTCAAAATGCACTCTGAATCTCAGCCTTAGAGATATAGAGAACCTCAAAAGGATAAAGGGTTTCCTCACTTTGCGTTCAGCGCCTCTTAGGTAATCTTTATCTTCTGACTCACATCTAAGAAATTAAATCAACCTGCCGCTGATGCTCAAAAGAAAGGATATCATAATGAATTTTTCATCATTGACCCTTTTGCAAGAGGACTTTATTGCAAAATGTAAACAGCGCAAATTTGCGAAAAATCTGGAAATTTGTTAAAAAATGTATACAGTTCCTAAAGATTTGATCACCTTTTGTTTCAGTCCAAAATATCCTTGGCTTACAACTTTTTACGCATGTTTAATTATAATCGCTTTAAAGCGCTTTACTAAGATTTGATAAATAAACCAAACATATTATTTTCTTTTCTGTGGAGAGACCTTGAAAAAAATAATCAAGGGAACTCTTGAAAAATTTTGTCCGTTTTTTGGATTAAACAGAGTTTAAAATTAAAATATTACGTAATTTCAAAAATATTTTATTTCATACTTTTATTCAGATTTCGTAAACAGTTTAGTTTGAAATTACATGAAGTAACGGCATTATCGACGTTTGGGTCCTTGTCAGAAATAAGGATGCGTTCAAGAAAAAAAAACGTCTGTGGAAATGTGTGATGATGACGTTACCTGCCGTAAATACGTAAGGTAATAGACGTGTAAAAAGTGAATTTTATGTACCTATTTTACAAATTATATTATTAATATGCAAGTTTATTTTAAAATCTCTACTAAAAACAATAAAGGAATGATTTTAGAATTGTAAATAATGGCTAGAAATATATAGGTAGGTAGAAGAGGCCAGTTATTTCTTTACTAAGTACCTACTTAAAGCTAAAAAGCGTTTATTTAGCGTTTCATTAATTTGTTTAACTTTAAGAAGATATTGTTCATTATATTTTTCACTATGAAAAATTTAGTAGTGCCAACAAACTGACTAAACAACTAATTTCATGAACATTGCAGCTAAAACTAAAAGTGTACCTAGAGCAGGAAAGTATTTGACAAAGCTTTCAAATCTTCATTTTATTGAATAAACCGCTCTCATAACTCGTAGTTCACAAAACCCATTCAGACAAATATAATTCGAACCTAGGCAGGCTTTCTTTGTAATTTATAATGTTCACACGCACTGCTTCCCTTTCAGATGATATTTCTTTTGTAGTTTATTTTTTTACACGCAATCAGCTTACGTTTGGCCTTTACATCGCCTGAAAGCGTCGTCGTCAATAATACCAGTACCAGATAATGTTACCAGATAGAATAAAATGATTTATTTTATAAGATAGGTGTATGTCATCGAATAGTTCAAATCACAGAACTTATCATCAGATTTGTATCCGGCTTACGTCGTCAATCCAGGTAAATCTGTCCTTCTTTAACGTTTTCATTTTACACTTTTCTATTCTGCTCAATGGGAGCGGGCTGCTCAGAAAACTCGCGATTTCGAAGTTTTTTATATATTATTTTGGAATTCACAGGATGGATTTTTAAGCGCGTCGATCTGTGGCCTGAGGAGGTTGGTACGGACTTGTGAGGAGTACGCAAGTGGTCACGGGTTAACATATAACGTAAAGAAAAGCCAATGCATGGTCTTTGAGGCCGGTATAAAACGGCCCTTTAATTTACCACCGGTGCTGCTGAATGGTATGCCTCTAGAAAATGTTGAGCAGTTTAAGTACCTAGGGCACATACTAACTACCGGCCTCAAGGACAATGCGGACATTGAGCGGGAGCGGAGGGCGCTGTCAATAAGAGCTAACATGATAGCCCGCAGGTTTGCGCGATGTTCACAGGAAGTCAAAATTACACTATTTAGGGCGTACTGTACATCACTCTACAGCTGCAGCCTGTGGGCAGATTACACTAAGCGAAGTTACAGCGACCTTCGCGTCCTGTACAATAATGCTTTCAGGATATTGTTGGGGCTGCCCCGATTCTGCAGCGCCTCTGGCATGTTCGCAGAGGCACGCACTGACTGCTTCTCCACCATTATGCGCAAGCGCGCCGCATTCTTTGTGCGGAGAGTTAGGGCCAGTTCCAATGTTGTCCTGAAAATGATTGGAGACAGACTAGACTGCCCTTTTCTCCGGCACTGCTGTGATAGACATATCGCATTAGCAGTGCCGGTGAGAAGGTATTGAAATTGATATTTTTATTTTATTTTATTTTGATTGTATGATTCTATTATTGTAATTTTTATTTTATTTTATTTCGATTTTTGTAATTTGATTTTATATTATATTAGTTATTAATTATTTGATTTATGTACCTATGTAACAAACAAATATGGATCACTGTTATCCGAAATAAATGAAATTTAATTTAATTTTAATTTTAATTTAATACGACGTCCGTTTTCTATCAAATTTCTTACGACGACTATTGAAGTATAAGATTTATTGTCTTAAACCTAATAAAACTCCAATGAAATTATATTTATATCATAGTTTAAGTCCATCTTTGCAATTTTATTGAATGCAGTAAAATACAAATAATCTTACGTCAAATGGCCGAAGTATTAAGTTTAAAGAGTGAATTTTTTTTTTCAAATGTAATTATTACAATTTCATGTTATAACATTAATTTACAAAGAGACAATATCGGGATAACCCCCCATAAAATGGGTAAGTATGCTATTCACTTTAGACCCGATAAAATTTATAAAAACGCCGTCTTCGCAAACATAAACTGAAAGTTACCTCAAATTCCCTTTGTTGATGTAATAAATCCATTTTGTAGATCTATCTTTTAGTTTTCGTGAAAGAAAAAGAGGCGAAAACAAGATTGATTTGAGCAAAAACCCACTTTGATCACTCTACCGTAGCGATTAGCGATACCTAGAACTTTTAAAAGCTCGTGCTAAAGAAATTTAGACTCTAAATTTTAAAGCTTTAGGTGGATTGTCTTATGCTTATCGTATCATTGAAATGAAGTATTTTTTCGACCCCAATCCGTCTCGTGAGTAGTATATAAATAACGATTAGTGTACAAGGGACAGTTGGAAATACGGTAGGATTTTTTTGTTCATAAGTGAATTTTTCTGTATTTTTATTTATTACTACATTGCAAGCCTTATGAGTTCAAATCCTACAAAAATGCAGTAGTGAAACTAGCCAAATGAAACTAGTGAAACAAAAATACAATCAATCAATCAAATATGATAAAAACAAATAATTTATTGATATCTTATTCGTACTGTTACAGGCAGCTGGTAAAAGGTGGGTGTTATGCGCCTCTGTTTCCCATTTTGTGTGTCCCTTTTAATAGCTTTTCCATGGGAGCAAAGGGAAAAAGTAGTTTTTGTCCTATTCAAAGTCTAGAACTACATTTATGTAAAATTTCAGCCTAATCGGTTTCGTAAGCGTGGCGTGAAAGGGTGACACATCACTTTTCTATAGAAACTTGAAAGCTCCTTTTCATCCCATGGGAACTGATTTATGGGATAAAAAGTAGTATTTGACCTACTCCAGGTCTAAAACTACATTCATGCAAAATTTCAGCCCAATCGGTTCAGCAGTTACGACGTTTGAAGGGGATAAGTGGAAGTAAATTGAATAAGTATATTTTTAGCGCGGAAAAGAGTAATGAAGAAGTGTGTCATGATAGTAGCAGATGGAGATTTGTGATATCTGCCTACCCCTTTTGATGACAGGTGTGGATCACACGATATTTTATGTATGAGCATGAACGTATTTGTATGTTTTGTAAATTAAGTAGTGATAAAAATTTTATATTGTTTTTATAATAAAAAGTTATAGCATTTTTATTTATGTAACTTGCATCAAAGTTTGATAACTTATTAACTATCCCAAATTAATAATAAATCATAGAAATATATCTTTTCAAGGATCTTAATACAATTGAAAAAAAAGAATTTTAATATTTTTTTCATTTGAGATTGTTTATGGATCGAGTTATTTGCTTGGTTTGTTTGTAACGGCACAAAACAATTTCCATAGTTATAGAAAAAATAAAACTTTTCTAAAATTCTTTTAATACAATCAAAAGAGGATGGGGGTCGGTGGATCTCACTCTGCATTAGTCACAACCTACAAACATATCCCTGTAGAAGACAGAAGAGTTGCTTATTGTAGCTGAAAAACTACAGATTGCAATGGTGCACAAATGAAGTCAAAAGTGAAAAAAAAAATACAATCAAAAGTTCTTACTTGATAATAATTTATGTTTGACGCATAGATATCTTACTATTATTGTACTATCTATGGCTTGAAGCTCGGTGACATAAAAGAGATAAGGAGCATGTACCACTTAGGACAACAATAAGTATTAATAGTATGTAAACAAATAGAGACGGAAAACATAATTTCAAAAGCTAATATCATTTTTTAATATCTTAAAAATAACAGCAAGGTAAAAGTGCTAGTAATTACCCAATCTCAATAAATTAAAAATTATGTATTAAATGTGCCAAAACACAAGTAGCGCCATCTATGAGAAAAGATTCAAACCATGTGAAGCTCGTCCTCTTCCTCTTGAACAAAGCGAAACTGAAGCTTAAAGCTTTCAACGTGATGTTTATATTGATCAACAGAGGGCATTAGTAGTTTAAAAGCTCTATATTTTTTGCGTGGAAAAAGTAATAATCATGCAAATTTTTCATCTTGAAACCAATTTAATGTACATTATGTTTTTTTTTGTTTCTTAGTGAAATTGTGACTCGCTTATTGCATTTTTCTCTTCGGAGATTTTCTGTTTTGTTTTTGGTTGACACTTGCTCGTCGCTTTAAAGAAGTCTTTTCATCTGCTTCAAGATGGCGTTGTCACCGTTAAGTAAATGCATTGAATATAATAATCTAAATTTTGATGATGTTTTGCCCCGACCGTTTTCGGTTATGGCGTATACTTTGACTCAGTAGTCGGTACGGCGCTGGTGTACCCGAAGATGGCTTTTGTAGCCATCCCCTAGTAAACCGTCTGTATAATCTATAGGTGGGTACTATACGTACCAATAATACATACATACATACAGACAGACAAACACACAACATCTAAAAATGGATGGTTTGGTTAAGTACAATAATAACAACCCATTTCATTCAAAATTTTGAAAAAATATTTTATGCATAGACACAACATTTTTAATAATTTCTTATTATAAAACAGGTTTTAAGGAAAACTACTGCGATCCTTTCAACCACGTTTAAAAAAAGGGTAATATATTCAAAAATAAAACAAGAAGTAAGTACTAAGAAATAGAGGCTGATTTCAGTAAAATATATTGATCGTAATTACTCGTACCTATTTGCTACAGAAAATGAAAGCATTGTTTTATTTTCATGACCAGAACTTATAATTAATTAAAAAAGAAAGTATAAAAAATTACGGAAACGCGTCAAGTTCCCTTCCTGCTGTGATTCCTGTAAAAAATGTTAACGACCGTGTCTTTAAGATTCTGTTTCCGTTTTTGTTTTTAGGGTACACTAAAAAAGAAAAACCATTATAGCGAAGCATCGGTATCTAACCGCGGCTCAACTCAAGAACGATTTCTTGGCATCTTTATTGGTAAATAATCCGTAATCCAGAAAATCTTTGATGAAGCCATACATTTAATGGTACATTACTGCTAAGACCAGGAAATAAGCAATCCTGGATGAGTTAGTTAAAAGTCCGAGCCCGTAGGGCAAGGAGTTTTATATAAGAGGCCAGGATTGCTAATTCATGGCCAAAGCAAGGATATGTAGTGCTTTTCTCAAAAATAAAATGAGACATTTTCATTGTTTTCATGATGATGAGTTATATCAAATATAATAAACTGACTAGGAAATATTAATTATTTGCTCATATTTGGGCGATTAGTCATGTTTATTGTTATTGATTTCTTCAGCAAAACATTAGTGGAGTACAATCTATATCAGAGCCCGCTTCTTGTAATTTATTTGCACAAAATACTTTCAACTAAAATTTATAGCAACATAAATTGAATTCCCGCTTTACGCAACTTTTTTTCATTATTGCCAGCTGGACAAAGGTATCTACCGCCATGGAGCCTTCTAGCCTTCTTCATGGACAACGCCTTCTAGAGGAACGCTAAGAACTAAGAAAAAAAAAACAACGAGAAAAACCTCCTTAGTCTCGTCATAGACGAAATAGATTTCGTCTATGGTCTCGTATAAACATAGACACGGATAGTTTTAAAAAGAAAACATATGAAATATACTCTGTGAACATATTTAAGATTACATTAGGCAAAATATAAAAAAAAAATAAGAAACGGCTAAAGGACTAGAATCCAGTGCTAATTTTCATACGAATTTCCTGGACAGTTATTCAGATTTCCTGGACACTTTTATTAGCTTGCCAGGATGTAGTATTTTCTGGTAGGTCTTCACGGTATCTAATGGTAATATTACAATGTATTTTTGAGAAAAACTATTTTGAATATACTTGTAGGTTGACGGCACTTTAAAAAAAGCTACGTTCACGTTATACAATTGTCACCATAGTTTATGATTTAAGTCTTTTTACCTCAGATAAAGACTTTTGGGTAATGGTCTTTTTTTAAGAGTTCCGTACCCGCAGGGCGACAAACGGAACCCTATTACTAAGCATCTGCTGTCCGTCTGTCTGTCCGTCCGTCTGTTACAGGGGTCTACAGCTTCAGCCATAATAGGTTGCCAGTTAAAATGTTCACATAATACATTATTACTATGGCCTCTACCAAGGCAAATTTACTAAATTTACTCGTTATTAAAATATTAAATGTACCTAGTTTTTATCACTAAGAAATTGTTAAATGCACTCCAAGAGGGAGTGCGGGATTCCTGTACTTCAGTTCTCGTAATTAACGCGGGGCTACGACGACGTTCATATTATATGTAATGTTATCTTAATAAATAAACTTATTTTAATATTATAAATAATAAAAAATATATATGAAAAACAAAGGGGGCTCCTTGCAAGAATCCTTGAAAAATGCAATTTTTTTAGAGTTTATTCGATTCAGCTCTATCTAAAAGACGGTAATACACACAAGTTTCAAACTTGGTCAAATTATTACACACACTCTAAAGTAAAAGAACAAATAATAAAAATTAGGGTTCCTTACTCAAAGCTTGTGCTAAATTATTTGACAGGCGCTATCATTTTAGCGTTTTTTTTTGACGCCTCGATGTTGCTATGGCGTCTTATATATAGTTGTTATTTATCGTAACGTTTATATATATATATACTGATTAATAAAATACAGTTGAAAGTGAATTATATTTTGGGCCCTCATTGTTATTTATCATGATTTTAGGGTTCCTCACCCGTATTGTATGGTGGTATGGAACCCTTTGTGCGCGAGTCTGACTCACACTTAGCCAAATTATTTCACTATTTGTGTTCATTTACCGATTGCTTACCACATGTTCTTTTAAAACGGTTAATTAATGCTCAAGTTCCTTCATAGGCGAGTCAAACTAAACACGTTTGTATAGAGTAGGTCGAATTAAATGTACACTCAGTAAAAAATTAGAATATATTAGTAAATTAGCTGCAAAATTTAAATTCACAAGAATCCCCGATAAATATTAGATAAAAATTTAGTAGTAACGTACTAATTTAATTAGACCATAGTTAGCTCCCCATATTCTAATGTGTCTAATTATTTTGACACTTTATAAATAAAAATACAATACTCTTCAGCCCCCACCAAATTCTGATGTCTAGATACTTTGTTTTAACCAAATATTTCCTACAACGACTTAAAATAAACCAGCATAATGAGAACCATAGCTAGGAACATTATTGGTAAGGTCAGGAATCAAATTATGCTGGACCTTCGTAAAAAAAATATACGCACTTCCGGGGCTGGGAGTGTAACCGAATGCTTAATAACAAACAACAATACAATATTATACAATAATATTCCTAGTGTATCTCTAATTTGAACTTGAATCTTTTATTTACAGGACTATCAGCTACAATGCAATTTAATGAAACTTCTAACACGGTGTAAAAATTATAATATTTGATATGTGCGAAAATGCCGACAGCGTCTAGACAGTGGTTATAGCAAATAGTTCATAACATAACAATAAAAATAAAACCCAATCGACTATCATATAGTGTTAGTATATTTTATTAAACTTACATATTTTTATGTTATTAAATCTATATATAAAATACGAGTAACATAATAGGATCCTGTTACGCCTGCCTCGCCTTTGCAGCTCTTCGGGGATGTTTGCTGAGGCATGTATAAATTGTTCTCACTCCACCATGCGTAAGTGGGCAGCCTCGATAGCGGGCAGATTGCGGACCAGCGGCAACAGCCTCCTAGCTTTAGTCGCCAACAGGTCGGACGGGCCGCTCCCATATTTCAGGAATAGCGAATTTAATTAAAATTAAATTTCTATTCTATTTTATTGTTTAATTTTTACTTTATAATGTTAATTTAAATTTGCATAGGTATTATAATTTAATTTTACCGATTTAATTTTAATTTTATATGGACAAATATTATAAATATTTTAGTCTGAAATATATAATTTTGATTTTTAGTGGGGGATGGTTTGTAAGAATTAACACCGCAATGTATTTTCAATTTTATCACATATTGATTTCAGAGTGATTGTTGCAGTATTTGTTGGTAGAAAGCAGGATCACGCAAAGCGAAGTGAGGTATTAATAAAAAAATATTTGCGAAAATATTGGATGTACAGACATTTTTACTACTTTATTATTTATTAGTCACATAATATATAGATTTCTACTGCTACCCACATACCAAGAAAAAAGACATGATCTTGCTAAGTTTCTTGCCCTTCTTAGCAAGACTAATCGAATTAGGCATTATATTTATTTCAAGTTTATTTATGTATGTATCAACTTATTTATTAATTTCCTTAATTATGTATATCCATCCATCAGCCAGGTGTGTTTTTCCACTGCTGGACATAAGCCTTTCCCAAATTTTGCCACTTTTGGCGTTCCACCGTCCTCATACAGTTGCCACCCGCAACCTCCTTCAGGTTGTCGGTCCAGGGGGCACGAGGTCCGCTTAAGATACCCTATGACGTACGTGGGAAAAAAAATTAAAAATGGGCAGCAAGTAATTTTTTATCCTTAGGTGTTTCAAGGTTTAACAAGTTTCAAAAGTTCTTTCAACTTAACAGGCCAATCGAGTGAAATATACAAACCATCCATCCATCAGCCTGTTTCGTCCACTGATGGACATAGGCCTTTCCAGGATTTCGCCACTCTTGGTGATCCTCCTGGAAGAAATATGGGCATTTCTGGGCAGGCGGGTTGGTGAGTGCGGTGCCAAAACCCTTGCACCAATGACGCCGCTGCCCGTCACCCTTCTGTTTTATATAAGGCCCGGCAATTGAGGATGGATATACAGCCATCCATCGGTCCCAGGCAATGTTGGGCCACCTGGTTTTTTTGCCTGAGGGTTGTCCTCTTACTCTCCCCCGAATAACTTCGGGAGGATTTTTGAGTAAGATGGTGGTACCTCCACAGTTGAGCCCGGCGGCCGGTATCACTCAAGATTTGTGCTACTGACAGATATTTTCCATAGCTTGATATGTCATATTCGAAATAGTCTTTGCCCGCGCCTTCGCTCGCATGGAAGTTTCTTTCAATCTTTGAGTAGTATCGAGAGTTTTCGGCTTTGCGGTTATTTTATCAACATCTCTTATAGCCTATAAGTAGACCAGGGTCTTTTTATGTTCGTTATCTTCTTACATACTCGTATATAAAATAGATGGTAATTTTCAGAATTTTTCCTATACGTGTGTATCCCAGACCTAATTGTGAACAGAATTTCATAATTCTAAATCAACTGGTGGAATATACTTTTCATGGTAAGCCAATTTGTATGAAAGCGATCAGGCCACAGACTTATGTAAGAAGTTTTAGTTTTAACTTAGTAACTCTAAGGAGGCCTGAAAGGGGGTCTTGACAGACAGACAGACACACAGACAACAAAGGGTTCCATTCTTTCAATTCGTGGTACGGAACCCATTCCCATTTTAACACGGAATCCTAAAAATCTCATTTCAAATATCTTTTCAGTAGGTAAGTTTTCAGTCAGTCAGGAATCCTCATTGTTTACAGCGACATTATGCCGCGAGGCGACAGCTTTTGTTTCACGGGAATGGCTGCCGAGTTTCAGATTTCTTGATTTTTTTACTAGAAATTGGATTTTTAAATAGCGGTATTTTACTTGAATGTTTAGCAACGAACTGGGGAAGAAAGTAGGTACTCAAGAAAAAACTTGAAATCGATATTGTGATAACAAATTGTCAACAAAAAAACTTAAAACTAACGACGTAAGGGTGAAAGTCCATGTATTAACTTTTTATTTCCGTACAAAATGCACATCATAATTTGTTTTCCTTATTTTTCATTAAGAGTAGGTATGCAATAAATGCGTTTTAAAGCAATTTTCGGAAATTGTTTATTCGCAATAAAGTTTTGTTTGCATTACATTAACAAACTTTAAAGCGTGTTTACAATTGTTATGTGATATACCTATAGTTAAAATGTAACGCATAAAATGGAATAATTTTCATGTGATCACGTAACTTTTACCAAGCATTTTGCGCGAATTGCTATGAAACGCATTTATTGCATAACTGTGCCTCCTCACAGGAGTGCACAGTTAAAAAAGTGAGTCCTATCCGTTTTAAAATATTTATGATGTCAACTCACTCTAATTTTATTGCATACTGTTTATTTAAAAGTAAGGAAAACAATATTATGATGAGCATTTTGCACCGAGATCCTCTGATAAGTATAAATACCGCGACTTCGCTTCACGTGGAAGTGTCTTTTAATCTTTGAGTTATACCGACAACTATTGGCTTGGTGGTTATTTTAGCAACACCCCTAATAGTCTACGAGTATATGTTGTTCAGGGTCACTAAGGTGCAAGCCACATAGAAGCGACGCGGGCGCGGGCGCGCCCTCAGCACACCATTCGGCACGCCACAGTTGCGACGCAGGCACGCCGCGGGTACACCGAAGGCGCACCGCCGGCGCGCAGCCCCCGTCATCTCACCCACATCTTGTCAGATTAAAATCAAACACTCGCTGGTAGCGCGCCTGTAGCGCGCCAGTGGCACGCCCGATGCGCGCCGCGCCGCTTCTGTGCGGCTTGCACCTTAGATGATTGAGTAGTTCTCGAGTCAAAATGAATTATGAATTTTTTTGGGCACATATATTTCGTTTGATTTTTTGAACGTGCCATTAAAATGAAGAAATGGCGGGCCGACAACTGCCATGATCCTTTGGCACAAAGAGTCTTTCACCCAAAGTGAAGAAATAAATCCGAAAACCATCAATTTTACATCCCGTATGGAATTATTACAAGACACCCGCAAAATAACAACCTTCAATAAACAATAAACAACCTTCGGTATAGGTACAAACGTTAAGCCATCATCCTTTTTAACAGTGGCATAACTTAAACAATAAGTAGATGTAATGTAAGTTTTCTGGTCTGTGAAAAAAATGACATTTTAAATGTCATTTTTATTTAACAACATGTAAAACACTTAATGGTACGGAACCCTCCCAGGGTGTGAGTTCTACTAGCACTTGCCCTTTTTAGAAGAAGTAGAAGTTATACCTAAACAACTAAAATAACCGACTTAGCTTCAAAGATTAGCAGACTAAAGTGGCAAGGGGCTGGTCATATCTGCCGAGGAACAGAAAGCCGTTGGAGTAGACGAGTTCTCGAGTGGAGGCCACGTCCAGTGTGGGACGAACTGCACCAGGTGAACCAATGCAGAGATCGTAGGTCATGGTTAGATGAGGACGGGCGAAGTCAGAGAGCTATGGCGCGCCTTAGGAGAGGCCATTGATTGGAGAGGGAGGAGTGGACCATGGCTCCAACTCATAAAGTCATCAACAAGTATCTGTTTTCGATTATGTGATCGTAATAAGATAAATAGCGATAACCCTCCACACAACGAGATCACATAAAAACCTATGAACAAAACAAGGCGTAGTAGGTCGATCGAACAACGAAAAAGATAAGCGTATCTGAAAAAGCGCGCGTCTGAGCAGAGCGGTAAATCAAGAAGAGAGTGAATAGTTTTGTTTTTCAAGGAATAAAATTTAATATAAACTCACAAGTGCGTTTGAAAAAAAATCGCTATGCTATCGTTTAGATAATAGGTTTACATGTTTAAAACAGTCATCATTGTTATTTTTACTTTATTACTTTCGATGGACTGCTTGTTTTAAATGAAAAAATAGCCTTCACTTTGCATTTTTTTTCGATTCAGACAATTTTTCTCTATCGCGTTTTGGGCTGTTACATCGCATGGAAAAGGCTTTGTTTATAACATGTATTTATTCCAGAACCATATCTTTTGTAGCTTGGGAGTACTACTTGTTCACAGACTCCGTTTTAACTACCTACTAAAGCATCTTTTTACAACAATTACATGCCATTTTAGCCTCGTAGCCACGGATAATTTAGATTAAGACTGGTCTACATGGATGATTTGTCAAAGTAGAAATGTTTAGTTTTATTTTTTTCCAGGCGTATTTTGACTAGAAAAAATACAGCAACAGAGTTACTTCGTAAATATATGCAGCTTATTCAAACCGTGAGGTTAATAGCCAAAGAACGAATATAAATAGACTTGGAAATCGGTACACAGTACAATGCGGAAGTCTCGAAAATAGTTAATGTTTTCAGCGACAAGAATACTTCGAATAGTATTAATTACTAGCTTTTGCCCGCGGTTTCGCTCACGTGGGAGTTTCGAAATGACTAGTTTACTACTTTAATAATTATATAGATTGGATAAAGCATTTCTTTGACGAGTATATTTAGAATCATAAGCCGAGGTAATTTTATTAATGAAAATCCTTTGACATCAAGGCTTGAAATATTAATTTGCACCTTTAAATTGGTAATTTTACAGATTCCATTACAAATAGTTATAAAATATGCATACATATTTATTACATTTTCATTCAGACAGTCAAAGTCAGTTTTTTATATTACCTATGCTTTCGGTTTTATATTGGTCAACGTTTTTTACCTAAAGGAGGATATACGCAAATTTGCATAATTTATGTAGGGCTTACGTCTAAATAATATCATAATATTTGGATTATCTAGATCAGAAAATGTAATTTAAATAGAATTTCAAGTAATGATTCTTCTCCGCCCAATAAACAAAATTTCAGCTCAATATAAGCCCGGCTGTTTTGAAAATGAGCTGCGAATATAAGACTGGACGAGAACGAGGAGCACATGGAAAATAAAAAAATCTATGAAAACCCACTTGAAAGTTTGAAAACACAGACAAACAAACATAGCGTGTTTGTCTACAGAACAATTGAAACTAAATTTATAAAAGTCGATCTCTCCTCGGAATATAGGTAACGCTCCATTGACCTGAATGTTCTTTAAATAGTACTCCATATTTCTCTGATTCCTCGGTTGCTCGTATCTGGGCTAAACTAAGTACAGTTGAACTGGCTACTCTTCCCACAGAAACGCAGTCCCCTGAAAAATGAGCTCAATGGCGGGCCGAAATATTTCGAAAATATTTGTTTTGCTTACATCAGCAAACCTAGTTTGTATGACTAAACTGATGGAGGCAAAAAAGGTGTGCCAAAATCCTAGCAGATGGAAATATATAGTCTCTGCCTACCCTTCTGAGGGATGGGCGTGAGTATATATGCATGTTTTCATTCAAAAGCAACGCAAAAATACATTCCTACAAAAGTTAATTTTACTTTATGCTATTTCGTCATTTATAAGATGCTATTTATTTAACTATGTTGCCTAAAGTAGTAATATTTTCAAAACCTTTTTTGTTCAGCTAATCATTATTTTTTTAAACTTAAAACTTAGATTAAACCATCATTTTGCAGCAAAAATTGCCCAATTACCGAGTTTTGAAAGTGTAAATAAAAATCTCAACTTTTTTCAATTTTCCTCAAAAAATTACAAACTTTGGAACACATTTTAAATAGGAGCTCTTTACCAGTTGCTGAAGAGGCAATTCAACTTTTTTATAGCGCCATCTATTAGGTGAATGTTTACATTTCGTTCAAGCAAAGTTTTGGATTGAAGAAGGAAAAAAGTTTTTGTTAATTAGGCTTCTTCAGGCTTCCGACTATCTTGAAATTATGTAGAATTTTTCTTAATATTAATTGTTCTTTTAAATGACTTTGGAAACAGTTATTTTTAGGGTCTTAAAAATGGAAAAAAGGAACCATTTAACATAACATAACATAACATAAAATATATTTATTGACCATAATACATTTACATAAAACAATGAGTATCCAACTCCTATAAAAGTATAAACTGTAAGCTAGGAGTCAGTACATTCCCATAATTTCAGTTTTTAAATATATTATCTAGCCAAAAGGTACAAAAGTTTTTTTTTTTTTATTTATGTCCGTCTGTCCGTCTGTCAAGACCCTTTAGAGATATCAAGTTGAAATTAATATTTCCTACAGAAGTTTACTGCCGCATGGTGCTGTCGAAGGTCCAAGATAGGTTCAAACCCTGCGGTGCACAATCATTTTTGTTCGGTCTGCCGTGTTTTGAAAGGCACTATAAGCTATTGATCAATTTGTACCTGAAGACGGCTGTAGAGCTCACCAATCATCACGTTTGGGACGTAATAATGTTTGGTGAAAAGCGTTTGTTCCAAGTGTGGACTTTAAATTCCATTTCAAAGCTCACACCCTCGGGCACACATGTCATGACGATATGTTTTACTGTTTTTTTAAATTGTATTTCATTAAGGCGACTATTACTGTCAAAATGTGAAATTTAACATTTTAGAATGACGATGACGTCGTATCCTATCCATACTATGTTTGGGAAATTGAAATTCTGCATAAACATACCTTAATCTTTAATCTAATACACCATCTCTACCTGTAGAGTCATATCATGACATATTTATTTATCATTATATAGCTATGTATAGAAAAGTTTTACGAATAAAATATAAAAAAACCGTTTTCACCCAGTTTTCGTCAAATATGTTTATCGTTTAGATAATAGGTTTATATGTTTTATACAGAAATAATTTTTATTTTTACTTTATTAGTTTCGACAGACTATTTGTTTAAAATGAAAAAATAGTCTTCACTCTGCAATTTTTTTGATCGAGCCTTTTTCTCTATCGCGTTTAGGGTTGTTGCATCGCCTTGGAAAAGGCTTTGTTTATAACACGTATTTATTTTATTTATTTTATTTTATTTTATTTATAAACAAAAATCCACAGCAAGTACAGTTTTAAAGATAACATAAAAATAACATCAAGAAATAGTGCCAATGACGGATTTCATTACGCTAACAATATATTTTAAAAGACGAGGAACATAACTATAACTACTGAATAAATTTAAATAAAAAGACGCAAGCAAGACTCCGTATTAAAAACTAAAGGGTTGTGTGTGTCGAGTGATTAGTGTGCATGTATATGTGTGTGAGTGTGTGTGTGTCTCATCGTGTGGCTTTAATAAACAGGTTAAGAGTTTAGATAAAGGTGGGTTTACATGGAATAATTTATTTATTCTATTCTAATTAACTATAAAATATAATAATATTGAATATTAAACATAAAAGAAATGTTCATTTAATATAGTAGTTTACATTAGGTCCTTTATCTGCTGGAATACGTTGCGTTTAAACGTAATTTTACTTGTACAGAACAGATCTAAATCCGCGAAGCGCTTATTATACGTTGTAGGAAGCCGGCGGCAGACACAATTCGACATGTAGTTAGTGCGCGAGAGGGGGGTGGCAAATAACTTGGTATGTCGAGTCCGGGTGAACGGGGCTGACAGACGTAATTTATTTCAGAACCATATCTACTGTTGTTTGGGAGTACTACTTGTTCAAAAACTCCGTTTTTACTACCTACGTCTTCTTAATCAGATTCGAGCAGCGCACGATCTTGCCTGCCTTCCTTACTATTGCCAAAGGTCACAAAACAAAATAAGGTAAAAACGCTTGTTTTCAGAAAATGTGCTTGCACTTTATTTACGGATTTATTACCCACTCTGCCCAAGTAAAGTGCTTCTAGAGCAGCAACTGTTGAACAGCATTTGTATCAATCTATATGGACATAATTGGACATCTTGAGAAACATGCAAAGGCACTTTGCAACTTAGCCGTGTGATTCATCAATTTCTACGTGCCTGATATGTACAGACATATGAAATTAGAACTAAAGCCGTAGACGAGCATACGATATACGTGTAACGTTTTACAGTAGTGACAATTTAAGAGGCCCCGTAAGAAAAATTTCAAGTCTTGAATTTCTGACGATTAGACCAATTCTGTTCTGTTCCTATATATTTTTTTTGAATGTACATTAGGTGTAATAAATAAGTAATATGACATACCTCTGTAAGGCACGTAGATGTTCAAATAAAGGCAGTCTTCTGATTCATTCCTCAAGAATGTTTCTAATCTGGTTCTGTAGTTCTGTCTGCCCAGTGATGGAGGGTTCCCTTTCTTGATTGGGGGTAAAGTTTGGGGGCAAACAGGGGCAAAACGTGTCGCCATTTTGACTCCCGACCATGGTGGTGCGTTCACTGTAACATGAAATAAATTGATATCAGGTATTGTATATTTGTTTTTAATTAACCTATCATCCTCTTTTTCGTTTGTTATCGAATTAATTATGAAGTTTATTTGTTTTGGAAAAAGAGCGAGGCAAATATTTTTTTTTACTAGCCATTGTATGCATAAAACATGAAAATTAAACATGCATTAAATGGTAATATGAACGTAATTTTCGTCGTAGTTTTTACAGAATTATATCGAGACGGAAAAGACGAAGAGCAAAGTTAACCCAAGACAACTTTTCCTTTATATTATACAAAAGCGAAAATAAAAATCAGATCGTAGTTACAGTGCAGAAAGTGACATTTTGGAAAACAACTCTTATACCAGTGCAGGCAGTGTCTATTTTTGAAAAATCATGGAAACATAAAGTATACATCGTAACAAAAGAAGAATAAGATAAAAGTCAAACCATATTTTTTTTTAAACAGACCTTTTCTGTACTACTATAAGAGTTGTTTACCACAATGTCAATGGTGTGCACGCACACAATTGCAATTCTACAGTCTCACCTTCTGCACTGTACACATCTAAACATTTTTTACTTCAGGTTTTTCAAAACGCATAAATCATAATACTAATTACTTAATCAGGGTAAAATCCACTGAACCAAACGCCTTCAAACCGATAGTAATAAAGGTAAAAAGTAAGTCTGGGGAAATTTTTCCCATGTTACACATTACTCGTACAGAGACACATTTCCGTTTTGCTCGGCACTAAAGGAATGTCCTGAGAAGACGTGACTCATCACGAAACAGTATGTCTCAAACATTCCTCCCATCAGTCTGAAATCTTGGAATTATTCACTGTTTTATTATTAGCTAGCTTCGGTAGTGTATATAGAGGGGCCTATAGCAACACGTGACCGTACAACAGTTAAAATCCGCAGTTAAGCGACGCTTGGCATGGTCATTTCTAAGATGGGTGACCGTCAGTGGCTTTGCACCTCCGTACCTCTGAAAACACGTATCTTATCGAAATATAAGATGTAATTCTCCGAGGCCTACCTGGTGACTTGCAAAACTATGGCACCATGTTGACCACTGTTCACACGATAAGAAGAGAAGGAGACAGAAAACACACTCTTGACCAGTTATCCAAATATAGTTATAAGATGATGTATGAATAAGAGTGAAAGCTTGCTTTAGTTTAACATTCGTTTGTGTTGACTGAGAGGAACAATAAGTTTAGCTTTGAGTTCCCCCGTCATATTTGTGAAATATACACGGCAAAAAATCAAGCCCTGAGCAACATTTTCATACAAGCGAGTGCATTCCGGAGCCTTGGTTCTTCGTCAGTTAACGATTCGGATGAGACCTGATAGCATCTGTCCACGGATACCTCTTCTGGTGATGAAAATCGTGGACCGCGTAATTGGTTCTTAATTTTTGGGAACAGAAAAAAGTCACAAGGTGCCAGGTCGGGACTGTATGCAGGATGACTCATGAGTTCTACATTTTTCGTCTTCAAAAAGTCGTTTGTCTGTCTGGCCGTGTGAGAACTAGCATTGTCGTGGTGCAGGATGATACGGCGTTTACGGTTATTTTTACGGAGTTCGTCAATAACTTCCGGCAAACAAATGGTCGTGTACCAGTCACTATTCACGGTACGACGATTCTCTAAAGTAACAGTAGCCACGTGTCCAGTTTTATTAAAAAAAGAAGCAATCATCCGCTTAGATGCACTTTTCACGCGCGCCACTTTGGTTGGTTTCGGCTCATCTTGAAAGACCCATACGCTCGATTGCTGCTTTGTTTTGGGATCGTAGCAATAAATCCATGTTTCGTCACCTGTTACTATGTCCCACACCAAATTTGACGCACCTTCGTTGAATCTGGTAAGCATGGCACTGCACCAAGTGACGCGGTCCGTTTTTTGAGCCTCGGTCAAGTTGTGTGGGATCCACCGCGAGCACAGCTTTCTCACACCCAAATGTTTGTGTAGGATTGATTGTATTTGACTCATGCCTATTTCTAAGGATGCGCGAATTTCATGGTAGGTCACATGGCTGTCTGTTTCAATCATACGGCGCACAGCATCGATGTTTTTGTTGGTCACAGCGGTGGACGGCCGACCATCGCGAGATTCGTCACTGAGATTGATACGACCACGCTTGAATTCTGCAAACCAGCTATAAACAGTCGTCTTGCATGGTGCTTCATTGCCAAAAGCTGTTTCAAGCCGAGTGATGCTCTGTTGAGCTGTCAAATTACACTTAAATTTGTAGAAAATCATACTACGAAAATTTTCCCGAGTTAAATCCATGTTGATGCAGACACACAATTTTTTAAATGGCGCCACAAGGTAAAAACAAAAGACAGTCAGATGAAACAAACTGCATTCTACAGCCAAAGAGTTCTATTTTCAAATGTTGCAATAAATTTTTAAATATTGTTTATGTAAGTGGCCAGTTCCGGAAACTTTTAGTGTTACCTATGTATACACGGTACGGATGAAAGAGGTTCCGACTGCTTAAGGCACCCAAATGATCAGACAAGCCGCTTAAACCAGAGACTATGTAAACGGGTTGTCTGATCTCCATTTGTCATCGCGTCGGTATGATTAATAGTGTGCCTTACGCTGTCTTTTTCCAGACCTCCTCTACCCGTTCTCTAGGTAGCTACTATCAGATCTCATCTAAATCGTTACCTGAAAGAGAACTGAGGCTTCTAAATGAACTCATTTGTATAAAAATGTAGCTCTAGGATTAAATGCCGCAAACTAAATAGAATTGAGAAATAAGGAACGAAAGAACATCTGCCGGCCACATGCACTTAACTTTGTCGCATTATAGTGTAGTCGGATGGAGTCAAAGACTAAACATATCCTTTTATGAAAACAAAATTATAAATAATGTTATCCTAATTGTTACAATAGAAGTACAAAAAAGTCGCAAGGAGTTTCGACAACCAAAAACTGGAGCACCCATAATAAGCCCACTCGTGTGTACGCACGAGACCGGCACGCATACATTCACATCATAGTAAGCCTTATACCATAGCACCCATAGTAAATCCACTCACACACTTGTGAATCGCCGCCATTGCTATGAGTCAGTTGTTGCTTAGCGGCGACTCTGTCCCCTCTTTTATTCGTCTATGATTGGTACATTCACTTTAAAATTCATACTACATAATTAGCCATGAAAACTTATGTGCCTGTGACTATTAACATACAGCTTATATGAAAATAAACATACTCAATAACAATAACGTAAAAGATATCAAAAACAAACAAAACTCACCAGGTGGCATGAACCTTAAACCGCCAATAGGGGGCGCTGCATACGGTATACCAAGAAACATCTCCACATTCTGTAGATCATAGTGCCTGCTCGGCTTCACAATCAACCCTCTTATTGCACCCTGTCTTAAATGATACTCCCTCGTCAATCTCCGCCCGCTGTCGTCAACGTTCGGCGCACCTTCGTGAGCCGTCGGCAACAAGAGGGAGACAAGTATACAAATAAACAGATTGTGATTTATATTAGTGAGAAGAGTCGCGTGCCGGTAAGGGGAAGCCATTTTGTTTATGTGCTTCAGTTTCTTCATTTTATAGCTGGTGTGCTCGAGCTGAAAATAGTTGCAGTTCTTGTTTTACGATTTGTTTGCTCTTTGTTTTATTGGCGGTCTTACTGCGGTAAAATCTTTGTCGGTTCGCTACTTTGTTCAAATGTAAGTTTCCGATTATTTCCATCCTTTCTTGTCCTCTTAATAAATACTCAAGACAAACTAATCACTTGGAAATTATAAAAACTAGGCCACTTTGTCTTTATTACACCAGTTAAAAATACAATAAAATAAACTAACACAAAACAAATTTTTCAACTGTCCTGAAACACATTTAATTTTTCGAAAATATAAACTAAATAAAAATATATCGATATTATCGATTAGAATTCATGTTCCTTTTTCAAATTTCAAACCCACTCGCGCGTGTTTTGTTTAGAACAGCAATGCGTTCGCGGCGCGTGTAGCTAGGTGTACAACTGGATCGCTTCCAAACTGTCCCTGCGCAACTCTAATACCAAAATACTACTGAATCTTGCGCAGAAGGGATAACATTTCAGAGATAGTTCAGTTGTGTGCACTAACTTCACTCCCTATTACCAGGCACTTGTGCCAAATACCGTACATTTTATTTACTGAAGATACTAAAACAAATACTTCACAGATTATAAAGAGAACATGAATACTTATACAATGTTCTACTGAGCACATTTTTCTAAGAAAACAAAGCCTATGCAAAAAAATAAAGAGAGGTATTAAAAAATAATTTGACCAAGTGCGAGTCTGACTCACGCACAAAGGGTTCCGTACCATCACACAATACGGGTACGAACCCTAAAACATACAAATGAACAATATAGATGCTACAGCAACATTTAGGCGACAAAAAACTAAGTGTTAAAATGGTAGCGCCTATCAAACAATTCAGAATCCTCTGAGTACGGAACCCTAATTTTATTATTTGTTATTTTACTTTTAAGTATGTAAAATAATGTGACCAATTTCGAAACTTGTATACCGTCTACAAGATATTTTTTGGAGGTTTATAATATGGGGTTTAATTTTTTTTTAATTTTTATTATTTGCCGTAGTAGCGGCCATAGTTATAGGTATTGCGTGAAAAATTTAAAAAATCTACCTGTTGCAGCTGAAGCTGTATGCACCTGTGACAGACGGACGGACAGACAGACAGCGGAGGCTTAGTAATAGGGATGTGCCATTTGACACCCTTCGGGTGCGGAACCCTAAAAAACAAGACAAGTGAAGAAATTGCTTGTGTAATTGCGTAGTTCGGAAATGTTGAGTATGTATAGAATTTAAATAAATAAGAGCAATTGTTTGAAGGCTACGTCCACAATCAGTTTGTTAGTTTTAGTATTTTATGTAGGTTAAGATCTAATTTCTCAAGACGCGATTTTCCCTTATAAACCTTGTCTGCGTTAGTTCAAAAGTTATAAATTCTTTTGGCACAATCTCTATTAAAGAGGTTGATAAAAGAATTAAATTAGTAGTCCCTGGAATTGGCAACCAAAACATCATTAAACTGTTTTTTTTTTCAAAAATATTACATTTTAGCGGGTTTCGACTAGATTTTTTTCATTTATTTTGAAAAATTTGGCAAATTTGAATGCATCGTGAGCGCCGGTTAACCAACTTTATGTCTAACTTAAAATAATAAAACAAGCCTTTAGCCTTTTTGTTAATGCGAGTCACACGATGATAATAAAAACAAACCGCTTCCAAACCCGTTGAGTAGTTCTCGAGTTAAAACGGAACATATAAATAGACATAGACAGATAAAAATTCTAAACATTCTCTTGGTTTTGGTCTCAGTACAATACTAATAATATACAATTGTATTAAAAATTTTGCGAAAACATATTAATGTACTGCAGCTGCAGGCACAACTTTTTTACCACTTTATTAGTAGTTACGAAAGTTCCACCCAATGAAATTATCTTAAGACACGTCCTTAGACCAAACTCTCCACTGTATCCTAATCAACATGTCACATATGCTTCATTATAACCCGAAGCTAACCGGTGACTGCGGCGCGGGGTATTTCTGGCCGCGCGTGCCATGTGCCCGCGGTAAACATCCGGACTTGGAGAAAAAAACTTCCTACAACAAAATAATGAATCTCAATTTTCAGAAGTTAAGAATGCTACGTAAACATTTTTAACGACAAATTATCTAAATAACTCATTTAGTCCGAAAATTTGCCACAACACCGAAAAAATTGTAGAGATCACCATGAAAGCCGGCCGGCCACCAGCGACACGCAAAAGTATCCCTGAAAGACATCTATGAAAATAACCGGCCAAGTGCGAGTCGGACTCACGCACGAAGGATTCCGTGCCATTATCTATAAAAACGGCAAAAAAATCATGTCTGTTGTATGGGAGCCCCCTTTGATATTTATTTTATTCTGTTTTTTAGTATTTTTTGTTATAGCGGCAACAGAAATACATCATCTGTGAAAATTTCAATTGTCTAACTATCACGGTTCATGAGATACAGCCTGGTGACAGATGGATGGCGGAGTCTTAGTAATAGGGTCCCGTTGGTTACGCTTTAGGTACGGAACCCAAAAAAAAAAAGTTTTGTCAATTTATACGTGCGGATTACCATTTGGGGGTCGTGGTCCAACTATTCCGTAGTAACACATAGAAATAGTGCCTACTTGCTTATCTATTGAGATTTCTATGAGCAAATTTGTTAGACTGCGGGCCTTTGGTAAGTGGTTGTCCAGTTATTATTTTTAGTTAGACAGTGGCCCCATAACTAGAAGTTTTGTGACAGATGTTAAAATGACAGATGATTTTATATCTTATAGATACAGATTTTGTAACAGATGTGCCAGATCATTTATTTTAAATACAATATCAAAACAATAGTGATGATTTATATTTATACAGATTTTGTGACAGATGTCAAGTTGGAAAAACCGGCCAAGTGCGAGTCGGACTCGCGCACGAAGGGTTCCGTCCCATTATCTCTAAAAACGGCAAAATAATCATGTCTGTTGTATGGGAGTGCGTAGGCCCGACTCACACTTGGCTGGTTTTAGTATTTGTTGTTATAGCGGAAATAGAAATACATCATCTGTGAAAATTTCAACTGTCTAACTATCACGGTTCATGAGATACAGTTTGGAGACAGACAGACGGACAGACGGCCAGCGGAGTCTTAATAATAGGGTCCCGTTGGTTACCCTTTGGGTACTGAACCCTAAAAATGAAAAAGACATGTCTTGCTAAGTTTCTTGCGCTTCTTATAGCAAGACTCATCGAATGGGCGGATAGTTAGGCATTATATTTGTTATTTGTTTATTTATCAACTTACTTGTTCATTGCATTAGGTATGTATAAATAATACTTTTTTTCCTATATTTATTTATTTTATGCAAGCGTATAATTTTATTACATTTTAGTATCCCAAACTATTTTTTAAAATGTATTTCCCGTTTTGTTTTTTTTTTAAATCATATTCTATTTGTTTTATAAAGATTAATTCTTGACCTGTAAAAAGTAAACTGTATGTATTCTAAAGTATACTTTGAATCCGTTTAGAAACAATACAGCATGTACCAGTGCACCTACGATAAACAATTATGTATATATAACTTTTATTTAAATTCAAAGGCAACTGTTAGATGTCAACTATAAGAATAAACTTCCCAAATACCTTAATATTAAAATAATTAATATTACTTGTCCCATTTTAAAGCTAATCTATATTTAGAGCCCAGAATGTTGACGCCCGAAAAAGCTGCCAAAATTGTCAACTTCCTCATATTAGTGACAGAAGAAGAGATACTGGAGGACGTGTTGTCAGTTAATTATTATTAGAGAATGTTTCCAAAAAAAGATCAAACGAACTATGAGAATGTTATTCATTTAGCTGGTATTATTTGTCAGGGAAGAGATATATGATTTTTGTGTCGAACTAAGAACAAACGCAGTTCAGTGAACGGTAATAGTAGATTGTTATAATCGGTCTATTTATAACATGAAGTATCGAGATTCATTAAAAGAAAAGTTTAAAGAAATTAATATATTTACGGTCCCTTGTGAATTTATTTATCAAGTTATTAGATATGTCAGAAAAAATATTGATAATCTCCCGAGGCTTGGTGTGGACCACTCTGTTGAAACCAGAAACAAACATAAACTAGCTTTTCCAAAATTCAGACTTGCCAAGGTAGGTACCGCTTTTGCGGGACATGGTATAAGATTTTACAATAAACTTCCAAAGGAGGTCCTTAGTTTGCCTGAAAATAAGTTTAAACTAAACATTAAGCAGGGACTACTTAAAAAGCTTATTATAAAATCAATGATTGTCTGGACGACAATGAAGCATGGTGTAATAAATAATAATAATTTTTATCAAAATTGTAAGTCATAATTAGCAAATTTTATTACGAAGTGTTTGATTCCTCTAAAGGCTAATCTTAAGCCCTTTATAGTTAATTAAGATGTAAACTGACTTTGCTGTAAAAGGTAATAGACAATGTAAGACAGATTGACTAAGATCAATTTTTTTTTTCTCTTGGACATAATTCTTATGGTTTTATATTTGCCTTTACTTAAGTAGGTATAAGAAAATTGTATAGATTAAGTTTATGTTAAAAATGAAAAAAATCATGTTTGCTAAGTTTCTTGCCCTTCTTCTTTAGCAATACTATTTGAATGGTGCGGATGGTTAGGCATTATGTATATATAATATTTTTATTCCTATATTTCTTTATTTTATGCAGGTTTATAACTTTATTACATTTTAGTAGCCCAACCTTAATATTTTTTGGATGTATTTCCCGTATTTATTTATCAACTTGTTTGTTCGTTGCATTTTGTTTATAATATTTTTATTCATAGATTTCTCTATTTTATGTAGGTGTATAATTAAAGTCTTGTAGCCCAAACTAAATATTTTTTGTATGAATTTCCCTTATTAGTATATAATACATATTATTATTAATTTTTTTTAATATAAAGATATTTTTATTGAAAAGATTAACTTTGACTCGTAGAAAGTATACTTTATGTATCTATTTTACAAAATAAATATTTTGATTTGATTTGATTTATACGAGTGCATAAAACGAGCCATATTACCGAGAAGTTGAGAGTTCAAGGTAATATGGCTCGTTTGTAGCAGAGTTCAACACTCTACTTTTCACTTCGATCGCGAGGAAATGAAACTGTGATATTGTTAATTTATTCCGCTTCTGCAATACATGAAATTCTCATAGCTTTTAAAATATATTTGTTTAGATTTTGGCGGCAATATCTGCTGAACAACTTTCTTTGTGTTTCTTTCCATTAATGTGTTAGGAGCAAGTATTATTTCATCATTACTTTATGACATATTATTGAACTTTGCAATGCATACGCTCGGATGAGGTTTCCTCAGAGTGGTGCCAACTAACTGCCGGTGTACCCCAAGGTGGTGTCCTCTCTCCTCTCCTTTTTTCGATTTTTATTAATTCCATATCCGATATTCTTTCTGCTAACTACCATCTTTATGCAGACGATTTACAACTCTACCGCCTCTTTGACATAGCCGAGGTAGATAATGCTATCTCAGAAATGAATTGTGATCTTTCAAATATTCTCATGTGGGCGAAAGCATTTGGACTCTTGGTTAATCCCAAGAAATCTCAAGCCATTATTTTCGGCAGTAGGTATATGACCAACCTTCTTAATCAAACGACAATTCCACGAGTAGTGTATAATGATGTCTGTATTGCCTACACTAAAACTGCAAAAAATTTGGGTGTCATATTCGACTGTAACTTGACGTGGGCTGCGCATATTAATGAGGTCAGCAGGAAAGTCTATGCGACATTTCATTCCCTTAAGCGTCTCCAAAAGTTTCTCCCATTTGGAACTAAAGTTACTCTCGCACAATCTCTTCTTTTGCCGATTATCAACTACGCTGATGTTTGTTTCCTAGATGCCAGTCAGGAGTTGCTTGGTAAACTTGAACGTTTACAAAATCTGGGAATCAGGTTTATCTATGGGCTAAGAAAATATGACCACGTATCTCAGTACCGCGAACAGTTAAAATGGCTTCCAATCAAACAGCGTCAAAATGTTAATATCCTTTGTTGCCTTTTCAACATTTTAAACAGTCCCACTTCTCCTCCATACCTCCGCGATCGTTATGAGTATATCTTCCTTAGAGACAAGCAAGACAGGTCTAACACGTTCTCACTTTTAAAAACACCTTCTCATAACGCCGCAGCGTATGGAAAATCATTTACTGTACAATCCATCAAACTGTGGAACTCTCTTCCTCATACTATCAGAGACAGTCCTTCCATTGGTGTATTCAAAAGGAAAATAAAAGAGCACTATCTCCGTTAACCTATCCTCCTGGTATACATATTATGTATATAATATATGTATATATATATATATGTATGATTATATATTTATTGATAGGATACTATTTATTAATACTGTGCAGGTATATGTATGTACATTTTATGTAGTTTATTGTATGTATTTTTTACTTGTTTGTATATTTTAGGTACTATCTTAATCTTGTTTTTGTGGAAGTATTATTATGTGCACATTATGAATACCTTACTTATATCTTATATATCTCATCCACCCTTGGTCTGCTGGAAGAAATCTCATTATTGAGACAAGCGCGCCATTGTACATAGCTTTTCAAGTGTATATTTTATTAATATGTTTTCTGTGTACATTAAGAATAAAAATAAATATAAATATAAACTTTCAGTAATATTTATTGCAAATTAAAATAATCAAACAACTAAATGTACTGCTGAGAAAAAACAACAGCTCTTTCCCGCCACTACCTTTTTTTTAAATCCTGCCACCGATTGGGAAGGCAAAGGTAACTGAGCCCACACAGCCATGTCTAAATAACGTAAATAAATAATTAGACATGGATCTCTGAAGTTTATTTATTTTATATCATATTTGTTTAAATCACTGTATATCCTTCTGAGCATCGTCTGAAGAGTCCGTGTTCATCGCTGTCCTGTCAGTTCGCGCTAAAATGATAGAATCTTAGCGCGAACACTATTGAGTTTGAAAAAGTTTGTCACTGAAGTTGTACCGTGTATTTGGCTGTAAGGCCTATCGCCATAGTCTTAGAAGAAGTAAACACTTTTATGCACAAGAACATTAAAAGTAGTTTAATTCCGCTTACACCTAGCATAAACAAGAACTCTAAGAGCATGAGAAGTGGAAAGTTCATTTTAGCTGCAATGCGACTTGCGGCTTATTTTAAATTGTATCTACTACCTATTACTACACGAGCACTGACCAGATCGCACACGTTTATAATGTAGGTGCGTGCACGCAGCGAACGACCGCCAGCCAAGTAATGCCTACATCCAATGGTACTCGTACTTCTTATTTTTTGGCGACGATAAACGGGCGGGGATGTGACTGCCACTTCTTTTTGTGGCACTCGTACCTACTATGTTTTGGAGCCATACAAAAAATTCGAACACGCGCGTACAGCGTGACACGTGTTGGAACCGCAGTCGCAAGCCGCGTTGCATCCAAAGTATTGCTAACGAACCACAAAACTTTAACCTTATTTTTTACAAATTCGTATTCAACAACTTTCGTTGTATGATTTTTGAAATTATGCAAAAAAAATGACTTTCCCGTATAAAAACTGTTACATTTCTAAGAAGTTTTTTCTTAAGTCATAAAAAGAAAACGTTTCTAGAAGAAGATGTTTTAGAAATTGTCAAAATTTAATGTAATCAGTAGAATGCATGGTTTAATTTTAATACCAAGTTGCTGATTAATCTAGCACATAATTTAAGCACTTAAACAGTTTTTTAATTGTTGTTTTAGTTTTCTGTTTTTAAACGCAAATAAAACACTTATTCCTTGTTTGTGTATGCTAAACGTTTTGGCGCAGGTATTAATCCTTCTTGATAATTTAAGTGTACCTAGTATGATGTTGGAGTAATCTGATTTTTGTGGTAGAGTTATGAGTATGAAATTCAAATAAAAAAAACCGGCCAAGTGCGAGTCGGACTCGCGCATGAAGGGTTCCGTACCATTATCTATAAAAATGACAAAAATATCATGTCTGTTGTATGGGAGTGCGCAGGTCTGACTCGCAGTTGGCTGGTTTTAGTATTTGTTGTTATAGTGGCAACAGAAATACATCATCTGTTAAAATTTCGACCGTCTAACTATCACGGTTCATGCATTATTATCTATAAAAACGGCAAAAAATCATGTCTGTTGCATGGCAGTGCGCTAGTCCGACTCGCATTTGACCGGTTTGAGTATTTGTGGTTATAGCGACAACAGAAATACATCATCTGTGAAAATTTCAACTGTCTCACTATCACGGTTCATGACATACAGCCTGGTGACAGACGGACAGACAGACAGACAGACGGACAGATGGAAAGCGGAGCCTTACCCAACAAACACACTAGTGAAAAATGCAGCTTTCTTTAAAGCTTCAAAGTCTATAAGAGTGCCATAAGGGAGTCAGAATTAGGCGCGAGTTAACAGCTAAAATTACAGCTATGACCACAGCGGAAACCTAAGGTGTTTTGTGACGCCTTGTGTCACCGTTAATTGCACAATAGTTAGATTTGTAGCTTTTTTGCCACTTTTAGTCGTATAAGGGTTCGCATGGCATTATAGGCCACCATTGCCTGCATTGTAGTTATGATTGCACCTTTATTAGCACTTTCAGTTGCATTACGGTCCCGTGTGGCACACTTTGCCACGCTCTCCTGCATAGGATAGGAAATTGTGACTTATTTACTTCTTACAGTTTCTGTTGTGCATTAGAGGTAAAACTAGCTCCACAGCTCGTGAAATTCCTTTTTGTAGAACTACTATGCAGTTTGCAGTGCTTAATGATAGAAAATAATAGCTTTTCAATAGGAGAACCCTGTAAACCTGGCCAGACTTTTTGTTTACCCATTGGTTGTTATATTAATTTACGTATATTTGGTAAAACAATACAAAATAGACATGGAGAAAATATCAAAAAAAATATCAATAAAAAAATATTGGGGAAGGAATGGCGATTTTATTTTCTATTAAAATATTAACAAACTTTGTTTTATTTGACTATTAATTCCTTAAGTTACAAGTTTACAACCTCGTCAACCTACAGGTGCATTTCCCTTGAAGTTGATTTTTAGATCGTTAATGGTTAAGTATAACAGAAGAATTTATTAACATAATACTACTAGTTTTTCAAGCAAGGGTTTCTAGCAATGTTTTACAGATCTCTAAATTATATTTAGTGTATGTGCTGTAATGTAGGTCTGAGCTTTGTATCATATCAAATTCGCACTCTAGGTTATAATATTCACTCTATTGGAGGTTGAAGTTCTAGAACAAAGAATTTAGCAGCACAATATATGGAACTAGGAGCTTCTGAACACTGATTTTACTCACTTATTGTTGCAAAAATAACTACAGTAGCGAAAATCAGAAACCAAAGCTATAATAATATAGACTCCATTTTCTGAGACGATTACTTTATTATTTCATATATTTCTGTTTATTTGAACACACAGCACAGTTTAGTATGATCAAAAACATCATGTTATCGTTAGTTATCCATAAATGAACATTTAACAGCGTTATACTTATCAAAATTAAGACAAAAATTTTAGATCCGCAGCTACAAATTTATCAGATTATCATAAGATCTTCAATAGATTGAGGGCCCAATAGTTTTATTCCGAAAACACCATATAATATTTTATAGTAAATTAAATTTGCCGATGTTTTTCACCTAAACAAGCCGTGTAAGTCAAATCTTGTATTTACACTATAATTCCACCATTTTATTATTTCACTACAAACACAATTTTGCGCTTCAAGCTGCAATTTACGGATCGGAGTGAATGACAAATGTGACGTTCGTTCATTCAATTAGTGTCAATATCACCTTTCAGCTGCTATTTTTACTTATTATTTGTGCTTAAGTAGTTGTGAGGAAAAAGGGGAAGAAAAGGATCGTACCTCGAGCGTAGCTTCCTTCGTAATTGCTGGTTCCTTGAGGCACGACAGTTTGCAAATTTATAATAAATTCACACGTACACTTCACATACACTGTATATAATTAACGTTTTTTGGATTTTAGTTATTAGTGACGCGGATTCTTTTTGATTTTTTAAAATTAGCTCGATTGTCAAGCGCAGAGAGGTGTGAGGATTTTTCACCAACATGGCCGTCTTCTTTTGAAGTACGAGGTGGGGATATTAAAGGAAAGAGAGAGGTAATACATACAAGTAATTTCGTGTGAGTGTGAGCGAGAGGTAAAACTTGTCTGTTTGCCAAACCAGTAGTGAAAATAGCAACTCTACTGGATCTTTTAAATAAGGTATTTAAGGTGACCCTTTAGTGCTATAGCAGCTGCAGAAGAGTTGCATAGCACGCTATGCTGTTTACTCTTGCAGCTTCTAACTCCAATTCTATACGCTATATAGCTCTAAAGCAACCTCTTTGTGCTAGTTGGGTAGTGAATCAATACATAAATTTTCAATCTTTATAACGTGTTTTCGTATAAACAAGTAGGGATCTTAATCTTGAGAACTGGATTTGAATCCTGTCGGTTTTTCGAAAATTATATGCATAGTTTTTTTATTTCTTCATTTTAAAACAAAAATAATAAGATATTGTTTTTCGAAATATATTTCGGCCCACTTTGGGGCCAGCATCAGTCGAATAAATGACAAATCTACAAAATGACATAAAAATATATACAATCTTATGACTAATTAACCTATTTTCTTACATAAACAAAAAAAAATGAAAACCTAAACAATTTTGGTTGAAGAGCCATCTTGCTATTTCCGGCCGCAAAATCCCGATATTTGTTTAGAATACCAGGGATAAGACGTACCGAAAATCGCAAGATGGCGCTGCTTTTTATGGCACCCTGGTCTTAAGTCTGGTCTGAGTCTGGTGTCAGTAAGTCGTCTTAGTCTGTCAGTGTTGTTTATTGAGTCCTGGTCCGTAGTGCGCACCAAGTGGCCATATGTAGGAGCATTCCTATGTTCTCAATTTAATGTCTGTCAATGGTGGGTTAAATGATTTTATGACTCTGACGGTGAAGCAGTTATTAAAACTTTGGTTATGGGAGCGGACATGGATGGGGATGGGGAGATTGTTATTGTGGATGGTTGATGTGTGCCTGTGTTGGTTAATGCGGATGTGTAATTCATTTCGAGTTTCACCTACGTAGAATGCCGAACAGTGTCGGCATTCTAGTAGGTAAATGCAGTTCTGTGTCTTGCAACAACAACAACAACAACAACAACAACAACAACAACAACAACAAATACAACAACAACAACAATAACAACAACAACACCAACATCAACCATCCACAATAACAATCTCCTCATCCCCATCCATGTCCGCTCCCATAACCAAAGTTTTAATAACTGCTAAACCGTCAAAGTCATAAAATCATTTAACCCACCATTGACAGACATAAAATTGAGAACATGGGAATGCTCCTACATATGGTCACTTGGTGCGCACTACGGACCAGGACTCAATAAACAACACTGACAGACTAAGACGACTTACTGACATCAGACTCAGACCAGACTTAAGACCAGGGTGCCATAAAAAGCAGCGCCATCTTGCGATTTTCGGTACGTCTTATCCCTGGTATTCTAAACAAATAACGGGATTTTGCGGCCGGAAATAGCAAGATGGCTCTTCAACCAAAATTGTTTAGGTTTTCATTTTTTTTTTGTTTTGTAAGAAAATAGGTTAATTAGTCATAAGATTGTATATATTTTTATGTCATTTTGTAGATTTGTCATTTATTCGACTGATGCCGGCCCCAAAGTGGGCCGAAATATATTTCGAAAAACAATATCTTATTATTTTTGTTTTAAAATGAAGAAATAAAAAGCTTTATATAGCTAACAATATAAATATTTAAATTCATAGTATTTTTAATAAAACATATACTTAAACACTAACGGTAATCTGTATGTAAATTGAGACATGAACATCGTCGGTAAAAAGAGGTTGGTTGTACACACTCGGAAACACTCATCATATGTTGAATATATTCAAATAAGTATATTCTTACCTTTAGCCTATCTAAACATAAACTCAAACAACACATAAAGGCCATAAGATCAACAACCTCTGTAACAAGCAGATTTCCACATAATTTTATCTCTCTGAATATCAAATCCACCTGATTCTTGCCGTCTGCAAAACAAAACTTTATCACTTTGACTCAAAGATGAATCTTATTTCAAAGAAGTACGTATGTATTTCAAACCACTGCGTCATCTAACTTAATCAACCCTAAAATACCAACTGTACTCGTAGAAAATAAAATATAAGCCGGTGGTCGCATTTAGAAGCACAGCTGTGCTGTTTCAGAGATATCGATAGCAAAAAGGACAACACTATCTGGAGAATAGTTCACAGTAAAGGGTAGAGGTTTCATTTTATTTTGAATACAACTGGATTCACTTGTATATTTCAAATGAGAACGCTCCTTTTGCTAAGAAATATACTGTCCTTTCACGTTTTTTGTGCATTACACATAAAAAGCGCGAAAAGCTGTGTCATAAAAATTGCATGATTTTTTTTAAGGCCAGGAGATAGTTTAGTTTTTTGGAAAAAGAATACAATAAACAGTTTTGAACGTACGATTGACTACTATTTTACAATTTGAGAATTAAGTTTTTTTAACTTTTGCATTCCGATTCGTACTGTCGACGTCTATTCGTACGTCGTATAATCGTTTATGTACTATACTAGTGTCCATGCAATTTAAGCTGGGTAACTTTGTATAAACTGAGTAATTTTGTACAAATTAACGTAAAATATCACAAAAGTCGGTTAAAAAAGAAAGTATCTTATTTCTCCATACTTTTAGAAATTTATGGATTAGATACAGCTCTTATTTTGGCAGAATTAATTGATCGAACCTGTAATTTCCAATGTGAGGTGTCATCAAAGACATTGTATATAGAAATAGAAATGTCCAATTTTTGCTCGAAGAAAACTAGATTTTATTACCTTAGAAACAAGGTTGTAATTATTAAGATACCATTTTCAAGCGAAAAACGAGCCTTGTCTAGCAAGTTGCCAGTGTATATCATATTATAATACAATATACTTATATAGTGTTTTTGAGTTTCAAACGTGTTAGAAAGGGACCAACGAGGGCCTACGCCCATCTGGTTCGGCTCGTTTTTAGTATCGTAGTGCACAGTCTAGTTCTCTATACAATGTCTTTGGGTGTCCTTGTCAATAATCCATTGAGTAAATTAATTTTTTTTTACTCCACAACTAAAGAATGGGAGGCCATCAAAGTTGTCAGTTTCAGACATTTTTTGTTAAGGGATCTATCTCAAAAAATGAAACTTGAAATTTTCCGTATATTTTGTGCCAAATAGTACTTCAGCAAAAACTATTGAAAATACCGATTTTTAATTTAAGTTTAGGGTTACGTACCCGAATGTTTGACCAACTTAATTTTGCAGTTTTGTTTCATGCATTTTCTAAGTAATAAAAATTTTGTAATTTTAATATTATTTAATAAATACAAATATACTAAAATTATAATTAATTCAAAAAACTTTAATAAAGAATATAAAGATAAAAGTTAAATTAAATAAAATACTTTATTTAAGTCGTTGCTGTCACCAATAAAATTAACGACTTTTAATTTAATTGAATAATACGGAACCCTCAGGGCGCAAGAAACACTAGCATTTTTAAAACACTTTTTTCGCTCTTTTCTGTCGCAATTTTCTGATATCCATTTAGTTCAAGTACGGCTTGTGGCCAGCCTCCTCTCAAAAAATGGGGAACGATGTGGATTTCTGGTAATCGGTTTTTACTTCTACTTCTTCGCATTACATTGCGCATACTTCTGGAAAAAAAGTAATAATATCATATTTTTATTATTTTATTATAATAAATGAATTTTATTTTTCACGTATTTCGAATCATACTGAAATAAATAAATCGTCAGCAAAACGAGGGTGCACGCTTGCTTACTTTTCGAGTCACAGCAGCACTTAATTTACGACTATTTGACCATCATGAGGTGAATTGAACGCTGTCCTATACCATTTGTTAAAAGTGAATTTGCACGCTGAAACTTCAACAACATGGCTCCAAGACTCTAAATATATTTTTCAATAACAATGTTCTCATTAAATGCATAAGTAATTTTAAATGAAAAAACATATACTAGAGTGGCTGAAACGAGTTGATTATGATGATACTGAAAAAACCAGACAAGTGCGAGTCGGATTCGCCCACTGAGGAGGGTTCCGTTAAAGACTATATTTTAAATGTATAGTTTTCAGATTTTTCCCCATGTTTGTAGTCATGACGATATTACTTGCCAAATTTCATAGTTCTACGGAAAATACCCTATAGATTTTGATTCCCTTAAGAGTTTCGTGATATCCGTTTTTTGTGGCATAAACCGTTTGATTTTTTCACAGCTTCAAAGGACTGTAGACCCAATAAGGTTTTACTTTCAACTCGATACCTCCACGCGTTCCCGAGATAAAGGGTCTTGACCGGACGGATGGACAGAGAGATGGACAACAAAGTGATTCTGTAGGGACTTCGTTTTTTCCTCTTGACCCTAAAAATTAATAAAACAATAATCCTGATAAACTTTTACATTGTTCTATTACACACATTAGTAACCTGATGTATACTCATTCGGGTCGAGCCTAGCTCCTACAAAACAATGAAAATTAGGATGGGCTAGTGCACTAAACTTTATTTTATTTTATTTTTATTTTTCTCATGCAGCCAATTATGTTTTTCTGGTTTCTAGACCAACAATATTGACAATTTATTTTGCAGTCTTCTATGCCAGTGTTAGCAAGAGCATAAGAATCACTTGGTACACAAAAGCACGATTCTGTTTACTCTACGTGCGAGGATAACAAGTGTAGGGCTATAAGTATGGAATATCGAATAGTTTTATATCAATCTGAAGATTATAAGGATTTAGTTGAAAATATTTTTACTATGACAGCAGAAGAATTAAAGAAACAAACAAAGAATAAATACTCCAAATAAACTTTAGGCGGGCATTCTTTGTTTTTTCTTTGCACGCAAGTAGGTACTTTACGGAGATTACAATCATGTCCTGCTTTTAGTGGTAGGCGGTGTCGTCCGATGGTCAAACTGGACACAGCTCATTTCTGTCAAGTCTATCTATGGCACACAAGATAAGACAGGCAACTTCCTTTCAATAAATAAAAAAAATCAAACGCTAGTTTGGTAAAGTTGAATTTGACAACAGTTTTCATGCATATAAAATAGGTCTTTACGAGCACATGCATTGAAAATTACATTTAATACAACCTTTCTCAATATATTTTATTTCAATCGTTGAAATGCACATAGACAATAATGAATTTATACACTCGACCTTATTGGTCAGTCTGAATCAAGAAAATCTTGGTTAACTAAGCTAGTGCTACTAAACTATTAGCTAATTACAGTGCTGTATTTCATAGCTAAGAGACCGTAACTTGAAATTCTTGAACGTCGAGTGACGCAGTCGAGTGTACATTCCCCCTAACATTACATCGACAGACGTTTCCTAAGAAGGATAATAAATATTTGCACGCAGATTAATGGCATACGCGTTGTGGGCGGTCTTCTTTTTATCTCCAGTCTTGCTTACTACAAACAAACGGAAAAAACGTCCATACATTTCTCGGTATCTTGGCGATATATTTAAAGCTACACTAGCCTTTTACCTGTGTTCGCCTGCGAACGGGACAGGCCGAGTTGTTAGATGTACGAGTACTTAAGGGGCTATTTCGCTGAAATCGGCACTTTTTGAAGTTGTTTACCTGCTTTTCAAAAAAACCACTAATTTGAGAAATTAGTATATAAATAAAGGTACCTTTTTCTAGTTTTCTTCAGTTTAGAAACGCGATTACAAAACTTTCGCTCGATAAGATAATTATTGAAATGAGGTCTTCTTCGACACTTTTTTTCATAGTTTGTCAAATAGGAATGACAGACAGACCTCAACGGTATTTTATTAGACAGGTTTTAAGAATATCTAAATTTTGTCACTTTGAAAATTTGATAACTATTTTAGTTAATTTTATATTCATTTAAAACCGACATTTTTCTATATTTTCCGGAATCCGTCCCTCTTGCAGTGCGGGTCGTTTTGCATGGATTGACAATGACTTTTGCAAGCGTGACATATCCTCTTAAACGAGTATTTTAAACCCTAAAGCAGATTATGTCATATTTACAATACAGTACATTCTGACGTAGAAAGGTTTTATGTTACTATAATTCCATCCATCAGCCTGTTTCGTCCACTGCTGGACATAGGCCTTTCTAGGATTTCGCCACTCTTGGCGGTCCTCCTGGAAGAAATGCCCATACTCACACACGCTGGGCACGCGGGTTGGTGAGCGCGGTGCCAAAACCCTTGCACCAGTGATGCCGCTGCCCGTCACCAGTCTGTTTTATATAAGGCTCGGCAATTGGGGATGGATATACCGCAATCCATCGGTCCCAGGCAATGGTGGGCCGCCTGGTTTTGCCTGAGAGCTGTTCTCTTACTCTCCCCCGAATAACTTCGGTAGGATTTGCGAGTAAGATGGTGGTACCTCCACAGTCGAGCCCGGCATCGGCTCTACCACGTACTTATACTACTATAATTAATAAAAGAAAAAAATATATAAATTTTAACTACCAATCAACATTTTGTATCCTTGAAATCAATAGTTGTAATGCATTCTTACAGTATCTAACTTTTCTTAGGATTACTTCAGTATACGTGGTGGCCAAATATCACTTACTGCAGTCATGTGATGTAGTCTACGAGTATTTCTGAAATATGATATATAGATGCTGCGCATACAAACCTCTAATTAAGGCGTTTTATGTGCTGTCAATAATGGTATAGTTAGTAATATATTAAGATTAAGTGACAAGGATTCAGAATCTATATTTAACAAATTTTTGGCTAATTTGTAATTTACTCTTTATTAGCAGGGCACTGCTGTGGCTTTCTGCGGAGTCAAAGACCTTTTTGTTTGCAGTATTTTATATATCACCTAATCCTAAGTTGACAGCTTAGCCTAAGAAACTGTTTATTTTTTGGAAGTATTTGATTGTTTGTGTTGATGTTGCATCAAAATAAACGTCTCTTCTTTTTTTCTATCAAGAAAAAAAAACATTTAGGATCTGGATTTTGAGGTGTTTATTTGGTATTATTTAAGTACGTGTCCCCTGAAATATATAGTATATATACCGAGAGTGTAAAGAGAATAACTTTGAATTTAACTATAATATACTCTACCGGTCATAAGTAATAAAACTGAAGTACACTTTTTTTTTCTTTAGCTTGGGTATGTTTTTAGGGTTCCGTACCCGAAGGGTGCCAAACGGAACCCCGTCTGTCCGTAGGGATCCAAGTAGAAAATTAAAATTTTCACAGAATACGTGTTACTGTGGCCTCCATGGTCCCCATACAATAGCGTCATCTGAAATGACTTGATTGACAGCTTTTACTGGAGTTAATTGATGATAGATCACGCTAAGAGTAACTTGTCAACCTTTTTGCCACGAGGTTCATTCGTAAGATTATAGATGGCGTTTAAATCTTAAAAGCAGTTAATTTGGGGTTGCGTAGCACTAAAATGTGGTGGTACGGAACCTTTTGTGTACGAGTCCGACTCGCACTTGGCCAAATTATTTTATTAAATTCTCCAGTATGATTAGAAGAGTATGTGATTTTATTTAAAGCGGTAAATGAACACCCTGGTATGTGTCCATACATCATAGCGGGTTGCACAGCAAGAAAACTATGGAGTCGTAGTGCATGCTACGGCTCGTAGCAAAAAGAACATGCGTAAGCCTACAGCGTATAGGGTCTACAAAGCGAGAAAGCTATGGATTCGTAGCACTTGCTTAGCCGTACCGTAGCAAAAAAAGGACGCGAATGTGTCAAATATAAATAAATGGTAATCATTAATTGAGTTTGCCAAACTCTTCGACGTAGAATATGGTTCTATCTATGTCGATAGTTAAGCTGGATAAATCACTGCCACGCAATAGGTTAGTTCCAGCCCCGTCCTAGATTTTTTCTCAAGAATTTTGTTTCTACTTGATTTTTTAATCTAATATTCTAATAATATTTAGAAGTTCCCAGTCGATGGGTTTCACTATAAATCATAACATAATTGTAAGCTGGTTAGGACATATTGTGTGTATAAATTGAAACTTTTAACGTTTTATTGTAACAAAAATATTTTTGCAATTTCAGCGCTTAAATTGTGGCTGTTTCCAGATAATGATGGCGAGTACGCGATAAAGCAACGACAGAATACGAAATGCCCCATTAGGCAATTGTTTTCACGGTTTTATTCAAATTAATCGCTTTTTTATGGACGTGTTGAAAAACTGGCCGGATTATTTTTTTAATCAGCTGTACGCGTTTTAAGGGGAATTAGGTTTTTAGTGGGGCGTTTTTATTGTAAATTAGAGCCATCTTCACACAAGCGTAGCGGATTTTATTATGATATAGTCCTGAATCATTTGAGCAAACATTTACTAGGGGAGCGATAAACGATCCTGGTTTTATTTTTTTCTCGACTTCTGGCTATCAGAACTTTTTTAAAGATATGATTTTAAGACTTCTGTACCCAAAGAGTACACAGAAGAGTAACACAGTAAGAGTAACAGAACCCTATCACTAAACCTCCGCTGTCTGCCTGTCTGTCCGTCCGTCTGTCACAGCTTCAACCGTTATAGGTAGAAAGTTGAAATTTTCACAAAATACGTGTAGCTTCTACCACGACAAACAATAAAACATTAAAAATAATTGAAATTTAAGTGGAGTTGATGCTCGTGATTGTTGGCACTTGGTGGAACTTTTGAAACATTTTTTGTTTGATAAACACTTGTACTTGTCCACTTATTTATATTAATTTCCCTTACCGGTTTCGCTGTTAAGGTTTACCTTTGATAATGCTTTAACAGCGAAACCGGTAAGGGAAATTAATATAAATAAGTGGACAAGTACAAGTGTTTATCAAACAAAAAAAAAGAAATTTAAGTGGATACAAGATACCTAGAAAAAGTTAAATTATTTTAACGTTATTGATTTTGGCTTTTATTTAAAGTCGGTAATTACATGCAAGTTTTAAATTTAGTCCGATGCCAGAACATAAAACTCTAATGTAAAACAAAAATGATAAAAGTAGGTTTTCGTACGAGAAGGTACCAATTTTTTTAGGCTCTACCATTTTTGCAGCTTGTTTTTTGTAGCCTTGATGTTGCTTTGGCATGTCTATTTTTGTTATTTACCATAGGTAATCTTTTTAGGGTTCCGAATTCGTATTGTGGGTTGGTATGGAACCCTTTGGGCGTGAGTGCGAATCTCACTGGGCCAAATTATTTATAATTTACTTTAATTTGAATGTATCTTCCGAATTTTATTATCGTTATAAAATTTTATCCAAAAAATAATTATAAAGCTATAAAATTTGTTAATTACCCACCAAACTACACACAAAATAAAACTGGTCAGATGCGAGTAAGAATCGTACCCTGAAGGTTCCTTACGTACCGTCTTTAACACGAACGTATTCCACGAGCAGTTATGATCACCAAACTAACTTGATACTTACGATCTATTAAACTCCACACAAGGCGAGTCATTTGTATATACTACATACATACATATAATCACGCCAGTCTCCCAGAGAAGTACGCAGAAACTAAAGATTTCTATCTGCTACGATCCTGACACATATTGTACATCGTTTGTGTATGTTATAGTCAAAGCCCGATGTGACTTCTCTCCAGAGAATATCTAGGCTATCCTGCGTTTGACCGACGACGACTCTCGTCAAACCCCGAAATAGATTTTAGTTTCAGTCTTTGACTGACGTATTTTAGGCAAACCTAGAATAAACTTGATAGTACAACATCGAAACTAAAAATATAGGTTTCGGGCTTTGACTAATCTGTGCTTAGTTGGATTGTATTGGGCAGTCAAAGTCTAATTTACGATTGACCGAATAAGGTTCGATGATAAACAAAGCGAAGAAGGGCATGTTAAGTTGCTTGTGATTAAAATTTGGGAGCTGATCGAAGCGGAGTGGAGCGAAGCAACCTCTTCTATAATAACTTTCTGTTAAGAACGAATAAAAGGGGGCCCTGCTCCGCTCCGTTTCGCTCAGCTTTTGAATTTATAAGACCACAAGCAACCTAACACGCTCCTACTCGATTCGTTTGTCGTCACACTTATTTTTGATTTTTTGTAAAAACAACCAATTATATAAACCAAATCGATAAGAAAAGGGTCGATTTCATTAATTTTAACTTTGACCTTTAACTGACAAGCAATTCTAACTAAAAATCATTTCATTAGTCAAAGGCCTAACCACAAAGCGCTTTGAGCCTTTGACTTAGACCTCTTGTCGAATCTGAGGATTGACTAGGCAAACCTAAAAGAGCCTGCACTTCAGGCTTTGACTGTAACGTTAACACATAATGTAGTACATCAGAGTAAATTATTTACAGAAGACTCTGTAAACATGTCTATTTTGCGGTTACAATATTGGGGCGTTTCGGAACGCTGTAACTAGGTTATACTCGTACCGTTTGGAATAGTGCCATACAAGCTACGCTAATGAGAACTATTAAGAGCAAATAAATATGTAGTGATATGCTATTAGGAACTTTCTTCATTATTTTACTACGAAACAAAGTATATTATCGCGACATGAATCCATGAAGGAGAGGCAGAGGCAAGGAAGTCACAGTGCACACTTGGTTCACCCTCTTTTCAGCGACGATTATTATGGCCCAAACGTGATGGGTGATTAGCTCTATCGCCGTACTTCGGGCACGTAGACAGAACACAAATTAACGTGCACTGCGGGGATTGAACCCAGGATCTCTGGGTTAGCAGGCGAGTGGTCTGCCACTCAGCCACAGTGGTGGTCACTCGGCCACAGTCGCGGTTACTCGGTCACAGAGGCCAAGGCAGCAGTTTGTTACGGCTCCTATAATTTTTACAAAAATACGAGTACCTGCATAAGGTGACTTTAATTTATACAGCCAAACTCATACTGAAGGCTTGGTAAGTGCGATCAGTAACACGGATCGATAACACTTATTTCTAATTTCGCAAAATAAAATATTGACGTCCCATAGTAATTGACTCAAGGCTGGAGGGCTATTCTCACTCTGTTGAATTAGCCTTCTCGATCGTAAAAACCCGTTTTATCTGTCGAACTCTTAGACCATTTAACACGGGCCCTGGCAAAACGCGACTCTTAGTACTGAAGTTATTCTGCCGTTTTCCACGGGAGGGGAAGTAAACACGCACAGCACACATTTACTCATTCACGCACACTCCTACGAAAAATTGATATGTCGCACTAAATCAGAAGCTGCAACACAAACACAAAACACGCACACAAGTAAACTTACATGAACAAATTGTTCATGTACTTCGGCAGAGGGGGAAGAGTGCTCTTGCCTAGTCCCGTGTTATATGGTCTAAGGTCGAACTCCATGCATTTTTAGCTCGAGTTTTAGAAATCTCACTTCGATTGTTTCTCCGGAATTGCCCCTCTGGGCTTGCGTTTGTAAGGAACACGAAAAGAATAATTTACGAATTTCACAGAAAAGGTCATCGAACCTTGTTACTGAGCACTTACCAAGTCTTCAGTCTGAATTTGGGTATATAAATTAAAGTCACCTTATATATGTATACATCATAACTATTCATAGCATGTAATTTTTTAAATTTATTTAATTCTATTTTAAATAAATGACTTTTTTATTGTTAATATTTAAGATGGATCTGTTGTGAAATTATGTAAGAAAATCGTATTCATTTGACAGCCAAAAAAACGTTTGGTTTCAATATCAAACGGGCTAATTTTCTTAGCCGAATAACCGTTTGACATTCGAAACAAATACATTTATCTGACATAATTGCACCTCATAGTTACGATCTTAATAACTACGATTCATTGTTTAACTTTTGTTTTACCGATAATGAGAATTAAAAGAATTAAATATTATCTTTAGAAAAACGTATTTTTAATACACAGTCCGAAAAATGCGTCTTTATAGTATTTTACAGCTGAACCTTAAAAACAAGCACTCAACATGATCGTATTTTCCCCATCTAATCTACAACGAGGGTAGTTAAGAGGCAGCCGCACCAAATTACAAACATATAAATCTTTATTATCTCATTACTCGACGCAAAATTTTTCGGCTATAAATCTGCAAAGCGTGGCTTCTTAACGGAACATTTTGAAGTGTAAACCAAACTTATTTAATACAGAAAACCACGCTCAAATAGCCCTTAAAACCGTTAATACTAAAGCTCAAAATCTAAAAGCAATGTAAGCTATAAAGATTTTAAAGTAATCTTCGTGCTTAAAGTTTAGGACAATAATACCACGCGTCACTTGTTTCAGATTTTAACTTTTGAATGGGTTGTTTATTCTTTTATTTGTTTGGTCATTATTTTTCCTTTTTAATTTAAGAAATAATTACAGGCAGTGAAGTCCTAAACTCATTTCAAGCCCACGCGGGCTCCTGCCTATTTTTTATCAACGTGTAGATTTATGATTTTTTATATTTCTAAATCTGTATTCAGCGGTTATAATAGGAACTCTAGGTGATGTATGTTTCAACAACTTAAGCTGCGCTGATAATATGGTGTTTCTCTCCCCGTCAATCAACGGACTTAGAAAAATGCTAGCTTTATGTGAGTATCTTGTGATAAAAAATGGCATGAGATATAACGCAACAAAAACCGAAATGGTAGTTTTTCGTTCTGGCCGTGGTCCAGAGAGAATACCTCGGGCTTACCTGAATGGTTCATCGGTTCGTGTTTTAGAGCAACCCAGGTATCTTGGTCACATTTTATCCACTCACCTAAACGATGACATTGACATCTCGCTGCTCGGTGTATTATGATCGCGCGCAGATTCGCTAAGTGCTCTAAGGAGGTCAAAATATTGCTCTTTATAACATATTGTCAAAACTTTTTCACATGCCAACTCTGGATAAACTACACCAGTAGAGCATATAGCATCTTTATAGTACAGTATAACGACGCATTTCGCATCCTGTTGAAGCTCCCGCGCTATTGCAGCGCAAATGCTATGTTCGCCGACGCTAGAGTCCCCAATTTCTTCGCTATAATGAGAAAGAGGATTTCCATGTTCTGGACTAGAGTTCGAAGCTCTAAAAATGAGTGGTTGTGAGCGAGGATATCTATGGAAATAGGTTCCTGAAACACTGGCTGTACGTGCACCAGACTGAGAATAGGAAATAATTATTCTTTGTTAGTGGTTATTTACTTGGAATATGTATGAATTTAATATTATCTTATTTTAATTTTATTGTAATATAATTTTCCACACACTTGCTTCTAAAGTGGCCCTTATTGCAGCGTTCTTAGGGTCATAATGCGGCATATCAAACACACGTGCTTTTTACTTAACATTATCCCAGTAGTGTTTTTTACATTACAGTTTTGTTTTAATCTTAGCAAACAGTTTTGATGTCTTGAGAAATAGTAAAGTTTTTGCGAATAAATAGACTGTCTCAGTTGAAATATATTTTTTTTTTATTTAATTTCATCAAATTATTTATTTTTATCAACAAATTAACTTAAATTTTTGTTGTTAATACAAAAATATTTTGTTAATATTTAATATTTAGCTGTTTGGCAATATTTGGCTGTTTGGCTTTTTGCGTCAGTGCCTCTATTTCCATCTGCGCAAAAAACAAAATCTCCGCCGCCATTTTTCAAAGAAAGCTCAAAGTTCATAGCTGGGTTTTCGACTATGTGGAAAAAAAGACATTGAAATTTTATTATTTTTCCTCGCAAGTGTGTTGAAAAACGTCGTATGAAACGCGTGAGCATTATACATTACACTCTCGGCTCCATTACGCCCTCGTCTTCGGCTCGGCCTGCAATCCCGCCCCGACTGTAATATCCAACGCAGCTCACTTGTATCATAATGTACTATTTTAAGATAATATTGTATGGGTACCTTACCTGAAATAAAGGTTAAATATTACAAGCTTTCTAAAGCGAATTAAAACAGTTATTTTATACACATGTATAAACATGTTATGTTAGGTTATAAAGAGATAAACCAAATTTATTATTTTAGGTCTTCAAACATAGTAACTTTTTAAACAACTTTTTCTTTCACACTTATTTTAGAATTACTCGGATAACTTTTAACTCTGGTAACTAAAGCTCACATTATTTACACAGGTTTTAACGGTTTATTGAGGTTTATTAGCCCAACCGACTGAATAGTTATTAGAGATGTTACCTAGCACGAAATTCAGTTTTAAGCCAGAAGAATTATTTATATACGGCAACAATTTAATTAATAAATAATAATTTTGTGTAACAGACCCGTGGCAAAAATTTAACCGCTTAAATAATTTTCTTTGTTATAAAAAATATTTTTAATTTGTATCAAATGTTTGTGGGTATTGTTTGATACAGTCTTTATGTGTACATGTTTCCAATTATAGAAAAAGGAAGGAAGAAAAAGACCAGGAAATCATACACCAAGAATTGCCTTAAAAGACTTATCTTGAGAAATAAAGATTACAAAGTTACAAACTTCTTCCAAAATTGGCTTATCTCTTGTGTGATTACCGGCTCTGTTGAAGCAAATACGAGCTACAAATTACTTTAAGACCGTTAAAACTTTCAAAGGAACCAAATGAGGTTTTTGCTTGTTTGTGCGATAAAACAGTGATTGAATCAATTTTATCACCCACGCCCACGTGAGGTTATGTAATAATTCCTACCATTCGGGGAATGGAGAACTTTTGGATTAAGTTATTGTCACAACTTTAGTATTAACTTAATCGATATAAATCTGGATATAACTGTCGATATAATAAAATAAATAGTCAATATTTATGTTATCTACTCACGTATTTTACTTTATTTTTTCTTTTTCCATTTGCACGCTCCATTTTTATGTTTTTTTTCTTATCTTCTGTTTCATCGAAAAGTTGCCTGGAAGATATTGCTGTAAGCAATAAGAACCGCCTTTGTACTCTATAAAATATTTTAAATATCCCTTTTTCATGTTTTGTGCAAATGTGCATTAAGTGAAATTAATAAAATAAAAAAATAAAAATGAAAGGAAAAGCATGATAAGATCTATTGTTATAAAATAAAGGATATATAATACTTACAGTAATCTTTGCAGAGGTAAAGTTTTAAATTAAGTTACATCCACATTTCAGCGTGATGGGTAGTGATCCCAAAGGTCCCCAGTAGTTAGTGCAGTGAATCAAGAATAGGTTTGATATTACTGTTTTTTGTGAAAAATATTTTATATAAATTCACACGAAAGCGTTTTAAAAAAATGCATCGTTATTGTTTAGATTAAAAAATTATATGCTTACAACAGACATTGTTGTTATTTTAACTTTATTAGTTTGGACGAATTACTGTTTTAAACTGAAAAAACAGCCTTCAATTTTGCTCTGTCGCGTTTTGGGCTTCGTTATCGTCTTGGAAAATTCCTAATTTAGTATAACATGTAATTTTTTTTCAGAACCTTATCTAATTGCAGTATGTGAGTTTTACTATTTTAGAAACTTATTTTTTACTGCCTATGTCGTCATAAGACTGAACAGTAATTTTTACCGTAATTTAGGATCCTAGCTCTGCCTGTCATGTCATGCCTGACCTCTCATCCATAAAGCTGATTTCATTAAATATTTAGGTATAATGGTCGATGCAAATCTTACCTTTCGACAACAAATAGACCTACTTGCTTCCAGAGTCCGCAAACTTATTTTTGTTTTTAAAATACTACGAGGCTTTGCTAACAAGAAATTGCCAAATCATGTATACTCAGCCTTGTGTCAATCCATTATAATATGCTGCATTTCATCATGGGGCGGAGCTGCTAAGACCACTCTACTAACCCTTGAACGAGCACAATGAATGATACTGAAGGTTTCGTCTTTTCGACCATTTTACTTCCCAACTAGAAAACTATATCAGTCTTGCAAAGTACTAACCGTCCGTCAACTATTCATTCTGAAAATAGTCCTAATGCAGCACAAATCCACAGCCACAACCCGGAAATCACCAACACTGCTCAAACACGCACCGCACACGCTTTCGCGCATAAATTCACTTCATTTTTAGGCCCGTACCCTTACAATAAAATAAATAAAATAATTGACTTATTTGAACTCACTAGCTTTAAATGCAAAAACCGAGTCTCTGAATGGTAACAATATCTGTCCTTCGATGAGACCTACTCTGCGTGGTAATGCAATTATTATGTTTTAGTTAAATTATTTAAAGTGTAATATTTCAATGAATCTTAAGGTTTTATATTTAATTGACTTCCACTTCTATTTCAAACATTTAGGTAATTTTTAAGCTTACAATTTGTCATTTTAAGTCTTCTTTATGCTCTGTCCACTTCGTGTCTAAAATACAGGTTACTTTTCGTAGTTTAGTTTAGGCTAAGCATTTTTACTAGCCGTAAGATCCTATTTTTGATTGCATTAATTCTCAGTTCTCTTATGCAAATCAATGAATATTAATTATTAACGTTTTGTATATTTAACAAACCTATCGTACCACTGCATTTTTCAAATATTTAAGGTCAACATGTTTTCAAATTTGTTACAAAACAATTTACACTTAAGAAGAATAAATGTGAAAATAATAATAGGTTGGGGAAAAACTCTTTTCGCAAATTGTATGAACTTATAATAAAATCTCGTTGGCTATACCATTTTTATCTGGCTGGTTTTGGTATTATTAAAAAGTTAAAATTTTAAAAAAGATAATTCCATATTCAAATTAGGTAAAATGTGTGATTTTTGTTTTTCGTACTGTTAATATGAGTGAATCTAACGAAGAAATTCGATACATTTTAAAATTTTGCTACAAAAAAGGTAAAAACGCAACTCAAGCCGCGAAAAAAATTTGTGATGTTTATGGACCTAGTGCAGTGTCTGTGATAGTAGTACAAATTTGGTTTTAGCGTTTTCAATCCGGAAATTTTGATGTCAAAGATGCACCTCGCTCTGGGCGCCCTGTTACGGATAAAATGGATGCCATTTTTGAAAAAGTGGAGCAAGATCGGCATATCAGTAGTTACGATGTAGCTGAAGAACTGGGGATTGACCACAAAACAGTTTTGGCGCATTTTAAAAAGCTGGGTACACAAAAAAGCTCGATATTTGGGTGCCTCATGAGCTCACTGAAAGAAACTTAATAAACCGTGTACTCATTTGTGATTCTTTATTACGACGTAATGAAACCGAACCATTTTTGAAAAACCTGATAACTGGTTATGAAAAGTGGATCACGTACGACAAGAACGTGCGAAAAAGGTCGTGGTCAAAGGCTGGTCAGGCTTCACAGACTCTGGCGAAACCCGGGTTATCTCGCAACAAGGTAATGCTGTGTGTATGGTGGGATTGGAAGGGCATTATTCATTATGAGCTGTTACCGCCAGACAGGACCATCGATTCTGAGCTCTACTGCGAACAACTGATAAGATTAAAGCAAGAAGTTGAGAGAAAGCGGCTGGAATTAGTCAACAGAAGGGTTTTTCATCATGATAACGTTAGACCTCACACATCTTTAGCTACTCGGCAAAAATTAAGAGAGTTTGGCTGGGACGTATTAATGCATCCGCCGTATAATTCTGACCTTGCACCCTCATATTTCCACTTGTTTCGGTCTCTTCAGAATTCTTTAGGCAGTGTCAGGTTAACATCACGAGAGGACTGCCAAAACCACTCGTCGCAGTTTTTTGATCAGAAGCCCCAGAATTTCTATAGCAATGGGATCATGTCCCTACCTACAAGGTGGCAGAAAGTTATGGAACAAAATGGCACCTACATACTTTAGTTAAATGTAAATAAACTCTATTAATAAATGTTTTTAATTTTCATATAAAATGCGAAGAAACTTTTTCCCCAACTATTTATATTCAACTAGATACCTCCACGCGTTCCCGAGATAAAGGGTCTTTTCATATAAAATAATATATTAATATATCTATGGGGAAAATGAGACGTTTTGGAGATAAAACACAACATTTCTGAGCATTTAATTAAATATTTTGAATATATTGATTACCTGAAAATTACAGATAAATAGAAAGTAAAGCTTAGGCAATAGATTTAACTATTGTTAGATTTAAAATGCCTAAGTGTACAAATGAGATGACAAATCTTCTTGTATAGCATCAAAAACTGACCCCCTATCCGCACGCAGACAGAACAAGAATGTACCCATATAATCTGAATTCCCGATTATTGGACGAACCGATAGAACAACTACAATACAGAGATGGTACAGGAGTATGTTAATAATTTGGCCAAGTTCGAGTCGGACTCGCGCACAAAGGGTACGGAACCCTAAAAGCATACAATTAAACAATACATAATGCAACATTAAGGGGACACAAAACAAACCTCTAAAATGGTAGCGCCTGCCAAACAATTCAGAACCCTCTGAGTACGGAACCCTAATTTTATTATTGGTGTTTTACTTTAGAGTATGTAAAATAATGTGAACAAATATGAATCTTGTGTGTAATATCTTCTATAAGATACAGCTGAAACAAATAATGATAAAAATGATATTTGTTCGAGGCTTATTGTATGGGGTCACCCTCTGGGTTTCAATTTTTCCCAGTTTTATATTTGTTATGGTAGAGGCTAAAAAATTTGGTGGCGGAGAGAATAGATTTGTTCTACTGCTATTATGTTATATATAATTAAGCTAAATAATATTAAGTTAGTATCTCTTTTGTAACTTCGCTGTCGCATTAGATAAATTACCTATAATGATAGTAGTAAGTGGATTTGATAAATAAATAAGAATAAAATAAATAATTGCACGTATTGTGTGAAAATCTCAACTCTCTACCTATTACGGCTGAAGCTGTAGACTCCTGTGACAGACGTGCAGACAGACAGACAGCGGAAGCTTAGTAATAGGGTCCCGTTTGGCACCCTTCCGGTACGGAATCCAAAGAAGCCTCGGATGTTTTAATGTGTAATTTCCCCTTAATTTTTCAATGACAAAACCTTAACTTTGTCACATTTTTAATCAAAATCTACGAATAATTAATATGATTGATGATTTGGGTCAGATATCTGATTGTATGACCTACGTCTGTTTCAGAACTAGTCATAGGATGATGAAGTATGCTGGTGTTTTCCAAACCAAAGCAAATTAGGAATTTTGATTTCGAAATTGTCGAAAATGACGGCTAAATACAGCCTATGGTTTAGAAAATGCTTGCGTAACATTCACCTACATATTTGCAGCATTGCTGTAATTTATTGGTTTGATAATTCAATCTGCAACAAAAATCTTCTCATCGATAAACATACATAAATACGTCATATACTATAAAAGGGTGCCGGCAATGTGGAGATTTATAACCCAGATACCTTAAAAAAACAAGTAAGTAATGGCTTTTATTTGTTAATTTTTATTTTATTAGAAATAAAAAATTGTTTATTCGCCTGATGACGAACCCACTGAGGGGTCGAAATATAGCACATTTTACTGTAATGATATTTCTGTGTGTTGATAATAAAAAATAAAACTTACAATAAAAAACCGGCCAAGTGCGTGTCGGGCCACGCGCAATGTAGGGTTCCGTAGTTGCCCGGTACATATAAGTTGGTCTACTAATACAGACCGCGCCAAACTTCTGGTCCCATACATTATAGGGGACCAAAAGTTTGGCGCCACCTGTACTCGTAAACCTGTAAAGCATACATAGCTGTGATAGTTTTCCTTTTAAATTCATTATATATACTACTTCTGTGATTTTTTTCACATTTCTATAAACAACCGTTTAGCCGGCAGGGGGGACGCTCCACTCTAACTAAAATTTTCACTTTAAAGCTTAATATTTCACCAACGAATCCCTAAATCGAAAAATGGTTTTCACACACCCACAATGTTTTTGATAAGCCTATCCAACGATACCCCACATTATGGGATAGACGAGAAAAAAAATTCATCCCCAGTTAACGTACATGACAGGGTACCATTAAAAAAATTTTTTTCGAGATTTTATTTTACCATTTTGTCGGCGTGATTAATATTTATATCCATGCCAAATTACAGCTTTCTAGTATTAACAGTCTCTGCGCTAAGCCGCGGACAGACGGACAGACGGACTGGGCGAAACTATAAGGGATCCTTGTCGGACTACGGAACCCTAAAAAGAGTGATTGTACTTTCCAGGCAAGTGCGTTTCAGCCAAAGCGCATTCCATTTGGTGCAGCAGTGGCGAAACGTAACCATAAGGTGAATAAAAAAAAAAATTTGGCCAAGTGCGAATCGTACTTGCGCACAAAGGGTTCCATACTACCCCACAATATGGGTGCGGAATCCTAAAAATATTATGGTAAATAACAACAATTGTACATGCGAAAGCAACATCAACGCTACAAAAAAACGCAAGGCTGTAAAATGGTAGCGCCTGACAAATAAATTGCCACCGTCTGCGTATGTATGGAAACTTTTTATTATTAAGAGTATGTCCTACAATCTGACTAAATTAAAAATTGTATGTATTACCTACCGAATTGTATTAAGAACCAAAGCCAATGAATTATTGCAACTTATTAGAGGTCTCTTGTTTGGGGACTGAAAGCGGTAATATTACCCCATCTTATGGGGACGGTCGAATGAAGTGAAGGTACAGTAGTATAATATACATATACGTACATTCGTAGAGAAATATAATGTATTGGTATGTAGTAATCACACTATCACATCACACTAATATTATAAATGCGAAGGTTTGTGTGTGTGTGTGTGTGTGTGTGTGTATGTTTTTCACTCTTTCACGCTGAAACGGCTGAACGGATTTGGATTAAATTGAGAATGGATATAGCTTATACCCTAACTTAACACATAAGCTACTTTTTATCCCGGAAAAAAGCATGTCGTTAAACCGAATAACACGCGGGCGGGGCCGCGGGCAAAAGCTAGTATAATTTATATTGTTTTTCCAATGAAAAACAAAATTTATTGTTATATACCGGAATCCTAATATCATTTTGCTTATACTTACATGCCATAACATATAAGGAGTCCTGAGTTATGCTGTCGACAGATAGAACAATGAAATCTTTTTATACATTTACAGTAAATTTTTGGAAACTATAACTTGCGTAACTTTTCACAAACATGCTCATGAAAATTAAATTACAGAACAAATCTTGTCACATGATTTTCCGTCCTCATCAACTGAAAACTCATGACTACGACATATGATTTGGACAGGACGTACCGAATCTGTCTCTGCCAAATGGGGCCTAAATTCACAAAGCTAGCGCAAACGCGCAATCCATGACTGTTGACCACAGCGTGTTATTTCAACCCTGTCAGTAATAAAATCGCGATAACGCATCGATGGATCACGCGGCGTCCGGTTGCTGACTGTGGCACCATGACGTAGCACAGCAATTGAGTTATCATTTCAGTTTTCATTGCTAGTAAAAATGTTTGAAATAGTCCTCTAGAATATACCAATAAATAGCTTTTACCTTTCATGAACTGGTCACGCGCAAGTAGGACTACCCGGAGGATTCTGTTATCATTTAAAACACAAATTTATTCCACGAGCAGCTATTAGAGGCCAGCTTTATTTGACACTTAGGTTCTATAGACTCTATGTGTACAAAGTGTCATTAAATTGGTCATAAATGTCATCGTTAATCATTAAATGTTCAACAATATTACATTTTTCCTTGACGTGTGCTATAAGACCTAATTGTGAACGGAATTTTAAGTTTCTACGTCAACTGGAAGTACTCTATAGGTTTTTATGATAAGCCAATTTGTATGAAATTGATTACGTAAAGGGCATAACTTTTTTTCGCGTTGCGTTCGCATTCTGATATTTTTACGACACTATAGGGCCGCGACCTTCGGGTAGGAGGTACGAGGGTCATGCCAAATGAAACTAGATATTCAAACACTATATTATTTATTCTTTATTGTAGATATCAAAATTCTCAAAGTATTCACCCTGAGCAAGTATACACTTAACGAATGTTCTATATTCAAAATTATTAGTTGGTAACCGACCTATACGTAAAGTTATAACGTGCCAGTGACAAAACAATGAGTAAAGGGTATCTAACTTATTTTGGCATGCCCCTCGTATTAGTTTCGAGTGTATATCTCTAACCGACCCGAGAAATAAGGTCTTGACAAACGGACAGACAGAGAGACGGGCAACAGTGTGATCCTACAAGGGTTTCGTTTTTCATTTTGAGGTGAGGAAACCTAAAAATGAAGCCCCTATTAACACAGAAACGTGCATAAGTACCTTTAGGTGGCGGAAGGAATCGCAAATTTATCAAAGTATGCGCTAAAACTAATCACCATTAATTATAATTTCATCTATCGGTTAAAAACCAACGGCAACACAAATAAGCGATTCGGAATTCAAAACCCAATATACGAGTAGTTAACGTAAAACAAACGTACTAACTGACTATGCGCTAAAACTAATCACCATTAATTATAATTTCATCTATCGGTTAAAAACCAACGGCAACACAAATAAGCGATTCGGAATTCAAAACCCAATATACGAGTAGTTAACGTAAAACAAACGTACAAACTGACACTTCGATTTGCATACGGTTCAATCAGTTTTCATGAATAAATCACGTGTGGCCGAGCGTATGCCGGTTTATTCGTTTATTCAGGAGGATTCGCGCGTCTGAGTTTAAATGAATGATCGCCAGTGTGGGAATCTATATCTACACTAATAATAAAGTATATAAAAGTAACGTGTACATACTGAATATTATTGCGAAATTTTAAATTAGAAAGGGTATTTTATTAGTATTGTCCTAAGGCCGCAATTACAATTTTTAGATATTTTGTCGCTGTATTTATGTATGTATGTTCCGTTTTAACCCGAAAATCACTCAACGGATTTAGATGGGTTTTATTTATTATCATCTGGGCAAATATAGGCTATGTGGGGTGTTGATAAAATAATCGACAAGCCATTAACTTTCGATATTAGTTTTAAAAGATATACTGATTGAAAGACTTTAACGCGTGTGAAGCCGTGGGCAAAAGTTGGAAAATAAGTATAGCTTTTAAAAAATGACCCCTCCCGCTCCTTACGGGTGATTGACTGAGCTATTTGTTTTTTTCGTATGTATGTATTCGTGTACTTATACATATATATTTATACATATGTATTATATTATGTTTAGATTATAGATATAAAATAACTTTCTGTTATGCGTATATTTATGCACTCATATAATGTTAAAATATATAAAATATCTATCATATTTTTCCAAGGTTGACTGAAATTAATTTCTTGTAGGAATAAGTCCGCCCTTGCCTTCTGTCAGTCTGTTATGCCTATCTTTGTAAATATCTTATTTTTTGTGTAATAGGGTAAGTCCAAGATAGTTGCCCACCATTTAAATTTACATCTGTATTTCTTTTAATAAGATGCATAGTGATTCATTATTAGTATAGTTTTGTACAAAAGGAACCTTTATGGTGAGACTCCATTGTCCGTTCGTCCGTCTGTATGTCACAGCCTCATAACTTTAGCACGGTTATAAATAAAGACTTGAAATTTACCACAAAAATAGCATTCACTTGCCGACATAATACAGTATAAAAATATATTTTTTTAAGTATTTCCAATACAAAACATAGAATAATAAAAAAAATATCCTTAAAATACAATATGGATATCAAATTGTAGATAATAAAGAGCTGATTATAAAAATTTTACTTTTTCTATATTTACTGGCACCAATTTCGAGAAATCTTTGAGACAGATTTAAACCCCTTACTTCAGTTTTGGACCGAATGTGGACCGAAAAAAATGAAGATAACTGGCCAATTACAGGAAAAATATAGAAATTCAAAAAAGTTGATAACAAATGAGAATTCTAGATATTAAGGAGTTGATTGTAAAAATATATACTTTTATTATATTTACTTGCACTGATTTCGAGAAATCTGTGAAAAATCACAAAAAATGTATGCTTCTCCTTACTTCTGAAACTAATGAACAGAAAAATATGAAAAAAGTCATAGTAATTTGGGATTAAGTAAAGATTTTAGGAAATATATAACGGGTGAGAAATTCACGATACAAAATGACAAAATTAAATTTTTCATCCACGAGTTTTATTTCGAGTACGGCATAAAAATATTTGAGTCACTCTTTTGCGGTACAATCAATTTTTCTTTTAGTTATCACTAGCTTTTGCCCGCGGTTTCAGCCGCGTTGAATTAGTTTTTGTGTACTATTTTAAAATCTGTCAATATTTCTTGGACTGTTACCTACAGTAAACATAGCTGGTGAAATGTGTGTGTGTTATGCGCCTCTGTGTTTCCCATTTTGTATATCTCTTATATAGCTTTTCCATGGGAACTGATCTATGGGATAAAAAGTAGTTTTTGTCCTTTTATTAATCTAGAACTTTATTTGTACAAAGTTTCAGCCCAATCGGTTCAAAGGGCACGGCTTGAAAGGGTGACACATCACTTTTCTATAGAAACGTAAAACCACATTTTCATCCAATGGGAACTGATTTATGGGATAAAAAGTAGCCTATGTCCTATTCAAGAACTACGTTTACAGAATTTCAGCCCAATAGGTTTCGTAAGTATGGCGTGACTTTTATATAGAAACTTGAAAACTCATTTTTCTCCCATGGGAACTGATTTATGGGATAAAAAGTTGCCTTTACCCTATTCCAGGTCTAAAACTACATTCATGCAAAAACTCTGCCCAATCGGTTCAGTAGGTACGGCGTGAAAGAGTAAAAAACATCCATCCATCCATCCATCCATCCATACATCCATCCATCCCTCCATACATCCATACATCCAAACATTCGCATTTGTAATATTAGTGGGAGGGATAATTCAGTTATGGTAAAGATTTTAAATACCTACTTCCTGACTGTTCCCTAAACTGTCGAATTACGGAACCCTCGGTATGCGAGTCTGATTCGCACTTGACCGGCCTTTTTTGACATTTTGACAGAAGGTATCTTTGAAATTATCTTTACATTGTCTTTTATTTATATGCATGACCTGCCAATTAAAAAGCAGGTTGTATGAAATGCTTATCAACAATTGGCCATCAGACGATGAATGGCGTATCGTAACATGTAGTGTTATCAGTAAATGAAACGTCAGCTGCAAACTTTATAGTTACTTCCTTGTTTTTATTCGATTTTTATTTTTCTGTTTTAATAATTTGCTTTTATAGTGGTTTGGAAATACAACCCTATTTTTATCTATAATAATCATACAGGTAGATATATTATTTTTATAAAAATGAATCAAGAAGTAAAGCAGAAATTAATGTTGTTTTGCCGAGTACAAATCAAGGGCGTCACAAATGGTGGCAGCAAATGTGTGGAATAAAATCTGTATTAGAAGTAAATAGCTATTCATCTTACTTCCTGTCATTTTCATTATGTGTTCTAGAGTTAAACATTTGCTAGTTGTGAAACGTACTATTCTCGAGCTTGTTTCAAACCAAAATTAGAAAAAAGTGGTCAAGTGCGAGCTGAACTTGTGTAGTATTAAGTTGTGTGTCGTAAACAAGTAGAATGTAATTGTGGCAAATAAATAATTTTCAATTTCAATTTATTTTTTCAATTTCAGTTTCATTTTGTATAATAATAATATAATAAGGTTTTCTCTCTTAACAACACAAAAAATAATGTTTGAGATATAGAGTTTAGCGATAAAGCCACCAAAATTAATACAAGTCATTCCTGCATAAATCACCCTTGTTTCAAGTTACACGAGTATAACGACAAATTTTAATAAAAGGAAGAATTTCATGAGCTGTGTGACGATCGCTGCAGATGGAGATATGAGTATCTCTGCCTACCCCTTTGAGACACAAGCATGTATGTTTGTATGCATTAGTAGAAATGCCTGTTGTATGGCGTAGTAATTACTTCTACTTCACAAAGAACTGGGGTTATCGTAGAGCTTGCTACGGGCTACGACGCATGCTGCTACGAGTTCCTTGCAGTTGTAGAAGTCATTCTACTAAGAATTGTATTATCCTACTACTTAATTAAATTTTACATTCAAATTTAAGTATGCAATGGACCAAGCCTTTAAATGTACTTTGTTACCTCAACCGTTTACCCACGAACTATGTTACGTCAACTGTTTAGCCACGTATAGTTTGCTACGTTAATCTTTCACCCACGTGTGTTGTTACGTCAACAAAGGCATTATGGGCCAATAGGATTCCAGGTACCGCGCTTCCTGATACCTCGGCTAATTGACAGAATTAATTGTACGCATGATATTGAATAATATCTGTCTTTTGGCTATTTTTTGTTTACAGTTTTTAGTTACATCCTACGACAGTGTTCGGCAACCGTATTAGTCAACAGAGTCAAATATTAACAGTACAACGATTGAGATAACTTTTGAGATTAACATTTTTTAAGCTTAAACTACATATATTGTATGTATGACTGTACAAAATTTATTGATAGGTAACTAAATCAACGTAAGTAAATCTTTGCCGTTCTATGCAAACTATACGGTACTTAAAACTGAATAAAAATTGACATCATTACAATGATATTATTTATTTAAGAAAATAAAACTTTATGTAAATTCATAACATTAAATCACGACAATGACTCACAACACCTTAAGTCCTTACCCGTGGTTGATGATAATCTTACTGAGCAATTTTGAACTTCAGTATGTTGTCAGAAAGTCTACATTAGAACCTTAGAACAATAATAAGACAAGAAACACAGTCTCATACTAAGTTCTCGTTCGAATCCGTCCGATAGTAACTATACAAACCTACATGGTATATGTACACATTACATAAATCAAACAGGGTACAAGTTCGAAATTTACTTTAGGATTTTCAACCGTAAGTAGATACAAACAAGAACCACTTTAGTTTGTCACTGCAGATTAGTTCAATGCTGACATCTTGGATTACGTCATGACGCGTCGTCCGAGAAGAAAGTAGAACATAAATGTCGGTGGAGCCGCAAAAATTAATTAACCAAAAATTGTTTGAAGTTTTTAGTTTGGGAATCCGTCTATGCAAAAATTATTTTGTAATGTTAATTGTATATTTGCTTCAAATATACTTATTTTATACGGGTTGTCACCAAACTGCTATTATTTACTGACAACGAACTTGGTTCCGAGGAAAGCTGAAAATGTTATAATGGTATAGTAAAAAACCTTTTATAAAAAGTAATGTTATTGAAGCTTTTCTCACAGATTCTTATTTTTTTGAATAGATTTTCAAATTTTGAAGACAAATCTCAAGCTAAATTAACTATCATCAGTTTCAAAATTTTAAATTATAGACGGAAAAACGAAAAAAAAATTTTTAAATACCAATTTTTATAATTATATAGCATTGTAATATAGATTTTTTTATTATTTAAGTTATTACTCATTCACAAACGCATTTATATTTTGTTACTAAAACAATATCAAATAAGCAAAAAAAAATATAGTCCTAACAAAAAAAGGCGACTCTGTTTGAATCGGAACAAAACCTGACATTAACCGACTAATTGAGTGAATGCGGAAAGTAAGATACTTCTGTTAGTGGTGTGTAATTTTGATTTTGGTGGTTTATATAACCTCCGTTGACGATTATTTTCACATAAAATTTAAAATAACGTTGTGTTTGTAGATTGCACACAAAAAATACATACGAAAATTAAAAATTACAGTTTTTACTCACCGAAAGTAAGATATCCCAACTTTTTTTGATACTGTAGAAGTGTGATTTTTGCATTTTTTTATGGAGCACTTCGGCATTGTATCGCTTTGGGACTCTGAGCAATACTGAGAGCGCAAGTGCTCCAGAATCGTGGTTTGGAGCACATTTAGCGCGGACGCTTTGGAGAGGTGAATCGTGAATCTATGTTTATTTTACATCAATGATTAGAACGCTCACTTCGCGCGCTGACGGCACGCAAAATCAGTGAATTTTCGAGGTTTTTCTGGATTTTACGAAAAAGTATTTGATATAGAAGTTTTTTCACATGACATCGGAAAATAAAACATGTTTTCTTATTATAGCAGTAATTTCAGACATAAAACTCAAGCCGTTTAGACATAAAACGAATTCTTCACTTAAAAAGGCATCATTTTCAAAAATATAATCTATCGAATGAAATGTGTCCAATTAGGTAACCTGACAACGGAAAGACAAAGGTTTGAAAAAACACGTGTCCAAGTTGTATATTGATCAATTAAGCAGTTGACATATTAAAACAAAAACCGTTGAAAGACCAAAGGCAAGCCCTTAATGTGAACATTGGTTACATTGGCCTTGGAAAGTTTAGGTTAGTTAGGTTTGTATGTTGTTATTACTTAAAATTATAAGTAATATTCCACGTTTTATCAATAAGGTGACTTCTTAATCTGTTCTTGATGAGGTTCATGTTTGAAAATGATTGATCGCATGAAATTATGTAGAACGGAAAAGGGAAAGAACAGCAGCTGTCTGCGCCCCGTCTCTTGTCACCCGACCGACCAACACCCCCTCACGTGTACCTCGCGTCAGGCAAAAAGAGCGCTGCACGGTAGGAGAAAAGCCCAAAAACCTGGCCAAAACCCCAAAAAATAAATTTTCGAAATAGGGTCAGTTGAGTAGTCATTCAGGTAGAGGACTAGTAACTGCATTCTATTGTGGAAGGGAAAGCCCTTTAAGTGTATACCTGCCCCGCAGCGTCAGTTGGCAGTTAGTGTTCGTGAAGAGTGTACGTGTCACGCGCTGAACAGACGAAAATAATGCTGACTTCAAAAACCCATAACTTTAAAGTGACGGGTTTAATTTGGCTTGCGGATTCGTAATCAGCGACCTTGAAAACCCGTAAATACCAATTTTTGTCGACATCTGGCAACTTTTTAACATTCATGTCAGCCATATTGGATCGTCCATTTTGTTTACGATAATTTGGCTTTCAGATTCGTAATCAGCGACCTTGAAAACCCCTGTAAGCCAATTTTCATTCCCGTCAAAGGTCATTTGAGGTTTTGGCCAGGTTTTTGGGCTTTTCTCCTACCGTGCGCTGGCGAGGTTCAGGTAGTATTTTTCTCGTGCGCCTGTTACCCATGCGCAGACAAATCTCCTCTCACTCTCACCCAGTGGCCTTTTTACCTAACGCGAGGTGTATCTTCGCACCCGCTTATGATCAAATCAAATCAAAATATTTATTTTTGCAAAATAGATACATTAAGTATACTTTCTACAAGTCAAAGTTAATTTTAACAATATAATAGAATATTAAAAAATATATAATAATACGGGAAATAAAATATACACCTGCATAAATAAATGATACTCGTAAGTTTTTAAATAAATAAAAAAATAAAAAATAAATAAAATAGAGGAATCTAGGAATAAAAATATAAAAATATTATATATACATAATGCAATGAATAAATAAGTTCATAAATAAAAACGGGAAATACATACAAAAAAATATTAAGGTTGGGCTACTAAAATGTAATAAAGTTATACACTTGCATAAAATATAGAAATATAGGAATAAAAATATTATATATACATAATGCCTAACCATCCGCACCATTCGTTGATCATTGGTTTGGTCAGAGCCGAGCTCATGGGGCCTGAAAGCCGCACGCGGCTCGCGTGCCACGCGTTGCCAACCCACTACGACAATCATTCTCCTAAAAATACGTAGACCCTGGTTAATTCAAAAGTAACTTATACATTTAAATAAAAATCAGCAAATAACATAACTTATACAAAAAGTAAAAAAATCTTTTCCTATTTTACAAAGTTATTTTGAACAACTTTATAAAGTTTCCTTTAAAGCGACCTGAAGCCAGGAATAGACTTGCTATCTAATAGCACGGAAGCGTGCTATCATTCTGCTATTACCACGGAACATAATACTATTCCAAGCAAATGATACCTAGTATCATGTATATTAATATATAGATATTGCCATAAATGAGGAGCGTGCTCAATTAGTGCAACAGTATGTGCTGGGTTTAATGTGCAAAATCGTTGTAAAAGTCCTTTTCATTGCATTTCTTGTCATACCTGACATAACCTGACATATTTTGTGCTGTGATAAGTCAGTAATGGTTATCTTATCTAAACATAACTGGTTTTAAATTAGAGTGAAACTACACAGATGAGAATCAGCCGAAGACACCAAAGATTAAAATCATTTGGAAAATTTCATCGGCTTGTAACTTGCACCGCTCCCAAAAAAGCCTCTAAATCGTTGAGGAGTTTTAACTGTAGATTAGGATGATTAAAATACTTGATGCTCAAGTTATGAGGGTTGCGGTGTTAGGGGTTAAGACTCTGAAATGCTCTTAATAAAATTATACATTTTATTAACCGAGTCTATAACAATTTATAACTCGGTCATACTTAGGAAGTTAATGGAGTTATTTTTGGAAGTCTGTAGAAGGATAGTCGTTTAATTTAGCTCCATTGATTATTTTGTATAATAAGAAGAAGAACAATATCGCGTATACAAGAATTCCATAATTAGTATCAATCGTGTGTATTCAATCGGGAATTTAACATACAAATTCACTGTAGTAACAATATTCTCTTTTCAAGATTTTATATAAAAAGCACTTACTATACAATCAATACAAACATAGTTAAACAAATTTTAGTATTGGTATTTTATTACTGAAAGATTTGTAGTTATTGTAATTGATTGAAATAGGCCTTATTTAGCGGAAGCCTTTCATCAACATAAGGATATACGTATTTATAACTAACCTTTTTCCCGCGATTCACCCTCGTTTATTCAATATCTGCCTCGTTTTCGGCAAAGGTGTTTTTTATCAACACCCCTGTTTTTTTCCTAAATATTATAATACGTCACTGACTTTATAAACACCTGTCAGTAAATTTCACAAAAATTCAATTCATAGTAATTAAATGTCTGTGGTAAATTTATCGACATGTGTTTCGACTAGTTTTCATTTTTGTATGGGATGCTGGACTATTTCCAAAACATGTGAAAAAAGTAAAATAAATAAATTATTCAGCTTCAAACATGAGGTTAAAGTTTACTAGCACGTTACTGACACCCGAATACGAATTGAAATGTACTCAGCCACTCTCATCTTCGGAATCAAGCGAGGAAACTTCGTTCCATTAATTTTCCGCTAACTTCAGTGGTACCAACTTGTTACTTGATTCGAAACAAGATATAACTCTCGGTACAGAAGAAAAAATAGTACTACGTACAGAAGATCCACTCTTCAAAGACACATAAATAAAGGCTACTCTCACCACGCGGCAATAAAGTTCAATTAAGCTCGCACAGCGCTGCGTGACTAAGAATTTTTTCACTTACGATGCGCATCTCTTTCTATCGCGTAACTATAACCCTTCTTAAGACGACATAGGTAGTAAAAATGAGAATTTAAAACAGTAGAACTCACATACTACAATAGAAAAGGTTGTGAAAAAAATATATAAATGAGGCCTTTTCTAAGACGATAACAAAAACGTGATAGAAAAAAATTCGCTGCATCGAAAAAAATTGCAAAGTGAAGGCTGTTTCTTTAGTTCAAAACAGTGCATTGTCCGTTCAAACTAATAAAGTAAAAATAACAATAATGACTGATGTAAACATATTATGTATCTAAAACATAAAAAAGCATTTTTTTAACGCTGTGAACTTATATTAAATATTATTCACTAAAAAACAACATCGAACCTTTTTTTGACTTTTTCAGATTTGTTTATCTCTTTCGTTGTACGATGAACATATTGCGACTTAACCCATTGAATAGTCCGCCCGGGTGAGGAGTTGATGTACTTTTAGCTTCTTGTAGCTTTTGCGAAGTGGAGCAGGCCCGTCCCGGTTACGATTCCGGAGTCTCCGGGACACCGGAGATTCAGTTTCGGGGTTTCAGTGATTCGTCTTTGCTTTCAACCTGTCATGTTTGAGGATAATTTGTGACTGCAATCTACCTACGCGACGCGACATGTGACTGACTATAGACAATACATATCCCCGGCGGAAAATAATACACACAAGGCTATGTAGCTTCGGCTTCGTAGTGCCGTCTCTGTCACCGGAGTATTAGTGCTTCTTTTGTTGGTTGATATATTTTTTATCATGAATCATGACAAAAGTAATAAAACATGTATTTATTATTTCGAACATAGAACAGTTTTCTTTGCATAGCTAAGTGGTTCATTTTCGACCTGTATAAGTTATTTGATCGAATTAATATTTTTTTGAGATGAACTAGTAAGTTAATGCACCGCCATCACCGAAATATTATTATAATATCTATAGCCACTATAAAAAAGCACGCCTCGCGTTCAACAAAGAGGTACGTTATAAACAAAGTGAATCCTGGAGCAATTTCTGCAACAGCGTACAGACACAGAGCGAAACTTCCCGGCTGAGAAAAATCTTAGCGGGAGACAATCACATGAAACTTGGAACTTTAAGGAAGTCAGATGGTAACTATACTGCAAATGAGCAAGAACAGCATACCTTGCTACTGCAAACCCACTTTCCGGGCTGCCAGGTAAATGAAAACTCTGAATGGACGGCCTCACCATCTCCGTGTCCCACGGAAGAGGACTGGGAGCTAGCGGGATCCATAGTGACAGAGGAAAGACTGAAATGGGCGGTGAGTACGTTCCTTCCGTACAAGTCACCCGGAGGAGATGGCATCTTTCCTGCTCTGCTACAATGGTGCCTCGAGCAGATAATGAACCATCTTATGGCAATATTTAGAAGTTGCCTAGCATATAAATATGTACCCATCTCGTGGAGAGAGGTAAGAGTGGTCTTTCTTCCTAAACCTGGGAAGGAAGACTACACACAGCCCAAAGCATACAGACCTATCAGCCTCTCACCATTTCCACTTAAAACTTTAGAGAGACTCTGCGATAGACACATTAGAGAGGGACCGCTCAGAGATCGACCACCTCACCAAAACCAACACGCGTATCTACCAGGCAAATCCACAGAGACTGCTTTACACCAGGTAGTGCATAAGGCTGAATCAGCGACTGAGGCGAAACAGTCGTGCCTGGCGACCTTCATTGACATAGAAGGAGCCTTCGACAAAACCACTTTTCCCAGCATAGTGCACGGGCTCAATGCACATGGCGTACACGATCTGGTAATCAAATGGGTAACAAACATGCTGAGCCAGCGTGCAGCTTACATTGAGACATCTGAAAAAACCTGCTGCCGGGTGACTAGGGGATGCCCTCAGGGAGGTGTGCTATCACCACTCTTATGGGTAGCGGTCATCAACGATCTCCTGGTAGAGTTAAATAAGGATGGCTTTGTTACTGTGGGCTATGCAGATGATCTGGTTATTATGATATCGGGTCTATTTGAAGGAACGCTGTGCAGTAAAATGCAGCAAGCTTTACGTAAAGTCGAGGCGTGGTGTGGTGAGCATCGGTTATCTGTGAACCCACAAAAAACAGAGTTAATCTTATTCACAAAGAAAACGAAAATCGCAAAACTAAAACTTCCGAAATTATTTGGAACCCAACTGTCTCTTAGTAAGGAGGTCAAATACCTTGGTGTCTGGCTCGACGAAAAACTACTGTGGGGGAGGCAGGTGGAACACGTAACAAAGAAGGCAACTAATACTCTGTGGCAATGCAGACGAGCTGTTGGTAAGGACTGGGGACTCACACCAAAGCTCTGCAGATGGCTCTACACTGTGGTGGTAAGACCGGTGCTAACGTATGGTGCCTTGGTATGGTGGCCAAGGACGGAGCTAGCCACGGTAGAAATTAAACTCCAACAAATCCAAAGACTAGCGTGCACTCTGATCAGTGGATGTATGAGATCAACACCCTCTGCGGCGCTGGATATAATGCTCGGGCTTACATCGCCACACTTGCACATACAACAAGAGGCGATGGTCGCGGCCCTTCGGGTAAAATCTACAGGCCAATGGAAAGGTAATGCTCTAAAAACCAACCACTGCCGCATCCTTGATCGAGCTCTCGAAGTCGTACCGGAGGCGGCCAATGGGACAGATAGAACACCGAAAACCTATTTATTAGATAGGAGGTATGACTTATCTTTAGAAAAAAATACGACCTTTAACCAAAAGTCAGTAACTTTTTATACAGACGGATCAAAAAACAAAGATGGCAGCGGCTGCAGTTACATTTCTCCAGAGTTAGGACTCAGTAAATCAATGCCTCTTAACAACATAACAACGGTTTTTCAAACCGAAATGGTAGGTATACTCCTAGCGGCCAAGGCAGCTAATGCTATTTGCATAAGTAGACCTTGCGACATACTAGAGATTATGATAATAACAGACAGTGCAGCTTCGCTCTCATCGCTAAGCAAACCTGTAAGTAGATCTAAAATCGTAGCAGACTGCCATGCAGAACTGCAGAACCTATCAGCAATGTGCAAGGTAAAGTTAACATGGACCAGAGCACATAGCAATGACGAAGGCAACGAACAAGCAGACTCCCTTGCCAAACTAGCAACTAGCATGAAGGTATCGAAGCAGGGAAATAGTCTGTGTCGACCATCAGCAGAAGCTATCAGGAGAGAGCTTAGGAGATACACTATCACCGAGCAGAACAGGAGCTGGACAGCACGGACTGACTGCCGGCTGTCAAGACTAATGGTACCGCAAACAAACAGCAAATTAACAAGGTACCTTATGAAACTTAAACGGCCTGATATCCGGGATATGGTAGGCATCATTACCGGACATTGCAACCTGAACAAACACCTTTTCACTACAGGCGTGACTGACAGCCCCCTATGTCGAGGGTGCTTAGACGCAGATGAGACAGTGGAGCATGTGCTGCTTCACTGCCCCGCCACTGATGACATGAGACGTAAAGCAGGGATCGCAATGAGCTCCATCTCCCCTTCTCTGGACCAGATTTTGTGTCGGCAGGCTGAAGCCGTTCGGCTCTATTTTAAGGAGTTGTCCTGGCTGGGCTAGCCGACCGGGGGGAAGTGCACAATACTCACGTTCACGGAGAGTCAGTGCAGGACTCATCGCCCCCACTACGAATTTAGAATTTAGAATTTTAGCCACCATTGATTTCTTTTTCTGTGATTGAGTAAAGAGGCAACATAATAAGTATCTACTTAAATAATTTAAGTTTATGTCTCTAACAAAATCTGTTGTTTTGTTTAAAGGGGTTTAATTCGGGTCGTTTTCAATCGGGGGCAAAAGATATGTTTACTTGATAATATTTGAAATAAACAATTACAGGTTTTGAAATTCGAATGAGGAAGAAAGTCCTTCTTCCGTAGAAAAATATATGATCAATGAACGTGTCAAAGTAGAAAAAAATATTTTACATCATCATTTCATTGTAGTAATACCAAAAGGTTTTCTCAGATTACACCAATCTGAAAGTTCTCAAGGAACTGAGGATTCATTACAATAAAAGGGAAGTCTGTAAAAAGTGTGATAAAGACTTTGTTGTTGAGTGAAGACTTTGTCTTAATATAATGAAAATAGTTTCGAAACCAGACATAACTTTCAAGCACACCTCGCAAAGAATGAACCAACCCTATTTTTAGATAACTAGCTTCTCCTTGCGGCTTCACTTGCGTGGATGTATCTTTCAATTAATATATATTTTATTTGTGCGTAAGATAAAAATTATTATTGACGGTTTTTGGCTTGGTGGTTATTTTAACACTCATTATGTTGACCAGGGCTACGATTATAATAAAGAATACGACACCCAAATCTGTTGAGTAGTTCTCCAGTTAAAACGGAACACACAGACGGACAGACAAATCTTTAAATTGCAGTTTTGACTTCAGTACAATACTATAACCCATTTCATTGAAAACTTTGCCAGAATATTTAATGTAGAGACATATTTTTACTTCTTTACAACTTAGGTAACGTCATCATTCGCGGTAAAATAATGCATACGTTTTGTGTGTACCGACGAAATGCCAATATTGCCTGGGGCCGTCCACCCACATATTACGTCATTTGAAATAAGGGGGGGGGGTCTGGTCTGCGAATGATGGTAGTATGTGGGGCGGGGGCTGGCCTAAATTGACGTCATCCTTATAACCCCGAAATATTACAACTACTAGCTTTTTTCGGGGATGAAAAGTAGCCTATCCGTCTATCCGGTGCTTCGTTGGTTCGTTGGTGCGTAAAGGAAGGACAAACCAACCAACACAGTTTTGCACATTACTTCTTTATTCATACCAAAACGAGAGAAGGTATCAAGTTTCGTAATTGAGCATTTCTCAAAATCTTTGACCATAGTCTAAAATGTTCTGATAAAAATAAAGTTCTTTAATTTATACATCCAGATAGGTAAATTTATTAAGGCGCCTAGGCACGCCACCGTTTTAGTACAAAATTTAATAACCCGTTTCTCAGTTGTTTTTCGTTATAGACCAAACTATATGACCTCTATCATCTGGTGCTGGTATTTTAAAAGGCACCATTTTGCCAAAATTTTGTATATTGATGTTGTTTTAAAGATATCAAGCCGGACAGGTTTACATACAAAGTTGTTTTCTTGCCTCAGATTGTACCTATACCAAAATTTAAAATTTCAGCCAAATAGCGACTTTGTAAATGCCTGTATTAAACTATAGAGGTCTATAACTTTAGTCTATAACGAAAAACAACTGAGAAACGGGTTATCAAATTTTGTACTAAAACGGTGGCGTGCCTAAGCGCCTTAAGATGATTATTAATCGACAGATATTCGATTTATTGTGGTGTTTCTTATAAATGCATAAAAATAGATTTTTGCTGGAAAAGCAATGAGTAGATCAATTTTGACAATAAAATAACATTAAAAAAAAAAACATTGAAAAAATGTATGATATCATGTTCTCTAGGGTTGGCAGTGCCTACCCTGGTGTCATATAAATAATGAATTTTCAAACTGACATTTAAATTTTTTCATATTTTTTTATTGTCAGACTTTCTCGTTGCATTTCCAGCATAAGGTTCACAGCCACTGTGAAAATCAAAGAAAAAAACCGGCCAAGTGCGTGGCGGACCATGCGGAATGTAGGGTTCCGTAGTTGCCCGGTACATTTTATAAGTTGGTCTAATATAGACGGCGCCAAACTTCTAGTCCCATATATTAGAGGGGACCAAAAGTTTGGCGCGACCTGTACTCGTAAACCTGTAAAGCCTACTCAGCTGTGATAGTTTTTCTTTTAAGCTCTTTATATATAGGTAAGACTATTTCTGTGAATTTTTTCACATTTCTATAAACAACCGTTTAGCCGTCAGAGGGGAGGATGCTCCACTCTAACTAAAATTTTCACTTAAGAGGCTGGCGAATCATTTGTAGTTCATACAAACGAAATACCAAAACCATTTGTAAATCATTGAAGGGTAGTGTGTGTTTATTCCGATCGGATTACAGAATATCCAGGTTTCCAAATAGATATTTTGAAAGGACTCTGATTTAAGGACGAGATTTATGGAATTTAAAGTTTCCATAGAAAAATTATTTTACTCATATTTCCTGTTTACATCAGTGTTCTTATTTAACATGTCTTTGGGAACATAGATATTCCGTAATCCAATCGGAATAAACACACCCTACATCAAGAATTTGTTTAATTTAAAAATTATTTTGGTATTTTGTTTGTATGAAATATGCATGATTCGCCGGCCCCTTAAAAGCTTAATATTTCACCAACAGACTTCTAAATCGAAAAATGGTTGTCACACCTACAATGTTTTTGAACGAACTATCCAAACATACCCAACACTATGGGATAGACGAGAAAAAAAATTCATCCCCAGTTTAAGTGTTTGAGAGAGACCCTTAAATTTTTTTTTATATTTTTATTTTTTATTTTGTCGACGGGATTAATATTTATATCCATGCCAAATAAAAGCTTTCTAGTACTAATAGTCTCTGAGCTAAGCCGCGGACAGACGGACAGACGGGCATGGTAAATAGGCATGGTATAAGGGTTCCTTGTCGGACTACAGAACCCTAAATCGCAGACTAAGCGTTGATTTTATACTTTTATTATTAGTTATTAAGAGTACTATATATCCCGCATAAAAGAAATATTTAAAAAGGTCGAGCTAAATTATAAAACTAACGGCAAAATAATAGTAGCTTGTTATACGAGTGCATAAAACGAGCCATATTACCGAGATATTTAGCTGCCTGAGCCTTGGCAAAGGCAGCTATAGTTCAAGGTAATATGGCTCGTTTGTAGCAGAGTTCAACACTCTGCTTTTCACTTCGATTGCGAGGAAATGAAACTGTGATATTGTTAGCAAATATTTATATATCAATGTCGTGTTTCATTTTTACTATAGTCTTCAGCATAGAATATACACTCCATAGTGTAGATGGCTGTAATTTCTTTGAAACTTCATCTAAATACGTTAAAAAAACACTTTCCGAGAACGTATTTACTTGTTTTCTGCTTCTCCGGTACATGAAATTCTCAAAACTTTTAAGATGTATTTGCTTAGATTTTGGCGGCAATATCTGCTGAACAACTTTCTTTGCGTTTCTTTCCATTAATGTGTCAGGAGTTAGTATTATTTCATCGTCACTTGATGACATATTTAACTTTCAGTAATATTTATTGTAAATTTAAATAATTAAACAACTAAATTTTTTTTTTTAATTTTTTTTTTTAATTTTTTTATTTAACACACAGGTAATTTACTTATACTAGGTACATAAATTTCGCAAAACTTTGCAGTTTGTCTGCGAAAACGTAGCAGCTTTAATAGTTTCTACTTAAATTAACTCAACCCTAACTACTTTTGTCCTTTATGAACACACCTTAATACTTAATATAAATATAAATAATACTTGGTAACTGATACATAAGTTTAAATATGTACTGCTGAGAAAAAACAACAGCTCTTTCCGGCCACAATTTTTTTTTTTTTAATTCTGCCTCCGATTGGGAACGCAAAGGTAATTTAGCCCACACAACCATGTTTAAATAACGTAAATAAATAATTAGACATGCTTGTCTGAGGTTTATTTATTTTATATTGAGTTTGAAAAAGTTTGTGAATGAAGTTGTACTGGGTTTTAAGGCCTATTGCCATAGTCTTAGAAGAAGTAAACATGCACTAGAACATAAAAGTAGTTTTGTCCGCTTCCACCTAGCATAAACAAGAACTTTAAGAGCATGAGAAGTAACATCTTTTGTTACTATTTCGGTACTTTTGATTCCAGAGAAAATATAAGGCAAAGATAGTTTTTACCGAGTTAATAAAGAATAATGGAAAAATATTTTCGGAACAGTAACCAAATCAGAGAGGTATTTTGTGGTAGACAATGGAAATGACGTCAATTTTTGGGGAGGGGGTCATAAGATAATGACGGTAGAATGATTGTAGGGGGGGGGATCCCCAATCGGGGATCGATGACGTAAGTGACGGCCCCAACGCTGCACATGATAGTTGGGCAGCATTCGGGACAGATGCTGTGACATATATTTACATCGTTAATACCGCAGTGCTTAAAGGCTAGTCCATTGCGTCCTTCCTGTGATGACGAACGGTGCTGAGACGTGGACACTTATAAAGGGCTTGATGGTCGCTCAACGAGCTATGGAGCAGGCTATGCTTGGGGTATTTTTGATGGATAAAATCCGAAACGAGGACTTCCTTCGGAGATTGAAGGTGACCGACATAATAGCCTGTCGAATCCGTAATTTTAAGAGGGAGTGGGCGGGCCATATCTCTCAATGACGTGATGGTCGTTGGGGCCGAAAGGCGTTAGAAATGGAGACCACGTACAGCAAAAAGTAGTGTAGGCCGACGTCGTGCCCGCTGGACCGACGATCTGAAGGACGTTGCTCTTGGTGGCGTTATATTGGTTAGGCTTATGTCCAGCAGTAGATGATGACAGGCTGATGGGTGGATGGATCGTGAGCCTTTTTGCCGTACTTCGAGCAAAGAATTGACGAAACACAAATGTGTCCTACGGGATTTCAACTCGTGACCTCCAGATTAGAATTCAAGTACTCGAACCACTAGATCATAGAGGCGGTCGGAAATTGTTGACACAAAACGAGATAATAACCAAACAAAAGTAGACTAAACAAGTAGTTGTAGTCCTGGAGGTACCGTTGCAAATACAAAAGTCATCGTAAACCGGCTGATGTTGACATCGATCGTAGACTAATAAACTATGTGAATGGACCGTCAGTTGCTCAAGTAGCGTTGGGTGTGGGTGCGGGAGGTTGCGAAAGTGGTAAAAACGTAAAATAAAGTTATAGTACGCCGCATGAAATTTGACTAAGTGATTCTTGAAATAATTAAATGTACGAAAATAACAATCAGCTGCGCGGGCAGTGGTGGAAACACCGTCAGCCAACGCAGTAAAGATACGGATTAAATATAATAATCCCGATTTACACATAAAACGGCAAAGAGACACTATGACTTTTGTTTTTGACGTGTTTCTTAAACATGTTCATGCGAGCACCTGATGCATCATCATCCCTCGACGATGCAGCTGATATTTTTTTTTCAGCTAAGTATGGCGTCAACTATCTGTGAGAAAAGTTTCAGCTGGCGTACTACCACTTCATTTTTTTCTTACCACTTCCTCTACCTCCCACACCCACACCCAACGCGGTTGCGTGAGCTGACTCTTGGTTCTCTTATTAATCATTCCAGATCTATTGAAAAAGATGGCAATCTATCGGTGTAAAAACACTACCTAAAATGCAACGCTACCTCCCGGGCTATTACGTCTAGTAGTAACACAAAGTTGTCCCGTCTACGAGAAACGCAAAGTCGATATGAACTGTGACAGTCAACAGTCAAGTCTAACTTTAAAGCAGATAACATACAACTTTTACTTTACTCTCAAATTCACTATTCACAAATAACATTTAAACCTAAGTTTATTATTTAAACATTAATAAACCAACTTCCCCTGAACATACAAAATCAAATCAGAAAAACCAACATAAAAATCAAATTAAAACACTTCTTCTCACAATCCATATCTTCGTAAATAAGCATTAAAAATAATCACCTAGTGTGTCTACACAAACAAAAGCTAGCTGTGAATTGTATAGAATGTAAGCACCTTATCTATAAGTACCTACGTAATGAGTGATGTTGTGTGAATGCGGTGTGCGGTCAAACCTAAACTGGTTTTTGTCACACTGTTAGTATATAAGTTTTATTGTAAACACTGTTTTGTTAATAAATGATGATGATGATGATGAATAAGCACGTAAGTGTTTGAAAAAATAATTGAATTCAAGAAACCCCATCAGTCAATTAAAATGACAACTTGATATTGGAATTCATGTAACGTTTATTAAAACTTTCTCCAACTTTTCTTGCTTCTCAAATAATTTATTCACTTGACATGTACTTCATGTGCTACGTAGTGCCATTAAGGAGTTATAATCTGCAACAAAATCAATAAGTTTTACTTTAATAATACAAACAAGATAAACTTGTGTTTCATAATAAAAAAACACAAAGTTTTCAAAGAATAATAAAAAGTAGAAACTAATTTTACATTTGCAAGAAAGTGAAGAATATATAAAGGTACGGTTTGAAAAATTATAAAATGTTACTGACTTCATCTGGCATATACCAAGTCTCTACTCCACGATGTATTTTCATTGTTTAAAAAACAAGTATTGTCTTCGTGTCCTTATTTTAATACTCAGCTCAATTTATTACACAAGTATGGTGATCCACCTCATCAATAACAATTTTAACATAAACACACCTACGCCGCTGTTCTTGACTAGATATCTATATACCTGAAAATGAAAATGAAAATATTTATTGTTACCATCAATTTGAACAAAACATTAGATACGTAAGTAAATAGAAAAGAGAAGAGAGAGATTCTAAGGCTAACCCGGCCGCGGCATTAGACTTAATCCCAGTTTAAACCAAACTCCGAATAGCTTAAGACAATTCGTACGTGAATGGTCTTACCTACTTTAAACTAAGTGTTTTGTTAAATAGAGCTGCAATTCAACAATGCCAGTGCTTCTTAGAAATATCAACTTGTACAAGACGAGGCCGTTATAAGTTTTATGTGAAACTAAATTTAATTATTCTGAATAAAGTTTCAGTTGAAGTGAATTTGTACTCGTATAAAAGTGTGAACATCAGTCTGACGTTACTTTAGAAAAAACATACGTTAGCTGTAAAACAATACATATAAGACATGTAAATATTACAAAAAAAATACATGTCACTTTTCAATAACGGGCATTATTTATTTATTTATTTAAAAATCACTGACCCAATCTATTTATTGGATTGTCTCAAAATTTTTCTTTTTATTATCTTTACGGAGTTTTTAACCCGTCGTTGCATGTGTGCAAAATCTATAACAAATTGTTATTAACAATTAAATCAATGACTTGTATGGTCCGGATCCTTGCTCACAGATGCTAAAGTTTTGACAACATGTACATAACTGACAAGAATACGTTGAAATCACAGTATTTACTGATACTACTTACCAGAAAGATGCAAAAAATAAAGCAACAGGCCGTTAAATACAGCTTGAGCCATGTGACCGCAGGACCGCGCTATATAATTCGTATTCCTAACTCTCTTTCTCATGCTCAAATATGTATAGCACTGACAGCTGTCACAGGAATGAAGCTATATTTTATGGACTTTGGACCCAGTCAAGTACTCGAACTAATATGAATTTTAAGTTTGCTTCAAGCAAAAACGCGCAGTGCGAGAGGGGGGGATTCAGGGCGAAAGAGACAAAAGTGTGCTTTTTACTTTTTAATAGCCAGCAAATTTTCCAAAATTAAAATCCAGGTAATATTCATAACATACCTAACTCGTTAATAACTCGTCTAATAAAATATATTTGAGTTCGGCACATGATCCCTATTCGTAAAACAAGAAGAAAAAGTGGTGCCGTAGACTTAATTTACCTGGGTGCATTAAATATAATTAAGTATGTTATGTTATGTATGATGCATAAAGTGCTATTCGAAGACTTGATTCACCTGAGAGAATTAGTTTACCTGGGTAACTTTACCTAGGTGCATTAAATACACTGTTTCGTAAGTGTGTTTGAAGACATCATTCCAATAATTATTTAATTGTTATGTTTAATTATTTTAATGAAATATATTTGTACTTATGTGAAATATTTAGTGATAAAATCCCCCGGCTTTCTTGTCTTCCGTTAACGGCACGCACGACCTCTATGGTAGTATATTAAGCCCGTCACTTGGTGATGTAGAGGCGTCGTGCTTGACGGAGGCCAAAGGCACGCGTCCGTATGCCGGCATCGGACGCTCCGCAGAATTATACTCTTATCTATGCTCCACTGTAACCGCAGCAACCGGATTGCCGACGCGATTGCCATTTGCAAACGAATTTTTAACATTGACATCGGGATTTTCATAGCAAGTAGACTCTGATGTTTTTGAAATCAGACCTTCAGCGAGTTTCCTTACCAACGAGTACTAGACAATAAAATGGTTTTCTATGATTGGTTATGTATGAGTTTTATTTACAAATAAAAATAACGAAAAATTTAGGTTGTACTGACACTACACACTAGCCATCGGCTGAGAAACACTCCCAAAGAAAAACCCGCTAATGACAAACATACAATATAAGCGGGAGTGAAGGAAAGGCCGATGGAGCGGACGTGCAATTGCGTCCACTGATCGGCAATCCAAATAACGTAATCCACACTAAACGGAAAAGCTGCCCCATCGAGAATCCTCGCCGGCATTTCCGACAGTCCGATGCGTCCGCTCTGTGCGCTGCCGATAAGTGGACGCGCTTGTATGGCAAACCATACGAAGAATACTAAAATCCGTTTGGTGCGGTCACTGCGGATAGTCCGATGCCGGCATGTGGACGGGCTCCTCAAGGATGCCTGGAGGCTTGCTTGTCCGGGTCGAGATCTGCCCATCTTTTTGACCTCCCAAAAATAATGGGACGAGCCGCTCTGCGAAAAAGTGCAAAAGTGCTTATTACTTACTGCCTCTAATCCTGCAGACCATGCTCGTCTCCTAGCCACCGACGAGCGGAAGTCTGGCTACTGGCTGCACGCTTCACCTTCGGCATTTACCGGCACGCTTCTTGACAGAACAACTTTGTGTAGCTGTCGCGTTGAGGTTGGGTGCTTCAACAAATAGCACACATCGCTACCAGTGTGGCATGACCGTCAACGAACTCGGTCACCATGGCCTGTCGTGTTAGCGCAGTGCTGGACGTATCCTTCGTCACGCTAGTATAAATGACGTCATACGGAGGGCCTTTTCCACCGTCAACGTGCCGGCTATTTGAGAGCCGAAAGGTATTGCGCGTGACGATGGCAAGAGGGTCGACGGGATGATGTTAATTTCGTGGCAGAACGGTCGTTCCCTGGTGTGGGATGCGCCCTGCGTCGACACCTTGGCTGCATCCCACGTCCAGGCGACCGCTGCCACGGCTGGCGCAGTGGCAGCAACGGCTGAGCGCAACAAGCGCCGCAAATATGCAGCTCTCGGTAAAGGTTGCATGTTTGTGTCGTTTGGCATGGAAAGGTTCGGGCCATGCGGCTCAGAAGCGCGACGATTATTCCACCAAATTTCGTCGCGCTTGGTCGACATGTCTGGTGACCCAAGAGCTGGAGCTTATTTTGGCCAACGCATAAGCTTGGCCATACAGCGAGGTAACGCGGCAAGCGCCTTGGGTACCCTGCCATGCGGCAGCAACAACCTCGACACCATTTTAGATATATTTTAAATTTAGATATGTAGGTTTAATTTTAATTGTATATTTAAGTTTTAGTTTTTTTTGTTAGTTAATAAGTTGATGTATCATTATAAAATAAAACATATCTCAAATTGTTAGGTGTGACCAAACATAAGGATAAAATAGCGTGGCAAGTTACTACTCTGTGCAAAATAAGCTACATTTAGGCTTCATGTTAGGAAGAAACTTATGTTGGTTTAATGGTTGTTTTGGCTGGCTTATGCTTGGAATATTTTGTTAATTCCTAAACTGATCTCTAGTATACGTATTAGGTGGTAGAGCTAATGCCAGGCTCGACTGTGGAGGTACCACCATCTTACTCGCAAATCCTCCCGAAGTTATTCGGGGGAGAGTAAGAGGACAGCTCTCAGGCAAAAAAACCAGGCGGCCCACCACTGCCTAGGACCGATGGATGGCGGTATATCCATCCCCAATTGTCGGGCCTTATATTAATTAGACTGGTGACGGGCAGCGGCGTCACTGGTGCAAGGGTTTCGGCACCGCGCTCACCAACCCGCCTGCCCAGCGTATGTGAGTATGGGCATTTCTTCCAGGAGGACCGCCAAGAGTGGCGAAATCCTGGAAAGGCCTATGTCCAGCAGTGGACGAAACAGGCTGATGGATGGATGGGTATCGAGAAAACTAAAACCATAGATGTGTTCTAAAAACAAAACCCTAGATTATAAAAAAATGCACATATGAGAAATATATTACAATCGTCTGTGTGTTTCTTGAAAAAACATCCAAATTTTATTTATTAAAATTTCATTTATTATGAGATTGTTCAAAATAATCAGTAAAATGTGATAATAATCATTAAATCCCTTGACCGTTATTCGAAGCTTAATAGATTGAGATAGGCACTTCTAGTTTCCCGCGCTTTTTCCCTTTCCTTTTTACCCAAGGGGCTCCGTCATGGTATCATGACGGTATCATGATGGTATCATGTCCGGTTTATCCTCCTTCCTCCACGAGGCAGAGGCGCGTAAGAAAACGCACGCGCCTTGTACTTCATTGGCGTCTTGTTTCCCGCTACGAACGGTTGAACTTCAACCGTTTTAATTTTCTGCTTAAATAATTTCCCTGTTCATAGTTTTCTATCTTTTGATTTTTATTATATCAAGGAGATCAAGGATTTATATTTATATGAACAATGGATGTTAACGACGAAGCGCCACCAGGACGTGGGCAAGCCCCTCAACCATCTCTTGCGAGGGTCCCACAGGCCCTGCTGACACCACGTGGGTGGGCCCCATTGCCACCACGTGCGCAGGTCTCGCCAGCACAAGTGCTGCAACCGTCGCCGCCATCACCGAGACCTGAAGCGCCGCCACCTCCACCTCCGCCTCGCAGGCGGAGGGGAAGGTCAGCATCGAGTTCCTCGAGCAGCAGCTGTACCAGCTCATCGACTTCGAGCTCTTCATCGGGTTCAGCTCGTCGCCATAAGCGCTTTCGCCGCAGACGCAACAAAAGAAGGGGGGGCAAACGAAAACGCCGCAACAATCAAAGGTTAGAGGAGCTGACCAGACAGGTATGTGAACTGCGTAGTCAATTATCCAGTAAGAATAACGATCATGAAGCGAGTCCTCTTGTCAACATTGAGGATGATTTTTCGGTTGATCCAAATGTCAGTGGCGAGCTTTATGAGGATATACCTGATGATTTAAATAAAGTGGAGCCTGTCATTAATTTTGACATAGAGATAAAGTTAAAAGAACCCGCGGTTCCCAAAGCGCCTGAGAAGTTTGTAAAATCCTTAAATGACTTACAGCGTTTTAATACGCAGGAATGGTGCGAAGTTCGTTATACCGATACTCAAAAACTTTATAATCTTACTCCTGGATTTGTAGGGTTGGAAATGAATGACGAAGTAAAAGCGTATGATACCTTGCGGAATTTAGCGTATGCAGATAAGACCTTTGCATCCCTGACTTTTTGTGCATTAAAACAAAGAGAAGCTTTACAAAATAGCCTCCAAAGTCTTCTAACGTGGTTTCGTGATAGTGACAACCCGAGCTATGGAGATCTCAGGGAAAAAAATTAATGAATTTTTTATTCAAGGGGAATTTCATAAAGTGTCAGGGGACTTGATGCAAATTATTTGCGGTCACCGCGCTGAGATAATACAAATGAGAAGAGATGGTATAATGAACTTTGTGCGTGACCCTCTTGTCAAATCTGGTTTGCGAAAAATACCACCAACTTGCCAAAATGCTTTCAATGCAGAAAGTTTCACGACTTCACTTGAGAAAGCTGGTGGAGTGAGAAAAGCTTTCTGGCCAATTAAATCGAGTAGCTCCGCTCCGCAAGCAGGAACAAGTAAGGCTGGAGAGCAGAACCCTTCGCAAGGGTTTGTTTCTTTTAATGGTCCCTCGCAGGGTACCAGAAATTCTGGCTCTAACAACAAAGTGCCCTCGCAGGGTGCTAACTTTTATCGTCCTTCGCAAGGACGTCAGAATAATGACCGCCGCGGAGGTGGTTCTTATAATAACAATTTTCGATCACAGCGCGCACAACAAAATAGAAGACCGAATTTTCAAAACAAATCTGGCCGTAAGCGCGCCAACTCACCCTCCGCTGGCAACCACGGAGGCAAAAAGAAAAGGTATTGACTCGATCCAGTTCCGAGCGGGTCAGTTAGCACATTATTACCGCCAGTGGGAAAGGCTGGGAGCTCCACTATATCCGCTTCGAATCATAAAAGGTTATCGCATACCCTTTTTCCAAAAACCACCATTAGTAATGCCGAGACTAGCACAGGGGGACTTCGATACTCCGGTGTCGGAAGACATGTCCAAAGCTATAGAGCAGATGAAGAGTCAGGGTGTGCTCGAGCCAGTAGAGTTATCACCAAGCTTTGTATCAAAGGTCTTTCTCGTTCCAAAAAGCGACGGCTCTGTACGTCCAATTTTCAATCTAAAGGCTCTCAACAAGTATGTGCTGACATTCCCTTTCAATCTAATAAATGTATACCAATTACCGGATTTTCTTCAACCTCAGGACTGGCTGTGCAAAGTGGACATTTCCCAGGCTTATTTTCATTTGGGCGTAGCAGAGAGCCACAGGCGCTTTCTAAGATTAATTTACAAAGAGGAAATCTTGGAAATGACATGCCTACCATTCGGTCTCAGCACGGCACCAAAAACCTTCGCCTCTCTGACCAATTGGATCGCTCAAATACTCCGAAACCTAGGGGTTCGGATAATCGTCTTCTTAGACGATTTTTTGTTGGCTCATCAGGACAGAACAACTCTGTGCGACCACGTGAGCATGTTACTCAGTTATCTAGAACGACTAGGATGGCTGGTCAATCTCAAAAAGTCACAAACGACCCCACAAAAGAGTTTAGTGTACTTAGGCTTGAGATGGAATCCCTGGGAAAACAAAAAGTCTCTTCCTCAAGAGAAGGTAACTGCACTTCGAACCAAAGTGTCAAAAATATTGCAGCGAAACAAAACCACCATACATGTCTTACGCAGTTTAGTGGGTTTCTTCAATTTTGCAAGTTTTGTTGTCCCAAGAGGCAGACTGAACTACCGAGCATTGTTACTATTCCTGAACTCGAGGCTCAAAGAACCATCGAGAAAGCTCCATCATCTTCCACAGGATGTCCGAAGGAATCTACAATGGTGGTTACACAATTGCCACTGTCCCTCAATACTTCATGCTGCGCCTCCGACGCATTATTTGACGACAGATGCTTCAGACCGTGCCTGGGGAGCCCAAATAGACAATATTCCTATGTCGGGAACGTGGACCTTATCGGAAGAACATTTGCATTGCAATATGAAGGAAATGCTGGCAGTGCTAAAAGTATTAGAAGATCGTTTTCATTTCCTCCAACAGAGCACAGTTCTTGTACAAAGCGACAACAAAACCGTAGTCTCCTACTTACGGAACGAGGGGGGAACAAAATCTCTTTCATTACTGAAGCTCACTCACGATGTGTTTCAAATATTGGATCGATATCTGATTCATTTAACTCCATTTCATCTTCCCGGCAAATACAATTGCCATGCCGATCATCTCTCTCGAAACCTACGTCCCCCAGAATGGCATCTGTTACCCCAGTGCACAGAGATGTTATTTGCGAAGTTCGGGGTTCCCCTCATAGACCTGTTTGCTTCAGACACAGCACATGTTGTGGAGAATTATGTGACACTAGACTTACACGACCAACAAGCAATGTTTCACGATGCTTTTTCCCTGACGTGGAATTTTCAATTGGCATGGATGTTTCCACCACCATACCTAATACCCAGAGTGTTAGCTCATCTGAACCAGGCACAAGGAATTTATTTGCTGGTGGTACCTCGCTGGGAACGGGTATTTTGGCGAGCAGACCTGAAAGCCAGGGCGTTAGCAGCCCCGTTCACGATTTACAACCTCGAGTGTCACCTAATAGACACCTCGACAGGGCTAGCCCCGCGGGATGTTCGCAACATGACACTAGAGGTGTGGATATGTGGGGGTGGTCAAAGAACATCATGGGATGGAATGAGGAACAAATTACATTACTAAAATCTTCCTGGCGCACATCTACTATCAAAACGTACAAAGTGGCATGGGCTCGATGGTTACAATGGTCGCAGAGTCATGAAATTGATCCTTTCAAACCCACTGGGTCAGTTGTTGCAAAATATTTAGCTGATTTGCATCTAATACACAATTTGTCGTATAACACAATTTTGTTGCACAAATCAGTCGTTTCTACTTTATGCGATGCAGATATTTCTGGTCAAATAAGTTCGCATACTTTAGTTAAACACGTTTTAAAGTCCATCGCGTTAAAGAAACCTGCACCCCGTAAGTTTCCTATTTGGAATATAGATACAGTTGTCGCGTATCTTCGAAACTTGTCTACTGAGACAGCTAATAGCGAATTCTTGGCATCTAGAATAACTGCTATGTTATTGTTACTTTGTTCTGGTAGGCGTGTTCATGACTTAACCCTTCTACATATTGATGCAGACCATTATATTGAAAACTCTTCCAGTGTGACATTTTGGCCAGTTTTTGGTTCTAAGACTGACTCAGCTGACCATAGACAATCAGGTTGGAAATTGTCCACGAATGCAGCAGATAAGAATCTCGATCCTGTTTATTGGATCAAGCGAACTATACACCTATTAAAAGAGAGGCGTGATTTAGCGGCATGCACTAATTTGTTTATCAGTACTAGAGGTCCACCAAAGGCGGCCTCTAGAACAATAATTGCTGGCTGGGTAAAAACAATTTTGAGAGAGGCCGGGGTTCTTGCAACACCTGGGAGTGTGCGCTCAGCTGTGGCGTCCAAAAATTGGTCAGACAATTTCCCTCTTGACGATATATTATCTAGAGGGAACTGGAGGTCTAGTAATACTTTTAATCGTTTCTATAGACGGCAGGTCATGCCAAACGTATCAAATAATAGTATCTCTAACTTATTTGAACCTATGCAGTAGGTAATTATATTTGATTTCCTATGGGTTTATGAAATTGTGTATAGTTAATTATTATCAAGAAAGTGGTGCTCTCTACAGTTATGTTTGTTTTTCAATTATTGTTGTTATTGAAGATGTACCTTTGCTTCATGCTTAATTATTTAATATGTTACCAAAATCATATTTGGTTGAATATTGATACTGATTATGTAATCTTGTGCTTGCCTATTTAAAATTAATATTTATGAAATACAATATTTTGCTCATTATACTATTGTTATTTTTTTTCGTTATAACAAACACCAACAATTCGCTCATATATACTTTTCTTATCCATTAGTCCCTTTCTTACATGCTACTTCACATTGGCATCCTCCTCCACCAGGCGATAACAAACACGTCTCAATCTATTAAGCTTCGAATAACGGTCAAGGGATTTAATAGAGGCGTTTTACCTACCAATAAAACGCTTATTAAATTACTTACCTTATTCGAAGCTTAATAGGGTAATTTCTGCCTGTTGTTTTTTCGACGCAATGAAGTACAAGGCGCGTGCGTTTTCTTACGCGCCTCTGCCTCGTGGAGGAAGGAGGATAAACCGGACATGATACCATCATGATACCGTCATGATACCATGACGGAGCCCCTTGGGTAAAAAGGAAAGGGAAAAAGCGCGGGAAACTAGAAGTGCCTATCTCAATCTATTAAGCTTCGAATAAGGTAAGTAATTTAATAAGCGTTTTATTGGTAGGTAAAACGCCTCTATTTATATCTAGTGTAGCAGTCTATTTAGTTCCGTTTCTTCGAAAACGCGAACTACTTGCAACTTTAGAGTAACGTATTGAATTGCGATTCGGCTCACGTGAAGTCTCTTTCGGCTCACGTCAAGTCTCTTTTGTCTCCTTATCAGGAACTTAGTCTGAGGAGCGCATTATGAGCTACATTGAAAGTTTTACCTTCTGACTTGTCTTAAGTTGAGGCAGGTGAGGCTGGCTCATGGTAATGGGGTAGATACAGTAATTTTTTATTTAATTATCAAGAAGAATTTGAAGAGATCAAAATAAATATATAAATATATCGTCACGACATGAATCCCTGAGGGGGTGTCAGAGGTGTTCTGAGTATGAACTCTGAAATGAAAGTCACAGTCCATACTCGGTACACCCGCGTTTCACCGACTATTATTACGTCGCAACGTGATGGGTGGTGAGCCCTATCGCCGTACTTTGGGTACAATTACACGCTTTTTAAGGCATGCAGGTTTCCTCATGATGTTTTCCTTCACCGTTCAGCAAGTGGTAATTAAGACAAATACTATGCACATAAATTCCGAAAAACTCATTGGTGCACCAGGGATCGAACCTGGGTCTCAAGATTGAGAAGCCAGGTCTACCCCTGAGCTACCTATAGTACTCGCGTAAACATAGGAGAAGTAAAAAAAAACATCTCATTTTACTCTGTTAAGATTAAAATAAGATCCGAAAATAATAACAGTAATATTGGTACAAAAAATAGCCAGGTCCAAAATCCGGTGTTCATTCTTTCGTAACAAAATTTCAACTTTATCGCATTGGCTTAAGATTGAAAACCGAAATGCGTAAATGCATGGTTAGAATGTATTTAAGCATTTAACTGGGGCTGCTCCTAACAAGGTATTACTTTATCGAAGCTTGAACAAATAAACGTTATAAATCTATCGTTAACACCACAATCCAAGAGTTAAAACTCGTTCGCGATAACAGTTAAAGTTACAGTGTCTGTTGTCAACTTTCTTGTATTGTAATGGACATTGTAGCCAACTAAATTTACATGGAACATTGTAACACTATATCAGAGCAAAAGTTTTGTGAAACAGTTGGCTTTGCTTTATTGCACTGTTTAAGTGGTTTGAGGAAACATTTGAAGAGAATTTTTAAAGTTCAGTTTATTTTGTTACAAAGATATGAATGCCAGTGGGTTCTAAGAAAATGCTTGCTTTACTTGATGTTTGTTAAAAAAACATACAAAAGCACGTAGCAATACCATTTAAATAAGTTTAGAATTGAATGGTTTGAATAAAAATTACAGACATATCAGTACCTACAACACCGAAAAAAAAATGCAAATTAAACAAGATTTTTTAACCGTAAACAACTATCTTAACTCCATAAGAGCGCAACAATATGTCAGTTTCCACTAACTAAACTTGTTTACTTGATCATAAAAATATTGGAAACAACCAAGAAGTTAGGTAATATAGCCAAAATTGACAAACGAGCCTTTTGATAGGAACCTATTTGTTTCAGTGAAAATGTATGAAACCAAATTGCAAAATAAAGTTGGTTGTTTAGTCGAGTAACCCTAAGCGTTTCGGCGTTTTTAGTGTTTTGTTGTTTAAATATAAGTAGTATATGCCACATAACATACAGAAATTTCAAATTCCTAACTAGTATAGTTTATGGTATAGATCCCGTTACAAAAATGGTCTAAAACGGACAACTTTGATGGGCCCCCATTTCTTTACTTTTGGGTAATTCCATGAAAACTGACCACTTTTGTCGCACCCGTTACTCCAGTTATTATTTTTTATTTAGCAAAGTATTGATAATTCGGTACCTATTTTAGTGTGCATTGGTAAAATAAAAAATATGAATTAAATACAACATTCTTAAATTGTAAAATTATTATTATATCCTGTTAATACTTATATTGGAAAAATGTAACGGGTGCGACATCTTCCGTGGAATTACCCTTTTTGAGATAAAAGAATATACTTGTACTCTAATTAAGTGAGTTCTAAGGAATGACACCTTGTAATTTAATTTTTAATTCAATATTCAGTTTTGGGTCAACATTTTACGCAACATTTCCAAATTTTAGATCTCTAACTCATTCCGTCTGCAAGCTAGAGATCCGTGACATACGGACGAACAGGCGGACAAACGGACGGGCAGCAGTTTTGTCCTTTGGGCACAAAAATTGAATTAATAACTTAACGTAGGTGAATTTAGACATTCAGAGAAGAAAAATTAAAAACATATATTATCGCGACAACGTCGCTAAGGGGCTGTCAGAGGTGTTTCCGTGTGTAGACGATTTTTATTTTATTTATTTATTTATTTATTATTATATAAACAGGTACATCATCCTTACAGGCTAGCCTAATACGATAATGCAACTTAAATACACTACAAGTAATATTATATCAAATAAAAAATATCAAACAAAAAGAAACAATGAAAAAAAAAAAAAAAATACACACTAAAATATTTACATATTAATTTATCTACTAGACAATCTATAATAAATCTACACAATATACAGAAAAACTTAATTATAACACAAAATACAGAGAGTAGCCCTTGTGAACTCGGTCAGAGAACAATAAAAAATATCAATTGTCTCTGAGACCCGGTTGAGAGCGCATGCTCGGTGCCCTATGCATCAGGTTGGTGCGCGCACTTGGCACGGCCAGCAACGGTGGGCGGCGTCGCCGGTGCACGTAGCGGTCCGGCACGCACAGCGCTATGGCCCTCAATACGCCCGGGTTGCACAGTGCGCCACGCAGCAACCGTACCATGTAAGTGGCCAGCGTGAGTTCGCGCCGTACCGCAAGCTGATTGTACCCGACCATCCCCAGAACGAACAGGGTCGGATACATCAGCGGGTAAAAAGGGTATACCCCAAATAATTTAAAATACATAAATCTAACAAATTTATTCTGTATGCGTTCCAACATGAGGCTATATTTTATCTTCCTAACGCGATAGGGGGACAGCTTTATTGAACTACTCTGTGCACAAATTATTCAAATACTTTGCCAAAAGTTTCTAAAAATGCTAACTCAGTTTTAGTTCACAGCAACAAGGGCACAAGAAAGAAGCGGCTCATCAAGAGCAAGCCTAATTTAAAGAAAAATCTTTATGTAGTCAAGCAATCTGCTCATTTTAAGGGTTTCGTATCTCAGAAAAAAAAAACCTTTTCAAGACCCTTTTCTCGGGCCCCGTTAGAGATATCAAGTTTAAACTAATTCTTCCTACAGAAGTCTACGGCCCCATAGTGCAGTTAAAAATCAGGTGGATAAATGTTATTTACGTTATCAATTTCATACGACAAATCGACTCATCGTGAAATCCTAAAGAGTACTTCCAGTTGATTTAGAAACTTGAAATTCCGTTAACATTATTAGGTCTTAAAAAATCTGAAAAAAAACTGTAAGTAACCGATATACATTTTTGAAGAAGAAACATTAATAAAAAATTGCTCTTAGAATACATTTATGGTTTATACGGTTTGTACGGAACCACCTCGCACTTGATCAGTTTTTTACATGTTATTTACTAAAATACTATTTTTTTATCGTGGATTGCAACAAAATGAGCAGTTTTTATTTTGTTACCAGGAAATTTCATTGATAATTAATTTTTGTTGAACATTTGTATGGTTTAATCTAACTTCTTTTCTTGTACCATTCAAATAGTTATTACAATTAGGATACAAAGAAACGAACAAGACAGGTATATTAAACCGCCAAAGCTATAATTTTAAAACCGTTAACCTCCTAAAATACATTCCAACACTTGGCAGTAAATTCGTAGACGTAATTGTGTTCACATGACCGCAGCAGTCCAAAACAAATGTACTGCATTTACAACCATCACACAAATAAACAAACAGTGCAGCTTTACTGGCTTAAAATGTTGTAAGGAATCTTAAAATTCACTGAAACTAAAAGCCTATGATCATCATCTCATATCATGGGGGGGGGGGGGTTCAAGGTGGTCAAGGAATTCAGCATTTATAAAAAGAAAATATTTGTTTTTACATAATCCCCCCCAATCAAATCCTAAATTTCTGAGGCCACGATTTTTGCATTTAGAAACAAGTCTAGCGTTATTGTTAGCTTTATCTGATATATAAACAACAGTTTCTATTAGAGCAATGTTTTTCAAAGTGTTGGTCGCGAGTCCCTTTGAGGTCGTGAAGCCTCTTAAGAGGGGTCACCACTTCACAATAACTATTTAACTGTAAATGGTTCCGAGTCACGATCTCGACAGCAAATATTGTTTTATCTGTAATGGGGATTATTATTTATGAAAAAAGTGGTAGTATTCACAAAAAAGAATAAGTTACATGAATGTGACTACTCCGCCTGTTTTCTACTGACACTTCTTCAAAGTAAGACTGACTTGAAATTTTTCCTGTGGATGATAAACAGAGGCAATTATTTTTTTAAATAATTTTGTTTTTTACAGTTGTTGTTTTATTCAAGACGAGCCTTAGCCTATGGCTCCACCCGCGCTTATGCAAAGGGTTAAGTGTCAGAAAAGCTTCTTATAAAAAAAAAAGACTAAATGAAAATTTCAGTTTGAAGTTCCAATGTTCAACTAAGAAATATTTAAGCAAATAAAATTAATTTAAGTAGTAAAACAATTTTTTTTTCCAAGGAGGCCATTCTGTCAAAAGTTTTGAAAAACACTGCTACAGACGATACGTTTTCCATGGGCTACATTTTCAATCACAACACTAAACCACGAAACCCTCACAAAGAGCATGAAACTGAAAACAGGATACATCTGTCTGTTCTCATTCTCGGGAGAGCACATCATTTCCGTCACACGTACGTAGTGCGGGGTCCCTCAGGAAATATCACTAAGTGGAACCGGGCAATATCGGGATCAGATAGACCCCGCATGTCGCTCGCAGCATTGTTGCGTACCTGTCCCTTGTCGGTTATTCTAGAAATAAATAAAATAATACTTCCTTCCTGTGCCTGTATTTCACCGACATTCGCTGGTTTTAAGTTATATTGTAATACTACTACAACTCTGTTGTGCCCAGACTTAAGGTTGCATATAAGGTCAGATTGAGCACCTCCTTTTGCATCAATCAAAACTGAACTCTACGGCGTTTTCTTTTAGTTTAAAGTAGCGCGCTCTCAGCCGTGGCTGCTACGACCACCAAGAAACACGCGCCCACAAAAATCCGCATTTTTATTTAATAACTGCTTCTAGATGAAATTTTTAAAATATTCTAAAACGAGCTGACGATGTCATTTGTTAACTTATTTTTTATACAAATTTGAAGGCGTGTGATTTAAGAAAGGCCCTTTAACACTCAAAAAACATGAAATTTAGAGATAGCTTCGTATTTTTTTTCTATTGAGCGAACTTAAAGATTTTGAGTTTTTTCTAAACTGTATCTATTAACCCTATAGTCTACTGTCTATATTATTTTTAGTATACCGATTACCCAGGTTACACAATGTGATATGCTCATTTGAAGTTGTCTATCTCTCCTTATACCACAGTATAAGTAGCAACAGTAGTTTAACTAGGCCGTGTCCTTGAAATCAATATCTACGGCCGCTCGTTGCCTAAACACCCGTTAGGACTGCCAATTGACTGTTTACGTATTTGATAACACAATATTATTATTATAAAAGTTGTATTAATGAACTATACATTGCACAACGTACTCTGTAATTTCATGCCACAATTTACGAAAATGGGCGGGAGCGTCACAGTGCGACGTGCGTACGTAACTGCGGTGCGACCGTGACTCTCCTATCCTAACCTAACCTAAGCTGAGTTAAGGCGAGGTCATCCTGCTCATGTTTAGAGGGATGTGTTTTTAATATGATGCCCGTTTTATATCACATTTTTCACGACGTTTATTTGAGTATTATTTTTATTGTCAAAAATTTAATATAGCTCAAATGAAATGATATTTAGATCGTAGTTTAGACCTATCTTTGCGATTTAATCGGATCGAGGAAAGTGTAAGCAATCGTGTATCGAACAGCCGAAATATTAAGATCAGAGAGTGAAATATGACATATATTTTTTGTGTTGAGTCTCCAGTATGAATTTGGTGGGATGATTTAATTTCACCTAGTATAGATATCAAGACGGTAGGGTCACTGCGATTTATTTAATTACTGCCTATAAGAACTATTAAATGTGAACAGTAACCATAATTTTAAAAACCGGTCAAGTGCGAGTCAGACTAGCATACTCGTACATGGTGTTCGACAGTTTTGGGAACAGTCAGGAAGAATGTATTTAAAATCTTGCTCATAACTGTTTATGAAAACTAAAAAAAAAAAATTATTGTCCCACAAAAGAGAGACTCAAATATGTTTATACCGTACTGCTCAAAATAAACTCGTGGATGAAAAATTCTACTTTGTCATTTCATCATCGTGAATTTCTCACCCGCTATATTTTTACTGTAATCTTTACGCAATCTCAAATCACCACGATTTTTTCAATTTTTTTTCGGTTCATTAGTTTCGGAAATAAGGCGGGGACATGAATTTTTTTGTGGTTTTTCGAAGATTTCTTGATATTGGCCTCAGTAAATATAGTAAAAGTATACATTTTTATAATAACCTCTTTAATATCTGTAATTTGGTTCACATGTTAAATTTCTACGAGTTTGCATGTTTTTATGCGGGCGGGCGGGCGGTGCACGAGTCTGCATTTTGAATAGCACGACAAGAATTGTTTAGCGGAATATTGCAAATTATATTCATATATCCTTTACTTACGAGTATAATTTTTTTTTATTATTAAAATTTTTTTTATGCCTATATTTCTCATTTGTTATCAACTTTTTTTTAATCGCTATAATTGTAATTAGCCAGTTATGGCGTATAATCGTAATTTTTTTTTGGCCCCCAGTTTCGGAATCGGTGCGAGTTAATAGTAAAAATATATATTTTTAGAATCAGCTGTTTATTATCTACAATTTGATACCCACATTGTATTTTTAAGATTATTTTTTTGATTTTTCTCTCTTTTGTGTTAGAAATATTTTTCTATTTTCAAATTTTTCATTATTTTTTTGTACGGTTATGTAAGCAAGTGAATTCTATTTTTGTGGAAAATTTCAAGTCTTTATCTTTAACGTTGCTAAAGTTATGAGGCTGTGACATACGGACGGACGGACGGACAACGGAGTCTCACCACAAAGGTTCCTTTTGTACCTTTTAGGTCCTGTGGAACCCTAACAAATGAAAAAATCAGAGTATTACACGGTAGAACTCGATTAATTTAAAAGTTACTTCGGTACTCATGTTCATCATCTGATCAGAATTCACCCGAGCAAAATAGACACTGCCATATGATCGGAGAGCAAACTGCATTCTGAATGCGTGGCTGCAACGCCTGCTTCGACAACACAACGGACCGTGAACCAACACTCGGGTGCAGATTATGTAATACCTGTTACCATTACAAAGACGACCACTAGCCATCTTTACACGCTGCCGCTTCAATAGCATTCAACAGGGGTACTCGCTAACGTGTAAAAAAGTGTTAGTATCATTGATTGCTCTGATGTAAACTGTTTGTATTTATGAATTCTTTGAAAACGCCATGAAGGCGAACCGGTCAGAAAATAAAAAAACTGTGGAATAGAACAGTTCATTATACAAAACGACAACATAATTTACCGTTTTTTCAGCGCTCTGACTAGCTGAATATCATCAGATAAACATTTTTCGGCAAAAAATCTTTGCCACAGCAGTCTTAAACGCTTTTTACATATTTGCTATAATTAGATGAAAACTAGACTCAATTTATTATTTCATCCATCCATCAGCCATTTTCGTCCACTGCTGGACATAGGCCTTTCCAGGATTTCGCCACTCTTGGCAGTCCTCCTGGAAGAAATGCCCATACTCACACACGCTGGGCAGGCGGGTTGGTGAGCGCGGTGCCGAAACCCTTGCACCAGTGACCCCGCTGCCCGTCACCAGTCTGTTTTATATAAGGCCCGGCAATTGGGAATGGTTATACCGCCATCCATCGGTCTCAGGCGGTGGTGGGCCGCCTGGTTTTTCTTACTCTCACCCGAATAACTTCGGGAGGATTTGCGAGTAAGATGGTGGTACCTCCATAGTCGAGCCCGGCATCAGCTCTACCACCTTACTTTAATATTAATTAACATTAAATAGCTAAAAACTAAGCACATTAAGTCAAAAATTCAAAAGTACCTAAGGTGTTTTAAATTGAAATTTGTAAAATGAACAACCAAAATTAATTATTCACGTTGCCAAAGCTAGTGAAGTGACACCACCAGAATCCAGTTAGAATTGTTATTTAACGTTAACAGTGTTGACGTGAACAGTCGACGCAGACTCCCCGAGGAAATAAGCACGAGTGCTTGAGTTACAGACATTCGTAATAACAGTTATAAGCAAAATATAACAATAGTTATCGCTGTTATATTTATCCTGACATGAATTCTTGATGTTGAATACTTGTGTTTTGATGTACATTTTGCTTTTATGTGGTCCCTAGCGAACAGAATAATTTTCTGGGATCAAAATTAGCTGAGTGGCGAATTCGTTCGAGTAAGTTACTATTATTGGGCTCAAATTCCGTAGGGGCACATCTGTGTTCAGTCTGCGTGCTTCGGAACGCACGTTGGGTTGTGTGTCCATATTCGTGCCCGAAATACGGCGATAACGCTGGGATGTACAGTTATTGTTGAAATGTGGGTGTACGAGTGTGGACTATGACTTGCATTTTACAATCCATACTCGGCAACACCTCTGTTACCCCTCGGGAATTCATGTCGTGATGATCTATAAAAATAAGATATGTTATTTATACCTATACCGCAAAAAATATCCTGATTTGTTGATTGGTTGAGGAGTTTATTTTATGTTTAGAAATAAAATTTAAAAGGATATCATGTCTTAATTTAAAGGTTTTTAAGGAATTGCTATTATTTAAAAAAATATAAGAAAGATGACTTCAAATCATTTTTTCAAAATTTAAAATGCATACTAAATACCTATTCACTTCATAAAGGAAGCAAAGTTGTTCTGTGTGGTGACTTTAATTTGAATATCCTAGAAAGAAATACAACCACACTGGAATTTGAGACTATACTTCATAGACATAACTTAAAAATTGAAATAAAACAACCTACACGTTTGAGCAGTGGAACATGTCTCGATAACTTATTACACAATATGAGGGGATGTAAAAGTGAAGTAATAGAAATGGCACTTTCTGACCACACGGCCCAATTGTTGAGCTGTCCAGTCAAAAAGACATGTACCAGCTCTCATTGGTTTATTGAAAGAAATGATCTATCTAAAGAAAACTTAGAAAAGTTTAGACAATATTTAAGTAATTTAAAATTTCATACCACTTTTCTAAGCACAGACCCAAATGAAGCATATGACAATTTCATAGATTCCTTTAAACTTTTATATGACCTCTGCTTCCCTAAAGTAAAAGTTAAATTGAGTGCAACTCAGAAACCTAAATGGATATCCAAAGGCATACGAAAGTGTGGTAAAACAAAGATAAAACTGTTATGGCACTACAGACACTTTCCCAGTAATGAGAACCGCCATAAATTTAAAGCCTATTCAAAGAGACTTAAACGAATAATTTACCTGACTCAGAAGTCACAGAATGATTATTATATTAAGACCACTTCCAATAAAGCAAAGGCAACATGGAAAATAATAAATAACAATAAAACTAATCTTCCAAAGGAACACATTACACGGATAAAGACACATGAAAAAACAATTGATACACCACACGAGATTTCCGAATTATTTAATAACCATTACATTGACATTATCAAATCTAGCAATGACATTACTACGAACACTTTGACATATAATAATTCCAGTTCATTATTTCTATATCCAACCGCTCCTGACGAAATTGTACAAATTATTAAATCTTTAAGAAATACGCATAGTACTGGATATGACGGTATTAACACAATGGTAATAAAATACGTTGCAGACATAATTGCTCCAGTTATTTGCCATATTATTAATATATAATTAAATTAAATTTTCCTGTCGAATGTGAACGTTGTGGTGATTCTATGTGCACGAATAATGACCATAAAGATGTAATTGATAACTTGTACCGTGACTTGGTTGTCGTAATATCTGACGCAGCCATTGCGACCAATACTAAGTGTGATAGACCCACCAAACGCCCGAACAAAAAGTCGTACGTCGTGGGGTGGAATAAACACGTCAAATCTCTGCACGGACAGGCGCGGCTTGACTTTCAAATGTGGCTTTTATGTGGGAGACCGAGAAGTGGAATATTTTACAATAATATGTGTGATAGTAGAAAGAAATTCAAGGCTAAATTGAAGTGGTGCATTAAACATGCAGAACAGGTAAGAATGGATATTTTGGCAACGAAACATAACTCAAAACGATTTAGTGAATTTTGGAAGGGAGTTAATAAACTGAACAGCAAGCCGCGCCTGCCCGTGAGTGTGGATGGGCTGAGTGAGCCCGTAGCCATTGCCAACTTATTCAAAGACCATTTTAGAGTACCGGCACAACCGTTAGTGCAGGCAAAGGACCCGAATGCTGTTGCTGGTGTAGAGAAGAGCAAACCATCGTGTGTGCGGCCGGTGCTAGTTACAGCTAAAGAAGTTGGGAAGGTTATTGCACACATGACCAGGGGAAAGTCTCCTGGTCATGATGGACTTAGCATAGAACACTTTAAACATGCGGGAGCTCACTTACCTAGGGTTTTGGCGCTTTTGTTCAACCTCTGCATACGACATTCGTACTTGCCGCCAGACTTGATGAGGACAATTGTGGTGCCGATTGTCAAAAACAAGACGGGAGATTCATCTGATAAGACCAACTATAGACCCATTTCGTTAGCTACAATAACAGCTAAGGTACTCGATGGTGTGCTTGATAAGCGCTTAGATGAGCATATTAGTCTGCACGATGCTCAGTTCGGGTTTAGGGCAGGCTTGTCAACAGAAAGCGCCATCTTGGCGCTCAAGCGCACCGTCAGGTACTATACGGACAGGAGCACGCCAATCTATGCATGCTTCTTAGACTTGTCCAAAGCTTTCGATTTGGTGTCATATCCAGTGCTATGGGACAAGCTGGATGGGGTGAATCTTCCGTCCGAGCTCACTGGCATCTTCAGGCACTGGTATGAAAACCAGGTGAACTACGTCCGATGGGGGGAGGAGCGCTCGGAGGAGTACAGGTTGGAGTGCGGGGTGAGGCAGGGGGGGTTGGCCTCTCCCAGGCTCTTCAACCTGTATGTGGACCAGCTGATCCGAGGGCTCAGCAGCATGCATGCGGGATGTTCAATTGATGGCGTCAAAGTCAACAACATCAGTTACGCGGACGATATGGTCCTGCTGAGCCCGTCGATCAGCGCACTCAGGAAGCTATTGCACGTGTGTGAAACCTATGCACAAACTCATGGGTTGAAGTACAACACCAAAAAGAGTGAGCTCTTGGTTTTCGCCGCGGGCAGCAGCTCTCCACAAGATGTACCCCCAGTAACGCTGTACGGGACTGCATTGACGAGAGTCAAGCAGTTCAAGTATCTGGGCCACATTGTGACAGAGGACCTGAAAGATGACCAGGACATTGAGCGCGAACGTAGAGCGTTGGCGGTCAGAAGCAATATGCTCGCCCGTAGGTTTTCTCGTTGTACAGAGCAGGTAAAGATTACACTTTTCAAGGCGTTTTGTCAATCTTTTTACACGAGCGGCCTGTGGGTGAGATATACGCAGAAGACCTACAGCGCTCTACGGGTGCAATACAATAATGCTTTCAGGATGCTGTTGGGGCTGCCGTGGCGCTGCAGCGCATCCGGCATGTTTGCTGAGGCGCGAACAATGGATTTTTACGCAATTATGCGCAAAAAAGTTGCTTCTCTCATGCACAGAGTGTGCGGCAGCCACAATACCATTCTGAAGGTAGTGGGAGGCGGGTGCGGGTGTCCTATCAGCCATCACTGGATGACACTACATGCTAATAATAATCATAATATTTAGTAATCAAAATTATATCGTTTTTATTACCGCTTTATTTTAGTTCTATTGTTAATTTTTTTTTTTTTTGTGATCATATGGAACCCAGTTCTGAATTAAATGATTTTTATTTATTTATTTATTTATTAATTTGTGCTTTGAACACGGTGTCTTTCCTGAAAATCTCAAAGTGTCTATTATCAAGCCTTTATTTAAAAAAGATGATAAGGAAGATATTAACTTATAAAGACCCATTGCATTAATACCAATAATTTCAAAAATATTTGAAAAAGTAATTTACAAGCGATTGTATGGTTTTTTCGAGCACAATAAAATATTTGCACCTGAACAAAAAGGTTTTAGAAAGGACAAAACAATAAATATGGCGATATACGATTTTCTTAGTAAAATTTTAGTAAACATGAATAAAAGCATCCCTGTCACTGCTTTATACATGGAATTGACTAAAGCATTTGATTACGTGGACCACAATTTACTGATAAAAAAGATGGAGTGGTAATCGTCGTCAAAGAACTGAAATAAATAGAATATGTCCTAAAACTAAAACTCAAGAAACATTTTCGTCAAGTACTTTGTACTCAATTTGTACACAAGGCTTGGCGTGCCTCAGGGAAGTGTCCTCGGTCCTCTGCTGTTTAATGTGTATATTAACGACCTCCCTAAAGCAATCAACCATCCCATGGTCCTGTTCGCAGATGATAGCACTGTCATGTTCTCGGCAAATAAAGATAGCAACCATGAAAAGGAAATTAATGACTCGTTGAATTTAATAATTGATTGGTTAAATGCAAATAATTTACAAATTAATTTAAATAAAACAAAAATAATGAATTTTAGACAAAGAGTGGAACCAGCAAAAATTGACATTTCACATTCAAATGAAAAAATAAACGAAATTGACATAACAATTTTTTTAGGATTAATAATAGATAGTAAATTGACTTGGCAATCACAAATAGAAGGGCTTTGTACAAAACTGAATAGGTACTCATATGCACTTTACATGCTTTCTAAAATAGTTAACACAAAAGCGGTTCTACATGCATACCATGGATATGTTGACTCCCCTATACGGTACGGTATTATTTTTTGGGGCAACGCTAAAGACAAAGAAAAGGCTTTCAAAGCACAAAAAAACTGCATTAGAGCGATTGCTAAAATCAAATCCAGAGATAGGTATCTATCGTCCTCACTTTAGGAAGCTTAAAATATTGACTTTGCCCTGTGTATATATAGGTATAGGAGGTAGCTTGTTTCGTCATAATGAACAGGCACCTATTAGGTACATTTAGAAGTAAGCGCCACGAAAACATGATCCCTGCATATTCTTCAAAAAAAGCACTGCTCAGTAAAAGTATATTAGGAATGGCACCAAAAATATTTAATAAATTGCCTGCGGATTTAAGATGTTCTAAAAATATTTCAACGTTTAAACATAAATTAAAAACTTTATTAATAGAAAAGTCTTACTATAGCACGACCGATTATTTAGAAGATAAAAGACTAAATGAATGTTTTGAACGTTGCGAACTCGGAAACGCGACCGATTTTTAGATGATCCATGACAAAGATATTTAATGGTACCATTAAATCTTTGATCCATGATAGTACATAAATGACATTATTATTTAACCATAATTAATGAAATTGTTTTTATTTTTTGTGTTTCTTGTATATTGGAACCTTGTCGTGAAATGTGTTGTTTAGTTATTTTTTTTTTTTTGGTGTGTTTTCTGCCTTTTTGTGTACCTACCTAATTTATATACCTACCAAATTGAATTATTTTTTCTTTCATGCATGACACTAATTGTTGAATTTATTATTTTGGTAGCGTACCTAATTTAATGTTATTCTTTTTTATTTTTTAAGTTTTAAATATTTGTATGCCTTTACGGCGGAACATAGCGCACTACAAATTATGTAACTCCATCTTTTAACATACCTATGTTGGACAAATAAATTATATTGATTGATTGATTGATTGATTGATTAAGTGAGGTTATCGAGGTTTTAGCGCAGTGATTTAAAATAAAACTTTCATCTATTAAATTAATCGGCAATAAAATACATATATTGTAGTAGCCTAAAAATATAATGTTATAAAATAATATATGATGTGTCGGGGAAATAAGTTATAGTAAAGACATTCAATCAATAAATATTCATCTATCCATCAGCCTGTTTCGTCCACTGCTGGACATAAGCCTTTTCAGGATTTTGCCACTCTTGGCAGTGCTCCTGGAAGAAATGCCCATACTCACACACGCTGGGCAGGCGGGTTGGTGAGCGCGTTGCCGAAGCCTTTGCACAATAAATTTAAATGATGTCAAATATAATCTCAAAACGACAAACTGTGTTCTGAAATTTTATTCTTAGACTTTAATTTTGTACAGAATTCAAACATATTTTACTTGATGGGTTTTAAAAATGTGTATCTTCATTTTGGTAATTGGAAATTTACCAGCCATTTTAGTTTTTTTTATAAAAATCATATTGTGCAAAAATCGACAGAGTTAACTTCTAAAACTTCGCAAACATAAACGGAAATTGTTTTAATGAAGTTTTGTCTAATGAGCAGAATTGGTAACCTTTCTAAGACTGAGAATTTCGTTACGTACGTGTCAAATCTAGAAGGATCTATATAAAGGTTCTGGGTCATGTGGGTAAGATTATGTATCAATTCTGCTTCAATAGGGAGCTGAGCCACAGAAGAATGAGCGTATGTTGCGACTATTTGAGTAAACTATGGCGGAGAAAAGGAATAGAGGGCGGAGTTCGTCTGTTAGCGCGGGTTAAAAAATGTATAATTTTTGATAAAAATATTAATTTAAGGTTTTACGTATATTTAGATCGCGGCGCCTGGCACTATGCAATTTGTCACAAACTTCCTTACTCGCCATTAGCTCCTCACCCCGCACGCTGGCGGCATGGCGCCTCTCCGTTGACACCTCTGATTTATAGGGTTCCGTAGTTCGACAAGGAACCCTTATAGTTTCGCCATGTCCGTCTGTCCGTCTGTCCGCGGCTTAGCTCAGAGACCATGAGTACTAGAAAGCTGTAATTTGGTATGGGTATACATATCAATTCCACCGCCAAAATGGTAAAATAAAATCTCGATTTTTTGTTTTGTTTAAGGTGACCTCCACTTTACCGAAAAAAGTTCTGTAGGGACCTCCCATACACGTAATTTGGGGATAATTTTTTTTCTCGTCTACCCCGTAGTGTGGGGTATCGTTGGATAGGTCGTTTAAAAACATTGCGAAGGTGTGAAAACCATTTTTATATTTAGGGTTCCGTTGGAGAAATATTAAGCTTTAAAGTGTTAATTTTTGTAAGAGTAAAGCGGCTAAGCGGTTGTTTATAGATATGTGAAAAAATTTACAGAAGTAGTATATATAATGAAGCTAAAAGGAAAACTATCACAGGTCAGTAGCCTTTACAAGTTTACGAGTACAGGTCGCGCCAAATTTTTGCCCCCTCTAAACACGAAAATGTATGGGCCGTTCTTTTAAATGTATGAGACTAGAAGTGTAGCGCGATCTGTATTAGTAGACCAACTTATAAAATGTACTGGGCAACTACGGAACCCAACACGCACTTGGCCGGTTTTTTATGTACATATGTTACTGGCCAAACCCGATTTTATATAGTTCATAATATTTGATAAGATCGTATATTTTTGTTAAAACTTAAGACGTCACCTCGCTCCGTTACACTTTGCTCGGCTCCTGAATTTACATTCACAAGCAACCTAACACGCTAGTCGTCGCACCTACTTTGGCCTGGGACAAGAAAATCTGGTTTGGCCGGTAGGTAACAAATACACTATGGACAGTCTACAAGGCTGGCTTCGCAAGAGTATCACCGCTACAGTACCGTATCGGACTTCTAAACTCATCTATGACTCTCCCTAATTCGCGAAAGAACTTTGAGTTACAAAATAGTCTTCTATGTAAAACACATTTGTTTTTACCTAAGTACAAGACGCTACGTTTCGTTTTAGAAAAAAGTTCAGAAGAATGACACCAGTTCGAAGCAGGTTGACCAAAATAGTGAGCGCTGACGACGGAAATCAATGTTACAAACTTCGTAATCTTTTACATCGTCCCACCTAACCACTTCAGATAGTTTCAGATAAGGTTTCAATAGACATGGAAATTCTGATGCTGAAGTAAGCATGCTCTCCTTACGAGGGAACTCTCGAATAAATATTAATAACGACTTGTTATTTAGTGCAGTTTGTTGTTGGATCCAATTTCATCGAATTTATAATTTTTTTTTTACCAAAAATTTATTTATTTATTTATTTATTTATTTACTGAAAAAAGTTAGTAATACAAAAACTTAAATAGACCTAACCTAGGGTTAGTAGAATACAAAAATATACAACGGTTCGGACTTATACTATAGGCAGGATCCGACCCAATAAAAACATTGTACATTATGTATAACCAACATGTACGTTGCACATATTATTGCGAATGTAAGTGCTCCGATACTAGAGTTCTCCGTAACACGGAAGCACTATGAAGTTATTTTTCGCCAGAAGGCGCCCAGTGCACAAAGTTCGTAGAGTAATTCAATTTATTTTTGTGGTGTAAGCCGAATATATATATATATATATATATACATATATAGATACGTACATATATCTATATATAACATAATACATACAAATATAGGATTTTAAAGTCGGTAAAAATGTAATAAATGAAGTTTTTGTTTAAAGATTATTCAAAATTATGATTCGATACACATCAGTTTTTCAATATAGTCATAAGATTTTGATAAAAGCCAAGTACGGAGATTTCTTATTAAATTATTTTTTAGTTTAGTTTTATCTGCTAAAGGTAATTCTTTAATGATTTGATTGTAAACGAATGGACCTAAGAAAATTTTAAAGCGGTTAGCAAATGCAGAGCGTACTCGAGGGACTTTAAGTTTGCCTTCAAGTCTAACTGACCTATAACCTTCATCTCGATTGGCTGCAAAAGCGACCTCTTGAAATGTCAATTTTGTTACAATATTGGAAATAAAAAGTCTACGAACACTTAGTATTCCACTTTCACGATGTAGAAGGTTCGTATCGTACCGAAATGGTTTTTTCAACATTACTTTGATAACCATTCGCTGAGCTCTTTCTAGCTGCAAAATTTTTGTTTTGGCTGCGCCAAAATATAATATATAATTACTGACTTCAAATTATATGGCAGACATTCACTAAAAAGTTAAAAATAATTACGTACTCACCCATGGTACCAAAATAACACTTTTGCTGACTTCTTTCTCAATATGTTATCTATAAGTCGGCGTTCTCTCATTGGTTTTTGTGTTCTGTACTATGGGGAATGTATCATCCGTTGAGAAGTTCCACTGCCTATCTCTGAAGGAAGCGAACACTTCCAAACAAAAAAAATTCAAATCGGTTAAGAGTTGAGAGTTATGGAGTATAATACTCAAAAAAGATTGGCCGTTTTTCTACATGTATGAGACTAGAAATTTGGCACGATCTGTATTAGTAGACCAACTTATAAAATGTATCGGGCAACTACGGAACTCAACACTGCGCGTGGCCCGACACGCACTTGGCCGTTTTTATGTATAGGACCTCCTTGAAAATTATTTAATGCAATTTTATATTCAATATTCAATCCATTTATCCGATGTCTTCCCGTCCACGAGCTAGAGACCCGTGATCTAGGGACAAACGGACAGCAGAGTGACACTAATATTCGTTTTGCCCTCCGGTGCCGGACCCTTAAAAACTTAATGTTTCAATAGATTTTATACATATTCACACCAAAATACACTCTAAAATATTGTAAATTTCTCAAAAGTAATCTGTCGGGATTTTTACATCGAATCGGGGAAGACAAAAATATGTATCAAACAAAACATCTTCAAAGAGTATTTGATGCCCAACGAAACAAAAAAAAGTGATTTCTCACGGGGATTTCGCGCTGTTCTGATTATACTCTCATTGAAGTCTTCTGAAGCAAAATTGATATCAAAAATAATATAACCTGTTGTTCGTACAAGAGTATCGAGATGTCTGTAGGCCTACCATGAGTTTTGCTCTCTAAAATCTTTTTCAATAGAACTTTCTTATTTAGTAAACAAACCGTTTTCTCAATTTTTCTCGATCATCTTTCGCAGGATCTCGCTGAATTTAATTCTTCCTTATATGGACCCATTTTTTGCTTGTCTTGCACTGCATTTAACTATGAAATATTAAATAAAAACTAGTAATAGACCCCAGTGACAAACGGACAGACAAACAGATGCTCAGTAATAGATGGTAATAGGGTCCCGTTTGGCAACCTTCGGACACGAAACCCTAAAAATAAAGCTATTGGTGCTACAGAAGAATGAAATGGTAACTGAATGCTAGTTAAGATTGGTGACGAAGGAGTGGAACAGTTTATGAAACGATATACATTTCATTTCAAATTCAATATTAAACAAATTATGAACCATAACTTTTTAAATTAATTGTCTCTTTCAAATTCGATTAATTTTTAAATCAATAAAAATATTTTGTAATCTCAACGAGTTTGTATATCTATCATTTATACCATAACCACAGAGGTAAAATATTACATTAAATGTCTGTGGTGATTACGCCATTTTGTTAAGTCAGTGACTCTTCGTCTTCTGTTCTTCGTAACATGCGTACTTTCTATGGTTTCTTGTTATTTTAAAGACTAGGCTTAGCATTGGATTTGTTGTATTTGCATTGTTATTTGGATATTGTTATACCTTGGAACAACAACTTGCTTTTACGGACTACGGATTCTGATATTGCCAAGTAGATTATCAACAACAGCTACCATAATACGTTCAAGGTATGTTTTCTATTTTCTCCACTACACAGACGTCTTTTGATTTACGTTTGTCAATTTGACATAATCATAAAGCTTTATTTTTCGTGAAATTATAAGTTAAAAGTATTAAAAATTATACTAAGAGAAGACGATATTTTTGGTAGTTGTAGATAAAGTTTTATGTCACAGCGGACATAAAATTAGTAATTGGGACACTCGTGCAGCCAATAACGAAATTATGTGACAGTTGCACAAAATACTATTTCAATAACTACCCCGTCACTAGTAAGTTCATCTATTCATAGACAGTGCCAATATGGCGGTTTGTTTACTAGAGAGGAAAGCTCTATTGAAAAGGACTTATACGTTAACGTCTACGTAAAATATTTATATACCTATATGAGAAATTGTGCAGCGCCCCTAGCGGCTTACTACAGCAACCAGCATTTCTCATACAAAATATTTTACGCAGACGGTAACGTGTACATATAGTAAGCAAAACTCATGGTAGGCCTACTGAGTGGATTTTGCTATGGTTTTAAATAAAAAATGTAGTTTCTTAAAATAGTTTGGATATTAAATCACTATCTTTTTCCCACGGCTTCGCTTGCATGAATGTTTCTTTCAATCAATGTATCTTTTAAATCTAATATCGACAGGTTTCGGCTTGGCGGTTATTTTATCAACACTCCTTATAGCCTTTATGTTGACCAGGGCATAGTATTCATATATCTTCTGTGACCAGGGTCACTATGATGATACGAGGCATGCCTTTTAAGTTTTGTCGTTTGAAGAAACAAAAACAACTGGAACCTATTAGTACTCTTTATTGTTTTTCAAAGTATTCTCCACGTAGTTTACAACACTTTTCCATTCGCTCGCACCAGTTATTAAAACATTTATTCCACTCCAAAGTGGGGGTTTTCAATATGGCTGATTTGAAAGCGATTTGAAAGCGATTTGAAAGCGTCGACTGCTTCTTCAACGGACTGGAACCTTTGACCACGAAGAGTTTTCTTAATTTTAGGAAATGTAAAGAAATCGTTAGGGCTTAGGTCAGGACTGTATGAAGGATGGTCAAGAATTTCTACGTTTTTCTGCTTCAAATACTCAAGCGCTGTGTGAGCTAGCGTTGTCATGATGTAGGATTATGCGTCACTTTGGGTTAGATTTCCGAAGTTCGGCGATGACTTGTGGTAAACAAACTGTGGTATACCACTTTGCATTAACCGTTCTACGATCTTCAAGTGCAACTGTCACAACATGCCCGGTTTTCGCCACGAACGTAGCCACCATCTTCTTTGAAGTGCTTCGAGAGCGAACAACTTTAGTCGGCTTTGGTTCGTCTTTGAAGACCCAGAGTGTGGATTGTTGTTTGGAATCAGGATCGTAGGCATAGATCCAAGATTCGTCACCACTGATGATGTCGTAGACGTGATTTGACTCTCCTCGGTTGAACCTTTGAAGAGTTTTCTTACACCACCTGACGCGGGCCTTCTTATGATCGTCGGAAAGCAAATGCGGGATCCAAAGGGAAACTAGCTTTCTCACACCAAGCGCCTCACGCAAGATCTTCTGAATGGTTGTCCCTGAGATGCCTAATAACGCCTTTATCTCCCGATATGTCACATGACGATTTTCGAGGATTAGATCTCTCACAGCGACAATGTTATCTTCAGTGAAGGCGGATTTAGGACGTCCTTCACGAGATTTGTCACTAAGACTGGTATATCCACGTTGGAATTCTAAATACCAGCGTTCGACAGTCCGCAGACATGGGGTTTTATCATGGAACACAGATGTTAGCTCTTCGGAACACTGAATCCGTGTTAGGCTTCTTCGGAAGTTATAGAAAATGATTGCACGGACATTTTACTTAGTAAGATTCATTTACGTACGTGACCTGACAGATTCAAAACAACGCTGTGACTAAACAATTGCATTAATCCTAATTCTTTCAATTGTTTTGAAATTCTAAATTCACCAAATTTGAATATTGAGCAGTTCTAAATTCAAAATTGGCGGCAAATATGTAAACAACAGAACTTAAAAGGCATGCCTGGTAGTAAAAAACTGATCAAGTGCAAGTAGGCCTCATGCTCTGAGGGTCCCGTACATAGCGTATAAAAGGTACACGTACCGACCAAACTTAACCTGATCTTTACGGTAAAACTGTATGTATTCAATGAATCTTATTAAGTTGGACCATCATATCTTCTTGAATAACTAAATTTAGGTAATTTTCAGAGATCCCTAAACTTGCGCTGTAATACCTAATTGTAAACGGGAAGTCAACTGGAACTACAATAGGTTTTCATAATTTTAAATTTCTCAATCTCGGCCCCGCCCGTTTTTGCCTTGGAGGTTATTATGTAACCAAATTAAGAAGGAATGTAACCACCGAGGGCTCCTTTAAGGCAATATTTTTGGTGATTTAATTACAAATGTATAGTTTTCAGATTTTTCCCTATACTTGTAGTATATTTCTAGGTCAACGGGAAATACCCTATAAATTTTGATTCCCTTGAGAGTGTCGAAATGTACGTTTTTTGCAGCAGAAACGCCCGTATCTTTTTTTCACGTTAGCTAAGATGTTTAATATTTTCACAGCTTCAAGGGACTGTAAATTTGAGTATATGGTTTAAATTTCAACTCGATACCTCGCGTGTTCCCGAGATAAAGGGTCTTGACAGACAGACGCACGGACAGACGGATGGACGGATTGACAGACAGATAACAAAGTGATCCTATAAGGGCTCCGTTTTTTTTCTATTGAGGGACGGAGCCTTAAAAATAATATTTTCCAAAAGCCTCATCAAATACTATATCAAAATTATTAATATTACGTTTATTGTGCATAAATAAATCTATAATACATATTATGTATATATATTTACTTATACTCACACCTGTCTCCCAGAGGGGTAGGCAGAGACTACAGGTTTCCATTTGCTACAATTCTGATTCTGACACACCTCTTTTGCTTCTTCTATATCCATCAATCTAGTCATACAAACTCTTCTATTCCGGGTACTTTTTACTTTGACCTTATTCAGTATGTAGCCTATTTAGGCGGCCTGGTAGAGCTTTATCTTCCACTTGTGCAGCATACATTTCTTTCGTCACCCTACTTTATTCATCCTCTATATGCCCAAACCACCAAAACATTTCTTTTTCTATTCTAGTCTTCTTTCAGGCCGCAACGATCCCGTATGTAGATATTTTTCCCTCTATCATTCAATGTTTATCACTATCAGTATTTCTATTTCGGCATCCTACTGAACCACGGCTGCCGTATCATAATCCTAAACTAAAATGAAAAATTACTAGAGTTGAAAACATCTCTCATAGAAACATCGAGGCATAGATACATAGATGTTGAAAAAAAACATCGATGTTAAAACATCGGTCTTATAAACATCGATGTATCGATGTTTTAACGATGTTTCTCTAGCTTTTTTATTTATTAAAAAACAAAATTAATACACCATACTTAAATTTAATGTATTTATTTTGTTTTCAAAACAAATATTACACAGGTCCCGGAAACAAATTTTCATCATCCCATATCTCAAGTGGATTTTGTTATAAAGATCCGACAGTTCATGCTTGTTTGTACGTCTGAACTTCTTTTTGAGATTTTTCTGATGCGTGCCTGTTATTTTTCATTGCTCTGCACAAGTTTTAAAGAAATGCCTGCTACTGGTCTATATAATCATCATAAAAAATAAAGTAAAAAATCTGTCCAAGCATCGTTTATGGATAATATCGTTAAAACATCGATGTTTTATGAACGATGCATCGATGTTTGAAAACTTTAAAGTATCATTTGCATCCCTAAAAACTACACAAAAACGAAGGTAAGCACGCCATTGTACGGACCGCGGTTGCATGCAAAACTTTAACCATTAAACGTACTCTCTTTTATTTAATATAAAGCCCGAGATAAATATAATGTGGTACAAAGAGCAAAGAGCAGTGCACGGGTTCCATCCATTAATCATATTAGTTCACGAACAAATACCAGATGCCACGAGAAAACTTTGCGTCGGGCTCCTATATTGGATATTTTACCCTTCACGGACTAGAGTAGCCTAAAGAAATCTCACACAAGCAGTTTGTAAGCCGGCGTTGGGTATTCTATTTTAAACGTAAACATCCTCGTCTGTGGTTGTCATACGTGTAGGTATTGTTCTAGGTATATCTGTTATAGGCTCATGAGAGTTTTCTCGGTCGTGGCCACAAACATACAGTGCAACGTGCGATATGATGGATAACGACAGTTTTTCTCTGATTTATTTATTGTTTATATTTTCAGATGTGATTCTACGAGGTTCTACTGTATTTCATGACGCGGCTGCTGCATGAAGTTAAAAACAAGTAGGTTTTAGGACATTTTAAAGGACAACATAAAAGTTTTTTTTTTTACTTTGAATTTAAATAAAAATGAAAGTGGATAGCGTTGATAAGCGAACGTTTGAACGCGAAGTTTTGAACGGCAAACTAACTTGAAGGATACAGACGTATAGTTCTTTCGCTCCTAGACTTTTAAATCAAAAATGTGGTTTAAAGTGCTTTAATCAGTTTAAAATTTGTATTCACACGAAGCTAAGACGGTGATCCATCCATCTGTGAAGTTAAAACTGTGTAAAATTGTGTTTTTTTGGCCGCAAGCTTGGATTTAGTGAGAAAGTGAATCGTTTAAATACCGTAACTTGTTATTGTCGTGACCTCATTCTAACGTACCATCCATTGAAGCAAACAAAGAAACGGGTCTACTGAATGCACACTTGTTCCAAAAGACGTTCTTATGTGTGTGCGTGAATCAGTCGCACTATTTGGATCTGGTTGATACGATGCTTGTTTTCGCTGATTACACTAAAGCTCATCTGGTGCAAAGGTAACACTACCAGACTTCGACGCAAGTGACCTGAGTTCAAATCTCGATAGGACGGATCTTTAATCTTTTTTTGTCTTTTCCGTATTTGCGATCTTTTCTTTTTGTTTTGTTTTGATTGTAAAGCATGAGCAGCAATAAAAAACAAGGAAAGGAATTATGGAGAGAAAAATATTTATGTACTGCTGGTTGTGGTTCCAGCATAAAGACAACACATAATAAACTAATTTGCTCAAAATGCAATGACATCTTTTGTTACGACTGTGTTAAAATATCCAACAAGGAATTCATTGTACTGTCTGAAGAGGACAAAAACACGTGGGTCTGTCCTGATTGCTGTTGTTTAATGCGCAGAGGTGGAGATAACTCATCGACTCCAGTCCGACTCTCCCAACAACAGAAAACAAAACAGTTTACTGATGAACAGAATATCATCTACAGGAAAAAAACTGCAGCAAGTACCCCTACTACAGAAGATTTACGAATTATCATTCAAGAGGAGCTCTCAAAGCATGAAGATAAATTACTGAAAAAATTGACTGTTTTCTTAGAAGAAAAGCTCAAGCCTATAACGAAGGAAGTAGATGATATAAAGGCGTCGATGAATATCATTAACTCAAAATTTGAGTCATATAAGAAGAATTTTGAAAACAGTTACACCGAGGTAAAGGACTTGAAAAAACAGAACGACGGTCTCCATGAATTAGTCAAGGATCTCACTACTCGTCTCGCCCAGACTGAACAGCATGCCCGTTCCAGCAACATTGAAATTCAATGCGTTCCTGAACATAGAAATGAAAATCTTTACACCGTTGTTACGCAACTGAGCAAAGTAATTTCAAGCAAAGTAAATGAAACAGACATTCACCACTGTACCAGAATTGCAAAAGCTAACAATTCCTCATCCCGTCCCCGTTCTATTGTAGTGCAGCTTGCAAACCCTCGATTAAAAGACGATTTTTTGGCTTCCGCTATAAAATACAACAGAAGTAAACCAAAGGATAAATTAAATTCATCACATCTTGGACTTGGTGGAGACAAAAATCCAGTGTACGTTGTGGAGCATCTAACACCGGCCAACAAGGCTCTTCATGCCGCTGCGAGACAGGCAAAAAAACAACTGGGATATAAATACGTGTGGACTAAACAAGGCAAGATATTCATGAGGCAAAGTGACACATCTGGTTATGTGCTTGTACGGGACATTGACTCTCTTGAAAAACTATCTGCATGTGCAACAGTGACATCGACATAACAGATTCAATTTAATTTTTTGTTTTTTCGCCAGTTCGGTTTCTTAATTTTTAAGTTTTTTGTTTATTGCATCATAGAAATTTAAATTTTGTGTTTTGATGACAAACACGCCAATAAGTATATATTATCAAAATGTTAGAGGCATAAGAACCAAGACACATGATGTTTTTAATAATGTTTTATGTAATGATTTTGACATTGTTGTTTTTACAGAATCGTGGCTTCCCAATAGCATTCATAGCTCGGAAATATTTGATGATCGGTATATAACTTACAGACGCGACCGGGAAAACACAGGCTTTCATAAGGATAAATTGATTGGAGGTGGTGTTCTGATAGCAATCTCTAAAAAATTCAACTCACATCGTTTGCCTAAGCTTGAAAGCAAATGTGAAGATTTGTGGGTTAGTGTTGACATCAAAATAAATGAAAAAGACGATGTTCTCTACATATGTGGTATATATTTACCGCCCCCAATAAAAAAAACAGTTCTTGAACATTTTATAGACAACACAAATAAAGCAATGGAGACGGTGAGTAATGTAGTGATTTTGGGAGACTTTAACTTGGGTTGTATTGATTGGTCTCCCTCGGGCCCTGTCAAATGCAGGAATTCTACTCTGGCTAAATCACTTTTGGAATTTGTTTCACTTAATGGTCTTCATCAGCACAATTTAATTAAGAATTTTAATGATAACATTCTGGATTTGATTTTAAGTAATGTCCCTATAGTTGATGTAGCAGAATCATGCAGCCCGCTTAGTGTAATCGATAAGCTTCACCCTCCATTGGAGGGATCCCTGTCATTTAAACTATCTGATGTTTTAAAAGTAGTTCCTCGTATTACCCCCAACTATTTTAAAGCAGACTACATTAAAATTTCTCTCGAGTTAGATAAGATTCCTTGGGGAGATAGGCTAAATGTTTGTAAGGATGTGAATGAAATGGTTGAGGTTTTTTATAAGATATTGCATGAAATTATTGAAAAGCATATACCTAAACGTCAAAATGTTGCTAAAAATAAATATCCACCTTGGTTTTCTAGAGAATTAATTAAGCTTTTAAAGGAGAAACATAAAAAGAGACAACTGATCAAGAAATATAAAAATCCGTTGGATATTATGGAACTAACCTTGCAGTCAAAGCGCTGTGAGGATCGTGCTAAGACATGTTACAGGGAATACATATCTGATATTGAACATAAAATTGCGAAAAATCCTAAATACTTTTGGTCATTTATAAAAACAAAACGCAAAGCTGCTGGTAGCTATCCCTCTACAATGAATAATGGAAACACACTAGCTAAAGAAGGAGAAACTATTTGCAACCTTTTCGCGTCACATTTTGCGTCAGTATATGAGACGGATGGTTTAGTCACAGACGTTCCTGCACAGGATTGCTCAACTACTAACACACTTAATACTGTTAATTTCACAAAGGAATATATACTCAAAGGCTTAAAAAGACTTGATAGTTACAAAGGTTCAGGACCTGATGGCATTCCATCTGTTTTTTTAGTCGGTTGTGCTGAGTCTCTTGTCTTGCCTTTGCATATTATTTTCAATAAATCTTTGGTGACTGGAGTCTTCCCTGATCTATGGAAGTTATCGCGGGTGATTCCTATTCTGAAGTCTGGAGACGACAGCGCAGTATCCAACTATCGCCCAATATCGATATTATCAACGTTCAGCAAGTTATTTGAAGCATTGTTTTATCCTTTTTTGAACAGCCACTTCAAGCAGCATTTGACCAACTGTCAACATGGTTTTGTACAAAATCGGTCTTCTAATACAAATTTGTTATCCTATTTGCAGGAATTAGTAATGTCTGTAGACAAATGTCAACAAGTCGATGTTATCTACACTGACTTCAGCAAAGCTTTCGATAAGGTGAACCACTCTATCCTTATATCGAAACTTCAGTACTATGGTATTACAGGTACCTTGCTTGAATGGCTGTCTTCATACTTAAGAGATCGTAGATCTAATGTTGTGGTGAATGGATATCAGCCTCACGACTTTTCCGTAACTTCTGGAGTTCCTCAAGGCTCTCATTTGGGCCCCCTTTTGGACAACGTCTTCATTAACGACATTGTTGCCTGTTTTCAACATTCCCAAGCCTTTCTTTTTGCCGATGATCTTAAAATAATGAAAACTATGACATCATTGTCAGACGCTGAGCTACTTCAGGGAGATACTGACAGAGTTACAGAATGGTGCACCAGAAACAAGATGGTACTTAATTCAAAAAAATGTTTCTCTATTAACTTCACCCGAAACCACAGCATTATCCACAATCCCTATCATATTAATAATAACACGCTTCAAACAGTTAAAAGTATCAGAGACTTAGGTGTCATATTTGATTCCAAGCTTCAGTTTGTTGAGCATATAGATAACATAATCAATAAAGCGTCAAAAATGTTAGGTTTTGTTATTCGTAGCGGTAAAGTGTTCAGAAGGCCAGCCACTAAAATACTTCTTTTCAATGCCCTTGTTCGAAGTATCCTAGAATATTGCAGCGTTGTATGGACTCCTCACTATAAAAAACATATGCTCCGTATTGAGAGACTTCAGAAGAGGTTCCTATGGCATCTCTCATACTCTTGCGGAATGTCAAAAAAGCTCCCATCATACGGAAATAGACTAAAGCACTTTAAAATGCACTCCCTATCAGATCGGAGAACTCTGCTCGATCTATTATTCCTTCGAAAGCTAGCAAGAAATGAATATGACTGTCCCGAACTATTGTCCAAATTACAATTTAACCTACCCATGAGAGTTCCCAGGGATACTCGAAAAGCAATGATTCTGCGGACAACATCATCGAAATCTAATTTGGGGCAGCACCACTCCCCGTTGAATAGATTATCAGCGCTGTTTAATAAACATAGTGCATGTCTCGACCTGTTCCACGGGAATGTACATCACTTTAAGAAATGTGTCATTGAAAATGTTTTTTGTTGAATTTATAAAATTTTTAGGTTCATGACTATCTTTCATTTTAATTTTAATTTAGTTATAAGTTTTAAAAACTGTTTAATATAATTAATAAAATAATTTGATTTTATGTTTTTATTGTAAATATTGTATATAATCTAATCTGTATAATTTTTTTTTTCTATAAATTGTAATAATTATATTGTATTGTATTTATCTTACGAATAACAATTGGTAATATGTGTAGCTGTAGTCTGTACTCTTTTATATAATGCATGTTGTGTCCACCTGTAATAGTCTAGACATTTAATTTTAAACCCTTTTAATTATTATGAAATAATGTATTTGTGTACTAGATGTTGGTGGTCCAAATAAATAAAATAAAAAAATAAAATAAGACCTAGAATGAAGGGCACTCACCCACAAACAGCAGAGTGACAGCAGAAAAAATCTACGTAAGTCGGTAACGGATATATGACAACGCAACTTTAAAGTAAAAGAAAAGAAAGCATTCTCTATACGTACCTATGAAGTTGTTTAAGGTGGAACAAGGGTTACGAATGTTTATTTTTACCAGGTTGCTTTACATACATATTTCCATCGTGTGAATTACAAAATTGCGAAATCCTATATTTCGAATTTATCAACCTACTACGATTCTTTTTAGGGTTCCGGGCCCGAAGGGTGCCAAACGAGAGGGCTATAATTACTAAGCCTACGCTCTCATCCGTCTGTAACAGGGTACAATGCTTTAAAATCCTTGAAATGTATTACTATAAAATATACTTTAAATAAAATTAATATTAGGCTATGGAAAATTGAATATTATCTCCAATGAAAGGCTGTATGTGACACGTGATGTTACCTTTTTATTCGAACACACTTTTAATGAGTGCCTTTAAATAAATAAGAGCAATACTTTACAACTCATCATTACTGCCACCGAATTTTAGCAGGCGTTTTTAATAAAAAATAAATTCATCATAACTGGTATACCCCGCGATTTCTTTTTTAAATGGCATACCAAGTATCTATTTGTGTAAAAATAAATGGCGGTAACCACAGGCTTTGGGGAAAAAAATGAAACTGAAAAACAAAAAACAATTGTCTCCGGCATAACTTAAATCCTAAGATATTGTTAACAAAGCACAAAATGCAAGTAGCTACACAAAAAGCTATCGACATGCAAAAAATATCGAGATATTTAGATTTTTCATTTTTAGGGACAGTAAAAATGTCCAACTTTGAGATTTTTTTTCTCCATAACTAGGAAGAAATTGTCATGTAGGAATCTTACTCTTGCACTCAAAACACATCTGCAATCAAATCAATGCTTTGTATCCATAGATTTAAAATTTGTATCGACCCATGGCTTCAGTTAGAAATATTTTTTAAGCACTTTTCAGACGGAATAGGTAGCCGGTTGAAATTTTCACAAAATACGTGTTCCTATGGGCTCTACCACGACAAATAATAAAAAATAATAATGTGAAAAACACAGGGGGTCCCCTACAAGAAACGTTGATAAAACGAATTATTTGACAGGCGCTATCATTTTAGCGGCTTTTTTTGACGCCATAATGTTGCTCTGGCATCTGTATTTTTGTTATTTATCATGTTTTTAGGTTCCTTACCCGTTTTGTGTGGTGATACGGAACCGAGTGGTGCGCGAGTCCGACTCGCACTTGGCCAAATTATTTTGAATAAACGATCTTTCTCCACTTGAAGTTTTCTACAACACATGCACACGCTCGCTACATAAAGATTCCTCCCCTTGAGAAACCATTAAAATGCAAATCCTTACTTCAAAACAACCTCGCTCATTTCAAACATTATTACCTCTAAAACAACTGAAAGTGCACTTTCATTCCATATTTAAAGTTTAAACGTAGGGGAATCGTGCACATATTCTATGATATTAAGTTGCATCAGTCGCGAAACTGAAAAAGTCACGTTTCCACACAGGCTTCCGACAAAGGATTTTTATTCCCTTACACGGAGAATAAAATTACGAGTGCCACGTACTCTGCTACTGGTTATCCAAACTGATATTTTAAACTAATATCTATTTCTGTAAGCTGTTTCTACCACTCAGCTTTTGAACAAGCCGCGGTATTGGTTTTAAACGTGAATAACAAAGACATACGTGGATATACACCTAAAAGTGAATAACGTGGGTGTATCTAAAAGTGAAAGGAACTGAGCCTAGAAAATCAACAGCGTTAGACATTGGAGGATCCGCTTTAAGGAACTAGGACTCTCCTTTAATTAAAAATATGCAATATGATTTATTGATATTTCATTTAGTAAGAGCAATAAAACAAAAATTATTAGATACAAACTAAAAGAAAACAAAAACACTTCCACCCTATTTTTAAGTTTTGAAGTGTTTAATATGGTTACGTGATTGTTATTTTTGTAGTTAAAAAAATGGGTAATGCAGGTGTGAAGTGAACTCACTCCGATCCTATTTATTTTTGCAAGTTATATATTTTAGTTTTAGCTAAAACACCTTCTATTCTGTTATTTCGCTGCGTGATTATTAGTAATACACGTGTAAGACAATAAGGCGAATAAGCCAACCAATAATCGCCTCTATCAAAAGCTAATAAATTATTTGCCCTAATTCTGCTGGTAGGGACGAACTTTTTTTTCTATTGACGTTTTGTGTTCTTATTAATGCCTCCTATATTTAAAGCTTAAAATAGAACAAAAATACATCATAAAATCATTAAAATAAAACATTCTGACACAGAGGCTGAAAGGGCGCTGGCTGAACATTTTCTACAAAATTATCTGTGTCACTGATATTCTGCCAGTAGCATGCATTAATAAAATTTATGTCGGTTAATCAAATTAAATACATAACCCTAGCAAAAAAGATAGTGGTGATGGAATATCGTACTTTCGGTAAGTACATATCAACAACATTTTTTAGAGAATCTCACTACTAATTATATAATTTTCAAGATCGGATCCGATACTTTGTTATTGTTATTGTTATTTACATAAAATAAATTACATAATAAAAAAGACTAAATTTACAATAAATGTATAGCATAATAAAAAGACAATCCTTGGAGTATCCATTTTATCCCACTACGATTTACTATTTTACATCCTTATGAACTATTTGTAGTAAACGCTGCTAAGTCACTTGTCGAAATATTCATCTACTAAGGAATAAAACTTTAATGCTTCAATCAACGGGATTTTTTTTGTAGCGTGGCGTTAGTTAAGATAGGCCTGTAGTCGGTGGCTTGAAGTCAGTCGCGCACGGGGTCGCTATGCTTGCTATTTCATTCTTTATTCAACTTCGGATTATAGAGCACTGACTGACTGTAATTGGTTGGCCCTAACGTTCATTTCCCGAGCTCGTACGGAACTAACCGAACACGGTGTGAGGGGCAAGCTAACGCGGGACAACATTCATGTTTTGAAAAAACTCGAGAGTGGCTTTGGTGGTTCCTATGATTTCAGGAGAAATATCCTAAAAATCAAAATAAAACAAAAATATTTTTAAAATGTACAAAATATACTATGCTGTGAAACTAAAATTATTTGATTTGTTGTATCGGTTCTAAGACATTACAATAAATAAACATTCAACAAAATATGTGTAAAATCTAGGACTTTTATACGCTTGTAACTTTTGTATGTATTTGATTTTAAGAAATGTTTTAGTTTCACGTCATGGATATTGTATGGGATATGTTCAAAAATAATAATAATAAGCAAGTACCTATAAATGAGGATATGATCAGCGAACTACGCTTTTATGGGAGTTCGGGCAAATAGAGTGGTCTTAACTCTAGACATCAAAAGTTGCGGCTATTTTATTATTTGTAAATTATTGTTGGTTTTGGATTAAAATCTTTTAGAGTCGATTCCGTGGTACGTTCTGGCAAAATTCGTACTCTGTTAAATAAGACACTAGCTTTTGCCCACAGCTTTGCTCGCGTAAAAGTCTCTTTCAATCAATGTATCTTTTAAAACTATTATCGATAGTTTTCGGCTTGGCCGTTATTTTATCAGAACCCCTTTTCTGCATCTACATTATCATATAAAGAGGTCAATTTTGTTTGTTTGTATGTAAGGGATTATCTGAAACTTCTGAACCAATTCTAAAAATTCATTCAATAATCGGAAGCAACACTATCGTTGAGTAACAAAAGCTATAGTTAGTCACGTGGGGCCGGGCAGTTCCCGAGGAATATAGCCATTAATTAAATATAAGCGAGTAATTTTTGGAACTACAGAAACTAGTTTTGCAGATTCATTCACTGTTGTAATAATGGTTAGACTCTTCACTTGCACATACGAGTAGGTAATGGTTTTTTCCTTGGGAGAGGACGGGCCTCAGGGATATAGTCATATAAATACGAAGCCGATTTTGAGAATTATTTTCATTTTTGTAATGATCAGATCTTTACTTGGCATTAGTTTGTTTTCCTAGGGCGCGCAGTTTCCTAGGAATATAGTCATTAATACCTACGAATTAATTTTTTTTAATCATTTCACTATTTTGATGATTAGATTTTCATTTGGACAAAGTTTTTTTGTTCTCCGGGTAAGGGCAGTTCCTTAGGCTGTTGTTCTCGTAGCTATTAATTAAACCAGCATAAGCTATATATTTAAAAACCGGTCAAGTGCGAGTCGGACTCGCACACGAAGAGTTCCGTACCATTACGTATAAAAACGGCAAAAAAATCATGTCTGTTGTATGGGAGTGCGCAGGTCCGACTCGCGCTTGGCTGGTTTTAGTAATTTTTGTTATAGCCGCAACAGAAATACATCATCTGTGAAAATTTCAACTGTCTAACTATCACGGTTCATGAGATACAGCCTGGTGACAAACGGATAGACAGACGGAGAGACGGACAGCGAAGCTTTAGTAATAGGGTCCCGTTGGTTACCCTTTGGGTACGGAACCCTAAAAACTAAACCGATTTTGAAAATTCTTTCACTGTTGCAATGGTTAGTCTCTTACTTGGGCATAAGTTGTAGTTTATTCTCTGGGGATGGGCAGTTCCCTAGGGACAACGTCATTAATAACTATTGAAACTATATTGAAAATTATTTTACTGTTGTGATGGTTGGAAACTTTTAATTTTGACATAGGACATAGTTTGTTCCCTGGAAACAGGTAGTTATTTTCATGAGAACCAAAAGTCAAAGTCCAATAGGTACTATGAATAATGAAAAATTATAATAGAATCGACAGGACTACCCAAAAGCTAATCAAGGCGGGCGGAGCCGCGGGAAAAAATTAGTAACCTGTATGTTGATTAGGGCTATTACAATGATAATAAAAATTAAATAAATATCCAAATCTGTTGAGTCGGATAGTGAAGACCCTATATCCATAGAAAATTTCTTTTTAATTCACCCGAAATCTGCCTTGTCAGTTTTTTCGCATATGTCCGAGAATAGCCACCCAGGCCGTCAATTCTGGCACGTGCGCAAAAATTGCGAAGGCAGATTGCTAGTGACTTTAAAAGGGATTATGTCCAGACATGTGTCGATTTTTTGATTGAAAACTTATAGTCAGCATTCCTTATATCCTATAGCTTCTATTTGATGTGGTTTAGTCGCTCTAATTTCTATCGCATGACAAATATCAATCTTTAAACAAATATCTAATGACTGATATTGCAAATGCGCAATAATGCCGGAATAACCCCCCTTGTCCAATATTTAATTATTTGCGTGGTTATTTCAATTACCGGGCTTTATACAAAACAGACTGGTGACGAGCATCGGCGTCACTGGTGCGAGGGTTTCGGCGCCGCGTTTACCAACCCACCTGCCCAGCGTGTGTGAGTATGGGCATTTCTTCCTGGAGGACCGCCAAGAGTGGTGAAATCTTGGAAACGCTTATGTCCAGCAGTGGACGAACAAGTCAACAGTACAGACAAGATAACAGTCTATTAACCCCCAGTATATTGATTTCATACAAATGAAATTTTTTAGGGCGTTAAGAATATTGTAGGGTTATACCGGGTGTAATCATGACGTGCTCATTAAATTAAACCACATGCTCTACTGATCATGCTGAACCACTTCCATAGATTTTGATAAAACTTTTAATTTTTAATACCTACTTGTCATTTTCCATGGGAAATGCTTCTTTTTCGCGTTTTATGAAAAGTTTATCTATGGAAGTGGTTCAGGATGACCAATAAAGCATGTGGTTTAATTTAATGAGCACGTCATGATTACACCCTGTATGTAAGTTTTGACGGAAAAATTATCAAAATGGTCTTAATTCTTACCAGTTGGGAACACCAAAGGAATAAAATTACGAAGGCCACGTAGGTACCAGAGTGCACTGTTTTATTTTCGCAGCTACAAAGTTGTAGTGAGCACATTTTTGTGTTACCGACTCGGATTTTATCGCTCTTCTCTGTTTAGTTACGACTTTATTTTTTTTGGACAATGCTGGAATGAACACAATTACTTTAACCACACAGATTTATATTTCAACATTGAATTATACATATATATGCGCTATAAAAGTAATAAAGTGAGTTTGAAAGTATGCACGGAAAAACGTCCAGATATGCAGTAAAATATGGAACAAACCTTGTTTGAGATACATTTTTCAGTCTCTAAAACAATATAATACAGCCTTAGTAAAAACAGTTCAAACATGAACATATTGAAATAGTAATTATTAATTATTATTGTTTTTTTATGACAAAAGAGTTATTATTTACAATTGCAAAATAACATTTATCACTTTGTATTAAAGAATATTATTTATATTTTAGACAATGCTAAACTTGACCACAATTACTTTATATAAATCACATATTTATGATATATCATACCAGAGGTGCAATAATGTAAGCTAATGGTATTCAAACTGATTGTCACATTCATATGGCTATTCGGTTAAGCAAATTAGCCCGTTTCACAGTTGAAATCGTACGTTTTTGAAATAGTAAATTTTGATGCAAGTGCGAAAAGGTTGATATTTAGAGTCACGATTGACTTTTTAAACAGTTGGGACGAGAAATATCAACACTTTCGCACGTGTATCAAACGACGGTTTTTAATACACGTGCGAAAAATTACATGAAATAATAAATTAAAAGCAATTTTGTTGCAAATCAAAACAGATACAAGTCGACAGTAGAACACGCAGTCTGGTTGGCGCAAATCTGTACTACAAAGACCAATGTCTCTTTCTAAATTCTTATTAATAATAGTTTCTAAGATATAAAAAAAAATAGGTAAATTATGACGTCTAAAATCGTTTTGAATTTTTAAAACATCTTTTAAAATTTAACATACGTGTTTAATTATAAAATATAAAAGTTTGAAAATACTCATCTTATACAATTTTTAGACTATCCGGTAAAACAAAAGTTTACATGCTTACTAAATGATGTGGCCAGTTTCTCCTAGATGGCGTCAGTAGTAAAAACAAAAAGCACTAGTGCGAAATATGTCATTTTACGCACGCTAAACGGGCACGTAATCTACCATATTTTGAGCAGGTGTATTAAAATCGTACATTTTGCACTGTCAAATGAATACAATTGTCTTATTTTGTAGTTGACAAACAAAAACGTACGATTTCATTAGCCAAACGGGCTTATTTGCTTTATGACAATTGAATTTGAATATCATTGGCTTACACGATAGAGAATATCCATGTCGTTTAAATAAGTAATATATTGCGTTTATTGTATTCTATTTACTTAGTAGCATTTAATGATGACCATAGGAAACTATTTTCTTTTATATTTGCTAATATTAAGCAACTCAAACGCGTTCTGCTACCAAAAATGTATGAAAGACCCTGTTACTCGTCTGGTTTGCACAGAGATTTTCTCGGCCGGGCCCACAACGAGATTAAACAATACCAGCGGACAGTAACAAGGTATTTCAGTTGAAAGATTTAATAATAAAATTACACTCACTCGAGTCCAGTAAAATATTGACGGCGTCAAGATACCTCCAGAAGTCCAAAATCTGGGGTCCATCCACTGATTGTGCCGCTTCGCTGCTCCAGCTGCTGGCCGGGCCGGTAAGAAGGAGGGGAAAGACAAGGAGGGATCAGCAGGAAATCAAGGGAATGTGGCCACCAATGCTGATTACGTGTCACCAAAAATTCTGACGCAATCATCCAAGTATTTTTCTGGAATTAGCCCGGCTTCCACGAACACAATTCCCCAACACGGTTTCACACTAAAAGACACGCACAGTTGGCCCTAAAGCAGGCTATTCAACCTTTTAGGCACCCAATTTTATCACAATCAACCCGGGGGATCAAAATTAACAAGTCATCTTTCAACAAAATCATAGACAAGAAGAACAAAATAAAAAACAAACAAAATTACTATGCCGCCACTAGCGGTCTCTAAATGCAGATTAGAACACTGCCAACAAAGCGCGTTCAGCTTGACTGTCGCGCGAACAGTAATTATTTCCATTTAAAAAATACAACATTTTGATGAAATGAAACGCAAATGCAAAACGCGTCACCATTGGCTAACTGCCTTTTGTGACAAAGTGAGTACATTTAGTTATAAAATATTAAGTTCAAAATTAATAAATGTAAAATAAAACCCTCAAATATTTTGTAGTAGGTTGTTTTAATAAAATAATGAAAAAACCGGCCACTCGCCATACACCGCAAGCAAGAGCAGTATCAGGTGACGTCACTTGATGCGGGCTAAAATGGCAGCCGTTTGAATTGTAGAAGATTATTATGAAACTTATTTTGATTTGATAACTATGAAATATGGATAATTTAGATGTACATTCTTATTCATAGCCCTAAATTGATCATATATTAACGATTCGTGCGTTAAAAAATTTACATGCATATTCTTTATTGCACCTCTGATCTAGTACTGTATGTACATACATAAAATAGTACATAATCGACGAGGGGCGGAAATCGGGGTATTATTTGATGAGGTGAAATAGCATGCCGAGGCTTGCATATTACGACTCGGGCATTTCCTGTTTCCGTTGAGACATGTGTAGTGCTTTCTTTTCTAAAATAATGAGAGGCAAAAATTAATGGAAATAACACACAAACTCGGTTATACTTTTCCTTCGACTTAGCAGGCAAGTCTTCTGTGACCAAATTGGCGTGTTTTAAATTATCAATCTCCACGCATCCCGTTACGCTACTTAAGTCCCTCAAACTTATTTTTCTAAGCATTTATAAAACAACAGCGGCGGTAGCTGAGGCGGTAGAACGCTAGCATCTCAACTTTAAGACCCCAGTTCGATCCCCGGTTGGCCATGCACTAATGAGTTTTTCGGAATTTATGCGCATGGTATTTGTGTTCTTACCTAATACTTACGATTTGCTGAACGGTGAAGGAAAACATCGTGAGAAAACCTGCATGCCCTAAAGAGCGGGTAATTGTGCCCGAAGTACGGCGATAGGGCTCACCATCTATCACGTTGGGACGTAATAATCGTCGATGAAACGCGGGTGTACCGGGTGTGGACTGTGAATTGCATGCACAGTTCACACTCGGGAACACCTCTGACACCGCCTCGGGAATTCATGTCGTGACGATATGTTATGTTATAAAACAGTAAGATAATTTTAAGGTGCAGTGTAGGGTTCCGTAGTTGTCCGTCACAATATGCGGGCAAAGAATTTTGTTTGATACTATGTATGTACACATTTAATTCACGGTTTAACGGTAACGTCTAAAAATGGGCCCACATTTGGTCGACTATTACAAGTTAACTAGTAAAGCCTACTTAGCTGTGACAGTTTTTTTTTAAACTCCGTTGTATATGCTACAGTCGTGAATTTTTTGACACATCCAAACACAACCGTTTAGCTGGCAGGTGGGGGGGTACATGACTCTTTAAAACTTATCTTATTTTATTATATTTTTCAACTGATTTTATTTTACCACTTAATTAATAGGGATAGAGTATACCCCTTCCAGATTACAGCTTTCTAGTACTAAGAGTATCTGAGCTAAGCCGCGGACAGATAGACAGACGGGCGGTCTACTATAATAAGGATTCCTTGTTGACTTACGGAACTCTAAAAATAATGCACTGCGTTCAAAATTATTTAAATGGGTTACTGTTGCTTTTGCCCTTTTCCAAGAAAGAATAAAAAATGTAAAAAAAGAAGAATTTGTTGAATAACGAGCGGATGACTCGGCTGCTGTGGAACTATTTGCTGGAAAAGCAATGAGAAGGTTAAGTTTGGCGATAAAAATAACATGGAAAAATTAAAAACCCATATGAAAAAAAAAACTATGAAATAATAAATAATTATACAAATAAATATTTTTCATAGTGAAATTTATTTTTTTTCAAAAAGTTCTATGCACCCCACTACTTGGCTGTATGACCGTTTTCCCTATATTGATCTCTTCGATTCTTTACACTAATTTTCTGACGACTATTGTCTGAATTTTTTAAAGGTTATCGTGGAAATATGGATTTTCATGTAAGGTGCTATTAAAATATCTGCCACGGCTGCAATGGGAGAGTGTATTGGGTATAAACATTACAATAGTAACGATATTTTATTGATCTAACTTCACACATTTTTCATACAAAGAAATGTGCGTATACGTTAGAATTGATTTACTTGTATGAAACCGTCCCGTAGTAACACAAAACAGTTGGAAAGATATATAAATTATTAAGTAAAGGATATATGAATATAATTTGCAATATTCCGCTAAACAATTCTTGTCGTGCTATTCAAAATGCAGACTCGTGCAATCGCCCGCCCGCGGAGAAGCCGGGCTAGCAACACATCCCGAGGATGCCTCGTTCAGAGGCGAAACACGTGTCGATAAGTTTTCTTGCTTGTTATTTAAGATTGCTTTGCTTGTATTGCTTGCTTGTTGCATGTTTTTATGCGGGCGGGCGGGCGGTGCACGAGTCTGCATTTTGAAAAGCACGACAAGAATTGTTTAGCGGAATATTGCAAATTATATTCATATATCCTTTACTTAGTGATGGACTTCCGCAAGGTAACGCCTATTTCAATTAATCATATAAATTATTATTGTCATTGACGAAACAACACATCGCCCGTAGTTTGTAAACCGCGTTATGCAGAATAAGGTAAATTTTTATTTACTTTATTTTCCCAAATTTAAATAACTATTCCGGGGTACAAAATTTCTTTACTATTGCAAACACAATACCGCCGTGGCCGATATTTTTAAAGCACCTTTTAGATTTATTTTTCCTACGGCAAAATAAGTAAAATTACTTTTCTTGCACTGACATAGGATATGTTTCTATAGAAAAGTTCTTCAGTGTGGTCACTAGAGCATGTGGATATCACACAACTTCGATTACTTAATTAATTAATCCGATTAATTATGTAATCCCTTTATAATGTTTTTTAAGAGACTTAGTTTTGTAACAGTGATGTTATAAGAATCAAATGTCGAAGAGAACAGACTTAATGTTGTATAAAATTGTGAAATGATGGAACCTTTGTACTTCAAAACTGTTTTGTGAAATCCTTATTCACGAGGCTAGCAAACCCATAATGAAATAAAGGAAATAGAAAAATAAAATAAAGCACAAAGTTATTACTATAACTACATTGTTGCTCTATTCATATTTCGTTTGTATGCCACAGAGTAACCAAACTGGGTCAGAGCCAAAATATAATAGCATAATATCTTAATGAAACCTCTTTATGTCCTATACAGCCTTTATCTGAAATTAAAATCGAGCGATTGTGTCAATAAACTAGCGTTTGTGGGGGGTGAGGGGTAGTGGTTGATTATGTCGATACTTTTCGTATCGATGTGTTGGTCCAAGTTATTTTATCGATATAAAAGTATTTTTTAAGCATTTTCTTTTTATTTTAATATTTTAAGGACTTATGGTGCATCCTTTTATAAATTATTGTTTCTTTCCGATAAGAAAACAAACAAAATTATAGAGTCGAAAAAACATTCATGTTTTAATTCTTGCGTAAGAAGCGTCTAACACAACATAGAAGTAAAAAGTAATCGAGAGGCCGTGCCGCTTTTTAGCTCAACTTGAAAGGGGCACTACCGTGCCCCCAGATCTCTAAAGAAGCGTCTAACTTGGATCTGCCGGATGTTATCTTTTATTGCGAGTTAAAGCACGTATACTAGTTACAGTGGAACCCACATCAAGCTAAATACTTTCAGTATAAGCTGACCTCTCATTGTATAGGCTTCCCGTACAATGAGAGGTCAGCTTATACTCAATATGTATAGCTTGATGCGGGCTCCACTGTACAAGTCTCGCAACGATTTATGAGCGCTCGGCAAAAGTAGTGGGGGACTAGCGCATGTGTTCACTCGCGCACAAAATTACTAAGTGCGATGGAGAAAAAATGACTAGTGAGTCAAGGTCACCGCTCATAAACCGTTGCGACATACTTGTACATAACTATGAATTTGGAACTTACAATGTTTTTTTTTTGTCTAAATTTATGTGTCGTCAACATTTTATCTGCCATTGTCGCGGACAACGCTGACAGACTAACTAGCCGTTTTTCTGCTCACTATAATATTTCTATCGCACTTTACAGAATATGCGGCGACGGGAAGGCTGGAACTTCTTTGTCCATTAGACAAACTAAATTACGCAACACAAAATAGGTTCTCAGTTTAAGAATTAACTATCCAGGAATAATGACGAAAGTACATAATTCCACGGAACTTCTGTCGTGACGCAAACCCTACACTAGCTAGCTGTGTCCGTTTGGAAACCACTTGCAAATTTCAAGGGCTTAGTAGCTTAAATTCTATTAACAGATTCTCACCTTTGGGAAGCTATTTTATTGGTCAGATTAATGTACCAAGGAGCGCATAATTAGAATAATCAATACATATTCAAAACATATTTTTTGTCTTCAACCAATTGTATTTTTGTATGTAGCATCAACAAAATGCCGAAACTTTATGTTATATCAATATTAAAAATCTTTTATGTTTTAAAGAAAAAGATTGACTCGGCCATCGCATTAAAACATAATGTATCTCACAAATAATACATATTATATTAAATTAGATTATTTAGGGCGATTAGCAAGTCAATCTATTTATTTAAAACATAAAAGATTTTTAATATTGATATGGTCACTATAAGATGTTGTTAGGTTAGCTAATTATGTAACAACTTAAGACAGATGGTCCCTTAAGTATAAATGATTTTATCTGTCACAAAAACGGAATTCGCATTCAAATTATTACAACATTATGCTAAGCGCCTTCAAATTCAGCAAGAAATCGTATCAACAAGAAATACGTTCGGAAGCACGCCCCGAATCCGAAAACAGGTTTCGTTTTCGGGAAATTTCCTTTGAAAATATTTTGCACATCGTTTTCTTTCGAAGCAGAATCTCAGACACGATTTATCGGTTCCCTATCAGTGGCAACATCGATTCAAATTCGTCTGTCGGTACAGCATCGAGGAACGTGGGTTCCTCGTTGGGATTCCACTTAGGGATGATCCTACCTGATTAAATAATCTTTTGCCTGTTTCAAAGGAAATTGATAGGATTTTATAGTAAAGTAATAGATGTTTCTTGTTAGTCTGCTATCTGCTAGTCTGTCCAAACCTGGTTGATTGTGCTAAGATTCTCCATGTATTTGTCTTATTCCCACGCGTGGTTTTGGGTTTTCAAAATTCCTTGGAGCCTGTACTTTTTAGGGTTCCGTGCTTCAATATGAAAAAACAGGACTCTTATATATGATAATATATATCTATAGATAATTTGACTTTAATTTATGCAGCCAAACTTATACTGGAGGCTTGGTAAGTTATCAGTAACACGGATCGATAACACTTTTTGCTTATTTCGCAAAATAAAATCTTGACGTCCCATAGTAATTGACTCGGGGCTGGGCTTGCCTTTGTAAGGAACACGAAAAGAATTATTTACTTTCTGAGTGTTCCTTACAAACGCAAGCCCAGTCAATTACTATGGGACATCAAGATTTTATTTTGCGAAATTAGCAAAAAGTGTTATCGATCCGTGTTACTGATCACTTATCAAACCTCTAGTATGAGTTTGGCTGATAAATAAAAAGTTTTCCCCCCCTTATTTCCGAAACTGGTAGACTGAAAAGTATGCAAAAAATGACGATTATAGATCATAACTGGCCAATTACAGAAAAAATATAGCGATTAAAAAAAAGTTGATAACAAATGAGAAATAAAAAATATATATATATTTAAAAAAAATACAATATGGATATCAAGTTATAGATATTAAGGAGCTGATTATAAATAGTACTTTTACTATATTTACTGGCACCTATTTCGAGAAATCCCCCCCTTATTTCCGAAACTAATGAACCGAAAAATATGAAAAAATCATGGTAATTTGGAATTACGTAAAGTATGACAAATATAGCGGGTGAGAAATTCACCATAACAAAATGACAAAATTGAATTTTTCATCCATGAGTTCTACTTCCTGTACTTCGAGTACGGTATAAAAATATTTGAGTCTCTCTTTTGTGGTACAATCAATTGTATTTTTAGTTACCATAAACAGTTATGGGCAAGATTTTAAATACCTTCTTCCTGGGTGTTCCCAAAACTGTCGAATTACGGAACCCTAGGTATGCGAGTCTGACTCGCACTTGTTTTTTTAGTGCAAATGTTCTTACGCTTGGCCATTCCCACGCCTGATCGAAAATGTCTTTCGAGGGACTTTCGCGAAATATACGGAACTCGATAAAAGAAGAATGACTGATACTAGACAATTACCTCTTTCCCGGTACGGCTACTGATGAGGTCATGCCCGAACATGACGAGTCGCTTGGCGGCTTGATGACGTCATGACAAGGGGTGACAAGAAGGGGCCAAGATCCGACATACAGAAACTTAACCCCTCTTGGCCTTGCATAGTTGGCGATGCCATTGTGACAGTACCCGATATTGAGCTGATTTCAGGCATTGATTCTTGATTTTTTTACATTAAAGGAGATTATTTGATTGCGACTACGTAAGTTTTTTCACATTGTGAAGGAATACTACATATTTGTACCTACAAACTTTTTAAATTCAAATTTGTATTAATATATTCTTAATAAATCATTTCTCCTTTAAAATTTACGTTATTTAAGTTTTTAGCATTTTCAAATCCCTAGTGTGTTTAAGTTACGTAATGTGAGAAGAATGGGTAAAACTCGTTTAACTCGAGTAAACATAGAACAGCCCAAGCATAATGCTTGTTATAATACCAACATGAATTTTCAAAAAAAGAAGATCTAAATCAATTTCGACGCATGTAATTCCCCATATTTGCCTTCTTTGCCGGGAATATATATTTACTCAAAGTAAGTCTTCTCCAAATATAATAATTACCAGTCTTTATTGAGCTTTATTTTCGAGCAAACTCCTTGGAAAGTTATGATTCGTAACGAATTTATCCAGTACGGGAGTCTCAATGATTAATTCACCATCTGCTAAAGTATGCAGCACAGAGAAGAGACGGTTATCCGGTTTATACCGATTAATATCTTATGCCGTAGACCGGTGAATAAGCTTCAGGGGAGGTGCAGCGAGAGAGCAGAAGCTTATTTTGTGAGTAAGCAAATGGACCTTTCGAGTGCACTTTGTTGTTTATGAAAACGTTGATGAAGGCGGGAGGTATAATAAATAGGGCGTGTTCGGATTTGGTTTATCGGACTTTTCCAATCGTTAATATAATTATGAGTATGTGTTAGCCAAAAGTTATCAATTACCTTCTTTGTAAAGCTGTGTTTATCATGCGATCCAACTGTGCGTTATTTCAAGATTTCGACTTGGGCGTTACTTTACGAACACACCTTATAGCCTATGTGTTGACCAGTGCCACTACGATGATAATAAAAAACCGCATTCAAATCCGTCTCGTGGTTCTAGAGTTAAAACGGAATATACGCACAGTAGGTACAGATAGACAGACTAAAAATCTAAAAATTGTTGTTTCAGTCTCAGTAAAATATCAAAAGCCAATTTAAAATTTCGCAAAAATATTAATGACTTTTTTACAACTTTATTATTAGTATTATTGATATAGGTATAATTGTTCAAATTAAAATAAATAACCATAATAATAATATTATAAGTATACCAGAACAAGTACGGGGCAAATTCATTTAGGTTCTTTGCTGTAACTGAATAAAACAGATCATAGTGATATGGTACAAGTAGGATTATATTAAAATGACATTACATATTTATATTATTCTTAACTCTTAACTACGGATAGCCCTGATTGGGACATACGTACAATCTTTATCTTAGGCTTAGATTTACAGAGAAATACAAGCTAGCAAACAGACAAATTGATTGTTTGAAGGCAACATTTTTTTCTGGATTTTGCCAAATTGAATTGATTCTTAATAAAGATTAAATTAATAAAAGTTAAGAGCAACAGGTGGTAGAGCTGATGCCGGGCTCAACTGTGGAGGTACCACCATCTTACTCGCAAATCCTCCCGAAGTTATTCGGTGGATAGTAAGAGGACAGCTCTCAGGCAAAACCAGGCGGCCCACCATTGCCTGGGACCGACAGCCCTTCTTGCTACCGTGAGTCCGTGACACATATACCTACATACATCAACACACTCACAACGATGTCTATATTATGTTACATAACTGGTTTATGTTTAAAATTAAATACATGTATTTTTTTTATTTTTAGTATTTTTTTGTACGTGATAATTTATACTCATTTAATTTTTAGATATAATAAAAACCGGCCAAGTACGTATCGGGCCACGTGCAATGTAGGGTTCCGTAGTTGCCCGGTACATATAAGTTGGTCTACTAATACAGACCGCGCCAAACTTCTGGTCCCATACATTATAGGGGGCCATAAGTTTGGCGCGGCTTGTACTCGTAAACCTGTAAAGCCTACTTAGCTGTGATAGTTTTACTTTTAAATTTATTATATAAACTACTTCTGTGAATTTTTTCACATTTCTATAAGCAACCGTTTAGCCAGCAGGGGGGGACGCTCCACTCTAACTAACATTTTCACTTTAAAGCTTAATATTTCGCAAACGGATCCCTAAATCGAAAAGTGGACTTCACACACCCACAATGTTTTTGAACGGCCTATCCAACGATACCCCACACTATGGGATAGACGAGAAAAAAAAATCATCCCCAGTGGGTATGAGGTAAACATAAAAAATATTTTTTCAAAATTTAACTTTCCTTTTTTTCGGCGTGATTAATATTTATATCCATGCCAAATTACAGCTTTCTAATACTAATAGTCTCTGCGCTAAGCCGCGGACAGACGGACAGACGGGCATTGCGAAACTAAAGTCGTTTGCAATAGAATCCAACAATCATGTAAACAAACCAAATTGTCACGATTACTCCGTAATCACATACATTTGACGATCAATTATGAACATAGTCTGATTTCAACGAACGCACCATTGTTTTCACATTATCTTCAACACGATTTAACTTGTATTTATAAGTTAAATTTGTTAAAACATTTGCAACGTAAAAATTTCGAAGTATTTGACAAGCTGTCATCTTAGTTTTTTACTCATCGAACTCTATAAGTCATTGAAAAGTTAGTGTTGTTCGTAATCTGAAGTTATCTTTTATTTTTAATTTAATAAATTATTTTAATTTAATATTATTTGAATACAATAAAAATTTTTTTTCAAGAGCTTAATATAATTAACCAAAACGGATTGTATCCTAAGCCATAAAAATAATGGTTAGTTTTTAAAAATTGACAGATGGCCATTTTGTTAGAATTGTCATTCACAGTCATTCACTGTTCTGTGGGTTCGCTGTGCATTAGTGTTTTCTGTTTCCGTTTTCTGTTTCCGATTTCTACGACTTTGCATTCTCATTTTGGACTTTTGTTTTGCTTTACGATTTGGGTGGATATAATTTTCTTGGAACGACGACCTTTGCACGGCATCACGGACTTTGATATAGCATACGATTGGTATTTTTTCTCAAGGAGTAATCAGGAGGTAAGAATGATTTAGATCTATTACCTACAACGGAAATCTATTAGACGCACTTTAATATTGTATTGCCCTCGTAACTAATTATTTGAATAGATCACAATTACTGAAATGTATGTGTGTAAAATTATATTTGTTTTTAAGGTTATAATGAGCGAGCCGCAGCCAGGTTCGTCGGGGACTGCTCCGCCGTAGTCATACGTCTGGGCCATAGTCTATGACTTAAAATTAAAATAATTAGAAAAATAAATTTAATTAAAATTAAATTAGAACACTATGACATCACTATGGGCATAAACAATACGCTGTCAATGTCAGTCCGCCATATTTGTTTACATGATTGTTGGATTCTATTGCAAACGACTTTATAAGGGTTCCTTGTCGGACTACGGAACCCTAAAAATTTAGGTATTGTGGTGTAGGTATGTATGTGCTATGCTACTATACTCGGAAATTGATAATGCGCTCGGACGTCCTTTGTTTTCGGCCACCTTAGACATTGAAACAAACTTCACTGTAAATTATTTAGACAGAATCCCAACGCATTTGCAATTTTGCGTGGATTATACTTAATAAATATTTTATTAATGTATGTATCTACTCGTATATCGCAAATATGCTCCAGAGCGTATGTCGAAACGACGTAGATTGGGCTTTGGTGGCTATTCTGGCACGTGCGCAAAAATATCTAAGGCAGATTGCGGGTAATTTTAAAAACGATATTGTAAGGACATGTGTTGATTTTTTGTATTGAAAATTTATAGAGAGCATTCCTTAAATCCTATAGCTTCTATTTGATGTGGTTTAGTCACTCTAATTTCCATCGCATGGCATTTATCAACCTTAAAACATATATCTAACGATTGATATTGCGAGTGAGAAATAATGCCGGAATAGCCGCCCTGGCATTATTCCGCATTCACAATATCAATAAATAGATAAATGCCATGCGATGAAAATTAGAGTGACTACACTACATCAAATAAAAACTATAGGATGTAAGGAACGCTCATCAAAAGTTTTCAATTGAAAAAATCAATGCATATCCGTACAAAATCCATTTTAAAGTCACCCGCAATCTGCCTTCGCAAAAATTGCGTATGTGCCAGAATTGAGGGCCTGGGGTTAATAAGGTGATTTGCTACTTTATAAATCTCCAACCTATGAGAGCCAAGACAAACTTTATACAGAGGAGTACCTTCAACAACTATATGGTGTTTTTTGTTTAAAAAACCGGTCATGTGCGAGTAGGACCCGTGCCCTGAGGGTTCCGTACATTTAAACAAAAAAAAATTTCACATTCAGTTAAGACCAACTTAACTTACAAATACAAAATACAAAATCACTTTATTGAATGAAAAACACATAACAAAAGACGTAAATTAAAATAACAATGATTATATATGGACATGCACAGAAGTAATACACAAAGTTGCCAAGGGTCCCCAAACTCGGCTAAGCCAGAAATGCGGGGTACCAATATTCTTATTAATGTACCAATGATATTACATTGTTTACATAATTAGGTTAAAAACTAGTAGAAAAATTTAGGGTCATTCATATTATTAATCTATCATTCGTTCATTCTTTCATTCTATATATTAATTGTGCATTAAATTAAAAATAACAAACAATTTAGACCAAATACAGAAAAATAATAATAATAGCAATATTTTTTACAGATCTTTACAGCAAAAAGGTAGCAATAAGGTTTCAGTTTTCTTATAATTTAACGTTCTTAACCAGTTTAATAGCTTAACATGTGCTTAACTTGACCCATACGATTTATTAAACTCTATGTATCCTAGGGGTCTTATTAGGTTAGTCATTTTATATTTCCTACAATGTTTAAATATTGGTAATTTTTCGATTTTTCCCTATACGTGTGCTATAAAACCTGCTTGTGAACGGAATTTTAAGTTTCTAAGTCAACTGAAAGTGCCCTATAGGTTTTTATGGTGAGTAAATTAGTATGAAATTCATTACCGCAATACCTTTATTCGCGTATTATATGCTTGAAATAAATCAGATCGTTTAAGATATGCTAGAGCTATGGAGCAAATACCAAAAAAAATACAGTCCAATTGAGAACCTCCCCCTTTTTTAAGTCGGTTAAAAAACAAGTTCCAAAATTACAACTAGTTTAAGAAAAAAAAATATATTTTTAACAATCCCCATCATAAAATTTAAATTATATTATTTTTTTAATTTTTACTCCGTTTTAGTTAGAAAGTTACCGCAATCTAAGGAATTTAAAATTTAGGTGCCATTTTTACTCTTTTTAGCATGATAAAGAAAATATGAACAAATACTAATCTTCTTTGTTGATATAGGTTGATTTTGGGCACTCGGTGGAACTTGGAATACGTCATTATGAACAGAAAATCACTTTATCAACTTGTTTGTTCGTTGCATCATTTATATACGAGTTTTATAATACGAGGTGTATAATTACATTTTAGTAGCCCAACCTAAATATTTTTTGTATGTTTTTCCCTTATTAGTATATATATATTTTTTTATTCTTTGACTTGTAGAAAGTATACTTTATGTATCTATTTTACAAAATAAATATTTTGATTTTGATTGATCACTTGTGCTATCTATCACACATGTCATATCTATATCTATTAGTACCTCCTGGTCGTTATTTTCTTCATGGCATTTTCAAAACAATCATTTTTAGGTGTAAATTACAATGTACATAACTTAAAGTATAAATATATGTGTAATTAAATTGTACACTGCACAATACACATTTAATAGTTACAAAGAATAAGCCCCTAGAAGGAAGCACATAGCCAAATTGAAACCCCAAAAACCTCCAAGACTTCGAAAAGACTTGAGCAAAAAATTTGACGCTAAAACCACAAATGTTTGTCCAGCTGGTCACAGATGTTGTGACAAAAACTTCAGCAGCGAGAACGTGCAGACAAATAAAAACTTTATGTGGATTTTTCTTTTGGAGACTGAAGAAATAAAAGAAATTCTGTATTGTGTTACGTACATTTATTCCTAAAACTTTTTCCTTTCAAGTCTCTGCTTGTTATTTTGACAATATTTTTGGTAATTTCAGCAAAACTTCAAACTTTCCTCCATAAAATCTTTCCTTCCAAGTTCCGAACAACACTTTTGCAACATACATCCTTATAATGACCTGAATCTGTAAAAAATTCACGGTAACAACGTAAAATCTGCCGCCGGCCATGACCCAAATGGCTCTGCATTCGTGTGAGTAAATTATTGGTACTAAAGCAAACAAATAGGCGCTTTAAACCTACTTTGTCACTCGTCGTAAACTTCCTTCTTCGTGCGCCGCCTATAAAATACTTTCTAAAGCTTTCTTCAGACAAGGCGGGCAAACGTCGTTACATACAAGCCAGCGGAGACAATTTTTCAAAATATACATTTTACAAATCGAATACATTTTTAGTAATTCTGTATGAAAGGCAAAAGGAAATACGATATATCGTACATTATGTGCACTAAAAAAGCTCCGATAAGTATTTATTACCTATCTATAGGTAAAATCAGTAACTCAGGAACTTTAAAACCATAACAGTGTCTAGAACACGCGAAAATTTTCAAGCATTTTTATTACATTTTCTCGATGTAAGAACGGGTTTATATAAAAAAATTCACAAATATTTAAATTCAACGAAATTTTCACTAATATTACCAGTGCATCTACTAAAATTTTTATGATAAGTTAATATATTTTCTCTAAAAACCAGTAAATGACTTTGAATTTTTAGTTACTTTTAGTTTTATTGGTATAAGCAAAGAAATATACAGTGGGGTCGTCATCAGGCGAATGGAAAAAATTGTATGACATATACCGTAAACAGCAGTGACATTTGAGCCCGATATTGACTATAATATAAACCAGTTTTTTTTTTTACTTTTATAAACACAAGTTTAGCGTTTAAAAACTGCTCGTTATGTTATCACCGGCGCTCGCTCGCTATATCCACCCACATTGCTAAGGACTGCCTCCGATTGAATATCTTGATATAATATGTAACAAAAGGTTCCTTTTTGCCATGCCAATTCAATGCGATACGTACATATACGAGTACGTATGCAACACAGGTGTAAATACATTGGTAGTACTTACTGATTATTACACAGAAAACCTGTCCAGTTAAATCGATATGACGTGGTTTTAATAATGAAAGTCTTTTTACCCATGATGGAACGGAACGAGTACAGTTCATACATTTGATGAGAAGTTTATTTTTTGCTATAATGTACATATGGCGTTTGTCCATTTTGTTGTTTGTAACCTCATAATATCTCTAGAACAGGTGAAACATTTTTTTTTTCAGGCTAAAAATCGCGTTCTGAATTAAAAGTGTGGTATGGTGTTTGGAGACCATAAAGTGTGTAACTGCATTTTTCACTTACGGCCACCCTGTCCCCCAAACAAACCGCATCATTGACATAATGTACAGACCCCGTAACAAATATGGTCTAAAACATTCACATTCTTCGGAAGCTTTTTAAAGAACTCCAGCAAGAAATTTTACTACATTTTATTTATTAATTTGATATACACCTTGTGTTAACTTGTGTTTATCTGATTTAAAAATTCCAGATAGGATGATAGAGGATATTTTTAGTTGAGAAATGATATTTAAGTTTGGAAAGGAGGGTGAGCAATCTTGTAATCTACAAAACTGTCTTGAAGAACATAACTTTCATTTTTTCAGGAGATCGGGAGGCTCTCCAGGTAATCGTTACAGTACATTCGCACTTTTTGCCCTTGAAAGGATTGTAGCATGATATAACTAACGAAATGAGCCTGTGGAACTTTTTTCGATGTCATGAGTGGACCTTTTAAGGTTCCATACCCAAAGGGTGCTAAATGGGACCCTTTTATTAATAATAGGCCCCCGCTGTCTGTCTGTCCATCTGTCTGTCACAGAGGTCAACCGTAATAGGTAGAAAGTTTTAATTTTCACACAATACGTGTTTATATGACCTGTGTCACGATAAATAATAAAATCCTATATATAAAAAATTGGGGATTGGTTTTGGCTCTTACTCAAAGGGAATACATACAAGTTTTAAATTAAGTCAGATTGTAGAAATAAAAAAGTGGGGTTCCGTACGCCGAAAGCTCAACATTTTTTGTCAGTCCTTATACTATTATTAGTATTATTTTGTTTGTCTTTTCCATATCTCGGGACTATGAAGTGACGGACTTTTGAAAGACGTGCGTCGGGCCAAAGCCAAGACGTACAGGCCGTTTGAAGACAATTTTAATGTATGGGGGATGTGACACCAACCGGTGACTATCCCTGTAACCCTGCAAAAATGGGGACTATGAAAGTTGGGATATGGGTAGAAACTTGCTGGACTGTTAATTGGGCTATTGACTGAGACAACGGGACGCCTGCCAAAACAAATTTCTCAGTCTTGATAATGTTGGCAGACGGTGACTCGCCGCCAGCTAGATAGGCCCACCAAGCAGTCACTGGATGGCGACAAGCAGGCAACATCGGTGCGGACGGCTAAAGGATGTAGAGAGGTGTGCACCGGTTTCACCATCGCGAGCCACGAGTAGCGTGACACGACCCGGAGCGGGTTTCCCCGTTATCACGCAGATTAAGCACTTCCACCCTTTCGAGCATATATATATATATAGCTCTAACACTCCACTCTGGACGACCAATGAAGGCAAGCCAGAGGCAGGGACGAGATGTTGTTGTCCCCTGGAGATCTCGGATCCGTGGTGTCGCTCCTCACCAACAGCTTTCCAAAGCTGCCCTGTGTTATTATCCGTACTACCATTTTAGCGTCTTGTTCTTTTTCGGCATCATCTACATTGTTGATTTGTATATTTTCAGGGTTCCGTACCCCTATTCTGTGGTGGTATGGAACCCATTGTGCGCGAGTCCGACTCGTACTTGGCCAATATTTTGTTTTTCTAAACGCCGTCAATTTCATATCGTTCTATGAAGAGGTTTGAAGACTTCAGCCTCTTAAAACTTTTTGCCTTTTTTTATTGCAGCCTCTGATTTTATTTTTGTAAAATTGTATCGTATCAAAAACATTTCATGTAAACTAGGTCGCCAAGACTCCGGAACTTATAACACGTTCACGGTTAAAAAGTTAGAAGTTAAAAAGATTTCATGTAAAGCCAAGCCTAACACAAGGCCTAACTCTACAAACCCTACATCTTGGTCAGAAAGTATAGCTTGGCCGTTTCACGGCCGTCAAACAGACACTCCCATGGACCTGTAATATTATGTCATGCAATAGTTCCATGAAATGGCCAAGCCATACTTTTTGATCAAGATATCAATCAGCATACCAAATTTCAGCTTTCTAGGACTTCAGGAAGTGCCCTAGAGGTTTTGATGATCATCAGTGAGTGGTGAGTGAGTGAGTGACGGAATCGACGTATTTTATTAGGTTTATTAATAAAATTCCAAGTATAAAAGCTAGACAAATGAAACTTATCGTGTTTAATAAGACTGCTTACTTAATATTTACCTTGAGAATTTGGTTTCTCTAGTATTATCCAGACCGAAGCTATGAGGGTTCGAAAATATGACGAAACGCTTCGAGAAAAGGTACGTAGTGCCACGCTTCCTTTGGCTCGTCTTGGCGGGGGGCACTACCGTGGCCCCAGATTACTGATATCAATATACACAAAAATATTATTTAACTTAACCTTGTAAAGTCTTACGTTTGTAGAAGAAATAAAAAGTTCTTAGAACATGGTACTACAGACAATGCATGGTTCTACGAACATGAAATTTCGCTCCCACTAAATGATAAACTTTCGTTGCTTATATCTTCGAAATTCATAATACCTTCATTTTACAATTGTCTAAGAAAATTTTTTGTTTGTATTTACGTCAACTATCGGTTTTATAAGGAATTCATTGGAGGAGGTAATTTAAAAAAATTTGGCTATTGGTATTGAAGGCCAGGCTCCATACTAAATCTGCAAACCCCTTTGACCGTCTCATTTTATTGGTGTACATGCATAGGCTTCATTTAGTAAACACTGCCAAAAGCTTGCTCAAATATTAAAATTTAATTTACTGTGTGTGCGGTCAAGCTTTTTGGCCTATTTAGCCTTAAAAATGGAGTAAGAGGGTATTACTACATTCCGTTGAAAAAATATCTCTTGGGCTGACTAATATTAAGGTTATTTTAGATTAAGTCAAAATCTTCAGATAACATATCTCAATTTTAGGCATTTTGATACTACATTGCAGTTAAAACTAGTCTTCTGAAATATACAAGAACGTGGAAAAATTAAGAAAACGTTAAAATATAATTTTTGGATGGATGTGGAAGGGGCAAACGAGGTGTGACAGGATCGTAGCTAATATAAATCTGTAGTCTCAGCCTTCTTTTATGGGAGACAGGTGTTTAAATACGTATGTATTGTCGGTATAAGATTTTTCATTTTATTTCGCATACATTTATGTACAAGTACGTTTTTACTTAAAAAGTATGCTACGTTATAAACTTATAAATCTCGTGAAAGTATTTAAACTCATACAAACAAATATCAACATCAAAATAATCTGGTTATCTTATTTTTCCATTAATATAAACGAGAATAGCAAAAGGCTTGTGAGTTATTCGTTAAGGCCGCGACGCCATAAAGCGTCGGCTAAACTGCATAAATTAGCCTGTGTGGCCAAGTTATATCCCGTCTGATCATTATTGTGAACATATGAACGCACTTGATGAAGTGATCTCCATCGATAAATACTGCAGTAATCATTTAATATAGCACTTTTGTTGTACGAGTAGTTTATGCGTGGTGGGTCGATGGATTCAACTGATAAACTGACCTTATAAAAGAAGGTATAAATTGAAAGTCACATTTGTTTCATCATATTTTACTGTTTTATAATTAGATTTGATCTGTTTTGACCTGTTTGAGGTTTACTTTACTTTATGTATCTATTTTATAAAATAAACTATTTGAATTTGAGAATACAGGCGCCCCCGTCTGCTGCTGCAGCAGCTAAAATGGGAAACCAAGGAATCTACAAAGCCATGTAATGTTTACTAAGTAGCAGTCCAAACATAAGGATTAAATAGCGTTTCAAGTTTCCAAACAAAAAGTAAGCTACATTTAGGCTTCATGATACGAAGAAACGTATAAAAATGGGTTGTTTTGACTGGCTTATACTTGGAACATATTTGTTAATTCCTAAACTAATCTCTAATGTATATTTTGTTTGGAAACAAGCAATATTTATATTTAAAAGAGACCGAAGTTCACTGAGCTAAAATTGCCACGCGTCGACTCAATGCGTTTATTATTAATGTTAGGTCTGCACTATATTATACGTCTGTGGAAATCTACTTCTGATATTTAATATTCTTTTATAGACATAACCTTTCTTAAACTTTCATTATAAGTACAGAAAGTCCGCGTCTCTTTAAATCTCGCATTGCTAAAAATCTAGGAAATAAACTCAGAAACATACTTAAAGAGTATGACATACCCTAGTAGGAATAAATGTTATTACCCGTCCAACACAAAAAGGCCAATGTCAAATACTTTATTAGCTTTTGTTAGAGGCGATTATTGGTTAGCTAATTGACCTATTTGTCTAGGACGCGTAATACGCGCAAAACAGCAGATCGCAGGGTTTTTAGCTAAAACTGAAATATTTTGTAGGGAAAAAAATACTGAATTTGGGTAGAAAACCTTTATATTTCTATTATCAATTCATGAAAAAAAAATCAAGTTGATCTCTTAAACGCGTTCTTGAAACGAACGTTGAAAACCAAAAAAAAGATGGTGGAAAACATTTTTTTTTACAAAAGTACATATACATTGGTACATTGTTTATAAGTAGAACACTTAAATAAAAGATCAATAAATCAAATATATTTTTTTCAATATTAAGATAGTCCTACTTTCGTCAAAAGAACCTTCGAAAATCTGTCTTTTTTCATATTCTAGGGTCAGGTACAGCCTTAATACAAACATGAACACTGAACACATTACACTCAATCTTCCGTATAACACCAAACGTCATACCCTTGATACCTATACACTCCGATCAGATATTTTTGATCTGCAATATGATCAGCCCGGAATCTCTCACTGGCCGCTTTACACGGTACATAATTCAGTTAATTAATGTCGTTGCGGCTGTTTTCGCTATATATGTTTGTTTGTTACATCGTTATTGACGCATTAATGCCCACAGATTTACATGTGCGAACATCGCTGGTCCCAGATTCGCTGACGTGCGTACCCTTTAGAATGGGCGATTTAGGAAGCCTTTTTGTTTTTATCCAGCCGTTCCCATACTTTGCGATAATTGTCTGTTCCGGACAAAAATGCGTTTTTAGGCTTGTGTGCTTTTAATGTTTGTCGATTTGGGAATATTTATGTTGTTTGAGTTTTGTGACCATCGCTAGTTTACTAATAAATTGATTTCTATAATGTTTATCTACTGTTTATAGCATTTCGTCCGTGACCAATTTAGATTTTCACAGGGAAACCTGTCTTATTATTTCGGTATGGACGCCATACTGTGTGACGAAATTGTAGTATCACAAATACAAGACAAGTCAGGTACTGAATAAAAATAATTTGGCCAAGTGCGAGTCGGACTCGAGCACAAAGGGTTCCGTACCACCACACAAACCGGCTAAAGAACCCTAAAAAACATGATATAAATAACAATAGTAGATACCATAGCAACACAAACGCGTCAAAAGAGCCGCTGAAATGAAAGGACCTGTCAAATAATTCGGCATCGTTTGAGTGTAGAACCCAGTTTTCATTATTTATTCTTTTACTTTCGAGTATGTTTAACAACCTGGCCGAATTAGAAACTTTTGGTATTACTGTCTTTAAGATAGAGCTGAAACAACCTTCAAAAATTGTATCTTTTAATGTTTCTTCTAAGGAGACTCCCATTGTTTATCATATTTTTAAAATTTTTATTATTTGTCGTGATAGACGCTATAGAAATACGTATCCTGTGAAAATTTCAACTGTCTACCTATTACGGCTGAAGCTGTAGACGACTATGACAGACGGACGGACAATCAGACAAACAAATAGCGGAGGCTTAGTAATAGAGTCCTGTTTGAAGTCATCACAATCGGACAACCATAACGCAGGCAGTGGGGGTCCAAATGTCGGCGCGCGCACTGAAAACACGCTACAGCAGCCGATTATATAAGTCTGATACTAAAACTATGGTAGTTAATGTTACAATTACAGGGTTCCCTGTAAAAGGTGACCTATAATCTAAGTCACGCTTCGATTTTATTTTAAGGTACCCTAATAAGTCTGAAGTAAGAAATTAAAATTACCTTTTAATTTTGCCTTTATTGAAAATGGTAACATCTTTTATAAGCACCAAGCAATTTTTTTTAAATTCTAATTTGAACTTGCACTTGACCATTATAGAAATCATCGATATGATCGTAGTTTGTCTATGCTACAACATAGAAAAACAAATAGAAACAAATTTCTGGAAAATAAATCCCAGAGGGGACTTGAACCCGTTTGGTCTATCGTGGGCCAGCCGTTTATCCACCATGTGGAATTAAACTTATCTCAATTTTGTAAGTACTTATACAAGGAATATGCACCAAAAAAAAGAAAAAAAAAGACTACATTTTTTTTTATTATTTTTAATAAATGATTTTTAAAAGTAAAATAAAACTACCCCAAAAAATTAACTAAATAAAATATGTTATATGCTGATGAAGAAGACAAGATATCACATATCGTCTCGTCATAAATCTACGAACGGGTGTCAGAAGTGTTCCCAATGTGAACTGTGTACTGCAAGTTACAGCCCACACTTGGTACAGCTATACCTATACGTTCGTGGTACAGCTATACGTTCGTGGTACAGCTATACGTTCGTGGTACAACTACACGTTCGTGGTACAGCTATACGTTCGTGGTACAGCTATAAGTTCGTGGTACAGCTATACGTTCGTGGTACAGCTATACGTTCGTGGTACAGCTATACGTTCGTGGTACAGCTACACGTTCGTGGTACAGCTATACGTTCGTTGTACAGCTATAAGTTCGTGGTAAAGCTATACGTTCGTGGTACAGCTACACGTTCGTGGTAAAGCTATACGTTCGTTGTACAGCTATAAGTTCGTGGTACAGCTATACGTTCGTGGTACAGCTACACGTTCGTGGTACAGCTACACGTTCGTGGTACAGCTACACGTTCGTGGTACAGCTATAAGTTTGTGGTACAGCTATACGTTCGTGGTACAGCTATACGTTCGTGGTACAGCTATACGTTCGTGGTACAGCTATAAGTTCGTGGTACAGCTATACGTTCGTGGTACAGCTATACATTCGTGGTACAGCTACACGTTCGTGGTACAGCTATAAGTTCGTGGTACAGCTATACGTTCGTGGTACAGCTATACGTTCGTGGTACAGCTATACGTTCGTGGTACAACTATACGTTCGTGGTACAGCTATACGTTCGTGGTACAGCTATACGTTCGTTGTACAGCTATAAGTTCGTGGTACAGCCATACGTTCGTGGTACAGCTACACGTTCGTGGTAAAGCTATACGTTCGTGGTACAGCTATAAGTTCGTGGTACAGCTATACGTTCGTGGTACAGCTATAAGTTCGTGGTACAGCTATACGTTCGTGGTACAGCTATACGTTCGTGGTACAGCTATACGTTCGTGGTACAGCTACACGTTCGTGGTACAGCTATACGTTCGTTGTACAGCTACACGTTCGTGGTACAGCTACACGTTCGTGGTACAGCTACACGTTCGTGGTACAGCTACACGTTCGTGGTACAGCTATACGTTCATGGTATAGCTATACGTTCGTGGTACAGCTACACGTTCGTGGTACAGCTATACGTTCGTGGTACAGCTACACGTTCGTGGTACAGCTATAAGTTCGTGGTACAGCTATACGTTCGTGGTACAGCTATAAGTTCGTGGTACAGCTACACGTTCGTAGTACAGCTATACGTTCGCGGTACAGTATACGTTCGTGGTACAGCTATACGTTCGTGGTACAGCTACACGTTCGTGGTACAGCTATACGTTCGTGGTACAGCTATACGTTCGCGGTACAGCTATACGTTCGTGGTACAGCTATACGTTCGTGGTACAGCTACACGTTCGTGGTACAGCTATACGTTCGTGGTACAGCTATACGTTCGCGGTACAGCTATACGTTCGTGGTACAGCTATACGTTCGTGGTACAGCTACACGTTCGCGGTACAGCTATACGTTCGTGGTACAGCTATAAGTTCGTGGTCCAGCTATACGTTCGTGGTACAGCTATAGTGAGAAATGTTGCGACTTCGTGTTTTGTCGGCTAAGTTCGTTTTATGCTTATCTTTTTGACAAGTCCATAAAATTTAGTATTGAGTTTTCATTAAATAAATACGATTCATAGATTTCGCGAATGCCGGAGTCGCGATATTTCTCACTACACCCTGCGATTATTCCTTCCCAAACGTGAAGGATGGTGGTCCTTTTCGTGGTACTTTGGGCACATAAATGTGCATCGCAAGGATTAAACCCGTGACCTGTGGATTAGCAGGCTAGCGCTCTACCACTCGGCCTCAGACTGGCCTACAAGAAATCAATTACTTTGATTTTAAAATATCAGATCAAGAACAAAAGTAATTTTTATTTCTGCACTTATTGATTCCTCCAGATTTACGAGTATCTATTCCCAATCAAACATCTCCTCAAGTTTTCTTCACAAAACTTTACCAATATGACTTCTCTAACTGAACACAAACAATTTTATACGCTGTACTTACTTTAACTTTTGACACATTGCGATAGGGTCCACATTTCTTCGGTACAGGCGAATTTTGAAGTTTGTATGAGAGGCAATGAATTTGTTGGACCAATGCATCTCGTCCAGCTAACTAAATAAACTTTTATTAAATTCGATCATCCGTTACGATGTTATTTCAGCCTTTATTTCTATACTATTCTCAAGGTATTCCCTCGTCGTATTTATTTTTAGGAATCCGTAGAATAAATTATTTTGAAGGTTTGCTGCTCCTCTTTTCAGCCAGATACGATTGTACGATGAAGACAAAATTGGATTAAATTTTATCTTTTTGTTTTGTTCGGAATATTAAGACAATTATTTATTCTTTATTGCACACAGATAATTTGATAATTATACATGACTAATTAGAAAGTATTTACGGAGGCGAGTTTATCTCTAAAAAGAGATTTCTTCCAGACTCAATATATCACACAATGTTCACAATGGGTGTTCTACAAACCATTAACAAATTTTCACAAATATTTAATACTAGCTTTTGCCCACGGTTACACCCGCGTTGAATTAGTTTTTGTGTACTCCTATAAAATCTGTCAATATTTTTCGGATTGTTACCTACAGTAAACATAGCTGGTGAAATGTGTGTGTGTGTTATGCGCGTCTGTGTTTTCCATTTTGTATGTCTCTTTTATAGCTTTTTCATGGGATAAAAGTTAAAAAGTAGTTTTTGTCCTATTCTAGATCTAAAACTTTATTTGTGCGAAGTTTTAGACCAATCGGTTCAATAGGTCCGGCGTGAAAGGGGTGACACATCACTTTTCTTTAGAAACTTGAAAACTCATTTTCATCCCATGGGAACTGATTTATGGTAAAAAAAGTAGCCCATGTCCTATTCGAAGTCTAGAACTACATTCATGCAAAGTTTCAGCCTAATCGGTACGGCGTGAAAGAGTTACAAACATCCATCCATCCATCCAAACTTTAGCATTTATAATATTAGTAGGATAGTGGGACTGTTTTTAGGGTTCCTTATCTCAAGAAGAGAAAACAGAGCCCTTTTAGGATCACTTTGTTGTCCATCTGTCTGTCCGTCCGTCCGTCCATCCGTACGTCTGTCAAGACCCTTATCTCGAGAACGCGTGGAGGTATTGAGATTTATTTAAAACCATATACTCAGGTCTATCTAACAGTCCCTTGAAGTTGTGATAAAATCAAACTTCTAAATTAACGTAAAAAAAGATACGGCAGTTTATGCCGCAAGAAACGTAGAGTTCGACACTCTCAAGGGAATCAAAATTCATTGGTACATTACTGCTAACTAAGAGCAGAAAACAAGCAATCCAGGACGAGTAAGTTAAAAGTCCGAGCCCGTAGGGCGAGGAGTTTATATACGAGGCCAGGAATGGCCCCTTTTCTACTTACCGGCAATCCACCGGCACCGGCAACGGGGACGGCGACGGCACGGCTAAGGTGGTAAAAATTTATGAATTTACATTTTTACCGCCTTAGCCGTGCCGTCGCAATCGCCGGTGCCGGTGCCGGTGGATTGCCGGTAAGTAGAAAAGGGACCATTGCTAATTCATGGTCGAAGCAAGTGTGGTCCTTTTCTCAAAAATAAAATGAGACATTTTCATGTTTTTCATGATAATAAGTTATATCAAACATAATAAGCTGACTAGGAAATATTAAAAGTTACTTACTTGCTCATATTTGAGCGATTAGTCATGTTTATTGTTATTGATTTCTTCAGCAAAGCATAAGTGGAGTACAATCTATCTATATCAGAGCCCGCTTTTGAGCTCATTTTGTAATTTATTTGCACAAAATACTTTCAACTAAAATTTATAGCAACATAAATTCCCGCTATTACGCAACTTTTTTTATTATTGCCAGCTGGGCAAAGGTATTTACCGCCATGCAGCCTTCTAGCCTTCTTCATGGACAACGCCATCTAGAGGAACGATAAGAACCAAGAAAAAAAAAACAACGAGAAAAACCTCCTTAGATGAAATTACTATGAAATTATTCGACTGACTATGCTACTTTGTTTTTATGTATGTATGTATTTGTATGTAGTGTATTATATTTAAGTAATAGGCTTGACGAAAATTGTTTTCTTTTTGCACATATAACAATTAATGTGTAAAATTTTCATTTTCCTAATACTATCGGTTGACTGAAAATCTGCAAACTATACATTTGTAATTAAATTATAAAAATATAGTCTTTAACGGAACCCAAGTTGGACGAGTCCGACTCGCACTAGTCCGGTATTTTTTTTCTAATACCTGTGCTATAAAGATCTACTTGTGAACGGAATTTCAGGTTTCTAAGTCAACTGAAAGTGCACCATAGGTTTTCATGGTGAGCGAATTGTACGACAGTTTCGTAAATGGCAATTACTTTTTTCGCGATGAGTTAGAAGCGTGATTTTTGGCGGCACCATGAGGCCGTAGACTTTTGTAAGAGGTATTAGTTTGAACCCGATATCTCTCACGGGGCCCGAGAAAAATGGTCTTGACTTGCCAGGCGGACAACAAAGTGATCGTGGGATCCATTTTTTCATTTTAAGGTACGGAACCCTAAAAATGAGAAAAAGAACACGCGGTTTTTTAAATTAGATCCTGTAAGCTTAGGCAAGGATCTTTTTTCAGCCTGAGGAGCATTTGCGGCCGCACCTTTCTCGTACCTTTCTGCCTTTACCTAGCTAGCCCAAAGCAAAAGAAGAAATACTTATCGCTGATTGGTTACCTAAGCGGTGTTGTAAAATAATACATTGAGGCAATCAAGTGTAGAATTGCGGTGTTATAATATACATTGTTATCATATACTTTATATATGTTTCATCCATCCATCCATCACCTTGTATTTGTCCACCGCTGCTGGACATAAGCTTCTTCCAAATTTCGCCATCCAGCCGCCACCCACAACTGTGACTCTAAAAAAGGTGAGTAAGTCGGGTTTTGTGTTTTTTCTATCCATTCTGAAAACGCGTACAGGGAATCAAGTATAATCTCAAGCGCATGCCAGTAACAAATATTCCCTCTTTTCAAAAGAACGGACCCAAACTGTGTAACCACAGAGTGTTTCAACCAGCGACCTCCATATAGAAAGCCCAGACTCGACCACTTGTCACAAAGACGGTCAGCCCTACGAAGTCCACTACAGGCCGATTACAGTAAAATCTTCATAACTTGTTCAAGATGCTGTCTCAAGGATTACGATATTTTCGTCCTTAATGCAAAGCAAGTATGACTTTTTGAGAGAGCTTTTGGGAGGACGCTATTTTACTCATTTTTGACGAAGCGCCCTCTAGGGAAATTTACGCGCAAACCCGAAAATTGAATTCTAAAGTAACTGAGCGTTATTATTTTGATGGTACCTAATCATCTGAATTTTTAATGTTGGGTCTCGTCGACTTTTTTGTAATTATTTGTGGAATGTTGGTGGTGTGATGGCGGTGTCCCTATTTGTGCTCAAAATAAGGCTATAAGCTTAACGTTACCCATGACGACGCCAACGACGTTGTGACGCAGACATTGTTAAGTAGTGTCGATTATTTCAATGAGAGTCCTCACCTAAGAGCATTAAATTACCTAATGCTCTAAGGTCCTTATCCGGAACAATTCTGACTTGACGACACAATCATGTCATGTCATGACTAATGCTGTTTTAAATATAAGGTGACTTTAATTTATGCAGTCAAATTCATACTGGAGGCTTGATAAGTGATCAGTGACATGGATCGATAACACTTTTTTCTAATTTTGCAAAATAAAATCTTGACGTCCCATAGTATTTGACTCGGGGCTGGGCTTGCGTTTGTAAGGAACACGAAAAGAATAATTTACGAATTTCACAAAAAGGGTCATCGAACCTTGTTACTAAGCACTTACCGAGTCTTCAGTAAGAATTTGGCTGGATAAATTAAAGTCACCTTATATATTTGCTTTTGTACATACAACTCGAAAATGTACAAGTAAAAGAAAAGCTAAAAAAATTGGTCGAGTTCGAGAAAGACTCGTTCCTTGTGGGTTCCATGCCGATGAACACACAAACTTATTTTACAAACAGTTAATATTAACCAACTTACCTTGACACTTACAATCTATTAAACTGTATGTATGCAAAGGGTCTACTTGTGTTGGTCGCTATTTCTTTTTGATTTATTAAAGATAATTATCTAATTTTATTCGATTTTGTCTTCGATGTAGTTACGTCATTAGACCTAAATGTTCGGAATTTTATGTCAACTGGCTGTATACTACCCTACAGGTTTTCGTGCTGAGCTAATTCGTATGAATTTGACACCGTAAAAGGCAATATTTTGCGTTAGCGCTAGACTACTGTAGGTGCTATTACTTTCAACTTAATAATATCTTTAACGAGAACCGAGAAAAAGGGTCTTGACAGGCGGATAGATAGATAGAAAGACGGACAACAAAGTGATTCTATAAGGGTACCGGTTTTTTTTTTTATTTTAAGGAATAGTTCCTAATATAATAATAATAGCACAGCTATGAAAGCTATGAAAAGCATGGAATTTAACATCAGGCAATAAAGTTTTATTATACATTGTGATTGTGTGTGTGTGTGTGTGTGTGTGTGTGTGTGTGTGTGTGTCACCGACATGATGGCCGTTGGGGCCGAAATTAAGGAAGAAAGATTCTTAAGGCAACAATCTACAGCTTAAGGATTACTAGCGCTCACTTATGTAATGATTAAATCTTTTAAAACCTGACTTTACATATATAAGAAAACTATAACTTTATTATAATATAGTTGAAACGTTTACTTAATATAAATATTTTTCATTTTTACCACTATATGGCTTTTAATTTTACATTTGTAGATAATACGAGTATACTTACAGAAAATTAAACAAAAACAAAAAATAAGATAGGTATATGAAAATAATAAATAACTATATTATAATACTCAAATACTCAAGTTTATTGCTTTTCTGCTGTTGTTACATGGGTGTTACATAATATTACTCGGTAGTTACAATATGAGATGCATAAACCCAGATATTTTACTATAAAGCACTATTAGTGGTATAATGCTTTTAAAAATACCTTTTTTGCAAGTTTTGGTCTGTCTGTATGTCTGTCCGTCCGTCTATCACAGGGGTCTACAGCTTTAGTCGTAAGTTGAAATTTTACATAATATGTATTACTATGGCATCTACCACTAAAAATAACAAAAATTTTCAAAATATCAGAATCAAATTTGGTGAAATTGTTATAATATAAATACTAAAAAGTAAAAGAACAAATAATAAAATAAGGGTAAAAAGTATGCAAAATTATTTGACAGGCGCTATCATTTTAGTGGCTTTTTTGACGCCGTGATGTTGCTATGTCATCTTTAATGTTGTTTTATCATGTTTTTAGAGTTCCTTACCCGTTTTATGTGGTAGAACGGAACCCCTGGTGCGTGAGTCCGACCCGCACTTAGCCAACTTTTTGCATTTATAATGATACTACAGTGGGTCGAGGGGGATTTTGCGTGCTTTAAGCGACAGTTGCATTGCAGTGATTGTTGCATCCCTTTTGCCACTGTAAGATGTATAAAATGTACAATTAGATCGTGTTAACCACTTCTAGTAGTAAATGGCGTTCTTTTGCTGTTGTAAGTGGCAAAACGTTGGCAAAATGCGCAGCTATGAAACTCCGCGTGGCAATAATAAAAAAAATACAACCTAGAGTTCAATTTAAGTGTCTGAGTGCCATTTTTCACTATTAAGCAACGTAATACTTCTTTTCCCACTCATGTAATACCTGTATCGATCTTCAAGATATAACAAAACAGTTGCAATTTTCGCTAATGTGCTTGTTGGGCGTCGCCAAGTAAGATTTCGCGATGTGTACCATTGTTACACAGCGTCTTAGAATTATCCCACGCACACTCCCTTCCTCGTTGACACCTTCAGAATATGTAACTGCGACGCCATCTGTCCATCATCAGCTTACTGCGATAAAACTTCTGCAGTGGGGTAGATGGTTTATCAGCCAGTTTCCTGAATAAAAATATTAAAATATTATATTAAAACTATAATAGATAGACATAGACATACGAGTACCATCCCGCGGGGTGACAGACGCTGGCGGAGACGAGGTACTCAAGTTGTCAGCGGGGGGAGGGTATCGTAGCGGGGGAGGGTATCGTAGTGGGGAAGGGAAGTGCGTGCAATCGCGCGTTACTAATCGACGTTCGCAGCTTCGTTATAGCATAAAATGTATGGATAATTGATCATATTATCAGATTCCAAGTCTAAGCCTGTCTAATTTCAGCTCCAGTCTCCAACAATCCAGTCTGTAGCCACAGTGGAACATGATCAGCGATGTCAGGAGCAGCGGGGGCGGGGCGCATTTACATTCAACATCCGGATCCGGTTATCTGCCGCTAATAAATTGGGACTAGGACCCAGTGCATTTTATGCAGGAAGTACAGTCCTAGATTTTTAATTTTGTTTCTTTTTAATACTTTTTTGTTGGAATATGTAAATGTAGACTGAAAATGTTTATAGGTGCATTTCATCAGGATGTATTTTTTTATAATCACTCAAGAATAACTCTGAAATAAATAGTATGGTAAACTTGAGGACTAATGCTATGTCAACTCTATGGTTAAAAACTTGATTCCATTAAATTTTCTCGATAGAAAAAAATATAAAGTTATCTCCAAACTGTACAATAAACCGAAAGCATTCAATGAATACCTACTTGAAATTAGATCTAAAACTTTGCATAATATATGTAACTGATGTTAGTTTAATGCAGCTGCGGGCTATAAAATAAAAATTTTAAAACCGGCCAAGTGCGGGTTGGATTTGCGCACGAAGGGTTCCGTACCATTATCTATAAAAACGGCAAAAAATCACGTTTGTTGTATGGGAGCCTCCATTAAACTTTGTTTTATTTTAATTCAATTATTTATTTTTAAAGTGAATGTTCGGTTTAAAACCATATCGGAACGCACCATATTATTTGCTAAGGTGTTTATTTTATTAATATGGCAACACGCGTTGTCGAGCTGTCAATTTTGAGGTTATACGTCCTTCCGGTATTGGCTTTTGAGACAACCCGGGTTGCGAGAGGTTATATAATTGAGATTTATAGGAAATCATTAAGTAAAAGTGTGAAATAAACCAGTTAATTAGTGTTAACTGTGGTCCGAAACCCATACGCGAAAGGATTCGTGAATTCCAGTGATTGTGTGAGTTGATGACGAAGGATTTCGTCAAGCACATTTTACTGAAATAGTGCTGTGAAATTATTAACTTGGGTTTCTTTGGGAAGGCTGGCCTTGGGGTTAGATATTTGCGTCTAGGGTGCTAATCTACACCTGCAAACTGCTGGCTGGGCTGGTCGTTTGTCAGAAGCCTCCATGGTACGAGCGACGGACGTCTGTCGTCCAGCTGTAGCCTGCGGCGACTTCTGCCAGCGGTTCTGGAGCGAGGCTCCAACAAAGCTGTTGCTAAAACTGTGAGTTTTTGAATCGTTTATCTATATAACTGGATTTAGTATATAAGTTTCTTTGTTTTGGAGACCCTTCTCTAGTAGAGTTTAGTTTCTGTTTAATATAATGGGCCCAGCAAATAAGAACTAAGTTGTACCTGTCTAGAGGGGGGTTTATCAAACAGTGAATAATTCTGTTAATATTTCAAGCGTCTACCTGTTGCCGTTAACAATATCTAGCAAAAACGAGCAAAAATATCACGATTGTTGTATGGGAGCCCCCTTTAATATTTATTTCATTCTGTTTTTTAGTGAAAATCATCATCTGAGAAAATTTCAACTGTCTAACTATCACAGTTCATGAGATACAGCCTGGTGACGGATAGCGGAGTCTTAGTAATATTGTCCCGTTGGTTACCCTTTGGGTACGGAACCCTAAAAAACCAACAGTGTAGCCGCGATTTCAAAATAAGTGATGTTTTGCGTGCGCGGTATCTGATAAGAGAGGATAGGCAGGAGCGTCAGAGCAGGATTTCGAATTGAGGTATCATAGGCCCTTAAGGCTGTACCTGACCCTAGAACATGAACAAAGCCAGAGTTTCCAGGGTTCTTTTGAAGAAAGTAGGACTATATTAATATCGGAAAAAATATATCTAATTTATTGATCTTTATCTAGGTGATCTATATTACTTATAAGAAGTGTACTAAGATTTATACTTTTGTTTTCCACCCCCTATTTTTTGGTTTTCAAACGTTCGTTTCAAGAACGTGGCTAATAGATCAACGTGATTTTTTTAAAATAAAATAGGTATTAGAAATATAAAGGTTTTCTACTTAAATCCAATATTTTTTTCCCTACAAAATATTTCAGTATTAGCTAAAAACCCTCTGATCTGCTGTTTCGCGGGTAATTATTAGTATAACGCGTCCTAGACAAATAGGTCGATTAGCTAACCAATAATCGCCTCTATCAAAAGCTAATAAGTATTAGACATTGGCCTTTCTGTGTCGGACGGGTAATAACATTATATCCTAGCCTATGCCATACTCTTAAGAGTCAGCTGGCTGCCCTGGATTCGTTTGTGGGCCCCGAAATTAGAGTCGAGTGAATAATCGGGAATGGTGCTGAATACCAACGCTATAAACAATTGCCAGCTACTCGGTTTTTTTGTAGGCTATATTTTGAAGAGAGATGAATTACGCGACCTAATTCTTTTATTCCTTTCTACCAACGGAAAAGTCGGCGCAGCAATATTGCGGCCATATTTTGTCAGTATTTCGACAACTCGAACGTCACGTTTCAAATCTTCATTTATTCACATCTTCATCCTTTCATCCCTGCGAGCGTTCCTATAGTACATCCAGATAGTTACAACCAGAGGTCGGAAATAGGTAGATTTATTTATGTACTTACACTGATTACATACAGCGAAAGAATAAAGTGGATATGCATATTTTGTTTTGTGAATTGTCTTATCTATCTCTGAGGTTTTTATTATTATTTATTTGTAATATTGTTGGCCACACGGGATTGTCCATTAGAAATCCCGGGAAGATCCATATTAATATTAACATTTCGATGCAAGTACATAAATAACTCTACCTAATTCCAACCTCTGGTTATAACCAAGATAAATAATAACCAAGAAAATAAGAGGCCCTTCTAGGCGAGCGCGCTCACCGGTGCGAGGGTTTCTGCGCGGCGCCGCGCTCACCACTAGAGACCGTCAAGAGTGGCAAAATCTTAGAAAAGCCTATTTCCAGTAGAGGATGAACCAGGCTGATGAGTGGATGAGGGTGAGCACGCTTCATCATAGTTTGACGCGTTACATCAGGCGCGGTGGCGGCCAAGCATAAGCCAAATATGTTTTTTCGGTGAGCTACCCAGCGAGCTACAGATTTCGTCGTAGGAGCTATCCCTATATTTAATTTGGTGGTATTCAACCCACTGTACCTTCCCTCTACAGTGACTGGTTGGAAAATGAATTTCAAGCTCGGGCGAATGCGGGCGTTATGCTAGAACAATTTAGTACTTACAAAACACTTAGATTTAGAGCTTTTTGAAAAACGTGGACTGAATTAAGTTTCTAAAACGTCCGATCTCAGTTCAATGATGGAGATGGGAAATGAAGTAGGGTATGTAAGACTTGCGCTCTGAGGTTTTTGTATAAAATCAATTAAAGCCTTAATAGCTGCGGAAGTGATGCTGCTTAAAAAAAATTGCTCACCTACCGGAGTTATAACTGGAAGTCTGCTCAATTGTATATTTAGAAATAGCAATGGATTATTTTTAAATACGAGTAGCAGAATTTTCAAGCTAATATGTATTTCATTTTAGCTAAAAACTAGCTGTAACGTTGTTTATGAAAACTATGCAAAGTAAAAATAGTTTATTGCTCTTTCTAGGCATATATTTAAGCTGACTTTTAATAATTATTATTTAAAAGTGGTAGCAATTTCATAGCTCTTAAGACCTGAGACTGGAATAGATATTTCAAAGATTTTATTTCCACGAGTGACTCTTATGAGACACTTCTTCTAAAATGTCATTTGAAAATCAGTTTTTTTTGGGTTCCGTACTTCAAAATGAAAAAAAAATGGGACCCTTATTGGTTGACTTTATTGTCCGTCTGTCTGTCTGTTCGTCTGTCAAGCCTTTTGTTCTCGGGTTTCGTTATAAATATCAAGTTGAAACTAATAGGTACCTACTAAAGAAGTCATAGTGCTATCAAAAAATCAAGCTTCTAAGTCAACGCAAAAAAGTTATTAATTGAAAAAGGCGTTACCTTGCGGAAGTCCATCACTAAGTAAAGGATATATGAATATAATTTGCAATATTCCGCTAAACAATTCTTGTCGTGCTATTCAAAATGCAGACTCGTACACCGCCCGCCCGCCCACATAAAAACATGCAACAAGCCAGCAATACAAGCAAAGCAATCTTAAATAACAAGCAAGAAAACTTATCGACACGTGTTTCGCCTCTGAACGAGGCATCCTCGGGATGTGTTGCTAGCTCGGCTTCTCCGCAGCAACTGATGTGTTGCTCGCCCAGCCGCTCCACAGCAACTGATGTTGTTCGCCCGACAGCTCAGCAGCTAGACCTGCTCAGCAGCTAGACTAGACTCAGCTAGACCTGAGCTTGTTGTTCGCCCGACAGCTCATCAGCTAGACCTGATCAGCAGCTAGACTAGACTCAGCTAGACCTGAGCTGTTGGGCGCACAACATCAGTTGCTGTGGAGTGGCTGGGACTAGACTCAGCTAGACCTGAGCTTGTTGTTCGCCCGACAGCTCAGCAGCTAGACCTGCTCAGCAGCTAGACTAGACTCAGCTAGACCTGAGCTGTCGGGCGAACAACATCAGTTGCTGCGGAGCGGCTGGGCGAGCAACACATCAGTTGCTGCGGAGAAGCCGAGCTAGCAACACATCCCGAGGATGCCTCGTTCAGAGGCGAAACACGTGTCGATAAGTTTTCTTGCTTGTTATTTAAGATTGCTTTGCTTGTATTGCTTGCTTGTTGCATGTTTTTATGCGGGCGGGCGGGCGGTGCACGAGTCCGCATTTTGAATAGCACGACAAGAATTGTTTAGCGGAATATTGCAAATTATATTCATATATCCTTTACTTTGCAAAAAAGTTATTGCGTCTTACGTAATGAATTTCATACAAATTATGATTATCTCACCATGAAAATCTACAGTTGACTTTAGACACTTGAAATTCCGTACACAGGTAAATCTTATGGCACACGTATAAGGAAAAATCCAAAAATTTCCAATATTTATATATTCAAGGAGCAGGGACCAACTTAATTAAACCCCTATATTTACATATAGTTCAATGGACCGTTAGTGTCGAGTTAAGTTGGTCATTAAAGTGCACGTAGAAAAATTTCGTGTTTTAAACTGGTATACGGAACTCTCGGGGCCCTAGTCCTACTCGCATTTGACCGGTTTTATTTATGGCTTTGCCCATGGTACATGATAATCTTACTGAGTGATATTTTACTTCAGAACATTGTCAGAAAGTCTACATTAGAATGCTCGCTTCGCGCGCTGCAGCACGCAAAATCAGCGAATTTTCGAGGTTTTTATGGTATTTAACAAAAAAGTATGTGATGCAGGAGTTTTTTCACCTGAAATCAGAAAATAAACCATGTTTTCTTGTTATAGCAGTAATTTCAGATATAAGACTTAGGCCGTTTAAACATAAAACGAATTAATAACATAAAAAGGCATCATTTTTAAAAATAAAATCTATCGAATGAAATGTGTCCAATTAGGTAACCGACCCTACACCACATACAACACGTGTCCAAGTTTTACATTGATCAAATAATTAGTTGACTCAGCATATTAAAACAAAACCGTTGAAAAACCAAAGGCAAGCCCTTAAAACTGGATGCCATGGGGGCAATGTTTAATAATGGTGTCGATTCGATGTAACACAACTAGAGATGGGATTCCACCCGGCGGGAAAAATTCCGAAAGATTCCCATTGAAACCACCCGACGGGTATTTATACGGGTATTATCGTTTTTCACTTCTTTTACGTGGTATATTAGGAGTTATCTCACGGTTTTTATATGATGCTAGGGTCCACCTTAATCTATTACAGTTCATTGGTACATGCTGAACAATAAATTGGAAAAGAAAAAAATTTATGTGATTTGTGGTAAAATTTTCATTTTATTTCAATCTGTTTTTTTTGTGATATGTCAAAAAGTACCTTGGTGTTTCTTTTCGATAATAAAAGTTTTCGGTCACCTATCCCTAAAATAACCGAGACGAGCGTTGCTTCACTTGAAGCATTAAAATGAACGCAAATGTCCATGCGCATGTGTTCAAAGTTGGAATTGAAGTATTTTAAAATCATTATAATCTTTTTACTTAGTAATAATGAGTGTAAGTAAAGAGATTAAATAAAAACTACAAAACTAAATATAAAAGTCTTTAACGTATCAAGAACTCATTTTATATTTGTTAATTCAATTCGTTACACTAATTATGATTTCACCCGCATAAATACCCATTTCGGGTTGCAACGCTACCTATCTCTAAACAACTAACTTATTTGACAAGACTAACCTTATTTTAAACGTCCCATCCTTGTATTTTCGATACAGAAATAAAAAGACACAATGCTTTAATTAAGTTTAGTCCTGTCAAATAAGTTAAGTCGTGTTAGACCGAATTGACACAAATACCACGATAAGCACAAAAGACGCTTGAATAGTATTGAAATCATTATTTTAGGTGTCTAGTAAAAAAAATATGGTTTATCGAAATACGTACAGATTTAAAATGGAATAACTTTTACTATTGAAGTTGATTTAGTTTTGCTTCTAGCATGATTTGTTCACAGAGCTATGGGCATGAAACAAACATGAACAATTCTCTATTTATGAAGGAAATACGTTTACATTTTATACTTAAACGAAAAACGAAAACAGGTTGTGCCAGAATGCTTAGAAACTAGGCAGAAAGTATTTAATTCTTTACTGTTTTCAAAAGAGTAAAAAGATGACATCAAACAATACTTCACTAACATTATTACAAACAAAATGGCGACGGAACTAACAAACTGCACAGCTGGAGTATCCGAGCTGATTCAGCCTCGTTTCAAGAAATATTATTCAGAGACTACATAAGTGGTGCTTACTTAACTTTTATCGTTCTTAATAGTACTCGTACGTATTGCATAATCGTCTTCGTAGATTTAAGAACGATGCTCTTGTCTGTGTAACATTGTCCGAGTGCCAATTTTTTGTGTTTCCGGTACGAACGGTACGATTTCCATCTTTTCTGTAAATTGGTCTTTGTTTCGCAGGATTGTAGTAAAAGAGACTTTAGCAGTATTTAGCACGTTGTAGGTTTTGTTTGTTTGTTGCAGATCTATCTTAATTATGTGTAAGTACCATCCATCCATCAGCCTGTTTCGTCCACTGCTGGACATAGGCCTTTCCAGGATTTTGCCACTCTTGGCGGTACTCCTGGAAGAAATGCCCATACTCACACACGCTGGGCAGGCGGATTGGTGAGCGCGGTGCCGAAACCTTTGCACCAGTGATGCCGCTGCCCGTCAACAGTCTGTTTTATATAAGGCTCGGCAATTGGGGATGGATATACCGCCATCCATTGGTCCCAGGCAATGGTGGGCCGCCTGGTTTTGCCTGAGAGCTGTTCTCTTACTCTCCCCCGAATAACTTCGGTAGGATTTGCGAGTAAGATGGTGGTACCTCCCGATCGAGCCCAGCATCAGCTCTACCACTTACTTTGTAACGATATCGCAATATTATAAATTAAAAATCATTTGACGTTCTAAAGTAAAAATATAGAATACACCTCGGTTAAGTTAAGTTACACCGAGCAAACTAAGTAAAGCGGAGATGGGAGACTCTTCGCTTTAGCAACAGATATACTCGTAACGTAAGATGACATTTTTGAACAGACTTTAGGAGAAACCGCGCTCTGCTTCTCTTTACTCGGATCTGTTTTGTTTTATCACAGCCTGATTTTTAAATAGATACGTTCTAAATCTATTTTGGTTATGTAATGTTTCAAGACATCAGTTTATTATACTAGGTTCTCATTGCGCTTTTATTATTGTATGAACTTCTGGTTTCAGATATTTCGGATGCGAATAGGAGCTGAAAGGGACCAAATCCAAATCGACATACCCTCTTACATAATTTGCGGCTGCTTTCCGTACTAATAATGCGTTGGTAACTCGACTCGTTTTCGACAAACAACATTCACCGTGTCCGGTCTCAAAGAAATAATAGAATCTTTTGTATATGACCACTGGATTCCATGTGTACCTAAGACATTTTAAATTTCTAGATACGTTTCGACAATGTTTATCCTAAAAAATATCGACAGTGAATCTTTTACCCTGGATAAATCTACAATTTAGCGAATAAAACCCACAAAAATCTGTTTTCCCAATAAGCCAAACTTTTAAGATCAGTTGCCACGAATATTCGCTATTATTCGATAATCGTCATTATTCGCAATTTTTTTATTATTCACCGAATAGAGAATAATTGTACCTATCTATGTTTTTATATTTGGACAAAAAAGTACAGTTTTTTTTTTTCTTTTTTAGTAATTTATATTGTTCGGGATTGAGTTGTGTATTTATGAATACAAATGAGGAGCAGCTTTTTATAACTGTATTGAACGGTGATTGGTAAAATTTAGAAGGATGAATGACTTGAAAATCATGCAAAATGTTGCTAATGGAGATGTTGCTCTTAAGTTTCATCAGGCGCTTCAGCAATATGAACACACAAGGTATTTTATTATTATTATTGTTAACTAAAATAAAAAATATATTATTTAAAATAAAGAAAATAAAAAGTGAATTACATTTATTGTCTTCTCAAAAATCAAGAAATAGGTGATTGTTAGATTCTCGTAAAATAGAAAAGAATTAATTATTTTTTACGAAAATCAGTGTAAAATTGTAAATCATGCTAAGTATTATAATAATACATTTAATAATAATTTATACTTTAAATTCTTATATCATTAAAGACTTTCTTTAATCATTCTTTACTATTAATAATTTACATGGTAAGCATAATTTTTGATGTCGAATAATTTTGGCGAATAATTCGACTATTCGCGCAATAGGAAATGGCGAATATTCGCTATTCGATTATTCGCGGCAACTCTGTCCAATTAAACTTCGTGCTTTACTATAATCACGATGTATTCTACTAAAATACAGATCGAACCGAAGCGGAGCTATTTTTGTAAATAAATTATTTTATAATAATAATACATCTAAAATGATCAGTAAGGAAAGAATTAAGCAAACAAGGGTATAGTTGTGTTCAATGTTATAAACAACGAAGTGCTCAAGATTTTTCTTCTGTACCTTTTTGTAATTGAATGTACCCCCTTTTATATAAAGGCTATTCTTTCAGGCAATTAACTGACTCCTTATCTCGGACTTGCAGAATTCTGCGTCTACAGATTAAGAATGAAAGGCCGCTTTCTTCACAAAAAAGGTTCAGCAAAAAAAGACAATTTCGCTGCAAGCTCTTCTATTTTCTATGCAAGCTTATCTCGCTTTACAATGACTTTCTCAAAATTATTTGTATATTTTTGTGCGAACAATTAAGAAATTATATTTGTTTATTAGAATTAACTCAATAAATATTATTTAAATGACTTCTAGAGCCTTTAATAATACTTATATGGATTATACGAGTATATGTATAAATAAGGAATTATTTCAATATTTCGATATATATTTCAACCAACAAGCGGTCGTCGTCAGTCGAATTAATTTAGGCTCCAAAAGTCATTTTATTGAGTTATTGCTCCCACTTAATAAGAATAAGAAGCTTATTCATTCCTAGGATCTTATATAACATTCATTCGATTAGCATGCATTAGTAATACATTTATAACATAAGTTCTTAAAATAAGAGAATAATGAGTATTCAAATTACAGATATCAAGTTGAACAATAAGTATAATTAGTTGTCATAATTGAATGTAATGTAGAATGATGATGATGTGATGATATTGAGGTGGGACGCCTGCTGGGCTCAAGCGGATGGTCGGCTCTCTAATTGCAGCTATTCCATCCAATTCCCATTGCTTGGATCTTTGGTATCCTAATGTCCCAGTAGCATTCTTTCCTCAAATCTTCCGCTTCTTTTAATAAATCTAAGTATGTCTGCGTACATAAGATACTTTAAATCTTCTTCCTGGATGTGGAAAGTATCTTCCTCCTTGCCGCAGTGCAAGTAATAGTAATAAACGAATAATAATTAAAATATAAAAATCAAAATAATTATGCCATGTCAAGTTACAATTCCATTAAGTTATTACATTTAAACATACTTTGATATTAAAAAGAAAATGATTTCTGGGTGAACGCCTCCTCCATTGTTTGCATATTGTTTGCCACAGACGCCTGTCTGTCTGTACCCAGTCTTGTACTGCGGCTCTAAAAGTGAAGCCGTTCGGGGCTCACTCGACTCGTCTTCGACAAACGACAAAAGTAACAAACTTACGCGAGTGAGCAGGATCCCTGTTATTTGTCTCTCTTACTTGTATACATTTGTCTCTTTCGTCGTTTGACGAAGACGAGACGAACGAGTCTCGAACGGTTGTTCTTCTAGACCCGCAGGTTTGGCCGGCTACCTTGAATGTCTTCGTGCCAGTGCAGCGCCACGCTTGCTTCCACGTGCGTATTATTAGAATCATATAAGGGGATTCCACCTCTGAAAAGAAAAAAGCAATTAAACAAACATATCGTCACGACATGATTCCCCAAAGGGATGTCAGAGGTGTACCCAAGTGTAAACTGTGAAATATAAATCACGTCCACACTTGTTACAGCCGCATTTCACCAACGATTATTTCTTATGTCCCATCAAAATGTGATGAGTAGTAAGACAAATGGCCATCCGAAGCACGCAGACCGAACAGCAGGGATTGAACCCACGACGACGTCTTTGTACGAGCGCGTTACCACTCGACCACGAAGCACCCCGAAAGCTAATGATTAAAAAAACCATGTAACGCATTTTTTGGAATCGATAAACGATTTATTCACTTAACCACCACAAGCAAAAGAAATTGTGAACAGAAATATTAACAAATTTGGTGTGTCTAATTTTAAAAAGCAAATAATATCAAAGCATTCTTAATGAATTTTGTCGTTGAATTTTTGTTTTACAAGTTTCACATAATTTCGCCGGCTTTCGCTTTGTGTAAACGAAATTCACAAGTCTTTCGTGTAGAGTAAATTTTGTAAAAGGCAAAAATATCATGGGCCTTTGAGGGAGCCGGTATCTCTGCTCTCGTAAATTGTGTACACAAACATATTTATGTATGTGTAAACTTCACGTTAACTTAGATTAGGTTTTGTGATGAGTTTTCGGCATAGAGGGAGCAAGATTAAATAATACATGAACGGGTTTCAACGACTACTTGTCATAACATAACAAATAAAATGAAATACACTAATAACTATATTTTTGTGATAAGAATACTTTATAACATTGTTTTGGTAAAGATCACTACACACACATAGTATTTGATTCACAAGAAAAAATAATTTAAGCACTTTGTGAGTTAAAATATAAGGTGACTTTCATTTATATAGCCAGATTCATACTGGAGACTCGGTAAGTGGTCAGGCCCCAGGTTCAATGATCCTTTCTGTGATATACAATATAGAAAATTTAGAGTTCCTATACTAATAGAGTCGAGGTTCTTCTTGAACAAGTATAGAGGCACAAAACAATATTTTTCGTATACTTCATCATCAAGTCACCAAGTTGAGCTAAAAAGAGGCACGGCCGTACCATCCTTTTCTCGAAGCAGTTCAGGCCATTTTCGACCCCCTATAACTTCGTCGTGGATATAACTAGAAGCTTGAATTTTCGGTAACCAAGCAGGCATTGTATAAACACGGTATATTTCAAATTTCATTCAATTTGAACTAGTAGTTTAAGAATTCTAACTAGTCAAACTTTCTCAATTTTGTCACTCACTCACTGACTGACTGACCGATCATCAAAACTCTAAGGCACTTCTAGCAGACAATGAAGCTTCAAATTTGGAACACAATTAATGTTTAGTGTATAAATCAAGGAAAAACTAAAATATTTTGCAATTTCGGTTCAGTTTTCTAGATACATCAACTGCATAAATAACTTTGTAATCCCATATAAATATATATTGTAGTTTTAAGTAGAAGGTACCGGAAAGGAAAAAAGTAGGTCTATCTACAAAAAGAAATGAGATACCATCAAAAACAAAAAGTCTCGCAACTTAGTTCTTCTACCGTAAAAAGTTGTGAGATCCATGTAAATCCAAGTCGGTTAATTTATTCAGTCCCTACTTAAGGGACATTAAGTTAGCTGACCTTAACAACATCTTATAGTAATCATTATCAATATTAATAATCTTTTATGTTTTAAATAAATATATTGACTTGGCAATCGCACTAAATAACCTAGTTTAATATAATATGTATCACTTGTGAGATACATTGTGAGCCGTAGAATCGTTCTAATTGCCCCTTTTTGAATAATAAATGCTCTTGCCATGATATAATTGTAGCTATTACCCCAAAACTTAATGTTATATCTAAGTCTTTTATGACGCAAACAGGGTCAATAGTCCTGACAACTTACCGGATGAGTTTGGCTATATAAATAATATTAATGTTACCATAAATGCCATAGTGTTTACTTCAATACAAAGTGAAATTCCCTTTTGTATACATTTTCTAAAGTACTAATTTGTAGGCAAATACGGTGTATTCTTTATGTAAATTAGATCACTATGGAGTTAAGGGTAAATCTTTGGCGTTATTTAAGTCATACCTTAGTGACCGATTTCAAAAGGTAGACATTAATGGAGTAAAGTCATCTGGAGCATTAGTCAAAATGGGTGTTCCGCAGGGCTCCATATTGGGGCCCCTATTGTTTTTAATATACATAAATGACCTTCCTTACTTAGTTAGAGACTTATCTGAGATAGTTCTATTCGCAGATGACACGTCACTTATTTTTAAAGTGAATCGACATAATGATATACTTGATGACGCGAATTCAACCCTCTCTCTGATTCTTGATTGGTTCACTGCAAATAATTTAGTTCTAAATGCAAAAAAGACGAAATGTATAAAGTTTACTTTACCAAATGTAATTCAAGTAGATGTCAGTTTATTTTTGCAGGGGTCCAAGCTGGAGTTAGTTAACGAAACTAAGTTTTTAGGTATTACTATAGACTCTCGTCTTCAGTGGGGTCCCCACATAGAAGCTCTCTGTGGTAGACTTAGTTCAGCCGCATACGCTGTTAGACGCATAAGGCAGATTACTGATGAAGATACTGCTAGATTAGTATATTTCAGTTATTTTCACAGCATTATGTCATATGGCATAATGTTGTGGGGTAGAGCCGCGGATATAGAAGCAGTCTTTGTCTTGCAAAAGAGAGCAATTCGGTCTATTTATAACATGAAGTACCGAGATTCATTAAGAGAAAAGTTCAAAGAAATTAATATATTTACGGTCCCATGTGAATTTATTTATCAAGTTATTAGATATGTCAGAAAAAAAATTGATAATTTCCCGAGGCTTGGTGTGCACCACTCTGTTGAAACCAGAAACAAACATAAACTAGCTTTTCCAAAATTAAGACTTGCCAAAGTAGGTACCTCTTTTGTAGGACATGGTATAAGATTTTACAATAAGCTTCCAGAGGAGGTCCTTAGTTTGCCTGAAAATAAGTTTAAACTATATATTAAGCAGGGACTACTTAAGAAAGCTTATTATAAAATCAATGATTATTTGGATGATAATGAAGCATGGTGTAATAAATAATAATAATCTTATTCAATATTGTAATTAATAATTAGCATATTTTAATACTGTACGATTCCTCTAAAGGCTTAAAATTAATTAATATGTAAACTTACTTTGTTAAAGGTAATAGACAATATGAGCCGGGTTGACTAAGATATTTTTTTTTTCTCGTGACTAATTCCCGCAGTCTTATATTTTTTTATGCCTTTACTTGAGTAGGTATGTATATGATTTTGTATCATATGTTTTATTTTGAAAAAAGGAATGTTTGCTAAGTTTCTTGCCCTTCTTCTTAGCAATACTAATCGAATGGTGCGGATGGTTAGGCATTATGTATATACAATATTTTTATTCCTATATTTCTATATTTTATGCAAGTGTATAACTTTATTACATTTTAGTAGCCCACCCTTAATATTTTTTGTATGTATTTCCCGTTTTTATTATTTCTTCATTGTATTATGTATATATAATATTTTTATTCCTAGATTCCCCTATTTTATTTATTTTTTATTTATTTAACTTACGACTATCATTTATTAATGCAGGTGTATATTTTATTTCCCGTATTATTATATATATATATTTTTTTATATTCTAAAGACATATTATATTGTGTAAATTAACTTTGACTTGTAGAAAGTATACTTAATGTATCTATTTTGCAAAAATAATTATTTTGATTTTTGATTTTGATTTTTTTTTATTCTGTGTTGGCAAATCATGCAGAGAACACATTTTCTGTTTCATACATATATTTTGAAGTATTTGCCTTTCTGCCGTGCTCTCTCTATTTCTTTTAGTATACTTCACAGCTCAGGGGTGAGTTTAGCTCGTCGGAGCGAGTATCATTTTGTTATATTTTAATTTCGACGGGAAATTTCTCATCGTGCCAACTTTCCGGCCGTAAACAGCTACTCGTTCTGCTAAAGAGTTGACGAAGATGATGGTGAAGAAAATATTTTGACGAAAGAGAGTGTCTCTTATTTTTTAAAACCTGGAGCCACCTATGGACAGAAAAACTCTTAGCTTGTTTTCATGTAATTGCTTTAAAAGAACATTATATGCAAAAAAAGCATAATGTTTGATAATAATTAATTAAAATATAAATAATCGGAAAGCTTTTGTAAACATGTTTACACGAATGATACTACTGACTTAATTTTTATACTCAAAGGAACTGTCAGATTCCTTACTGTCTCTATTCCTTATAAACTATGGCATGGAGGGCACTGGCCTTCGTACCTTTCAACATGCTGAATCAAATAATATATTGTATTATGTAAATCGAACATAACGAACACCACGCAACTACAATGTTGCCGCCGCCGCGCCTTCACCAGGAGCCAACGTGTTGTCCTTCAACATGGTCAGAGGAAGGCCTCTAGGCTAGGGGCCCTAGCCGCAATCGATGTGAGACCGCACCGACCGAACCAAATAATCTGCTGCGTCCGGCCGTTCCCGTGACGTAGATGTATGTTTCTCCTCTACCTTCTCCTTATAGGCTGAAGATGTCATGAAGTTTGTCATGCTGAGAACAGACATGTTTGAACCAGTTTCATAAACTACTAACTCGTATTTTGTATATTTATAAAATTATATAGTGAAGAAAACATTTGCGTGCATAATATATATATGTTTCTTGAAATAGTTGGTCGCTTCGATTAGGATAACCTATCGTCATACATATTAGGGTCACTAGATTAAATTACGTAAGCTTTACTATGAGGACCATATTACTCCATGTCAACGTAAACTTTGTCAAAGCTCTAAAGCTTAGTTCCATAACTAGAAGATTTAAGGGACTGTCCTAGCAAACTTAAATGAAAATTTATAACAAGATTGTTTATTTATTTAATTAACGTACGTTACACTTAATTAAAGCAGGTATCACAACGAAAAACCGGCCAAGTGCGAGTCGAGCCACGCGCAGTGTTGGGTTCCACTGGTACATTTTATAAGTTGGTCTACTAATATATTTTGCGCCAAACTTCTAGTCCGCTCGGAAGTTGCTCTCCCGAATAACGGCCAATACATTTTTCGTGTTTAGAGGAGGCTAAAAGTTTGGCGCGACCTGCTAGCTGTTATAGTTTTTCTTTTAACTTTATTATATATACTACTTCTGTGTTTTTTTTACACATTCATAAACAACCGTTTAGCTGGCAGGGGGACACTTGACTCTTAGAAAAAATAGCCAACTGATGTCTAAATCTAAAAAAGGTTTTCACACATCCACAATATTATTGAACAACCTATCCAACAATACCCCACACTATGCAATAGACAAAAAAAAATCATCCCCGATGTACGTATATGGGAGGTACCCTTAAATATTTTTTTCCAAATTTTATTTTTCCGCTTTATCATGGCATGGCGAAACTGTAACTTTGAAACTCGAAACTTAACTATAAACTTGTCGGACTACGGAACCCTAAAAAGGGACAAATTTTTTCTTGAATTGTACTCTGAGGCCCATAGGCATGCCACGCACGCTTTTATTACAAAATCTGTTAATCCATAACGGAACGCAACTCGTGACAGTCGCAACGTCTCCCATAAAATTAATTATAATAATTAAGTCTAATTGGTTTTCAACTGTTAATAATAAATAAAACCACAGTAATTAAGCCATAGTGAAGTTGTGTGTACGTGTTGGTGAAATTTAAAGTAACTAAAAACATAAACCTCACGATATCTTACAGAGTGCTAACTGTCAAGTGCCGGCCGCGTCATCCATTTTTAACGGTCGCCTAATATTTATCACCAAAGCCTAAACATCAGCAATGACCAAGTGCAAGGGCTGCAAAGAAGAAGTGGCCGCCGCTGACAGCATCTCCTGCACTTTACCTACGTGTAGAAAAACTTTTCACCATCTCTGCGTGGGTCTTACATCTGTAGCTGCAATAAAACTCCACTCATGGAAATGCATTGAGTGTAAGGTGAAGGAACCGAGAATCGACAGAGACGATACTCCGGTTAAATCATGTTCTACAGATGAACGCCACGAAGATCAAAATGTGAATCTGCGGCGTGGGAAACGAGGAGCACAAGTCAGGCCAGCCTGTATAAAAGACGTGAGCGGGAGCGGGAAATTGATAAGGGCATGTATATAAAATATGATTCCTTATGAACAAAGTTTAGCCTTTTGGTTAAATGGTATTTCTGGGTGGTCACAAAAAAATTACCACGAAGGTTACAATGCTCCCAAAATAATGTGCATACAAATCTTCGCCACTGTTCGGCAAAATTCATATTTCCTTACACATTCTATAGAAACAATGACAGATTTTGCGCGTCGAGTCGCTCGGCTATAGATTTCTATGCGCATTGTCACTTTGGGAGCACTGTATGTATGGCGGTTGCGGCACTATAACCTAACCTACGGACCGGCTCTCTTCTGCGCTGCAGGACTTCCAAAAAACTAATTTTGACAGCGAACTTTATATTATCCCATTGATTAGTAATAACTTTACACTTTGCCGATGGACACAGCGGCAGCGCTATCAGTTTCTTACACATAATACCCTCGTGAGCGTTAAATATGTACCTTACAAGCAGGTTAGATGAAATAGTTACAAAAATATTCGGTGGACAAGTACGGTGAAAAAATTCAACGGTCTAGGTAAGTACCTCGGTGGCGCAATGGTAGCGCACTTGTATTGATAACAAGAGGCCGCAGGGTTGGAATCCTGATCTTTTCTAGTTTGTAATACACTCTAATAATAATATTTAAAACCAATAACGTTTAAATAACTTTAACTTTAAATATAAGCTTCCAGGCAAAACAAACATTGGTCGAGTCCCAGAATTTACAATGCAGCTATCCGTGTCATTGGTTTGACATGTAAATAAAGGATTTATTTCTATTTGTCGACTATTCAGATAACAAACATTGCAATTTATCTGCGGTAGACCGTTCAATGATTTGTCGCTAATTGTTCAATTGTGATCTCAGAACAATAATGATTGTGATTCAAAATACCAAATATATTGTGCTTCCACAAACACCTGATTACGTAGTTATCATCATCACATAAAAAAGATGTTAATGGGTATATTGCAAAAGATGTACGGACTCCATTAACGAAATCTAATTTATTAACTGACGTATTTTTTTTTATTGATGTCTCTTCTTTGACATGATCTTGTCCATGCTGGAACTGCTACGGCGACTACTGCTGGTACTATAGGCTTGGTCGGTGTGCCCGGATGTGGCTTACGATTTAGTAACCAATCTTGGCTGTAAACGATCGTCCGCATTATGCCATATTTGAGAATTCCACTCGTAGTTAGTCGATAGCCACACGTGGTCGGGCTTTGAGTTAAGTTGTCTCTGACATCTATCTTTGGTCTCTTTCCGGATCAACTGAAAATAGCCAAAGTTATACCTATATTAAAAAAAGGCACAAAAACGGATCCGCATATGTATCGCCCTATTTCGATATTACCCGTTATATCAAAAATATTTGACGAACTGCTTAAAGACAGGCTAATGGTGCATCCGTGCCCCCCTAGCCCCCCTCCTAGTTACGCCCATGTCCCTTTGGTCAGTTAGCGAACATTCCCACGCAATTTTGGCTTTAACGATCTAAGTTTTAGATTTTCTGCAGATAAGGCTTCACTAGAAATAGGTATTTTTTCTTGTCGTTTCGATCGAGCGTAACAAACCTCGGTTACAATATCAACACAAGCAGATTGAAGAGGTCAGTAGTAATAAAATGTCATATGCTAACGAGTGGTTAGGTGGTAGAGCAAATGCCGGGCTCGACTGTGGAGGTACCACCATCTTACTCGCAAATCCTCCCTAAGTTATTCGGGGGAGAGTAAGAGAACAGCTCTCAGGCAAAACCAGGCGGCCCACCATTGCCTGGGACCGATGGATGGCGGTATATCCATCCCCAATTGCCGAGCCTTTTATAAATCAGACTGGTGACGGGCAGTGGCGTCACTGGTGCAAGGGTTTCGGCCCCGCGCTCACCGACCCGCCTGCCCAGCGTGTGTGAGTATGGGCATTTCTTCCAGGAGGACCGCCAAGAGTGGCGAAATCCTGGAAAGGCCTATGTCCAGCAGTGGACGAAATAGGCTGATGGATGGATGGATGCTAACGATCGGAAAGTCAAGCACTTATGTAAAGCATGCGACGTGATTAAACCCCGTGTATTACGAAAATTATATTGAGAAAATAGCGCAAATATAAGGTTCTGAATTAACAAAAAAAGGCTTAGATTTTTAAAAAACCCTAATGCAATGGATTTTTAAACTATGGCAATACCATACATTTCATCCTGAAAGGATTTTGTTTCCTCTATGACCAAAACTAATTTCGATTGCACAAATTTCAATATAGTTCACAGGGTTTACAGAATACACATTATTTTATCGTTTTTGGGTTCTCAAAATGGAAAAAACGGAACCCTTATAGGATCACTTCGTTGTCCTGTGTCTCTTTGTCTGTCCGTCTGTCAAGCAAGACCATTTTTTTTTCCCCGTTGATATACATAGGTATTAAGTTGTTCCTCTTATAGAAGTCTACGGCCCGAATAACTGTTAAAAATTAGGCTTCTAACTCAATGCGAAAAAAAGTTATTGCCTTTTACGCAACGAGCTATTTCGTCGTAGCTGTTACGTAGTCAATTTCATACAAATTTGCTAACCACAAAAACTTATAGAGTGCTTCCAGTTGACTTGGAAAATTCCGATAGACCAAATTGATCATAGCCTTTGGATACATAGAGTTTAATAGTTCGTAAGTGTCAGGTTACGTTGCCTGTTCATCTGCTCGTGGATTAAGTTTGTGTTTTAAACGGTATTTAGGGAACCCTCAGGGCACGAGGGTCCTACTCGAACTTGAGCAGTTTTTCTTAGAACATATATGTAAGACTATATAGAAGAGAAATCTCGATCGATACATACCAACATGATTCCCAGTTTGATCAGGGTGGCGATGGCAATTGATTGAGAGCTAGATTTTCGAGGAAACTGAATATTATTTATTTAAAAAAATGGCTTATGTCCCTAAACTATTCTGATACTGAGGATTTGCTATATATTCCCAAGTAGTTTATGTATTTTATATCTTATATGTTGATTTTATAATAGTCTGTGTATGTCATTTTATAGGTTTATGATTCTTTAAGCTATTTACATACCATAAAAAAAATTGTACTGTGTAATGTATAGATATTTAATATAGTTTTATATTAAATATCTATACATTACACATTTGTCAAGCTACCGCTGGCCTCCCTGGACAAGCTTGCTTAGTGTGGAGGCCATTGTAATGTCTTAACTGTGTATTTTTATTGTACTTATCCTTATTTTGTATTTTGCTTTGTGTTGTGTACCGAGTGTTGTTTTGAATAAATAAATGAATTGAATTGAATTGAATTGAATTCTGTAAGATTTTATTGTTGTGTAACTAAAGGATAAAAGGAATTTATTTCGTAATAAATAAAACGGCCAAGTGCAAGTCGGACCTCATTCATTAGGGTTCCGTAACATCGCAACAACCCGTGAAAGAAGAAAATTGTTTGTTTTGGTCACTACTTACAAGCTACATTACGATAATAGCCGTCTTCATTGCAGTATGGTAAAAAATATTTATAAATTCCAAATTAAGTACTTAGTAGCCTTGATATAACAAAAGGTATATAAAGGTAGAATCCATCCAATATAACAAAAGGTATATAGGTACGGTGCGTTCTTTTATCGTCAAATGAAAAATGGACCTGTTTTGTTGACAAGCGCCACCGAACGACAGAGATAGAGCGACAAGCTTCGACACTGGCGCGGGTGAGACAGGCTACATAAAACAGGTCCATTGGACCTATATTTGCAGTGTCGCGCTCGAGAAGCGGGGTACCGCATCTTCCTTTTGTTTTATCTAAGCTTACTAGTTTATATTTGACGCCCCGTGTTAGAGTAAAAAATATATTTATCTGCTCCTATTTCAAGTAGAGGACCACAAATGAAAAATAATTTCAGAAATAAAATTTCTTATTCAATATTATTCGGTTTTGGGTCAACATTTTACACAATTAGGTATATCCTTTCAGGTCTGTCGCTTATTCCGTCGACGAGCAAGAGACCCGTGATATATGGACAGACAGACAGACGGAGTGACTGCAGAGTGACAATTATAGGGCTCCATAATGCCTTTTGGCTATTTGCGAAATCGTAAAATAACGGAATTCATTATGAAAATATGTGGATTTCCAAAGCGCCTTTATAAATTGCATTAGCAAAGCATGAGTTTTGCAATATTTAGCAAGGTTATAAAACAAAGGCTAGGAAATAAAAAGTACAAAATATTTTTCAATTTTATTTGCTATTCAAACCTGATAGAAAACATACCCTCAATATTTCAGCGCAGCTAAATCCATGGCTTTTCTGCATGAAGTACGGTGCACTTCTCAAATATGCGGGCTTGGTCTTGACAACCATATATAATGTTGTTGACAACAATAAGTAAGTACTGAGAAACTGCTTGAAAATTTATCCAAGTTGCTGAGGATTTAGTTAGAGTGAGGCGAGTAGTGAAAAAGAAACGTTATAAATAAAGATAAAATGTGAAGATATCTATGAAATCTACGAAAAAAAAAACCATGGACATATTCCATATTTTTATTCAGCAGTTTGAAATTTCGTCCATGGTTTGAACATTGCATTGTCGTATTTAACTTCTAGTTTGCCATTATGTGACGTTATCTGCGTGAAGGGACCTTATTGTCGGTTTTAGTTTCTGACATTATTATAACACGTTTCGTTAGATAAAAATATAAGTAGATTATGGGAATATCAATAAGTCCATGTCGACAATAAGCTTAATACCAATAAATGTATAGTAAGTATGTATAAGTGTTTGATCTATTATGTGTTCGGCATATCGTGGCTGCAGTATTGATTTTAATCAAAATCGGCCCCGGGACTACCTTCAGGATTTTGCCCTTTTCCCTTATCATCACCTACGTGGTGTCAGAGATGTTGCCAAGTGTATACGGTGTAATGTAAGTAACAGTCTTCACTCGTACTCCCACATTTCACCGACGGTGTCAGAGATATTAACAAGTGTATACGGTGCAATGCAAGTTCCAGTCCTCACTCGTACTTCCACATTTCACCGACGATTATTACTTCCCAACGTGATGAGGGTGAGTGAGCCATACTTCAGGCACAAATTGGACCCAAAGCGAAGCACGCATACCGGTACAAATGTGCCCTACGGGATTTAAACCACCACTACGCTACGGAGGCGAAAGAAAGAAGTGCAAATCTAAGTTAATCTATAAATAAATACTACGTTACTTATTAGCTTAATAGGGTTCTTTATTGTAACAAATATCCCAAGAATAAAATAAATGCTGATAGATGGTAGAGCTGATGCCGGGCTTGACTGTGGAGGTACCGCCATCTTACTCGCAAATCCTCCCGAAGTTCTTCGGGGGAGAGTAAGAGAACAGCTCTCAGGCAAAACCAGGCGGCCCACCATTGCCTGGGACCGATGGATGGTGGAATATCCATCCCCAATTGCCGGGCCTTATATAAAACAGACTGGTGACGGGCAGCGGCGTCACTGGTGCAAGGGTTTCGGCACCGCGCTTACCAACCCTCCTGCCCAGCGTGTGTGAGTATGGGCATTTCTTGGACTGCCATTAGTGGCGAAATCCTGGGAAGGCCTATATCCAGCAGTGGACGAAACAGGCTGATGGATGGAAAATAAATGCAAAAGTTTGGATGTGTGTAGCCTTAGATCTCAAAAAATACTTGGTGAATCGATATAAAGCTTTGTCTATTTTTTAGACCAGGTCACTTATAGGCTAGTTTTTATCTGAGATTGAGTATTTTTCTGGGAGAAAATGGATGAAATTACTATCGTAATTATCGTAATCTACGCCGCTTACGGTGGTGCTGACATTTTGTAAATGATGTCCTCAAGGATCGTGTCGGGTGGGTCCTTACTTTAATCCCAGAAAATCACTTGGTTGAAGTTTGTAATCACTTGGTTGAAGTTTGTAATCACTTGGTTGAAGTTTGTAATCACGCAGTTTAAGTTTGTAAACAGTAAAATAAAGCTAAACAAAGATAAGTATTACCATGCTATTTCGTCTATGGTATTACAAAGTCAAAGTCTGATCAACCAACCACCTTGGGCTATTATAGCTAATCATTAAAATAAAGTTACACAAAATTCGCTTTATACATGGATAAAGGCGATAATTAATCGTTCATTTACCGTATATAGATTTTTTACATCACCGAAAGCTCATTACACCTTTCAGTAAAAAGTAATTTCAATGATTGGTCTTGATGAGAGAACTCTATTAGGTCGAAGACGAATGTCATAATTAAATTCACTTGTCCTTATTTCACTGGGTTGTTTTACAATTTACACTTTAAATACACAATTTTCAACGGATTCAGGAAATTAAACTATCAATATGACGAGCACAAAGCTCACAAGATGTACCTACACAATGATCAAATGATTTAATTAACCTGAAACTTCGGTCTCGACCGACTCGCACTTGGCCGGTTTTAGTATTTGTTGTTATAGCGGCAACAGAAATACATCATCTGTGACGGTTCATGAGATGCAGCCTGGTGACAGACGGACAGACGGACAGACAGACGGACAGCGGAGTCTTAGTAATAGGGTCCTGTTGGTTACCCTTTGGGTACGGAACCCTAAAAAGTGTGGTCAGACATAAAACCCATCAAAAACATTTCATGTAAACTTGGTCGACAAAACTCAGAAGCTCAAAATGCTTTCACGGTTAAAAAGTTATCAGATCTTATGTAGAGCCAAGCCCGTAACGCTACAAGGTCTAACTCACAAGCCCTGGCTCTACAAACCCTACATCTTGGTCAAAAAGTATGGCTTGGCCGTTTCGCGGACGTCAAACGGATACTCCCATGGATTTAAATTATTATGTCATGATATAGTTCCATGAAACAGCTAAACCATGCTTTTTGATCAAGATGTAGGGTTACTTAGGGTCCGAAAAATATTAAGAGATTCGAATATTCAATAAGACAATACAAAAATTTAATCAAAGTGAGCGAGCGAGACGTGGGGTTCTCGTACAGCTAGTGAAGCATAAAAGGCTTATCTTCTTGAAATTATTTTTACAAGTCAAATGATAACATACGAACAGGCAGACAAAAAAATCACCCATTATACTTGTTATTGACATAACGAGATAAGTAATCGTTCTTTGTGTATACTCAAACGGAATAAAATTAATTAAGATAGGATATCTACTTAGCAAATTAAATAAAATTACTTTCAAATTTATAAATATCTTGGGGAATTACGTACAGAATCGCAGTGTGTGGTACAATAATTTGGTTTTCCCGTGTTTCATCGGGAACACAGCGCGACGTGCTATTTCTGGATGAATGGTCAAGGATAAACTAATGAAACACAGAAGTGGCAATGAACTTAACATGTTTTGTTCAATCATTCGTTCACTAAATCACCTCGCACACGGGTTACGTAAGATCTCATGTGGAACTCATTCGGAACTAAAAATATGCTGCAATTTTTTTATGTATGGGTTCCCCAATAGAACTTAAGCCACACAGTTGTTTTACTTTAGAAGACAAACTATTTTATATCGTGTATATTTGTATAAAATATAACACACTTAAAAACAAATACCATTAATAATTATGTACAGTGATGTTGCCTGTCAGATAATTTCAAAATTCAGGGTCCCCAAAAAATGGAAATCAGGAAAAGAAAAGAAAAACAAAATACTATTTTACTCATATTTTAAAAGAAAATCCATGATGAGGACCTTATTGTCTTTGAAATTATGAAACATTACTTCACGGGACTTCTTTGGTAGCACATAATATAGAATGTAGATTTATCTAGTGGAAGTCCATAAATCCGCGACAATATCGATAGATGCAAAATTTAGTTTACTGGTTTACTTAGATTTGAATATTCCTGCTTGACACCGAAGAATCCCAAATTCAAGGGACGACCGTATGTAGTAAAACCGTAGTTTTGAACAAGTAGTACTCCCAAACTACAATAGATATGGTTTTGAAATAAATACATGTTATAAACAAAGCCTTTTTCAAGGCGGCGTAACAGCTCAAAACGCGATAGAGAAAAATTGGCTCGATCGAAAAAAATTGCAAAGTGAAGGCTATTTTTTCATTTCAAAAAAGCAGTCTTTCGAAACTAATAAAATAAAAATAGCCGTGATTACTGTTTCAGCATGTAAACATATTATTTAAACGATAGCACAGCTATTTTTTTTATAACGTACTTGTATGAATTTATATAAAATTTTATACCTTGAAAAACAGCATTATCCACTCTCTTCTTGAGTTACCGCTCTGCTGAGACGCGCGCTTTAGATGGGCCTCGTTCCCAAACGCACAACCTATGATTGTTTTTATTATTTTTGAACAAAAATCATTAGTAAATGTGAGTATTATGCATCACGCAGTAAAAGTATACTGTGAATTAGGCTTCTCTAGAAAAGTCGTGTTATTTATTTCATTACTTTGCACAACAACTTTAATGTGTGTTTTATTGTTTATACATACGTAGTTGTTTTGCTAAATTATTTACAAAAAGGAATTGCTAGGGAAACCTAATTAATATTAAAATATTGTCATAAAAATGCCATGAATTTGCTTAATAGTTTTTATTCAAAAATAAGAAAAGCTATTTTAAATATCTTATTTCGCATTTGGCAATGACACCCACCGCGCTCCGTATTTTTCGTCTGTTTGATGCGAAGCATAATATTTTTTCTCGTAATTGCCGCAATGTTTTTGTATAAATCGGGGACATATGTATACCAGTCCATTGGGCATATTTATGAAGATCTAAAATTTATTTGATTCAATTGTTTCTCCTGTGCGCGTTATTTTGATACTTAGATATTATTAATAAATATTCGGATCGGCTGTAAGTAATAAAATAACTCACAAAAGAGAAACAATTCAATCAAATAAATTCTAGGCCTATATTAAGGCGGCCAATATGAAGTGGTGTATGCGCCAGTTTTTCCAAAAACATCGCGATAAAGGCCAGAAAAATATTTAACATATTGTTTTTCATCAAAACTTCATCGGTCGCGGACCGGTCTCATAAGGCTAGTTTCTTTTACTCTACAAAAATTCTCAACTGCATTGCCATGCTATCTTCAACTACATCCTGGCAACTCAGAATAATAAAAATCCATCAACGGCTGGCAGCTCAGAGGATATTACTCTATAAGGCTGGCAGGCAGGCATTGCAGATTGAAAGTCACAGTGAATAAGTACGATCACATAATTTGTCCTGTCTGTTTTAGAACGCACAGTTAGTCTATGCTGCCTAAGATCTGGGAATTCCTGACGCGTGGAATAATAAACAAACCATTTATTCATTGATAATGGCTTTAAGTTTGGCTTGAGTTTAGATACAATATAATACACTACTTACCTGCAAGATAATGCAATTCTCAGTAATGAATTCATAAGTGACGAAAAGATTAATGCAAAGTAGAATACATAAGGAAAGCAAATTGTATCAATTCTAGGAATCATTGAAGAGAAATGATTCATCCCTTGCAAGTGTTAAAAGCTGGGCCCTGATTGGTAAAAAAGTTATCACGCGATAGTCACAGACATTGTACCGCTTTGGTGGTACCTTGCGAGGTTTGTAATACTATTGTTATAAGGGCGAAATTTCAACGAGTAGACGGTGAAGTGAGGTGGGGGAAATGCTCAAGCGCAGCAGATAGCAAGCGAGCGAGTGTTGCACATAGTGCGAGCGTGCATACATAAACCAGTTGATCGAGCATCAATACGTCCGTTCGTTTGCTCTGACCCTGAGAAAAGAATTTGCGCAAGTTCATTTAATCAAATATAAAAGCATTGTTTTACTCGTAGTGGCAGGAGAAGTGAAGTACATCAGTGTTGTTATTAAATGGAAAACCGGCGTATTTACATTTGAATGTGCATAATTTCTTATTGTCTAAGGTAAGTTTTTTTTTTGCTTTTCTGGCTTTCTTGACCATCATCGTCAACATTATAGAACCCAAATTCTGGGGTTGTATTAAAACGTTGACAGGTTAAACTAAAAATAAAATGTCCGTTCAAAAAATGACAACTTTTTCAATCCCACCATAGATAAAGTAATGATCCCACCTATTTCAAGGGGCTGTAGAACTAGCACGCGCCGTCGGTACAGATTCTCTCCATCATCTTGCTCTCTTGCACAATGACAAACGCGGTTTGCATGATACCGCATGAAGGATAGACAGACGCTGTATCTCTGGCGCGTGCTAGCCACACAGGTGTCTGATAACTGCTAATATTTACAATTTTACCGCATTACTATAATAGTGTACCACGTATTCTTTATTGTACACCAAAAACTTATTTTTAAATAAAACTAAACAAAAAAACATAATATACAAAAGCAAACTTATCTCTAAGAAGAGATTTCTTCCAGTTTACCCCTGGGAATTGAAAAAAGATACTAAATAGGTAGACATACGTATGTGTACATTTATTAATATTTGAATACTTACTTAAATATATATATACTACAATAATTGTAGTTATAATTATTATATAAATAAGAATACTAATACATACATACATTAATATACTATATTAAAATACTATACTAATTATAATGAAAAATAATAAATATAAAAGTATATTCATAGAGGGGAGCGAGTTACAAAGTCTGACAGCCTCAACATTAAAGGACTTGCCAAACGACGCAGAACTATGTACCTATACTATGATATTTGTATAGGAAAACCCATTTCATTTTGTGTACATGTATTTTATTTGGGGAAGTTTTAAACTTGCATTCTAGCAACGTCTCTATGTGGAACCGGTATCTATCTATACTAATAATAAAGTACCTAGTAAAAAAGTCGAGTCTGTGTCTGTACATTGAATATTTTTGCGAAATTTTAAATGAAATGGGTTATTGGAATAGGCATGATAACTAAAAAAAATTTATTAGTCCGTCAGTTAGATTATCAAAAAATATTGGACATATATTTTTTCTTTTCTCAATTAAACAAACAATGATGAAGATATAGCCCGTTGAAATTCTGCGTGACGTCACATCTAGGTACAATTTTATTTAGAAGTGACGTCATTTTCCCCCACTCCCAAACTTTGACGCGCTTTATCTCTGTCATTTTTTGTTTGATTGACAAAAGAAAATGAATAATATTATTATAAAAATAAAGAATATTGCACTGAGGCCAAAACAACAACTGTTAGACTTTGTGTCTATCTGTATGCATATGTATGTTCCGCTTTAACGAGTATCATCAACGGATTTGATTGCGGTTTTTAGATTATCACCGTAGTGAGTGACCCTAGTCAACACATGGGCTATTAGCCTATAAGGGCTCTGGGCGTAGTCAGGTTTTAGTATCGGGGGGGGCTTAAGGAAATAAAACGACAAAAGTAAATAAAATTACACTAATATTGAAAAAAAAACTGCTGCATACTAATTAGAGAATGATTCTTCTGTTTTTATTTTTAAATATATTCACTACTTCATCTGTATTAATTTCTTCCCCATAGCATGGAACAAATAAGACGTACCAATCGTGAATATTCATGAGAGTCAAACCGTTCAGCCTCTTTCACTCGTTGTGTTTCGCAAGTAGGGTTACCAGATCCGAAAATGAGTTCCTGGCAAAATCCCTGTCTTTTCAAGAAATTTCCTGACATTTTGACCCACCCTCTTATCGTCTAACTTCAATATCCATCGTTATTGGACAAAATTATGTGTGATGCAACTTATAGCCAATCGCGGCGCGTTTCAAGACGATTGCGATGGATGTCAAAGTTAGACAATAAGGCCCCCGGTGCCCGGAGACAGCAAAAATACCTATCTACCTAATTGTAAAAAATCTCGCATTTGCTTGACATATGCGTGTACGTTCTCTTATGTCGGTCTTCCAGTCACATTTTGCAAAAACAGAAAGAAAAAACTACTCAGTCATGGTTATTGTAGGTATATTAAATTAGATCTGTGAAACGTTGCCTTGACTATTTAGTGGCTGCAGCCGTTAAACGAATTCAAGATCTTTGACTGGATGATAATGAAAGGAGTTGATGCTGGTTACGAAAAAGTTGTTTCTTCTCTGCAGGTTTTGAGTGGATACGGGGTGTGTTTAAATGACATCAAACTTTTCGATTAAATTACGGCATTAAATTCTTTTACAAGGCAGCAAAGAAAAATCTTTTGAAATAGTGCCCGTGCAACTAACAATGGGAAATCATTTTTAAATCCGTACGCTGTGAGAGACTCACAGAACTGAAAAAAATTTGCAATTTTGTGTTCAATTTTGTTTTCGCAATTCAAGCACAAAATGCGAACGTTAACCGAGTGGACGAAGGAGAGAAATAGGCTGTCCATAGCTTTCGTTAACGCTCTACCGTTGACAGAAATATTTTGAGTTTGAATTGAATCTGAAGAATAAAATCCTGTGAAGAGTTTCATAAAATTGTTATGAAAGACCATCAGTTGCTGAAAGGAATATCCAGCAATAAAAAGTACGAGCCAGATCAGATGAATTAATTAATTTAATTGTTGACTGTCAAATAAATGTTTTAATTTGTATTTCTTATATTTTTCTCTTTCTGTTTAAAAATTCCTGTCACTTTCAAATTTTTCCTGTTTCCCGGGAAATTTCTGTAGTCTGGTAACCCTATGCGAAAAATTTTTCATTCTCCTTAGGCTTGAGAAATTCCGTTCTGGGGTAGCACTGGACACAGGCATGGTAGCCAAAATTTGTAGCAATGTGTAAACATTTGGATATAGTGTGTATCGGTACAAAATATCGACGAAAATTAAATTGAAATAAGATTTTTATCAGCATTCACTGCAAAGTGGCACAATGCTGACCTTCCAATCGCGGGCAAAATAAATACAATTATAGATTTCATATTAATTATATTACTTATTTTTATTAATAATACTGGTAACACATTTGTTATTAATAGGTATTAGCTTTACTGAGTTTCAGCTTGTTTCTTTTCAAACCTAATTGATTAAATCGGATCTAAGTCTAATTTTCAAATTAATATTAATTTTACTACCTATTTCTTTGTTATCTAAGTGTTTATTGTAAATTTAAAAATAATATAAACAACTTCGATGACTTTTTGAATTTTGAAATTTCGGTGTACTTATTACTCATAAATAATTTACAGTTATTATTTTGGACCTTGTTTTTGGTATTTGTTTAGTAAAAGTGCTCTATACAAACAAAATAAAAAATTCGATGTCCTGTAGTTTATCACAGTCTATTATATATTTTACCACATATTTTTTTCGGAACATTTCGGGGTGTTTGAACCCCCAAAACTCCCCCCCTGGCTACGCCCATGGTTATTTCATAAAATAACGCCCAAGCTGAAAACGGGGCAAAGATTGAATAAAAGCTTGTAACTGGAGAGCCACTGTAACGGACTTGGATGCGTTTTTAATTTTTAAATTATTTTCATAGTGACCCTGATAAAGACATAGGCTATAAGAGGTGTTCATAAAATAACGCCCAAGCCGAAAATGGGGCAGAGATTGAATAAAAGCGGGTGGTGCCGCGGGCAAAGGCAAGTAAAAGATTCTCAGAAATACACGCATGCATTATCAATCGTCACACATGTGCTCGTTTGTTAAATGTAAATAATCGTTTCGGTTTTCTTGGGTTTTCCCGCCGCAGTGTGCCGGCCGGCATGTATTGACACCTATTCTCGTGTAGCAAATATTAGATTTAGAGCTGCCCTAACCTAAAACTTTTCATTGCAAAATAGGCTTTAACGCAGATGGATAAAAGTTAAATGAGCTTGTATTATCTTAGGTTTTTCAACTCTAAATTTAAGGTTTGCTGCACGAGAATAGGTCACATTGTACATTGTATGTTTATTGTTATTGATACCTAGGTTTTGCCCGCTGCTTCGCCCGTGCTTTTGCTATTCTGTACACTTAATTTAAACAGCGAGAAAACTGAGTTAAATGAAGTAAAACATGTTTCTTCACTAAAATATGGCTAAATCTTACACAATAACAATAATATTTATCGCGGGTATGCGAACAAAGTAGCAAAGAAAAATAATTAAGCAAATGATACTTTTTTAAATAACTCAGAAATTAAAAATCTGGAGGGGTATAGCTATATCTCACGACATATCACCAAGGGGAAGAGGGGTCGAAAAATCGAAAAATTTGCAAAATGGAAAAAAAGTATATCGTCACGGCTTTTATCCTCAGAGGAGTGTGATAGGTATTTCCGAGTGTGGAGAAATGTACAGACCACACTCGTGGACTCACGTTTCACTGACGATTATTACGATTTTTTCGTTTTAAGTCGAGGCTGTAACAGGGCTGTAAGGCTGTAACTCACGGGCATTTGACTGTATTAACATTCCTCTACTATTGTCCAAGCTATGTTACTATGGTGTTGAGAGAAAGACACTTGACTGGTTCAACGGATACTTAAGTAACAGAAAACAGCTAGTTCAACTTCGTAAATTGGATGGATCAACCATCACTTCCGTACCGAAATACCTATATCGAGGCGTACCTCAAGGTTCCATACTTGGGCCTCTTCTATTCATTTTATATACGGCAAACATATCCCAAAAAATAAAACATTGTAAATATCATATTTACGCCGATGACTTACAAATTTACTGTTCTTTTAAACCGCAAGATGCTGTCTCTGCAATAAATAAAATTAATGAGGATCTTGACGCTATAGCTGATTGGTCAGAACGAAGTTCCCTGGTTTTAAATTCGAGCAAAACTAAATATATTCTTCTGGGTACTAACAAGCAAATGTCCGATACCTTAGCTCAGAATCCAAGAATTATGATTAAAGGAGAAGATATTGAAAGAGTCAGTAAAGTTAGAAATTTGGGAATGATAATGGACGGTTCTCTAAATTTCGAGGACCACATAGTTAATATAGTTAAAAATTGTTTCTTTAGATTATCGTTGCTTTACAAAATAAGAAAATTTATTAGTGTAGATGTTAGGGTTCAAATGTGTGAAGCTTTGGTCCTTTCCAAATTAAACTATGGAGATGTAGTGTATGGAAACTGTTTGCTGGCTAGATCTAACCGTCTTATACAGCGTGTACAAAATGCGTGTACACGCTTCTGTTATAATGTTCCACCTCGTGCACACGTTACGCCTTACATAAATGAATGTAAGCAATTAAAGATGCACGTCGGGATTTACATTTTGCTGTTCTGTTGTTTGGTGTTGTTAAACATAAACACCCAAAATATCTATTTGATAAACTACATTGGTCTTCTGATGTTAATATATATTCTACTAGGGCATCTGCATATCTTTTAATTGTTCCTAAACACCAAACAGCTGGATTTAGGGGAAGTTTCAGTTATAGGGCTTCAAAAGTATGGAACGACCTGCCTCCACCTATACGAGAATGCAAGACGAAAGCTAATTTTCGTATTAAACTCAAGAGCCATCTAATTGAAAAACAAATAACGATGCCTTGATGTTCAGTAAGATTAATGCGTAAACTTATATAGTATTTTTATAAATTATGCATCTTGTTTAGTATAACACTATTATTTGTATATTTATTTCATATCACTATTTATTTTTCATTATTTGTATGTATTTTACAGTATACGTTTTATTAAATTTATATTTAATTTAATTTAGATTTTAGTTATATTTAGATTAGTTATTAGTTTTATTTATGTAGGATCCAGCAGAAAACCAGCGCTATGGCTTTGGCTGTGGCATTAAGCTGAGCTGGACTCCCTTTTCTTAACCATAGAATATGCCTAATTTGTTAATATTAATTATTATTTGTGATAACTACTGTGGTTTTATGAAATAAAGCTCTTTTCTTTCTTTCTTTCTTCTTCTTTCTTTCTTTCTTCTTAACATTGGCTTCTCGAGTAGACGATCTATAGTGTGGACGAATTGCTAAAATGTTTATTGTTTTTCTTATTTTTAGTAATTAGACTTATTAGAATTCTTTGATATTTTAAATCTGTAATTAATTGATTATCCTTTGACATTTATAATGTTTCTTTAAATAATTTGATTTTTGACATAGTTAAATTTTACATTTACTTGACATGGAATAATTATATTTATTATTTTTTTATTGTTATTATTAATTTTACTATTTTTTTAAGACTACTTTTGTAGCTGAGCAATTTCTTGACGTGTAACCTCAATTATGAATAAAAATGTCTTATGTCATACGTCCCAGCGTGAAGGTTGTGATGTGAGCCCGTAATTACTGATAAAAGTTGGTCAAGTGCGAGTTGGACTCACACACAAAGGGTTTCTTACCACCCCACAATACCGCTGCGGAACCCTAAAAACATTATGGTAAATAAAAACAATTATGTATATTCCAAAGCAACATCAAGCGTACAAAAATGCCGCTGAAATGGTAGCGACATTTTATAATCGTTTGTCTCTGTTACTATACAAATAAAAATTTGAGTGGGTAGTTTAATTTCAAATTAATAGTCCTATTTTACATTTATTACATTAATTAGGTGAGGCATTCAGGGGGAGTGGGGGGGGGGGGGTCCAGGCGAATATCACCCAATCTAACGTGGAGGAAAGCGGGGGGACTTATTACAATTTTACAAAAGTATTTTTTGTATGCCTTGACTTTATGGGTTGTAATTTTCTTGGACTTTGCAGTTATTTTTTCGGAATTCGTTCCCAAATACATCCATAAATTATGATTGTTTTTCTTATTTTTGATTGAAGAACTAAAGGAATAGTATTCAGCAAATCCTTAAGCTCTCCTAAATATATTTAATTATTTATTGCTGTATTATCAATTATTATGTATCGTAATGTTCATTATACTTATATATCCAATTTATATGTATATAGTCATGTTTATATATAGTCAGTTTATATTAAAGTTAGTTAGTATGTATGTTAGAAATATTTTAGTGGCATATATATATATACCTATGTAAGTATTTTAGTATGTAGTAGTCATGTAGTACGTACACATATGGTTACCCAATTTATGTTAAAAGCACTCCTATTCGGTTTGATATAAAAAATCTTTTTGAGAGATAAGCTCGCCGCTGTACTCAAATTAATGTATCAAATGTTTGTAATCTCCTTTTTTTGTGTACAATAAAGTATAGGAATAAGAATAAGAAAAATTTATATCTTTGCATAAAATAAATAAATATAGGATTAAAATACTATTTGAAGATAAAGCAATGAACAAATAAGTTGATAAATATACTAAATAAACCGTAAAAAATGTGCGTATGAATTAGAATTGATTTACTTGTATGAAACCGTCCCATAGTAACATAAAACAGAAAGTGAGAGAAATTGATTTCATTGACGAAACAACACATGCGCGTAGTTTATGAACCACGTTATACAGTAATAAGTAAATGTTTATTTATCCACTTTATTTTCTAAAATGTATTTAAATATTCCGGGGTACGACATTTTACTTCACTTTACTATTGTCATCTACCTATATACCGGGTGTAATCGTTAAGTGTGACCAGCCGATTATTACGTAAATATTACAGATCTCAAAAAAATTTAAACTGATACCGAAAGTACATTACCTAATCAGTAAAATTACATCAATAACTTTTTGAAAATCAAACGAGGAGTATTCAAAATTTTGACTTTAAACACTACCATACATTTAATTTAGTATGAGATTAACAAGGACGTCACTTCGAACATCTGCTTTGAATACAAAATTTTGCAGTAAGATTTTTACTAAGAAATAAATATACTATAATTCAATTAAAAATAGTTTTAATACTTTGTTTGGTTAATAAACAATTTCCTTAAATATCAGTATTAAGCTAAAATAACCTTTTAAAATAAGGAAACTAAAACTAATTTCTACTTATACTCTAAAATTTTGAATACTTTTCGTTTTGATTTTACTAAGAAATAAATGTACTATAATTCAATTAAAAATAGTTTTAATACTTTGTTTGGGTAATAAACAGTTTCCTTTAATATCAGTATTAAGCTAAAATAACCTTTTAAAATAAGGAAACTAAAACTAATTTCTACTTATACTCTAAAATTTTGAATACTTTTCGTTTTGATTTTCAAAAAGTTATTTATGTCATTTTACTGATTAGGTAACGTAGTTTCGATATCAATTCAATTTTTTTTTACGTCTGTAATAGTTACGGAATAATCGCCTGGTCACACTTAACGATTACAACCTGTATACACATTACTGTCTCCCATTGCAGCCCTGGTAGATATCTTTGCAGCACCTTATATATTCTTATATAATAAATACTTTATTATTTGTTTATTCTTTCAGGCACAAATATGAAAAACAAAGAAAAACAGGAGCTTAATTTGGAACTACAAAATCAACTGGAATTTGCGGATACAACTCAAAGAAGTAAGTTGATCTAACCATTCAAAATAGCATTCAACTCCTTTTTTATAAAAAAGTCACAAGTAGGCTCTTAAAGCACACGCCACATTATAATCTCTGAAACTATAAACCTATTTTGAAGACTCTTTTAATGTTGTAATGGTTTGACTCTTCACTTGGACATAGGCTTAAGTTTGTTCCTCAGGGACATAGACATAGGGTCAGACATATATAATTACTTTCATGAGAACCAGAAGTCAAACTTAAATACGTACCATTATAAAATAATTGGTATCAACGCGGGCGAAGCTGCGGGCAAAAGCTAGTATAAACATAAAGGCAAATAAGTCAATTATATTTTTTATGAAATTAATAAGAGTGATATTCAATAGTATATCAGGTAGGAACAAAAGCTTCTTGGACTTGTATAGTTGCAAAAAAACTTATTGTAAATTCCTGGTTTGAAAGATTAAGAAATATATCAGTGAAATAATAGTAGTTTATGAAACTGGTACATAAAAAGGTTTTTAAAAACAAGAGTGTCAGTTTAAAAAACGAGCCGAAGGTGAGTTTTTTAATAGAACACGAGTGTTTTAATACCTAGTTATGTATAGTTTCATACACTACTTTATCTAAACTCATGCCTACTAACCTGTTTTCATAATCTTGGAAAATTTTTCGTTAGCCATTTTTGATTGTTCTTGTAAAAGTTTTGTTCTAAAAGTGTTTGTAATTTCCGTCGTTATTTCCAGAATGTCAGGTGGAGTCAAATATCATCACCATCCCTGCTGTCAGTAATTTTAGGGCAAAATAATTCTTTTGACCTATAAAACACAGTAAGTAATAAATACATTTCCTCGAAAACTATGGCGCAACAAACAGTTGATGCATTGACAGACCGAGTCTAAGGCGCCGTAAGCCATAGAGACAATACCTGGCCGAAAATAAAGTTGACTGTAACCTCGTTACTGTTTTGTATGTATTATGTATTGGAGAACATATATTATACGATAACCTCATTGGTATTTGATATTAAATCTCAGACATGGCTGTTTGGACTGAGTTCCCTTTGCCTTCCTAGTTAGTATCATATGTACTGTAATCTCAGAAAAAGTTTTTTTATAGCATTATGTTGTACGGAGACCTATACTATAATTTCATTTTTCATTTTTTAGAGACGTTCATGAAATATATTTTTCATTATGCCAGTAGTTTTGAGTTCGTATTGAGGATTTTACGATATGAGGTTAGATAAAATATATTGTTTACGCCATTTTCTTTAAAAAGTCAAATCCGCGGTATAGGATGTTGTTACGCTCAGTATTTCAGCTCCTAATATTCCTTTCCCTTTCCCACTCACGCATTATTCACCAAGCGCCGAGTGAGAGAGAAGATGACGCCGTGAGATTGGCGTGTTGTGTTGACTTCCGCATTGAACTTTGACGCAATGGCTGCGTCTCCGCAATAAAAAATATAAAAACTATAAATAATAATCTTTCAAGTGCAAATCGTGTCTCCAGTGTCAGTTTTATATGGGGATAGCCTGCCGGCAGTGTTATAGAAGATTTTGGATCCTCTGAGGAGTGAATTACAAAGGACGCTTTGTGCTGATGACCGTTGGCTGGTGACCTTGGTGTAGGTGAGTCCTTTTTCACTTCTGTTCTGCTACTCTTATCACTTATATCTAAAAGCAGGACAGTTTCCTTGCATCCCCTGAACGACTGAGCTAACTCATTTACATGATTAAATTGTTATTTTGTATCCCGCATTTACAGTCCACTTATTTCGAAAAATAAAAACCCGCTAACCGCTCATACATTTTTGGTCTGACTTCGAGTCGGATAATTTACCACGTTTATGTAATTTAATTTGGTGTTAATCTCTGATAGTTTACACGTAATCAATCCGCTATTTTCTCATTTGATGATACGTTTTTGCACTCGTCAGTTTATTTGTAACTACCCTACATGTTTACATGCCGATCGTGCATTCCGCGCCGCAGGTTGGGATAATTCTTATCGAAATCGAATATTCTTTTCTTACCGCATTATTAATAAATACTTAAGTTACCTTTTTTATTATTTTCACACGCAAATCGTAGTGAAAACATACCGCATTCAATATTACCTACCTCTGGTTACTTTCCGTACTTACTATCTACTGTCTCATACTTTACCTGGGTACCTATGCTAGCTAAATCTATCGTGATCTACATAATAATCCGTATTGGTGAGCTATACGTACTAGTTTCGCGTATACCTACCTACGAACTTAGTTATTTAAAACCGCATACTACTATTGTTTACGTACTAACCTATTTACATTAGAAACGGTACTTAGTACGTTTAATTCGTCATTTCGTTATCATGGCCGCTAAAATAGCATTATTACAAGCTAAAAACAATACTATATTTTCTCGAGTGACTAATCTTCATGATGTAGCTCAAAAATTACCAATAACAAGCACAGATCTTCGTTCCGCGGAAACATTCATGGCTGATACCGAAACATTAGAGGTCATACGTAAAGAATTCATTTCAAATCTAGACACTATTAATGAGCTAGGTTTTGAGGAGAACCCAAAGTTTGTGCCTAATTATCAGGCCCTCAATTCATTTGAAGATATTTATGCTAGAATACAAAGATTACGTCATCGTATTAAAGAGAATTCTTCACAACAAAAATCACACTCTTGGGATAAAGGCGCGCCTCCACTGGTCAAACTGCCGCCGATTAATATCGTTTCGTTTGATGGAAGAATTGATAACTGGCCCATTTTTTATGAATCGTTTAAAGCGAATATACATTTAAATTCATCTTTATCTGATGCTCAAAGAATTCAGTATTTAACCGGAAAATTGACCGGTCCCGCATTGAATATAATTGCGGGCATCATTCCGTCAGGCGAAAATTATCTTTCCATTTGGGAAAGCTTGGTAAAAAAGTACCAAGATAAACGAGCTTTAGGGTGTCATTACATGTCTATCCTTTTCAATATTAAACCCGCGATAAATAATTCCGCTTCTTTAAATTCTTTTGTTGAAACCTTTGACGCCGCAGTTTCAGCTTTGGAACTATTAAAATTTAACGAGTTGAAAGATTTCATTTTATTAAATATGGCAATGCGTAAAATTGACGCAGCTACCGCACATGCCTTTGAAACATTTGTCAGAGATAAAGAGATTCCTTCCTATAAGGATTTCATCGACTTCATTAAAAGTCAAGTAAAAATATTAGAGAGAACCGTTCCGTCGTCATCTCAATCAAACCGCGCTTCCGCATCGGTGGAACCACACCTTAATAGTACTGTGAAACCTACCCGCTCGCGCAATGCTTACCCATCACAAACGTTTCTAACAAGTGATGGCAAAGGTGTTGCACATTGTTCAATGTGTAATAAGTCTGATCATCAGCAGTTATATAAATGTCCTGCGTTCAAATCGCTTCCCGCTAAAGGTCGTTTCGATTTCGTTAAATCGAATCGAGGATGTGTGAACTGTCTAAGTTTGTCGCATACAGTTTCGCAGTGCAATTCTACGTACACTTGCAAATCTTGTAAAAAGACACATCATACATTGTTGCATTTGGAAAATAACAATAATAGGGGGGTACATACGCAACAATCAGTGCCGCGCGCACCGGTTCCCGCGTATTGCGCGGCCCCTCAGTCGTCGCCTGCTACCGCCGCCGCCGCCGCCGCCGCCGGGCCCACAGAAGTGTCGTCGTCTCATTCGCACTTACAGGCGTCGTTATGCGCTCACGCGCGATCGGTCGAAAATCAGTTTCACGGTGCAAACTCGCCCAATACTACTGTACTGCTTTCAACCGCCCAAGTAAACGTTTCAAATAAGGATAAACAAAATGTTTCTGTGAGATGTTTAATTGACAACGCTAGTCAAAATAACGTAATTACGTCGGCATGTTGTGAACGGCTGAAATTAAACCTGATTTGTCTCTCGAATTCGTTTATTAAGGGCATCGGGTCCGCTTCACAGACGGTTCGCGGATACGTTCAACTGCTCGTTGCCGCTAAAGATAAAAAATATTCTTATAATATTACCGCTTTGGTTGTTGATACCATAACCGACCGCATGCCTTCCGAATATGTTGACACGACTGTTGTGCAGCATTTGGTGGATTTACCGCTCGCGGATCCACTTTGGCACATACCTGGTGAGGTCGAGTTGATACTCGGCGCTCAGCTGTTTCCGCACTTGTTACTAGGCGGCAGGGTTGTCGCTCCCCCCGCACCGTCTGCTATTGAAACTGTAGTTGGTTATGTCCTAATGGGTGACGCTCCCATCACCGCTTCCAATAATAATAAAAATAATACCGCTTCCGAATTTCAAAAAATAAATACTGCTACCTTCTATTCTTGTTCTGATCACGTAGGTATGGGTGATCGCTTCGATGACCTTCGTCTTGATAAAACTTTGACGAAGTTTTGGGAAATGGAGGAAATGCCTTCCAAAGGGTTCCTTAGCCCTGAGGAAAGTCGATGTGAAGAGATTTATAACTCTACTGTATCGCGTGATTCTACTGGTCGATACTGCACCGCTTTACCGTTTTGCCGCGATCCGTCCGAATTGGGTGACTCTCGCTCCGTAGCTGTTCGCCGACTGCTTTCATTGGAGCGCAAACTCCAAGACCCAGAGTTGAGAGCAAGTTATAATGAGGTGGTACAGGACTACCTAGATAATGATTATCTCTCCGAGGTACCGCCTGACAGCGAGGACTATGCACAAGGCTATTTTATTCCACATCATCCCGTCGTTCGACATGATAAAAAGACTACAAAGGTTCGTATGGTAATGGACGCCAGTGCTAAATGTCATAACGGTGTTTCGTTAAACGAGGTCCTTCACACTGGGCAGAATCTACAAGCGGATATTTTTATTCTTTTACTTAATTTTCGCTTATTCGAAATAGCGATAGCTGCCGATATAAAACAGATGTATCTCAGAATTCTTATAACGCCGGAGCACCGCAAATATCAAAAGATTTTATTTCGCTTTGATCCCTCGCAACCTATGCGAGAATTCCGGTTTAATCGAGTCGCGTTCGGTTTAAAATGCAGTCTGTTTTTAGCTATGCGCACTGTGCGACAGCTAGCGGCTGACGAACGTGATAATTTCCCGCGTGCTGCGAATGTGGCATCTCATGAATTATATATGGACGATTTGACAACTTCCGTCCCGACAGTAGATGAAGGAAAATCTCTGTCACGTGAACTCATTGAACTATTCAATGCTGGTGGTTTTCATTTAACGAAATGGGCTAGTAACTCGCCTGAGTTAGTGGAATCTGTACCGCAGTCAAATCGCGCCGCCATTGAATTTTCAGATAATGAAAATATGAAGATTTTAGGCCTTAAATGGCTACCCGCTGAAGATATTTTTACCTTTTCTGCTTCCCCGATAAGTGAAGCCTTCACAAAGCGAACAATTCTTTCAAGTATCGCTCGCTTATGGGACGTACTTGGGTTTGCTGCTCCAGTCATACTATTCGCAAAACTCTTAATAAAAGAGCTGTGGTTACTTAAAGTCGGGTGGGACGATTCCTTGCCCGTTAATATACTTGCTTTATTTCAAAAATTTAATGAGCAATTGCCTCTACTTTCCGCATGTGCGATTCCGCGTCACTTGGGTGTACACAAAAATTGTTGCACCAATATTGTTGCGTTCGCGGATGCTAGCATGAAGGCGTACGGTTGTGTTGTGTATCTTCACGTCACTGACAGCGAGGGAAACGTGCATGTAAATTTAATATGCGCCAAATCCAAAGTGGCTCCTGTAAAGGTGGTTTCCCTAGCAAGACTTGAATTGTGCGCCGCAGTACTAATGTCAAAACTTGTTCGTCTAATTAACGACACTTACAGCGTTCGTACTAAAATAGATAATATATTCGCATTTTCAGATTCGAAAATAGCGCTATCCTGGATTAATTCTTTACCGCATCGATGGGATATTTACGTCAGTAACCGCGTCGCAAAATGCCAAGAAAACCTCGATCCGTGTCATTTCTATCACGTCAGTGGCATAGAGAATCCCAGTGACTGTCTCTCGCGAGGTCTTTTACCTGATCAGTTATTGTCTCATCCGCTATGGTGGCATGGCCCTCCTTGGCTTTGCGCTCTATTGTCAAGCTGGCCGATCTCACAATTCATTCCAGAGACCTGTGAAACCTTACCCGAATATAAAAACAAAACGCTCGTTTGTTCCGGTTCCAATACTGCAGTTGCTGGTGTACTTTATGACCTCGCTCAGAAACATTCTTCTTGGAATAAAATTCTCCGCATTATAGCATACATTCTAAAATTTGCAAAAATCTTACCTCGTAATAATGGACTGTCTGCCTCCCAACTCAACATAGCCGAAAGATATTTAATTCGCGACGTCCAGAGCGTTCATTTTGCTCAATTAACTCATAACTTAAAGACTAATAAAGTTATTTCCGCACCGCTCAGTAAACTTGATATCTTTATTGATGATCACGAAATAATTAGAGTAGGAGGTAGACTTTCTAATAGCAACTTACCATATGAAGCTAAACACCCCGCGTTGCTACCAAAACAGGATCATATTACTCACCTTTTAATTGATCATTTTCATCGCCTTCATTGTCACACTGGGGCAAATGTCTTGAGCTCTTTGCTTCGCCAAAAATATTGGATTTTAGCTTCCCGAAATGTGATACGACAGCGTGTTCATGCATGTAACGCTTGTTTTAAAAATTCACCGTCTCATCTTAATACAAAAATGGCAGATTTACCGTCTTACCGCGTACAAGAAACCAAAGCATTCGTCCATACGGGTGTCGACTATTCCGGAGCTATAAATATAACTCTGTGTAGACGTCGTGGTCAAAAAAGCCAGAAAGCGTACATTTGCTTGTTTATCTGCTTAGTTACTAAAGCTGTTCATATAGAACTAGCTATTGATCTGTCATCTGAAGCTTTCATTTCTGCCTTTAAACGTTTTATTTCCAGGCGTGGTCCCGTATCACATATGTATTCCGATAATGGAACGAATTTTGTGGGAGCTAAGTCCCAGATAAACGAACTTCTTACTGATCACCGCATCGAGTGGCATATGCTACCCCCTCGATCCCCCCATTGGGGGGGGGGTATGGGAATCCAATATCAAAAGTATTAAACTTCATCTATACCGCGTTATAGGATCGCAACTACTCACGTATGAGGAACTTTTAACAGTTTTGATTCAGATTGAGACCATTTTAAATTCTCGACCGCTTTGCATTTTATCTGAGGACCCCTATCCGGAACCTCTTACTCCCGCTCATTTTATTATGGCCTCTCCTTTGACTTACTTACCTACCGCGCCTGTTTCCGAGGAAACGAAGACTCTGCGTCATCGCAAAGAGCTGCTCGACCAAATGGTCCATAGCTATTGGAAGAGATGGCGTTTGGAATATCCCAATTCCTTACAAGTTAGGCAGAAATGGCTTACTAATACGGATAACGTAAAACCGAGTACTATCGTGCTAATCCATCAAGATGATATTCCCCCGCTTCGCTGGCCTTTAGGCATTATACAAGAGGTTTACCCTGGTAAGGATGGTAGAGTTCGCGTTGCTTTAGTTAAAACTGCAACGGGTACGTTCAAACGACCTATCGTCAAACTCTGCCCATTGCCCTCACAATAATTAGATAATTACGTGAATCTTAGTAGTATATAGTTAGGTAACATAGATATTTCATAAATTAATATAATCTTAAATTCTTTAATTGTTAGCCGCTTTCTTTGATAATACGATGTATCATCAAGGCCGGGAGAATGTTTACGCCATTTTCTTTAAAAAGTCAAATCCGCGGTATAGGATGTTGTTACGCTCAGTATTTCAGCTCCTAATATTCCTTTCCCTTTCCCACTCACGCATTATTCACCAAGCGCCGAGTGAGAGAGAAGATGACGCCGTGAGATTGGCGTGTTGTGTTGACTTCCGCATTGAACTTTGACGCAATGGCTGCGTCTCCGCAATAAAAAATATAAAAACTATAAATAATAATCTTTCAAGTGCAAATCGTGTCTCCAGTGTCAGTTTTATATGGGGATAGCCTGCCGGCAGTGTTATAGAAGATTTTGGATCCTCTGAGGAGTGAATTACAAAGGACGCTTTGTGCTGATGACCGTTGGCTGGTGACCTTGGTGTAGGTGAGTCCTTTTTCACTTCTGTTCTGCTACTCTTATCACTTATATCTAAAAGCAGGACAGTTTCCTTGCATCCCCTGAACGACTGAGCTAACTCATTTACATGATTAAATTGTTATTTTGTATCCCGCATTTACAGTCCACTTATTTCGAAAAATAAAAACCCGCTAACCGCTCATACATATATTATAAACAATAAAATAAGCTCAATATATATTCCGGGCCCTAGCTGGGCCCAGCATCAGTTGAGTATAAAAATATTGACATTGACAATTAAAAATTAAAATATATACAACACATTTGGCATAGACAAAGTAAGGAACCGTATTGATATTTAAATTTAATTTCTTGTATGTCTGTCTGTCTGTAAGTTCTCTTGAAGCTAAATATTTACAAAAAACTATTATGTCTATTTTTGTCTGTCTGTAAGTTTAAATACTTATATTTAACTATTTACATTTTATGTTTGTCCGTCTGTCTGTAGGTTAACTTACAACTATATGATTGTATTTTAATTATTCGGCACGCAACGAATTAGGCCTACATCGCGGTGCCATAATATGGTACTAAACGTCTAAGGGGAGGATTTTTTAGCTGGGAAGAACCTTACTTAAAAAATTTAAACAATAGGCAACCTTGGTGTCTGTAGTCTGTCTGTCTCTTACAGCACCTATATATTTTTAAAAGATTAAGAAAAAGATACATAATTTGATTGTTGCTACAAACTTTATTTGTTTTTATTTCAGATGTAGCTTGCCCGTCCAAGTCTTGATTCTTCTTGGTAATTTCAATGCTGTTAAGAATTATATCAATTTCACATTTTGTTCATTAATCTTCGAAATTTGTTATTATTTTACCATTTTGTATTTGTTTATTCTTAAACTTTTAAAGTTATTACTTTTGCTTTAGTTCCACTAAGTTTAACTTGGCAACAACTAATATAAAGAAAAAAAACTTTTTTGTTCATCGAAACATTTGTATAAATTTGCTGTTTCTAAAATTGCTGTTTTATGTATTAATAACAATATTTACTTAACTATTCTTACGAAAAAAGTTACACTTAAGGTATTACTCTCAATTGTTTGTTGTTGGTGTGCTTTGTATTACTTGAGCCTTACTGTTTTGATTTTAATACTATATTATGTAAGGTTGATAAGTTTAATTAAGTTAGGTATAAAGATAATTGTTCGAATATTAGTATGGATGACATTAAAATAAATGAGTTGATCTTAAAGTGGGAAACAAATAAAAATCCCGAATTCTTGGCAAAAAAAATCTTAAAACGTTACAACAAGTTCAGTGGAGATATAAAAAATCAAATTATTGAAATAGGTATTTCGAACAGAAAGTTAATGACTCGAAGTTTTATAATTTTTTGTTTGAAAACCATGGAGTTCGAATCGGATGAAAGTAACACTAAATTCAAAAAGATAAAAGAAGTACTGTTTAAAGAGAATAAAGTACAAGATGTTATTGATTTAGTTAATTTGTCGAATCTAACAACTGAAACGGACCCAAATATTCTTGCCGTGGCTTGGAAAATTTTCTCTGATAATAAGCAAGACATAAATAAACGAATTTACGTTTCTAACGCGTTGATCAAGCAAATTAATCTAAATCCTTCATTCACAAAAAATATTTTCCATAAAGAAACATTAATTTTAATTGCTCTTGGATCAAAAAAATACGATTGTGACGTGAAGCAGCTCTCACTTAGTACTTTAGCTTTTCAGTGTTTAAAATTTGAATCAGATGAATTGTCTTATAATTTTTATGAAAAATATTATTTGGACAATATTCGATTAAAACTAACCAAAGGACTTGAAAATATTTCTAATATAAGAGCAGTTGAATTATCAAAATTGGATAAATATTTTGCTTGTTATGAAGTGTCTCGGCAAGAATTATATTCCTTGCTTGAAACGTTATCAATAATTTTGTATAATGGATATAGCGTCGACACGTCACTATTTTTAAATTTTGTACAAGACGAATGGCACAAAGAGCTTTTAGTATACGTTTTATTGGGAAAGGCATTAGAGACAGATCCTGGAGGTTGGTCTGAAGTAAAAGAATTCATGGAGCAAGTTCAAATATTTAAAGATTTCATAGTAAAGAAAAATAATGAGGTTCTTTATACGCACAAAAAAATTGAAAACATTCTTAAGTTGTTGATAAACAAACAAAACGACTTGAAATATAGCTTAAAACAGATAATAAGCATTTTACTAATACTACAAAAACAGGATGTTAACGTTGAGCAATTTTTTGACTATGACAATGAAAAATTTGCATATCAACTAGTACATTTTGAGTTTTTATGGCTCGAAAATATCTGTAAAGAAAAAAACTTTATCATAACAGACATACCTGGTAGTGACTCTGAGCTACACATACTGCAAAAACTTATAGAGCCATATGATACAAAGATAATTGAAGATTTATTCGAAAAAGCCGAAGTTAAATCTAAAGTTATCGACTTAAGGGTGTTTTTTAGTGAATTAAATGGCAGTCCTTTATCTGAAACAGAGAAATATATTTTTTTATCCAAAATTCAACCTGGGAATGTGTCACAATGGAAACTTAGGTTGCTTAGGTTAGAAATTCGAATTTTACTTACTAGCCACTTTCCTGATTATCTAAAACATATACATGTGGATTTAGAAAACAAAAACTCTTCCAGTAGTAAAGGATTGGTTAACACGATAAAAACAAAGTTAATCAAATTAACAAATAAAAGACCTAAGTTCATAAAAGAGAAACAAGAGGAACTAGAAGACTATATTGATTTTGGCGATGAAACAGAAACTATATTTTACGATATAATGATTCAAATGGAAGAAAAAATGGTTCTACTTCTTAGTTTAGGTGAATGGTACACGCAAAGTTTGGCTTTGTTTATTTGTAACATTGATTCCTTACATAAAATAAGAGCACTTGTAAAGTCAATAGACATAATTATTGACTTTGAATTGAAGGAAAATGACGAAATAATGGCTATTTTTAACACGTCTTACATAGACGAGCTAGAAATGAGAATTTTTCAGCACGCAATTCAATCACGTTTTTCAGGAACATATGAAAAAGACGTGACGGATTTGATTTCCGAACTCGAGGAAATAAATAAAAATAAAAACATTACATTTCTCAAAGAAATCAAGAAGGCATTTTATGAAGTACTGAATACTTTTGATAGTAATTCAATATTAACTGTAACAAACGCAATAATACGAGATTGGAGTGCTATGGAAATTACCACATGGGCAAAGTGTTTCAAAGTTAATTTCTGTCTCAAGACAGTACCTCAGGCTGAAATAATTGCTGTTATCATGAGAGCTATGATATTAGCATCGAAACATATTCCAAGAAACATTCAAATAATGTCAGTCTTGCTTATGCTCAATAATGCAGAAGAAAAAGGAAGACTTGCTCAAATTAATACTGGCGAAGGTAAAACCAACATCATTGCTATGATTTCGGCCTATCATGCTTTACATAATTATCAAGTGGATATAGTAACAACCTCACCAATTTTAGCAGTGCCTCAGAGTGAAGAGCTTAAAGAATTTTATTCCTTGCTCGACTTGACTGTTTCACATAACTTTAATAATCCTAGTGGATATAAAGCAGATGTTTGTTATGGACCTCTGACAGATTTTGCAGCAGACGTACTTCGTGATGAATGTAACAAATCAGGAAGAAGACACGGTAGAAAATTTGATATTGTTATTGTTGATGAGGTTGATAGCATGTTTATAGACGGTAACGATCACATCGTTATGTTATCTTCGGATATGCCTGGTATGGACCATTTGGAGACCCTTTTGGCAGCCATAGTTATTCAAATAGACTCAGTTAAAAACTTGATCCGAGAGGATGATAATGGGAAAACCTACTTCTTACAACCTAAAAGCCGAATAAATGACGATGGCTCGTTAAACAATGAAGAAAATTTCGATGCTGTTCCTCTCAATTGCTCAAAAGAAAAATTTATAAAAGATGCAACAGAATCTCACATTAGAAAATTAGTTCGCGATGTCGAAGCGGGTGATGGATATCCTGAGATTCAAATTCCTACTCACTTAAGAGAATTTGTTTGCAAAGTTCAAATTCCTAAATGGATCAATAGCGCTATTAGGGCAAAATTCGTGTTAAAAAATACGAAGCATTACTTACTGAGAAAAGGTAAAATAGTGCCCGTTGATGCTTATAACACTGGTATAGTACAAGAAAACTTACAGTGGGGAAATGGAATACACCAATTTTTACAAGTCAAGCATGGTGCTAAACTTTATCCTGAAAGTTTGACAAATAACTATATATCAAACATAGGATTTTTTAAAAGGTACGGTAAAAGAATTTATGGATTAACTGGGACCTTAGGTGATAATAAAAGCACCCAGTTTTTGGAAAAAGTGTACAAAGTAGACTCCGTAATCATACCACCTTTTAAAAAAAAACAGCATGTAGAGCTAACACCGTTGGTATTTAACAATCCTGAGTCATGGGTTTCAGAAATTGTCAAAAATTGTATAACAAAATTAGAATGTGGTCGAGCAGTACTAATTATTTCAAAATTTATTAAAGACATTGATGCATTTTATGCTAAATTTATTAAAATGAAGTACAATACTTCAAAGATACTTTTATTTAAGACTGACGATGATGTGCAAGTTATAAATAGACCAATAAAATCTGGAGAAGTAATTTTAACTACAAACATAGCTGGAAGAGGTACTGATATAAAACTAGATCCTTCTGCTGATGAAAACGGTGGATTACACGTGTGCCTCACTTTTATGCCAATTAATATCAGAGTTGAGCATCAAAACACTGGTAGAACATCAAGGACTGGCAATCGTGGAACAAGTCAGTTAATACTTCTCAATGGCAGCAGTCAAGGTATTGAAGGCATAAAAAAAGAAAGAGATGAAGGTCAAAAAAATATTATTGGAAAAGCAGAAAGAGATATTGAGGTAATTTTAACTAAAGAAAAGATTTTTTCTGAATTTTTACTTCTTCTAGAAGATATAAATGGTCGAAATGAAGGTATGAAAATTGTTGAATTAATAGCTGTTAAAGAAAGATTCGCATTATGGTTAAAATTGGAGGAAGATTTTATTGTTCAAGGAAGTCAAAGTGACGTCCTTAAGAAGTTTCAACAATTTAGAGATAGTGTTATTCAGGACGACAAACAATCTAAACTTATTAAAAACCCATATTTCCACACTCTGATTGGAAAAACATTATTGCACAAACAAAATTATAAGGAAGCCATTGACGAATTTAGTATTGCAATTAATTTAGACAAAAATTTTGCAGAACACGCTTATTATAACCGTGGATATTGTTTGCTTGCGCAATATGGGGGAAATATGTCCGGAAACCGCTACTATATTGATGATGCTGTTGGTGATTTTAAACAAGCAAGAAACCTTTTGCAAAAAAGGGAAGATAGCTTACATTTAGTTCAGCGAGCGTCAAGTTCAGAAATGTTTTCCGAACAAGTTCAACATAAAATTAATCTTTATAATATTCAGAAACAAGCAATAGATCTAGCAATAGGCCCAGATAAACATGCAATCGATGAACAAGTCAAGACTTTGAAAGAACATTTAAATTCACTTTCAAAAGATAAAACAGAAGAAATCGATAAAATAAAAGAAGCTTTAGATAATATGGAAAAGGAACGCAAACGAAAAGGCGTGATAGAAGAAGCACGGGAAAAAAACAGGGATGTTGAAGTTAAAATCATGGGTATAAATGATTGCTTACCTGAAAATGAGATTGAATCCTATAATGATGAAATTAAAGAATTTGACAGAAATGGATTCATAGGTGGTTTTAATGTTTTAGAAATAAAACCTATAGATTGGACGGCTGTATTGGGATTAATGATCATAGGCTTGAGTCAGTTAATAGCAGGTGCTGCTTTGGCAGTTTACACTTTAGGTTCAGGAATCACATTTGCTATGAACCTTATTACTGAGGGTATAAGTGATATTATCACTGCAATTAAAGATGGCATTATCAATCGTGATTTCAGTTGGGCTTCTTGGGCTGTACAAAAAGCAATAAGTATCACTGTTAGTATTATATGCGCTGGTTACTCAGCAATTAAAGATGTAGCTAACACAGCTAGTTCTGGTATTAAAATGGTAAGTAAAAAGGTCATCAATGAAACTGTTAAAAGTGGTTGGAAATTAGTTGCAAAAAAAGTTGCTACTGAATTAGCCAAAGGTATAGCAAAAGAAATTGTTACTGATTTAGCAAACTATGGCATTGACAAGACTCTTATACCAAAGATTCAATCAAAACTAGTCGAAATAATTGAAGTACCAATACAAGAGGCTTTAGAAAACAGTGAATTTGTTAAAACAATGTTAAAAAAAGACTTAGAAAACAATACAAATACGTATGAAAATTTCATTAAATCAACTTCTTTTGATATACTTGACAAAAAATGCAAAAATAAGTTATTAGACATTGCAAAACAAATCGCACTTGGAGTTGCTGATGGAAAAATAAAATACTTCTCTACATTTCGCACAGTAACAAATGCACTGTTAGCTGTTGAAAAAGTTTATAATTGCGTTCCATTATTTATTGAAGAGTTAAATAAACGTTTAGAGCAAAAGGCATTAGGTGATCATTTGATGGATAGCAAAAACCTAAACAAAATAATTGACGAAGAAGATAAACATAATGAATCATCAACGAATAAACCAATTGTTATGAAAAATGTGCCAGAACCGGAAGAAAAACAAAGTGATATAAACATAAGAAAAGATCCTGAAGAACAAGTAAAACGTGAAAACTCTGGTACAAAGAAAAGTATTAGTACCAAAAATCTCTCAAAAGTTATAGTATCTGGAGTTTCAATGAACATGCTAGCAACTATAAAAGGAGCAATGATTAATCCTTTACTTCAAACTGGTGTCAACTACGGAATGAAAGAAATAACAAGTAGTCTGGATTCAACATTAAACCAAGATATTGAAAACTATAAAGCATTAAATCGTCATATTCATTACCAAGACAAAGGGTTTCGTAAAAATGATTCAAAGAATGGTTCAAAATTGAAACCTGCTGCAGAAGTAAATGAAAACAATCCTGATATAAAAAAAGCTAACCAAATAATTAAAAAAACTGAGTCTGGAGGAAAATCGGGTCTTCCAGAAATGGGTGCTATAAGTGACGTTATTGACAGACCGATTGAAGTATTTGATGAGAAAGGACGTCTCAAGTTTACTATTGGAGAAAATAAAAGTGGAAAACCTGTGCAAGTGCAATATCACAAAGATCGTGAGCATTATACTGTAATGGGTAACAAGGAACCTGACGTTCAAAGTAAGGGCCGAAATATGTGCTTATTTAATGTAATAAGTGATCAAACTGGTCTGCACCCGGATGAAATTAAAGCATCAAGTTTGACCTGGATGAAAGAAAATATTATAGAATTTTCCAAACAATCCGGTGACATAACCCGACTAGAAATATATGATAGTCTTAAGTTATGCCTGGGTGGCGCTGAATATAGTGGGAAAAATTGGAAAGATGCAGCTCGGTATATAGATCAGTGTGAAGGTAAAGTAGGGCATATTGGATATCGGAACGCAAAATATGCTCCTCCACCTGGTCATCCAAGAGGTCATGCTTCAAAACCTGGTGACCCTTCATCAGTAGAAGAATATTCGAAAACAGATACAACTGGACATGGTAAAGATGGATTTAATTCATACAAATGTCAAGATATTGTAGCTCATTATGCTTTATCACACCCCAAAACTCAGATGGAAATGAAGAAAATGAACCAAAAGAATACGGTTTATACTTGTGGTAGTGATTCTGGAAGGGTAACTCCTCAAGTACAAACAAATAGTAAAAACGACTATCAAAGTAAAGTTTACCTCACAGAAGCAGAATTGAATCTCCCCGATTCACAAATATTAAGAGGTGGTAAGTGGAAAAATACGCAAAAGGTAGAAGACTGGAAAATAAAAGATGTTGTCTTAATTTTAAGGCATCAACAAGGTAAAGTCAACGATGCAAAGGCACCTGTTTTTATCCAAACCATATACCCAGTTAATCCAAAAAATTGTAAGCCGTAAATACAATACCTGGATCCGACAATCAAATTCACAAGAAGAGGTTTGTTAAATAAATTTGAAATATCAAGAAAAATAAATCTTTAAATCGGATTCTTCTATCTTTTGAAGCTCTAAGGACATTCACGTACATTGGAGCAGACTAGATACATCTTCTGTAAGTCTCTAGCTGACATTATTATAATAGGCTGCGTAAGGGAACAATGTGTCGATTGATACTATTGTTCATGTCTATCATCTCTTTATGGAGGAAGTTGTTTCAATAAATAAATAATTCAAGGTGACTTCTGTTACCATCAGGCCTCATTTACCCTTGGATAATTTTGTTTGCCATTTCAGCCTTATATCGAGCAACTAGCAGGGTAAATTCAAAAGTAATTTGTCTCTGGGTAAGTATATAAACTTGTCACTGTACTCACTGAAGGGTAAATGAGGCTTCATGGGGAACGATTCTTGATGAGTCGTGTAATAAAAATGTGTCGATGGTAACATTTACAAAAACCGGTCAAGTTCCGAAACCCTATATAAAAAACTAGCCTTTGCCCGCGACTCCACCCGCGTTTATCGAAACTATGCCCCGTTTTCGGCTTGGGCCTGAATTTATGAACACCCATTATAGCTTTTATGTTGACCAAGATCACTACGATGAAAATAAAAAAAACCGCATCCAAATCCGTTGAATGGCTCTGGAGTTAAAACGGAACATTCATACAAACAGATAGACAGACAGACACAAAATTTTAAAAAATTGTGGTTTTGGCCTCAGTTTGGCACCAATAACCTATTTCATTTAAAATTTCGCGAAAAATAATAAAAATGTACATACTCGTCCAAAAATTGTTCTTCATTTTACTCATAAAGTTTATCATGTAATTTTAGTCAGTTCTGGTGTATTGTATCTCGGTATGGGGTGGGGCAACGAAGATGAAGTTCTTGGAATTAGAAAGAGCACAAAGGTCATTGCTGAAAGTAATGTATTTTAAACCCTACAGATTTGATACTAAAGACCTCTACTCCTTATGTGATCTTCTGACAATAAGAAAGCTATACATTCTTCACGCTGTGTTGAAACTGCATAGGAATTTACCTTATGACCCAAATGTTCAAAGCAGAAGACGAAAAGATGTTGTTGCTCCTGTTATAACTATAAAGTCAACCTTTGCTCGTAGACAATATGCCGCTCAGTCCACCTACCTCTATAACATAGTTAATAAATATATAAAAATCTATCCTATGACTCTTTTTGACTGTAAAAAATCTCTCATATCTTGGCTGAAAGATAAGAACTATGACGAGACAGAAGATCTTTTAAAAAAGAATATATGAAAAAAATAAAAATATATATATATACATAAAAAATACATTAGTAAAATAAGGAAATTAATTGTATTATATTAATTTATTAATAATCCAAGTTATTTACAGTACTAAATTCACTTGACAATATATACTTGAATATTAATTGTGATTGCCTATAAAATCCATAATATTTACATTTTATCACTCTTTCACTTGCGTACATAAATAAATACCCTTTTACACTTTTATTTTCACACATAACATATTACACTTTTCTTCACACATCACATATACACCATACTTGCACTCACACTTAGTCTCTCCCTTACACATACACACTCACACATTTACACTTTTATAACAAATTTAATTTAGAACCTTTCGAAATACTTAGATATTAAGCAAAATTTTATAATGTGTAAAATGTTTTGTTTTCTGATTTTGTTTTTGTTTTTCTTATTATTAAGATTTTTATAAGTTTACTCTTATTCATATACCTATCTAATAGTATCTGTTAGATATGGAAGAGCGGAGCCTCCTATTACAGGTATCCATTTTACTTAAAAGGAGACTCCAGTCCCTGAAAATGTAATTGTACGACTAAGAGTGCATACATATTTTTGTATTTTTTTTGTATTTGTATTTGTATTTTAGGACCTATTATATAGCACCTGACATTAAGCACCTCATTTCGTATCAGGTAAAACTGAGTTCGTTTCATTTCCTATTGTTCTGAGCCATGGCTTTTACGCCAACCGAATCTCTAAAAACGCGTGAATAACGTTTCTTTAGGTAAAAATAATGGTTATTTTTCAATATTAGTTTCAATGAAATGTAGTTTCAAGAATACATTATGTGGATAAGTACAAGTGTTTTTATTAAGCATGATGTGTATCCACTAAGTGCCAATAATTTTGAAATCTATAACAATGCCTTTTATTGAGGATAGTCATCATGCAAAGTTCCATGTTCTAATTAAAAGTATTTTATTGAATCTAACGGTTTATTGTAGGGATTTGAGGTAAATTTGCATGTTATTATGTGCATTAAAAACTAGAAAAGATCAATTAGAAACAAATTTTAAGAAAAGAATTTAAAAAAATTCGTACCTGTGACCTCTGGTTACCAAGACAAGCGCGCTACCAATTGCGCCACAAAGGTACTTACCTAGACCATTGAATTTTTCCACCGAATATTTTTGTAACTATTTGATCTACCAGCTTGTAAGGCACATTTGCATTTCTTCCATTGATAAAATAGTATAGAATCAAGTTTTTACCACATGCAAGGCGTAGCATTAGTCCTCAACTTTATTATATTTAGGTACCCATCAGAGTGATTGTTTATGTATTTGTTGATATAACAGAATATGATGCGAAGCAATTTCAGGTATTATAATTATATTCTTATTTTTAGATAGGTATATAAAAATGAAAAAATGAATTTGCTGTGATTCTTGTAAGTTAGCGATGTAAATAAATTATAAGTTAATTTAATATTTAATATAGGTGTTGTTTGAAAAATTCGTGTCATTTTATTTATATATTTCAAACACAAAAAATAAAAAAAAAACATTTTTGAAACCAAATATTTAGCTTAATATTTATGTTATTAGTCGGACTTGCGCACAAAAAGGTTTCTCCGTACCACCACACAATATGGGTACAGAACCGTGAGAACATGGCAAATAACAAAAATGACAATAATAACAACCACGTTGTACAAATTAAGACATTTGATTTGATTTGAATGTCATGGTAAATAGGAACATGAAAGCGATACATAACAAATAGTTAACCTGACAAATTCGTGGGTACAGAACCCTAATATTTATGTTATTAGTCGGACTTGCGCACAAAAAGGTATCTCCGTACCACCACACAATATGGGTACAGAACCGTGAGAACATGGCAAATAACAAAAATGACAATAATAACAACCACGTTGTACAAATTAAGACATTTGATTTGATTTGAACGTCATGGTAAATAGGAACATGAAAGCGATACATAACAAATAGTTAACCTGACAAATTCGTGGGTACAGAACCCTAATATTTATGTTATTAGTCGGACTTGCGCACAAAAAGGTTTCTCCGTACCACCACACAATATGGGTACAGAACCGTGAGAGCATGGCAAATAACAAAAATGACAATAATAACAACCACGTTGTACAAATTAAGACATTTGATTTGATTTGAATGTCATGGTAAATAGGAACATGAAAGCGATACATAACAAATAGTTAACCTGACAAATTCGTGGGTACAGAACGCTAATATTTATGTTATTAGTCGGACTTGCGCACAAAAAGGTTTCTCCGTACCACCACACAATATGGGTACAGAACCGTGAGAACATGGCAAATAACAAAAATGACAATAATAACAACCACGTTGTACAAATTAAGACATTTGATTTGATTTGAATGTCATGGTAAATAGGAACATGAAAGCGATACATAACAAATAGTTAACCTGACAAATTCGTGGGTACAGAACCCTAATATTTATGTTATTAGTCGGACTTGCGCACAAAAAGGTATCTCCGTACCACCACACAATATGGGTACAGAACCGTGAGAACATGGCAAATAACAAAAATGACAATAATAACAACCACGTTGTACAAATTAAGACATTTGATTTGATTTGAACGTCATGGTAAATAGGAACATGAAAGCGATACATAACAAATAGTTAACCTGACAAATTCGTGGGTACAGAACCCTAATATTTATGTTATTAGTCGGACTTGCGCACAAAAAGGTTTCTCCGTACCACCACACAATATGGGTACAGAACCGTGAGAGCATGGCAAATAACAAAAATGACAATAATAACAACCACGTTGTACAAATTAAGACATTTGATTTGATTTGAATGTCATGGTAAATAGGAACATGAAAGCGATACATAACAAATAGTTAACCTGACAAATTCGTGGGTACAGAACGCTAATATTTATGTTATTAGTCGGACTTGCGCACAAAAAGGTTTCTCCGTACCACCACACAATATGGGTACAGAACCGTGAGAGCATGGCAAATAACAAAAATGACAATAATAACAACCACGTTGTACAAATTAAGACATTTGATTTGATTTGAATGTCATGGTAAATAGGAACATGAAAGCGATACATAACAAATAGTTAACCTGACAAATTCGTGGGTACAGAACGCTAATATTTATGTTATTAGTCGGACTTGCGCACAAAAAGGTTTCTCCGTACCACCACACAATATGGGTACAGAACCGTGAGAGCATGGCAAATAACAAAAATGACAATAATAACAACCACGTTGTACAAATTAAGACATTTGATTTGATTTGAATGTCATGGTAAATAAGAACATGAAAGCGATACATTACAAATAGTTAACCTGACAAATTCGTGGGTACAGAACCCTAATATTTATGTTATTAGTCGGACTTGCGCACAAAAAGGTTTCTCCGTACCACCACACAATATGGGTACAGAACCGTGAGAGCATGGCAAATAACAAAAATGACAATAATAACAACCACGTTGTACAAATTAAGACATTTGATTTGATTTGAATGTCATGGTAAATAGGAACATGAAAGCGATACATAACAAATAGTTAACCTGACAAATTCGTGGGTACAGAACCCTAATATTTATGTTATTAGTCGGACTTGCGCACAAAAAGGTTTCTCCGTACCACCACACAATATGGGTACAGAACCGTGAGAGCATGGCAAATAACAAAAATGACAATAATAACAACCACGTTGTACAAATTAAGACATTTGATTTGATTTGAATGTCATGGTAAATAGGAACATGAAAGCGATACATAACAAATAGTTAACCTGACAAATTCGTGGGTACAGAACCCTAATATTTATGTTTTTAGTCGGACTTGCGCACAAAAAGGTTTCTCCGTACCACCACACAATATGGGTACAGAACCGTGAGAGCATGGCAAATAACAAAAATGACAATAATAACAACCACATTGTACAAATTAAGACATTTGATTTGATTTGAATGTCATGGTAAATAGGAACATGAAAGCGATACATAACAAATAGTTAACCTGACAAATTCGTGGGTACAGAACCCTAATATTTATGTTTTTAGTCGGACTTGCGCACAAAAAGGTTTCTCCGTACCACCACACAATATGGGTACAGAACCGTGAGAGCATGGCAAATAACAAAAATGACAATAATAACAACCACATTGTACAAATTAAGACATTTGATTTGATTTGAATGTCATGGTAAATAGGAACATGAAAGCGATACATAACAAATAGTTAACCTGACAAATTCGTGGGTACAGAACCCTAATATTTGGTGTTTTTTGTTTTACTTTATAGCATAAGCAATAATTTGACCAAAAAACTTTTCTATGATACCAAATTAGGTTAAAAAAATAAATTTTTCAAGGTTTCTTGTATGAGAACCCCCTTAAATTTTAGCATTTTTTTATTATATATGATATTTAGCAGGCGATTAATTATAGGATGCGAATCAAAAGACTATCTTCTTTATTGAACTCGAAGACGGATAGATTACAGAGTAATGATAACGTAGACAAAACTATGTTCCTATAGTACAGAGTGCACAAGCCCCATGCGTATATTTTAATATAATGAGCCGAGTGTCAAGTGTACATTATATAGTATTTACTAACTAGTCGTGTTTGGTTTGTATGAAATTATAGTGTCACTGACTTTGATCTGTACTGTCGAACATTAAACCTGTCAACCAAATAGCGCTATAGTGTAAGCGCAATAAAATTAAGTCACTACGACAAATTCTAGGCACTTTTCACCCTATATTTTCTAGTGACAACATTACAATGGCGTTGGGTACCAGCATTAATCACCCCGCGTCATCTTTCAAGCCCTTTTGTTCGTGTCCACAGACTTCATTATGTACCTAAACCACTTTGTTAAGACCTCTGACCTCCCTCTACTTAAAGCGTAGGTAAGAGGTCGACATAAAATGGTGAATTTTAAGTATTTTTCTTGAAAGTAGAGTTTCATTGTGTGGAATGGTGAGTCGGAAATTGTGGCTTAATTTTTATGGCCAAAAATAGTGCATAAGTTAGAGCGTTTCTTTTTTTTTCAACTCAATAAAAGTTTAGTGCATATTGTTCTGTGTCCTTACTGCACTTGAGCCGCCAACGTTCTTATCTTATCATTATCACCCACGTTTAACTAGACTTGACTTTTGTTGATTATCGATAAAGCAGTTCCAAATTTTATTTATCTGGGTACCTACTAGCATGGTACACCATATTGAGCTTTGACAGACCGATATACCACTGCTGTGTGTGCCTATAGCTAGATAAACAGAGTGAAAAAAACCACTGTATCAAGCGCTATCAAGCTCGATATGGTGCTTCATTTTAGAAGTGCTGGGTGGGATTCGGATGTCCGCCTCCATCCATCCATCAGCCTGTTTCATCCACTGCTGGACATAGGCCTTTCCAGGATTTCGTCACTCTTGGCGGTCCTCCTGAAAGAAATGCCCATACTCACACACGCTGGGCAGGCGGGTTGGTGAGCGCGGTGCCGAAAACCTTGCACCAGTGACGCCGCTTCCCGTCACCAGTCTGTTTTATATAAGGTCCGGTAATTGGGGATGGATATACCGCCATCCATCGGTCCCAGGGAATGGTGGACCGCCTGGTTTTGCCTGAGAGCTGTTCTCTTACTCTCTCCCGAATAACTTCGGGAGGATTTGCGAGTAAGATGGTGGTACTTCCACAGTCGAGCCCGGCATCAGCTCTACCACCTATAAGGTAGGATGTCCGCCTAACAGAAAATAATCTTTTCCCGAAAGGAAGCCACACCATAAAAGGAGTTGAGTATTTTGGGCAGAATGTGCTGTCTCACCAAGGCAGTTTCAAGGAAACTCACAGTAACAGGTAACAGTAAACAAATAATGTAATTATTTTAGACAACTATAGCGTATATAGTTGAAAACTAGAGAAATAATGGTATACAGTAGAATCCGAATATAACGACTTCGTTTATAACGCCTATCCGTTTTTAGCGACGAAAACGCAAGCTCAAGGTTCGTTTCATATAGACTTGCCATGAAAACATATCCGTATAGTACGACTCCGGTTTAAGCGACCAACTGCTTATAGCGACCTATTTTGACAATAAATCGTCCGGTTAGAACGACGTGCAGTATTTTGTTTACAATACATATGCACAAACAACACCTTTACCCGATTCCCTTTCGCCGCACGAAGTTCTTACTATCGAACAAAAATCGGTCACAAACAAACTAAAATTACAGACTTCGTACGTTAGTAAATACATACAACATTATGTACATACATAATTTATGTAATTTCATCCATAGTCCATTGAGAAAAAGGGTAATACATGCAATGTTGTATCGTTAAAGTTACTTTTTGTTAATTCTGATACATATTTTTTTTATTTAAATAGAAATTAATCTAAATTCTTACATAAAAAAAGCTTAAATTGTTAGTCGTTTAGTGCGTCGTCCGGTTAGTACGACGTAATATCGCCGGTCCCTTGACCGTCATTATTATATCCAGATTCTACTGTAATTTCAATGTACTAAATTAAAAACACGAACATAAATGCCTGAAATATAAATATTAGCAGAAGATCACAAATCAGCACTGCAATATTCAACTGCTCAGTCAGGTTGGCACCTACATGCGCGAGTTTCATTACAGTTGTTCCTTTGAAGTTATTTATAATACAAGTGTTATGCACATAGATTCTAAATAAGAACATTGGCACCTGCTCGCCCGAAAGAAATAAAGCCCCGATCGACAACCTGGCAACTTACTGAGAGCTATCGCCAATCGTAATCGTTTAATCAAATCAAATCACCTTATTCAACTTTAGACCACAAAGCGCCATTACGGTCAGTAAAGTTATCCTATGTTAGTAATCCTATTCTTAATTAGAAAAAGCTGTATAGGCAATCAATAATCTGGTGAGGTGAGAAAAGAGTGGCGAATCGTTCTTCGCTGAAATGCTATTCAGAATAGAGTTGGAATTGACCCACTGCACCCTCCAGAGCAACGAGGCTCCTCGCTTCCGCATTATGACATAAATGTAGTCTGTGGGTCCGTTGGCCAACATGTCTAGAGTACTGTAGTAACGAGGCAGCCCCATTAGTACTCTGAATCCGTTCCACGTGAAGTTAATCCACGGGCTGCTCGTGTAGAAAACGTTGCAACAGGCTTTGAACAGAGTTATTTTAGTTTCCATGCTACTGAGTGCAAACCTGTGGCGGCGAAAACAAGCCAACATGTAGCATCTGACCATCAGCTCTCTCCGTTCCCTCTCAATTTCAGCATGGTCTTTGAAGTCGTCGGCGACAAGATGCTCCAGATACTTGTATCTCCGTAGGTACTAATGGCTAGAAGCCATGAACAGAAGTTGCAAATATAGGGATGCAAATAATACACCTGAGCAAAGATACTTGGTCAGACGAGAAGACAATTACGGAGTGGCAGCCAAGGTAGAGAAGAGAGGGATCACGATATAGGTACAAGCCTTGTATGTGTTTTCTGCTGTGAACAATAATCTATGGTTATCATTTATTTATCAGGTTACTATACACATTGGGTAGTGTTTTCAGTTGAAAGAATCTTTAGAGTTGAATTTTATAGCTGGATTTTGTCGGGTAGAAATTATAAAGGAGATTGACAAGGTTCCTTGTTATGGCCTCTGTTCACGCTGGGTCTGTTAGCTAGTTTTTGATTTAGCGATTAGCCCATCAGGGGGTATTGGCCATATAGAACTGGCGGGTTGGCCGAGTCATGTATACTCGAGATGTATAGAAGATATATACTCTGGCCGATTAACTTGTTGCATTGTGATTATCTAGATTTGCAGTTTTTTATTAACACACCACAGTACACACTATATACCTGGCTAGTGCCCTGGTTAATATTCACATGCATGTGCTGGATAGAACTGAATGAGAGGCGTAACGAAGAAAAATAATGTTTCTATTGTTAGATATCCGTGCAATAAACGATATTTGTTGCACGGACATCTAGCAATAGAAAAATTGTTTAAAAGTTGTATTTAGGTTAATTTAAAAGCCCCTGATGATGCTCAAATAGTGAAACCGGTTGGGTATTGTAGTATTAAATATTATCTGTGGAAAAGTACAAGTGTTTTCATCACAACAAGGTCGATATTGGCCCAGGGGGATTCAAATCGTTCACAATACACGCTGAAAGTTTTTTGGTTTTGAAACGAAAACGAGTAAGTGATTCTTGCCTATCCATCATTCATCCTTTACCTTGCTTTGTTCACTGCCTTTCCAAGATTTCGCTACTTTTGGTGGCATATACCAGGTCCGTCCTTGGTGGTCTTCCAAGAGGAGATGCCCATACTCGCACACGCTGGCCAAGCAGGAGGGTTTGCAAGTAAGATGATGGTACTTTCACGTCGAGCCCGGCATCAGCTCTGCCTCCTTTCCTACACACTTAACAATATAAGGTAAAAAATAATAGGGTAAATTGCAATAATATAAATGCCATAGCAACATCAAAGCGATGAAATCAATAAATCGTGAGGAAGTCATTGAAGTATAATGTACGTCGAAATCATAACCGAATGGAGGAAAAGAGGTATCTCTCAACAAACTCATAAGAAATTATCTACATATCTACATACGAGTACAACTGGATCCTTTAAAAGCAAAACGATGTAACAAAGTTATAATCGAATTAAAGCACCAAAAGGGAAATTATGAAGAATTATCATAAATTCCTAAGCATTAATGATGCAAGCTTTGAACTTTACTTAAAGTTTTTATGATTTCAAAAGTTATTTGATATGTCTCCGTAATGGTTCTCTGGACTAATCTTTCTTTTAAAATACGTGAGATATGCTAATAAATTCATACTGGTAGATTTTAATAATACTTTTGTTCACTCTAGTACTAGTACGTAGTAACTATTGTAATAATCTGTGCCCTAGGTTTGTAGTCATGATCTGGTTTGTTGTTCACTTAAAAATGTTTAAGGCAAACCAATAATTTCGTCAAGGGAAAACAGTTGAGTACAAAAAAAAACATGTCGCGTCCTTATTTATGGTGACATTTATTTCTGCTGCCAAATTCATACTGGAAGTTGGGTATGATCAGTATCATATTTTTGATAATTTTGCAAAATAAAATGTTGACCTCCCAAGTTATTGACTTGGGGCTGGGCTTGCATTTGTAGGAAACACGAAAAAAATCAGTACTCGACTGACCGCCGTGCGCGAAAGTACTCCCGAATAGCACTGATGATGATGAGTCATAATCTCATCGAAAGCTCGACCTGTGCCTCCTTGCACAGTTAAAAAATGAGTCTTATCCGTTTGTTAATATTAAAAAAAAAACATTTACGGATAAATAAATGTTACCTTGTATTCACTAAATTCATATCATAAAGTTTTACCATAGTTTAACTCTGTGTTATTACGATGTAAGCACTTACAGTTTTTTCACAACAAACGTAGTGATGTAAGTGAATCGATAGAACTGGTAAACACCGATAGCAATACTTATCTATGAACATTTTAAAACCATTTTGTTTACTTATATTTGGTTACCACCGGAGCATTGCTGGGTTCAATGAAAAAAAATAACGTCATTTTGAACTTAAAGATAAGATCTTCTAGAAAGCAATCCAGAGATTCGCTTAGCTCATTCCGAAGACGATAGCATAATAAGTTCCCGCATTATGTAAATAGCGAATCCAATATCGATTCCGAACAATGTGGTTATTCGATCCGGGGCTATTAAGATAGTGGGTGTGGTTGAGGTAGGAAGTGGCTGGTATTTTGATTCGATACATCTATAATTTACATTGTAGTCAACCAACCATCTGGTACTACGTAAATAGTTACGGGTAGATCAAAAAACATAAAAATATTGCAGAATATGTGTTTGTACTTTATTACAGTCAACATTTTTGCTTTACAAGATGTTGTAAATATAACATCAGACTGCAAATGCCATTATTACCGAAATGGTAGCGTTATAATTATAGTATAACACTTCTATGTGTTTTTAACATATTGAATTTTATATGAAATGTTAGATAAATGGCTATGACATCGTGTAGTGAAATAATAAAAATGGTGGAATTATAGTATAAATACAAGATTTTAGTTCCACGGCTTGTTTAGGTGAAAAACATCGGCAAATTTAATTTACTGTAAAACATATATGGTGTTTTCGGAATAAAACTATTGGGCCCTCAATTTATTGAAGATCTTATGAAAATCTGAAGAATTTGTAGCTGTGGATCTAAAATTGTCTTAATTTTTATAAGTATAACGCTGATTTATGTTTATTTATTGATAACTAAAGACAGCATGATGTTTTTGATCATACTAAACTGTGCTGTGTGTTCAAATAAACAGAAATATATGAAAAAATAAAGTAATTGTCTCAGAAAATGGCGTCTTTATTATTGCAGCTTCGGCTTCTAATTTTCGCTACTGTAGCCCCCTTTTGCAATAATAAGTAAGAAAAATCAGTGTTCAGAAGCTCCTAGTTCCATATATGCTGCTAAATTCTTTGTTCTAGAACTTCAACCTCCAATAGAGTGAATATTATAACCTAGAGTGTGAATTTGATATGATATAAAGCTCGGACCTGCATTGCAGCACATACACTAAATATAATTTAGTGATCTGAAAAACATTGCTGCAAACCATTGCTTGAAAAACTATTGGTATTATACTAATAAATTCTTCTGTTATACTCAACTCAAGGGCTACTCTCTGTATTTTGTGTTATAATTAAGTTTTTTGTGTATGTGTAGATTTATTATATATTGTCTAGTAGATTAATTATTATGTAGATATTTTGTGTGTATTTTTTCACTGTTTTTTCCTCTAATTTTTTTTCTCGTAATTTTTTTAAGTCGCCGTGTCGTATTAGGCTAGCCTGTAAGGATTTTGTACCTGTTTAAATAATAATAAAAAAAATGAAAAAAAAAAACTACTGACGATCTGAAAATAAGCTTTGAGGGCAATGCACCTATAGGTTGACTAGGTTGTAAACTTGTAACTTAAAGAATTAACCTGTAGAATTATTACGAATTTTTGCAAATTCGCAGATTTCTCTCGCCAATTTTGTTTTTGGCTATATCTCCGGAACTAGTTGTCAGGTTCTAATGCGGTTTCCTTTTTGTAAAACTAGATTAAATTTCTTACACAAAAAAAAACTTTACTTTGCGCCTATAACTGCCACTTATCTTTGATATTTTCTCCATGTCTATTTTGTATTTGTTTACCAAATATAGGTACGTGAATTAATATAATAACAACCAATAGGAAAACAAAAAGTGCGGCCAGCGTTCTCCATTTTATTGAAAAACTATTATTTTCTATCATTAAGCACTGCAGACTGCATAGTAGTTCTACTGAGGAGCTAACTTTACCTCTTATGCATAACTGAAACTGTAAGAAGTAAATTAGTCACAATTTCCTGTCCTATGTAAGAGAGCGTGGCAAAGTGTGCCACGCGGGACCGTAATGCAACTGGAAGCGCCAATAAACGTGCAATTATAACTAAAACGCAGGCAATGGTGGTCAAAAATGCCATGCAAACCCTTATGTGACTAAAAGTGTCAAAAAAGCTACAAATCTAAATATTGTGCAATTAACGGTGCCATAAGGTGTCACAAAATACCTGAGGTTTCCACTGTGGTCATTAGCTGTAATTTTAGCTGTTATAGAACTCATGCCTATGACTCCCTTATGCCACTCTTATAGACTTTGAAGCTGCATTTTTCATTATTGTGTTTGTTGGGTAATCCAGAGTTGGATGATGAATTGGAAACGAAATCGACAATCTTACACTGTATTGTTCCAATATTAGTTAATATCTAATAGGGCATATATTATGATGATGACAATGCGGGAATTCCAACAGTTTTTGGGCAACATTAGCAGTTGATGGAACAGCCTAGCGTTAATTATTGGTTAGGTGTAACGATAATCTTTTACTGTATTGGGCCAATGTTAGAGCAACGTAGTAGCAGTCGAAATGGCTCCACGTTGCGCGTATTGCCTTACGTTGCTGACAATACAACAATGCCAACAGTATTTACGCAACGGTAGCAGCACTCTGAATGGCCCAACGTTGGTTATTGTTGAGGCATAATTATACGTTTTTACTGGTTTGGGCCGATGTTAGCTAATATCTAATACGGGCCTACGTTGTAGACAGTGCACACATTCAAACAGTTTTTACACAACGGTAGCAGCAATAGAAATAGCCCAACGTTGGTTATTGGTTGGGCGTAATAATGATATCTTACTGTATTTATCCAGGGATAGTTCATATCTTATAGGGCCTATGTTGGTGACAATGCAGAAATGCCAACAGTATTTACGAAAAAGAGGTAGTATAAATGGCCTAACGTTGGAAGTTGGCTAGGCGCAATGATATTCCTTTGTTGCATTGGGCCAATGTTAGTTAAAAACTAAAAGGGCCTCCATTACATTATTGCCAATACAAAAATGCCAACAGTTTTTAAGCAACAGTTTTTCGTGAGTTTGATGATTTCCAAGGAGGTTTAATAGGGGATCTCTTTGGTAGTCAAAATGTCAAAAAATTGATTTTCAATATACCTGAGGTTGTCGGTCATAAACTGTCAAGAACTGAAGGATGGAATTGGCCTATTCTTGTTTTCACCAATATTTATGATTCGAAAACCATTTCGAGGAAAAGCTTTCCTGAACTGTTTTTAGTAGACAGATTTTGAAATAAGCGTTCACAACATTTATTAAATGAAGAAAAAGCGATGACATTAACTTGATCTTCAGTGACGTCATCATCACACATTTCCATTTTCATTGATAGCATCCTTAGACGTATTTTTTTCTTGAACGCTTTCGAAAGACTGGAAATTGTGAATGTTACCAACTTTATCAAAAAACCTTGTTTTAATAGGTATTTTACCAATAATTATCAGAATTCGAGAACTAATAACAAATAACCACCATCAACAAATAATAATAATAATCACTTAATTCGCGTTTAGGGTCAACTTTGAAACCTATTTATATAAGAAATACTCATTAAATGATTATTAATTACTAATAATTATTTATATTAGACAGAGGTCATTGCACGAATAGGTATTTAAAGCTAGTTTATTTTAACAGAAATGTATCAGAATTCGAGAACTAACAACAAATAATAACAATAATCACCATCAACAAATAATAATAATAATCACTATCAACAAATAATAAGAGTTTAGGGTCAACTTTGAAACCTATTTATATTAGACAGAGGTCATTGCACGAATGGTATTTAAAGCTAGTTTATTTTAACACAAATGTATTGGCTGTCGGATCGTGAACCTGATTTAGGTGTTAAATGTAGATTTATGATTTTTGTTCGAACTCACCCTAGCTGGGTAGGTATGTATATTCTCTAGTTCTATCAGACAGAATCGAAGTTTTGAAAAAAGAAATACCGAGGTCGAAATTTTAAAATTATTGCTGCTGTTGGAAACACTGATACTTATGTGTCTGTCACTTTGACTGATTGGGTTCCGTTTCAAAACGAGTGGGTTTCTATCGGAGTGATGCGAATAGTGATCCAACCTAATGTGATGACGTCATTTCCTGTAACTACTAAAATACTTATAAAATCGGTTTTAGCACAGAAATATATATTATTCCAATTAAATAGCACATTAAAAATAGGCGAAATGCCACCCAAGTTAGGTTCACATTGATAGCTCCATGACCGCTAACGATCGCGGAACGTCGTCGGTCGTTCTGAGCCGTAAACTAGCGACTCTGTACGCGTTGTCACCCTATTTTAAAGGGTTAACTCGTATTTTTACTGTTTTCTGAGTATATTTAAGAACGAAATCAGCTGGAAGAGGACGTATGCCGGCCGCATTAGTAATATACTGGAGAAGGACCAAGTTGAAAGTTTCCGGAATGGGAAAACTTGTATGACGAGATCGAATGAATTAATGAATGAATAAACACTTTATTGCACACAAAACAAGATATTTTCAAACACATAAAGAACAGATAGAAGGCAAGGGCTGACTTATTCCTACAAGTAATTTCTTCCAGTCAACCTGATTGATTGATTGATGTGGAAAAGGCCAATGAGGACTGAGGAGTGTCAGAATCATTCAAAAAAAAAAATTGTATCCTATAGAAATCTGTCTTTACTATCTGTACAACTGCTTTGGGAGAAAAAATAAGAGTATCGAGGATTATGCAACTTTTTTCGTTTGATTTTCGTTTTTCTGTTACTTTAAACATTATATAAAAGAAAAAGTTTAAAACATTTTAAATGTTTACTGGATGTATAAATATCACTATACATTGCACTTGAGCAATATATTTTTTTAGTTGAATTGTATCGTATATTTTATTATAACTTTTGATAATATGCTAAATTTGTTACTGGCAAAAATGTACATTTTTTAATTGCAAAATTATTCGTCACGGCAGGGAAAAGTCAGATTATTATCATCATTTGGATGCATTTTTTTATAATCATTGTAGTGACCCTGGTCAACATAATAGGCTATAAGGGATGTTAATAAATTAACGCCCAAGGGGAAAACGCGCCAGATACTCAACAAACGCGGGCGGAGTAGCGCGCAAAGGCTAGGATATTATAAAATTTAATAGTTACTTATTAGCATAAGAAGGGGAAATAATTTTCCAAAAATATAAGATTTTAATGAACATCTTTGAATGCCATACAAATTAATTAATACCATGTCGACATAATGCAGCCATTTCTGTAATGTATGCAAAATTAGCGCTTCATTTCAGGCTCTGAGCTTTTGCCAAAACCCTCCGGCAGTTCCGAGATGACTTATATCTGTTCCTGAAACTACAAGTCGAATGTGAGCACCCTACTTCCACAGACTAAATTAACTCAACTCACTTTTATAACGCTTGTTGAGGTATACACGTTCTGTGGCTAAGAAATGTTTTAAACTGTGGCCGTGTTTTATCAAAAGGTGACCGTAGTTGTACGTAAAAAAATCGAGACAATACCAGAGCGTCGATTCAGTATTTCTACATCCCGATAGCCAAAGTTTTGCGTCGTAAATCAGAGGAAATGTATTTGACGGTAAAATATCCGTGGAAATGATAGTATTCGACCGGGAAGGTCGTTTTTCCCGGGCATCGTGTGGTACAATACTGTGTATCTGTTTTTTTATGGCTTTTTGTGGGTTGTTAGAAGCATTGGGTTTTGTAGATTGGCACAAAATTATCCTGTGTGGAAATGTTGGCCAAAACATTCGAAACAACTTTTACAAGCAAACAGTAAAAAAAGGAAAAAGTATGTGTGATAAAATATTTAAATCAAATGTTTTCCAGAAATAGCCAATCATTTCCCATAACTAGTGAATATCAATGCTTTTCGGACGGATATAACCTCATTATTAAATTGAGTATCTCAAGAACTAAAACGCAACTTATCATTTTCTGGAAAAATAATGTTTAACATTTTTAAAACAAATTGTACGTTTGTATAACTAATCGTCAACTAATATTATGCGAAAGTTTGTGTGTGTATGTTTGTTACTCTTTCACGCTGAAACGGCTGAACGGATTTGGATGAAATTTAGAATGGATATAGCTTATACCCTAACTTAACACATAGGGTACTTTTATCCCGGAAAAAAGCATATCGTTAAACCGAATAACACGCGGACGGAACCGCAGGCATAAGCTAGTATAATATATAAGGTGGTAGAGCTGATGCTGGGCTCGACGGTAGCGGTACCACTATCCTACTCGCAAACCCTCCCGAAGTTATTCGTGAGAGAGTAAGAGGACAGCTCTCAAACAGGCATAACCAGGCCCACCATTGTCTGGGATTGATTAATGGTGGTACATGCATCCCAAAACCGACTGGTGACGGGCAGCAACGTCACTAATGAGAAGGCCTGGGCACCGCGCTCACCTAGCCGCCTGCCTAGCGTGTGTGAGTGCCGGCATTTCTTCCAAGTGGACCGCCAAGATTGGTAAAATCTTGGAAAGGCCTATGTCCAGCAGTGGACGAATCAGGCTGATGAATGGATGGATGGATGGAGGGTAGTTAGAAGTGGTCAGTAATTTGGTGCTATGTCAGTGAGTAAGTAAGCAAGTGCCAAATTTATCGATTTAAACAGCAGTTTCTATGTCGTTAGGTTGTCAAACTTTCAATCTTGAGACCCAGCTACTAATCTTGCCGCTCGAGTACATGTCTCAACTCTTACTAATAATGGCAACCCTAAAAAAACAAACAAATGGTTTCATTTATTTTGGTCAAGTTGATATGTTTGTTTGGATATACAGGGTGTCACAAAAGTCAACGTCATCCCTTGGATAAAAAAATTCAAACTCGAATTCAAATTCGAACAAAAATGTTTTTTTTTTCTTACAAATGTGTATCATATTAGTTTGATTTTGGACTAGGGTCAATAGCAGGGCTATTCAGGATTCTGAAACAAAAATAAGAATCTTAGAATATGGAATCGTGTAGCTGTGGCACTGGAAAGACTCATCTAAGGTGTCGAATTTCACAAAATTTATAAAAGTATCGATAACTATCGATTTACTGAGGTCATGTTTTGATATTCTGGACAGACATGAACTGGCCTATGAGCCCTCCAAGGGATGATGTTGACTTTTGGGACAACCTGTATAAAGAGGAAGAATGAAAGTGACGAAAGAAAATTATGATGTGCAAGACTTATGGAAGGTAAAGCTCGACCAACGGAGTGTTCGGACAAGCTATTACTGCTATAAGTCGTACCAGATAATGCAGCACAGACTGTTGGGTATCTGTGTTATATCCGTATATTTATTGCCTTAGACAAACAAATGCGACTGCATTACAAACCGCTCTGTATTGATGGATGTGGTAGAAGCGAAAGAGGCGTGTCAGGATCCTATCAGATGGAAATCTTTTATCTGTGCCTGCACTTCTGTTATACAGGCACAACATATGTTTGTTTGTACGTGGTCTCCATGTGCAGAGTCAAAAGTTTAGACTTTTTACTATGGCCAAGGTCAAAAAGCAAATGAGCTCTATATTTCGCCGTGAAATGGCAACACTACGATTAGCCGGTGCGGTCGCTAACGGTAATATTTATAGGTGAAATTACCGCTTTAATGGACACAAGCTACTAAGGATAAATTGAATCCTAAAACGCTACTATGAATACCCGAATAATCGCTGATAACCAAAAAATTAAATGCAAATGTTTAAAAATTAAGCTGCCATAAAGCATGATATATCTATCTGTGCTTTTAGCATTAAGTCCACCTATTGTACATAATCTTTTGTGCAATAATAAACATAATAAACATATATGTAAAAAAGTTGTATCTGGACATTGAATACTTATTTTTGCCAAATTTTGAATTTGGTCCAAACCACTTCTTTCTAATTTCGTCTTCTTGTCTGTATGTAAGATGATATGCCTATGTTCCGTTTTATCTCGAGAACCACTCTACGGATTTGGATACCTTATTTTTAATTACCATCGTAGTGACCCTAGTCAACATTTATGGACTATAAGGAGCGTTCATAAAATTACGCTCAAGCCACAAAAGGGATAAAGATTGAATTAACGTGGGCGGAACCGCGGGCGAGGCCGCGGGTGAAAGGCTAGTAAAGAATAAGAGTGAAGTTGAAATGAAAATTGTATGAAAAAATTGAGTAAGGAAAGAAACAAAACAGGGTATAAATAGCCAGATATAACAAAATTGTTTGATTATATTGAACAACATTTCAAAGACACAGAACAGACAAATAAGATAATTGTTCAGTATAAACAGTATGTAGATTCACACCTGTCAATTTATACGTTTATTTATTGCACGAAGGAGGAAACTGACAGTTGATGCTAGTGGAAAATGCGCTTTTAACTCCTATGATGCATGAGCTATTTCACATTGCAACATTCAAAAGTTCGCGACAATGTGAAATGGCTCATGCAACTCCGGAATTAAAAGCGCTTTTCCTACTATCACCAACTGCCAGTTTCCTCCTTCGTGAAAAAAAAAACTTTGGATTGAATCCCACTATATTTAAAACTAACTAGCGTTTGCCCGCGGCTTCCTCTCGCGTTCGAGTGTCTTTCAATGAATGTATTTTTTAGAACTATCATTAGCAGTTTTTGACTTGTTGGTTATTTTATTAATACTTGTTATAGCCTATATTATTATATTGACCTATATTATTGACTGTGATTGTAAATATATATAATCAAAAAACACATCCAAATCCGATGAAATTTCAACTTTCAACAAGGAACCAAAACAGAATGTTATAAAAATTATAAAAAATTTAATTATGGATTTAAAAATATTTGTTTGGACTAGTTTTTAGGGTTCCGCACCTCAAGAGGAAAAAAAACCGGCCAATCGACAACATTACAAATTAATAATTGGTGCAAAATTGAAAACCATTTCGAGATATGGGCTTTCAGAGCATCATAGTTTTTTTTTCAGAATGAAATCGTTATTAAATAAAGAGATATTTTCAAAAAACTAAAAATATGGTAAACACAGGATTTTAAAAACAATTTCAATTGCTTTTAAGTACAGTTTGTTTAAAAAAAATCAACTGTCATGCCATGTGACAGCATACATAAACATGCCAAGCGTTTTTATTAAATAATCCGTTGGCAATGAACATCGACTTTTGAAATCCTCAGATGCGACTTACGTCCTTTTAGAATGAGTGAATAAGAAAACATTAAATTATGCAGGAAACACATAAAATAAAACAAAATGAAAAAATACATAAGCTTCTTTTTTACGCAGACTTTCAATATAAATATTAAAAACAAATGGTTAACTAAAATTTAAATGTTGTCAATTGCGAGTCGCACCAGAGACGCCGCTGCCAGTCACCGGTCTGTTTTATATAAGTCCCGGCAATTGGGGATGGATATACCGCCATCCATCAGTCCCAGGCAATGGTGGGCTAGCCTGGTTTTGCCTGAGAGCTGTTCTCTTACTCTCCCCCAAATAACTTCGGGAGGATTTGCGAGTAAGATGGTGGTACCACCTAAAAAAATCAAATTAATAATTCAAATTACGTAAAATGAGTGATTTTCATTTGTTTTTCTTACTGTTAAGATGAGTGAATCTAATGAAGAAATTCGATACATTTTAAAATTTTACTACAAAAAAGGAAAAATGCAATGCAAGCTGCAAAAAAAAATTGTGATGTTTATGGACTTAAAATTTGGTTTAAGCGTTTTCAATCCGGAAATTTTGATGTCAAAGATGCACCTCGCTCTGGGCGCCCTGTTACGGATAAAATGGATGCCATTTTTGAAAAAGTGGAGCAAGATCGGCATATCAGTAGTTACGATGTAGCTGAAGAACTGGGGATTGACTACAAAACAGCTTTGGCGCATTTGAAAAAAGCTGGGTACACAAAAAAGCTCGATATTTGGGTGCCTCATGAGTTTACTGAAAGAAACTTAATGAACCGTGTAGTCATTTGTGATTCTTTATTACGACGTAATGAAACTGAACCATTTTTGAAAAATCTGATAACTGGTGATGAAAAGTGGATCACGTACGACAAGAACGTGCGAAAAAGGGTCGTCGTCGTTCACAGACTCTGGCGAAACCCGGGTTATCTCGCAACAAGGTAATGCTGTGTGTATGGTGGGATTGGAAGGGCATTATTCATTATGAGCTGTTACCGCCAGGCAGAACCATCGATTCTGACCTCTACTGAGAACAACTCATGAGATTAAATTAAGAAGTTGAGAGAAAGCGGCCGGAATTAGTCAACAGAAGGGGTGTGGTTTTCCATCATGATAACGCTAGACCTCACACATCTTTAGCCACTCAGCAAAAATTAAGAGAGTTTGGCTGGGACGTATTAATGCATCCGCCGTATAGTCCTGACCTTGCGCCTTCAGATTTCCACTTGTTTCGGTCTCTTCAGAATTTTTCAGGCAGTGTCAGGTTAACATCACGAGAGGACTGCCAAAACTATTTGTCGCGGTTTTTTGATCAGAAGCCCCAGAATTTTTATAGCAATGGGATCATGTCCCTACCTACAAGATGGCAGAAAGTGATCAAACAAAATGGCACCTATATACTTTAGTTAAATGTAAATAAACTCTATTAATAAATGTTTTGAATTTTCATATAAAATGCGAAGAAACTGTTCCCCCAACTATTTATATTCAACTCGATACCTCCACGCGTTCCCGAGATAAAGGGTCTTGACAGACAGATAAAAAGAAAAACGGAACCCTTAAATATTACTTTGTTGTCCCCCTGTCCATCTGTCTGTCTGTCAAGACCTTTTATCTCGGGAACGCGTGGAGGTATCGAGTTTAAATTAAAACCATATACTCAAATTTACTCTCTTGAAGCTGAAAAAATCAAACTTCTAAGTTAAGGTAAAAAATAAGATACGGCCGTTTAAGCCGCAAAAAACGTAAATTTCGACACTCTAGAGTATCAAAATTTATAGGGTATTTCCCGTTGACCTATAACTATGAAATTTGGTAAGTAATACCGTCTAATACTACAAGTATCGAAAAAAATCTTAAAACTATACATTCGTAATTAAATTATTTATTTATTTTTATTTATTTATTGAAAAATTAAAAGTACAGCTTGCCAGACACTTAAATCTAATACGCTATACCTGCTAAAATAAATTACACTATACACATACCATATTTACACGGATTTACATAATAAGCCTAAATAAAAACACAATTATTACACTATACTACTCTTTTTTGCATCCCTCTCAGATAACCTCAGACATTCACGAAACACATACTTCAAACTATCAGCAAACAGATCACATGTTGGGTTTGCTGTCAGTAGTGTGTTTAGGCCCTTTATAGCGTGCGGAAGCGGAGAGCAGCGTCGCGCCTGTGTTCTGGCAACGGGTTGGTGCAGCAGCTTGTGACTGCGCAAGTGATTGTAATTGTTGGGTGCGAAAAGAAAGGTTACGGCATTCATAAGTTTGGGGCAGTCAGAGTCACCTCGCAGAATACGACACACTTGGAACAACAAATCCGTATTACGCCTAACGTCCAGTGAGTTAAAATCTAGTGTACCTAGGAGAAAAGGGGTGGGATACATAAAGGGGTAGTAACTGAACCTTCTTTTATATAGGTATCGCAGGAAAGCCTTTTGCACCTTTTCTACCATAAGAGTGTATGTGCTCTCGTAAGGGTTCCATATAATAGCGCTCGCCTCAAGTTTGCTCCTAACAAGCGACGTGAAGAGCAACTGAATAGTTTTCATGTCTTTCAAATCTCTGCAGTTTCGCATAACGAAACCTAACCGTCTATAACAATTTGCTGCTAGGTTCACGCGTGCTCGTGAAAATTTAGCCGAGGATCAAATGTGATATCAAGATCTTTAATCGAGCAGACGCGTGTGGTAGTCGCATCGCCCAAAGTGTAATTACAATGTTTTGGCTGAAGGGATCGAGTAAAAGACATCAAACTACTTTTGTCTGGGTTAAAATGCAGTTTATTTTGTAGACTCCAAAGATAGATGGCGTTGAGATCTTTTTGAAGCAATTCACTGTCATAATCCTGATCAATGCCCCGGACCAATTTTAAATCATCTGCATACAGAAGGCATGCAGTATGACTAAGCACGGCATCGAGATCATTAATCATGATCATAAAAAGAAGCGGACCAAGAATAGAACCTTGACTCACTCCTGAACGTGTCAAGTAATGCTCTGACTCAAAACAACCGTGCTTTACGTACTGTTTCCGGTCGCTCAGATAATTCGCAAAGAATCGTACAAGTCCTGGAGAGAAACCAATATTGCATAGTTTTTTTAGAAGTACGTCGTTGTCAACTCTGTCGAATGCTTTTTTAAAATCTAAATAAACGACATCAACTTGCACTCGTTTGTCCATAAGTTCAGAAACGATGTCAACAAGCGTCAAAAGGTTGGTGTCTACAGAGCAATTGCTTCTGAATCCGTGCTGGGAGTCACTCAAAAAGGGTTGTACAACCCGGTCACATTATCTCGAGACCTCGCTGGAATGCGAACCATCCGCCCCGTTCTCCTTTCACCTCCCCGCGCTCGCCACGGCGCGTCAGTACGGTTAGCACTTTCGTTGCCGATACGCGTCGACTTGTTTTCGTGGTATATTTTTAAACATTCCATTGTTACGTTTGGACTTTTATTGTTATTGAATATATCTGGAATCTAGTGAAGCAAAGGGTGGCAGACAAAAATGTTAGCCAGTCAGAAAAAGAAATAGAAAGATTAACAAGAGATGCGATTAATTCCATCACACCTTCCGACTGGAAAAAAGAAGTAAATCACGTTGAAAGATTACAACAGGAGTATTGGGAGAAAGACCACCTTGAAGAAGAAAATGTTCGTGAAATAATTATATCCCTAGGTGAAGAGAGTTCGGACAGTGAGATCAGCGATAGCGATAGCGATAATGAAACAATGACTGGCATCGAGCCAATCATATATTTTGAAGAAGATTTTTAGTATGTAGTTTTGTGTAATAAACACTTCTTGTACCCACTTAACCAAGATTGTTTCATTTATTTTTCATCATTTTAATCATATCATTATAATAATATTACCTACATTAAATTAATTAACACAATATTTGTTTTGTAGGAAATTTTATTGTTTATAATAATATCCTACTAGAGGATGCTTGTTTTGCGCACCATATCTGAGCGACGACGCGACGTGACGTCATCGACGCCAGGTCTCGAGATAATGTGACCGGGTAGTACTTGCGGATAAATTTTCTTGTGCACAACGGATTCGAAGACTTTTGCCGCTGAACTTAAATTGGCTATGGGCCTATAATCGGTAACTGTAGAAGTATTACTAGTTTTGGGAATCGGTGTCACGCGCGAGATTTTCCACATTGCAGGAAATGTACATGTTGTCAAAATAAGGTTAAAAATGTACACCAACGGGACCATGAGTTGATCTACAGCCGCTGAACTTAAATTGGCTATGGGCCTATAATCGGTAACTGTAGAAGTATTACTAGTTTTGGGAATCGGTGTCACGCGCGAGATTTTCCACATTGCAGGAAATGTACATGTTGTCAAAATAAGGTTAAAAATGTACACCAACGGGACCATGAGTTGATCTACATGGGTTTTGAGTAAATATGGTGGTAAACCATCTGGACCAATAGAACTTCTAGCCTTAAGACGTTTTAATGCCAACTCAATGTCACTAGCATGTATCTGATTTATATCAATGTACTTAGAGTAGACTGTGTTGTCCGAGATATTGATTTGGTCCGTATCTAACACGGGTGTGTTCGGAAGGAATACACTTGCGAAAAAAACTGAAAAAGCAGACGCTGCTTCTGCACCCGTATACTCCTTTCCTTCGTGCAACCTCCAAACCTCCAAACCTCCCTTGGACTTTAAGTTGGCAATGAATTTTGCGTATACTTCTGCATTCTTAGTAGACTTCCAATTACGATGCAGATATGCCTTACGACCAGTGGCGGCTGGTGCCTCAGGGAACCGGTGGTGCACCATGGTTTTATTAAAAAGATCAAATAAAATGCCGCAATTTAAGGAAACAAATTTTATTTATATTCCGTCCAAATCGCTTCTCCGCCGAAAATAACACAGGGAAAGCAAAAAAAAAGCATTTAGTCTCTCACATCCACATAACCATTTCTTTTCAACATACATTTCACTTTTGAAAGTTATCGTGAACGATTTATTTTTTGTTTTGCATTCCTGTTTTATATTATGAAAAGACCGGGTTTTCATAAGTCCTGTTGGTTTTAATAAAGTCAATATTGTAATTTACACTCATTATTATCACTCTTTCTAATCTTTAGTTTACTTTTTTACATAATTATAGTAATTAAATAAACAATTACTCCTCCGCAAGCACGCGCAAAAATTGACAAAAGCATCGTGCATAGGTCAAGGCCTCGGGGTAACGCGAGTGAACTACTCGTTTCGCTTCGTATTCTTTCGGCAATTTCCGGTCGCGTGCGGCGCACGAATCTAACCTAAAACTGCCATACATTTTGTACTACGCATCTTCTGTCTCACGCGCCGGGCTGTTTACACCGTGTTTCATAGAAGTTGTATGAGCTCGCTGCGTGCGCTTTCCCGAGCGCACGGGGTACGGGGCCGATTTTGTTCAAGCATAAATAAGATTTATTTCCTTTGCAGTAGAAATCTATACATTTTTATTTACCTCGTAATAACAAAACATGTATATATATGTACTATAATCAGATATTTAATTTCCGTATATGGCAGTATGGATGGATGGGTAATGATAGGTATAGGACATTATTGTGTAAGTTTAATTTAAATGGTAGTGCGGCGCACGGGCGCACTTAAGGTGCAGCCGCCACTGCTTACGACCAAGGTCCTTTATAATATCAGCCGTAAACCTCACTGGGTATTGCCTTTTCCGTGTATTAGGTCTATTTTTTAGGAACGCAATGGTCCAGAATACCATACATTATATCATAAAAGGAATTTATGGCATCATCTACGTCACATCGATGAACTACCGAATCCCACGAGACCTCGGACATCAACTTATATACGAGTAGCAGTAACGGTATGCGCGGTCATAATTGTACGGGTGACCAAATCATTTTGTAGATTATTTTTAAACATTTACTAATTTGTACGGAACCCTCGGTGGGCGAGTCCAACTCGCACTTTTCAGGTTTTTTATTTACTGTCGGAATAAAACCATAAACTCCAGATCGAGGCTCGTGAGAGGATAAGGACCGTCGGTCATGGCAATTGGCAGATGCGAGAGCTTATATGAAATTACTAGCTTTTGCCCACGGCTAGGCTCCGCCCGCGTATGTTAAATCTCTGTCTCGTTTTCGGTTTAGGCGTTGTTTTTTGAACTCCCTTTATAGCCTATATGTTGACCAAGATCACTACGATGATAATAAAAATCGCACCCAAATTCGTTGAGTGGTTCTTGTGTTAAAACGGAACATATACATACAGAAAGACAGATAGACAGACAAAAATTCTAAAGATTGTATTTTTAGCACAATGAATTACAAATATTAGTACAATACTAATAAGAAACTTTCGATGTACTAGTATTACCTTTTTAATACTTTATTACTAGCAAAGATTGTAATTTTTGTTCGAATTATTTAAGTCTATTAAATTATTTGGTACGGAACCCTCAATGCGTGAATCCAAAGCGCATGAGACTGATTTTTAGGGTTTCGTAGTCCGACAAGGAACCCTTATAGTTTCGCCATGTCCGTCTGTCCGTCCGTCCGTCCGTCTGTCCGCGGCTTAGCTCAGAGACTATTAGTACTAGAAGGCTGTAATTTGGCAAGAGTATGCATATTAATTACGCCAACAAAACGGTAAAATAAAATCATGAAAAAATGATTTTTAATGGTACCTCCCATACACGTAACTGCGGGATATATTTTTTTTCTCGTCTATCCCATAGTGTTGGGTACCGTTAGATAGGTCGTTTAAAAACATTGTGTGTGTATAAAATCATTTTTCGATTTAGAGATCCGTTGGCGAAATATTACACTTTAAAGTGCAAATTTTTATTAGAGTGAAGTGTCCCCCCACCCCTGCTGGCTAAACGGTTATTTAATGGTTGTTGAATTTAAAAGGAAAACGATCACAGCTAAGTAGGCATTACAGGTTTACGAGTACCGGTCACACCAAACTTTTAGCCCCCTCTAAACACGACAATGTATGGGCCGTTCTTCTAAATGTATGGGACTAGAAGTTTGGCGCGATCTGTATTAGTAGACCAACTTATAAAATGTACCGGGCAACTAAACTGCGCGTGGCCCGACACAAACTTGGCCGGTTTTTGTTGTTTGTGTCGAGTTTCCAGAGTAGTGCATTTGCACGTATTTACATTAGACATACTAACCGTGAATTTATAGCATAGACGTTGCAGCTTAAAATTTGGAACGGAACTCAACTAATTTAGTGTGACTTATGCCTTATGCTTTGCATTCGTATAAAGGCGTGGCGTATTGAATATTTTGAACTGGCATTTGGCTACAAAACGGGTGTAAATGGCGTGTGGCCACGTCATCTATAAATGTATTTATATCTATACTAATTATAAAGTATAGTTAAAAAGTCGTATCTGTACATTGAATATTTTAATAATAATAATAAACACTTTATTGCACAAAATAAACACATATAAATACAATTTAAATTTAGAAAATATAGGTCATAGGCGGACTTACTTCTAAAAGAAATTTCTTCGTTTCAACCATAAAATACAGCGATGAGGAAAATTTAAGTGCAATAGAGAGAATATATTAAGAATATTTTAAAAAGACAGAATATTAATCACGCCGACAAAACGGTAAAAAAGTTATTACACGTTAAACTAAATATCCTAAAAGTAAAAGAAAAAGAAGAACCTATGCTATAAAAGTAAAATTAACAAGACAGAATATAAAACTAAATTATTATTAAAAAAAAGAATCTCATTTATCTAACAATATACTTACAGTCCTACACCTAAGATATTTTCGCGAAATTTAGCACATCAGTTCCAAAAACCTCATTGGTGCAGCATGCTGACCGTCACGAATCGAATCCGGATTTCAAGATTGAGAGTTCAGCGTCGTACCAACCCAGTTCCAAATCTGTGTAATATATAAGGTCCTACAATTCAAAGTGAAAAAAATTTAATAGATGATAGAGTAACCTTAATAGACCACATTCCACTGAAAACAGAAAAATTTGCGTGAACTTTTTTTTTACCTTTCCATAGAAATTTAGTCAGCTGATTCATCCACTTTGTACTGTGGAGTGGAAAAATTATTTGTCCCAATATTTTTTTTCCTTTTGGAATGTGATCAGTTAACGATACATGATGTATCCTTGAATTATTTTCACTTATTATTGTAAGACCTTATATACTTTATCTATTAATAATAAAGTAGTAACAAAGTCACATTTAACTTTGCAAAATTTTAAATGAATCGGGTTACTAACATGAAACTGATTCCAAAACTAAAGTTTTTTGATGATTTGTCCGTCTGTATATCTTTATATACGATTTAATTCGAGAACCACTAAACGAATTTGGATGCGGTTTTCTTTATTATCATCGTATTGACCCTGATCAATATATGGTGCTATTAGGGGTGTTGATAAATTAACCACCAACCTGAGAACTACTGTCGGTACTACTCAAGTATTAGATTTACATTTAAAATTTACATAATATTGAAACTATGATTTATCCATCGCAAGAAGATAACAAATTAATTTTATATCATAGCGGTATAGAAAATCAGAAAAGTAAATGTGGACGTGAGGAGCTTTGAACCGGGATATAATGATGACGCGAGTAAATCCACGGACAAAAGCTAGTTTATTAATATAAGTTTATGGGCTCCAACATTGCAAAATATGTTCTTCAAATATAATTAATTAAAAATTTATGTGTGCTTAAGACCTGAAAGAAGTTCACTATGTCAACTTTGTTTAACAAATGATTTATATTCTTTCGAAGCTTCTATTCCTTTAAAAGTGTTTCGACTGTCAAAATCCTCATGCACCTTCCCCAACCATTAGTCTTCATTCGTTCTATTCCTCAAAACGAACGTCTTTCTGTACGTCATCGCGCCACAAAGAGGGGCTCATTCTACATGCAAACGTCACAGACGGAAGCTTTTAGTGAGTTTTTCAAGAGAATAAAGTGGTGCCCTCTTCCGTAGGAGAGTTGAACTTGATTTATGGTGTAGACGTCGCCTTAAATTTATTATTACTCAACTACTGTGTGGTGGGATACCTAGCATGGATTAAGCCTAATAGTAAACAAATTTGTTTTATTTTGAAGACTCAGTTTGTTTTTGGTAATTGTCCCAAACATTATTTTCAAAATCAATTGAAATATGTTCTAATTGATTTTTTCTAGTGACTTTTAACAATGTAGTATCCAAAGCGATCGATTTCACTATGGAATTAGTGTTAGTACTCATACTTATGTTCAAATTTAAAGTCTTATGGAATACGGATATTCTTTTTTCAAATCAAATAAATGAAAAAAAGGATAAAACGAATATGATGCTACATTAAAAATGGATTTATAATAAATCGAAGTTAAAAAGTCTGCCGTTTTTGGATTAAACGAGTGACTACGTTAAAAGTCATAGTTCCCGAACATTTATTTCCGGGCCCTTATGTGTAATGGCTTAACAACCACAATAAACAAGCAAAGCCATCGATGTAACTATTGAATAAATAAGCAATTTTCTGTTGTAAAATGCAATTTTATTTTATTACCTACATACCGGGTCTTTACATAGTTTTGTAAGTAGACTATATATTTACCGACACTAAAACTTCTTTATATATATATATACAGCGTGTAAATAGAGTGCGACCATTAAATAAAACCACATACTCTACTGATCATACTGAAAAACCGCGCAAATCTTCACAGAAAAAGATATTCAACGTAGGAGGAAGGTCTATTTCAGAATGCTGCAACATACAGTCTATTTCACGGACGACACTATCTCTAAAGTCGCCCGTGTGTCGGTGCGTTACGGTTCACGCATTTTTGTTTGGAACTCAATTATTTCCTAAACTAAGGGTGTCCGCGGGTATGATTCTCGGGAAAAGTGGTTCAGTAGGGTCGGTAGAATATGTGGTTTCATTAAATGATAGCAGTCTATTTACACCCGGTATATATATTATAGACATTTTATTGGTCAAGTGACAAAAAACTTCTATCGTTATGTGTACTTATGTGTATGTATGTAAGGTTTTTATTTTTTTAAGGAATACCAATTAAGTGCGAGTAGTATCACAGTATTAATAAGTAATAGTATTGTATCTCCATACAAACGGGCCGAAACGAACCCCCTCAAACCTCGGTACAAATCAGTTTACGACAGTCGCGGTCGCACCGCAGTTACGTACGCACGTTGTCTCTGTGACGCTCCCGCGCTTTTTCGTAATTTATGGCAGGAAATTACAGAGTATGTTGTGCATTGTATGGTTGCTTAAATACAACTTTTATAATAATAATAAAGTATTATCAAATACGTAAACAGTCAGTTGGCAGCCCTAGGGCGTGTTTAGGCGCTGAGTGGCCGCAGGTATTGATTTCAAGGACACCGCCTAGTTAAACTTCTGTTGTTACCTACGCTGTGGTAGCACTTACGGGTGTAGCGTTCCGTTTTAGATGTCAAGGAATAATATTATATTTATAAATTTTACAGTTGACGTCATAATCATATATACCTATTTTAGTAGATACATGACAGCTGTAGTGGAAAGATAAAAAAAAATGTTTATTTTATTCAGGTATTATCTCTTATTCTTATTCTTTATTGTACACAAAAAAGTAGATTACAAACATTAATTTGAGAACAGCGGCGAGCTTACCTCTCAAAGAGATTTTTTATAGCAAACCGAACAATTTGCCAATTTGCTCATACGAGTAAAAGTTATTTATAAATATTGAGTTACAGATTAAGTATATATTTTGATAAAATTAAAACTACGATTGATTTTGAGAGCATGTGATTCTCCGTCTTAATCAAAATCCCTCTACCGCCAAATAAATATTCGTAATCGTCATGACGAAAACCTCCAATATGAGATGTCTTGAAAGTATTTCACAATAGTTTTTAAAGAGGTATGATACAAAAATGCACATTAAGGACATGCTAGCCATTTCTCCATGTTAGTGCATTTGTAGATGTCGTATCTTTTTCTAGTTTTAAGTAGGATAACAGCTGTAGTTTCCTGGTCATAGACAAATTGTAAGAATTGTTTCGGTTCTTTTCTACTGGCTATTTGTGTTTTATATTAAGTTAATAATTAAGTTTATCCTCCTAATATTATAAATGCGAAAGTTTGTGCGTGTGTGTGTGTGTGTGTGTGTGTGTGTGTTTGTTACTCTTTCACGCTAAAATGGCTGAACGGATTTGGATGAAATTTAGAATGGATATAGCTTAAACCCTAACTTAACATATAGGCTACTTTTTATCCCGGAAAAAAGCATGTCGTTAAACCGAGTTTTCTTATAATTCTCTGGTGGTTAGGTTAGGCAACAAATCGAGGTAATAATACGCAATCCGCATTGGTTCCCAGGGTTTTAAGGTTTAACTTGGCGAAGATTCAAACAGTCAGTGTTCGTACGAGAACTGACTTCTAGCAATATTGTCCCAACGTGAAAGGGGTTGGGCCTATTGCCATAATGCCGGCACAAATACACGTTTTTAGAGCATGCAGATTGTGTTTTTGTTCACCAATATGCAATCTAAAAATGTTTATTGGTACACGTTAGACCGGCAACATTCGAATCATCTCAAGATTTCAAAACCCATATCCTACTTAGGATTAACATCAGCATTGTCAGTTTCATAATTTTTCCTTTAGGTGCAATCAAGTGCGCATCGTACTCGCTGCTCACAGATGTAACAAATTGCTAGGTATTCAGTATTCATGAGCATGTACCTGCGCCACATTACACTCGCAGAGTCTCATCTATGGGAGTCACATCGTATAGGTAGTTACTAATTACGAGCGGGTGCATTAAGGAGTCTAGGAAACTAGCAGGAGACCAGTAGTTAGATCGAGTAAATGTCTTCCGGTTAAGGTGGCAGCAGACTTGTATACTTACTTCTTTAATTTTATAACCAAAGAAAAAAAAAATATTTGGCCAAGTACGAGTCGGACTCGCGCACAAAGAGTTCCGTACCACCACACAAAACGGGTAAGTAATCCTGAAAACATGTGGATACCATAGCAACACCATGACGTCAAAAAATTCGCTAAAATGATAGCGCCTGTCAAATAATTCAGCATCATTTGAGCACGGAAACCAAATTTTTACCAAATCTGACCAAATTTTAAACTTGTGTGTATTACTGTCTTTAAGATAGAGCTGAAACAAATAACCAAGTCTTGTAGCGGGACGGGACCCCCTTCGTTTTTCATATTTTTATTAAAAATATTTTATTATAAATAAGTAATAAATAAATAAATGAATAAATAAATAAATTATTTGTTGTGGTAGAAGCCATAGTAATACGTATTTTGTAAAAATTTCAGCTGGCTACACACTACTGAAGCTGTAGTAGGTAGACCCCTGTGACTAACGGACGAACAGACAGCGGAGGCTAAGCAATAAGGTCCCATTTGGCACCCAGGGTACAGAACCCTAAAAGTCACACCTTGTCGAGCTCTTCATTAAGCAAGCTTTTCAGTGACGAATATAACGTCCGAAATGTGATGAGTGGTGAAACCTACCTCCGTAGTTCAAGCACAAATGGACCAACAGCTCAACGTGTCTTTCGAAGCAAGCAGATCAAACATATATCAATGTGCACCGTGAAGATTGAGCCAATGATCTCTGTACTAGCAGGCGAACGGTTCACGTTTCGGACACAGAGGTGATATCTTGTAATGGGTGCTCAACTAATTATGATAGTATTAAATCTATTATAAAATAGTTGGCAACTTGTTTCAAGCAATAACATATTGTAATATTGCCAGACACAATTTCTACGAGTACGTCACAAAAAATAATTGCGTCTTGAGAAAAGTATTTTTTTTATTGTAGCCAAGTTGGGTGTTCGTACCAATTAAATGATAGATAAAGATAGATAAGATAGAAAATAAAACATAAAATTGAAAAGAACAATTTGGCTTTGTGCTTTGCTGGACGGTGCAGCGGTTGTAGTTTTATCCTCCAGGAACCATAGTCTTATAGGTTTTTATGTTCAGATATCTAAGAATAAATATGAGAAAGCTAGGCTTGCCTAAAATTTTTCAATTTCTCCATTTTGTAATTCCATATTTTTATTTCGGTACAAATTCTACATCTAAGCGTTTAAGGAATTCTAAACCCAGGTAAAATAATGTGTGAGTATTAAAATAATCTCGCGAACTTTTTAAAAAACTAAAACGAAAAAATTTCGTCAATGTTAACAGATTCCTAGAAAATGTAGTCTTATATTCAGTTATGGTCGTTTGCTTCATCACACAAAGGGTTTTTATTGTAAGTTGTGTTGTGTTATTTTATTATGTATATGTAAATTATCCTGCAAAACAACTATAAATACCCGTTTAGAACGAGACTTCTCGCTACTACCCTTAACTCTCTTTTGGTAACATTGTAGAAAGGGTAACGTTCTTTGTCAGATCTCTTCCGAATAAAGAGTATCATCCCGGAATTCAGACACGTTCCACCGCCGCGGGCTAAACGCCGTCGTTTCTGTAAACTTCCTCCTCTTTGTACTAATTTCCTCTAAGAAAATAATAAAGGTGGCGTTTATTATCTCCATTATACAAGCATCTTAACACGAGCTTGTTTCTTGGAGACAATTTGGGCTAATTGCTGTGAAACAAGCAGGGAATAAATTTGCCTCTAGTGGTGCTACTTTGTACAGCTGATGGCCGGTCTTTACTCGAACACGGATAACCAAAACGTAAATAAAAACAGTTTCTACTGGGCGTGCATTGTCAACAAAAGGGGTCACCGACAGCTCTACACGGCGTCAACTCGACACGAATAATAATTCCAGATATTTCACTTCCTTTTACGGTGATTTGTACGGTCAGGCAGAAAATCCATAAGTTGAAATAAATAATTTAATTTTTTTCAAGGATTTGGTTTTTCATTTCCATACAAAGCAGGAAAGCATAATTATCTACAACGCTTATTTCAAAAATGATACCTACATAAGTAGCCCTAGTACAATTAATTGTACCAATTAACATACATTTCTTTAACCTTATATAATAAAAATAAAAATTACCTACCTATATTATATTTGTTTATATTGAAAGCCTCATACGAATACTAATAAGTACCTAAATAAATAAATCAGTCTCTATTGCAGAACAAGTTCATAGCATTCAATTTAATAAAATATTCATTACATTTATTCATACAACTAAAAATATAATACTGTCAATAAATTTAAACAAAATTCAATATTTTAAGAGGACGATACTTTTCATGCTTACGGTACAAACCACTATTTTAGACGTAGTTTCTGGTATTGTTATTCGTGTCGAGTTGACGCCGTGTCGAGCTGTGTCGGTGACCCAACAAAAGTGTAATAGGAATAAAGTTTTATTCGTTGCATTGTTAACGACTTCTTCTTCTACAACTTCCCTGATGGTGCCTGGTTTAGGGGAGAAAATAACGTTACCTTTCATTTTACTTATACAGGTTGAAAATTAACCCTCTAGCTTTATTGAACAATGATTCAGAATCACTTATAGAACACAAAACCGTAAAAAAAAGTTTTATTTTTTTTTGGTTTTCAAGCGAAAAAATGGCCAACCTACGCAACGTAACATGTGACTGACAATAGACAGTACATATTCCCGGTGGTAAATAATCCACATAGGCTATGTACACAATACATAGGTTTTGTAGAGCGTCGTCTCTGTCGCCGGAGTATTAGTGCTTCTTTGGCGGTCGATATCATTTTCTTACATTCTGAATCATCATGACAAAAGTAACAAAACATGTATTTTTTATTTCGAGCATGGAACAGTTTCCTTTCTTTTAGCTGGAGGGTTCGTTTTCAACCGGTATATGCTTTATAAGAACAGGCAGTGCTTGAGTTGCAAACTTTGCTTTGGTAGTACTCGTACATAAGAGAATAGGTACCCTAATTGTCTGGATTATAAAGAGGATAGCTTCCGTAAAACCATAATTTATTCTTCCTTGTTTGAAGAATCTAGCATTATTAGATATTTGCAAAAAAAAATGGACTTCTGTCAATAATATAATGCACACTCTTATCGAAACCGAATCTTCAGAAGTCATTCCAACATTGAATCATAAAAAATCAAAGATGACTGCAAAATAGTTTTCATGTCGAGTTTTAACATTATTTGGGCAAAATCATATTAAGTATATTATTTATCAATTAAAATTCTGTATAAACTTTATTAAACTCTGGACAAAACAGGTATTTGATACGAATTTTTTTTGAAGATTAATTTTAACTTTGTGTACAAGTAGAAGTGTTTTATTTAACAAAGACGTATAATAAGTTCCACCAAGCGCCAACAATCACAACCATCAACATTTGATACTAACTTTAGTTTTTTTTTTATAATAAAATTCGTGATTAATGTCGTCATTTTGATATTTTTCCAGAGTTCGTCCCTCTCGCACTGCGGGTCTTTCCGCATGGAGTAACAGCGATAAATGCAATCGGAACCGCCTGCACCCAACAACGGGTTGACGGTCCACTATGGAAACATGACATTTAGACAGGTTGCTTGTCTGTAATAAACATCCGATAAAAAAATATTTTAGGAAATTCCTACAGAGATTATGTTTTATTGCGAAATCCATCGCTTTGGAATACACTAAATATTATTATTAGAATGCATTACAAACTAGAAAAGATAAATTAGAAACAAATGTAAAGACAAGAATTTGAAAAAATTCCTCGGGCCAGGATTCGAACCTGCGAACTATTGTTATCAAGACAAGCGCGCTACCAATTGTACCACCGAGGTACTTACTTACCTAGACCGCTGAATTAGCGTTGAGGTAGCTCGCTTGTCTTGATAACAGGAGGTCGCAGGTTTGAATCCTGGCCCGAGAATTTTTTTTAGATTCTTGCTTTTATATTTGTTTCTAATTTATCTTTTCTAGTTTAAAATGCACTCTAATAATAATTCCTAGAGAGTCGAGAGAAGTGGGAACAACACGAGTAACTCCTGTATTAAAAGCTCCATGCTTTAGTGCCATTTACACTTTTCATAGCATTATACATAATGTCTGTGAATAGTATATGTATATACAATCACTGTTAAGAACAAACACCTGGATTGTCTTTACATTTCCCAGCAAAGAAAGCACTTTGGATGTAGCAAATCTCTTCAGGCACTAGGGTTTAATTAATGCTGAACATTTATCGTCGCACCTTATATCTGCAGCTATATCAGTTTATACTGAGAAGCTACAAAAACATACTTTTTACCTTGGTTATACAAAGAGTATCTCTGTGATGAGATAAACCAAAATTTTTTCTGATTTCTTAATACATATTCCATAATAGGGCAAAAAGATGACACTTTTCTTCTCTTATGCAGTTTTCCTTCGGTTTTTGATGGCATTACTAGAACTTTCACACAAAATTGTAGATCAGATTTTTTTATTTCAGTACGACGATTTTTCCTTTTTTTTTCTTGTCAAAGTTGTCTCTCCTAAAGATAACAAAACTTGTTTTTTGTAAATATTTGTCTTTCCTTTTCATTAGTCATCGAGGAAACCAAAATTTTATAGAAACTTTACATCAATACGATAAAAAAAATGTTACTCATAAGGATTGTCGCTTCGAATATACTTAATATTATAGTTGTAATTTCAAATTCCTAACTTGTTTCGATTTTGAGATAGACTTACATACGACTTTGACAATAAATGAGTTTTATTAAATATACCTAAATAAGTAATTTTTTTGTTTTAATCTGTTAAGTATTATTATTATTTTAATGTAACGAATTCACCAAGTTAGGGTCATACAATTCTGGTGTGTCCAGAGGTCGTACGAAATAAAAATCTGGTAAAAATGCCATTAATGAAAATACTTTAAATTTTTCTCAATTTTAATAAATGTTTGACATATTAAGTAACGAAAATTTTCATGATATACTTACAATTAACAAGAAAAATATGAAAAATAAATATTTTTCTGCCTTCAATGCTACGGTGATGGAGTCGAATATTTTTTATTTTATTTTATGACACGCAATTTTACTTTCTAGATTTTTTTTTACAGAATAAAAAGATTTGTTCAATAGGAATTTGTATAGTTTTCCCTTAAAAAAGTTAAGAGGCAGTTCTGTTACACTTGTGGGTAGTGTATTAATAGTAGTTTATGAAACTGGTACATAAAAAGGTTATTAAAACACGAGTGTCAGTTTATTTTTTAATAGAACACGAGTGTTTTAATACCTAGTTATGTATAGTTTCATACACTACTTTATCTAAACTTATGCCTACTAACCTGTTTTGAATGAATGAATGAATGAATGAATGAATGAATGAATAAACACTTTATTGCACACAGAACAAGATATTTACAAATATACAAAGAACAGACAGAAGGCAAGGGCGGACTTATTCCTAAAAGGAATTTCTTCCAGTCAACCTTGGGAAAATATAAAACATTTTTATTGAAGAAATTAACACAAGAGCATATGTACATTCTAAGTTAATTCTAAATCTATAATCTAATTATAAATATACTAAATACAAATACATACTTAAATACACAAATACATACATACAAACAACCAAGTAGCTTAGTCAGTAAGTCATTCAGAGAGAGGAGAGGTAAAATTTTTTCAAGTTATATTTAAAAGAGGACACGGAAGGAAGATCTTTGAGATTTTGCGGAAGTTCATTCCAAAGCCGAACAGCATTGACCCTAAAAGATTTGGAGAAACGATCAGTGGTATGCGGAGGCATCGCCAGATCGTGGTGGTGACAGGAGCGAAGCGTTCTGTTACTACGGTCAATGCGAAGGACAACTCTTTCTTTTAAATAATTGGGGTAGAGGGGATTGTGAAGACCATTATATAAAAGGGAAAGGATATGCAATTTCCTGCGAAGTCGGATAGGGAGCCACTTTAATCTGCATCGAAACTCGGAGACGTGATCATACTTGCGCAGTCCGAATATGAATCGAATGCACAAATTCTGAAGACGCTCCAGCTTATCAAGCAGCTCTTCAGTGGGATCTAGATAAGCAACATCGGCATAATCCAGAAGGGGAAGAAGAAGAGATTGAGCTAACGTTATTTTCGTATCCAGTGGCAGGAATTTCTGTAGGCGCTTAAGCGAGTGATATGAGCAGAAAACGTTACGACTTACTTCATTGATATGTGGAGACCAAGACAGAGTTTGGTCCATCCACAAACCCAAATTCCTCACTGTCGTACAGTAAGGCACTACTTCCCCATCAAAAATCACATCTGAAACGTTGAACATGTCCAAGCGGGAGACATAATAGTTACTACCAATGAGGATAGCCTGTGACTTCTTCGGGTTGACCTGCAAACCAAAACGTTGCGTCCAATCTCTAATGGCAATAAGATCAGAGTTAATGGTGTCTACAGCCCTGTTTATGTCGTCTAGCGGTGCTGCTGCGTACAACTGCAAGTCGTCAGCATATATGTAGATGAAAGGAGGAAGACAGAGAGGTAGTAATAGAATTGATAAAGATCGAGAAAAGGAGAGGAGAAAGAACGCCACCCTGTGGGACGCCGGCAGTAAGGTTACACCATTCGGATTTGAAGGTATCGATTTTAACCATCTGCTGTCTACCGCGAAGATAGGAATTGAACCATGAAATTACAACTGGAGATACATTGAGAGACCTCAGCACGCCAACAAGTATGTCGAAGTCGACAGTATTGAAGGCGTTGCTGAAGTCTAGGAGCGTTAGGACGGTAAGATTCTTCTGTTCAATGTTTAACCTTAAATCATCTGTTACATTGACGAGAGCTGTAACAGTGCTGTGTCCTGGACGAAAACCAGATTGGTAAGGATTAAGGAGATGGTTATGGGACAGGAATTCAGCAAATTGCTCATGAACAATATGCTCAAGAATTTTGGACAGAATAGGGAGAATGGATATAGGACGAAGATCAGAAAAAGAAGCAGGGTTAGACTTTTTTAGGAGAGGGATAATGTGGGCTTTCTTCCAAGAACTGGGGAAGGAACCAGAGGACAGGGAACAATTAATAATATCTGCTATTATTGGACAAATAACATCAGAGATAGGCATGAACATATCTTTACTGAGTCCATCGTCACCTACTGCCTTAGTAGTTATAGAGCGAAGAATCTTCCGAACATCCATAGCGGTAATCTCATGGAACTGGAAAGGTGGACAGTCAGTCGACGGGATTGTACTGTTAAGGGTATTCAGGGTATTAGATTTGGGAAAGGTAGATAAGAAGGAAGGTGGACTACTAAAATTACTATTGATGGCGTTTAAATCAAAGTTGGAGAGAGGACCGGACTTTGGCTTGCCAACACCAAGGGTTTTTAGGAATTTCCAAAGATTGTTTGGAGGACATTTTTCGATGGATTCGAATATATGCCGACGTCTAGCATGCCTGCAGGCACTATTGCAGCGGTTACGCAACAGCTTGAACCGTTCAACATTCTGAGGAGAAGGATCCAGTCTAAATTTAACCTGAGCCCTTTGTGCCATGAGCAACTTAATTTCCGTTGTGAGCCACGGTGCTGGGAGATGTTTTACCCTGGTCTGCTTTAAGGGAGCATGCTTATCATACAGTTCTAGAATGATTTTGTTTAAATGCTCAACCTTATCATTAACTGGAGAGATTTTAGCTATAGAGGACCAGTCCATCCGACTTACATCAGTTCTTAACGCTTCCAGATCCATACCACTGAAATTACGAAGAAAGAGGACCTTGTGTTTGAATTTAGGGGGACGAAGATTATATGATAGAAAAACGAGATCATGATGGGAAAAACCAGGAGCATTGAATTGACCATGGAAAACAACATGAGCTGGAGACGAGGTAATAATCAAGTCAAGGAGTGAGGGGGCAGAACCAGGTTGAAAATGAGTTGGACCAAAAGGTAAAATATTCAAATTAATGGATTTCATCATTGACTTTAGTGATTTTGCCCTGTGGTCATTTTTGATAAGACAGGTATTGAAATCTCCCATGAGGATAATTTGCTCATAATGAGACCTAAACGATTCAAGAGTTGTTTCAAGTGAAGAAAAATAATTAACATGACAAGATGGGCTATAAAATACACATAAAAGAAGTTTTGTGTGGCGAAGAGATAATTCTAAAAATAAATGTTCAGTAGGACTACCGGGATCAGACTCAGAGGCAATCTTGCACTCCAGATCAGCACGTAAATAAACAGCAACACCACCACCAGTAGTACGAGTCCTGTCCCGTCTAAGAAGACGATAACCAGAGATGGGATACAGCGTCGAGGGGAGTGTCGGCCGAAGATGAGATTCTGATATACAGATTGCATGGATATGTCTGGTTGTGAATGATGCCAATAAATCCGGGTAATGTGCATTAACACTTTGCGCATTTATATGGACGACATTAAAATTTTTCGGGACCGGACTAAAGGTGGTATGTAGCTTTTTGCTGAGATCAAGCATATTATTATCAGACGAATCACTATCCGCACTCAAAAGATCTTCGGAAGAAGAAGATAAAGAGAAATAAATACTGTCAGTGCTACTATTTGAAATATCAGACATATTTAAATAAAATAAAAATAAATATATAAGTATAAAATATTTAACAATATTACAATTAACTACAACTTATTTAAAGCTTAAAAAGCGATGCTATAACTTGACCCCTTTTTCCCGAAGACTGCAGTAAGAAAGTACTGTGAACATCATATTTTAAAAATTACATCAAAAACCTGCATGATTTCTCTGAAATCTATAATTTTATATGCAGAAAGCAATTTGAACAAATATAGTCAGATACCTTAATATATATTTTTAAACACAAGCAAAAGAGACGGCAGCTCGACTTTGTAAAAAGTTATGCTAGATGACATTAAAATCTTACTCGCTACACTATACACTGTTTATGAACGTAGCTCCGATATGTCACAGATTGCGACAGAACACCGACTGACATAAATTTTGTTTGACAGAAATAAAACAAAATAAACGAACGACACGAAAAATTTAAATTATTTGTGAAAACTAGGTACCTACCTACCTCACGAAATGAAATACCCATGGATGGTTATTCGTACGATTCAAAAACACATGTGTGAGTCGGAACCGAGAAAAAAAAAAAATATATACTTAATAGAAAGAAAAGAATTGTCTTAAGTTTTCTTGTTCGTGTTGGAACCAGCTGCTATTCGCTTTGACCTCCCAATGGGTTTCAGTGGTTCACGTTGAGGCTTAGGAGACTTCTTGGATTTATGCTCTTCCTGGGAGCCTTCCGACAAAGGAAACTTCTTCACAATTGCCTCTAGTTCAGACATCAGTTCTATCTTGCACTTTGATTTGTCTGGAAGCAGCAATACGATTTTGCCATCGGATGTCCAACATTTGTGTATGCCGAAGTGCTTACGAGCAGACATAAATGTGTCGTATCGACCCTTCGTTAGAAACTCGGAGATTGTTATCCCGCTGCCTTTAAGGACAGATTTGGAACTCCAAACAGTATTTCGTGAAGAAAAGTTTATGAAGCGCACCAATAAAGGTCTGGCTTTCTCTTTATTGTTGCCAAGACGATGACACACAGTGATATCAGTTGTGATTGGCCCTGCCAATTTCATTTTGTCGGATAATAGTTTTGAAATAGTGACTGATGGATTTTCTTCTGTTTCAGCTATCCCATGGAATAAAAGAACTTTTCTCCTGGATACCATCTCATGTCTATCGACGCCAAGCGACAGCAGCTCAATCTGTGACTTCATCATTGACAAAGACTTCCATACAAATGCTTTAAACTGTGCGAACTCACCCGACAGCGAAGACAAGTCACAAGGTGTATCTGTGGCTGTGACTCTAGATTTGGCATCCTGCAGATCCTTGTCATAGTTGCCCATCCTATCCAGGAACATAGCAGCTAAGTCTTGCATGTTTTTTGACAGTTGAGTGTAGGGATCCATTTGTGAAATTAAAGTGATGTTCCAGTGAAGTGATCAGAGTGATTTTTGATTGTCCAGGTGAATTAGGGGTCCAGTATAAAAATGCACTGTTTATAACATTAAAATTATACTTGGAAGTAATAAAAATGAATAAATTTTATAGAATTATATTTTTATGTGTGTACCATATGACTACCCACATGTATGAAAAATTTTAATTTAATTATTAAAAATTATTTTTTAATTTTTTAGAGACGTTCATGAAAAATATTTTTCACTCTTCTAGTAGTTTTGAGATCGTAATGAGGATTTTACGATATGAGGTTAGATAAATATTGTTATTGCCATTGGATAATTTATACATCACTTTACAGTAATTTCACTATTACAATATGAAATTCGAAAAAAGTTGAATTTCGTGTAATGCTTAGCCCAATAGTTGAACGCAACGTTTAACCTAGGGGCTACACGGTACGTACCCTTTTGGTTAAATGGTATTATGATATATAATTAGCATGGTAAAATGGAGCGTAAGGTTGGTGAAATTGAATTTTATCTGAAAAAACTGATACAAGGAAAGTGCGGATGTTACAACTGAAATAACGGCCGGTGTTTTGAGAAGGGTTAAAAATAAAAATCTTCAAAAAATAAAGTATTAAATTTTTGATGAACAATTATAATTATTTTTCACTACAAAACGTAACTCAACTTAAATATACACGAATCTTGAACAAAAATTAAAAAAGATTTTTTCAATCCTGACGCCATATTTGATAAAAAATAAATTTAAAAAGTTTAAATACAAATACAAAAATAAACGACGCCGTGGCTTTTGGCTAAGCCGTTTCCAAACGGCTAGCTTTTGGGCAGGTAACGTGTTAAATGTTAACGTATGTATCTTAATTTATGTTACCAGCAGCTTTGACATTTAACTGAATGTCACCATTTTATTAACAGCCTAGGCGTCCACTTAGGAGGCTGATTCAACCATCCAACGGTGACAATTTTTAAAAATAAATTAGCTTTCCGTGAAGCCAGTCTATATCGTACATATATTTTAATGATAATGTAGGTAGTGAAAAGTCACGTGTGTTTTAATACATTGATTGGAAGACACATTTTTGAATTTCTGAATTACTAATCAAGAGGTTTCCTAAACATTTTTTTATTTATTTATTAACTTTCAGTTACCTATTTTAATGGACTAGTGCTGCTGTAAGATCACATGTGATCTATCTCAGCATCACAAAAAATTACACAAAGAATTTATCCAATAACCAGGGTGCTAAGGTACAAAAACTTTTAACACTTATTTAAAATTAGATTGTCTTTTTGTACAAAATACTATAACTCCAACTTCAAGAGTAAATTCATCTAAGACTAATTTTCATAAGCACCCTTCGGGCAGAAGCCTTACCTAGGAGTACATTTGCACCTTAAGAACTAAAGTAAGAAAAATCTCAGTAATCCAACATTCTTAAGAAAATTTATCAGACTCGGTGCATGTTCTAAAACTTTTCCTCTGTTAAGAACATAATCCAGTCTGAGAAAAAGGATCTCAGTTTTAATGATCTAGACTGCTGCAATTAAATTCGTAATTTTTTTTTACAATGTTCTTTCATTGTGCCCCTTTTACACCTGATGGATACAATCTGTTCTGCAACAAATCAACGGATTTCAATAAAAAATGATTAGGCTTTCGCCCGCGGCTCCGATTGCGTTTATTCAGCCTCTCCCCCGTTTTTGACTTGGGCGGTATTTTATCAACATCCCTTATAGCCTAAATCTTGACCAGGATCACTACAATGATAATAAAGAAAAACGCATCCAAATCCGTTAACTGGTTCTCGAGTTAAAACGAAACATACTCGTACATACATAGAGACGGACATACTTTAGTGTAATACTAATAACGGATTTATACAAAAAGTTTCAAAAATAATTACAGACACGACTTTCTTATTTGTATATATTACTAGCTTTTGTGGGCGGTTTTGCCTGTATTGATTAGTTTTTGGCTAGTCAAATGACTATATGTACAATGTACATATATACCAAATCTACTAATATTTTTCGGACCAATCATTTTATAGTACGTATTTGACTTTGAATTTTGGTTCACATAAAAATAATTGTAAATATCTGACCCTATATCTATGTTCCTAGGGAACAAACCATTCCAAAGGAACAAATTATAGCCCATGTCCATGTGAAGAGACAAACCGTTACAACCGTGAAAGAATTTTTAAAACAATTTAGTAGTTCCATAAATACCCCGCACCATTTCTCATGCAAAGTGTGAACCAATTGCCAAAAAAGCCTTTTGCAGGCGGGTTACATCTCACAAAGTAGAATGTTTTAAAGCAAACTTAGAAGCTAAATTACCACAATTTAATCCTCTCCAAAATGGTCCAAATAATCTTTTTACAGACTATTCACTTTTTGTACATCCTTGCTTTTTATTCGTATTTTGCCCAATCTATGGCTTTGCCCCCTTCTAAAACGTATCGGTATTTTATTATTATTATGTACAAAACTTGAGTTTGTTTGGATATTTCCTTTTAAATAAAGAATTACTTAACTCTTTGAGAAACACGGACCGTTCAAAGATGTGATTTCATTGTTCTTTCTTTTGTGTCTTATTTTTGTCCCTGAGAGTGTTAATAGATTTTAACATGCTTTGTAATGTATAACATAAAGAGCTTCTTAGGGGACGTTTTAGAGTATTTATCATTGCACTGTGAGTGGCTAAAGGAACCTTAGCAGTTATGTCCCTATAGTTCAGCGAATGATGTCAAAAAGAAGCAACTGAAGGCAGATGTTGCATTCGGCTCGGGGGAGAGACGTAGATAAAAGGAAATTAATTTTATATCATTGCGGTATAGAAAGGAGCCCGATATAAATATAATTTGTTATCTCCTTGCGATGGATAAATCACCAAGTATTTAAAAAATAGATAAATTTAATGTTATCATAGTAGATAATAGGCTTAACTCATTTCCGCTGATGTATTTTTTTTTGGGACAGTTGCTTAGTATGAATTTAAAAGATAAAGAGATGGCATACGTGGGACGCACTATAAGTTTCCGGAATGAATATGAAAAAATACTATTAAAGGTACAAAATTAATTTATTGTTTTTCAAAATAATCTCCCTTGGCATCTATGCACTTTTTCATTCGATCAAACCAGTTTTGAAAACTTTTGTGCCACTCCCCTGTGGTGACCTCTGAAACGTGTTTTTCATACTCCTCGCCAGCCTCTTCTGGTGATGAAAATCGTTGACCGCGTAATTGGTTCTTAATTTTTGGGAACAGAAAAAAGTCACAAGGTGCCAGGTCGGGACTGTATGCAGGATGACTCATGAGTTCTACATTTTGCGTCTTCAAAAAGTCGTTTGTCTGTCTGGCCGTGTGAGAACTAGCATTGTCGTGGTGCAGGATGATACGGCGTTTACGGTTATTTTTACGAAGTTCGTCAATTACTTCCGGCAAACAAATGGTCATGTACCAGTCACTATTCACGGTACGACGATTCTCTAAAGCAACAGTAGCCACGTGTCCAGTTTTATTAAAAAAAGAAGCAATCATCCGCTTAGATGCACTTTTCACGCGCGCCACTTTGGTTGGTTTCGGCTCATCTTGAAAGACCCATACGCTCGATTGCTGCTTTGTTTTGGGATCGTAGCAATAAATCCATGTTTCGTCACCTGTTACTATGTCCCACACCAAATTTGACGCACCTTCGTTGAATCTGGTAAGCATGGCACTGCACCAAGTGACGCGGTCCGTTTTTTGAGCCTCGGTCAAGTTGTGTCGGATCCACCGCGAGCACAGCTTTCTCACACCCAAATGTTTGTGTAGGATTGATTGTATTTGACTCATGCCTATTTCTAAGGATGCGCGAATTTCATGGTAGGTCACATGCCTGTCTGTTTCAATCATACGGCGCACAGCATCGATGTTTTTGTTGGTCGCAGCGGTGGACGGCCGACCATCGCGAGATTCGTCACTGAGATTGATACGACCACGCTTGAATTCTGCAAACCAGCTATAAACAGTCGTCTTGCATGGTGCTTCATTGCCAAAAGCTGTTTCAAGCCGAGCGATGCTCTGTTGAGCTGTCAAATTACACTTAAAATCGTAAAAAATCATACTACGAAAATTTTCCCGAGTTAAATCCATGTTGATGCAGACACACAATTTTTTAAATGGCGCCACAAGGTAAAAACAAAAGACAGTCAGATGAAACAAACTGCATTCTACAGCCAAAGAGTTCTATTTTCAAATGTTGCAATAAATTTTTAAATATTGTTTATGTAAGTGGCCAGTTCCGGAAACTTTTAGTGTTACCTATGTACTATGCAGAAGCACATTCGATCAGGGTTCAGAGCCTAGAGAAAGAAACCTGCGAACGATGTGAGCAGTATCAAGCAGTACCGCCTCCTGCATCCGTATTAGTATAATAGGTAGTTGAAAATGAAGTTGACGAAATCTTACATCAGAAAATTTCATCCTTCCATCCATCAGCCTGTTTCGTCCACTGCTGGAAATGAAATGCCCATACTCACACACGCTGGGCAGGCGGGTTGGTGAGCGCGGTACCGAAACCCTTGCACCAGTGACGCCGCTGCCCGTCACCAGTCTGGTTTATATAAGGCTCGGCAATTGGGGATGGATAAACCGCCATCCACCGGTCCCAGGCAATGGTGGGCCGCCTGGTATTGCCTGAGAGCTGTTCTCTTACTCTCCCCCGAATAACTTCGGGAGGATTTGCGAGTAAGATGGTGGTACCTCCACAGTCGAGTCCGGCATCAGCTCTACCACGTATAACCAAAATATTATTATATTAAATTAAATATTATGGATAACGAGAGGTCGCAGGTTCGAATCTTGACCCGAGTCTTTACATTTGTTTCTAATTTATCTTTTCTAGTAATGCACTTTAATAAATAATAGTCATAATTCCTCTAAAGCAATAGCTATTTCCATTACTTGTTTTTTGTTTCGAATTTCATTTCAAGGTTTTATGTCTCCGTATTAAATTTCGTTTTTATTTTTAGTTTGATTACTAAAATTAAGTCTTCAAAGTCAGTTTGTCTTATGTGTCATCCGTTTTCATGATAAGATTCGCAATAACTTCTTACAGGTGACACTTTTCAAAAATTAAATTGTAGTTTCTGTTAGCTTAATGTTGTCTCATTCAAACACAACATTTTTTATATACAATTTTGATTTGTCATTCCTAAAATAAATGCAAAAATGTTTCTACTGAAAACTGAGTTTTCTTCAAATTCTCTATAAAAAACGATATCAAATTGTTTTTTTTTATTGGTTTATTGGTCAATTTTTAGAATTTTTGTCTGTATGTATTCCGTTATAACTTGAGAGAACCCCTCAACGGATTTGGATGCGGTTTTCTTCATTATCGTTGCAGGGGAACGGAAACGGAGCAGAGATTGAATAATCGTGGGCGGAGTCGCGGGCGAAAGGTGAGTTATTAATATATTTATGAAAAAAAAATGTGTCCATATTGATATTGATGTATCAGACGTGTAGGTGTTTGTTTTGGAACTACGTACTTGTAGTTTCAGCTGAAGTTAACTGGGCTAGAAAGGTTTTGTTTAGTTACAAGCATTATACATATTTGTGTTTGTGACACTTTGTCTGAAACTTGCAAACGGATTTAGTTTCAGTGTTCATACCACCTAGCTCTTATTCCAAAGTAGTAAATTTCAGTTCGCGACGTTGAAACTGAATGCCAAAGCTGTTTTCACCAGCTTTGTGTTGACCTGCATAGTGAATCCTTAGTTCTAGAGATATTATTTGAACGAGCGATTTTTGTTCCTCGGAACTGGATTACTTAAATATATAGGTACATAGTCACGACATTAAGCCCCAAGGTTATATAGGTGTACCAGAATCTCATGGCAAACAAACATATGGAATCATGGTGTTTCTGAATAGGGACTGTGATGTGCAAGTCAAAGTCTACACTCGTAAAATTTCTAACGATTATTATTAGTTCTAAAGACTACTACCTATACATCCCAGCGGGATGGGTGCTGAGCTCTGTATATTCGTAATTTAGGCATTAATACAGATCCACCGCAAAACGTGTTTTGTGAATCAAACACAGATGTACCTCTACAGATATGAATCCTTGACCTCCCGGTGTTTGTAACCTTCCACTCACTAGACAATTGAAACGATCATTGATTTAAGACCACAAAATAAAGTAAGGCCAACGAGATGAGATAAAAAATGTAAACAAACTTACAGGCATTGAAAAAATGGTAATCGAATAAACTATTTAAACATTTTAAACTCCCTATTCTAATCGTTGTCTTCTGTATTAGACGAAGATGATTCGTCGGCAAAGTCCGAATCAGCCGTATTGATGACAAAACCATATATTGTATTATCAATCATGTTGTCAGTTTTGCTATAAAATAAAAATACGATAAGTAATCCATTTCTGAGCTCATCCCAACAAATTGTTTTTTTTTTGTCTATTTTGGTCAACTTTAGTATAAAAAAATAGTGTCAAACCAAAACCGGTTGGGATTAATATAATTACTGTGAAACAAACAAGTAGGTATAGGTGCAGTTAATCATCATGCTATAATTTTGTAAGTTTTTTTATTTCCTCGCATTAGTGATGAAAAGTAGAGTATAACACACGGGTGTAAGTGATCAAGCACCTTCGAACTATATGCACTCTCGCTCACTTCGCTCGCTCGTGCGCCTAAATATCTTTGGATAACAATCTACTATAAAATAATTTCAGTCAAATTCTCAACAAACATCTCTTTAAACAGGGCGCAAGGGATGTCTAAGCGATGACGAGACAATGGCGGATACAAAATACGGGCGAACTGAATTCTGTTAAGAAGAGAGCTCTGGATGAGCTCAACCTTGTGGATGCTGTTTGGCTTTACTCTTTATGGAGCTGTCCTATTAGGTCAACCATGAGTACCGTGATTGCGCAAAAGAAGATTCTGTATTAGAAATTCTTTTACCCCCTGTAAGCCTCTGAACGCTGTACAATTTCTTATATAAATATTTTACGCAGTTGATAGCTGACGAGTACGAGTATCGAGGCCTAAACTCATAGTAGACCTGCTGGCTAGGCTTACTGACCCGGGGATTAGTGAAAGACTCACGGATTCGCCCTCGCCTACAACTAAGAACTTAGAAACTACGTATGTACTCGTAGTTGCAAATCGTAAATAGACGAAGTGTAATCGTAAACCAAGTAGTCTCTTTACAGTATTAAAATTATAGCTCTGTGGTTTGATGTTTCGTTGTTGGGACCGACGACGGTTTGACTAAGGAATACTTAAGATATCTGTTTTAACCATTGAATTTTGTATCTTTTTTATGGATGAATCAGAGTTAAGTTACTTTACCACAACTAATGGTTTTAAATCGTGCATAAAGATAAGCTAATCTAGAGCCAAGGAGAGATGGTTTAGTGATGGGGTGCATTTAAATTTTCAGTAAAAATAAAAGTCTGAGTTGATTAAATAATAGAGTACGACTCGCACTTGGCCGGATTTTTTATTTTCATGTTGACGTTATTACTTCATAGCAAAAGATTATCATCTTTTTTTAAACTTCGACAAAAATCGTCAATTTAACTTTAATTGTTTAAACGGAGAGTGATAGTGGCTGAATCGTAATAAATTAATAAAGGGTTCTAATCCCCTTAATCATACGGATCAATCTCTTTCTAGATTATAATTTTGTGTTAAATACATAATTTAAATAGAAAGTAACTAAATAGCCGTCAGCGGCTTCCTTAGTTTTAATTTTATTCGACCGTTAGGGATAGGTTGCGACGACGCGAGGAGGAGCGGATAGGTTGACATGTAAGTAGATATTAAGGAGCCGAGCAAAGCGGAGCGGAGCGAGGCGACCCCCGTAGTTTTAACAGAATTCACGATGTGCAGAAAAAAACATTTTCCAAGCACTTTCCGATGACTTACGGTTCAATCATTTATAAAATTAAAGGACCGCTACCCTTTCCGAATTGTACATTGCAAATTGACCTTAATTAGTTCGTGCTAAGGATAATATTCCAACAGCAAAATAATGACTTACGGTTCAATAATTTTAAAAATCAAAGCACCGCTAGTGGCCCTTTAGTCACTTCCATTTAAATATTATTTTAAATTAACACTTTTACTTACTCTAATTTTAAACTTCATAGGTGTCATCTGTCGTCAGCCCTAGTTTAAATACCTATACATGCACTCGTGGCTTTGAATGGCGTTTAAGAAAAGGTTTTGTTGATTTTACTTATTTGTCCCACATAAACTAAAATTAAGCCAACTTTATAAAGTTTCAGGATGAAGTTCAACACTTTTTTAGATCAAAAACTCACAGAACTATGGACTGTCATCAGTCTTATCTTATTACTCGATCACGTTGGTTTAAAAACGGAGCGCTCATGCCCTAGGTTATATCTACATTTCTATAGCTATAAGTATGTTGGTAGCTACATGTATACAAAACTCTACCCTCGGGGTAGTTGGTATCTAAAGGTTTGGCTTCGGTTTCGGCCAATAAAGTTGCTTTCGGCTAAACACTTTTCTTTGGCCAAAATAAATTCAAAACTGAAGCTGAAGCCAGACGTTAAATATTTATTTGCTTGGTTTTTATTACTTTTTTCTTTTGATTTCTTTATCAGATGCCGGGTAATTGGTATTGGAACCTTGGTATTATTTTATCATTGACAGTACGTCTTTTCAGACATTTTTCACTTGGCTTAAAATAAAGCTGTCAATACTTTTCTTTCTAATTTATATAATTTTCGTAATATCCAACAATGAAACCCAAAACATCGCACATAATACGAATAATACATAGATAAAACTAAGAGCGAAATGAAACATGAGTCAAAACGTGATTCAGCATTTTGGTTTCGGCTACGACTGTAGTAATGGCCGAAAACTGACCTTTGGTCGCACACTAATTGTAGCACCCAGAATATATCCGGGTCATCGTTACTCAGGTCAACTAACCGTGAAGCGGTCGCAGGGTCACTGGTTGATACACAAGCTGCTGAAAGGTTCTACATGGGATTGTGACTGGAAGGTGATTTTAGCCATGCGATAAAGTTTGTGAAGAGGGCGATGTAGGTAGATTTTTTTTCAATTTGACGTGTTTCCTGTTCATCCAACACACAATACGGATACGGAACCCAAAAATGTTATGTTAAATAACGACAGTATACTCGTAGATACCATAGCAACATTAAATCTACAGAAAACAAGCCGCTAAAATGATAGGGCCTGACAAACAATTCGGCATCCTTTGAGTTCTGAACCCAAATTTTTGTTATTTGTTTTTTTATTTATTTTAACAAGTATAACGTAATTGGAAATGTATGTGTATTACAGTAAAGCTGAAACAACTAATATTGAAAAAATTGCATTTGGCACGTAGTAACATGTACGTATTGTGTGAAAATTTTAAGTGGCTACAGTTACAATACGGCTGAAACTCTTGTGAGAATCGGATAGACAGACAGCGGAGGCTTAATAATGGCAGAGAATACTTGTAACAAATCTAGTTAAAAATCCATTTAAATCTGAAAATGCAGAAGAACAAAAAATAAGACTAGCCTCACGACGTAAATACCTAGTAAGTAGTTTTTGTCCCAAGTTGGAGATTACCAAACATCCAACCAGGCATCAAACAATTGTTCTGTTTAATAAGCTGCCGTCGTACTTGAAGGTACGAGCCATTCTTTGTTTTAAAAGAAACTACGGCAGTTCTTGTTAAAGAGGTGTTTATATGACATTGAAGAATTGTAATAATAATAATGAATAATGATAAATTATCTACGTGTTTTATAAAATTTATTTAAATTTGTATTGTACATATAAAATAATCTTACTTCTCTTTTGTATCATAATTATTGTTTTTGTAATGCTTTTGATATACTTGAAACTGTAAATTGTACTATACATATTTATTGTTATACGTTTTATTTTTTTAAGTGATACTCAAATGCAATATATTTATAAATAAATGAAATGAAATGAAATTAATACTAAGTGGTAATAGGCTCTCGTTTGGCACCCTTAGGGTACAGAACATTAAAAAGCTATATCTATGACAAAAAATAAGATTACAAAATAGTGCCAGAATAGCGCACATCTGATTATCTGATTATCATCTGTTATCTGATTTCTAGATATATTCTGGAATAATTTTACACTGTAAATATAATTATGATTTTGATTTCTGCGTTATAATATCACAAAATATATGTAAACTTAGTGACTAAAGCACGTGAAGTTAGACATAGAAATGTTAATAATTCACACTGAGGTTTCTTTTTTAACCGAAAAAGTAAGAAGATACAATACAACAACTTAAGAGATACACTTCAAAGATTTGTTTTAATAAAAGCTGGCTTGTCTTCTTTATCTTTTTTGACTGCCTCAACAATTTCAACAAAATCCTTTCACCCTTTCGCTCCTGAAGTCGATTTCCTTTATCATATTATGCTCATTTGAGTTGGTTCCTTTCAAATAAAAATATTTCCCGTCGAGCCTAGAAATTCAACAAAGGATCACGAAGTAAAATATTCATATTCATACACATTCCAGCTTACGAAAAAAGGTCAATGATCCGAAATGAGATAAAAATATTGCATTTTCGTGTAATAAAACGGAAGCACAAATCATAAAAGCCAACTCGTGTACGCTCGTTCCGTGATTAGATTCTCCTTCTTTGAATTTATGACCTTCTGCGCCTTTCTTGTGTGTATAAGTAATTCACCAGTAGGTGATTTGAATCACTGTCTTCCATCAGATTACATTCGACCACGCTGACGCGAACCTAGCACTTGTTTCACTAAAACTGTCAATGCGCTGTTCCCTTTGCTCTTGATGATACATACCGTAAATTCATCCCAAAAATGCTCTACCTTCCAATGAAAAATGCATTGAGTGGTTCATAAACTATAAGTGACCGTACAGACAAACAGACGTTGCATTTTATATATCGCACCCTGAGAACCGTACCGTCACTATACATAATTTGCTCATTTTTTGTTATGACGCCATCTATGGTACAGATTTTTTTCTGCATCTAATGCAAAGGCACCCTTGCTGCTAGTCCTAATATTAATCGCTAGGTGGCGTAGTGTCAGTATGTTCTTTTAGGAAAATCGGTAAAATCGTTACCGGAATTCTGTCATTTTGGCTGTGGACATAGGTAATGTGTGCCAGCTGTCGTTCGAGTAGTAGTGTCACTTTTTGATTAAAAACGGTACTAATTTATTTTAAATAAAAAACCGTTGAAAGACCAAAGGCAAGCCCTTTAGAAGTATATTTTTTATAAATTTAATCATTGCTTATCTCATCTGACCTGTCAAAGTTGATTACTTGATTAGGTGTTGCCTACAATGTTCTTACATATTCATAATTGTTACTTTATAATTACAATAAAAGATTTTCGGCTAAAAGGAGTATTATTTCAATAAAATCCATTGCAAAATAAAAAACAAAGCTAATATAGTGAGAGTACTGGTCCGAAAAAAAATTGTATTTTATTGTTGAAAGAATAGCGACACCAAAGATGTCTTTTATTTTTATTAAAATAATTGTTTGTAATTTTCACAAGTTTTGTTTCCAAATACGTTATTAATAACTGTGTAAAGAAACTCAGGAAAAAAAACGGAATTTTAGAGCATAAAGAGTGCATGGTTGAAGAAAACACTTGTACTGTTTCACGAAATTATTATATTTATATTTTCGACTAGTTTCGCCTTAACGGCGGTTTTTGGAGATTATTGTCACATACATGAACAGCTTTTGTGATATACTCGTAAATTTATTAAATCCTGGAAAATGCCGTCAAGGCGAGACTAGTCGGAAATATAAATATAATAATTTTGTGAAACAGTACAAGTGTTTTCTTCAACCATGATGATGTTTCACCAAGTGCCGACAATCGCTAGTATTAACTTTATAAAGAGTGCAGTTTTATTACTTCATTAGTTTCGAAAACTTTAAATGCAGTTTACTCAAAAAGTACTCTTTATAAATAGTGCCAGTACGATTTTCACGGTGCGATATATTATGCCGTTGGCAGATAACATCGTATTTTTGTAAAAACTAGGACAAGTGGACAAGTACAAGTGTTTTTCAATCAAAAATGTATAAAAAGTTCCACCAAGTGCCAACAATCACAAGCATCAACTCCTTGGGTATACTTCCCAACTTATTTCTGCCAATGACTTGCTTTGTGCATTTACCATCCTTGAAATTCAAAAAGAACCGCTTGGTTGTTGTTTCTGTCGGGCGTAGTGCTTGGTATTTCTGTACCATTTTCACGAATTCATCACGAATTACAAATACTCGGTCTTTTTTGTATTCGTGTTTGAAATTTTAATGAGCAGCATCTCGTTATGCAGTTCAACGTCATCGATCGAGATATTCTTTAATTCTGAGCTTCTGCAAGCAGCATTTATACCAAAAATTAGAGCAACCTGAAACAAATACTTCAATGTAGATCTTTATTCACACATTTGCACCTAGCTGTAAAAGTTTTAAAACATTTTTATCAACTTACCTTTGATGCTAAATATTTGTCATCAGGTGCTTCATTCAAAAATGTTTCCACATGCTGAGCTGTGAGAACATTCGATTTCTTATTGGTGAAACCATCCGATAATCGTTTCAATAGCGATGTTAGTTTTGTATATTCTTTGATATCAATAAGCCAAAAATACGCTCTCGGAAAACGATTTCACCGGTTTTTCGGTTTTCCAAGTTATGAAATTCTCATAGATTTTCAAATATTTATCCTTGGATTTTGGTGGAAAAAGATTATCTATTACTTCATTTGCCACATTTTTTATCTTTTCACAAAACAATTTTTGCGTTATTTCACGCTTTTGGATGAAGTTTTTTTTTGTTTATGGTTATACGCTTATTTAGCCAGTTTTCTTTTTTTTTAATTGTATGCAGGAATAAAGACAGCGCTGATTGGCCTATGACTTATATTATCGGCGCGCTGATTGGGTAGTTCAAAACTAGTTATCGTTTGCTTATAAAATCACTCGAGAAGTTAGTACTCGATTATAAAAAATACTGGCATGCTAGATCAAGTTTTTTTTTGTTTATTGTTTACGTTTACATTCAGCCAGTTTTCTTTATTTTTAATTGATTGCGAAAATAAAAATAGCGCTGATTGGCCAATGGCTTATCATCTGCGCGCTGATAAGGTGATTTAAAACTAGTTTTCTATGTACGTGTCACTTGGGATTTGCGGTCTTAGAGTCAGCAGCAGCACTGAAGTCCTCTGGATTAAAGCATTTTGGTTCATATTCCACAGATAATATATCGATTATTGCATTGTTTTCGGGGAATAATGGATTTTCATATATACTTCTCTGAATTACATTGATCTGGAGCAGAAAAGTGCCGCTTTCTGCACACTATTTAGGCTAGTAATGCCCAAATTAAAGCAAAGTTGGAAGAAAACATGTTTTACTGACCGGACTAAACAACTTTAGAAATTACACGAAAAAGTTATATGTATGTTATTGTATTGGGCAACAATTATAAAATGAAAGTACCGTTAGCATAGTAGTACTAATTAATTAATAACCTAGGTACCTACCTATATCCATCGAGTAAGCACGTAATCTAATCTTTGCGTTTTCAGTATGTCTATGTTTATTCTGAATAAAAGTGTAGCTTCTCTAAAGTAGATTTTTTTCACGAGGGAAGGAACTGACAGTTTGTGATAGTGCGAAATGCGCTTTTAATTCCTATGGTGCTTGAGCCATTTCACATTATCGCGAAGTTTTGGATGTGACAATGTGAAATAGGTCATGCATTCATAGGAATTAAAAGCGCATTTTCCCCTAGCATGAATTGTCGGTTTCCTCTTTCGTGCAAAAAAATTAGAATATGAAACGATCACTGATCTGTCCGAACTATTTGCTGAATCCATTTTTAACTGTTTTTTTTTAACTTTTAATTTTATTTGAGCAAAATATTGATTTGTACGTAACTGAATGTCTACATTTTTGATAAATAAATTGTATGATTACGAAGTAGTAATCGTGACATAGACCTATGTCCAGCAGTGGACGACCACGGGCTGATGGATGGATGGATGGATGGAGTACTCGTGATAGAATATAAAAAGGTTTGTGTTGAGAAATCGTTTTCAATTAAATTATGTAACGGAGTTACTTTTTTCCCCGCAGTAATAATTTCGCAATACTGAAAAAGTCTTTGCACATCCTACCTTTGGTAATTATCATTTTATACACATGGGTGAACTTGGTTGACGTTTAACTCCAAGTATAAACATGCTATCGACCCGAAATCGTAAAATTTAGCTCTTACTTCGTAGCAATAAAAGTTTTCGTTTAGAATTTATCGAGTTAATCTGTCAAGTTTATCAAATCGATGCTAACGTACTTACTCTCATTCTACTAGCGGAAAGATAATACTTGAAATTTGTTACTTCAAAGATCATGGAACAAAACTTGTGATCTGTACACATGTGGTATCATAATGTTGATGTGTGATACTGAGACGCACACACGTGTGATAATGAGATGAAAGATACTTGGAATAAACAACATACACGCACTTTTTATCAAGTAATCCTCATATCATCTTTAACTTATTATTTGTGATAGGCCTTTTACTTTATTCCTTTGGTAGTCAATATTTCATTTTGTAGTTTTATGTTAGCTTATTTACATAGTGGCACGCTTTTGCTTGTAGAATAGCATTTCATTTTCTGTCTGTCTATAAAGTAGCACTGCAAATATTACTCTGCAAAGCGACGCCCATGGCGTGACTAAACGGAGTAATTCAAACAGTTAGGTCAAACCGTCTTACAGTATTGTAGAGTAATGTCAAATCTGAAGAATTAGATCTTTTTTTTGCAAGAGAAGAAGTATACTTTCACGCTTTACCAAGTGAAATATCGGGAAAAAATCAGCCAAGTGCTAACGATGGGTCAGCGCGTGCAGGACGGTCGTAATGAGCGCAGGAACTCAACTATGGGCATGACCAAATGCATTGCTATTTCATTTCGCTATATGAAATTTGCAAAGGCAATGTCGCACCGATTTCTAGTTAGATTAAAAGATGCTGTTTTACCGTTTGGGAAAACGACCAGTTTTTTTCCACTTATAAATTATAACCAACCATTTGGTCAACGCACGCCGATAAACCAGCCAAGAAGCGCTTTTTTCTGTGTAACAAATTAAATTTTAGGTTTCTGTCTTTAAAATACTTATAAGAAACCTTTATAGCTGCCAAATTTTCAATTTGTAGACTTTATGATTTTTCATGATAAGTAAGTCAGTGGCATTTCGATTTTATATGTTTACGCATACAATAGATATATTAAAAATCGAAAGGAAGAATAATAAAAAGACGAGTGTGTCCATCCTGTATGCAACGCTACTAGTTTACCTTCATATGCAACTATGAATGGCGTGCTTGTAAGAAATATTACCAAAAGCTTTTTATTCGCAGTGTAAGGAATAATGTCGTAGATATTTATAACCTTTACATTAAACAGTTGACGTAAACAAGTTCTACTGTTAAACTTTCATTGAGAAATAGGTCAAGAAATGGATACCAGACCAGTTTTTGCTCACGTGCTTTGCCTGGGTGAAAATTATATCGACGCTGGAAAGCGAAATTGTATTATGCGCCATATTATTAACTTTGCAGGAGAGCAGTTTAAGGATGTAAATTTTGGAAAAGAAATTATTAAAATTTCAGTTTCGGAGTAAATTTGATGGTTTAATTAAATGTCACATAAAAGGTTATTTAATTACTTTTAATTTATGATATTATGTTATAAAAAAATACAGAGAAGCTTGGATATGGATTCAGGTGAGATATATTATTTATAACCATAATCATAAGTTTCATTATTGCGTCAATGGAGATCGATTTTTAGAACCGCTAAACGTAAGCGTTAGTTTCTTTGTTTAACGTCATTGCTTGCAGTTCAGTTAAGTAAAATATTATTGCAAGTTTTGTTTTAAATATTCCGCTGACACATTGACTTTTCAGCTTATAGAAACTTGATGATATTTTTCGCATGCTTATAAATATTCGCAGACTTTCTTGCAAAAAATGCGTGATATAAAACAACGTGAAAGGCAATTTACTTAGAAACCAGTCAAGGTAAAATGCTTTGTACGCCAAAAAAGTCTTTAGATTTTTAAGAAATAATTAATAATTTTGAGAGGCCGACGGAGTTATGTTTTTATCTATAACTAGCTTTTTCCCGTGGCTCCGCCTGCGTGTTATTCGGTTTAAGGACATGCTTTTTTTCCGGGATAAACAGTAGCCTATGTATTAAGTTAGGGTATAAGCTATATCCATTCCAAATTTCATCTAAATCCGTCAAGCCGTTATCGTGATTAAGTAACAAACATACACACAGACACACACACACAAACTTTCGCATTTATAATATTAGTGTGATAATAATTCAGTCTTTTCACGTTGATAGATGTTTTTTAGTTTCAGTGAGCACTCTTGTAACAAAATGATTATTTACAAATTAGTTACTGCCTGCCAGCTGATTTTGTCAGAAATAAAACATTTAATAAAAAGATTAGGTACGCTATAAGCCACATGGTTAAATTTTGGAATAAATATTCTAATTTTGTTGTGGCATGAGACGACGTCATCTAAAAAGAATATTGTCACTCCATCACCCGTAGTATGGGCGACTTCGTTTGTCGCGCGTTTTATCCTGCAAATCGACTTAAAAAGCGCTATGATTGGTCGATTGGTCAACAAGCGCGATAAAACGCGCGACAAACTAAGTCATCTTCATACTACGGGTTCATGTCTTCTAGTAGATGTCGCAAAAGCGACTAATAAAGGATTTTAAAAAGTTACGCGGACAATTTATGTCTCTGTAGCATTGAGGGCGACGTAAGCACGTATTTACTGGTGGAATGCCTCGGCCGTGGCTTGTCACACCCTCATGACGTCACCATGCCGCCGAGCGACTCGCCGTGTTCAGGCGTGACGCCATCAGTAGCCGTACCGGGGGAGTGGTTACAGGCAGTTGTGTAAGTATCAGTGATTCATTTATTACAAACTTTCGTAGATACCTATATTTGCGAATGTCCTTGGAATACTAATATGTAATATTTATGTAATTATGTTTCGTGCATTTTTATTCCGCGAGGTGAGCGTGCGTGCAGCTCCGAGTACCTCCTTGGATAATGAGGGAGCCAGCTTCTCTGGCGGGTCCAACAACACTTAGTTGAGTCAATCATGTCATATGTTGTTTGACGGCGGAGGAGCAGCGCTTGGTACTGCTCGGGGCTATCCTGTCTTGACCCTTTTAAGGCGTTATTGTTGCATACACAGGTAGGCAGAGTGCGGATGAGGTGGGTGCGATGTCGGGTGACCTGTGCCTGTTGCGGTAAAACGTGACGATCACAGGTACTGTTGTTAGTTGACAGTAGTCAATAACATCAGCGGTGCGATCCGCTGCCCTTAAGTGGGAAAGTGATTACTTGAACTCATTCTTGAGTCAAGTTTGAGTTGAAGTTACAGAGGACCTCCTTTTATAACGTAAGGTTGATATCGGCGGTCCACTATAACCTAAACTAAGTAGAAACGTAGCGTCGGGGGATTGTCCCTGGAATACTGATAACCGCTTCGCCTGCAATCACTCTTATCGCTTTCCGTCAGGTGCGATATTGGCTAAGCGTAAATCCATTGAATATATTATATAAAATGACTTTTATTTATGCAGCCAAATTCTTACTGAAGACAATGTTCGGTGACCCTTTTTGTAAAATTCGTAAATTATTCTTTTCGTGTTCGTTTCGTCAAGATTTAATTTTGCGAAATTAGCAAATGGTGTTATCGATCCGTGTTACTGATCACTTAAAAAGCGTCCAGTATAAGTTTGGCTGCATAAATAAAAGTCACCTTATATATTTATAATAAAATACTGATATCGTTTCGTATTTTTCGGTCTTAGAGGACACATGCTAGTACCACGAACCCGATTACCCAGCGCGGTGATGCGACGAAATTAGAGACCGCACTAATTAGACACTCGACTTTTTACACTAAAATGGTTACACACAACTCGAATTCCCAAGTTACTATTTACAACAAAAATCAACATTAAAGAAAACGCTGCCAGCTTTCTAGGTACCCTTCCACATGACGGTGGCGATTTAGATAGGATTTTACATTTAGTTTAGTTAATTTTTATTATAGGTTTATCAAGGATTTTAGGTTAGTTTTACCCTTTTTAATTTAGGTAAGTTTTATTTATAAATTATATTCTATATATGTAACTATATAACATGTATCTTACGAACATTATTATAACATCATGCCAAATCCATAAACTGATCAGATTCAGTTTGGTTTTAAATTTAGAATTAGCTTTTTTTCAAGATTTGAACGAGAGCCGAGTTCCATAATTTAATCATGGTAGTTTGTGGGTAAACATAATACAAGAATATTGTTTTGAGCATGTTACTGGTTTTTATTGGATTATTCAGCGGCAAGACGTTTTAGGGGCTGTCCACACAGAGCCGCGTTCGCGTTCTGCAGTCTACGATCCCCGTTCTGCGTTCTGCAATCCCCATTCTACGTTCTGAGATCCCCATTCTACGTTCTGAGATCCCCGTTCTGCTTTCCGCAAAGAACGCAGAACGCGCTCTAATGGTCGACCAAGTAGCATTTTGCGTTTCGATATATAGGTTTCCAGATTATTTCGTTTGCGATACTTTCAAATTTGTCATTTTCACAGGTTTTAGTTTTAACTATGAATTCTAGAGACCCCCCAGGGAAGAGAATCACTCGTGAATATTTTTGCGAGCTTTTCTCTGTGCGTCTGTTGAGAGAGTAGGGTTACCAGGCGTGTGTATCTCCGCCATGCAGCCTCGAATGCTCCCACAGAACACTTTCAATAAGGGTTAGTCCGTAAATTATTTAAAACTAGGGTGAACAGCTAAGGTCAAAGCAGTTAGTAATAAAAAAAAAATCCTGCTCTTTCTTTTTCTTATTTATGATGAAAATGTTATTTGAAGATAATCGTAGGACTAAGACCTATTTTGCTATTAGGATACTTTTGCGTGCAGCCTATTAAAAAACTCAGCTTAGCTTCGTTTCGTAAACAAGCACTAGTGTCCCAATTGCCCTCATATATGTCATATTGAAATGATAAATGTTACTTTCAGAAGTAAGAAAAACGGAAACATTTTCTGACGTCAATGAATTAAACAACTATTTTGGTTCAAAAAACGCACACACACTATCACACTTCTAGTAAAAAAATAATGTTGAAAGGGTATGCCATAAAAACCGGTTTTTTCCATGGCGTCCCTCGTTGCAACACAAATGATCCCTTTCAGACAACTGTGAAAAGAAAAGTACTATACTTGTTTAATTTTCAAATTTAGTTTTTTGCTATATCCAAAAACTTTTGAATGTAATGAATGAATTTAACTAAATTTAAGACACATATCGTTTAAGTACAAAATTTGATAATCCTTTTCTTTGTTTTTTTTTCGTTATAGACTAAATTTTGAGACCTCTATAGCTTAATATAGGCATTTATAACGTAACTATCTGACTAAAATGTAAAATTTTTGTATAGTACAATTGAGGGCAAGAAAACAATTTTGTTTGTGAATCTGTCCAGCTTAATATCCTTAAAACAAAAGCAATATTATTATTTTTTTGCAAAATGGTGCCTTTTAAAATATTGCTACTTACCATTATTAGAGTTCTTCTACTTTGGTCTATAAAAAAAACAACTGAGGAAAGTTTATCAAATTTTGTATTAAAACGGTGGCGTGCCTCAAGTTTTTATTTTATTTTTGCTACTTGGTAACCCTAGGTGGGAGAGACATAAAAATAAATTTCTTCACCAGACAAAGCACCCGTCGTTTGTTCTCAGAAATCAAAATTGCATGGTAAATTACACAGTTTCAGCTGTAATGTTTTATTGTCAAAGTTTATTTAATAAAATTCACCTCTTGAGAAATTACCTAAGAAACAGTCGTTTTAACAAAAACAAAATAATTTATTATACCTAAGGTTATTTTACATTCAAAAAACATAAGTACGTTTCGATTATATATGGTGATAGATAATAAAACATACAACCAAATTTTATCAACGATTCTTAAATAATGTACCAGAGAATGTGTTGCAAGTGCAAAACATAGATGTCAAAGCTCATAAGCAAAGAGCAATTATGAAAAAAATATTTGTTAACCTAATAAAGTTAAATGTTACTTGCACTTAGGTAGGTACAATGTTATTTTGTTATATTTAATTTTATATTTTTGTGTTACGGTGTCTCAAAGATATCACAGATAAACCCGTTTACATTACAAACTCTGTCTTCCGAAATAGTAAATACATAAATAAATAAGTCGGAAAATATACATACACACATATACAATATATTATACCTACTGTACTTATAATATTACATTCATAAACACATTCATATTAATACTATACGTACCCAATGTTTAATATGTTTTAATTAATTAGATTATATTACTTGATTTTTTCTGAGTCGTCAAGGATTTGTCTTATTTTTCTTTTAAATGTAAACCTTTTTAAATTGAATAGGTCAGCTAACAGAAATGTTTTGTTGTATGACTCACAGATTCTTCTAGGAGGGGCTCGAAGACCGGCGATTTTCCGCGTCATAGCCAATAAGAATAGAGCCCGAGATCGTGAAGACCGCCCAGGTGCTCTAAACTTTATCTGTTTCAGAAGAGAAGGACAGTCGTAAAGGTTATTACAGATATTATAGAGTCCAGTAAGGTTTGTCTATCACTTAGGTGTTGCAACTTATAGAGTTGAAGGAGGTCAGAATAGTGACCTCGACATCGCGTCAATCTAAAGTGGAGTGCTTTCACAAATCGTTTCTGAATGATTTCTAGTTTATTAGAATACACTGCGTAAAATGCGTTCCATATTACCGAGGCAAATTCGAGTTGTGAACGTTTAAGTGACTGATATAACGTTATGTATATCGATGCGTGTTTAAAAGGTTTTGTTATGTCGATGCGTGTTTAAAAGGTTTTGTTATTCTTAATACAAATTCAAGAAGTTGATAGGCTTTTTTAAAGATCTTATCTTAAGATCTTGTCTTACGTGTTGATCAAATATTAGCTTATCGTCAAAAGTTACCCCGAGGTCACGAACGCTGGTTACTTTAGCTACTTTTTTTGTACACATAATCGACCTTATTACGGTTTTTGGTAATCGATATTTGTTGAAATTTTATCATAGGCAAGTTGCAGCTTATAACGTAAACAGAAATCTTTCAACCTGTCCAGATCATCTTTTCAGATGCAATCGTGTTGGTCTTTGACAGTCTTAAAGATCTTTAAGTCGTCAGCAAACATTAGTATTTTAGAGTTGTGAAAACACTGCTCAATTTTATTAATAAATAGTAGATACTGCAGCGGTCCCAAGATAGAGCCCTGGACAATACCAGAAGAGACAAGCCTTTTCTCTGAACAGTACCATTTATTGTGATGACTTGAAACCTATTTTCAATGTATGAAACGAACAACTTCAGTAGGTTACCTTTTATTCCGTTATAAGAAAGTCTCTCAATAAGCAATCTGTGATCGCAAGCTTTACGAAAATCCGTGTAGATTGCATCCACTTGGGTTCCAGCTTCTAAGGCCTCAAACAAATACTTAGAATTAAGTAAGAGATTAGTGACTATTGATCTTTTCTTCATTAAACCATGTTGCTGCTGGCTTATTTGTGACTGAAAGTTGGGGTAAAGTGCATCATGGACCTAAGATTCGAATAGTTTAAGGAGAATTGATATATTGGATATATTGGATTGTTGCCTTAGAACCAGGTTTATGTATAGGAGTGACGTTTGCCATTTTCCATCTATCTGGGAACGTACCTTCATCGGCATTTGTGTTAAATATTATAAAAAGTAGGTAAGCTAATTCGACGTGAAGATTTTTTTTTAAATAAGGCGCTTATTTTATCAGGCCGTGGGCCTTTAGTACTGTCTAGATTTTATAGTCCTTGCTTTATTTTTCTTTGTGTGAGATTTATTGTCACTGTTTGGTCGGCCACAGGGTTGGTATGGAGGCTATCTAAGTATTTGTAATTTAAAGAGTCTGTTGGTTCGAAGACGGAAGAAAAAAAGTCACTAAACATCTCTGTTATTGTAGATGGATCGCTAGACGAGAATTCTCCAAGCGTCATGGTAATGGGGTATCCGGAATCGCTTTTCTTTAAAGATGACACGTACTGCCAGAAGTGTTTTATATTTTTATATTTTTTGGTATAGCTGATTCAGTATCTGCAATATACGTTCGAAATAATTGTGACAAAAGATATTTGCAACGTGTTTGAAGGAGAGAATACTCAGCGTAATCAGAAAGGGATTTATAAGTTTTCCACCGGTGCCATAATTTCAACTTTATGTTTCGTGAACTTTTAAGTGCTGGAGAGAACCAAACTGGGTATTTTGTCTGTTTATTTTTTTCAGTGGTACAGTTTGGTCTATTATAGGTAGCTATCTGTTTGTTTGTTTGTATGTTTGAGGTAAACTTTGGAACTACTGAACCGATTCAAAAAAATTTTTCTTTCATAAAAAGCTTTTCTATTGCTGAGTAACATAGGCTATATTTTATTTTAATAAAAGTAAGTTTTCAGTTTAAAAATTCAATATTTGTGAACTATGTCGGGAGAAAAAACGCTGCTTAGCTGCTTTATCGGCGTTCCTTGACCAAATGGTTAGTTATACATGATGAAATCGGTTGTTTTTCCTGTATCAGTTTAATCTGACTAAGGATTTCCATCCACAACGATCCTGACACACCTCTTGCTTATATTAAGCTTGAAAAAGTAACTACAGCCAGGTTTAAGCATAGATACATTGAATACTATGGTTTAAGTAATGATTTGTTCCCATACGGGAAAGCTATATCAGTTTAATATGACCACAGATTTACATCTACAACGATCCGGACACACCTCTTGCTAATATTTAGCTTGAAAAGGTGATGACAGCCAGGTTTATGTATTGATTTTTTCCCATACGAGAAAACTGTATGAGTTTAATCTGACTACAGATTTCCATCTACAACGATCCTGACACACTTCTTGGTACTTTGGTAAAACATGGTGACCGGGGTCTGATGATAGGACTGGAAGATGGGTACGGGATCTCCTCAACGGACAACAGCAGACCCTTTGAGTTTGGGCTTATCTGATTGGTCATTATTAGCACTTTGGTAAAACATGGTGACCAGGATCTGATGATGGGTCTGGAAGATGGGTACAGGATCTCCTCAACGGACAACAGCAGACCCTTTGGGTTTGGGCTTATTTGATTGGTCTTTATTAGCACTTTGTTAAAACATGGAGACCAAGGTCTGATGATAGGACTGGAAGATGGGTACGGGATCTCCTCAACGGACAACAGCAGACCCTTCGAGTTTGGGCTTATTTGATTGGTCATTATTAGCACTTTGGTAAAACATGGTGACCAGGATCTGATGATGGGTCTGGAAGATGGGTACAGGATCTCCTCAACGGACAACAGCAGACCCTTTGAGTTTGGGCTTATTTGATTGGACTTTATTAGCACTTTGGTAAAACATGGTGACCAGGGTCTGATGATGGGACTGGAAGATGGGACTGGAAGATGGGTACGGGATCTCCTCAACGGACAACAGCAGACCCTTCGAGTTAGAGCTTATTTGATTGGTTTTTATTAGCACTTTGGTATAACATGGTGACCAGGGTCTGATGATGGGACCGAAAGATCGGTACAGGATCTCCTCAACGGACAGCAGCAGACCCTAAGAGTTTAGGCTTGTTCGGTTTTATGCTTACGCACAACCGACCAGGTGACATGCAAGTGGCGCGCGGCGGCGATTTCCTAATTTCAACAAATCAGTGCATCAACCGATTCCGTCGCGACTGGCTGCCTTCAAATAACATCAACATTTAAACATTTTCTCATATAATAACATTCAATTTAATAAAACTTCTTAGTTAACAATAATCTGGAGTTAAATAACATCAACAAACAACAGACACTAATTTCGTTCCCGAAATATTGGTCCTTCGAACCTTTGGGACCTCGCGCGCGGTGTATAAAGAACAAGACAAAACGTGTGAGGTGTCAATGAACTAGTGAAACATTTGGTTAAACGGATTTCAGTGTCAATAACAAGGATTGAAGCGGTAACATTAAAAGGAGAATCTCAAGTAAGATCGATCCATTTATTAATTAACATTAAATACTTACATTTCTCGCATCATGTCGCTGGAACAGCAATATGATCGTTTGGAAGAGCTTAGCAGACATTGGGAGAACTTCAAAAAGGACAGTCAAGAGAGGAAGGGTAGGTAGGACTATTTCAAGAATCAATGGAGTAAGGTGGACGCCTTATGGAATACGATCCAATTTAATCAGGATCGACTTCTTTCGGAACTTAGTCCCTCCGATACATATTTTACTAACAGATATTTTGAAAAAGCAAGGGAGATATATGCGCAGTACACCAGTGCCATAAAACAAGGAGGAAGCAAGTTATCAGGATCCAAAGGAGAAGAGGATGGGGGAGACGGAGTAAAGGTTACGGGGATTAATCAACCCTATCAACAACCCTCAGAAGAACAGCAGGGAATCTACAGCAAATTGGACGAGCATAGACGTCAGTAACAGGCAAATTTTAAGGCATTTACTAGAACAGTGGAGAACATTAGTGTAAAGGAAATGACGGAGAAATGGGAGTTTGAAGATGCGTTGAAAACGCTGGAAAATCGTTGGTCTGTAGTGGATAAATTACATTGGCAAATTGAGAGCGAATTGAATGAGGAAGGAGGAGACTCCGTTTATAACACTTTATTCAACCAGTACGAAAAACAATTTAACAACCTGAAGAGGGACATCAATAAAAAGATGTGGTCAGCGTCTTACAGGGATAAAGTTACACCGAAACTAGAAATACCTACTTTTAGCGGGAATTTCAACCAGTGGATGTCGTTCAAAGATTTATTTATGGACGCCGTTCATAATAACAGGATGATACCGAACACCCAGAAAATGCAAATTTTGAAAACGAAAGTTAAAGGGGAAGCTGAGCGATTGATACAACATTTACATATCAGTACAGAAAATTATGACTCGTGTTGGGAAATTCTCAATCACCGGTATAATAACAAGATCATATCAAGATCACGGTAAATAACACTTCATAGTCTTGCTATTAAGATTGAGCGTGCCATTGGTAACAAAGAATATGCTCTCGCGTGTTTCTTCGATGTAGAGAGAGCATTTGATAGGGCAACATTTGGAGCAATAGAGGAATCACTCAAAAGAGAAGGAATTGGTGAAGCAATAGTAAGATGGGTGATAACAATGTTAGAAAACAGAGTTATAACTGCGCATTTAGCAGGGGAAACCTACACTATAAAAGCAAAAAGAGGGTTTCCTCAGGGAGGGTGCCTATCTCCTCTAATGTGGTGCCTCCTGATAGATTCAATAATAACCATCGTTAACAGAATGCACATCTACCTACAAGTGTACTCGGATGATGGAGTTATAATGATAGTAGGTAAAGACTTAAGTACGGTGAGATCTAGGATGATAACCGCAATAAGAAAAGTATTGGACTGGTCTGAAGACAAAGGAATTGATCTTAATACCAGCAAAACAAAACTAGTTCTCTTTACAAATAAGAGAAAGCCCAAGGAACTACAACCTATCAAGTTAAAAGGCATAGTTCTGGAAGAAGTTAAAGAATTAAAGTACCTTGGTGTGATTTTTGACAACAAATTGAGATTTGATACTCATGTTAAAACCCAATCTAGTAAGGTAATTAGAACTCTTTTCCAATGCAGAAGGGCAGTAGGCAGTAAATGGGGTCTGAAGCCTAGCATTATGCATTGGATATACAAGGCCATCATTTTACCGCGACTGCTATACGGAGCAATTGTATGGTGGCCAAGAACAGACATACAATCCACGAGAAAAGAATTAGACAAAGTGCAAAGACTAGCATGTCTCATGATCACTGGAGCCCTGAAAACAACTCCAACTAGGGCTCTTGAAGTGATAATAGGTCTAAACCCTTTGCATATAGAGGTTAAAAAAAGAGCTACCGAACAATGGTACAGAATGGTAATAAACAAAGAGTGGAAGGGCAACTTTATGGATAAAGGACATGCCTCCATAGCAAACATATCAGGCGGTCATTTGGAAATGCTTTTAGCCAATAACGATCTGACTAAGAAAGAAATATTATTCGATTAAAAATATCGTATACATATAGGAACTAGAGAAGACTGGAAGCTAGTGACAGACCGACCGAGTATTAATTGCTACACGGACGGCTCAAGGAAAGGTAACACAGGACTGGCAGGAGCCGGTGTCTATATATCTGATGAAGAAGAAAGAAGCGCATCCTACTCACTTGGTACCTTAGCTACCGTATTTCAGGCAGAAACATACGCCATTATGGAATGCGCCAGCATGGTACTATTAGGGTCGGACATAAACGAGAAAACGGTCATTATTTACTCGGACAGCCAAGCAGCACTTTTTGCGTTGATAAATCGGCTCTGGTAAGAGAGTGTAAAATAAGACTCAATAAGCTAGGTGAAAAAACTGAAACAATAGTGGCCTGGGTCCCAGGACATCAAGGCATTGAAGGTAATGAAAAAGCAGACGAATTAGCTAGAGAAGGGGCAGAGGACAGGTTCATTGGACCAGAACCTAGGCTGCCAATCCCCGCAAACGTCACTAACAAGGTAATAAGCCGTCTGGCTTCAGAAGAATCAGCAGATGAATGGAGGAACATCGAGGGCTGCCGACAGTCGAAGATGTTTCTCTCGGCTACTGTCTACAAAAAAGTAAGGTATATCCTTAACCTAAGCAGAGTCAACCTGGGTATGTTGGTAGGCATTCTAACTGGCCATTCCAGGCTAAATAGGCATCTGTCAATAATGAAGGTACAAGACGAACCCTCCTGCCCACACTGCGGTGAGGAAGAAACTAGCAAGCACTACTTAGGAGAATGCTTTATATATTCTAGCTTGAGATGGGAGATACTTGGTGATGACCACATCAAGGGAGAAGATTTTAAGCATCTTATGTATTCAGATATACTAAGGTTCATGAAAAGAAGCGGGAGATTTGAGGAGGGAATGCCCCTGGGACATTAAGATACCATAGCTCCAAACAATGGGAATTGGATGGAATAGCTCCAAGTGGAGAGCCGACCATCCGCCTGAGCCCAGCAGGCGTCCCACCTCAACATCATCATCATCATAATAACAAGAGGATGATCTTCACTTCTCTTATGAACATCTTGTTTGCATTGCCTAACATTCAACATAACTCCGTAGTATATATAAAAAGAATGCATGATGTGACGCTGGAAACATTGAATGGGATAAAAAATCTGGGGGTGGACACGAAAACATGGGACTCTATCCTGGTCCATTTACTATGTCAAAAATTAGACCAAGATACCTACAATGACTACGTGGAATCGGTAAAAAATCAACGTGAGTTACCTATTCTACAAGAGCTTTTAAACTTCCTCGAGAGCAAATTCACTACCCTGGAAGCAACTGCCCGCAGGAAACAGGAGCCTTATTCTAATTCCCGGAAACAATATTTTCATAATTCGAATAACAATAAAAGGTTGTCTAATTTTCAACAAACATCGAACAGCGCACCTAGAGGGACGGGAAACGGACACATTGCGAAATCATACAATGTAAGAGGGTCAGGCGGACACACGTGCCCTCTATGCAAGAACATACATGGCTTGTACAATTGTAAGACATTTTTACAATTGCCGAACGACAACAAAATATCAACAGTGAAGAAACTTGGAGTTTGTATGAATTGCTTGTTTTCACACAATGGCAATGACTGCATTTCTACACACACATGCAGAAAGTGCTCCAATCAACATAATACGCTATTGCACGATGCAATAACTCGGTCAATGACTCGAACATCTGCGCAAAACCAAACCGTTGCCACCACGTCCAAAGACCATGGAACATGCACTTCTCATGTGTCTCAGGGTAACTGCTCGGAAATATTATTGGCCACTGCACAATTAAAGGTGAAAGGAGCTGATGGTTGCTACCACATCATGAGGGCGTTAGTGGATCGAGGGTCGCAAAAATGCCTAATTACTGAGCACGCAGCTCAAGTGCTGGGGGTCAAGCGTCATCAGTGGAAAGGAGTGATCTTGGGCGTAAGTCAACGGGAAAACAATTGCAAAGGCAAAATGGAAATAATATGTATGTCTTTGTATAATGACTATTGTTTTGACACAGATGTCTTGATCATGAACAGTCTTATAAAAAATTTACCTAACAAAACATTTATGAAACCGTCGTGGTCGAACATTCAAAACATTAATCTAGCCGATCCAGAATTCTACATCAGTCGTCCCGTGGACTTACTACTGGGGGCAGATATTTATTCAAACATTTTATTGAGTGGCTTGATAAAGGGACAGGACGCAACACACCCTGTAGCTCAACAAACACAACTAGGCTGGTTGCTGTGTGGCACCGCCCCAACATTTTATTGTAATGTTATTATGACCAACCTGGACGACGTACAACAGTTTTGGGAGAGTGAGGAGATAATAGAGGATAGTGACATGTCAACAGAAGACCTAGCCTGCGTAAAACATTATGCTGAAAATACAAGAAGGACTCCTAATGGGAGATATGAAGTTCGCCTTCCCATGAAAGCAAACTTTGAGGAGCAGCTGGGAGAATCAAAACAAAGAGCAAAAGCGCAGTTGCTAAGTCAAGAAAGAAGGTTCAAAAGACAACAACAATTGGCCTTGGCTTACAAAACATTTATGAGAGAATATCATGAATGTCAACACATGGAACCAGTAAACACTAACTCCAAACCAGAGTGTTATTTAGCACACCATATCATTGAAAGGAAGGAATCAACAACAACCCAACATAGGGTCGTGCTAAATGCTTCGGGAAAAACATCTACAGGTTCTTCCCTCAACGAACTAATGTATAAAGGACCCAACTTACAACAAAATTTACAAATACTGTTATTAAAGTGGAGACAGTATCGGTATGCCTTCACAGCTGATATTGAGAAAATGAATAGACAAATACTGGTGAATAGACAAGACACGCCATTACAGAAGATTGTCTGGAGAGATTCACCTGAGCAAGTTATTCAGTCCTACTAAAGCAGCCCCCTTTTTAGCCATGCAAACGCTAAAGAGACTAGCTGCCGACGAGAGAAGTTCATTCCCTGAAGCGACCGAGATCCTGGAAAGTGCTTTCTATATGGATGACTTACTGCATGGCGCACATACCATCGAAGAGGGAAAACGATTGGTCCGGGACCTGACCCTACTATTACGGTCGGGAGGGTTCAATTTACGAAAATGGTCCTCTAACAACACAGAAATACTAGAAGACATTCCCGAACAACAAAACGCTGAACAAATAATTCATTTGAAAACAGAAAACACCTCTAAGATTTTGGGCTTGGGTTGGAACCCAATAGAAGATAAGTTTCAGTTCAAAATTCAAAGCTCAAATACACAGAAACTTACCAAACGAATCCTACTATCCGAAATATCCAAATTATTTGACCCACTAGGCTGGTTGTCGCCAGTGATAGTAAAATTAAAAATATTATTTCAAAAAGTATGGAAATCGGAGAGTCAATGGGACGATGATTTATAAAGAGTGGTCTAAGTTACAAGCGGACTTATCAAACTTAAACACCTATAATATACCTAGATGGATTGGTAGCGGAGAATGGGACGTCATCGAAATACACGGATTTTGTGATTCGTCACTCGAGGCGTTTGCGGGTGTCGTTTACTTCAGAATCAAACATACACAACAAGTAATCCGGATCGCTTCAAAAACAAAACTTGACCACTCAAGAAAGAGGTCAAGTTACCACGGCTGGAACTAAATGGTGCTTATCTGCTTTCGAAGTTAGTCAAAAAAGTTAAGCAAGCTTTAGATAAACAGGAGTGCGAGACATACGGGTGGACAGACTCTAAAGTGGTTTTGGGATGGCTAAACGGGGAACCAGATAGGTGGAAACCGTTTGTAGCTAATAGAGTACGTCATATAACAGAGATAATGCCTCCTGAACAGTGGCGATATGTGAAAACAGAAGAAAACCCAGCAGATGACGCAAGCCGCGGTTTATTCCCCTCACAGTTCCTGAAAAAACAGCTTAGGTGGAAGCACGGACCCGAATGGTTGCCCACTTTTGTGTCAAAACAAACAGAAAAGGAAACTTTCAACACGGAGCAGGAAAAAAAACCAGCAAAACAAACAAACATTGTCCAATACAATCCTAAAGAAACAATTATAGATAATTTATTAACAAAACATAGCTCATATACAAAGGTCGTACGTATATTGGCTTGGATACGCCGAGCGCTAACTCAGAAAGTTGAATGACCGCGAGCAAACTACCTAACACTGCAAGAATTACGCAATGCTAAGATAGCAATTGTAAAACATGTACAGAAAATGAAATTTGGATCGGAAATTGAACAATTGCGAAAACACGGTTGAGATGAAACAAAAAACAAATTAATTCAGTTAAATCCTTACCTTGACGAAGGGAACATTTTAAGAGTTGGAGGTCGACTATCTCGAGCCAAGATCAACATGGAGATGAAACATCCCAAAATAATACCCAGTGGATCTCGACTCTCAACATTGCTCATCGACCAAGCTCATAAACTAACATATCACGGTGGCCCGCGCCTGACGTTGGCTACTTTAAGGCAGGAGTACTGGATCACCGGCGGTCAGAACATGGTGAAAAAAGAGATAAGAAAGTGTGTTACCTGTCGAAAGCACGAGGGGCAAACACAAAATCAGCTGATGGGAGATTTACCAGCGGCACGAATTAACCCCGCTCGAGCTTTTCAACATACAGGGGTGGACTATACGGGCTTTGTCGAAGTGAAAAAGAACAAAGGGCGATGTTCCACATCCTTAAAAGGGTACATAGCTATTTTCATCTGTATGGTCACCAAGGCCGTGCATTTGGAAATAGTGTCGGAGCTAACGAGTTCTGCATTCCTAGCAGCATTATGAAGAATGGCCGCAAAAAGAGGAACACCTCAACATATGTACAGCGATAACGGAACAAACTTTGTGGGAGCTAACAACGTTTTACAAAAGGAATGGGAACAATTGAAACAGATATTTGATGACAGTTTTCTTACCGAAATAACAGAGATGAAGATGGAGTGGCATTTCAATGCAGCGACTTGGGTTAGTGCTGGAGGCGTCTGGGAACGAGCTGTTGGAAGTCTGAAGCACCATTTGAAACGTGTAGTTGGAGAGCAGAAGCTCACGTTTGAGGAATATGCCACCCTATTGGCTCAGTTAGAAGCGTGTTTGAACTCCAGACCATTAGGTTCGCTAACAAAAAATATTGAAGACCTGGAAGTTCTAACACCCACTCACTTCTTGTCGGGAGATGCAGGAGTAACGCTAATCGAAACAAGGGAAGATGCCAGAACACGATGGGATATGACTCAAACACTATTTATCAACATGTGGAAGAAGTGGAAATTGGAATATTTGAGTCAGCTCACGTCTAGACACAAGTGGCAGGTCCCTCAACAAAACATTAAAATCGGAGACATGGTGGTCATTCATGAAGATAATCTACAGTCAGGAAAATGGGCCCTGGGAAGAGTAGTGGACGTCCACCCCGGAACAGATGGCTACGTAAGAGTTGTCACCTTAAGAACAAAAAACGGGAACTTGAAAAGGCCAATTACTAAGCTATCGGTTTTACCTTTAGAACAGACTACAAAACAAGACGATAAAGTGACTGTGAAACCAAGAACCCAGAGAGGTACAAGTGCAAGGAACAGATCCAGTTTCATAACACTGGCAATGACCTTATTATATTTTATATCTATAATCACAACAGCTGATGGATTCAAGTTACAGAGTCTCGACAACAAACAAAGTATTTATTTTGACCAAGTACCAAAAATGCAAATCATAAAAGATAACTGGAAAATCATAGCCTATTATAATTTAAACCCTTATTGGGAGGGAATCGTTGCATATGAAAAATATTACAAACATTTGCAAACAATACTGTTTATACTATTAGCTACATACGTGAGCTAATAATCATAATCATAATCATAATCATAATCATTTTATTCATAATTTTCATTACATGTCAAAAATTAAATATAATATATGTCAAAACCTTACAAATAACATTAATAAAATACAATTACAGAATAATTTGTACCTAAGTAGCGCAATACAGAATAAATTACATTGATTTAATGTCAAACATAAAAATGGTAATGGTAATATTTATATTAACATTGTGTGGTCAGCAGGTAGGAAGATAATCTACTCCTACCAACTAATTACTTTTAGTGCCATCTAAAAAGTCTTTAAGTGAGTAAAACGCCTGCTGGATAAGCCAACGCTTTAGCCTGGTTTTAAAAATGATCATGCTAGAGGACTGCAGTACGTCACCTGGAAGCAGGTTGTAATTTTTTGGACCTAAAACATGTGTAAACTTGCTAGATTTCGTGAGTTTACGAGAAACACCTACAAGTTTTCCAGCATTACGTTCTCCGTTAAACGTTTTATAATTATTGATATTTTCACGCGCATACACCGCTATTTGAAATATCAACAGGGAAGGCAGCGTAAGTATTCCAAGGGACTGGAAATGGGGTTTCGCGGTGTCAAATCGACGAACTTGCATGATGGCTCGGACTGCGCGCTTTTGCATGTGGAACGCGCGTTCCCAGTCGGCGGCGCACGCCCACAGCTCGGCGCCGTACTGCAGTATCGAGTGCACGGTAGCAAAATAGCAGGCCCGCACTACATCACGCGGAACTACGCGCGCCAGCCGCCACAGAGCGAAGCAAGCGCTCCCCAGCCGCTTACACAGTGCATCGATATACCGTGCCCAGTTCAAACCCCTATCCAATACGAAACCAAGGAAGGTCGTGGAATCTACCTGCTCGATTCGTGTATTCCCAATTGCTACAGATAAAGGTTTCGGTTGTCCACTTAGCCAGAAATTTATAAAGTGGGTTTTTTTCAAATTTAGGACCAGTCCGTTACCTTTAAACCATTGTGATAGTTGGGCTGCAGTTTCATTGAGTTTAGACTCAATCAAGTCAACAGATGATGCACATACTACGGCGGCAACATCGTCAGCATACATGAGTATCTCACAAGTGTCCATGGATTCAGGTAAATCGTTCATTAGTAATGTAAAAAGTATATTAGAAACCGAGGATCCCTGAGCTACACCCATCGACGTGTTGAGAGGATCAGACTTGGTGCTTCCTCCGTCTCCCACCACGATTTGTGATCTATTGTGCATGAGGTCGGTAAAAAGAGCATGAGCCGGACCGTTTATGCCATAGTGACGGAGTTTAATGGATAGTGTTTGATGATCTGCTACATCAAAGGCCTTCGAGAGATCGCAGAATAAAACTGCAACATGCTGTTTGTTCTCGCGGGCTGACATGACGCGGCGGACGACGTCTCTTGCTATGGCGGTGGTGGAGCGACCTGGACGATACGCGTATTGCCTATCAGAAAGAGCGTTGGTCGCGACGAGGTGTTCGATGAGTCGCTCACTGAGACCCTCGTATGAGACACCTTGGCTACTGACGGTATTACGGCGACGGGTCTGTAGTCGTCAATAATTTCTACTTAACCCTTTCCCTTGAAGATGGGTGCTATTTTACTTTTCTTCAGACAGGTAGGGAATAAGCCGATTTTTGAGCACTGATTGAATAAATCTGCTAGGATAGGTGACAAGTGTGTAGCAGTCAAGTGTAGGAGCTCTGTAGAAATGCCGTATATGTCCTTCGTGGGTTTATTGGGAATCCGTTTAGTTATTATACGGTACACTTCGCCGGCACAAAAGGGACGAAGGTGCATCGAGCGGTCGGCTGGCGGGCGCGCGGCGTTTGTCAGTGTCGTGCGCACGAACGCTAGGTCAGCGGGCGGTGCGCCGCATGCGGCCGCGGCACCTACGAACCTCTGGTTCATGGCGTCGACAGCGGCCTTCCTACTGGGAAACGTGTTCCCGTCGGAGTCAACAGCTACATCGGTAAAGCTTGTCGAGGATTTTACGCATTTTCCTCGTTCACGGTTCACTACTTTCCACATAGCTTTGCATGCGTTTTTACTGTTGGATATTAAGCCAGTGAAATAATTCGCTTTTCCAGTTTTTACGAGATTATCGTACGTTACGTTTAATTTTTCGATCGCTGCCGCAATATCTTTATTTTGTGGGTATTTTTGTCCTACTTCCGTTATATCGAATAATAACGATTTGAAATTAAGAATTTCGCTCGTTACCCAAGAAGATTTCTTTTTGTCGTTTAGTAATTTAACGGGAAAACAGGCTTCGTAACAATTGGAGATCACGGTCAGCACTGACAATGCCATACTCTCAACAGATTTATTGTTACGTTTGCGGACGGTAGCCCAGTCAATACTCAGTAACGCTGCTACAAAGTTAGCACGGTTCATGTCAGAGTTGATACGGCCGTACCGGGGAGAAGGCGCCGCCGTGCTCAGCTGACACTGCACCTCACAGCGGATGCCGCGATGGTCGCTGATGTTAGTACACACTGGAACTGCGCTGACGGAGTGACGAGGTACGTTAGTGTATACGTGATCTAAGCTAGTTGACGACTTGTGAGTAACACGAGTCGGGAAGTTTACTAGATTTATCAAATCATATAGTGATAATAAATCGCAAAGTTGTCTTTTTTCAGAATTAGGAACACCTATGCATTCAATATTAAAATCACCAACAATAATACATTGTAAGTCGTCTTCACTAACTTTATCAAGCAGGCGTTCTAAAAACATTAAGTAATCTAATGCTCTCACTTGATTAGTGCGATAAATGCACACAATACTCAGATTATAATCTATCAAATTGACGGCAGATATCTCGCAATACCACTTCTCAGATAACAACGTTAACTCCTTATTCTCTACACATTTAATGTTATCTTTAACATACAGACAAGATCCCCCATGTTCTTTGGAATCTCTGCAATAACTAGATATTAAGGTAAAGTCATGGATATCAATACATTCAATATCATCAGTCGTGAGCCAGTGCTCAGTTAGGCCTAGTACGTCACAAGTTAACTCACTCTGTAGAAGAACTTCAAGTTTCTGAGTTTTACCGTCTAAAGAGCATATGTTTTGGTGACAAATTTTTAATGAATGCGATGAAGTTACTGTTTGTTTACATACGCGGGTCGGTCGTCTTCGGTGGTGAGTAGCGGGAACGCGCGGGGCAGGGAAACCGGTCTGGCCGCAGGGTGCGCGTGCAACCGGTGACGGCGCTGGAATCTCGGTGGTACACGGATCGGCGGCAGTCACATTTAGATTTTCGTGTGAATTGGATGATATTACATTTCCATTCGTAAAATGCACGTCGACTTCGGAAATAGGATGTGGTGTTGTAGTGCAGATAATGTTAATGGCCCCAACAAATAAATCAACAAACACACTGTGAAATTATCCTATTACAGTTACGTCATACCTACACCGAGTTAGAACATAGCAATAGAGTATTATTGCAATCCGAGATCACGGGCACGCGCCGGCGGCGGCGTGGGTTGATCAATGGTGTCGGATACAACTGCAGACAGAGCTGAGCCTGATATCGGGACAATTATCTAAGGAACTCACTTTGCCTATTGACAACCTACAGACCAACATGCGTAACATTTATCATCTTTTGCAAGTAAAAACGAAGATGACACCGGAGTACCTCATTTTAGAAATTAACGTCCCACTGACCAGCAGAGATACGTACGACATCTTCAACATCATTCCTGTACCACAACCCAGAGGTGATAAAATGATAAGCCTCATCCCTATAGAAAGATATGTAGCCATCAATCTACAAAAGGACTCCTATTTACCAATTACGGTGGAAGAATTCCAACACTGTCTAATAAGAGACTCTACAACTCATCTATGCCAATTAAACACTCCGATTTATCGACTGACTTCCAATAACGATCTTTGCCTAAAGGATAATCAAACCACACCCCAGTGTAAGACTGTTATCTCTGGATGCCAAAACAAAGTTATCCATCTAACAAAAGTAAATCAGTATTTACACTTTTGTTGTAAGGAATGTCCAGTAAGAATAATATGCCAAGAAAAAGTATTAACCGGATCTAACATTATATATTTAAAATCGAATTGCATGATAAAAACGCAAAATTTTACATTAAATGCACAGAAACAGCTAGAGAGCGATATGAAGATAACACCGAGTGTAGAGAAGCTAGAGATCTCTCCAATAAATAATATTATTAATATTAGAATAGAGAAGATCGAAGAAGAAAACATTACCACCTCGAACAACCAACAGTCGCGAAAAGAAATTGAAGATAAAATTAGAAACATGAAGAACGAAGCGGTGCTTTCGGGACAACTATCTGGACACGATGTGCATCATTATATCGCCATATATGCATCCTGGGGATTGGCGATCGTCGCAGTAGGAGTGTACGTGTGCCGGCGATCTCGCTGCCGCTGGCAGGCACCAGCCGCGCCGGCGCCCGAGGTAGCTGCAGGGCCCACGGAGCCCGCGGCCCGGACTCGCGCGCGGGCCCCCCTCCATAACAGTGCAACGCAAATAAATCGCAAAGACGAAAACAAAGTGGAAAGTGAATCTGTGAAAGTGGTCTGTGATAAGGGAACGTCCCCAGTGTACCGAAGCATAAGTTTCCGTGAACAATTGTAAACTGTTATTTAATTGTATATTGTGAACTTTTATGTTAATTAAAAAAAAAAAAGTTAATCTTAGTTCACCTCATCCCTCATCTTTTGCCCTCGGCAATATGTTCGGTTTTATGCTTACGCACAACCGACCAGGTGACATGCAAGCGGCGCGCGGCGGCGATTTCCTAATTTCAACAAATCAGTGCATCAACCGATTCCGTCGCGACCGGCTGCATTCACATAACATCAACATTTAAACATTTTCTCATATAATAACATTCAATTTAATAAAACTTCTTAGTTAACAATAATCTGGAGTTAAATAACATCAACAAACAACAGACACTAATTTCGTTCCCGAAATAAGGCTTATTTGATTGGTCTTTATTAGCGCTTTGCTTAAACATGGTGTCCATTGCATAATAGTCGTTCAAAAAATCATATTATTTTGTTTTCCTTATTTCCACGAAAATCTCTTCGACGCGGCTGGAGCCACGGGCAAAAGCTAGTTATAAATAATTTCATAAAATTTATCCACCGAAGTTGTTGCGCTGGTTTTCTTGAGCTCATCTTTCCAATCGAAGGTCTGAAGTTTGTTACGGATTAATGAATAATCAGCTTTATTGAAGTTGTATTTAGGATTTTGCTTAGGGGGTATAGATTTTTGCGCAGATCTTTCCATTGTGAATTTAAAAGATGGGTGGTGGATTTCGGACCGAGAGATGTTAATATTGGACCGAGCACATGAACAAGAGATACTACAGAGTAATAGGTCTAGAATACGTTTATTATCGTTGAGACAGCAGTTGTACTGGGAAAGTTTCATTAAAGTTAAAGTGTTTAAAAGTATTCTTTGGATTGACTTAGTAGGTTGTGAAGGCGTCAGTGCTTGATTATAATGGTTTTGACTCCATTCGAGGTCTGGAATGTTAAAATCACCAGCAATACAGTAGGTAAATTCGGGATGAGTTGAGTATATTCTCTGCATTTTACCTAGAAGTGTATATAATGTGCATTGTCGCATATCGAACACATTACCATTCGCTTAACAGGATATTTTCATAAAAAAATAATCAAATATACCTCCAAAATAACCAAACGCGTCTTATTGTAGACTGGGACCACAGTAAACGCCGCGAAATAAATCGTATGGTTTAAGGCATTCTTAATTATTCGTAGACGATAAGAACGTTGACACGAGACTTTTTTCGAGGGCCTCATTCTTTAAAATTTTGTTTCATTAACTTTATGTTATCTTGTAGGTAGGTAACTTACAGTCAATGACACGGTAGCGTACGGTCTATAACTTCAAAATTAAACATCTAGGTAAGGCAAGGGTACTATTTTCGTATTCAGTGATGAAGATTCTATAGTGCATAGGGGTCAGATGCATTTCCGAAAATTTTGACTTTTTTCGTATGTGCCGCCTCTAAAGTGATATGAGTATGGGTCAAAGCAGCAGGTAACATGAATTGCTGGGGCCGCAGCATCAGCATCCAAGCTGGGGCCGAATTGCCAGAAACCTACAGCTCACGTTCTCACGGAACGGTACCTAGAACGCCTAGAATAAACATACTTCTTGTAGAATTATCTGCTTTGTTGCCATGCAGCGGTCACCCGTATCTCATAGGCCATGCACCGCTTTGCCACTTTTGCATAATATAAGCATGACGCTGGACTTGCAGCGCAGCATTCATAGCGGGCACTCACAAGATCCACTAGTGCTATAATTGTAGTTCTTTTTCAAACAGCTAGGAGTACTAAAGTGGGATGATACCTAAGTGCGACGTGTATCTAAATATCGGCTGACGTGGTCTCAGCATTGCTTTTACACAAGTTAAATACCTTATCACTAAGTCGCCCGATAACCTAACAGTTTCTCGTTTTGGAGAAACCCAGTCTATTTTGTTTATATCTTCTGTGTTATCAGTATTCGGTCAAGAGTCACATACTAGTTGTTTCACCCTACTAAAACTGCATCCGATCTGCATCATTGTCGTTGTTAAGACACGCTCTTATCGCGCACACAATGCCGTATGTGCTTAATAGGTATGTTTTACCTGTATACTAAAGGTACAAACTTTTGAACTGGTTTTCCCTGTGAATGCCCGGCATTTATATTATGGTGTTGCGAGCTAAGACAATGCATCGAGTACAGCAATTAAACGTTGTTATCGATGTCCCAAATTGGTAGCGTAATTTTTATCGTAGGTATGAGATACGATCTATAGTGACTATGTGAACACGTGAGTGACTCCCGGGGCCCCAGTATGGGAGCGCAGGATGAATTGTAAATCGTCTATTTTCATAAGGATGAAAGTTTGACTGACGTGGTCCAAGAATATTTTAATATTCACTCGTTTATTTTAGGAATGATCCAATTACCGCGCCGAACGATAACCCGCACGCGAGGTTGTGGGAATTCCAAATTGATATTATCCCTATATTGTTTTCTTTTTTCGGTACGATAAACAACTGGAGTGGTATAAATTGCTATGCGGGCAGTCAGTCGCTAGACACTACACGGTCAACATTACCGCAAGAACATCATATAGACTTAGGAGTCCCGTGACATCCATCCAGAACTCAAGATGCAGTCCCAAGACAGAATACTCAGTTTCCCGGTGGACACCTTCACGACGCGCGGGCCTTCTCGGAGGAGGCCCCTTTCAGCCCCGGCGAAATTCTGCAATTCAACAAAGCATACAAACAGTTTCTTCAGGCGGAACGACAGCTGGACGACCTGACTTTCCTTAACGGGAAGCCATGCCCCGTCCGCTACAACTTTGATCCGACGAGGCCAGAAGAAGATCGTCTGATGGTGAACTGGGACTGGCTCATGCCCTTATTTTGGGGGCCGCCGCCAGGTGAGAGGGATCTCGTGAGGGTGCCCACTATACTGGAGTTTGTTGAAACGAAGATTCGCTTTTCGAAGTGCAAGGCGGTCGCCGGGGACACCTGTTCCTGCGGCAAGAGGCCTAATGTAGTGGTACCACCGGGACGTGAGTGCAGGATCCCACAGCACTTTCATCATTTCTGCACGGCGCACGTCTCTGCGTGGATAACCAAGTACATGGTCCCGGCGATTCTGCTGAAAGAATCCCAAGAAATCTTCAGAGAGGTCATCCAGAAAGTGCATGAAGGTGATCCGCAAATCCTCGAATACTATTCGACGGGTGACCGGACGGACACAGAAATGTTGCTGCACTCGGCTCGCAACATCAGTGATAATAGTGCTAAATAGTGCAGCAGCATGTGTAGTTCGCTTATTAAAATAAATATTTGTGTTTATAATATGTTTACTTTTTTTTTCTTGTACCCGTATGAGTGTAGGATAATGGAGAGTTATGCAGGTAAGGTACTGAGATCATTCCCTCTGACGTTGCTTCAAGTTGAAATTTAGTTTCTCTCGTGACCACTCTATGTTAGATACAATCAAGTCAAGCTTTGACTGCACCAAATGTAACGGCTAGGTAACGTGCTACTAGCCGCTGCATAGCACGTCACATCACCAACGCAGATAAGTTGCAAGGCGTGATGATTAGCGTTATGTGCACATGGGATGCAAAGCTCCGTTATCACAAACTATGCTTGGCATATGCTTATCATATGTCTTGAGCAAGGCCTGAGTGTGCATTCGCCTCTGACTACGTGTATCTGCGACGTTTAGGTATGGAGCCGACCATACAGGAATATGAGACGTCTAAATAAGGTTTTTCTTAACTTTATATCTATGAATAACTGCATGTAAGCCGCAAACAGTATTATGTCAAAGAACGGCGGCAATTGGCGTTACATCTGTAACTCCTTATGGACCGATAATACGTTTGATCACATGGCACGCTATCGTTTAAATATGGAACAAACTATGTGTCACTACTCAAAAGATAGGTAAATATGATAAGACGACGGGACCTTCATCGAAATATTATTACAGGCTGCCGGCCGAACGTAGGTAGCTCCAGCGTATTACGGCAACCCACGTTTAGTTGGCACTGTCTTGAAATATTCGGGAAAACCCGTGCTATATTCATTTTATGATCTGTATCCAACTGGCGGCGTGTATTTCAAAACGAAATCAAAACTGATGAGTGACCATAGAAAATTACCGGGACAGACACGTGTGCTTCATACACGTATACACCTCACTTATACTTAAGATTTGTCATTGTATAGCTTACAGGTTTGGTTAGACTATAATGATGTAAAAAACATCATTCTAAATATGTATACTTTTCATGATTCCTGTAATGTTAGGACTATGGTATGACAGATACCTTACCTAAACACTGCACCGTACCTACCTATCGCTGCATAGCATGTCGCGGTGCCCCTCTATCGTGTTACAAAGTGTAGTGACCACGGTTATCTATGCATGGATGTAGATTGTACAACATCTTAGTGGATAGAACTAGTACAATATATTATTATCATTATTAAACTAACTACCTAAATATCTAGTATCATGAAGGAAACTGGTATGTCGTGACATTTGTAAGTCGGCATGCATTTTGAAATGAAATAACTATGTATCGGGAACAAGTTTTTTTTTTTTTTTTTCAAAAACAAACTCTCACATACACAATATACTTAATACTGATGTACACAAATACCTAATACTTATTATATAAACAAATGATCATATCTATGACTAGCACTATTTCGGCCGGTTGAGAGTTCCACGCCACGATGCCTGCTCACGCAAAGCTAGTGCATACTGCATCAAGTGCCTGTCCAGTCGCCGCTGCTCTGCCTTCTGACGTTTTCTCTCCTCACGCTCCAAGTCTTGTCTGCGCTTTTCTTCTTCTTCTTCCGCGCGCTCTTGCTCCTTCCGAGATTTTTCCCCGTTGTCGCGATGAACGGCTTCTCCAGAGTTTCCGCTCATGGTGAATGATGATTTTGTGAATGATGACATGGTGATTTTGTCAAGACTGATCGATTGTACACAACCTTGTGATTATGGCGAGTGTATATGTGCTAATGATTGATTGTATATGTACTTTCCTCCATTTATACTAACCCTAAAACTACCTAACAAGGACTGGTTGTTCCATAATTATCGCGAATTTTTTCCCACTTGAATAAGCTCGTTATAATGAGGGATAATTCAAATACTGTGACATCATGGTGTACCGCAGTAACGACAGAATTGATAAGCAAATTAGGTAGAGAAACGTATTTTGTGGTAAAATGGCGCAATATTGATGATGTCAACGGGTAATACATATCGGCAATACCCAGTTATTTTCAGCTGAAAAGGAAAAAATTGATAAGGATAATGCATACAGTTTTATATTTTATTACGGGAGTGATATCATACACTGTGTTAACTCCTGTTAGTTAGCACAATGATGCTCCGTATGGAAAAAAGTATAGGTAAGCTGCAGTAGGTGCTCGTTACGGTACAAATGCAAACAACAATTGTTACAACTCTAACTGCAAGCACCCCGGCATGCTGAGTATGCACGCAGTCTTGCTACGTGACCTGCAGTCTTACTCGACTATGTTGTATGTTCTTTGGATGTTCGGCTCCGACAAGCTATTCCACTACAGCGTTGCAGCTTGCACTCATGTCCGCAAAGCAGTTTACCAAGCGAACCCGAGAGACTTGGGTTTTTGTTGAATCGTCCATGCACACCAGCGTTAGGTGATGAACACTTAATTACCTCCGCAGGGGTACCTGTACACCTTACCGTATACCTACGGTAAGCCTCACCGTAGGTATGCCTTACCGTAGGTATGCCTTACCGTAATTATGACGTCAAACCTTATCGAACAATGGTGTATTGTTTCATTTTTCCGAACTATTAATATTTCAATAAACCCCACGGACAGGATGAGATCGATTAATTGAGCCCGATAACATATTTAATTGAATGAGGGGAAATTAATATAAATACCATTTGAGTTCAGCGATAAGAGCGTTATCGCGCCGTCGCGGGTGGCCGTTCTAATGCTGTAAGAATTTACTGATATGGATGTTGCTACCTACAACCAATGCTACAACAAGGTGCACTTACAGGTTAACAGTAAAGAGTTTTTGCGCTCATATTCACAGAGACCTAAGGTTAGGCTTGAGACTAGGTCTCACTTTTACATAGCAAAACCTAGATAGAACTCAACAATCATATTTTTCCCGAGACCATGCACTGTGCATCAGAGTCGTTGCTCCGCTGTATACATTAGTAGCATCCCCCCTTTCCCCTGGTCCACCATTTTTTATTTTCACCCCGTACGCTCTTGTGTCACTGACTGTATCTCATTTGGGTGATTATTTTGCGTTGTATAAATGATAATCTGCACTATTTTTTTGTTTGCTTCTTAATTTGTTGTTTTAAAGTTATAAAAGTTAATAAAAAAAACATTTTATGAATAGAGAGCCAATACCTAAAAACTAAGAAAATTAATTAGGAATAATAGTGAGACGCAGCCCAAATTAAATAAAAATAAAAACCTCAAGCGTCTTAGCATTCTCCTCCTGGTACATTTCATGTTTATATGTATAAGTAGTTATCTCCTAAGATAAACCTGACTAAGTATTTATGAATTTTGTTGAAGATTCTATTGGGTATTACCATCAGATAATTGTTGGTAAACTAATACTAAAGTTTTTAAAGTCTCTGCCTGTACAATTATAGTAGTTTATGAAACTGTTACATAAAGAGGTTATTAAAAACACGAGTGTCAGTTTAAAAAAGGAGCCGAAGGCGAGTTTTTAAATAGTTCAAGACTGTTTTAATACCTTGTTATGTATAGTTTCATACACGAATTAACTAATAAAAGTAGGATAGAGCTTTGGTCTGTCGATAGGGTATTAATAATGTCTTCGTAAGCCTAGTCCTCCAAGTCAAATCGTCTGGTTACAGGAATTGTTTTCTTGATAGCTATAAAGATACCGCCTCCATCTAATTTTACTGTTTTTGATAAATCTCTGTCTCTCCGAAAAAATATGTACCTATCATCAGCCAACTCAGAGTCATATATCTCCGGTTTCAGCCAGGTTTCAGTTATTATAATAATATCATAATCTGAATTTAATATTCCAAGTCTAAGGTCAGCCAGTTTGGAACGCAAACCACCAAAACTTTGATAATAAATATTTAAATTATTAAGGCTGTTGAATTTTATTTCATTGATGATGTTTTGTTTTTAGTATATTAGTTATAGTTTGTTTATTTAGGGTGTGTTTGTGATCCAACGGGCTTTTGGTGACGAAAAATAGGTTATTAGGGAAAATATAACAAATATTTATTTATATATTAAATAATATAATATTTCATATGCATAATATTTTATGGAGTTGATGCTCGTGATTGTTTGCCATTGGTTTCAAAGGTTAAAATGAAAATGCTATAACAACGAAACCGGTAAGGGAAATTATATAAATAAGTGGACAAGTACAAGTGTTTTTCAATCAAAAATGCATAATATTTTATATAAGATAATATTTTTTTATTTGGATAGGACATATATTATTATAATTTTTGGTACGAATAAAGACATAAATATCTTGTGTAATGAGTTAATGAGGAAGACAGACTCTTGTTTAAATAACACAAGTATAAATATTGATATTTTGAGCTTACATAGCAGACTGTTTAGCAAAATTTTGGTTAAATCCCGTCACAGTTTTAGCAGATCATTCGTGTTACGGATCATTATAGCCTTGGAATCATCCCTCTTCCGCTTTAGGGTTACCTTACAGTATTTTTCTGCACGAAAAAGTTGTAAGTATACAAATAAAAATCATAGATGTTAGAGCTGGTGCCGAGCTTGACTGTGGAGGTACCACCATCTTACTCGCAAATCCCCCCAAAGTTATTCGGGGTAGAGTAAGAGGACAGCTCGCAGACAGGCACAACCAGCGCGGGCCTATTATGTAACTCAGAGTCGGTTGCCATCTATGGTTGCTTCACCAAAAACAGATAAAAAACCGTACAAATGCGAGTCGCACTCGCGCACGAAGGGTTCCGTACCATTATCTATAAAAACGGAAATAAAATCATGTCTGTTGTATGGGAGTGCGCAGGTCCGACTCGCACTTGGCCGGTTTTAGTATTTGTTGTTATAGCGGCAACAGAAATACATCATCTGTGAAAATTTCAACTGCCTAACTGTCACGGTTCATGAGATACAGCCTGGTGACAGACGGACAGACGCAGAGACGAAAGACGGACAGATGGACAGCGGAGCCTTAGTAAAAGGGTCCCGTTGGTTACCCTTTGGGTACGGAACCCTAAAAATTAATTTCATAAATAACCTTCAATGAGTATTGAACTATTTACGAATTGTGACGTTATTTCAAGTGCTAATCTATCCTTAGATAAGCGAATAATGTTTTCGACGATAGGCACTCGGTTTGTCAACTGATTTTACGATACAGAATCAGGGGGCTGGTGGCTAACCATTGCTTGCGACCGATTGATGGCAGTATATACTACCCAAATTGCCGGGCCTTATACGGGGATTTCTTCCAGGAGGAAAGCCAAAAGTGGCGAAATCTTGGAAAGGCATCAAATTCTATGCAAATAAATTCTGAAAAACTCATTGGTGTACGGTTGACTGGTAGGATTTGAATCGGGGTCGCATGATTGAAAGTCCGGTGTCATCTTGTCTTAGCTATTGATAGTTTCCAATATCATTCGTACTAATACACTAGCCCATAGAACATGTCTGTGCACTAGCCATTATCCCGCGGTTCCATCCATGTAAAATTCTGCTATGTTTCGGGTGGCGGCTTGAACTCCGTCTTGTTGCACTAAAGGTTAGTGCTCGGCTCCCTTTTGCTGTAGCGCAATACGTAAACCTTTTTGAAGAAATCCCTTGTCCAGCAGTGAAAACTTAATTCGAATCGAGTTAATGGTTCTCACAAGGTGGGCGTCAGTCAGAGGTTTGAAAATTTCTCAGAAATTCCCAGTTAAGATTGTTATTTATAATTATTGTGATTCTTGAGTTACAATGTTACATTCTACATTCCTGAGTTACAATGTAACACACCTATGATAGAGAAAAATAGACGCAAAATTTAATCTATCTGTACAAATAATAAAGTACCTACATTAAACATTTTTGAGACTTATAATAAGATGTGTTAATTAGTTTTGTAGTGAGAACAAAATAAGAAATTGTGTTCGTCTGTCTTTCTGTTCCGTTTTAACTCGAGAACCACTTAACGGATTTGGATGCGTTTTTTTTATTACCATAATTTTCATCCTGGTCAACATATTGGCTAAAAGGAGTGCTGATAAAATTACCGCCAAGCCGAAAATTGACGATATTTTTTTTCTTACGCGCAAAATTAGGGACACATTGATTGAAAGACACTGTCACGCGAACGAAGCCGCGGGAAAAAGATATTATTGAATAAGAAGATGAAAAAGGAGAAGAATATTTTTTGTCATGCATGAAAGTCATGCATGTTCATTAAAAGAAAACGTTATCCAATTACTTGTATTCAAACTTCGAATCCCAAAGCATATACCTGCTTCGTTTCGTCATATGAAGGAAACTTGCTGACATTGTCCTAGCATGTCAATTTGTAAGTTATGCCGACACAATACAAATTTGATGCCACGTATACGATCGCACACGATGGATTGAAACAAATTGCCAGTACATGTTGCTGCCTGTTTTACCTTTCATATTGAAGATTTATTAGAAAGGCAGTAGCGTTTCATCATCCTCACCAGCCGCTACTATACATAAGCCTTTCTAAAGATACTTCCACAAGCCCGCAACATGTTTCTTCAGCCATTCATAACTACCCAAAACCAGCGATCTTTTTCTGGTCTACCGTGTACCTTACACTTGTAAACCGTCAATTTTTAGGATCGTTTAATTTGCTAACGTGATGTATTTTCTGTCAATACATACATACATACATGTCATACATACATACATACACCTGACCCCTGTCTTCCCAAAGGGTAGGCATAAACTATAGATTTCCATCTGCCACGGCCCTGACATACTCTTTTGTTTTTTCTACATCCATATCTAATACAAGCTCTTCTATTCCGGGTTCTTTTTACTTTGCCATTCTTTAGTATGTCGCTTATTTAGCCAGCATACGTCTTTCAAGGGACGTCCTTCTTTCATTAATATTAAATTAAATTGTCTAATAAAATAATATTTTTTAATTTGACCGGGTCCTGTGCTAATATAACATTACTTATCTTTTTAAAGATGAACCCTACGTATTGTAGCGGTTTCAGGTATCGTGTTTGTGGGTAAAGTCTTATGAGTAGGCAAACCTTTTAAAAGTAAAATGATATTTTATTCGTATATGACTTGGAGAAATAAATAAATATAAATGTGTACCAAGGCGAATGTTTGAATTTATATAATGTTTTTACCGTTTCGCCCACTAGCACGAGGAAAATTACTCCAAATTGTTGTCCTTGTCACATCAAACCATATAAATAAGGACAACGTGTAAAAAGTTTTTCAGGTAACCTAGGATATACGGCTTTGCGCAAGTAAGATGGTATTATATTTTCATCACTAATGCAGGTATGTCATATTCAACTCGAAATGCAGGTTGTGAACTCTATTTCCAGTCCTAGGGAGGAGAGTAAATTTGAAAATCGAACGTGGCTTCCTTACAGTCACTAACTAGTAAGTCACTCTTGTAGCTAAATGGCAATGGAAAAAAATATCTGTTCTGCAGTTGGCAACCGTCCTGGATTTCCCGGGACGTCCCGTATTTTTGCTGTAAGTTAGAATGTCCCGCCGGGACAAGCCTCCTCCCGTATTTTGCCCTGCTTCAGACAAAGAGTTACTTAAATTACACAAATCGAAGTTAGTAAGTAATTTGCCTATAACGATAGGACAAATATTGTCAATATCATCTCTTTCATCTTTATTATTCCAAGCTGGAAAGAGTATTTATGTATATAATGACATTTTTATGGACAGATATTCAAATTTTGACAATGTTATAAGGTGAGTACCAGTGGCGAAGGGTTCAAATAAAACGATTCCCATCGGCTTGCCTCTAGGATATGGCATAAATGTAGTATTTCTTTATTCACTAAAATTTCTTTATTTCTCTAAGGTAAATTATAAGACGAACAAAAGTTCACTAAAACGCTTCATGGATTCGATTCCTCTGTTCAACGCAAAAAAAGCAACCCGCTAAAATGGTAGCGCCTGACAAAAAATTTGGCACCTTCTACAAACGCAACCCCACTTTTTAAAATTTTTTATTTTACTTTAGAGTACTTACTGAAATCTGACTAAATTTAAAACTCATATGTACGAGTATTACTGTCTTTATGTAAGAGCCAAAACCGATAACGTTTAAATAATACAACTTTTTCGAGGTTCCTTTTATGTTCTCTCTTCCCTTAAAATTTATTTTAATTTTTTATTATTTGCCGTGGTAAAGGGAATAGAAACACGTATTTTGTAAAAAAAACGACTTTCTACCTACTATTATGGTTGAGGCTGTGGACACCTGTGACTGACAGACGGACAGACAGGGGAGGCTTAGTAATAAAGTACCTTTTGGCATCCTTCGGGTACGGGACCCTAAAAATGTTATGTTTCTTGGTTTCTTTTCTGAGCAAGAGGAGTATTTGTCCGGCTTCCCTTTTTAAAATGTTCACCCTTCGCCACTGGTGAGTACATACTCAAACAGCAATATTATATCTGTTTTTGAAGGCCCCCCCTATAGAGGTGTGTCAGGATCATAATGGAAATGGAAATCTGTAGTCTCTGCCTCCTCCTCTGGGAGACAGGCAGGCTATATGTAGTATGTATGTACTCCCTCTGCTATACGCTTGGTCCAAATACCAAAAAAAAACATGGTTGGCATAACATAATTATAAAAGAATTAAAAGTTTAATATTTTTTCCATTCTCTATCTTCACATTTGGCAAAAACAAATCGAAAGTTTCCTGTGATTTACGCAAGAATTTTCTTACTCCTTCCGAATTCTTGAAGCGATTTAATGATTATTTTGCTATAATTAAAAACAAATTACAGAACTATAAAATTACTGTTAAAAAATTTCGTTCATTGCATCCTTGTGGAAATGTATTTATTTAATATTATTTTTAAATTAATTTATATATTATTATTTTCTCATTATTTTCCACTGTCTGGAGATGCAGCGATCGTCCTAACACCACTTTGCAATACGCGCTGATATGAATTTCGATGACGTTTTCGTCTATGTCTGTACCTGTTCTGTTACCTATATTTCATCATGTTTTTTTTGGACAAAAATAGATAATTTCCTTTTTTAAGCTTCTATGATCATATGTTCCTTACAATTCAGAAAAAAAAATCAATTCTGCCTGATCTAAAATAAAAAGTTATTTTGTTTTTCTTGTATTTTATTTCTGTAAAAATGCGTAAAAATGTAACTTTCATTAGAATCTGTGAATTGAATACTTATTGAAATGTTTAATAGACATTTAGAAGTTACACAATAAATTGGTTTTGTTTTTAAAACAATAACACGATTGCAAGAAAAAGAAAAAAGGTCACAAAAACATAGCTGAGGTACAATTTTCTTGTTGATAACATTGTTGCAAACATATTTTCGTAAGGTTTATTTATTTCCTCGCATATTGATGAAAACTACACAGAGCATTTATGAGTTTTTCTTTGAATTGAGTTTGGAGTTTTCAGTTCCTCAATCTCCTAAAAAGAATCCTAAATAAAATACATGTTGTTGTTGATAACTGACGACATTTGATGGAACTTAAGATAAAACATATCGTCACGAAAATAATCCCCGGATAGGTATCAGAGGTGTTCCCAAATATGAACAGTGAAATGCAAGTCTCCGTACACATTTCGTCCGCCCAATTTTCACCAATGATTAATACGTTCTAAATGTGGTGGGTGCCGAGTCCTATCGCCTTACTTCGAGCACGCAGACCAAACGCTGACTAATGTGCATCGCGGGCATTGAACCCACGACCTCTGGGTTAGCAGCTCGCAGTCTACCTCTCGACAAAAGGGTTCTTTATATGAGGGAAATAAACAGTACGAGTAACATTGGACAAGTACAATTTTAGTTATAAATTCAATGTGGCTTTCGCTCCTCTCAACACCAACTGCTGACCCTCTTCGCAGATTCCCCGTAGACACGTGCATTATAAATGCTTTGCGGATATCTCGAAGCTGCCGAATTCGACGGAATTTTATTCCCACCGCCAGAATATGTATGACTTTTGTAGATTTTGCCTGCGGCTGCGGTGGCTCATAATTTTTCTTCGCTTTTTTGCCGAGCGCCGAGAGATGGCGTCGGTGGGTGTTGTAAATTGTATCCCAGCTTTTGAATTTTCGGTTGCAAGTGTAATTGAAGCGTTAGATATTTACGGCGTTTTGTTTGAGCGGGATTGAAAACGAGTTTTCGTTGTTTGAAGTTTGATTTAAAATGTTTGAGGGAATCTCTGACGAGAAAACGAAGCTATTTGTATGCATAGAGGCGTTATTAAATCAGCATCACATCCTTAAACGAATAAAGCTACTCCATTGGACTTTGGTTAAAAGCAGGTAGTAATTAGATGTATTGTAGTTGCGACATTTGCAGTTATATTTTAACTAATTTTTTTTAAAGAAATCTATGGGCCTTAAATTTTCCCTGATGATATTTATCATTTTTTCGTGTTTATAAGAGATCAGAGCTCCATTTCCTTTATTTTTTGCCTTCATTCTTCTAATGTGATCTGAAATCAATCTATATGATAATATTCGTTTTGCTAAATGATCCAATGTTTTAGTATTTACAAGTATTTACTCGTATATGTTCATGTTTATGAACTGATTTCCTCCATAACGAATATCTTCATTATCATGGTCATTAAGCCTGTGTTCAGGGCTCATTTCCACGTTCTGTTATGTTTTCTCTTTGTTCCGAAGATTGGTAATAAAGATAAATATAATGACCGAAGCCAAGCTTGATAAAGTCAGTAATTTTACGACAGTCGATTTATATTCTGTTTTTTTTTCAGCAGTTAGGTTATCTTTAATTAAATCTAAAGGTTGCTCAAGGGTATCTTTATCCCAAAAAATATTTGTGCGAAATTAGGCAACCTTAATTATTTTACTCAAAACTAATATGAAATATAATAATACTAATTATAGTAGTTTTTGAAACAAGAACAAAAGGAGGTTATTAAAAGAAAAGTGTTTAAATACCTTTAATGTGCAGTTTTATACACTACTTTACCTAAATTCATGCAATAGTTACACAATGGTAAAATTTATGGTAAGCTTTTCTTGATTTTGCTGTTATAAAATTGACCTAATTACATAATTGTAGCGAATGGTCGCGGGTGATCGGGCTTTTATCAAGCTGAAAGACCTCTTACAGAAGTCTACACCCCATAGTGCTGTTAAATAATTATGAAAGTTATTGCACTTTACGTAATCCATCTTGGCTCACCATGAAAACTTCTACGGTATTTTCAGTCGGCGTAGAAACTTGAAAGTCCGTTCGTTCATCCGTTATAGCACATGTCTAGGAAAAAACTAAAAACTGGCCAAATGCGAGTCGGGCTCGCGCACGAAGGGTTTCGTACCATTATCTATAAAAACGGCAAAAAAATCATGTCTTTTGTATGGGAGTGCGCGATCCGACTGGCACTTGGTCGGTTTTAGTAATTGCTGTTATAGCGGCAACGGAAATACATCATCTGTGAAAATTTCAACTGTCTTACTATTACGGTTCATGAGATACCTGGTGACAGACGGATGGACGGACGGATGGACAGGGGATCCTTAGTAATAAGGTCCCGTTAGTTACCCTTTGGGTATAGAACCCTAAAAACTGATCGATATTTAACTATTCAATAAGAAATTAAAGACCCAACTTAATAAGACCCTTTGGACACATTTGCAAACGGTATGTTTTTTAAGAACATTTATCCTTATAAGACCCTGTAAAGAAGCTGTAGAAAAAGTCACGTTAGCCAACTTTCATTCGTTGCCTAGCAGCGCGGCGGTACAGTCAGCCCAAGTAACACCAAACACCATTATAATAAACATACAATAGCATGAGCTCATGCACAAAGCATTATATGCCAATCGTATATCAGCTGTTTAACTTTTGTACAGCTCTTTTAGGAGCATTTTGGGCCCCAAATTAGCCGGCTTTAAGTCCTATAAAGGCTGCCTAATAGCATTATACCTTTTGTACAACGTCATTATTATAGTCGGTAAAGAATAAATTACTGTATTTAAGGCATTTTTTGCGACTTTAGTACAGCTATTAAACGGCTTTAGTTATTATAATGCCTAAATAAAAACCTATATAAATGCTACTTGTTGTATTTCCTTTGTACGAAAGAATTTCTGAACAGATTTTAAAAATACATTTATTAGATGGTTGTCATTGTGCAGTGAGTGTGACAAACAACTGTGGAAATATTTTTTAATGGGTAAGTACAAACTTGTATTTCTATCTTTGGGTGAAATGGAGCTGCGGGTATCAGTTTACTGTGAAAACATATGTAAGTTTGTAGTAAAATTTTCTCGCGCCCTCGCAAAAGTGCTTTTTAGTGTAAAAATGTTAGAACATTAAAATCTACAAACAGTATTTTTTGTAAAATTTTAAGCTGTTGACTTAGTTTTAACGAATAAAATTGCTTCCATAGACATTCACGCATTCGATACCTATATTAAGTAATGCTGGTTCCATGAAATTTTGGTCACTTTAATTATTTCTAAAATAATGGAAGAGAAAGCAAATGGCGTCACATAATATAAATGCTTTAGGCATTCGAAAATAGGATAATAATGCTGTTAGTTCTACTTTAGCTAGACAAAATAATTAGTATCTGTTAAGCATAATAAAAGACTCTCAAAAATAGTGTTCAGATATATTACAACACATCAGAATCATATTATAATGCTTGGTGTCATTTTGCAGCATAACGGTTGATTACTGTCGTGTTTATAAGGGTACCGTAATAATTTGGAAAAACGTTTGGCAAACCAATTTTCTATACTTTTGACATGGTAAGCGATAGTGACGCCTCCGATTTTATTTTTATTAATTTATATCCCAACAATTTTTAACAGACAGAAATAGTAATAAGAAAATATAAAATTTCTGCGAAACATTTTGATTTGGTACCTACCTATTTAATATTTACACAATAGCGTTACGCCTTGCCCGTGCGCCTGCTGCTAAGTTTGGTTTTCAATTTACTACGCGCTTACAGATTTAGGATGAGAATAGTGACTGGGAAGTGTACCTACATTAATTACGTGCCTACTAAGCTACAATTGTTATACCTACTCGTATACATATATGTAACTTGTGCTTGCGAGTGTAACTAACTTTAGACCTTGTCCAGATGTCGCGTTTTGCTCGCGTGAGAGCTCGCGCGTAAGCACTCGCGCGTAGTCGAAGTACTGGGCGCCAATACATTGCGTCCACACGCGACGTTTGAAACTCGCGCGTTGGTTCGCGCGTAGCATGTGGACGCAATGTGTTGGAGCCTAGTCTTCGACTACATACGCGCGAGCGAGCTCTCGCGCGAGCAAAACGCAGCATGTGAACAAGGTCTGAAGTAGGTATATATTTTAGGTTACTAAACCTTATTTTTTTATGAGACCGAAAATAGTAATGGTGATAATTCAAACGTATGGGAAAAATTATAAAAAAATATTTTGTAATCTAAAGCTTTTACGAATTGAAACCAACCCATATAGAAATTGCTTTAATAATTCCATTTTTAATTTCTACATTTTTATCAATAGAAAGCTGAATTCTTTTTGAGTTTAATATCGGTAAACTCTAAAAAAATATGCAAACAGAACATTTATTAGTTTATTTTTGCATAAGCTTGTTAAAACACTTCTCCCGCCAAAATCGAAAAAAAAAAACAAAACAATAAATGAAAGATAGTACCTACATTGCTTTAAATAAAATTTAATTAAAAGCTGATTTTGGTTCAAATACTTAATCAAAATTTTATTATATAATATCAATATTTTACGGAACACGGAACTTCTGGATCGTTTTGATACATTATGCATTTGAAATGAGTACCTATACCTAACTAAATACATGTTCGTTCTTTTCAGAGACAATATGCCCTTCAAGATCGTCCAAACATTTGAGAAGGGATCAGAAAAGTTATTTATTGTACCCAGTGAATGGGAATGGAAAGGCCAACTGCGATATCCGAAAATACATATTCTGCAACACATTCCTCTTCTTCAATAAAATTATTTGCTACGGAACCCCTTGGCGACACTGCTTGGCTAGTACTTGGCTCACACAAACTCTCCAACTCTTCTTGCGTGTTTCGTGTATCAGGAACATCGGTTATTTTACTATTACTTTGATTATTCAAATGAGTAATAAAATTTGAATATTCCTTTTTAAGTTTTCTTTTAATTCCGCCCGTTCTTTTAGTTTTATTCCAATCTTTTTTGTCCATGACGATATGCCCAACACAAAAGTAGTGCATAAATAGCCATTGGTAAACTTGAATTACGATCTAATTATTACTTGTAGTTTTAAAAATACTTTTCTTTGTATCCAAATACGGCTAAAAGCTTGATTGAAAAATACATTACGAAGAAAACTGACCTAAGGCATTAATAATTATTTAGTCAATGTTGATATAGAACTAGCATTAAATAAACACAACCTCAGCCCATTAGAAAGTTTCTAGCCTTGAAAATAAACCTAATACAGCTAAATGCCCGCTAAGAGATTTTCTAAATGCTTATTTAATGCATATGTGTTTTCAAATTACTATTATAAGATAATAACCATTGGGAAAGTGTAAAAGCTGTTTAAGTAGCTGTACATTATAATTACCTGATGTGTTAGTAGGAGTTTAAGCATTATGAGAAGAACCAAATGCTATTAAACAAAATTAAATTTTGGCCAGTTCTGTTTAAAAGTGTTAGTCTGACTTTAGGACATAAATCCATATCCACTTTGGTTATTATACAGATTACGTGTTACTTGGGAGGCAAAGAACTGAGAACTTTTTAAAAGCGTCTGGAGGAACGCCAGGGCCAAAAAAGGATAAATTGAATCCAGACAATGCAGACCGGGCCGTTGAAGTAGTTGAATTAGTTGATTTTCAAGGACTTGCTGCTGCGAGCTAACTGTGAGCTTCATGCTGAAAACTGAAAAGTTTAGTCATTATTACTTTTAATTGTGTGAAAGATTTATTATATTTGGTTAAGTTAGTGTTTCTTTTAATCAAACAATGTTTTAAGTTTTTATATTTTTCTTACATGTCCTACTTCAGTGGAGAAGGATGTCAAAAAAGTATAAAATTGATTAATCTTTCACAACAAGATCTTAACCCTAAAATGGTAAAACATTTCTGACATACGAAGTTGGTAACAGGGGTTTTGTTGTAGTTGGTAATAGGTCACTCCACTTATTAAATAAAGAAATGAAAAACAACTACTACGATAAAGGCTCTTTTTATTAATTAAACAAAGAAAAGAAACTACCTTCTTGAGATTAATCTGTTTCTAAACGTAATTAACACAAAAATAAAAAAAATGTACTCAGACACATTTGAGGAAAATTTCCCTGCGATATTCAGGACAAGCTGGTTTTCTGCATTTCGTGCAAAATATCTTGACTTTTTTGACATTTTTTCCCAGGGCACAAGCTACACCTGGCCTGCTTCCACAATTTAGCTTGTGATTCACCAGCGACAACCTCTTCTGACATTTTTAGAATAACACGTATATTACTCGATAAAACATGAGATAAATTTGACTGAGAATTTTCTACGTTTCATATTACGTTGAGGTGAGGTCGAGTTATAGCGAAAAAGAAGACCAGAGATGAAACATTTTCTCGTAATTGAGAGAGTGGTAAGTCATCATCTTCAGACCCAGAAATGACATCCTGTTCCTCAGAATGGATCCAGACATTATCTTCACATTCTGAAGTTTCCTCAGCTTCAAGCACTTCAATTTTACCTTCACTATCTCCAGAAACACTACTCAAAAAGCCATTGCAAACTGAAAAAAGGGAGACAACGTTTAGAATATGCAAAAAAAATACACACGTAAATAATAACAGGGGTGACGCGTCACCCCAAACATACCTGTATCTTTGGAATGACGTTCTTCCACTGCCAATGCGCAGCACAGCAGTCACTAATCGCGTTCAGAAAGACAGGAGAATACACGAAATGCTAGAGTGTGACAACAAATCGCTAACAAGATATCTGCGCATGATTGGTCGTCTGGGGTGATGGGTCACCCCCTGTTACCATCCCAGGGTTAACACTATGTACTGAATTTAATATCTCTACGTTTAGCATTATTACATTTGCGTTATACTTATCAAATATCAATAACTATTTCTAACAATTTTATGAATCAAAATTAATCTTTTGCCTATAACAGGTATTTTTTACTAGAAAGAGGACTCTAAAACTTGTTTAAATTAATGATTAAGTTACAGTTACAGAACAATAAAAATATTTTATAATTTTTTTTAACAACAATTTATAATTTCGGAATTTTGTTAAATCTTCTCTTTTACGACCATTTCTTCCAAAAAAGGAAAATATTCACGAGAAAATCTTGGGTTACTGGTTTACTGGTGACAAGAAAATTTGTTGTGCTAAATTTCAAAATCGCAACAGTTATCGATAAATTTGTTTTGCTGTTTATAGCATATATTGTGCCCTAAATTTGAAATGCGCATTGACTTCAAAAGTACTTAAAATAATAAATTGAATTTATTTATTTTTCACCAAAATCATTTATGAAAAAAGTCGGCAAAAAAAGTATTCTAAAAATTTTATTTCTAAAATTGTATTCACGTTGTTTTTAATTTAAGTAACGTTTAGTGAACACCAATTAAATGCGTTTTAGGAAAACATAAAAGCAAAATATTTTACGAAAGTTTTCATGTTGACTCGAAACTAGATGTTCATCGAAACAGATAACAACACTTAGCCAATTTTTCACAATACACTTTTGGTGTGTTTTAAATCACGCTACTAAAACTATCATTTAAAGCGCGCAGACTATAAATCCCCGATTTTATCAGTTAAATAATAGCGCGCGCCTCATTTTTCCACCGAATAAAAAATGAAGCAATCAAACTGCTCTTTAGCAAAAAATGTCCCGGGTACGGTAGAACTAGACTGGAGCCACAATCCATTTGTCCATGTCCGGGGACGGGATTAATCGCGCCATCCCGGGATCTCTGACCGAATGGGCGAATGAACGGCACAGTAAAATCACTTCCAAATATTTTTTTCAGCACACTTTCTTAAAAGACGCCTTATAATTTATAAATTTCTTGAATAGAGAAGCTATTTATTTGCTGAAATAAAAAATAACAGAATTAGTTAGAATTATTGATAGATTTCTTTTTATTTTCACAGCAGGTTTGGGTTACTTGGAACTAATAATAAAAAAATAAAAAACATTACTTTGAAAAACTGTGTCTTAACCAATTACGAAAAATAAAACATTACTGGTTTCTCCTTTACCCAATCTTATACTTCACAAAATAGCAAATGCTAGAAGCAAAAAGCATATAGTCCTAAATTGACAGGGATTAAATCAAACAAGAAAATTAGAAGAGATGGTTCAAGGGTTCCAAGTTAGTTAGTTAAACATACGCAAAATTAAACAAATTAAATGAACTACTAAAATATTTTCTAACTGTGACGTCATTGAGTATTTTCAATATTTTACTTTGAGCCACATATTTCTTTCCACCTACAAACAAGTTGATGCTAAATATCAGTTCAGTCGGCATATCTGTTCTTGAGATACGCCGTGAACATATAGACGCCAAGGATTTTAATTATTTGACACTAATAATAACAAGAAATAAACAAGTACGTAAATGTTCAGCTGATAACAGTAATTGAAAAATTTGTACTCAACCCTTAAGTAATAAAAAAATAACTTGCAAAATGTTAGAAAGGATGTACGAAGGTAATTTTTACGACCAATGCTGTAGTAATTCTTAAGGAACTTGAAAGCTCATCGTTCTACTACTGTACTTTATGTAAACTAAGCCAAAAGTGTTTACTATAAGCCAAGTTACATCTTCGACAGGAAGGTGGAGTGGATTTTTTCACGCCAAATCTAAGTGCTTCCTTACTTATCAGAAGTTCTTTGAGTTCCTTAAAAAAACGGAATCCCCTAAAGCGAATCTTTCAATTTTAAGTTATATTTAATTCGAGAAAAAAGGATAAGCATGATGTTATGTTACGAGGATATAAATGTGTCATCTGTATTCAGCCGGATGGCATTTTAGGCAAGGTTTAAAATTTGTAATTATTCGCTGTTTTTTCGGAAGATTTTCGGTTCATTTTTCAATGAGTACATCAAATTTAGACTAACGTTCTGGATACCTAAAGTTTCTTTTTTGTATAGAACTGCGTAAATATTTCAAAAACTACTCTTTCATAATAATCAAATAATGAATTTTCCGTCAATTAATTTGTTTTGAAGGAAAACCGATTTAGTTTCGGTACACACATCGCAATAGAAGAGGACTTTGATCAAAAGCACATGCACGGTAAGGGAAAATGTCATGTCAAGAAGAAAGAAAATTTAAAATTGTTTAAAAAGAAACCTAAAAATTTGCTGTATCACAAGAATCTTATCTTGTAAAATTTAGTTCCCTTAGTATTTTTTTACATTAGTTGTCAACTTACGGACATATGGTGTCATATTCGTGGTCATTTTGTCACTTCTCCTTTCTTTCTTTTTAACTCTTAGCATACGAGTTTGTTCCTTTTGACCTGATACTCCAACATTGTGCACATTACAAACATTCAATTTATTGTAGGTACTTAATTTTCCAAATTCATGTGGTTTGTCTAATAAAACGTGTTTTCAAATTGATTAAATATTAACCGACGGAACTTCCACATGTCAACGTACACTTTCAAACTTTTTCATAAGTAAGTAAATTCAAGAGGGATTTCAATTGCCTTCTTAAAGGTTAGCGTCCTGTATAAGAAGTAGGCTGCTGAGTCATAGGTGCTCTTTGTGGACAAAAATGTTAAAATAAATTTTATTTTGGACTAGGCTAGGTGCTATTCGCGAAGGTGCTCTTCGGATAGGTGCTCTAAGTGGACTACTCCATATTTTCAAATTCTTATCTTTACATTTGTTTCTAATTTATCTTTTCTGGTTTGTAATTCACTCTCATAATAATATTTCTACAAGTCAATTTTAATCCAAAACTATTACTAAAAATTTAATTTTAAAAAAAGTGATTCGTCTAAACCTATACCGGAGAGCTGGCAAGTGGCCAAAAACAAGGCTTAGATGCTTTCCGCGACATACGCAAAATAAAATTTTGACTTCCTATACTAATTGAGTCGAGGTTGTTCTTTAAAAAGTATATTCTCGTGTTCTGCAAACTGGGTCACGAACCTAGCCCTCAACCACCCACCGAGTCCCCAGACTACGGGTACACATAGAAAAGTTAGATTAGGTACATTTAATAAAATTATAGACCTGCAGACAATAAACTAATAGGAATAAAAATATTATACCCGGTGAAAGTATGTAGGTTGCAACCTTTAAATAAAACCACACGCTCTACTGATCATACTGAACAACTCTTTGGAAACCAAAACCCGCGCAAATATTCAGAGAAAAAGGTATTCAACTGTAACTCAAAGACTTTATCTCGCAGGTGGAAGGTCTATTTTAGAACGCTGCACCAGAACAGCTGTTTCACGAAAGAAACTCTCGAAACTCACCCGTATATGTGGTGCGTTGGGGTTTACGCATTTTTGTTTAGAACTCGAATATTTCCCAAACTAATGGTTAGCGCGGGTATTTTTCTTAGGAAAAGTGGTTCAGTATGATCGGTAGAATATGTGGTTTCATTTAATGGTAGCGGTCTATTTACACGCTGTACACAGCGATTTACCTCATCCCCTACCACGTTAAAGACGTTAAAATTATCAGTAAAGGAGTGTTACGAATGTTCTAGTCACACCTCAGACACCCTTTTGAGGATACCCGTCGTAAGGACATGGTTTTTTGTTTTGCGTGTTACGGCTACCGTTATCTTCCCACAACATCTTGAAAAGACGTAGCGAATTATCTACACCGAAGTCATTTTATCAGGAATTCAAAATTAAGTAAAAAAGGTAGAAAAAGCTTTGATTTCCCAAGTGTTATCTAAAGGTATTTGAGGCATGAGTGTTTCTTGTTACTCGAGATCGGGGATTTGCGTTTTTCTTGTTATAAATGTGTTTTACGAGTTTTCGCGAACGGAGTTTTTTTTTTCGAAGACGGTAAAAGATTATTGTTTGTTCTTAATAATTATTGTTTTGGTTTAAAGGGAAAGTAGGTGACTGTTCGCAAATAATTAAATAATTAAATTGGAATTATGCCAATGAATTAATTGAGGTTTTAAAAAATTACGTCGTCGAAAAATTTCCTTAATTTCAGGGTCGCAGTTTTATTTTCTACGTCCATACATATTAAACAGCTTATTAAATTACTTTTGCGAGCTCTATAGTTCAAAGCACTGGCCCAATTTCACTTAGTTTGGTATTCAGAATTGAATTTAAAATATATCGAACTACATATTTCTTTTTGATGACAATAAAATTAAGAAGTAATAATAAAAGTTCCGAACAACAAATGAAACCCTCCGAATTAAATACTGCACTTCCAACAAAAATACTATCTTAGCGACAACGATACTAACTTACCAATAACTACCGAGTTACGGAAAACATAGTGAATCCTAGAAATTCATTTTTAACGCACTGTAAGCACCAAATTTTAATCATAACATCATCACAATACATCATTACCACATGAATCATCGAAAGAGTGTCACAGGTGTTTTGAAATATGTACTGTAAAGTATACACAGTCACAGTTTACACGGGTACAGTGGGAAAAAGGCTAGCGAAGCCGGAAAGCATGTTCAGATGTATTTAACAATAAAACAAAAGAACCCTAAAACATAACGGTACAAAAAGGTCGATAAGCTACTTTTAGCGCCATCTATCAGCCCACCAATGAACCTCTGTAGAAAAAAAATGACCAACTTCTCTTTGCGCCATCTATAGACAAGCTGCCAAACAAGTCATCTCAGATGGCGCTATGGTTAACACGATGTTTATTGTTGGAAGTGACTAAAGGGCCGCTAGCGGTCCTTTGAATTTTAGGGTTCCGTACCCAAAGGGTAACCAACGGGACCCTATTACCAAGACTCCGCTGTCCGTCTGTCTGTCTGTTTGTCCGTCTGTCTGTCTATCTGTCCGTCTGTCACCAGGCTGCATCTCAAGTACCGCGATAGTAAGACAAATCTTTGGGTTCCGTACCCAAAGGGTAACCAACGGGACCCTATTACTAAGACTCCGCTGTCCGTCTGTCTGTCTGTTTGTCCGTCTGTCTGTCTATCTGTCCGTCTGTCACCAGGCTGTATCTCAAGTACCGCGATAGTAAGACGATTAAACTTTTCACAGATGATGTATTTTTGTTGCCACTATAACAACAAATACTAAAACTGGCTGAGTGCGAGTCGGAGCTGCGCATTCCCTTACAATATACATGATTTTTTTGCCGTTATTATAAATAATGGTAATTATTTAGATGTTGGAATATATTCCTTAAAATGAACTAATAAAGTTCAATTTGCAATGTAAAGTTCGGAAGGGGAAACGGTTAGTTAATTTTATAAATAATAATTATGGAACCGTAAGTCATCGGAAAGTGCTCGGAAAATGTTTTTTTCTGCATATCTTGAATTCTGTTAAAACTATGGGAGTCGCCTTGCTCCGCTCCGCTTCGCTCGGCTCCCTAATATGTACTTACATGTCAACCTAACCGCTCCTCCTTGCTTCGCTCGTCGTCGCAACCTATCCCTAGCAGTCGAATAAAATTTAAATTAAGGAAGCCGCTAACGGCTATTTAGTCACTTTCTTTATTGTTTTGGGACCCCCTTGGGTTTAAAGTTTATTAAGTTTTATTATTTATCATGATAGAGGCTGTCGTAATACGTATTTTACGAAAATTTCTACTGGCTACCTATTACGAATGAAGCTGTAGACCCCTGTGACAGACGGACAGACAGACAGCGTAGGCTTTGTAATAGGGTCCCGTTTGGTACCCTTCGGGTACGGAACCCTAAAAACCGGAGGCAAACACGGAGCGTGCCTCTAGCGTGAGCAACAGATACTGACAAACGAATCCGTAGCTAACGAGGCTGGTCATCGAAGGCGGCGGTAAGTCGAAGCGGCGGCGGCGACGACGACACGCCACGGTGAAAAAATAAGTTCTGTGTCGCCAGTACAGTTTATTTCAAGTTAAACTACGAAAAAATGCAATTATATATGGATAGACAGACACCAAAGATTTACTAAGACTGTGTATTATTTTTGCACAAACTTTTATGAAATAAGAAAACGCAATATTTTACCAAGTTACCTTCATCCGCATAGCAATTCGTAAGTAATAATAACACAGCAGCGATATCCAAAACTGTTAAATATTCATTTTTGTGAGTCGGAAGAGTGGTGACCATGGGCGGATGGAATACTCTAAAATACATATAATATAATTTATAAGGTCTTAGAATAATTCGTGAAAATAATTATAGGGTAGATCATGTATCGTTAACTGATCATATTCCACATGAAAAAAAATTTTTTGATTAAGTAATTTTTTCACTTCCCAGTACAAAATGGTTGAATCAGCTGACTAAATTTCTATGTAAAGTATGAAAAAGGTTCGAGCAAATTTTTTGTTTTCGGTGAAATGTAGTGTATGAGAGATACTCTATCATCTATTTTTTTTTTCACTCTGAATTGTAGGACCTTATAGTTCTAAGCAATTCAAAACATATGTTACAAATACTAATGGAATATTATTATAAACCTTCTCTTAGCAGATGAGGAGATAGTAATAAAATAAAAAGAATACCAAATTAGGAATTATTCAACAAGGCTAACCATAATTGTTGTGGTACAATACGGTCCATTTATGCGATATTTCTTGCTTCTAGGTAAAAAAACATTTTCTTAGCACTTTTTATAAAAAAAAATAAAGAAGTACACTTAAGGAGGTTTTTACCTCGGTACAAAATACACATCATAATATTGTTTATAGCACACCGTGCGTAAAATGACCACTTTACGCACGCTGCTTTCCTTACTTTTGAACGAATAGTTTGCAATAAATGTGTTTAAAAGCAATTTGCGGTATTAGTTTATTAATAATAAAGTCTTCACAAAAATACGTATTTTAATGATAACAATTTGTGTGCATTACATTAAAAAACTTAAAAGCGTGTTTATAGTTGTAATGTAATGCAACTAAAATGTAACGCATAAAATTAAATAATTTTCATGTGATCACCTTAACGATTAACAAGCAGTTTGCGCGAATTGCTATAAAACGCATTTATTGCAAACTTTTTATTCAAAAGTAAGGAAAACAATATTATGACGTGCATTTTGTACCGAGATCCTCCGTTACCACCTTAAATATACGTTCATCGGTAAATACATATGCAATTCTTGCTTCCATTGCACTTATGGTGGTAAAAGCGAATCTCGGTGCAAAATTCACATCTTAATACAGTTTTCCTAACTTTTGAATAATAAGTATGCAAAAGTTGCATTTTAAAGCAATTAAGATATTCTATCTATTTATCTATCAGCCTGTTTCGTCTACTGCTGGACTTAGGCCTTTCCAGGATTTCGCCACTCTTGGCAGTCCTTCTGGAAGAAATGCCCATACGCACACACGCTGGGCAAGCGGGTATTAAGATATTATATAAAAGATTTTTTTTACTATTTTTTTATTTGTCTGTTTTCTTGTGGCAACTTTTCCACACCCCGCCCAAATGAAAATCCAAAAAAATCAAAAATCGATACACCTTACTTGGTACACCTACTTTTGACCGAAGATTATTACGTCCCAAAGGTAATGGGTGGTGAGTCCTATAGCTGTACTTTTTTTAAGCACGCAGACCAGTTATTGTGCACCGTGGTGATTGAACCTACGACCGCTGTGTTAGCAAGCGAGCGCTTTTCCTCTCGGCCAAGCTCGGTTCTGGCAATATTGTTGTATCAACTCATTTGCTTATCCCAATTTTCTGAACCAAAAACGAACGCCCCGTTAGTAAAGAACCGATCCAACTTCTGCCTTATGGTGACCCTAGTCTGGAGCGGCGCTGTGATAGATGTTTGCACTCGCAAGGCTGAGCAAATACGGATTAGGTACAATTTTCATAAACAAATAGAAAGAGAACCAGAGTAAGCAAACAGCGATGTTTCGAACTTCGCCTTTTTAGTGCGGCTTGGAGCACGTTGGATTGTTGGGTTGAGATTTTGCTAATACATTTTTTGATATAAATTTCCAGCTTTTGGCTACGATTTTGGGTTTTTGTATCTTTCAGAGGAAATTAAGAGACAAATAAATACATTGTCACAAAATCAGTTCCTGGGGGGTTTCAGTGGTGTTTCCGAGTGGGGAATTTGAAATGTTAGTCACCGAACACACTTGTAAACCTAAGTTTCACCGTAATTATTATATCCCGCATGGTATAGGTGGTTACAGGGTGGTTAGGTATTAAAGGTGGTAGAGCTAACATCGGGCTTAACTGTGGAGGTACCACCATCTTACTTGCAAACTCCCCCGAAGTTATTCAGGGGGAAAAAGAGGAAAAGTCTCAAACAGGCAGAAACAGGTAGCCCACCATGCCTGGGACAGTTTGGTGGAGACGAGTGATTGACTACATAGTTAGTGACTCTAAGGAACACTCGTTTGATTTTCAAATTTACATAACTCTCTAGGTAGGTAAATATAATTTACCTCCCGCATTTCGAGTTTTAAATAACTTATTTTCAGAGCATTAGTTATGAAAAAGTATTAAATGTGGCTTTTGGCACTATGCGATAATAGTTTAATAACAATTAGGCTTTTATAACAAAGTTGTGTTATATTATGCACTACATCACTTTAAAAACTACAGAGCAACAAATCTCTTTCGGCGTCTGAATGACATTGACAGTGGGCGCTGCTGTGAATCAAGGGTTACTTTTATTACGATAGTGGCGTTAGTTCCATTTTTAGCCGCGATCAATCCACGCGCTAAAGAGCCTATTGTAATCGAGAAAATACTTTAATATTTTTTTCTATTTACATCTACGTAGGCGGGGCATTGCATACGACGTACAGTTTACAAAATTTTTGCAAAATTGCACATCAAAGTCCAAACTTAGTGAAGACAAACACCATTAACTAAATGATTATGCGAATCACAAAGCTCCAGTCCGCTGAAAGGAAACTTCACAAGGCTTTCAGATTAAAAGAAACATTAAGGTTGTTCGTTCCATTACTATAACTCACTTTAGTTACCTTTTCTAGTTATCCATTCGCTTTCTTGTTTTCCTTGAGAAAGCTACTGGAAAATACGCCGCTGAGATTTCGTTTGCAGTATTTTTCTTTACAGCTAAGGAGTGAAATTTAGTTTATTTATAGGTAAGAAGATATTTAATTTGGCAAAAAACTCCGTTTTCGAATCTCCGACAAAAGAATCGGTAAACCAAATTAGGAGGCGAATTCAGAGTTGAGAATTTGAAGATAAGCTATAAAGTGTTGTTTGGTTAATTCGTCATTTAAATATTCGCTCAGCAAGGTTTTACTAACTAAGAGACTGACCATATTATTATTTGAATTATTATTATATTTATATGACTATCATTCCAAGCGTAAACATGCGCAGTACATAGGCAAATTCAGGGCGAAAGAGAAAATTGTATTGTTTTATTTTTATAAGAAAATCCTTAATTATACTTATATTTCCAAAATTTTATATTAAAATATTATGAAAAGTCATCTGATTTTCTATTGGTCAAAGAAAGAGTAACAGTTTGTTTGAAATATTGTTTTTATCGAGGAAATTTAACTAAAGATATTTTCCAAAAACAAAAGCCTGGATTGTATTGATATTAGAAATACGGATACCAGAAATTGAATTAAATTTTCTGTGTAATTCATGAAAAACAGAAAAATAGCACCCATATTTACACAGCGCAATTCTTGTAATGTTTAAAAAGATAGATTCAGATCGTGGCCCTAATCCGTTTCTAGATAAAGCAAACTAAATAAAATCGCGGGATATTATTTAGCTATTTCCCAGGCTGATTAAGTTTTCAAATTCGTGTGGGTTATGAATAATATTACATCAGTAAACATTAAACACATTACATGTATTTTTAAATAATATATACCTATGTATATAAGTTTCAAGAAAATCACATTATTGCGAAAATTCAAAATTAAATTGAGTTTTTTGAAAATTGCTGACATAACTTTCATAGTTTCAATAAATAAATGCGTAATACTTGGACATGTTCCAAATAAATATGAAAATTGCTATGACCCAGATAAGATAAAAATAATTTAATGAATAAAAGCTTTTTAATTTGGTTATATTCTCTTTAAACATAAATAACTTAAGTACTATGATGATAGAAATAAATTTGTGTACATATTTTGAACACTTGATTGATTTATCCAAAGGATATACAAATTAACATCTTTACCGTAATTTGAATAAGTGTTTGGTTAATTACGTACAATGCCGATAGCTGAGAGGTCCAGTGTTCGATTATCAATTTCAGTTGTTACCCAATCAATAATTCTTTCTAAGGGAGAAACTAATACCTGAATCGTAGTGTTAAGTACATTTTGAAGTCACTTGTTTGAAATTTGTCAGTATCTAGTGTGATGTTAACAATAAATACATATTAAAATTGATAAAAAAATCGCAGCAGAGACGGCATCAGAGTGTACATTCTCACAAGCTGTCAGCAACCATTGGTTTTTACAGACGATTTTTACGTCCTGACGTGATAGGTCTTATATGATAGCCTTAAAATATCACGCTTTTGAGGGCATGCACACCTTACAGTATTTTCTGTTTAGGAAGTATTTTTTAAGTGTACAAATACTAACAATAAGTACATAAATTCAGACACATTTCATTGGTGATCCACTTGGGAGGATTTGAAGCCGTGTCTAACACTAAAAGGCCTTCTACCGACTTAGCTACCGCGGCTAATAAATATTATATAAAGATTAAAATCAGAGTAGTTGATGATGAATTCACTGTAACAAATGATAAATCATTATTGGTCTAATGGCTGACAGGCTCACAATCACCCAAGTTAGCATTATTGATGTGATTGATTCGGTGTCCGGTATTAATGATCATCTAAGGGGCTTTTAAATACTTTCATTGTATGGACAAACATACCCACAAACAGAATACTCACACTAATAAACTAGTTATTTCAGGTTTTCACGATTTTAACAAATTTATTACAACTGACAGAACTTTTCTTAACAAGAAAAATTTAACTATAATGATATCTCTACAACTTTTCAAATCAGCATGTTTCCGCGCCACACCTTGTATATTTTTATTTATTGGTATTTCGTTTAGGTAGTAAACTTTAAACTTTGGCGATTTTAACACATTATGAACTTTGTACAAGAGCTTAATCACGTTGAATAATTCTTTAGATAGTTTGACAAGCTTTATATGTGTTTATAATACTTTTTTGATATTTCCAATCAAAAACGGCAATCCCAGATTGGCAGCGTTTAACGCAAAATATCAACGGAAACTTTCAATAGTCGTGATTGGTTGCAATCTGGCGAGAAGAGCGCTACTCGTGCGTGAGGGCTGAGCAATCTACGTCATCTATACCTACGTATACAGAGATATAAATACTTGAAAATGGATGAAATTAATCTTTGTCTATCTGTAAGAACGATTCTGGTGCAGTTTTACTCTTACAAAGATTAGGTGCGTTTTGGGGGCCTAAACGATCGCCTTTGCCGTAATGTTGGTAGCAATGCAATCCAGCTTAGATCATCCAATCGCTATTCATAAAATTTTGTTTATCCAATCATCACGTTTAGAAGACAGAGGAGCCAACATTACAGCAAAGGTATTATCCGATGAAACGCACTAAAGCTGAGAAATTTTGACGTAGAACTGTCAAATGTTTTAGATATTTAGCGGTTTGTAGTATCAGCTGTATCACACACAAATAAAAGTTTAATTTTAATCCGTACATTGTTTTAACCCATATTGTTTGTTACTAAATGTGCTTTGAGTAAGTCATCAGCTCGATTTGATTGTATTCATTTTAACAAAAATTTGCGATCAGCCTGGCCAAGTGCGTGTCGGGCCACGCACAGTGTAGGGTTCCGTAGTTGCTCAGTACATTTTATAAGTTTTATGATACAGATCATGCCGAACTTCTAGTCCGCTCAGAAGTTACTCTCCCGAAGAACGGCCAATACATTTTGTCGTGTTTTGAGGGGGCTAAAAGTTTGGCGCGTCCTGTACTCGTTAACCTGTAAAGCCTACTTAGCTGTGATAGTTTTCCTTTTAACTACATTATACTGCTTCTGTGAATTTTTTCACATATTCATAAAAAGCATTTAGCCAACGGGGGGGCGGGGACACTTGACATTAACAAAAATTAGCACTTTAAAGCTTAATATTTCGCCAACGGATCCCTAAATCGAAAAATGGTTTTCACACACCCACAATGTTTTTGAACGGCCTATCCAAAGATACTCCACACTATGGGGTAGACGAGAAAAAAATCATCCCCAATATACGTGTATGAAAGTACACAAAAAAAATTCATTTCAAGATTTTATTTTACCTCTTTGTCGGCGTGATTAATATGTATACATCCATGCCAAATTACAGCTTTCTAGTACTAATAGTCTCTCAGCTAAGCCGCGGACAGACGGACATGGCGAAACTATAAGGGTTCCTAGTCGGACTACGGAACCCTAAAAAGTACTTTCGCCGGCACACAAAGTACAGTGTTTTATAATTTTTTGGGTGGAGACATTTTTAGCTGATAGCGTACATCGATCTAGTACGAGTAAGTCATATCAAATCAAATTGCAGAAGAAACTTTAGGTCAATAATTTTTACCTTCCGAGAAAAAATATATTATTAAAGATGCAAATTCGGAGTGTGCCTGAAATAAGAGAAATATTCAGTTTTTCTATAATAGTTTTAATTAAAAGCAACGATTATTATCCGAATTATTTATAACACGTTTAATTATACGTTATTCAAGCTTACAATGGGTATGAATTATATTATGTAGGTACAAAAATGAGCTAAGCACCAAATTTTTGTTTATTTTTTTACATTTTTCGCGTTAATCTATTTTACCTGTGATGGTTGACCCCTATAAAAAAATCAGCTACCTAAGTCACTTCATGAAGAAATTTGACAAAATCTTCTGTTGGAGCTAATAATTCCGCATCATCTTCGGTTGGAGCTACAAATAATTCCGCATCTTTTTCTTCTATGCCCAAGAAGAAAAAGCGCAGTTTGTTGACTTTGCTTGTTGAATTAATACCGGCGCTGAGTCATTTTTCAGTTGTAAATAATTTCGTCATGCAGTGAAATAGGCAACTGATTTTTTTAATAGGTGTAGGACAAAATGTTAACCATCACATTGTGTGAAGAAAATTTGGCGCGGAAAATGGATAAGAAGAAAAACTTAACTTTGCTATTTAGCTCATATTTTTGTACTAACATATGATTCATACCCGTTATAAGCTTGAATAACTTCTTATTAAACATGTTATAATGCGGTTATTAATCGTAGCTTTTAATTATAACTGTTACAGAAAAAACAATATTTTTCTTGTTTAAGGCACACTCCAAATCAATATCTATCTATAATATATTATTTCTCGGAAACTAAAAATTATTTATTTTAAGTTTCTTCTGCAATTTGAGTTGATGGTTTACTATATCGATGTACGCTAACAGCTAAAATGTCTGCACCCAAGCAATTCTAAAACACTGTGCAAAGTTACAACTTTTGTAGGTGTTATTTAGACGTGCTGAAATAAAACTCCCATTTTTTGATATCATGTTGCTGTCCTTACCTTTTCCTTAGATAGATAGATATGAGTGGTAAATAAAAAATATAAAGGTATATATTGCAGCAAAGCAAATGAAATGTGATAAAGTTAGTTTCGAGTCGCTATGTACAGTACAGCTTATTGTAGATAGCGTTTCAGGTCAAAAAGAGTTTTCCAAAGACATGCTACATAGACTTTGATCTTTTTCTTGGAACTAGGAGGATATTGAATATAAAGGCAATATTTTAGAGAAATAGCCTTCGCAAAAGAAGGTTTGTGAGGCATCAGTAACACAGCGATGCCACTAAGTAGACAGTCAAAAGTTATCGTTACTTTAAACATGTATGTAATTTATATTGGTTTCTTTCAAGAGCGCATTCGAAAATCATCAAAAAACAAAATTTATATCTGTCAAAAAGCATTTCCAAATTGAACAAACCCTATGGTAATGTCAGTACTAGTGTGGTTTTGTAACCCACTTTGATGTAAATATTATTGTTTATTTTTCTGTTTGGTTTTTTATGCACGTTCAACAACTTTATTCTAGCAATGTGATTGATCTTTTTTACTCTGTCACTGTATTTTTTTATTGGGTTATTACGACAAACGGTGTTATAAATAAATCAAGAATTAAGTACATACCATAGACGAATAGTTTACTGCTTTCGTGGCTCTTAAATTTACAATTTTGACATTGTTTACAAAAGTAGTTCTTTTATTATCTGATGACATAGTTTGCAAATTTGTGAAAACTTTGGAATAAAACTGTTAGCACACATTTATATTTTTTCTTCCAACTAGGCTTTAATTTGGCCTAAATAGTGTGCACAAAGCGGCACTTTTCTGCTCCAAAACAATGTTAAAAAACAAACAATTGCAAACAATTTAAAATAAAGAAAACTGGGTGAATGAAAACTTAAGCCATAAACAAAAAAAATAGAGCTAGCGTGCCAGTATTTTTCATAATCAGGTACTATTAATACACCTAAATTAATTTAATTTTGTGGACACGTACAAGTGTCTTATTTAACAAAAGTGAATATTGGAGGCTTGATAGTGATCAGTATCATAGATCGATAACGCTTTTTGCTAATTTCTCAAAATATAATTTTGACCTCCCATAGTAATTAAGTCGGGACTAAGCCCTGCGTTTGTAGGGAATACGTAGGAAACAATTTACGAATTAACAGAGAAGGTCATCGAACCTTGACAAATAAAAAATAAATAAATAAAAACCTTTAAATAAGTTCCACCAAGTGCCGACATTCACAACCATCAACACTCCAATATTCATTTGGTGGCATAAATGTATGTCACCTTATATGTAAACTAAGTAAGATTCAGATAGGTAGGCTTTATTAATAGTATTTTTTTACCACAAACTATTATTATTATTAACATTTGGTACAAAAGCGCTGACAATTGATTTATTGCATGTCAAATAATTCTATATATTTTTGTTTTTTTTAATTTTCTTCTGACTAAACCTTCAAATGATCAAGCTGTATTATTTATTAAGATATTTTGGCTGGAATTTAATATTCTTCCGGAAGGTGTCGTTGGCAGAGAAGCAAAGAAAAACTCTTTTGAATTTATTTTTGTAAATTTTTCCGCAAAGGGTTTTTTTTTTCAAATTTGTCGATCGCTTGAGCTACCAGTATGCTCAGTGATCATTTCTTTGAAATTGAACTTTAAGATTAAAATTAATAATTGATTTGAATTGTGATGAACAGAAGATGTGCTGTAGGTTTGTTTTTACGATTGTTCTAAAGTAGGTTACAAGATTAAAATATAAATAAAATATTTTACGAGTGTATTCAATATTATTCTATGAAATCGTGACCTATTCTGCTTTCGAAATCACAGACAAAAATATGCGGTCGTTGTTTTTTTTTTTACTGGAGCGAAATTAAGACTGCATACATACTCCACATGTAATGACATTTTCAATGCAAGTTCTCGTAAAGACCTATTTTAAATGCATCAAAACGGTCGGTAAAGTCGTATTTACCACACTCGTGTTTTATTTTATTTTATTTATTGACAGATAGTTGGCTAACCTGCAAACTTTCCTATAATAAATAAGTTGACTTTTATTTATATAGCCAAACTCATACTGGAAACTCGGTAACTGATCAGTAACACGGATCGATAACACTTTTTGCTAATTTCCCAAAATAAAATCTTGCCGTGCCAATAGTAATTGACTCAAGGCTGGGCTTGCGTTTGTAAGGAACATTATAAGAATATTTTACGAATTTCACAAAAAGGGTCATCGAACCTTGTTACTGAGTACTTACCGAGTCTTCAGTAAGAATTTGGCTGCATAAATTAAAATCACCTTATATACATTTTGTTAAATAAGACACTTGTACTTGTCCACAGGATTAATCCTGTCGACAAGTACAAGTGTCTTATTTAACAAGATGTATAATAAGTTCCACCAAGTGCCGACAATCACAACCATCAACATTTTATATACATTTATTTTAATTTTGAAATGCATCTGCACGCCTATAGCGCGAGTCACAGTTTGATGAATGTTTTGGAACGCACCGTTTATTTCCGTCAAGTTGTCAAAGTGACAAAAACCCGTATAAAGATCTTGTCACGAAAGAAGTCCCAAGGATTAAGGCATTTTCGTATTTATACTTTGACAATAAGTGTTTTGACAGGGGACTTCTTTCGTGAAAAGTAAGTACTTGTTATAATTTGTTTGTATAATTAATTTATTATTTATTTTGGAAAATTTACAGCAATATACAAGCTTAAACATAAATAACACTATTAAATATAACAATAAATGACAAACGAGCTACAACTACAAATTATCAAGTTTTGGTACATGTTAAAATACAAGGTACAAAAAAGATTAAAAATTTAGAAACTAAGCTAAAAAAATAATGTAAATAGACACATAAACATTTAAAGCAATGATCCGGACAAATAGACGAAATGGGTAATGAGAGAGGGTGTGCGTGCATGACATGCGAGATCGTAAGAGGGTGTATGTGTATGTGAAGGGGTTTGTAAATGGGAGGAGAGGTGATGATGTTAAATAAACAATAATATTAATAATTATGTTTCCGTAGGTGATTTTAAAAGAATTGGAGTTATGTGGTGTTTGAAAGAGGCCTTAAGATACGACAAAAGGGTCGACTTCTGAAAACAGTGTATTATAAGAACATGCTATCCTGGAAATGACGGAGTGTTGGGCATAATTAGAAAACGATATAGTTGTTAAAATAGATTCTTAGCCATGTGCCTGGTTCGTTTTCTTGGTACATTTAGTTTGAGCGCAGAGAGCAATTCTGGGCAATCAATTTGTCCCGAACATTATGTCATATAACAGTAACATGTCTAATAAAATTCTGCGTTTTTGCAGCGACAACATCTTGTGAAATCCACAAGCTTCCTCATAGCCGAAACGAACTCGTTGACGATAGTTTAAATGCTTTATAAATTTTATTTGAATTCGTTCGATTTCGTCAATGTGAACGGAATACTGTGGAGTCCAGATGCAGCTACCATATTTCAAAAGACTGCGGACATATGCATAATAGACGACCCTGATTGCACTAATACTACAAAAAGGTGATAGTAGTTTAAGCTACAAGTGCGTAAAGGAGGCAATAGCTTACGAGGAACGATTTGAAACACGAGTGACAAGCGAGTGTTTTAAACGTTCAATCAATCAAATAATTTATTTGTAAATCATAGGTTTACATGCGTAGATCACAAATATTTATAACAGTTCTCTATGTTTTACCTAAAAGGCGTAGAAAAATTCATATAACAAAAAATACACAATACAATATTTATGTATGCAACACGTTTACAATAAAATCCCACGTCATATAATAATATTGATGCCATTAAAATTTTACACTCACAAAATGTCTTACAAATGTCACAATTATACAAATTGAATAAAAAAAAAATACGTTACGAGCAAGTTATTGCCCTTACGCACGTGTATCATACTACGTTTTTCAATGTTTTTCGTTTCTTTAATTATGTTTAATTTATTTACTTAAGAGTGTAAGTAAATCAATTAAACATAATAAAAGAAACAAACAAACAATAAATACTCCAAATATACTTTAGGCGGGCATTCTTTTTCTTTGCACGCAAGTTGCCAACTTGACGGAAATAAGCTGCGTTCAGTTTGATGCGTTTTTTTTCCATAGAAATAAGGTTGTAATTATTGTGATACCATTTTCAAGCAAAAAACGAGCGGAACGAGAGAGCTGTCCATATTTGTGTGTCCTTTTCTAGCAAGTTGCCAGTGTATATAATATATACAATATTCAATTGTGTACGTTGTCATACAGTGTTTTTGAGTTTCAAACGTGTTGGAAAGGGACCAACGAGAGCCTAAGCCCATCTGGCTCGGCTCGTTTTTCGTATCGTAGTGCACAGTCTAGTTCTATAAACAATGTCTTTGACTGAAACCTGCTCATTTCTGTCAAGTATATCTATGGTACACACAAGATAAGACTGGCAACTGTTTACGATAAATAAAAAAAAATAAAACTTACCTCAGACCATAGGCTTAGAATGAATATACTGCATATTCTAAGTCTATGCCTCAGACATGGCTGTATGAGCTAAGTTTCATTTGCCTTCCCACTATGTAGGGGAACAAAACTAAAAAAATAAATATTAATATGACACTGGTGTGGTAAAATTGACTCTGAGAACAGATTAGACGCATATAAAACAGGATTTTACGAGCACTTGCATTGAAAAATTAATTATATTGCTTTTATGTCCTCACACTATACATTGAAAAAACCGATGAAAAAACATTTACGGAGGCCTTTGAAACAGAGGCTCTGGAGGTTGTATTAATTCATTGTGACAACAAAACATATTTGGACATACATACATACATAAGTATACATACAAGAAGCACATCCATTGGTTTGTACAACCCGTAATGAAAAATTTATATATGGCCATGAAATGAATCCCCGAGGGGGTGTCAGAGGTGTTCCGGGTGTGAACTGTGAAATGCAAGTCACAGTCCACACTCGGCACATCCACGTTTCACCGATGATTTAACTTGATGGGTGGTGAGCCCTATTGCCGTGCTTCGGGCACAAATACACGCTTTTTAGGGCATGCAATACTATGCACATTAATTCCGAAAAACTCATTGGTACATGCCCGGCCGGGGGTCGAACCTGGATCTCAAAGACCAAGAGGCCAGCGCCGCTTGTGAAATAATGAAAAAGTCAAACAATATACTAAAGACACAGATATGTAATTAACTGAATAAACGAATATGAATATGTCCTCTCTAAAGAATATGACAACGTACACAATTGAATAAAACGTACATTAAACGCATATCTGACGTACCATACGGTCAGTCTACGGATATTTCTATGCGGATTCCTAACAAAAGCCCTGCGGATTGCGCTCTATTAGCGGGACTGAACGACTAGCTGTAGACAGACATACAATTGCCAGCATGTTGACTATGATACTTTATTTTTAACCTGGTGGTAATTTTAAGGTACTTGAGTATCATGGATTAAATGTGTTGGGTACAAGAAGCATGTCAATATCTAAATTTCAGAAAAACAATACCCAATACGCGTCTAAAAATAAAGATAATAATATGTCAAAACAAGCTTAATGTGATAAAATTGGGGATAAATATAATAAAATTTACAGCATCACCAACTTATCTGTTCAGTTGTAACATCCGCCGTCTATGTGTAATGAATGTCTTTTCTCCGGCACTAGAAAGAGATGGGTGGATTATCCAACTGAACAGATAAGTTTGTGACGCTGGATGCATAAATATACAAGCCGTGGGGGCTTAGCGAAATCCCATACCTTCTTTTTAAATTTGCTGTCATTGAAAAGCAATAATTTTGCTTAGTTCTAATAGACAAAGTTGCTCTTTTCTCTATTATAAAACCATCCAGCATGGTCGATAGGGAATAAATCACAGCAGGTTGAGCGACTAAGAATACGACCCCGATTAGCTCCACTGTACCGGACTGGATTGAAACCGGTATAATGGTTTGTACGCTGTATCTTGGAATTGTAGCGTAGGCAGCGTTGCGATCTGAAACCACACGGTAAGATGAGTTTTGGAAGAGTTACACCCTACAAAAAATTCTCAAGGCTATTTTTACACAATGCCGTCTGGTACAAACTCAAGAGGTCAAAATAATATAAGGTGAGTTCCAATTATGCTGCCAAATTCATACTGGAGACTCAGTGAGTGGTCAGGATCAAGGTTAAATGAGAATGAGAATTTTTATTTAATAAAAGTACCTAAGACAAAGTACACGAACAAATTTTCACTCTACACGCACACACCCTCACAAACACAGACACACCTCACACACACCCACACACACACACACACACACACACACACACACACACACACACACACACACACACACATAAATTCAGTTTATTTAGATGCGTATATCTAGAAAATCTTTAAATCTAAAAAATCTAAGAAATTGTAATTTTTGATTTAGATTAAAATTTGTAAAGTACCATTTATGCACTCTTAAGCATAAATTTTCTGAAATGTTTTGGATAGAGCCTAATTTCCACTTCACAATGATACTTTATGTGGAAATTGGTGTTTTTGTTTGTTTACTGTACAATTTTTTAATGTAATAAAGAGATTTTCATTTTCATTTTCATAATAAACTAATCAAATATAACAAACTAAAAGAACTTATGGCTAGGGTTATACTAACATTTATATACCGGGTGTAAAAGCAAAGGCAAGAATCCTTAAGGGTATGTTAGTATGACCGGTAAAGATATTTTTTTAAATACTGGGATCTCTAAATAAAGTACCAGTACCTCATAATAAGGCGATTTTCTTTACTCAAAATACACTAATCGCGTAGACACCCTCACTGGTCGCTGGCCACTCGGATGAGGGGTGCGGGTTGCGGGGTGCAATTAGGTGTGCGGAGAGGCCGGTGAGCTGCGTAGCCATAGCTTAGGAAAAAAATGGAATTTTTGGTGAAAATTCAAGGTATATATTTTTTTCTCGTAATGACATCAGAATCGTGTATACTTTCATACCCTAAAGGGATTCTTGACTTTGCATTTACACCCTGTATATCCTACTAATATTATAAATGCGAAAGTTTGTGCATGTGTGTGTGTGTGTGTGTGTGTGTGTGTGTGTCTGTTTGTTACTCTTTCACGCTGAAACGGCTGGACGGATTTGGATGAAATTTAGAATGGATATAGCTTATACCCCAACTTAACACATAGGTTACTTTTTATCCCGGAAAAAAGCATGTCGTTAAACCGAATAACACGCGGGCGGAGCCGCGGGCAAAAGCTAGTATCTATATATATCTACCTAAGCTTTATGTACATATGCCTCGGAATTTAAAAACAAGGGCAAATACTAATCGATATGGGTGTATTTCTGCGCTCTCCATTTCCTCCATGCATTTTACCCATACCCACCCACACAACCAGACCTTCAACCAGTGTTTCACAATAAGGATCACTAAATCATTCCATCCCCCACTAACTGACATACAGCTCAGGACATGGGAGTCCTCCTTCATATGGACCCTTGGTGCACATTATAGCCATGGCTTAAATAGACAGCACTAAGTACTGATTAAAACACGAATGAGTTCGCCAATTGTTTCACTTTTTTAAAATAAGTAAGGATCATCCCCCTAAAAACCCCCATAAAAACATCAGAATCTAAAATCATTAAAATATAATATATTATAGTTTAACAAACCTAAAATGTCAATAGTTAAATATTTATTAAACTTACAGACAAACAGAAGCTCGACTTGGCGGGGGCACGGCAGATGAATTAGAAATAATAGACACAGAACTTAAACATATATTTTTTGTACATATTTAGCTTTAAGAGAAAATACAGACAAACAGACAAGCAAGAAATTAGATTAAAATATCAATAAGGTTCCGTACCTATTTTGTCTATGCCAAATGTAAAAATATTGTATAACAATGTATTTTTTTTATACTCGACTGATGACGGGCCCAGTTAGGGTCCGAAATATATCTTGAGAATTTTTATTGTTTATATTAATAATTTTACTATCTTCAAGAACAAATAAATAATAAAATTAGGATTCCTTACTCAGGGGGTGCTGAATTGTTTGTCAGGCGGTACCATCTTATCACCTTGTTTTTTGTCACCTTAAATGTTGCTATAGTATAGCGTATCTATATTGTTGATGTATGTTCTTAGGGTTCCGCGTCCCTTTTGTGTGGTGCTACGGAACCCTTTGTGCGTGAGTCAGAATAGCACTTGGCCAAATTATTGTTTTTTTTTTTAAATATTATAATGACTTTTGAATATTCTATTACGATAAGTGTATGCATTATATACTTGGCAGAAATACTTTTTAGGGTTCGGTCCCTCCAGAGGAAAATAACGGAGCCCTTATACCGATATATAATAATATCCTTATAACGGACCCCTCCGTCCGTTTGTCTGTCAACACCCTTTATCACGGTAAGGTGTAAAGGTATCGAGTTGAAATTTAAAACATATACTCAAGTTTACAGTCCCTTGAAGCTGTGAAAAAACTAAACTTCTAAGTTAACGTGAAATAAAGATACGGCCGATTATACCGCAAATAATGTTTATTTCGACACTCTCAAGGGAATTAAAATTTAATGGGTATTTTCTGTTGACCTAGAACTATGAAATTTGGCAAGTAATACTATCTTATACTACAAGTATAGAGAAAAATCTGAAAACTATACATTTGTAATTAAATAATACAAAAATGTCTTAAACGGAATCCTCGGTGGGCGAGTCCGACTCGCATTCGTCCGGTTTTTTAATATGTAGAACTGCTAGATTATTTAAACAAGGAAAAATAAATAATGGTTTGCGGTGACTCTCCTCTTAAGTGGGGTAACATGGCCTACGGCTTACCCCAGTCGAAACTTGGCAGCGTTTATTTTGTAAACTTAATTAGTATTTAATAACACGGTAATTTGGACTGTAAACAACATTACCATAAAGTAGAATAACGCTACGTTATCATTACGTTAACATCTTATCGGTATCTGTTAATTCGCACATCGCTTATGTTAATTGAAACTCTGATTTTAACGAGGTTATTTTTGACTAAGAGCTAATTTTTGAAACTAAATGTAGAGTTTCTAAGACGTTCCATAAAATAATGTATGTACGTGGTTCACTAATAATAATACTAATATAATATAATACTATAATAATAATAACAATTATAATCCTATCCTACTAATATAATAAATGCGAAAGTTTGTGCGTGTTGTGTGTGTGTGTGTGTATGTTTGTTACTCTTTCACGCTGAAACGGCTGAACGGATTTGGATGAAATTTAGAATGGATATAGCTTATACACTAACTTAACACATAAGCTACTTTTTATCCCGGAAAAATGTATGGATCCTGTAGGATAGATCAATATCATTGAAAAATTAGGTGTCTAATTAGCGCGGTCCTTATCGTTTGTGGTATATAAGACAAGGCTATGTTATCTCATCACACTTCACACTAATATTATAAATGCGAAAGTTTGTGTGTGTGTGTATGTTTGTTACTCTTTCACGCTGAAACGGCTGGATGGATTTGGATGAAATTTAGAAAGGATATAGCTTATACCCCAACATAACACATAGGTTACTTTTTATCCCGGAAAAAGCATGTTGTTAAACCGAATAACACGCGGGCGGAGCCAGGGCAAAACCTAGTTACACAATAAATCACAGTTATTTTTCACGCATTATTAAACATTTCTTTGATTCATCTGTTTTATCAGTATTGTTTTATTTTTATCTTAAACATACATAACATAAGTACTCTTAAAGTTTTATTGCAAATTAATTTTCATCCTGTTTATCCCTCTACTTAAAACAACACAGCATCATATTATTTTATTTCTTTTATAAATTATCTATATTGTAGTTCAAGGAGAGAATGGTGAAATCTTGGAAAGACTTTGTCGAGCAGTGGACTTTAAAACACCTTACTTTCCAACTTTAAATTCATTACACAAATCGAGCTCATACTTCATTATTATCATATGGTTTTAGTGTGGTTAAGTTTCACTTGCTTTACCAGATATATAGGTAAGTGCCAAATGATCACCTATCCAAAAATTAATTCCGTCAGCCATGATTGCTATAGTTTATGACTTTTATTATCAGGAATCGTTTAAAAACCATAAAACTATACGTTTCTGTTTTAATATAAAGATAAAATAAGTTTCATTTCTCCAATACTCATACATCTTTTGAAGAACACTGAAACGAAAAGAAAAATTTATTGATACTTTTTAAAATTTCCGATAAATACCGCCTCAAACCAGTAAATACCGGTAGAGATACGCGGGCAGGGTTCCACAAATATCGGCCCGGAAACGGAAAACTATAAATTGCAGCCAAAGTAAAATAAAACCGTTGGTTCCGCACGTTACACTGTTTGCTTTTATGATTTATATCCTTGTTAAATAGTGTATAGGTTTTCTGTGTCTGGCTTTTGAGAGCCAAGAGTGCTGCGAGAAAGCTTGCAAACCTAAAATATGTAACTGTAGGTATTAGAGTACTCGTAGAGTTACGTACTCGTATATGTCAGGTGATTCAGAAGAAAATTTGTAGTTTCTACCAACCTTCTGATATAAAGGAAAGAATTTAATTACACACATAGGTAAGTAAGTACATAAAATGATTTAAATTTTTGTTATTTTTTTCAGATTTATCACGAGGCACTCCTTTATTGTATTCTCTGTAGCTAAAACCATATAAAGAATTACTGGACAGTATTGTCCTATAACAGTAATAGGACTTTAACATTCTCGCGAGGCTCTCGCCATGAAGAAAACATAAGCTACATAAGTAAAGCAAAATGCAGTAAATACCACCTCCTTTACTCAAATAGCTTGTGACGAGAGTCTCGTGATAGTAATAGGTCCATAGCAAAAAGAAAGAGATAAACATATATCTGACAAAGTGCGAGTGGTGCGGTGAATCAAGAAAAGGTTGGATAATGCTGTTTTAATGAATACAATTTAATATAAATTCACGCGAGAGCGTTATAAAAAAACGCGTTTGTTAACACAATAGGTCTTTATGTTTACAACAGTTATTATTGTTATTTTTACTTTATTACTTAGTTTGGACGGACTACTGTTTTGAAATGAAAAAAACAGCTCTCACTTTGCAAGCTTTTTCGATGCAGCGAGTTTTTCTATATCACGTTTTAGGCTATGCTATCGTCTTGGAAAGGCCTCCTTTATAACGTGTTTTTTTAACCCTATCTTTTGTGGTGTGGGAGTACTACCGTTCTAAAGCCTAACTTTTTAATACCTTTGTCACCTTTAGGAGAATTGATTAGGCCGAATGTTTTTGGTCAAAATTACTGTTTTCTCGCTATGATTTTTCCTGAATCTGCGTATGCTGAAATATAATACTCTAAACATCATGGTCAGTTTCCCTACGTATGTTTCCTTCTAGCTTTATGGGTTCTGGAAGCTGCCTTATGTGCCCCTCTCAACTTTCCAGCCCTTATGTAAGGACCTATCTACATGTGTGTGTGTATATAATAAATGTGGCTTGTTTCTAAAAAGGGTGGGAAGAAAGTACAGATTTCCATCTGCTACGTTTTTGTCAAATGAAATTTGTTCATTTGAATATAGGGACACATTAATCACGTACGACGAATATATCATTACGTAATAGCCCATTAAATCCAAAATCTAAATAATGTATTGCGTAAAATTAATCTCAGTAAGGTTATCTCTATAAACCGTCTTCGCTCGTTATTGTAACGGCAAAGGTTTTAATAACGACGCTATGAAAAGAAAATATAACGGTAAGTTAAATCGATCCTGACTGTAAGGTACTTTTGATTACTTGGTCGGAGTTTTGAGGTTATTCTTTTGTAATTTTATTAGTCTTGTAATAGTAGTTACTAAAGTTTTGATGTCAACGTTTGATTGATGCTTGACCCGAAAATAAAAACTTACATGATAGAAAAGCCTTGAGAATATCAAATTAAAAAATCTTTTACGTTTTTAATAAAAAGATTGACTTGGCCAACGCACTAAATAATATAATTTAATATAATATGTATTACTTGTAAAATAAATGTATATAAACTTTACTAGCTTGTTCTTTAAATTTAGTTTTTCATTACATTAAAGTATATATGTACACAAAAGAATTTAAAAAATAATAATTTCAAGATACATTTCGGACCCTACTGGGCCCAGCATCATTATTATATTAATACTATATATTACTTGTGAGATACATAGTGTTTTCATGCGATAACCAAGTCAATTTATTTATTTAAAATATAAAAGATTTTTAATATTGATATGGTCAATATAAGATGTTGTTAGGTTAGCTAAGTATGTAATAACTTAAGACAGAAGGTCCCATAAGTAGGGACTGAATAAATTAACTGACTTGGATTTACATGGATCTCACAATTTTTTACCTTAGAAGAACTAAGTTGCGAGACTTGTATTTTTTATAAGTTTTGTTTTTGATGGCATATTAATTACGCCGACAAAGTGGTAAAACAAAATCTTAAATAAAAACAATGTTTCTTAGTACATCCCCTAGTGGAGATGATTTTTTTTTCTCGTCTATCCTATTATGTGGGGTGTCCTTGAATTGGTCGTCAGAAAAATATCGCAAAACCATTTTTCAATCCAGGGATCCATTTTCGAAATAAAAGTTTTAATTTAATGTGCTAATTTTTGTTAGAGTCAGGATCAGAGTAGCTTTATAAATTAACGAGAACTAGTGGTCCAACTTAATTTTGCAGTTTTGTTTCATATATATTTATTTACATTTCAAAAGTTTGTAATTTTCATTTTATTATTTAAGCTTATTTACTTATTCAAATGATACGGAACCCTCAAGCGCAAGTCCTACTCACACTTGGTCAATTTAAAGCAAAGTTATTTTTAATGGGAGCGAATAAGGATCCTTCTTGCATGGCCTGAGCATTATAACAACTGACAGCTCCAAATGCGCTTGCCATACCCTGGACTGTTAGACCAAGACCTAACCAGGCCCGAACTTAAAGACCCAGGGCCCCTAGGCACTTGACATTTGGGGCCTCCCATCCCGAAGCTATTGTAGAAAATTTTCAAATTAAATGCACTAGTATATTTTTTACAAAAAATATAATTTTTAACCGACTTACTTAATTTATTAAAAATAAACATCAGAAATAATGCAGTCTATGCTATGTATGTCACTATAGTGAACGTCAACGGTCGTTGTACGCGGCGTATAATATGCTCGTATGATTTTATAACATTTAGAATCATATTTGAAAAATGAGTACCATTTTTTTTATATAACTTTATTTCCTCCTGACGGGCAGGCTAGCTACCTAGTCGGGGTAGCTGGGTAGGTAGGGCCCCTAAGCTAGCTGGGCCCTTTGGTTCAGGTCTTGTGGGCCTAGGAGTAAATCCAGCACTGGACCTAACTGATAAATTCGTTCACTAAAACTATTCAACTGTCATGAGAATCAGTATTGAGAGATTGACCTGTAGGCAGTTGCTTAGTATAAATTATTCGTCCGATATCGACTTTCGTAGATTTTGTGGAAGTTCCTGGGCAGAATTATTAACTTTGTTGGAAAATGCAACTTTATACACGTTTTTAGAAAATCAGATGTTAATACAGAATTGAAAAAAAAATACATATTGCTTTCGAAGATATAAGAAATCTTTTGACTATCTTAAAAATATTAATTGAATCTTTATTCTTATTCTTATTCTTTATTGTACACAAAAAAGGAGATTACAAACATTTAATACATTAATTTTTTAATTTTATTTTCAATCATTCACATAATGGAAAAATAATCCTTAGAGTAAGTTAATACTTTTATTCCCTAACAACACTATACAGGACAACTTGCCCTTACTGCCTCATAATCCGGGTACACAATTTACTAAATCGCATACACTTGAATTAAATAAAGGGGTTCCCATAAAAGGGTTCAGTAGTAGTCAGATAAAGGCAGGTTAGTTAGGTTCGTAGCCTAAGCCCTTAATGTACGGAGTTGGCGAAATTAGCCGGCACAGGACCCTTAAACATAATAAAAGTATGCTTTTGCTGTTTATTACGTATTAGGATTACGTATTAGGATTTCGTTGCTCTACAAACCCTGTGTACCTAGCACGCTCCAGTACCTATAGCATGGTAGACCATATCGAGCTTTGACATTTCCATATACCACTGTCTTTCCCCCATTTAGCTAGATCAACAGAGTGAGACAGAGCACTGTATTATGCGCTATCGAGCTCGATACGGTCCTTCATATTAGAGGTGCTGAGATACAGCGTCTCGCAAAACGCGTTTGAAAATGCGCGAGAGGGCAAGTATGATGGAAAGATACTGTATCGAAGGTGAGTGGTAGACGCCCTGGAGAACAAATTACCTCATAGATTTGAACTTTTGGTAACCATCATTTAATAACTCGGTTTTTTTCGTATTTACAAAGCAGTAAGAATAAGATACTCTTGTTGGTGAGTGAAAGTAGGCATTGGAAAATTATGCTGTGAGAGTGCAGCAGGACGAACTTATCTACGAACGAGCGGGAGTGAGCAAGCTAGGAATAGTATAAAAAATTAACTATGCAATAATGTGACTGAATTTTAATAAAAAAGAAAATCTAAGGGTTCATAAAATATTCGTATTAATTTTTGTAAATTTGTAAATTTTTGTATTATCTACATTACAGGCAACTTGAGATTTAAAGGTCTCCTAACCAGTAAAGTGGCAGGAGGCACGATTGTGCCGATTATCCAATCTAAATCAATTGGTATCGAGAAGGGAAGAGAGCCAAATTTTGATGCTATATGAAAATATTTATTGTCTCATTTTTAAGCTAATGAATAATATTAGATGAAAATTAAAACAACTATAGGGTGAAATTAAATCAACCGATCAAATTCATACTGGAGACCCGGTTAGTGATCAAGAACTAGGTTTCAGTTCCTTTTGGCCAATTTAGAAAAATATTTTTTTTGCTTCTTGTTAAATAAGACACTTGTACTTGTCCACAGGATTATAATTTAACTTAATACACCCGACCGGTTTCGCTTGTAAGCATTGTCTAGGGCTTTATAAGATAAAAATAACTTAAATAATATTTACATGTTTAATAAGTGCGATAAATGTCAAAAAATGACAGATGAATTAGTGTTTTATTTAACAAGATGATAAGTTCCACCAAGTGCCGACAATCACAACCATCAACATTTTTTTTGCTCTTTTACTGGTTGGACTAGTTAAAGTACAATTATTCCTAGTGCGGGCAAAAAAAAAGTTTTTTCGAATTTCACCTGGAGTTTCATTAAACCTTGTTCCTGATGACTAACCGAGTCTCCAGTATCAATTTGGTCGGTTGATTTAATTTCACCTAGTACCTATATCTATCGCCCAACTTATATTTTCTAGATATCTGTCTTAAAATTTCTGTTAATCAACATGTTTAAACGATGCAACTAAGTAATCAGAGATCTTATGTTTTAAGCTCCAAAACGGCACATTTTCCCTTAGATTTTGCTCAAATAATAACTTTTTTATTTTTATTTTGAGAACAACCTGGAAATTCATAAAAATTTGAAAAATACAGTAGTTTGGTAAAGTATATACAGGACAGCAATAAAACATTATGAGCTAGGGTTCAAAATCGCTGTAAAAAGTTACTGTAAATAGTACCATATAAAAAAATCTTTTCTTACTTTCCAGTATAACCATCGAAAGTCTATTCAATCAAATGCCTAGAAATAACAATGAACTATTTTTAAATAGCAGGGTCTATTATAGCCTTAGACCATATACATGGGACTAGGCAAGCGCACTTATCCCCCTCTGACGAAGTACATGAACAATTTGTTCATGTAAGTTTGCTTGTGTGCGCGTTTTGTGTTTGTGTTGCAGCTTCTGATTTAGTGCGACATATCAATTTTTCGCAGGAGTGTGCGTGAATGAGTAAATGTGTGCTGTGCGTGTTTACCTCCCCTCCCGTGGAAAACGGCAGAATAATTTCAGTACTAAGAGTCGCGCTTTGCCAGGTCCCGTGTTAAATGGTCTAAGATTATAGCTAAAATATGAACTTATTAAAATAATGAATTTATCGAAGACCTCCATGGAAACTACGCTATATATTAGTTCATTGCTATTTTAAGGCATTTAATTGAGCAGACTTTAATTATGAAGTGTTTTTAGGGATCCGCACCCAAATGGAAAAAAGGAGCCCTATTAATGTCGCTCTGCTGTCTTTCCGTCCATATGTTACGGGTCTCTAGCTTGCAGTCGGAATGAGTAACAGATCTGAAATTCGGATATATTATGTGAAATGTTGACCCAAAACCGAATAATGAATTAAAAATGAAATGAAATTTATCTTCAGAGGTACATACATGAAAAAGGAGCTGAAAAAATGTTCTTACCCCGGCTTGTGAGGTGACATTGTCTAGAACCTCGGAGGAAATTGTTCGTCTGAGTCTAGACCTCATTAAGTAGAGTAAAAATTTTTCTTTTTGTCTCCAAGAATAAAGAGGCCAATAGGTAGCCATCGAAGTTGTCAATTTTAGACCATTTTTGTTACGGGGTCTAGCTCAAGAACTAAACTAATTAGTAATTTGGAATTTTCTCTGTATTATGTGCCATATACAACAAATTCTGAAAACGCCTTCTTTTATAGGTTTAGGGAAAGGTAGCGTACCCGAATACGACCTTAATTTAGCAGTTTTGTTTCATACATTTTCTAGGTAAAGATAATTTTGTAATTTTTATCAAATCATTTAAGTCTATTAATTTATTTATATGGTACGGAACCCTCAAGGCGGGAGTTCTATTCGCGCTTGACCTGTTTTTTCATGTGGCCGAACTTTATGTTACCGTAGGGCCTTAATATGTAGATCCGGGTGTTATCCTCACATAGCGCCTTCAGTTTTGAAATTGTAGCCTAAAGCTATCTGCAGAACCATTTAATTATTAAATTAAAAAAAAACTAAATTTCACATAATCCTTGGTGTTACGAGTATACACATTTATTGGGTTTTTATTTGAATTCGTATGTTCATGTCTTCTTTACATTAATAGTCATCATTTTTATAAGTTATAGTAGATAATAGTAGCCTAGGATTAATGTACACTGGGTTGTAAGCTATCAATAAGCTCTATTATATTTGAAATAAAGACCTTTGAAAAACAAACAATGTGCTTCAAATTCGTGTACTGCCCACTTGCTTGCAATGAAGAAAAACACCAAGATTATTGACCGAAGTACGGCAATAAGGCTCTCACTATCACTTTACACTTATGTATATCCCACTAACAAGTCACTATCACATTGCGACTCAACAATCGTCGGTAAAAAGAGAGTGTGCGGGCAAGCCAGTGCCAGTTCACACTCGGAGAAACCTCTGAGACCCCCTCTGAGATGTATTAAGTAAAGTGTCTTGAAGTAAAATATATCCCAAATAATCGTCAAACCTCGCTTGCATGGTCAATAGTTTCAATCATAGAATATTCTATGTATATGGTTTCAATATAATGACTTACTTTTTTGAGAATGAGTCTTTCAAAGGTTCAAATCACTTACTTCAAGGTAATCCCCTCTGAGATGCATTAAGTAAAGTGTCTTGAAATAAAATATATCCCAAATAATCGTCAAACCTCGCTTGCATGGTCAATAGTTTCAATCATAGAATATTCTATGTATATGGTTTCAATATAATGACTTACTTTTTTGAGAATGAGTCTTTCAAAGGTTCAAATCACTTACTTCAAGGTAATCTCCTCTGAGATGCATTAAGTAAAGTGTCTTGAAATAAAATATATCCCAAATAATCGTCAAACCTCGCTTGCATGGTCAATAGTTTCAATCATAGAATATTCTATGTATATGGTTTCAATATAATGACTTACTTTTTTGAGAATGAGTCTTTCAAAGGTTCAAATCACTTACTTCAAGGTAATCCCCTCTGAGATGCATTAAGTAAAGTGTCTTGAAATAAAATATATCCCAAATAATCGTCAAACCTCGCTTGCATGGTCAATAGTTTCAATCATAGAATATTATATGTATATGGTTTCAATATAATGACTTACTTTTTTGAGAATGAGTCTTTCAAAGGTTCAAATCACTTACTTCAAGGTAATCCCCTCTGAGATGCATTAAGTAAAGTGTCTTGAAATAAAATATATCCCAAATAATCGTCAAACCTCGCTTGCATGGTCAATAGTTTCAATCATAGAATATTATATGTATATGGTTTCAATATAATGACTTACTTTTTTGAGAATGAGTCTTTCAAAGGTTCAAATCACTTACTTCAAGGTAATCCCCTCTGAGATGCATTAAGTAAAGTGTCTTGAAATAAAATATATCCCAAATAATCGTCAAACCTCGCTTGCATGGTCAATAGTTTCAATCATAGAATATTATATGTATATGGTTTCAATATAATGACTTACTTTTTTGAGAATGAGTCTTTCAAAGGTTCAAATCACTTACTTCAAGGTAATCCCCTCTGAGATGCATTAAGTAAAGTGTCTTGAAATAAAATATATCCCAAATAATCGTCAAACCTCGCTTGCATGGTCAATAGTTTCAATCATAGAATATTCTATGTATATGGTTTCAATATAATGACTTACTTTTTTGAGAATGAGTCTTTCAAAGGTTCAAATCACTTACTTCAAGGTAATCCCCTCTGAGATGCATTAAGTAAAGTGTCTTGAAATAAAATATATCCCAAATAATCGTCAAACCTCGCTTGCATGGTCAATAGTTTCAATCATAGAATATTCTATGTATATGGTTTCAATATAATGACTTACTTTTTTGAGAATGAGTCTTTCAAAGGTTCAAATCACTTACTTCAAGGTAATCCCCTCTGAGATGCATTAAGTAAAGTGTCTTGAAATAAAATATATCCCAAATAATCGTCAAACCTCGCTTGCATGGTCAATAGTTTCAATCATAGAATATTCTATGTATATGGTTTCAATATAATGACTTACTTTTTTGAGAATGAGTCTTTCAAAGGTTCAAATCACTTACTTCAAGGTAATCCCCTCTGAGATGCATTAAGTAAAGTGTCTTGAAATAAAATATATCCCAAATAATCGTCAAACCTCGCTTGCATGGTCAATAGTTTCAATCATAGAATATTCTATGTATATGGTTTCAATATAATGACTTACTTTTTTGAGAATGAGTCTTTCAAAGGTTCAAATCACTTACTTCAAGGTAATCCCCTCTGAGATGCATTAAGTAAAGTGTCTTGAAATAAAATATATCCCAAATAATCGTCAAACCTCGCTTGCATGGTCAATAGTTTCAATCATAGAATATTCTATGTATATGGTTTCAATATAATGACTTACTTTTTTGAGAATGAGTCTTTCAAAGGTTCAAATCACTTACTTCAAGGTAATCCGCTCTGAGATGCCGCTAAGCTTATGACGGCTCAACATGGCTAGCTTTTAGTGACGCCATAAAATACATTTCAACTTGGCCAATCGCTAGAATTTCTTGTGTTTTTTTTTGTGTACCCTTATTTTTTTTTCTCGTCTCTTTTAAAACCTACATTTAGTTGATAAAAATATTGTAGGTATATATTATGATCCTAGTGCGAAATGGTTGGTATTTGGATTCACGACTGTTTTTTTTTTGCCAAGACGCAGTTGGGGCAAGAAACTGTCGGGACGAGAAATATCTTCACTTTCGAAAGTGTGTCAAATGACTTTTATTAATTAACTTGCAAAAATTAGATGAAACAAAAAAATAAAAGCAATTTTGTTGCAAGTCAAAACAAAATCCAAATACAAGTTGACAGAAGAAAACGCAGTCTGGTTGGCGCCAATCTACACTACAAAGACAAATGTCTTTTTCTAAAATCATTTTAATAATAAGTTTAAAAAAAGATACAATCTAATATATAAAATCACAAGTCCTGACTGACTGACTCACTCATCATCGCATAGCCCAATCGGCTGGTCCAAGAAACATGAAATTTGAAAATCGTTTTAAATTTTCAAAACAGCTTTTACAATTTAAGAACCCGCTCCGTATTTTTCGTCTGTTTGATGCAAAGCATTATTTTAATTATTGGTTTTGTCATTGCCGCGATGTTTTTGTAAAAATTAGGGACATACATCAGTCCATATTGGCCATCTAAATGAAGACGTAAAATTAATTTGATTCAATTGTTTCTCCTTAAATTAAATTTAATTTGCGCGTTATTTTGATGCTTAGATATTATGAATAACCATTCGGAGCGGGCTCGTAAGTAATAAAATAACTCGCAAAAGAGAAACAATTCAATCAAATAAATTGTAGGCCTTTCTTAAGACGGCCAATATGAAGTGGTGTAAGTCCCTAGTTTTTCCAAAAACATCGCGATAAATATTTAAAAGAAAAATATTTAACATATTGTTTTTGATCGAAGTTGTCGTCGTCACGGACTGGCCTCTTAACATAATATATCATCCATCCATCAGCCTGTTTCGTCCACTGCTGGACATAGGCCTTTCCAGGATTTCGCCACTCTTGGCGGTCCTCTTGGAAGAAATGCCCATACTCACACACGCTGGGCAGGCGGGTTGGTGAGCGCGGTGCCGAAGCCCTTGCACCAGTGATGCCGCTGCCCGTCACCAGTCTGTTTTATATCAGGCCCGGCAATTGGGGATGGATATACCGCCATCGATCGGTCTCAGGCAATGATGGGCCGCCTGGTTTTGCCTGAGAGCTGTTCTCTTACTCTCCCCCGAATAACTTCGGGAGGATTTGCGAGTAAGGTGGTGGTACCTCCACAGTCGAGCCCGGCATCAGCTCTACCACCGGAATAATACATTAATATATATAATAATAATATAAAAGTTTTGAAATACACATCTTTAACAGTATTTAGTGAATCCGGTTACTTCCAGAAATATCAAAAATACGACAAAAAACAAGGTTTACACACTGCTTACTAAATGATGTCAATAGTTTCCCTTAGATAGCGTTAGTAGTAAAAAAAATAAGTACTAGTGTGAAATATGTAATTTTACGCACGCTAAACCGGCACGAAATCTATCATATTTTGAATGTGAAATTTTGAAGGTGAATTAAAAGTGTTATTTTCTAGTTGCTGAGCTGTCGGGCGAACAACATCAGTTGCTGCGGAGCGGCTGAGCGAGCAACACATCAGTTGCTGCGGAGAAGCCGAGCTATCAACACATCCCGAGGATGTCTCGTTCAGAAAACGTGTCGATAAGTTTTCTTGCTTGTTATTTAAGATTAATTTGCTTTTATGCGTTGCTTGCTTGTTGCATGTTTTATGCTACGGTGCACGTGTCTGCATTTTGAATAGCACGACAAGAATTGCTTAGCGGAATATTGCAAATTATATTCATATATCCATAACTTAGTGTTATTTTCACTCCTCCAATTATGGACTAGAAGATCTCCCTGCCTCTGACGAATATAAATTGTACATTTCAACATTTTTAAAGCTACGTGATTTTAATAGTACAATTTTTTATATATATTTTAATTGATTGGCGATTTATCTATCGCAAGGAGAAAACAAATTAATATTATATCATTGCGGTATTGAAAAGCAGAAAAGGGGTTAATCTGGACGCAAGGAGCTCTGAACCGCGATTCGAACCCGGGAACTCTCGCTAACCGGGCGATTGCCCTGTTTGATTTTTCGTGAAATTAGTGGTCTTATTCCTGAAATGAGAAAGCACAATCTGATTTATTCAAATTATTTCAGTAAAAGTTAACCGCTATTAATAATTATAATCTCATTACAATTTAGAGAGGAACTCGGCCCTCGAATTAGGTCGTCGACGGCAAAAACTTTACTCAGTTTAATATTTAACGCAAATTTCAGACGTCGCACCTCGAAACTCTTCCCACAGATTTGGGTGTTTTAAGGCTTATTTCAAGGAGCTAAAAACTTTAACCGACGACACTTTTGTGATGAAAAGTCATGGTGAGTCAAGAGAGCAGCAATCTTTATAAATACATATGTATTAATTGGTCGGTCATTTGTATGTACCAAAAGAATTTGATATAGTCGATAAAAGGATTAGCATGCTTGTAATCGTTTAACAACATATTTTATTAATTTACCCAACCAATTTCGGTGTTTTAACGTTTATCAAACGTAAATTGATTATTTCTTTGCTTACATCATACTGGCTTCGCTCGTGTTTCAAATCGTCTTAGTAATCTATTGCTTTCTTAAAGCACTTATAACATAAACTACTATTACTGTACTCACAACACATTATTTATCATGAATATGGGCGAACTTATATCTCAGAGGAGATTTCTTTCAACAAATAGTTTCGGAGGTTTTATGAGTCAGTGACTGGTATTTAGCTTTTATTAAAGTTGATGGTTTTATTTACATATCTAAGGTGAGACAAAAAATTATAAAAAGTAGGATTTGAAACGCAGACTGTGGCAAATATTTTGTCAGGCGCTACCATTTTAGCAGCTTGTTTTTTGTAGCCCCGATGTTGCTTTGGCATGTATGTATATTGTTGTTATTTACCTAATGTGTTTAGAGAAACTTCTTTAGAGAAACTTCTTTGTTAGCATCTTGTACATGGTCTTGGGGGCATGGTCATGTTAGCGCTTGTGCTTCATTTACGGGACAATTTTCTTAACCAAGGATAATTTGATTTCTGATTATAGATTATTTATTTTTTTATATTTATACATATACTCACGCCTATGTCCCAGAGGTGTAGGCAGAGACTACAGATTTCCATACACACCTGTTTTGCTTCTACATCCATCAATCTATAGAACGTGTTTTTATACTTGAACAAACAAAACCAGGCTCAAGATACAAAGGCTCTTGAAAATCACCTCTATTGCTAGACTGTTAAGAGTTTAGTTAAGTGTGTCAGATACCTAAGCCAAACCAGTGCTAAGACATACGATACCTATACATTGTTGTTGAGACAATAGGCCCTAGCGACTGGTAATTTTGGGTCAAGTATAAAAACAGGTACTTTAGGCATACATGCTTTTCAATCTTTGTACTTTTTTCATTTTTATATAAAAATAAACAAAAAAGAATTTATTGCAAAAAAAAATACTTAATACTAAACTTACAAAAAACGAGAAAAAAAAATTAATTGTGTAGGTACATCAGTTTATGCAGATTACATATTTTGAGATTAAGTACTTAAAAACAACTATTACTCACTATTTTGTGTACTTGTATGTATTATTAATATTATTGATCGGCTTTTGGTAAATGGTAGTACGCTCAGCGGTGCTGCCAGCTGAGAGTCTGAACAGCGCTGGTTTTCAGTGTACCCCTGAACTTAGATGTACATAGCTTATAACATAAATTAGGAAACAGCGTAAAGGGGTTCTCATAAATAATAAACTTTAAACATTAAAACGAGAGGTATCTGTATATTTTTTATCGTTGTTATTTGTTATTTTATTACTTATTAGTCTTATTACTCATAATAAGTTAAAGCTCATTTTGGTCGGAATAACAACAATTTTGAAATTATCTATTAATGCTGTTGACTCCGGGTACGTGCGTCTCACTCACTCGCACGACTCGTCCAGTATTGATATCTCCGTCGCTCGACGGGGAATCAAGTTGCGAACGTACTAAAATATACGTACAATTCTCATAGCTAAAATTCTTCAATAAACAATCAAGAGAACTCATTTGCTGTGATTATCATCTTTTATTTGAATAAGTTTGAAGTTATTGTTTTGCATACTTAATTAATTAAATTGGATCTTAGTCTCAATTTGGACCTTATTTTGGTATTTATTCCGTCTTAGTTCTGAATAAAAATTCAAAATTCTAATGAAGGTACATCTTCTAGATATTCTGTAGTTTATTATGCATGTTTTTATATATTTTGAATGTCAAATGTCATCTGCATTAAACCGGCCCTTAATTGTGGTTTCAAAGGTCACCAGCAAATGAAGCCTTCTTAAGGGAAAGCCCCACCACTGACTCTTTCCTCTGTGATTGAGTAATGAAATTCCATGAGAGGTATCCACTGCAATAAAGATACAACCCTCTTTTTTTTCTACAACAAGATAACCAAGCAGAGCAGAAGCTAAAGGTTGTCGTCTACGAAATTAAAAGGAAATGAAATGATACGAGGTCGAGTGCGCTAAGTGGCTGCGAGACGTCTACAGATATACGAGAGTTTTATGACCGAGAAATTGATCATTTGGCTTATTTAGTTGAAAATTCCCTGGTAAAGACGAAGTTTCAGCATATAGAGAGGATAAATTAAAGTAGAGTGACGAAAGAAAATGTTGCACAAGTGGAAAGTATAGCTCGACCAGCGGGCCTATTCCGTAACTTAGTGTCGGTTGCCACTGGTCGCTAAACACTAAAAATATAGACAAAAACTGAACTTTTAAAATTTGTGTAAATTGAACCGTTCACGAGCTTCAACGACACTTTAATCATGAGAATTCGATATACTACTCTGTCCCAAAAGTACCCGGATATTGTAAATAAAACACAAGGGGTAATTTTAATCATCCAATTCATTGTGTTCCTTTCAAAGTAACTTCCATTAGAGGCAATACATTTGCGCAAACGCTTCAACCAGTCCTCGAAAAACTTTTCATACGCCGAAATCGGGATGGCTTTCAGCACCTTCGTCGTATTTTCTTTCACCGCACAGTATTTTTTTTGGCCTTAAAACGGACAACTCCTGTTTATGCATTCTCGAAACGCTTTCCTTGAAGCGGCAATTTAAGTTTAGGAAAGAGAAAATAGTTACATGGTACCATGTCTGGTGAGTAGGGTGCCTGCGGAGCGATGTTCGTTGAATGTTTGGCCAAAAAGCTACGTATAAGCATGGCTGTGTGAGCTGGCGCGTTATTGTGGCGCAAAATCTATGTGTACTCCACCCACAAATCTGACCGTTTGCGACAAATAGCATCGCGCAAACGCCTCTTGACTTCGATATAATACTCTTTTTTGAGTGTCACGCCCGTTAGAAGGAACTCATGATGAAAGACAACCCAATATACAAAGAAAACAGTCAAAAGTGCCTTGATTTTTGACTTGGTTTGACGTGGTCTGTTTGGTTTCGGGTCACCTGAGTTTCGGGTGCTTGTTGCTCTATTTCCATGTTGTACTCGTAGACCCATGTCTCATCACCTTGTTTCACTGATTTCAGTTTGATCCTCGGGCGACAGCCGTCTAAAATGCCGTCTCTTTTGCACTCGTTGAATTTGTATATGCTATCCTGCTGTCAGTGTGCGAGGGTCGGCGGGGATTAAATCTGAACGCAGCCCGGGTTTGACCATTATTTTTTGAGCAAACATCAAAGAGTTTTTCTATATTTTAATACTTACTCGTCCAACTACTGATCGGTGAAAGAAAATACTTAATAAACCATGCAAGCTTGCATAAAAGGGCGAGAACATCTTTGGCGAATCGTAGCTCTCCGCATTTGTTTGGACTCTATAATTCACAGGTCATAACTCTGAAATTCCTTTGGGAATGAGGATGTATACACGTCGTGTGTATGTCCTGGCTATATCCTAGAATTGACAATTTCATGATCTTCTCAAATATCATGACATCTGTAAAAACTAAAGGGTCGCCTCGCTCCGCTCCGCTTCACTCGACTCCTGAATCACGAACATGAATCATGAACGACTCGGTTGATCACAAGCAACCTTACAAGCTTCTCCTCGCTTCGCTCGTCATCGCATCGCACCTATTTTTGACTTTTTGTTACAAGTGTATCGTTAATTACTTATTTTATACTTTACGATATTGTCGAACAGATGGTCAGTTCTGCGATATGGCATAGTAAAAACAGAATAGTAGAACAACTCCCGCGCCGTGCGAGGCTTAAATGCCTACTGCTGCAGGGCTGTCAATTTATTTTGCGGCGATGTGGCTCTCGGCCACAAAATACCTATCTGTTTTGTAGCGCGGCGGCCGACTCTAGTCACTCCGTCAGAAACCGCCTGAGATATTGTCGTTGTGTGCGTTCTGTGGTTCGTACGTGCAGGCTCGCAGTGGCTCGCACACATATAAGCAGCGTGGGCGACATCTCTGTGAAGATAGCTTACTAGTCTGTTTTTACTATGGATATGGCCACCACATGGATATATTTATTATTAAGTAGGCGTAAGTGTTTTAACGCAAAAAAACAAAAAAATCGTATGGCAATTTGTCGCACCCACATTATATTCTCTGAGAGATTTTTAAAATACATTTTTATGTGTTTTCTAAACATTACCACATTAGACACAATTTTCAATGATTCCCAAAAGTACAGAAGTGGAACAATTTTATTCAATTCAATTTACCTTTTTTGTTTACCTTGTTTAGAAGCTACTTTATTACCGGAATTTTTCCTGTTAAAAGGTTATTTGATCAAATTTATCAGCATTGATTTTAAGCAAGGCATAAAAAGTATTGTCCGAAGTACATACTTACTTAATTTTAATTTTGACCGAAATAAAACGTCTGGAAATAATGTCACAAAAATAATTTCCCAAATTAGTTGAATTTGCAGCTGCAGACGTAAAGACATTCAGACATAATATTAAACATGCATCCTTTCTTTTCATTTTGATGCCATACAAAAAGATTTGTCCTCTCTTTTGTACGCTATTACATAAAATCGAATAAAAATTTTAATTAATTTATCTATTACGCAACCTTTATTGTCTGTCCGTTCAGTTAATCAAAATGTTCATGAAATACAACTAAGTACTCAGAAATACTGTGTTTTAAACTCCAATAGATTGTTCATAAATATTGAACCTTTTTTTCTTAGTACCCATCTGCGAGGAAAAGTCGCAAAAATTATGTTCTCCTCTTTGAATAGCAAATCCCTGAATCAAACAACCTAAAAAGTTTATTAACTAATTTGTTTTTTACAGTATATCTTATTATGCAAAAAACACGAAATTTCATATTAAGACACTTACAACTGACCAAATTAAAAGAAAACAATGCTTACATTTTTTCATTATTCATTTATTACAATATTAACAAATTTATCACTTAATAATATAACTCTGCCCAAAGCTTGTTTAAAATGATATACCTGTATAACACGTGCGAACAATAATTATATTCCACTTAACTTTATGAAGAATCTTTCTTTATCAACCCATCTTTTGAGCATCCCCGACTCAAGTTGCTGCCAAAGAAGTCGCCGACTTGAGGATCGCAGTTGTGTCACCACCAGCTATCAGGACTCCACGGCACTCGTAGAAGAAAACTCGAACGTAATCCTGAAGATTATATAAAAGCTTATATGGGTATCACCATCATCACGAACAAAAATAAGAAAATAAAAACCCGGAAACGCGTGAAAAAACCCTTCGTTATAATTTGGTCACAGAGAAGGAACTCGAAACAGAATGAGGTAGTTCCTTTTCATTTGTGGAAGAAATTATGTATATTTATTTAATGTTTATTTATTTTATATAGTTAAGTGTATATATGTGTATATTTTAATTTAAGTAGGTTCATGGATTTGTAAGTATATGTAAGTTTATGCCCTAGATAAGGAATTTTTTGTTATGTATTTTCTTCTTAGTCTCCTTTTTTATGATTAGCATTTACACCTTCCATGTGATTTCTTTGTCTATCTCTCTGTATGCTTCCAAAGGTTGCCTGGAAGATATTGCTACGAGCCCCAATGCAAAAGAGTTCGTCTAGTACCAAATATTACAAGTAACTAGTAGTAAAAGTAAAATATAGATTTTTAAATTTAACTTTATTAGTTAAATAAATATACACTGGTTTTGAACACATAATGAAGTTTATTTTAAGTGACAAAATATTTTTCTATTTGAATAAAATATAATTAATTCTTCGGGAACCATCTATGTATTAAACTTCGTCCATCACATTCAACGGCTCAAAATAGTTCGTGTACCACATAGTGGTGTCACCTTTAGCATCGATCACGGCCTTAATTCTTCGTGGCATCGTTGCTACCAATTCTTCACATTCTTGTGAAGTTATTGAGTGCGAGACAGATTTAATTTTCTCTTTCAATTCACTTTTAGACCTTGCTGGATACTTGCGCAGCATTTTCTTCATTTTCCACCACAGGGTCTCAATCGGTGACAATTCTGGACTACTGGACGGCCACTCCATTGTAGGGATCTGATTCCGGTTAAACCAAGCCTTCGTTGTCCTCGCAGTGTGACGCATGAGACTTGTTTCCAGAATGTTTTGATACTCTACTGCATTAACAGTTCCTTCTACAAAATGTAGATGACCCAGACCTTGTGCTGACAACCCTATATCATCACCGATCCAGGAAACTTCACTTTTCTTTTGATACAATCGGTATGGAATGCTTCATCTTTATTTCTGATGACTTTTTTCCGTACATCACCGATCGTCACCTCAAATTTGGATTCATCACTCCATATTATTTCACGCCACTGGTCTGCCGTCCAATTTACATGATCTTTAGCGTATTTCAGCCTTTTCTTTTTCTGGAGACGCGTGAGTAAAGGTTTTTCTTTAGCAGTATAAAAACCATAGCCCAATCGTTTTACGACCCTTTTGCAGGTATCGACAGATATATCTTTGTGAATCATCTCTCTCCACTTCAAGGTCAGTCCTCCTGCACGGGCACGACGATTATTTTTCATAATTTTCTTTAAAACTTGATTTTCAGCTTCACTTGTGATCGCGGCCGACCAGGTTTTATCAAACATTTAACCGTGCCATTTTTCCTGCAATGTTCGATAATGATTTGAACTGTCGATCTTAGTAGAGATAAGTCCTTAGCTATTTGGTAAGCAGTTTCGCCATTATTGTTGCAACGAATAATTATTTTTCGTACTTCGTCAGCGATAGGTTTCCCGCGAGCCATTTTGTTTGAAAATGATGATAAAATTCTATGAAATACGGTTTTTATATGTTTGAAAATGACAGTGACGTATCATGTGACGGATGGTTTCTATTTTCAATTCAAATTTAACTTATTTTTCAATTAAAACAGACATTAAAGCCGATTTTGAAGGTTTTAATTTTAAGTTAAGAAACTTACTAAAAAACGTAATTTTAAGTGACAGCACTATATTTTGCTATTCTGAAGGGCACACCAACTAAAATTAGCAGGTGCCTCTTGACACTCATAAATTGAATTCACAGACAAAATCAGATTAATAGACCACAGATTCGAATGCAACATTACCGGTAATTTCATTCGGTCAGTATTGAAAACTTTTATATTTCTACTTCTTGGTAGAATTATGAGTATGTTGTATATTATTGCATTATATGACTTAGCCTCTCTGCGTGGTTTCACACACTGGAACAATGTTTTTGGAAAGCTTCGTGATATAATTCCTCAAAAAAGTTTAGGTACCAAAATTGATTAATATCAAAATTAAATAATTATAAGGTCCTACAATAATCCATCTATCCATCAGCCTGTTTCGTCCACTGCTGGACATGCCTTTCCAGGATTTCGCCACTCTTAGCGATCCTCCTGAAAGAAATGCCCATACTCACACATGCTGGGCAGGCGGGTTGGTAAGCGCGATGCCGAAACCCTTGCACCAGTGACGCCGCTGCCCGTCACCAGTGTATGAGGAGGCCCCACAATTGGGGGTGGATATACCACCATCCATCAATCCCCAGGCAATAGTGGGCCGCCTGGTTTTGCTGGAGAGCTATTCTCCTAGGCTGAGATTCAGAGTGCATTTTGAGTCTAAACTCAATGATAGAAACGTCACTCTAGTATGAGTATATACTCAAAATGCACTCTGAATCTCAGCCTTACTCTCCCCCGAATAACTTCGGGAGGATTTGCGAGTAAGATGGTGGTATCTCCACAGTCGAGCCTAGCATCAGCTCTACCATCTCTGATACCTACAATAATAAATGAAAATAATTCTAGGGTAGATCATGTATCGTTAACTGATCACAGTCAAGAAAAAATATTTTTTTTTTTTGATCAAATATTGTATTCATTTCCCAACAGTGCAAAGTGGTATCAGCTGACTAAATTTCTATGGAAAGGTGAAAAAAAAGTTCACGCAAAAATTTTTTTGCGTTGGATTGCGGTCTATTGAGGATACTATATATTTATCTGTTAATTTTTTTTCACTTTGAATTGTAGGACCTTATATAAATTTTTCTGTCAATTCATAGTTGTAGGTTATTTTTAAGGTTTTCATGCTGGCAGCACTAACAATTTTGACAGACGTAATGTTGTTTTTTTGGGAAATCGATTCTTTGTATAGAAACTTTAAGTAGGTACCAGAAAAAGGTCTACCAAGAAATAGACGGAGCTCATTTAGGAGAGTCTAAATGCCCATATGATTTTGTTGCATGGTATGTTTTGATTCCGATGAAATCAAACTACAAGCCTAGCTTTTTCTTCATAAGGAAAGTTTGAATACAATTCTTTGCAAAATACTATGCGTTGTGCCAACCTCCAATGGACGGGATGCTAACTTCTTCTACCTATCTGCTTTTCTAGGAAAGGGGGCAAATCCTGAAACTGTGAGATGTGGACCTCGTCTTTAAAAGCATTGGGGTGGCAGCACAAACCGGTAAGCCTTACTGATCTGTGGGTGGCAGCCAGTTTTTTACTTACCTACTTGTTTGTTTATCTTTCAAAGCCTAAAACTAACAGACGTCACTTAACACTTATAGGCACAGGATTAGCCTTATCTGGGTCACTCATTGTGGGGTGTTAGCATTTAAGGGCAGTGCGCTAAAATAAAACACTTCATATGAACCTCTGCATATAATTTTCACAATTGCACAAAATCGAATAACAATTCTCACAAATATTAGCACTGATCGACTAATCAGAAAGCTCTTACTAATTTCTGATATTAATTTGAGCACTTTGTCGTAAGATTTAGCCGAAACTTAGCGATTCGTCGCGGACTTGGTGCGTGCACCGCCGTTGTTTTTGACAATCTGTCAAAACCGTAATGGCCGCCCCGCTACCATAGATACGACGCTCCGCTAGAACGAACTCTCTGCCGACGTAATGATTCACCGGAGCGAGTTCATTCATGTTCGGATGGAAGGCGCTAATACCGCGCGCCGTTACGGCCAGACTGACTATCGACCGTCCTCGGGCGTCTCTCTGCGAGTGGTCCTGAAATAAACCAAATACCATGACCAAGTTAACCGCTCGTCCAGCCTGATGAGCCTAAGAAGTCAGCATTTAACCAAAATGTTTAAAATTTACAGGTTTCTACAGCTAGTGTCTAATTGATATGGACCGGACGAGTGTGTCCCTTCGACCAGCGATAACTTAATGAAAAGCAGGGCATGGACCGGACGACACTGTCCCTTCGACCAATCAACGAACACAAAACACAACGCGGTCAGAGTGGACAAGTGCATCCCTTCAACCAAATACTCTTTGGCTCGAATGACACTTTCCAACGACCTGCACATTCAACCAGTGGACCAGCACGAGTGCTTCCCTTCTGCCAGACTCTGGCATAGTCAGCACTGTCCTTTCGACCACTTATCAAACACAAGTGTAAGAAACACAAAAGAATAATACCATACCTATGGTTCGGGACCATCTTGTTCTGCATGAACTTCAACTTCGCATTGCACTTCTATGGTTTCGGGATCAGAGCAGACACTATCAGTATCTGAGCCCGCGGTAAGTGTATCAGAGCGGCCAACAGAGATGGTGTCAGAACAGGCGGTCAAAGTGTCACTACTATTGTCTACTTGCAAGCCATTATCGACATCTATCGGCGCCGTCACGGTCTCCTCTTCATTGAGTAAGCTAGTTGAAATTTCAAGCAAACCCTCATGCCCCGTAGGTACTGCGCGCAAGTTCTCATGGGCGAATTTGAAGGTGCGGTGGGAGTTACTTAAGCTTTTAAGTTCGTACCGGTCGTTATCCAGCACAGCGGTTATAACATAGGGGCCTTTAAATTTTCGATCCAATTTTGTTTGGCTACGCTCACTACTTTTTATAAACACAAAGTCACCTTTAGTAAATGGTTTTACCGTTGCGCGACCGCGATTAAAGCGTTCAATTTCAGATGTGGCGGCTTTATTAATATTAGTCGAAGCCTCCTGTCTAATAACGTCAAGGTCTAACCTATTTTGAGGTAGATTTGATTCTGGATTTAACCTAGCTATTCCTAACGATTGGGCCTGAATTCCAAACATTAGTTCCGTTGGAGAATATTTAGTCACGGCTGATTTTGTGCTGTTAAGTGCGAGTTGAATGTTTCCTAATTCTTCACGCCACGTCTTATTAACATCATTGTCAACTTTAGTAAGCAGGCTCTTTAATGTACGCATCACTCGCTCGACCTGGCCACTAGCCCTACTGGAGCCCGTAGCGATAAAATGCAGGTCAATTTTATGCTGAGCACAAAAGTTTTTAAATTCAGTGCTAGCATAACATCTCCCTTGGTCCGCAATAATTCGTTTAGGGGCTCCAAAAAGGCAAATTGCCCTTTTCACTGCTTTTACCGCGCTTTCTGCATTAACGGCTAAAGTGTGTTCAAGTAGAACATACTTAGTAAATGCATCGATAATCACGGAACAATATTCTTTCCGGTCGCTCTTCCCACTCAGCTTTCCAGAGAAGTCAACATGAATGGTGTGCCAAGGCACTGAGCTCTTCGGCATCGGATGTAGCTGGATAGGTTGAGCACCTGACGGGCCTTTCGATGACTTACAAACAATACAGGAGTCGATAAATTTACGAACACACTTTGACATTTGGGGAAACCAATATTGTTCATACAATTTGTCTAGAGTCTTGTCTTTACCCAAATGTTGTATCTCGTTATGGATGTGATTGATCAGTGTCCAGATTAGGGAACGCGGAACTACAGGCAACCATGAAACGATTTTGTTTCTCACTACTTTTCTGTACAGTATACCATCCCGAACGTCATAAGTGTGAGCGACGGTTTCAGGTAGTTGGTCATTATTATGTTTTGTTATCAAATCTTGTACTTCGCTGTCGCGTTTCTGCTCGACTGATAACCATCCCTGATGTAGTTCGACAAACTGAACAGTTTTTGTCTCTACAGAGGTCGTTTTACAAGTGGTACCTTCATGTGATTGCAAGTTTCGCGAAAAATAGTCAGCGTGTTCCATACTTCGTCCTTCGCGATAGATAATGTCGAAGTCGTACGGTTGGAGGTAGGCCCACCACCGGTGAACTCGAGGAGTAAGGTCTACCTTTGACTTCGATGCTTTCAGCGAATTGCCATCGGTATATACCTGAAACCGGCGTCCGTACAAGTAATGCCGAAAGTGTTCAACCGCACGCACGACAGCAAGCGTTTCTAACTCGTATGAGTGATAGCGTGATTCAGCTTCTGAAGTGCGGCGGCTGAAATACTCAATGACGTGAGGCAGGTTATCCTTCTTCTGGATGAGGATTGCACCATAGCCCTCTGAACTCGCGTCGGTATGTAATTCCACGGGTAACTCTGGATTAAAAATTGTCAATACCGGCTCTGACGTTAGAATACTCACAATGGTATTGCGAATCTCCTCGTGCTGGGCAGTCCATTTAATGGCTCCTTTTAGTTTTGTTAACGGATACAATGGACCGGCCAGATGCGAGAAGTTGGGAATAAATTTCCGAAAGTAAGAGGCGAGTCCCAGAAACTGCCTGACTTGTGTAGCTGTTTTGGGTTGTGGAGAGTTCACCAAGGCCTGAATTTTTCGAGCATTTGGCCTCATTTTGCCAGATTTAATGGAATATCCTAAATAGTCAATGCCCTGTTTCATAAACTGACATTTTCGCAGGTTAAATGAGAATCCCGATTGCGATAGTGCGCCCAGTACTTCGTCAAGACGCTGTAAACCCTCAGACACATCACTGGAATAGCACAAAACGTCATCCATGTATATCAAAGGTCTATCTTTAAGGTGTTGTAATGCCTTAGTTATACACCTCTGATATACGGATGGGGCATTTTTCAAGCCAAATGGGACCGTCAAGTATTCATATTGCCCTTCGGGCGTTACAAATGCCGTCTTCTCCACAGATTCAGGATGAATAGGAATCTGGTGGAACCCTGAAGCCATATCCAGAGATGAGAAATATTTAGCTCCTGAAAGTTGGTCAATCTGCTCTTCGATACGAGGCAACGGGTAATGTTCAGGGCGTGTATTGGAATTGAGCTCGCGGTAATCTACACATAATCTGTCAGAATTGTCCTTTTTCTTCACCAGAAGTATGGGACTGGCAAAAGGCGAGGAGCTTTCCCTAATCACCCCAGCTTCTAGAAGCTGCTCTATTTTCTCCCTTACTATCTGCTTCTCGACTGGTGCTAGTCTGTAGGGACAGCGTTGAACAATTTTATGTGGGTCTACTAGTTCGATCTTAAGCTCGCCAGTTGTAACCCGGTTTGTAGGTATACCGTCAATAAAATGATTGGAGTACTTATTTAGGACTTTGAGAAGTGCTTCCTTGTCTTTGCCTTGCAAATCTGTGTCTACATCGGTAAAAGATTTTTCTATTGAGAAATTACATAAATGTGTCATTTCCTTGTAACAAAATGAGAGCCTATCGTTATCTATGTTAACAGATACGCCTTTCTCCAAAAGATCTCTACCAACTATAGCCGGAACCGTTATACTACTGTCAGGCACAATGTGAAAAAGCAAAGCTACCGTGATTTTATCTATGGAAACCTTGCTGAGAATTTGAGACGTACATTTTATATTGTCTCCCCCGATACCGCTAAGATACACCACATCATTGCACACAGTACCCGGAAAAAGGTGACAGACACTTTCTTTTAATAGAGAACAAGATGATCCACTGTCAAATAAAAAGGAGACTCGCTCACCGGAAGATGTGTCCAAAGCTCCACTCGAAGGCCGATGTTCACAGAGGCTGACTACTTTGACCGCTGTACCGTTACCGTTTCTCTTGTCCGGACACGCAGGTGCAAGATGCCCGGGTTTGCCGCATGAGTAACAGGTTACAGTTTGCGTCCTTTCCGGTGGAGGACGCTTCGAGCCCGATGATTCTTGCAAATTGGAAGATGATGATGTAGGTCCAGTCTCGTCCTGTCGTCGCTTCCTGCAATCTGCTTGACGATGTCCTGCCACTCCACAGTAGTGGCATTTACCAATAAATTTATCATTCATAATACGAGCTCGTTTTATTTCGGGTTCTTGTTTGTCGTTTCCTTCAAACCGTCTCTTCAAGGATACCCCACCAAGTATTCTAAAAAGCTGAGCTCTGATGGTGATAGTATGAGCATTCAGCTCCCGGCGAATTATGTTATCCTTTTGGCATAGCACTGATATTACAAATCCGGTTGTAATCTCCTCAACCATTTCTAATTTTGGTATACGCTCGATCAAATTCCATAAGCGCAAGGCTGATTCAGATGCGGTTTCTTTGGCACCTATTTCGAAGCGCAAGACTTCATCAAAATGATCTTGATACAATTTTGGTTTAGCAAATCTAGCGATCAAAGTTTGCTTCACAATATCCCAGGTAAGTTCATTCAAGTTCAATTTAGTGAGGCATGCTGCTGCACGGCCTTTTAAGGCACTAGTAAGCGCGACCAGTAGGTCAACACCTTCGAGGCGCTTGGCTTTTATAATTACTTCCGACACATTGCACCACCCGTCTATATCGGCATCCAATTCATCAGGATTAAACTCCAAAAGCTTAGGCGATGTATTACTCACGGTTAAATTTTGCGGCGTCGCGAGTATACGTGTTAGTAACGCCTCCATGTTACTCAGCAAGTTTGAAGCAGGGTTTGTATCTGCACGTGGTTGGCTATGCTCATTTTGCTGCCCACAGAATCCCACTTCTGATATAGGCACAGGATTAGCCTTATCTGGGTCACTCATTGTGGGGTGTTAGCATTTAAGGGCAGTGCGCTAAAATAAAACACTTCATATGAACCTCTGCATATAATTTTCACAATTGCACAAAATCGAATAACAATTCTCACAAATATTAGCACTAATCGACTAATCAGAAAGCTCTTACTAATTTCTGATATTAATTTGAGCACTTTGTCGTAAGATTTAGCCGAAACTTAGCGATTCGTCGCGGACTTGGTGCGTGCACCGCCGTTGTTTTTGACAATCTGTCAAAACCGTAATGGCCGCCCCGCTACCATAGATACGACGCTCCGCTAGAACGAACTCTCTGCCGACGTAATGATTCACCGGAGCGAGTTCATTCATGTTCGGATGGATGGCGCTAATACCGCGCGCCGTCACACTTTATACATACAAGCCTAGCATACCTGGTAGCAGCAAGATTTTTAAAGTATTTTGACGGCTATCTTTGAATACCTCCTTCTGACGAAAATTTCTTCCAACTAATAAGAAGGTTAAAATGTGCTCTGTGCATAACTCCTTCTTTATGCTATTTTGAACACTGTCCCAATCACTCAGGTCCGGAGTTTGTGCTAGTCGCTGTGAAATTTAATTTTATATCTATATACATATACTAACACCTGTCTCCCAGAGGCGTAGGCATAGACTACATATTTCTGGTTCTGACACACCTCGTTTGCTACCTACATCCATCTAGTAATACAAGCTCTTCTATTCTGGGTCTTTTTACTCTGCCGTTCTTCAGTATGTTGCCTATTTGGTTGGCATACATCCTCCTCGAGTGGCCCGATCAAGCTTTACCTTCAACTTGTGCAGCATAAATTTCTTTCATCACTCTAATTCATCCTATCTATATGTGCAAACCTAATATATAAGATATATTTTTCTATTTATCTACATCAAAAACTGATTGCAGAAATCAGATTTGGTTCCTAATGGGCAGAACGTCCAGAGCAGTGTTCTGTATCAGTGGAATTCTATGCAATGGGTTGGATGACACACAGACTGCAGAAGTTAAGGAGAATATGCATCCTGTTTGTTTCAAATGCAAAACGCACTCTGTGTAGTTGGCTCAAAAATTGTTATTTTATAAATTAAATTTACTGTATTTATTTTCAGACCAACGCATGGATCTGCAGCCACTGGTGAATTGCTGCTGTTTCTTATGAGTAGAGATGATGAGTGACAACTGAGACCTAGTTGATACAAGGCTGGTGTGCCCGAACATGGCAGAAGACTATAGAAATCATGAGTCAGATAGATAGATTGGAGCCACAACCTAGACTGATCTATTGTTTTATGATTTTGTATTTAAGTGACAATAATTAAATTTATTTTGTTAGGTATCTATATTTTTTTATTTGCCTAAATTTTATAAGTTAATTCACCTTGTTAAAGTTTCTATGATCAACACAAGAATTAATCTATTCAACATTCACCTCGGCTGAATAGTACTTTCTTGGTAAATCAAAATTTATGGGTAGCATTTCAGCCATGAAAATTTAGCTTTAAATCTGAGCTCGGATGAGTTGGACGAGTCTCAGACACCACCAAACGCCAGTGCTCCCTTAGATCTGCAGCCACTGGTGAACTGCTGCTGTTATTTATCAGTAGAGATCATGAATGACAACTGACTCCTAGTCGATATAAGGCTGGTGTGCCCAAACATGGCAGAAGACTATAGAAACCATGAGTCAGATACCTAGGTCTGAGCCACAATCTAGATTGATCTATTGTTTTATTATTTGTGTTAAAGTGATACCTATTAATTAAATCTGTTGAGTAAATTTTTTTCATTTCTCTATTCTATTAGTAAATTAAGGCAATGAGAGCCAGAACAACCTATCTTTTCCAGAATATTGTCTGGAAAAGATAGGCCACTTTGGCTCTCATTGTCTCAATTTGACTCGCCAACATGTTGCTTGACATTCAGCTGGAAAGTCGATCTGTTCATTATCGAGTTGTTCTACCTCGGCTTAATGGTTGTTTCCTGGTAAATGAAATTCATCTGTCTTGTGATTAATGAATGTGGTGCAGAGGGCAGTAGACCAAAAACATTGTTGCCAGAATATTGAGACTTCCAGAGTTTGGTGCTTTAACAAGCAACGAAGACTGTTTTTCAGGTAGCATGTCAGCGAGGAAAATTTTGCTTCAAATCTGAGCTCGGAAGAGTTGGACGAGTCTCTTAGACTTCTCGCTAGCTTTATGTGGAGATGCCTATCTACGCATTTTCAATGATTCAACTAGAAATAAAAATTTAAATGTGTCATCAGGTTTTCATGCAAATTTTGGATAAATTACTACATATAAATCTATTTGCTTGAAGTGTTTACGTCTCGACTGATGTTTTTAAATACAGTACACATCTGTTTCTATTACCAAAATGTAGAATAATAAGGGCCATTTCGTCAGAAATTTTAATAAGTTTTTATGAAGGACCTCAAAAGCAACCTTATAAAATCCAACTTTTTTTTTTAAATTTAAGCAAATGACAGCTCTAAAATGTGCCTTGAAATTACCAAAACACGTTAAAATCACTAAGTTGAGTAAATTATGGCTGTCAAACTAAATGGTGACTTGAAAATGGCTCTTCGTTTTAACCATACTTAAGTTTAATTTTATGTCTGTCAAACTAAAACTAAAGCCTTCAAAATCGGCTTTAGTATTGAGACAAAGACGAACTATTTTGCATCGATTAAGAACTAGACGAACTATTTTGAGTTAGACGAAGCAAATCAAAGTGCTATAAGTACATAATTTAGGTAAAAGATGTTTTTATTTAAAATTGCCTGATTAACAACTATAGAATGGAGAATTTCACCCCACTCAAATTTTTTTTCATAGGCCTTTTTTATAAAAAATATAGTTAAGTTGAAAACAGACAACCTTTGCAATATATGACTAGACGAACTCTTTTGCATCGGGGCTCGTATAAGCAATAAGTGCCGCCTTTGTAAACCATATTTGTTTGTTTCGTTAATCTGTCTTCCATATAATTTTTGTAAATGTGCAAAAAGTGTTATAAAAAAAAAAAAAAATAAGAAACATAAGAATAATCACTAAAACTCACCCAAATTCCACATGTGGCTCCTTTCTTGAAGCACCTTCACCCACCGTCCGCCTACGTCCAAGTGATCATGACTTAGGCCACGTCTTCTTCCCAAAGATCGATTCCGTGGCAAAAGGGAATCCTGTAACACGTCAAAGCATCTTATATAACCGCGATGTTTGACAAAGAGTTTCATGGTTTAAAGTCACCTACAAACACTTCCTTTCTAAAATGCTACCACATTTCTAACAGTGTTTGCTTCAAAATATTTTTAATTACACTACCAAACTAGCTGGCATCCAAGAGGAACCACGCTCTTGATAAATAAAACCCAGCATGCACGAGGTTGCTTCTTTCCCGAGAATCATCTGCAAATATATCGTATCGTCACAGCAAATCCTTACAAAACAAAACGACCGACGTCATAAAATCCTCAAGTTATCCGACTCACGACTTTCCTGAGTAAAACCCCTAACGAAGCATGGGCTACAAAATGGCCACGTGGCCCAATGGCCACCGACCCGGCTTCGACCGAATACCAAATCTCTCCGATCGAAATAATTTTCCTTATTTTCTGACTCTCCGTAAAAAATTTCTTACTCTGACGGTTATATCGATCAATCACAACAACACACCTAATGTAAAAAAAATATTATGCCATTTGAAAAATACTATAGTAGTGTCTTTGCACAACAACTTTTGGTGCACTAAAACTGCGTTCAACACCTTGTTAGCTTGCTATGTGGCGGTGTAGACTTCCCATTTAGCAGCGGTCAAATTAGTACATCGTTATAATATCACGTTTCCTCTTGAATTTAATTAAAAACACATTAATCACGTGGTAATTATAAATATTTGAAAAATGCAATTGTTTGGTGTGTAGGATAAAATGGTAGATGATTAAACGTTCTCGATATCTCGAGTTTCTGTCTAGCCTCAAGACTTTGTTAAGTACATGGAATCGATTTTCCCGAAATTCGATTTGTTACGATCACTTCTCCGTTCGTTGTTTGAAACCAAAAAGCCGGTTTCATTCTGCAATAAATAAAATTTTACATTTCAGCCCCCCCTCCCCCTGATCTCCGACAGTGAATCTTCACTTCCATCCATTACCCATCGGCGTGTGAAAGAGGATTCGGCACTTGAGAAAGATTAACGATTGTGTCCCGGACAGAACGCGGCGGATGCGAAACCGATTATGTCGGCAACTCTAATTACGGGACGGAGGAATCTCCCAAATAATTGGAAATGGAAGGAGTCTTATTTCTACCCTTACTTTATTATCACGAAGGATAACAAAAACATAACATGAAAAAATATCGTCACGGCATCTACAGTGTAGATTTACAAAGAGTGTTTTATTGCCTATATTAAAATCAGTTTCAACATTAAAAAGGACTTATTTTGATAAAAGCAGATGTTGATTTTATTTGTATTGCGATAGATATTTTAAACAAAGGCTCAGCTTGTTCCTCAAACCGTACGTTGCGTTTGTAGGTTTTTTAAAAAACACGTACATACAAACAGACAAAAATTACGACTTTTTTAAGCATATACTTTTTACTTCTTTATTATTATTATTATAGATAGTTACATAAAAACAAAATGTAACTAAGATCGAATTATAACTAATATTTGGGCATATAGAGAGGATGAATGAAAGTAGAGTGACGAAAGAAATTTATGCTGCACAAGTGTAAGGTAAAGCTTGACCGGGCTGCCGACGTATGCCGACCAAATAGGCGACATACTGAAGAGCAAAGTAAAAAGTACCTGGAATAGAAAAGTTTGTAGGACTATATTGATGGACGTAGAAGCAATAGAGGTGTGTAAGGATCAAAGCAGATGGAAATCTGTAGTCTTCTGGGAGACAGGCGTGAGTATTATATATGTATGTACTATAACTAATTCCTTTGGAAATGCCATAAAGACGAAACCAGTCAGGAAAAAATAACTTTGTGAGATAACACAAGTGATTTTCTGTTAATTAGAGATAGGTATGTTTACAAAAGCCAAATATCACTCAACCTCTGACTAATTGTGAAATCTCCGAAAGTAAAAAGGGAGAAATTATATTAGTTTCTGAAACTCAAATCATAGATGAAACTAGAAAATCAACTATGAATAACTTTTCTATGAAGGCTATGCAAAATTCGCAACTGTTAATTGCTTTTTAGGGTTCCGTAGCCCTAGTAGGTAGCCATTATGTCGCTCTGCTGTCTGTCCGTCTGGACAAGTCTCTAAGAAATGAGTTACAGAGCTGTAATTTGATTATGTATAAAATATATAATAAAGCGAATAATGAAATAAAAATGAAATGAAATTATTTCGTTTTTTATTATTTATTCCATACATGAGAAAGCGGCCGAAATAATGTTTTCCCGGGCTTTAGGAGAGTCATTGTCTACCATTCGTTTAGTAGAGTAGAAATATATTTTTCATTTTTTTTAGACCATTTTTGTTGGTCTATCTCAAAAACTAAACTAGTGAGGAATTTGACTGTTAACTATGTGTCATATTTATAGTGTACTAGCTTTTGCCCGTGGCTCCGCCCGCGTGTTATTCGGTTTAACGACATGCTTTTTTTCGGGATAAAAAGTAGCCTATGTGTTAGTTAGGGGATAAGCTATACCCATTCTAAATTTCATCCAAATCCGTCTAGCCGTTTCAGCGTGAAAGAGTAACAAACACACACACACACACACACACACACACACACACACACACACACACACCCCCACACACTTTCGCATTTATAATATTAGTGTGATTTAAACAACAAATAATGAAAACCGATTTACGTACCGTGATACTCGACCAACTTACTTCTGTACTTTTTTCATAGATTTAAAGGTAAGGATTCGGTTGAACGAACAAGTGCTGCGAATATTTTTCATACAAAAAAAGACGAGCGCCATCTATTAGAATTTGTTATAACTAAGTCAATGATGGCCTAAGTTAAGTACTATCGTCAACCAGTGTGACCACATATGGTATATTTTAAGTATTTTGGTAGATTTTTTGTCTATTTTAGTGGCGGTTGCTGACTCAACGCACAGGTGTTGCACTTTACCGGTTTATTGTAGGTTATGTATTCTAATTATATATAAACTCTCGCGTTTCGTACACATTATAATTTATAATATTTAAAGGGGTCGACAGCGACCCAATTTTTATGTTTTGTGTCCTTTTCATAAAAAAGCTAAAAATTGGACCGCATTCGCGGTAGACCCCTTTAAATATTATAATGAGAAAAGTTATAGGTTACCTAGTAAAAATCATGAATTTAAGCTTTGATTATAATAGTCAAAGATTTTAAATATATACACCCAAATGAGTCTGGTGACTCTAGGTCTACTTTCAGTTTAATTGCCGGACTGAATTTATTTCGTCACAACTTATACAGGCTGAAATTAAATCAACCGACCAAATTCATACGGGAGACTCGGTTAGTGATCAAGAAATAGGTTCAGTAAACCAATACATTAGCCACACCGAAAAAATATTTTTTTGCTCCCTGCTGGTTCAACTAGTTTAAGTACAATTCCTAGTGGAGACACTATGGGGCAAAACATTTTTTTTCTAATTTTACCTGGAGGGTCATTAAACCTTGTTTTGATGACTAATCAAGTCTCTAGTATGAATTTTGTCGGTTGATTTAATTTCAGTTACCTATAATATATAAGGTGACTTTTATTTATCCCGCCAAACTCATACTGGAGGCTTGTTAAGTGACCAGTAACACGGATTGATAATACTTTTTGCTAATTTCGCAAAATAAAAACTTGACGTCCCATAGTAATTGACTCGAGGCTGGGCTTGTGTGTGTAAGGAACGCGAAAAAAATAATTTACTTACTAATTTCACAAAAAGGATCATCGAACCTTAATTCTGAGCACTTACCGAGCCTTCAGTAAGAATTTGGCTGCATAAATTTAAGTCACCTCATATACATATTTTTTATCTCTAATAGAACGAAACGAACGATACAAATTTAATCACGTTGTGTCCTTGGAATTCTCCTAAGGAGTTGAAGATTTGAGATTTATTACTTTTAGGTTTATACAGTGACGTCACGTAGCTTAGACACATCCCCCCTTGTCACAAACCCTTCCTGCCCCTTAACATGCGACTTAATTTATGGATTGTCCCTTATTAGTGATCAATTTATTATAACATATGTGAAAGTAATGAATAAATGAGAAAATATAATAAGAATTACCTACTGCTGTTCCATTTTACAAAAACCTCATTGATCTGATCACTTTCGAAATGTTCAAAACAACTTCCTTTATCATCCCTCAAAATATTTACATCGATGCTATATAGGTGAAATTAAATCAACCGACCAAATTCACATTATACAAGGTGAAATTAAATTAACCGACCAAATTCGTACTGGAGACTCGGTAAGTTATAAGAAACAAGCTTTATTTATCCTTTTGGGGAAATTTAAAATACATTTTTTTTTTGCTTCCTTCAACCTCTATATAAGGCTACTTTAAAACTTCGGCATGTCATCATGCCATTGTATAACGGTACGGTTTTTACGGTACCGTTTGCAGAGCAAGGCAGATAAAGTCAATGTCCATTACGGTACCGAAATTTTACCTTGGCTTCGCTTCAGCTCGTTTCTTTGTAGATGCCGGCCGCAGGTCGCGGCGCGCCGCCCACGGGTGTCATTCATTTCATTCGTATGTTCGAGTTATAGATAAAGATGTAAGCAGTGTTGCCATATCAATGACTTAGCCGCTAAAACTAGCGGAAATGTAGTCGATTTAATTTATTATGTTTGATCCAAGGTCGGAAAAAATGTTGTTCTGGCCATATCTCCAAGACGGTTGGTCCTGGAACCCTCCAATTTGGAACCCAGGGTTCCAAAAAAGATTTTAAAATTTTGAAAAAAATTCTTTCCGAGGCACGAAAAAAAAAATTGTTTTGGACATATCTCCGGAATGGTTGGTCTCGGGAACCCCAAACTTGGACCCCGAGGGTCCAAAAAAAGTAAATTAACTTTTGAAGATATTGTTTTATTATTTTTTTTAAGTTTCAAATCTTTTTCGCCCCTTATCTCCTAAGCGGTTGAAGCTAGACCCCTGTTGATAGTATTTTTTTAAAAGGGCTCGAAAAGACATCTACCCGAATATGCAAAAAAAATTCGTCACATTTTTGTCACATTTGGTCACATTTTGGTCACTTTTTAATATCTCGGGAACGGTTAGAGCTAGAGCTACCAGGTAAACAAAATATTTTTGCGCCTAGGATATTTTTTTTTCCAGAAGTTAAAAAACTTTTTTTTGACCCCCGGAGATATAGCAAAAACAAATTTTTTTTGAACCTCGGGGTCCAAATATGGTGCTTCCGAAAATTTTGGAGTCCAAAAGTCTTATTCTTATTCTTATTCTTTATTGTACACAAAAAAGGAGATTACAAATATTTGATACATTAATTTGAGTACAGCGGCGAGCTTATCTCTCAAAGAGATTTTTTATATCAAACCGAATGGGTATAGGAGTGCTTTAAAAAATAAATAGGTAACCATATGTGTACGTACTACATGACTACTACATACTAAAATACTTACAAATATAACTAAAATATATCTGAATATATATCTAACATACATACTAATATAACTAAATTTAATATAATCTGACTATATATAAACATGACTATATACATATAAAATGGATATATAAGTATAATGAACATAACGATACATAATAATTGATAATACAGCAATAAATAATAAAAAATATTTTGGATAGCTTAAGGATTTGCTGAATAGTATTCCTTTAGTTTCTTTTTAAAAGAAGAGATAGTGCGACTATCTCGGATTGTGTGCGGAAGAGAATTCCACAGCCTGATGGCTCTAACAGTGAACGAATTTCCGAAAGCTCCGGTATTGTGAGAAGGCGTTTTAAGGAGTGTGACTGTGTGCGACCTGAGTGGTTTATTGATATCTCTGCTAAACAGGAAGTTGAAGCGCTAACGAAGATAATCCGGATCTGTTGAACCTTTGAGGACATTGAAAAGGCAACACAACGTATGGAGACTTCTGCGCTTCCGAATAGGGAGCCACTTAAGTTCCGCGCGGTAGTATGAAACGTGGTCGTATTTGCGCAAACCATACACGAATCTGATGCCTAGATTCTGCAACCTTTCTAATTTACCCAAAAGCTCTTCATTCGCGTCAATAAAACAAACGTCAGCGTAATCGATTAGGGGTAGAAGAAGAGACTGTGCGAGAGTGACTTTAGTTACGATGGGGAGGAATTTCTGGAGGCGTTTGAGTGAATCTTATACTCGACCGACTATCCAGTAGGAATTTTTTCCCGTTCAAATCTTCGGTCTGGCTCGCCAGCTCGGTAAAACACCAGTAGGAATTATTTCCCTTACAAATATCTCAACGGGAACAGGATTTAGCGAAAATGTCAAAACTGTAAAAAGTTTTTTCCATGGATACTGGCTTCAATTCAATGCGTGCAAGAGAGAACGTGTCCGGTTCGCCTGGCGTCGTCGTCGACGTTCAAACTGAACGGAGCCCTGGTAGGTTTTGGTAAATTTGGGAACGGTAACACTGTGACGTTCACTATGGCGAACAAAATGACCGGGTGTAATATACCAGCCGATAATTCCGTAACTATTACAGATATCAAAAAATTTATTCAAAGTATTCAAAAATTTGACTTTAAACACTCCCATACATTTAATTGAGTATGAAATTAACAAGGACGTCACTTCGAACATCTGCTTTGAATACAAAATTTTGCAATTACTAAGAAATAAATATTATTCAAGATAGTTTTATTACTTTGTTTGGTCAATAAACAGTTTCCTTTAATATCAGTACTAAGCTAAAATAACCTTTCAAAATAAGGAAACTAAAACCTTTCTACTAATCTCATACTAAATGTATGGGAGTGTTTCATGTAAAAATTTTGAATACTTTTCGTTTGATTTTCAAAAAGTTATTGATGTCATTTTACTGATTAGGTAATGCACTTTCGATATCAGTTTAAATTTTTTTGATATCTGTAAAAGTTACGGAATTATCGCCTGGTCACACTTAACGATTACATCCTGTATACTCTATCGGGTAATTTTTATTTTTGTGTTTTTTCTTCTTCCTTTGGTATTCAAATCATTGAATACAGCGCTAAAATTAACTGTCAATCAAGAGTAATTTTAACATTTTTTTTGCTTACAAAATAAACAGCATTCTGTACGTAGCTCTGAATACTATCTTCAGGTTTTTACACGCATGCAACAGAGATGGCACTAAAACCATGTACATGGAAGTGAAATATTTGTAAGGAAACGAACGCTCCGCGCCGCTTACGATAACATTAAGATAATATGTATAATACATACATACATACATACATACATCAGCCTGTTTCGTCCACTGCTGGACATAAGCCTTTCCAGGATTTCGCCACTCTTGGCGATCCTCCTGGAAGAAATGCCCATACTCACACACGCTGGGCAGGCGGGTTGGTGAGCGCGGTGCCGAAACCTTTGCACCAGTGACGCCGCTGCCCGTCACCAGTCTGATTTATAAGGCCCGGCAATTGGGGATGGATATACCGCCATCCATCGGTCCCAGGCAATGGTGGGCCGCCTGGTTTTTTTGCCTAAGAGCTGTCCTCTTACTCTCCCCCGAATAACTTCGGGAGAATTTCCGAGTAAGATGGTGGTACCTCCACAGTCGAGCCCGGCATTGACTCTACCACCTTGATATGTTTAATGAAAGTACTTAATTCAAATATATTAGTTCCCAACGGAAAAAACCTTGTTACTATGGGGAATTGCCATCTTGGCCATGTTCAGGCAATTTGGCCTGTTGCCTGTTGTTACGTTGGTTACACCACGAATACACCCACAAGAAAGGATGTCGTGATAGAGGATTTTCAAGTTTGATACTCCTACAACGCAAGCGAAGCCGTGCTCAAAAGTCTAGTTCACTATAAACACAGCTTGTTATTTCCTAAAATAATGAAAACGTTGTTTGTGTAATTCATCCTAAATAAATGTTCTGTGAAAACCCAAAACAAAATTATAATCTGTACCCTGTCCCAGTTATTAAATTTATTCTAAAGATAAACAAAACCTCGTAGAAACAGGTAGATTCACCGCTTTGAAATTTCATTGATATGCAAAAATAAAAAGAAAAAAATACTTCTATTGATATCACAAATCTCAACAACAAAGCTCATTTTGGTTCGATTAGATTTTCTTTCATTTCAAAATCTTGAAAGTTAACAGATTTGTATGGCAAAGCCGTATTGCAAGCGCATTGATTTTAGTAAATAATTTGGATTTTAGTAAATAATCAAAACTGAACCCTTAAATACTAGGTATTTAAGTTTTGTATGGTAACAATAGGTCCTATTCTGAAGGCTTTAATTTTAGTTTAATTTTCCAAAATAGTTCTTAAATGTTAACAACACAAGCATTATTACTTTGGAAAATTTTAAGTTTTGACAGCACTTAAACTAAAATTAAAGCCTTCAGAATAGAACCTAAAGTTCCACATTTTAAATTTAAGTATTCAAGTGTATAAAAGTTACAAGTGTATAAATATTTTGATGAATGTTTTTGTACCGTAATGTCCTAGAAGCAATACAAAAAATCAAATAATTTTAATTTCACAGCATAGTATATTTTATTTTAAACTATTTAAAAACATTTTAGTTCCATTTCGATTTTTGGGATATTTCTCCTGAAATCAATAGGAACCACTAAAACCATTCTCGAGTTTTTTCAAACCATGAATGTTGTCTCGCGTTAGCTTGCCTCTCACACCGTGTTCGGTTAGTTCCGTACGAGCTCGGGAAATGAACGTTCAGGCCAACCAATAACAGTCAGTCAGTGCTCTATAATCCGAAGTTGAATGTAGAATGAAATAGCAAGCATAAGGACCCCATGCGCGCCTGACTTCTAGCCACCGACTACAGGTTCAATCGACCGGTTGATGCATCAGTCCAACGGCTAATAAATGAAAGATATCGTTAAAAATCACTAGAATATTTAATAATTACAACATACTTATTAATATATTACAATCAGTCTCCACATATCACTTTTATTGCAGAATCAGCGTTAATTAAATCTTATCTAATAATAACACTTGCTTATTTTTAGTATGACATTATAAATCAGTCTCCACGTATCACATTTATTGCAAAATCAGCCTTGATTAAATGTTACCTAATAATTACAAAGGTAAAACAAAAGTACAATTTAAAAACCGAGTAGTCTGCTATGTGTAGGTACCTATAAGAATGTTGCCCTGCCTGACTGCCAAACTAAGTAGCCTTGTCCGCATGACAGCCAGTGCTTCTATCGATCAATCGATCAGAATTTGGCGGACGATACATAAAAAAACAAAGAAAGCTTAAGATCTAAAACACATGATCTATCGTAAATAAAAGAATCTATCGTAGAATAATAACCGAATAAAAATCGAACCTGCGACCTCTTGTTTCCCAGACAAGCGCGCTACCAATTTTTTCAAATTCTCGTCTTTAAATTTGTTTCTAATTTATCTTTTCTGGTTTGTAATGCACTCTCATAATAATATTTAGAGTATTCCAAAGCGATGGATTTCGCAATAAAAACATAACCTGACTTGTAGAACGTGTAATTTATATACCTATTTTAGAAAATAAATTATTTGATTTGAATTTGTACTCTTGCCATAAGTCCATGCGTTTTAAGGTATGCAGGTTTTTCGGACAGTATTTTCCTTTACCGTCAGCAAGTGCTAGGTAAACAAATACAATGCACATCTAATTGGTGTTGGCTGCTTTATATTGGATATTGGATGAAGGCTAGGTACAGTTTACGCACCCCGGTATCGGATCTGCTTCTGAAAACGATATCGTTATTGTATCTGGTAGTGTGTAAATGCTGTTAGTCCAGTTAAATGACGTTATAGCTACTGGCCGTTCTTTTATTTGACGTCACGCGGCGCGGGAATCGCAATTAAAAGCTGAAAATAAACTTTACCGGACCGTAAAGTTAACAGTTTTGAATGGTCAAAATATCACCAGTGCTGTGTATTTGTGTAAAATTGAAATGGATGAGTTTTTTTGTACACAATTTATAAATGCCGTCAATGTGGATGTAGGCTTAAATTTTTTGTATTTTTATTTAAAAGTCACGTCATCATATAACAGGTCCTATTGAATTTGTGAAAACAATCCTAGGGTAGATTGTGTACACAATTAAGTGTTTTTTTATTACTTTTTCATCTCAGATTCAGATAGTGTTTATGTACAGCGAATTTGATACAACAAGCGTTTTGATATAAAAGATAAGTAGTTTTATTATAGAAGATATACGAGTATTTAATCAAAACTTTGGTATGCAAAGATAACTTAAAACTAACATTAAATTGTATCTTCGTCCGCAGCAATTATAAATTAATTTATATTTACAGAAATAATTAACAGAAAATACAATTAAGTAATTGTGATTAAATTAATTATGTCATAATCCTTAATCATTTGTAATTAGAATTTCGTATCTAGGAATTTTTAACTGAAGCAAACATCCTCTGAAAAGAGGCAATGGAAGCTGTTTAATTTAATTTTGAATGCATTACAAAGTGATGTAGTCAGCTGATCAACGATCAACGTTGGTCCTGCCACTTACCGAGTCTCCAGTATGAATTTGGCTCAATAAACGAAACTCATCTTAGGTAGTGTACGACTGTATGTACTAAGTATTTGAGTCTTGTATTTCGAAGCACTAAGGTTATGTCAAGGACAAACAGTCATTACGTTGTTTTACTGTCCATAGCAGTCGTAACATTTTGTAGACTTTTGTTATGAAACTCTTCAGCAAAGGTAAGCTGTAAAATTTTCTTGTTAAGAAACTGAATTTTAGAACTCAAGGGCTTGCCGTTAGTCTTTCAATGGTTTTTGTTTTAATACGCTGAGTCAACTACTTATCTGATCAATGTAAAACTTGGACACGTGTTTTTTCTGACTTGTGTCTTTCCGCTGTCAGGTCGGTTACCTAATTGGACACGTTTCACTCGATAGATTTTATTTTTGAAAATGATGATTTTTTAAGTTACTGAATCGTTTTATGTCTTAACGACCTGAGTTTTATGTCTGAAATTACTGCTACAACAAGAAAACCGATTTCAGGTGGAAAAACTACTACATCCAGAAAAACCTCTAAAATCCACTGACTGAGCAGCGCGCGAAGCGAGCGTTCGAATGTAGACTTACTGACACCATACTGAAGTTTAAAATCACTCAGTAAGATTATCGTGAACCATGGGCCAAGCCTTAAGCGAGTTTTAGTCCACCGACAAATAAAACGGTAGTAACGTCGGTCAAAAGATAAAGAACCACTAAATACGCGATAGTACAAGATTCCATGTGACTGTGGAAAGTGCTACATTAGAGAAATTGGATGGAATGTCTCCACACGATTCACCGAATACTTAGTATGAAAAAACTTGATAACTAGTAATGGCTGCACTTGATTTGGGACCATCTCATGACATCCGATTTGATAAGACCACTGTGTTGGCCCTGCTAAAGTTTTATGTGCCACGCAAGATTCGGGAATCAATTGAGATCCAGTGCTAAATGACGAACCAATGTAGCCAAGTTAGCCGCTTTTAAATTATTGTTGGCAGATTTATACATTTTTATAACAAATTTGAGGACTAAAGCTGCGTACATTAAGCTACATTTGGCAAAAAAATTACCCAATCTGGAAACTTTTTGAATTAATTTATCCACAAACATAGAAATTTACTTGGTAACACTGCGTAGAACCATCGCGTAATTCTGTTTGCCATCGAAGAGCGATTACAGTGAAACTAATCGGGCGAAATTTGATTATTTATCGTGAGTAGCCGTTTCTTAAATAATAAACTGTATGATAACATCGTCACGACAAGTATCTCAGAGGGGTTGTCAGAGGTGTTTACTATTATTATTTCCCAGTGTGCTGGCCGATGAGCCCCATTAACGTATTTGGGGCACAAACATGGACCCACGGGATTTGTGGTTAATTCTTCGAACCACTAGCTAGACCCCTGTACAAATTCAAGTTCAAATAGTTGTACATCGAAAATATGCGGAGTGTTTAATGAAAAATACTGTTATAGCTCAAAGCGCTAGTGGTGTACCTAGGCTGCTTGCTAAGAAAAACTGAAACAAGTTTCTATGTTTGGCAGTTTGTCTTTTCTGTTTTATTAATGTTCATACATTGATGCGTTCTAAGTGTTCGTACCATATAACTATGGCTGATTATGACCTACTGCTAAAGTGCCATTTCAGTGTTTGCCACTGTTAATTTAATCAAAATTTTATGATAAAACTGAAGAAAACTATTCCTCACTAATTATTAGTGTACAAAATTGGTTATTTGCTTAGTTACCCGTTTCTTTTACAAAATAGTTTATTAAGCAGGCCAAATCAATACATTTAGAATTTATCATGGAACCAAATATACCAACGCTTATAAAGTGTCAGTTGTGAAGAAGCAGAATAAAAAATATGCAAAAAACAAAATAAATACAAAGGAATTTAAACTTAAAGCTTTGTTTATTTTATTCTATCCCGTTTGGGATAAACAAATGTTTGATAATTTTTATCCCAGCATCCTGAATACTAAAGCAAGACCTTTCGGTCTTCAACCCTTGCTATAAAGCCAATAGGTATAATCTAGGCAGCTAGATAGACACTAGACTTGTAATATTCCGGATCAGACTGGTTTAGGAATACCTACAACAGATTGGATGGGTATTATCCGGATGCAAAATGAATACAAAGAGGCTGAATATTTATTAGTTTCCTTTTGCTATTTCGTAATACGGATATGCTCGGTTTTGCAATGTTATGATAAGTTGTATTAATGCTTTGTCAACCCTTTATTCTCGCTCCCGCTCTAACTAGGTTGAACTTCGTATGACATAAATTGAGGTCGTTTATGGCCAAGCGTGAAAATGTATAAATTTTTGAGGTTTTATTTTTCGAGACCTATACTAGTATTCTTAACTATCTACAAGTACCCAATTTTTTAAAGGATCTGTTCTATTCTGACAAATCAAACTAAAAGACAAAAAAAAAACATTTTTAGAGAGACGGAAGGAGTCAGAGGGCTTAATGTGACTACAATTTTTTTTATCGGAATCTACAGATCGAAGGACATTTGACCGCAGAACGATTGGCCGAAAGTTCGCTTGACCTAAAAACCTTTAATCGAAAAACTTCACCGAAGAAATGATATCATGACTTTCTTTATTCCTTTGTTCCGAAACGTCCCAGCTTATCTCATTAAAAGATTTATCCAAATGAGGCATACAAAATTTTTTTGGAGGCGTACGTAACATAAAGGCGATTACGATCATGTACGATTTACATAAAAACTTGGTAAAATTACTCGTAAGCTTTTTTTGATTTTGGTGTTATAAAATTGTTTAACATTTTCGTTGCTCTGTATCATTCGATCGCTGTTGTCAGACATTGTCGCCCATAATAAAATGTTATCTAACAAAAATCTGGCGAGGACTGCTATACATTGCACGTCTTGCACCGCCATGGAACCTTAGCGATTTATTGTTTTGTAAGTATTGGACAATATCATTTAAGTTTTGTAAGTATTAGCCAATACCATTTAAGAACCACCTCAGACATGACTGTATGGACTAAGTATTTTTTGCCTGCTTGTATTATTGTTCCACGTTTGGATTGGGAATGAAGTGCTAACGTCAAATTTACGCGGATGTATGAAATGATGAAATGACAGTTACCAAAGGTAGGATGTGCAAAAATACACAAAAACTTTTTCAGTACCGCGAAATTATATTCTGGAGAAAATGTTACATATAACCAAAATAAAATTTTGTAGAATTAAAATATTATTATCATTATATAATATATAAGCTCGCCATTTGTTTTGATGATCAATCACTTATGGGTTCATCAACTTCATCATCAATGCCAAATAGTGACAGTTTTCTCAAATAAAATTTTATGATTTCATTTATAAACCAGATGAAAATAGATTCAGCAAACAGTTCAGACAATTAAATCAGCGATCATTTCATATTTTGGAGAAGCATTATTATTCATCAATAAACTTTTATTAAACATCAGTAAGTACATAAAACGCAAAAGTTTGATTAATATTTTACTTGATGGGATTAAGTATCTAAGTAATCAATTCATTTGTACTATTATATGCAAACGGTACCTTTAAATCCCCAATCCAATCGTGGAATAATAATAATAGCAGAAAAAAATATTTGATTGTATTTTATTTTTATGAAACTTTACTATATGTTTTGTTCCTTAACAGAGACGTTTGTAAAAACAATTTTACAATATGCACAATTTTTGAGTCCATAATCAGGATTTTACGATATACGAGTAGATCAAACAATTTAGTGTCTAATTAAAAAAAAATACCGTTGGATGAGGATGGCTGAGGATAAAAGGATTTGCGTGCGTTTGAAGAGGCCAATGGCCAGTTGTGGAGCGATACTGGTTGATGAATTGAATGAATGAAGGAAAAAACAGTTTTCCTTTAATAATATACCCTTGGCAAATTACATTTCAACAAAACCTTTTTTGTGTTACATACAAAGAAAGGTGTATAAAATATTTGTCGAATTCTATTGCGTGCCTGTAACAGTAGGGTGTATGGCCTACATTATTAATCGCGTTTGTATCTAAGGTTTATAGTAATTTTATGTGTAGAAGAAAAACGGTCTGACCATGTGATTTCGTTCCCGATACGAATTAATTTGACTAATTGTGCCCATTTCGTGTGAAATAATAGGCGTTTCTATTATTAATTCCGACTTGTTTTATTAAGTTCAGCCAAGAGTGTAATATTTTAGAAATGAAATGTTATGATTTTGTGACTGCTTGGTTTAACGGTCTGGCTTTTTAAGCGCTATATGATTTCTTTGCATTATGTCCATGGTGTCGTGTTCTGATCTGTGAAAGAAGGAATTTTTAGGTTCTGATCTTTACGTCAATGGTTTAGATGCACATATATTAAGATGTCTATGGATATATTGCATCAAGATATATCTAATCAACTCCGTTTCTATGTAGATATGTTGAAATCTTATCAATGAGCCCACTCTGTCTTATACCTATAGATACAAATTATTATCGACAGTTAAAGGCTTGGCGGTTGTTTTGTCAATTCCCTTCATAGTATATTATGTTGACCAGCGTCAGTGTGATGATAATAAAAAACCGGTCAAGTGCGAGTCGGACTCGCGCACGAAGGGTTCCGTACCATCCCACAAATGACACTAATACCTACTTAATAAATGCAAAAGTTGGTGTGTGTGTATATTTGTTACTCTTTCACGCTGAAACGGTTGGACGGATTTTGATGAAATTTAAATTGGATGTAGCTTATACCCTTACTTAACACATTGGCTACTTTTTATCCCGGAATAACGCATGTCGTTAAACCGAATAACACGCGGGCGGAGCCGCGGGCAAAAGCTAGTTAGAAATAAATTTTCAAAGGTTTAGACCTGATGCAGGAGTTGCTTTGGTCAATCACATATTTGACGCTTGGGAAGCAAAGCAGGATGCGTTCGGTGTATTTTGTGACCTCTTAAAAGCTTTTGATTGCGTTAATCATGAAACGCTTTTATGGAAATTGGATCACTATGGAGTTAAGGGTAAATTTTTAGCGTTATTTAAGTCATACCTTAGTGACCGGATTCAAAAGGTAGACATAAATGGAGTAAAGTCATTTGGAGCATTGGTCAAAATGGGTGTCCCGCAGGGCTCCATTTTGGGACCCTTATTGTTTTTAATATACATAAATGACCTTCCTTACTTAGTTGAAGACTTATCTGAGATAATTCTCTTCGCAGACGACACGTCACTTATTTTTAAAGTGAATCGTCATGAAGATATTCTTGATGATGCGAATTCAACTCTCTCCCTGATTCTTGATTAGTTCACTGCAAATAATTTAGTTCTAAATGCAAAAAAGACGAAATGTATAAAATTTACATTACCAAATGTAATTCAAGTAGATGTCAGTTTATTTTTGCAGGGGTCCAAGCTGGAGTTAGTAAACGAAACTAAGTTTTTAGGTATTACTATAGACTCTCGTCTTCAGTGGGGTCCCCACATCTGTGGTAGACTTAGTTCAGCCGCATACGCCGTTAGACGCAGAAGGCAGATTACTGATGAGGATACTGCTAGATTAGTATATTTTAGTTATTTTCACAGCATTATGTCATATGGCATAATGCTGTGGGGTAGCGCCGCAGATATAGAAGCAGTCTTTGTCTTGCAAAAGAGAGCAATTCGGTCTATTTATAACATGAAGTAACGAGATTTATTAAGAGAAAAGTTCAAGGAAATTAATATATTTACGGTCCCATGTGAATTTATTTATCAAGTTATTAGATATGTCGGATAAATATTGATAATCTTCCGAGGCTTGGTGTGCACCACTCTGTTGAAACCAGAAGTAAACATAAACTAGCTTTTCCAAAATTCAGACTTGACCTCTTTTGTAGGACATGGTATAAGATTTTACTATTAACTTCCAAAGGAGGTCCTCAGTTTGCCTGAAAATAAGTTTAAACTATACATTAAGCAGGGGCAACTTAAAAAAGCTCATTATAAAATCAATGATTATCTGGACGATAATGAAGCATGGTGTAATAAATAATAATAATCTTCATCAAAATTGTAAGTCATAATTAGCAAATTTTAATACGAAATGTTTGATTCCTCTAAAGGCTAATCTTAAGTCCTTTAAAGTTAATTAATATGTAAACTGACTTTGCTGTGAAAGGTAATAGACAATGTAAGACGGATTGACTAAGATCATTTTTTTTTCTCCTGGACATAATTCCTATGGTTTTATATTTGCCTTTACTTAAGTAGGTATAAAAAAAAATTATAGATTAAGTTTATGTTACAAATGAAAAAAAATCATGTTTGCTAAGTTTCTTGCCCTTCTTCTTAGCAATACTAATCCAATGGTGCAGATGGTTAGGCATTATGTATGTATAATATTTTTATTCCTATATTTCTCTATTTTATGCAGGTGTATAACTTTATTACATTTTAGTAGCCCAACCTTAATGTTTTTTGGATTTATTTCCCGTATTTATTTATCAACTTGTTTGTTCGTTGCATCATTTATATATAATATTTTTAATTCTAGATTTCTCTATTTTATGCAGGTGTATAATTACATTTTAGTAGTCCAACCTAAATATTTTCTGTATGTATGTCACTTATTAGTATATACATATATATTTTTTTTATTCTTAAGATATATATTGTAAAGATTAACTTTGACTTGTAGAAAGTATACTTTATGTATCTATTTTACAAAATAAATATTTTGATTTGATTTGATCGTATTTGTAGTTTCTTTTCAGGTTTATTATTACAATTAAAACAGTAATCTAGACAATAAAATATAACATGTCGTTATAAAATTTATCGAATAACACGTGGGCGAAGCCGCAAGCAAATGCTAGTTACCTATAAAAACGGGAAAAAATCATGTCTGTTGTATGGGAGTGCGCAGGTACGACTCGCACTTGGCTAGTTTTAGTATTAGTTGTTATAGCGGCAACAGAAATACATCATATGTGAAAATTTCAGCTGGCTAACTATCACGGTTCATGCATTATCTATAAAAACGGGAAAAAAATAATGTCTGCTGTATTTAAGTGCGCAGGTCCGACTCGCACTTGGCTGGTTTTAGTATTTTTCTAGTGGCAACAGAAATACATCATTTGTGAAAATTTCAACTATCTAACTGTCATGATATACAGCCTGGTGACAGACGGACAGACGGACAGACGGACAGACAGAGAGACAGACAGACGGACAGCGGAGTCTTAGTAATGGGTCCCGTTGGTTACCCTTTGAAACCCTTTAAAACTGCATCCTTATCTGTTGGGTGGTAACCAATATCAATAGCATTATTCCGTTTTATTAAAAAAATCGCAAAAATACAGACACGAATTATGTGCATCCATCCATCAGCCTGTGTTCGTCCACTGCTGCACATAATAATAATAATGAAGCCTTTCCTATATTTCGCCACTCTTGGCAGTACTCTACTGAATTTTTTACTACTTCATATATAGTATAGTATAGTATTATACTCGTAGATAGATATGATAAATCTGTACTAAAGCTAAATTAATAAGCTACCACAAAAATACCGACAAAAGTGTTCTTACAATCAATATTACGTGAATTATGTTTTTTTAATATAAATTTAACAGTACTTACTAGGGTCTTGCAAACGTTAATATTTATTCCACAAACTATTGATAATAATAGAATACTGAGATTTTTTTTCAACATTCTATTCATATTGTTGTAGCCAAGTGTACAAAGAGTATTGTGTGTAAGAGCTATAGAATTGGTTCATTTATTAATTCTAAAAATAAAATGGAGATAAATTTTATTACCTATAAAAACTACTATATAACTATAAAAGCTACTTGAAAAAATGTTTGGATGAAGTGGAATTTTTGAATAGTGTGTAAGCAATATAGGTATTTTAGTAGACCTTACAGTTTTCAGGTCTAACCATATTATAAACTACTTAAAATAATTAAGCGCTCTAGAGTGCTTGTAACAGTGCTCTGAAACAAAATGTTTGTAGTCGAGTACGCGCCACCACTGAAATCCTGCTACGAAGTTTTTTTTTAATTTGAAATATGATATAAAATGCCTTAATCCATCGGATTGCAGTGGTGGTGTGAACTTTATAAGTACTATAGATTGTAATTTATAATATCCTAGGGCAGAATAATAGAAAGTAGACCAACATACTGTGACCGGCACAGCCCGCCGATTCAGTAAGTTGAAGAGCTAGTAGACAGGTCATATCTGTCGCTGACGTGATGGCCGTTGGGGCCGAATGAAAGGCGTTAGAATGGAGACCACGTACAGCAAAGCGTATCGTAGCCCGAACTCGTGCCCGTTGAAGCGACGGTCTGAAAGAGGTTGCGGGTGGCGGCTGGATGAGGAGGACGGAGGACCGCTAAGAGTAGCAAAATATTAGAAAGGGCTACGTCCAGCAGTGGACGATGACATGCTGATGGATGGATGGAAGGATAATAACATGCCTTATAAAGTACCTAAACTAATGTATGAATTGTATAGAATGTAAGCACCTTATCTATAAGTACCTACGTAATGAGTGATGTTGTGTGAATGCGGTGTGCGGTCAAACCTAAACTGGTTTTTGTCACACTGTTAGTATATAAGTTTTATTGTAAACACTGCTTTGTTGATAAATGATGATGATGATGATAATCACGAATTCCAGATTAGAGGTCTCGACCTCATACTCGAACCACTAGACCAAAGACGCGGCCTCTATCCTACTTCCTCCTAATATTATAAATGCGAAAGTATGTGTGTGTGTGTGTGTGTGTGTGTGTGTGTGTGTGTGTGTATGTTTGTTACTCTTTCACGCTGAAACGGCTGAACGGATTTAGATGAAATTTAGAATGGATATAGCTTATACTCTAACTTAACACATAGGCTACTTTTTATCCCGGAAAAATGCATGGTTCCTGAAGGATACATCAATATCATTGAAAAATCAGGTATCTAATTAGCGCGGTGCTTTTCGTTTGTGGTAAAATAAGACAAGGCTTTGTTATTTCATACATAAGGTGTCTAATTAGCGCAGTCTCTAATCGTTTGTAGTGAAATAAGACAAGGCTATGTTATCTCATCACACTTCACACTAATATTATAAATGCGAAAGTTTGTGTGTGTGTATGGTCTCTTTCACGCTGAAACGGTTGGACGGATTTGGATGAAATTAAGAATGGATATAGCTTATACCCCAACTTAACACATAGGTTACTTTTTATCCCGGAAAAAAGCATGTCGTTAAACCGAATAACACGCGGGCGGAGCAGCGGGCAAAAGCTAGTCAATAATAATAATTATAAAATTATATTAAAATAATTCAATATGCCACCCAACATACAATTTCAGCGCAACAATATTGAAAGTAGAAAACATACAAACATAGTGGTAGTTCGCTGCGTTGGCTGCGTTCCAAAACCATTATAAAACTTTCTGACCCGCTAAGTAGGACGCAAACGAAATAAATTACTACACAAAGAATGAAAAGTTTGTCAAGTCAACGTCTAGCTACTACGAGTATACTGTGTACCATCGAAGGAATGGCCGCAGACCTACCCTTCGCCCGTATTGTAATGGTAATAAGAGTGAAAAGTAGGTCTGCGGCCTTTTTTTTGATGGTACATAGTCAGTCAAGAGATGGCCGAAGAGGACGCTATCAATTTTCTTGAGTAATCGAGTATGTAACCATACGATTACATAAAGTTTAATAAATACCGGTCAAGTGAGATTAAGCCTTGAGGGTTTCGTACCATTTAAATAAGTTAATAGACTCAAATGATTTGAATAAAACATTACAATCTTATCAGTATCTAGGAAATGTATTGAATAAAACTGCAAAATTAAGTTAGTCGAGTATTCGGTTACGTAACCCTACACCTGTGTTAAAAATGGCACATAAAATAGTTTATATTTTGAGATAGATCTAGTAACAGAAATGGTCTAAGACTGACAACTTTGATGCCCACATATTTCAAAATTTTTGGGAAACATAAAAATAAAAAGTAAATTTCTACTGACAATGACACCCGACAAGACGGTACGAAAAAATGTTTTTTTCTGCTCCTTTTCCATGTATGGGAAATATGGGTAAGAAAAAATCTCTAAAAATGATTTTTTCATGTTTTCTCCCGTACACGTAAATAGATGATGATTTTTAGGGTTCCGTAGTCCGACAAGGAACACAAAACGGTAAAAAAAATCTCGAAAAATTATTTTTTTAAGGGTATCTTCCATACACGGAAATTGTTTGTTTTGGTCTATCCCTCCGTGTGGGGTATCGTTGGATAGTTCGTTCAAAAACATTATGGGTGTGTGAAAACTATTTTTCGATTTAGGAATCCTTTGGCAAAATATTAAGCCTTAAAGTGCTAATTTTTGTTAGAGTCAAGTGTCCCTCCCTCCCCCTGCTGGCTTAACGGTTGTTTATGGATATATGAAAAATTTACAGAAGAGGTATATTATATGATGAAGTAAAAGGAAAAGTATCACAGCTAAGTAGGCTTTACAGGTTTACAAGTACAGGTCGCGCCAAACTTTTAGTCCCCTCTAAACACGACAAATGTATGGGCCGTTCTTCTAAATGTATGGACTAGAAGTTTGGCGCGATCTGTATTAGTGGACCAACTTATAAAATGTACCGGGCAACTATGGAACCCTACACTGCGCGAGGCCCGACACGCACTTGGCCGGTTTTTATTTTTTAAAGTTACAAAGTAATTATATGAATTTTTATATATAAAAAAAACTAATAGAATAAATGAAATACAGTTTGGATTAAATTACATGTCATCTTGATTTGGGCACCCAGTGTGGGGTAAAGGCCTCCTCCATAGATTGCCAGTTTTTCCTTTCTTTAGCAAGTCTGGTCCAGGTGTGTCCAGCTACTTCCACTATGTCAGTGCTTGTAGCGAAAGGAAAATGCATAAAATATATTAGGAAAATGCTATGCTATGCTAAATGCAAACACATTAGTGTTTAGTCGTAACAAATCACTGCAAATCAGAATACCTGCCTGCGTGCAAGAAAATACCTAACACCGGAGTGCGAGATTTTGCGTGAGCAACCTTGCTTGCCTATCTATGGTCTTTCAACGGTTTTTTCTTTAATATGCTAAGTCAACTACTAAACTGATCAATGTAAAACTTGGACACGTGTTTTTTCAGACCTTTATCTTTCCTTTGTCAGGTCGGTTATCAATTGGACACATTTCACTCTATAGATTTTTTTGTTGAAAATTATACCTTTTTAAGTTAATAATTCGTTTCATGTCTAAGCGGCTTGAGGTTTTTGTCTGAAATTACTGCTATAACAAGAAAACATGTTTTTTTTCGATGTCAGGTGAAAAAAATTCTACATTAAATACTGAACCTGACTTTGATTATTGAACCTGACCTTGATTATTGAACCTGACCTTGATTATTGCTGTTGTCCAATCATTGTCAATGGGGACTAGTATTAGTCCCTGACATATGGCAATCGCAATAATGACGCAGGTCACAAGTCCGGAAGCAAGCGGGAACCGAGGTCGGGGGAGCCAAAGTTGCTAGGGGAATACTTTCGGTTCCTGGCTTATACTATACTTTCGGTGACTGCCCTGTCATCCAAGCCAACTGCCACTGCCGCCGCACCTCCCATCAAAAAAGGTGGGAAACGTGGTGGTAGAGGTAAGGGCAAGGGCAAAAGAGCCATGGATGACAATCAGGGTACCCTCGATGATCGGCTGCTACAACCTGTCACACTTCTGACAACAGGTGAACGGGTCTCGACGGTGGTGGCTGACACATCACCTAAAAATACACAAGCACAACCGTACATATTTCACCCAAACATCAAACAAGCAACACCACACAATAAACAGGAATCAGAAGAGACAGCGCAGCACGGACACTACCTCTTCGACCACTACCGTTGCGGGAAAAAAGGTTACAGAGGGTGCCAGAAGCGCTGACTGTTTTGAAAGAAATAATACGGACACGTACGCGACAGCAGTCGCTACCCATCTGAAAGTGGTAGTACTGCAGAAAGATCAATCTGAGATGGACGAGCTCCGGGCCAGCGTCTTGCGGCATAGCCTCGAATCCCTGGTGTTCGCCAAGTTTATGGAAGCCCAGGGAGAGCAATCGCTATGGATGCCAGCCTTTAAGGTGTTTCCTCGCCTGGCAAGCGGGGGGCTGAGAATTCTGTGTCAAGATGACCAGACCCTCGAATGGCTGACATCTCAGATCGGCCAATTAAAAGGTTTATGGGAAGGTTGCCCGGGGTACTACCTCGCGCTGGAGAACCTCATACCCAAATACACACGGGGTATTGTCTGGGTTCCTGATTTCATGGAGGGGGACGCACGACTCCTCAAAGATTTCTTGGCTGCCATGAACAAAAGGAATCTAGACATGAACTCGTGGAGCCTCATTACGTCCGAGGTGCAAAAAGAAGGCCACACACAGAACATCACACTTATGATGGGTATCCCTCCGGCCGAAGTCAAAAAGCTCAAAAAGTTAAGCTGTTGTTTGTTTTATAAAATGGCGACAGTTTATGTCAATTTAAGGGGCGACAAAGACAACCAGCCTAAGGGGTCGGAAACACGTGGAAGTGCTAAGTCTGCCTCCAACGCTACAATTGGCAACACACCAACAGTGGTGTCAGGGAGCGACGGTAACCCAAAAGTTTCCGACACACCCAGCCTGGATGGTGCAACTCAAGGCACGGTTATGCCCGAGAGCACGCAGGTCGGAAAGACAATGGAGGACGAGGAAAGAGTCCTAGATCTGTTATCAAGTCTGGTCGTCGCCTCGTCCCCTATGTCCCGGTTAGAGGACGACTTGCTACTCTCTGAGGCTGATTAGCTCGGAGACACCTCAAAGCCAAACCTACCACATGATATAGAGCCATCCTTTCACACAAGAATATCATGTCATTTGTTACAAAACCTACAATCCCCTCCTCTCACAAAATGGGAGAAGTTTTAGATAGGGAACCAAAAATCACTTCCTGCATAAACATACTTCAAGTCAACCTTCAACACAGCGTCTCTGGGTTTGCCGCCCTAAGGAGGACGTTGGAAGAGGAACCCAATACCATAGCACTTGTCCAAGAACCGTACTTAACTCGGGGAACGGTGAGTGGCTATGGAAATCTAAAAACGAATCTAAAACTATCTTTACCTCACCCCTACAATCAAAAACTAGAACGTGTATTTATGTTCCAGCACTCTACAAAGCATCTCTTGTAACCCATTTGTGCTCTGATGACCCCACAGTCATCAAGCTACGGACGGGCCTGGGAGGGGAGCTTGAAGAACTATACTTGGCATCTGCATACCTTGACGGGGAGCTAGAAATCCAAAGACCTGAAATGGAGACGCAGGCGAAACACTGAGCCCAACAGAAGACCCAGCTCATCATAGGATGCGACGCAAACGCCCACTGCACAGTCTGGGGGTGCCCAGACACAAACACGAGAGGTAAGAACTTCCTTGACTTTGCTCTATCTCATGAACTAAACATCTTAAATAGGGGCTCTGAGCCAACCTTTGTAACGAGACGAAGTCAAACAATCATAGTCTTAACTAACAAACTTAGTAACAGAGTACATCAGCGGATGGCCTGTTGCAAGCAAGGATACATCTGGATCTGATCATAAAAGGTTAAGGTACGTACTATAAGTAGGAAGACATGAACCTCGTAAATATAGAAACCCGAGAAAAACAAATAAAACAAAATTCTCTCTACTTGTAGAGAAAGGCATAAAGACGCTTCCTGAACCTACAGGATCCGAGAGACTCACTGTGGAAGAGATAGAAACACAAGTTAATGCCATCACAAAGTGCATTATCAACAGTTACGAATCGTCATGCCCACTAATCAAGGAAAAGGGTAAGTTTGACGAGAAAAAACATGGGTGGTGGAGCAAGAAACTTCATAAGTTAAGGAAGAAAATGCGACACCATTTCAATAGAGCTATGAACACTAAGCTTGACAATGACTGGGACAACTACAAGAAAGCACGCCTAGCATTCAACAAAGAGGTACGTTTTAGACAAAGCGAAAGCTGGAACAATTTTTGCAGCAGCATTCAAACACAAAGTGAAACTTCACGGCTGAGAAAAATCTTAGCGAGTGATAACCACACTAAGCTTGGGACACTGAAAAAACCCGATGGCAGCTATACAGCTAATGAACAAGAACAGCATGCTTTGCTACTGGAAACCCACTTCCCGGGTTGTCAGGTAAGCAATAACTCTGTATGGATGGACTCGCCGTCCCCATGCCCCTCGGAAGAGGACTGGCAGCTAGTGGAATCCATAGTTACGGAGGAAAGAATTAAATGGACGGTAAGCACATCCTTCCATACAAATCACCAGGAGGCGACGGTATCCTTCCCGCTTTACTGCAATGGCCTCTAGAACACATCGTAAAACACCTTGTTGTAATATTCAGGAGCTGTTTGGCGTGGAAACATATCCCAATCTCCTGGAGGGAAGTTAAAGTAGTCTTTCTCCCCAAGCCTGGCAAGGACGACTACACACAACCCAAAGCATACAGACCGATCAGTCTCTCACAATTTCTACTTAAAACACTAGAGAGACTCTGTGACAGATACGTTAGAGGAGGACCGCTGAAACAGCGGCCACCTCAACAGAACCAGCACGCCTACCTATCAGGTAAGTCTACAGAAACTGCGTTACATCAGGTTGTACACAAAGCAGAAATGGCTATAGAAGCGAAGCAATCCTGCCTTGCAACCTTCATCGATATAGAAGGAGCCTTTGATAAAACCACGTTCCCCAGCATAGTGCACGGGCTCAAAAACCATGGTGTACACGAGCTTGTCATCAAATGGGTCACCAATATGCTGAGCAAGCGCGCTGGATACATTGAAACATCAGAGCGGACACGCTGCGAGGTAACAAAGGGATGCCCTCAAGGAGGAGTCTTGTCACCACTGCTCTGGGTAGCTGTTATCAATGACCTCCTCATAGAACTAAACAAGGATGGTTTTTGCACGGTAGGTTATGCAGATGACTTAGTTATCATGATAAGTGGGACGCACTACAAGTTTCTGGAATGAATATTAAAAAATACTATTAAAGGTACAAAATTAATTTATTGTTTTTCAAAATAATCTCCCTTGGCGTCTATGCACTTTTTCATTCGATCAAACCAGTTTTGAAAACTTTTGTGCCACTCCCCTGTGGTGACCTCTGAAACGTGTTTTTCATACTCCTCGACAGCCTCTTCTGGTGATGAAAATCGTTGACCGCGTAATTGGTTCTTAATTTTTGGGAACAGAAAAAAGTCACAAGGTGCCAGGTCGGGACTGTATGCAGGATGACTCATGAGTTCTACATTTTTCGTCTTCAAAAAGTCGTTTGTCTGTCTGGCCGTGTGAGAACTAGCATTGTCGTGGTGCAGGATGATACGGCGTTTACGGTTATTTTTACGGAGTTCGTCAATAACTTCCGGCAAACAAATGGTCGTGTACCAGTCACTATTCACGGTACGACGATTCTCTAAAGCAACAGTAGCCACGTGTCCAGTTTTATTAAAAAAAGAAGCAATCATCCGCTTAGATGCACTTTTCACGCGCGCCACTTTGGTTGGTTTCGGCTCATCTTGAAAGACCCATACGCTCGATTGCTGCTTTGTTTTGGGATCATAGCAATAAATCCATGTTTCGTCACCTGTTACTATGTCCCACACCAAATTTGACGCACCTTCGTTGAATCTGGTAAGCATGGCACTGCACCAAGTGACGCGGTCCGTTTTTTGAGCCTCGGTCAAGTTGTGTGGGATCCACCGCGAGCACAGCTTTCTCACACCCAAATGTTTGTGTAGGATTGATTGTATTTGACTCATGCCTATTTCTAAGGATGCGCGAATTTCATGGTAGGTCACACGCCTGTCTGTTTCAATCATACGGCGCACAGCATCGATGTTTTTGTTGGTCACAGCGGTGGACGGCCGACCATCGCGAGATTCGTCACTGAGATTGATACGACCACGCTTGAATTCTGCAAACCAGCTATAAACAGTCGTCTTGCATGGTGCTTCATTGCCAAAAGCTGTTTCATGCCAAGCGATGCTCTGTTGAGCTGTCAAATTACACTTAAAATCGTAGAAAATCATACTACGAAAATTTTCCCGAGTTAAATCCATGTTGATGCAGACACACAATTTTTTAAATGGCGCCACAAGGTTAAAACAAAAGACAGTCAGATGAAACAAACTGCATTCTACAGCCAAAGAGTTCTATTTTCAAATGTTGCAATAAATTTTTAAATATTGTTTATGTAAGTGGCCAGTTCCGGAAACTTTTAGTGTTACCTATGTATCAGGACTTTTCGAAGGAACGCTGTGCAGTAAGATGCAGTTGGCGTTACGGAAAGTCGAGGACTGGTGTGGCAAGCATAACGTATCCGTAAATCTACAGAAGACTGAACTTATCCTATTCACCAAGAAGAAGAAGTTAAGTCAACTAAAACTTCCTAAATTATTTGGTACCCAGCTAGCTCTCAGTAAGGAGGTAAAATACCTTGGTCTCTGGCTTGACGACCAGTTACTGTGGGGTAAGCAGGTAGAACACATAATAAAGAAGGCAACGAACACACTATGGCAGTGCAGGCGAGCAGTGGGCAGGGACTGGTGACTTACACCCAAACTCTGCAAATGGCTGTACACAGTAGTGGTAAGACCGGTACTAAATTATGGAGCATTGGTGTGGTGGACAAGGACAGAGTTAATTACAGCCGAGAACAAACTACAGCAACTCCATAGGTCGCTGGTTCATATCCGGCTCGAAGGACCAATATTTCGGGAACGAAATTAGTGTCTGTTGTTTGTTGATGTTATTTAAACTTCAGATTATTGTTAACTACGAAGCTTTATTAACTTGAATATTATTATACGAGAAAATGTTTAAATGTTGATGTTATGTGAATGCAGCCCGTCGCGACGGAATCGGTTGATGCACTGATTTGTTGAAATTAGGAAATCGCCGCCGCGCGCCGCTTGCATGTCACCTGGTCGGTTGCGCGTAAGCCTAAAACCGAACATATTGCCGAGGGCAAAAGATGAGGGATGAGGTGAACTAAGATTAACTTTTTTTTTTTTTTAAATTAACATAAAAGTTCACAATATACAATAAAATAACAGTTTACAATTGTTCACGGAAACTTGTGCTTCGGTACACTGGGGACGTTCCCTTATCACAGACCAATTTCACAGATTCACTTTCCACTTTGTTTTCGTCTTTGCGATTTATTTGCGTTGCACTGTTATGGAGAGGGGCCCGCGCGCGAGTCCGGGCAGCGGGCTCCGTGGGCCCTGCAGCTACCTCGGGCGCCGGCGCGGCTGGTGCCTGCCAGCGGCAGCGAGATCGCCGGCACACGTACACTCCTACTGCGACGATCGCCAATCCCCAGGATGCATATATGGCGATATAATGATGCACATCGTGTCCAGATAGTTGTTCCGAAAGCACCGCTTCGTTCTTCATGTTTCTAATTTTATCTTCAATTTCTTTTAGGGACTGTTGGTTGTTCGAGGTGGTAATGTTTTCTTCTTCGATCTTCTCTATTCTAATATTATTTATTGGAGAGATCTCTCGCTTCTCTACACTCGGTGTTATCTTCATATCGCTCTCTAGCTGTTTCTGTGCATTTAATGTAAACTTCTGCGTTTTTATCATGCAATTCGATTTTAAATGTATAATGTTAGATCCGGTTAATATCTGGGATGTTACTTTTTCTTGGCATATTATTCTTACTGGACATTCCTTACAACAAAAGTGTAAATACTGATTTACTTTTGTTAGATGGATAACTTTGTTTTGGCATCCAGAGATAACAGTCTTACACTGGGGTGTGGTTTGATTATCCTTTAGGCAAAGATCGTTATCGGAAGTCAGTCGATAAATCGGAGTGTTTAATTGGCATAGATGAGTTGTAGAGTCTCTTATTAGACAGTGTTGGAATTCTTCCACCGTAATTGGTAAATAGGAGTCCTTTTGTAGATTGATGGCTACATATATTTCTATAGGGATGAGGCTTATCATTTTATCACCTCTGGGTTGTGGTATAGGAATGATGTTGAAGATGTCGTACGTATCTCTGCTGGTAAGGGGGATGTTAATTTCTAAAATGAGGTACTCCGGTGTCATCTTCGTTTTTACTTGCAAAAGATGATAAATGTTACGCATGTTGGTCTGTAGGTTGCCAACATCCTCAGCAGCACTGGACATCCTACTAGGGCTCACACCGCCATATCTGCATATACAGCAGGAGGCGATGGTTCCACCCCTTCGGGTGAAGTCCACTGGTCAATGGAAAGGTAACAATATAAAAACCAATCACTGTCGTATCCTCGAACGAGCTTTAGAGATTGTACCAGAGGCAGCCACAGGAACGGACAGGATACCGAAATCCTACATAATGGACCACAGATACGAGATACACTCTCAGGGAGAACCAAGCTCCAATCGAAAGGTACTGGCTTTTTACACTGACGGCTCCAAAAGGAAGGATGGAAGTGCTGGTTGCAGCTACGTGTCTCCGGAACTGGAGATCAGTAAAGCAGTTCCACTCAACAGCTTAAAAACGGTGTTTCAAACCGAGATGGCGAGTATACTCTTAGCAGCTAAGGCAGCGACCGCAATTTGCACAAGTAGGCCTTGCGACATACAGGGGGTCACAATCACTACCGACAGCATGGCTACATTAACAGCGCTAAGCAAACCTGTAAGTAGATCCAAAATCATAGTAGATTGTCATGGGGAACTACAAAACCTATCAACGATGTGCAAGGTTAATATATACTGGACCAGGGCACACAACGGAAATGAAGGTAACGAACAAGCAGACTCTCTTGCTAAATTAGCATCCCACATGGAAGTAACGACATATGGCATTAACCTGTGTCGACCATCGGCGGAAGCAATCAGGGGGGAACTCAGAAAACACACACTGACCATACACAACAAAAAGTGGGCGGAACGAAACGACTGCCGTCTATCAAGAAGAATGCTACCGCAGTCAAATGGTAAAGTAACACGATACTTACTAAAACTAAAAAGGTCCGATCTACGTGAAATGGTAGGTATCATAACTGGACACTGTAACCTGAATAAGCACCTTTTCACTACAGGTGGTACCGATAGCCCTCTATGTAGAGAGTGCCTTCTAGAGGACGAGACAGTGGAACATGTGCTACTCCACTGCTCTGCAACCGAAGACATAAGACGAAAAGCAGGGATCGCGACGAACTCCACCTTCCCTTCACTGGACCAGTTTTTGTGTCAGCATGCTGAAGCTGTTCGGCTCTACTTCAAGGAGCTGTCCTGGCTGAGCTGACTGACCGGGGGGAAGTGCACAATACTCACGATCACGGAGAGTCAGTGCAGGAATCATCGCCCCCGCAACGAATTTAGAATTTTAAATACTTTTTCGCAAAATCCAGAAAAACCTTGAAAATTCACTGTTATGCGTGCCGGCAGCGCGCGGAGCGACCGTTTTAATGTAGACTTTCTGACAACATACTGAAGTTCAAAATCACTCAGTAAGATTATCGTGCACCATGGACCAAGCCTTAAGTTTTTTAACTTATTTGGATGGTACAGAACTCTCGGGCGCGAGTCCCACTCGCACTTTACTGGTTTATTGATTGTTGTCTTATGGTGAAACTATCATTCATTTCTGTGAAAGTAAAAGGTGGCAGCAGAAGAACCCATTTTCCAATATCTCAGTCTCAATATGATTGGCAAACTGTTACGATGGGCCGTCTACTGTACGGCTAATGTTATTGTCTCTGAGTCTAGGTTTTATCGTTGTTTATGGGGTTACAGTATGAAATAGAAACCGTATTATGAAACCTGTATAACCAGTCACGGAATTTCTTGAGTGGCCCAAATAGTATAATTTATTAATTTATTCCCGTAAATTAAGGATACTTATGATATTTGTAGATTTTTTTCGATGTAGTACATGTGGGATTTCAAATTAAGCACATTTCTTAAGAGATAAAATAAAGGGTGCAAAAAGATAAGTCGCTTTTAGTACAACCAATAACGACATACTCTACTGATCATACTTGATGATGATTATGATGATGATGTCCTCCTCGACATATTCATCTACAAGAACCCTAGCGGATGTGACTGGAAAAACCGAGATACATTAAAAATAATCTGTCACTCAAAATACTATATACTCATTATATCCACTTGAGTTGAACATACCCGAGCAAATAATTTTCTTTTACTCTTTTTCAACAAATTGAATAAATACTGAGAATTTGGTAGAAGCAGTGAAAGTATTGGCATTGTCATGGAACAGAATGTAGTACTTCGTACAGGAAATCCACTGTTCAAAGACACGGATATACGCGCGCGGGAACCGACTTAATGCGCCCCGTATGAGTGGAAACTGTAGCTTCATACCTGACGTACTCAGCGAGACCTGTTATTGGGCAAAATAACGCGATCTGTATCACAAAGTAAAAAGAGTAGTGAAGGATTCATGACTCGTCTAAGTGCTACAGTGTAAAGATACAAAAGGCTCCCATAAATTAACATAGACACACCTACAGACTCAATGTTTGCAAAAAAATACTACTTCACGCGTTATAATAATCTAGTTATGGGATCCATTGACGATGCATCAGCTAATCATATAACTTCAGAACTGCATTTCATATCCAAGCACCAAATGTAAAATTGGGGATAAGCTACATTTTAATTTAAATTAATAATTATTAATGGAACATTCACTCCTACGTCTATTGTATAGGTGTGATAAACATCTGAATTCCATATATTAAGAAATTTTATTTCGTAACTTGAGTGCCCTGAGAAAATCTCATAACAATATAACTGAATATATTATTGATTACAAAATATAATCTACAGCGAAATACATCGCTTTGAAAACTTTAAATATTATTTAGAGTTCTTTACAAACTGGAAAAGATCAACTGGAACAAATTTTAAATGAGAAAAGTATTTTAAAATAAATACCTCGGGCCAGGATTCAAACTTTTGACCTCTTGCTTTCACGGAAAGTGCGTTAGCCACTGTGCCACCGAGGTCCTCAAACTGGGCCTTTGAATTTTTTTAACATACCTGTACATCGAATTTTCGTAACTATCTGGTGCACCAGTCTATAATGCTCATACTGAATGCTCAGGAGGGCGTTATATGATTTCACGCCTCGTTCTTAAGAAACAGATGGCGCTTGTCGTCGCTACATTAAAGTGTTTCTTCAAACAAAACTCAAATTCTCACTAACTAAGATTACATTTATTATGTATAGTGAAATTCATCTCCTTGGATACTCTAAATATTATTTAGAGTTCATTACTAACTAGAAAAAATCAGTTGAAACAAATTCCAAGTGAGAAAACTATTTTGGAAAAAATCCTGTCACGAGTTTCATGTCGTGACGATCGATGAACATTGACAGAACCCACAATAACTAGTACGACGTAACTTTGCAATCGTTCGGTGTCTCAGAAATGGGGATCGGTCTCGTTACTTTAGGTATTGTGTGTTGTTTGTAGGTTTTGTTAGGTACTTTAAGAGTTTGTTTGTTTTCTATAGGTATGTATGGAATGGATCTGTAAGATGGAAAAGCCACGATTTGGACTCTTTTATTTTCGAGAATTGCGAGTAAGAGGGTTAAGGTGGATTCTTTGTTTTTTTTTTAGAAACTGATAAAAAATTGTTTCTGTTAACAGAAAATCATGGTTTATAAAAACTACGTCGACTTTATAGGCTGACAAAGAAAACCATGACATTTCAAATAGCAAATGAATTTACCGACTAATCGGTTTCCATACAATTTTATAATATATTTTAATATTATACTTAGCAGTAAATACTTGTAGACTAGTCCTTTAAACTTAGCGAATACGCAATAATTGAACTGCACCTTTGAATAATATTATTCAAACGTTCGTATTTTACTCCATTTTGCCCAAATAGAATTGTCCAAACTAGCATGACGTAGATTTTGGTCAGTAAGTAACAAATTAGTCTAAACCCTTAGGTAAGGACTTGTTCGGTAAAAATTACATGCATTCTCTACGAGGCGTAGCACGCCAGTAAATTGCTACGCCGTAGACTAGACACCTCGACTTCATTGTGGTCGGGCTTATTGGATGCTGCACACCCACCGTCCTTAAATCAGACTTTTATCATTTTCTGATTAGAAAATTGTCGGTTTTTTTTTACTTTAAAATGCTTTAAAAGATCTACTACATAACTATAAATATAATTTTTAAGGAATAGCAATGCGACGAAACAATACGATTTTTTTCTCCAATAATTTGTATTTCTATGTCAAATACCGAAAATAAATTCATAGTTTATCTACTTAAAAGATAATTTGGGGCAATTATGTGATAAAGGAGATGTTATCATTTTTTGTGCAAGCTAATCTTTCTGTGCTGTTCACATTGTTTATTACATAATATTTATATTTTTATTTTTTAGGCATGCAGTGGACTTTGAAGCACTTAAAAGTAAAAAACGAAACTTATTAATAATAATTATTGAATGTCTTTGAAATAATGATTTCAGCCACTGTCTGCGGACTGCAGTAAAAATGTACAGTGGATTAGAGTTACGTTTTTTCAAAAAATAATTTAAATTACAAGGATTTAGATATTTATTTCTGAAATATGAGTCGAAGGATTTATAGGTTATGTTTGTGATTGTTTTGAATTGAGGTTGCATTGAAGTTATTTTTTTTATTAGATTTTGGGCTCAAATAGTTTGGCTTGTTATACTATAAATAATTTTTAATTTAACTTGGAAATTATGTACTTTTTACATTTACCTTATATTATTCATAAAATCAACCATGACTGGCGTTTTTGGTCAGCACAATTTTAAGTACGGTCGTGATGAGCACAGGAGCTCAGTTGTGGGCGTGACCGATGAAACTTGCGAAAGGCAATTACAATCGCACCAATTTCGTCCGGGCTTATATTAAAAACGTGTGTCAGGAGAAACAAAATTTTGGCAATCAGTATTGCCACAGAAAACCTTTACAGTTGAAGGTTTTCAAACACATTATTTGTTAAAATTAGTTTATGTAGCATTTTCGATGCGAAATAAGGTGTATTTTTTCATTTCATTTAAAACTATAAAAATATTTTCAATTACACTTTCAATATACTGTTAAATTTGTATTTTTAATGTTTGCTGTTAAGATGTGGTTAATATTTCCCGATATTTAGTTCTAATTTGGCTTAGATCTAAATAGTGTCACTGGACTCAGCTTAAAACATACAGGTAGCGCCCGAGTTAAATGCAGAGCTAAGGAGTGCGCCATATACACATACAGCCGTTCTCACAGCACGACACAGCAGGCGAGCGAGGGATGTGTGCGGACGGTGGCGGGGGACGTCCTCCCGCTCTTCGCCTCAACCACCGACTGCATTCAACTCGCGCGCTTCTTCTTCAACTTCTGTTTGTATATACGTTTGTATGGAGATTAACGCGTGATGACTGTCCTTAAAGCACCTAATTTTGTCTTTTTCAGGACAATGGCAAAGCTCACGAGTGCCTTCCTTAAGAAAATAAAAATTTGCGCATGGATTTCAAAATAACCTTCTCTTGACATTACAATTAAATTCACTTGTACTTGTTTCACTGCTTTTAATTTTAAGTTTTACGCGTTAATCCCGACCGGTTTCGGTTAATACACCATTCTCAAGGGATACAGAAATTCAGGAAATTGAACAAACATTACGACGAGGCGTTAAAAATGTACAATCTTCTCTTGCCCATTTACTCCATTTTTCTTTTCTTGGTATAACTTTCATTCGATTTGAAAATTAAAGTTTTGAGCGTTATTTAACATAATTTGCTTAGTAGTTGTTGCTTGATTAAAATGTGAGCGATACTTCAAAAAGGAGAATCGTCCCTTGACTCTCCTTAAACACCTGCTCATAGTGATCACGTAAACCGTAATGAATAAAGGCACAATAAAACGACTAAGTTTCATTACACGGCTCGGCTCAATTTAATCCTAATTTAGTTAGAAGTATTAACTTCTCTTAGAAAGGATTTAGTAGAATTACGGTCTCTGTTACATTAGTAGAGCTAAGTTTTACTAATCCTCCGGGATTACAAATATACTGAGCCACTTTAAAGTTTTTATCGTGGAGGAGAATGTTTCTTCACCTTTCGTGAAAAAGCCGCTTCTGTATTACATTGTTCCGAATGTTTCCACCTTATGGACCCGACGGGCTAAAAACCCGTAACCATTGTATTCGGTCTATGCATCGCCGAAAAAAACAAAGCCTGCTCCGTAGGTTTGCATTCCAAAACTTACACTTACTTCAATTTGAGCACTGACAACGGGATAGCATACCCATTTTTGCATTTTCGCTCAGCGAGACGTCATTTAATGAGCTTGTATTCTCACACACACACACACACATACATAGTGATTTTCAAAGTAAATACCATGACGACGTCATCTTGTGCTTCCGAAGAGCATAATATTGTTTTTTTATAACATCTACGCACGCCTCGTGGGTCCACATTTACAGCTGAAGTTCGCCTAGGGCATAATATTTGTCGGCTTTACGATATATCTGTGACGTTTGCCTCGCAGTCCATACAAAAAAAAACTCTGACACTCCCAAAGTATTCATGTTTTGATGACATACATTGTAAAAAAGAAAAACTCTGTCAAGTGTTTTAACGAAATGTTGTTTGCACTAGCCAGCACCAAACTTATCGCACGCAAAGTACAAAAACGCTAATTAAATAAATATATGCCTAACTCGATTCGAATAAGAAACTTAGCAAGACATGTTTTTGTTTTTATGTTAAAATTTTCTGTTGTGTGCTTTTCAAAATATGTACGTATCCATGTATTAAGTAGTTACAAAGATACGATCATAGCTGCGGGCAAAAGCCGCAGTTTATAAAACTGTTTCGACTCCTACTAATTGCTAAGGGACTTTGAGCCAGAACAGAACAACTTTTGTTGGTACTTTTATATGAGAGACGATGTGGTTAATTTGTTACGATTTCTTAACCCGAGAATAAAAAATAAAACATAATAAACAAAAACTCACTTGCACTATCCCACAAATTCGTTATGTACGTGTCATTAATTGTACTGATGTACACAACATTATAATTTAGATGTAATAGTTAGAGAATGCCTTTTTTGTACTGATATTGAAACGGCTACTCACAATTTTTAATAGTCAGATTTCGCCTGACTAGTTTCACTGTATTCGTACAGTTTCTTCGGGGCAAACATGGTTTTGCGGTGGTTCCCCGTTTGGCACAGTGTTACACAAAACATCACAACGTGATTATAGCCGTTTTTATATCAGTATGAATCTAAAACACGAATCTCTTAGTAGTAAAAATGCCTTTTGCTCAAGTAAAAGTCAAAGTAAAAGGAAATTTTTGGGTTGCATAAAAATAGCCTCCCGGTGTGTTGTAAACCGAAAGACATGCAAGGATTACCTCAAATACGCTCGACGAACTCTGGACAGCTAGACCAAGACTCAACAGTTGTCCAACGAAAGCTCTCAGACAGAGCAATTGTGCGGGGCCTGCGGGGCGAGACGCGGGAAGTCACCGAGCAACAATTTTCGAACAAGCAAGTCGGAGTCTCACTCCGCAAGCCCCGTACAACCGCTCTGTCCGAATGTCTTTGTTGGACAACTGTATGGATTTTAAACTGTGACTCAACAAAATGACAAATCCATTCTCTTCAACTGTTAGTAGGCTTTGGCTGTATCTTGCCAAACACCGCCGCCCTCAACACGAAACCAGGTCGCCAAGTAATTTGGGTAAAGCTTATTGTTGAAAAACTGTACCATAAGAGCATTTATTCGCCTCTTTTAGCTACATTTTGGGCTAGCGCCTTCATCTAAGGACTTGCTGAAGCTTTTCATGCAATGAAAAAAAAAACTACATACTATATAGAAACTGTACTTACTCTATTTACATAATTATTCTAGTTGAAATACCTCCGCGCATTGCAAAAGTAAGCATAAACGAGTGCGTATTCCTACTTTGTATAATTACAACAATGCTTGCACAGCGCATCTACGAGTAAGAGCACAAATTTATCTTTGCAGCTGCGGCATTTTTAAGTATCCCTTACTGGAACGAGATAGGAATGAGGCTGGGGAAATATCAAATAATGTACTAGTTTAATTTTTTAGCTCTAGTTCACGATTTATTTCAAATCGTGACATTTTATTCTAAGTTGAACGGTTCTTTTTATTTGTATTCGTGTTTAGCCTATACCTGCAGTGAAAACATCCCCGGAATCCTGCACGTTTATGTTAAGGAGTGTTTGATCCTTTGATCGTATTCTAAAATAAGTTACATTTTTCTTAAATTGTACCTTGTCGATGATTATATTTAGGACACTGTTGTTTTCAAATTACTTGCGTTTTATATGCGTTTAAATAGGGAGGTATCTTAAAATATACTGCAAAGCACCTTTGAAGAATAAATTCTCAAAAAACAATATGAGGTGCTAAATATAAAAAGGGAAAGTGGAGAGCATCTTGTCGTATCTTCCTAACATCCTGAAGATGTTCAGCGACTAAGTGAAACCGAAATGAGACTTGAACAGCGGAATAACAACGCCGCCGCGGCCGATCATCGTTGACAGAGACAACGTTTTCCAGGATGCTCTTTATTTTAAAAACGCATTATACTGAGTAGATATTCTATTTTGAGACCGACTCTCACTATATATATTAATAATATACCATTTTTATAGTTGCTACGAACATATTAGCATGATATTTTGAGCAGAGCTCTTTAACTATAAGTATACGTACAATGCCGACTTAAATTTGACATTATTTTTCACAAATTCCAATGTTTTCACCAAAAAAATTCCTTTGTAAGTATGAAAGTTAAAGGACAACAGGTAAATCACCTGTGGAAGTAATAACGAAACCAAAGGTAAAAAAAGGTAATTGCAAAAAGTGTGTTTGCATCCGTGCCGTGATTTGAACCGGAAACGAGAGCTGTAAGCGGCGCCACGCTCTCGCTCATTTCCGGTTTTGTTCCCGTCGAATAACGAAAGAGGGCGCTGCTCGTTCGAATGTTCGTTAAAAATTCTAAATAATGCATTTCTGTTTTGTGATTCTGATAGCATTCGTTTCAGTACGGAATCATAAAAGTATTGAAAAACCGTTTATAATAATTTTTCGCTGATCAGTGATCACTTCTTTGGTCTAGTGGTTGGAACATCTCAGTCACTAATCCAGTGGTCGTGAGCTCAAATCTTGTTGTAGAACATTTGTGTTTAGCCTATCGTGTTTGGAAGGGACGTAACAATCGTCGGTAAAATGTGGGTGTACCAGAGTGAGTTGTGACTTGCATTCCATAGTCTACACTATAGGAAGCACCTCTGACGCCTTATCGGGGATTTTTGTTGTGAAGAATTAATTTTATGCTCAAAATTGGGAAAATCACGCATCGTGCACATTTAACTTCTGTGGGTTCAGTGAATAGCGGTGTGAATCGAAATGATATTACTATCCCACTCTGCTCCAGTGTTTTTTTTCAATACAAAATGTTCTAACTGGAATTTTAATATCTTTAATAATACCGGAATTAAACATGCGACTAAATGATTCAAGTATTTTTTTTTTGTGGTACAAAAGATGGTTTAAATAGATTTAATCGCATATTTAAATATAGCATCATGTGAAATTGATGATAACTTTAATTGGATCGATTTTTTATGTCTTTATTAGTTTTTTTCACGTTAACTACATTTGGTAAGAGGCACAATCTCAACCTATATCATATTGTATAACAATGAATAATTTTTTGGTGCCATATGATTTAATTCAGCTTCTGAACGATATATGTCTGAGATGGTAAGTTTTGTACAAGTAGAGGCTGACCGAATACATAGTAATTAATAGAGCTTGATAGTATCTAAATATCACTTTGACTTTTTATACAAAATGTAAAAAATTTTCTTATTCTTATTCTTTATTGTACACAAAAAAGGAGATTACAAATATTTGATACAATAATTTGAGTACAGCGGCGAGCTTATCTCTCAAAGAGATTTTTTATAGCAAACCGAATGGGTACAGGAGTGCTTTAAAAAAAATAGGTAACCATATGTGTACGTACTACATGACCACTACATACTAAAATACTTACATAGGTGTGTAAAAAATATATCTAACATACATACTAATATAACTAACTTTAATATAAACTGACTATATATAAACATGACTATATACATATAAAATTGATATATAGGTATAATGAACATAACGATACATGATAATTGATAATACAGCAATAAATAATTAAACATATTTAGGATAGCTTAAGGATTTGCTGAATAGTATTCCTTTAGTTTCTTTTTAAAAGAGGAGATAGTGCGACAATCTCGGATTGTATTCGGAAGAGAAATCCAAAGCCTGATGGCTCTAACAGTGAACAAATTTCCGAAAGCTCTGGTATTGTGAGAAGGCGTTTTAAGGAGTGTGACTGTGTGCGACCTGAGTGGTTTATTGATATCTCTGCTAAACAGGAAGTTGAAGCGCTCACGAAGATAATCCGGAGCTGTTGAACTTTTGAGGACATTGAAAAGGCAACACAACGTATGGAGATTTCTGCGCTTCCGAATAGGGAGCCACTTAAGTTCCGCGCGGTAGTATGAAACGTGGTCGTATTTGCGCAAGCCATACACGAATCTGATGCCTAGATTCAACCTTTCCAATTTACCCAAAAGCTCTCCATTCGCGTCTATAAAACAAACGTCAGCGTAATCGATTAGGGGTAGAAGAAGAGACTGTGTGAGAGTGACTTTAGTTACGAAGGGGAGGAATTTCTGGAGGCGTTTGAGCGAATGGAAAGTAGCAAAGACACGTCGGCTAATCTCAGTAACGTGCGATGACCAAGATAAATTACAGTCAAAGATAACCCCTAGATTTGTCACCGTTTTCATGTAGGCAATCGGGATGTTATTAAAAGAAATCTGTGGTACACTAAATGAACTAAGGGAATTGGTCATGTATCTAGTTCCAATGATAATGGCTTGAGATTTCTTTGGATTGACTAAAAGACCGTAAGATTTAGCTTAATCATGAATGTTATTTAGATCATGGTTCATAAAAGAAATGCCAAAGTTAATTTCAGCTATGTTAAAATGGCGGTAGATTTGAAAATCGTCTGTATAAAGATGGTAGCTAGAAGAGAGAACATCAGAAATGGAATTAATGAATACGGAGAAGAAAAGTGGAGAAAGGACGCCACCTTGAGGTACACCTGCAGTTAGCTGGCACCACTCCGAGGTAACTTCGTCCGAGCGTATGCACTGTAGGCGATCCCTCAGATAAGTATCAAACCATTCAGTAACCAGAGGAGATACGTTAAGAGAGTCGAGAATACCAAGAAGGACATCGAAGTCTACGCAATTAAAGGCACTGCTAAAGTCTAAAAGTGTCAATATAGTAAGTTCCTCATTGTCCATTGCTAGCCGTATGTCATCAGTTACTTTTAAAAGAGCGGAGACAGTACTGTGACCAGCGCGAAAGCCAGATTGAAATTTATTAAGAAGTTTGTTATCAGATAGGTACAAGGATAATTGGTTGTGTACAAGGGTTTCAAGGACTTTAGAGAGAATCGGTAGGATGGATATGGGACGAAAATCTGAGAAGGAGGTAGGATTTGAGGATTTAGGAAGAGGAATAACATGTACCTTTTTCCATGCTGCAGGAAATGCCTTGTGACTAGTGAGTAGTTAATGATATGAACCAAAATAATAATATGTAGCAATTCTTCTTGGATAAGATGTAACATATGGTGACATATTTTGTCATCACCGATAGCTTTTGAAGAAATTGAAAGGATTGCTCTCTTAACGTCACTCTTGGATACTGTTTTGAAGCTAAAGGGAGTGCAAATGGGTTTTGGCTTATTTTTTAAATACGAAAGAGTGTTAGTTTTAGTGGAGTCATCTAACGTGACAGGAGAATGAGAAAAATGCAAATTAAGTGCATCGAAGTCAAGATGACCCGGATGGGTTTTAGGAGATTTGCCAATCCCAAGTGTTTTTAAAAACTTCCAAACATGTGCAGGATTGTAGTTTTCGATGGATTTGTGAATATGGCGCCTCTTAGCATTTCTACACATCCTTGTGCAGCGATTGTGCAGTTTCTTATATGCCTCAAAGTTATCATCACTAGGATATCTCTTATACTTACGCTTTGCTTTATCCTGTTATTCCATTGCGTTCTTTATAGTTTGGGTAAGCCAGGGTGCAGGTAGATGTTTGACTTTAATTTTTTTGACCGGAGCATGTATGTCAAAGAGAGACGTCAATATTTAATTAAAATTTTCTACCTTGGTATCAATCGTAGTAGCGTCGATTACCGGAGACCAGTCTAAAGCCAATGCATCCGCTCTAAGTGCCTCCAAGTTCACACCTTTGAAACTCCGCAACAGAAGGAATTTGGGCTGATGTTTTGGAGGTCTAATTTTATTACAAAGAAAGATTAAATCGTGATAAGAAAAAGGGGAATCGAATTGACCATGACCGGTAACTTTATGAGGACAAGAGACAATTATTAGAACTAGAAGAGAAGGGACACAGTGAGGTTGATGATGAGTCGCGGAAAGAGCCAGGATTTTCATGTTTAGAGAAAATATTATGGAAGTTAATTGAGAAGACCGAGAATCATTTTTAAGAATACATGTATTAAAATCGCCTAGGATAATGACATCATCATATAGAGGATTAAGTTCTTCGAGTAATGACTCGAAAGAACTGAAGTAGCAAGGATGGACTATAGAAGACGCCAAGAAGAACCTTAGAATGATGGAGATATATTTCTATAAAGAGATGTTCCGCTGAGTTGAAATATTGACTCGGAGACTGATTTATTACCTTGCAGGGTATATCCGAACGTAGATAGATCGCTACTCCACCCCAGCCTTTATCTGTTCTGTCGTTACGAATCAACCGAAACCCTGGCAAACAATACATGGTGGACGGTAAAGAAGGCTTTAAAACCGTCTCCGAGACAAGAATACCATCAACGCGCAAATTACTGAAAGAAGACAGGAGATCGGGATAATGTGCATGTAAACTTTGTGCGTTAATGTGTACTAAATTGAGATTATTTTTTTGGGTTACAAAAACTGAGGACAAACTGTCATGCAAGGTTAGGCCGGCAATAGAATCATCATCACTATCCACTGCACTGCCATATTCGAAAGACGAAGAACACGAAAAGAAACTATCATCAACAATATCAGAGCTATTCATAGGCAAATATATTAAATAAATATAATATTAAATAATATAAATAAAATAAAAATTAAGCCTAGTTATGGTCTAATTAAAACAAAAACAATTACTATTACACGACCCCCAAACACAATAGGGCAGAAAATTATACAAAAGCAAAAATCTGAAACATATGCGTTCTATACATGCAAGCGAAAAACGGAACGCAACCATTGGAAGACAATCCTGAGCTGCGTTCACAAACTTTAAGTCGCGACACAGGTTTTAAAGCCATCTCTGTCGCACGTGTAAAAATTTCTATACGCTATCTTGTTGTTAGTGTTAGAACCTGAAGAAATAAATAATTTAAGAACGGTATGTACGGACAAATCAAATGACAGTGACAGATGACAAGGAAGAAACCCTTTTTTAGAAAAACATTTTAAATTTCTTTCTTTCTTTCTAAATACTTTATTGCACAAAACAAAAGTTACATGTACAACAGGCGGACTTAATGCTAAAAGCATTTTCTCCCAGTCAACCCGACAGAAAGTACAAGAAACGAACAGAGGCAGGCGTGCAGAAAGGCTTTAAGACATAAAAAAAATAAGTGAGAGAAAAGAGAAGAAAACAAAACATGAATGTACTAATAAATAAAATAGATAAGTAGATTTGTAGGTAAATACTAAATACATAGATTGATAAAAAATACATAAATATATTTTAAACAAATAACAATAATTACTACATAAATACGATTATATAATATTATTTAAATATATATAATACAATAATAAATACAAGAATATACAAGAATAAACTACTAGTCGTGATAATTTCAGATTGCTTTGTTGACACCAGATTTACTGTATTTTACTAAGATAATGTCTGCGCAAGGACTGTTTAAACGCATGACGAGACGGGGCATTTCTAATTTTAACGGGTAGATCGTTCCACAAACGGACAGCCGTGACGGCAAAAGAATCGGACATAAAACCAGAACGGTGAGAAGGAAAAGACAAGAGAAGGTTGTTAGAGGACCTGCGGAGTTTACAGTGGGTGTTATCTAAAAGTTGAAACAAAGATTTGAGGTAAGGGGGAGTACACGGGTCATTAATAATAGAGAAAAGAAGACAAAAAATTCTAACATTCCTTCGCTCACGAACTGGAAGCCAGTGTAACCTGGAACGGAACTCAGATACGTGATCGTATTTGCGAAGACCGAAAATGAAGCGAATACATGTATTGAGCAAACGATCAAGCTTGTTAAGGAGTTCCTCTTTAAGGTCCAAGTAACACACGTCAGCGTAATCAATTAAAGGAATAAGAAGAGAGTTATCAAGAGAAATTTTTGTTGAAATAGGAAGAACGTTTTTAAGACATAGAAGAGAATGCAATGAAGCATAAAACTTGCGGGAAACATTCGCGATATGAACGTTCCAATCAAGGTTTTCGTCAATGACAAGGCCAAGGTTAGTAACAGAGTCAGTAAAGGCAATATTACACCCGTTATAGCTTACCTTTCCCAAGAGATCAGGGATTCATTTGCAAAAAAAAAGGTATAGAAATAATATTTGATTATCTGTAGGCAATAAGAGAAAAGAAAACAAAAAAAAATAATAACCGTATAAACCGGAAAAATTAAGTATGCCTGAACATGCATGTAAAACAAAACTTCCGATGAAAAGTACAATGATAAAAGACTATTTTTTAGTAGCGACCGTACGTCTAGTGTTTACATTAGTTTTGGTAAGTTCTGGCTGTGGTTTCGTTTTATTTTTGGGGTTTGCTAATATTGGCACAGACTGTCTAGTCTGAGAGATGTCAATTGGGGGAAACTTCTTCATCAGATCAGCCAATTCAGCCATCTGCTCCACCTTGCACCTAGAACTGTCCGGCAGCAGTAACACTATCTTCCCTTCTGACGTCCAACACTTACTGATACCAAAGTGTTGGCGAGCAGCCATGAATGACTCTTGACGAGCCTTTGTCAAAAATTCAGAGACCGTGATTCCTGTACCTTTGAGTGCCGTCTTAGCATTCCAGACTGTAGTACGTGATGAGAAGGCAGAGAAGCGCACTAAAATAGATCTGGGTTTAGACTTTGTCTTGCCAAGGCGATGACAAACAGCCATGTCAGCCATGCACTGCTCGGACAACTTCATTTGGTTGGTTAATATTGTTTTTATTGTGGCTAATGGATTTTCTTCACCACTTTCAGCTATGCCATGAAATAGGGGCACCTTTCTTCTTGATGTTTGCTCGTGACGATCCAGGCCAAGTGCAAGAAGCTCAATTTGAGACCTTAACATGGACATGGATTTCCACACAAATGTTTTGAATTGTGTGAACTCACCGGCCAACGAAGAGAGTTCCAGAGGCAGGGGAAATGAGGCTGCAGTGGAAGTGGTGGCAATACTCTGTAGATCTTTTTCATAGCCACTCATTCGCTCCAGAAACATTGCAGCCATTTCCTCCATGCTTTTTGACAGCTGATTGTAGGGATCCATTACTGACTCAGAATTTGTATATTTAAAGAGCACTTACTGAGGAGAATTTATAAAGCCCAAGATTGTTAGGGGTCAATTAATTAATTATATTACTTAAAACATTAAAATGTCAATAATAAACCAATTAAATTTAAATAAATCCAAGAGAGTTTAATTTTAATGTGTGACACATATGACTACCCACACAAAAAAGTGTAAGTGTAAGTATAAATATGTTCTGCGGTTCTCCTGTAAAATTATGTTTTTTGAGTAAAATCGTTTCTCACCGGAGGCACAGACTTATTCTGATTAAAAATTGGTTTTTAATTCATATCGTGCACAGAGAGATAGGACACCAAAATTTATTTTTATATTCTTCTAGGGTCCGTATGATAATCGATTGAGCTCACTTCATTCTTAGTTTTATTGACGATTTCGTCAGGCGTGGTATTGTGAATGAAACATGTATTATTTAGAAACAGACTAATCCCCGTACAAGGTAAACTTGCCAGATTGTTTTCCATGTATCTACACTACTCACAATTATATTATTGTTAGTTCTGCCATAAGATCCGTCACTGTTTTTATGGATACTTCTAAGGTTCCAAGAAAACCCTGGAAGTCAAATCTATATTCACAGGAACGAGTAGGTTTCAAGCTACAATAAACAAGTGATTGTAATATAATATTTTTGTTAATATTATTGTTTTATATTTTATGTTTTTCAATAATTTATTGTTTCCTGTATGTAAATATAAGGCCCAGGCTGAAAAACGGCTACTGTTTGCATGCTTAAACAGTTATATGCCGAGCCTGCGACCGTTTTGTCTTCTTTTGATTTTAATTTGAAGTTATTTATCTTGTATTATTTTAAGAAGATAAATAAAGCTCTTAATATTATTATTATGTAGGTACACTTTTCAGTCACGGGCCCATAGGGACCCGGTCATTTGAAAGGCATTCATGGGGCCGAAGCCAACATTGAAGAGGCCTTAGTACCATTTAATCTAAATGTGAGATGGCCGCATCTATGGAGGCCTCTCCCTCAATGTACCATTGGGATACACTAACGGACAGTCCCCCATAGTTGCCAAACTATTGCCAGAAAGGAAGACTTGGAGTGGGCTATATGGATGGGATGCTAAATGGGCCAGATAACAGGGCTATGGAGTGAGATAACGGACATCTGCCTCAAAAATCTCTCACAAATTTAAGTCTGGCAGATGGTGACTTGCTGCTTGATGACTACCCAGAAGGATAGCCATTGTGGGCCCCCTATCTAGCCACCATGAGGCGGCCAGGGGGCAACACTATGTAAGCAGCTAAGGTTGTCGATGGGCGCAAGATCCTTATACAGTCAAGTGCCCCCGGCGTTATGACATTTTACACTTCCAACCTGGAGCATAGGTTCCGTTCTTGCGACTCCACTCTGGCCGGCTGGTTAAGGCAAGCACAGAGGCAGGGAGGTGTGTCGCTGTGTGTATGTGTGTGTAAGTGCATGTGTGTGTGTTTCCCCTGGAGGTAGGGTCCGAGGTGTCGCCACTCACCATCGGTTTATTATTATTATTATTTTATTATAAAACATGTATTTTTTAACGAGTCTCCAAGTAGCAAATTTATATTTTAAAAACACGGTTTGATTTTGGTTCTACAAAATTCCATTGGGATGGGTGAAAACGAGTTAAAGGTTTAATTTTTATGCCAATGATAAGATAGACAGTGACAATATTTTTTATTTTAAGCTATAAATCCTTAAAATAAGTAGTAAAATCGCTAGGCAAAAATTTTTTTTTCTTAGACATAGTATTGGTGAGACTCCTTGCTTTAAGAAAAGCTATCTCGGAAAAGCGCATTTTCCTAGGGACATAGTCATATTATTATTTACGCGGGTAATCTCTCGATCTGCAGAATCGATTTTGAAAATTCTTTCACCGGTTAATTATCATACTCTTCATTTAGAAATAAACTATAATTGGTTTTTTGGCGACGGCCATTTACTTGGGGACATAGTCAGCAACAATATCACATCCTCCTTTTGCTACGGCGTAGCAAATGCTACGATCCCATTGTCTTCCCGCTTTGTAGACCTGCTACGGGTGTAGTCTAAACGTAAATACGCGGCAACATACGTATCTGTTAACTACATTCGCACGAGTGATACTGCATGCAAAAGGATAGTATAAACTAAAAACATTAAACAGGAAACGGATGTAAAATATACGAATAGGGCCCCAACTTTCTGTTCGGAAACTCAATTTAAAGAGCTTTAGTTTAAGTGCATACGGAAAGTTTCTGTGGGCGCTGAGGTGTTATAGGGCCATTAAGCCTTCTTGTGGTTGGCTGCCGATACAACAAGACGTTTGAAGTATAATTCTAGTTTTATGGATCGACTCTTCAGTCCCGTAACGATATAAATAATAGTAACGTCCAAAATACTTATCTTAGATAAGAAAGTGGAGACAAGTGATCAATAAAAAGTAACGCACTTTACGAGTATGTAGAAAGAAATATATTCGTAATATTTTACTGAATTACGGATGGAAAGGCAGTTAAAGGTTATTAATTTGTTCACTGAATCCTAAAAATAAATTACTGCCTTTTTGAATGGAGCATACTTCAAACAAGACGCAATCAAAACAAAAGAGTTATCGCGATGGTATAACTATGGCAGCAAAAGTAACATCCAATCAAAAGTTTTGAATTTTCCTTCTTGATTCTCTCACTAGATTTTATTTGTAAATTAACAAACCAACACAATACATGGGCTAAAACAATTATGATGAAGGTATTTCCGTGGAGGGGAGGGCCATTTACTGGTAAAGTGTTTAATAATATCAATAGATCTTTTTTTAATTATCTGTTAGTATTTAGCATAATTATTATCATTGAATAATGTTTTTATTTGAAGGCCGCCTGGTCTGTTGGGTCCAACGTTTCGTCCAGTAGCCCAGAGTTCACGGGTTCAAATCCTGTAGGGACACGTTAGGGTTCGGTCTACGTGCTTCGGACGAAAGGTTCGTTAAGCTGTGGGTCCATGTTTCTATCCGAAGTGTGGCGCAGGCTTTCCAGACGTACGAGAATTAATGAACACGTACGCGAATTTCAACTCGTACGATTTACAAGGCGAACCGGATTCCCGTACGCAAAAGTATAAGAATTTTAGGTTTGTATGTCTGTTATGTAATTATTTACACAAAATGGGCTTGAATGCTAAACGAAAAATAAAATCCGAAATAAACTTGCGAAAACTGTAAAAGGTGCATTGCTCACGGCTCAATGCATTAAATATGAGTCTTACAAAATGAGGAAAGCACAGGAGCACATCTAGCCTTGGGGTATAGTCACGGGTATGGAACCCCCCTGACGCCCCGACGGAATTAAGAAGGGTTCTGCTTATTTGCGCATATGTTTGTAAGTAATACGTACGTATTGTACAAGTATGTTCCTCGAAGGACGTACGAGTATGCCGACCAAATAGCGACATACTGAAGAATGACAAAATAAAAAATACCCGGTATAGAAGAGCTTGTATGACTAGATTGATGGATGTAGAAAAAGTAAAAGTGGTGTATCAGCATCGTAGCAGAAGAAAATCTGTAGTCTCTGCCTACCACTCTGACTCTGAATCAAATTAAAATATTTATTTTGTAAAATAGATACATAAAGTATACTTTCTACAAGTCAAAGTTAATCTTTACAATATCTAAAGAATATAAAAAATATAAACTAATAAGGGAAATACATACAAAAAATATTTAGGTTGAGCTACTAAAATGTAATTATACACCTGCGTAAAATAGAGAAATCTAGGAAAAAAATATATTATATATAAATTATGCAATGAACAAATAAGTTGATAAATAAATACGGGAAATACATACAAAAAATATTAAGATTGCTAAAATATAATATAGTTATACACCTGCATAAAATTGAGAAATAGCAATATTATATGCCTAACCATCCGCACCATTCGATTAGTATTGCTAAGAAGAAGGGCAAGAAACTTAGCAAACATGCCTTTTTTCAAAAAATATTTGGTACAAAACCATAATGCAAATACACAATTTGTTTTATACTTACTTAAGTAAAGGCATGAAAAATATAAGACTGCAGGAATTATCTCACGAGAAAAAATGTATCTTAGTCAAACCGTCTCATATTTTACCTTTAACAACAAAGTCAGTTAACATATTAATTAATTTTAAGCCTTTAGAGGAACCATACAGTACTCAAATATGCTAATTATGAATTACAATTTTGATTAAGATGATTATTATTATTTATTACACCATGCTTCATTATCGTCCAAATAATCATTGATTTTATAATAAGCTTTCTTAAGTAGTCCCTGCTTAATATATAGTTTTAACTTATTTTCAGGCAAACTATGGACCTCCTCTGGAAGCTTATTGTAAAATCTTATACCATGTCCTACAAAAGAGGTACCTATTTTGGCAAGTCTTCATTTTGGAAAAGCAAGTTTATGTTTGTTTCTGGTTTCAACAGAGTGATCCACACCAAGCCTCGGGAAATTATCAATATTTTTTCTGACATAACTAATAACCTGATAAATAAATTCACATGGGACCGTAAATATACTAATTTCTTTAAACTTATCTCTTAATGAATCTCGGTACTTCATGTTTTAAATAGACAGAATTGCCCTCTTTTGAGAGTATACATAGTATATATAGTATACATATGTATGTATCTAAGTATGTATGTTTCTGTGTAACCTTAACCTTCTGTGAACCATTTTTTAATCGTGGTATTTAATGTACGTAGGTAGGTCGACTTTTTTTTGGAAAATTCACATCATTTCGTTTGGGACAAGGTGACAAGACGTAAAGATTTGCTTACTAGAACGAGCAGATGGATATGATCTAGAACATAATGACGGTAAACTATTTACCAGTGGAGTAGAATTACCACAGCGGCAGTATCATATCTCACTGCTTCTATAAAGAAATACTATGTGCTTACGGAACTCATTTAAATTATTAAATTGTATCTAACCACATATCATAAAATCCTCCTTAAGAACTGAAAAGCGTAGTACTAGCGTAGTGAAACATTTTTTTCATAAACGTCTCTTAAACGGAAAAAAATATATATAGATGTCTCTGAGACACAAATAACTTTTTCTGTGATAAACGTACATATTGTAATACTAACTAGGAAGGCAAAGGGAACTTAGCCCATGCAGCCATGTCTGAGGTTTAATATCAAATACCAATGAGGTTTATAATAATATTCTCCAATACGTACAAAACAGCTAACCGGGTAACAGTTCAACTTTACTTTCGGCCAGTTATTGTTTATGGCCGCTATGCGGCGCTCACTAGAGCGCATGCGCGTTACTTGTGTTAGATTTCGGTGCCATAGTTTACGGGAAAATTTATTTATTATTTACTGTGGTTTTACCTGACATTCTGGAAATAACAACGACGGAAATTGCGATTACTTTTAGAACAAGATTTGACAAGAAAAATCTAAAATTGTTAACGAAGAATTTACCAAGTTTATGAAAACAGGTTAGCAGGCATGAGTTTAGATAAAGTAGCTGTGTATAACTAAGTATTAAAACACTCGTGTTCTACTAAAAAACTAGCCTAGGCCTCGTTTTTTAAACTGACACTCGTGTTTTTAATAACCTTTTTATGTACCAGTTTCATAAACTACTTTAAAAAACCAATAATGTGTCTTGATGGTTCCGTATATACCGTCTTAAAGCACAAACATATTCTACGAGCAAACTAACTTACGATCTATTAAACTCCATGTATCCAAAAGGTCTAATTAAGTTGGAGCATAATTTTTTCTGGAATAACTAAATGTCAGTGATTTTCAGATTTTTTTCCTAGACGTATGGCGTGTGAGATGCCGCCTAACAACGCTATCTATGGGACCCAATAACGAACGAATTTTCAAGTTTCTGAGTCAACTGGAAGTAACCCTTTCCAAAAGGGCAATAACTTTTTTCTGCGTTAAGCCTGAAGCTGGATTTTTAACAGCACTAAAAAACAAAGTGACAAACAAAGTGATCGTATATAGGTTCAATTTTTTTAATTTTGGGATACGGAACCCTAAAAATCGAATTTACGAGATTTTTTTTAATGGTTTGTGCCATCAGCCCTTGTTCGTCCACTGCTGAACATAGGCCTTTCCCAAAATTTTACTTAGTACAAGTACTAGTACAAGAATCAAATTATACGCATCTGGCAACACTGGTATGGCGGTAGGACTTACCACCCACCACAGTGGGACGTAATGTGAAACGTGAAACGTGGGTGTCCGAGTGTGGACTATGGCTTGGATTTTGCCGCCTATACTCGGAAATACCTCTGACACCTCGGGGAACTGTCGAGACAATATATGAGTTTAATTAGACATTTACAACTGCCTAAAAATCTCGCTGTCGAGATCACAGAGTAAATTGAAAGAAAACTCGTAGCAAACAAGCTTCGGAGTCTACGTTCACGTAATTGTATTTTAAAGCGGTCTGGATTTTGAACGTGACCGCAATCATCGAGACGGTTCCGAGGAGTATCTTCTATTTTCTCTGTTTTTTATTTACTTCTCGTTTTGTCTTTGATTTTGTAAGATAACTTGAAATCTTCGATTCGATACAAGTAGAAAAACACTCACGTAAAAATTTGTCTTCCAATTTGCAGATGACAGCTGCGACGGAGAGATATTTGTCTAATGCACAGGTGAACACCAACAGAATCCGTTTACACAGAGACCATAACTATAGAGCACAATAATATGACCCTCAAGGCTATAACCGACTGGGGTGATGCCAACTTGGTTTTAATACTACCAAAACACTTGCCATCCTTCACTGCTGGACTGCCTATGCCTTTCCAATAATACGGGGCCTCTTGTCCTCTAGTCACACAGGAATGTCTAATGTATTTACTGACCCCGACTCTGACTTTCCAATACACTTCTACCGATTACAGAGCATCTCGAACTATTAGTTATGGATTTGTCTTCCAACTTAGATTTCGGCAGTTTAACTGAGTAAAACGCGAAAACCGCTGTTAAAAACACTAAGTAACCCAATTACAGTGAGGCAGTACTTCGCACCCGAGCAATTTTTGTCTCTGTAGCTGCCCAAGATTTGGTTGAATGCTGCGTATTTAGACGCATTGGAAATTAATCAGTTATTCGTGTTGAATACCTAATCCTCTAACACCGTTGAAAATTTTCTTGGCTCTTGGATTTTTACAGACTATACGTATATTTTGGAGAGGTGCGCGAATTACACAATCAGAGCTGCAATTTTTGGTTATCAACAGCAAAACAAGACAATCGTATTCATTCGACAGCCAAATATGTACGATTTTAATTCTCAAACGGTTTAATTTGCTTAGTCAAATAGCCATATGACAATCAATTTGAATACGATTGTCTTGCACAATTGCAATCTGATTCCCCAATCCCCTTCTATCACCAGAATGGTCGGCGCGCTGTAAGGTTTCAACCATTATAGAGTGCGGTTATGAGTCCACAATAAACGACAATTTTCTAAAATAAACACCCACGACTCGGTCACGACCCTCAGCAAATGTCAAAAATCGTTGGGAAAATTTGGCTGTCAAACATGTTGTGCGGCTAACTTCAGGCCACAACGAACGACCATTCTAAGGACTATGGGGGTTGATTAAATGTGTTTCTTTGGTTTATTTTCATAACCGACATTACAACGATAGCTGAACATGATTATTCTGTTGAAAGTCATAACCGCAGTCATTTTTCCGACAACTCGAACGCACTTCATCCTACGTTCCATCAACACTTACCATCAAGCGCGGTGATAGCCAAGCCAATTCTATTGGGAATAATAATATAAAAACCAGCCAAGTGCGAGTCGGACTCGCGCATGATGGGTTCTGTACCATTATCTATAAAAACGGCGAAAGATCATGTCTGTTGTATGGTAGTGCAAGGGTCCGACTCAAACTTGGCTGGTTTTAGTATTTGTTGTTATAGCGGCAACAGAAATACATCATGTGTGAAAATTTCAGCTGTCTAACTACCACGGTTCGTGAGATACAGCCTGGTGACAGATGGACAGACGGACGGACGGACAGCGGAGTCTTAGGACAGCGGTCCCGTTGGTTACCCTTTGGGTACGGAACCCTAAGAACGTAGTAAAACGATTTACCTGAATAAAAGTTTCCTTTATATTTTTTTTAGGTCTCGCAGAGAATTATTGCTCATTGTGGTTGCAAAAATTTATAAAATGTGACGTAATCGTTTTTTATTTACTAAAGTTCTGTTAAAAAGTTCTGCAAAATTCTTAAATACTAAATTGATCCAAATTTAATATAGCTTTAGACGGACAGATCATAAAGAAACGATGCTATAATACTCTCCGTATCCAAGAAGAACTCATTTTTATTGTGTTGTCTTTTCTTTAGAAAAGAAGCTTTATCCTGTTTTGCGTCCACAAAAATGCTATTTCTCATTACACTACCCAACAAAAAGTATACAGCAATCTAACCTTTCAGAGCACAAGAGCTTTCTTTGAATAGTCTCGCAGTATCTTGTCAACTCAACAGTGCAATATCACACTTAACACGACTTAGAAGGAATCAAAACTCAATGCCACGTAGTTTTTCAGGCATAATGTAAAATGACGCATAGTGTCGAGTCGGAATGAGTAGCCCGCGGCTTCTACTTCCCTGCATCCTTCCTATGTATCCTTTTAGATATAAAACTTGTTCTACCATTGACTCTATTCGATGCAAACAACCAACTATCGTTTCTATTGATGGGAAATATGAGTTAAATTACGTATCTAGAAGTTTTTGTGGGAAGTGTAATGGGGTATAGAATTGTACGTGTAGGTTTTTAATCATAATGGTAAAGGACGTTGTTGGCTGTCGTTAAAGACAAATTATTTTGCTACATATTATGTCATTAGAGGACGCCCGCGACTTCATCCTCGTGGGTTTGGGATATAAACAATCCTTTGTACCCGTTACAAATGCATTTTAAATACAAAAGTTTTCACCCCGTCTTACCTCTTTATGGGGGAATTTCGAAAAACTATTTCTTAGTGCACCTCTACACCCCTTCAGGAACATAATGTATTAAATTTCATAATAGTTACGTAGGTAACTGTTTTACATAAATACATTATAAAAACTTGGAACAAAATAAAAATAAACGACTGTTTACCTTACCGACTTTTCGATTGAATGTTTCATGTTATTTACGAGTATTTTTAAAAGAAAGCCGATTTTAAACTTCATAGGAAATAACTGGCGTTTGGCCGCAGCTTGGCTCCCGTGGATGTGTCTCTTAATTAACAACAGTTTTTGGCTTTATTGTTATTTTATCAACCCTCTTAGCGTATATGTTGACAAGGGTCAATACAATACAATACAATACAATATAACTTTATTTGCACACCACAAAGAAGGAAACAAAAATAATATAAATTACAATAGCCAAATAACGTAGGTACAATCAGGCGGCCTTATCGCTTATAGCGATCTCTTCCAGACAACCTTTGGGTAGAATCTGGTTTGAAAGGAGATTGATGAATAGGCGGTGCACTAATTTTAAAATAATATTTAAATTATTATTACGATGATAATAAAGAAAACTGCATCCAAATCCTCTGAATGGTTCTCGAGTTAAAATCGAGCATTCAAATAGAAAGACAGACATAAAAAATTAAAAACCATTGTTTTGTCCTCAGTATAAAAAATCTTTAATAATATTCAAGTACAGACCCGACATTTTTATGACTTTATTAATAGCAAAAAGTGTAAAGCAAGGATAATAATAAAAAGCCGTCAACAAATAAGCTATCAATTACTTTCCTTACAGAACTGAATTTTAAGCTAATCATGGTTTCTACTAAATTCGTATAAAAGTAATAATATTTTCTATTTAGAAATATAAATAGAAATATGTTTATTTTTGACTTAAAATGTTTACAATAAAAACAGAAATACTAAATGCTAAAGGTTAACATACAATTAGAAAACAATACTTAAATAAAAAAAAGAAAACCCAAATAATCCTATGAAATACTAAATAAAAACTAAAAACCTAGAAATATATACATTAAAAATTAAAAATTAAAAAAATTCTCACATGCCGTGTCGTTTGGAAAAATACAGCAGGCTAGGTTTTAACAATAAATAAAATTAAAAAAAAAAATTATGAGCACTTCATTGCACAAGAAAGAATATATTTACAAAGATAAAAATCAGACAAAGGTAAGAATGGATTCATTTTTACAAGAAATTTCTATTAGAACTCTTAAAAATAATATACTATGTCCAAATACATAACTGTACGAATACAAATAAATAAGTAGCTTTGTCAGTCAGACATTCAGAGTGTGGGGAGAGATAAATACTTTTTGTGACAAAGAAATTAATGCCAATGTTTGAATGTGAATTTTAATCAGAATGAGTCAATGTTTGGTTATAGAATCGATGTCATATCAAAACGAAGTATATACGGGTAGAACATCCATCAACACTTTTAGGCTTTGAATTGATACAGTTCAAAAAGAGAATATCATTTTTTGCGTTGGGTAAAACTGTTCAATTTCTTTGTATGTGTTTTTGTTTGTATTACTACTTTATTAGGTAAATGGTCTTGCAAATTATTGTTGTTTTCTATTTTACTCAATTTGTTATAGTATTAGTTTGTGTTTCAATATAACAAATAAATTTGTATGATCTGATATGTAAAAAAAAAATAATCAGGAATCAAAATAGTGTGAAGACGGCCAAACCTTCCCGATTTGGCTTTATACAGCTTATAATTGGATCGATTTCTATGAAACTTCCGAAATATTCGATTAATAATGTTAAGTAGATTATGATTAATGATTAAACATATCTATGTATCACAGACATAGAGACCAAACATTAATAATAAACGCATAGAGTCGACTTGAAACAATTTCAGTTCAGGGAGTTACGGGCTCTTTTAGCTCAGTTGCTTGTTTCCAAACAATATATATACGAGAGATTAGTTTAGGTATTATCAAATATGTTTCAAGCATAAGCCAGCCAAAACAACCCATTTTTATATGATTATTCGTACCATGTAGCTTAAATGTGGCTTGGTTTCCGTATGGAAACTTGCCAACGCTATTTAATCCTTAGGTTTAGTCTGGATGTCTGTGGCTTGTATTGATATTGAAGTATGATCGTATCAAACTGCAATTCAAATCTGAAAAAAATACTTTTTTAACATAAGAAGGAAATCCTTTTATTTTAAATCCACAATGGTCTTACGCTTGGCCGTTACCGCGCCAGATCGAAAGGGTCGGGAAGACACAAGATGAAGTGCGCTCGTCCAGAAAGCAGGAGAGTCAAAGCAGGTAAGGTGATAATAGCGCAAAAATCTGATGAAGTCGGTAAAAGTCGCATGACTGATACTACGCAACTGCCTGCAACCACTCCCACGGTACGGCTTCTCATGACGTGATACCAGGTCACGACGAGTCACTTGGCATCATGGTTTCGTCATGCGGGTAGTGACAAGCCAAGCCAATAAAGATGAGCGTACGTTGTCTCTGCAGACTAGACTCTGTTGACCCTCAACACTGCAGAGATGTAGATCGTTGGGATATCTTTTTATAATCCCTTAGTCACCTCTTACGACATCCACACGAAGACATGGAGTGACTACATTCTTCTTTACGTGACGTTGCTACACAATGACTTTTGCTTTTATCATATTTATCAGATCGTTTTATACTTAGATTTTCTATAGGGGTGGTTTTAGCTTGAGGTAGAACCAATTCAGTTCTCCAGGTAGAACCAATTAAGACGAAGTTAGTAGTAAAAAAATTTGCCGTGAATTATTTCTAAAATATATAATACTATATATTTACACTATAACATTGTATTTATTACAAAACAGTATTATCCAGTTTCTTCTTGATTAACTGCACTACCGACAGATATGTTTATCTCTTTCGTTTTGCAATGGACTACTGCGCCTTTTGTGAAATATACCTACTTGCGTAAAACCAAATAATATGTACAGTACACAATGCAAAATATAATAATATAGCCCACTTGAATATTTTTTTAAATATCGGTGAATAATATCACACAATAATAAACGCTGTTAATATAAATTCTGTATGGGGAAAAGATAATACCAATCCAAAATAATCTCATAAATAGAACCGACTGGGTCTGGAAAGCGAGAACGATCTAAACGTATTTCCATAAATGTCAGTTTATTCACTAACAATACTATATGGGCGAGTGGACCTTCGGGGACGCAAAGCGAGTTTCATTTCGCTTCAGCAGCTGAAATATGTTGTACTCGTTTACTCGTACATTCGCATGTACACCCACTTCTGTCAACTAAACCAGAGTTAACGCAATCATATACTAGGGAGGATACTGTTACTGCAACGTGAAATATAAAAACAGAACTACGAGTATTAAGGAAAAATAAATAAATAATTATTATAAATTCCAGAAAAAAGAAAAAAAATTTTGCTCAGATAATTGAACAGTATATACCTACTTAAGTAAAGGCATGAAAAATATAAGACTGCAGGAATTATGTCACGAGAAAAAATGTATCTTAGTCAAACCGTCTCATATTTTACCTTTAACAACAAAGTCAGTTAACATATTAATTAATTTTAAGCCTTTAGAGGAACCATACAGTACTCAAATATGCTAATTATGAATTACAATTTTGATTAAGATGATTATTATTATTTATTACACCATGCTTCATTATCGTCCAAATAATCATTGATTTTATAATAAGCTTTCTTAAGTAGTCCCTGCTTAATATATAGTTTTAACTTATTTTCAAGCAAACTATGGACCTCCTCTGGAAGCTTATTGTAAAATCTTATACCATGTCCTACAAAAGAGGTACCTACTTTGGCAAGTCTTAATTTTGGAAAAGCAAGTTTATGTTTGTTTCTGGTTTCAACAGAGTGATCCACACCAAGCCTCGGGAAATTATCAATATTTTTTCTGACATAACTAATAACTTGATAAATAAATTCACATGGGACCGTAAATATACTAATTTCTCTAAACTTATCTCTTAATGAATCTCGGTACTTCATGTTTTACATAGACAGAATTGCCCTCTTTTGAGAGTATACATAGTATACATATGTATGTATCTAAGTATGTATGTTCCTGTGTAACCTTAACCTTCTGTGAACCATTTTTTAATTGTGGTATTTAATGTATGTAGGTAGGTCGACTTTTTTTGGGAAAATTCACATCATTTCGTTTGGGACAAGGTGACAAGACGTAAAGATTTGCTTACTAGAACGAGCAGATGGATATGATCTAGAACATAATGACGGTAAACTATTTACCAGTGGAGTAGAATTACCACAGCGGCAGTATCATATCTCACTGCTTTTATAAAGAAATACTATGTGCTTACGGAACTCGTTTTAAATTATTAAATTGTATCTAACTACATATCATAAAATCCTCCTTATGAACTCAAAACTACTAGCGTAGTGAAACATTTTTTTCATAAACGTAATATAATATATATATATAGTATATGTCTCTGAGACACATAATGTTATAAAATAACTTTTTCTGTGATAAACGTACATATTGTAATACTAACTAGGAAGGCAAAGGGAACTTAGCCCATGCAGCCATGTCTGAGGTTTAATATCAAATACCAATGAGGTTTATAATAATATTCTCCAATACGTACAAAACAGCTAACCGGGTAACAGTTCAACTTTACTTTCGGCCAGTTATTGTTTATGGCCGCTATGCGGCGCTCACTAGGGCGCATGCGCGTTACTTGTGTTGGATTTCGGTGCCATAGTTTACGGGAAAATTTATTTATTATTTACTGTGGTTTTACCTGACATTCTGGAAATAACAACGACGGAAATTGCGATTACTTTTAGAACAAGATTTGACAAGAAAAATCTAAAATTGTTAACGAAGAATTTACCAAGTTAATGAAAACAGGTTAGCAGGCATGAGTTTAGATAAAGTAGCTGTATATAACTAAGTAATAAAACACTCGTGTTCTACTAAAAAACTAGCCTAGGCCTCGTTTTTTAAACTGACACTCGTGTTTTTAATAACCTTTTTATGTACCAGTTTCATAAACTACTTTAAAAAACCAATAATGTGTCTTGATGGTTCCGTACATACCGTCTTAAAGCACAAACATATTCTACGAGCAAACTAACTTACGATCTATTAAACTCCATGTATCCAAAAGGTCTAATTAAGTTAGAGCATAATTTTTTCTGGAATAACTAAATGTCAGTGATTTTGAGATTTTTTTCCTAGACGTATGGCGTGTGAGATGCCGCCTAACAACGCTGTCTATGGGACCCAATAACGAACGAATTTTCAAGTTTCTGAGTCAACTGGAAGTAACCCTTTCCAAAAGGGCAATAACTTTTTTCTGCGTTAAGCCTGAAGCTGGATTTTTAACAGCACTAAGAAACAAAGTGACAGACAAAGTGATCGTATATAGGTTCAGTTTTTTTAATTTTGGGATACGGAACCCTAAAAATCGAATTTACGAGATTTTTTTTAATGGTTTGTGCCATCAGCCCTTGTTCGTCCACTGCTGAACATAGGCCTTTCCCAAAATTTTACTTAGTACAAGTACTAGTACAAGAATCAAATTATACGCATCTGGCAACACTGGTATGGCGGTAGGACTTACCACCCACCACAGTGGGACGTAATGTGAAACGTGAAACGTGGGTGTCCGAGTGTGGACTATGGCTTGGATTTTGCCGCCTATACTCGGAAATACCTCTGACACCTCGGTGAACTGTCGAGACAATATATGAGTTTAATTAGACATTTACAACTGCCTAAAAATCTCGCTGTCGAGATCACAGAGTAAATTGAAAGAAAACTCGTAGCAAACAAGCTTCGGAGTCTACGTTCACGTAATTGTATTTTCAAGCGGTCTGGATTTTGAACGTGACCGCAATCATCGAGACGGTTCCGAGGAGTATCTTCTATTTTCTCTGTTTTTTATTTACTTCTCGTTTTGTCTTTGATTTTGTAAGATAACTTGAAATCTTCGATTCGATACAAGTAGAAAAACACTCACGTAAAAATTTGTCTTCCAATTTGCAGATGACAGCTGCGACGGAGAGATATTTGTCTAATGCACAGGTGAACGCCAACAGAATCCGTTTACACAGAGACCATAACTATAGAGCACAATAATATGACCCTCAAGCTATAACCGACTGGGGTGATGCCAACTTGGTTTTAATACTACCAAAACACTTGCCATCCTTCACTGCTGGACATAGGCCTTTCCAATAATACGGGGCCTCTTGTCCTCTAGTCACACAGGAATGTCTAATGTATCTACTGACCCCGACTCTGACTTTCCAATATACTTCTACCGATTACAGATCATCTCGAACTATTAGTTACGGATTTGTCTTCCAACTTATATTTCGGCAGTTTAACTGAGTAAAACGCGAAAACCGCTGTTAAAAACACTTAGTACCCAATTACGGTGAGGCAGTACTTCGCACCCGAGCAATTTTTGTCTCTGTAGCTGCCCAAGATTTGGTTGAATGCTGCGTATTTAGACGCATTGGAAATTAATCAGTTATGCGTGTTGAATACCTAATCCTCTAACACCGTTGAAAATTTTCTTGGCTCTTGGATTTTTACAGACTATACGTATATTTTGGAGAGGTGCGCGAATTACACAATCAGAGCTGCAATTTTTGGTTATCAACAGCAAAACAAGACAATCGTATTCATTCGACAGCCAAATATGTACGATTTTAATTCTCAAACGGTTTAATTTGCTTAGTCGAATAGCCATATGACAATCAATTTGAATACGATTGTCTTGCACAATTGCAATCTGATTCCCCAATCCCCTTCTATCATCAGAATAGTCGGCGCGCTGTAAGGTTTCAACCATTATAGAGTGCGGTTATGAGTCCACAATAAACGACAATTTTCTAAAATAAACACCCACGGCTCGTCACGACCCTCAGCAAATGTCAAAAATCGTTGGGAAAATTTGGCTGTCAAACATGTTGTGCGGCTAACTTCAGGCCACAACGAACGACCATTCTAAGGACTATGGGGGTTGATTAAATGTGTTTCTTTGGTTTATTTTCATAACCGACATTACAACGATAGCTGAACATGATTATTCTGTTGAAAGTCATAACCGCAGTCATTTTTCCGACAACTCGAACGCAATGTTGCAAACCAGATTCCTATAAAAGAACAGTACCTTCTGGATGAACGCACTTCATCCTACGTTCCATCAACACTTACCATCAAGCGCGGTGATAGCCAAGCCAATTCTATTGAGAATAATAATATAAGAACCAGCCAAGTGCGAGTCGGACTCGCGCATGAGTCTTAAAAACGTTGTATGGTAGTGCAAGGGTCCGACTCAAACTTGGCTGGTTTTAGTATTTGTTGTTATAGCGGCAACAGAAATACATCATGTGTGAAAATTTCAACTGTCTAACTACCACGGTTCGTGAGATACAGCCTGGTGACAGATGGACAGACGGACGGACGGACAGCGGAGTCTTAGGACAGCGGTCCCGTTGGTTACCCTTTGGGTACGGAACCCTAAGAACGTAGTAAAACGATTTACCTGAATAAAAGTTTCCTTTATATTTTTTTTAGGTCTCGCAGAGAATTATTGCTCATTGTGATTGCAAAAATTTATAAAATGTGACGTAATCGTTTTTTATTTACTAAAGTTCTGTTAAAAAGTTCTGCAAAATTCTTTAATACTAAATTGGTCCAAATTTAATATAGCTTTAGACGGACAGATCATAAAGAAACGATGCTATAATACTCTCCGTATCCAAGAAGAACTCATTTTTATTGTGTTGTCTTTTCTTTAGAAAAGAAGCTTTATCCTGTTTTGCGTCCACAAAAATGCTATTTCTCATTACACTACCCAACAAAAAGTATACAGCAATCTAACCTTTCAGAGCACAAGAGCTTTCTTTGAATAGTCTCGCAGTATCTTGTCAACTCAACAGTGCAATATCACACTTAACACGACTTAGAAGGAATCAAAACTCAATGCCACGTAGTTTTTCAGGCATAATGTAAAATGACGCATAGTGTCGAGTCGGAATGAGTAGCCCGCGGCTTCTACTTCCCTGCATCCTTCCTATGTATCCTTTTAGATATAAAACTTGTTCTACCATTGACTCTATTCGATGCAAACAACCAACTATCGTTTCTATTGATGGGAAATATGAGTTAAATTACGTATCTAGAAGTTTTTGTGGGAAGTGTAATGGGGTATAGAATTGTACGTGTAGGTTTTTAATCATAATGGTAAAGGACGTTGTTGGCTGTCGTTAAAGACAAATTATTTTGCTACATATTATGTCATTAGAGGACGCCCGCGACTTCATCCTCGTGGGTTTGGGATATAAACAATCCTTTGTACCCGTTAGAAAATGCATTTTAAATACAAAAGTTTTCACCCCGTCTTACCTCTTTATGGGGGAATTTCGAAAAACTATTTCTTAGTGCACCTCTACACCCCTTCAGGAACATAATGTATTAAATTTCATAATAGTTACGTAGGTAACTGTTTTACATAAATACATTATAAAAACTTGGAACATAATAAAAATAAACGACTGTATACCTTACCGAATTTTCGATTGAATGTTTCATGTTATTTACGAGTATTTTTAAAAGAAAGCCGATTTTAAACTTCATAGGAAATAACTAGCGTTTGGCCGCAGCTTGGCTCCCGTGGATTTGTCTCTTAATTAACAACAGTTTTTGGCTTTATTGTTATTTTATCAACCCTCTTAGCGTATATGTTGACAAGGGTCATTACGATGATAATAAAGAAAACTGCATCCAAATCCTCTGAATGGTTCTCGAGTTAAAATCGAGCATTCAAATAGAAAGACAGACATAAAAAATTAAAAACAATTGTTTTGTCCTCAGTATAAAAAATCTTTAATAATATTCAAGTACAGACCCGACATTTTTATGACTTTATTAATAGCAAAAAGTGTAAAGCAAGGATAATAATAAAAAGCCGTCAACAAATAAGCTATCAATTACTTTCCTTACAGAACTGAATTTTAAGCTAATCATGGTTTCTACTAAATTCGTATAGAAGTAATAATATTTTCTATTTAGAAATATAAATAGAAATATGTTTATTTTTGACTTAAAATGTTTACAATAAAAACAGAAATACTAAATGCTAAAGGTTAACATACAATTAGAAAACAATACTTAAATAAAAAAAAGAAAACCCAAATAATCCTATGAAATACTAAATAAAAACTAAAAACCTAGAAATATATACATTAAAAATTAAAAATTAAAAAAATTCTCACATGCCGTGTCGTTTGGAAAAATACAGCAGGCTAGGTTTTAACAATAAATAAAATTAAAAAAAAAAATTATGAGCACTTCATTGCACAAGAAAGAATATATTTACAAAGATAAAAATCAGACAAAGGTAAGAATGGATTCATTTTTACAAGAAATTTCTATTAGAACTCTTAAAAATAATATACTTTGTCCAAATACATAACTGTACGAATACAAATAAATAAGTAGCTTTGTCAGTCAGACATTCAGAGTGTGGGGAGAGATAAATACTTTTTGTGACAAAGAAATTAATGCCAATGTTTGAATGTGAATTTTAATCAGAATGAGTCAATGTTTGGTTATAGAATCGATGTCATATCAAAACGAAGTATATACGGGTAGAACATCCATCAACACTTTTAGGCTTTGAATTGATACAGTTTAAAAAGAGAATATCATTTTTTGCGTTGGGTAAAACTGTTCAATTTCTGTGTATGTGTTTTTGTTTGTATTACTAATTTATTAGTTAAATGATCTTGCAAATTATTGTTGTTTTCTATTTTACTCAATTTGTTATAGTATTAGTTTGTGTTTCAATAAAACAAATAAATTTATATGATCTGATACGTAAAAAAAAAAAAATCAGGAATCAAAATAGGGTGAAGACGGCCAAACCTTCCCGATTTGGCTTTATACAGCTTCTAATTGGATCGATTTCTATGAAACTTCCGAAATATTCGATTAATAATGTTAAGTAGATTATGATTAATGATTAAACATATCTATGAATCACAGACATACAGACCAAACATTAATAATAAACGCATAGAGTCGACTTGAAACAATTTCAGTTCAGGGAGTTACGGGCTCTTTTAGATATAAATATTGCTTGTTTCCAAACAATATATATACGAGAGATTAGTTTAGGTATTATCAAATATGTTTCAAGCATAAGCCAGCCAAAACAACCCATTTTTATATGATTATTCGTACCATGTAGCTTAAATGTGGCTTGGTTTCCGTATGGAAACTTGCCAACGCTATTTAATCCTTAGGTTTAGTCTGGATGTCTGTGGCTTGTATTGATATTGAAGTATGATCGTATCAAACTGCAATTCAAATGTGAAAAAAATACTTTTTAACATAAGAAGGAAATCCTTTTATTTTAAGTCCACAATGGTCTTACGCTTGGCCGTTACCGCGCCAGATCGAAAGGGTCGGGAAGACACAAGATGAAGTGAGCTCGTCCAGAAAGCAGGAGAGTCAAAGCAGGTAAGGTGATAATAGCGCAAAAATCTGATGAAGTCGGTAACAGTCGCATGACTGATACTACGCAACTGCCTGCAACCACTCCCACGGTACGGCTTCTCATGACGTGATACCAGGTCACGACGAGTCACTTGGCATCATGGTTTCGTCATGCGGGTAGTGACAAGCCAAGCCAATAAAGATGAGCGTACGTTGTCTCTGCAGACTAGACTCTGTTGACCCTCAACACTGCAGAGATGTAGATCGTTGGGATATCTTTTTATAATCCCTTAGTCACCTCTTACGACATTCACACGAAGACATGGAGTGCCTACATTCTTCTTTACGTGACGTTGCTACACAATGACTTTTGCTTTTATCATATTTATCAGATCATTTTATACTTAGATTTTCTATAGGGGTGGTTTTAGCTTGAGGTAGAACCAATTCAGTTCTCCAGGTAGAACCAATTAAGACGAAGTTAGTAGTAAAAAATTTTGCCGTGAATTATTTCTAAAATATATAATACTATATATTTACACTATAACATTGTATTTATTACAAAACAGTATTATCCAGTTTCTTCTTGATTAACTGCACTACCGACAGATATGTTTATCTCTTTCGTTTTGCAATGGACTACTGCGCCTTTTGTGAAATATACCTACTTGCGTAAAACCAAATAATATGTACAGTACACAATGCAAAATATAATGATAGAGCCCACTTGAATATTTTTTTAAATATCGGTGAATAATATCACACAATAATAAACGCTGTTAATATAAATTCTGTATGTGGAAAAGATAATACCAATCCAAAACAATCTCATAAATAGAACCGACTGGGTCTGGAAAGCGAGAACGATCTAAACGTATTTCCATAAATGTCAGTTTATTCACTAACAATACTATATGGGCGAGTGGACCTTCGGGGACGCAAAGCGAGTTTCATTTCGCTTCAGCAGCTGAAATATGTTGTACTCGTTTACTCGTACATTCGCATGTACACCCACTTCTGTCAACTAAACCAGAGTTAACGCAATCATATACTAGGGAGGATACTGTTACTGCAACGTGAAATATAAAAACAGAACTACGAGTATTAAGGAAAAATAAATAAATAATTATTATAAATTCCAGAAAAAAGAAAAAAAATTTTGCTCAGATAATTGAATAATTGAACAGCTGACTAAATTTCTGTGGAAAGGTAAAATAAAAGTACGCGCAAAAATTGTTTTATGTGTAAAAATAATATCCTGTATTTTTATGATACCGATCGAAATTATGCTTGACCCTTTCGATTGGTATCATAAAAATACAAGCTGTTTTTTTACACATTTGTCCGGTTCGATTTCCGGTTCAAGCACGTGTTTTTTTTTAATTATTATAATGTAGTTTTCCTTAACTTTAAAAATAAAATAAAGGTTCCTTTAAGTAAAATTTGCTATCTTTGATATTTAAGGTACTTACCTTCCAGGGGACATTCGAAATGAAAACGTTTTTAGTGCCATGTTTGTTTTTTTTTAATATATTATATAAACTTTTTAAGATTTTGTTACGACAAAAGTTAGCGTTATGTTCTTGGCAGAAGTAATTTTTTTTACATGAAGTATTGCTAGATTGTTCAAACAAGGAAGAGTAAGTAACGGTTTAGCGGGGACTATCCTCTTAATGCGGTGGATTCTCCTATGCCTTCTGTACCACAACGTACGGATGTCTGGTCAAAAGTCCTACCAGAATTAATTTCTTCGGCCAATTTCCAATACCGGATATTATTAGGTATAGGTGGTAGAGCTGATGCTGGGCTCGTCTGTGGACTGTCTTACTCGCAAATCCTCCTGAAGTTATTCGGGGGAAAGTAAGAGAACAGCTCTCAGGCAAAACAACCAGGCGGCCCACCATTGCCTGGGACCGATGGATGACGGTATATCCATCCCCAATTGCTGGGCCTTATATAAAACAGACTGGTGACGGGCAGCAGTCATTGGTGCAAGGGTTTCCACACCGCGCTCACCAACTCGCCTGCCTAGCGTGTGTGAGTATATGGGTATTTTTTCCAGGTGAAATCCTGGAAAGGCCTATGTCCAGCAGTGGAAGAAACAGACTGATGGATGGATGGATGCTATTGCTTAGTAGTTATAGGGGAATAGTTTTATAATTGTGACATTTATTGACCACTAGCCTTTGTCTGCGGCTCTGCCCGCGTTTATAATATTTTATAGCACACCGTGCGTAAAATGACCGCTTTACGCACGCTGCGCTTGCGTAAAGTCGGCATTTTCCCCACTTGTGCTATAAAATATTATACGATACTCGTGCGAGAAACTCTCGTATCGTAATGTACTATTTTTCCATTTTCAGCTTAGGCGTTATCTTAGGAACAACCTTTATATCCTGTGTTGACCAGGGTCACTGCGGTGATAGTAAAAACACGCATCCAAATCTGTTGAGTGGTTTTTAGAGTTGAAACGGAACATACATACATACAAACAGACAGACAGACAAAGATTCAAAAAATTTTAGTTTGGCCTCCTCAATAACCCACCTAAAATATCGTAAAAATAATCAATGTTCTTCTACATCTTGGCGGTGCATATCCTAGCGGATGTCAGCGACCACCAGGTATTTACAGAATGTAATGGTGATATTAAAATGTATTTTTGAGAAAATGTTTTTTTTTTCATATTTCCACCATTTTTTTTTGCCAAATGTTGGACGTCTGAGCTGTCGCTAGTTTACTGCTTCCGCAAAATCATCAAACATCCTGTATACGTAGAACAGAGGACCGCCAAGACTGGTAAAATATTAGAAAAGTTATGTCCAGCAGTGTACTATGACGGGCTGATGGATAAGCGGATGGATCATTCTGTATAGGCAGCTAACCAATATAATATTGTGTGATTGTTCACAGTCTGCAGTAGTTGATAGCTCAACCATGATGAGATACTAAACCCTAAAAATCACAACTTAAGAAACCGTTTTTAAAACTAGAATTGGATTTTGATAGCAAACTTGACGTGAAAAAGGTATAAAAATACATAAAATCTGTCTAGACTTGTTTTTGTGGAATAAAAATCTACATAATTATATTATTAAAACACGCGTGAGCTGACATTTTTTTCTCTTTTTCTCTGGTTACATACTTACCAACCGTTTCAACGATACAATTTAATCATTCTCAAGAGTGTCATTCTAAGAACGAGCAGTGGCCGCAAAATTAAGGTGGTCGAGTATTCGGGTACGTAACCCTAAACCTATGTTAAAAATAGGTGTTTTTAGTATTTGTTGTCTAATTACAGTATATAGCATATAACAAAAATGGTCTAAGACTGACAACTTCGATGAACCCTCATTTCTTCATTTTTAAGGGTCCATGCCACCTAAACGTGCCCCACCGTATTGCTGATTCATGACAGAAAATATTTGTTTAATGAGAAATAAAAAATCACACAAGTTGTCGAAGAGTTGTATTACAACCTAATTAATTTGATTTTTGCATAGAATTCATAGCAAGCTAGAAAAAAAAAATCTTAAGTCACTAAAAATCACGTAAAACTGCTCTTCGCGTATTTCGCATTGACGGTTTCCCAGATGATTTTGGAAACTGAAATTCAATCACCCGTAAGTTAAGAGTATACAGAATGGTGTGATTGGTTTAATTTTGCCAAACAAAAATTGTAACTTGGTGTATTTATCCATCGAACATAATAATTCGGCATCGAAACGTGATTCTTTAGAGCGCGCGATGTTTCGGTTGTCGTAACAGCCACGTCTCAGAGCGCGCTATTTTAAACAAAAATGAAACGTCACAGAGTTCAGTTCTACATGACGCTAAATGAGGTGCTTAATGTTAGGGAGAACGGGTCCTGAAATATGAAAGATATGATTTACTCTACTATATGAGTTCTAGACAATGACAGCATATGTGTCGGGGTAAGAAATTAAAAAAAATCGGCCTCTTTGTCATGAGGAAAAATTAATTTAACTAAATTTTTGATTCAATATTCGGTTTTGGTTCAACATTTAACACAAAATAATCCAAAATAGATCTTTAACTCATTCCGTCTGCAAGCTACAGACCCATGACTTACAGACGGACAGACAGACAGCAGGGCGACATTAATAGGACTTTTTGTCCTAAGAACGGTATAAAGCAAGTTCGACTCGTGCCCTGACGTACATAGGTTTTAAACCACAAATGTATTCCATGGGCACATCAACACATATATACGCATCCAACTTAAATTGACACTAAGTAATCCGTAAGTCTTACGGACTATTCAACTCCATGTATCCAAAGGTTCTAATTAAGTTGGTAGTGTATATCTTCTTTAATAACAAAATATTGATAATTTTCAGAAGTTTCCTAAGAAGTGTGCATAAGACTTAGTTTACGGACTTTTAAGTTTCTAAGTCAACTGGCAATAACTTTTTCCGCGCCAAGTAAGAAGCCTGATTTCTTAAAAGTACTATGGGGCCGTATTTTTAAACAGTACTGGAGGACGTCTTTAAAACAATAGACTGGAATGGACAAGTACATTTCACATCTTCGCTTTGCTGATGACATCGTGATAATGGCGGTATCGCTGCAGGAACTGGAAGAAATGGTGCGCGGCCTTAGCGGTTCTTCGAGACGAGTGGGACTGCGGGTGAATTTGGAGAAGACTAAGGTCATATCCAACTGTCACGTCATCCAAGAGCCGCTAACCGTCGACAATGTCAGCATTGAAGCTGTTCGAAAATATGTTCATCCTGGTCAAGATATACAGCTGGATAAAAACAAATTCGACGCCGAGGCTGACAGAAGAATATGATTGGGTTAGGCAGCAATCGGAAAGTTGCGTCAAAGTCAGTCAAAGTCAAAGTCAAAAAGTATTTATTGCCACAACATGTACACAGAAATACAGAAAATACATGTTAAACTAGAGAACTTAACTAAAAATAATAATAGTATTCCTCCGCACTTAATGTGGCAAAAGGAACAATCTCAGACATGTTGCGTGTTGTGTAGCAACAACGCAATGCTGGTTTTCAGACTGCCCCTTTTACTATGCTAAACTTAAAAAATATTAGATGAATACTCTGCAATAAAATTAAAGTGGAGGTCATCTTATAATTTTCTATAATATGCGGATTCATCTATATAAGAGCGCTTTACACAATTAATTTACAGATAATAAACAGAAAGACAGCAATGTTTGTATGTAACAGTACACTAAAAAATATAATTAAATAATAAATAAATAAATAATAAAAAAGAATAATACCTAAAAAATAAAATAAAAAAGTGTTTATATGAAAAGTGTTTATGAAATCTTAAATAAAATATCATATTTATATACTTGTAATATATAGATGTTTTCATGAAATATTTATATGTTTCGTAAAAAAAGAAATATTTATAGATATGCAGGATCTTGTTGTTGCTTCAGTAGTAACAAATAACGCAATTTAGTTTTAAATGTATTTGGGGATCTTATTTCTCTTAGGGGCGGAGGTAAATCGTTCCAAATTTTGGATGCTGCGTAACTGAAGCTTCCTTTATATCCGACAGTTTTATGTATGGGTATGTTTATTTTATTATTGGATCTGTTTCTTGTGTTATACGTGAGAATATCCCTTTTCCAAGTTATTTTTTGATGAAGGTATTCTGGTACTTGCTTATGCACAACTTTATGTACAAGATTAGTTAAATGCAATTGTCGGCGTGCTGCCATTTTAAGGATACCTTTTTTATTGAGGAATGGTGTGATATGAGCTCGACTGGGTATTGAGAAACAGAAGCGAGCGCATGCGTTTTGTACGCGTTGAATTGCGCGCTCTGTCTTAGCAAATATTCTCGGGCCATATACGACATCCCCGAAATTGAACAGCGATAATACAAGTGTTTCAGTTAGAGTTATTCGTACTTCCTCGGATAGAAATTCTCGATATCCATATAGTACTTTGAGCCTATAAAAAGCGTTTCTGATCTTGTAGTTTATGTGATCTATAAATCTTAATTCATTGTCAATAATTAGCCCCAAGTTTCTAGCAGATTTTACCATATCTATTATATTGTTATCTATTTTAAGAATAGGTGGTTGTTTTGTGATTGCGCTAGACTGATGTTTGGTACCTAGTACCAGAAATTTGGATTTTTTAGGATTTATTACAAGGCAATTTTCTTTTGACCAACTTGTTATGGAGTTAAGGTCTTCATTTATCGCTTGTATATTTTCATCTGTATGGAGTGGGGCAAATGAGCGGTATATTTGGGTATCGTCCGCATAAAGATGCACTTTACAATGTTTTAGACATTTAGGCAGATCAGCAGTATATATAATAAATAATAGCGGACTCAAAATGGAACCCTGAGGGCATCCTCTCGGTACATCAAGGATTCTCGACTGTTTCAGGTTCCCGTTCTCATCGATAGTTTCAACATACTGCTGTCTATCGTTTAGATATGACTGAAACCATGAGCAAGCTGTTTTTGATATACCATAGTACCTTAGTTTAGCTAAAAGCAACTTGGTATTAAGGCAGTCGAATGCACGGGAAAAATCTAGAAGTACGAGAATACTTCCTTGGCCCTTATCTGAAGCTGCCAGAATGTCATCGGTGACGTGAGCTAGTGATGTGTCTGTGCCTCTTCCGCTGCGAAAGCCAGATTGCATGATAGGGAGAATCTTCTCCTTTTCTAAATATTTGGTTAGCTGCACACTTACCACCCTTTCAATAATTTTTGACAGTGCTGGTAGTAAGCTGATAGCTCTTAAGTCTTTGACCTGCTCCACTACGTTCGTTTTTGGCAAAGGCTTTACTTTAGCCAACTTCCACGCTTTGGGAACGGTATTTGTCTCTAAAGACTTATTAATTATTAATGTTATTATTGGCAATGTGCAGGGGAGAGTCATACGTATCATGTCTATAGAGATTGTGTCAAATCCAGAAGCGTTTGTACCTATTGATTGAATGATTTTATTTACCAGATCCTCAGAACATAATTCTAAATTAAATTCACTGAACGTATATCTATTGTGAGCGTAATATTGCATTTTATCTGATTGAGTATCTGGGCTTCCAGGGACATCCAAGAAGAACTTGTTAATTTCGTCCGGGCTATTCAAATGCTTAGGTATGTGTGACTGATCGGGTTTATATGTAACAGATGAGCGCCTTAGATATTTCCACATGTGCTGTGGTTTTTTGATGTTTTTATTGACATAGTCTTTGAAAAAAGCAACTTTTTCTTTTTTCAAAGAGCTATTAACTAAGTTTTTTAGTTGTTTATAGTATTGATAGTGGCTATCTAATTTAGTCTTATTAGCTCGCTTCAGTGCTTCATCCCGGTATGTCATCATTATTTTAATAACGTCTGTGATCCATGGATGTTGCTTATGTGAGGCGCGAATTCGTTTCAGTGGCGCGTGTTTGTCAAATAAATTGATTATAAATTCATTAAACAGATTTAGCATCTCATCCACGTTACTTAGTACAGTAATAGAGAACCATGGTAAGGAGTTCAAGTCTAACATAAATTCATCGTAGTTTATTTTGTTTAGAAGACGCTTGAATACAAATTGGGGGATTTCTTTTGGTTTTTTAATGTGCAGTTCCGCCAAAACAATGCCATGATCACTAAGTGCCCGATTGTGATGGACATCTATCTTACAGACCAATTCCGGGATATCTGTAATAAATAAGTCAAGGAGAGTGGCTGTTGATTCTGTTATTCGAGTTGGTTCATTTACTAGTTGAGAAAGGTTTTGTTGGTTGAAAAAAGTGATCACTTCGGGAGCTGGGGACTTGGAAGGTAGCAAAAGATCAACATTAAAATCTGTGATAAGGAAAATATGATTGCAGTAGCCGAATGTGCTAATAGACTGACTTAAGGCGTCAATTGCACAGCTAACTGTAACACCTGACTCTGGACGATATGCGGTGCCGATAGCTATACGTCCCACGCCAACTATGTTCACTTCGAGCCACATTTGTTCCAAGTTAGATGGAGGGTGAGGTCGATTTCTGGTGCGAATTCCTGAGCGTATGTAAAAACCTACACCACCGCCTCTTTTATCGCTTGGTCGTGGGAGAAGCTTCAATGTATATCCGGGAATTTTAGGTGCGCATGTGTCCTGTCCTTCCTTTAGCCACGTTTCGTTTAGTGCCAGTATATCTGGCTTATATTTCTCCATCGTAACAGTGAATTCGTCCTTGCCGGTATTGAGAGATCTGACATTAAGTAATCCTATGATCAAACGTTTACCTTTGCGATTATTCATTTTTGAATGTGTGATAGATGTATGTAGGTACGTAGATGCAAATTATATGATTTTATAATTATAATAATCAATAAAGAAGGGATAATACCTATTTTGTGATGGGTAATTTTATCTAACTGGTTCATAGTAGATTTAATGTTAGAGTGTGATAGTTGGGGACACAATTGACAATATAATAATGTGCATTTGGTTCCCGAGAAGCTAATAATATGGTTGGTGTATATACAATGTGAAGCTTTATATTTATAAATATCTTTTTGTGTTTTTTTTTGACAAATGTTCTCAAATAATATCTCCGTGTTTATGAGAGAGCCACATACTCGTAACAACAAACAATTAAAAATGCAAAGTGAACACAACCGTTTATCGTGATAGCATGTACAAGTGTGCGAATACTTATATAATAAAAGTAAGTTGTGTTGTGCTATGTCACAACGGAATTTTTGTATCGCATCAATCTCCTTGCCCATTACAGGCGTTGCCGAAATAAACCTTATGAGTATGGACCATAACGGTACAATTTGAACTACAAACAATACAAACAATTACAAAAACTGCTTAGTAACAAAGCAGTACCAGAATTCCAATCAATGTTTGACAAATGCGGATTTGAGTTTAATTCAGAATGGTAACATTTCGCGTAAAAACCCGGTCCAAGTCAGCCTCTGTACGTAGAACGTGGACACTAGCAGTCTCGTCTTTTCTTGCCTTAATACGACCTTCCCTTGTCCAGATAAAGCGCCAGCCCGCCTTACGTCCTTCTTCGCGAGCTTTACCGAACAGGACACGGTTGATTTTTGTGAGACGCTCATTGACGTAGAAAGGTTTTGGGTCGTGCTTTGGGAGTCCTAGGTCAGCCGTGGTGGCACCACGACGAACTCGAGCGTTTTTAAGCATCTCATCTCGCAACGCACGTCGTGCTAGCTGCACGGCGATAGGGCGCGGTCGGTGTTGGGGGCCTGCCACGCTAGTCGCCTGCAGCCGTCGTGGGCCTACACGCGCCGCGCTCACGATGTCTCTCACTTCCAGCTCCACCCCTAACTTTACTGCCACAGTAGACACAAGATGCTGTATGGACTCACCATCACATTCCGGGATACCTGTGATCTCGACATCATTGAGTAGGGCTGATTGATCACGATCGTTCAGTTCCGATCTCAACTCCATTATTTCGTCCAGCAGCTTAGTTCCGGATGAAGATTGCAGTTGCTCCTTCACGACTTGTAGCTCAGAGCGCAGGCAGGTACCAGGTTATTCACCTCGTCAATAATGTACAACCAGTGTGTCCTTCCTGTAATAACGTATGGTGCTGAGACGTGGTCTCTTACAAAGGGCCTGATCCACTGATTTGAAGTCGTTGGAGCTATGGAGCGGGCTATGCTTTGGGCATCTTTGATGGATATAATCCAAAATGAGGAGATCCGTCGGAGATCGAAAGTAACCGATTCAGTAAGTTGAAGTGGCAGTGGGCAGGCCATATTTGTCGCCGGCATGATGGCCGTTGGGGCCGAAAGGCTTTAGGATGGAGACCACGTACAGCAAAGCGTAGTGTAGGCCAACCTCGCGCCCGCTGGACCGACGACTTGAAGGACGTTGTGGGTGGCGGCTGGATGAGGAGGATGGAGGAACAACATGAGTGGCGAAATTTGGGAAAGGCCTATGTCCAGCAGTGGACGAACACGGACTGATGAATGGATGGATGGATGGGGCCGTAGACTTCTGTAGTCAATATTAGTTTCAACCTGATATCTTCGGGGCCCGAGAAAAGGATTTGCACAACAAAGTGATCGTACAAGGGTTCCGTTTTTTCATTTCGAGGTACAGTACCCTAAAAATGACACTCGACTTGAAAATGCCGAAATTGTATTGGAGAAACAGATGACATATATTTTATGATTAATTGAAATAGGCGTTACCTTGCGGAAGGCCATCACTAAGTAAAGGATATATGAATATAATTTGCAATATTCCGCTAAACAATTCTTGTCGTGCTATTCAAAATGCAGACTCGTGCACCGCCCGCCCGCCCGCATAAAAACATGCAACAAGCAAGCGATACAAGCAAAGCAATCTTAAATAACAAGCAAGAAAACTTATCGACACGTGTTTCGCCTCTGAACGAGGCATCCTCGGGATGTGTTGCTAGCCCGGCTTCTCCGCAGCAACTGATGTGTTGCTCGCCCAGCCACTCCGCAGCAACTGATGTTGTTCGCCCGACAGCTCAGCAGCTGGTGACGAGCCGCCGACCAAAACTCGCCTTTTATACACCGGCCAGCTTATGATTTGTCAAAACGGTTAAATCATATTTTGATAGAAAAAACTGCCTTCAAGCCCATTTATTGTCTTAGGAACAAAGATGACTTAATATCAAAAATTCAGAATGTCCATTTGCCCTCTAATGCGAAGTTGATATCTTTAGATGTAGATAGCTTGTTTACCAATGTTCCTTCCGATGAGTGTTTGATTGTTATTAGAAATTTACTAGAAAAACAACGTCTTCACACTAACGAAATTGATGACCTCATTAGCCTTACATCAGTTTGCATGCGTCAAAATTATTTCAAATTCAATGATAGATTCTATATGCAGAAAGAAGGTTTAGCGATGGGTTCACCCTTAAGTCCATTAATGGCCGATATTTTCATGGATAGTTTTGAGAACAAACACATTGTCAGCAGTTCGAATATTTTGTATTATTACAGATACGTTGATGACATCATTATTTGCTGGACTGGTACTGGTAGACAGCTCGATGTATTTGTTGACAAATTGAACAAAATTCACCCCAAAATAAAATTTAAATTAGAAGTCGAACAAGAAAACTCCCTTAATTTTCTAGATTTAACGATTGCTCGGGCACAGAATAAACATGAATTTCAAATATACCGCAAGCCAACACACACCGATACTGTAATACCTTCTTCATCTTGTCACCCTTGGGAACATAAGCTTGCAGCATTTCGTTGTTATGTTCACAGATTGATGACGGTGCCTCTAAGTCCTGACAACTTTGAAAAAGAACTCAACATAATATATCAAATTGCTGTGAATAACGGGTATAGTGCAAAAACGGTTGATGGATTAGTCCACAAAAAACAGAATATCATTATTAGAAACAGTTTGTCTGCTTTACAGCCTGAAAGTACGAGTGTTCAGAAATATAAAACAAGCATAACTTATCTAGGTCCAATTTCTGAACGGATTGCGAAGATTTTTCGGCGTTGTGGTTTTCGCGTTGCATTCAGAACCAAAAATAAGATAAAGCGTATTTGCAATGGTAAGGACAAATTAGATAAAAAACAACAGTCTGGTATTTCCAAATTGTCTTGCAATGATTGTAACGGTGTCTATGTAGGTCAAACAGGTCGCAGTTTTGAAACTAGGTACAAAGAACATATTTCAGCCCATAGAAATAATCATCCTGAAAAATCACACTTTGCAAAACATCTATTAGAGTCCAGTCATAGTTTGCCTGATAACCATTCATTTGAAGTAAAACATATTTGTAAAAAAGGTTTAAGAATGTGTGTGTTAGAACAATTAGAAATACTAAAAAACAAGAATAACCCTGATTTACTAAACGAACAAACTAACTTTACCACTACCCCACTGTTATGCATGTTTTCGTCTCCCCATTTTCCCCACCAAACAACTAGTCAGGCCGGTGTATAAAAGGCGAGTTTTGGTCGGCGGCTCGTCACTAGCTGCTGAGCTGTCGGGCGAAGAACATCAGTTGCTGCGGAGTGGCTGGGCGAGCAACACATCAGTTGCTGCGGAGAAGCCGGGCTAGCAACACATCCCGAGGATGCCTCGTTCAGAGGCGAAACACGTGTCGATAAGTTTTCTTGCTTGTTATTTAAGATTGCTTTGCTTGTATCGCTTGCTTGTTGCATGTTTTTATGCGGGCGGGCGGGCGGTGCACGAGTCTGCATTTTGAATAGCACGACAAGAATTGTTTAGTGGAATATTGCAAATTATATTCATATATCCTTTACTTAGTGATGGACTTCCGCAAGGTAACGCCTATTTCAATTAATCATCTTAGGTCAGCAAGCATAGCTGAACAGGCGAAATTGTATGTTAAACTTACCAAATTACACAGAGTAGCCGCACAGAATGTTTGGTTTAATCAACAATGTAAGAAAAATCAAGTTATCCCCAACTACATAAAACTTAATATTCGTTGTAACACACACACTAGGTCTTCATTTTTAGCTATTAGAAGAGCACAATTGGCTTGGTTGAATGAAGAAATAAGGTATTGGTTTTCTGTAAGAAATAACCTTAAAACTCATCTCAAAGTTCTCCATACTGAATTAACTTTTTCTTTACACAGCACTGAATTTGACAGCTTGGATAGAAAGGCTAGAGATTTGGCATCGAAGGTTGTGCACGAGAAGTATCTCATTCAGAAAAGTAAGTTAGATAGATTAATACAGTGTAATAACGATTTTAGTCGACAGCCCGTGCAAAATTCATCAACTTCTTCATTCTACCCTCGAGTAAAAAATTTAACTTATGTTGTTTTTCCTAATATTGAGATGTCTCTTTTAGAAAAGGGTTTAAAATATAATATTTCTTCTAGTTTGTCCCAAAATTCATTAGAAAATTTAGCTGATGATGCTGAGATTACTGCAATTGTTTCTAAGCAAGACGATATTGTGAAGAGTTTGGTTACGCATGAAATTCAAGAGTCCGTTGTCTCATCAAGTCTCAAAATTAATCCGGAACTAGCAATATTTAAATCTGTTCAGAGTAGGGTCAACGAAAATAACTTAGTGATTTCCAAGGCCGATAAAGGCAACACAGTAGTAATAATGAATCGTGATGACTATAATATAAAGGTAAATGATGTTATTCAGGGTGACGCCTTTGTTCCTCTTAATTCAGATCCAACTAATAAATTTCAAGCAGAGTTAAAATTAGCCGTCAACAACACCTTTGTTTTTCCAGACAATTCTCACAATAAAGCAAAATTACTTCCTATGAACCCTGTAGCTCCAGCTTTGTACGGTTTGCCAAAAATTCATAAAGATAATATTCCAGTTCGTCCGGTTGTCTCTTATATAGGTGCTCCAGCTTATGATTTGTCAAAACGGTTAAATCATATTTTGATAGAAAAAACTGCCTTCAAGCCCATTTATTGTCTTAGGAACAAAGATGACTTAATATCAAAAATTCAGAATGTCCATTTGCCCTCTAATGCGAAGTTGATATCTTTAGATGTAGATAGCTTGTTTACCAATGTTCCTTCCGATGAGTGTTTGATTGTTATCAGAAATTTACTAGAAAAACAACGTCTTCACACTAACGAAATTGATGACCTCATTAGCCTTGCATCAGTTTGCATGCGTCAAAATTATTTCAAATTCAATGATAGATTCTATATGCAGAAAGAAGGTTTAGCGATGGGTTCACCCTTAAGTCCATTAATGGCCGATATTTTCATGGATAGTTTTGAGAACAAACACATTGTCAGTAGTTAGAATATTTTGTATTATTATAGATACGTTGATGACATCATTATTTGCTGGACTGGTACTGGTAGACAGCTCGATGTATTTGTTGACAAATTGAACAAAATTCACCCCAAAATAAAATTTAAATTAGAAGTCGAACAAGAAAACTCCCTTAATTTTCTAGATTTAACGATTACTCGGGCACAGAATAAACATGAATTTCAAATATACCGCAAGCCAACACACACCGATACTGTAATACCTTCTTCATCTTGTCATTCTTGGGAACATAAGCTTGCAGCATTTCGTTGTTATGTTTACAGATTGATGACGGTGCCTCTAAGTCCTGACAACTTTGAAAAAGAACTCAACATAATATATCAGATTGCTGTGAATAACGGGTATAGTGCAAAAATGGTTGATAGATTAGTCCACAAAAAACAGAATATCATTATTAGAAACAGTTTGTCTGCTTTACAGCCTGAAAGTACGAGTGTTCAGAAATATAAAACAAGCATAACTTATCTAGGTCCAATTTCTGAACGGTTTGCGAAGATTTTTCGGCGTTGTGGTGTTCGCGTTGCATTCAGAACCAAAAATAAGATAAAGCGTATTTGCAATGGTAAGGACAAATTAGATAAAAAACAACAGTCTGGTATTTACAAATTGTCTTGCAATGATTGAAACGGTGTCTATGTAGGCCAAACAGGTCGCAGTTTTGAAACTAGGTACAAAGAACATATCTCAGCCCATAGAAATAATCATCCTGAAAAATCACACTTTGCAAAACATCTATTAGAGTCCGGTCATAGTTTGCCTGATAACCATTCATTTGAAGTAAAACATATTTGTAAAAAAGGTTTAAGAATGTGTGTGTTAGAACAATTAGAAATACTAAAAAACAAGAATAACCCTGATTTACTAAACGAACAAACTAACTTTACCACTACCCCACTGTTACGCATGTTTTCGTCTCCCCATTTTCCCCACCAAACAACTAGTCAGGCCGGTGTATAAAAGGCGAGTTTTGGTCGGCGGCTCGTCACTAGCTGCTGAGCTGTCGGGCGAACAACATCAGTTGCTGCGGAGCGGCTGGGCGAGCAACACATCAGTTGCTGCGGAGAAGCCGGGCTAGCAACACATCCCAAGGATGCCTCGTTCAGAGGCGAAACACGTGTCGATAAGTTTTCTTGCTTGTTATTTAAGATTGCTTTGCTTGTATCGCTTGCTTGTTGCATGTTTTTATGCGGGCGGTGCACGAGTCTGCATTTTGAATAGCACGACAAGAATTGTTTAGCGGAATATTGCAAATTATATTCATATATCCTTTACTTAGATAACATATAGTCAACAACTAAAGTACATGAGTGCAAAATCGTTTCCTTCAAAATAATATTGCATTCTTTTTTTGTTAAGAAATATAAAACATCTAGGAAGATGATTGTAGGTATTTGAGGGTATGTACCTCCTATATGACATGCACAACCCAGACACGTTGCTGGCACATCGCATACATAAGCCAAGACGCGGCCAAATGTTGTGCTATTTCGGCAATTTCTGGCCATTTCTGGCAATTCTGACCGCTTCAGTGCTGCCCATTTCCCCTATTGTTCTTGGCCACAAACAAGGTTATTTACATGGATATAATCTATGGCATTTAATAAAATTCTAGGTCTTGGATGAACTTGAAAAAAACCTGTGCGCGATTATGTGATCTACACTAATAATAAAGTAGCAAGAAAGTCGTGTCTGTTCATTGAATATGTCTTCAAAATTTTAGGTAAAGTGTGTTATCACAGCGATGGCAGCGCATTCAATAACGAGGTCATGAAATTTTTGATTATTCTGAACAAATAAGCATTAATTTACAAATACTGAAGGATTAAAAAATGCAATGATCTGCAATCAGAAATCAAAATCGTTTCGGAAGTGACAGAAATGCTCTGAACATTCTACACGAGTTGCGAACAAATAAGTATTCACTTCAAAACATTCTTCATCAGTTCTGCTTGAATGAAATCTTTGCTATTACTTCATGTTTTTCTTTTGTCTCTAAAACTTCATTTTCTATTGTTCCAGCAAACATTCGATTCGATTTCAACCGTGTTCTCGATTCTTTTGTTTTGAGTCATATTGCGAGCGAACCGATTAAAATTTGAACGTGATTAATTAATAGTTTTACCGGGTAAAGTTTTATTATTCCCTTAACAAAAGTCGCTAATAGGTTTTCAACTGAAAATAAATTAACAGAAGTTTAGCTTTGAGTTGCTCACAAAACTAAAATCCTTTTGTTGTCTAAATTACTATTTTAATAATAAAGCTGAAAAGAAACTAAAAATACGATCCAAACTAAACCTTTAAACTGTATTACTCATTAATTTTATCTTAGATTAAATAAACTTACTCTTCAGATCATCACCGCTGAAGAGGGTACAAAAGAGGATACGTTGGATTGCCATAATGATACTGATTACCTGGCTGAGGAAATTTCCAGATCTTAAGTACACAACCAGAGGCGTCAAACAGGTGCAACGATGGTTGTCTAAGCAGTCGTCCCGCATCTGCCATAACGGCCCTAGACTTTGAACTCCGAACGGCACAAACCCTTGTCGTGGGCGGAATACTTGCACCATATTGCCGCCGCACCAGCCTTGGCCAAGGTTCTTGTAGGTGGGACGGGGCAAGTACGTCGCCATATGTAGGTGCAGAAACAGAAACAGTAATTTTGTTTTCTAAAAGTTTATTCACTTTGAAGTCATGCAATCAAATCGTGATGAAAGTTTCACTGATTGAATCGATACTCTAATTTATAAATTGTTAGCTTCTTAAGTTTAACATCAAGTTTTGTAATTTATTTTGCAGCCTTAAGGGTACTACAAGATCAGTTGTTAATTTAACAACAAAATTCTTTGAAACTGTTTTGAGTTTGTAAAAGGCTTCGAACGAGTGACTTTTTAATGGCTTTTTGAATGTTTCAGCTTTTACATTAAATTACGTCGCACAAAAGCATGAAATGAAAATAGCACAAGCAGAGTCCTCAGAGTGAAATAGTTGGATAGTTGTTTGAAATTGCAGTAATTTGCGGCTGTATTGTGCAATGCAATGAATACATTTTACAACAACATAAAATTAAATTGTTATTTTCCGCTTTTTACACGGACTTAAAAGTTTTTTTGCTTATTTAAGCAGTAAACTTATTTCACCTGTTTGTTTTTGAAAGACGAATTTCCTAATCAAAAATGTTACCTGGTCTTTGTCTGAAATTTTTTCTACAAAATATCCCAATCAGACGATCAACAGCAGACACGTGAGGATTCGTATAAGATATTGATTATTTTTATTTGGACTTTGTTAAACATTTGCACAAGAATGTTATTAAAGTAATAACATGTTATTGATATATGTCCCGCAGGCATAACATTAAAGATACTTTTATCACTGTGTAAGAAAATAGATTTTTAAACTCTGCTTATTCCTTGTGATCAACAAATAATAAACATTCAAACTTAAAAGCTCTCTTTTTACAATTTTCCAATCAAAATACGAAAGTATACAAAATAATCTAGAAAAACAAAAATAATATTATTATCAATAAAACATTTATTATACCTAAACTGTTGCGACACATGTTTTAGCACACACAATCAAATTATTATATTTTATGAAACAATTATACCTATAAATACTTGATGGGACGTGAAACGTCAGAGGTCGTAGGTTCAATCTCCGAGTTTCACATTAATTTGTGTCCGGTCTGAGTGCTTCGAAAGGCACGTTTAGCTGTTGGTCCATTTGTACCTGAAGTACGGTGGCCGGCGATAGGGCTTACCAACCAACCATTTGCGACTTGGTTCATCGGTGCGAAGATATATAATCGTCGGTGTAAAGTATCGTGAAATTTTTATATAGGTACATGTTTTTTTTAATTTCATGTCAAGTACGGGTGAAGTATAGGTAGATATTTAAATTACTAATATACAGGTATGCTACTGTTATTTTAACCAAAACAATCGGTTTTCGTAGTCAAAGTTACCTGTAACCATTTTACGTTCAGGGAAATTCATAACGTTTGTGTATTGTGTTGTTTTTCATCAGACTTGGTTCAGCTGTTGCCAGTTGCAGCACAAAGCGGTCTTTGATGCCAGAGATGAACCATGCGGGATAGCCATATTTTGTAGGGTTCCATACCTTGAAATAAAAAAACGAAACCCTAAAAAGGATCACTTTGTTTTCCGTCTGTCTGTCTCTCCGTCTGTCAAGACCCTTTTTGTTAGGCTTCGTTGGAGATGTCAACTTAAAACTAATAAATAAAATAAAATATCTTCATTTCAAGTAACATAGATTAAAATGCACAATAATAAAACACAAAATAATGATTTATACGAAACAATAAAAAAATATATATACATTCATAAAAACTTAACTAGGCAACATTATAATGCCTGTCACAACAGTGTCTTATGTGTCAATCCTACCCGCTATCATTGCCAGGACAGTATGACCGCTGGTCCTCACCCTTCACACCATGGACGCGCAACGCTTGCGCATGGTCGCATGGAAGCAGTCAGTTTGCGCCCACGCGAACATGTCCGAAGCACTACAGTTTCGAGGCAGCCGCAGCACTGCTCTGAGCGCGTTATACTAGACGTGGAGGCCCATTCGACTTCTGAGGTCTGTTAACTCACAGGCGGCACGTGTAGAGTTATGTACAGTATGCCTTAAAAAGTATTAATCTTACTTCTGAGTATATACTTCCTGAAGAAGTCCACGGCTCAAAGCGAAAAAGTGTTATTGCCGTAGTAATCAATTTCATACAAATGAAATGGCTCAGCATGAAAACCTACTTACAGTTGATTTAGAAACTAAAAATTCCGTTTACAATCGGATCTTTTAGCACATGTACAGGAAAAATCAGAAAATTGCCTATGTTTAACGATTCAAGAAGAAATGTATGATCATCTTAATAACAACCTTTAGATAAGTTTAACATTAAGATAAGATTAAGTTTGTGTTTTAAACGGTATGTTCGGAACCCTCAATGCACGAGTGCTACTCGCACTTGACCGGTTTTTTTAAATTTCTGTATTGTGTAACTACTTATATAAAGAAAATTTACTTTTTAGTCTTTTAATAATAGAAAAATAATAAAATACCGGACCCGTATGACCCGAAATATATCTCCCAATAAATAATTTTATGAGTTTTCTCATATATATATATATCTCATAAATATTATCCTTATATATACTTACATATATAAGGATAATATTTGTAATAATTTAAGGAACAACAAGTCAATGGCAATGAAAACACGGTCAAACTTTACTCTCCACTGATTGGGAAGTGCGTATAGTACATTTTGATGCAAGTGCAAAAAGGTTTATATTTAGAGTCACGATTAAATTTTGTGCCGAGACGTAGTCGAGGCAAAAAACAGTCGGGACGAGAAATATCAACACTTTCGCACGTGTATCAAACGACGTTTTAATACACCTGCGAAAAATTGCATGAAATAAAAGCAATTTTGTTGCAAATCAAAACAGATACAAGTCGACTGAAGAACACGCAGTCTGATTGGCGCACAATCTGTACTACAAAGACCAATGTCTTTTTCTAAAATCTTTTTAACAATAATTTCTAAGATAGTTAAAATAGAAAATAATTTATGACGTCTAAAATAGTTTTGAATTTTTAAAAGATATTTTAAAATTTAACTTACATAATAAATATAAAATATATATGCAGGGTGATTGGTAATTAGATGCAATCCTTTGAAGGGGTTGTAGAAAAGAACCACTGCAGTCGATTCAACTATATAATGCATTATGCAAAAGTGAACCATTTCTGAGATATTTTGAATTTAAGCTTTTTTTCTAAAGTAAACCTTAAAAAATATATATTTAAAAAACTAACCAATATTTTAGATTTTTTTTATTTGTTTCGCTTTGATAACATCCCAGCCAATAAACAACAAGCCTAAAATGCACATTATTGACGTAAACCTTGACACTATGCTCTAAAACAATTGAAAACTCTTGAAAATCGCAAAAGATTTACACAAAAAAGCTAGGTTAAAACAAAAAGTCTCTATAAAATCTGTGCGTATCAGCTTGAAAACATTTGCATTTTACTAGCTTTCGAATGAGGCATAAAAATCTTAAATTGACAGAGGAATAATGGAATGAATGATGATTACTAAATGATGTGACCGGTTTCCCCTAGATGGCGTCAGTAGGTAGTAAAAACAAAAAGCACGAGTGACAAATATGTCATTTTACGCATGTTAAACAGGCACATAATCTATAATATTTTGAGCGGGTATATTAAAAAAGCTTATTTATAACGATCGGTACACCTCGACTTAAGATTTTCTTTGGGATAGTTACCAGTTTCCAACCCTAGAAATTAACCCTAGAATGTTTTCATGACCATCATCCGAAAAAAACCATTTCATCTAAAAATATATTTAAATTAAATGTAAATTAAAGAAAATGTTTCCTAGTTTTGTATTTGGTTTAAACATTCAGACATAGAGGGCGCTGGCGTGCCAACGTAATGTAGTATTATGATTATCGTGTGTTTATAAATAGTAAAGTTGCATATCCCTTAATAAATTCGTGAAAAACAGTAACTTAACGTAAAAATACAGTGAAAGAAATAAAAGTGAACATATTTTACAAAGAAACAGTGCTCTAAACAAACTAACAAAAAATTTTGACACTCAAGAACATTCTTGTCCTATTCGAAGCTGTAAAACGAAGATAATCAACGCTATATTTAACAAGGCTGTGAAACATATATAACCAACGGAAATCCAAATTAAAATCGCTGCGAATCTAAAGTCTGAGCTAAAATTCCATAACATAACCTACAAATTCTACGAAAATAGTAACCGTTATTTATGATACCAACCACTGGCCCAGTATTGAAAATATACTAACGACATCTATCGGGAAGTAGAAGAACCACAACAAAGCTACTATCTAAGGTGACCACATGTAGGAGAAATATTTTGGATAAAATTCAGCTAGTCACCAAAAGAGGTCACAATCAATATTTTTTTATGACCAATGACATTAAATTTAATGACAACAGGACATTAAATTAAATTGTTAATCCATAGCCAAAAAACATAATGAGTTGCTTAGCCTGCACAAAAAAGGTAAACATTGCCGAAAGAATAACATGCTGCTCCTGCAAAAGTAACTTTCATTACCAATGTTTAAGTATATCTAGAGATTTTTTTATGAAAAACAAACAAGACTATGATTTTTCCTGGCTTTGTCCGAGTTGCAAGACTAAAGAACGAAAAACCAGAAATGAAAACAATCCAGTAAAAAATGCCCAATCACCAAATATAAAAATCGCTCAATTGATCTTGATGCAATAACAATACCGAACCAGGAAGGTCAACACAATATTAATGTCACTATCAGAAAAAAAGAAACATCCACTTTAAATAACACATCTATTTTCGAGAATACAAGTTTGTTAGGCGACAATTACTGCTCAGAAACTACACAACAGTCCCCAGTGCTATTAAATGACGATACTTCTGAAACACGTAACGAATTAACTTTACAGAATCTGGAAAAGATTTTAAAACTGCAACTAAAAGAAAACAACAATGTTATAATATCAGAATTACAAACTACAATTAAATGTGAAATTTACAAAGTAATCACAAAATTAAAAGTAGAAATAAAAAAAGAAACAAACGAGTTAACAAAGGAAAATATATTAAGAAAAACTGATATCGATCTACTCACCGAAAAAATAGATAAACTCAATAAAGAGAAGGACAATCTAAAACAAGGTATGAAATACCTATTAAACAAGATGTCTACTATAATAACAAAAAACATGCCAGAAAACCACAACAAAAATATAGTACTTTATGGCCTAACAGAATACTACAAGGAATTTGAAAACGATCTACATAATAGAATAATTGAAACCTTCAGAGATATACTTCATGTGGACCTAATGGTCTATATTGAGGAAACTTACAGGATTGGTAAATACAACAACAACTATAAACGTCCGCTTGTTATCGTACTAATAAGCAAGAGAAAGACTAAATACATCCATGAAAGCAGTAATAATTTCCAAGGAATGAAATTGTTCGTAGCAGAATATTTAGATAAAGATGCGAGAGAAGAGCGAAAGATTATGCGATCGGAAATGCTTGAGGCTCCGACAAAGGGACTTAATGCAATAATACGAAACAATAAACTCTTTATAGATGGAAAACAAATAGAACTAAGAAATGAAGAAGATTACAAGACAAAGTCTAGTGACACAGTCACTGTAGGAAAAACAAACGACCAACAAAACAATATTATGGGAAAAAACTACATAAGAAACATCAAACAACATTACCGAACTAGTCATTATGACAACACTGGAACCTATTCCTTTCGAAAATAAAAACCATCAATTTGAAGTGATATTCCAAAATTTCCAGAGCCTCTATAACAAACAAGATATATTAGAATACTTTATAGATCAAAACCCTACTTATCAAGCTATATGTATATCAGAGTCGTGGCTAACAGAAGAAAAATTACAACTAATAAAATTTAGTGGCTACAAGATAGCGGCATCCTTTTGCCGGAAGAATAGAATAGGAGGCGGCGCGGCGTCTGCATCCTTTTAGAAGAACACATTGAGAGTGAAAATATAAAAAACATCGACGACATGTCCGTAGAATATGTGCTGGAAGCGTGCGTGGTTAAACTGTCAAAAGAAAACCTTGTAATAGTTACGATGTACTGGAATAGAAGAGAGGAGGGCTTATTTTATGATCGCCTAAATTTAATATTAAACTTCATTAACAAAAAAAATCCAAAATTTAATATCATTATAGGGGGAGATTTTAATACAGATATCCTAATAAAAAATTCGAAAACTAATAAACTTTTAAACCTTATGCTAGAATCCAAACTAACTCAACATATTAAACAACCAACTCATCACACGCCAACCTCATCAACATGCCTAGACCTAATATTTACAAGTTTTACTAACAAGAAAATAAATACAATAGTAGAAGATTTTGGTTTCTCTAACCATATGGGAGTAATCATACATGCAGAAGTGCCCAAAACAACACAACAAATAACCTGGTATATAACAAAACGGCTATTTAATAACAAAAATATAGAATTATTCAAATCACAACTAAAACAAATCGACTGGCATGAGTTATTTACGCCAGATAATAACATAAACAAAACAGGTTTTTACAGTGACTCATTTACGGTATACGCTGCAAGACTGTGGAACCGATTGCCTTTGTCAATACAGACATTGGAAAATATAAAATTATTTAAAATTAAAGTAAAGGAATTTTTCTCCGCAGAGTACTCATCAAAGTAGAACTCAAATATGCAGTATTATAATATTTGTATGTTTATTTATTATATGTATGTAGTTATGTATTAGTATGTTCATGTATTGTATATGTAAGTTTATGTCTTAGATAAGTCTATTTAGATATATATTTTTAGCTTGATCTTTCCTCACTGATTAGCATTTACTCCTTCCTTTTTATTCTGTCAACTATCTTTCTGTTGCCTGGAAGATATTGCTGTTAGCAATAAGTGCCGCCTTTGTACACCATGTTTGATTGTTTTGATATTTTGTATTGATTTTATTGTATGTGCAAAAAGTGTTATAAATAAAATAAAATAAATAAACGAAAATTATAACATCTTAAACAGTAAATTAACTAGTATTTTAAACAATGGCATACCAAAAAGAAAAATCAAGTTGTGAAATACTCTTAAAAATATTGGTTAACAGTAGGGATAAAACAATTTTGCAAAAACAAAAGGCTATTAAAAATACTTACACTCAAATCAAATTACAATAAAACAATCACCAATTACTATAAAAAATATGCAAAAATACTAAACAAGACAATAACTATCTCAAAAAAACTAGATTACAAGAAAAAAATTAAAATTCCAATAATGTAGTAAAAACAATGTCGAGTGTCATAAATGAACGCACCAACAAAAAACCCCTGAAAGAAAAAAACAATATTCAACTTCAAATAAATAATACTCTCACCTCGGAACCCAAACAAATAGTAAATGCATTCAATAATTTTTTGCATTCTGAAAGAAAAGTTGGGCCTGTACCACGCGGCCGCCCCGTGATAAACCCAGCCGAAAACACAATGTTCCTCTACCCAGTAAAACATCGCGAAGTGTTTCTCATACTAAAAAATCTTAAAAGTAAAAAAAGTCACGGCATTGATGAATTACCACCCTACCTTTTTAAACAATGCCCAGAAGAGTTGACGCTACCATTTTACATTATGATAAATCAATACTTTAACGAAGGTGTCTTTCCAGATTTTCTAAAAATAGCCTTAATAAAACCTAAACACAAAAAAGGCTCTTAAACAGAAACTACAGATTACCGCCCCATTGCTCTTCTACCAACAGCTTCAAAAATCTTTGAGACAGCAATGCACAAACGTGTCTACAGTTTTTTTTGAAAAATATAACCTCCTTGACGAATGCCAAAACGGCTTCCGAAAGAAGCGCTCGACTACCTTGGCAGTTTATAAATATATTCAAGCAGCCCTAAACTTAATAAATAATAAAAAATATGCGGTGGGTGTCCTTCTGGACATGACAAAAGCCTATGATAAAGTGCAATATAACATACTATTAGATAAATTATACGGAATAGGAATACGTGGTATCACTCATAAATGGTTCAACTCATACCTAAAACACAGAAAACAATTTGTAGAAATAGAATATTTTAACAGAAATTCTAAAGAAATAACTAAAATTAGATCTGATAGTAAAAACATAAATGCCTCAATTCCCCAAGGTAGTGAGATTGGATGCCTTTTGTTTCTAATTTATGTAAATGACTTGCCTAAAACAATAAAAGATCCTTGCGTCTTATTTGCCGACGACATCTCCATACTTACATCATGCACTAATGACATAGAACTTAATAACAAACTTCAAACTATATTCACCGACACCATAAATTGGCTACACGACCATAACCTAGAGATTAACTTCAAAAAAACAAAATTAATACCGTTTCACCCCTTTCAAAAAACCCTAATCCATATCAATTTCACATTTGACAATACCAAACTCGAAGTAGTAAATGATTTCTCGCTGCTTGGATTGCATATAGATACAAATATCAACTGGAAAGTGCACACCCAAAATATATGTTCAAAATTATCTAAATTCGCTTATGCACTCCGCGAAGTCAAAAAGTCCACCGATCTAAAAACGGCTATCGTCACCTACTATGCTTATGCATATGCATGGCTTAGTTATGGCATTATCCTGTGGGGAAACAGCACTAATGCTTCAACCGTTTTTGCTCTCCAAAGAGGGCTTATTAGAATATTAGTAAATATAAAAATAACCGACAGCTGTAGACCTCACTTTATACAACACGAAATTCTCACACTACCTTGTATCTATATACTTGAAACCTGTAAGTTTGCCCGAAAGTACCCCGAGTTTTATAAAAAACGCGAAGATCTAACAAGTCGTACCCTGAGACCTAGACACGGATTAGCACTACCACCCTCTCAGCTAAAAATGCACTCCTCAAGACCATTATCCATGTCTATAAAAAATTATAATAAATTAAAATTATAATAATTTTTAAAATTACTAATACAGCTATTGACCACAAAATGTTATTACACTATCAACGAATATTTAAATGATAAATTATAAAATACAAATATGTGAAAAGAAAACTGACAAAAAAAAACTGGGAATTTAAATATTTTAGTAACTTAATAATCAATCTTTAGTAATAACAATGATAATGAAAATAATAATAAATAATTAGTAATACATAATAATAATAGTGACACAAATAAATTTCTTTATTGCGCAAAACTTACATACTAAGATACCTCTCTTCCATATAACAGGTAGGTAGCTATTAATTTGCAACAATTTTAAATATTTTTATGTAGCATAATAAGTTGTTTATAGTAGGATCTTCACAAATAATAAATCTATAATAATAAAATGCCGTCCTCTATTATATTGCTGTGCCTGGACAAGGTCCATAATGATCTAATAATATTAACGTTTTTCACCTGTGTATATACTTTATGGAATGCAATAAAATATATGAATATGAATATGAAATTTTGCAAATTCACCATTGGAAGACAGTAGCATCCAGAAATGGTGAATCAAAGTACAAGTTTACTTCGCAACATTTATAAGTTCTCATTTGAAGTGCACAACTGACACAACCACTTTAGGCTTAAAAAAAGAAGAAAGATTTTTATCTATCCAAAAGAAGAAAAAAAATCAAGCGGCAAAATCACCTATATTACCCTTGGCCGCACCGCTTAGCCCTACTGGTGGGTCCACGCTGAATTTTTTTTCCCCGTTGTCCCACCTTAATAAGGAAAATTCAATCTTATTCAATCTGACGGTTCCAGTGGGAGCACGGGTCTTGGCACGTCTTGGTACCCGTGTAATTATTCTTGGCACCTTTTACCCGTGTAATTATTCTTGGCACCTTTTACCCGTGGCCCCACCGCTTAGCCTTACTGGTGGGTTCATTGTACCCACAACACTAGAGATGTGAAAAAAAGTTAAATGGATTAAACACTATAAACATATAGTTTTAATATACATCTATTCCGTAGATTTTTGCGGAAGTCCCTCGAAACACTGACAAACGTCTCGTCTGCTGTCACTCTCCCAGTTTCTGGGCAAGCGCATTCATCCTAGTTCTTATTGACATTTTCCCTCAAGCGTCATGGACAAGCGTAAGTCTGTGGTAGGTGCAAAAACAAACCAGAGCCTGAAATCGAACTGGAGATCCCGCCCAATGGCTAGAATAAAAAGAGACCTCCCCAAACTTATGCAGCTATTTGGATACCTTCGCTCTACAAAAAGAAATCATCATTACTTTAAAAAAATCCCTGTAATACCCATCGAACAGCAGCGGGAGACTCATAAACCTTCTGTGCCGGACGGCTGGCCCGCCCATCCCTCATTTTGGAGGGAAAACCTACTTAAAGGCGTGGCCGTGGGCCTTAATTTTTGCCTGCCACTTAATCTTGCCATTTAGACTCGATTTTTGTACGGTCTTATCGGGATTTGTGGGGCCCTAGTTTGTTTACTTGGCGGTCTTTTGTCTTTCCTGGATGAGGAAAATTTGAGAAAATTACTGAAAAGTAAACATAATTAAGTAATTGCGTTTTTACAGGTAGCTTGTAAATTGTACGAATATTTTGGTTATTTCTTTTTTTTTTTACTGACTGGAATATTTGGTTGTTTTGAGTTCGCGGCATGGTCGTTAATAGATCAATTTTCAGTCAATCGATCTGAGTTCAAATTCTATCGGTCAAACATGTACCAATGAGAATTTCAAAATGTACCTATATATATTACATACCAGGTGTAAATAGAGTGCGATCATTAAATGAAACCACATATTCTACTGTCACTAATGAACCACTTCCCCAAGAATCATACCCGCGGACACCCTTAGCTTAGGAAATAATTGAGTTCCAAACAAAAACGCGTAAACCCTATTGCACCGACATACGGGCGAGTTTAGAGAGAGCGTTGTCCGTGAAACCTGCAGCTGTTTGAGGTCAACGCTCTCTATAACCTCGCCCGTATGTCGGTGCGTTAGGGTTGGCGCGTTTTTGTTTGGTACTCAATTATTTCCTAAACTTAGGGTGTCATCTGGTCCGCGGGTATGATTGTTGGGAAAAGTGGTTCAGTAGGGTCGGTAGAATGTGTGATTACATTTAATGGTCGCACTCTATTTACACGCGGTATATGCGTATTAATATAAAAAATCAAGTGAACTGACATATGAAAATGGGGCAGAGATTGCAACAACGCGGGCGGAGCCGCGGCGGATCGTTCTAAATTAAAACAAAAAATAATGAAAATTAGGGTTCCGTACGCAACGGGAACAAATAACTGTACGTTAGGCGCTACCATTTCAGCGGCTTGGTTTGTGTCGTCTTGATGTTGCTACGACGTTTTTTGTTATTTAACATGTTTTAGGGTTCCGTACGCATATTGTGTGATGGTACGGAACCTTTTCGCGCGTCCAACTCACACTTGGCCGAGTTATTGCTGTAGACAGTTCTTAGAGACAGAAAGAGACTGAGTTTTGATGTTCTTTGAAGGGCAGTGTTATAAAATCTAATCTAAAAAGGTTTAGAATTGAATTTAAACTTATTTTACAAGAGCCTTTTGCCATTTGATTAAATGTGATAGTCGAAGAATCTTTCAGACTAAATTAAACTTTTAAATGAATGAAATCAAAATAATTCAAGGAAAAAGTACTGGACTCTTATAAATAATATATGAAAGAAAGAAAAATATTTATTGCTGCAACAGCCACAGTGACAGATACTGCTATATATATTCTTCTGGTATATTGGTGAGTTTGTCATATATATATAGCTACAATATACAGCATTAATCACACTAATATTATAAATGCGAAAGTTTGTGTGTGTGTGTGTATGTTTGTTACTCTTTCACGCTGAAACGGATAGACAGATTTGGATGAAATTTAGAATGGACATAGCTTATACCCTAACTTAACACATGGGCTACTTTTTATCCCGGAAAAAATTATGTCGTTAAACCGAATAACACGCGGGCGGAGCCGCGGGCAAAAGCTAGTAAAATATATTACAAATAATTGACGAAAAAAAAAAACTAAAATTAGTAGTTACAGAAACATATTTAGGTCTAAATCGGTGCGTTTGTCGCTGCATAAGGCAACTGATTCAGCGCTGGGCTGAAGGTGTGCTCAACGCTAACTGAAAATTTCAGACAGCACTGAGGGCTGAACTAGCCTTTGCCCACATTACTTAACAGTCTTAATTATTGATTCACGATAATTGTTTATTTACAATGGACTTACGATTGTCTCCAGACTCTTGCCACTTTACAGGTGAAGCACCCTTTTTCCAAGCACCTAGTTTAGAAATTAACTCTGTGAAGTTTCTTTGTTGTTTAAAATAGCGGGTAAAGTGTAAAAATTTTAATTTTCATCATTTAAAAATATACAATGATATTTCTACCATACAATGTTAACTTTGTATTGGGGTCTTACTCGCGATAACTAACAACATACCTTAATAGATATGTGCTTGACGTTTCGACGCCTCTATAGACCTCAATACAAAGTTAATAATGTGTGAAAATCGCGAAAGTTTAAAGTTTACTATTTCCACCATAGTTATAAATCTGTAAATTAAAAAAATGCGTGCTTTATTAAAATATTATTTGAGGTAATGCGGTCTTAAAACTGTTGGGATGATACTTAGTACGATTCAAGTACATAATAATATATAGGTACATATACATAGGTAATATTTAAAAAGTATTGCTTCGACCCCAGCATGTTGTACAGGAGCCGGTAGAAAAAACAGAGTCTAGGGGTGGGGGTAGAAAAAGAAATTCTGCAAAAAGGTTGTCCTGTGTCTGCCGAGTATAACGAAATAGAGGCTGGTATTTGTAAAAATGCATTAATTTTGCCCTTAAGAAAAGTAGTAAGAAAAACAGGCTAGCCGGGGAGCACCACTTCTTAAATGTTACTTTTATATAATGTACTTGCATAGAACCTTGCACTCCGTACTATTAACTATTCCCAAAGCTCTTCTTATTATCAATCACTTTGATATAAAGCTCGAAAAATTTAACACGTTCGTCCGTGCGTAGCATATGTTATATCAGCACACGGCTCTCAGGTATATTCTACTAGATATTCTTGAATTAGATCCTGTTTTATTCAGTTAATAGAAAACTATTTATGTTTCAAGTAAGAATTTGTTGGTAAGAAACGACATTACCTAATTATTATTCTTACTTTTTTATTATATATACACAGGGGATATATATATATGTGCGCGCACTACCGCGCCTGATAGGAAGCTTCGTAACCTTAAAAGCTTTAAATCCTTTTGCGTACGTGACATTTTTGTAATCAGTTTATTTTTTCAGAATTCTTTATTAAATAATATAAAAAGTGGCACACACCTGGATACTGTCGCGTAGGTACTTAACACTATTGTACAAGTTATTCCGTACACCTCTTGAAACTTACATGAGTATTATATAAATTTATACATAGTAAAAATATACAAAAATTACAATAGGTTAACTATATGCACCCTTTGAGAAGGTTTCATTATGGCCTTACATAACGTAAAATAAACAAAAACTTGGATATCACTGAGATACAATAACAAGTTTTAACAACATTTTTGTAAGCGGACTTCGGGCTGACGTGACCGCGGGTTGACGTGACCGCGGGTTGACGTGACCGCGGGTTGACGGTGCGTAGTCGGTGCGTGGCCAGCACGTGGCTCACTTACAAAATGTCACTTACGATTTAAGACGCTATAGGTAGTAAGAAATGAGATTTTAAAACAGTACACAGAGTACCTTTAGAGAAACAGTAGAGAAAATGCCCGTTTTTATAGAACCAAAGTCAGCTTGTGTTCGAAGGACCTCCAAATAAGAACTTAAAACTAGAAATAAAATTGATCAAGGACCACTCACAATAAAGACCATAAACAACACGTTGTCCTTGGCACACTCGCAGCTCGAAGCCCGAAGCCACGACGATTGACAGATCGTGCAGGTCTTCTGGAAGTGGTGATGGATGTCCTGGACACGTCCCTCTTACCCTAAGGCAGTTTCTTCAGTTCAAAACAGTAGTCCGTCCAAACTAATGAAGTAAAAATAACAATAACTGTTGTAACGTTTTTTTTAAACGTTCTTGTGTGAATTTATGTACAAAATTACTCACAAAAAATAAGCAATATACAACCATTTCTTGATTTACCGCACTACTCGGCCGCGCACTTTTTCAAAATCTTTGTCTCTTTAGTTGTGCGATGGACATGTTGCGCCTTAACGTTTAAATTTTAATGCGTACTCTGAGTGATCCGGAGCCAAGGCGTTAAAATTTGCGATGGCCCTTATGCAGCAGACAGACAGAAGCATAGAGTAACTTATCCGAAGCTTCGCCATGAGGATTTTGTTTTTTCATAGGGAAAGTAAAAAGCGCCTGTACAGAGTACAAGTACAAAGTGGAGCAACTAGTCTGACCACGATGACCTTTCATCTCACCTGCATGTATATTTTACTAGAAAGTTAAAAAAATGTCAATACCAGCTTGAGCGCTGGAGGATTCGTGGCTTTAAATATTTACTTTATCCTCAGACACTTTGTCTCCGTAAAAAACACTTAATTTATTAAGGTTTCTTGTATTACATTCTGAAAAGTACACATGAAGAAAAGAAAATCTAGTTCTCTGAAAGGGGACCAAACCAACTATTTATTTGTTTTTTTCTTCTATTCAATACTGTATTAAATACAAGCTCCTTATTTGTTCAGCCTGGAGATTTATTTACCTTGAATTGGAAGTACTGTAATAGAGAATATATTTATTTTCTTAGTGATACAATAAGTTCCAATAAGAATGCTTTTTTTGTGAACATAGGTTTACAGTACGGTTTACAGTACATCATAAAAGTGAAACCTGCTTATGTCGAGAATGGGTTTCTTTGCAATCAAAATGATGGATCACGAAGAAGTTCTTTATGGTACGTTGTTTATGACCCTGGGAAACACAAGCTATACATTATTTTGAAAAGCTCAGTCGAATTTTCTGAAATAATGTGTCTACATCTAATGCTAATTACATCAACTCGGCAAAAATAAAATATTTTAAAATAGAAATAGCCTATATATAGCCACAATAAAAAATAAACATTGTCACGACATGAATCTATAAGGGGATGTCAGAGGTATCACCGAGTGTATACTGTGAAATGCAAGCGGTGAGCCCTATTGCCGTACTTCGGGCACAATTACACGCTGTTTAGGGCATACAGGTTTCCTCACGATGTTTTCCATCAGTGTTAAGCAAGTGGTAGTATTAGATAAGTAAGAACCCTTTGGTGCGTACCCGACCGGGGATAGAACTGGGTCTCAAGATTGAAAGCCAAGCCTTCTACCTCGCATGAGCTACCGCTGTTTAAAAAAACAAATAGAAAATATTTTAACCTAATCAATCTTTATTATTGGTTCTAGTTAACAATTGATTTACAATTAACATCCGGTACGATCGAACCTTGTGCAATTTTTTAGGATTCCGTAGTCCGACAAGGAACCCTTATAATTTCGCCATGTCCGTCTGTTCGCCTCCCCGTCCGTCTGTCCGTGGCTTAGCTCAGAGACTATTAGCCCTAGAATGCTGTAATTTTGTATGGCTTGGGTGTACATATTAATCACGCCGACAAAATGGTAAAAAAAAATACGAGAAACTGTTTTTTAAGGGTATCTCCCATACACGAAAATTGGGGATGATTTTTTTTCTAGTCTATCCCATATTGTGGGGTATCGTTGGGTAGGTCGTTCAAAAATATTAATTAATAAAAATATTAAGCTTTAAAGTGCTATTTTTTGTAAGAGTTAAGTGTCCTCGCTGCACGGGCCGGCTAAACGCTTATTTATGAATATGCGAAAAATTCACAGAACTAGAATGATAAAGTTAAAAGGAAAACTATCACAGCTAAGTAGGCTTTACAGGTTTAAGACAACAGGTCGTGCCAAACTTTTAGTCCCCTCTAAACACGACAAAATGTATGGGCCATTCTTCGGAAGAGCAACTTCCGAGCGGATTAGAAGTTTGGCGCGATCTGTATTAGTATACCAACTTATAAAATACTGGGCAACTACGGAATCCTACACTGCGCTTGGCCCGACACGCACTTGACCAAAGGGTAACCAACGGGATCCTATTATTAAGACTCGCCCCTGTCCGTCCGTCCGTCCGTCCGTCCGTCCGTCCGTCCGTCTGTCACCAGGCTGTATCTCATTAACCGTGACAGTTAGACAGTTGAAATTTTCACAGATGATGTATTTTTGCTGCCACTTTAACAACAAATACTAAAACCGGCCAAGTGCGAGTTGAACCCGCGTACTCCTATACAACAGACATGATTTTTTTGCCGTTTTTATAGATATTAGTACGGAACCCTTCATGCCCGAGTACGACTCGCACTTGGCCAGTTTTTTTCTTATTTTCAGCAAACCTTTTTTCTTGTCGTGAGGCATCTATTTTGGACATAATTATGCCTCCTACATAATTTTCCTGTAATTTATGTTTTCTCGCAGAATATTTCTTTGGGAAAGTTTTTCAGTATGACCAGTAGACAATATATTTTTATTCAAACACTAGTCTTTGCACGTGGCTCTATCCGCATTTATTCAATTGTGTGATTAACCTCAAGTTAAAACGGAACATACATGTGTACAGACAGACAGAGAAACAAACAGATAAACAAAATTCTAATTAAAAAATTCGCGAAAATATTCACTGTGCAGACAAGATTTTATTACTATTTTGTTATTAGTAGATATAGAAGATACTTGTCAATTTAAACTTGGTATGTAGGTAACATTTGGACAAGTCTCCAGTGTTGTTATAGCTGACCTTCTACTTACTACTCGAGCTTATTCTTATACGCAGTTTCGCTTCAAGTTTGTAAAACACAAATTATATAATATTTTTGGTGAAAAAGTACATTGTAGGTTAATTTAATTATATTCCTGATTCTATTCAATTCAATTCAATTCAATTTATTTATTTCAGTTGTAACACAGCGCACAAAACACCAAAAACGTCACAAAGGTGGATCTCACAAAAACACAATACAAGTAAAAAAAACACAGCAAATAATACAAGATATCGGTACATTATGAAATATAAGTATAGGTATATTATAATTTATCATTCATTCGTCGTTCTAGTATCCTCTTAAACGTATTCATCAAGCACGCTATCCCTGATGAATTTATGTGTTAAATACGAAAATTTCACAGATCATTAGAGGTTTTTGTTAAATACCCTAACCAGCATTCAACTTACTAAGTAAGTTGCCTATCTTTCCATAAAACACTTTATCATAAAGAATGTTTCAGAATTAAAATAAGATGGCTGTCAATAAAAATAAAAAATGTATCTGTCAATGTCGAAAACAATGAGCTTAATCTCAAAATTTAAATGGAATGTTGCGAACGGAGAATGTCAATAGAGAATTTCGATAAAATGGGCTTTCGATTTCATTTTCTTAAACTATAATGGCTTCTTAGCTAATGTCACGTCTTTTGTTTTTTTGCCCTCGAGAAATTCTCATGGCCTTTCATTTCATTGCACAGACATAAAACAAATAATTAATTAAAATTACGAAAACCTACGACTGGTTCTCTACTACAGCTTGGCTAAAAAGAGTTTGACGCTGTGACAGGTGCAAATATTTTGGTTACAGTATACCGTTTTCGTCGCAGTATATGGTGTGACCTCATGTGTGGTATCCATCCATCAGCCTGTTTCGTCCACTGCTGGACATAGGCCTTTCCAGGATTTCACCACGCTTGGCGGTCCTCCTGGAAGAAATGCCCATACTCACACATGCTGGGCAGGTGGATTGGTGAGCGCGGTGCCGAAGCCCTTGCACCAGTCTGTTTTATATAAGGCCTGACAATTGGGGATGGATATACCGCCATCCATCGGTTCCAGGCAATGGTGGGCCACCTGGTTTTGCCTGAGAGCTGTTCTCTTACTCTTCCCTGAATAACTTCGGGAGGATTTGCAAGTAAGATGGTGGTACCTCCACAGTCGAGCCCGGCATCAGTTCTACCACCTATACATATACCACCTGTGTGGTATAGTGACCTCATATTTTTACTCTTTTTTGACAAGTACTTAAATACTGGATATGTGTGAGAGAGATATTGAACAGCGGCCATTGCCAATCCCACACTGCTTTCACGCATAGTATACACAGGAATATTGGAAAAAATATATACATATACTCGTATGTGTAAAATTTAGATCAACTTTGTAGTAAGATTATAACGTGCAGAAGGCTTTTGTCCAGCAGTGGATAAACTCAGGCTGATAGATGGATGGATGTAACATCAAGGTTAAGGTACGTTCACAGCTGTAAAGGCATTCAAAATGTCATTTAGATTGCTTTTATAGGATCACTTTGTTGTATATCTGTGCGTCTGTCAAGATCCCTTTATCGGGGCCCGCTAGAGAAATCAAGTTGAAACTAATACCTCCCACAGAAGTCTACGACTCCATAATTCTGTTAAAAAATAAGGCTTCTAACTCATCGCGAAATAAAGTTACGTAATCAATTTCATACCAATTTGCTCACCATTTTATTACACCATGATTCATTATTCATTTGGGTCCTAAAAATCAATATTTTTTATAATAAATAAGCCTTTTTAAGTAGTCCCTGATAAACTTATTTCCAGGCAAACTAAGGAGCTCCTTTGGATGGTCTGATATTTTAAGTTAGTATTATTAGTATTATTATTATATTTTTTTTATATTCTAAATATATATTATATTGTTAAAATTAGCTTTGACTTGTAGAAAGTATACTTAATGTATTTATTTTGCAAAAATAAATATTTTGATTTTGATTTTGATTTTGACTCTAAATAAGAAAGAGTTCTTTTATGTTCTCTCTTCTCTATAAGAAATCTTACTTTCAGAGAATTTCGCACGAAAACCTAAACAATATTGCTTTAGCATAAATGACATAAAATGCTCTTCTTTTTACTAACTCGAGTCGCAACTAACCATTTGTAGAGACCGTCAGTGAATTTCACTACAAATACGAAACATTGTATTCATTTTGCGTAATAAAAAATCACCCTTACACTTTTGTGATAGAGTTCAAACGAACCAAGATGAGGTGAACGGTATATTTCAGTTTAGCTGCGCGCGATCCAATCCGTCATTGTCGAGACAAACAGTGGGGGCTAAGGAAAAAGTTCCTAATGACTTCCCTTAGAGCTTTTTGTAGGGTTAGATTGTGCACACGATCTTATAGCAGAATGTGCCGGGAACTCTTTTCGAGCGTCATATCTTAGAACGAAACGGGTTGTCTGTGTTGAGAAGGATACTATTTAGGGTTACTTACTCAAAGGTTGTTTTGGTTAGACTCGTTAGTTGTCACAGCCTCATAAGTTTAAAACCATTTAAGCTAGGGCCTTAAAGGGAAAAATGTATTATTATAAATTAAAAACATTTTAAGTATTTCACAAAAAATATAAATATTAAAATGATAAATTATTAACTGATAAACCCTTAGAACTGTTCTATCGTGAAATGGAAACAATAAGCATTTCTCTGCTGTAAATATTTATCTACAATCTTCTCTTCTCTTATCTCTAAATAGTATAAGTTGCAATCCGTACTTTGGCTCGGTCGGTCGTCTCCGAGCCGCGGCCGCACCAATGCTAACACAAGTGAAATTGACAACGCAATAGCGACTTAGTTCCCACTTCCAACCATGGCTGCTACAGGCAGGCGCTCCGATAGCAATGTGGTAAATGAGCTGCTCGCCTTCGTGCAGAACCGTCTGGACGTGATGGATGAGGTCAGCGTCATGCAGATCTGCACCTCCAACTTCAAGGAGGCCGAGATTAGTGCTGCTAAAGCGCTGTTAGAAAAGACTGCCGTAACCACCGTGCGCCTTGCACCGAGGCCGGGAGACGGACAGGGAAGAAAGGGCCTACAGGACATCTTCCGTGTCTTCAAGGAGACCGATCCGGATAATGTCCCGTCATACGTAGCCAAGGACCTCAACAAGTTGCCACCGGTGACATTTGATCATGTCGATGTCACCCGACTCCTTAAGGATATCGTGCTGTTGAAGTCTGACGTCACCGAACTGCGAGGCCGGCTGGAGGCTTCCGAGAATCTTTGTGCGGAGTTGCGGCATGAATTGACGTCACAGCGCAATGCAAGTCCGCCGCTGCCCGCGTCCTCGATACAGCGGAATTCGCCGATGCAGCGTGTCGACGACGGTCAGCAAAATGTCGCCTCGCCTAACGACAGCTTATGTGCAACTGACCCAGTTACATCGAGAGTCAATGACCCTGCGATGCCCCAGTCGGATATCAAAAAGATGCCCTTTAAGACAGCTCCACCTGCTGCGGCTAGCAAAAACTCTGAAGAAGAGATAAAAGCCCGCCGCCGCCGCCCTCGTCGCAGCAAGCAGCCACCACCGTCGTCAGTGCCCAGCTGTCCACTCCAGAAACAGCTGCCCGCGCCTACCGCCGCCGTTTCAGCTGCTCCCACTCCACGCCTTTTGAAAGCGAATACTGACAAGGATGGCTTCACCCTCGTCGAGAACAGGAAGCGTCTTCGTCAGAATCACAACAAGCGCGGCACCGCCCCTGCAGCTTCATCCGATCTGAAGGTTGCAGAGCCCAAAGTACAGATATAACTCTCCAGAGTGCACACCAGTGTGACGCTAGACGATCTAATCCGTCACATTAAGAAAATGGGTGCAGGTCGTACTGGGGCAAACATGAATGTACAGATCCTTGCACTCCAGTCTGAAAGGCAAAAAGATTTTTTGTCTTTCAAACTTCGTGTATCAGCAACTTATGCTCATGTGTTCCTCAGTGCTGACTCCTGGCTTGAGGGTATCGTATTTCGACGCTTTCGGGGTAGTTTAATAGTAGGATACACCTAAAATCAAAATAATACGTCATGTTTAAAGTAGTATTTAAGCACTCGTGAATCAAACAGGAAAAAAAATGATTTACGTATAAGTATAACATTAACCGATTTTCAAGAGCACTAAGTATATAGGTAGTGTATATTAGGACCACCGTACAAACTTCCAGCCTAGCATGTACATCATTGTTGGTAGGTAAGTTTGTTATTTCTGTATTTTCCTACGTTCACAGAATATGAAATTAGGCAGCCCAGGTACTGAAGTACTACATAATCCTGTTGAGAGCCGTTGTTTAGTTTGTGTTATTAGTTATAAGTGGTACTAAGTAAATAGGTACGGCACTGAGTTTCCTGAATAATATTTCAGTGGTTTCTTGTCTCTTACCAAAAATATTAGCATATAATCTTAAAAGAAATTTTTAGTTTCAACAATCTCGCCACCATATGATCACGTGTCGTGTTGAAAATTTTGTTTTAGAAGAGATTATGATCAACTGTGCATTTTATTTCGAGAAAATAGGAAGTTCCGTAGAGACTACATAAAAACAAAATCTACATGGACAGTCTTTTAAGACCGTTATACCTACAATTATATTGAAAACCCGGTTGAAAAAGAAATCGTAGTTTACCAGGCAAAAACACACGTCGTCATATCAAAGTCGAATTAAAATTGATGTAGGATAATCCCACAGGGCGTGTTTGAAAAAACTAGGAAATTTGACTTTTTTTGAAAATTTGTGTGTACCAAACAAACTTGGTAACACTTTTGACATCACTTCGAGGGGACACAGGTTCATTCATTTAGTTGGCGAAACTTGAAATATAGATACAACTCTTCCTTATGAATAACTTTTTGTAACAATTTTAATTTATAACATACCATTCTGCTCATTTGAGCAATTTGAATAGGAGTAAAAATATACCGGGTGTAAAAGCAAAGGCAAGAATCCTTTGGGGGTGTGTTAGTATGATCGGTAAAGATATTATTTTAAATTTTAGGATCTCTAAATAAAGTACCAGTACCTCACAATAAAACGATTTTCTTTACTCAATATACACCATGGATGAACAATATGTCTATGATATACACTAATCGCGTGGAAACTGGTCGCTGGCCACTCGGATGAGGGGTGCGGGTTGCGGGGTGCAATTAGGTGTGTGGAGAGGCCGCTGAGCTGCGTAGCCATAGCTTAGATAAATAATGGAACTTTGGTGAAAATTCAAGGTATATATTTTTTTCTCGTAATGACATCAGAATCTTGTATACTTTTATACCCATAAGGGATTCTTGACTTTGCATTTACAACCTGTATGCTTTCGTTGGCCATTTGTGAAACTGGAAACACATATTTTGAATTAAATGCACTTTATAGCTCTAGTTTCATTATTTATTTTTACATATTGCTTTCCCAATTGTTAGTTACATTACTAACAGTATATTAATATAATCACTGTTTGCTTGTCAATAGCCAGTCTCTAAAATTTAAGAGCTACAATTTTTAAATAATTTTGTGTTATTATTATGTTGACGTTTGGTAAATAAAAGCCATACCAAAAATAATTCCGTAAAGAAGCATATCTAACTCCATAATAAATCTTGTGAACCAAAAAGTTATAGCCCTTTAACCAAAAAAAATTTGTTATCCAAAACAATTAGAATAGAATTGTCGGCGTTTGGTTTGTGTGACACTGATTATTACCGATAGTGGACGCACTGCTATAACACATATATGAAATTATACAAATCAAACCAAAATCCGTTGCGTGCCGTGCGGCGCGGCGTGCGAGCGATGAAGCCGGTGGTGCCTGCAAGTTGACGCGTACCTCATTATCATCAAGAGTCGTTCGAATATGTTGGGTACCTTGATAACTAAAATAAAATAGGTGTGGCAACTAGTGAAACGAGGAGGAGCGTGTCTTGAGCCAAGCGAAGCAGAGTGGAGTGATCCCTGTCGATCATACCTCGGATTACTTGGCATGTTCCTGTTTTTTAAACAATACTGCAAAAATCACTCAATAAATATAAAGTAAAGTTGAGGATTAAATTTACGCCCAGATAGTGGCAAAAACTAGTTTTCATTCAATTGTTTCAACAGAATAAAATACAAAGTCACCACCAAACCGTACAATAAATAGCTAATGTTTGATAAATACTTTAAACTAGATGATAAAACTTTGCTTCAACTTGACCACAATATATTTTTTAAATAATCATTATTTGCACGATAAAAAACTTTTTTCGAGTTGAACACGTGCTATTTGAGAGGGCGATATTTCAGTTATTTATTGTAACAGCCGCTGAAACGTCATAGAGTTCAGTTCATTCAGATACAATATGAGGTGCAATATGTCAGATTTCTAGAAGTAAAATTAAAAGATGGATCTCACACACCCCTCCTCCCCCTCCCCCCTATTAACTTTCTGTTATACACATTATTATTTTAGGTTTGGGTTAAACTAAACATTGGACAGGTATTATTGGAAAAGAAGTAAAAAAAAACCGGCCAAGTGCGAGTTGGACTCGCGCACGAAGGGTTCCGTACCATTATCTATAAAAACGGCAAAAAAATCATGCCTGTTGTATGGGAGTGCACGGGTCTGACTCGCCCTTTGCAGGTTTTAGTATTTTTTGTTAGAGCGGCAACAGAAATACATCATGTGTGAAAATGTCAACTGTCTAACTATCACGGTTCATGAGATACAGCCTGGTGACAGACGGACGGACGGACGGACATCGGAGTCTTAGTAATATGGTCCCGTTAGTTACCCTTCGTATACGGAACCCTAAAAAAAATGTTTATCTAGTAAAAGTGCATATAATTCAAGATGAATGAGAGAAAGTTTAAAAAGTATCGAACTTTTCTTTGCCCCCATAGGAAAAGTTGCTCATTTGAACGAGTGCTACCTATGTTTTGAGTTTTACCATATATTATCCTGACTGATTTATCAACACCTAGACCAAACGGCTGGTCCTGGGAACATGAAATTTGGACTGTAAGCTCCTTGTATGACGTAGACATCCGTTAAGAAGAGATTTGAAAAGATTCCTACGGGATAGCCAGAGAGTAATGGGATTTACTGCAGGGCGTCCACTATTCAATATAATGGCTTGATAAAGTAATTCAGCAAACTCACATGGCCACATATAACACCTAAATTGTTTTTTACAACATACGTACGAGTATAATAACAAAATTGTTTTTAAACAAATATGGAGATAGCTATAAGTCAACAGCTATCAAATAAATTAGCACCGTGAAAAGAACTGGAAAATAACAAGTAAACAGGAGCATTTGTCCAAACATCCTGATAGGATCGGGATAACGACGTCGCGCTGAGACCTGGTAATAGCGAACAAACAATTCCAGGGATTCCTTCAAAACTTTTGTGTGATAACGGGTTTATTTTATCTGTTTTACTGACATCTGCTACGGCGATGTTGCCAGAAATTCGTAGCTCTTTTTGTAGGTCTGTAACAATGATTTGTGCTTAAATTTATATTTAGTGAAAAATAGTCTTATCATTTAAGGAAACCGCATATTTATCGTATCATATTGAACCACTTTTGTTATTACGAATATTTTTAGCTTTTTCATTGCGTCTAATTTATTGTTTTCATTTGTCGCATGTACCATACGATGTTATAAACAAAATTTTGTTGTGATGAGATTAACAAATAGTAATGAGATCTCTATATAGAGTCTGAATTCTTTCGGAGTTGGTTATTGAAGGCGAAAGTTATGAAACATTTTCTTCTACCCTTAATTTTTCAATGCCCACCCATTGTTTTTTTTTTCATTTAAATAAAATTTCTTAAAATGGCTAGCAAAATTTCCTTTTATAAAAATCTACATATTGTTAGGACCCATGTTATAAAATATAATATATTTAAGTTATTTACATGATTTTATTCTTCTGTCTTTGCATTTAAATCTCATATTTATTTATTTATTTATTTATTTCACACACTGATAGTTGTACAAATATTACAATAGTATACACCGCTTAAACCCTTAGGGGTTTGTGTGCGGTGTTATTTAAGTCTACCACACAAATACAAACATGAAATGAAAGTAGATAATTAAAGTTAAAGTCGTATTAAATGTACATGAGACGATTGACACGTGTGAACATTGTTGCAAGACTTGTTGTATCTTTACAAATTCGTGTTCATTTTAAAAAATACAGAGTTACCTACATAATTATTTTTGTATCAGAATGACAAACATATCCGTGGCGTCCGGATGTTTTCTAATGTCTTATCATTAGAGCGCATAATTGAATGTCATGGCTTCACGGATAAGCTTGTATTCATACAAAGGAAGGTGAAGTCGAATACAATGGGAAATATCTTAGTTTAAAAAATATAAGCTATTTTCAAGCTTGGTGAATGATCTACAGGTTGTTTAAATTTGTAAAGTTGAGAAAAAGAAATCTTTTAATTTTGTCTTAAGATTTTTGTGCGTGATATTTTGTCTGAGGTCCATTGGGATGCTGTTTATTAATTTGGATATAAGTTGTGAAGTAGTACGATCACCATAGAAGTTGGTGGCCTTGGTTATATACAAATGTTTTTTTGCAATTTGTCTGGTGTATATTTTATGAGAGATTGGCTGTTGTATATCTAAATTGAAGTAATGATCTCGAAGCAAAAGATATTTAAATTTTAAATTAACCGGTAAAACTCCACAGTACTTAAATAGGCCAGTGAAATTTTTTCTAAATCGTTCTTTGATTTTTGGGCCAACGATTCTTTTTAAGATTCTAATTTGGAGAGATAAAAGGGGATCTAAATATGATTTAAAAGTTCGGCCATAGCTGCTTAGTCCATAGTCAATTATGGGTTCAACGAGGGATTTATACAACGTCATTAGAGTTGGGAACGGGATTCTATTTCTAATTATGTATATCTTAGCAAGAATAGCGCGAAGTCTGTTGTTAACTCCGTCTACGTGAGTGCCCCAGTTCAGGTGCTTGTCAATCACTAAGCCCAGATATTTATGATTGTCAACTACTTCTATAGCCTGGCAGGCACAGGTTTTAAAAGTATTATGCAAACAGGAATGGCCGTGTGCTTTTAGTTCGATGTTAAGGTCGGTTTTTATATAAGAAGAACGTATGTGCACCATTTTAGTTTTTTGTATATTTAGGACAAGGCCTGCGTCATGGCACCTTTTGCACAAATTGTCAAAGTCTTTTTGTAGTTTGGACAGTCCTCTTGCTACATTTTCATCGGCAGATATGAGGCAGGTATCATCCGCAAATTGATAAACCTTACAGGTTTTGACGACATTTACTAAGTCATTGACGTAAATTAAAAAGTGTAATGGCCCAATTACTGAGCCCTGGGCAGTACCATATGTTGCTTCGGTTTTGTAACTTAGAGTTTTATTGATTTTAACATAATTTGTGCGATTTGTAACATAGCTTTCACACCATTTTAGCAAAGGGCCTCTAATTCCGCTAGACTCAATCTTATTTATCAATTTCTTATGATTTAATACATCGAATGCCTTAGAGAAATCGATAAACAAGGCCAAGATGTGCTTTTTTTCGTTTAGGTTTTTGTTAATCGCGTCGGTGAAGTCGGACAGTAACTGGGTACAGCTTTTTTTTGGTTGGAAACCATATTGTAATTTGGTAAGTACGTTGTGTTGTCTATAGAAAGCTTGTATTTGTTTGCAAACTGCCTTTTCCACAATTTTATCAACGCAAGAAAGTATCGTTATCGGTCTATAATGTCCTACATCGTCGTGCTTTCCGTTTTTGTAGATTGGTCGTATACAACCTTCCTTGAGACCATCGGGATAGTGGCCTAGTTTTATGCTGCTATTTATTAGTCTGGCAATGGCTATGGAGATCTTATGTGATATACTGACAACATCTAGAGGTTTAATCTGATCAGTACCAGCGGATTTCTTAGTATTAAAGGCTTTAATGCTTCTGTTAATTTCGCTAGGCGTGACCTCTCGGAAGTGCATACTGATGTCGGTATCATTTCTGTATAATTTCTCTGCAAGTATTGGTGTTTTGCAATTTGGTAGTATATTGCGTACATTTGCTTCAAATTCCGCAGAAAATTTGTTTGCAATTTCTTGTTCTGTATGCAGTTTTGAGGAAAAAGCTTTAAGTATTATTTCATCTAGTGATAGTTTGACGCGCCCTGTTATTTTATTCAATAATTCCCATAATTTCCTTGAGTTACCATAGTTATTTTTAAATTCGGTTTTATAGTATATATTTCGCCTGTATTCTAATTGATTGTGGACTTTGTTTCTTATTCTATTATATTCTAATCTTAAAATTTTATTTTTACTGTCTTTACGTAGTTGTTTATATAAATGGTTTTTATGATTGCAAAGTTCATTTATAGTCTTGTCTATCCAAGGTTCACCACTACGATTTTTGTAATGTAATTTATATGAAAAGGTTGTGGAAGCTTTTTTATAAGCAGAAGAAAAGTTATTCTTTATGAAATTATAGATGTCATCAGGACTATTCATATTTTCAGCTAACGTCCAATCGACCTTTGACAATTCATCGAACACTATTTTCTGATTAATTTTGTGCATAATTTTAGGAGCAACCTGTATATCAGCGTGATTAAGGCAGGTAATTGTCGTCATTCTATGATCCGCCAGTACGGTGTCGATTGCTCCCGCATACGGTTCTAATGAGTGGAGGCGTCCAAAAATGTGATCTAAACAAGATCTCGAGATCTTTCCATCTCTTTCCTCTATTCTAGTATAGTCAGACACTCCACTTGCCAGACCGCACCCGTGCAGCGTCGAAAGATAGAAATCTGTAACAGAGTTTGACGTTTTTAGATCAATATTCATGTCGCCGAGTAGCAAGAGATTCTTATAATGGCTAAGTTTGCTTAAAATAGTTTTGAGTTCTTTAATGAAACAGTGTTTATTTTTGATAGGCGGTTTATACAATGCAAACAGTGTTATTGGGATATTATCGGGTGTAACAATTGTTCCAATCAAGTACTCAAACGAGTGACTTTTGTTCAATTGCCGTGTAAACTTAAGTGGATGGATTACGTAAATAATGATGCCACCACCCTTATGGTTTTTCCGTAACTCTGTGTGCATTGTGTAACCAGAGATATTAAATAATTTAGAGATATTATCTGATATATTTGCTTCGGTTACAATAATAACATGGATCGGGTTCTGAGAACTTGACACTAATTGCTGGAGTTTAGTGAAGTTTTTTGTCATTGAACGAATATTTATATGGATACAAGTAAGACTTATTTTATTTATATCATGTAGCTTAGGAATAATAGATATAAAGTCGTTAAGGTTCGTATTATCGAAAATTTCTGTGATTTCTGGCTCAATATTCATTATGAGTTGCAATATTTGAGTAGAGAACGCTCTGTTTAGTAGATGAGTCAGTCGGTCGCAGATAAGATATCTTCTTCTGTCCGTACCACAATGACTCTGCTGTTTTCATCTTTTTTGACTAAGATTCTACCATTGCTGGTCCAGATGAACTTGAAGGAGGGTCGAAGTTGTTGCTTTGTTTTCCACAGCAGTGTCTTGTTATATTGGGTTAGTGCTTCACGGATGTATATAGGAAGTTCAGCGAGTTCCTTAGGTGTATCCTGGATAACTTCACCTATGGTTAGTGTAGTCGCTCGGGCAGCTTTGATCCAAGATTCTTTGACATTTCTTGATTTTAACTCGACAATCAGGGTTCCGTTGCGCTCGCCGCGCGCTGGTATATGGCGTACAAGCTGCATATCAGACGGCTCGATCTTGATGTAGTTGGCAATTTTTTTCGCGATTACTTCAGGGGTCAGTTTAGGTAAATTAGGGATTCCTGCTATCTCGATATTATTAGACAAAAGGTTTTGCTCGTAGTCTTGCTGACGTTGCTCAAGAACAGCCATGCGAAGTTCAATGTTTTTATTATTGTTCATAATATTTGTGTTCTTACCTTCTATTTGCTTAACCTTCGACTCGAGACTATCGATGCGTTCTTGGAACTCATCGAAGCGGTCACTCAAAAAGGTAAGTGAGCTTTGCAGACCTTCGATTTCTTCCTTAATTGCTTTTCGTATTTCGATGCTGATGTCCTTTAGAAGCTTCTTCACATCAAGAGCTGCAGATACTTGACGATCTAATACGGGCTCATCATCTTCAGAGTCATGGGGAATGTAGAATGATCCACGTTGAGGTGTGTTTCGACAGCATTCGTTGCAACTCCACTCTAGACTGTTGGTCGAGCGGAGCGCGTTGAGTTGTTTCGCCGAAGCCTTCGCGCACTCAACACTGGCATTCACCTTTTTGGTGCATCTTGTGCATTCCAAGCCTGGGTTTCGTTTGGTTATAGATTTGCTGCAAGTTTCACACTTCTGCATTTTAATTTAGTAAAACAGCGCACGCACTCTAACAAAAACTATGTTTGGTCAACGGAGGTTGAGGGTAGACTGATGTGATATGTGTTGAGTCTTGGGAGATTGAAATTAGCTCAAAATGGTTAGTGTAACACACACGGCTGATGTACCGGCTTTTTCTTTTCTGAATTCGGGCCTGGACACACTATCGTATGTCTAGATATTTGGAATTGAAACTTACATTTTTATTCGTTATTTTAAAGGCCCAAGTATACCTTGGCCAGAGCCACACGCTATGTTACTACTTAGTTAAGGTTATAGTAGACCGCCAATACCAACTTGACGTTATAAAAAGGAAAATGAAAATGTAAAAATGTTTATTATTGTCTCATAATAAAATTTTGGGTACACAAAATTTACACTAACCTCCACCTTAGGATTCTCTGAGGAGGTCGTCCTCTGTTACTTAAACTCAAGTATGAGTTCAAGTGATCTCTTTCCCGCTTAAGGGCAGCGTATTGTACCGCTGATGTTATCCACCATTGTCAACTAACACCAATACCTACGATCGTCACGTTCTACCGCAACAGGTACAGGTCACCCGACATCACGCCCACCTCATCCGCGCCCTCCTCATCCGCGCCTTGTCTACCTGTGTGAACAACATTGACGCCTTAATATAGGGTCAAGACAAGATAGTCTGAGCAGAACCAAGCGATGCTCCTCAACTATGTGTTGTTGGACCTGCCAGAAAAGCTGGCTCCCTCGTTATCCAAGGAGGTACTTGGAGCTGCACGCACGCTCACCTTGCGGAATGAAAGTGCACGAATACATAATCACGCCAAACCCTTGTTCCACACGCTATCTAGACCGCAAGCTTTCGATAACTCTTACGTGGACGGGTGACGTCGGGTTGTCTACTCCAATCTCCAGATGGAGTACCGGAGATGAAGTCCTCCCACTGAAACCGCACGGTCGCGCACACGAATGCACGCGTCCATAAGCCAGCAGTGTTCATCGGACAACTTGAGGACAACCCAAGGGCCCCGAATAGCCCGTTCACATTGGTGGCCGCCCAAGCGCCGCTACTAGGGAATGCTAACTGCTCACGGAGACGAGCGTCCGGTGGCAAGCTATACCGAGCAGACAACGTGCTCGCATGCCTGCAGTTCAAACCACTTAGTTATAAGTCAAAACTAATAACATGCAAAGCCAATCCCAAGTCAGACACCCTCCGCGAGCGTAAGCAAGCATCAGGCCGGCTCAAGTCTGACTCTCGTAATACCCAATAAATCCAGCTGGGCCCGTAGTTCCAGCTAGGGTGTCTCCAACCCGTGCCCACTGACGGATGCGAGTAACGTCCAACCCCATTGGTACACCTTGGTCAGTGTAAAAGAGACAAATCTATTTGAGGAAGTGGAATGTACTGTGTTCTTATCACTTACTCGCATGACATTGTTAACAACGCATTGGCTAACATGTACTAAAGCCTTAAAGACGGACGTCATGAGCGCAGCAACTCAATTGTGGGCGTGACCATGCAATGCTATTTCATTTTGTGATTACGTGAACGCTCGATAAAACTTGCAAAGGCAATATTTTTGCAACGATTTCGGCGCGAGCCACGAGCACAAAATTGAAAACGTTTGAAAGAGAAACAATATTTTGGCAATGCTGTGAAGCTTTTTCAAACATATTATTGGTTAAAATTAATTTAAATTACATTTTCAGTAAGACATTAATATTAATTCCTTACATAAAACAATAAAAACAGATTTGACTACACTTTTGGTAAAATACCATTCTCATTTGGTATAGATCTAAATAATGTCGATGGGCTCAGCCTTTTATCTGTAAAAGCATTCCACAGACATTTCACAATTTTATTTTTGCATTTGTATGAAGATTTGCGCATCATGTCTGTCCTTAATAACGTTGACTTCTGTGTGAGTCCCTCTACGCTTTTAACCGTTTGATAAATATTCTAAAATTTCCCCGTACAAAATCCGATGGAGTTATCCAATTCGTTATTTTTGAGGGGCTCTTATTATTTGAGTGGGAATTGCGCAATTTTACTGAAAATTGTTTTAACGAGCTCTTTGTGAGCTTATTTTATGTTTCATTCGATAACTGAGAGTTCAATGTTGAGAGAATACTTAAAAGGTGCTCTACTTACCTAACTACGTACCTGATTTTATTTGAAGTTGCTTAAATTGTTTCAAAAATATTATAATAATACATATTTACTAAGCAGCGGTAGCTCAGGGGTAGAACGCTGGCCCCTCAATTTTGAGACCCAGGTTCGATCCCCGGTCAGGCATGCACCAATGAGTTTTTCGGAATTTATGTGCATAGTATTTGTGTTCTTAGCTAATACTTACCACTTGCTGAACGGTGAAGGAAAACATCGTGAGAAAACCTGCATGTCTTAAAAAGCGTGTAATTGTACCCGAAGTATGGCGATTGGGCTCACCCACAGAAGATTTATATATATATTAAATGTTCTGTGGGCTCACCACTCATCACGTTGGGACGTAATAATCGTCGGTGCAACGTGGGTGTGCCGGGTGTGGACTGTGACTTGCAAGGCAACAGTTCACACTAGGGAACGCCTCTGACACCCCCTCGGGGATTCATGTCGTGACGTTATGTTGTTTTCAGGATTTCGTACCTCAAAAGGAAAAATCGGAAGCCTTATAAGATCACTTTGTTGTCCGTCTGTCCGCGGCTTAGCTCAGAGACTATTAGTACTAGAAAGCTGTAATTTAGTATGCGCATACCTACATTAAGGTGGTAGAGCTGATGCCGGGCTCGACTGTGGAGGTACCACCATCTTACTCGCAAATCCTCCTGAAGTTATTCAGGAGAGAGTAAGAGAACAGCTCTTAGGCAAAACCAGGCGGCCCACCATTGCCTGGGACCGATGGATGGCAGTATATCCATCCCCAATTGCCAAGCCTTCTAAAAAACAGACTAGTGACGGGCAGCGGCGTCACTGGTGCAAGGGTTTCGGCACCGCACTCACCAACCCGCCTGCCCAGCGTGTGTGAGTATGGACATTTCTTCCAGGAGGACCGCCAAGAGTGGCGAAATCCTGGAAATGCCTATGTACAGCAGTGGACGAAAAAGGCTGATGGATGGATGGATGGATACCTACATATAAATTACGCCAAAAAAATGGAAAAAACATCTCGATTTTTTTTTTAACATACACGTAAATTAGGGATGAATTTTTTTTCTCGTCTATCCCATAGTGTGGGGTATTGTTGAATAGGTCGTTCGTTTGTGTAACAATCATTTTTCGATTTAGTGATCCGTTAGCGAAATGTTAAGCTTTAAAGTGTTAATTTTTGTTAGAGTCCCTGCTGGCTAAACGATTGTTTATGGACATGTGAAAAAATTCACAGAAGTAGTTTATATAATGAATTTAAAAGGAAAACAATCTCATCTAAGAAGGCTTTACATGTTTACGAGTACAGGTCAAAATTTTTAGTCCCCTCTAAACAAGACAAAATGTATGGGCCTATCTTCTAAATGTATGGGACTAAAAGTTTGGCGCGATCTGTATTAGTAGACTAACTTATAAAATGTACCGGGCAACTATGGAACCCTACACTGCGCGTGGCCCGACATGCTCTTGGCCGGTTTTTTAACATTCCTCATTAACAAAGGCGTAGACAAGAATATTTGTTTTCTTTAAATTTTGGACAAGCACAAACATAATCTAGACAGGTTGCTCACCTCATGTTAGCTTCGTATAAACTCAGGTATAGTCTACACAGCATAATAAATCTGCAGCCCCTGATAATGTTTGACGAAAGGAGGGCGGCGCGTGACTCCGCAAAATGGCTGACGACATTAGCTGCTTATAACGAGCGAATGTGTTCGGGTACTTCTCTACTTTACAGGGTTATGCGATTCTGTTTTAACAAAAAAAAGGAACTTTTTTTAGGGTTCCGTACCCAAAGGGTAACCAACGGGACCCTATTGCTAAGACTTCGCTGCCCGTCCGTCTGTCACCAGGCTGTATCTCATAAACCGTGATAGTTAGACAGTTGACATTTTCACAGATGATGTATTTCTGTTAATTGTATTGTTTATTGTCTGTATTTTAACATAAAATACAAAAAAAAACAGAATAAATTAAATATTAAAGGGGGCTCCCATACAACATACATGATTATTTTGCCGTTTTTATAGATAATGGTACAGAACCCTTCGTGCGCGAGTCTGACTCGCACTTCGCCGGTTTTATTAATATTTTGAACTAAATTAAAGTCTATCTGTCTGTCTGTTTATATGTATGTTCCGTTTTGAGTGGAGAACCACTCAACGGATATGGATGCGGTTTTTTTATAATGATCGTAGTGACTCTGGTCAACATATATAAGCTATAAGGGGTGTTCATAAATTATCTCCCGAGCCAAAAACAGAACAGAGATTGTATAAGCCCGGGCGGAGCGGCGGGCAAAGGCTAGTAACCAATGCAATTAGATGGTGAGCGCTGTCCTTGAGAGCTCTTTACCTTTGTGTTCATCTAATTGTCACGACTTGAGTCTCGAATGGGCGTTAGAGATGTTCCCTAGAACAGTTGACACTGATTCAACGACGAATATGATGTCCCAGCGTTAGGGCGTGCGTTGTGAGCCGTATTGCCGTACTTCGGGCACAAGATCACAGCTTCACATGCCTTCCGAAGCACGCAAACAGAACACAGCTGTGCCCCTAAACAATTTGTACCTGCGACCAGGGACTGTATTTTTGAATCATTCGAATTTCAATTCGCATACGAATCCGCATGATTCGCATACGAATACAATACTGATTTCAAGTTTTCGTATGCGAATCATGCGGATTCATATGCGAATTGAAATTCGAATGATTCAAAAATACACTCCCAGACTCCAGGTGACGATTTCAATGATCCGGAGATGCTCTGACCAATATAACACAAAGGTGGTAATTAGCCTCATTATATTTTACCATGGTAAGTAGCTTTTGCCCGCGGCTCCATCCGCGTTTGTTTCAATCTCTGCCCCGTTTTCGGCTTGGCGGTTATTACATGAACATCCCTTATAGCGTATACGTTGACCACCCCGACTCTAGGTTCACTGCGATGATAATAAAGAAAACCGTATCCAAAACCGTTGAGTGGTTCTCGAATTAAAACTGTACGTACATACACAGACAGAAAGACAGTCAGACAGACAATAATTATAAAAATTGTAGTTTTCGGTACAAAACTAATAACCCATATAATTAATATTTCGCAAAAATATTCAGATTCTATAAATTAACAGTTTTTTTTCTACTTTGTTATTAGTATAGATTATGTTCTTTTCTTTTCAGACAGCTAAAAGAACAGCAATATTTAGGTTCTGAGCAAGAAACAAATACAGGTGCTGTGAATTTTAAATGGACATTTTAGTTTTTGAATGTAGCTAGGAATATGTAGAGAAGGGAAGCACCTTTGTTACCAAATCCTGGTTCAATTTTTCACATCAGACTTTTTTTTTGTAACTGAGTACGGCACTCACGAGGATGACAAAAGCCCTTGAAGTTTTAACGTACCTTTATTTTGTTTACGTGATGAAACAAAATGGCGGCTAATTTTATCCCGCAATGATATACAGCCGGAGATCATACGTGCATAATTTTGTACTGAAACGCTTTTTTGGTCACGAAACGGCGTTGGATTTTAGAAGTGGCACTTTTTGTTGAGCATTTTTTTTTTTAATTTACCGCAAAACTAAGCAATGAAAAATGAAATTAAAAATATTTAATTTTAAACTCCGTCAAGTTATTAATCCCTGAGGGGTGTCAGAAGTGTCGGGGTGTCAGAGTTGTTGGGGTGTCAGAGGTGTTGGGCTGTCAGAGGTGTTTCTAAAAGTGTGAACTATGAAATAAGTATAGCCGCTTTTCACCTACGATTATTCCATGTTTACTTATTTAAGCAGGCCACAGTGAATAAAATATTATTTTTATTTTTAACGATGTACCCTAAGTTTAGTAGCTGTTTCATAAATTCATAAGAAACTGTCAGGTTAATTAGAATCTTAAATTAAATAAGCCCTTTTAAATGATACATACATACCCCTTTGTGTAAACTCTGAAAAAACGTTTTTCTCTAACCGTTTGGCCCCCTAAACTATAAAATATTCAAACCTTTTAACAAGGTGCCAAGAAATATTTTTTACAGCTATCCACAAATTCACAGCTTTATCCATCTCATGGGAAAAAGGCTTTGAGAGTCAGACAATCAAGCGAACAAACAGACAGACATATGGATAGACGGATACTTGAGCCATAAGGGCCTATAATGGTTCCTTTCCATCACTTTTGAGAATGGAACTCTAAAAACAAGTTTATGAAGTATTTAATCTGAAAAGGTAGAATCCGTTTCGTCCAAATAACAGCAAAAAATTACCTCTGCAACGGAAAACTTACGTAAACGTATGCATAAAGTTGAGCAACATAAACTTTATTGACCAAAACACTCGTTCCAAAGCTATATAATCCTTCCCAACGCTCCAGTTAAATATCAAAATGACCTGCAGGAAGCACAAAAAAACTGGAATTACAATAAAAAAGTTTTCAAAGCGTACCGCCGTTCAGTTTGTACGGATCCCGTAATTGCAGATGAGTCTACTTGAAAATACATTTCATTTTCGTGTTTTACGGGGTAGCTTTGTCATTATACGTAAGACGACGGCAGGCTCTCAAACTGGAGACGCGTGTTCAAATTTCGCTGGTTAAGAATAAGTTTTCCAGAGTTGATATATATATTTACATAAATAACATGACTTTCATTTTATAGCCAAATTTGTACTGGATATTCGGTTAAGACCATGGTTCAATGACCCTGTTTGCGAAACAGGAAAAATTATTTTAGTGCCTCTATACTTATTCAAGAAGAACCTCGACTTAATAAGTATAGGTAGTCAACATTTTGTTTTGCGTATTTCACAGAAAGGATCATTGAACCTTGATCCTGACCACTTGCCGAGTCTCCAGTGTGAATTTGGCTATATATACGAAAGTTACCTTTTATATATTATTATAACCACTTACTGAATGGTGAAGGAAAACACTGCAGGTAAATTGGGTCCAATATCAAAAAAATAGTTCGTGATAAATGATGACTATTCTCCATAGTTTACACTTGGAAGCAACACTAATAAATACCATGTACTTACCATGTGTTTTATCATGATTCTAATAAAACTTGCAAATTCTTATCTCAAAGGGAGTATCCGTTTTAGAGTTATATTAACTGACGACAGAAGTCAAATTCGAAATTCAAATAGTTTATTTTGTAAAATAGATACATAAAGTATACTTTCTACACGTCAATTTACGATTAGATATTTTTACAAAAACAAAAGAATATTATGAAACAAATATACCTAATACGAAAAAAAAAAATATATATATATATATAAATATTCAAGTTGGGCTGCTAAAATTATACACCTGCATTAAATAAAAAAATACAGGAATGAGAATATTATATACACATATTGCAATGAATAAATAAGTTGATAAACTAAATAGACCATAAATAAATTATACTCCCTAGCCAAATATATACAAACATAAGTTAAACATTTTAATTTTATACACAATGCAATAATAAATAAGTTGATAGATAAATAAACTATAAATAGATATAATGCCTAAATCCGCCCATTCGATTAGTCTTGCTACGAAGAAGGGCAAGAAACTTAGCAGATCATGTCTTTTTATAATTTTTCCTTTTTTATGTATCATTGCTTATGCTATTACATACAATTTAGTTAACTTTTATAAAATTATTATACTATACAACGTATTTAACCATAGGTTAAGGGATAAAAATAATAAGAGCAGGAAATTATGTCACGAGGAAAATATATATACATATATATGCATTGTATATATTAGTCTACCTATCTTATTAGGCAGAAGGTTAAAATACTAAGCAAAACATCGTCTGCCTGTCTCATATAGTTTAACACGTTTACAGTCAATTATCTAATAATAAACGTCAAGTTGTAAATTTTACATGTCAGTCTGTAAAAAGAAAAGTCAAAATTATAAAAAAAACAATATAATAATATTAGTCTACATAACAACAGACGATTTGAAAAACACAATATAATAAATCAGTTAGAAAATAAACTAACATTATTATTATGGCCAAGATCAATATTCTTATGACACCACGCGTCACTATCGTCCAAATAGTCATTGATTTTATAATTTGCTTTTCTCAAAAGTCCCTGCTTAATATATAATTTAAACTTATTTTGTGGAAAACTAAGGATCTTCTTTGGAAGTTTATTGTAAAATTTAATACCATGTCCTAAAAAGAGGTGCCTACTTTTGCTAGTCTAATTTTTGGAAAAGCCAGTTTATATTTATAAGGAACTGAGAGACAGAAGAACAGACATCGAGAACTTACTAAAAAGGTTTCCGTTGTTTATAGAACCCTAATAATAAAATCATTTCCTAGTAGTCCGTCACAAATCCGCAATATTACTGAAAATTAACTCTCTTCATGCCCATTCAGTTTTACAACTTGAAGAGCCAGTTTCGTTCGATAACCGTACAGGGACTCTCGGTTATTTCCAGCGAGATTATGTCGAATTGTGGGTTAAATTACACCTTTAGATCGAGCTATTATTGTTCCCACTTCGCCGTGCCTTGGAAAGGCGAGCGAATTTGTGACCGTATTAAATGCATAAGTCACGAGAGCTTTCCTGAACTGTTTTACCATTGTAATTTTCAATGCATTCATGCTGAATAAAAGAGGTTTACCTTACTTGCTGGCATGTACACTAACTGTAAGTAGAAAAGTGAAATAAGAATTTTTACAAGAGCTTTTTTATTTTTATTAAAAACCTAACCATTTTGTGTTTTATGTAAGTAGTATAGTAATATATATCCCAGACAATGTCACTCTACCTCCACTTAAAAATAAACTGATCAATAATAAATAGATTTAATCAACCACTCTTTGGGCAATCTTACCATAATTTACTACTGCTTTCTGATGTATTATTATTTTTAAACAATATTAATTTTATTGAACTTTTTACTTTTAAACATTTGTTCAAATAATTATTGTTTATATTTATTTTAGACTTTTTTATAAGTTTATCTATAAATATATTTTTGATTTTGATTACTGAAAAAAAAAAAAAAAAACAAATAAATTTTATTTATTATTATTCTTATTCTATGTATGTAGTAAATAAAAGCAAAATTAGTATGTATTTTAGTTTTATCAACATAACTACGAAATATAAATATTTATGTCAGTTCTTCCTTTAAGCTTAAGGAATAACAAAAGAAATAAGAATAAAAAATCTATTCATAGTAAAAAGTTAAATGTTTGCCAAGATTGTTACAAAATACTGACTCTTGATTTCCTTGCATGTAATATTCAAATAAATCGTTTTAAAATACGATTGCTATCGCAAATGTCACCCTTAGGAAACGCTCACTATTTCTCATTAAAATACACATATCGCTGCATGTCCATAATAACTTAAGCGTTTTAAAGCTACTCAAATATGGAGCTTAAAATTTCGTGACGCAAGTTTCCGCTACGTGGCGTTTGCGTGTCGTTTTAATTTAAGTTGCTTCCTTTATTCCATATTCTACCATCGCTAATGTTTTGTGGTTTAAGTTTACATATACTGAAATACTAATTTATTTATAGTATACCTTAAAAAGTAGTAAAAATGTCGTGTCTGTACATTATATATTTTTAATTCCTTTTTGTACCTGAAAGGTATTCCGGGAGTTTTGAAAATTTGTAATTTTTATAGACTTTTATTTGCTCGTTTCAAATTTTTATTTTGCCACCTCGTATTTTTTCCGTTTGCGCTGCCATTTTTGGGAATATCTCCTTTTCGACACCTTTCACGATGAAAATAGATATGGAAGATACCAACTATAAAAAAAATCCTTCAATTTATTTAGTATAAAATGAGTAGTTTCAGCGTAAGAACTGCAAAATTTACTTTAACATGCGTATTAACGAAAAATCAAGTTTCCACACCTCCGTGAGTTACAGTAATGGCGCACTTTCTACATTTCGTATTTTCAGTGTACGAGGAGCAAAATCCAAGTGATATGACTATATCTATCTATTAGTTGCCGAGACGAGATCCAGTCTTTTGAAACAAAACTGCTGCTTCTACGACTTGCATTGGTGACACAAAATGTACTCGTATTTTGGCGTTGCTGCGATAATTATGCAAGGTGCGAGGGCAGTACTGTTTTGTCTTCCATTTCACAGAAAAAGCACGTCAGGGCGGGTATATTTTTCACTCGCAATATCTATCATTAGATATTTGTTTAAAGTTAGATTATTGCCATGCACTGAAAGTTAGAGTGACAAAACTACATAAAATAAAAACTATAAGATATAAGGAATGCTCACTATAAGGTTTCAATCAAAATAATCTATACATACTCGTATCTGTACAAAATCCTTTTTCAGACGCAATCTGCCTTTGCAATTTTTGCGCACTTGTCAGAATACCCGCTCTGTTCTTCAATATCAGATCACCCAGAAAAATACGTTAAGTCTCCGTTATACCGGACTTAATTTCTTGAAGTAAATAATAATTACAGCGATATGGCTCACCATCCATGGTGATTCATGTCGTGACGATATACTAATTATATAATAATAGTATATTCGAGATTTGGTGACTTTATTTACTCTTTGTTATATTCTATCCTTGTAACTAGGTACCCACATAAGCTCTGCCTATTCCAATCACTGGCTGGAGATAAGGCTCACCCTACCACTTTGGGACGTTAAAATCGTCTGCAAAAAGAGGGCGTTGCAAGTGTTGACAGATTCATTAACGGTCCATATGACTAAAAATAACATTTTTATTAATATTGACTAACTATTTTAACAGAGGTATCATTGTATGTGAACAAATAAAAGTAGACCGTTTTAGTCTATTGTGGTTTTCATAATGTTGACCGGATGTTGTAATCTGTGTGTCAGTGGGGTCGTTGTGGCCGAAGTGTGACTTTATTTTCATGAGTCAGGGTAAACAGGCTCCAAGGGACTGGTTTCGTTTTGAATGTTTTGAACTTTGGGAAGTGAATTTTATCACAATACAAAAATACTCGTTTTCTTCGTTTTGAAGATTTGGAAAATATTTACACCTTTGGTGAAATGATTTTGTAAAACTAAATTATAGTAACTGTTTGACTACCTCTGTGGTTATGAGGTCATGAAATGACCGAAAACGTACAGACCGAATACAATATTTATTTTAATTTTCATTCAAATTTTATTATTAATTTTAGAATCAGCAGTTAATAAATACGGGTTTCATAAAGATAATATAATAAAAAAAAATATATAATAATAAATCCTGTTAAATCATTAATATAATCTTTAAATAAAAATTTATTATATACTTATATTACATTTGTATATTGTATTCGGTCTGTATGTTTCGGAAGGTACGTGACCAGGTTCATATTTATGCCCAAAGAACGGCGATAGGGCTCACCATCCATCACACTGGGCCGAAATCATCATCGGTGTTAAGTGGGTATACCAAGTTTGGATAAGACTTGCACTTCACAGTTTACACTTAAGAACTCCTCTGACACGTGATTCTGTGATGTACCTACTTCAAAACTGCTTACAACTTCAACCAATGCAAACATTAAAGTGACAGAAACAGATGACTCAATTTATGAATCCGAAATTAACGAAAAAAATGTGTCAGGATCGCAGCGGGTTGAGCTCTGCAGTATTTTACTACAACTCTCAAATATTTAATTACCAGGCTCCGCATATTTAGTTGTAATCTCCTGGTACTGTCACTTTAGGGCTGACACTATTATATACAACGAGACGTTCATGTATGCAGCCAAATTAATACTGGAGACTCGAAATAAAATTTAGACTTCCTGGGGAGCAATTTCTATTCGGCTGAACAAATTAGCCCGTTTGACAATTGAAATCGTACGTTTTTGGCTGTCAAAAACAAAAGAAGACAATCGTATTAATTTGAAAGCCAAAAATGTACGATTTTAAGTCACCTTATATAAATGTATATCAAAAGTAGCTTTTGCCCACGGCTCCGCCCACGTTTATTCAATCTCTGCTCTGTTTTCGGCTAAGGCGTTACTTTATGAACACCCCTTGTAGCAAATAATGTTGACCTGATCTTGATCACCACAATCAATGATAACAAAAAAAAAGCATCTAAATCCGTTAAGTGGTTCTCGAGCTAAAACGGAACATATATGCAGACAGACAGACAAATATAATATAAATAAAAATTTAATAAAAAAAAAAATTATACTTATTCTGCAGACACGACTTTTTTACTACTTTATAATTAGTAAAGATATAAATGAAAACAAGTTACAACTCCAATAACGTTATTATGCGTCAAAAATACCTCAGTGGTGATTAAATAATAATAATTTTATAATTTTTATTTTTTTCTTTTTTATACAAATTCTTGTACTTTTTATTCCAAAATTTTCGTTTTGTTTTGACTTAAGTATATGCTACCGATTTCGTATGATACATCATCGGGCCCACCGATTATAACTGTTAATAGCGCTTATAAAACAAAATAACCACGCGTATGCGTGTATGTCCATAATGTAATAAACGGAAGACACAGGCGTGAAATTAAATTACTTAAGTATAGTAAATTTACAAAATTTTAATGCATACACATATTCACATAGACATTCGATCAAATGTGATTTATTTACCTATTCGATAACCAGAACAAAGCAATTACAATTATTATTAACAAGCAATTTAAAAAAAGGAACATAAATTATAATTATTAGCAAATTATAATTATGAGAGCCAACCCTAACAAGTGGCATTTGCCACGAAAACGCAACCCTGTCTGCTGGGGTCTGGTGATTACAAAGTACAAACTAAACACGAGTAATACCGTGACAAAGCATATTGAATTTTATTTGAACCGTTTTCAGACATCACTGTTAGCAAGGAATGCGGACTGACGAGGGGAAGCTAGGGGTTATTTGTCCATCTTCAAGTTTAAATTAAATTTTGTAAAGTAAACAAGGCATTACTGAATAGACAATATGGCTGAAAATATTTTTTAATTATCGAAATTTCGTCGTTTTAGTCACTTTAAAAAACCAGCGAAGTCCAAGTTCAACTAGGCACAAATGTTTAATAAAATACAGGTATGGAACTCTTAAAAACATTATTGTAAATAATGAAAAATTTAGATGCCATAACAGGTGGTAAACCAGGTTGCTCACCATTGCCTGGGAAAGATTGAAGGCGGTATTTACCAGGCCTTATAAAAACAGACTGGTGACAAGCAGCGGCGTCACTGGTGCGAGTTTCAGCACCGCCCTCACCAACCCGCCTTCCTAGCGTGTGTGAGGATGGGCATTCCTTCCAGGAGGACCGCCAAGAGTGGCGAAATCTTAAAAAGAACTATGCCCAGCAGTGGAGAAAACAGGCTGATGTATGGATGGAGATGCCACAGCAACACAAAGGCGGAAAAAACAAGACGCTAAAAGTACGGAACTTTGCTACAAACTGTCAAAAATTGAAACTTGTAGTCTATGACCATTTTTGTGCTGCAATATGTTGGCTCGTAGGTTTTCTAGGTGTACAAAGGAAGTGAAAGTCATGCTCTTCAAGGCATTCTGCCAGTCTTTGTACCCCAGTAGTCTGTGGACCGGATATACGCGGGGAGCATGCAATGCCCTGCGCGTGCAATATAACAACGCGTTCAGGGTGTTGTTGGGGCTGAGGCGATTTTGTAGCGCTTCTGGCATGTTCGCAGAGGCCTATACTGACGGCTTCCATGCCGTAGTAAGAAAAAGGTGTGCGTCTCTGTTGAAGGGCGTGCGTTCCAGCTCCAACAGCTTGCTGAGCACGTTTGTAGACAGGTGGGACTCTCCGATTCTACGCCACTGGATTGGCCTGCATGTCCATGTGTAGTGGGGCGTGGAGTCTTCTTTGTATATTTTGTATATTGATGTATTAGCATAAGTTACTTACAATAGCATAAGTTGTTTTTTATTACTAACATGTTTATATGGACGTTCCATTGCAATGAAGAGTAATATGTTAGCCAGAAGATTCACCCAGTGCTTGAGTCAGGTAAAAATCACCCTATTTCAGGCGTACTGTCAGGCCTTCTACACCAGTCAGCTTTGGTCGAACTATACGCAGAGTGCTATGAACACTCTGCGTGTTCAGTATAATAATGCTTTTAGATCAATGCTAAAACTGCCTTGGCGGTGTAGTGCGTCAGGCATGTTCGCTGAGAAGGGGGTAAATGACTTCTTTGGCCTCATGCATAGGTTAAAGACCTCGTTTCATAAAAGGATCATGAATTGTGGCAATAGCATTGTTAAAGCTACATTTTTGTCAGTTTATCAACTTTCCAAACCTTTCTGTTCGATTAAGAAGAATGTTTCCTTTAACTCTTATTAATAATAAAAAAAAAAAATTTTCGAAATATATTTCGGCCCACTATGGGGCCGGCATCAGTCGAATACTTAAAAATACTTAAGAAGAATGACAATATTTGCAAAATGCCAAAGCAACCCAGTCGCCCTATTCCCCACTCTCTTGCCGAATAATATTGTCAATACTACCCAGTCGCCCTGTTCCTCTCTCACTTGATGAATGCATGTAATAGTTTAGTTTAGGTTAAGTAAGTATAGTTTAGAATTATTTATTAATTAATGACATAATTTATAATGTAAATTAATTTGTATATTTAATCATTTAATATTTAATGATTTCAAATCTTGCAAAATTGCAAACTTTGTAAAACATTATTAATTGTAAAATATGGGTTACATGCCTGAAATAAATGCCTTTTCTTTTCTTCTTTCTTTCTTTCTTTGATCTGAAATAAATAAATTTGATTTGATTTGATTGATTTGATTTTTAACCGAATTCAAGACTGAGGACGTTTTTGGATTGACTGTACTTTTTCTTTGGTATATTTCTCCATAGCTCTGTTATTTCTTGTTGGTGGTATATCCATCCATAATTTTTGGACATTAGAAACAGACTGGTGACGGTTAGCGGCTTCACTGGTGTAAGAGTTACAAAACCGCGCTCACCAAACACACCAGCTCAGCGTGTGTGATAAGGGCATTTCTTCCAGGAGGACCGCCAAGAGTGATCAAATCTTGGAAGTGAACGAACCAGGCTAATGGATGGATGAATGGAACCCTTTCAGACTGGAGTCACTACCCACATCCTGCTGTTGTTTAATATATGGCTTCGCCGGTACTGCTTTTGATATAAGGCGTCGGTGAGACCTAGAATGGAGCGCAGTGGTTTTCTCTTATGCCTCCTCTACACATAAACAGATGCATCAGAGGATCTGTGGGTCAATCAGTCTGCAATGGTCGAAAGACGCAAGACGCATCAAAAAATGGATGTTAAGACATAGCGGCCGCTACTATTTATTTATTTAGCCCCTATAAGTAAAAGAAATGTAAAAAAAGAACTAGACAAGTGCGAGTTGGGCTCGCCCACCGAAGGTTCAGTAGAAATAAGTAAAAGTTAAAAGAAATCTACAAAAAGATTTGGTAACCGCGTATGACCACGCTTATACCGTTGCTTAACCTCGATGATTTTTTATGATTAAATTACAAATGTATAGTTTTAAGATTTTTTCCTATACTTTTAGTATAAGACGTATTACTTGCCAAATTTCATAGTTCTAGGTCAACGGAAATTACTTTTCACCCCCAACTACTGCACCCATTAATACTCAGTGCAGCTTCTAGAGGAGGAGCGCTATACAAGTACGACTGTTGTATTAGTATCTTGGAATTTTTTTACACTTTATTGCACTATATAACTATCGTTATGTGAAGCTAATCCGTCATCGGGACGTCTAACAATTCATGAAATAAGCACATTGGTTTCTCATTGTCCACCACGATATCAGATATTGGATCAAATATTGGATATCTGCTGTGCAACGACATATAGATGGCTCGTTGCTGCTATGTGTTAAATTTTTCTACAGATGTGTGCTATGCGTATACAAAATCGACAGGCGTGTGCGTGAACTTCGCTTGACCTTGAAAGTTGATGCGATATCAGAAGCATGTGAAGTGGTCCAGAAATGGTGTCGGTATTGAATATCTTGTATCTGCATTCAGTACCGGTAACTTATTGTATAGCGAGTTAATGCTCTTAAGAATAAAATAATAGCACAAGTGTGTTGAGTAAAGTATCCCCTATGAAATACCCACTTGAAACAATTAATTTTGTCCCTTTGTGCTTGGTTCGTCTCGTCGGGATCTTATTGTTACTCCCGAACAATATGTCTGGGAAAAGCTTATAAACATACATGAATATAGTCTTTCCAAATAATTATATAAACTAATAATAAAGTAGTTATAAGTAAAGCATGCATGCAAAGAGGAGTTATTTACTAACACTGCTAATTTCATTAAAATTTGAGTGAGTGGATAAAAGGAATGTTTTAAAACAAATTGATTAAAAGTTTGACCCGTGCCTCTGGTGAGTCCACTACGTTTTTAAAACATCACACTCTTTCTACCTATATATTTCATATCTACCTACCTTCATAATTATTGCTAATGCTTATCAATTTTGACCGTTCATATTTTATCAAGCCAGAAGATGTCTAAGAGACGAAACTAGTCGCTAATTAATAAAAACATAGTGGAACTCGTACATGGAGACTTTTATTAGCGTTGAAATGAAGTTCCATCAAGTAGTCACACCTTACAGTATAAATTATCACACTCTTTGTTGTTGGCACTTGGTGGAGTTTGGAAAACATAATAAATAGAAAATTCGTTTTACTGTCACACATATTTATTTGTGGGATTAATATCACACCATTTTTTATTTTACTTACATAATACGATTTTAAAAGATACTAGTATTACCTAGGTTAAACTATTTCTTACTATACGCGAGGATCAATCAAGGTATAAGGTATAAGGATATTACGTTATCACCTGACAAGGTATAAGGATATTATTTCCCCCAAAAGCGCCATTTATTCTTCCTGATTAAAGAATCTAAAAATACTATAGCTTTTTATTTTGTAGGATGTGTAGGTATAAGGTCCTAAAATTCAAACTGAAATAAAACCAACAGATGATAGAGTAGAGTATCCCTAATAAACCACATAACTCCGAAAAAAACATTTTTTTCGTATACTTTAACCTTTCCATAGAAATTTAGTCAGCTTATTGAACCAATTTGTACTGCGAAATTAAAAAATTAATTAAGCAAAAAAAAATTTTCTTCTTATGAAATTTAATCAGTGAACGATTCATGATCTACCCTAGAATTATTTTTACATATTTTTGTAGGACCTTATATTACAGAACCGAAATATATTACAAGGTAACTGTATTATTTTATTCATCTATATTTAAAGTTATATTTATTATATTACATGCCACAAAATACAGCATGTTAAAACAAAATAATTACGTCTGCCAAAAATATAATGCGCATTCTTATCATAACATAAAATTCGGAAGTCATTCCAATATTGAGACGTAAACAATAATAAGTCTAAAAAAAGTTTCATGTCGAGGTTCAAGTTATTTGAGCAAAAAGCGTAGATATTATTTATGGATTAAACCATGTATAAACTTTACTAAACTCTGAAGCCAATGGATATTTTATACAATTATTAAAGATACTTGATGTTATTTCGTTGTTTTTTCATATCCCTCACCCACTTCGGTTTTATTCGCATGGAGTAACAAAAAACGTTCTGAGAGTGATTGATGCAAGCGGACTCATTGGCGGTTGGTCCTAGTATGAATATGCACTCTCCAGGATAAACTAGTATGGTCTAGTATACCTTGCTTCAGATAAAAAGAGTACTGGCGAGGCTCAAGCGGTCTCTTTTTCGCACGCCCTTTATCCATGCGCAAACGCATCTCCTCCCACACTCGCTCGGTGGCCTTTTTCCTGACACCAAGGTATACGTGGGACGCACTATAAGTTTCGGGAATGAATATGAAAAAATACTATTAAAGGTACAAAATTAATTTATTGTTTTTCAAAATAATCTCCCTTGGCGTCTATGCACTTTTTCATTCTATCAAACCAGTTTTGAAAACTTTTGTGCCACTCCCCTGTGGTGACCTCTGAAACGTGTTTTTCATACTCCTCGACAGCCTCTTCTGGTGATGAAAATCGTTGACCGCGTAATTGGTTCTTTATTTTTGGGAACAGAAAAAAGTCACAAGGTGCCAGGTCGGGACTGTATGCAGGATGACTCATGAGTTCTACATTTTTCGTCTTCAAAAAGTCGTTGGTCTGTCTGGCCGTGTGAGAACTAGCATTGTCGTGGTGCAGGATGATACGGCGTTTACGGTTATTTTTACGGAGTTTGTCAATAACTTCCGGCAAACAAATGGTCGTGTACCAGTCACTATTCACGGTACGACGATTCTCTAAAGCAACAGTAGCCACGTGTCCAGTTTTATTAAAAAAAGAAGCAATCATCCGCTTAGATGCACTTTTCACGTGCGCCACTTTGGTTGGTTTCGGCTCATCTTGAAAGACCCATACGCTCGATTGCTGCTTTGTTTTGGGATCGTAGCAATAAATCAATGTTTCGTCACCTGTTACTATGTCCCACACCAAATTTGACGCACCTTCGTTGAATCTGGTAAGCATGGCACTGCACCAAGTGACGCGGTCCGTTTTTTGAGCCTCGGTCAAGTTGTGTGGGATCCACCGCGAGCACAGCTTTCTCACACCCAAATGTTTGTGTAGGATTGATTGTATTTGACTCATGCCTATTTTTTAGGATGCGCGAATTTCATGGTAGGTCACATGCCTGTCTGTTTCAATCATACGGCGCACAGCATCGATGTTTTTGTTGGTCACAGCGGTGGACGGCCGACCATCGCGAGATTCGTCACTGAGATTGATACGACCACGCTTGAATTCTGCAAACCAGCTATAAACAGTCGTCTTGCATGGTGCTTCATTGCCAAAAGCTGTTTCAAGCCGAGCGATGCTCTGTTGAGCTGTCAAATTACACTTAAAATCGTAGAAAATCATACTACGAAAATTTTCCCGAGTTAAATCCATGTTGATGCAGACACACAATTTTTTAAATGGCGCCACAAGGTAAAAACAAAAGGCAGTCAGATGAAACAAACTGCATTCTACAGCCAAAGAGTTCTATTTTCAAATGTTGCAATAAATTTTTAAATATTGTTTATGTAAGTGGCCAGTTCCGGAAACTTTTAGTGTTACCTATGTAGTGGCGTCAGAGAATATAAATGGTGGCGTTATGAAACAAACTGAAAACCCTCAATCGACACTTTGTTTATTCATAATAAAAACATTAAAAGGACCAAATGATTCAGAGATTCGATATTCAAGGTCAGATTACTTTGATGTGCAGCATTTTTTGTTTGAACCGTTCATTGATACTACATTATTTCAAATCGGATATAAACTGAGAGTCGTCCCAAAAGCTGTTCAGTAAAACTCCCGACTTATTGTTATGTGCTCCATAAGAATTCGAATAAGTGACTCAATGAAACGTTTTATTTACTTTTGTGTCACATTTTAGAGTTCGACCGTTCACAGTTTTTTTTCTCGGTAACTAATAATCTAATTGAATCTCCATCGCTTCTTGTACAAATTCATGACAATCACTCCTCTCTCAGACGTATATCGGTAAGATTATCCACTGCACCATTTTGTCGTCAGAACTTTAGAAGTAAGTACTCATTTTACACCTAGAGCCATATCTTATTACAACTCTGAATATAGCTGTGCAGACATTTTTCACCTTAATCTAATTAATTTAAAAAATTACGTATATATGTCTATCGTCTAGAGGCAAGCAAAAACAGAATGAATACTTACCTTTATATCGTTATTAATTCATCAATGTATATAATTTCTTTTATTTTAAATATTCTTTTACATATTATATACTAATATCTGTGGAAACTTTACTAGTCTCTACATTGATATATTTATAATTATATTATTATATTTCCACGGTGTAATTCTTAATAGATTTTCAAAACACGGTATAGATAAGTATTAACTACTGTAAGTTGAATTCATAATTAAAAGATGAGATAACACATACCTACATGGAATTTATTCCGCGACACGCGACTAGTTTCATTTCTTACCGAAATAATTTTCAAGGCATCATGTCTCTGGTGACAGTGGACCAGTGTAAGTTTGTGCAAAGAAATAATTTCTCAAATTTTGGTTTTATAATGTTTGGAGACGAAAATTTCTGAGTAAGAAAACCTTGCTCGCGCTAAATCTTCGATATAATGCAACTGAAGGGATAGAACGAAGATAAATAATTTCAAAACAATCTTGGTTTATGTGATAACCGGACCGATATCGTTTAGCCAGGCTTTCTTGAGAGTTAAATAATCCAATTTATCATTTTAATGGCTTCTTCGGTAAGGGTAGGGCTCTACAATTTAATTTATATTATGTGGTCGGTAAATCTATTATTTAAGCACTCGTACTAACAGGTAAATAGATATTAATTAAAGAGTTACCTCTTGGGAAAATTTGGATTTTTATTGACAATACGAGTATGTTGTCAAGTAGCTCAAGCATCACGACCATTAATTGGGAAGTCCCAGGTCGAAATCCCGTATGGGTAAAATTGTGTTCGGTCTTTGGGCTTCGGGGGGTACGTTAAGAGACATCATGACCCGTCCAACTCTGTGAGGGCAGCCAAATGTAATGCTGTTTCATTTCGCTATCACATGCATGCTCCACGACATTTGCGAAGGCAATAAAATCGTGCCAATTTCGTCACCGGCGCAAAATTTAAAACTTGTGTCGGGAGACTCGGGAGAAACATGGTTTTGGCAAGATTGTTGCTACCCTACAATGACTGGTCTTAAAAAAAAACATGAGTATAATTCACGAACTCGTATAAGCATACGTAGATCAGTAGACATGCTTTTTACTGATTTGGACTACTTGTCTTCACTCAAATCATTGCTGACTTGGTTACGCATGGAAGCAAAGTGCTTTAGGGTGCGATGCTGGGCCACTTGCGTTGCTGTTACGGTGAAACGTAGTGACGTTGTTGACGTTGACGTTTTGCCTTCAGCGGTGCATAAAGCCACCTTCAGGTCCAAACTTAATACTCGGATTTGAATATATGTACATAAAATTTAAGTATAAGTAATTCTTTTTTTGTTGTGTCACTTTCATGCTTATGTTTTAATATAAATTTTAAATGATTTTTACGAAGTAACTAATGCAGGGGCAGATCCAGGATTTATTTTTGGATGGAGCACAGGGGCCAAATATGTGAATAGAGTGTCACGCATAGTTTTGCACTACCTATATCACTAAAAATATAATAATTGAAAAAAAAACATGATAGCGAACTTTTTCTAAGGACAATCGTAAAAAAAATATCCCGTGTCTACGCGCTGCGTACATACGATACGATATTGATTGTGTGGTATTTGCAACTTGCGGTATTATGCTCCTACACAACAAGAAGCGAATATAATAAAAGCGGTATAGTAGGATTCAGATTCATATTGTTTATTGCATTACCACAGTGTAAACATTAATAATCTCCCAGCTCCTTTTTTCATTTGAACCGTCAGGATGAGGCGTGCCCCTGCCTCCCCCCCCCCACTCTGGATCCGCCCTTGAACTAATGTAAAAACAGAGCTATTCAAAACCTCGCAAAATGTATAATACAATTTAACAGAGCATTACAAGATAGAAAAGATCAATGAGAGACGAATATTTTAAGAAAATACCTCCTCGGGACAGGATTGAAGTGATGAAAGTAAAATCGTCAGGTTATATTTTTATTGGTGTTGTATAAAGACAATTTTGATTAAATTGCAAGAATTCGTAGATGATTTCAGATATTGATTGCGAAATTCATTTTATTTTGCGTATTTCATTGTTTGTATGTTCCTCACCACTTACCGGGACTCCAGCTGAATTTAGCTACATAAACGAAATTTACTTTTTTAAAAGGTGACTTTGGTTAAACTAGACAAACTCATACTGAATACTCGGTCAGGACCAAGGTTCAATGATCCTGTTTTCAAACAACGAAAAAAAAATTCTGCTTCGATACTTGCTTATTAACAACCTCGACTCAACTAGAGCAGAAGTAAAAACTTTATTTTGCGTATTCTACAAAAAGATTAATTGAACCTTGGTCCTGACCACTAACGAAGTTTCTTGCATGAATTTGGTTGTATAAACCAATAAGGTGACTTTAATTTATACTGAAGACTCGGTGAGTGCTCAGTAACAAGGTTCAATGACCCTTTTTGTGAAATTCGTAAATTGTTCTTTTGGTGTTACTTAAAAACGCAAGCCCAGCCCCGAGTCAATTACTATGGGACGTCAAGATTTTATTTTGCGAAATTAGCAAAATCTGTTATCGATCCGTATTACTTTATTTATTTATTTATTACAAAAAGGTACACCAACAATGTCAACACACACATTCATAAAAAAAGAAGAAAGTAAACATAGGGCCTCTATATCTGGTGTTGCCATCAATTACAGGCGTACACAGCATTATTACGATACAATTATTGTGTAATAAAATGTTAACAACATAATAATTAATCAAATACTAAATTACAATTACCAGGACAATATTAACAATTTGAATTACAATAGATACACTATCTTAAATCTGAATTATAAATCTAGACACACAAAACACACTTGGATTATTTAAAAATATTATTAAATTGAAGTGATATATTAAATTTATTAATCACTAATTCAGAATGTCAACATGAAAGAAAAAATTGAAAATTAAAATTACATTTGAAACAGTCAGAAAGAGAAAAATAAAAAAGTATAAATATATATATATAAATTTTCAGTTATTCAAAATAATTATGATAATGGATTTGGCTGTAATATCTTATATTTAAAATTAATAGCTTTATCGTTAAAAATGTCAAGGGAGTGAGAATTCCAAACTTTATTGTAAGTGCTACAAGATCTTACATCCGGTGCATTTCGACCAAGGTTTGTCCTACGAGTGGTATTGAGTCAGTATTACTGATCACTTAGCAAGCCTCCAGCATGACTTTGGCTACATAAATAAAAGTCACCTTACATATAAAACTTTTCTGTGACTGACAGACAGGGTGTATAACTGTTAACGTACTGCCTAAACCGCTGAAGATAAAAACATACAATTTTGTTCATATGTACATAATATTCCTTAAATGTTGAGAAGGGAATAAATAATTTTCCGAAATTTACCCCAAAAAGGATGAAACGGCAAACATTTGAATCGAAAATGTTTTTTTATTTTTTTATTTATTAGTGCTATGGTATGCTTACTTGCAAATCCTCCCGAAGTTATTCGGGGGAGAGTAAGATAACAGCTCTCAGGCAAAACCAGGCGGCCCACCATTGCCTGGGACCGATGGATGGCGGTATATCCATCCCCAATTGCCGGGCCCTATATAAAACAGACTGGTGACGGGCAGCGGCGTCACTGGTGCAAGGGTTTTGGCACCGCACTCATCAACCCGCCCGCCCAGCGTGTGTGAGTACGGGCATTTCTTCCAGGAGGAATGCCAAGCGTGGCGAAATCCTGGAAAGGCCTATGTCCAGCAGTGGACGAAACAGGCTGATGGATGGATGGATGGTATGAATGCAACATTACAACTTACTGAGCCTTCTTCATGTTCTTCACATTTACCACAATTGTGTAAAAATCAGGTAAAACGCTTTTTCTACGAACAAAAGTCTTCTTAAGGGTATGACAACCTCCACCCTAAAAACAACTCCAGGCTCGAACATAAAACCTCCGCGCAGTATTATCGTTTATGCACTAAAGCAGAGCCGGGCTCAGGCTGAGCCACACTTAGCCTCACGCAGAGTTTAACCGAGGTCTGTTCGGTTTAACCCCGAGGTGGATAGGTTATCCCAGCTAGGTTCCTTGTTTATTTTAGTTACTACGTGCTTTGTTTCTGGAGAATTCAGAAGTTTAAATACACGAGGAGTGTAATGATGTAGGTTAATACGTGCGTAAAAATGGAAAGTCTTTTAGTTTGTATGTTGTCTCTAGTAGCTATGGAGAGCTTTAAATACCAAAAAATAATGGGTAAACGGTACGACATACCCTTTTTTTTGCGAAAATCTTAATATTACGATTAACAAATTTTTCGCTATTATGAAATGTTTGTACCGTTATTTTTTACGCTACTTTAGCTAATAACATAAACTCACTTATGATACGAATGTTGAAAACTGTGCCGTATTATACCGGTTATGTATACTTAAATCTTAACCGCTTTCGATCTGTCTTTAAAAGAGCGTAACCTTATATCTTAGGACATTTTAAGCTTGCATTTGAGGGAAACTAATTACAAAAATGGAAGTAATGGCGGGTAAATAAAGGTAAACTAATGCACATGAGCCGAAGTTTTACAAATTTTATTATCGATCTAGTAAATAAAGAAAAAATGCAACTCCCAGGGAATAAAAAAAGAGATAGAACCAATTACATTAATAGCACATCATTACTCTCTCAATTTACCGATCTTGCGTAAAAGTGGAATCCTACGATCGGCGGAAATACTGAGTCCTTAAAACGCAGTGTAGAATTACAACCCTCGTCTTAGGTTGCTTATCTGAGTGGAGTGAAAACCGAACGCAGCCCGACGGGAACTAAGAAATTGGGTCGAGTGCCCCAGAGAAAATTAACGATTTACTTACTTATACTCGCACTTCGAGAAAGCAGGTTCTGTACATTTGTTATCCAGTTTATTTTTAGTATTTTGTACTAGCAGCAATATGAGAAAAAAAAATCGAGCCTGAACAGCTAATCTGGCACGTGCGAAAAAATCGCTAAGCCAGATTTTGGGTGATTTTAAAAGGGATTTTCTGCGGATTAAGGTATTGATTTTTTTGTTGAAAACCTATAGAAAGCGTTCCACAAATTCAACAGTTTTTACTAGATGATGGTAAGTGTAAACAAAAGTCGAACGACTGTCCTGTCCCCTGATTCTGTATCGTAAAATCAGTTGCCAACCGAGTGCCTATCGTTGAAAACATACATATACAATCGAAGTCCGCTTATCTAAGGATACGTTCGCACTAGAAATGACGGCACAATTCGTAAATAGTTCAATACCCATTGAAGGTTATTTTGGAAGTTCATTTCTTACACAATGTTTGTCTGTTTTTGGTGAACAGCAACCACAGTTGGCAACCGATTCAAAGATACGTAATAGGCCTGCTGGATGGCGATGGCGAGAAAAATAATTTCTTAAAAATACAATATTGAAGGTATCATATACCAGAGCTAATTGTAAAAATATATACTTTTAAGGTGGTAGAGCTGATGCCAGGCTCGACTGTGGAGGTACCACCATCTTACTCGCATATCCTCCCGAAGTTATTCGGGGGAAAGTAAGAGAACAGCTCTCAGGCAAAACCAGGCGGCCCACCATTACCTGGGACCGATGGATGGCGGTATATCCATCCCCAATTTCCAAACCTTTTATAAAACAGACTAGTGACGGGCAGGGGCGTCACTGGTGCAAGGGTTTCAGCACCACGCTTACCAACCCGCCTGCCCAGCGTGTGTGAGTATGGGCATTTCTTCCAAGAGGACCGCCAAGAGTTGCGAAATCCTGGAAAGGCGTCCAGCAATGGACGAAACAGGCCGATGGATGGATGGATACTTTTACTATATTTACTTACACCGATTTCGAGAAATCTTTAAAAAACGCAAAAAATGTGTTTCCCCCCCTTTGTTTCCGAAACTGGTGGACCGAAAAAAATTACGATTATAGGTCATACATAACTGGCCAATTACAGGAAAACTATGGGGATTAAAATAAAATTGATAACAAATGAGAAATATAAAAAAAAAGTAAAATAAATCAAAAAAATATTATATAAAAATACAATATGGGAGTCAAATTGTAGATATTAAAGAGTTTATTATAAAAATATGTAGTTTTACTATATTTACTGGCACCGATTTTAAGAAATCATTGAAAAACCACAAAAAATGCATGTCCCCCCCTTATTTCCGAAACTAATAAACCAAAAAATATGAAAAAATCATAGTAATTCGGGATTGCGTAAAGATTACAAAAAAATATAGCAGGTGAAAAGTTCACGATATCGAAATGACAAAATTGAATTTTTCATCCAAGAGTTTTATTTCGAGTACGGTATAAAAATATTGGGTCTCCCTTTTTTGGTACAATCAATACTTTTTTTAGTTATCATAAACAGTTATGGGCAAGATTTTAAATACTTTCTTCATGACTGTTCCCAAAACTGTCGAATTACGGAACCCTAGTTATGCGAGTCTGACTCCCACTTGACCGGTTTTTTTTAGTGAAAACCTATAATGATCATTTCATATATTCCATTTGATAATGCTTAGTTATTCTACTTTACATGATATAGCATTATCATACTGTAAACAAAAGTCAAACGACGTCAATGCTGACATTTTTAAAATCTATTTGTTATTTTAGTATTTTGTAGTTCACTTACTTGTTTCATTGTATTTTGTTTGTTGTTTCATATTTATATCAAATGACAGATTATAAAGGACATTTTATTTAATTTAATAGACCATTTCTGAACCAATAATCACAAACAAATTAATTTTAAATTTATATTTGATCGACTGATATTTGGTCTGAAAAATAATACCAGAATAGCCGTCCATAGCATTATTTTTCACTCGCATATTCGACTTTTGTTAACAGTGTGATAAAAGCCATCAACCCTCAGGGTGCGATCCCAACTCGCACTTGACCGGTTTTCATTTCAATATTCGGTTTTGGGTCAACATTCTACAAAACATATCCAAATTTCAGGTCTGTAACTTGTTCCGTTTGCAAGCTACAGACCCTTGATATATAGGTACAAACGGACAGACAACAGAGAGACATTAATAAGGCTCCGTATTGCCCTTCCGGTACGGAACCTTAAAAAGAGAATGGAGAATCAATAAAAAAAAAATTTTGTTTCATTTTATTAAAACTCTTGTTCAACTCACGCTACTACTTATCGCGAAAGTTATTTCAGGGGATTTTGCTCTAAGAATAATGGTCGCCCTCCTTACATTTAAGCGACATCGTGATTGGCTTCGTCAAAAAATGTCGTCTGGTTATCATTTTCAGCGTCGACATGGCGTAAAAATTGCCATTATCTGAAATATTGCCTGTTTATGTACTTTAACGGGCGCTGCAATAGTTATAGCAAATAAGTAACAAAATATTTAATGTTGATAATCATCTGGCTGACACATCAATATCCCGACATGAATCTCTGAGGGGGTAGCAGACGTGTTTCCGAGTATGGACTTTAAGGCGCATGCCTACGCTAAATTTGCCACTCGATATGTGTCAGTACAAAAATCGTCGGAAACGACATTGAAATAAAATTCATATTAGTATGGTGAAAGAATCATTACAATTGCTTGAAGCAATCGGAAGGAGTAAGAAAATTACTTATATAAATCATAGGCAACTTTCAAAATCATTCGATTTGTCAAAAGTAAAGACAATTTTTGATGCATACTTATAACCAACGAGCTATATAGGTCGTTGCATATAACACAAAAGTTAATCTGTGTTATCAGTGGAGCATGTAATATTATTTTTGGACAGATTATTAATACAACCTCTATGTTACGAAATTGCATGAGTTTAACGATATTGTTTGTACATACAGGCTGATGTCATTTTTCAACAGAACACAGCAAAAAAATATTTTTAAATTTGAGCCTCTTTCGCTTCATTGAACTTCACAGATAAAGGCAAGGGTGTGCAATAAAATGGAGGGAATGAAAATGATAACCATAAATAAATCCTTTAAGGACCAGTTCTTCAGATAATTTGTAACGAAAAATAATATAACGTCAAAAAACAGCTCCCAGCTTTTTAACTAAAATCCATGTAAACAAATAATGTTACTTAATGCTTGTGACGTTCGGCACCTGATGGTTATTTTCATACATCTTTGTTAAAATTAAAAATTTTTGCACAATTTATATAAATATAAGTGTTTAATTATCAACGGTATACAATAATCGTACTTATTTTTTACAGTGTATTAAAACGAAGCGTAGAAAAATCAATTTGAAACAAATTCTGTGAGACAAATAATGTACTTTACGCTAGTACAGATTTTTTAAATATATTACAAAGCCTTTAAAAATTTCGTATTTTATTAGGGGCTCTCAGCATTAAATCTGAAAAATTACTGTTGCATTGTTCTTTTTCATTTTGTCAAATCAAAGGTAATTTCAGATAGGATTGTCAATCCAAGCAAACACCATTAATTTAATCTTTATCTCGTTTATAAAACCTAAAATACATAGAACTTTTTCCATATTGATTTTAATGGAACTTAGCGAAAACTCGCAAAGAGCACTTAGTAAAAACTTCCCCGGAAACTAACTCCTCAATTCATACATGTAGTTCAACTTCTAGTTCGTTAAGCTTATTGACCAAACACTCCATCAAAGATCCCGATATTAATCGCAACTTATTGCCACCCCAGCGCTCTGAAGCGTTAACGAGACTCACGTCACGGCAGCTGAGAATTTTCGTCACTATTCGGCATCCATCGTGCTCGGTCGACAATCGGCACGCGCCATTTTCATCTCTTTTCAGACGAGGCTGCGCGGCCAGGCATGCGCAGAACGCACTACCCGTCACACGGTGCCAGTGATTCGGCGACCTCTGCCGTAAGTCGTAACGGCCGCGCCCACGGCTGAAAGCCATGCCGATAATTTAATAACCCCTGTATATTTAATTAATAGCCCGTAAAGACGGTCAGGTGATCGATTCTGAATTTGAACTTTTTTATTCCATTGTGTTTGAATTTGACATTCTAAAGTGTATACGGTAGTTGTAGTATCTAGTGATAGTGTAAGATTGTTCTTGTGTAGAAAAGTGTAAATACAAGTGAATCGGATTACAGTTAAGTGTTTTATTTTGTTTTCGTAAAATATGGAGATGTGACTGTATTTGACTTTCCCAAATGCATAATTGGAATTTACCAATGGTAAGTACAAAACCTTACGTCGTTTTTATACCAAACTTATTCCATTTCCCTGTGTAGAGGTTAATTTTATCTTAGCTCATTAAATATGTAGGTGATAATGCTTCCCCGACCTAAATACTGTGTTGTAATACTTACCTAGTTTATATGGCATACGGACGTTTTCTTGGAAGTACCACTATTACCTCCTATTATAATATAAAATATATATAAACTCTTACACACATGTTAATCTACTTAAACGATTTATCATATTTTGTATGGTAATAATATACTTGTTAAATGTATCTTGACTAATACTCAATGTATAAACCATCGGGGAAAGTTGTGTGAACTCACTTTTCACGTAGCGTGAATAGAATAAGAGCGAAACGTAGATCAGGGTTACTTTACCCGAGAGTGTAAGTCTTTTTTTACGTGAGTGATTAGTATATTTCTTTTTTAAATATATAATATTATATTTAACTTTTTAATGACTACGTTAGTAATAAGGAAGATTTTTAATGCGTATGTTACTTGCTACGCCGTAGCTCGTAGCAGCACAGTTTTGCTTTGGCTATCGTGGGCTTTTGATCAAATTATTTACCTAAACGTATTTCAAATTAATATCTGGCTGAATTCAAACTATATATATATAACTATATAGGTATTTGCAAATATGAAACAATAGGTAACAAATATAGAGGAGCGTTTGAAGGCAAATATTGTGATTGCAAATAGCACTCACTATTTTAAAGATGTAAGGTGACACAGGTCAATTTTTCGATGAGATAATAACAAGTTCAACCTGTGCCTCAACTGAGTCTTATCCATAATCACAATATTTATGATGTCAAGTCACTTTAATTTTTAATGAAATATTTGAAGATTATAATAATTCAACGAAATATTTGTTGTGATTTTTGAATGATATGGAGAGGTTTTTGAAAAGCATGCATCATATCCATGATTTCTTCACACTCTGTGGTCTTGCTAGAAGAAATGTTCATAATCACACACGCTCGGCAGGCAGGTTGGTGAGCGCGGTGCCGAAACCCTCGCATCAATGACGCCACTCGTTTCAATCGGTGTGTTTTATATAATGGCCGGTTATTGAGGATGGATACACTGCTATCATCAGTACGTCCCAGGTATGGTGGACCAGTGTTGTATTCGGACAGATAACAAAAATTACAACATTAAGATAATATTTAGAAAAAAACATCGTACGGCTTGGCAAAAAAGATTAAACACAGATCGGCTGTGCAATTGTGTAAGAAAACCATACCGCATAGTTTCAGTTGTCAATCGGGTTAATTTTCTTAGTCGCAAAACCATTTGACAATCGAAATCGTACGTTTTAAGCCGTCAAAAAATACGATTCACTTATACAATTGCATCTTAGTGAAGAGTAGTACAGGGATTATAGACGGTAACTCACAAAATGTTGTTTGCATCAAAAACAGATCCTAAGAATTTTGTTCATGATAAGATCTTTGTACAAAAAATTTAATACACAATTTATTTATCAACATCCAATACTGGATTGTAACCCCAGTTCAAGTAACAAGTCTGTTCAGAGTTTTTGAGTTGGTAAGATTTTACTAAATATTTTTTCCCAATCTGCATTTGCGTGTGGAAGCATGAAACAATCCATTGCGAATCGCGCAATTAATGAAAATAGCTTGTGAACATAAAAATTATCGTTGTACTTATTGACAAACAATCTTACAAATACGATAACTATCGTACGAAATTCAATACTGGGTGAGCCACTTGGTTGTCCCTGTTTGAGAGCTATCCTCTTACTTTCCGCCGAATAACTTCGAGGGGTACCTCCACAGTCGAGTCCGGCATCAGCTGTACTACCTATGAAACATTTGCGGTAAAGATATTGCAGTAAATATTCACATGAGTGGGTAAATATTCCACATTCATATTTTTTTTAATTTTAATTATCTACTATTAGTTTTGTTTTGCCATTTCTGGAGGTGATAGAGTTGATGCAGGGCTTTACTGCGAAATTACCAAATTTTTTTTCGTAAACTACACCTTAATTATTTGGGTGAGAGTTCTTAAACAGGCCGTAGTCTGCACACCATACTTGGGACCGATTTATGGCGGTATATACATCCCCAGCTACACACCTGCCGTATGTGTGGCTATAATAGGCCATATAGGCATTTCTTCCAGGAGTATCGCAAAGAGTGGCGAATTATTTGAAAGGCCTTGTGTCCTACGAGTTTACTTCCTTGCACTTACTTCTTAGACATAGTTATACAAAATGTACCTACTATAAGATATAGCACCATCAAAGATTTGGTCTTCTCACTCCATGTTAACCTGGGTGAGCAGTGAGATTTATTTCGTAAAAACAGCCTCTATTTTTTTAAATTAGATTAAATTTTTTTTTTGATTACTTAGTCGTATTAGATAGCCGTTCTTAGCATTCTCTTAAAACTCTCAAATGTATGTTGCTTTCTCATTTAAGAGTTGCGGTCACATCATTGAAAACTATCAATTACGTGTATAAGAGCGGTGAATTACAGCGGAGTGTATTGTTTGAGCGCTCTTTTTACGCAATACAATGTATACTATTGGTACATGCATTAGTTTGGGATGACGTAGCCTTTATCTAAGTAGTTGACATGGGAATATATTTTTCTATTAATATATAAATACTAAATTTATATTTATATATGATATACAGTCTGTTCTGTAGACTAGATGCATATTTATTCATGACTGTTAAACTCTAATCTTTTCAAATTCTCTAATCTTGGTTAGGCATTATGTATACCTATATATTATATTTTTATTCCTATATTTCTCTATTTTATGTGTATAATTAAATTTTTGTAGCCCAACCTAAATATTTTTTGTATGTTTTTCCCTTATTAGTATATACATATTATTTTTTATATCGATGGTCTAGAAGACAAACATGATAATTACAGACTCCCCAACTTTTCAGTAGAACTGTTTTTATTCACTTAAAATTTCGAGATACTATAACTTAAAATGGAACATAGGAATCGTGTATATACTGCCTATATTTGGTTAGGTTATTTATCTCTTTAATTATTTATCATTAACTTGAACATCAATATCCAAAGGATTCTACAAAAAAATCAAAATAATAAAGAAGGGCATCACTTAGTATGTTTGTACATGAACTTTAAATACATAATGTTCACTTAACACTTTCGAGTAGATATTGTATATTAAGTAAGTTTTTGTTGAAATTGAATGTAGAATAGCCAGAGGCGACTAAAGCACTCGAGTCGAGGGTTTGATGTATTATAATCTTAGGCGATGGGCTGACAACCTGTCACTTCTGTGATACACTATTTCTGAGATGACCCTCAACATTATCGGATGTGGCGAAAACGACCTTTTAGGTCGTTAACGCTCTGCATACCCCGCAAGGGATAAAGGCGTGATTGTATGTATGCATGTATGTTGCTGAAATTGACTGCCTATGTTTTAAAAAATTACAATTAGTATTAAATTTTCTTTATTATCAAATCAATCAAATAGTATTAATTGGTAGTATAATTTAATTATAAGTTCAGTCATCATCAGACTCCGAGTCAGAACAATCGTTAATTATATTTTCTTCATCAATAGCAGGAATATTATTGTAATAATCAACATAGTCCTGTGGGATCACTCCATCCTTCAACAGAGTCATTAAATCCTTCTTTTTAGCCTTCGAAATTGGTATCAGGGACTGGTATGCTTTTTTTAATGGCTTGTATAAATGAGAAATACCTGATCCCTTTTTCTTCTTTGTTTTAGATGCGGCAATATCGATTTCATGGAAAGTCGAATCACTTAGTTTATATTTGTAAAATACCGATCCTGGAGACTCATTTCTTACTTGTATCCATTTGATGTTCATCCACTTTACAGTTTCATTGTTTTTGTTTTTTACCATGTTGCACTTCAATGACTTTTCCAAAGCTTTTAAATCATGGAAATCGGGGTATTTCATCATGATTACGTTGTGAGGCTTGGGTTTCGATCTCGCAGAACTGACGACTAAAGCGTACTCTCTTGCGGTAAATATTTTTTTATGCTTTCGGGCACGCTCTATACTTGCATGTATAGAGTCAGCCTCTAGGTACGAATGGCCAGATTCCATATACTTAAAGTTGACTGTTTCCAAATGTGGAACGTTTATTACGGCATACAATGCTGCCAATGTGACATATTTGTTACGATTCTGACCGCTGCAGGTGTCTGAAAAGGATGTAACAGTTTTTACGTTTTCAGGCAAATCCATAAAGTACTTGAGTAAAATTGAACCAATTTCAGTGCTGCCTTTTTTTCCGTTGCTTTCGTCCCACATATAACACACTCCCGTATTTTGATAATTATCTAAAATAGTAAAATTGTAGATAGAAAATTTCCGCAAGTAATAAATTTTCGAGTCACCGGTGTGAGGCACTGTCAATATTGCCTGCAAGTCAAATGTTATTGCACGCTTCGTACCATCGCTTTCTATGCTTTCCTTCTTGTCGGTTTCCTTCATTTCCAAAGATTCTTTTTCTCTTGCTTTATGTTCATCATATTCTTTTTGTAAATTGGTTTTGTCTTCAGCATACTTGTACACATTGCATTTTGTGCATTGATCCTTTTTTGGTTTGTAAAATGCTAAGGGTCGGTCATAAGATTTGAAAATCTGCTCGTAAACATACGAAGAAACAGGAGTTATATTTTTTTCTGGACAGTATTCTTCTTTGTACAATTTATACAAACGAGCCATATTAAGGTCACACTCCAAATATTTTTTTTTTGAGTCTTTCCTGCAATAATGGGACTCTATTCTTGGAAATTGGTCTATATGGTGTTTAACATCATTTTTGGCTTCTTCTGAAGTTTTGTTTCCAGGAATAAGTCCCTTCCGTTGATCATCACCCACATAAACGCAAGTTTGTCCCACCTGTTTCGCGCAAGTTTCAATTACACTTGTACTTATGGCAAAAGTGTTGCAAAAAAATTTTTGACAAACTCTCATTCTACCCGTGTCTTTGTGGCTAATAAAATATTGTCTACACATAGCACGTTGTTTTGTAGCTAAAACTGTCTTACGTTTAGTATTTGCGTGTGTAATAAGTGTCGAAAGGTAAATTTTTTGGTGTCTGCTTTCTCCAAGTCCCCAATAATCGTGACAGATCTCCGCTCTAATGTTTTCCGGGAAATTTTCGTTACATTTGTATCTACATTTACTGCAATCTGTAGGTATACAGTTTTTTGCGGCAACAATTTCTCCCTTTCTATTGATATAAGATTTACCACTTTGACGTTTGTTTTTAGCTATGTTTCTCTTCCACGTGTCCGGGTTTGCTTTTTTATTTTTTTTTTCGGATATTTGTTTCCTCGTTCTCGTCTTGAGATGTATCAGAATGGTTGTTTTCTGGATGGTAAGACGATTCGGAATCTACGTAAGGGTCAGGGTCTACATCTGAGTCAGACAAATGAAGGTCGAGAATTAGTTGCTCTATAATATTACTCGAATTCGATGTACTAGGAAGTGGTGACTGTCTAGAAGTGTGTGAATTTTGCATAGAAATGGGTAAAGTGTTGACTTGTGTTTGAGAAATGGTGCTCAAGGCATTATTTAGATCATCAGCTGCGTAAGCGGTTTCTGTAAGAGCGTCGGTGGATACTGCGGATGGAGACAGCGGTACCGAGGCAGCGGAGGAGTCGTAAGCATCAGTAAGTATCGTGGGATTGTCGAGTATTTTTGTGGGAAATTCGGCAATCACTGCAGGCAAAAACGACGATACCGAGGCAACGGAGGCGTTTTGTAGATCACCGGCGGCATCGGGGATATTTGTTGGCACTTGGGTAGCAAAGGCGATCAGTGAAGCAGCGGCGGCATCAGGGGTTACTGCAGGAACGTCGGTGTTTATTTCAGGCGGAGACGGCGACACCTGGGCAGCAGAGGTCAGCAGTGAAGCAGCGGTGGCATCAGTGGCTACTGCAGGAACGTTGGCGTTTACTTTAGGTGGAGACGGCGGCACCTGGGCAGCGGAGGCCAGCAGTGAAGCAGCGGTGGCATCAGGGGTTACTGCAGGAACGTCGGCGTTTATTTCAGGTGGAAACGGCGACACCTGGGCAGTGGAGGCCAGCAGTGAAGCAGCGGTGGCATCAGGGGTTACTGCTGGAACGTCGGCGTTTATTTCAGGTGGAGGCGGCGACACCTGGGCAGCGGAGGCCAGCAGTGAAGCAGCGGCGGCATCAGGGGTTACTTCTGGAACGTCGGAGTTTATTTCAGGTGGAGACGGCGGCACCTGGGCAGCGGAGGCGAGCAGTGAAGCAGCGGTGGCATCAGGGGCTACTACAGGAACGTCGGCGTCTACTTCAGGCGGAGATAGCAACACCGGGGCAGTGGTGGCGGAAACACGATACGCGATACATTCAGCTATTGCCGTGGATGATTTTCTTTTTCGAGTATTTCTAGAATGAGAATCGGTGTGTAAATCAAAACTTCGCTTTTCTTCCTTCTTATGATCATTGTTTTCTATTTCCAAGCTTCCCTTCCGTTTTCGTGTATTCTTTGTACTTTTCTTCTCCTTTGCAGCACGCTCCATTCGTCCTAAAACGAAAATATCAATTAGTATCTAAGTAATCCCATACCTACTTTGTTCAAAATACGAAACTTAAGGTAAAGGTTAGTAATATATTAATAGCCTTTAAATGTTTTTCCGACTATTGTCATTCGTGACAACTGAACCTATAAATTCACTTACAACTATTACTACGTAAAAGACATAAGTATTAAGTGCGCTTATGATAAAGGTCGACGTAGGTATTGTTTATAGTGAAAGAAAACTATACCTTTTTACTTGTTTAAACTATTGATAATTAATCACAATGTTATTCAGAAGGTATTTAATGAGATTTCATCTTATCTTACACGACAGTTTGTAAGAAAATCAGCTATAAATGACACCCAGCGAAAACTTACCGATACCCGGTGTTAAAGTAGGTACCTACCGTACGGGCTTCTCTCATTAGCACCACGACACTTATATTCACACATACCCAGTGAACGTGTGTTCTTTAATTAAGACAACCATAATTAAAGCAACTATAACAAATTGATGAACTTACTTTGAAAAGTAGGCATAAATCTCCAATATTCGTCGTTTTCCATTTTTGCATCACTTATTCACAGCAAATAAAGAATTGTTTTTGTTCTAAATGTATCACTATAGTAATTTTAGAGACACTAAGAAAACAGTAACGGGAAATGAAGTCCCAAAACAATTAAAGTATTAGCAAATCCTAATTCCGTGACGTATTTGCGTAAACAAATAGTGCAAGTGTGCGGTGAGAGGGGCGCGCTCGACGCGTGCCGTCAAAGTTCGTGCACCGCCGAATCGCGCGCCGCGCCGGTTAGCCGCCGCGCCGGCCGCCGCTCGCTCGTGCGATCGTGGCGGCGCGGCGCGGCGGGGTCTAGTTGCTATGCAAAGATTCCCGCCAAAATAAAATCATTTCATTTTCCAATAATAAAATCCGATATTGTGAATTGCAACGTTATATTATGAAAATATCTATCATAATAATATACTTTTTAATATGTGTCAATAGCTTGGTAATCAACCTAAATAACTTTAATACTCTCGGGCTCCTGCTGTTCATTTAGTAGTTTGTGGTAAAATAATTTACAACATTTGTCAACATTTTATCCTTTCTAATCTATAATTTTTAAAGCACTTAATATATTTTATGATTTGCTGACGAGTGTTCAGTAGTATTAAGACCACCTACACCATTTGTCTACCGGCATCTTGGAAAGATAAAATCTTTTAATGTAATTGGAAATCGAAATTTACCAAATGACAAAATTAACAAAAACATTTAGCTTATTTGTCTATCGTGGTAAATGCAAGCGAAATGTTATAAATCTATTTAACATATTTTGTAGTTAAAATTTATGGTAAATAATTAACATTATTTTTTTTGGCATCACAATGACATCACTTGCTATAAGTGTACACCTACGGTTTAGGAAGAAAGAGACAGAATTAGGGTATTTGGGTAAGTGCAAACGGTAGAGCATCTTCATTTAATACATTTGGCATTAAAATTTTGAAATATCAAAGTTTTGTAGTTAGCACGTTTGTCTTCTAGACCATCGATATTATTTTATTCTAAAGATATTTGTTGTAAAGATTAACTTTGACTTGTAGAAAGTATAGGTATAGTTTATGTATCTATTTTACAAAATAAATATTTTGATTTGATTTGATTCAACAATAACAGATAAGAAAGAAATAGAAAATTAATTTCATTGAAAAATGTAATCAATGGACAGTATGAAGACAGAAATAAATATTTTGATGTTAAATTTTTATTGAGTTCTTGCAATAATATCAGTTAGTTGATTTTGTTTTATTGCAACAAAATGGCAGCAACAAACATTTACATCCAGATTTTAATTTCGATGGGGGCGATATGTTCAAAACTTAGAAAATTTATAATTACGGGGTTGAAAATATCAAAGGAACTGAAAGTATTTTAAAGACTTTTCGTCTCGTGTAGAAGCTTGAAAAATAAAACGAGTTTTTAAAGAGTACAGTTTAATAAGGTTACTTCAATATTTATTTATTTCATCATTCGTGTATGACAAACAGATTTTTTTAAAGAGACAAAACGTGTTATTTATAAGTTTTTCCTTTAGGTTATAATATTATGTAGCACGTCACTCTGAAAACGATAGCTTAAACAAAGGAGTAAAGAGTTAGAGACAACCTATCAAAACATATTTTATATACTGTGGTACCCACCCAAGTACATCGGTCCAATACTAATCTTATTACAGCCTTTGAGTTTCTGTCTGACCCTATGTCATTGGATAATCCATCTAAGGCTACCATTTCAGTCGAATTTTGGTTTTCTTTCTTGTCATGAATAAAAGCAAAATACATTTGGTATCATACATTCAAATGACTTCAAAATAAAGTTCAGACGTTCTGTGCAATTTATTTTTAAATATGTGCAGTTAGTACTTGTGTACAGGATGCTATTTTGACGTAACATTAATCTTTAAAAGGGATCCGACCCACAATGTGGACAAAGATCTATTGCTTTAGTGATTATTACAATATGTGGTTTCATTTAACTCTCCTAATTCTCCTAACATAAATTAGGAGTTTAAAAGAAATATGGCTACTCGTACCAAATTCCCGGTGGGTATTGTAACAAGAGATGAAATATGTTTTATGATAAAAATTCAATCAATAATATAATGATACATGGTGCCAGCAGCTTTGTAAAAGAATTGGTATTGATGTATTTTTATGGATTCTAGTTTTCGCAGACATTTTGTTCCGTTGTTACATTCAATTCTAGTTTTTCGGATAAACAACTAACACATGTCATGAATACCCAAGGTCAACACCAAAAGACTATTGCTGTCAAATAAACAAACAGCTAATAAAACGAAGCCTGTTTTCTTGCGCAGTTTGCTCAAACTCTTCGAACAACCCCTGGGGTGTTGTCTGATTTTGTGTACCACCAAGAGTTTTAGGTTCTCAACTTCATCAATAATCGTCTTTATTACTGGTCAAAAAGAGTTTACTCATGCGTCTATAAGTTAATGGTAGAATTCACTTGATAATCCATCTTTTTGCTCGATGTCTTCTTTGACGATTGCTTGGATTAGTTTTTGCAGGTTTTCGGGAAATTTCTGTGATTGGCTTTTGTTCCTACTAATAGCTTCGGTGTGTTTCAGACAACTACGTAATTATATTCCGGTATCTGTTTGTACTAGAGGTTGCTCTAAAGTTTGTAAGTAAACTGGTCTTATTAGGGGGTATTCAAAATAAGGCGTCTTAAAGTTAATAAGTTTTGACAGTAAAATACATAAAATGACTTTATAGCCCTCAAAAAATAAACTCCTGCAGGAGATGAGTAATTAGTTTCAACACGGGTGGAAGCACTGATAAATAAACTAGTGATAATATATAGGTATTAAAAAATGTACGGTAGCATATTTTGTGTCACCTTTCAAAATGTATAAAATGTAAGAGAGAATTCTCATTTTCCAACATTTTCCTCTAGATTCTTCTTTATCTGGCTTCCTAACAACCCTATCTGTCGTTACATCAGCAATTTAATTCACAACTCCTGAAATAACATAGCCAAACTGTACCCTGAGCCAGCAAGAAAGAACCCATTCAGCTGCAACGAAGATACGAGTCCCTTATCCTATTATTTGATATCGCACCCTTTATCCTGCAAATAACAATGGTACAGGAAAGGATAGAACAAAATAAGGATAGCTGGCCTTTCAAATTAAGTGGTATAAACTAACGGGATTCAATTTAAAACAAATATATTCTAAGTTTACAACAGAGATTTTGATACACTTTAGAGTTTATTCGGGAATTGGAAGTCTTATATACGTATAGTCTAAAAAAGTTGCCGCAAACTCAGTTGGAAGGAAGCCAGACTCAAGATTTTAGGACCAGAGTTTGAATTCTGCCTGCTGGTCAAACATACACCAATGAGTTTTTCACAATTTTTGTGCGCAGTATTTGACTTCTTGCCACTTGCTGAACGGTGAAGAAAAATACTGTGGGTTAAACCTACCTCACCTAAAAGTGAATGTATTTGTGCCCTAAGTCCGGCGGCAATGTTTAACACATACGTTGCTCCTGACTTGTATTTGCGTTCGGAGTACGGCGTAGCAGGTCTACTAAGTATTTGGGTTTGGAGTGCGGCATAGTGGGTCTACAAATTATTTGCGTTCGGACTACGTCATAGCGGTTCTACGAAGTGTTTGCGTTCGTACTACGGCATAGCGGGTCTATAAATTAATTGCTTTCGGACTACGGCGAAGCGGGTCTAAAAAGTATTTGTTTTTAAAGTGTGGCATAGTCGGTCTACAAAGCAGGAAAACTATGGTTTTTTAGCACTTGCTACGCGGTAGCAATAGGTGAATGCGTCCATGTTAGTTTCTTCCACGTAGGGACGTAAAAATCGTCAATGAAAAAAGGTAATACATTTATTGACAAATTTTTAATTGATCCACACAACAACTTAGAGTTAAATCGTTGAAATTGGAACACCTCTTAAAATACCTTTGTGATTATTGATGTAACATTATTTTGATAACAAAATTATGATTTGAAAGTTTGATGATTACGATGTTACAGAATTCTGAGTGAATACAATCCATAGTTTCGCGTGATACAAATTCATCTTAATTACTTTTTACCGTATAAAGATTTAAATTCAAACTAATAAAACTATTCCTAGCTCGTATTGTTTATTTTAAATAATAAGTTTTATCTATATATAAGTGAAATACAATTAATTCGACACACTTTCACAAAATAGAGTCATTATTCTTCAAAGGCAGTTAAGTTTCTTATTTAATGAAGAAACCAAACAAATATTCTAAATGAAAATTATTAAATAAATATAATAATGATTAACAGTTCGCGCTTGCATCGATCGGCGGATTCGTGACACATTACAACTTTTATCAATACTTTTATTATTTAAATAAAAACTGAAAGTTGTATGAAATAGCTGTTCATTTCAGAGTTTGATGAAGTTTGTACAGATTTTTATACATGAATAACATATATAGGTTTTGCTCAAATAATCTTAAAGCCGGACATGAAAACTATTTTTAAGATTTTTTTAAATTTCAACATTGAAATGACTTTTGATGATTATGTTTCGATGAGAGTATGCAATATATTCTTGGCAGATGTTTTTTTATATGCAGAATTTCTAGATTCTTTAAACAAGTAAGATTAAATTATGGACTATCCTCATAATGACACAGTTTGTTCCTACCCCAGCTACGTGTCAAACAGTAAGCAAAATGGTGTTTTATAAAACACAAATCATTAAAATAATGAAACATTATTAACAAAACTTATTAATGCTGTACCAAACGCCAGTCATCAATCAGAACCGCCGCGCCAGCCTTCTAAAGGTATCCTTAACGTAATACAGCTCATATTTTAAGTTGGCCTCAAATTATAGTGTTGTTCTTTCGGAAGGGAACGACCTCATCCATTAGGATGTCGACAGCCGAAAGTGCCTTACTCCCCCTCCGTTACTTACCCCACCCCTCGAGGGTGGTATCGAAACTCTTGATTCTGGGTCTAGGCTGATCGGAATTAACTTTTACTAGGGCTGTGAGAGATGGAAATCGTATTGTTATGTTTATTCTACTAGATGATATTACCAAACAACAATAATCACAAAATACACACAATCCCGAGAGGGTTCTTAAGATATAACAGAGTTTGAAATAGTACACAGTCAATACTCGGACACCTTTAAGCGACGATTTTTCAGCCCCAGTCTGGCCTGTTCCACTCTACACAGGTTTACTTTCAATTTCTTTATTTGGAATAACAACCAGCTTATGATTAGGATAAAATATAATTTAAGACAAAATTATACACTTATTGAAGCTCAGTATGGCGGGCTGCCGCTGCTGTAAATGACCAAAACAGGAAACAAATTTCCTGTAAACGCAACCTTCTGCAAATATATAAGGTTCTTCGTTAAGTTTTACACTTATAGGCATAGTTTGAGAATAAACTAGCTTAAATACAAACATTAATGTACAAACAAACAGAATATTTGCTCTGTTGAGGTAAAATGGCAAAAACACACTTATTAGTGCTCTTATTTCCAAAATAATCAAAGTGATTAAATGGGTCAGAGAAACTTTCGCCAATAATACAGTTAAGCTTTTCATAAAAGTACCTACCTATCTTAGTTCATAAATTATAAAGGTACATAGAAGAACAAATCAGTAGGAAAGCCTTTAGCAGGCAAATATAAAACTAACACATACCTACTTAGTTTGATGAGGAAATAAAGCCAATTAACCTAGCTTCAGATAAACTCTATGCAGAGAATAAGTCGGGAAATTTTGTCATCCAAATTTTTTATTATACAATCAATCGTGGTAAAAATACAAAAAGAAATAAGGCTTCACATAACAATTAGCTCTAGAAAAAACAAAAAAACTATTAAGCAAGTTAAAAATCATCCAAATAAAAATAGTACCTGATTTGTTTTCTTTGTACGGAACTAAATTTTCACCGATCAAAAGAACCAATTTATCTGTTAAAACCCGACGCTTACAGACAATTTGAATATTACAATAACTTATTAAGTTCTTAAAGCATCGGGAAAAGGATGATAATACCCAAATTGACGGGGCAAGTGGCATGGCGCAGACCCTATTTTCAGAACATCTCAACATCTTTGAAATACGAGAGCTGCCCTTAAGTGCTCAATAAGAGTAGGATTTGAACCCCTGATGAATAAATTGGAGTTACTTTACGAAATTATCATGGAAAATTGGGACCATATAGAATAAGATGGTTATTTTGCTCATACTACTTGATAATTCATCCAAACTGAGATTACTAATACATATTAATATGAGTTTTGTGATACAAGTAGAGATCTCTGACTCAGATTTTAAAAGCTCAGTTGATTTATTTTGACTTAATCTATTATAATAATAATATTTCCCGGGCCTTATAAAACAGACTGGTGACGGGCAGCGGCGTCACTGGTGCAAGGGTTTCGGCACCGCGCTCACCAACCCGCCTGCCCAGCGTGTGTGAGTATGGGCATTTCTTCCAGGAGGACCGCCAAGAGTGGCGAAATCCTGGAAAAGCCTATGTCCAGCAGTGGACGAAACAAGCTGATTGTAGCTATTAATCAACTTAAATGCTTCTGCTACCAACAAAATGTATGAAAGACCCTGTCCGGCCATACTAAATATACGGGATTCTACATTGGGCCCATAGAATGTCAGAAAACCATATAACTGGCACGAAATTAGTATGCAGACAGAGTCCTCACCCAGATTAATAAATAATACGAACTCACAGTAGTTCTGCTGAGACTTCCCAGACGCCGGCTGCCCTCGCAGATCTCAACTGATGCTCGAGTGCGCCCAGCTGTCCTGCCTTTCTTCCACGTTAATCCCGACGACCAAATCTAGGAAGGGATTGAAAGGGCAGATGGGATAGAAACGGGAATTTGGCCACAGGCGTACACGTGGCGTGTCAAAGGTTAGGCCGATCTTGCTTACTGCCCCGTGCATGTAAAGTCTAATCGACGCTTTCTTCACTTCACTGTTCAGCACTTTTGTATTGTCCAATTAAATACTGTCCCGAAACACATAAACTAGCCCTGGAACGAATCCGATTCTCCAGGCGCTGTTCCCGATCTGAACGCAGTGAACGCGATAAACCCACTTTTCCTGGAATTAGCCCGGCTTCTACGAGCACAATTCCCCAACACGGTTTCACTAGAAGACCTTATTTTATACACACATGTCCCTGAAGCAAGAATCTATTAAAACTTTTCAGGCGACCTTTATTTCACAATCAAACCGGGAGCTCCAAATTCAACAAGTCATTTCTGTCAAAAATCATAGACAAGAAGGCAAATTAAAAACAAACAAAATGAATACACCACCGCAAGCGGTCTACAAACAATAGATTAGCACATTTTGAACCAAACAATCCCCCGCTCCGGACTGATACTCCTATCAGACCGTTAGCTTAATCAACCGGGAGCCGGGAGAGAGTCGCTATGACTCGTCGTTAGATCGAACCTCCGACCAGCACCTCAGAGACGAGAGGAATCTCATCCTCACCAAATATCCGCTCTATAATGCAACCGGCAATACAATAGAGGACGGCTTCCACCTTAAAAAAACATTGAAATGAGTTCCTTGAAACATAAATATTCTTCCCGATAACGCGGCGGAGGTGGGTCCTGATCGATCGCACGGCGGTATCAAAAAATACTACCTTCCAAGTGAGGATCAAATTGGGGAATCGAACCGCCAAGTTATCCCTCCTTGGGCAAACATTCAACTTATAAACTAACACAATAGTTTTCAAAAAATATTTAAACATTTCCAAAAATACATTAACATTTCTTAAATAATTGGGGGTACCCAGGTAAGTTGTGCCATTGTCAAAGTCGATCCAAAAAATGTAGACCCCTACGCGATACAAATCGATCCAACGCGGCAACGAAAGCCTCCTTAGACAACGAAAGTACTAACTCCAAGCGGACGGCCTTAATGGACAAGCACACAAACACTCACAGGTACGCCTTAACACAAATCTATCGTTGTGAAGGGCGATTGCTCCGACCGAACACGGGCATCCTTTCTGTGGCGACTCCTTTATAATCAACCATAGCAGAAGGCAGATCTCTCTTCTGCGGCTGCATCAGTGAGACTCGCAGCCCAGAACAAAGTACGCATGAGAACAGCAAATTGCGAATTATCGTCGAGCAGACACAATCCAAAACTCCCGCGGTAAAATCGCTAAACTGCGTGACCAACCGCGTGCACGTCACAAATATATCGGACACCACAAGCTTCACCAACGGATACTCAAACAGCTCGAACAACTCGAATAGCTAGTACAGCTTGAACAGCTCAAACAGCTCGTACGGCTTAAATAGCTTGTAGAGCTCGAAAAGCTTGTACAGCATGCGCAGTTCGTGCAGCTTCAAAAAAAATCGTAAAGCTCCAAACGCCAGCTGCACCGAACCTGCCGCTTGTGACCTGGGCCGGCCGCGCCGCACACCACCGTGTCTCACCCGCCGCCACGGGTGTAACCCGCGTGTGTGCCCGCGCCGCGTGTCCCCGCACCCGTGTGTGCGTCGCCGCGCACGTCGCGCGTCTTGCGTCCGTCGCGCGTCGCCGCGCCCCCACGTCGTGCCGCACCCGTCGCGCCGCGCCCGTCGCGCGTGAACGCGCAATCAATCTCCCTGATCCCCGATTCAAATTACAGGAGAGAAAACAATAAACGGTAACCGGGTTACATAACTATCAAAGATGCTGCATTGACGACCTTCGACCCGTCCGGAAAACAGTCCTCGAAGTCTGGTCTCAAGACAGCATATTTATTTATTTTAATATAATATCATAGAATGGTGGATACTGTCGGCAATGAAAGGGGACCTAGCACCTCCACCCTACATATTAACTTAACAAATAGTCATTATACCTATTTTGGCCTCTGTTTTCAGGAAGGCCTTTAACCTTAACTGAAACTCCACGGGGGCCTCCCAGAAACTATTGCGATGGGCAGCGTCCTCTGTTCCCTGGCAGAGAAGCAGCTATACACCGACTGCCCGGTCTCTCCAGCCAAGGACGAGCCCATTGCCCTAGACAATATGGCGAGTGAATATACAACGCCATCCTGAAGGGTCTGTAGCTCGCAGCCCTACCATATTCATCCAAAAGCGGGCGATACTCCAACCGTCGATAATCGTGATACGGTGGCGAGAATCGCTGTCGCACCGCCCCGCTACACTGTCCTACAGTGAGCACAGGCACTGATGTGAAAGATGGGGCCCACTCAGATTTGAAGTGGGGCCCCCGCCCGTTGCCTCCCCCCCCGGGGGGGGTCCCTGGTCAGGCCCGCTAATGCGGAAACATGGGGCCCACTTCCAAAATCCTGAGTGCGGCCCTGGACCCGTTGGCCCCCACCCATCAAGGGGCCCCCTACCCGGGCCCGCAGTACGGCCCTGTACCGCAGGTGCGTGCTCCCTTATATTATTCATAGTACACGGGGCATGACTCACCCCTGCATCCGGTGACATGCCCCTCGTAATACTCTCTCTCCACTCCGACGGGTGCGCGCCTCGTCCCGGACGAGGGCCCCTCGACGGATGTGGACGCTGTGTGGACGATGAAAACGCCCCCCCCGCCCGTAGCGGGACGCTGCCGCCGCGATGGGTACACAATACTCCCATCCGAAGCACGTAGCCGCTGCGGTGTCATACCAAGCACGTCTGACCTGTTTACACACAACAAGAAATTATGTGAACAGCCACATTCGCTACACATATTATGTTGCCCAAAACAGTCGCGTGCGTAATGTTTTCCTAAACAACAAAAACATAATTTATTACGTTTCACAAAACGTCGTCGCTCAATAACCGGCAACGTAATAAAATCACGGCACTGCAACAATGTATGTTCCAAGTGCCCGCACCACCTACATTTCGGGCTACTCGCGTCAGCGGCGGCCGTCAACAAGCAAGCCGCAACGCGTTCTTTTATTCGTTGCCTTTCTTGCGACAGTTCGCTTCCCGCTATGTCGGAAGATCCACTCACATTTCCGCTAGGGGGCGCCACTAAATCCATACTGGTGGATCTGCCTAAATTGTCACCAGAGGGCGCCACTAGCTCAACAATGGTGGACCCATTCAAATTCCCAACCAAGGGTGCCATCGATTCAGTGCTGGAAGACTCCCCGAACAAAGTATTCAATTCAAGTGCGGGCACCCTACTATGACCTTGACTTACATGACCCGTACTTACAGCCGGGGTCCCGGACTGTCGTCTCTTAATCGTACACGCAACCTGTGTGAGCTCGTCATGTATGTCCATTATTTGGTCCATATCATTAAAAAATCCAGCCATTACCTCGGGTGGCAGGTCCTCGTCAGTTAGCTGCGTCAAGGCTGTTTCGGCTGTCTCGAAGCGAGGCTCCATCCCTTCGTAACATTGGACGATGACAGCATCTCGGTCTTTCCGAGACAGCAAACCCCTGACGCCAACAAACCATCTCAACTGACTCGCCAGTACCTTCCTCGGAGACAGTCTCGCCATCGCGTTGGAACCGGGAATTCAGAAACAATGACCAATTAAGACGAGTTCGACAATATCACAACCTGGCACCCCTATACAAGTGTACACAATTCTACAAATTATAAAATAAGCCAGTTTTATTATATTGTGACCAAAATATCTTTATATAACGCAAACAACAGAGTTATAAAACTAACCAACTTGTGTTAATATAAATGACCTGTTTAAATGTCTTGCACCAACAAGCATGTACACTACTATATTGCTATATACTATTATTCACAAACATACATATGTATATCCATACAATATAAACAATCCATGGTAATATGTTACTCAAACATTACCATCTAAAAGAACTAATCGAGCCAAGTAAATAACAAATCGATTCAGCCTAAATAATTCTATTATCCTGAACAAGACAAACCCTGGTTTTCTATTTCTCAAAGAATTCAAATGTAAATTACCCACATATTTGTAATCACAATAATAATTTACATATCCTAGCTGTAATGAATCTAATATTTTATCTATTCACAAATATAAAACCTAGCCGTATATCTACTAACAAATAAATCTTTTATTATCGCAAAGATGTGCCGTTCAAAGCTTCAACTTCCGCGATAGAAAACTAGATGGCGCAGCTTGCATCTACATCGCGGTATGGTTTGCTTGCATAGCCGTGCTAGTACCTACGGCCTACAACGAACAATACTCTGTTGCTTAACAAATTATGAGAACAGAAAAGAGCCACACCGGGTTCAACAATCCATAAAACCAGGGTAAATTCACAACAAATTATTCTACTTTTGGTCACAAACTAATCAGCAACTACCTAACTAAACCAAAGTATAATTCACAAATTATCTTATAAGACCAACGGAGCTACTATATCGGTTCGGCTTATATAAACAGAATATCTTGGTCCGGGGTTGTTTAATATCCGATACTAAACAACTTAACCGCGCTCTGCTACCAGAAAATTGTAGCTATTAATCAACTTAAATGCTTCTGCTACCAACAAAATGTATGAAAGACCCTGTCCGGCCATACTAAATATACGGGATTCTACATTGGGCCCATAAAATGTCAGAAAACCATATACCTGGCACGAAATTAGTATGCAGACAGAGTCCTCACCCAGATTAATAAATAATACGAACTCATAGTAGTTCTGCTGAGACTTCCCAGACGCCGGCTGCCCTCGCAGATCTCAACTGATGCTCGAGTGCGCCCAGCTGTCCTGCCTTTCTTCCACGTTAATCCCGACGACCAAATCTAGGAAGGGATTGAAAGGGCAGATGGGATAGAAACGGGAATTTGGCCACAGGCGTACACGTGGCGTGTCAAAGGTTAGGCCGATCTTGCTTACTGCCCCGTGCATGTAAAGTCTAATCGACGCTTTCTTCACTTCACTGTTCAGCACTTTTGTATTGTCCAATTAAATACTGTCCCGAAACACATAAACTAGCCCTGGAACGAATCCGATTCTCCAGGCGCTGTTCCCGATCTGAACGCAGTGAACGCGATAAACCCACTTTTCCTGGAATTAGCCCGGCTTCTACGAGCACAATTCCCCAACACGGTTTCACTAGAAGACCTTATTTTATACACACATGTCCCTGAAGCAAGAATCTATTAAAACTTTTCAGGCGACCTTTATTTCACAATCAAACCGGGAGCTCCAAATTCAACAAGTCATTTCTGTCAAAAATCATAGACAAGAAGGCAAATTAAAAACAAACAAAATGAATACACCACCGCAAGCGGTCTACAAACAATAGATTAGCACATTTTGAACCAAACACTGATGGATGGATGGATGGATGATATCCAAACCACGATCCAAACCACGATCAGAAGTGCGATCTTTAGTAGAAGCGATAATGAGAATTTAAAGGGTTGATATGTTGTGTGGAGTTCAAATCTTCTCTTTATAATCAAAGTGGAGTTCAAATCTTCTCTTTATATGCATACGCTCTGAAGATGCCATCTCAGAGTGGTGTGAGCTCACTGCTGGTGTTCCTCAAGGTGGCGTTCTTCCTCCTCTCCTTTTTTCAGTTTTTTAAACTCTATCACTGACACTTAATCTTCTAACTACCATCTCTATGCAGACGATTTGCAGCTTCACTATCATTTTCCAATCGATCAACCTAAATCAGCCATTGATCATGTTAATGAGGACCTGAAGAAAATAAAAATGTGGGCGGACGCACGCGGATTACTGATCAATCCAAATAAGTCACAGGCTATGTTGCTTGGCGGTAGGTTTAAGTTGAATGCACTAAATGACACTGCCGTTCCCTCTGTTCATTTCAATGGGACTGATATTGAATTTACTAACACTGCAAAAAACCTGGGTGTAATTTTTGATAGTACTCTATCTTGGGTATCATATGTCAACGAAATAAGCAGAAAAGTCCGTGGAGCATTTCATTCTCTGAAGCGCCTTCAAAATTTTCTCCCTTTCAAAACGAAAATTTATCTTGTTCAATCTCTTCTTCTCCCGTTAATTGACTATGCAGATGTTTTGAACTGGTTAACTAACAAACTTCAACGGCTTCAGAATCTAGGTATAAGATTCATTTATGATCTACGTAAATTTGATCATGTCTCTCAATTTCGTCGTGAGCTTAAATGGCTTCCCATTCGTTTTCGTCGTCACTTTCATATTCTCACCCAACTTTATGGTGTCATCAAAAATCTCCTTTTCCTCGAATATCTTCGTGCTCGTTTTGAGTTCATGTTTTCCAGTGACAGAAATGCACGATCTCACAATGTCTGCCTTCTTAAATTCCCTGCACACAATAATGCATCATTTGGCAAGTCGTTTAGTGTTGAGGCTGTCAGACTGTGGAACTCATTTCCTTCGGAAATCCGTGATTCTCCGTCTCTAAAGACGTCTGAAAGAGCATTACTTATTACTTTCATAATATCTCATGTACCTAATAGTGTATTAATTAATTCATTATATATTAATTTATTAAGTATGTATGTATTTATTTATGTAGTATGTATTGTAAGTATCCCGTCTAAGTGTTAAAAAATATTTTTATTTTTATTTATTTATATTATTTTATTAGTATCTTATGTAGAAAGTATACAATTATTTATGTAACGATACACGTATATATATCTACTTTTGTATTTATCACTATTTTCATTTCCCCTTAGGCACACTGGAAGAAATCTCTTCTTAGAGATAAGTTTGCCTTTGTACATGTTTTTTCCTAATTTTATGTTTGTCAATATATATATGTTTTTTCGTGTGCAATAAAGAAAAAAGAAAGAAAGATTCCAAACATAATAATCAGTTTTTTTTTATTAAATTAAAAATACAAATTCAATCGTTTATGACATTGATATTTCTTGCTTAAATCTTATGCCCGTTAATAAGGATAAAAGTTACTAGAACATTAACACCCGCTATAGATAAGTAACTATATTTATGTATCTTATATTCTTCACAGCTCTTTCAATACGCTAATTTAAAACTGCTTTCTATTTTTTTTAAACGTAAATGAAATATGTAATTATTCACTATTTACAGTGTTTATTTACCCTCAGATTGTGAAAATGTGTAAATAAACACCATTTTGATCAACAATAATATTTCCCTTTGTATACATATACACTGAAAACAAAAACAAACACGCGACGTCGGGTAACTCGGAAAATACTGATATTTTTTGGCAGCGGTTCAGTATCATCTAATGACCTATGAACACTGCAATGCTGGCGAAGTATTAGGATAACATTTCAAACATGTTTGTTTTACACAAGCTATAGTTTTCTGGCTCATGTTTTTAGTAAAACTTCACTCTTAGGAGCTAAAAAAGTGTTACTGTGGAAGCTTCACAATGTCTTGCAAATAACGAGCTAATATAATTTGAACGGAATAACCACTTTTTATTTGTTCCCAATAATTTCGCTTCAAATCTTGACTACGTATTATAATTACATGAAATTAAGAGCAAATACTTAATATGATACTTGGCGGTTTCGATAACACAATGAGCTATAGACTTGCATATTTATTCCCAGGTAGCAAAGTAATTACCTCATTTAAATCAATATCTTCGTAAAGTAAGTTCTTAGTTCTTGCTTTGCTGCGTAAGGGCCTTCAAATTCTATTCAAAGTGTACATAATCTCAATTCCGAGTAATAAATTTTAAAAGCTCAAAATTGATTATTCGTAAAGTAGGATGAGAAATGACACATGAAAAATCTTTTCTACTTAACACCTGTAAAAATACTCTCTGCACTAAATATTTAAAATCGACCATAACGTCTTGTAGTATTTAAATTAAAAAAAAAAAATTGTATAATAATTAATTCCCGTATAGCATATTTATAACATCTTTAAAATCAATAACTTCGTAAAGTTCTTGGTTTGGTTAGCCTTACTTTACTGCGGACGGGCCTTTAAGTCCTATTTAAAGTGTACATAATCTCAATCCTGAGCAATAAACGTTAAAAGCTCAAATAATTTTCATCGATAAGGTTATTTTCCTTAAGTAGGATAAGAAATTACACATGAAAAACCTTTTCTACTTAACACCTCTAGAAATACTCTCTGCACTAAATCTTCAAAATCTACCATAACGTCTTGTCGTAATTACATAATCCTCTTTGGACGAATACAGGTCAAACTGCCTTTCCAAGCTACTATCAGCCTTAAGTTAAGACAGATAAAAGCCAAGAAGCCTTATAGTCCTTATGGTGCTAAAGATAAGAGCTACGTGACATACTCCACGATATTATCTCAGGATGACAGCCCTGACGAGGGACACTGGAGATGGATTATATGACATCCTTGAAATATTTAAGCATCTATTCACTGAATAAAGCGCAATGTCCAACTAGGCGGGCTCCGAATATTTCACGAGTACCTGGAGTTTTAGTTTAAACTAATTATTTATATCAACGACATCGGCACATTATGACTGAAATTTTCGGTGAAAAGTTGACTCTCAAGAATAGTTGTACTTGTCACATTGGTGCAAATGATATCCCAGGTAACATTGATTTATTCAGCCAAATTCATTTCTCTTATAAAACTTAGGAAAAGTAGCAACGACATGTAACAAGAAATTGTTGGCAACACAAATAACATTAGACAGACAAGTCACCACAGATAGTAAAAATTAAAAATATATATTGCTTCCAATAAGTGTTACCATAGGAACAAACTACCTTCTACAAAACAAATCACTATCAATGTCTCGTGTAATTTATTAAATAGAATTTTCGGCAGAAAATGAGTTTTGTTCGTATTAGTTTCAGCTATGGATAGAGAGAAAGTGAGATAAGAAAGTTTGAAAAAGTTATATTTTCCCAAAAATACATTGTAATATTACTATTACATACTGTAAAGACCTACCAGAAAATACTTCATCCTGGCGAGCTATTTAAAAGTGTCCAGGAAATCTGAATAACTGTCCAGGAAATTCGTATGAAAATCCATTACATACCATATGTTCACAGAGTACATTTTATATGTTTTCTTTTTAAAACAAAACCATGTCTGTTTTTAAGAGACTAAAGAGTTTGGCGATAGTAAGGTTTTAAGCGGCCAATTTACAAAGGAAAATTAAATGAATTACAATTTCATGTTTAGAAAGTAGAAATGTTTGCTATATTTTATAACTGCAATAACAATAACAAAATATATAATTTTTATTGATTTTATAGGTATATTTATAAACATTGAATACTTAAAATTTAACCCCAATGAGCACTTTTATCGTTGCTTTTTTTTCTTAGTTCTTAGCGTTCCTCTAGTTCTCCCTGGCTGCATGGCGGTAATACCTTTGCCCAGCGGGCAATTATAAAAAAAAGTTGCGTGAAAGCGGGAATTCATGTTACTTTATGTTTTAGTTGAAAGTGTTTGCGCAAATAAATTACAAAATGAGTTCAGAAGCGGGCTCTGATATAGATTTAGTCCACTAATGCTTTGCTGGAGAAATCAATAACAATAAACATGACTAATTGCTCAAATATGAGCAAGTAAGTAACTTTTAATAGTCAGTTTATTTTATTTTATATAACTCATTATCATGAAAAACATGAAAATGACTCATTTTATTTTCGAGGAAAGCACTATACTTGCTTCGACCATTAATTAGTAATGGGCTCGGACTTTTAACTTGCTCGTCCAGGATTGCTAATTTCCTGGTCTTAGCAGTAATGTGCTATTAATAAACTATACTTTTCTTGTGCTACATTCCGTTCCATTTTTTTTAATAAATTGGAATGTTTACTAATAAACTGTACATTGTCGATATATTCTAATGACCCACTGTTACATGTATTGACGGTGTACACTGTATTGATTCAACTATTACAGACTAAACGAAATTATGAACCAGTTTTTAGTTCAAACTCATTACGCATTAGTGTGAAATACATATATGCCAGCCGTTGCCACGGCTTAGTTTGAACCTTGAATATCTGAATCAGGAGCTTAGTTTCCTTCTGACATGTTGTAATTAATTAGTTTTGTTCTGAATTACAAACTCAATCCTGTGAGAGATAGTACATTGCGGTAATTAAGATCCAAGTATAAAATCCAAGTGAGATAACAGGTTCCAAGGATCCAAATAACAAAATTATTATTAAAAGTTTACGTTAAAATGTAATCAACTATTTTACATGAAAACAATTAAAATATTTATCCTATGAGAAAATACAAAAAAACGAAACGTTGAGACAGGTTATAAATGTAACCATGTTATTACTGAAAAACTTATGATACTCGTAGGAAACAAAACCACATATTTGAAATTCCAAAAACGCATTTTTACTCCTAAACATGTCCATCATCACCCAAGTCTTACCCCAAGTAACCTTATTACATCGAAAAATGATTTTGAACGACCTATTTAACGATACCCGACACTATGAGAAAAAAAAATCATCCCCCATTTACTTGTATGGGAAACACGCTTAATTTATTTTTAATTATTTTGTTTTACCGTTTTGTCGGCGTGATTACTATGTATACTCATGCCTAATTACAGCTTTCTAGTAATAAAAGTCTCTGAGCCAAGCCGTGGACAGACGGACGGACGGATGGACACACGGACATGGCGAAACTATAAGAGTTCCTTGTCAGACTACGGACCCCTAAAAAGAAAGACAGAAAAACTTCGCGAACATTATATACTGAATTACTATTTTAAATAAAAACATAACACCACTTTTCAAAACGCCTTATCATTTTCACATAATAAACTACACCATTAGACGATCACGTGCCAAGCTGCTCCATTTGTCAAAACTTATCTCCTCTCGACCTCTACGAAAATATACAAGATAAATCTCACGAAAGTGTTTGGTATAAAACTTATGAAGTTTATTTTTATGAAGCGTTCCTAATGCTACCTCGGTGCTTAGAAGATTTCACAAATTGTCTAAGGTTTTCTAATTTCATTAAGTGAGTTTGAGCTTTTCCAACTTTTGCAAACACTCTTTTCATATTTTACGTTCCTATCCAGAAAAACAGTGATATAGTAGTCTCATCTTTGTCTACCGGAGTTCACGTCATGATTGTATGATGATTTTAAATGCATTTTGGAAAATCACAACACAACAGTGTACGCACGCAAAATAATAATAATTTAGCCAATTAGCCATGCATGTTTCTGATATATATTTTTTTTATAATTTAGTTTGAAAATGTAGACTATTTTATGAAACTAATTTCAATATTTTTGGAGTTTTATCATTGCGTCTATTAAAAAAAAAAATACTAAAATTTTACCCGCCAAAAGTGAACGTGACGTCACTAGAGTCGTGATGGGTAAAATTCTTTGCCTACCACAAGAAAAAAATGTGACAGTCAGTCAACCAGTGCGTTCCGCGTGGCGCTAATAGTGCTAACACTACCATCAGAATTCTCACGCCCATCAAGTCGTTCCGAATGAAAAATGGCGTCCATCACTGTTTAAACTTATAATCCATTTAGAGTTCTTTTGAACGCGACATGAATGTTGACAGAATTTGTAGAAATTTATTTAAGTTACGTGAATACAAAGGGTACTCTTTACTAGGTCCAAAAAGTAATTTCTTCTAACTACAATCATGGTCAAATGCTCTTATTCTCCGAATAACCTATTTTTGACATTGCCACCGGCCAGCTTGCACTTTTCATAGATCGCTCATAGTGCAAACGCTATGGTGCATATGCATAGCACAACATGGCGTCGTTAATGATTTCGTCTATGATAAACAAGGCGAAATTTAATCAATTACCTATATTCATACTGTAGACTCGGTTAGTGATCAGGAACAAAATTCTATGATGGTTCTTTTCGAAAACATAAAACAAAAATTGTTCCCATACTGACTGAATAGGCAGTAGGTCCGGGAGAAAATTTTTGTTTTCAGTTTTACTTTGAGGTTCATTAAACATTGTTTCTGATCACTACCCGAGTGAAGTTAATTGTGTTTTGTTAAAATATCTTTAAAAATATAGACTTATTTATTAATCTAATAAGTACTGTACAGAAAACATATTTCTCGAAATGGTTTTAAGATTTCCGTTCTTGACCAGAAAGTTAGCACCCCTAATTGCAACAAAAATATATACAACATAGCAACCTAGAGCTAAAATGATAGCGCCTGTCGAATAATTTGGCATATTTTGAGTAAGGAACCTTATTTTTCATTATTTATTCTGTTATTTTAGATTATGTTTAATAATAATAATAATCTGACCAAATTAGAAACTTGTATATAGTATTACCCTCTTTAAGAAAGAGCTGCAACAAATAACCATGAAAAAATAGCATTTTTTTCAAAATAGCATGAAAAAATAGCATTTTTTCAAGGTTTCTTGCATGGAAACCACCTTTGTTTTTCATATTTTTATTATTTTTCGTCGTGGAAGCTAAAGCAATACATTTCAACTGTCTACCTATTACGGCTGAAGCTGTAGACCCCTGTAACAGACGGGCAGACAGACAGACAGCGGAGGCTTAGTAATAGGGTCCCGTTTGGCATCCTTTGGGTACGGAACCCTAAGAAAGCACGTTGGCCATTGTGAATGCGTTAAAGCGTAGGTATGTATGTACATCATAAACAAATAAGCAACTTCTTTATAGACGAATTATTGCTACGCCGCCGCTTGTAATCACTTTTCCGGAACGGGTTTTTCTGACGTCACACCGGAACACAACGAGTTGCAAGGCGACACGGTAGCAAGACATGGCCGAAGCATACCACTATCTATAATATGAATCACACCAATGATAGAGCAGCAACAAAAACTAATGCAATTTGTCTCACAGCTTTGAACTATCAAGCAAAAAATGCGTTCAAAACTTTCAGTAGCCAGTGTTGTACCAAAGTACTTTCGTATTTATGAACTGCAACTCCGCTCCGGCCCATACGCCGACAATACCTGTTCAGCAGTTACAGTACATTAACTCGTAATCTGAAAGCAGAATATTATTTCAGAATTCTGCAATAAATCCGCGAGGCAGGTTTATGGCTCGTTAGCCGCACATTTCCTCGAATCGATATTTACGATGCTACGTTTCCTTTGCGACCTTTAGGGTGGTTCTACGCCGCAGCTGAGATTTTGTGAGATTATCTACTAGCTTTTGCCCGTGTCTTTCAACTGGAAGTTTCTTTCAATATTTGAGTAGTTTCGACAGTTTTTGATATATTTATTGTTTATTTTATCCACACCCCTTATATATTAGCTCATACCGCGTTCAAATCAGCTGAGTAGTTCTCGAGTCAAAATATAACATACCTATGTACATACAGACTGAGATTAGACAATATTCTAAAATTACCCACTTCATTTAAACGTTTTTGTTTTTTTATAGCCACATCTTTCTTACTACTTACTTCATTTGTAGTATAAAGATGCCATTGTTCAACATGGTTCCACATGGAAAAAATTCTTAGAATCAAGAGCAAGCAAATCATGACAAGCAAGCTCTATTGTTATTGTGTACAACAGTAAACTAAATTTAAAAAAATAACCCAGTACAAAAGTAAGGATAATAATAAAATATGGCCCTATATGGCCCCTGGTGATTTATTGTGTACTAGGCACCGATATGTTTATACTATACACTGTATAGTATCAAAAGACTACCAAAGAGATCGTTGATAAACTCATATAATGTAATAAAATAACTCATAATTTAAATGTTGATGGTTGTGATTGTCGGCACTTGGTGGAACTTATTATACATCTTCTACTCGTACTTGTCCACAGGATTATACTAATTTAACTTAATACACCCGACCGGTTTCGCTTATAAGCATTATCTAGGGCTTTATAACATAAAAATAACTTAAATAATATTTACATGTTTAATACGTGCGATAAATGTCAAATAATATCCGCTCGGATAATATCCTGCCCAGCGTGTGTGAGTATGGGCATTTCTCCCAGGAGGACCGCCAAGAGTGGTAAAATCCTGGAAAGGCCTATGTCCAGCAGTGGACGAAACAGGCTGATGGATGGAAATTCTGAAAAAATCTGTGACATGCAGGATTTCAACCTGGATCTCATGATTGAGAGTCTGACCGTACCATCCCACTAAAATAATTAAACGATTTTCGAACTGGTCCCAGAGTTGTAGCTGGAAATCTCCGGCCAGACATCTCGTTAAAATGATCGAGGTTGAGATTGGACGCAGAACTTAAGTTGAAAATGTGGCCAACTATTCACAGGATTAAATAGGAAATGTGCAGGACACTTAACTAAATCAGAAGATGTACGGCGGAATGTGGCACAGAGTACTAGCTAAGAATTTAAAAAATAGCGATTATGAGGCTGACGGCTTTGCAAAAGCAGCTCAAAAGCAATGGACAATACTGAAAAATTACAAAAAATTTGGTGTAAGAAAGAAAACTGGCCAGGTAAGAGTAGGGCTCGTGCTCTCTGGTGCTCTGTGGTTTCCTGCAGTTAAGTAAAATAAATATAATAAATTTAACGAAGATACAAAGTTATTAATACGTAAAAAAAGCATGGACGAAAACCGTAAAATTAAGCAAGTGAAGTACCTATTATTCCTCATAGAATTGAATATTAATGATTTTTTGATTCATACTCTCACTTATGCTAAAAGACTTTCTTTTGAAAAAAATGCCTAGACACACGTTAGACCATAGAATAAGACATCGAACATTAATTAGATCTTATGAGGATTTTGTTTTTCCATGATTAAGTACGAAATACGAAAGAGTCTTATGCCCGACAGAGAGTGGATATAATACGAGTAGCTACTTAGATATAGATAGAAAGATCTGGATCTAGTTATAAAGAGGCTACACTGGCAACACCACGGTTGACCTACCTCAGGAAATCGGAGCGGTCAAGCGGGTTGGCTAACGGGCTACTGACACTACAAAGGATGTTTTAGAACTTTCCTGATGTTGAAATGGATGTTATTTCTTATACCTTGTTTAGCATTTCATTTAGTTACTAAGAAAATAGTGGCAAGGTTATCGTTTAGTTTCTTTTATTTTTAAGAAAATAGAAGATGCATGTTTAGATAAGGGACCAAAACATTATGGGTGATCATGGTAAGGTATCGGTAATATTTTTCTTAAAATTTTATTTGTACCTCGGTTGGAGCGCGCTTTATCAGAAACACGAAGCAGATACGAAGAAAGCAGGGTATAGTCAAAACATGTGGGGTGATAATCATTTTGGACAAAGACTTTCGCAAAATCTACGGCAGTCGGTAATGGACGAACGACTGACGATGCGCGACTGCTTCCAACCACTCTCCTGTTACGACTTCTCATGACGTCATCATCGTCATGTCGAGCACGAAGAGTCGCTTGGAGGCATGGTTTCATTATGAGTGCGGTGACAAGCCACGGTCGAAGCCTCGTGAAGTTAAAAAATGTGACAAACGACCCAAAAAAGCTGAAGCCAAATGTACCAAATTTAAACAACATTTTTCAATAAAAAAAATAAAGCACTAACGCATTAAAATGAACTTTCCAACAGTTTTAATGCATTTAAAATGGTTTTTTTTTTCCGAACACTTGCATTGAAAAGAGTGTAATATATCAGGTATGTTACATGGATATCGAATATCTAATGAACACCTAAATATATTATGTGGTCTTATAGTTAAGTACTTTAATACAGAGGACGTGAGTTTTTGGTTTTTCGCCAAGTTTGGGTGTGGGTTCAATTTGTGCCTGAAGTACGGCAATAGAGCTCACCACCCTTCACGCTGGCACGTTATAATCAACGGTGAAACGTGGATGTACGAGTGTGGATTGTGACTTTAATTTTACAGTCCATACTTAGAGACTCTTTAGGGATTTATGTCGTAACGACGAATTTTTTTGATAAACTACCCTAACTAATACACTTCGGATTTCCGTGTGAAAAAAATATTACTACGCGTAGTATATGGCAACAAAATGCGTCCCGACCTCTCTCTTTAATTCATTCCATCGCCGATGTTCGGTGAAGGCTCTATCCTTTCCCTTTTTCGAAGTAATATTTTATCTCCGGATCGTTGGATTAATTTCTGAGATAGGGGTTCAATGAAAACTGCGCGAAAATCTACGCTATTGCCTGTCGTTTCTTATTACTTTCGAATTATCATACTCACACACGCTGGGCAGGCGGGTTGATGAGCCCGGTGCCAAAATCCTCGCAACAGTGATGCCTACACGTCACCAGTTTGTTTTATATAAGGGATGGATTTATACGTGGGACGCACTATAAGTTTCCGGAATGAATATGAAAAAATACTATTAAAGGTACAAAATTAATTTATTGTTTTTCAAAATAATCTCCCTTGGCGTCTATGCACTTTTTCATTCGATCAAACCAGTTTTGAAAACTTTTGTGCCACTCCCCTGCGGTGACCTCTGAAACGTGTTTTTCATACTCCTCGACAGCCTCTTCTGGTGATGAAAATCGTTGACCGCGTAATTGGTTCTTAATTTTTGGGAACAGAAAAAAGTCACAAGGTGCCAGGTCGGGACTGTATGCAGGATGACTCATGAGTTCTACATTTTTCGTCTTCAAAAAGTCGTTTGTCTGTCTGGCCGTGTGAGAACTAGCATTGTCGTGGTGCAGGATGATACGGCGTTTACGGTTATTTTTACGGAGTTCGTCAATAACTTCCGGCAAACAAATGGTCGTGTACCAGTCACTATTCACGGTACGACAATTCTCTAAAGCAACAGTAGCCACGTGTCCAGTTTTATTAAAAAAAGAAGCAATCATCCGCTTAGATGCACTATTCACGCGCGCCACTTTGGTTGGTTTCGGCTCATCTTGAAAGACCCATACGCTCGATTGCTGCTTTGTTTTGGGATCGTAGCAATAAATCCATGTTTCGTCACCTGTTACTATGTCCCACACCAAATTTGACGCACCTTCGTTGAATCTGGTAAGCATGGCACTGCACCAAGTGACGCGGTCCGTTTTTTGAGCCTCGGTCAAGTTGTGTGGGATCCACCGCGAGCACAGCTTTCTCACACCCAAATGTTTGTGTAGGATTGATTGTATTTGACTCATGCCTATTTCTAAGGATGCGCGAATTTCATGGTAGGTCACATGCCTGTCTGTTTCAATCATACGGCGCACAGCATCGATGTTTTTGTTGGTCACAGCGGTGGACGGCCGTCCATCGCGAGATTCGTCACTGAGATTGATACGACCACGCTTGAATTCTGCAAACCAGCTATAAACAGTCGTCTTGCATGGTGCTTCATTGTCAAAAGCTGTTTCAAGCCGAGCGATGCTCTGTTGAGCTGTCAAATTACACTTAAAATCGTAGAAAATCATACTACGAAAATTTTCCCGAGTTAAATCCATGTTGATGCAGACACACAATTTTTTAAATGGCGCCACAAGGTAAAAACAAAAGACAGTCAGATGAAACAAACTGCATTCTACAGCCAAAGAGTTCTATTTTCAAATGTTGCAATAAATTTTTAAATATTGTTTATGTAAGTGGCCAGTTCCGGAAACTTTTAGTGTTACCTATGTACTGCCATCAATTGGTCGCAAGCATTGTGGTGGGCGTTGACGTAGTCTTGACACACGGACAATTCCCACATACCACGTTTCTACTTAGTCTAGGTTATAGTGGACCGCCAATATCAACCCCTAGGTTATGAAAGGAGGTCATCTGTAACTTCAACTCAAACTTGACTCAAGAATGAATTTAATTGATCCCTTTCCCACTTATGAGCAGCGGATTGCACCGCTGATGTTATCCACCATTGTCAACTAACACCAGTACCTGCGATCGTCACGTTCTACCGCAACAGGTACAGGTCACCCGACATCAGGCCCACCTCATCCGCGCTTTGCCTACCTGTGTGAGCAACACTTGATCCTTTATGGGTTCTGTTATTCATACTGAGGTATGGAACTCTTAAGTGGCCGGCGGAGCATGCACAATTTTCATACAAACGAAATAACAAACTATGTATTTGTAAATCGTTTGTATTCGTTTATATTTCACTTTTTTCTTACATCGTATTACTCGTATGTGTGCAAGTGAATGCTATTTTTGTGGAAAATTTCAAGTATTTATCTTTAAAAGTGCTTAAGTTATGAGGCTGTGACATACGGACGGATGGACAACGGAGTCTCACCATAAAGGTTCCTTTTACCTTTTAGGTACTACGGAACCCTAAAAACCACATCTAAATCCGTCGAGTGGTTCCAGAGTTAAAGCTTTTGTTAAATCTTTGCCCCTTTTTTGGTTTGGGTGTTATTTTATGAACATCCCTTATAGCCTATGTGTTGACCAGGGTCACTACGATCATATTAAAAAAACCGAATCCAAATCCGTTGACTGGTTTTCGAGTTAAAAGCGTTTTTTAATCTTTGCCCCGTCTTCGTCTTGGGCATTATTTTATGAACATCCTTTACAGCTAAAGTGTTGACAAGGGTCACTACAATGATAATAAAACAAAAAACCACATCCAAATCCGTTGTATGGTTCCAGAGTTATAGAATAGAATAGAATAGAATAGAATAATTTCTTTATTTAAGATATATATGTAACAAACATAATTTAGACACTAGTTACCACTAGAAGTTGTCTTGAAGCGTAATAATTTTAAAGTTTATTTATTTAGATTTATTATTTGGATTTTAATTTTTTTATTAAATAGGTATAACTATAAAGAAAATTATAATAAAAGCATGAGCTGTTACAATAGTATTATAAATATATGGATTTGTTAGAGTTAATATAATTAAAAAAAATAATATAATAATAAATCCTGTTAAATCCTTTAATGAAAAAAATGGATGAAAGGGAATTTTATCATAATTTCTATTAATTCCTAGTTAAAGCGTTTATTCAATCTTTGTCCCGTTTTCGGCTTTGGTGTTATTTTATGAACACTGTTTATAGCTTATGTGTTGACCAGGGTCCATTCATCCTACCATCACCTCGTGTCCATCCACTGCTGGACATAGGCCTTTCCCAAATTTCGCCACTCATGTCGGTCCTCCGTCCTCCTCATCCAGCCGCCCCCCGCAACGTCCTTCAAGTCGTCGGTCCAGCGGGCACGAGGTTGGCCTACACTACGCTTTGCTGTACGTGACCAGCGTCACTACGATGATAAAAAAAAAACCGCATCCAAATCCGTTGAGTGGGTCTCAAGTTAAAACGGATCATACAGACAGACAGACAAAAATTCTAATAATAATGGTAGTTTTGGCTTCAGTACAATACAAATGACCCACTTTATGTAAAATTTCGCGAAAAAATTCAATGTAGTATAGACACGACTTTTTTACTACTCTATTAATGTATATAGATTAAATTTGGGAACCTAGATATTCCGTAATCTAATCGAACAAACAAACCTTACCTCAAGGATTTATTTAATTTAAAAATATTTAGGTATTTGCTTTGTAAAACATGCATGCGGAGCCTCTTAAAAACATAAAATATTTCGACAACAAAATAAAGGTAAGCTTTAATATTTTTTCGATCGGCATAGAAGGCCGAAATTTATTAAAAATATACAATTTCATGTTCTATTAATGAAACTATTACGATCTTTCATGAAGAAAAGCCTGAACCGGGCAAGAATTTTTATAATTTAATATTAATTCATTTATTTATTTTCTATATAATATTTTTGTTGTGTTATTTTATTACAACAACCCAACAATGGAGAAAATTGGTTTTTGTTGCAAGCAATTTTAGATGTAGTTTCATCTGGCTTTACTGGAGACATAAATATGAGGATTTTTATGGCCGAGTTGAATAAAGAAGGACTGACAAAAACGAGGAAATCTCCGCTCTGATTGCCTGCGGGTAGAAAGAAATGAACCAAATTGAATCCATTTAGTACTGTGCCGCTGATGAATTATTTTGTTGATGTGTCGTTTTATATTGGCGTTCAAAGGTCTGTGCCAAGACGGCTGGAGGCCCTTATCCATCCATCTATTCGCAGTATTTTCTGAAGAACATAGCCTTCTTTTGTTTCTGAATTTGTTGAGTCATTTTCCTTGATAAATGGACATAAGATTGACACATTGTTTGGCCCAGTGAGTCATATAAAATATTAGCTTTTAGCCTGTCTTTGTCGGTGTGGATTTTAGTTTTCGTGTTGTCTCTAGTTAATTTGCTGGCTTTTCTGGTTAAAAGTAGCTTATAAATTGTCCAAAGCCACAATTTGCCCAGCAATAAAAGATTTATGCTGATCAGTCGTTAAGTTGCAGAGTTATAATGGAACTTATAAATAGAATAGCTTTATAAATTAATGTTTGTATAAAAGTCAGCATGACTATGTTCTGTTAACATATACGACATTTTTTTCATTTTTTTTAGTAGCGAGTTGCGGCGTCTTTGCTCGCGTTGTGATCGTTTTTGTGTACTTTTATCTAATTAAAATTAATTGAAAATGGAGCTTTTGTTTTTTAGACTACAAGTTGCTTAAATGTAATTATGTAGTACCCATATTTTTACAATTAGCTTATTAAACCCTTTCATTTGACACTCTACACGAAACGTATCAGAAAAATACATAACTAACATCTAAGGAATTTTTTCATTTACTGCGGGCCGAAATGGTCGTTAGGACCTCAATATGTATACCAAACGGCTTCCTTGTATACCGATTTGCAGTTTTCTTATTCATACACCATACACTATTAGGTTTTAAAGAAGTTTACCATCAGGCACGGTAATGGCCAAGCGTGAGCCTATATTGCGTTTAAAAGAAACACTTAGAGGATAGCCTCTAGCACCGCCTTGTCGTATTTTTCGCATAAATTTATCGTGTGAACACCTCTGACAGATTACCTCCCTACCGACTGAAATGAGAGACTTGCTGTACTCGTGTTCATTGGTTAATGAAGGCAAGTTAGTCGACGTCCACTCGGATACATGTATCGGGGTCGGACACCATTCACCAGAGTATTGATTGGGTCCTACTCTGTATTCATGATGACGTTAAGGAAATGTACGTACTTAAACAATAAAGTTCTTCACATATATGGTAAAATTAATCACTTCCGAATCCTACTTCCCGTATCATTGTTGTTTCATCATAAAATATTATTTTTATACAGATTAGATTTGACATGTAAAACGTATACGTTATGTATCTATTTTACAAATAAACAATTTGAATCTTGAATCTTTGAATCTTGAATCTTTGAATCTTGAATCTTACTATCCTACTTCCTACTAATATTATAAATGAGAATGTTTGTGCGTGCGTGTGTGTGTGTATGTTTGTTACTCTTTCACGCTGAAACGGCTGAACTTATTTGGATGAAATTTAGAATGGATAAAGCTCATACCCTAACTTAACACATTGGCTACTTTTTATCCCGGAAAAATGCATGGTTCCTGTAGAATGGATCAATATCATTGAAAATAAATATTGAGTATTGAGTATAAAATCAGGTGTCTAATTAGCGCGGCATTTATCGTTTGTGGAGAAATAAGACAAAGCTTTGTTATTTCATACATCAGGTGTCTAATTAGCGCGGTGCTTATTCGTTTGTGGAAAAATGAGACAAGGCTATGTTATCTCATCACACTTCACACTAATATTATAAATGCGAAAGTTTGTGTGTGTGTGTGTTTGTTACTCTTTCACGCTGAAACGGCTGGACGGATTTGGATAAAATTTAGAATGGATATAGCTTATACCCCAACTTAACACAAAGGTTACTTTTTATCCCGGAAAAAAGCATGTCGTTAAAGCGAATAACACGCGGGCGGAGCCGCGGGAAAAAGCTAGTACTTTAATATTTATTTAAATTTTCATTGAGGAAAGCAGCATAACAAATATTATTTAGTTTAATAAGTACAAATAAGTTTTTTTTCTTGTCCATAACGACCTAAGGTGGACCAAAATCATTCCGGTATAGAGGCCTAAATAGAGACGTCGATCTGTTGATGGCCACTAACAGATTATCAGATGTCTGATGATATCAGTGATTACAGAGATCACTGCAAAGGTCACTGGCAAGCTATGGAAAAGAAAAGCTTAAACCGTAAAAAATCGCATTAGAAAGAAAAGTTTGAAGTTTGTTTCAATGAGCTGACTGAAAACTTCTTGTTGTTCTTCTGTATGATAACTAGTAAGAGTTTGTGAATCTATTAAATGATAGCTTAAGTAGTTTCTCTCGATTATTACCATCGCTATTATAGCAATGGTAGTAATCGAGAGAAACTACTTAAGCTGCTCGATTATTTACTAAACTCGGACAGCTCGAGCTACTGATTTGTTGTTTACTCGACAGTTGTGTCGAACGGTTAAATAATACATACCTATCTAATTATATAAGGAAATTATCTACAAACCGAGCGCAGAAGGTTTGCCGACGTGTACCCGCCCCACCACAGCCAGCGGTGATACAAAACACTAATTTTTACATTATAATTGTTATATCTGTTATCAACCACATACGACAAAGAAGGTGATGGATCACGGAAACGATATGCAGGAAATTGAACAACTTTTATTCTACAATATTTTTAAAAACCTGAAATGAATCTCTCACTCAACTCTGCCAACTACTCGAGGTTGTACTCGAGCGATTCACTCAAACAAATCGTTAAATTATATTGAAACCAGTCGAGACGTTAGTGCTCGATTATGAAAAATACTCGATTATTACCATCACTATTTAACGTTGCCTGTTTATTTACATTTAATCTTGACTTACTTTTATTTTACGCGACTACAGTAAAATTTATTGGTATGCTTTTAAAATTTTTAATGCAATGTCGTTTATGTGTTCTGTTCATTAAAACAGTGTCATGAGTATATGAAGTTCTTCTGACCGAGTGGACAGATTCAGGTCACACTTCGTCGACCCTCGTATTGATTGGTCTGAGCATTGCACTCGGTGAATCGGAAATTTGGTAGCTTTCAATGGATTTGTGTGGTGCTGGATTTTGCTCGGTTAAGTTTGTCCGTGAGGGATGGAAACAGTTTTTACGGTTGATGTGATTTGAAATTGGGATGAGATTCACACTTACACACCTACGTACATACACGCGTAGATGTGTAAGTAGAGACTATAGAACTACAAATACTACGATTCTTACATTTTTTGCTGCTTCCACATTAATTAAACTTTTACACCATGATTTAGTTTTGTTTATGAAGAGCAATCTGGTTATGCTGTTCATTTAAATTCTCGTAGTTTATTTTGTAAAATGTGTAAATAAATACATATTTTAATAATAAGTACGAATTAGTTACATCGTTTTTTTATTTTTTTTATAAGTTATAGTACTAAGGAATAAATACGATCATCTCACTTGGGATTCAGTATCACTAGTTATTATTAAATTAATAATTATTCGCTGTAATTGCGTTTCCGCCATGTTCTCGAAAAATATATTGTAATATTAAATTATAACATTTATTAATATAAAACTTGTCAAATTTATTTTAGTACGGAATCATTTTCCCATATTGTCTCTTCAACTTGTCTATTACTAGTTTTATTGCTTCTCGATGATCTTGTTTCCTCATATTATTATTGTCTTTTGACTTCTCTTTTATATGTCCTACTTCATTTAAACCTTTTTCGAGCCTCTAAATCCATCGTTATTAATTTAGAAAAATACAAGTATATCAATGAGCCTATAAGAAGCCTTTGAAAACCTTCATGCTACCATTTAACTCCATAAACGTAACTGAAACTCCGTTATATCACGAAATCGCTCTATAGTAGTATTTTCGTTACCACTAAGTACTAAAGAAGCGATCTGAAAACCCACTATATCACCATATCGTCCTATTGTGGAGTCCGAATCCCTACTAAAACAAAATGACTAAAACAGTTATTTTGGAACCTGTATTGAGTAAATCGGATACGTAAGGGTGACAGCTAACACTTTCAATTTGACAGAGTAATATGGTTCTGTACTAGCCACATAAGAGGTTGCTATAGTCTGCCTATAAGGGTTCTATTAAATGGTTATGTAAACCTTTAATCAATTATTAATAGGGCATTTTTATTGTATAAGTATACAGACCAAAACAGCTTTTAATCAAACGCTTTTATACAACAAGCTGGTACTGGTACAAGCAACAAGCTAGAATCTTAATACAACGTTTACCGAGCCTTTTTGGTATATAATCTTTTGTTATAGTACGTTTTTGGTGGTTGGGTTATATATCTAATTATACGATACGATCTCGGCACTTACTAGTTAATACATAAGTACTAGTAAAGTACGTGTAGGGTTTTGTGAAAACTTGTAAACGGTAATTATTAAGTAGTTTCCGGGAAAAGTTATAAGAAAAACTATCTCACCAACCAAGAACTCGTTCGTGATAATGATGGCGATTTAATCAATATCTCTCTCGGTTCGTGATTAACGATACTTTCAGTAATCGGGCCCGAATCGATTTATATCTCGATACCAGTGTATACCGTGCCGAGATAACGAGCACTGTGCCCCGAACTCGAGATGTGAGGGATTAAAAATAATACCGGATTTATTTGTGTGACGATTTCTGTTCGTATTTAATATTTGGTTCGGATTTCATACTTTCATGGCTGCAAATACTTTTTTGTTTACTCTTGAAGTCAATTAATCAAACAGTTTATGAATATTGGGTGTAATTGGAAAGATTACTTAAAAGAAACTGCATATTCAAAATCAAAATCAAAATATTTATTTTTGCAAAATAGATACTTAAAGTATACTTTCTACAAGTCAAAGTAAATTATAACAATATAATATATCTTTAGAATAAAAAAAAATATATAATAATACGGGAAATAAAATATACACCTGCATAAAATAGAGAAATCTAGGAATAAAATTATTATATATACATAATACAATGAAGAAATAAGTTCATAAATGAAAAAGGGAAATATGTACATACAAAAAATATTAAGGTTGGGCTACTAAAATGTAATAAAGTTATACACCTGCATAAAATAGAGAAATATAGGAATAAAAATATTATATATACATAATGCCTGACCATCCGCACCATTCGATTAGTATTGCTAAGAAGAAGGGCAAGAAACTTAGCAAACATTCCTTTTTTCAAAATAAAACATATTATACAAAATCATATACATACCTACTCAAGTAAAGGCATAAAAAAATGTAAGACTGCAGGAATTAATCACAAGAAAAAAAAATATCTCAGTCAACCCGTCTCATATTGTCTATTACCTTTAACAAAGTAAGTTTACATAATAATTAATTTTAAGCCTTTAGAGGAATCATACAGTATTAATACAAAATACAGTGCTTAGAAAACGCCAACTCTGGGAAGCTATCCTGGATAACGGCTCAGTAAGCTGGCGTTGAAATCGTTTTTATTTTAATACACTAGATGGCGCTGCATGTTTCAAAATATCGAATTTGACGCAGTCTGGTTCAAATCAACTCACGTTAAAGTTTGTCTACACTATTATATAAAGAAGAAAGATTTGTTTGTTTGCATATAATGGGTAATATCTAGAACTACTGAACTGACTATAAAAATCTTAAAGCACTCAATAAGATTTTTGGTTAATAATGTGGTACGTACGCCTTGCGTAGTCGTAGTCGTAGTAAATTTAAGTTAATTTGATCAGTATTGATGAGTATTTTTGTAGAACATGGTGACCAGGATCTAAAGACGGGACTGGGAGGTGGGTACGGGATCTCTTCAACGGATAACAGCAGACCCTTCGAGTTTGGGCTTATTTTATTGGTCTTTATTAACACTTTGGTAAAACATGGTGACCAGGGTCTGATGATGGGACTGGAAGATGGGTACGGGATCTCCTCAACGGACAACAGCAGACACCTCGAGTTTGGGCTTATTTATTGGTCTTTATTAGCACTTTGGTAAAACATGGTGACCGTTACATTTTGTCGTTCAAAAAATCATATTCTTATGTTTCCCTTATTTCCACGAAAATCTCTTCGACGCGGGCGGAGCCGCGGGCAAACGCTAGTGTTATAATAAAATAAAGAACGAAATTAAGTATGGATGCCATTTCCTAAAGGAAAGCCGATGGAACTTCGCCACTGCTACTCATACAAATCTCACAGTACGTTTTCAAAATTAGTTGGGAATGTGAAATTTTGTTTTTATAACTGCAGTTTTGTTTCTTTGGGAATGTTTTATGATAAGTAGATTGTGTGGTATCGTATAAAGATTTTTGTTTATCCGAATGGTAGCGCACTCGCCTGCTAACTCAGAGGTCATGGGTTCAATCCCCACGGTGCACATTAATTTGTCTTCGGTCTGCGTTCTCCGGAAGGCACCTTAAGCCTTTAGGAAGAACAGCGATGGACCTCTTCAATCATCATGTTTGGGATGCTAAAATCGTTGGTAAAAAGCGAGTGTATACAGTTCACACTTAGCAAAACCTCTGAAAACCCTTCACGGATTCATGTCGTGATGATATGTGGATTAATATCTTGTATCTCGCAGTAAAATCGTAACGAAATCATGCTTATACTTTTAAGATTTAAAGGAACAGTTGCTGTCTACTTTACGGATAACACTATACTAAGCCATCACAACAATTTTTAGTTTTGCGTTATCAGTTCCTTGCCATTTTTATAAAAACGTATGGGTTAAGCAATAGCTACCCTTAATTTTGATAAAAAATAATAGGTTGGGGAAAACTCTTTTTTACTACTGTAAAAATTCTGGTTTCGAATTTAACGCAATCAGAAATACGTTCTTTCAAAGCGCGTTTGCATACTAAAATCCTACTCACGGACTGATTAGCCAATCTTCCCGGTGACCTACTCGTACAATATATAAATTTGGATCGAAGGGAGGTCTTTTGGCACAAGTGAGGTAATAAATGTGGATCAATACTGACGAACTTCATTTTGAAAGTTCTTTGATAAATATATTTCTTTCTTAATGATAAGTTAACTTATTTAATACTATGGTAAGGAACCCCCAGGGAACGAGTCCTATTCGTACTTGACCATTCTAAAGAGAAACATTTTCTTAAAATCTGCATTTTTTCACAATGATACTTAATTATATTTATCTTTTCACTTAACTATACTCAGTTATCATCAACCGATTTTGGTTGTTTTACCTTAACCGAGGTTTTTGGCAAGTACATCTTTCAACTTATTAGATGGTTAACTTAACAAAGTAAATACCTTTTATCAAGGTAATCAGTTTCTTTAAAATTAACTTGTTAATCTTTACTTTGTTAATTTTACCGAGTAATACAATAATCTGTTAAGTGCAACCGAGTGTAGGTTGCTGGAACTGACAACTTAGTTATGATAACCGTGTCCTTTCGCTTAACCAAGACACGGTTCTTGAATTGGTTGGTTTTTCTTCGTTTGCGCAACCGACTACTCTTTTACCGTGAATTGAACCGATTACAAAAACCAAGTTTTTTTCCCGGTATAGATATGTAAGTGTACTTTCTAACTACTGCTGTCAGTCGCTTGTAGATAAAAATAAAACAAGTAAGACTTTTCGTTGCTGAAATAAAAATATGTTTAAGGCCAGCCTTGCGTGTCAGTACATCCCTGCACCGGGTCACTCGCTAACCTAATAATTAAACATATAAGTATTGCAAAAATTATGTTGCTGCAACCATTCTCTGAGCTTCACATATTTTTGCAATATCAAAGGGAATGCGTTCAAAAAATTCCCCGACCGCCTGTGGTGTAGTGTTTCGATTTCGAATATTCGAACAATAACCGTAATTGTGTTCAATCTGTGTGATTTGGTACGCACGTTAGGCTGTGGGTGGGTCCATCTTGTGCTTGAAATACGGTGATAGGGCTCTCCACCCATAACGTTGGGACGTAATATTCGTTGGTGAAAAGTGAATGTATGAATGTGGACTGCGAATTGCAATTTAAAATATTTCTTGGAAACACCTATGACACCCTCTAGGAGAATGATGTCTTGTCAATGTAATAGAAATAAAATAGATTTTACATATAGGTAGTCCTAAAATTCAAAGTGATTTTTTTACAGATGATTGAGTATAGCTAAATAGACCAGCACTCAGCTGCACTCACTGAAATTGTGTTTTTACATTTCCATAGAAATTGATTCAGCCGAAGTAAAAAAAAATATCGCCCATTTTTTTCTTCTTCTTGATTGTGATCACATATAACAATCTACTCTAGAATTATTTTCAGTTATTATTTTAGGACCTTATATTTACGCTTTCTTTGTGATTATATGTTTTTGCAATTTCATAGGATTTTTTTAAAAGTATCACGTTAAATCCATTGAAACGGAATCTGATAGGCTTTACAATTAAGTTTGTTCGTTACTGAGTGCCTGTTACATAATTTAAGTTGGTCATTACATTTTATAAAAAAAAAGACAAAGTATACTTAAAACTAACTACATTGACTGACACCGCTAGGGTGTCAGACTGCAGAGCAGAATTTGGGTAACGTGCTGATGTGTGGGAGATATGGAGAGAGAGAAACAATATGGGATGTGAGCACTGGCACTGACCTAGAGTTTGGGTAACGTGCTGATGTGTGGGCGATATGGAGAGAGAGAAACAATATGGGATGTGAGCACTGGCACTGACCTAGAGTTTGGGTAACGTGCTGATGTGTGGGAGATATGGAGAGAGAGAAACAATATGGGATGTGAGCACTGGCACTGACCTAGAGTTTGGGTAACGTGCTGATGTGTGGGAGATATGGAGAGAGAGAAACAATATGGGATGTGAGCACTGGCACTGACCTAGAGTTTGGGTAACGTGCTGATGTGTGGGAGATATGGAGAGAGAGAAACAATATGGGATGTGAGCACTGGCACTGACCTAGAGTTTGGGTAACGTGCTGATGTGTGGGAGATATGGAGAGAGAGAAACAATATGGGATGTGAGCACTGGCACTGACCTAGAGTTTGGGTAACGTGCTGATGTGTGGGCGATATGGAGAGAGAGAAACAATATGGGATGTGAGCACTGGCACTGACCTAGAGTTTGGGTAACGTGCTGATGTGTGGGAGATATGGAGAGAGAGAAACAATATGGGATGTGAGCACTGGCACTGACCTAGAGTTTGGGTAACGTGCTGATGTGTGGGAGATATGGAGAGAGAGAAACAATATGGGATGTGAGCACTGGCACTGACCTAGAGTTTGGGTAACGTGCTGATGTGTGGGAGATATGGAGAGAGAGAAACAATATGGGATGTGAGCACTGGCACTGACCTAGAGTTTGGGTAACGTGCTGATGTGTGGGAGATATGGAGAGAGAGAAACAATATGGGATGTGAGCACTGGCACTGACCTAGAGTTTGGGTAACGTGCTGATGTGTGGGAGATATGGAGAGAGAGAAACAATATGGGATGTGAGCACTGGCACTGACCTAGAGTTTGGGTAACGTGCTGATGTGTGGGAGATATGGAGAGAGAGAAACAATATGGGATGTGAGCACTGGCACTGACCTAGAGTTTGGGTAACGTGCTGATGTGTGGGAGATATGGAGAGAGAGAAACAATATGGGATGTGAGCACTGGCACTGACCTAGAGTTTGGGTAACGTGCTGATGTGTGGGAGATATGGAGAGAGAGAAACAATATGGGATGTGAGCACTGGCACTGACCTAGAGTTTGGGTAACGTGCTGATGTGTGGGAGATATGGAGAGAGAGAAACAATATGGGATGTGAGCACTGGCACTGACCTAGAGTTTGGGTAACGTGCTGATGTGTGGGAGATATGGAGAGAGAGAAACAATATGGGATGTGAGCACTGGCACTGACCTAGAGTTTGGGTAACGTGCTGATGTGTGGGAGATATGGAGAGAGAGAAACAATATGGGATGTGAGCAGTGGCACTGACCTAGAGTTTGGGTAACGTGCTGATGTGTGGGAGATATGGAGAGAGAGAAACAATATGGGATGTGAGCACTGGCACTGACCTAGAGTTTGGGTAACGTGCTGATGTGTGGGAGATATGGAGAGAGAGAAACAATATGGGATGTGAGCACTGGCACTGACCTAGAGTTTGGGTAACGTGCTGATGTGTGGGAGATATGGAGAGAGAGAAACAATATGGGATGTGAGCAGTGGCACTGACCTAGAGTTTGGGTAACGTGCTGATGTGTGGGAGATATGGAGAGAGAGAAACAATATGGGATGTGAGCACTGGCACTGACCTAGAGTTTGGGTGACGTGCTGATGTGTGGGAGATATGGAGAGAGAGAAACAATATGGGATGTGAGCACTGGCACTGACCTAGAGTTTGGGTAACGTGCTGATGTGTGGGAGATATGGAGAGAGAGAAACAATATGGGATGTGAGCACTGGCACTGACCTAGAGTTTGGGTAACGTGCTGATGTGTGGGAGATATGGAGAGAGAGAAACAATATGGGATGTGAGCACTGGCACTGACCTAGAGTTTGGGTGACGTGCTGATGTGTGGGAGATATGGAGAGAGAGAAACAATATGGGATGTGAGCACTGGCACTGACCTAGAGTTTGGGTAACGTGCTGATGTGTGGGAGATATGGAGAGAGAGAAACAATATGGGATGTGAGCACTGGCACTGACCTAGAGTTTGGGTGACGTGCTGATGTGTGGGAGATATGGAGAGAGAGAAACAATATGGGATGTGAGCACTGGCACTGACCTAGAGTTTGGGTAACGTGCTGATGTGTGGGAGATATGGAGAGAGAGAAACAATATGGGATGTGAGCACTGGCACTGACCTAGAGTTTGGGTGACGTGCTGATGTGTGGGAGATATGGAGAGAGAGAAACAATATGGGATGTGAGCACTGGCACTGACCTAGAGTTTGGGTAACGTGCTGATGTGTGGGAGATATGGAGAGAGAGAAACAATATGGGATGTGAGCACTGGCACTGACCTAGAGTTTGGGTAACGTGCTGATGTGTGGGAGATATGGAGAGAGAGAAACAATATGGGATGTGAGCACTGGCACTGACCTAGAGTTTGGGTAACGTGCTGATGTGTGGGAGATATGGAGAGAGAGAAACAATATGGGATGTGAGCACTGGCACTGACCTAGAGTTTGGGTAACGTGCTGATGTGTGGGAGATATGGAGAGAGAGAAACAATATGGGATGTGAGCACTGGCACTGACCTAGAGTTTGGGTAACGTGCTGATGTGTGGGAGATATGGAGAGAGAGAAACAATATGGGATGTGAGCACTGGCACTGACCTAGAGTTTGGGTAACGTGCTGATGTGTGGGAGATATGGAGAGAGAGAAACAATATGGGATGTGAGCACTGGCACTGACCTAGAGTTTGGGTAACGTGCTGATGTGTGGGAGATATGGAGAGAGAGAAACAATATGGGATGTGAGCACTGGCACTGACCTAGAGTTTGGGTGACGTGCTGATGTGTGGGAGATATGGAGAGAGAGAAACAATATGGGATGTGAGCACTGGCACTGACCTAGAGTTTGGGTAACGTGCTGATGTGTGGGAGATATGGAGAGAGAGAAACAATATGGGATGTGAGCACTGGCACTGACCTAGAGTTTGGGTAACGTGCTGATGTGTGGGAGATATGGAGAGAGAGAAACAATATGGGATGTGAGCACTGGCACTGACCTAGAGTTTGGGTAACGTGCTGATGTGTGGGAGATATGGAGAGAGAGAAACAATATGGGATGTGAGCACTGGCACTGACCTAGAGTTTGGGTAACGTGCTGATGTGTGGGAGATATGGAGAGAGAGAAACAATATGGGATGTGAGCACTGGCACTGACCTAGAGTTTGGGTAACGTGCTGATGTGTGGGAGATATGGAGAGAGAGAAACAATATGGGATGTGAGCACTGGCACTGACCTAGAGTTTGGGTAACGTGCTGATGTGTGGGAGATATGGAGAGAGAGAAACAATATGGGATGTGAGCACTGGCACTGACCTAGAGTTTGGGTAACGTGCTGATGTGTGGGAGATATGGAGAGAGAGAAACAATATGGGATGTGAGCACTGGCACTGACCTAGAGTTTGGGTAACGTGCTGATGTGTGGGAGATATGGAGAGAGAGAAACAATATGGGATGTGAGCACTGGCACTGACCTAGAGTTTGGGTAACGTGCTGATGTGTGGGAGATATGGAGAGAGAGAAACAATATGGGATGTGAGCACTGGCACTGACCTAGAGTTTGGGTAACGTGCTGATGTGTGGGAGATATGGAGAGAGAGAAACAATATGGGATGTGAGCACTGGCACTGACCTAGAGTTTGGGTAACGTGCTGATGTGTGGGAGATATGGAGAGAGAGAAACAATATGGGATGTGAGCACTGGCACTGACCTAGAGTTTGGGTAACGTGCTGATGTGTGGGAGATATGGAGAGAGAGAAACAATATGGGATGTGAGCACTGGCACTGACCTAGAGTTTGGGTAACGTGCTGATGTGTGGGAGATATGGAGAGAGAGAAACAATATGGGATGTGAGCACTGGCACTGACCTAGAGTTTGGGTAACGTGCTGATGTGTGGGAGATATGGAGAGAGAGAAACAATATGGGATGTGAGCACTGGCACTGACCTAGAGTTTGGGTGACGTGCTGATGTGTGGGAGATATGGAGAGAGAGAAACAATATGGGATGTGAGCACTGGCACTGACCTAGAGTTTGGGTAACGTGCTGATGTGTGGGAGATATGGAGAGAGAGAAACAATATGGGATGTGAGCACTGGCACTGACCTAGAGTTTGGGTAACGTGCTGATGTGTGGGAGATATGGAGAGAGAGAAACAATATGGGATGTGAGCACTGGCACTGACCTAGAGTTTGGGTGACGTGCTGATGTGTGGGAGATATGGAGAGAGAGAAACAATATGGGATGTGAGCACTGGCACTGACCTAGAGTTTGGGTAACGTGCTGATGTGTGGGAGATATGGAGAGAGAGAAACAATATGGGATGTGAGCACTGGCACTGACCTAGAGTTTGGGTAACGTGCTGATGTGTGGGAGATATGGAGAGAGAGAAACAATATGGGATGTGAGCACTGGCACTGACCTAGAGTTTGGGTAACGTGCTGATGTGTGGGAGATATGGAGAGAGAGAAACAATATGGGATGTGAGCACTGGCACTGACCTAGAGTTTGGGTAACGTGCTGATGTGTGGGAGATATGGAGAGAGAGAAACAATATGGGATGTGAGCACTGGCACTGACCTAGAGTTTGGGTAACGTGCTGATGTGTGGGAGATATGGAGAGAGAGAAACAATATGGGATGTGAGCACTGGCACTGACCTAGAGTTTGGGTAACGTGCTGATGTGTGGGAGATATGGAGAGAGAGAAATAATATGGGATGTGAGCACTGGCACTGACCTAGAGTTTGGGTAACGTGCTGATGTGTGGGAGATATGGAGAGAGAGAAACAATATGGGATGTGAGCACTGGCACTGACCTAGAGTTTGGGTAACGTGCTGATGTGTGGGAGATATGGAGAGAGAGAAACAATATGGGATGTGAGCACTGGCACTGACCTAGAGTTTGGGTAACGTGCTGATGTGTGGGAGATATGGAGAGAGAGAAACAATATGGGATGTGAGCACTGGCACTGACCTAGAGTTTGGGTAACGTGCTGATGTGTGGGAGATATGGAGAGAGAGAAACAATATGGGATGTGAGCACTGGCACTGACCTAGAGTTTGGGTAACGTGCTGATGTGTGGGAGATATGGAGAGAGAGAAACAATATGGGATGTGAGCACTGGCACTGACCTAGAGTTTGGGTAACGTGCTGATGTGTGGGAGATATGGAGAGAGAGAAACAATATGGGATGTGAGCACTGGCACTGACCTAGAGTTTGGGTAACGTGCTGATGTGTGGGAGATATGGAGAGAGAGAAACAATATGGGATGTGAGCACTGGCACTGACCTAGAGTTTGGGTAACGTGCTGATGTGTGGGAGATATGGAGAGAGAGAAACAATATGGGATGTGAGCACTGGCACTGACCTAGAGTTTGGGTAACGTGCTGATGTGTGGGAGATATGGAGAGAGAGAAACAATATGGGATGTGAGCACTGGCACTGACCTAGAGTTTGGGTAACGTGCTGATGTGTGGGAGATATGGAGAGAGAGAAATAATATGGGATGTGAGCACTGGCACTGACCTAGAGTTTGGGTAACGTGCTGATGTGTGGGAGATATGGAGAGAGAGAAACAATATGGGATGTGAGCACTGGCACTGACCTAGAGTTTGGGTAACGTGCTGATGTGTGGGAGATATGGAGAGAGAGAAACAATATGGGATGTGAGCACTGGCACTGACCTAGAGTTTGGGTAACGTGCTGATGTGTGGGAGATATGGAGAGAGAGAAACAATATGGGATGTGAGCACTGGCACTGACCTAGAGTTTGGGTAACGTGCTGATGTGTGGGAGATATGGAGAGAGAGAAACAATATGGGATGTGAGCACTGGCACTGACCTAGAGTTTGGGTAACGTGCTGATGTGTGGGAGATATGGAGAGAGAGAAACAATATGGGATGTGAGCACTGGCACTGACCTAGAGTTTGGGTAACGAGCTGATGTGTGGGTGATATGGAGAGAGAGAAACAATATGGGATGTGAGCACTGGCACTGACCTAGAGTTTGGGTAACGTGCTGATGTGTGGGAGATATGGAGAGAGAGAAACAATATGGGATGTGAGCACTGGCACTGACCTAGAGTTTGGGTGACGTGCTGATGTGTGGGAGATATGGAGAGAGAGAAACAATATGGGATGTGAGCACTGGCACTGACCTAGAGTTTGGGTAACGTGCTGATGTGTGGGAGATATGGAGAGAGAGAAACAATATGGGATGTGAGCACTGGCACTGACCTAGAGTTTGGGTAACGTGCTGATGTGTGGGAGATATGGAGAGAGAGAAACAATATGGGATGTGAGCACTGGCACTGACCTAGAGTTTGGGTAACGTGCTGATGTGTGGGAGATATGGAGAGAGAGAAACAATATGGGATGTGAGCACTGGCACTGACCTAGAGTTTGGGTAACGTGCTGATGTGTGGGAGATATGGAGAGAGAGAAACAATATGGGATGTGAGCACTGGCACTGACCTAGAGTTTGGGTAACGTGCTGATGTGTGGGAGATATGGAGAGAGAGAAACAATATGGGATGTGAGCACTGGCACTGACCTAGAGTTTGGGTAACGTGCTGATGTGTGGGAGATATGGAGAGAGAGAAACAATATGGGATGTGAGCACTGGCACTGACCTAGAGTTTGGGTAACGTGCTGATGTGTGGGAGATATGGAGAGAGAGAAACAATATGGGATGTGAGCACTGGCACTGACCTAGAGTTTGGGTAACGTGCTGATGTGTGGGAGATATGGAGAGAGAGAAACAATATGGGATGTGAGCACTGGCACTGACCTAGAGTTTGGGTAACGTGCTGATGTGTGGGAGATATGGAGAGAGAGAAACAATATGGGATGTGAGCACTGGCACTGACCTAGAGTTTGGGTAACGTGCTGATGTGTGGGAGATATGGAGAGAGAGAAACAATATGGGATGTGAGCACTGGCACTGACCTAGAGTTTGGGTAACGTGCTGATGTGTGGGAGATATGGAGAGAGAGAAACAATATGGGATGTGAGCACTGGCACTGACCTAGAGTTTGGGTAACGTGCTGATGTGTGGGAGATATGGAGAGAGAGAAACAATATGGGATGTGAGCACTGGCACTGACCTAGAGTTTGGGTAACGTGCTGATGTGTGGGAGATATGGAGAGAGAGAAACAATATGGGATGTGAGCACTGGCACTGACCTAGAGTTTGGGTAACGTGCTGATGTGTGGGAGATATGGAGAGAGAGAAACAATATGGGATGTGAGCACTGGCACTGACCTAGAGTTTGGGTGACGTGCTGATGTGTGGGAGATATGGAGATAGGATGTGAGCACTGGCACTGACCTAGAGTTTGGGTAACGTGCTGATGTGTGGGAGATATGGAGAGAGAGAAACAATATGGGATGTGAGCACTGGCACTGACCTAGAGTTTGGGTAACGTGCTGATGTGTGGGAGATATGGAGAGAGAGAAACAATATGGGATGTGAGCACTGGCACTGACCTAGAGTTTGGTGACGTGCTGATGTGTGGGAGATATGGAGAGAGAGAAACAATATGGGATGTGAGCACTGGCACTGACCTAGAGTTTGGGTAACGTGCTGATGTGTGGGAGATATGGAGAGAGAGAAACAATATGGGATGTGAGCACTGGCACTGACCTAGAGTTTGGGTACGTGCTGATGTGTGGGAGATATGGAGAGAGAGAAACAATATGGGATGTGAGCACTGGCACTGACCTAGAGTTTGGGTAACGTGCTGATGTGTGGGAGATATGGAGAGAGAGAAACAATATGGGATGTGAGCACTGGCACTGACCTAGAGTTTGGGTAACGTGCTGATGTGTGGGAGATATGGAGAGAGAGAAACAATATGGGATGTGAGCACTGGCACTGACCTAGAGTTTGGGTAACGTGCTGATGTGTGGGAGATATGGAGAGAGAGAAACAATATGGGATGTGAGCACTGGCACTGACCTAGAGTTTGGGGTAACGTGCTGATGTGTGGGAGATATGGAGAGAGAGAAATAATATGGGATGTGAGCACTGGCACTGACCTAGAGTTTGGGTAACGTGCTGATGTGTGGGAGATATGGAGAGAGAGAAACAATATGGGATGTGAGCACTGGCACTGACCTAGAGTTTGGGTAACGTGCTGATGTGTGGGAGATATGGAGAGAGAGAAACAATATGGGATGTGAGCACTGGCACTGACCTAGAGTTTGGGTAACGTGCTGATGTGTGGGAGATATGGAGAGAGAGAAACAATATGGGATGTGAGCACTGGCACTGACCTAGAGTTTGGGTAACGTGCTGATGTGTGGGAGATATGGAGAGAGAGAAACAATATGGGATGTGAGCACTGGCACTGACCTAGAGTTTGGGGTAACGTGCTGATGTGTGGGAGATATGGAGAGAGAGAAAACAATATGGGATGTGAGCACTGCACTGACCTAGAGTTTGGGTAACGTGCTGATGTGTGGGAGATATGGAGAGAGAGAAACAATATGGGATGTGAGCACTGGCACTGACCTAGAGTTTGGGTAACGTGCTGATGTGTGGGGAGATATGGAGAGAGAGAAACAATATGGGATGTGAGCACTGGCACTGACCTAGAGTTTGGGTAACGTGCTGATGTGTGGGAGATATGGAGAGAGAGAAACAATATGGGATGTGAGCACTGGCACTGACCTAGAGTTTGGGTAACGTGCTGATGTGTGGGAGATATGGAGAGAGAGAAACAATATGGGATGTGAGCACTGGCACTGACCTAGAGTTTGGGTAACGTGCTGATGTGTGGGAGATATGGAGAGAGAGAAATAATATGGGATGTGAGCACTGGCACTGACCTAGAGTTTGGGTAACGTGCTGATGTGTGGGAGATATGGAGAGAGAGAAACAATATGGGATGTGAGCACTGGCACTGACCTAGAGTTTGGGTAACGTGCTGAATGTGTGGGAGATATGGAGAGAGAGAAACAATATGGATGTGAGCACTGGCACTGACCTAGAGTTTGGGTAACGTGCTGATGTGTGGGAGATATGGAGAGAGAGAAACAATATGGGATGTGGGCACTGACCTAGAGTTTGGGTAACGTGCTGATGTGTGGGTGATATGGAGAGAGAGAAACAATATGGATGTGAGCACTGGCACTGACCTAGAGTTTGGGTAACGTGCTGATGTGTGGGCAGATATGGAGAGAGAGAAACAATATGGGATGTGAGCACTGGCACTGACCTAGAGTTTGGGTAACGTGCTGATGTGTGGGTGATATGGAGAGAGAGAAACAATATGGGATGTGAGCACTAGCACTGACCTAGAGTTTGGGTAACGTGCTGATGTGTGGGAGATATGGAGAGAGAGAAACAATATGGGATGTGAGCACTGGCACTGACCTAGAGTTTGGGTAACGTGCTGATGTGTGGGTGATATGGAGAGAGAGAAAACAATATGGGGATGTGAGCACTGGCACTGACCTAGAGTTTGGGTAACGTGCTGATGTGTGGGTGATATGGAGAGAGAGAAACAATATGGGATGTGAGCACTGGCACTGACCTAGAGTTTGGGTAACGTGCTGATGTTGTGGGAGATATGGAGAGAGAGAAACAATATGGGATGTGAGCACTGGCACTGACCTAGAGTATGGGTAACGTGCTGATGTGTGGGTGATATGGAGAGAGAGAAACAATATGGGATGTGAGCACTGGCACTGACCTAGAGTTTGGGTAACGTGCTGATGTGTGGGAGATATGGAGAGAGAGAAACAATATGGGATGTGAGCACTGGCACTGACCTAGAGTTTGGGTAACGTGCTGATGTGTGGGTGATATGGAGAGAGAGAAACAATATGGGATGTGAGCACTGGCACTGACCTAGAGTTTGGGTAACGTGCTGATGTGTGGGAGATATGGAGAGAGAGAAACAATATGGGATGTGAGCACTGGCACTGACCTAGAGTTTGGGTAACGTGCTGATGTGTGGGAGATATGGAGAGAGAGAAACAATATGGGATGTGAGCACTGGCACTGACCTAGAGTTTGGGTAACGTGCTGATGTGTGGGAGATATGGAGAGAGAGAAACAATATGGATGTGAGCACTGGCACTGACCTAGAGTTTGGGTAACGTGCTGATGTGTGGGAGATATGGAGAGAGAGAAACCAATATGGGATGTGAGCACTGGCACTGACCTAGAGTTTGGTAACGTGCTGATGTGTGGGAGATATGGAGAGAGAGAAACAATATGGGATGTGAGCACTGGCACTGACCTAGAGTTTGGGGTAACGTGCTGATGTGTGGGAGATATGGAGAGAGAGAAACAATATGGGATGTGAGCACTGCACTGACCTAGAGTTTGGGTAACGTGCTGATGTGTGGGAGATATGGAGAGAGAGAAACAATATGGGATGTGAGCACTGGCACTGACCTAGAGTTTGGGTAACGTGCTGATGTGTGGGAGATATGGAGAAGAGGAGAAACAATATGGGATTGTGAGCACTGCACTGACCTAGAGTTTGGGTAACGTGCTGATGTGTGGGAGATATGGAGAGAGAGAAACAATATGGGATGTGAGCACTGGCACTGACCTAGAGTTTGGGTAACGTGCTGATGTGTGGGAGATATGGAGAGAGAGAAACAATATGGGATGTGAGCACTGGCACTGACCTAGAGTTTGGGTAACGTGCTGATGTGTGGGAGATATGGAGAGAGAGAAACAATATGGGATGTGAGCACTGGCACTGACCTAGAGTTTGGGTAACGTGCTGATGTGTGGGAGATATGGAGAGAGAGAAACAATATGGGATGTGAGCACTGGCACTGACCTAGAGTTTGGGTAACGTGCTGATGTGTGGGAGATATGGAGAGAGAGAAACAATATGGGATGTGAGCACTGGCACTGACCTAGAGTTTGGGTAACGTGCTGATGTGTGGGAGATATGGAGAGAGAGAAACAATATGGGATGTGAGCACTGGCACTGACCTAGAGTTTGGGTAACGTGCTGATGTGTGGGGAGATAATGGAAGAGAGAGAAACAATATGGGATGTGAGCACTGGCACTGACCTAGAGTTTGGGTAACGTGCTGATGTGTGGGAGATATGGAGAGAGAGAAACAATATGGGATGTGAGCACTGGCACTGACCTAGAGTTTGGGTAACGTGCTGATGTGTGGGAGATATGGAGAGAGAGAAACAATATGGGATGTGAGCACTGGCACTGACCTAGAGTTTGGGTAACGTGCTGATGTGTGGGAGATATGGAGAGAGAGAAACAATATGGGATGTGAGCACTGGCACTGACCTAGAGTTTGGGTAACGTGCTGATGTGTGGGAGATATGGAGAGAGAGAAACAATATGGGATGTGAGCACTGGCACTGACCTAGAGTTTGGGTAGATGTGCTGATGTGTGGGAGATATGGAGAGAGAGAAACAATATGGGATCTGATGGAGCACTGGCACTGACCTAGAGTTTGGGTAACGTGCTGATGTGTGGGAGATATGGAGAGAGAGAAACAATATGGGATGTGAGCACTGGCACTGACCTAGAGTTTGGGTGACGTGCTGATGTGTGGGAGTATGGAGAGAGAGAAACAATATGGGATGTGAGCACTGGCACTGACCTAGAGTTTGGGTAACGTGCTGATGTGTGGGAGATATGGAGAGAGAGAAACAATATGGGATGTGAGCACTGGCACTGACCTAGAGTTTGGGGTAACGTGCTGATGTGTGGGAGATATGGAGAGAGAGAAAACAATATGGGATGTGACCACTGGCACTGACCTAGAGTTTGGGTAACGTGCTGATGTGTGGGAGATATGGAGAGAGAGAAACAATATGGGATGTGAGCACTGGCACTGACCTAGAGTTTGGGTAACGTGCTGATGTGTGGGAGATATGGAGAGAGAGAAACAATATGGGATGTGAGCACTGGCACTGACCTAGAGTTTGGGTAACGTGCTGATGTGTGGGAGATATGGAGAGAGAGAAACAATATGGGATGTGAGCACTGGCACTGACCTAGAGTTTGGGTAACGTGCTGATGTGTGGGAGATATGGAGAGAGAGAAACAATATGGGATGTGAGCACTGGCACTGACCTAGAGTTTGGGTAACGTGCTGATGTGTGGGAGATATGGAGAGAGAGAAACAATATGGGATGTGAGCACTGGCACTGACCTAGAGTTTGGGTAACGTGCTGATGTGTGGGAGATATGGAGAGAGAGAAACAATATGGGATGTGAGCACTGCACTGACCTAGAGTTTGGGTAACGTGCTGATGTGTGGGAGATATGGAGAGAGAGAAACAATATGGGATGTGAGCACTGGCACTGACCTAGAGTTTGGGTAACGTGCTGATGTGTGGGAGATATGGAGAGAGAGAAACAATATGGGATGTGAGCACTGGCACTGACCTAGAGTTTGGGTAACGTGCTGATGTGTGGGAGATATGGAGAGAGAGACACAATATGGGATGTGAGCACTGGCACTGACCTAGAGTTTGGGGTAACGTGCTGATGTGTGGGAGATATGGAGAGAGAGAAACAATATGGGATGTGAAGCACTGGCACTGACCTAGAGTTTGGGTAACGTGCTGATGTGTGGGAGATATGGAGAGAGAGGAAACAATATGGATGTGAGCACTGGCACTGACCTAGAGTTTGGGTAACGTGCTGATGTGTGGGAGATATGGAGAGAGAGAAACAATATGGGATGTGAGCACTGGCACTGACCTAGAGTTTGGGTGACGTGCTGATGTGTGGAGATATGGAGAGAGAGAAACATATGGGATGTGAGCACTGGCACTGACCTAGAGTTTGGGTAACGTGCTGATGTGTGGGAGATATGGAGAGAGAGAAACAATATGGGATGTGAGCACTGGCACTGACCTAGAGTTTGGGTAACGTGCTGATGTGTGGGAGATATGGAGAGAGAGAAACAATATGGGAGTGAGCACTGGCACTGACCTAGAGTTTGGGTGACGTGCTGATGTGTGGGAGATATGGAGAGAGAGAAACAATATGGGATGTGAGCACTGGCACTGACCTAGAGTTTGGGTAACGTGCTGATGTGTGGGAGATATGGAGAGAGAGAAACAATATGGTATGGGATGTGAGCACTGGCACTGACCTAGAGTTTGGGTAACGTGCTGATGTGTGGGAGATATGGAGAGAGAGAAACAATATGGGATGTGAGCACTGGCACTGACCTAGAGTTTGGGTAACGTGCTGATGTGTGGGAGATATGGAGAGAGAGAAACAATATGGGATGTGAGCACTGGCACTGACCTAGAGTTTGGGTAACGTGCTGATGTGTGGGAGATATGGAGAGAGAGAAACAATATGGGATGTGAGCACTGGCACTGACCTAGAGTTTGGGTAACGTGCTGATGTGTGGGAGATATGGAGAGAGAGAAACAATATGGGATGTGAGCACTGGCACTGACCTAGAGTTTGGGTAACGTGCTGATGTGTGGGAGATATGGAGAGAGAGAAATAATATGGGATGTGAGCACTGGCACTGACCTAGAGTTTGGGTAACGTGCTGATGTGTGGGAGATATGGAGAGAGAGAAACAATATGGGATGTGAGCACTGGCACTGACCTAGAGTTTGGGTAACGTGCTGATGTGTGGGAGATATGGAGAGAGAGAAACAATATGGGATGTGAGCACTGGCACTGACCTAGAGTTTGGGTAACGTGCTGATGTGTGGGAGATATGGAGAGAGAGAAACAATATGGGATGTGAGCACTGGCACTGACCTAGAGTTTGGGTAACGTGCTGATGTGTGGGAGATATGGAGAGAGAGAAACAATATGGGATGTGAGCACTGGCACTGACCTAGAGTTTGGGTAACGTGCTGATGTGTGGGAGATATGGAGAGAGAGAAACAATATGGGATGTGAGCACTGGCACTGACCTAGAGTTTGGGTAACGTGCTGATGTGTGGGAGATATGGAGAGAGAGAAACAATATGGGATGTGAGCACTGGCACTGACCTAGAGTTTGGGTAACGTGCTGATGTGTGGGAGATATGGAGAGAGAGAAACAATATGGGATGTGAGCACTGGCACTGACCTAGAGTTTGGGTAACGTGCTGATGTGTGGGAGATATGGAGAGAGAGAAACAATATGGGATGTGAGCACTGGCACTGACCTAGAGTTTGGGTAACGTGCTGATGTGTGGGAGATATGGAGAGAGAGAAACAATATGGGATGTGAGCACTGGCACTGACCTAGAGTTTGGGTAACGTGCTGATGTGTGGGAGATATGGAGAGAGAGAAATAATATGGGATGTGAGCACTGGCACTGACCTAGAGTTTGGGTAACGTGCTGATGTGTGGGAGATATGGAGAGAGAGAAACAATATGGGATGTGAGCACTGGCACTGACCTAGAGTTTGGGTAACGTGCTGATGTGTGGGAGATATGGAGAGAGAGAAACAATATGGGATGTGAGCACTGGCACTGACCTAGAGTTTGGGTAACGTGCTGATGTGTGGGAGATATGGAGAGAGAGAAACAATATGGGATGTGAGCACTGGCACTGACCTAGAGTTTGGGTAACGTGCTGATGTGTGGGAGATATGGAGAGAGAGAAACAATATGGGATGTGAGCACTGGCACTGACCTAGAGTTTGGGTAACGTGCTGATGTGTGGGAGATATGGAGAGAGAGAAACAATATGGGATGTGAGCACTGGCACTGACCTAGAGTTTGGGTAACGAGCTGATGTGTGGGTGATATGGAGAGAGAGAAACAATATGGGATGTGAGCACTGGCACTGACCTAGAGTTTGGGTAACGTGCTGATGTGTGGGAGATATGGAGAGAGAGAAACAATATGGGATGTGAGCACTGGCACTGACCTAGAGTTTGGGTAACGTGCTGATGTGTGGGAGATATGGAGAGAGAGAAACAATATGGGATGTGAGCACTGGCACTGACCTAGAGTTTGGGTAACGTGCTGATGTGTGGGAGATATGGAGAGAGAGAAACAATATGGGATGTGAGCACTGGCACTGACCTAGAGTTTGGGTAACGTGCTGATGTGTGGGAGATATGGAGAGAGAGAAACAATATGGGATGTGAGCACTGGCACTGACCTAGAGTTTGGGTAACGTGCTGATGTGTGGGAGATATGGAGAGAGAGAAACAATATGGGATGTGAGCACTGGCACTGACCTAGAGTTTGGGTAACGTGCTGATGTGTGGGAGATATGGAGAGAGAGAAACAATATGGGATGTGAGCACTGGCACTGACCTAGAGTTTGGGTAACGTGCTGATGTGTGGGAGATATGGAGAGAGAGAAACAATATGGGATGTGAGCACTGGCACTGACCTAGAGTTTGGGTAACGTGCTGATGTGTGGGTGATATGGAGAGAGAGAAACAATATGGGATGTGAGCACTGGCACTGACCTAGAGTTTGGGTAACGTGCTGATGTGTGGGAGATATGGAGAGAGAGAAACAATATGGGATGTGAGCACTGGCACTGACCTAGAGTTTGGGTAACGTGCTGATGTGTGGGTGATATGGAGAGAGAGAAACAATATGGGATGTGAGCACTGGCACTGACCTAGAGTTTGGGTAACGTGCTGATGTGTGGGAGATATGGAGAGAGAGAAACAATATGGGATGTGAGCACTGGCACTGACCTAGAGTTTGGGTAACGTGCTGATGTGTGGGTGATATGGAGAGAGAGAAACAATATGGGATGTGAGCACTGGCACTGACCTAGAGTTTGGGTAACGTGCTGATGTGTGGGAGATATGGAGAGAGAGAAACAATATGGGATGTGAGCACTGGCACTGACCTAGAGTTTGGGTAACGTGCTGATGTGTGGGTGATATGGAGAGAGAGAAACAATATGGGATGTGAGCACTGGCACTGACCTAGAGTTTGGGTAACGTGCTGATGTGTGGGTGATATGGAGAGAGAGAAACAATATGGGATGTGAGCACTGGCACTGACCTAGAGTTTGGGTAACGTGCTGATGTGTGGGAGATATGGAGAGAGAGAAACAATATGGGATGTGAGCACTGGCACTGACCTAGAGTTTGGGTAACGTGCTGATGTGTGGGTGATATGGAGAGAGAGAAACAATATGGGATGTGAGCACTGGCACTGACCTAGAGTTTGGGTAACGTGCTGATGTGTGGGAGATATGGAGAGAGAGAAACAATATGGGATGTGAGCACTGGCACTGACCTAGAGTTTGGGTAACGTGCTGATGTGTGGGAGATATGGAGAGAGAGAAACAATATGGGATGTGAGCACTGGCACTGACCTAGAGTTTGGGTGACGTGCTGATGTGTGGGAGATATGGAGAGAGAGAAACAATATGGGATGTGAGCACTGGCACTGACCTAGAGTTTGGGTAACGTGCTGATGTGTGGGAGATATGGAGAGAGAGAAACAATATGGGATGTGAGCACTGGCACTGACCTAGAGTTTGGGTAACGTGCTGATGTGTGGGAGATATGGAGAGAGAGAAACAATATGGGATGTGACCACTGGCACTGACCTAGAGTTTGGGTAACGTGCTGATGTGTGGGAGATATGGAGAGAGAGAAACAATATGGGATGTGAGCACTGGCACTGACCTAGAGTTTGGGTAACGTGCTGATGTGTGGGAGATATGGAGAGAGAGAAACAATATGGGATGTGAGCACTGGCACTGACCTAGAGTTTGGGTAACGTGCTGATGTGTGGGAGATATGGAGAGAGAGAAACAATATGGGATGTGAGCACTGGCACTGACCTAGAGTTTGGGTAACGTGCTGATGTGTGGGAGATATGGAGAGAGAGAAACAATATGGGATGTGAGCACTGGCACTGACCTAGAGTTTGGGTAACGTGCTGATGTGTGGGAGATATGGAGAGAGAGAAACAATATGGGATGTGAGCACTGGCACTGACCTAGAGTTTGGGTAACGTGCTGATGTGTGGGAGATATGGAGAGAGAGAAACAATATGGGATGTGAGCACTGGCACTGACCTAGAGTTTGGGTAACGTGCTGATGTGTGGGAGATATGGAGAGAGAGAAACAATATGGGATGTGAGCACTGGCACTGACCTAGAGTTTGGGTAACGTGCTGATGTGTGGGAGATATGGAGAGAGAGAAACAATATGGGATGTGAGCACTGGCACTGACCTAGAGTTTGGGTAACGTGCTGATGTGTGGGAGATATGGAGAGAGAGAAACAATATGGGATGTGAGCACTGGCACTGACCTAGAGTTTGGGTAACGTGCTGATGTGTGGGAGATATGGAGAGAGAGAAACAATATGGGATGTGAGCACTGGCACTGACCTAGAGTTTGGGTAACGTGCTGATGTGTGGGAGATATGGAGAGAGAGAAACAATATGGGATGTGAGCACTGGCACTGACCTAGAGTTTGGGTAACGTGCTGATGTGTGGGAGATATGGAGAGAGAGAAACAATATGGGATGTGAGCACTGGCACTGACCTAGAGTTTGGGTAACGTGCTGATGTGTGGGAGATATGGAGAGAGAGAAATAATATGGGATGTGAGCACTGGCACTGACCTAGAGTTTGGGTAACGTGCTGATGTGTGGGAGATATGGAGAGAGAGAAACAATATGGGATGTGAGCACTGGCACTGACCTAGAGTTTGGGTAACGTGCTGATGTGTGGGAGATATGGAGAGAGAGAAACAATATGGGATGTGAGCACTGGCACTGACCTAGAGTTTGGGTAACGTGCTGATGTGTGGGAGATATGGAGAGAGAGAAACAATATGGGATGTGAGCACTGGCACTGACCTAGAGTTTGGGTAACGTGCTGATGTGTGGGAGATATGGAGAGAGAGAAACAATATGGGATGTGAGCACTGGCACTGACCTAGAGTTTGGGTAACGTGCTGATGTGTGGGAGATATGGAGAGAGAGAAACAATATGGGATGTGAGCACTGGCACTGACCTAGAGTTTGGGTAACGTGCTGATGTGTGGGAGATATGGAGAGAGAGAAACAATATGGGATGTGAGCACTGGCACTGACCTAGAGTTTGGGTAACGTGCTGATGTGTGGGAGATATGGAGAGAGAGAAACAATATGGGATGTGAGCACTGGCACTGACCTAGAGTTTGGGTAACGTGCTGATGTGTGGGAGATATGGAGAGAGAGAAACAATATGGGATGTGAGCACTGGCACTGACCTAGAGTTTGGGTAACGTGCTGATGTGTGGGAGATATGGAGAGAGAGAAACAATATGGGATGTGAGCACTGGCACTGACCTAGAGTTTGGGTAACGTGCTGATGTGTGGGAGATATGGAGAGAGAGAAACAATATGGGATGTGAGCACTGGCACTGACCTAGAGTTTGGGTAACGTGCTGATGTGTGGGAGATATGGAGAGAGAGAAACAATATGGGATGTGAGCACTGGCACTGACCTAGAGTTTGGGTAACGTGCTGATGTGTGGGAGATATGGAGAGAGAGAAACAATATGGGATGTGAGCACTGGCACTGACCTAGAGTTTGGGTAACGTGCTGATGTGTGGGAGATATGGAGAGAGAGAAACAATATGGGATGTGAGCACTGGCACTGACCTAGAGTTTGGGTAACGTGCTGATGTGTGGGAGATATGGAGAGAGAGAAACAATATGGGATGTGAGCACTGGCACTGACCTAGAGTTTGGGTAACGTGCTGATGTGTGGGAGATATGGAGAGAGAGAAACAATATGGGATGTGAGCACTGGCACTGACCTAGAGTTTGGGTAACGTGCTGATGTGTGGGAGATATGGAGAGAGAGAAACAATATGGGATGTGAGCACTGGCACTGACCTAGAGTTTGGGTAACGTGCTGATGTGTGGGAGATATGGAGAGAGAGAAACAATATGGGATGTGAGCACTGGCACTGACCTAGAGTTTGGGTAACGTGCTGATGTGTGGGAGATATGGAGAGAGAGAAACAATATGGGATGTGAGCACTGGCACTGACCTAGAGTTTGGGTAACGTGCTGATGTGTGGGAGATATGGAGAGAGAGAAACAATATGGGATGTGAGCACTGGCACTGACCTAGAGTTTGGGTAACGTGCTGATGTGTGGGTGATATGGAGAGAGAGAAACAATATGGGATGTGAGCACTGGCACTGACCTAGAGTTTGGGTAACGTGCTGATGTGTGGGAGATATGGAGAGAGAGAAACAATATGGGATGTGAGCACTGGCACTGACCTAGAGTTTGGGTAACGTGCTGATGTGTGGGTGATATGGAGAGAGAGAAACAATATGGGATGTGAGCACTGGCACTGACCTAGAGTTTGGGTAACGTGCTGATGTGTGGGAGATATGGAGAGAGAGAAACAATATGGGATGTGAGCACTGGCACTGACCTAGAGTTTGGGTAACGTGCTGATGTGTGGGTGATATGGAGAGAGAGAAACAATATGGGATGTGAGCACTGGCACTGACCTAGAGTTTGGGTAACGTGCTGATGTGTGGGAGATATGGAGAGAGAGAAACAATATGGGATGTGAGCACTGGCACTGACCTAGAGTTTGGGTAACGTGCTGATGTGTGGGTGATATGGAGAGAGAGAAACAATATGGGATGTGAGCACTGGCACTGACCTAGAGTTTGGGTAACGTGCTGATGTGTGGGTGATATGGAGAGAGAGAAACAATATGGGATGTGAGCACTGGCACTGACCTAGAGTTTGGGTAACGTGCTGATGTGTGGGAGATATGGAGAGAGAGAAACAATATGGGATGTGAGCACTGGCACTGACCTAGAGTTTGGGTAACGTGCTGATGTGTGGGTGATATGGAGAGAGAGAAACAATATGGGATGTGAGCACTGGCACTGACCTAGAGTTTGGGTAACGTGCTGATGTGTGGGAGATATGGAGAGAGAGAAACAATATGGGATGTGAGCACTGGCACTGACCTAGAGTTTGGGTAACGTGCTGATGTGTGGGAGATATGGAGAGAGAGAAACAATATGGGATGTGAGCACTGGCACTGACCTAGAGTTTGGGTGACGTGCTGATGTGTGGGAGATATGGAGAGAGAGAAACAATATGGGATGTGAGCACTGGCACTGACCTAGAGTTTGGGTAACGTGCTGATGTGTGGGAGATATGGAGAGAGAGAAACAATATGGGATGTGAGCACTGGCACTGACCTAGAGTTTGGGTAACGTGCTGATGTGTGGGAGATATGGAGAGAGAGAAACAATATGGGATGTGACCACTGGCACTGACCTAGAGTTTGGGTAACGTGCTGATGTGTGGGAGATATGGAGAGAGAGAAACAATATGGGATGTGAGCACTGGCACTGACCTAGAGTTTGGGTAACGTGCTGATGTGTGGGAGATATGGAGAGAGAGAAACAATATGGGATGTGAGCACTGGCACTGACCTAGAGTTTGGGTAACGTGCTGATGTGTGGGAGATATGGAGAGAGAGAAACAATATGGGATGTGAGCACTGGCACTGACCTAGAGTTTGGGTAACGTGCTGATGTGTGGGAGATATGGAGAGAGAGAAACAATATGGGATGTGAGCACTGGCACTGACCTAGAGTTTGGGTAACGTGCTGATGTGTGGGAGATATGGAGAGAGAGAAACAATATGGGATGTGAGCACTGGCACTGACCTAGAGTTTGGGTAACGTGCTGATGTGTGGGAGATATGGAGAGAGAGAAACAATATGGGATGTGAGCACTGGCACTGACCTAGAGTTTGGGTAACGTGCTGATGTGTGGGAGATATGGAGAGAGAGAAACAATATGGGATGTGAGCACTGGCACTGACCTAGAGTTTGGGTAACGTGCTGATGTGTGGGAGATATGGAGAGAGAGAAACAATATGGGATGTGAGCACTGGCACTGACCTAGAGTTTGGGTAACGTGCTGATGTGTGGGAGATATGGAGAGAGAGAAACAATATGGGATGTGAGCACTGGCACTGACCTAGAGTTTGGGTAACGTGCTGATGTGTGGGAGATATGGAGAGAGAGAAACAATATGGGATGTGAGCACTGGCACTGACCTAGAGTTTGGGTAACGTGCTGATGTGTGGGAGATATGGAGAGAGAGAAACAATATGGGATGTGAGCACTGGCACTGACCTAGAGTTTGGGTAACGTGCTGATGTGTGGGAGATATGGAGAGAGAGAAACAATATGGGATGTGAGCACTGGCACTGACCTAGAGTTTGGGTAACGTGCTGATGTGTGGGAGATATGGAGAGAGAGAAATAATCTGGGATGTGAGCACTGGCACTGACCTAGAGTTTGGGTAACGTGCTGATGTGTGGGAGATATGGAGAGAGAGAAACAATATGGGATGTGAGCACTGGCACTGACCTAGAGTTTGGGTAACGTGCTGATGTGTGGGAGATATGGAGAGAGAGAAACAATATGGGATGTGAGCACTGGCACTGACCTAGAGTTTGGGTAACGTGCTGATGTGTGGGAGATATGGAGAGAGAGAAACAATATGGGATGTGAGCACTGGCACTGACCTAGAGTTTGGGTAACGTGCTGATGTGTGGGAGATATGGAGAGAGAGAAACAATATGGGATGTGAGCACTGGCACTGACCTAGAGTTTGGGTAACGTGCTGATGTGTGGGAGATATGGAGAGAGAGAAACAATATGGGATGTGAGCACTGGCACTGACCTAGAGTTTGGGTAACGTGCTGATGTGTGGGAGATATGGAGAGAGAGAAACAATATGGGATGTGAGCACTGGCACTGACCTAGAGTTTGGGTAACGTGCTGATGTGTGGGAGATATGGAGAGAGAGAAACAATATGGGATGTGAGCACTGGCACTGACCTAGAGTTTGGGTAACGTGCTGATGTGTGGGAGATATGGAGAGAGAGAAACAATATGGGATGTGAGCACTGGCACTGACCTAGAGTTTGGGTAACGTGCTGATGTGTGGGAGATATGGAGAGAGAGAAACAATATGGGATGTGAGCACTGGCACTGACCTAGAGTTTGGGTAACGTGCTGATGTGTGGGAGATATGGAGAGAGAGAAACAATATGGGATGTGAGCACTGGCACTGACCTAGAGTTTGGGTAACGTGCTGATGTGTGGGAGATATGGAGAGAGAGAAACAATATGGGATGTGAGCACTGGCACTGACCTAGAGTTTGGGTAACGTGCTGATGTGTGGGAGATATGGAGAGAGAGAAACAATATGGGATGTGAGCACTGGCACTGACCTAGAGTTTGGGTAACGTGCTGATGTGTGGGAGATATGGAGAGAGAGAAACAATATGGGATGTGAGCACTGGCACTGACCTAGAGTTTGGGTAACGTGCTGATGTGTGGGAGATATGGAGAGAGAGAAACAATATGGGATGTGAGCACTGGCACTGACCTAGAGTTTGGGTAACGTGCTGATGTGTGGGAGATATGGAGAGAGAGAAACAATATGGGATGTGAGCACTGGCACTGACCTAGAGTTTGGGTAACGTGCTGATGTGTGGGAGATATGGAGAGAGAGAAACAATATGGGATGTGAGCACTGGCACTGACCTAGAGTTTGGGTAACGTGCTGATGTGTGGGAGATATGGAGAGAGAGAAACAATATGGGATGTGAGCACTGGCACTGACCTAGAGTTTGGGTAACGTGCTGATGTGTGGGAGATATGGAGAGAGAGAAACAATATGGGATGTGAGCACTGGCACTGACCTAGAGTTTGGGTAACGTGCTGATGTGTGGGAGATATGGAGAGAGAGAAACAATATGGGATGTGAGCACTGGCACTGACCTAGAGTTTGGGTAACGTGCTGATGTGTGGGAGATATGGAGAGAGAGAAACAATATGGGATGTGAGCACTGGCACTGACCTAGAGTTTGGGTGACGTGCTGATGTGTGGGAGATATGGAGAGAGAGAAACAATATGGGATGTGAGCACTGGCACTGACCTAGAGTTTGGGTAACGTGCTGATGTGTGGGAGATATGGAGAGAGAGAAACAATATGGGATGTGAGCACTGGCACTGACCTAGAGTTTGGGTAACGTGCTGATGTGTGGGAGATATGGAGAGAGAGAAACAATATGGGATGTGAGCACTGGCACTGACCTAGAGTTTGGGTGACGTGCTGATGTGTGGGAGATATGGAGAGAGAGAAACAATATGGGATGTGAGCACTGGCACTGACCTAGAGTTTGGGTAACGTGCTGATGTGTGGGAGATATGGAGAGAGAGAAACAATATGGGATGTGAGCACTGGCACTGACCTAGAGTTTGGGTAACGTGCTGATGTGTGGGAGATATGGAGAGAGAGAAACAATATGGGATGTGAGCACTGGCACTGACCTAGAGTTTGGGTAACGTGCTGATGTGTGGGAGATATGGAGAGAGAGAAACAATATGGGATGTGAGCACTGGCACTGACCTAGAGTTTGGGTAACGTGCTGATGTGTGGGAGATATGGAGAGAGAGAAACAATATGGGATGTGAGCACTGGCACTGACCTAGAGTTTGGGTGACGTGCTGATGTGTGGGAGATATGGAGAGAGAGAAACAATATGGGATGTGAGCACTGGCACTGACCTAGAGTTTGGGTGACGTGCTGATGTGTGGGAGATATGGAGAGAGAGAAACAATATGGGATGTGAGCACTGGCACTGACCTAGAGTTTGGGTGACGTGCTGATGTGTGGGAGATATGGAGAGAGAGAAACAATATGGGATGTGAGCACTGGCACTGACCTAGAGTTTGGGTAACGTGCTGATGTGTGGGAGATATGGAGAGAGAGAAACAATATGGGATGTGAGCACTGGCACTGACCTAGAGTTTGGGTAACGTGCTGATGTGTGGGAGATATGGAGAGAGAGAAACAATATGGGATGTGAGCACTGGCACTGACCTAGAGTTTGGGTGACGTGCTGATGTGTGGGAGATATGGAGAGAGAGAAACAATATGGGATGTGAGCACTGGCACTGACCTAGAGTTTGGGTAACGTGCTGATGTGTGGGAGATATGGAGAGAGAGAAACAATATGGGATGTGAGCACTGGCACTGACCTAGAGTTTGGGTAACGTGCTGATGTGTGGGAGATATGGAGAGAGAGAAACAATATGGGATGTGAGCACTGGCACTGACCTAGAGTTTGGGTGACGTGCTGATGTGTGGGAGATATGGAGAGAGAGAAACAATATGGGATGTGAGCACTGGCACTGACCTAGAGTTTGGGTGACGTGCTGATGTGTGGGAGATATGGAGAGAGAGAAACAATATGGGATGTGAGCACTGGCACTGACCTAGAGTTTGGGTAACGTGCTGATGTGTGGGAGATATGGAGAGAGAGAAACAATATGGGATGTGAGCACTGGCACTGACCTAGAGTTTGGGTAACGTGCTGATGTGTGGGAGATATGGAGAGAGAGAAACAATATGGGATGTGAGCACTGGCACTGACCTAGAGTTTGGGTAACGTGCTGATGTGTGGGAGATATGGAGAGAGAGAAACAATATGGGATGTGAGCACTGGCACTGACCTAGAGTTTGGGTGACGTGCTGATGTGTGGGAGATATGGAGAGAGAGAAACAATATGGGATGTGAGCACTGGCACTGACCTGGCTGGTGGTTTCCTTTGTCTCCAAAATGGCCGCGACGGGGGACGCGGCGTGCCGACAAAACTGCTGCTGGGCTGATGGGAGATGCACTTTAGATGCACTTGCACACAAAATAGTTTAGTGGTACGATCACACGAGACAGTCGACCCGCGCGGGCGCCGGCCGTGTTCGACACACTGGAGCGCTCTCTAGCGGATAAACGTCGCGTCGCGCGAACATTGACTTCAAGACACTTCGACATGTGGTGCCACGATCGTTTGCTGGTGCAAAGGTGTAAGAGAGACTTACTTAAAGAAATATATTCGTCGTTTGTTCAGTAAATTTTGACTTATTGTGTAACAGTTAGGGGTAGTGCGGCAAAGACCCGCTTTATTGAAGTCGAACGTGCCCAATATTTTAAGAAAATGAGGTTCTCAACTGTATTCTTTTATCAAATTGGTAACATTATCTCTGAGGGGCCGTTCAAGTATTACGCAAGCAGATTTATTACAATTATTTACCCCCCCATCCCCATCAGCAAAAGTAAGCAAAGCTCTTACCCCCTCCCCCATGCTTACGTAAACATTTTTCAATTATAAATATATATTTTTTTATATTGTAATGTTATAATTATAACTTTAAAAATAAGAAAATAGATTTATGATAGAGATTAGATTTTACTGATACAGTATTCAACATAGAGTAAGGGGCAAAAATATACCGATGACGTAATCATCATCTAGACTCCCCTACCCCCCATATCATCGAAAATAAGCAAAACAAAGAACCCCCCCCCATAGTGCTTACGTAATACTTGAACGGCCCCTGATCGAAAACTTTATATTATTAAAACAGTAATTAAAAAACACATTTCTACCCCTCTCGATCACAAAGTTGCAAGTAAAAGAAGAAAGGATACAGTTGCGAAGGCTCCCAAAGTAAATACTGTATTTGCTGGAAGGCAGTGTAGTAAATATTCTGTGCATTTGTTTAATTACTTTAACAATAAACTCAATATATATAGTAAATTAGTATACTTACAAATACTTAAGAAAATACTTACAAAGTGGTTAGAACAAAAAACATAGGACGAAACAGAGGCTTTGTTGAACTATGTAACTTAATCTATAATCTATTATCTTTTCACTTGCTCACACACAACACACACACACACACACCCTCAAACACACATCCTCACACAGTATTCATCATCATCATCCATGAGAACTAACTATTTTAATTTTAAGCTTAATGGAATTAAAAGTAACTAACGATAATAGCTAGTTAAAAATGTAATAACATTTATTCAAAAGTAATAAGAGAGAGTTACTAGTTAAAAGTGTAATAAATACATAAACATATATCTAAGATATCTATAAAATTAAAAATAAGGAGTAAATATTAATTAAGACAGAAAGTTTGTGGCTACAACTTGAAGTATGTACATATTTAGGAAGAGTGGTGTCTTCTGACACAGGCAACTTACAAGCTTAAAAGGAGACATCAGTCACTTGTATTGTAATGTAACCTGTTATGTTAATGACCAAATAAATTATTTTATTTTATTTATTTATTTATATTTATATTTGGGAAACAAACAGTTATACATTACATAAAAACATTACACAAAGAAATAAAAAAAACCAACAAAGTTTCCACACATAGACAGACAAATAAGAAAACAAGCAGTTCAGTATCAAAACACAAGATAGAGAGAAAAAATGTAAAAACAAAACAAAAAATAAATTTAAAAGAAATCAACAGATATTGAAAATAACACACTTAATTTTAAAATTTAGGTTCTATTAATTTTGTAAGCAAAAAATGGAATACTTAAACGAATCAATATTATGATATGTATATATATTTTTGTATACAGTGCCCGTGAGTCCCAAAAGCAAGTCGCAATGCTTTCATGCTACCTGTCCAAGGCATTTGAAGTGGCAGACCATGACATCTTCCCGGCCAAGCTTGATCACTGTGGCATAAGAGGACCAGTGTTATCCTTACTGGTTGATTTTATGACCAACAGATCGCAGTGTGTTGTTGGTGAACGGGGTGCAATTACGTCTCAAGAGTTGCAAATTTGCATTGGTGTGGCACAAGGACCGTCTCTCTCAAACATAATGTTCTCCCTTTTGCTCAAATATCTACCAAACTGCATAGCTGGCGCTGAGATTACAATGTTTGCTGATGACGTCACCGCTATTGTGACTGCGAAGACTGTCAGTGAACTGGAATCAAAATTGTGTGACGTGGCTGACCAGCTATTAACTGGTTTAAAATCAATGGCTTTGTCCTCAATGCAAGGAAAACAATGAAAAAAACAAAATGTGATGCGTTTCAATTTGGCTGGTCGACCTTACTATCCACCCGATGTTAAAATTGGCAGTGACAACCTGCCCAACTGTTTTCTCGGCTTCAGACTTGACTTCTCCCTCATATGGGACAAGCGTCTGGCGGCTACACTCCCGCAAGATGTCATCCGGACAGCATACTTTGCCACTATTCAATCAATAATTAGCTATGGCCTCGAAGTTTGGGGCACAGCAGCTGATTGGCATCGAGTATTTGTGATGCAAAAAAGAGCAGTACGAACTATTGCCAGTGTCAAGTATGACGAATCTGCTCGACCACATTTTGTTGAATTGCATATACTTACACTGCCCTCACTGTACATACTCCAGATTGCGTTGTTCGTACGAGAACATCTCCATATATTCAAAACGAGATGCGAACGAACTCGAAACAAGGACAAATTTAGTAGCGTTTCACGGAAGTTGTCGAAAAGTACGCTTTCAGTCTATGTGTTCGGTCCTAAGATTTATAACAAACTTCCACAAGAGATCACACAAACCGTATCTACACAGATTATGTTTAAAAACAAACTCAAGAAATGGATAATTTTTAATTTAATTAATTTTAATTTTAATTTTGTGTGATACAAATTAACACAAAAAAAAACTATAACTAAAATATTTTATTTTATTTTATTATTTATTTTATTTATTTATTTTTTAATTATTACCTTCTGCATAAAATTAAGTACATCCATGATGGTAGGACCTATAACTTGTCTTGTAGGAGTTATTACTTTTCACCATTACTATTCGAAAAGGGGTTATTGGTTCACCAAAAACAGTGAATAAAACGCTCTTTTCCTCACTGAGTGAGAACAAGTAACTTTTTAAACTTTTTGGATAGGCAAAGGCATGGCAAAGGTATCTGTGACCATACAGCCATCTTAAAACATAATCACCCGAGAAGCTATAAACTATAAATCTTGCAATCACTACATTTTATGTTCCACAAAAATGCCCGAATAAAGCATTTTAAATTTGGAACAAGCGTCAATGCACAATATAAAAAAATATCTTACCAAACGTACTGGCTGGGCGCTTGGAAAAAAGACCAAAAAAAAAAAGAACCGCCATTTTTATGTTTTGTTCTCTTATTAATTTACTATGTACCGATTGGTTGTAAGTATAATAAAATTTGATTCAAATAGTTAATATGGTACTGTTTATTTTCTCAAAGTCAATGGTGAAAAGTAGAGTACATAACTCGTGAAAAAATAAATTCCATCTCGGCTCTTGGATCTCTCGCTCCGCTCAGGATTCTACTCTAGAATCCCTCGCTTCGCTCGGGATTCAACTTTAGAATCCTTCGCTCCTCTCGGGATCCACCTTTGAGCCTCGAAAGAAATTCCCTTTTTTTTTCACTTGTTGTTTATTTAATCTACTATTACCTGTAATGTTACTTTGGACCTTGATTCAAAAACTCTAGAACGTAATCAAAAATCTAAGAAGGATTTTTATATTCGCTACGTCCGTTGAGGACAACTTGATCTTAGGCTTTACCATAAAGTAAGATGGTTTAAGGTTCCTTAATACTTTATGCGAACTGATTAAGGTCTAGTCCCATTTGACAGTTCTTAGAATGATTAAACAGGGGCGGGCTCAGGGTTTGATCTGGGGCACGTCAAACTGTGACAAAGGCAAGAACCTTTATGATAGTTTTGTTTTGAAAGGTTTCAAATCAACTTTCAGTTCCATTCTAACGCGTGTTTTCATTTATTTAAACTTATTCTCTTTTATTCATACTAACTCATATTCATCGTGTTGGGTAATATTATAAGATACAATGATTTTTTTTTTCATTGTAAAGCAGAGCGGGATTTGTGCAGATGTATTTTTAGGGTTCCGTACCCGAAGGGTGCCAAACGGCTTCAACCTAATTGGGAAAAAATTTTAATTTTCACAAAATACGTGTCACTATGGCCTTTAACACGACAAATACAAAAATAATAAAAAATATATATATTTAAGGGGGGTCCCCATACAAGAAACCTCGAAAAAGTTGCAATAATTTACCGTATTTGTTTTGGCTCCAACTTAAAGATAGACAAGTTTTTAATTTAGTCATATTGTAGAAAATATTCCCAAGTTAAATAAAAAATATTAAAAAGTGGAGTTCCGTACGCAGACGGCGCGCCAATGTTTTGTCAGGCGCTTCTATTTTTCCGCTTTGATTTTTGTTGATATGACTTCAATATTGTTGTTATTTAGCATAATATTATTATGGTTCCGTACTCGTATTGTGTGATGGTACGGAACCCTTGGTGCAAGAGTCCAACTTACACTTGGCCAAATTATTATTTTCTCTGGACTAGTAGTTCCAAAGTGTCGAGCCCTAATCTGGAGGTTGCAGGTAAAAATCCGGTTTGGGCACATTTTCAAACCGCATGCTTCAAGAGGCACGTTAGGTTGTGGATCTATATTTGTGTCCGAAGTACAAGGCACGCTAGGACGTTATCACCTTGGTGAAATGTGGATGTACTGTAAAGAACAAGTCACAGTCACAATCCAAAATACCTCTGACACCCCTTCGGGGATTCATGGCGTGGTATTTTTAAATGTTTTTGTTATAGTCCCGTAATATTGCTCTGTTATTGCGATGGAATTTGTCTGACGCATTTAGGTACCAACCAGGTTATTATGATTTTTATAAAAATATCATGACACATTGTTTTCGGCTCAATTGATTTTATTGCTACGTAAAATCTGATAAAAAATACACGTACAGTTCACATCAAACTGGAATGCTTTCCAGTGAAATAGGTTACAGAGAAAGATAAAAGAGAAATGGACACATTTCAGGGGCGTATTGAATATTGAACTTAGACGGTTACCGGAATGACACGACTGGGAAAGGAATGTTTGCTAATTTTCTTGCCCTTCTTCTTAGCAATACTAATCGAATGGTGCGGATGGTTAGGCATTATTTTTATTTATGGTTTATTTAGTTCATTTTTCAACACGTTTGTTCATTGCATTATGTATATATAATACTTTTATTGCTAGATTCCTCTATTTTATCCAGGTGTATATTTTATTTTCCGTATTATTATATATTCTAAAGATATATATTCTTAAGATTAACTTTGAATTGTGGAAAGTATATTTTATGTATCTATTTCGCAAAATAAATATTTTGATTTGATTTGATTTGGGCTCATAAAATAAAAGCCAAGTGAACCTAGCTCTGGTACCACTCCATTATGGTGCATTGAGAGCGAGTGAGAGTCCCTTTGGATCTCTCTTTCACGCGTTTTGTAGCTTTAGTCGCCTTTTTTCAGTAACCATACTACCCATTTTAAGAGTATACCTCAAAATTAAAAAAACTGTACCTTTGAAGGGTTACTTTTTTGTCCGTCTGTCGACCCTGATCTCAGCTAGGCCCCGTTAGAGATTCAAGTTGAAACTATTACTTCCTACCGAAGTCTACAGCCCAATAATGATGTCAAAAGATCAGGCATCTTAATCAACGTGAAAAAAAAGAATTGTTCTTTACCTAATCAATTTTCTACTAATTGATTCATTATGAAAACCTATAGGGTACTTCCAGTTGACTTAGAAACTTGACATTCCGTTCACAGATAAGTCATAGAGCACACGTCTAAGAATGAATCTAAAAACTACCTATCTTTAATTATTCAAGAAGAAATAAACGTCTAACATAACTAGACCCTTTGAATACGTAGAGTTAAATATAACGTAGAGCTCAAATTAAGGTGGTCCTTCATAACTGCCCGTGGAATAAGTTTGTGCTTTAAACGGTATATACGGAACCCTAAAGGTACGAGTCGTACTCGCATTAGTGCACTCGTGTAGCCGAAAACTAAAGCCAATCCTAAAATCGTAAAAAAATCATGAGCTGTTCCATACAAAAGTTACATATCTTTTAAACCAAAATTTATAAGTGATATATGATAAATGTGGTATTTCATGGTTAGCTCCATAACACTTGGCTAATTGGCTAATCTCATATTTTTTCGATCGATTTTACCGATCTTTACTATTCCATCTCCATCCATCAGCCTGTTTCTTCCACTGCCTTTCCAGGATTTCGCCACTCTTGGCGGTCCTCCTTGAAGAAATGCCCATACACACGCTAGGCAGGCGGGTTGGTGAGCGCGGTGCCGAAACCCTTGCACTAGTGACGCCACTGCCCGTCACCAGTCTGTATATAAGGCCCGGCAATTGGGGATGGATATACCGCCATCCATCGGTCCCAGGCAATGGTGAGCCGCCTGGTTTTTTGCCTGAGAGCTGTCCTCTTACTCTCCCCCGAATAACTTCGGGAGGATTTCCGAGTAAGATGGTGGTACCTCCACAGTCGAGCCCGGCATTAGCTCTACCTACTACTATCTTTACTATTAGTCGATTTAAAACGCAACGAAATATGGTGTTTAAAAAGTTTCGTGTTATCAAATATGTACACAGTGACATATTTATTTCCAATAATTTAAGGCTTGTAAAGCACACCTATCTAAAGTTATCCCAAAAACTAAGAAACATGTCAAGTGCGAGTATAAGTCGTTCTATACATACCGTTTAAAACAAAAATAAATGACCAATTTAACTTGACATTATGATCTATTAACTGTATATATCCAAATGATTTAGTTCAGGATTTTACTTGCATTTGTCACAGAGCAGAGATATATACTGGGTGTAAAAGCAAAGGCAAAAATCCTTTAAGGGTGTGTTAGTATGATCGGTAAAGATATTATTTTAAATACTCGGATCTCTAAATAACGTACCAGTACCTCATAATAAGACGATTTTCTTTACTCAAAATACACTAATCGCATGGACACCCTCACGGTCGCTAGACTCTCGGATGAGGGGTGCGGGTTGCGGGGTGCAATTGGCTCTGTGGGGCGGGCGGCCGTTGAGCTGCATAGCCATAGCTTAGAAAAATAATGAAGGTATATATTTTTTCTTCTCGTAATGACATTAGAATCGTGTATACTCTCATACCCTAAAGGAATTCTTGACTTTGCATTTACACTCTGTATTAGAAAGCATAAAAGTACCCCGAATAAAAAAGAGTTCCCGGTGGCGGCCGTTTGCTCAACTTGGCAGGGCCACTACCGTGATCCTAGTGGCATTTTTATATGACAGCTGCACAACCAAATTGCAGTTTGGTATCAGTTGTTACTTATACTCGTAACAATTAGAGACCACATTTACATAATTATTAATTCTAGTTAGTTGTACTAACTCACTTTAGAAGCATGCGAAGCAATAGATCACTACATATTTACCGTGGGCTGTATCTATCTTCTTTTATACAACGTGAAATTCAAGTCATTTTGTTAACGCAAACTGGTGATAGTACTCGTCCAAATGAACAACTTTTACTAAGGAGCCAACCCTGAAATCGCAAAAAAAAATATCAGCTGTTCCATAGAAAAGTTAAATACCTACTCGACCCAAATGTATGAAACAGCTGATTTTTATTTCACGGTTTCAGGTTTGGCTCCATAGTGAAAGTTGTTCATATGGACGAGTACTATCACCAGTTTTCGTTAACAAAATGACTTAAAATTCACGTTGCATATGGAGAATGTGTGTGTGTGTGTGTACGAGAAGTTGTCATTTCAAACAGATCGCATCAGCAACGCGACTGAAACCCGCAATTTCCCGTCTAGGAGACATTTTCTTCCTGTTTTCAACCAGTAATGGAAACTACACCGTAAAATTGGGGGATAGAGTTGTTGTTTCGGTGACTGAGCAAAGCTTTCGCCAAATGTGCTGATGCATTCAAACTGATTACAGCGTCAAAGTCATTCATACCATGACTGGCTTCGCAATTTGAGGAACCCCAGAGAGTTACACTATCAATACGAGAACCAGTTAGCCTTCTAGAGTATTTTAGTGTTCCGTACCTCATCATGAAAAACGGAAACCCTTTCTTGTCAATGTGTTTAGCTGTCTGTCCGTATCTCAAGTCTCTTTTTTCTTAGCCCCAGTTTGAGGTGTCAACTTGAAATTTATATCGGATACTAAATATTTTATTTAGTATAACTTTTTATTTTTCTGTACGTACGTATATTTTAAGTAATTTTAAGATTTAGACAGTTATTATTTTAGTTAGATTTAATTTAATTTACGTAATGTTATTTTATTTTTTCTATTTTTGCCAATACAAAGAAGGATCGAATACTTAGATGTATATATAGCACAAATCTAAAAGAATACAATTTCTTATTCATTGCAATGAAACGGTATAACCTTCCAAAGGGTATTTTCAAACTAAATAAATAAAAATCCCACACACTGACCGATCATTGAAACCTATATGATACCCCCCGGTGATTCTATAATCTTGAAATTTGTAAGGAAGTTTAAATTTATTAGGTTCACCAACAGATATTACACTTTGTTACACGCAAACATAATTATCATACCAAGATACATAATAGAGTGAAAATCCAATAACAGGTAAAAACTGCATGCAATTACAAGCACATGCAAGAGGATCGTTGGTGGCGGACAGAAGCCGGTTCGGCTCCCGTGACGTCATCACTCCGTTGCTCACTAAAATTATCTACTTACTATGATTACCTCATCACAACAATGTATGATTACCTACCTTATTAAATATCAACTGTTTTAAACTAAGCTATATTATATACACATTAAAAAACACGATTATACAGTTTTCAATACTAAATTAGATAGGAAAAGAGAAAAAAAATAATAATACATTAACAGAAAATAAAGCCAAAAATATAAAAAAAATACTCAAATAATTTACCTAACTAAGGATCTTTTAGCATAGTAAGAAAGGAATAAATCCGAAATTCATTAAAATAATACTTTCCCAACTTAAATTTGCAGTTAAGTTTAATGTACATTTTAAATATGTAATGATAACTTTTTATTAGATTAAATGGTACAAAACCCTCAGGGCTTGAGTACTATTTGCACTTGACAAGTCTTATAAGCTTATAGTTAATTAGTAATGTAGGCTGTAAGTTGTTTGTTATTATCAAAAAGCCTTTTAATATAAATGGAGCCCCCAATGGGTTATATCAATAAAATCTAAATATTATAAGAAATATAAGAGCGAATACAATCATTTGAGGTAGGCCTTATAAAAAAAAACAATTTTTGATATTTTTTGTCAGTTTAAGTTCTCACTATAGCTAAAACAACAGATCGCTGTCCAGACCTTGGCTCAGATACATCTTACAGATGAACTGTGAAACAAATATAATCAGTCAGTGAGTGAGTGAGTGAGCGAGTGACAAAATTGAGAAACTTTGACTAGTTATAATTCTTAAACTGCTTGTTAAAATTGAATGAAATTTGAAATATACCGTTTTTATACCATGCCTGCTTGGTTGCCAAAAATTCAGGTTTCTAGTTTTATCTAGAACGAAGTAATAGGGGTTCGAAAATGGCCCGAACTGCTTCGAAAAAAGGATGGTACCGCGGCGTGCCGCTTTTTAGCTTGACTTGGCGGGGGCACTGCCATCCCCCAAATGTTACAAAAATACTTTGAAGCTACAACGCCAACACATTTTGTTTTACAGTAAGTAAATTTATCTCAAAGCAACGCAGTGGAGTCCTCTGAAGTTTCAAAATTGTTTTGTAGACTGACGAACAAACAAGACTACACTTAATAGCCCGGGAGCAAGTTATTTTATTTTGGAGTAACCACACGCCGGTTTATGACTGTTGAAGTTTTTTAGGGTTCCGTACCTCAAAATGGAAAAACGGAGCCGTAAACACTTTGTTGTCCGTCTGTCAAGACCCTTTTTTCGGGCCCCGTTAAAGATATCAACTTGAAACTGATACCTCCTGCAAAAGTAAAGAGTTAAGTTTCTTACTCAATGCAAAAGTTGTTATCCTTTATGTAACCAATTTCTATAGAGTAGTTCCAGCTGACTTAGAAACTTAAAATTCCGTCCCCTATTAGTCTAAGAAGAAATCAGAAAATTACCCATATTTTAAAGAAGCAACTGAATTAGACCCTTTGGATACATAGAGTTCAACATTATCATAAGTGTCAAGTTAAATTGGACATTCATAACTGCACGGGCACTAATTTTGTGTCTTAAACTGTATGTGTGGAACAGTGCAGTGAGTCCTACACATTTGACCAGATTTTTTAGTTACAAACTAATAATCTTACGCTTATTAAGACCGAGGTTTTGTTCAGTATGATCAGTAGAGTATATGGTTCTAGTTTCATGGTCACAGATACACCTAGTGCATACAGTCTTGCGACTAACTACAACAAAAGTATAGTGTGAAGCTAACAGTAGAAACTTTCTCAGTGAATTGGAACGTGACTGCAATCCGGGATGCGTGCTCCGTCCGGGGAACAGTTCAATTAAGATATTTTTGCTTTTTTATTCAATTTTCTATTAAAAGCTTGACTAGTTCACTAGTACGGATATTCCATCTCACGAAATGCGTTGGGTTATGGTTGTAGTCGGGCGTACTTACGTCGTACACGCGTACATATACTAGTGTGCGTACGTAACCTCGTTAGCGCTAGCGCAACACACACAAAGCGTGCTTATTTGTACACGTCACTACCACTAGCATAGCCAAAGAGTCTTAGATGGAATATCTGTAAATTTAATTTTGATTCAGAAAGTAATATTTAGAACTTCAATAAGTCTTTAACAGATTAGGGTATAAGAGGCGATGAGCATTAAAATTGGAGAAAAATAAACAGATATATAAAAATAAAAAAACACAGAACAAGTATTGTTTTATCAAATAACTTAGGTACAACATCTGCCCATATGCAAAGCCGTAAAATTACGCCGGTAAGATACGGTAAAATACGCTAAGTTTCGGTAAAAAACGATATTTTACGTAAGTTACGGTAAAATTCCGTAAAAACAGTATTATACGAACTCGTATCGTACCACATAATGTGACCTCATGATGGTATGTAGTAAGATATGATAATATAGGTTTAGTGGTTTTTACAATATTTTATTTAACTTGCATTTTATTTATGTAAGTTTTGTACGGGTCAAATGAAAAAATATAAACCTTCATTGGAGAAACCGCAATTATAGATTACATCTGCGGCGTAAAAGTACTCAGTAAATTAATTCTTTAAAAAAAATAGCAAAAGTAGGAAGCTAGAAGTATTTAGATTAGTTTTGGTGTCTAAAATTTATTATTTTTTAGTTAAAACTGATGAAAATCCGCTAGATCTAGCCACAAAGTGGCTAAAACTGCAACACTGGCCGTCGCAACAGTGAAACTTAAAATCGACTACGATGACTACTTACACTAATCGGCAACGTCGCGTGATTATTTCGCAACTATGCGCGCGCGGGATTTAAAATTTAAAATGTCATAACTCAACGGTGAGTTTACGGTAATATATAAATATGACCGTAAAATTCCCGTATTTTACGAGCGTTTTTGGTAAAATTGCGTAACTTTGCAACCCTACATAACAAAATATAAATTTCAGGTTGCTTAGAGATACAGTACTTGCAATCTACAAGCGCACGGCGCCTTTAGTTGTGTGGGGGACCAATCAGTTTACGCGTCAATGTAGGCGTGACAGTGACCGTGCGTACGGTTAGCAAACAAAAATGAATTCATTGAAGTTGTGGATATTTCCAATTTTTTAATTTTAAGGTCTTCTTTATATTTATGAGGATTGGTCAAAATAAATAAAAGTCAACACCTTTAAAGTTATATATACTAGGTGAAATTAAATCAACCGACCAAATTCATACTGGAGACTCGGTTAGTCATCAGAAACAAGGTTCAGTTACCCTTTTGGTGAAATTCGAAAAAAAAATTTTTTTGACCCGTTTTGCCTGCACTTGGAATTGTACTTAAACTAGTCCAACCAGTAGGGGAGCAAAAACAATTATTTTTCGAAATTGCCCAAAAGGATTACTGAACCTAGATCTTGATCAATAACCGAGTCTCCAGTATGAATTTGGTCGGTTGATTAAATTTCAGCCTATATATATATAATTAATTACAGGTAGAAAATTAAATTTTCTCTCAAAGCTGATCGCAGTTTTGACAATGTTGGTAGTTGCCTTTCCACAATTTGAAAATTTTGCACAGTAGCACGAATAATTTCAAGGTTCATGTTGTCTAAATCAAATTTGTTATTTCTCTTACGACGTTTTTTCATAGGTGAGGTAAAACCTGTAATAAGTTTTAAAATGAATAAAAAATCTTACCTCGCTATGAATTACTTTGCGTTTTCCTTCACCCGTGTGATTTGACATGCTGATGGTACTTCATGCACATTAGCAGCGTGAAAACACTATGCACAAGTGACTCGAACGATGGCTCGCTCGCTACTGACCGCTCCGTCGGGTACACACACTAACGCAATTATGTATTTACGTTTACAACTACAAATAATGATCACGTGCGCTCGTAGATTGTAGAAACTGTACCTAATTTTTAAAGAAGTGCAATTTTCGGAGTCTCTAGAAACTAAAACCCACTTCCTCTGAGCAATTTTCAGATTTTCTTGTTCAGATTGATGGATGTAGAAGCAAAAGAGGTGTGGAAGGATCGTAGCAGATGGAAATCTGTAGTCTCTGCCTACCGCTCTGGGAGATAGGCGTGAGTATATGTGCAATGTAAGTATGTAATTAAAAATAAAGTTAATAATTTATCTTCTAAAAGTATGTGTAATATATTAACGAAACAACTTAAAATCCTATCGGTATTATCCTAATACTTTAATATTCCATCACTTGTATTAACTGAAATTGCAAATGCAATGCTCCGATGCTTAGAAATGCAGCCCCATTTAACCCTGTGATGCATCAGGCACTGTATAATACGTCTGGCAGACGAGCCGCATTGAGTGCTCTATACGAGGCCGCAATTTCCTGGAGTCGAGACGTTCGCATTCTTTCTCTTGTTTTGTTCCAACGAAGAGCTAGAGTAGAAATGTAGAATGGTATGGAGATGACAAATGGCGTGTGCAGTTGGGTATGAAATAAAATGTGTGTGGAATTTAATCATAATATAATTTGAAGAATCGATTAGGCCATTTAACATCAGGATTCCTGCCTAAAAATTTGGTGAGCACTTGATTGCAGTTAAAGAATTATTTATTAATGAAAAATTAAACCTTGATCTCGTAATTTTTTGGTAAATGGGGTGTTTTAACATATTAATAAAAAACCCAACATATCATACCTGAATATATTTATTGTAACATTTTTGATAAACTTATTTAATACTCTGTGATTCTTTCCTTTTTTTACAGAAAATAACTGTAAAATAAAAGAAAAGAAAATGTATTTTATATAAATTTCAACCACTTTTCAAAATAAAAAATAATTCTTTTGGAGTTAAATTTATTTCAATATCAATTAACGCCTAAAGTCGGAATCCACTTATAATGGCTGGAAATAGGCAATTTTTAGGGTTCCGTACCGCAAAATGAAAAAAATTGAACTCTAATAGGATCACTTTGTGGTCTGTCTGTTTGTTTGTCTTTCTGTCCGTCTGACAAGACTCCTTTTCTCGAGCTCCGTTAAAGATAACAGTTGAAATTAATATACCTAATACAGAATCTTACGGCCCCGTAGTGCTCTCAAAGAATTAGGCTTTTACTTCTAACTGAACGCGAAAAAAAGATTTGCATCAATTCATTTCAGGCACGTATCCAGACTTTTATTCTGGGGGGGGGACATTCATTGATACAATGTGAATTGTGAAAGAAACCTCTGTAATCACTGTACTATAATAATACTATTAAGTATCTAATAAGGTGGTAGAGCTGATGCCGGGCTCGAATGTGGAGGTACCACCATCTTACTCGCAAATCCTCCCGAAGTTATTCGGGGGAGAGTAAGAGAACAGCTCTCAGGCAAAACCAGGCGGCCCACCATTGCCTGGGGCCGATGGATGGCGGTATATCCATCCCCAATTGCCGGGCCTTATATAAAACAAACTGGTGACGGGCAGCAGCGTCACTAGTGCAAGGGTTTCGGCACCGCGCTCATCAACCCACCTGCCCAGCGTGTTTGAGTATGGGCATTTATTCCAGGAGGACCGCCAAGAGTGGCGAAATCCTGGAAAGGTCTATGTCCAGCAGTGGACGAAACAGGCTGATGGATGGATGGATCTAATTATCGTACCTACCTTTTTTTATTAAAACGTACTCTAACGTACTTTACAGTGGCTATGAATAAAAATTCCCGGTCCCGTGTATGTAACGCCAAATTTTGGGGGAGGGGACAAATCCCACCTATCCACCCCCTGGATACGTGCTTGATTCATTTCATACAAATTGGCTCACCATGAAACCAGTTGAATTGAAAACTTGAAATTCCGTTAAAACTTAGGTTACTTAGCACACGTCTAGGAAAAAATCTGATAAATACCTGTGTAATTATAACGAAATTTAATTTAATTTATTAGACTCTTTGGTTACTTTATCGGATAGTTTAATAGATTGTACGCGTCAAGTTAAGGTGATCTTTCATAACTGCCCGTGTAATGAATTTGTGCTATAGAACCCTCAGGGCAGTTCTTTATTCTTTATTCTTAATAAAACATTTTTTTAATAATCTGTTATAGCTATAAAACAAAAATATTTTTTATTATTATTATATATACAAAAAAATATAGTATATATTAATATACATTTTTTGAATACGCAGAATTGCAGTCGACTTGAGCGGTTAATTAATATCAATAGCCAAAATGAGATTTTCCAAAGTAACATAACTCTCTAGAGAATCTACCTAGGTAGATTATCGAATGCTTGTATAGAGTAAAAAATTACTCACCATACTGGTCAAATTCCTTAATTATATGGAAATATGCAAACAAAATATTTATTATTAGTTTTCTTGAACAAACCACGGGGAATAGGCGCACTCGAATTCTAAAAAGACAACTTTACAGTATCCTCTAAAAAGACAACTTTATAGGGCAAGGATACACTATCTACACCAATACATTTCAGGGATCCTCTAAAGAAAACAAATTCCCCAGCTCCTTTACTCCTCAGACGATATCTTCGTAACGATTGTAAAAGTCGACGCCAATGTGACCGTATGTCCGGGGTCTTATCTCAGCAATAAAACTAGATACAGCTGAAGCAAGCTGTGCCCACCAAACGAGCAGAACTCGTCTTTATTTCCACGCAATAGAGTGTTTGTTACAACTTTACAAGGTTACATGTATAAATAATGTCGTTCGACGTAACGTACGAATAGTCAGGTCAGATTCTTTTTAGTCGTATGTAAGGTATTAAGAAAGCCACTCTTAATCCAAAAGAAGGTTGAATAAATATTATTTCCAAGTTTTAGATTCTGGTGTGGGAGAAAATTCTAGTATAAACGGCTTTGCGTTTTACATAATGGAATGAAAAATGCATGTGCAATTCCGACGAGTAATCTAAAGCAGCAGTAGCCCCGCGGCGGTAGGACGCAAGATTCTTAATCTTGAAACTAAGGTTCGAATTTTGTCGATGGAGCTTGCACCAATGAGTTTTTCGGCAATTATTTGCATAGCATTTGAATACTTACCACGTTAGGACATTAAAATAATGTAAACTCTTCTAGTGACTGTCCAGATTCAGAAATACTTATTATATATATATAATATATTAGATAATAATTATTATTAATTTTGTTAATATATTTTCTTTTTATTTCCACCCAAAGGTTGCCTGGGAGATATTGCTATAAGCAATAAGTGCCACCTTTGTACAAAATATATGTCCTTTATTTTAAAATGTGTTGTAAAATATATATGTGAATGTTCAAAAAGAGTAATAAATAAAAAAATAAAAAAAAATACATGGCAAAACTTCTTGTTATTAATATGAATAGTAGTAACAAAAGAGATCAGCATTCCTTTGTAAACTTGCAGACCTGTCACATGCATGGTTAATTCTTGTAGCTTCAGGATATGTAATTGACTTAAGTCATTTATGTCTTACTTTTGACAGGTCTCCAACCCCACTAGCGTATACTAGGATTTAGACCAAATGAGCAAATACTCGTTCTATCCCCCTCTTTCAAATTCTCTTTGTCTCCATATATGTTCGACGGACATTCTATAAAATTCTGTGGAATGCTTTGCGATTGCTAGCTCTATTGTACTAGCCGCATGTGCTTGCGAACAGTTAGTTGTCTCAAGATTATTTTGTGTTCGTCTTGTTCGCTTCTTGGGTTGATATCTTCAAAGTACTATTGTCCTCTTTTGCACGCCTTAATTAAACATCTTTACAGCCAACGATGTTCCAAACATCGTTGCCTAGAGCTCGTGCAATAAGTGTATTTATTATGTATGTTTATTGCAAAACTAAAGTATTCATTTCATTTTATTTTATTTCATTTCGTGTTGTTCTTGTTCGTTTGTAATCTTTAAATAACATAATTATTAACTATCGTCCACACTAAAATAACACGAAAGAACGGACTATCTCTTGCTCTATCTTATTTTAATCAAAATCGACCTTTACAAATAGAAAGATTGGCAAGCAACGCCTTCTTTTTCTTTTCTGCAATATCAAGTATTTACTAAACAGAACATTACTTGGCTAATAATTCCAAATGAACCTTCAAATTTATTTTTCGAGCTAAAGCCAAAGATATCAAATGCACGAACGGCCACGAACCAATGCAGTTATCGAATAAGAATAAAGAAATTCACGAGTTTTATTCGACGTCCTTGTTATTTGAAGGAACGTTGGAAATTTTCGATCGCGTGTCCGTTTTATAGCTGAATTTAAAATAGCTTGAGAACAATTTCTAACCAACGATTTCATTTCTAGACGTTGGCGTCAAACGTATTTCTGAATGCAGAAAATATTATTTTGCCGGGTACTGCCTGGTAAATTGCAGATTTATAAAATATGATACATATTCTTTTGGGAAAAGGAATTGTTAAATACCTACATGTTTTATTGTTAGCTAAGCTGTTTTGCAATGGTTAACTACGAGTATAATAGTATTTTTTGCACCTGAGACATAGTTTGGGCCATAGGGACCAAGTGCTTGTTTCTAAAAAGAACTGAAGCTGAGTTATAGCATTTCGGCTGCACGAGTGACCCAATGGCTAATTTGTTTGGTTGGACACACACAATTCTTTATCTACGACCATCATATTTTCTTTGCTTGATATTATTTCAACTAACAATTTCATGGAAATTTTAAAAAAGGAAGCGCTGGATTTTTTTTGATTTACCCTATAAGCAAAGGCAAGGATCTATTATGTACAACTTATTGACCTATATTCTAAAAGGGAGCATTTGAGGCTGCATGGTAAAGATACTGTTTGCCGAGCCCAAAGCAAAATAAGAAATGTTAGTTGCTGATTGGTTATAAAAACGGTGTTATAATATTTAATTCTCAAAAAATATTGTGAGGCCCAATTGAATTTAAACGTAACATATCGTCACGACATGAATCCCTGAAGGTGTGTCAGAGTTGTTTTCGAGTGTGAACTGTGAAATGCAAGTTTACAACCGGTACAATCGCGTTCGAATTAAAAAAAAAGTAATAAATCTCGGTATGAAAAAACATGAAAACTAAACGGTATTATAATAAATTGGGCCAATCAGAGCGCAGAAAAACATAGGTACCTATTACTTTATTGTAGTATAGGAGTAGATAAACTACTGTATCAATCTTAAGGCCTTACCACTGGTGCACGATAATCCTACTGAGCCATTTTGAACTTCAGTATGTTGTCTGAGAGTCTAAATTAGATCGCTCGCTTCGCGCGCTGACGGCACGCAAAATCAGTGAATTTTCGAGGTTTTTCTGGATTTTACGAAAAAGTATTTGATGTAGGAGTTTTTTCACCTGACATCGGAAAATAAACCATGTTTTCTTGTTATAGCAGTAATTTCAGACATGAAACTCAAGCCTTTTAGACATACAACGAAATGATAACTTAAAAAGGCATCATTTTAAAAAATAAACTCTATCGAGTGAAATGTATCAAATTAGGTAAACGACCTGACAACGGAAAGATTCATTCGGTTCATCCAAAAAACACGTGTTCAAGTTTTACATTGATCAAATAAGTAGTTGACTCAGCATATTAAAACAAAACAGTTGAAAGACCCAATACAAGCCCTTAAATAATATTGTATGACACAATCGAATTTAAAAAAGTCATAAATCTTGGTGTGAAAAAACATGACAAACTTATCCGACAACGAATTCCAACCAAGCTGAAACCGCCAATATATCCCTAAAATCTGATAGCCAAACATTTTGATTTACGATACTGCAGCATTATGTAAATGGTAATACAAATATTGGCCCTTTAAACCTATGCCGAACCATTGGGAGAAACTTGAAAGGTACAAATATCGTGACACAATAGAGAAACTTTTCTACAAATTCGCCTTAGTGACCCGGTATCTTTTATGTTGACTTTTACGAGGACATGTAAAACTATTTCGTGAATAAGAGCGTCTGAGGTTGCCAGGGTAGGAGATTTTATAACTGTTTGGGTAGAAATTTAATATGTAAGTAAAAGCTATAGGTATCGCCAAAATCCCTTTAAAAAAAAGAAAAGGTGGAAGGAGAATAAATCAAGAATTAGTTTCACATCAAAACATAAAATACAGTATGATGTTTTTAAATGGCGACCAAATATTAAAGCCTTACCCGTAGTTGCCATTTCATTTGTCTGCAAGTGGTAACGGATTTCTGTAATGCGTCAACTTATATTCTAAGAATTAGATTAAAATGACGTATTTTCTTCTATAAAATACAAATAAATTTAAGTTCAATTTTTATCATAATCAACTTCATTGGTAAATAAATAAATTATTGTGATAAATTAAAAATAGTGAGAATTAATTAGTTTGTGTTGGAGAACATTCTCCAAAATATCTATTATGTAGAACAACGTTGAGTTCTTTGATATTTTTCTGTACCTAATAGCGGTACATGCATGATTGCATAATTAATGAAAAGATATTTATACCATGTGATAATACTACTTCTAAGACATGCTATTTCTAGCGCAATTAGATTTGGAGCAGACCTAATCTGGCAACACCAACGGGAGAAGAGTTCTGTTTACATGTTTTCTCTGCTGTTATCTTCCTTGGATTTATAGCCCCAATATAATTCTAGACTCTTTCGATACAGTAACACTGTTTCACGGGTGCGATGCAGTAAAATAAATTCTGCCTGATATTGTCTACAAACGAGATTGTGTTGTTTTACTGCATAGTTGCGAAGATTCTTCTTTGTGTTTTTCATTTGTACGTAAAATTAGTTAGATAAAACAAAAGTAACTTTTTGTTACACAATTTACTAGCTTTCGCTGGCGGTTTTGCTCGCGTTGAAGTGTTTTTCAATGAATATGAGATAAAAACTTTTATCGACAGTTTTCGGCTTGGTTATTTTACTAACACTAGCCTCATAATGAGCGGGTTAATAAAATGATAATAAAGAAAACTCGCATCCTAATCTATTGAGTATTCTCGAGTTTAAATGAAATGTACTGACAGAAGAAATTTCTTGAAAAATTAACTTTAATACAATATTACTGAACCATTCAATTAAAAATTTTGCAAAATGTCACGACTTTTTACTACTTTATCATTAATATAGATACAAATCTATTGCTGTAGACTAATTAATATGCAAACGAAATAATGTTTTCAAAACGACTTAATTTTTATTTTCATTTTCTTTGTAAGCAGTACTTCATCCATGTAACTTCACTCACGTCTTGAACACAAGTTGTACGTGGTTTAGCACTAAATTGAAATTAAATCTAAAATAATTTTACTGTCTTGAAAACATAAAACAGAAACACAGCAGAAGGCAATTTATGCCATCCAATATTTGCTTTTTGGAAGAAAAAGTCGGGTTTTCGTCCACCTGAGATTAAATATTAAAATGTATATATAATAGTCACGACATGAATCCCCGAGGGGGTGTCAGAGTTCCGGGTATGAACTGTGAAATGCAAGTCACAGTCTACACTCGGCGCACCCGCATTTCACCGACGATTATTACGTCCCAACGTGATGGGTGGTTGGGCACAAATACACGCTTTTTAGGGCATGGAGGTTTCCTCACTATGTTTTCCTTCACCGTTCAGCAAGTGGTAAGTATTAAATACTCTGCACATAAATTCTGAAAAACTCATTGGTGCATGCCCGACCGGGGATCAAAGCTGGATCTCAAAGATTGAGAGGCCAGCGTTCTACCCCTGAGCTACCACCGCTTATTTTTATAATAAAAATAAAACATTTAATAAAACTAGCGTTCAGCTCCATTGTCATCAGTCTGATTTCAGTGACGTGTGTGTGACATCACAGGCCTCGCTAAACATGTCCTCGGGGGGACATTCCACATTCATGTCGCGGAATATTGCTATGGGACGCGCCAGCCCCCCTCATTATTTTAACATGCTCAATCACAACTTTGTGAACAAGCCCCTCATAATTAGATTTAACTTTCAATGGCACGCCCGTCACGTTTATATAAACACAGGGTGTTAAAAACCAGAAACATTGCATTGAATTATGTATATTAACGTAGATTAGTATTTACTAAATACATTGAACCTCGACTTTAGTAAGCAGGCGATTTTTGTGATGATTGATGGATCCGCTGGCAAAGATTACCTTTTAAGAGAAAATATGAATTCTACCAAAACGTTTTTGGCATCCTGTTATTTCGTGATAATCAGCAATAAATTTCAATAAACACATAATTTTCAATAAAAAACTTGTATCCATGTTTTTCACATAAAGCAGCCGTTATTTTACATCCTGTAGAACATTTATCTATTTTATTTAGCACAATTACTACTTTTCCTACTGCGTTGTCAATTGCTTAAACTCGAATAACAAAATCAAGAAAAAGATGCTACAAAGTTTATATACCTTGAAGTATGTGTCTAGTACATAATGAGTTTGAAATTATGTACATGAGAAGAGAAAATAGAAGCCAAATTCTGTTTTCGTTACTGAAGGTCAGAGGGCGTTAATGTTTAAGTCAAATTGGTTTCTGTCAACAACGACGCTGTCTGGTTTATCTCAACTCTGAAAATTCGTACAATTTTATTTCAAAATTTTTCGGGAAAATCTTTAGTTGGATACTAAATTAAATCGATTCTAAGAATTTTGTATTCGTTTCATTTTATTTGAAAAGAAACTAAAAAAGGTGAATTTGAGTATAATAATGTCAAAGAGCAAAAAATCTTGGTACTTTATTCAAGTGTAAATAAAATTGAGACCGAGCCTAATATAAACTTTTCATTTTGTTTTAGAAAACCCAGTAAATGCTTCATCCGAGCGTCCAAACCTACAACCAAGATGGCCGACTTATAGCATCACACTACGAGCGTTGGCGGTGGAAGGAAAAATGTTTATCCTGCAGATCCTATACTTCGTCACCCTCCCAGCCTTCACGACCCGATTCGTCAGGGGTGACGCCGCTTCCGCCATGGATGACAAGCCTCCACCGCCATTAATAAGTTCCCGAGTCGTCCGAACCAAGTACGGAGACATCCGAGGATTTATTGTCACGCCGGAGTCTAGGTACCTCGAACCGGTCGAAGTGTTCAGGGGCATACCTTACGCATCACCTCCAATAGGATCTTTGAGGTTCATGCCACCGGTATCGGGAGCGCAGTGGTCCGGAGTGAAGATCGCTGAGGAGTTCAGTCCAGTGTGCCCTCAAGTTCTGCCAGATATCAGAAATGAGACAGCAGTGTTGAAAAGGATATCTAAAGGGAGATTGGAGTATTTGAAGAGAATACTCCCGTTCCTGACAAACCAGTCGGAAGACTGTTTGTATCTGAACATTTATGCGCCGGCACAAGGTGAGTGTCTTTGGTTCGTCACAAAATTACTTTCCTTTTTACATTTTCGACGAAGATGTTTCTGAGACAAACTTAGTTTTTAGTTTTAAAGTTTCTGGAAACCGTAGAAAATTTGTAACAAAATACGAAAATCTATTTAAATCGTGCCTTAATCTAAATTGGGCTTATATGGCAATCCGACCTTTTCCCTCATCCTAAAAAAAGATAAAAGAAAGGATGAATCCAACAAAAGTTGATTAATAATTTTTGCCCTAAACGTCCGTAAGGCTCCACTGAGCTTATTTTCCAAAAAGGGAAAGCCTTTTTACAAACGTACTTGCACGAGAAAATCACATTCATTAAACTCCTACGAAGGGTAGAAACATTTGAAATGGATTTGAATAGAAAAAGAGCGAAATTAAAAATTCAAAAGTAATGCCTTTTCTTAATAAAAGTTATTTATGTCGAATTTCACAAAAAAATCCAGCGTAATATAATTTAGGCCAGCTGTGACCTGATTTTGAATAAAGAATCGCTTTTCGAGAGCTCGAATGGTAAAAATATTCAGTAACGTTTTGGGAATGGATATTACATTGGTATTCTTTCATCAAAAAATGGCGAGATACGGCTGTGGATGTACAGAGGAGCCCACATCAAGCTAAACACTTTCAGTATAAGCTGACCTCTCATTGTATAGGCTTTCCGTACAATGAGAGGTCAGCTTATACTCAATGTGTATAGCTTGATGTGGGCTCCACTGTACTTTAATTATAAGTGACCAATAAAATATGACTAATGGGAATACATTTCCACAAAGCATAACGCACATTCGTCTTCATAACAGCAACTTCCTCGGTTACTGAAGTAAATGAAAAACCTGCAACCGCAAATTCAGGACACGGTAGTCCCGAAAAAGCATGTTTTCATTTATGAACACACAATGAGCATACTGTGGTACAAGTGATAAACTGAGTACTAAGAAGAGCGGGAAAAAAAAAATATTGGCCACTTTAGTGTCATACGGGAGTTCGTATATATGCATAAACTAAGAAATTAAATCAACCTGCCTCATAATAAAATAATCAACGACAATTATCTCATTATATTATCTTTTACATTATTTATGATGTTTTGAATGGTTGTTTATAAGTATTTATATACTTATTATTATATTTTATTATTTATGAGTATTTTTAAACAACCTGTTGCTTTTGTTTGATCAACGCGCGAGGTAATTAACAAAGTAAGTATAATATTGTAATTGAATTGGTGGAAAAAATTACGCTCAAGTATTTTTTGATACAAGGACAAAATTACAGATGCAATCCTCTCTGTTCTAATAGCTTGGACCACAACGTAATTACTCAACCAGTGCCTGACGCGACATGAGGTAGACGCCGAAATCTTTACCGTAGTGATGCATTAAAGAGCGGCCTGTACGTGCGACTGATAGCCTTAGGTATTTAATGTTACGGCATTTCCAGGCTGATCTTTATAAAAAATATATGTTAGTTAGTCGGCTATGTATAAGTTTGTAAGATCAACTTTTCCGAAAAAAAATATTCTAATTTGGATTATGTCGAATTAATATAAAATTCAGGTTCGTTCAGCCATATACTCGTATGTATCCTGTCTATGGATGTGTGCAAAGTTTCAATAAATTAAAACCTATCAAGAAGTCACAAACAGAGGCTTTTTCTATGGCAGCTGAATGAAATGGCTCGCCTTAAAAGCTTCGTACATTCTGACTTTCGTAGTATTAGGTATTGACGTGCTTACTGTACACCAAGGAAGGGAACGAAATGTTTTGTCGCCCGCATTTTTTACGTTGATTCTAAAGGAATGTTTTGTTGTGAAAATGTTTTCGTAGTCATGTTGTGCGACTTTTAAATATTATTTCGATTTTATTTGCTGCGTTACAATGTAAAAATTGTTTGGAGTTCTGGTTTCATCTGTATGGATCCGAGTTACGGTCTGGACTGCGATCTTTTTACGAAATAAGCTTCCATAAGGTTCTGTACCTCAAAAAGGAAAAAACGGAAACCTATACGATCCCATTGTTGTCCATCTGTCTATCAGTCAAGATTTTTTTTTGGGCCTTGTGAAAGCTATCGATTTGAAACTAATATACAGAAATCTGCGGCACCATGGTGCTGTCAAAAAAAAACGGGCTTCTAACTCAACGCGAAAAAAAGTTATTGCTCCTTACGTAATAAATTTCATGCAAATTGGCTCACCATGAAAACGTATAAGGCACTTTCAGTTGACTTCGAAACTTGAAATTCCCTTCAAAAATATGTCTTATATTTATAGCACAGACAGAAATAAAGATAACAAAATTACCAATATTTAATTATTAAGGAGATAATAAAATCGATTCTGAAGGTTATAACTTTAGTTTCAGTGCTTTCAAAACATGAATTTTTCCAAAGTTAAGCTTCTACTGTGCACACCAAAAAATTAATTTTGGAATGAAGAAAATTTAGTTTGACAGCACTAAAACTAAAATTAAAGCCTTCAGATTCGGCTTTACAGTTGCCAACTTAATTAGACCACTTTGATACAAAGAGTTTAATGGATCGTTAGTGTCAAGTTAAGTTGCTAACTGCACGGGGGATAAGTTTGTGTTTTAAACGGTATGTGCAAAACCCTCAGAGCACGAGTTCTACTCGTACTTGGCGGTTTTTTAGGGTTCCGTACCAAAAGGGTAACCAACCATCGAGACCCTGTTACTGAGACTCCGCTGTCCGTCTGTCTGTCTGACCGTCTGTCACCAGGCTGTATCTCATGGACGGTGATAGTTAGACAGTTGAAATGTTCACAGATGATGTATTTTTGTTGCCGCTATAACAAAAAATACAAAAAAACAGAATAAATCAATATTAAAGTGGGCTCCCATACAAAAAACGTGATTTTTTTGCCGTTTTTATAAAAACAATGTGGAGGTACTACCAAAATAGATACTAGACGATCACAAATTACTATGGCCATAATATTAAATAAATAAATATTTAAATATATAGATAAATATTTAAATAAATAAATAGATAAACAAATATATAAATAAATGACGAATAAGTACTCGCGCAGAGCCTTATTTTGTTACAGTGTCAATAAGTAACACGAAAAAAAAGGATTATACCGTTTCTCCTTTGTACAAAATCTTTTTGTGAAATTCACAATTGAATTTTCTCACCATCGTACTATGTACATTTTCCTTGCCCTATCCATCACCGTAAAGATAAAAGTAACAGTTTCAATTTTATAGCGGTCCCTCGTTATATGTCCTTTCTATAACATATAAACAGATATGGATAACGTGTAGGGTTGCGACACTATAAAAGTTCTTGACCAAACTCAATTTTGGAGGTCGATATTAGTGAATTAAATGTCACGAAATTTTGTGATTTTATGCTAGGCAAAGCGATGGTATGGTCTTATGGTCTGTTGAACTGTTTAACAGCAGTAATTTCTGTTAAAACCTTGTGTTTTTTTTGTACTACTATTTTTCATAATGATATCGTATAAATTGGCTTCATGGTGGTAGAGCTGATGCCAGGCTCGATTGTGGAAGCACCACCATCGTACTCGAAAGGAGGCTCTCAAACAGGCACAACCAGGTGGCCCACCATTCTTGGGAACGATCGATGGTGGTATATCGACTACTTTGAGAGTGTGCATACATGTAAAAGAATAGCTTTTTTCAATAACTGTGAAGGTACCAAGAACACCTACTGTCAGTGTACGTACCACCATCTTACTCGCAAATGACCTCAAAGATATTCGGGAAAGAGAGGATATATTTTCAAAAATTTCTTGTCTGGTTTATGTTTTATCTAGTAAGCAGTTTAAAAATAACAGAGGGACATATCAATCCGCTATGTTAGTGCAATAAAATGTGCTATAAATCTAAACAAGTATGGCCGGGACAATATATCTACTTGAATAGGTATTGTGAAGGAGTTTCCCGAGTCCAAATGGTGCTGCTTATAGAAAATCTGTCTGGTAGCAGAACAATGGATGAACACTATAGGGGTACCTAAACCTGGCGCTTTTGTTTCACTAAACTCGGCGAAGGTCGATTGGGTGAAAAGGAACTAAAAATAGAAATAAGTCTATTTAAGAGACAAAACATTCTAACATTATAAAAATATTTATGGCTGTGAAAGAAACATAATGTGGCTCATATGAATGATCATGTAAAGAAGAGTATCGATAAGCTAAGAAAAGTGACCCCAATGTAATAATAAACATAACTTTATTTTTTATACATAACATTTTTTTAATACAGGACACTATCTTAACGCTACAATAAATTAAAAGCAAAAATTACTACGTTTTCTTCACGAAAATAAATTGACAAACTGATGCCAAAAGGCTTTTTTACCCTTCCTTTTCCCTTTTTTAGGGTTCCGTAGTCCAACAAGAAACCCTTATCGTTTCGCCATTTCCTCTGTCCGTCCGTCTGTCGGGCGGCTTAGCTCAGAGACTATTAGTACTAGAAAGCTGTAATTTAGTATGGGTGTACATATAATATATAGGTAAATCACACCGACGAAACAATTAAAATAATGTTTTAAGTGTATCTCCCATACACGTTAGTTGGGGATGAATTTTTTTTCTCGTCTGTCTCATAGTGTGAGGTATCGTTGGATAGATCGTTCAAAAACATTTTGGCTAGATGAAAACCATTTTTCGATTTAGGGATCCGTTGGCGAAATATTAAGCTTTAAAGTGCTAATTTTTGTTAGAGTCAAGTGCGTTGTTTATGGATATGTGAAAAAATTCACAGAAGTGGTATATATAGTGAATTTAAAAGGAAAACTATCACAGCTAAGTAGGCTTCACAGGTTTACGAGAACAAGTCGCGCCAAACTTTTAGTCCCCTCGAAACACAAAAATGTATGGGCCATTCTTCTAAATGTATGGGACTAGAAGTTTGGCGCGATCTGTATTAGTAGACCAACTTATAAAATGTACTGGCCAACTACGGAACCCTACACTGCATGTTTCCCGACACGCACTTGGCCGGTTTTACTATATCGAGTTTCTTAGACATGCATGAGTGCATTATTTTTTGCATTGTGTTATTTTTATATGTCTAAAGTCTTCAAGAAATATGAAAATACAAAAATTTAACTGCTTAAGATATACTCTTATGTCTAAAAATTTAAATATATTAAAAAAAGCGTAAATTTTTCCTCAGTTCGTCGAATTTTTCGTTGTAATTTTTACTTTTAATTTATTGTAGCGTTAAGTTAGTGTCCTGCTCACCTTGTTTATTTGATACTTATTTAATATTAACTAAGAAAAGCAATCATAAGCGGTGCATTTGGCTATGAACTGATTTCACGAGAAGTGCCAGTGTAGCATGTTATTGGCAACGTATTTACAAATTATCTTCGTCGAACAATAGTTGGAAGCAATTAGCGCATTCCCGAGTATCGCAGTTTATCGATTGAGCTTGAATTGTAGGAAGCTGAGAGAGGGTCGTAGTGGATCCTCCTCAATGCAATAAAATATTTAGATCTTTACGAGATGAACCACTGTAGTGTTTTCAAGTTTGGAATGTGATTAGCAAGTACACCCCCGTTTCCCTGAAGATTATTACGGGGACTATCGCAGTACTTGGAGAACAAAATATATTTTCCCAAAAATACATTGTAATATTATTTTTTTTTTTTTTTTTTTTTTTTTTTAAGGTTTACAGCAAAATTATAACAATAGAAGTGTTCTTAAACAACTAAATGCCGATAAAAAATCTCCACCATTACATACTGTAAAGACCAATCAGAAAATACTTCATCCTGGCGAGCTATTTAAAAGTGTTCAGGAAATTCGTATAAAAATCCATTACATACCATATGTTCACAGTGTACATTTCATGTTTTCTTTTTAGAACTATCCGTGTCTATGTTTTTAAGAGACTAAGGAGTTTGGCGATCATAAGGTAAAACTGCAAAGAAAAATAAATTTAGAATGTGGAAATGTTTGCTATATTTCATAATTGCAATAATAATAACAAAAATATATATTTTGTATTGATTTTATAGGTATATTTAAAACCATTGAATACTTAAAATTTAACCTCAATGAGCGTTTTTCTCGTTGTTTTTTTTTTAGTTCTTAAGCGTTCCTCTTGATGGCGTTGTCCCTGAAGAAGGCTGCATGGAGGTAAATACCTTTGCCCAGCTGGCAATAATAATAGAAAGTTGCGTAAAAAGGGAATTTATGTTGCTTTATATTTTAGTTGAAAATCGACCATTAATTTAGCAATCCTGGCCTCGTATATAAAAGTCCCCGCCCTACGGGCTTGGAGTTTTTACTTACTCGTCCCGGATTGCTTAATTCCTGGTCTTAACAGTAATTTAACTATTGCATGCCCTAAATCCGCAAAAATCGATAAAAACGACATGGAAATAGCATTCATATCAGCGCGTATTGCAAAATGATCGCTACGATGATCGTTGCGTCTCCATAGTGCAAAATATAAAAAAATAATACTTTTTACAGTGATGCGATAGACGGAAATGTTACATTTTGATGCAAGTGTGAAAAAGTTGATATTTTTAGTCACGATTGACTTTTTTCAAAAAAGAGTCGGGACGAGAAATATCAACACTTTCGCACGTGTATCAAATGACGTTTTTTAATACACCTGCGAAAAATTACATGAAATAATAAAATAAAAGCAATTTTGTTGCAAATCAAAACAGATACAAGTCGACTGAAGAACATGATCTGTACTACAAAGACCAAACTTAGATCTTTCTAAGATTGTTAAAATATAATATAAATTATGACGTCTAAAATCGTTTTGAATTTGTAAAACAATTTTTTCAATTTAACATACAAAATATATGTAATAATAAAATATATAAGTTTAAAAATACTCATCTCATTATAGAGTATCTGGTAAAACAAAGGTTTACATGCTTACTAAATGATGTGGCTGGTTTCCCCTAGATGATGTCGATGGGTAGTAAAAAAAAAGCACGATTGCGAAATATGTCATTTTACGCACGCTAAACAGGCACGTAATCTACCATATTTTGAGCAGGTGTATAAAAAAATATTGGTTAATAGTTTTGTTTCGTAGACCTATAAATTGTCTTTAGTATTGTGAAATAATAATTTAAATCGCTTCTAGCTCGAAGTGGTAAAATCCTGTGATTTGCTTTTGTAAATAATATTTTTTTAAAGTGTTTTAACCTTCAGTTTAGAAGGTGTAGGCCTTCAAAAACAGATCTAATATTGCAGTTTGAGTAAATTCACCTTAACGTGCCTTCCGAAGAAAGCAGGCTGAACATAAATGTGCCTCTACGGAATTTAAACGCGGGATTTGAGTGCTCTCTATTATATATTATTATATAATTTCATTATTTTCTTACCATTTTTATCTTTATCTGTGTATTGTTAATAATCATTAATATGTTATTCATGATGACAGAAATGACATAATCAGTTGGGAATGTACCAAACTGCAACTAAATTATCGTCTACGTGCCATTACACTGTATTGTTTGAAAGAACATTCTACTCCGCACTATGGACAGCTCTGAATTTGTGGCTTTATACTCCATGCTCGTATATCATGAAAGATGCTTTTGTGTTTTGAAAACGGTGATCGAAGCATTGTTAGATGTGACGTACGATAAATAAGCAATACGAATACATCCGTTTATTGCTTTTTTCCAGTGATTTTGTGAGATGAATAGAAATAGAATGAGAGGCTTTGAAGGGTTTTGTCGCAATAATCAGAATAACCATAGTTATTAAAAAATTTAGCCAAGTGCATGTCGGACTCGTCCACAAGGGTTTCCGTTCCACCACAAAATACGGGTACGGAACTCTAACATCGTAGTAGATAACAACAATATAGATGTCATAGCAATATCAAGGCATCAAAAACAAACTTAAAGTTTTTATTTTTATTATTTCTCGTGTTATAGGCCATGGTAACACGTAATCTATGAAAACGTCAACCTGCACCCATTGCAGCTGAAGCTGTAGAACCACTGTAGAACCTTGTGATAGAAGGACTGACGGATGGACAGCAGAGGCTTTGTTTTAGGGTCCCTTGGTACCCTTCGGGTATGAGACCCAAAAACAAAGCTTCATTCGACACGACAACATTTAACCTTCCTTCACCCAACTCGATATTGACTTATTTATCCGGACCGAGCCGCTTCATTTCTCGAATCATTTTGTGTATAGACATATTTAGGTCTTTTCATTTTTTACTTTTTTATTGGAGATCCGATTTTCTTTATCTGTTAAACTAATCCAAAGGGTTAAATTAAGTTCCGCTAATTTTCAGAGTTTTTCCTTGAAATGTGCTACAAGACCTAAAACGAACTTACAGGTTTCTAAGTCAACTGGAAGTACTCGATAGAATTTAATAGTGAGCCAATTGTAAGTAATCATTTGTATGACATTTATTACGTACATGACAATAACATTTTCTGCGTTAAGTTAATTACCACTTTATGTGTAGGCGTGATAAACTGTATTAAAGTTTTTTAGTACTAAGAGTATCTGAGCTAAGCCGGAGACAAACCGGCAGACAAACGGACTTGACAAAACTATAAAGGTTTTACTACGGAACCCTAAAAAAGTAAAAATGAAAAGAATAAAGAAAAAAAAACGATAATTTCCGATAGTTCCAAATTTATGTTCAGACAAGCTTAATTTTTCTTTTTCTTTTTTTATGCCGCATCTGTCTGCGTAACTATTTAGCAGGTTAATTTTTAAATTATATAGGTATTTATTACTAGCTGTACCCGTGACTTCGTTCTTGTCGTTTGAGAATAATATGTGCTTAGTTGGATACGTAGTAACTCGTTTTAAGAACTCATTCAAATTTTGACCTACACTACCTATACATTAACGACACTATTGGAACGAAAATAGAGCTAAGGATTATTTTTAAATATATATTTTAATGCCTAATTTTTGCAATTTTATCAGAAATAAAATAAACTTTCAACAAAACCAAGTTGAAATGTAACAGCAGAAGTTCCCTTAAATAATTATACAGGCCTAGTTTTTAATGAAGGCATGGATGGCCAAATCTGAAACTAGGGGAATAGCGAAAAATGCTCAAAGGAGTCTCGGGGCCGATTTTGATGAAAACCAAAACTGAATCATTAGACTTATTAAAAAATAATTTCCCTAGCAGACACTCGGAAAAGATGCATTGATTTAAAAAAATCATGCTGTATACAAGGGAACCGGGAAAGAGACGTTCAAAAATGTTTTTTGGCTGCCTTACATTTGGTGGTATCAGAATCACTCCCATGTATGTTCCGCTATTTTTAGTAGTTTAGGAGATATGATTATTTCAAATGATTTTAAAATAATTTTCACCTGAAATTAGTTTTGATTTTTTCTCTGTTTCTATTGAATATTTGTGAATATTATTTCAAGGTTATTTATGACAACTATGTGAGTAACTACCTTAAAAATTATGGTTTACGAGGGGTGGCTGAAAAGTAATCTACCTGACTATGAAAGAAAATACATGGATTAATAATTTATTTTTTATTTTTCAATATAGTCCCCTGCAACTGAAATGCACTTACGACATTTGTCAATAAGTGACAGCATACCAATAAAATAATAATTATTATTTTGTTCGTCAAAATAGTCATTCACAGCGTCCTTCATCTCTTCGTCTGTTGAAAATCTGCGCCCTCTCAAATTTTTCTTTAAATTTTTAAATAAGAAGTAGTCAGAGGGAGCCAGGTCTGGACTATAGGGTGGGTGGTTGATCTCTGTAAAGCCGTTTTTTGTCAGAGATGACCGCGCCTTAAAGGCCGTGTGCGCGGGTGCATTATCATGCAAAATCAAAACGCCTTTGCTAAGTTTGCCCCTCCTGTCTTCTTTTATTTTTTTGCGTAGCTGGTCAAGTAAGTTCGCATAGTATTCTGCATTCATCGTGGTGTTTTTTGGCAGGTAATCTATCATAAGAATCCCCTCAACATCCCAAAAAATGGTTGCCATTAGTTTGCCCGCTGACAGCCGGACCTTAAACTTCCTTGGTGGTTTTTCCCCTTTAAATTTCCATTGCATCGATTCTTGTTTGCTTTCGGGATCCCACTGACGAATCCAAGTTTCATCACAGGTCACTATTCGCAAGATAGTTTCTTCCTCTTTATCCTTTACCAAGTCTAAAAATGACTGACAACATTCCACACGCCTTTGCTTATCAAACGGGGTCAACATTTTAGGCACCCAACGTGCGCTCACCTTGTACATTCCCAAATGTTCATGAATTATTTCATGAACTCGTTCCTTGCTAATGCCAACATCTCTAGCTATTTCCCACTGCTTAATTCGCCGATCGGCAAGGATCAGTTTCTTCACTTTTTCCACATTATCTGCGGTAACTGCAGAAATGGGCCTTCCACTACGGGGATCGTCTTCTAAGCTCACACGGCCTTGTTTAAACTGCTTTGACCAAAACTTTATTACAAATTCGGAAGGACATGAATCTCCGAACACCTTAAACATGCGCTCTCGGATCTGCGTCGGCGTATTCCTTTCTTTACCGAGGAATTTAATCACAGCGCGATACTCAATTTTATCCATTTTTAATTTTATTGCAACTTGATAAAAACGAAGACGCGCCAAAAAAAAATTGAACTCGTAGAAACAAATAAGTGTCATAATTTTTAAAAAAGGAATAAACAAAGAATACGAGAATATAGTGGCCAGTAACATTTTTTAAACTTTCTTTAACAAAGGAGATTTTATATCAGCCACCCCTCGTACCTGGGAACATGACTAAAATTTAGTCGAAAGTTCAAAATTACTGTTCAATCATAATAGTCTTACAATTAAAAAAAATCGAAAAGTGAATTTGAATAGTTGTCAATGGTTTCAAAGTAACTTCAAAAACTGCTATTGTCCTTCAGCAACAAAAACCATAAAAAAACCAGACCTCAATAGGTCTTGTTTTTCTGTAACCAGCCTTCAAAGGTAAGGAGTAACTTCTTTTTAAAACTTGACGGGTACCTGACAAATAATATTTTTAAGACGACAAAACACTGCTCCATGACAGGCATTCCACTGCCAATGACTTGACTTTTTGAGCAAATCTCTCAGAGACTCGGTTTCTGAAGCTAGGTTTTTTATAAATGGACCTAAATAATTTAATAGACCTAGAAAACGTTGTAGATCTTTGACACATCTAGGAGAAGGCATATCTTTAATAGCACGGACTTTCTCTGGATCTACAGCAACACCATCCTTTGAAAAAATATGACCCAAATATTTGACTTGACTAGAAGCAAAAGTACAGTTACTTTTATTAAACTTCAAATTGACTTTATGTGCCTTCTGTAGAACTTTCTGAAGCCTGACATTATGTTCTTGGAGCGTAGGAGCCTAGACCAAGAGATCATTGCAGTACACCAGTGTTCCTGGCAGTACTCCAAACGTTTCTGTCATGATTCTATGAAAATTTTCTGGTGCACAACTTATACCATAACGCATACGCTTAAAACGGTATCGTCCAAAAGGTGTATTGAATGTACAGAGCCTAGAACTGGCCTCATCAAGAGCAATAATCCAAAAACCACTGCTTGCATCAAGCGTAGAAAAGTATGACGATCCTGCCAAGTTCGAACGAACAATATCAATAGTGGGTATTGGATAATGTGACCTTTGGATAGCTTGATTAAGGTTTCTTGGATCCAGACAGACTCTGAGTTGACCATTCTTCTTTTCAACTAATAGAAGTGAACTCACCCATGACGTTGGCTCAGTCACCTTGGTAATAACAACCAATTTCTCCATATGTTCCAGCTCCTTTTGTAGTCTTTCTTGGAGCGCAAATGGTACTTTCCGAGGTGCATCAACCTTTGCAGGAACATCAGGATTGACAGTGATGTGGAATTCACCAGGTAGACAGCCCAGGCCAACAAAAACCATTCTATAATGATATAATAAAGACTTTAAATCAACATTTTTATTCAAATTTTTACATAAAATAGGACTTTTCATAACATCAAGACCATTTTCTTTTGACTTTGACTCATTTGCAAGTTGGTGACATGACAGACTTGTATCACTACTTGACTGACAGACTTGATTGTATGACTGACTTTCACTACATGAGTGACTGACTTGTTGTTGAGATTGTTTTTCACAACTTGACTGACAGACTTCTTTTGTTGACGTATCATTGCTTGACTGACTGACATTTGACTGATTATAATTTGACTGACTTACATTTGTTGTTTGCTGAATTATATTTGACTTGTCATGGCTTATACTATAAACCCGTTTGACCAATCCAAGTTCACTGCATGAATATCTGCCAACAACTGTAGGCGAGGACACCTCGGCTATGATAAAGTTAATATTGTGACATTTCATCTCATAGTTTAGCTTAAAGTAACATTTTAATTGACACTGGCCTACAACTTTTACATTTTTACCTCTATATGAAGTAATTTTAGTAGTACATGGTAATAAAATTGACTTTTTGAAATTCAATGACTCAAAATCGTTCATTGACATGACATTGGCATCACTACCTGTATCTATGATGCATTTGAAATCAATATTGTTAGCATTCAATATAATTGTCCACTCAGACGTTTTTCCAGCACTTGATTTCAAATGACCAATGAAAAATGGAGAATCACCTTGATCTTCGAAGTCCAAAAACTGTACCTTCTTTTTGTTACACATTTCAGCATAGTGTTCTGTTTTCTTACATGCACGACATTGCACTGTAGCTGCTGGACACTTATATCGATGCACTTGACCACACTTAATACATGTTGACTGAGTATGTGAACTAGAATTCCTCCTGCGACTGTGATAATTTGAATTTGACGACCGTGAATGTTGATGAGACATTTGTAAGACAGAACGATCTGAGTTCAAGCTGTTGAGCTCTTTGTTGAGACAGCACAAGTGTTTTAGCAAGTGAGACAGCTCGTTCCAAATCTAGATTTTCCTCTGTAAGCAACTTTTCTTGCACAAAGTTGAACTTGTGATGCAGATTACAGACAAATATATCCATAATGAGCCTTTCTTTAAGTGTTCCAAAATCACATGTTGTGCTTTTCTTTTTTAATCTAGTGACAAATTCATCAATTGACTCTTCATCGGTCTGTTTGCAGGTAAAAAAATTGTGACTCCCAATTGTAATGTTGGATTTAGGAATAAAATGGTCATCAAACCTTTTTAAGAAATCTTCGTACTTGGCATTGTCCTCATCCAGCCCGAACGTATTGAAGATTTCCAGTGCCTCCTCCCCAATAAAGTGAAGGAGTATATTGACCCTCCTACCGTCAGATTCTTCGTGAAGGTTTGATGCCTTCATAAATATTCGAAATTGTTGACTCCATATCTTCCAATTAGTGCTTGTATTACCTTCGAATGACAAAGGTCGCAGATTTCCTGCAATATTCACTTTGTTGGACTTCCCTTGTTGGTTAGTTACATGACTTTCACGTGTTTCCGTTTCGACATTCGGCATGTTTCTTGACGCGAGTTTTTTCACTTTTTAATGCCTTTACCACTTCTGACACCATATAACGGAGTCTGGTTGTAGAAATAACACGAGATTTTAATATTAAATAGACTTTTAATAAGAGCACAACGTGGTTCATTGAGCGGGAGAAATGACAAGCCCTTTTGACAGCTGCGTTCCGTTTTACTTATGTCTAACATCATAACAGTAACGTTTCCAGCTTCTTTAATTTTCTCCCTCAGCTCATTTTTACAAGAAGCTTATTGTGCGTATCTGGGACACTACGCTATAAACAGTGAAAATCACACTAAAATCCGTTCAGTAGTTTTGACGTGACGCTTTTTCATACATACATACAGACAAAAATTCCAAAAAGTTCCGTTTTGAGCTCTTTAGCGCTGGTAAAGCACACAGCAATTAAACTTTAGAAAAATATTACATGTAGAGTTTCGACTTCGTTACAACTTTTTATATGTAAAGATTGTTATAATACAAAGATGTAGAACTCTCAAATCACGAAGAAAAAAAATCATTTTCGAACAATCCAGACCCCCATGAAAACCGATAAATAAAAACTAGTCAAGCCTCAGAAACAAACAGAAAACATGCGCTTGACAGGTGACTATCAGATCCGCTGAAAGCCAATGTACGATTTATAGAAGGAAAAACATCACACGGTACAAAATATAATCCTATTCCTTCCCCTCAAAAGCTACTTTTCTCTGCCACGATCCTAGAAAAAAGTTAGAGTTATATTGATCTGCGGCGTCATTTGATTTATGCTCCCCGTTTTATTCGTCAATACTGCCAAGTCTTCCGGCACGACAAACTAGCGCTTGCTTCTCCGAAAAGGTAAAATAAGCTTTATTGCAATCTCATAAAAACTTTTCCTGGAATACTTATTAAAATTGTAACACGTTCAACGTTTGAAAAACTGAAGGTTTTGCGAGAATCCTCTTGGGACGTCACTTTCGACGCGTTTCAGAATTTGATACAGTTTCATAGAATTTGGCTTCCCGAATGGTACTAGACGTACATAATATCTGATGAAGGGTGTATTTTTAGTGTGAAACACGTTTATGTTGTGAGTGGATAACAAAAACGTGTCCTTAGTGGTACCTCAGTTTAAAAATAAAAATGTAATGCTATTATTTTTTCACCCACTTTCTTTAGAGCCTCTAGAGATTTCGAGTTCAAATTGTAATCAAAACTCTTCTTACGTAGGTATAACAAGAAAAAACTCGACTAGGGCATAAATATGCGCCTCAATGAAATACATGTTAAGTTTTTTTTGAAAATAAAATTGGTTACTTTTTTGTTTTATTTTTTTCGTTTTTATTTTTATTGTCATGTATTTTAGTGATAAAGTTTGTCATTCATTTATTTAATAAATAATTAACGAATTTAAGTACAAATCATACGAAATTTGTTCAAGAGCAATTCGTTCAAAGCTAAATATTTTCTTTCTCTGTCATTATCGTGCGGATTCACAAAGATAGCTGCTGCTTAGGACGGTGTTTATGAAGGCTCCGAACTGTGGTTGAGTGCAAGTCAAAAGCGTCAAGTAACGATTTTCTCTGTATTGTTCAAAAGGTTACCAAAAGGTTCGCATTACTATTGAAACGGAACCATGCAAGTATTCGAAACAACAAAAACTTTTTTTTTACATTTTATCTTACGAAAATAAAAAATCTACAAGAAAAAGAGGCTACCATAAGGTTTTCTTAAACTTTTGTAGAGTGTCAGTTTACATCAGCCCTAACATTTTACGAGTGCTGTCATCATGTGTGATGTGAGTGTTTAACACATCGTGGCTCTTGCTTACATAGCCTGCCGAATCAGTAAGTTGAAGTGGCAGAGGCGTGCCATATCTGTTGTGTATTGGAACTTAATGCAAAGTACAGACTTCAACAAGTCATCTGTGTGACACTAAAATACAATCATGTCATTAGTACTGGCGAATATTTATCCTCGCTTCAAAATGAATTGTGTTACATTGTGATAGAGCCCTTCCCTGTTTTACAGCTGAGAGAGTCACATCATGTTAACTATTTTTTAAATATAATATTCCTTGTGTTCCCCAAATATGTGGTTTTATTATAGAACAATACAATACCTGTCACTGACGTGATAACAGTTGGGGCCGAAAGATGTTAGAATGGAGACCACGTACAGCAAAGCGTAGCGTAGGTCGAACTTGTGGCCGCTATACCGATGATCTGGAGGGCGTTGCGGGTGGCGTCTGGATGAGAAAGACGGAGGAACGCCAAGAGTGGCGTTATGTTGGAAAGGCCTATGTCCAGCAATGGACGATGACAGGGTGATGGAATGGATGGATGACCCTTGCTTGCCTCCCTTTGCTAGATTATTTATCTAAGGGCTTAACAATTTACCTTGCCTTATAACATCCTTTCTTCATCAATAGCCGTACGTAGCATGTAATTAATATAATAATGCGCTTTTGAGAAGAGCGGCCCTTTCGGTAAAGTTATTAAAAGCGAACTAAATACAGAAAAGAACTTACAGGTGACCATTAGCCCATACCGTAACAGGGATCACTTTATCAAACATAAACGTATCCCCAGACGTACATGTTACACACGAGACTATCGAAGCGCTCACATGAAAGACATATCTTGACCCTACGTAAAAACGCTTCGCTGAATCTTTTACTGTTATAACCCCTTTCACTTGCGCCACAGTGCAAACGGAACAAAAACTTGATTTATCCGTTTCTTCCCGATCCATCATCCCGGAGATAAGGGGAAGGGGAATACGCAAAACGCCCTCGGCCGTCCCAAATTCCCCGCTTAGCCGGGATTTTCCCAGCTGGTTACGAGGTTTAGTGAAAAAATGTTATCGGAAAAAATATAATGATCTTGCGTGAGATAAGATTTTACAATGCGTTGTTTCAAAATTGTGGTTTCGATATAGCTGGTGGCGACTGGTCTCCTTCCGAAACGCACAAATTATGATTGTTTTACTTAGTATCGAATAAAAGGTATTAAATAAATGTGGATAAGGCGCGTCAATAGTTTAAATGACAATTATACTTTTATAATAAAGTTGTGTTATTTTATACAATACTTTCTAAATTTTCCTGCATTACAACATAAAAGCGTGTTTATATTTTGATCCTGACATGGCTCGCTCGCAAAATGTTTTTTTTTTACAAAATTACTCGTCTGAGTTACAGTCAAAAGTACAAATAATGGAGTTATTCGTAGGACCTGAAAATTAAATGCTTCGAAAGTATAGTTAGGTTGACATCGGAATTTTTTGTACTTGTCTTTTGTTACTGATAGTACGGAAAAAAATATTGATAGAGATCTCCAGAGAATAATTTGAATAACATTATGTATCAGTGATTTCAATATCTGTTGTTTAAATATACCTATAGTTTATATGGTAAATATATAAAAAATTAAAATTCTTATCTAATTTAGTTTTCGTAGACACCGTAACAAATATATCCTGTCAAATTTGACGTTCCCAATTTTCATATTTTTGGAGATAAAAAAAGGAAAAATATTAAATTTTAAAGTCTGTATTACATTCCGTCTACGAGCATGGGAGCCGTAACTATACTACTCGAAAACTTAAAATTGGTGCACTGATTTTAAGATAAAACACCATGAAGACATCATTCCCGACACGTTGGTCGTCACATCATCTGATGACGGCGAGTAATTTTTTCCTCGTCGTCACGTCACACCGCACCGTTGGTTTTACTACAACTTTTGTATCACAACATTAGTGTTGTGCTTATTATAGGTACCTATTTAATAATATAAAAATCTTTAAAATATTTCATTTGATGTAATTATTTTATATAATTATGGATCCTTGAGAAGATGTTAAAATAGTGTTTCACGTATGAACTATGGAATGTAAGTCAGTCTTATTTGTAGTTTATACTCGTTTTTACCGACAAAATTTACATTCCAGCTCCACAGAATACATACGTATTTGTATATGTATATGTATAAATGATAATGAATACATACGTATTAGTACTACCAGCGGGATGGGTGGTGAGCCCTGTCACCTTTCCATTTGGAAAGAAAGTTTGTGTCATATTTCACTAGCACAGTCTTATGAAGCCAGTCTGCTTATAAAAGTATCCTAAACCAAGACAAGCTTTTGAATTTTTCTTTACACAATATTATATTTAATTTTTTATTTTGCTGGTATTTATTACATACAGCACTTACCATTTATTATTGAAACATACCTTACTTGGGCTTTTGGAGAAAGATGGCGAAGAGGGATTTGGATTTCTACAATTGTTGTTCCGTATTATTTTTTTTAATAAGTTATATAATTTATTGTTTTTTTTTGTCGGTGATTACGATTGTGAATATTTCAACCACACTTCCATTCCGATGTTTTTTTTTGTCTAAATTAAATACTTGTGCTTATTCACTATTTTCTACTAGGCTACACAGATTTATACAATAAATGAAACAGTATAACCCTTTATTTTAAACATAGATTGTTATCTATGATTTATGTCACCAAAAATTTTTTTTAATACATTTTCAGTAACATTCTTAAGAACTTAATGAACTTTCAGTATTTCCTATCTTAGTTCAAAAACTAATTAGTGTAAGGTTACGTTAGAAAACAGCTTTTTAATCTACATAGGGTCATATTTTATTTGAAGTTTCTTAATAACAATAAAATATACTAGATCATCAGACTTAAATTGAATATTTATATTTAAATAAAAAAATTGTATACCTCTTACAAACTACAAGCTTATATAAAAGTATGGAAACCGAAATTTTTCATGCGTTCTTTTCTTACTGGTAGTACTACGGAATACTAAAAATGATTGGTGAAACATCTCCCGAGAATCATTTGGACAACTATTAGGAAACTAATATGTTTCTCGCAAGTACCATATAACTATCGGCTTTCCCCGAACTAATATCGATATATTATTTTTATGGGCCACCTCTAGCCGATATAAAGGGAGCGGTATAGATACACAGGCCGAGTGTATACAGTGTGTAACAAAAAGGTGTGGTCATATTTATAGAGCTCATTCAGTAAATGAAATAGAAATAAAATCTTTTTTATAGAGTCAACCATGAATAAGTGAAAAATATACATTTTAATATACATTTCGGCCAAGTTTTTTGACGAAACAGCAGATTTTTATTTCGCGATTTCATGGTTGAATTCACAGTAAAACGTGTTTTTTATTACCTGAATGAGTTCTTTTAATACGACTAATCAGGGTTGGCATTGCGTAAAACAAATGTTTAAAACAAGTGTTTGAAACAGTGTTTAAAACACCGAGAAAAAACAGCTTTGTTTAAAATACTGTTTATAACACAAAACACTCATCTATAAAACACTGTTTTTTAGCATATTAATTGTTATTTTTTCCTTTTAACGAACGTGTCGTTGATATTACTCTTGTTTTAACGCATCCTTTTTTATTTTATTTTATTTTTATTTTATTTCAAGGTATATACAACAGATTACAGCCGAAAATTGCTTATAATAACGTAGTAACTGTTTGAACAAGGCTGCTTTCCAAAACGTATACACACAACATGCACAATTAAAAACTAAAATTAAACATTCATTAAGTACTTAACTATTATACAAACAAAATATAAAATTACAAAATTTAAATTGAACGAAAAATAAAATTTTAATAACCTTTTTCAGAAAGTGAGCACAATGTTTTTTTAAATAAACTATAGTTGTTTGAAAAAATATCAAAGTTATCGCTATGTCTTTTTAGCGCGTCATACGATCTGCACATTCTTGCTAATGGTGTATTATAAGTAATGTTGCTCTTAAAAGTGTGAAGCCCAAAAATGCGCGGGGCACGCTCTCTAATTTTTGCGTTAAAATTTATCATGTTTAAGAGTTTAGGACAATCTATGTGAGAGTTGATGATCTTGAAAAGGTAAATCAATTCACTGATGTTCCTCCTAGTCGATAGGTGCTGTAATTCGAAATATTTAGTTCTTGATTCATATGTTGGTAGCTGACGTTTTAAACCGTATCGACGACATATAATACTCATACAACGCCTTTGTATGGCTTCTATATTATGAATATGAACTTTATAAAATGGTGTCCAAACGATAGAACAATACTCGGCAAGGGGTCTTATAATTGAAAGATACAAACTTAAAAGACTTTTGGGGCTTTTAAAGTTTTTGGTAATTCGTGTAAGAAACCCTATTAACTTGAAACATTTCGCAGTTAAGTAATCATAGTGCTGTTTAAAAGATAGTTTCCCATCGAACAATATGCCTAGATCCTTCGCTAATGATTTTCGTTCTAAGCAAGTATTATTAATTTTATAATTATAAACATATTTCGGCGACTTGGTAGCAAAAGAAATTGCAAAACACTTACTAATATTTAAATACATTTTATTTATAGAGCACCATTCATAAACAGCTTGAATATCTTGTTGTAGGGCCAAGCAATCAGAAGCATCATGAATGGCTCGGAAAATCTTGAGATCGTCCGCATATAATAGGCAATCGCCCCCAATGCACTGTACAAGATCATTTATAAAGATTATAAAAAGCAGCGGACCTAAATGTGACCCTTGGGGAACACCTGATGTAACAAAAGCGGGATTATTAAAGCGATTTTATTAATCGGTGCGGTTAAAATTCCTTTACTAGCGGGGGTTTCCCCAAACATAAAGACGAGAACGAGCGGTGTCGGTGAGTACTTGTATTTTCAAGTATTTCTACGTTTCGTGTTTATTAGGAAAGCACTTACTATTTTTCACTCCATACATAATTGATAACATTTAAAAAACACTTTTTAATAAATTTTACATATTACATTTATAAGTTACCAACACGATACCCAAAAAATGTTTTAAACATGTTTAAAACAGCCGCAAAAAACATCAGCAAATATTTGTTTTAAACATGTTTTTTTATTTTTAACAGGATGTTTTGATCTTTAAAAAAATCTGTTTTTCCAAGCCTGCCGGACTACACATTTCTGCCACAAGAGTATTTTGCGGTGGGGCCAATGACAATAGAGATTTTTACCTGTGTTTTTAACCATCACACATTTTAATTAAGATCAATAAGTATCATGCAATTCATGCATTCATTGTTCGAGTTTGTAATATTTCAACACTTAATCTTTAAATGCATGGATATACTGACATAAGAGTGAAAAAAAAATTGGGACGAATACATATAAATGAAAAATACGTTATTTAAGGGGATCGGATCCGTTGGTATTAGCGAGGCACAAAAAAAAAACTTTGTATAAAAATGTGTATAAAAAATACTTTAACCCTAACAGGATTTTAAAAAATAACAATAGCAGAACAATAAAAAGTCGGCCAAGTGCGTGTCGGACGACGCGCAGTGTAGGGTTCCGTAGTTTCCCAGTACATTTTATAAGTTGGTCTAGTAATACAGATCGCGCCAAACTTCTAGTCCGCTCGGAAGTTGTTTTCCCGAAGAACGGCCCATACATTTTGTCATGTTTATAGGGGACTAAAAGTTTGGCACGCATGTACTCGTAAACCTGTAAGCTGTGATAGTTTATCTTTTAACTTCATTATATATACTACTGCTGTGAATTTTTTTACATATTCATAAACAACCGTTTAGCCGGAAGGGGGGTTCACTTGACACTATTGAAAATCAGCAATTTAAAGCTTAATATTTCGCCACGGATCTCTAAATCGAAATGGTTTTCACACACGCACAATGTTTTTGAACGATCCTACCCCACCCTCACACTAGGGGAATTTAGGGGAGAGACGAGAAAAAAAATCATCCCCAAAAAAAGCGAGATTTTATTTCACCACTTTCTCGGCGTAACTAATATGTATTGTATACCCATGCCAAATTATAGCTTTCTAGTACTAATAGTCTGTGAACTAAGTCGCGAACAGGCGGTCATGGCGAAACTATAAGGGTTCCTTGTCAGACTACGAAACCTTACAAAATGGGACATAATATATATCCCATCAGTCCTTTATGGGTTAATATTCCTGATTTTTATTTTCGCAGGGCATGATTTTAGATTCGGACTTTGTGTCCAAATAAAATACATTAAGGAGGTAATAGAAAATAAATAACAATATATTATGGTGCATTCTACTTAATGTAACATAGTATAACTTTTTTATATATATTTCGACTTAATTTTAAAGAAGAAGAGAGAAGCCAATATAGGTTGCAAAAGAAAGACCTTTATTTATATTCCGTAAAAATAACTCTATTCTTATACTATGAATTAGGGATAAAGTGCCTTAGCATTTTACGGGAAAACGTGTTTTGCCCATTATGTGGTTTTCTAAGTAAGAAAACGTGTAAATTGTTATTTTCGAAAGCCGCCTGCCTGACACAAGAGTAATGGTTGGTTTTATAATTAAGAAAAAGAAAAGGTATATAAGGAGAATGATAAAGTTAGGGTTAATACGGATTCTCAATTTCGTTGCATTACACTACACATCATTTAGCAGTTTTACAATATTTATTAGCATTTCAATAGAGCTAGATCATACTGTCTTCGCACTACCGAGCACTTGTTTTTGGTCTGTGTACTTCGGAAGACACGTTACTTACCTTTTTATTACTGAAAGATTCGTGGTTTAGATTAGTATGATATCGATTGGCCTATATCCAGCAGTGGACGAACACGAGCTGATAGATGGTGGGATGGATGATATTGAAACGGCTACTCACGATTTAATAGTCAGATTTCACCTGACTATTTGCACTGTATTCTTAAAATTTCTCCGGAGGCAAACATGGTTACGCGGCGGTTCCCCGTTTAACACTGAAAAACCTAGTGTTTGACTGTTCCCAGTGTCAAACGGGGAACCGCCGCGTAACCATGTTTACCTCCGAAGAAACTGTACGAATACAGTCAGGCAAAATCTGTTGTTTTTTGGGCGCTATTTAAGTCATACCTTAGTGACCGGATACAAAAGGTAGACTTAAATGGAGTAAAGTCATCAAAATGGGTGTCCCGCAGGGCTCTATTTTGGGGTCCTTATTGTTTTTAATATACTTAAATTACCTTCCTTACTTAGTTGAAGACTGATCTGAGATAGTTCTTCGCAGAAGACACGTCACTTGTTTTTAAAGTGAATCGACATAAAGATATTCTTGATGACGCGAACTCAATTCTCTCCCTGATTTTTGATTGGATCAATCCAAGCTGGAGTAAGTAAACGAAACTAATTTTTTAGGTATAACCATAGACTCTCGTCTTCAGTGGGGTCCCCACATAGAAGCTCTCTGTGGTAGACTTAGTTCAGCCGCATACGCCATTAGACGCATAAGGCAGATTACAGTATATTTATGTATATGTGTATATTATGGATATTTTAAATATTTTCATAGCATTAAGTCATACGGCATAATGTTGTGGGGTAGAGCCGCGGATATAGAAGCAATGTTTGTCTTGCAAAAGAGAGCAATTCGGTCAATTTATAACATGAAGTACCGAGATTCATTCAGACAAAAGTTTAAAGAAATTAATATATTTACGGTCCCATGTGAATTTATTTATCAAGTTATTAGATATGTCCGAAAAAATATTGATAATCTTCCGAGGCTTGGTGTGCACCACTCTGTTGAAACCAGAAACAAACATAAGCTAGCTTTTCCAAAATTTAGACTTGCCAAGGTAGGTACCTCTTTTGTAGGACATGGTATAAGATTTTACAATAAACTTCCAAAGGAAGTCCTCAGTTTGCCTGAAAATAAGTTTAAACTATACAGTAAAAGTAAAAACCGGCCAAGTGCGTGTCGGTCCATGCTCAGTGTAGGGTTCCGTAGTTGCCCAGTACATTTTATAAGTTGGTCTACTACTCGTTTTACAGATCGTACCAAACTTCTAGTCCCATAAATTTAGAAGAACAGCCCATACATTGGCGTGTTTAGAGGAGTTGCATAATTATCTCCGATTATGAGTTTTACTCGATTTCACAAGAAACTGTATCGATGTGAACCAAATAAAAAAACCGTGTATCTTTTACAGCGGGAGTCCGGGACGCGGTGTCCCGGTACCCGGTGCTCGTGTTCATCCATGGGGAGAGCTACGAGTGGAGTTCTGGCAACCCCTACGACGGGACAGTGCTGGCGTCACACGCCGGGCTGCTCGTTGTCACCATCAACTATAGGTTAGGTGTCTTAGGTGAGTCTTTGCTACATTTACACGTACGTGCAGTTTATTTAAACTATAAATAATGCATGACAACAATTATTTTAGAAATGGAAGGAATGATTAACGCCTCACCTGCTGTCACTCTCCCAGTTTCAAGGCAGAGGTTAACAGAAACCTCTCTTGGTCGGAACATATTGAGGCTTTAACAGCACGTGTGCGTAAGCTAATCCATGTTTTCAAAAACTTAAGGCACATTGGTGACTCTGCTGTACTAAAGGGCGTTTACTACGCCTTTTGTCAGTCTATAATAACATACTGTTTGCCTGCGTGGGGTGGCACACACAAATCCAAGATTTTAAAACTTGAAAGAGCACAGAGGGCCGTTCTTAAAGTAATCAATTATAAACCCTATAAATACCCGACAAAGGACCTCTATGCTGAAAATTTGGTCCTTATGGTAAGGCAGCTCTTCATCAGAGATGCCTTAGTAAACCTACACAAAAACCCGATTGAACTTTTTGGTAAAGATAGACGTAAAGATATTGTTTTTAAAATACCACATTGCAGAACCGCCTTTGCTCAAACCTTTAGTCGGTTTTTGGGACCTTTTTATATAATAGACTAAGTGCATCTACAGAATTAAAACAATTATCTTTACAGTCTCTGAAACAAGCCCTAAATATCATGTTGGGACGCTTGGACTATGATAATACAGAAAAGTTATTGGTAATAATTAAATAAATTTAGTATTTCTTTATAATTCTGTACTACACTGGGATACAAAAAACAGTCAATTACAATAATAATAATAGTAAAAATAATTCAACATGCGTCATTTTACTTTCTCCAACTACACAAATCAACACAAAATACCTACACTGCAACTCATGCACCACTCAACTACATGTTGAGATGTCCACTACACACACAATATTTGCATGCATTTATATAGTTATATTGTCATATTAAGTATCCTGTATTATTGATTATTATATAAAAACCCGTATATCACTTATTTATTTATTATGTAAATTATTAAAATTTAGTTAAATTTATTTTACCAAATTTAGACTACACTATACCAGGTAAAATCTTCGGTTGGTTTAGGTATGGTATACTTAAACCAATCGAAGATTATAAACGGCGAGCTATCCGACCGTCAAACAGTTTATACTAGCACGGTGGGTAGTTTTCGGCCCTCGATATAAGTGAACAATTACTGTACATTAGTGTTTTGAAACTTTTTGTATATTATTTAGGTTATAAATACAACAATTTAAGGAAATCTGTAATATTTATATATGTACGTAAATTGCAAATCAAATGTAAATAAGATAAACTTAAGTAATATATTAAGATACTTATAAATTATTTCCTATTGTACTTATAAATAAATTCATTCATTCATTCATTCATTCATTCATTCATTCATTCATTCAAGGCGAGCGCGTTTCATCCTAGGTCTTATCCACGATTTCCATCATTCACACGTAATCCTAATGGACGTAAAATAAAGGTAGAAATCTGACCCAGAGTCGGAAAGAAAAGGAAGTGCGTGGCCGAATCATGGTTCGTCCGTAGATTGTTCCTTGAAAGAACACATTAGGAAGATTTTCAAGGGATTCTTTTAGGTTATAGTCATCCATTTCACGTAGCCCAAATCCGCTTTCGGACCTCGGCTTAGATGACGTCATCATTCCCAAACGAATTTGAGAAAGGTTATTGTACGATCAGTAGAGTAGGTATGTGTTTTCATTTAATGACTTTAAATGTTGCAGCCAAATTCTTTTTTTTGTTGGAGTTATTAAAACACACGACAAACTGATAGAGATAATATATATTTTGTGCCCTTATATTGATTTTAGCCCAACCCCCGTATAACAGTTTAAAAAACCTAACTATATTTTCTGAATTTTGGTAAAAGAGTTGTCCATAAGCTGAAGTTTATTAAGCAAATTTCTAAAGTTGATTCCTCTTCATTGTCAAGATAGGGGCTTCAGAATTTTAAGGTTTAATGTGTTTGCAGATGTTTTTAATCGCATAAAACTTTTAATATGGATATCACAAAAGTTTGAAATAAATATTTTTGTAGGATAATAGTAAGATAACTTGGAATGATACTAACCCCAATGACTAAAATGATACTTAGTGATCACACTGAACAACCCTCCTATAGAAAGATTTCAGCGCAAATAAAAAAAAAACGGACAAGTGCGAGTCAGACTCGCCCACCGAGGGTTCCGTACAAATTTATTGGTACAAATTATAAATATGCCGGGCCTTATATAACAGACTGGTGACGGGCAGCGGCTTCACTGGTGCAAGGGTTTCGGAACCGCGCTCACCAACCCGCCTGCCCAGCGTGTGTGAGTATGGGCATTTCTTCCAGGAGAACCGTCAAGAGTAGCGAAATCCTGGAAAGGCCTATGTCCAGCAGTGGATGAAACAGGCTGATGGGTGGATGGATAAATATTTTATGAAATTTAATTATTATTTTTTTAATGATTTGTTTACAAATGTATGGTTTTCAGATATTTCTCTATAATTGTAGTATAAGATGGTATTATTTTGTAAATTTCATATTTCTAGGTCAACGGGAAATACCCTATAAATTTTGATTCGAAATATACGTGTTTTGTGGCATAGACGGCCGTACCTTTTGATTTTTTCACAGCTTCCAGGGACTGTAGACCTGAGTATTGGTTTTAGTTTCAACTCGATATCAAGATAAAGCTCAACCGGGTCGCCTTGGACGAGACGTATTCCGACCAGCCTGGCGACGTACTGATGAAAGGGCAATATCAAAAGTACCCGGAACAGAAGAGCTTGCATGACTAGATTGATGGATGTGGAAGAGGTGTGCCGGGATCATGGCAGTTGGAAATCTGTAGTCTACGCCTACCTCTCTAGAGGCAGGCCTGAGTTGTGCATATGTATATGTTTGTCTATGTGTATGTATGTTATATTCCGACAAACCTCAAAGGAAACCTTCTCCCTGAAAACTTTTTCCGAAATTGATACCGCCCGTAGTAATAATAATCAGAGCCCTGAACATTACGTTCAACCGGGTGCCCCGAACTGTCCCATTTCACGTCCCACGTTCAGGCAATTACTTTGCCTAACAACTTTCCAACTTTTATTTGAGGCCTGTCATTTGGTACCGAAATCAAAGCAAATTACATACGTGAAGGTAAGGAATGTCTCTAAGGTATCATTACCATGAATTTCAGCTATTAGGGTCCTCGTATGCGCGTGTTACGGAATGTCAAGGTTAACATCGACAATCGTTACGGAAAAAGTTTAAATATAATTTGGCCAAATTTGAGTTGGACTCGGAAGCAAAGGGTTTCGTAGCATCAGACAACACGGGCACGGAACCCAAAAACATAGTAAATAACAACACCATAGATCTCTTAGCAATATCAAGGTACAAAATAAGACGCTAAAATGGTACCGCCTGCCTGACAAATGATTCGGCTCCCGCTGACTATGGAACCCTGATGTTAATTATACCCTAAATCAAAATCTTAAATAATAAACAAAATTATAATACGAGTTTAATATAAGATGGTTCTTGTGACACACACACACTATCATATCTAAATCAAAATCAAAACATTTATTTTGTCAAATAAAATCACACTAATATTATAAATGCGAAAGTTTGTGCGTGTGTGTGTGTGTGTGTGTGTGTGTGAGTGGATTTATGTTTGTTACTCTTTCACGCCGAAAGGGCTGGACGGATTTGGATGAAATTTAGAATGGATATAGCCTATACCCTAACTTAACACATAGGCACTTTTTATCCCGGAAAAAAGCATGTCGTAAACCAAATAACACACGGGTGGAGCCGCGGACAAAAGCTAGTTATAAATAAAATTATTTCTACAAGTCAAAGTTAATCTTAACAATATACAGGATGTCCCAAAAGTCAACGTTATCACTTGGAAGGCTGATAGGCCAGCTCATGACTGTCCAGAATATTAAAATATGACCTCGTTGCCGTCTAATATAATTAGTTTTTGTTTGTAAATACCTACCACTTAAGTTAAACAGGTGTTTTCATTCGAATTTCTAAGTATTTAAATATTTTCAAGATGAGCTCCTTTTACAGTAGAATAGCAATATACTTTTTTCTTAAGTAAAACATGACAATTGTTTTACTATTTAAGAAACTACACTAAATTACCTATTATTTAAAATTATTTGCCAGTTAAGCGTAGTAAATTTTTTTCACAGTATGAAGAGTCACAGTTATACAATAAAAATATTAAATCCTTTAATTCGAACAAAATGTTTTTTTTTTCATTACGAAGGCGTATCATATTAGTTTTATTGTGGACTAGGGTCAACAGCAAGGCTATTTAGGATTGCGAAACAAAAATTATAATCTTGGAATATGGAATTGTGGAGCTATGGCACTGAAAAGACTCATCTAAGATGTCGAATTTAACGAAATTCATAAAAGTATCGATAATTGGAAAACTATCGACTTTTTACTGAGTTCATATTTTAATATTCTGGACAGTCATGGGCTGGCCTGGCCTATCAGCCCTCCAAGGGATAACGTTGACTTTTGGGACACCTGTATATCTTTAGAATATAAAAAAATATATAATAATACGGGAAATACATATAAAAATATTTAGGTAGGGCTACTAAAATGTAATAAAGTAAAACAACAAATTATTATTCATTGTTGTTTTACTTTAGAATTTGTACAACAATCTGACGAAATTTTAAACTTAAAAAATGCCACTTTTTCGTGCATTTTTTGTTTGGGGACCATTCTTGTATTTAAGTTTTTTCTATTTATTTGTTGCCGTGATAGAGGTTGTAGTAACACGTATTCTGTGAAATTTTCAACTGCCTATCTATTACGGCTGAAGCTGTAGACTTAGTAAAAGAGTCCCGTTTGGCACCGTTCGGGTACGGAACCCTAAAAAAAACTTTTTCCAGTCAGTGTAGTTGCGTACTTAAATATTTTGCATGCTTTTGATTCTAATTATTAAACTAAACAAAAAAAATCAAACTACAACATTTTCTGTGACGTGTGACACCATTAATTTATTTAATAAGTTACTAAGACCTAAGGTATGAATAAAAAATTAGATAAAAATATAAGACTTAGTTTTTAATATAAAAACTCCAACTAAGAACTAGCTCGAGATGTCTAGACTAGACAAACTTGTACAATAGAGACCAAATAAAAAAGTTTTGTTAGTCACTAAGATAATCAAAGCTTTTGCTTATTTCTCGTTATCAGATTGGTTAAAGTTACCAGCAGCAACTTCATACTTACCTGGTACTTTTTCAAGAAGTCTGGCAAGTCTAATTACTGTCCCTATTATCATTAGGGTCATACATTTACTTTAAGTATTTATTTATTTGATAGGAGAAAAGATTTATGTAAAGATCAAAGTCTGATAGTATATTAAAATCACAACTTGGCATGATATTTAGCAATATCAGTATGATTTTACCAATGATCATCGTGATAACTTACTTTGGATAGCGAAAATGGTTAAAACCTATTTTCGTCTGTGTTTTCATCAATTTTGGTGCTTTCATGGCTCATTACACTAGATAGCAAAAACAACCTTTTGCAAATAACTTTTCTGATAGACCAACCTCATTACCTCATGGCATCAATTTATTGATAAAAACGTCTGTAATCACGAGTTCGCATGTGCTTCGGCAATAACGTCACATTCAAGACCTACTGATACTCTTAGGGCTATCAGTTAATTCCGTATTGAAGAGGAAATGAAGTAGGTTACTCTGTTCTTTATAATTTATGTGACTCACCTTCGTATAAAATAAAATAAAGGTGTTATATATATAAATTGTTTTGTTCATATGAAAGATATTCGCACAAAAACAAATTTAAGAAGTTTCTTATCAATTTTTTGTTTTGGTGGCTTTATTGACAAATTCACTACTTCCTGCATTATACATAGTAAATAAAAATATAATAAAATAAACATCCCCTTAGTTATATATTTGAGAAATCACAATATCGTGTTCAATCAGTTCAGTTAGCGTCGAAACAATGTACAGTAAAAAATATATATAATACAAACGTAAGGAATTAAAAACACATTGTCACGACATGAATCCCCGAGGGGTTGTCAGAGGTGTCCCCAAGTGTGAACCGTAAAACTCAAGTCACATTCAACACTTGGATGCACCCGCTTTTCACCGACAATTATTACGTCCCAAACGCAAGAGGGGGTAAGCCCAACTGCATAGCATATGTTATTGTTGAAAGTTTTTAATGATTCTTAGGGGTGCTAAGAATTAATGAACGTAATTTATCTATGCATAATCCTCGTGGTTGTTACAAGAAACGTTAAGTTGTTCCCGGGGAAAGTGGCAATTATAAGACTCGTGTCTCGTCCTTTTGCACGTGCTGCTTATTACTCTTCCAATATTTATCCATTTTCTTTCCACACCTTCCGTAAAGATACTATTTTAGCATCCCTGGTAGTCATATATTTAACTCTTTTATAATCCATTCCATCAATCCCCATGTCCATCCCATCCGCCATAAAAATGATTAGTAATTGTGACGTCTTGAGGACTTGGGGAGGTCTTGATGTTGGAAAGATAGCATATTTAAAGAAAACCGGTCAAGTGCGAGTCAGACTCGTATACCTAGGGTTCCGTAATTCGACAGTTTTGGGAACAGGCAGGAAGAGGTATTTAAAATCTTGGCTATCCATCCATCCATGCATCGATCAGCCCGTGTTCATCCACTGCTGGACATAGGCCTTTCCCAAATTTCGCCACTCATGTCGGTCCTCCGTCCTCCTTACTTTTACAATCAGCTCTTTAATATCTACAATTTGATATGTACCCATATTGTATTTTTAGCATATCTTTTTTTATTTTTCTCACTTTCGTATTGGAAATATTTTGAACACTATAAAATTTTTCATAAGTTTTTTTACGCCATATTGTGTAGGCAAGTAAATGCTATTTTTGTAGCAAATTTCAAGTCTTAATCTTTAACGGTGCTAAAGTTATGAGGCTGTGACATACGGACGGACGGACGGACAACGGAGTCTCACCATAAAGGTTCCTTTTACCTTTCAGGTACTACGGAACCCTAAAAATGGGACTATGAGACACGTCGTGCTTACTTTTAATCTCTCCCTGAATTTTCGACAAATAAATGCATAGTACAGTTTAACCGGTCGTGGTCAGTCCACCGCGGCGGATGGAACTTTGTCGTAACTTCTGGGAAATATTAAAAGGGAACACGTAGTAATTCATATAAATGATTACATGTTGATAGGCAGTGAAAGTACATTGAAATGTGTTTACTTCGTCAAGTGAAATCGGGATAAGAAGTAGCATGTCACCTTATTGTTACAAAGGGGGGTGGAGTTAAGATGAAGTAAAATAAATATGTTACAATCACAATTATATCACGCATAAACGTTTTATATGGACGACCTTTTTGCGAAAAAAACATTCCGATTTTTGAAGACCCGTTTGTAATGAAACGAAGGGAGATGTTCGTTCCTGTTTTCATTTGCTGATAATTAAAGGAGTAATTAAAACTTTAGAATGAGGGGTATCAACGTATCAAGCCTCAATCAAATCATTCACTCAAATAATAATTAATGTACGCATATTAACTGAACAACAGTACGATTGGTCCGTAGAACAATGTTCTTTCTGCATATTCGCATTTCCAATTAATTGTCATTCAAAGTTTGTCGAAGATGTTTTTGGTTGTTTCTAAAGGTGACTTTTTTATAGGATATGTTTCTTGAGTGAAGTTTTGATTTATGTCCTTTTTCGTCGTTTTTGACCTATATTAGGTAGTAGTTCTACGGATTTTGTAGATCTTCTCCACATAAAACGTTTTTTGTCGAATAAACAAAAAAAAACATGTCATGCATGTAAACATCCAACTTTGAAAGATGCACATTATTGTAGGTGTTATATTTAAACGGGGCATTTTTTATGGAAAACTTACATATTTTAAGATTTGATGTTGAAATTCTTCATTGTATCTTCAATGAAATTTTGTTCTAGATCGTAAATCTGACCTAAAATGGCCCCTAAGATTACAAAGAACTCATTTCGTTGAAGCAACACAACGCACACAATGTGCAAGCGCACATTTAAAGTGACAGTTCCGCAGAACAACGTTTTATGTCTCTTAGCCACTTGTTCGTAAAAATAATTATCACATTATCACGGAAAAAAATTCTTTTTTAAAAATAATAAGTATGCCAATCGAGTATCAAGATTCAAGATTATTTATTTGTGAACCAAGGGTATAAAAGTAGGTGTAAATAACAATATTATGTCTCCTCTCAGCTCTGCCCAGCAGGGCGTACAAATATTTTACACATGCAATAAAAAACATAAATGAAAAGTTAACAAGCAAAGATCTATCATGCAACCTGGTGGTCAAATCAAATTAATATACAAAACTACATAAATGTCAAAACACAACGCAAACAAATTATAATTCAAACAAACAAGACAAGTATGGCATTATAAGGGTCAATTTTTACAAACATAATACAATACAAATACAATCTTAACCTATCAATTCTAATAAATCAACAAATCGAACCAGGTTGCGTTCAAAAACCATAAAACACTGTGTATTGCCGACTTCGTCAGGGATAGTTTTGGAGGTAGGTCATGTCATGTCATGATATTTCAATGTTTCGTACAATTAAAAGTTTAATTTGAATCAGAATAATGTCATATCTATATAATCTAAGGTAAAGCCATAATAACTGTGTACACGTATCATTGAAAATTGACCAAAAGAAAATCTTGAGTACTATAATAGGCTTTGTCAATTAATAACTTTTTTAATGTTTTCTTAAATGTATAAAAGGCTTTAATGTCACGAATATAACTTGGTATGTTGTTATACATTTTAGGAGCCATACCCAAAATACTTTTATGTAATAGAGCCGTGTTTGATGGAAATTTGCTATTTGTCTACAACATTTGTTGTAGACGCTTACTTCTGAATTTGTTAAAGAGATGCGGATTTTGTTTTACAAAACAGGCAATCTCATATATGTAAAGTAATGGCAGCGTTAGTATTTTTAACTCTTTGAAATGAGGTTTGTAGGTATCTCTTATTTTTAGATGACAAATAGCCCGTATGCACTTCTTATGAGATTTGAACGCGGCTTCTTTATTTGTTGAATTGCCCCAGAAGATAATACCAAATCTCAACGTTGATGCGACAAATCCATGGTACGCTTTCAATACGGTATTCCGACTGACTATTTTTGATAACATATGTAGTGCGTACGAAAACTTGTTTATTTTTTTGCATATGTGATCAACTTGAGCCTTCCATGTTAAATGACAATCTATATGTATTCCTAGAAACTTGGTAACTTCCTTTTCTTCAATTTTGGTGTTATTATGTATAATGTCTATGTTTTCGGGGTGTAACCTTTGTTTTAATGTCATAATTTTAGTCTTGCTCAAGTTAATGAGTAAATTATTACATGTCAAACAGTTAATTATATTATTCAAAGAGTCATATATTTCAGCTTCCTGAGTTTTAATGTCATTATTGATAAAGATTGCTGTACTGTCATCTGCAAAAAGAACCATTGGGTGATTTAATTTATTATAAAAACAATAATGGACCCAAGACACTTCCCGGCGGTACACCATTTACTACTTTACAAAGGTTTTATGAGAAAATTTCTTCACTTTTTGTATGCCTATTTATTTTACACAATTCTGTTGTTTGATATCTATTCGTTAAGTATGTTTCAATGAGATCACTATGTATGCCTCTAATGCCATAGTTTCTTAATTTATTCAATAAAATATTATGGTTAATGTGGTCAAAGGCTTTTGACATATCCATAAATAGAGCTGTCACAATTTTTTTTGTCATTCATACCCGTAATTACCTTATGAAGGAAGTCAAAGATTGCTCGATCTATACTAATCTGTTACCTGAATCCTTTTTGCTCAGGAGCAAGGATGTTATTTTTTTCAATAAAAGGATATATGCCATTGTACAAAGCTTTTTCAAAAATTTTTGCGAATACGCATATTAATGCCACCGGTCTGTAAAAATCCATATTACTTTTATCATCCTATATATATCATCTTAAACATAGGTTTTGTTATGGAATATTTAAGTTTTTCGGGGAAAGTACCATTTTCTATGCATATATTTATATATATATTTAAAATAGTACTCAATACTGGAGCTACAATTTTTGCCGTAAATTTGATTACTTTAGTTGAGATGCCATCTAGGCCTACGCTATTAGTATTCCTAAGTGATCGTATAATTAATTCCATGTCAAAAGGAGTAGTTGGGCTTAAAAGAGAGATTTTGGAGCATTTTTTACTTTGTAAATGGTAGAGTTTAAATTATGACATGTGGAGACCTTATTAACAAAATATTCATTGAATGATTGAGCTATTTCCTTTGGGTCTTTTATTAGACGACCATTAACTTTAACTTCATCAATATTACCTTTTGGTGCCTTTACTTTATAATTATTAATTATATCCCATGACGCCTTGGTTTTGTTTTCTGCTGTATTAATATAAAAGTTGTTCTGTGATTTTTGTGCTAAATAAATGATTTTGTTTAGTCTTTTTGTATAAGTCTTGAACACAGTTTTAGTCTTTGAATTAGGAGACATTCAAGCTTGATGCCATTACCATATTTTCGTTTTACTTTCACATTCGTTTAACATGTCTTACTTAGCATTTATTAGTTTATAATCTGACTATAAAAAAAGATAAACTATATGAGACAGGTAGATGATGTTTTGCATAGTATTTTAACTTACTACCTCATTAGACAGGTAGACTAACATGTATTTTTTTTCCCTCATGACGAAGGTTTCCTTCTGTCTTTTATATTTTTATCCTTTAGTTATTAAAGTTTAATGTATTGTTTTATATAATTCTATGTAAGTTAAAAAGACTGTAATAGTATTAAGACATATTGAGGAAAAAAATACTGATAAAAAAGACATGATCTTGCTAAGTTTCTTGCCCTTATTCTTAGCAAGATTAATCGAATGGGCAGATTTAGGCATTATAACTATTTAAAGTTTATTTATCTATTAACTTATTTATTCATTGCATTATGCATAGGTATATACAATATTTTAATTTTTTACTTATGTTAGTATATATTTTGTTAGGCATTATTTTTATTTATGGTCTATTCAGTTTATTTATCAACTTGTTTATTAATTGCATTATGTATAATAATATTATTATTCCAATAAGTCTTTATTTTATGCATGTGTATAACTTTAATAGCCCAACTTAATTTTTTTTTTTATATTTCCCGTAAGTATCATATTTGTTTCATTATAAAATATAAAATATTATTTTTATAGAGATTAGATTTGACAAGTAAAACGTATACTTTATGTATCTATTTTACAATTAAACATTTTGAATCTTTGAAACGGAACAAATAATGACAATATTATAATGCCGATTGTAAATTTTTAATTGGGCCTTTTTCCTTGGGAAATTTGTTCAGTATGATCAGTGTACTTTATGTGGTGTTATCTGAAGACACCTTAGCCTTTACAATCAGTATATTTTATGGATTTCAGAAAATAATAATAAAAAATTAAACTCTTAGCAAGTTTTGTGCCTTTGAATTTTCCGTTCGTTGCCAGCCCTATGTTCTATGTACAGGATGATTCAGCTTTACGATAGTACTTACATATTTTCAGTATGACTTGCATTTAACGACGTATGTTAACGACCTCTCGTATTTATGACGGATTTTATGAGAAATTTATGTATTGAGACAGGTTTTATGTGAGAAAATCAATTTTTGAGTGTACATTCTAGGTTTATGGGTGTTCGCAAATTTTTATGCTGATCACGGATGACATTATTGTTGAAACTTTTCTTATTATTTTTATGTAAATTTTTTTCACTTCTCTTGCTCTTAAAGTTCTTGTTTATGCTAGGTTTAAGGGGACTAAAACTACTTTTTATGTTCTAGTGCATAAAAGTGTTTACTTCTTCTAAGACTATGGCAATAGGCCTCACAGCCAAATACACAGTACAACTTCATTGACAAACTTTTTCAAACTCAATAGTGTTCGCGCTAAGATTCTATCATTTTTGACAATACAGCGATGAACACGGACTCTTCAGACGATGCTCAGAGGGATATAAAGTGACTTAAACAAATATGATATAAAATAAATAAACCTCAGACACGCATGTCTAATTATTTATTAACGTCATTTAGACATGGCTGTGTGGATAATTTACCTTTGCCTTCCCAATCGGTGGCAGAATATAACAAAAGAGTAGTAGCGGGAAAGAGCTGTTGTTTTTTCTCAGCAGTACATATTTAGTTGTTTGACTATTTAAATTTGCAATAAATATTACTGAAAGTTAAATATGTCATCAAGTGATGATGGAATAATACTAACTCCTGACACATTAATGGAAAGAAACGCAAATCTAAGCAAATATATCTTAAAAGCTATGAGAATTTAATGTATTGGAGAAGCGGAAAACGAGTAAATACGTTCTTGAAAAGTGTTTTTTTAACGTATTTTGATCAATTTTCAAAGAAATTACAGCCGTCTACACTATGGAGTGTATATTCTATGCTGTAGACTGTAGTAAAAATGAAACACGACATTGATATATAAATATTTGTTAACCATATCACAGTTTCATTTCCTCGCAATCAAAGTGAAAAGCAGAGGCTCAGGCAGCTAAATATCTCGGTAATATGGCTCGTTTTATGCACTCGTATAATAATCTACTATTTCAAGTTGCCGTCCTTATTCGTCGTAACAATCGATAGCTTAGATAAAAAGTATATATATTTATTTTGTTAACGTACTCATATTGGGACGTTATAATCGTCGAAGAAAAGCAGGTGTACCACGTGTGGACTGCGACTTGAAATTCACAGTTCACACTTGGTTTTACACGTTTCACTAAAACCCCCTCGGGGATTTATGTCGTGACAATGTGTTTAGTGTTGTTGTTTTTTGTATTATACATAGGTATTTTTGAACAAACTAAAGGCTTATGTCAAACATAAATATTAAAAACTGGATTTAATCACTTGCTTTCTAATTAGGGATACAACGGTTACGAAGCGGTGCAACGTTTTGTATCCGTAATCGTAATAATTACGATTTATAACGAAGCAGCGATCGTGACGATCATTTAATTGAAAGTTTGTCAGGCACGGCTCTAAGGGCTTAGTTCCCTTCGCCTTCCCATATAGTGACAGAATAAAAAAAAGTCAATTGAGGTTAAGAATTTTACGAGTGAAATTTTGATTATTGAGAAGATTTACAAAAGAAAGATTTGTGTGATTAAACATGTTATTTCAATTTAATATAAAACTAAAAAGTTAAATTAATAACTAAAAATATATGTGAGATTTTGTTCTTTTTTTTTTCTTTTAAGTTTTCTTTTATTAGAGTGAACATTCTATTGAAACACATTCTGAGGATTATCTGAAACATTTTTTTAAATATTATTTTATGCATCTGTTATCGTAATGTATAACGATTATTATCGTTATCGTAATCGTAATCGTTATGATCCAATCGTTGCATCCCTATTTCTAATATACGAAAACCTTAAAACAAAAATAAAAGATCAATAATACAGCAAAATAATTGAATAGTTGAATAATGAACCTAAATCTCGAGAATAATAGTTGAAGATGTCTAGACCAGACAAAGCACATTATTTAGAGGCTTGGCTTGGTATTACGGTACAAATCTTTTTTTGTGGTATTTTAAAAATAAAATGTCGTCTTTCCACAGTATTGACTCTGGCTGGGCTTGCGTTTACAGGGAACATGAAAAAAAATATTTTAAAATTTTCCACAAAGGTCATCGAAACTTTATGCCGACTACTTAGCAAGTAATTATTTGGCTGTATAAATAAATTAATGTTGCTTTATATTTGCACCACCTAGGAAATTACTGTAATAATTAAACTCATAAATTATACACAAATTCTTGTACTTTTATTCCACATATATTTATTTTTATTCTAACTTAGGCTACCGGTTTCGTATTACACATCATCGGGCCAACAAATTATTAATTATTTAACATGACAGAAAGAAAACAAAAGAAAACATTTTGACCCATCATGACCCATTTTGAAACGCAAGCTGTGGTGATTCACCTCTGTTTATTTTATATTTGCTTGTTAAAGATGTTTTCTTTTGTTTTCTTTCTGTCATGTTAAATAATTAATAATTTGTTGGCCCGATGATGTGTAATACGAAACCGGTAGCCTAAGTTAGAATAAAAATAAATATATGTGGAATAAAAGTACAAGAATTTGTGTATAATTTATTCAAGATGATATTCCACCAAGAACCATCAATCGAATCCATCCAATAATTAAACTCATACGTCGGTACAAATTATGAAAGTCTTATGAAATTGGTATAAAGAAGTTATTAAAACACGAGTGTGAGGTTAAAATAGACCAGTAGGCTACTTTTTTATAAAAAAAAATACAATTGTATCACACGAGTGTTTTAATACCTGGTTATTTCCAGTTTCATACATCGAAACTCCTGAAATAGTTTCCTGCTTAATTTCCAATCCATAAATTAGTCATAGTAAAATTTGTCGTAAGTAAGCTTTTCTAGAATTTTCAGTTATAAAATTGTTCGTTATTTTCGTTGCGTAGTATCACTTGATTAGACATATTTGCCCAGAATAAAACTTTTAACCAACGAAAACAGTAAATATTTAATCTAGAAATATTTACCTAATTATGGCGCAAGAAATCTAGCGGTGCACCGCGCGCGCATGTGAGGTTCGGGCACAAGGAATTTTCATAAATTTGAGATCAAGCACTGTCATTAAACAATCCTTGGTCAGGCCGCACTATAGTTTTGTACGTATTAGACAATATTATTTTAAATCTTCATTGGTATTGTCTGTGCAAAGTTCTCTTACTTAGTGTAATAGGCTTATACACAGGGTAAACAAAATATTATTCTATTTAGTCCATCATTTAGATTATCAAAAAATATTAGACACGTATTTCTTCTTTTGTAAATCAAACAAAAACTGACAGAGATAAAGCGTGAGTGGGAGAAAACTACGTCACTTCTAAGTAAAATTGTACCTAGATGTGACGTCACGCGGAACTTCAGCGGGTTATATCTTCATCATTTATTGTTTAATTGAAAAAATACGTGTTCAATATTTTCTGATAATCTAACTGACGGAGTAATAATTTTTTTTTTGTCATCATGCCTAATAAACTGTAACAGCAGAAAAATGTACTTGTAGTATTTTCTTGCTAGGAAAACTATACCATTTTTTTCCCCAATTTATTGATAAAGACGTTTGTAAATAAAATTTGCCATTTGGCACAATTTTTGGGTTCTTAATCATGATTTTACGACACGAGTGTAGTTGTCATCTCATTCAAAAATTGCTTACTTCTTTTTGAGCCCCCATCAACTTATTCTTAGATGATGAATTCAAAAACCACTGATTCCACTTCGTTGATATGTTGGTTCATAGTTTAAACAAGTTTAATCCTCACAGATTGGTAGAAGAAAGGAAGGAAGAAATAAAGAAAGAAAAGAGCTTTATTTAAAAAATCACAGTAGTTATCCATCCATCAGCCTCTTTCGTCCACTGCTGGACATAGGTCTTTCCAAGATTTCGCCACTCATGGCGGTCCTCCTGAAGAAATGCCCATATTCACACACGATGGGCAGGCGGGTTGGTGAGCGCGGTTCCTAAACCCTCGCACCAGTGACGCCGCTGCCCATCACCGGTCTGTTTTATTAAGGCTCGGCAATTGGGGATGGATATACCGCCATCCTTCGGTCCCCAGGCGATGTTGGGCTGCCTGGTTTTGCCTGAGAGCTGTTCTCTTACTCTCCGCCGAATAAATTCGGGAGGATTTGCGAGTAAGATGGGGGTACCTCCACAGTCGAGCCCGGCATCAGCTCTACCACCTACCAGTACAGTAGTGTTAACAAAAAAAAATAACAAATTAGGCATATTCTATGGTTAAGAAAGAGGAGTCCAGCTCAGCTTAATGCTACTGCCAAAGCCACAGCGCTGGTTTTCTGCTGGATCCTACAGAAAAAAAACTAGTAACTAATCTTAAATAACTAAAATCTATTTTAAATTAAATTAAAATTAAAAAGCGTATAGTGTAAAATACATACAAATAGTGAAAAAATATATAAATAATAAAATAATAGTAATAAGTAATATGAAATAAATATACAAATAATAGTGTTATACTAAATAAACAAGATGTATACTTTATAAAAATACTATACAAGCTTATGCATAGATTTCATTGCACATTTAGGCAGGCATCGTTATTTGTTTTTCAATTAGATGGCTCGTCTTGAGTTTAATACGAAAATTAGTCTCTGTCTTGCATTCAGGTTGTTCCATATCTTTGAAGCCCTAGAACTCGATATCATGATAAGGACACTTGTATTGTTTCACTAATATTCCCTTTATTAACTCCAACCGGTTCCGCCTCACAGAATTGTTATGACGAGTAATATTAGTAAATATGTTTATTCACATTGCAGATGATATATAATAATTTACTTTGAAACAAATCGAGCCATATTTAATAATGCAATGCAAGTTGGTTGGTTAATTGAGACAAATTCATGAAAGGCTTATGACGCAAAGGGACCGGTTTCCCACTCCAATGTAAACCGACTACTTTCAAAAACACTTCGGATATGTATATGAAAATCGTGTAGAATTTGCTTCCGAGTATTTTGCTTTAATTTTAATCCACGCCATATGGATTCGTTCCCACATGACTTACAGAATACGTGTTGCTTTATATAGTAATAATGGATATTGTATAAGCATTGCCATGAAAAGAGTAGTTTTTTGGGCAGTCTCCCACATGACAGTATCTGGAGGTAAACTTTTTTTTATGTATTGCATCTTTATTTAAGGGATTAATTCTGTTATAATAATTTTATCATGTATATGTCGCCCGAAAATGGTGTAAAGTACTTTTTCGCAAAACAGCCACTTTTTCGTGAAATTACTTTATGGCGTAAAGGCCAACCCTACGCACAAAAAAGCGAGATAAAAACAATTTCGTCAAAAATAAGTGCGACGACGAGTAAAGCGAAGTGGAGCGAGGAAAAGCATTTTAGGTTTACATGTTAATAAATTTAGTAAGCTGAGCAAAGTGTAGCGGAGCAAGGCAACCCCCTAGTTTAACAGAAAATAATTTGGGTCATGGGACAGTGTTTACGCCATAACTCGTTTCAGTTTTTGCAATCCTACGACATCTATATTTTATTTATACTGAGTTTTTTTTCTCACAAACTCTCTAAACATGGAAATTAAGATCAACAACCAGCCACTTGAGTCTGTAGACAAGGTACACTTACCTAGTCCAGCCCATTTCTCATAACTTCTAAGACTTCATAGACTTCTTTATAAGGTAGATGTTTCAGGAAACTGACCCACAGCAGGTGTACACATACCGGTATACAGGTACCAACTGGCTCAAGCTCGACTCAAAAGCCGTAACAGCTTCCTGAAGGGCACTAAGGCTCTCATTGACGGTCCAGCAAACGCGAGATGTGATCGGTGGAAGAAAACACTCCCTCCTCCTACAACATTTGCCCCAGCTAAAGAACATCTAGCACCTGGATACAAACACCCGTGACCTGTATGGAAAGCACTAAACCACGCGCACCCAGGTCGGTCGCTGCAGAGACAACCTTTCCAAATGGGGTTTCACAAAGAATCGGAGCTGCAACTGCGGAGCCACCCAGCAAACCATGGCCCATCTCATGTCATGCCCATCGTGCCTGACCACCTGCACGATGACCGACCTTCTCGAGGCCAACAGCAGCGCTATCGAAGTCGCCTCTTTCTGGGCTGGAAAAGTTTAACGCCGTTGACACGCTAAGAAGAAGAGTAGTTTCAAGTTGATGTCTCTAACAGGGCCCGAGAAAAAGGGTCTTGACAGATGGATAAACAGACAAACGGACAACAAAGTGATCCTATAAGTGTTTCGCTTTTTTATTATGAGGTACGGATCCCTAAGAAACCGATTAACTGTCGGCCAACTACGAGTACATGGAATTCAGCTGCGCTGTTTAAATAATAACAGTAACTTTTAATTACAGAATAATGTTTGTCTGTGAAGAGATTTGGTACATTTGCATTATTCTCTGTTTGTTAGCTTTACGCTCACGTTTTTAGGGAAATTGCATTTGGTTTTTTTTTGCAAATATTGGGTTTTTGGTCATAAAACAGAAACCAGTTCCGGAAAATGTTCGCCATTCACTATTACCTCAACTCTTATATGTTGACCAAAACTGACTTTTTAGACTGTATTACATATGTCGCCTGCATTTAATTAAATCAGTCACTTGGTTGTGATTAGTTTTTTGGAAGTCCTGCAGCGCAGAAGAGAGGCGGTAGCTTAGGTTAGAAGGTTAGGTATGGCGAGTCACGCCACGTCACGCCTTTGTGGATATTTTTTAAAAACACCCAGAAATATGATTTAAACCAAAAGACTAGCCATTTAGTTAAGTGACTGATTTAACCAAATGCCGACGACACATACATGATGACTTTCGTTCATATAGTCAAATTCATACTAGACTCAGTAACTGGTCAGCACCAAGGCTCAATTACCCTTTCTGTGAAATACGCAAAATAGAATTTAGACTTCCTATACTAATTAAGTCGAGGTTGTTCTTGAACAAGCATAGAGGCACAATAAAATATATTTCATATTTCACAAACAGGATAATTGAACCATGGTCCTGACCACTTACCGAGTATCCAGTATGAATGTTCATAAACGAAAGTTACCATACATATGTAAAAGTTCGGCAGTCACTATTTTAGCTCAACGTTATGTGACCACAACCTTTTGGCTACATGACTTTTTTTGCGTGCTGTCAAGATATATTATTTCGAGAGGTCGTGACGATAAATACCGTTATGGTTTTTTGTTAAGATACTATTTAAAAAAAATGACTCAACATTTTACGATAAATGCAGTAAGAAAAATTTGTTTTCGTAAATGTGTTACATTTCTTTACAAAACGAAATGAAACGGCTGAGTAATTTTCATCTCCATTATAACAAAGTGCTTCTTGCGTTTTAGTGCAATGTTACGTAGAGTTCAAAAAACTGTGTCACATAATTTCAATTGAATCCAGAGATATTTGTGGTCCAGAACAATCCCAAAAATTTCAGCAGCATCCCAAAATGAATCAAACTTTCATTGAACGAAGGTCCCTTCAAAACGTCGAATTCCTCTAAAACTTAATAAATCTCCTTCACTGGACCCGTAAAGCAAAATAAAGAGGAATGTTAGTAACATAGCTTGGAACTAAGCATCCATTATTGTATGCTAAGTATTGATATTGGCGACACATTAATAAAATATCAATGGAATTTCTGTATGTCAAACATTTCTATGACTCAATGTATAGCGCCATCTACATAGACGTGTTTTACAACTTGAAAATGAATAATGAAACATCGAAAATTAAACATTGAAAAAGCCCCTAGGAATATACTTTTGATTTGTACAAAACCTCGCTTGAAACTTCATTATGCTATGGATAGTAATAAAGCCTCCGAAAAACAAATTAAATCCCAGCCACTGCTGCATACTGTAATACCATCTAAGCAGCGGTAAAATTAGTTACCGAAAAATATACTGATATAACATCTACCGAAAAAATAAATAAAATAGCAAACTTAAACCACCTGTTTTAAACAATGAACCTCCGAATAAATTACTGAACTTCCGAAAGAAATACTAAGTAAGGAGGAGGAGCGTGTGAGGTTGACATGTAAATACATATTGGGAGCCGAGCGAAGCGGAGCTGAGCGAGGCGACTCCTTCAGTTTTAACAGAATTCATGATATAGTCAGGCAACTTTGAATTTTTTTTCGGAGATGTACGACAAAAAAGCTGACAATCGTTTTCACTGAAAAGTATTTTCAGCTGGTGAAATAGTATTATGTCAGCTTTTTGATGTATTAAGTTTTCGGAATTTTCAGTATTTCATTCGGTAGTTTTCGGTAGTAAGTAGTTTATTTATTAGCACAGAATTTTTGGGTAACTTAGTATTTAAAGAAGTAACATTTAAAAATTGAACATCCTCATTTTTAATTAAATTTTCGAAGCTTTTATTACTTACCTTATAATATTGTAGATTGGTACTGATATTGAAACGCTGACTAGTTTCACTGTCAGTGTCAAACGAGGAACCGCCGCGTGACCATGTTTGCCTCCGAAAAAATCTCACAATTAAAATTGTGAGTAGCCGTTTCAATATCAGTATGAATCTAAGCCACGAATCTTTTAGTAGTAAAATTGTAGATTGGAATAAAATAGTCTCGTTTCGTGGTGTTTTTAAAGTAAAACTACATAAGCGAGGCTTTAAATGATTTAAATGTTAAAAAACTGGGTTTTGCCTGGACCTCCTACTTAGTGTAAAACACAATTTCACTATCGAAATTACAGCTTGGTGTAGATACACGTGGCGCCACCTAGCGATAAATAAAGGAATCCTTGTATTTTTTGGTCGGGTCTTATAAAAAAAAACTATTCTTGCGATTATATTTTTAAAATATAGGAACATAATAAGGTTTGTTTATAACTGCATAAGTTGTACTTTTTCTCCGATCCCTTTTATGGCCAAAATATATTCCTTATCATGCAAAAATAGGTACATTAGTCACTCATATCTTACAAAGAAGAAAGCAGATACTATAGATCATTATCTACAACGATCTTAGGACACAATTTACATTCCTATAAGAGGCGGCTCACATTTTCATGGGAAAATCTAAATATCCAGTGGTTAGTTTCCCGTCTTAAGAAAGATTTTAATATTGTTGAATACATGTTAAACATAGACCATTCTTTCGTTTTGAGTATTAATCAATCACATTTACAATTACTTTTATTCTAGTGATTATTCCTCATCTTTTTTTAAAGAAAAGTAATCGGATTGTCAACTTCAAAGAGCTAAATATTTCATTCAAGTTCAATAACATAGCTGAAAAAAAAATTTAAACATTTTACGTATAAAGTTTAAACAGATTGTACCAAAGTTGTTATCATTTATCACTGTAACTGTTCAAAAAAAAATGGTTTATGTCGCCAGTTTACTGTCATTTTTTGTTTTGAATAAAGCATAACTACCATCAAAATTTTAAGTCACAATAAGCTATAATTAGTAACCAATCGAATTCTGAAAATTTATTGACAATCCATTCGTTTAATTAGACCGTAAAACATAATTAATATTACTTCAAATAAAAAAAAAATACGATCCCCAAAAGTAAGCCATACAAAAAGCGTAAATTAGTGGTGGCTCTTAACTTTTATCAGTCGGGGCATACTTTCTACTCCAGGTCCTTCATCTTTGCAAAATTCTAATAATAATAAATTATTCTGCATCTTAGTGGAAAATTAAGGTTTACCATTTACTGATAGCAAATTTATCTATCCACACCTCTCCCTTGTCCAGACAGGCAGCAAATTCCAGTAAACCTCACAATCCTTCAGTAACGGAAACTTCCCCTCATTATGCGGCTGTTATCCTTTCATTGTTATGCTAATTAAACTGTCAGCTTGTTTCACGTTCACAAGTTGTGCTATGGATGTTTGTTTTAGAAGGTGGGCGAATTGTTCGGCATGTTATCTAGCAAGGAATACATGTTATACATATGTAGTCAAAGGAGATACGTGCGTTAAGGCTAGATTTATTGGCGCTGAAAAGCTGTAGACTATAGTAGTCGTATATATGAGCAACTGTTACTATAAGTCAACGTTGAACTCACGAAAAAAAATCGACTGTTCCATAGAATTTGCATGTTGACAAATTGTATCAAATAAAAAAAAATACGGCCCATACTTGATCAACCTGTATAAGCTGCAATCGTGACAACATCTTTACCGCTCGCTCCAAGGCCGCACCGATGCCGAATGCAATATGAGGAACACAAACAAACAAGCTGAATGTGATGTGATGTGACAGACGTACTCAGACTGCACAGCACATCTTCGCAAACAGCCACACGTCGACTGATATCTACGCTGCCAAGATCTGTTTGGAGTAAACCGTCGTCAGCACCTTTTATTTGATGAAATTGTCATGGAGATACTCATCGTCTATACCGGGTGTAAAAGCAAGGGTAAGAATCCTTTAAGGGTGTGTTAGTATGATCGGTAAAGATATTATTTTAAATACTGGGATCTCTAAATAAAGTACTAGTACCTCTTAATAAGACGATTTTTTTACTCAAAATACACTAAGCGCGTAGACACCCTCACTGGTCGCTTAGAAAATGATAGAATTTTTATGAAAATTCAAGGCATATTATTTATTCTCGTAATGACATCAGAATCGTGTAAACTTTCATACCCTAAAGAGATTCTTGACTTTGCATTTACAGCCTGTATAGGTATATAAAGTGACTTTAATTTATGCAGCCAAATTCTTACTGAAGACTTGGTAACTGCTCAGTAACAAGGTTCGATGACCCTTTTTTGTTATATTCGTAAATTAGGTGTTCCTTACAAACGCAAGCCCATCCCCGAGTCAATTACTATGGGACTTCAAGATTTTATTTTGCAAAATTAGCAAAAAGTGTTATCGATTCGTGTTACTGATCACTTCCCAAGCCTCCAGTATGAGTTTGGCTGTATAATTTAAAGTCACCTTATACAGGCTGTCCCAAAAGTCAACGTTATCCCTTGGAGGGCTGATAGGACAGCTCGTGACGGTCCAGGATATCAAAATATGACCTCAGTAAAAGTCCATAGTTTTCGAGTTATCGATACTTTTATGAATTTCGTAAAATTAGACATCTTAGAGGAGTATTTTCAGTGCCACAGCTACATTTTGTCATATTCCATCGTTTCTGCAGCAAAATAACTTAAGATTATAGATATGTTTAGTGTTTGCTGAAAAGAAGAATCTGTCACGTATGTATTGTCTTACGTCTCTTCCTTCTCTTTGACACAAAGATTACACACATTAACTCTTTTCTTTGACATAAACATGTTTTTTTTAAATAAATTGTATTTTCGTACCAATTTAAAGGATATATCTTGGTTATTATATCTCAAAGAAATAGGTGACGTCACTTGTTTCGTAACTTTCAAAATATATTAAAAATTATTAACTGCAGCTAAGTGGCCTAATTTTACGAAAAAAATTAAAATTAAGTTAAATTTTCATGGTGACCATGGTGAATTGCTATATCTGAGCGTTTTCGTTGGACAACTGTATCGATTTTCAAACTGATGTAGTATTGATTGATTATGTAACGTGCATGATTACATAAGTTCGCCGCGCACACCCTGAATTAGGTCAAAACGTATATCTCATAGTCGCTATCAATAAAACTTATTCAACCCGTACAATGAACAATAGATACCCTTATTGTGAAAAAGTAAACAAAAACATTCATCTGAAAATAAATGATTTCCCTTCCATCGCTGATTTTATTGAAGAGATTGTCTGAGCCCTTAAATGCGGGGGGTCCGGGCAAACAGGTTCGAGGCCTATCGACCGAGATATTGAGAGAACTGAGCTCAAGAAATAGGCTCTCTTGCTAGCCAATAAGGTTCTTATTAGGTTCCTAGTTTGATTGGTGTGGCCAGTAAGGGTTTTGTTTAGGGCGGTCACGGAACGAGCGGGACAGACAACGCCCTTCGTAAGACGGATAGGTGTGGAACCTAGTTTTGTCGTGCACGATTAATATTTCTCACGAATACGTCCATAGGGACAGTGATAGGTTAGTTCATTTTTTACGCGTCCTATTGGTAAGTAATAGGAAGTATAGTCACAAACAGTCTTAAATAAGTGAAACAAATCAGTTTTCCAAAAGTTAAGTCGAATTTTCATGTATTGTGCAACTGAAATCTCTTAGAATCAATATTTTCAGGGTCTGTATAAGGCTAAAAGCTCAACTTCAAATGAGCATATCACAAAGTGTTACTTGGTTAATCGGTAAAGTAAAAATTAAATAGACAGTAAACTATATGGCTGATAGGCTGGTTTTAGAAAAAACGCTAAACTTTAAGTTCGCTTGATAGAAAAAAATTACGAAGTTATCTCATAATGTTTTTCGAGTGTTAAAGGGCCTTCCTTAAATCATACAGCCTTGAAATTTGTATTAAAAATAATTTAACAATTGACATCGTCTGCTCTTTTTAGATTTAAAAAAAAATTGCATCCATGAACAGAGTTATGAAATAAAAACGCAGATTTTTGTGGGCGCGTGTTTCTTGGTGGTCGTAACAGCCACGGCTGAGAGAGCGCTATTTTATACTAAAGGAAAACGTCGTAGGGTTCAGATGCAAAATGAGGTGCTCAATCTGACCTTATATGCAGCCTTAAGATTGTTCATTCATTGATTTGCCGGTGAGAAGAAAAAATAAAAAAATAAATAAAAACCGGTTAAGTTGCTAGCCGTGCCTGAAGGTTCTTTACCATTCAAATAAGTTAATAGACTTAAATAATATGAAAATTACAAACTTATGAAAATGTATGAAACAAAACTACAAAATTAAGTTTGTTGACTATTACTTGTTAACTTGTAAAGCTGTTATAGTTTTCTTTTTAAATACAACGTGAAATTGAAGTCATTTTGTTAACGAAAACTGGTGATAGTACTCGTCCATATGAACTACTTTTACTATGGAGCCAACCCTGAAATCGTGAAAAAAATATCAGTTGATCCATAGAAAAGTTAAATACCTTCTCAACCCAAATGTATGAAACAGCCGATTTTTTTTCACGATTTCAGGGTTGGCTTCATAGTAAAAGTTGTTTATATGGACGAGTACTATCACCAGTTGTCCTTAGTAAAATGACTTAAATTTCACGTTGTATAAGGTCCTACAATTCAAAGTGAAAACAATTGAGTAGATGATAGAGTTTCTCTAATAGACCTTTCCATGGAAAGTTAGTCAGCTGATTCAACCACTTTGTACTGGGAAGTGAAAATTTAGAGCAAAAAATTTTGTTCCTTTTGGCATGTGATCAGTTAACGATAAAAATAACCTCGAAAAATTTGCATTTTGAATGGTATTTATTTGAGCTCTATCTTAAAGTTTCAAATTTGATCAGGTTGTTTTACATAATCTAAAGTAATACAATGAGTACTTAATAAAAATTAGGATTCCTTATTCAGCAAGTGCCGAATTGTAAGTCAGGCGCTACCATTTAGCGGCTTGTTTTGTGAAAGTGAGTGAAAGTGAAAGTGAAATGAATTTATTTGCCACAAAACATATACAAAAAAAAAATAGAAATATAAACAAACATGCAAAATAAAAAACAATAAGAAAAAAAAATATCAATAAATTAATTAATAATGGCAAAAAGGAGCAAGCTCGGCAGATGCCACAAGTTAAATTCAACTTGCAGCGCCGATTTTCAGTTTGCCCCATTTTAATACATATAAAACAAAATACAATTGCAGGTAGGTAGGAAACAGATTCATGTCATGAGTGATTGTAAATAATTGTAAGGAATAGAATTAAATAGAACAAATAACACTGGTCAACAAGTTTTCTGCACAGAAACGATATTTTGAAATTCTTACAGAAAACTGTGTGCTGAATCCAAATCTGAACTCAGATTTTTTCTATCAGGTCTCAGTTTTGTGAAATCAACTTCAAGGTATTGAAATTTACCGTTTCTTTAATGCTTCTGAACATTTTTTTTACTTATTACAAATGTATTTAATATATTTATTTTTCATAATTACAAGTCCTTAATCAATACTTATTAAGGTGAAAATAATATAATTCGCGATTGAACCTTATTTTTCAAAATAAATAATATTTTGTGAGAGCTTGTTCGGTCCATACATTTCATACCAAGTTTTTACTATGAAACATTGGGTGTGATTGTTTTGAGACATTTAATCGAAAACTAGGCTTGGTTACGTGAATCTTTTTATCATATTATTAAAAAGAACCACTAAGAAGAAGTATTATTGAAAATTAAAGCCGAAAAACTAATTGTGCTAAGCGTAAAGCCCCACCAAAAGTAGTAAAAACACGCGATTTTTCAAAATTTAGTCTGTCTTAGACAAATATTACGACGTGATAGAGAAAATCTGAGTTTATATTCGGATTCAGCATACAAATTTCTATAATAATTTCAATAAATCGTTTCTGTGACAGAAAATTTCTACAATTTTGTTGACCAGTGTAATTAAAAATTCCATAAGTTAATCAAAACAGTCACATAACTTGTCACACAAAAATAAAAATTAAAATTAAAATGTTATAAAAAAGGAATTTGCACATATACAGTCTAATTTAGAAAAAAAAACAAAATGGAATAAAACAATTCAAACATCAGCCTAATAATAGTTATTAAGAAGTACCTAGCACTAGTTAACATATTACTGCTTGTTGAGAATGCTAAGTCTGAGGTGTTTTTTTAAAGTAGCAGAACGCATGAATTTACGTAAAGGCGGTGGAAGGTCGTTCCAAATCTTGGCGGCTGCGTATTTGAAACACCCTTTGTAGCCTGCAGTTTTGTGAATCGGTATGACCATTTTATCCGTGGTGCTATTGCGTGTAAATCGACCGTGTTTATCTCGGGTCCATGTGAACTTATCATATAAGTAGATAGGTCTTTGCATGTGAACTATTTTGTGAATCAAAGTAGCAAGATGTAATTGCCTACGGCCTTTCATTTTAATAATTTTTTTATCATTCAGAAATGGCGTGATATGCGCCCGTTTAGGTACCACGTAACAAAAACGTGCACATGCATTCTGTACGCGCTCTATAGCGCGTTCCGTTTTAGCGTAGATTCGCGGCCCGTATACAACATCGCCAAAATTGAACAAGGACAAAACTAAACTCTCCACAAGTAGTTCCCGAACCTCTTCTGTTAAAAACTGTCGAATACCGTACAGTACCTTTAGCCTATAGAATGCGTTTTTTAGTTTAGTATTGACATGTGCCTCGAACCGAAGTTCACTGTCCACATTTAAACCAAGGTTCCGCGCAATTTTCACATTTTCAATACTTTGGCGATCAATTTGAATGTAAGGATTTCTACCACTTATGGATGTGCATTGGTGTTTTGTACCCAAAATTAAAACTTGGTCTTTTGAGGATTTAATACCAGTGAATTGTTCCGAGCCCACTCGTGAATGGTATCCAAATCACTATTTATTTTTTGAACCGCCTCTGTAGTGTCTTCTGGTTTAAAGGAGTAATAGACTTGGGTGTCATCGGCGTATAAATGGATTTTGCAATGTTGTACATGTCGCAATAGATCAGCCATGTACAGAATGAACAGTAATGGACTCAATATTGAGCCTTGAGTTGTGTCACCTTGATGTTGCTACTACATCAATATTGTGTGTTAGTACGGAACCCTTTGTGCGCGAGTACGACTCGCCCTTGGCCAAATTATTATTTTCAAAAAATGCAGTTCTTAACATAGCCAACAGATATTACCGTCTCTTACACATCCCCAGGTAATTTAAATATTACTTTTAATAATAATGGATGTACTTGCATTTAAAAAATCCTATACCGAGTGTAAATAGACTGCTACCATTAAATGAAACCACATATTCTACCGACCCTACTGAACCACTTTTCCTAAAAACCCGCGGACACCCTTAGTTTAGGAAATAATTGAGTTCCAAACAAAAACGCGTGAACCCTAACGCACCAACATACGGGCGAGTTTAGAGAGAGCGTCGTCGTCCGTGAAACAGCTATTACAGTGCAGCGTTCTAAAATAGACCTTAAGAGATAAAGTCTTTGAGTTACAGTTGAATATCTGTTTCTCTGAATATTTTCGCGGGTTTTTATTTTTTCGAATAGTTGTTCAGTATGATCAGTGGATTATGTGGTTTTATTTAATGGTCGCATGGTTGGCTTACACACGGTATAATTTAAATACACTTCTTTTTCTGTATAAAGTGTATTTCCAAAACCATCAGACCTTGTGCCATCAATCGTTGTCAGTCACTAGCATGCGAATGTTTCATTTTTCAGTTTCAAGAATAAACTAGTGTTTTTTCTGACCGTCAAGTGTTCAACCGGTGATAGATGGAACGGAAAATCTGACATTTACATGACTTGTGCAATTTTGCTAACAAATGCTGAAAATTCATACAAAGCAACAGAGTTTTTGTAATTTTTCATTGTGGAAATACTGGGGCTCTTCGTACCCGGGCAACTTGGAGTTCGTAAAATATGGATATTTATACCAAATACTTATAATTACCTAATACTTACCACTTGCTGAACGGTGAAGTGAAGGTGTACTGGCCGTGGACTGTGACTTCTCTGGCTGTGACACCTCTGACACCCTTTCGGGGATTTATGTCGTGATGTCACTTTTTAATAGCGGTGAATTGAACGCGATTAGTGGACGGCTCGTATATTTCGTTAACAACTAAGTAATCTGGGAAAATTATTAAGCGATCTTAACCTTATTCCATAAGAAATATTTTCGTGTTGGAGCACACTCACTAAAGTTTCTTTTATTTTTCGAGCAAAATGCTGCGCGAAGCCCTTTCTTGCTTCCTTTTAACTCGTTTGTATATAGACATAAAAATAAATAAAAAATACTGCACTTATCTCCAATAAATTGCAGTGCAGTTTCACTAATCAATTATTGTCTAATTTTTGAATACCTTAAGATATTTGCTTTCGAAATAATTACTGAAGTTGGAAATATTTACTGATTTCATACATCTATACCTCAAATTGACGTTATTTATTTTCGAACAAAACACAAATAGTAAGAGAATTTGATAAGTAAAATATTACACAAATAAAATTTTCGAATTAACGATTGCGTCCATGTGAAAATTACAATTTTCGCCTATTTGGAGACGCAGCGATCGTCGTAAAAGCCACTTTGTCGTGCGCGCTGATATAAACGTTATTTCAATGCCTTTTTCGTCGATATTTGTACCGACACAAATCGAGTTGCTAATTTGGGTAGGGGGCACCCCATTTTTTTAAGAAAATTTTCGTTTACAGAAAATTGCGTTTTTTGAAAAAAAAATGAAATTAACCCCTATTATCAACCAAAACATTAGATAAAATTAAATTACTGGGGTTAATTATACATTTTGTAATAGCGTGCTAAAGTAGTCTTATTTATTATTTCATCAGGATTTAACAGCCAACTATTTAGCTCATTCTTGTGATCATCCTATTAAAGAACATTAAATACAGGTTGTTAATGAACTGAATTAAAACCATATACTCTATTGCTAGGTGGTAGAGCTAATGCCGGGCTCGACTGTGGAGGTACCACCATCTTACTCGGAAATCCTCCCGAAGTTATTTGGGGGAGAGTAAGAGAACAGCTCTCAGGCAAAAAAACTAGGCGGCCCACCATTGCCTGGGACCGATGGATGGCGATATATCCATCCCCAATTGATGGGCAGCGGCGTCACCGGTGCAAGGGTTTCGGCACCGCGCTCACCAACCCACCTGCCCAGCGTGTGTGAATATGGGTATTTCTTCCAGGAGGACCGCCAAGAGTGGTGAAATCCTGGAAAGGCCTATGTCCAGCAGTGGACGAAACAGGCTGATGGATGGATGGACTCTATTGAAACTTTCCCAAAAAAACTTGTCCGTGCAAATGAAAATTGAATTTCACTTACCTATACAACATTTTCAAAAGATTCTTAATTATTTATTATTATTATTTATCTATACTGTACGTATAATAAAGTAGTAAAAAAGTCTGTTAAAATTTTAAATAAGATGGGTTTATTATTGGAAGTTAATGTACAGAAGCCAAAACTACCATTGTAGAATTTTTGTCTGTCTGTATTAGGATGGGTCGAAATTACACTTTTTTCGAATTTCATATTGTAATAGTGGAATATTACTTTGAAGAGATCTATAAAGAGCCCAAATAAAATAAAATAATAAATATTGGACGGCATCTTCTGGCTGCACTTTTGATTCAAAGTTTTACAAAATGCATGGAAGAAAAACAAAAAAAACATATTTAACTTCTTTGTATTTTTGTTACTTAAAGCTCTATGTACGTAGATCATAAAAATATACGTCACTTAATACGTCTTAAATTTAATGAAATCTGTGTTAATTCACAGAATTTCGCAGTTTAATGAATTTATAAGAGATTTAAATTTCGTACGACCTTGGAAAACTATAGAATTCTATGACACTATTTATGTTATATTCTTTTTTCTTTCGTACCTTTTGTAAGAGTTTGAATCACAAGCGCAGCCAGAAGATGCAGTTTAATATTTTTCATTTTATTTTATTTGGGCTCTTTATACATTTCTTCAAAGTAATTCCACTATTACGATATGAAATTCGAAAAAAAGTGGAATATCGACCCACCCTAGTCTGTATGTCTGCCTGTAGGTATTGTAACAAAATAAGACTCTGGCGAGCACTTATTCATCATTTTTTTATATATTTATTTATCTATTTATTTATTTAAATATTTATCTATATATTTAAGTATTTATTCATTTAATATTATGGCCATAGTAATTTGTGATCATCTAGTATATATTTTGGTAGGACCTCTACATTGTATTCATAACGGTTAAAAATAAACAGAGAAATAGAATTTTGATCCGGACACCGTAATAAATGGGTACAGGTACACAAGTTCAGAATTTATCAAATGAAAGGAGAGAAATCGTAAGATTGAAGTATTTCATGCGACTTAGCTGTATAAACCGCTCCTTCAGGAACAACAGGTTTCAGCAACTCCCAGGACTCCAACAATTACACTGTATTATTATTATTACATACCGTATCACCGCATAACACTTTAATTTGACACGCCTTGATACAAAGATGATATACACCCGCGCAAGTACGAAATTTGACGTAAGCCGAAGATGAATTCAGTGTGTAAACATAATGTGTTATATAATTATTTTGTATATGCGTGTGAGGTATAATATTAGGGATATATATATATATGGTTTTATAAAGAATATTGAAGGGTCGTCGATACTCGTAGCGTAGCTGCAGCTATAATTAAAATTTGAGGGAATTCGAGATTCTTTGCAAATCCAGAATGAAGTGGGGGCCCTAACGATTTAGAAACGACATCCCTGATAACCTTTAATAGTCGTTCCCACGTATTACACAGAATAACACGCTTCCAAACAAAATCAAGCGCCAATCTAGACTACCCTAAATCCCTAGAATTTTACTCATTCATACAAAAAATCCCTTTCAAAACATAACCCATTTTCACACATCTCTCCTAAAGACCTGGCCAAGTCAGTTTTAAGTTTTCTAACTTACAAAGCTTGACTGGTGAACGAAGAGCTTCTCCAAGATACTGACAAGTGGGGTCCTGCTCGACTAGGCAGCTATGGTTTCAGACACAAACAAAAGAGTAAGGCTTCCCTCCATAGCCAACTGCATACCTAGCCCGGTCACACACCTAAATGCTTTACCCTTGGAAAAACTCTACGTTCCTAAGCCCCTTGGTTCCTAAAATAATATTATATACACAATACTTCATTTTCACAAAAGGTTCTAAAATAAACCCTAAAGAGAGAAGTTTGAATAAAGTCATGTGGAAATTTTCAGCCCTGGATCTCGTTGATCTACCTATAAAAAAAGGAAAGCTGTAAAAAAAAGAAAAACCTGTATGAAGAAAACCTAAATATAGGGAAAAAGGTAAGAAATGTTTCTGCTGACTCCTTCACCTAAAATTGTCGTAATTTCCACAGACCGTCTATACTAGATCAAAATATAAGTATCTCTGCCAGACGAAGGAAAGCTAAAATAATATAATATAATCTCCTTCAGGACCTATATAGCTATAGGGATAAAGAATATATACAAAACGTGTTACATAAATAAATTTTTGATGTAGATATTTGATATATATAAATATTGTACATTCGCTATTTTCGCAACGCCTCTATAGCAAAATAGTCATATTTCGTTTCTATTGAGTTTCATGAGAAAACCGTTGCGGGAAAAAATTTAAATTAGCTAATTCAATTTTACGCTATTTCGAACGCACTTCACCGACGCACTGTTAACACTTTCAATATATTTAAATAATGAAGCTTTATTTATTGCAAATCCGCACTCTCGATGTACGTACACGATACTCGACACTCTTATAACGCGTTACGCGACTCGTACGCTTGGACTTTGGTTCTAATAGATTCGGAGATCCGCGCGCGACGTAGAGACCAATATCCTTCCGAGGTTTTATTCTGCGATTTGACAACTCATACGCACTTCGAGATCTACTCTACTCTCTGACACGCGCTTGACTGTCCGTTCAAAAACCCTGATTTCCTTTAAATCAGCACCTTCTCCCACCCAGATTATTTTATGTTCCGCCCCCGTAGAGACATTAATTTTCTATTTTATTACCCGTCAAAACCTATCTGAAGTGTATTTGCCAAATCTGAAAAAAATCCTGTCAAACTAAAATTAATGTCTTGATGACTGCATTTTTTTCTATGGCGAAGAACATAGAAGTAGGAATAACCGAGTCAACAAGTTTCAAGATGCAAATGAGGTGGAAAAAATAATCGAATAAATAAAATGTAATATATTTCTAGATCAAAGAACTCCATTCCTGTTTCTCTGCATCGTAAACTATTTTGAGCCCTTTTAGAAATCCTTTCATCAAGAAAACTGGAAGACAGTACCAGTCAAAACTCCTTAATTATACGTATATGGTTTATTATTATTATTCAACATTCTTACTGAGATTACATCACTTTTACGCTTCAGATTTTAAGTATAATTTATTTATTATTAAACTACCCGCTCTGCCGCTTCCTACATCAATGTAACTTTCCGGGAAGCGCTCTGCTCTCTAAAAAATATTAACATGTTTCTGAAATCTAACCTTTGACGTCCTGTCCAAACGGCAATAAATTCGTTTGGTTTATGACCTGAGAACTTTGAAAAAAATTATATCGGCACCACAGGAAAGCTTGCCCACAGAAAGAGTGTAAAATTATCGTTTCCTTTCCAAACAATACGACACTTATGTCGCTATAGCTATAAGGTTACAAATGTTATCGAATCCGTACAGATTTGGCATAGTCGACCGTACCACTTCTTGGAAAGCGCAATGTATTCCAAATTTAAAACATCGCAAGGGATTAAAGACACATTCTATTTTGAAGTCAAACACAGCTGACATAAGATCGAAGTCGATATTATGATAATAATTTTTGGTCCCGCCCCTGGCTAAGTTTGTTGAAATTCACATTTAGACGGGGCCAGTAGTTAAATGAATAATTGAATAAATGAGTAGGTACTGTAGTCAAAAGTATCAACTTTGGTTGCTACAGTATGTTGTATGTTCCGTTTTAACTCGAGAACCACTCAACGGATTTGGATACGGTTTTTTCATTATCGTTGTAGTGAGTCTGGTCAACACATAATGCTATAAAGGGAGTTCATAAAATACCGCACAAGCCAGACGGGGCGAAGATTGAATAAACGCTTTTTACTCGAGAACCACACAACGGATTTGGATGCGGTTTTTTCATTAGAATTATAGTGACTCTGGTCATTACAAAGGCTATAAGGGATATTCATTAAATAGTGTCCAAGTCGTAAATGGGGCAAAGATTGAATAAACGCTTTTAACTCGAGAACCACTCATCGGATTTTGATGCGGTTTTCTTTTATTATCATTTTAGTGACCTTGATCAACAGATAGGCTATAAGGGGTGTTAAAACCTTTTCTAATTCTCTGTCGCAGAACGCTAGACATTCTCTCATCACAGATGTCATTGTGATTTGTTAGTATGGAAAGGAGAACATTATTTCATATTTGCACGGGCACATTTTAGTGACCCTGATCAACAGATAGGCTATAAGGGGTGTTAAAACCTTTTCTTATTCTCTGTCGCAGAACGCTAGACATTCTCTCATCACAGATGTCATTGTTATTTGTTAGTATGGAAAGGAGAACATTATTTTATATTTGCACGGGCACATTTTAGTGACCCTGATCAACAGATAGGCTATAAGGGGTGTTAAAACCTTTTCTAATTCTCTGTCGCAGAACGCTAGACATTCTCTCATCACAGATGTCATTGTGATTTGTTAGTATGGAAAGGAGAACATTATCTTATATATGCACGGGCACATTTTAGTGACCCTGATCAACAGATAGGCTATAAGGGGTGTTAAAACCTTTTCTAATTCTCTGTCGCAGAACGCTAGACATTCTCTCATCACAGATGTCATTGTGATTTGTTAGTATGGAAAGGAGAACATTATTTTATATTTGTACGGGCACATTGTAGTGACCCTGATCAACAGATAGGCTATAAAGGGTGTTAAAACCTTTTCTAATTCTCTGTCGCAGAACGCTAGACATTCTCTCATCACAGATGTCATTGTGATTTGTTAGTATGGACAGGAGAACATTATTTTATATTTGCACGGGCACATTTTAGTGACCCTGATCAACAGATAGGCTATAAGGGGTGTTAAAACCTTTTCTTATTCTCTGTCGCAGAACGCTAGACATTCTCTCATCACAGATGTCATTGTGATTTGTTAGTATGGAAAGGAGAACATTATTTTATATTTGCACGGGCACATTTTAGTGACCTTGATCAACAGATAGGCTATAAGGGGTGTTAAAACCTTTTCTAATTCTCTGTCGCAGAACGCTAGACATTCTCTCATCACAGATGTCATTGTGATTTGTTAGTATGGAAAGGAGAACATTATCTTATATATGCACGGGCACATTTTAGTGACCCTGATCAACAGATAGGCTATAAGGGGTGTGAAAACCTTTTCTAATTCTCTGTCGCAGAACGCTAGACATTCTCTCATCACAGATGTCATTGTGATTTGTTAGTATGGAAAGGAGAACATTATTTTATATTTGCACGGGCACATTTTAGTGACCCTGATCAACAGATAGGCTATAAGGGGTGTTAAAACCTTTTCTAATTCTCTGTCGCAGAACACTAGACATTCTCTCATCACAGATGTCATTGTGATTTGTTAGTATGGAAAGGAGAACATTATTTTATATTTGCACGGGCACATTTTAGTGACCCTGATCAACAGATAGGCTATAAGGGGTGTTAAAACCTTTTCTAATTCTCTGTCGCAGAACGCTAGACATTCTCTCATCACAGATGTCATTGTGATTTGTTAGTATGGAAAGGAGAACATTATTTTATATTTGCACGGGCACATTTTAGTGACCCTGATCAACAGATAGGCTATAAGGGGTGTTAAAAACTTTTCTAATTCTCTGTCGCAGAACGCTAGACATTCTCTCATCACAGATGTTATTGTGATTTGTTAGTATGGAAAGGAGAACATTATTTTATATTTGCACGGGCACATTTTAGTGACCCTGATCAACAGATAGGCTATAAGGGGTGTTAAAACCTTTTCTAATTCTCTGTCGCAGAACGCTAGACATTCTCTCATCACAGATGTCATTGTGACTTGTTATTATGGAAAGGAGAACATTATTTTATATTTGCACGGGCACATTGCTTTATGAATTTTTTTAGTACAATCAGTAAAATAAATGGTTTAATTAAATGCTAACAGTACATTTTCACTTGGCATGTAATTTTACATGTACATGTAATTTTACCATACTCTATGACTCTAACAAGGGCTTAAACCTTGTTCCAAGTCGTGATTGATTTTATTGATCCATAATTTATGATTAAAAGATTAAATTACCTTAGGGATAACAGCGTAATTTTTTTTTTAGTTCTTATAGGAAAAAATGTTTGCGGTGTTAAGCTTCAAAATGTAATCTTCTTAATTATTCGTATTAAATTTCAACTGAGCAAAAATGTATGAAATAATTTGGAGGAATCGAGTTGTTTGAAGAATTATTGGTCCCTAAAATCTGCTTTTCTCACCTCTTTGCCGCAAAATTAAGAACGATGATAATTAAGAACGAGAAAGGTGGTTGTTGCGGGTCTCGTTCCCAAACACACAACTTACGATTGTCTTTCTTAATTTAGAAAATAATGTATGTAACAAATATGGTTTATGGCACGACGCGACTGTATTTTAATGTCCATTAAGCGTTTACTGCAAAGTTGCGTTATTTTTTACATTACTTTGTAAATGATCCTGCACAGCTACTTTAAAGTTTATTTACTGAGCATCCCCTAGATTATGTATCGTTGAGTCAGTTGCCACCTGATTGCCAAACATCGAAACCATAGATATGCTATCGAATTCCGATTATCTAAAGATACGTTCGTAATTAAAGTGACGCCAAAGTTCGTGAACAGTTCATTAAACACTGAAGGCAATTTTGAAAGTTCAGCTATTAGCTATGTTTTTAATGTTTATTTGTAATACGCCCGCAGGATTATTTACAAATTAATGCATAAAAGGACATAAATTTGCTAGTAATACCTACTAGTTGACATTAAAATATTCTCGTGTGGGGCCATAAACCACATTTATTGAATACTTTTTATTAGAAAATAAGAATAACAATAAGAAGTCGTGCGTTTTGGAACGTGATCTGTCCCAACCACTTTAAATCCCACTAATATAGGTATTATAAATTCGAATGTTTGGATGTACGAATGGATGGATGGATGTTTGTTACTCTTTCACGCCGTAACTAAATGAATAGATTGGACTGAATTTTTACATGAATGTAGTTCTAGACCTGGAATAGGACATAGGCCTAATTTTTGTCCCATAAATCAGTTCCCATAAGATTAAAATGAGTTTTTAAATTTCTATAGAAAGGTGATGTGTCACCCTTTCACGCCGTACCCATTGAACCGATTGGGCTGAAACTTTGCACAAATAATGTTCTAGATCTAGAACATAACAAAAACTACTTTTTATCCCATAAATCAGTTCTCATGGAAAATCTATATATGAGACATACAAATGGGAAACACAGAGGCGCATAACACACATTTCACCAGCTATGTTTACTATAGGTAACAGTCTGAAAAATATTGACAGATTTTATAGGAATACACAAAAACTAATTCAACGCGGGTGCAGCCGCGGGCAAAAGCTAGTAACTAAATATGCCTCAAAACTTTACCACCGAGCTAGTACCAGGTGAGACGACTTTAAGCACTCCCTGTTTTGTTTTGAAAATTGAATCAGTGTTAAAATTTCATAATCAAATTAGGAACGTGACAAAGCATTCGACCGGGGGAGAGTTGGTCGACTTGTTTTCGTTTAATTACCGTAATTTCGTACGGAACCCCAACTTTCAACGTTTTCGTGTTACATTTTTAACTCGGCAAGAGTTTGGGAAATTTGTTTGTTTTGTTTTCTGTTTTTGCTGTTGAAATATGAGGAATGTCCTTTTGAAAAATGAGCGGCACTTCTGTGCTTGGCACTCGTATATGCTCAAACAGAGCTGGAAATAAGACACATAATTTTGTTTGTTTTGTATGCGCCATAAAACTCTCGAGGTAGAAATTGCTTACGTATTTTTAATTTAGATTTGATGCTTTTATTAAAAAAACTAAATATGTGCATAAAATGAAACATGATTATGTTTCATAAGAGTAAGTATTATAATGACATTCAAAATATTATGATTTCATTATATGCAAAATAGGTCGATAATAACAGCAACGATCCGGTCATCTGGTTATAAATATAATATTTATTGAAATTTAGGGCAACGAGGAAAATTGGAGTACTTATTTTAGCAGTTTTGACAAGTTTGCTTTGTCGACATGCACTTTTGGTAACTATGATAGAAATAAATTTCTATATTTTTAAACACTTGGCGATTTATCCATCGCAAGGAGATTTATTTATTTTATTTTATTTTATTTATTTGGTCTACCAACAGATGATACACTTTCAACGTACAATTACAATTAGCCTATAGAATGAGTAGAGTGTAACTCCAATTAAAGGTAAACACAGCATGATAACAAGAGAGGAGTGACGCGTGAAGCCGGCGGGCGAAAGCAGAGACGTGCCCGTCTCGACTCCGGAGACGTCTCGTCCCCCGCCCACCAGCGTTGGGAGTTTTAACAATAATTATTAGATATCTATGTTATTAATTAATAGAAGTTAATTTATACATATTTACTTTTATATTAAGTAATAAAAAGAAAATATACAATATAATAAGAAAAGTATGCAACAATAAATCAAATTCGAAAAAAACAAAACAAAAGAAAATGTAAATACCTAAAACATACAGAAATTTATTTAAGTAGTAATCTCTTAAAAGAATCAAACGACGTAAAGTTAATATCGATACTACTGTTAACTTTTACAACAACATTATGTTCGCGGCAAACTCTATTTACAATACTATGTTGTCCAAGATTGGTTTTAGATTTTTTAATTGCCAGTGTACGACGATTTATCAGTCTAGAATTTTGTCGTGGAACCAAAAAACTTATATTTTCCAACACTTGCGGACAATCTACAAGGCCTCTTAAAATTTTGAACAGAAATATCTGGTCCGACATCCAGCGACGGCTTTCGAGAGAACTGATTTGGAAGAATTCCAACCGCTTTTCATAAGAGCATAGTTCTTTGAATTTTTTCTGATGAACTGTAAGAAAAAACAAGAATCGTCTCTGAATTTTCTCGATTCTCACTTTATGACAACGGTAGTGGGGATTCCAAATATTTGAGCAATACTCAAGTATGCTACGTACAGTGGCATTATAAGTTATTTTGAGGGCACTTATTGTTTTAAATTTTTTACAATTCCTCCAAATAAATCCAAGCATTCTAAAAGCTCTTTTAGCTATATTGTCAATATGAGCAATGAAGGATAACTTTTTGTCAATAATAACACCCAAGTCCTTTATCTCGTTTACTTCTTCGAGATCAATACCAGAAATGCAGTAATGTGTAGATATCGGGGACTTTTTTCGGGTAAACTTGATGTGTTTACATTTGTTCGTGTTAAGAAGCAATTTATTGGCAACAGACCACTGAGATATTCGATTTAAATCATTTTGTAAAAGGGACGAATCGTTTGAATCGTTAATTATCCTATAAACCTTAAGATCATCGGCAAAGAGAGAGAACTTGGAATGGTGTATCTCGTGAGCTAGGTCATCGATAAATATCGAAAACAAGACAGGACCGAGGTGGGAGCCTTGAGGCACACCAGATGGTGCAGCAAAAATCTCGGACTCATAGCCACAAACAACAACTCTTTGACTTCTAGAGAAGAGATAAGATGAGAACCAGCTCAAAAGACTTCCGTATACACCAATGTTTTGGAGCTTTTGGATAAGGAGACTGTGGTTTACCCTGTCAAAGGCTTTACTTATGTCAGTGTAAATTACGTCAATCTGCATACCAGCGTCAACAGTCTCTTGAAGATCAGAAACGAAACAAGCTAGATTTGTGCAGGTTGATTTTTTACTTCGGAAGCCGTGCTGGTTTGGAGTCAAAAGCAATTTGACGTGACCTGTCAGTAAAGGGCAAATTAGCGACTCAAAAAGCTTTGCTAGAATGCATAGTAGAGAGATCGGTCGATAGTCTTTAATATCATTTGCATTCCCCCCCTTTGGAATAGGCAACACATTTGCCATTTTCCATACCCGGGGAAAAACCCCTTCAGAAAGAGATTTGTTGAAAATAATATATAAGGGTTGAGATAGGCTTACTGAGCAGTTGATTACAAAAAGTGCTGGTATTTTGTCTGGTCCTGCTCCTTGATTTCTCTCGAGCTTTTTTATATTTTGTTCTATCATTTCTGGTGTTATTTTGAAATAACCTAGAGTATTTGAATTTGGAATAGGATTTCCTAGCTGGAAATTTGAACAAGTCTGATCACTGTCAAACACTGAAGAAAAATGTTCGGCAAAAGCATTACATATAGGTAAAGGAGCAGAATACTCGACACCATTCAGTTTCATGATGTTGGGCATGGTTTCAGCCCTTTTTCGTTTGGATTTTACGAAAGACCAAAAGGCCTTGATATTATGGCTGGAGATTGAACTTTCAATTGATTTAAGATAGTTGGCGTAGCAATCCCGGATTAGATTATGACATCTTGCTCTTGCTTCAATGAAGTCAAAATGGTCTAATGGGTTTTTAAATTTTTTATATTTTTGCCGGAGTTTTTCCTTCTCCTTTAATAACTTAATGAGGTTGCGAGAGTACCACACGGGATATTTATCATTTTTTAGCTTAGAAAGTGGAACATGCTTGGTAATGATACTGTTCAAAATTCGATAAAATTCATCCACCATATCGTCAATGCCTGAAAATAAATTTAAGTGTGTTTGCCAATCAAATGCATTTAATTCGTGGTTTATAACAGAATAGTCTGTTTTGTGAAAATTAAATTTCAAAGAATTTTTCTTCTTCAGAAAATTGATAACTGGGAAATTCATTGTAACAAGAAGGGGAGGATGGAATTCGTCAATCTTGGAAAGAGGATCAGAAAGTTCTGTATTTACTGCCGTAGAATTGCTAAGTACTAAGTCCAAAATTTTATCTTTACAGTTTTTGACAACATTAAATTGAGTTAAATTATTTAGACATAGGAAGTCACCCAACATTTGGTCTAAATTGGAGTTTGTTAGACAAGGGAGTACTGCCGTAGAATTTGCCTGCCCACTGACAAGTTGCCAGGGGATATGACTTAAATTAAAGTCTCCTACTATCAATGTATCACAGTCCTCCATTATGGAAAGAGCGTCACTAAGAGAACTTAGCTGATTGTCGAGTGTGTCTAGATTTACCGGTGGAGGCAGATAGACAGCGCAAATATTAATTTTCCTTTTATCTTTATCGGTATTAATTGAGACGGTTACCCAAATATCTTCATTATTACTTTCGTAGGAGGACTGCCGAGATGAGTCAAGCCTTTTCGACACTGCTATCAGTACTCCACCGCCATCTTTTTTATTATTGGCACTACAACTACAAATACGGTCGCGACGGTAAACACGATAGTTATCATTTAGTACTTCAGCATCAAACACACTCTCATTCAGCCAGGTCTCCGTTAAGACAATAATATCATAATTACTACTTAGACTATTCAAATATAGGTTTTGCAGCTTGCCGCGAATACTACGACAATTTTGGTAATATATTGCTAATTCAAGGCCTGTAGTAAACAAGTTTAAAAAAAAGACATTTAACTAATAAAAAGAAAAAATTATGAAGCTTTAGGAACAAACAGTGTCTGAAGGAAATCGCCGCTTTTTATCCATATTGCTGGCGATGAGTCATCCTTACGCATTAGAATTCTGCCGCTCCGTACCCATAAGTATTTGTATCCGTTCTCTTTCTTGAATACACGCGCTTGAGCTTGCAGGGTACGATTGCTCGGAGATAAGTGCTCAGCAACGTAGATTGGCTGCTTATCTCCACCTATTCCGAGGTGAGACGTGTTCAGTTTGTCCGTAGAATACGTCTTATTGAATTTCAAACACGAAGAGAGCAAGGTATCACGCATGCGCGGGGAAGATAGCTTTACTACCGCAGATCTGGGTCTGGTAGCGTTTGGGTCCAATTTGGAAACTCTTGTACAGGACATAATATCCTTCTCCTCTATTGGGCAAGATACTACTTTGGCCAGCTGCATGATTGTATTGGCAAGGTTCTCATTCTTATTTTCCGGTAGGCATTGGATTTCAATATTGCACTCTCGGGCTTGTTGCTCCATTTGAAGCATCTTAGAATTCAAGGCCAAAACATTATCCTTTAATTTCGTATTCTCAGCTCTTAGATCAGAAGTTTCTGAGCGGAGAGACTTCAATTCAACTGTTATTTCGTCGCATTTGTCAGAAATGAACTGAGTCGAAACTCGCAGCTTCGCTAATTCTTCCAGTTCCCTCCTAAAAGCTTCGAGTTCCGATTTTAGTTGAACGGTTGACGATTTAATTAAGCCTTCGAGTTTTTCGAATTGGGCCGCAAAATTACATTGGAGGGCCAATTCATCTGCGGAAGACGCTTTTTGTGCTGGAACGTTTTCCGCTTGCCTTTTCGACTGCTTACAATCTGGGCACTTCCAGGCGTTTTTATTTTTTGACGATAATTTCAAAAAGTTCTCTTTAGTAAGTCCAATACAAGAAAAGTGGTAGGTTTTCTCGCACACGGAGCAACACATTTTATCAGTTATGCTGATCAACTGATTACAGCCACCGCACAGACTCATTTTGTCAGCACAATGATTCGATGTCTAGCACAATGACTCAGTGTGCAACGATCGGCGTCGATACAGTTGGGGAGTTTCACACTGCAGCTCCGCTATTCGGTTGTAGCAAACTCGCAGACCGCGTAGTCGAGGTGACGTCGTTGAGATAACAAATTAAATTTATATCACTGCGGTATAGAAAATCAGAAAAGTAAATCTGGACGTGAGGAGCTCTGAACCGGGATTCGAACCCGGGACCTCTCGCTTACCGGGCGGTTGCTCTACCAACTGAGCTATCCAGTTCTCAACATGACCTGCGAATTTACGCTTGTGCTTTCCCATACCGCAACGATATGTATAGGTACTCACTTAGTAGTGAGCCTCTTGGCGCCTAGAGGGCGCTAGTGTATTCAAGACAAGTCTGAGACTATTATTGCCCTACCGTCACTTTTGGTAACAAAAGATACACCTATGATAAAAATTTAATTGAACTGTAATTGTGAAAAAGAACCAAAATTTTATAAATATATTTTTATTTATAAATTAAGTCTAAAAGATAAATATCCTGTACAGGAGTAACTCTCAATCTAAGTTCAATAATTGGTATCAACCATTACATAAAAAAATATATTTTTTTAATTTGTTATCGTATTATACGTATAATCTCAAAACTCCATATTAATGTTGCATGAAAATCTATAGTCTATCGATAGGCTATCGATACTATCGTGACCTTGGAAAAAGTAACAATATCGATTGTGCTATCGATGTTATCAATTATATCGATAGTATCGATAGCGGAAATTCCATAATACTCTCGATAGTATCGATTATATGTTAGCAATACTATCGATAGTATTATTTCCGTTTATCAATTAAACTATCGATTGTGTCGATACTATTGAAAGTATCGATTGATTTTCTCCATCGATAGTCCATGAAAATGCAATACTCTGTCTAATTGCTTCGTTCGTCAACGCGGTAAGCATAATAATATTTAGGTCTGAAGTTCAATTGGTTTTGTAACAAAATAAGAAATATTTTGCGAACTGTATTTTGGCAACTCTTGCCAGCCAAGATCGAGCTAAGGTTTGTTTAAAAAAATGGCTTATCATTGTGCGTATTTATCTTGTAAATATTAAAAGTGGATTATCAAATCACGATGTAATACATAACATGATTATGTACCATTTAAGGTGTTCCTTTTAAGTCCGTAATACTATCTAAATTTAATGGACTATCGATACTTTCAAAAGTATCGATACAATAGATTGTTTTATCGACTCACCTAAATAATACTATCGATAGTATTGCTAACATATTATCGATACTAATGATGGTATTACTCAATTTGGGCTATCGATACTATCGATATAATCGATACCATCGATATCACAATCGATATTGTTACTTTTTTCCAAGGTCAACTATCGATACATCGACTATCGATAGTCATGCAACACTACTCTATATCCACCTTTAGGTGTCGTCATCATACAAGGTGACTAAGGGAGTACTATTACTTGGTACTCCATCCAGCTAAATCCGCGGCGTGGCGGATTACTGCCCAATTCTGCCCAAACACCCTCAGCTTATTCTGTACCCCAATATAAGAGGAGCACTGGGTACATTTTGTGAATCTGCGTGATCAAAAAACATTTATATTTGCCCAAATTTTGATATCCTACATTGAAAAGTGATTGTATGAGTGTATGCTAATTCACAACCCGTATTTTTGTTAAATTTCTAGCTGTTTCACGAAATTTCAGATTGACGTAATGGCCCTACTTTACATAATGTGTGTCCATTGCTTCGCAGTATTTACCCTTCCCTTTTGTAGTTAGAAAGGCTGTGGTTGTCGGTCTTTTATAATAATTAACATGGCTACGACGCAACTTTGTGCGGTTCCAACTAGATTAGTACTCGTTAGAAGCAGCCCTTTAATCAAAATTCTGACCACGCGTTCACAGAGCTAAATAGGAGCTTGTAAGCCGCGAGAGTTAAAAACTGGCTAAAAACTTTGTTTCCGGGTTACATTTTTATGTAGGTATCCCTCAAAAAACGATTGAGCTGTAATTGGGTTTTGAAGTCAGCCTGTAAATATTAATTAGATTATGCTGAGGCATACAAGGGATCTTTGTGTTTTATGAGAAGATGAATTGGGTAGGTGAAGAGAGAATGGAACAAGAAAGAGTTAAGAAATAAGTATAAATATGGTGTGCAATGGTACACTTCTCTTCGTGGGTAGAAGATTAAGCTCGATCAATCTGCCCTCAAAAGATGACCAAATTGGCAACATACTGAAAGAGAGTCAAGTCAAAAGCATCCGGAATAAAAGAGCTGATGAGAAGTGGTAAATGTGAAAGGGATGTGACGTCCCATACTTGAATATCTGTATGAGTATATACTAAAAATGTTACAAAAACAATAATTGAGATTTCGTTCTGACTTTTTAGGGTTCCGTAGTACCTGAAAGGTAAAAGGAACCTTTATGGTGAGACTCTGTTGTTCGTCCGTCCGTCCGTATGTCACAGCCAGTTAAAGATAAAAACTTTAAAAATAGCATTCACGTGCCTAAATAATACGGTATAAATAATATTAATAAATTTGAAATCGTTCAAAATATTTCCAATACAAAAGAGAGAAAATTTACAAAAATATCCTAAAAATACAACATGGGTACCAAATTGTAGATAATTAAAAAGCTGAGTATAAAAATAATATACTTTTCCTATATTTACTGGCACTGATTTTGAGAAATATTAGAAAAACCACAAAAAATGCATGTCCCCTCCCTGTTTCCGAAACCGAAAAAAAATAAAAAAATGACGATTATAGGCCACGACTGTCAAATTACAGAAAAACTATAGCAAATATATTTTTTATAATAAATTAGAAATATAAAAAAATATGTTAATTAAATTAAAATAAACAATTTATAAAAATACTATATGGGAATCAAATTCTAGGTATAAAAGTGTAGATTATAAAAATATACACTTTCACTATATTTACTGGCGCCGATTTCGAGAAATCTTTGAAAAACCACAAAAAATGCTTGTCCTCCCCGCCCCTTATTTACTGAACACGGTATAAAAATATTTAAGTCGCTGTTTTGTGGTACAATCAATTCTTTTTTTAGTTATCATAAACAGTTATGGGCAAGATTTTAAATACCTTCTTCCTGACTGTCGAAATACGGAACCCTTGACCGGTTTTTTTTTTTTTTTTTCTGTACACGTAACAAAATGTGAGAAGGTAGTAGCAGCACATTGAATATTTTTGAAATAAATTAATAAATATAATATAAGCATTGTACTGGGGCGAAAAATATATAATATTATTTTAATTTAGTGTGTCTGTTTCGTTTTCACTTGGATGCGGTTTTTTATTATCATTAATTGACCCTGGGAAAAATAAGTTGACTTAAAAAAGTGTTAAATAAATAGACTTTAAAGTAAAAGGTGTTGATAAAATAACCGTCAAGCCAAAAACTGTCGAAGATTCAAGGACAAAACTATTCAAGGCCACGCGAACGAAGACGCGTGCATAAGCTAGTACAGTATAAATTTGACTATCCAAAACAAAGGCAATGTATATTTCAATTACCAAATTAGATGTTTCTGTAGAGTTAATACCTGGCGGTGATTTAGAGTCAATCAGGGTAATTGTAAACAGGGGTGGCTGGGAACAAGTTCTGTGACAATGGCAATTTACATACATTGAACGCTACATGGTAATTTAAATACAAACAGACACAGACTTGATCTGCAGCTGCTGTTGGTCGTATTTAATTTCAGGTGCCGTTAAACAAAGACTGTTTTTTTTTTTGGTATTCTACAATCGTAGTTACACATGAACACGCTGTTAAAAATTATTACTTAAAATTACAATAATTGTAATTTAACCCTTCCTTTTAATTTTAGTATCCACTAAATTACTTAATATCAGACATTTTTGGATGTTATCAAAACTCACGTGAGCTGACATACTAAATTATTATTACAGAATGATTTTGACGTCATGTTTTATTATTGTTGACTACATGTCAACAGTTTCACCAATACAATTTCGTCATTTTTATAGCAGGACGACGACGCAGCGTTCACCGTCATTGCCAAGCGGCGGCTCTGTATCGTTGAAACAGTTGGCATATGTAAACAATAATAAGTAAGCGCAAAATCATTCTTTAATAATAATTTTTTGGTCTTGATACGTTAGGAATGTTAACGTTATTATTGATTTTTTAATTATCTTATTATCCTATCTTAATTTAAAATTAACCTTATTTACCCTATCTATCACGCTAAGTAGATCAGTTACTGAAGCTTATGCTCAGATATAAATTTCTCTTCTTTAACATTGTGATGTGGTGACATGCTCAAATGGATTTTTAATTTTCATTGCATTTTTTGGACCAATGAGTTTTTCGGAATTTCAACTCGTAGTTACCACTTTCTGACAGTGTAGAAAAAATTCTGTGAGCTTATCTCTTGCATGGCCTAAGAAGTATGTATTTGTGCCCGAGTTACGACGATAAGGCTCAATTGCGATCAAGTTGGGACGTAAAATCGTTGAAAAGTGGGTGTTGGGAGTATCGACTGTTCTAACGATAGTCCAGACCTCAGGGATATGTCATGACATAATATTTTGTTTTGGTTGTTGCAGGTTTTCTAAATCCCCGTTCGGACGAGTTTCCACGCTCGCCGGCGAATTATGGGCTGATGGACCAGATAGCTGCCATGCACTGGATCAAAGAGAACGTGGCGGTCTTCGGCGGAGACCCCACGAATGTGACGCTCATGGGTCACGGGACCGGTGCGGCGTGCGTCCACTTTCTGCTCACCTCGTTAGCTGTGCCGGAAGGTGAGCAGTGTTTTTAAATTTGTGGGCTATCTAGATACTAAAGACTGCCTTAGGACTCACAAGACTTGAAGAACAAAATCATAAAAGGTTGTAATGGGATATTTTGTGTAGAATCGCTATGGATAAAAAGAAAACACACTGAACATAAGGCGGTATTTATAGCGGCTATCCATAAATATAAGTATGAAACATAAATCTCGGCTTCTACCGCCGAACTTATGATCATAATTTTGGTATCAAAACGTTATAATATTTACGGTTTGAGGTTTGAGGGAATATAAAAGGAAAAAGCTGCTTAAACGTAAGGTTCAATTTACAAAAAAAATCTACTGCCATTTCTAATGTTACGATTTTTAGATTTGAATCATTGTATATTTCGCAACCCATATTCCAAAGACAAGAAAGGCCCCGGTACAATTCTATCAAATCTGAAATCACTGCGTTCACGTGTCTTTATCGGTTGACCCAGCTTAACGTCTATACACGTCTATAAGATTTTACAGCTGGTTGAAAATTTTATATCTTTAGGATTATTAGTTGACAAAAATGTTAAATGGAAGCTACATATTAATGAAGTAAGTAATGGATTAGATCAGTATTAGGCCAATTTTACCACTTGCATAGGATATTAAATAGACGCACCCTGTACATTGTTTACTATGCTCTTGCGGACTTATTGCTAAGCTATGGCTTAACTTCATATGGACGTACCTTCAAAACTTATTTAGATCAAATAAGAAACTTAAAATTAAGAATAATGAAATATTTAGTGAATAAAAATACCAAAGAGAAGTCTAAAGGTGATTACGAAAAATTGTTTGCAGTCTGTAAGATCCTCCCTGTTCACAGTAAAGTCAAATATTTAATTGCTTTAGATTCATATTACACTTCAGATTATAAAACCCCAGTAGCACGCCGCCATTACACTAGATCTGTTGTTAAAGGTAAATTGTCACAACCCTCAGCAAAAAATTATTATGGACATAGAACTAGAGAGTATTTGACTCCGAAATTATGTAATACCTATCCTCTTAAGCACCCTGAAGCCAAAACTTAAAAGTATATTATTAAAATTTAAAGAATAAATTATTTATTAGATATAAAATTAGATTGTTAAGATTTTGCTACGTGTTAGATAAAATTTATAAATATATTTATAAGCGCCACGCCGACAAACTGCTTTGCAGTTTGGCGAACTGTGTTGAACTTTTTAAATGTAAAATTAAAGAAAAAGACTAAAAAAAAACAAAAATAACACGGTAGTTGCCAAAGAGAAAACAATATACGAGTACTTTTGTCAATATGTCCATACAATTGCCCTCTATTTTTCCTTAGTTTCAAGCGCAGCACTTACTTTATAGGTCGTTGGGGGGTCGACAGAGATTTGGTTGCAATTCGCCGGCGTCCACAATACGAACCAACCAAAGTAGGTGATCATTGTTGGGCGCTTGTTGGCAACCCTGTATCAGGCCTTTTAACTAAATAACTTTCAGGCACAATTACGCCCACACATTTAACGTTTGATAAAAAAAATTGTGCTGCTGTCAGTTGTGTTCAGATTCATCACCATCGTTTTTAGGCCGTTTGATTATATTTAAGGTTATATTAAATACCTGTAGTGGTATATGACGGGTGATACGAAATAAGAAAATCTCATTTTTATTTTCGACCTTTAAAGCGAATATGAATAGAAGGCACACAATATACCAGACAAAGTCATTACGTTGCTATCGTAAAAGCCGTTAAAAGCATAAAAGAAATAAAATAAATGGGATCAAACTAGAATATGAAATTGAATGTGTATCAAAAGAAAGGCTATTGGAAAATTGGCTGTCGCTTACCTGATATACGAATAGAAAAGCAAAATGTTGTAAAAAAGTTATCTGAAATATTCCGGGAGACAAGGGCGAAAATACTGTGTAGGTATATTAAATGTATTTTAAGAGCACAGACATACAGACCAAACATTATTAATAAACGCATAGAGTCTACTTGAAGCAATTTTAGCTCAGTTAACTTCGGACTCTTTTAGATATAAATATTGCTTGTTTCCAAACAAAATATATACGAGAGTCCCGACCGGTTTCGTTTAATACACCATTCTCAAGGGATACAGAAATTCAGGAAATTAAACTAACATTACGACGAGCCGTTAAAAATGTACACAATGATCATGCCGAAACCATCGTGTACATTTTACGTTCATTTTAAATATTCCATACATCGATCATTGTGTACATTTTACGTTCATTTTAAATATTACATACATCGATCATTGTGTACATTTTACGTTCATTTTAAATATTACATACATCGATCATTGTGTACATTTTACGTTCATTTTAAATATTACATACATCGATCATTGTGTACATTTTACGTTCATTTTAAATATTACATACATCGATCATTGTGTACATTTTACGTTCATTTTAAATATTACATACATCGATCATTGTGTACATTTTACGTTCATTTTAAATATTACATACATCGATCATTGTATACATTTTACGTTCATTTTAAATATTACATACATCGATCATTGTGTACATTTTACGTTCATTTAAAATATTACATACATCGATCATTGTGCACATTTTTAACGGCTCGTCGTAATGTTAGTTTAATTTCCTGAATTTCTGTATCCCTTGAGAATGGTGTATTAAACGAAACCGGTCGGGATTAACGTGTAAACCTTAAAATTAAAAGCAGTGAAACAAGTACAAGTGAATTTAATTGTGATGTTTTCCAAGTTTCACCAAGTGCCGACAACCGCAAGTATATATAAATTATATACGAGAGATTAGTTCAGGTGTTAACAAATATGTTTCAAGCATAAGCCAGCCAAAACAACCCATTTCCATACGTTTCTTCGCACCATGTAGCTTAAATGTCACTTGGTTTTTGTATGGAAACTTGCCAACGTTATTTAATCCTCATGTTTAGTCTGTATGTCTGTGTTTAAGATCATATTTAATTTTATTGTTTTTGACGTTTTAAAAACTCAGCTGCATCACATAGTAACTATAGATTGTCATGATACGAATCCCCGAGGGTTTATTAGAGGTTTTTCTGAGTATAAACTGTGAAACGAAAGTCACAGTCTACACTCGTACACCCCCGTTTCACCGACGATTATTATGTCCCAACGAAGTGGGTGGTAAGACCTATTACCGTACTTTGGGCACAAACATGGAACCGTGCCTTTCGAAGCACGCAAGTAAAACAAAAATGTGCCCCTACAGTATTTGAACCCACGATTTCCGTACCAAATTCTATCAAGGATCCTAGGTAACGACTTAAGTTAGGTCTCTAGTCTACAGACAGACAGACTGAGCATTTCATATATTATATTGAATGTTAAGGGGTATTAAATAATAACACTATACATATATTTATTATATTGGCCCCCTAATCTCAAGGTCCCTGGCTGGATTCAAACCTCGGGGACATTTGTAGTTGATCTGCGTGCTGTGGGTTCACATTTGTGCATTTAGGGCGATAGAGATGTAATAATCTTTGGTGAAAAGTGGGTGTACGAGTGTGAACTTTCCAATTGACAGTCCGTACTTGGAAAATCATCGACAACCCTCCGGGTTTTCATATCGCAGCGAAGATTTTTGTTTTATATTCTACTTAATAAAAACAATTGATTTGCCAATATATTTTAATGTGAATATAACATATTTCGGTATCACACTAATATTATAAATTCGAAAGTTTGTGTGTGTGTGTGTGTATGTTTGTTACTCTTTCACGCTGAAACGGCTGAGCGGATTTGGATGAAATTTAGAATGGATATAGCTTATACCCTAACTTAACACAAAGACTACTTATTATCTAAAAAAGAATGTCGTTATACCGAATAACACGCGGGCAGAGCCGCGGGCAAAAGCTAGTATTCAATATACCGAAGATGTATTTATATAACTTTTAAATAAATTAGAAAATATTGTTTGGTATAATAGAATATTTGGAACACCTATCCATTTACACTCGTCACTCGGAAAGTTAATATTATTATTATACTAGCTTTTGCCCGCGGCTCCGCCCGCGTGTTATTCGGTTTAATGACATGCTTTTTTCTGGGATAAAAAGTAACCTATTTATTTATTTATTAAGGAGCTCCAACTGTGTACTCCGATTTCAAACATATTCTTAGTTCTATACATTTGTCCCGCAGAGTGATACAAATTATAGGAGCACACAGCCCTCACATATAAATCCGGTACAATTTTCAAAAATAATAAACCTTAATTAAACAAAATTAAAAACATGCCAAATTATATGAGTAACTACAAAAACAGCCACAAACAAAGCTTGCATAAACAAATTAAAACGAATTAATTACAAATTAAAACGAATTAATTACAAATTAAAACGAAAAACATTAATTAAGCTTAAAGCCTAATTATTTGATTAAACATTACTTCATAGAGAAAAAAACTTGTTTTTTTATAAACAGTTCTCATAACTCACGAAAATAATTGATATTCCTATCGGTTAACCTATGTGTTAAGTTGGGGTATAAGCTATATCCATTCTAAATTTCATCCAAATTCGTCCAGCTGTTTCATCGTGAAAGAGTAACAAACATACACACATAAACACACAAACTTTCGCATTTATAATATTAGTAGGAAGTAGGATTATTAGAACTCTAGCTGACATACTAAATTATTATCGAATTCCAGCTAAAACACTCACGTTTTATTATTTTCGACTAGATGCCAACTGTTTTACCGATATAATTTCGTCAACTGCCTTGAAAATGTCGAAATAGTATCTTTGAAACAGTCATCATATATTCAACAATAATAAATCGTGAGTGTTAAAGCCGTTATTTAATAATAATTTGAGAATATTGTTATTATTTTATTAAAATCTTGCACTATTATAACGGGCTGAGCCTTTTTAAGGAACACATATATTATGTAACATTCATAATATCGTACGCTGTTGCTTCCGTTTTTCTTGAACAAACATTTGGAAATTGCTGACTTTCCAAGCCTTTACCTGCCTCATATCGTTGTATGAATATGCAGATTCTTTTTTGCCGTGGTGAAAGTTAACTGAGATCAGTGTTTATTTTGAAAATAGACCTCGGTTCCTCGGAATATAGTTGATTTTGCAATGAAACAGATTTACAGGTTTCGTTATGTTCCAAATTCTAAATTTTCGGTTTATTCCAAGGGAGCGGTAGCGCGCCTTCTCTCAATTTTGAGAGCTGTTCTAAATCCAACGAGTTTTAAAAGTCCATAATGCTAAACAATAGTATTTGTTTACTTACCACTTGCTGAACAGTAAAATAAAACACACAAGCCCCAAAAACGTGCACTTTCTTTCGACGTAAGGGGATTGGTCCAACTTTTTTTTTTCACGTTGCGACGTAAGTATCTTTTATGAAAGTAGGTTGTACGTATGTGAAACAGTCACTTTTCACGCTTTGAATCACCTCAGGCACCTCACGTTTCTTATTTCTGGTTTGGGCTACTAAAAAGTCCTTTTATATATGTCGTTGGCACATCGTAGATTTCGGCATATCATAATCTGCCTAGGTAGGCAAATTATATTTTTATTTAAACTAGGGCGGCGCCGCACTTCGCTCCGCTTCACTCGGATCCTCTTATTTATTTATTTATGGTTAAATAATAATAGTTGGTGAAACTCAAAACATAGGTACGTAGTACTCGTCTATATGAACAACTTATTCCATGGGGACTATGGTACATTCTCAATCCAGTACTACCTGTGTTTTGAGTTTCGCTAACTATTATTATTTATTTTTTATGTCAAACTAACACGCTCGTGGTCGCTCCTATTTTTAACTGTTGGTGTCTGCCGAGGTACATCACAATATGCCGAATTTTACGATTTGACGATGACACGTATGTGAAATAACGCTGGATATTTTCATTTATTTATCAATAATACATAAGACTCTGGAACAGATTGCCTGTATTAAAACAGACATTGAAAAATATAAAGATATTTAAAATTTAAGTAAAGTAATTTATCTCCGCAGAATACCCGTTAAGTAGAACTCAAATATGCAGTATTATAATTTTTGTATTTTTATTTATTATATCTATGACTGTATGTAAGTATGTTTATGTATTGTATATGTAAGTTTAAGCCTTAGATAAGTCTATTTAGATATATATTTTTAACTTGATCTTTTGTATTATTGGCATTTACTCCTTCCTTTTTATTCTGTCAACTATCTTTCTATTTGCTTGCAAAGGTTGCCTGGAAGATATTGCTGTCAGCAATAAGTGCCGCCTTTATACACCATGTTTGGTTGTTGTATCTTTTGTATTGATTTTTATTGTATGTGCAAAAAGTATTATAAATATATATAAAATATAATAAACAAAGTTTAAATTAAGTTGAAACCAGAAAAACATCCACTCCTGTGGTAAAATTTTACGAATCAGATTCTGGTCATCTCTAGATAACTACCATAAAAACAATGAAATATTTAGATTGGACGAGATCGAATAGTTAAAGATAGACAAGTTTTAATTTTAACAACAATTTAGAACCAGATCTTATCCCTTTGTTTTAAAGATAATTTTGGCTTTAAGGCTTAAGACAATGATAATATTATAAATAAACAAAATGGGAAAAGGAAAGCGAGGGGAAAATCGCTGAACAATTGAATCCCCTTTCCACCATTGTCTTTATTTTACAATACGATATTTAACTTGAAAATTATTTTGTCATTTCGTACTCAAATAGGAAGCTGTTTAGGAGAAAGGACTGCAATTTACCTAAAAAGTGTACTAATTTATTGACGTTTTTAACAACCTCAGGTACAAAAAGAGCGGTTTTTATTTTAGACAGCTATTTCTATGTTTTTGCATGACTTCAATATTGTTTTCTTTCTGATTTAACAAAAAACTAAACAAAGCGTTTTTCCACATAATATTTTTTAAGTTTTGGATAGTTGACTATTCCCATAGTTTTTGGGATTCCTTACTCAAAAGCTAAAGAGAAATTAGAAGAATCTACCAATAATATATAATATTTTGTAGGTTATTATAATGTACTGTACTTGTACGTTTTCATCCGTAAGGTACTAAATAAAACTACACATTCGCAACTGTCTTTCAGCAAAAAACGACATAAATACGCTACAAGAAATGCCAACAATTTGAAATTAATCTCCCACCGAACTTTGTGTGGCAAAAAAAGTATAGCTTACGAGGGAGCACAGCTATTCAACAAATTACCAAAAGCCATTAAAAATGTGAAATCAATGTTTACATTTAAAAAACCCTTTTTAAAAATGTCACCACTATTACATAATACCATTGTGCTAGCTACATTTATTTTGTTATTAATATTATATTTAAGTACTAACAAACATCAAAATTAAACATTGTATTTTGGAACAACTTGCATGCAAATCTATGTAAATATATTTTAAGGACTAACAATGAATACGTAAGAAAATTTATTTCTCATTTTAAGTGAACAAATGTATATTATGTTCTTATGAGAATAAACATTTAAACCTTAAACCTTACTTTATCGAAAAACTCAGGCAAAAATTAGGGTCAAACAGGTTAGTTTTGATATAATAAAATAGTATAGCTATAGGGTTTTGTAAATAAAAGCAAGTTGTCACTTAAAATACTGTGACTTATGAACGTACATTAATTTTCAACGGGAATTTTGTAATATTATTTTCTGGAACAATACATATAGCTTCTACTATTTTTTATCTATCAATTTATTATTTCAGACGTTTTAATTAATGCGTTGTATTTTTTTTGCTTCAGTGACAAAGATAGCAAGGACGCTTATAGGCTGGTCACGGTTATACCCTGCCTTATATACTGCTTTTTCGCAAGAACAAGTAGAACATCTTTAGGGTCCTTAGCCTGTTGGATAAATGGGATTGCAACTTGGTACATTAAAGTCGTGACGTAATATTTAGAGTAGTTTGCGTCATTATGCCGACCGAAATCATTGTTACGTTTTTCTGTGTTTGTATCACGTTAGCCGCTTGGCCGTTACTTTAATAATGTAAGTTTTAGTTACTCTACATAATTCTTTTAGCTACATGAATAGTTTTTTTCAATGGTCAATAGAGTGTGTGTCGGTGGAGCGTCGACAAAGTATCTACGAGTACCTACGAGTTATAGATAGACGAGTACACGTAATTATTTATTTTACATTAAAATAATATTAATTTTCTCAAAAATACATTGTAATATTACCATTACATACGGAGTTGATGCTCGTGATTGTTGGCACTTGGTGGAACTTTTGATACATTTTTGATTGAAAAACACTTGTACCATTACATACTGTAAGGACCTATCAGAAAATACATCATCCTGGCGAGCTATTTAAAAGTGTCCAGGAAATCTGAATAAATGTCCAGGAAATTCGTATGAAAATCCATAACTTACCATATATTTTCTTTTTAAAACTATTCTTGTCTACTAGTATGTGTTTTTAAGAGACTAAGGAGTTTGGTGATGAAAAGGCTTTAAGCGGCCAACTGCGGCCAATTTAAATAGAAAAATAAAATGAATTACAATTTCATGTTTAGAATGTAGAATGTTTGCTATATTTTATAATTATAATAACAAAAATATACAATTTTTATTGTTATTATATGTATATTTAATACCATTGAATACTTCAAATTTTACGTCAATTAGTGTTTTTAGCGAAGAGCGCTCCATAGATTGTACTGCACTAATGCTTTGCTGAAGAAATTAATAACAATAAACATGAATAATCGCCGAAATACGATCAAGTAGTAATTTTATTATGTAAAGATGCATTTATTCGAGACTGCATTGAAAATATTTTTTTTTATAATTAGAATCTTTAACTGAAAAATTGTTCACCGTGTTGCAGTCGGAAATATTCAATCCTCTGTTCAGAGTTTGACCCGGCTTGCATATTATTCGACTACAATTTCAATATTTTTCTAAAATAAAATTTTGCTTTCTGTATTGTATTATTCGTCCTTTTAGAGCTATCTTCACTGATGTAGCGCTCTCTGAGGATTGTAGAAAATAATAATTTAATTAATTTTGAATTATATTGTTTGCATAAATTATATCTGAAATTGTTGATATTTTTATACAAACGTCCATACTTTGGCTTTCAACCTTATGGGAGGAGTAGACCCATATGCTATTTTGTAGACCTTTGAATGAAAGGCAAATATTTCAGTTTGGGTATCTACATACACAAATACACAAACTCACGCCTGTCTCCCGCAAGGCTAGACGGGGTCTACAGATTTACGTCTGCTACGATCCTGAGAGACCTCTTTCACTTCCTCCACATCTATAAATCTAGTCATACAAGCTCTTCTATTTGGAGTACTTTTGACGTTGAACTTCTTCAGTATTTTGCCAAGTTGGTCGGGGGTTTTGAGTATTTATTCGCCATTAATAGAGACATTTATTTACACAAACTTTATGACTATACCAAACCTCGACTTCAATCTTACGAATTCCAAGTTAAAATAATGCGGCAAAACATTAACTTGTATTATGTAAAATACCGCTAGTCCTTGAACGTCCGGATTAAGGCTCTACCTCATCTTAAATTTATTAAGAAATGAAAAAATAATTCCTTCAACCAGATGGTCTTACCGGCTTATCCTGTATAGGCGATTTTGTGGATCTTCAGGCCTGTAGTAAATTTATTCTGACGCAAATCTCGTGGTCTCCGCTTTAAGTATTTTTTTATTGCTCGGTGTGTTACATAATTTAACTTTAATTTTGAACCAGAGAGCTTTATAGCCTTTTTTACGTCTAAAACGATCTTTTTAGAATGTATACGTAAGCCATAAACGGACTGCTGAGATTAACTGACCACGTTTTTTAATTAAACGTACTGAACCAAACAAAAAACAATGTGCGCAATGACTTGAATTTTATCTCAGTTTTCAGCTATATTTACTAATATTGTATCATAACCATCAATTATTAAGGAGCTTATAGTTCTTGTCGGTGTAGCGTTTTCCATTTTTCTCTGTGAAGAACCAAATCCTCAAGTTCTTGGTAACGTGCGATCCCTGTCTTAAGCTGGTTACTGAACTTGATCCTTGGTCTGCCTTTTCCTCTGTATTTTTACCTCAACTATAATAATTTTTATTAGAGGATCATGCCTAAAAAGGTTTAATATAATACTATGCTAATTTAGTTTTGAATAGCAAGACTTTTTTCCCGCGTTAATCGGTCCAGACTCTTAAGAAATACTTCTTAGTCGGATAAAGTATTTGTATTATAAATTGTACTTAAAAGTAAAAAAGTATTTACGTTTAAGCATTGTTAAATTTTTTATTTTGCAATTGCTACTGACAAGTGCGTCCACGCGTCTTTAGTTGAACTCTGACAAAGCCATTTATGAAAAATCTCTCAATTTCGAGAAGGACCCGCGGTCTACGGTTTCTGTACCATTCAAATAAATAAAGAGTCATATTTTGAACAAAAATCACAAACTTGTCATTACCTAGAAAACGTCAGAAACAGACAGAAAATTAAGTCGACAAAAAGTTTAATTCCACATCCAATGGGAAATCAATGATTTTCGGATTTTTTTCTTCACTCAGATGGATATGGATGATCAGTTAGTAATGGAATGTTTTCTATCTATTCGAAATGGCGACATTTTTTTGGGTTAATCTAGAAACTTAGACTTTAATATTCGATACTAATTTCAACGTGATTCCTCAAGCATTCTGAGAAAAAGAGTCTTGGCTCATACAGAGACAGACAGATGGAAAACAAATTGATCCTATTAGGGTTCCATATTTCAATGATTAGGTACGGAATCCTAAAAGAAAGATAACAAAGATAGTTCATAGTGCAACTGAAAGCCATTTTTATTAGGCTACGCCAGTATAATTCTTTTTCAAGCAGCACATATTTCATTCTTTATTCTTTTGAGTAAAATGTGCATAATTTTTTTAATTTCTACCTTAATAAAAAGAAACGCAATTTGTAACTTATCTGAGTAGGTGTTTGTTTGTTTTATGGTTATCTGTCCCTTATGGCTTCTACAATCATAATTTATTTAAGTGAAAAATACATTATACAAAAATAATACAAAAGAATATTTCTCAAAATATTTATTGTTTGCCATTTGCCATTTTTATACAAAACTAGCTTTTGCCCGCGGTCTACAGTGTAGCTATGCACTTTGTAAGTCATAAAAATTTGTTTATTTAGATTAGCTTACTCGGGTCACCGGTAGATGGCGCTGCTGTCGATTAGATCACACAATCATTTGATTTGTCATAGAAATTCAAATATTTTCACGAATATTAATAAATCACACATACGTTCCTGGTATTTCATTTTACTTCATTTTCTGGCTTGGTATACCTTTGGACACCCGCGGCTTTACCCGCGTTGAATTAGTTTTTGTGTACTTCTATAAAATCTGTCAATATTTATCGGAGTGTTACAAGTACGAGTACATACAGTAATTATAGCTGGTGAAATGTGTGTGTTATGCGCCTCTGTGTTTCCCATTTTGTATATCTCATAAATAGCTTTTCCATGATAACTGATTTATGAGATAAAAAGTAGTTTTTTTCCTATTCTAGATCTGGAACTTTATTTGTGGAAAGGTTAAGCCCAATCGGTTCAAAAGGTACGGCGTCCGTTTTCTATAGAAACTTGAAAACACATTTTCATCCCATGGGAACTGATCTATGGGATAAAAAGTAACCTATGTCCTATTCCAGATCTAGTCCGACATTCATGCTAAATTTCAGCCCAATCAGTTCAGTAGCTACGGCTTGAAAGAGTAACAAACATGCATCCATCCATCCATCCATTCATCCGTACATGCAAACTTTCGCATTTATAATATTATTAGTGGGAAGTGGAAAGTGGGATGAATCCTTAGAGATTTCGCATTCATTCGTTTTTATAAGTGGGTTTGTATATTTGGATCTCTAATGCTCTAAGTAGGTTGTATTAACTTGAAATTTGATTTATCTAAATTTAAAATCAAATGAGGCTCCTCTATGTTAAGTAACTGATAAGTGGTAAGTCACTCGTCTAGCTAACTAGCAATGGAAAATGTCTATTCTATATACTCCCTTTTTTATCTTGTTCTTCTGGTTTTTATTTTTATTTTCTGGCATCAGTTTAGCGATCGGGTGAAGGTGATCAATTACCTCCCTTGTATAACAATCTATACTAGTAATAAAGTAGTAAGAAAGTCGTGCCTGTACATTGAATATTTTCGCGAAATTTTAAATTAAATGGATCATTAGTATTGTATACTTAGATTTGGATGCGATTTTCTTTATTATCATCGTAGTGAATGACCATGGTAAACACATAGGCTATAAGAAGCGTTCATAAAATAACGCCCAAGCCAAAAACGGGGCAAAGATTGAATCCTTTGAAGCTAATTGAAGCTAAGGGCAAAGGCTAGTATAGAATAATTTTTAGCTAATAACTCTATAACCAAACACCGTTGCATTCAGACAGATTGTAACCTAGGCCAGTACTTATTTGACCTTCTTAGTAGTATTATTTATTCCTTGCCTATTAGGCTAACATGTGCATGTTGGTAAAGCAAATAGTGCCCTGAAGACTACAAAAACTACCCCAGCGAAGCTGAGAGCGAAATATACTCTTCATTATTCCCCTATATACTCTTCAAGTGAGTAAGTATAAATAAGTCCCCATTTTAATATTCTTGTCTCGTATTTTACTTCATTGTTGCGCAGTAGAAATGCATGAGCCATGCATAAAGAGCTGTTTTCGACGGCATTATTCTTGGAGAAAAGAGGGCAGCTATTACGCGATTTCTTTCATTACTACGGGCAGATGAAAGAGAATTCTAAATATGGGAAGTAGTTTTGCAATTAAAATGGGACTTTGAGAAGTTCACAGAGAACACAATAGTTGTTTTTAATACAATAAGTACGAAAGTTTAAGTCCTTATGTGAGAATTGACTTTCGTTGAATATTCTATGATATTATGATTTAATATCTCTATTATCGATCGTGATGTCCATTCATTGATCATGAAGGTGTAGCTAAAGCATTTTTTTTTAAAGCAAAGGTATGCTGATTCAAAATACGCTTCGATTGAAACCAAGTTTTAAGCAATTGTTGTGTACATTTTTAGCAAAAATAAAGATTTTACGGCTTTCTCGAATATAATTAGGTTTTGCCATTATGACGTTATGTTTAAGCCTGAACAGAGATTTTATCGCAAAACAAAAGACCGGACAAGTGCGAGTCGGACTCGCCCACCAAGGGTTCTGTATTTTATGTTTTTTTATTTTATTTTTTATGATTTAGTTAAAAATGTATAGTTTTTAGATTTTTTCCTATACTATAAGACGATATAACTTGTCAAATTTCATAGTTATAGATCAACGGGAAATACCATATAAATTTTGATTCCCTTGAGAGTGTCAAAATATACGTTTTTTGCGGCATATACGGCCGTATCTTTTCTAACGTTTGATTTTTTCATAGCTTCAAAGGACTGTAGATCTGAGTATATTTTGGTTTTAATTTCAACTTGATACATCCACGGGTTTCCGATATAAAGGGTCCAAGACAGACAGACAGACGGACGGACAGACAGACAGACGGACAACAAAGTGATCCTTTATCCTGTCCTGTCCGTCTGTTCCCTTTATCTCGAGAACGCGTGGAGATATCGAGTTGAAATTAAAACCATATACTCAAGTTTACAATCCCTTGAAGTTGTGAAAAAAACAAATTTACTTATTAGTTAACGTAAAAAAAAGATACGGCCGTTTATGCTATAAAAAACGTATATTTCGACACTCTCGAGGAAATTAATATTTATAGGGTATTTCCCGTTGACCTAGAACTATGAATATTTAATTGTAATAATAATAAGTGTATTTTTAAGATATTAAGATGTAGATCTATGAAATTTTGCAAGTAATACCGTCTAACTAATACTACAGGTATAAGAAAAAATCATACAACAAAATATTTGCAATTAAATCATAAAAAAAATATAGAGGTTAAAGCTACGGTATGCGCGGTCATAATTGTACGGGTGAATAAATTTTTTTGTAGTTTTTTAAGTTTTACAAATTTGTACGGAACCCTCGGTGGGTGAGTCACACTTGCCCATATTTTTTTATTTAAAAGTTTTACAACAAGGTGGGCAGGTACGATTGGCCTATTTCGTTTTATACAATGGCAACCAAAAAATAATTGATTCTACCTAAGACTTTACGTTATTGGTGACAAACGTCCAAAAATATATGTAACTGCATAAAATCAAAACCTACTCAAAATAATTATTTTAAAGAGGTAAACTTTGTTTGTTTGTTTGCTTGTGTGTAGTAATCTCTGGAACTACTGAATCGATTTTGAAACTTCTTTCACTGTTGTAATGTTTTGACTTGCCACTTAGACATAGGCTATAGACAACATTTCCTCTAAAAAACTAATAAAAATTATGTACTTTACATTATAATACAGATAATACATGCAAATTATAAATATATCATATGTAATAATAAATTAATGAAATACTTGAGAAGACACAAAACTACACCGACAAAAGAAAACAGCTCACGCTTTACGTTCACATCTTAAGGGTCCATGCCACCTAAACGTGCCCCACCGTATTGCTGATTCATGACAGAAAATATTTGTTTAATGAGAAATAAATAATCACACAAGTTGTCGAAGAGTTGTATTACAACCTAATTAATTTGATTTTTGCATAGAATTCATAGCAAGCTAGAAAAAAAAATCTAAAGTCACTAAAAATCACGTAAAACTGCTCTTCGCATATTTCCCATTGACGGTTTCCAAGATGATTTTGGAAACTGAAATTCAGTCAATCGTAAGTTAAGAGTTTACAGAATGGTGTGATTGGTTTATTTTTGCCAAACAAAAATTGTAACTTGGTGTATTTATCCATCGAACATGATAATTCGGCATCGAAACGTGATTCTTTAGAGCGCGCGATGTTTCGGTTGTCGTAACAGCCACGGCTCAGAGCGCGCTATTTTAAACAATAATGAAACGTCACAGAGTTCGGTTCTACTTGACGCTAAATGAGGTGCTTAATGTTAGGGAGAACGGGTCCTTAATCAAAGTTTTACGCTATGTCCGGTGTTACCAACACAAATACCATTATGCTAATAACAAAGCATTTTGTCACGAAACTGAAAATCCTGAACTTTCCCCTCACGTAAACTAAGGAGCAATGAACGCTGAAACTTTAAATCAACAGTAACATCTTTTTGGATCCATTATTTTATTTTTGGCACGAAATCATAATAAATACCTCCCAGGTAATACACATAGCAAATGAAATTTATTTATAAAGCCAAATTCATACTAGAAGCTAGGTAAGTGATCAGTATCACGAATCGATAACACGTTTTGTGAATTTCACAAAATAAAATTTCGACGTCCCAGTCCCATGGTGATTGACTCAAGGCTGGGCTTGCGTTTGTAGGGTACACGAAAAGAATCATTTACGTATTTCTCAAAAAGGGTCATCTAACCTTACGAAGTCTACAGCATGAATTTGTTTGCATAAATCAATATCACCTTAATATTCCAATAGGTACTTTATGCGTAAAAAAACTGGCTAAGTGTGTGTCGGGCCACGCGCAGTGTAGGGTTCCATAGTTGCCTAGTACATTTTTTTTATAAGTTGGTCTGCTAATACAGATCGCGCCAAACTTCTAGTCCGCTCGGAAGTTGCTCTCCCAAGGAACGGCTTAAACATTTTGTCGTGTTTAGAGGGGACTAAAATTTTGGAGCGACCTAGTTTTCCTTTTAATTTCATCATATATAATACTTATGTGATTTTTTTTCACAAATTAATAAATAAGCGTTTAGCCGGCAGGGGGGGAGGGACATGAGTCTTACAAAAAATAGCACTTTAAAGCTTAATAGTTCGCCAACAGATCTCTAAATCGAAAAATGGCTTTCAGACATCCATAATATTTTTGGACGACCTATCCAACGATACCCCACACAATGGGATAGACGAAAATAAAATACCATACCCAATTTACGTGTATGAGAGATACCCTTCATTTTTATTTTTTTTATCGTTTTCTCGGCGTGATTAATACCCATACCAAATTACAGCTTCCTAGTCCTAATAGTCTCTGAGCTAAGCCGTGGACAGACGGACATGGCGAAACTATAAGGTTTCCTTGTCGGACTACAGAACCCCAAAAATTGTGCTAGAGGTCTGTGAAACATAATATTATGTAATAAAAGAAGGCTTGTTAGGTTTTGTTGTGGTAGGCTTATCGGCCTTGGTTTGCTCATGTGGGTGACATGATAAAACCATGCCGCCAAAGGGCTCGTCATGTTTCAGCATGGTCTCATACGTACAAGGGGTACAAGCAGACGCGTAGTATCAATCATTCGTCTTTTACCGACTTTCGTAGATTTTGCATAATTCTGTGGATATACTGATTAACATCGTGCGTAATTCATTTTTGGCCTCTTCGGCGCATTTTACCAAGCGCGAATTAGCCCGATAGAATGTTTCTTAATATTTTTTAAATCACAACTTACTATTAGTCCTCTAGGCGCCAAGAGGCTCACTACTTGGTAGAGCAACCGCCCGGTAAGCGAGAGGTCCCGGGTTCGAATCCCCGTTCAGAGCTCCTCACGTCCAGATTTACTTTTCTGATTTTCTACACCGTAATGATATAAATTTAATTTTTTAAATAATTTTATTTCGTTGTTGCTTCTATGGAAATCAATCGTAATAAAGACTGGTACAGATATTCTACTTCACGAAATTCATTTGGCTATGGATGTAGTAGTATTGATATCAGTCGTAAAATGATAATTCCCATCCTCGATATCCTTACTCCCGTGATTACCGGTATCCTAAACAAATCCGTCAATTCCGGAACATTCCCAACCCTCTGGAAATATGCCTAAATAATTCCTTTACCTAAAAAAACTAACCCTTCATCATTCTCAGATTACCGTCCTATTTCTATCCTCTCGTTCCTGTCTAAGATCCTTGAACGTCTTGTCCATCAGCAGTTAAGTCATTTCTTGACCCAAAACAGACTCCTAAATACTTTCCGGTCCGGCTTCCGTCCTGGTCACAGCACAGTTACGGCTTTAACTAAAATAACGGATGACATTCGTTTGGGAATGGACCATGGAAAGCTTACGGTATTGACCCTTTTGGACTTCAGTAATGCTTTCAACACCGTTGACTTTGATGTTCTTTTGGGATTACTTTGTTCTCTTAACACATCTCCAACAGTAATTAACTGATAATTTATACTGTAAGGTGTGACTCCTCGATGGAACTTCATTTCAACGCTAATAAAAGTCTCCCTGTACGAGTTCCACTATGTTTTTATTAATTTGCGACTAGTTTCGTCTCTTAGACATCTTCTGGCTTGTTAACAATTTAACTAGTCACAAATTAATAAAAACATAGTGGAACTCGTACACGGAGACTTTTATTAGCGTAGTAATTAACTGGTTTCGCAGCTATCTGCAAGGACGCCGGCAGCGCATTCGTATAGACGAATCACTCTCCGAATGCTGCGATATTTCTGCCGGTGTTCCTCAAGGTGGCGTCTTATCACCTCTCCTTTTCGCATTATTTATCAATAATATTTCTCAGCATATTTCATGTTCCTACCACCTTTACGCTGATGATCTTCAAATCTATAGTCAGGCCAAACTTGATGAACTTCAGTATGCTATAGCAATGACAAATAAAGGTTTAACACATATATATGCCTGGAGTAAACAACATGGACGAATGAAGTTAATCCAAGTAAGACACAAGCTATCGTAGTTGGTAGCCCTTACTTCATTTCTAGGATTGATTGGCATTTACTACCGCAGATAAGTTTTGATGGTACCCATGTTCCCTATAGCAGTAAAGTGAAAAATATATGAATATTTATGGATAATAATCTTTCCTGGGGTCCACAACTTGATGAGATTAGCCGTAAAATGTTTGCCTCTGCCTTCTCTCTAAAAAGACTCCGAAACTTCATGCCAACTGCTACCAAAGTTGCGCTTGCACAATCCCTCCTACTTCATATTCTAGATTATGCAGACTGTTGTTACCTAAATCTTACCGAGGAGCAACTTAATAAACTCGAGCGTCTTCAAAATTTTTCTATTAGGTTCATATTTAGATTACGCAAATATGACCATATCTCCCAATTTAGTTCTCAGCTTGAGTGGCTCCCAATCCGTCTTCGTCGCAGTTCTCATATTCTTTTCCTTCTCTATTCTGTTTTATTGAATCCTGTATATCCTTCTTATTTAAAAGATCGCTTTGTGTTTTGTCTTACAAAGAACGACCTAAATCTGAGATCATCAGGAAATCTTCGCCTATCAGTGCCAACTCATACTACGCGCTTTTACAGTAACTCATTTACTGTTGAAGCTATACATCTGTGGAATGCTCTTCCTCTCACAATACAACAAGCTCCATCATTACAGTCATTCAAAACTCTAGTCAAACAGCATTATGTATCTTTCGCTTTGATCTTAAAATTTATTGTTTCTATTTGTCCCTATATTAATACATATTTATTTATATAAAATATATAATTTATTTATTAATATATATAAAATTATTTATTGTTTATGACTCTTTTCTTAATTTACATCTTACATTAATTTAATCTCTGCAAACTACAAATCCAAAACTGTAAAATTGTTGCGTATGCTGACGACACAGCACTTCTCAATAAGGGCAAGACATGGAAAGATGTACATAAAAATGAGGAATGAGCTATTAAAACGGTGATGAAATGGTTCTCCTCTAATCTTCTGACACTTAATATTGACAAATCTCAATTTATCACTTTCAGTGCCAGAGCTTACAACCAACCTTCCCTTGAAACATATAAACTTAAAGCTCATAGCTGTGAGTATACCAAAGGAGTTCAAGAATGCAGCTGCCTACAGTTGAAACGATCCATCAGTGTAAAATATCTGGGGGTTATGATTGACAATACTTTAAGCTGGAAACAGCACATTGAGTACCTCACACCTCTTGTCAGAAAATTGATTTACATATTTAAGAAGCTTAGATCGTCTGCTGACCAAAATACTCTTTTTATGGTTTATTATGCATTTGCTCAGTCAATTTTGTCCTATGGTATTTCTGCCTGGGGGGGGGGGTGCGGGCATCACATCATTTCTTAGCCTCGAGAGGGCACAGAGAGCTGTGTTGAAGGTAAACCTTTTATATTCCCTACAACTGAGCTGTACCAAGAATGCCAAGTTCTTGCCGTCAGACAGCTCTTTGTGCTTCAGATAGTTCTGAGAAAACATACTCTCACTCCTTTCGATCAAAATCTTCAAAACCGAAAACGTCGGTATGACCTTATTTGGAAAATTCCTCCACATAAAACAATTTTAGCCAAACGACACTATAAAATCATAAGTGCACGTCTCTATAATAAGATCAACAAAGAAATCAATATATATCCTCTTTCGTTGCGTCGATGTAAAATTGCTACCAGCGCATGGCTTCAAACTTTGACATTTAAAGAGACTGAGAATTTGCTCGCCCCTATAATCTAAAAATATATCAATATTTATTATATATCTATTTACTTTTTTTTTCTTTACAACTACATACTTATTTATTACATCCATAAATACATTTAGATTAACACACTCACATTCTTACCCACTCTTCCTTACATATACACATACATACCCCTCTTAGTAGTAACCGAAAACATTTTTTGTTTGATAAACACTTGTACTTGTCCACTTATTTATATTAATTTCCCTTACCGGTTTCGCTGTTAAAGCATTATCAAAGGTTTGTTTGGTTGTTTACGTACAATATATGAATCGCTTGGCATGCCTAATCGCATGGCATGCTGATTCATATATTGTACGTAAACAACCAAACAAACCTTTGATAATGCTTTAACAGCGAAACCGGTAAGGGAAATTAATATAAATAAGTGGACAAGTACAAGTGTTTATCAAACAAAAAATGTTTCAAAAGTTCCACCAAGTGCCAACAATCACGAGCATCAACTCCAGTAACCGAAAACTGATCCCAAGACCTTGGTGTCGTAGGGCTAAGATATCACATTCACACAAACACATACACACACCCTCACACCCTCTCTCTTCCTAACCATACATACACATAAATACTCTAAATCAAGGTTCCTGCTTTCCTTCCGTTTACAGGATTTTAAATAAATAAAAATGATAAAAACCTATGCATTAATTTAAAATTATTGTAATAGTTTACTCGTACTTATTGCGCTAACACCACATGTACTTTGTATTCTAAGGGAGAAACTGGCTTCTGGATCACAGTTGAAACTACTTTGGAAGCCAGTTGCTCAAACTTTGTTATAAATGTTTTTTGTTCAATAAATATTTTTTTTTTCTTATATATTTACATTTAAATCAAAATGCTTCATTTTATTTTTTTTTAAAAACCGTTATTCTGTGCACCGCCTATACACCTTTTCATTTTTTAAGAGTTCTTCCATCCAAAGGTTGTCTGGAACAGATCGCTTTTAGTGATAAGACCGCCAATATGTACCCTGCTAACTTATATTTTTAAATTGATTGTTTTTTATTTGTCTTTTGGTGTGCAATAAAGAATATTGTATTGTAGTGACGTGTAAAGATAAGCGCGTTTTGTGTGTGTAATATATATTGATGATCGAAGGTGTGTGGTGTGATTTGTGTATGTGGTGTGATTTGTGTATGTGGTGTAATTTGTGTATGTAGTGTGATTTGTGTATGTGGTGTGATTTGTGTATGTGGCGGTTTTGTAGCGCTCCCGAGGTTACGCACACGAAGAAAAGTGTGCGTCACGCACTACTACAACCATTAGCTAAACGGACTTCGTGAGAAAAATTATCTATTGCGCATTACCATTATGCATTCGCATTCATATTGTATCTATATTTTAGCTGGAAACTGTTTTTGAGAGTTGCAGCATATCTTATGATTTAATTTCACTAATGAAAAATTTACCCTCTAAGAAAGTGCCAACGTCGGAACTATTTCAGAGATATATTGGTTACTCAGGATTATTAACTGGTGTTCTTGAAAACTTTAATAGAATTCCTTCTGTGCGACTGAAGATGTGCTAACAAAGAGAATTTCAAATACTCATTTATATACTTAAGCTCAAATTGTGCTGCGTTGTTTTTACTTTCATATTCTGAAAAGGAAGAACACTTCTAGTGTATGAGGTTTTAAATAAGTAAAACCGTTTTGACCATCAAAATTTAAACTAATGGTTTACATATTTTATTTTAGGTTTCATCTTTATATCTGGATTTTTGAGATATTTTTGTAAGAAGCCAAAATGAAAAACTGTGTAGTTTGGTCTTACGATATTGTATTACACTGAGGTGCCGTTATGATCCGGCTTAAAAGGAGTCGTGGGATAATATTTCTTGTTTTCGTAGTTCTGTTTTATAGGTTCTCGACTAAAGAATTGAGGTCGAATTATATAAAATTAATTTTAGTTTTTAAAAATATCGTTCTGAAAAAAGCAAAACTCAGCAATTAATATAACAAAAAAAATTGTCGTTTCATAATATTATGGTATTGATTATTGACAAGTTGATGTAATTCTTAATTATCATTTCCAAATTTCATCTGAATTATGCAAATCTTTTAAATTTATCACCTGTTATGGACACCTGTGACTTTTTTCGCGTTGATTTGGGATATAAACAGCCCGTTGTATCCATTGGGGACGCATTTTATTAACAAAAGCTTACTTAAGGTGGCTTCACTCCCATAAGAGGTGAAATTCGAAAAATTCCTTTTAGTATCACACATGGTCTGCGTTCATAAAAAATATAACAATGAAATCAATTGCTTTGATTCTTGACTATGACTACACAAAAAAAACGGTTAAGAAACACTTATTCCAAATATCATGTCTCTATCTTCAGTATTTTAGGCTGTTCAGTCAGTTACGAATCTACACATTTTTATTCTAAGGAGTAGAAGATTTAGTTTTTGTAGGACAATGATCATTCTCCAAAAGATTCAAGTTTCTGTTCAGGCTGAACGTTCGCCACTGATAGTGTGCCTTCTTGCAGGTCTGCTCTTCCACAGAGCGATCCTCATGTCAGGATCTGGACTCAGCCCATGGTCACTGGTGGCAGATCCAAACAAGTACGCAGCGATCGTGGCTACCCACGCCAACTGCTCACCAGGTGAGTATTCCAAGATGTTTTTGAATATAGGCGCTTGGAAGATAAAACGGGATAAGAGAAACGTACCTACATTGAAAATGCTAAAATGTTATGTATGAAACTGTTGATATGTAATAACAATAATATCTTTTTTACACATATTTTACGTTACATCTATTTCACGTTGCCAGTACATTTTTGGTGCGACGTATTATATATATTTTTTTATCACACAGAGCTCACTCCGCCAGCGTTACTCAGATGTCTTCGGGAGCGGCCGCTAGAAGCTTTGCTGTCAGCCCCGGTGCAGGCGCCGGACTTCGCGTACGCTTTTGGACCCAGTGTCGATGGTGTCGTCATCGGTGAGTGAATACTCCATTCCATCACCAACAGTTCGGGCCACATTACTGTTATGAAAAATTTCTAAAGGGTTTTTTTGTAGACGTCTCTATTCTCAGCTAAAAATCCTTTACAGAGAAAAGGACAAATGTATACTCGTAGGTATACAAGGTTAGTTTACAAGTCGACGTAGATGGATAAATCCTAAGCGAAGTAGGGAAAAGCGAAAAATGCTCGAATGAGTCCTGGAGCAAATTTTGATAAAAACTACATCCTTAGATTTGTTTTTGAATAATTTCCCTAGCCAAGAATTAAAACTGCTGTTTAAAAAAATACACACTGTATATTATTGCACCATCCGATATTGTCGCTTGTAAGGATCAAATTATGGTAAGTCATATCAAACGGCAAACTTAAGAAAAGGTCTTAATTAAAAAGAGGATTTAGTTATTCCATTCCATTAGTAAATAAAGAATTTGTATTGTATTGTATTGTATTCGCCTGATGACAACTTAGGGGTCAAATGTAGCACATTTTATTTAATGTTTCCTTGCTTTTCTTAATAAATAAAAAAAAAATATTATTCTTATAATAATTAAACCTAAACTAATTAATTGTTGGATATCAAGCCTATTATTCCAGAACAGTTTCAGGCACCATACGGTATAATCTGGCATAAGCATTGCTGTATTTATAAATAAAAGTGTAAACACTGTGGATGGAACTAGTACAAGTAAGACTTATCATTGCTATAATGGAGTTCCATCAAGAACAATCAATCAAATCTATTAATTATAAAAGTGTAAAATATTTTGTTAGTAAAAAGCCGTATCATAAATCCTTATTCGACATAATATCGGTTGACGTTGTTGCCAACTAGGCATCGATTGTATTATAACGCCGAAAACAGGTCATGCGTGAATACAAGCGAGGCGTGTTCAGGCAGAAAGAGTTCACTCAGATATACGAGGAGCGAAATTCAGTCTTGGATGAAGTAGATTCCTTTATTTCAATTTTTTGTGTGATAATTAAACTCCACCCCAAAGAAAACATGGATCCTGCTAGTTTTTTTTTTAAATACTGTAATTGCATAATTTTTGAAAGGTCTACGACGGTTAATCTACACCACTCGAAAGATTTTGACTCGTGGAATACTTCAAACAATACAGAGATACTAAGAAAATTTGTACGAATAATAAAACTGCAAGAGGGTTCAACTGACCAAAAAATACCTGACATTAACAAAAATAAATTAAATTAAATCTCCGACGCGGGCAATTCTTACGAGATTAGTAGTATATGTCAGATGTTCGTTTTGTTTATTTTTTGAGGTAAATGTTTCGCCCACAAAAAAATCTTGTAAGAATTACCCGCGCCAGAGATAAAAGTCCTTTACCGGATGAAGATAATAAAGATATCAACGGAACTTCATCATCTAACAGAATGTCGTTGCCTGATCAGTAAAATTCCAGTAATACACGCTGTGTTAATCCGGAGGTCAAGAGCCTTGAAAATACTCTCCCCGCCCCACCCGCTTTGAATCAGGATATCTCAGGTTCCACTGATCTGATCTTGAATTCATTTTTTTTATATATAAATACATATGATATTTTTAGTACAATATTTGTTAAAATCACTTCTTCGATGTACAAAGCCGTTGGTCCAATAAACGGCAACACTAAACCTCAAAAAACCTAGTTTCCTGAATTTTAGTTTTGACCGTTAAATACTGTTTTCTTCGGCCAAGATATCAGAAACAAAAATGTAGCCTGCAAAATTAATTACATTTTGTAAAATATTAATTCAACAGTATCAGTTTTGTTTGATATAATTGAATCCACAATTTTTGTATGACCGTCATATTTGACAGCTACCTCCTCATGATGCCCTGCCCCGTCTTTTTTCTCCACAAGGCCCCAAAGTTGGTCATTTTTGGAGGTCTGGCGCATGGACCATGTCTAGGACTCATTGAGTAGAGTACAGATTACTTTTATTTTTTTTATCTCGAAAAATAAAAAAATGGAGGGCCATTAAAGTTGTCAGTCTTAGACCATTTTTGTTACGCGGTCTATCTTGAAAACTAAACTAGTTAGGAGTTTAGAATTTTCACTATATTAGTGCAATATAGTATTTTTAAACAACAAATACTGAAAATGCCGATTTTTAATATTGGTTTAGGGCTACGTACCCGAATACTTGACCAACTTAATTTCGTAGTTTTGTTTCGTACATTTTCTAGATAATGATAAGTTTGTAATTTTTATTCAAATCATTTAGGTCTATGAATTTATTTGAAAGGTACGGAACCCTCAGAGCGTACTCGTACTTGACTTGTTTTTTGTAAAACAAAAGAGTGTGACTTTTTCAACGGTGACTATTACTCCAAGCGGAAAAATGGGTAGTGCGAGAAGGACTGATTAATTTCATTATTAATACTTACTAATATAAATTAAAATGTAAAACAGCTTACACGTTTTCCTTTAACCATATTCTATATAATTAATATTGTAATGTTAGAGTTCTGTACGTGATTCCTATTCGTCCAACGAGGAGAAAAATTGTGTTTCAAGACCTTATTTCAGTAAGTATTTCTACTCAGTGAAAGTTTTCCAATCGCGTTTCCGTTCTTCAATAATCTAAAAAAAGGTTTCAGAATAACACGGTAACTAACTAAACAAAGGTATAGTCTGTCACAAAGTGTTGAAATGAAAACAAAACTCTAATGAACTTTATTGGACTTTTAACGTTCAATTTAGGTAATATATTTATGAAATAACAACGCGGTTAACTCGATTTAACAGATTTTTTGCTTATTTGTTTGGTGTAACCGGGCGAAAGAAACATAGTTTCTTCAATATTCATTTCAACACTTTTTTGACAGACTGTACATTAATCATAAATCACAGCTCGTTTATTAGGAATTATACATTGGCACTTGGAACTAATATGAACAATGCTATAGTTTTAAAACTATATCAGCCTCGGCTAGTTTTATGAAAATATGCAGTATTATAAAATCAAATAAAAGTGACTTTATAACAAAAACACAAAAAAAACGTTGACTTACTGTTTGGTGACGCCCGGTCTCAAACACCGGGTTAGAGCCGTAGCTCGAGAACATGTGCCACTTCGGCGTCGCGGGGTGAACTAACGGCGGGGAAGGGGGGGGGGTACAATAAGGCAGCCACTCGAAATCACGACACAAATCGATGGCAGGTGTAAAAGTTGTTATAATTTTTTAATCAACCTGTATTACAGACATATACGTCGCCATGGGGGTTAAAGTATGTAATTCTATTGTAGAAACAATATGAGGGACCTAGTATGTAATAACAAAGACCGTATCCCAAAACTGGATGACAGTGGTGTTTATCAACTAGAGTGTGATACATGCAAAAAAGTGTACATTAGTCAAATAGGTAGAAAATTTAAAACTAGGCTTCATGAACATGTCAGATACAACCCGGTCACAATATCTGTGCACCTGACCTCGTGACGTCATATCGGCGGTCTGGGTACGGTGTGAAAAAAAGTTTTTTCGAGAAATGTGGAGGTAAAAAAAATTTACTAACCTTTATAAATCAATTTATTATTGATGAAGGGTTTGTTATTAAAAAACAATAATTTTGATTACAAAAACATTTATTATTAAACTCAGTCACTATAAATTATTGACTCTATGCCTGACATTCTATCTTCCTCACTCTCACTTTCTGAACTCGCCAAACTGTCTTTCCCTAGTGATATTAAAAGTTGTGTGATGTTGTCATCTGCTAGATGATCCTTTTCCCAGTTTGTTTGTTTGCTTTCTCCGATTCAAAAAACTTGAGCACTTTCAAGATTAAATTTCTTGATTTGCTGTGTATTGTTTTTCCCATGACTTCAGTTTAACAGCTACAACAATTTTAATAACAACCAAACCAGTCCAAACTTAACAGTAAACAGTCTAAACTTAACAATAAACATTAAAAAACAAAACAACAATAAAGCGAAAATATCAAAATTATCGGGACGTGTAGCGGCAACGAAGATGCTAACCGTACTGTCGCACCGGGGAGTGCGCGGAGAGGTGACAGGGGAAGCGGGAGAGGCGCCACATTCCAGCGAGGTGCACAGATATTGTGACCGAGTTATAGTGGAAAAATAAGAAAAATGACTCAACATTTGCGGAACATCTCAACTCATCAAATCATTCCTTTGACCCGACAACTAACATAAAAATAGTGCACAAAGCTAATAAAAGTGCAAAATTGAATTATTTGGAAGCCCTAACAATAAATAAAATTATTTATAACGATCCAGACAGAATTTTAAATGACCAATTATAATTAAATTCCCCACCACTTCTGACATATTTTAAATGATGTTATTAATTAATCAATCAAAGTTTTATGTTTAATTGTAGTTTATATTTTATATTGTTTCAAATTTTTTAAACTCATTTAACTTAATTTTTAGAAGTGTATCCTGACATATAATAGAAAAATGATATTGAAACACAACATATTTATTGCCGTTATTTATAGATTTCACCTTGACGTAGACCCATTTTGAAACGCAAGCTGTGGGTTTTCACATAGGTTTTCACCTCTGTTAATTTTATATTTGCTTGCTAAAATGTTTTCTATTGTTTTCTTTCTGTCGTGTTAAATAGATAATTAAATAATATTTTTTTGGCCCGATGATGTGTAATATGAAACCGGTAACCTAAGTTAGAATAAAAATAAATATATGTGGAATAAAAATACAAGAATTTGTGTTTGATTTGTTAAAGCCAGTATTTTCGCGATAGCGCCCTAAGTATAGATAATTTTATAATCATGAGTTAATTTACAAAGAGATATTGTATTATGAGATAATTTGAGTAGATACAGACATGATCTCGTTGCTCAATTAGGTACATTACACATTGTTGAAATTGCTTTGTGATACAGGATATTCGTGTACATAAATTATCTCAAGTGTGCGTGTTGTGTACGCAGACGTGTCTATACAAGTGTTTACCCAATATAAAACATATATCGTCAAAACATGTATCCCCGAGACGGTGTCAGAAATATTTTCAACTAGTTAAGGGCGGTAAAATGCAAGCTACAGTACGTACTCGTACGTATACATTTAAGGGGGGTTATCCCAATTTTGTCTCGTTTCATTTTTATTTTAAACCGTGATAAATGTATAAATATATGTTTAAGATTCACCTTTCTGCAGATTTTTTATGGTTCAATATGCGACGCGTTATAATTTGCTCGACACACAAAAATAAGAACTTTATCGTTTAAAGAAAAGTCGTTTTATTCTGAGGATATAACCAAATTTCATGAAAATTGCATATAATTAAACAAAATGTACTTTAGGCATACTTTCTTGAAAATTAGACCGTAAAATAGTTATTTAAATAACTTAGCTGCCGAGCGAAACTCAAAACTTTTCACTTCATTAAAGCGAGGAAAATGTTAGATGCAAGAAAAACGTATGTACGCTTTTATGTATTTGCGCGTGATTTTTCCGGAAGAAAACTCAATTCGGCATTATGTACCACTCGCAATAATTCTGCAGGTGTTAAATTTATATCTTCGTCGCTGCTAACCTCACTCATATTTAATGATTTCTTTCGATTTTATCAAAAATAAACCAAAATGATGGAAGGAAAATGAAGGAAATTTGAAGTTTTTGTTTTTAATCAAATTTTCTTGCTGGCCAGTGCCATTATTCTTTAAATGAGGCTGGCGCATGACAAGAAATAAGTATTTGCATTTCAGTGGACTGGCTGCAGAGAATATAAACAATTACGAAACCAATGAGGTTCTATAAACGCGTAGTATTATTGTACGAATCCTTTATTGAATATACTTAATTTTTAAAGCAGTTTCCACGCTAGCGGATAAAGAGCGCTTTTCCACCCAGATTTCGAATGATAAACACAGAGCCTTTCCGACTTTGTGAGGTGAAATAGTAGATACGAGTGCATAATACTTCCATTGCGAGGAAATGAATATACTCTATTGCTAGGTGGTAGAGCTGATGCCGAGCTCGACTGTGGAGGTACCACCATCTTACTCGCAAATCCTCCCGAAGTTATTCGGGGGAGAGTAAGAGAACAGCTCTCTCACAGCATCTCAAAACCAGGCGGCCCACCATTGCCTGGGACCGATGGATGGCGGTATATCCATCCCTAATTGCCAGGCCTTAAAACAGACTAGTGACGGGCAGTGGCGTCACTGGTGCAAGGGTTTCGGCACCGCGCTCACCAACCCGCCTGCCCAGCGTGTGTGAGTATGGGCATTTCTTCCAGGGGGACCGCCAAGAGTGGTGAAATCCTGGAAAGGCCTATGTCCAGAAGTGGACGAAACAGGCTGATGGATGGATGGATGGAATGTAATTGTCTTTCCTGGCATATTCACGGTATCTGTTTGAATTTGGGACGATTGTGTAATGAAGATGGCTCCGAAGTCACGGGGTCTTCATTCGATGGCTGTGAACTTAATTTAAATAATCAAACAACTAAATACTTATTGCTGAGAAAAAACAACAGCTCTTTCCTGCCACTAGTTTTTTTTAAATTCTGCCACCGATTGGGAAGGCAAAGGTAACTTAGCCCACACAGCCATGTCTAAATAACGTAAATAAATAATTAGACATGGATCTCTGAAGTTTATTTATTTTATTATCATATTTGTTTAAGTCACTGTATATCCTTCTGAGCATCGTCTGGAGAGTCCGTGTTCATCGGTGTCCTGTCAGTTTGCGCTAAAAAGATAGAATCTTAGCGCAAACACTATTGAATTTGAAAAAGTTTGTCAATAAAATTGTACTGTGTATTTGGCTGTAAGGCCTATTGCCGTAGTCTTGGAAGAAGTAAACACTTTTATGCACTAGAACATAAAAAGTAGTTTTAGTCCGCTTACGCCTAGCAAAAAAAATAATTTTAGAGCATGAGAAGTTGAAAGGTTTTTTGAGTTAAGAATGCGTTTTTAGAGAGCGCGCGTTGTTTCGGTCGTGATTTGTATTTCTTGTTCTGTGGTCGTAACAACCAACGCTCAAAGCGTGATATTTTAAATAATAAAAAATGAAACTTCATAGAATTCAGTTCCACTTGACGCCAAATGAGGTTCTCAATGTCAGGCATAAGGGGCCCTTAACCGACGATTATTACGTCCCAACGTGGTGATGAGCCCTATCGCCGTACTTCAGGCACTAATGTAGTGGACAACGTCTTCCGAAACACTCAGACAAATATTATGTCGATTATTGTTAATGTTAATCAACCTTAGGATATATTTAAGATTTTTCACACCACCTGTTGGACAATGTCCAATTACATATCATGCAACCCCAATGTAAAGTAAAACATTATCTCTTAAGGGATATAAAGTTGTATGAAACTCCCTAGGGAATAAAGTGATTTGAATTTGGAACGTGTGGAAACTCGTGGAAAATTCTAAGTAATAAAATGCTTATATGACATTGTAAAGAGGTTTGTTCGAAAATCGAACTGGCCACCATAAGCAGAGCAAACAAAAAAAGAAAAAAAGTGCGTTTACCACAGACATATAATCATTACTAAGTAGCAGACCAAACATAAGGATTAAATAGCATGGCAAGTTGCCATACAAAAAATAAGCTACACTTTGGCTTCATGGTACGAAGAAATGTATAAAAATGGGTTGTTTTGGCTGGCTTATGCTAGGAACATATTTGTTAATTCATAAACTTATTTCTAGTATATATTCTGTTTGGAAACAAGCAATATTTATATTTAAAAGAGCCCGAAGTTCACTGATCTAAAATTGCCATGCGTCGACTCTATGCGTTTATTGTTAATGTATGGTCTGCTACTATATTATACGTCTGTGGCATTAACAAAGAATGTGAAACAAAAGACGGTGTTTGGTGCTGTGATTGTCAATGAATTTTATTGGAATATTCATGTTGATGAAAATGTCTAGCGATAGTGATTCTACTCCAAAGTTTATCAAAACAGACGCTTTAGAGATTATTAATAATCTACTACCGGAAAAATCAAAACACCTATAAGAAAAAGCATATGACGATTTTTTTCAATGGAGAACAACAAAAGGAGCTCTGGCTTTTTATTGTCTCGCAGATGGTGTGAAAAGTATAGTACGCTCCTCTGGAATAAAGCGTGTCTTCGTATTGGGTAGCTTGTATCCCTCGCTTCACTCAAGACTCTATATAACTCCCTCGCTACGCCCGGGTGTTAACACTTGAGTCCCTCTTTACGCTCAGGGTTCAATATGCCGCCCGCGACGTAAGACACTGTGTTATTCCCTTAGTGCATAATCTACTATTTCACACCACCTGCTCGACAATGTCCAATTACATATCATGCAACCTCAAGGTATAGTAAAGCATTATATCTTTTTATTTATTTATTTATTCGGAAAACTTACAGCACAATAAATTATAATAAACTTAAAAGTAATAAATGCAGAAGGACATTTACAAGTTTTCACTTATAGATGCGGGTTAGTACGAAGTTTTTTTTTAATATAAGATCATTTGAAAAATAATGTATTACTAAATATTTTCTTGCATTAACAAAATTACAATTTTTAATATTAATAAAATAAACACAAATATGTTACAATGTAAGAGAAAGAGAAAAGCCAGTAAAGAAAACATAGAATATATAATTAAAAAGTATAGTGTAAAAAAAAAATGAAGCAAAGGTTAATTGTTGAAAAAATCTGCAATTATTTTGGATCTCATCCCTGCTATGGATAGATCAAGTTCCTGAGACTTTATATTAAATTTGTTACATGCTCGCCACAAGTACGAATTTTGCTTGTAGTTTGAAGATACCGTTGATAAAGAAAATACAGGGTAACTGCGTCGCGATCTATTAGGGATATAAAACTTTAATTTTTCTAAAAGAGAAGGACAATCGATATAACCTCTTGCGATTCTTGATAACAAGACTAGGTCCGCTATATCACGTCGTATCGTAAGAGGCAGAATATGGTGTTTTTGGCATGTTTGTAAATAATTTTGGGTTCTTGATTTTGTACGGAAATTAATGTAACGAATGAATTTCTTTTGTATGCGTTCCAAAATGTTAACGTATTCATTATATCGTGGATTCCATACCTCAGAAGCATACTCAAGTTTGCTTCTTACGTAAGTACAGAAGAGGATCTTTAATGTCTTAATACTTTTAAAATCCTTACATATTCTCATTATAAAACCGAGTGCTTTAAAAGATTTACTTGTAATTGAATTTATGTGTTTATCAAAAATAAGCTTACTGTCATGGATGACGCCTAGGTTGCGAACCTCTTGTTCCCTTTTAAGTTAAGTTAAGTTAAGTTTATTCTAAACCTTTTAAAGTGTAATTGTAGACAATTTGTGTGTGCTTTCGTGTAAAAGTAATACATGAAAATTTTGTTGGGTTTAAATGTAATTTATTTTGTGTGCAGTAGTCATCAAGACGACAAAGATCATCCTGCAATAGGGCAGCATCTTCCTCACTTGTGATCGGCCGAAAGATCTTCATGTCGTCCGCAAAAATAAGTACCTCGGAGTTATGGAAACATGAATCTATGCCGGATATAAAAATTAGAAACAATAGGTGCCCAAGTAGAGAGCCCAGCGGTACACCACTTGGAATCCTAACCCAATTTGAGATGAAATTACTGGCTACGACAGCTTGTGTCCTGTTATTAATATATGAAGAGAACCACCTGTACAAGTCTCCACGAATACCTGCCTTAAAAAGTTTTTGTAATAGTAGTTTATGATCAATTCGATCAAATGCTTTACTATACTTATTTAAATCTTAAGGGACATATAGTTGTATGCAACTCCCTAGGGAATAAAGTGATTTGAATTTGGAACTCGTGGAAAACTCAAAGTAATAAAATGCTTATATGGCATTGTAAAGAGGTTTGTTCGAAAATAGAACTGGCCACAATCAGAATAAAAAAAAAGGAAAAAGGTGCGTTCACAAAGAATGTGAAACAAAAGACTGTGTTTAGCAATATTCATGTTGATAAAAAAAATGTCGAGCGATAGTGATTCTACTCCAGAATTTATCAAAACAGACGCTTTAGTAATCTACTCCCTTTAAAATCAAAACACATATACGAAAAAGAATATTGGCGAAAATACTTAATTTATGGAGCACTGGCTTTTTATTGTCTCAAGGAAGGTGTGAAAAGTAGAGTATTCTCCTTTGGAATAAAGCCTGTCTTCGTATATTGGGCAGCTTGCCCTCGCTTCACTCAGGACTCTATACAACTCCCTCGTTACGCTCAGGGTTCAATATGCCGCCCGCGACATTAGACACTGCTTTATTCCCTTAGTGCACCATCTACTATTTCCTTACTTTTGTATAAAAAGTTTGCAATAAATGCGTTTTATAGCAATTCGCGCAAACTGCTTGTTAATAGTTAGGTGATCACATCAAAATTATTCAATTTAATGCGTTACATTTTAGGTGCATTACATTACAACTGTAAACACGCTTTTAAGTTTGTTAATGTAATGCAAATAAAATGTGATACATTAAGATACGTATTTTTTTCGTGAAGACTTCATTATTTATAAACTATTTGCTCAAGTTGCTTTAAAACACATTAATTGCATACTTTTTATTCAAAAGTAAGGAAAACAATATTAATATGATGTGCATTTCGTACCGAGGTAAAAAGTTACCCCCTTAACAGTCAAGACACGTTTCAACCCAACTAGAATTAATTAAATAATGAAAGAATCACTAGAGACTTTCAGCAAACGCAAACTTTCTGGGAACATTAAAATTACAGAACAAGCTTATGGCGATTTACAAGATTAAAAATTAGGCTAATGGACAAAACATCCCCGAAAAATCATATCGCACAAAAAATTGCCTTGGACAAAGTCAACAAAAGCTCCGGTTCACACGCGATGCAAAGTTGGCTGCAAAGCTAAAAACTTTCAGGGATCAGCCAACAAAAAACGGGTGCAAAATCGGAAAAATTCTTGTTAAACAAGAAGCTGGGCTAACTGAAAATGTTGACGCTTCTACAAGGGACCGAGATGAGAAAACTTCCTCGAGACAATTTAATAACGTGCCTCTTGGACGCGAATTGGCTGACAAGCGGAAAGAATGTCCCAACAAAACAACCCAACTGTTCGAACTGCTGTGAAGGGGAACGGGGGACAAGTGTGTGGCTAATTCTTGTGAAAACAATAGGATACGGAAAGTTATAACTAGTTTAGGCCGTCAATATGCCGAAGTCAGACTGTATAATCAGCTGTTTTACAAAACAACTCCGTTATATATACAACTAAACAACTTTCAGCCGTTTTATAAAATAACTTCACTTCAACATGCAGGATTGTAAACGTTTTACGTTATTCGATGAAAGGGGTCAACGTTTTGTGGTTTTGTAAAACAGCGTAAAATGGAGAGTTGGATGGCATATTTTAATTCCAAATTAAACCACTTGTGGTATTTGTAATATGTCACATATTTCATAACATTTTTTAGCGGTAGTTTTATCTTATGATAGTAGAATTGGCCATATCATGATTTTTCAAATAAATATAGTCAAAGCAGTTTACGAAATTCGATAAAAAAAGCGCGTTAGGTTGCTTGCGAAAATAAATTTGGGAGCCTAGCGAAGCGGATTGTAGTGAGGTAAACTCTGTAGTTATTTTTATAATTCATGATATGGCTTAGCAGATCATGATAAAGTCAATTTTTTGATCAGGCTACGACACACTCACGTCATTTTATATTTCATATTAACGTAGGTGGCAGTATTGTCGAACATAACAAAATGATAATCCAGCTAAACGTCGTTCAGCTGTTTTACTTAATGGATTAATGATTTGTAAAATAACTACTAGTTTTGTAAAACTGCGGTTTATTCTATCCAACAGCGAAAGATATACACATATAGGTGTATTTAATTGAAATAGGCGTTACCTTGCGGAAGTCCATCACTAACTTATGGATATATATGAATATATATGGATATATATGATGAATATAATTTGCAATATTCCGCTAAACAATTCTTGTCATACTATTCAAAACGTAGACTCGGAATATTGCAAATTATATTAATATTAAAATTATATATCCTTAAGTTATATATAGGTATGTAGAAGATTGAAAGAACTGGCCTTTACTTATAATGTTAGTTACATCTGGCAGGCTGGTTTGAGTTAAACGAAAATCATTGAATGTGGAAGAACAGAAAAATGTTCATGCTTAAGAGCAGCTTTAACTAACAATCGAACCCAATGAATTGAATATATCTATTTTCTGTCACAGGCTTCATTTGCATTCTCACACTTGTATGTTCTATAAGTTTTTTTTTTTACATATAATTTTCAATTTGGTTGTCAGATTTATTAACGGTGATTTAATTTTGACGAATGTGGGAGCTATTTTTGTTAGTTCCAATATTTTTTACTTGTTTTGAAAAATCTTTTTAGACAGCTTATATTTTTATTGTATTTTATATTCAATTTGTATGAATTATTTTGCTGGCCCTGGATTTTTTTATTCTATAGTAATTTAATGTTGTTTCCTTTCTTTTAAAAAGGTGCCTTAGTTTGTTTAAAAATGAGATTAATTCTTACTGTCTGTACTAACAGCTTCCATTCCTCCTCAAAAGATGGCAGCACGAGTAGATTGCATCGCGGCATCATTTGACCCATGTAGAATCTTTATGTATCAAATGTTTTTAAACTACAACTTCAGAAGATCTCCCCTGAGTTGGTAACCCCTAGTAGTAGGACAATAAAGGTTTTGTGTAAGGGCTTGCCTCAGTTTTTTGGGAACCAACCTCCTGGATCAGGAATCCCAACCCTAAAAAGGTAAACACTTATCTTATTTTAACTTATTAAGTCTCAATTTTACGTTTTTACTATGAATCGAGGTAATACTTGTACTTATTTGTAATTAACGTCACCAACAAATTGTCGTTACCATCGTTAGCACAATTAATTTCAAGTTTACGTTTGATCCTATTTTGTAAATTCACATAATTATTCTTTTAATTTTCTCAAGTAGGCTTCGTGGTTTCGTAACTTTGAACTTCTCAAAAGGAATTTAGTTTTGTTCAAATAAAAATATAAATAGTTATACTGTTTTCGTCAGAATAAGCTTCTAATTCTTGTCATTTCGAATTAAACCTGCATTTTAGAAAAATCACATTTTCTGTGTATAAACATTACATAATACTTGTAAATTTCATATTAATTTAGCGCGGTGAAGCTACATACATTGATTTCTTGATTAAAAACACTTGTACTAGTCTCAATGGATATATTTTATATACACATATAACCTACGTCATTAGGTTATGTCTTAAAATATTAAAATGCGTTGTTAAGCCCTTGAAAATGAATTAAATTTCGATTGGGTTGAAAGTACCTATAGTTATGGTAAAGTTGTGTAAACAGTGTACAAGTGTTTTTTATTAGAATTTTTATATTTATTTATTTGCGAATGCTTGAACCGAGATATTCTTGAAAAAAAACTGTCATACTATCGCCTCTTTATCGTTCTGGTTTCCAATAAAAGTTTCTGCTGTGGCTCTGGTAAGCACTTTGTTTTATAACTGAGTTTCAACGCTGTTCCAATACTGCGCGCTGTCAGAATTTTTGACGAAAATTGAATCCATCGCGAACTTATCTAATCTGCGATATAACGGAATCTGGTAAAGGGTTACCAGCTTTGTGTTTTGAATTAGGGCCTAACGGTTTAGAGACCAACATATATATTATTTCACCTATGTTGTTGTTTAAGGAAATAAAAAATCTGGTGGATGCTTCAGGGGACCCAAGGGCTGGAGTTTATCCCGGGCAACGCATCAGCCTTGATATCCAGCGAGATAATGCGGCCAGTGTCTTGGGTACTCTGTCACTAGGACAGCGACGACTTAAATAAAGTATTTTATTTAATTTAACTTTTATGTTCTTATTATGTACTATATAATTTATTAATATTTGTGCAATGTAAGAGTATGTTACTACTGTAATCTGTTGAAAAATAACTGACTTTAAATGCAATATATATGAGAATCCTAGGAAATAACAAAATAAATAAAAAAATGGGAAATTTTCAGCTAACAGCAATTTCAGTTATGTATTGTTTCTTCGTGAAAAATAAATCAAGTAAAAGCATTTTGTATAAAATGATATTGAGAAAATATGTGGCATATACGAGCAAAGCGAGCAAAGCCGCATCAGGTTTACATTTTGATAAATTTAGTAAGTCGAGCGAAGCAGAGTGAAGTCTCAACAGAATTAATGAAATACTCGTACATAAAGTCCTGTAACTAAATCAAGCTTAGAAAAACACTCGCTCGTATTACACGCCGTTTATGTTATTGTAAAATTATTCGTTATGTCCCTAAATTATCCTATTTTATTTGCGTTTTCGTAAAGGAGCTTTATTATTTAGTACTAGCCTTTGCCCGTGGCTCCGTCCGCGTTTTTTTCAATTTCTGTCCGTTTTCAGGCCTGGCCCTCAATTCTGGCACGCGCGCAAAAATTGCGAAGGCAGATTGCGGGTGATCTTAAAAGGGGTTTTGTACGGATATGTATTGAAATTTTTGATCAAAAACGTATACTGAGCATTCCTTATATCCTGTAGCTTTTATTTCATGTGGTTTATTCACTCTAATTTACATCGTGTGGCCTTTATCGGACTTAAAAGAAATATCTAATGACTGATATTGCGAATGCGGAATGTTGTTTATTTTTCACTCTCAATATCAATCATTAGATATTTGTTTAAAGTTAGATAAATGCCATGCGATGAAAATTAGAGTGATTAAACTACATCAACTATAGGATGTAATGAATGCTCATTATAAGTTTTCAATTAAAAAAAAACAATACATATCCGTACAAAATCCATTTTAAAGTCACCTGCAATCTGCCTTCGCAATTTTTGCGCACGTGCCAGAATTGAGGGCCTGGGAGCCTTATTAAATGTTCACCAGGCTCACTACGATGATAATAAAAAATCGCATCTAAATCCGGTGAGTAGTTATTGAATTAAAACAGAAGTTACATACAAACATACAAAAAAAATAGTAATTGTGGTTTTGGCCTTAGTGCAATAATTCTAATACCCCATATTTCGAGAAAATATTCAACATATAGCTACGACATTTTTACAACTTTATTGTTAGTATAGATAGATGATCGCCACCAGTTCACACCGATGTCTACGAGCAGAAGTTACAAAAATATAACATCTTGAAAATTACGACTTTAATGCTAATTCCGTTATTGATAACTGAGCAATTACAACGACTAATCAAGACTATCCCATCATAATATAATTGTATTTGATAGTGATTTCCTCATACAATGTCAGCATCTTCTCAGAACGACGGGATTAGAATCACAATATATCATGATAGATTGATCAATTAGTAATCGTCGCACATTATCATAATTACCCTTTAGTTATAGTCTTAATTCGTTTGATTGATCCTCAAATAAAACACTAAAATTGTGGTTAAGGATACGTACGCTGATTTTATAGAACAATTTCGGTCAACCTTAAAATCCTGAAAATTATCTGCTCCTTTATTGATAACTGAAATACCGACATTCTTTGCTAAGATCTTGAGATTATTCTTAGCTTTATTTTTTATTTATTTGCTAAAACACTAAACTAGTTCAGAATTATAGCGCTATTTTCGAGCATCTTTATATCTCAGGTCTTGGCTTTATTTTAATAGAGGATGTCAGGGTGAAAAAGCAGATGGTTATAACACGGACAGTATATGTAAATTTCAGAAACCCCTCGAAATCATAAGTTTGTCCAACAAAATTCCATGGTTGACGAAGAAGAAGAAGAAAAACGTTTATTAATATATACAGTACATGAAACGAGACAGCTTAAAAAAAAACATTACAAGAAACAAAGAAAACACAAATATAAACAAAATTTTAAACAAATCAAAATAATATACAAATGTTGTCGCATGCACTGTAAAATATTAAACTGGCCCTGGCTCAGTAAATGTTGGAGATTATTCTCCAACGCTGGTTTTCAGACAGTACCATGGTACTCCTCCTAGTACCCGTACCAACTCGAATGAAAATAAAATAGTCGATGTTGACTTGTCTTATTAAAAACTAAATTAATAAGAAAGTTTACAAATGATAAAAGTTGGTATTTAATAAAAAGTAAAAAAAGTTCGTGTTCTTTATACAAAATCAATTAAGTCTAACTAACTTATTTGAATGTTACGGAAGCCCCAGGATGTGAGTCCTTCGCACTTTACAGTTTTTTTCTGTCTGCGAGTTCGTCACTACATTTTTATTTATTTTATTTCAAACAGGGTAATTTACTCCTATGAATATGGACAACTTTGACTACAGTTCCAACTTTTAAATTGCAAACAGCATTTCATGGAAAAATTAAAAACCTATTTAACAAAAACGCATGTAGGAGCTCATTTTTATTTTGCGATTACAGGTTGACTCCATAGTAAAAGTTGTTCATATTAATGGGTAGAACACTCCGTTTTAAGGAAAAAGGGTATCTTCACATCCTGTATACGTAGCTCCCTGTCGATTGCAGTCCAAATTAATTGTAAATAAGGCACAAATTCAATTATTGGTTATTCAAATCATATCACGATGCACATCGTAATTGATTGTAGTTGATTGTGATATAATATAATTAATGGAGGAAGCCTCTGAAGTGTCAATTACCAACGATTATAAATGCAACCTGCATTATGCTCGAAATCAATTGGCACATAATTACATTTACATATAGTAAAAATTTTAACGGGTGTAAGGATAAAACAAATACACCTTTTGATTGCAGAATGAGAGTCAGAATCAACAAATTAAAATTATTATTGGTCTATTCTATCATCTATTAATTTATGCAATAAATGTCCATCAATATCAAGGTGCTGAGCTCAGACCAAATAAAATTCAAGACGTAGTTTACTTTACGTAACGGGTGAAGCAGGCCAAAAGTGAGACAGTCTCGTGTTCGTACACGGCTTGAAACTCACACATGCGCAATCTGTCTCAGTTTTTACTTGGCAGCAACACTCAGTAAGTGCACACGTGTTTTCGAAACTGGCTTCACGTCAATGTTGACAGCGCTTCGTCTTTAGTTTTTATTTGGTCTGAGGTGCTGAGGTGCTCAGAAAATTAAACCTCATGCTCTACTTATTATACGACAGAGACAATAAATATCTATAAATATGTAAATGAATCACATTAGTATGTACAGAACTCTTATGGTGCTCTCAGAAAAAACATGATATACAAGTTGAAAATTAACCCTCGAACTTCATTTAACTTTATGAATCAGAATCACTAGTAGAACACAAAACCGTAAAAAAATTTTTTGTTTTTATTTCAACTAATATTTTTGAAACAAGGAGCTCTTATAGGATCACTTTGTTGTCCGTCTGTCTGTCTATTCGTCCGTCCGTCTGTCTGACAAGACCCTTTATCTCAGGAACACGTAAAGGTATCGAGTTGAAATTTAAACCATATATTCAGGTCTACTTCCGAGTTAACGTAAAAAAAAGATACGGTTGTTTATGGCACAAAAAACGTATATATGTATGTATTTTCCATGCAACCTAGGTTCTAGAACCATTAAAATTGGCAAGTAATATTTTTTTTGAAAACTATACATTTGTAATTAAATCATAAAAAATATAGTCTTTAAGGGAACCTTCGGTGGGCGAGTCCGACTCGCACTTGTCCGGTTTTTCGAGTTTTTGATACTCGTAAATGCGAAATTGTAATACAGTTATACGAGTGATACATAAGAGTGATCGGTTTATATTTATTTTGTATGAGATTTGATAGCTTTGAAAGTAATTATGGTTGAAAATCAATAGAGGTGACATCTAATAGTTTTAAGTGGTTTTTATGGTCAATGGTCGCAAGATTATCCACAATCCAGTAGTAATCAAAGTGTGGTTTATTCTGTGAACAACAAATATTATCGGCTTTATTATTTACTTATTTTCCATTGTTTTAGATACCGGTGACATGCTCATCAATCCAGAGAATAACTATGATTGGGGAGGTCAGCCGGTGCGCCCGCTCTCTGGCAAGGCCCTTCAGAATGCCATCAACATCATCAATGCTGTCCTCATGAGGAAGAGTGCTGTGGCTCAGCTTACTAAGTAAGATTTTATTATTTTCGTACCCTCCTTTTTGTCAACAAAATCTCAGATAAATCGAAGCAAAAACTGCCAACAGCGAGTTGAGCTCGCACAATTTGGATGTTGTACCAATATATAGGTACGTTTCTTGAATAACGTGGACATCCACTAAAAAAGGATTTTGGGACTTTCCCACGGAATCGAGAGAAACGGAAACCACTCGAGCAATGCTGGGGGCGTCAGCTAGTGCAAAATAAAAAATAAAAGCTAATACAAGTAAAAATATTATTTAACAAATGATAGAAATTAATTTATATTATTTAAAACTTGGCGATTTACCATCGCAAGGAGATAACAAATAAAATGTTATATCATTGCAGTAAAGATAATCAGAAACGTAAATCTGGACGTTCAGAGGTTCAGAGCTCCTCACGTCCAGATTTACTTTTCTGATTTTCTATACCGCAATGATATAAAATTTAAACTAGAGTACGATTGAAGCTTTATCCGCGTGGATTTGGGAATAAAAAATATGTAATTTTACCCTTTGGAACAGCATTTTTATTACAAAGGTTTACACCCCGTTTCACCCTCTTGTGGGGTGAATTTCGAAAAATCCTTTCTTAGTGCACCTTTTCCCCTATGAAAATATTTTTCCTTTCATGTTTCTGTCTTCAGCGGCTTAGGCGTGCATTGTCTGTCACTGCATGCAGTCATGGAACTGTTTTATTATTTAACTTTCGTTTTTAAACCCAAATTCATAGAGACTCGGTAAGTGGTCAGGATCATGATTCAAATATATTGTATTTTTTCATTACCCAGGTACGACCTAATGCTGGGCGTCACAAAAGCGGAAGCGTACTTTGCCTTTTCCGGCGACGATGTGCAGTATGGCATCGAGGCTGATCGCAGATCTAAGATCCTGAAGGCTTTCGTGAGGAACACGTACAGCTACCATCTGTCCGAGATCCTGGCGACCATCATCAACGAGTACACGGACTGGGAGCGGCCGGTGCAGCATCCCATCAACATCAGGTACTGTAGGCCTACGATGAGTTTGTTCACGATTATTTATATGAGAAATCGTGCAGCGCCCCTAGCGGTTAACGAGAGGAACAACCATTTCTCATACAAAATATTTTACGCAGACAGTAACGTGTACCGTGACCAAAACTCACGGTAGGCCTTACTGGTCTCAAATATTAAACTAGCTGGACAGGTTTCTATAATGATCTATCGAACAACTTAGGCGACGAAACAAAAAAAAATCACAGTACGTTTACAAAATTAGCAAGGGAGCGTGTTATTTTTTCGCAGTTCTGTTTATTTTTTAAATTTTTCGCAGGTATGTTTAGTTTTCCATTTCCACGGGTAATCTTCTAAAACATTTTCAGTTTGATCAGATGATTATTTAGTTTCATTTAAAGATATCTGTCTTACGCATCCTGTATTATATAGTCACGACATGAATATTCAAGGGTGTCAGAGGTGTTTCCGAGTCTGTTAAATGCAATAGGGCTCACAATTCATCCCGCTGGGATGTAATGATCGTCGTTAGACGTTGATGTACGAGTGTAGACTTTGACTTATATTTCACAGTCCATTCTCGGAAACATTCCTGACACGCCCTCGGTGATTCATGCCGTTATAACGTTTTTTTTCCATAACACTAAGACGGAATTTTTTACAGCTTTTTAATAAAAAATCACGTTATTTGAACAGAGACGAGACGCTAGAAGCTCTGAGTGACGCACAGGTCGTGGCACCGATAGTGTTAACAGCGGACACGCACTCAGCTTTAAGAAGAAACTCCTATCTATACGTTTTCGACTACCAGACTAAATATGGAGATTATCCCCAGGTAAGAAAAAAAAAACATTAATTCTACATTTCCTTATAGGGAATGAGAGCCATGGGACTAAATTTTTCGATTAGATCCAGGTGCATTGTACACAGCATGGCTAATCCGCAAATAGCATTTTTTTTACAATAAGCATGGACATTCTTAGAATCACTGACCAAGTAGAACGTGCGTACGAAGGGTTCCTTACCACCACACAATACTGGTACGGAACCCTAAAAACATGATAATAAATTACGACAGTATGCTTGTAGAAGCTTTAGCAACATCAAGGCGACAAAAAAACGTTGCTAAAATGGTAGCGCCTTACAAACAATTCGGCAATCTCTTACTTGAATCTAATCTAATCCTATCCTACTCCTACTAATATTATAAATGCGAAAGTTTGTGCGTGTGTGTGTGTGTGTATGTTTTTTACTCTTTCACGCTGAAACGGCTGAACGGATTTGGATGAAATTTAGAATAGATATAGCTTATGCCCTAACTTAACTCATAGGCTACTTTTTATCCCGGGAAAATGCATGGTTTCTGTAGGATAGATCAATATAATTGAAAAATCAGGTGTCTAATTAGCGCGGACGTTTTCGTTTGTGGTGATATAAGACTAGGCTTTATTATTTCATACATCAGGTGTCTACCTATAATTAGCGTGGTGCTTAATCGTTTGTGATGAAATAAGACAAGGCTATGTTATCTCATCACACTTCACACTAATATTATAAATGCGAAAGTTTGTGTGGGTGTGTGTGTGTGTATGTTTGTTACTCTTTCACGCTGAAACGGCTGGACGGATTTGGATGAAATTTATAATAGATATAGCCTATACCCCAACTTAACATATAGGTTACTTTTTATCCCGGAAAAAAGCATGTCGTTAATCCGAATAACACGCGGGCGGAGCCGCGGGCAAAAGCTAGTCTAATCTAAATTACAGTCACTTTGCAACTCTATTACTAGGCCTCCGCTGTCTGCGTGTCTGTCCATCTCTCAGTCACAGACGTCTACAGCTTCAATCGTAATAGGTAGTCTGCAATGAAAACCATTACATTTACAATATCCACAGTTATTTATTAGTTATTAACCCTTGATGATGCCGTAAGATGAAGCCGCTTGGAGCTTAAATAAAGTTAATATCAGTGAAACAGTACAAGTGTACATATTAATTAAGACGTCATATAATGATTGTGTGAAATTGAGATGGACGTGTGTGTAACAATTCATTTGACATCTGTGAAGTTTCTGACAACCTCTCGTATATGGGTGTGGTAAATATTCAAAGATGTGGGTATAAATGTGTCGAACTTATTAACATTGTGCAAAAAGTGCTATAAATAAATAAAATAAATAAATAAATTATTTCTTAGCGCGCTGTTATACCGCCCTATTTGAAATAGTAGTTAATGCTTTAAGTGCAGTAAGCAGGCAATAGGATCGAGGACGATTTGAAACACGAGCGATAAGTGAGTGTTTTAAAAAAGACGTTACGAGTAAGTTATTGCCCTTACCCACGTGTATCATGCTTCAATATTGTATGTTTTTAATGCATAGTGTGAGTAAATAAATGAAACGTAACCAATGAAACAAACAAAAAACAAATACTGCAAATGAATTTTAGGCGGGCATTCTTTTTAAAAATATTTAAAAACGGATTGGACTCACTTTTTTATCTGTGCAAGGAGGCACAGGTCGAGCTTTCGATGAGATTATGACTCAATAATGACTGACGAAGAGTCCTGATGATGATGATTTTTAAATATTTATGATGTCAACTCACTCTAATTTTAATGAAAGCATTCTTTTTCTTTGCATGCACGTTGCCAACTTGACGGAAATAACCTGTTTCAGTTTGATACATTCGTAGACTGCTTTCAGTCCCCTTACATATGTTTATACTGCCCTGCTGTCAGTAGTGTCAGTAGCGGGTGTCGTCCAACATGCGTCCAACGATCAAACTACATGCAGGGTACGAACGCATCAAACTGAAAACAGGTCGTCATTTTCGTCAAGTCTATTTATGGTACACAAGAAAAGACTGGCAACTTTCTTTCAATAAATAAGAAAGCACTAGTGTGGAAAAAAATATTAAGCCAACAGTTTTGGTGCATATAAAACGGGTCTCTACGAGCACTTGCATTTAAGAGAATAGGTTCCGATTGCATTGATCGCTGTTACTCCATGCGGAAAAACCTGCAGTGCGAGAGGGACGAATTCTGGAAAATTATCAAAATGACGACTTTTATCACGAATTTTATTATTTAAAAAAAAACTAAAGTTTGTATCAAATATCTGTTCGGATAACAGTATAATAAAGTTTATACAGATTTTAATTAATAAATAATATAATATGATTTTGCTCAAATAATGTTTAAACTCGACATGAAACCTTTTTTTGGAGTCATCTTTGATTTTTTATGGCTCAATGTTGGAATGACTTCTGAAGATTCTGTTTCGATAAGAGTGTACATAATATTCTTGACAGAAGTCCAAATTTTTTTCAAATATCTAGTATTGCTAGATTCTTCAAACAAGGAAGAATAAATTATGGTTTTTCGGAACCTATCCTCTTAAAAAAAATGTAACAGGATTCGATTCATCTTGCGTGCAATAAAAATGATCTAGAACAGTCACATGGCAAAATGGAAACGTCATCATAATCCCAAGCAGTGACCCTTTAATGCTCTGCTAATTATGACGCAGCGTGTGACGTCATTAATCAATCTCGACGTCACTTGTGTGGATGAACACGGCCGGGCCGAGCCATGTGTTGCGCGACCCGAGTGTGTGCAAGTTTGTAATTGTTTGTTTTAGACTGTGAGTGAGGTCTAGTCGGAACTAATGGAGTTGAATTGACGACTTGATTGACTGTTACGTTCGGAGTGGTTGGTCGATCGCTAACTGTGACACGAGTCTGAATGGATCGTTTTCTTTTTCAGATCATTGTTTGTCGTTTTCGCAGAACATCCTCATATGTTCTGTGGGTGTATTTATGCTTGGGCTTTTAACCAAAAATTGGTATCCTTAAAAATACACAATAAAATTAATAATAAATAGATTTATGAATAATCTTACTCGCAAATCCTCCCGAAGTTATTCGGGGGAGAGTAAGAGAACAGCTCTTAGGCAAAACCAGGCGGCCCACCATTGCCTGGGACCGATGGATGGCGGTATATGCATCCCCAATTGCCAGGCCTTATATAAAACAGACTGGTGACGGGCAGCGGCGTCACTGGTGCAAGGGTTTCGGCACCGCGTTCACCAACCCGCCTGCCCAGCGTGTGTGAGTATGGGCATTTCTTCCAGGAGGATCGCCAAGAGGGGTGAAATCCTGGAAAGGCCTATGTCCAGCAGTGGACGAAACAGGCTGATGGATGGATGAATAATTAATAAATATCAAAATAATTTATGAAAAATAATTATTAATATTTTTTTATGTACATAGGTTTAATTGTAATTTAGATATCATAATTAATTGTATTTTTACCATGGGAATGAATTAAAAGCTTGTTATTATTATGCCTGGAAACGTAAAATCAGTCATTATATACTAAATAATATAAAATTGATAAAAAAAGTCGTGCCCGTGCATTGAATGTTTTTCCGAAATTTAAAATTAATTGGGTTGTTAGTATTTACTGAGGCCTAAGCAAAATTTCAGAATTTCCTCTTTCTGTCTGTTCCGCTTAAACTCGATAACCACACAACGGATGGCCAACATTTGAGCTATAAGGGGTGTTCATAAAATGACAGCCACGCCGAAAACTGTTTATATTTTATCTAACGCTCAAATAAAATATGCATTTATTGAAAAACATTTCTACGCGAGTGAAGCCTCGGGCAAAAGCTGATTTATTAATTTAACAAATTAAATTTATATCATTAATAATATTAATAATATTATTATACAGACAGAGCTGAGTGGAGTGACATGTCAAATGATTTCATTGCTCATGGTAATGCTAAAAAGAGCTCTATAAAAAGCACAACTTTAGTCACCCAGTCAAGCCTGGTCAGTTAGGGTGACCTAGACCAAACCTCATTGAAGAAGTGAGAGGCCTACCATGTCCTGAAAGGACTTAAAATGAATTTGACATTTTTGCAAATTTCATTTTGGCATTAACTTGTTGCTTGTGTTGTAGTAAGCTTATTAGAATTTTTTTTTTAATGCTAATGTAATTGTTTTTGAATTTTATAGTGATTTTTATTTTATGAATTAAGAATTTTGTGAATTTGACTCAATGAATTATTAGTATTTCTGCCTGAATTTTCGAATCTTTTAATTTTGTTTTTAATGAAGGTACTTTTCAATGTCAGTGCATATCAAAACTTTTATTATGTAAATTAAGGGCATTTTTTGTTTGATAAACACTTGTACTTGTCCACTTATTTATATTAATTTCCCTTACCGGTTTCGCTGTTAAAGCATTATCAAACCTTTGATAATGAAAAATGTTTCAAAAGTTCCACCAAGTGCCAACAATCACGAGCATCAACTCTAAATTAAGGGCTTTTATATTGCGGTATAGAAAATCAGAAAAGTAAAACTGGATGTGAGGAGCTTTGAACCGGGTTGCGAACCCGGGACCCCTTGCTTACCCGGCGATTGCTCTACCAACTGAGCTATCCAGTTCTCAACATAACCTGCGAATTTACGCTTGTGCTTTCCCATACCGCAACGATATGTATAGGTACTCACTTAGTAGTGAGCCTCTTGGCGCCTAGAGGACGCTAGTGTATTCAAGACAAGTCTGAGACTATTATTGCCCTACCGTCACCTGTTACTGCATCGGGTAGTTATTAATTTAAATTCTTTGGTTGACATTCTGACTGATGATACTCTCTGGGAAGTATATCATTATGAATGTTGCTACTAAATACAATCATATTAAGATTTAAACTGAAGACAATATTAAATATCAATTAAATTAATGGCAAGTTTCCATTATAACGAAAAATATGTTACAATTAAGAGTCGAATTGATTTCGAAACGGCAACTCTTTCTTTCGAAAGTCTTAGATGTAATATCCATTTTGTTAATAAAATTATTCGAAGCCTTTGTATATTTACAGATGATACTTTACTTCTACTAATTGTAGGGTACCTATGTTATACCCGTTATAACGAAGATACATAGTTCACTGGAATATTTGCTTTGATGAAGGCGGGTTGTATCGTTGTATGTAGGGTATTTGAGCAAGGAAACGCGTTCTCATTCAAGCGTAGAATGTTTATGCTACGATAGCATAGTTGTGTAATCTTGAAAACGGTTAACATTATACAATCCAGAAACTTTATACAAACCAAGAGTAAATGGGTAGTTAGTTGACATTAGCGACATAATTGACTGGGCATTCTGTACAAATATTGTTCAATAAACATAACAAGGGAAAATTTTAATTATAATATGTTCTTTAAATTAAATGAAATAAAGTTGAAGACTTTGGGTGATTTTTTTGCAATAAACTATAGTCTGTCAGAAAAGTTTTGAAATGAATATTGAACTTTAATGGACTTGATTGAACCTTAAACGTTCAAGTAGTATAATTTAGGTAATAAATTTATGAAATGACAACGCGGTAAACTCTATTTAACAGATTTTGTACTTGTATCATTTTGACAGACTGTATCTAAAAAATCCTATGTTTATGAAGTAACTTTGAACAAACTCCGTCAACTGTTTTATTTAGTAACTGTACATTAATAAAATCTTTTGGAACTCTCTTTCTTACTGGGATTTAGTTGACTTTTCTTTGTTACCCAGCAAATTTGAAAAAACAAATAAACTAAAAGATGAGTAAAGTATTAAAAACTCGTTTTTTTCGAGGACGCGTGATATTTCAGCTGTCTCAAATCTCAAATCTTTATTGCTCATGTTGTTGTTTAGATCTCGTCGTAACAGCCACGGCTATTTTAAACAATAATGAAACGTCATAGAGGTTAGTTGATTCTAGTTCATTCTAGTTGATGCAAACAGGGGAGCTCATTCTCGGATCACAGGAAACTGTGTGACAAGTGAACTTTTATTTACATTGTATAAATATTGTATTTACAAATATACCCGCGTATGTTTTTTTTGTGAAAGTTGTTTAGTATGATCAGTAGCAGTAGAAGTAGCAGTCTTTTTACACGAGTGGTGATTTATTAAACTGGTCCATAGAGGTTATTAAAACACAAGTGTGAGTTTAAAAAAGAGACGTGGGTGAGTTTTTTAATAGTATCACAAGAGTGTTTTAATACCTAGTAATGTGCAGTTTTATACACTACTTTATCTAAACTTATGCAATAGTTTCCTACTGATTTTTCAATTTATAAAACCACGTTATGAATTGAAAAACGTAATATGACACACGTGGGTAAGGGCAATAACTTACTCTTAAGAGGATATGTCACGCTTGCAAAGGTCACTGTTACTCCATGCGGAACGTCCCGTAGTGCGAGAGGGACGGATTCCGGAAAAAATAGCAAAATATCGGTTTTAACTTAATATAAAATTAACTAAAATAGCTACCAAAATTACCAACTGAGAAAATTTAGATATCGTAAAAATCTACCTAATAAACTATCGCTCAGGTCTGTATGTCATTGATGTTTGTCATACTATGAAACTCATTTCAATAATTATTTCTATCGAGTGAAAGTTACGGAATCGCGTTTCTATACTGAACAAAACTAGAAAAAGGTTCTGAAATGTATATACTGATTTATCAAATTTGCTGATTCATCTGAAAAGCAGGTATATAACTTCAAAAAGTGCCATTTTTATCGAAATAGACCCTTAACTTTGAAAACACTCGCTGCGCTTGTGGTTTAAATCGTCCTCGTAAGTTATTGACTCCTTACCGCACTTGTAACATAAACTACTGTTATAGCATTATGTTCCTCAGGAAAGTATACTTTAATTTTTTCCGTACTTGAAACGTTCGTAAAAAAATTGTCATTGCATTATTGTTGAGTTCATAATCAGGATTTTACGATGTGAGTGTAGATAAACTATTTAATTACATCTGCAAACATACCTTTTATGAGAGAACTGACTACCAATTTAACAGTTTCTCTGGGAACATAAGTTGGAGAGTGCTCCAACTAATTTAATTTGGAGAAGAGTAATTATATGGAAGTAGTTCCAGCCCGTGGTCCGTCATTAACATCGGCAACGAACGACGGATGCCTCGTTTAGTTCAATGGGCGCGGTGCCAATTGTACTTTACTACGGACAGTATGGAAAAACTCATCTTTGAGCTTCGATAATTGGTTCCATATTTAAAAAAAGATACATCCCTAAACAATAAGGTAATTTAAAGTTAGTAGACTTGAATCATTTAAGAAAACGTAAAAACCTTACCCGGAGTCTTTTCTTTTTATATTCTTCCAAATTTTCGGCATTGTACGTACATTTGGAATAGTCGCGGGATGAATACAAAATTATCATTACGTACAAAATGTATGAAAGAAACTGCAAAATTAGTTTTGTCAACTACTTACATAAAATTTGAAATTAATAATTTATTTTCGCCCTTCGTACCAAATTTCAAGACTAAGGGTCACGGGCATGTTACCTACAGGTTCTGATAAATCATTTGGTGAATCAGATTTTTAGGGTTTCGTAGTACCTGAAAGGTAAAAGGAACCTTTATGGTGGGACTCCGTTGTCCGTCCATCCGTATATCACAGCCTCTTAACCTTAGCACCGTTAAAGATAAAGACTTGAAATTTGCTACAAAAATAGCAGTCACTTGAGTACACAACATGGGGTAAAAAAAGTTTTTAAAAAATTTTGAACTTTCAAAATATTTCCAATACAAAAGTGAGAAAAATATAAAAAAACATCCTAAAAATACAATATGGGTATCAAATTGTAGATACCTATTAAAGACCTGATTATAAAAATATATACTTTTACTATATTTACTGTCACTGATTGCGAGAAATCTTGAAAAAGCACAAAAAAATGCATGTCCCCTTATTGCTGAAATTGGTGGGCCCCAAAAAAAACTGACCATTTACTGGAAAAATATAACTAATAAAAAATGAATGTAAGTAGAATAAAAAAAAGATATCTTATAAAAATATAAAATGGGTATCAAATTGTAGATACCTATTTAAAAGTTGAATATAAAAATAAATATTTTTACTAAATTACCTGGCACCGATTTCAAGATTGAAAAACCACAAAAAAATGCATGAGCCCCCCCTTATTTCCTAAACTGTTGGACCGAAGAAAATTAAAAATAATGGTAATTTGGGATTATACAAAGATTACAGAAAAAATATAGCGGTTGAGAAATTCACAAAATTAAATTTTTCATCCATGAGTTTTACTTCGAATTACGGAACCCTAGGAATGCGAGTCTGACTAGCACTTGACCGAGTTTTGTACTTTAGAATGCCGTGGGTATCTTTTTATTGCCTTATACTAGAAAATTAAATTTTTAGAGCAATATGAGGCTTTAGAACTTAGTATTCAAGATAATAATTATCTATATTGAACCCTAAAATTGTGTAACGTTTTTGTTTAGGATTTTTATTTGATTTTTAATTTAACATTTGACATTTTCAAGGCATTAGAAGATGGCTGCTCTCAAAGCAGTTTGGGGGCGTCCATTAATTACGTGGGGTGATTTTGGCAATTTCTGCCCCCCCTTTATAGTGATATATCGTGATATTTGGCTCAACCCTCTCCCCCTTCCCTCTAATCTCACGTGAATTCAATTCAAAATGTGAATTCAAAATGCGTATTTTCAATGTAAGTACGTTAATCTACGCTTCATTGCATTGCATTTATTAAAAAAAACAATTTGTTTAATTATTTTTATTTAAGATTACTTTGTGGCGGTCGTATTACCGCGATGAATATTATTGTGTAAAATTTTGTCATATTTTAATAGAGATTGTTTGATTTGAGTTTTCTCGCAATTTTGCACTATTTCTTGCGGAAAAAAAACCACGTGATACTTGCCAGGACCCCCTCTCTCCCCCACGAAAGAGATTGGGTGAGAATCGGCTTGACGGGGGTCCCCCCTAAACCTAAACCACACGTAACTAATGGATGCCCCTTTTCAGGTTCTGGGTACTTCAAGAAGTTCTAGAAAATTAAATTCTCCTTTTTAGTTTGTTTTGTTGAATTTTCAGTTTACTTCATATTAACTGTGATAGAAATAAATTTCTATATTTTTAAACACTTGGCGATTTATCCATCGCAAGGAGATAACAAATTAAATTTATATCACTGCGGTATAGAAAATCAGCAAAGTAAATCTGGACGTGAGGAGCTCTGAACCGGGTTTCGAACCCGGGACCGAGTTGGTAGAGCAACCGCCTGGTAAGCGAGAGGTCCCGGGTTCGAATCCTGGTTTAGAGCTCCTCACGACCAGATTTACTTCTCTGATTTTCTATACCGGAGCGATATAAATTTAATTTGTTACATAATATTAATTGTACTTATTTTAAGTATTTTATCATGTATTTCAGAATATTTCGATAAAGTGACCTCTTTAATTTTCTTCCTGGGATCTTATTACAATTTTGCACCTTCACCTGTTACAGCCGTTCAATCATCTTGTAAACCTGATAGACTTGTTGAAGATTTATTATATTTGTTCCGTAACAAATTGTGTTCTATTGAATTTAAAATTACCACTCAGCGTGAGATCAAAACCCCACCTAACATGATCTTTTTAATTAAAATTAAACAACAAAACCGATCACAAACAGGGCACACAATGGAATAACGGGAAGCAGTTAAAAACGAAACTGAAACAGCATTCAGTTATTGGTTTCAATTGAAACTGGGTCGCGAGGGTCGAGTTTGTATGTAAAGTAAAGTGGGCCACAGTAAACACACAGAGTTGTGAAAAAATGACAAAAAGCAATTTTGAATTTTGTGTTTTCGATATTCAAGAGACACGCGTAACGTGTTAAACTCATTTTTGAATATTTGTTTCACAGATGAAATTCTCACGGTTGTGTTAACTTTTCGCATGTCTACATAAAAAGTCGATAAAAGGACACATACCTATATTATTCTGATGTTCTTTTATAAGCTCAATGTTATGAAAAAGAAATGGTACAAGTATAAGTTGCATATTTATATTTTTTGAAAAGTAACTAAACTTACAGACTTCAAATGATTATTAGTGTATGATAAGTTTACGTTTAATGCTTTAACCATAAACAAAGGATTCCTATAATTGTGAAACAAATCTGATGCGCACACTTATCTCATGGTTGTATGTTAGTGTATTTCTTTATCAATTATTTCTTAAATTACGCTGGTATTAAATATATTTTATGAAAAAAAAGTTATCGTCACTATCTACGTATAATAAAAAAAACCTGACTGACTGATTCCGGGATTGAAAGAATCAGAATCTACGTGAGCAATCGCTTGGGTAGGGTATCCGCTTAATGTGTATCGATCAATAAAATATAACAAATGCAATTTTTTCATATAAAGGTTTCACTATTATTTGAATTATTAAAACGTTTTGATCTTGGTATCCGTAAAAGATTAAAGTAATAAAATTTATTAACAAAAACGAAACGGTACAAAATGTTAACTCCAGTTAAAGAAACTTTTCCGAGTACACAAAATGTACTGAAAACACCCTATTATCACTTTTTAAGAGTCAACATGACGCAAGAAAAAAAAGTTTTATGTTTTTTGATTGTAGTTTTCTGAAGAAGCTATAAGGTCCATCCTTTGAAAAAAATATATGACGTTGAGTGATCTTTTGTGAAGTGCACTTAACTAATTATAATTAAATTAATCAAATATTCAATTCAGAAAAAAAAAGTAAATCTCATATTTCATGTTTAAAAAATTAATTTCTCCTGTATTATTCAACAGATTCGCTTGGTTTTTATATAGTAAAATAGGTATTATTGATACCTATTGCAGTTACCTAAAATTGCAGTTCTTACGGCAAACATAGATAAAGAAATCTAAATAATATGTTTTTTTCACGAACTCGAGGCATTTCTGTCGTCGTAACTGCCAGGACGAAGAGCGTGAGATTGTAGACTAAAATACAACGTATTAAATGTTGTTTTCGCTTGATGTAAATAATGTGTTTAATCTTGCCTATGCCATATCCTTATTATTATTTATTGTCATTTAGTTTTGATATTTACAATGAAGTCGAACCGCGAAACTGTGGAATCAATATTTTAATTTACTTTTTTTTAAATTCTGCCCCGTTCGAATTAATGACAAAACGGTTATTTCACGCTGTATTCGCGCTAAGACAAGAACCACAATAATTTAGAATTCTATGAGCTGCTTTACTGTTCTCAGTTGTATTGTATATAAGAGGGTGAGGGTGTATGTGTGTCTGTTGGGTAAATCATCATCAGATAAAGAATGTGAATGAGACCAAGAGACCAGATTTGTGCCTTTGAAAAATCAAAAAGCTGTTTTGTTGGTACCTTTTTATCTGGATTCTATTGTGATATTTGTATTTTTTTGTGAAGTGTTGACAGTGGTGATGCAAGTGTTGTATGTGGTTCAAATAGTTAAAATTCATTAATTAAACGTAGTTTCACTGAGATGACTTTAGGTCACGACGGGACAGGAAATCAGTCTAATAGGCCGCGGCAGAAACACCCTATACGTATATTTCTTTTAGGCCTCCAGGTTCACATGTCACCATTGATATAATAAAAAAGTACTATGCTCATGAATACGCTTGCAGACAGGGTAAAAAAAATATTATTCTATTTAGTCCGTCATTTAATTTATCAAAAAATATTGGACACGTATTTTTTCTTTTGTCAATCAAACAAAAAATGACAGAGATAAAGCGCGTCAAAGTTTGGGAGTGGGGGAAAATGACGTCACTTCTAAGTAAAATTGTACCTAGATGTGACGTCACGCGGAACTTCAGCGGGCTATATCTTCATCATTGTTTGTTTAATTTAAAAAAGAAAAAATTCGTGTCCAATATTTTCTGATAATCTAACTGACGGACAAATACAATTTTTTTAGTCATCATGCCTATTATAAATTGGTGCCAATTCGACCAGTTAGATTATAACTCGGTTACTAAAATTAAGAGGTGTGACATTAACTATTAAGTCTTCGATTTTCATATTAATTTTAATACTTTCTATTAATAAGTCCGTTTTAAGAAAGGCAAAACGTAAATATAACGCTTGTAATGAATACCATTTCAGAACAACAATATCTTGAGAAACGCTTTTGCGGCTTTGAAGTTGTTAATAACAACTCTCGGTGATATTCCTTCGAACAAGTTTCAACGGGATCGACCACAAAATATTAATGATGTAAAAACTTTGTTTACTGGAAATCTGTCTCAGAAACATTCATTTTGTAGATAGTAGTATAGTAAGGTTTCATAAGGATTGTTTCGGAAAGTTCTCCTGCGATATTAATCGCCTTCACTTAGAACCTGTAATGTAGTATTAAAATACCGCTGGTGTCAATGTGCTGATATCTTTTAATTAAACTACATAAAGTTAAGAAATTCAAATTCAAATTCAAATTGTTTATTTGTAAAATAGATACATAAAGTATACGTTTTACATGTCAAATCTAATCTGTATAAAAATAATATTTTATGATTAACAAATATGATACGGGAAATATATAAAAAAACTATATTTAAGTTGGGCTACAAAAGTTAAATGCATAAAATAAAGACTTATTGGAATACAAATATTATTATAAATGCAATTAATATATAAGTTGATAAATAAACTGAGTAGACCCTAAATAAATATAACATAAGTAAGAAATTAAAATATTGTATATACATACCTACATAATTCAATGAATAAATAAATAAATTAATAGATAAATAAACTATAAATAGATATAATGCCTAAATCCACCCATTCGATTAATCTTGCTAAGAAGAAGGGCAAAAAACTTTTTTCTTATCAGTATTTTTTTTCTGAATATGGCTTAATACTATTACAGTTTTTTTTAACTTATATAAAATAATACTAAACAATGTATTAAAAAAGGATAAAAATATAAAAGACAGAAGGAAATTGTGTCATGAGGAAAAACATATATATATCTTAGTCTACCTGTCTAATGAGGTAGTAAGTTAAAATACTAAGCAAAACATCATCCACCTGTCTCATATAGTTTATCACTTTTATGATAGTCAGATTATCAGCTAAGTAATAAATGCTAAGTTTAAGTTATACAATGTTCATGTCAATATGTAAAAAGAAATGTCAAAATAATTATAAAAAAACAATATAAAAATATTATACATAAAAACAGACAATTTGAAACACAAATCAGTTCGAAAATAAACCAACAGTAGTATCAATCAATATTCTCATGACACCAAGCGTCACTATCATCCAAATAGTCATTAATTTTATAATTTACTTTTCTCAAGAGTCCCTGCTTAATATATAATTTAAACTTATTTTTTGAAAAACTAAGGACCTCCTTTGGAAGTTTATTGTAAAATCTTATACCATGTCCTACAAAAGAGGTGCCTACCTTTGCAAGTATAATTTTTGGAAAAGCCAGTTTATGTTTCTCTCTAGTGTCTATAGAGTGATGCTCACCGAGCCTAGGGAAATTATCGATATTTTTTCTGATATATTTAATAACTTGGTAAAAAAATTAACATGGAACTGTTAAAATATTAATTTCTTTGAATTTTTCTCTTAATGAATCCCGATGCTTCATATTGTAAACAGCACGAATTGCTCTCTTTTGCAAAACAAAGACTGCGTTTATATCCGCAGCTCTACCCCACAGCAACATACCATATGACATAATGCTATGAAAATAACTAAAGTACACCAATCTAGCAGTATCCTCATCAGTAATTTGCCTCATCCGTCTAACAGCGTATGCGGCTGAACTTAGTCTACCACAAAGGCCTTCTATGTGGGGACCCCACTGAAGACGAGAGTCTATAGTAATGCCTAAAAACTTCGTTTTGTTGACTGACTCTAGCTTGGACCCCTGCAAAAGTAGATCAGCATCTACTTGAATTACATTTGGTAATGTGAATTTTATACATTTTGTCTTTTTCCCATTTAAAACTAAATTATTCGCAGTAAACCAATCAAGAATCATACATAGAGTTACATTCTCATCATCAAGGATATCTTTATGTCTATTAACTTTAAAAATAAGTGACGTGTCGTCAGCGAATAGCACTATCTCAGATAAGGAAGGAAGGAAGGTCATTTATGTATATTAAGAACAATAAAGGCCCGAATATGGAGCCCTGCGGGACACCGATTTCAACTAATGCACCAGCTGACTTTACTCTGTTAATATCTACATTCTGAATTCGATCACTAAGGTATGACTTTAATAACGCCAAAGATTTGCCTCTAACCCCATAATGAGCCAATTTGCATAAAAGGGTTTCATGATTAACGCAGTCAAAAGCTTTAGAGAGGTCACAAAAAACACCGAATGCATCCTGTTTTTCTTCCTAAGCATCAAATATGTGCTTGACTAAAGCAAATCCTGCATCTGTAGTTGACCTCCCTCTAGTAAATCCATATTGTTCACAATTAAGCAACTTATTTAAGTTAAAATGAGATAATAATTGATTTAAAATTATTTTTTCGAAAACTTTACTCAGAACTGGTAAAACTGACACTGGTCTATAATTAGACGGGTCTTCCTGGTCACCTGATTTAAAAATGGGGATCAATTTACTCAACTTTATTAAATCAGGGAAGACACCATCATCTATACATTTATTAAAAAGAGATTTGAATGCCTTTATAACAGTGAATGAGTTAATATACTTAAAAGCAAATACAGAATCACACTGTGGCAGATCCTGGGCAAGTAATGGAATTGAATTCAAATCTTTAGTTGTCAAGGAGGGGATGTCAGTAAAGTATTGCTAAAAGGCATTTGCAACTTCATTGTCTCCTGTAACAGTTTCATTGTTAATATTCAACTTAAGTTCATTATTTCGTCTTTTACTCTTACCAGTTTCTGTATTATTGATATTCGATACTGCTTTTATTTTATTATCGGACATTTTAAGTTTTTTATTCAGAAATATGCTTTTTGCTTTTAAACAGACCAACTTGAAAACACGCGAGTATTTTTTGAAAAATTTCAAAAATTCGTCATTATTATTATTATAAGATTTTATGTCGTACAATTCATATAAATGTTTTCTGCTTTTATAAATACCTGGTGTCGCCCAGTCACTGAAAGTTATTTTACTAGTGTTTGAAACTTTTTTCAATTTAAAAGTATTTTCAAACTCTTTGGAAACGATGTTAAATAAGTCTGAAAATAGAATATTTGGATCATTTTGGAGAGGATTAAATTGTGGTAATTTAGCTTCTAAGCTTGCTTTAAAATATTTTACTTTGTGAGATGTAATCGGCCTGCAAAAGGCTTTTGTTGACAATTGGTTCACACTTTGCATGAAGGATATAGTTTGGCCACTGTGATCGGACTGCAAACGGTTGATGACCTTATTGTCTGAATACTCGCAATCACAGAATATATTGTCGAGGCATGTTGCTGTATCCTGAGTAATTCTAGTTGGTTCTAAGAAAACATAAAACAAATTAAACGATTTGGATAAATGAATTAATTTCGAGTTCATAACCGACTTTTCTAGGAGATCTACGTTAAAATCTCCACTTACTATAACTTTTTTCTTCGAATCAAATAATAATTTTAGCACTTCCTCCATTGTTTTTTCAAAAATATTATAATCTTGTCCCGAGGGTCGGTAGACACAAAGAATTATGTATTTACTAATTTCTATGCAAGATAACATGTTTTCTACAGAAAGTTTAACAATGTCTTTTCTTTCTTTTGCTTTAATATTATTTTTGACGAGAATCATAGAGCCACCTTTTTGTAAAGTTAACCGGTTGTAACAGCTAAGAACATTAATTCTGGTAAGTGATGTTCAGTTAAGCACAAAATATCCGTTTTTGATTCCTCTAGGAACAACTCAATTGAAAATATTTTGCCGAGGAAGCCGCCCTGTATGTTTTGATGTACCAGCTTAAAACCAGGGGGCTTTCTCGTTGTCTTTAATTCTAAAAAGAATTCGTTACAATTTTGTTAGTACTGGTACCAACCGTGTCAATAGGGACAAAATTATAGGAACTATTATGATTACATAATATACCATCAATAATGACTGGTATTGAAAAGTTTCCTGTTACACTTATTGTAACAGATTCATTACAAGGTAAAATGCAAGCTAACTTAGTAGCTAATTGTTTCTTAAAATAATGTGGCCGGTATAATTTACCTTTCGTCAAAACAAAATCACGAATGTAAGAATTCGTGTCCAAGTATTCAATTTCAATTTTGTCACTGTGACCAATTGAAAAGTTATGCATGCAAGTATTTAAATTATTTATTTTACTTTTTTGTGACCCTGTTAGTAATTCAGAGTAAGGGAATTCACAAAGTATAATTTTTTTAACGCTAAGAATTAACATCAATTCCAGGTATTTTAGTAGGTCACTGTGTGTGATAATCATACTATCTTCCACCAACAAAACAATTGTATTATTCACATTTCTATTATATTCCATTTTTAGCATATGTTCCATTATTTGTATAAATGATGCACCTGGCATGCAAATGTTGATGAAATTTTTCAATAGTTTATTACCTAACAAAGGCCCTAGGTTTTTGCCAATTCTATCTGTAAATACAAAAGTAGAGCGTTCTTTGTGTGTAGAAGAAGCAGGCACTGGCTCGTCGACAGTCAAAGGCTCAGATGACTGAGGGAAAGAGTTCGGCATTGGTTGTGCGTCAGACGTAACTGAAGGGTCTGACGAGGGCTTGGCTGCAGGAGTGGATGAGGACTCCGCGTCATGTTTCGACTCCCAACGGAGGCGCGCAGAACGGCGGCGCCGTCGCCGACGAGCAGCCTGACTTTTGGGCTCAGATGTAGAAGCTGGCGTCCTGGGAGGTGCTGGCAGTATCAAGTGATCAAGCTCTGTCACTTCAGGAGAATCCGGCGACACTGACAGATTAGTGACAGGGGTATGCCTAGGTCGAGGAGATGTGTTGACAAGCTGTTGACCAGGGATAGCAGGGAGACTTGGTGTTGTTTGGTCACCCGAGGATGTTCGTGGAACCAAGGCTGGCTGGTGGTTCTGAGATGGTGAGGCGCTTATTGATGTATGTAGATCCTGGGGGGTCTGTTAAGATAGTCTGTAAGAACAACTTTCTGAGAGACGGGTTTGCAGGGTGGGAATTCTCGTATAAGTACGCCAATTGCAACGCATGTACGATGTACGAGGCAAACTATCCATGGGTTGCCAACCACCAAAAACATAGATAAAAACTGAACTTTCAAAACTACCTTGAGTGAGGATTCAACTATTTACGAACTGTGACGCTACTTCAAGTGCGAACGTACCTAAAGATAATTGGAATTCGATAGTAAATATATCTATGTTTTCGATGGTTGGCAAACTAGTTGGCAACGATTTAGATCTTATCCAGACACAGGTTTTTTAGACAAAAGTACCAAAGTTCTAGGTTTGAAAGTCTTTTCTATATTTTTTTATTACAAAATGAGCCTTATTGCTTCGAAAAAATTTATCTTAAATAAACTTGCTACTAAAAATGTAGTGCACTGCTCACGGCTTAGTGCGTTATATCTCACTCCGATGTATGAGCTATTGTATGAAACAATACTTTTGCTTTGGTTACAAACCTACAGCAGCGGCGGTGTCATATCTAACTACTGCAACTACGCCAGCACGTTAATCAGATAAGGAGCCAAGACCTAAAAAATATATATCATGTACATATTGTACATACGTTACTCTTGATAATTGAACTATAAAAAAACGAAGATAAGAGATTTTTTTAAATGGTACGAGAATCAAACTATGCCCATCTGGCAACCCTGTTTGGAGAAAAATATTCGCGGAAATGAAAACAAAAAAATCTCATCTACAAGTTAAAATACCTAGCGCAAAATGACTGGTACTAACTAGTCTATTTTTTCATTTGAGCGGTTTTATTTCTTTGAATATTTTTACAATATAATCAAATCAGAGGTGCAATTGTTTGAGCCAATGGTATTGAAATTCGATTGTCATATGGCTATTCGGCCAAGGAAATAAGCCCACTGACAAGTGAAATCGTACGTTTTTGGTTATCAACAACAAAATAAGACAATTGTATTCATTTGACAGCCAAAAATGTACTATTTCAACTGTCAAACGGGCTAATTTGCTTAACCGAATAGCCATATGACAATAATTTGAATACCATTGGCTAACACAATTGCACGTCAGTACAGTTTGAAGTTTCATCAGTTTATTTACGCTGATAAACTTCATGTCGTTTTTATGTTTGAAAACGAATTTATCTCAGAAAGTAATAACGATTGAACTATAAAGCTTCCTAACACAAAGTTATGAAAATAAAGCCTTAATTCGGGTGGTAGACTTCCTAAATCTCGTAAAATTCAATATTCTTTACTTTTGAAATAAATGAACAGTGACTGTTCATAAGAATTCTAGCAGCTAGATTCTTTATTGCTTTTTAGGGTTCCGTACGTGAATATTGCCAAACGGTACCCTATTAATAAGCCTCCGGTGTCCGCCTGTCCGCCCGTCTGTCACAAGGGTCTACAGCTTCAGCCGAAACAGGATTCAGCATAACCTCGAAAAAATAACAACAAATACCGTTTTAATACATGCATGTTCCAAATTTGGTCATGTTGTTGTATACCGGATGTAAATAGAGTCATACCCGCGGACACCCTTAGCTTAGGAAATAATCCCTAACGCACCGACATACGGGCTAGTTTAGAGAGAGCGTCGTCCGTGAAACTTGCAGCTGTTTGAGGTCAACGCTCTCTCTAACCTCGCCCGTATGTCGGTGCGTTAGGGTTCACGCATTTTTGTTTGGAACTCAATTATTTCCTAAACTAAGGGTGTCCGCGGGTTTGATTCTTGGGAAAAGTGGTTCAGTAAGGTCGGTAGAATATGTGGTTTCATTTAATGGTCGCACTTTATTTACACCCGGTATATTCTAAAGTAAAACAACAAATAACAATAAAAATTATGGTTCTTTGCTCAGCGGGGGCCGAATCGTTTATCAGGCGCTACAATTCTAGTGGCTTGTTTTGTGTCGCCAGATATTGGCTTCGATTCTGTGTAACTTACGAGTATGTAACTTATTTGACACGACTTAACTTATTTTAAGCATCCTGTCCTTGTCTTTTTGATACAGAAAGGAAAATAATTGCTGCCTACGTATGTATCTACCCATCCATCAGCCCATGTGGGACATAGGCCTTTCCCAAATTTCGCCACTCATGTCGGTTCTCCGTCCTCCTCATCCAGCCGCCCCCCGCAACATCCTTCAGGTCGTCGATCCAGCGGGCACGAGGTCGGCCTAGACTACGCTTTGCTGTACGTGAACTCCATTCTAGAGCCTTTCGGCCCCAATAGCCATCATGTCGGCGACAAATATGGCCTGCCCACTGCCACTTCAACTTACTGATTCTGCAGGCTATGTCGGTTACTTTCGATCTCCGACGGATCTCCTCGTTTCGGATTCTATCCATCAGAGATACCCCAAGCATAGCCCGCTCCATAGCTCGCTGAGCGACCTTAAATCGGTGGATCAGGCCCTTTGTAAGAGACCACGTCTACGTATGTATAGGTTGTATTGATGACAAGCTCAGAAAATTTAACCACATGCTCTAGGTACTTTTGTTTAATGACTTTTTATCACATGACATTTTTATTCGCTTTCCCAAGAAATTGAAAGAGTATTTAAAATGCACCTTCATGGAAATACAATTTTATTTTTCGCGTTGCTTGAATAGTTTTTAGTGGTGTGATCATGTGGTTTAGTTTTTTGGGCATATTATTATCATTGATACACCCAGCATGTAGATTAATAATGTCTAATCGATCCTAAATTTTTAAAGTGGATACTTTTATGGTCGCATCTCTTATTAGGGGCCTGTTCCGAACTTGTGCGCTACTTCCAGGACAAACTTCACGAAACAAGTCCTGCAGATCAAGGCATTTTTATATTACTACTTGACAGTAAAAAGTGATTTGACAGGGAAGTAGTTTCGCGAAAAGATCTTTAGGATAAGCTTATTAACTTGATCTGCTTACTGCAATAATTTGAATGTATTTATTATTATGATGAATTTCTTCTTCATTGAAGAGTAAAACGGCAAATAAGAGGTCTCTTAAACAATTTACGGTTGTATCTCTGACACACCCGATGCATTTGTTTCGTTATTATTATCACAATGGTAGCATTTAAACATGTACATTATTCTAGCGACAAGGCTGCATCCACGGGGAAGAACTGCCCTACATATTCGGCGCACCCCTGGTCGGGGGATTGGCTCACTTCCCCAGAAACTACACCAAGGCAGAGGTGGCGCTGTCTGAGTCAGTGATGCTTTACTGGGGAAACTTCGCTAAGACTGGGTAAATAATCTTTGTTAGATACAAGTTTATTGTTCACCTTTTTAAGCTCAGATGAACTATGTAAATGTTGTACGTGTTTTTTCTTTGGAGAACTTTATTTATCGCAATTTTCTCAGCGAGGAAACTTGAGGATTTTGCGTATTTGAGCTCGACTTCAAGAGAAATTAAATTTCCTTGAAAGTAACTTGACTTTACACAACGTTGAAATATACTTTAGAATTCAGACTTCATTTCTCTTCCACAGAAATCCCAACGAAGCGCAGGAGAGCGATCCTATTAGAGCAGGACGGCAAGAGCGAGTTAGACAGAAAAATATAGAATGGACAGCTTATGAAGCGGTCCACAAGAAATACCTCAATATTGACACTAAGTCTAAGTTGAAGAACCATTATAGGGCTCATAGGTATGTGGTTTCCTACGTTCCACATTTTCTATTTCTACCTACCTACCTATAGAATGATATTGTAAGTTTTTAGGATTTCGTACCCAAAGGGTAAAACGGAGCCCTATTAATGTCACTCTACTGTCGCTCTGTCCGTCCCCCCGTATATGTCACGGGTCTTTAGACAGACGGAATGAGTTGCAGATGTTCTATAGAATATTGATATTATGTCCATTTCATATTTTATTTTATTTATTTACGGAAAAACCACAGGAGCAAACTACAGAAAGCAATAGAATAAATGTTGACATGTACATAAATCTATTCCCTATAACATTTTTCACAAAGAGATGGACTTGTTAATTAACTTTTGGTGACATTACAGATGAAAGAATATAAACATAAACCTAACTTAACTAAATTTACAACTACACTAAATTACAAACTCTATCCTCCGAAATAGTAAATACATAAATAAATAAAGTCAAATAAGTCGGAAAATATACATACATACACACGAACAATATAGGTATACCTACTGTACTAAAAAGACGTACACACGTTTCATACACTGAAAATATGACGATTTAAAAAAAAATCTTATCCTGGTATGTGGGGTGTCATTACCAAGAGCTCATTAAGTAGAGTACCAATGACTATTTAATTATTTTAATCCTCAGAGTAAGGATAAGGGCCCGTCAAAGTTGTTTTAGACCATTTTTATTACGGGGTCTATCTCAAAAACTAAAATAGTTAGGAAAGTGTCTTTCAAGATCAGAAAGAAAAAAAAGGATAATCCTTTATTAATGGGGTTTAAATCCATTACATATAATCTGCCATATTAGAAATTTCTTAAAATAGGAAGTTTTAAACTTTACCTTTAAATTGTTTTGTTTCTGAAATATTTATATAATAATTATTTATTCACAGGTTATCATTTTGGCTTAATCTGGTGCCAGACCTCCATCGACCTGGTGGTGATGACGTACCACCGTCTCATCATCAACTTGAAAACGACGATTCCTCACCTCAACCGACACTCAAAACATTCAGTCCGCCATTCAAGAAAACTACAGATGTCATTATAACGGATACTGGACTTGCTACCAAAGTGCCTGTTTTGAGTGTTCTAAACGTGACCTCACCGCTGAATTTCAATATAATTGGTCTGAGTAATACCCCTACACAGAGTTCAGGGACAGAGGTCCATAAATCAGAACATGGTACTACAACATCGCCTCCTGAAGATGGTTTCGCTGCTTACTCGACTGCTTTAAGTGTAACCATTGCTATTGGTTGCTCTCTACTTATTCTTAATGTACTGATCTTTGCTGGTGTTTATTATCAAAGAGATAAAACTAGAATGAACGGCCAAGATGGACATGCCAACGGATCTCATCTAAAGAAACGAGCCGAAAACGGTCAAATGCCAAACAGTATTTGTGGTGATCTAGAAGGAGCATTAACGTATCAGACAAGCTTAAAAAACGATCCGGCCACGATCCTGAGCCACCACCATACTCATTCGCACCACCAGTTACCTCCACCTGAGTTCGCTGACTTGCCAAGTAACAATGTTGCTGGAATGGCGACACTACCTAGAGCGCCCCCACCGCCAAAAATTGGGAAAAGTAATATAAACACCCTTGCAAGTGGTCAGATCCAGGAGAATCAGCCACTGCTGTCGCATCAGATGCAACTAATGAACACATCGACGTTGACGAAGAAAAATACTCAACTAAACGCGAAGTCGAACGTGACAATGGAGGAGTTGAGGGTGTGACGTCAGAGAGCATGACTGCAGCGAGCCGGCAGCTGCAGTGACGTGGTGCATCACGACGAGATCGTGTGACTTGAGCCGGACCTTCTCAAGTGTCTCACGGACTATATTTAAATAGCAGTGCACTTGAACTTAGAAGGCCAAAAATTATTTCTGTGAAAATAAATATTAACTCAAATGACTTTTAATCTCGAAGAGATCTGTGATTAGACTTTTTAATATTTCATATCTAATTGTGAAAAGTAGCAATTAAAAGTGGTTAAAGTGAAGATGACGCTGATACGGTATTAGGTATAATAAGATAAGGATAAAATCATAAGTACCGAGTATCGAATATTTAGAACAATGTTAAAATATTGTTTAAATTAATACAAATAAAAGGGAAGTAATGAGGGACACAGTTAAAAACTGGGGTCTGTAGGAAATACAGGACTTTGTTGATGTAAATAAAGATGTAAATATGTAATAACTTACGTTTGGGACGATGTATATACGATACTCAGCAGCTCTGCGGCATATCCATCCTAATAACAATTATTGTATTTCAAAATTAGCACATTTTAAATTAATTATAACTAGAAGAAAATTGTAACTGTGAATAACTGCCAATCCGATTGAAGACATCTCTTTATTGGAAAATAAATTTTTCGTTTTGTAAAAACCAATTTATTATAAAATCATAAAATATCAAATTTTAATGTGATTTTAGAAGAAATCAAAACTAAACACCAAAACAAAAGTTGTTGTAGGTACCTACCAAATTCTGAAGCAATATTATAATCAGGTCTCTTTTATTTTTGTCTTTTAGCCTTTACACCTCCTAATATTTTTTTGTTTCTTTTAATTTATCACAGTTATCTGACAGGGATCCATTTGCGTGTTGCTGATAGCTGGCCGGTTTTTATAGGATCCTCCATTCATTTTTTTTTGTAATTATAAGTCGGTGTGGATGTCTAGTTGTCTGTATGCGCGGGTGGATCTTTTTCGGACTAAAATAGTTATATTTTTTTCTACAATAACACAAATGTTAATGTGATATTCTTACTTCCGAAAACAAAGTCCATTATATCATTTTTTATTTAATTATTTCAATGTATTTAATTTAAAAATAGACGGACCAATAGTGTTGTAAATATGTAAATTTTATTAGTCTTAGTGAATGGTATCAGAATTCGATTATACAGTTTGTAAATGGTATCTTTAAACATATTCTATTGATCATACTGAACGAAACGATAGAATCATTAGCAACAAAAACCTCCGATCCATGCTTAAAAATAGAACTGTTTAAAATTTTGTATGTCCATGTTTTATTTTTCAAATTGGGTATGTGTCTTTGGAAACGTTGTTCAGTATTATCATAAGAGTACATGGTTTTGTTTACACATATCTGTCTTTTCACATCCTGTGTATATTATTTCGTTTTTTTTCAACCAAATACGACTGATGGTATTGTAATATTTCTTGTCAATGGTAATAGTTATACGAATACTCGTAATAGTATATTACAATAATTCCATATTGTTAACATGAACTTCCTCAAAAACTGTGACTTTTTTCTTGATTAAAAATCCAGTACTTTATTGTTATTATAAATCAAACTGTTACATTTGTTTACCAGTCTAATATTTTTTATTGACGCAGACTATCGTTTTATCATCGTGATGTTTCCATGATTTTGAATATTGTTGCTTTTGTTTAGATCATAGCTTTCTTATCTTTGAAAATGGACATTTTATGAATTATGATATCTTTTTTGCCTATTAGGTACTAAATTGATGAAACGTCTCTCAAGACTCCATGGTAAGGTACATACTGAATAACAGAATAATAAAATTTTAATTAATAAAATGAGAACAAATAATGTGTTTTCTTCCACGAAACTCCCGGAAACAATTTCCCGAATACAATACAATTATTGTTAAATTAAATTGCTCTCTATTACTAAATTATTGTTTGTTAAAGCCAGAAGATGGTCGTTATTAATTTCTATAGATAATTCCCCATTTGTCTTTCTAATATCAGCAATATCCTAAATTAAATTTAAGGCCAGTTAAAATTCATGTTGCCACTTTCTATGTTAGATTACAAACAATCCTAGCTTAGATATAAGGTGACATTTATTTATATAGCTAAATTCATACTGGAGGCTCGATGATTGATCATTATCAACGATCGATAACACTTTTTCCTAATTTCGCAAAATAAAATGTCGACCTCCAATAGTAGTTGACTAGTGCTAGCTGGGACAGCGCTTGTAGGAAAAACGAAAAAAAAATTGCGTATTTTACAAAAAGGATCATTGAGCATTTACCGAATCTTCAGTACGAATTTGGCTATATTAATAAATTTCACCTTGCATAGACCAAAAAAGAAGCTACATACTTACTTTTTGGCTGACTTCTTTGTTTGTGCAATAATATTTCACCTAAAGCGCCAATTTTGTAAAGTCATTTATGAAGAAAGTAAGAAAGAAGTTAGCCAAATATAATATCTACTTTTTACATTATTCAGTGTATATATATTTTTAATAATCCGAAAATAAATGAAAAAATAGGAGTGCGTGATTCGGAAGACACGTTAAGCTATTAACCCACCCATCACGTTTGGGCCATAATAATCTTCGTTGAAAAGCGAGTGTATCGCAAGTGTGGACTGTGCCTTGCATTTCACAGTTCACACTTGGGAACACCTCTGACACCCCCTCGGGGATTTATGTCGTGACGATTTCTGTTCTGGCTTATGTAATGTTTTCATTGTTAGTGGTGATTTTTTCCGTTGCTGTAGTTTGAGGGACGGTTCCGAAAACTTACCCTAGCTAAATATTTATCAATTTCACTCGTGGGCGTCGTGGGGCACCTCGTATGATTATCGAACGAGCAAAGGAAGTACGTAAGCATTTATCCGATAAATTTGACAAATAAACTCTATAAGTTCTAAACTCAACTCTTATTGCTATGAAATAAGAGCTACATTTTGGTTCAACGAAGCGATGTCGAGTCAATAGCATGCATATCGGCGGGCAGCGTCTCTTCGGTGTGAGAAAGGTTTATTTGCTGCCATGACCATGCTCCCTATTCAGCATGGTGTCTGAAGAAGAAAAAGGAAGAAGGATGCTTCTCAGCCTGCAGATATAGTCAATGTATCGATAGTTATTGATATTGAAAATATGTAGCTATACCGATATTGCTATCGATACTATGTGTATCAAACTCTGAATAGTTTCAAAAATTAAAGGAAATAAATCTATCCAAAGCATTGATGAAATTGCTTATGCATGCTTTATATTATACTAGTCATTTGTACAGTGGAGCCCGCATCAAGCTATACACATTGAGTATAAGCTGACCTCTCATTGTACGGGAAGCCTATACAATGAGAGGTCAGCTTATACTGAAAGTGTTTAGCTTGATGTGGGCTCCACTGTACTATCACAATTGTCCAAAACAATTCAGGGTTACGATAATATTGATAGACTATCGATTGTCATGCAACGCAACAGAACCTCCCTGTACGGTTAGCAAGGCTCCCATATATCCAATTTCAAAACCTTGTTCCTTGCATGTGGCGATCTCAGCTAGCCCCGTCTTTTATTTTACTTACCAATTAAAGTTTATGGCATTTTTGGGTCCATCAAAGACCATCGGTCACTTTAGTCAGACTATTGACTATTGGTAGACAAAAACTAGCAGGGTGGGGCATAGCGGAAGTTTCCGCGAGCCAGTGCACACTAAACTGGCTCTTAAGGTGGTCAGGCGGAAACCTTGCTGACTGTACATTTAGAAAAAAACTGCTCGCAGTATTATCAAAGGCTTTTAACAGTTCTTTCATACGGTGATGATGGTCTGTTCGACTAGCAAATTCTATAAAACTGAAGTTATTGAACCAAATTACATTGTTAGGGTTCCTTAGTTAACAAGAAACCCTTATAGTTTCGCCAAGTCTGTCTGTTTGTCTGCGGCTTAGCTCAGAGACTCTAAATACTAGAAAGCTGTAACTTGGCAAAAGTATACATAAAGTATACATGTCCAGCAGTGGACTGATGTAATGTAGGCTGATGATGATGATGATGATGATGATGATGATGATGATGGTAAAAAACGCCGGCAAAGTTCTAATATAAAATATAGCATATTTTTTGTGTTCTTCCCCTACATGTTAAGTGAGGATGAATTTTTTTTCGCATAGTATAGTTTGTCATTATGTAGGTCGTTAAACAATATTGCGAGTGTGAGAAACCATTTTTTCCATTCGGTGATTTCTTTGCGAAATATTACCTAAGCTTTTTTTTGAGTCAAGTGTATAACGCGCTATATGTGTATTTACGTATGTACCTACATTGCAAAAATAAAGTATTCATTTCATTTCATGTATTTTTGATATGGTGAAAAAATTCACGGCGGTAGGTACCTATAACGAAATTTAAAGGAAAACTATCACAGCTAATTAGATTTTACAATTTAACTAGTACTAGTCGACCAACTTAATTTTACTGTTATGTTTCATACATTTTGTAGGTAATTATACGTTTGTATTTTTATTTGAATGATTTAAATCTATTAAGTTATTTGAATGCTACGGAAGCGTCAGGCGCGAGTACTAGTCGCACTGACCGTTTTTTTTTTTATTTAAGTCTATGCTGAGGACTATTTAATAAATAACCATTTCCGCCATAGTTGCCTAATCCAATTTAATTCATTCAAACTAATAAAGGAGCAATATTTATACCTGTACAGATTGAAAATGAACCGCCTATCTTTATTTAAATCTACTAATAGAACAGACAACCGGAAAAAAAAGCGTTTCTCTTGAAATATTTTCTATACCAAATTTCGAATTAATGGCTAATTTACGCGACGGACTGACAATAGACCGTACATATACACATAGGGCGATGATGTAGCTTCGGTTTCGTAGAGCGTCGTCTCTCTCACCGGAGTATTAGTGCTGCTTTTGAAGGTCGGTATCTTTTTAAAAATTATGAATCATGACAAAAGTTACAAAACAGTATTTTTTATTTCGAACATAAAACAATTTCCTTTGTTTGCAATTTGCTGGGGGGGTTCATTTTCAAGCGGTATAATTATATACCCATTTATTTGTTTTAAATTGGGTTCTAGAATATTGTTGTTAAGATTTAGATAAAATTCATTATTTATTATTATTTTAGAAGCCCAATAAACAAATTGTTATGTCATAATTATGTTATAGTTATGGATTTTAGAAGTTTTGTCATTCTTTATAGAATGTATTTGTCTTGCGTCATTTCAATTGACTTGTGGGTTTGTCAAATAAGTAATTCTGTTCTTGTACAGGTCTTCGGGGGCGAAAAGTCGATCTAGCTAGGTGACATCTGTGAAATGTCACTTTCACGAGCAAATCACCTATTAGATTGAAGATTTTGCATTTGACACGCCAATAGCTCGGTCTGGTGCAAACCACACGAGAGTAAAAACCTCTTTCTTTTTACGTACGTATTAGTCTTTAAGTATTTTGTTCGAGCGGAGATCACCCAGGTATTTATTTTTTAATAAGTTAAGAATTAGGCAGGTTCGAGTTTGAGAACTTTTAATTCCCTTAGCTTATAAAATTATATAAACCTGCGTAAGTTGAAAGCTTCACGCACACAAGTATAGGATACCGGATAGGTATTTTGTCAAAATTTTAATTAAATACTATTGTTAAACTTGGTGTGTGTGTGTTAGATGACAGATGAAAGTCACATTGACATCCAAAGTTCAAATCTGAGATTGTATATTTGTCTGCACGTAAATTTGAGTAGGTGGCAAAATATAATTCTCGTTAAATTGGTTTTCGTAAAAGCACAATCCACAGAAAATGTTGAAATACCTAAGCATCAATTTATGTTTTAAGGTAGATCTCGACACAGCTTGTGTTGAAGAGTAGACATCTAAAAACGTTAAAAAATATGACGAAATTGATCTATTTGACCAAATTACAGTTGAGACTTTTTATGTAGTCAAAACCAAGATCAATAGGTAATATCCCTAAGTATGAAATTGTAATAATTGTATTATGGATTATAAATATTATAATACTGTTTGGGGATTAGCTTGAACAATCATGAAAAACAAAGTCGGTAGCGCGCTTTTCTTGATAAAAAGAGGTCGCGGGTTCGAATTCTCTCCCAAGGAACTTATTCAAATTCTTGTCTTTAAATTAGTAAATAATTGATTTTTTCTGGTTTGTAGTGCATAACATTTGAGTAAACTACATGCCATCAAAAACAAAACTTGTAAAAAAAAAACAAGTCTTGCAACTTAGTTCTTCTGCCGTAAAAAGTTGTGAGATCCATGTAAATCCAAGTCGGTTAATTTATTCAGTCCCTACATAAGGGACCTTCTGTCTTAAGTTATTAGCTAACCTAACAACATCTTATAGTGACCGTATCAATATTTAAAATCTTTTATGTTTTAAATAAATAAATTATCTCACAAGTCACATATTACATTAAATTATTTAGTGCGATTGCCAAGTCAATCTATAATTTAAAACATAAAAGATTTTTAATATTGATATGGTCACTATAAGATGTTATTGGGTTAGCTAATTATTAATAACTTAAGACAGGGACTGATTAAATTAACCGACTTTTTACGGTAGAAGAACTAAGTTGCGAGACTTGTTTTTTTTACAAGTTTTGTTTTTGATGGCATCTCATTTCTTTTTGTTGATTGTCCTACTTTTTTTCCTTTCCGGTACCTTCTATTTATAACTGAAAATGTAACTTTGTAATCCTATATATTTATATGGGAATACAAAGTTATTTATGTAATTAGTGTATCTAGAGCACTGGACTGAAATTGCAAAATACTTTAGTTTTTCCTTAATTTATACACTAGACACTAATTGTATTCCAAATTTGAAGCTTCTATGTCTGCTAGAAGTGTCTAAGAGTTTTGATGATCGGTAAGCCAGTCAGTGAGTGAGTGAGTGACAAAATTGAGAAACTGAGCCCATCATCCATCCATCCATCAGCCTGTTTCATCCACTGCTGGACATAGGCCTTTTCAGGATTTCACCACTCTTGGCGGTCCTCCTGGAAGAAATGCCCATACTCACACACGCTGGGCAGGCGGGTTGGTGAGCGTGGTGCCGAACACCTTGCACCAGTGACGCCACTGCCCGTCACCAGTATATTTTATATAAGGCCCGGCAATTAAAACTAAAGAAAAGTGCTCATTTTTAATAAACTGTTTCATATTTTGAAGTTTTCGTCCATTAGTCGTTCCGTAACTATTTTTGGTGCTTACTTTTCAACACACATGGACTTTTCAAGATACGTAGGGACGATTGTATCGATATGCATTTGAATCAATAGCGGTATGATGTATTATCTTCGATAAATAAAATTTCGATTGAATTAATAGGCATAATTTTGAACAATTTATTAGTTAATAAAAGAATGTGAGAGAAATTAAATTGTATTTTTTTTTAAATTAAATTGCCTAAACTACCGGATGGTGCAAAAAAAATAAAGTGTGTTTTTTGTGAAAACCAGCGGGTTCGACTTTTGGCATGAGGTTTTGTTTTCAAAAATCCAATGATGCAATTTTTGTTTTCATCAAAATCGGCTCTGAGACTCTCATGAGCATTTATCGCTATTCCTTATAGTTTAAAATTTCTCCATCCATATACACCCACTTTAAAAACTAGCCCTGTATACTGATGTATGAGTATGTACAATAAAACATTTATTTTCCTGTACAAACGGTTGGCTAAGAGAAAATTACGTAGTTAAGCGTAATGACTCACCGTCAGTTTAGAGCCGACTTGAGCACGCAAACCCAGGCTTTAAGTTGTGTTGATAGCTTTAATTAGAATGTCAAAATGATGGGTGTGTCATGGATTTAATTCTGTTTTACTCTGCTTTAGCTTGAAAATAGAGTTTGCTGTCATTGCAAAACTTTAAAAAGGATATTTGAGGATTCACCCCACCCAATTTTAATATCACAAAAATATTTAGCAAAGATTGTCGCGAAAATGACAAGACAAAACGTAATGAATATTCATATGAGAATGACAGGTTCAAAACTTAAATGTGTTATTATTGTTTTTCTTTCTTGTAACTTTCTTGTAATTGTGCTTTCCGTTAAGGAAATTAGTTTATTTTTACATTAAAATCTTGACTTGTAATACGTGTATATTATATGTACTTAAATTGCAAATAAACTTATATATATTTATATTACGAAAGTATTTAAAAACCAGTTATATAGGCACGCTTATTTATAGATAGATTTGCAAAAAATTATATAAAATAAAGCATTATTAAAATAATTAAAATCCAGTACTTTATTGTTATTATAAATCAAACTGTTACATTTGTTTACCAGTCTAATATTTTTTATTGACGCAGACTATCGTTTTATCATCGTGATGTTTCCATCATTTTGAATATTGTTGCTTTTGTTTAGATCATAGCTTTCTTATCTTTGAAAATGGACATTTTATGAATCATGATATCTTTTTTGCCTATTAGGTACTAAATTGATGAAACGTCTCTCAAGACTCCATGGTAAGGTACATACTGAATAACAGAATAATAAAATTTTAATTAATAAAATGAGAACAAATAATGTGTTTTCTTCCACGAAGCTCCCGGAAACAATTTCCCGAATACAATACAATTATTGTTAAATTAAATTGCTCTCTATTACTAAATTATTGTTTGTTAAAGCCAGAAGATGGTCGTTATTAATTTCTATAGATAATTCCCCATTTGTCTTTCTAATATCAGCAATATCCTAAATTAAATTTAAGGCCAGTTAAAATTCATGTTGCCACTTTCTAATCCTAGCTTAGATATAAGGTGACATTTATTTATACAGCTAAATTCATACTGGAGGCTCGATGATTGATCATTATCAATGATCGATAACACTTTTTCCTAATTTCGCAAAATAAAATGTCGACCTCCAATAGTAGTTGACTAGTTCTAGCTGGGACAGCGCTTGTAGGAAAAACGAAAAAAAAATTGCGTATTTTACAAAAAGGATCATTGAGCATTTACCGAATCTTCAGTACGAATTTGGCTATATTAATAAATTTCACCTTGCATAGACCAAAAAAGAAGCTACATACTTACTTTTTGGCTGACTTCTTTGTTTGTGCAATAATATTTCACCTAAAGCGCCGATTTTGTAAAGTCATTTATGAAGAAAGTAAGAAAGAAGTTAGCCAAATATAATATCTACTTTTTACATTATTCAGTGTAGATATATTTTTAATAATCCGAAAATAAATAAAAAAATAGGAGTGCGTGATTCGGAAGACACGTTAAGCTATTAACCCACCCATCACGTTTGGGCCATAATAATCTTCGTTGAAAAGCGAGTGTATTGCAAGTGTGGACTGTGCCTTGCATTTCACAGTTCACACTTGGGAACACCTCTGACACCCCCTCGGGGATTCATGTCGTGACGATTTCTGTTCTGGCTTAGGTAATGTTTTCATTGTTAGTGGTGATTTTTTCCGTTGCTGTAGTTCGAGGGACGGTTCCGAAAACTTACCCTACCTAAATATTTATCAATTTCACTCGTGGGCGTCGTGGGGCACCTCGTATGATTATCGAACGAGCAAAGGAAGTACGTAAGCATTTATCCGATAAATTTGACAAATAAACTCTATAAGTTCTAAACTCAACTCTTATTGCTATGAAATAAGAGCTACATTTTGGTTCAACGAAGCGATGTCGAGTCAATAGCATGCATATCGGCGGGCAGCGTCTCTTCGGTGTGAGAAAGGTTTATTTGCTGCCATGACCATGCTCCCTATTCAGCATGGTGTCTGAAGAAGAAGGAAGAAGGATGCTTCTCAGCCTGTAGATATAGTCAATGTATCGATAGTTATTGATATTGAAAATATGTAGCTATACCGATATTGCTATCGATACTACGTGTATCAAACTCTGAATAGTTTCAAAAATTAAAGGAAATAAATCTATCCAAAGCATTGATGAAATTGCTTGTGCATGCTTTATATTATACTAGTCATTTGTACAGTGGAGCCCGCATCAAGCTATACACATTGAGTATAAGCTGACCTCTCATTGTACGGGAAGCCTATACAATGAGAGGTCAGCTTATACTGAAAGTGTTTAGCTTGATGTGGGCTCCACTGTACTATCACAATTGTCCAAAACAATTCAGGGTTACGATAATATTGATAGACTATCGATTGTCATGCAACGCAACAGAACCTCCCTGTACGGTTAGCAAGGCTCCCATATATCCAATTTCAAAACCTTGTTCCTTGCATGTGGCGATCTCAGCTAGCCCCGTCTTTTATTTTACTTACCAATTAAAGTTTATGGCATTTTTGGGTCCATCAAAGACCATCGGTCACTTTAGTCAGACTATTGACTATTGGTAGACAAAAACTAGCAGGGTGGGGCATAGCGGAAGTTTCCGCGAGCCAGTGCACACTAAACTGGCTCTTAAGGTGGTCAGGCGGAAACCTTGCTGACTGTACATTTAGAAAAAAACTGCTCGCAGTATTATCAAAGGCTTTTAACAGTTCTTTCATACGGTGATGATGGTCTGTTCGACTAGCAAATTCTATAAAACTGAAGTTATTGAACCAAATTACATTGTTAGGGTTCCTTAGTTAACAAGAAACCCTTATAGTTTCGCCAAGTCTGTCTGTTTGTCTGCGGCTTAGCTCAGAGACTCTAAATACTAGAAAGCTGTAACTTGGCAAAAGTATACATAAAGTATACATGTCCAGCAGTGGACTGATGTAATGTAGGCTGATGATGATGATGATGATGATGATGATGATGATGATGGTAAAAAACGCCGGCAAAGTTCTAATATAAAATATAGCATATTTTTTGTGTTCTTCCCCTACATGTTAAGTGAGGATGAATTTTTTTTCGCATAGTATAGTTTGTCATTATGTAGGTCGTTAAACAATATTGCGAGTGTGAGAAACCATTTTTTCCATTCGGTGATTTCTTTGCGAAATATTACCTAAGCTTTTTTTTGAGTCAAGTGTATAACGCGCTATATGTGTATTTACGTATGTACCTACATTGCAAAAATAAAGTATTCATTTCATTTCATGTATTTTTGATATGGTGAAAAAATTCACGGCGGTAGGTACCTATAACGAAATTTAAAGGAAAACTATCACAGCTAATTAGATTTTACAATTTAACTAGTACTAGTCGACCAACTTAATTTTACTGTTATGTTTCATACATTTTGTAGGTAATTATACGTTTGTATTTTTATTTGAATGATTTAAATCTATTAAGTTATTTGAATGCTACGGAAGCGTCAGGCGCGAGTACTAGTCGCACTGACCGTTTTTTTTTTTATTTAAGTCTATGCTGAGGACTATTTAATAAATAACCATTTCCGCCATAGTTGCCTAATCCAATTTAATTCATTCAAACTAATAAAGGAGCAATATTTATACCTGTACAGATTGAAAATGAACCGCCTATCTTTATTTAAATCTACTAATAGAACAGACAACCGGAAAAAAAAGCGTTTCTCTTGAAATATTTTCTATACCAAATTTCGAATTAATGGCTAATTTACGCGACGGACTGACAATAGACCGTACATATACACATAGGGCGATGATGTAGCTTCGGTTTCGTAGAGCGTCGTCTCTCTCACCGGAGTATTAGTGCTGCTTTTGAAGGTCGGTATCTTTTTAAAAATTATGAATCATGACAAAAGTTACAAAACAGTATTTTTTATTTCGAACATAAAACAATTTCCTTTGTTTGCAATTTGCTGGGGGGGTTCATTTTCAAGCGGTATAATTATATACCCATTTATTTGTTTTAAATTGGGTTCTAGAATATTGTTGTTAAGATTTAGATAAAATTCATTATTTATTATTATTTTAGAAGCCCAATAAACAAATTGTTATGTCATAATTATGTTATAGTTATGGATTTTAGAAGTTTTGTCATTCTTTATAGAATGTATTTGTCTTGCGTCATTTCAATTGACTTGTGGGTTTGTCAAATAAGTAATTCTGTTCTTGTACAGGTCTTCGGGGGCGAAAAGTCGATCTAGCTAGGTGACATCTGTGAAATGTCACTTTCACGAGCAAATCACCTATTAGATTGAAGATTTTGCATTTGACACGCCAATAGCTCGGTCTGGTGCAAACCACACGAGAGTAAAAACCTCTTTCTTTTTACGTACGTATTAGTCTTTAAGTATTTTGTTCGAGCGGAGATCACCCAGGTATTTATTTTTTAATAAGTTAAGAATTAGGCAGGTTCGAGTTTGAGAACTTTTAATTCCCTTAGCTTATAAAATTATATAAACCTGCGTAAGTTGAAAGCTTCACGCACACAAGTATAGGATACCGGATAGGTATTTTGTCAAAATTTTAATTAAATACTATTGTTAAACTTGGTGTGTGTGTGTTAGATGACAGATGAAAGTCACATTGACATCCAAAGTTCAAATCTGAGATTGTATATTTGTCTGCACGTAAATTTGAGTAGGTGGCAAAATATAATTCTCGTTAAATTGGTTTTCGTAAAAGCACAATCCACAGAAAATGTTGAAATACCTAAGCATCAATTTATGTTTTAAGGTAGATCTCGACACAGCTTGTGTTGAAGAGTAGACATCTAAAAACGTTAAAAAATATGACGAAATTGATCTATTTGACCAAATTACAGTTGAGACTTTTTATGTAGTCAAAACCAAGATCAATAGGTAATATCCCTAAGTATGAAATTGTAATAATTGTATTATGGATTATAAATATTATAATACTGTTTGGGGATTAGCTTGAACAATCATGAAAAACAAAGTCGGTAGCTCGCTTTTCTTGATAAAAAGAGGTCGCGGGTTCGAATTCTCTCCCAAGGAACTTATTCAAATTCTTGTCTTTAAATTAGTAAATAATTGATTTTTTCTGGTTTGTAGTGCATAACATTTGAGTAAACTACATGCCATCAAAAACAAAACTTGTAAAAAAAAAACAAGTCTTGCAACTTAGTTCTTCTGCCGTAAAAAGTTGTGAGATCCATGTAAATCCAAGTCGGTTAATTTATTCAGTCCCTACATAAGGGACCTTCTGTCTTAAGTTATTAGCTAACCTAACAACATCTTATAGTGACCGTATCAATATTTAAAATCTTTTATGTTTTAAATAAATAAATTATCTCACAAGTCACATATTACATTAAATTATTTAGTGCGATTGCCAAGTCAATCTATAATTTAAAACATAAAAGATTTTTAATATTGATATGGTCACTATAAGATGTTATTGGGTTAGCTAATTATTAATAACTTAAGACAGGGACTGATTAAATTAACCGACTTTTTACGGTAGAAGAACTAAGTTGCGAGACTTGTTTTTTTTACAAGTTTTGTTTTTGATGGCATCTCATTTCTTTTTGTTGATTGTCCTACTTTTTTTCCTTTCCGGTACCTTCTATTTATAACTGAAAATGTAACTTTGTAATCCTATATATTTATATGGGAATACAAAGTTATTTATGTAATTAGTGTATCTAGAGCACTGGACTGAAATTGCAAAATATTTTAGTTTTTCCTTAATTTATACACTAAACACTAATTGATTTCCAAATTTGAAGCTTCTATGTCTGCTAGAAGTGTCTAAGAGTTTTGATGATCGGTCAGTCAGTCAGTGAGTGAGTGAGTGACAAAATTGAGAAACTGAGCCCATCATCCATCCATCCATCAGCCTGTTTCGTCCACTGCTGGACATAGGCCTTTCCAGGATTTCACCACTCTTGGCGGTCCTCCTGGAAGAAATGCCCATACTCACACACGCTGGGCAGGCGGGTTGGTGAGCGTGGTGCCGAACCCCTTGCACCAGTGACGCCGCTGCCCGTCACCAGTCTATTTTATTTAAGGCCCGGCAATTAAAACTAAAGAAAAGTATTTTTAATAAACTGTTTCATATTTTGAAGTTTTCGTCCATTAGTCGTTCCGTAACAATTTTGGTGCTTACTTTTCAACACACATGAACTTTTCAAGATACGTAGGGGCGATTATATCGATATGCATTTGAATCAATAGCGGTATGATGTATAATCTTCGAGAAATAAAATTTCGATTGCAATAATAGGCATAATTTTGAACAATTTATTAGTTAATAAAAGAATGTGAGAGAAATTAAATTGTATTTTCTTAAAAATTAAATTGCCTCAACTACCGGATGGTGCAAAAATAATAAAGTGTGTTTTTTGTGAAAACCAGCGGGTTCGACTTTTGGCACGAGGTTTTGTTTTCAAAAATCCAATGATGCAATTTTTGTTTTCATCAAAATCGGCTCTGAGACTCTCATGAGCATTTATCGCTATTCCTTATAGTTTAAAATTTCTCCATCCATATACACCCACTTTAAAAACTAGCCCTGTATACTGATGTATGAGTATGTACAATAAAACATTTATTTTCCTGTACAAACGGTTGGCTAAGAGAAAATTACGTAGTTAAGCGTAATGACTCACCGTCAGTTTAGAGCCGACTTGAGCACGCAAACCCAGGCTTTAAGTTGTGTTGATAGCTTTAATTAGAATGTCAAAATGATGGGTGTGTCATGGATTTAATTCTGTTTTACTCTGCTTTAGCTTGAAAATAGAGTTTGCTGTCATTGCAAAACTTTAAAAAGGATATTTGAGGATTCACCCCACCCAATTTTAATATCACAAAAATATTTAGCAAAGATTGTCGCGAAAATGACAAGACAAAACGTAATGAATATTCATATGAGAATGACAGGTTCAAAACTTAAATGTGTTATTATTGTTTTTCTTTCTTGTAACTTTCTTGTAATTGTGCTTTCCGTTAGAGAAATTAGTTTATTTTTACATTAAAATCTTGACTTGTAATACGTGTATATTATATGTACTTAAATTGCAAATAAACTTATATATATTTATATTACGAAAGTATTTAAAAACCAGTTATATAGGCACGCTTATTTATAGATAGATTTGCAAAAAATTATATAAAATAAAGCATACTCGTGAATGCGAAACAGAACGAGAAAATCTTTTCTGGAAAAATAGTTGTCTAAAGTAGAGCCACAGTTCCTAGAATACCCGCTTTTTTGGCCACAATTTAAAGCGTTGTAATTTTCGTTTCTTATTTTTAATTTTTTCGGTGTGAGCCATCCAGCATCCTAAATTCCTCTTCTAGCAACGTGGAGTTAATTTCCGGACTCGGAACGAATTGCGAGAACGGACAGTTTAACTCTTGGACCAGGTTTTTAATAAAGCAAGCCGGTACCCGGTTAAATATGTAAAGTGGAATAAAGAGGGAGAAATATTGAATTTAAAAATGGAGGGGATGTCTTGCGTCAGCAGTTATGTGGACTCTAGTTTAAGTAATAGATAGAAATGCAAATGCTTTGTTATTTTTAAAAGTGGCTTTTATTACTGACTTTACAAACTTTCTTTTTACGCTATCCGTGTTGGTTTAAGACCTTAAAACCACTAATTCGAAGATCACGGGTTCAAATCCCGCGGGGGTGCATCTGTGTTAGGTCTGCGCTCTTCGGAAGGCACCTCAATCTGTGGGTCCATATTTCTGTCCGAAGTACGGCTATAGCGCTCACCATTTCACTGCAATAATAATCTTCTATGATCTATAAAAATGTTTAGGCATGACAGAACTAAATTTATTGAAAGAAACACGAGAAACGATGCGCACGCGGCGGCCATTAAGGGCGGCTTGCACCAAAATCTTAAATCTCGATTTTATCGTTAAACCAGGTTTACGATCTGTCAGTCAATACATTTCTGTCAAATTAAACTCAGCTTAAGTCCTAAATCTAGATTTAAATATTGGTGCAAGCCGCCCTTAGTGTCTTACTAAGAATAGGGCGCGCAAAGTTGTAAACCTATCATGTCGCATCGACCATTTTAAAACCTAGTAAGGCAATGTCCCTTGCCAGGTTCTAAAGTGGTTGATGCGTCTTACTAGGTTTAAAAATGTTTTTTAAGCAAGTTTTTATTCGTCATAGTGTACTTACCAGGTATATTGAACTTTATTTTTTTGGCTTCCAAGCAGGTTTTTGCAGTTTCAAATGGCAATTTCGTGGGAAATCCACCTCAAATGATGTATAAATCAAAAACCCGTTTTTTCGGGTTCCGTAGTCCGACAAGGAACCCTTATAGTTTCGCCATGTCCGTCTGTCCGCGGCTGAGCGCAGAGACTATTAATACTAATAGCTGTAATTTAATTTGTAATTTGGCATGAATTTAAATATTTATCACGTCAACAAAATGAGAAAATAAAATCAAACTTTTGGTCCCCTATAATGCATGGGAGCAGAAGTTTGGCGCGGTCTGTATTAGTAGACCAACTTATATGTACCGGGTAACTACGGAACCCTACATTGCGCGTGGCCCGACACCCACTTGGCCGGTTTATTCTACATGTGTCTTTTGCAAGGTTTTAAAATGGCACAGCCGAGTAGGTGCACTCGCACTTCACAGTTCATACTCGGAAACACCTCTGACACTCCCTCGGGAATCCATGTCGTGACGATGTGTACGTACTGCCTGCCTGCAAATAGATCATGAAATACCATCACAAAACCGAACGGAAGTCGGCCTTTACAAAAATGTTTGACGATGACGTCTTTTAACGTACAACCACATACTATGGGTACGGAACCCAAAAAACATTATGGTACATCACAACCACATAGATGCCATAGCACCATTAAGGTGACAAAAAACAAGACGCTAATATAGTAGCGTCTGACAAACAATTCGGCACTCCTGAGTATGGAACCCAAATTTTTGTTATTTCTTGGTTTACTTTAGATTATGTACGATACTTTGACCACATTCGAAAGCCTTTAAAACAAATAACTTTAAAAAAAAGGTAATTTTGAGGTATGTATTATGTGGCCGAAACAAAAGAAGGTTCTCTTTATACCTGCGTATAAACTCGAACAAACAATAATTATTCATTTAACTGATCTTAGCGCCATCTATCATCTTGCCAATGAACATCGGTATAAAAAAGGTTGACAAGTTATCTCACATGACGCTGTGGTTAACACGAGGGTTTTTGCATGGGGACCTCCCTTGGGTACTTTTTTTAATATTACTTTTAATACACCTGCTCAAAATATGATAGATTACGTGCCTGTTTAGCGTGCGTAAAATGACATATTTTGCATGCGCGCTTTTTGTTATTACTACTAACGCCATCTAGGGGAAACCAGTTACCTCATTTAGTAAGCATAAACCTTGTATGTAAATCTTATTTTACTTTTCGTTTTGTTGGTATTTGTAACCGGATACACAAAAAACTGTTTAGGATGAGTATTTTCAATTATTAACGTTGTATTGGGGTCTTACTCGCGATAACTAACAACATACCTTAATAGATATGTGCTTGACGTTTCGACGCCTCTGTAGGCTGTCGTGGTCACAAGCTAACTGACGAGAGTAGCAGCAAAAATGTCCTTAGCGAGTATTTTCAAACTTTTATATTATTATAAATTATTATAGGTACATTATTAATGTTATATTGTGAAAGATATTTAAAAAAATCAAAACGATTTGAGACGTTATAATTTATATTCTACTGTATCTACGAGAATCTTCAAACTTATTATTAAAAATATTTTAGAAAGAGACATTGGTCTTTGTAGTAAAGATTGGCGCTAACCATACACTGCGTTTTCTTCTTTCGCAGCAAAATTGCTTTTATTTTATTGTTTCTTGTAACTTTTCGCGCTGATGGACACGGAAGCAACTCGATAGTTTTGAGGCCCGGAAGTCTTATACTTCATACAAGCTTACACTCACACATAAACATACTGTATTATTTTGTCACGCTGTCAACTTTTTTTGGGTCTTACGATGTGTGTGACACAAAGATTGTATGTTACAAATATTAATCCTTATTCGCGATGATTTAAGATTTATATTAGAAAAATATATGTCAAAACACGACACCTAATAGACGTTCGTCACATCAATAAGAAACCTAAATGACACCTATGGGCGTAGATTAGATTATTATTTATTCAGCAAAAGACATACAGATTTTTGTTTGCAAAAAATTGAAGCCAAACTGCGTAGCAGTTTATCGGCTATACTCTCGGTACATGTCTGTTTTTATACACTATTATATATTTATTTGCGTACAAGTAAGTAGTATTAAGACATAGTTTTTTAAATTTAATACATAAGAACAACGAACTGAGACGAAGTACGGGCGCCTGCTTAATAGGGTACCATTGGCAGTTGTTATATCAGTATCATAACTACTGGCGTCCGTACATAAACAGTCAGAAATACAAAAAATATTAAAAAATATCTTACAATCATTATTTATGTAATGTAATTGACTGAAGTAGGCACTTTTTTAAAATATTTTTAAATTTAGTTTTACTTATTTTACTATTTAAAGTTTCGTCAACGTCCCCTGGTATTGAATTAAATATTTTTGGTATTAAGTAGGCACCCGTTCTTTTTCCATAATAGTTTGTATACCTTGGTACAATATATTTACATTTCAGTTTACTTTTGCCACGGGTTGGGTACCCATGGGTTTTTTTAATCTTTGAGTGAGATTTTTGGAATGTTTCCATGGCTATTAAATATTTTATTTTAACGTCTACTGGCATAATTCTACAAACTTTAAATAATTTTTCGTAAACTTTGTTACAACTCAACTTTTCTTTTCTCCTAACTAGGCACTTCAAAAATCTCACTTGTAGTTTCTTTATTTCATGTAAGTATGTAGGAAAAGTTCTCCCATAGCTGGCCAATCCGTAGCTCAAAACCGGTTCTACAAGCGCATGATAGACACAGTATAAAACAGAACGATTTACAAAATACTTGAGATTATTGAACTTTGCTAACAATATTCGTAGTCTATTACAAACTTTTTTTATATGATATTTCCAGTTTAGTTCTTTATCTATTGTTAACCCCAAGTATTCAATTTTGTTTACCTTTTCCATGTTCAAGCAATTACAGTTTATATAGTCTTGATGTAAACAATCATATGTATGACCTATTATTTGAAACGGTATATCTTTAATAGTAGCCCTTTGTGATCTTATATGTATATATTTCGTTTTCTGAGCGTTTAATATTATTCCGTCGTCATGCGACCATTTTAAAATATTATCAAAGTCTTGTTGTACGCACTGTTCTATTGTCTCTGGATCTGTCCCCGAGTACATAATGCAAGTATCGTCAGCGTACATATACACTTTACAATTGCGAACAACGTTACTCATGCTATTGACATGCATTATGTACCCGACTGGACCATATACCGAGCCAGTTGGAACTCCGAGCATGACGTCACACTCTTTACTTTTTGCATTGTTTATTTTAACCCTGATTTTTCATGATTCTAAGTAACTCCTAAGCCAAAAGCTCACTGGACCACGTACTCCACACTCTTCCATGGCCGTTAGCAACGTTTCATGGTCCAACGTGTCAAATGCCTTTTTGAAATCAATAAACAGTGCCAAAACATGTTCTTTTCTATCAAGACAACTATTTATTTCATTTGTAAATTCAAAAAGGACGGTGTTAGTTCCTTTATTTCTTTGAAATCCATGTTGCACATTACTTATAATTTTTTTTTTTTTTTAGAAAACTTGAGATTTGCCCTACAATTACTTTTTCAACTATTTTATTTATAGTTGACAGTATCGCAATCGGTCGGTAATTTGTATAATCTAGGTGACTACCATGTTTATATATCGGCCTAACTATAGCTAATTTTAAATTGTCTGGGTAAATACCTGTTAAGACACATAAGTTGATGAATTTTGCAATTATGGGACTTATTAAACTTTTAATGGCCTTAATATCTTTCATCCTAATTCCATCTGAACCTGGTGATTTGTTAATATCAATATTATCTATTATTTTTTCAACGTGGTAGGAATTTACTTTTCTAAAATAAAAAGACATAGGTGCTTCTTCTACATATTCAGACCTATTGAGAAATTTTTTGTCGCAGTTATGTTTAATATTTTGTATCTCTCCAGTAAAAGTATCCGCAAAATTATCACATATATTTTCTAGTTCCTCATATTTTCCTAAGTACTTCATAATAACATTATCTAATCTACTTTTTTTTCTCCCAAGCCAATTATTTATGTTCTCCCATACCTTTTTAATATCGGTTTTACAATCCTTGATAACTTTTTTCTGTGGTTGTTCTTAGCAGCATTTATTAATTTAGAGGTTTTATTCCTAAATCGCGTATATTCTAATCTGTATGTTGCGTTATTTGGTGAAGATTTCCACTGTCTAAATAATTCATCTTTTTTATTTATATATTTTATCAATTCTTTGTCCATCCACTCTTTGCACCGTTTATTACTACTATAAATATCCATATAACACTCATGATAAATGCTACTAAAAACGTCACACATTTTTTCATACAGTTTTATCGGACACTCCATGTCAAGCAATTCTTCCCACTCATAGTTTTTCAGTTTACTAACGACCAATTTATTGTTCAGCACAGTCCGCAAAGTCTTACCGCTATCCTGTATAAATGTACTTTGTATCTCGATACCTGTTAGGTAATGATCAGATACTTTGCACGTCAACAGCTGATTACGTACACTATCACAAATAAACCTTGCGTACACATGATCTATACATGATTTAGTTAGTTTTCCTTTCACTATTTCTTCTCGCGTATAATCCTTGATACCGCACTGCAATCCATATCCACTTAATAACTGTTCGTATCTAGTAATTATAGTATTTATGCCACTTTTCCGCAAGTCTATATTTATATCTCCCATGTAGATTATATCTTCATCTGGCGGAATAGACTTTAAAATACATTCCATTTCCTTAATATAGGTGTGTTTACTTGAATTTGGCTGACGGTAAACAGCCAATAAGTGTATCCACTTGTTTTTAGATTTAAATTTTCCCTGAATCGCTCAAAAGAACAGCCATTCTTATTCTCACACTCGAACACATAGTTTTCTTTTACATAAACTATAATTCCTCCGCATTTTTTAACTGTTCGGGTATTTGAAAAGCATTCAAATCCAGGTATGTTGAACAAGGCAACGCTGTCCTCCTTTATATTTACATCGGTGAGTATAATAACTGCTATGTGGTCTATAATGCCGTTTATTAGTAGTCTGAATTGATCAAACCCCTTTTTTATGGATCTAATGTTCAAATGAAGTATGTGTATTTTATCTTTGTTGTTTTTTATATTTTCTTGCCAGGGGTCTGTAACCGTAAACTTATTATATTGAATGTCTCCTGTGTTTCGTATCAATGATGTAGGCAATAAACTTGTCTCAAGCTCTTTTACGAATTTGGTTTTATCAGAGTACATAATTTAAATAGCATTTTTCAGTTTTCTGCGTTATCATCAGGTAGGTCTTTCGGAAGGTACTGACCAATGTCCCTATCTGTCTTTACATGGTATATTTTTGTGTCTGATTCACTTTTTTTTATGAGGATTTTCGTGTTCTGGACCCATATAAACTGATAATAGGGTTTCAAGGTCACCTTCACTTGCCAAAACAGTTCTCTAGTCTTTTTGGCTAAGTTCTCATTGATGTAAATAGGTGTTTTTCCGTCCTCATTTGTAATTCTTGTCTTTCGGGCCTTAATCCATACATCCCTGGCAACGCGAGTTCGCATAGCAACAACCAAAGGACGCGGCTTTGCCGCATTCTCGTCATGTCCATGTCCATCAACGTGAAACGTCGTTTGATACCAACCATTTCGCACTAGAATCAAAATATACTATTTCGTGATAGAGGCCATAGTAACACGTATTCTGTGAAAATTTCTACTGGCTACTTATTACGGTTGAAGCTGTAGACCCCTGTGACAGACGGGCAGACAGACAGACAGCGGAGGCTTAGTAATAGGGTCCCGTTTGCCACCCTTCAGGTACGGAACCCTAAAAAACGTTTTTGTTGTTAAACGTAATTGAATCAAAAAGTAACTTTATTTTGTGCCAAAATCACGTAAAATAACTTTACATATCGCTTTGTATTTGGTTACTAAACCTAAATACCTCATAAAAATCAGGTTTCGAAATATGATGTTCATAAAAAAGAGACCTGAGATGCAATCGTGTAAGACAATCGTATTCAAATTGATTGTCATATGGCTATTCGGCTAAGCAAATTAGCCTGTTTGACAATTGAAATCGTATAGTTTTGGCTGTTAAATTAAAACGATTGTCTTGTTTTGTTGTTGACAACCACAAACGTACGATTTCAATTGTCAAACGGGCTAATTTGCTTAGCCGAATAGCCATAATTGATAATCGAATTTAAATACGATTATCTCACACAATTGCACCTCTGAATATTTCTGTCGTTTCGACGGACAGACAAAATATCAAAAAGTGCTCTTATAAGAAAATAAAAAGTACCCACTAATCTATCCTTAAAGGGTTCTGTTTTTTAATTCTGATGCGGGAATCCCTAAAATTGTTTTCCATTTGGACCTACTTTCGTATTCACGACTCCAGCGAGCGGCTGCGTCTTGACAGATACACGGTTTCCATTTCAACAGGTAGACAAGTCAACAGAATAAAACCCGGGAAGGAGCTTCTATTTGTTTTGCCATTAAAGGGTTCCAAATGCTTTTACTCGTACGGCCCCTGTATTTGCATGTTTTTGCTACCTTAAGCTACTTTTGTCTGAAAAGAAAAATAATCCCGAGCAAGTGTCGAGTCAACTTTGGCAATGACTTGAGTGTAGAGACGTATAGAGTTCTTTGTGCGGAAGCCAAGTTGTGAGATCCTCACAAAACAAAACATAATAACAAAATACGGTAGACATTACAGATCCATCTTCTGCGATCCTAGCATACCGCTTTTGCTTCTTTGTGGTTTTTATTTATTTATTTAGGTTTTTCAACAGATACACACTTTACATTTACAAAAACAAGATATACAGAGCAAGCCACAGTGAGCATCCAATAACAGAAAAACACAACTTATACATCACAACATCTAGTGAGACTTAGCACTACGAGTTAGCATTTCTTACATTATCAAGACAAATAGGTAAAAAAGAAGAAAAGATAAAACAATTTCGAACTGAAACTAAATTTTAAATGATGTATAGGTACAATAATCTTACAATTTTTTTACAAATTTGATAAAAGAGTGACGAAACAGAAACGAACAACAAATCAAAAAGATACGGGTATGGGACGAAAACAAGTTTGCCATGTACTGTAGAAACCGGGGGTGTATTTACTAGTACTTTTAATAAAATAACATAGTTTACTCATCAACTCATCACACTAAACAAATTCTCAGATAAATATTTAAATATGAAATATACCCAGTCGATACATTCGTCCCTGTCGGCCCAAACACGAGTGCTCCTTTTTAAACACGAATGCATATGTCAATTTTTTTTTCCTTAAATAAATAAATACAAAAAAATACAAATACAAAATACCCGAAAACATTGCTCTCCCTTTAAAATTTCTTTGTACGTGTACGAGCAAGTCAATTTATTTTTCCAATTGCACGGTATGTACGTAATATATACGATAGACTTTGAGTTTATGATGAATATATCATTAAAATATACCAGTACTTTACACAAGTACTTAATAACTCTTTCGCTTCTTCAATTTCGTTTAAAGATGAAAGAGTGACGAAACAAATGATATGATACGCAACCGGAAAGTAATGCTGAAATGGGCCTCTTTAGCAGAATGTTATTGGAATTGTTGAATAAATACTAAATAGGAAAATACTTTTTGTTAGATATCAACAACATGATATTCGTATGTTTGCTAGAAAAGAAGTAGAGAGGTTCCCACTGTTAAAGGAAACAGTCTTATTACATAAATACACATTAAATACGTATATTGTACCAATTTATTATTTGTGAAACATTCATTTTTCTCAAAAATACATTGTAATATTACCATTACTTACTGTAAAGACCTACCAGAAAATATTTCATCCTGGCGAGCTATATAAAAGTGTCCAGGAAATCTGAATAACTGTCCAGGAAATTCGTATGAAAATCCATTACATTTGTTTTTAAAACTATCCATGTGTATGTTTTTATGAAGAGACTAAAGAGTTTGGCGATTTAAGAGGCCAATTTACAAAGAAAAATAAAATGAATCACAATTTCATGTTTAGAATGTACAAATGTTTGCTATATTTTATAACTGCAATAGCAATACCAAAAATATATAACTGTATGAAAAATCCCCCTCTCGACAGCTGTAATTTAGTTTGTCTGGTGCTGGGCCCATCGATATTGTACAGAGAGACTAAACTCTGTCTGAAAGGGGCTTTCCACACAAATGGGGTTCTTATATACTAAATCCCTTTCTGAAGGGTAAGCGATTAAACACTCACGTTAGAGTTGAAGTCCACGTCCTGGACTGGTCTGCAAAACTGTATTCGGGTGGCCAGACTCAACCCTGGATGATGGGAAGTCAGTGGTCCGCTCTTTGACCTTCGTTGCCCTTGGCACGTTGCAGCCAGCAGCTTTCGGGTGTAGTTACCTAAACAAAACCTCTAACCCTGGCATGCCAACCCCCTAAGAAATAACACTTGTTTTGTAAACGTGTTAATGGAAATCTGGTCTCATCACCTTACACCGTTAATAATATTCCGCGAAACTTTTCACGCACGACTTGGATCACAATCAATACTTATTGGTTGGATTATTTCACCACTTTTACCCGTTTATTTCCTTGAAATATTTATCAATCTTTTCAACACTGGTTGACATGAAAACCGTAAAACTCCTTGAGAGCAAAAATATGACAGCATACCGGAAAACAACAAGTTTGACACTTTTCTCTTACAACTCGTGTTGCCATATCAATAAAATGAAGTGTCTGACACATACATGTGCGTTTCGAACGCTTTTAAACCGAACATAACTTTAATTGATTTTATAGGTATATTAACAACCATTGAATACTTAAAATTTAACCCTAATGAGTGTTTTTCTTGTTGATTTTTTTTTCTTAGTTCTTAGCGTTCTTCTAGATGGCGTTGCCCATGAAGAAGGCTGCATGGCGGTAAATACCTTTGCCCAGCTGGAAATATTTAAAAAAGTTGCGTAAAAGCGGGAATTTATGTTGCTATAATTTTTAGTTGAAAATATTTTGTGCAAATAAATACAAAATGAGTTCAGAAGCGGGCTCTGATATAGATTGTACTCCCCTAATCACAATGCTTTGCTGAAGAAATCAATAACAATAAACATGACTAATCGCCCAGATATGAGCAAGTAAGTAACTTTTAATATTTCCTAGTCAGTTTATTTTATTTGATATAACTCAACATGAAAAACATGAAAATGCCTCATTTCATTTTTGAAAAAAGCACTATTCTAGTAATATACTAATACCCATTAGTTTTTTGACGTAAGAAAAATAAAGATACGCACGCACTCAAAGGCGACAAATAAATTGCAATCCCGCAGATGCATAAATTTTTCACTATATGAATTTGTCAGTATATCGTTATAAACTATTTTTAAGTTAGATTTTTGATGACTGCCTCTGTGGCTGAGTAGTAGAGCGCTTGCCTGCTAACCTAGCGTCGTGGGTTTAATCCCGTCCGCGGTACACATAATTTGTATTCGTATAGCATGCTTCGGGTTGCTCCATTTGTGCCCGAAGTACGGCGGTAGGGCTCACCACCCATCACGTTAGGACGTAATTATTGCCGGATACAAGTGTACCAACTATGGAATGTGAAGTACATTTCACAATTCACACTTGGGATCACCTCCGACACCCCCTCGAGGATTCATGTCGTGACGATATGTAGTTGTTATAGATTTTCGACAAATGATGTCCCAATTGGCGCATTTCCCATGATATAGAACACAAAAACAAAATATGAGAGTGCCGACTTCTAGAGAACATGTATCTTTCAAGGAAAAAAGAAGTCGGCAAAAGTGTTATTTTGGTACCATCCGTCCGTATGTAGTTATTATAAACGTTTTAGTGAATGTGTGCTATAATATTTGAAGTCGGTTATTTTATTTTTGTTAAAAGCTTATAACATCACAAAAACAATATCACATAATAGCAGATAGTTTATGCTACATGTGCGTAAATGAGGCAATAGTTTGAAACACGAACAAAACGAGTGTTTTAAACATTACGAGTAAGTTTTTGTATTTTGTATTAACCACACTTGTATTTTTCCGGTGTCAGGACTTTCAAGTCAGACAATATAGAATTCACTGTTGACCTTCCAAGCCAGTTGGAATGTTCTTGTTTAAATATTTGATGTTCGCTTGTTCGCTTTGAAATCGTTATTATAAGTACATTTTGGAGCTCAGTGGTTTATTATGTTACTTTATTGAGTTATCTTTAGTCTGTGTATGATTTGCTTGCTCTCGGTTTATTATATTAATGTTGTTTAGCGTAAACCGTTGATTGGATACTTATCGCTATGTAAATATCATAAATACTGTCGTGGGTACCATACTTCTCTAAAAATACCAGCATTGTAGGTTTACCTGCAAACATTTGTAGTGCCGGTGTCAATTCATTTATCCAGTGCATTCGACATACAAGGAAATTTGCCTGTTTAATATAATTTCTTTTTATTTTATTTATTATTTATTTTAGAAAAAAAATTATTTCTTTGAAAACAGTATGGGTTGATGCCTCCTTTTAAGTTAAGTACGACCTGTGTCAGGAAGCACCGCTCCTCCATTTAGGTTCGGTACAATTTTTGATTTATTTCTTTTTTGTTTTGTGTATTGAGTTTTTATAATCATTTGATCTATGTATTGTAAGAATGATAAAACGATTTATCTATACATCGGCGAGTTTTTCAAGAAGAATATGATAATTCGTACTTAACTTTGAAATATTAATTATTCCCTAACAATTTTGAGTTTATAAATTGATAAAGGCACGCTACTAGTAGTATTTTGTAATTATCAGTAACGTTTAAAAGATAGACGGTGAATAAATAATTTGAATGAATAAAATCATGTTTGATTGGATGTTGCTGGTGAGGGTATAAACGGGTACTTGAGTTTTCCTTCAACGTACAGTAACAACTTTCAAAAATAATAATAATGATGTATATAAATTGTGAGAAAATAAATTCCCAACTTCTCAGTAGGGCCCGAAATATACTATATTGAGCTAATTTCTCTTTTTTTTTCAATTTATCATTTACCTCTTTTTTAATATACTAAATAAAAGCTCTAAGAAAAGCACATATATTATTAATTTATGAGCTGAATTCGAATCACAGTTTCAGTATTAAGAGAATATTCCCATATATCCCAATATGTCGTTGATACCCTGGAAGATCAGGAGGTCCCTGGTGTGGGACGCGACCTGTGTTGACACAGTTGCTCCGCCCCACTTACAGGTGACTTCATCACAGGCCGGGACGGCGGCAGCGTCTGCAGAGGAGGCGAAACGGCGCAAATATGCATCCCTTGGCGTAGGATACATATTTGTCCCTTTTGGCGTTGAAACCCTCGGGCCGTGGGGGCCGGGAGCGCGGCAGCTCTACAAAGAACTGTCGTCGAGATTAGTCGACGTTTCCGGAGATCCCAGGGCTGGCACATACCTCGGCCAAAGAATTGGCCTAGCAATTCAACGAGGTAATGCTGCCAGTATCCTGGGTACTCTTCCACGTGACGACAGCGATTTCGGCTCAATTTTTTATATAATTTAATTAAATATTTTTGCTAGGTAGTTTTAGTTTAGTGTAGTTTATTTCGTAGAATAATTGAGTTTTTTAAATTAGTTTATTTAAGTTTTGATAATAAATTAAAATACATATTCCCAGCAAAACCGTAATTTATTCAACCTGGTTTTAACAATCTAGGAATACCACATGTAATAAAAATGAGAACTTCAGCCGAGAATATAATGCACACGTATGGTAACATCTGAAGTCATTCCAATATTCAGAAAAAAATACCAAAGACGCCTCTCAAAATGTTTTTGTGTCGAGGTATAAGGTAATTTCAGCAAAAACCCATAAACATTATGGATGGATTAAAACCTGTTTAAACTTAATGACACTCCAAAATGGAGAGATGTTTCACACAACCTCTAGTTTTTTTATAATAAAATTAGTGAAGAAAACACACAAAAGACACTTTTTCCGGAATCGTCCCTTTTGCACTGCGGTTCTTACCATATGGAGTAACAGTGATCGATTCAAGCGTATCAAATATTTGACAGATGTCAATCCTTGACATCTGTATAAAAATAAATCATGTGTCACTTTGACATCTGTCACTTTTGACATCTGTCAAAAAATGTGTCTAAAACTTAATCATCTGTCACTTTGATATCTGTTCCTTTTAAAATCTGTATAAATAGTAGACCATCCGTTACTTTGACATTGTGATAAAAATATTGGCATCTGGATGTGTGTCAGTACAAATATCGACGGAAATGACATTGCAATAACATTCACATCAGCGTGTATTGCAAAGTGGCTGTTACGACGATCGCTGCGTCTCCGGATAGCGCAAAATAGGATAAAATATTACTTCTGACATAGGCGCAAAGACGATAAAAATCTAAATAGTTAATAGTTTCATAGATCTATAAATTTTCTTTAGTATGGTGAAAGAATCATTAAAATCGCTTCAAGCATTCGAAAGAAGTAAGAAAATTCTTGCGATAATCATAGGAATCCTTGGATTTGTGTTTGTCAAAAGTGGAGATGTTTTTTTTAATAAACAACATGAAATTTATTAATTAATATGCTATGCGTATTATGCATTTTTTCTAAAGTGTTTGAACCACCCGTATAGAAGGAGTAGGCTTTTAAATAAAAGTCTAATAGTACAGTTTGTGTATATTTTACGGGTAATACTAGAAGGTAGGGAAAACCTAAGTTTACCCGGGTAATGTTATACAAAACTTCGAGGGTTGCCTCGCTCCGCTCCGCTTCGCTCGGCGCGCAATGTTTATTAACATGTCAACCTAACACGCTCCTCCTCGCTTCACTCGTCGTCGCACCTATTTTTGACTTTTTTCGGACTTTACCCGACTTCGGGCTTTACCCGTAACATGTACATTCACCTGTTTTACCAATTGAGCTACCAACGCAGTGTAGCGCATCCACTTTTTGCTACGGCGCTACGGTTCTTTATAGAGATCACTGTGAAGAGCGTAAATATGAATCGCCGAACATCTTTTCTTTTACAGAAAATCACATCAGTCTTTGATCGACAAATACGAAACTGGGCCAAACTATAAATGTAAAAGTTAACGGCCTCTCCGCCCTTTGTTCTAGAAGATATGTATACCTTTATAACTATATAAATTTTCTTGGTATGTCTAGCTATAAAGAAGCATTGAAGGCTAAATGCGTTAAAATAAGAATTTATACTCTTGTTTTTATTTTATCTCTTTATTTTCTCTATTTATGTTCTCTGGGTAAATTAAGGTATTAACCAAGGATAGAATGTGTGGCCTAGTGGTCCGAGTATACGACCACTAATCTGAAGGTCTTAAGTTTAAATTCCATAGGGGCATATTTGTTTTTGGTCTGCGTGCTGCGTGCGTGCAACACGCTGGGACGTAATAATCGTTGATGAAATGTGGGTGTAAAAATGTGGATTACGATTAGCATTTCAGAGTCCATACTCTGATATAAACAATTTCAAGGTAGGTCTATAAACATTAATTAAGCGGTACAACATTAATTAATTAAATAATGACCGAATTCTTTTTAAATATTTCAAGATTATGTTTTTATTGCGAAATCTATCGTTTTGGAATATTCTACATATTATTGTTAGAGTGCATTACTAGAAAATATAAATAAGAAACAAATGTTTGACAAGAATTTGAAAAAATTCCTCGGGCCGGGATTCGAACCTGCGACCTCTTGTTATCAAGACAAGCGCGCTACCAATTGTTACTTACCTAGACCGTTGAATTTGTGGATTGAGCTGTTAAACCAAGGCATTTTGTGAATATCCATACCTAAGATATAAGCAAGTTCAAAAATAATTATTTTAGTCAAACCGTTTAAATCGAGCTTTCGGCTTTACTAAAAGCTTCAAGCATAATTTTATTAAAATGAAATTATGATTTTCAAGGCTTTTTCCAGGTTGTTACTTGAATTATGTCTAAAAAATTCATATCTGGAAGAGAGAACAGTTTTCTGATAGATAACTCTTGTTGTTAAAGCAGGAGAGCTCTTAATCCATTGCAGGCCGGTCTTGACGTTTGTATCATACACGGTATAAATTTACGAAAACGATTAAGGAAAATGGTTTTAAGTTGTTTTAGTTTCAAATTCAAAATGAATGCTGCAGGAAACTCATTCATTTTGATTGTTGGTTTTTATTTATTTTTAAAGCTCGCCTAAGTTTTGTTTATTTAACTGGCTACAGTCACGAAAATGAGTTTTTACATGTCTTAATTTGTAAACAGGTTGCAGGAAAATTGAATTCGTAAAAAACTGGAAATAAGAATTTAGTAGAGATTAGTAAAACCATATTAAAACAACAACAATATACAGAATGTAATCGTTAAGTGTGACTAGGCAATTATTCCGTAACTTGTTCGACCTTATTTGGAATACGCTTCAGTTATCTGGAATCCTTTTCATAAGACTTATGAGAAAAAAGTAGAAATGATTCAAAAGCGTTTTCTGAGAGCACTAAACATCCGCATGAGACAGCCTAAATTGCCATATCTCAAACTTTCAAAGAAATATAACTGTCCTTCCCTTACCGCTCGACGACAATTCTGTGCTGCAATTATCCTCCGGAACATTTGCATCGGGATGTACAACTTCACAGACCTTCTAAATTCTATTGATTTCCGTGTGCCAACATTACCCTGTCGTAGTACTAGACCGAAGCATACATTTTTTCTGCGCAGAGTCCGAACAAACGCCGGTAGTAGGGCTCCAATATATAGAATGTGTAAATTATTTAATGAGAGACTTATTGATACAGACTTATTCAATTTTTCATACAATCGATACAGAACCGAGTTGAAGAAAGCGCTCTTTAACAGTAGTGCCTAAAAAACTGTAACTTTTACTATTTTACTAACCCAAGTTGTGTGCATGTGCATGTTAGTTTTACGTTTAATGTTTAGGCTGTGTACATTTCAGATTGTTGTATGTTATTTGTAGTAAACTATTAGTTATATTCATATGTATCTCATGTTTGCGTCTATCTAAAAAATATTAATGTATTAGTGAGTATGTTAAGGAAACTGATATATTTATTTAATTACCTGTATCAGTTCTATCTTATAAAATATGTATCTTTTTCTGTTTTTACTCCTTGTTCCAATAAATAAATAAATAAATAAATAAACTAATACAGATATCAAAAAAAATTAAACTGATATCCAAAGTACGTTACCTGATCAGTAAAATGACATCAATAACTTTTTGAAAATAAAACGAAAAGTATTCAAAATTTTGACATTAAACACTCCCATACATTTGGTATGAGATTAGTAGAAAGGTTTTAGTTTCCATATTTTAAAAGGTTATTTTAGCTTAGTACCGATATTGAAGGAAACTTTTTCTTAACCTGACAAAGTAATAAAACTATCTTTTAATTCTATATTAATATTTATTTCTTAGTAAGAGCAAAATTTTGTATTCAAAGCAGATGTTCGAAGTGACGTCCTTGATAATCTCATACTAAATTAAATGTATGGGAGTGTTTAAAGTCAAAATTTTGAATACTTCTCATTTGATTTTCAAAAAGTTATTGAAGTCATCTTACTGATTAGGTAACGTACTTTTGATATCAGTTTAATTTTTTTTGATATCTGTAATAGTTACGGAATAATCGGCTGGTCACACTTAACGATTACACCCGGTATTGTCACGACATACACCGGGTTTAAATGGACAGCAATCTTTAAATGTAACCACATACTCAACTGATCATACTGGACAACTTTTCCCAAGATACATACTCGCGTAATTTTTTAGGGAAGAAGAAATTCAACTTTTACTTATAGACCCTATATCACAGGAGAAAGGTATATTTTAGAACGGACGACGCTGTCTCAAAATAAGCCCGTATCTCGTTTAAAGTTCACGCATATTTGTTTTAAATTCAAGTTTTTCCCAAATCAACGATTTATGGGAGTATGTTTCCTTGAAAAAGTTGTTCAGGGTGATAAGTAGGATATTTGGTTTTCGTACAAGGTAGAGCTGTCTATTAACACCCGGTATGTCCTCGATGGGAAGCTGATGATAAAGCTGATCTCTTACTTTCAAACTTCTAAATTTGGTAAAACATGTTCATAAATAAAAATTCTGTTAAAGATAATTTTGAATTATCATGAGTTATCATAAACTAAACTATATCTGTAGCGTTTTCGTAAAATTTTGTAAAATTGTATTGTTTATGTAATTCAATACGTCGGCGGGTGGAAGTTGCGCTACTTTTGAGATAGCAACTTGACTACTTTACACACTTTACTTTAGATGGATGTGTGTCGAAGACACTGAAGTGCTCAAAATCACCTTCTTCCATCCTTGCTTATAACCGTCCGAGAAATGTGTACTTCTATCAGTGAAAACTTTACTGGTACCAATTTTTGTCTAGTTTAAAATTACATACTCCAAATTGTTTCTAAACTGCTAAGAATAAATGAAATAAAATACTGTGTAACAGATTTGTTTCCTGAGTATAGACTGCCACTAGGTTCCAACATGACTGGGGGTGACGTACTTCAGGCACAAAATTCACGTTTCTAATATAATTCGTTTGCAGGATTACCTCAGAGTGTTTTCCTTCACCGTTTACAGATACATTGCACAAAATTCTATAAATATAAGGAGTGCATGCTAGACGGGCAGGAATTGAATCCGAGCTCAAGATTGAGAGGCTGGTTTCCTACCGCTACTAATTGAGAGGCCCGGTATCCTACCGCTTTATGTTATAGATGGTAGCCTAGCTTATATAGGTGGTACAACTGGTGCCGGACTCGACTGTGGAGGTACCACCATCTTACTCGCAAATCCTCCCGAAGTAAAAGGAAAACTCGCAGACAGGCAAAACCAGGTGGCTCACCATTGCCTTTGACCGATTGTTATTAAAAAAAGCCTTATAAAAAAGAAAGTGACTAAATAGCCGCTAGCGGCTTCCTTAAAGTTTTAATTTTATTCGACCGCTAGGGATAGGTTGCGACGACGAGCGAAGCGAGGAGGACCGGTTAGGTTGACATGTAAGTACATACTAGGTAGCCGAGCGAAGCGGAGCTATTCACGATATGCAGAAAAATTCATTTTCCCAGCCTTTTCCGATGACTTACGGTTCAATAATTTATAAAATTACAGAACCGTTACTTTTTTAGAACTGTACATTGCAAATTGAACGTGATAGGGAAGATATTCCAACAGCTAAATTATGACTTACGGTTCAATAATTTTCAAAATTAAAGGACCACTAGCGATCCTTTAGTCACTTACTATAAAAAAGAGACTAGTAAAGGGAAGCGGCGTCACTGGTGCGAGAGTTTCGGCACTGCGCTTACCAACCCGCCTGCCCAGCGCGTATGGTTTTGGGAATTTCTTCTAGGAGGACTACCTAAAGTGGCAAAATCTTGGAAAGGCCTATGTCCAGCAGTGGACAAAACAGGCAAATGGATGGATGGATGGATGAGGTTATTTAAGTTTTCCGGTCTAATTAATAAAAAGATAGTCAATAAAATTTCATAATTCGATTATTTAAGGATCTAACCCATGATTAACATTTAACATAAAATGTTGATTATTGATAAACTTTAGTATATACAAATGCTGATCGAGAGGCCGGCGTCCTACCACTGCTGAATTGATTAGTTTATCTTTTATATATAAACATAAAATACCGACAGGCAGTCAACGAAAGCACAAGGCACCAACAGGCAGTCAACGAAAACGACCCTAAATTTTTCGCTCCGTTGACGATAAATCACAATTGCTTCGTTATTAAAAATACACCCTGCTGTTCCGTGCGACGCAAGGCCGCGTAATGTATGAATATGTAAATACTCTGTCACATGCGTCAATCTGAGCCCCAAGTCCCAACGGATCAGGACTCTTTGCGTTGAGGGTTTTTCAGTGACAGTCATAAATCAAGATCCTGTTATTACCGGTACTCCCGCACCGGTCATGTCAAGCTGTTGCATGCAGTTCATAAATCATTTTATTTTTACTGTCCGCATTTGATAGGTTCTGGTTTATGAAATAAATTATTATCTGATTCACTTATTTGTGTAAGGAAGAATGGTATTAAAAAATAAGCGAATATAAAGTCTTGTTCAAGAAAGCTTGGACTTGCCTTCATGTATTTAAATGTACGAGAGAATAAGCCCACTTTTCACTCGTTTATGGACACTTTTCCTCTAGCATAAATAGATCTAAGTGTTGTTAGTGATCACGTTAGCTTTAATGAAAGTATACCACACGTGTACTACTAAGGAGCAATTGCCATCAGGCAATTTAAAAAAAAAACAGGTAGTATTTTAAACCCATGAACTGAATTACGACTAGGTTCTTGTTTCGTAACTATTTTTTCAGCGATAGTGAGGAATTAGCAGATAAAGCATGAAATGACACCATGGGATTATGATGTACCTATAAATAAATACGTATCTGGGGAGGTGCAGGAAAGACCAAATTCTTAGATCTAGAAGGAGCCCAGCGTGGACTTTTGAAGATAATGCATTTTAAAAAAAGAAGATTCCCTACTAGTAGCCTTTACGAATTATGCAACTGTTTATCCGTGAGGAAACTGTATATACTTCAAACTGTTCTAAAAAAACACAAAGATATTGATTATGATGCAAGAGTAATTATGAAGAGAAAAAAATACAATGTAGCTAAAATTCCAACAGCTAAAACCGAATTTGCAAGCAAACAGTACTCAAAACGATCAGCATACCTGTACAATAAGTTGAACACTGAATTAGACATTTATAGTAATCCTTATTACGAATGTAAAAAGCAATCACAAATTGGTTACAACCGCTAAACTACGAACAGACAGAGTGTTTATTGACCCGCATACAATAACAAAATAGTCAACATACACATGAATATATTAATATTATATAATACCTATATACCTTTACCTTTATCGTTGAAATAATATAAATTAAAAATAGAATCTTATTTATTTTGTTCTACATTTCATATAAAAACTAAACAAATATTACATATATGTATATTTAAAAATATACACTTCTCACACACAAATATACCTACATAACATATTTATAATATCTAACAATAGCTATCTTTATTAAACTTCTTTTTAAAAATTCTTGTTTTCAAAATCAGTGAATTATGTGAAGATAGTAGAAGAGCGGAGTCACCTGGTACAGGCATTATATGCTTAAAAGGTGATTTCAACAACTCGATTATTGTAAACTATTTATGTTTTACCAATAAAGATATTTTGTATTTGTATCTATATATATTCTGAATTTTTGAAAGAGTACCATCACAAAAGGTTGTGCATATTAATATCGTGATACGGTTATTTCTTGATAGATCACTTGGCACTATATTTTAGTCCAAACGTGTACCATCCTGATCCGTCTAGAGCCACCCGCATGATCAGTCCGTGATACCGCATCAATCCGTACGTTGCGCGTGACATGACGGATAAAGAGCCAAAAATGCCGGTGACGGATGGCTTACGCGGTGAAGTGAGTAAGTTCTGAATAGATAAGCTTATAATACAAATTTCTGAATGTGTCGTAAAAGAATGACAGAATAAATCAGGGGTAAAAGAGAGTGGAGGTGGTTGGCTGGTTGGTGGGGAAACAAATGACGTTAGTGCTTGTTGGATTTGGTGTTTTATTTGGTAAGTGTTCCTCTGTTATTTAGTCGTTGGTTATTTTCTCTATGTTTACTCAAATAGTTTGTAGTTAACATTTGTTATTTGTGACAAACTGTGAAATTGAAGTTAAAAAATTAAATGAAGCTGTTTCTGTAGGTGTTAGTTAAGTATTGCAAAAATCAGTTATTTACAGAGTAAGTAGAATTAAATAAAGTATGCAGTAACACTGTTCTCTAATAAAATCTCTTAGCTTTTTGTTTAGTATAAAGGTATACTTAACGTGTTTTTCATTGTTACAGCTAAAATCATGCTAGGATCTTACGTAGTAATGGATCAGCAACTAGCTTTCAAATTTCAGCTAACTTTTCTCGAATTCACAGTTTTTATATTTATATTGGCAATCCATTATGATTAACTGGAGGTTGTGGTTTGATCCGTGTTGTGCTTGAATAAGAGAAAAGATATTTCAAGAATTCATATAAATAGGTCATTGAATATCATAAAAAATACACGTGTACTATTTCACTTGATACACTTTATTGAACTACCGGTTTCGCCTTACGGCATCGTCAGGTTATACCTATAATATCTTAATAACTAAAAGCTGTGCAGATTGTATTTAAGGCGGAACGTTTCGAGCTCGGTGCAAAATGCACAACTTATGATTGTTTTTCTTATTATTGTATAAAAAGTACTGAACAAATGTGATTAGTATTTCGCGACCATTGTTTAATGTCAATTAGGCTTTTCTAGCAAAATTTTGCAATTTTATGCATCACGTTGTAAATGAATGTCCACACAAACTTGAAACAGGCTTCTAAGTTTGTATGCCTATTCATTTAAAACGTTATGCATAAAATGACGCAATTCTGCTAAAATTCCCTAATAATTATTCAACAATAGTCGCAAAATAAGATGAAACTATTTTATTTCATACATTTTATTTTAAAATAACATAAACAAACTTATGTTATGCACTTTGCACTGACCTCGAAACGTTCCCCCTTAAGTAACAGTTTTCATTGAAGATGGTAAATAATATGTTTAGGTAATAAGGTGTAATTTGATGATGCCATAAGGCGAAACCGGTAGTTCAATAAAGTGTATCAAGTGAAATAGTACACGTGTATTGTATTTTTTAAGATGTTGACGATGTTTCACCAGGTGCCGACAATCGCAAGTATTAATCTTATTAGGTCACTGAACCTTGTTTTTTTTTTACTTTTGAATAATTTTTCGGTATCGATGTCTGGTTGTGGGTGGATCCATAACGGATTAATATACTAGTCAATACTTTATTTTATGATGTGAAAAAAATGTGTACACCATTATTGTCATTTCTGATAATATCGTCGACCGAAATGGCGACATACTGAAGTAGGACAAGGTAAAAACAACCGGGAATAGAAGAGCTTTTATGACTTGTTTGATGGATGTAGATTGTAGAAGGAGCAGAAGGGGTCTGTCAGAATCTTAGCAGATGGAAATCTGTAATCTGTACTTACCCCTCTGGAAGACAGTCGTCAGTATGTGATAAAATAAACCTCATGATTAAATTATGCTTATATTTTTTGTTTGATAAACACTTGTACTTGTCCACTTATTTATATTATTTCCCTTACCGGTTTCGCTGTTAAAGCATTATCAAAGGTTTGTTTGGTTGTTTACGTACAATAACAAACAAACCTTTGATAATGCTTTAACAGCAAAACCGGTAAGGGAAATAATATAAATAAGTGGACAAGTACAAGTGTTTATCAAACAAAAAATGTTTCAAAAGTTCCACCAAGTGCCAACAATCACGAGCATCAACTCCAAATTATGCTTACTTATCTAGCCTCCGATATAAATGTGAATGTAGGACCAAAGTCAGTATTAGGAAAGACAGGTGCTTAAATATAAAGATTTCTCACAGTTTATAAACAATGACGTAAATGGAAGATTCAAGAAAGAAAATATGTCAAACGAATCGACAGCTCAGGTAAAAAACGAAAAGGTAAGCATCCCTTTTCAGACGTATTTGAAAGAATTACGCAATTCCCATAAAATGTCGAAAGAGTTCAAAAACAGGAAAACATTCTTTGTCAGTTGTTTGGTGCCGAGTTCTCAACGTTTTATGAGGTGATTTGAAGTGTTAGTATTAAAATAGCTGTCAAACGCTCGTTTAAAAGTTTCTCGTAAAATACAAGAGGAAATTTTAAGAGGTAGGAAGCTTCAAAGGGTTTACACTCACGAGTTGATGTAATTTTTGAGATATTTCAAAGATATTTTACTTTTAGGCTACGATAGGAGTCATTAAATAAGTTAAGTATGTAAATTATGATTGTAGTGTATGTACATACATAATCATCATCAGTGGCGTGCATCTCATATAGGCAAATACTACCCTGGGCTTGGCTTAACTAACTAAACCACTATCTCTTTAAATATAGGAAGGTACACACAACTATTTCAATCAGGAAAGCTTCACCCGTTTTTGAAATACCTACCTGTCTGCTCAGCAGCGCTCGCTACCGTAGCAACACGCATAGCTAAAATTCGATGCCAGTTCTCTACGTGTGCATCTGTAACTATACTCCCATGACGTCAGCGGCCCGCGTCAAGCACGCACACATTCTCATTAAAATGCGCAAGACCTGTTCGAAGCAACCACGTCGAGTCGGACAGCTTGGACTTTTACTTATATTATATATCTTTCATTATAGGGGCTTATTTCTTACTGCAAGTGTCCGGCTTGAAGTGGTCGAAGATTGCTTTTGACAACATTTTATTAGTACAGATAGTAGCGACATCTGCATGCTTAAAATTTGAACTATCTGTAAATTACGTACACTAATTTATTTCATCTGTGTTACGTACCTTACTTATTCGAAAAGTCGAAAGAGCGCGTTTGTTTAGTCGAAATGTATTCACTTCATTAAAATTGTGTTGATAATAAAATTGTTAAAGGTACCTACTCCATTTTTTCGTGTGTAAAATGAAACATATTCTTAAATGGGATAAATTCTCAATTTTATTTCACGTTGATCTGAAATATAATTGATTTACAGAGTAGTTTTCCTGCTCGCTATTCATTGGCATCGCGGTTTTAGAGACAAAAATTTTTTTTTTTTTTTGTCTCTGGTAGCCCCGCCCGCTCCTGTCATTTCCTTTTCGCGGTTTTCGCCGGCATCGTGCGCTTCTGAATAAAAATACAATAAATTGCATTTTTACTGTGTTAAACAACATTTTCATAATGCCTAGTGAACGCAAATTATGGAAGAAATTGAAGAATATCGAGGAAATGTTAAGTCGGAATCGACGTCGCAGCAGAAGCCGGAGTAGAAGCCCTCTGCGTCTTCGCCTAGATCCCTCACCTCGAACCCCATCTGCAGACCCACAAGGTACCTAAATGTTCCAGATAACTTTTGAACATACTTAACATACCACATTTTTAGCTCGGAAACATAACCTACAAACTACTACCGCGTTGGTACGAGATACCTTTAACGCGAAGATCAAACCTGGTACGAGATACCATAGCTTTGATTTGGTAAGAGATACCCAGTGACATGCGTACGAGATACGTAGCACAAGTTAGCTCGCAAAATAGGACACGCGATGTTCTAGCAAACTAACTTCTGCATAGGTATTTAAAATAAATGTCTACGTTTACAGATGTAGAACACGACCAGGTCGCCGAGGATGACGTAGTTGTGGTCGATGAACAGCCCATCAACACGATTAGCCAGGAGCAGTTGCCGTTGGAGGCTGGAGAAGACGTACCCCAGGGTGACGACCCAATAGCTTCATTCCGAGAGGCATTGGGTACAGAATACGATGAATGTATAAAGAAGTTTGAAGGAAAAATACAGGACGGAATCAGCAAAAGATGGAACCACATCCTGATAAATGGTCTTACAAAGGAGGAGAAAGATTCAATTCTTAAAAAATATAAACTGCCCGAGAATTGCCAGCTACTTGACGCACCAATTCTTAACGAAGAGGTAAAAGCAGTTCTGACTGAGAGCTCTAAAATTAGGGACCGTTCCCTGGAGACAGTACAGCATCAACTAGGTGTTGCCACCGCTATTGTAGGCCAAGTCATGTCAGATATCATGGAGCATAATGAGGTAGACAAGATTGCACTCGTTACTAAACTGGGAGAAGCAACAAAACTGTTAAATGACATCCACTTTCAGAAGACTAGGACCAGAAGACTACTCATATCTCCACTTCTGGACAAAAACTTCAATGACTTGGTTGATAAGGTGAAACGGGATGAAAATCTGTACGGCATGGAACTGGCAATGAAAATTAAATGCAACCAGGAACTCAAGAAGTCGTCATCACAGATAAAGAAAGTTGTTAATAAACCTACAGGCACTAAAGTGAACATCAAACCGATAGCAACTGTGGGAAACCGATATGGTCCACCTCTGACCCAACCCCGGCAGCAATTCAGAGTGACGGCACCTCGAGGTGGACCCAAGAGCCATGTAGTAGTACCTCCACAACAGCGACCGGGTCCCACCCAGTCGCGCTCCGAGAGAGCAACACCACGGGGTGCCCGCAACAGGCGATAGACAACCAGGTACATGCAGGCAATATAACACATTATATTTCTTGTTGGCAAAACATAACCAATGACCCAATCCTATTACAGTGGGTCAAAGGATATCACATCCCTCTCCTTAACATACCTATCCAAAGTGTTAGGCCTAAGAATAATTTAACGAATACTGAAGTAGGTAACATGCGCCAGGCTATTGCTAACTTGTTAGAGTTAGGGGCTGTGCAAACATGTAGCCACAGTGAAAACCAATTTATATCTAAGATCTTTTTGAGACCTAAATCTAATGGCAAGTTCAGATTCATTCTAAATTTGAAACCTCTCAACAAATTTATCAAATTAGAACATTTTAAAATGGAAGACATCAGAACAGCAGTAAAAATCATTGATAAGGAATTTTATATGTGTTCCATAGACCTGAAAGAATCTTATTTTTTAGTATCAGTGAGCCCTGAACATAGAAGATACCTTCAGTAAGTGTTTTTTTGTTTTTTTTACAAGTGTTTTTACAAAGCTATTAAAACCTGTAGCCAGTTATCTTCGAAGACAAGGTTTCTTATCAACAATTTATCTCGATGACTACTTATGTATTGGCCGTACATATAAAGAATGTGTGGCCAATAGGGATGAAACTCTTCGCATTTTTCAATGCCTTGGTCTCATAGTAAATTATAAAAAAAGTACCTTAGCCCCAAGTACATCTTGCAAGTTTCTGGGATTTATCATTAACTCATGTACCATGACTCTTGAGTTACCACAAGATAAACAAGTATCTATAAAAGCTCTTTTATTAAAATATCAGAAACTTAGACATTGTAAGATAATGGACTTTGCCAAATTACTAGGCACTCTAGTAGCAGCGTGCCCTGCTGTACCATATGGATTAGTACACACCAAAATAATGGAAAGAGAAAAATACTTGGCCTTATTACATAACCATGATAACTAAGATGCTATAATGAAACTATCGTCTTCCATACTACCTGATCTGAAGTGGTGGTCAGACAATGTAAACTCAAAGAAAAACCTTTGTGCTACACAATTTAAATTGGAAATATTTTCAGACTCATCACTAACCGGATGGGGATCGCACTGCAATGGCGAGAGTGTTGGAGGTTTGTGGTCACATTCAGAACAACAACTTCATATTAACCAACTAGAACTTCTAGCTGCTCTGTTTGGCTTGAAATGCTTCGCAAAATCGTACAGCCACTGTGACATATTACTACGAATCGACAACACTACCGCCATTGCGTGCATAAATAAAATGGGCAGTGTTCAGTTCCCGCATTTAAATAATATTAGTAGAGATATATGGGTTTGGTGCGAAAAACGTGACATAAATATTTATGCCGCTTACATAAAATCTAAAGAAAACGTGTTTGCTGATGAGGAATCGCGAAACACGAACATCGACACCGAATGGGAATTGAGCGATGAGGCTTTCTGTCTGATAAAGGATACATTTGGGTCTCCCCATATAGATTTATTTGCCTCCGGAATTAACAAAAAATGCAACATTTACGTCTCATCGAAGAGGGACCCTTATGCTTTCGATATTGACGCTTTAACTTTAAACTGGGAACAGTACTTCTTTTATGCTTTCCCGCCATTTGCCCTTATAACAAAATGCCTACAAAAAATAAGGAGTGATAAAGCTAAGGGCATTCTAGTCTACCCAGTTTGGGATTCACAACCCTGGTATCCCCTTGCGATGAGCTTGATGGTCACAAAACCAATAATTATTAAACCCAGTACTAACCTTTTAATATCTCCGTTCAGGACAGAACACCCATTGAGCAGACACCTTACCCTGGCTGCGAGCATCTTCTGCGGGAAACATTTAGACGCCGAGGTTTGCCAGAAAGCTCATTAAGCATTATGCTAGCATCCATCTCCGAAGGTACGATGAAACAATACAATACTACTTACAAAAGCTGGTGGGAATTCTGTAACAAACACAATCAGGAATCACTCTTAACCTCAGTCCCGTTTGTTATAAATTTTTTAACAGAAAAGTTCGAAAGTGGAGTAGGCTACAGCACCTTAAATTCTCACAGATCCGCACTGTCCCTTCTCATGGGAGGCACAGATGATAGGATCAAGCGATTCCTGAAAGGTGTATTTAGATTGAAACCTGCCATGGCTCGATACACAGAGACATGGAACCCTTCCACGGTATTAAATTACCTGGCCAAATTGCCTGAAAATTCTGAACTAAGCTTGGAAACGCTCACTAAGAAAATGGTAACATTACTAGCTTTGGCGACTGCTCAACGGGTACAAACCCTATCATTAATAAAACTGGATGATATATCCATATCAAATACTAAGATTACGATCACTATCAGCGATCTCGTAAAAACATCAGTGAGTACAAAGAAAGAAACTGTCCTAGAACTCCCGTCTTACTCTCAAGAACCTAGAATATGCCCAGTCAGATCACTCCAAGACTATGTCCAACAAACAGCTGCTATCAGAAATCATGAAAAATATCTGATAATTACTTTTAAAAAACCTCATCATCGAGCTTCTAAGCAGACAATCAGTAGATGGATAAAAGGAACTTTAGCGGAAAGTGGGATTGACACGACTAAGTACACATCGCACAGCACACGTCATTCTGCCACCTCTACAGCTAGTAAAGCAGGCGTGTCTGTGGACGTCATCAGGAAAACAGCTGGCTGGTCAGAAAGTTCATCAACTTTTGCAAAATTTTATAACTTACCTATCTACGACAATCCTAACAACGGATTTTTTCAATCAATATGGCGTAGCAATAACGTTTAATTCATGCTTCTATTATTTATATAGACACGTACATATGTACGCCTACTTATTAAGGAATATTATTATTAATGTTATATCTCAGATATAACAGTAGTTTATAATTACAGGCTGATTAGATTATTTAAGAGACTGATTAATTATAAAATAATTATAACATGCCCGATAAGTATTTAATACCTGTCGTTTATTAATTTAAATGTTAATTTGAAATTATTAAGTTCCCTTTAAGAAACCAAGTACCTCAAATTACTTTATAATACTTACATAAGGGCATTAGAGTAAAATGATATTAAGTTTCAATAAATACCTCTATTTATGAAACAAGTGTTTATATCAACGCGTACCCAGAACCACTGGGGATACCCCAATTATCGGGTGGTACCCACTATGCATCTTACTCTAAACAACTACTCTGTAAATCAATTATATTTCAGATCAACGTGAAATAAAATTGAGAATTGGACGAACTTACCTAAGTGAAGTCCAATTATAATTTTGTGAACGTTGATCTGAAATATAATTACCCATCCAACCCAATATCATCTAGATTCTAGCATCTGATCCCAAGCATAGCGGGTACCAAAACCGACCGGTGCTTAGCTCTAAATCAGTGACAGGAGCGGGCGGGGCTACCAGAGACAAAAAAAAAAAAAAAAAAAATATTTTTTGTCTCTAAAACCGCGATGCCAATGAATAGCGAGCAGGAAAACTACTCTGTAAATCAATTATATTTCAGATCAACGTTCAAAAAATTATAATTGGACTTCACTTAGGTAAGTTCGTCCAATTCTCAATTTTTCAGTTTTGTGCCTAACCTTCTTTAAAATCCTATGGACGCCACTGACATCATAATATATTTGGTGTCTTTGATCACACTAGGAGATACGACCATCGGTGTGTTGTCATGGCATCGTGATATACATCTATCCATCTATCAGCCTGTCATCGTCCACTGCTGTACATAGGCCTTCCAAATATTTCGCCACTCTTGGCGGTCCTCCGTCCTCCTCATCCAGTCGCCACTCACGAAGTCCTTCAGATCGTCGGTCCAGCGAGCACGAGGTCGGCCTACGCTACGCTTTTCTGTACATACATGGTTTCCATTCTAACGGCCATCACGTCTGCAACATATATGGCTTGTCCACTGCCGCTTTAACTTTTTGATTTGGTAGGCTATGTCGGTCACTTTCAATCTCCGGTGAATCTACTCGTCTCGGATTTTATTGATCAGAGATATCCTAAGGATAGCCCGCTCCATAGCTCGTTGACCGGGGGATTGGGATATAGTATTGATAAATTAGGTGGTAGAGCTAATGCCGGGCTCGACTGTGGAGGTACCACCATCTTACTCGCAAATCCTCCCGAAGTTATTCGGGGGAGAGTAAGAGGACAGCTCTCAGGCAAAACCAGGCGGCCCACCATTGCCTGGGACCGATGGATGGCGGTATATCCATCCCCAATAGCCGGGCCTTATATAAATTAGACTGGTGACGGGCAGTGGCGTCACTGGGGCAAGGGTTTCGGCACCGCGCTCACCAACCCGCCTGCCCAGCGTGTGTGAGTATGGGCATTTCTTCCAGGAGGACCGCCAAGAGTGGCGAAATCCTGGAAAGGCCTACGTCCAGCAGTGGACAAAACAGGCTGATGGATGGATGGATTGATGAATACATGTTATACTATAGAATCCTATTCGGTACCTAGCCTTCAATAATTTGAACAGAACAATGCTATAGCTACGTTATTATACGTATTTTCTGTTAACAACAACAAATTAATCTCTCGTTTAATTTTGTTTAATTTTTTTTGTATTATTTCTTATAAAACGTGCTTGCTCTGCTTATATAAGTTGACTTTCTTTTATGCACCCGAATTCGTACTGGAGACTCGGTAAGTGTTCAGAGCAAGATTCGGGACTATTTGCGAAATAAGAAAATATTTTTTGTGCCTCAAAAATAAAAAAAATATTGTACTCTACTTAATAATTTCTAAATAGTGACACCCCACATGCCGGGGTAAGAAAAAAAAATGTTTTTGGCTCTTTTTTCATGTGTGCGACCGCCCTGAAAATTAATTTTGGGTCAAAGTTTTACACAACATATCCACATTACAGATCTGTAACTCATTCCGTCTTTTGCAAGCTAGATACCCATGACATACGGACGGATAGATAGACAGAGAGTAGAGCGACATTAATAGGGCTCCACTTTGCCCTTTGGACTCGGAACCCTAAAAATGATTTACAAAAGGAAAATTTAACACAGAGACAACCCACAACCGACCGACCAAGTAAAAGCGACAAATGCCACGAGAAAGAAGGAATTATTTCTAATAGAATCAATTTTATTCATTTCGTAGAACAAAACGAAAACTGAATCCAATGATTTCAAATTGTATTAAGATAAGTCACATGCCAACACTTGCTCTAACATTCACCAACACCTTGCTCCACTTAATTGCTCTTGCGACTGTCAAGCTAAATTACGAGGCCCGTAATGAAGGCATTCTGTCCAAATTAATTTATTATCACACCGACTAATATTTAGAGTAAGCGTTACCTTGACATATCTGACTTAATACGAGGTAACGAAGATTTACCAAGTCAGATGGAGTAACTTTTAGATTATTTCATTTCACTTTATTTATTTACTATTCTTATATTTTATGAACAACCCTTATATCCTGTGTGTTGAAAAGGGTCACTACATGATAATAAAAAAAACTGCATCCAAATCCGTTGAGTGGTTGTCGAGTTAAAACGGAACATATATACAGATACACTGACGGACAGACAGAAAAAATGTTTCGGTCTCAGTACAGTACCAATAACCCATTTCATTTAAAATTTCGCGATAATATTCAATGTACAGACACGATTTTTTTAGTACTCTATTATTAGTACAGATACATAATAAGGTCCTACAATAATAAGTGAAAATAATTCTAGGGTAGATTATGTACCGATAACTGATTGATCACTTTCCAGAAGAAAACATTTTTTTTGGGCAAAAAATTTTTTCCTTCTTAGTACAAAGTGATCAAAGTGATTCAATCAGGTGACTAAATTTCTATGGAAAGGTGAAAAAAAAGATCAGGAAAAAAAACATTTTTCTTTGTAAAGTTGTCTATAAGGGATACTGTATCATCTCTTAAAATTTTTTCACTTTGAACTGTAGGACCTTATAGATTGCATTACCAGCTACCTAGTGGCTACGCCAATTGAATAAAACCTCGTAGTTTCATATGTACTGTTTTATTTCCTTAGCTACATTACTGCTAACCAAAGATCTCAGAACAAAAAAGACAGAGTATGACAGTGTGTGAGCAAGACAAGTGTCATATAAATAGAAGCTACATTCATACATTTAACTCAATAAGCATTTTGAAAACTGAGGTGTAGTTATTCAAAATTTTAATAACAAATGATAAATCATATTTGCAACCACACAAATAATATTTACATAAAGATTTGTCAAATAACTTAATAAATCGGTGCAGTAAGTCGAAAATCTAATACTTTAAAATAGCTTTTCTTGAAACAAATTTTTTGTAGTAACGATTTTGACAGCAGAATAATTTAGCTTCCATGAATTTAGTTATTCGTGTATACGCTTCAGTTCTAGGTAATGAAACTTCTAAATTAAACCTATACCTTTCATTGAACCTATTACTTACTCCCTGATCTAACTGGAAATTATAACTAGATTGAAAAGTTGAATTGGTATTCTTGGAATCCGAATCCCTTTAATATTATAATCTGAAAGTTGGTTTAAATTTTAGTTAGACAACTGATACTTCGATTTACAATTAAAATCTTGAATGGATAATATTACTTTAGTTTATACCGCTATACGACACTTAAACTGATTCATTAAAAAAAAGGGAAGAGTGGGAACGATTACATAGTCAAAGTTAGGTAGCAACTTGTTTTAATCTAGAATTTAAAATGTTTTGTTACCATAATTATTGTGCAATCAAACAATGAATCACGACTAGGCCAAAAATTGGCATTTTTTATTCTTGACCACCTTTGTGCTCTTAGACTATCTTTGTGGTCTTAGACTATCTTTGCGGTTTTAGACCACCCCTGTGGTCTAGAAGTTCGAGTACTTATTCGGAGTTTGTGGATTCAAATACCGTGGGAGCACATTTGTATTTAGCCTGCGGTCTTCGAAAGGCACTTTATGAGTCTCCAAAATACTAAATCCTGCTTTAACGCTTATTTTTAATTGTCTGTCGCTGGACAGAACTGACAGACGCTAATATAATTACGAAACATTTTATTACATATTTTTTTATAGTTAAGTCCTAAAATTCAAAATAACTGAAGTTTTGCGTTAGCAACAGTTTATTTTTTCATAATTTAGCGATCATAATTTTCCAGTGATTTTTAGAGACAACAATTTCAATTTGTAAGCAAGTAACCATTTTTTAAGGTTCCGTACCCAAAGGGTAACCAACGGGACCCTATTACTAAGACTCCGCTGTCTGTCTGTCCGTCTGTCACCAGGCTGTATCTCATGAACCGTGATAGTTAGACAGCTGACATTTTCACAGATGATATATTTCTGTTACTGATATAAAAACAAATACTAAAATCGGCCAAGTGCGAGTCGGACCCGCGTACGGGAGTGTTGTGGACGGTTGTATGGGAATACAACACATGATTTTTTTGCCTTTTTTATAGATAATTGTACCAAACCCTTCGTGCGCGAGTCTGACTCGCACTTGGCCGGTTTTTTTTGTGGTAATATGTGTTATCTGTGCGTGAGAAGTCCTCTCGTGGGAAGTTCTTCTAATCTTAGTCTATTATCGGGGAAGTCTGTCTGTATGTTTGTATGCTCCGTTTTAACTTGGGAACCACTCAACGGATTTGGATGCGAATTTATTTATTATCATCGTAGTGACTCTATAGATAAACCATACAATTGGCGGATCGCCCGCGGTACGAGGGGAGCGTCGGGTGACGTGGAGTTGGAAGCGGCCCTGTCCCGCGCCCGCACCACCCCATCCCGCTCGACTCTTACCTCCGCGCCGCCCGACGCTAGCCTCCTACCGCGGGCGATCCGCCAATTGTATGGTTTATCTATAGTCAACATATAGGCTATAAGGGTTGGGGTATTCATGAAATAACCACTAAGACAAAAACGGACTATAATTATTACTAATATAATGCTTACTCGTTATAAATCCGCACATCGTTCTTCTTAGACTGAATATTAATAAATTAAATAAAACATGTGTACATCAGCAAAAAAAAATCTTTTTTGCTAATTTACGAAATCTACAAATTGCATTTGACATGATCGATTAAATTTCGAGAATTAAGCGATTCTTTTTCCAAAGAAAGTAAAGAAATTTCACACTAGATTCACTCGTTAAACGTTTTTCAAGGTTAGCAATTTTTGGTGAATATTTTTCCATTGAAATTTTCGAAACCTGGTGACATTTGGCGACAAAAAAAATTCAACGTGGCAACACGCCGCTAGCCCATGATGGCGTCTGTACACAGCCACATACCACCTTTCTGCGCTTGTGATAAGTACTGCCATGGTATAATACACGTGTTATAGGCTGTACGAGTCACTTATTTCTTGTGAAACGAGTTTAAGCGGCGCGCCGCCCTCCGCCGTTATCGTAAGAGCATCTCTGATTGGATGCAACCATTGACGCTGTTAATTTTAACCAATGTTTGAGTCAGAAAATGTAGTTTCCACCATTTGTCGTATACTTTTATGAATCTTTCACTAACTTTTATCTTTACTTCAGTCCCCATCTTAGCATATTCGTTGAGAAGGGTTAAATATGTATAATAAAGTTTAGTGTAAGTCGGCACTGATCCTACGCCTATATACCTCCTTAGATAAAATGGTTAATATTCAAGCAATGTACAACCAGCACAATCTACTGTATTCCTGTAGGTTTACGAGTATGTAATAAAATTGTGAAAAAGTCGTTTCTGTATGTACGTGAAATATTTTATTAAAAGAGTTATTTCTAAAACGGAGACGGAATTATTACGACTATTATTTTTGTACTTAAGGTACATGTAATTTTGTAAATTTTGGCTTCTTTAATAATTTGAAAAGTTCACAGCAATCACAATTTTAAAAGGTAGCCAGTAAGCTAAGGTACCTCAAATAAAACGAGAGTCACCGCAAATTACACGCAAAAAAAATGGGTACTTACAGCCAAATTTAGGTTGCAGTTAACATAAAAAAATCGCAAAAAATTTTATATCCCAAGTTCTCATACTCCTGCAGACATCCCGCTGATACTTATAACGTATAAATCATACAGAAAAACTTTGACATTGCAATGTAGGAATACATACTAAAACCGATTTCCCTTGTCATTTGTCCTCGTCGCCATCTAGTTAGCAACGGAAGAACTTCAATGCAAACTTGCACGACAGCAAAATCGCTGTGGGTATGTATGTTTTTTACTTATGTAGCTGAAGTTTAGTTGTGTTAGATATGTTTGGCAAACAGATAAAAGAGCGAATGAGTAGTTCAAATGCTTTTGTGCCTCAATATCTAGACTAGTTTTTAATAAATTAAGTGAGGCAATCAGATACGAAATTGAGTTAGTAATTGTTAAAACAACTTGAGTTAGACTTTCAAACGGTTTCGTACCTCTATTGCCAAAGATTAGATGTTTTTTGTATTTGGGAAACAGCTACACAATGTTCATTCGATTGAAAGTATAAACATTTTAGCGAGACGCAGTCATACAAACGTACAAGCATAGATTAATTGTAGCTATTAATTCCTACATTTAAGGTGAAAATGAAGTGGCTGAACGAAAAAGTGAGACAATATTTTTTTTTGCGTGTGCAACGTTTCTCCGTTCTCGGTTGGAAGTTCAGAAATTGGATCTTAATAGACTTAAAACTTCTTCAGCGGTAATTATTTTCATAAAGACGCGAGGGCTTACTTGAACGCAGGACCGTAGAAATATTATTTCTCCTTTTTAAATTATTATGACGAAACGTTCTAAGTTTAAAGGGGTACCGAGTTTATTGCAAAATAATTGCGTTCGTTTGATCCCTTGCTGTATTTATGCAATTAACACGTAAGATGTTAAAGGACTAATTATATAAATTCTACGCTTTAGAAACACGATTACTTGTAGTTTCCTGGATAGAGAAAAATACAAAGTAATCTCTAAAAAGCAAAATAAACCCTTAGTATGGCGTAAGTAAATACTTCACGGAAGGTCACCACACAATACGTGTACGGAAACCTAAAAAAATGGTAAGTAACAACAATATAGATGTCGTAGCAACATCAAGGCGACACTATAAGGCGCTAAAATAACATGACAAACAATTTGGTTGCCGTTGAATACGGAAACTTAATATTTATTATTATTAGGTCCTTACATTTTAAATTGAAGCATTGGGTGCAACAAGGGCGTATTTCAGAAAAGTTGACTTTGAGATATTCACATTAAAGTTTTTACATGTGTGTAATTTTGTAACGGGAGATGCTAGAGTACTGTTTTTTTTAGTGCATTACTAGTTTATTAAGGAATATCCAAGGCGTTTTGTTTTGGTTTAAATATCACTAGGAAAAAATATTAATATTTTTTTTACATACCCATGTCACACGCCTTTGTTACACCCAATTGTAAAATATTCAGGGCATTCTATTTTATTTGTAAAGGAAACAGTTTGTAATAAAAAAATCAACTTTAGTGTCGCAATTTAAATCAACTTCCAAATTAACAATCAAATTAAGTGTCCTACAGTAATCATATATTTTTAATGAAGCTTTAAAACTATTGATATAATTAATAAAAACAATTACCAGAAGTACTGGACGACATCTTCACTCCAAAACTAGTCAATATAAAGTAATAGGTTTTTACCCATGTGAAACAAACAAAGTTCGCGTGGTGGGTGCGACAAAGGCGTGCGACCTGCAGTCACATTTAGACGCACGGAGCCATCTATTATCATCCAATCAATATGAGTTTTTGACACATAAAACTAAATAGAGCTGCGGTTCTTTTGGTGTAATAATATTAAAAAAGGCGTAAGAACCCGAACGCCCTTGTTGAACCCAAAGCTTCAATTGGCGTTTCGTCGAACTGGTCACTTTAATCTCAAATATCTGGGGTTTGGTTGCGTATTCTAAATTGAAATTTATTTCAAATTAAAGCCCGTGTTTTTTTGTCTTTATATTTGTGATTTATTTATTTTCACATCGTTTGAATTTTCTTTGACAACGTTCTGTTCACAATATGGAAAACTTAAAATATTGAGTTATTTACGAATACAAGTTCCATCATGGCACCAGCGCTGCAGAAACGGCTGGAAGGATTAAGACCCAAGTTGATAGCGAAGAATTAAAAGTGATCGTGGGAGCGGATCCATCGCAGGCTTCGGTGTAAGTGATAAAACAATTTTAATTCACTTAAAACAAATTGGAAATGTGAAAAACTTCAAAAATGGATACCGCATGAATTCGAGCCAACCATAAATTGTAACAAGCCCTTTTGTATATTTTTTCTGAAAATGTAGGCTAAATCATGAAGATATATATAGGTACTGTTCTTTAACTTTTAGGTGGTATTTTTATAACGAAATTATTTTTTGTAAATCAGTTTGGAGAAATGGGAATGTGACGTAATAGTCATACCGATTAGGCTCAAAAGGGAGAGTACCTAGACGTTAAGAAAGAATGAAAAAAAAATAGGGCATAAAACCTGAAGACGGGATTACTGAAAAAAAAAGACGTCGGTTTTGACATTACTTTTTTTTCTTGTGGGCAATGGCCTATTTTCTGTAATGCCTAAATGACATGACTATTACGTCATCAAAGCTATTTATTCAGTTCCTGAATATTTTCATGTATATCTTTTGTATTTCAAGGAGAAAAAAATTTATACTTTTATATGACCTTAAAAAAGTATTCCTTTCAAAAAAATCGACAATTAGGTGCTGTTATGGTATTCTGGACCATTCGAATTCACTGAAGTACACAAACAAGCACGAGTCAACGGCTGCGTTGCATTACTCAACCGGCACAATAATAAGGAGATTTAAAAGTAAATGTTAAGTTGATCCTGCAAGCGTACACGTGGAATAAGTTAGTGTTTTGAGCAGTATTTATGGAACTCTCAAGGCATGAGTCCTATTCACACTTGACCGATTTTTTATTTATCATGCAAATGGTCGCTAATCGCTTTTTGCAACAGTGTAGGTTAGTTTATCGCTGCATGGTCATACATTCATGCAACTGATGAAGCTTTGACGTTCTTAGTGTTACAAATCTTAAGGCAACGCCACGAAACGACGCGACATGGATCTCCATTTTTCTCAGCAATAAAAAACATATGTAATTACCAATTTAGAATATACTAGATTAAGCATTGACATCATTTTGCTCGAAGATTTAGTTGAGTGATTAATTTTCATAGCAGAGAAAAAAAAATTTAGAAAACCTCTTTTAAAACAGAGATTTCTATTTTACTGACAAACGGGAGCGAATGAAGCCTCTAAGTTTTTTAATTATGATTTAAGGCGCCTAGGCACGCCACCGTTTTAGTACAAAATTTAATAATCCGTTTCTCAGTTGTTTTTCGTAATAGACCAAACTACATGACCTCCATAATCTGGTGCTGGTATTTTAAAAGACGCCATTTTGCCAAAATTTTGAATATTAATTTCGTTTTAAAGATATTAAGCTGGACAGATTTACATACAAAGTTGTTTTCTTGCCTCAGATTGTACCTATGTCAAAATTTAACATTTCAGCCACGTAACGACTTTGTAAATGCCTGTATTAAACTATTGAGGTCTATACCCTTAGTCTATAACGAAAAACAACAGAGAAACTTGTTATCAAATTTTGTACTAAAACGGTGGCGTGCCTATGCGCCTTAAAACAAATACATTTCAACATGGCCGATTGGATTTATTAAATTACTTATAGTTGTCATTTTAAATGGAAAATACTGTTTTTCCGCATACGACCCTACGGCATAAGCTAGTTCGTGAGCGCATATTTGTAAAGAGTAAGTTCCCCTCACTCCACTCCCCTAAGGTGCAGATTTGAAATTAAAAGTTTATCAATGCCTCGCTTTAAGGTGAAGGTATTCTGGGAAATCTTGCTCCGTCGATTTCATATTACTACAGTGCTCAAGAAAAGCGAGCTGCTCAGAGAACTCGCGATTTTGAGGTGTTTTTATTTTGGAATTTACGGGACGTTTTTGATATGACGGCCGCTTTATACAAAACTAGCCTTTTGCCCCTGGCTCCACCCGCGTTTATTCGATCTCTGTCCTGTTTACTTTCTTTCTTTCTTCTATATTGCAAAAAGTCCTAAATTACACTATTTATACATGAATAATAGCTTGTATAGGAAAAAACTCATAAGAAAAAATCTTCCAGCCAACCTTCAATGAAATAAAAAGTTACGAGAACGGTGAGCAAATAAATGTGCAAAAACTTAAAACACAGAAAACTAAATATTTCAAAAAGAATTTAAATTGATAGACAACATACTTATGTCTAGCAATAATACATGCAAATATACATATACTTTTACACACATAATTATATCCTCAGAATGTTTAAATACCCAAAATAAACATACTTAGAATAAACTATCATAGGTACTTAAAACACACTGAATATACAAATATTCCAATAAAATTATATAAATGCCTAGTCATAACAAATTATCTCTTAGATTCAAAATTATATTTTAATTATTCTATTTAAGCTTTCTTTTAAAATACGATACCATGGGCTGTCTCTAATACTATTGGGTGGATTATTCCATAATTGAGCTGCTTGAACTGTGAAGGATTTGAAATATCAATCTGTATTACAATAAAGGTACTTGGAGGGCCCTGGTGTGGCACGATCTCTGAGGTCCAGTGCGGGAAGTTAACAGTTAAAATGATCACGGACGTATTTAAAGGGATTGTTCAGATTGTTAAAAAATAAGGCCAGCATGTGATAAATTCTTCGCAAAGAATCGGAAGCAACCCTAATTGACATCTAAAATCTGACACATGGGGTCATCCTCGCGCAAAACACCTAATACTTTAGTTGTAAAACATCGGTTTACCTGCGTAGATCACAAATATCTAATACAATGCTCTAGAGAAAACCGCATCCAAATTCGTTGAGTGGTACTCGAGCTGAAACGGAATATACATACATATGAGTACATACATACAGACAGACAAACAGACAAGATCCTAAAATATTTAGTTTTGGCTTCAGTACAATGCTAATAATCCATTGCATTAAAAATTTCGCAAAAATATGCAATATACAGATACGACTTTTATTTTGCTACTGTAACATTAGTATAGATTTAGATATTTACATAATTTATTTTGCTATAAGTTTCATTGTCCATCCAAAACCTAATATAACTGAGATGAAATCATTAAAAATGTTGGCATATCTTTGCGGTTTTATTGGATGCAGGAAAATGCAACTAATCCTGTACGGAACGGCCGAAATATCTCACAGTAAAATATGAAATTTACAAAGTAAATACAAAAGAATACGACGTTTATCCAGGAAAGTCCGGAAACCCCGCCTTAACTAATAATTTGGACGCATTCCCGTGTCTTTACAAGATGTCTCTTTTCTTACCAGCCAGTAATTAATAGTCCTTTGTTTACAGGCTTGCAAACTCGATGATATCAAACTTATTATCTAACTTACAACATAAAGTCTATATTTGCTTGTTTAGATGGAATGTTTAATTTTGCAACGCGTTCTTGGTATAAATTGTGCAAGCGTCGGCTACGTTTCATATTGCTACGGAACTTCAACATGAATCCGGCAAGATAAAGATGGAAGGAATTTGAATTAAAGAAAAATTTCAAGAAATAAATATTGTTATTCAAGTATTTGTAATTTTAGATTGTGAATTTCATTTTGTATATTAACCGTGACTCTACTCATATTTTATTGTATTTAATTATGCAAAATGATAGATTACGTTCCAACGTTCTATTTTAGGCATATTAAGCTTATTATTTTCACCTTGGATAAACTGTAAAACATTTCATGCATATCCCCTTGGGACACTTCGCTTCGCTACGCTCCTCTTCGTTTGGCTTTTGGAGTTTGATAATTTGGCCCTCAAAACAAAAACTCTTACATTTGTGATATTTGCTTAGGTTGGGGATTCTTTCATTTAAATTTCACGGTCAAGTAAGCATTTTCGACAAATAGGTTATAAAATTTGATTGTGTTTCTAAGGTTTCTGAGAATATAATATGTAAATGAGAATATAATATGATATATGCCCTAAATACGCAAATTTTGAAGTGTGTTTATCCGAGATGATAATGATTTACTTTTTGCGGAATCCATCGGTTTGGAAGCTTTATTTTGAGAGAATATTTAATATTATAAAAATATTAATAACAAAAAATGCCAACGGTGGTTAAGGATCAGTGCCGTCTATGTGACTGGACCTAGTGAAACACGTGACCCGGAAGTAGAAGTGAAAACTTTATCAAACGTCCGGTCGAGTCTGGCTTCGATACCGAAAATCGCTGAACGCAGCCGAAGAGTGGAAAGGCGAGCGCTGATGAGAGCGGGAGGGAAGCTTAGTACTCGACTGACCGTCGTGCACGAAAGTACTCCAGAAGAGTCCTGATGATGATGAGTCATAATCTCATCGAAAGCTCGACCTGTGCCTTCTTGCACAGTTATAAAAGTGCGTCCCATCCGTTTTTTAAATATTCAAAATATTAATGAGCCGTTTTCCAGGTTAGCTTCCATAAAATTCAAATAGATGGCGCCGTCTATCATCTACTGAACCCTCAATAAAAATTAAGTGGTTGAATTAATTTCCCCTTATATAGTAATAATTTGGCCAATTGCGAGTCGGACTCGCGCACAAAGTGCTCCGTACCACCACACAATGCGGGTAAGGAACCCTAAAAACTTAACGGTAAATAGCAACAATATACTTGCCAAAGTAACATCAAGGCCACCAAAAACAAGCCACTAAAATGGTAGAGCCTAGCTAAATATTTGGGGCCCTCTGCGTACGGAATCCTATCTTTATATATTTTTGTTTTAATTTATAGTATATACTACAATCTGACTAAATTTAAAACTTGCTTGTATTATGTCTTTAAGAAAGAGTCAACACAAATAACGCAACCTATTCGAGGTTTCTTGTATAGGGACCCCCCTTGGAAATCAATTTCTTGGGTATTTTATTATATGTCGTGATAAAGGCCAAAGTAAGAGGTATTCTCTAAAATTTTTAACTGTCTATCATTACAGTTGACCCCTATGACAGACGGACAGACAGACAGAGTCCCGTTTGGCGCCCTCGGGAACGGAACCCAGAAAACGTAAACTTTTTAAAAAGAAAAATTAATCTCGCGCTGTTCTGACATTGCACATGGAAGACTTACCAGTATGTAATGAAATCCAGAGCAAATTGGCACTCGGTTTCATTTCACATTGAAACAATGCATTCAACCACCACTATCTACCACGACAAAGTTAATCAGTCTATACGATTTTAGCCCCTATATTAACGGAATAAAGCCCACTACGGCATATGTGCTCAACTTCCATATTAGTCGCGTACACCCGGCTACTGGTACACCTACCACCTCCATAAATAGGTGTTAAGAACTACCTAACCACCTCTGTGGTCTAGTGGTTAGATTATTCGACTACTGATCCGAAGGCCGCCGGTTCCAATCCCAACGAGACACGTGGCAGTCTTTGTGCCCGAAGTACGGTGAAAGGGTTCACCAATGAAATGAAATATTTGAATAAGAACTGTCATAGGTTTTTTTTGTTATTTCAAAAGTTGTTACATCCATTGCATTAAAAATGTCAAAGTAATGGCAAATTAAACAAACTTTTAGCTCACTTAGGTAATTTAAATTTTAGGGAACGCAATGAAACAAAAAAATATTCTTCTTTTATTTTCGTCGTACCTGGTAACACTGTAATGTATGTACAGTGAAGTGTTGAAAACTGTACTTGTATACTCTTAAGTACATTGAAGAAAAATAATAGAAATAGAAAGGGTATGATTAAAGAAGAGTAATAGAACACAAATCAACGATTTTTAGAATTCTTTTCTGTCTGTCTGTCTTTCTGTTTGTTCAAGCACATCTCTAAAACTACATAATGGATTTTCTTGTACACACAGCTGTACAGAACTTCATTTGGAATAAAATATAGGCTTTATTTCATTTAAATCGGATCTCGGACAAAAAAGTTATTGTCATTTAAAGATTTTTGGAATTCTTTTCTACTGGTAGTAATTAGCAAATAATAATTCCCGACCGTTTGTAAAGTTTGTTTAGTATGCAGACCCTTTGAGTTTGGGCTTATTTGATTAGTATTTATTAGCACTTTGGTAAAACATGGTAACCAGGGTCTGCTGATGGGACTGGAAGGTGGGTACGGGATCTCCTCAACGGACAACAGCAGACCCTTCCATTTTGGGCTTATTTGATTGGTCTTTATTAGCACTTTGATAAAAACATGGTGACTGACCGTTGTACATTGTCGTTAAAAAATCATATTCTTTTGTTTTCCTTATTTCCACGAAACTCCATTCAACGCGGGCGGAGCCGCGGGCAAAAGCTAGTGTTTAATAAAACTCTTGTACTTATCCGCATGATACAAATAGCATTACTTTGTTGTCAGTCTGTCTATCCGTCTGTTAAGACCCTTTTTCTCGAGCCCCAAGAGATATATCAAGTTGAAATTAAGCCTCCTACAGAACTTAAGAGCCCTAAGTATGTGTTGTTAAAAAATTGGGCATCTAACACAACGCGAAAAATTGTTTTTGCCCTTTAGGTAATCAATTTCATACACATTAGATCACCATGAAAACCTCCATTTGACAGAAACTTAAAATTCCGTTCACAAATAGGTCTTTTGACCCAATTTAAGGAATAAATCCGAAGGTTATTAATTTCCTTCATCAACTTGTTAAGTTTTCTTTTATATATTTTGTATAAAAATGTATTTTTAGTAGTGTCGGGTAAAACCAGGCTGGTTTGCTCTCAATGTCTCAATTATACCATCCTATTTTTTTATTCAGTTTTACCTATGAGCGTATTAAGTATGTATAAGGCTATGGCATAGGCTAGGAAAAAAATTATTACCCGCCCAATACAAAAAGGCCAATGTCAAATAGGTACTTTATTAGGTTTTGCTGATAGAGGCGATTATTGGTTAGCTAATTGACCTATTTGTCTAGGACGCTCGAAACCACAGGTTTTTAGCAAATACCTAAATATTTTGTAAGGTAAAAAATATTGGATTTACGTAGAAAACCTTTCATTTCTATTACCTATTTTATGAAAAAATAATCAAGTTGATCTCTTAGCCGCGTTCTTGAAACGAACGTTTGAAAACCAAAAAAGAAGATGGAAAACATAATTTTTTTGACAAAAGTATAAATATTAGTACATTGTTTATACGTTTATCACTTAGATAAAAGATAAAAGTTAAATCAAACTTATTTTTTTCAAAATTAATTTCTTCAAAAGAACCTCAGGCTCTAAGCTCAGGTACAGCTTTAAAAACAGCAGTTAGTCCGAGGTGCGGCCGACCGTACAGGCAGCCACGGAATAAAGAGGGAACTATACATTTTTTCTACATCCGCTTTTCCCGAAGCTGCAACAAGATTTAACCGCATTTCAGAATATTATACTTAAACATAAATAAGGCTAGGACTAGCTCTACAGTAAGTACAACGTAAGAGTGGTCTCAACTCAAAGGGGTTCCGGGACCAAAATGCAAGCTTTGTGCCACGGACCTCAAATAAGGTATTTGTGCTTTGGAAACTGTATCTGGAATATTCTGGGAATGTTGCTAAGTACCTAATCGCACTTGATTCGGTTTCGTTCACAAAGAACGTAACTAATCCTAAGTTTTGTTACTTTGTAGGATTTTATTATGTCTGTTCGTCTGTCCGTATGTCCGCAGCATAACATATTGGCACGGCCCAATATGCTAAGAAAAATAATCAATAAAAAAAACGAAAAGTCCTGGAAGTCGTCACATTTTGGAAATATGTATGAAATTTGTTGTCTTTTTATTTTGCCCGCGGCTTTACTGGCGTTGAAGTTTCCTTCAGTCAATATGTATCTTTTATTTGCCTGTAATATAAAATATCGTTATTTTTCGGCTAGGCAGCAGTTTATTATGACCATTAATAACGTATAGATATCTTGACCAGGGGCTACAATGATAAAATAAAAGTCCGTTTAGTTTTTGGATGTATTTCCCATATTTATATATCAACTTGTTTATTCGTTGCATAATATTTTTATTCCTAGATTTTTCTATTTTATTCAGGTGTATAAAATTATATTTTAGTAGCCCAGCCTAAATATTTTTTGTATGAATTTCCCTTATTGGTATATATATATATTATTTTTTCATTTTTTTATTCTTAAGATATATATTGTAAAGATTAACTTTGACTTGTAGAAAGTATACTTTATGTATCTATTTTACAAAATAAATATTTTGATTTGATTTGACTATGGGCAACTATTGACGAATAGTTACGTACGTATAGTCACGTACTTCGATAGCGCACAACACACGCACAAAACGTGCTTATCATCACTATTACAACCATAGCTAAACGGACCTAGTGAGGTAAAATATCTGTTCTTAATTATTATCTCAGCAATATGAAAGACTACTCAAATGATACACAGACAGGAAAATAAAAAAAAAGTTTATAAAGTGTACCTACAAACTTAGTCGTACGGGGATCCCCATAACGTGAATTTAATCTGTAAACATTTGTACCATCGAACAAATTGCAATTAACAACATTTTCTAGGCCTTCGAATTCAAGGACGTAAAAATCTTAATTAAAAAGTGGGTGTATGAGTGTTAACTATTTCTAGTGACAGTCCACTTTCCGAAACACCTCTGACATCCTCTCGGGGATATATGTCGTAACAATATTATTTTTTAGGTACGGAAACCGCAGAGACATCAAGGAACTCTATAGTTTCGCCATGTCCGTCTGTCTTCCCACGGCTTAGCTCAGAGGCTATGTAAAATATATGATTGCTTTGTTTCTGTGTATTGATGAAGTACACAGAAAATTGTAATCAGTTTTTGGTTTATTCATTTTAACTAGGTATACTCGTTTATTCTAGGGTTTTGTTTTTGGAAAACATGTTTTGATAAATTTTCCTCGATAGAAATCATTATTGAAATGAGATCTTCAAGCGGACTTTTTCTCCTCGTTTGTTCTGTTTAATAAAATTAAAAAACCCACTTTTTTCTCTTTTGCACTGAATCTCGCACTGCGCGTTTTTTTGCTTGGAGTGAAAGTGACAAAAATAAAATTTACATACCCCCTTACTAAAAGCTCTAACTTGGCATGGGCCATGGGTAGGTATACAAAATACTATACATGGGGATGAATTTTTGTTTTCGCGACTACCCTTGTAGCGTGAGGTGTCGTTGGATAGGTTCTTCAAAAGTATTGTGGGTGTGTGAAAATATTTTTTTTCGATTCAGGGATCCGTTTGCGAAATATTAAGCTTTAAAGAGAAAAATTTTGAAGTCAAGTGTCCCCCTACCAGGTTAACGGTTGCTTTTGGATATCTGAAAAATGCACAGCAGTAGCATGTATTGTCACCGGAAAATAACAGGAATCGTAAATTGATAAATTTTCGAGTAATTTTCCCAACTATCGAAAAATCATAAACGGCAATTGAAATGTATTATTTAACACAATAAATTCTAGCTAATTGATCAACTTGCGCTGCCTGGCGGTAAGTTTATATGCTAACGATTTTGCCACACGTAATCATACCCGAATAATGGACCAATCACTGCTCAGTGTACAATTTTACGTTAAACTGATGATCTGCCCGGACATATCGTATTTGTGTTAAAGTTAGGGGGGTCGCCTCGCTCTGCTCCGCTTCGCTCGGCTCCCCAAATTTATGATCACAAGCAACCTAACACGCTCTTCCTCGCTCCGCTTGTCGTCGCACCTATTTTTAACAGTGAGACATTCAACCAATCAGCGTACACCTCGCGTTCGTCGGATAATTTACCGTGAGACGCCGTAAATTGATCAAATACCAGAAATGTACACGTTAAATAATACATTTCAACTGCCTTTTATGATTTTCCGATAGTTTATAATCTACCTGAAAAATTGATGAAGTTACGATTCTTGTCATTTTCCGGTGACATATATAATGAAGTTAAAAGGAAAACTATAACATCTAAGTAGGCTTTACGATTCAAGGAATAATATTCGATCAACTTAGTTTTGCAGTTTTGTTTCATACATTTTTATAAATTTCATTAGTTTGTAATTTTTACTCAAATTACCTATTTAAGTCTATTATCTCAAGTGAATGGTACGCAATCGTCAGGCGCGAGTCTTACTCGTACTTGGCCGATTTTATTACTATAAAATAAACTCATCCTATCTACGCGACGCGGTACTATGCCATGTAACGCGTATCCATGCCATGCGTAGCGGTGCGATGTTACATGTGACGCCACGGCCACTGGTGCCAGCACCGCACCGCCTAGCTTACAGTTCAACACATAAACGAAGGCTAACAACTTCATTCCACTTCAAAAACACTAAGGCCCTCAAGGCCAACTAAATCATAAAAAGCCTATCACATCAGTTCTTCATACATATTGAATCGTTCGCCGTTAAAAAGGCTCTCCGTTTGCACATGGTGCCCGTGCGTAGGGTATTACCGTGCCGGGTAATACCGGGTATTCTTCATAAAATATTCAGATCTTAGCCATAATTTCCCCCGGGTGTACTGCGCCGATGATTGTGATTTACTATGAAACGTAAATACGGGCCCAATGGATTTTAATATGTACCTTTTGGAATACGAAATCAAAAAGATAGAGGTAATAAAACAAGGTGAAAGTTTATTCTTTTACAATCGACAGAAGGCAGAAAATGTTGTTTTTCTCTGTGTCAGTTGTGCCAATATTATAATAAAACCAATTTAGGAAGCTAAGCTAAACATTCTACCAATATTTCCAAATCAATCAAACTTGAAGTTCTCCGTAAATTATTTAGCGTTCAATATAGAAGAGAACTCTTAAAACAATTTCTGGAGGGCTCTCCACTGTTCAACTGCTCTTGAAGTGTCTCAATTTTCGTATTCACTGAAGCTGATTTTGATAAATTTTATGAAATGAGAATAATTTATTTATGCAATCAAATTATATCATATACACAATTTTAAAGTAAAAAACATCTAATTATAATACGGCTTACTTCATTTTATTAAAATAATACACGTGTAATAAACAAAACAATTAGGATTAATGGTATCATATAATATAATAGAACAAAGTTGATATATAATAAATAAATCATAATTAATTATTTGCCTAGCGCGCCACTTCGGCGACCTTAAACTGCAAACATATTTTTTCTTTTTCATTCATGTTAATCGGGCTGAACATAAACAGTATACACGTACTGGTCTCTCAGAGGGGTTGGCAGATCATAAAAATGATATTTTGTACAATCTTGACTGCATTCTTTGCTTCTTTTACTTCAAATTGGCGTTGTAGGCAACAACAGAAAATCAAAACTGCAAAGAAATTCAAAGACGGTACCTGTGGCATAAGAATATATTAGAATCACTCATTTGTTATTTATGTTGGATACAAAAAATTATTGGTTCTAGCCAAGGTAATGATTATTTTATGAATATATTAGATTCAGAATGTAGGGGTAGAAGAGGCGACTTTTGGATAAAACAATATGCCAGTATTTACAAATGTACGAAACATTAACCCCGGGTAGTGCATAAATATTTAAAAAATGCAATAATTTAGTACATGTAAGACAATATGATACTAATGATTCGAAAGAGCGGGGTAATAAGGTACTATCTATCCTTCAGACACTTTTATAATCCTATTTTGCAATTAACTGCCTTGATGTGTATCAGCTGCATAAAGCACTACTTTACTTGTTTCTGAGCAAATTCGAATATTCTCTTTCGTAAAATAGACACAGAAAGTATACGTTTTACAGGTCAATATTAATCTTTAAAAAAAATTACAAATATAATAACACTATGATTAATTACAACATGATTCGACTGATGACGACTCCATTGTAGGAGTCGAAATATATCGTATATTTTTTTCCTTTTTTAGTTTCTCTATTATCCATACTAAAACTACAACAATTTAAGGCCATATACTGGTAAAATAAAAAAATGTATTTATTTCAAATATAATAAGAGAAATACATAAAAATATATAAGTATATTTACGTTACGTTTTTTAAAGAAATATACGAATAAGAATATTATACATACATATTTCAATGAATAAATAAATTGATAAACTTAATGAACCATAAATAAATACAATGCCTCACCATCCGCCCATTCGATTAGGCTTGCTAAGAAAAAGAGCAAGAAACTTAGCAAGATCATGTCTTTTTTCATTTATGCCTCTTTTATTTTATTACGTAATCTTATTTTATACCAAGTACTTATAACTACTCAAGTAAAGGCATAAAAGATATAAGACAGCAGGAATTATGTCATGAGAAAATAGTTATATTGTTTTTACAGCAAAGACTTCGATAAAGATTATTATTATTTACTAGTTTTTGTCCGCGACTTCGTTCGCGTGGGTTTCGGATATAAATTCGAATCAGACTTCCCATAGATTTATATAACAACAACAATAGTCTTTGCCGTTTGCGTTTATCAAATCTTTGGCCCGTTTTCGGCTTGAGCGTTATTTTATTAACACCCCTTGTAGTCTATGTGTTGACCCGAGTAACTACGATGATAATAAAGGAAACCGCATGCAAATCCGTGGAGTGGTTCTCGAGTTGTAAAATCCTTTATTCAATCTTTGCCCCGTTTTCGGCTTGGGCGTTATTTTATGAACACCACTTGTAGTCTATGTGTTGATCAGGGTAACTACGATGATAATAAATAAAAACCGCATGCAAATCCGTGGAGTGGTTCTCGAGTTATAAAAGCATTTATTTAATGTTTTCCCCGTTTCCGGCTCGGGTGTTATTTTATGAACACCTCTTATAGTCGATACGTTAACAAAGGTGACTAAAATGATAATAAAGAAAACCACATTCAAATCCGTTGATGCGTTCTCGACTTACAAAAGCGTTTATTCAATCTTTGCTCCGTTTCTGGCTTGGGCGTTATTTTATGAAGACTTCTTATAGTCTATGTGTTGAACAGGGTCACTACAATGATAATGAAAAAAACCGCATCCAAATCCGTTAAGTGGTTCTCGAGTTAAAATGGAACATACAGACAGACAGACAGACAAAAATTCTAAAAATTGTTGTTTCGGCCTCAGTACAGTACCAATAACCCATTTCATTGAAAATATCGCGAAAATATTCAATGTACAGACACGACTTTTTACTACTTTATTATTAGTATAGATTACACTACACTTCATCTTCGTCCAGCGCTTAAAAAGCACTACCTAATATTTTACATGTTTCTGAGCTTCAAAAGCACTTCCCTCAAAGGAAACAATTGATTCCGATTACATCTCAACTAATCTAGTATTTACGATCCTCCACAGAAGAGGTCGTTACCCCACATTACGTACGTCAGATTAGCCCCGTATTTGCATATCCGAATATTCTATCAGCCTGCATTGGATTAATTTGGACAACTTGTATTGAATGTTAAACACTTCGGAACTTTGGTGATGAGCGTTGGGAGGTCTTGAACGCAAGTAAGTTTGGCTCCTAATGTGTCTTGAACTCCTAGTAATATGAGGGTATCGAAACAAATCGATTACTGATTCTTTTTAATGAAATCTGTTTCATAATTTGCCTTTCTATTAA